>CM062532.1:63018452-73018452 GCA_031439595.1 Pterocarpus santalinus
GCTTTTTATGAAGCTCATCCACCCACTTGGGATTCTTAATCAAAGTTTTTGCTTCCTCATTTGATCCCAAATGATACAATGAGAAATGATGAGCACCATAACAGGGTGTTTCATAGATGATTACCTACATTTGTTAAAATACCATATGTATATGTTTGTGATAGCAGATAAAGGTCTTGACAAATGACAACTACTTGCAGAAAGGCAGGAAGTAGAAGAAATAATGACTTACATACGTGAACATCACATTGCGATACAGTTAGTCCATTCCAATGAATGTGGTGCAATTTTGGAACCCCGTGAATTCCTGCATCATTCTGTTCAGTAGAATCAAACACCAGCAGCACCCAATTACTTTTTCCAAGAAAAGATTGGCTACTTTTCCTCAATGATCCATATTGGAGAAAACTGCAGCTCGTACGTTTATTCTCTCTATATACACTTGTACTTCCCTCTGCCCAATAATTGCCACAATCGGAGAACTTTTTTATATCATCTTCTGCTTCAGCCATCAAACTATTACCAGTAGGGTCCAGGATACACAGACCAAGTACAGAGAACATGGACTTATCCTCTAGATTTGCGGGCATGCTCCCATGTGTGTCATGAATGATCTCCTGATAGAGAGTAGCAGTCCATACTGTTAGTTATTCTCATTACCTGAGACCATTTCCAGAAACCACCTAAGACAACTTGTATGAAAGAATTAGCAGACATAGCAGTTGGATTTTTACCACCACAATCATCACAGTCATACTGTCATGGAAAAAGATTTTCATGATCAGCACAAACAAAATAGCTATACACCATCTCACATACAAATTGGTGTTCATCCAATAGATTTCTTTTCCCATTTGACTTTATCTATCTTTTCCACGTTTTTGCAAATATGTTGTCATAAGTTTTATACACATTGATCTAATATCTAGATAAAATTCACTCAAGATACCAAAACTAACTGGGCATTCTAAGAGGGAAAAAGTTAATTTCTATTTAAACTTCACACATATCGTATGCTCTTGACTACAACATAAAATTTAATAACATCACAAAAAAGGAAACCCAAGATCTCCTCAGCAATTAATAATTGTAACACAAAACACAACCAATCATCTCATAGCCGCTTTCGCTATTTCTTTTGCTTCACTCTAAACTGCATTGCAAAGAGAATTGTGAACTCGAATCCAGTTCCATACCTCAAGGCCAGGACTAGAACCAGAAAGCAAGACTTCACTGCAAGTAAAGGCCACGACAATGTCAAGAGATGACGGAGAGCACGTGACGAACCACCCTAATAAAACACTGCAGGGCGATGACAATTCTTGATTTGTTGAGAGCTGCTTTGGCCACCAAAGCCTACAATGCCTTCTCATTTTTCATCCAATATGATCTTCACGAATGCATACGAACTCACTACTCATGAATTCCCTGCAATGGAAAATAAGCAAGCATGTCTTCTTCGCTCTCTCTAAAAATATTCCGAGATTCTGAAAAATAGCTAAAAATGAAAAACTAATTTGTGCAATAAATTAATACAAATCGAAGACTTCTGGGTTCCATTACATAATTTCAAATCCACAGAGAAAAGCATCTATGAAATCTATAATGCGGGACATAGCGAGTAATTGCATAAATTTAAACATTGATTGAAGTTTTACAAATTACACAGCAGAGTTTTTTTTTCGCCCTTTAAATTCCTATTAAGAAGACTCATTGAATCGAAGAAAACGAAATTTTTACCAGATATAACGAGATTTTTCAATCACGTGACGAATGGTGAGCGGGCGAGATTGGCGCGCAAGAGAGAGAGAGAGAGAGAGAGAGAGAAAGAGAAAGAGGGGGGATCGGAGGAAGTAGCAGTTGTTGGTGGCGGCAAAGGAGAGGAAAGTGAGGGTTCTGTGGTGTGGGGCGGCTGAAGCGGAGGTGGGTGGGAGGTTGCGCCGCCGGAGAAGCGGGTGGTTATGGAAGGGGGTTGCCCGTAGTCCCACACTGCGCGAGTTAGTGAGTTAATGAGAAGCTGAGTAAAGTGTGTAGTGCACCGATTGCCCGTTGGGCAGAAAGGCTATTTTTTTTGTTTTTTGGGTTGATAGAACGGGGCCAAGCCCAGGCAAAAAAGTGACTAAACAACGGGTCTAGGTAGATCTACGACTACCAGAAAGACACAATGGCATCTTTTTGCGAAATTAGGGGCATGGGAAAAAAATTGGTATGTGAAAATCCAATTGTAAACCCAACACCAACAACTTGACATAAGAATAAAAGAAGGTGCCACTCAAGTTATGGTTGTAGACGGTAAATTCATTTTTAAGAAAAGAGTTTAATTGGTATGCACTGATAGTATAAAACTGTTTTATATTGTCAATTAATAAAAATATAGAAAAGTGAGAAATCATGATAGTTCCTTAATTATAATGGATAGTTATTTGTGTGAGTTGTCACTTTCCACTATTTCTATTAACTAACAGTATAAAATTATTTTATATTATCAATGCATTTAAATTAAATTCTTAAGAAAATAATAATTGAAACTTTTATTGTTCTAAGAATATTTTGTATATATACATGTATATTGTGTGTGTATGGGTAATTTGTATAAAAGAAATATAACGTCTTTGGATTGACGATTAAAATACAAAAAATAGAGGATAAAGTATCTGGTTGTAATGGAAATGATCTGTGACTTCAGATAAAATTTACCCACAATATCAGAAATTCAAGTCTTAAAATCACCGTTTTGACGAATGTTTTACTTAGCCATCATTTTTTGCTTGAAATTACATCAGTAATTTTTTTTTATTAAAAAGTTGTGTTTAATTATTTTTATTTGTGTATACGAATGTGAATGATAATGTAATTACATGCATCTATAAATTCTTATTAAAGAATGATAAATCATGAAAATATATAAAATATCTTATTTCTATAAGACAGATTGATTATAGCAAAATATAGTATTGTTTATGGGCTTCAAAATTTTGCTTAGGTTCTCACATAAAACAACAGTCTTGCCTTGCTTCAAGTTTAATTTATTAAAAAAATCTAATATATCGTCTTGTTCAATGCCTCATGCATGCCATCACAACGATGAGTTAGCCATGGATTTTAATCCTAGATGTTTTAGCAATGGGTGTGTTTGAAATCATTCAAGATTGATTTGATTTTGGAGTATCAAAATATTAAATTATTTTAACTGTATAATTAAATGGATTCCTTTCCTCGAAGTTTAGTAGTCTTGCTTAGATTTGTATGGATTTATTAGGATTTGATTTAATTTGAAATAAATAGACTTTTTTTTTGGATGAAAGGTATTATCATATATTCAAGTCATTAAAATTGCACTGATTGTCACTTGGAGAAATTGTTGCATAGACATTTGGCACCGCATTTGCTTGATCAAAGAGTAGGGGTGTTTGCGCAGTAGTTTGGATCGATTTTAAGTAAAAAATTCATCCGATTCAAATAATAAAATATATAGCGGTTTGAATTAAATCGATTTAATTTAAATTTTAAATCCAATCCAATCCGAACCAATTTTTTGCGATTTGAATTGGATTGGTTTAATTGATTTTTTTATAAAAGAAAATCTTAAGTATAGAATGTTATAAATAAAAAGTAATTTGAATTAATCAAATAAATTAATAAAAATAAAAAATAAAAAGGACTCATTCAATATGTATAAAATAATATTTAAATAAAAATGACATATAAATATAAAAAATTTTATGATAAATTAAAATTATGATAAGTAAAAATATAAAGTTAATAATAAAAAAATATATTACATAATATTATTTAATTTGAATTGAATTGGATCGGTTTTGAAACTTAAATCCAAAATCTGATCCGATTCAAGTAGTTTGTAAAAAAATAAGATCTAATTCAATCCAAATTTTTACGGTTTTGATCGGTTTTCGATTTAAATTAGATTGGTTAAGCGATTTTAATTGGATTTGAATATCTCTACCGAAAAAGGAGTAAAGGCAAAATGTCATGAACAATTTATGATCCATTCAATCGTGCCCAAAATAAAACTTTTTTTTTTTTTTCAACATATAGATCAAACATTAATAATTGAACCACATGGCAGAGCTTTAGGTTTGTGGTAATCATACATAAGATTTGATTTTGATATTTAATACAGTACTCCTTCTATTTTTTTTAAACTAATTTTTTGTCTCTATATATGTCCTATATTTTGATTTTAGCTCCTACAGTTAAAAATAATTTGGTTTACATCCCTATTGTGGTTAATTTATTAGAGAGTTAGTTCTTGTCATTAAAAAAATTACAAGATGGTGTTTGGTTGTGCTAACATAACTGATAAAATCTAACATAGATATAGTGTGTTATTAAAATAGTTATTAAATGACATCTTTTAAGCCTTTTTTAGGCTTAAAATGATTTTTTTTCCAAAAATGGAAAAGTGACTAAAATAGTGTTTAAATAATTTTTGATTCGAAATGGCCCCGACCAAGTTTTACCATTCCCATGTCAGTTTCCGTTAAACTAATATAAATTTTAAGAATATATATATGATTTTTATACTTTTAATTGGTGCTTTTTCCTTTGAATATATATGATCAAGAGTTTAGTTTTAATAAATTGTCAATATAATTTTTTTGTATATAATCATATAATTATACATAGCTATATTATTGAAGGTGTTTTATTCTTGATATAACTATCTTAAAATTCAAATAAAAAATAAGATATAAATGATTATCATTATAAAATCCTTTATAATAAAATTATATTAAAATCAGTCTGTATAATTTTTTTAATGAGAGGAGTAAAAGTTATTTGCTGCCTTAGCCAACCCTCTAGATATTATATGTAATCAATCTCTGTGATTGATTATATGGGATGCATGTTATTTTTGCTCGACGGGCTATTGGTGGTTTAGAAGTGCTTTTGTGTATGTTCTAACTGGCCTTGATTTGGCCACGAGACCAACAAGCCATGTGCGCTGAACTAATTATTAGTAGATTTTGCATAATAGCCTCCTAGTTGCTCCCCCATCATCAGACATGGAATTAAGTATGCGTAGCATCAAATAGAATTTCTGAACATGGCAAAAAGCGACAACTAACAGTGCTCATCAATAATTATCAGGCGCATCTTCCTGGCTTTCTCCTTTGAAATAACAAACAATCAACCTTTATTTTTATAAAGATACGAGTATTGTTTTGTATTTAATAGTTATAATTTAATCATAAATTTTTTATATTTTAAATATAATATAAAAAATAAGTTTATAAATTTAACAATTTTAATTAGTAGAATACATAATAAATTATTAGTTATAAATAATTAAAGTGTACCGATATCCTTGGATTTTGTGAAAGTATCGAAGAAATCTCCAAAATTATTATATCTTTATAATTTTTGCCCAACATTTCTATTTTTAGCCAGCTGGCTTAATTAAAAAAAATACCCTACATAAATCAATGTAAAATCCCCGCGCACACATTATGTTTTCACAACGAGAATTGAAGTAAAATATCTATCGATGAAACCATTTCAGTAAATTAAGCATTGTGTTACCACTAGCCGTGGACACATTGCACCATGGAAGGATAGCCACAAGTTGATTGTTATATTTATCTTTCTTCTTTTTAATGGCTATTTGCACTATAATTCTCGACACATGAGGTGGTGCTGGACGTGAATACACGATATATTTCTTTTAAAAGACTCTTGGATATGTGGCCATGAAACTACTCCTACTATGAATATTAAGTTTGATCTAAGTTTTAATGAGAGAAGAATGGACAGGCAAAAACTCTCACAATCTTTTCACAAAACAGTATATTAGTATATGTTAAATTTTGGCTGAGTATAAAATAATTAATTTCTCTTATTTTATGACGTCATGAGTAACATATTATTTGAAGCTTCAACTTTGTTTGGTTGGAAGGAAGATGGAAGAAAAGAGAGGAAAAGAAAAAAAAGATTGAAAAAGGAAAGTAATTTTCTTTGTTTGATTGTAAAAGAAAAATCCAAAGGAAAGAATAAATAATAAATAATAAAAAAATATGTGGGGCTCATTTATTTTTAGAGAAGTGATAAGGGTACTTACTTTTTGTGATATATTGTGCCAACTCATTACTCATCCATTATTGAATGAGGTATGAGTCTAATTTAAGTGGGGTTCACACCCCACCCAATAATAGATAAATAATAAATTGATATGATATCCCACAAAAAATGAGTCCCTCAATATTTCACTTATTTTTATTCCTCACAAATTTGGACGGAAATTCAAGGGAAAGTGGATTCAAACACTCATTTACGATATTACCCTATCTTCTTTTATAATCCCAAGCAGCCCAACTCAACGTTTGCTTCTCATCCACAGAGAAAATAAGTTGATGACTTGATTCACCTGAAAACGCAAGTTGCATGAAATGTAGGCTCGGCCTGCTCTAAGAAAAATACGCCCACATCTTGCGGAAGACTCTTATTAGTATATATATGTTTACATCATCACCCACTTCTTATATTCCTTCATTTATTAACTACTATTCTCTATCACAAGAGCATTCATAAAACATGGTCAAGAAAAACAGATTGATTTTTATTAATGTGATTGTGGGTGGTGGGGATAACTACAACGAAGCTTCTGTTCTGAATAATCACAATTCTAGCTTAGCAATTTATAAATTACTTCAATTGGATTAACTATAGTGAATGGGACCAGGCTATATAACTAAATAATATTTTTAGTATTGTTTAGTTAGTAAAATATGTTTTTTAAATAATATTTATGAAATATCAGATTGATTTAAAATAATATTTTTATTTTAAATAATTTTGAATAATATTTTTATTAATATTGATCTGATTTAATAGGTTGATATTATTTTAAACTTATTAAACTAAAAATTGTTAACTTCTCTATTTGATATTAATTAATATAATTAGTAAATATAAATTAAAAATATAGACATGAATGCTTTTATATAAATATAGAAGGTTAATTTTTATTATATTTATTTACATAATTTTGATAGATAAATTTATGATAAAATTATATTAATTTTTATATTTTCACTAATTTTTTGCATGACTTTATATTTATAGTTATAATAACCTTTTATAATGATATAAGGTTAAAATTATCATTTTGTATTATTATTTTTTTCTTTCACTTTTTTATACAAACAAATAAGAGAAAATAATTTTTATTCTATTTTTTTTATATAAATATACTTGTGAAAAATAAAAATCTATTCCATTTCTTTCCTTCCACTTTCTTTCCCCTTCTTTTCTTTTTCTTTGCCAAACACACAGTTACTATGTGTGTACTAATAAACTAAGTGAGCATTGTCACCTTCTTTTTAATATTCACTGGATATGAAGTGATTTGATTAAATTTCAACAGAAAAAAATAATTTAATTAAAGTTGAGTTAGTTTATTATAAAAGCAATATTTATCGAATATTAATCTTTTTATTAGCAAAACTTGAGTCCAAAACTTTATTTAAAGAAAATAAATATCAAACCATTTTAATTAACTAACCATTGATATTATCATTTGATTATTCAGATTACAATTGGCATTCCCCAAGTAAAATTTTATATTCACCCCTCTTACTATCTTCGATTATTCCAAAGAATTATCGTATAACATCACATAACCTACCATTTATCCTACATAGCATGCCACTTCAGCTATCTTGAGTTGTCACCCTCATCATGTGCCAATAATCTTTTGGGGAGAGTGTTTTAATTTAGCCAATGTTGTGTGTATAGATAGGGAGCCATATTTTGCTTGACTGCTGGCTAGTTTAGTAAATGCCATCATTTTCCCCACATCCCTAAATTTTCTATGGCTGAGGCCACGAAACCTAACTGTAAAATCCAATTAACAATAAGAACCGTAGAAAAACCAAACGAGGCAAATGGGTTAGAAAAAGCATTATATAAGACCTCAAGGGGTCAACAATAACCGGCACCATTACACGGCACTGTTGACCGTTGACCACCCTTCTTCACCCCTTCCCCTCTCACCTCGTTGCGTCCGAACCAAGACGCGACGCGTAGACGGTGCTTTCACCGAAGCTAACTAGGTGGGACCCACACAGTTCCCGAACCGGAACAGGTTCGGAGTTCCCTCTTGCCCCCTTCCCCCTGTATAAATTTCACGCGTTCGTGATCTTCTTGACGCGTCAACTCTATCGCTCGTTGTTGGTAACGAATTTCTCGTCGCAGGAGAGGTAATTGCCTTTTCTCTTCTCTGGATCTGTTCGCGATTAGAAGGAATTGTTCTCTTAAATTGAGATTTTGGTTTTTGTTTTTGTTTTTACTTGTTTCGTTTGGTTACGAAGAAATTGAAGGGAAAAAAAATGGAGAATTTTGGGTGATTGGTTTGAGATAGGTGATTTTGTTGGATGACTTGGTTGATTGGTGCTCGGAAACTAACGGATTTTAGTTTTCGATGTCTGAGTTCGAAGGATCTATAAATTTTATGAGTCAGCGCTTTTTTTTTTTTTTCAATCTTTTGGAAGATTTTGTTATGTAACGATTGACCGATTTTTACTCCAGAGGAGTCAAAAGAGATGGTTTTGAATATTGATCAGAGATCTGACTTTTTTTTTTTTTTTTTTTTTTCATGCATGATCAATTACTGTTCTCGCAGGGAAAAAAATTTCGCAAATTACCATAACATAATTTTTTTAAAAAAAATAAAAAAGCGACATATTTTCGCATAATTGATGAATCACCACAGTTATATATTGGAGAAATTAATTGAATTATGATATCTGCCCACGTAATTTTTTGAAATTTTAGAAGTAGTGTGTTGAATGACCCAAATGTAATAACGTAGCAGTTAGCTCTTGAAGGTGGAAGCTTCATGTTTATAACTGTGAAATTTGTGTTAAATTTGTTGATTCCTTTTGATTATTGATCATTGTTAACACGGGTGCTTCCTTTGCTGATGATTTTGTTAACACGGGTGCTTCCTTTGCTGATGATTTATGGCACAGATAATAGAAACAAGGATCAGAGTGAAAAAGCTCATCAAGATGGCATTAGTCTCTGGAGGAAGATCAACACTGAACCCCAATGCCCCTCTTTATATCCCGGCCGCCTTCCGCCAGGTGGAGGACTTTTCGCCGGAATGGTGGCAGCTGGTGACAACACTGACATGGTACCATGACTACTGGCTCAGCCAGCAACAGGTTGAGGAGGGCTTTTATGCTGCTGAGGAGGATGGATTTGATGATGGCAATGACGTGGTTGATTTGTTGCCTGATACATTTGATCTTGATGCCGGTGAAGATCTTTCCGTGATGGAAGCTCAGCTTGAAGAGTTCATTCGATCTTCTGAAATCCAAGGTGAAAAAGAATTTGCAGGGTTGGAGAATCATTAGTATTCAAGTGTTGAATTCAAATAGTGTTATCTTAATGAAGCAATTTAAAATAGTTTGTACAGATAGAAATCTAATGCCTTATATTTAGTCATTCTCACAGTAACGTTGATGGATGGCTTTAAATATAAGGAGTTAGACGTGTATTCTTACAGTAATCAACCAAAGATTTGTATTCTTATAAGAATCTTAGTTGAGCTTGGCTTTCATTCACTAATGGGTTGCTTTGTTCGTTCAGAAGAAATTGGACTCAAGTCTAATGAAGCATAGCTGCATGAGCCAGATATGGAGCTTGCAAAACAGGCTGAATGCCATTGCCTTAGCTTGCGGTCATTTAGCTAGTGTACCCACCCATGTTTATCTCTAGCTTTAACTTTCTGTAACTCATGTATAGGCAAGGTTCCAACTTTCGTCAATCCTTCTCTGCATTTACCAATATCTTTTGGAAAAACAGGGAAGGAAAGAGTAAAAAAAGAAAAAAAAGTGAAAATATGTCGTGTAGTGATGTTGTAAGAGCTGTTACTACAAGTGTTCAAATTACAAAAATGACAAAAGAAAATTTTCTTCTGTCAGGGTATCTCTTCTCATGAGTTTTACATAACCATTAAAATGGACGCATTCAGCTTGTTATTAGCCAAATATGAAGTAGCATAGGCCTGCTGTTGATTGCTTGAAACTCAAAACTAATTTATGTATCTTTCTGGTGAGTATAAGAATAACTTGAAAGTATATTTTTCTCATTTGGGTTTGTCAGCAATTCTGAAACTTCCTTTCTGTTTTATACCTCATCTTATATTTTCTGCCCTGTTCAAAGGATAATACATGAAATTTGAAATACTATCGCTCAAAATGCAGACATTATAACTACACATGTACATAAAAGACACAAGTCTTACGACTCATCTCAAAACTACACAATCACGGACTGTGACACCAAAACAGCAAGGAGTGCATTTATATCTATTTTCTCTCCAGTTGGTAGGGGGTCCTCACACCAACCAGTAGAGAGTAGGTACAAAAACTGCTAGTTGCAAATATGCAATTGCCTCCGCAACACGTCAATTCAGTTACAGCTTCTATTTTCATCCTCAATGAAAGCCCTCTTGGCAAAGCAATTCAATTTTCTGTTCAAGCTGATAGCTCTGCCCCAGCCCCCACATATACTGTATCTTGGTCTTCAAGTTTTTTCCTTCTTTGAGCTTCAAGTTTAGTTTGGTTGCTAATAGCATCAGAGATGGCTTTTGGTAACCAAAAACCAGGCTTCTCAAGGAATGGGGCCCGGTCAAGGACCAAAGGCTCTCTCAAGGTTACTTCAACACCATCAAAGGTCCACAGTTTCATGGTTGCTTCACCTTTGAGACCCAGAGAGTACCAACCGAAGCCAGCTATTGCTATGTCAATGCTGTTGACATCCCAACTAGATCCAGACACTTTAACTTCCCTTTCTTGCCATGTGCCTAATTCAGCAGCGCGGTCACTGCCAATGGGAGGCTGAAATAAGAATAAAAATGAAAATTAGACATCATGTAATTCAGGAGAAGGAAGAATAGAACCCAAAAGTTGTTTTATACGGTTATACCATGCAAGGTATATGTATAAAACTCAAAAGCAAGTTAGCCTCACTCCCTGCGTTCTCAGTATCTTTGTCACATTGAAGTAATCATATGATGAACGTCTAAGATCCTAAAACCTTGTTAAATGTGAGAGGATTACCAAAATCAACCCGATATTGCTCTCTTTATGTTTTAAATAATGAAGGATTATTAAAAGACATCTAAAGAAGTTTTTTTTTTTTCTTTCAAATAACAACCAACAAGACAGTGCAAAACACACTTCTTGTAGACTCCAATCCTAACATACACCCTACTGATATGGAACTTTCATAACATACATAAGAAACAACTAAACCTAAAAACTCCCGAATATACAATGTGGGACTTAAAAACAATCTAAACCCTAAGAAAATATGCACATTTTAAAAAATTAAATAAAATAATGTCCAACCGCCAACCAGTAATTCACTTAGCATACATGGCAACAAAATCAACTACAACAATAAACAGAAATGAATACCAGAGACTTCTAGCTGTAGGAATTGGGAACAAAGGATGATAAATCATCCGTGCTGTGATAATTTTCAAATACAAAACTGGCATTTGGAAGCTGTCATCCTGACAGAGAAGCTTTTAAGAGAGTACTAAATGAGCTTTGAAGGTAAACTAATCTATTCTTCAACTACAAAAAATTACTTTAGTGCATTACACCGAACAGTGCCCTTTTCAACCAGCTCCCCAAGGAAGGAGTGTCTTTTGCATTTACAAGTTCTTTGCAGACTAAAGTCAAAATGCCTCCAGCTTTCCACTTCTTAATCCTACAAAGATATCTGACAATTTTTTACCCAATAATAAAAGGAGAAACCAACTAAAGAAACCAAGGCCTGGTTCTGAAGAAGTATGCAAAGTGTTTATTATCCCCACTTTTAAGTTTATACACTGCTCAAAGGGATCCCTATTCCCACCCCTTGCAATGACTTTGACTTTTGAACAATCAAATCTCTCATAGTTTCTGATTCAAGAAGCCAATCATTTATCACGAAAATCAACCTATTTAGGTTCACTTCAGTCACTCATTGCCATGACTACTCAAGCAAATCCATGAGAGATACTCATTTATGGAGGCAGCATCAAAGCTCCTTCAGATTCAAATATCTACAATTACAATGTTAACCATAGAGTGATAATTTTCCTGTTTCTAGTATTTCAAGCTGACAAAAGTTGTACAATTGTTTGGGCATATGTCAACCTAGTTTAATTAATAAGAAGTCTTCCTCATTTCTAAACAGTAGATTGTAAGTTTTCTGGACGCTCTTGTTCTTTTCTACCAAAGGGTAAGTCTGAGACCAAATACATTTAAGTAAGCAGGCATAATCAATTATAAATTATAATTGATTCATGTAGGAAATCCCCTGTCCCATTGGAAGTTAATTGAACCGATGTCTCATAGTCAGCTTATGTAGATCATAGTAGCTACTTGAATTTATGAAGATGATCTACAATATGAATGAGCACTTTAATCAAATGAAACACAGATGGCCAAGCTCTGGCAAAATGCAGTTTTAAACCTCTTCAGTAAAATGAAGTATAATGCTAAATTATTGATTAAGACATGTTTATTTTGGTAGGAATACAGGAAAGGGCTTACCTGCAACCTGACACCAACATGATTACTCCAAACCTCATCAGCATTTTCTACTTTCCCCATGTGAAGAGAAACATTTGGTGATGCCCAAACTGTCACATATATTGTTTCGACAGAGGCTTCAATGAGGCCCAGTCTTGTCAGGGCACCAGTATGTACAGCCTGTCCTATCTGTAAGTTAAAACCACTATGTAAGACTCTAACCACATCTCCATTTTCGGAATATACATACTAATACCAAAAAATTCCAATCTCAATTCAGTAACCATATTCTTGGTTCAGAATCTTCAGATGCCAAATAATGGCCAGAATTTCCACAAAATGGGAATGAAAAATTCAAACCTTTTTTCATTTCTGGTAGCTCTTAACTAATGAACGTGCATAAAGCATACATATAATATATGCAAGAAAAGAAAAACACCTCTGACAATTTAGAAAGCAGCAATAGCAATAAGTAACTTGCCTTGATCCTATATGTCCGAGGCCGAAGTTCCTTTCGTATCTCAACCATCTTTTGCTCTTCCCGATTCAATCTCATTGACATTAAATAGGGATGCAAAAGCCCCGGAGTATCAAACATCTTAGTCTTAGCTGACAAAATTCCTCCAATTCTTAAGATCCCAAGTGTTGTCCCAGGAATTGGAGCTTCCGTGAGCTTCGTAACTTTAGCTCCTTGTTTCTTCGCAAATGCATTGATTAGAGTAGACTTCCCTGCATTCTGAGCACCTATCACCCATACGTTCCCGCGAGGACCAGCCAAACCCTTTATGAAGGACAACAAATTCCTTACACCTAAATCCTTACGAGCACTGACCAAATAAACCCCACTTAATTTAGGTGCTCCTGCAGCACTTGCCTGGTGTCTAACCCATTTATCTAACCTTGCAGGAGAAACCTGGGATGGAAGGAGATCAACTTTTGTTGCCACAAGAACAAGCTTTGGCAGTTTCTTACCCTTCTTTGAGTTATCCTGGATTCTTTCCAATGCCTTAAACAAAGATTTCGCCGCTGTCCTAGGGAAAGAACCATCAAAATCAACACAATCCACAACCATGACAACAACAGTAGCACTGCCATTGCCAGAAGGATTCATCAACCGAGTAGAGATCAACCTATCGAAATCGAAATCAGGTATCAAATTCTCAGCAATCTGGTTTTTCACCTGCCCATAATTCCTCAAGGAATGGCACCTAGCGCACACAGTAACCTCTTCCTTCACCTTCTCAGCGTCCTTAGCCATCTTCTTCTTCTCGGCTTTCGACACCTTCTTCTTCTTCTTCTTCGCCCTCTCGAGAACCTCCTCAGTAATGTTACCATAACCAACCCCTGCAGGTGCAAACCCATCGAAGTCCAACTCATCATCCTCTTCCCCCAACAACTTAGCTTCCCACTCATCAGAATCCCAATCAAAATCATCTGGTAACCCCTCAACACCTCCAAGCTTATTTTCACTACCATCCAAAAACCCCACTTCATCATCATCAATATCAACAACATCATCTCCTTCTTCTACTTCATGATCATCATCAAACACATCATTATCATCATCTAAAAACTCAGCTTCCACTTTCACCTTCCTTTGTTGGTAGTACCCAGGAAGGTTAGGGTCTTCATCTTGCATGAAGACCCCACAACCAGGGCAAATGGGTCCACGAGTCTCATCCTCATCTCTTCCCTCACTCAAAAAAGGGTTCCTACCATCTTTCCTGTGCGTGATTTTTTTCTGTGTCGTTTGAACGGTGGAGCTGCCGTTTACCGCAAGAGCAATAAAAGAAGGAACTTTCTCAGTGCCCACACCATTATCTACACTCAAGCCATTGCAAACAACGTTTCAGGCAAATGGGTCTCGGAAAAATAAGAGAGTTGTGCGAGAAAGTAAAGCAAATGAAGTGGGTTTGTTAATGGAAGGGCTTACCTGTGAAATGGCGAAAACTGGGAAGTGGGTGGTCCTGCGTGGTGTTGAAGAAGGGAAGCTTGGAGATGAGGTTAGAGGTGCGAAAAGTAGAAGGAACTATAATTGAAGACAAGAAGATTGCCATGGCTTGAAAGTGTGAAGCGAAGCAGAGAGACAAGGTGTTCAAGTTCAGGAGCAGCAGCACAAAGTACCTGTACTGCGGAAAGGGAAGAACGAATGGAATGGACGAATGAACGTTATAGATGCGTTCCAAGGGTACAGTCAGGGGCGGTAATACGGCAGGCGGCCTGTGCCTGACCTGTATTTAACCTGATCTATTTAAAAATAAAATAATATTTAGACTTATTTTAAAGCTTATTTTTTTTATTAGGTCAAACCTTATCTCAATATAAAGATTATTAAGCTTGACAGGTTGGTTTGGATATGTTAAGATTAGATATATATATATATATATATTCAAAATATCTAATGCATAGTTTAAACCCATGCCTTCTAATATGGAAAAATTTATCAGACTCTACACATATCACTACATCATCACTTTCTTTTAGTTATAATATATATATTTTATAACTTTATATTTTCATATTATCTCAATATCATTCAAAATAATTAAATAAAACAAACCATATTCTTTCCACTCCACTCCATACGGTCATTATCCTTTCCTTCATTCTTCACTATGCAACACAGCTTCCACATTCTACTGGACTTCCATTTTCTGCTGCTGCACCACCGCACCGGCGTCGTCCTCCTCTACAGCACCACCGCATTGTGTCTTCCTCCTTTGCTCCGCGTTGCCTTGCTCTGCAACTGTGTCATCCTGCTCTGCTTCGCGTCACCCTCCTCTGCAACCGCGTCTTCTTGCTGCTGCAAGGCTACAATCGCGTCATGGAGCTCTTTCTTGCAATCGCATCGCCGGGCTACTTTGCAAACACAAGCTGCATCATGGGAGTTGTTGCACTGTCGGATCCTTACTGTCTTGCTGGTTTTGGATCTATTTTAAGTATGTCTCAAAGCCTCAACTCTCATTCACATTATAGATTGCTACTATGATTGAGTTTGTGTTAAAAAAAAATTAATAATAATTCTTCTGTGTGTTATTGCTCCATGCATCTTGTCCATGGCTTTCTTTTCTTTCATGCTTCTGCTTAGATCCTACAAAAATGCTCATATAAAGGTCTGTCAGTCCATATGTCTCTAATTCCTTAACCAAATTCAATAAGATAAAGACTTTATGTTAAATGCCACATAAATTATTACCCAAAAAGAATGTTTCATAACATGAATGTTGGTTTCAAATTAATTAGATTATCCTTAACAACTAAACCGATGAGGTGAGGAAGAGAGAATAGAAGTGGAATATAATTCCTGGAGCGAAATTTTGTACAAGTAATAGTAACATAGATTGTATATGAAAGATTAATTAATTATCATGGAACGTGGTGCATATGTACCAATATATATCTAATAATGGACGACCCAAGGAGGAGAAAGGGGATAGACCCGTTGATGAGGAAGCTTCGTGGGTAGTTTTGGTGGAGGAGACTCCAAAAATGGGTGCAGGGGATGATATGGTGTTGGAGGGTCACTATTAGGTTGTGAGTGTTCTTGTGGTGGCGGTGGCGGTGGTGGTAGGTGGACTTGTGGTGGTGGTAGGTGGGGGTAATGGATAACAAGGCTTTGGAGGAGTTTTCTATGCATGTGCTATCTGAATTTCCTTTGAAGCAATTCTGTTGTGTGTAAAACGTGATACAACATATTTTCACTCTTCAATGCTAGTATAAGGATATTCCTTTATTGTTGGTAAATTCCAGAATTTTGGTGTGGTAATTTCTTAGTCATGTGCAAAATGATACTACATTTTTATAAAAAAAATCATTTCTTGCCTTGTGCTGCATCCAATTTGATGTTGCTATTTTGAAATCAGCAAGGTAGGATTTTAGTTCAGAAAAGTTAGTCTATTAGTGAGTCCATAGGTTTTATACAACCATCCTCTTGTGTGCACTGGATTTATATATCAGTTTTCAAACTAGCATAGTTCCTTAAAGTTGAAACTACTATGCCAGTGGCCTCTTTGTGCCACATTTTAAACTGATCCAACCTCCATCTTTGTTGGCTCTAGTGGTTTCTTTAGCTATTGATCAATAGTTGTGTGGTTCATTGTTCACTGTAAATTTTAAAATGGCAATGATCTTTCTTGAATTAGCATCTGAATGCTTATCAAAATGTTAGCTTTATGTTTCTCTTTAAGCATATGAGGTTTACTTCTTATTCTATGATGTTTTTACTTTTTCAAATCTTCATTAGCTTTAGGTGTTGTCTATTTCTTGCCAGTGCTAACAAACAACATTGAATTTTATATTGCAGGTCTAGTTAATGTCATCTAACTTTGAGAGTGAAATAATGTCATCTACTTCTGCTCCTCCCAATGCTAATGAGGTTAGTCAACCAACACCAACACCAACGCCAACGCCAACAGATTCAAGTCAACAAACTAATGATCAAAATGATGGTGATGATAGTGTCATGAGGAAGAAGAAGCGGAAAACCTCACCAATTTGGGATGATTTTGATCAAGTTGAAAGTTCTGAAGGGGTTAAAGCTATTTGCAAGTATTGCAAACATGTATTTTCTTACTCGGGAAAGGGAGCTAGCACTGCGCATCTCTGGAGACATTCCAAAGTTTGCTTACAAAGGAGGTTGCATCTTGTTTCACAACAGAAACAACCCACCATTCCATTTCAACCTTCCAATTTGAGTATTAATCCATTTGTGACCCCGAGTGTTAGATATTCTAATGAAAAGATGAGACATATAATTGCTACTGCAATCATGGTACATGAGCATCCTTTTAACATTGTTGAGGATGAAGTTTGGATGTGGAGCTTTTAGTATGTAAATTCTAAATTCCAAAAGATTTCTCGCAAAACAGCTACAAGTGATTGCTTAGCTATTTATGAGGCAGAGAAGAAACAATTGAAGGTCTTGTTACAAAGTATGAGCAAGATCAGTTTGACTACTGATATGTGGAGATCAAGTCACCAAGTAGCTGAATATATGGTTATCATGGGGCACTTTATTAATGCAGGATGGAATCTTCAAAAAAGAGTTTTAAGTTTTGTGAAAGTGCCTGCTCCAAGACGTGGAATTGATGTTGCAGATGCTATTTTCAAGTGTTTGAAGACTTGGGGAATTGAAAATAAGGTGTTTTTAGTGTCAATTGATAATGCTTCCTATAATGATTCATGTCTAAGGGCTCTTAAGGATAGCATATCAGATAGTAGTTCATTACCTGTTGGTGGTAGCTTGTTTCATGTCAGATGTTGTGCACACATTTTAAACTTGTTGGTGCAAGATGACCTTGGTAGAATTAAGGACATTATTTATAATGTTCATGAGAGTGTCAAGTATATCAACTATAACGATTTGAGGCTAAAAGCATTTTGTGACATTGTTGAGCAAAAACGTTTGAAAGAAAAGAAGCTTATCATTGATTGTCCAATAAGGTGGAGTTCTACATATAAGATGTTATCTACTGCATTGAAGTTCAAGAGTGTCTTTCCTGCTTATAAGGAACGAGAGCCACACTACAGCTATGGACCATCAGAAGAGGATTAGAAGAAAGTTGAGAAGATTTGTAAACTTCTAGAGGTGTTCAATTTGGCCACTCATGTCATTTCAGATAGTGATTATCCTATTGCAAATTTGTATCTTCTTGAAGTTTGGAGAGAGAAACGAGTAATTGACAATGCCACAGAGGATGATGATTTCTTCATGAGATACATCACAATTTCAATAAAGGAAAAATTTGACAAATATTGGGGGGAATGCAATATGGTAACGGCCCTTGCAAGCATTTTGGATCCTAAATGCAAATTATATGTTATTAATTATTGCTTTCTTTTGATTTATAAACCTAATTATGTGGCTTCTGAGAATGTGGATAAAGTGATGAACTATTTGCAATTAATGTATGATGAGTATGCTGACAAGTATAGGGGAGAGACAACTACTAATCAGGAAGTTGACATTAGTGGCAACAATTCTGCCTCCAATGTGACTATTCTATAGTTACTGGATTTGATCAAATTATGAGCATTGTTCATGAAAAGCAAGTAATCCCTCCAATGAAATCAGAATTGGAAGTTTACCTTGAGGAGGGTGTTTACATTCCTGAGGGTAGTTCTAGCTCCTTCAGTGCCTTGGAATGGTGAAAAAACAATAGCCTCAAGTATAAGATTTTATCTAAAATGGCTGATGATGTATTAGCTATTCCTATTTCAACAGTGGCATCAGAGTCCACATTTAGTGCTGGAGGAAGAGTTATAGATGAATATCGTTCCAGATTAAATGAAGACTCAATTGAAGCACTTATTTGTGGTGGGGATTGGCTTCGCAACAAGTATGGTTTAAAGAAAAAACAAAAGGTATATTTTCCATTGTTTGGATATTACCTTTTTTTATAGTTATTATTTGTTAAATTGTGCTATGATCTAATGATATATTTGATTTCTTATTCTTTAAGGTGTTCGAACAAGAAGAAGAAATTACATTGAAGATTTGATACTTTGCTCAGAGATATCAACTTCACTTTGTCTTGGTTTGAATTGTTATGTGTTGTTGTATTTGGATAATTTGGATTTTAGATATTGTCTTGGACAATTTGGTATCTTTAGTTAACTTGTTAAATTAGTGTTTTGGATAACTGGACTGAATTGTTATATTTTATATATTGGAAGTAGTTTGATTTTATCATTATCGACAGGTACATAATTGTTTAGTGGCCTTTTTAGATATATTTGTAGGTCTGGCCAGTTTTGAGGCATGTATGATGCAAGGCTTGATTGCAGACAAAAGCCTGATTTTTGGCCTGTTTAATGCTTTGGCCTATTGGCCTGTATAAAGTGTTATAAATTACAGGCTTTGTAAACAGGCCGCAAGTCAGGCCAGGCTGTTGAACAAACCAAGTTTAGGCTAAGAACAAAGCCTATAATAGGTCACAGGCCAGGCTCAGGCCATTTTGTTACTATACAGGCCTGGCCTGTTAAGGCAAAAACTTGGCCTGGCCTGGCTTGTTTCCATCTCTAGGTACAGTATCTTCGTACCCAAAGGGGCAGTTACAGGTATCTTTTGTAACCGGCCAGCATGTTAGGCCTAGGCCTGGGTTTGAGCTTTGGCCTCTTGTCAAAATTACACTACTTTATAGTATATATTGTTAAAAATTAAAAATATTTTATACACTCTTTTTAATTATTAGAATTTAACAACGTGAAATTAAGCTCTGTTGAAATTATCATTTAATAATTGGGTTAAATAATATGTTATTATTTTGTAAGTAAATATTTAAGAAAAAATGCCCATTTTGATCCTTCATAAAAATTTCAAAGAATAAATTAGTGCCTAAAAGTTTGAAAATTTATGAGTAGTCTTTTACCATTAATAAAAAAGAAGATATATTAGTCTCTTCTATAAAAATCTGTATAATTAAAAATTCTTAAAATTTTTATACAAAGGGATTAATATATTCTCTTTTTAAATGATGAGAGATTATCTGTAAATTTTTAAATTTTAAGAGACTAATTTATTTTCTAAAATTTTAGTTAGGGCCAAAATGAATATTATTTTAAAATTTAAATTTAAATATTATAAATAAAAAATAATAAATAAGTTAAAATTGAATTGACTCCAAATATTGGAGCTTAGACACACCAAAAGAAAAAAAAAAAGACAAAAAAAGTCTATTGAATTTGTGTTTAAAAATTTGTAAATAGATGAGTTCTTTGAGAGAGGACAAATTAGATTACTTCTACATTACTATTATTGTTGGCATCATAATTATTTCAATCAATTAGACAATAATAGTAATAATAATAATAATAATAATAATAATAATAATAATAATAATAACATTATAAAGGAATTTATATTAACAATGCAGTAACAATAATTTGATAGTGAAAAAGTATATAGAATTATACTGTAACATTTTAATACATGGTATTTCACATTATAATATTAGCAAGATATTTAGATAAATAAGGTTTAATATTGATATATTATTCCCATAAAATCTTTATAAGTGCCAATTAAGCCATATTTTTTATTTTTATCTAGTAATATAATTAAGTGATGAGAGGAAAAGAAAAAGAAGTAAGGTGGAGTGGAGTTAATAACGAGATAAATTTTTCTTTTTTTTAATTGGTTGCACAAATACTATGGAAAAAATATATATGAATTTAAAAGAATATTTAAATATAATAAAAAGATATCAAAAAGTGGTTATTAGGAGGAGTTCGCATATTTTTTAAAATGATTATTATGATAATTAAATATTTTTAAGAGTTTAATTGGTATATATTGATAATATAAAATTATTTTATATTATTAATTAATAAAAATAGAGAAAATTAAAAAATTATGGTAGATCTCTCATTATAATGAATAATTATTTATGTGAGTTTATATTTTTTACTATTTTTAATGATTGGTTTCACATTTTCAGTATATTTAAATTAAATTTTATTTTTAATAACATAATAATCCATAATTACTTAACTGCACATTCGCATCAGCAAAAGAAAACTGTACACTAAATTTATTTTAGTAATATATTAAAATTAATGCAAATATTAAATTTTTAAAATAAATATTGTTGAGACTTGTGTTGACAAAAATGCCGCTTCGATTTGACTACATTCTCCGCACCGCCACCCCCTTTCAGCTTCCAATAGAAGCCACCTTCTATCTAAGGCGTTTCCAAGCTCAGTCGCCAAGTAAAACCAAACGCCAAAACCAAAACACCAAAAGATGGCGCCAAAACGAAAACCTTCGTCTCCAATCTCCATCGGTGAAGAATCGCAAACCCTACGAACCCTAGAATTCAACTATTCGCATTTCGATGCTCTCCATTTCTAACCTCGATTCTCACATTCTCGTTTCGCAGGTAACTGCCAGATTACTGTCGAGTCCGACAACTTCACCTGCAAATCCGATTCAAATGGCACAGTAATCACTATCCCAAGAAGCGGGAAGATCACAGTATCAGGTATTCGACAATGCTCCTTTTTTTCATTCATTAAGCTTAAGAAACACAGTTCGGTTTGACTGGATTTTTCTACTTTGTTTTTTTCTCTTCCACTTTAAGCAGTGGCCCAAGACATGTCTGCAAATCATAGAAATGCTTCTGATAATTCAAACTCCGAGGATAGAGGTAATTGATTTATATTTCCATGTGATTGTGACGTTATTTTCTGCATGTAAACATGTAAATTTGTGGCAATGATCATAGTTTTAAATTGTGATTACGACCACCATTGCAAAAAATTACTGAAAAAATGCACAATTGTTGTCATAATGTAGTTGCTGAGACCACCACAACTGCATGTTATGCTCATAAATGTGAACTGCAATTTAAAACTGTTTATCTACTTGGTTATTAAGTCTATGAGAGTTATTCTTTTTTGGTAATAATGGTTTTTCCTCTTTCGTTTATAACTGTATAGAACACGAGTTCATGGTTGTTAGTCCTAAAGATGATGCTGGAATTAGCAAATCCTTCTTGCAGGTAATAACTTTTCCATGCTTTTTGCACCTGTTCTCTTCACTTTGTTATGAAACCTCTAAATGTCTATGTAAATGGGTTTGCAGGAAGTGTTACAGATGTATATGACGGAGCTACCTGGAATGAATTATGCTGCTAATACTGGAAAGCAATCGAAGTTTCTTGAAAGATGTGTGACTAATGGGTATTGGATACTTCTAGCTGTTCTTGCTTCTCTTGCGTGTTTATGATTGTTCCCTGGTAGCATTTCTGCTAGTTCATGACCTATGCTTACGATTTTTCTGACAATGTATTTATTGACTAGCTGTTTTGGTTTTGGGAACTTCTTTACCATGTTGAACTGTAGTTTTGTGTTTGTGTTTACTGGCTAGTTGAACTGGGAAGTTTTTATTTATTGTTTGCTTATTCCTGCAGGAAATATTGTACACTACTTATGAAATCCAGTCCCATTGGAAATTCTGTAAAGGTAAGTTTGGTAGACAGCTTTAATTCGGTCACAAATTGGAGGGCTTGTTTTACCAAGTAGAGAATCATCATGCTTACCACTAGTTCCTGTTCCAATGTATACAATTACTTTTTCAAGCCTGCATTTTGTGGCCTTTTACGGTGCAGGCATAAGTAAATTATGTTCCACTATCCTATGAATTATAGGACAATGCATTCCGTCCTGGTATGTTTACACATTATAGTAAGCATGTGTCTATTTCTCTAGGAGAAAACATTAATTCTGGGCCCAAGATTCTTTGGAGTCTGTTTGTATTAAAGTACAGCATAGAGAAATATAATAGTATGCATACAAAAATACCTTAGCGTATGATTGATCGTTTTTGTTGTTTTATAGGTTATTGCTGCAATTACATATCAAATCATCCCTGCAGATACAGAATATGCAGAGATCCCGCTTGCAGCTGTCAGTGCAATCTATCAGAGGAAGGTCTGTTCTTATATCTATGTTTTATTCTTTACTCCAGGCTTCAGATTTTTATTGAAAATTTCATTTCTGGGGTCTTGTTTCTTCACATTTACGTGTGTCTAAATCACAATTATATTGAGCTGTAGCAACTTATATGACATGTTACGCCTTTGCCCAATTCCAGTTCTCATGTTATTTGTGTGTTCATATGGTTGTGTGCTCACAGTAAAAACAATACAATTACTGGCTCAAGTGAGTTTTCTTTCGCAGTTAATTATTAGTTTATATTGTGCAGGGTTTTGGTCGTCTGTTGTTTCAAGAGCTACAGAAGAGACTTAAAAGCATTGGCGTTCGTTCTATTTTCTGTTGGGGAGATGAAGAATCTGAAGGATTTTGGCTTAAACAGGTAATCTATAAATGAAATTTGTCTGGAGGCTTGAGCAGATTATACAGTCTTTTTTGGATGTTAGTTGTATGAATGCGTGATTTTTCATTCTTGAGTCTAGAATAATTGATAGATAACACATAATCATCATATTAAGGATTACTTTTTTTCTTTTAAGTTACATATTTATGTATTGTAGTGAAAAAAAAAATTTATGCGAAGAGGTCTCTTTTATCTTAAGATAGATATTCAATATCAAGACAATTTGCCTAATTTAGAACCACAAATTTCATTCCTGTAAACGGTACTCCTTTAGTTCTGATTTTCCTCCTTTTGATCGCAAGTTCAGGGCTTTATATCAATAGCACAAGTGGATGCAAAAGGTAGAGCCCGCAGGTTACCTGTAAAAGCTGATATTCGCAAGTCGTTATGCTTTCCTGGTGGCTCAACTCTCATGGTTTGCCATCTAAGGAAGGAATTCTTAGCTGATGCAGCTAACTCTGTGAAGTGTCTCCCCTCACAGCTTCATCACAATTCCTTGACTTCTGCCAATGCTGAAAATGAGCGGCTTGAATTTTCAGGAAAGTTACACATTGATTTGAACTTTTCAAATCAATCATCCCACCGAACAGAAAACACAGGTAAAAGTCAAGTTGAAGCTTTGATGAAAGATGGATATTCAAGAGAATATGACAAATTCTTTGGTAGTTCATTGATCTATCTGTCTCACTTACTCACAATTGTGATTATTTTATAAAATTTATGGTTACTTTTTGGAATTAGAATGTAACTAAGATCTTTTATAAGGACTATTTGAAGTTTTGCTGTATATTTGTTGTAATCTCTTACCCTATGAACAGGGTTTGACAGTCACAATCCTGAGCACTGCAGCAGTGACATTGTTCCTTTTGTCAGAGCAAATAATGACAGACAGGCCACTGGTGCAGAATGTTTAGAGGGTGGAATTGATGATATGGTGAAGCATTGTTTTCAATCTACAAAAGGTCCAAAAAGGGCCTGGGAAGCCTCTATATCCTCATTGAAGTCAAAAAGAGTGAAGGGAAGCCAGTTGGTTGACTGTCAATCAGATTGTAGCTGGGGTTTTATCTCAGAGGCTGATAGGTCCAATCCTTATTTTCTGGGAGTCCATCATGTTGGTCCTTTGAGAGCCAACAATTTTGAAAAATGTATAGAAGCTCCCATCAACAAGGAACTGCTATCAACTAAACAATGCTTTAGAATCATGTTAATGAATATTGCTGATGATACTAAGAAAACACAGCTTACAAAGGTATGTTTAATTACGAGAGCAATTTATAATGCTTTACTAGTGAACTGATGGGCAGCATTTTTTATTTTGTCCTTTACTCCTTTTATGTACGGACTTGATCAGATTCTTTTGAATGTATAGATATTCTCTTTTAAGGATGACATACGGGCCAACTTGAAGCTATGTAATTTTTTCACTAGTAATGGGATATCAAATTCTGTGGTCATGTTCTTTTTGGAGCTTATAACAACCAATAGAGATTTATTTTACATATAGGTAATTGAAGACCTTGGTGGAACTGTTGCCTATGATGGAAGCATGACCACACATGTTGTCACAGGAAAAGTGAGGAAAACTCTGAATTTCTGCACCGCTCTCTGTTCTGGGTAGGTTCAAACTTCTAAAATGTTAGCGTGCCTAGCATCACACTGAAATTTTATTGTAGCTGAAAACTTGGTTCTTGGCATTTTTGGGTTTTTAAACAAATTTCTGGAACAACATTTCTCTAATCTCATGCACTTGAATCTCATGCATATCTTTATCCCAATTGGTATTTCCTTGAATGTTTTGAATTTTGCTTATGTCTCCTAGACTGTCATGCTTGCCTTCTCTTTATTTATTTGTAATTTACAAAACATATCAACCTTTTCCCCCCTGCCATTACATCATAACTTGCCATCTTTGCTGGAGGCTGGAGCCATTATTTATTCTAAACCTTCAACTTTCTTGAATTTATTATTATTGTTATTATTATTATTTTGTTTTTTTCAAAATTTCAGTTTTATACATTTTGTCATAAACAAAGTAGGGTGTATGTCACTGAAGTAGGATAGTGGACATTTGCAGAAAGCTCAAGCATTTCTCTAAAGATAACAGTTACCTCTAAAAATGAATCTTTTTTCTCTTTGGCGTATGTTGTAAGTTCAGTTTTTGCTGACCACGAGATTAGTTCCTATTAAACACTTAACCCTACTCTGGAAAATGCTAAAAAGCCTCCTTCAGATGATCATTTCAGTGGGAAAAGAAAACTCTGATCAAATTGCAACTAAAAATTGCCTTTATACATATTTTTTAATATTTCTTTTATCATACATTTGCCTGTGGAATGTCAGTGTAGTGGACACTAACTGAGAAGAGGATCCTCATTCATAGTGCCATAGGCAAATCATAAGAGAACTAAAATGGAAGAATTATGTGATCTTTTCATATTTGGGCCTTGCTGGTGAAAATTGTATAATGTCTAGTAGTTTGATTCTTATGAAGTTGTTTTATATTATTCATTAATATGCCTTACTCTGCATTCATCGGGTTGATTATTTGTAAATTATATAACAAGGAAATATTGGTAACTACACAGGGCTTGGGTGATCTCATCAAGTTGGTTAAAAGAGAGTTTTCGTGAAGGCAGATTTGTTGGTGAGCTGGACCAAAATAACTTGTCTATGACCCTATCTAATTATTATTGACTATTGAGGATAGCTTACACACTTAATTCAAAAAATGAGTGCAGATGAATTGCCCCACATACTGAATGATGAGGATTATCTGTTGAAGTACAAATGTGATTTAAAAAGTGCAGTGTTCCGAGCAAAAGCTAGGCCCCATTCGTTGTTTAAGGGGTATAATGTATGCATTGCAGCGCATGTTCAAACTCCTGCTGAAACACTGTCTGCTATTGTCAGGTCTGCTGGTGGTAATGTAAGTATCTGAATTTAAGAAACCTTAAACAGTGCTTCATTTCCCATCATTTAGACATGTTTAAAGTGCTAAAATCATGAAGCACTTGAATGCAAGGATTATATCATATGTAATAATCTTCAGATTTCTAACTTTGGCGGTATCAGGTGTTTACACAGATTTCACTTAGTTTGGCGGTCCACCTTGGTTACTTTCGAAAGACTTAGTTTTCATAGTAAATTTAGTCAACCTAATGTCGGAAAATAGGAAAGTCTCTTAAATGAGTTCATCAGTTCATATTTTATTGTCTTCTGGTCTGATCTAAAGATCATGCTCTATTAATTTTGTTGGATCTGTGGACTGATTTTGTTGCACACTAAGATGCATTTAATGATACATCTTGTTCGCATAACACAATCTGTCTACATTCTGTTTTCCTGGGACCTTATCCTCACCTGTTATCAAATTCCACTTATTTGTGCATTAGGTTATTACTGGGCTCGAAAAAGTAAATGAAGCATCAAAAACAATCTTTGTGACATGCGAAGAAGATACAGAAGAAGCAATGATGGCTGCAAAGAAAGGGATACGGACTTTCAGTAGTGAGTGGTTTATGAACTGTGTCATGGGACAAGAGCTTGACTTGGAGGCCTCCCAATTTGCGGAGTCCTTATAAGGATGTTAACATGGCCAATGATCAATGATTTAGTATATAAGAATTTCTCTCTGTATCCATGTGTGCGTGCGTCTCATTTATGAAAAATAAGACTAGTGTTTTAGAAACAGAGCCGCTTAACAAATTTCTCCTCCGTAACTCCGTTTGGGGGGAACGTGGGATGACTGACGAGGTTGGTTCATTTCAAATGAGGTTCGGATGGATACTGTGAAAAGCCTTATATTGCAATGTTTTTTAGGTTTAATGTTGTCAACATAAGGTTACGAATTACTTGCAAATGTATTCATTTTATGCACATTTTGGACATTTTCGCGCCAGTGATTTTTTTATCATTTCATTTTGGATTATGTTTTGGCCTTTTTTTTTAATCATTTGTTTACTTGGATGAAACGTGTAATTTGTGGAATTTAAAGCCAGACTCGTCCTCCCCCCCCCCCTCTCTCTCTCTCTCTCTCTCCTTTTCTCTCACTTTAAAATAAGGGAAGACTCTTTAATTTTTAATTTGAATCAAGTTATATAATTATTATAAGGTTTAATTACTTATTAAATACCTTTCTTTTAAAAGTTTGTCATTAAAATTATGTTAAATCATTGTTACAGGGACATATTTGAATAACCTTAAAATATGTAGGGATTTAAAATTAATTAATGTCTTTATCATTTATATAATCAATTAGAGTAGATAATGGCAAAGTAATGGACCTATTGAAGCACAGATGTGTTTAGGTACAAAAATATATAAATTGACTCAAAAAGTTATTCAAGAAGATTATGAGGTCCAGGAAAATGCCCAATAAGTGGAGGAGGAGTACCTCGATTTCTATCTAAACAAACAAAGGAGATGCACAAGGAGACTTTAAGCAGACGTCATGAACCTTTGTTTGTGTCTCCGTGTTTCTCTTTCAATTTCTTTCCCTCTTTCTTCAGGGTTTTGCCAGATTTGTTGTAGTTATGGCACTGGCGACGTGCTTTTGTAGATGTTAACTGAGTGGGTGCCGTCTATAGCAGCATAATACTTAATACAGGATCCGCTTTCTCTTATTTGTAAGTTATTCTGTTTAACTATAGCTTTATGTGTCAATAATATGCAAAGGACTTTCACTGGTACAGGTGGGAGCTGGAAAACGCTGCAGGAAGAATAGGCCAACTTCTGGTATTTATAGATTTCTAATATACACATTACCAGGTCAATTTAAATTTGCATGTGAAAGAATGTTTTCACTTATTAATTAGTCTGATCCAGTGCTTGACTTGGGACAGCATAAACCTAATATTCCGATGTGGTTGGCACTGTTGGGTACATGGCACCTGAGTATGAGCATTTCCCTTGCAAGCCCAAAATCCGTTATGCGGGGCTCCATATCATCCATCAAGGAGAATGTTTGCGGGCTTGAGATCCCTGTGAATGAGCCTTGAAGGTACTCAAGGCCAGCAGCCACACCAAGTGCAATCTTGTGCCTTGCCAACCAATCCAACTCCCTCTCACCCTTCTCAACATTGTTCAGCACATCCTTGATCCTGCGAGCTCCCATTCTTCATGAACTCATACACATGGTAGTGGCAACCAGGCCTAGACACATGAGCCAGAAGGGGCAAAAGGTTCATGTGCCTAATTTGACAAGCAGTGTTGATCTCTGATTGAACCTGCCTCATCTTCTTGTGCAAAAGTTTGTTGTCTTCTTCAGACAACTCATCAGATGCATCCTTGGCCTTGGGAGGCTGAATGATCTTCTTTATTCCAATTTCCTTGCCATTTCTATCAGGTAACTTAGCCTTGTAAACCTCTCCACACCCATCTCTCCCAATGATCCCCAAATTAGCCAACCCATCACCTTTCTCCAAGAAAGCCAAGTCCTCAGCTCCCTTAATCAATGGACTAGAGATTGCAGGACGCCACTCTTCTCAAAATTGAGCTCCGTGAGTTGGATGTTAGTCCTTTGCATCCCAGAAATAATAATAGTCCAACATTTCTCAAATGAACAATATAGCATTCTCACTCACATTTGTCGCAGAGATGAGCTGGTGGGCCTCTTTACTGTTGAGCCCATAAACATTGGCCCATTTTCAATGGCTGCGGGTCAGCTTGTAAGTGAGGGTTGTTAAGGAATGATAGGATTAGAAAGCTTCGTTTATCTGGTAATAACCAATGGTATTATGCTGGTATTGCAACCTCACTTTCTAGATGCTGGCCTCAGAATATTCAGAGAACAGGAAACAATAGGAAAAGTCGATTCAAACATGCTTGCATCTTATTTAATATGTAGGCTCATACATCGCAATTCATTAGAATCTAACATGCGTTGCAGAGTATAGTGATCTCGTCAATAATTATATGTTTTTCCCTGAGAATTTTTAAAATGTATAATTTGATTTGATGGTGTGCTTGATTTTCCTTTCGAAGAAAAATGATTTACTACTGACGATTTAGATTCGCCGTCAATTTTTGTTCCACTGCATGTACGCTTGTGTACCTACCTTATAGGAAAATGACCCAAAAGTTGGGTTCTGCACTTCTGCTAAAATTTTTAATATCAGTTGGTACGTCACTCTTTTATTTATTTATTTATTTTTAATATTTGTTAGGTTTATTTACACGCATATAGAGAAAAGCTGTTGAATCAATGGATTTAAGAACGTTGTCATAACCTTTTTAATAAACCGAACATAATTAACTTAATATTTAATGAGTTGAGATATG
The DNA here is from genome assembly GCA_031439595.1 of Pterocarpus santalinus. Taxonomy (NCBI): domain Eukaryota; kingdom Viridiplantae; phylum Streptophyta; class Magnoliopsida; order Fabales; family Fabaceae; genus Pterocarpus; species Pterocarpus santalinus. The sequence continues at coordinate 63,048,123 of CM062532.1, forward strand.
ATCTTAAATAAAATACCGAACCGAAATATAAGAGTCAGTTTCCCGGTCCCATGTATTTTTACACTTCGACTGTCCTTTTATTGTTGATGATCCATCGATGGTACATCTGACTTTCTTTGCGTTCGCCTCTTTCTACAATGTTTTTCACTGTATAAATTGGATTTCCCCGATTCGGAAAATGTTTATATATTATTTTGTTATATATTAAAATAATTTTAGAGCTTATAAGGAAGTATATGTTAATAATTAAAAATTTTAGTTACTTTATTAATAAGAATTTAATTTAAATATATTCACAATGTAAAATAGTTTTATACTATCAGCTAATAGAAATAATAAAAAGTGTTAATTCATACAAATAATTACCCATTATAATAAATAATTCACCATAATTTTTCACTTTTCTCTATTTCTATTCGTTGAGAATGTAAAACTATTTTACACTGTCAGAGCATACTAATTAAACTCTATTAACAAATATAATGAAAGAATTATAAAGTTAAATCAAATCATTTTGAGAAAGAATCAATAATAAAATTTCAACCAAATTCTGAAAATTCTGGATTGTGAAAGATTCTGGTTGTCTTGATAACGATTCTACTGCTTGTATCTTTATTATTGGTGTCTATCAAAAGAAAAAAATTATGTATCAATAATTTAAACTTTCTATTATAGGTCATCTAATGTATCAATAATTTAAACTTTCTATCGTATTCTGTGGCAACGAATTTACCATAGACCTTTCAGCTGCGCATGTTTCTGTGAAAGCTCAGATTGTTTGTGACTTTCCAAAATTCTGACATCTGAGAAATTGTCTCTGAAAATTGTCATGGAGATTTAATTGATACTTTATTGGGAGGGCGCTCATACTCCGTATAACATGGAAATAACATGGAAAAAGTAGTGTTTTTATAAAAATATAATTTAAATATATTATTAACATCAAATTTTATAATATTATTTTTAATTATATATTCTCTCCAATTTATTTTATTTACTTGTCACTTTAGTTATATGCATAAAAATTGAGTAATTTCAAATTAAAGCTTGATTACAAAATAATTTTATTAAAATATTCTTACTTAATTTTTAACATTTAATTAATGAGTTCTATTAATGTAACATTATATTTCCTGATTATTGGTATCTTTAAAATACTATAATTCACCAAATAAAATCGTTAAAGTATTATAAAAATTGAAAAATTAGCTATCAATACTTTATTGATATATAAAAATGAAAAATATTATGAATAAAAAAATTCTTTGACTTTACAGATAAAATAAATCCAAATGCGTATTATTATATTGTTTAAAATATTTTATTTTAATAATAATTATCTTTAAAATTATATAAAAGATAACATATAGTTAATTAATAATATGAAGTACTTATATTAAAATTAAACTTCTTTAATGCAATAAGAGGATATAAAATACCATCACATTCCTCTTATTTTAAAAAATGCATTTACAAACCTTCATAAAATGGTCACATCCATCATGAAGCAAGACCCTGGAGAAGTTTGAGCAATCTTCATAAAAAGGCAGGTACATAACTCGAAATATGGAGGTAGATATTATTAAAATAATTATATTTTGATGTTTTCAGCTGCAAGGGACTGCTCGACCAATTCCTGACATGACAACAGACATATGGTATAATGCTTTATTGGATTATTTCCCCACTTCCATGTACTTTCACTATCAACTAGCCCAACCATATCAACTCAATCTTCAACCTCTTTCAGTTGTTTTTATTGTCCCAGCTGACACTCCATGGAACTTGGGAACACACGTGATTCTTTCATGTATTGATGCCTTCAGAAACACCTGATAATTAGTTATTTTCACATTTCTATTTAAAAGGCTTTTTTTTTTTTGGTTCAATTTGTTGATATATTTATATAGTCTAGCTAGTACCCCGTTTGCTAGTAAGTCATGACTCTCGAGTCATATTCTTTTCTCTTTTGGGTAGCACTCATAAGTCATATTCAAATGTGTTGGAATTACACTGACTTTTATTTGATACAATCAGAATTTGCCGACATATGGTTATTTTTTCTATTTTACTTAATGTATAAGGATTTGGCGCTGTCTACTATGCTCCACGAAAGTTTGGGAGCGTGATACACCTTGTGCACCATAGCATTTTCCCCACGGAGGTCCACCAGTGGATAGAAGCTGCACGTTGCCAGTTCTCTCTGCAACTCGTGGCTGCGCTGCCTATCAAGTCCTGCATGACCACAACCACTCCATCCTCGCTCAGAACCGCCACGTGGAGACCATTTTCTCCTCCTTCTTCTGCTCAACCCCCGACCTCTGGGCCCGTCGCCAGCGCCTCCGGCCTCAAGACGGCGATGCTACGATTCGGGGCTCGAAGTCCTCGGTGAATAGAACATTTGACATTACGAGGTGGCTGTGCACGATGGGCCTCGACAGCAAGCGGTGGAGGAAGGCGAACCCATCTGTTACGCCGACGGCGATATGATATCATGTTGGCCAAACCATTGTTTCAAAGGACAAGCTTGGGATTCGACGCCGTTTGAATCTCCCGCGTGTCACTGCTCTAGTCCTCACGTTGATTGCTGCTCCAGCCAGCGAACGATGGTGCTATGGATGAGGATGGTGGAGCGGCGGCCATGGGGCGGCGCCGGGGGCAGTGGAGAGATGCGACCTTTCCTTGATCGGATGAGTGTGCCCACTGCCAACGATGATGAAAACGGTGTGATGCTGTCACTAACGACAGGTGGGAGGACCTGCATCTTGTTGAGGATGGTGGCGCTGTCGTCGATGCCGTGAGCACATGGACGGCGTCGACAGTAGATGGAGGATGAGGTAAGACGGTGGTGGAGTCGCTGTTGTTTTCTATGGTCGGTGTCGAAGACGTAGAGGAAGAGGCCGAATGGAAAGAGAAATAGAAGAGGTGCTCGCCACTTATTGATGGTGTAGAAATGTTCCAAACATAATCTTAGCCACTGATATTAACATAAGTGGTTTAGATTTCCAAGTGTGCCCCACTACACCTACTTGATGCAGAGCATGGCAGAATCCGCCGAAGATTTTACCTTACTTTGTTTACATTAAAATTCTGAGTATCCCTCGAATTGTCTGATATTTGGATTTTGGTTCAAATTATGTAGTATTTTGAATAATGGCGAAGGGAAGGAGACAAAAGCCATTGACATGTCCCTCTAACTTAGCCATATATATGACTTTTAGACCGCACTAGTCCCCTGGACTCGGCTACTCATCCACATTCAACCTTAGGACCTATGTTCAAACATTCACGTGTGAGCTCGAGCTCGCCTGAGGGCTCATGTCACCCCCACTGTCACGAATACTTGTGTGTTACCTTTACCATCATGTTACGTCTCTCTCTCTCTCTCTCTCTCTCTCTCTCCATGCATCATTGAGAGATCATGCTAGATAAGGAAACCCCCTTAATCGTGGTTAGTAATGGTAGTAAATCAACAGCAATCACATCCTTGATATTTAATGGAGAATCGTAATCTCGATTCCTCGATACAATCAAGGAAGATTCCACTCACACGGGCTATCTCCCAAAACTCTAGAGAATATAAGGGTCTTGCGTCCTCAAAATACGATCGAATCCCTTTTTTCATACACATTATCTTTTAGACCATTTTTTTATTTGAGCATCAGAATACCTTTGCAGTTATCCCCACTGTTGTCAACCAGCATGCCATTGGAGTACCTGCACCACTCGACCATCAGGCAAGAGCAACTTCTATAAAAAAAATAAAAGTAAAAGTGGAAATTATATGTATATATGATATGTATAGATCATACTGCACATAGATATATTTGTTTAATTTATACTTTGTTAGTTGTTTCATGTAGTATGTCTCTATATGTTGGTTATTATTTTATTTTTTTTGGTTTAAATATCATTCTGGTTCTTATAGTTGTATCAAATTTTGGTTTTTAGCTCCTATAATATTTATTTTTAGGTATACATCCCCATAGTGTCTTGTTATTTAAGTTTTGACCTTTCAAATACCAAAATTAAATAAATTAAACTATAGTGACTAATTCTTTATGAAAAATAGGAGCTAATTCTTTATAAAAACATAGCAATTAGAGATTCAAGCTAAAAAAGTGAAGAAAAATATAAGGATCAATATTTGATTGTAGGGACTGAAAATGAAATTTGTGATACTATAAGGAAAACCTAAAATGTCACAATATTTACCTTAGGATTTGTGACTAGTGCACAAACTAATTATGAAGATCTACTTTAGCTAGGGGAGCCTGACAATAAAAACATATTTCCAAAATATTAACTTTTTATAAGAAAAAATAACTAATTTTTGCAAAGCAAAGCAAAGGTCATCTCAAGGTAACACGTATAACCTCAATTTATCTCAAATTATTAAAGCCACCAAACTCATCCATATATAGTTGCAAAATTTAGAATTGAGTGCAATAATTCATCCAAAACATGTTGGAGGCATACCAAAAGTATTTTTCAAGTTGAACAAATTCCAACCAATCCCATTAATAACTTGCAAGTATGGTGAATATATCTAATAGTTTGAGTAACATAGAGTCCATAACAAACAGAGCAAACAATAAGGGAAAATAATTATGTCACAGTTATTCAAACTAAGAAATTAATGACTTAGAATATAACAACCGAAGCAAAAGAGGCTATTGATGAAACCCATTTGTCAAACACTCTCTTTCAAAATTACTGATAATCAACAAAAAGTTTAAGAATATTGGTTATGAAAAAAAGTCATCCATAGGGGTTTATATATGAAAGAATCATATACTAATTAGCGAGCAAACTATACCTAACAAATCTCACATCGTTATCAACTTAAACCAAGTGCCTTGCCTACTTGCTAATATTTCATGGCTAGGGTCCATTCACCCTACAACCATTTCAAGTCAAGGACCTTGCCTTATCTGACAAACTTGTGGCTGGAGTTCACTCACCTTACAACCACTTAAGGAAACCTACATAGGCTGCTATAACTCTTCATTTATCGGAAACAATATCATTATATTTCTTTACTAATGGTGAAGAATGTTCTAACAAATATCTATCATGGATATTTAAAATAATATGAAGTTAACTTAGAACATGAAAATCAAATCCAAACCATTGAAGTCAACATTCCTTCTCAATTTCAAAATAAACTCGAATCCATTAGAATTTAATTCTTATGAGTAACAACTCACATAAATCAAATAATCATCAAAACCACAACTTAAAAGCATACTCAAGGTCATTGTAAGAAGATTTAACAATAAAATAAAATTATGGGGCTCAAAACTAAAATTATTGGTGGAAATTATAAAAACCAAAATCTTGTTAAGACATAATTTTTATTATAAATGTTTAGTTTGAATTTCTTCTACTAAATTTCCGACTTTGTCCATGATTTTGAATGATCCATTGTTCTTGCTTTCAGGTGGAGTAGTGGTGTAGGTCCTTCTATGGTGCAGTGGTTGACGATAGTGGGAATAACTACAAAGATACTCTAATGCGCATACCTTGAGGCTTAGAGCCCTTATATTCTCTTCGATTTTTGGGGGCAACTTGTGTGCGTTGAATCTCCTTGGATTTTAGAAGGGAATCTGTCAAGGATCTTCCATCAAGTGTCAGGGATATGATTGTTGTTGATCGATGCCATCAACACCCATGATCTTGGTAATTTTCTTTTTTGGTATAATCTATCATAAATGCATGAGATACATAAGAGATATTTCATAATATTAATTGTGATGGCGTAATGATAATAAAGATATGGCAAGGCGAGCCCTTTTGGTGGGCTCATCTTCCTAGAGGTGATGGGCGAGTACAGGCCTATGAGGCCACGCCTGCTATGTTTGGCGTGAGCATATGGGTTCGGGGGACGAGCCTATTCCATCCATAAATTTGTCAAGTGAGTTGCATATTTGAGGTAAAGAAATTTTTATATGGTTTAAGAGGAAGAAATTCATTTTGTTTTGTTCTATTAATTAATTAACAAATTAACATTGTGATGATTAAAAAATATAGTATGAGGAAATGCATTTTATACAAACTCTACATGATGTGGTCCATATGAGTTTTAAGTAAAATCAGCTATAAGTGGAAAATATGCTGAAAAGAAAAAATGAAGAACGAAGTTGTAGCGTAGCCTTTCTATATATTTTTCACATGCTATCCAAGAATTTTTGCGCACGTATACGAGGTGCATTGAATTTTTGAACTAATGAATTCAGTATGTGTTGAAATGTTGCTTAACTATTCATTTCTCTAGAGCAATTTTTGACGGAAGTTGCGTCAAAGTATAATGACTTTACTTCCTGCGATAGTTATTCCCTATGGTGCAGGGTGGCCCTTGTGCTCGAAGCTCAGTATGGTGACGTGTAGAAAAAGATAAGTACAGCAGCAATGAAATTATTATAGAAAACCAATGACAGAATTCCATGTTCCATGCGATGATGCTGGCTTTTGAGGACGAAACATTGGTGACAAAGCTTTTGGCTTCTTCTCTGAGCTGTCCATTATTGTGTTCAATTGCAGGCTGACCACTAATTCGGTTGAAAATGATTTCAAGATGGCACGGCAATGAGATCTTAAAGTTCTCTACGAAAATGCTTCAAAAAGGTCGCTGGGGGATAGCGTGTAGAAGAATGGCCATACTCCTGGTAACAATCGCACACGTGGCTGTAATTAATTCTCATATTGACTCGGTTAATGGTTGGACAATTCTCTTTTTTTTTTTTTTTTGAAAAAAAAAATCTTTGGACAATTCTTACTTTGAAAAAGGTAAGAGAATTGAAATTTGTGTCTTGTTTTATTTATAAGAATAATATAGTATACATTTATTAACTTTTAAAGGAGTAAATAAATCATATTACTTTATTTCATTTAAATTATTATTATTATTTTTTTTGTTGAAGATAGTCATTCTCTTTATCAATGTGGTATTGCTATTCTTATTTTGGGGCTAATTTTCTTCGTCATTCTGGTAACCTATTAGGCAAGTAACAATAAATTTTGCTTTCACTTTTTCTCCCTTCCCTTTTGCTAAAGCTGTGTTTTAGCATTTAGATCTCCAACACATCATCTCTCGATCTACCACTTTGTTCTAGAAAGTCAGTTAAACGTCTTTGTATGGGTTGAATTAGTTTGTTCTTCTTTTATCATTGCCGTCTCCATTTCCCCATTAATTGTACGTGTGAATTTGTAAATGTGTTTTCCCACCTTTAGTGAGAAAAGTTTGAACAAAAAAGGTCTTGAGACACGGTGGCCGCATTAATTTGGTTAATGAAGACAAGCCCATAACTACCTTTTGAATATGAATAATAGTTTAACCTTTTTTAACTTTACTTTTCGTTTTCTTTTCATCTCCTTTTCATTCTGTTTTAGCTGGAAGGTATGTATGCTGATGCAGATATTAATGGGATAAAAAAGATAAGTGCTGTGTGTGATAGCTCTATTTTTTATTTTTCATCTAGCTTGATTATGTGCCACATTTTTATTTTGTTGAGTTGATGTGTATCTTATGTGAAAAATGAGAAGGGTTCTTCAATTTTGTTTTTGGGGTACTAAAGGGTTCTTCAATTTAAATTACCTTTTCAAGAACTTTACAGTACATAACCAACCAGGGACTAGTGCTAAGAGGAGTTTTTCATTTCTTATCACTGGATCAGTATATATATATATATATATGAAGCTCTTTAAAAGGTCATTTGAACATTGAACAACCCTCAATTTGTTTTGCAAACTTCAGTATAGCATAAATTTCGAAATGTTTTCAGCCACTTCATTATACTGTTAGTGTGTTTGAATTAATTTATTTTGAATTGAAAGCTGTTTAGAATTAAAAAGCATCTTGAAACATTTCTTTTTTAAAAAAAAATCATTACTTTTCAAAAAGATTATTATCAAACATACACTAAGTTCTGTATGCATATGATTAAGTCTTCTTTATTTAGGGTTTAAGGATTAGGAATGCATCTATTTCCGAAATAGTTCATCCATTTTTGCATACCAACGTGAATTTGGGATAGAAATTGTTCTCAGAAACTCCAAAGGTCATGTCCTGGCTATGAAACTTCAGCGCCTGCAAGGCGATGTTGATGCAAGAAGAGCAGAGATTATTGCTCCCAAGGAGGGGATGCTTTTAGCTTGGGAATTGGGCTTCAAGTCTGTTAGTCTTGAGGGAGACACGGAGGAAGTCTTTGACAATTTTGGAGTTTGGAATAATGATCTATCTCAAACAGAGGCAATTATGTTTGATGCTATCCACACGGCATCCTAGTTCTCTTTTTTTAGAGCGCGCTATGTTCCTCCACATTGCAATGCAGTTGCTAATGAACTAGCATCTATATATAGCTAAATTTTCTGAGTCAGATTTTTGGATTGGGAAATGCCTCATTTACATTGAAAACCTCGTATATTTGGATCTTGCTTTTGAATAAATTCACATCTTTCATTAAAAAAAAAATCTTCCTTATTTATTTATTTTTTGGGCGGGGTTATTTTTGGCTTCTTCGAAGTAGTGTGTAAGAGTACCGAAAGAATGCAACATAGGAAAGGTAGCAAACAGGAAATGATGTGCAAATATTTCATTTAAATATCAGCAATTTTATTCACACACAAATTTAACTCTAACACACCCCGTTATGCTCAGGACTGGATATCTAAAGCGTGAAGTTTGCAGGAGTAAACATCTGCGGGTGACCCATAACAATCACAGGATAGGCTCTGATACCATCTTAGAATTGAGTGGTCCTAACTCAATCCCAAAAATTAGCTCATGAAAGGAGAGTTGTCCAAGTGTTTATAAAGGCTATCTATATCATATTCTTAAGCGATATGAGACCCTAAGAGTTACTTGTACGAATTATTTGTTCATATTGAATCGTCAATAACAAAAATAAAAGAAGCAATTGTAACTGAGTAGGTATTGTCTCGCATGAGAGTTGCTCGACAATCAATTAATGTGCAAAATAATATTATTAAAGCAAATTAAAGAAAACGAAGCATGGCTAGCCCACATAACTAAGATTCCTCTCGTCAACCCAAGAAAAGGAATCATCAAAGATGCATCTTGCCCGTGCCTTTTTCACCCCTCCGATGAAGGAGCATCTCCTATTGCCGATAATGAGACGAAGGCGGAAAATGTATACGTAGAAGTTTTATTTTGGTATTATATTTGAAAACGGTTTTTATTTTTATTTTTTAAGATATACTTCCGGAAAAAATTGCAGCTTATGATAAAAGTGTTATTATATTGAAGTATTTATTGTATCATAAGTTAAAAAACACTTATAAAATAGAATTTTGTAATAAACATGCAGTGAGACTCAATTCATATTGCAATATCGTAACTTTTAATATTGAAACTATAATTTTTTATCCTAATACATAACTTTCTTTCAATTATTTTCATTAAAAGTAATACTAAAATAGGCGTCTTAATTTAAATGTTAATCTTAAAAAAGAGTTCATTCGGGGCAACCATGTGACACCCTATCTCTCTAAATACAATATAATCCATGAAACTTGATCACTAAACAATTTTAGGCAGACCGAGGAATACAAAAGGAAAAACAAATTGTCTTCCTTTTTGTCTCCAAGAAAACGATGCTGATAACAGAACAAGCCAGCACAGAGTTATAGTACTAACAATCTCAACCTCAACCTAGCACGTTTGTGGATCTCGCCGATGAATATACAAGGGCAAAACAAACAAAAGGAAAAGAAAACTTTTAATGGGAGTTGACGTTTATTTTATTTGGCCATTTGTGTCCACATCATTCGAAGATCCTTACTTTTAACCTAATAACTTCCCCTTCTAGACTGCTATTAATCTCTTGATTGATTGAGAAAAAGAGGGATTTTGTTTCATCTTATTTCTATGTAACATTTATAATTATATGGAATTTTCTGTCCGTATCTTGTGTCAGTTTTCTAATCTTATTTCAAGCACAAATGAAATAGGATAATTTTGCATTTTTTCATCAACATAATTGTTAAAAAAATTAAACATGCCGTCTCATCATTGAATTTATCACCATCTTCAGTACATAGCATTGCTATGTAGCCGGCAGCATCATACACACAGAAAACCAAACATAAGAGAAAAAAAAATTAAAAAATTATTGCAAATCAAATTCTTCGAAATCATTAATGTAAATCTGCAATGATTTTGTGACCTTCTTCGAAGTGATCAGGGAAAGATTGAGTTGCAAAAATTGCCACAAACAGTTTTTTGAAAAGTAAACAAAAAAAATCTGCTTACAATTATTTTTTAACCTAGGGTTTTATGATCTCGTTCGGAATCTCCTAGAAAACCCACCAGTGTGGGAAGTACCTTGTGCGAAAGCAGGAAGGGTCAAGGGTGGTGTAATAAAGTAGTGTGCCATTTATCTTTTCACTCCTTAAATACAATAATTGTGAATAGGCCAACCTGCCATGCTAACTGAGCGAGGCGGACCAACCTGTATTAATAATTTGAGTTGAATATGTTAACTTGTTTCGTCTCATTGCAGATTGGTGGGTTGGTCTGTAAAAAAAAGAAAAGAAAAAAATAAAATTTTTTATATGAATTAATTTATCTAAATTTTTTAAAAAAAAATAAGGGAAATTTTAATTAAATGTAATAAAATATCATCCATATAAAGAAGCTTATTTTATTTATTTATTAAGTATTAAACTATTTACTAAACTCTAAAAAGGTTAAAAATTACAATTTTTAATAAGAAAAAGATAAAACTTTTAACTAAAATAGCCACAACTGAGAAGCTCACAAGCTAATATTCAAATCTAAACACTTTTAAAAATTCACAGTTCACAAATTAGTCATGTCCACAATAAAGTATAAATTCATAATTAACAAGACAACAATATATATAGTCAATAAAGTATAAATATACTCAATAATATAGTCAAAAGAAAAAACTGTGGAGTCCACCAATGTTACACAAACACAAACAAAAAAGTCCAAGTATTGCGTATATTGTGTGAGAAAAAAAGATGAAAATTAAAAAAAATGACCTGTGGGCCAAACTCGCTTCATCTCGCTTTAGCCCATGGGTTAGATGGAACGGGTTATACAGGTTGAAAAAATCAACCCACCCTGCTAAAAGTTGTGGGTTATGGGGGTCAACCCGGCAGATCCGACCGGCTTTGCTATTTTCCACTTAAATATAGGGTAAATAACATAAATCCTTGAGATTTCTAAAGATACACTTAATCTTATTTTTGTTTAAAAATTGCTCTCTATCTTATATAGTCTCAATCTTTGATCACCACGTACTCTCACCAACCTCTATTCTCTCTTATTAAAACTCACAAGAAACAAAGTGAAATTCTTTTATCTTAGGATCTTTTCTATATTGTCATTATTTAAGAGTGCTAAAAGATGAAATTACATTGATTAATTCAACATGAAATTCTAACTAAGTACGTACATAATTCATTTTTTCACCACAAAAAATGATAATCCTCTCTTTTCCTCTCTTTTTTTTATGCAAATAGTTTATTCTTTTCACCTATAATAAATCAGCTTTCCCAAAATCAAATTGAACCTTCGAAATTTACTATGTAAATATCATAATTCTTTGACTTTTCAAGTAGATCATAAATAAACTTCCTCTTGAAAGATTGCTTGTAATATACTTTAAAAAATTATTTTAGCCTCTTTTATATGTTAAAATCATAAAACACATCGTCTTTATTTTAAAAAATTTAGAAACTAGAAAAGTATCTTTGAAGGCATTCAACAATTATTCATTGAATTTCCTAGATTTTTAACAAATTTCATGTATACAAGAGGTCAAAAAAGTTCAAAAAATAAAATGCATGTGAAGTTTTTCAAAAGTAAAAAGAGATTGCCAAAAGAATGAAAATATAGAAAAGATTGTAAGACAAAAGAGTTTTACCTTATTTCTTCCAAGTTTTGAATAAAAGAGAACAAAAGTTGGTGAAGGTAAATGGTAATCTAAGACACACCGTCTTTTTGTGTGTAATTTTGCGAGGGCCTTCATTTATTGGGTGCCACTTTTATACAGCAGAAGCTTTAAATTTGGCTCTAATTAGGGATCCTTGCAATTTAAGGTTTAGATTAATAATCTTTTTTCGGTAAGAATAGATTTATAATTTTTAAATTAATTATTCGCACAATAGTAAACAAAGTGAAGTCTTCATCACAATAACAATTTTAAAATCTCAATATTTAATATTGTGAATTAAATTACCTCAAGTGACAATTTATTTTTATTATAATCAATCACTTTTAGATGGAATATATGATAATTTATTTTATATTATTTAAAATATCTTTTGGGAAGGGATTTACTTATCATAGGAGTAAGTCTTGTATATTTACTTTGTTGAATAATTTTTATGGACATTGAATTTCATATGTTGTACTATCAAATCATGTGATATTATTTTAATTATTAAACATAATATTAAGAAATTAGAAAGTAGTAGATATATAATTAAATGGTCAATATTTACTTAATTTTTTTAAAATATATTAGGATTTAATTGAAATACACTGTCAGTGTAAAATTTTTTTATATAGATATCTAATTATAAATTGCCACATCAGCAAAATTCTTTAATATAGCTACCTACTACTTGAATGGTTATGTAAATGGAAAGTTTTGATTGGATGACAGTGTAAAATATTTTTACACTGTGAATACACCTAAATTAAACTGAATATATTATGCATCTAAATAAAGTGAAATACTAAAATATTGAATTATTTTAAAATTACATAAAAATTTTATAGGTTTAATGATTTGCTTAATTAGTGAAAACTTGTGAAATTAAATCTTTGAATACCGTCATAAGTAAGAGACTCTTTTAATATTTATTTTTGCCTAAATTTGAAGTCTCCCTAGAAGTATAACTCATTTATCATTATACGCACCTTGACCTTCTTTTTTTCAAATATCCATCTGTTAAATTAGAGAAATGATTTTTCAACGTGCGGTCGCGGCGTATATGCGACATGCATGTTCAAAAGATAAATTTAAAGTGTGCTACACTATTTTGGTCTACGGTAGACTTACAAAATTTATCCGAATTTTTGAACGTGCGTTGCCAATAAGTCAAATGGTCATAAAATTTTATTTAATAGAGTAATTATCTCAAGACGTGTCCATATATTTATACAATTTGTTTTTTGTTTTTTTTTGTTTTAATAATCTGAAATCAAATCACCATGGGATACAATGACATTATTTTGTTGAAATAATACTCATAATACGTGCTATCTATTTAATGATTGAAAATGATCTCTCTTTTATTGTTTTTCATTAGCTTTGTAATAAAAGGCAAATAATAATATTACGATGAGTCTGTAATTAACGATAATAAAATAGAAAGATGTCACTTCACATTTCCAGCACAGCTACATAAGATGCAGCCAATACTCACACCGATAGTTGACCTTCTAAGCAAAACTCTGATTTAAATGATGACAGTTACGACATCACAATATTTAAATCCCCACCTTTTTTTATATATATATTTTTTAAAGTCTTACTAACACAAGGATTGTCGTAAAAATCCAATTGAATATACATTAGAGGCTAAGGAAAAAATAGAAAAACCAAAAAAATATTAAGTAGATATAAAACTAAATCCATTCTAACTTAATTAGAGATTTTGAATTCAAGCTATGGATATACAACTATAATAAGATTTAGAAAAAACAGTATTATTGCTTAAGTAGTCCTAACTTAAGCAGGATTGCTTCTGATAAAAATTAGCTATGGTTTCGATAAAAACAAAATCCAATTCAAATAAAATTTTCAGTTTTTTTTTTTCATTTTTCAATTTTTTAGTTTATTCATTCTTGAAATTTTTTATTCGATTTTCCAGTAACAATTTTCTAGCAACAATGTAGGATTTTGTTTTTTCACTTGCAAATACTATAGCTTATGATTTACTTTATATCTGTAACCATCAACTACATTGTGTCATTACAATAACTCAAAATTTTATTAATGAGTTATCAACTCCTTCGCCTATTTACATGTCTTTTCTTAAAGCCATGTATCTTGATGGTATGGTATGTAAAGGATTGCCATCCTTCATTAGGATATAAACTGCTGTTTTGCACGGGTTAAAATTATTACTTCAATTACAAAAATTAAAAAATTTAATTCAATTAAGAGCTAAGATAAAGTAAACAAATTTTGAAGTTCTAAACATCAAAATAAAATAAATTTGAATCTAATCAGCATCAAACGAAAAAGATAATGACATTAAAAAGAATAAGATGTGGAAGCACTAAATTGCAACATAAAAAACAACTTGAATTAGCTGGTAAAACGAAAAGAAAGCTACATCAAGAAGGCAAAAATTAAAAATGAAGTTAGAATAAATCAAATTTAGGGTATGTTTAGTAGAGGAATAAAAATGGAGAAAAATTATCATAAATCTCATTTATAAATTACACATAAGCGGGATTTGTGAAAATTCTCCCCCTTCCCATTTTTGTTAATTTGAAATAAATTTTATTCATTTCTAATTTAAGTTAATTTTTTTAATTTCCGTGTATTGCTTAGGTAAAAAATAATAAGTTATATAATCTTTTGAGATGAGAAGGGTGTTATCGGTTTTGTTTTTAAAAAAGCTATAAAAGTGAGAGGTAATGGGAAAAAAAATAAGGGATAGATGAAAAATGAGATAGAAATCATTGATCGGTTAAAAGTACAAAAATGTGAACAACATTAAATAGATTGGTTAATTTATTTTTTTTCATTTATTATTTTTTTTGACCATTATCACTTGTTTAAACTAAATGGTTAATTCAAATTTTTAAAGATAATTGAATCTAGGGAAAGGAAATATATATGCCCCATTAATACTCCACCAATCAAATATATCACATATCCCATCAATACTCCATTAATCCGATATTACATATTTAAATTTTAAAAGAAAGTTAGTATTAATTAAGAAAATTCATATTTAATATTTAAAATTTTTAAATATAGTAGGTTTTTGAATTTTTTAACCATAACTGAAATAAATTTGACTAAATCAAAAAATAAATCAAATTTATTGATTTCCTTTATTTATGTCCTTTATTTGTTTTTTTTATTAATGCCTTTCATATGTTTCTTTACTAAAATTGTAATCCAACCAGTTATTTGAATGTTCTCCATTTTTTAATTATAAATACATTCAATTTATTTTCTTAATTGAAAATTTTAAAAGTGGAAACACGTAGAATTCATCACGTTTTGACGTGTATAAAAGTTTTTATGCAATATCTTCTATTTTATTAGTAGTATAGATAGATTAGAAGAATCATTGAAAAGTTGTATTATAGAATCCATTAATTTTGTGCAATACTTTTATTAAAACATTTCAAGGAGAAATAATAATAAATTTTCAAGGACGACAATAAAATTAACTATTTCTCAATTTATTTTTTCTTAAAACATTTTAAGAAACCGTACATTGCTCTTATAAGAATAACATTAATGATTATGAGGCAATTTCAAAAGGTTGACCTAGAGAGAATAATTAGGTGATTGGAAATTTTTTAAAAATTAATTTCTATTTGAAAATCAATATAATTGTTAATTAAAACTGAATATGCTTAAAATTATAATAAATAGGTTAAAATTAATTTTTGGTCCTATAATAAAGTCCTGTTTTATTTATTCAAAAGGTTGACTTATTTGAAGTAATTGAGAGGTTAGAATTTAATAAAAATATGTTTTATTTAAAATAAATTAATATTGTTGTTATTTTTTATTGCATAATAATTATAAACTAATATAGTTATTATTTTTTAATTGCATAATAATACTAAATTATTAATCAATATAATTTTTAAGTAAAATTAAATATGTATAAAAGTAAGAATAAATACTTAGTTGGATGCAATTATTCAGTCAAAAGCTTGACTTATTTGGAGTAATTGGGCAGTAGAAATTTAATGAAAATATTGTTTATTTACAATAAATTAGTATTAGTATAATTGTTGGTTACAAACTAGAATAACTATAAAAATAATAGTAGTAATATGAGACATATGAGACCGTAATCTTTTGTTTTCTTTTTGGGCTTCAGGCCCCGTAATTTATTCAAAAGAAAAAAAAAAACCATAAAATGGAAAAGCAGAAAGCCAATAAAAGGGGAAAAAGAACCCTCGGGCAATTTGTATATAAAAAATAATAATAATAATTGATAAAATTAAAAGCAGAAACTAGAAAGCGGAAAAAGTAAAGATATCGCTAGAAGGAGGGCTTGAACCTCCGACCTTGTGGTTAACAGCCACACGCTCTAACCAACTGAGCTATTCCAGCTTCGGTGCAAGTGTATAGGTCGATTTCTATAACAGTAATAAACAACAACACAAAAACACGCGCATCTTCACTGAGGACAAAAGTAACGTGAATTGAAGGAAAATCCATGAACTGAAATACCAACGACAAAACGGCTCCCACAGTCTCATTCCTCCCCCTCCTCTTCTCTCCCTTTCAGTTTCTCCTTCGCCCTTCTCTCTCTCTCTCTCTACACCTTCCTTTCACAACCAAACCAAATTATTATATAAACCAAAACTATTCTCTCTCACCACATTCCCATTACATGCACCCACCACCACCCTCTTCTCCTTCTTCCTCATGGCGGGTCTCCACTTTTCTTCCCACAGACCCACCTCCTCTCAATCTTCTTCATCTTCGAGGCTTCTCCTCCTCCTAACGGTGCTGCCTCTAACTTTGGCTTCCTTCGCCTTCATTCTCCAATGGCGTGGCGGCGTCACCGACCCCCTCACCCGCTGGTCACCCGATCAGCCCCAGTTCCCCGGCATGGCCGCCACCGCCGGCGCCGGCGACTCCCATCCCTCCACCACCGCCCACCTCGGCCGCTCCAAGTCCGACTGCGCCACCCTCCTCCTGGGGCACTCCTCCAACAACCCCTCCTTCCCTTACTACCGCGACTGGAAACTCGACCTCGCCCCCGATCTCAGGCCCAAGGTCAAAATCTCCGTTCTACCCTCGTTTTGTTTTCAATTGGAGATCCATTGGGTCGTTTCAAGTTTTCAACTTGAATCCAGTTGATCGTCGTTTCGCTGCTCTGTTCTGCGTTTTGTGTTTTGTGGGAATTCTGGTGTTGTTGTTGTTGTGTGTGATCGTTGTGTTGACCGTCACTTTGGATCTGCTAAACCCTTTTGAACTTTTTGCTGTGTCGCCAATTCATGATTTTGGTGTTTTCTTTGTTATTTGTTTGATTGATTCATGAATCATAATTTTGCTCTGTTTGTCTGTTATTATTATTTTTGTTTGGGGATAGATTGTTAAACCCATGATTTGGTTTATTTGTACCAGATATGCATTACAACAAGTACTTCAGCTGGTTTGGAGCAGACTCTGCCATGGATCTTCTATCACAAGGTTATTGGAGTTTCCTCTTTCCTCCTTTTCGTGGAAGGGAAGGCTGCATCGCCTAATGTAACTAGAGTTCTTGAAAGCATTCCTGTGAGTCCAAGCAATTCCTATACTACATTTCTTTTTATTATGTTTATCATTTTAGCAGTTATCTTTTTTAAAAAAAAAAAATTGCTTGAAGTTTTGATGTTCAATTGAAACGCCTTTTGTTCAGGGGGTTAAAGTTATATACAGGACCAGAGAGTTAGAAGAGCAGCAAGCTAAAAGGTATGCGTGTTTTTCACTTTGTAACCTTTTTCATTTTCTTTCTTTTTAAATAAATGGACTTTTCCTTTTATTGAGCTGGCAACTGTTTAACAATTGTAACGGTGGCTTTGATCGTCGTGATTGAAACAAACGTAAACAACACGAATTTGAAATCTTCCTGTGATTGGAGTGAGAAATTTATTGAGCAATGTTGACCATTTGACCAAGTAGACTTAAATCTAGCGTTATCTGTGGGTTTAAAGTTTGACATGCATTGTGGATCTGGCTTGGTTTACTGTTCTAATTCTAAGTCTCTGTCGTTTGTCCCCCACAGATCCGTGGCAGAGATTTGGGTTTGAATTACCCGATATATAACCTTGTTAGCTATAAAGTACAATCATTCTTAAATATTTCGGTAAAATAGTTCTAACATGTTTTATCTGATGATCATAAATGTAATAGTGACATTTCTGCTTTGTGATTGTGAGCTATGCGCTGTCGCTCCTCAAGCCCCACAATGGTGGGAGCCAAGTACAACCGAACTGCTCTCTATTGTATGGAGTAATAAATTGTGATATAAACTGGTCATCTAAGATAATATACCGAATGCCTACTTAATATGAAGAGTTGGTTTAAAGTGTATATTCCATTCTTGGGTCCTTGTTTTACTGCTTAAGATAATGTGTTCAGTAGGTAGTGTTTGATAATCCTCTTAAATGTATTATTCATATGGAGATTCTGGATTTTAAATAACGTGCCAAATTTTGTAACCTCCTTGCACTCTTACTAAGTATTTTGTCACCTACCAGTCGAATATGGAACGAGACTTGGTTGGCTAGTTTCTTCTACAAACCATGCAACTATGAGTTGTTTGTGAAGCAATCTTTGAACATGGAAATGGCTATTGTCATGGCAAGGGTATGGTTATGTTTTCTTTTATTGGATTATTTAACTACTACGATCTCTGTCTATGTTATTTATCTTTTGAAAATCTTACCCATTTTTCTCTTTACAATATTTGCCTACTCAGGAGTCTGGAATGGATTGGATCATTCATCTGGACACTGATGAGCTGGTACATCCAGCGGGAACTCAAGAGTACTCTTTAAGACAGTTGCTATCTGATGTGCCTGGAAATGTTGATATTGTTATTTTTCCAAATTATGTGAGTCCAGGAGTTTTGTTTAGATTCTGAAATTACTATCATTTGACATAGTTAGTTGATCAAACTGTGTTCTTTCGCTGGAAATGTTATTTCTTTCAGGAGAGCAGTGTTGAGCGAGACAATATCAAGGAGCCTTTTAGTGAGGTATATGCTTAGATAGCTTTTCTTAGTTTCTAAACATATAATTCAATTATGTTGTTTGAAGATAATTGTAAAATTAGTTTGTTTTTGTCATTTATTTTGGGGGATCATATTGGCTATCAGCAGTTTGTTGTCTCTGTTTTGTCATATTCTGTTAGCGGAAAATAAAATATTTACCGAGTTACTGGCACTTGTTTAAAAGCAATCTCTTTCATTGCGTTTGTAATCCTTAAAAATAAGGAATGATTTAACTTGAGTTAATTTTATTTGATTTCAAAATAAATCTTATGTTTAGAACTTACTAAAAAAGTTGATTTGATTTTGTTTTATTAAATAGGCTATTTAGCAAGGGTAAAATAGTCAAGTTATATAATTAAATTTAAAATCAAATCAATCCCATCAAATCCTACCTAATTTATTAGGATTTATAAAACAAAAGAAATAAAATCCATGGGATTTTAAGATCAAATCATTTCCTATCTTTTACCATTTCAAACACTAGTTTTGATTTACAAATTAAATAAAATCCCATTTGTAATGATCCAGATTTTACCACGTCTTGTAGCCTTCCTATTGTTGGTGTTGGTTGTTGTTCCAACTTTTTCTTTCCCATTTTGAAACTAAGTATATTTATTGACAGATTTAACTTAAAATGTTGTCATAGGTTTCAATGTTCAAGAAGAACTATGACCACCTTCCAAAGGATGTATATTTTGGAAATTACAAAGAAGCAACTCGTGGCAATCCAAACTATTTCCTTACTTACGGAAATGGGAAATCAGCTGCTAGGATCCAGGATCATCTCCGTCCAAATGGTGCTCACAGATGGCACAACTACATGAAGACACCTAAGTATGTTGATTCTACATATTTCATTAGTTCATGAGCTTGCATCTGTAGACATGCATCTGTATGAAACATGAATACTTACAAATCAACATTATCAACATTATTTTATAGTGAAGGGGAGATATAACTGCATCTGTGTGTATTTTGGAGTTCAATTATATGCCCAGTTGCCTGTGCAAGGACTAACCCTTAGAAATTTATGGGTTTGCTGGTCTCATAAGTCGCATTTGCTTGTTCAAGCGTAGTGTGAACTGTTGATCTCATATTGGTATATTCTTTGCAATCTTCCAGCAATTTATGCTATCTTGGCAAGCCTCCATTATTGTTTTGTGTTGATTTCTTCTGGTTTGGTCACTTTCTGGTTAAGTTACCACCAAATCATTTGAATAAAATGTTTAAAGCCTTAATTCTAATAGGGGAGATGGTGGTTTATGTCCATATTTTACACTGATATGGATGCCAAATCTTTTAACAGTGAGATCAAGTTGGAAGAAGCAGCTGTTCTGCATTACACATACACCAAATTTTCTGATTTGACTTCAAGACGTGATCGGTGTGGTTGCAAGCCTACAAAAGAAGATGTTAAAAGATGCTTCATGTTGGATTTTGACAGAGCAGTGAGTTTTAGTCATCCTTTTAATGCTTTCTATGCTTCTAGTTCTAAGTATTACTGGTTTCATCTGAATTTTGGAGTTATGAGTAACTTATTATCTGTGATTACTACATTCTTATATCAAAAGATGTTGTGCATCTATTGGGGTAGAGACCTTTTAATGTTTACGTCTTGCACTAGGTTTCCTGGTTAAATCATAACAGAAGCCCTGTTTTGTTTTTTAATTTTCTGTGCACGGTTGTATGACATTCCTTCATAACTTTCTTTCATTTCTTAAAATCATAATTGTTTTCTTATTTACAAGTTGTTCTCAAAAATCGTTACTTCTTTTATTTTCTTGGTGACTAGCCTTAAGATGAAATTTGAGTGGTGGTTTTACATTGAGTTTGCTTTTATTCCTTACTTCCTTGTTTGGTTGGGGTGTGAAGTAGTGCGTGTTCATTTTCTTTGGTGGGGGGCAAGGGGGAATTTCTGCATTGTAGGTTATATGTATGTATTTAATCTGACAACTCTGTTCTGTGTCTGATCTAGGCATTCATAATTGCTTCAACTGCAACTGAAGAGGAAATGCTTCAATGGTAAGCTTCCGGAGTATGAAACTTTTGTTGAATATATGGCAGTAATGGACAGCATAGTTGGCTCGATACAGCAACAAATAATGCTTTATACAATTCTTTAAATTCTTTTATTGGTGTAATTTTGATCATGAACTGGAAATAAAATTTATTGCTTGCTAATTCTATCTCGATTATTTTATAGCTTTCAAACATAAAAGTAGCTATCCTTGTCTTCTAGTTTACAGCATGCATGTTCAATTTTGCTTCAAATCCTAATTTATTTGCTTCTTAAAACGGGCTTTTTCTTTTCATTTAGGTATCGGGAACGCGTTGTGTGGACTGACAAAGCACTAAACCTGAAACTAATGAGGAAGGGCATCTTGACTCGCATTTATGCTCCCATGGTGTGTTCACTTGCCTGGAATCTGCTTTCTGGTTTCTCTCCATGCAAATTATATAGTTATCATCATCTGCATAGTTTCTGAGAAAACAGTCTAAACTTTTCTCCCAAAATAATTATCTTCGCAGGTTATTATTCAAAGTTTAAGGGAGTCTGGTGTTTTTCGCTCTGTGATTGCGAAAGCTGCCGAAACAACATTATCAAAGGACAACTTTTTAAAATCTGTTGAGAGTAGCAATTCAACTAGGAATGCTAGATCAGGAACTAGAAAAATTGATGCTGGTGGAGTATCCCAAGCAACTGCAAGAAGAATCTTGGAAGTCATAGATGGCTCAATCCCTTCTGCAATCCCACCACTATCTCCACCCGGCCTCGAACACTCTGACCCCATTACATCTTAACTTTTTTACTGACTCCTTGCCATTGCCAGAACTTATTTTGAAGTAAGATTCATACTTGAATTTTGGTGAAAAATTAAACATGACAATGATAGAAGCACTTCTGGCTATTATGGTGGCATTCCGCTTTTTGGATTCATGGGGTTTTTCCCGATCATTTACCCAAGCGCTTGTGTAAATTTCAGGTTTAGATTTTAGGCTTAGTGTAGGAATCATACAGAGCAGATTTTGCTAGCATGTTCATGATTCTTTCTTTCTTTTTTTTGATACCCCTTTTTATCTGTCTTCTTATTTCTTTGTTACCCTCCTATTTTTAGAGACTTGAGTTGAGCCAGATTGGCTGCGGTTATAAGGGAAAATAGTGGCCTATTGTATTTTTTTCCATACACATTGAGAGAGACAATGTTATACAGGTCAATATTTTCATCCCCCGGTTGGAAATAGAAATGATTATACAATGAAAATGGTGTATTGCCAATTTTTGCTATTATTATGCTATTGAAGAATTGACTTTATTGGTGCTGTTCATCAAAAGGGAACTGAATGAGTTTATGTACTTATTGTAGTCTGAAGAATCTGTGTGCGGTAAGCGAAATAACATGTTTAAATTTTGACATGCTAAAACATGTATGTTTACACAAGGGGCGGGAACCATAAAACTTTTATGACAATGATTAGAGGTGTTAAGTGTAAGCAATTAATGACGTAAATTTTTTTCTCTCAATAAGTTAATCTTTTATGATGAGTATGAGTAAGTATTAAGTTCCACATTGCTTTAAAATATCTTAAGAGGGTGGGAATATTTAGCATACATTGATTGTTGAATGACCATGAATGCAAGGTGTTTGATTCATATGTTATAAATTATGTGTATAGATTAAACAATAGAGATTCTTTTAGTACCTATGATTTTTTAAACAATGCCGGTATTCTTGACAACTTGCCACTCTTATTTAATTATATTGTTTACTTAATTTTTTTTTTTCATATTTTTATTGAATTCACTTGACTAAAATATTCGCCCTTGATTGTTCAAGAATTTTGATATATTAAAAAAGAGTATCGGAGAAATGTCCATAAATAATAGCATCTTAGCTAATTGGAGAGGATTTATTAATATTGGTATAATATTTGACACACTTATATCTATCAATAATTTTAATAAAATGTAATTCTAAATGATCCAATCATTGAATTGGTAAACATGTATTGCACTTCTTAAGAATTAACATGAAATAGATCCTTAAAAGATAACATATAACATTACATTAGTTCTTGAAATTTTTTTGGTATCAAATAGGTTTATGAAAATTAATATGTGACATTACATTAGCTCTTAGAAGTTTTTTACATCAAATAAGTCCTGTTAAAATATCATTTCAATTTGATCCCTGAAAAATACATATGTAAAATTTTGAGTTTCTAAGTAGCTTCAGTGAACTAAAGAGATGCAGAAAAGATAAACATGTAGGGATCAAATTTCTAACTCAATGGTAATAACTTTCTAGCACATGGGCCAACAGAAATGTTATTTTAACTACCGTCTATTACTAATATAAGCATATTTTAAAGCCTTATATATTTAGAGGATCCGAATCCATACGGTTGTCGGAGAAGTCAAACTTAGGATATGCGTGCATGAGAGGCAAGGATGATTACATGGACTCACAAATAGTGTTACCTTTGCTTCCCTAGAAGAATACAGATTGGAAAGTAAAGATAATAATCCAGTTCATACGGCGGCCGATTGTTACAGCCGCCAAAATTACATAGCAGACATCACCTACAAAACTAGGTTATGACATTCACAGACAGTAAGGTTGCGATCTGACGTTTTGGGAGAATAAAATCTTGAGATATGTCATCAGAGTCATAGACTCAACTGATTCTAACATACAAGAACTGTTGTGACTGCAGGTTGCTACAAAAACAATGAAATTAAAAGACCTATTTACTCGTAACTGAGAAAACACGATTATTATAGCAAGTCTGGTCATTCAATTTGTGCATTTAGTTAGGGAACTTGATACAACAAGCAAAAATAAAATCTTTAATTATGATATATCACGCCAAAATCCCATCCTACAGAATCAAGATACACTTCTGTTTCTAACGACAATGATGAATCTGATTCTCATCACCAAGGTCCTTTCAGAAAATGTATTCCATCAGAGTAGCCTAATCAACATCCATAGCTTGTTCGCTACTCATATTGCTGGACCACAACTTGATGGTGCGATCATGGGAGACAGTAGCAATATACCCACCATCTGCATCCAATAAACAAGACAAGCCAAAATCAGAAAAGACCGATTCTGTAAAATAATAATGACAGAAACCAGAAATGTTAGGTAATAGACAGGTAACAGCTTGCTGGATTGTTGGATTTTGTAAACTGCTGTACAGAAAGCTTGGTATTCAACATAAAAAGGCACAATATATGGCCCTTTGGAAAAGAATGAACATGACAGATTCTACTTTCTAAGCCTAGTTGGCAGTGGCGCTGTGTGTGTATATATATATATATATATATATATATATATATATATATATATGGGAACATATGTTTTTTGCTCTCTGTTTGGATTTGCCGACATGGTAATGCTTAAAAACAATCTTATGCTCAAGGCTTGCACCTCTACACTTCGAAACAAGAATTTACCTTTAAGGTATGTTTGATTTAGGGGTGAAATTGGGGGGAGATTTTCCATGGATGAATTTCCATGGATAAGCTTCATGTGTTTCCCTACCCTCCCTTCCCCCCCAAAATGAAACTCACATACACACCTTAAGGGTGTTCGATTGGTGGGTAAAAATGAGGGGAGATTTTCTATGGATGAATTTCCATGGATAAGCTTCATGTGTAATTTTATACATGAAGTTCATCCATGGAAAATCTCCCCTCATTTTTACCCACCAATCAAACACACTTAGGGTGTGTATGTGAGTTTCATTTTGGAGGGGAAGGGAGGGTAGGGAAAGGGTTTGAAGAGCAAAACCCTTCCTTTCCCTTCCCTCCCCTCCCTTTGCCTTCAAAATGAAACTCAGATCCCTTCCCCACCCCCTCTTCTTCTCCAAATTGAAACTCACAAACACACCCTTAAGCTTTCATGCCAAATGAGAAATTCATTACATGTAAACATAAAAAATTGATAAAAGTCTTGTCTTTCAACATTTTAAAAGATATAAAATGAAAAACCATCCTTCTTCCTTCTGTTTCTGTTCACTTCTGCAACAAAACATCTTAGACTCTGTGGGACTAGGTAAGGAAATGAATGTAGAAGCAAATATAAAAGGCAGATAACAAAAACGGTCCCCTGTTGGGCATTTGTAGAGTTCCATTGCATTTTCCATGTGTCCAATCCATTATATTGATTTACATTGACAGCTCATCACATACCCCAACAAAATTACAAGACTCATTGCAACATGTTATTTTCTTTTCTAATCCATTGCAAACTACTGAAAAAAATTCAGACATACTTCTAAATGGGCTCATTCCTTTTCGATTCATCATATAGGATTTGTGAATAGGACATAGGAGCAGTGAAGCATGAACCAAATAATGGAATAGCACATAAACAAGAAGAAGATTGATTAAATGAAAGCCATGGATCATTGATGTATATAATATTAATTCCTTTCTAAGATAGAAATCCTACCTCCGAGAACGTCCACCGAAGTAACTTTTGCTTCATGCCCGGATAGTGTCTTCACAGGCTTAAAATCACGGGCTGACCAAACCTGGTGTTAAAACATAAACATAAATAATTATACAGAAAAGAAAACAAACTACTAAAGAATATTAAACTTTTATCTTCAACAGAGATTGCTGTTTAGGAAGAATGTATACCTTAGCTGTCATGTCATATGAGGCAGTTACCAAAAAGTAACCCTCCTGTGGCTCAAATTTAACTTGTGATATTAAATTAGAATGAGCAGGAATGGTGTACATGGATTTCTTCTTCCTCAGATCCCATATGCGACAAGTGTTGTCTTCACCACCTGTGGCTAAATGATATCCATTAGGTGAAAAACTAATGCCAAGAACCTGAAAATTAGACACAACCATAGTCAATCTTTTGCAATTTGAGAGTGTACAAAACTGTGATCTCATAATGTCTCACCGGCTTGACATGACCTTCCAGTGCAAGAATACTTCTCCCAGTTCGGAGATCCCAAACACGAGCCAGAGCATCCAGCCCACAAGATGCAGCTAAGGATCCATCACGGTGGAAAGCTAAACCATATACACTCCTACTGTGACCTTCTTGAAGAAGCAACTCCTCTCCTGTTTCTATGTCCCATAATCTCCATGTCTTGTCAAAGCTAGCAGTACCCAGGTACTTCCCTGATGGATGGAAAGCAATACGTGCAAGACGGTCAATATGACCCTCAAATGTCTTTAAGAGGGATCCTTGATCATTCCAATACTTTGCAGTCCGATCAGCAGATGCAGTTGCTAAATGGTTGTGCACAGGAGAATAAGCCACATCAGTAGCACGCTCTGTGTGTCCCTTTAAGGTAGAAGATTTTATGACTTTAGGCATGCTCCACAACTTGGCAGCTCCAGTTAGAGAACTACAAAAGCAAAACAATACCATTAGTTTACAAGGCAAGTTGTGGGGAAAAGGGGGTTAAGCTGCACAATTTGTGACAAAGACATACCAGGTAGCAAGCCATTTTCCATCTCGTGAGAACGAGCAACCAGAAAGTGGTCGATCATCTCCAATTTCACTGAATTCAAGACTCAAATTAGCAGCCTGCCTCAATGCCCAATCCACCTCTGCATTCATATCTTCATCTGGATCATCTCTTCTTCTCCGGGCACGTTGAAGACGTAATGCTGCCCTAGCTAAAGAATATTTAGCAATATCAATTCTCGCATCAAGGAGAGACTTAGACCCTTCAGTGTAAAAGGGATACTGTAGTTCTTCCTCATCCTCATCCTTTGCAGCAGAGGCTGCAGTCTCTTCATCCTCATGAGCTTTCATCAGCTTTTCCAGCTGGCCTTCAGCATCCAGCTTCGCCATAATCATCCTCAACCTGTCTCTCCTCTCCATCTCCCTTTCACCGAAGAGAGTTATGGGCTCGCCAAGACGGCGAAGGCGAGCTCGCACAGCCATGTCATTGGTGGGAACAGCTAGAGCGGCAGCACGCCTCTTCATCATGAGCTCCTGCATTGCTTTCTCCTGCCGCTCTCTTACCAGCCTACTCTCTTCCGATATCTCATACTCCCCAGTGCCCTGGTTGATCCTGTGACCCGAGTCATCGTCTTCTGAATCGGAGTCACTAGATTCGACCTCACCATTTTGTGACACAGGTGGCCTAATAAGTGGCGGCCGAGGTGGGAGTGGTGCCAACGGGCGTACAACAGGAGGGGCCGGAATTGGGGCTATAGGAGGCACAACAGAAGGGGGAGGAATGGTAGGAATTGGAGCTAAAGGCGGCACAGCAGAAGGTGGAATAATAGGTTGAATTGGCTGGGGTGGAGTTGCCTGAACAGAAGAAACCGGATTTTGAACACCAGAGGCTGTTATAGAGGATTCATCAGCAGTAATTGATGGGGCATTTTCCTCCTCCACTTCCATGATATCTAATTAACTGAAAAAAAAAAAAAAAGACCAAAACTTGAAAATTTTAGACTGTGAAATCAAAATTCAGTACTTTCAGCTATAATTCTTTCAGCACCAAAAGACAATTTCTACATATGTGCATAAAAGAGATTAAACTACAAGCTATCGCCAATTTAAAAAAAAAAAAAAAAGGTGGACAAAAAAATAAAAGTAATTTTCCATATCGTGAAAGAAAGACAAGTGAAAAATAGACTAAATTAAACACAAAATACATTAACAGAGAAAATCCTGGAAGCAGCAACTTAGAGAGTAAAATAGGGGGTACTAGTATTGTTATAGTATAGTTTAGTTATTATTCTCGGTGCGTAGCACATGTAATTAGTAATGCAGAGATTAGAATGAGGGTGATTACTACGAGTAGATTTTCGAATGACTTCAACACTAGACACCACCGATGGGTGCATTGAAGAGAGAGAGAGAGAGAGAGAGAGAGAGAGAGAGAGAGAGTGGAACCTGCAAGGGAGGAGGGAGAAGGGAGGAGGGAGGAGGGAGGAAGAATGAGCTTTGTTTCAGTGAGGGTGCCGGCAACACTGCCCTTTTTCTGGGTGGACGCCCCGGAGCGTCTAGTTGGGCTGTCAAAATCTAGTGCTTCGTTTTCTGTAAATACCATTTATTTTCGCCCTATATGTTTTTTAAAATTCAAAAAAACTATTATTTCTTAGGTTTTTTTTTTTTTGGGTATTTTGCTTTTCTTATTTTCTTTTTTGGGGGGTGGGGGTGGGGGTAATATGAATAATTATTTGTTTAGGATGTTGATATTAAATTAGTCATATAATATATGCAATTTTATTAGATAATTAAATTTTGAATAATTATAGTTGTTAATATGAATTTTTTTTTTTTTTTGGGGGAGGTGGGAGTGGGGGTAAGAGTTACTTCTTAGTTTGTAATATAAATTAAATTTATGTATTTTCTCATTTTTAAGGAAGCCCTTAGTTAGTGGATACGGGATAACAATAGGTAAGACGAGAACCAAAGGCGTAATCTATTTTTTACCTGAT
The DNA here is from genome assembly GCA_031439595.1 of Pterocarpus santalinus. Taxonomy (NCBI): domain Eukaryota; kingdom Viridiplantae; phylum Streptophyta; class Magnoliopsida; order Fabales; family Fabaceae; genus Pterocarpus; species Pterocarpus santalinus. Next base: position 63,076,528 of record CM062532.1, read on the forward strand.
TTATTTATTTAATTACATATGCTAGGGTTTGGACCTTTAAAATAATTTATTTGATTAATTAGATTGGTCTATTTGTTTTTTTAATCATTTATATATAATTAAAAGTGTATAGTATTTATTTAATTTATTAATTATATATTAATACAATGTATTTATTTTGGGCTATTTTTTCCAAAATATAATAATTTTGTTAAATGTTATATCTACTTAAGAATTAAAAATGTTAACTTTTATGACCATGTGAAGTACTTTATTTAGTGTAAGCTAGGAAGCCCACTTTCCTGCTCCCTACAAGAAAAGATAGTATGATACAATGTTTGTCAAAAGTTACAATTTATAATAAGAAAATTACAAGTTATGATAGAAAAATTATAATAATGATATCTAAAAATTATAATGCTACAACCTGATTGATTCTGATCATCACACTTTTTTCAAAGTTCTTGTTATACTGTATGCATTTTAATTTGTGTTTAACAAATATTTTCAACATTATAATAATTTTATATCAAAATGTAACTTTTTTATTACAAATTGTAACTTTCAATAATGTTGTATCATACTACCTATTTTGGATGTACTACCGAAATGAATTATAATTAATATTTGGCACCAAAAATTTACAAAAAAAAAATGATTGATTTGAAATAGTTAATAACTTAACTCAATTTATTGGTAACTTTATTTTATTATGTCAATAACTTTTGTATTAAGTTGGTAACTAAGCATCATTTTTTATTATAATTAAAAGAGAATCAACACTCTCTAAGAGAGGAGCAAAAAGAGATATAGATGGATATCAGCCACAACCCAATCCAACACCCTAAGACAAACCTCAAAACATCTCAATAAAACACTAAGCAACCTACTCCAATACCTAGCATTATTTTAATTTTTTATGAATAGCTCTTGTAGCCTTATTTGCATATTTTAGAAAAGCTTATAATAAGTATTTGACACAATTATTTGAAAAACAAGACAAACATGATTGATCTTCAAGAGCTAATGACTTGGATCAATTTGTTAGTAACTTTATATTTATTAATATGTTAGCAACCTAGTTGATGCTTAAATTTTTTATGAATACCATTATATCCTAAATTGTATGTTTCCATAAAGTCTATAATTACCATTTGGGATCAACATTTGGAAAAAAGACATACATGATTGATCTATATGAGTTAGTAACTCTACTCAATTTGTTGGTAATTTCTTTTGTTGTGTTAGTAACTTCATTAGTATGTTGGAAACCAGAACGCACTTAATTTTTTTTTATGAATAACACTTGTAGCCAAATATTTATGTTTTATAAAAGCCTATAATTACTATTTGACACCAAAATTTGAAAAAAAACAAGATACACATGATAGATTTAAAAGAGATAGTAATGGTAGTATGTGTCGGGCTCGCGCAAATTAATTAAAAACTAAATTACAAAATATTTGTAGCATAGTGTGCAATTTAAATCGTCTCATAACGATGATAGATGGTTATTTAATCCAAAACACAAAGACAAAATATTTGGGGGTGTTTTTATTGAATAGTTTATATGCAAGAAATCTAAAAGAATAAAATAGCAAAACTAAAAATGCTAGTCCAAGAGTTCAAAGGAGGCTATGGTTCATTCTATCATAGAAACTAAAATACAAACACAAGATATGTAATTAACTTTGGATTATATGTGAGATCTCAACATACAACCCCATAATTCTACTTAGAGACCTCTAGAATTCAAGCCACACAACCCAATGAGTTCTTGAACTAGCAAGGAGTGTTTGCATTGTCATAAAACCAAAAATTATCAGAAAAATAAAGATGGGTAGAAGAAGAGAAGAGGAGAAGAGAAGAGAGAAAGGTGAAAAAGGGTGGTGAAGATCAATATCCAATTTATGTCAGTATTTTGCTATCAATATAATAGCCCCAAAATATGAAAATTTAAGATTTCCCTTGTGTCTAAATTAATCTTCTACCTCTTAGTTCTAAGTAGACACTCAATTTGCTTAATTTAGATTTAAAATGAGAGAATTATGGCTCAATCTTTGTAGCATATCTAGGTTATACCTCTATTCACAATAGAAAAATTTGGTAGCCAATAAACTCATCAAAATGTCATTTTTTGGGAAAGTGACCCTTATATGAATTGAAGCTTTATATCTTAGATTTCAAATGGCATTAATTTCACCTCAATCCAATGTTTGCAACTCAAGTTATGGTTTAATTAATGTACATTGCTCAGGTTTTAGCAACAACATCTCTGTTCTTAATTCGTGGTCCAATTAGGCCCATTAGACATCTAAATTAGTTTTCAATTTTTTTAACAAAGTTGTAGAGCTTTTTTTTTTTTGCTTTCCTATGATATAAAATTTGTAATTTTTAAATGTCTATAACTCAAAATATGTTCAAAATACAAAAGCAATATAAAATTATAATAATAATAAAAAATACAATAAAGCCTAGTTCGAACCCATACTCATAAAATGTGTCCAATATTGATCAATTAAATACAAGAAATTTCCAAGAGACTAAATATGAGGTTAATCAATATATTAAAATCTTACTTATCAAGTAACTTCACTTAATTGGTTGGTAACCTTATGTTGGTATGCTCCTTAGTATGCCAGTAACTCAACAAATATTTGAGTTTTATATGAATCGTACTTCTCGTCTTATTTATATGTTTTATGAAAGCCTATAATTATATTTGGCATCAAGATTTTTTTTTAAAAAAATTAAAATACATGGTGGACTTGCAAAGGTTAGTAATTGTGGTCAATTTGTTGGTAACTATCTTTTATTATATTGGTAATATCTTTAATATTTTGATAACCTAGTAGGTACATAAATTTTTTATTAATAGAACATGTAACCTTAGTAGCTTCCTGCAATGTTGACTTGCAAGAGTTAGTAACTTAACTCAATTTGTTGACAACTTTCATTTATTATGTTGGTAACTTCCTTAGTAAATTGGTACTCCCTCTATTTTAATTTATCTATCAATTTGGATAACTTGATATATTCTTAAATCAATATATCAATATATTTGTATCCAGATACGTTGATTTAAGAATGTACCAAGTTATCCAAATTGACAGAAAAATTGAAATGAAGGAAGTAACTTGGTAGATACTTAAATTATTTATGAATAGCAATTGTAGACTAATTTATGTGTAATATAAAAGTCTATAATTACTATTTGGCACCAATATTGAAAAAAAAAGATAGACATGCAAGAGTTAGTAACTTCACTTCACTCAATTTGTTGATAATTTTCTTTTATTATATTGGTAACTTCATTAATATGTTGGTAACTAAGTAAGTACTTGAATTTTTTTTATAAATCACACTTGTAGCCTTATTTATGTGTTTTATAAAAGCCTTTAATTACTATTTGGCATTACAATTTCAAAAAAAAAAAAAACACATGATAGATCTACAAATTAAAGTTAGTAACTTTGCCCAATATGTTGGTAATTACATTTTATTATGTTGATAACTTCTTTAATGTATTGGTAACCCAGTAGACACCTGAATTTATTCTGAATTGCACTTGTAGCCTTGTTGGTATTTTATAAAAGTTTATAATTACTATGTGGAGCTAAATTTTGAAAAAAAAAATGATTAAATATCAAGAATTAGTAACTTAGCTAAATTAGTTCATAACTTCTAATTATTATATTGGTAATTTTATTAATATGTCAGAAACATAGCTGATACTTGAGTTTTTTACAAATAACACTATAGCTTGATTTGTGTTTTATAAAAGCTTATAATTACTATTTGGCTCCAATATTGAAAAAGAAATGATGGATGTACAAGAGTTTGTAACTTCACTCAATGTATTGGTAACTACCTTTTATTGTATTGGTAACTTCAATAATATGTTGGTAACTCAACGGGTATTTGAATTTTTTGTGAATCATACTTGTAGCCTTATTTATGGGTTTTATAAAAGCCTATAATTGCTATTTGGTACCAAGATTTGAAAAAAAAAAATTGATCAATCTGTAAGAGTTAATAACTGTTGGCACCATAATTAGGTTGGTTGTGGGCTAACACTTGATCCCCTAAAATGGGCCTAGTTGAAAGATGAATTGGGCCAAAGAAAAGAAGTCGAGTTGCATCAGTTGAAGAAAAAAAGGTTGGACCAAAGAAATTAAATAAGCCTAATGGTTAAGAAAGAAAAGGTAGTTAAAGACTGAGGTCATGATGGAGCAACAGTTATCACTACCAAGAACATGGGTGCATGAAGGATCAGTCGAAGGCCATTATGTGCATGTAACTAGGAAGTGGCGAAAATTGAGGAAGACTATAAAAGGATCATGCACATATGATTAAGATCAATCAAATCAACACACATTATATCATTCTAACTATCAGTTTTATTTTTCGTTGTTTTTTTTCCTTTTTAGCTTTATGTTACTCCTTTATTTTTATTGTTAATCTTCAATGTTCTGTATGAACTCATTTGTTGATTAATATAAGTTCAATTGTTATTCCAATTTTCATTGATCGATTCGGCTCAAAGACTTGCTCCCGTGAGTCATTTGAGGAATCCATTTGTTAAGGGACAGAATACTCTTCTTAGCCTAAATCTTAGCCTAAATTGTCTGAACTTTGGTAATCTTTAGGAGTTTGCTTATCAAATAAGTTTCTCTAAGAGATTTAGCCGATTGTATTTTCATACAATAGTAACATTGCCAAATTTGTTGGTAACCACCTTTTATTATGTTGGTAACTTCCTTAATATTTTGCGAGCAGGCATTTGAATTTGTTGCGCATCACACTTGTAATCTTATTTATATTTTACAAAAGCTATAATTACTATTTGGGTCAATGATTTAAAAAAAAGTTTGATCTGAAAGGATTAGTAACTTAACTAAAGTTGTTGGTAACTTCCTTTTATTATGCCAGTAATTTCTGTAGTATATTGGTAACCCAGCAGATACTTTAATTTTTTATGAATAACACTTGTAACCTTATTTGTGTGTTTTTATAAAAGCCTATAATTACTATTTGACACAATTATTTGAAAAATAGATGGTAATGGATGATGATGATGATAATGGATGTTTAGCGATGGTGGTAGTGATGAGTGGTTTGGGATTGTAAAATCAGAGTTTGGTGTTTTTTATGAAAGAAGAGAGGTGGGCGGGGGAGGATTTTGGTGGAGAAAAGGTGGGAAAAGGGAGATGGGGAAGGTGAAAGAATATTTTTGGAATATTTTGTTTAATTTCAGGTTTTTGTAACGAATACTAACGTTAGGGACTTAATTACAAAATTTTGTTTAATTTAGGGATCTAATTACAAAATTTTAAACTATAGCAATTTGACACAAGTATTTGATTAAAAAAAAAACACACATATGATCGACCTGCTAGACTTTGCAACTTTACTCAATTTGTTGGCAACTTCTTCATATTATGTTGGTAACTTCGTTGTAAGTTGGTAACTCAGCAGGTACTTGAATTTTCTATTAATGCACAAGAGCCTTATTAATGCATTTTATAAAAGTCTATAATTACTCTTTGATATCAAGACTTGGAAAAAAAATTTGACAGATGTGCAAGAGTTGGTAACTTGGCTTTATTTCTTGGTAACTATCTTATATTATGTTAGTAACTTCCTTTATATGTTGGTAACACAGTGGAATTTATTGTGATGCACAATTGTAACCTTATTTGTGTGTTTTATAAATCCCTATAATTATTATTTGATACGAAGATTTATAAAAAATGATTGATTTGGAAGAGTTAGTAATTTAATTAGAGTTGTTGGCAACTTTGTGTTATTATACTGGTAACTTAGTATGTTAGTAACTGAGTAAATATTTTAATTTTTTATGAATAGAATTTGTAACCTTATTTGTATGTTTTATAAAAGTCTATAATTACTATTTGACAGGATTATTTGAAAAAGGGACAAATATGATCAATTTGCAAGAGTTAGTAACTTAGATAAATTTGTTAGTAACTTCTATTTACTACGTTGGTAACTTTACTAATATGTCGTAACCCAGTTGGTACTCAAATTTTTTACAAATAACACTATAGCCTAATTTGTATGTTTTATTAAAGCTTATAATTAATATTTGGAACCAACAATAGAAAGCGCACACACACACACACAAACAAATGATGGTTCTACAAGAGTTAGTAACTTCACTCAATTTGTTGGTAAACCTTTTATTTTTGTTGGCAACTTCAATGGTATGTTGGTAACTCAATAGCTACTCAATTTTACTCAATTTTACTCAATTTTTTTATGAATCTCACTTGTTGGCTTATTTATATGTTTATAGCATGTTAAAATTACAATTTGGCACAAATATTTGATAAAAACAAGCACATACGATCAACCTACTAGAATTAGTAACTTAACTCAATTTGTTGGTAGATTCTATATATTATGTTGGTAACTTTGTTAGTAATTGGTAACTTAGCAGCTACTTAAATTTTTTATGAATGCACTATTGCCTTATTTATATGTTTTATGAAAGTCTATAATAAATCTTTGACATTTAGATTTGAAAAAAAAAAAACACATGATAGATGTCTAAGAGTTAGTAGCTTAGCTTAATTTGTTGGTAACTATCTTATATTATATTGGTAACTTCCTTAATATGTTGGTAACCTAGAAGACACTTGAATTTATTATGAATCACTATTACAACCTCATTTGTGTGTTTTATAAAAATCGATAGTTACTATTTGTCATCAAAATTTAGGAAAAAATAATTCATTTGAAAGAGTTAATAACTTAGTTAAAGTTGTTAGTAACTTCCTTTTTATTATGTAGATAACATTTGTAGTATGTTGGTAATGCAATGAGTACTTTAATTTTTTATGAAATAGCACTTGTAACCTTATTTGTATACTTCATAAAAGCCTATAATTAGTATTTGACAGAATTATTTGAAGAGGAGATGAACATGATTGATTTGCAAGAATTAGTAACTTAGATAAATTTGTTATTAACTTCTATTTACTATGTTGGTAACCTCATTAATATGTTGGTAACCTAGTCGGTACTCGAATTTTTTGATAGATAGCAATATAGGCTAATTTGTATATTTTATAATAGCAAATAATTACTATTTGGCAACAACATTTGAAAAAAAAAAAAGACATAAATGATGGTTATGCAAAAGTCGGTAACATCACTCAAATTGTTAATAACTTCCTTTCATTTTGTTAGCAATTTCTATAGTTTATTAGTAACTCAACAGGTCCTTGATTTTTTTATGAATCTCACTTACCAATATTTATATGTTTTAAGAAGTTCAAAATTACAATTTGGCACAAATATTTGATTAAAAAAAAAAGCACATACAATTGACTCGCTAAAGTTGGTAACTTAACTTAATTTGTCGGTAACTTTTTTATATTATGTTGGTAACTCAGTAGGTACTTAAAATTTTTATGAAAGCACTATTGTCTTATTTATGTGTTTTATAAAAGCCTATAATAAATCATTGATAACAAGATTTGAAAAAAAAAAAAAAAAGCACACATGATGGATATGAGAGAATTAGTAACTTGACTTAATTTGTTGGTAATTACTTTATATTATGTTGTTAACTTTCTTAATATATTGGTAATCTAATAGACACTTGAATTTAATGTGAATCAATGTTGCAACATTGTTTGTGTGTTTCATAAAACTATATAATTACTATTTGTCACCAAGATTTTTTTAAAAAAAAAAGATTGATTTCAAAGAATTAGTAACTCAATTAAAGTTGTTGGCAACTTCCTTTTATTATGCTTGTAACTTCCGTAGATGTTAGTAACCCAACAGATACTTTAATTTTTTATGAATAGCACTTGTAAGTATGCTTTAGAAAAGCCTATAATTACTATTGGCAAAATTATTTGAAATAGAGATGAACATAATCAATCTACAAGAGTTAGTAACATAGATAAATTTGTTAGTAACTTCTATTTATTATATTAGTAACTTTATTAATATATTGGTAACCTAGTTGTTACTCAAATTTTTTACAAATAGCATTACAGCCTCATTTGTGTATTTTATAAAATCAAATAATTACTATTTGGCATCAATATTTTAAAAAAAAAGACACAAATGTTGGTTCTACAATAGCTAGTAATTTCACTCAATTTATTGGTAACTTCATTTTTTTTTTGTTGGTAACTTCAATAATATGTTAGTAATTCAACAAGTCTTTGATTTTTTTATGAATCTCACTTGTAGCCTTATTTATATATTTTGAAAAGTTTAAAGTTATAATTTGGCACAAATATTTGATTTAAAAAAAAAACAAATAAATCAAACGGCTAGAGTTTGTAACTTAACTCAATTTATTATTAACTTCTTTATATTATGTTGATAACTTAGCAGATAATTGAATTTTTTATGAATGCACTATCGCCTTATTTATGTGTGTTTTATAATAAATCATTGACAACAAGATTTATGAAAAAAAAATCACATTATATTGTATGTAGAATTGAGGCTGGACATTCACTATTATCCTCAGATAATCTGGTTCAATAGTAAACACTGAACAAAAGTGCCTGAAGACTAGTGAGAGCAAGAAACCAAAAGCACACTTATTTTGCACTAGTATCTAGGAAAATAAACTCTTCTTAAAATGAATTTTTTGCTAAAACAAAAAAGTGAATGGGTATTCATTCTTAAATTGTTTAGTGAATTATCATTTCAATATATTTTATTAATGTAAAGATAAATTTCTACTCATTTTAGAAATAAACTCACTTTAAAAAAGTTTTATCTTTATCTAATTCTCTCCTTTTAGCACCTTAGTCTTACACAATTAGTATTATCATCTTCCTCAAAGGTCACAGGCAGAGCCAAAAACGATAGGAGTAATGCTTTTGAGTAAGAAAGTTAATTTTCGTACTACCATTACGAAGGATGTGTTTGGTTGTGCATCCGAAAATTTCACCCATTTCTTGTTTTCTCTCTCCTTATCCCACTTTGACCTCTCTTGGATTGGTTAATAAACTCATTCATGCAAATTTTCATGAATTATACTCGTACCAAATAGCATTATTGTTTCTATTAGAATAATGCTTTTGAGTACAAAAGTTAATTTTCGTACTATTACGAAAGATGTGATTGGTCATGCATTCCAAAATTTCGCCCGTTTCTTATTTTCTCTCTCCTTGTCCCACTCTCGCCTCCCTTTGATTGGTTAATAAATTCATTAGTGCAAATTTTTACGAATTATGTTCATGCCAAATAGCCCTATTGTTTCCATTATGAGCATGACTTTGATATTTGCAATTACAAAGGAGAAATACCAATAAGTTTCTCCAAAAATTAAAGTGATCCCTGTATATTGAGTTGTGTTGAGGTAATATAAATGGAAGTCTTAATTATATTTTTCGTTCCTAAAATATTATATTTTTTTATTTGGTTTCTCATTTCAAAAAAGTTTTTGTTTAATCTCTCATTGGACACTAACATATATTAAAGAATAAAAAAGAAGAATGAAATAGAAGAATTATATATTTTAAGGACTAAAAAAAAATTATAAAATTTTAGAGGATTAAATGAAAAAATTGAAATGTTATATATGAAAATTATTTATATTTATCTACATAAAATAAAAATAAAAATAAAAAATTAAATTAAATTAATTTATCTGTAGCTATTATTATGAAATTAAATTATTATATTAAATATTTTTAAATAATCATTTTTATAAAATATCTATTTTAAGTTGTAATATTTATAAAATTATATTATATATTGTGAAATTAATAAATTTATATAAAATATAATCAAAATAAAATGCATGTATGTGAGAAAAATATATTAATTTCGAAAGTTACATAAAGTGTAATTAAAAAATTAATATAATATAATTAAAAATTAGAAGTATATACCTTATGTAGTAAAGAATGTGTTTAGATTATTAATATATGATTATTTTGAGTGGAATATAGTCAGAAAAAATGGGTTTAGAAAATGTTTGGGAATGTATAACAGCATAACTTCTGAAAATACAATTTTTTGTGAACTTATTTCGCATTGGCTCAGCTTTCGAGAAAAAAAGGTAGAGTGACATCGCTTTTGATGTCTACCAGATATTTTATAGAAATAATTATTTTAAAATATTTGATACAATAATTTAATTTCATGGTAAATTAATTTAATTAATTTTTTAAAAATTTAATTTATATATATTATCAGTGAAAAATAATTTTATACAGATATTTAATTATATATTATTAGATCAATAAAAATATTTTACTCAACCATCAACTTTTTAATTAGAATTTTTGTTTTGTGAATACAAAAAATATTATTTACATTAGTTTGGATTGAATTAGTTTAATTTAGAATTTGAATATGATTCAATATGAGAATTTTCATGAGTTTGGTTTGATCAATTTTTCATCCAAAAAAAAATAAATTTAAAATATTATAAATTAAAAGTAACTTAAGTCAAAAAATAAAAATAAAATAAATTATTTAATACATATAGAATAATATTTAATATAGAAAATACATGGTGAGGATGGATGAGAAAAAATAAGATACCTCTTCCTTGTTAAAAAGCATTTCTCTAAGTAAATAATATAAAAGCAGTATAACAATTCACTTCTTGAATAAAAAGAGTCTAACTATATAATATTTATTATATATCACCTCAAGTACCGACAGAGGTTACAATAAAAATAAGACACACCAAATTACAAAGTACAGCAAAAAAATCTTACTTTAAAATACTTAAAAATTATTCCCATTCAGGACAGAAAAATAAAGTAAAAAAAGATAAATGTCAAAAAATGTATAAGAAAGAAATACCTAGAATTAATTTTCTTCAAGTCTTTCCTCGACCTTCAGGAAGATTTAAGTAGTGTATTCTCTAGTCATTAAATAAACTATTACAAAAATAATAATGAAGCTTTGTTTCACTGAATGGGATCAGCTAACATAAATCAGACGACAAGAGTGTACTAAATGCAAACGTTCTCGTTGAAGTTTTTTTCTTAATGTCAATGTGAATGGATCACAGATAAAATTATAAACAGCAAACAAAATAAACAAATAAAAGGGGCATAGACCATCAAGAACACAAGAATGAACAAATTAGCTACAGTTAAAAATATCATGGAACATTTTATCTGTATATGTACATAAACCTCTCATGAAGGGTAGGAATAATTCTGAGACAACTAACACGGAGGGAACATAAAAGCTCTCTAATAAATGAATTAAAGCAGAAAATCCTGTCTCATCTTCTTATATATCTATCAGAAGACCATAAAATCACTTATATATTTTACATGTTTCCCAGGGAACAAAACTTATACCTCCAAGCTACCTTCACAAAACTGACCCCCCTTAGCAGTTTCTTGGGAGTCCTTGCAGTCCTTACGTCTCTGATCCTTTAGCCTCTCTATGTCTTCACTTGCCATGCAGTAGTAGTAGTAGTAGTAGGCACATAAGGACGGTCATAAGCAAAACTTCCCCTCCTCCTTCCTCTATTGTTTCCCCTTCCTCTATTCATCTGATTACCATGATGTGCATTGGTTTTAGACCATGACATGTTTTCTCTCCTTCTGTTATACCCATCCCATGCTCCCCAATTCCCATTCCCACCACCTCTTCCTTTGCCTGAGTTGTGCAAGTCGCCACCATAGCACTCCCGCTGATTCCATCCCCAAGAATCATTCTGACAATGCTGCCATTCATATTCTTGTGCTGGTTCAACAGGAGCAAAATGCTGTTCCCAAGAGTTGACTCCCTTATTTTCTTGCAGATCATACCCCCAACCTCCAGCCACGGCAGCAGAAAGTGGATCGGTAGGCTTTTCTTCTTCATCGACTTCCCATCCGGAAGGGCAAATAGGCAGATCCTGGAGTTGAGATTGACTAAGACTCCCAACCTCATCTCTTGCATCCTCCTCAAACCTTGCTTTCTCCAAGCCCAGGAGAAGTTCAGGGTCAATGCTAGAATTCCAATCAACATCATCGATGTACATGTTAGGATCAGGCAAAGGTATGTCGCAAGGAAGGCTGTTGATCTCAGCCCAAAACCTGCTTTTCGCATTGTCAAATGCCTCTTTGCCAGCAGAGTCATCCCAGTTTACCACATCGCTATGCAGATTCATATACTTCTTGCATTCTATTAGCTTTCGCCATGGCATTGGACCAACTGTGGCACAAAACTTCTTTTCCCATGAAGGCACTGTTGAATGCCAATTGTCTGTGAACCAAAAAGAACGAGACAATTAGCTGATAATTAAAGCAAGGACCCACTATTGTCAACCATAAAAAAGCAAGGACCAACTACCATACCAAAACAACATATCAATAAACAAGTGTCTCACAGTCTAAACAAATTTAAAAACATAGGAAATAATGTTGAAAATCAGAAGCCAGGACAAGGCCTCGGAAAAATATATGAATACGAATCACATTCACAACACAAGAGATCAACATGAAACACCACTATGAATACATAGCATACACTAAATAAATCTGAAGCAACACAATACAAGCAGATGCTTCAAACATATGTAGCAAGAGAATGGAAAACTCACAAAACTTGTAGCAGAAAAGTATAAGTAGTTCTAAAATATACCTAGAGCAACATTACTCTGTATGTCTGTTTGATTTAAATGTGTCACAAGAAATTATTCAATTAATAAATATCTGCTTTGCAATTGGCAAAACCTAGGCAGCTAGGCAGCTTCAGTTCAAAACCCAACACAAAACGACATTTTTTATGGAGCACAAGGTACAAAAGATAAATCACTAAGCTTATCTATATCAATCATTGAATGACATAGGGATTTGTTTCAAACGTGCCTCCAAAAGATTCAATTAGTAGATAACTAGACAGCTTCAGTTCAAAAAATGACAAACTGAGTTATCATAAAGAAGAATGTAGATTAAACAGGAAATTTAGTTATCTTTGCACTACTCTATTTCAATTCAATGGAGTAATGTCTCACTTGAAGATCCGGTAATAGACAACTACTTAGACATTGCCAAAAACAAGACAGTTTCCATTCAAAACATGAAAAAAGTTGAAATTGCTATTTGTACCAAAGACAGACCAAAAAAAAAAAAAAGAAATTTAGTTTACTATAAGCTTCACCAATTCAATGAGTTAGGGTTTTGTTTTCATAGTGTCACCAAAAGATTCAATTTATAGACATCCACTTGGAATTGCACAACCACAGACGGTTTGAGTTCAAAGCACAACACAAACAAACATTATCACAGCGCAGAATTTGCAGAAGATCATCAACAAAAGGAAACTTACAAATCTTTAACCCTGTCCATTTCAACAATTCAATGACCTAGGGACCAATCAAGACGATGAACATGCAAAGCATCAACAACATGAAATTACAACCTAACAACCAAAGAAATGACAGCACTTTAGAACCTCAGAGGCGCTCCATCACATTCATAACCCCACCCTGCCCTTACCACTTGAGTCACACAAAACCAAGTAGCTTCAAGCCTTGAATAATCAAGCTCCTAAGCCTCAGCTCACAAAAGAGGCAAGGTTTCATTATGGCACCATCAAACCAAAACACAAAACATATGGGGTAAAACAAACTCAAACATTTATCTAACAAAAGCTAGTTCCAAGAAACCTAAGACCAGCACAAAACAAGTAATTCATATCATGACACAGAAAGGTAACAAAGCCACAATCGGTCATTCTAAACCACGCATTTAAAATAAAACAAATTAAACAAGGGAACCCCATTTTCTGAAACCAAAAACCAAATTGAAGACATTCAAAGGTAGGGTGTTTGATCAAGTTGCGTCTATCAATTCTATCACCTCACCTACTTCTTGAAGCCAATCTTCAGACAAAATTAAAAACGAAAAAATGGAAAATAGTTTCAAAGAGATAATCCATGCAAGGACTCAAGAATTTTAAAAATAATAATAATAATAACAACCATAGAAAAAAAGAAGCCTCCTAAGAAACCAAGAAAATTTTAAAAAATGAAAATTGATACTAACCCAAAGGTGGCTTTCTGGTGGAGTTGAACGATGAGGATCGCCAGTGACCCACTTGATGATGATTCTCACCTTGTTGTTTTCTCCAATTAGCCATACCCAGAAGCAAAAGAGAGGAAGACCCAAAAGAAGAAAATTGGAAAGGGAGAAGAGGAAGAAGAAAATTTGCAAGCTTTGGCAAAAGGGAAGAGGGGGACACAGGATTTGCGGGAAATCCTGAGGTGTATGTTCCAAGACACAAAGAAAGAAAGAAACGGTGTGTGTGGGGTGGGGAGAGACGAAGGAGAAAGAGAAAGAACGAGAACAGCATGAAAGGAAAGGAGTTTGGAGAAGGACCGTGACCATGAACAACACAACGACACTGACCCCACAGGGGGAACGCTACGAGGTTTCTTGTAACGCTTTCTTGTGTTCTGCTGTTCTCACAATGGTTGCTTCCTAGGGAGAACCCCTCCATATTCGCTTCAGTATTTATAGCACATGGTTTTCCAACTTTTAGTCTTTTTTGGTATTTAATTTCCATGTAATTACAGCATAAAACAATATTATATTGTAAATTAATAAAATAAAAAAAATATGAAATTACGATTAATTGCTATCTATCATAATTTGTTATTTTTTAGAAATTTTATCTATTTATATATAAAAATTAATTTCTTTTTTATTTGTCATTTGATTTTTACTTAGATTCTATTCACATTTATATTTATTATTATTGCTATACTCCTATATATATTATATATGATATCATTTACATTTAAATTTATCATCATTATTGTTAGAGATTAATTTTGAGACACTATTAATATAAATAAATTTAATATTATCATTTTATCATTCAATTTATTTTTGTTTATAAAATTTTTAGAATTATAATAATATATAATTAAATATTTATATAAATTTTTTATATTATTAATATATTAAATTAAATTCTGATTGTTATACTATTTTATACTATATTCATATAATATTATACATGATATCATACAATAATAATATAATAAGATATCCATATCGGTGGCCTCGAACCTCATGAGGCCAAGTAGCTGCACTCTTTCTTTCCATTATATATATATGGCGAGTTCTGCAGTACACCAGATAAATTATGGTGTATAGTACACCATTTACTTTGTGTACAAGTCCACCATCCACCATCATCCTACACTACATTACTGGTCTTCTGTCTCCCTCACGTACAGGATTCTTGCTTGGAGCCTCAGAACACAAAATCTCAAAGTTGCTATGGATGATTATTTTGATGGTGGTATACATTCAAGTCATTACAAAAACAACACCTTGGATAACGTGTCTTCAACTGCGGTGTCTTCAACACCTTGAATTGCAACTCCACCTACCTCGTTTGTGCCTCTTCAACTGCAGTGTTGGTGTCTACTTCGCTACCCAAAATTGGTGAGCACGAGTGTTGTTTTTCCTGTTTCTAAAGCCATATAGCCAGAGCTGTGACATGTCTAAAAGAAGAGCAAAAACACAGAACACGAGCAACCAAACAGATCATGACGTTGAATTTATCTCGTGAAATCAAATTAAATCCCATAAAGTTCCAATTTTTATTAACAATAAGCATTTTCAAAGCCTTAAAAGACCTACCCAACAATTCATTCCCAAAAAAAAAAAAAAAACTCACTTCAAAGGATAACATACTTCAGATTTCTCACTGAAAAATGTGTTACTCACTCCTTCTCTCTCTCTCTCTCCCTCCCTCCACGTTCTGCACTTTGGCGGCGACGCCGCAGTTGGTGGCGGAGGCATCGGTGACGGCGACAGTGGTGCTGGAGCCAAGAGCATGGGAGTGTGAATATGGCAGCGGCAAAGAGGCAGACGGTGATTGAGGAGGAAAGTCGTTGGCGATGTGAGGGTGCAGTGCTCCTTCAAATGCATTTAGCAACACCCTCTAATTCATTTACCGCAGTTGTTTAACTGTCGGTAAATCTGGTATATGGTACACCATAATTAATATGGTGCACCACCGAATTCACACACACACACACACACATATATATATATATATATATATATATATATATTTTTTTTTTTCTTTTCTTTTGGAAGATATTAAATCTTCGGAAATCTTCAACATGATTGTCTTCTTACTTTTCCTCTAAGATGATTATGAGATTTTTAATGAGATATTAATGATGAAACATGAAGAAGATATTTTGTGATAATGAGGACGAAATTATTAAATTCTTATTAAGTACTAACTTACATTTATCTTATTAATTAACTTAGTAAAATAATTTCAATTCAAATTTGGAAGGAGATATTTGTCACCCAAAAAAGATTTAGTTTCAATCTTATTTTTAACTTATTTCCAATAAAATAAAATGAAAATTGGATCTTATGCCTTTTTTGTGTTCGATTTGAACCTTAAGTTTTCTTTTAGAATTGGAATTGAATATCTCAATTCCAAGTTATTTTAATGTTTGAAATAACAAGTGATACTGGAATTACAATTTCTTAGGCTAATTTTATAGAATTAAAAAATAATTATTATAAACTCTTTTTAATTCTTAATCTATACCATAAGAACTACAGTATCTATAAAGTCAAAGTTTTCTTCTCTTCTCATTAAATTCTATTTAATTCTTTCTCTTTTTATTTATTTCTTAATAAATATGTTTATTCAAATTTAATATTTTTATAAAAAATATTATAACATAAAAAAATGAACACTCTGGTTTTCATTTTATATATAAACCATTTTCACAAAAAATATTAATATAATGTGATAAAATTATTATTGCATTAACATTTTTATCGAGCTTAGAATTTTTTGTAACTTAAAAAATTAATTTAATATGGTACAAAATAAAATTAATTATATCAAATTGTACTAAAATGAATTAGTTTTGTAATTTAATAATGTTTAGTTTGAAACTAACTTTAAAATTAATTTAATTCATTTTTCAAATTGTTGTTGGGGAAGGATACAGTAAAAGATAGAAAGAGAAAAAAAAATAGATTAGATAAAAATAAGCTTTAAATTAGTTTTCTTTATTGGTGAACATCCAAAAGTAAACACACAAAAGGAATCCTAAACCATCAATCATTCTAAATAAACTCGATAATAATACTCAAAGGAGGACTCTCAAAATAGGAATCACCAAAATCCAAAGAATGGCCCAAGCAAGCAAAAGCATCCACCACACTATTCTTCTCCCCCCCGCGGGGGAAGAAGTTCACAAACTCGTTCCACCAAATTCCATTTTAGGTGAGTCGAGCCTATACTTCTAGAAAATCAGTTTAATTGCACTATGAGAAGCAACCTGTAGCCAAGGGCGGATTCTATCATGCACTTCACAAACCATAGCCAAAGTCTTCTAATACCAACATTCCAAGCCATTCTTAATCCATAGAGAATACCAACAATCTCGGCTAAAGTAATCAAAGTTGTCCATCGGGGAGGAGTCCAATTTGAGTTCAGTAATGAATTAAGGAAAATATTTAGATCAAGTTATTTGCATTTATTTTATCAAATTTTTAAATTAGATAATGATAAATATATATTTTTTAAGAAAAGTATATATTTTTAAGTTTTAAATTACTTATTTTAAGAAAAATAATCATATGTTATTTTTTAATTTAAAAATTAATTGAAATAGATATAAAAAACTTGATATAAGTCTTTGTCCATGAATTAAAAGCATCAAGGTCTGAATAGCTTCTAACTCTCGCCCTGACCCTTTCAAAATAATTTGGATCATTTCTTGATTTGTGCACACACAAATGCACACAATAAATTTGGCCCATCAAGATCTTTAAATTAGTTTTCTTTAAAACTAGTGTTAGGCTTCAAAGATTTGTCAGTTATCGAACAATATTTATTTAAAATTTGGCTCAATTGTAGTTATGTATTTGATATATATATATATATATATATATATATATATATATATATATATATATATATATAAAAGATTGTCAAACACTCCTTTGATTTTGAATCACTCATTTAAATAATAGAAGTTGACATAGCCGACCATAAAATTTTAAATTATGAACCAATTCTTTTTTTTTATGTGAAAATTATGAACCAATTCTGATTACGAAACAATTAAAATTTTGTATTTCGTTTTTGATTTCAACATTCAAACGGAAGCATGTTTTCAAATTTTATCTCACACAACAAATAAACCTTTAAATCATTTCAATTCCTTTTTTAAATGAGACAAGGCTAATTAAACATTTATTTTATATTCACATTTGTCAAATAATTTTTCAATAAAATTGTCATGCCGTTGTTATTATTTAACTTTCAACTCTTAAAAGCACAATATTATTGAAAGAATAATGTGAAATTTAAATTTGTACTTAGATATTAATAATATAATATGAAGATGCTACTTTTTGTTTAATGCATTAGTCTATGAAATGCACTAGATCCTAACTAATATAGTTTGAATTTGATTACTCTACTATAGCAATAAAATTCTCCTAATACTAGGTTTTTTTATTTGCAATACATGAATCTAAAATCTTATCAAAGAAGAACATATATCAAATCACTTGAAATATATAAAAATAATAGTTGATAATAATAAATAATAATTTTTTTCTCATTTGTTTTCTCTTTTTATATTCTTTTGTTTTGTTTTGTTTTTTGTTTGGTGAGAAGCAAGATATTCTTTCATACTTTATAAAGGAAGAAATTTCTTTCTTTATGGAACATGTTAACCTTTAATTTAAAGAGTAAAGAAGAGAAAGAAATGGTAGAAAAGTGAAATGAATAGTGGATTTTTATGATGCAGATTTTTATTTCCTTGACTATATAGGAACTTTTCGCCGATGCATTAGTAGCCTGGGTGAATCAAGATTTTTATAAATTTTAGGATGTCAGTTGTTCAAAACAAGTATCATTTTTATTCACATAGAAAAAAAAAATAAAAACAAAGTGTTTTTCGATAAAAACATTGAATGCAATCTGATTAAAAAGTCTTAAGCATTGGATAATCAATTACATCTCAGAAATTTTTAAAAATAACTCGAGTCGCGTTCCCACTCTCAAATTAGTTTTGAGTATAATATAATTTCTTTCATTGAAAGATAATTTTATTATATTTTTCTCCTTTTTATTTTTAAAATATATACTTTCTTTTCCCAAAAAATTAAGATAACATTAAAAAAAAAAAAGAAGAAGAAAGAGAACATACAAAGTGCACACATACCTTGAACTGCCGGCGAGAATAATGGTGACGTGGTGGTGAGGTTGTGAGATGAGATAAGGCGGTGAGATGGGGTATAAAAAAAAGGAAAAATCCATTTCCAATTGATTTTTGTTTTTTTAATTCGGTTTTCTCGGTTTTTTCAATTTGGTACGGTAATAAACATTTCCTATTGGATATCTCTGGTTAATGACCCCCCAAAAAGATAATTTTTATTCAACCCTTGGTTTGGCTTAGCTGTAGGAAGTTTTAAATTTTGCGAGCCTTTGCTTTTATAATTTTAAAAAATGAAGTATTTACAGCTATTTTTTCTCTTAATAAGTGCACTTCCCAAAAATGGAATCTGTATTTTCATCGTTACGAGTGACCGAATTTGTTTACCAAACAAAAAAGGAGTTTTAAACTTTCACACTGCACCTAAATATTTCTACTTATATAAAACTTACGTTCGTTGGGCTAATTTTTATGAATTTAATTTAAATCTGTTGTGATGTAAAATAGTTTCTGTTGTCAACCAATAGAAATAGTAAAAAGTGCCAACTCACACAAATAACTACCCATTATAATGAAGGACCCACCATGATTTCTCACTTTCTCCTATTTCTATTGGTTGTGATGTAAAAACTGCTTTTCTGTCGTCATACCAATTAAACTCAATTTTTATATGAATCTTGTACCTATAAGAAAAATGAAATTTTGATTACGTTTATCTACATTGATATAAAGCATCGGATAAATTTTATTTAGAAAACATTAGGGTGGTTCTCAAGGTACAAACAGTTTGTTCGTCTTATATAACCAACATAGGTCTGTTTGGTATATCTGATAATCTGAAGCTTAATAGGATAAAGATTGATAGTATAAGGCCTAATTGTATGAAGTCTAATAAAAATTTAATATTATACAGTATTTAGTATATTACTATATAAGATATTATATTATATAAAATATAATCAGATGAAGAAATTATAATGAATATAATTTTTAAATAGCTATTATAATTATTTTAGCTATTTTTTTATTTTTAATATTTTTCATAAATATAAAAAAAATATGAGAGAGAGAGAGAGAGTGAATGAAATAGAGATGAAGTTTCTATACATCAAAATATAAGCAGATTTAGTATCATATTCCTATATTTGGTTGTATTTTTTATTATATATAATTAAATTTATATTAAATTTTTATTCCTATATTTTTATTTTAATTTGAATTGTTATTTTAATATTATTTTTTGTTTACATATTTTTATTTTTTATTATTTATTTAATAATTAATTTTTTTAAATAAAATATATTAAAAAATAAAAAAGTGAAATAACTCTTACACATTAAAAGCTAATCAGGCCTAATACGGCTTCCTTAGGTTAGATTAAGTTATCCATCATTATAACGTATAAAGAAGGTTTAATAGATAAGTTTATACAATATATTGACTGCACTAAACAATAAATAAGATCATAACGTATTATATTACCTTATCCTATCACGTCTAATATGATATGTCAAACACCCCCTAAATGTATTATGCTTCCATGATAAAATGTTGTTTGGAAGTGGATCCTCTTATGTTAAAAAATCACATGATATTGTCATGTGTTATTTTTCACCATTGATCAAGGATGTGGGGCAAAATTTGGAACCCACAAAAAAATTTAATCAATAATAAGAAATAACACATGGCAAGATTATGTAATTTTTTGACATTAGTTGATCCATTTCCATTGTGGTTCCAACGTCGATATTAAAACATCTCCTAGTTTATTGATTTAAAAAAAAAAGAACTCCTAATTTAACCAAAGAAAAATAGAAAAAGAACTTAATTGTGATTCACTTCTTTCAAAGCAGATGTTGTTGTAGCTACAGGGGAAAACATAATACTGGGAATGTGAGTGATCAAACCCCCCATAAATATAATTACAGCTTTTAATCAAAATTAAGGGAGATATGGCAGTACACTCAACCGGTATTTTAAACCAGTTTAATTATCCAAGAGTCATAGGTTAGGTAGTAAAGATTAGCCTAACTTAACTAGAGGTCTCAAATTTAAATTCTAGATATATAATTGCATTAAAAACTGAAAGAAAGAATTTTAGCTAAATATAGAGGTCCTTCTCAAATTGAGCAGGATTGCTTGCAATAGGAAGATATCTCTGGTTTAAAAAAAAAAAAGTTTAATTTAGCATATCTCATAGAAACTTAGTATTTTGAATCAATTTAGTTTAGGATTGTTTAGGTAAACAATTTAATTAAAACCTTATAAGATAAGATAAGAGTTTCTGATAAAATATTTTATATGAAAAGTTGTCACATATTTGGACGTGCAATAGCAAAATGTTTGTTTTAAGTTTATCAAAAAAGTTGTACAAGAGACTTTTTTAAAAAATTTGATATTTAAACTTTTTAAAAAGCATCAGAAGTAACTTCTTGAACGATGGTAAGTTGTACAGTCAATTTATTTCAAATGGTTGCCGTATAACTTTTGAATACTAAAAGGTATTAAAAAAAAAAAGTCACAAATAAAACTGCTCAAATAACACCTGAGTTTATGTCATACAAACTTATTGACTGATCACCAATCAATTTCAATGAAATATGAAAGCAAAAGAATATATTTTTTCAGAACTTTATCAAAAATTTATTTTTTATAAAAATATATTTTTTAGTTTATAAAAAATTTAGATTAAGAAAAAAATTTATCCTAACTTAGGGCTAGAATATACCTCTAAATTCATTAAATTTTTACAAAATATTTATTGATCATTTATCAATAGAGAAATTAAAAAAATTATAATTTGTACAACACTATTCGTTTCTTGAAGCTTAGGAGCATGACTTGAACAATTCATGCTTGCTTTCTCTTTCATAAGAGAAACTTTATTTGGACATCACACGTCTAACATTCACTCGATCAGAGGCATGTATATTAAAAGAAATTCAAAAAGAAACTATAAGTGCTTTTTTTATTGTTAGATTTGATGGTATCTTTGAATTATGTTAGATGACTATATACAAATAACAAAATCCCTTCCATAATGAAAACGTGCCAATGCTTCGAAGCATGATTAACAATTAAGCACGCACCACAGTATTTAAAGCCCAAATGATCGTAGATATCTGATCTGCGATAAATTTTTAGTGATGCCAAATTGGTAATTGAAATTATCTTAAAAATAGCAAGAAAGTATTTATGGCAAATTGGCAAATTGGCAAATTGCATCAGTTGCATGCTTTGTTGTATAAATTGTTTGTATCCATCGGATACTTTTAGGTTACAAAATCAACCACAAGGAATGAAGAAAAATGCTAATGATTTGACGCTCATATTTTTATATCTCTTATATTATTTATATGGATGAATTAAAATGTTAAAAAAAAAGAAAATTCATAGTAAATTTAACTTTAATTAAATAATAATAATAATTTAATTAATATATAGCATATCAAATTTATTGAGAAATATAATTACACATCATTAAAATTATATACTAGTTAAACTCTATTAATTTATATGATCACAATAGTTTTTTATGCATTTGGTACTTTGTTGCCTGTTAAACACTGGTGTTTCCCTCCCGTCCTCTCCTCCGACAGTAGGAAGTGGGAACGTAATCAAAGTCACTTGTTCTGTGCTGGTTTTCATCACATCACTTTCAGATTCAGATCACAGTGCTGTTAGGTACATCGTACACTTGAAAAATTAACGTAGAAGTCTCATAAACTTTCAGTTAAGAAATGAACGTTTTTTCATGTCTCAAAAAATTGTAAGTCACTGGTTTTTCAATTTGTGAGATTTCATGTGAATTTATAACTATTTATTTATTTTAAGAATGAATCTCTTCGTATGAAATTTTTATATGAATTTTATCATTAATTATAAAAGTGAGGTCCAAACAAAATAAAATTTTATGCATAATTAAATCATATTAAAATTCTATATGCGATTAACTATTCCCATTTATTGTTACCGTACTCTTTTAAGAGCTTGCAGTTGGTGGAGGAGACACGTGTAACAATTGGGGCCCATTCCAAGAAGAAACTACAAAATTGTCACCGGCAAGAAAATAAAGATAAAAACTCGTTTTCCTTGATAAATATGTCTCTTATATTTTTTTAATATAAAAAATTAGAGTATAAATGTTCAGAATATAAGATAAACCATATAATCAAATAAAAAAGAAATCAATGTTAAACAATGTAAGTATAATTATGGAAAAAAGAAAAAAAAAACGCACATAATCTCCTTGAACTTTTAGCTGGTTGCAATTAGTTACATTTAACTTCTAAATCTTATAATTAAATCCATAAACTACAACAATTATTAATTTAATTTATATTTAATTTACATTCAAAGGATTTTTTTACTTTTTCTTATTCTAATTTTTTATTCTAAAATAGATACATATGAGTTAATTAATGAAAGGATATTAGTCAATAAATGATTTCAACTAAATGACGGATGCCAACTAAATGATTTCATCCAGCAGTAAAAACTGAAGAAATTTTGTTTGATACTTGCCGCCAAGAACTTGTCACCGATAAGGGATCTATAAGTACTACAATAAATTCGCGCCGAACCCCATTATATACTAGCTTTTTCTTCCTTTTTTTTTTTTTGACGAGATACTAGCTTCCCCTTTCGGCGCCATTTACTGTACTTTCTGATGATCAAGGAGGATAGTACACGAGGAGCATAGTATTTCGTGTAATTTGATGATAAAGATTATATCAATCATTAAATATATTTTAAAAATTAATTATTATATATTGATAGTATAAAATTATATTAATAATATAAAATAATTTTACATTATTAATGTAAAATTACACTACCAAAGTAAAATTACTTTGTTAGAATTTTTTTCTAAAAATTTTTCTAAAATTTTATTGATTGATAGTATAAAATTATTTTATACCGTCAATATAATTTTACACTGTCAGTTTATGATAAAAACTTTTTAGAAAAATTCTATTAGTGTAATTTTACTTTGTTAGTATAACATGTAAAATTATTTTATATTATTAGTATATGATAATTAATTTCTAAAATATATTTAATCATATTTTTAAATTTTCTTAAAATCAGGATATTATTACAATATATCATAGGTGATTGATATATCGATGTATTCCACAAATCTCTACCATCTAGTGCACTACAGTCACAAGGTGCATTGAGCACCTTGGACCACAAAGCACATAGCAGATAATACCTTCCTCTGATGTATTTATGTGGACTAACTTCATAGTTGAAAGCACCTTCATAGGGATGGAAACAGGTCAGACGGCTTGACAGAGGCCTGTGATTTATCTTAGCCTTTTTAATAAATAAGTCAGGCTTAAGCTTTTTTTAAGGCCTGTTTATGTAAATAGGTCAGGCCTAGGCTCTTTAGGCTTAATAGGCCGATCTGTTTATATATATATATAGAGGGTTAAACAACTTTTAGGTCCTTGTAAAATTAATGAATTTTGATTTTAGTCCCTATAAATTTTTTTTTTATTTCAGTCCAAAAATTTGTGAAAATGTTCAATTTCAGTCCCTATTGTTAATAAACTTCCGTTAATTGCTGACATGTTAAACGGAAATCCAACTCATACATGTCATATCTACCCTATTCTCCACTTGGAATTTTTGGATTTTTCCAACTTCCTAAATCCAACTCACTCCAGGCCCCCCCCCCCCAAAAAAAAATTCCTATCTCCTCCCTCACCAGCCACCTTGCTTCATCCTCTTCATCTCATCAAATCCCCAAAACCTAAAAGCAATTGCAAAGCCCACAAATTCTTCTTCTTCCCTCTTCCTTTTTCTTTCCCCCTCTTTCATTGTTTCCTTCCTATTCATTTCTTTAAAACCCCCTTCCTTTAAAACCCAAACTTTCCCTCACAAATCCATCAAGCCACCGCTCCCTTTTCCTTCAAAACCATCATTTTTGCCATTAATTGAGAAAAGATGTGGCGGCATGCGGAAAGGAGATGCAGTGGTGAGCGAAGCAAAGATGCGGTCGCGTGAGATACGGCTACGATGATGGCGAAGCATAGACACAGTGGCACAAGATGCTGCGGCAATGGCAAAGCATGGACACGGTGGCGCGAGATGTAGTGGCGGCAGTGAAGCATAAACACGGTGGCGTAAGGAAGGAGAGGTTCTTGTAGTTTATTCCTTTTAGGATGATGGAAGGGGTGGGAAGAAGAAGATGAAAAGACTAGAAGAGTGAAAAGGAAAAGGAATAGTTTGGTTTGGATTTGGTTGTTTCTTGAATTTGGTGGTAATTCTCTCTTTGAGTACAGGAATTTGTTAGTTGTAAAGGA
The DNA here is from genome assembly GCA_031439595.1 of Pterocarpus santalinus. Taxonomy (NCBI): domain Eukaryota; kingdom Viridiplantae; phylum Streptophyta; class Magnoliopsida; order Fabales; family Fabaceae; genus Pterocarpus; species Pterocarpus santalinus. The sequence continues at coordinate 63,102,007 of CM062532.1, forward strand.
TTTTTATCCTGGGTTACATTTCCTGTTTGAAGATAGACTCACTGTTAGTTGTAAAGGATTTTTATTTTGTCTTTGATTTTTATGCTGGTTGTTTGTTTATTGTTGCTTGTTTCATTGATTGAGGGAGATGGTGATGTTGACGGGGGTGATGTTGATAATGGTGGAGGGAGGGATATAGAGAAAAAATGAGTGGTGGCGAAGGTGGTGGAAGGAGGACGAGGAGGAAGAAGAAATGGGAGGGTCGCTGGGAGGGAAGAAGAAAGGATTGGTGATGGGTTGAGATTGTTATATGGGTTATTGGGTTTTAAATATGGGTCATCTCATGTGCATGTCACATGACTTAACACTAGGAATTAAAATGGAGTGCCACATGAGATTTAGAGTTCCATATTGGATTGGTGAGTTGGCACTCCGTTAGCCACATAATCAATTAACAAAGCCTAAGTAACGGTAAGGACCATAATCAAGTATGTTATGAAATGTTTGTATCAAAACCAACCGAAAAATATTCTAAGGACTAAAACCAAAATTAACTAATTTTATAAGGATGAAAAACATATTTAAGCTATATATATATATATATAGCTCGTGTTTAGTAATCAAATGTGTATATTTGGTCTACTTTTTTTTTTTTTAATCTTCTATCTGTGGTTAATGTAATTATGCTGGTCGAGGTTGAAGGATGTTGTGATGACGAAGAAAGAGTTCGAGATGCAAATGGAGGTACTTGGGAAGATCAAGCACGATAATGTGGTTTCTTTCAGAGCTTTTTGTTACTCCAAGGATGAGAAGTTGCTTGTTATGATTACATGTCTGTGGGAAGCTTGTCTGCTCTACTTCATGGTAACCATGTCTTTCAAATCCTTACTTGAATTTTTTTTTTTTTTTGGGCTAACATTTTTTGCTTGCTGATTAGTTAATTATTATCTAATAATTGTTCATGCAACTTGATTGCAGTGAGTGCATTAGTGCTAATTTGCTAAAATGATTCTGATTTAGTATTAGAATAGTATTTTTGTGGTACTGAGGGGCTTTTGCCATTTTCGTGCTCGGTGTGTTTCATACGGGAATTATTTGTTGTTTTATGGAATTAGCATTGTTTATTTTCTTTAGTTAGATTCTTGCTGTTCTTACATCTACGGCCTTTCAACTTTCTGTCTCTCTCTCAAGGTTTATTAAGCTACCATCTCCTTCATATATCCTCAACCCTTTCTTACATTGTTCTATAACCTCAATTCTGCTTCTATTTTCAAGTATTCTCTCTGTAAAGCTAACTTTCCCTTTAAGATATATATGAGGGTTTTTCAATTTTTCAAGGCTTGTCCATTGTATTTATATTTTTGATTAGCATATGGCACTTGGGTTCTATTTATGTTTTTCTGACAGTGTGCCATTTAGGTTGGAACTTGGAAGTGTAGTATGTGGCATAAATCTATCTCAAAGAAACATGTGTATTAAGTAGTTGATGATTTTGGTTTTTCTACTTCACATGGAGTTCCACTGAAAAAGCATATGTAAAACTAGATCACAGGCAAAAAACATTCGATTTGCTAGCTAGCTTTTGAAACATTGAACCGATACTGTTATGTTTATGATAATCATGCATATGTTGCTGTTTTTTTTCTTAAATAAATTATTCAATACAGTATCTCTTGACTCTATGTTTCCTTTTTTTTTTTTTTTTTCCTTCCAGTCAACAAAGTATGTGTCCTCTAGGAAGGAGAGCCTTAACCATCAAATTTTATTAGGGAAATGTATTTTTTAACCCATTTAGACATTTGTGAAGGCTTGTTTATAGCATATTCAAAGGTCACGGCTTGTTTAGGCCTACATGCTGGCCTAGGCCTAATGGCCTTTCAAGAATTTTTTTTTTTTACAACAAGCTTTATTAATAGGCTTTAGATCAGGCCAGGTTCAGGCCCAATAATTATGATATAGGTCTGGCCTGTTTAAGGCGTGGCCTGACCTATTTCCATCCCTACAATTACCTAAAAGATATAATCAATTTTTGTAAAGAAATAAAGCTTTCCTTCTATATAACTTTTGTTTGCAAGAAAATAAAAGGATGGAATGGACAAAAGCAATATGAAATACACCCAAAAAATAAAAAAAGCAATATGAAATATGAGTATAAATATAACACAATTCTTCTATCTTATTTTAGTGTCCCTTTCTCTCTTCCCTAATAAAAATTTTCCATGTGTAAATCATGGATAGTTTAAAAAGGATTTAAGATAGTGTCGATTAAGAGTTTTTTGAGAAGGTGTTGTTTGATTTCGGCTTCCCGGTAGATTGGTCCGGCTCATCATGTTTGTGTTTCCTCTTCTTCTCTTTCCCTGGTGTGGAATGGTTCTCGTCTTGAGGGTTTTGCTCCTAACAAAGGCTTGTGATAAGGTGACCCAGTGTCTCTTATTTGTTTGTTCTTTGCATGGAAAAATTATCCATGATGACTTTGAAAAAGGTTGAATTTGGGTTCGTGAAAGCCAATCAGGGTGGCTAGAAGGGGAATAGGAATTTCTCATTTGATGTTTGCAGATTACTTATTATTATTTGTGGAAGCTAAAGTATCACAAATGAGATTAGTTATGCAAGTGTTGAAGGGTTTTGAGACTTACCTAGGCTTGCTATGAATTTTGACAAGTCTAAGGCAATAGTCTTAAGAATGATTCCAAGACAGAAGCATTTGAAGTTAGCAGCTATGTCTTCTATTTCTTTTGCAGGTAATCTTGGAAAATACTTGGGATTCCCTTTGCTTCAAGAAAGAGTGAAGATCTGATTTTAAATTTTTGATTAATAAATTGAAATCAAGGTTGACTGGTTGGAAGGGGAAGCTGTTACATAAGGCAGGTAGGGTTACACTTGCGAAAGCAATTCTTACCTCAATGCCAATTTATAATATGCAATCTGTTTGGTTGCTCAATGGTACCTGCGATGATATTGATAGGATAATTTGTAATTTTATCTAGCATAAGGGTGAGACTAGAAGGATGAATTTGGTGAGTTAGAATATTGTCTCTAGTCCCAAAGGTGTTAGTGGGTTTGGAGTGCGATAGGCTAGACTTACCAATGTTGCAATGCTTGGGAAGTTAGTGTCAGAGTTTGCTAGAAGTTCCCCTAAGCTCTAGGTCAACTCGCTAAGACAAAAATATGGTTCCTTATTTCAATGAGGTAGCTTAGTGGTGAACCTTTCATTAACCTAGAGGGCTTTAGTTTGAGCTACTAATTGGTTGAAGCCTAGGTTTATTCTTCACTTGGGGAAGGGTAATGCTTACTTCTGGTATCACAATTGGTTGGTTGGGGTCCTCTTTGTAATGCTATCCCTTATGTGCACAAAGGTTCATGATATTTGGGAGAATGGGAGGTGGAAGTTAGACAAACTTTATACTCTGATTCTTCAGGAGGTGGGTGCAGGCTACCTTTCTTTGGCTGCATCATGAGGTGGAGGACCAAGTAGTGTGATTGGACAATTCTTCAAGTATCTACTTTGTGTCATTCGATTATAATTGGATTTTTAATCTAGGGCAGTCTCATAATGCTAAAGGTGAGTAGGCTTGGATTTGGTGCATTCCAGCTATTGAGAAGTGCATATTTTTGTGTTGGTTGGTGATGCATGATTCTCTCCCTACTAATGTATTGAGACGAATTAGACATTTAAGTAACCCTACTCTTTGTAGTCGATGTGGTCCGGAGGAGGAAACAATCATTCATTGTTTACAAGGCCGTGAGCAAGCTCACCAAATTTGGCATATTGTGGGAGTGAATGATAGTTATTTTTAGTAGGGGATGGATCACAAGAAGTGGATTTGTACCCTTTTGAAGAGAATGGATGCTTATGTTCTATTTGCTACAATTTGGTGGGCATGGCAAAGTTGAAACAATGAGGTACTTAGTGGTATAATGCTAGGAGATGTTTCGTTGTTGAGGAACATACTTTGTGATGTTGATGTTATTAAGAGCAGTAAAGAGTTGGATAATGGGGTCTGTAAGGAACCACGCTAGGTGCAGTGGTTTTGGCCTAGGGGTGGTTTTGTGAAACTTAATGTTGGTGGATGTTTAAGAGGCAATCCAAGTTCATCAGGCATGGGTGGTTTGATCAGAGGTGCAGATGGTCATTGGTTAATGGGGTTCATGGACTTCTTGGGTGTGTCGGGGAATCTTTTCCTGGAGCTCATGGCCATTAGGCAAGGGTTGCAATTGGATTAGGAGAGAGGCTACAAAACAAATTGGTGTGAAAGTGACTCTAAGGAAGCGATCAAATTGATTCTTTCTCATAGTGAAGAAACTCATTTGTTTCAGGCTGTTATTATTGAGATCAAGGAGTGCTTGCAGAAGGATTAGCAGCTCTCTATGACTCACATATTGAGGGAGGCTAATGCTTGTGTGGATTTTTTGGTGAAGGAAGGATCTTATTTCACTGAGGTCTTGACTATGCTTTGGGAGCCTCCTGCAGCCTTGAGACACCTTCTTAAAGTCTACTACATGGGAATGAGGTTCCTAAGAGCTTAGTGTTTCTATGCTTTTTCTATTTTACTGATGTATCAATAAAAAAATCAAAATAAGAAGTGATATTATATAACGCTATATTTGTCAAAATATGAGTAAAGAGACAAATAAGGAAACAAGAAAATAGGAAATGTGGAGAATAGGACTATCCGCATGAACTCAAGGAAGTTTTCATGCCATTATAGAAGAAGAAAGGAAGAGAGGGAGAAAAGAAAAAGGAACCCCAATTATATTTGAACCTATTTTAAATATATTAAATGGGATGCTTACTTTTAAAATAAGTGTGAGATCTGTTGGGATGAGTTATCAACACTCATTTTTGTCTATTTATATTTTTTTCATAATTATTTTTACTTTTTATTTTTTTAATTACTCTTAAGTGATTTTAAAGTTAGACATTTTTTTGTTTATATATATTACTATATATTTCAATTAAATATATGAATAAAAATTTAAAATAATTAGATAAGTGCTTAAAAATAATTTTCAAAAAATATTTTAATATTTTTTATAAGCTAAAAATACCAGCTTCAACAAAAAATCTCATTAAAGTTATAACATAAAAGCATTATAATTTTAAATTTAAACAAACACACTCTTTACATTTTTTTTTTTGATAATAAGGAAGAAAATTTATGATCCTTCAAAGTTTTTAAATCTCTCAAGTTATTAAATCGAATGTTCTTTATTTTAATATAATTGAAATCTAAAGAATTAATAATTACTTTTAAAAAATATTGACTGAAATATAATATTAACAAACTATATTAATATACAAATAACATGAGGCTCTAAGTAATATTTGTCAAAACACTTAATATATGATGATTAATGTATTTAAATTTTTCGATAAAAGTATGGCTTTATTTTAAGTTCTAACATAATAATATAATATTTTGATATAATTATATATTAATTTAGAATCCAAGAGTGGTTGGTCACAGTGAAATTAGGTTGTAAGTGTAGTCAAATCTTATTTGTAATGTCATGATTTTGAATCCTAGAATCACTATTTTAGATAGAGTTTTATCTAATCATTGCTTGTGGTTCGAAATTGCATAAACATTTTCTTTGGCAAAAAAAAAAAAAATCTACTCAAAAAAAATAATAGAGTTATGTTAATTTTTTATGTTAGGCTATAAGAAAAATCTTTATATATTTTTTAGTATTGATATCAATTTATTTATATTTTATTGTAGCATAGATTTTAATTAATTGAGGTTTGCTCAAATTGACACAAATAACTATCATAGTATTTTGAAAAATATCATGAATTAAAAATAATATTTTAAATTATAAAATGTTCATTTGAAACAAAACTTATCTTTATTAAATTATTAGTGAGTCTAATATTATTTTTATGAGTAATATTAATTTATTTTAAGCAAGCATGATGATAGTTAGAGTATATTTTTCTTTTGAAAATAATAGAGTGTAAATTATTAGACAATATTTGAAAAAATTAATTAATTTAATTTGCATGTAGTATCAATATAAAAAATTTTTATACAAATATCCAATAATATATTATTACATCAGCAAAAATATTTGACTCAATTATCTACTATATTAAAAATCTTACAAATGGAAGTATTTGATTAAATAATAGTATAAAACTTTTTTATATTATCAGTGAATCAAAATTAATCTCAAAATTAATTGTTCAATTATTTAATAGATGATTTGAAAATAAAATTTTGTATTATAATGTAAAAGTATTTTAAAAAATATTGTTATTCGTTATAATGAGATTAAATTATAATTAATATGAATTGAGAATAGATAATAATATAAAAAGTATAAATTAAAAATATATTTACCTATGAGATCACTAAAAGATAGTTAACGAAATAAAAATTAAAAGCAGTTATGAGAGATTGCGTATAGATAAAACAGGGTGTTAGTATTCTCTCTTGATTTATTGATGTGAATTAAGCTCTAAAGTTCCTAATATATCAATTTTCAAGCGTTTAAAGATATGTCTAAAACTTATGTGTGAATAATAATTTCTATTGGCTTATGAATCGTGACTTTATTTAATATTTTTTTTTATTTTAATTAAATAAAAATGGGCTCCAAAAAATAAGTTTTGATTTAAATTATAATTTATAACTACTATTAAATAGGTTAAAATAAATTAAATTTCAATTTATATCTCTCAAATTAAGATTAAGATTGTCTAAACTGGCTTTTTTTTTTTTTTGGATAAAATCTAAACTGAAATTCGAACACGTTAGTCATGTGTTGTGTTGTCAGATCTTAATTTTTATTATTAAATAAAGTGGGTCCCAGATGAACACCGCACTTGTTGTCGCCCTCGGACACGTTTGCTCTAGACTGTAGTAGGGTGTGCTTTGCTGTAGCGTAGGGACAACAATGCATTGCTCATCATCTTATCTTATTTTATTTTTATTTGGTCGAGTTCATATTCTTATCTTACAAGTGACAACAATGCAATGGAATAAGTCAAAGTCCAAACTTTATGCGCCCACTTGAATCTTAGGCCTGACGCTGCCGCCAAAAATGCATGCTATGCTTTATTGAAAGCTTGAATGAATAACTATATAGTGGCCATGGCATGCGGTGCAGTGCCAATCTGTTGCCTCTAAAAGGAAGCCACATCTAGATCTAGACGTAACTCGGTTTGAGTCTTGGGTCGGAGATCCCATGCTCCCTTGCCCCTCCCCTCAATGCGTGCGCGTGAGTTCTGAACCCCCCAAAAAAGGAACAAACAATTATATACGGGATTAAAATGATGATCGAAAAAGGAAATAAAAAATTTATATTTTTTTACTGTAATCATCTCATATTAATTAAAAAAGAGTAAATGTCCTTTTAATCTTATTATTTTAAAATTGTTATTAATTTAGTTTATAAATTTTAATTTTTGATATCCATTTTATCTTTTCATTAAATCATTAGTAACTTTTATTACTATTCATCCTAATTGATATATTTTGAGTTGTGCAACTTATTTGTCTTTTTTTGACTAGTAAGAGAAAATAAAATTGAATCGATTAGCAAGACTAGCTACACTACAACCAATATGGACTTTAACCATGCTATTTTGGGCCACTTTAAAAAACGTGGGCCTATAATTATCAAAGATAATGCTTATACTGGGATGGGCTTAGATCATATCTTTTTTGCCATATTTTTAATGCCACGCTTATAAAATATGGCTATAGACTGAAAAGACCACACTTCTTAAACATGGCTTATTTGCAATAAATTAGCTATGCTTACAATAATAATAGACCATGCTTATATATTGTGCCTTCTATTTTTCATTTGAGTTATGCTCTAGAAGCGTGGTCTATAAGATTCCCACTATAATTTTAATGTTCCCACCAATTCTATTTAGTATACCAAATTGTAGAAGGAATCAAAACTAAACAAAGTAAAACCAATATTGCTGGATCTAAAAAAAAAAAAAAAAATTCCTATTGATGAACCTAGCTAATGTCTCTCGTGGGTTTGGATCCTCTAAAATAAGAGAAATTATAAAGTGAGAAAGTGAAGAATTATTCGCCATTAGATCATTTTAGTGGGACCCACATAAAATGAATATTATTGATCCAATGGTGAATTGTTCCTTATTTGCTCACTTCACAACTTCCTTTACTTTAGAGGATCCAAATCCGTCTCTCATGTTGTCCTTTTCTAAAACAAAAGCTTCAAAGAGAACCGATTGTTGAATACCCAATGTCTCTCTCACTCGAAAACCCATCACCGCCTCTCTCTCTTAGTTTGCATGTTGCCTTTGTCATTGCTTTCCTCTGTTTCTTGATGAACCCCTATTTCTTGCTTTTTCTCTCATAGGACATTCCTCTTCATCAACGCTTGCCTACGCGTTCTAGTCCCTCATTGCATTTTGTTCATCCTCTAACACCGTGTGTAACATTCTCCTCTCTACAGTACTATGCTTAAGTCATAGTACCGCACCCTAGAATTGTTACTGTTATCTGAAAGGACCTTATCTGACAGCAACTTAAGCCATCTTTGAAACTGCTTCGACTATCTAGAGATAACACGGAAACAAGAGTGAGAATTTTAAATTCTCAGTAGGATTCACTAAGAAATTTCAAATCGTGTCATCGTTATTATTTCCAGTTGCTTCGATGTATTATGAAAAAGGTGGACATGTTATATAAACTGTTTAATTTTATAGTTCGAAAACATATTGTTCGAAGCAGAGTCCATTTTATTCATACATTTGTTATTTGGGTGAGCCAATACAAAATAAATTCATGAATTATACTATGAACAATAATTGAAACGTATTAAAATATAATACCACTAATATACTGAAAATATAAAATCTACACATGTCTTTACTTGTACTTGAATTTATGCGGATACACATAATTTCTTTTCTTCCTTTATCTTCCATTACTTGTGATACATATTCCAGAGTATGATCACCATGTCATACTTGGTACGGATGTGATCACCATGTCGCACTTTTTAGGAATATGTTCATCCCGCCACGTCCCAGAGTATGATTGCCATGTCATACTCTATGGGAGTGTGATCACCATGTCACATTTCTTAGGATGTGGGATCACTACGCCACATTCCAAAGCATGATCGCCATGTTATACTCCATCAGAGCGTGATTGCTATGTTACATTCCTTCAGAATATGAACTCATCATCATATCTTTTATCATAGATTCATAAATACATATGCTTTATACCTTATTCTCAAATGATAATATTTGCATGGTATTCATACACGTCGCATAACAATATTAACACTCCAACATTTAGAACTATCACTAATTTCTACTGGAAATTTGGCAGCATAACGGAACATGTCCGCTTCCCCATGAATAGTACCAGTACTTAGACAACCAATTTTATAGAAAAATCACAACACTTCATTCACAATTCAACATTAATTTCATAGGAGCATTAGTTGCATTTAAAGTATAGTTGCTGTCTAAGCATTTTCACTCAACTCGATTTTTGTAAAGTAAGCCGTAATATCTATTTAACTCATTTAGACCTAAATTTTGGATATGTTAGAGTGTTGTGTGTCTATTTTCTAACCTCTTTAATCCCATCTAATTTTGATAAATGTAGCTCAAGTTATTTAAGTTCTATCTCGGCCTGCTATGTAGCTGGCAAGAATTACACACTTAAAAGTAAAAATCCACTAAAAATCGAAAACTAATTCAAATCACATGAAATTTGTATCATATTAAAGCTAACATAACAAGATTTCATTTGCAATAAGTTCCATTTCATTTGCTTAAGTAGACCTTGAGTTATAAGCTCCGCTATTTGACCTTTTCTGGGTTGCCTTGTTCTAGTTTGGTTTGGACTTAGGGCAATTTCCTTGAATCACTGGGAGTAACTGAGACCGAATCTAACTTTAAAATTTTTATGAAGTGTTTTTCTATGTGTAAGCTTTCTAACAATGTTAGTTTCATTTAATTTCAAGTTATATATGGCAAGTTTTGCTCTGAACAACCTTGTCCGCCCAGATTCCAACTCAAAATCCTAGGTCAAATTTCCAAAATTCATATCTTCCTCAATACTAATCCAATAGCCTTATAATTTATATGGTTGAAAAACCCTAAATGTCTAATTTCATATAAAAATAGTTTTATCAAATTTAAAAGGCTATAGGTAGATCCGTACACTCCACCGTACGGACTATCGTAGGGTTTTGATCACCCAGTTCCTTACTTCTGTCGATTCTCATCCCTTTTCACTTCTTCTTCAATTTAAACACAACAATAGTCATCAAACTAGCCAATAATCATCATATACATCCAAATATTATATCAAGAAGTGAGAAAATGAAAACCCCAAAGGGCTCGCATAACTAAGAAGACAAGAAAGAGATTGAATCTCTACCTTTTTAAGTGTAATCTTGCTAAATTTTGAGTTTAGATGAATGGAATCTTATCAAAGCTTGAAGGTTGATGGAGTAGATTGAAAGGAGAAGAGAAGAAGGAGGCTAGAAGAGAAAGGAAAGGGCAAATTCTTCTGGTGGAGAAGGAGAAAAAATTCGATCAAGCTTTAATGAAGTGGTTGGCTTGCTACATGTTGATTGACTTTTGAATGGGTGGTAGTAATTTAACCAAGTCTCGCCGCCAATTTGTGATGCATGTGGTGCCATCAAAGAGTGATTAAGTGGCTGAGTATTCAGCCATGAAATAATAGAATTTGGGTATGCAATTCTATTGATTCGGTCCTAACAGCTTAAAATACCGAAATCTTACCGATTTCCTTTAAATCGGTAAATCGGTTTAGGAGAGTTTCTATGAAATCTTCTATGTTTCTAATCTAATTCTCTCATATCTAATCTCAATTAATTACTAATTAATTAATCTTAAATAAATATTTAATTAAATTTTAATTAACCTCAATTATTCTATAAAAATCAAACAATTTGACAAAAAACGATAAAATCCGGTGGATGTTACACCGTGTTTCGTTCATCCTTCTTGTCGGAACCTTCGCCAAAAAACACCATCACCGCAAGCCCTTGTCTCCCCCAAATTTGTTCTTCCCCATTCTGCTCAACTCGTTGTTGTCGAAGATAGTGCCTCTCATTGTCGAAAGTGACTCTCATCTCTATTTTCCTTTCTTTAAGCTTATGTTGAACCAATTTTATTTGTTGTTGTGTTAAAAATCCCGTGTGATTGCGAGCTGTGTGTAGTGGTGTGGTATTAGTGCATGTGGGTGTATCTATAATCTATGGCTTTGTTTGCCAAAAGGGAAGGATTTTGAGAAGTGGGTGTTGCAAAATTGTGGACTTTGGCATTGTTTGGGTTAATGGGTAATTGAAAATCTTGCCTTTTCTTGGTTTGACGATGTGGTTAGTGGATATGGTGGTGAAGATCTGGCCTTTTTCGAAGTACATTGTTAAATTTGTTTTGTATTGTGTTGCATGTTGATGAACATGTTTTGAAACATTGGTAGACTGATTTGGATGCCTGTTTAGGAGTCATTTTTTTCCTTCTTCATTTGCTACTGGTACAATGGCTTTGGATGGTCTAGAAGTTTGGTTTTGATTTAAATGTTTCAGGTTCCATTTTGGCAAGTTATGGGATGTTGTAGTGCTTAAGGTAATTCTTATGTTTTTTACTTTGCAGATTGGGGGAGTTGGTAAGCTGAACTTGGCTGTTCCAATGCCATGAAAAAGAACTAGTTGCATACTACTCTAAATTTTCAACTTAGTTCCCTAAAGGTACACTTATAAAGGGGTTAATGTGATGTTAGACATTACAATTTTGCACTGAATTTGAAAACATCAAGAAATGGAAAGAGCAATATGTTATGAAAGAGCAAAAGCTTATGCAGGGGAATGTAATCGATTAGGTAGCTTTGTTTCTAGCTTTGATATTTTATAGTGGAAAATGAATGGAAATTTGACTTTTCAATTAACTTCCATTTCTGTAACAATATTTTGTTTTCAATATGATTTTTATATTCTAATGTCATCTGCTTCATTCAAAATTGCTTTAAGTTATTTAGTTTCCTACAGGTAGTGAATGAATATTGATGTGGATTTCCAATTTGTGTTAATTCTTACATCATGGTTACTCTTGGTTTTTGGTAAAGGAATGATTATATTAGTGGTTCTTGACTATAAAGTTGGGATGGGCTGAAACAAGTTTAATTCTCTATCTTTTTAATCTCAAGATTGTATCTTCTTCAAAATATAGTCTAGAGTTTAATTCTATTAGTTTATTTGGAGTTAAATTAGCCCAAGTTGGCTCTTGATCATGTTCCCAACGTAGGAAGATATCATTATGATTAAGTTCTTGCTTTCTCATATCTTCTACTTGATTCTTCCTTTAATTCTCACAATCCTCATTGCTTCCGTTGATCTTTGTGGACCATTAACAACCATGGTGTGTTTGCTTCAATGATAAGGAGTCCGTCATACATTCTTGCACCTCTTTTTTGTTGCATTTTATTCTTACTTGCAGTTAGGTGTATTTATTGAAAAGATGAGGTTAGGTTTTGCTTTGATAAGTTTAGATCATGCCTAAAAAAAAAAAAAATGGAGCTACATAAACTGCAAAGTTTTCTATGTTTATTGGCTAATGTGGGAAGATTATGTAGCTTTTTTTTCCCTATTCGAAAGAATTTCAACCCCAAGGTATTTAATGGGTTGTTGTTTGCATTATTCCTTCATCACATCATGTCACAGCTTTCTAGCATTCATACTGAGAGAAGAGCTCTCCACGGCAACATCGTCTGTGCCTTCCTAACTGGTTTCAGATGCGCTCTCCACTCTTTCTCTTAGACACGTAGAATTTGAAACCAGAAAATTAATTGCTAATTATATTTCCAATGCCATGACATTAGCCAACAATTTACAAGGTTGATTGCTAGATTTTGCACCCTTTTGAGTACAGTAATTACTTGGGAATTGGGATTACACATTTCTAAGATTTTAATCTTCATTTCTACTATTAAAATGCTTGAAACTTAGAAGGGAGAATTATTACATTTTTTGAGCTTGCTCTGTGCTATTTTGGAGAAGAAGTGAAGGATTATGTGTATATTTGTGGCCTAACAAAAGAGAGAGTAAAACGATGAGAATTGTACTAATATATTGATCTTTTTATGCATGCGCCGTTTTATGCATGTTCGCTTTCTTTCATTCAACAATGTCTTGCTCCTTATAGAATGCTGGATAGCATAATGGATGCTTGTGTGCTTGATGCTATAGGCAACGATGGAATACTATGTTGAATTTCCAAGTTATACTTAAAGAGTCTTGGCAGCTTCACTTATTGCTGAATTCTATAGTACTAATTGTTTGTATTACTGGAACTAGTTCGAGGAAGCTGTATCGTGTTTTAATACTGGCTTGTGAGATCCTTATTAAAAATGCTTCACTCTTATTCAAATGGTGGTGGGAACTCAGAGACCATAGCAGAGCAAATCAAATTTTTACAGATATCTTGGTCAACTAATAAGAGGCTGGTGTTTCTGGTATGCAGAAAAAATAATGGATGTTTGTGTTTTTTCGCTGTTCTGTGAATAGTGTGGAGAGCTAGAAAAAAGATAATTTTTGAAAAATGTGGGGTTAATGCTAATGATTTAGTGGAAAGAGTGAGGTTCTATGGAAATCTTAGGGTGCAGGGTCTAAGCAGCAGGCTTTGTTTAATCAACTTTCCTCATCAAGCTTTAAGAAGGAGGATCTGAATTAGCAGAGGGAGATCAAGAGGGTAGCAGAATAGGATAATCAAAGAAATTTTGGTGGCTTTGATGTTTTCTAATTTCTGTTCTGGAAATTTATAGTGATTTCATGAGGTTTATTTATTCTATGAGTGGCAGTTCTTTGGTGTTCGAGCTTTTATTTCCCCTTGTTGCCTGCAACATATATTTGGAAGCATGCCCTGAATTTTGTCTGCTTGGAAGCACCCGAGCTTTCATTTCTTGTCTACTTGGAAGCACGCCTAAATTTTGCATATAAAATAAACAATATATTTACAGATTGGTACAATTTTCCTATTAACAAGAAATATATTGTATGCTAAAATTATACCTTGTAATTGTTAAATAAAGTCAGATTTGTTATGTTATGTTAGTATATTTGTACGAGTATTTTAGAAGTTAGTGGTGATGTTAGTAGCTATCAATGGGTAGCAGTTTTCAAAAGTTATGTGTGTCAATTTTGATAAGTTTATGATATAAGTTTTTAGGACTTAATTGGTTGGTAGTAATTGTCATATATATAGCGTATGTAAAATTTATTTATGGTGTGAATAAAAGTTTGCTTATAGGTTCTTCTCCTACTGGTTTTATGTTATGAAAATACTACTTTGATAGTAATGAAATCAAATTTCAAGGATTTTGTGGTAGTGATAAGTTGACACAAAAATAAAAAGAAAAAATTGTATGCCTGTGAGACATAATTACAATAGTTGAGTGTACAAAAATGAACAAAAAAAAAAGTCAATATTTTTTCAATTTACTTGTCTATATCCATTGTTTGTCTTGTACAAATTCATTTAGAATAATGATGGAAAACAAGATGGGATCTATGTCAATTTTTTCTCCATGTCTCCTTTTGTACTATCAAGCAATTTTCTAAATCTAATTACCTAGTAAAGAGAATTAAGAGGAAGCTCTTTTTCTGCATTTCTTTAGGGAATTTACTAGAAGATCCCATTTATGACATTCAAATTGGTATTCTTTGCTATTTTTTCTCACAAATGATGATGCGGGCATATAAAGTAAAGTAGCAGTTAAGTACTTATTTGGAAGTTTGATATTTATTCTTATAAGATCTTGGAGAAAGATATTGAAATATATATGTGAAGAAACTGTGTCCAATTTTTATCAGAGAAATATTATTCTTGTCTCATTTAGTGGAAAGAATGGCTACTTGCGTTCATTTGCAAGTGCTATATATTTTAAATGCATATCAAGTAAATGTCCCAATGATTCACAATTTGCTTACATTCTTGATGAAGCCAAATCAACTGTTGCTTTGTTATCTGTCAATTTGCTCATATTCATAATTATTTAGTTTTTGATGTTCTATTTTTCTTTTCTAATGCAGTGACTATTTTATTCACTGGTGATATACACTGCTTTGAGTTGGTAGCCACTACTGCCTCCCTTTCTCTCCCTGTCAGCACTTGCGAAAATAATTCTATTGCTACCATCATTAACAGGTGCTTTATAACTTCTCTTTGTGCGAAAATTTTGGTTTGCTTGTTTGAGAAAATAATGCATTTGTTTCTCTGTTCATGTTTGATTGGAAACTCCTATTGTCGCTATATAGTGCTTGGTAAATGTCAAGGGACTCAGACAGACTATTAAACTAACTTTATTATTCCTTTTTCCTGTATTTTCTTCATCATATTGATTGGTATAGCATGCAGAGGAGGAAATCTGTGAAAACTGACATTTTGTTGGAGAACTTATCTTAATTATAACCATTTATTAACACAGATTAAATTATTTCACAATAATCAAGTCTTGTTTCACTAGGTAACATCAGTTACATGATCTGACAACAAATAAACGGTAGTAGGCTTGACATAGATCCCAAATAATACTTTCAGCCATCTTTTCATTTTTCTGGCTAACTTTAGTAGGGTTGCATCTCAACCTAAATGTCCAACTCTTCACTTGATTCATATGTCTCCAAATTGATAAATGGTACAAGATCCAAACATATTTATTCACGTGACCTTGTTCATTCACAAGGTACAGAAATTTACAAATAGAATAGAAGCACTCTGCCATAAACCAAAGTGGAATTTCATCAACTAAATATACCAGATTAAAAAACCTTTATCACATTAAAAACTTTGCCCAAACCAAAGTGGAATTTCATTAACTAAGCAACAATTTAACAATAGGTGGTAATAAGTAGATAGCCTTCCTTCCTTCATCCTTTTTCCACTAATATGTAAACTTAATCTTTAGCAAACTAGTTTCATCCTTCTTGCGCAGTTGATGCAGGTTTATCCCTTCTCATTATTCCCCTTCTCATCCTTCACTTTTGCACTATTGCAAGATATAAATTGCATCATTGACCCAGCACACAAACATACTATTACCATTTTTAATTTGTATTTTAATTGTGTAGGATAATGTGAATGGTGCATCGGATGGCAATGGAGCATCTTAATCTTTGGCATTGTGAGGAGAGATGGATTATGAAGATCATGGTGTTTCATGTATTTTGTGACCTATAATATATGTTTCTTTTTATCTTTAATTTCTAGACTTACAATTAGACTAATATGTTAAACTAGTTTATTTCTAGCTACTACTTACTTAAACCAATATGTTAAATCTATTTCTAGTACTTGTGTAGACTAATATGTAAATTTATTACTTTAGACAATGTAAATGAATTATTGATGTGCTTTTTGTTTAATGATTAATCTTTGAACAATTTATTTTGAGAATACATCTTGCGAGTATATGAATAAGTATATATTAAAAATTAGTTAGCCTTAGTTAAAATTATTTATGTATTAAAATTAAAAATAGCAAATTATTATTAAATAATTAATTTCTCAAGTAATTTTTACTTAATACAAAAGTTAAATTATTTTAAAATTGTAGCCATTTTTTAAACTCAAGATGAATTGATTATATGCCATGATTGAAAAGCGTGGGCTAAACTAAAGAAAAAAGACCACGGTTCAAAAGCATGGAAGTGAGTGAAAAGCAAATACCACGATTCAAAAGTGTGGCCTTTGGGTTATAAAAAAGAGAACGTTTAAAAAGCATGACATTTAGGGTATAAAGAAGACAATGTTTAAAAAGTGTAGCATTAGGTTTCGACAATACACAACGCCTGAAAGTGTGGCCTTAAGCTTCTATAAAAGGGCACGTTTTAAAAGTGTGGTCTTAGATTGAAGCAATGGAGAACATTGATAAGCGTGGCCTTAGATGCTGTTGAAAGCATGGCCATTGCTTGAACCAAATGCCAAATTTTTTAGGTCAATAGCCATGCCTTGGCTGGAAACGTGCCTTTGTTAAGAACAAGCATGACCATAAAGAATAGGATACAGTTGTACAAGCCACAATGGGAGAA
Source organism: Pterocarpus santalinus (assembly GCA_031439595.1). Taxonomy (NCBI): domain Eukaryota; kingdom Viridiplantae; phylum Streptophyta; class Magnoliopsida; order Fabales; family Fabaceae; genus Pterocarpus; species Pterocarpus santalinus. Next base: position 63,119,050 of record CM062532.1, read on the forward strand.
GTGTGACCTTTAGCCAAAAAGTGTGACCTTTGATCAAAGATCACACTTTTTGAACGTGGCCTTAGAATTTATTTGTTATGGTAGCTAGTCAAATTAATGATGTAGAAATTATCTCCTCATTAGTGAAAGTAGACAAATAAGCACCGTAGCTTTAAATATTATTTAAATAAATAAAATTCAACACTTTTTTAGAATATTAAAATCATATTTTAAAAGCAAATTTATTTTATATTTCTTGAATAAAATTTAATTTTTAAAAATTTATTTCTTTATCATCTTATTTATAATTAAATTTTAATATTAATTTGTTTTCAAGACCCATCAAATAAATTCATATTCTTTTTTTAGTAATTGTTATATGTAAAAGTCATTTTTATTAATATTTTTCAAACAACATCTATCACATTGAAATCACATTTAGATAAACATTCCCAGACATATATTAAGTTAAATGTTGACTCACTTCTAATCACAATCAAATTCGTAAAATCAAGTTAATTTAAAATAAAATTTACAAACTCTAATCTAAACAGCTATTATATTATATTGGAATACTTTCTTAATTAGTTTTTTAGATGGTTTGTTATAAAATACATTCTACTGTGCCATTTAGGGTGTATTTATTTATACTATTTTGGTAAAAAATTAATTTTTTATTAAAAAATTAATTTTTATATATTTGAATAATTTTTTAAAAATAATCAAAATCTCCAAATTGGTGGATGTCTTCTAGATAACTCACTGTAGAGCATAACAGGCATTTAAGGATGGATATTTTTTGGAGTTGTCATTGGATGAGCCAATATTCTAACCAATACATTCGAAACTTTTTATGTGAAACTATCTATCTTAATGTAGCCGCCTATTTTAACAACATAACATTATTGGTACTGACTGATCGGACCATATATTGTTTCAACTATTTTGCCATGTAAAATAACTGATCACTCGCTCATTTACGGCAGGGTTATCTATAAAAACTTTCTTTTTGAGTTATGGTATGTTCAATTTTTTCTATCTTTACACCTTTTATCTAAGATTTCATTGATTGATTGGACCTGGGCTAGCGACCGCCCAAGATCTAGGGCGGAACAAATATAAAGGACAAAGCATAAATTTTCATTATTTTCCCTGTTTTGTCGAGTAGCATGCATGTTGTAAGAACAAGACACATCTTGACCGGTGTAAACTTTTGTCTCTTTTCATATATCTTCCTTTGCTAGTGATAATGATATTCAATTTTCATTATCTGATCTGAGTGCTCGAGAAGTCCTCCAAAAGGTTCTTTGTGAGATATAGAATAGTGAATGATACAACGGGTTGTGTTCATATGGACGCCCGTGGGAGTGGTATCCTGTTGTTTTCTTTTCATAACCGTGGGCAATACCTGTTGGACAAAAGTAAGCAACCATGGATTGTGCCCTTATGCCAAGCTATGGCTATATAATCTGCTTGAGGAAAGGTGTAATTGTCGCTAAATCCATATGAGGCTTATAGGTGTAAATATGCCCAGGGGTGGGATATACTTGTGTTATTCTTATTGGGTGTATTGATACTATATCCAATGAAGGAAGCTGCATCCATGGCCATTCTTTAATGTGCAGGCTAGTTAGGCACCAAAGAAGATATATAGTTACACGATACGCATGCTAGGTCACTTATAAGCCCTTTTCTCTTGGATCTTGGCATAGACGGAGGATGGCCGTGAGCACGATGAAGTTGTATTAGTTGAGAGTCCTTGCTGCAAGTTTAGGCAGTGCCTAGCCAAGAAAAAAAAATACACATAAACCTATATATTTTGTTAGTAAAAATTCACGCATGATACAAGATCATATAAAAGTTTCACATTACAAAACTTACCCAAAAACTCTTGGTCCAACTCATCTAAGACAGCGACACTTACCAACATTTTGTGGTAGCTAAGCCTGCAAGAATAACCAAACAAAACCGAAAGATGAGCTTCATAATAACCCTGATTTTTCTCCCCCTTATTAAGACAATTATAAACAAGCCACGCATCTACTTTATCAAACCAGGTTGGGGGGTATAATAGGGCGCATGCACCCAATGAGTGAAACAAGTTGCTGTCATCTACATATCATTATATGTACTCCTGTCGAATTTAATATTCAACATGCGTAAGTCGTCAACTTTCTTTGACTGAAGATGATGATTGGTTGACCCATACATTGCTCGTTTTATGCATTAATTGTTCCAATATACATCCATTTCAATATATTTATCAATTTGATTAAATTAGTATATTTTTAAATTATATCCAAATATATTAATTTAAAAATATATTAATTTGATCAAATTGACAGAAATTTTAAAATAGAAGAAGTATGATAGAATAAGTGAAGATCATTACCCCAATCTATATTTATATCTGACTTGAGAGAAAAAGGCAAAAGAAAATGTTTTATCAAGCAAATAATAATGTAGATGCATGATAGCCAAATGATCTTCAGTTAGCTGAGACTTTAATTTAGAGAGATCTCAATGAACTATACCAGATCATAATAACATAAAACACAGTTGAGATCAAGTTACTAGAGGTGGGATTTTTCTTTTCTATTAGAAAAGGTTATCATTCATGAACTTCAACAAAGATATTTTTAGGTGCTTTCAGAGTATGACGTGTTTTTAATAATTTAATGCTTTTAAAATTATAGTTATGGTGAAAGATATTAATACCCAAAAAATTGAAATGTTAAACACTAAATGAAACATAACATAAATTTTCTCTTGATCTGAAAAAGCGCATAAGAATTTTTCATTTAAATAGCGCAAATTGCAGAGGGAGTGCTTTTCAAAAAATTCTGATTCAATCAACATATTTAATATCTATCCCTGTTCAAAGAAATGCACAACCAAGCAGTTTACGTAGATAATAAGAAGTTGACTGGACTTTTCCATAATCAATATCTTGTTGGGTCGTTCAACACCACGAAAGTAACTTTTTCTCATTTTCTGAGACATCTCATGGAATACAAAAAGGTTTTATTAGGATTTTGTGTAATCGTGACTCTTCTTGGAGCACAGCAAAAGCTCTAAAGGCCACCTTAGCACCCTTGTTTATGGACCACTCTAGAAAAGCTTGAGCTAAGTTCTCAACTCTGGATTTGAGTCTAAAACGTGCTCCCATCATGTATTATAAAGGAAACTCGGAGTCTAGGAACAATTTTGCATATAAAAAAATATTCCCTCCAACCACAAATAATTATCATTTGAGCAATATATTTGGATATAAATTGTATTCAAATACATTGCCAAAATGATAGTTATAAATGGATGAAGGGAGTAAAGTATGTAAGTCATGAAACACATGCAACTTGCCAAAGTCATGAAATACATGTAACATACCAATCTTTTTGCTCAAAATTCTTACTTATTAGGCACCATTGCCACCTTCAAACAAAATACTACGCAATTTCTAGCTAGGTTGAATCATGAATGGATCATGGTGATTTGGATATTTATTAATATGCTGTCGCTGTGGCTAGCATTGTTATAGATGAAACGTCAATTGTCTTTGATATGTCACTCTCAAAATGCCTTTGTTTTGTCAAATTCACAGGAAGAATTTAACCCCCTCCACAAATCAATGCGAAGGACAATACATGTAGAGAAACAATTCCTATGTGCCCCCTCAATTAAAAGCGTCGGTTATGAGCTCCCCCAAGCCCTGGCTCAAAAAGAAAATCCAAATGGTACTCCACAATATGAGAGGTGGCTCATTAATTATTATTATGAATGTGCATATGTGTGCGCACATAGAATTAGACTTTTTTTTTTTCCCCTCTGATCTGGATATATAGAATTAGACTTTTATATTGCACATGATTGTGGATAATAGTTACAAAATTTCACTTAACAATAATTTACTGCAGCTAAGTCAACTTAAGAATTAACCTTATACAGCCACAAGAAAATATGAAAATGTGATTATATATGCATTTATGTGAAACAATGCCTGCGGGCCGTACTAATATGGTTGATCTTAAATCATTGTCTGTGGAGATATTGAAGTCAAAACTCTCATCGGATGTTCATTGTACACAATAAAATTCATAGAAAACAAATTTTTGGTTATAGAAATAGATTAACTTATATGTACTTGGATTGTCCCTAAAACCACAAATTTATATAGAAACAAACTTCTTAACAAAGACATATTTTTGTTAACTTGTATCTCAATTAAGATTATCCCATTTTGCACTCCAGAGTGGACGGAAGGCAGAAAACCAAAAGGTCGTTTTAGTAAATTGAGGAAAGCGAAATACATTGAAATGGACCACATCAGTTTGTTAAGCTGACAGTTGGAGTAGAGGGAGAGAGAAAAGGGGCACCAAGAAGTTAAATGGACTTTGGCTTTAAGTCACAATTAGTCATCATTGGAGGCTAACTAAATTAGCCACATCGTTACAAGAGTCATCACACATCAATATGATTTTCCCAATGTAGTTGTCCACTCTCACATTATGAGCATGTACATATTATAAGGTACTAGTGCAGTCAGACTCGGATGACAAAAAATGCTACAAATTCTTATGGCACATCAAAAGAAGAAATCCACTTGGAAAATCATCAGCAGAGTGGAATCCTGAAATGTCATAAAAGGTAAGGATTTCTGGGTTCCATATGCTTTCATGTGCACTTTTCTCTTTTGCCTTGGATGTACAACATCAGCACACCATGTTTATCAGGTTCTTCATACTACAAACAAATTCACTGGGGTTCACTTGTTTTGGTAAAAGGTTAGTTTCTTGAAGGTGCCTAACTTGTGTTGTTGAAATGATTATGCTCGACATACGTTGCATTTTCTTTGATTGATGTAATACCTTACCTCTAATGTTCAGTTTATACTCCTGTCATGCAGAAACGTTAACTGACTATAGAAGTTTCTCAGTGTTTGCACTTACTGGTATGGTGTTTCTTCATGTTGACAAATGAAAGCCAAACAGCTAGTTGAAAAAGTAAAGTATATCAGAGATGACTGAAACAAGTTAATTATCTCTCAGGATATGTAATCATGTATGTTACCATATCTTAGTTTTATTTCTGGTCCCCTTCTTCCTTCAGTAATATCAAGTATAGGACATGCTTAGGGAGTAGAGAATTGTGCTTGAAGAACTCGGTTTGACTGGTGTCATAAATCTTCATGGCAAAGTGGAAGTGCTTGTTTGGATGGGTGACAAGGCTATTCACTTCTGATTCAAAGGAAAAAGTAAGAGGTGTACGACAATGCTTTTATGCAGTAACAAATATTCATCTAAAAGCACTACAATACTAATCCGTGGTCAATGTTTCTTTTCTTTAATTTCAGAAGTCAAAGAAATGGGGATGGAGTCTTGGAAGGTTTAAGTTGAAGCAGCATCCCACAATTACGGCTACTAATAGAACATTAATCAATGCAAAAACCAAGCAGAGAAAGCATGCTTTGGCTATGGCCATTGCAACAGCAGCTGCTGCAGAGGCCGCAGTAGCAGCTGCCAATGCTGCTGCTGAGGTTGTCCGGCTCACAGGTGCTTCTCGTTCTCATTCATATCTGTCCAAGGGAGACCAAATCTTGGCTGCCACCAAGATTCAAAGCGCATACCGTGCACATCTTGTGAGTTTCCTCAGGACTTGGTTCTTCCTATGTGGCTTCAAATCTTAACACTGCAACATGCAGAGATTTACATAAAACATGCAAGCTATAGTGATCAAGAGTAAATCCATTCTAACCATGGATTACGTCTTTCTTTACATTTCTGTTAGTAACATAATTGTTCATTTTGGTAAGAAGAGTAGATGAATTGCATTATAAGAAAAAAAAAAAAAAAGGTAAATGTGTCTCCTGTGTAGCAATTAGTGGGGCCAGCAAATTGGCCAGGCTTTTGGTTCCAAATACAATGCTAAAACATTCTAGCATATTCCAGTGAAAAATAGCTTTTAGAGCTCAGGAAGATTGCAATCGAATTTATAGTTAAAATCATATATCAAAAAAGTGTAATAATCTACCATTTGTACATTGCTCCTGATTTGCTCTTTGTTCCTCATGATCCTTTCCTCTGGCACAGAGTTTGTATTGTGAATTTGAGCTTTGATTGTGATCAATTTGATTCTCCAGTCTCAAATGTATTTAGCTGATTGTCTAAGTGAACTCACACAAGCTGTCCGCATAAAAGTACTTTATACAAATTTAAACTCACATGAATTTGAACTCTAAACTTGGGATGTGGCAGGCTAGGAAAGCATTAAGAGCATTAAAGGGAGTTGTAAGACTGCAAGCTATAGTTCGTGGTCAAGCTGTGAGACGTCAAGTGTCCAGCACTTTGAAGAGATTGCCATCCAATGCAAGAAAGCAGGCAGAAATCCAGGAAGGAGGCAGTCATAGTGAACAAGAAAGCTACAAATATGACAATATCAAGCAGTTTATAAAGCAAAAGAAGAAATTGGAAGAGACGGTGTTGAAGGTAAGTATGCAGCATTTTTATATAGTATGATGATGAAACCATTAAAAAAGAACATAAATTTTAATAGTTTGTCTGTAGGAATAGTTATGATAGGACGCAATGGCGTTGTTTGATGCATGCAGCCGAACCCACCTAATGAAAAAGGCTTATATCAAGAAATTAGCACGGCTCAGATTTTATTGCCTACATCTCTCTTACTGGTTCAACTACTAGTTTAGCAAATCTCCTCCACTCCTTATCCCAAACTTGAGGAACAGTCTAGCTGCATAATTTTGACATCATAAGCCAGTAAATTTAGTCTGCATTGAGTTTGAGCAATTCCCTTGTCTAATCCACTCAAGAATTAAGTTACAGACTGAATGCTGCAGTCAAAGAACATGGGATTGCAGCTTGCACTTGAGAGAAGACGTTGAAGCCATGTGGTTAAGAAGGCAAGAGGCCATTATCAAAAGAGAGCGCATGAAGCAGTACTCCTGTTCACAGCGGGTAATCTCATTGGTTCTTATAAACAGTATTGGTATTGTTCTTTACTATTGTTAACCATAGGATGATGAACAAAATTAGAAAAATATAAATATAAATTCAACTCATTTGAAAAATGAAGCTACTGTTTCAAAAAGTTCAAGCCAACAAAACTCAATGTTCTCTTTCCTAGGAAAAAGATGACTGAGAGCTGCCATGTAATTTATATATTCTAGGAGGTAACAATTTCCCAAACGGTGGACGAATCTGTGTTCAATAAGGAGTTTGGAAGAGAGAATAGCCGTACTCTAGGACAATGGCTGCATAAAGAAACATGGAAAGGGGTTGCGTTTCACAAATCAGCTCTTCCTTCAAACTTGATCACCAAGGAATTGCATGGTACAACACAAGTTGCACAAAGGAATCTGAGAAAAGAAGATTTGCAAGACCAAGAGCTGAGCTCACCAATTTCAGTCCTGCGGAAATCATTTTCTCATGTAAAGAAAAGTTCTGTTGTAGATGACAGTTCCATGCCAAATTCACCAGTTTTTCCCACATACATGGCTTTGACAGAATCAAGCAAAGCAAAGGCAAGGTCATTGAGCACACCAAGGGAAAGAACAAGGCTTCTGGATATTTGCTACAATCAGAGAGTTCGTCAGAAGGAGGGAACATCCTTCTGGTCTTCTTATTATGGTGCAATTACCAACACCAATGGAAACACTGAAGCTTCTCAGAAGAGATGTAAGAGTGCAAATAGCCTTAGTTATAGTTAGAAGATGCTGAATATGGTCTGCATGAATTGCTAAAGTCATCACAAGATTGCAGGGACAAAACCGTACTATGTTCATTTCTTGTTTGGTCCTTTATATTGTGCAAATCTTCAGAGTTCAGCCACATGAAGAACTTTCTGTTTGCCCATTATTTTATTTTTTTTTTTGAAGAAAAATTTCTTCCCAGTATAGTGGTTGAGTTTGCCTCCCTGGACAGATTTCCACATGATAATCTGCTACAAACATTGAGGATTGTATTAAAGAATCTGGGTTTGAAATTTCCATCATACCCAGTAATCTATTGTTTTCTACATTTGAAATTAAACCAGTGCAGAGTTGTTTTTGCTACTATTTTGGAAGCATCTTGATAATTATACTATTGCAATCGATTGGATTATGATTTATGCAGATTTAAGTGGAATTTTGGATAGCTTTCATGTTATGGTTTGGAGCTGTGCATTAAATAAAGGGTAATAGAGTCAAGCAAATAATAAAATAAATAACAATAGGTATTAAAATTGTGTAATAAAATGATCACAACACTTTTAAATTTTAATTCAATGGCTTTTATTCCATCAATAAAATAACGGTTAAGATCAATAAAGTGAAATTTAGTTGTAGATTCAATGCTGAAGAAGACATCATATATATCATAATAGTATAAAATATTATTGAAAAAACTTTTATTTAAAGCTTAATTTGCCCGTGAATGGATACATCCAGACTCCAGGGGTGCAAATAAAGCTTCATTACTTCCAGCCTCTTGCAAGGGAATTGTGAAAGGTTTATTTGGAATCACAGCCCTTATTTATTAGTACATAAACCTATTTGCTTCTACTAATTCAGATTAATATAGTATTTGGGCTGTTTATTTGGAAGGAGAGCCCCCAAGATTTCTCATAGTACGGATATGGCTTCTGATTCTCATTCAACATGGCAAACACTTAAGTATCAATGGGTCTCCAAGGCGTCTTTGGAGTCCCACGCTTCACAAGCTGAACCAAGTTTGTGTTAAAAGTACTTGCATTGTCAAGTGAAGTTGCTGCACCCACCAGCTGAAGGCCACCCAGTCTGTGACACAGCTATCTCCAATGACCCGGCTCCTACATACTCCAATGCAGAATAAGTAGCATCCAAAAGTGCATCAAAGAGGTTTTGGTAACCAAGTGAACCATCATTCACTACCACTGAAGGAGCAGTGAAAAGAGCACAGTCAAGACGAATATCAATGCCCCTTGCTTTGCCATTGCCAATGTATTCGAAGCAAGGGTACGCCTTAACAAGTAACGGGGATCCATTCCTCTTTAGAAAGCAGATGAAATTATCAAGATATGTTGCTTTATCAAGTCAGGTAAAGGAGCCCTTTGATGGTGGGTGGTATGAGTCGCCCAGCAATAGTGGACGACCAATGTCAAGCGTAGTGGAATTAAACTTTGATTTGGTTTCCAAGGCCAGCTTCATTACTGGCACTTTGAATGTTTTCAATGGTCCTCACTAGATAAAATGTTTTATTATACATGATAAAGCAAGGATATCTAAGTAAGGAAGCTTGAATAATACTATTTATGATTTTATTTAATTTTTTAGAAGTTAAAAATTATATTTTAAATATTTTGTTTAGTTTGATTATATAACTTGTTACTTTTTAAAAATATTTAAAATAAGTATTTTTATTATTATGATATATTTAAATATAAAATAATTTATGAATAAATTATTTTTTATATAAAAACTTAAATAAGTCATTTACTTAATTGGATTCTAAGGATAAAATGGAACAAATTGGAACTAGATCCTAATTGACATAGGCTGTTATCGTTGCTTTCTCAATTCCTGCTGTTTGCATAATCCAGGCCATTTCCCACAGAAATGTGTCTGAATCTAACATTGCCATAGTTTGTGACATTGCTTTGCACCTATCTATTAGCGTTGTCTTGGCTAGTACCAAGATCTTTTAGGTTGTCATTTGGTAAATCTAGCACCACCTCAATGTTTGAGCCCTAGGAGCTTGGAGAACTTGATGGTCTGGACCGTGAAATGTGTTTCACAATTTAAAATTTGGAGGCGTTTAGAATACTCCCCCTAAAAATCAAACATTCAATGCTCAGTTAAAATAAATCACTTATTTAAAGTTTCCTATAGATCTAATGGTGGAAAATGATTGAGAAAGTTTAATATACTAACGGGTAAGTTGGAGTAATCATACTCTATTAAGTAACCAGTGAACTTTGTATAATTTTAATTCTTATAAAAAAAAAATGAGAGTGAACTTCCGATAACACCAAACTCTTCACAATGATGGAGTTTCAATCATTGATCCCAACCAGTGCAGTCGCTCCATGGTGGCATTGAGGTCTAAGCCCACGATCAATGGGCCACTCCATCTCCGAGTAGTGACGGCCCCACCAGTCAAGGTGGGTGTCGGAGGGCCTGCAAAACGTGGCAGCAGTGATCTCTGAGTATACAAATGTGCGGCAGTTCTTCTCGGTGAGGAGGTCCTTCGGGAGGTGGACGATGGTGCTCTGATCTTGCAAATCTAGATGATATGAATATTAAATTCTACTTTGCTTTTTTCTATTTTTTAATATTCTTTGGGATCATTTAAGAAAACAAAGTTATGATAAAAAGAATCAATCATTGATCCACAGTCATGTTAAAGCTTATAGAGTTGTTGCAGAAACCATCCTTACCACTGCAACCATTGGTGAATGATGTTGATGTGTAAGTTTTTTGTAACTTGAAAACGAGTTAAATAAAAGATTAGAAGATGTGCGTTGTTAAAGAGTAGCAGTCTCTTTAGTATCTGCAATTTTTTAGGTACCATTTAGTTGATTTAAACGAGTTGCACTAGCGCAGGAGTGTTTAGATTAATTGTTCTCAACAAGATTATGGTTCTTCTATTCTAAATTGAAGACGGTTGGAAAAGTAGAGGGTTGGGAAAGTAGTTATTGTGTGCCAACTAGCAAGTCAAAATATTTTGGGCATTAAAACATATGAGGATGGAACTGTCGGTAGTGTCTTGAAGTCGGAAGAAACAGAGGAATATTAAGGGTTTGAAAAGAAAATTTGATTTAAAATAAAGGGTAAAATAATCTTTTATCATTATTAAAACTGAAATAAAAAAGATTAAGAAATTGACTACACAAGTTGTACTAGATGAACATTGAACACTCACTTTTTAGGATGAGCATTTTAAAACTTTCCATGAAGTTGGTCATGTGTTCTTTCAATAACACAGCAAATAACTTCCCGTAACTTCTACTCTTATATTTTAACAGGAAGATTATAAAGTGCTCACCTTGAAAAGGTAAGCTTTTAATGTTTACCTCCATTTCAACTATTGATTAAGTAAGGAGCACAAATCTGATGGTTAATATTATACAAAGATTATTATAGTGTTTTATATCATGTTTGGAGCATAAACACTCCTCTTAATGTTAACCATTAGATTTGTGCTCCTTATTTAATCAATGGTCAAAATTAAAGTAAATATTGAAAGCTCATTTTTTTCAGGGTGAACACTGTATAATCTTCCCAACGTCCATGTGATGAATGGGCATACCAATTGGTAGTCAATAAGTTATTCGCTTGTGGCTACTCCTGTATGGACGTGAATGTTCGAAAACTTCATGCACGTGCCTATAAATAATCCCCACCGTCAGGTCATTAACTCACCTTTACATTGTATATTATGAGGGAAAATGATTTTTGGACATTGTAAAGTTCAACACCCCCAAAAACACCCCACTAGGATTTTAGAAAAAATTGCAAAAATAAATTAAAATATGAAATTAAATAGATTGAATGGTTGGATGTGAAAGGGTGTTGATGGGACACCCATTTTTGGATGTTCAAATAACACACCTCTATTATGAGTTTGAGTGTTCTAAAAACTCTGCAAGTTTTATCTTAATTTTCAAGTTCAAAGAGAGTGATAAATTTTTTTTTATTATTGCTAATCAAGAAATTTATAGAGATTTTATAGTATCCTAGGGGAGTATCGTCATCAACCCAATAATAACTATATGTGTAGACGAATATCTCTCTAAAGATAGCGAAATGATTCGTGTCTTAAAACTACAATAATATTCGAATTCTTGTTCATCTTCTACACTATATTTTTCCAACAATTTTAGAGAGATATTCTATTGAAAATGCTGAAGATCATAATACTATTCTCAAGGTCTTGAATCAAAAGTTTGTCAAATTAGATCAATTTGATGGAACCAATTTCAACCATTGGAAAGACAAGATGATATTTTTCCTTTTGGTGCTTAATCTTGTTTATATGCTCGATTTGAATACTACTCTAATTTCCAATACTGTTAAAGATGCTTCAAAGGAAGAGAAGGAGAATATTGCCCAATTAAAGAACAAGCGTAATGAGGATACTTTTGTATGTCGAGGTCATATTCTCAATTTTTGCTCGACCGACTTTATGATCTTTACATGTTAATTCAATCACTATTGCAGATTTAGAAATCTTTGTAAGAGAAATACAACAATAAGCGATAAGGTATGAATGAATTTATCATGTTAAAATATTTTGAGTTTAATATGGTTGATGATGTGTTTATTATGAATCAAGTTTATAAGTTAAAAATCCTAATTAGTAGACTTCGTGATCTATAAGTGGTTATTAATGAATCATTACACGTCGGAGCAATTATTTCAAAATTGCCTTCAACTTCAAATGATTATAGGAAGAAACTTCTACATCTTGGTGAAGACTTCACTATTAAGAAATTACTAAGGTATCTACATATAGAAGAGGAAACTTGAAAATATGATGTTGTGTATCTTTATTAAAATTCTAAGGTGAATCATGTTGGTGAAGAGAAAGTTACCAAAGGTAAAAGAAAGAGATCCTCTATGAATCTTAAGCAAGATAAAAAGAGACAAAGAGCATGTTATCATTGCCATTAACTTCCGAAAAAGGGTAATAACTCAAAAAAGGTGTCAAGTTCCAAGGTCAAGTGGAAGAAAAAGACTTGGTTGTTATGATCATCGAGGGAGTTCAATGCATGCATATATTGGAATGATCACAAAACTTAACATGGCAACACAAGGAAGATCAATTGAGTGGCGGCTAGACTTTGGTGCTGCTATTCATGTTTTTAATGATCGTAATCAATTCAAAACATATGAAGAAGTGAACAATCGAGAGGTGTTAATGAGAAATGATAACTCGGCTAAAGTATGTGGTCAAGGAATAGCAGAATTAAACTTTACATCTGCAAAGAAGTTAAGCTTAGTGAATATACTTCATGTTCCAAATCTAAGGAAGAATTTAGTCTCTGTTAGTCTCTTATGTAAGAGAGGATTCAAATTGTATTGGAAATTGATAAAATTTTCTTGCTTAAGAATAATATGTATGTAGGAAAAGGATATTATACAAAAAGGCATGTTGAAACTTAATATTAATAATAAAGTGGATATTTATGTGTAGGTTGTTGATTCTTGTGATTTATGGCATAGTAGATTAACACATTTACGTCTTAGTAATAAGGATTTTAATAAAAAATGTGAGATTGCATACAATCCAAAATTACTAAGAAACCATTTCCTAAAGTTGGAAGAAATACACATTTACTAGAACTAATACATAGTGATATTTGTGACTTAAATGGTAATATTACTAGAGGAGGTAAAAGGTATTTCATAACCTTTAGTGATGATTGTTCTAGATTTACTTATGTGTATTTGTTAAGAAATAAAGATGAAGCATTTGAAATATTTAAGAAGTATAAGTTGGAAGTAAAAAACATGTGTGATAAGAAAATAAAAGTTCTTCATAGTGATAGAGATGAAGAATATTTTCTAGTAAATTTAATTCCTTTTGTGAATTACATGGGGTATTGTGCATGAATCTTCTGCACTATATACTCCACAACAAAATGCTTTAATAGAGAGGAAGAGCCATGTCTTGGTGGATATGGTTAATTTAATATTACTAAATGCCAAGTTACCTTACAATCTTTGGGATGAGACATTATTGACAACATATCATACTTATAATAGGACACCATTACGAAATAAAAAGGTTTCTTCATATGAAATATGGAAATGAAGAAAACCAAACGTAAATTATTTAAAAGTGTGGGAGTTTTTAGCCTTTGATAATATTCCTAATTAAAAAAGAACTAATTAGGGCCAAGAGCCATAAAAGGCATCTTCATAGGATGCTCAAAATTCTAAAGCATATAAAATTTTAGACTCAGCATCTAATACAGTTGTTGAATCAAGAGAGATAGAATTTATTGAAAATAAATTCATTAATGATTCAACTTCTAATTTAGAATATCCCCAAAAGAATATGGAAGTTTCTCAATAAACCGTTGTAGATCAAGGTAACAAACGTCTAAGTGAAAATGAGATAGTAGAACCAAGAAGAAGTAATAAAATGAGAAAAGAGAAAGACTTGGGTCCAGATTTTATCTCTTCTTAGGCTATAACTTTTTTGGTTGAAGGAACTAGGGATTTTATAATAAATAAAATCCCTATTGTGTTAAACATAGAAGGTGATTCTCAAACATTCAAAGAGGCTATGATTTCTAGAGATTTTGCTTTTTGGAAAGAAGCAGCGGATAATGAACTGAACTTAATATTATCCAATAATACTTGGGTCTTAGTTGATTTGCCTCAGGGTCAAAGTCTATAGGATGCAAGTGGATATTTAGAAGAAAGTATAATATAGATGGTTCACTACAAACCTTTAAGGCAAGGTTGATAGTTAAAGGGTTTAGACAAAAGAAAAGTCTAGACTATTTTGATACCTATGCATTTGTGACAAGAATGACTTTTATTAGGACTCTTATTGTATTAGCATCCATTTGTGAGCTTCACATACATCAAATGGATGTTAAAACAACTTTTCTCAATGAAGATCTTAATGAAGAAGCTTATAAGGAACAATATTCAAAAGGGTATGTGCTACCAAAAAATGAAAAGCAAGTCTGTAAACTAGTTAAGTCTTTATATGGCTTAAAATAGACAACTAAATAATGGCATGAGAAGTTTGATTCTATGATGTTATCAAATAACTCCTTACATAATAGTGCAGATAGATGAACATACACCAAATTGACTAAGGATTATGGAGTAACAATTTGTCTATATGTAGATCATATGTTAATCATTGGGACGAATTTAGAAGGGATTTGTCAAACAAGGAATGTCTAACTTCTAAATTCAAGATGAAGGATTTGAATGAAGTAGACACAATATTGGGCATAAAGGTGCATAAGCATAAAATTGGCTTTGCTTTAAGTTAATCTCATTATATTAAAAAGGTATTGGAAAAGTATGAGTGTCTTAAAACTAAGGAGTCCAATATACCTTATGATCCTAATTTTAAATTAGAAGAAAATATAGGGAGAGATATAGCACAATTAGAAAATGCAAGTGCTATAGGACATCTAATGGATGTAATGCATTGTGCTAGGCCCGATGGCTAATATAGCATTTGTTGTGTACAAAGTATCAAAGTTTACAGGAAAACCTAGTAATCAACATTGGAAAATATAGTAAAGATTATTGGTTATATCAAGAAAACCGTAAACTCGGGAGTACATTATAGTGATTATTTCACTAGACTAGAAGGCTATTCTGATGCTAGTTGAATTACAAATCTAAGTGAAATAAATTCACTTCAAGATGGATTTTCACACTAAGTGGTGGAGCAATAAGTTGGGTCTCAAAGAAATAAATGTGTATTTCATCTTCTACTGTAGAGACTGAGATTATAGCTTTATTAGCCGCTAGTAGAGAAGCGGAATGACTTAGGAATTTGTTATCTGATATAGAGCTGTGGCCACAGCCAATGACTACCATTTCGATCTTCTGTGATAGTGAATCAATTATGTTTCGAGCATATAACAAGGTTTATAATGAAAAGTCTAGACACATAAACTTGAGACATGAGTTTGTCAGATAATTAATAGGAGATGGTATAATTACCATCACATATGTAAAATCTAAGGGGAATTTAACAGAACCATTAACTAAAGATTTGTCAAAGGATAAAGTCAAAGAGACTACTGATAAAATGGGATTAAAACCTATAATTGTTAAATGATGGAAACCCAACTTTATTCTAGTAGAGCAGTAGTTTCAAGGTCTAATAGGTAATAAAAAATTATTTTACATATATATATATATATAGGGTGAGTTAATGAATTGATGATATTATTTATTAAAAGGATTCCACCTATGTGGATATAAAAGTGGTGCTGTTCTGATCGAAAATTTTAGAGGTTTTATTATCGTAAATATTCATGAAATTAGAATGAGCATGTAGCCATAAAAATGCTTAAAATTTATAAATCTCTTAAACTTGTTAGGAGGTATAATTTGTGTGTGAAACTTTCTAGTACTAACACAAGGAATATGAATTTAACTAACTAGATACCCATTATTTTATTGGAATTTAGAAAGTTTACACTAAAAGGAATGTTTAATTATGATATATTCTTTTATGCATAAGTTTGTACAATTTTTTAAACTTGTAAAATAGTGGAGGAATGAAATGTGTTTTACAATTTAAAATATACTACTGATGTTGTATTGCTTGAAGAGAGCCACGACTTCTTTTGGGGAAGGCAAGTTGCTGCCATGTCTTCCATAACATACACCTAGTTGTGCACCTGCATCACATGGAGCCAAATGGTACTGTGGTGGTGAATTTATAGTACTTTGTTGTAATTTAGATGACATTCTAAGCTTTGGAAAAATACAGTGGCTATCTTTAACTGCTGGCATTATATCTCTTAATCTTCATAACAAATTTTGTGACATGATGTTCGTTTTGGGTCATTTGATTAACAACTTCAGAGTGTTTACCTTGTCAAGTCATCATCTATAAAGACTAGTTACTTCAAATCAACCACGACTTGCCTGAACAATATGCTCGAAAACTTTTTCATGTCAAATTCAAATTACTACCTATATATACAACTGCGCAGACTGCCGAGTTTTGAAAGATTTTGTGGAAAAAAATAATACAAGATTTTAAAAAAATTTGTCATAATATTTTTTTGGTTTAAATTACCAGTATCTGAAATCCACTAGACGAATTGGATCAATCCGCCAGTATGGGTATAGCATAGTTTTTTCTATCCAGCACTTGGACAATTTTACCATTATTAATTTGTTTTTCATAATATTTTGAAAATAGAGAAACATTACCATAATTAATTTGTTGGCCAATTAAAGATTATCAATTCCACATATTTAATAATTTAATATAGAAATAAATATTTGAACTCATAATTTTAAAAATCACTTGGATCAAGAGTGAGAGAATTGAATCCCTCGCGATGTGATTGATGGATCAAAAGGTTTATATACATGGATAGTTCAATTAACTATAACTACGTAACTATCACAGCTAACTATACTCAATACAAGTTGATAGTACCCTATCAAAAAAAAAAAAAAAAAATACAAGTTGTTAATATCGTAAAAGATGTATAAAAAACTAGGAATTTATGAAAATATGATGAATGTAGTAAGGTAACTAGTAATGGTTGTGAAATCCTTTCATTGATTTGTTTAGCAACATAACTAAAATTTAAAATTATTACAACATAATTTCTCATATTTTCTTATAGGTAGATTATCAAAAATGTAACTAAAATAGTCAAATATAACTAATAATAAATTCTTTATGAATCTTCAGCACTCAGCACATGCAAAAAGCGGCAGCGGTAATTTTTGACTATTCAATGATTAAGAGATAGGCTTGGTTTATTTAGACTAACACCTGTTGTGCCTGCGCTAGCAATTATAATAGTAGCATAAACAGGAGAACTACAGATCCCGTGGAAGAACTTTTCCCC
Organism: Pterocarpus santalinus; assembly: GCA_031439595.1. Lineage (NCBI taxonomy): Eukaryota > Viridiplantae > Streptophyta > Magnoliopsida > Fabales > Fabaceae > Pterocarpus > Pterocarpus santalinus. The sequence goes on from CM062532.1 coordinate 63,136,585, forward strand.
GTTGAGTGGCATTGAGCCATATTGAGAGAAGGAGAAAAAATGGTTTAAGGAAGAAGTGATAATGAAGGATAAGGCAATTAAGGTTCCAAAGCAGTTCGTTTACATAGACATCACAAGGCTTGTATCCATAAGATATGCCTACAATTCCACTGCGTCAATGAAGTCAAGCACTCACCCAATTGAAGAACAAACAAACCTGTTTTCATCACTTAACGGACATCTTACTGGCTGCCGAGCTAGCTACTTGTTTATCGTCTTCATGTGAAAGGCTCTCTCTTTCCTTTCGCAGACTACTCCTAGCTAGTTTCTTCCATGTGCATGCCCACTTTGTGATCTTGTTTTTATCGAATCTCCACGAAGGGACGTCCACTTGTGTGTTGGAAACATTCAATCTCACAAGTCACAATTATTAGGCCGTCTAGTTCCCTAGCAACCAGGACACATGCACATTAAAATATCATATTTGTCATTCGAGGTGTGCTCTTCGTACTTAAAAAAGTTCCGACTCATACGAGACACACCCTTGCCCCACTCTCTCATCCTCTGATTTTTTTTTTTTTTTCTAACTTCTTTTCTCTCAATGCATCATGCTTCCTTAACTTATTTCATAGTGTGTCCAATTTGTGTCAGTTTTTATAAGTACAAGTAACTTTTTCACATCTAAATCAACATCTGTGATTCATTTATAGATAAATAGAAATTTTAGTTACATTTTTAGTAGATTTGTTTGTATGAAAATATAATGAAAATATGAGAACTTATATATTAATAGTTGAAGATTTATGTTATCTTACTAGTGAATCTGATATAAATATTTCTCATCTATTATTGATTATCACTATATTTATTAGTAACGTAACTAAAATATTTACTTATTTATACACAAATTTTCATATATCAAGTTGAATGTATAAAATGACTATGTAAAAAGAAAAACATTTCCCTTAGTAAAAATGTGGTGTGTGATCATATGTTTGGCTTCATTTGCATTTCATTTATACTACCTTTGTTTTGAGATAATTGTCCACTTTTAAAATTTTACTTGCCTAGAAATAACTATCCATTTAAGAAATCTAAACAATATTAATTTTTTTTCAATTACGCCCCTATTAAATAGAGAAAAAGGAGAGTAAATGGAAATAAGGAAGAGAGAGAATTAAATAAGGATAATTTTATAAAATACACCTAAATTTCTCTAATATTAAGGCTTTTTCAATAATTTTCTTAATTTATGTATATATTTAAAATTGGACAGTTATTTTCAAATGGAGGTCTTGCTAGTTCTATGCAGAAAGGTTAATGTTAACAGCCCAAGTCCCACAATGAATTAGTTGGGGATTACGGTATCTTCGTTTGCGTTTATTTTATAGGAAAAGTCTCTTTTGTAAAAGAAATCATTCTTAACTTTTTGCAGATTGTTTGCACAAAATTCTTAAACAAAAAATAGGAATAAAAATCAATTTTTTGTTTTAGAAAAAGAGTAGGTAGGAATTTTTTATTATATTTTGGCTATGATATTTTTTACTATTAACCATGATTTTCTCTCTAAGAATTGCAGCCAACCCTGGTTGGTAAACTGCTCTTGATTCAAGTCTTCCATAATATTTGTTTTTCTTATTGAAATGTTCTTTTGCAGCTAAAAAACGTTGCTTGATAGGAATTACTTTTGAAAAAATCAATTCCAAATACTTTTTTTTTTTTAACAATTCATCTAAACACAACCTACGTAATGTTAAATGATGGCTAAACAGTTAATTACCAAGTGCTTACTGCTATTAATATTATTGAGTTCAATTATTTGGACATACTCAATCGGAGATTTATGTATAAATAAATAAGGAATTTAAGTTTATAATTGAGGATTGGATGATTATGATAGTATTTTCACCCAATTACCAATTATTTATATAAATTTTCTGTTTATTTTCATATCAATCTCTAATGCTCAATAGTTACATAAATAACTATATCTATATAATATTTTTTAATATTATTACACTTGTTATACTTTTATTCATTTATTTATTTTATTTTTTAAGAGTATCACTCTCCGTATTACAAAAAAGAAGATTAATTTTTTTTAAGCATAACCAAACTTACCCTCCTAATTAATGTTCTCTCCAAGAATTGAATCGAGCTCCCTATTGAAGCTGTAATATGCCTCTATCACTGCATCAACTCTCTTATTAGTAAGAGTTTGACATAGTAGTTCATCTTTCGAACGTTACATTAATTGGCCTAGTAGTTTAACTTGGCGCATTACTACATTAATAGCTAGTGTTTGTTTGTCGACAAGGATAGATATTTTTCTTTTCTTTGTGGCTAGCAGTCTCTCCACTCAACTGAATTTTAGGCTAAATGACAGTCGCTTACGATGCGCTTAAGTCATAGTGATAGCTGATATTTAGGGTGTATTCGAGTCATTGCAAAGAGATAAAATTACTCATTTATAACGATGTGATAAACTTATCAAGCTCTATGTAAGAGAATTGATAAGACTTGATTTACTGTTGATGGGTGCGTTTCATATCGAAAATGGGGCTGGTTTCAATGTGCCAATCTCTCTTGAACCACCCACATGGAGGTCACCACCCCAAGAGCTGCACAAGCTCAATGTAGACGCTGCAATCAGTGAGGCAGCAGGGATGGATGGAATTGGAGCTGTAATCTGAGATTGTAATGGGAACTTTATGGCAGGGAAAGCTCACTCTTATCCAAGTACCTCAGATCCCCATAGGGCAGGACTTCTAGCTGCAAGAGATGGGCTTCTTTTTTCTTGGAAATTGGGGTTCATAAGAATAATTTTGGAAGGCGATGCTAAGAAATGTTATTAGAAGCATGAGAGAGCCAGTGGAGGACTTCACTATAATAGTTTAATTTTGAGAGTTATGTTCTTGTATTCTTCTTGGTTTTATTGTTTTGGTTGTTTTTGTCTCTAGAACTTGTAATAGAGTACTTGATAAGCTAGCACATTCAGCTTTATCTGGTGGTTCCAACATTTGGATTAATGACCCTCCAGTAGACATTTTGTCTTTGTGGATTGATGATATCTAAGTTGAATGAATTTATTTCCAAATAAGAAAAGATTATTTTTTAATATATTTGACTATGTTTATCTGATTATACGTAGCGCACTAAACTTATATAAACTTATATAACTTATACTATAATATCAGTTTAATTTTGATATATTGTTAGTATAAAAAAGTTTTACAATATCATCCAATTATATGATTTTATTTGTAAGATTTTTAAAATAGTAGGTAGTTGAGTCAAATATTTTTATTAATGTGATATTATATAATTGGATGTTTATATAAAATAAATTTATACTAATAGTACATACAAATTAAATCTATCAAATTTTAGTTTATACAATATATAAAACAAGTTATTATTTTAAGAAGCCTTTTTATGTTTCAATGAGATTAAATTTGATACGCAATATAAAAGTTTGGTATATTGTTATCTAATTATATGTCACTATATATAAAACTTTTAAAATAGTGGATGTGAAAATTAAACACCTTTGATGATGGCCCATACATAATTAAATGTTATTATAAAATATCTTTACACTAATTGTACATTAAATTATTTAATTTTGGAATTGAATCTTTAATTAAAGACTTAAAGTGGTATTCCCATATATTCTCCCTCCTCATATGCTAACTACCATCAATTTTTTTTTTATTAAACTACCAATATCTAAAGTTTATTGAAATTCAACTAACTTGTCTAAAACCAATGGATTCATTATGAAAGAAAAACTCTCCTAGTGCCAGCACTTTTAAGACTTGAACTAAAGGCTTGCTTAAAGTAAATAAGTATAAATTTAATTTTGATATATTAAGAGTGTAAAACTCTTATATATTATCGTCTAATCATATTTTATCATATCAGTAAATATGGTTAAATTTTATTTTTACTATTTGAATGACTATGTAAATAATAGAAAGATGAAAATTAAACTCAACGAGTACTGAATAATTTAAAATGGAAGGATGACATTCGGGCCGCCCACAAATGACAACTTGATGAATACATTTTAAATTCCTGCTTCTTGGAAGCAACCCACCAGCCATGTCGGAGGTTCAGAAAAATTTAGCTGGACATTCAATTAAATTCAATGCTGAAAAGGACATCATTTATATCATAACAGTATAAAATATTATTGAGAAAACTTTTATTTGGAGCTTAATTTGCTCGGTATGGGTACATCCATACTCCAATGGTGCAAATAAGGCTTCAATATCCCAGCCTCAAGGGAATTATGAAAGTTTTATTTGGAATCACAACCCTTATTTATTACTAAAACCTATATGCTTCCACTACTAGTTCAGATTAATATCGTATTTGCGCTGTTTATTTGGTAAGAATAGCCCCCAGGATTTCTCGTAGTCCGGCTGCTTCTGATTCTCATCAAACATTGCAAACACATAAGTCTCAATGGGTCTCCCAGGCCTCTTTGGAGTCCCACGCTTCACATGCTGAACCAAGTTTGTGTTATAAGTCCTTGCATTATCAAGTGAAGTTGCTACTCCACCAGCTGAAGGCCACCCACTCTCAGCCACAACTATCTCCAACGACCCTCCCCCAGCCTTCTCCAATGCAGAATAAGTAGCATCCACAGTGGCATCAAATAGGTTCTGGTAACCAAGTGACCCATCAGTCACCACCACTGAAGGAGCAGTGAAGAGTGCATAGTCAAGACGAATGTCCCTTGTGTTGGAAATGTAGCTAAAGTAAGTGTACACATTAACAAGCAATGGGGATCCATTGCTCACTAGGAACCTTATGACATTATCAAGATATGCTCCTCTATAATCATTCCCGAATGAGCCTTGTGATGGAGGGTATGATTGGCCTAGTGCACCAGTCTCAATTGTGGTGGAAACTTTGATTTGGTTCCGAAGGCCAGCTGCATTAATGGCATTTTGAATGTTGTATATGGCAGGAACTAGAAATCGTGCAAAATTGTCCCGGGGTTTCACTTCATTTCCCACTGAAATGTATCTGAATCTGACATTTCCGTAGTTTCTGACATTGTCTTGCACCCATCTATTAGCATTGTCTTGGCTAGCAGCTAGATATTGGAGGTTGTCATTTGGAATATCAAGAAGCAGTTCAATGTTGGAGCCACGAAGAGCTTGGAGAACTTGTTGGTCTGGACCGTAGATTCGCATCCTGCGGATGTTGTATTGGTTGAAGAGACCAACGACTTCTTGTGGGGATGGCAAGTTGTTGCCGAGTCTTCCATAACATACGCCTGATTGTGCACCTGCATCGGATGGAACCAAATGGGTACTGTGGTGGTGAATTTATGGTACTTGGTTGTAAATTAGAGAAATGCTTTTAGGGATGAGTATACAATATCTAGATTAATTTTCTAGATAAATATTATGTGAACATATTTTATGTTGGATATTATGTTGACACACATCCCATTTTTTATTAGATAAGATGTGGATCCCGCTTTAATCTAGATCCACACCTCATCCGTTGATTGATAGAATATGAATTGATACAATGTCCAACCCAAATTATGTCCACATATAATAACTCAATTTTCTAAGCTTTAAAATACAATGACTATCTTAACTGTTCCATGTATATTTGTCTCATCTAAAGTATAAAATCACAATCATTATTAAAAAATAAAAATTAACAGTTTATAATTTTATAAGATATGAATACAAACATGACAGATAATACATGTTTATTAATATGTGCTGTTACTTCAACGATTGAAGCTTTGCAATTTTTAAATTGCATCCTATACTTTTATAAGACATAAACACAAAATTTGAGTAAAATTTAAAGTATTGATGAAAAATCAATGGTTTAAAATTTTATAAGATATAAACGGACATTCTGTGTCGTATATTTCTATCACAAAATTTTGTGGCAGGATGTTCGTTTTTTGGGTCATTTTGTGAAGATATTAACAACCTAAGAGTGTTGACCTTGTCTCGTTCTCCAGACTCCAAGTCAACCATAAGACTCGTTTCTTCAAACCAACCAGTCACCGACGACTTGTTTGAACTACAAAACGTTTTCATGTCAAATTCAAATCATTATCCATATAAGCAACTGTCCAGACAGCTACAGTTCGAAGGATTTCTCTGAAAAAAACAAACCAAATATATACGGGTTTGTTTGGTTTGTGAAAATAATTTTTGTTTTTAAAATAAGTAATGTTATCTGTATAACTTTCAGGAACATCTTTGAAGGAACACTTTTAGTGTTTTCTAAATATTAGTAGAGAAAAAAGTTTAAAACTAGTATCAATTAATATTTAAAGAACATCTCAAAGTGTCTTTTAAAAAAATCCCAAAAAGTGGTATATGTAATATTTCTATTTCTCTTTCAAAATATTGTGTAAAAAAAAGTAAAAATAAAAAAAATGTTGTTTTCACTCTTTTTTTTTTGACAAAATTATAAAATTTAGAAACAATACGAAAACAATGTGATATTTTTGCAATCAATATTAAAAACTAAAAACAAAAACGAGAAACATTTTATGAAACCAAATAGGTACCAAGATTTTCAAAATTTGTCGCAATATTTTGGAAATACAATTCTTTTTTAATCTTTATTGTATCTCTACCTTTGGATAGTGTTGCGACTAAGAGGTCATTGCAGCAATTGTCTTTTCTAATATTTGAACCTTAAACCTCTCCTTAAAAGTGCATCTTGCTAATCGTTGGCAAATTAAAGATTATCAATTCCACATATTTGCTATATGAGATTAAGGGTGTGTTTGAATAAGCTTTTTAAGAAAATAATTTTAAAAGGTACCTAAAATTGATTTAGCTAGGAGCAGCTCCTTCTTATCTCTCATAGAAAACATAAAATTGGTCAATTTTTTATGCTGCTAAACCATCTACAAAAATTTAAGATAATTTTTTTTTATTGAGAAAAATATTTTTCTTACACAATAAGGACAAACAAACACATCCTAGTTTTGATATACAATTATATATGCGACTTTCAAATTAATAATTATAAAAATTATACTTTAATTGATATATAAATATATGATTAGATGATTATGTGTACAAATTTTTGCACTAATAGTATATAAAAGTTAAATTCATAATATATATTACTAGCAAGCTAATTAATATGATAATGCAAGTATTAATGCAGTTAGCTTACTCAATTAAACATGAATGCGAGTGACCTTAACTAAGCTAAACTAGAATAATAATAATAATAATAATATGATATACTTCAACACACACAATTTGTGTATGGTGAAGCAGAGAGACAGAGACGGAAGAATGGTGGATGAAGCGACCTGTTGTGCCGGCGCCAGCAATTAGTAGCACTAACAGGAGAACTACAGAAGCCATGGAAGAACTTTTCACCGTTGAGTGGGATTGAGCCATTTGAGAAAAAATGGTTTAAGGAAGAAGAAGTGATAATTAAGGATATGGCAATTGGGCTCCAGAGCAGTTCGTTTATATAGACTTAACAAGGCTGCTTGTCCATGAGATCTACAATTCCACCACGTCGATGACTAACAAAGTCAAGCACTCCTCCAGCCACTTGAGGAAGAAACCAAACCTGTTTTCATCACTGAAGGGACATCTTACCGGTTGCCAACCTAGCTACTCAATTATTGTTAATTTACCATCTTCACATGAAAGGCTCTCTCTCTTTCTCCTTTTGAATACTACCCTAGCTAGTTTCTTCTATTTCCACTTGTGTGATTTTGTTTCTATTGGGTCTGCGCACAAAGGGAAATGGATCCTCTCATATAAACATATCATATAACTTAGATTTTTTTATTGTTGATTAATAAAGATAGACCTTAACCTATATCCTAAAAAAAAATATCTAATCAATAATAAAATTTTAATTATAATTAAATTATGTAAAATCTTCACATGAGAAGATCCATTTGTTCCACTCGTCTGTGCTGGAAACATTTAATCTGGCTATAATGATTAGGAAGTATAGTTCCCTAACAAGCAGGAAACATGGACAATAGCAAATGGGTGACGTGATCATATGCTTGGCTTCATTTGCATTCCATTTTACTAGTTTTGTGGGACTTTGCAAGGTTAATTTTAATAGCCCAAGTCCCAAGTGAATTAGTCAGGGATTAAAGTATCTTTGTTTGTGTTTATTTTATAGGATTTTTTTTTTTATAAGAAGTAGTTTTTAAATTGTTTTAAATCGTTTAGATAAAATTCTTTGAAAGAATAGAATAGAAAATAAACATTTTAATTTTTATTTAAATTCCAATTAAAAAAAGGATAAAAAAGCAGTTCTGCAATAAAAAATAAGGACAACGAGGTCAGTCAAAAGTCTACGGCAACTCGCACACTTGAATTAGGGTCGTATGTCGGTGCAAACTTAAAAAAATTTGCGCCGGCGCTAAATTGATATGGCCCAATAAAAAGAAGCATGTGACAAGATATATGGTGTATTTTAACATGTTTCACAGTAGAGATTCTCTTGTTCATCCGCTCCAGCCAGCGTTCTGTCACTTCTACTGTCCGTTTGGTGTAAAACCTGATAGGATAGGACAATGATTGAGAATATAAAATTTGATAAAAATTTAATATTATGAAATATTTGATATATTATTATTTAAAATATTATATTATATAAAATATAATTAAAAAATTATTATAATAAATATAATTTTTAAATATTAAATTAAAATTTAATAGAATTATTTAAATAATTATTATAATTATTTTAGTTATTTTTATTATATATAAAAATAATTTTATATTAAAAATTATTTATTATTTATTTTTAATATTTTTTTATAAACATAAAAAATATGTGAAAGAAAAAGAGGAAAATAGAGAGTTTTTATACATCGAAATTTAAGTAATCTAAATATCACATTTCTAGAATTGGTTGTTTTTTATTATATATAATTAAATTTATATTAAATATTATTTATTATTATTTATATATTTTAATAATAAATTCTTATTTCTATATATTTATATTAATTTGAATAATTATTTTATAATTATTTTTGAAAAATTTTTATTTATTATTAAATATGTTTATTAAATAATATTATTTTTTATTGATATAATTTTTATTTTTTATTATTTATTTAATAATTTTTTAATAAAATATATTAAAAAATAAAAAATAAAAAAACACTTATACATTAAAAATTAATCAGACCTAATATGCTCTTCTTAACTTGGATTAAGTTATCTATCATTTTAATGTATAAAGGAAATTTGATGGATAATTTTATACAATATATTGATTTCATCAAACAATAAATAAAATCATAACATATTATATTACCTTATCCTATCATATTTAATACATAATGCGACACACTCACTAGAGTCTTGACACAGTGGCAATTAAACACGGAAGCACTGCTGCATCCCTATGAAGATGCCGCACCGCCGACCAAGGATGCCGGAGACATGCGAGTGGCTTTTGGTCATCCCGTTGAGCATCCACATCTTTAATCTTTTAAGCTTTTGCAGCACAATAATAATGGCAGCTCCACCAATGGATCCCACAATAGCCACCTTCTTATAATCATTCCTTAACGCTACCTTCTTATAATCATTCCTTAACGCTACCTTCTCCAACTCCTCCCCCCCTTCTCTTTTTCTCTTTCTTTTGCCTTTTGCGTTTCTCAGCCTCCCCTTCTTCAAATCAAACTCTGTTCCTCTCTACCTCTCTGTGTGGCTACCTTACAAATGGAGGGTACTGGTCCTAGTTGCTGTGGTTGGGAAGGGGCATGGCCCTGAAGAGGACAGGGCAATGTTAACGACGGGCCCTGAAGCTGCTGCAAGAGCAAAAGGACGCTGACTTGAGGGCTTAGGCCGCCCGCGACATCTGCCACCTCTCCAAGGCCTCCCATGGCTGCCACCGTCAACTCCGCCACACCGTCCGCCCACTCGTCTCCATGCTCCGAGTCGCACAAACCCGCCCTTCTCACTTTGCTTAACCTTGCGATCAAAGATGAACTCTCTACCATGAAACATCAAAGTTAAAACACACCATAGGTACTTGGATTTTGTTAGATACTTCATTCTCAAGAGTGGAGAATATGAGTGATGGAGTAGTCAAGTACAAGATCTTTAAAATAATTCATTATCACAGAAATATTAATTGGGCATTATTATTCCAGAAGATTGTCACCTTTATTTGTTTCTATGATAAGTAGAATGTACTAATGAAGATGCAATAGTGAGTCTTATACTATACAATATTAGATGTCAAAATAGATATATGAACACTTATATGATAAGTGGGTCGAACATGATGTATCAATAATGTTCATATGGTATTTTACTAATGCCAATGAAACATTATCTAGATCATATTAATACATATAATCCTTAGGCCTGAGATGGCATAATTATCTTGTACATAGGTAACTATAGTTTGCTACTGCTTATATACTCATGCTAAGCATTAGTATTAGACAGTTTGTGGTTATAATTAGTTATGTATAAAGATAGGCAAACAATTAAGAAAGAATTCATTATCTCGAGTAAATAAGGATAAGTCCTATGGATATGGGCTTATTCTTAATTATGAAATCCTTGGCCAAGGTACTTGGACTTAAATGAAAAGAGTTTCTATTTCATGTCCTATTGATTGAAGAATAGAAACCTAGATAGTCCCTATGGTCTAAGCTATAGGGTTTGACATTATCCATGACTGTAGCTGAATCAGGATGTTATAATGAAAGGATTCAAGTAAATGGTAAATATGATCGTTGGTTCATCAGAATATTCTAATTGATATATTCGTCCTTACTTGGGTGGTCATAGCATGTTATGCTACGTGTTATCCATGACTTCTAAGAGCCAAGAGTATTTTGGGAATTGTACATTAGGTATGAAAATGAGCTTTCGATAAAATCAAAATGTTGATTTTATAATCTCATTGTTAATTAAAGATGAACCTAGTTAGTCAGATACAATAGGACATGTACTTATCAAAAATGAATTAATTTTAATTAAAATGGTTAATTAGAATTTAATTATTGGATTAGATTTGCAATTTGATTGCAGGGTTGCTATCACGTCCTAAGGTCAAGTTGAAGGTGAAGGTGGATCCTCATAAGGAAAGTTTCTATAAATGGAAAGTCCACATTTTAGAAACTCATATCAAGGAGATTTTGGTCTTTTTCAATTTTGGGTTAATATAAGACATAAGATGACTTATATATTAATAAATATTAATTGGCCTATTTAAAATAAGAATTATTTGAGAATTAATTCTATTTTAAAATACTTTTTTTGTTTATTATAGAAATCAATTGGGAATTGATTATGGCATAAATCTCAGCCCATATTTTGCAAAAGAGTAACCCTAGAGAAAAGAAAAGAAAATGCCACTATTGATTACAATAAATAGAAAGAAAAGGCTGAGGGCCAAAATAGAGGAGATAGAAACCTTTGAGCCTAAAAACTTTCCTCTTTTGTTGAAGAACTTTTTGACACCACCATCTACTTCAATAATCATCTGAGATTCTTGTTTTTCAAGAGGGCAACAAGAAATGAATCTTGGATTGATAAGAGGAATTCCTTGGCAGATCGTATTCATGAGATGAATATCAATTTTTTACGGGACATCGCTTTAAGAGGTAAATGTCTCGTACGATCTTTTTATATTTCAGGTGTTTACGTTATTTAAATAACACGAGGTGACACCAAACTCATGAGAGATGATTTCATTGTATTATTTGATTTTATATGAATAAATTCATATGATTAAAATTTTTGTTTGTTTATTCTGCTATGTTTATCTCTTATTTTTCTAACAGTGACATGTTGTAAAAATATCTGAACAAATATTACTATGCGTCATGAAAGTAAGAATTCAGTTTCGCACTGTCCATCATGGTCTGCCTTGATTTTCTTTTGAAAATGCACTAGTGTTACTGTATTGGATTCTCAAATAAAAAAATCACATATTGAAGAAAGAAAATTTGCTTTTCCACAAGAAGTGGATCACATTATCGTTTCATTAATGGAACGGACCATTTACCAATTACACCACATTATCAATTCAAGAACTCATTCAAGCAACCAAAAATAAATACTATTATTATTCCACAAGAAGTGGATTCACAGTTGTGCCCATATTAAGGTAGCAGTATCCATATTAGAGTCTGACTATCATAATTTTGTCATCCAACGATGGATTGTATTCTACGCCCTCTTATCTCTATCTCAAGATCATGTTAAAAAAAAAATTACAAAGGATTTTTTTCTTTCTTTTAGCACAAAGTGACTTAATTGTCAGAATTTAGTTTTGATGTATTGATAGTGTAAAATTATTTTACATGGTTAATATCTTGCTATATCAATAAATATGATTAATTCTCATATCCATTACTTAAATAGGTCATATAAATGAAGAATATAATTGGTTGACTGTGTATAAATTTTCTACACTACTAGTATATCAAAAATAAATTCTAATTCTTATGCCTCCAAATTGTTTGCTTGTTCAATTTCGATGTACAAATTCTGGATTAAAAGTCATGGGAAGATAAAGAAAGTTACCATTTCATGGCGTATAGACTTTTTCGATACATTAATAATATTTCATGGCATATAGACTTTGATTTGGCACTGTTATTTAGCGCTAAAATAGAGATTTAACAATTTCTCTTTGATTTTGGAGTTGTGATATTTGTACTCATGATTAGTACTTATTTTATGAGACTCAATAAAGTATCTCTTGACCATTGATTGGGAGTGAATCCCATATTTTTTCTTAACCAATGATTAAGGGACACTTTAATGAGTCCATAAAATGCCGTATTGGAATTTAGAGTCAAAAACCACTAGAGCATGAAAATTTGCTATTATTACACAAGAAGTGGATCACATTATCGTTTCCAGAACCACTTACCAATTACAGCACATTATGAATTCAAGAACTCATTGGAGCAAGAAATTCAACTATCATTCCAGAAGTGGATTCATAGTTGTGTTCACATTAAGGTAGTAGGATTCATATTAAAGTCCGCTTATCATAAATTCAAAGCAAATATAAACTTTAATTTGTAGGTTTTTACTAGAAAGCGTTAGATGCCCATGCACCAAAAACCATCTCATTGAATCTTTTTAGTTTGAGCAACACTACACAATAAAAAGAAAAGTCAAAATTTTTAATAAAAAAACAAGGTGCTTGCTCTGATGAAGCGGTTGATGAGTGCTTCACAATGAAGCGATAAGTTGGACGAATTGGGATATTACATGTGGTTTGTGGGGGAGGGATGGAGTCAAAGGTAACTAAGAGGATGTAATGTAGTTAACGAAACACACCGTTTAAGTTTATTGTCATATGGCAATTACCGAAACTCATTGTTTAATGGGGTTAGCATTGAGCATTTTAGCCTTTTAAATGAGAACAAAAAAAAAATAATCGGCGAGGTATTTCAGCAAACCCTCAAGAATATCTTGACTCCGTCGATGTCATAATCCGCATCACAAAGACGTTCTTCCTTTTCGGCAATTGTGAAGGTGCTTCGGTGGGCTGTCGTAGGTGGAAGGTTGAGCAGCGTGGTGAAGGCGAATCACTGTGTTAAGCTTTGTTTTAATTTAAATTTGAAAAAAAAAAAAAAAACCCTATTCTTAGTACATGTCAGTGCTCATCTCTCTCCACTAACTTTTCCTGTGTTGTTCTTGCACTTTTTCACCCATCATGAAGGTGTTCTCAGCCAGCTGTTCTCCTGCTCCAATGTCGACCACTAAGTGTGGAGGGCTACGACCTCTGACAGCTAACCGCTACTAGGCCTGGTGGAAGCCATGGCAACAACCTCACCGCTGGAAGAGGCAGCCACAGAGCAGGCCTCACAACGATAGGCAATGCCAAGCAACTATGGTCTAGTGGCCTCAGTCTTTAATACTGGATCTGGACATGACAATGAGATTTCAGATGTTACAAGTAATTTTTTTAAAAAATAAAAGATAAATAACCTAACATTCTTATCCCTTAAGCATAAGGGCTATACTGTCTTGATCAAAAGTTCTGACAAGATTGGGGTTTGGAAGGAACTACATTAGACATGGATATATGCGATGGTTTGTGGTGGTTACTTCAAACATCTTGTCTTCGTCAAGAATCTCTCCCGTTTTTGTCTCTCTTTCAATTCAACTTCCCAGTTAGCACTCCTTTCTCTTTAGCAACATCGGAACTCTTCTTAATGGGCGATTTTGCAAGTGCAGTGGATTTCAAAGGGTCGCCACACCTTTTTTCCAAAGTTTCAACCTTTTACTTGAAACTTTTCAAACTCCGTCCTCCGAGCACAGAGAAGTTCTGGGTATTATTCCAAAATCGCAAAGGAAGCGTATCAAGCTCTTGGAATGTCAAACATCGATGGCTTAGTTGGTGATTATAGCGAATGACTAGAGAATGAGGAAGAACAATCTGAAAAACATCATATTTCAAATTTGCTTTTTTAACTTCTATAATTTTTGGGGTAAACAAATTCATTAACTTTGTATTAACCCTTAATAACAAATTAAGCCTTATTTGTATTGACCATTAAGTGAAAAGCTTCAAAGTATTCAAAACAGTGCACTATATCATTAACATTAGATATGTTACCGAACAGAAATGGGGACCACACCCTTCTTAATTATCTTTGACTAGCAACTACCCTATCATCCAAATGTCATGTTACAATTTGCCCAACTCAGCACTTCATCATGAAGCGAAAAATGAGCACTTCACCGGAGAATCCACCAAAAAACAAGTGAGATAATTAAGTAGAATAAAATAGTATAACCTAATTAGCTAAAAGAGAAGTGCTATTCAATACAAAAAGCACATATGCGAAAAGGTACAAAAACAAAACCAGCCAATAGAAATCAAGGTTTGGTTAAAAAAAAATTGGGGGAGAGACAAAGTGAATGAGAAATGGAAGTTTACTAACACTAATATTTCTCTATCTAAAAATAAAGAATTATATCTCATCATTCTAATAAATAAATTTTAACAAAAAATTTGGTTTTCTAGCAATTTTTTCTACTTTACATTTGAGAGCTTTAAAATTATGAAGGTTATCCGAAATATTAGTGATGAATTGAAAATCCAAAAAGAAAGACGTACATAGATAAACCAGCACATCATCATACTTGTATATAGCTACCGAAAGTTTTTTCTTTTTGGCATACAAATTGAAGAAACAAAAAGACAAAACTAACAACCGACAAAAAATAGCACCAATAGCATCCGCTACTAACAGATCACTAAGGTCCTCTGGGGGAAGATTCTAGTCACGAAAAAGATCCTTATGGTTCGCTCCATGTTTAGCCATGGCATCTACACAACGATTTCCTTCCCGAAGAATATCGAAAACTTCCACTTGCCACCGCCTCGCCCTTAATGCATGAATATCCGCCAAAAGAACTCCATAAATATGAAAGTTGTGACCCATGGACTTGACCAATTTGCAAGCTTCCAATGAATCAGTTTTTAGGATGACATCCCTATAGTTGAGCTGTCAAGCAACCATGTGACCTATCTTGATTCCCATAAGTTTTGCATATACAATATCATTTGCACCAAGATATCCTGAGAAACCGTGCACCCAATCTCCATTATGATTGCATAAAACACTACCAAAACCTGCACGCTTGGGATTCCCCATGCAACTTCCATCCACATTGATCTTAAGTTTTCCATTTTTAGGTTTAATCCGGCCAATTTCCCTGGGATTTCTAGCCTGGTTCTGATCATTCAAACCAAAACAAAAATTCAGGTTGTGGACTGTGGTACTAATGTAGTTCAGGACCTTGTGAATATTCCACGAGTTATCTCCCAGCACGCATTCATTCCGCCAACGCCAACCCCACCACGAGGTGGCTAGGAAGAGGGGATTAAAGTCTTTCTTTAAATAATGTTCAAACTAGTTTCTCAAGTCACCACTATGGAAATTTACTGAACTGGATAAACCAACACTATCCCAAAGCTGACTAATAGGAGGGCAGTCCCTCAGACAGTGGATTATGTCTTCCTTCTCCCTTGGACATCGTGAGCACCTAGGGGAAGAAGCCAAGTGCCTAGTATGACGGAAAGCGTTAGTTGGAAGGGCCTCATGTAAACAAAGCCAGATAAATAAAACTATTTTAGCCGGAGCTTTTATTTTCCACACCCAATTTCATGAATCCACTTCAGCCGTAGTGTGGTGCTGGGTCAGCCATTTATAGCCACTTGCGGCAGTGTAAATACCCGAACAATTCTCTGTCCAAACCCGACAATCACTACATCTGCCAAAGGAAGGGATAGTAATCTGAGAGATTCTATTTTGCAAGTGCTACGGTACTAAAGTGGCAAGTCTATGGAGATTCCACTTGCCACTATCCCAAAGATCACAGACTCTTAAGATCAGAATCACTGATATGCACATACTTAACCTCATAGCAAAGCTTACTACTTCCAATCCAATGATCATACCAGATTGAGACATCTCCTCCGTATTGAAAGTTTTTTTTGAACAAAATAGAGTAGTTTGCTTGATGAAATAGACCATTTTTATAGCTACAGACCTCTGGCTATGGGTGCGTTTGTTTGTGCTTTTGGTATAAAAAGAAGTACTTTTTCAAAAAAAAATTTTAAAAAAAATACTTATCCCTTCTCATTATTTCCCTTCTCATCCTTCACTTTTGCACTATTGCAAGATATAAATTGCACCATTGACCCAGCACACAAACATACTATTACCATTTTTAATTTGTATTTTAATTGTGTAGGATAATGTGAATGGTGCATTGGATGGCAATGGAGCATCTTAATCTTTGGCATTGTGAGGAGAGATGGATTATGAACATCATGGTGTTTCATATATTTTGTGACCTATAATATATGTTTCTTTTTATCTTTAATTTCTAGACTTACAATTAGACTAATATGTTAAACTAGTTTATTTCTAGCTACTACTTACTTAAACCAATATGTTAAATCTATTTCTAGTACTTGTGTAGACTAATATGTCAATGTATTACTTTAGACAATGTAAATGAATTATTGATGTGCTTTTTGTTTAATGATTAATCTTTGAACAATTTATTTTGAGAATACATCTTGGGAGTATATGAATAAGTATATAATTGAAAATTAGTCAGACTTAGTTAAAGTTATTTATGTATTAAAATTAAAATTAAAAATAGCAAATTATTATTAAATAATTAATTTCTCAAATAATTTTTACTTAATACAAAAGTTAAATTATTTTAAAATTGTAGCCATTTTTTAAACTCAAGACGAATTGATTATACATCATGATTGAAAAGCGTGGGCTAAACTAAAAAGAAAAAAGACCACGGTTCAAAAGCATGGCAGTGAGTGAAAAGTAAATACCATGGTTCAAAAGTGTGGCCTTTGGGTTATAAAAAAGAGAACGTTTAAAAAGCATGACATTTAGGGTTCATAAAGAAGACAACGTTTAAAAAGTGTAGCATTAGGTTTTGACAATACACAACGCTTGAAAGTGTGGCCTTAAGCTTCTATAAAAGGGCACGCTTTAAAAGTGTGGTCTTAGATTGAAGCAACGGGGAACATTGATAAGTGTGGCCTTAGATTCTGTTGAAAGCATGGCCATTGCTTGAACCAAATGGCACGTTTTTTAGGTCAATAGCCATGCTTTGGCTAGAAACGTGCCTTTGTTGAGAACAAGCATGACCATAAAGAATAGAATACTGTTGTATAAGCCACAATGGGAGAAGCGTGGCCTTTAGCCAAAAAGTGTGGCCTTTAATCAAAGGGCATACTTTTTAAACATAGCCTTAGAGTTTATATGTTGTGGTAGCTAGTCAAATTAATGATGTAGAAATTATCTCCTCATCAATGAAAGAAGACAAATAAGCACTGTAGCTGTAAATATTATTTAAATAAATAAAATTCAACACTCTTTTAGAATATTAAAATCATATTTTAAAAGCAAATTTATTTTATATTTCTTGAATAAAATTTAATTTTTAAAAATTTATTTCTTTATCATCTTATTTATAATTAAATTTTAATATTAATTTGTTTTCAAAACACATCAAATAAATTCATATTCTTTTTTTAGTAATTGTTATATGTAAAAGTCATTTTTATTAAACTTTTCAAACAACATCTATCACATTGAAATCACATTTAGATAAATATTTCCAAACATATATTAAGTTAAATGTTGACTCACTTCTAATCACAATCAAATTCGTAAAATCAAGTTAACTTAAAATAAAATTTACAAACTCTAATCTAAACAGCTATTATATCATATTGGAATACTTTCTTAATTAGTTTTTTAGATGGCTTGTTATAAAATACATTCCACTGTGCCATTTAGGGTGTATTTATTTATAATATTTTGGTAAAAAAATAGTTTTTTATTAAAAAATTAATTTTTATATATTTAATTAATTTTTTAAAAATAATTAAAATTTCCAAAAAAATTTATTTTCAACTTTTTTGTACAAATTAAAAAGAGTAACTCCTAAAAAAAATTAATTTTTAATTATTTTAGTTATATATAAGACTTAATATACCCTTATAATCGATTTTTAAACACTTTTTTTCACATTTTAAGTGACCATTTGTTACTCAGAATGATGTTGAGAACTAAATAAGTTACCGTACCTTTACATGCCTGGATAGTCAAAATTCGTGGATGACTTCTAGATAACTCACTGTAGGGCATAACAGGCATTTAAGGATGGATATTTTTTGGAGTTGAGATTGGATGAGCCAATATTCTAACCAATACATTCGAAACTTTTTATGTGAAACTATCTATTTTAATTTAGCCGCCTACTTTAACAACATGTCATTATTGGTACTGACTGATCGGACCATATATTGTTTCAACTATTTGGCCATGTAAAGTAACTGATCACTCACTCATTTATGGCAGGGTTATCTATAAAAACTTTCTTTTTGAGTTATGGTATGTTCATGATCAATTTTTTCTATCTCTACACCTTTTATCTAAGATTTCATTGATTGATTGGACCGGGGCTGGCGACCGCCCAAGATCTAGGGCGGAACAAATATAAAGGACAAAGCATAAATTTTCATTATTTTCCCTGTTTTGTCGAGTAGCATGCATGTTGTAAGAACAAGACACATCTTGACCTGTGTAAACTTTTGTCTCTTTTCATATATCTTCCTTTGCTAGTGATAATGATATTCAATTTTCATTATCTGATCTGAGTGCTCGAGAAGTCCTCCAAAAGGTTCTTTTGTGAGCTTTGGCTTTGCGAATATATATAGAATAGTGAATGATACAACGGGTTGTTTTCATATGGACGCCCGTGGGAGTGGTATCCTGTTGTTTTCTTTTCATAACCGTGGGCAATATCTGTTGGACACAAGTAAGCAACCATGGATTGTGCCCTTATGCCAAGCTATGGCTATATAATCTGCTTGAGGAAAGGTGTAATTGTCGCTAAATCCATATGAGGCTTATAGGTGTAAATATGCCCAGGGGTGGGATATACTTGTGTTATTCTTATTGGGTGTATTGATACTATACCCAATGAAGGAAGCTGCATCCATGGCCATTCTTTAATGTGCAGGCTAGTTAGGCACTATATAGTTACATGATACGCATGCTAGGTCACTTATAAGCCCTTTCCTCTTGGATCTTGGCATAGACGGAGGATGGCCATGAGCACGATGAAGTTGTGTTGGTTGAAAGTCCTTGCTGCAAGTTTAGGCAATGCCTAGCCAAGAAAAAAAAAATACACATAAACCTATATATTTTGTTAGTAAAAATTCACGCATGATACAAGATCATATAAAAGTTTCACATTAAAAAACTTACCCAAAAACTCTTGGTCCAACTCATCTAAGACAGCGACACTTACCAACATTTTGTGGTAGCTAAGCCTGCAAGAATAACCAAACAAAACCGAAAGATGAGCTTCATAATAACCCTGCTTTTTCTCCCCCTTATTAAGACAATTATAAACAAGCCACGCATCTACTTTATCAAACCAGGTTGGGGAGTATACTAGGGCGCATGCACCCAATGAGTAAAACAAGTTGCTATCATCTATATATCATTGTTTGTACCCCTGTCGAATTTAATATTCAACATGCGTAAGTCGTCAAATTTCTTTGACCGAAGATGATGATTGGTTGACCCATACATTGGTCGTTTTATGCATTAATTGTTGCAATATACATCCATTTCAATATATTTATTAATTTGATTAAATTAATATATATTTAAATTATATCCAAATATATTAATTTAAAAATATATTAATTTGATCAAATTGACAGAAATTTTAAAATAAAAAAAGTATGATAGTGAGTGAAGATCATTAACCTAATCTATACTTATATCTGGCTTAAGAGAAAAAGGCAAAAGAAAACGTTTTATCAAGCAAACAATAATGTAGATGCATGATAGCCAAATGATCTTCAGTTAGCTGAGACTTTAATTTAGAGAGATCTTAATGAACTATACCAGATAATAATAACATAAAACACAGTTTCAGATCAAGTTACTAGAGGTGGGATTTTTCTTTTCTATTAGAAAAGGTTATCATTCATGAACTTCAACAAAGATATTTTTAGGTGCTTTTAGAGTATGATGTGTTCTTAATAATTTAATGCTTTTAAAATTATAGTTATAGTGAAGGGTATTAATCATTGTTTTAAATTGCGGACTGCATCACGTGATGCGGCCGCAATATTACGGTTGCGGCCACCGCCGCAACAGCATCACACCGCAATTGCGGTGTTTCGTCTATTCACGTAAATTGACCGCAATGTTACCGCATTAGAGTCGCAACATGCCGCATCAGAGCTGCAACGGGTCGCAACGAGCTTAATTTCAAACGACAAACTTAAAAAGAAATCACACCGCAACGGCCATAATACGCATCGCGATAGTCGCAATACCCGCAATCGTAGCAACTGCAACCGTGATAGTATCCGCAGCCGCAACCGCAATTTAAAACACTGATATTAATACCTAAAAAATTGAGATGTTAAACACTAAATGAAACATAACATAAATTTGCTGTTGATATGAGAAAGCGCATAAGTATTTTTCATTTAAATAACGCAAACTGCAGAGGGAGTGCTTTTCAAAAAATTCTGATTTAATCAACATGCTTAATATCTGTTCCTGTTCAAAGAAACGCACAACTAAGCAGTTTACATAGATAATAAGAAGTTGGCTGGACTTTTCCATAATCAATATCTTGGTGGGTCGTTCAACACCACGAAAGTAACTTTTTCTCATTTTCTGAGACATCTCATGGAATACAAAAAGGTTTTATTAGGATTTTGTGTAATCGTGACTCTTCTTGGAGCACAGCAAAAGCTCAAAAGGCCACCATAGCACCCTTGTTTATGGACCACTCTAGTAAAGCTTGAGCTAAGTTCTCAATTCTGGATTTGAGTCTAAAACGTGCTCCCATCATGTATCATAAAGGAAACTCGGAGTCTAGGACCAATTTTGTATATAAAAAAATATTCCTTCCAACCACAAATAATTATCATTTGAGCAATATATTTGGATATAAATTGTATTCAAATACATTGCCAAAATGATAGTTATAAATGGATGAAGGCAGAAAAGTATGTAAGTCATGAAATACATGCAACATGCCAAAGTCATGAAATACATGTAACATACCAATCTTTTTGCTCAAAATTCTTACATATTAGGTACCATTGCCACCTTCAAACTAAATACTACGCAATTTCTAGCTAGGTTGAATCATGAATGGATCATGGTGGTTTGGATATTTATTAATTTGCTGTCTCTGTGGCTATAGATGAAACGTCAATTGTCTTTGACATGTCACTCTCAAAATGCCATTGTTTTGTCAAATTCACAGGAAGAATTTAACCCCCTCCACAAATCAATGCGAAGGACAATACATGTAGTCGAGAAACAATTGCTATGTGCCCCCTCAACTAAAAGCGTCGGTTATGAGCTCCTCCAAGCCCTGGCTCAAAAAGAAAATCCAAATGGTACTTCACAATGTGAGAGGTAACTCATTAATTATTGTTATGAGTGCGCATGGGCAACAAATATGCATATAAATTTCCATATGTGTGCGTACATAGAATTAGACTTCTTTTTTTTTTTTTTTTTTTTTTTTCCTGATCTGGATATACAGAATTATACTTGTATACTGCACATGATTGTGGATAATATAGTTACAAAGTTTCACTTAACAATAATTTACTGCAGCTAAGTCAACTTAAGAAGAACTTAAGAATTAACCTTATAAAGCCACAAGCAAATATGAAAATGTGATTATATATACATTTATGTGAAACAATGCCTGCGGGCCGTGCTAATATGGTTAATCTTAAATCATTGTCTGTGGATATATTGAAATCAAAACTCTCATCGGATGTTCATTGTACACAATAAATTTCATAGATAGCATATTTTTGGTTATAGAAATAGATTAACTTATATGTACTTGGATTGTCCCTCAAACCACAAATTTATAGAGAAACGAACTTCTTAACAAAGACATATTTTTGTTAACTTGTATCTCAATTTAAATTATCCCATTTTGCACTCCAGAGTGGACGGAAGGCAGAAAACCAAAAGGTCGTTTTAGTAAATTGAGGAAAGCCAAATACATTGAAATGGACCACATCAGTTTGTTAAACTGACAGTTGGAGTAGAGAGAGAGAGAGAGAGAGAGAGAGAGAGAGAAGAGGGGCACCAAGAAGTTAAATGGACTTTGGCTTTAAGTCACAATTAGTCATCATTGGAGGCTAACTAAATTAGCCACATCGTTACAAGAGTCATCACTCATCAATATGACTTTCCCAATGTAGTTGTCCGCTCTCACATTATGAGCGTGTACATATTATAAGGTACTAGTGCAGTCAGACTCGGATGACAAAAAATGCCACAAATTCTTATGGCACATCAAAAGAAGAAATCCACTTGGAAAATCATCAGCAGAGTGGAATCTTGAAATGTCATAAAAGGTAAGGATTTCTGGGTTCCATATGCTTTCATATGCAATTTTCTCTTTTGCCTTGGATGTACAACATCAGCACACCATGTTTATCAGGTTCTTCATACTACAAAAAAATTCACTGGGGTTCACTTGTTTTGGTAAAAGGTTAGTTCCTTGAAGAAGCCTAACTTGTGTTGTTGAAATGATTATGCTCGACATACGTCGCATTTTCTTTGATTGATGTAATACCTTACCTCTAATGTTCAGTTTATACTCCTGTCATGCAGAACCGTTAACTGACTATAGAAGTTTCTCAGTGTTTGCACTTACTGGTATGGTGTTTCTTCATGTTGACAAATGAAAGCCAAACAGCTAGTTGAAAAAGTAAAGTATATCAGAGATGACTGAAACAAGTTAATTATCTCTCAGGATATGTAATCATGTATGTTACCATATCTTAGTTTTATTTCTGGTCCCCTTCTTTCTTCAATAATATCAAGTATAGGACATGCTTAGGGAGTAGAGAATTGTGCTTGAAGAACTCGGTTTGACTGGTGTCATAAATCTTCATGGCAAAGTGGAAGTGCTTGTTTGGGTGGGTGACAAGGCTATTCACTTCTGATTCAAAGGAAAAAGTAAGAGGTGTACAAGGATGCTTTTATACAATAACAAATATTCACCTAAAAGTACTACAATACTAATCCGTGGTCAATGTTTCTTTTCTTTAATTTCGGAAGCCAAAGAAATGGGGGTGGAGTCCTGGAAGGTTTAAGTTGAAGCAGCATCCCACGATTACGGCTACTAAGAGAACATTAATCAATGCAAAAACGAAGCAGAGAAAGCATGCTATGGCCATGGCCATTGCAACAGCAGCTGCTGCAGAGGCCGCAGTTGCAGCTGCCAATGCTGCTGCTGAGGTTGTCCGGCTCACAGGTGCTTCTCGTCCTCATTCATATCCGTCCAAGGGAGACCAAATCTTGGCTGCCATCAAGATTCAAAGCGCATACCGTGCACATCTTGTGAGTTTCCTCAGGACTTGGTTCTTCCTATGTGGCTTCAAATTTTAACACTGCAACATGCAGAGATTTACATAAAACATGCAAGCTACAATGGTCAAGAGTAAATCCATTCTAACCATGGATTACGTCTTTCTTTACATTTCTGTTAGTAACATAATTGTTCATTTTGGTAAGAAGAGTAGATGAATTGCATTATAAGAAAAAAAGAAAAGAAAAGAAAAGGTAAATGTGTCTCCTGTGTAGCTATTAGTGGGGCCAGCAAATTGGCCAGGCTTTTGGTTCCAAATACAATGCTAAAACATTCTAGCATATTCCAGTGAAAAATAGCTTTTAGAGCTCACGAAGATTGCAATCGAATTTATAGTTAAAATTATATATCAAAAAAGTGTAATAATTTACCATTTGTACATTGCTCCTGATTTGCTCTTTGTTCCTCATGATCCTTTCCTCTGGCACAGAGTTTGTATTGTGAATTTGAGCTTTGATTGTGATCAATTTGATTCTCTAGTCTCAAATGTATTTAGCTGATTGTCTAAGTGAACTCGCACAAGCTGTCCGCATATAAGTACTTTATACATATAAGTACTTTATACAAATTTAAACTCACATGAATTTGAACTCTAAACTTGGAATGTGGCAGGCTAGGAAAGCATTAAGAGCATTAAAGGGAGTTGTAAGACTGCAAGCTGTAGTTCGTGGTCAAGCTGTGAGACGTCAAGTGTCCAGCACTTTGAAGAGATTGCCATCCAATGCAAGAAAGCAGGCAGAAATCCAGGAAGGAAGCAGTCATAGTGAACAAGAAAGCTACAAATATGACAATATCAAGCAGTTTATAAAGCAAAAGAAGAAATTGGAAGAGACGGTGTTGAAGGTAAGTAGGCAGCATTTTTATATAGTATGTTGATGAAACCATTAACAAAGGACATAAATTTTAATAGTTTGTCTGTAGGAATAGTTATGATAGGACGCAATGGTGTTGTTTGATGCATGCAGCCGAACCCACCTAATGAAAAAGGCTTATATCAAGAAATTAGCACGGCTCAGATTTTATTGCCTACATCTCTCTTACTGGTTCAACTACTAGTTTAGCAAATCTCCTCCACTCCTTATCCCACACATGAGGAACAGTCTAGCTGCATAATTATGACATGATAAGCCAGTAAATTTAGTCTGCATTGAGTTTGAGCAATTCCCTTGTCTAATCCATTCAAGAATTAAGTTACAGACTGAATGCTGTAGTCAAAGAACATGGGATTGCAGCTTGCACTTGAGGGAAGACGTTGAAGCCATATGGTTAAGAAGGCAAGAGGCCATTATCAAAAGAGAGCGCATGAAGCAGTACTCCTGTTCACAGCGGGTAACCTCATTGGTTCTTATAAACAGTATTGGTATTGTTCTTTACTATCGTTAACCATAGGATGATGAACAAAATTAGAAAAATATAAATATAAATTCAACTCATTTGAAAAATGAAGCTACTGTTTCAAAAAGTTCAAGCCAACAAAACTCAATGTTCTCTTTCCTTGGAAAAAGATGACTGAGAGCTGCAATGTAATTTATATATTCTAGGAGATAACAATTTCCCAAACGGTGGACGAATCTGTGTTCAATAAGGAGTTTGGAAGAGAGAATAGCCGTACTCTAGGACAATGGCTGCATAAAGAAACATGTAAAGGGGATGTGTTTCACAAATCAGCTCTTCCTTCAAACTTGATCACCAAGGAATTGCATGGTACAACACAAGTTGCACAAAGGAATCTGAGAAAAGAAGATTTGCAAGGCCAAGAGCTGAGCTCACCAATTTCAGTCCCGCGGAAATCATTTTCTCATGTAAAGAAAAGTTCTGTTGTAGATGACAGTTCCATGCCAAATTCACCAGTTTTTCCCACATACATGGCTTTGACAGAATCAAGAAAAGCAAAGGCAAGGTCATTGAGCAAACCAAGGGAAAGAACAAGGCTTTTGGATATTTGCTACAATCAGAGAGTTCCTCAGAAGGAGGGAACATCCTTCTGGTCTTCTTATTATGGTGCAACTACCAACACCAATGGAAACAGTGAAGCTTCTCAGAAGAGATGTAAGAGTGCAAATAGCCTTTATTATAGTTAGAAGATGCTGAATATGGTCTGCATGAATTGCTAAAGTCATCGCAAGATTGCAGGGACAAAACCTTACTATGTTCATTTCTTGTTTGGTCCTTTATATTGTGCAAATCTTCATAGTTCAGCCACATGAAGAACTTTCTGTTTGCCCATTATGTGTTTTTTTTTGAAGAAAAATTTCGTCCCAGTATAGTGGTTGAGTTTGCCTCCCTGGACAGATTTCCAACTGATAATCTGCTACAAACATTGGGGATTGTATTAAAGAATCTCGGTTTGAAATTTCCATCGTACCCAGTAATCTATTATTTTCTACATCTGAAATCAAACCAGTGCAGAGCTGTTTTTGCTATTATTTTGGAAGCATCTTGATAATTATACAATTGCAATCAATTGGATTATGATTTATGCAGATTTAAGTGGATGTTTGGATATCTTTCATGTTATGTTTTGGAGCTGTACATTAAATAAAGGGTAATAAAGTCAAGCAAATAAAAAATAAATAACAATAGATATTAAAATTGTGTAATAAAATGATCACGACACTTTTAACCCAATGGCTCTTATCCCATCAATAAAATAAAGGTTAAGATCAATAAAGTGAAATTTAGTTGTAGATTCAATGCTGAAGAAGACATCATATA
The DNA here is from genome assembly GCA_031439595.1 of Pterocarpus santalinus. NCBI lineage: Eukaryota > Viridiplantae > Streptophyta > Magnoliopsida > Fabales > Fabaceae > Pterocarpus > Pterocarpus santalinus. The sequence continues at coordinate 63,163,263 of CM062532.1, forward strand.
TATCATAATAGTATAAAATATTATTGAGAAAACTTTTATTTAAAGCTTAATTTGCTCGTGAATGGATACATCCAGACTCCAGGGGTGCAAATAAAGCTTCACTACGTCCAGCCTCTTGCAAGGGAACTATGAAAGTTTTATTTGGAATCACAGCCCTTATTTATTACTACATAAACCTATTTGCTTCTACTAATTCAGATTAATATAGTGTTTGGGCTGTTTATTGGAAGGAAGGGCCCCTAAGATTTCTCATAGTAAGGATATGGCTTCTGATTCTCCTCAAACATGGCAAACACAAAATTATCAATGGGTCTGCCAGGCCTCTTTGGAGTCCCACGCTTCACATGCTGAACCAAGTTTGTGTTATAAGTCCTTGCATTGTCAAGTGAAGTTGCTGCACCACCAGCTGAAGGCCACCCACTCTCTGACACAACTATCTCCAATGACCCTGCTCCTACATACTCCAATGCAGAATAAGTAGCATCCACAAGTGCATCAAAGAGGTTTTGGTAACCAGGTGAACCATCATTCACCACCACTGAAGCAGCAGTGAAAAGAGCATTGTCAAGACGAATGTCAATGCCCCTTGCTTTGCCATTGCCAATGTTTTCGAAGTAAGGGTACATCTTAACAAGTAACGGGGATCCATTCCTCTTTAGAAAGCTGATGACATTATCAAGATATGTTGCTTTATCAAGTCAGGTAAAGGACCCCTTTGGTATGAGTCGCCCAGTAATAGTGAACGACCAATGTCAAGTGTAGTGGAAACTTCGATTTGGTTTCCGAGGCCAGCTTCATTAATGGCGCTTTGAATGTTTTCCATGGCCCTCACTAGATAAAATGTTTCGTCGTACCTGATAAAGCAAGGATATCTAAGTAAGGCGTTTGGATGATATTATTTATAATTTTTTTTTTTTACTTTTTAAAAGTTAAAAGTTATATTTTAAATTTTTTGTTTTGTTTGATTGTACTATTTATTTTTTAAAAAAATTATTTTTGATAATTTTTAAAAAGTTAAAATATCTAATTTTTTAAAAAATATATTTTAAAATACTCAAAATAAGTACTTTTTATTATTATATATTCAAATATATAATAATTTATCTATACATTACTTTTCAAAACAAAATTTATATAAAAATTTAAATAAGCCATTTTCTCAAATGTATCGTAAGGATAAGATAGACCAAACTGGATCTAGATCCTCATTAACATAGTCTTTTATCATTGCTTTCTCAATTCTTGCTATTCGCGTAATCCACGCCATTTCCCACAGATATGTGTCTGAATCTGACATTGCCATAGTTTGTATCTGTTAGCGTTGTCTTGGCTAGTACCACCTCAATGTTGGAGCTCCTAGGAGCTTGGAGAACCTGATAGTCTGGACCGTGAAATGTGTTTTACAATTTAAAATATAAGAGAAGTTACGGGAAGTTGTTTGCCGTGATATTGAAAGAACACATGACTTCATATGCAATGAAGAAGGGGCACACCTATTGGAAACAATACATCTTTCCCTATGACTAGTCAACGTCCATGTGAAGAAGAGGCAAACCAATTGGTAGTCAATATTGTCGTTTGCTTGTGGCTACTCCCGTATGGACGTGAACGTCCGAAAACTTCATGTACGTGCCTATAAATAATCTCCACCATTGGGTCATTAACTCACTTTTATTTTGCGTATTGTGTGAGTTTGAGCATTCTAAAAACTCTGCTGCAAGTCTTATCTTAATTTTCAAGTTTAAAGCAAGTAATAAATTTTTTTTGTTATTATTAATTAAGAAATTTATAAAAGTTTCATTATATCATGGAGAAGTATCGTCATCAACTTAATAGCAATTATATATGGGAGCGAATATCTCTCTAAAGATAGTGAAGTAATTTGTGTTTTGAAATTACAACAATATTTAAATTCTTGTTCATCTTCTACACCATATTTTCCTAACAATTTTAGAGAGATATTCTCTTGAAGATGACTCAAGATCAAAATACTACTTTCAATGTCATGAATCAAAAGTTTGTCAAATTAGATCGATTTGATGGAACCAATTTCAAACGTTGGAAAGACAAGATGATATTTTTCCTCTTGGTACTCAATCTTGCTTATATGCTTGATTTAAATACTAATCCAATTCCTAATACCGCCGAAGATGCTTCCAAGGAAGAGAAGGAAAAAATTGCCCAATTAAAGAAAAAGTATGATGAGGATACTTTTACATGCCGAGGTCAGATTCTCAATACTTTGTACCAACTTTATGATCTTTACATATCAATTAATCACCATTGGAGATTTAGAAATCTTTGGAAGAGAAATACAATAATGAGCTATAAGCTACTGATAAATTTTGCATGTTAAAATATTTTGCGTTTAGTATGGTTGATAATGTATCTATTATGGATCAAGTTTATCAGTTACAAATCCTAGTTAGTAGGCTTCGTGATCTATAAGTGGTTATTCTTGAATCATTACAAGTCGGAGCAATTATTTTAAAATTTTCTTCATCTTTGAATGATTATAGAAAGAAACTTCTATATCTTGGTGAAGACTTCATTATTGAGAAATTACTAAAACATCTACATATAGAAGAGAAAACTCAAAAATATGATATTGTGTATCTTTATCAAAATTTTAAGAGAATCACGTTGGTCAAGAGAAAGTTATCAAAGGTAAAAGAAAGAGATTCTCTGTGAAGCTTGAGCAAGATAAAAAAAGACAAAGAGTATGTTATCATTGCCACAAGAGATGACATTATATCAAGGATTGTTGACTTCTAAAAAAGGATAATAACTCAAAAGAAGCATCAAGTTCTGAGGGCAACTTAGTGGAAGAAAAAGACTTGGTTGCTATGATGACCGAGGGAGTTTAATGCATGCATATTGGTATGATCACAAAACTCAACATGGCAACACAAAGAATATCACTTGAGTGGTGGCTAAACTCCGATGATACTATTCATGTTGCAATGATTGTAATCAACTCAAAATATATGAAGAAGTGAACAACCGAGATGTGTTAACGGGAAATAACAACTTGGCTAAAGTATGTGGTCAAGGAACAACAGAATTGAACTTTACATATGCAAAGAAGTTAAGCTTAGTGAATGTACTTCATATTTCAAATCTAAGGAAGAATTTAGTCTCTATTAGTCTTTTGTGTAAGAGAGGATTCAAAATTGTATTGAAATCTGATAAAATTTTCTTGCTTAAGAAAAATATATATGTAGGTAAAGAATATTGTATAGAAGGCATGTTCAAACTTAATATTAATGATAAAGTGGATGTTTTTGTGTATGTTGTTGATTCTTGTGATTTATGGCATAGTAGATAAGCACATTTAAGTTACAAGTCAATTGAATATATGCATAAACATAACTACATTGATCTTAGTAATAAGGATTTTAATAAGAAATATGAAATTTATATACAATCCAAAATTACTAAGAAACCATTTCCTAAATTTGAAAGAAATACACATTTACTAGAACTAATACATAGTGATATTTGTGAATTAAATAGTAATATTACTAGAGGAGGTAAAATGTATTTTATAACCTTTATTGATGATTGTTCTAGATTTACTTATGTGTATTTGCTAAGAAATAAAGATGAAGCATTTGAAACTTTTAAGAAGTACAAGTTGGAAGTAGAAAATATGCATGATAAGAAAATAAAAGTTCCTCATAGTGGTAGAGGTGGAGAATATTTTTCTAGTGAATTTGATTCCTTTTGTGATTTATATGGTATTGTGCATGAATTTTCTATTCCATATACTCTGCAACAAAATGGTTTAATGGAGAGAAAGAAACATATCTTGATAGATATAGTTATTCAATGTTGCTAAATGCCAAGTTATCTTACAATCTTTAGGGTGAAGCATTATGGACGACATATCATATTCATAACAGAACACCATCAAGAAATAGAAAGGTTTCTCCATATAAAATATGGAAAGAAAGAAAACAAAACTTAAATTATTTAATTAAATGTGTGTGAATGTTTAGCTTTTTATCGTGTTCATGATCAAAAGAGAACTAAATTAGGGCCAAATGTTATAAAAGGCATCTTCATAGGATATGTTCAAAATTCTAAAACATATAGAATTTTACACTCAATGTTTAATATAGTTGTCAAATCAAGAGAGGTAGAATTTATTGAAAATAAATTCATTAATGATTCAATTCCTAATTTAGAACACTGCCAAAAGAATACAGAAGTTTCTCAATAAATTGTTATAGATCAAGGTAACAAATGTCTAAGTGTAACAACCAAGTATAGGAATAAGTATATGATGATGTTTGAGAAGAGTTTGGAAGAGAAAAAAAAAAAAAAAATAGAGACTGGGCGCTGGCGCCAAGCCAGCCTTGACCATTGGGTCATCAGAGAAGAAATGCAGCAGTGGTGGGCGCCCAGCCATGTCATGTCGCTTGAGCGCCCATTGATCTAAATTTAAAAGAAGGATTTCGTTCCTTCTTCTTCATTTCTTCCTCAACTTCTCTCTCTCTTCTTTCTTTCTCTTCTCTCTTTCTCTCCTCATGGATACCATGACTCCTTCACCATTTTTCTACTCAAATCCTCCACAAATCCCTCTCCTTCCCCATCATCATCATCAATCTTCTTCCTTGAAGCTCTCTCTCTCATCCCTTTTAGAGAGAGAAACGAAGGTGGAGGAGACCCAAGTCCTCCATCAAGTTTCTTCCTTCTTTTGCAATCCAAGGTAACTCTCTAAGCTCAAATCTTCTTCTATTTCATGGGTAGGAAAGGATTTTCTTGGAAGATTAAGTTTAAGGTTGAGGTTAGGGAACCTAGGGTTCCAAATTGGGGGTTTTTATGCTTTAGAAATATTTCAAGTTAATCTTTGGTACTATAAGCTAATTAGTGTTTGGATAATGATAATTTTGATGCTAGATAACTTATGTGGTGACTGTAGCTCCATGGTTCAATATGCTAAGGCTGTTCCTTCCCTTGGATTAGCACTGTGAGTGACAGTATACCTATAGCTTAATTCTTATCTTAATTTCCTAAGTACATGCCTAAAATGTATTCTAGTGAAGTTTTATGAAATAGTTGATTCAATGTGTTTTACTCTATATTTATAGAACTCTTGAAGTAATGATGTTAATTATGTGCATGTGTATATATATTTAAGTGGGACAAGATCTTATAGAAATTGCAATGTTTTAAAGTGAATGCATTGAATGATTCAATGGAAAGAGGTAATTTAGATCCAATGTTTTGAGAAAGAACTTTAGATACTTTAAGCTTAAAAGATTTGAATTATGCCTTGAACCTATGGTTATTAGCATAGTTAAATTTCACATAAATTGATATAAAGGAGAATTGTAATGACAAGAACTTAGAAAAGATGAAGTTTCATATTTTGAGAAATTGTGATGTTTTGAAACGAGTTTAAAAATTAGAAATGTTTGAGAGAAAGAAAATATGTTTCAAAGGAGTTTTAACCAAGGGCTCACATGAGGCATGGCGAAGACCCAGCAAGTGTGAGTTCCCTTTTTTTTTTTAGGGGAGGAAACTGTAACAGAACTGTTTGCTAATGGCAGTAGCATTAGCCTTGGTACACCTCGAATAACCCAGCTAGCAGGGTGATTGCTAGCCCGGCATGTCGGCCAACCTGTCGGAATATATAGACACGCACAGACGTGAAGTTATCTTTTACTGCTGGAGTTAGGCCACAGGGCCACCCAGTCAGGCAGCTATTTCTGAAATAGGATCCTCCCTTAAGCTTTATGATGATTTTGAAACAAGTATTTACTTTTTATGTTATAAGAAAGCATCTCTATCTCTAAGCCTAGATCTTATATCCTTGTTATGCATATGATTTGTCACATCTAGTTGTAAAAGCGTTATGTATATATATATGGATATTTTAAGGACAGATTATACTTCAGGAATGTTTTGCCAGAAAGTTTATAGTATGTTAACATATAGACAAAGCCTTTCCTTAAGAGATGATGTGTAAGTTTTTGAAACAACTTATGAGTTATACTTTTGCTAAAAGTTATTGTTAAAGCTTGTTCCACTGTCGTTATAGATATATTATCCCTCACTGAGTCTGTATGACTCATTCTTTTCTCTCTCTCTATCTCTATATTTTTAGACAGGTGCGGGACCTCGCTCAAGCTTCCGCAGTTAACTAGAAGATTCAGCATTTAGGCTTAAGTGTATAACCTCTAGAAGTGCTCCATTAGTCCACAGGCAGGGTCCTCCTTGTATCAGTTTTAATTTGTAATAAAAAGCATGTTGTTTTTAGTTAAGTCAAGTTGCTTCTAATGATTATGGGTTAAGGTTCATGATGGATACATATGTATATATTTTCATAAGTATAATTATGTTTTAAATTCCTCTATTGTGTGCTGTGGGGTGCATTCGGAGAATGCCTGGATCCCCAATGATTTTGTGTGTTTGGATTGTTGTGCAGGTGGAGGATTCGTATTTGGGAATAGTCCTAAATACAAGGGAGATTCTGTCCAATTTTTTTTAGAAAAGGTCTAGTGTAGGCTTGCTAGGGGACGTGTCCCCTATGCGCCGGTCACGTCCTGAGTGGGGTCGTGACACTAAGTGAAAATGAGATAGTAGATCCAAGAAGAAGTAATAGAATAAGAAAGGAAAAAGACTTGGTTCCAAATTTTATCTCTTCTCAAGCTATAACTTTTTTGGTTGAAAGAACTAGGAATTCGATAATAAATAAGAGCCCTATTGTGTTAAACATAGGGGGGTGATCCTGAAACATTCAAAGAGGCTATGACCTCTAGAGACTTTACTTTTTGAAAAGAAGTAGTGGATGATAAAATGGACTCAATATTATCTAATAATACTTGGGTCTTAGTTGATTTACCTTTAGGATCAAAGCCTATAGGATGCAAGTGGATATTTAGAAAAAAGTATAATATAGATGGTTCGCTACAAACCTTTAAAGCAAGGTTGATAGCTAAAGGGTTTAGACAAAAGGAAGGTCTAGACTATTTTGATACCTATGCACCTGTGACAAAAATGACTTCTATTAGGACTGCTAGAGTGTTAGCATCCATTTATAAGCTTCACATACATTAAATGGATGTTAAAATGACTTTTCTCAATGAAGAAGTTTATATGGATCAACCGGAAGGCTATGTGCTACCTAAAAATGAAAAGAATTTTTGTAAATTACTTAAGTCTTTATATGGCTTAAAATAGGTGCCTAAACAATCGCATGAGAAGTTTGATTCTGTGGTATATCAAATGACTTCTCACATAATAGTGCAAATAGATGTATATACTCCAAATTTACTAAGTATTATAGAGTAATAATTTGTCTGTATGTAGATGATACATTAATCACAGGGACAAATTTAGAAGGGATTTGTCAAACCAACGAGTATCTAACTTCTAAATTCAAGATAAAGGATTTGAATGAAGTAGATACAATATTGGATATAAAGGTGCATAAGCATGAAATTGGCTTTGCTTTAAGTCAATCTTATTATATTAAAAAGGTATTGGAAAAGTTTGAGTATTTTAAAATTAAGGACTCCAATACACCCCATGATCCTAATTTCAAATTAAAATAAAACATAAGGAGACCTATAGCACAATTAGAATATGCAAGTGCTATACAAAGTCTAATGTATGCAATGCATTCTACTAGGCCTGATATAGCATTTGTTGTGAGCAAACTATCAAGGTTTATAGGAAAACTTGGTAATCAATATTTGAAAGTTATAGCAAGAGTTCTTGGTTATCTTAAGAAAACCATAAACTTGGAATTATATTATAGTGATTATCTTACTATACTAGAAGGTTATTTTGATGCTAGTTGGATTACAGATCTAAGTGATAATAAATCCAATTCAGGATGGATTTTCACCATAAATAGTGGAGCAATAAGTTGAGCCTCAAAGAAACAAATATGTATTTTACATTCTACAATAGAGGCTGAGTTTATAGCTTTATCTGCCACAAGTAGAGAAGCCAAATGACTTAAGAATCTGTTATATGATATAGAGCTGTGGCCACAACCAATGACTGTCATTTCAATCTTTTGTGATAGTAAATCAACCATGTCTCTAGCATATAACAAAGTTTATAATGGAAAGTCTAGACATATAAGCTTGAGACATGAGTTTGTGAGACACTTAATAGAAGATGGTATAATTATGATTATATATGTAAAATCTAAGGGGAATTTAGTAGACCTATTGACTAAAGGTTTATCAAGGAATAAAGTCAATCAAAGAGACTACCACTAACATGTAATTAAAACCTATAGTTGTTAAAGGATGGGAACCCAACCTAAAAACTAGTTTCAAGGTTTAATGGGTAATATATATAATGGATTTTATTAAAAGGATTCTACCTATGTGAAATAGGAGTAGTGTCGTTCCGATCGAGAATTTTAGAGGTTTTATTTTTATAAATATTCATGAATTCAGGATTAGCACATGGCCATAAAAGTGTTTAAAATTTATAAATCTCTGAACTTGTTAGGAGGTATAATTTGTGTGTGAGACTTTCGAGTACTAACACAAGGAGTATGGATTTCATCAACTAGACACCCATTACTTAGTGGGAATTTAGAAAGTTTACACTAAAAAGAATGTTTAATAGTGATATATTCTTTTATGCATAAGTTTTACAATTTTTTAAACTTGTAAAATAGCAGGGGAATGAAATGTGTTTTACAATTTAAAATATACTGCTGATGTTATATTGCTTGAAGAGAGCCACGACTTCTTTTTGGGAAGGCAAGTTGTTGCCATGTCTTCCATAACATACACCTACTTGTGCACCTGCATCACATGGAGCCAAATGGCACTGTGGTGGTGAATTTATAGCACTTTGTTGTAATTTAGATGACATTCTAAGCATTGGAAAAATACAGTGACTATCTTTGACTGCTGGCATTATATCTCTTTATCTCCATAACAAATTGTGACATGATGTTCGTTTTGGGTCATTTTATTCACATCTTCAGAGTTTTGACCTTGTCAAGTCATCTATAAAGACTTGTTACTTCAAATCAACCACGACTTGCTTGAACCATATACTTGAAAACTTTTTCATGTCAAATTCAAATTACTACCCATATATACAACTGTGCACACTGCCACGTTTTGAAAGATTTTGTGGAAAAAAAAATACAAGATTTTAAAAAAATTTTCCATAATATTTTTTTGGTTTAAATCACCGGTATCCCACCAAGCGAGTCGGATCCTGCCGCCAGTATGGATATAGCACTAGTTTTTTCTATTAAGCACTTGGAGAGTTTTACCACAATTAATTTGTTTTTCATAATATTTTGAAAATAGAGAAACATTACCATAATTAATTTGTTGGCCAATTAAAGATTATCAAGGCTTTTTGACCAGAGTGTGCCACTTTTTGAAACAAAATACCAAACATTGGCTGTTCATAAACAATTTCACTGTCTGGGGTGGATTCTGGAAAACATGGCACAACTTGATAGTGCGCCAACATCAACAGTGATTGACACGAGTGGATGGCGCAGGTTCAGGTTGCGCCACCTTCTGACATGATTGACAGCTCCTGCGATGGCGGTGGTTGGAGTTGCACCACTCGTATAGTTGGCGCTGGTTCAGGTTGCGCCAACTTGTCACGCGCCAACAGTGTCTAGTTGCTCAATCCTCGCCTATATGTACCCCTAAGCTTGTTCCGTTTATTTCGCGCAACCATTATCATCACCTTGCCATCTTTGTTTTTGTTTGAGATTTTGAATTTTCCAGCTTTTATGTGCTTTTAAAATTTTTGATTTGAAATCCACGTCTGTTTATTTGTTTGTAGTATTTTAAATTTCTAAAGCTTTATTTTGTTTAAATTTTTTTATTTTTCTTTGTAGTGTTTAATTTTTTTTATTTCTCAATTTTTAGCCTATATTACTCTAAATCTTTGAATTTTTTGAGGTTCTATTTTTTTGTCAAATTAATTTATAGTAGTATTTTCTTTTTAGTTATTTCAAGAAAATGAGTACTTTTAATGTATTTATATACTGGAATGGTAGAAAATTTGATGGACCGCAAGGATGTACTTTTGAAGGTGATAAAAGATTAATTAGAATAGAGAAAGGTGTCAGTTATAATGCATTAAAGAAAAAATTGCCGCTAAATTAAAACTTCAGCCCCATCAAACAATTTTCAGTCTCACTTATAGATTTCCAATTGGTCGAGATAGTAGTACATAAACTGCTCTTGAGATAGTTGATGATGATGATGTTGATTGCATGATTAGCACCTTTGAGCAACAGTTTTCTTTGATGGTGCTCGAATTATATGTCGAGATTGATGTTGCAGGTAGTTCATTGATGCCTATTGCTCATAGAGATCACTCTATTGTTGCATTTGACGATGAAGATGAAGATAATGATGAAGATTACATCAGAAATCTATCCTCAGATGAAAATAAAGATGATAAAAGTGAAATTCCTGATGGCGATTCTTCTGAATTTGAGGCTGAATTAGATTCTTCGGCTATTGCAGTTTCTCCTATTGCATCCTCGTTGCATATTAGAGAGCAAATTTCACGACAAGAAGGTTAGTTTTTAATTAAGTATTTGTGTATACTATAATTTAAATAGAACTTTTTTAATGATTTGATGATATTTTTATAAGTGTAACACATTTGATGGAATCTCCATTTTGGAGTGCATCTCCACATTATAATTATATCAATTAGGATCACCCGGATCAAGAGATGGAGGAATTTTCTGGGTTGGATATGCCTGGTTCCTGGCGTATTGGAGATGAGCTATACGTTGGTTTACAATTTGATAGCAAAGAAGCTATACAAATGGCTGTTAGGCATTACTCTATGAAAATCCATCAAACATATATTGTGGTTGAATCAACACCGACAATTTTTCATTGCAAATTGGATTCAAATTTTATCTGCGCAAATATATTAGGTATGACACTAAACAATATATGAATTATATATTTTATGGATGTTAACTTTTATTATTGATAAAAGTTTGATTGCCTAATTTATGATAGAGTTGGTTAAATTGGACCCATCAATTCCAATTTCCTTGATCAGAGAAAGAATTAGCAGTTAATATGGATTTCAAGTATCATACCGGAAGGCTTGGAAGGCAAAGCAAAAGGCAATAACAAAAGTGTTTAGTGACTGGGATGAATCATTTGCAATGCTTCCTGGATGGCTTGCATATATACAGATGTTTGCACCAGACTCCGTGTACAAAATAGAGACAACCGAATTTATCGTCAATGATCAAGTAGACACTCAGTTTCGCACATTTCATCGAGTATTTTGGACATTTAAGCAATGTTGCGATGCTTTCAATTTTTGCAAACCCATTATACAAGTTGATGGCACATTTCTATATGAAAAGTATCGTGGTACACTCTTAATTGCCACTACACAAGATGGCACAATTGCATTTTACCAATTGCTTTTGCTATTGTTGAAGGAGAAACTTTAGATGCTTGGTCATGGTTCTTGGGAAACATCCGAAAATATGTGACAAGAAAACAAGGTCTGTGTCTTATCTCTGATAGGCATGCAAGTATAAAAGGAGCTGTGGCAAATGAAAACCTCAGTTGGCAACCTCCATATGCATATCATGTGTACTGTATTCGCCACATTGCTAGCAATTTCAACCACAAGTTCAAGAATACGAAATTAAAGCAAGACCTATTGAAACTTGGTAAGAAGTAAATTTTCATAATTTTAATATTATATCTATGAATTTTGTTTCTTTCAAAGATAACATTTAATTTGTGATAATATAGGGTATACAGCTTGCATGCACCGATTTGACAGGAATTTGGAAAAATTTCGTCAAACCAGTCCTGAAATTCAAAGATGGATCGATAGCATACCGAAGGAGAAATGGAGTCAGGCATATGATGTAGGAGGACATAGATATGGCCATATGACAACAAACTTATCAGAGGCTGTGAATAAAGTCTTAAAAGGTGCTAGAAATTTGCCAATAACTGCATTGGTTAAGTGCACATACGGAAGGATGGTCAAGTATTTTGTCCAAAGAGGTGCAGAGGCTAGGGCGGAGCTAAGCACTGGAAATAGGTTTTGCAAGAAGTTAATCGATGTTATTAGGAAGAATCAAGAGGATGCTTGTTCCCACCAAGTTCGCAGATATGATATAGAGACCACAAGGTTTAAGGTTGAAGAGGCATTCAACCCTGTGACACAAAGTGGTGGTCATACGTGGGCCGTGAACTTAAGGAGAGGTACTTGCCAGTGTGGCAAATTTCAGGCATATAAATATCCATGCTCTCATGCCATTGCTGCCTGTGCTGCGTGAGTATAGACTTCTACAATTTAGTTAATCCTATTTACTCTATTCAAAATATTGTCAATGTGTATAGCGGACAATGGTGGCCAATTGGCAATGAGGATTGCATCACAGCTACATCTAGTTGGACATTGGCTCCAAATCCATCAACCGTTCATGCTAAAGGAAGGCCGAAGTCCACATGTATAAGGAATGAGATGGATTTGAGAGAATCGCAATGAAGGCAACGTTGTGGAATATGTAAAAGGGAAGGTCATAACCGATGTCTTTGCCCTCGTTTCACTGGAAGTCAAAGCTCCCAACAAGATACTGACACCAAAGATAGTCCAGATTTTTAATATCTATGCAAATTTATCCTAGATAGTCCAGATTTTTAATATCTATGCAAATTTATCCTAAGTCCACTTGTGTAATTTCATTTTAATTTTAAGAACAAAAACTTTGATACAGTTGTCAATTATTTTCTTGCCATTATACCCTTGTTTATTTTGTATCATTCTCTGATTTACCGTTAGTTTAGTTAAGTAAACTATACTCAACTTAAGATTAATTTATTATATTAGTATTAACTTTTACAGTAAATAATGCATATTTAATAAATAAATGTTTAATAAATAAAAAAATAAAAAAAGTTAAGATTAATCTATACCCTTAGTTTAAGTAAAAATTAATAAAAAAATTAAATACATATTTAATAAGAAAATTAAATACATTTTTTAAAACATTTACATAAATAACCTATCTTTAATAAACAAGCAGATATGTCCATAATCAATCATGTGGAGAGTTAGGCGATAATATACAACCACGTCGCCTATCTCTCGCTCTACGATGCGGGTTTCTTCTCACATCAGCCACATCGTCCTCAGGGCTAACTATAGATAAAAATTCTTCATTCAAGTCAATACCCTGTGGAGAAACAACATTCACACCACGTGGAGTGTAAAGGATTTCTTGTGATAAGAAATCCATAAACTCCATAGGTACACTAGGTGTGAACTCTGGTGGCATATACGCAGGGAGTGTAAATTGTGACGGGCTAGGTGCGGAAGGAACGTATGCCTCGTTTGGATAATATGAGTGATATGCAGTATGGGAAGAGGATGCTCCTACTATTGTTTGATGCTGAGGTGGCCAATAATAACTTCTTTCACTGCCTGAATCCATCGGATTGGCTGATGATGCCGATGGAACATAATATTGACCATAACCACGTTCAGGCAGTGGAGGAAGGGTATGAATCTGTGTTGCCTCTCGCCTTCTACGCCATTGAAGTCCCTGACTTTCAACCCAAGTCAGAGGTATTGCCACATTCACATCAGGTTGTGGAATAGGCTGCTGTTGAATACGGGGTCCTGCAAGTTCAGTGACCCTATCTAATTCCTCAAATTGTTGCAATAACTCTGCTGTTACGTCTCTAACATCCTCCATTGAAAAGGTTGAATCGTTGATAGAGGATAAATGATGCATTCGCTCCAACTGGTTGTGCTGTTCAAAATGACAAAAATATTATATACATAAATATTATACACCATTAACAATAACAAAATTAATTTAATTAATAAAAAAGAAATAATACTTACTATTTGCCCTCTGCATGCACCATCCCTACTGATCTAGCGACGAGTGTGCCTTGAATACCATCTCATGTAAGGATCATTCTCACTTAATAACCCTATCTGCTGATCGCTACTTACCAAATATTGTACTCTCTTATTCCATATTTGGATAACAGAAGCATATAGAAGCATCCAATTATCACTTTCTTTACCACGCAAAGTAAGATCGTGAAGTTGTTCGGGCTGACGTGGTGGGTTTGGAATACTTTGTTGTAAGCCAAATTGACGTATCACTCAATCTAGTTGATGCCACTCTACGATATGAAAAAATATAAGCGGCACAACAGCTCTCCAAATGTGAGAGCCTTCAAGACATATATACGGAAGTGACCCATAAAATTCAAGATAAGGTTCCCATACAATCTGTAAATTAATAATAATAAACATTCAAAGTTGTATACAGTCAAAATTATAGATGCATTAATAAGATGTTCTTACATCTTTTCGCTTTAAACGATCAAGTTTGCGACGATAGTATGGCAAGTCTTGTCTTATAGCCACAAAAGTCATACCACCTATCCATCTGTTATTTTACATATTAAACCAAATATTATAAAAGGGCAATCATTATTTAAACAGAAAACTTATTACAAAAATAAGAAGGAAAAAAGTCATACCGAGCACCAAGTGGGGCATGGGCGATCTCTACTGAAGGAGTTGGAGATATTGATGGGAATCTGTCCCAAGCCCATAGCTGAACCAAGATAGCCATGCCTCCAATCTCACGCCGATTATAATCTGTGCACTTGCACAACTCGCGATATAAATAAGAGAGCACAGCTGATTCCCAGCTATATTGTCCAGCCACAATGAAATCCTCTAAAAATGGAAGAAGTCTTAAAGGCACCAAGTTTCTAGAATGATTTGGAAATAGCACTGACCCCATCAACCGTAAAATATATGCTCGAGCGAACTGCTGAACTTGGACCTCATTGTCAATATGGTCATTTATATCGCTAAAGTGTGTATTTAACCACCCCATTTTTAGTCGATGACCATAAAAAGCGCTCTGCGGGGGAGTTACGCCTAGTAATTGCTGGATAATAGGTTGTCACAGCCCAGAAGTATTGCCAGCAATTGGCATTCTATCAATACGAAGGCCGGTTTGAATAGCAATATCTTGTAGCGTAATTGTGCATTCCTCTGGAGGCAAATGAAATGTATGTGTCTCTGGCCTCCAACGCTCCACTAGAGCAGATATCAACGTGTATTCAATTTGAAAAAATTCAAATTTTGCAATTTTAAGAAATCCTGCTTACTCCAAGTATGGAATAATCGGCACAGGAATTTGCTCGTCCCTATTACGAACAGAAGATTTTCCTCTAATAACTAACACTCGATCAGGATGTCCATTCCAAATATACTGTGAAATGTGTGTTTCTTGCATTGTCAATAGTGATGCATCTTCTGGGCCGGGCCGTATAACACGTGATGAAGAAGAAGAAGAGCTGGATGCCATCTATTAAAAAAAATTGATTATTAAATTGTTTATATACTTTTCTATACGTAATAGTAATATAATTATTTTTATTTAGCTTTTTTAGTACTTTATTTCTTCATTAATATAAATTAAAAATTACTTTGTACACATGTCTATAAATATTATGTCTAGTCT
This sequence comes from Pterocarpus santalinus, assembly GCA_031439595.1. Classification (NCBI taxonomy): domain Eukaryota; kingdom Viridiplantae; phylum Streptophyta; class Magnoliopsida; order Fabales; family Fabaceae; genus Pterocarpus; species Pterocarpus santalinus. The sequence goes on from CM062532.1 coordinate 63,178,783, forward strand.
AATAATTTTTTCAAAATTCTAATCTTGAAATAAAAAAATTAAATATTTTTTAACAGAATAAGTTAATTACCACCCTAATTACCATTCTAATATTTTTTCAATAAATATTCTAACAAGCTTCTAAATATCCTAATAAAATTTTTTAAAGTTTACCTCAAAAAAAAATTAGAAACTATTATAATTTTCTCAAAAATTTTAAATAAGTAATAAACTCATAGTAAAATATAAACTGAATGAATTAATTAAAATCTAAAACTAATAAATAAAATTAAAATTATTCTTATAAAATCTATCTACAAAAAATAAAATGATAAAAAGAAATTTTAAAAATAAAATTACATTACTTACAATTGAAAAAGAACAACGTGCTACGGAATTGAGGAAGATGGCCGAGGAAGCAAAGGGGGAGGAACGAAAGTTTGGATGGTGAACGAAAGGGGACCAGCAGTTATATAGGGGTGAAAGCAGACACGTGGCGGTTCCCCATGCATGGCGCAACTCCAACCACCGCCATCCTACTCCTGTCTTTCTTCTGTCACGTCACGTCGAGGAGTGGCGCGACTTGAACATGCGCCAGCCAAGGCGTGCTTCTCTTGTCCTATCCGTGTCAGGCCGAAGACCATGGTGGCGCAATATCGTTTTGCGCCATGTTCTCCACTTGGCCCACAGTACCCCAGACAAGGAAATTGTTTGTGAATAGCCACTGTTTGATATTTTGTTTCAAAAAGTGGCACACTCTGGTCAAAAAGCCAGATTATCAATTCCACATATTTAATATAGAAATAAATATTTGAACTCATAATTTTAAAAATCACTTGGATCAAGAATGACAGAATTGAATCCCCTGCGATGTGATTGATGCATCAAAAGGTTTATATACATGGATGGTTCAATTAACTATAATACTAAATACAAGTTGATAGTACCCTATCAAAAAACAAAAAAAAAATACAACTTGTTAGTATTGTAAAAGATGTATAAATAACTAGGAATTTATGTTACATTTCTAGTAAATATAATGAATATAGTAAGGTAATTAGTAATTAGTAATGGTTGTGAAATCTTTTCATTGATTTTTCAGTAACATAACTAAAATCTACAATTATTAGAACATAATATCTCATATTTTCTTATAGGTAGATTATCAGAAATGTAACTAAAATAATCAATTATTTACACGTAATTTTCTAGTGTCTAACAATGTCCCCAAAAATGATATTCAAATAATAGTATTATTTAATATTCAATATTTTTTATATGTGATTTGTGCAAACAACTTTACACTAATATCAAATTATATGCTTTGTCTCGATACATGAATAGATAAAAATATGTTAAAAAAAAAAAAAGTTACAATAACAATGCATCCAAATTATACACTAGAGGTAATATATTTATAGTATCAAGAGTTTATTGAATTAGAACTAATCTGATTTGAGTTAGGTTAGCTCACTTTATATTACCTTGTAATTATATGTTATTGAATATATGATTTTTAAGGTAGTAATTATATATAAGAGTAAAATATTTTTGTTGTTATAATAATCTATGATTCGATGAGCATGAGAAAAGTTTTATGCTAACAATATAAAGCAACCAAACCTGATAATACAAGTATTGAACCAATTTAATTTGCTCAAAGTAAACACCAATGCATGTGCTTTATTTTTTTTTTTTCTTTTTTGGCTGCATCAATATCGATACCAATCAGGTTTAAATTTTTTATTTTATGCAAACAATTCAAATCCCTCACAATTAATCTACTCCTAGTGGCTTAGTTCTCTTGATTAAGCCATGGTAGAAAAATAATAATATCATATACTTCAACACGCGCACACAATTAATTTGTGTATATGGTGAGGCAGAGAGATAGAGAGGGAAGAAAGGTGGATGGAGCAACCTGTTGTGCCAGCGCTAGCAATTAGTAGCATAAACAGGAGAATTACAGATTCCATGGAAGAACTTTTCCCCGTTGAGTGGCATTGAGCCATATTGAGAGAAGGAGAAAAAATGGTTTAAGGAAGAAGTGATAATTAAGGATAAGGCAATTAAGGCTCCAAAGCAGTTCGTTTACATAGACATCACGAGGCTTGTATCCATAAGATATGCCTACAATTCCACTGCGTCAATGAAATCAAGCACTTCACCCAATTGAAGAACAAACAAACCTGTTTTCATCACTTAACGGACATCTTACTGGCTGCCCAGCTAGCCACTTGTTTATCGTCTTCATGTGAAAGGCTCTCTCTTTCCTTTCGCATAGTACTCCCAGCTAGTTTCTTCCATGTACATGCCCACTTTGTGATCTTGTTTTTATCGGATCTCCACGAAGGGACGTCCACTTGTGCGTTGGAAACATTCAATCTCACAAGTCACAATTATTAGGCCGTCTAGTTCCCTAGCAACCAGGATACATGCACCTTTTAAACATCATATTTGTCATTCAAGGTGTGTTCTTCGTACTTAACAAAGTTTCGACTCATACTAGACACACCCTTGCCCCACCCTCTCATCCTCTGATTTTTTTTTTTTTTTTAACTTCTTTTCTCTCAATGCATCGTGCTTCCTTTATTTCATAGTGTGTCCAATTTGTGTCAGTTTTTATAAGTACAAATAACTTTTTCACATCTAAATCAACATTTGTGATTCATTTATAAATAAATAGAAATTTAAGTTACATTTCTAGTAGATTTGTTTGTATGAAAATATGAGAACTTATATATTAATAGTTGAAGATTTATGTTATCTTACTAGTGAATCTAATAAAAATATTTCTCATCTATTATTAATTATCACTGTATTTATTAGTAACGTAACTAAAATATTTACTTATTTATACACAAATTTCCATATATCAATTGAATGTATAAAAAGACTATGTAAAAAGAAAAACATTTCCCTTAGTAAAAGTGTCTTGTGTGATCATATGTTTGGCTTCATTTGCATTTCATTTATACTACCTTTGTCTTGAAATAATTGTCTACTTTTAAAATTTTATTTGCCTACAAATATTATTTTCCATTTAAAAAATTTAAATAATATTAATTTTTTTTCAGTTACACCTCTATTAAATAGAGAAGAGGAAGAATAAATGGAAAGAGATAGTTAAGAAACAGAGAGAATTAAGTAAGGATAATTTTATAAAATACACATAAATTTTTCTAATATTGAGATTTTTTCAATCATTTCCTTAATTCATATGCATATTTAAAATTGGATAATTATTTTCAAATAGAGGTAGTACTAGCTCTATGTAGAAAGGTTAATGTTAACGGCCCAAGTCCCACAATGAATTAGTTGGGGATTACGGTATCTTTGTTTGCGTTTATTTTATAAGAAAAGTCTCTTTTATAAAAAAATCATTCTTAATTTTTTGCATATTGTTTGCATAAAATTCTTAAACAAAAAATAGGATAAATAATCAATTTTTTGTTTTAGAAAAAGAGTAGGTAGGAATTTTTTATTATATTTTGACTATAATATTTTTTTACTATTAACCACGATATTTTCTCTCTTAGAGTTCCAGCCAATCCTGGTTGGTAAACTGCTTTTGACTCAAGTCTTCCATAATATGTATTTTTCTTATTGAAATGTTCTTTTGCAGCTAAAAAGCGTTCTTCGATAGGAATTACTTTCGAAAAAATCAATTCTAAATACTTTTTTTTTTTTAGCAATTCATCCAACCACAACCTAAGTAATGTTAAATGATGTATAAACGGTTAATTACCAAGTGCTTACTGCTATTAATATTATTGAGTTCAATTATTTGGACATTGTCAATTGGAGATTTATGTATAAATAAATAAGAAATTCAAGTTTATAATTGAGGAATTGGATGATTATGATAGTATTTTCATCCAATTACCAATTATATATATATAAGTTTTCTACTTATTTTCATATCAATCTCTAATGCTCAATAGATACATAAATAATTATGTTCGAATAATATTTTTTAATATTATTACTCTTGTTATACTTTTACTTTTTTGTTTCCTAGGAGTATCCCTCTCCCTATTACAAGGGAGAAGATTAATCTTTTTCAAACATAATCAAACTTACTTTCTTAACTAATATTCCCTCCAAGAATCAAATCGAGCTCTTCAATAAAGCTGTAATATATTTCTATTACTACATCAACTCTTTTATTAGTCTGAGTTTGACATAGTAGTTCATCTTTTGGACGTTACATTAATTGGCCTAGTAGTTTAACTTGGCGCATTACTACATTAATAGCTAGTGTTTGTTTGTCGACAAGGATAGATATTTTTCTTTTCTTTGTGGCTAGCAGTCTCTCCACTCAACTAAATTTTAGGCTAAATGACAGTCACTTACAGTGCGCTTAAGTCATTGTGATAACTGATATTTAGGGTGTATTCGAGTCATTGCAAACAGATAAAATTACTCATTTAGAATGATGTGATAAACTTATCGAGCTCTATGTAAGAGAATTGATAAGACTTGATTTATTGTTGATGGGCGCGTTTCATAACGAAAATGAGGTTGGTTTCAATGTGCCCATCTCTGTTGAACCACACACATGGAGGCCACCACCCCAAGAGCTGCACAAGCTCAATGTAGATGCTGCAATCAGTGAGGCAGCAGGAATGGATGGAATCGGAGCTGTAATCTGAGATTGTACTGGGAACTTTATGGTAGGGAAAGCTCACTCTTATCCAAGTATCTCAGATCCCCATAGTCTCATTCTATGCTTAAGTCATATTATCGAATTACTAGTTGTTACTTTTGCTCATGGATCTAACATTACCTTTTTGAAATTACTTTATAAATGAAAATAGGGGTAATTTTTTTTTTTTTTTTTTGCGAATAACAAGTAAACCCTTTTGAAAACTGAGAGCCATGAACGCATCATGATCATGAAGGGTTGAACATCTCTATCTCAATAAGCGATGCAAATAAAATAAATAGAAGCAACAAGAATAATAAATATCTTAGGTAAATATAATATTCATTCCACAACCATCATAGTTAATATAATAATAGTAATACCAAAAGTCATAAATGAAGATAGCGATGGGTCTGATACCCACTATCGGCCCTACAAAAAAAATCTAACTGAATACATCATAAAGGAAAATATATAGGAAATTCCTATTGCCCAAGCATACCATACAATAGAATGATAATTCTATAACTACAAACAAAAAGGGCTATCATTGTGCTCGACTCTGCATGCAATCGCCACATCACTTATCAGGTGGAAGGAAACTATTTTCAAAACCACCGAGAGCAACATCACCATGTCCTTTTCCTCGTGCACGCCCATATCCACGGGGCACAACATGGGTACGGATGAACCCGCGGCCACGAATCGGGGGTGGTGCATGATGAGAAGCTATTAAAGAAAAAGACGAATCAAATGTCAGACGAATCACGGACGGGTAAGAGGGCTCGGATGGGTCAGTCTCCACATGATAACTAGGATAGGACAACTCCAAAGGGTCAGAATCCAATGAAATGGTCGGAGTCAGACTGGTATCCGAGTCAGACTCATCGTCAATGGGGTACCTTGGCGGCTGAAAGTAGGGGCGGATGTCATCCAGAGTAACCTCGCCATACAGCTGATGTGGTAAAAAAAAAGGATCATGACTAGAACCTAAAACGGACGGTCATGGAAGATGTAGACCCTCATACCTGCGCTCGCAGACATCACAGAGGCATTTAGTACTAGGTCAAAGTGCTAATGCCATACCGGAAACTCAATGAAGATCACCACCATGCCCGACATCGACATTCTCTTAGATGACACGAAAACGTAGGAGTGAAAAATACTAGATTTCTCAGTAGGATTGCGACTAGATAAACATTGTGTTATCGTCATCGTCCCAGCCACTTTGGGTTTAATTCTGAAAATAGTGGACATGTATAGGTTCAATTTTAATGATTTTGAAAACTTAAGTCCCGAAGTGGGTTGCTTTTAAACTTAGCATCGTAACCATATCATCATAAGTAAATAATACATGCGAAAGCATATAATAAACATTCATAATGTATATGGACAACATAAATACACACACTGACATGCAATCTCATAAACTTAACTATAGTTTTATTTTAACTTTACTTTCATTCTTAGCACATGTTTAACTTTCTTTCCTTTTATTTTGAAATAGACTGCTTTTGGACATGAGCTCATTCCGTGACCGTCGTCACACAGTACTAAACCAAATCAGACTAAGCTGATATTGGTTATCTCTAAGTTAGAGGGTCTTCCATGTCACCCTGCCTCCTCCATAGAGGTTTCTTGAGTCTTTGTGGATCATCGTCTCTCACTTCCTTTACCGAAGTAATTGAAGGGTCATATCCCATTCTTTCTTTTCTTATAATTATACTTTATATGCATAATACTTCTTTGACAAGACATATGCAATGATATGACTAAGTCCATAATTTTGGCAAAAATCCGATAGCACAATGGCTAGACCGGAGCTCCCCAAAATACCAATCATAAAACTTTCAATCAATAATCAATTATATTCATATCATATCATCACACTAATCATTTAGTCATGAGACAATACTAAATCAAACTTGCCATTCATTATGCCGAACGATATCACACATTCATGACCTAAAGGGTTCATAGTTGTATTATCCTTCGCGAAAAGTCTTATGAGCCATCTTATGATTTCCCATGGTTACTCATGAAAGAATTGCACAGTTAAAATAAATATATATGTAGTCTTTTAGTTACTTAATTCTTATGTGAAATTACTCTTTACTTGAGTACATATCTTATGAAAAACTTGTTCAAATTAACTAAGTTAGGTGATTATTTCCTTTTTTTGAGATAGTGCAATTAGTGATTCCTTAGTTCATAGTATGCTCGAAGGCCCTAATTATATTTCTATTCCCAAGGATTTCAAGATCCCTCTAGTCATTGGATCATGACAATGCATAACAATACTCATGAACCCAACAACACCATATTTAATAATCATCAAGGGTGATTTTTAACTTATCCAGGTTGCAAAGTTTCAAGCTTTTACTATTAACATAACAAGGATTCACCTTTAATATTATAAAAGTTATCATTCTTTTATAAAGTAATTATAAAATTTTATTATTTAAAAAAATAAGTGCCTCTAAAATTATGTTCGTCTTAAAGATTAAATCTTTATAAAATAATGACACAAGATACTAGCTTTTTAACTAAAAAGTCTTGTTCTTTATAAAAGTTGACACTTTTAATTGTTCTAAGACCATAGAGGTCTCAACTTTATGATTTAAAGTTGTTTTTAAGTCTAAAAAATTCCTACTTTATGAACTAATAATATAAAACATTAGTTTTAAAGTTAGAAAGTCTTGATCTTTATAAAAGTTAACACTTTATGCATTATTTTGACTCAAGATATAAACTTTATAAATTAAAAGTTGCAAGTCAACACATTTATGACTTAAAGATTTCATTCTTAACTAAAGTTTGAAACTTTATGAAAGGTCTTGTCTTCAAAGTTTGATTTTTAAGACACAAAGTGACAAGTTCTTATTTTTATGACTTAAAAAACTTTATATCTCAAAAAGCTTAGACTTTTATATATATTATTGTCTTTAAGACAGGATAAAATAAAACTTTAAAGAAGTCCAAAATGGGCACCACTTTTAAGGTTGCAAGTAACAAACTTTTTGAAATTTCATGCATCAAGAATATGTTTAGTCTTGTCAAATCAAGAGAAAATGATAAAGGTGACAACTTTTTCAATTATAAGTACCATCATAAGAAGATAAACAATTTTCAACTCAAACACCACTAAGAACATCAAGATCTCATGTATCGAGAATGGAAAATAGAAACTTTGAAGCACTTAAAGAAAGAAACTTTTCAAAAGAATCAAGAACAACTCATGAATATAAGCATGAACATATTTTACTGAAAATAGAAATTTTTGCTCATGAAAAGTATGAAAATTTTTTTCAAGTTTTCACTTGAAGATCTTAGTCACGAGAAGAATCAAGTTTCAAGCTTTCTTGAGTAAACAAAAGAGAAAAGAGAAGATCACTACCTAAGCTTGAAAATGGCGTCCTTGAAGGAGAGGAAGAAGATGAAGAAAACTCCTCCTTTGGTGAAGGTGGCAGCGGTTTGGCTTGGAAAGGATGAGGGCTCTTGAGTTCTTTTGAAAATGAGGCTTGTAGTGTTTGAATCTTATCTCCAAAAACCAAAATATGTGGTCTTTGAAGGGCTAAGTGAGAGTTTTGATTATGATAGTGGTGGAGCAAAGAAGAAGAAAATGAAGAAGAAGAAGAAGAGCATAGAGAGAAGTAGGAGGATTTGAAAGTAAAAGAGAGAATGAGAGTTAAAAAATGAAAAGTGAATGAGTGTGTGTTGTTGTTCTTGGCCGTAGGCTTATTTAGGGTAGGAGGAGATATTTTTGCTTCATTTTGTGTTAATTAAGGTTTAGGGAGATAAATTAGGTGATAGGGGAACAAATCAAGTACTTACTCTTACATAAAACACTCTTGTCTAATGTTTGATGCTTTAGTGACATCACCTTTGCTTTATTGTTTAATTGATTATGTTTGAATTTAATCATGTGATTAAGTACTCTTGCAACTTAATTAATATAATTAAACAAGGATTAGTGATTAACACATAAAAATATGATTAACAAAAATTAATCTTACAATTAAGCTTAATTATCCTTCATTAAATTTGATTAAGCTAATTATAGATAATTAATACTTAATTAAGCTATTAAGAGTCTAACTTGCTTAATTAGAGATTATTTAATCTCGATTAAGTATTATCTTAACTTTTCTTATCAGAGTTAACTCATTAACACTTCGTTAATTCTTTAATTAAGCCTTAATCTCATAATTTCTCATTAAGTACCTAATTACTCAAGGTTACTAAGATAATTTAGCATGATAAGAAATTGAGGATATTACAAATTGTACATTAAAATTAAATTCTTTACAAATTATTTAATTTTGGAATTTTAATCTTTAATAAAAGACTTAAAGTTGCATTCTGATATATTCTCTCTCCTCACATGCTAACTACCACCAAGGTTTTTTTTTATTATTATTAAATTACCAATATCTAAAGTTTATCCAACTAACCCAAGTTAAACCAATCAATTCATTATGAAAAAAATCAGTGCTAGTACTTTTAATACACAAGATTTGAACTAAAGATCTTACTTAAAGTAAATAAGTATGAATTTAATTTTGATATACTAATAGTATAAAATTATTTTATATTATTATCTAATCATATCTTGTCATATTAGTAAATATAATTAAATCTCATTTTCATCACTTGAATGACTATACAAATAGAAAGATGATGAAAATTAAACTCAACAAGTATTGAATAACTTAAAATGGAAGGATGACATTCGGACCGCCTACAAATGACAACTTAATGAATACATTTTAAATTCCTGCTTCTTGCAAGCAACCCATTAACCATGTCGGAGGTTCAGAAAATCTAGCTGTACGTTCAAATTCCATGCTGAAAAAGACATCATATATATCATAACAGTGTAAAATGTTATTGAGAAAACTTTTATTTAGAGCTTAATTTGCTAGGAAATGGGGTACATCCATACTGCAGTGGCGCAAATAAAGCTTCAATATCCCAGCCTCAAGGGAATTATGAAAGTTTTATTTGGAATCACAGCCCTTATTTATTACTAAACCTATTTGCTTCCACTAATTCAGATTAATATCGTATTTGCGCTGTTTATTTGGAAGGAATAGCCCCCAGAATTTCTCATAGTCTGGCTGCTTCTGATTCTCATCAAACATGGCAAACACATAAGTCTCGATGGGTCTCCCGGGCCTCTTTGGAGTTCCACGCTTCACATGCTGAACCAAGTTTGTGTTATAGGTCCTTGCATTATCAAGTGAAGTTGCTACTCCACCAGCCGAAGGCCACCCACTCTCTGACACAACAATCTTCAATGACCCTCCACCAGCCTTCTCCAATGCAGAATAAGTAGCATCCACAATGGCATCAAATAGGTTCTGGTAACCAAGTGACCCATCGGTCACCACCACTGAAGGAGCAGTGAAGAGTGCATAGTCAAGACGAATGTCCCTTGTGTTGTAAATGTAGCTAAAGTAAGTGTACACATTAACAAGCAATGGGGATCCATTGCTCACTAGGAACCTTATGACATTATCAAGATATGCTCCCCTATAATCATTCCCGAATGAGCCTTGTGATGGAGGGTATGATTGGCCTAGTGCACCAGTCTCAATTGCGGTGGAAACATTGATTTGGTTCCTAAGGCCAGCTGCATTAATGGCATTTTGAATGTTGTACATGGCAGGAACTAGAAACGGTGCAAAATTGTCCCGGGGTTTCACTTCATTTCCCACTGAAATGTATCTGAATCTGACATTTCCGTAGTTTCTGACATTGTCTTGCAGCCATCTATTAGCATTGTCTTGGCTAGCAGCTAGATATTGGAGGTTGTCATTTGGAATATCAAGAAGCAGTTCAATGTTGGAGCCACGAAGAGCTTGGAGAACTTGTTGGTCTGGACCGTAGATTCGCATCCTGCGGATGTTGTATTGGTTGAAGAGACCAACGACTTCTTGTGGGGATGGCAAGTTGTTGCCGAGTCTTCCATAACATACACCTGATTGTGCACCTGCATCGGATGGAACCAAATGGGTACTGTGGTGGGGAATTTATAGTACTTGGCTGTAAATTAGAGAAATGCTTTTAGAGATGAGTATACAATAACTAGATTAATTTTCTAGATAAATATTACGTGAATATATTTTATATTGGACATTGTGTCGACACACATCTCATCCCTCGTTAAATAAGATGTGGATTCCACTAAACCTAGATCCACACCTCATTCATTGGTAGATAGAATATGAATTGATACGATATCCAACACAAATTATGTGCACATATAATAACTCAATTTTTTAAGATTTGAAATACAATGACTATCTTAACCGTTCCATGTATATTTGTCTCATCTAAAGTGTAAAGTCACAATCATTATTAAAAAATAAAAGTTAGCAGTTTATAATTTAATAAGATATGAATACAAACATGACAGATAATATATGTTTATTAATATGTGCTGTTGCTTCAACGATTGAAGCTTTGCATTTTCAAAGTGCATCCTATACTTCTATAAGATATAAACACAAAATTTGTGTAAAATTTAAAGTATTGATAAAAAATCAATCGTTTAAAATTTTATAAGATATAAACGCAAATTCGGTGTCTTCATGTCTCAACCTGGGTGTATATTTCTATCACAAAATTTTGTGGCAGGATGTTCGTTTTTTGGGTGATTTTGTGAAGATATTAACGACCTAAGAGTGTTGACCTTGTCTCGTTCTTCAGACTCCAAGTCAACCATGAGACTCGTTTCTTCAAACCAACCAGTCACCAACGACTTGTTTGAACTACAAAACGTTTTCATGTCACATTCAAATTATTACCCATATAAGCAACTGTCCAGGCTGCTACAATTTGAAGGATTTCTGTGAAAAAAACAAACCAAATATATACAGGTTTGTTTGGTTTGTGAAAATAATTTTTGTTTTTAAAATAAGTAATGTTATTTGTATAACTTTTAGGAATATCTTTGCAGGAACACTTTTAGTATTTTTTAAATATTAGTTGAAAGAAAAGTTAAAAACTACTATCAATTACTATTTAAAGGACACTTCAAAATGTCTTTTAAAAAATCTCAAAAAATGGTATATGTAATATTTCTATTTCTCTTTCAAAATATTGTGTAAAAAAAAGTAAAAACAAAAAAATGTTGTTTTCACTCTTTTTTTTTTAACAAAATTATGAAAATTAGAAACAACACGAAAACAATGTGATATTTTTGCAACCAATATTAAAAACTAAAAACGAAAACGACAAACATTTTATGAAACCAAACGGGTACCAAGACTTCCAAAATTTGTTGCAATATTTTGGAAATACAATTCTTTTTTAATCTTTATTGTATCTCTACCTTTGGATAATGCATGTTGCTACTAAGAGGTCACTGCAGCAATTGTCTTTTCTAATATTTGAACCTTAAGTCTCTCCTTAAAAGTGCATCTTGCTAATTGTTGGCAAATTAAAGATTATCAATTCCACATATTTGCTATATGAGATTAAGGGTGTGTTTGAATAAGATTTTTAATAAAGTAATTTTAAGACATACCTAAAATTGATTTAGTTAGAAGCAGCTCCTTCTTATCTCTCATAGAAAACGTAAAATTGCAATTTTTTTTATGCTGCTAAACCGTCTACAAAAATTTAAGATATTTTTTTTATTGAGAAAATTATTTTTCTTACACAATAAGGACAAACAAACACATCCTAGTTTTGATATATAGTTAATTTCAAAAATTTTATATTATCATCTAATAATATACTATTATATATGCAACTTTCAAACTAATGATTATAAAAATTATACTTTTATCGATATATAAATAAATGATTCGATTATTATGTGTACAAACTTTTACACTAATAGTATATAAAATTTAAATTCATAATATATATTCCTAGCAAGCTAATTAACATGATAATGCAAGTATTAATACAGTTAGCTTGCTCAATTAAACATGAATGCGAGTGCCCTTAACTAAGCCAAACTAGAATAATAATAATAATATGATATACTTCAACACACACAACTTGTGTATGGTGAAGCAGAGAGATAGAGATGGAAGAATGGTGGATGGAGCGACCTGTTGTGCCTGCGCCAGCAATTAGTAGCACTAACAGAAGAACTACAGAAGCCATGGAAGAACTTTTATCCGTTGAGTGGGATTGAGCCATTTGAGAAACAATGGTTTAAGGAAGAAGAAGTGATAATTAAGGATATGGCAATTAGGGCTCCAAAGCAGTTCGTTTATATAAACTTAACAAGGCTGCTTGTCCATGAGATCTACAATTCCACCACGTCGATGACTAACAAAGTCAAGCACTCCTCCAGCCACTTGAGGAAGAAACCAAACCTGTTTTCATCACTAAAGGGACATCTTACTGGTTGCCAACCTAGCCACTTAATTGTTAATTTATCATCTTCACATGAAAGGCTCTCTTTCTCCTTTTGAATAGTACTCCTAGTTAGTTTCTACTGTGTCCACTTGTGTGATTTGGTTTTTATCGGATCTATGCAAAGAGAGAAATAGATCATCTCATGTAAAAATATCATATAATCTAGATTTTTTTACTGTTAATTAATTAAGATAGACTGCAACGTGGATCCTAAACAAAAAATTTAATCAATAATAAAAATTTAAGTACGGTTAAATTGTGTAAAATCTTCACATGAGAAGATCCATTTATGGACGTCCACTTGTGTGTGTTGAAAACATTTAATCCGTCTATAATTGTTAGGAAGTATAGTTCCCTATCAAGCAGGAAACATGGACAACAGCAAATGGGTGACGTGATCATATGCTTGGCTTCGTTTGCATTTCATTTTACTAGATTTGTGAGACTTTGCAAGGTTAATTTTGATAGCCCAGGTCTCCCAATGAATTAGTTAAGGATTAAAGTGTCTTTGTTTGTGTTTATTTTATAGGGTTTTTTTTTATATATAAGAATTAGTTTTTAAATTTTTTAAATCGTTTAGATAAAATTCTTTAAAAGAATAGAATAAAAAATGTATAAACATTTTTTATTTAAATTCCAATTAAAAAAAAGATAAAAAAGCAGTTCTGCAATAAAAAATAAGGACAACGAGGTCAGTTCAAAAGTCTACCACAACTCGCATAATTAAGGTTAAAACTAGTTTGTGGTCCTATATATGTTTTAAATTTTGGTTTAGTCTTTATGCTAAAATATTTTTGTTTAGGTCGATATAATAGTATTAAATTAGTCTCTACCATTACAAAATTATTAGACAATATTAGCTTTTGCTAATATGGTTAATGAGAGTTGACATAGGATACAGTGATACTTGATATGAGGTCGTTTCAACTTGAAAAAAAAAACCGTTTTGATATTATTTTGTTTATTTATCTAATTTTGAAAAAAGGTCATTTCAGGCCTAAATCATGCATAATCATTTCAAAACTATATTAACAATATATTATATTTATGTCAGATCCTATTAGTTATGTCAAAAAAAATTAACACCATCTAGTAATTTTCTAATGGCAGGGATTAATTCCTTAATGGAATACCACTGTAGAGACCTAAACTAAAATCTAAATTAAAATTTTTTTAGTATAGAGACTAAAACCAAAATTTGGGGCGTGTATAGGGACGAAAAATTACTTCTAACCTTGAATTAATTTTATTTTCAGTTTTTATTCGCTTCTACTACTGACATTTGAATCTAGGTCATTACAGTATTGTTGCTCAAAAATAACCGTAGAGACTAGGAATGCCAATTGTAACATCCCTTTTTTTTCATAAAATATTTGAATAATATGATTAACCTACTTGATTGAAATATTTCAGTTGATATGTTTGAGTTGATTTAATGACAACAATTGATTGATCAAATAATTAAAATAGAGACACTAACTTTTAAAGTAAGACTATAATTAGTAACAACTACTTCAAAATATATTATTGTATTTATTAAGATAAGAAACAATATCAAATGTTAATATTAGGAGAGTTAAAATAATAATAATAGTAATAATAATAATTACAAATAATAATATAATTATAATTATAGAATAATTGAAAAAAAAAAAAACTCACATCAATGGTGTGAGAATGCAGGGGTGCAGACATTAGGCATAGAAAAAGTTGTGTAGCAATAAATCTATAAGAAGAAAAAATAAAATAAAATTTAAAAAAAATATAAAAATACCCTATGCACTAAAGCATGATGACTATAGAGTTATCTAAGAAATATAGTTGCGGAAAATTTCTAGTAGGATGGCCATAATGTCAAAACAAAATTTATAGTAGTAGAAATTTTACTGCACCTTCAATCAATTTTTCCACAGTGAAGCATTCAGTTTGCATCTATAAATTGGCATGTCGATATGTAATAGAGTACACAGTTCTGCCATCATGAGTATTAACAACGAAGAAAAGAGAGAAAGAAAAGAGAAAGAGAGAGAAACGAAGTGTGAGGGCAACAAGAAGAGAAAGGAAGCTAGAGGAGAAGAGAGGAGACGAAGGGTAGTGATTGTCAAAGAGTTTAGTGGGACACCATCTTTACAAAATATAAAGGTAGATAATAAAATTATTTACGAAATAAAATAATGACTACATTTACTTATTGCAAGCTATCTTATTTAATGTTTCTTTATACTCATTACCATTTACAATTGTAGTTTATTTTTCAAGTTATTTTATGTACCTTTATATCATTATTCGTTATTATTACAATCTATTTTATTATTTCAAGTTATTTTATTTATTGTTCTTTTACATTCAATTTGCTTATTAGTATGTGTTATTGTAATTTATTTATTATTCCAAGTTATTCTAATTATTGTTCCTTTATATTAAAATTGCTCAATATTAGTTTTATTACAATTTATCTCACTGTATTTTTATAATAATAATAATAATAATTATTATTATTATTATTAAGATATGGGTTATATAATAATATATTATTTTGAGTTGTCAATTTTAAAGATAATTTCTTTAGGGACTAATATTAAGAGTAAAATATTGTATCTAATACTTAAAATAAACAATAATTTATAACTTGAACTATTAAATTATTTTATACCTCTATTTGGAATTTTATATCTTGATTTATGACTAATATGATGATTTTTGTCTCATGAACATTACTATGACCTTATATTGACCTTTGTAAGGACACGACTTATGCACTAAAGGACTCATGATGACAAAAAAGGACTCATCAATTATAATAAGAAAGTTTAAAAGAAAATTAAATAAGAATATTTTTAAATTTGGCCCCTTAGTGATTTACATTTGGATTTGACAACTCTATATCTTGAGAAATTTTATTAGAAAATTATATTATTTATTTTACTCAAGCTGACACTACTTCAATTCTTTTGCACTATATTTGTTTTAAGTTTATGAATTAATTTATATTTCGTGCATTTTATTCAGTTCATTTTATTGCTTAATTTTATGTTTTTTCATTTAATTTATTATGTGATGAATTTATTTATATCATTCAAGTTTATTATTTATTTTATGTTATTCGAGTTTTATTTAAGTTCTATTTATTGCTTAAGTTTATGCGTATCTATATTTATCATAAATTATATATAATAGCAAGCAAGTAATTGTTAAAACAAAAAAATTAAAATTTACCGCTAATCGCTAAAAAAGTAGATGGATAAGATCTAAAATCCTCTTATGTTACCTGCCTTGACTAGCATAGTGTAAAGGTCTTGCTTCGTCGTCACAATGTTATAAGTAACACTAGAGAATAAGAAGTCCCTAACAGAAAACTTTAAGCAAACAAAAGAAAGTGGAAACTAAAATAAAGAAATCATAATTGTAATAAGGCTTGTTGCTTTAAGAATTTCATGTCAAATATCTTTTAAGTATTTATTGCTCAATATTATTATGAGAAATTATTTCTCCCTTGAGAAGATTTGATGTGACATAGTGGTCATGTGAATTGTAGTGCTAAGACACAACTGTAACCATAATAGCTCAAATACTTTTAAAATTTTTCGTTATCTATCGAGAATTTTCAATTTTCACTTTATTTTTGGTAGTTTTGGACTAGTCAAATAACGTCCTAAAGGAAGACAGACTCCTCTAGCTGTGAGGAATGCATGAAGTTATAATTAAATAAATTGTTGTTTCTTTATCTAGCTTAGAAATGTTTAATCTTAGGCCAGTAGAGGCTTATTTTATCTCGTGAATATTTCAGTGTATTTATATATATTAATGCTTAAACTAGAATTCCTTATGAAATATTTTGTACCATTAGCTTTATTATAAAGGGTGTTCCACCAATACTTTTAGTTTTAGTTTTTTATTAAAAGAAGGGATGGTTTTCAAGTTCACACACTTAAAAATATGAGAATAATTTTTTTATAATAATTGTATACAACAATCAATAAAATTTTAAGAAATTGACACATCATGATGGATAATTATCCAGTATAATAACTATCGGTTATGATTTATCACCTTCTTGAAATTTTATTGGTTGGTAGTATAAAACTATTTTATACTATCAGTGCATAAAAATTAATCTCTAAAAATATAAGGCAAAAATAATTCATTCATTCTCTAACTTATTTTATGTTTTCAACTTCGTCATCCAATTAATAAATATTCCAAATTCATTCTCTAAGTAATAAATATTCTAAACTCGTCCTCTAACTTTTAAAAACTGAACACATTTGTCTTTTTCACAAATGTCATCATAGGGTAGATTTGAAAATATATCATAAGATATTATATATATTATTTTTACTAATTCAGATGTCAGATAGGATTTTTCTCTCAATGTAATTAATGTCATTTATGAAAAAGACAAATATGTTCAGTTTTTAAAAATTAAAGTGTGAATTTAAAAACATTTATAATCTGAAGAGCAAATTTAAAAACAAAAAATAAGTTAGGGTGAATCAATTATTTTGTCAAAATATAAAACGTGATACATTATATTTATCCCACTACTCACATATTTGAATTTGTTTTACTTTCAGTTTTGTGCAATTTTCTTTTGAAAAAAAAATGATTTTCAAATTCACACTCAAGAATAAGAATTCACATTGATAAACACATTTATACTTATTCAGCTAGTTATAGTATAAATTGTACCAAGTAAAATCATCTTTTGAGAATGAAATGACAACTTTCGTAAAAATATAAGAAAATGCCAAGTTATAGTGTGTTTTTTATCATAGTGACATAGGAGATAGTTACTTAATTTGATTTAATATTTTTTTTTTTGTATTTTTGTCGATTAATAATATAGAATCATTTTATATTTTTAGTGTATAAAAATTCAACTCTTTTTCATGGGCTAATACGATTCACAATCATCCTATCAAGGATTGACTCAACTACAAATTGAATGTTGTCAAAAAAGAAAAGTAAGCTGGAATTCCATATCAATTGAATGGTAAGCGACTTACATTTATAGAAAAAGACGAAAATTAGAACCCTAAAAAAGATACCTATTGAGAATGTCTTATGTTTCGTTTAGAAAACGATGATGAGAAGACTACTAAAAATATGGTAATCCTATTATATTTTCTATGCAACGATGATGGATTCCATACCAACTTATCTATATCTCAAGATCATGTAGAAGAAAAAGACAAAGGACTTCATTCTTTCTTTTAGCACAAAGTGACTTAATTCTTTTGGTTCCAAATTGTTTATTTATTTGATTTCGGCCAAGAAATTCTAGATTAAAAGTCATTGGAAGATAGAGAAAGTTGCCATTTTGTGGCATATAGAGTCCATTTGGATTAGCTTTTTTCAAGAAAAAGGTATTTTTTTTTTAAAAAAGTGCTTTTATAAGTTTTTTATATGTTTGGATATAATTTTTTTAAAAAAGTACTTCAATTAAAAAAAATTAATTTATCATTTTTTTAAAAGATAGGAATACCTAGCTTCTAAAAAAATAGAAATAGAAGTGATTTTTAATAAAATTATCTTCCAAAAATACCCTTTACTTTTATTCAAACTTACAATATATATCTTTCCTTTCTTATCCCTTATCAAACTCTAGTTCTTTTTTCTCTTTTTCAATTTTTCTTTTTTGTAATTTGGCTATAAAAAAATATTTTTATTCTTTGTATCCAAACAGACTTATAAGTATTTTTTACAATTAAAAGTACTTCTCAAATAATCTATCCAAATGCCAAAATAACTTTTTCTAAAAATTAAATCTCTACTAATAAAAGTTTAGAGAAAAAAGTCCTTTTTTAAAAAACATATCTAATTGGACTCATAGACTTGATTTATTTCGTGGCACTGCAAGTTAGTGCGAAAATAGACTTCATGAATGATACACGAACATAAGTGGTGTTATTTAAGTGGAAATGAACAGAAACTATAAGCAAAGGAAAAGGAAGGTGTGACATGTTGTAAAAATATCTGAACAAATATTATTATGCGTCATGAAAGTCAGAATTCAGTTTCGCACTGTCCATCATTATCTGCCTTGATTTTCTTTGGAAAATGTACTATTGTTACTGTATTGGATTCAAAAATGAAAAAAATCACATACTGAAGCAAGAATTTGCTTTTCCACGAGAAGTGGATCACATTATCGTTTCAGTAATTGAACGGACCACTTGCCAATTACACCACATTATCAGTTCAAGAACTCATTGGAGCGAAAAGAAAAATTACTATTATTATTCCACAAGAAGTGGATTCACAGTTGTGCCCATATTAAGGTAGTAGAATTCATGTTAGAGTCTGGCTATCATAATTTTGTTATTCAACGATGGATTCTACACCCTCTTATCTCTATCTCAAGATCATGTAGAAAAAAGACAAAGGATTTTATTCTTTCTTTTAGCACAAAGTGACAACTAATTAATTCTTTCTTTTAGCACAAAGTGACTTATAGTATGTTTGGTTTTACTTTGATAAAATTAATTCTAGATAGAATTGATTTTGAGGTAAAATAATTTATGTTTGAATTGTTATTATTATTATGATTAATAACTCTATATTATTATTATTATTATTAAGATACGGGTTATATAATGATATATTATTTTGAGTTGTTAATTTTAGAGATAATTTCTCTAGGGACCAATATTAAGAGTAAAATATTATATCCAATACTTAAAATAAACAATAATTTATAACTTGAACTATTAAATTATTTTATACCTCTGTTTGGAATTTTATATCTTGATTTATGACTAATATGATAACTTTTGTCTGATGAACATTAGTATGACCTTATACTGACCTTTGTAAGGACACGATTTACGCACTAAAGGCGCCATAATGACAAAAAAGACTCATGAACCATAATAAGAAAGTTTAAAAGAAAACTAAATAAGAATATTTTTAAATTTGGCCCCTTAGTGATTTACATTTGGATTTGACAACTCTATACCTTGAGAAATTTTATTAGAAAATTATATTATTTATTTTACTCAAGCTGACACTACTTCAATTCTTGTGCACTTTATTTATTTTAAGATTATGAATTCATTTATATTTTGTGCACTTTATTCAGTTCATTTTATTGCTTAATTTTATGTTTTATTATTTAATTTATTATGTGATGAATTTATTTATATTATTCAAGTTTATTGTTTATTTTATGTTATTCGAGTTTTATTTAAGTTCTATTTATTGCTTAAGTTTATGTGTATCTATATTTATCATAAATTATGTATAATAGCAAGCAAATAATTATTAAAACAAAAAATTAAGATTTACTGCTAATCGCTAAGAAAGTACATGGATAAAATCTAAAATCCTCTTATGTTACCTGCCTTGGCTAGCATGGTGTAAAGGTCTTGCTTCGTCGTCACAATGTTATAAGTAACACTAGAGAATAAGAAGTCCCTAACAGAAAACTTTAAGCAAACAAAAGAAAGTGGAAACTAAAATAAAGAAATCATAATTTTAATAAGGCTTGTTGCTTTAAGAATTTCATGTCAAATATCTTTTAAGTATTTATTCCTCAATATTATTATGAGAAATTATTTCTCCCTTGAGAAGATTTGATGTGACATAGTGGTCATGTGAATTGTGGTGCTAAGACACAACTATAACCTTAATAGCTCAAATACTTTTAAAACTTTTTGTTATTTATTGAGAATTTTCAATTTTCACTTTATTTTTGGTAATTTTGGATTAGTCAAATAACGTCCTAAAGGAAGACAGACTCCTCTAGCTGTGAGGAATGTATGAAGTTATAATTAAATAAATTGTTATTTCTTTATCTAGCTTAGAAATGTTTAATCTTAGGCCAATGGAGGCTTATTTTATCTCGTGAACATTTCAGTATATTTATATATATTAATGCTTAAACTAGAATTCCTTATGAAATATTTTGTACCATTAGCTTTATTATAAAGGGTGTTCCGTCAATACTTTTAGTTTTAGTTTTTTATTAAAAGAAGGGATGGTTTTCAAGTTCACACACTTAAAAATATGAGAATAATTTTTTTATAATAATTGTATACAACGATCAATAAAATTTTAAGAAATTGACACATCATGATGGATAATTATCCAGTATAATAACTATCGGTTATGATTTATCACCTTCTTGAAATTTTATTGGTTGGTAGTAACAAACTATTTTATACTGTCAGTGCATGAAAATTAATCTCTAAAAATATAAGGCAAAAATAATTCATTCATTCTCTAACTTATTTTATGTTTTCAACTTTGTCATCCAAATAAATATTCCAAATTCATTCTCTAAGTAATAAATATTCCAAATTCATCCTCTAACTTTTAAAAACTAAACACATTTGTCCTTTTCGCAAATGTTATTTGTTGCATCATAGGGTAGATTTGAAAATATATCATGAGATATCATGTATATTATTTTTACTAATTCAGATGTCAGATAGGATTTTTCTCTCAATGTAATTAATGTCATTTATGAAAAAGACAAATATGTTCAATTTTTAAAATTAAAGTGTGAATTTAAAAACATTTATAATCTGAGGAGCAAATTTAAAAACAAAAAATAAGTTAGGGTGAATCAATTATTTTGTCAAAATATAAAATGTGATATATTATATTTATCCCACTACTCACATATTTGAATTTGTTTTACTTTCAGTTTTGTGCAATTTTCTTTTGAAAAAAAAAATGATTTTTAAATTCACACTCAAGAATAAGAATTCGCATTGATAAACACGTTTACACTTATTCAACTAGTTATAGTATAAATTGTACCAAGTAAAATCATCTTTTGAGAACAAAATGACAACTTTCGTAAAAATATAAGAAAATGCCAAGTTATAGTGTGTTTTTTATCATAGTGATATAGGAGATAGTTACTTAATTTGATTTAATATTTTTTTTTTTATATTTTTGTTGATTAATAATATAAAATTATTTTATATTTTTAGTGTATAAAAATTCAACTCTTTTTCATGGGCTTATGCGATTCACAATTATCCTATCGAGGATTGACTCAACTACAAATTGAATGTTGTCAAAAAAGAAAAGTAAGCTTGAATTTTATATCAATTGAATGGTAAACGATTTACATTTATAGAAAAAGATGAAAATCAAAACCCTAAAAAAGATACCTATTGAGAATGTCTTATGTTACGTTCAGAAAATGATGATGAGAAGACTACTAAAAATATGGTAATCCTATTATAATTTCTATGCAACGATGATGGATTCCATACCAACTTATCTATATCTCAAGATCATGTAGAAGAAAAAGACAAAGGACTTCATTCTTTCTTTTAGCACAAAGTGACTTAATTCTTTTGGTTCCAAATTGTTTATTTATTTGATTTCGGCCAAGAAATTCTAGACTAAAAGTCATGGGAAGATAGAGAAAGTTGCCATTTTGTGGCATATAAAACTCGTTTGGATTAGCTTTTTTCAAGAAAAAAGTATCTTTTTCTTAAAAAAAAAAAGGTACTTTTATAAATTTTTTATATATTTGGATATAATTTTTTAAAAAAAGTACTTCAATTAAAAAAGGTTAATTTATTATTTTTTTAAAAGATAAAAATACCTAGCTTCTAAAAAAATAGAAATAGAAGTAATTTTTAATAAAATTATCTTCCAAAAATATCCTTTATTTTTATTCAAACTTACAATACCTCTCTTTCCTTTCTTATCCCTTATCAAACTCTAATTCTTTTTCCTCTTTTTCAATTTTTTTTTTGTAATTTGGCTATAAAAAAAGTATTTTTATTCTTTGTATTCAAACAGATTTATAAGCATTTTTTACAATTAAAAGTACTTCTTAAATAGTCTATCCAAATGTCAAAATAACTTTTTCTAAAAATTAAATCTCTACTAATAAAAGTTTAGAGAAAAAAGTCATTTTTTTCAAAAACGTATCTAATCGGACTCATAGACTTGATTTATTTCGTGGCACTGCAAGTTAGTGCGAAAATAGATTTCACGAATGATACACGAACATAAGTGGTGTTATTTAAGTGGAAATGAAGAGAAACTATATGCAAAGAAAAAGGAAGGTGTGACATGTCGTAAAAATATCTGAACAAATATTATTATGCGTCATGAAAGTCAGAATTCAGTTTCGCACTGCCCATCATTATCTGCCTTGATTTTCTTTGGAAATTGTACTATTGTTACTGTATTGGATTCTAAAATGAAAAAATCACATACTGAAGCAAGAAATTTGCTTTTCCACAAGAAGTGGATCACATTATCGTTTCAGTAATTGAACGGACCACTTACCAATTACACCGCATTGTCAGTTCAAGAACTCATTGGAGCGAAAAGAAAAATTACTATTATTATTCCACAAGAAGTGGATTCACAGTTGTGCCCATATTAAGGTAGTAGGATTCATGTTAGAGCCTGACTATCATAATTTTGTTATTCAACGATGGATTCTACACCCTCTTATCTCTATCTCAAGATCATGTAGAAAAAAGACAAAGGATTTTATTCTTTCTTTTAGCACAAAAGTGACAACTAATTAATTCTTTCTTTTAGCACAAAGTGACTTATAGTGTGTTTGGTTTTACCTTTATAAAATTAATTCTAGATAGAATTGATTTTGAGGTAAAATAATTTATATTCAATAGTTTCTCTAAAAATAATTCTGACAAAAAATTAAAAATTTTCATTTCTCCCAGAATCAATTCTAGATGACAAAATTGATTCTGGGATTCAACAATCAAATATCATCAAAAATCCCCATAATTAATTCTGGGACTCCCTAACGGGCTCCCAAACATGCTATTGATTGTTAAAATTTAATTTTGATATACTAACGGTATAAAATTCTTTTACACAATATCTTACTATATCAGTATATATAATTAAGTTCATATCTACTACTTAAATAAGTCATACAAATGAAATGATATAATTGGTTCACTAGGTATAAATTTTTTACACTTTCAGTATATCAAACATAAATTCTAATTCTTATGCCTCCAAATTGTTTGCTTATTCAATTTCGACATACAAATTCTAGTTTAAAAGTCATGGGAAGATAGCGAAAGTTACCATTTCATGGCGTATAGACTTTTTTGATGCATTAAATAATATTTCATGGTGTATAGACTTTGGCTTAGCACTGCTATTTAGTGCTAAAATAGACATTTAACAATTCCCCAAACCCCTACGCTAGCATTAATATCAGTTATGCAGAAGGATGATAATGAAGTTGAGGTACCATGTGAGGAGGACCTCGTGGGAGCGTGGGTTTTTTGGTGTATTGGGAAGATTTTGGGGCTTAAGGTTAGTAATGAGAAGGCCATATTTGCTACTTAGCAAAAGTTCAAAAATGTTAAAATTTTATCATACCAAAAAGAAAGGGTCGTCCTAGGAAAATAAAGATTGTACCAAGATTTGAGGTTCTGTTGTATAGGTCGCTTGCTGAAGGTGTAGCTGGGGCATTTTGCTTTTTGGCAGTCGGTCTGGTCTTGATGGTGCTCTGGTGTAGCATCCGTTTGCCTTTTTTCATCCCTTTGGGTGTCAATTTGGGAATATTCTTTGTTCCGTTTAGCTCTCTTTTGCTGCCTTGCATTTTAGAGGAGTCCTTTCTATCTATGTTGCCTTTCTGCTAGTGTCTTGTGAGTTTGGTTCTATTTAGGTGGTGCTTGTGCTGAGTTGTTTTTTGGTGGTAGGTTGGAGTTTCTTGGTAGGTTCTACTTAGCTGTTGCTATCTCTTTGGATCCTTGTTGTTTTTTGTTATTGTTCTAATTGTGTGCCTATTTTGAGGCTCCCCTCTTCTAAGTGGTTGAGCAGCTTGTTAATTATCAAAAAAATTTCTCTTTAGTTTTGGAGTTGTGATATTTGTACTCATAATTAGGACTCGTGTTATGATATTCACTAAAATGTCTCTTAACTATTGATTGAGAGTGCATCCCATATTATTCCCTAATTAATGATTAAGGGACACATTTGTGAGTCCCATAAAATGAGTTCCTACTACGAGTACAAATAACATTTTTGTCGATTTTGTTCATACTATCCATTATTGTCCGACTTGATGTTCTTCGGAAAATACAGTATTGTTACCTTATTGGAGTCTAGAGTCAAAAATCATTGGAGCATGAAATTTTGCTATTATTCCACAAGAAGTGGATCACATTGTCGTTTCCAGAGCCACTAACCAATTCCACCACATTATGAATTCAAGAACTCGTTGGAGCAAGAAATTTTACTATCATTCCACATTATCAATTCTTGTCTCTATAATTGATTTTGAAAGAAATGAAAATTTTTTACTTTCTGTGAAAATCACTTTTAAATAAACTATCAAACATAAATCACTTTACCGTAATCAATTTTAACCAAATCAATTATAATAAAATCAATTCTACAAAAGCAGAACCAAACATACTAGTAGTAGGATTCATATTAGAGTCTGATTATCATACTTTTTTCATTCAAAGCAAATATAAAATTATTTTAATTCTTTCCTTTTCTTTTTCATTTTTCGAAACTTTAATTTGTAGTTTTTTACTAGAAAGCGTTAGATGCCCATGCACCAAAAACCATCTCATTGAATCTCTTTATTTTGAGCAACACTACACAATAAAAAAAAATGTCAAAATTTTTAATAAAAAATAAGCGTGATAATTAAGTAGAATAAAATAGCACAACCTACTTGTATGAAGAAGAAGTTTTACGAAAAGCACATATACGGAAAGGTACAAAAATAAACCAGCAAATAGAAATCAAGGTTTGGTTAGAAAAAACCGGAGGAGAGAAAAAGTGAATGAGAAGTGCAAGTTTACTAACACTATTCGTCGAATTCATACAACAATATGTTCTTACCAAATAATATTTATCTATCTGAAAATAAAGAAATATATCACATCATTCTAGTAAATAAATTTTGACAAAAATTTTGGTTTTCTAACAGTTTTTTCTACCTTACATTTGGGAGCTTAAAATTATGAAGGTTATCCGAAATATTAGTGATGAATTCAAAATCCAAAAAGAAATAGATGCATATAAATAACCCAGCACATCATCATATTTGCATGGAACTATCAAAAGTTTTTTCGAGCAAAATAGAGTAGTTTGTTTGACGGATCAGACCATTTTTATAGCTCTAGACCTCTAGTTATATCCTCTGATCCTCCACATTTTCACAAAATAATTACCTCTTGGCATACAGAACCATTTCAAACTTTTTTTTTCCCCTGTTTATCTATTTCCAAGAGTTTGTTTGATGAGTTATCATTTATTCCAGTTACCTATATGAGTGCCGTAGAGTATAGTCTAATCCCGGAGCTTTATGTCGTCCGTAAACAATTAACAGCCCGAGAATGAAGGCAAATGAGAAATACAGACTCATCCGATAGACCCACAAGATGCCAAGAATCTACCTTTAGAATATTTTTTGATGGACCTACTTTGAGAATTTGGTATAGGGAAAGAGAAACAAAGGCAGTTCATCATTTACATTGCGGCTCCATAATATGACACGTTTTGTTATCAAATGAATACAACAACCACTTCCTAATAGACAAGAAGGATTCTAATGGCTTTCAAGAGCAATCAAATGTCTCTCTTTGTTTGGTGTAATTTTGTAGTAGTACACATATCTAGATGTAAAGGGCTCACAATAACGCAGCTGAAAATTCATGCAACTTAAAATGCCGTCTGCTACTTTACTGAATGGTTGATGCGCATTCAAGGCAATACTTGATACCTTGAGAATGTGTTTGCAAAGCTCAATCACATGAGTCTGCCAAGCACACTATTGAATGAGATTTGGCCTAGTAAATCCATGCTGAACAAGTTTATGTGGTAAGTCTCACATGTTTGAGAGTCTATCTGAATTTTAAAAATAAAGTCTTCTCAAGTCCGTTACCAACTTACCACAGACCCCGTCATTTTCAGCCAAATACAATTCAGCAGCTTCTCTAGTATCGAAAGTCTTCCCTTCTATTAAATAGCTTCCCTCATCCTTTACAACCATTGCATGTTCACAAGCCAAATCTAAGACCTCTGCTTCATGGCAAAAGCCTCTTCCAAACTTGATCCCCAGTTCAGCTTTTTTCAATGCTGCTGGTGCTAGTTTATTTTTTACCACTTGTGCACAGACCAGAACACCCTCCACCTAAAGCACCAGATCACACAAGGGAGAACAGAAGAATTAAAACAGGAAAAGAAAGGTGTTTGGGAAAGAAAGGGTGAGATTGCATAAGTTTCCACATTTTACTAAACGGCAATAACATACAAAAGTAATATACTAATACCAATACCACAGAGATAGCAGGTTTGAGAAGTCTTCCGTAGGAGAATAATTTAGTCTGCTCTGTTAGTCATAGTCCTAACAGTACATAAAAGTAGAAATTACCTTATCCTCAGTCTTGATCAATCCCATTCTCGAAAGTCTCAAACGAACAGCTGCATAGAATCTCAAAGCGTTTCCACCACAAGTCACCTCTTCCATAGGTCCACCTCCCTTAGCTAATTTCGGACTAAATCTAACCTGTACATGAATATAGAATGATAAATCCAATGGATCAGTAATATACCTTACAAATGGACATTCAAACAATAAGGTGTGCAATTGATCAAGTAATATGTTTCAACCTGATTAACAAAAATGATTAGAGTTTTTGAGTGAGATAATGAATACTGAATTTTCCGCAGTGCTTGAGTCATCAGTCGCGATTGTAAATCTTGTTTGGTGCTAACACCTAATTGATCAAGTTCGCATTTGGGGACAAGGGCAGCAACCTGGAATGACAAAATCATCTTATATTCATATAAGAACAAAACCAAAGAGGAAATTCTTGAAAGCAATGAAAAAGAATAGCAAGAGAGGATAAACAAAGCTAGTCTAAATACTTGGATGAAGTTTTGTTGGTAGAAACAAGAATTTTATGAGACTCTTTATCTTGACAGTCAGACACTGCATTTGGGCCTCATGACAGATTCAATCCAGAGGAAATTAATTGAAAAATAAAAAGAGAATTTTTTTCGCCACACTAATGAGAATGTCTCCTCAATAGGGGGTAAATGAAAATGGAAATATTTTGTTCTCCATTTTAAAATAATGAGGCTATAAAGCTAAGCTCAACAGAAGTTATGAAGCAACATGGTTAAGATTAAAGGCAGCATAATCTAAAGCCAGTTCACTCTACCAAATCCTCACGTAATATGAATGGATGTAAAGAATGAAGTACAGGTACTTACACTATCAACCACAATCACATCTACAGCTCCACTTTTTGTTAATGTATCAACCATGCTCAACAAATTTTCAGCACAGTCTGGATGCGAGACAAGAAGGTTTTCGGTATTTACACCTATTGATTCCACAAGTGAAGGGTCCAATGCATTTTCTACATCAAGATATGCACAATATCCTGCCAATACAATACACAGTAGCTGTTTAACTCCATTCTGATGTATATACTGTGACCTCTCAAGCATCTATACAGTAGAAAAGAATTTTTCCCACAGCATGCTCCAAGATTTAGTTATTATTGATTGGCTAAGATTTGAAAATATGCCCAATCCCTTATTAATGACCTCAATATTCATAAAAAACTCAAAAACCTCTGGATTTCAACTCCATTAATAAAGTTTATTCATATTATTGAACTCAAAGTTCAGTACACATTAAAAACTTCCTTGTCAACATGAAGTGTATTAAACAAACAGAAATATCATAAGTTTGGTACATACCTCCACACCTTTGAGCTTCTTTAATAGCTTGAAGTGCAAGTGTTGTCTTGCCAGCTGCTTCTTGTCCATAAATTTCAACAATCCTGCCCTAAAGTGTTCAAATGTAATAAATATTAAGAAATCTCATGAATATGACAGGAAACCAGAAGTAAGAATCCTTAGAATATGAGCCCTCAAATCCAGGAATCTAACCAGCTCATAGAGAAGCAAAAGCTATATGGTGAGTCTTTATATGGATAAACAATGATATTTAAAAGAAAGCAACTCCATCAATATGGCTAAAATAAAAGATTATGTTATTCATTCTTCAAAATAAATGAAAACCAAAAGGTTCAATGTTTTTTTATTTTTGATAAAAAAGTCCAAGTTTATCAAAATTAATAAAACAACAATTACAATAAAAAACATATTCAGAGTATAAAGAGAAGCCATTCTAAGCTTCTATGCTTTTACATAACAGTGGGATGACATTAATTGGGAAAGCGAACTAGGATGACGAAAAGAAAAGAAGGGAAGGAAAGAATTGATAAGGCACTTATGGCTCCAAGATTCCTTGTTTGAATGGATCAACTAAATTTTAATATTTTTGGTAGCTGAAGTCATCCAGAAGTTGTTTTCCTTTAAAGGCACTATTCCTAATAATCGTTTTAAGCTCCAGTTTCATATTGACATTTGACAAAGAGTTCCAGAGCACTTGGGGCCATCTAACCCATCAGAGAAAAGAAAAATACATGTGCTACACAATTTCACGGGTGTCAATCACCAGCAAACTGCAAGCACGTTATACATATTCCAATCTTTGAGTATGTGTAACACATTCTTACACCAAAGAATTGTCTAAAGGGTAGCTGCACTAATCCTATTGTCACCTTCGGTAATCCTCCAATTCCAAGAGCTAGGTCAAGCTTCACAGAGCCTGTAGATATCACTTGAGCACGGCGTATACCAAAAAACTTCTGCAAAGATAACATTGACTCCTTGCTAAACTCACTAGCAAGCTGTGAGACAGCCAAGCGAAGTGTGTCATCTTTCTCTGTTGTTTTGACATCATCATGGGCCACTTCAAATTCTAAATCTGATGCTTCAGCTGAAACTATGTAATGTTCCAATATTATTAACATATCACTTATCATTACTTTGAAAATATAAGCACCTAGTATTTTCAAACAGAAAGGACAAAAGACATTGATACTTGAATGCATATATAAAACACACAAAAACAGGAAGAGAATAATGCCTACAGAGGAAAGCCAACAGGACTTCAAGCCAAAACAAATACACATAGCAGTATTAGGAGACACAGAAACTAATACCAGCGGAAGAAAGCGAGCACAGGTTCATGCCAATCCTGGTCATTATTTCTCTACCTCCATTCTGGGGGAATAAGACATAATTGGTCATAAAATAAGATGCAAATG
Source organism: Pterocarpus santalinus (assembly GCA_031439595.1). Classification (NCBI taxonomy): domain Eukaryota; kingdom Viridiplantae; phylum Streptophyta; class Magnoliopsida; order Fabales; family Fabaceae; genus Pterocarpus; species Pterocarpus santalinus. Next base: position 63,208,906 of record CM062532.1, read on the forward strand.
ACTTAGACAATATTCATTCAGGGGCAAAAATTTAAGACTTCATGCTAATAATTGGTCATTATTACTAATGGTGGTATACACATGCTATTAGAAAATTTAAGACTTCATAGTTTTAGACCTCCGTGCGTACTTGTTCAAACTGTAACTATAGGTTCAACTTCATTAGAATCTACTAATATTTCGAAAGAACTCCAAACCAAAAAATGAGAACTCTTAGCAATGCTTTGCTTACATGCTAAAATTGACAAATATCAAACTACAAATCAAAATCTGCTCCTAATTTTAATACAATCATTAAAAAAACATTAAATGAAACCTAGCGGGCGTTTCATATTCAATAAAACACATCTACGCAGCCTATAGCAAAGAGAAGCAGTTATTACAATTTACAAGTATACCAGATAGGTTTGCCAACCCTAGAAACCTAACAGTAATACCTATTTACCAAGTTTCAGTAGCGTTGTGCTGTGTAGCACAAATAGAGGCAAAAACAGAAATAATTAAAAAAAAAAAAAGAGCGAAGAAATTACAGAGAGAGAGAGAGAGAGAGACCTGGCGCGAGGTGGAGAGGAGAGAGGATGAGGAAGAGAATGGCCTTGCGAAGAGATGGAGACGAGATAGAAATGCCATGGTTGGAAGGAAATGGAAATGGCGCGGAATGGAAGAAGAAACAAGAGAAGAGAGTGAGTGGGGTCAATTTTCCAGAGCTCAAAGCGAGTTAGCGACTCGACAACCTTAGCCAACACAACACAACAGCATGAGCATGGTGATGATGGTTGTGATTGAGGATGCTGTTGGGTTGCGCAGGCTGTCCCTCCCAATTTAGTTTCGGACTTGACCCCCCCACCCTACTCTCTCTCTTTTTTCTCTCCCTCCCGTCGCACCTCTTAAGAAACACAACCCAAAAAAGAGACACTTCTTCAATTATGTCTTTTCTTTATCTTATTTTTAAGCTTAAAGAAATTTATAATTAAAAATTTCTTCAGATATTTTTTTTTTGGAAAAAATAATGAAAATTAGGACGCTGATTTTGGCACTACTTTTGAAAAAAAAATATCTTGGAATTTTTTGAAAAACTAAAACTTGGGATAAAAAATTTACCACTCATGATAAAAAATAAATAAATAAAGACATAGAGAATATTTGTTAAATTGCAATAAAACATAATTTTTTTGAAAAGCTTGCAGTAAAACACAATTTATACCGAATAGATGTATTATTAATTAATATTATATTCAACGAAAATAATTTTGTTTAAGTATTATTTCATATTTAAATATAGACTTTTTTATTAAAATTTAAACCATAATTTACCATATTATGATAAATTAATTCTCTTATCACTAGACTCTAAACTAAATTTCAATTTCCTTACCATATATCAATTTGAGTGTATATAAATATAAATAACAGCTTTTCTCTAATATATATTCATAGAGGTATTAATATCTTTTATAAATAAGTGGTTAGTATTTAATTATAAACCTATTAATTTTAATTACTTTTTTCATTTTATCTTTTTGAAAAATCGAATATACCTTTTTATTTATTATAGGAATGTGACTTAATTTTTAAAAAATTTAAGATTTTTTTATATATTTAATTTATAATTTAATTTAAGAGATTACATTTTATATATCAACTGATAAAATTTCAAAAATGGCTATATTATCATCCAACATGACATGACAATTTTTTAAAATCCTATTAAGTGACAGAAATTAATCTCTTAATTTAATACAGTTTCAGTATAAAAGAGACATTTTCACAATACTAATAAATTTGCGTGAGTGATTCTTGAGTTCTATTATTCGACCAGATCGTCGGCTCGTCGGTGGGGGAACGGCCCGTTTACACGAAGCATTTGACCGATCGATCCCCAGAAGCAGCACGCTTATTCTCTCTGTGTCTGTGTTTGGTGGGTGCGATCAGATGAGGTCAGGTATGGCTGCAACCATCTCTCACTCTCACGCTCAGCTTTCGTGCTTCGCTGCCCTTCGTACTCATCATCGCAGCAGCCTACTACTCCTTCAGAGGCGCTCCCTTCCATCCCCTTCTCTTCGCTCCAACAACTCCAACGTCGGTCTCAACCCTTCACTTCTCAATTTAACCTCTTTTTTAATTTTTCGTTCTAATTAATTAGCCTTATGCTCACCGTGAAAATCAGCATGTATCAATTTCAAATTCTTAGCTTTTATTATTATTATTATTGTTGTTGTTGTTGTTACCACTAAGGACTAAGGAGATGACTGTATAAGGGTTGTAGTTTAGCCTGAATTGCAATGTAAATGCTTCAAGTTTTATACTTTTTTTCGATAGATGGAAATGAAATTTCTCAGATCTAAAGCAATGCTTCCTGAATCATAGGTCGCCAAAGAAAAGTTTGAATTCTTGCCTCGAGAATTTATGAGCTTATGTTTGTCAATGAGACGTTGGTGTTGCTTAGAATCACTATTTAATTATTACCTCCTAAGTAGCAACTTTGTTGAGCTCAGGGATTCAGATTGAAAAGAGGATATTGCTTTCTTTCTCATCAAATTAGATAGTTCACCTTTTTACTCTTGTAAGGTCATCGAAAGATGTTGTTTTTTGATTTCTATCAAAAAAAAATAAATAAATAAATAAAAAGATGTTTTTTGTCAAGTCTGTGTCTGTTCCTCTTGAGTTATTTCTTTCTGGGGATCACTCTGCCCGAATCGATGTCTTACCTTTATTACTACTGTCACCAATGCAAATAATCTACATCTTTCAAAGTTGGCATGCATAACTACTTATATTGGGGTGTTTTTCTGCAAGTGGTACAGTGATTAACAAGTATGCTTGTATGTATGTAATTCTAATGAGAATGCAGAACAGAGTGCAAGAAGTGTGTATGAAAAAGTTGCCATTAGTAATCTGATCAAATGCACATTGTTTGGTTTTTGCTTATAGGCATGTTTCTCTGCACTTAGCTGAAATTAAATATATATGCTTGTATATGTCACTCCTTTGAAATTGTTTTTTTATTTTTTTTGGGGGGGGGGTAGTGCTAGACGTTTATATGAAGTTATGAACAGGCTTGCATAAGTAATGTGCTTTTGTTAAATGTAAGTCTGCTAGAGCAATTATTTGATATTGATACTAAACAGGAAGCATATCTCATATAGTTATCAGTTGTTATGAGTCTGGAGAGGCATGGCACAGATACTGCTGGTTCTGATGCCAAAAATACGCTAAGTTATGCAGCTGATGTGTCAAAGTTGCATGTTGAAGAAAATCAGAAGCCGTATTTAACTGAAGAAGACCATGATGCTGAAAAGATAGGGTCTGGAGAGGCAGTGCCAGCAGGTGTCAGTCAACAGAAAAGGACTGCAAAAATTCATGATTTTTGTTTAGGCATTCCCTTTGGTAAGTGTTCCTTGTTTGATATTTTGCTTGTTTAGTCACTTTACTTTTAAATACAGTTCACCTTTGTGTTGGTGGATAAAAATTTGGCTTAATTGCGCTTTAAGCCCCGCTAGTTTTCTGGGCTATTGCTTGTTTTCCTTTTGGGAAGAAGGGGGTGTATTCAATATCACATTCAAGTTGATAGAAGATGTAATATTTCTTTTTCTTTTTCTTTTTTTTCTTTTTTTTTTTTTTGGTTAGATCAAGGTTAGTGGAAATTAAATCTAAGTGAAAGAGAAGAAAAAAATAATTATGCTTTTAAGTAAAATCTCAAATTGGTCTTCAAAAGAGTTACAGGTCATCAATTAGGTCTTCGAAAGATTAATTTTTATTTCATTAATCCAAACCTTAGCCTTCATGAAGAAACCACTAAATGGTGTCTAATATGTCATGTTATGAAATGAAATGTCACATTATGCGTTGATGTGACACTTATCTACCAAAATAGACCCAAATTGGTTCTTAAAAAGTTACAGAACATCAATTTGGTCCTCAAAAAAAAAAAAAAAATGAAAATTAGTTATTCAAGGACAAAATTGATATTCTGCAACTCTTTTAAGGACCAATATGGGTTTGTCTCAGTAGATGGCATGACACATCATAACATAACATGACATATCATACACTTGTTAACATTTTCTTCATAGGGGATAATGTTTGGACTGACATTAAATGAAAATTAATCTTTCAAAGACCAAATTGATGTCACAAATTTTTTGAGTTATGTTATGTGTAGATATGATTTGTCGGACACTGTGCCGACTCACACTCCATCTACCATTTAGTGCAGATCCAAAAATTTTGGTAATGGGGGCAAAAATAATACATAATACATAAGCATAATAAAGAAGTTTTATATAATTTTTATGTTAGTGTGGGTTCAAACACAATAAAATAATAGGGGCAAAAATATGTATTCACCTATGTACTATTAACAAAATTCTTAAATTTTGGTGGGGGCGTACTATACATAGATCTGTCCTTGACTATTGGCTAGGGTATAGACCCAGTACAAGTGGGGTCCACACCCCATCTAATGGTGAAAGGGGTATAAATCGGCCCGGTATCCCATACCCCATATGTACATATAACATTTTTCAATTTTTTATAACCAAATTAATGTCCCACAATTTTTTCAAAAACCAATTTGAGGTTCCACTCGTGTACTTTCTGTTCAAAGGGTGTTTTACATTAAATGAAAGATCTTTGAGTAGGATAGTGAATTGATTTACCTCTGAAAAGGCTTATGAAGGCAACTGTTATATTGATTATGGCTTATTAACGTTTCTACATGTGTCTGGCAGTGTAAAATGGAACATGTGCTGATCATGTTATTGAATTTGTGGATGACCTTTTGATTGTAACATCTATTATATGAAAATGTGGTACATTTTGCCAGTGCAAATAAGAAATTTATGCCCTATTATGCCTATTTAAACAAAGATGTGATATGTTATCTTTTGTCTAAGGTGGATTTGTTCTAACTGGAGGGATTATTGGATTCCTTTTTTCATGGAGTACTGCAACACTGAGCAGTGGTGTGCTCTTTGGTGGTTCTTTACTGTTCCTCAGCACCCTTAGCTTGAAGGTCTGGAGGCAAGGAAAATCAAGTTTACCATTTATTCTAGGACAAGCAGGTATGTGACTTCATCATCATTAAGACATCATTGGTCTTGGAATTAAAAAGAAAGAAACCTAAAATGTGATGCAGCATGATGATGTCAAATAGATAATTGTTATTTCATCTCTTGACATGTTGCTTCCTTATTTTGCAGCATTGGCAGGGGTCCTTATCTGGAAGAACTTTCAAAGCTACTCACTGGTAGTACATCTATTTTGACAAAAACTGCCCTTATCTTGTGCCTCATTTCAATGTTAAACTTATTTGCTTTTCTGGAAGCAGGCAAAGAAAATATTTCCAACTGGCTTCAGTGCTATTATAAGGTATTTTAATCAGTGGCTTCCAACCTATTAATTTTACTTTGGTCTTTGAAATTGCTAATTGTTCTTTTAGCCTTTTGGTTGCATCTTGCAAGCTTTCGTGATTTTGGTCTGACTCTTTATGCATGCATGCATTTTTTTTTTTTCTTTTGGCAGTTCTGCAATGCTCTGTTTTTATTTGTATGTGCTTATATCTGGAGGAAACCCACCGCCTAAGAAGTTGAAGCCATCTGCTAGCGTTGCATGATGAGATAATGAAGGTTATGTTAGCTTATGTGACATGGGAAATATAATTACTTGTTTTGCTGCGAATTGAAGTAAGTTTATAAGCTAATTTTGGCTAAGCCACCTTTGAAAGTAGGTCAGCAAAGAGGTACCAATGTGATTATTCCATCAGATTCCGAGGCATTTTAGTGGATTCCATACCAATAATATGAAATGTGATGAAAAAGCTGATTTGCATGTTATAGTTACATACTTTAGGTACTGACTATGTGGCACATGCATTTAGATTTCGGGTTGAAATTTGGTACCAAGAATATAATATATAATATAATTATATATGCATTTGCATTGCTTAGAAAGCCTCTTTCTGAGGTTCAAATGCAGTTTGCGTTCTTTGGGATGATATTGATTGATCATATCCTAGGCATAGGATCACGCACTTTCATGATTCATGCCATTGGAGAAAATAACGTATGTTATACTGCACCAGGATGATGAAGTGCATGTGTTCTCCAATCTATTTAGACATCATGAAGTAAATGTGTTTCTCCAGTCTGCTGACTGATGTCTAAGTTGTTTGGGGCATTCATTGATCAGATCCATAAGTTGTTAATTTGTGATTCCTCCCCGGGTTTATATATAAAGCGAAATGCATTTTCCCCCCATAACTATATGCTAATTACTAATCAAATCCCATTGTTCTGCGAGTGACTATTTAACTACGGGGATTATTAGTCCTTTCTTACTCGCGAGATAGAAATCAAGGTTTACACTTTCATTTATAAATCAAGGGAGTGGCTGTACTCTTATTGTCCATTGTCATTTCCTTTTAATTACATTTGTTTCTATTTTTCCAAAATACTCTTAGTTGAAAATGTCTTCAACTTATAATCTATTGTGATTCCTGTACTCTAACTTTTTAATGAATAAATATTAATTAATAATAAATAACAAAATGTGACTATAACTAATTCAATATTTGTTTTTTTGGGTCAGAACTAATTCAATAAATTTTAAATAAAGCTAACTATTAAACCAAGTCCACATATGAAACTTCTGAGCCCAAGTTTATCTAAATTTAAAAGTATAGTTATGGTAGTATTCGATATAGCATATTTATCGACACCATATACGTAATTTTTTGGGGGGAAAAGATACTCCATTCTTTTGAATTATAGATTATATGTATTATATCTTTAGTATTTTAAAAATATGCAAGTTAACTCTTCAACTTTCTTGAATATGTACTTTAGTCCTTCTTTTAAAATTTTGTCCATTATTAACAAAAATTATATATACTAATACTTTCCTAAATTTGGTTAATGTATATTTTAATTCCTAAACTAAAAAAAAATATACAAGTCAATATCTTAAACTTTTTTGAACGTGTGTTATGTTCATTAATAATAGATAGAAAAATTAACAGAACGATTGATTTGTATATTTAGGAAAGTTTAGGGGTTGATTTGCACCTTTTTCAAAATATTAGGAGTAAAATGTATATAACCTATAGTTTAGAGAGATAAATGCTTCTTCTTTTTTTCTATCTAGCACTATTGCCTTATCTGTATTTTTTTTCATGTCTGTCTCCTTTCAAGCATTGCAGCATAAAGGGTATAATAGTATTCTTAATATTACTTACATTTTTCTGTCATTTTCTAAGATCAAGACTTAGATGTGTTGTTTTGCACAAGTAGGATGCGGAAGGGGAAGATTATAGATTTATTTGTTATTTTTTTTATTTAAATTGATCATTAGATTCATGTTGTTGGTTTAATTAAAGATAATTTTTATATTTAATATTAATTTGTATAATTGTTAAATAAAAATTTAGAACATAAGAATGACAATAAATTATAAGTTCAAGACAACTTTTTAAATTAAAGGTATTTTAGAGATATAGAAAGCAGACATTACTAAAAAAAAGTGGCAATAGCCATGGTTTTTTTTTTTTCAGAAATAAAATAAAAAAAATTAATTTTGTAAATAATAGGTTTAGGAAGTTATTACGGAAATATGGGAAAAATTTTGTGTGAGACAAATCGGCTTGGGCTAGGTCAATTTGTAAATGCATAGAAATTAGCCCATTTTAAGTCGATTTATGTACAAAATGTTTTGTACATAAATCGGTCGAACCTAGGCCGATTTCCATTTAATTATTCATATAAGTGCCTTCCCACACTCAGATAGTCGAGATCATTTTCATTTATTCGAGTGAAAGTGTTTCTGAGTGAAAAATGTCTGAGAGATCTTTCATACTTATTCATCACAATGGTGAAATCACAAACACAGTAAAGGGAGCAACATTTTGTGGTCAAAATCTAGTTGGTGTGAGTGTTTCTTCATCTATCACTCTTTTAGAGTTGCAAAACACAATATTGAGGAAGTTAGGACAACTGAATTGGAAGCAAATAACTAAAGTGGTGTATAGATTGCCCACTATAGTTGGGTAAGGTGAGGTCCGCTACACAACTTTCGTGGTTAGGAGTGATGAAGATGTAAGTCTCATGTTCTATTATCACTCCCAATGTCTTGAGATTTGCATTATAGAGTTGTTTATCACCCTCAAAGATACGAATATCAACTCTCAACCCACCATTTGTTGGAGCAAACTTTAGTGTTAAAGGCTCAGATCCTAATCTTGTAGCATGTCCAACTTTGTTACGCCATCTTTGACTTTCGTTTTATACAGTCCTTTGCAGAACAAAGGTGTTCAGCGTGGAAATATAGAGGATATGGAGGATGGTAGAAGCTTCGAATAGCTTGCTATGTAGATTGCAAGGCTGCTTATAGGAAGCGGCCCAATTTTGGGTTTTGAAAGTTTTGTTGATCATAGAGACAACGATGAGGATCCCCTTTAAGTACCAGCTGACAATGATAGCAGTGAAGGCTCAGATAGAGAGGTAGCTCCTATTATCGACAGTCAACCGTCCATGACTCGACCGACAATGAGCTAATCTCAAGAGCATCCATATCACCAGTCATCTTTGAATTTGGATGCGATGAAGTAGAGCACATTTATAGGGCTCAGTGGACTTGAAGGAGGTGGCTGGATAATACAAGAGAAAATGAGTTGTATGTTGGGCAACAATTTCCTAAAAAGAAAGCTATGTTATTTGCGGTAAAAAATTACAGCACCTAAAGATTCGTTGAGTACAAGGCATTGGAGTCTGATCAGGTGACATACCACAACAAATGCAAGCATTTTGGGAATGATAGTACTTGGAGTATACAAGTTACATATCGTCGGAAGAAGAAGCGGTCGGAAATTCTGAAGTACAACGAATCACATACTTGTTTGTCCACTTCCCTTTCCCAAGACCATTCGAAGTTGGACACAAATGTTATTTGTGCGACCATATTCCCTATGGTGTAGGCTGATTCGACGATATCCATTAAAGTGCTGCAAGGATCGATGGAGGAGGTACGGTTTCAAGACCTCGTACAAGAAGGTGCGGCTGGCCAAGCAAAAGGCCATTGCTAAGGTTTATGGCGATTGGAAAGAATCGTACAATGAGCTTCCTAGATGGCTGCAAGCTTTATAGATATTTGTGATAGTTACAATCATCCAATTGACTACTATGCCATATTATAGCAGGAATTTTGTTGATATGAGTTGTGTGATGTTCCACCATTTGTTTTGGATATTTCAGCCCTGCATAGAAATGTTTAAACACGGCAAACCATTCATTTCAGTTGATGGCATCCACTTATATCGAAAGTATGGTGGGACACTCCTAATGGCAATTGCCCATGATAGTAACTCTAACATTTTGTCAATTGCATTTGCTGTGGTAGAAGGAGAGACAAAGGATGCTTGGTCCTTTTTCTTGACTAATCTGCACCAACATGTGACACCGCAAGAAATTCTAATAATTTCTGACTGACATGAGGCTATCAAAGTGGGTATAAATTTGGAAGATAATGGGTGGCATCCTCCAATAGTTTATCATGCATACTGCATACGCCACATTGCTTCAAACTTCGCACTCCAATTCAAGAGTAAAAATACACATCGAGCCCTCATGAATGCAGCATATGCAACGATTTACTGGGAGTTTGCATATTGTTATGGCTTATTAAGATATGAGAATCCAACAACGTGTGCATGGATTGACAAAATTCCGAAAGAAAGTGGACATAGTACTGTGACAAGGGATGCAGATTCGAGCATATGATGACCAATTTATCGAAGTGAATTAATGTTGTTTTGAAGGGCATCCGCAATCTTCCAATTACGGCCCTTGTGAAATCCACTTACTTCCATCTTGTTAAGCTATTTGTAAGGAAAGGGAAGGAGGCTAAGGCCCACCTTGTGAACAGATAAATGTTTTTGCAGGCGCTAATGCAAGCGATCGAGATTAACAAATAGTCGATAGGCACCATGAACGTCTCCCAGTTTTCACGGGCAGCTTACCCCTCAGACGAACATTGATATCCTCTCCACCTGGAAAAAAAAAAAAAAACAAAGAATTAGTACTCTTGTAAATGGAAAATGATAAAGAAAAATTGATTATTTTTACAAAAAATTACCTCCCAGCTAAAGGAAACATAAGTTGGTATCTTCCTCCACGACATAATGTTGATATTCTATACCATGTCCACGATTGTAAAAGGGCTAAGCACCTAGAAACATTTGTGACATTGTGCTTCACACTGCGACATAATTGGCGATACAGGGTTGCCAATACTACACAGCCCCAACTGAGCCTCCCAGCTTCACCAAAGTCATGGAGGAAAGGTAGCCACTTTAGACTAACCCTGGAGTTTGATGCATCTACCATCAAAAACCAACTGGGCAACCGTAGAGCGTATGTGCGGGTGTGACATGCAACCGTCTTGTCAGATGCATCGACATCCAAAGTAGGAAATGCACTCCTAAACCAGGTGAGTTTAGTAGTGCATCCTTGCATATTTGTATCCTTTGGCACCACCCCAAGCAGCTCCTTGCAAAAGCTCGGTATATCATGATTTAGATGAGTCTCATAGTTAGATGTGCATCCGCTAACCGGTTCTTCATCCACACATAATCCTAGTTGGAATGTGACATCTTGAAGCATCATGATACACTCTTCGTACGGTAAATGGAATGTGTGCATCTACGAGCACCACCGCTTTATATTCAAAATTAAAATTTAGATTTAGATTCAGATACAAATTCAAATAGAAATTCATATTATACCTAACTAATCTAATCTAATATAACTACCAACGTTAACTAAAAAAAAAAAAAAAAAAACTATCTTCAAATTAAGTCTTTCAACAATATGCAAAATAGCATCCAGATGACGTAAATCATGCTCCATATTCTTAGATTTACAACACAGGTATAATAACAAGAATTAGTAACTACATTAATGCTTTATAAATAAAAATATAAAAAAATTTTAACCGGATACCTTACCTTTCTCTTTTTTTTTTTTTCTTTCTTTTCCTTTCACCACTTTTTCCTATCTCTCCTACCTACCCCTCTCTCTCTCTCTCTCTCTCTCTCTCTCACACACACTAACAATACAATCCCTTTCTCTCTCTAACATTGCAATGAAATCAGCCTACCTAAGCCGATATATATAGGCGATGGATTGCATGGAAATCAGCCTAAATTGGGCCGATTTGCAAATACACAGAAATCGGTCTATATATATATAGACCGATTTTTGTACATTTACAAATCGGCATAGTTTAGGCGAATTTGTCTCACAAAATATTTTTACCATATTTTCATAATAATTCTTCATTTCCAATATTTACAAAATTAAATTTTTTATTTTATTTTTAAAAAAAACCCAATAGCCACTCCCGTAAATTAAAATCTGACCAGTAAAATTAATTGAGAAGTCAACTTTCAGCTTGTCTTTCTGAAATCTCTACCTCTATGTGGAATTCTCATTTATTTATATTCTGAACATTGCATCACATATTCTCTCATTTTGAGGGATTTTGTTTTTCAATTAATTGTGATATGTTTGTTTTAGAGGGCCCAAACCCTGAACCCTAAATATCATCATTATATCCGTATTTTTGTCAAATAAAATCTGATTTATTATATCCATAATCTGAATACGTCTTTTCATCCATTTTAGCTACACTTGTAAAATGTTACAATCCACTAGTCTTTTCTGCCTATGGTGAATATTCAATGATTCCTGTTCAAAAATGGATTCAGTTTGTACTTTCCCAAACATGAGCTTTTTTTTTTTTTTCACTCTGAGAATTTCCAATACGTGAGTCATGACTACTTTAGGGTAACGAAAGATTAACACGGCTCAATATAAACAAGACAACAGGCATGGTTTGTACAAGTTTGGCACTCAATAGTGCAGTAACTTAGCAATATATTACTCTCTTAAAGAAAAGCTCAAGCAATTATGGCCGAAAAGGGAAAATTCCGAGCAATATATTACTCTCTTAAAGAAAAGAGTAATACATGCTCAAGCAAGAAGCTTTGGCCAAAAAGGAAAAGTTCCAATCAGTCCAAAAAAAAAAAATTCAAATCGGTCTTTAAAAGGATGCATGAAATATTAAATTAAACACTTCAATGTTTTTGACATTAATTAGAGTCTTTATTGTATAAAATACCCATTAATTTAAGGATTATGCTAAAATATACATTAGAGGATAAAATTAAAATCAACACCTAATTTGTTCAAATAGTTTAACACTTATTCCTTATAAGTAAGACCTTTTTTTTTTGTCGTATTATAAGTAAGGTTTTGGAATCAAGTTTTGTAAATGGAAAAAATTAGTACTAAAAGAGTTTTGTTTTTTAATGGGCAACCCAATTCAAAACAAATTAGTTAGAGTTTAGTTGACTTGGGATAGTCGTAATTTATACAAAAAAAAAAACTAAATTGATGTCTATTTTAAACATTGAGGGATTAAATTAGTATTCAAATTAAATTTTTAGTAGACTAATTTAGTGTCATATATATTTTTAAAAAATGAATTTGAGCCTTTACTAGTAGAAGAAGAAGAAGAAGAAAACAAAAAGATAAAGTCCCTGATTTTCTTTTTGGGGGTGCATATCCATGATTTTCATATAAGAATAAGACAAAATAGAAATCCTATGTTTTTTTAATTCTGTCAAATTTTATTTTTTAAAACCATTGAATAACTCGAGTAATGAAAATTTCTTACATCCCTAAGTAGAAAACAACATTTGCAAGCCGGGGTACATAAGGTGTAACTTCGTGCAAGATCAAATCGTGTTTTTTCTTTTCCTCGCGAAGATTTGTCTTGTGTCTCCTCCTGTATCTTCCTAAATTGACGATGAGATGTGGGGCCCGAAAAAGTTGAGATTTCAAAAGCCAATAATCCAGAAATCAACGGTACATATTTAAAAATAATAACAATAATAATAATACATCACTCTCCTCTTCTTTTCCACATATAATTTAACTCATTAAAAACTTTTACTCATATATAGTAATAACCATCAGCACCATGATTGAGTTATTACTTAAAACAAAAGGAACTGCTCCTCTTCTTCAGTGGGTGGCTGAAGGGACTTGGTCCTGACTTGTGAAGGTAACCCTTTATGTAGTGGTGTCCCAATGGCATCTCGGAGGGGTGCAAACTGCACAGTATACCGTTATGGGGCTCCTTGGTAATGGATCAACAAATGTTGATTGGGAAATAATTGATATTTACTTAGTTACACAGTTTGATATTAATTTTTATTACTATATCGGTTGAACTATGATAATTTATCATGTAAACATTTGAGAGTTATATTTTAAAAAAACTAAATATCAATAAAAATGCTATCAAACCGTTTTTCTTATAAGTTTTTAAGTATTTATTATGTTAATCTTATCAATATAAAAAATGTACCAAATTACTTCAGATTAATGTGAGTTTTTATATACATGATATATATAGGAGATAAACGTCTAATCTAATTGTAGATTTTATGAAAATTTTCTCTCATAAAAATTTATTCAATAGGATATGAGTGATTTAAACTTACAGCAATGTCAATTTATTATCCTAACTCATATTGATTTTATTAAATAGAAAATATCTGCGAGCACTCATTGACTCATTTTTAATTCTCACCTTGATTTGAAAAGTTAAATTTTAAAGAGAAATAGTCATTGATACATGGATTTAATTTTTGTGCACAAATACTCAATCAATAAAATTTGAAAAAAAAAATATGAAATTATAATAAATAATTATTTATTAAGATAACTACTGACCATGATTTGTCATTTTTTTAAAATTCTGTTAACTTGCATTGTCATAGAAATTAAACTCTTGATATATTATTATAACTTCTATGTACTTACACATGTTTAAAAGTTTAAGGATTTAATTTTAATACATTGTCAGTATAAAAAAAAATTTATATAATATTCAATTATATTATTATATCATTAAAAATATTTAATTTTTACAATAATTATCTTAAAAATCATATATGTGGTGCTATATGATTTATTGATAGTATAAAATATTTTATATTAAAAATTAATCTCAAAGTGTAGACGTCCTTACCGCCATCTATTTTTCAAAAAATCAAGTTAAATGTTAACATAAGTAAAAATATGAATGTTTATTTTAAGTCTAAAAATCTCTTTCATGAAAAGACTTGTTAAAGATATAAAATTATTCATAAACTTTTATTTAATAACTCAAACTGTTTAGTAGAATTGTTGACTCAAGTGTAAGCATCAAGCATATATGGATTTCATGTCATGTAATTAATTATAATTCAATTGTCTGAGAATGGTTTTACAAAATTTTGTAGTCATGCTCGTTAAACATGCCTATGACACGTTGTCTCAAAATGCTTATTTGTGAGTAGGCTGAACTTGGGATGCTTATATATATATATATAAAATCATCTGGCCAAATGGAAGGATTGCACTTGAATTATTAGCAAAAGTATATATTTTGCTTTAGGGATCAACAATTTCAATGCATTCCACATCAATGGAGCGTTTGGATCTATAGCAAATTAATGGTGTGGTACATGTTCGAAACTAGGGACATGTCAATGGCAATGTTATGGTGGAGGGTTGTCAATTATGGGTGTGAAGGCATTATCTAATAGGGGTCCATATCAAAGAAAAATTGCATTATAAAGAAATTAAGCCCAGAAAAATAAAAATGAAAAACTTTTACTTCGGAGTATTAATTAATGGATACTATTTATAGGTTATCCTAATTCCTAAGAATGTGGACGAAGTTTTAATTCAGCATATCGTCCTCGTTACCAAATTAAGGACAACCTCCGATGGTGGGTAGAACAACATTGTCCCTCATCAAATTCTAAAACTATCATGCTTTGAGATGACACTACTATGGAGTTTCTGTTGCCTGAATAAACCATGTTGCATTGGTATGCCTAACCCCATCTTTATGGACGATGGGAAAGAAAAGTTGATGATAGGGATCCCACATTAGGCGTGAACTATCACCTCCATGTAGCAAGGGAAGGGTGCATGGACCACATGGTCATTCAGGGTGGCTCTTTGCCACGTACACGTGTCTTGTTCTTTGGTCGAGGCTTGAACATGTGGCTCATACTTCTCAAGTCTTAAGACAAGGCCATTTTTCATGTCCTTGTTTATAGTTAGGTTAGAGTTAGAGGCCCTTTTGTGTCTTGTACCCCATGTTGAATTTGAACGGAAAGCAATTCTTGCTCTTGAAGACTTTTGGAAGCCGATGTATTCAAAGCATACGGCGACTACGCACTTATCAAGCATTGGTATTAGGTTTTGAGGTGGGGATTCTTCCTTTCTCGGCCCTTTAACTAGTCTTGTCATGCTTGGCACTGGCGACTGCACTCGAGCATTGATGGGATGGCTATACTTTTTGGCAGATCATAAAAGAAAGCTGCATGGTTGTCCGTGAGTAGACAATTTTTTTATTTTTTATTTTTGTAATTCGTGTGTATACGGGATAGGCTGAAATTCAATCAATCTGATTTAAGTTATATTAATTTATTATAAAAATAAAACTACTTTGAATTATAAAAAAAAAGACTCTACCTAATCTAAAATATTATTTGAAAGAAATAAGTATCAAATTTTTTTAATCTAGAGACATTAGTATCAAATAGATAATTTTAAATCACAAACTTTCTTCCCTCTCAATTTTTACACCAAGTTTTAGTATGTTTAATTTTTTATTTGAAAGATTTTAAAATATGATTTAAGAAAAAAAAATTTTAAACTTTTGCTAATGCCCTTCTATTAGTATTATCCAAACATGTACTTTGTGGTGAGCCACTTTAGGACATAGGGTTTCTAAAATAAGTGTTAATCTACAGTGAGAAAATTTCCTAGCCTATACACAAATAGGTTACATAGACTCAGAATGGATGGGACTCACGATTGGTCACCACTAGCACTTAGAGTGGATTTTTGGATTTTTGCAGGGTACGTTAGAGAAATGCTTTTATTTTTATTTTTATTGTTATTGTTATTTTTATTTTTAATAGTAAAAATGTCACATTTTCTATTTGTACCACTTTTTTCACAAACTAAAAATAGGAACAAAATAAAAATAAAGTAATATTTCATAATTAATATTAAAAATAAGAAATATTTTCTAAAACCAAGCTATTCCTTAATTTTTAAGATTTAAAATAAGATATTTTGAATGTGATATTCTCATACATATTATAAATTTATAACTCTTTTGAATAATAAAAACAAAATAACTATGCAAGCTGTTAAGTAATATCTTATTATAATTGTTTCACATAGTTCAAATTAATATATAACAGCATACATTAAAATACAGTTGTGCGATAAAGTATCAACTAGTTGTTCAATTCAATAGGTAGATGGATAGAATTCAATGTTAATGAAAAATTAATTTTAAAAGATAAATATGTCCAAACATAATTCTAAAGTATGTTGCACATATAATAGATTCAAAACCAAATAAAAAATTAACATATGTCATTTACTTATTTGTTATTATTTATGTAATCTTTGAAATAATAATGATGAACATTAAATATTTTTATTGATATAGCAATAAATAATTAAATGAATGTGTAAAAAAATGTTGCAATGATAGTATAAAATTAAATTTTTGTGTGTGTGTTATATACAAATATATAGCAGCACATATACAAAATTAATGTGGATGCTGTCATCCATGCGAGAAGTGAGGTATCACGATATTCATCAGAAAATGCGAAGCCAATTTTCGGCTGGCAAAGCTCAAATTCGAAGGAATTGTAGAGACCTCATCGAGCTGAGCTAATTGCAGCTAGGGAGGAATTGTCTTTTGCTTGGGAATTGAGATTCAGGAGAATTATTCTAGGAGAAGTGATAAAGGACTCACTTTTTGTAAGTCGACTTACCACTTATTTATCATTAGATGAGATGTGAACTCAATTTAAGTGAGATCTATATACTATTTAATAGTGGATAAATGATGAGTCGATATAATATCTCACTAAAAGTGAGTCCCCTCAATATTTTTCTTATTCTAGAGGATGATGCAAAGAAAGTCTATGCCTTACAATTTCACGTGCAATGGATTCATCCTTAAGATATATTCCTTTATTCTGGGCGGTTTTCATGTTTTGCTTGTGGTTATAAGTACTCCTAGAATATGTTTAAGTGGTAAACTACTTGGCTCACACAGGGCTAGCTCAGGAAGTACTGCTATTTGGCTAGAGGAACCCCTCGAGAATGTTATCCATCTTCTGAAAGCAAGTTGATGCTTTGATTCAATAAAGTATTTTTCACATGAAAAGGGGTCGTCTAAAATGGTCTTCATTGGTCAAGATACATTATGCACTTTGTTATCAAATGTTAAAAATTTGATGATGTATCAATATATCCATTATCTGTGAGGTATTATAGTAATTTTTTAATTTTATTCAGATTTTAAAAATATGGTTAAATATATTTTAAAAGTGATAAAAAATTATTTGTATAATTTTAAAATTAAACAAAATTTTTTAGTGATATTTTGAATAATTCCAAAATATTATATAATATTTTTTCTAATTTATCTATATGATCCTAAAATTAAATAAAATTATTCTAAAATTTAACAAAATTTGTCTAGGATAATCTCAATGATTCTATGATCATACAAATAAATTTTGGTTAATTTTGAATGTATTTAACTACATAATTTGAGATTGAGTAAAACTAAAAAATTAATATATTATATCACATATAATTAGTGTATCATAATATATCGTCAGATCATAATGTGCATAGTAACACGTGCCAAAAAAGAGAGCTTGGTGGTGACTCCTGATCCCAAAAAAAAAAAAAAAATAGTATTGGTCTGCTATGATAATCAATTACATGACAAACTTTTAATTACATCTCCAATCACTATAACATACTTGAAATTTAACAGTACTTGAAAAATGTTATTAAATTATAAAAAATTGTTACAAAAATTAAATATAGGGCCGTTTAATCATAAACCCTAAATGCTACAGAAATAATTTTCTACTTGAAAGTTTTGTCCCCCGCCTCCTTTTCTTCATATGCTTCTTGAAGAACTTTAATAATATATAGTGGCCACACAAGGAGGATGCAACATGATGATGGATATGTAGGAGAGGAGGGCTATATGTTTTGCTTCCTATAGAGGATAAGATAGCATGTGAAATAGGGTCTGTATATATATATATTCGAACCTCGATCATGTGCACGCAACTATCGTCATTTTCAACTAGAATGAGTATGACACAACGTCAGATGCTCGGAGATTTCACACCTTCACTCATGGTAGGGCTAGTGTAGATAAGTTTAGCAATTCGTAAATTATTCAAGTTACTTATTAGACGTTTAATTGAATTCGATAATTCAAATAAATAAACAAATTTAAGCTTAAATTTAGATGAACCAAACTTAATCAATATTTAGTTAGTTCAAATTGTTTAACACTTATTTTCTTTAAATAAGGTGTTGGTTAGTTTGAGTCTTGTGAATAGAAGGAAAAAAAATTAAAAAAAGAAACTAATATTAAAAAAATTTTATTCCTATATATAGGATAATCTAGCTTCAATCAAAATAGTAAAAATTCAATAGATTTTAAATACTAACAGTTTGGTAAAACAATGACGGTCAAACTTAATTTTTATAACTTGATATCAATAGGTGACAAATAAGACATATATATAATTTGATTAAAAACATAATTTTATAGGGCGTTGGTGATATTGTCGTATAGTCTTTGCTCTATTTCTCTGTTTATTGCTCCTCACTTTAGTGAGTCGGAGCTCTTTTTGTATAAAAAAAAAACATAATTTTATATAAAATAGATATAAATAATATTGTTTATATATTATCATTTAGTAAGTTATAATTTGATAGCGAAATTAACTATTAAATATTAATTACTATATGTCGCATAAAGTTGTGATTTTTTTAACACCATTTATTACTTATTTAACTTTAACTTTTAGAGTCTTTAACTTTTTTTCTCTATTTTTTTTTGTTTTTATTATGAAAATGTTTATCAAATATTAAATTAATAAAATAAAAATACTTAAATAGATTATTTGATAAAAAATACATTAGAAAGTCTTTAACTATCTTTTTCTATACTTTTTTTTTTGTATTTTTAAGCAAGTCAAGTGTAAAGTTTAAATTTGATTCATTTAAATAAACCGGTCAAACTTAAGTAGTATGTTTTTCACAAATTAACTCTAAGTTACAAGTGTTCGACTTACTAATTAATATATTTAGGAATTTTACTCTTCTAGAGTGCAGAATGAATTTTAAAAGGTGAAAAATATACAATTTCAACCGTTTATGAAAAATTAACTGTTCGAATTATCATACACAGATGTATGATCTATCATGCTTATATATTTTACAAAATATTAAACAATTTTTTTTTTTATCAATGGGTGTGATGGTACACTTTACTCTTTAAACCCCTATTCATGTGCCTTTTCATGATCGGTATCAAGAGCGGAATTCGTCTTTGTCATTATTTTCTCTTGCCTCATGAGTCATGACCATCAGGTTATATAGGTACTTCTGCAATCACGTTACAATTTGCTTGGTAGGGGATACTTGTACTTCTCTTTTTGTTTGAGTAGAGAGAGAGAGAGAGAGAGAGAGAGAGAAGAAAGTTGTCATTCATAAAGCCAATAATCAGGTAGTGGAAGAATGCAGCATCACATATATAATCTATTGTTTGAGCGGAGCCTAAGTACTTTGTAATAAGTACTTTTGAAATAATTATTTTGGAATATTCTAGCCATGACTTGGTGACCCCAAAATCTCTCTCTGAGCCTGGGACATTATACATATATATAGATTCGCAGAATTTTGTTTGATGTTGAGCACTCAGTGTACTGCACCGTTAGTTAGATCATCTAGGCATGTGATCTCCGCACAAATGAAATAAATTGATTAGGTCTCTACACGCTCATGACTAAAGTTTAAAAGGTTACAAGGACTTGAAAGTTACAAGCACGAAGTTACCGGCCCTTTCCCCATCACAAATTAAATTCCAGTCCAGAGACTTTGAATGTAAAAATGGTCCTCTTAGCAAAACACTGATACCCTCTGATAACGATATAAAGCATAATCTTGGAACTGCAATATGTTTTTGGCTTTGCTTGATGTATGACACATTAATTTCCTCCTTGGCATGACTAGGGCTAGCTATAGCAGCGCAAGCACTTGTCCAACAAAAGCTTAGGGGATTGTGATCTCTTTATCAATCGCTTTCAGAATAGCTGTAGAGCGATGCCTCAGCTAAGTCTCGCCAATTCAGCACGTGACAATGACTTCATGCCTTGCATTGTCCCTACTGAATAATAAACAATATCAATACCTACACAAACTATGTGCTACAACCTGAGATGGCCGTTTGAAAGGAATATCCAATGATTACCATTACATATAATATAGCATGTTTGGACGAGCAGTTGGAGAGTTTAGAATTGATTTTGACTCCCTAAAATTGATTTTGTCAATTTTTAATGTTGTTTGATTTGAAGAGATGAAAATCACTTTTACTTTGTGATCTCTAAAATTTTTAATGTAAAAATTTTTTACTTTGTATTAGAATCATTTTTAGAGCAACTATTAAATATATCACTTTACCTTAAAATTAATTCTAACCAAATCAATTTTATAAAAGTAGAACTAAATACATTAATATTAATTTTATCTATCATACATGATTTTTCATATGAAAAATGAAAAATAAAAAATTAAAAGGTTCATATTAATGTGCCCTAAATGCATGGGAAGAGCATAGACGAAAATAATAAAAATTGAGAAAAATCCGACTTATGGATTTTTTTTTTTTAATTTAGGGCAGAAGTCACATAGTAAGCATAATGAAACCTTGTCACGAATGCAAATTTGAATGGGAGGAAGGTGAAGGAGACACTTTTTCTTCTAAATTAATCTATGATTTTTTCCTTCAAAACCCTAGCAAAATAAATATATATAATGTATATAAAGTGACGCTTTAGGGTTCTCCGATCGATCCCTCTCAATTCTTCCCTCCCAACATGATCTCATAAATTTATAGAAATATAATTCTATAATTATATTAATGAATTGCAAAGTTATAACTTCAACTCTCTTTCAACACAAGAACATTAGCTCTACCCACTATCATCATTATTTGTTGCATTACTATTTGTAGCTATCGAGTTTTTCTCCCCACTATCCGAAAAGTAACACTTACTACCTACACAAGAATAATATGGTACGTTGTGGTCTCGATCAGTTTGCATATAGACAAAATTTGGAGACATTTCTACATCCTCCATGGAGCAATCTTAACTTTTAATTTTGTAAATTACAAGAGAGAGAAAACGGGAGAGAGGAGAAAATTAATGATAGATAGGAAGAGTGGAGTATAGGAAAGTTTTTCTCTATAGAGGAAGTAAGAATTCTCTCAAAATTTGAATTTAGTTCCTTATGCTCTTATTACCTAATTTTTAAAGCACACTATGTCATGTGCATCAACATTCTGATAAAATATGTTGGTTGAAAAAATATTCATATATCATAATTTGATTTAAAAATTGGATAGAAGAATGCAAAAAAATTGGATCTAAATTTCTTTTATATATTGTAGCCCTTTTTCTTAGATAAGCAAAAGTTTGGGTCAAAGGAAAGATTGATATCGTTTTAGGTCAGAGTATGCCTCTAGATTCATGAGTGTTTACAAAAATAATTATAGACCATCTGCCAACAAAGAGAATTTAGAAATCGAATTTATGTTATAATAATTTATGAGCGAAAGACCAATTAGATGTGAGCTAACTCCCATTGGCATGTTGTAGCTCTTTCTTCCATATGTGAAAAATGAACTTCTGTTGGCACTGAGGTAAAAAAATAGGCGAAAAAAATATTTTTAATAGTTTTTAATGCCATACATGCTAGTATGAAACAACGAGAATTTTTAATCATCAAATAATAACTTAAAATAATGAAATCACAAAAAAAAAAGAACAACACAATATATTCGACCTATTGGCTCGACCAATTTTTGTCTCTTGAACCTATAAAGTGAGGGAAAAAAAAGCACTAGTATTAGATGTGTAAATATGAAGTAAAGTTTGATTGTACTGGTTTCTTTGTAGAATAATTAACACCACAAACGTTGCTCTCCGACAACCCCATAATGTCTTTCAATTTTGCACAAAGAAAAAGGTAGGACTCTTCCACTTCCATACAATATTCCGATAGACGTACCATGTGTATGTTTCTTTTTGCTTATCTCTTTGTGAGAATCTTGAGTCAAAATTATTTAGAAAAATGGTTTCTTTTTCTTTTGCATTTTATTTTATTTTATTTTATTTTATTTTTGTTGTAGAGCAGGCCACATATAAGTTTCTAGGAATTGTTTTTTTTTTTTTGAAAAAAAATACGCTAAAAGTGAAATTGTATCTAACACACTAAACTGAAAGAACACTGCATTATCATGAGCCATGACGATAAATCTAATCAAAATATTTATGTAAAAGAAAATAAACGTTGTGCAACTCGCAAAACAAAGGCAAAGCAGAGCACTATGTATGCGAGATTAACGCTTCCTTCTTCCAGTGAGTTCAACATAGATCAGCGAGACTAGATGAGATGGAGGCACAACAACTGTGCAAGTCGAGCAAACAAGGCAGAACACTGTGCAATATTGATTAGTAGCAACTATGGATTGGAGGCTAAAGCTGGGTAGGGTTTCTCGAACTTCACTTGGGAAAGGCAGAGAGAGGCTGAGGATTGAAGGAGGCTAGGATTGGTTGAATTCAACGTGCAGTGTGTTTTTGTTTTTATTTTTTATTTTTTCTGGCTACCATGATTTAAAATTCACTTAACTTTAAATAATTTCTTTCAAGCCAGGTCAATCCACTTAATACATATTTACTCGAATTAATTTGATTTGAATTTGATTGACTTACTATGAAAGAAAAATTCTCAAAATATATATATTTTTTTACAATAGTATACAATTAATTATATTCTGTAATTTATATAAAGGTATTATTTAGGTCTTAACAATTGTTTACACAGTTTTGGGTAGAAAGATAACAGTTAGATAAAATCCACTTTAAGATGGAAAGTTCAAGATTTAAAAGCCTAATATGATAGATAAAATGCACCTAAAATTATAATCCACTTTCATTATAATCAATCATTTTTAGATTATTATAAATTATATATTGGTCTTATATAGCATAATTTAAAAAGAGTAAGTGTAATGATAAGTAACCTTGACTTAAAAAAACTTATATCGGACACTTTAATTATTTTTTTAAAAATTTATTTCTCAACTCTTTATAACTCTTGTCATGTATCGCAGTGTTTAGCTATATTTAATTCATATGTAAATAGTATTTGCACGATGGAAGCAATAATGACCAGGACCGCAACAGACTTGTGGCGTTCTCCAACTCATCCATTGTATACATGTCCCTAATTCATTGGTGATAAAACCTCATTATTAGATATGGAACTTCTTTCACGCATAGAGTATTACACCGAATCAAATAAATCTTGCGAGATAATGTAAATCACTGTTAAATACTTAGGTGAGTCTTAGTTGTTTGATGCAATCTCTAACTATATGCATGAATTATTTCCCATTAAGAGAAGAGTAAATATATAGTTGTTAATTAAAAGCGAAGTATTTATATATATATTTTTTATAATTCTTTGTTTTTATGTCTAACGGTAATTTATTAAACATTCATTAATTATAATATGCTTTCTGAAACGCCTGGTTAACAATATATGTAAACATAAAATTTAGTTTTGGTGGCAAAGGAAGCATTGTAATAGATCTTGATAATTTGAGGTGCAGTGTGTTTAATTTTGTAAATTAAGGTGAAAAATGCAACTAACACAACAAATTAGGGGCACAAAATTAAAGAGCATTTAGTCATATTTTCCTTGGCATTAATGATTTGGTGCTTTTCTATGGTAGTTGGCCTCCGAGGAGAGAACAAAGGATTAGTGCTTGATTAAACTAATATTCAATGGTTCGCCTCATCTTTAATTTTTAATGTGTTTAATTTAGGCTTTATAGTGGAAATTTGAGACCAAATCATGCCCTAAGGAAAGTTTTCTCCTTGTTACTGCCTATTTGCTTGGCAAAATGAAATGCACTTCATTATAACATAATCTTTGGTCGGATTGTGGTCACCAGGCCACACTATTACCTTTATTTGGAAACAATATGTACTTCATATTAGTGAAAACCAAACGAGGTGATTAAAATGGTACACATATATATAGTCCGCAATCAATGATCATTTGCATGAAAGCAATTCTGCTTTTTATAAATGTGCAATGACGAAAGATGCTACTAATTGTGACCACAAATCTATAACTCAATTTGCAATGACGAAGATTCTCTATTTTTCATGTTGTGTCCCCTCTTCTATTTGTGATGTTTTGGTCCTCTGAATGTTTTTTTAACGAGAGTTACTGCAAACTTATCCTTTGGTGATAGGTTTCTCCATTTTTCTTCTCTTATCTTTGCAGTTTTTAAAACAACTCTTTTTCAGAACTTGTCAGTTTTTTTTTGGGGGGGGGGGGGTTCTTGAGTCAGTTATTTTTTGAGTAGATCTAGATTAAATAATTTAATTTTGACTTTTCATTAAAGCCTAATGTTAAGGTAAATATGAAGAATTTTTTGTCTTGGCTTTGTAACCATCCCATGACATACGGCACAAAATGGTAAGATCTTTAAATTTATTGAGAGAAAAAAGTTGCTATACCTTATTTATATGGTAACATATTATGTTTCAAATGTCAAAATAAAAGACTCATTATCATCAAGTGTTTATATGGTTGTATATAGATATACGTTAACTTTAGATAAGCTTTTATCTATTTTTTTAATATATTTATTAAAAAAAATTATTGGAATGCCTCGGTGACAATAAATTGTTGTTTAAATGAATTTCACTTTTTATGAAAAAATAATAATTTTGGTGAGGCCAAACTCTCAGATCATCTGCCATTTATAATTAGGCTTCGTTTGGGTATACAGTTTAATTAAGCTCTTATGTGAAAAGAGCTTCTTATAAAAAGACTTACATGAAAAATAGTTTATAAATATGTTATTTTGTATTTGGATATATAATCATAAAAATGCTTATTTTAATTTGTAATACTTATTTCTAGAAAATTGTGTAGAAGAGTTTTTTAAGAAGTTAAGTATTTTAACTTCCCAAAAAATACTAAAAATAACATTTTAAAAAATTATAAATTATATAACAATTTGCTCCAAACAAATATAAAATAACTTTTTTGTATTCAAAAGTTAAAAAAAAAAAGTCTAAGTGATGCTATCCAAATGCACTGTATAATTTGGTTTGAAGTTTTGGTAAATGCTAGAGTTTCATGTTAACAATTAATTCATTTTTGACAGCAACATTTCATGCGGCAAAAAATGATTGATAATGGGGGGACAGGTAAATCGACCCAATAAACATGCTTCTAAATGAAATTTCTGTTAATTTTTCTATTCTTTCCGTACATTTTATTCATCAATTTTTGACATTTTAAATGGAAGAGATTATTTGTCAAATATTAAAAGTCTGAGTAAAATCGAATGTCAAAGTTAAAATCATATAAGATTAAGTATAGGTGCGTTTGTTTTAATGATTTTTGACCCAAAAATAAAAGGTTTTTTTTAACTGAAAAAAATTATTCTTAACATAAATTACTCATTTTAGTTTTTATTTAAAAATTAAAAATAGATTTTTTTAATTTTTGAGTAGAAATAAAAATAAATGGTTTATATGTAAAAGTGATTTTTTTAGTTAAAAACTTATTTTCAAAATAAAAATAAACCAAACGCACCCAAGTAAAAGACTTGCCTCTAACGATGGACTCTATACAGTTTTCTATACAATTAACACGAAAATAAAGGACTTACATCTTGTGACATGGATTCTACACAACTTTTCTATATACCATGAAATGAGAAGGCTCATTTGATTACGGATTCCATACCCTAACAGCGTGCAATTCAGCAATACACATTATTTTTACATATTAAAGCATCCTTTTCTTTGTATGTTATGAATTTTTTCTTTTTTATTAAATGGGGCATCAAAGCCCAAGAAAAACAAATTACACAAGTACAAACCGAGGCCAACTATGCCCAGAGGAATCTGCTAAGAACTCTAAGGAGATAGAAGCAGAAATCCTATCAAAGAAACTAATTCCAACAAGGAACCTATGATCATATTTTGCCAAGCCATCCGCACACATATTGGTCTCACGAAAAATTATGGTTAAACTCAATGCACCAATCCTGCCCAATCAGATTCCTCACAGCATTTACTAAAGAACTATAAACATGGGTTACCGAAATACCATACACCACTAAATGGTAGAAGTAAGAAGAATCAGTTTCTAAAATAATGTTCCTATAACCCATATTATAGCTAATACAAAGGCCCCAAAATAAACCCCGTAATTCGGCCAAATTAATAGAGCAGGAATCAAGATTAATTGCCCAAGCTGTTTAACATTAAGTAAGTAAGTAAACTTGGTACTTAAATCATGAAATTCTTTCACCCAATAGCCTAGTTGTGTTGAACTCTCTTCATGGGCTTAAGTCATAACACTATCCATACCGAATATTAAAGTTTAGAAGTGATCTGCAATATGCATTTGATACTGAAATCATATTATAAATTGTCGGGTCTTTTGTTTATGAAACTTAATTAAGAATCGAAAATATCGAATCTTTTGTTTATTCTCGTTGGACTACAAATTTGCTATATTGACATGTTTTTATTGACTATTTGCTTGTCAACAATATGTAATGAACGAATATGTACCTCAGTTAGTGCTGAAGAGAATCCATAAGATGACAAAAATGAATCATCTTTCCCTCCATGAAAAGAAGCCATTATTTGTATCAATAACATAGCATATGGATGTTAAATAAAGTTGCGACAAACATATAACAAGATGAAAAGCAATTGGACAAGTTCTTAACCCCCCGTATTAGTGCTGCTCATATTCAAACAGGATGTCGATGATTAGTGCTCTTTAGATACTGAACCAAAAAGCATTGTGGCAACTCAACAATGGCGAAATTTATTTATGTTAGGTTAGAGGAACAATGCGATATCCAATAAATTATATCTACAAAGAAAATACATGTTTGTCTCGTCGTCATGTCGGGTAATAGGAATCAAACTAGACCTATTAATAGCATATCCTTTACTATAAAAATTAAGTTCCATATATTGATTAAGAAAAATGTTAGAAAGTATGAAATTTTACTAGAATTTAATTGTTAGATTAATGTGACATGTTCTTGGCTTTTAAAATTTTCTGCTTGTATAACATTGTTTCGTCGATTAATTTGTATTAGTTAATCCACAAATAATCTTCACGAAACATTTGTGCGGTTTCATTCTTTTGTTAATGATTGGATAAACTTTATGCATTCAAATCACTATGTATCAATTGATAAAGATTAGATCAAGACTAATAAATTTATGAGTACAAATTTGTTTATAAAATATTTTTTATAAAGGTGATTTTTGCTGCAAAAGAATATTTTTTCTTCTTGTATCTAAATCACCCATATCTAAATTTTATTAAACTTCAATTAATCTAATTTGAATTAAGTCGACCTATTATAAAAGTAAAATTTTCTCAGAACTAATTTTTTTATTTACAAAATTCAACTCAAAACCTTATTTAAGAGAAATTAATATCAAATTACTTGAATTGATCAAACATAAGTAGTGAAATATATCTATGTGGCACCCTTTCCTCTCATAAAATTTCACCTCGGCATCAAAAGCAAATTATATGGTAATTATCCAATGCCTTGTTCATCTGAATATAATTTTATTTTATTTTATTTTTTTCATTTTCACTCTACACTATATAGCCTTTGATCTACAAAAATAATTAAAAAATAATTTAAATATATTTTTAATTACTATATTTATAAATTATTTTGATTTTAGTTCCTTTAATTAATTTATTGATTGATTTTTTTACTTTTGACCCCTCTTTTTTTAATATTATGTTTTTTTCTCTCTATTATTAGCCAATACTATTAAATAGTGATATTTATAAGGACAAAAAAAGATCTTTAAAGTATTTATAAAGACCAAAAATAAAATTTTCAATATTTATAAGGATTAAATATGTATTCTAAATATTTATACGAACCAAAATTTAAAATGATAGGGATTAAAGTAAAAATATTGGGAAAAAAGGAGAAACCAAAAGCCAAAAAAACTTTTTAAAAACACTAAAATTAAAACGACCAATATTTATAAGAATTAAAAATATATTTAAATCTAAAAAAAATCTATCAAAATATTATATGAGATTAATTTGTATGTACTAATAATATAAAATAATTTTATATTATCATCTAATAAAAATCACAAGAATTGCCATCATAATGAGCAATTACATAAAACTAGATCATGTTGACAATGTCTTTAATTTTTATTAGATAATAATATAAAATTGAAGATTGATTTTTATGTACTAATAATGTAAATTAATTTTATATTGTCAACTAATAGAACTATAAGAAAATGTTAAAATATACTAAATAACTACCTACTATAATAAGGGACTCACCATAAAATATTAAATCATACTAAATAACTACCCACTATAATAAGGAATTCACCATAATTTAATACTTTCTTATATTTCTATTTATTAATAGTATAAAATTATTTTATATTGTCAATGTATAAAATTAAACTCATAAAATTATTATACAATGCATAAAAATTATTCTCATATTATGTATTTATTTTGTACTCATTGATTAAAGACTTTTATAGCAAGGGTTTTTTTGGCACCCTCAATGTTTTTAAGGATACTGGTACCTTATAAAAGTTAGTGATTAATATCGAGTCACATTTTTTTAATAAAATATGACAAAATATATATTTAAAGTTTGTGAGTTCGAGATTAAATATTAGACATTCAAAAACAAATTTGGCATCCTTACAATTATCAATAGTATCAAAGGAATCTCCTATAACAATAACAAAATAAGATCAAAATATGTGAATGAATAAGATATTGTCATCGCAGGGGGGAAAAAGGCTAAGATATTGGCAGACAAAGCGTGGAATCAACTGCAATATTTGATCGGCGAAATTCATTTAATCTACTTCATTCGTGTAACTTAAGTAGATATTGCCAAAGAATGGTAGTAAAATTATTATCGTTCATCTGTCACTAAAGAGAAAATTTTACAGGATACTTGGATTCCATGTTATGTGCTAGTCATACAAAGAAATATTATTGTCATTTAAGCCAACAAGCAATAATTATATGGTCCCACTTGCCCACCTAATTAGGGCTACGGTCAAAAAAACTCTTACAATCGCAGCAAAACGCCAAATATAACATATCCGTCAGTACTCCTTCCATGGGGAAAAAAACCTTGTCCATTACTCTTTAAATTTAACCTGCATGAAACAAATTCTTCATTTTTTATTTTGACCAAAACCTCAAACTAGTCTTCAAAAAAATCATGGGACATCAACCTAATTCTCAAAAAATTTGTAACATTAATTTAGTTTTCTAGAGATTAAAATTCATTTTACATTAATCTAAATATTAGTTCTATTAAAAAACTATTAACTATTGCTAACATATCACATTAATTGATGTTGTGTTACATTTTTTAATGATGTGGCCTTTTTTTAAAAAAAATATAAGCTAAAATTTCCATGTAAGCTAAAAGAAATAAATAAACAAAAAGGAGTGATTATTGAATGATTAAAGAAAAGGGAAGGGAATTTTTTTTCTCACTCTGTAAAATCCTAAGCCCCAAATTTTGTGAGTATAGATCAAAATTTTTTAACTAAGACTAATGTTTGAACTAACATGAAATAATTTTCATTTTTTGATGACTAAATTGATATCACAAATTTTCGATGACCAAATTGATGATGCGTAACTCTTTTAGTAACCAAATTGGAGTTTTACTATTTTTTTTATTGCATATGTATATGTCGGTTATGTAGGATAAAATTCTCATATCCTAATAATACCCAAAATTTAAAATACATGAATTTAGAATACTAAAATATAAAATAAAGATATGTACCTTTTAAGACTTCTTGATAAAGAAAGAATCCACTTCAAAAATTGCAGAAGGTATACATATACATATGTGTATATTAGGAACAGAATTTTCCCCACTATCTTTCTTAAGAATTTATTAATGGGGTAATATAAGGCAATAGTCACATTGAGATATCTCAAAAGTATTCAATCTCATTAAGAGATACACATATATATAGAGCGAAGAGTAAAGGGACTTGCTTTTTGATGAAAGGTTATCTTGTTCCACCCATCATAGGCCAAGCAACTAGGTCAACACATATTTAAGTACACTAACATATTTGGATCTAAAGTCCCACCATGTGATTTTCAATGATCCATTCAATAAAAATAATAATTATGTAGTAATAAATCTTAGGAACTATTAGATTCCCATTCAACCAGTTTTATAAATAAATCAATAGAAATTCAATAATTTTCAACAGGTTACATATACATGCATTAGATAATTCTATTTTTTTTTCCTAAACTTCTGTATCCATGGTGAATGAGCATAATTTAATGCATAAATTCTTATATTTAGAATGTATTTGATAATGGGGGTTAAAATGAGAGAAAAATTTTCATTGAGTAGCAAGCTACTCCATGAAAATTTACCATTATTTTTATCCTTATACCAAATACATCCTTAGATATACATTCGAGAACTTATTTATGGACACAATCAAAATTAGAGTAAAGCTATTAATTACACAGAAGTTTGTGTTACAAATGAACAAAATTGGAACAAACATTTTCGTAAGCTATTAGTGTTTTGCATTCAGACGCTCCAATGATAATCGACAGATAGTTTTTATTCTTTTAATTTGTGGATTTTATGACAACAACACTAACACTAATTAATCACCATACTTGAGCTATATAGCTTATTGTACCTATATATTCTATTAATCTATTACCATCTAGAAAAATAGAAATAAAATAGCATAAAATTTATGTGCACACTATCTGCTGCTGTGTCCACCAAAATCAACAAGTTCTAGTGTTTCACCAAAATCAACAACTTCTAGTGTTTCATTTTGCATTATCAGTATTCGGTCACCTTGCTGACCATGTGAAGTTATAAAAGGTTTATATCAAACCTAGCTAGCCCTAGTTCGTCGCATAGAGAAGGCACCCATTTCAACAAGACCTTTACATGAATCCAGATCGTGTGATCAACAATCTTTCTGAAGATCAATGTAATGACAATATTGCCAAACTACTTTTTAGCAGGAAAAGAAGATATTAAAGGCGCACCAATAATAATTATCTTCTGCCCAGTTGCAATGTACAACATGACAAAATTATCACAAGTGCAAAATTATTGTCCTATGTGAAGTGGCAAAGGAATATCTTATCTAATGAGAAATTCTTTAGTCCCAGAGTTTATAATTTGACATTTTAACTTTGCAGATCATTCATTATTATTTTCTATTTTCATTATTTTTTTAATAAAATAATTAAGGTATCAAATTATAAACAGTTTAAAGCAAGATTTTTTTTTCCTTACGGTGATTTTTCTGGTTACCATGATAGTTTTAACGGTACCAATACTCTCCACTAATCAGGTGATTATTATCTAATGATAAACCCACTACTTTGAAATGTATTTTTTTTATATTTTAAATTTTTTTAAAAATAAAACATATGACGTAATATTAGCCATAACTCTTACAAGGTAAAGTCATGAGGGATAGGTTAATAGCGACCAAAGCTTAAAAAGTTTAGGTAATTTGTATAAGATTATAAATTTAAACTTTATTTTCACTTAGGTTATATATATAAAAAGAAAAAAAAAATAAAAAAGCCTCTTAGAAGGCACTAATACCTTTGAAAAAGTTGACGGTGCCCAAGATATCCTCTTTTTTTTTTTTTTTTTTTTTTTTTTTTACACTTTCTCCTAATCTAATGCACCCATTTCAACAAAATCTGTATATGATTCCAATTTTTGTGTTTGAGATTCAAGAGAACAAATGCAAGTCGTCATAGTCGCTAGACTCACTACCTTTGCATTGGCTCTTCCAGAATTTCATGCTCATGGCCTACACATAAATATATCTGGCGCCATTTGCACCGCGTAATTCCCCCTGCAGACAGAAAGAGCGGGACGGAAGTTGAAGCTCTATATAATGTGCTATTAATTGTTGCACAAACATGCACAAAATCAACTTCACCATCAAGCTTTTTGAGAGATTGACTTAAAGAAAAGTATCACTCCACTGACCTTATACTTGCGGCATAGTCACTAGACACTTTTCATGACAGATTTGAGAGAGAGCATGTAATATTATACTATTATAGCATTAAGGAAAGTGACAGGGCCCAATACATTTATGTGTATGTATATAGACACAGACAACACATGCACCTTGTTTGTTTATAGGGGGAGAAGGCGTTTGATCTAGATATCATAAGTCAGAACGAAATTAATAATATTTAGAAACAAATGCTAAATGATTTATTACGGAAGTGATCATTTAGCCTTAGTGGAGATAAATGCAAGATTGTGTGTTTCAAAAAAAATGAAAAACGGAGAAGAAAAATGGTCTTGGAGTCTTCATCTCATCATGTCTCTGAATGTTTCTCCACTTATTGTTCCTATTGATCTTTGGCTTCTCTTGCGCAAAGCCAAGCTTCGTAGGACCCTACATATAGTTCCAACACCACCAAAAGATGGCAAGTGCTATAGTCGGTGATTTGTTAGGTAACACGCAGCTATCAAACTTCTGAGGGGCATTGTTGTGACACTGTACCGTGACACTTGATAGAACAATGAGTTAGCTAATGCTACACGCACATATTGCAGAAAGAAATTGAGATATGAACGAATAAATATATATGATTCAATATATTTGTCATGGGGAAGGATAGAACTGCGAAGATAATTAAAAGTTGACAGTACAAAGAAAGGGAACGGGTGGGGAAATGCAGTGACAATCTATATGTTGAAAGGTATCGGAATATAAGTTAGTATATTATTAATGACCTTTCACACTAATCAAGAGTACTCAATTATGGATACAAATTATTTCTGCCCAAAGTCTATCTCATTTAATGTCCCACCACCACTCAAATTTTGTGAACTGGAAGAGCACGGGTGAGTGTATAAGATTTTAAATTTTTTACGTTAAAATATAATTTTAGTCCATACAGGGGGTCATCGATTTTGAATTTATTCCTTGCACAAAAAATGTTTTTAAATTAGCCGTACACATGCATTCATTTGTAAAGAAATCGTTACCATTAATTTGAGTTATAATTACATGGATCTATTATCTCCAGCTTAGACTCGTGTTGTTATCTGATGTGGAAATTCTTTTCCTCTCATAGTGAAATCCTAAATTTCCAATTTGATAAACCATAAGTGGAGTTGTGGTAGAGCTGTGGTATAATACAAAGGTATATCTTCAATTGATGGTAAGGACTTTTTTGACAAATATTTGTATGTATAGGGATTGGTTTAAAAACTTTTTTTATGTATAGATTAAATTCAAAATCGATGATAATGATATGGATCAAAATTATATTTTAACCAATTTTTAAAAATACTTGTCCAGATATTATTTTTCACTTAGAGAAACTTGAGTGCTGAGATGGGAAAGGAGATAGGCATTGAGTACCAGCGCTAAGCTATAGCACCCCTCTAGTTATTGTCCTCCTTATTTGTTTAAAATGTAGGTAAATTCTGGTCAAATTATAACAAATATTTTAGGCCTATAGCGCTACTCTTGTGTGTGCGCGCGCGCTCTCAATAAGTATGTTGTTGAATATACAATTGTAAAACTTCAATATATTCATGACTGAAAAAATATATACATACTCACTATCGTACGTGGAACATACACAGAATACATAAAGCAAAATTATTTTATTATCAACACGATTAAATCAATATTGTCAAATGGAACACCATAAAAATACACATAAAGATCATACGTGAAGGTTGAGGATAGAAAAGAAAATCAAGGACACTTCTCCCTCGGCCTCTATATTACTATATTAACATAAAATATCTAAATTTTAGATTTCTTTAATTTGACTAAGTCCTGAACCCATCATTGGGAATATGACAATGAGGTAAGTCTGGGAAGATAACAACGAGGGAGGAAGGACGAAGCAAAAATAGAAAATAAATAGATGGAGGGGAAAATGTAGGAAAGTGCTTAAAGAAAGAAGTGAGTGTGAGCTTTTTACACCTTTGGCCCGCCTTTTGTCAAATTGATAATGCTAACTTCCGTACGTAGCTATACATTGTATCTAAACTCTAAAGTTGGGAAAGAAAGAGTGGAGTGTTAATCATGTGTTACTAGTTACTACTCACAGTATAATATGTACGAGAAACTCTTTAGATATTTTTAAAGAAAGAAAAAATACGTCCTATGAAATTATGAATCATTTAATGTTCACAATATATTAGCTAGCTTTTATATTGAAAAATAGTATAAAGTACGTGTTTTTTCTTATTTTATGAGTATTTAATAATTTCTCATTATTTACATATAGACTCCTTCATGAAGATATGCTTACGTTACGGTGTCCTTTCGTTTGTATTCACATCAGGACTCGCTACTTCTGCATATATATATCGGATCATTTATAGTGTATTTGAATTTTCATTTACTATCTTAAAAATTCATGGATTAGACAAAAAGTTACAAGAGAAAAGTTTTTTTTTTCCCCCTAAAATTAATCATAGATTAGAGATTTTTAGACAAAAAACCAAAGATACTATATATAAAGAGTTGAGAACCTCAAGGTAAGATTTAGTTGGCAACCTAAGCTATTAAGAGAGTAAACTATATTATCATTGTAGGATTTCGAATAACACTAGAAGCATTTGTTGTTAGCAGGAGTATATATTCTATTATGGTCTTATTAATGATCAAGTTAGACTGGATTAACTCAATATTTAGATATAATATATTCATTTAAAGACAACACGTACATAGCTAAATTATAAAATTTTAGACGAAAGAAACAAAAATTAAAAGTACTTTATAATATATGGTTTAAACTAAATTGTATCAATGCAAAAATAGTATTATATTATATTAAATTTATTAATTGAACTCTAAAAGACTTATAATTAATTTTAAAAACAAAATATGCTTTATTAAATTGTATAACTTTGTATCATAGATCGAGTCAATTCAAGATATAATCCAAGCCGACCATATTTGAGCCCAACCTAATAAATTTGAGATTAGGATAGATTATTGGGCTAGAAAATATCTTGAATGAAAAAAAATTTAGATCAATTTTTTTATATTTGTTCTATCTAATTCTTAAATCAAATAATTATATATAATTTTTTTAAATTTTTTTCTCTTTAAATGAGTATATATTTTTTACTTTTAAGTTATTTGTTTGAAAAAAATATATTTATTTACTTATCATTATTTGATTTAAAAATCAGAATGAATAAATATAACAAAATTGGTGTAAGTATCATCCATCTGGCTGAACCCCTAGTTGCTAGGTCCACACCATTATACGCCCAGAACAGGTTATGGTGGGGGTCCATGGGGACAAAGTACTTAGGACTCAAGGTGCTTAGTAGTTCTTCCACTAGTAATGCCCGTGTTGATCCCCTTATGACCATCACGTGTACTTGTCCCTACATGATTCCCTCTTAACAAGATGTCAAGGCTCGGCCAAAGTGTTCCCCAAAAAATCATGTCTATGTCAGCATCGAGATGAAAACACAACATCATCAGACAGGAATAAATATCGTTTTCTAGGATGAATGTAGCCAGTAGCCACCCAACTTGTCAGCATATATTAATTAATTAAGCTCTTGATTAATATTGATCAGCTTCCAATTTGAATATGTGCATGGTTGTTTAGAAAAAAGGCAAGTGTAATAATGTATAACTCTGCCACAGAATCTTGAATGTATTCGTGTGGTCGTGGGGTTGATTGTTATCGGGTATAAAAGGTCATTTACTGCTTTGATAACCTCGAATCTACAATTAAGAGTTTATGTGTGGAATTTTGATTACAATATGTTTAAGGGGATTTGATGACATTGATGATGCAAACTCTAGGCAAACAGATACATGTTCCCACGTGCTAAAGGGTTTAATTACTGACTTCTCATAGCTCCCAGGAAGGTCACTTGTGCTCCTGCTTCAATGATTAATAACAATAACGATAACGCAAAGGCTGGAACAGTGATACGGTTTGTGCAATGATCTCCACATACTTGCATGTAAACTACTTATATAGTTGCAAGTATACAATTGATGATTATGTCTTGGTTTAGGTAAATTATGTAAAAAAACCAAATTGTAGGATTAGTTTCACAATATTTTAATGTGTTATTGCAATTGAGAGTTCGTTAATTAATTCAAATAATTCAACACTTATTCTTTTTAAATAAAGTTTTGGATTCGATTTTTACAAATTATAAATGAAAAAAAAGATTAATATTGGGAGAGTTTTACTCCATAACGAATCGATCCAACTTAAATCAGATTAATTGCAGTACAATAAACTCTATTTACTAATCAATACCAGATTTGTGTTATTGCAAAAATTAGTTTGAACAAATATATATGATCTTGTTTGTATGGTGTGTATATGATCTTATGATTAATGCCTCGCATGCAGTCTAGCCTTCTCTTGTATATTCAGATGTTGGTTGGTACTCTAATGAAACAAGCTCGTCAGATGAAAACCAGGTCTGAAGCCACAGAAATGTACCTTGTTGTTAGGTGACTTTCTAAATAAGTGACCCGGCAATTTGACTAGCCTATCACTACTCAACAAAACCAAAGAGGCTTATAGTAGGGGCCGGACCCGGCAATCACTCTCTAAAACCAAAAAAGGAATTCAATTGTACTGTTTCCAAACCCTGACAATAGTGCCTTCAGCTTAAGTACACAGTCAGCTTCATGGCACCTCATAGGCTCACATAGTCAAATGGTCCCCGATCAAGAACCCAGTCCATGCCACGTGCACGAGGCGATCGAATATTCTTTGCTTAATGAGGTAAATAGTATGTTATTTGCAGATGCTTTTTGTGCATATTATGAAAAAAAAAAATGCATATTATCTGCTGCTACGATTATATATTATATATATATAAAAGAAGGGATCAATTTATACTTGGGATGTGTTAAAAATAGCTCTTACATTAGTACGTAAGTTTTGTTGGATGTTTTTTTCTTACAAAACCTATTGCAGTTGATTGCAGGCTTAGATCTTAAAGATCATATTGAAAGTGCATTCTTACCGAAACCATGTTAATATTTTTACACATCATGTATTATATAAGAAAGCGTGGTTTGCCATAAGACAGTATGATATTATATGATTCATGTAACTGGTCGTATCTAGTAAGATATTGTTATAAGAAGAAGTTTTTATCAGCTAAGTGACTGCATCCTGAGCTAAATCGGCCTAGCGGCAATAAATTTTAGATAAAAGACACTTTTTGTGCACTAGACTAAGCACAGAACCACTTTTGTTATGTGTATAAGAAAAAGGTTTTTATCAGCCAAGCGACTGCGTCCTAAACTAAATCAGATTAGAGGCAATAAATTTTAGATAAAAGACACTTTTTGTGCACTTGATTAAGCACCACAACCACTTTTACATTTGTGCAAGTGTTAAGATTTTAATTTGTGTGTACAAACAGAAAACTGACATCTGTAAGAATGTTATGTGAATTTCCCCACTTCTGCCAATAATATCTTATATTCTGTCTATTAGAGGATCTGAATATAAAACTTCAGGTGTTTTTACCTTAATATTCTTTTTATCCTCTACAATATTATCCATCACTAAATTTTGCATATAGAACAATATTGTTCACCACGCAAGTTACCAGAAAACACTGTATAACACATTAAAACTAAAATAACATGTTAGACTACTTTCTGGAGGAAGAAATGATTCAATCATGAGTTAGAAACTTAGAATTGATATAATGTAAATATCATATAATTTTTATTATTATTATAAATTATGAATCTCTTAAATTCATATGACTCCAATTAATCTGATTTAAGTCAAATCCACTTTAAAATAAAACTCTCTTAATATTAAATTTTTCTATACATAAAATTTAAATTTAAAATTTTATTTAAGGGAAATAAGTATTAAAATATTTAATCAAACCAAACGTTTGTATCATAAAATGACATTACCAAAATAAAAATATAAAATTTATCAACTAAAATAACTATTCTAGAACCTTATGTTGAGACATCTATATCCTCTACTTTAAACCCACTGAAAAAAAAAAGTTTCAAACTCCATAATTTAAAAATATAAAACACCTAAGGATACCCGCGACAAGGTATCAGATTGTCTATAAAAAGGGTCACCCCTTAAAATTGTCTTCTCAACCATCCATTTATCCATGCTCTTCTAAACCTTTCCTCCTCCTTTTTCTTCTGTACCCTGCCCCCTAAAATAGGTATTCAACCCCCCTAACCACCCTTTCTTCCAGAAAAATTTTCAGAAGAATCATGTCTTCAAAACCTGATGGTTTTTATGAACATGGGAGTGCTTTGTTTATCAAAATCTTCATACTTTTACTCCTTAGTTTCATACTTCACAAAGCAGACTCAGGCTGCAACAACTCTTCTGTCACTTCAGTAGTTCCACCTTATGAGATCCTCTCATCACTGCAAACACTACCTCTAGATGGCTACTTGAGCTTAGGCGACAATGGGGATGCTGCCAAGGACTTTGGCAACATATACCATTTTCCTCCTCTAGCAGTGCTGCATCCAAAAACAGTTTCTGATATCTCACGCACCATAAAGTATGTTTTCGAAATAGGCTATGCCTCGGAGTTGAAGGTTGCTGCTAGAGGCCATGGCCATTCCCTACGAGGCCAGGCACAAGCACGTGGAGGCTTAGTCATCAACATGGAGTCACTGCAGGGTCCTGAAACAATAGTTCACACCGGAGAGTTTCCTTATGTAGATGTCTCGGCGAGTGAGTTGTGGATAAACATTCTGCATGATACTCTTAAGCATGGGTTGGCACCAAAGTCTTGGACAGATTACCTTCATCTTACTGTTGGGGGCACTCTATCAAATGGTGGAATAAGCGGTCAAGCCTTCAGGCATGGACCCCAGATCAATAACGTCTTCCAGCTGGAAGTGGTCACAGGTAATGCTCTAGCAAAATCTATTCCTTCCCGCACCTAACTAGACTTTTTGGTCTAAACCAGTTGTATCCGAAGCTTACTGAATGTCCATTAATCTGACTCGAGTTGGTCTGCCTACTTTAAAGATGAAACTCTTTTGGTATCAATTTTTTTTTTTTATTATAAGACTCAAATTTGAGTTCTTATTTGAAAAAAATATTGAATCATTTGAATCAACTAAGTGCCGGTCACCTACCTGGACTTTGTAATATGATTTTGATCAAACCCACAACCTTCCAAAGGAGGCTTTATTTTAGTTACAAGAATTGATTGAGCTGAATAAGAGTAGTTCCTTTTTTGAAGTTTGAGTGCTGCATTAAATAGGCTAAGTATTTTGCGTGGCAATCACTTCTAACTTTCACCACACTGATCTGGTATTCAAAATACTCCATTGTAGGGAAAGGAGAGGTAGTTACCTGCTCAGAAAACCGAAATGCCGACCTTTACTATGGTGTTCTTGGAGGGCTTGGTCAATTTGGCATCATCACCAGGGCTAGAATTTCTCTTGAACCAGCCCCTAAGATGGTGAGTGTGCATTCAATGTCTCTAGATGTGAAGACAATAAGCTCCCAACAGTATTTATTCATGATATGACCTGTGAATTTTGACAGGTGAAATGGATTAGGGTGCTGTACTCAGAATTCTCCATATTTGCCAGGGATCAAGAGTATTTGATATCACTTGAAAATACATTTGATTATATTGAGGGATTTGTAACAATAAATAGAACTGGTATCCTTAATAACTGGAGATCATCCTTCAACCCCAAAGACCGACTTCAAGCCAGCCAATTCAGTTCAGATGACAAGACCTTCTACTGTCTTGAGGTGGCAAAATACTTCAACCCGGATGACGCTGAAGTCATGAATCAGGTACAGCATACCAAGCAACTTCTTTAGTTGCATGTTCAGAATTAGATCATTAATTGTGTCACAAACAACAAAGTCCCCACTGAAAATGGACCAAAAAAAAAAGAAAAAAAAAATCTCATTTTCATCCCCATTCAAATGCAGATTGTTGATTACCTGCTGTCAGGACTGAGTTACATTCCATCCACACTCTTCCTATCAGAAGTTTCTTACTTGGAATTCCTAGACAGAGTGCATGTTTCTGAGAAAAAGCTAAGAGCAAAGGGCTTGTGGGAAGTTCCCCACCCTTGGCTAAACCTTCTCATCCCAAGGAGTGAGATTCATGACTTTGCTGAAGAGGTATTTGGCAACATCCTTAAGGACACAAGCAATGGTCCCATACTCATTTACCCTGTCAACCAAACAAGGTATCCATCTAGCTTTTCAATCTTGATGCATACCAATTATGTTCTCCACTTTTGTTCTCATCATATTTTGGTCTAAGCCATTAGTATCTAGAATCTACTAATCCCTATTTAATCTGGCTTAAGCTGAGTCAACTCATTATTGCTCTTCGACTAGTTTTATTCTCATGATCTGAGTCCTATTCTCGCTTTTGTTGTTCCAGGTGGAACAGTAAAACATCTTTGGTTACCCCAGAGGAAGATGTTTTTTACCTGGTGGCATTCTTATCCTCTGCAGTCCCATTATCTACAGGAGCAGACAGCTTAGAATACATTCTAACCCAAAACAAAAGGATCCTAGATTTCTGCACAGATGCCAACCTCAGGATCAAGCAGTATCTTCCCCATTACACCACACAGGAAGAGTGGCAAGCCCACTTTGGGTCAAGATGGGAAGCATTTGTAGAAAGAAAAACAGCATATGACCCACTGGCACTGCTTGCCCCTGGCCAGCGAATCTTTCAAAAGGCAATGTCTACCTCTTGTTAGTTTTAGAGTGTAATGTTGTAAACTATTGATAATGATAATTAATCATATATGTTTCCTTGGTCTCAATAATTGTAAGCTTGGCCGTTGCATTTTCTCTTCAAAAGGTGGCTTGCTTTTAGGTCATAAGTAGAAGACTGTATAAGGAAAGCACTAACAATGAATTAGTGGTGATATTTTTTTAAGTAGTTTGCAAGAAATTATGAGTTTAAATCTTAATTTCAACCTTGTAAGCAAAAATAATCAAGGAAAGAAAGGATTATTAAAAGTGATGCAGAGGTTAAATTAAGAGAATCATTATTATCGTTTTTATTCTTTTAGAACAACTCGTAAGTCTTTTTATTATGTTAGATGAGGTGTGCTACATCGGACAAAAAATTTCATTTAGCTATAGACTTTTTTATTTGGGGGGAGCGGGGACCCCTGTATGAGGGTTTACCAAGGCATTAGTTTTGCCGCACTAAGTCTCAACTATATCAAAAGTCAAATTTTCATTTGACAATTAAAGTGATAGGATTTGGGCCAGACCTCTTAGTAATGGCCCTTGTAATTAAACATTAGAGATGTATGAAATCGACTATTTGAGAAGTAGAAGCCAATGACTCAGCGGGAAACTGCATAAAGGTGTTTGCATGAAGTCGCGAGTTTGACTCTCGTGAGGCCAATATTACCCCAGGACCAAAAAAAAAAAAAAAAGGGGATAACTGAAAAAATTTAGACGTTGACTAGGAGAGTAGGGAATCTCTCAAATATTCCTAATCTTTCTAGATTTCATAGTAATAATACATGCTTTCTTGCATATGCGGTGCAAGCGAAGATGGTGGTGGTAGCGAAATGCACTTTCGATGGGCGTGGCGTGAAAAAGAAGGAGGAGGGAGCGAAAGATGCTTCAATTTTTGACCTAATGGGCGAAACCCACATAAGAAGGGACAAAGATGGGGCTTTTTATGAGGGAACCTATTTTTATTCCTCTTACCCATTTTTCTTCCCCTTAATGAGTCAAACCCGAATGGCGAAAGCGATGAAGTGGGAGTATAATCACAAAGAGAGCTCACCAGATGGCATGTCCTAAGCCCATCTCAGTCCAACATATGGAAAGGATCATATTTTGATGTTATTGGGTCTAAGTGAATCTGTTATCAGCCCAATTAAATAATGGGATGCTAGTGGGTTGTATTTGTGTATATCTAGTAATAAGTCTTTGTGCTCTCGTAATGAGAACAAGGTAAATCTCTTTCGCACTTGCGCGGGGGGTTGGGGGAATATTGATAGGATTTGGACCAGACCTCTAATTAATGGGCCCTTATAGTTAGACATTTGAAATGTATAAAATAGAGGATTAAAGAGGTGGAAGGAATTTTGACTAAAAAAAAAAAAAAGAGGTAAAAGGAATTCTGATTCAAAAATAAATAAATAAAGGTAGAAGAAATCATTGAAGAAATTAAAACTCGAGGTTCTAAGAGTGCAAGAAATCTCTCAAATATCCGTAATTTTTGTAATTTTCATAGCAATAATCTCATGATTTAACTTTTATTTTTCTTCTCACCTGTACAAACTATCTTAAGGCAGTTTTTATCATTTCTTCATATTACTCCAATTAAATAATCTTAACCTAGCTTTTATCCTTTATTCAATAGATATTACTCCAACATTTTTCTTGAATGTTCCCATTCACCTTCATAACTCATCTCTCTACGCTTCTCTTTTATTCTTGCTGAAACTTTTATTTCCTAGCATTCACTATCATATAGTAATGTTGGTATTATACCTATCCAATACAACTTTCCTTTGAGCTTAATACGCACTTAACTATAACAAAATATAGCCATCTCATTTCTTTATTTCGTCCGTCTAACCCATTTATGGCATTCCCATTAATTTCTCCCTCACTTTTATTATGTAAATCTAAAATGACGGAATAATAGAACTGAAGATATATTTGCACATTCCTAACCCGAATCTAATTCAAGTTATACTCCATAAAACAACTACTAAAAGGCTTATTAAAACTTTCTCTTAGCCCAAGATAAAAATTTATACAATATCTCCATTCTCTACTCATCAACCATTATATATTTCTTAATATACACACACAAAGATTACGAAAGATTATATATTCATAATCAAGGAAAAAGAGAATATAAACTATTATCTATTGTTCCTAGCTTTCCCTTCGAGACAATAACCCCCAAACATAGCATAATAGCTTTCCCTTTCCATCCTTTCTTTCCCTCCTTTCAAACAGGTGAAGCATTGCACTTTCTTTTCCGAATCTAACTTTGACCACAACAAAAACAAAACCGAAAATCCAAGAACAAGTTCTTTTATAATTCATCAAAAAAAAGAAACAGAATGTAACATCCTACTTTACACGGACAAGCAAAGCGCTAGCTAACATTAAGAAACAACAAAAAGCTGCAAAAACTTGAGCATATAACAGTAACAATAACAATATTTATTCCCCCTTTGTAGCTCCAGTCCAGCCAAGGCCTGGTCTGCTTACTTCACCCTGCGGTTCTTCATAATCCCGTGCGTCACGAATTGAAGCTTCAAAGTCAGTAGAATCACTTGCAACAGGAAGAAAGCTGCTGATATCATCTCGTGCACCAAATCCTCCAGCCCGAATAACATCATCAGTTGTTAAGGATGCCTCCATGTTAACATCCACAGATGCATCAGTTTCCTCAAGAGATGTACCCTTTGGACAATTCTCTTCACCTTTCCAATCAACTATCTTTGTGTCCGCATCATCTCCCGAGGCTCTTGTAGAATTTTTCAGGACATCTTTGTCAGTAATAATCTCAGAATGACTGGTGTTACCTAATAAGTCCTTCACAGGAGTGCCCTCACTATTATCTGCTAAGCTCACACAACAAAGTTGATTTAACAGCAGTATCATGTAACATGGCAGCAGTACATCATATGAAAGTCAATATGGTAATGAACATCTAAAATACAGAATTACTAAGTAAAGAAGGTCCTGTTCATTAAAAATCCCATTCCACATTAGCTCTAAAGTAGTTGTTTGAGTTTCAAACCAACGTATTGTGCAGTGCAAGACCACGCACTCTCTCCTAAAAAAAAAATATATAGGTTAAATTAATCTGTACATTGCCATACTATTTGGGGATTTCCAACTAAATCCGTATACTTTAAAAATTTGTAATTGAGTCATAAGCACATATATATATATATATATATATATATATATGGATCCAATTACAAATTGTTTGGGTCCCTACAGTTTCAAAATTTTA
Organism: Pterocarpus santalinus; assembly: GCA_031439595.1. Lineage (NCBI taxonomy): Eukaryota > Viridiplantae > Streptophyta > Magnoliopsida > Fabales > Fabaceae > Pterocarpus > Pterocarpus santalinus. The sequence goes on from CM062532.1 coordinate 63,253,264, forward strand.
TAGGGTTTCTGAATTTGGTGCTACAATGAAAGGGATCTAGTTAGAAAATTTTTAAAATTATATGGGGACCTAATTGCAAATTTTTAGAATATAGAGACCCAGTTGAAAATTCCCAAATAGGTTAAGGACCTATAGATTAATTTAACCAAAAACTACACTGCACAGAAAGCAAAGGTTAAAACAGTTGCTTACACCCACTTGAATGTTCTTATAAACTCACTAAAATGTGCTTGATCCAAGCCACACCTAAAGCTCACTAAAATTTGGCAAAATGCATATCAAGCAACTCATACCGAGACTTCAAAAGGCCAAAACAATGATCAAGAGTTTGGACCAAGTACAAAAAAGATTTCCATAAAAAGCATAAATAGTCTCTTGATGAATGGTCTGAAACATGTAAGCATGTTCTTATCAAAAATAAAATAAAATAAAATGTTTGCATGTCTTTGTCATGCTTCACTATTGACTCTACCTGTTCCCTTGAAAAAATAATAAACACAGATATTTGATTCCCTTTCCATCAATTGTAATGAAATGTCACCAATTTTTGTGGCTTCATTAGATTCTACTAGCAATTGTTCATAGTTTCATCAAAATAACTTGACTGACAAAACTTACATTCCTGAATCCCTTAACAACTACACAGAGTAATATCGAACATTCCAGACAGAAAAGTGCTAAAAGTGAGCTTCAGATAAAAGAAAGTAATTAATGATAGCACTCACCATGCATCATTTTATCTGATTTGTACTCCATGATAGATTAAAACTTGCATTAATAAATCCACATTGCATTCCTATTTAGGTTCATTCACTGTCTTGGGAAGGCAGAATCCTCCACAAAATCTTCTGAAAATCCCAACCTGCAGAAAGAAATAAATTTAGACAGTAGCACTATGATCCTATCCAGGTGTATGTTGCAGGATTATCTAGTATAAATACTCTAAAATAGATAAGCACTTTGGCAACCACCTTTGATAAAAAGGAAAAGGAAAACGTACGAGGAGAATGATACCCCTGTAAGTGCAACATCATTCAAGATCCACACAACTAAGTATTGGTGCTTACCTAATTACTAAATAATAACACTACTATTAGGAGTGGGATTAGTCTCACACCCTTTACTTGAACAAGTACCCCAAAAAAAATACTACTACAAGTTCGAAAGTTGGATTATTCTTGTTGAAATAATATCTGTCCTAATTGGTTGTATTTATTAATCTCTATCATATATATATAAGGGAAAATTGCACTTTACGCCCTTGAACTACAAGTCATGTGCACTTTAGCCCCTAAATTTTAACAATGTACCAATCGACCCCTGAATTTTGTGAATGTGCATTTTAGCTAAACTAAGTGTACTATAACCCCCTCAACTTTCCTAAATTTGCAATTTGATGCCCTAAACTTTCTTGAATGTGTGATATTTTTATTAACAATTGATGGAAAATTTAACAAAAGAGTCAATTTGTACATTCAGGAAAGTTCAAGAGGTTGATTTGCACATTTTTAAAATTTAGGAACTAAAATGCACATAGCCTATAGTTCATAGGATAAAGTGCAATTTTCCCTATATATAATTATACTTGTATTCTTGTACTGTTGTTCGTATATAGTGTCTTTCATATGGATAGCTAACACAAAGGCATATGGTAACACTCACATACATTTACACCAAGGATTTGGATCATCTTAATTATTTAACAGGTATTATTGTAGTGGCTCAATGCATTGCTGGTGTTGAGACTTCCCAACAGAAGTATGCATCAGACGAAATGGGTCAGAACACTAAGCTTCTACAGGGGAGGTCCCTATCAGACTCACGGGAATATTGGAGAGCTGTTGAGAAACTAAATTATTTAACAACAACTCTACCCAATATCTCATTTGCCACTTGCAGTGAGCATGGTTAGCTAGTTCCTATGAGCTCCATGCAATAGTCATTGGGATGATGTGATTCGCATCCTCATATGTATAAAGTACATAGGGAGCGCCGTGGGAACAATCTCTTCTTTATGAAGATAAATGACATTCCCAAGTAGTCAGCTACCCAGGTGCATGTTGAGCCATTTATCCATCTAATACATGTTCAAATTCAAGATATTGTGTTCATACCAGGGAAAACCTACTTTCCTAGAAGAGTGAGAAACATGTTTCAAACATGTTTTCCAAGTTGATTTTAAAAGCCAAAAAACAAGCTATGACGTTGTAAACATGTGAACTAGAATATCCAGCAGCTATGGCATTGGCAACATGTGAACTTACAAGGACGAAGAAGCAGTAGCAGCTTCAAGAATTAAAAGTAGGATTACAAAATATAAGCAGCTAATATGTGACAACCAAGCAACCTTGCACATTGCCCTGAGCCCAGTTTTTCATTAGAGAACCAAACACATAAAAGTAGATCATCCATTTCATTTGAGACAAGATTAAGGGTGCACTATTCCTAATTTTGTCAACTCAAATGACAAACTAACAGAGATAGAGGCCACCGGATTACCTACATATTGCAACCAGCTGGGTGCATATAATGCATATGCTCCACCTTGAGGAGGAATGTCGAAACAGTATGTCATAGTTGATAGTTATTTATATTTATTAACCTAGCTGTGTATAGCTGTGCCGCTGTATTTATATACTAAACGCTTGCAATGCAGGGTGTAAATAGCCCTTTGATATGCACAAATAACAACACAAAGACATTAAATATTTTTCATAATCATGTTCATTCACACAAAAATCTCATATGCTATTCGAAGCTCAAGAATCAGCTGTCCAAATATACACTCAGTCCAAATCAACAAATTACCAAATCATCATGATCGTATGACTAAGATGGAGGAAAGAAAAATCATAGCGATACATCAATGAAATAATAATAAAAATAAAAATAAAAAACATAAACAGTCAGTAAAAAGAAAAAAAGAAACAAAGAAATAACGAATCAAGAAGACCAAAACAAATAAAGCATGATGAATAAATTTGAAACAAGGTTTTGCAGATGGCGAGAAGAAGAGGTTTGAATCGTGAGCACCTGGAAGTGAAAGCGGACTCTTGAGTTTTGACGTGTTTAGTGGCGGCCGACTTGCGAGTTATGTGAGTTATCGGGAGTTGAGTTGAGTGAATGAGTGAGACTGATAAGACACGTGCCAGCGGTAGAGTCCGCGCTTTGGGAGCGCTTGGAGAGACCTTATTGCTACGCTACATCTTTACATCTGTATTCTTCTTCTGCAACGTGGCAATCACAGTACAAAGGGCGCGTTTGATTAATCTTCCACCCTTTTTGGCTGCCACTCTTATCCACCTCGCTCCGCCAAACGAAGTTTTCTCAAGTAAATATTTTTTAATTTTAATATTTGAAAATTGATATTAATTTAATTTTAAAATAATTTTTATATTAATTTAATTATAACATTTTAAATTTTGATATCAATTTAATTTTATACTAATAATTTGATGAAAATTTTGATTTTACAAAAAATTTGTTAAGAATAAATTAATATCAAAATTTAAAATATTAAAATTAAATTTATGTCAACAGTTAAAATGTTAAAATTAAATTAATATTAAAATATTTTTTAAAATCAAATTGATATCAATTTTTAAAGATTAGAATTAAATTGATATCTTAATAAAAAAATTTAATTGATATTAAAAAAATTTTCAAAGACAATTAATATCAACTTTAAAATATTTGGACAAAAAAAACAAATTATTTATCTTTTTCTTACTAGAACAATCTTTTATCTTTATTTTAGGACAACTTAATAATACAAGAATAAATAATATTTACCTCTCTTGAGATTTGCAAAAATGATTATAAGCGGCAAAGTCTTCAAAAATTGACACTCCACCCCCTTTAACTTTGAAAAAATTGCAATCGGCCCCATTAATAAGTGAAGGGATAACGGTGCAAACCCCCCTCTCTCTCTCCCTCTCTCTCTCTCTCTCTCTCTCTCTCTCTCTCTCTCTCTCTCAAAGCTAAACTACACCTTAATTGGGGTGGTAAAAAGGTTGGAAATGAAGATATTAAATGGATTATTTGGTCAAGATGCATAAAACTTCAAGTTTGATGGTCCATTGCCATCTTCATCTTTACTTGCTGGTATCCCACGGGCTGTGTACTCATAGGCCATAATAGAATCATAGAACGAATGTGGCATTTCAACTGCTTGCCAAACATCACTGCTAGAATTAAAAGGCAATCCTTCATTAATAGAAACATCCCGTGTTCATATTCCTTGAATAATCAACTTTATTTGGTGCTGCATTGTTTGATACCGGTGAACTAATATTCTTTTCTAGCTTTATCCTCATTGGGTTGAACTTGTCATTACTGCTAACAAGGATCATGTGGCCATTAGAAACAAAGATGCTGATTGGTTTTTTGGGGTTGTGTTACTTCCACTTAGGAATGGTGTAATGTGTTTGTTGATATATAGATTTTTCCTGATAATGTGAATAAACTTCAACTCACTAGAATAGGTTAAAAAACAACTCAAATTGACCCCATAACAAAACTGCTAATTCTGCAAGTATTAAAGGAAACGTTCCCAGCAGGTTCTGGAGATTTCCTTCTTTGCACTTTGAATCAATTTTGAATTTCACATCCATTAAGCACCCATAACTAACTCTTGCACAATCTCCTAATTGTAGTACATGATCACAACTATACTCTAAGATTAATGAATGAATAATCAAAATAAATGTGCAGCAATAGACAACTACCTTTGTGGGTACTGAAATGGATGAAGTGGGTCTTAATAATGTGTTAGGTGGTAGGTGCTCTATTTATTACGTGCGTTGTTGTTAGAGGCTTCAAGATGTTTCTCCATGTTTTCTAGAGAAAGAGAGTCAAGTTGATGCTTTTATAAGGGATGTTAGTTTCTTCCTAATCACTTTTGTTTTGTTGTTTTTTATTTTGATTGTGGCCATGGTGAGCGTTTGGACAACCATTGCTTTTGTGTCAATCTATTTTGTTTATGCATTTATTAATGCTGCTAATGAGATATTACATAAGCATGCACAAAGAGCGCTTGCTCTATTTATGCACAAAGAATGCTTGCTTTGTTTATGCATAGAGAGTCAAAGAGCACATTTGATTATGACATGAGAAAGCTAATCGATAAACCATGCTTTTTTTTTTCTTAAGCTGCATGCTTACCATGAGTTAAGTGATTCTGTTCAAAATAACACAATATTCTCATCTAAATATTAGTGATATATGGGAGTGGGGTGGAATGTCAATTTTAAGGAAGTTTGATATTGACTATCATTTTAACAAACTTCAAGGGGGTTGACTGTTATTGTATTAAACATGCAATTTACTCTTTAGAAAATATAGGTGACACCATTTTAATTCTTGAAAACTTGTTGATATTAAATAGATTCCTAAAAGTTAATATGCAATATTATGTTAGTCCATACAAGTTTTTTAATATCAAATAAGTTCTTAAGAATTAAAATATGATAGCACTTTAGTTCTTTAAATATATATTTGATATCAAATAGGTCACTCCTTTTTTGATAAAGTAGGAGTTTCATCATAGCTCTGAAAATTAGATTGGACTGTATCGGTTTAACCAGGAACTGGCTTGGTGTCCTATCCGATCCAATTACCTTTTAAAAAATTGGCATTTCAAAAACTGCCATTGAACCACACAAACTGGTCGGAAATAGGAAATAGGCCAACCCAAACTGGTTTTTTTTGGTTGAGTGGTTTTTTGGAAGAGAAAAAAAGACACTGTCTGCAAGAGTTTAGCCTCCTATTTTTAGCTTCATCATCGAAAGAGAAGAGCACAGCTGTTCGCGTACCATACTTTGTTCTCTTCCACTATTTGCGTGCTGTCCTTCCCCGCCGTTTGCTCATTCCATCAGTCGCAGTTGGTGCTGTCGCAGTTGTAGATAACCACTACTACTACGAGATTTTTCAGATGGTTTATTACAATTTTATTTGTGATTCTTTGTTAATTATATTTTGTCCTTTGGTTAAGCTACTTTTCTGGGTGCAAGAGAGAAAGGATGAAGCCTGCATGAGCGAGAATGCCAAGCTGCCATTCCTTGCAAGGTGTCTAACAATAATGGGTGCTTCGGATTACGTTATCTAATAGATAGGTTTTTTTGTTTTTTTGGGTCTGTTAAATCTTATGTGAGACTTTTTTGTTCTTTTTGGTTCTACGGCTTTAGTTTTGTGGGCTAGTAGGATTGGGTAGAGAGAGTGTGTTTTGATTTTGGCTTATATTTTCTTTTTATATATTTTTAAAGAAATAATAAAGATTTATTTATATATTTTATTATATTCCGGTTGAATCCTGATTAAATCGGTTGAACTAATAAATTTCTGAACTAGTGCCTTATCCGGTTCAATATCTAATCCGATTTTTAGAATCTTGGATTTCATGGACCTATTTGATGTCATAAGTATTTTTCAAAAACCAAAGTGATGTAACATTTTAACTTTTAAATATTTATTTGATGGCAAAAAATTTTATAAACTAATATAATGTTATATTTTAATTTTTAAAGATTAATTTGATCTCATGTTTACTTTTTAAGGACCAAAGTGCATGCTTACCAAAAAAAAAATTGTCCAAACCCTAAATATTATCTATAGTTACTTGATTTTAATCGAGTCATTTTATTTTTCATATAAATTTCGTTGCTTCTTAGTTCTAGCAGCATTTTAATATATTAATGTTTCAATCAAAACTTCTAGCTTAAATATTTTTGAAAATACATTATATATGTTAAAATATGATAAATAACACAATATTTATTAAAATAATATAGGTGTTGTTCTAGATTAGAGTTTTGGCCCATATTATGTAAGTCCATTGCAGGCCCAAGGTTGGAAGCTCGACATTGGGCAAGGATCACTCGTGGGCCGGGGATCTCAGAGCCGACCTCGTGAATGGTATGGAACTGCATGTACGGGACTAGGTTGAGTATCTAGGACCCCATTGATATGCAATCCACATTCTAACTCATTGAAAAGCCTTGAGAAAGACTCCCTATATCACAGAACATCCACACTTGTCCTCATCCATTTTACCTATAAATAACTAGCTAACCTCAAAAATCAAGTATACTATCATCCCATGTACACTCGTACCTTTTCCACTTCCTGACTTGAGCATCTGAGTCTTTGTAGGTACACCTCTACTAGCTTGGAGCTCAAGTCACCCAGCTACCCATTAGAATTCAGCAGGTTTGCAGTTCCTATTTCGCTCGAATTACCTCTTACTTCCTAATTTTGGCACCCACTCCGAACATTGGCACTATCTGTAGAAATCTAAGCTACTATTTTATCATCCTTACGATAGTTTTAGCTACAATGTCCACCCCTCGCAAAGTAGGAGCTCGCAGTGGCACATGGCCCCACAAACAAAAAGCAACCACTTCCACTAGAGTAAGTGGATAGGTGCATGACTTCTAAGTCAGTATCACACTCTAGAGAACAACATGATGATCAGAATACGGCAGCTCATGGTTGCCTAGTGCAAGCTTTGGTTAATGTTCTAGCATCAAAGGTCAAGCGAACCTAGAAAATCCCGTCCCATATGTTGAATTACTATCCATTATGTAGAACCAAGCTACCCATATATGAGAGCTGAACCAAAATATGGATAGAATGTGGGAAGTGGAAGATGCATGACATCGCAATGATCGACAAGAGAATAAAAGTTGCGACCATGATGAGTTGCATCGTCATCGAGCACGTCACCATAGTAAGGGATCGCGGCCATAAGAGGACAATTGACATCGGGAGCTAGAATGTGGGCATTGAAAGGAACCTCGAAGCGAGCCTTTACGCTGCCACAGGGACCATGTTGAGTTGCGTCCTTCTCGAGCGAGGAGCTTGGACTGATAGTCAAGGCATGTCTTGTATCGACATAAAGGCTCGGAGGAAAGTGACAAAATGTTGTTATCTAACTATATTATAAGTGCTCCACTCCTCAGGGGGTTCAAACCACACTGACATGAAGGCCTATGAAGGACGCACGGACCCCCAAGAGCATGTAGACGCTTTCAAATTCAAAATGACTCTAGCAGGGGCCTCCGACCCCATCAAGTGCAGGGCCTTCCTAATCACACTAAAGAAAGCAACTTTACAGTGGTCTAACTTGTTGCCCTCGAGGTCCATGAAGAAATTCTTGAGCTTCTCATCTCAATTCTTAGTTCACTTCACTACTTGGAGATTCAAGCCCAAACTAGTATCTAGCTTGTTAGGAGTATTCTAGCAACAAGCAGAACCTTTCTGAGATTATCTCGAACATTTCAATACAAAGACATTATTATTGGAAGATTTGGAGACCTAGGCCGCTACACTTACCTTCCTTAATTGGCTCCGGCTTGGGTCTTTCAAGGATTCCTTATCCAAGCAGCCAGTGAGGACTATGGACGAAATCCATGTTAGGGCCGAGAAGTACATATATTTGGAAGAAACGCATAAACCACAACAAACAAAGGCAAGAATCATGGTGCTCCAAGGTCAAGCCCATAAAAGGAAAAGCAACCCAAGAAAGAATCACGGATGCTAAGGGTCAAAAAGTTTTATGACTATATTCCTTTCAACGTGTCCCTAGTAGACTTGTATAAGGAGGTTAGGCACGTCGAAAGATTACCTAAACAAAAGGTACTCCAGCTAATGACTAACACTAATATGTCCTTATTCTGCAAATATCACAATGGTTTTAGGCACAAGACGGAGGATTGCTACGACCACCAAGATGCAGTTGAACATTTGATCAGAGAAGGTAGGTTGGCAAGACACATCGCCTTTTAAAGAAGTCATAGGAAAATAAGGGCATCCCTTATGAGAGATGAAGAATGTAGAAATCCTAGAAACTAGAGGACTTCGAAACCTAATGAAACTCGAGAAGACTTAGAAGAAATAGAGGCGGCCACAAGAACTATTAATATCATTGTTGGAGGATTTACAGGAGATGGCACAACCAAGTTTGCCTAAAAAAATACACCTATAGGAAGTCTTGAGCCTGTCGTCCAAAAAGATGAAGAAGACTTAAGTCATCGTCCATCCTAGAGATCATATTCTCGGGTTCCAATCTTAAGGGAATTGCTTCGAGACATGATAACCCTACGGTCATCTCAACCATCATGGTGAATGTCCAGGTAACAACGGTCTTTGTTGATAAAGGAAGTTCAGTGGACATTTAGATTGAGGAACTCCAACCTCTAAACTTACAAGGAAGAGCTCATCGGGTTCTCAATAGAAAAAGTGCACTTAGATATGTCACTCCACCTAACTTTAAGGACCTATCCTTAAACTCGAATAGTCAAGGTCAACTTCCTAGTAGTTGACTGCCCCTCAGCATATAATATAATTTTTGGGAGACCTAATCTAAATAAATCAAAGCCATCATTTCTACATCATGCCTCACCATGGAATTCTACACAGACAATAGAAAAATTGCAACAATAAGGATCATTAAGTAGTAGCTCGTTGATGTTATAATACCAATTTGGAAATCTAGAAAAGGAAGAAAAAGGAGACTAGAAATTCGTCTTGTCCTCTGAGTTCATCAAAGGTCATGACAGTGGACCTCAATAATCAAGGATGTCAAGAAATGAAAAGGCTCAAGCCCGACAGAGATCTCTAAGTCGTTCTAATCGGACCCATGGTTGATCAAACAACTTAGATCAATAAGAGCCTCCGGACCTCACTAAAAGAGGAGCTCTTATCCTTTTTGAAAAGAAACATAGACTTGTTTGCCTAGACTGTCATGGATATGCCCAAGATTGACCCGGAATTCATGTACCACCGCCTAGTAGTATTCCCTAGGGTCCGACCAATGGCCTAGAAAAGAAGGAAGATAAGCCTGGATAAGGCTTTCGATATTCAAGAGTAAGTTCTAAACCTCTTGAACGTTGGGTTCATTCGTGAGGTTATGTACTTAACTTAGCTATCCAAGATCATCATGGTGAAAAAATACTATGGAAAATGGCAAATGTGTATCAACTATACTGATCTTAAGAAAACTTGCCTAAAGGATTCTTACCCTCTACTAAGCATAGATGGTTTAGTTGATGTAGCATCTGCTTTTGGTTTTTCTCTTTCATGGTTGCATACCTGGGATACAACCAAATTTTGATGCACTTCTGTGATGAAGAAAAGACAACATTCATTACTCCAATTGCTAACTATTGTGACAAAGTTATGCCATTTGGATTAAAGAACACAGGGGCCATCTACTAGAACAAGATTTTTGTCGACCATATCGGAAGTCTAATGGAAGTTTACATCGATGATATGCTGGTAAAAATAATGGAAGATGGCAAACTGCTCTTCAACTTGGAAATCATCTTCAGTTGCCTATGCAAGCACAAGGTAAGGTTGAACCTATAGAAATGCGCCTTTGCCGTCAAGCTGGAAAGTTCTTAGAGTTTATGCTCACACATCAGGGAATTGAAGCAAATTCTGATAAATATTGAGTGATTTTGGAAATGAAAAGTTCGACCTCTATAAAAGAGATTTAGTGTTTGACAGGAAGAATAGCATCCCAAGTTGTTCACAGCATTAATTCAGAAGTGCTCCCCTTTTTAGCATTGCTAAAAAAAGAAAGTACTTTTGAATGGACTCCAGAATATGAGGCAGCATTCACAGAATTCAAAGAATATCTCTCCAGTCCTCCAATCTTGCGCAAGCCTGAGGTTGACTATCTGTTCTATTTGTATCTCTTAGTAAGTAGTGCAGCTGTAGCCAGTACATTGATCAGAGAAGACTCAAGGCAATAGCATCCAATCTCCAATATAAAAAAAAATTGGAGAAATCCACTTTTACACTTTTGGCAACTGCCGAATGTCTTTGGCACTATTTTCAAGCTCAACTCATAATAGTAAGGATTGACTAACTTATTCAGCAGGTACTACAAAAGTCAAACCTCATAGGAAGAATGGTGGCATGGTTAGTGAGCTCTCTGGATATGAAATCCAATATGAGTCCAAAACTGCCATAAAAGCCCAAGTATTGGTAGATTTCCTAGTATTTGTTTGTTTTATGCATGGAGAAACTAGCTCTCTATATTGATCAATTGGTGAGTGATAATTTGTTTGTGGCATCCTATCCACTTATCAAGAGGTGGCCATGGAATATCTTATATATTTTTTGCTGATGATGTGCTTTTGTTTTGTAAAGGCAGAAATTCCCAAATAAAACTTGTTATGGATACTGTCCAAAGGTTCTGCAGGGCTTCTGGATTGAAAGTGAATGTTGAAAAATTTAGAACTATGTGTTCCAAGAATATTTCTCAGGGCAAAAGAGATAATTTCATTGGGATCTCTTCTATTAGATTTGCTTCCAGTTTGGGAAATGTCTCGGGTTTCCCCTTATTAAGGGCAAAATGTCCAAGGCTTATTTTGTAGAACTAATGGAGAAGGTTAGGGGGAGACTGGCTAATTGGAAAAGCAAACTATTGAAGTAGTTTGTTTTGTCCTCCTTGCCTATTCATTTGATGCAGTCCATTTGGTTCCCTTAGAATGTTTGTAAGTCAATTAATGCTTATACTTGTAATTTTATTTGGAGTGGCAGGGAGTAGAACCGAGGTGTCAATTGGGTGGCTTAGGATACTATTACAAGACCCAAGAGATTTGGGGGGTTGGGAGTTCGGGAAGCCAGATTATCTAATATCTCTTTTCTTGGTAAACTTGTGTAGCATCTTGCTGTTGGTACTAAAAAGCCTAGGGTGGATATTCTCTGCAATGAATATTTGCAAAATAAATCGATCTTTGATTGCGTCATGCTTAGGAACTCTTCTTATGTATGGCGTAGTGTTCTCAAGGCTGTGGATATTCTAAGGGATGGTTGGGAGTTCAAAATTTATAATGGTCATTCCTTCTTCTAGTTTTCTAATTGGATAAGTAATGGCCTTTTATGCAATCTAGTGGATCTTGTCCATATTTCTAATTTTGATTTACAAGTTAACGATGTGTCGGATGGGAATGGTTGGAACTTGGGTATGCTAGCAACTTGGCTTCCTTCGCAGTTTGGTGACCTTCTAGCTAACATTCTGGGCCTTCTAATCTGAATTTATCTAATGGTTGGTATTGGACGAGTGACAAACTTGGGATATTTATTGCATCTGCTCCTTACTGATGGCTTCTTCATAGATCCAAAAATTGGGATTTTAACATAAACTGGAGTTGGATTTGGAAGATCAAATGTCCGAAAAAAATTAAACTACTCACTTGGATGATTTTACATTAGGCACTTCCAACTAATAAACTTCGATATCAACGAGGGATGGTTTTTTCATCAGCATGTTTGTGTTGTAATGCATAAGAAGAGGATGTGTTACAATGTCTATTCCTTTGTCCATTTTCTTCTCTTGTTTAGGAGTAGTTTGGCTTTACTCCTCATATTGAAGTTTCTAATATGGATATGGAACTATGGTTGAAGCATAAGCTAATGCATGACAATTATTTCCTAGTTTTAGCTATTTTGTGGTGGATTTGGAGTAGAGGCTTAATTAGATATTAGATGAAGCTCCTTAGCAATGCAATTCGGTTGTCTTTAACATTTTGCAGACTAGCTATGATATTCAGAACTTTAGCAATGTATCTATTCACTTGGATGATCGAAATTCTTCTTTTTGGAAGCTTCCTCCTACGAGCTATGTGAAGCTTAACACTGATACGAATGTTTGTCCTTTGCTTAGCACAAGTGGGGGCGGTGGTTGTTTGAGAAATGATGCAAGTTTGTGGCTTGTGGGATTTACTTCAAAAAGTCTGTCCATGGATATCCTGCAAGTGGAAATGGAAGCTATCATTATTGGACTAAAGCTTGCTTGGGATCATGGATATAGGCGTGTTGTGTGTGAAATTGATTGTTTTCAAGTTTATGTTCTTTTAACCAGCAATAGTGATATGCTATTACTTGATTATAGCTCTTATTTTGTGTAGTTTCATGAACTTTTGAATATGTCATGGGTGGTGCATCTCCAACATATTTCCAAGTTCACTAATATGGTTGTTGATTCTTTGGCTGAACTCTAAGTGCTATTCTCTCCTCTTGATGCAATTTTTGGCTTGTTATTGCAGGACTTAGATCTTGCAGTGTTGTTTTGGATTTTTTTTTTTTTTTTTTGCTTTTGCTCTGTGGTTTTCTTAGTTTACCAAAACTTTTTTTTTTTCCATTTCCTTCCTAGTTAGTAAACTCTTAAAACTAATGAGCAAGTTTCCTTTTCTATCATTCCCCTCCCCTTTTTTCATTATTTGACAAGTGAATATTTATTTTGATCATTAAAAATTATATATTTACTTCACTTTAATTTTTAAAATTAAGAAATAAACAATCTAATCTTTGAAATTTAAAAAGTAATTTAAATTAGTTATTTTGATGATATAAGTTAGTCTCAATGAACATTACTTAATAACTAGCTTGAATTACTTTTAAAATTTTAAAGACTAAATTATTAATTTCTTAATTTTAAAAATTAAAATAAAGCACACATATAATTTTATGGACCAAAATTAGCATTCACTCATTAACTAGCATTCAAACACGCTATTAGCTAAGCTAAAATCAAACCCATCCAAAAGAAAAACTCACATGGCAAATTGTTCTCCTCCTTGACTTGCTTGCACGAGCCTTAACTTGAAGTAAAATCTCAAGAAAAAACAAAATGCATCCCCATCCCTAATAATAATAATTGCACGAGTCTTTCGACATGTTAAATGAGATAAAAAATAAATATTTCAAAATAGTCGGCATATTCGCATCCAATACTTTATAAATACTTCTAATTATATTTTAAAATTTTTTACTTTATTTTTTAGTAGTTTTATAGTTATATAAATAAAAATTCTAAAATAATTAATAAAATAAATATATTTTAAAACATTTATAAAAATACTAATATTCAAATTATTATTTATTTATTTTAATTTAAAATTTATATCTTTATATTAATTTTTACTAATTTTATATATTATACTATAATCATATCATATTTTATAATTTTTAAACTTATTATATCTCTATATTTATATTATATCACATTCATATTCCATATTTCGTATCTATATTTGTACTTAATAAGTTAATATTTACTCCAATTCGTATGTAAAAAGATTTGCAGAAAGAAGCAGTACTAGGAGGATTTAGAATTATTTAATAATTAATAAAAAATCACACTGGTTGACGCTCTCACGTCAGAGTTCAACCAAGAGCCTTACCTTCCTTTCTTATATACTACATGCGCAAATGCACAGACTATGTGTTTATTTGTCATAATTCATTTGTAATATTATATTAACCCCAAAATTTCCAGGTGTTGGTGGTGGAGTGTGGGAATTTAAACGTTCAAGTTTTTCAACCTTTGCAGCAACATAACGCAATTTCAAAACCCTACTCCACCCATTTCCACCGCCTCAAATGTCGCCGGCGGCGGTGCACCTGCGATCTCCGATCACCTCCTCTGCCTTCCAAACCGCCGCCGATTCCGTCCCCGATTCCGTCCCCCATTCTGCTTTCCATCACCACACTCCTTTCCCTCAGTTCAACACCGATGCCTTAAACCCTTCCTTCTCTGCCGCCACCGCCGCCGGCGGTGGTTCCGTCTCCCGCGGAAGGTCGCGGCCGAGGCTCGCCAAGCTGAGAAAGAAGCAGTCGGCGTCTCAGCACGTGAGGTCGCGTGACGCCGCCTCCTCCGGCTTCGATTCTGTTCGCTCCGATCAGGTAACCGGTAATTTTAGCGCGTTGAATGGTTTTTCGGTAGGTTCTGGTGGAGTTGAGGGTGGTGCCGGAGCTTGTGATGGTGGTTCTTCGAACTGCCATAGCAAGTTCCGGAACGAGGGTTTTGTGTTTTGTGCTAGAAAGGTTGGTTCTGATTCCGCTAGGGATTTGGAGTCCGAGCAGGGAGCGAGTGCTCAATGTAGAGAAGGTTCTGGAAGCTCTGTTGATGGAGGGGAGGGAGCAGCTGAGAGGGAAACGGTGGTTAGGAAGAGTGGTCGTGTGGAATTTGTGTTTAGTGCTAGAGGAAGTGATGCTGAATCGAATTTGGGAAGAAAAAGTGGTGAAAATGATACAGGGATGGGTTGTGGTGATGGAAGACAGATGGGATTGAATTCTGAGCTGAAGGATGGGGGTTTTAATGTTAAGGGATTTGTTTTTGGTGCTGATCAGAATGGTTTTGTTGGTAATTCAAATTCAGAAAAGGGGAAATCTAGCAAATGTGCTGAAAACTCAGGGTTTGGTGATGGTGGGGAGAGGAAATGTAGGGCTGGAGTTGACTGTGAAAGGCAGGAAAGTTTTTGTTTTGTTGTTGGTGATGACCATAGTGGTAAAACATCGAGTTTTAATGTGGAAAAGCAGGGGTCTCTTGACAGGATGAGAAATTCGGATTGTGGAATCGGTGCTTTTAATACTAAGGGTGAAACAAATGATAATAGTGATACAGGTGCTGTTCAGAATGGCCATTTGGGAAATGATGATAACAGCAAGAGTGGATATGGAAGTACTAATGGTGTTTTTACTGCTTATAGTGCTATTCCTGCATGTAAATTAACAGATGAGATGAAGAACCTGAACATCAACCATTCTGAGGGTGCTGATATCACTAGAGATTCAATGAATGTACATGTAAATAGTAGCGCTGGTTTTGTGTTTGGACGAAGTGAGAAGTTTTGTGGCTATTCTAGTAATGCTGGTTCTGGAACTAATGCTGGTGGTCATCAGTCCTGTACCAATGCTGCTTTTGAGAATATTGGTGGGCAAGATTTCAAAGCATGCAAATTGAATGATTTTCAAAATGGAACTGGTTGTGGCATTGCATGTGGTTCTACAGGAATACCTTGCCCTCAGCCACCTGCTAATCAGGAAGGCATCCGAGATTTCCAATGTGGCCAAATTTCAGAATGTCATGTACCTGAAGATTCACAAGTGAATGAAGCTACAGCATCATTTTCCTCCTCATCAGTTGGTCTCGACTCCCATCCAAATAATTATGCTTCTGCAGGCCATCCCTTGGATGGCGATCATGATAAGTGCAATAATTATTTTACAAGTATTCCAGAGGCATCCAAGGAGTCCTTTATGGACTTTAAACCTCCAACATGGGATCCTGCTTCTTTTAAAGATAACTTATTTCCGAAGTTAAATAAAAAATTAGAATCCTCACAAAAGGTCAGATCTTCTAAAGAAAAAGGATCAAAACATATGAGGAGAAAATTGAATCCACATTCCTTGAATAAGAAACAGACAAGGCTAGATCATTTGTCAAAGGAGAACAGTTCACTTGAAACACCTGATTCCTCTGGTTGCCACTCACCCATGGATTTTTCGCCCTATCAAGAAACAGGAGCAGGTGATCAAGATGGAAAAGCTTCAGAAGAATTAAATGATCTGCCCTCAACAATTTCTGCTGATTCTAAAGATGAACACTTGGCTGCTGTTGGGAGGGAAGTAGATGCTGACCCTGAAGTAGTCTGGCCTACCTTGAAAACCAAGCAATTCAGCAGTAGTAGTATAGCTGATGCTGGGGTTGACTTTAGCTCAAACACTGAAGGGCAAAAGGCTGGTCTATTTTGTTTTGTTCATGGTCCGGGTGATTCGGAGGAGAAAGATATTGCATTTTCTGCATCATCTACTGTAGTGGGTACTTCATCGTCATTAAAGCGTAAACAGAAGAAAAGATTTAGGAGGAAAATGGGCCGTGATTCATTCGTCATCTCTCCAAATCTGGATGGAAGGTTTGGATCTTCTGTACAATTTTCACCACCAACCACTTCCAACATGTCATCACATTCTGATGTGATGGATAGGTCTCAGATAAATGACCAGTTCAAGGAAGGGGATTTTGCATCCTCAGCTACAATTCATGAAGCCTGTGAAAAGTGGAAACTCAGGTGCTGACCATAAAATTTAAAAGGGAAAACCATCTCTTTTAAAATTTGTCTTTTGATATTTGATTATGCTGATTTTTGTTAGATTTTGTTGGAATTGGTGCTCTTTATTTATAGTGTGCAATCATGATTTTATCTAGGGGGAACCAAGCGTATAAAGATGGGGATCTTACTAAAGCTGAGGACTTCTACACACTAGGGATAAATTCTGTCCCTTCAGGTGAAAGATCAGGATGCTGGATTGAACCTCTTTTACTGTGCTATAGTAACCGTGCGGCAACACGCATGAGTCTTGGAAGGATTAGAGAAGCACTAGGGGATTGCATGATGGCTTCTGCTCTGGACCCCACCTTTCTGAAAGTACAGATGAGAACTGCTAAGTAAGTGTTTTGTTTGTAATTGCATTATTTGAGATTACAAACTATAGTGGTTTAGAGTATTTTTCCTCCTCAACTAATAAAATGTGATTTTCTTCTCCAGCTGTCACCTTTTGTTAGGAGAAGTAGAAAATGCTCAGCAGTGTTTTACTAAGCGTATGGAATCAGGTAATGCTATTTGTTTGGATCGGAGAGTTGTAGTAGAAGCAGCTGAAGGTTTCCAGAAGGCTCAGGTATATCAATGATGTCCTTTTATGTGAGTCGCAAAGTTTTGATAATTTTATCTTGATGCATTTTTTTAAATAATTTCAATTTTCATGTCAACGACTTTTCTTCCCCCAGCTAACTTCATAGTATTGTCTGTTTTCTTATAGAACACATTATTATTTGTGATTACTACTACCTTGAGTATTAGTCTTTCTAGAAGAAATTAATCTTCAATTCTGCTCTTTAAATAATTTCAATTTGGTAATTCTATCTTTTGCTTGCTTGCACGGAATGCTTTGATAAGATGTCTAACAGGTGTTATTCTGTATTAACAGAAAGTGGTTGAGTGTTTAAATAATGCTGCTGAACTTTTGAAGGAGAGGACTTCTGATGCAGCTGGTACTGCTTTGGAACTACTTACAAAGGCATTGTCAATAAGTTTATATTCAGAAAAATTGCTTCAAATGAAGGCAGAGGCTCTGTTTTTGGTATTTTCTATTCCAGTTCTTTGTTCCACTCATCTTTATGGATTCTTATCATTATTGTTTATTGTTTTATTGTTTTACTTTGTATATTATTGCTGATAATAAGTGCTGTTTATTTATGTCGACATCTCGCAGTTGCAAAAATATGATGCAGCAATTCAGCTTTGTGAACAGAGTCAGTATCTCGCAGAAAAGAATTTTGCCCTTGCAAACACCACAGACAATTTCAATATTTCCACGTGCGATAGTTACTCATTTGTAAAATTGTGGAGGTGGTCATTGATATCCAAGTGTTACTTTCACTTGGGACGGCTCGAGGCATCACTTAATGTTCTTGAAAAATTACAGCAAGTTGTGTCCAACAATGACAAGTAATTCAATCTTTTCAAACAAGGCTAATTTTTCATTGCCATTTCAATCTAGATGCATTCTTTTTTCAAATGCTAGGTTTGTCTTATGCCCATGTCAACCATGTAGATGTGTGATTGATAACTTTGAAGATTTGCTGTCATTAGCTGCTACAATACGGGAACTTCTAGACCACAAGGTAATTTCAAGATGTTCATCTTTCTAATTAATGCTTGAATGGTAATTATTGATCTGTCTTGATAGTCCTCGGGTCTGGTTGCATGTCATGCATAATGAACACTGCAAACTTACTGTGTTATGTCCTTTCCATGGATCCTAGATCAGTGATGACATGCACTAATGAAATATTCCATGTATGGATTAATTTACGACAAACCCTGCCTTGAAAAAAGCATCCTAATAAAGTACCATTGTGTAGTTTTCTGATGGAAAACTATTTGAATAACTGGAAAAGTTGAACAAATTCTTTAAAGTTATTTTTGAAATCTATGATATGACTTAACTCTGGATTCATGCAGGTTTATATGTGAGAATAAGTAGGTTAGCATCTCACTCTTTATTTGAACCATATTAGATTTGTAGTTTTGTATTATTTCTTAGTAACACTTGTATTATACTTAATAAACGTATGTTGATCTGTATTATTCTTGACAACAGAGGGCAGGAAATGAAAACTTTAAATTGGGAAAGTATACAGAAGCAGTGGAGAATTACACTGTTGCTTTATCTAGCAATATCAAATCACGTCCTTTTGCGGCTATATGTTTCTGCAACCGTGCTGCTGCTCATCAGGCATTGGGCCAAATTGCTGATGCCATTGCAGACTGCAGCATGGCTATGGCCCTTGATGCAAATTATGCTAAGGTATGCTTTGCTGAAGTCCCTCCAACTAGGTGAACTCATGAGTACATGTGTTGGAATTTTGGATTTTCTTCCTAGATGTTAGCTTTACTAGTTGAAAAAATGAGAAGTAATATGAACTACTGAAAGAAATTTCATGTGAATTGATTACTTTTGTGGATTATGATATTATTTCTGCTGGACTCTAATTTACAAAGGAGGGGAGGGGGCACTGATTGCTCTTGTTTTGTAGGCAATTTCAAGAAGAGCCACCTTACATGAGATGGTTCGAGATTATGAGCAAGCAGCTTGTGACCTGAGGAGACTACTATCTGTTCTTGAAACTCAATCCAATCAAAAGGCCAAACAGTCTGCCTCACCTAGTGGATCACATGGTTTGAAAGAATCAAGGCAAGCTCATCAACGTCTGCTTTCAGTGGAAGATCAAGCCAAAAAGGGAATGCCCTTAGACTTTTACCTCATTCTGTAAGTTCTTTATTCAATTGGAAATTTCCAGTTGTGCATTTTATCTAGTATTAGCTCAAATGAAGTTGTAGGGGCAAAATTCACAAATGTGCCAGAAGCCCTCACTTGTACCTCTTTTGGGTCATCAATCCATTATGGCGCACATACTTGAGAGTTGAGAACCTCAGTGCATGGCAACACTTTGTCACTGTAGAAGTTAGAAAGATAAGAAAATTAGAAAATTTTCTGTGTCTCAGTAACCTCAAATTAGGTTATTTGCAAAACTATATACATGTCCATAATTTTCATGGGGATATGCAAAATGAGTTGATGCTATTTGTATAAGTGAAATCTCCCTCAAGCTAGGTTTTTGGTATTTATTGTACACAAAAGTTTAGAGGGAGGGCGGGGTAGGTTGCTCCATTCCAAGTTTAAGACAATTGAAATTGAAGAAATAATACATGTATTATTTCAATTGATTTGTTGTATCTGAAATAACGGCCTAGTTCTGAGACGAAATCAAAAGACAGTCAATAGAAATTACTTGCCTGAACCAAGTTAGTTTGAAGCACTAGATAGGACTTATCTGACATAGTATTCCATTAGAGGACCCCTGAAGAGAGGCCAAAACAAGCCAACAACAATCCTATTAAATTTCCCTTAAATTACCTAAGGTAGTGTTTGGAATGACTAAATTTTGGAACTGATTTGATTTAAATTGATTTGATTTATAAATCAAATCTTGTGTTTGGAATGATTATGTGAAAAAGGATTTGAACTGATTTAGAAATCAATTCTTATGTTTATAATATATTAGATTGTGTTTGGAATGACTAAAAATGGAATTGATTTAATGTGATTTGTATTTTTTAAAATCAAGTTAATTCCCATCAAATCCTTTCAATTTTGATAGGATTTCAAATACAAAATAATCAAATCCCATGGCAATTAGAAATTAATTCATTTCTTATTTTTAAGACATCCAAGCACAAGATTTGATTTCCAAATCAAATCATTTCCATTTTCTTTTTGCATTCCAAGGCCCAAAAAAAAAGGTTACTTTTTTAGTCAAACATTATGCATCAAATAATAGCCTAAACAGCATGCCATCATAAGTGTCTCTCCTCACTACTGCCAAATTCTCTTTACCTTGTCAATAAGAACTACTTGGAACTACTCCAAGCTCAAAGCACCACCCGGTCAAGGGTAAATGTAAAACCGTAGAATATAAATGACTAGAAAGTAATGTTTATCTTTGAAGGATTTAGTTATTACTTTTGTATCTTTGTGAGGATGTCTTAATAAAATTTCTTTTTCTATTCCCCCCCCCCCCCCCAAAAAAAAAAGTTAAGTAATGCGGCGACCTCATGTTAAGTCATAATGATCTTTTCTGAATATCTTTTCTGTTTACATTCCACATTATTTCTTTAGATGCTTTGATAAATATACATTGCTTCATTTGTTACTCCATTTAAGGCTGTCTACTTTTAACTGGTTCTATTACATAGAAAAACATTTGTGTATTCGATACTGATACATGTAAAGGAAGTAATTTCACAAGGAAGAAACCTGTTCAGTGTTTTCAACTGGCCAATTGAAAAGATGTCACCATCTTTATTGTCAACATACTACATTTACAGTGTTGATTAATGCATTGGCCTCATGAGTTTTCATCTACTGATAATTGATAATTTAGAGCCTTCAAATCTAAATTATGTTCTTTACAATGTCAACACCAGAGGAACCGAACCAGCTGATACAGCAAGTGATATCAAGAAGGCATACCACAAGGCTGCTCTCAGACATCATCCAGACAAGGTATGAGTCTTTCAGTACCTGCATTAGAGTTATCTTGGTTTTTTTCCCTTTTCATTTTTAGTTTTTAAAGTAATGATAGGAAGCTTTCATGTATCTGTTTTTGGTTTGAATCTAGGCTGGTCAGTTGCTGGCAAGAAGTGAAGTTGGAGATGAAGGCCGAGCCTGGAAAGAAATTTTACAGGAGGTGCACAAGGATGCTGATAGGCTTTTTAAAATGATTGGAGAGGCATATACTGTGCTTTCAGACCCTGACAAGGTTATACGCATGACTTTTTACTACTTAATGCATTTGCATGCATCATTAACTCTAGCTTGAGAAAGAGATGGATGACAAATAACAATTAAAGAGTAAAACTACACTATAGTCCCTAAAAGATTTTTATTTTAACACTTTAGTCCTTAAAAAGTTAAATGCCCCTAAAAGAGTTTTGTTTTAACATTTTAGTCCTTAAAAGATTAAATGCATATATTTTAGTTCTGAAAGATTTTAGTTTTAACATTTTAGTTCTTGAAAGATTAAAATACATATACTTTAGTCCTCAAAAGATCTAATCTTCTAAGGACTAAAATGTTAAAACAAAAATATTTCAGAGATTAAAGTGTATGCATTTAATTTTTTGAGGACTAAAGTGTATGTATTTATTCTTCTAAGGACTAAAGTGTTTAACACAAAAATTTTCCAGTAACTAAAGTATATGCATTCTCTTTTAAGAACTAAAGTGTTAAAATGAAAATCTTTCAGCAACTAGAGTGTAGATTTACTCATAATTGAATGGCTTACAGTACTATCTTTGTTATGATCACCAACATTCTTTACCAAAATGTTCAAGTTCACTCCTGTCTTATAACCACTTATTCTCAAGCTGGAGCAAACAAATCATATGCTATTAGCTTCTTGCAAACAAACCCAAGTAGTCAGTAGACCCTATAAGTTCTGGGAACTTAACGCAGACTAGTTGTCTGAACTAATCTGACCTTTATTATTATTATTATCTTTTGTGGCAAAAGCTGTGGTTTTTCTTCTCATGAAAGTCTGGGTGCCAAGTAATGTTACAGCAACCTGTGTTATTTTCTTATATAGTATGAGTCATGGCCCTATTCTTAAATTTGCTTAATTTTTTCAGTACACCATCCTTTCTCCAACATAAGTCACCAAACCCATACCTTGACCTTCTAAGTAATAGAGATCAAGCCCTTCCATCAAAAAAAGAAAAAAAAAAGGTAATAGAGATCAAGCCCTATTCCTTTATTGGGATTAGAACAAGTAAACCTCACACTCATTTCATGTCAAAGCATGATTGTGTATGTGATTGGGTAGCTTATAGTACCAGTGACCTTAACCTTCAATTGCGCTAAGTTTTCTACTGGATAACAACCTCAACAACAATGTTTCTTGCCATTAGTATCCATTTCAACTATCTGGACTCATATTCTGCTTGAGGGAAATGTCTGTTACATTGGAGAAGATTAACTAATATGAATGCAATCAACGTAGATAGTATAGCATAGGACTTGACACCCTTGAGTGGGTAAGAACTTACAGTGGAAATGTGATTGTGGATTGTGAAACTTAATGTTGTCTGTAAGACACGTAATGGGATCCATTAATTATGAAATGTGCCTGCTGGATGTATTTGTTGTGAAAACATAAAATTTGTATGAGATTTACTGCTATTGGGGAGGGTTGCCTCCATTCTATTTCCCATTTTCCTACTCGGATTTTGGAGAGAGTAGTTTATCGTTTGAGACTAGTGGAGTTCCATAATTTTCATTAAGGGTCTATTATTTGTTATTAATACTAAAAACTGATAAACTTCTGCTTTCATTGATTATAGCGCTCGGAGTATGATTTGGAAGAGGGGTTAAGGAAAGCTTCTAAGCAAAGTAACAGGGGTGGCACATGCAGGAGATCTTCCGATGCCTATGGGTATGGAAGACCGTCTGATGGTTATAGATCTCCCTCTGACAGTACAACTTACAGACGCTATGGACGGGATCATTGGAAGACATATGGACATTCGTATTCTCGATGGTAAGAAGATAATCAACAAGGGCATTGGCGTTCCTATGCCTGGTCCAATTGAAAGTGACATTCCGTTTGATTCTTGATGGACCTAAGTTTCATGATTCATGAAAGTGGCTTAAATCTGCTTTTGCAGGTAATTATTACTCCTATATATGCCTGGTCCCGTTGAAAATTATTCAGGCCATTACTGATGTTTTTGTTTTCGGCCTGATTTAGGCCATTACTGTTTAATTTTTTGGGTCCGACTCAGGCCATTACTCGAATAAGATTGTATGTAGACATTGCAAGCTTGAGCTATAGTGTGTATATCCCTTCCAACCAGCAACTAAAGGATTGGGAAAAGTGGGCAAGAACATGCCAGATGTGTAGAAAATACGGCATTGATGCTATGCCTACCTGCCCATCATCCCATGCTTATTCCATAAAGGGGAAAGAGGATGTGCATACAGAAAGTCAAGCACACGCAGACAAAGGAGCCATTGCAGCTGTGCTCGCTTCATTTGTGGAATGTAATAGTTAGTTACTGTGTACTAGTGTTTGATCGGTTTTCGGAACATTAAAAGGAAATGTTTAAACCGCAAAGGAGAAAAAGAACCAAAAAAAAAAAATGTAATACGTACAGAAAATCATTTTTTACTTTAATTTACCCATATTTCATATTCCTTCCCCCTGACAAAGTTGGAAACTATTTACCGAGTTGCATCAATTTTTTTCCTCTTGGATACGATAACGGGGGAACAGCCTATCTTTGTTGTTTTTTATTTATTTATTTATTTTTTCACTATTCTTTTTCTGTCAACTATCTTCAAGGATCTTTAAAATATTGGTTCTGTAAGTATCCATTGGAAGGATGTCTGGCTGATGGATAGGATGGAACGTAATGTGTATCATTGTTGTCATATCATGCATCTTATCAGTATCGATTTTTTAAATTTTTACATATGTAATGTCGCTTTTGATATATAAAATATATATTATTATAATATATTTATAGTATAGTTATAAATTAAAGACATAAAAAACCATAAAAGTGTAAATAAATATATAAGTCTCCATCTTTATATGTATATTAAAATATAGTTAATCATGTAAGGACTAGAATTTAGGATCTAGTCCTTAGTTATTTTTTAATAATAATGTATATGACTCTTTTTTTTTCTTTTCCTTTTTTATCTTATATTTTGTTTTTTAAATCTAAATCTGATATTTAATTTTTAAATCTAAAGTGTTACAATTTGTATCAATTTTTAATTTTAAAAATTTAAAAACATTGTCTCATTAAAATCTATTATATTGACTACTATTTATAATTATTGGAGATATTGACACTTGTGGCTGATTTTTTAAAATATGGAAGTCCAATACATATAATATCAAAATATAGAAATTTGTATATATTTATAAAAATATGGAAATTTTCATGATCTAGCCAATGTGTCAGGTTAGTTCCTTTTTTTTAAAATAATAATAATAATAATAATAATAATAATAATAATAGAAGAACATTATTGCTTTGGCTAGCTTTATTTTTTAGAATAAAAAATTAGCACAGGCCAAAAGTACCGTTGGCTCTAATTTTTTTAATAAAAAAAGTTATAATATATACTACACTTTATCTAAGGATGGTAATGGGTAACTATGGGGGGATATGCCCTCCGCCCTCATATTCTCGTCTATATCCTTGTCATGGATCTTCATTCCCCAATTTTTGTGAAAATTCAAATTTTTGCTGATATATGTGGATTTATGCAAAAAAATTCATAAAAGAAAAAAAGAAAAAAATTATATATAAAAAATCTTAAACTTAAATAAAGCATTTATAAATATTTATAATCTATTATAATATTAATAATACAATACAATCTAAATTAAAAATAAAAATATATGATGTAAATTCGAGTTATTATAAATTTTATTTTGATCAAAATTAGTCAATTATTGTAAATTTAATTTTGATAAAAAATTTAGTCTAATATATATATATATATATAGGGATTTAGCAAGTCCCTATTTAATAAATGGGAACTTTTTCCCTATCCTTGTGCGACACCAAACCAATCCCTGCCGCAGGTAAACCCATGGATACTCGCTTTGACCGATTTTTTTATCATCCCTAGTTTCTCCTCCTTCTTAGCACACAAGCAACAATTCTTCTCTACTCCTCCAATTTGCGATTGATAAGAGAGTCTTTGCATTTCCAAAAAAAGTTGAAGTCGATAGTTTACCCAAAAAAAAAAAAGAGGAAAGTAAAATATGAAAAGCAGTGCAAATATTCCTGTTGTATATTTCAATGATTCTATTATTAGAATTGCAAAAGAAGGTATGATATTTGTATGTAATGAGCCAATCTATTTTAGGATTCCCCAAATCATGTTATTTGTGGAACTCAAGATTGCACTTTCTCAAGGAGTTGGTTCTATTTTTTTATAATAAAAATTAGAACCTGCCAAGTACTTTTTCTATTTTTTTAATAATAAAAAAATTAGAATTGGCTACTACTATTGACTAGTCCCTAAAAATCTCGACATCTGGTAAATACCCATATGTTTAAGGGTGTGTTTATTTTGAATTATTTTTGGACAAAAAAATCTGTTTTCTATTTGTTTAGCTATATATAAAATTTAAATTTTAAAATTATCTTTTTAATAGATGAAACAAATGCATAGTAAAACTTATTCTATATTAAAATTAATTTCCCAATACTTGTAGCAGTATTATAGATATTAATGAAATACTAGGGATATTATTAGGATATTTATTCGCATTAAGATATAAACTAAGATAGTACCAAAATTTTAAATTTGGGATACGTACGTGTATCAGTCCTAGCTATTTTGTTTGCTCAATTTACTTGACGATTAGACGATTAAGCGGCAATGAAGTGTACTTGTAGTCAATAGAGCAGCATTTTTTTTTTTTTTAAAAGAGTTGATTTTATTTAATTTATAATTAAACACGTTTAGTTCTGTTTATTTTAACAGAAAAATTAATTTTTTTAAAAAATTATTTTTGTAAAAACTATTCATTTTGAATCTGTTTGGATTGGTATTTTCAAGAAAAATATTTTTTTTTTCAAAAGATACTTTTATAAGTTGGGAATATATTGCAACTCCTCATTAGTGGCTTTTATTTGTGCCACTCCTAATTGTCTATTGCAACTCCTTATTAGCGGCTTTTATTTGTAATATTTCAAAAATACCCTTCAATTAAAACTTGTTTTATATTTGACCCGTTTTTTTTCTCAAAACTAAATTAAGTATCGGACTCTTTCTTTAACACCACATCTGCATTTCACTTCGGGGGAACTCAACTGCTGCCATTGTTGCCATTTTTTCACTTTTACAGGTAGAGCAACTCCTTGCATGGTATGTTGATGTTGGTCTCCCTTCACCACTTGACCCTTATAATGAGGAGTGGTTGTAGACAACTGACTCCTTATAAGTTTTTAATAGCATTTAGATACAATTTTTTAAAAAAGTATTTTAATAAAAAATTTAATTTATTATTTTTTAAAAAACTAGAAATACTTTACTTCTAAAAAAAATAGAAATAATATTTAATAATTTTTTTATAAGTATCATTTATTTTTATTCAAAATTTCAATAGATATTATGTTTTACCTTATCAAACTTTAGTTTTTTTTTTTTTTTTTTGTAATTGCTATAAAAGAAGTAATTTTATTCTTTTATATCCAAATAAATGTAGTAATTAAAAATGTTTTTCAAATAGTTTATTCAAGTATAAAATAAATTTTTCTAAAACAGTGAAACTGTATTAAAAAAATTTAGAGAAAGAGTCCTTTTTTTTTTTTTTTAAGTTTATCCAAATAGGCTCTTTAGCTTCTATCCAAAAGTTTAAATAAAAGAAAGATCTATTTTTATTTTTTGAGTAGAAATTGAAATGAGCAATTTCTGTAAAAAATAATTCTTTTTAATAGTTAAAAATCACTTTTAATTAAAAAATTAAAACAAATACATCTCTTAATTTTAAAATCAAATAAATTCTTATCAAATCCTATTAATTTTGATAGGATTTCAAAACAATTAAATCTAAAGCAATTTAACAAATGAAATTATTTATTATTTTAAAAACATCTAAGCTTAAGAATTGAATTATAAATCCTCACATTAATACTTATTTTTACTCGTTCCAGAAACTACCAACGTGAAAGAACCCCCAAAACAAAGAATAATAATTAAAAACAAGAAGAAGAAAAGTATAATAATAAATTCATAATTATTAACCTCATAACAGTGAGTAGTGACCCAAAAAAATAAGTAGATAAATAAAAACTAATCTCAGCATGTATTTAGTTTTATTTTTATAAAATTAATTGTAGGAAGAATTAATTTTGTTGGAATTAATTTCATTAGAATTGATTTTGAAGTAAAATAATTCATATAATTTTAATATAAAATAAAAAAATTGAATTTAATTGGTATATATTAATAGTATAAAATAATTTTATATTATCAATTAATAAAAATAAAAAAATAAAAAATTATGATAAATCCTTTATTATAATAGATAATTATTTATATAAATTAATATTTTTTATTGTTTTTATTGGCTGATAATTTATGTAATCAGTACATTTAAATTAAATTTAAAAAAATTTACTTTTCTTAAAATATTTGATTTTGAGCGATGAGAATCAAGTATAATTAAAATTTGAAAGAATCAATTATAAAGAGACAAAATTATTCTCGAGGCTGCAAACGCTTCCAAGCATGGCATCAGTCTGATTCTTCTCCCTCCATCCCCTTCTCCCTCTGCTCTGCCGGGCGCCGTTGTCTCCCTCTCCTTCCTCCCGCTCGCGGTCTTCAGGTGATGGTCGTCAGGCCTGTGAGGTCAGCTCGTGGTCGTTGGGTCGCCGTCGCCATTGCCTCGCAACCGGCCGGCCGCCGCACGCGCAGACGCCCTCTGCCTGTGCCTTGCCCACCGTCAGTGAGATTCTTGGTGTTCATAGGGATTGTTTTTGTGTGCCTGTGATTTTTAGTTTTGTTTTGGTAGTGCTTGGTTCTCCTCTCTCTACTCCGAGAACGGTGCTTTAACGGTGGACTAAAACGAAGAAGATTATGTTGTTTTTATGCTGGACTGGTTAATTTAATTTTTTTTATTTGACTTGTTTTGATTTGAGGCAGTGTTAGCTGAATTATGTTATTTGATTCTGCTATGGAAAAATTTAATCAAATTTCTATTCAATTGCAGCACAACTTTCTATGTGGATTTCTGTTGGAACTCTCTCTATATACACTAACATATGATATATGTGGTTGCTTTATCTAATAGGAAGGATTAAAAAAGAGTATGGAGAGCAACAACAGCATCCTCAGTCTCCCTGAGGACCTGATTCTACAAACCTTGTTGAGGTTACCGGCCAACTGTCTCATTCGATTCATGTGTGTGTGCAAGTCATGGTCCTTTCTCATCTCCAGCCCCCATTTTGCAAAATCACATTTTGACCAATCTTTAACTGCACCCACTCATAGGGTCCTCTACATACCACATCCTGGCTCCCACCCTCGATCCATTGACATAGATGCATCCTTTCACCATGATTTCACTGTCCCTTTACCAAACCTTAATAGTAAAGTTGGCTTATCAAAAAAATCTCCCATTCAACTTCGAGGCTCATGTAGAGGCTTTCTACTTTTAGGCAATAAAAATTGCTTTAGAAACCTTATTATATGGAATCCTTCAACTGGGGCTTACAAATCACTACCATACCCTTCTTATGCTTCAAAGTGCTACCATATAGCAGGCTTAGGGTATGATGCAGCAACCGATGATTACTTGGTAGTTATGACATCCCTTACAAGACTGTGTGGAGTTGACACATTTTACTTGGAAATTTTTTCTGTGAGAAAGAACTCATGGGAAGAAATAAAACTTCAAAATCCCCCTTTTCTTACGAATATGGTAAATTGTGGATTGTTCTTGAATGGGGTTATTCACTGGCATGGGTATGGTAAAGTAATTTTGTGCTTTGATCTGAGGCTAAGGAATTTTTCAGTGATGGTTACCCCTCACCGTAATTCTTACCTAATGGTAGTGGGAGGATGTCTTGCTGCCCATGATGGCACTAACATATGGGTGATGAAAGAATATAATGTGCAGTCATCTTGGTTTACGTATTGTGATGCGAATTTTCAACTTGAGCCGATCTGCTTTAACAAAGATGGTGAAATGATTGCACTACTTGGTGAATCATGTGGAGGTGAAAAAATAGTGAAACTTAATGACAAGGGAGAGCTGCTAGAGAGTCGCAACTGTTGCGGACGTACGTGTATTTTTGGAAGAGCTCTTTACATGGAGAGTCTATTGTCGCTCCCTTCAGAGTAAAAATGTAATGTTCTCTCATCCTTAATTTTGTACATTTTGTTTCTAATAGTCTTGCATTAAGATTTTTCTTGTATAGATTCAAGTGTATCATATTCATGTTTGCGTTCACACGAGAGAGAATCTATCATGAAGTGATTGTGAAACACACCTTATTTAAGATATACCTGTATCCATGTAAGAATTTCTCCATTAGAATTATGAAACTTCAAAATATGAGGTTTGTTACGTTAGGGAAAATAATCAATCCATTGCTTCCTCAAAATAATGCCAAGGCAATTTGAGTGATCAATTGATTCTATAGGAAAAATCGTTAACATTTTGGTATAGAGTCATTTGTTTTTGCATTGCCATTTTAGAATAGGAAATCACATTTTTATAGCTAAATTCTTTTAAGATGTCTAATATGATGACTCCCATCGTAAGCTCATCTTTCCTTGCAGGCCTTGAAAAATGCCAGGAATATATTAGACAATTACTTTGATCTCCGACATTTCCTTGGAATGACAATCTGCAAGCAGACAAGAGAGCATTGCACTTTAAAGGTAATGTGAATTTTGATTTTTATTATCTTTCCTTCATTATTTACTACATTAAAAAAAAAAAAAAATCCTTGTCGTTTCTTTTGTCATTTGGTTATGGAGTTTCTATGCCAGATGTTGTGGTAGTGAAAAGGATACATGCAGGAGTTCTTAATACCTGTCCACCTGGGCAATAAAAATTGGATCAATAATTTGAATTTCGCTCCGTTCACCTTTTTTTCCCCTATGTTCTTGAATTTATTGAAAATATTTTAGTCCTTTTCCTCAATGCTCACATTTGTAAACTGTTATAAACTTCAAAAAGTGGGTTCACAGCAATGATAAAATGTTACATTTACTCATTTGGTTATATTAATACTTACCCAAATGTCAATTAGAGAAATATTTATAAAAAAAAAAAAAATTGGAAACATGGAAAGGGAACTGACGAGTAGATCTAGTAACATCTTGGCGTCAAGTGCTTTAGTCTTTATCCTTGGATTAGAGTTGTGCTCAGAACCAGGTGCTAAGAGAAGATCGTGTTACAATATATGATTGTGTTTATTTTCTATCTGGATTGTGTTGTGAGGAAGTAAAAGTCAACGTAGCCCCAAATTAGAGCCAACAATCTAATGAAAAACAGTAATCTATTTGTTTTAGTATATCTGTCAATTTAGGGTTTTCGTGTTTTAATTTATCTGTCCATTTTAAATCCATATCTATTAATTAGGATTTTTGTATTTTAATTTATCTGTCCAATTTAAATACTAAGATGTTATTAATATATATTTTTTTCAATAATCTCCTTCTAATATTAATGACTAAATGAAAAGAATTGATTGAAATTTAATGATAGGAGAGAGAGCATTACTATTAATGAGATTACTGGATTTTTTATAAGACATTGGTAATTTTGTCAAATTAACTTATTTTGTACAATTATTTAGGTCTTTTTTTATTTTTATTAGGTGTTTACTTCAGAATATTTAATAATCAAATGGTACTTAAACATATTGCGATGTGGCGATGTTTTATTGGTCACTCAGTATTTAGTCAATATATTTATAATATTAGAACTATTAATTTTTTATTTATAATACCACTCAAGGTTTGTTTAGCAAATATCTTAAATTAATTAAATACCCAATTTATCCTTAGACTAAGGAAAAATTTCTAAATTATTCTGAGCTCATAATTTATTTTAAATTCTCAATTTACATAACCTAATTCCAATATTTTCACCACTTCTAATTTAAGTAACATAAAAACCTAGTTTAGGAATTAAGATTCTCATCATTCATGACCCCAGTTTGCCACCAGCATCCGCTGCCACCATCCCGCTTTGGAAAAATTGGAATCAACTGCAGAGAATGATTTATGATTTATGATTTATGATAATTATGCATACAATTTTCTTACGTTACATGCCACCTTTCTCGAGTAGTCGAGTTTTCACATATACACTAGCCAAAATTTGATATGAGGTGTTGTTAGGGTCATCACGTGGTGGCTGTATTTCATGTGGCTATGGCTATAAGCGTGGCTTGATACATGTGTGTGTCTCCTGGCTGTAATACATGTTTGTGGGATACAGATCAAATCAGAAGCTAAATATTCAAAGCAATATGTTCAATATAAAATGATTTTCTTTTGTTTTGTGGGTCAAACTCTGGCGGCAGATCGCCGGGTTCCAATTTCCAAACCAAACTGACGTAGGGAACGAAAGTTGCCCATGGTTCGTGGCAGTGGCCAGTGGTGGCGGCGGCGACAAAGAGGGGTGATGGCGGTGGCGGCGGGTGGCAAACTGAGATTATGAATTATGAGAATCTTAATACCCAGAATTAGGTTTTTAGATTAAGTAAATTAGAATTGGTGAAAAAAATTGGAATAGGTTATGTAAATTGAGAATTTGGGATAAATTATGAGCTTAGAATAAATTAGAAATTTTGCAATATTCTTATAAGGATAAATTGGATATTTAATTAACTTAATATATTTGCTAAACAAATCTTTTGTGGTATTATAAATAAAAAAATTAATAGACCTAATGTTGTAAATATGTTGACTAGATGCTGAGCGGATGCTGATATAAGTAAAATGACCAATAAAACATTGCCATTGTTGTGATATGTTGCAATACCATCTAATTATTGGATGTTCCAAAATAAACACCTTTTTATTAATTTGTAAATCTTAAATTGATAGGTATAGTGAAAATGAGGGAGTAGTTTATAACTAAAGACTTAGCATGCCTATTCCCAACTCGTAACCCAAGAAACCACACAATATTTGCTAAGTGGTGTTTTATATTCGCTAAATGTACATCTAACTAATAACTAAAGGCAACAATTTATCACTTAAAAATATATTGATCGAATTTCACATACAAGACACTTGTAATTGTAAAAGACGATTTAACTCATCGCACTGGCACAAGTCAAAACAAATGAAAGACCACCAATCCTCCATTAAAAGAAAGTTTAACTTGGAACAAAAACTGGAGCAAGTCATGTACATGAGATTAATTTAAAAGCCACCAGCAGAGATGCTCCCGTGATAAACCTATCAAACAGTGCAATAAGAACACACACAAGCACAACTTATCATCAGTGTATATTTTCGTTAAGATGCAAAAGCAAAAGAAATCATGACAAGTTTCAAATATTAGCTAGTAATTGTTAGGTCTTAATTATAGACCGAATATAAAATAAAATAAATTT
This sequence comes from Pterocarpus santalinus, assembly GCA_031439595.1. NCBI lineage: Eukaryota > Viridiplantae > Streptophyta > Magnoliopsida > Fabales > Fabaceae > Pterocarpus > Pterocarpus santalinus. The sequence goes on from CM062532.1 coordinate 63,286,293, forward strand.
CTGCAACCCACACCAGACCCATAAGCATACAACTGCTAAACGCTTTATAGAAGGTAATAGTATGACCCAAAATCCAGCAAATCCAACACTGATCCTGAAAGATACCTTGGATGTTTTTTTGGTTGTGTTGTTGTGCTTTTTTGTTTTTTTGTTTTTGGGGAGGGGTGGGGAGCAAACTGATTTTGATCATTGTAAAAGAAAAATGATTTTTGAATGTAGTTACATTTTGACATTTATTGCGCTGAGAAAGATGTCCTTCTGTATATTTTGTCAGTAACCAACTATTATCCAGATAATCCTTTTAGAGCATTACAAGTTTTAAGGAAAAATATGTTACAAGAACGACTATTTTTAGGGTAACTAATCTTATAAGTTACAAGGACGAAAAAATAAAATCTCATGAGTTAACTATTTAGGATATTCTTGCCCATCAGCCACTTGTACAAAGTAAAAAATCTCATGGCCAGTCGCAAAAGTCGCACTAACTTTCTGAGAAGGATCTTTATTTGTCTTCTTTAGCTTCGCTACCAAAATCCTGTTCTTTCTTACTAAGGAAAAGAAAGATGCATATAAAATACCAACATTTTCAACAAACCAAGAACTGTAAATTAAGCACTTAATATATTTAGTTTACCTCTAGTTAAAGGAGGGGTCTGCCAAGCACCGTATAATCATGGTGCTTGCCATCTAATGGTGGGTCTCTCCGTACACTAATAATTGATGCTGCACTATAGTCAAGCCATAGACACTGCAATCCTCCATTTCGACTCTCTTCTTCCTCCAACTCTGCCATCTCTACCCTGACTCACCCCATGACCGCTGTCCGGCATCGTGACGGATAGCTTCGTGACCTCAATACCGACTTCACCACTGCATCCTTCTTCTTCCTCTTCCTTCTACAATGGTCGAATGTGATGGCAGCTCCGCGCCATGACAGCCACGCCGGCATCAGTGTTGGCGTCGACTGTGGGCTGGCAACACGAGTTAGCGATGCGACGAGACTAGGTTAGCAATTGTGGCTATGCAAGCGGAGAAGCGACAATCATGCGGTGGAGCATGTGTAACACCCTCTCAAACACAGTACCATGTTTAAGTCATAATACCGCATTTAAGAATTGTTATTAGTACATATATGGACCTTGTCTCATAGCCACCTTCGACCATCCTCTAATCTCAATCAATTCCATCCAAGATGACTATCTTTACTATCTCCTGAGTTAATTGGAGATAACACAGGAACATACATAGGGGCGATAATTATAAATTTTTAATAGAATTTTCTAAATTACCATATATAATGTCATCATCATTATTTCCTGCTGTTTTAGTTTATTATGAAAAAGTGATCATGTCATATAAACTATAAATTTTATTTTTATAAAATTCAAAAATATCTTTCTGAAGTAGGTTCATTTTATTCACACACTTGAAAATTAAAAGAGTAGCTTCATGACAATAATAAACAGAATATAACTTATGTATATGCAGATGCATATATCATGTAATCATGAAAGTGCACTTGTCTTTTTTTAACTTTTTTTACTTAACACATCTAGGCGTTACGTATTGCTGTCCCTAGGGTGTCTATAAGTATATGTCTTTAATCTTTACTCCTTGGGTAGCCTAATATGGAAGTCAGCTCAACTCATGACCGTCGGTACACATTACTGACCTACAAAGGAACCACCGTGTCTCTAAATTGAAAGAACTCAGCTAGCCAATTGCCTCCAACGTAGAAGGACCCAATAGTTTTAGTTGCCTTCATAGAAAGGGACACAAATAACTGTATTTAAGTGAAGGGACTCACTTCTTATCTATTTAACTACCTTCTCAGGTAAGGACCCAATAATTACCTCCAAGTGAAGGGATCTTATCTTGTTTGTTCGTATTCTTTCATGGTTCATATGCTCATATATTTTTATGTATGAATATGCTTGAAAAAATTATGCACATACTTCATATCTTACTTTCAAACATTCATGCTTGCATGATGTATATAACATATAAATATTCATAACTTTCACATATTTTTGCCGAAAATTCGGCAGTATAACGATTACAACGTGAGATTTCCCAAAAGTACAGACAATATCATCTCAACTAACCAGCGACAATAAATAGAAGCATCATATTCATATATTAATATCACATTATTATAATAAAAAATTGTAGCATTAATCCAGTCATTATTTACTGATGGCTTATGGGGTCTTAACTCTTGGCATTATTAAGTTATCCTAACTTCTCTCAAGTCTGTCCTATTTTATAAATTGCATGAAAATTTCATTTTAACTCATTTCAATCTGAAAATTTGATATGTTGTAGTCTTATTAGTCTACTTTTAAATCCTTTTAGTTTCACTAACTTTTGATGTGTATAAGTTGAGTTACTAAAGTTTTACTCAAGGCTGCCCTATTTCAAGACAAATTCGAATACTTAATTTTAGAAAATCACTAAAATTTCATCTTTTTATCATTTTTATCTGAATTTTTATATCAAATTGTAGCTAATTGGATTATCTTTCAATCCAAAAAAGTTTCATTCTAATTGATAAGTATAGCTCAAGTTATGAGCTCCTCAAGTAGGTTGCCTCGTTTCAACCTAAACAGAACAAAGGTCAACTTTAGTGAATTACTGGGAGTAGCATACTTAAGATCTAAGTCTTAAATTTTTATGGTATGATTATCTATGTGTTAGCTTTTTTAAAAAATTGGTTGCAATGTAAAGTTGTATAGGGCAAGTTATGCCCTTCACAACACATATTGATCAGAATAGTGAGTGGAATTCAACACCTTAATTTTAAAAATCATAACTATTGTATTTTAAATTCAATGGATCTATAATTTATTTTTTGGAAAGCTCTTGAAGTCTAGTTTCATATAAAAATAATTTCATTAAATTTTCAGTTCTGTAGGGCAAGAAGTATCATTCACAGTATGGATGACCATTAAGGTTTCCCTTTCAGCTTGCTTTATTTTGGGCTTTTCTTGGTCTTTTGATTTATTCCTCACCCCAAATCATATTTTCCTATCTCAAATCACTAGAAATGACTCATATTAATATTTATAAGATCAATTAAAAGATGACATGAAGAAACCTTAATCATCACTAAACCTTATAGAATAATCAAGTTTAAGAAATCCTACCTCAAATTCGAGGTGTGGAGCTTTTCTACTTGAATCTTTTGGTGTCTTTCCTCCTCTAAAACCTCAAAATGGTTGTAAACCACTTCTGTTTCCTTGTTTGGCTGAGGTTATATGACTCAAAGGAAGGAGTTTTTATGGCTTGTATTAGAGCTTTTTGTTGATAAATAAGTAAAAAGGGTTGGAAATTTGAGCAAGGCAAGCAAGACACAAGAGTTTCTGAGTCAGTTTAGGTAGTATAAGAATGAAAATGGAAGTAGAAAGAGAAGAGGAGGGGGTTGCACAAAAATTGGGAGGAAAACAAGAGAAAATGTGTGTCTTCCTTCTTAAGTTGATGTGTCTTACTTCTTCAGTTGATGGCTTAAATCTTGTTGGTGGATTTGAGACAAAATTTAAATTTCTTTAAGCTAAAATTTGAGTGGCTCATCTTTAGCCACTAAAATTAGCCAAACTAGCCGCACATTCTAGAGGTTTTAACTGATACTTATGCTTACAGATAATATAGGACTCTTGAGGAGTAGTTCAAGGTGTTCGGTTACTAATTCGAGTATTCTAAGTTATCCGAGATAAGAATGAATAATTCTATTGTATGCAAATTCAATGAATGACAAACAATCTTTCTTAGTTTTCAAATTCTTATCAATAACAGCACACAATAAAGTCCCTAAAATCCTATTCACCATTTCAGTTTGATCATCAGTTTGTGGGAGATAAGTAGTAACATATAACAATTTGGTTCTTAGCTTACCCCATAATACTTTCCAAAAATGATTAAGGAACTTCACACCACAATAAAAAAAAATAGTCTTAGGGACACCATGTAAATGCATAACTTCTCTAAAGAACAAACAGCAATGTTTGTTGTATCATCAGTTTTATAGCATGCAATAAAGTGAGTCATTTTACTAAATATGTTCACAAGAAAAATGTTGTCTCTACTCTTCCTACTTCTAGGCAATCCAAGCATAAAATCCATAGATATGTCAATTCACGGGTTAGTAGGAACAGACAAGGATATGTATAAACTATGTGCCATAGACTTAGATTTAGCATGTTTACATGCAATACATTTAATACAAATTTTTTCAACATCTTTTTGCATGTATGGCCAATAAAAATGCTCAGATAATACATGCAAAGTCTTATACATACCAAAATGACCCATTAAACCACTACTATGTGATTCTTTAACCATCAACTCTCCAACAAAGCAAACATGCACACAAATCCTATTACCAAAAGCCAGAAAACCTTCATGCCTATAGAATTTGTTAAATGCGCCATATTCACATGCAACATAAATATCAGATAAATAAGAATCAATGACATACAATTCTTTCAAATACTCAAATCCTAATAACTTAATGGTAAATGTAATGATTAAAGTATATTTTCTAGACAAAATATCTGCAACCACATTCTCCTTCCTTTGCTTCTAAGGGATCACATATGAAAAAATCTCAATAAATTCAACACATTTAGCATGTCTCTTATTCAGCTTAACTTATTCTTTTAAGTGCTTCAAAGATTCATGATCAATGTGAATCATGAACTCTTTGGACAACAAGTAGTGTTGCCACACCTTCAAGGTCCAGACTAGAGCATATAGCTCCTTATCATTGGTTAAGTACTTGAGTTGAGCTCGATTTAGCTTTTCACTAAAGAATGCAATGGGTCGTTTTTCTTACATCAAAATAACACCTATACCAATCCCAGAAGTATCATATTCTATTTCAAAAGTCTTATCAAAATTAGGCAAAATAAGAATAGGAGTAGAACACAATTTATCTTTCAAGTTAAAAGCAAGTTCTTATTTTTTTTCTATTTAAACCTAACATCCTTTTTAATCAGTCAAAGGAGCAGCAATGGTAGAGAAATTTTTTACAAATTTCCTATAAAACCTAGTTAAACCATGAAAACTTCTTACCTCAAAAGCATTTTTAGGTCTTCGCCATTCTTGAATAGTCTTCACTTTCTCTTCATCAACCTCAATATCATGTGCACTCACAACAGAACCAAGGAAAACAACTTTATTAGTGCAAAATGTGCACTTTTTAAGGTTGACAAATAACTTTTCCTTCCTAAGCACATCTAAAACAGCCCTAATATATGATATATGATTAGCCAAACACTAACTGTAAATCATAATATTATCAAAGTAAACAACATATGGTTCATCAAATGCATAAAAGTATTATGTGCATTAGTTAACCCAAAAGGTATAACTAACCACTCATAAAGACAATATTTTGTTTTAAATGTAGTCTTCCATTCATCCCCTGGTTTCATTCTAATTTGTGATCTCTACTTTTCAAATCAATTTTTGTAAATATGTATGCACCATTTAACTCATCAAACATGTCATCTAACCTAGGGATAGGATGATGATACTTTACTGTTATTTTATTGATTGCACAACAATCCACACACATCTTCCAAGTACCATATTTCTTGGGAACTAACAAAACTGGAACAGTACATAGACTCATGCTTTCCTTCACATAGCCTTTGGCTAGAAGTTCATCCATTTACCTCTGAAGCTCTTTTGTCTCCTCCAAATTACTTTTATAAGCTAGCCGATTAGGAATGCTAGCTTTAGGCACAAAATCAATTTGGTGCTAAATCCCTCTTGATGGTGGTAATCCACTTGGCACCTTATTAGGGAACACGTCCTCAAACTCCTACAACAAAGAAAGAAAATAACTAGGTAAATTTAGGTTAAGTTTAGTTTTAGAGAGTAAAACTCCCTAAATCAAATCATAATCAAAGCTCTTTTACCTATCAAAGCACTCTTCAAATCTATTTCTCTTGCATAAAAACATGATTTTCTCTCAACTCTTTCACTCTTTTCATTTTTCTCACTCTTCTCTTTCTTTTCATTTTTTGTATTTTTCTCACTTCTCTTTTTCTTTTCTTTATTTTCTCTCACCATTGGTCCTTGTTCTTTATTTGTTTCTCTCATGGCCTCTTTTCTCTCTTCGTTTCCTTTTTCCTCACTTCCCGAATTCCTAACGGAAGTTTGTTGAAGCTTCATTTGATCAAGACATACTTCATTGGGCAATAATGGTGCAAAACTAATCTTGTGACCATTATGTTCAAAAGAATACCTGTTCTTATATCCATCATGTAGCACATACCAATCAAATTACCATGGTCTCCCCAACGGCAAATGACTAGCCTGCATAGGCACTACATCACATATTATTTTATTATTATATTTACCAATAGAGAATGCAATTAACCTATCTATTACCTTTTACTTTACCACTATCATTCAATCACTACAATTTATACTGATTAGGATGCTTATTACATTTCAATCCTAGCATCTCCAATAAGGTGCTACTGGTGCAACTTCCACTATCAATAATCAAACTGCACATCTTTTCACTAATCAAACATCTAGTGTGAAATATGTTCTCTATTTGCTCTAGGCTAACCTCCTTAACCTGCATATCCAAAGCACGTCTCGTAATAAGAGATTCACCATGTACAGTATATTCAACATTCTCATCATTATCAGAACTGTTCTCTAATGGTGGCATATCATCATTACCATCAGACTAACCATTATTAGATTTAGACACAACTTCACCCCCTAATGACATTGTTCTCTTGTTTGGGCAATCAGATGCATAATGGCCCAAACCTTGGCACTTGAAGCCTTTAATATCTCTATTTCTAGAATTAGCAATAGAAAAAGATGAATTAGAAGTACTTTTCTTCTTGGCTATGTCCAGTCTTTTCTGCTTGGGATTTGGGCGCTTATTCTTCTTTGTGTCCTCATATCTAGACCATTTCAAACCCTACTTCGAGTTGGAATTCGAAAATGCCTTGGTTGCACTCTTTTAATTTTGTTGTTTCTCCACCTTCATTGCCATGTTAACGAAATCCTCAATCTTCACATAATGGTGTAATTCTACTGCATCTACAATTTCTTTCTTTAGACCACCTATAAATTGAACCATAATTATTTCCATGTCTTTCTCTATGTTGGCTTTAATTATGAGCATCTCCATCTCCTTATGGTAATCTTCTACCGACTTGGAGCCTTGAGTAAACTTATGTAATTTTTGGTGTACTTCCCTATAGTAGTAAGAAGGAACAAATCTCTTCTTCATTATCTTCTTCATCTTATCCCAATTTTCTATAGGGTACTCTCCATTCCTCTTTCTGGACTTAACTAGCTCATTCCACCAAATTAGAGCATAATCAAAAGGTTCCACAACAGTCAATCAAACCTTCTTCCCTTCAGAGTAGTTGTGAACAAGCAAAAGTCATCTTTACCTTTCTTTTCCACTCTAAATAAGCTTCAACATCATTCCTTCCCTTGAATGGTGGTATTTGCATCTTGATAGCATTTATCTTACAATCCCTTCTTCCTCTATTTCCGGTTCTCCTATTTCTATCCGAATCAACTTCGTTAAACTTCTCCCGAAATAGCTCTTGGTTGGAATCATAGTGACGTTGATTCCTTGGATCAACCTATTTGCTACCTCTAGACATGCTCTATATCATTTACTTTTTCCACTTATCCATCTCATCAAATATACTATTCAATTTTTGAAATTGACTAGTGAAAGTTTGGTACATAAACTTTATGTAGCAGTTTCCTCTTTCTAAGTTCCTCTTCCTTACCTTCTTGACTCCTTATTAATCATTGAACAACTTGCAAAATGTCAATAAAAAAAAGCACCTCACAAGCACTCTCTCACATGTTTGCACTTAAAATTAAGTACATTCATGTTTACACTCAATTATTGGCTTTTACCTTTTTGTGCTCGTCACTCTTGCCTTTCACCATTTTGATTATTTTATAATGTTGCACTTTAGAAATTAAATGAACTTAAGCAAGGCAAATTCATAAATAATATTAAGATTAGAATTTGATGACAACGACTAGTAAGAGAATTCAAGTTTAGTACTCAAAATAGATTACTTAATTTACAAGGAAAGCAAAACAAGAGACACACAACTGAGGATTATTTAGACTCCAAGAAACCCAAGATAACATAAATCTCGTGTAAATAAACTAAATTTGATATAAATCGGATTTAAAATTTAAAATTTGAAATTTAAATTCTGAGGAAACACAAAATATGTAATTTAAATTGAATCAAAATTGGATCTACACACAATCTTTTTAATTTGAAATAAAAGATAATGCAATCTGATGTGAATCAAAACTAAATCTGCATATAATCCTTTGAATCTTTTCTGATTTCCTCTCATTTTATTCATTCTCTTCTTTTTCTTTTTTTTTGCTTCTCTTTTTTTTCCCTTTTTTTTGGATTTGAACTAGCAACACAAACACAAATACAAAATAGAGAAGAAACACAGAGACAAGAACAACGACACGACAATAAGACAAGATGATAGGAAGTAAAAATAAAGAAAACGGAAACACAAACAGACCAGGAAAGGAAAAAAAAAATAGAGACATAAAACACAAAGATAGATCAATAAGAATTTATCTAGACCTTACTCTAAATACCAAATGATGCGGAATTTTGTAGATATAAATATCCAGAAATCCCAGGCATACAATTTGATAGAAAACAAGATTTAGGATAAATACCTTCCCTACTAAACTCTTAAGAAACCTGTTCTTGAAAACTTAGATAACAAAGAAAAAATGGAATAGAAACTGATTGAATATCATAAGAAACTTACCTTAAGATGAATTCTCTCAATTTCTTGTTGCAATAAGCAAAGCAAATCACTCACCTCACTTGCACATAATAGCGCTATTTTCTTGAAAGAAAACAAAATAGAATTTCAATTAATCAAAAGCTCTAAACAATATATTCCTTGAGATATTTATAACCTCTTGCATTAGATTAAATACTTAAACTAAATCCAAGTTCAATAAGAAGTGTTCAAATGCTAAATAATAAGGATTAGGCTGGATAAAACACAAAACATCAGATCTGAGCTAAGTAAAATAATTAAAAGTTTAAATGTCCTAAATGCTTAAACTAACTAAACTAAACAAGATCAAAATAGGAGAATAGCCCACTATGACTAGAATAAGCTTCGAAGCCCAACTCACAGAAAATAACAAGATCTTAAGCTGCCCATTAATATGAGTTGGCATCTTGATCTCTTTGGCCCATTTTTGGTGCATCTCTTCCATAATTGCTTTAGCAAAATTCCTAAAGTCTTTTCTACACCTCTTTGCTTTTGTTCGTATAATTGGTCTTGTAGGTATGCTAAAATCTCCATCTTGCCCCATTGTACTAAAATGTCTAATTTATCCTCTGGAGCATGTATCAGAAGTGCATCTCCAATCTGTGTAGATAAATTTTGCTTAGCTTCAAAGAGCAAAATGTGGTTCTAGGTAGATAAAAATGAGTCAAAAGCACATAAGGGAAAAAATTTGCAGTGTGTTAATGATTTAACTAGAGGTTTGAAGTCTACCTTTTCTGTCTGCCATTTTTAAGGTGTGGAGCAGTCCTTTGAAAAGAAAGCCAGACTTCAATCATAGGCAAATCTTTCACTCTATGTCCAGTTTATAATGAGATGCATCCGTTTCTTCAGTAGTAGTTGGGCAAAGATTGGAAGCTTTGTTTTCTGTTTTTACTACTAATCATATTTGGCATTATCTCCCAAGTTTCTATGCATAGCGCTTGAAATTAAAGAGGGTCGGACTCTTTTGTAGGCAAATCTTTCACTCCATGTCCAGTTTTTGTTTTTGTTATAGGCATCATTATCTTGCCTGCTTGTAGGGGTGTTTGCGGTGCGGTTTGGATCGATTTTGAGTAAAAAAATTAATCCGATCCAAACAATAAAATATATAGCAGTTTGGATTGGATCAGTTTAATCGATTTTTGATAAAAGAAAATTTTAAGTATAGAATATTATAAATAAAAAGTAACTTGAATTAATAAAATAAATCAATAAAAATAAAAATAAAAATAATTCATGTAATATTCATAACATGATATTTAAATAAAAATGACATATAAATATGAAAAATTATGTGATAAATTAAAATTATTATAAGTAAAAGTATAAAATTAATAATAAAAAATTATATTAGATAGTATTATTTGGTTTGGATTGGATTGGATAGATTTTGAAAATTAAATCCGAAATTCGATCTGATCCAAGCAGTTTGTGAAAAATAAGGTCCAATCTAATTCAAACTTTTGTGGTATTGATTGATTTTCGGTTTGAATTGGATTGAATTTGCAGTTTTGATTGGATTGGATTAGATTTAAATACCTCTACTCGGTAGTTGGGTGAGATAGCATTTTTCTGAGTCTTACTCTTGACTTTGAAAATAAATTTCCAATTTTTTTATTTGTAAATCGGGCTTTTTATTATATATATTATCATTTTAGTTGTTTTTACCAGGTTGATAGTTCGATATATTATCATACTTGAAATTACTTTTTATTTGTTGACAATAGAACTATAATTCACACAATTTTGTTTTAATATGAGTTTGTGTTTGATTTTCCATTTCAAATTAATAAAGTTCTAATATAAATTTGTGTTTGATTTTTCATTTCAGATTAATGAAGTTGTCATACGCAAAGTGAAGTTGAAGAGAGGAGCACTACCAAATGGAGACAGAAAGATAGATTCTTCATTCTTTTGTTGTACATATCTAAAAAAGGATTTGTTTGCCATCATCGTTGATTTTGTTTGATTTTTACTTTCACAAGTATACATTACGAGAAGCAACCCGAAACTATGACATTTAGTTACTTTGATTCTTTTGTAGTACGTATCTACGCACGGTTTTCTTGTTGTCACAATTGCTATTTGTACCAGTGAATTTAGTCAGTGATTATGCATACCACACTTTGTTCAATCGTACATTTTTTTTTTTTTGAGGCATGGATGGGCGCAGCATTCATGGTTTTTAAAAGAAAATGTGTTCCTCGATATTCTCTGTTGTAGTGTGGACCATATGGCAGATTAGAAAGAGTAATAGCTGAAACACAATATTGGAAATGGAAAACTTGACTTCATTAATGGAACTATATATATATAGGAGTGAGTGTGCCGGAAGTTTATCATAGTCACAATAACAGAATAATGAAGCTTTTTTAACAGACCTATAACTAACTCTTAGCTATCAATTAGTTGTCCTAGGTAAGTACCTCTAACTGCTAGTTTTAATAAACATTGTTAAACATTCTTAACTCTAATACTCCCCCTCAAGTTGGGAAGTAAATGTCTTTAATTCCTAGCTTGGACATAATGAATCTGAAGGGAGTGGTACTTAGAGGTTTGGTCATGATATCTGCAAGTTGGTGTTGGGTCTTCACATGGATCAATTTGAGTAGTCCAGACTACACTCTTTCCCGAACGAAGTGACAGTCTATGTCTATGTGTCTGGTTCGTTCATGAAAAGTGGGGTTGGAAGCTATGTGAAGTGCTGCTTGGTTGTCACATAAGAGTTTGACAAATCCTGTGTTGACTCCAGAATCTCCAAGTAGCTTGACTAGCCAATCGACTTCACTAGCAACATTTGCCATGGCTCTATATTCAGCTTCTACAAAAGATCTCGCTACAATGGGTTGTTTTTTATATTTCCATGACACTAAGCTGTCACCAAGGAATACACAATATCCGGATGTGGATTTCCTTGTGTCAATGCAGTTGCCCCAATCTGCATCTGCATAAACAGTGATATGGAGTGTGGATTGTGCAGAAAAAAATAATCCCTGACCAGGTGCTGTCTTGAGATATCTTAGCAAGTGGTGGACAGCATTGAGAAGTGAGGTATGAGGCTTAGACATGAACTGGCTGAGCTTATTGAGAGTGAATGCTATGTCTGGCCTTGTAAGTGTGAGATAGGAAAGTTTGCCAATGAGTCTTCTATATGGAGTATTGTCTTCTAGAGGATCTCCATCTGATTGACTTAGCTTGAGGTTCAAATCCATGGGCAAACTTGTAGGTTTACTAGCCAATAAACTAGTTTCATCTAATAAAGACAAAGTATATTTCCTTTGAGATAAGAAAATACTTGATGAGGACTTAGCTATTTCAAGTCCAAGAAAATACTTGAGAGAACCAAGATCTTTTAGTTTGAAAAGGGATTGTAGAACAAATTTTACAGCAATAAGAGCAGTGAGATCTGATCCTGCTAATATAATATCATCACCATAAACAAGGAGTATAACTAAAGAATTTCCACTGCCTTTAAGAAATAAGGAATAATCGCTCTTTGACTGAATAAAACCATGACTAAGTAAGGTAGAGGAAAACTTGGTAAACCACTACCTTGATGCTTGTTTGAGGCCATAAATGGACTTATTTAGCTTGCAAGCAAGTGGCTCCCCCTTACCATTTACTTTAGGTGAATTATAACCCAAAGGTAGTTGCATAAAAACTTCCTCAAATAAGTCCCCATTTAGGAAAACATTATTTACATCAAGTTGCATTAAATGCCAATTTTTTGCTGCAGTAATGGATAAGAGTACTCTAACAGTAGTTAATTTTGCTACTGAAGAGAAAGTTTCCAAATAATCAATACCAGCCTGTTGTGTAAATCCTTGAGCAAAAAGGCAAGCTTTGTATCTAGAAACACTAGCATCAGGGTTATATTTTACCTTGTAAATCCATCTACAACCAATTGGTTGTTTCCCACTAGGTAATGTCACCACTGTCCAGGTGTGGCTGTTCTCCATAACATCTAATTCCTTCTTCATGGCTTGTTGCCACTCAGGGAATTTGATTGCTTGGTGAAAAAAAGTTGGTTCATAAACAGAAGTTACATTCGAAATAAAGTGATGATAATGAGGTTGAAGTTTCTGATAAGACACATGGTCACTGATAGGTTAATTGGGATTATTAACATTATTACACTGAAATTCAGCTAGATAAGCTAGAGGTCTAGAAACTCTAGTAGATCTTCTTGGTGGAGGTGGGGGAGATATAGGTGGATCATTAGCAATAACAGCAAGTGGATTAATAGGTGGTTAGATGGGTTGTGTTGGTTCAGGTATATTAATAGATGCTGAAACATTGGGAATGACAGTATCAGGAAAGGGATTGTCTTGTTGTAAATCATGCATTTCAGATTTAAAAGGAAATATGATCTCCTGAAAGACAATATCTCTAGAAATTTGAAAGGATTTTGTAATCAAATTGTAAACTTTGTAGCCTTTGTATCCTTTAGGATACCCAATGAAAACACAAGGATGAGCTCTAGGTGTGAATTTGTGTCTATTGGTTAGTAAGGTAGATGTATAACACAGGCTGCCAAATACTCTCATAATAGTGTAATCAGGTTGAGTTTTATGCAGAAGATAATAAGGTGTTTTATTCTGTAAAAGAGGTGAAGGAATTCTATTGATGATATAGGTGGTAGTAGCTATACATTCTCCCCAAAAACTAATAGGAACTCGAGACTGAAAATATAAAGACCTAGCTACATTCAATAGGTGTTGAAATTTTCTTTCTACAACAGGATTTTGTTATGGCCTTTGTGCACAAGAAAATTGATGTTCTATGCCTTTATTGGCTAAAAAATTTGTTAGTTTTAGTTCTAGTGCATTATCAAACCTGATGCATTTTACTACTATACCAAATTGAGTTTGAACCCAATTGATAAACTGTTCTAACAAGTTGGTAGCCTCAGATTTAGTTTTGAGTAAATGTATCCAAGTATATCTAGAATGATCATCAACTATGCTAAGGAAAAATTTGTGTCCAGCATATGTAGGTGCATGAAAAGGACCCCAAATGTCACAATGAATGATATCAAAAACAGATGCACAAACATGATTATTTGAAGGAAAGGACAGCCTTCTATTTTGCTAGAGGACAGACAACACAATGAGGAACATAGGTAGAATTTTTTGTGCATATATTCAAATCTTTCTTGAGTACATGAAGTCTTTGATCAGAAATGTGGCCTAACCTAGCATGCCAAACATCTATGGGCACTTTATTCAAAGTTTGTATATTACAAGTAACAAGAATAGAAATTTATGAAAAACAAATTGATAGTATCAGATGATGTTTGAGACAGTTGATTCACTTTGAAGACATAAAGGCCTTCAATGAGATCACCCCTGCCAATCATCCTCAGTGTTTGTGTGTCCTATATAAGGAAGTTATTAGGCAAAAAAATGATAGATTTGTTTGGTTCTTTGAGAAATGCACTAACAGAAAACAGATTTACATTGAAATGAGGTACATAAAAAACATTATGCAGAACAAAATCAGAATTAAACCTTACATATCCTACAATTGAACAGGAATTTTAATTTTGTTAGGAAGAGTAACAGTAATGTCATTAACAGGTAATATGCTGCTAAAGGATGAAATATTATGAGTAATGTGACATGTAGCACCCGAATCTACTATCCAATGAGATGCAGGTGTATGAATTTATTATGTGCAGTAAAAACAATACTTGACTCATAGGATTGATGGAAGCATTCGTGTCTGTGGAAGTCTGAGTTGATTGAGCAATGTGAGAAGCCAGTAGTGCTAGGAGTTGTTGATATTGATTCACAAGAACAGTAACCGAAGACTCAGGAACATCAGATTCTTGAACCATAGCTTGATTCGCAGTGTGTTGAGAGATCTGTTTGTTCTTAAGCTTGTATCCAGGAGGATATCCATGGATCTTAAAACATTTATCAACTATGTGGCCTGGAATGCCACAATGTGAACAGATAGGACGTTCTTTCTTTTGTCCTTTGCTTTTTTGAGGAGCAACTTTTGTTGCAAATGCCAGTTGAGCATCAGTGTTATTGACTAAAGAAGCACCAACTGATCGTTGTCTTTCTTCTTGAACGACTAGTGAAAAAACTTTGTTGATTGCAGGTATAGGCTCCATTAACAAGATTTGAGCCCTAACTTGAGCAAATTGATCATTTAGTCCCATGAGGAATTGCATAACTTGCTCAGATTGAAAATGATCAAGAATTGGTCGAAGTGATCCATAGGTGCACTCAACCGTAGGCTTATACTCATTCATTTCTTCCCACAGTGCCTTCAAACGTGTGAAATATTGGCTCACAGTGAGGTTTCCTTGTTGCAGGTTGATCAGATATTTCTTGATCTGAAAGAG
The DNA here is from genome assembly GCA_031439595.1 of Pterocarpus santalinus. NCBI lineage: Eukaryota > Viridiplantae > Streptophyta > Magnoliopsida > Fabales > Fabaceae > Pterocarpus > Pterocarpus santalinus. The sequence goes on from CM062532.1 coordinate 63,301,479, forward strand.
TCTCGATCCATTTTGTTGCTTGAACCGATCTCTGAGATCATTCCAGATCTCAAATGTAGTGTTGTATCCAATTATAGTAGGAGTAATTTCCTTTGAAACATAATTATGGATCCATGAGATTACCATGTTATTGCTGCGGATCTAGTGCTGATGGTGTTGTGGATCTTCAGTTGCATCTGGAACTTGAAGAGATTCATCGATAAAACCACTTTTGTTCTTGATAGAAAGTGCAAGTTTGAAAGCTCGACTCCAAGATCCATAGTTTTCTCCATGAAGATGTTGTGAAACAAGAACAACCAGAATGGTCTGAGCTATGAAGAAAAAAAGGACTCGTAGGATCATCAATGGAGGAACTCAGTGAGAATTTGCAAAGGAGAAAATGGAAGAAACAAAAAAGGGAGAGAGAAAATGGAGAGTGCGGAAGAGAGAATTATTCAACTGATACCATAATAGCTAAAACACAATATTGGAAATGGAAAACTTGACTTCATTAATGGAACTATTACATATATATATACATAGGAGTGAGTGTGCAGGGAGTTTATCATAGTCATAATAACAGAGTAATGAAGCTCTTCTAACAGACCTATAACTATCTCTTAGCTGTCAATTAGTTGTCCTAGATAACTACCTCTAATGGCTAGTTTTAATAAACATTGTTAAACATTCTTAACTCTAATAAAGAGTACTGTTTGATAATTTCCAGCCTGATTGCGATCATTAAGTGGTGATCAGCATAAAAATGAGCCTTGGCTATTGGACTAAGGGTTGGTTTGTGGACTTGCCTTTCACACCTGAAGTGTAGCCTCTGATCTGAGCTCTGCTAGGAAATGGAGCAAAAAAAAAAAAAAAAAAGAAGAGTTCGCAGGTATGAATGGGTGGCAAATAGGTCAGGCAATTTGGTTTTGTGTTTATATGATTAAGTGTATGACCTGTTGGAGATATTGCTCTCACTTGACTGTTCATTCTAGTGTTTTGTGTAGGATTTATTTTTTCTGCTTGTCTGTCTCCTTGTGCTTGCTGTGATCCTATGTTCTGTTAGTACGTAGTTGTTGCTTATATCAGTAATTATGTTAGTTGATGGTTTTTAGTTTCATGTTGTATCTGATATTCTTTGATCTATGGCTTCTCTCTGTTTGAGAGTTTTGCTGAGCCATGTAATACTTAAAATAACTAAATAAAAAAAAAAAAACAAGATAAAGCAATTGCCAGAAAAAAAAAGATACATAATAAAAGTATTATTAATCACTGAAAAAAATGTAGATGTAAAAAGAAAAAGGCCTCCTTCAGCGTGAAGGAGTTAAATAAATAAATAATAAAAGAAAACTATGCTTTGATACAAGGGGCATTCTCTGGTGCCATTATGTTCGCTGGTGCCAAAATAACACTCTTGTGTAGACCCTGAAGTCGAGTGAGTCTTTGTCCTCGAGTGAAGTATAGTTTAGGACCTAAACTTTTTATATTCTAATCAATTTAGAATTTGAACTTTTTTATTTTTCAATTAAGAATGTTAAGTCATTTTAGTCATAAAAAAATTTTTTATGCTGCAAATTAAAATTATATATATATAAGAATTTTTATACTTAAGGTATGTAAATTTTGTAAATTATTCTACTTATATTTATATTTAATAAAGTTTGCTTTTTATTTTTTTGGTTATCAATATATGAAAAATTAAAAATAAAAATTATTTGAATTTTTTTAATAAAATCATTGAAAATTATATATTATATTAGTTTTATTTAAAGTTAACGAAAATTTACATATAAAAAAAGTTCAAAATTATATATATATTAATTTAACTAAAACTAAAATATAAAATTAGTTAACTTTCTCTAATACCTAGTTGCCATTTTCTGATGCCTTGGTGACGTTTTCTACTGCCAATTGTATGCCAAAAGTTGAATTAAGTTACATCGAGATCCTTAATTAAAACATTAAAAGCAAAGATAACAAGAAGATTCTAGTACTAAGATTGCAATATTGCTACGGCAAGTTGCGTTTGATGGGAATAAATTCCCCTCCCCCCCCCCAGTACAAATCAATCAAATAAACAAAATAAAGGAATAATTATCGTGGTTTAATTTATAAGCTCTAAATCCACAATTTCACTAATCATTCAATTAAATTCAGTAAAAAAAATACAAATATTGATCTTAAAAATCTCTCTTAAATTCAAAATCCAATATACCAAACTTCACAAAACAATATCTCTTTTACCCACTAAGATTAATTTTGTAATTCAATAATTAGAAAAATGTATGTGCTTTTTTTTTAATTTTCTAAACATTTAGGATAAGAGGAAGGTTTATCTTAATCTAGGATCAAGATATGCCTCTGGGTTCATGAGTGTTTATAAGGGTATTTACTCATCACCTACCATGGTGATATGTGAACAAAAAGGCCGACCAAGCAAGCCAACCCTAATTAGCATATATGTACTTTATAATAGAAACCAAAAAATATTTTACCCTCCTAAATTATGGGTCATATGTATTTTAACCCCTATATTTTAAAAAAGTGCAAATCGACTAATAAACTGTTATGATAGTGCAAATCGATCATTTTATTAACTTTTTCATCTCTTATTAATAAAAATAGCACATATTCAAACAAATTTAGGGTATAAATTACATATTATTTTTTAGTTTGGGAATTAAAGTGCACATGATCCAAAATTCAAAAGGTATAATACACTTATTTTTTATTAACAATCGACATAAATTTAATAAAATGATTAAAATACATACTCAGGGGACTAAATAGCTTTTTTCCCTATATTATAATAAGAGAAATCTTTAATTTTATACTATTTAATATTCAATAATTTTTTCTAGTACAAGATAAAAGAAGAAAAGCACTAAAGTATTATTACCAGCTCGGCTATATATATTATTTTCTTTTGTTTTATTTAGATTTTTCATGTTACTAATAAAGTAATATATTAAATATTATAAAAATAAAAATATTCTAAAATCACAAGGCTTACAATTTTTTAAGAGATTAATTTATATACACTAACAATGTAAAATAACTTTATACTGTCAGCAAATAGAAATGCAAGAAAATATCAAATCATGCTAAATAACTATTTATTATGACAAGAGATCTACTATAATTTGGTATTTTCTTCTATTTTTATTAGCTAACAGTGTAAAGTTATTTTACATTATTAATATATATAAATTAAACTCATCTTTTAAAATAATTTGAATCAATATTTTTTTCATAAAAATATAATTAATTGTTAACTCAATAGCCATATAACATCTTCTATAACTATTATAAATTATAAATTTAAAAAACTTTAAATGTTACATCTAAAATATCTATTTTTTGGGAGGAATAATTTTGCTCAAATAAGATTTATTTATTTTTTTTTGTCTTTAAGGTATTTCTATGTTTGGGTACTGTCTCGATTAAGAGGTCATTCTATAAATTAATTTTTCTAGGGTTTGAATTTTAATTCTCTATTTAAAAATATAGCTTGCTTATCATTACACTTAACCTTTATTGATACATATAAATTTTTTTATGAGAATATGAAATAGTTTTTAATAACCAAATAAAAAAAGAAATAGTTTTTAATAAAATATGTGAGTAATTATTTTATTTGTAAATTATGAATTATAAAAAATTATAAATTGTGACTAAACTAAAATAGTTAATATTAACAATAACATTTATAATAAGTGGATTGAAATTTTATACAATGTCAATCTTTTTTTTACCAAAACAACATCAATCACATAAAATTTAAATATAAATCTAAATTTTAAAGAAATTATATTACGAAGTTATAGTAATAGTAATATATATAACTTCATATAACGTAAAGGGAAAATATAATCAAATATGCGGGGTCTATTCTCGTTCTCAGTTAGGATTAATTCGATTTTATGAAGCTAATAGTTAGTTTTTCTTTTTTCAAAAAACAAAGAAGCATGTCCTCCAAAAAACAAAAAGAGTATTAAATTCTCTCGGTTCTTGCAATTACCCAAAACTGTAATGTTTTACCTTTACATTTAGTTGGCGTAAATAGAAGGAACTCGGGACATGCTATAGTTATAAAATTCAACCCTAGTTATCGATTTGGCCAAAGTACAAGTCATTGGATCATTGGTTCAATATTGAATCCGTTAAAAAAGATATAATTAAATAAATATATAAAAATATATAGGTTATAAAATGAAAGATATATCACTTGCACTGAAAGTTCGTATAGACAATCACATATATGCAACTTACTTCCCGCTATTTTAGTCCCCCATCAAACGGCAGAGGATTTGAAAATCAAATATTTAGTCATAAAATTATTCTTACTATTTTAGTCTTACATTGAATAGTAAAGAAATTGGAAATCAAATATTTAATTATAAAATAACTAAAGCCTTTAACTCTAATTATTTATTTTAAATAAGCAAACTCTAAACCATTTGGGCCTTTTTAAAAAACTCAAATAAATGCACCCTTAATAATGGCCTGAAAAAGTCATTTATTATTTTTTAAAAAGTTAAAATTTTATAAAATGATATATTCTTAGAGACATTTCTTTATTTGCTTCTTTATTTCCAAGGTTTGACTGTGGCTTTGTTAGTAGAACTTGTAACAAAGTTGCAGACCATTTTGTTCATTTAGCATTGGATGGAGGTTCCTTCACATGGATTGAGAATCCGACTGAGTTGCTTGTGGATTTGCTATTTGCTAATTTGAGTTTTTAATAATATATCGATTACCCCTAGAGAAAAAAAAAAGGGCAAATGAATTTTTTTGAAAGAAAAATATGCATGACTCTATCGATTCACTTAAATCAAATTGGGCTAGCAGTTTTCAACTAGCTGGTTGGAGTTGAGTTTGATATCGATGATTCATGCACTACCATCCATAGAAACACCATGATAGAGACGTCGAGTTAACATGGTAGAGTTGATGGAGTCATTCTTCCGTACTCTGGGGAGGAAGGATTTTGTTCCTCCATTAGCTACGAAGCACGAACACACCAATTTAATGGTGTGTCTGCATATCCAACACAAGTGGGATACCGACGCTCGTTGGATACTAGAATGACATATATTCGACACCCCGTTTTATGTGTCTCATATAAAAAAATTATTTTTTGGCTCGAACATACATCGGATACAGCTGGACGCGGCTCAGATATGCATCAGACACAGCTAAATATGGCTCAGATATGGTTAGAGCATGACTTAATACTTTTTTTTTAATTATTTGATAAACCAAAAAAATTGAAAGGTCCAAAAACTCAAGTTCATTTAGAAATTCTTTTTGAAATGTTAATAAAAATAATATCCTATATTTTTTGAAAAAGGTATAAAAAATATACATGACATATATTAAGAATACTCTATTTTTTTTTAGAAGGATTTGAAAATAATAAAAATTGGTAGTTTGATATATACATATATATATATATATATATATATATATATATATATATATATGTGTGTGTGTGTGTGTGTGTGTGTGTGTGTGTGTGTGTATATTTCCTAATCTATTAGCTATCTACATTATGAGATCTCTGGGTTTTGTACCTGCAAGTAGGTCCCATGCAAGTATCCAAAAGTGATAATCTACTATGGTGGAAGAGAAGCTATTCCTCTTGAAGTATGTCAGAATTTTTCAGACTTCATGTTATATAGGCTCCATAATTCCACATGTTATATATTTTACCATTTTGTTACACACAAAAACTGCACTGAATGCACCAACTTCCAACTGCATAAGGGAAAGCACCATAATAATTGGCTTTTGGCTTTGAGCATTCCTCATAATAACTTGTACAGTTGTACGTGAAAGTAGGTAGATTCGAAGGCAAGCACATAAACGAAAGCAGTCAACTACATCTATTCCAATAATCCAAATCACCAAGCAGACAATTAAGCACCACTCTATATATGTATACTATATATATCACACATGCAATATATATTCATGATCCCTTTCAATTCACCACCTCAAGACCGATAGTCACATCACGATGACTCCTTCCACCCACCCCACCTTGTTCTCTACGGTCTTCCTGGTCCTCATGTTCTGTTCTTCTTCCTTCCTCACAACAGCTTCTAAATCTAAAGCTGGTATGAAACATATATTGAACCCTTTCTCTATCTATTTGTCTTATTAATTTGATGTTAGCAACAATGAGAACTAAAAGGTGCGATTGTTGTCATACATAGCATGTTCATACGAGGGAATCGGATATATTGTGTGATTTCTCGATGTTCCTCATGAAGATTATGTTTTGTCAGTTTTGCTTGCTTTTTCTTTTTTCCCTCCCATTTTGGAGGTGGTTACATGCACAAACCCTAAAATATACTCTAGAATAAAGTTTGTAAATATTCTTCCTCCAATGTAAAGCTTTTTATTTATTTATATATAGTCATCCAATCATATAAAGTCATATAAAATATTTGACGCCTGCTATAACTATCTTATAAAAGTCCTGCAAAAAATATGATATAATTAATATTAATAATATATTAAAATTAATCTTAAAAAACCATGAACTCAAGCTTATTGTTTTGTTTTCATAAGGGAATCAGTCCTATGAAATGAATGGCTCTACCATGTCAAATGCATCTTATATTGTTTTTTTATTTTCGATAAGAAGTGATTTCTTCTATCATATAAGATGTATTGTATCTATTTATACTTTTAATTTTTCAGGAATTGATATAGAATTATCATTTATATTGAATTATTAATTTATTATTAGTACTACAAAATATAGAAATATAGATTTATAAGTATATTTAATCATATAAACTTAATTTGTTTTTGAACTGGTGACTCGCCTTAACTGAAATTGTTTCTAGACACTTATCTCTTCAATCTTTTATCCAATATTTTAATTAGGGAAAGGGACGGAAATGAGTTGGTTTGGTCTAGTTTTAGAAAAAAATAAATTTGAACGCTCAAATATAACTTAATTGGATTGATTTGATTTGTTTTTTGAAAATTTTTTCATCAAATCCAACCCAAATCAATATGACTAAAATTTGACTAGTTTGGTTTAGGTAATTGGGTTAAAAGGAAAAACAAAATTTATATATATTTGAAAGCTTTTATCTTTGCAACAACCAATAATAGTGTAATGCTTGATTATGATATGTTTGTGAATACATAAATACTTCAAAGATGCAAGTAGAGAAGATAAAAGATAACTTAATTACCAAAAGCTTAAAAAAAAAACACTTGATTCGGTAATTAAGTTGGGTATTTGGTTTCAAGTTGAAAAATTATTTATTCAACAATTGAACTAATAATAATTAATTTGATTTAATTTTTATTTAAAAGAAACTAATTACCCGAACCAATGAAATTGGTTCGGTTTGGATTTTTGTGTTTATTGAGTCAATCCAATTTAATGAACACACTAGAAAAAATGTCATTTCTATGAAAACATTTTCATAGATGTTTCATGAATAGAAGGTAGCATGAAAATTTTGTCTCCTTAGACAGCAAGCCATTATTCTTGCTTTGGATCATTAGTTACATGCCACATTAGTCTTGGATCATAACAAGAACAATGACTTGCTCTTGGTGCACGTAAGAATTTTTCATGAACACTATGTATGTGAAGTTATTATCAAATCCATTTCTTACTTTGACCACTCGTGTATTTGTATGCATTCCTTCTTTCATAATGAACTTGGTCATACTCTCTGATAAATATGTCAAATGCCAACTGCAGTACTAGTTGTCTCGCTTCCTACTACCCTTGTTTATTTGCTTTGTGATCAACCATTAAGGATCCGATGCAGATAAGAAGCAAATAGATATTTGCCGAGCTCTTTTGACATAGCTTTGAACTCTCTCTTTTTGCTGACAGACATGGATTCACTTATAAGGCATAGCAATAAATAAGGCTGTAAATCATTTGATTCCCCTAAACAGTTGTCTTCCAATTTGTTTTTTCTTGGTCCACATTACATTTTAGACTAAATCAAGCATCTTCATGAGGGTAAATCTTCATTGATTGAATTGAGTAAGTAAAAAGCAAAATTAAAGAAGCTAGAATATTCATATTTCATCAAGGAAAAAACTTAAATTAAGTTCATTACATCCATTTCATTCAATTCTTAAATCAAAGAATGACAAGTAGATATTTTTCTTGAGAAAAATATATATTTTAACTTTTAAGTTATTCATTTCAAGAAATATATCCATATGTCGTCATTTGATTTGAGGATTGGTTGAAATGAATATAAAAAACTTGATAAAAGGCTTATCCTTTCATTAATGTTACCTAGTAATGATTTATACATAAATAGATTGCTTATATACTTTTCACAACCTTTTTTAGGAGTCACTGAATAATTGGATCTTTTTTTTAGGGGCTCAAATTTATAAATAATCTCGCAATTTCACTTCGTATTACTCTCAAGTTACGTACCCTATGGTGTGTAATCTTTATATTTGAATGTGGACAAAGCAAATATGATGCAATTTTACAGCTTTACCCATTATTGCATGATCAAACACGCTTGATCTTAGCATCCTTTGAATTTAGTTTTATTCTGCACTGATGAGATGACATGTAGGAAAAACAAAGTTAAAAAAAAAAAAAAATAGGGGACAAACTCTACACTTCTTGGAACATTTAAGGCTCTTTTAACTAACGTATCTAGAGTTCCAATTCCGAAAATCATGATCATAGAAAAAAAACAATTGAAATCATTAATGCTTCCTTTCTCTTTATTGAGCTTAGCCTTTCCTTTTGTGAACAGAAGATGAATATACCTACAATGAAGGAACTGATAAAGGACCAGAGAATTGGGGGCATATCAACCCAAAATGGAAAGTTTGTGGGGATGGAAAATTTCAATCTCCCATTGATCTCCTAGACAAAAGGGTGAAGGAGTTTCCTCAGCTTGGTAAACTTAAAATAGACTACAAACCAGCTCCCGCTGTCCTAAAGAATAGGGGTCATGACATCATGGTAAGCCACTAAGCCACCAACAACCCATCCTTTTGGCTCATGAACATTTTATTTTATGGATACATTCATATGTTTGTTACTGCAACATCAATAATCTTTTTAACATTACACTCACCAACTGGGGCAAAAAAACTGTAAAATTCCAATCTTCATCATATCATAGCTTATTACTTTGCTTTGACAACTTTGATCAATGATCCTACTATTTGTGCTTAATTTTTTTTGCAGCTCCAGTGGAATGGGGATACAGGGAAGTTCAACATCAATGGAACTGACTACAAATTGGCGCAATGTCATTGGCATACACCTTCAGAGCACACATTGGATGGATCAAAGTGATTGTGCTTTTTTTTTTTTTTTTTTCTCTTCTTCTTCTTTTGCCTATTTTACTGCTTGATACTGTGCTAGGGAAATCTGAAGGCTTGATATATGATTCTCGGGATGTCATTTATTTTGTTTTCTAGGTTTGACTTGGAGTTGCATGCAGTCCATCGAAACTCTAAGGGAGAAATAGCTGTTATTGGAGTATGGTATAAAATTGGCAAGCCAGATCCCTTCCTTTCAAAGGTTTGGCACATTACTTCTGGGAGTTCATTTATGCATGACTTGTATACACTACTCATACATGTGCTTATCAAGTTAAAGTGAATGTGTGAAAATATGTAAACTTAAGCACACATAGTTCTCTCCCGATAAATATCGAGATATGCTTGCCCCTGCACATCTCAAATTTTAAAAGCAAAAGCAAAAGCAAGCTACCGATAAAATTGATTGAAAAAAAAAAAATACTATGCTTGAATTCTATTCACTGCTGAAACTCAGTGAACTCCACTAAAAAATCAAATATGATAAACTATTAGGATTGTTGATTTAGTGAGGTTAAGTTATGACCAAAAAAAAAAAATCCAAAAAAGTCGTTAAATAGATCTAAAAGAATCCAATTTGGCGGTGGTAACAATTATGTATCAATGACTAGGTAATTCATTTATGTTCTTTTTCGTTGTAGTGTTTAAATTTCTATTCTTTTCTTGCAGTTGCTCCCCCACATAAAATCAATTGGCAACAAGCATATAGATGTAGGAACAATTAATCCAGCAGACATTAAGTTTGGATGCGAAACGTATTACAGATATATTGGTTCTCTTACAACTCCACCATGCACTGAAGGTGTTATTTGGACAATAGTGAAGAAGGTTCCATGCTTATACACATGATTTTCTTAACTAGCATATAGACTACTTTGTAGTAGACACCCTTTGTTATACTCATATTCTTGTCTATTGCAGGTCATGACTGTCTCAACTGAGCAGTTGATCGCCTTGAAAGCAGCTGTTCATCATGTAAGCAAATAAGCACTTACTAGACATAACAAATAAAGTAGCGTAAACTCACAAAAATAATAATAATAATAAAGTAGCATAAAGCAAACATATTGAGGATTAGATTTCAAGCAGTGATGCTTGCTGCCAGAATTGGCTGCCAGAAAAACCATTGGTAGACACATGTGGCAAATTCTGATAGGAAAAACATAGATCATAGATGGTTGAAAAAATATGGGTGTTTATCTCATATCTTGCCACATAATTCGGGCAGCCAATTTCAAGCAAAAATTTTAGTCGCTTACCAATTTCCGTTTTCAAGAAGCATGAATTTCTTTCCTAAAACTTTAGACCAAAATGAACTACTAAAGAGTTTGAATCCCCATAATTAAGTAAGCATTATGCCTTATCCAAGATATAATTGCTCTACAGGGATTTGAGGTAAATGCAAGGCCAACCCAGAAGCTTGATGGAAGACCAGTTTGGTTATATGCTAAGAAGGCGAGAAAAGCGTCCATGCAAGATGTGCCAAAATCTTCTCATTTTCATTTATTAAACGAGAGGATCATATTATAAATAAATATATAAAATGTTGTTGCATAAAATTGATGGAAGGAAGTTTCCCATTGCTCCCTAACCCTCAAAGTTTTTCTTTAAGTTCTCTTAATATCGTTGTAAAGATTTCTAATGTAATTTGATATTTGATCCCTTTGAGAAAAGTAAAATTAATTCTTGGTCAGTTGAATTAATGGCTTAAATTTTTTCATGTGTTATTATAGTTATTAATATTAAAAGTGAATTGAAAGCCATTACAAACCTAATAATTTATTTTTTGTATTTTAATTTTGTAAATACAAAAAAGTAAATAAAAGTAGAGAGTATTTGAAATTTAGTATAATTATATAATAAAAATTAATAAGTATAAAACAAAAGTCCAATAAACTCCTTTAGATTTCACTTTAAGGCAAAATAGGATTTTTGATTCCTTATCTTTTCCTGATTTTTCAATTCAATCTATTACATTTTATTTTTCTCAATTTAGTTTCTAATGTTTTAAATTGTTTTCAATTTGGTCCCAATATTGCATAATTGATGGAAAATGTTAACATGATACACATGTGGATTTGACGTGAATTGTGCCACATTAACATTTTCTATTAGTTATGTGATGGAATAATAATTTAGGATCAAATTAAAAATAATTTGAAATATAAGGGATCAAATTAAGAAAAATAAAAGATAAGGACTAAATTGAAAAATTAGGTAAAAATAAAGGACCAAAAACCCTATTTCCTTTCGCTTCTTGTGCCCTTTGGTCTTTCTCTTATTATTATTATTATTATTATTATTATTTTGTACATGGTCTTTCTCTTATTATTTTGTACATGGTCTTTCAATTTTTAAAATGTGTAAAAAGACTTATAGCTCTATTAGGGACCATTAACAAGGGTTAATTAAGAAAATAACCAATTATATCAAAATTAATAAAAAGGACCTATTTAAATAATATTTAATGAGAATAACTAAAACCTTTTGTTAGGTAGATAATAATATTCTTAAATTATCCCTTAATTTATTTTTTATTTTCCTTTCTCAACCTGACTCTTGACCGCTCACTCTGTTGGCACACTTATTACTTGTCCTGCACAACGTCATTCTTCACTTCGTGCACACCTCCTTCTATAATTTCAATTTTCCTCTATCACTATTCATAAGTTCTCTAAACATGCAAGTGCTTAAAGAGATAAATAAACCAAACATAGATGTGTTTAAAAAAAGGAATCGAATCAACAAATTTTAAAAGGTAAAAGTCCATTTCTGATGGAAAGAGTGCATATAAAGCTTTATAGGAGTAAAATTGTTGAGTATTTTTAATACTAATGTTGTCTGTTTTGGTTCAACTAAAAAGAAAACCTAGTCAGTTTCATGAATGCAAAAGTGGTATATTTTCTAAGTAGTTAAACAGAAAAAGAGAGAGAGAGAGAGAGCTAATCAATTAAGATGCAAAAGTATAGGACAATAATCATGATGCTCAAAATGAAGGAATTATTAGAGGACATATAATGATGGCATAGCAAAACCGAAGTTGTAGAAGCAAGCATGTGTGTATCGGAGTGACAAACAACATTGTGCCAAACGAACAACGGATGAGGGCGTGTTGCTGGTAAATGTGAGAAGAAAGCGAAAGTGTTGGAGAGATAAGAAACAAAAGATAGTTTAAAGATATTATTATTTATCTAAAAAATAATTTTGATTATTCTTCTTAAATATCATTTAAATAGATCAGTCTTAATAATTTTGATATAACAAATTTTTTTATTAATTAACTTTTGTAGTATTAATTTTCCCAATAAAATAGAGATGAATTTGTTGCCGCTCTTGATACCTAAGTAGTTTCTTAGGTTGCACATAAACACTAGACCACGACGCGATACTAAGGTGATGATGATGATGTATGAAGAAGCTAGTTCTTCCACCGTGGGAGGTATATGACGTTAAAAAACATAGATAGCCCATGCATATGTATATCGTGAACAGGTCTTAAGATTGAGTGAACCAAGGTCAACCTTAAAACTAATTTACGGGAGAAACTTATTATAAAGGTTATCATAATCATATTCCTAAATAATCAGACTTAATACACCAAACACACTAAGGCCTAAATATTTAGAGTGTAAAATTTGTAAGATTTAATATTTACAAGTAATTCAATAATAATTACAAAATAAGCTCTAGTAGAATATTACAAACTATTTCTCCTAAAAGTATAATTTCTTAGATTGAGATATATGAATAATTTTATATTATAATAAAAAGTATTATTTAACTCAACATATCCCTTCATTTGTATTTTCTTAAGCAATAAACACATTTTAATTAAAAAGCATGTCTAATAAATTTAAAAATAACATGAATTTTGATGCATTGCTAATATAAAAAAATTTTATATTATTATCCAATCATATACTTCTATTTGTAAAATTCTAATATAATAGTGATTGAATCAAATATTTGGTTGATATGGTAATCTATAATTAGATGTCTGCGTAATTTTTTTTTTATATTAAGTGTGTATATAAAGTAAATCCTTTAAAAGTAATCAAATAAACCTTTTAATAAGCCAAAAAGAATAAAAACAAAAATTTATTATTTTATGAGTTTAATTTAAATATAAATAAAATATTTTTATACAATCAATTAATATATCCTTCCATTTGTATAATCATCCATATAGTAAGTATGAAACTTAATCATATTTATTGATATAGAAAAATATGATTAGATTATAGTGAAAAATAATTTTATACTATCAATACATTCAAATTAAATTATTTTTTATAGTTAAAAAAATTAAAAAATTATCATGATCATAATTTAATCTCATTTTTTGTAACTAACATCCATTCTCTCTCTATCTCTTCCCGCTCTACTGCTATCTCAGCCGACGCAAATTCCTTCCAAGTCCCATTATGGCCAGCAACAAAACCAAAGAAATATACCCTGTAGCGCACGTTAACGTAAATGTCACCCGTCCAGCGCACGCTAGCCCACACCAATGCTTCCCTACGCCGCCCTCCGTCTACCTTCCTTTCTCTTTCTCCTTGCTCCCCCACCTTATCCTGCGCACCCCTCCTTAGGTTTCTTCTTCTTCTTCTTCTCTTTCTCTTCCTTCATGCTTCGTCGGAGAACTAGGGTTTTTTCTCTCCACGCTTCCTAGTCGCTTCACAGCACATGGATCACAGAACAAAATCGAAGGAGTCGCTCTCCTACTCCACTCTCTTCAATCTCGAGGTTTGTCGCATTTCGTTCCCCCAATTTTTTCTTTCTTTCTTTTTTTATGTGATTCTTCATGTTCTGGTAAATCAATGTGTTTCTCTTCGCACCGTTTATGTCTGGGATTGGGTTTATCACACTGGAGATTCTGCATGCCTTCATCTTCTGTTCAATTAGGTTTTTTGGGGGGTTTTGGCTTGAATTGTTGGTTAGCTACTAATTACGTTTTTTTTTAAAAAAAAATAATTCATTGAATTTGTTATGATTTTTCATTTTTATGGATTTTATTGCTTTTCTGTTTCTGATTACACTGTTTTGTAGTCTTTGATGAACTTTCAACTTCCAGAACAAGATGATGATTTTGATTATTACGGGAATAGTAGTCAGGATGAGAGCAGAGATAGCCAAGGTAGGCATTACTCAATTTTTTTCTCTTTCAATTTATTTGGTTGTGTTCTTTGTGCTTATTTTTTTAGCTAGAGGGAGTCTTATAAACTTGGATTTATATGATTGTGAATTATGGTCATATTGTAAACATTGCTGTTTGGTTGGTGGGTGACTTGTTGGTTTAAGAGCTTTGAGTTATATAAGTGTAATTTGTGTCTGGGATGCTTCTATTAGTAGGTCGGGCGATTGCAAATCACAGCAATGGGAATATGCGCGGAAGGGAGTTGAAGAAGAGGAGGTGGTCTCAGAACAGTGACAACGACGAAAAGAGCAGTTTTTACGGGACACACATGACAGAGGAGCGATATCGTTCGATGCTTGGAGAGCATATTCAGAAGTACAAGAGGAGGTTTAAGGATACCTCGTCTAGTCCTGCCCAAAATCAGGTTGCTGCTCCACTTCTCAAAAATAGCGGGGGCTTGAAAGCTCGCAAGTCAGGGAATGAGCGCAGGGGAGGGTTACATGCTGCAGAGACTACATCTGAATGGATGAATGATTCCAATTCTCAGAAACTGGGAAATTACCGTGATTCAGATTTCATGCAGCAATATGGCACTGATAGGTTTTGCCTTTTCTGCTTTCTTGCTTTAGTAATGTTGCAGTATTTGAAATTTTGAATAATGAATCATAGTTGATTTCTTACCTTTTGTAAACTCCTTCAGGACTATATATGAACCTGCTTCTTTGGATATTGGGGATGGTATCACTTACAAGATTCCTCCAATTTATGATAAGTTGGCTGCCATGCTGAACCTTCCAAGCTTCTCAGATATCCACGTTGAGGATTTCTACTTAAAGGGTACCTTGGATTTGGGCTCCTTGGCTGAAATGATGGCTGCTGATAAAAGATTTGGGAATAGAAACCGAATAGGCATGGGTGAAACCATACCCGAATATGAATCACTTCAGGCACGATTAAAGGTCATGTCGGCTTCTAATTCAGCTCAGAAATTCGGTCTGAAAGTATCTGATGTTGGTTTGAATTCCTCCATTCCGGAGGGGGCAGCTGGAAACATTAAGCGATCTATTTTGTCTGAGGGTGGTGTATTGCATGTTTATTATGTGAAGGTTTTGGAGAAAGGAGACACCTATGAGGTATCTATCAAATGATACGAGAGACTTTTCTCTTATATCTTTACTTTTTCTCTCTCTTTGTTTTTCATTTAGCCTGTCTTTTAACTGCTTCAGATCATTGAACGAAGCCTACCCAAGAAGCAAAAGGTAAAGAAAGACCCTGCTGTGATAGAGAAGGAGGAAATGGAAAGAATTGGAAAGATTTGGGTGAACATTGTAAGAAGAGATATACCAAAGCATCATAGGAACTTCACTGGTTTTCATCGAAAGCAGCTTGTTGATGCGAAGAGGTTTGCAGAGAACTGTCAAAGAGAGGCATGCACTGTTTTCCCCCTTTAATAGATTCTGTATCTGTTATATTCTGCATTGGTTTGTGGCATCTAATCTAGCTGTCTAATCTAAAGCTTTTGATGGTTGGTTTTGTCTTTTGAATTTTTTCTTTTATACCTTATATGGTTTTGTTTTTCTTTCAGGTTAAATTGAAAGTTAGTAGATCGCTTAAATGGACAAGGACTGCTAGTATACGCACCCGAAAACTAGCTAGGGACATGTTGCTATTCTGGAAACGAATAGATAAGGAGATGGTACTTAATTCCTTGCCAAATTTTATTGATGTTATGGTGCTGGTTATTGAACTCTGAAAGACATTGTATTTCAAGAAGCAATCTTCACGTGTGATTATGACGAAGTCTAGAATAATATGATGGCTACAAAGTCTTCCTTAGACTACATCTTTATGCTTGAAAACAAGTTTCATGCATGATGGTTGATACTTGATAGATGTTTTTGTTGACTTGCTGATTTGTGCACATATCTTGTTGATGTGTGTTTGTCTGATGCATAATAGCCTTGTAATCTCCTGTATCAATGAGATTGTTGAAATGGTGTCACAGGTTTTTTTACATATAGTTGGTAATGATTGATCAAGATGGTATTGTGTACCTTCTGAACTGTTTGATTTTTTGAATCGTGGAGTCCGAGCTGTTCAATTTAGGTGGTGTTTGAGATTCAGATGAGAACAATTGGGATTTGCTTATTAGATATCACACCATTTTGTTCGTTATGGTTGGAAAATGGGTGGTCATTTGGTAGACATGCAGATCTGATAATTTGCACTCACTTGGAAATGAATGTGAATATGGTCTTGCAAATGTAAATCTCACTTGTACATTTGACTTGAATATGCTGTAATTTTTCAATTTCATTCCTTGCAGGCAGAAGTGAGGAAAAGAGAGGAGAAAGAAGCTGCTGAAGCTTTGAGGCGTGAACAGGAGCTTCGTGAAGCGAAGAGGCAGCAGCAAAGGCTTAATTTTCTTATACAACAAACTGAGCTATACAGTCACTTTATGCAGAATAAGTCAAACTTAATATCAGAAGCTTCACCCGTGGTTGATGAAAGTACAGATGACCAAGATGCACTGATCGACTCTTCAAATGCTGGGCCTAACGAGGAGGAAGATCCTGAAGAGGCTGAGTTGAAGAAGGAAGCTCTGAAGGCTGCTCAAGAAGCTGTTTCTAAACAGAGAAGGTTGACAAGTGCTTTTGACACTGAATGCTTGAGGCTGCGCCAGACTGATGAAATTGATGTGCTTCAACCGGAAGTTGCTGGAGCAAGTAATATTGATTTACAAACCCCGTAAGCTCCCTGTCTCTGCTCTTTCTGTCTATTTTTGTCACGTGAATGCACATATCTATTCTATATTGAAACAGATAAATGTACATTTGCAAATTTGTGTGAATTTTCATCTGAATAGCATTGAGCAGTGTGATACAAGCAATTTTTTTTTTTTTTTTTGGGGTTCTAATTGAGTCACTGTAATGTTATATTGCAGCTCAACCATGCCAGTGGCATCCACGGTTCGGACGCCAGAATTGTTTAAAGGTTGTCTCAAAGAGTATCAGCTAAAGGGTCTTCAGTGGCTAGTTAATTGTTATGAGCAGGTTGTTGATCAATCCTAAATAAAACCTCCGTGATTCTTCTTCTTCTTCTTCTTCTTTTTTCCGGTTTTGGTTGTTAATTTGACAGTTTTTTGGTATCTTTCAGGGTTTAAATGGTATTCTTGCTGATGAGATGGGACTCGGAAAGACCATTCAGGCTATGGCTTTTTTAGCCCATCTAGCTGAGGTAGCTATTCATCCTGCTGTTTTTGTACATTTTTGTGGCTTTATTGTAACTTGTTTCTCCTATGCAGGAGAAAAACATATGGGGGCCTTTCCTGGTTGTTGCCCCTGCTTCTGTGTTGAACAATTGGAATGAGGAACTTGAGCGCTTTTGCCCTGAACTGAAAAGACTTCCTTATTGGGGTGGGGTTGCAGAGCGGTCAGTGCTTAGGAAAAGTATTAACCCAAAGGATCTTTATCGTAGGTAATGTCAATTTCTTATTCATTTCTTTTATAGTAAAAGAAAATTATTAATGAGAAAGGAAAGAGTACAAAGAGAGAGGATAAGGTTTCCTTACAAGAAGAAAGCAAAAGAAAGGATGTAGGTGGTAAGGGATTAACCCAATGGCTCTTTGTTGTAGATAATGTAACTTTCTTATGCATTTTCTTTACCTTAAAAAGCGTAGGTGGCAGTAATGGCTTTATGCATCGGGTATTTGTTTGAGAAAGTTGGACTTATTTTATCAAATGTTGCTAACGAAGAAAGCTACTTCAGTATATATATAAATTTGACATGTGGAATGCAGTCTCGTTTGGTGCTTTGTACATTTGAAGTAGAAAAATTGTCAAAATAAATGTTCCTTCTAAAACATATTTAAGAAGAAAATGGAAGAAGTTGATGATAAGTTACTAGCTTGAACTTTGATTTTTGCAAAAGATTTTTTCCCCTATAAAAGGTCCTTATCTATGCTGAACTTATTATTCTTTTATTTTTTTTTTAACCTCTATTTGGTTGGATTTTTTGTGCTGGAAAAGTGACCCATATTTTTAATAAAATTCAGACAAGAAGCTCTGATTTGGTTTGAAGTCATGTAAAGTGAAGTTGATTTTATAATATGCTAAAATTTTGGTACTCAAAAGTTGGCTCATAATGGCGTCAAATTTTAATGTATGGCTTGTGGTTCATGAGAATGGAAAATGATACAGATCGAACCTTACACAGTGGGTTGGTGTGTCATAAAAATGTTTTAAAAGAGGAAAATGTGCAAAGGCAATATCAATTTAGCAACTTCTCTTGTCTCTCTATCTGTCCTTTTTTTTTTGCCCCCTTCCCCCAAACTAGAGGACCGGCCTGCTTACTTATAGAGGTGAAGTTTTCGATGGCAAAACTAATAAGCTATATTTTTCGTCTCTTAATTTTACTGTAGGTTTCAATTTCATCCCAAAGCTATATATAATTTTTATTTAAGTCTCAAATCTTTGTGAAACCCACCAACTTCGTCATAGAGACAAACCAGTAGAAATGCAGAGTTTCCTAACATGGCAGTACAGCATACATGGCTGTTATTGCACAGTTAGCCTGTACCATCTACAGCTAGGATCTGACTGAAGTTGGTGATTGGGACAAACTTGGTGCTTTAAATAGATTTAACACTATAACCAAATGTGAGTGAGTGTTATAGTTTTGCCAATCTTGAACTGTATATAATGATATATATGATAGCATGACAATTTTTTATGTTTTAAATTTAAATTTGAAGAACAAACAAAACTGGCTGAAAAACTGCAGTACATTTAGACCATAATTTTAGAAGTCCCTTGAAATTTGGAGCTCTTTGTAAGTGGTGGACCATTGTCATCGATATGAAATGATGAGTTTCTTGCTTTCAAGTAATAGTTAAGCAAAATAACTGGGTTTTTCAGAAAGCTAAAAATGGATGCCAAATGGGGGATCCTCATTTTCTATACTTGTATATATATTTGGTCAATATTAATGTGTTATTCATCTGCATAGAGTCATCTTGAATTCTGATATCCAACCTTTGGATTGTGAGGCTATTGCAATATTTTGGGCCCTCGCCTTTCATTAATTAATTCCTATTGCATTTCATCTGTTAGTCTTTAATTTTCATCCCTCTAATTACTGTTGTTACTATTCCTTATTTCCTTACTTGTCTTTTCAGGGAAGCTAAATTTCACGTTCTCATCACAAGCTATCAGCTATTAGTATCTGATGAGAAGTTTTTTCGTCGTGTGAAATGGCAATACATGGTTTTAGATGAAGCCCAGGCAATCAAAAGTTCAACCAGGTATGCTATAATCTCTGTTTTTGGGGTGCATACTTGAGTGACATTTATTATTAGGGCAAATATCAGTAACACCCTCTGAAGTATTAAGAAATGACACATAACCCCATTCTTTCTCAAAATGTGCACTCCACTTCACCCATCTAACCACCGTCAAACAAATAACCCTTGCTAACCATGGTAAGATTTTTACGCTTACAAATTTAACTAATCCCTTAACCCACCATGACCCACCAACAAACTCTCCCACCAAAGCCACTCAAACTTTTCATTCACGGTTAATAGATTTATGGGGCAGAGGACAAGAGACTTTCCTCCTCCTCCTCCTTCAATCTTCAATCTTAAACCTTCAATCAGCAAGATGGAGTCCCTTATCCTCCGTGACAATGCCCAAACTACCCATCCAGTCACCTCCAGCCGCCCCTATCCCCAACGACGATGACCACCCTTCTCTAACTGCGGCAACCACAGCACCACAGGGTAGCATGGGTGGAGGCACGATGGTGGTTGGCAGCGGCTCGCTGGCGTGAACGAGGTGGAGTGATTGGCTTGTGCGATTATGAGGGTGGTGGAAAACGCAAAGGCGTGATTGGGTTGCTACGTGACTGCTGGCTTATGTGGTGGTGTGGTCGCGGATAAGGCTAGTGGTGGAGATTGGAGATGGGTGCAGTAGTGGTGCTGATGGCAATTACTTAACAGAGGCAGAAAGCTTCTGGCGATGGCTCATTCTCCATTTCCCCCCTTTCTTTGGATGGTTGTTCTGTATCAAGGTTACTATACATGTTATTGGTTGAAAATTTTATCTTGGGCCGGGTGTTTTGCTTGTTGGAGATGGTGAGCGGTATATGTATCTGTTTTGTGTTTTAATGGTGAGCCAAAGGTATTTGACATATGTTTGGTATGATTTGGATTTTTGGCTCTCTGTTTATTTTCAGTTTTCTTCTGTTTGTCAAAAAAAAAAAAAAATTAACTTGGTTTGAGTCTTGGTGATTTTGGATTCCTTTATTGGTTGGGTAAGAAATTAGCTTTCACCCACTTCTCTTTTCCACCCCTTTGCACCTTGTTTGCTCCAGCCTCCTATTGTTCACTCATTTGCTTCTGTTTCCAACCCGACAAAAATAGATTTATGTGAGTGTCGGAGCCTGAAATGGTGGTGGGTGTCTGCCAATTCTCTTTTGCTTTGCGCCCTGAAGGAAGCATTCTAACGGTACAAAACACAATGAAAATTTGAGTTTTTATTTTTTATTTTTAACCGTAAGTAGTGACCATGGTTAACTAAGAAGGAATATTCTCACTTAGCCTGTTGCAGCCATTTGAAAGTGGGGTGGAGTGCGTATTTTGTGAAAGATTAGGGTTATGTCTCATTTCTCAATACTTGAAGGGGTGTTGCCGTTATTTACCCTTATTATTAATTTTCATCATTCCTGCATTTTTTTTCCTTTCATTTTGAAACTTTGATTAATTATTTTATGCAGTGCATTTTTGTGGGATTCAATTGTGCATAATTTTGTTTTGTATTTGTTTATTGTGTGTTAATGAAATAATACTAACATCAGTTTCTCTGATTACTGCTTTTTTTTAAAAAAAAAAAAAATTTATTTATGACAGTATAAGGTGGAAGACGCTCCTCAGTTTTAATTGTCGGAATCGCCTACTGCTAACTGGTACACCTATTCAGAATAATATGGCAGAGTTGTGGGCGCTTCTGCACTTCATTATGCCAACTTTATTTGACAGCCATGAGCAGTTTAATGAGTGGTTTTCAAAAGGGTATGTATTCCTTATTAAAATCCTTGGACATTTTAGCCAATTTAACTAGTCTAACTGTCTTTTATGACCTATCACATGTCAGAATTGAGAACCATGCTGAACATGGGGGTACTTTGAATGAACACCAACTGAATAGATTGGTAAGTTTTTCTTTCCTATTTGATATTTATAGTAAGGAGATGGTTAGGATGTATTACTATATTGGATTTTTTAATCGGAAACTTTATGAGCATATAAATAGCCCTTGTTATGGAATGAGGACGGATTGCTTTAGGCTTACATTTGAGGTAGTTATTGGTTGCATTCATTATGTTCTTGCCTGTTATATTTACAATGTATACATAAGCTTATCAGTTGTGTTACAACAGGGATATGATGATTAAGGTCACTGGGATCAATTATATTGTGACTCTTATTTTTATTATTGCTCCAAAGTATATTAGAGTGAAAATTGGAGACAATATCATGCTATAAGTCACATGGTATAAGTATCTCGGGTTCAATATACAAAATGATGGGAAAATAGAGGAAGATGTAAACCATAGGATTCAAGCTAAGTGGATAAAATGAAGGAGTGTTTCCGGTGTTATTGTGATTTAAAAAAAAAAAAAAAAGGTACCGTTCAAGCTTAAGGAAAAATTTTACTTCATAGGCACAACTATAAGATTGGTGGTTGTATGGGACTGAATGTTGGGCGGTAAAAAAACCGACAAGAAAATAAGCTCAATGTTGTAGAGATTAGAATGTTGCTTTGGATGAGTGGACATATTAGAGAAAATAGGGTCAGGAATGGATGCATTAGAGAAAAAGTTGGGATAGCACTTATTGTGAAAAATGCAGTAGAATTTCACCTTAGGTGATTTGGTCATATGTGTAGAAAGCCCATAGAAGCTTCAGGAAGGAGAGTAGATCAAATGGAGGATAACCCAATAGTTCGAAGTAGAGGAAAACCAATAAAAACTATAGTTGAAACTATTAAGAAAGATTCAGATTTTAATGGTTAGATTATAAACATGGTTTTGATATGATACTAGGGCGCCGTTCGATCCATGTAGCCGAACCTAGCTAATGGAACAAAATGTGGTTGTTGTTCTAATTTGCTGTTCTTGTTAAACTTGTTGTAGTTTTATCTTTTAAATCTTTTTGACTTAT
The DNA here is from genome assembly GCA_031439595.1 of Pterocarpus santalinus. NCBI lineage: Eukaryota > Viridiplantae > Streptophyta > Magnoliopsida > Fabales > Fabaceae > Pterocarpus > Pterocarpus santalinus. The sequence continues at coordinate 63,324,164 of CM062532.1, forward strand.
ATTTTGTTTACTCTTCTTCTAACAGCATTCAATTCTAAAGCCTTTCATGCTGCGGCGTGTTAAAAAAGATGTAATTTCTGAGCTGACTACAAAAACTGAGGTTACAGTGCATTGCAAGTTGAGTTCTCGACAGCAGGCTTTCTATCAAGCAATTAAAAACAAGATATCTCTTGCTGAACTGTTTGATAGTAATCGTGGGCAGCTCAATGAGAAGAGAATTCTGAATTTGATGAACATTGTTATTCAACTAAGGAAGGTAGACAGTCCATACTATTCAAGCTTTCTTTTCTCTTTTTGTTTTTAATTTTAGTTGCTTGAAGTTTGTATTAATTTGTCCATTTTGAAATACGGATTGTTGTGTTTCAATTGTGCGATGTTCTTTTTCTCTCCACAAAGATCTTCCATAATAAATTTTTGTTCCTTAAATATGGTAGGTTTGCAACCATCCAGAATTATTTGAAAGGAGTGAGGGAAGCACATACCTTCACTTTGGAGTGATTCCAAATTCCCTTCCACCTACTCCATTTGGGGAGTTGGAGGATGTGCATTATTCGGGGGGTCACAACCCCATATCATATCAGGTACTTCCACATGCCTTATGTACTCCATCAAAACATTCAATATTATTGTTCTCTTTCATTTTGTTGAGTTCTCTTAAGTTAGAAGCAAAAACACAATGTTATATTGCAGTTTATTTGGAGTCATGAGGTTTAGGTTTACATAAATTGCAGGGCTTAGGCAGTGAAGGATGAAAAGAAAAGAGAAGAATGAAAGTAGACTTCCAAAATATTATCTTAAATTGATATCGTACATAATGGTGTAATACCAATGGTCCTATTTATTTATTGAGACTAATGATTAGGTCACTAGTGTAGTATTACTAGTAGTAGCATATACAAGCTCAAGCTCACACAGACAATAAGACTACTATCCCTAATTAAATAAGTAAATCAATATGGAAACATAATACCAACAAGGGAGTTGGTGTAGTAGTCGAGGTGCACTAGGACCACAAGGAGGACCTCAATTCTATTCCTGGAAAGAACACCAGCTGCGAGGGCAAGCTTGACTGTGCCTAAAGGGAATTAGTTTGCTTTTTTGGTAATAGAGAGAGGGATACCCTTGGGGAAACAAAAAATAAAATAAAAAAAATTTATGGAAACATAATAAAATTAGGGAGCAATGCCAAAGTTTGCTTCCCCAATTAGATAACTAATAGATTCCACAAAAGATTTTATATGATATTCTAAAGATATTCTAAAATAGTCTTAAGATACATTACTCAAAGATATTTTGTAGATATTAACATGCATAAATTACACAAGATTTTCTTTTGCAATTCTTTTATAGTTAGGTTCCTTAATTCCAATCAGAATTACTAGTGTAATGTAGGAAATCTTTGCATTATGTAATATGGGTGCCTTTTTTTGGGATTATTTTGGCAAATAATCACTTTTTTTGCCCAAAAAAAATCAGTTTTCATATTTTTGGATAGTTTTTTAAAAATCAACAGAATCTCAAAAAAATATGTTTTCAGTTTTTTTGGAGAAGCTAAAAAGAATAGCTTCTGGAAAAAATCAGTTTTCAGCTTTTTTAATTAAATATAAAATTTAAGTTTCAAAATCACTTTTTTTAAAAGTTTAAACAAACGCACCCTATATGTGGATCATGTACTGCCAGACCACCCTTGACTCTTTATAATGGAGTCAAAGCAAATTTGTTCCATGAACAAGGATTGTCTTTTGGAAAAAGTGACTCAAGTTCATTCAGGAGTCAGGATCTTGTTGCAATTTTGCAATAGTTTGGTTTCTTACATTTTAGAAGGCCTGCAATTGAAATTTAAATAGGATTTGTTTTATACAATGTTTTTGAAAGCTGAATCAGAGATTAAACTGGCAAAGCTTCTGGTTTATAGTTCAATCGGTTTAACTGGTTAGATTTGCGGTTAAACTGTGATCAGATCATATGATTGTATCAGAAAATTTTTTACTAGAATACATGGCCAGTTCATGATCCAACCGTTTCAACTGATAAGTTTGGTCTGGTTTTTAAAACATTTATTTTATTCAATGTTAGCTGTTGTGTTGGTAATTGTGTGGTCATAAAATGGGTTAACAGGCAAAAGGCAGCTGTAATGAGACTTGCGGAAGAACTCTCTGAAAAGCAGTTGCACAATGGCTTCTGTATTTTGCTTGATCATCAAGTCTAGTTGAATTTTGGGATTTAACTTTCATGTCATTGCTTCTTTTCTTTCCCCTTTTCTTTCAATTGGCTTGGGAGGGCAAAATATTGTAAGAGATTAGGACAATTGGTATTAGACAGGGACATTGACACAGTTGACTCAAGTCGAGGAAAATCAACGAGAGGAAGGAAGGATAAAGATAATAGTGAGAAATTTTCTTGTTTCTTTTAGAGGGTAATTTAATGCACTACATTCTATTGTATTGTGGCTAATGTGTATCACGATTTTGATCTTAATCTCTGCTTTTCTTTGACTAAATTGCTTTTCAAACCCGGCTTATAATTGCTTGTCTCTAATCTACATCTAACCTGTGAGCTAGTCTTAAATGGATTGTGTTCTACACAACCTTACCTGCATATGCTTTGTAGCTGTCCCCTTTTCTCTTAGATCGGTAAGATGAGATGAGGTTAGTAGGTTCTATATGTGTTCATGGAAACTATTTTTTGGAGCCTTTTAGGTATTTTGCTCATATATTGAAATTTGTTTCAATATCTTGTTCATCCTATTTTCTTAAATATATGGTTAGTAGATGATCCAGTACGTGATGTTGATTGCACTTTATGTGCTTGTATTAGGTTCCCCCTTTTTCCTTAGTGGTTTGTTGTCTCTACTTCATTTTGGTAATGATGCCTTCTTTCGTTCCTTTTTTTATTTTTATTTTTTTTTTAATTTTTCAGATACCAAAACTTGTCTATCAAGAAATTATACAGAGTTCTGAAACTCCTGGTTCAGCTGTTGGTCATGATGTCTGCAGAGAATCTTTTCAGAGGCATTTTAATATTTTTAGACCAGAAAATGTTTATCGATCTGCTTTCTCGGAGGATATGTATGTTAGAAGTGGAAGCTTTGGTTTTACCCATTTAATGGATTTGTCTCCACAAGAGGTGACATTTCTGGCTAATGCTTCTTTTATGGAGCGACTATTATTTTCTATGATGAGATGGGAACAAAAATTCATAGATGAAGTTGTAGACTTTCTTATGGAGACCATAGATGATGATCCAGAATGTGGTTATCTTGAGAAAGGGAAAGTGAGAACTATTATGCGAATGTTATTGGTGCCATCAAGATCTGAGTCTAAGTTTCTTCAAAGAAGACTGCCAACCGGGCCTATCCATGCTCCTTTTGAGGCCTTGGTAGTCTCACATGAGGATAGAATTTTGTCAAATGCAAGGCTTCTTCACGCAGCTTACACATATATCCCGCGGAGTAGAGCTCCCCCAGTATGTTGTGTTTCTTTATTGTCTAGTCATAAGTTATTTTTGTCAAAATAAGTGGCCTTAATTTTTACCAAAAATGCTGCTTCTTTCTGTCTTAATAGATTGGTGTTCACTGCTCGGATAGAAACTTCTACTATAAAATGATTGAAGAATTCCATGATCCTTGGGTTAAGAGGTTGTTTGTGGGATTTGCACGTACATCTGAATGTAATGGGCCTAGAATGCCAGATTGTCACCATTTAATTGAAGAGATAGATTCTGAACTACCTGTTTCTAAGCCTGCTCTACAGTTAACACACAGTATTTTTGGGTCTTCTCCACCTATGTGGAATTTTGACCCAGCGAAGTTGCTCACTGTAAGTGTATTTTTATTCCTGTCTTTTCTTTATCATTTAGTGGCCCTCACTGCCCTTATCATATTGAAAAGATTTTCTAATTTGCATAATTGTCATATAGGACTCTGGGAAGCTTCAAACACTTGATATATTATTGAAACGCTTACGGGCAGAAAATCATCGTGTTCTTTTGTTTGCTCAGATGACTAAGATGCTGAATATTTTGGAGGTATTGTGGAACTTGTTACAATGTTAAACCCTTTGATATTGTTGGATATATATCTATTCCTTGATTTATGTTTATGATATCTTCAAAGATGTGAAACAAGGATAAATAAATGAATAAAATCAGTTATTCTAAGAGCCCTTTGGTGTGAATTTGATTGCCTTCAATGTAATGTTTACACGAATTCAGCTTGGGAAGTGAGCTGGAAGTTGCTTTTTCTTCTTTTTTATCTTTATTTTTTTCCTGGTAGTTGCTAAAGCAACTGAATGAGTTTGATGTGATTTTTCTTTTCACTGGGAACTGGGGCTATTGTGGTAGGTTCAGTTATTTGAAATCTGAAATATTCCTACCATATCGAGGATCTATTTACAAGGCAATGTAATTGTTCTAGTTGTCTTTGCTTCTGGCCTTGAACTTTTATGTGCTTTCTCTTTAATGTTGACATGTGATTTAATACTTCTTGCAGGACTATATGAACTATAGAAAATATAGGTATTTCAGACTTGATGGATCATCTACTATTCAGGATCGCAGAGACATGGTCAGAGACTTCCAAAATAGGTAATGCCTTCGTTGTCACCTTATCATATTCTAGTCTGCTTTGACTTCTGCGTTCTGAACATTACTTATTTCATTGGAGAGCTGTTTTTAATATTTTCAACTGACTTTTCTGTAGGCCTGATATTTTTGTGTTCTTACTGAGTACAAGAGCTGGTGGACTGGGTATCAACTTGACAGCTGCTGACACAGTCATATTTTATGAGAGTGATTGGAATCCAACATTGGATCTACAGGCAATGGACAGAGCTCATCGTTTGGGTCAGACAAGAGATGTTAGTTCCATCTCTTCCTCAGCAAATCTTTCTGAATTTTGCTGCCTTGCATATCTGGAACTGTGGTTCCTCCTCATTACTTTTCATCTCCTCTCGATGTTAGATATAACAAAACTATTCATGTTCCTTCAGCTAATAGCTTAAGTTTTTGGAAAAGATGATTTGTGACATAGAGCCTTTATAACCAAGTACTCAAGTTCAATCTCTGCTGCCCTCATTCATCTAAATAAAAGTTGAATGTAAGCACATGATAAGATAGGGTTATATACTATAAATGATTCAAGCCTAACAAGCTCTTGCATGAAGGGGTGTTTTAGAGATATATGGTGCGTTTGTTTCAGCTTTTTTTGACAAAAGGTGATTTTTCAATTACTAAAAAAAAATCTCTTTGCACAGAAATTACTTATTTCAGCTTTTGATGAAAAGCTAAAAACAGGTTTTTTGTTTTTCAGCTTTTGAGTAGAAACTAAAATGAGTAGCTTTATGGAAATGACTTTTTTTAATTAAAAAAATAACTTTTTCTGTCAAAATAAACTGAACCAAACATACTCATAAGTCATTCATGTGCTTTTCTTTAATATATTAAATTTTTGGGAGAAATGGTTCATGAAATGGTATCATAGTTGCTATGACCAAATGATCTAGAATTCGATTTTTTTGGCCCCTGTTCTAATAACAAAATTATATTTCAGCACAAGGTAAAGATGGTCTTTTGCAATATCCATGCTTCAATTCTAAAGGGCTTTTGAATGAGGGGGTGTTTAGGATATAATAAAACCATTAATATTCCTTCGCATAACAGCTTAAACTTTTGGAATAGTTGGTGCATGACATTCTGAATCTTGCACATTTTTGCTTTCACAGACACAAAAGATTGCCCCTTCAGTTTTTCTAATTGTTTAAATTATTATTTTTGTTCAAAACTTACTTTAGATGTACCTTTTAAACTTGTAGGTTACTGTTTACCGACTCATATGTAAAGAGACGGTCGAAGAAAAGATTCTTCTTAGAGCAAGCCAGAAAAGTACTGTACAGAACCTTGTGATGACCGGTGGTTCTGTTGGTGGTGATCTTTTAGCTCCTGAGGATGTTGTTTCTTTGCTTCTAGATGATCCTCAGTTGGAGCAGAAATTAAAGGAAATCCCTCTCCAGGTTGGTTGTGAATCTGGTGACGAAAATTCTTATATTTTACAATATATTGAATATCCCTCTAACCAACTGTGTGAAACAACAATGAAAAGCATTAGTTCCAGAAAGTATAAAAACCACTAGAATTTTTCTGATTATATTTGGCCTCACTAATTTTCCAGGCAAAGGATAAGCAAAAGAAAAAACAACCTATGAAGGGTATTGTGTTAAATGAAGAAGGTGATGCATCTCTTCAAGATTTAACAAATTCTGTAGCCCAGGGTACTGCAGATTATGATCTTTCCATGGACCTAGAGGGATCGAAGTCTAGTAATAAAAAGGTATCACTATACTTCTGATTCTCAGCTAATTGATTCCAAAAGTGCTTAAATCTCATTTCAACTGGTTGCATCACAAAAAGCTGTTTAAATCTGTTGTGCATGTTTCTAGTTTCTTGTTAGCAAGGGAACAATCTGTTGTGTAATGCATGTGAATGTTGTTTAATACACTTCTGCATGTTTTTACTTACCTCTGTTCACCAAACAAGAATATTGAGAACGCCTCCGTGGTAAAAGGTCTGTGGTTAGTTTCATTGCATTATATCTATATTGTTGCCTTCAGAATGTACTCCTAAAACGTATAACAGCTCTCTGATTAATAAATCAAAATAGATGGGTTACCTATTAGTGGATAGGGATAGGAGATAAACCAATTATTTTGCAGAATTGCAGGCTTGGATATAAAGGGTTTCAGATGTCACGAATCTCTTCAAAAAACATTGTATTTGTTGCATGTCAAAGAGAATTCCTCCCCCTTTGTCCCCAAAAGATGAGGAAAATAATTAACAAAACTAATCAATATCCCACAGACCCATTCCATTTAAAGAAAGAAGTTTTGAAATTTCCAAAGCAAGAAGAGTCCTTTTGACAAGGCTTGTCTCTGCAGAGGCAACATAACAGTGAAGGAGATTGGTGTAGATTTCATTAGGTAGAAATGTTTGCATGTTAAGGTTCTCTTTGCCCTTAAACCTGCTGTTTCAGGTAGAATTATGGTAACATGCAGAGAAACTGGGCAACCTTGCTGCAATTTCTTTTTTCACGGTTGTCTTAATTTTTTGGTTTAGGAGTGTCATGAACCATCTTTCCCAAAAGCTTAAACTGTTGGGTAGAAGAATGTAAATGGTTTTATCTCTTTACATGCCCCTTCACGCAAGAACCTCTTTAGGTTTGAAGCATAGACAATGCACAGGATCGTCATATCTTGTGCTGAAATATAACATTTTATGTAGAAGCAAGGGGGCAAACAAGGATCAAAATCTAGTCCATTTGGTCACAGAAGCTTTTATACCATGTTATGAACCCTCTTTGCTAAAAGTTTAAGCTGTTGGATGGAGGAATATAAATGGATTTATTCCTTAATGAGGAGTATATCTAATCCTGTCCTTGTGGTACTTTCCCTCTTCTCCTAGAAAACTCTGTGCAGTGAATGGTTGTGTATCTTAGGCTGATAACATTGTTACTGGATCGATTGTACATTTGGAAATCCGTGGATCTTTGTTTGATGAGAAACTTAAGTCTTAGTAATTGGATCGGATTATCGTTGGTTGAATAACAGGAGAAGGGTGGGTATTAGAGAGATACAGACATGGTTTTTTTTTTTTTTTATCAGCACAACAAGAAAAGAGAAAAAAAGACAGTTCTATTTTAACAAGTTAACGACATGGACCACATGGTACAACTCGAGGGATTTGAGTCTGTGAGGGTTTATCCAACAGTTCTCTCTCAGACAAGATGGCCCGGTGTCCGGAAAGTATTCAAATTTGTGAGGGATTTGAATTTCGGCCTTAGACTTTTTAAAGTGAGTATATTTGTAAAATGAGAAAGTGAGAGGTTTTTCATCCTTGAATTAATAATTTCTATTGTATGTGGATCCTACCAAATAATCTAAGGATGGATAACCTCTCATTTTCTCAATTTATAAATATTCTCACTTAAAGAGGTGAAATCCTTGAACTTTTAGGTGTACTGATGGTCACGGAGGTCAAATGTTGTACGTTTATTGTGAATTTGTGATTTTGAATTCGGCTAACATAACGTCTATCTGCAGAGAAAAGCTGCTTCGGATAAGCAATCTGCGAAGCCAAAGAATTCTCAGAAGACGAGTGATGTCAGTACTACACCTATGGAAGACGAATTGGATGACCCAAACACTGATCCAATGAGCCAAAAACCCAAGAGACCAAAGAGGATAAAGAAGAATGTGAATGAAAAGCTTGAAGATGCTTCTACGGCCACTGCAGTCTCAGAGATGGCCCAACATCCAACCCCCCACGATTTTGGTGCGGGTGGTTCTAGAGGAGAAACAAGCCTAGACACCTGAAGATGTGGTCCTGAGTCCTGACAATGGTATTTTACCAAAAGCTGGAGTCACTGTTCTATCAACCCTGTGGATTGACAATTTTTGGGGAGACTGCTATGTTGGCTCCCTCGTTGATCAACATTTTCTAGTTCTCTTTTTCTTGTATCTTTTCTGACTGCAGCCAGTGGCATCAAAGTTGAGGCAAGACAGGCGAAGCTGTATATTCTAGGTTTGTATATAGTAGTCCTAAATATATGTTGGTAGTAGATCCGCCCCTATTCTACCACGTACGGGGCTTTGTACAGATTGTGATATCCTCGTTAACTCGATTTTTTTGTGCCACAAGCAGTATTTATAACTTAAATGATAATTAGTGTATGGTAGTGCTACGCGCATTGTGCACATGGATTATTATAACTGGTTCGCACGTTTATAGACTCCGATAAGGCGAGAAGTCTGTGAACGCGATGATTGTTTTTGACACTATTTTTTCATTCTGAACTCTAACTCAGCTTTAAAATTGGACAAGGATGGAAAGAAAGACGCTGGAGGTTCTTGAAAATTCGCCAGCATTCTCCAACTGGTTAGTGGTCAACACACACCATACTTCTGCAACCTTCAGGAATTGTAGTGGATTTGATGGATAGATTGGTTATTCGTTTCAATACTGTGCTTATGTCTAAAGGGGTCAGGCAGGTACAAAGATAATACTGACTCCGACATTATTTGTTAGCCAAATAATGATAACAAGTGGGGATAAACACAACGTCTGCAAATTTCTCGTTAGTCTCTTCCTCTGCAACTCGATGGGATACAAGACCCTTACTACTATCAAATCCTGATCACAGCGGAACAACGAACCTGAAGACAAGAATGAAAAACCTCGCCCTCGGTGTAATATTCTGGTATAACAAATAGCCAGTCAATTTACTCGCTTGTGATTTTCAAGATTTTCTAGATGTTTCATCCCCAACTTGCAACAAAACCCAGGATAGTTAAGGTCCTGTGTTCGTTATCCCTTGCACAAGAAAAATGGAATAGTTGACAAGACTTGCAGAACAAGTTATTATTCAGCTGTTCTATTATCAGAACTTACAACCCACCTCACGGTCACTTGTGATGACAATATACTATATTACAGACCATAGGACTAGTTTTGAACTGGCATACAGGCATTGAAAAAGAAGTTCCAATCCACAGTTGAATATAACTCAAGGGCATAGCAAGCAAAAAAAGTAAAATCAGTACAGCAGCTGTGATATTTCTAGATCATCAGAGTGCACACAACTCAACTAAGTTGAAGAGCTTTGGCATGATGCTGGATGTGATCATCTATGAAGGTGGCAATAAAATAATAAGAGTGATCATAACCGGGTTGGAATCGTAAGAGTAGTGGAACATTAGCATTCTTGCATGCCTCCTCAAACTTGCCAGGTAGCAGCTGATCAGGCAAAAATTTGTCATCTTCCCCCTAAAAAGTGCAGCAACAAGACGAAGAGAGTAAAATCAACAGGAATTCAGCAAGGTAGCTCATATACATGTTTGCAAATAAAAATCCTGATCTTTCACAAAACAGTATCATATCTGGCAGACACTGATTAACTCACATTGCTGCTAAAACTGGAATTCTTAAACACAAAATCCTATGAAATACAACCACACTAACGAAACCCTACAAGATACCAGAAACTGAAAGTATGTCCATCTTGACCTTTCACATGCTTCAGTAAAAAAACTAAAAAAGAAAAAAGAGAAAGTCTCTTACCTGATCAATCAAAATGGGGGCAGGTATAGCATTAAACTTTTTTACCAGACAAGTGGCATCATAATCCTGCAGTTTTCAATTGAACATTGTTCTCATGAACGATCAAGACCATTATGTAAAGTGAACAAGTCAGTTTCCACTCTAATTTACCTCCCAATCAGATTTATTGCCACCGAGATAATTTGTGAATGCCTTCTGTCCCCAAGGGCAATTTATAGGATTTGCAATTGGTGCGAAGGCAGAGACTGACTGGAACAAGCATGAAAGGAAAAAACACAGAAGGGAAGGAATTAAGAATCATATCAGAAAGAGAAGGAATTAAGTATCACAATAATTAATGAGGTTCTCAACATGACAAGGTACATTCTGTCTTGCATAAGGGAATGCGTGGAGTTATACAAGCTTAGCGGAATTACATTAGAATCTTTTTCATATTTCAGCTTCAACTTTTAAACAAAACACTACACCAAAAGAACAGTATCATTGGCTGTGAAAACTTTACTTGATTATAAAGACAAAAACAACTGCCATTCAGAATGCATTTCTAACTAACATACCCTTTGATACATAAACGTGGCAAAATCTAGCAAATATATTGTATAAATATAAATGTTGTTTTCATAAGTGTTATCAGAACACAAATGCCACTGCACAAAATAGTTTTAACTGCAAAATGCTTGTCTTTCGCTATAGAAGCCCACCTCACACGACAATGCACAAACTCCCACACTAAGCATCACCTAGTGAGTGACAAACAGAAAAGGCCAAAATGCACAGTATGCTGCAACCATAAAAGTGCAATAAAGGATGATCCATTAATTACAACTGAACACCAGCTCAGCAACATAAGTTTATGAACCTAACCCTATTTCAAGGCAAGAAGTCTCAATACGAAAACTGGGGAACAGATAAAAGGTGCCAAGGGGACACAGCTGCTACATAATGTGAAAACAGCATGGGAACAAAATCTGCCAACCAAAATGTATATATCCAAATAAATCCAAAAAATGAAATATCCAACCTAAAAAGTACAGAAGTTCATCTCCAGTTTAGCCTTGGAGGAAATTCATTTTTCACACAACTGATAAGCTGTTACACTAAGATGGTACTTTGTGTTCCTTTCCACATAATTGATAATCTTAAATGTCAAAGATTATAAGCTCTATATTGCATGATGCATGAGAGAATATATGCCTACACTCCAGATGTATTTGAAATCATTAGCAATGAAATTATAACTGATTGTATTTGCAGACCATAATAAAATGAATGCTAATATGGTAAACTCGAATCGAAATATATAGAATATTAGTTTGTAGTATCTTAATTATTGAAAGCAATTAATAACAGACACTCTGCAGAACATATAAATTTTGTCAACAGTAAGATGATCCATAATTATCAAAAAGATTTCTGACTTCTGAGGATGCTGCAGTATCTCCTTCTACTACGTTCTAGTCACAAGTTTCCAGTCGATTAGATCCAATACCTTATATTTATCCAGATTCTTCAGGTAGATTGTTAAAGCACCGTGCCCACCCATAGAGTGACCAAATATAGAAGCCTTTGACGTCTCAAGCTGTGGAAAATTGTCGCTTAGAAGCTTTGGTAATTCCTTGACAACATAGTCATACATACGCCAATTCTTCCACTTCTCTTGTGTAGCATTGAGATAAAACCCAGCACCTGTTATGGAAAGCAGACATGAACTAAGACATCTTCTGTAAAGAAATATAGATACTGCACAACTCTAGGTAGCTCTCAATTATAGCCTATAACTATTAAAATTGTTCCACACAACATTACTATCTTCGAATGAAACTTTGTTATTATTCTTCAATTATATATATAAAAGAAAGCCCAGCCACTGAGTCACATCAGCAAACAACAGCAGTCTCACAAGAAATCGGACATTTGCTAGTACTATATACCTGCAAGGGCATCATCAAAGGACAGAAATAATAATAATTTCCAAGAAATTTAATAATCTCATATGACAAAAGAATTGTAAGCCGGGGGCACAGCTGCAGAGACCAGGCTTAAGCTTGAGTGTGTCAATTTTCAAATAGGCTGAGCTTGAAGCCTCCATTGAATAGCCAAAAAGCAATAGTCTCAAGAGGCATACATGAACATACCTACACCAAAGTCCCAGCTATCTGCTTCTCCTTCTACATTCAGGCCTCCTGTATCATCATCATCAACTTAAACAACTGAGAACACAACACAACCATCTCATCTTGTAATGCAAAACGAAAGCAAATCCCATAATTATATGATAATAATTATAATAATTCACCGAAAAGTAAGAAACTGCAAAAACAGCAATTATACAAAGAAACACAAACAAGAAATTAAATATAAGCCATAAGGTAAATAAAAGTGCACCGAAAAGAACCCTAGTTTAGTAGTGCAATTGAATAAGCTTTTATAAAGAACTTTTACTACAATCTTAAAATTGATTGAATTTTTCAAAAAAGTACTTTTACAAGAAACTGCTACCACCTGCTCTTAAAAAATAATAATAAATAAATATTTTCTGATTCAACCTTAAAAAAAAAAAAAAAAAAAAATCTTATTCAAACCGTCTACGTAAATTTAAGGAGTAATTTTAATAAATAAAATTACAAAATAAGCGCAAACAAACTACCAAGATCTAGTCCAGAATGCATTTGACGTAATGTAAGAACATGATATTGATCAAACCTGTCACTAACTTCCAAACATCAAAAACAAAAAAACAAAAAGTCGTGATGATGATAATCGGTGCATTTCTTTCTTTCAACGTTGGTTAGAGAGTTTTACTGGGAGAAGTGTCCGGGGCAACGAGAGCGATGCCGTGAGCGGAGGCCGCACGCTGAGCGCCCGATTTTGCAATGAAGTTCTCGTCGGTGCAAGTGAGGCCCGACAGCCAGTACAGAACCTTCTCGAACATAACACATCCGAGAACGATTCATTGAGATCCATGCAATTAAACTAAAAGTCGCATGATCATAATTGAAATTGAAATTGAAATCAGAAAGAAGAAAGTGAATAGTACTTACAGGGAATTTGGTGGAAGGAGAGGGAGAGGGAGAGGGAGAAGGAGGGAAGTAGACATGGAAGGTCATGGAGCATCCCAGTGTGGGGCTGAAGTGCTTGTACCTCTTGTTGTAACCGCCGAACATCTTCGACCTGTTCACCTCGCTCGGTGCGGTATCCATTGCACTTCCACTCACTCGCTCCTTTCTCTTCTGTTTCAGATTTTTTTCGTTTTTTGTTTTTCCCCTCTTCGGACTCACTCTACGCTGTGGCGAATCACTCAGCAGACAGACAGCACTAATAATTGTACTTGCTCCGTTCCTCTCTGCCAAAAGCTGCAAAAACGTTGTCGTTTCTGCGCAACCCCAATAAGGATCGCCTCTTTTTTTCTTTTTTATTTAAAGGATTTCGGAATACATCGTCTCTCATGCTTTCGTCGTTGATTAGAACTCACTTATCTTTTGGGCAACATTAGTATTTTGGACAGAATGTTAGGCCAACATAGCAAGCCCAAAATGCGATCCAATATCTGATTGATGGGTCATCTATGCCGATATACAGGGTGTATACACTGATGGGTCGTTGGTTTCACCTCATGAGAATGGAACCCAAGACAATGCAATTGTTCTACGCTAGCCCTATCACCCGAAAAAAAGGGGAAAATCTGTACCCAACAAAAAAAGGGAGAAAAAATCTCTGATCTATTGACGTGGCAAAAGCTCTTTGGTGCGACGCCCAAAGGAAGAAAACTAAACGTCTATTCACTCCAACAAGCTGTTTACTTGTTTTTTTAATTTTAAAATTGAAAAAAGATTATCGATTTTATTTAGAAATTTGATAGACTTAAATTATTTAATGAGATTTTATGGAGAAGTTAATATAAAGTAACATTTTGCAATTTCCTTAGTTCTCAGAGAAAAATATTCATCCTATATCATATGTCTGTTTAGAAAAACATAGTGGACAGAAATATAAAATGTGAAAGTTGGGGATAAAAATTCCTTTTATTTTCATTGAATCAGTAAGACAGTAAGCGATGTTAAATAGAGTTGTTCATATTTTGGTTACACAACCTTAACCTACGTGAGCGGTGAGTATTTCAAACAAATGAAAAAAAAAAAAAGGAAAATTAAAATTTATGGGCTAAGTATTAACTTGTTCTAATACGCGATGACAATTTTTTCTAAAATTCTGTCAATATATTTATTTGATAAATTGGCCCTTAACCAAACCGACCCACAAAATAGGGTAGGCCAGGTTCATTTGCATACACATCCACAACATATATAAGATTTTAATATTTTATATTATAAAAAAATTAATATTTTATATTTGATACTATAACTGAGATGGACCCAAGCTGCAGTAGTCTTCAGCAACATCTTCTTTATGTATTTCTGACCAAAAGCAAAGTTAGTGCTACCTATTTACCTTAAAAAATAGCAAAGGAGTTTGAACATAAGAACCCAATAAACATCTTTACATCCAGAAAAAGAGGAATATTGGTGCATGAATCACGAGTGCATCAATTAATTCAATCAACTAAGACTCAACCATTAGAAGTCACCGAAATCAACCTAAAAGCTATTAATAACCTTCGCACCTGAATCCGATCACATCGGCTAAAATGTTCCATATACTCCAAATAACCCATTAATGATCCAAATAAGACAACCCTCAAAGTAGGCGGCAACAAAAGAAAATGGAGAAATTTTTGTACGGTTTTCAAGCGTCATGTAAGACTTTATTTACTCTATTCACAAGTGATAGATAGGAAACATTTTATATATTTTTTTCACATAAAGGGTAATAGATACAATCACTTAAATTGGTAAAAATTTCTTAAATTTGCAAGGTTCTATTCAAATGTCTATATCTATAATTAACACTTAGTTAATTCAAATAATTTAATATTTATTTTATTAAAACAAAATTTTAAGTTTGAATTTTATAAATTAAAAAATATATATTGAAAAAACTTTATTTTTGTAATACCTTGACCTGGCTTATAT
This sequence comes from Pterocarpus santalinus, assembly GCA_031439595.1. Classification (NCBI taxonomy): domain Eukaryota; kingdom Viridiplantae; phylum Streptophyta; class Magnoliopsida; order Fabales; family Fabaceae; genus Pterocarpus; species Pterocarpus santalinus. The sequence goes on from CM062532.1 coordinate 63,339,301, forward strand.
TTTATAACGAAATAATTGTGTGCAGAATAAGATAGTTATATAGTCACATAAGTGTCTACTGCAACATTTATTGTGCCATATAATCATCTATATTAATTTTGCTTGCTATCAATTAATGTGGAGACTAATTTATAGTGAAACTATAATTTTAGGGAACAATTAAAAATCTTAAGAGTAAATATTTATTTTAATTTTTAAAAAATATATGTGATATCAATTTAATTTTTCAAAATTACGCAATATCAACAAGATCCAAAAAAATTCTATTGTGACATCATATTTAATTGATCCATTATAACTTCATCTCTTATTCACAATCCTTTCCTTTTTAGGTTTATAAGAATAAGACAATGCTATAGAATTGGAATCTCCTCTATTTCGAAAAAGTAAAGAAAAAAAGCAAGTTTTCTTATTTAAAGTAACATTAAATAGATATTTGAAAGTTAAAATATGACATTCTTTTAATTTTTTATTATATCACCACTAATGAAAAAATTAAAATAATATCATATTTTAATTTTTAGATATTTATTTGATATTAAGAAACTTTTAAGAATTAAGTTAATATTATATGTATCTTTTAAGAATTAAAATAGATATTTACTCAATTTATTTTTCTAAAATCAGGAACTATTATAACTATAGCTTACAATTTCGTGGATTAAAACAAGAATTTACTCCACATTCATTATTCCAATCATATTTCTAACTAAAGGAAAACAATAAATAAGTGAATTAATGATAAATTTAATCACTAATTAAAGTTGGAATATCATGTTATAAGTGAAATAAATATATTCATAATAAATAATGCTCTAACAAATTACTCTTTCGTTTATTTGTAAGTGTTTTTTCAGAAAGAAAAATCTTAAATAATTTGAATTCGAGAATTTTAAGAATGTATTATATATTTTTCAACTTTACCTTTATTTTTCATTTTTCAACTAAACCTATAATAACTATAATTAATACAAAAGAGATAATTTGATAAAATTTTTGTTAAAATTAAGTTATAATATTTTTATATTAAGCCTATTTAATATATTATTAATTTATTTATAAAAACTTTAAAAGAAACTAATAAAAAGTGCTACAATAATTTCTCTTTAATAAGTGTCCTTCAACCGCAGTAGAAGGACGAGCATTTAAGATGCAGCACAATAGCCAATGGGGATATACCAACTAAGAAGGTTCGAGGGGTACATCACATGAAACATTAGGCAAAGTCATTCGATGTTAATGACCGATGGGGAAGTTGGCAACTCCCAAAAGCCTTTAATGCCAATGGGATTGATTGGTGACACCCATGCCGGTATGCCCCGACCCACCATACGCTACAACTTCATTACACTCTTTATTTTATGATTATCTATGGCATTGGCGCGGCAAAACAGATAAGGTATGGTGTTTGGTCTCAGAACCCGAGGTTTATACGGGCACGGCAGCCCCCAATTTTTTACCTTCTGCAGTTAGTATTATTAAATATTATTTAATGTTTCTTTTTCTTTTGAAAGCTATATAATGTTACTTTCTTTTTTCGAGCTAGCTATATAATGTTTCTTGTAATTATGACTTCTTGTTATGTTCATACTTTGAATCTTGTATTATTAATTATAATGTCATTATTTGTCATAATATTAACTCAAGGATACTATTAGTTTTTTATTTGATATATACTTTTAATCGATTCAATCATGCATATATAGGTGTGTTTATTTGAGATTTTTTTGATAAAAAATTATTTTTTTATCAAAAATTCAATTTTTGTACTTTTAGAGAATTTTTAAAAAATAATCAGAATCTTTAAAAAAATTTATTTTTAATTTTTTTGTGAAAGCTGAAAAAAATGACTTATGAAAAATATAATTAAATTTCAATTTTTTAATTATATATAAAATTTAAACTTCAAAATCACTTTTTTTTAAAATTAAAATAAACACACTCTATATCACACACAATTTCAAAATATTTATCTTTAAGCTTTCAATGGGAACGACACATGTCTAACATTTTATTGAAATAGATAGTTCAAATTTAAATGTCTTATTTTATTTTATGAAAAAATAATAATAATTTTTATAAGTTACACTTAAAAATTTAATAACAATTTTGCCCTTGCGAAAAAAAAAATCAAATTCTCCCGTTATTTGATTTGTTTCTTATTTTAATTTTCAGATTATTCATTTTTATTAATAATTATAAAAATATCACACTACTTACTCACTTTAGTACTTTTGTGAAATAAAATATGAAAACATTTTTTCAATTATTTTTTGGTTTCAAGATTTTTATCTTTTCCTCCCAAAAATGTCGGCTTCTACAATTATAAAGCTAGGAATTTTATAGTGGGGTCATGACTTGAAGGAGTTAAAGTATACAAAATATGAATCAACCCCTTCATTGAAGGGCCATAACTTTGTAGTTCCCAGCACGAAAGTTGGTTTTCTTGTTGGTACTGCTAGCCGTGTCTTATTGTTGGGTAGATGAACAAACTCTAGACGGAGAAAACAAAGTTCTATTTTGTTTTTGTTTATGTTCTCTCCCCCTTATCTGTTCTCTCGTCATGTGCGCTGCTTAGGAACTAAAAGAAAAAGTAAAAGGACACTTATGATATATATATATATATATATATATATATATATATATATATATGCGTACGCACTGACACATACATATCGTGAATCATGATTCATGCATTGCCTGTTTTAATTAAATTTTGAGTGGGATAGGCTTCATTTTCTGGTCAGAAATTCTGGAAAGACCCAAATTAATGTTCCAGCTTTGGTCAAGCAATATCTACCAACAACATTTGATTTTCCAATGCACTCTTCATATTTTGTTAACGTAATCTTATTCTTCTGGTAAAAAGAATAAAGTTTGGTAGTTGGGTAAGGGGAAAGTGAGAGGCATAAGATTGAGCCAAGGTTATATAGAAGTCTTTCTGTATAGTTTATACTTTATAGACACATATAAAAACTGGACTCACACACAAACCTATTGGAGTTCATCATAGAAGCCATAACCATTGTTCATTCAAGATTATAGCCCTTGTTGGTTTTATCCATTGTTTCGTTTTAGAGCATGGTGGGGAGCATAATGGGGATGGTTAGAAATACACACTCAAATGGATCTGTTCAGAATTGCAATGGGTTAGAGGAGAAGCTTGATGATCTTAGGAGCCTTGTTGGCAAGGCTGATGGTGACCCTTTGAGAATTGTGAGTGTTGGAGCTGGTGCTTGGGGCAGTGTCTTTGCAGCTTTGCTGCAAGACACTTATGGCCAATTCAGGGACAAGATACAAATCAGGATATGGAGAAGGCCAGGAAGAGCAGTTGATAGAGCCACTGCTGAACACCTCTTTGAGGTTATCAACTCAAGGGAGGATGTGTTGAGGAGGCTGATCCGGCGGTGCGCTTACCTGAAATATGTTGAGGCAAGGCTTGGTGATAGGACCCTTTTTGCTGATGAGATTCTGAAAGATGGTTTTTGCTTGAACATGATTGACACACCACTTTGTCCCTTGAAGGTGGTGACAAATTTGCAGGAAGCTGTTTGGGATGCTGATATTGTGGTTAATGGCTTGCCTTCAACTGAGACACGTGAGATTTTTGAAGAGATTAGTAAGTATTGGAAAGAGAGGATCACAGTTCCTATAATAATCTCCTTGGCAAAGGGTATAGAGGCTGCATTGGAGCCTGTTCCCCATATTATAACTCCCACAAAAATGATTAACCAAGCAAGTAAGAGTTTCATTCATCTCTTTCCTCCGTACATTTTTGGCTTATTTTTTATTGATAAAAGTAGATATTTTCCTCATGCCATTGCCAGTATAGAAAAAGCCTGATAATCATGCTTTTGTTTCTTTTCCTTTTTCTCCTTTAAATGCATTTGTGAAAACTAATGCAAATTATGAGAATGAATGATCTCATGAAATCTTGATAATAAGGAAGGAAATAACAAAAATATTTTGTTTTCTTGTTATGCCTACAACTGATAGGCGTTGAAAATCTTCTATATCTAGTAAAAATAGTTGATGTTGTAATGGCCTGGTTTCTGTAGTTAGTTTGGTTGGAGTTGTAGGATGTTGGAGAGTAGAACCAGATACAAGCCTTTCATATCAATATGAATATGAGTTTTAAGAAAGGAAAACTGTAAACAGCACTGGGGAACACCACTATGTGTGTCAGGAGCTGATTGATACCTTATAATGCATTCAATTTTCTAAAATATATCCTGTTCATATTTATGCTGAGGTGTATGACAGATCAATTATGATAATTATTCTCTTTTGCTTTATTTCATTAGATTTTTGCATTATCATAGCTTTCTTTATTTGCAAAAGTTTTGGTCCTTCCCTCATTCTTTATTCTTTGCGATGTTTGTTTGACAGCTGGAGTGGCTATGGAGAACATACTCTATCTTGGGGGTCCAAATATTGCCTCAGAAATCTACAACAAGGAGTATGCCAATGCTAGAATATGTGGTGCTGAGAAATGGAGGAAACCTCTGGCAAAGTTTCTAAGACAACCCCATTTTATTGTCTGGGACAACAGTGACCTCGTCACCCATGAAGTCATGGGTGGTTTGAAAAATGTGTATGCAATTGGGGCTGGTAAGCTTCAAATTAGTTATTATAGCTTTACATATAATGTGAGACTTGTAGTAATCCATATCATCATGTTTTGTCTATTTCACTTGTTCATTCACTCCCTATTCCGGATAATTATGCACATGCTAGGAAAGCATGCTTATGCAGTTATGCAAATCTCTCAAAAAGTTGCACAACTAGAAGAAAATACAAAAAGAAGCATCTGCATCTGATAATCATACGATTTTTCCAGCCATGTTACATATAATTAAGGTATACAGATAAAGATTTCATGATTGATGATGCATGTTATTGTAACCTGAATTAAGACCTTGATGCGTCCTTCACATGCTAGAGACAAGACAAGGGCCATTAACTTGAAACTTGGTTAAGCAAGGAGTTCAAAATACCACTAATTTTGCAAAAGGCATATTCCCATGGATTACACTTTTTCTGATTTACAATCTATATACCCCGTTTAATTTTCTTTTTGATGCTGTCAGGTATGGTAGCAGCCCTTACCAATGAGAGTGCTACCAGCAAATCTGTATACTTTGCACACTGTACATCAGAGATGATATTTATCACTCACTTGTTGGCTGAAGAACCTGAAAAACTTGCGGGGCCATTACTGGCTGACACTTATGTGACTTTGTTAAAAGGACGTAATGCATGGTATGGCCAGATGTTAGCTAAAGGTCAACTAAGACCTGACATGGGTGACAGCATTAGTGGCAAAGGAATGATTCAGGTATGCCTTTGGATTTTCCTTTAGCTTCTATCCTAACACATATGCAGCGTTCCTGAATTGTGCAATTGCTTTCGGGATTGAGCTTCCTAGCCATTAGATGTCTTATTTTAAACTAAGATGATGATGACATTCACTGATAAAATAAAATGCATCTATAGCGAAATGCAAAATTATATGCATCAAAATGTGATGGTGCTTTACAGATAATTTGGCAGCATTCTTTAGCAGGAACTGCTGTTTTTTGTCATTTGTACTTGTATTGATAGTTCTGTAGGACTTTTCTGTTTTTTACTTGTCTGGAGAAAATATGATAATGATGGTATGAACCACCCTTGCGGCTGCAATTTATATATGCTTATCTTTAAAAGCTTTAAGTGGTCCATGGCATTCTTAAATGGGTTGATGAATATGATTTTACAGTTTTCACTTGATATATGCCACATTTTTCCTTCAAATGTTGTACATTAACCTCTCTTGTTGCTAATAAAAGAAAACAATAAGTAAAGAGTGCCTTTGTCCCTTTTATACTTCTTACAGTTCATTTCAGGTCAAAGCATGAAGTAAATAAGGACAATCAATCAATATTTCATGCTTTAAACAATTTAAATGAAAAGTGAATTGCTAGAATTAATCTTAGTGCATCACATGTATAGTGCAATTGCATATTTTGTAAAATGTGAATGTGACAAGCACATGCCTTGAAATACAGATGCTTTTAAGTTTTGACCATATTAATATTCTTCAACAGAAAAATATAGTGAGATATTTGGCTCTCATAGATGCCCTAGCCACACCAGTGGTGGAAGTAGTATCATTTACATAAGACATGGTTTTCCTTTGTGAATTTCTCCTCAGACTCATTCTGTTCAAATTTCAATAACTAGACAAAAAAAAATAAAATGATATGCATGCTATTTATTTCTAGGGTGTCTCTGCAGTGGAGGCATTCTTTGAACTTCTGAGCCAATCTAGCCTGAATGTGTTGCATCCTGAAGAAAACAAGCCTGTTGCTCCTGTGGAGCTATGCCCTATCTTGAAGACACTCTACAAAATATTGATATCCAGGTAATCTCCTGCAATAATTAATTAGAACCTTGGTTGCATGTTTATATTACCCTAAAGTAGTGTTTGGTATTGGGGTAATCCATCTGAATTACTGGTAATGTGGTAATGTTTAATTAAATTGCCTGAGCCCATAATATTATTTTATTTGATTGGATAACATTGTCGACAATCCAAATTTTTAAGGTAATGTGGATTACTACCAATATAGTAATCTGGATTGCCCCCATAGAAGGTGGTAATCTCCCATTATTATTATTATTATTAAAAATAATATTAATTATTATTAATTAATAATAATTACAATAATTAATAAGTAATAATAATATTATTAATTTTTAATAATAAAAAATTATTATTATTATTATTATTATGATTAATTATTAATTGCTATTATTAATAAAATTAACTATTATAATCATAATTGATAATTAAACTTTCTTATTCTTATTAATTAATAATAATAATAATAATTAACTATTTATTATTATTATTATTAACTATTTTATTATTATGATTATATTGGTTTAAGACATATATTACTTTTAATCTTTTTTATATACCAAACTGGGTAATGTGAATTACTACTAAGGGTATATTTGGATTGGTGGTAAGTAGTGGAGTGGAATAAAATAAAATAAAATAAAATGGAATAGAATAGAATAGAATGGAATGGAGTAATGTTTCATTCCATTGTTTGGATATTTTAATAGAATGGAACGATAGAATAAAATTTTAGTAATAGGTGAGAGGATAAAATTATCATTTTGTCAAGAAAAGTAACACAACAACGCATATTCCATCCCATTTTCCCCAATTTGGAGGGAAGAAAAATGCTAAGATAAGTTAGTATTGGATGGAATGGGCTCCCTTCTTCTCCATTCCACTCCATTTAATTTTATTAAATCCAAACAATAGAATTCATTAAAATTTATTTCCCTTCCATTCCATTCCACCTTGTTTCACTAATCCAAACCTAGCCTTTATTTGTGCATATTAAACACTGGATTTAATATTACCAACAATTTAAAGAGTGGCAAGTTTTCTAAGTGGTAGGTAATGTGTCAAATACTACCTCAAGTTTATTATCTTTGGAGCACTTCCATGTAGTGCATTTGGAAGTCTCCATGCATCTTGCCAATGCACTAAGTTTTTTTTTTCCATGCTTCTGGTGCATGCTGAATTTCTCAGGGAACTGTCATCACAAGCTATTCTAAAAGCTCTGAGGGATGAAAATCTGAATGATCCCCGTGAACGCATTGAGATTGCACAAAGCCATGCTTTCTACAGGCCTTCACTTCTTGGAAAACCATGACTGGCAAAAGCAAATATGGATGCAACCATACATAGGAATCATTTGTCAAAGGGAACATTCTGATGAGCATACATAAATGTATTATCTTGTGACGGGTATTGTATGGCATATTGTATATACATGTCGACATATAAGCCACTAAGCAATTGTAGTGTTGATAGCTCAAAAACACTGCACTAGGCTCGCCTTTTAGGGCAATCTATCCTAATGCAAATGTAGCTAAGAAGTCACAGCCTCACATGCACTAGTACATGATGGCCAACATGGGACAAAAGGAAAATGAATTTGATACTTTTGGCAACATTGTTGAATATAGTGAAATAGTACCAGCAGTTCACTCCCAAGAAATTGGTCAAGGGTCAAACTTCTGTGCTAAGGGTATTATTAGCCCACATGAATTTAAATTTACTGAGTGTTACCTTGTGATTGGTAATGAATTCATATTTCCTCCTTTTTTTTGACCCTTTCGATAAGAACAAACTACAAGGTAGCATGTTAGGGAGTAGGAACTCCCATAATATGGTCAAGACTTCCCAAGGTAGCATGTCAGGCCTGTAAAGACTTGTCTATGGTCAAGACCTGCACAATCACCCTAGAGTCAAGTTAAAGGTCAGCATTTTTTTTGGGTCAGGCAAGCACAACATTTGGGTGTTTTTGGGGTCTAGATTTGGCTGCTCCTCAACTAGCCCGCCTAGTGTGCCCTTTATAAGAACCATCATTGTTAACTTTGACCCAATCTATAAGTGGATTCCCACGAATGAGTTCGTGTTTTTTTTTTTTTTTTTTGTTATTCGGCAATGATTTAGGTTTGGTTCAAGTGTAGCCTATCTCGGCTATCTAAGGGGCTCGTGGCATCATGCCACCAGGGTCCAGGGAACAGTTCCATGCAATTGAACCAAACAGACGGCTTTAAGAATAAAAAAAGAAAAACGATGTTTGGTACGAATTTTATTCGTGAAACGACACACGAACAGTAAAATGAAAATTAGGAGAGTTGCGTTTTGATTGGCAATAAATTTTCTCTCTCCTCCTGCAACGTATCTCTCCCCCTGTGATTGTTCATGCGCTATTCGTTATCATTTCACAAAAAAAACCATGTAGCAACGCTGATAAAAAAAATAGGTGTTACACTACTCATAGAATACTCGAATCCTACATTGTAACATTACAATCAAGTTCTTTAGACAGTTTATTGAATAATCAATGCATTGAAAAATTTTAAAGTTCTATTTTTCAGTTAAAATTTCTCTCTCTATTCTTTAACCAATATCCTTAAAACTGGTCAGAAAAACCCATAATGATTAATGCAAAATGGAACATTATTACGCGAAAACCCCCAATTTTTTTAAGGAAGTATTTATTCAGCGTGTGACTAATTGTGCAGTGTGCATTATTTATGTGGATGTACTCGTGTTGCAAAAGAAATCTTAGTCCGTGGTCAATAATGGCACAGATGAAGTAACTTACGAAAAAATGATGTCAAAGTTTATCAACTAGACACCTGGTCTGGCCGTAGTAGTAGAAGTAAGATTTCACTTTAGCTACTTAAAATTTCAGTCATCGAAGTCACATATTTCGTTCAGTGATCTAGACAATCCAACACTGACCTTGGACAAAAGGCATCTCCTCATACATAGCAGTCATCCCCAACACAAAAACTACCTAGTTAAACGTGTCTGATGGCTTCTTCATGAAGCAAACAAAATGTTGCCTAGCAAGTGACATTAGACAAGCTTCGTTGTTTCCCATATTCGAAATTATATTATATATCATCATAATGGATCTTAGCAGCACATGAATGTGACACCACCAAAGTCTTGAGTCTCCTATGAGGCCATAAAAGACTAAACAGTCGCAAGGAAGAAAACCTATACTTCCTTTCATTTACAAAATACTCCTAGTATTCTATCTATAGGCTGTACAATATCATGTCACAAATTCCATTTTGGTTTGCCTATGTGTTATTCATGACTATGTCAGAACCCTATATCCAATTCCCTGGAGGAACTGGACAAAACCAAAAAAGATACCCAAAAAAAGCATGGCATAAATTGGTTACCACCACTAAGCCCAATAGTAAGTTCAGCAGTTACTGAATCGCTCAACTAACTGTTCAACCAAAGCTCCTTTTTTAAGCTTATAGTACTTTTTCACATTGTGCTCCTTTGCAATGGCCCTCAAGTTGTTCAATGTGAAACTCTTCAATGTTATAGGAAGCGAATCTGAGGTCTTAGTATGGGTACCGGCCAAGGAGTACAACTTGCTAATCTGAAGATCTACCTGGCTTCTGTCATCTGTTGAAACCCTATCTAAATTTGGTATGTCCAAGTTAACATTTGAATTTATTTCCATGGTGATTGGCAACTTCGAAACTCTTCTTTTCTTTTGTAACTCGGAAAATTCGCGGTCATAAGGAACGATAGCGCGAACTTCAGTTTCATGCTGACCAGGCTGCACTGCTCTTTTAGTCATCTTGCTGTTCATGGACTCATTTGAACTGGCATCATCAGTTATGGATGTAGATTTCTGCTGCCTCTTGGATGACACAATTAAGCATGTATTTGTAATAACTTCTGTAGGGCTGTCATGTGGTTCTCTGGCAGAGAGAGTCTCTAATTCGGATTTCCTCTTTTCCTGAGTTTTAAGCTTTGAAGAGAAACTCATATTTGACTTTATGAGGTTAGCAGCACTTTTCAATTTAAGGCCTTGTGCTAGGGGTTTCTCTTCATCTGTCAGCTGCAGCCCAGTATACAGGGCACTTTTGGCTTGCATCTCAAACAATGAAATCAATGCAGAACTTTCAGCATGAATAAGACTGGTGTTTTGAATGTTCATCACTTGTTGGGAATTTTTACCATTACCTCCTTTAAAGGAGCATAATTCAGTATCAGCAGGACACATGTCTTCAGGATATACAACTTGTAGAGGACAATTCAAAGAGTCCAAATCTTCAGCTGGAGCAACCTTGGCTCCTTTCTTGCAGGCTCTTCGTGCAGTTTTTGGAGCAAAATCACATAGTTTTTTCTCTAGATCAGAATTTCTACCTTTTCGTTGATTTGAAGTGCCAAATCTGGAATCAATACACTTTTTCCTCCCCTTGATGCCACTGGCAAGTCTAAGAGCATCTGAGCTAACATATTTTTCTTTGACAATTGCAACTTCTCTCTGCACAATTAAGGGGAAAAAAGAAAATTAAACAAAAAAGCACTAAAGAGTAAATACCTTGTTGAAAAATAAACTAAAAAGGTAACTGCTGCCAATCCAAAATGTTAAATTGACTGAAAGAGGGACAAAAGGGCTTCTTGCACCTTGGCTTCTCTGGGAATATTTCCATTTCCCTTGGAGGAAAGCAAATTCAACATTTGACCTATATCTGTAGCAATAACTTGGCTTCTTCTGACTTCCTCATTTTCGGTAACTCCAACATCTGCTGTTCCTGATAATTGCATCCCATCAGAATGGCCAGGTGAACAGCTGATATCCCCCAAATCAGGACTTCTCACAAGAGCCTTTGCAAGCAATTCCTTTAAAAAATAACCAATCTAATCAGGATTCATGGCAGGTCCACTAGGTAGGACAAGTACAACAAGGGAAATCCAGTCCCAGGGATTCAAGGCATTACTAGCATCATTTAAGCATAATAGTAATCTAAGAAGATAGAAATAATCCTCTCTACAATAGGTATGGCCCTTGGGTTTCGCCTCAAATTTATTATGCATAAAAATGGTTGGCTAGCTTTGACCTTCATGGGGGGAAAAAAGGAAAGGCAAAAAAGAAGCAAGATAAAAACAAAACAATAAAGATTGGCTTTGCAAGCTAAATGCGAAAGAGAGTAAGTGCTTATTTAAACTAAAAACATATAGCAAAAGAACTTTCTCAACCTCAATCTTTTCAGCATCATCCGGTCTCATTTCTTGAAGCTCCAACAGGAGTTCTGAGCTTCTAGAGTTTTCTGAAGTTCCAGAGAGTTCTTTCCCTTCCTCCTTTATGACTATATTTGAATCAATATTGCTAGCTTCTTTGTCTGGTGCATATTCAGTAACATTCACGATTGGAATTGAGATGTTTGCATCCAGTAGCTGCTTCAAATTGAAAGGATATAAAACATGTATCAGGTATGTGTGATATCAAGAGTCAACATTTAAAGACTGTGTGTCCATGTTGAACTAATACTACAATAAGATACTGAGAGTGACCACAGAGACGTAGGAGGAAATCTATGTGCTAAATGGCAAACATGGGATAAGCTTAATAGAGATATTTGAATATAGGCCATAATCACCAGCACTTGCAAGACAGTAAAGAACCGTATGTACACCCTTCAAAAATAATAATAAAAATTACAGTAGTGTCATAAGCTATAGTATCATAAATTCATAATTCATAAAAGCTATTGGCCCCTGCATAAATACTTCAATAAGCTACATTTAAACACTCATTAACCACTATAGCAATCATTTTATACACAAACCAAAACGCAATATTGGCTTTTCCAAAGACATGCCATCATCAACATGGACCATGCCCAGCAGTGATGTACAAGAATCTAGTAATTCAAATTACGGCATATATCCCAGTGCTTCATGCTTCCGGAAAGCAGACTATTTCCAGTTTTCTTCCGCTTTATCTTTCAGCTCCAAAGTGATGATAAGATGTGCATTTTCCTTAGGAGGTGATTCTGGGTTAATGGATTCATCAATTTCCTCCATTTCAATAATCATTTTGAAGCTTCTATCTTTGATTAGACCCTAACCAATGAGATTATCTGCATCATCTTGGTCAAAGTCTGATACAAAAACATCCAGAAGCTTATTCATGTAGAAGAGAAAACACCAAGCATTATCTATAAGGACTGAATTCTCTGATGACTGGAAAAACTATAGGGACTACTCTAATAAGCTATCTAGAGGGACTACAGTGCAATTAAGCTCTTGCGCTTTTTGCTATCCAAAGCAACACAAAATCATGTAGCAGAAAAAATTTTCCTCTTTGGGGGACCCGGGGGGGAGGAATTGGAGTGAATCAAAGACAGAATGCCCTAAAATGGTTTTGCAAATACAGGTTTACAAAGTTTGTGTGGTAAAATGGACAAATGCAACAGCCGCTTTTCAATTTTCAAAAGGGAAAAAAAAAAGGGAAATTACGTTTCCTAAACTTGGGGAGAGGAAGGGATTTCAAAAGTCAAACCTGGCCGTTTGTATCTTGACAGTGATCCCTTTGTAAAGCCTTCACTATTTCATGAAGTGTCTCGGCAGGTTTACTGTGTAACAGTAGCCGCGTCTCCATTTCATCAGCATGATCTTTTTTCAAATTGCTGATTGCGACATCAAGCCAGTTGATTCTTTCAGCCAAAGCACTGCAGCATATTTCAGGCCATCTTTCATGCTCAGTCCATGCCAATTCATTCTGAAGGGACAAGAGATCCCTTTCAAGTTCCTCAATTTCAGTATCTGCCTTGGTGATCAAAATTCTTAAGACCTGAACACAGTACTCCTCATTCAAGGCATCTTCCTCCATTACATCTACAAATTCAAAAAAAGGCTAGAGTAAATACAGGGCAGTAAGAGGGTGACACACAAGGAAGGACCAGGTAAATGCAAGGTAAGAGATTAAAAGAATACCAGCCTCACAGCCAAAGTAGAAGTCACACTGCCACTCGGGATGCTCTGAGTAATTACCATCACAGGCAACTGAGGCCAGTAAATTACATGCAAAAGCAAGACATCATTAAAAAATGGGATAAATTTCATGCAACCCACTAAATTATAACTTTGCATAATAACACTGAACATACAGAAATTAATCAAAAAGAGATGATAGAGGAGAGAAATTGAGAAACCTTGATCATATGAAGAACCCCATAGATCCCAAGCCATGAATTGAAGCTATATCCTGAAACAACAAAAAAATAATCGTGACAACAAGAACAAAGCACTTGAGTTTACAATGCAGTGTGTTTGATTGAAAAGCTGGCTCATGAAATCAAACCACTTGCCAAAACCAACAAATGACAAAATGGGTAGTACTATTACATAAACAGTAAAGCATTCATTCTCATTCAAAACCAAAATAAATGCCGAAAGAGATAGAAGGACTGCAAGACAAAGAATGTTGTTTCTATTCAAAGAGATGAATAAAAGGTGTAAAAAATGGAACAAAACAATTAAATGCATTGAACGGAGAAAAAGTACAGGTAGTGAAGAAGAAGAAGAAGAAGAAGAGTTCATGAAGCATGAAAACCCATGTTACAGTGAAATCACTTGCAACAACAAAAAGGGCATTTTTTTTATTTGAATGAATAAATAAAATTTTCATTGAAGAAGAAGTATTAGTGCGCACCAACCAGTGTGGCGACAACTAATTAAATGAAGCATTAAGAATGATGGTCACATCATACTATCATATCAACCGTAACCCATTAAACCAACGCTAATAAATGCAGCAACCCTGCCCTTCAATTTCTTCCCTTCCACACAAACATCCCAAAAAGAGCCCAAAAAGAAGAAGAAGAAGAAGACCAGCTACACCACAGGCTCACCTACACACTCAAAAAAATAAAAAAATGAAAATAATACATTAAAAAGATGAAATTTTTTTCTCGAAAACAAAACAAGCTGCAGGTTTTTTTCAAAATTAATGTGCGAAAGGAACCACATTTCCACGGGAAGCAGAACAAAACAGTGGATACTTAGTTACCTGAGGGGAATGTGAGTGTCTAGGGTTTCGGGGTTTGGGTTTTTTTATTGGGATTCAGAGCCGAAGAACAAGAAGGAGCGAAGAAGAGAGGGTGTGTGTTGTGTGTGTGCTGTGTTGCTTGTGCAGAGTAAAAGGCTGCCATTGAAAGCGACGAGCTTGATCGCAGTGGCGAAAGGGACACGCGGTGGCGAATTCGGATATTCCGGTGCTTTTCCGGGGGTATTAAGGTAAATTTGAGTGATGTGACGTGGTGGGAGTGGGGTCCATTATTCAAAGGGTTGTGGGCCGCTCGATTGGGTTTCAGGTGGATCTTTTCAATTTTTTTTAATTTTATTTTTTTATCGGCGATTTGGTGGATGACGTAAGATTGGGGTCCACTCACCCTCAGCTATATAACTACGGTGCTTCTTCAGTCCCTTTTTTTTTTTTTGGGCATTTTGTTTTTTGTTCGAGAGCACTTTCGGCCGTACTTGGACGCCACATGGCAATTTTTTCTAAAATTCTGAATTTTTTTAGGGACAAATTTTCTTCTTTTTCTTTTTTAAACTTGGGACAATCCAAATGCTTAGATCGACTGTGGCTTTTGTTTTAGTTGGAGTAGGGGCCCGAGGCCCAAACAACAGAAAGCACTAAGTCACTCCAATACCGATGGAATGGCAGAAAAGCCTGTGGCTTGGGACAGATTCTCAGGTGTTTTGGAGAGTGAAAAAAACATTTTGTTTTGAACAATTCAATTTTTAACATCTAAGCAATTGTATTAAAAATGTAGCTATAGTAGGAGATAAGAATGACCCACAAAGCTAAAGAGTTAAGCATTAAATGAAATAGAGCAAAAGTATATTATTGCTCTAAAAGTATCTAAGAATTTTTCTTGATTCGGTAGCAAACTACACAACTGTTTGTGCTAGGGAGTCATGAGTTCAACTTTGATTGAAGAGCCAATGGTCCCTTCCCCCCTTCCTTCCCAAAAAAAAATTGACAAAAAAAAATTAATTTTAACATATTAATAATGCAAAAGTTTTTTATATAATCAATCAATCAATTATATTTTTCCATTTGTATGACTGTTTAAATAGTGGGTATGAGACTTAATTATATTTATTGATGTGATAATATATGATTAAATAACAGTATAAATTTTTTTTGTACTGACAATACCTATAAATCAAATAAAAAAATATTGATAGAATGTATATAATCCTAGAGAAATAGATTAATACCAATCATAAAACCACACAAGGGTTCAATAGCATAAACAACAACTAGCAACAAAGAAGGAAAATCGTATAGCACGAGGGCTAGAGAGGTTACATAAAGGGAGGAAGTTTTTCCACAAAAAAAAAAAAGAGACAGCCATAAAAAAAAAAAAGATAATTTCAAAAGGAGAGTAGAGAAAGATATCAAACATTTTTCCATGTCGATTCTCTGCCATTTTCTTTTCTTTTTTTCAAAAGATATTCATTGATTAATAATTGAAGGATGAATTTGTACCATGAAAGCTAATCATAATAAGTTAACTCTATGATTATAATCAATGAAAACTATGCAACTTTACATAACCTATTAGAAACTTAGAAGATTTTGCATCACACTAAGAATAAACGTAAAAGCCGTAGTGAGCTCATCAGATCTCTAATTTTAATTCTAATGCCACTTCTCAACTTCGGCTATATAGTAATAATGGAAGGTGATGGGTATAATGCTTAAATCACTAATTAAACATCACAACATAGATTTAACAGGTTAAAGCACATATTAAATAGAAAAGAGTTGGTAGATTTACATCATTTTTCATAATCTAAGCACGATTGCTATCAAAAGAGACAAATTAGACAAAAAAAATCATGTAAACCACCATGCAAACCACCACTCAATGGGTAGGTGAGATAATTAAAAAAAATAAACAAACAAGAAAATACAAGAAAAAGGGTTAATCGAAATCACCATAGAAGGGGTAAGTCCCTCCATGTAGTCGATTCCCCCGAAAGCATATATAGAAAAGGCAACAATGGTGCTCGGAAAAAAGGAGGAGAGATCGACAATGCTAGGGTTTTTGGACTCATTGCCCCTTTCTTTCTTTTGTATATTTTGCTCCTTCTATTAGCTTAGGTTGCCACTAATGGATGCATGCTCAAATCATTCTTATTATAGCTTTCTTGTATAGAGACACTCTTTAATACGTAGGTGAGACATCACACAACTAGTTGAAGATGTTGGCCTAAGGAAACTGTACCTTGGGTACAAGGAGTTGTGTTGGACTCCACGGGGTTTGAGACCTCAAACCCCCTACCCAACAACTACACATAGACCAAAAGAAAAAAAAGGCACTCTTTAATACAATTCTCCTTCGTGAAAAAGAAGGTTTGCCTTTAGTGCACCTTGTTATAAATGGTGCATCATGCACCATGAAGACTAATGGCCAAGATTTGATAATGTATTTATGCATCAATCAATTATGATATATTATAGACACCTTTCACTTTCACTTTCTTCTTTCTTTCACTGCTCACCCCTTCACTCTCCTTCTTCCTTTTACTTTCAATCTTATCGGTGGCATAGCCATGGCCACTGCCAACAGCTGCTGCCATCCTTGACATCGCAATGCCACCTATAGCCAAAAATGCATATCTGGATAAGAGGTGAAGCCAAAAACGCTAAAAGGAGCCACTGCTAGAAACTAATAACTCAACTTCATCACCATAATGACACCTCCTTGCAATTGATAATATCAGCAAATAACTCTAGAAGAAAGAATGAGATTTTTACATCATTTACCTCTTATTCTATAGCCATACCTATCTAAACTACAACATTAACATATAGAACACATCCTGCCCGATGATGTTCCATAGCAACCAAACCCATCATCTTATGCATCACAATAACCACCATTTTAGTGTTAGGCTTATGAGGAAGATTGAGGAAATCCAAGGTGGGTCCCAAATGAATGTCTTAGAGGGTGGTTTTGGGGCCTCTATTTGGTGAATCCTATTAACTTTGGAATTCTTTGGTGAATCCTCAAGGTCTTTCTATGACATTGTTGTGGATTGAGTTTGATGGGATGTTGAATTGAGTTCTTGGGGTTGAAGGGGACTTGTTGGAGAATGGAAAAAAAGAAGAATTTGAAGGGAATGAAGAGACGAGAGTGGCGGTGGAGGTTGGAAAAAAGAGAAAGTGAAGGTTTTAATGGGGTTGAGATTGAGATCTTCTTTCTGGTCTTAGGTGGGGCGGGAACGGGTGGTGGCATCGAAGGTGGCCATGGGTTGCACTGATGGGGAGGGGTAGGGCAGTAGAGAGGGGACCAATTGCAGCACCGAATGCGAGGTTAGGTGAAGGAGAATGAAAATGGGCTTCACTAGGGTGCATCGGTAATATTGGTATATAGATAGATCATCAAATCTTACCCATTAATCATCAAGATGCATGAAGTATTATTATAAACTCGGTGCATTATAGAATGACCCGAAAAATAAAATACAAATCTCCTTTGAATAAAAATGAATTATAATTGTTAATTTTAAGTATCTATCTTTATTATATTTTATAAAATTATAAGTATGTTTGTATTGATTTATTTTACATTAAAAACCTTTAAGCCAAAAGGTTTTTTTTTTTTTTTTCTAAACTAGTGTAGTAACTCGTGCAATGCACCGGAATAATATAAAAATTGTAATGGCTATTGATTTAAAGATCAACGTTAATAAAATTTTTGAAATTATAGTTAGAATTAGAAACTCCATCAACCTTAATCCATTGTCCGTAACTAATTATTAAAGATGTTTTTGATAACAAAAACAGATAAGTATAATGAATTGATTATAAATGTTCTATCCAAGTCATGAATTACCTTTGTAAAATTTCATCTTGCCAAATTGAAGAATCAAAATGTATTCAAAAACTAGATGCTGCTTCAAATGAGTAATAAATTGATTTGCAAAACCTTCCCATAGTGTACACCTAAGTTTCTCTTGTCCTCTATTTCCAATAGCAATGAAACTTGATTAGAAGAAAAAGAAAAAAATAGATAATGCAAAGACTTATATCACAAAATATTACATAATATATCGATTTCAAAATGATAGAATAAAAGGAATCTATACTGTAGATCATCCAGCTCTATGACTATGTAACTGCACTTCGTCCTATCCTTTGTATACTCAATCACATCACCCTTTCCAATAAGCAATCCTATCACATATGGAATATAAAATAATGCAGGATATAGAAATGTGATGTGGATGCAAAACAAAGAAAAATGGGTCTTAGGAAAATTAAGTAGTTTAGCATGTATGCTTTAACATTGGGAAGTGTATTTACCTGCTGCATAATCATCATAAAGTTAATGTGCAGTGCAAAAGATGCTATAAATCAATTCATGCAACTGTGATCATATATATTTAACTAAATATAAGTCATTTTATGTCTCTACTGATTATGTATATATAATTACTCTCTGGTCCAATATAACATAGAAGTAGAATAAGAAGATAATGAGTGGGGAGAATGCATATGGGATATTTTTTCTTTTAAAGCCCTTTACTTTCTAAGGATATACAATGCATTTGCTTTTATTCAGCAGTAATTCAGAGTGTGTAATCTTATTATATGATTTGAAAAAGCTTTGTTGATAAAATGTATTTTCTAATAGGTGTAATTTAAATTGCAGATGAGTAAAGTTACAATGCATAAGGTTAAAAAAAAAAAAAGAGCAATTGATCTAAGCAAGACCAACTCAGTAAAAAGGGTTATTAGTAAAGATCATATGAATCAAGCTTGCAATTTCATTGATATAGAATTTTTACATCACTACATATTACAACAAAAGGCTAAATGATAGGATTACACGTTGATACAACATCATAATGACAGAAAAGACTAAATTGATAGAAATAGGACTAAGCTAAGAAAGAAAAACCACTTAACATTACAAAACTCTTGAACCGTGTCCTTATATCTAAAAAGAAAGAATGAAAGGGTCATTGTATTCTTTCTGTCAACTATCATATGATTGCAATAGTTCTTGTGGTAACTTAATCAATAGTTCTTCAAGTCCTTGGAGTATCAACTTCAAGTATGTCTTGAAACAGAAAAAAGTAAAATCAGATTGATAAAATTTGAAGAGAAACTTTAAAAGTTTAAATCAAAAACCTAAAGAAGCAAGACTTGGAAGAATTGAAAACATTACCCTTTTAGAAAGCTGTTGTAGTCAAATTAATGAATTAGGAGAGATCACTTCACTTATAAAATTTCTTTTATAACCAAACATTACAATAAATAGGCCACACAAAACATAATATAAACCATTACTTATAGCAGAAAATAGAAATTAAAACATTACAATTATAATCGATCACTGATAATATATCCAACACCAATGATAATGTTTAGTGTTCAAGCAAAGGTGGTTAATACCACTTGAAAAAAGTAGATAATATAGTCCAAAGAACCATGACAAACATGGTTCATACCAAAAAAAGAAGAAAGTATTAAAAACCATAGCAAAGCAACCATTGTGTTCCAAAAATCCTAAGATAAAAAGCTAAACATAATCAAATATTAACAATCTCGACCTTTATCATTGACAAATCATTAGCAGAAACCTTGAATCTGACAATACTTCCATCCTTCAGCTCCTTATCATGAGCAAACGTAAACCAGCCTTTGGTAAGGTAGACTTCCCTAGCTCTTCTTGGGCTTCATCTCATAACAACAAGAAATGAAATGCCTTTAGTGTCTTTAAGATTCAACCTTCTAACCTTGATAGGAAAAGCCTGTCAATCAAACTCTTATGGACGTGTCTGAAAAGAAAATTAATATAGATTTTAGTTGACAACACAAAGAGACAAATAATTTATAACCAAACTTAAAAAAAAAAAAAAGAAAAAGCTTAAAAGTTTCAATGGTCACCACAATACTCCCTGTAGCTTGATAACTTGTAAGCACTTTCTCACATGTGAAGATCTCAAATCCTGGAGATCCAGCATTAACCATTTTGTTCTGCATTGGTGGAGGATTAGAACCTGGCTGCTTTAGGGTTAGAACCTGGATTCAAAGCAGCCTGGACGTCATGATTTTGACCATCATGTAGTGGATGGCAAGTTGCAAAATCAGGGACAAAACCAACATAAGGTGGCGGGTCAGGAGCAGGGTTAGCAAGATGATTAGGGAGAGGTTGATAAAATTCATGAGGTTCAGGCTTAACAATTGGCTCAAGATGAAGAACATTCATCAGGTCATGAAAAGGATCAAATAAGGCAATAGTTTCATCATCATTGAGAAGGTATTTTTTAGTAGGGCTCGAATAAGGCACCTTCTGATCATCAATGTCCCTTATGCTCATAAGAAACAAATTATTCCTAGCATGCCAAGCTTTAAACCAACCTCCATGTTCAAGTCCATACAACTTCACCAAACGTTGATATCCAAGTGTGATATATCCATGGGCCATACCTTTATGCAGCTCCACCTCAATTTCATTGCCTATTCTGTCCTTGAAAATCAACCTATTCAATAACTTGTACTGGAACTTCCTCCAAAAAATAGCAGGCGATTCTCCAATAGGCTGTAGAACAAAAGAAAAAAAAGTTATAATAATTTAAAAAACATATTGGTACTAATATTGATAAAAGACTTTACAATATATAAGAATTTACCGATGAAGCATCAAGAAGCATTCGGAAGTATTTGTTTCCTGCCAATGGTGTTGGTGAAGAAGCCACTGTTCCTGACATGGTAGAAACAACAAAGGCAGAAAAGAAGTATGGCGAAGAGGAATAAAGATGGAAAAGAAAATAGCAATAACATAACAATAGAAGAAGTAAAGAGAAGGAAGAAATGAAAGCCAAAGGCCAACTCTCTAGTCAAGCAACAGTGAGCTATATATACACCACTCAGAATTGAAGGAAATGTGGACAGGCAAATCAACAATTATGCTGGAAAAAATGGCTAAATGAAAAGTAACTCGTGCAATGCAAGATCCACTTTATCATTCTCCCAATGACTTATATCAAATGAAGGACTCGGTTCAATGATTACAATTTGTGTAAAACACAAATACATTAAATAATATGAATTGTGATTGGAGAAAATAAGTAGGCGCATGTATTTGTTGAATGTTTTCAAGAAATGACAGCAACAGTCTATCTTCATGCCATTGTTTAACCGACCCTTTCATCTACCAAGAGGCTGTAGGTATTATATGAAAATTTACCATTTGATCCTCATCCTTATGGTTACCATTTAATGCAATAATAACGTGGGATGCTAGAAATACAAAGAATGAACGTCATCGGTACACAGTGATGAAATGTGATTGGTGAGGAAGCTAAAAAGCTATGAAATGGTATAGATATGTATAGATAGAATTGATGTAATGATTGGTCAAGAACCTACCATGAAATGGTGCAGATATACATCGATATATGCATAGATACCCATAGGTAGGATGAGAAAATACATGTTTTAGGCTGGAAATCAAATTGTTGATATGTGAACGCGTCACATAATCCACCTTCCAGTTTCCTTCTTTTATATATAGATATAAGGATATTTGAATACACAATATAATATAGCTACAACCCGTTAGGATACCGGTGCAAGTCACGGATCGCTCACTATTTTATTATGCAGTTTCTTCTAATCTTCTGCGTATCTTTTTACTATTCTAAGTTCGCCTTTCTTTTCTATACAAGACCAGTCCGATGGTGTCAGTGTTCACCCTGCAAAGTTAACCTCAGGACAAGGAACCCATAACCACTCTGTAATTTGTCACTTGTAGTTATTCTCTTGTCTTTGTGCTGCAGCATCTGTGTCCCTAGCTATCATAAGGCCATTGCTAAAACTGGCAATTCCATCCAGTAAGGTGTTTCTCTGTTTCTTGCAATTGGGTTTCCAGCTCCAGTATTTTCCTTTCTCCAATTGTGTTGGTGATGAAATGCAACAGGATGAACAAAATAATTTGATGTTGTCTGTGAGCTGCATGTGTCGAATTTGCACTGGGAGGAGTTGTGTAAAGCTAGCTACATAGCTCCGTTAAGTTACAAACCTGCTGATTCAGCCCATTTACCTCTCTGCTGAAATTCAAATAAAACTTTGCTAGTTGAACGAATAAGTAAATAAATAAAACTATTGTCAAGACTAACAAGGCCATTAAATTTAGCATTAACTTTATACTGCATCAGTTCGTTAAAAACGATTAAAAGATCAGCGTAACTGTATAACTAGATATTGTTATATGTTTATTTAATATATTATATTTACAATAGTATAAGTGGTCACTTAATTTGAATTATGAGCCAAGTTAATGAACTACAATTTATAATTCAAATTGTGCTATTTTGAGATTTGATTCATGTAATTATTCGAACCAAGGAGCTGAACCAAACAATTTCCAAACTTTGACTCAAGTTGAACTCAAACTACACAAAATGATTCATATCAAATTCATTCGAATTTAAATGTGAATATTTTTCAATTGAGTCAAGCTACCCTAAATTTCAGCTTAATTCAGCTCAATTGAACTCATTGTTAACCTTGCATGAATGGGCTATATCATTTTGATAATTTTTAATGAATTCTAAATAGATTAATAAATTATGATTCCTCCATTCATAGTGATCCAATACAAAATCTATTCTATACATTCACTAATCAAATAAAGGTTTAGGCGAACGTGTCATTAAAATCATTAAATAAGCTGCTACATTCAAACAAAGCTTTAAACAAGCAGTTAATTTGACCCTAAAAACTTATGATAAATGGACCTACCTATTCAGCTTTGTCTTGGCAAGAAAAAAAAATCATCTTAAATAAAATAAACTAATAAACTAATTAAGTATAAATCTAAATATTTAAAATAAGGAGTATATGTCATCATATTAAGTTTTCATTTCATAATCAAATATTTATTTATTTGCAAACAAAAGGGGAAAAAAAACTCTTATAGTAACGAATGAAAAACAAAAGAAGAAAATAATAAGCCTGTGTTAATCCCTTTTATTTTGGCATGGGGAGTGTCGGTGGGGGTAATTCCACTCCTATCGGTGGGAAGAAGAGTTAGCTAGTGCACAATTCAAAACAAAGATGAGGTTAGACGACAAGCGTCCGAATCTTTGTCGTTTTGTTCATAACGTGTCGCATAGGCACCGCTCTTCACATTCACAACGCAACAGATCTCATTTCCCACTAATTATTGCCTTTCAACTTTTTTATTTTATTTAATTATTAAATCTCATTATTAAATCAAAAAAGGTGAGTAGTAAAACTTGGGGAAAACCCGAAAATCAGGAATACTTTACACCTCTTCTAACGTTAAGGGGCAGATTGGGTGGTTGTAGGACCATGAGCTATTGTGGGATCCTCAAAATAACATTAGAATTATTTAATATTTGTTTTTCCTTGCTTTATTAGTGATTTGAAATTCAATTTTCACACATCTATCGTCACACACAGTAAATAGCAACATAATCTATTTCTTTTAAAAAAATAATAAAGCATTACAACTTTTACTTATCAAAATTTTTCGTCACCAAATATAAACTTCAAATTGTCCAAATTATTGCCAAGTTTTTTATTTTTGGGTACATCGAAAATCAAAGACACACAAACTGAAAAAAAAAAAAATTATTGCCAAGTTTTGAGCACACTAATAAACTTTGCAAAAATGAAATCTAAGATAGTTGCACTTTTCTTGCCTCCTCCATGAAAATGTCAAACCGAAAATTTTCCATAAATAGCCTACTTCATTAGTAATAGCATCCCCTAATTTTCACTAAATTATTTTCCACAAGCTTTCAAACTATAATCTTCTCTGTTATTGAATTGGACTAGAACTCCTAACAATCAAAAAAATATATAAATGAACGTCAATGAAGAAAGGGCCTTTCTTTTTCTTCTCCCCATCAGCCAAAAACACACCACCACCAACAACATCAACAAAGTTTTTCAATGAGCACACATGCTTCTTACAACATGAGATCCAAATCACCCCTTGAAAATGAAAGCAAAGGAACAGTGAAAGAAAGTGGGGTAAGTAAACAAAAAAAAAACAAACAGAAACAAATGTAAAAAACAAACAGACAGAAAAAAAGACAACATTTTTTTCTTTTAGTTATTATTGTGTAGTTTAAAACAATGACAAAATTCTTTCATTTGCAAAGTTGCAACAAATCCAGGCACAAGGTGGTGGAGGAGGAGGAGGAGGGAGGCCTGGGAAGATGGTGTCCTCAAACAGCAAGGAGAACCTCTTCATCTTGTTCCTTGTGACTCTTTGGTACTCCTCAAACATCGGTGTGATCCTCCTCAACAAGTACTTGCTCTCAAACTATGGCTTCAAGTTCCCAATCTTCCTCACAATGTGCCACATGTCAGCCTGTGCTTTCCTCAGCTATGTCTCCATTGTGTTCTTCAAGCTGGTGCCTCAGCAGATGATCAAATCAAGGTCCCAGTTCATAAAGATTGCAACTTTGAGCATTGTGTTTTGTGGGTCTGTTGTTGGTGGCAACATCTCCCTCAGGTACCTTGCTGTGTCATTCAACCAGGCTGTTGGGGCAACCACACCTTTCTTCACTGCTGTGTTTGCATACCTGGCCACCCTCAAGAGAGAAGCTTGGGTTACATATGCTGCCCTTGTGCCTGTTGTTACTGGGGTTGTGATTGCAAGTGGGGTATGTTTTTTTGTGTTTTGATGGAATCGGAATCGGAATTGGAATCATCTATGTGTGATCTCAGTGCATTCAATTGGTTTTTTATGTTATTCTTCTTATGGGGATTTGCTTTTTCTGGATAATCATTCTTTTTTATAGGTGTGTTGATTTGGTTCATGTTGATGTGTGAATGTTGCTTTTGTTAGGTTGTGTGTGTGCGATTATACAGGCATGTGTGGTTTTGGTTAACATGTCAATGCTGTGTCATGTCTTGGATGTGCCACTCCAGATCTGGAGTCCTGTTGAACAGATTGAATGGTGGTTGTTTGTGCGGTTTGGCTGATCTGTGATTTATTTGAAGTGTGATAAGCATTTTCATTTCTGAGGATACAATAAGTGAAGTGCAACCTGCTTGAAATTTAATTAGATCTCAATGTTTCAAGAACTCTGCAAATACGTGACAATTGGAGCCTTTTTTTAAAAGAATTTTTTTTTCTTCCCAACGTAAAATTGAGGAAGTAATTTCAGTTCACGGGAAAAATGATGTCTCTTGGTGGCAGAAACATTATTTGCTGTTGTCTTCCTTTCTTTCTTTCTCTCTTTTTTTTTTTGGATCTGCATTGTTATAGTTTATTAGCTAATATCGGATAGCCAGATTTTCTGGTATCTTTTAATCAACTAGCGTTGCAGTTACTTTACTAATTATGTTAGTTCATGTGTTCATGTGATGATAACGTCCCTAAAACGTGTCATGAATTATGCTCTTTTTAGTTATCTACTAATGCATAATTATGTGTGTCTCTATACCACATTATAAGTTAATAATATGTTATATGATTGGAAAAGAATAGTAGTTCCTTTGGACCTTCATGGTGCATATTTCATTCTTTGTTATTCATTTTGCTTCTCTGAGGCTAAAAGATTTTCTTGGTGATGGCAGGGCGAGCCAGGCTTTCACTTATTCGGATTTATTATGTGCCTAAGTGCAACCGCAGCGAGAGCTTTCAAGTCTGTTCTTCAGGGCATTTTACTTTCTTCTGAAGGGTAAACTATTTTGCACGCTATCGATGATTTCTAAGTTCTTCTTTGTCATTTCACTTCAAAAACTATCCAGCTGCTATCCAATAGGGATACCCTTTCCTTCTTATTTTTACTAATGTTTATTTCAAACCTGCATTACTATGGAACTAGCTGTCTAAACATACTTTTCATTGGAAAGCAACCAATGAAGGATGTTTTGGGATGTTGTTACCTATACTGTGAGTGAGTGAAGATGCATTGTATTGACTCATGAGGTATGCGATAGGAGATTTGTTGAATAAAAACTTGGGAAAGTCTTAATAGTGTTGTTGTAGGTTAAAATGTTCTTAAATCAAGGTATTTGCCAATGATGAAACTTTTACTAGGTTATAAGCCAAATATATTAGCTTGTCTAAATGGAAGAAGGTAATCAGGTGATCGAGAAATGATGTTATTCTTTATTGAGATCAGATTTCTAGACTGTGGAACTTTGTTTTAGATGTTCATTTCCTCTTTAAAATTCCTACGATATTTCTGCTACAATTAATCAGTAGCACAGGCTATGGAGTGACTAGTGACTAGTGCCTAAATGATAATGGCCGAAAATATTAGTTATTGTGAATTAGTGGATTCAACAACATATATTTTAAGATCTTATTATATTGCTTTAATGGTCAGTGCTTATTTTTCAGCTCTTTAGGGTGCGATTGTGAGTTTTATTTTGGAGTGAAGTGAAAGGATTTGAAGAGTAGTTGTGAGTCCATTTTACTCTTGAAACCCCTTCTCTTCCCTTCCCTTCCCTTCCCCCCCAAAAATCATAACTCACAAACACACCCTTATAGGTATTGTTGACTACTCTCTAATTGAAAGTTGTGTTTCTGATATTGCTTGCTTGAGTTTAACATTGGAAAGAAGCTAAACTGTTCCTTGAATCCCAATTGTGATCTGTGAAAAAATGAAAAAAATTTGGAATTTACATTTTCCTGAACCAAAAATCATTTGGAGGAAAGAAAAGACATCCTTTTCATACGTTTGTAATTAAGGATGTGGACAAATCATAATTACTTCATGCATGAAAAATGGGCTGGCAGAACACTGCTATCAAAATTAAAAATCTTTGTTTTTAATGGCATCAAACTGCTTATAATGTTGCATTTACTTCAACCTAACAGGGAAAAGTTAAACTCGATGAACTTGCTCCTATATATGTCTCCAATCGCGGTCATAGTTTTGTTGCCTGCAGCACTTATCATGGAGCCTAATGTTGTAGATGTCACAATATCGCTTGGAAGGGAACATAAATCTATGTGGCTACTTCTTTTGCTTAACTCAGTCACAGCATATGCAGCTAACTTAACAAACTTCTTGGTGACTAAACATACAAGTGCTCTGACACTCCAGGTTGGCCTTTCTTTTTGGTCTCTTGTTGCCCACTACTAGAGATTATGAGAGTTTATTTAGTTTCAAGTTGAAATAACAATAAAGACCTAAGTTTTTCTGAATATATATTTATCAGAACCATCAATAGCAAACTGAGATTGATCTTAATCTATACTTTATATAGCATATTAAATTTTAAACTTTCAAAAAGGGTTTTGACACTATGAAAGATTAACAAACTGCAGTAGTCTTGATTATTTATTCCTCACTATGCAATATTTTGATAAATCTTGATTCACACAATTTCGTTTTAGTTTTCCTGAATTAATGCTGGATAGTTTACAAAAATTTCAAATCATGATTTTACACAATAGTTTGTGCAATGCACATGATTATATGCTCCTCTTTCCAGAAAGTGCGAAGATAGCAATTGATATTAAAACAATTAATGTTGAAAGATTCATCTGTAGATGAAACTTCCTTTAGTTTCTGCAATTACATAATTTCTCTTTTAGACCATTCCAATAATGTTGACATAATGGAGATTCCATCCAGTCCTCTCAATTATTTGGTTGTGCAAGTTGCTTACATGTGTTTTTATAACATAACCAGACACAAAATCACCTTAACAATTCATGTCAAGGTGTGCTTATTGCAAACTTGCTTTGTTATTCTTGTGCAATGCACGCTCAACAGGTGTTAGGCAATGCCAAAGGTGCTGTAGCTGTTGTTATCTCAATACTCCTATTCAGAAACCCCGTCACTGTTGTTGGCATGGCTGGCTACACAATAACAGTTATGGGAGTAGCAGCATATGGAGAAACAAAAAGGAGGTTTAGATGAACAATCTCTCACGTCCGCTGATTGCCTTATTCGTGTATTTTATTGTAGTTTTATTTATATGAACAAGATTCTTTGTAACGTGACTAGAAGTAGGGGCGAGGTGAGTGATTTTATAATGTTATTCTGTTGTATCTACCACATGAACATTTATTTGTTACTCGTACATTTTGTCCTAAGTAAACGTGCCAAATTTTTTTTTTGTAGGGTGAGTTGAAGCATAAGATCTCAGAAACAATTATTTGAAAAATCAAAATTGAATTAAATAATTAAGATCATGCTAAGTTTTTTTGATATATCAATGATACTAAAGTTTAAACCTATGATCTCTTACAAACTACTTCTATTCAATCTTAGTTGCTTAAGATCATGCTGAGTTTGATATTTCAATGTCATTTTTCAGATGAGAATATATTCAGAATTAACGATATTATGAGATTAGGGAATCAAATTTTATTGCTATTAATGTATTAAAAAAAAAAAGCGGACACGACATTACGAGGTATAAAGAGGGGACACTTCATTCTATGTCAAACGTGTAAAATTATGTGTAGAAGTATACTTCTATCATATTCTTCATGTAGAAGTATACTTAATATCTGTGCCAGTGTCTATCATAACTACATAGTATCTGCTTGGTTTGCACTACAAACCCAACGGTACAAACCCTATGAGCATGAATATAAGAATTGAGTCCACTTAAGGGTAAAGTCACTTGCAACGTTTGACATCACATGATTCTTATAATGAATTCTACGAACAATTATGTGAACCTTTCTCAAATGAAAATGCCACTTACACCATTAGTTCTATGACGAAAATGATAAACTCTCGTGTGCAGTGTGCTGTATCAGAATCATCATATTTCTATAACCATATGTCTTTCAAAAGCACGTTTCTCCATGCCCGGAAATCCCGGATGGTATCAAAACCCTTACAATCATACAAAGGCTAAAAAAGTCATAATGCCATGTATCAACTTATCAGAGAACTTCTTAAGTGCTTTTGGAGCAAGGACTTGCTCAGTACCATTGAATTTGAATCACCTCAACTATCACATTACAAATATAGTTAAAAGTCAGAAATAACTCACAAGGTGATGCACATTCAGTGATCAAGAGCACCTAAAAATTTTCTCCATAAAACAAATTACAGCATTAAAATGACACTATGAGGAGAAATCATCAGGGCAACCCGGATAATTCCTTCAGGTCAAAAAGTACTTTGGTACCTTAGTCAATATTCAACCATTTTCTGTTTGTGAGATTAGTTTCCCAAAAAGTGGAAAAAGAGAAGAAAACAAATATTGATGATGCCCCAGAATTGAAAAAGGAAAGGATGACAAAACCAGATTCTGATCATATTTTATGCTAGCTCGGGACCAGAAGGCAGTGCTTCATAACCATCATGATGCTTAACAATAGCAACTCTTTCAACTGGGATGCACTTGAGGATAGCAGCCAGAGGCATGCTAACTGCACCAATCAAGACACTGAGTAACCACAGTTGCCAGTTTAGAGGCACTGTGCTGGCAAATGTTCCCAAGAACTCAACTATGACCACTTGGAATGCCACTGTGACGAAAATTATCAACAGGAATATCCAGCTGTTAAACATGCCTCTGAATACGTTTATCTTTTCAATATCTCTACTGTTTATCTCATTGAACACCTGGCAAAGGAGAAACAGCATGGTAAATAAGTAGTACACAACGCACTTTTACTCATTTGTTATTTATATCATCCATCCAACTTCGATAAATTCGATTATTACAGATTGCAGCTTTCACTTGCACTCTCAACAATAGATAGATTTGAGTGAATAACTAAATGATATTCATTATAGTTTAAAAGCTAAACTTCTTTAAATAATGATATTGCTATTCACACAGAATTGTATACATATTTTTTCACAGGAAAATGTGTTTTCTTATTAGTATATTACAGATATGATTTGCGTCTTGTATGAGTGAAACATTAGTCTGTATAAAAATGCAGTAAACCGCATAAGCAAGTTTCAAATTTTCCAAGTTTCTATCAATATGGGTTTCTTGAATACATCATGTGGTTTCTTTTAACTGAGATGTTGACCTTATGTTTGAATCTGAACAAAATGGTGCTGATATGGCGTCCTGATGTTTTAGCCAAGGCACTGATATCTTCATGTGTTACCAGACATTTATTGGCTGTAAGTTCAAGGAGATTCTAAGCACATCGGTGTAAGACGCTTCACACACTTGACCACTTAACATGTGCCACAATAATGACGTGGGGTCACTATTGCCTCCCAATGATTAGCACTTTTTTTTTTTTTTTGCCATTACAATGATTAAAATTAAAATATTAATTTTATTAAAGTAGAAAATAATAGTGGTCCACATAACTAATGTAACACATTTGATGAACTATAAGAGGTGTGCTTCATACCAAGCGAATTATTTGGTTCTTGTAGTTTCGTTTTTGGTATATACCAGTACTCAAAGGCGAGTTATCAAACATTTAATGCTATTGATTCTATTTAATGGACTTCCAACATTTAGTCGAAAACTAATAGCCAAGAAACATTTGATAACTCACTTGGGAACTAGTAAGATACTAACTTCCTACAACAAGATGCCTAAGATCTTATTATGCTTGGAATCAATTAAGTATAACTAGCAATGAATAAATGTTTGATAACTAATCTAGATACAGACATCCATAATGAGTATCTTGTGCGAGCATAATGCATGCATAGTGTACCTGGCAAAATACGAATGAGTTGAATATCAAAGTTTTCAGCACTTTAGTGGCATCAGAACCACTAATGTTGAGCAGCTTCAGCCCGTCAAAATTTAGAGTTGCAAGGACAGTTAATTGATATATACTTTGACCAATGATATTTCTCCACATGGGTTTGGTGATAAAGTTTGCTCCCCTTGTAACTGGGGGCCTTTTCATAAGTCCATCGTTAGGAGGTTCAGTAGCCAGGGCTAATGCCCCCAGAGTGTCCATAATCAAGTTGACCCAAAGCAACTGCACAGCTGTGAGTGGAGCAGATCCTGAAAGACAAGAAGAACACAATTATTGATGTTATTTGAAACAAATTCAACAGAATTTAAGTGGGGAAAAAAACTTTAAAAGCAACAAACCAGTGATGCATGCTGAAACAAAGTTGATAACAAGAGCTACAACATTAACTGTTAACTGGAACTGGACAAATTTTTGAATGTTTATGTATACTGCTCGTCCCCATTTGGCCACATTGACAATAGTCTTGAAATTATCATCCATTATAATGACATCAGCATTTTCTTTGGCAACCTGTATAATGTATTAGTTCCAAATAAAAAAAAGGTATTAGATATCGATATCATGGGGAAAAAAAAAAAAAAAAAAAAAAAACAAAGGTACTTCAATAAACGGTGCAAATCTAAAAGAAGTACGATAAGTGCAACCAAACTGCAAATATAACCAGGAAATTTAGAATGTGCTAAAATACACAAGGAAGCCACCCAACGATTGATCAACAAGCTGTTCTGTTTTTTACAGTTGATGAATATTAACTGGCCTAGTTTGGAACAGTATTTGGTATTGGATATTATAACAGATGTGGAAAGTACCCTTACATGAGAGGAGGATTATTAGATCATCGACGGTTATAAATTGCATGCGGTCTCGTATAAAATTTTGAAGGTCTTAAGAGTTAAAAAAAAAAAGGTGAATATGCACTCCAAAGGCATCAATGTTTATGAATTTAAGAGAAAGTAGAATACAGACTCGCAAAAACTTCTGTTTAGTTTTCCATGCTGCTGCCTGGATAGACATAATACGCATATATAATACTTAGTCTCTACTAATTTAAGGATATAATTTGCAACTCTAAACAAAAGAGGAAGAATGGCAAGAAGGAAAAGAAAATGGTAAAGAACTATGATTATATAAAGTAACTAGAATATATCATTTGATGTCTGAAACAAGATGCAGTTATACTAGATCAACGACCAATCATGTGGACTACTACTTCAACTGTCAAAATCAACATAGTAAACAAGCATGAGACACAAACCTCCGTTCCAGCTATGCCCATAGCAAGCCCAATGTCTGCCTCATGCAGTGCAGGAGCATCATTGGTTCCATCACCTGTAACAGCAACAACCTCACCAAGCATATTCCTCGAATTGGTTACTAACTTATGCTTGTCAAGCGGTGAGGATCGTGCCATCACCTGAAACCATGTAAAGTGCCAAAGAAAGTCAAGCATCTCAAAAGATAATTGAAAGTCACAGAATTTACAATGAGATCAGAACCTGAATTCTTGGTATGATATCCTTCATTTGCTCTGGAGGCAAGGCACGAAAATCTGGTCCTTCAATGGCTACACCACCCTCAGTAAGTATACCACATTCTTTAGCTATAGCTTTAGCTGTATGAATGTTATCACCAGTGACCATGCGGACAGTTACTCCAGCGGCTAAACAAGTTTGAACAGCTTCCTTAACCCCTGGGCGTACAGGATCCTTGATTCCTACTATGGCAATTAGAGTATAGCCACTATCAGGGATTTTAATATCCCCTTCGGTTTCATTTATATCTTTCACAGCCAAACAAAGAGTTCTCAAAGCTTCAGAGGAGAAGCCATTTATAACATCAGAGACATCATTGGCCCGGTCTTGAGGAAGGTCAACAACTTCGCCATTGCAATCGATAAATTGGTCACACATCTTTAATACTATTTCTGATGCACCTTTGCAGAATGCTCGGACCCCTCTATTAGGAAGACCCACAAGCACAGACATCTTCTTCCTCACTGAATTGAAAGGCTCAACCTTGAGTATCTTGTACACTCTACGTTGAGCATCAAAATCAGCTCCCAAAAGCAAGCCAAATTCCACTAGTGCTGATTCTGTTGGAGTTCCCAATATTGTGTTGTTTCCATCTTTATCCTTAACTACTTCAGCAGAAGTATTTTGAAATATAGCCTGAAAAAGGATGCTTTGCACTCCATCAGATATCGTTGATTTCAGTTCCTCCACACTCTCGTTACCTTTCATCTGCATGGCTTTTTCGCATATCCATATTTTATTAACCATCATATGGTTAGTAGTCAATGTGCCTGTCTTATCTGTGCAAATGCAACTACTTGAACCCATAGTCTCACAAGCAGAAAGATGTCTCACAAGTGCCCTGTCATTCATTAATTTTTTCATTGCAAAAGCAAGACTGAGTGTCACAGCCAGTGGTAATCCTTCAGGAACAGCAACAACTATTATGGTTACAGCAATAGCAAAGAAGTCCAGCAGCTTCGCTGCATCACTTGAAGACCAACTAGTAAACTCACCATGAAGTGCTTTCTCAACTAGAAACCTAATTGTCAGCACCACAAATGTCAGACAGGCAAAAGTTAAACCAATTTTACCAATAATTGTAGCAACTCCATTCAATTTCACCTGCAATGGTGTCTCATCCTCTCCTCCCTCATTCAGAGTTTCCATCAATTTTCCCCATTCAGTCCTCATGCCAACAGTGGTAACTAACATCCTTCCCTGACCATCCTGCACTTTGGTTCCAGATAGAAGGAAAGGTCTTTCTTCATTTACATTTACAGGTTCGCTCTCACCTGACAAACTCGATTCGTCTATAAGTAAAAAGTATCCCGATATATAAAGCCCATCAGCTGGAACTTGATCACCAGTTGACAAATGAACAATATCACCAGCTACTATATCATAAATTGAGATCTTCTGCCTTTTCCCATCCCTGGTCACCTGAACAAAGATCTTCTTCTTCTCTTTATCTAAATCTCTGAACTGCAGGGATTGCTGGTAGTCACTGACAGCAGTAACAATGACAACCAACAATACGCTAAGTATGATTCCTACACCATCATATGTTCCTTTTGGCCACCCTTCAGTAGTAATCCCTACACCAATAGAAACTATAGCACAAACCATAAGAATGATTAGAGTTAAGTCCTGCAGTGCATCCCACACAAACATCAGGAAGCTCCTAGAAGGTTTTTCTGTATAACGGTTGACTCCATAAATCTTTTGTCTGCGATTTATACTCTCTTCGCTGATACCTTCATCCACCGAGATTGCAAGTTTCCTCACAACGGCTTCAACTCCACCGATATTAATCAAGTTCTTATAATCATGGCCACGAACAATAGAGGCAATCTCATCAGGATGAATACCAAAACCAGCTTCTCTTGCCTCTTCCGGTAGCTTGTATTCAACTCGACTACCAGCTGTATAAGAAAACCAAATGAACTAAGAAAGCCTATAAAGAGAAACCATTAGTTCTAAAGCAATGACATGAACTTTGACTTTGAA
The DNA here is from genome assembly GCA_031439595.1 of Pterocarpus santalinus. Classification (NCBI taxonomy): domain Eukaryota; kingdom Viridiplantae; phylum Streptophyta; class Magnoliopsida; order Fabales; family Fabaceae; genus Pterocarpus; species Pterocarpus santalinus. The sequence continues at coordinate 63,373,908 of CM062532.1, forward strand.
ATTTGAGCACCGTACCATCAATAAATTGCAATGCTGCCTTTTGAACATAGAGAGCTATCCGAATTTTTTCCTGATGGAGTAAATACAGATAATATAGCCAAACTGCTAATGACAAATTTACAGTATACATATAGATAGGCAGCCATATCCCTTATTATAAGTCAGAATACATTATCCTGTATCATGTCACATGAAGACGTATATTTCATAAAATCAAATGCTAAAATTGAACTTTGACAACAACAACAACAACAATTAAGCCTTGTCCCATTAGGTGGGGTCGGGCCATAATGTTCTGTTGTAACCATTAAGGAGAATTGTACTCTGATAACATTAAGAAGAATTCTTCCATCGAAGTTTCTGTTACAATCTAAGATCAAGTAATATTGTTAATCCCATTTTTACGAATCATAACTATTTGGAGAGTGAGTTAGCTAAAGAAGCAAAAGAAATATTTAAAGTCATCAATTTTCTTTTTAGGGTGTGTTTAGTATGGGGTGAAAAAGGGATAAAAAATTTCATGGACTAGTAACATTTATCACTCGAACATCAATAAGGGATGCAGAGGCAGAGTCAGAAGTTTACTATGAGGGAGGCCAAAATAAACATACGAGAGGAAAAGGACTATTAAATATGGAATTTTGATTTACTTTATAAGAGTCTTCAACTAAGACATGAAGAGGTAATATATTTGAATAAAATTATAAACTGGGGGACCATGGCAATTCATAATGCAGGACAGAATGTTACTGTTCAGTAACTTCAGGAAAGATGGGAGTGTTTTAAAATAAAACGGGCAAATAACAGTTACCATCCTTAAGGTTTGGCAGAAACACACTCCACCCCATTCTTATATCAAAAAAACACTCCAACCCAAAGCATTGAAGGTACTAACGGTTAAGGGAACAGAATATTCTCTTTTGACACTACTTTGCACTTGTTAAATTATCTTTAAAAAAAAAAAGAAACTGCGCTTCAATGAGTTGTTTGGAAAGCGTTGGAATTGAATTCATTCAAGAATTCCTTAGTTTGAAACTAACTAATGACATTGAATTAAAGTTCAAAGAGAATTCAATTCTGTAAAAATATCCAAAACTAAATAAGACCAAAACAGGTCTGATTTTCAATTCCTAACCTAGTAAATTTAATGTTAAAAATTGATATACCGAAAATATCCTTAACTCTATCTAATATCTTCTCTCTTTCTCTCTTATCTAATACCTAACAAATATTTAAAATAAAGAATTCAATTTATTTTCATATATATTTTAAACAGTAAAATTGAATTTAATTCTGTAATTTATTGATTTATTTTAAGCATAGAAATTTAAATCATAACACAATTAATTCAATTAGTGATATAATTGAATTCAATTCTATCTCATTTTTTTATTCTAAATGACCTGTAAGAGATGAGACAATAGAAGACCCAGGAGAAGAGAGTTTAGAAATGGTCTAAGAGATGAGAAACTAGGAGTAGCAGTCTAGAGTCTCAGAAGTGAGCACCCACAATATTTGCTCTTTCCCACCCTCTTTTTTATAACTGTAAACCAAGGTTAACAGAGCCAGCCATTAGTGCCATCCATGTTTGGGGTGGATTGTCATTTTAATATAAGAATAGAGTGGAGTGTCCTTTCTCCAAAGCTCAAGGGTGCTCTATGTTATTTACCCAAAAAAAAAAAAAAAAACTTTTTAACAACGTGTTAACATATAATTGAATTAAAATGTATTGAGTGTTTGTAGCTGCTACTATGCCCAAGTAGCTGGTTTCAGGCTAAAGATGTGTGGACAAGGATTAGGATTCAGACTGAACCCTCATTTTGCAGGTAGTATGAATCCCTTATACAGTAATTATCTACTTTCTCAACTAACATCCGCCATTGTTGAAATCATGAACTGCATTGGAACTTTCGGCGCCAATTTACACGCTATGTCAACGGACGAGTAATTTTCAAAACATCAACGTGGCTTTCATTTTATTGAACACTCAACCTGACGCACCTAAAGCCGTGTTTGATGGAGAAATTGTTTCATGCTCATTGAAGCATGAAATTCTTCTTATTCTTCTATTTATTGTTAGACAAATTCGCTTTATATTAGCACGTTTGGGAAGTAACTAAAAAAGCTGTTTTTCCATTAAAAAAAAAGGAAAAAACAAATTGTTTCTGAAATTAAAAACTTTGGATGATTTACCTGAAATTGATTATAATCTATTTAAGATAATTTAAGTTGTTTTAGAATTTAAATTTTGACTATTATTTGATTAAAAAAATTTTATACAATACTCATAATGTTATATTTTTATTAAATTGATCCTATATATTAAATATTATATAATATAAATAATTATTTTATATTTTTTTAATAATTTTATTATATAAAAATAATTTTTTTAAATAATTCAAAAAAATAAATTATTTTTCAATTAAAATATCTAAATATAAAATAATTTTTATATAATCGATTATATAAAAAAATAATTATATAAATAAATTGTTGTTGAAATAATTTAATCTTTTAAAATTTTTTCAAACACATACTATAAATAGTTAAATACTAACTTTTTAAAGTTTAATTTTAATATATTAACAGATCCAATCAAAACCTTCCAATTGTTGATGTGTATTTAAATTAAATCCATCCTTTTTGTTGTATCAGTTTAAAAACAAGCTATAAAAAAAAAAGATAACAGTGAGTGATTAAAAATGATTTTTCAAATAATGAATAAATAAAAGAGAGAGAGAAAGAAAAAATCTTGGTCAAGTGCATGCAAGAATCTCGTTTAAAGCCATTGTCAATCTCGAGACCAAAAAGACAAAAAGACAAGATTCCGTCTTCCCCAGAAAAAAAAAAAGGGAATAAAAAGCCAAGTCAACTGCTAGACGATTCGAGTGCCTTCCGTGTCACCAAAGCCAATCGCGTCTCAATCTCAAAGACTCTTGAACTAGAATTTAATTTAAATATGTTAATAATATAAAATAATTTTAATAATGATAAAAAATAATAAAATTTAATTTAAATATATTGATAATATAAAAAAAATTTATACCGTTAATCAATAAAAATAATAAAAAATATTAACTCACATAAATAACTATTCATTATAATGAAAGATCTACCAAAATTTTTGATTTTCTCCTATTTCTATTAATTAACAATGTAAAATAATTTTACACTATCAATACATACTAATTAAACTCAAAATAATAATTCATATAAATAATTATCTATTATAATTATTTTAATAATATAAAATTATTTTATACTATCAATATATATCAATTAAACTTAAAAAAATAATATTTTATTTTTTTAATTTAATTTCCCCCACTATTTGTCTCAATCCCTGATGGTTGTTAATATCAATCAAATTTGTTGCAGCCCATGTGTATACGACATACGCATACCCATTTTCGCTGCGGAAATTTCGAGGAAGTTTCTGGTTGCCGCTATCCCTACGTCAAGTGCTAAACAAATTGCTTCTACCAAGTTCTTACAAAATAGGCAAGTTTTAAATTATTTATTTTTTAAAAAAATGTATATTATTATTTAATTTAAAAATTAATTAAAATAAATATAAAAAATTTGATTTACATTTTTACAATACAAAATCTTACTTTTCGATGCCATCCAATCTACACGTTGTACACGACAATTTACTATATATATATATATATATATATATATATATATATATATGACTATCAAAAATCATTCATACTAAAAAGTAATGCTTTGTTTTAATATAGAGAAAAAAAAGTCATAAAATCTTAAATTCAAATTTTATTATCGTTAATATATCAAAAAAATATAAAGTAAAAAAAAAGAAAAAAATTTAAAAATATATTTTTTATTCTATTATTTGATTAAGAAGAAAAATAATAACAAATAAAATATAATTATATTTAAATAATTTTTATGCAATTGCCTTTTATAATTAAAAAATATTATAAAAATAAAATAGTAATTTTACATTACAAACTTCCATCTATCTTTTTTTTTTTTAATGTAATTCATCATTCTATTTTCCCTTCAGTTTACGGCAAAAAACTTTAATAGAATAATGGGTTCACATATAATACAAATAATTTTCTTTTCTTTCCCTTATCTAAAGAGGAGAACAAGTCACAATCCGTACAATTTTTTCCCTCCCCCATTTTCTTTCTTTTTGATTTCTCTCATTCCAACCAATAGTTAGAAAAGCAATTTTTTAAATAAATAATTAATAGAAATTAAACATCAATACAGAAAATTCCTTTAAGAAAGAAATAAATTAAGAAAATAAATATAACATACACATTTAATAATATGTAATATTAATAATTTTAATAAACTTGATTTTAATACACTATTATTATAAAAATAATTACACTATAAAACAATCTTATATTATCACATTATTAAAAATATTTAAATCATATAATAATTTTTTTATTCAATTAGCTCATAAAATAATTACTTTATAAGTCACATACATATGAAAAGGAATGATTAAAGGATAAATGATATAATTACATGTTTAGTAAATTATAATTTTTAAAGAATAATCGTCGCCTATCTAAAACTTTCTTTCAAGATTTTAATTACAAAAAATGAATAAAACCATTAATAACTTTAATTCTCAGCTAAACAATGAAAGAAAAAAATGAAATTTATTCCGTTACCTCTGTATTTTACTTGTAGTGGGTACCAATGAACTATCAATTGTTAATAACTTGTTAATCATATTTATTAAATTTTTAAACGAAAGGCTTACTCCAATTTAAATCAAAACATGTCTTTAAACCATTGAATAGTTGCAAAAATAGTTACAAACTACCCCCAATAAAAAACTTAAGAACTAAATCCAAATTATGGGGATATATTAATGAAAAGCCCTTCTAAGGAGCTACCTCCATTGGCAACTTCTTCTATTTCTAATAAAAAGAAAACACTAATTCAAGTCTTGAATCGTGAAAGACTTTATCTAACCATAATCTTCTAGGCGAAATTACTCGAACAAATTCTAGCTATCAAAAGAATTCAAATCCTGCGTGAGCGTAACACACGGGGACAGCTGAAATTCAAAGTCACATGAGAATTTGCCGTCCATCCAATGTGACGTAGGAGCACCTACGTTTTTTTCTTACTGTTTGTGTGGCAAAAAGGTCACAAACTAAGAACAGAACCCATAACACCATCAAACGTGACAAGAGCACCTATGGCACTAACCAGTGGCATTCCTTGTTGCACCATCCACCTTTTGCCCCTCACATAATGGGCAATGTCACAGTGGTCAGTGGCAGACCTTGACCTCCAAACACACTATGCGTTTAATATCAACACCCTTTAATATTATTACTAAAATAGTACTCCATACTCTACATACATAGCTCATCCTAGTAGTGCCAACTAAAGGCATCGATTGGCCAACCCTTTTCAATTGCAAATTGCAAAGTGGACAGGGACACCATAACCGGATATTCAGCTGCAACGCTGATTTCTATTTTCAGACATTCAGGGGAAACCCCAATGAAACGCTACTGCTTCTCTGCTTCAACTTTCGACCCCGATAATATGACTATTTTGTCATTATCTATAAATAAAGATCATGTTCGGTCTCCTTTTTTATTTCTATATTGCCTAATACAGTAATACCCAATGAAGCAGCTCGTAAATAAACCTTTTTGCCTCTAAACCATCGCTGTTTAATATTAGTTCTATCTTAAAATAATTATCTAATTTTAAATATACACATAAATAAATTAAGAAAATATATTAATATTAAAAAATTTTAGATGTATTTTATAAAACTATTTTTATTTAATACTTTTTTTTTTTAATTATTTCTTTCACTTATTTTCTCTACCTTATTTAATAGAAATATAATTAAAAAATTAATATTATCTAAATTTTTTAGATAAATAATTATTTATAAATAAATAAAATTTTAAAAATAAACAGTTATTTTAAGATTAAAGCAGTATTTATTAAATTTTAAATAATTTTCCTCAAATCGATTGGCTCAAGTTCTTACTATCTTCTTTAATTTCATTTTATAATATTAAAAATCAAAATTTAGCCTAAAGAAAACAGGTGTTAAACCACCGGAACGAATCAACTAAATAATTATACGTTTTCTGTAAGCAGAAATTTAGTTAAACTCCTGGATTCCCTTTTAAATTATTCTATATATTTTTAAAGTCAAAGAATCGCAAAAGAGGATTGTACTTTTAATTATTGACCATTATGAGTATCTTTTTCATGTTTAATCCGCGTCTTTAGAACTTTCTACTAATCGCTTTTTTTAATTTGTTTTCAGCCGGCGGTTAAGCTAAGCTTTAGCGACACAAAACGCGTTGTAAGATCTCAAAATATTCGCAACGACCACGAAAAAAAAAAGAAGGTAAAACCAGAAAATTTTAAAATGAAAATGAAGCAATGAAGAATGGAATGAAAATAAGAAGAGAAAGAGTTGTGGTGGAGTGAACCTTAATTCCCTGCTTAATCTGCTCAGCTTCGGAGCGTTTGTCGAGGTCGGCGACCATGCGGAAGCGCCTGCGGCGGTTCTTGACGAGGCTAACGGCGGATCTCCAGCGCCGGAGAGCTTCCGGTGAGGGATTCTTGGGCTCCAATTCGAAGTCCTTGAGAAGGCTCTCCATCGTCGTTGATAGAGAGAGTGTGTGGTGTGTTCAGATTCAGAGAGGTTTTTGAGCGATTATGGCGCTCCTCCTGCAGTGCATAAAAGAGGATAATACGATTTGCTGAACAGACGAGAAGCAAAGCTTGTGTAGTACAATTGTGCCCTCTGTATTCAAAAGCGCGTTTGAAACTTTTAAGGGCCTCAATTCAGTGGCAACCACGTGGGCCCTCTACCTATGTCATGTGGCAGAAAAAATAAAAAAAAGAGTAAAGTGATAAATTAGCTATTATAGATTTTTATGAAGGGTGTATTAGTTCTTAATAAAAATAAATTAATAAATTAATTTTAATTTTTTAAAATATTAAATAATTTAATTTTTTTATTTAGAGATTAAATTATTTAATTTTAAAAAGATTATAGATCAATTTATTTATTTATTTTTATTAAGATTTATTTATCTGATATTTTAAAAGATTGATGACTAATTTATCAATTTATTTTTATTAAGAATTAATTTATCCTATATAAAAATTGATAAGGACCAATTTGTCATTTTACTAGAAAAAATAAAGAAAATTCCATAAGTTTTTTAAAGCATAATATTATTTATATTATTTTTGGATTTATTAGAAAACATAATTAATAAAAAAAAAATAACAAAGGATCCGTCCGCCCATAATTTTTATTATTATTTTTCAACACCCACCAGTTGCATTTTCTTTTCTTTTATTATGTCTGTAGAACAAGTTTAAAAATAATTACAAATTATTATGAAATATTCTTTGAATTTAATTATAGATGCCCATATCTTTATCCTGATTCAGTTAAGATTTAATTAGATAAAATTAGTTATTTGATCATATATTATATCCCTCACCCTTTGGCTATAAATAGCCTTTTGGGTGTTCCATGTATGATAACTCTCTTGAAAATATCAATAATAAAATTCTCTATTCCTCCGCTTTCTCAATTCTCTTTTACCATTACTTACATAATATGTTATCAGCATGAGACTCTACTATCCATATGAAAGTCTGAGATAAGATACTTTAACAAAGTGAAGGCTTGAGGTAATACAATCTAACAATATCAAACTCTTTCAATCATGAATTTGTGATTCTTGTTATTTCATGAAAGACATATTTGTTTTGAATTATAGATACTAAAATTCATATTGACTCAATGGGTCCTGAAAGTATCATTAAACAATAACGTTGCATCCTAGTAAGATTGCATAAAATTCATCTTGATTCAATGGGTCTTGAAGGCATTATTAAATAATAAAACGACGTATCCCAGAAAGATAGAGCAAAATCAATCTTTACTTAATAAGTCTTTGAGACACCATTAAAGAAGGAAATATCGCATCCCAGTAGAATTGAGCAAAATCTATCTTGATTCAATGGATCTTGAAGATACTATTAAAATAAGGAAACGTTACATTCCAGAAGGATTGTACAAAAGTATTGTTGTCATTTTCACCAAGGATTAATATTTTTATATTTTATTCTAAAATATCCTATCGATCTTTAGAGTTGCCTGAAGCAGATATATGAATTGGATTTATTTGCTGGTTGCAAGATTTTAAATCTATTAGTAAATACAACACTGAAATATTATAGAATTATCTTCCAATTTAAATTATAGGGGGAGATATTACTAATAAAGATATACTAGAAAAAAGACATTCTCTACTTTTCTTGGCTCAAATATGCTCCTACAGTAGCAACATTGAGTAAAGGGCTTTACAAAATATTTTAAATTAATTTCATACCTTATTGTGGCCGAACGAAATAATGAGTTGCCTATATATATATATATATATATATATATATATATATATATATATATATATATATATATATATATATATATATATATAATCTGCCCAGTTGGCTTTACTCCATTCATTGAGGTGAATGTAACAAATTATAGCCCCAATAGTGACAAAGATCATGGTTCTAATCAAAGTACATTGGTCACGTACCAGTCGTACTTGGAGATATTTTGCTTGAGCTTTATTAAGTATCAATTAAAGTTACTATATTTGATTTTTAAATTATTAATATGCTTTTAAATTCAAGTTTATATTTTTACGAATTTTAAATTGTTACTTTTCTTCTTAAATTTAAGTCGTTGATAACCTCCTATTGTTGATAAGTATTTTTAAATCCAAGTTTTAAAATTTCAAGAAGTTTGAGATATGGAGGAACAAAAATCATTAATTTACATTAATATAACTTGAGATTTAAATTTAGTTCAATTAACGTAAATTGATAATGTTGATAATGCTAGTGTATATATATACATATATTCTATTATTATTCAATGTTATATAAATATTCATGTATAAGTGCACTCAATATTTATTTATTTATTTTTAGTATAATTATCATGTACAAATTTTTAAAGTAAAATATACTTAACACCCTTATGGTATCAAGAAATAAACACTCCACCCCATTTTTTTATAAAATATACACTCCACCCCAACCTATTAAGAATGTGTTTGGATTGATTTTTATAGAAAAAAGAATTTTTTTAAAAAGAAAAAGTGTTTTATGTATGTTTTTAAATGTACTTAAATACAATTTTAGAAAAAAAAATAATTGTAAAAAAAGTTAATTTACCAATTTTTAAAAATTAGTGATACCCAACATCTAAAAAATGTAGAAACAAAAGTCTTTTTTAATAAAGGGTTCATTTTCTTAAGATTTTAGGAGAATTACTTCTTCAAATTATAATAGAGTGAGAACAAAAGTGAAAAGAGAGTGATATTTTTAAAAAATTTTAAGAATAAAATTATAATAGAGTAAAAAAGTAGCAGTTCCTAAATTTGAAAAATAAAATTATCTCTTATAGAGAAGTAAATTTCTACAGCTTCTAAAAAAAACATAAAACTACTTATGTTTTGCCTTTTTTTTTTAGTAGCACAAAAAATATTAAGAATTTTATGAGTAATTTAAAAAAAAAAAATTGGGAAAAAAATACATTTGTTGTGCTAGAGAAGCACAAATAAATACACTTAAAATTATCTTTTTGTTTCTACTTTTTCTTTTAAAGCTATATATTGCTAACTTTTAGAAAAATAGTAAATTGACTTTTTTTCTACAAGTATTTTTTTCTAAAGTTGTATCCAAATAAATTTTCTAAAACTTATAAAAGCACTATTTCAAACAAAAAAAATCAAAAATTTGTATTTTTTTCCCCTAAAAAATAAAAAAAAATCAATCCAAACACATTTTTAGTATAATGAGGTGAAATGTATATTTTATAAACAAATGGGATGAAGTGTTATTTCTTGATACCTCAAGGGGATTAAGTATATTTTACTCAAATTTTTATATTGATATACTTCTTTAAAGAAAATAATCAAGATAAATAGTATAAATATCTGTTTTGTGGATAGTGCAAATATGCACACTATTCTTAAAAGCAAGATATATTTTAATATCATTATTAGCTGATTGAAGACACCAAAAGAGTTATTATTTTATTTTTTGAATAAACTTTTATTGAGTATCAATATATTCGTATGCTCCGGTAGAGCTATTATTTTGTTTCCTAAATAAACTTATTAAGTTTTAATATATTCATAAGCTAAAGAAGAGTTACTATTTTATTTCTTGAAGAAACTTATTGAATTTAAGATATTAGTAAGCTCCGGAAGAGCTACTATTGTGTTTCGTGAAGAAATTTATTAAGTTTTAATATATACGTAAACTCCGAAAGAGCTACAATCTCATTTCTTGAAGAAATTTATTGAGTTTTAAAAATATTCGTCGGAATGAACATCATATTTACATAAAAAGTGAGGGAAGTAATGAGTACCTCTATATTATAATTTATGTCCCGAGAAAGAAAGTTGTAGTAAAGAGATTACTTATATTTTCTTTCAATCTATATTGCACTAATATTAATATAATTGAGTATATATCATAGTAAACCAAAAGTTTACTAACCCAAATGATTCAAATGATTTAATTTATCATTTGGCATGATTGGTTAGGATATTTGGGAGCAATAATGATGTGAAAAATTATTGAAAACTTATGTGGGCACTCATTGAAGAACCAGAAGATTCTTCAATCTTATAAGTTTTCTTGTGCTGCATGTTCTCAATGTAAACTACTTATAAGGCCATCACTAGCAAAGATTGGATTTGAATATCCTAAATTCCTAGAAGGAATTTAAGGTGATATATGTGGACTAGTTCATCCATCATTTAGACTTTTCAAATATTTATGATTTTAATATGCATCTATGAAATAGTTACATGTGTGCTTATTATTATCTCACAACTTAAAGTTTGCAAGATTACTTGCGCAAGTTATTCAACAAAGAGCACAATTTTTGGATAATCCAATCAAAATATTTCATTTTGATGATGCTAGTGAATTTACTTTTCAAGCTTTTAATAGTTATTGAATAGCCAGTGATATAAATGTTGAACATCTAGTTGCTTATGATCATATATATAATGGGTTGCTAGAATCATTTATAAAATGCCTCCAATTGGTTGTTCGACCAATGCTTACCAAAACCAATCTTCCAAATTTTACTTGAGTGCATATTATTTTACATGCTACATCACTTATTTATATAAGGCAAACAAGTTGTTATGAATTCTTTCCCTTATAATTAGGTTTTGACCAGTAGTCAAATATTTCTCATTTAAGAATTTTTGTATGTGCAATATATGTTTGCCCCACATTATTGCACCAAAATAAGATCCCAAAGAAAATTGGGAATATATGTTGGATATGACTTTTTCTCTTTATAACCAAGTTTGTAGAAATACAAATGAGAGATGTCTTTAAGGTTTAATTTGTAGAATGCCAATTTGATAATATTTCCAACATTAAGGGGAGGGAATAAATAGCTTAAAAAAGGAAATAAATTGAAATGCATCATTCTTACTTTATTTAGATCCTCAAATAAGGTAATGAGAATTAGAAACCTAAAGTATTCGCAAAGAATGACATGAGTTGCCAGATACATTTCCAGATATGAAAACGATAACTAGATCCTATATATCAGCTAAAAATACGCTAATTCAATTAATATCCTTATTGGACAATCACACATTAAAAGCGTGGTAGACCAATCGGTTCCATAAATGAAAATCCTTGAAAATGAAATGGGGCAAGTGATTTTATAGAGGCAAATGATTCTAATAGTGATACTCTTCCTATTGAAAAGGACAGAGACATAGTAAGGACTCTGTAGTCCAAATTTTTGACATAATTGAAATGCCGGAAGATGTTCATATACCTGAAAAGTAGTAAAGATGATGAGATCTCAATAAACTATATCTCTATAGGAAAAATATGGAACCGATGAGAAATTATTGTCGACAATATATTTGCATATAATATAGCGCTAAATATGATGCATGAAAATGAGGATCTTGAGCCAAGAATCGACGTAGAGACGATTGGCCAAAATGAAAAAAGGCCCTGCAAGTTGAATTAGACTCACTTGCAAAATGTGAAGTCTTTGAACCTGTAGTCCAAACACCAGAAGGTGTAAAACTTATGGGATACAAATGGATATTTGTGAGAAAATGAAATGAGAAAAATGAGATTATACACTATAAAACTCAACTTGTAGTGCAAGGTTTGTCACAAAAACCTGGTATAAATTATAGTAAAACGTATTCCCTAGTAGTAAATGTAATTACGTTTTAATATTTGATAATCTTATTTGCACATAATAAGCTAAATATGCATCTAATGGATGTCGTCATAACCTATTTATATGGTTCATTACATACTAATATTGACATAAAAATCCTTGAAGGATTAAAGATATCAACGTCTAATGAACATTCCCAAGGAATTTATTCAATCAAGTTGCAAAGATCTTTATGTAGTCTAAAGCAATCTGGACAGATGTAGTATAGTCGTCTCAATGAGTATTTGATTAAGAAGGGGATTATGAATGATACTATTTGCCTCAATGTTTATATAAAGAAATCTGTATTTGGATTCATTATAATTGCTGTGTATGTTGATAACTTAGATATTATTGGGACTCCTGAAGAACTTCGTATAGTCATAGAAAATCTACAAGAAGAGTTGTGATAAAAAGTCCTCGAATGACAAAATTTTGTCTCAGCCTGTAGATTGAACATTTGACAAATGAAATGTTAGTTTATCAATCAATTTACATGGAGAAAATCTATGAGAGATTTCATATAGATAAATCACATCCATTAAGTATCCCAATGATTATAAAATCATTAGATGTGAAAAGGGGCTCGTTTCATCCTTGGGAAGGTAATAAAATTCTTGGTCCTAAAGTACCATATCTTAGTGCCATATGAGTATTTATATATCTTGCTAATAATATATGACTTGATATGATATTCATTATAAGTGTATTAACATGTATATTTCCTTTCCAAACTAGCTAGAGAGCCATTGGAATGGAGTTAAACATATACCTCCGTGGAACGATTGACATGTGGTTATTCATATGAATCCAATTTACAATTAGTTAGCTATGCAGATGCAAGATATTTGTTAGATCTATATTAATACAGGTCTCAAACAAGTTTTTTACATATGGAAAATAATGGATCAATATATTCAAGTGTCAAGTGGATAATCTTATAAAGAAGAAGATTCTACAACTTAATACGAGGAGAATGCAGCATACATAGACTTATTCATCAAGTCACTGCCTACTTCTTCCTTTGAGAAACTAGTATACAAGATTAGAATATGTCAATTCCAAGACCTTAAATGATGCTCTAAAGAGGGAGAGAAATATTGTACTCTTTTTTCTTTAATCAAGATTTTTATGCCACTGGATTTTCCGTGATAAGGTTTTTAACAAGGCAATTCCCATTGTGACGATATTGTAATATTTTTCCTTCACTAAGATTTTTTTCCCAATAGATTTTTTCTTAGTAAGGTTTTAATGAAGCATATCTCTAATCGACATATAAGGGGGAGTGTTATGAAATATTATTTGAATATAAATATAGATGTCTATATCTTTATCCTGATTCAGTTAAGATTTAATTAGATAGATTTAAATATTTGATCATATATTGTATCTTTCATCTTTTGGCTATAAATAACCCTTTAGATACTCCATGTATGATAACTCCCTTAAGAATATCAATAATAGAATTCCCTCTTCTTCCACTTTCTCTATTCTCTTTTACAATTACTTACATAATACAAATAACAATTTTACAATAATAATCACCCAAATTGGTCCCTTAGATAAATTATCACTGAAATTGGCAACTCAAAAAAAATATCTTTATATAAATAATATCTTATTATTATTATTATTATTATTATTATTATTATTATTATAATGACCGATCATAAGGTAAAAGAATAATTAAGTAACTTGCTAAATAATGGGCAATGTTAATATAAAAAAACTATAAATAGAGTAAATTACAATAATAAATAAAGGAATGACCTTAATGTAAAGAAACAAGAAATAGAGTAACTAGAAATAAATAATAGGTAAGGTAAATATAAAGAAATAATAGATGAGATAAATTACAATAGGACTAATATTGAGCAATTTTAATATAAAAGAACATTAATTAAAATAGCTTGGAGCAATAAAATAGATTGTAATAATAACAAGCAATAGTATAAAGAAACATTACGTAAAATAATTTACAATAAGTAAATATAACTATAGTTTTATTTCGCAAATAATTTCATTATCTATCTTAAAATTCTTGCTAAGATGAAAACTAGTATGTACGTGATAAGTTCCTTTCTCTTTTTCTTTGACATTACCTCACTATTCCTTCTTCCTTTCACTCATTATGCCTATTCTCTCTTTCATTTTTTAAGTAATTCTTACTCTCCCACTTTGATGTTATTTTTCTTTAGGACAACACTAAGTTTTCTCTCTTATGCTTACGGTGACTCCCTCCATCCCTTTATATAGAATTTTTTGACTTATTACTCACAGTAAAAAATGTCACTGGTGACATTTCACTCCTTTTTTTTTTCTTTTTTTCATATTTATTACCATGGATTTTTTTTTTTAAGACTAGATTCATTCTTCTTTTTCTTTGGTTTATACTTATTGCAATGTTTCTTTTTCAAACAAGAATTTAACGCCAAAGACTTTAGGCAAGACTCCAACTTGTGAGTCTTCCTTTTCCTTTTTTTTTTTTTTGGTTAATTATATTATAACTACTATATTATTATATTTATATCATTGTTATTATTATTAATTTATCTCTAAAAATATTTAATTAATAGCTAGTACTATTTATTACCTTTATTATTTATTATTATTCTTATTTTAAATGGGGCAATATATTTTGAAGTTATCATTATTGATTTATAGTTTCACTTTAGCAAGTTAATGTATATGATTCAACTATTTAATGGTTATAACAAAATAAATTAAATTGTTCTGCACAAAATTTTTTCTCTCAAAGGGGATGTTACACATCCTATCAGGTTATTCAAATCGGTCTTCCCGACTCAACTTATTCTGACACACCTAATTACTACACTTAAAAATTGACACCCTAAACAATAGGCTATTTTGCAATTAGATATTTTGAAAGGATTTATATAAAATTAAATTTGTTAAGTTTCACTTAAAATCTAGTTAAGTCGTGTCTTTATTTAAATTGTTCAAATGCACGGGTTCTAAAACGAATGAATTTGCATGGTACCATAGTAATCTCCATAAAATAATGACACACTTAATATTCCAAATGCTTGTTAATTATAAAATTATATTCAATTCTTTTTTTTGTGTTATTGATAGTGACAGACATTACATTATTAATTTATTATATGGGAAAGTTTTAATTAAATATTTTATAACTTTTAAGGAAGAATTTTACTAACAAGTTTAAATGAAATATATTTTTTAAATATTTTCAATGTATTAAATACAACAATAACTAAGTTTTGTTCACTTGATAGAGTTGACTAAGTGAATCAAATGATATCATAATATTTTGTTTATAATGGAGTAGAGTATCCTTTTTTTTTTATAAATTTGGAGTTTAGTATTTTTTCTAAAAATTTTAAGAAGAATTGTTGTATTTTTCTCTAATATTTTATTGTATATCATATTTATAAACAAACTACTAAAATCTAAAATTTTCTTAATAGTTTCAATAATCTTCTAAATTGCGAAATGCATCACAATCACAATATTGTTGTTGCAGTCATTGCCACACTTGTATCAAGCTACAACTATTGTATGACACAAAACCACATAAAAGTAAGGTAATGTAATCTTGTTATTGTAGATGCATTAAGGTTGCACTGTGACACAACATACTACAATGAATTGCATCGCAACTTGACGTTCATTGTTTCCAATTCTTAATCCCAAATTAAGCTCTTTAAACACTTTATTAGTGTCTTCTTGTTGTGCATATTGAGTACTACGTAGATTGATGATACAATACTAGTATAAATATCTGAGTAGTTTCATTTGTAAAAGGAATGAACTATTATCTTTTGGCTACTTGTACTTTTCTTTCTGAATTCTAAGTCTCTTTCCCTTTGTTGAGCTCTCTTCTCATATGTTCCAATCTACTCTTTTTACACTCTGATACTACTTTGTATCAATGGTGCTTTCATTGAGAGACTCCACTGCCAATAATGGTGGAGGAAATTCATCCTCACTTGCTCGAATTCTAGAATTCATGAATAGTGTGAGTGCAGAATTGCGGAGTATGCGTGCGAAATGTCGGAGTATGTGGGAGGACTTACGCAGTCTCCACATAGATCCAGAATCAACAACTCAAAATTCAATGAAAACAGATCAAGAATTGGAATCAACAAAAACAAATCAAGAACCAACAACATTAGATCTGGAGTCAACACTAGCAGATCCAGAATCAACATCACCAGATTTGAACAGTGGCATCGACGATCTGAGCCACAACGGTGGCAAACTGAGCAGCATCAATGAAGATCTGAGTAGAGGAGGCGACACAATGGAGGTGGAAGTTATTGCTCCAACTGGGGCAAACGATGCAAAGATGCGATCTCGATCTCAGCGGCGACAACCGCATCGAGCATCGTCGTGGTGGAAGAAGCTGTCGTGACACTTTCTAGTGAATGAACCCTTTCGCGGAGGAGACGGCAGCCGCGAAGCCCTTTGTAGTGGAGATAGCGAGTGCGACAAAGCCAATCACGGTGGAGCTGACACAAGCCAGCGACGGAGTGCATGACAGATCCACTACCATGTACTGGCAAAGGATGAGGTTCGACCGCCGGAGGTTGGTCTTCAGCAACTGTGGAACCAACGGTGACGGTAGCCAGAAAAGGACTAGATGCAATGGCAGAGCCACTTACAAAGTTGTTGCTGCTGCTCCATAGAAGAATCTGCAAGAGGATGGAGGAAGAGACTAGGGGCGTTGTGGAGGCTGGGGCAACAGTAGCACAATTCCAACTTTCTGAGTTAGGTCAAGACGAATTGGGCTCTACCCAAACAGGTCAAGTGGAGGTGCCCAAAGCTGGTGCAATACTGATGGGCCAAGACCAAAGCCAAAGGGGAAAAAGTGGGGAGTTTTGTAAGTGAGCTGAGTTACTAGACTTCATGGGCCAAGTCCAATCTGAGCCCAATTTTGATTTAGCATTTGGAGACAAAGAAGCATATTGGGTCATGGCTAATGGGCCTTATTTTAAGCAATGGGACCTTGGAGGAAATTCATTTCTTGTATAGTAGGATACTGGTAATTAGACATAATGGTAATTAGAAATAACTGTGCTGAAAAAAAAATGTAATTGGGACTAAAATTGTATTTTTCTTTTAGCAACCTTGAGGGCAAGGTTGGTTTCAAAGGGGGAGATAATGATACAATACTTCTATAAATATGTGAATATTTTCATTTGTACAGGGAGTGAATTGTTTTTCTTTGGCTAATTGTACTTTTTTCTCTAAATTCCAAGTCTCTTTCCTTCTGTTGAGCTCTCTTCTCATCTATTCCACTCTACTCTTTTTACACACTGATACTACTTTGTGTCAATTGAGTTGTTATTGTTATGGGTGATTGAAAAGGTTAAAACTTAAAAGCTTGAAAAAGTGAGTTTTTCTGTGCTTTTTATAAACACATAACATTTACATGTTGTAATAGTCATAGTCTGCATCAACACAATCGCAATATCCATGTTCGCAACAATCATAACTGCGATCGCAAGCAAAATTTAGAACCATGGTTTCGCCTACGATTTTTCTTTATCTTCCTTCTTCTTTAATTATTGAGCTCTTACATACTCTTCTTGCTAGAGTTTCTATTGGTAATCTCAACATATTACTAAACCACTTAGGGTTAGATTATACTATCTGTTACCTAATAGGTCTTGCCCCCCAACTTTCTCTTTAATGTATTCATACTAAATCATATACTGTTTATTATGTCCAGTTATTCATTCTCATCTTACTTTAATGTATTAAATATTTTAAAAAAACATATATGTCTATATATATTAATTTTTTAACAAGTATTTTATAAGTTAAGTTAAATGTAAAACTAAAGCTAGCTGTCACGACCCAACCCAAGTTGTGATCGATGCATAGGGGACACGACCCTTAACAAGCCTCTTATACCATTCTCAATACAGTATAGATTTATTCCACCACACAATAATATAAATATATATAATACCAATCAATCTACACGTATTCAAATCAGTTTACATATATCAATTCATGTACCATCCACAAAGGTCATATAATCACCCATACCCATCTAAGAAGACCAAGCCGGATCCTGCTTGTGGAACCATGGAGCACAACTACAATTTTGAATTATATAAGGGTCCATACTGCTAATAGGCCATCAGATAGGCAGACTCTATCAATAAATCTGTATTTGAAACATGGAGAGAGATACGGAGTGAATCACCAACTCAATGAGAGAAAATATACCTATATCAAGAGTAGGACAAGCCTAAATATAAGTTTTAACAAAATATAAGTATATTAGGAAAATATACTCGTAAATAACTATGTTTATAAAACTTGAAACACAATTTCCACTATATTATTGTAACTCCATAAATCAGTCCTCGGGTAGGAATATTCATATATATATATATATTGAAAGTGCCATAAGTTTCTAGAAAACATACCTTATATATATAATACCTCTCTCATTATCCACAGTTCATTAAATCACCTTTTGAATTCAATAACTATAAACTTTTTTGGGGATAATATAGATCATTTGAAAACAACTATGCAAATTATGTGTAGTGAAAGTATAGTAACTTTAACTTTTAAGAGAGGTTTCTATTCTAGAATTATCTCCCTATTAGGGGCCTTGACAACCTGACCCCAACAAAACTACATTTAATCCACAACTAGTTGGCCCCGACAACTTGTTCCTAGTGTGAATTGCCACATCTGAACAACTTTGACACACTGACCCCAGTGTGTACATCAATCATTCCAGACATGTTGACCATACACGTCAAGCTAGCAACCCCCTGCTAGCTGGGATTCTATCAAGGTATATCAACGGCTAACATCTGCTGCCGGTAGCATACAGTTCTGTTAAAGAAACCTTCCTATTCATGTTGGTTATCAAATTTCCATTAGAATACTTAAACATCTATATTCAAGAAATAAGATTCATCAAACTTCTAGACACATATCAAACTACAAAACATAGCTTCCAAATGTCTCAACTTCTTTTCAGTTATCCAAAAGATCAAATCAAAACATAGAGTTTACTACAACACCTTTAACATGTTTAACTTGAAATATATATGGAATTCTTTCTTAAAACATTGGATTTAAACATTATGAATTTCAAATAGTATGATACTATCTCTTTCTATCAAATTACTCAACTCTCAGAAATTAACTTCCAATGTAAGGAGTCTGTCCCATATACCTACATTAACATATATATATACATGTATATATGCAGAGGAAAAATCTATATTGCCTTTTAAAAGTTTAGTAGAATACTATGTCAATCTTGACATCTAACCGTTCTAACCATAAATATAACATTTCTAAAATCATATACATATTCAAATAAGTTATAGGTACATTATCAACACACCTAGCTCTCGAAGCAAGGTTGACATTTGTTTATGATGCTAAGAGCCAAAAAGTTCACCTTTCCAGCTATCTAATGTCACATAGATTATAAACCAAACATAAATTAGTTTCTAGACTCAATGATGCTTCTAAATTACTTTTCACACTCCAAATCGTCAACTTCAAACCTTAACCTCCTCCACACTTTACCAAACCATGAATTCACAATAGATTCAACCAGTCCATGGCACAACAATGAAGATTGAGCTTAGAAATTATCTCAATAAGCAGAGAAAAGAAGTAGAACAATAGGAGAGTGGTGGTTCTCCTCCCAAGACTTTCCACAGCTGCCCTTGCTTGCTTTCATCAGAAAATAAATTAGCAAAAAGGTTAAGGATGCAACTAATGAAGGGCAGGTAGGGAAAAATAGTAGTATAAGATGATAAAAATACGTTTGTTAGTGATCCTTGAAAAGGGGAGGGTGAAGGAACGAGACAGAGAAAGAGAGAGAGAGAGGTATAGAATGGGGCGTTCAACCCCCTTTTTTATTTCTACTAGCCGACTTACACAAGCTCGAGGGCAAGGACCCATGCTCGAGCGTAGTTTGGGTCTAGAACCTTCCTTGTTCTATTTTGGAGGCACATTCAAGCGTGGCTCCCAATTTCGTAAATTATGGTTTGTTCCCTTCCTTCTTCTTTTGATCTCCAAGGCCTCTCAGGCCAAAGTCTTACATAGTTAATGCCCTTTTTTACTTTACTTACAATTAACTTTAAAACATAAATATTAATAATGAAATACTCCGATTTGAACTCGATAAAAATATCAAAAAAAATCAAAATCCTTATGAATCAAAATCCAACTTTTGAGTTTTAGTGCAAATTTATGAAAACTTGCATTTTCTAAAACTTTCCGTCTAAATAGGGGGAGTTGATGACTTCCCAAAATTTATTAAAAATCACTCTTTAATTCCTTGATATCTAAGGAATAATTACTGGGATTTTTTATCTCAAGAATATGTCCTGATCATATAGCCTTCTAAGGAGGCATAAAGTGTAAACTTAGAACTTTTGCAGCGTTTGAAAGGACAAAGAATCATGATTCCCAAAAATCTTGACCAAGCGTTACATCTCTCCCCCTTAAGAAATTTAGTCCTTGAATTTCAAAAAGGGCTCTTCCTTTCATATACACTTCACACCAAGTATTCAGAATTAGAGCCAAACATGGCATCACATCAATTTAGGCAACTGGTGCTACTATGTTCGAGCATAACTTCCCCATTTTCCTTTATAACTCCTTTCTACTTATAAATTAACTATCTAAAATAATTTATTCCAATTATTCCTGAAAGTACCTGCAAGTAGCTTATCCCAACTTCATGCAATTTAACTTACAAAACTACATTAAGCCTCCAGAAATAATTTTTGATTAATCGTCAAACCAAGAATAATTCCTTACTTAAGCTTTTAACCTTCATTAACTTATGCAATGTCCCTCTACTCTCCAAACTGTCATCTCAGAGTTTTCTTGATCATGTCCTTTATTGAATGTAACAAAACTTCAATTACTGCACTCAACTTAAGGCTAAGGAAAATATTATATCCTGTGATTCTTCTATTATTGTATTATAAAAGCAAGATTGGCTATGCCATTCTCAAATTAAGTGTACCCACAGCTTATTCACAATGAAGTCCCTTTTGTAACTTCCCAGCATTATCTTGCTGGAAGCAATAACAACATTTATAAGAGTTCTCCTTTAACATGCCATCAATTCATCTAATCACACAATAGTTAACAACTTCCTATATTCCAATAACTGTCATTACTCTTTCTTTACTAACAAAAAGTAAACCCTATCTAAGTTAATCGTTTCTTTAAATACATCAAAGATTATCTTTCACCACTCCTTTCATTCCTGTGTCCATCTTCACATTCTTGCTTTAACCTCAGTTGGTTAGACTATTCCTTATTCTTAAGGTTCCATTTCTTATTTCTTGAGTCAAATCCTCAACATTTCCCAATTTCAGTCTAAAGCTTGCAAAACATGTATTTCCACCAAAGGGAAGTTACATTTATCAAACTACACTATCCAAACCACAAGCATTTTAATTTCAATCCTTCCTATTTATCTCCAGGTCATGAATTATTTCCTGTTTGTGTATCATATTTACCTATTCCCATAATGTGAGCACCCTAAGAAAAAGATACTTAAGTCTATCAAACAAACCTTGAACATTCCCGTGAACTTTTTAGTAGAATTTCCATTTATTACTATACGCCTCGACATCTAAATCATTCAACTTGTTATCATGGCCCCTTAATACTTGGACATTAAGTATAAAGACCTCACCAACATATTTTACTTAAGTTATACCATTTGAGATATGGTGATGGAAGCCAAGCATGTTGTGTCTCACCTTTTTATAAAAACTCTTTAAAGTTCCTCATTGTTCTCAATTCAACCCTCTGGAAATTCTTTTCCCATTTATCTCCATATACCTTAACCTAAAACAGCTTGTTTCATTTCTATCCAACCAAACCATGCTACTAAGTTAGCTTTCTTTCTTAAGTGCTCTCATACCTCCAATCAATCTAATTGGGGAGGAATCATTAGCAAACTTCCATAAACACCAACTTAGCCATCACACCTAGAACTATTCCTTTGTCTCCTATAATATGTTAAAATTCAATTCTTGGCTTTTAAACTTCAAGTAGTTCATCATTTCAAACCTTGACATCTTTTAACCTAGGCAATATCCTCGTTCTTTCTTAACTACTATCACGAAGCTTATTTTCAAACTAATGATAGTTCTTTCCTTCAAGAAGAATAATCTACTCTACTTCCATAATTCTCATTACAATTTAATCCTAGAGATAGACCGAATACTTCTGGCTTATTAACTCCTCCCATAATACTCCTTACAGAGCCATTAGAACCATACTAAAAATCTTTCTCTTCATCCCTATACGTCATCCAACCTTATTAAATTCTCTCTTACTTCAAGAAAGGATCACATTTTAAACTATATATCATAAATCAAGTATTCGTCAATCCACATATATAAGGTTAATTCTTAGAAGGACCTCCTCATTAAACAGAACAACCGCACATCAGGAGTTAAGATTGGGACTTATGAGCAGTAGAGGATTGGTAGACATGATAATCTTAAAGGCCTCTCTGGTGCCACAATCTATAAAAATGGGCGTGCTTCCATTTGTATAGTTGTAATTCTACCAAAGGACACTTACTCTATTCATCACAAAGAAACCTATTGCTCTGATATCACCTTTATCACGACCCAACCTAAGTCATGACCAGTGCATATGGGACATGTCCCTTAGCAAGCCTCTTATACCATTCTCAATACAACATAGATCCACTTCACCACACAATAACATAAATATATATAATGTCAATAAGTCTACACGTATTCAAATCAATTTACATATATCAACTCATATACTATCAACAAAAGTCATACAACCACCTATACCCATCTAAGACAGACCAAGCCAAATCCTATCTATGGTATCATGGAGCACAACTACAATTTTGAATTATCTAAAGGTCCATACCGCCAATGGGCCATTAGACGGGGAGACTCTCTGGGTAAATCTGTATCTAAAACATAAAGAGAGCTATGGAGTGATTCCACTGACTCAATGAGAGATAATATACATATAACAAATATGAGACAAGCCTAAAAATAAGTTTTAACAAAATATAAGTATATCAGGAAAATATACTCGTAAAGAACTATGTTTATAAAACTTGAAACACAATTTCCACAATATTATTGTAATTCCATAAATCATTTCTTGAGTAGGAATATATATATATATTAAAAATGCCATAAGTTTCCAGAAAATATATCTTATATATATAATACCTCTCTAAATGTCCATAGTTCATTAAATCACCTTTTGAATTCAATAACTATAAAACTTCTTTGGGCATAATATAGCACATTTGAAAATAACTATGCAGAACTCAGCAGAACTACATCCAATCCACAACTAGGTGGCTCTGACATCCTGTCCTTACTATGAATTCCCACATCTAGGTGGCCCCAACAACCTAACCCCTGGGTGTACATCAATCATTTTGGACGTGTTGTTGGCCATACACACCGGGCTAGCAATACCTTTGCTAGCTGAGGTTCTATCAAGATACACAAAGGGTTAATGTCCATTGTCATTAGCATATAGTTCTATTAAAAAAACATTCCCATTCACACTAGTTATCAAATTTCCATTAGAATACTTAAACATCTATATTCAAGAAATAAGATTCATCAAATGTCTCAACTTCTTGTCAGTTATCCGTAAGATCAAATCAAAACTTACTAATTATTTAAAATATTATATTATCAAAACATAGAGTTTACTACAACAACTTCAACATCTTCAACTTAAAATATATATGGAAATCTTTCTTAAAACATTGTATTTAAACATTATGAATTTCTAATAACATGATACTACTATCTCTTTTCTATCAAATTACTCAAGTCTCGGAAATTAACTTCCAATTTAAGGAGCCTATTCCACATACCTACATTAACATAAAGGAAAAATCTATATTACCTTTCAAAAGTTTAGTAGAATACTACTTCAATCTTGAAATCTAATCATTCTAACCATAAATATAATATTTCTAAAATTATATACATATTCAAATAAGTTATAGGTATATTATCAACTCACCTAGCTTTCAAAGCAAGGTTGACATTTGTTTATGATGTCAAGGGCCAAAAAGGTCACCTTTTTGAGTATCTAATGTCACATAAATCATAAACTAAGCATAAATTAGTCTCTAGACTCAATGATGCATCTTAATTACTTTCCACGCTCCAAACCTTAACCTCCTCCATACTTTACCAAACCATGAATTCATAATAGATTTAACCAATCCATGGCATAACAACGAAGATTTAGCTTAGATATTACCTCAGTAAGCGGAGAAAATAAGTAGAGTAAAAGGAGAATGGTGGTTTTCCTCCCAAGACTTTCTACAACTGCCCTTACTTGCTTTCACGAGAAAATCAATCTATGGAAATGTTAAGGATACAATTTATAGGGTTTAGGTAAGGATAAGTGGTAGTATAAGATGATAAAAATACATTTGTGAGTGATCCTTGAAGAGGGGAGGGAGACGGAACAAGAGAAGAGAGAGAGAGGGGTACAAAATAAGGAGTTCAGCCCCTTTTTTATATTTGCTTGCCCACTTACGCGGGCTCGAGCACAACTTAGGTCCAGAGTCTTCCATGCTCTATTCTAGGGGCACGCTCAAGCATAGGGGTTCATGCTTGAGCGTGGCTCCCAATTTCCCAAATTCTAGTTTGTTCTTTTCCTTCTTCTTTTGATCTCTAATACTTCTTAGGCCAAGGTCTTACATAGTTAATGTCCCTTTTTACTTTACTCTACATTAACTTTAAAATATAAATATAAATAACGAAATACCCCCATTTGAACTCGATAAAAATATCATAAAAATCAAAATATTTATGAATAAAAATCTAACTTTTGAGTTTTAGTGCAAATTTCTGAAAACTTACATTTTTTAAAACTTCCCGGCTAACTACGAGGGAGTTGATGACTTTCCAAAATTTATTAAAAATCACTCTTTAATGCCTTGATATCTAAGGAATAATTACTGGAATTTTTTATCTCAAGAATATATCTTGATCATATAGTCCTCCAAGGAGGCATAAGGTGTAAACTTAGAACTTTCCCGACATTTGAAAGAACAAAAAATCATGATTCCCAAAAATATTGACCGGACATTACAAAAGCTTTCTTGGTGACATTAATCAAATAAATTATTAATTTTTTAAGCTTATGTAAGATATAGAATCTTTTATTAAAGATAATAATGAAGTTATTTTTAATAATAGTTACTAAAATATATTTATTGATAAGTGATTTTTTATTGCATTGATTGTAATTTTATAAGAAAAATAATTTATATTTATCACATATAAAAATTTTATCCAAACATACCCTTATTTATTATCAAATTTCACAATTTGGTAACGCATTAATGATAAGTACATCAAACACACTAAAAAAATAATTAAAAAAATAAAAAAAAGCATCCAACCCTTAAACTTTTACTTTCTTGTAAATTAGTCACCACCAATTATTAAATTTTTTAATTGAATCTTAAATTTTTACCCACTTGCAAATAATTATTACCAAATTTTTTAATTGAATATTTAAACTATAATATTCTCACAATTAGCTCTTCTGTTAAGTTTTACTAAACTCACCAATGAATCATTGTTAATAAATGATTTGGCAAGATATATGAGTGCTAGATGTCAAAATGTTAGATATTAAGCTATTGAAACTTTGTTGACAAAATTATTCATTCATTCATAAGATAATAATATCAACAATAGGAACATAACAAACAACAAAACAGTCCAAAATAAGTTTTAGTGCACAAATATATTGTAAACCATTTTCAATATGTGTATGTGTACAAAATTTATCTTTCTGTTATATTGATAAACTAGGTTTTAATCAATATATTATATTTCAAGTAGGTTCAGGGTACACAACAACCTACGCCAACTAATACAGTTAAAAGAATCAAACAGAGCCAAGATTTGATTTTTTTTAAGTGGGTTATAGTCAATTTGGTCAGAATGCCTAAAATACCCCCAGTGTCTATTCTTTTTTTTTTTTTAAATAATTAAAGCTTCGGAATTCTTTGTTTATGAGAGCATGCAACAACTCTTCAGTAACATCAAAACATCAAATAAGCTATCCTCAACCACCCATTGAAGAAAAGGGTAAAAACAACCTCCACAACTCTAGCAAAAAGAAAGGAGTCAGGAAATAAATAGGGGAACACTGAAAAACAATCAAGATGAAAATAACACAATGAAATCTGGAAATGTCGAAACTTCCAAAATAGGCATCGATAGAACATTCTAGCAGGACCTTTTTGTGGCATTGTATGAGACTATGAGAACAGGTGGACATCCTTTGAAGATGTTTCATAAGAGGAAAGATATTATGATGGACCTTTACAAGATGCAGGTTGTGGAATTTGCAAATTTCATGTGTAGGATGTTTGAGAGGGTAACATTATATGCCTAATGTCCAGAGTAGTAAAATAAGTTCCAACTTCCAAGATAATATTCATTCTTGTAGGTTGCACTAATAGACAGATAAGATTGAGATGAAATAGAACCTAAAATGGAAAGGATTACTTCAAAATTTAAAATCATAGGACTATAATAAATTAATAACAATGCATCAAATTATTTTTTAACCGCTCCTTAGAAGATTCCTATTCCACTTTTTTTTTCTTCCTTGTTCTTAGTGTAAGGATTATTTAATAAAAAATCCTTAATTTAATGAGTCTTGATTAAAGAAGTATACTCGCTATCTTAAATTCTTGTTTATTCATATTCTTGGGTGCACTTGTAATAATAAGTGAGCTGTACTTTTAAAAAAAGAACTAAGGTTCAAATTTCAAAGAAGGTAATCATTGAAAAGACTTTTTAATTGTGACTGTCTCCGAAAGTTTAATCTCACAAAAATAGATATAGAAATATCTTAAAAGACCAAAAGGAAAAAACATCTTGGGTTAATACTATGGAAAATTTAATCCCCCTAATAAAATTAGGTTAATATGGGAGATGCATCCTAAACATTATTGGAGATAGTTGATTTTAATAGACAACAAATTTAATTTAAGAACATTTAGTAATAATTGATTATAGTAAAAATATACTACAATCATTAGTTAATTTTATATATAATGTCAATTTTTTTTATCCAAACCATAGATATCATCTTACTGTAAGTAATCCAGCTCGAGTCAAACAGGAACACTTAGATAATAAAACTCTCTCTTTTGAGTTCTTATACAACTACATACCCAGGGTTTGAATATAGTGCCAGATATTTAAGTTTTAGAATCTTTATTTAAAAAAGAATTCTATTTATTTATTTGTTATCCTCGTTTAAACGAAAAATAAAAATAAAAAGAGTTGACAATCCTAGTCGACATTTATATATTAATTTCTTTTGGGGGGTAAAAACTATGATATCGTCTTTTATTTTTGGTCAATATGATATTTTAATTTAATTGTCGATGACTCCTTTTGCAAGAAAATTATATACGTTCATACCCACGCACCCCAAACAAGAATGGATCTAGTTAGAGGTCTCAAAGTGGACTAGCTCCAATTCGGCTGCAGCCCATGTGGGTTGGATTTTCGTCAGCGCCTATGTATTAAATCAACTGTCAAAAACGTGCCAAAAATTGTATCAATTATTAAAAAAAACAATTAGCCCTAACTAACTCGTCTCCCGCATAAGCCACCGCCAGCCCATGTAAAATGCGTGTTCAGAGACGTTGACCCAAAAAAAAAGGTATTCAACGACCAACGTTGACCCCCCCCCCCCCAAAAAAAAAAAGAAGAAGTGTATCAAACTTTTCACGGATTTTAAAAGTTACAGATGGTTTAAATTTAAATGAGAATTACAGATTAATTTAGAATCATTGCTAATTGTCATTATAAAGTGTATTTAATTCAATATTTATTCGTTTTGTTAAAAGTTTATCAAAAGTTAGCATGTGTGCACCACTTGATATTGAATCAATAAGATTCAAATATAGCTCTATCTTATGGCAGGAAGGAAGTGAAGTGATACAAAAACACGTGGGTTATGCACTTATGCAGTGAAGTGATCATTCAAATCCAGATCTACTTTGATTGCAGTGTGTGAGTGATTGACAGGAAAATACATTTAAAAAAGAAATATAATTCTACACTATATTGATCAGTTTACATATTTGACTACCAGATCATAATCTGAACTCTCAAAGCATTAACTAAATTATTTCTAAAAATTAAGCATTTGATCCACAATTCCATGGAACTCTGCAGAACTATGTAGAATTTGCCTCAGAAAATTGGCCCAATGGCTCAGTTTTTCTCCAAAAATGCCTCACCTTTTTTCAACCAGTTCACATACTGTTGTTGCTCTCTCTTGTGTAGGTAGTGGAGGAGGAAATTGGTCAAGTTTGTCCCAATGCCCTTGGCTATCAGGTAGTCCTTGAGTGAATCTTGCAACTTACCGTCCAATTCGCTTCCCACGGATATAGAGAAGATAATGAGCAAGATAATTATTGGTAAATAGAGCCAAATAATTTATGAATTATTTGCTACAAATGGAAATTTTATGGTATTGTTAAAACCAGCTTATGTGTGTCGATCTGATAAAGCCATAAAGGTAACAAGGAAAAGCACACATGCTTATATTTCCTATTCAAATTTCTAAAGAACATGAAGAACAAGTGCTTCATTATAGTATATAGTTTAAATTCCTGCAGGCTTAATTTTATCAAACTACAAACATAACTAGATCAGAGAAATGACCAACCAAAGACTATTCACTAAAACTGGGTTAGTGGTGAGCGATTTGGGTAATTTGCATAAGATTCTAACTTTGAATTCCAATGCCAACATTGTGCCCACAAAAAAAAAAAAAAAAAAAAAGAGTATATAGTAAGGGTATGTTCGTAAAAGGGAAGGGAAGGTTTTGAAGAGTCTCTACAAAACCTCAATTTACAAACACATCCTAAAATTAATTATTGGTTGTGTACAAATAAAATAATTATTGCAAATCCAACTTGTAAAGAACAATAACTGTCGAAGGCCTCACTTAGCTGCTTCAAATTTACCAGCAAGAACTAGATTCAAGATGAGTAATCTAAATCCTCCAAGAACGTACTAATAGCTAAGCCTACTGGAAATCTGCTTGTAGCATGCTATCTGAAAACCACATAAATTGGTATGTCGACACTCAAGGTTTATAAAGGATAGAATTAGATGGAGAGTTAGGCAGAGAGGCCTTGGTTATGAAGACAAGGTATATAAAAGATAGATAGATAGTTACGCAGAAGGCCTTGGAGAATAAATCACAAGGGTAAGGTGATTATATGACAGTAACACTTGTGGTATACATGAAAACTAGAAAAATGTTACATATTGATCCAATGTGCAAATAGAGCGAAAAGGGGAAAGGTTGAAATAATTGGAGTGCGCCAAATGATCAAAGCGAGGCAAGTCGAATCTGAAAGAAATGGGTAGGCACTTGGATAGAGTATGCAAGTCTACATCAGCAGGCACTGAAGACATCAGCAGCATTGGAAAAAAGGTGGACCTGTGCACAAGGCTCCCACTTGGAGGGGTTCGGGGAGGGTAGATATATACAGTCTTATCACGCATGTAGAAAAGCTGTTTTTATGATTTAAACACATGGCTTTCAGGTCACAAGGCAGCAACCTTACCATTGTATCGTTGGAAAGTCAGTAAAAATCTACATCTACTTCGGCCTATTTAAGGCTTCCAATGGGCCATTGCCCATTGCCTTTACAGATGCAAATGAAGCATGAACTATCAATTGGAAGTTAAGAATTACTAAGTACTCAGTAGATAGTAACACAGCCTTTAGTCTAACTCAAGTCAGGTCAACCTGCTATGAAATAAAGCTTTCATATTGCTAGATTTTTTCATTCACAAGACTCGAATTCGAAACCTTGCCTAAGAGAACAAGTGCCAAACAACTTGAACTAATCAAGCATTGGTTCTGCAGACAAGGAGTTACTCATGTCAAAGTTCACAATTATAAGAAGAAGGCACACATTATGTTAAGTATTTGAAAGCAAATCACCATACGGATAAACTAGGAACATCAGCATACACAGTGTTGTTAAAGCTTAAAACATAGACGACATCAATAATTATTAAGCACAAAAAGAAAAGTACTCCCCCATAGAGATGATAACAAGTTGACAACACATGCGAATAAGAGTATATGCAATAGTTTACCTGAACAAGGGGCCTTTGTAAATGGAAGGGCTCAAACATGAAGGTGATCTAAGATAATAAGCACTATTGATGTTGAATTCAGAGCCCTTATCAGTGTCCTGATAAACCTTACAGTCAAACTGCAAGATGGGGCTGAAGGAGGGCTTCTTCACACACACTTTCATGAAAACATCCCTTGCAAAAACAAGGTCTTTTTCATAGTTAGAAGGACCCAATAGAGCCGAAACAGCAACTTCCTCTCCTGAATCGAATTTCCTTCGCAAAAGCACATCTTTGGAACGTGGTGAATCATAGTCCACCACAAAGTCCCCTAAGGATCCACTTTCAACACTCTGCATCCGGAAAAAAAAAAATTAAGACCCCTTTTTTTTTTTTTGTAATTGTTATTTCTGTAGGAAGAGACATAAAAGAATGTTTTTTTCATTGAGTTCAATTGATTACAGCAATGCCATTGGTCTTTGAGGGTAATCACTGATATTCATATATTAATTCATCGAAAGAAATGAAGTGTTGGGATTGATGGAATAGACACAGAGAGAGAGAGAGAGAGGAACCTGAAAGGGATTAGAAGCAAGCTCAAAATTAATCTCGGATTTCAAGAGCTTGAGGAGTTCCATGTCTTGAACAGCTTTCAAACCGTTCCTCAGGTTTCTCACCTTCGCCATACTCTACTTCCCCCGACCAACCCGCACTGCGGTGGAGTGCAGTAGTCTCTGGCTCTCTGATCTCTTGCTTTGTTTTGTTTTCTTTAATTTTTTATTTTGAGACGCAGCTCTGTTAATGTTTGCAACGGCGAGTGTTTT
Organism: Pterocarpus santalinus; assembly: GCA_031439595.1. NCBI lineage: Eukaryota > Viridiplantae > Streptophyta > Magnoliopsida > Fabales > Fabaceae > Pterocarpus > Pterocarpus santalinus. Next base: position 63,405,209 of record CM062532.1, read on the forward strand.
GATTTTATTTATTCTTTTTTAAAGAATGGAAAAAGGCTTAAATTAATCATAGGGCATTTTTAAAATTTCAAAAAACAAAAATCTATGTCACTGTTTTATTTCTCATTTATGAAGCAAGGTGGGATTTTACAGGCCAAGATTTCATTTTTCTTTTTTTAAAACAATTAAATTGAGTAGAAAATTTTTATATCTCATCAAAAGCGTAAATAGAAATAAAAAAAATTACAATAGAGTAGAAGTTTAGAGGAGTTAATATGTAATTATTTTTTTAGTTAATAATTAGATTAATCAAAGATTTTGAACTTGAATCCAAGATATATAGTTGCATTAAAATTTGGAAAAGAAAATGTATTGCTTAAGTGATTTTACCTAACTCGAATAAAATTGTCTCCAGTAGAAAAATAACTGTAATTTGAACCAAAAATAAAGTTCATATTAAAATATTTGTTATTTGTAAAATTTTATCCTTTTTTTTATCTTAATGATGTGGTTTGTAATATTTTGATATTCAAAGCAATAATAAATATATTTCTAATCTTGTAGTCAAATTTGCTCGGTATATAATTATAACAAAGCTTGCGCCAATTTTTTCTTTCTTTTTTTTGGGCAGTTATGAGTTACTTTGTACCATTATTTTGGGTACCAATGTGTTTTTTTTTTTCTTGGGGGGTCAGAATAGCAAACTTGCATTAAACAACCCAACAAACGGTGGGAGAAAACAACAATACAAGCCCACGCGGCCCACCAGTTGGGAAAAGGATGTTAGGAGGTGGCTTCCATTGTTAGGAGGTGGCTTCCAATTGCGACTTCTGATCTGAATTCGTTGGCGTTGGTTGAGCTTGTGATGATTGAAGGTAAAATTGTTTCTTCCCTTCCCTTCCAAAGAATGTTAGCCAGTAAAGCTGTACCTTGATGCTTAAAATCACCTGTACTTTTGGCTTAGCCATAGATAGAGCTATTTTAGAGACATTCTCTCCAGTTGCAGTGCATTGCAGTTGGCTACCAAACCATCCAGCTTAAGATAAGACCAGGGCCAAAGAAGTGGTGCATGTACAACTGTTTCACGGCCACATTTGCAAATAGAGCACAAAGGTGATGAACTAACCTTTCTTCTATAGTGATTATCATTAACAGCATTAGGATTAGATTTATGATCTTAAACCCTAAACCCTAAACCAATTATATCTTACTTTGTATCAATTTAAATGTGATATTGCACAATTTCTTCTTGTGGAAAAATAAATTACTTGCCCAATCATATTTTGTAAATTCTTTTATGTAAAGAAACGAGAAAATTGCAATTGTTCTTTTAAAGGTATTTGTATTTAAAAAAATAATAATTCTCAGACATAAAATTTATTCAGAGAATTTTTTATAAGAAAAATTAAAATTTTTAAAAAATTAACTTTTCTAATAAGTAATAAAATCAATTTTAAAATAAATAATAATTCGGGAAATAATAAAAAAAAGAAAGAGCATAAAAAATATTTTTTACAATTATATATAAACACAAAAAAAAATTAAAAAATTAACTATTTATACATTTTTATAATGATTTTTTTTTCTTAAACTTGTCCAAAAGTAATGGCATTGTTTTGTTAAAGATGTTCAAATCTAATTTAATTCAATCAAAGCTACTAAATCACTATGAAAAAAATGAAAACAGATCAAAATCAAAAAAAATTTGGGGATCGATTCAATTATTATTTTTTGAAAACCAAGCAGATCAATCCAATTCAAGATGAACCACAAACTGTTTACTATGATTAAAACTTATAGGGCCTAATATATAGACTATACGAGCCCAATTATGCTTCAAACAAAACCTTACTTAACCCAAACCAACCTAATTGACCGAAAAGAAACCCTTAACCCACCGAGCGCCCTCGACACCCAAAATCGCCAAAGCAATCCCACCAACATTTCCTCCTCACTGAGACTGCACTATGACCGCGATTCACTTGGATTTCTCGCTCTCGTCGGCGGCGGCGGCGCTTAACAACTGATTTTTCATTCCGGTAGTAAAGAAAAAAAATGTTTACCATTTCGAAATATATCCTTTTTCATTTGTTTTTTTGGGAAAAAATACAGCTTTTGATCCATGGAAGGCAAGTTATGGGAGGAACCTTCTTCAAGTGACGATGAGGTCTGCCTGCAAAATGCAAGTGATGAAGATGATGACCCTGCCTTTTCTTCCGGTTCCATGCCCAAGTTGCAATTCAGGTCAATTATTCATTATTATCTTTATTATTTTTTCGATGTGAAATTGTGAATTTCAGTAATTAACTAGTGATTTTTTTTTTTTTTTTTGGTTTCATTTTTAGCAGGCACGTGAAATCCAAAGCCGTTTGGAATGATGAGTTGGGAATGGCGGAAGTCGTTGAAAAGTGTGGCAAAATGTGGGTAACAACTGGAATAGTTCGAAGTGGCAAGACTTATTCTTCAATTGAGGAGACTTTGTATGTGATATATACCTCCTTTGTTATTACCTGAAGAAAAATCAATTACTTGGTTACATGAATGAATTAATAATATGATATACTTGTATGAGAAAAAAAGGGTATATATATTCAGATTTCATAATGTGTTAGAAGAGAGATTAGTAGAAAAGGGTATTTGTCACGTGTACTTGTCTTGCTGAGAGTTGAAAACTTGTGGGGATTCTGATTTGGCAGGTATTTGATGGAACTAGGAGCCTTAGATCTCTTAGATAATGGTGAAAGAAGTGTATCTCTAACAGAAATGTACGAAAAGGTTGCGGGTGGGAAGAGTGGATGTTGTTGGGAGCTGTTTGAGGTTTACAGGCACCTCAAGTCTCTCGGCTACATAGTTGGGCGGCACGGTGTTGCTTGGAGTTTGAAGGGAATTAAAAGTTCCCATAAGACGCTTGATGGTGCTGAAGAAACCAAACAAGTAGCAGACGTCAGTTCCAAAGTTCAGCTTTCCATCGATAAGTTATTCAGGGAGTTGCGGATTAATTATTTGAGGCCAGATTTTGATGTTTATCTTCCAAACAGCAGGTTTAGAAAGTCTTCTCCTGGTGATCCCAATTTTTTGCTCTACTTGTCTAGGTAACTACTAACTCTCTTATTGTATTAGTATGGTCACTTTAAAAAATTTAATTGGTAAGTGATTTGTATACTATTAAACTGTAGTTTATTTAGGTAGTGGAGTAATTGTGAACATGACTCAAAGGAATTCAAGCATATCATGACTTGCAATTTTGCCCTATCTCACATGCAGAAATACTTACATGCTGCCACAAACATGTTTGTTTATTGCGTGAATGTGCGTGTTTGTTGTTTTGGGGAGGGTGAGCCGGGGTTGTTAACTAGGTGCAGGTGGGCAGAGCTTGTGCATTTGTGTCTGTATCATTGCCAGAAAATAACATTGGGAGATAATGTGGCTATGTCATCACTCATAGTAAATACTATGAATTGATAAAAGCTGCTGTGGTTGTAGGTTCTCTGATGGCATTTTAAGATAATGGCCTCGAAATTTATTACTATATAGAGGACTTATCGCAAACTTATCTCTATACATAAATGTTGTCAGTTAAATTAGCTTCACAGCATCCATTAAAAATTGATAGGCATTTTGGAGGAGTGGCTTTAATTCCTTGGATAACAAGAGCGAGGAATAGGCTAACAAAGTATCTATAAGGAATGCTTAACCACGTACAATATAGTTATTCATTTAAAAAATTTGAACTAAAAGTAACATGCTGGTTTGCTTGGTCCTTATGAAATAATAAATATACAAATTTTTCCTCAACTCTAATTTTTCTTCCAATATTTTGTTATCTGGTTTGGGAAATCAATTTAATTTGTTATATAACATGCATCATCTGTTAGGGGTCAACCACCATCTACAACAGAAGTTGAAGCCCTTGAGAAACAATGTGGTGGCATTCCTTTGAAAATCGGCCGAGCCACAGAGGGCCGGGTCAGTTTCTTTTCCTCTGACACGGTGGAACTTCCAGTTCTGCCTTGAACTTTTGGCTCCTGTCTGCTGTCTCGGCAATGTGGGATGAGGAGAGATGGAGCTAAGGATTGCCACAAGAGAATGGGATGTTATTGGCTGTCCGATATAATGAATGTGCAAGAAAACTGCAACGTTGAACAGCAGATCGTATAATAGTAGACTGCAATGTTGTAGGATACAAATAAGTGCAAGAAAACTGCAGCAGCTGTGGTTAGGATGATCCTGTGCCGCAAACGGTTCAGTCATCACAACTGGAGGTTGTTTCTGACCAAACTGAGCATGATTTTGATGCTGGTCCTTGTTTTATTGACCACAACAAGAAACTAAAGACAATGGTGTAGCAGCAGTACATGCCTAAGTTTATGATGTTAGACGATAGAGAATAAGAGTGCTAGAGAAGTATTTGGCTGGATGGATTATGTATAATAACCATAGCACTTGTGATTAGAGTAAGAAATAGGATATGAATGCGTCATTCAATTCATTTTTTCAAAGTTGTTTTCATGGACTATCTGATTTGATTTCTGGAAGGTCCAAATTCTATAATCACCATCGTTGAATTTTGTTTATGCTTCTGTTTTTTATTATGTGCCCTTTGCATAAGAAAATGGTAAAATATAGATGAATGAGATGACCAAGGGCTATTGCAATTCGCAATTATTCAAACGCTAGTGTTTCTTGCCCTGTAGTGTAGACAAACGTTGGCGGTCCGTAACCTTATTATTTATCGATATTTTAGGGAGCACAAATTTGATTTTTTTTTTCCTTTCCTTAAAAAAATTGTAATGATTTATTGTAAAAAGATTTTGGCAGTTTCTCAATCAGGTTTCTGGATGTACTTTTGTTCACATGGCTTTACTCAATGAGTTGCTTTCCCCGAAACTAGTGCTGGGAAGAAACAGGCACAGTTGTGTGCATAAATTTACAAAAAGCAAAAGAAAGTAAGCCTACAAAAACTTATGACATTAATCTTCACAACGAATTCCAAAAGTGGGATGGTGAGAATGGCAAAAGGGAAAAATATTGAGAATGGAACCTGATAAAAAACTTTATATAAAGATTAATTGATTCTATTTATTAAATTTTAGAATATATATACTAATATATAATGGCAAGGTCCAGTTTTGGTATTTAGTGCTTTTCAATCATATAATTTTAATTCAAAACTATTATGGAATTATGTTTATGGGAGTAATTATTCTTAGGATTTTGTTAGAGTGGTTGTAGGATACTTATTAAAGAATAAAAAATAAAAAATATTAAATAAAAGTAAAACTTTTTAAATTGTAAGGTTAAAAAAAGTGTTCTATTATTGAAATAAAAAATAAAACTAGTGCAATATTTTATGCCTCACAAGTGGCATACACATGGCAAAATAAGGAGTCAATATATTGAAAGTCAGGATCACATGATTTCGTATAACGTTAATATAATGACACGATTGAATTAATTGTTATACGCGTATCACTTATGACATTAAAAAAATTATCCATACAATTATTGACGCTAGAAAATGATAGTTTTCAAGTATCCAGACAAGTGTACAAAAAGAAAATATCTAGATAAAAATTATACATTTGCATTCACTCTAAGCACTATGAATTCTGCCGTCAAGCCCCCTATATTCGGTACCCCAATTCGGAAGAACCATCTTGCGCATGCATCACCGTGGGCAGCTGATTCCATCATATGCATAATTACAAATTTAACATTTCATACTTAAATACATTTACAATAAAGTTGATGGATCCACAAATAATTGAATATGTTCTAAACAAAATTAGTGGACTTCAATTTCGTTGCAACTACATCTAAATATAAACATAAAGTGTTAAATTTATATTTAAACAAAGAGAAATATTTAATAAATATATCTTATTTAAGATACCATGCCAACTCACACCGGGTTGGAGTCGGCATATATGTCCTATACAAGGTATCAACATCTAACATAACTCTTAAAACAAAAATTCTAGAATTTGAACTTGGTGAGTCCAATTGAACCAAAACACTATCTAGTGATGTGATTAATGAAAGAATCCATTTCCACGCGAGAAACGCCTCCTTCACACTTGGACTGTTGGATGGCAATCTTGAGGTTCATGGCTTTTTGTCTCATCTCATCACCTTCCTTTGTTGCCATCAACCTCCTCACCGCACTCTCAACAGCCGAAGCCGTCACCAACTCATCCCTACGGGCCCAATCCTTCACAACTAAACCAACCTTGAGCACTTCCGTCACCAAAACTCTGTTCCTTGGCTGGTCAGAATGCATAGGCCATGCCGCTATTGGCACCCCCATGGTTATGCTCTCCATGCACGAATTCCATCCACAATGACTCATAAACCCACCCGTTGAAGGGTGCCCCAAAATCTCCAATTGGGGTGCCCAGTCCCTCACCACTAGTCCCACTTCTTTGACTCGCTCCTCGAACCCCTTCGGAACCTCAATGACTCTTTTAGTTTCTTCCCCATTGAAGACATCTCCTTTGTCAGCATCTCTCAGCACCCAAATGAACTTTTGCTTGCTTTGTTCCAACCCAATTGCGAGCTGCTTGATCTGCTCCTCAGTTAATGCCGTTGTTGTCCCAAACGACACATACATCACTGACCTTTCCTCTTGCTTGTCGAGCCACTCCATGCAAGGGTGCCTATTGCTTTCGTACACCGATTTCTTCTCAATGGACAAAGGGTTGAATGGCCCTAAGGCCCAGTGAGTCTTGCTGCTAACCATGCGCTCTATTAGCTCCATGTAAGGGCTCTCAATCGCCCTTGTTGTGTTGTATATGGTTCCATTGCTGAACTTGTGAAACTCATATTGTGCGGTGATGAAATCTATGAATTGGGTTGTGAAGCATCCTTCTAGAGAAGGAACTTCAGGGATATGAGAACTTTCAACCAAGGGTCTTCCCATTACATCCCAAAAGTACAAGAACATGGTGAAGGCAGAGACACTATGGAAAGTGTAGTTCTCACAATTGGGTATGTTAATGGCATCTTGTACCACAGATGCCATGAGGGAGTCATGGATCACTATGACCCTTGTAGCCATAGTTGAGAGAGATCTCAAGAGTGCAGAAACTGGCTCACGAAGGTTTGAAGAGGCCTCAAAAGAAGGGAAAAGATGTGAAGGGAACCTTGTTTGTGCATAGGGGTTAGGGGGAGGGGAAACAAAAGGAGGAACATTGAAGTCATGGATGTGGATGTTGGAGATGGATTTTGGGTCCCAACCTTGGACACGGGTCATGGCTTGGCGGTTGTGAGTGGGTGTGCCTACAAAGTGGACGGGTATGTTGTATGAGAGGATGATGCGGGAGAGGTGGAGGAGCTGGTTCAGGTGGCCTTGTGCTGGGAAAGGAACCACAACCACCACCACTTCTTGGCTTTGTTGGTGGCCATTGACATGGCCCTTTTGGGCTTGGTGAAATGCCTTGGTGCCACTTCCGTGGGTTTTTTTATGGGGGCTATAGTTGGGAGCCCTTGGTGAAGCTTGGTAGCTAGATGATGCCATAGGAGAGGTTTAGCACCAGAGTTGGGTAACTGTGTCTTGGATAATGTTAAGGTAGGTATGTTGGGTATTTATAGAAGAACAGCAAGGTAGGACTTTTGTTAGAATTTGCTTCTTAAGATGACATGGCATGAAATGAATCATGATATTTTATTCTATCTAATGATCAATTTTGTTTTTCTAAAAACAAAAATAAGAAAATTTCTCCGGTACCTCTGATTTCTTTTTGGGTATTGGTACCCTTAGTTTTAAGCGTTTTTTCTTTTACTGGGTGAAGTATTTTACCAATTTTATTCTGATTAAAAGTTTCATTTTATAAATTTAAAGTTTTGTTAATAATCTAATATTTTAGATCAACCCCAAATAACAGCTATTCTCAATATCATGTTCATTTTTCTTCTCCACAACACCTGCAAAAATTGTCACACCAATATCAAAACATCCCAAATACAAAAAAGCATTAACACCCCTACTATGAGATTCTACCGCTTCCCTCCTTGTAGTTCATTGCAATTCTACTGCTCCTCTCTCTGCATTGGCAGCAATGGCTTTTGCGAAAAAAAAAGAAAATTAAATCAATTTATATAATAAGTACTGAACAACATAAAAGATTATGAGTATATAATGTTTGTGCAGGCACACTAATTATGAGAATTCATAAATTCATAATCAACAATATTATTGATGACAACAGTCTCATGTATGCAGGACACCTGCTATTTGTGCGCGCACTCTGACGAGAATACAATAGAAATATAATGCTAGTACAATATGTTGCCAATCAGGGACATCGTAGAATTATTCTCATGAATTCACTAATACCCACACTCGCACAAATATTACATTGTTTGTTTGAGACGTGGAGGGAATAGAAAAGCATCGAATGGTTTTGAGGAGGGAGGCTTCGGTGTTCAGGGCTTGGATATCATTCTGAAGAGGGGGTATATTTATGAAATTAAAGAAAAAGTGAGAATGATATTATAATTTTAACTAAATGTGTTTATTTTACTTGTTTAGTTTAGTTATCAATTTCAAAATTTATATTAAATTTATTTTATAAATTAACCAGTTATTAGATGCCACATATGCAAGATGTAAGTACCCATAGTCCCACAAGAAGATAAGGATACTGAAGGAGGACCCCAAAAATAATAAATTTTTTAAATGTGTAGCATTGGTTTTTATATAGAATTTAGAATTGGATGGAGGGCAAGTGTAAAGCTTCTTAATATGGCTTTTTACTAGATCACGATTGATTTCTGACATATTTTACATAGAAGTGTTATTTATATATAGCTTATTTTATACTCTAAATCAATATACTATCTATTTATTATTAAATAAGTGTGAGACTTAATTTAAATAAGGGTCATATATTATTTTAATAATAAATAAATGATATATTAATCTAAAATATAAAATAGATTATATCAAAATATAATTTTATTGTGGGAAATGCAAACAAGTTATGTACAATGTGACGTAAGACAACTATTCATGCCGATAGACATGTACTTCATGTTATTTAATTTCAGTCGGCGTTCCATCTAAGCAACGCAACTTGGGTTTATCTAATGGCGATTACTACGGTCGCCATAGTTGCATGGCCACCATGCATCTCGTGAAGGTATAATATGATAAATAGATGTGATTAAAAGGTATATTTATATATTAAACACTTATAATATATTATAATAATTTTTAATTTTAGTTAAATTTTAACATTATAATTAAATATATTTTAAAAATAATTAAAATTTATTTATATAATTCTGAAATATTTTAAAAGTATTTGTTTAATTTTAAAATTATATAGATAAAATTTTATTTAATTTTAAAATCATATAGATAAAATTAAGAATTAGTATAGTATATTATAAATATTTTAAAAATAATTAAAATTTATCTATATAATCCTAAAATATCACTCAAAAATTTTGTCTAATTTCAAATTTTATTTAATTTTAAATTATACAAATAAATTTTAGAAATTATTATAATATATTATAAGTGATTAATGTATTGATACACCATCAAATCTCACTCTTTAGATCTTCAAATTGTATGATACATCTCCCAAGTAAATTGTACATAAGATAGCGCCTTATCTGATAGAGGAAAAACCTTGTTTAAATTAACTAGTTAATTTTTTTCTTTTTTTGAAACAAAAAAGGCGGCCTATGATATTCTTATGGTACGTAGGAAAGAAAAACTAAATAACTAAAAAAGTTAGAACAAATCCTTCAACTAAATAACCAAAAAAGTTAGAATATAATTAAGGTTTTTTTTAGGTGCATGGCAATGATGGAACCCCAGCAGTTCATGAATGGGAGCAAGTTTTGAATAACCCTACAAAGTCAATGCATGGAATATGTACCAAAAAATTTAGTCCTTTGAATGCTATAAAGCATGGACACACCATTTGAATGTTGTATTTACATGTCAGATATATATTCATGTCAATTTTATATGACACACATGTCTAACTCCAACATTATAAGACATAATATAGATAAAATTATTTAAAATTTTAAAAAAATAAAATAATATGTAAATTTTGAGTTATTTTGAATTTTTAAATAATTTTTAATATTGAATAATAAAAATAAAATATAAAAAAACTTATATAAATGATATTATATAATAATAAATCTTTTTCTTTACAATTTTAATTTTTTTTATATATATATCTATGTCCTATAATTTTTAAACTTTAGTATATCATCCATATCCATGTCGTGTCGTATCCTGTGTCTATATAAGTGTCTGCTCTTCACAGTTTGTATGCGGTAACAAATTGCTAGCTAATTTAAGCCAATTGCCCAAATATCGCAGAGATTAGATAGCTTTCTGTAGAGATATATACATTGGAAGCATGCATGAGGTTTGGCCATTTGGGATTCAAAAAGAGACCCACCGCATCCAAGTAGTGTTAGGCTGTTAGCCAATAATCAAGTTGTCTGAGTTGCCAGCCACAGAATCGCGTATGAAACGCAGTAGTTGCTATTAATGGAAGGGAACATAAGGCTTATGGTCTGTTAGTAATGTCATTGTTAGATATAAAATATTAAGTATAAATATTATAAAAAGAGAAAAATATTAAGTCTTAATTCTACTTACTTTTATCAAATATTTTGTGTATTTTTTTATAATATTTATTTTTAATGGATAAATAAAGGATGCACAGTTACAAAGTTGTTTAAAGGATGCTTCTTAATTATAAGACAATAACTAAGCATACGTTTTTTCCTCTTTGGGGTATACGTAGTTTACATTCTTATTCAAAGATGTAGACATGCACGTAATATTTTGATTCTTAATTAAATTTAGGAATTTGTTAAAGGAGCTTATAAGAAATTTAAAATAAATAATATTCAATAAAAAGCAATCTATTTAGTGTATAAAAATTAAAATTAAAATTGTTAAATTATTTTTCAAACTATTTAAAAATACTTAAGAAATTATTATTCCAAATAATCATCAACCAATGTTATTAAAACACTTGTTAGTCATAGCTTTAAAATTAGATTTATCCAAAATTTTTGTACCACTTTGACATTGATCACAGTAGACGTACTGCAGCGCTCAAGTCAATGTTTACTACGCCTAAGTACTCATCTTACTTTCTTTATTAGGGTAAAAACGTATGAAATGTCTCTCATATTTTTGCATATGAATTTTAAGGGTGGATGTATGAAAATTGAAAGAAATTTAATTATAATTAATTGATAAAAATATAAAGAACTCTACTAACAAGTTTCTGTAGGATATGTATTAGTTCTATTATATATATGATTTTAAAATATAACATTGTTGTCTCTAGTACGCGTAACAGTTGTGATAATAATTATAACTTTTACATGAAAGCTAAGGTTCCATAGCTGAGTCACCCTTGGTTAATATATGCCTCAAGTGGCCGTTGTACTTTCTGAGAGAAACCCCACCTCGCGTAGGAATTGGGAAATTTACATTTATTATGTTTCTTTCATTTTCACACTTGATATTGTATCACATGGAAAGCTGCCTTTACACATGCTCATGATCTACCCCCCATGTGCCTTCCCAACACAACATTAATTAGCTAATGGCAAGTCAGATTCGTCCCACTAAATTTTCTTTCTCACGTTTTAAAGTCGGCCACTACTTCGCTACAACATTTAAAAAACCTTATACCATATATCCTTTATGTAATATGATTTATATAATTTGATGCTGAAATAAGGATGTTAAGATAAATAAGTAGATATATTAGATAAGATAGAATTATATTAGAAATGAATATAGTAGATAGAAAGTTAGGGTAATGTCTATTGGAAAAAAATATGGTAGAATTTTGTTTTAAGTAGTTTGGATATGTGTGGAGAAAATTTGTAAAGGTCCTAATAAAAGAAGTAGATTAGATGAATATTAAGGTAGAGAAAGACTAAAAAAATTATAAATAAAATTATTAAAAGAGATTTATGTCTTAATAGTTTAAATATAAATATAGTTTATGACAAATTAGTATGGTATTATCTGGTACACGTAATTGACCCTACTCAATGAGATAAGGTTTACTTGTTGTTGTTGTATGAGTTATATAATTTGTACGAGAAAGAAATTGGTCATTAACAAAACGTGACTGAAAAATAAATGCAAAAATAAATAAGAGAGAGATAAAAAAAAAGTAATAGAATATAACATAAATATAATAAGTATTCTTGACATTATAAGGTTCAATATTACATTTATAATGTTTTGGTAAAAACTTAATTTTGTCCTTAATCTTTTAATTATATTTTAATTTTGTTCTAAATTTTTTTTTAATTTCATCTCTAATTTTTTAATAAGTTTTAATGTTACATTTTTTGTTGTCATTATAAATTTTACTAATGGAGATTGTTGACCTAAGCCACTTGGCTCTGATGTATCCGTGTTTATTATCTCATGTAGATGTTATATTATACATACAAAAGTCTATTTTTATCTAACAATACTTATTGGAATGAACTATAAGTCCTATTTATAGACAAGACTTTAAACACTAAAGTTTAGAAGATCAAGGACAAAATAGAGCTTTTGTATATATAAGTTAACATGACATCCACATAGAATAAAAATGGATATACTTGAGCCAGTTAACAGTCTTTGTTAGTAAAATTGGTAGCGTTAGCAAAAGGGATAACATTTAAATTTTTACCAAAATATTAGCGATGAAATTAAAACAAAAAGAAATTGAGACGAAATCAAAATATCGCTAAAACTTAACCAATAAAGGTAGGCATGCGGGTTAGCTTGATCTAGTTAACCCAATTTCCAATGGGTTATATTTAAACAAACTGGACCGAGTTGATTTGTGAAATAAATGAGTTTTCATTATAACGGCTTATATCTGCACCACATAGGTTAAGAGTATAGGTTAAGAGTATAGGTTATAACTCTTTGTTTTGGGAGGGGGTTGATAAAAAAAGTATAGGTTAAGAGGAAAGCTCATTTTAATTTAGGGTCAATTGAAAATTTCACATGTGAGTAGTGAAGTCTTATATCAATTAAAAATGGATTAAGTGAAGAGTAATATGGAAAGATCCCATAGATTTATTGCCTTAAATTTTTAAGTGAAGATATGGTATCCAACCTACTATTATGATTTTTCATTCAGTCTATTGATTTAATTCTCCCTGAATTTTGGACTCACCTTTCAATAGGGAGAACTTAAAAATCGAACTCAAGTCATAGCATTGCATGAGTATAAGGCCAATCAGGTTAGTCAACTCCCATTGACTAGGTCATCATCTTTTACCTAATATTGTTTTCTTAAAGTATAACCTTCGAACAAAGTAATATGATAAATCCTTAATAAAATATTGTATCAAAGTGGACTTGTGACATAGTTTCGTCCGTTTCATTCTTTAAGTAGAATAAATAGAATTTGTTTTTTCTATTCCTAGGTGTCTTCTTCAGCTAGCTTCCATCTTCTTCAATTTATTTCCTTGTTTCTCACATCAATTTGTCCTAAACATGTGCGAAAGTGGTGATTCTATTGGTTTATTTTGAGCTCCACAGTAACTCATATTAACATGCAAAATGCTAAATAAAACCCTTGGATTTAATCCCTGAGTAGTTGTCTGTTCTTTTCGTGACACTTTTAGCCATTGGATTTAGTGAATGGTAATGATACGTAATGTACCTTCCTAATTAAAATTTAATTTTATATAGTTTTTCTAAAAGTTTGATTTTTAATATTATAGCATGATAATGATATCTGTTTCATGTAGCTGATAATCACATTTAATCAATTAAGACTTCTATAATTATTTTTGTTTCTGTCAAATTTCTTTCTGTAAATAAATACATAAACTATTTCGAATTTAATCATTTATTTTATTTAAAAAGGAAGGGAGAGTAATGTAGCAATATAGCGGCCAGATAGGTCGGGGATCTCTTAGCAACATTGAAGGTGCTTGTAACTCAATCCAGCCCAATAAATCTGCCCTACCTAAAATTATTTAAGTCAAGTTTGGATCTTTAAAAAATTAACTCAATGCATGTATTTTGAGTGGTATTCATCTCATCCATATTTTGAGTTGGTTAAATTCAACTTATTATCAAATAACATTTTAAGATTTGTGGTTTTTTAATACGATAAATGATGAAATATTTTACTTAAATTAATACATTATATATTATCTTAATATTTTATATAACTTTTTTGAAATATATATTATAGTTATGTTTAAAATATATTATGATTTAGTTATATGGATAATATTCAAATTTGTATATTTTATAATCTTAAGTCGATGCAGTCTTAATCCAATTATTAGTTGGGTATTAACCGGGTTAGGGCCAAATCCATAAAAGTACCACAATCAAATTTTCAGATCAAGATCAAGATAGGTTTAACCAGGTTGATGAGCACTCCCCCTATTTAGCATTAATGTAATTAAAACCATACCTATTTCAGTGTATGACAACTTTTGTACTGAACTTGTATATTTTTGTAATTAAAAGTTTCTAATTAGAGCAGATGGTCAAAACATGCACTTATATTTTAGAAGTATATGACAACTTGTAATAAAATATAAAGATTAATTTTGATGTACTATCAGTGTAAAAAAATTTTATATTGTCATCTAATTATATGCTTTTATTTTTAAGATAATGAATAATTAAGTCAAATATTTTTGTTGATATAGCAATATATAATTGGATATCTATATAATTTTTTTTATAATGACAGTGTATCAAAATTAAATTAAAAAATATATAGCATGCATATTTCAAATATAAGTAAATTTAAAAAGAAAACATTGAAATATATACACTATGATCGCATTCATTGACACAATAAAAACTAACTTAATACAAAATCCAACTGAAGGTGAATCGGTAAACAACATTTACTTCTTAAATCTTAAGGCAAAAGTGTGGGGTTTAAGTTTCAGAAAAGAACAGCTTTTAGGAGACTATAACATTTAATTTATTTTGCCCTCAAAATTTAAAATATTGATCGTTTGTTGGATACTTCAGTTGACTTACTTACGTTATGCAATATTTATGAAGTTTATTATGATAATTTCATGTATTTATTATTATTATTATTATTATTTAATTATGTATTTTTTAACTACAATAATAAAGCATAAGATAAAGTATGATATAAAAACTAAGTCATGTATTGAACTTTATTTTACAATATTTATTTTTCATTTATTATTTTGTTATATAAACTTAAAATTATTCAATAGATATCATAAATATACTATTTATAAATATAATTTTAAAATTATATTTTTGAAGTATGCAAACTTTTATAAGTCTACAAGCTAAGTCAAGTCTATGGTTTGATTTGTTCAAACTTTAAAAGTTTACTTAGACTTTCGAGTTTAATAACCTTATATTAAAGTACACAACATATATGTACACTATATAATATGGATAAATATATCTTGTATTATTGCATTAATATTTAAAAGTTGTATAAAAGTATCACATAAAAAAAAGTTGTATAAAAATATGTACTTAAATCTATATTATTGATTTTAAACGGGTATTAAAATTAATATTTTTGTTAATGAGAATTTGATTAGCTAAACTACCGATTTGATCCTCCAAAGATATAAGTAACGTTAATTAGGTCTTTCAAAGACTCATGGTATCTTCCATAAAAAAATAAAAAAATAAAAAAGAAGAAAGACTTATGGTGTCAAAGAAGTTCTTCAAAGATTTTAGGTGAATCAACTTAGTTCTACCATCAATTCCCATCTCTTATTTTGATGCATATGAATTATGTTATTTTTCATGGTGACAGGATTAACTTGATGTTACTTAAATTTTTTTAAGGCCTTATTTGATGTTAAAAAATTTTGAATGACCAAATTGATATTATGATATTTTTAGAGGACCAAATTAGTAATTTGATCTAATTTTATGCTCCATACGAACAAAAGACAAAAAACTGCTAAATTAAGAGAGGTTGAAAAGAATATTTATTATTTTTTTTGTTCATAATGATTATCAATTTAGTTAATATATAAATTAAAAAATCTAAAATTAATATATAATTATGATATAGATTTATTAAAATATTTTTATTAAATTTTATTATACGGTAGAAAATATAATTTTATTATATGATAAAAAATAATTATTTCTTCCAATCAATAAAGATGAAGGATAAAATTAAAAAATTAATAATAAATATTGTATTAATATGTGAGAATGATAATTATTATAAATTAAAAAAATTTTACTCAAATTAACAATTATTATAAATTGGAGGAAGAATATAGTAATGACAATATTTAAGGAGTACTAATCATGATTTATTTCTAAAAGTTATAAAAGTTATACTACTATATTGTCTAATAATGACACAATTAAGAGTTTGACAACATTGACTAAATCCCACTTATGTCTGGTGGGCCTGCGTTGTCTCACTACTCCATTTACTTGTAGTGGTGGCCCGTTGTCTTCGAGAACATAATCGGATCCCAAAAATTAGAAAAATTATTACATATTCTTTGAGCGTAGTATAGAGTCGCAGGACCATTTGCCCCGTACATTAGCTTTATATCAATGGGTGGGGGGTATTAAAATATAAAATTATTTATATATCAAATTGAATTATAAATATTTAGTTATAAAGATTATAATATTATGTTTTTAATAATTTAAATTTTTTTAAAAAATAATTTATAATATAATATTATAATTTCTATAACTAAGATATTTATCGTTTAATTTGATATAAAAATAATTTTTATATCTTAATAATATTAAATTTATCTTTTTTTAACTAAATTAATAATTTAGTCTCTCAAAAATATATATGATATCAGTTTAGTTTTAGAAAAATTTTTAACATTAGTTTACTTTTTAAAAGATACAAATGACATCACTTTAATTATTAAAAGATACATATAATATCAATTTGATCCTATATTTTCTATAAATTTATGAACACATTTGATATGATATGCATTTTTTATAAATCAAAATAATGTTACATATATCTTTTAGAAACTAAACTAATATAATAAATTTTTTGAGACTAAATTGGTATAAAAAATTTTTCAAAAACTAAAAATATGCCACGTATATTTTATAGGAACTAAATTATTCGTTTAGTCTTTTTTTTTTCCCCCCAACTGAACTCGATCTTCCATAATTCATGCTGAACGAATCACAGTAATCCAATAGCTGATTGTTTTGGTGTTAGGCACCATCAATCTAATCAAAATTTAACCCCGTAATTGATGTTACCATATTATAGTAATGGTCTTTTCATATCATCTAAAACTAAATCATATTCCAACGATCGATTTAAAGATGCCTATGTATGTTAATTCTATTAAATGCTAGTTTAGTAATCTTTTCGGTTGCACTAGTTATTCTAATTCAAGTAATTAAGGCAGAGAGCGTATGTTTTTCTGCTTATTATTTTAATGATGATTGTTTACCATGCATTTTAGCTTGATATTTACGATGCGCTTGTTTAATTTTTTGAAAAATAATTTTTATAATGTAATTAGTTTTTACATATTTTTAAGCTATTTTTTATTTTAATTTTTTATATAATTTTTAAAACTCAAACAAACAAACCTTTAGTATTTATTGCTCATGCATACAAAGCCAATTAATATAAATTAAAAAATTTTCAAAAGTTAAAGGTAATCAATTATTTACTAAAAGTCGTTTATTTTTTATTATATTCTTTTTAAAAATAACACATTGATCTTGTTCTCAACTTCTCTTTTTTATAAAAAATATTTCAATTCAAATTCTCTCTATTAATCTAGTTATGTATATCATTCTTTTTAATTTTAAACATCCATGTTCAGTTTTTTTTTTTTAAGAAAAAAATCTAAACATTACACGGGGAATAATTAACAACAAATTTTCTACTCTAACAATATTGGTAGCCTTATTCAAATATACTTAAGTGTGAATATTACTTGCTAAAAATGTAGGCCTTTATAACTTGGCACATCTAATTAATGAGTCACAAACTAAAGATAGTAAAATTAGTTGAACTCATAAATGATAAGTTGGGTTATATTTTGTAATTTCTTTTCTTAGGCAGATTATATATTTTAACCATCATGTTATATTGGGGTTGGGGGTTAACCTATTAATTTATTTATTTTTTAAAAATATAATTTTAAGTTAAGTTATGTGGATTAATGGGTCAACTCACAAGCCAACATGCTTAAATCATTATTTTTCTTTATTTTTAAACGGAATGATCTATTAATTTATTTATCTTTTATACTGGTTAATATGTCAATTCACTTTAAAATGGAATAGGTTAACAACTTTAATCTATTTTTCAAAATAGATCAATTTGTTCCATCTCATTTTTAAGCTCACCGATGATAAAATGAGATGGAAAGAACAAATTTATTCGTTTGCCCATTTTTATCTCAGATCAACCATATGAATTAAAATAGAAAAAAATAACAAATGAACTAAAAACATGCCCTCTTTATCAATTATTATTTATTATTTCATTTTGCATTTATTTGAGTTTTTCTTATCTGTAATTCGACTTAATATTTAGTTATTCTTCACGCGTTCTTTTTGATATTATATAAAGAGGGGGGGGGTTATAAAACTTGGTTCAAATCAGCAAATGCAAATTCTTTCCAGTCACCTACAAGATCAAATTATCTATCTCCTTGGCCCCATCTTCTCATGTTCAATCATTTTTTAAAAAAATTATCCTAATAGATTATTCTTCATCAGTACAGATTCTACATCCAATAAGTTTTTCAAATATTTTTATTATTAAAAGCAAACAACCAATACACGTCGAACACAACGACACAACGACACAGCGTTCCAAACTTTGATATTGTCCGTTATTCGTGGCTTTGCATTGGGAAAGGTAATGATGTGTAAAGGGGTTGCGATGACCAAAATGATGCTTTCATTAGATCCTCTCCACAAGGCAAGCAAGTACACCATGATTGTCCAAGAACATCTTTTGCAACAAAGTCCAATAGCATATTTGATCTTTTGCAAACTAAGCAGGCGGATGCCGTGATCCACCTTGCTAAGTCAAGGTTTATCATGCATTTTATGATTGAGTAGATGAAATTTAAGTATATATTGATACATTAATTATTTGTAATATATTGTAATAGCTTTTCGATTTTAGCTAAGTTTTAGAATTATGATTAGATGTATATTTAAGAGTGATTAAAATTTATTGACATAATTTTAGAATATTCTTAAAAAATTCTGTATACTTTTAGGTTCTATTTAATTTTATAATCACATAGATAAATTTTAAAATTATCATATGATTAATATATCAATACATCATTTAATCTTAACTATTAAATCATAAGATATATAATGAATCTTTGACCAACAAGGAGTATTTTAAGGTGTGTTTATTTGTGTTTTTTTTAGTAAAATATTATTCTTTTATTGAAAAAAATCAACTTTCATATATTTGAATAAATTTTAAAAATAATTAAATTAAAAAAAATTAATTTTCAATTTTTTTGGAGAAGTTGAAAAGAGTAATTTTTAAAAAAATTAATTTTTAATTTTTTTTATTATATATAAAATTTAAATTTTAAAATTATTTTTTTCAAAATTTGAAACAAACACACATTTAGATAGCCCGAATCTAATCAATTAATGTTGATACATGCCTAGAATATATTCTTGTTTACCTTTTTTTTGTTGAATAACGGGTCCTAAAAGCCCATATGTTCTTGTTTACCGCATGTATGCTCTATCCATGCTCCATGAACATATAATTGAGAGAGGGCAGAAAAATGGCCGAGGCTCAAAAGGTACTGCTATGTATTGCTTTTGCGGCCAAACGTGCAGACATCCCCACGTGACTATCATGTGCCTCTACGAAGTTGGGGGCAATAGGAACTCGGTTGCCACGTTGCTTCTGCCACTAGTCAGAGTTTTAATCCGAATTTGCTTCGAATAAATAATTGACATGGATTGATCGCCTGATGCAGAATAAAGGCTGAGAAGGAATGTATAAGAAAAAAGAGGAAAATAAAAAGGAATATGATGGTGATAAAATTTAATAACTTGTTTATTATTAAATATTAATTAAACATAAAAGTAATAAATTAATAAATAAATTATATTAATTATTTAAATGTTTAATATAAACATGACAAATTAATAATTTTTTTATTAATTATCAAATTAGATATTTGAATATAAATATAATTATTTAAATAATTTATTCTGTGATTATAATTATCTTTAAATACTTTAACATCTCTTCACTAAATAGTTATGATTTATTTTAAGTATTATTTTTTTATTTTAAAAGTAAAGAAATAACATATTAAAGCAATAAACGTTCTTAAAAATAAAGAAATAACATATTAAACCAATAAACGTTCTACAATTCACTAATTTATTATTATAATGAATTATTTCATATGGTTCCTGACATATTATAACTTTAATTGAAATGGACTTCTTAGAAGTAGTTGTAATGTTTTAAAATTGCAGTTAGTAGAGAATATTTAAAAAATTGTAGAAATAATCTATAAACTCTAAAAATATAGTATGATATATATAGTTTAAGGTTAAGCAAGATAAAGCATCAGTAAAGAAGATACGTTAATAAATTATATATTCCAATGAGCATGGAGCTTTTAGGACAGAATATATTCTTTAATTAAAGCATTAGAGGTGTTCAAAATTGATAATTGAATTCAATTTTATTCGAAATTGATTGGGTTTAGGTTCTAATTTTAAGAAATAAATTCGATGCATTTTTTTTATTAATTTTGCATACTTTTCTTTTTTTTGTTTTTGGGGAACCAGTTTTGAAGCATACTTTGGATTGGTGCTTAACTGCTTATGGGTTTTTCTTTTGTTGCAAGTTTAATGGCATAAACTTTAATTTTAAATTATTTTCTTAAAAAATAGTAATAAATCATGAGGGGCGGCTTGAAATTAATCTAATACATTTTCTGTGATAGTAATTAGTGTATTTATTTATACTTTCTTAAAAAAAGAAAAATTCTCCTTTAAGTCAAAATTTATTATTATCAAATTAACATAGTAATAATATCTACAATCATAATATTATTACGAATTACTCATTTAAATATTTAAATGGTAAAAAATTAAATATATTTTATTAACCATTTGATTATTTAAAGATATTAAATAGTAATTTTTATTAATCATCTAAGCAAAGATTTAAAAATAAATACATTGATTTAAATAATTATATAATTATCTTCAAATAGGAATAGGAATAGGAATAGAGTTGCTGATTGTTTAGCCCACTATGCTAAATTTGTGGGACCAAGTAGTTGGATTGGAGACTACCCTAATTGTATTGTAGAACCTTTGCCTCAGGATTCTTTGTTTAAATAAATTTGAATCACTCATCAAAAATGAATTTATCTTCAAATATTTATTATCAATTTATTATATAATTATAGCTTATTTAAAGCAATTTTATTTTCATTTATTTTTATCTTAGAAAATAAAACACAAAAAATAAATTAGCATGCATTTAGTAACTATCAATTCAAAAGGTGATATAATTTATTTTGATTATATTATATGTATAACAAAAAATTTACACTATCATTTAATTATGTATTATAATGTAAATAAAAAGTTTTTAGCTCTAATAGCAATTAGCTTAAAAGTTAAACATTTAGTAATATATAATTAATTAATAATATAAAAACAGTAATATTAAAATCAAAATCATATTATAAATCATTCTCTATTTTTGTTTCTTCCTTTGAAAATTTCATGATTTAATTAATTGTAGTGGTTGTAATTTTAAATTTTATCTAAGTATTTGATCAAGTGTCGGACTCAATTATTAATTGGACCATAATTAGGTGGAGCCTGACGGTTTTCTTTTTCAAGAAAAAAAAAATGATCAAGATATGAAGATCCCATAAATACTTGCATATCTACGACTGATGCTATAAAGACTTTTATATAAAATTCGTATTTTGTTATTATATTATTATATTTAAGTAATATTTATTCTACTTAAATATATAAGTAATTTTGTTATTTTATATATATATATATATATATATATATATATATATATATTATTTCTTAAATAACATTCTCTGTCATCCACACTTCGGTTGAGTTTATGACGTGGGTCGCGTGGCGGACAATAAAAAGACATTGACTTTCGGGAACAGTGGCACTGTCTCAATGCACTTCCAAATTAGAATTTCGAAGGTAGAGGGTTGAATTGACACATATTTTGATCATTAATTTTTAATTTTTTAATTTTTTATCATTTTAAAGTAATTTAATTAATTGGTGAGATATGCATATGATAAGGTTATATACAATTTTAATATGAGAAGATCCTTTCACAAGTTCGAACACTCTTGTTGAGTCCTTTGGGCTAAACAAAATATGTTTTGAAGGGAAAAAAATTGGAGGAGTTATTTGTTTGGCATTATTTAATAAAATTTCTTTATTTGATGTTATTAGAAAAATTAAGAATATATTTAATAAATAAAAATGCAAAGTTTTGGTGAAATATGGATTTCATTTCTTTTTATTTTTCATCTTAGATAAAATAAGATGCAAAAATAGTGAGTTGCAAGAAAATGTTATTTTTCTTATTCATAAATACATACTAAAGAAGAAATTAATCTATTCTTTTATTATTTTTTTCATCATTAAACTACATGAAAACAAAGTCATATGGAATGACTAACATCTCCCACTGCAATTTTTCCTTTATTGTTAGCAAACTGTGTAAGAGTCCATTTCAAAGAATCAATTTTTATATGGAATTTTTTGAAAAAAAATTAAAATATGGCATTTTTTTATGAAATTGTAAAACTATGATTTTTTTTCTTTCTTTCTTTTTTCTTCTCTCACCTTTTTTTCTCTCTCTTCTCTTTCCACCTTTTTTTTTTTCCCTCTTTCCTCTCTCCTTTCACTTCCTTTCTACTCTCTCTCCTCCCTCGTTATTATTCTCTCTCCTCTCTCCCTCTTTCTCCCATGCGCTTTCTCTCTCTCTCTCTTTCACTCACACATACACACACACACACAACGCGGGCACACATAATAGCACATACAAAATATAATAAAAAAATAAAATTTGTTGCATTTGTTAGTGGATTCACTTTTTTGTTTTGAATCCGTTCTATAATTTAGCGGATCCTTGACACATCCTTTTTTTTTTTTAATTTGCCGCAAATTCTAATGAATTCCTTATTTATTATTATTTTTTTAAATTGGATTGAGAATTCTAGCGAATCCTACAAAAATCTTATAGTTTTCTAATTTTTTCAAGAAAACCTATGTCTCATTAATTAGTTCACCAAAATCCCATATGTAAAACAATTAGCCGTTACTTTCCCCTAAAGTTTAGTCTCTTTTTCTTTTCAAATGTACCAAAACAACTACCAAACAAAGTCATATGAAAAGTATGGATAAGTTTCCTCTAAAGTTTAGTCTCTTTTCTGGTGGTGGATAAAATGGTCCTCATCATCTTTAGGAGCATTACATGCTCCACTTTTTTTAACTATTAGATTTGATTTAATAAAAATCAATTACTGAGATAAAATAAAATGCATATGTTAGCGGACCTTAATTAATAAGGACCATGTCAAATCCTTCACTCTTCCTTTCTTAACACTGCAGGCCTGTCACCGGCTTCTAGAACTCCTGTCTACAGCAACACCTTAGCGACATTGAATTCTCCTCTGATGATCTCCCCATTGGCAAACTATTCCGCTACTTGTCGGAGCTCCGCCCCACCAAATCTTGCTCCGGCAGCACTAATCTTCCCCGCTCCTCTTCCTTGTCTGCCACCACTATCGCCAACCTATATGCTATTCCATTCAGTGGCAGCGCTGGCGAAGTCTCTGGCCAGCACAACCTGATCGCCAAGGCTCTGCCAATGCCAAAACCAAGTAACTTCCAATTTAGGATCAACCAACGTAACGGCAACGGTGTTGCTACCACAATGAAGCAACCATACAAGGTGCCGCTGCCACCATTGCTTGGAACATGTGATAACTGCAGTAGTGGAGAGCCAAAAAACCAGTAGCACCCTTTCCTAGAATTATGGCCAGCGTGTGGTGGTTGGGTGACTCACGAAGTAGTAACGACCAGAGACATGGAGCATCTGTTGGCAGCCACGAAGGATGCTTTAGCCACCAGAGTTAATGGTGACTATGGTCCATTTGCAAACCAATAACTTTGGAATTGTGGCACTGTTTGCAGTGCACCAGTGGGGGAGCTCATCTTGTTTCTCATCTCTTGCGTGCAGTGGCGGAGCTTAAAGAAAATTTTTAGAGGGGCAACAAATTTGAAATGTAAATTAAATAATGATAATGAAATTAAAATTAAGTATATAAGGTTCTAAGTTCAAATCTCACTGCTATCAATATATCATAAAATTAAAACTAAGTGTATATTACATACATAAACTTTAAAATAAATAATTAACACAACAAAAATAAATAAATTAAAAAGAAAATTATTCTACTCATGTTTAGTGAAGTTCATAGGATAGTATTTATCAACAAGAGTACAAATGCTAATATATTTAAATTAGTTATGAGATTAAAATTATCTCAATAATCAATTATAAGTAGTTGAAAATAAATTTTATATTTAGATGTATTAACTTAAAGAAATTTTAAAGTAGTGTGTTTTATTTGAATCATATGAAAATAATTGGTTTTATATGACAAATTACTAAAAAAGATGTGAAATAATTTGTTTATATTTTATAATATTTAATACTTAGGATTATTTTAATTCAAAAATTATAATTCTAAAATAATCAACTTTTACTTATAATTAAAAAAATTTAAAAATTTGCTTTCACTTATAAGTGGATTTTACACTTAAAATTAGATTTTTTTTTTTTGAGCTTGTAATCTATTCAAACTGTTTATCGAAACATGTAAAATTATTTCAAAATAACTTTTATTGAAAAAAAATATTTTCTTGCATTCCCAAATATACACTTAACAATATCAAAAATTTTGTAAACATCCTTAAGAATCAAAGTAGATCTTAGAGTTAACAAATCTATTAATTGATTATTGAACATGCTATTCAATTATTGTGATTACTTATCTATTGTAACAAATATTATTTTCATTTTAAAATGATGCTCAATTATGACGTGTTTTTTTTTTAAAAAAAATTTTAGTTTTCTTAATCAAAACTTAAGGTGATAAGTTTTCAAACTGAAGAAGCATCATTTATATAGAGTAGTATATTTAGACTTAAGCTTATTTATCAGATAAAATTTCTATATATATATATATAATAATAATAATAATTTTGTATGATAAATAGATTAAATTAACATATATGTATATAAATTAATTTTTTCATATAGATTTAATTTTATATATGTATGTAAATTAATTTTTTGGGAAAAATTTTGGGGGGGCCATGGCCCTCTTTTGTCTTAAAGAAGCTTCGCCATTGCTTGCATGTGACTATCAACGGAGAAGAGAATAGGCATGAAATACTTAACATGCTTTATGTCAATTAGGTCTACTAATACATACATTTTATCTTAGCCTTTGATGTTTATTTAACTAAATCTAATGGTCCAATTTTGTAGAGCATGTAATGGTCCCAAAAATGGTGAGGACCGTTTTATCCGCCACCCTCTTTTTCTTTTTAGATGTACCAAAACAACTGCCTAACAAAGTCACATGAAGAGTATGGAGCCTCATTCCATTCCATCGACTTCAAAATGATAGATATGATTGAGACGTAGTAGAGCATACAAAACATGTGTTGCATTATCTCTTTATGGGCCGATGATATCATGCACTGTCAACATCCAATGCATGTCAGTGGCTCTCTCTCTCTCTCTCTCTCCCCCTTCCCCTAAAACTCCACCACTGTGCCTTTGACGGTCTTGATCTGTCCCTCCTACTTCCCAACTCCACTTACATCAATACCTAGCTAGCATCAAACTCCACCTATCCTTTCTATCGCGCCAACCTTGTCTTGAGATCTGAGGAGGAGCCACCGTTCGTTGCCATTGAAGTTCCATACACCAACATCATTAGGGATAGAGCGCAATTTCGATTTTCACGAAATACAACATATCCTACACCTCTTGGGAAAATTAGGAGCTAGAAACTAGACACACACATGCAGAAAATATTTTTTAAAAAAAGAAAAAATCAAAGATATCCAACAAGTTTGTTAGGGTGAGAGAGCTTCATAATTTAACTACCACATTAAACTTACTTATTTGTTCAATGTGGAACTCACAACAAACACCCAACAACCTTGCTGGTTGGAAAGAAAAAGAGGACAAATTGAGCGACAAATGCAGACGAAATGAAGAAAAAGAGAGTGAGTGCGCAAAAGTGAAAGTGGTGGAAGAAGTGAAGTGATTAGGACGTAATGGATCGTGGATGTGGGGGGCAACTTGTGGCAATGGTGCGGGGGCCATCTTCGGAGAGGTAGCCGTGGCTAGGGGTGGCTTCTCTATTAGGGGAAGAGAGATTATGAGAATTTTAGGGTGAATCAGAGATTATTGATATATCAATACATCATCGTATCTTAAACATTATGTTACATCGTGCATGATATACCAAATTTAATAAGGTGCATTAAAGATGGTGTGCTCTTTACTTATATTTGTTATAATATACTATCATATAATATTATCATATATTAGTATACATGTAATTTAATTTTTAATATAATAATTATGAGAATTAAATATTTTAATTAACATATATACATATATATATATATATAAAATAACAGTTCATCTGAATTAAATGAAAAATAATTAGCCATAATAAATGTTCGGAAAGGAATGAGGATAAATGCTCACCTGTATCAAACATATACAAATAATACTAATTTAATTCTTAGAAAATTTTAAATTTAATAATTAAATTTGGTCTTTTAAAAAATTAACCTTAACATAGTCTATTAACAATAAAAGATGATATCATTTTTTCTCTCTTCACATAAAATTATTGAATAAATATACTTTTTAGTCTTAATATTTTGAAATTGATATCAATTTGGTTCTAAAATTTTTTTTATATCAATTTAGTTCTAATACTTTCAATTTTGACATCGAGTTCATTATTTCACCAAATCATCAATAGCTTTCATTTCAATATATCCTAGCTGCACATTAATACACTACTATATTACTTGTTTGTTTTCTTTGATTAATGAGGAGAGAGTAAGAAAAAATTTACACCTTATCAACTTGAAAATAACAAAAATATTAGAAAATAAGTAAATTAAAAATTAAAATCTTGGCACCTTAATCTCTAAATATATCAATGCATATAAACCTCATTCCCTTATTCTCTCGACACTCTAATTGGTAGAAATGAAGTTCGGAAGCCATATATGGTGTTGAAGATGGGAAGTTATTGATTATTTGACAAAATGATGAAATTAGCATCAAAATTCAAAATGATGGGACTAAATCAATGTCAAAAGAATTTTTGAAAACCAAACTAATATCAACTTTAAAATATTAGAATTAAAAAAATATTTACTCAAAATTATTTTAATTTATTCTTTTAATAATGCCAATGCTTTATTAATTCAAGTGGTTCAAAATATATCATCCTTAAGTAAAGTATCATATTCGAATTCTATAAATAAAAAAAATAAATTAACATTACAAGAGCTTTACTTTCATAGCCTACCTCAAATCAGATTAATTAAAATCTAATATATCGTAAATACTGGTGGTTTAGAAAAAAAAATCCTTTTAATAATAAAAATTAAGTCAAGCATTATGTTGCACAAATAAAAAGTTATTAGATTTTTATGTTATACAAGTTATTATTTTGCTAGAAGGAACTATTTACCTATTTAAGAGTTAATAAATATGTAATATTATTCTAATAAACTTTTTATATTTCTTCTTCAAATTTAATTTTGATGCATTGATAATGTTAAAATTTTTTTATACAAACTTCTAATTATGTATTGTCAAATAAAAAATAAATATTTGACTCAACCATTCACTATTTAAAAGTATTATAAATAAAGATATATATTGAATAATAATATAAAACTCTTTTACACTAACAATACATCAAAATTAAACTCTTTTTCTTAAAAGTCACATCAATTTAGTTTCTAAAAGCTTTATGAACAGTGGTCTCACGTTGACTATCTTGACATATTTTTAATGATAAAGACTAAATAAATTTCAATGCCACCTGCTAAAATGAATGTTTAATCGATCATCTATGTATTGTTACACATTACATCCTTATTGTAATTTGAAAACACAGTTTACCTTCAATGCAAACTGGCAACTAAATAAATATGGTAATTGGATGAGGTGAAAATGAGAGAATTGAAACAATATAAGTTAATAGTGGTAATGGCCTAGTTAATTATGAAGCACAATATGGACTGACGTGAATCAGGAGATGGTAGTGGGAGTTTGGGTTTTGGAAACTTGAAAAATGGGAAATAGGAGGTGGGTATTCAGAGGAAAGATCATAAATAGTAAGCTTTCGGTGGAAATTATATGCCAAAAGCTTTGGATAGCGCCTTTCGACTATGATCTCTTTATGCAAGATATGCCAAAAACTTAGCTTCCATGAAGGATCAGTACAATCGCAAGTGACTACTTATGATTACATACATCTCCCAATTATGAAGCACAAATAAAAGCGGAAGTTAAATATTTACCCCTGAAGCATAATGGTACAAAAACTGAAAACCATGACAACCTTCATTCAATTGCCAAAAAGAAAAAACAAAGATTGGATCTTAATTATAAAAAGATTAGTATCTATGCATGTGATTTCATAGATTTTATTTTGACTTTTTTTTTTTTATTTGATATTTTTTATTATTTTTCTCATTTTTTTTAAAAAATAAAGCATGTTATTTGTTTATTATAATATCAAAATAAATTTCTTGCATTAAAACGCATCATGATCTGTTAATAGCAATTTTGGAATTTAATAAGCTATCGAATGATTTGTTAAAAAGGAATGAAAATTAGTGGAATTATGTATGGAGAAGAAGAAGAATTTTGATATGAGTAACTCTGGACTTTTAATTGCACAAATTAAAATGATGAAATTAAAATTTTTTGAGTCACAATTATGGCTGAAAATAGCAATATCTATAATCAATAGCACCAAAAAAGTCCACCATGGCTTTGCTTTCCTCTAGGTAGGACGAAAGGGTGAGGGGCACCACGTCATAACATAGGATAGGAGTGGCAGCTATGATCTAAGATTGGAACAAATGGACAGAGGTGGAGGAGGATAAGGCAAGACACCGGTAAGGAGTATTGAGGTGGGTAAGAGAAGAAAGGAGGGTTTCTAAAAATAAAAGGAGATAGTAAAAATTTTAGGTAAAAATAATTTTTATTTAAATGTAATAAACAATTGTCATGTAGTGTCTAGAGATAGTTTATTTAGTTGTTAATACTAGAGAGGAACGGAAAGTTTCTAAAAAGAGTGAAAAAGAGTCAAAAGTTTAGACAAAAATAATTTTTCTTTAATTGTAATTAATAATTGTCATGTGATACTTAGAAATAGTGCATTTAGTTATACACAATAGAGAAAAGGTGAGAGAAAGAAATTGAAAGTTTTATACGAGAATCATTTTTCTTTAATTGTTATTAGGTCTTGCCATTTGATATTTAGGAATAGTTCATTTAGTTATGAGAAATAATAGGGGAATTCACTTATTATGGGATACCATACCGGCTCACGACTCATCCATCATTAGATGGGGTGTAGATTCCATCTAAGTAGGGTCCACACCCTATCCAATAATAGATGAGTAGTAAATCAGTATAATATCCCATAAAAAGTGAATTCCCTCAATATTTCGCTTTAATTATAGATAATAGGTTCTTAATGCTAATGACAGTCAGCTAGATAGTGCATACATATATCAAAAGTTAGCCAAACAGTGTATTCAGAAATTGCCCAAGTCAACGTCCAAGACACACAACTTTTCAACTAATTCCTCTTAGCAACAAATTGAATCATTTTTTCGGAAGCATTTTCAACTCATGAGAACAAAAATAGAAGGATTAAGGTAGAGGTATTTTCAAAATAATTATTTTAAAAATAAATATTTCTAATAGCGTAATAATATATTGTTAAATAAAAGTACACAAGATGTTTATACTAACATCATATCAAAATTAAACCCATAAAATTAAGTTGTCATGACTAATATAATACCCAAAACTAAGAAGTTACACAATTGCTTGTAATAATAAAGAAAAAAAATTATCACATAAAAAAATAAGAAAAATAAAAGAAAAGTGGACCCAACCCATAATATTATGCTTAAGATCTTTTTGCTACAGTACCCGCATTTTACTGTAGCATTAGCGTATAGCCAGGGCCATCCATCGAG
Source organism: Pterocarpus santalinus (assembly GCA_031439595.1). Taxonomy (NCBI): domain Eukaryota; kingdom Viridiplantae; phylum Streptophyta; class Magnoliopsida; order Fabales; family Fabaceae; genus Pterocarpus; species Pterocarpus santalinus. Next base: position 63,435,558 of record CM062532.1, read on the forward strand.
CGAGAGCAATCAACAAAACATACGGCGAGCTCAGGCCAAATAAAAAAAGCACAAGCCAAGCGGTGAGACGCAGCGATACAGTGTTGATAAATTTTAGCGGGAAATTTTTTTGCTTAATTGCAATTAGAAGTTTACATATGACAAATAGAGATAGCCGATTTAGTTATAAATAATAGATAGATAGATTCAACTCAAAATTACTCTTTAGTCTTTAAAGGAGGTTGAATATCAAGCCAAAATCTATTTCCGATGATGATAGTGAGAAAACTGCAACTCAAGATAGTTACTACAACATCATCTAGAGTTGTCTTCTAGCGGTAATTTGAGACATTAAAGCCGGCAAACACCAGAAAAAAAAAAAAAAAAAAATTCCGGGCCTTAATGAATTCTTCCTTTGGTTCCATTCTACTCCGGAATAACATGACCAAGTATCAAAATTTGATGCTCAAATCTAAATATAACTCAAGGTCAAAGCTTCAGTTTTGTAGCATAAAACTTTATTTTTCTCATTCAAGTTAAACAATTAAGTTCGCTAAAACCATTTCTCACTTTTGTGCTTTAATTTGTATTTAGTAATAGTTGTAGTTCCGATTGGTGGTGCCAGCCACATTTTGCTTTGTGGCCTATAGGGCATGCGATGTCATGACATGACGTGGTATTCAATCCACTTCGGCTCGGATATATAGGAACAGGAAGGATGGCGAAAAACAATTGAGTAAGCTTCTAAATTTTTCTTTAAAAAATAATGTCAAGAAAATTATATCATGAAAATAGAAAATTTTAATGAATAGTTTCCAAATTATAAATGTTTATAATAGCTTTTTAAAGTTTTTTTTTTTTTTTTGTTCCTAGCTTTTCTAAAGAATTAAAGCATCTGATGATTAAAGACTAATATGATTAATATTTTTTATTTTTAAAAAACAAGTGAGAAGCTTTTATTTCAGATATCAATATATCTTACGCTAAATTTATTGTATACAAAGAGAGTCTAGTCGCTCAAAAAAATGTGGCTCAAAATTTTCTAATTACTTATGAATGAAGTAATGTATGAAAAGTTAGTAACCACGCATGACAGGTGCATGTAAAGGCTTGTATTAAATATGTATCAAATAAAGCACGTGGATGTTTCAATAACAGCAACAACAATTGGTAAAAATGACAAGAGCATGTGGATGCAGCATTGCTCATGACATGATATCATGTCGATGGAAAACGATCCAAGAAATAATAATCCAAGTAGTAAATAAACCCTTATAAATCTGCACTTCTATCGAACATAGAATTGCTTATATAAGTTAAATCACGACTTTAATTAAATACAATGACAACAATACATACCTACAACATGTTTGCAATAGTGTCATGGCAAAAGCCGTGAGATAATAGAGATAGTGACAGGGAAGGGCGATGATGGGTGAGTGGAGCAGCGATGGAATATGGTCATAGAAACAAGGGCAACTATAAAGATTAATAAATAGTAACAATTATGACGCAATGATGTCAAGCATCATCTCCACAAAAATATAAATTATTTGATAGAGGAATATGAATAATTTTATATTTTAATATATCATTTTACATAAGAGTATTTTTGGGCTTGAAACATGGATAATACACATATTTATTCTATCTTATGTTAAAATTTAATTTTTATTTAAAAATAGAGACACATAAGGATTGAACTCTAAATCACTTTGTCGTATAAACTTTAATATTATATTAAGAATTATCACTCCAAAAAATTTAAACTATTAAATAAAAAAATATAAATAATTTTATACCTTAATAAATAGAACGATGATAAAGACAGTGGGGAAAGGTAAGGTGTAGCAATAGGCAAAGGAGGTAGACGCTAGAGAGGAAGAACCATGTTAGTGGCGCTGATGCGATAGTGACAGCAACAATAGAGGTCATAGCACAAGCTGAATTATCCACAAGGGATATTTTTATCATTTCACATGAATACAAAACATAGTAACAATTAAAATACTAGTGATGGAATTACTAATGGTACATAATTCATTTCATTTTTTTTTTCATTTTGTTAGAGAAATGATCGTTTCCATTCTCCTATAGCAACAAGACATTCTCGTTTAATTTCTTTCACCACCGAAACAAACATGACTAAAAGATGTTTCCAGTTACATCACTCTGTTAGTGTCCACATGGAATATATGATGGAACATGTTCTAGCCTGGGATCCAGTTCACCTGGAAGGATGGACGGTGATAATTGTTCTAATGTCCATGAGTGCGGAAGCAGGATGAATCCTCTTGCTCAGTGGGAATGATACTTATAATGTCACTAATCCTAAGACAATAAAATGTAATATGAGTATAAAGAATAAGCCTTTGTTTTTTTGGTCGTGAATAAAGAATAAGCTCTGATAAACATTCTGACGTGGGTTGTTGTCATACCATTTAATTATACAATCCATTTCGTTCTAGTCTGGGTCTTGTTGTAAAGTTAAGATAGCCGAGTGACTAAACCACTAATAAATGTCGTGGCTGTAGGTGAGGACATAGACCGGCCTAATCTACAATTAATGAGCCAAAGATCAACCTGTATCTACACTACAGAAGACTGCATTTTTTTTACTTTTCAAAAAAATTATTAAATTGCATTTAGGTTTTACTTTAAATATAAATCCCATTTAAATTTAATTTTCTATCGAATTTAATTCTAGAATAATTTTTTTGGTTCAGAATCCTAATATTTTCTAGTGTTTTTAAAAATTTTTCTGAATCCTAGTAATATTTTCTAGTATTTTTTTAACTTTTTTAATTTACGTATTTTAATTTTTTAAATAACTTTTAAAAATATTTCCTTTTGTCATGTTTCAGAATTGTTTTTGAGTATGTACCCAAAAAGAAATGTTTTTAAGTCAAAAATAATAAATAAGTTATTGGATGATTCATGTGACACATCTTTACTCTCTAAATAAAGTTATTTTTAAAATAAAAATTAAGCACTTAGCACACTGACTACTAGCTGCATGTTATATAACCTATTTAACTGGTGGGTTAGACAAACTACACTTATAGACCCGTATTTAAATGGTCATACGAAATGAGTGATCCTAACTTGGTATGAGGTAGGGGTTTAGCAAATATCATAATTCGAATAGTGAGTTATATGGTGGTTCACCTGACTTTCGAATCAATGATGGTCTATCATGATTAGCCCATTAAATTCAATAATAAACAATCCAACAGTTTAAATTTTATAAATTAAATAAAATTTTCAATTATTCAAAAGTCTAAATTACATATATTATCCTCTTATTAATAATAATAATAATAATAATAATAATAATAATAATAATAAATCTATTTGATTAAGATTCTAGAATAAGTATTTATTGAGAAATAGAAGCAGAAGCAAAAAAATTGTATTGCATTTAGATATAATTGTAAAAGTATTTTTTTATTAAAATTAAAAGTTGTTAAATTGTTTGGATGCAACAATTTTAAAAGTAATTTTTTCTTATAGAATTATAATTAAGGATATAAAAAATTATTTCTCAAAAATTATATTTGGATAAAAAAGTACTTTTTGTATGTAATAATTTTTTTAAAAAATATAATTATTATATATTCTTTACTTTTTAATTAAAAATAATTTACTTACATATATACTACCTTTATCTTAAAATAACTGTCCACTTTTGAAATTTTATTTATTTATAAATAATTATCTATTTATGAAATTTTGGCAATGCCAATTATTTTTTTTCAATTATATTTCTATTAAATGGAGGAGAAAGTAAGTGGAAAGAGATAATTAAGGAAGAGAAAGAATTAAATAAGAATAATTTTATAAAATATACCTAAATTTCTCTAATATTGAGATTTTTTCAATCATTTACTTAATTCATATGTACATTTAAAATTGGACAATTATTTTAGGATGAAGATAGTAATTAATAAAAATTAATTTATTGTTGTTTGTGTCGATCTCAAAGTGAAGTTGTTTTTCAAGGGTACTGGGATGAAAGCGAGTGTCAAGTCTAAGGCACATTTGACCTCAGCTGCTGCTTTTGTGCAGGGTGGAATTCAGTATACTTGTGATGATGATGGTGGTGGAATTTAGTGGCTAAAATATTTCGGTGTTTGATGGTAATGGTGGTGGTGGTGGTAGTGATAGCAGCGGTGGAAGGTGTCAGAGGATGGTGGAGAAGCTGGCTGAATGGTGTTGGTTATTGAGCTATTTTGTAATTTTGCATTTATTTTACAGTTCTAATAAATTGTTAATAATCTTCATTAACTATTAATCTTTCTTATTCATTTAATTTTTTTTTAATCTAACAATACATGTCAAGTGGTTTATTTATGGACCGCTTTTGAAGCAATCCACAGTACGAGACACCTTATGTTAGTCCAAAACCACACGGCCTGATTCCCTTGTGGACGTGAATTTTGCGAGACCATCGTCCCACATTGGGATTTGCCTCAGCAAACTCTATTTCGCAAAACATGCCCACATCTTTGGGGATTGCACTTTTCTTTTCAAAGCCACCTATTGTGAAAATGGATTCATGACTGAATTTTGTTTCTGGCACGCGTGACAAACTATACCATTTGCAACTCGTGATTGCCACTTTGCTAGGAACGTCTTGGCCTTTTCTTCGTCCGAACGGCAAATATTGCTTATTTGACATTCCAGCCAGCAGGAACTAGCTCACACACTACTCTAAACGAGAAATTCTTAACCTTGCCTTTTTTTTTTTTTTTCAATTTAGTCAGAAATTCTTCGTCGTAAAAATCTGGGCTTATATTCTAGGGCATCTAGTTTGTACCACTGACACACCAGTCCAGCAGAACACGGATGCATAGCAACCCAGAACAACTTCCTTCCACCGTAAATCCATACAATGAGGATAAGTTTATAAATGACATGTCAAAAGACACGAAGATATAAAATCAGCACCTACAGAGATCAGTTTCAATTCTTGAGTCTTTGACATTTATGTCAAATTGCTAAATGTAAATAAATTTTAAATTTTTTCTAGACCTACATAATCACATAGTACAAAACCTTCTTAATCCTCAGTAGCTATTGATAACTAAAGACTAATAATTCAACAACGAAACCGCAGCAAGTGACTACCATCCACGACTGAAGTGATGTTTGTAATGTGACTGAACGAATCATCAAATGGCCAAAACTTCAGAGTTAACATTGTTTTTATGGATGTAAAACCACAGGACGTGGCAGATTCATTTGTTTTATCGGATCAGTTGGGCTTCTTAGAATGCCCATAGCGGTTATTATATCGCCCCTTTTAAAACCAAACAAAATGAGAAGGTAAGAACTCTATGTCCTGTCAAAGGCCCCAAGAAGGGGCTGATAACTACTAAACAATAACCTATAGATTTTATTTGCAATCTGATCAGATACCAACGACAAACTAAATCAAGCAGTTCTAAGCTTAACTAGTTTCAGCCAGAGGTGGATTCAACAAGTACCTTATGTAATCTACAAAGGTACTGAGCGCCAATCCAATCAAAGAGGCAACGACAATAAAACGGAGAACTCTTACTTTCATCAAGGTTGAGCAACTTCTTATATCAATGGTCCCTCTCCCCAATAATAATCATCAAATTGGCAGGGTGAGCCAAAATGAACGGTTAAGTTGATTGCAAGAAAAATGGCAAAAATAAAATAAAAAAAACGGGACTTTCTTTTTCAAGAAAAGTATAGTAAGAGTTCAGTGCATCCAAGACAGAATGTTCCGATGGCACCTAAGATGTAAATATAGCAGCTATGTTCTGCTCTACAATTCAAGGGCTGCAAAGGCTCTTCAAATCCTCCTCCTTTGCATACCAGTTTGGTATTATTTTTGAAACATGAGGATAAAGATCCTTGTACGAGTTCCTAATGGTTCCTTCTGCAACTCCTGTGGCATATGATATATCTGCACCAACACAATAAGTTATATACAGGTATGCAATTATGCAATAGCAATGCAGTTAAATCGTATAATAAAGGAATAGCTGCATACATATGAATCTTTCTTTAGAAACCAATTCGAAGTCAGATTTAGTTCCAAACAAATATAAAATTCAACACATCAACAACCAAAGAGACAATTTTCAGAAACAAATAAAACAATCAAAATGTTTGTATTTTATGCCTTCAAATCTCATGTTACCCTAAGAAGTGGCACCAACCTTTGAGAGGCTTTTTATCCTCCGAGAGCTGAGTTATGATGTATATAACTGCTGCAGCAATTGATATGGGACTCCTCCTGGAAGATTAAAGACGTCATTAGTATCAATAATAAGAATATAACAGCATCTAATTGAAGATTAAGAATAGCAAAAAAGAGTGAATTTGTGAAACATTAAGGTGGAGTGGAATAGACACACGTTAATGATATCAAAACCTAAAAAAGTAAGAATAAATTCATGCAAAAGACAGTGCAATTATTTGTCATTCAGAAGTCATCATCGGAAATTAGAGAAGTGAACCAGTTATACATATGTAATACAAAGCACATATAATGTCCAACACATGTTCAGAAACCCAAACCTCACTCTTCGCCCCTTTTTTTGCCGATCAAGGAAAGAGAGTTGAAATTCAAAGCTAATTTTATACAACCCTCAACCATATCCCCTGGTACCACCTCAAAGTCTTCACTTATCACACAAACATTTCCACTTCTCTCACACGTCACACACTCCTCACACTTGCCCCTTCTCACATACATGCCATGCACTATTTGGAGTTTCCACTTCTCATAAAGGTACAGCACACATCGTGTAACACGCAGAGGTTTCAGATCCATAATCACATCCTTCACCCTGGTCTCAAAAGGCAAGAAAGTTAAATCTAAAGCTAATCTGCACAGTCTAAAATACTTATAAAGACCTAATCTTAAGCTGAATATTGTTAGTTCATTTTATCGCAGAAACACTACTAGAGTTTTTGCTTTTGCCACCTAAATTTTCTCTAAGAAGCGAGAATTTCATTGAATTCATAATCTTATAGTAGCGTAAAAGAGTAAACATGAGAACCCAACCTTTAGCAGTGAACTCTATTTCATTCTCTAAGGAAATACAAGACAAACTAGAATTTACCTTATATCAAATTCTTCTGATTTCTGAACAGCTTCTTGAGCAGCTTTGACAGCTTGATTATTCATACCAAGATTAGAACAAAATCGCCTCTAAAGATTTAGATGAAAGTAATGTTAGTGATACAACAATAAGATTTATGTGAATAAGCTAATACCTTGATTAAAATAGCAAGACGTGTTTCATGTCAACAAAAGAAAACTCACCATAAAGTCGCCAGCATGTATTGTTCCCATCTCCACAGACTGACCCTTCTCCAAACCCAGTTGTTTCACTATGTATTCTTTTGCTCGGCCAATTTCCTTCTTTGTGGCTCCATTGGCAACAGAGCAAATTTCTATTTGAAATCCATACGTTCAGGGAAGCTCATTTACATAGGGAAAGATAAATCAGGAAGCATCCAGAATTTAAAAGAATCATAGGCAGTACCCTTTACAGTGCGTGGCTTGTCCTCTTGTCGACAAGCAATGTAGAGGCAAGCAGCCAATAATGCATCCTGATTTCTTCCTCTGCTAGACTTCTGATCTTCAACCCGCTTATATATCTCATTAGCTCGATCCTTAAAATCAATTACAAATGCAACATAAGAGGATTAAAAATACTGACTTTACATGAAAACTGAAGTCGAAGATAAAACAAAACGTAAATATCAGTTTCGTGGTGAAATTGACACAATGCAAGGTATATAAACATTGTTCTGACAAGCATGACAGCAGGATGGTTTGAAGAAACATTATCTGGTCCTTTCTCTCCATCCTCACCCCCAGTCATCACTCATCAACACTTGGTTTATGAATAACCTTGTTTTAAACAGCATGCCCAGACAAATATCACCAGCTCCTAGCACTTTGAACCTTGGGCAATTTTTGAACCATTCATACAGTTTTCCAAAATTAAATTTTTAAAGTTTGGCTCCCAGCACTTCTGCGCCATGCATAATGACTTTCTCAAGGAAGTTCGAAGGTCAAATGATGCTAACCACACTACAGGTACAATCACAGTCTAGCATCAAGCAACAGTGAAGCCCAAATACCCAATACCATCTATTTTATCAAATGCTACATTAAAAGACGAATAATTATTAATTTATTAAAGTTTGTATCTGTGCTTCCTTGCCTAGAGTCAACCACAATAATTAGATATACAGTTCCATGAAACTTTTCCAATTTAAAAAAAAAAAAATTAAAATGTAAGAGTAAGAAGACTAATCCCAGATTAGAGCATCCAATACCTTGATGGTCGCAACGAGTCCCAACCTGAAACATTATCAGTCACATCAGTTAATTTCTCAACTGTCTCATTCAAGACAAAGCTTGCAACTAATCACATCTTACAAGAAAAACTGGGGAAAAATAAAATTCTGATATTTTAGCTATAATAATTTCCATGTCATAGCACCTAAATAGAACAAATAAAAACAAAGATATTATGGAAATAATAGGTCCAACAGAAAAGATTGGTCAATTTAGAAATATATTTCCGGGTTAGCACGTCGTGTACCCCATATTAAAATCACAAACAAAGCTTTTATTAACTTTTCCTCCCTCCATCACCCTAGGTTAGATTCAGATAATTCATGTTAACATCTTTACACTTTAGTTGCAAGCACTTACATCACAGGATTGCTAATGCTATGATCCGGTAGATAGAACCAAAAGCATTAGGTCGCTCAAGCTCAGTCATTACTCATTACTGAATAGCCAGAAATCATATTCACAAAAACCTTTTTCCCTTTCAACTTTCCAATCACGTAGAACCAATCCATCACTAGAACAACCAACACATATACGGAAAGACACGCATTCCTAATTAATTCCCAAAGCAAATAAACCACGATCGAACTTTTCTTCCCTTAACAAACGAAAATTACGTAACTAAAACGAAAAAAGATCACCAAACAAACAAATAACACGCCGATCTAACAAAAAAAGAATCACCACACGAAATTCATTAAAATTCAATTAACAAAAGAAATTCGCAATTCGAACACACAAAACGCTTGAACACTACCTATCGGACATGGTGGCGATGGTCTTGAAGGCGAGGATGAGGCCACGATCAGGGTTGGAGCCGCGGTTCTGCCAGCGGCCGAGGGAGGAGGAGAGGAACTCGCCGGAGGCGCCGTTGGGCTTGGCGATGACGGTGGAGAGGCCGCCGTCGCTGAGGAGTGGGTTTGTGGGCCCTCCGACACGGACGGGGTCGTTGTCGCCGGACTCGTTGGCGAAGGTCCTCCACTCGGAGGTCTCGTCGATGGAGTGGGACTCCAGGACGAGGCCGCACTCCGAGCACACCGTGTCGCCCGCCGAGTGGTCGGACACCACCTCCGTCTGCCGCTTGCAGTCCGGGCAAAACGCATCAGACATCCTGTCGTTTCGGTTTCGGTTTTCCCCTTCTAGAATTCTCCGGTCTCTCTATCTCTCTCTCTCCTCCTTCTCTCTCCTCTCTCGCACGCTTTCTCTCTCTCTCTCTCTCTCTCTAGAAATGGGGGAAGATCTAGGGTTTTGGTGGTGAAGGAGTGGATTTATTTCGTTTTGATTTTGGAGTTCGATTAGAGGAAGAAGAGTTTTCTTCTCTCGATCGGGTTCCTTGCTTTCGTTTTGGTTTTCGTTGTCTGTTTCGTTTGCGAGGTTAATGAATGAAACGGAGGGCAATTGGATGCAGCAAATGGGAGAATGGGAAATGCGTGGCATTTATAGGAGGAGAGGCGAAGAAAAGCTCTCGGTGACGGGAAAAAGGGGTAAGAAAAAACAATATTTTATTTTATTTTATTTTATCTTTTTTTTTTTGGGGGGGCCGGGTTTGTATGTGTATAACTGGTTTAGGAGTGTCATGTAGAATTCGTGGGAGAGCGGTGAGAAGCAAGATTTGATCTTGGGGTGTTTGGATGCATACATGATGCATATATATAAACATGCATACACATACATACACACACACACACACACACACACACATATATATATATATATATATATATATATATATATATATATATACTAATAGTGTAAAATAATTTTATACTATCAACTAATAAAAATATTAGAAAGTGATAAATCATGATGGATCTTTCATTGTAAAAGATGATTTTTTATATGAATTGACATTTTCAAATATTTCTATTGGTTGACAGTATAAAATTATTTTACGTTGTCAGTGCATTTAAATTAAATTCACATATATATAGAAATATTAGAAAATAAGAAATCATGACGAGTTTCTCATCGTAAAAGGTGGTTATTTATATGAATTGATACTTTGAAATATTTTTATTGGTTGTACATTTAAATTAAATATATATATATATATATATATATATATATATATATTTGAATTTAAATTTAATACATTATCTGTGAAGAAAATTTTTTATACAAATATCTAATTATGTAATGTCATATTAGCAAAAGTTGTTGACTTTCATACTCACTATTTGATTGATTATGTAAATGGAAGCATTTAACTGGATGACAATATAAAATAGATTAAAATAAACTCATTTTTTGTCATATCTTCTCATTTTTTTAATAATATGATAGTGTTATATTATAGGAAAAAATTAATAAATAAATATAAAAAGATTAATTTCTATATATTAATAGTATAAAATCACTTTATATTGTCCGCTAATTAAAATATAAAAAAGTGTTAAATTATATTAGATAACTATCGATTATGATAATAGATCCATTATAATTTGACACTTTCTTATATTTTTTTTGGCTGACAGTGTAAAGTTGATTTACACTATCGATATATAAAAATTAAACTCATAAATAATAAAGAATCTTATTATAATAAGATCTACATCTTTTTCAAAGCATAATAGCCTTATATTACTGAAGAATATGAGAGGATTCTACTCCTACTCTTTTTTATTAAGAGTTGAGAATGAGAATTTTTGTTCACTCTTACTCCTAATTCTAATTCTAATTCTAATTTTAATTCCAATTCTAATTTCAATTCTAATTTCATTTTCAACTGATTGGTTGGTCGGGGTTTTTAAGACTAGCCCAATTTGATAAGTTGTCATGGATCGAAATACAAAATTTCAAAAATCAAGAAGCATCCAGAATTTTTTTTTTGGGTCCGTAATACAAAGTTTGAAAAATGGCCCAAATGAGACTGCAGGCCGAAAAGAAAGCAGTACACAACAAGCTTAGTCAATGGACAAATGCAACAATACCACAAGGACATTGAGCATCATAAACTAGAATCTTATCTACTGACTGGGGTAAAGAATTTAGGCACCATTTGACTACAAGTTGAGCTATCTCATGGGTAGCTTCATTCGCCAATCTTTTTGCCCACAAGAAGTCGCTATTGTTCAAGAAATTCATCAATCTGGAGATATCCTCCAAGACTATCGTTGCTTCTAAGAAACTGAGCCCACTAGAGAGGTCTAACCAATTGGAAACCATTCATGTCTTTAGCTAAGATTACACTCAAATCAAGAGGGAATTTGTGGCACCAATCAATAGTGAGCTTTCTTAACGAGGCTGCTTGTGCCACCCAATGAGCTACCTAATTAGTTTCTTTGCTGGTCCAAAGCAATCCACAATAATCAAATAAGTTTTTGAGCCTAACAATATCTTCAAAAATTACTGCAATGTTTGGAGGTGTCCATGCATTTCTACAAGCATCAATTAGAAGAGAATAATCTAATTCAACCAATATTTGATCACAATAGCAACTCTTTGCGAAAATCAATCCCTTTATCAAGGCAAAGGCTTCCGCAGCCAAACTCAGGGATGTATGAAACTTTTTAGTTTTCCCTTTAATAACTCATCTTTGATTGTCTCTGATTATGACTGATACTGCACCAAATTGTCATGTTAGAGAATATGCCACATCCACATTACATTTCAACGTACCAATTGGAGGAGAACATTGGGATACACGAGAATGACTCCTTGGAGCTAATGAACAGTGGTTCCTCTCTGCTAAATGCACCTATAAGTATTTCGCAACTAACATTGTTACTTTGCAAAGGGTAGGCACCGGGCTTGGATTCATATGACCAAAGACACTATCATTCTTGTCCTTCCATATTTGCCATAACAAAGTAGCCATTGATCCAATTCTCTACTGCAAGGCATTTGGGAATACCTTCCAAATTTCCACATTTTGCCAAATCCAAAAGTCCAACCTTTGGACATTTGATTCATTTGGTGTAAGCTATAATTGGGATCCAAACCATATTGGTGTAGTCCAAGGACACAGTAAGAGAGCATGCTCAATGGTCTCAACTTCCCTATGGCAGAGTTGACATAGAGGTAAGTCCACCAGCTTCCTTTAATAAAGATTCTCTCTTACTACAATAGCATTGTGGCAAGCTCTTCAAAGAAACAATTGAATTTTTTGGGGGTAAGGAATGCTCCAAATCATATTCCAAACTAATTTATTAATAGCCTTTGAAGTGTAGTATTATCTGCTTATTTATCTCTCGATTCTGCTTAATAAAATGATATCCTGATTTGACTGAATATTGTCCATCTCTTATGTGTGGCCAAAGAAATTTGTCTGTGTTACCTGTGAGACTGATTGGGGTTTGTAGAGCACAAATAGCTACCCGTAGAGGAAGATACTGCCTTAATTTGGTAGTATCCCACTATAGATTAAAGGGATTAATTAGTTCACTGACTTTAAGATTAGGATTACATCCATGTGAAAGTTGTGTTCCTAACCAATTATCTTGCCATATTCCAATCATAGACCCATGACCTACCATCCATCTTCCTCCTTTTAGCAATACATTCCTGCCCTTCAATAAACTGTTCCAAATCTAGGAAACTCCTCCCTTCTTCTTGATTGTGAGAATATTCTCATAAGGAAAATAGATAGACTTTAAAAAAGTAACCCATAAAGCATTTGGGTTCAAGTAAATTCACGATACTTGGTTTGCTAGAAGGGCAAAGTTCATTGCATAAAAATCCCTTAAAGTCCATGCCCCCATATTTCTTACTTCTTGTCGTCATTTCCCAGCTTTTCTAGTGGATACTCTATTCCTTCCTATTTCTTGCTGATTTGTTGCATGCTAAAGGGGAGGAAATTGATTGGGGAAAAGTTAAAGAGGTCAGAGAGGAGATCATAAAGTTGTGGAGCCAACAAGAGAAATTTGGGGCCAAAGCTTAAGACTGAAATGGCTGAAATGGGGTGATAAAAATTCAAAGTTTTTCCATGCCACAATGGTTCGACAGAGAAAGCATAATCAAATTCAGATGTTGAAACTCCATGATGAAATTTGGAGAAAGGGTCAAGAAGATGTTACCCAAGTCATCCTAGACCATTTTATCAAAACTCATACGTCCAATAGGGTGCAGGTTCTGGAAAAGCGTAATAGGGGCATCCCTAAGTTGATTACCAAAAAGATGAATGAAGCATTGTTGAGACCAGTATCTATTGCAGAAATAAAAAAGGCTACTTTCTATCTTAGAGCTCTCAAAGCAACTAGGGGAGATAGTCTGAATCGTTTATTTCATCAGAAACATTGGGATGACATTGGACATGATGCATGTAATGTTGTTTAGTTCTTTTTTCAAACTGGGGAGTCACCAAAGGAGGTTAATGAGACTCAAGTGGTATTGATTCCTAAAGTGCACAAACCAAAAAAGGTCAGTGATTTTTGCCCTATTAGTTGTTGCAATTTTATCCATAATATTATTTCCAAAATTATTGTTATAAAGCTGAAACAATTTATGCCTAATCTTATATCTCATAGTCAAAGTGCATTTGTAGCAGGGAGAATGATTCAGGACAACATAATTACTACTCATGAAATTTTTCTTTGTCTAAAAAAGAGGAAGAGACCTAGTAAAGATGGTTTTGTAGCTAAACTTGATATGAACAAGACATATGATTACTTAAAATAGATAGAGATGGCAAAAGGGGTTTAACCTATCAGATTGGCTTGCCAAACCCATCAAAAATGACGGGTTGAGTTGATATAATGAACCGTCAAAAAATTTAAGCTCGCTTAACCCACCTTGCCTAACCTGTGGGCTTTGGCGGGGTGGGGTGGGTTGATTCGCGGGCTAGGCAGGTATGGTTTTTTTTTTCAAAGGCTGATTTCGTAACTATAAGTGACTAAAGTGACCCCAAGCCCACTTAACCTAAGGCAATAAATCACTACTTCACTAGGGCATTTCATCTTTGAATTTCAGAATTTAGGAAAATAATCTCTGTTATCTCATTCTCTTCTCATTTCTGTCTCAACTCATCACAATCTTGTCTTTCACTCTCATATTAGACTCTCAGTATCTTACACTCAGACTCTTATCTCTTCTCATCTACAACGAATCGCGATCTGAAGGTTTTGAAGCAGGATGCAAGTTGCGATCTGAAGGCTAAGAAGCTGGAAGCAAAATGCGATCTAAATGGCAACAAACAAAAAGCAGGACGCAACTGTGAGCATGAGGCAGAAGTTGACCGCAATGTAGAATATCAACCAACAACCATAGGAGAAGCGTCGGCGTTCATCTCCATTTTTAGGTCAGTGAAAATGTTTCATTTTTTATTATTAATTTTTAATTAATGAAATATAGTTAATGAAACTAATCTGGACTGCTTTCATTTTATGAGCAAATAACTGACCAAAAAAAGCTAGTTATCAAAAGGTTAATTGTACCATTGCAACCAAAAGGTTTGGATTATTAGATAAATCAATTTGAATGATACAGTTATTTATGGTTTGGTTTGGTACAATTTAATAGTTCAATTCAGTTAAATGGTTTGTCGGGGGCCTGACTTATTGGATGATCGCCAGGGGGTGGCAAGGGCGTGCGGAAATGCTCTTAGGGGCCCGGCAAATGGCCATAATGTCGTGGATCTTGCAGGTGAAATTATGGAGACAGCCACAATTGGGCACGAGTAATTGCTGCATGCTCTTGATACCAGTGTCAATATTTAGGGGATGGCGTGTAATCAATAATGGGATGACCATGTAGCACACACTCAAGTCGACTATGCCACACATTAATCCAATGTTGATGTGTCTATATCCAGTTCCAGTCTGTTTTTCCCCTCAAATCTTAGTTATGAGATTCTCCTTAGTTCATAGGATTAGGCGGAATAAGCTGATATAAGCCAAACTGATGCGTCACACGGTTGCTTAGGTGCCATTTAACCGCCTCGAAGCACACAAGTGCAGTGATAGCCGAGCAAGTTGCACGTTCATCCTCCACATGCGATGGAATACATGAAATAATAGCATGAATTTTATATGAATGCTATAAAAACTGCAGCTGCATTATAAAATAAAAAAGACATAGCATGAGATATATATATATATATATATATAATTTGATAATCAAATTATAGGAATTGTTATAGTATTCTATTCGCTACCTGATTCTGTAAGCCAACGCGATCTAAAGCCCTCTTTATATTGGTAACAGATGCATAGTTAAATCTTCATGGATATTCAACACCAGCCCATCTATGTAATCTTAAAATTACTATTTTCTATACAATGTTATAATTTATTTTTTATTAGGTTATAATTTTAATTAATAAGTAATTGAGTTAAATTAGTTTACCTCACACATAAGGGAAATGTAATTGGTCTGTCAACTGGACATAAAAATAGAAGTCGATGCCATGCCCATGATTGCAGTAGTATGAGGCAGTCGTTGACCTCCTTTGTACCTTTTCGTGAGGCATGACATAAGCCTCGATATAGCATAATAAAGTATGTCGAACCCCAGCTATACTGCCCAATCTGGTCCAACTGTAAGAGCAACGGAAGATACTTTCCATGGATGCTGGATGACATCTTGTCCGGCATTATTTTATAGCCCAATAAGCACAGTATATAAACACGCGCAAAGCACTCTATTGTCTGCTGGTTGGCATTCTCTGCAAGTGTCGAATTAAGATGCTCCAACCAAGACAATCTGATTGTGCTTCCAATAAAGTCATTGGCTTCGGGGCGTTCACCAGGGCATACCTCACACATATCCTGAATTAATTGTACATTTAAATCGGTTGTTCCAGTGACAACCAGCTCATTGATGGGTAGGCCAAGGTGGAGTGTAACGTCTTCCAATGTCACGGTACACTCCCCACAAGAAAAATGAAATGTGTGATACTCTGGCCTCCATCATTCTATCAATGCACTAATTAGATCTGGAAGTAGATGAAATTTGTTAATACTAGCAACTTCATTCAGTCTTACCCTATGTAAGTACCCTTCTATCGTATGATGTGGTAGCTCGACATTCCTAATTTGCATGCGCATTTGTCTACCATCCTATAACATTATCATAAATTAATAAATTAGATAAATTTATAATAAAAATTGTTGCATTATTATTGTAAATAACAGCAGGAAATAACAAATCGCTCTAAACCTAAAATTGAAAATAAGTATCATTACTTCTATTCTACTTTTTTGTTTAAATTAAATGTCATTTTAATTTAATTTAACTATTTAAATCGTATGCCACTTTTATGTTATCTATTCTTTGTTGCAATAAAGAATAATAATAATAATAATAATAATAATAATAATAATACCACCAAAAAATAAATTAAACTTCTATCACCGATTTATTAATTTAAATTTATATTCTATTAGCTACGACCATCTCTTAAATATTTATTGAATATTTCTATTGTTAATGTAATTAACAAATAAATTAATATATTGTAAAAAATATATATATAACTATTTTTTAATAATTGTCTAATATTTTTATCTTCACATAAACAATTAAAACAAACACTTATTGAGGTGCATATTTAGTAACTCTACCATTCACCTAAGTTGAACCCAACAATTATCAAAACTAAATATGCAGTCTTACAAAATAGAATAAAACCAAAATTACATACAAAAGTTTGAAAAACAAACATTGCATAGACCTTAAAAAAATTAAATAAAAAAATATATAATCATTTTTTAATAATTGTCTAATATTTTAAAACTAATAATGCACTAAAATTAATTGCAAACATAATATTACCACAAAATAATAATACCTCTTACAATATTCATCTTATGGTCAATCTAATTTGATATACATAGGATCTTAACAAATTAAAATTAATTTTAAACATAATATCAGTATAAATTTTTAAACAAAATTTTTGAAAATAAATATATTATCTCAGGAACTTGCATTGCAATATGACTACTTGAACCTACTGTTGAATCGCGGCATCGATTGCATCGACTCATTCTTGCAGTCTCGTTCTGTCCTTTTTGATCATACACCAAATTAGATCACACATTCAAAATAATTTTTCTCACTTTGGTACTCTCACACATTCAAACACTTCTTACTCTTGTTAACAAAAACCTTCACTCTGAGCTTCGCATCAAGTGAATCTCATTTATAGAGCTTTCAGTCCAACTATCAATAGTATTGTTTTGTTTCCTACCTGCAACAACACACTCGACTCCTATTCAACATTTAACATTAGTCAATTTTTTTACTATGCACCTTACACATTCCGTCCAACCTATTTTTGCCCCCTTCAACCTATTTGCAGAAAGCATTATGGACAATGCTTTTTTTTTTTTTTTCTGACTACGAGAACACTTCGGTTCCTATTTGAAGACACGCGTATACTGTTTACGTGCATGTGTTACTATTCATTGGTGTTTTTTGTCTCATATTTCACCGTGCTGCAAGGCGAAATTTGTTGTAATGCTTTACTATTCCTACCTTTTTTTTCTCTCAGGTTTCGCCCTGCTGCAAGGCGAAACGCATGCATTTGTTCCTTGCAGCATGTAGAATTCAAGTAAAAAAAATAAAATATAGATACTACTTATAATATGGCAAAATGTGTATTAATTTCTCACACTTCCGTAATTCTGTTATTAATCCCATATTACTGTATTTTAAGTCTATTGTTCCCATAATAAAATTAAAAAACCAAAAATTTCAAAACGCATATTACAATTATATTAACATATTGTTCCTATATTTAAAAATCGTAGCCACAATTATGTCCCTGAGTTACATACCTTGATATTCGCCATTAAAGAAGAAATATATGAACTCGTGATAAATCTGCCGTTAAACTTTCATCACAACGCCGATTTTTTTTTTTAAAAAAAGAAATTTACATCATAATGGATGATGTAAGCTTTTATTGTACTCAAGGATTGAATTATGTATAGAAACTTAATGTATCAAAATTGACAATGACATCTAGGGATGTCAAAAAAACCCATACCCGCGGATATCCGTGGGTAATACCCGTAATGAGGCAGGTATGGGGGGAAGATTTTACCTCATGGTAATGTGACTGGATTTTAAATACCGCGTGTTAAACAGGCGAAGAGATCACTATATCCATACCCACGGGTATCCGCCATAAAATTATTATTTTATCCTTAAATTATTAACTTAGTTAAATTAATATTATTGTTATTTAAATTGATTAGATTAAGGTCTAAATTTATAAGTTAGATTTATTTGTACTTATTATATATTAAACTAATAATTAGATTACTATTATGTGTTTATTTTTATTTTAAGTATTTTAACTTATTAGAATTTAGATTGTAAAATTATATTATTGTATCTATTTTTTGTTTATTTTAATTTTAAGTATACTAAATTGTTAGAATTTGAATTATTAAATTAGATTATTATTTATGGTTATTTTAAGTATTTTATAATATTCAAATTTTTATATCTAATTTAAATTTTTAAAATTTTTAATATTTTAACGAGTATCCATGGATATCCACGGGTACCCGTAAACCCGCAGGTAAGGAAAAAACGGGTACCCGCACGGATATGGGGTGGGGGACAGGGGCGGGTAGTTCTTCATGCGGGACAGGGCCTATCCCCACCCCCTCGCCTGTTGACATCCCTAATGACATCATCTCCAAAAAGTTAATATGTAATTTGTTTTTTATTTTCAAAATATTTTATAATTTTTAAATTTAAAAATAAAAGGCCAATTTTCTCCTTCTTTTCCTTTAAACTTCTCATTCCAAACATTCCTGACATTATCTGCCAAGGCTGGAATAATAATAATATTATTAGACATGAGATCCATGCTCAATGAGGTCAATGTCAAAGAGGATAATTCAAATTCAAGGAATGGGAAGAACAAATTAAAATAAGTGTAAGCAAATGGGGCCTTCAGGATTTAAAAAAAAAAAGGCAAATGGACCCACTGCAAAAAAAAAATGTTAAATAGCCATAGGTTTTCTTCGAATTCAGGTATTATAATTATGAAACATATAAATTGATTTTTAGATAAAAAGTGAATTATACAATTATTTCATCTAATAATTATATAAGTATCTATAAAAAAATTATAATTTCTTTAACTTAATAACATAACATTACTTTAAAAATATCACGCTCTTCTGATCGTTATCATTTTGACTCGATCCGATTCAAATCTAAATTGGCTGGCTCAATGCTGGAGGGACCATTTACCAAATTCATTTGATGTTACATTTGGGAAACTTGCAGCCCAAAACGTATATAATTAATAAACTAAACGGTTTGGCCATTTGTTTTTTCATTTGACAAATGACCTCTATGGTCTGGGCACTAAATTGACTTCACTTATTATTAATTATTTGCCCAGGTTGGGGTCGTTGGATTTGCAAATGTGAAATGAAAAAATAAATGAGATAATTAAAAGGGACAATGTTCGGTGGGTTGTGATTTGTGAACTTGTGGCTGTGGGCTAGGCTACGAGCGAGCTTTAGCTAAAGTGACGTTTTTCTTGATCTTTATATTCAAGGAGTCATTTGGTTTCGGGTCAAATATTCAGTATTTGTTTACTCATCTTTTTCTCATTTATCCTAAACTTCACCAAGAATTCTTTAGAGAAAAAGCTAAAGAATGGCACCACAGAATTGTTCACTGGTTCATGTCATAGAAATCCAAAAGTACAATGACCAAGTAAAAGAATCAAAAAGTACAGTTACAGGTAGCTTTAATCACCAGCATTCAAAGTTTTTGTTTGCTGCCATTTGCACGTGGTCACTTAATTGAGAACAAACATATACGCTGCCATAAGAAATTTGTCTTTCTTACAGTTAGTTTAATAGGTGAGTAACAATAGAGGAGAATAAGAATTATTCATGAATGAGACTTACTACACATAAAAGTCGTCTTATTACCCATAAGTCTTGCCATAAAAAATTCTCTCACATTTTTCCTCCTCCATCAAACTTACCTTAAAAAAAAAAGAAGCTTTGAAACGGAAAATTGGGCGAGTCTTATTTATGTGTGTTGTGTTTACCACGCAAGTCTCCCATCTCAAATTGAGTTGACTTGCAAGCCGGAAACCTGAAGCCCAAATTGATGCTGCCCGTGACAAGCATTACCAGTCTCATAATTGTTTGGATCTCATCGACTGGAACAAGAGGCTACTAACAACAAGCCCATTATTATTCCTCATTGGATCCCATCACACAATTGTTATATTATTCTCTACTTCGGCTAATCCCAATGCATTCTGATTTCTGAGCAAGCTTCTCAAGGATAATGAAAATGAAACTATTCATAATCTCATCATTAATGTAATAGTTTTATATATACACACGCTACATTATATCGCAACCACACATTTTTCATTGTCTTCTCATAACTAATTTGGTAAAGCATCTCATTGTAAGTAGTGATATTTTATTTGTTATATATTTATACTTTAATTCAATGGCTTATTCTTAGTGCGAGAAGACATAATTTCTAATGTCGGATACTTATAAGTTACATCAGAACAAAAAACTTGTAAATTCTATAGACCATATACTTTTGTCATAACAATTATTCAGGTACATCACATTTGTGAATATAAATCAAATTAAAAAATTAAAGCCTTTAGTTACTTTTTTGACACGTAGCTACCTTATGGACAATGTTGTAATTGTCGTGACTGTGTGGGATATTTTAGTCTTAAGGTGCCATGGTGAAGTTTTTTTCTCCATGGACTGAACAGAACTATAAGTAGTGGCTGAAATTTTCATCTTGTATAGTTGTATGTCCCGGTAGCTTTGTGCGCTGAGAAGTGAGAAGTTGAGGACATTCCAGAGAGATCTGAAAACAAATCACCGAAGCTGAGGACTTAGAAGCTCATGTCTGAAACTGACACTGTTACCATTTTTTAAGGTTCTAATCTCATATCAAACACTGACAAGTTTGGCACCGTAACTGCAGCAATCCTTGGTAATCAAAAGTGTTTTGTTAATTGTACTTGTACTATGTAGTATGTAAATGATGTATTTGGACTTTGATCATTTGTAACGCTCAATATCTTTTTTTTATGTATTGGGTTTTCCAGTACCAGGTTGTTGGGCTCATACTGTTTGATATCGTCTTTTTACATCATTGAACCAATAATGGGGTTTCAGTTTTTTCAGTGTTTATGTGTTTTTTTAACCCCTTTGATTGAAAATTATATTTTGCTTTTCTCGCATTCATTTCATGGCTTCTCTTGCAAATTGGCGGAAAGGATTGGCTTTTGTTTGATTATTTGCTTTTGTGAATTTGCTGATTAGTTCATGGTGCATATTGAAGCCCAATAATCTTTATTGATCATGTGATTGTCCAGAAATTTGTCAATTATCATGCATTGGGAAGATTGAAATGAGAAGATACTTATATCTGGATTTCAATATCTCTCTAATTTTAGGAGATCTTTTCCGTTTGTTTGTTATTGGAATTCACTAATTCAATTTCGGGTTATACAATGGAAATTCACTTATCCCTTGTTTTAATAAATTGCAGCCCATCAGCAGCCAAAAACATAATCTTTCCGCAAATGGGAATGTAGAATCGGGTTAGGACAGATTGGAGTTTGGAGTTTGGAGTTAGAACAAGGAAAAGTGGTCTTCTATATAATGAGTGCATGCATATGAAGTTCAATCTACTACTTGCAGCAGGCTGCTTTTAGGGAGGGTTGCTTTGTGTTGTTGTCTTCCTCTTCCCCTTTCCTCACACTTTTAATTCGTCAGTCTGAAATTTGTAGCGGTAACCAGCTCCTTATGGATTCTGTACTCGGTAATTGGCCATCATATGATCCTCACAACTTCAGTCAGCTTCGACCTTCGGATGCTTCTGGCTCTTCTGTAAGTGTTTTTTTTTTGTTGGGGGGGGGGGTGGGAATAAAAGTATCTGAGAATCCTGATAAAACTCATTCAAGTAATGCAAATATATAGCTTATCGGTTATTGAAAAATTGTGTTGCGTTTGATCCTTAGTTTTTGCTTTTGCACTATCTATTTCCATTTACCCTAGCTGAAGGTTTAGTGAAGAGAGAATTGCCCTATTTTTTCCCACCCAACTTCTCCCTTCTTCATTTAGTATAAAGGTTGGCTGTTAACCGTTAATATAAGATTTTCTTCTAGGTTAACTAACTTGCATATTTGAATGGGACCATTAGATTTTGAGAATATTTCTGAAATTGAGGTTGGAACTTGGTAGAAGAATTGTAAGAAAAATAATGTTGCAATCTTTTTGTTTTCAAGTTTGTTTCTTTTTATTTCATGGGGGATTATGTTGCAAGATTTTGATTGTTATTTCGGTTTTCTTGGATAATCATGATTCATAATAGTAATGGACTAATGGTGTGGTGTAGTTTGTTGTTGGCTTGCTGTTATATGCAGCATTGTCTCTGGGAAGATCTCCTTTTAATCGAGTATGAATGCCCAAATAGGACACACGTAATTTGAATGGATCACTGTTTTTCCTTACATCTTTTTCTCACCGAGTCACAAGTAGACCAAGTTGAGCAGCTTGTGTGTGTGTCTTTGGGAAAGCAATGCTTTTTTTTTCTTAACAGTGAAATTTGCTATTTAAAATAAGCATTTCTAGGATCAATTTTATAAGCAACTTGCTAGTTGCTACTGTTTTCGTTCATAAGCACATTATGAATCACCTCATCATCTATTTTCATTCGATTTCTCAAGATGAAATTTCTATTTTCATTCAGAAAATGGCACCAGCGACTTACCATCCTACTCACAACAGGACCGTAGCACCACCTGATCAAGGTAGTGGAGTAAGCTTTCTTCTACTTGTGTAGTAATGCTTTGGTGTATTCATTTGATTAATAATCTGTTCAAACTACGTCAATCATGTTTTTGGAGGAGGATCCAAACTGCTATTGCTTAAAAATATTTGGCTTGTACATGAAAGGGGAAAAAAAATGAAGAAAGATTATTAATCTTGGTTCCAGTTTTTGTTTTGACATAGAGGCCCATTCAACATTTCCTAATGGGTCTGGAGAGAGTAGATGTATGCAACCTTACCTACACAAGTGGAAAGGCTTTTTTGAAGATTTGAACTCGTGACCTCCAGGTCACAAGACAACAACCTTACTGTTACTCCAAAACTCGGCCTCATTAGCTGTCTAGCTTAATGATGGTTTTTATTTTTGGGGGTAGAGGGTCATTGGTGTTTCTCAATGGAGGTTTTGCTAACGTGTTGAAATTTCTTCTGACAGTGATAAGTACCGAAGCCAAAAATATCCTCCTAAGACATATCTATCAGCGTGCTGAGGAGAAGGTTAGTCTTGAAAGTTAAAAACTCTTTTAACATTTTGGTGCAGGTAGTTGTGCACATACATACAGCCACCCATCACTGCAGAGTGATCTAATAGCACTGCACATTACCATTTTCATTGCAGTTGAAACCAAAAAGAGCTGCATCTGAGAACCTTATATCTGAGCGTGGATACAAGCAACCAAGGGTTTCTACCTGACACTTTTCATTGACCACTGTTGCATGTGGTTGCGAGCTACTTTGTCAAAGATATAATATACTCTTATGTTACAAAGAAGACTTTGGCCTGCTTGGTGCTGTAAACTAATGTGTCAGCTACAGACTTGGAGATTTTAAATTTTGAAGTCTGGTGAGCCCCATCAAAAGTATACAGTGAACGAAGTGATTAGTGATTATGCTTTTACTGTATATTTTTGTTCTATGCTTCGTGTGCTACACAGTTAAAATCTGCTTGTTCACATAAGTAAGACATGGGCACGTGCTATGATTCAGGTTTGAGGTTTTGCAATATGCATCCTTATCTTGTGCCATAATCTTTATCCTTATTTTATATGGCGACTTCTATTCACATTCCCAACCTACAAAGATTCATCTTTTATCAATCCATGAGGACTTCAAAGCTCTCTCTAAGATTAACTCATGTTTAAATAGTGGTGCTTAACAGGATTAATACAAATGACTTTCTTCTCTGTTATACAAGTAAATGGAATTTATTTATGAGTAAAGTATGACAATTTTGCAACTGTATTAAGAGAAGAGTACTTATACTCCTGACTTATACAAATTATTCTTTACTCTACTACTTAGAATTTTTTTTCATTAAAATAAAAACCATATTTTTGTCAACCTTCCTATGTCCCAAAACCAAAAGAAAAATGATATGATAGGCTTGGGTTCACCGTGAACTCGAGTTCAAGAAAGATCTTGACTATTGATTATATAATATTTATATATTTATAATTTTAAGATATGTTTTGAATGGTTAGAATTTTTTTTAGACTCGGGTTCATCGTAAGCTCAAGTCTACCAAATCATTACTCAAACCAAAAAGCATCCTCCATTTTTTTTTTGGTCGTTGGAGGGAGGGGGGGGGAGTGTTTTGCTCTGTCCCATGACTTGAACTTATGCCCCTCTATATGTGGCCTTCCTTCAGGCTAGTTGATCAACCCACTGAGCTGGCCGGAATCCACATCCTCCTCCATTGAAAGGGCTTATGTTTGGTAGGTTGCAGCTGAACCATTTGATGGATGAAGGGCTTTGTGGCCCATTGGTTACGGGACGTGGTGTAGATCAATTGTGATATTGCTGTGTAAAAGAATACTTGGGCTAAGTTCTCCATTGAAAACAACTCTAATGTGTCTTGAACCTAGCCCATTTTACAAGGTTGAAACTGAAAGGTTACAAAAAATAGTTTTGACCAAAAGAAAGATAGTTCAGACCAAAAACAAAAAGAAAGAAAGAAAGAAAGAAAGAAAGAAAGAAAGAAAGTGGCATAATGTGCCACCAGACCAAAAAATGTAGGTAGAAGTATGCCCCAGCTAACAAACGGAACCGAGAAGATTCTGACGCAGTCACAAAGTTGACCTTTGTCTTTTCTTGTTGTAACATTGTGCCTTTCATGAACAAAGGCAATTATTGGATAATGATATTTGTACATAAATTTTAGGGTAATTTGCACTTAAACCCCTTTGAGGTTTTATAATATTGCAAATACCTTTAAACTTCTACAAATATTATATTCCACTTTACTCCCCATGGATTTTTGAATTCCAACTTTAAGATTCTGACTTCTGACTTTCAACATCTGATTTTATTATAATACAATTGTTTCCCATTCAATAATGTAAAAAATGAAATCAGAAGTTGGAATATTGAAGTTGGAACTCGAAAAGCATACACTTACTTCATAGACCCACCAAATGCCCCCACACGTCACCTCTTCCTTATCACATGCTTTTCGAGTTACGAGTTCCAAATTAGTGTCTGTGAGAAGTTGGGCAGAGTGTAATATTTAAAGAAGTTTGAGGATATTTGCAATATCATAAAATTTCATGGGAGGTAAGTATAATTTACCTTGAATTTTATATACATTATTTTGAAACATGGAGAAATACAAATAGTTAGGGATTTTAATTATGTTCAATTTTTTTATTGGCAAGTTTAGTAAGATAACTAATAATAAATAAAATATTTTCACTAAATTTATCTGTGAGATAATTGAGATCTTCAATTATTAGAATATAATTTCTTATAACTAGATTATTGAAATCTCTAATAATTAATACATATTTTTTAAGTGTTAAAATAGTATATTTTAAACTTATGTATGATATCATTGCTCGCAACTAGTTGCCAACAATATCTAAACAAGTCTTTTCATGAAGTATTGTTTAGAAGCTTGAAGAGAGAAAAAATTATTAGAATGGCTAAAATACTGATATAAATGAACTTCTAAGAAAAATCAATGTCTTCAGGAAATAAACAGACGTATTAAAAAGAACAGTTTTTATTGTTATTTTAAAAACTTTAACCCCATTCCATAATGATGTGTTACCAACGCAAGTCAGAAGGCTAATATTTTAAATTCATTGGTATTTAGTTTCCACAAAATATTTGTTTAAAATTGGTGGTAGTGAAAAAATACTTTGCTCAGTTGGAAGAGACACAAATTTTAAAGCTCTTTCAACTATGAGGTGCCTGTTCGAATGATCCTAACAATTGATACTTTGGTGGGGATGCCAAAACATAGTTACTCACAAATTTTACCCAAAAAGGGATGCATTTCCCATTGAAGTTACAAATTGATAATTTAGAATGGACACCAGAACAGAATTCCTCACGGATTGGACCAAAAAGGGAAAAAGAAAAATTATAAAAATAAAGATTTGGTGAAGTTGAAACTTTTTATTGAGCCAGTTGACGCATAATCTTGTTTGGGGGTCATAATCAAATACCTTACACATGCATAGTGCCTTACGTACAAAAAAAATGTTATGACGTATGTTCTCATTGCTGTTGGAACCACAAATGGTCAGAGGCCAAAATAGAGCAAGGAGGAAGAAGTAGGCGAGAGGAAGCCGCCATTATCGCCCACGTTTTCAGAATTTTACCGCTTTGTCGTAATGTTGTGGGGCGGTGGCACGCTATATACTAGTTTTTTTAATCAAGTGTATATATTGCGGGTAACACGCATACATCGATAATTTCGGTTGGGCATTATGGTTGTCTTGTCTTTGGTTGCTCTATTCTTCTTCTTCTTCTTCTTCTTTTTTTATGTGATATTATTTGTAGATTAACTTAGCAACTTTGATTTTAATTGAGATTAATCTATTCTCATACACAAACATTGAATATGAGTATACACAAACGGAAAGCCAATAAAGTGAGTCTACTCTGATTACAAAGTCACCTGTTATAATCCATAAAAATCACTTATTACAAAATAAATGTAATATACCAAATTTGAAAATAATCGAAAATTTCAAGTGTGTGACCCGTATTCTATCAATTCTATGTTGGAAAATTTTGTGGATTTACATAAATCAAATCACGTTTAATTTTGAACCCGGATTAACTAAATGTTAAAATTGATTAATCTTATTGTTGAGCAAATTAATGCGATTATTGTTCTTTATTGGGAACTTACTATCGCCATATCGATAGATATTGTTATATCTCTGCTATTGTATAGAATTGCTTCTTTGTAATGGTGGGCACATAACTTTCTAACACATGGGAGGCGCCTCCTCCTAACCCTATATATGGCGTTGTGGCGTTGAAGCAAACGTCCTTTGAACTCCCTTTAATAGGAGGAGTTCTTCTCTTCCTCCGCCCTTGTCGCCTTTTCTTCTTTCTCCGCGATTAAAGAACGGAAAACAGCTTTGGATCGATCGTTTTTCATCGATTTAATCAGGTTCTCTCGCACCTATTCTGTTCTTGATTTTCATGCTGTAATCGGGATCAAAACTCGATCCAAGGGCGTTAAAATCCCTTCAAGTGGTATCAGAGCCTGTTTTGGTTACTGATTATGGCTAATGATTGTGTTTTGGTGCGAGTTTGGGGTGTATGAGTTCAAAGGTTCATGAACCCCAAAAGTGTCAATTTCGAATTTATGATTCTAGCCGTTTGATTTCAAAATTTGTTGAGGATTATTGTTGTTTATGTTGTTGTGAATTTATTGAGCCGATTATTGTGTAATTTGGGGCTGGATTGAGAGAGAAATCGAAGGAAGAACCGAAGAACCGTACTCCTTTGATCGAAAATCCAATTTAGTTATCTGGACCGATTTGCGCTCAAACTCCATATGGGTTTTGTAGAGCTCTTCAAACTGAATCTAACGAGCTATAGAACGAGAATTTTCGTTGAAGATTGAGGGAGAAAAGTGTGAAAAATCGCGGAAACCCACGCGGTTGTTCTTCGAGTTGGCTCAGGAGTTATAGGCCACGGTTCTTCGAGATATCACATGGGTTTTGTAGATCTCTCTCTTACGAATCTATAGACACCAAAATCGCTTAATTTCGTTGAGAAATGAGGGAGATATGGCGTTCGACCCGTTTTACTATTACGCGGGTCGGGCAACCCGTTTCTGATCCGTCCCAAGGTTAGGGACGATGAACAGGAACACGCGCGTGAAGCCCACTCGCGCGTTGGAGCGCGTGCAGGTGCGTGGAGGGCCTTCCCGGGCTCAATTTTTCACCAAAATTTGTAGGCTTGGTATTTTCAATAAAATAAAATTATTGGTGAATTTTATTTATTTTTTTGAGCATTATAAATATTTATTTGAATTTATTTCAAATTTAAAATGCTCAATATTATATGGTACTCTCTGAATTTTGGCCTGAAATTTTTTGTGCACATTTATGTTATTATTGGGCATATTGTATTACGTATACTTTCAGAGTTAATATGCTTTGCATATTAAAATAATTTTGAGCTCCTTATATTTATTATATTGCAATTAAAATTATGATATGCCACTATTGTTGAATATTTTGCAATATTACTCTGAGAATTGCAGTTTAAGTAATATTGAGACTGTTGTTTTGAGTTTTTAATGAAATTTTGGGTATCAAATAAATTATTTTGAATTTTCTAGAAATTAAATTGATTAAAGTTGTATGATATTTCCCGAATTTTATTCTGGGAAATTTTGTAGATAATTATGACGTATATGGGCATGTCATAATTCGTGCATTCTTAGAGTTTAAATATTTTGAATATTGAAATAAATTTTGGGCACCTCTATGGTTTATATTGATTATGGAATATTGCAATTTTTGCAATTATATTGAATTTTGTGCGATGTTACTCTGAGAGTTAACTTATGGAATATTTTGATACTATTGTTGAGCATTTTTTATGATTGTGAACTCGCTTTCGCGGGATCAATTGTGATAAATGCTAATTTTGTGAATAATTTTGTGCAAAATTGTTTTGAGAATTATTTCCTAAAATTCTAGAACATAATTTGCTACGCACTCTTATTTTATATGGAATAATGACTTCTTTTATATAAAATTTTGAGAATCTGATTTATGCGGTCCAAGTGGGAGAATGTTTGATATTTGTGGACTTGCATAAATCAGAATGAATTTGTATAAATCAAAGTTTAAATTTAGATTTAATCCAAATTAAATACATGCTTAAATAATAGAGCATGTTATGGATTTCAAGAATATTGATTTATAGGGAATGTTTGTTGTTTAAGGATAAAATTTTGTGATAGTCAAAATATTATTATGTTGGCTAAAATCTTACTTTCCATAAAGGAAAGTTATTTTAGGTGATGTGACTCATCATGATAAAATGAGAGAAATTATTCAAATTTTGAATATCTCTCTTTGTGTTTAGTTCCACAATCTGGTAATTATTTTCTATTTTGATTTTAAGGGGAATTTTGCTCACAATTTATTATTTATTATGTACATTTTATGCTTTTCTATGAGAAAATTCAAGGAGTCATTTTTGCTACTGTGAGCATTAATTGCTCCCCTATTTTGGCTATGCTGTCTTTAATTTTGTGGAAATTTTAAATATTATTACTTATGTTGCATTGAGAATTACGTTAATAATGAACTTACCCTTCGGTTTGTCTTTATTGACATAATTCTTAATGATTTGAAAATTGTGTCCTAAGGTTTTCAGTATCCTTTCGATACTAGCTTTAGAGACATGACTTTATTGTTTATTGGAGTTTACTTATGTGCAAAATATTGGAACCCTAAAGGGTATTGTAATTATATAAGACTCTATTTATTAATTGGGTATTTGAAGCAATCTGATATTCTATGAATCTTGCTTCAATCTATGGTGCAGCTTGTTTTATATTGAATTAAATTATTTTATGGATTGCGAATATTGTTGGATTATGTAGATAATGGACATACCCTTCGATGTGACATTATTTAACATAATCATTATGTGATAGAGAAGACTCTATCAAGTTGAAGAGACTTGTGTATTGTGATTCGAGACCCTTCGGTAGGATTGCAATGGTACAAGATTTTAATTCAATTGATTGCCCAATTGATTGAAAGTGAGAAAACTGATTTTACTATATGAATAAATTATGATATTCTGATATAAAGTTTCTCCTTTTCTATCACACTGTCATTGCACTATTATTTTAAGACCAATATTGAGGACACTTTGGGTCTCTTGAAATATAAAATTACTCCCGTTTATATAGAAACTATTGTTATAGTGGGAGTTAGAGACTCTATGATTTTATTATGTCCTTATTAATGGTCATATATAGGTCTAAAATGCTTTGGCTAGCATATTAATTTTGCTATGCCATTATAATTTGGTTGTTGTTTCAGTTTGCGATGACACAGAAAAGAGATATTTATTTTAAAGTGTCAAAGACACTTATGATCTCTTCATTTATATAGGCAGAGTATGTGAAGCCAATTTTGTGAAACTTTATGGCTAAAAGTTTTGTTAACTCTGCACCTTTGTTTCTCTCTAATTTTATCCTTTTGTTGTTGAGAGAATAGTGGTGAATTTTAAATTCATATTGAGCACTCTACCACTGATCTATTAATAATCCCACTACTTGCTGTTATACCATTAGAATATATTGAAATCTTATAGTCTCTAATGGGATCATCTATATTGTTTGATATATTGGATCAGTGGAAAATATTGTGCCATATACTAATTTATATCCTTTGTGATTATATGGCAATTCATACTAGACTTGATATTCTTTTCGAGTATATTCCTAAAAAATTTATTATTGTTGATTCCCCTAATTAATGGTTAGCTGCCAAAGGTTCTATTATTGATTTTGTAACTCATATGGGTATATTAAGGTCTCTTTTGATATTTTGGGTTAGTGGGAGGATTTAAACGTAGCTTATTATGACTTCATACTATTGTTAATGCCATTTAAGTTTATAGAAATTAATTGTTTATGCAATTTTGCATAATGGCGTTATTATTGAGACATACTAGGCTACTGCTCGATTTTGTTATCTTTGAGATATGTTGTTGAATCTCAGAGAGCATCTTGGGCGGATGCTTATGTTGCCATATATTGTTGTGCATATTTATGTGAATATGGCAAATATTGGAGACATTTTGAACCCGTCTCATATTATGATGAGATTTATTAGATCTCATATAGCATCTAAGAGGCGGATGCTAGCCATTGTTGAGAATTGCTTTTGGTAATCTATTGGCATACCATTCTGTTGTTGTGCATTCGTATTTACTTTATCACCATTTATTTGGAGTGGGTGAGATGAGTATCTCACGTGTCACGATGTCGATTCTTCAGCCAGTATGATTCTCTGCGTTGTTGAGTGCTTGTTTCCATATCGGACCATTTGGATGAAAGTGCGGGATCAATTTTGACATCATATCGCGCCACATATTGTGAACTAATCCTGGGGAATTGTTTGTGAGGATTTGATTTATGTCGTCCAAGTGGAAGGTTGTTGGAAAATTTTGTGGACTTACATAAATCAAATCACATTTAATTTTGAACCCGGATTAACTAAATGTCAAAATTGATTAATACCAATTGTTGAAGCCCAAATTAATGCAATTATTGTTGCTATTGGAACTGCATCATTGGTGGATATTGTTATATATCTCTGTGTATATGGGTTACAGTAATGGGTGGCTTGCATCACTTTTCTAACACTGCGAGAGCGCCATCTCCTAACCCATATAAAGACTGTGTACTCCATTGAAACAGAGAACGCCCTTTCGGCTCCCTGAGAATAGGAGGAGCTCTTCAATTCCCTACAGCTAAACTTTCTCTTCTTTCTCCAGATTGTTAAGCGGAACGACTTTGGATCGATCGTTTTTAAATGATTGAATCGGATTCTACCAGCCTATTCACATTCTTGATTTTGTTCTTGATTTTCATGCTGTAATCGGGATCAAAACTCGATCCAAGGGCGTTAAAATCCCTTCATTCTATCTACTCTAAACAAATGAAAAATGGTGCTTGTTTGATGATATGTCTGCATCTTGGATCTACGTGAGAGATTTGTGGCCCTCTGTAATGTTGTCCAAAGGAAAGTTCGGCACATCAAAATATATACAAACAAAATATATGACCGTAGCTGCCTGACATGAAGCACATGCAGATTTTTCTTTGTGCTTTATATCTCATTTTCAAATTTTTCAGTTTAAGAATCTCAAAAGATAATAATGCATCTGAATCTACTTCCTCAAAGACCTACGCGAAGATGGTTCAAACGAAATCCATAGTCCCAGTAGTGCTCCTTCATTATTTTGCATGCTTATATAAAGGAGAATATTAAATAAGAGTCGTCTTTTATTATAAAAGTGAAAAAAATAAACATTGGATTATGCATAAACAATTAAGATTAGAATATAATTTCACGTTACTTTTCTTAAAAAAAAAAAGAAGTTTTTAAACAAGTTTAGGCAGACCAAACAACTTTAAATCGATATCAGAGATGCCATAATATCATAATAATCCAGCTTCTCTCAGTTGCCATTACTCTCCACCTTTGCCACTTCTCTCCGGAGACGAGTGTGTGTTGAAGTTCCATTAGGACATTTTTAACTTGCAGGTTTTTCATTGCCTTCAAGGCTATCCTTGCCTCAAACAAACAGTTATATAATGATCACAGGTGTTGTTATGTTTATTTGGTTTAAATTTTGATTCCTGAAGAACGAATACCTTAATAATTTATAATTATAAAGACTAATTATTCATGAAAAATCAGGATTACTATTTTATAAATAAAAACTATAAAAATTTAAACTTAAATAAATAAAAATTATAAAGGCTAATATAATAGTAGTAGGGATCATAATTAAAAAAAATTAAAATATAATTATCAATATAAAAAAATTGAAATACTAAAATCTAAATCAGGTTAAATTGTAGAGATTAATTGTTTAATTTTACCAATTGCGCCAACTTGAGATGACTTTATAATTCACGATGGCACACAAAATGACTCAAAATTTAGAGGAAATTAATACATTTTTTCAATAGTTAATCGATTTAATTAATCACATTGATGCTAGGTTTTAAAAATTAATTTTTTTAATTAAATTTATAAAATTTTAAACATGTGTAATTGCAACGTGGGGAAGGGTGATATTGTAGTCTCCACATTTCAACGAAAGGTGCCGATCTCGATACCTTAATTAGCGCGTCATTTGCCTCGCTTTAGAACAATTTATACGGTTCCCCAAACCTAGGGCCATAAAGCACCCTTGATTTCGCTATATTTTCATCTCGTTTTTCATTTCCTTTTGAAAAAGCTTATTCCTCTTTCTTGGAAACTTAAAACATTGAGTAAAACGCCAAAATCCTTTTTTGGCAACTTCTGATCATAACATCCAATCCCAACATCCATATCATACATTTTTTTCAAGCCAACCAGTTCATAGCCCCAGCTAGCATTAGCATTACTTAGGAAAATGGTGATTCTCTTCAAGCAAGTTCAAGTCTCGGTCCATATATGATTATTCAAAAGTGGAATTTTCCTTCTATTTTGATTAGCCGTCATTTTCTTTATATATATATATATATATATATTTGTTAATCTGTTTACAGGCATTGTTAGGCAGCCTGTTTATTTAATTTGATTAATTAATTCAATTGCCACTTCTTCATTCGCTGGCTATTTAGTATTTACCCTATTGCAGTGGTATTAAGATTGTTCAAAAAGCTTCGAGTCTTAATTTATGCATGGCGGCTAGGTGGTGGTTTTGGAAACAATCTTGCATTGACAGTGTCTCCATAACCTCCCAGTTGTTGCCACCATCCTACCGCTGCGCTTTCTGGTGGAGGCCCTAACTCTCTTCATGCCATTTTAAAGCTTATTTTTATTATATTTTGTTTGATTTTCAGTGTACCCGTATGGTTCTTTTGGTGCTGTGTGTCTATATATATATATATATATATATATATATATATATATATATATATGTGTGTGTGTATATGTGTGTGTGTGTGTGTATTAAAATTAGTTTTTAGTCTCTATATATGTTCTAAATTTTGGTTTAGTCCTTACATTAAACTTTTTTTTGTTTAGGTTCCTACCTTAGTATTGAGTTAATCCCTATAATAAAAAATGATTAAACAATCTTAATTTTTTCTGATATGATTAACGAAAACTAATATAGGATATGATAAACTTGGTTGAGGTTGTTTCAGCTAAGAAAAAAATATCATTTTGATACTGTTTCAGTCACTTTTATTTTTAAAAAATATTATTTTAGATCTTAAAAAGGCTTAAAGATATCATCTTAAAACTATATTAATAATATATCATATCTATATTAAATTTTATTATTAGCCACATTAGTAAAAACTAATATCGTCTAATAATTTTTTAATTACAGGAACTAACTCCTTAATAGAGTATAACTGTAGAGACCGAAACAAGAGCCAATCAAAATCTATTGTATAGAGACAAAAACTAGTTTTAACCTATTTTCTATTATTTCATATTCTTGTTATGTCTAGCTTGTTTTGAGGCATTTATATATTTGTCATTTTTTCATGTTGTATTCAGGTGAATATAATGCCTCTTATCTTTTGGAGTACACACCATTACCTTCCAACAAAAACTCACTTTTCACTATCATTAGTCATTAGATTCTCTACAATACTATATGTAGATCAATGACTATCATAATTCACTAGATTCTCTCCAAAAATATATGCATATAAAATGCTGTAAACACAATTATAGAAACATAACGTTATGTCAACAGATGTTTCTCCCAGGTCCCAAGTGCTTCACTCATGTGGTCATGTGTGAGACAGTACTCGATGAGTCACATGGATACAACCACAGGTTTTTTTTTTTTTAAGCTACCGGACTAATATTTGTTTTATGAAACACTGTACTGTTTAAATTTTATTTAATTAAATTTTCAACTTACAAAAGTTTGCACACGTGTTTAAGTTATTGAAATTTAAATATACTGATAGTGTAAATTAGTCAATAAAAATAATAGAAAGTGCTAACTCACATAAATAACTATCCATTATAATGAGGGATCTACTATAATTTTTTACTTTTCTTTATTTTTATTAGTTGACAGTATAAAATAGTTTTACACTATCAGTATATACCAATTAAACTTTAAGTTATTTGTCCTCTGGATACTAAAGTAATTCTTTTGACGGTAATTACCAAAAGAACTTGATTTAGTAAAAAAACTTACACCTTTCAAAATTTAAATGCATACAATATCTTCTACGTAATCCATGCTGTTAGCCTTTTTTTCCCACCTATTAAAACACGCGTCTACATATGACGTTTTCTAAACTTTGATTATTTAAACAGTTTATTAA
Organism: Pterocarpus santalinus; assembly: GCA_031439595.1. Lineage (NCBI taxonomy): Eukaryota > Viridiplantae > Streptophyta > Magnoliopsida > Fabales > Fabaceae > Pterocarpus > Pterocarpus santalinus. The sequence goes on from CM062532.1 coordinate 63,470,926, forward strand.
TCAATTGACGTATGCGTTACAACAGTTTATATTTTTATAACACCTATGGCTCTCACATAAAGGGCGAAAACGAAGCAGTTAAGTCCCGAAAAAATTGCAAAAAAAAACCATTACACCTCCAGACAAACACGGTACTATACAATTCTTTTTTGGTTGAAAAAGGGCCAACAAGGCTCTAGCACAAAAATTCAACGCTAATGACAAATTAGACGAGGTATACAAAGGAAAGGGTATCGGAGACCCGCGTTACATGGAGATTATCTTGTATTGATTTTACGCCGTATTCAAATTTTCATGAAAAGTTCTATCATGTGACGAAGGAACAAAAAAAAAAAAAAAAGAAGTTAACAGTAACTGATAGATTATTGAAAATAGTAATTAATAAGGGCATGAGGTTTATCAAGGTTCGAAGGTTTGTTAAAAAAATTAAAATCTAGAATTTTAGTTGTTTTCCTTAGGCATGTTCCCTATCAACTATGGTGCATCACGCACCAAATTTGATGGCGCATCGGTGAATAGCACCTTCTCTGCTTTGAGTTTTCGGTTCGCGGTGCCATTCCATCGAGCTCCGTCGCGTCCCGTCAAACTTCGCCGCCTCATTGCATCCCGTCGAGCTTCGCCGCGTCACTGCGTCCCGCTACACCCAACCTCACAGGAGCAACACCTCTAGGCTAGCAACCTGCTAACCTCCGCTCCAGTATTGTTGCTGTGCCCAACCTGGAAGCTTGGAGTTGGAGTCGAGAGGGAGGGACTTGAGGCCATTGATGTCGGAGTGGAGGGATCGGAGGTCATCGACGGCGAGGATGAAGACCGGGTAGTGCGCCTTGCAAGGGGGAGTTTGGTGGCAGTGACGGCAGTGGGAGGAAACAGAAAGCGAAGATGGAGAGAAAGAAAGTCGTTGACGATGTGCGGGTGCAGTAGTCCAGCAAAACTGCTTTTAGCGACATTCTCAAACAGACTTAGCGGTACTTGTTGAATATCGTTAAAAATGGGTGCGTGATGTGTCATAATTAATAGAGTGCACATTAGAATGTATTCTCTTCTTAAAATTTAGTGAACCTTTGATTTATAATGTTTGGTCTTGTCATACAAGTAAAGAGATTTTTCTCTTATAACGAATAAAAAAAAATAACAAGATTGGATTGATAGTAAAATAGAACATCGAGTGTCGAAGTAGAATGACGACTTGTAAGTGGTTTTCAATCGATAGTTAAATAGATAACATATATTAAACTTACTAACGTTTAAATATTTTCTAAGCCTCAAAAAAATATATTTTCTAGATAAATTTGGAGAAAAAAATATGCTTGACGATAATCATGGTGCTGAGCCGAGTGCTGACTTAAGTTAGCTTCAATTTAGAAAAAATAAAAATGACGCAGATGTTGTTTTGCTGTCATCCCCCAAGAGGCGCATAAAGTAATTTGGTTCTGCACAACATGTCAATATCCCGTATGCAAATTGGCAGAGAAATTGTTAGGTCGATTTTTAGAGAAAGTAATGTTTATGGCTTTTTGCTCTAAATAATGTAATATATATTATTTCCATTTTAAGTGGAAAACCTTGATAGTTTAGCTTTTTTGTTTTTGTTTTTGGTTTTTTTTTTGACGTGATAGTTGAGCTTACGTATTATGAGTAATGATACTTATATTACAGTCTAGCTTTTTGTTAGTATTAAATTTAATAAATTTACTTTTGTTAATAGTTATATGAAATATGAATTTATGAAATAATATGATTACATATTATTAGATACAAAATACTAATAATATAGATGAAAAATAAATTTTTGATAGTTTTCGATATTAAAATTCTTAATAATTTATATAAATATGATTGATACATATTAAATAGTGAATTTGATTTTTTTTTGGCACGCGAATAAAGAATTTGATTTTGATTTATTATTAATACACAATATTTTTACTATAATCTAATATTGTGTTACTATTTTCTTTCATAAGTTTAATTATATAAAAAATTATATGTAACTAATATCTACTGTTAATATTAAAAATTTGGATATAATTTTGATATATTATAAGTATAATTTTTTTTAACACAATTTATGTATAGTAACTTGAATGAAAATTATTTGACATTATTTATTATAACTAATTGAAAAAGTTATATAGAAGATAATATATAATTGATTGATATTGAAAATACTGATAATATATTAAAATTAATTTAAAAAAATTTAATATAATATCTAATAACATATGAATTCAAATTTGATATACTATCGTAATAAATTTTTTTATATAGATACTTGATCATTTATTTTTTTTATTATATGAATTTTGAGATAGTGAAAATAAAAATCAAATGCTCAATGTTATTTTATACTGATTATATATCCAAATTTCTTATGCAATTTAAGGTTGAAATGGCAGTTAGATAAAACTTTCTCTAAAGAGGTGACTCCATGATCAAACAATTAGTATGACAAGTAAATTCGTGTAGAGTTATATTGTTATAGTCCACTTCCATTATGACTAATTATTTTTGGATAAATAATATAATATTTTTATAAATATGAATAAAACCTATCAACCAAACACAGAAGAGAAACTAAAATAAGAGTTTAATTGGTATGCACTGACAGTGTAAAATAATTTTACACTGTCAACTAATAGAAGTAAGAAAAAATAAGAAATCATGGTGGATCCCTCATTATAATAGATGATTATTTATATGAGTTAGTACTTTCTACTATTTTTATTGGCTGACAGTGTAAAACTATTTTACACTCAGTGTATTTAAATTAAATGTATAAAACAATACGCTGTACTAGGAGTTTTTTTTTTTTAATAACCTTGAGAACTTTTCGAGTGGTTAATAAGAGGGAGGGGAAAGAATTGATAAATGGAAATTGAAGCCTAACCCAAACCACGTCAAATCCTCTGATGAGTGCCATTTCAGGTTCAACTCCACTCGTTGGCTTAATGGCTTATTCTTAATTTCTAAACTAGTATCATTCAGAATAAGATTTTTTTCTTTGTTAAGACAGCACTTAAATCCCTGTTGCGCGTAAGAGGGCAGAGAGCCAACCAGGCTCCAGAAATGAGAAAACAAACGTAACATTAACATAAGCAAGCACAAGAGAAATGTCAAACAGTGGTATGCGCTAGCGTCAGTTGGCTGTGGAACACGCGGCTGACGTAGTTGACCGTAACCACAATTATATAGGATTGAATTTTTTCATGTTAAATTTTTGTATAATTTTAAGGATTTAATTTAAATATACTGACTATTAGTCAATAGAAATAGGAAAAAGTATTAATTCATATAAATAATTATTTATTATAATGAATAATTTATCATGATTTCTCATTTTTTCCTATTTCTACTGGTTAACAGTATAAAGCTATTTTACACTATCAATACATACTAATTAAGCTCTAATTTTAATAGAGTTAATTGTAATTTACCCCTGCAATATAGGTTATGTACACTTTACCTCATATATTTTAAAAATATATAACTTGACATCTTATATTTTCATAATATGTATTTTGACCCCCTTTTTATTGATTTTTTCATCAATTATAAACAAAAAATATAGGATGTCGGATTACACATTTTAAAAAGTTCAAAGGATTAATTCGTACATAACCCAAAAATTCAGGGGAAAATAGTACAATTATTTGGAGTCAAAGTACACATTATGAAAATACAAAATATCGGATTGCACATTTTTAAAATATAAGAAATAAAATATGCATAACCTATCATATATTTGATGATCATAGAGATATAATTTGGCTCCAAACAGTTTAACTTAAATTTTAGTAACTATAAAAATAAAATTAATTTTAATATATTATTAATATATTTATTTAATTAAATATTATTGTATTAATAAAAAAAATTTAATTTGAATGTACTGTCAGTGTAAAAAATTTTTACATAGACATCTAATTATGTATTACTATATCAACAAAAAATTTTGATATAATCATCTATCACTTAAATGGTCATGTAGATAAAAGATTTTAATTAGATGATAATATAAAAAAATTTTACACTATTAATACGTTCAATTAAAATCTAATAAAAATATTTACTCCAACTATTTTATAATTATTATTTTAAATATTTGATAAATAAAAGAATTTAATTTGAATGCACTGACAGTGTAAAACAGTTTTACACTGTCAATCAATAGAAATAGTGGAAAGTGCCAACTCACATATATAACTACCTATTATAATGAGGGACCCACCATGATTTCTCACTTTTCCCTATTTCTATTAGTTGACAGTATAAAACTATTTTACACTGTCAGAGCATACCAATTAAACTCTAAATAAAAATATATAATTAAATAATTATATAAAACTATTTTATACCAACCGCACGTAAAAATTGATGTCTTGAAAAAAAATTAGAAAGAAAGGAAAACGATGAATGGAACATAGAAAACAGAGTTCCCCAACCAGACGGAACATTTCTTTCTTCATCAGTCCTCGCCACCTTTGCCACTTCTTCAAACGCCTCCTTTCCACGCCTGCTCTTATTCTCTTCTCTTTCTTCCTGCCTTCCTTCCTTTTCTCTTCTTCTTCTCTCTCTCTCTCTCCAGTCCGTGTTCCCTTCCATCAATAAGAACTAAGAAAAAACGCATCTCAAACCAAAGCTTCCACCTCTCTTTTAAGCCTTCTCTTATTCCCTCCCTTTTTTCAACTCTCTCTCAAAGACACCACAACCAACACAAACAAACCCCATCAACCTTTGTTTCGGCATAAAAACTTAGGGAGCACCCATTTCTAACTTTTTTTTTTTTTTTTTCCCTTTAGCTTTCATTTTCTGTGTGTCAAGTGTCTTTGCCTCTGTCTTTTGATTCTGATATTCACAAAAAGTAATAAAAATCGTAACTTTGGACAAGGACATGGTTCACTACCACAGGTACCACCAACCCAGAAAGGCTTCAGACTCCATCATTACCAAAGATGAAGAGTCACAACAGAACCTTGTCTTGGATTGCTCAAGCTCTGGTTACTACAAGAGGACAAGGCCCAAGTTGTTGTCTTTCCTCCTTCTCATAACCTTCCTCTCATGCTGCTATGTCTTGGCAACACTTTTCCTTGGCCCTTCTTTCACCTTGTCTCTTCTCTGTAAGCACCTCACCCTCACCCTCATGTGTTGTTACAGCAAGGGAATTAGTTGGTTTTCTAACTTTGAATAGTTTCCGCTGTGTGTTGATGTTGTTGTTTTCTTTGCTTTTTTAGACCCTCCTGCCACTGAAAATGATAGGAACGAAGATGGGGTTAATGTAAATGCTTCCAAGTGCTCTTCAGTTTCTAGTGGTAAGTGTTATTAGTCCCTTTCCTTCTTCTAGCTAGTTGTTGTTGTTCTTGCTTGCCTGTGTTTTTTTTTTTTTTTTCCATTTTATTCAATTTTGGATGTTCAATCATATTGTATCAACATAATGAAAAGGGGTTGACATCATAGATTTTCCTTGCTTTAGTTTATTTGAAAGCAAACAAAGTTAAGCTGGGAAAGTAATGAAATTTATGTATTTTAATTTTTGCCTCAGAAGTTCTTGTGATTGGTCTAGTTGAGCTAAGCAATTTGGCCAAATGTCTTCTGCAATCATAAACTTGATAAACAATTAATGTTTAATGTGTTGTTTTCTTCAAATGATTTTTTCATGCTCCCATTTCTATGCAGGAAGTATATGTTGTGATAGAAGTGGTTACCGGTCCGATATCTGTATGATGAAAGGTGATATAAGAACACACTCTGCTTCCTTTTCAATCTTCCTCTACAACTCAGGAAGCTTCAATAATGTTTCAAGGACAGTAGAAGCCAAAAAAAGTGAAAGGGATCAGATACTCCAACATGAAAAGATTAAGCCCTATACACGAAAATGGGAAAAAAGTGTCATGGACACCATTGATGAACTAAACCTCATCTCAAAGAAAGTGAATTTGGGTACTGCTGGCCATGGTTGTGATGTCCAACATGATGTTCCAGCAGTGTTCTTCTCCAATGGCGGCTATACTGGCAATGTTTACCATGAATTCAATGATGGAATCATACCTTTGTACATTACTTCCCAGCATTTCAACAAGAAGGTTGTGTTTGTGATCCTTGAATATCACAATTGGTGGATCATGAAGTATGGAGACATCCTTTCTCATCTATCAGATTTTCCAGCAATTGATTTTAGAGGAGACAACAGGACTCACTGCTTCCCGGAAGCCATTGTTGGCCTCAGAATCCATGATGAGCTTAGTGTGGATTCTGCGTTGATGGAGGGTAACAAGAGCATTGTTGATTTCAGGAACCTCCTGGATCAATCCTATTGGCCCCGGATTCGGGGTCTGATTCAAGATGAGGAAAGGGAAGCACAAGAGAAGTTGAGAGAACAAATCTCTTCATCCCCATCTTCATCAGAATCCCCACAACAACAACAGTACATTAAGCAAAAGGTACAAGAGAATCCATTGAAGAAACCCAAGTTGGTTATTCTCTCAAGAGATGGATCAAGAGCCATAAGAAATGAGAATTTGCTAGTGAAGATGGCTGAGGAAATTGGGTTCCTAGTGGAAGTCTTAAAACCTGACAGAACAACAGAATTGGCCAAGATTTATAGGGCACTCAATGCAAGTGATGTCATGATTGGGGTCCATGGAGCTGCCATGACACACTTTCTGTTCTTGAGACCTGGCTCTGTGTTCATTCAAGTGGTTCCTCTTGGTACTACATGGGCAGCAGAAACTTATTATGGTGAGCCTGCAAGGAAGCTTGGTTTGAAGTACATTGGCTATGAAATTCATCCTAGAGAGAGCTCTTTGTATGAGAGTTATGATAAGAATGATCCTGTTCTAAGAGACCCCAGAAGCATCACCAAGAAGGGGTGGGAGTACACAAAGAAGATATATCTTGATAGCCAAAAAGTTATATTAGACCTCAGAAGATTCAGAAAAAGGTTGCATCGTGCTTATGAGTACACAGTCTTCAAATCAAATCTGAATCTTCAACACAGGCCACAGTAAATTTCAATTGTTTCATTTACTTCTATGTTCATTCTTTAATGTGAAAAAATAATAATTATATTTTTGAAGTATTGAACATTCTTATGTGAAATATGTTGTGTACAGCGAGCATTTAAAAATAAATGATAGGATGTGTAAGTATAAGAGCAGCAACTTCCCTTTTTGGTGTGAATAAAAAAGTGTGTATGACAATAACATTGAATCAGTCCTCCAGTGTGTTTGATCTCAAATTCTATGGAGAGGTTAAAGTTGTTCGTGCAGTTTGCCTAACTATTATGGTTTGGTACAGGTCGAAAACTGCAAAGCTTTTGCTTTATTCTTCTTTCTAAAATTTAATCCATTAATGTGAGCTATATGCTACAGTTATAATTTTTTGAAATAAACTTGAGACTTGGTCATAGAATGTGAGGTAAATTATTGGGGAAGCCTATGCATGTTCTGATGTTCCTGTGGGACTAATTTTTTGGTACACATGTTACAACGGGACTTGAGCCTGACCTTTATGTTCTGTTGGGACTGGGATATGCCACTAGCCTTGACCAATGATATTGAAGATGTGGAGCAGTTTATCTTTATAAATTATTGCTTTTTTAATAAACGGCATTGGTGAATCTGAAAAAGCAAATCATAGAAAAAATGTTTGGGGGCACATTTTTTGGACATAATATGGGATGTATATAAAAAAAGTGAATAAAATGATAAAAATACTTGGATAATGGATCTCACATAATCATTGTTATTTTTGTTCAATTTTTATTTTTTATCCAAAAATTTTCCAGCATTTTTCAACAATACGCTGGAGCGTGAGTAGTGCATACGCTGGTAAGTTTTGTATATATTACATAAAACTTGCCAGTATGTGGGCTGTTCATGCTGATAAGTTTCTGAAAAAAAAAATTGAACAAAAGTAATAATGATTATATGAGACTCATCATGCAAGTATTTTTATTGTTTTCTTACTTTTCAATATGTGTCTATTATTTGTGCGTCCCCGTATCAGTTCTCAATCATAGCAGTGCAAAGCTGCCACCAATTGAATACATAGTTTCAAAAGTTTTCTCATCAGATTTATGTATTCTTTATCAGTTATTTTCACTTTTTTTCAAATATATTCTGATTCAAATAATATTACACACATTTAAACATATTTTTGTGTAGAATATTTATTATAATTGGGCTTTATTATTCTTTGATCACACACACACACATATATAGAAATGTGAGAAGCATAATGACGTATAATTACAGTTTCTCTCTCATTACATCACCTCAATCTATGAGAGGGAGTGAGGTAATTGGCATCATGTTGGTGTGGCCGTAAAAAAAAAAAAAAATGAGTAGGCTATACTTCTAAAAGAAATTCTTATATGGAGAAAAGTGTATCTAAGTAGGTTCAGCATGTGAGTGTATGCAATTTTTTTTGTTTATTGAAAAAGCCAATTTTGATTCCGCTCTTGCATTACTATTTAACATAAATCAGAACCAAAGCATTTCAAAAGACATGACACCATTCAAGACATTACATGTGGTAAAATTCTAAAATTCTCGTTAGGATTTAAATGTGTAGTGCAAAATGTTTAAATTATGGAGTTCTCATTTTAGAGATGACTTTATCTAATTATCACTATTAGTTTGAAATTTTTTGTAACAATTTCGAAGCATAAGAAACCGTGCAGTGTAGAATACGAGTATCTAACTTGGACGGAAATTAAATCATCTATCATGTGCAATTCTCCGGAGATTATTAATAATATCTAATCATCACTACACGGATTTGGAGATTTGTGATGCTTCTTATGTTCTAGAAGTGCAACAGAAAATATTTGTATAAAAGAAAGTTACTGGAATCCAAACGCGTATGACATTTTCTGTAATGTGGCAACGTTATCCTCGAGGGGTTGTGCTGTGCATGTGAAGATAGTCCAATGCAAGCATTATTGTATCCCAGTATGGGAAAATACATTAAGGACATGTGCTATGTTAAGCAGAGATTCAATGGGGACCACTAACGGTTATGAACCGAGGAGGGATGGTACACTGCATGTATTGTCGCGAGCCTGCAGATAAATACTGTAGATATCTTTATTTTTTTTCATAAAAAATTGTATAAAATTGTTACGATAATGAATATTAAAAAGATGAATTTAATTTTTATGCAGATAAATACAGAGATATTCAATTATATATTATTAATTTATTATATTAATAAAATTATTTAACTTTTTTATCCATTATCTCAAAATCTCTCATATGATAGTATAAAACTCTTTTATATTGACAACATATTAAAATTAATCTCTTAAAAGATTATTAGGCCTTACAAATCTGTTAATTAAGGTTGAAATCATAAATGTTTTGTAAAAATAAAATGTAGCCTTTATTATTTGTTCAACACTATTTGTTATTAAAAAATGAACTCTTATAAGGAGATTGCAAAACTTTTATGTTTTCGTAATCAAACAAAAAATTACCCCACGCATTATTAAAAAGAAAAAAAAAGAAAAAGGAAAAAAACTCTTGTAGAAAAAATCCCATATTTGTCATACTTCCAGGAACTTTGAACTGGCTCTGTAAATGATTCAAATAACTTAAACATGTGACAATAAGTGATCTCTAAAAATCAAACATTTTTTTTTTCAAATCATATATTTATTTATGTATATATAACTTGCATGAACGTTCGTTTTCTCCTATAATTTGTTAGACTTGGGAGCATTAATAACAAAATTATTGTATTTTTCATAAATCAAAAACTTGTATAAATTTTCATGAAAGATATACGTATCAAGAAATGAAAGAAGGAAAAATGATTTATGAAAAAAAATTTATAATTCCACACATGTCCCTTGTGCTGTATGAAATATTTATCAATATAAATTATTGAAGTCTAGTGATAATGTATATACTGGCGAGTTAGCCTCTTTCATACTCTAACAGAGGGGAATCAGTGTGCAGATTGGCTTGCAACACTGGCTGCCTGTAATGGTGAGTAATTTTGTGTGTTTAGCTATCCTCCTGTGCCATTAGGTGTTAGCTTTGAACGTTAGTTTGTAAGTTGATAATGATCCATGTTTTATTCGATGGATTTAATTCAGAAATTCACAATTCAATGGGAAAATGACTAAAGCTTCAAACATCATGTGATTTGGTCAGGTCACATGTAAAGACATTTTGTCCAAGAGTAGAGCTATAGCACGTGCGCACCTGGAATTGGGCTTCAAATTCAAAAGCTTAAATATTTCAGACCCCAGAGGAAGAGGAGAGAGAGAAGAGAAAAAACAGAAAGGGTGGGGGGGGGGGGACTCATACAATATTGTTCAAATTTTAAGATATATATCTAAAAAAATAACCGAAGTCATATTTATTGACCAGAAAAAAACTAAAATTCATATCTAGAATTCTCCCAAGCTAGTTATCATTTGCACTAACAAACATGGTTTAAACCTAGAATATGTATGTCATAATATAGCTCAGCATAATTTCTCCAGCCCAGTGGCTAGTGGGTCTTGTCTTGGTAAACGACCTTATAAGATGAGCTGTAAAATTATACTGCCAACTTGATGGTGATGCTGCATTAATTTTTTTTTTTAAATCTGTTTTTGTGTGTTTACGATCCTAATTTCATAATTACAAGAATCCCCCCTTTGGAACAGGACGATGGCTCTCCTTGAAATATCTACAATGTACTTCTTCTGGCCATCTTTGCAGAATGTTAATTCAAAATCAACCCCCCCCCCCCCAACAAAAAAAAAAAAAAAAAAGAGAACTGGAAAAACACCATGTTTCTTGAACTGAAAGCAAAAACTCCACTAAATTGGAGCTTGTCCTAAACTAGAGTCAGCCTTGGTGGTGTGCTTTGAGTCAAAGCACCATGTTAGCACTGATCTTAGCTTGAATCTACTATAGCCACCGTTTGGAAGTCTTGGTGGCTGGAGGAGGCGTTCTAGCATTTCTGTCCTTGTCATCTACGGATAATGACACAAAACCATGGACTTAGTATGGTGATTATCATATGATGGATATCTTTCATGTCATATCACTTTAGAGATGAGAAATGGCAGTTCTACAGGTTTAACTTACATGCTTCTGGCTTTCCTCCTAGCGAAGATCTGCGGGAATTGTTCGGCCCGGATGCTTGAATACCAGTTAGAGATTGCCTCCTCTGTGTCTTCTCAGCAGCTGTTAGTGATGGTTTTACATCATTTGTATGGCTAGTGCCCTTGATGGGAGACTTGACTTCAACCAAATTTTGTTGGCTCCTGCAATTTCACATTGAAAGATTAAGAAAAACTTTCATAGTATCACCAGATGAAGCTTATAACACTATGCTTGCTTACACATACACACACGGATGCACGCACGGATGCATGCACACACGCACAAAAACAAACCTCTTTTCGGGGCCATTAATAAGTTTTCCAATTGTTCGCAATGATCTTCTTATCTGGGATCCTTTTCCATTTGTGCTACTGATCACCTTTGTTGTCTGCACAGCTATATGTGCATCATTTCCATCTAGCACTGTCGGTTCAGGTGTCTGAGGTAGTACAAGAGGATGAATTTGAATCCCATCATCTATTTTTATCATTCTCTTCTGGTAGGTGATGCTTGTAGGACTCCGAGGAGCTTTGGCGTGCAACTCTGACCTGGAATTGCCATTGCTGAAATGGCCATATAGCTTTGACACGGCTTCTGGATCTTGCAGTGAACGATATTTCGGCAGGGACACTGACTCATACTGTAAAGTTTTACTAACATCAGCTGATACTTTGGGGTGTACATTGTCTTTCTTCATGCTTTTCGAACCTTCCAAGCTTAATCTTCTTGAACGAGGTATAAAAGAAGGTGATTTACATCCACTTTTATCGTCAGGATTCACAGATTTGTCAGCCTTTGTGGCACTGCAATTCTCAATACTGAGTCGTCGAGGGCGCAATGGAGTTTTCAGTGTTGGTTTCTCTGATGGAGTGTATGTTTCTTTAGTTCTACTGAACACTGTTTTCTGAGCTTCCTTGTTTGCCAATGCTTTCTTAAGGTTGTCAACCTAGTATCACATAAAACAAAGGAAAACTGGTTTAGTTTGGCTTCATTTGAGTTTAGGAATTCAGAAGTGCCAGGCAACCTATGATGCTGAGTGATTGTGTCCAACTCTCAGGTACAAGAAAGTGAAGTCAGCAGGCATGGAAGTAACCAAATGGTGTGGCTTTAGGTAGACATTCTTACCTGTTCTTTAAGTTGCATAATTTCACTGCTTTCTTTGTTCAAACGGGCTGCTCCTAGTTCCACAGTAGAAACCCGCTGAGCAAACTTTAGAGTACTCACTGTTTCACCAAAGGAATCTGCTTCCGGACTCACATGAGCAAACATCAACGTTTTAGCATGTCCACCTAATGCAAAAGTTTTCCAAGAGAAAACACTGTTAAAATAAAATATTGCTATATGGTAAAAAATAAAGATAGAATCTCCAAGCCTTTTCTGTGACATGACCTCGTTGTATACATATATGAGAATTGGAATTCTATAAGAAAGGCTGGAAGAGAGAATGGAGATGATACGACACTAGTATGTACCTAAGGAGTCCTGCAAGAGAAGCGTGAGTTTGCTATTTCTGTAAGGGATGTGAGAATTCTTTTGAGCCAGGGCTGTGATCACATCTCCCAGACAAGAAAGAGACTTGTTAATAAACTGTGCTTCCTTTAGTCTTTCCCCTGTAACTTCAGACTTGTCTACTCGCTCACTTCCGGCAAGGTCTACCAAATGAAGGCAACTGTGAATGGAGCTGCCAGATGTATCTTTGCCGTGAACATGCACAGTAAGTACACTGAGACATATGTTAAACAGCCTTATCAGTTTCTGCACTAAGCTCAACTACTTTAAGTTCTGAAAGCATTTTAGAACTGACCTGTGGGAACGACTACTCCTATTGTTGATTGCAGTGGAACTGACGGCACGATTAACCTCACCAAGTTTCATGAGTGTCAGAACATCAGTTGTAGACTTCACTGAACGCAATGTAGCATCAGGAAGATTCAATCCGTCATCATTGCAGCTCCGAATCTCTAATTTGTGATTAATTAAGGAAACAAACTTGTTGCAAATAGTAAGATCAAAAGACTAGAAAGAAGGAAGGTTTTTATGCTATTAGAACATTATAAAAACATATGATCTGACCCTAAAGAATAACGAATATGAAAAGGATATTTGTTGTCTATTTTGTCCTCAGCAAGTAGGTCTCTTACTTGTTCATTGTAAATCTCAACCATTTGAACATAAATGTCATATGTCATAATGTCCTTCCTGTCGTTAGACATTTGAAACAAATCATTAAGAGCCAGATAATTGATTCCCATATCCTTAGATGTTCCATCTGAAGGGCCACTCTGCCATGAAAAAAAAAGGGAATATTAGATGGATGTATCCTGGCTTTCAGTTTGCAAACATAGTATACAGCCATTGCTTGTTATTGCATTGGCCCACGGCCAAGGTAATAATACAAAGGAACCAATAATAGTAACTTCCCTATCTGAAATGCAATGTACCTGATGCTTTTTTATCTTCTAGAATAAATCCAGATAAAACAGATACACGGTGCAACTGAAGCACAATGATACAAGTATCTTACCATGGTGTGAGTCTTCCCGGATCCAGTTTGACCATAAGCAAAAATACAAACATTGTAACCATCCATCACGGATCTAATTAATGGCTGAGTGTCCTTAAAAACCTCATCTGAGTACAAAATAGTAAATTTCAACAATTAGATAGAAAGAAAGAGAAAAAGTCAAATTGGTGCACAAATTCTGTATGATTAGCTTGTGGAACTCTACCTTGGCCAGCTGTTGGACCAAAAACCCGATTAAACTGAAAAAGTTTCCTTCCATCTTTTAGTGTTTTAGATGGATCTAAAATGAACAGAGAACCATCGTCCCCAATGAAATCAATAACATTTTTGGCTTCAGCCCGGAACAAGGGCCTGATTCTGCAGTAAACTCGAATATTACCTGAGTTTTGAATTTGAAAGGTTCGACAAAATTAACTTAGAGGTCAATAATATAGAAAAAGAAAGTGACCTGTAAAATTAATTAAACTTAAAGTAAATCAACCTTTCAAATCTTGGACCATGTTATATAGTTTCCTATTCTCTTCCACTACTCTGTGATATCCAAGAGCTTTAGTTGACATCTCCTGTACTTGACTTCCTGAATTCATGAAATAATTTACCAATAGACGATCAAGAACTTGATCCTCATCTTATTTTCTCTTCTTAATCCTCAAAGAGAGACATCCACCCACCTCAATAGCTCAATAATTGAAAGATTAAACTTAAAATTATTGCCATGTATAGTGGATGAGAGCCTGTTTCATTTACTTAAACAACATGACATCCCTTTTAAAAGTGATAGAGATATAACCAATCAAATCACAGAAAGAAAAACAACTATTTCTTATTTTGTCAACAATGATGTAAATATAAGAAACTTGTAAAGTTAGTGCCTATTCATACCCAATTCATTAAAAAAACTCTGAAAATGTGACTGCATCTCCTCAAACTCGTTCTTGATTTTCAACTTCAAAGCCTTGAGATCCTGAAAAGACACATGATTTTACGAGCATTATCTCAGTGAATGCAGCACACCTCTGTTGTGGTTTGTATCATACTTATACACTATACTATTCTCTTCTACTGGAAACAGGATATCAGAAACAACCAGATTTCTACAGCCTCCCACATCAAAAAAGGATAACTCACTCCATATCAAGTTTATTTCATCAAATATCACTCTTGCACTTTACAATATTGAAGTATATATACTATTGTGCTATAACTTTCCCAGTCAATATTACACACTAATGCAGTTAGTTTCCTGCAAGATAGGTTATTATGTACCAGTTCCAGATTCAGCCCCTGCACCCCCCCCCCCCAAAAAAAGGAAATGACAAAAATAGTAATTTACTTATGTAGGAATAGGATGGTAAGTAGTGTTGGAGTTTTATTTTCAAAAAGTTTCTGCTGTCCGTTAAATTGTTTTTTCCCCCTCCTCAAATGAACATAAGTATAACTTCTAATTAAGCCACAATTAAAGCATCAGTCAAAGGTATGCAAACAAGCTGCACAAATGTCTACCTGAAGTTCTTTTTCTTGCAATGCTAAGAGATGCTTCTGATTGCAAGTGCACTTTCCGGTGCGTCCTCTGCAACACTGTGAGATGCACAATGGCCACATCAGAATCCAAATTTAAGATATTTTATATCAAAATAGTAACAATATTAATGATCTAAATATGGTAACACACAAAAATATTGCATTTTAAAGTGAAAAGAATTTAAGTATGGGTCATCTTTGATTTTAAGGGCAGCGAAATATTACGAAGAGCACATTAACATGTCAAACTATGATAAGCAATGCGATTCCTTATCTCAAAGCAAAAAATATATATAAATATTGAAAATCTTTATGCATTTACCATCATCTAGCAAATATTCTTCAATAAAGTAATATTACATAAAATGGTACCTTTGAAATTCCGAGCGCAGATGAAGCATCCGATAATGTGCTAGTGGAAGTGGAATGAAGTGGTAAGCTACTTCTTTCTTTTATAGAATCCTTTAGCGGCAATGGCAGCTATGTTTGGTCAAGGAGACATTTTGTTAAATATCATTGCAAAAGCTTTTGCAAAGAAAGAAAATATTGACAAACAATATGTGAAGTCATCTTTTTTCAAAATGTTTAAACTGTTTCACCAAGGCAATAATCCTATCTCTGTGTAACAACATATTTCAGCTGTATTTTGCCTACATTACCCGAAACCTGTCAAATTAGATTATTAGATTGATAACCATGATTTGTAGATTGAGTAACTGTAGCCCTAAACATTTGAGTCAAGTTGCCTATAATAATTTGGCAGCTAAAGGTATTAAGTTCTTTGAGGCAGGGGTATGTAAATGGTAAAATCATTCTGACAGCAATATTGGCTCATGGGCTTAAGAAGACCACGACATACATCTGAAATTTTACAAAAACTTTGATCACCAACGGCATTCTTCAGCCAAAAGATAAAAACCAAGGATAATTGTTTTCTATCATTTATGTTAGTCTCACAAAATTTGCAGCATGAAGATTTGATAAGAACATACTCATTTAGTATTAGAATATGACAAAGCATACAAAAAGGCTCACATTTGCACATCTCAAACTAACCTCAGGTGACTTCGTTAGTAGCTTCTCCCCACAAAAGTTTGTCATGATTTGATTAAATAGCTTTATTGGATCCTGCAGTAAGGACTAAAATAAGTAGAGGGAGATAAAACACTCAACTGTGTCAACCAATATATATCAATGTGATAATTTAATTAAAGTAATCTCTTTGCATGACTACATTACCAGGTGTTCATTACGAAGAGAAGCAACAAAGTTTCCATCAATATTTTCTTTGGCATCAAAGATGCGATCAACCAGTAGCTTCACAAGCGATTCTACAATTTCTGCTGCATCCAATAAAGTTCGTAGAAAGAATGAACTTATACAAGTGAAATTGAGAATGTAGGGACAGTTTATAAAGGTCTGAATGCATATTCTAATGACAATTTTCTGATTATTTGCAATCAAAACAAAAAATATATTTTCTTTTTTACATAAGCTAGAATATGTTAATTTCTTTCTTTCCAATGGTAAGAGACAAATGACAATATGTTGGATTTTTACCGCATTTTTACTCAAGCGTCAAAGTAAATTAGCCTGTGATATATACAAGAAGAAAAGAAATTGTATATTTCAGCTCTTTTTTCATGGAGTTTAGGCTTCAAAAACTCTGATTATATAATTATTTTCTTTTCCCAACAGCTTTTCTATACTGATACAAGATAAATAATTTATTGCTGAAATAAAAAATTACAATTTAGTAATTGCTGCATAACTACTAAGGATCATACTTAGGTTCGCGTCATTCCAAATTTTCCTTAAAAGTGCAGAACGCCAACTAGCAAACTCCGGTAATTAACATTAGCTAACCATCAGCTCAAAAATGCAAATTAGGTAAAAATATACAAGCAAGACCGAGTGATCAAACCTTCTTGTTTCTGAAAATTGCTCTCAACAGAAGGCACTTTTTCCAATGTGGCAGACAAATCCAATCGCCTACATGCATCGGAGGGGAACGCAGCTGTGGCTCTTGAATGAATTCTACTGGCTGACTGCATAAGTAAAGGAGATCTTATGTGCCTATTGGATCCATTCTCATTGTTCATCTGCTTCAACCCTTGAAGTGCTTTAAGTGATAGAATGCAATCAACAACTTTTGATGCTGATCCCATCTCTACGCTATCCTGAAAATAAATAACCGATATAATAGTTCACACATACTC
Organism: Pterocarpus santalinus; assembly: GCA_031439595.1. NCBI lineage: Eukaryota > Viridiplantae > Streptophyta > Magnoliopsida > Fabales > Fabaceae > Pterocarpus > Pterocarpus santalinus. Next base: position 63,488,292 of record CM062532.1, read on the forward strand.
ATCTATAATAACAAGCTTGAACCAACTAGATTTTAGATTGCACAATTAGCACAGTAGCATTCGGACGTGCATATACAAGACGTGCCATCTATATAACTTACCCTTTCAAGATCAGAAGCTTCGAAAGCCGGAAGCTTTAGTTCTTCTGCTGCAACCAGAAAGTTCCGGACGTTCTCAAAGTACTGGTAGGCAGGCAAAGGCTGGGAATCCCAGGTAAATGAGTGTGAAGCCATTGGATTATCCACCACCTTAAAAAAATCACATCCAAAAGTGGCATAAGCTAAACATTCATGGTGAGAAAAGAGAGAACAAAAGTAAAAACAATAATAGTGCAAAACTCAAACTTCCTAATTTGAACCTGTCATTTGTGTACAATTCAATTATCCAATATATATCACTGAAATGCAACCATAGATTAGAATGGTGGAAGCTGAGAAGAGAACTTGAATGTGACATGGGATTTAAATACCTTAGGAACTGCTCCCGGATAAATCTTGTTGATGGCTTTGCAAAGAATGAGACCATTTCTCAAGCAAGAAATCAGTTCTCTCTCTGAGGGCTGTTTGGGCATGCCAAGAGGACCCACTTGGCTTTCTAGCCACTGAGTTGCCTCATAGCGTCTCCAAGCTGCACAAGTTTTCATAACAGGTTCTCTCAAAATCAATAGCACAGGAAAAATAAAACTACAAAAAAGGAAAAAAAAGGGGGGGGGGGAGGGGGAATCTTCACCTCCACCAAGCAAATAACCATAACAAGCATGCAACTTGGAGCACAAAACCAACAGAAACAGTGTGATCCAACAAAACCCAGATAAGAAAATGACTACGAAAATTTAAAAATGAAAAAAAGGACGAGAAAACTAACCTGCTTCTTCAGCTTTTCTTGAAGCCATGTTGAAATCATGAACCCCACTTCTTAAGCAATTCTCCATTTGTTTCCTTCTTCTTCAAGAGAAACCCAGAATCTTGGTTCCTGTAGTGTTATCATGTAAAGCATATATCAAGACAAAAGGGTGACAGCAGGAAAATGATCACACGAACAAGAATCAAGACAAAGCCCAAGATAGCATTTTTATGCATGAAACTCAAAGTAAATACCGAAGTTGAAGGACCAGAGGAGAGAACAAGAGAAAAAAAAGGAACTTTTTGAAGTGGGTCTTCAGCAAAAAAACCTTGGCAAGAATAGAGATGGTAGGAGCAGTGGTTTTCTCTCGTGGCGTTTGGGAATGGGACACTGGGTTTGGGTTTGGGTTTGGGTTTTGGCTTTGCTTCGGACTACTGCGAAGGGCGTGGTGTGGGTTTAGCTTCGGGCTCCGAAGCTTAGGTGCGGAATCGTAACGTTACCTTTCGTTGAGTTTGAATTCAAATTGGTAGGCCACATTTTGGGGTCAGCGAAGGGAAGGATTGTGAACCGTCAGTGTTGTATACTGAGTCAACTGATCCAACGGTAGGGATTTTTCTGATTGGGAAATACTGAAAATTAGGTCCAGATTTGTGGGGGTATATATGTAATGTGGGGGTATATATATGGGTTCATCCTTTGTTTTTGTGAAGAACTTTTTTATCATTTAGTATTATTCCAATGATAAATAGGAGTTAATATTGATAGACATATCATAAGTATAAAGCATTATTTAGTACGAAACAATTTTTAGGAAACTGTCATGTGATGTAGTTTTGAAAAATTGACCAATCAGGTTTTTTATGACTATACACAGAAGGTAAAACTTGTAAATGTAATGTAGTAATTAAAAACAGAAAGTAATACATTCATACTTTATTTTTGTGGAGAAAATTTTTATCAATTACTATTATTCTCATAACACATAGGAGTTAATATTGATAGACGTATCATAAGTATAAACTGTTTTATACTATAACTACCAGAGAAAGTTTTTTATACTATAAACTAAATATTTGTTTTGTTTATTTATTTATTTAATGAAAAAGTACTTATTTATTTCAAGAAAAAGAATATACATTTTTATTTAATTCTCAAATAAAATAAAATAAATATAAAAATTGATTTTTTTAATAGATTATCATACCTATGACTTTGAAAGTAATTATCATAAGAATTAAATATTATTAATGACAATAATATTTAATGACTTTAAGCGATTTGATTTTTACTATCTTTAAATAGGATATTAAGTTCAAATTTTGTGAATAGAGAAAACTGGCTCTAGATCACTTTATCTCTATAATAAGGTGGCTTGATTCAAGCTAAGTTAATCGATGTAAATTTAGAATACTTTTGTTAAATTCAAAAAAATACTAAATGATATGAACGTGGATTCATGACATACAAATTGATAAAGGAAAATGCTTGTTTAGCGTTTTGAAGTGTAATCATTTTTTTTTGTAAAAATTAGTATTAAAATGTTGTGACATGATTAATACTTTTAGATGAATAAATAAAGTCTACCATTATATTTCATCTAACAATTATAATTATTTTTATTAAAAAATTTGGTTATATTGTTCAAACTTTATTGCATTAGTGATTGGTAGAAACTCGTTACAAACCTTTTACAAATTTACTGTGAAGCGTGAATATCATTTGGGAGTTTTAAGAGCTATCAAAACCCTATCATAGTTATTTAGTTACAACTGAAGATAAATAATACTACCTAACTGTTGTTGTGAAGCAACCAAGCGTCCTAATCGAGCGTGACTCTAATTGTTTCAATCGTGATTCATAGATTGGAAATTATTCAAGGATGGTAATGGGCAGAAGCAATAAGTTTTCAAGCCAGATTCCTGCGGTAACAAGTTAACTTCTGCTTTGAACTCTAATGGGGATATTTTATCGTCCAACCCACGACCCCATATTAAATTTAAGTATCTTGCTCTTGGCCCTGTTATCTAACTTTTAGATAACTGTTATATCATCGAATAGTTTTTATTGATAAATTTTTTCACAAAATTTATTGTTGAATTAGAAGTTCATATTTTATAGATTATATTTGTAAAAATTCATATTAATCTAAAATCGTTTGATATATATATATATATATATATATATATATATATATATATTGGTGTTTAATTTTTATAAAACTTGGCATAAATAATATTTATGATAAGTAATTGTAATTTAATGATTGGATTAATAAAATATATATTTCATATAAAGTTATTAAGTGATATAACTATATTTAACATTACACTGGTATAACTTGATCTTTATCCATATCGTTTGTGTACTAGGAGAGAGTGAATATTGTCACTTCTACTCATCAGTCCTATTTCTTAGTTTCTCTAAACTATCCTTCCAAGCTTTCATAATTAAATAAAAAAATTTGTTTGACTCCACTACTAGGGACTAACATGGATTGATCAAAGTGATAAGTACCTTGGCCCTTTAATTAGAGATCTAGAGTTCAAGTTCTTAGAATGAAAAAAATTCTCGTTATCACTACCTTCTTTAGGGACTTTCGTTGAGTTGAGCCAAATTAATCAAGTTTTTTGGTAATAGAATCTAAATACTGGCAATTTTATTGAGACTAAAAAACTTCACTATTAGGGGAATTATTTATGTAATAATAATTTATACTACTAATAATCATTACCAAAATATGGAAACTTATGCCACATGTGAGCTTCACATTAATTTTAATTCCCATCAATTTCTCAAATTTACTATTAAAGGAAATATTTCAAATTAAAATTATTAAAAGAAACATTTAATTTTAGAATTTAACTTATAATAAAAATAAATATTGATTCCCTCCTTCACTAACACTTTTTAGATGATCTACTAAGTTTAGTTTCATTTCAACCACAAAATGTTGAATAAATTAATTTAAATAAATTTATATTTAATTTCTTTATAAGATTAGAATAATTTAAAATGAAAATTTCAAAATTACTTAATATTAATGCAATTGTTACCAACCTTGCCCTTTCATTACTTAGCCAATTATTTTGTATTTTAAAAGAATAATGTAAAATTAAATTTAAAAATTAATATTGATAATTGTTAGCATCAGTTACTAATGTATTTGGCTCAATCAATTTTTATTACTCATCATTTTGTCATCACAAACCAATTTTTAGCCTTTCTAAAAATCAATTATTTTTACTATTATTCTTCTTTGGTTACTTTATTATATAATTAGTCAATCAGTCAAATTTCTCTTCCTTTTTAATATATTTATTTATTATCTAAGAATTTATTACTCAATTATATTTTTTAATTTTTATTTTTCAAAAATTAGAATATTGTCCATTTATGGAATAATATTTCGTTGCCTTTTATTTTTACAAAGTGATTTTGATTATTAGCATGAGAGCTCCCATATGCATGCCCTTTGAAAAATACTGAATATTTTTATTTTCTCATATATTATGGTCAATGATAATTTATGGAGATATATCATCAAAAAATTAAGGCTTTGTTTTGATTGAGGAAAGAAAATGAAAGGGAGGAAATTGAGAGGAAAGATGTTGAGTGGAAAGAAATTGAATGGATTTGTATTTTATATATGTTTGGATGAAAGGAAAATGAGAGAAAAGGAAATAGAAGAAGAATTATTTTCTCTTGTTTGTTTATATAGAAAAATGGGAGGAAAGAAAAAGATAATGAGGACAAATAATAATTTTACCCTTATATTATTATAAAAAGGTATTTCAATTATAAACATAAAGTTTGGTAAAAAATTAGTGGAAACATAAAAGTTAGTATAATTTTTTCATAAGTTTATCTATCAAAATAATATAAATAAATATAATAAAAATTAACCTTCGATATTTATATAAAAACATTTATGTCTATATTTTTAATTTATATTTGATAATTATATTAGTTAATATCAAATAAAATTTTTACTATTTTTAATTTAACAAGTTTGGAACAATATCAACCTATTAAATCAAATCAATATTCATAAAAATGAATTATTTAAAATAAAATAATTATTTTAAATTGATCTAATATTTTAAAAATATTACTTAGAAATATGTCTTACCAACTAAAAAATATCAAAAATATTATTTAGCTATTATTTAAACTCGCACAAAAGAAAATCAAAACTTATGTAATATTTCTATTTAAAATAAAATATCTGTTTAGAATAAAATGCTGATAACTAAGAAATTTTAAAATTTTACATAACCTGTACTTTGAGTATTTTTTTTCTATTCACTTTTAATAATATAGTAATAAAGAAATTAAAATCATTTAAATAAAGTTTTTAGAAATGTTGATTAAAAAAAAAAGATAAAAGAGGGAAAGAATCACGCAACACTTTAAGTGGTGTTATGTATTCTAAACCCCTTCCCTTCTTCATCATCTCTGGTTGTCGTCTATCTCGTTGCGATCTCAAAGAGAAAGAGCAGGTGATATGAGCAAGTTTGGAAAGTGAAGACCCTTCTTCCATTCTCTATCAGTTTTCCATCCAAATTGAGGGGGGAGGGAATTACTTTTACTCTTCATATAGATCCCATGTACTATTATACACTATTTAATTTTTCTTTTCTCATTTTTCCTCTTATCTAAAGAAGGAAAATATCTTCCTTTTCTTTCTATTTCTTTTGCTTCTCTCCCTTTCCTCTCAAAATCTGCCCAACCAAACTAGTATAAAAGAAAAAGATAGCAAATAATTAATTTTATCTTTAAACTTTTACGAGAAGCATTCTTTCAGCCTACTCTTTACAAATGGTAGATTTTTCACACCTTCCCCTCGCCTCTCGTGGCAACCCCCACCCAAAAACAAAAAACGAAAAAAAAAATCACACCATATACTTTCAAGTTACATGATTTTTCAGTAGATATGCAAGCTAAGAGAATCCCCCCCAAAAAAAAACAAAAACAAAAAAAAAAATCACACCATATACTTTCAGTTGCATGATCTTTCAATAAGTATGCAAGCTAAGAGAATTTTAAAGAAGCCAAAAGGCATATTAACCAATAACAAATTTCTAACAAGCATGCTGCATGAGTTTCCAAGATGCAGAAACAAATCCAGCCAAATCGGGCTGGATGAGTGTCATGCTCATTATTAAGCTCTGTAAAGCCTTCCATAGAACTCCCGTTACATTAAAATTTGCAAGGGAGTCCCTTGCCCTGGAGGCATTTTAGAGATGCCTCACAGTTTATTTTGTACACTCACCATGGGAACAACCATTTCTTCCACTGATCAGGGATACTGTATGTTATGTATAGTACTATAATACCATAATGTATACTTGTATATAAATTAAGGCTGTCAATGATAGGGCACTTGTCTGGAGGGGCTTATACCTTTTTGTCCTGGAAGGAAGAAGAGAGAAACAAGATATGTTGGCAGTGATAAATTTTACGCTGTAGTTTTCACTTGCATGTCGTGCATGAAGCAAGGAATGGTAAGCTCTGGCAGACACAATCCTGACTTTGATTCTGTTCTCAGGGTCCCAATTCAAGAATTGGTCTTTGACAAAGACCTGCAAAAATCACGAACGTCATCATTTACAACACTAATAACTGGAATTGCCATTAAGATAATAAGATCCGATATGATGTATTTAAAAAAGTATATTCATTATTTAAGCAAAGAAATGAATGGTTAAAAATTCTCATCCGTGTCACCCAGTGAACATATTCAAAGTCAGGGCTTATGCGTAATGATTGCATCTGAAGATAATTGCAATTTTTTTTTTTCGGGAGAAGAGAGGGGGCGTAAGTTGGTGATTACTATTATTTTTCCATTGTAGGAGATTATGGTGTTTCTTGGGGGCAGATAGCGTTACATATGTAGAGGACAGGCCACAGACACCACACCACACCACAGGCTTAGGTGCAATCGTGTGAAATAAAAAGCATCTATCCTTTCCTTCCTTGAATCCTGAGGCTAAGCAATGATTTTCTGATTTCTTAACAGTGTGAATAAGACATGTCCGTACTATATACAAGCCACCGTTAATTTAAGAAAATAAGGCGATCCAATTCCATGAAAATAAGAGAGGACAACATTATTGTCGTGTGACATAAGGGATCAGATAAACTTTTGGCTGGCCTGCACCCCTTCTTGGACAAAAGCCGCAACAAGTTACTATACGCGCTCTGTTGATCTAGTTTCAAACAAATCTCCAGAAGCTGAACTTCAACTTCAAAAGCGAGGCCTAGCTTTCTCATTGTAGATAATTAAACAATGAGAAAAAAAATATAAATAACTAACTAATTATGTATTTCGGAATTTAATTCAATGGCAATGTATATGTTTGATAAATTTTTTTTGAGTTATTATTCTGATTAAATAAAAAGGTGAAAAAAATTAAAAGCCTAAGGGAAGATATACCTTCCCTCATCCAAGATCCCGAACCCAAACTCATTTTCAACATATGATAATAGTTATTTTTATAGTATAACGACTATAACTAAATTACGCACAAAAAAACTATAACTAAATTTTATTAGCCTAAATTATATTATAATAGTATAATAATAATAATAATATATAGTACAATAACTATACTTATAACTAAATTTCATTAGTAAATATAATATGTCTGAATATTTTATATTAATTTAACAGAATCTCATCATCACAATATTGCTCATAAATAAGTGCTACAAATGATTTTTTTTTTTTTTTAATAATGAGTTTTTCTCCACTCACTACAAAAGTGAATCAAAGGCTTGAGTTGTTTTGTTCCCATTAATACCATTGAAGTAAATAGCAGATGTAAAGCCTGGCCTCTTATCATCATTTCCGGTAAAATTCACCTCAAATGATTTTGTAATTTAATAAAACTGATATTTTAGGAAGAAAAATGGAAACTTTATAAGTTGAAATGACAATTAAGAGAACAAAAAACATGCCGTTGTGCAATGCAAAGTTCAATTCTTATCAGTAAGGTTGCAAGATAAATAGAAAAGAGCAAGGAGACACAGAATCAATAAGATCTTATTTTGAATAAGTTATTCAACTAACTAACTAATATATAGAAAAGCACACTACCCATCCATTCCAATTCTCGGTCCAAATTTTTGGTTTCATGCTTGAGTTTGGTGTGAATTGATCAGAGCAAAATCCATTTCATCTGTTGATCTGTGAGCAATTGTATAACAATCAATTAAAATTATATTAAACAGCAACATACTAAGATTTACATAATCAAGAAGACAAACAGTCTACTATAACACAAACTGAATAAATCTTGATGAGGACAGGGAAAAGGAGAAAACCTTAAATTGGATCAATGTATATATCATTGTCATTTCATGCATCCTACTATTATCCAAAATATGGGACTATTGGAATTCCCCTTGAGCATTTGCTTGCTGGCGCATGACCCAGGAAACCCCTGTGCCAAGAGATGAAGCCATTGACGCTGCCCAATTGATGTAGGATTCAGCAGCAGGACCATAGTGAATCAATATTTTTTAATCTGGTATTATATAGTACTCAATATTTTCTATATTAAAACTATATCCAAATGATCATTAAGATCAAGATTATCTATAAAACAAATATTTATGCTTGCACTTCTGCACATAATAGTTTCCCTAAAAAGGAAACGTTGACATGAATTTAATAAAATTTTTAAGAAAAACCTGAGATGAAATGATAGATCCTCCTTGTGATGCATAAAGGCTCTCTTGCTTCATCATGTCCACAATCTTAGCAGTGAATCACTTCATTTCTGCCTCAAGACAAATCAACTTCACATAATAGCAGGAAGCGGGTGCAGTAAGTTGAGACATAGGGAAAGAAGAGGAAGGATTACCTTCAATGGCTCATTTATCAGTTCGAAACTTAATACTCACAATAAAATGCAGCCAAAGAGGGAAACCACTGTTCCAAAGTTAGAAGCCAAGGATTAGATATGAATATGCATGTAAAAAGATACATAGAAAGGACCCAATTTTTACCCATAGTTAAATTCTATTTAGCAATGCATAAGTAAGGTCCTATCCGAAGATGCACAAATAGACCTGCTGCAACTACTAACTTGGTAAATTGGACCAAATCACCCCTTCCTTCAAAAAAATACTGCTAGTCAAAGTCTATAGTCCATCATTTAGCTTGCAATACTGCTTTGACCAAATAATTACCTGCACGTGTTAAAAGAATAGAATTGTCAGCACGGTGCATGTAACATTTATACCACAATCAGGTATAAATGATGCAATGTAATAGCATTGACTATTTTGAATCGCACTGGAGGGTGCATTCCCAAGCAACATAGGATGCTTTACATCCCATAAGATGGATGAAATAATAATACTGGAAAAGACAACGCAGTCAGAAACGCAATAAATTATGAGAAGAAAATTATGAAAAAAATAAAATAGCTTACTTGGGACAGCAAACATGGTTTTGGTTTTTTTTATTTCTTTTTTTTTTTTTATTTTGGTCAGGGGATGGGGGTAATTTGGGGGTGGGGGATGGGTTCTTTAACCACTGCCTTCCTCGGGAAGGCTTGACCCCGGGGTGCACATTTGCAAGGCCAAGGTATTGGCCATTTGAGCTAAGCCTTGCGTGCAACATGGTTTTGGTTTAACTTGGGTCTGGTGATTGGGGCTACGGAATCGTAACGTTATTTTGAGTTGAAATTGGTAGGCCAAGTTCGTAATTGGGAGGGAGCATTTTTTAGTTGGGCTGGACCATTGGGCTTATCCAGCCCAAAGTTCGAAGCCACTTCCACTTTCACACACTCTTCCCTTTCTCTCCTCCTTCCTTCGAAGCTTCGAAGTTGCAGTAGTAGCCGCCGCCACCTGCAACGGTGCCACACAGAGGAATAATGGAGGGGCTGAAGGGTTTGCTGAAGAAGGGGTTAGGGTTAGGGTTAGGAGAGATGGGATTCAACGCGGGCGGAGGAGCCATCAACTGGTTCCCCGGACACATGGCGGCCGCCACGCGCGCCATCCGTCACCGCCTCAAGCTCGCCGACCTCGTCATCGAAGTCCGCGACGCGCGCATCCCCTTGTCGTCCGCCAACTCCGACCTCCAGCCTCACCTCTCCGGTAAACGACGCGTCGTGGCGCTCAACAAGAAAGACCTCGCCAACCCCAACATCATGCACGTAACTAGCAACAACAATTCCGTTTTTCCCCCGCTTTTTCGCAACATAATTAAAATTATGTACACATTAATGAAAATTGTAATTATTGTTATTATTTTGTTATGTAGAAATGGGTGGATTATTTTGAGAGGTGCAAGCACGATTGCGTTCCCATAAATGCGCATAGCAAGAGTTCGGTGAAGAAACTTCTGGAACTTGTGGAGGTGAAGCTGAAGGAAGTGATTTCTAGGGAACCTACGTTGCTGGTTATGGTGGTTGGTGTTCCTAATGTTGGCAAGTCTGCGTTGATTAACTCCATTCATCAAATTGCGCAGTCTCGCTTCCCTGGTATGAGTTTTTTGCTTTGCCTAACAAAATTCAAATTTGACATTTCAATGAACATGATGGGCAGTTCGAATTTTTAGGCAATAAGGGCTTATTTATTTATTTATTTATTTATTCCTGTTACAAATCTTCATTTGTTATATGACGTGGCACAAATGGAGCTGAATTAGTATATACCTGGATGGGAAGGCCGTTTATGCCACGACTGTGTTTTTGGTTAGTGGAAGTGACAGAAATGTGGCTATGAACTGTATTGGTAGATGTTTTGTAATGTTTATAACCAAATTGATAAAAGTAAGAGAACAAATAGAGATGAAAATACCCATTTTACCAATTTTACTAGTTTTAATTGATATGCATTGTACGTCTCTAAAACTGTTGACAATCATAGTGGAGAACTGAATTAAATTTATTTATTTTTTCTTAGTAATTTTGGTTTGGAGGTGTGCTTTTGATGATGGTTGGATTTGGTTTCGTAGTGCAGGTGAAGATGAAGCGAGCTGCTGTGGGTCCACTACCTGGTGTCACTCAGGATATTGCTGGATTCAAGGTCTTGTGATTTTATTTCTGTTTTTTTTTTTTTTTCCTTGCTTTACTCTCACCCTCTCCATTACACACACTCTGTCACGCATTATGAATGGCACTATGAATTTGAATTTCTGTTGCTTTTATGAATTTTGAACCCCGAGATTTCATCATTATGGTTATTGATTTTTGATGTATAACTTGTATAATATGTGTCATTGTTTCAGAAACAGTTTGTAATTTTCTTTTAATGTAAGGCATATACTTCAGAGATTATATTCCAGTGCTCCATCCCAAATGCTGATAGTTTGAAGTCATTGATTGAATGAAATATATTTTTTACAAAAGGGAAAAAGGGGGAAACAAAGAAATACCTTCTTATTGCTGACAGTTCTATCTATTCTTGTAATATAATTGAGACAATGATCCCTATATTTTGTTTCTATTATTGGTCTGCTATCTCTGTCTATTATAAGTTGATGGTTCTCATAGTTAAATTCCAACTCTTACTTGATGTTTCAGATAGCACACAAACCCAGCATATATGTCCTAGATACCCCAGGGGTGCTGGTTCCTAGTATCTCAGATATAGAAACGGGGTTAAAGCTGGCTCTTGCAGGTACTATAACAATTAAAGTTATATTTCCTAAACACCGTGTTTTTTTTTTTTTTTTTTTTAAATTGATTAAATTTGGCAAGTCAATCCATGACTTTGTTGGCTAAAAGTAAGTGGTGCTGAAAATGAACTTATTTCACCTTCATATGTTTGATTCTTTGATTTCTTCAAAACCTTTTTATAACCTCTTCCATGGACCCATAAATAGGCATTATTACTCTCGACTATAAATAGGTATTATTGAAGGTTACTCCAGGTCAAAGGTAATAAGGTGGAAGGTGGACATTGGACAATGGGGGAGAGCATTTAAGGGTATAGGGGTTGAAAAAAGGGTGTTTTCTTCTCTCTCTTTTTTTTTTTTTGTTTTTTTTTTTGGGGGGGGGTTCATGGATCAGTTTACAATACAATTTTTTACTAATAAAACTGTTGCATGAACTTTTCACCCCACCTCCAAAAAAATAAAAAATAAAAAAAATTAGCCCCATACCAAACTAAATTTAACATAAAACAAAATTATGAAGTTTCGATACACTATGGGCAATTGAAAATGATCTTGAATTGCATTGTCTTTCACTGTGGCATATTTTGCTCTTTCTACATTTTTCTTTTTTAAATTCAACCATCTCTAGAAGTCTCATAAGATCTTAGTTGTTCTTAATTTTGTCCAACATCTTACATTATTATTACCTCATTTTCCCAGAGTCATCTCCGCATGAGCTTCTTCTTGAGTATGATGCGTGCAAATTGCCTCTGGATGTTGCATCTATATCACATGTGTTGGGTTTCTGATATCCTTTGTAGCATGTGTGGTCTAGTTTTTCTCATCTAAACTTGGTTGTTGCATTGATAGGGTCTGTGAAAGATTCGGTAGTGGGTGAGGAGCGTATTGCTCAATACTTACTGGCAGTTTTGGATACTCGGGGGACTCCACTTCACTGGAAGCATCTAAATAATAGGAGAATAGATGGGATTGAATATGATGCTGAGGAAAAACCTGAATATAGTCTGAAAAATCTAAAGCGAAAGAGAAGAAATCCACCAAATAGATCTGACTTGGTATATGTTGAGGTAACAAGCAGCCTTTTTTCTGTAGTTTTTCTTTTATGCATAAAGGAACATGATGCTTTTAGTTTCCAATCCTGTAAATTTTCACACCTTGGTTGATGAAGTCCAAATTCCATTGCACTTCTCAAGTGTTTTAAGCCCATTTAACTGGGAATACTTGTACTTTAGATGTTTTGACAATTGACATTTGACTGTAGTATAGGATGTCTAATCCTGAGTTGTTTTATCATTTATTGTTTGGTGTCTTGAATGATGATATGTTATTACACTGTGGGCTTTAATTTGAATTTTCTGAGGATCAGTTTGGTATGAGGGTAAAAATAGGAGAGAAATTTTTATGGATTAGATTGATGAGTAATTTTGTTATAAAACTATATGATGCTGCTACCTATTTGAAAAACAATTAAGAGTTCTTAGTTGTAGCAGAACACCTTAGTTACTACAAATGTCTGTTATACTTTTGTTACCTTTTTTCTTGGGGATATCTACTGATCTGGAATCTCTTTTGTTGATAGCGACCAATGAATACTGTCGTGTTGAAACTAAGAGGACGCTCTTGATTTATATTCTTGATTTTGTCTACAAATGCAAATAATTTGATGTGTGTTTCGAATGATTGGTTATCTCTTCTTTAATTATAATTTGTTGCGCATCTTAAGCTACCAATAGAGGGTTTTATTGGATTACAGTTCTGACATTTGATGTTGCATTCTGTGTGATAATGGCACTTACGACAGTATATCAATGTGAACTGCAATGCTATTATTTTGTTTGGTCATTTTTGACTTTATTTTATTCGTACTCTATTTTAGGACCTTGTAATGGAAGTTCAGCGTGCACTCTGCTCGACACTAACAGAATTCAATGGCAACGTAGAAGATGAGGATGACTTAGAGGGCCTCATTGACCTGCAGTTTGGTGCACTACAGAAGGCAATGAAAATCCCTCACAAGGCATCAGAAGCACGGTTGATGGTATCCAAGAAGTTTCTTACTTTATTCAGGGCTGGTAAACTTGGACCTTTCATTCTTGATGATGTTCCCGATGTTGTATCATAAAGATCTACCAACTTCCCTTTTTCCCATTTGTACCATATATATTACATATTATATATTATGTATATTATTCTAATTTTTTTCTGCAACCTGCAATGCAATGTATAGAAAGAGATTGAACTTTCTTCATGTGGAATGTGGATATGTCTTAAGAGTGATCTTATTTGAAAATAATACTTTCAACCTATATATAACACCCCTCTCATATAAGTTCACACGATACATTTTTCATTTGGGTACATGTATAACTCGATACTTATTTACATTTACATTAATATATATCATCTACAAAAAAAAATTCCATGATCAATTTGCCAGCAAAACAGCTCCACACGTCTCAGCTGGATCGACAACTTATATATCCCAGCTTGATTGACAACTAATACCTCCCGGGACTCTGCAAAACCTTCAACCACATTAGCACAGGTGATGACCATCGTGGTCGAAGACCATAAAATTTGAAGGTTAAAGTACAATGAAAACTCATAATTGAAAGTGGAACCCGTTGATCCAAAAAAAAGAAGGTGAAACGCCTTTGTTATTTTTGGAATTTTATAAAATACAAGCAATTGTCTGCATATCAGAAGCTCTTTTTGGGTCGTATATACAGGAGGTCTTAGCGGCAGGAACTTGGAAATTGTGGCCCAGAAGCAAGACTTGTAGAGAAATTAACTGGACTGATTTTTGCTAAAGATTTGTGCTTCCAATTGCAAAGAGCTGATTGAAACGCTTAAAGGGAAGTACGACTACCTATCATATTTCCATGTAAGTTACGTTATTTGAATTAAAATTTTCTAAGCCTCCATTCCGACTTATTCTCATTCACCATTGGATAGGGTATGGAACCCAGATCAAGTGGAGTCCACACTTCCTCTGATGGTAGATGAGAGGGAGTCAACATAAAAGTTAAGAAAATTTTAGTTCAACTAACATTTTTCTTTCCATGCTAGTTGTTAGGGACTGTAGAAGCACTAGCACCTCTTTTTCTTCTTGTATGTTTATGCACACAAAGAGGAGTGGCAATGAGCATGGGTAGCCCACAGATTGGCAAAATTAACATGTAATCATGGTGAGGCTATCTGGATCGAGGATTGCCCACATGAAGTTTCCCCTCTGGTGCATGCATATTGTACTCATTTGATCCCATCCTAATGAAGTTTGAAAAAAAAGAGGTCTGCGTTGTTGGTTTTATACATACATTATAATGGTGAGAGGATTTCATTTTAGTGAAATGTGAAATACCTAAACTCATACGTACTGGAAAACGCACCTAAACACAATTAAACATTAAAACCTTACTGTCGAGGTGGTGGAGAACTGATGAAAATTGTTTTAATATCATTTGTAAAATATTTATCTAATGGTTGTTTTTAAGGTATGCATTTTTTTAATAAGAAATTAATACACTGTAAATATATAGAAGTAATTTGTGTTTTCATCATTTATTGACAATAGTTTTGTTAAATAAGTAACTACATCGTATCATACGCATATATCTTTATAACAACTTTTAGAGAAGTTTGTATATTTCTGAGAGCTATATCTTTTTAACAATTTTTTGAATTGCTTTATTATTTTAAACAAAATATCAAATAAAAAGTATTTAAAATATCAAAAAATAATAAAAAATTACTGATTGTTTTGATATGAGATGAATTGTGAGGATCTGATTTTTTTGTCCAATCTTATCAAGGAAAAGTCATTTAAGTTGGGATTATGAGATTCATAACTCATAAGTTGTGTTTCTTACCGTCTAATTAATTCTAATTAATTGACATAATTAAGATTTGAAACATTCTTACAATAGTTATGACAGAAGTCACTCAGGTAATGAAACTAGTGTATTTACTGGCACAATGCACGAATCATTACACGTTTATCATGATAAATATATAATAATATATATTTAAAAATTTTATTTTGTTATAGCAATATTACTAAGTTAGAATAAATTTGTCAAAATTTTTGAAAAAAATTATGAGATAAATTAGATGAAATAAATAGATAGGGCCCATTTATTCATCTAAGGGTCAATAATATACCATATTATTCAGGATTCTATCAAAAAAGTTATGGCAAAATTGTTCAACCCTACTTGTTCAAGTTATTATATCCATCATATTTTTGATAATCAAAATATAAATAACATTGTTTATTAATGTTAAAATATCAAATCTAATAGATATATCTATAAGATTTTAATAAAAATTTATAGCATAAGTGATAAAGACCTTCTAAAATTTCCTATCAATGCTTCCTCAAAACATAAAATCCATGATAGTTTTATTAATAAAAAATTAAATAACATTACTAATTGAAGCTTAAACTACTTAATCTAATAGATATGTTTATAAGCTGTAAATATATAATTGAAGTGATGTAAAAATAAGGAAAACATCTTAATAATTCTTCAACTTTGGTCCATTTGCAATTACATGCATCTATTGAAAAGTTCTAATTTATACATTAAAGTAATAGGACTAAAATACGCAGACTAAAGTTGAAGGGGTTTTGAAGAGTTTTCCCAAAAAAATTATTATAAGATTAACAATATATATAAATATAATTTATTAATTTAAATTTAATATAAAATGATAATAATTATAAGGTAGATATGTTTGGTATCACCTATTTGGTATTTCAATATTTATAAAAAAAACTATTCTATAACTAATTTCTTTTGCATGCAAGTATTTTTGTCTTAAATAAAATTTTAATTAATAAGAAATTGTAGTATAAGTTGTAAGGATATTATAAAATTCTTCATCCTCTATTTCTTTGAGCCACTAAATTCATGATATTTTTATTAATGAAAAATAAATATTTATAAATTTAAATTTAATGTAAATTAGAAATCATTATAAGATAGGAAATTCATCATTACTCATGTAATGTACATCTTGGTATCACATGTGCAAGAAGTTTTGCTGTTAATTGTGTTACATTTACCCATGCAAAGTCTCATAAATTGTATTACATTCCGTAAAAATTGAAAATATAATTTATTTAGATTTTATTATTTTTATAAATAAGATCAGAGATAAGACTAAAAAAATATTATGCCAATAGAGTAGCAACATCTAAGATTAAAAAGGCAAAATAAAAAAACCAAAAAAATAAAAAGATCCAAAAGATATACTCCAATTATTATGAAGTATATTTGAACCACATATCTATAAGCTGAAATCACGGTCCTTGCCCATGTTAAATTATATATGCTATGCATAGCTAATCTTCTTAACAAAGATAGCGTAATGTTCGCTCCACTATTTTTTCATCATGCAAAGACACCTTTTCTTTGGTCACATCATGCATGCTTTTTAGTTTGTTTCATTGAATTTTTATAATAGTTAAATAATTAAATTAGAAAGTCAAAGACAAAATAAAAGTATGAAATAAAAGTTAATAATTCATGAAGCAGCAAGAGCAGCAATTTATCAACAATCAAAATTCTATTTCAGTCTTAAAATAATAATGGCTCATAATTTCTATTTTTTGAAAAATCAAAATCCATAATCAATAATGCATAATAATATAACAATAATCAATAATAATATATCATGACCTAAAATAAATAAAATTTCAAATCAAACAAAATAAATCATAAATCTAAGAAGCATCATCTAAAAAGTGTTGAAGGATTCAGCGCAAAATAGAGAACTACACAAAGCGTTTTGATAGTTGAGATAAAAGTTTGAAAACTTTTCATGCTTTAATTTATATCTCCATACATTGCATTGATACCATGATCAATGCCAATTTACAAATATTTGGTTGGATATTTGCATTGATTGATATCACATTAAAAATAAGGAATCAAAGCTGCTCAGTAATTTATTAAATGAAATTAAAAATTAAAAATTTAAAAATCAATGAAATGATATAATAAACAATAAAAATTAGCCAAGTGGACCACTGAGGAATTTGGGCAAGAAAACGGAGTAACCTGAATGTAACACGCCAACATATAACTCTTAATATATTTTTCTCTGTTGAAGACGCCTTCTTTGCATAAAGGCATAAATTAAGATGACAATATTTTTTCCTTCGTAATGGGTTACATAATTTTGTGTAAGTGGCAGTGATTAAATAATTATTTTAAAAATTGAATCGAATTCTACCATTTTAATTGGGCTGTAAGTTAGTTGTGCGTGTTCTATTTTAATTATAATTAAATAATAATTGAATTCTAAATTTAATGAATTATGTCATAAATTGAATATTTGGTCAATTTAGTCTTTTATTTAAATTTTGAATCGTTGAGTTACATATAATCTTTCTTAAAATAGAAATTTAAAATGTTGAGTTTTATCTCAAGCATGGTGTATGTTATGCACTAAATTAGATAAGATTTATCAATTAAAGATATTCAAATTTGATTGAAAGTCAATTTCAATTTTTTCTTTTAAATCAAATATTTGTTTTAAATATTGATATTTGAAATATGAGATATGATAGTCAATTAAAAACAATTACATTATTATATTAGAGTGATTTTCGTTACAATTAATCAACATTCTAAATTAATTTTTTTATACTTTCCAATTTAATAAAAATTAGTAATCAATGGATGATTTCTTCCAAAATTAATTAAATTAGATATTTATTTTAAAGATTGTAATTGAAATTGAAATTTAAAACACGAGATATGATTTTCAATCCACAATTTTTTATTTTTTAATTAAATTAGTCTTTTAGTTTAAAGATTAAAAATTTGAAATATGTGATAAGATCACCAATCAATGATTTTTTTATCTTTCTTTTACAATCAAATATTTGATTTGAAGAATAATATTTGAAATATGAGATATGACAGCCAATTAAAACAGTTATATTATATTAGAGCGATTTCCGTTACAATTAATCAACATCCTAAATTTAATTCTTAATCTTTCCAATTTAATAAAAAAAACTTCTTCCTAATACTAATAGTTTATGTTAAGTTGTTACAGTCATCTAATATAGTTATAGTGCCATTATAAAGCTGAAATAATACAAATTTTTTTTAATATTTGACTCCTTTGAAATGCATTATATGTCTACATAAATTATGCATAAAATAAAAAATCTCTTAATGGAATGCGTAAATATTAAAAAAAATTAAGTCATGTAAACATTAGCATATTTGCCTTATATATCCGATAGAAGTATAACTAAATTAGTGTTATATACATGAAGAAAGCAATATAAAAAATTTATTAACACTATGAATAAGAAAAAGAAATTAAAATTACCATAATAGAATTAAACCAAGAAAGAATGATAAGGTCAAATGAAGAAGGAAAAGACTGAACATAAAAAAAAAAAAAACTATACATTATAAAGATAACAAACTCACCCGACAAAAATGTTTACAAAAATCCAAAAAAATAAAAGAAGATGATTAAATATGCAGTCACTAAACAAAAGATGAGAAATTGTTAAACAAACTTCCTATTTATCAAACAGAAATTGTTAATAGTATAAAAAAAACTAAACAAGCCGAAGAAAACACTTCATTACATGTTGAACCATAAACTAAAAAAATATTTCATTATCTCGTTAAGTTCTAATTATGCATATATGCCGAAGAGTCAAATATTTTAGGATCAGGTGATGATGAAAATTAATCAAAAAGTAATCACAGAATGAAAAAAAAAATTACAAACCTATTAAAAAGTAGAAGTAGGAAGGAAGAGGCAAAAATTATCAATGGCTAAAGGAATCCTGCACACAAGGTAGAAATGGTTAAAACAACATGAATGAAATAAGGAACAATATAAGATATATGGAAGAAAGAATAAATAAGACCAAAAAAAGATTGAAATGCAAAAATAATATAAGATCAAAGGAGAAATGAAAAAATATAAGGGCATAAGAAAGGATAAATCAAAGATTTTATGAAGAAACTAACCATTTTCAAACTCCAGATCTTCTTGGTATTATAGCAGTCACTGAACATGCAGAAAAATACAAAAATATAATAAAATAACTCCTTTAAAAGAACAATAAAAGAAAAAAAAGTTTATTTGAACAACTTATATCCAAAGCTAGGAATATTCCACAACCATCCAGACATGCAAACACCATGACTCTTTTCTAGGATTTATTTGTGAAACATGGTCTATGACAACACCCATTAAAATCTGAAAATAAAGAACACAAAGATGTAAATATTAGAACATGTAAATTTTTTGCAACAAATATGAAAAAGAGGAATGATTAGTAACAAGTGGAGACGGAGAAAAAAAAAAATACTGAAGCAGAAGAAGTAGTAGTGGACAATACTGAATGTTCCTTACAACCTGTGGCTGTGCATAATATTGAATCTTCTACACAAAATCATGTAGAACAATTAACGTGCAACGACTAATATAGTTGCAATAACTTTCAACATTTCAAGATAACAAGCTAGCAAAAATTATGGAATAGAAGAGTGATTGAAAATCATGCAGTTAGTGTGATTTGCAATTAACAAAAATCATGCAATCAAGAGTTTCATTAATCATTGTAAGAAATATTGAAAATTTAAAAGGTAGCATAATTAGCGGCGTTAAGATATTAACTTATCATCCTTTAGCATTTCACTCAATTACTTTGTTGAAATTAACAATTAAAAAATTAATAAAATCAAATTAAAAAAGAATCAAATATTATAATTAAATGCAGAAATAAATAGTTTAAAATCATTTAAGGAGGTTAACTGGAGGAGAGAATTAAGCTAATATGTTACTGTTAATTAATTCATGAACTTATTTAAATTTTTAATAAATAAAAATAAAAAAATAAATTTTATAAATCAGTAGCAGACTCATGAGAAAATGACACGTGGAATTTTCTTGTAATGAGTCAAGATTATTAGAATTAGTAGATTAGTAGATTAATAGATGTGATTGATTGTTTGTGTAAAATACTTCATATTGATAATATATCAAAATTAATCTTGTAATTTTATGCCTACCAACACATAATATGTTTATTTACCATTAAACGAATCCTTTAATGTTAGATTCTTTTTAAGCAAATAAGATACTTATTAAAATTATTCTAATTAAAAATACCTAATTAATCTTTCATTTGGACTACTTTGGCAAGTGTGGTCTTTCCCAATCTTCCATTTATTTATTTATTTATTTTTAAAGTGGAATAACATCCATTTCATTATCATGAGCTTGTGGGCTCATCAACTGCATTATGTTATCTTCTTTATATTTTTCGCGTTCTCTAGGTTTTATCCCACGTGTTCTTCGTTCTTGGACCAAGCTAGGTGTCTTGAGTCTAGATTAGCTATCTCATTATGTAGGTTGACAACACCATTCAAGCTCCGAACTCACTCATGATATTGTGTGTGTAAACCACTATATTATTATATACGTGGAATTTGTTGAATTGTAATTAATCTTATTCAAACTAAGGTTCAGTGAAATTACAAAGGGCTTTCCTCTACTTGTCCCGGCGACATTAACCATCTTTGGAGTTAACGGAGTTAGATGCTATTTGTCTTTTGAGTAAATTTTCCATTATACCCCTCACTTATCCAATCCTCCATCTTCAATTCACACAAAACTCAGCTCCCTTCTGCAACACCGCGAGAACCCATCTGCACCATGTTCATCCTCTGAAATCTTCCTCTGCCAACATTCCAAAACAAAACGCCCTTCTGCATGAACCCACCCACCCCGTCACGCAAAACCCACTCCCTGTCACGCCCTTCTTCGTGAACCCACCCCCCTTATGCAAAACCCACCCACACATGATGTTAGGAAGGACTCGAGCTAGAACTTGCAATAATAAGGGCTTGAGCATTTACCCAGAACTTGCAACAATATTTAGTGCAGATGGTGTATTCACCCCTGTCATGCCCTTGTTGCAACACTTCTTACTTACTATTCTTGTTGTTGGTGAATTGTGATTGTTTATTTTTGTTATTGTGTTTGTTTATTTCACCCACCCTTGTCGGTGAATCGAGATTACTCCTGATGGGAAAAGATTGGTGAGATGGGTTCATCAAAGTAATAGTTCTAAAACACCGAAAAACAATGTCTTTATTGGGACCCAAGTTGAGTGTATTTTCAAGATTGGGTTTAGGTTCTTCTTCTTAGGTTTCATCTTCATCAATCTTATCTACACGAAATGGGAAGATGATGGTGTTTCCTAAACACATTTGGATGCCCAAGGTGAAAGAGAAAAGCCCACTAGTTGCCCCCTCAAGCATTCCTCTCAATCCTTCCTCTAGCTTGATAGTTTCTACACCAGACAAGATGGTGTCCCCTCCAATTTGTCAAAACGGTGCCTCTTAAGCTGAGGGTTGTGTTACTGATTCCCCTATTTCATCGCCTCGAGAGAAGAATTTACAAAAAGGGAACATAGATGTTGAAGAAAAGATGGCGGAAACTCAGGCTTCTAAAGATACTTTTTCTGCCTTCGTTTTGGATTTCTCATCTCAAGATGAGGATTTAGATACTGATCTTAGCTATGTCTCAAAAGATCAAGATGAGGAGGGCTTGTTCATTCATAATTTGCAAAAACTTGAGCAGGAATATCCTGAGCTTGATCAGGACTTTCTAGAGCAAGACTAGAGCCATTGCCAACAAGAAATGGAGTTGGAAGGAGTTGTAGAAAATTTTGAGCATAAAGAAGGAACAGAGGATGAGAGCCTTTCTTTTGGTCTAGAAGTTAGTGTTAATCCTATTAAGAGTATAGGCGGTCATATTCTTGCTTTGCCTTATATAGGGAGTGATCGTTTCCCTTCTTTTCTTAATCCTTCCAAAATTCCTCATGCTGATGATCAAATTTCCCTCTTTTCTCCATCTGGTGTTCAAAACTCGTTTGATTTTTCAGGTGACAAAGGTGCGTGCTCATCTTAAGGAGATGGTCTCTTCCCTATTCACGAGCCAAACCTTTCTTGAAATTTGCATGATGTAGCCGTAGGGAACAAAGTCGAGGAAAATGTTGAAGCTATTAGCTGCCATGAAATGGTTCAAAATAACCTTTGTTCCCATCCTTTAATTTAGGAGTTAAGGGGTTAAAGTTGTCAAGCCAATAGGTATTTCCGGTTCCCTAGTTGATTCCCTGACAATTTATACTAGAAAGAAGAAGATGTTGATCAAAGAGTTGGATTGGTTGGCCTCTAATATTAATTATGGTGGCAAGGTTAGTAGGCGGGTGGACAAGGCTATTGATGAAGATTCTGAGTTGGAATGTAAGAGGGTTGGGTAGGAGGGCAAAGTACAAATGAGTAAGGGAGACTATCCTTAAAGCTTCCCCTAATATTGTTTTGTTGCAAGAAACTAAGTTAGAGGTTCTAGATGATTTGGTTGATAAGGATCTTTGGGAGGCTAGATTTAAGGGTTGGGAATGTTTACCTTTAGTTGGCGCTTTGGGTGGTTTGTTGATCATTTGGGATACTAGGTTTGCATCTAAGGTAGATTCCATTCATGGAATCTTTTCTATATTTGTTTTGTTGGATATTCAAAGGGGGATCTCCTTGGTGTATGGTCCTAATAGCCCTAGATTATTGTGTTTTCTCCTGTGGGAAGAATTGGGTTTTCTATGTGGTTTTTGTGATTTGTACTGGTGCTTGGCAGCGATTTCAATGTTGTTAGGTTTCCAACTGGAAATTTGAATGGAGATCGTTCTTACTTCTTCTATAAGAGTTTTTGATAGCCTCATTAGGTAATGTAACCTTAAGGATATTCCTTTCTCCAATATTAGGTTCACTTGGTTAGCTAGAAGACATTATATAGTTGCTTCTCAGTTGGATAGGTTCCTTTTCTCCTCGGCATGGGAGGATGTTTTTCCTAACCTTGTCCAAGAAAGTCTACCTCATCATGGATTAGATCACTCCCTTATTATTTTGCAATCTAGTAAGGTGACATGGGCTCCTACTCTTTTAGATTTGAAAACATGTGGTGCAACCATCATTCTTTTATCCTCTTAGTTAAGGAAATTTGGAATTCCACCTCTATTGAGGGTTAGGAAGGATTCAAATTTATGAGGAAATTAAAGGTTCTCAAGGATAATTTGAAAGAGTGGAACAAATTTGTTTTTTGAGATATCCATGTTAGAAAAGAAAAAAATCTTGAAAGAGATTACTTTCTTGGATAGTTTGGAGCCAGAAGGAAATCTTTTAGAGGATCTTAATGAAAACCTGAAGAAGTTAAGGTTAGATCTTGATGATATATTGGTGAAGGAAGAAATTAGTCAGAGGCAAAAAATGAAGCTTCAATAGGCAAACGACGGGGATGCCAATTCAAGATTATTTCATAGAGTGGCTTCTAGTAGCCATAGGAAAAGCCTTATTAAAGAGTTGGAGCTAGAGGTTGGAGGTATTTCCAAAGATATTGAGATGATTGCTTCTAAGATCTCTAACTTTTATGCAAAGTTGTTCATAGAAGTGTTCCTAACAAACATTTTATTAAGGACTTGGATTGGTCCCCTATTTCTCTGGATAAAGCTTCTAGGTTAGAAAGATCTTTTGAAGAGGAGGAGGTTCATATGGGTATTTTGAGTTTGGGGAGAGATAAAGCACTTGGTTCTGATGGTTTTACCTTTGCATTCTTTCAAAACTGTTGGGATATAGCTAAGAATAATCTCCCTAAGGTGTTCACTAAATTCTTCCTTAATGGTAAAATTGGAGTCTGCATGAATTCAACTTTCATCTTCCTTATCCCTGAAAAAGATAGATCCATTAAGGTTAAGGATTTTCGTCCCATTAGTCTGGTGTCCAGTGTTTACAAAATTATAATAAAAGTGCTTACTACTAAACTTAGTGAAGTTCTTTTTGATACCATTTCTAAAAACCAAAGTGCTTTGGATCCCTGGTAGGAAAATTTTAGATGCAGTGCTCATTGCAAATGAGGTGGTGGACAACATTAGATCCCAAGGGAATCTCGACCTTATTTTTAAATTAGACTTTAAGAAAGTTTATGATCGAGTATGTTGGGGTTTTTTAGATAAAGTTTTGGATAGGAAAATGTTTGGGAAGAGATGGAGAAATTGGATTTCAGGATGCCTATCCTCCTATTCGTTTGTAGTTATTGTTAATGGTAAACCTAAATCCAAGTTCAAAGATCAAAGAGGTTTGAGATAAGGAGATCTTCTATCTCCTTTTCTTTTCATCTTGGTGTTTGGTATTCTTAGTTGTTTAGTTTTAAGAGTTGTTGACAATGGGCTGCCAAAGGGTCTAATTGTTGGGAGAGATCAGGTGTTAGTCTCCTATCTCCAATTTGTTGATGACACAATTTTCTTTTTGGAACCAGAAGGACATTCTTTTGTTAACATTTTAAATATTCTAGGTTTCTTTGAGGCTATATCTCGGGTCTTAAGATTAACTTGGCCAATAGCGGTTTAGTAGGAGTTAATGTTGATATTCAAACTATGAATGGTTTCGCTTCTTTGGCAGGTTGTTAGCTACTTCAATGGCCCGTCACTTATCTAGGTATTCCTTTGGGAGGTAATCCTCGAACTTTATCTTTTTCGGATCTCGTGGTGCATAGGATTTCTAAGAGGTTGTATTGTTGGAAAGGTGCTTATTTCTCTTTAGGAGGTAGGATCACTCTCATTTAGTCATGTTTAACTAGCAATCTCTTGTACTTCCTTTCCTTCTTTCGTATTCCTGTGGCGATAGCCTAAAATATTGAAAAACTCATGAGGGATTTCTTATGGTCAGAAGTAGGAGATTCTAGAAAAGATCACCTTGTTAGTTGGGAGATCCATTGTAAATCTAAGAAGGAAGGGGCTCTGGGCTTGGGCACTATAGTTTCTAAGAATAAATCATTGGTAGCTAAGTGGTGTTGATACTCAAATTTGTCCACATTTAAAAAATTTAGTTCTTGACAATTTTGTGTTTGTAATGCTTAGGATGTATTTGGTTTGTGAAAATATTTCCTGTTTTTATTTTTTGAAAAGGATTTCCATTTTCAGATTTTCTGGATTTAGGAAATGTATTTAGTTTGTCTATTTTCAAAAAAAATAAAATAATAAAAATATGTTTGGTTTGTCTGTTTTCAAAATGTATTTTCAAAATCAAATTTTATAGCTATATTTAAAAAGTTGCTAGAGATTCTTGTTTTAAGGTGATAAATAATGATGTTATATGCTAAATATATGATGATGATGATGATGATGATGATAAACTCAGGAAAATTTTTTAACAATATCTTTCAGTTTCACTTTCCATGATAAATACATGTTTAGTTTAATATTTTTTTTAGCAAATTGAAAAAAGATCTAAAACAAAAACATGTTTCACTATTTGTGTTTGAAAATACGGACTAATTAATGGCAAATTTGGTTTAAACATTAATCAAGTTAAAAGAAAAAACAATGTCAAATGGAAATTTATTTTTAAAAAAAAGTCAATAAACTAAAAATTATCAATTTTGTAAATTCATGATAATATTTTAAAAGATTTAAGAAACTCACCACCATATAAGTTTGACAAGAAAATCTCTTAACAGTCCTCTAATAGAGCACGATAGAAAGAATGGAGAATAGGACAAAAAAAAATGTCTTCGCTCTATATATGCAAGTCTTGAGTATCAAACCAGGGAGCATTTGATGTGCAACTCGGAAAACCAACAAAAAGAATGGAAATTTCGTATAATTACCTCAAATGCGACCGCATTTTCATTTGACAATCTTTTCAGCCATTAACAAAACGTTTTCATGAAAATAATGAAAACAATGAATTGATGTTTTCATATTTTCTCCTATTTTAGAAAATATTTTCTAAAAATATATTTTGAAAGGATTAATCAAAGACAATTTCATCTCTATTTTTGTTTTTAATAGAAATGAAAATAGGAAATGCTCAAAACCAAATGCACTCTTAATATTTCAGACACTAAGATAACGTGTAAATTTGGTTGTTTATTGTGATATCTTTCTATCATATATATGTGTATTAATTTTAAAATGAAAATAAAAAAATACAAAAATATGAAAAAAAGAAAAAATTTCTACCAAGTTCTTATTCTTGTTATTTTTTTAGCCTAGAAAAAACGAAAGGAAAATAGAAAAAGGGGGAAATCTAACACCAAAAAAATAAAAAAAGAAGGAAAGTGGCCTTGCGACCCCAAGGAGTCCAATTCCTCTTAAGAAGAAAAGGGGAACTTGTGTTTGTTACAAATAAAAAGTACAAGAACCAAAAAAAAAAAAAGGAGTCAGCCCTCTTTATTTTAAGCTTGCAGAGCCCGTAAACAAGGGAACAAGATAGAGGAGGAGACAGCAACCCAAATCCAGCTTGTAAGAATAGTGAAAAATAAAAAAAAGTTTTCCGCCAACGTCCATAAAAAATCACTGCCCCCTGCGCTCGACTCGTATCCCTATCATCAGTAGCTTCGTAGGCTTCATCATGAAAGGATGCAGTTTGATTGATTTTTTTCGGCGATGGGTTACTTTTTAAATAGAGGCCTACAACATGAACACAAAAAAAAAAAAAAAGAACACATAAAATAGAGAAGTGAGAATAGAAGAAGAAGAGAGGCTGAGAGTAGGAAAGTGTCATAGATATAATTACTAAGTTTGGAGGAACAGTAAGGAAAAAAAAGGGGCTTGCTAAAGAATCCCAGGATAAAGAACGTTTATAGATTCTAAAAGGGTAAGGAAACAACTTCAGCTTACTTTATTTGAATTTGATCCATGTCATACTCAATTTCATGTCTTTAACTTGATTATTTTGCTTGATACTATTATGGTTGTATCTTGCTTATTTGTTATGATGAAAATTGTTTTCAAAATTGTGTTCATGGAATGAACAATCAAAACTCACCATTTTTTGTTAAATTTAAATGAAACACATAGTATATGCACATCATGAATTGAGTGTTGTCATAGCAAAGCTATCAAAAATAGTCAAGCAAAAAAATTCACAAGTCAAGCCTAGAAGAACATAAGTTTCAATAGAAATCAAATTCACACAATCTCATCTCTTATAACATAAAATGAGCTTAAATTTGAATCAATTTAGTTTGAAATAGATCCCTCTCATTCCTTGTAATATGGAAAAGCTTAAAATTAAAAAGGAACCATCAATAGTACCAACCATCATTCAACATTAAAATGAATAGTATAAGTAGACATGGATGAGTTCCTTATTCTAAACTGACCTTCACTTCCTTCACTGGCCATCAATTCATTTGCCATTATCACACATCCACACATATAACCCAAATAAATTTATCTATTGCATCACAGTAAAAATAAAATAGGAAGACAGTAATAAGAGTAGCGCAAAAATAAGAAAATAAATAGTCCTTCTCACACATAAATGTAGTCAGCTCAGACCTCCTCCATGAACCACTGCAACACCCTATCCTTCACAAGATAAATAAAAATCATCTTCTTTCATCCAAAAAAGTTGTTCTTATTTAAGATAAACACAAAAGAAAGTAACAGGAAACCCAATCCTTCACCAACGGAAGCCTTCATGCTCAACCATGACCCATCGTCGATGGAGCGACCCCTAGCCACACAACTCCAAACCCATTGCCACTATCGTGTGACACCACCACGATAACCTCTCAAACTTTGGCTTGCTGTCGTTAGAATGGTGCCTAGCCACACGAATCTGCATGCACAACACCACCTCGGACCTTCGCATCCGTCTTTGTGCTATGGTTTCGTGGTTGTGCCCGCTACCATGACCAACATCCTCATGACCAGCCATTGCTTCTCTCTAAATTGTCATGCACCCCTATCCCCCAAAATGTGCTGGAAGCTTCCCAAATACTCTATTGTGAAGGACTTCTCAATTCCTTTCATTTTTTATGTTTTTATTATTGCTATTTTTTGTTATCTTGATGAGTTTTCTTGAGTTCGATTAATAACTCATGGGTTGAGGCAATTTAAGGCCCAACGTTTTCTTGTTACTCGTATTATATATATATGTGTGTGTATGTGTGTGTGTGTGTGTGTGTGTGTGTGTGTGTGTGTGTGTGTGTGTGTATGTGTGTGTATCTTTTCTCTTTTAATTATGAATTCTAAAAAATGAAATTCATTATATTTCGATGATGGATAATCAAAACTAATTGCAATGCTAATAATGTTTTAATTTCCTCGAGATATGAGAATTTTTATAACTTGACCAGAAGCGTTAGTGGGGTTGTAAGCTTTCTCAATAAAATCTTATTACAATTATATCCTATGCTCTATTTTGATGTTTGTCCATTCTAATTCAGGAATTTATTTTGTTTTATTTATCTTTAGTTCCCATTTAAATCATATTTGCATTCGTATTATTAAAATAATCAATCAATGAAATAATATCAGGAGAGAATTGGAGTGCTGATCAAAATAACTCTACCTAAAATTCAGGTTTTATCAGGAATGTTGGTGAAAACTGATTTCAATAGCAAAATTAAAATAAAATATTTTAATGATTTTATTATACTCAAAATAATATTGATTGTATAGTCACAATACCATTATAGAAATATTTCAACACCCAATTAAATATTACAAGAATAGCTTTCTCCAATTTTACGATTTCATTTAAGATTTTATATTAATAAAATAAACTAAAATAGGCCAACGATGGAAAAATCAGGAGAAGATTAGAGCACCAATTAAATAAACTCTTCTTAAAATTCTTGAGGCTATATATTAGGTCTTAACAGGAGCATTGGCGAGATTTGAATTTAACAACGATAATAAAAATAAAATATTTTCAGAATTTTGTATGAACCTATTTATATAATCTTGTCAATATAATTGATTTTTTTTTTTGAAATGCTCAATTAGATTGAATGATAATATCTTTTAGTTTATTATTCCATTTAGGTTTTCATGTTAATAAAATAATTCAAAATTGGCCAACGATGGACAAATTAGGAGAAGATTGAAGTGTCGACCAAATAAACTCTTCTTGAAACTCTTGAGGCCTTATATCAGGCTTTGCCAGAAGTGATGGCAGAATCTGACTTTAAAAGCAAAATAAAATAAAAAACTAACAAAAAAATAATTTCATATTTATTCAAAAATAATGTGGTGAACAATTTCATATAGCCACAATATTAATTATGATGAGTTGGAATTTTCTTTTTCTCAAAAAAAAAACTCAATTAAAATAAAATTAATTCCTACCATGAAAAATAGTTTCTAAATTTTACTTTTTTTTTTCAAAAATGTCTTCTAACAAGTATATACGTATAATCAATTTATTGCACAAGGAAGAAGCAAGATGGCAGTAGCGTAAAGAGAGAAACAAAATTAATAATTAGTTCGTTGCACAAGGAAGGAATAAGATAACAGTAGATTAAAGAAAGACAAATCAGAAATAGAATGAGGTGGTGTAAAGATCATATTGAAGTCTTTGTTCTTTTAAGCATAACTGGGATTGACAACAACCTTTTCCTCTCTATTTCTCGCTCTTTGATTTTTCTTTTTTACTCTCTATGTTATGTTTTCTTCCCTTTTTATTTTTTCTTGCCCCCATTCTTTCTAACTAGTATCTTCTTTTGCATGTGTCGTTCCCCATCTTCTCCCTCTATGTGTGTTTATTTTCTCTTATCTTCTAAATGTGTTTGCATGTGTGTGTGTGTTTTCTCTTATCTTCTGTATCTCCTGCTTGCGAAGAAACACCCTCCTTTTATAGCCAGTGAAATTGAGCAACTTAGATGCAAGTTATGCAAGTTGTTGTGCAACTTGCATTGCAGGATGAGGGTCTTTTTTTTTTTTTTTTTTTGAATTTGGACTTTTTATTTTTCAAGAATTGGGGTAGCAAGCTTCTTCAAAATTGTGCTGACTTTTTTTTTTTTGCTTTTTATTTTTTATTTTTTGTCATGACATAAAAAAAGATTTGGCAAAAATATCTTGTCTTTTATTATTATTATTATTTTTCAAATTTTGGGTTTGAAATAAGGAAGCAAATGTAATAATGAAAATGTAATTACAGCAAAGAAGATAATTTGCACAAAATTGTAGTGCTTGAAGTATTGGTTATAACAAACACTAAATTCTTTGGGATCGGGCTATTTAAACATGGACAAATTTGGGTATCAATACACACACAACACACCATATCAGTTTGTTCATTTGCAAACTATTTATAGAATAGCAATGAAAACAAAGGAATAAAAATAAAAATGAAGATTGCTGTTGAGCATAACCTAGGGATAGCAAAGAAGGAATTAAGCCAGAAAATCAAAGAAAAATTCCCTTTAGCATAATCTAAAGACATGAGTCCAAAAACACCCATCCTCAACCCACCAACCATACTTAATCCAAATTGTAATAAAGAACAACAATACCCACAAAAAGACAGCCTCACCACCATATCAGGAAAAAAAAAAAATCAAAATAGAACAATCACCATCAACAAATTATCACTCAACCCAGAAGTATAGATAGTAAAATGGGCTTAACCCATGTTAAACCTGCCAAAGATAGTAGGTTGGGATGACATATTTGGCTCACCAAAATTTTTCAACCAGCTTAACATGCCTCGACTAACTCGTGGGTTTTAGCGGGGCGAGGCAGGGGGAGTTGGACCCGCAACCTAGGGTACCTCTTTTTTTTTTTTTTTTAGGTACAAGAGTTTTTTTTTTATTTTTAGGTTTTTATTATAAACAATATTATTATTATACTTTGTTAATTTGTGGACCTAAGATTAATTATTATTTATGAACTTCTTATTCATGCATCCTAATTAGTTTATTATGTTTGTATTTCAATTAAATTTAGGTATAAATTAGGTAGTTTAATTATTTTGTAATCTCAAACCATGGCATTATTACTTACACAATCATGGATGTGAAAAAGTGACTCAGGTTGCTGAGGCTAAGTTCAAAGAAATAATGTGCTCATGTGAGGCCATTCAAAAGGAAAGAAAGAACCAGAATCTATAATTCCCTAACTTGTAGTTCCGGGACCTAAAAGGATATGAGGCATTCAAAATAATTATTAAAGTTCCTACCAACTTAATAGAATAACTATCCGGCTGAAATATGACTCTGCTGAGTAAATTTTGGGCAATTATTACGCTACATATATGTGTATCATCTATAGATAATGATGTTGTATTATAAGGCTATTAAGTATTTTATTTAAGTAAATTTTTCATCTAATATTTTTTTAATTTAAATTTTTTTTAAAGTAATTTAATTTATTATATATATATATATATATATATATATATATATATATATATATTAGTGGGCTGGCCCGCCAACTGGCCAATTAGCTCTTAAACGGGGCGAGCTAGAATGTTGGGCTCGTTTTTCTAATTTGGTCCCTGCCCTGCTTTTGGTGGATAGGGCAGGCCGACCTGCTTTGCCATTGTTATCCAAAAGCCTCACCTCCATACCAGACAATCAAACTGCCCTTTAGCCTCTCCGATCAAGTCGCAACCTTGTTGCTGTGATCTTGCTGACGACTTCTACGAGCTGAGCATGACGCCGCCGTGACCCTATGTCGCTGCTTCGTGTTGTTGCCGGCATCGCATCCTGTCATTCTTTCTCCGTCGCGCACCAACACCTTAATTGCCATAACCAAGACCTATAGCCTCTGCTGCTCAAGTTACTGTCACACCTCTATCCCGTCAAGCAGGAGCTACCGAGACGTTGCTGAAACAACCACCTAGACACCGCTGCTCTTCCCGTGTTGCAATTCTTCATGAATAGCTACACCATGCTCTCTTTATGCCTTACTCCACAAAGAAGCAAGAAGCTTCTATTCTACATTCTCCCCTTTCTCTCTAACCCCTAATTCCCCTTTCCACTCCTTATCTGTGTTTTACTTGTTTTTATTTTGTTTAGAAATTCTTGATGATTTAATGGGCTGATTTCTCTATGATATTCTTTTTATTTATTATATTTTTATTTTGCATAATATGACTTTTATTTGTCTATTTATTGCTAATAATTTTATTTTCTTTTTATTCTTTGTAAACTATCTAATAAAATAAGAATAAAAGTA
Organism: Pterocarpus santalinus; assembly: GCA_031439595.1. Taxonomy (NCBI): domain Eukaryota; kingdom Viridiplantae; phylum Streptophyta; class Magnoliopsida; order Fabales; family Fabaceae; genus Pterocarpus; species Pterocarpus santalinus. Next base: position 63,520,784 of record CM062532.1, read on the forward strand.
TGTAACCTCTAATTATTATTTTTTTAGATGTTTGATTATAAATTTTTTAAAAAATAAATCTTAATTATAAAATCTTACTAACCATGGAAAAATTAGGAGAGGATTCGAGTACCAATTAAATAAACTCTTTTTGAAATTCTTGAAGCTTTATATTAGGTCTTGCCAAAAGTGTTGACGAAATCTGACTTGAACAATAAAATAAAATAAAATATTTTCATAAACCAATCTATATAATCTTGACAACATAATTAATATTTTTTAGTGCTCACTTAAATTGAATGATAATATCTTTTAGTTTATTATTCCATTTAGGATTTCATGTTAATAAAATAATTCAAACTGGCTAATGATGGACAGATCAGGAGAAGATTGGAGCATTAATTAAATAAACTCTTCTTGAAACTCTTGAGAGCTTATATCAGGCTTCGCCAGGAACACTGGCAAAATTTGACTTTAACATCAAAATAAAATAAAAACTAACTAAAAAATATTTTCATATTTATTCAAAAGTAATAATGGTGAACAAATTCATTTAGCGATAATATTAATTATGGCGAGTTAGAATTTTCTTTTTCTGAAAAAAAACTCAATTAAAATAAAATTAATTCCTACTATGAAAAATAGTTTCTAAATTTTATTTTATTTTTCAAAAACATCTTCAAACAAGTAAAGATATTTTTGGAAAAATCATTCTCAAGGATTCATATTACCAATTCACCATTTTTACGCAATATGTTGTGTGCATGAATTTTGTTCCACAAAATAGCTGTTTAGCCACCCATTTCCTATCCTAATCATTTATCATCCTTGATAATATATTGACAAAATAGGACATTTAAAAGAGCAAAAAAAATAATTATTTTTAAATAATAAAGGACCAATGTAATCAAATATTCAAATAGCATTAGACTAACAGAAAACCATTCTTGGAACAAACATTGTAGGGTGCTAATACCTTCCTTACTTGTAATCAACCCCGGGACTTGAACTCTGGTATTGTAGACCTTTTCTTCCTTTTGGCGTCTAATCTACCATTTCATTTTTAATGAAAAATTGATTGGTGGCGACTCCAAATCTCAACACACAAGTCTCACATCATCTCATCCATGTAATAAAATATAGAATTTATTTTTTCTTGGCCGCCTCCATGTTGCGCTATGACGGACATGGACGTTGTGACAAGTGGCTTTGGCTCTTTTTTCTATATTCTAATTCTTCATGGAACCAAGTCATTCGAAGTAAGTATGGTTTGCATCCGAATGGTTGGGACACCAAATCCGCAAGTAGAGTAACTCATAATTGTCCTTGGAAATTCATCTCTCAAGGGTTATCCTCTTTTTGTTCTCTCTTATAGTTTCGCTTGGATAATGATTCTCATATTAAATTTTGGGAAAATACTTGGGTTGGTAATGCCCCCCTTTCTGTTACCTTTCCTCGGCTTTTTTGCTTATCCTCCCTGTACAATGCCTCTATTTGTCAATTTTTTTTCTCACGATGATCTCTCTTGGAACTTCCATTTTATTTGAAACTTGAATGATAGAGAGGTTAATGAATTAGAGTCCCTTCTTCCTTTACTTAATCCTATTCACCTATCCAATACCCCAAATACTAGGATTTGGACTCTTGACTCTTTTGGTATTTTCTCATGTAAATCTTATTTTCAATTCTTGATTTTCTCTCCTAACATAAACAAGTTTCTCTTGGATAAACTCATTTGGAAATCTAAATCTCCCTATAACATTAAAGCTTTTGTTTGGACCGCAGTTCTTAATCGGATTAATACTAGTGACATGCTCTAAAAGCGCAGGCCCTTATGGCTTTGTCTCCTATGTGTATAATGTGCGGTTTAGATTCCAAATTTGGGACTCATTCTTTTTCGCATTGTCTTATGCCAAGATTTCTTTGGATCAGGCTTTTTGGGATCTTTGGAGAATCGTAGCTTTACCCTATGGATATTCTTCAATTTCTTCTCACTAATATCAGAGGTTTTGACTCTTGTAAAGAAGCTAAAATTCTTTGGTAGGCATCAATTTTCGCAATGCTCTGGTGTAATTGGTTGGAAAGGAATTCTAAAGTTTTTAATGATTCCTTTTTATCTATTGAATTTATTTGGGGTATATAGGATTATTTTTTTGACTTTCCTTTGGTATTTAGCTCATGGTTTGTTTAATATTATTTTTTTAGCTAATATTCAAACGATTTGCATGCTATATTATATGGTTCATCTCTTTAGGTCTTAGCCATATCTTGTATATCTATATGAGGATGTCTCATTCTTTTTTGTACATTCCATTCTCTTATAATAAAATTTCTTTTTCTATGAAAAATTAAATTTATACCTCAGCTCTGAACACATCCAAAGCAAAACCATCGAAACAGTTGATAACAACATGCTGAACATCCAATCCGAGGTTATCGAATGCCCTCATGGTGGAAAGCAAAAGGCCTGGCCTGCCGATGAAAAACATATGGATTTTGACAGCTCTGCCTTCCCTTGCTCTAACCTCCACCTACAAAATTCAGAAAGACTCAAAGTGAGTCAAAACAACTTTCACAATTACCCTGGAAATAAGTTCTGTGAACAGAAAAATATCTCTTGAATCTAGTAGCTAATGATTATTTTGCATTATTACCTTTGGGGTCTATACCACCACGCATCATCAAGAGATTCTGACTACTTATAATACAAATACGAGATTTCTCAATATCAGATATACTAAGTGAAGTTCAAATAATTGACATGTTCATATAATTATCATCTTTCACTAATGTCTCAATCTAAGCCATAATTTTTTTCCAACATTTCGTCATGATCGTCATCACCATCTCCCCCCCTTTTCCCCTTATAATTCTCATGACAAACATAACACAAATGTCATTATTTGCTGGTCCATATTATCAGAGTGGTTGGAAAATTAAGACACTAGGTACTTCTTAATTATAAACCCTATGTAGCTATTCTGTAAAGGGGACCAACTATTTTGGTCCCATGTACTATTATTCAGCCCGGCAGCCGTCACTGCACAACATAATTAATCATGATCTATGTGGAGGGTTCCAATAATTAACCCTTATACTAATTCATTAGGGTTTAGACCTTCGACCTTTAGTTCATCAAATTAATTTGTTTATATGCGAGGGCCATGCCCATACATGTGAAAAAGTTCAGCACTTTCTCTCCAAATGCCTAGGAAATCATTTTTCTTCTGAATAACGTCACAGAATGTAATTATAATCTTCTGAAAACTATATTGTTGGATCAGCATCGGTACACTCATGAATCATAATGATTTAAAAGCCATTAAAAAATGTTGTAAACTCTATCGGGATGAAGATATATACTGATCGAAGTAAACTAAATAACTAACATATAATCATCATAAAACTTTTAATTTATCGTGAAAATATGAAAGTTTGGTCATAAATATTTTAAGCCTTTGGTTAGATGCAGAAAATTTCCAGAACATTGTAGTCATGTATTTTCGTTTACTTTTTTTCACAAAGTCATATAACTTCTGCTTCTAATCAACTGTTAAGGCTTCCCATAAAACATATAAAGTAATTTTATTTTACTTTTTGGTACATTACATAAGCTAATTTTAACCACTGTATCAGTAATAACTGTGTATCAAAGGATTATGTGAATAAAACGAATTATTAGCAGATGAGTCAAATCCATTCAAGTGCAGCTAGCTATCAGGGGGGAGATGGTTTAGTTCAAATCATGACTTATTGAACATGTATCAAAAAACAAATTCGTAATTTCCATTAAAAAACATGAATCTTGTCGGTGAGAATATATCAGTTAAAGGAAGGGGAATTGCCCTTCTTTGCATTATTGAAGAAAGAAAACAATTTTGAGTGCAGGTTAGAATGCGAAGCCACGTTTAAGGAATTCAAGAGTTATCTTTCTAGTCCTCTGATCCTATGCAAGCTCGAGTTTGGTCATCCATTGTACTTATATCTCTCGGTAAGTGATACAGCCGTAGCTAGTGTTTTAGTTTAAGAAGATATGAAGCAATACCATCTTATATATTTTGTTAGTAAGACATTATAGGGAGTAAAGCTTAGATATCATAAGCTAGACAAAGTTGCTTTTGCTCTAGTATTCACTGTTCAGTGCCTTTGACAATACTTCCAAGCCCATTCTATTATGGTTAGAACAGACTAACCCGTTTGACAAGTCCTGTAGAAGCCAGATCTAACCGGAAGAATGATGACATGGTCAGTGGAACTTTCTGAGTTCGACATTAGGTACGAGCCTAGAACTGCAATCAAAGCTCAAGCTTTAGTAGATTTTCTTGTGGAAATGGTGGATGAAGAAGAAGCTTAGAGTTCAAGTTGGATGCTATACGTAGACAGAGCATCAAGCACCAAAGGATGTGGAGCTAGGGTTATTTTAGAGAAAGAAGGAGATATTATGGTCGAATTGTCAATCAAGTTCGATTTTCCAGTCTTTAACAACCAGACTGAGTATAAAGCATTGATAGTAGGTCTCCAACTCGCTTCTGATGTCAGTGTTACTAGACTTACGATCTGCAGTGATTCCCAGATTGTAACGTCATAAGTAACTAGAGCATACCAAGCCAAGGATCCATTGCTGCAAAGATATTTGACCAAAGTGAAGGAGTTGATAAGAAAGATCGACACATATGAGGTCTAACATGTGCCTAGAGAAGAAAATGTCCGAGCTTACATCCTTCCTAAATTGGTTGGCATAAAGCTGGGAGGAAGCAACAAAAGCTTAATCCAAGAAACTTTGAAAACTCCTTCCATTGCTGATTTAGTCTCGATAGCCGCCACAAAAGAAATTCCGAGTTGGATAAACCCGATTATACAGTATTTGTTGAGTGGAGTTCTTCCTCGTGATCCTATCGACATGAGGAGGTCTTTCCCAACCTTTGTTGAAATGTCTTAGCCCAGATTGGACATCTCTTGTGCTTGAAGTAATTCACAAGGGATCTTGTGGTCACTATCTCGAAGGAAAGGCTTTCACGTTGAAAGTTTTATAGGCTAGTTATTATTGGCCCACGATGATAAAGACGCAGTGGATTATGTCAAAAAATGTCCGAAGTGCCAGTAACGTGCTCATTTTCACATAGCATCTGGTAAAAAGTTTTCAACAATAGTGTCTCCATGGCTATTTTCCAAGTGAGGAATTGACCTCCTAGGTCCTCTTCCACTTGCTTCAGGTTAAGTGAAATATGTCATCATTGCTATTGATTATTTCACCATGTGTATAGAAGCAGAGCTATTATTTTCTATCACGACAACACAAGCTCGGAAATTTGTTTGGAGGAATATCTTCACTCGATTTGGGATACCTGAATCCTTGTGATGGATAACAGTACACAGTTTACAGACCACAAATTTTGATGTTTCCTTGCAAGTCATAAGGTCAAACACCACTTTACGTCGATTGAACATTCCCAATGGACAGGTAGAAGCGACTAATAAAGTTATACTCTGGGGACTAACGAAAATGCTTGACAATAGGAAAGAAGCGTGGGTAGATGAACTCGGAAGCATGTTGTGGTAATATCGGACAACACCCTAGTTGACCATGGGAGGAACCCCTTTCAAGCTTAATTATAGGGTTGATGCCATGATCCTGGTTAAAGTCGAAGAATCAAGCCCAAGAATTACATTTCGAGCTACAAGTTCTGATTCATTGAGAGAAGAAATCGATCTTTGCAATGAAGCTAGGGAAATGGTACATATCCGAGAAAAAGCACTTAAATAAGGGATTGCGAAGAGGTATAATTTCACAGTGGTTCCTCAAAAGTTCGAAGAAGGAGATTTGATTTTACGACGTGCTAATGTTGGACCACCAACCCCAGGCTAAGGAAAGCTCACAGCAAATCAAGAAGGCCGTTACAAGGTTATTGAATTTCTAGGAAAACGACTATTTAAGCTCTCAACTTTATCCTTATCCCAGGTTCCGAGAGCATGGAATAGCTCGAACTTGAGGAAATTCTATGTATAAACCATGTAAAGTCAGTGTACTCTTTTTCGTACCTCGAGTTTTTTCCTAATGGGTTTTTCTCGAGGAGGTTTAATGAGGCAAGATTTCCATGGGCCAAATGGTACACCTATACACTGCCATTTGGTTTTCATCATTTATTATTAGTAAAAGAACATCTCCAATTCTATTTTTTATCATGTTTAGTATTTTTTTTGTAATCCTAAGAAATTGATCACCCCTTAGTCGGAAAAACACATAACGTTCAGGTTCAAATCGGTAACTATATCGAAATTGAAATTTTAAATGTCATTATCGAGTTTTTTTTTTATTACCTTGAAATATTCCAAGTTTTCTCCACAAAATGATTTTAAACCCTTTAGTTTAACTTAAGTGAAATTAAAATTCTTTAAGTTTTAAGCTTGAGCAGAATTAAAGCCAGGTTGTTAAGAATTATGGAAAATCTAACTCACTCGAAACTAGTTTGGAAAAGCTAGGTTCCCTCTTTAAACCTCAAACAAGTCTAAGGTAATGTCGCTATTATTCCCTTTAAGTTATTTAACTTAAGCGAAAAGAAAAGGCACATACAATTGTTATAATAAACTTTATTGATAAACCTAAAAATCGAGGAGAGTCAAATACAAAAAGCTCATAAAGAGCACAAAATACAAAAGATTATAAGAAAAGTTTAAAAGGGGGATAGCTTCAAAATTCAGTTGTAGTGGTGGTCGGCTTGGTTCCTGGATCTTCATTGTTTCCGTCCTCTTTGTCATCCGGGGCAGCCTTAATGCACCCATCAATAACATGCTTATCAAGACCAACCTTGCCAAAATAAGCTTTTGGGCAAATAACCCGACATTGCACCAAGATATTCTCTTTAATTTTGAAAGCCGATTTCTCCCATTGCCACTCTATAAACTCGACATTGGCTTTTAGCTTGAAGATCATCCCGAAAGAGTTAACATTAACCTTTTCAAGCTCAAATATTTGGGCTTTTGACTCCTCCAGTTGCTAGTCCTTCAACCACACTGCCCTTGGCAACTTATCAATCTCAGAGGTCAGTTCTTGCTTCATTTTCTCCAAGGTAAGCTTTTTATTTTAAAGGAGAGTTATTTTCTCCTCTAAATCCTTCATCACCTTGGTAGCCCAAACACCAGAAGAAATTATAAGCTTCGAGCACCTAAGCATGGTCACATACTTCAGAAGCATACGACTAGTCCATTAGAACTTGTCCACTAGGCCATTGTCATCGCCTTGGAGATACTCGATGGCGGAGGGGGTCACCAATTCCTTATCCATAAATTCTAGATGAGGAATTTTTTGGCCAATATGCTGATTTTTGACTTACTCTCCAAAGTCAGAGTATCCTCAGGATTGACCTAAATAATCTTGGTCTCCTTAGCCACCTTCTCCTTTTTTTGCTTATGTGAAGGCTAGACTTTGGGAACAGAAGATTTGGGGGCCGATGCAAATTTTAAGTCCTTGGAACCCCTAGATCCAGGACTTTTGTTTCCATCTCCGTCATGAGGTCTTTTTAGAATGCGACTCCGGAAAATGGCAAGGGTAGACTTTGTAGTCGTTTTTCCTGCAAAAGAAAATGAAAAACGGAAGTTACTCATGCATACAAAGTACGTAGCAAAGGAATAATTCGATGTAATAATAATATTAACCTAGATAACTTCTAGCAACTTCAGTGTCCATGCTAACTGTATACTTCAAATTCAGATGCTCCCCCCCCCCAAAAAAAAATTTGTCAGGAAGAAGTCTACTAGAGCTAGTTCTTTAAACGAAAGATCATTCTCGTTTACTTGGGGAATCTCGAAATGCTTTGTCCAAAAGCAATTAATTCTTAATTCCCCCTCCAAGGTTTACCAAAATGGGATCATGTTGGGACCTCGAAACACCTTGAAGTAGAATGATTTGAAGTGGTGAAAGGATTTTTCAAACAAAAGAAATGCTTTCCGATTTACATCAGCTCGGAAAGATAGCTAGCCCGTAGTTAAACCTCCACCGTGGGGACGGGTAAGGGTGAAAAAATAAAAGAACACATTTGTTGAAGGTCGAACCTTGAAGTATTCGCGTATGATATCAAAACCTCATATCATTGCCCAACTATTTAGATAAAGCTAAGAAGGTGCGTCTGCAATTTGTTTTAGAATGGTGAATTGAAAGTGGGTAAAGGGAATGCAAACATCGAACTTGGAAATTAGGACGTCATACATCGACATCTAGTTCGGGCCTTTTCCATGATTAAGGTAGCAAACCCTTTCATTAACATGAGGAGCCTCCAAAACGTATTCCTCTTCATACTCGCCTTCGAGGGTGATCAAGTTTCCTCCCTCAATGACCTCAGAAACTCGGAATTGGCCATTGAAGGAATTCGTAGAATTTCAGGATCTACCCATTTGTAGATCTAATTAATCAAAGGTGGGAATATGAGAGATTATTTCCTTGCCATCGGAACAAACCTACATAGCAAAACCACCTCTAAATTACCAAATCAGAAAATGAAACTCGTAAAAATAGAAATCAAAGACAAAATGAAAAGAAGCCTACGATAGTTTCGCTACTAAGGGATCAAATCACTAGCAAGTGATAGATGAAGAGGAAATGAAAAGCTAGGGACGACAACCACCCCCCAACGATGCCAAACTACAAAAACAAAGTGGTGGGAAGGCAAAACCACCACTATAGAATTATATTTTCCTTAGGATATAAATTGCAAATGCAAAAAGCAAAACAAAGAGAGAAGCATACCTCTAGGAACACTGGAATTGCGAAGGCTTGAAGATTTGAAGAATCTTAGAAGTTATTTCTCGACTCTTTCAATACTCTCCTTTGCACATTTACAGTAATTTTGTGGAAGTAGAAAAATGAGAAAGGGGAAAAGAGAGAGATATTTAAAGAGATGTACACACCCCTTTACCGTGCACTCCAAACGTCACCAGCGGTACAATTGGGCTTTTCACATCATTAAGCTGGAGGCAAAATAGGGAAAACACCCTAATTCAAATGATGAGGGTGCATGGAATGAAGTACCAAAATGCCACATGTCTTTTTGGGGTAAAGAGATGTGATTGGCTACATGACCAATGTCAGAAAGAAAAGAGCACACCCCAAGAGAAAATGACAGATTGAACTCAAGGCAATAGCCCGTTTTTTGTTTGATTTAAATTTTTGTGTTAATTAATATAACACCTATGTGATTTTATTCAATGTCTTTCAGTATCATGATGATTAATATAATATCTATGTTAATTTAGTTCATTTTGTGCTCTTGTGTGAAGTAAGACATAAGCCTCAGTATAACATAGCGAGACATGCCAAACCTCAACTATATTTGTTGACCCCCTTCCAGATCTACAAGTAATAGAAGATATTTCAAATTAGGGATGAAAATAGGCTAGGCAATCTGTTAGGGGCCTATGGTCTGATTAGTTTAAAAAGAGGACTAGGCTCAGGGCTATTTAAAAGTCTATTTATCTTAACAAAATATATATTTAAAAGTACACATATTATGTAAATCAACAAAATACTAATGATGTGATTCAAACTAGAGACCTTAGCATGAGGGACTAACCATCTTACCACCAATCCATGCTGTTTTGTTGTTTCTAATATGCATAATTTTTAATTTTAAATGCATATATTGCTGTTTCATATATACTCAATTGAAAACCCTATGATTCCTCCCCAATTTCGTGCGCTATTGCACTATTCACATCCCCGTCTCTTTCTAAATTCTAACACTATCACAGTCACAGCATGCTCAATATCGCCATTGCCGTAACCTACCTTGCCATGCCACCATGCTACCATGCTAGAGCTGTGCCAAACTGTTGCCTCGATGGAGCCCGCCAAACCGCTAGCTACTCTCGTCAATTGTACATCTAAGTTATAGTTTGTTGTGAGTAGCGGTTTTCTTCTTCATTTTAATTTGTATAGTATGGGTATGGCTTTGTAATACATATTTCTTTGAATTTTGATTACTGTAGTCATATTTTATCAACCTAATTTCCTTTTTTAATTTTTGAAATATTTGTGAGACTTTGAAGTTGTTTTCCTTAAATGATTGATGCGGCTTTTTTATTTTTATTTTTTTCAGTCGTTTTCTGGAATGACTGAGTAATTTAAAAGTTGTTTTCTTGGATGATTCGTGTAGATTTCTTTTTTTTGAAAAAAAATATAGGCTTTGTAAATGGGCTTTAGGCTAAGCTAGGTTTAGGTTAGAGAGGTCCAATATAGGCTTGGCCTGTTAAGAAGAAAGCTTGGCCTGCCCTGACTTATTACCACCCCTACTTTGAATGCATTGAGGCTGACGTCTTGTCTGGCATTATTCTATGACCTAGTAGACGAAGTATGCAAGCATGAGCATAGCACTGTACTCTATACTCTATGCTCGTTGGCATGCTGTTTGAGTTCTCCAAAATTTGCCTTTAGCCAACTCAGCCTGATCGCATAGCCATCAAAATCTCTAGCTTTAGGTTTTCTCCCAAGCAGTCATTGATACATGTCTTGCAAATATGGAACTACGAAATCAGTGCCTCTAGTAACAACTTCAGCATCAATGGGGAGCCCAAGATGAAGTGCGACATCTTCCAGGGTTATCATACACTCCCAGCACGGAAAATAAAATGTGTGACACTTTGGTCTCCTGGTCTCCACCTTTCGACCAAAGCACTGACAAGTTCTCGATTTATGTTCATTGGTGTGATATAGGCCATATGATATAATTTCGCACCCTATAAGATCCTATCTATCTCAGGTGACAGTTCCTTCAAGTTCCTTTATTACGCAAGCATACTTCCTCTTTCCTATTACATTATATAACAATGAATCAGATAAAATTATCCCATATAATAGTAGTCATATAAATTATGAAACTCTTTGGCATAACACTAAAACTAATGTTATATGCAATATCACTACAAAATCTCAAATATAATATAACGAATATAATTTCTGAAAATAAGTATATTAAATTAGCAAAAGTTTCTCATTTTTCTCTAAACCCTAACATTTTAATTTATAATGTAACAAAATATTTCCTAAAAATTCACTTTTCTAACTTTTATAAACCGCAAAAAATTCCCTATATATTGGTAAAATATAATTCTCTTACTCTTCCATTAATCAAGTTATTCTAATTCAATTATTCATAAATATAATATCTTTTATTCATATAATCAGAAAATGCAATTCAACCAAAACTAATTTGTCATTAATAAATTGACATATTTAACGATTATTAGATTAGGGAATGATTTAACTTTCTTTATTTTTTTTTCAAGTTTAATAACTAACTTTAAATATTTTTATTATAATTTATCTTATAATTTAATAGAAATAAGAAAAAACATATTAACAAGTCATAGGTAATAACCTTCAAAGCACTTATATTCAGAATCAATGAAGTGATTTCTCAAAAACAAATTTAAATTGATAATTATTGTAAATGTCAGATTAAAACGTTATAGGCAGAATTGAAAACTTTGGTTAAATGTTAATTATTATATACATTTTTATCACCTCGTTTAATTAATTTAAATTTAAATTTAAATATAGTTTATTTATATATTAATATTGCGTTAAACAATTTTGTCTAAATTTATAAATTGTTCTATAGTCAAGTCAATTCAAATGTAATCTAAAAAGAGAACCACGTAAATATAGAAGTCTTTATAAAATATTCTTATATTATAGCTTTTGAACTCACACAACAGACTTAAATTAAACTGCGTAACATCGCAAACTTCTGCCATTTAGCCAACCTATATTTGGTCAATGATTTAGTGACTGTGTTCATAAAACTCATATGACGTTAAACCTTTCATATTTTGTTCTAGTTGCTAAGAAGTATAGGTTTGGAAATTAAAGACTAACTTGTATACATATATAAATAAACAAAACTGCAAGTGAAGGATAATCTCATTTACTAACATAAGAAGTAAAAAAAAAAAATCGGTAATTTATTAAATTAAAAGTTTAAAGACAGTTTACACAATAATATTCTATAATAAGCTTTTGAACTGCGGCAATAATCATCTCAAAATAAAAAAAAAATACATTACATTATCACGATGAATTTTCTCAGAAATATGATGACTTGAATATATGGTTGTACCACTCCTCCTGTGTTGCAGCATTACTGCAAAACCCTTTTTTAGTTCACTACGCACTAACCAACCCACACTCTGATACTAACTCTTCTCAAGTTGGCACCCTTAAAATTTTTCCTTCTCGGAGTATCTAACACTTCCGCCCATGGCTCAAGTGCCTCCTGGTATTTATGCTCAGCATGAGGAGCACGCATGCGAATGCATAGTGCACCGTGTCAAAGTTTCAAGATTCTCTGCCCTGCCTACATCACATCAAAGTCAAAGATATCCCTACATGTTACCAAATCCACGGATATATTGGAAGGGTCTTGCTCAAGGTTGCAGATTTTCTCTGCCCCTTCATCGTGTCAAATGTTCAATGTGCCATGTTACCAAACTCGCTCATGTATTGGTTGAGTTTTGGTCTTGCGCGTCATGTCAATCTTGTAGGCTGCCATGTGACCAAATCCGCCCAAGAGGTGGTAGTGTTCCGATCAGCTTTTCAGTTGCTTTTTAGTTGCTTTTCAGAGTATTTTATTTTTCCCCAGAATCCACCCAACACTTGGTGGGATTCCGGGTTCTATTTACTGCTAGGTAGATTCAGAAACCTTAAATCTACATTAGGGTAATTAACCAAAACAATCCATGTTGTGATCATTATATCACTATAACACCATATAAAAAATGAAAAGCTACAAATTTAGCACTAACCATAATTTTCCCTTTAATTAACAAAGTAGAACTAATTTAATGCTGTGCATGTGTTTGTTAACCTTTCCTGTTAAATAAACATATAATATTTATTTTTTTGGTAATTTGCGTATGATATTATACATACTACTATATTGATAGATTCGTTAATACACATTTTTCTTTTATTTTGTATATTGACATATATTAAGAAATGTTCAAATTTTAAGCAGTTATAATCACAAGCGATGACATAGTTATTTTACTATTTTTTATTTTTTAATTAATTATGTTAATATTTTAAAAATGACTAACATGTGACTAACTTGAAAGAATCTCTTTTATTATCATATAGATATAAATAAAATAAATGGACTATATAAAATAAGAGTACGTTATTAAATTATCAAAATTACTTAAGTTGAGTAACCAGTGAGCCCTAACTCACATTACAACTAACCCACATTGCAACATCCCTAGTCTCTAATATGAGATCGGTGCTGATTTTAGTCAAGGTCTTTCTGCAGTGGAATAGGATTGTGTTACAGGCGAGGATCCAAACTCATCCAATGTAAGTACATTTCCCTTATTTAATTACCCTTACCGCATGCGGTTGGGATATATATATGATAGTACATAGCTAGCTGTAAATATTAATTACTTCATGAATGAAGGTGTCCCTTCCCAACGGCACAATATGCTCAATCTTAGCCTATCAAGATGTTGGTTTGAATAGGAGAGACTTAGATCCCTTAAACATGTAATTTTGAGTTTGATTTTGAGATTTATAAGTATGAAAAAAAATACCATTGAAAAATATTCTTATTCAAGTATCTGACCATGATATTAGTTTTTTATTTATCAGGTGAGGAGATACTATAAAAAAATTAAAAAATATATTCAATCTTGGAAAACAGACAGCTGAGAGTTGTGAGAGCTTTGGTCAGAAACCATGTACATGTTAATGTAATATGTATATCTATCACCGTAGTTGGAAAAATCAGAACTTACTGGAATAGCTTTACGGACGTGGTCACGTCCCATGCCACTCTGAATCTGCATCAGTGGTTTAATTGAGATTGGTTTCTTGGTCAGGGTAGCACTACTTTAAACTTTTCCCTTGCGATATGGGTACGATGCTGAACTTGTTTAATCTTTGATGCTTGTTACGTGCCATGACTGTCGGTAGGATTTATTGCTCGATCTCAACATGCACATGCTATGTTTTGCGTACTCTTCAAATTGGGATCTTATGACGTTTTTAACTAATACTACATATTAACAAAGTTGTAGACTACTAAGACTAGGATACTTGAACTTGACCTGCAGTGATTAAAAGAAAAAAAAAGCTCTATAATTCAACAATAAGGAATTTAAAAATTGGCGGAAGTGGTTATCCATCTCAAAATCAACAGCTATTTTTGTTCGAAAGTGTTTTCACCATTGTTATGACATTGCTTAAATGAAGATGAAACAAAAATCAAGGCCCGAAAAAGGGATAAGTGGCATGTTATAAATGTAAAGTGGACAAATAAATTATAAGATTAATTTTAATATATTATAAGAGTAAAATATTTTATACATTTAATCAATTAAATATGATCGTATGCATAATTTTTGAAATAATTTTTGTAAGAATGAATCATTTTAATTTTTTTTATATGTACAAAAGTTGGTATGTTCATATAAAACGTAACAATCAAACTCAAGCCATGAAGATGTATAAACAAAAATTTATTCAAGTGAATTAAACCCCTCTTGGCATCAAATATTTTAATAATATAATAATATATCATTAAATAATTATGTAAAATATTTTTGATGTATAAGATTTAAAGCCTAAACTACTTGTATACAGTTAAGGAATTCAGTGTTATGCTATTCATCGTTATCCTTTCAAAAAGTGCTCTACAATCTCCAACAACTGACTTGACATTTTCAACGATGAGAAAATCGTGCCCATACGGTGCCAAAGTGAACCACGCAAGTACAGAAGGCTAATTCCATTATATATATATATATATATATATATATATATATATATATATAGTGTATCACATTAGAAGAGTGATTTATTGTGAGAGTAAAGTAGTAAATCTTGATCATTAAATTTTATATGAATAGTTAAGATTAAAATATAAAGTCATATGATTTTTTAAATAATTATATGACCATTAAATAACTTTAAATCTTAATAATTTATATATGATTATATGACTCAAATTTACTCTTCTCACTCGCACAATAAACCACTCTTCTCGCTCCCTATATAATAAGTAGTAACACAACTTGGGGGCAGAGAGTATATGTTGCCTCCAGCAATGGAGTGTCAGGGTGATCCAGGTATTGCAGTGGAGAATAAGAGGGAAGTATACTTGGTTTGGGAAGATTTGAAAGTGGTTAGCAGTAGTCCAAAAAGGACCCTCTTAGCTGGGCTAAGTGGTTATGCAGAACCAAACCGGATCATGGCTCTCATTGGTCCTTCAGGAGCTGGGAAATCCACCTTACTTGATGCTTTGGCTGGTGTGCCTAATTCTTTTCCCACCCTTCATTCTTCACACAAACACAATACAGCATAATTTCTTGGGATTTTGATCAGTAAAATGTCCTAGCTCAAAATGTTTACAGAAAAGACCAACCAATCTTCTTAGTGATTTGTAGAAGTTTTACTTATTGGTAGTTTGCCAACTAGTTCATGATGTACTCTATCAACTGTTTGAAAATATTTTATCCAGTGCATAATTCACTTAATGATTGATTTATGAAGTTTCGATAGTGCATGATTCATTTAATGATTGATATGTGAAATTTTTACCTAGTTCATGTTGTACTTTTTGATTGATTCATGAAGTTTTTGTGTAAGGCACAACTTACACAATGATTGATTTGTGAGGTTTTTTATCTAGTGTATGATTTATCTTCTCTTCCCTTCCTTTTCCTCTAAAACTTTAACTTATAAATACATCCTTAATGATTGAAAGCCTTTTCACTTTTTTGATACTTTACCAACTCTTGCATGATTTACTTTATCTCATCACTTTTTTAAACATATAATTAGGTAATATTTTGAAATAAGAAATGTTAAATCCTCTTAAAATATTATCATAATTATTCTCTTAATTATTAAATAAAGAAAGGATTAGATATTTTTTATGTTTCATGAGATATTTTGTTCATGATATAAAGTGTATTTAATACTTTTTTTTGTTAAGTATTAGGAAGATTATTAAAAGGATGTTTTAGGGGGATATAATAAAATTCTTTTAAAAATATTTTACACCAATACACTTTATATCATAGTAGTACCTAGTTCCTAGGTTTAAGTGTGTTAAATGCCGAAGCATACAACAGAGATTTTTTGGTTTTACGTCATAAATTTTACATTACACAATAGAATCGAATATTTCATAAGCTATGCTTGAATTATTATTTATGTCCTATAAGCTAAAATTCCACTTCCATAATTCTGTACCCTAACATTTTTATTAAAATATATTTTTATTCCGCTTATCCTCTGGGATTCCAGACATTGACACCGTAAGACCGATAGTATTGGAGTAACCTATTTTCACTATCATCTTTTCTAAAATAAGAAAGTAGATTTTGTTTAATCATTGACCAAACCTTAACAGCATCAGCTGGTGAGTTAGTATACATATATAAAAGCCATAATATGACTCTACCAGTCTACATTTTGTTATACTTCCTTGACCACTATTTTGTGTTTTGCTGACCACATTCTCTCTCCTTTTAAATTTTTGGCTTCCAACAGGAAGACTTCCCACCAACGTTAGCATGACCGGAAATGTACTACTCAATGGGACTAAGAGATGTACAGGCAGCAGAGTTATTGTAAGTTTCAAAACAAAACGGTGTCTAAAGGAAAGATTTAACTAGATAAGGAGAAAAAAGAGAACTTTGAGACATATTTATCATAACATGACACTTTTTGAGTAACAGTAAAACTGTCACTCCAGAACTTTAAGAATGTAGAAAGTGTGGGGATTTATTGTTAATATTCTTTTATACTCTTCAATGCACTAGATTTTAAAGCACGGACTAGCAACATGAATAATTCCAAGTGTCGGTTGTTTCTGAGACCATTATAGAGTACCTGGGACTCAATATTTTGGAATATTTTGTTAGCTTATATATAATATGAAAGATAACTAGGCATCTATTTTTTATCTCTCTCTCTCTCTCTCTCCCTAATCCAACAGCTAGAAACAAAGGGAGATGTAGAAGAACCATAGAGAAAACTATTCAAAGAGATTTATAATTTAATAATCTAAACACCATGACAAAATATTATAATGCCATCTAATCCATAATCTAATCTCCACTTAGTGGAACAAGACTTAGTTACTGTTGCTATTGTTATTGTTATTATTATTATTTTTTTTTTTGTTAAAGTTGGCATTTTTGTATTGAGCTTAACATTAGAGGATGGCATGTTGCATGTTGAGATTGGCTGCATTTTTGCACATGGATTTGTACTGCACCACTCGACCTTGACCAAAAGGTTAACTTCTTGGTCTACTCCAACACCCTGTACCATATGTGCCACCATTGGCACTTTTTTCTTTTTCTTTTTGTTTTTTTAACAAATATTTGGGAGACTATAGATTGCACTTGATGTCTAGCTGGGCCAGATTAGCCACATGTCTTGCTTTGTTCAAGGTTGGTCTGCAAGCAAAATTCTCCATATGACATGACGGTCAACCTAGTCACTTACGGTTAAGGCCATAGGTAGGAGTTGTGCTTCTTGTTTCAATGTATTATAACCCCATTGCTATAAGTAGTATCTTATACTTATAGCTAGTAAAGTGTATTGGGCTCTAGTGCTTTTTTTTCCAATTGTGGGTTTCAATCGAGTTATTAGTCTTATTATAATCTTCCACTTATATGTTGGATTTCATTGTTAATGTTGGTTTTTGATAAAAAAGAATATACAGAGATAAGAAGAAAGATAGCAGCAAAAGAAGTCTTATTATTTGACTAATTGAGCTTTACATATATAGAGCTAGGAATAATCGAAAAACAACAAATATTGTGATAAGCAGAAATCAGTTCCTAAAAAATAGCAACAAATTATTGACTAAGACTTATTCAAATTTTAAAAAACAAAAAAAGAGTAACGCGTGCTGTTCAAAAGCATTTTTAACACTCCTCCTTGCTTTATGAACTGCAAACTCAAGCTTTTTTTTGATAAGCTCGAATTTGCTGCCTGACATCCGTCTTGCAATAGACAAGAGTTATATCTCCATCCTTTTGCACCTCTCTCAAGAAGAAAAGCTTGATATTGAAATGCTTAGTTTTCCCATGAAACACAGAATTGTGAGAGATGGCAATTGCAGCTTGATTGTCCATGAACACTTCAGTACCTTTGGTCTGTTCCATATGCAAATCAACCAAGATTTTCCTTAGCAACAAAGCTTGGTTTACTGTTACTGTTGCTGCCACGAATTCTGCTTCTACAGTTGATTGAGCAACAATATCCCTTTTTTTGAACACCATGAAAAAAATTCCTGAGCTAAGACTAAAACAGTATCTTGAAGCACTCTTCATATCATCCAACGAATCGCACCAATCGCTGTCAAAGTACCCAAATAGCTTCATATTTTGACTTTTCTGAAACTTGATTTCATGGTTGATAGTTCCTTTGATGTACTTGACAAATCTTTTTGCTGCCTTTAGATGCACTTCACTAGGACAATGCATGAATCTTGACAGAACACTTACAGCATACAATATATCAGGCCTTGTTGCTGTAAGATATATCAAACACCCAATGAGACTTCTGAAGTATGTTTCCTACATTTTTTCTGCTCCATCATCTTTACTTAGTTTCTCCTTTTGGTTCATGGGAGTATTTATCTCTTTGCAATCCTCTATTCTGAATGTTTTGAGAATCTCCTTTGCACACTTCTTTTGCCAAATGAAAGCCTAGTCTTTTCCTTAATTGATCTCCATTCCAAGGAAATATGTCATCAAACAAAGATCAGTCATTTCAAAAGCCTGCATCATATCTAGTGTAAAAGAGAAAGAACAAGAATCTTATTGCTATTTTGCTTAACATAAAGCGTGGATTCTGAAAGGCTTCTTTTAAAGCCAAGGCCAAGCAAATAATCATCTAATCAACTATACTAAGCTCTTGGGACTTGTTTTAGGCCATAAAGAGCTTTATGTAATCAATAGAATGTCTTCTTTGCCTTCCACAACGAAACCTTCGGGTTGCTCGACATAAATTTCTTCTCAAAGGATCCCATTAAGGAATGCTAATTTGACATCCATCTGATGCACTTTCTAGCCAAGTTGTGCAAAAATAGCGAGAAGTAACCTGATTGTATCAAGCCTGGCAATTAGTGCAAATGTGTCAGAATAATCAACACCAAAGATCTATGCGTACCCCTTAACTACAAGCCTTGCTTTATGCTTATTGATTAAACTATCAGCATTTAACTTGGTTCTAAATACCCATTTCACCCCAATTACCTTTCTGCCTTAGGGTTTATCAACGAGCTCCCAAGTTTTGTTCTTCTCAATCATAAACAACTCCTCATTCATTGCATTCTTCCATTTGGAGTCTTTGAGAGCTTCTTCATGATCAGCAGGTTCGCATATTGCAACATTGCATCTCTGATATATTTCATAGAGTAATCGAGTGCCTCTAACTGGTGGATCATCCTCTCTTTCATCCAGCCACGAGCTTGTCTTTGGCATGGAAGTCTTTGAGTCTTCCCAATCCCACTCTTCATTTTCCATGAACTGCACTTCTTTACTAATTGTTATAGTTTCAGTTCTAGGATGGAAAACTTTATAAGCCTTTGAAACTATACTACATCCAATGAAAATTCCTGCAGTAGCCTTTTTGTCTAGTTTATCTAATTTAACTTGTGGAACATAGGTAAAACAAAGACAACCAAACACTTTAAGAAAATGCATTTGAGGTTTGTACCCATACCATAGTTGAAAAGGAGTTTTATTTTTTACAGCCTTTGTGGGAAGTCTATTTTGTAAGAACATGATTGTATTTGTTGCCTCTACCCAAAATTTCTTTGGCAAATTCTTTTCATGCAACATATGTATGGCTATCTCAATAATAAATCTACTCTTTTCTCACTGACTCCATTTTGTTCTAGAGTATAAGGTTGACGTTCAATTTTTGCTTCCTCACAAAATAAATTGAACTGATGTGAGGTATACTCCTTGTCATTATCGAACCTTAAAGTTCGAATTTTATAGTCACTTTCATTTTCCACCTTTGCTTTGAACTTTCAAAAAATGTTCCCAACCTCTTATTTGAATTTTAGAAAATAAATCTAGCACATTTGGATTAGATCGTCTACAAAAATAATGTAATAACAACTACCTTTGAGGGAAAGAGGCCTTTGAGGCCCTCCCACATCATTGTAAATTAGTTGCAACTTCTTTATGCATGTTGTAAGAACACGGTTGTATTTACTGCCTTTGCCCAAAATTTCTTTGGCAAATTCTTTTCATGCAACATGCATCTGGCTATCTCAATAATAAATCTGCTCTTCTCTTACTGACTCCATTTTGTTCTAGAGAATAAGGTTGACGTTTAATTTCTGCTTCCTCAGAAAATAAATTGAACTGATGTGAGGTATACTCCTTGCCATTATCAGACCTTAAAGTCCGAATTTTATAGCCACTTTCATTTTCCACCTTTGCTTTGAACTTCCAAAGAATATTCCCAACCTCTTATTTGAATTTTAGAAAATAAATCCAGCACATTTAAGTTAGATCGTCTACAAAAATAATGTAGTAACTACTACCTGTGAGGAAAGGGGTCCTTTGAGATCCTCCCACATCATTGTGAATTAGCTGCAACTTCTTTATGCATGCTGGAAGAACACGGCTGTATTTGTTGCCCCTACCCAAAATTCCTTTGGCAAATTCTTTTCATGCAACATGCATCTGGCTATTTCAATAATAAATTTGCTCTTCTCTCACTGACTCCATTTTGTTCTAGAGTATAAGGTTGAAGTTCAATTTTTGCTTCCTCACAAAATAAATTGAACTGATGTGAGGTATACTCCTTGTCATTATTAGACCTTAAAATTCGAATTTTATAGTCACTTTCATTGTCCACCTTTGCTTTGAACTTCCAAAAAAATGTTCCAAAACTCTTATTTGAATTTTAGAAAAGAAATCTAACACATTTGGGTTAGATCATCTACAAAAATAATGTAATAACAACTACCTTTAAGGGAAAGAGTCCTTTGAGGCCCTCCCACATCATTGTGAATTAGCTACAACTTCTTTATGCATGTTGTAAGAACACGGTTGTATTTGCTGCCTCTGCCCAAAATTTCTTTGGCAAATTCTTTTCATGCAACATGCATTTGATTATCTCAATAATAAATCTGCTCTTCTCTCACTGACTCCATTTTGTTCTAGAGTATAAGGTTGACGTTCAATTTCTGCTTCCTCAGAAAACAAATTGAACTGATGTGAGGTATACTCTTTGCCATTATCAGATCTTAAAGTTCAAATTTTATAGCCACTTTCATTTTCCACCTTGCTTTGAACTTCCAAAAAATGTTCCCAACCTCTTATTTGAATTTTAGAAAGTAAATCCAGCACATTTAAGTTAGATCATCTACAAAAATAATGTAATAATAGCTACCTTTGAGGAAAAGAGTCCTTTGAGGCCCTCCCACATCATT
This sequence comes from Pterocarpus santalinus, assembly GCA_031439595.1. Classification (NCBI taxonomy): domain Eukaryota; kingdom Viridiplantae; phylum Streptophyta; class Magnoliopsida; order Fabales; family Fabaceae; genus Pterocarpus; species Pterocarpus santalinus. The sequence goes on from CM062532.1 coordinate 63,542,227, forward strand.
GTGAATTAGCTGCAACTTCTTTATGCATGTTGTAGCCCAAAATTTCTTTGATAAATTCTTTTCATGCAACATGCATCTGGCTATCTCAATAATAAATCTGCTCTTCTCTCATTGACTCCATTTTATTCTAGAGTATAAGGTTGAAGTTCAATTTCTGCTTCCTCAAAAAATAAATTGAACTGATGTGAGGTATACTCCTTGCCATTATTAGAGCTTAAAGTTCGAATTTTATACCCACTTTCATTTTCCACCTTGCTTTGAACTTCCAAAAAATGTTCTCAACCTCTTATTTGAATTTTAGAAAGTAAATCCAGCACATTTAAGTTAGATCATCTACAAAAATAATGTAATAACCACTACCTTTGAGGGAAAGAGTCCTTTGAGGTCCTCCCATATCATTGTGAATTAGCTGCAACTTCTTTATGATCTTCAAGTGGCTGTTGGGAATGGAAGTTTGCTTTGCTTCCCATATTGACAAGCATGGCAATCTGTAGAAATCACTTCAAAATCAGGTAAGTCCTTTACCATTTCAGATTTTTGCATTTTGAGAAGCCCTTGATAGTGATAATTCCCAAGCCTCTTATGGCATAATTCAGCAACATTTTCTTTTGCTGAAAAAGTTACTTGCTCCTCCTGAGTTGGATCTAATGAGAAGCTTTGGCCTCTTATTTTCACCTTAAACAAATCTTGACCCGTAGCGCCCTTGATCAAGCAGTAATTATCTTCAACAAACACCTTAAAGCCTTTTTCTAATAGCTGACCAACACTTAACAAGTTTTGGTCTAGGGGTCAAGTACATATAACACATCATAAATTGTTTTAGTACCTGAATGTGTTGCAATGGCAATGGCTCCTATTCCTTTTGCTAGAATATAACCGCCACGACCTATCCTGACCTTTGAAATTTTAGAAGGTTTCAGTTCCTTGAAGAGTTCCTTGTCATAAGTCATATGATTGGTGCATCCACTATCAATCAGCCAAGATTCACTTGAAACATTGCTGGAAAAATAGGTTGCAACAAAAAGTTGATCTTCCTACTCTTCATTAGCAATTTGAGCATCTGCTTCTTGTTGCTGGGTTGGGTTCTTGCAAATGACAGCTTCATGCCCAAGTTGATTACACTTGGTGCACTTAGCGTCAAGCGTTCTCCAGCACTTGAATGGAGAATGACCTGTCTTGTTGCGATGCTTGCAAGGAGGATGCTTTCCCTTTGAGCTTCCTGCTTTGCTTTTGTTGCTGGCAACACCCTTTCCTTTTGCTTTCTGGTTCTTCTTGTTCTTCTTCTTTTTATTTCTCCCACCATCTTCATGTTTAGCATACAAGGCTTCCTCAACAAAGCCTTCTTCTCTCATAAGCCTTCACTATTCTTGTGCCTGCAATGAATTCAGCAACTCTACCAAGGTGATCTTGGATAGATCCTTGGTGTTTTCCAACGTGGTTATGGTAGCCTCAAATCTTTCAAGTACAGTAACTAGAATTTTTTTCAACAATACGAGAGTCATTAAATTCAGAACCAAGCAATCTTACTCTGTTTGCTATGCTCAAAATCCTCTCAGAGTACTCCTTGATGGTTTCTGACTCCTTCATCTTTTGCAATTCAAAGTCTCTAATGAGATTCAGCACCTTCACGCCTTTGATTCGATCATCTCCTCCATATTCTGCTTTGAGATAATCCTATATGGCTTTGGTTGACTTTAGAGACAAAATTCGAGTGAAATTGTAGCAAAGAGGCACGTCTTTGCCTTAGATTTTCTAGTTTTTCTGTCCTTGTGATTCTTGATTTGAGCCATTGTTGGATTGCCAGGTAGTGCAAGAACCTCATAGTCCTCTTCAACTACCTCCCATAGATCCAAAGCCTCTAGGTAGGCTTTTATTCGTACTGCCCAAATTTGATAATTTTCACCATTGAAAACTGGTGGGGCCATTGCTGAGAAACTTGAATCTCCTTCCATGTTTTGACATTTTGGTGTTGAATAGTGGTGTTTGGTGGCACTCAACTCACTTGAAAACACTGAGATTTTTCTCTTATAGATCCCTTAAGAATAAGGCTCTTGACACCAATTGTTGGTTTTTGAAAAAAAGAATATACGGAGACAAGAAGAAAGATAGTAGCAGAAGAAGTCTTATTATTTGACTAATTGAGCTTTATATAGAGCTAGGAATAATAGAAAATTAACAAATATTGTGATAAGCAGAAATCACAAATAGCACCAGCAGTTCCTAAAAAATAGCAACAAATTATTGACTAGGACTTTTCAAATTTTAAAAAACAAAAAGAGGATAACATGCAATTCAAAAGCATTTTTAACAGTTAATGACCCCAAAACAAAAAAGATGTAGGGCAATTACCATTTTTTTTGGTCAGGGGAAGGGAATTTTTTTTTTTGGGGGGGGGGGGGTGGGGGGGAAGGGGCAACGAGGCTTTGTCTTTGCGACTCAAAGTCGTGCCCCTTTAGTGCACCCAATTTACTAGGCAGGAGCTTGAGCCATTTGTGCTAGGCCTCGGGTGCTAGGCCAATTACTGAAGCGTAGTCTTTGCCACAATCTTCCCTTCCCTCTTTCGTGCTCATATAACTGTTTAAAATCATTTGAGCTTTGATGCCAAATACTATGTTGGTTTTTTTTGCAATAGGCTTGGCATTATTGGGTGTTAAACTTGATCGGTTTTTTGGGCTTGGACTTAGATTGGACCACTTGACTAGAAGATAATCCAATCCAAGTCTAGTAAACGTTTTTTTTATTCCTTCAACTCGTCCATTGTGAGAGTTTTATATCCCACATACATGTTTTCTCCAAGTTAACAATTCACCTATAATACATTAACTAGAAGGAGACCAACGTGTTACGTAGGTGGATAAAATATAGAATTTATTTAGTAAGTATAGCAATAGTTTGGAGTAACATAATTATGTGACAAAATTAAAATTTAATTTTTTATGATAAAGTGAAAATTTTTATTAATATAAATATAACAAAGTTATAAGTAATTTATGTCTATTTGAAATGTATTGAAACTATATAAATATTTAATATTCAAATGAACATCATCCTTTTGATGTCATCTTTGTGCTCACCTTTAGTTGCACTTGCATCATTCTTTGCACTTGCTTCAAAGTTTTTTATTTGGGTTGGGTAGATGTCATGTTTTCTTGAATCTTCGAATTAATATTGACAAAATAGCATGAAGGTTTGATAAGGAAGGCATCTTCTCTGTGAAATTTTTGTGAATGTTGTAAATTAGTGTTTGGCCAACTCCCAAGCAATAGATGGTTATAGCTATGCAAAAGATGTGTGAAAGGGCCTAGTACCTCCAAGAGTTGAACTCTTAACTTGCTTTACGATGATAGAAAAACTCAATACCAAAGATGGGTTGCTGAAATTCAACCTGTTATAGCAATCTGAGGAGAAATGCATACTCTGTTGCAATGGCTGAACAGATGGGGAGTGTGCTGGGCTTTTCCTTGTGAAAGAAAAAGCTTCATGAAATGGAGGAAGAATATGCTAAAGTCATGGAGGAAAGCTTGTTCTGTAGTAATTTGGTGTACTTGGCATTGTAGAAATAAAGTCATCTTTCAGAAAAAAAAAATGATATCAGTTGAAGAAGCTTTATGATTGAAGGAGCTTATGATTTATGATGGAAGATATAGGTGATTTTAGTTAAGAAGCAAAGAAAGGAGAATTCATTTTTTTATGAGCTAATTATAGTTTCTATTATAGCATACAGATTAGGCAATTTTATATTTGAAATATAGCTGCTTCAGTCTTTTTTTTCACTAATGTGCTGGTTTATTGTTCTTGATTTTGGATTATGTAACTACGTGAGTCAATGTGCTATTACTAAATTTTACATATCGAAGAATAAAGGAAAGCATTCATGTTTATTATTAGAGGGGGTTACAAGAAGGGAGAAGGAGAAAGGAAAAGGGGATATATCAATATGGCTTTATAGAATTATAAAGGGATTACAAGACAAGAGTACACTTCTAATAATAAGCAAACATGGAAAAATTATAGAGCATCTAAGTATCAATTGCTCAATGTGCCATAACTTGGGTCTCAACAGTTAATATATTACAAATAGATAGATTAGAGGGATGCATGGAAACTACTATTATTCATTACGATACAACTACTAGAAGAACAAAGTGGAAGAATACAAATATCAGAATTAGAAAGTTGTTAAGTTGTGCATAAGAAGACAATGATTAATGTCTATTTAGTTGTCTAGCCATAAATATACCTTAATTCTACATGTAATTGTTGGCGGCACTAAATTAAAATGGTGGTAGAATATATAAATTCAATTGAAGGAGCAATATCGAAGTAATCATTTAGAAATGCATCATGGACTAATATGCTGATGTGGCAACATAGAGGATAGTTAAGGTTAACTTCTTAATATGGCATAACTTGATGCTCAAAATTAATATATTATAAATAGATAAATAGATAGATAGATACTATAAACAATGAGCTTAGAAGCTTATGCATGATTTAGGCTTAATACAAATGTATATGTTACAAGGAACATGTAGTTGCATAGAATTGGCATTTAAGTTCTTAAAACTTTGGATGAAAATGCTTTGAGGCACTGTATAAACTTACAAGCTAATCACTTATTCATCACTTTAGCCAAGCGTCAATGTGGTAACCTGGCCCTTTGCTTATCTACAACACTCATCATATGTGCGTGTTTAGATTAACTTATTTTAGATTTAAAACAGCTTATAATAAAAAGCTTTCAGGGACAACTTAAAAAAAAATAAAAAAAAAATAAAAAAAAGTGATTATTTCTCAGAAAATTGCATTTATCAAACATGTTATTGTATCGTCACTGATTAAATTTCTAATGTTTTGGCAGTCTTATGTTACTCAAGAAGATTATTTCTTGGGAACTCTAACGGTGAGGGAAACCCTCACATATGCTGCTCATTTGAGACTTCCTGCTAACATGAGTAAAGATGAGATTGACGAGGTGGTAACCGAGACATTAGCTGAAATGGGTCTGCAAGATTGTGCAGATAGCAGACTTGGGAATTGGCATTCAAGAGGCATAAGTAAAGGAGAGAAGAGAAGGCTCAGCATAAGCATTGAGATCCTGAATCAACCTCATATACTGTTGCTTGATGAACCCACTAGTGGGCTGGATAGTGCAGCTGCTTTCTTTGTGATTTCATCTCTGAGAAGCATAGCTCATGATGGAATAATAGTTATCTGCTCCATTCACCAGCCTAGTAGTGAAGTGTTCAATCTTTTTGATGATATGGTCCTCCTTGCAGGAGGTGAAACTGTATATTTTGGAGAAAGAACCGAAGCTGTTAAGGTTAAGAAAGATCCCTGAAACTTACCACTTTGAAAAAGGGCATTTGAGGAAGTTACTAAATTCTATTCTTCCAATTCAGTTCTTTGCTGATGCAGGGTTTCCTTGTCCAACAAGAAAAAATCCTCCGGAGCACTTCCTTCGCTGTGTTAGCCCGGAGTTCGATAGTGTTCCAACCTTAATACAGTCCAAAAATGTTAATGTTAGTGCGTAAAACTCATCCAGTTTTTGTTTCAATATTTTCAGCTTCTTTTGTTGCTTCTCATTTGCTGGTGGATTTTTATGTTTAGGAAGCCCCATCATCACGGAATTCTCTAATGACTATGACAACAGAGGAGATTAAATCGAAGCTTATAATGAACTACGTGAATTCCAGGCTTTCAGAAAATGCTAGGAAAAAAATCAGAGAAATCAAACTAGGAGTAAGTCAATTTACATGGTGACACACACTAACCTTCTCACATTTCTTTTGCCCCTTCTCCCAGTTATTACTTCTGAGCTGAAATCCATTTGACATCGCTAGAATTGATCTTTTACAGCCCCATTTTCCGCCCAAAAAGCTGGAATATGGCTATTCCAAAACTGGTTATATTTCACTTTTTTTCTTCCCTTTTCTTTTTGTCTTTCCTTCCCTCATTGCAATTTGACTCAAATCAGCCGAGAGACTATACTGATTGAAGGCCACTATGTTGCAGAAAGAACCTTTCATTGAGAGGACATATGATACCAGCAGGCTGAAGCAGCTGTACATGCTGACTCATAGATCATTCCTTAACATGACCAGAGACATTGGTTACTACTGGTTACGGATTTTATTCTATATCTTGGTATCACTCTGTGCTGGTTTTCTTAATCTCAACATAGGAACAAGCAATGATGCAATCTTGTCAAGAGGCAAGTGTGATGGATTCATCTATGGCTTTATGATCTTCCTTGGCGTTGGTGGCTTACCCTTCTTCCTTGAGGAACTAAAGGTACACAAATCATTTCCAAGCCACACATATGAATTTCAGTTCTATATATAGAAGTGCAAATAAAACCTCTCTCCCTTCATGACACTGAATACCAGGTCTTCAATGGTGAAAGGTCTGGGAGGCATTACAGTGAGGCCGTCTATGTGCTGTCAAGTTTCATCTCATCATTCCCTTTTGTTCTTGCCATTTCCCTCACTTCAGGAACAACACTTTACCACATGGTGAATTTTCATCCAGGATTCTCTCATTACTGCTATTTTTGCATAAACCTATTTTGCAGCATTTATGCGGCAGAAGGGTGCATGCTATTAGTTGCAGCAGTAGTGTCCAACCTATCGTTAGCTATTGGAACTGCAGCTGGCATAACTGTAAGCAAATTCATAGATGATCCTCCTTATTGCCATAACTTTGAAGAGCTATTTACCTTACTAAATTTGTGCACACAGGTACTCATGATCATGCCATCAAACGTATTCAGAAGGGCGGCAGACATTCCAAAATTCTTTTGGCGCTACCCAATGTCCTACATCAGCTACGTTGCATGGTCAATACAGGTACATATGTTTGTACAACTACCATTTCCAAATCAGTACTATTATATATACATATCCATTTAGACACATTAATCGACATATGTGAATTGTAGTTTAAATAAGTGTGACTTTCAGTCATATAAGTGTCGAATTGAAATTTTGCCTTTACTAATAGTGTAGATTCATTCTTAATTAACATCCTATTCGATATTTACACAATTGAAATAGTAGTTAATTCTGGGATTCAATGTTTGTTCCAATTGCAACATATGAGAATGTTTTAAGAGCCACAACTGTATGATGCTAATGCATCATTGATATATTGATGCAAACCTTTTTATTGTGAAACTCAGGGCCAATACAAGAATGACCTAATTGGACTTGAATTTGAACCACTGTTGCCTGGGGATACAAAGATAAAGGGTGAAGTGATACTTCAGGATATACTTGGAATCCGATCTGAATATTCAAAATGGTGGGACATCCTAGCCCTGGTTTGCTTGTTAATTTCTTACAGACTGCTCCTTTTCTTGGTTCTTAAGCACAGGGAGAGAGCTTCATCACTATTACACACCAAAAGGGCTCTCCTAGACATTATACTCAGAAGACCCTCACTTAAGGATAAATATATTTCTTCCAAGAGACACCATTCCATGTATCCTTTGTCATCTCAGGAGGGTCTTAGCTCACCAATATCTTAGTTCTTGCTCTTCCTCTTACTATTAAACTTTGATTTGTCTCCCATGCCTTGGTTACATACTTACTTGTCTTATACGGGTAGGGAATTGATTCTGGGGTTTTTCATTTTATTTGTAAAACTGCTTGTGTAATGTAAAACGTTTCAAATTCTACCAGTTTAATTTTATTATATGCAAGGTGTTGATTAAAATGCCTTTATAGTATCCACTTTCTTATTGCCAAGGTTTTAAAATTTAGCACATGAAATTGCAAAGTAATGCTTTTAGCCCAGAAAAAGAGAAAAACATAAACAACAAAATTGCAAAGCAATAATAGTTATCTTTCCCTTAAAATAGACTGAAGGTATAAAGGCATTCTGTAACCCGTACTTGAGCAATTTGTCTCTGTAGTACCTTGTAAGTTGTGTACGAAGAACATGCATAGAACAATTAAATCTGAGTTCGATCAATGAATTCATGTAAAATCCTAATTAACAATCAACTTGGATATTAAAAAATGTAATAATAAATAGAACAGTCATTTCAGCTTGGATGATGTCATGGCATAAGCCTCTACTGGCTTCATTTCACTCACCACAATGTTGTGACTGTGAAGTTTGTAGCTGAGACTTCTTGAATCCACAAAGAAAAGAATATATGCTGAACAACAACAATCAAAGCTACAATAATGATTGGCAACTCAACATGTACAGTACTGCTAATTAGTTGAAGGAATTGTTGTCACTTGTCAGAATCAACAGCAATATTAAGCTGGTCAATTTAGAAAACAAAATTGAATCACAGAATGAGGGAGTGAACCTCAAATGTTTCAACTACTTCTATCTATTCGCTTCAATGAATTCTTAGTATTCTTTCTTCATTTTGACTCCTGAGACGGTCCTGTAAAATCAATGTACAAAAGAATGGTCTGCCAAAGTCTGTCCACAAATCTAACTATGCACATGGAAAACAATTTAGGGGGAGAGAGAGAGAGAGAGAGAGAGAGAGAGAGAGAGAGAGAGGGAAAGACCTGAGAGAAACAAAAAGGAATACATGTTGAAGTGTATAGGAGCTGTTCGTTATATTAGAGACCACATGAAAGACAAATGAGCTTCAAAATATTTAGGAGCTCAAGGAGGACTCCAATTTATTGGTTATATTGATAGGATCAGATAAAGATCACTGCATATTTAAATATACATTGCAAAGTTAGTTGTGCATTAATAACTACCAAATAACAAGATTACAAAAATTGGAAAATATTCAATCCAACCCACCTATCCTGCATAGCTTTGGAAGCCTTTAGCTCATTCCGACGCACTTGTAAGTGAGCTTGACCAGCACATTTCGTCAAGTACATTTCTGCCTCGGTAGCCGTATCCCCCCTCCAACAACAGCAAGAACCTGATCCTTAAAGAGAGGTGATGCTCCATCACAAATTGCACAAGCACTGATTCCTCGGCTCCAAAATTCATCTTCTCGGGGTAGTCTAAGCCTTTTTGCAGTAGCTCCAGTGGCAAAAATGACCGTATGGCACTTAAACTGAATTATAATATAATCAAGATCGCCTGATGTAACTACACCAACAACAACTTTCCTTCAAAAGAAACATGACTAGAAGGATATTAAACAAACAGTTTGATGAGAATGTAACTCAAAATTAGAAAGTAATGGTAATCATTTCAGCAGGTATTCTGTAACTTCAGTGACTTCCATGGCTCACATGACCAAGATATTCGATATAACAAACAAGTTGCAGCATTCTAAGTCAATAAAAGAAGATCATCACAGAGCAGATTCAAAGAATCAATTAAACCAAAAGAGACAATCTTGATGAATAAGAGACATCAAGAATATGTGCAGTCATGAAATCATAAACCAGCTTGCTGCTAACAAACATATCACCTTCTGATCAGTACTTTGGACAGTGAAAGGACTACATTTTACATCAACAACTTCAACATCTTCCTGATACAGTACAGTTCTGCACCCCAACGTTCAGCTTGCTTTTACATCCGAGATAGGCAGAAAATGTGTGAGGCCTTTATGTGAATGAATTACAAAAGAACATGAGTGATAACTAGTTAGTTTCTTCATTCTGTTTTTAAAAGCTGTCCATCAGATCAGGTGCAGTTATCCCATCTGGAAATCCTGGGAAATTCTCCACTTCAGAAGTAGTCATCAGCAGCCCCACAGGAACACCACCCACTTGGTACCCTTCAAACACCACAGGCTTCAAATTGGCGCACGCTGCATATATTGCTGCTGTGTATCCTGCAGGGACTGAACCTAGAATCACCAAATTCTCAACACCTTTTCCTGTGAGAAAAAGGGGGAAATGCCATTGTCAACTTTATATGCCTAAATTCTAAAACCATAAAAAAAGAACTACTTCTAAACTGGCAAGTCAATATTTTAATCTCGACATTGCATCAGGAGAAGAGGTGGCAGATCACATGACAATCTGAGCATCGGAGCCACATGATCCCAGAAGAGCAAGAAAAATGTAGTCGTTCTGGCATTTCCATTGGACGAAGGCAGGGTTTTCAGTAGCAGTTTCACCAGTGCCAAGTTTGGCAGGAGGGCATTCAAGGGTGCCATTAACATAACCAAGAAGATTATTAGCATCAAGTAACTTAGTCATTTGCTTATCCCATGTAGGATAGTTGTTGGAGGAAAGTTTGATAGGTAGTGTTGTGGCTATATTGAGTTCCACAAGAGGTGTTGAGGAAGAAGAGGCAGTGGGGGTGGAGGTGGCCATTGAAAAGGATCGTAGATAGCTTGTTAGGCTAGAGGCTCGATGGTACCATGTGAAGGTCCATGGAAGTATAATTTGCATTACTTAATGAGCTGTACAAGTACATCAATATAAAGGCTATTTACAAATCACTTTGTATCCAAATCTATTGTAACAGAAATATAAAACCACCTATTCTAACGTAACAGAAGGAGAAATACAAAGGTGAAGTTTCAAACAAGTGATGAATTCGTCAACCAAGGTAAACTAGCATGCATGGTTCTCAGATAGAGCTATAACTCCTACAGATGTCTTGAGTCTAGATTAGCTATCTCATTATGCAGGTTGACAACACCATTCAAGCTCCGAACTCATCCATGATATTGCGTGTGTAAGCTACTATTTTATTATATATGTGGAATTTACTGAATTGTAATTAATCTTATTCAAACTGAGTTAGCATGTTCTTTCATCCCTAGTTAACAAACTCAAATTTGATAGCCAACACTTAATTCATTATAACTAGTCATGAAGGTTTCACCCTGCTATATAAACACATTATACATGTATGTATATAATGAAAATAATATGAAGAGAGAGACATACACGAATACTTCAAATAGAACTCATAAGGGAGACCCTCTCAATATATAGAGGATTCTGTTTATGATGTCGGTATTCTCCTCTTTCGATATGACAAAGTCGATCATGCGAAAAAAAAAAATTGCATAGGAGGATTATAAATTATTGAAATAATTAAACACATGTTAAGTATATCCTAGATCATATTGCATAGGAGAACCTACTTTTTCATAAAAAGCTGTCTTATTCAAGCACAAATTCATGTTTGGGTCCAAATTTTAACATATAATTCTTAACGGTATTGAGGTTTAGTTGGATGCATTACTATGCATTGTAATGTGATGAGAGAAAGGATCTAATTTTTCGTAAAATGTTGTCTTATTCAACCACGTCTTCATATTTTTTTTTTTTTTCCCGTAAGCACACCTTCATATTTAGATCCAAAGCTTACCATATAATTTTTAATTGCTCATCACATTACAACGCATAGTGATGCATCCAAAAAAAACCTTAGATACCGTAAAGAATACCTTAAATATATTCGCTTTATGTACTCGCATTTTTATCTCATTTTTTTCTTGTTCTAAAATTGACTTGAAAGCTGAACTACTTTTTTTACTTACACTTCTATCTTTTTTTGGTTTTTGGTTTTTATCTAAAATAGAAAGAAGTGCAAGTATCTTATCTCATCCCACCAACAACCATTGTAGACCGACACAAAACTCTCCGAGATCGATAAGTAGTTCAAGATCATTCTCACAGATGACGGAACAGATACTATGTCATAAAAAAATTTAATACGCGCGGGTTTCAAATCACACTGCAAAACTCATTAAATGGCTTATCCAAGATCCACCCAATGTATGTATACTTGCTATCACTTTTTATGATAATTTAAAGAAAACAAAAAGATATTATCGCATAAGTAGAGTGCTTAACATAAATACAAAATCTACAATCGTGTGCGACGCATATGGGTCTCACCAGTTTCACTGATGGTAAATACTCTGAGTTCGTAAGCTAGATACCTACGCAAGAAATATTATACGAAAATGTTGTATAATATTGCAGTTGTATATATGTCTAACATACATTATGTCATGACCCAATCCGAGCCATAATCGATGCATAAGGGAAACCTTTCCCCAGCAAGCCTAGCATTCCACTTATGGGATCCATATAGCCTCCATGAATATTCAACACATACCATAGAGGAATATGTTACACTAATATACATTTTTCAAAGAGTAACAACAACTTGATCAGCGGAAGCTAGACCCTGCCTGTAGGCAATGAAGCACTGTATCACTATTAGAAAAGTCATCATAAGACTCCCTTGGAGGCTGAGCAACACCTGCAATTGAAAGGAAAGTGAGGGGGTGAGTCTAACTGATTCAGTGAAGGATAATAAGTTTATAATAAGTACAGGAAAAGCTCATAAAATAAATAGTAGAACTTGAATAAATAATATAATTATATAAGTCCAAATAATCAATTTGCTTTTTCAAATGAGAGGGTATCCTTAAAAAAAATACAAATTTGATAAGCTGCAAAATCTTTCGTTCTTTTTCGGAATATCATCACTTTTAACAAAACCAGAATGAGGTTCAAATTCCAAACAGAACTTTAGCTATAATTCTTAACTTCGCAATTCTTCTTTCCAAAACAAGGAAAGTATACAAAGTCAGGAATCCACAAGTTTAAATAAACAATTATCTCGAAATATATGCCTTGCGGATATGCTAAGGAGTTATCAAAATGAGCGAGAAATTATCCAATCAAGAATGGTTCATCCGGATTACACTTAAGCGACCTTTCGTTTGTGTGACCTCTTATTTGTCACACACCACTTATTGAGTGGCTATGTAATTCATCACTTACCACATTCTATGTGGTTGTGTAAATAATAATTCAAGGTGCATCAAGGCTAACGTCTACTATCGTTAACTATAGATCTTACCATATGCTTTCCCAAGCCTTTCTTTTGCCATCATACATAACTATTCTCGTTTAAAACCTTCGTTAAACATAATTCTCAAGAAAACAATTTTCTAATGCCTTCAGCAATGATCAAAATCCTTTTTCTAAATTCCATGAACATACTAAATTAGTTTCATTAAATTTTAAGAGCTTGACCCATGGATTTTCAAGAATATAAAAGTTATAGCCATAGTTTCTTGTCTCATACTAATACCTCAATCCAATGTTCATATGCAAAATAATTGTGAATAAATATGAAAAAAAGAAATAAGTTATAAACAAATAATCCACTCACAATGCATCCAAAGAGGTGACAGAGTATGTTCTCAAAACACCTGGATCAAGAGGGAGATCCCATGAAGCTCCTTTGAGTTGTTGGGGAGGAGGATGGAACAAGATAGAGTATACGAGTCTTCTTGCAAGTTGCCAACACAAGCTCCCACCCATCAACAATGGAGATTTGATGGAGTTTATGGAGTAAAAGGTTGATAACAAAGGAAGGGAAGATGGGATTTTGAGGGAGGAAAAGGAAGAAGAAGGAGAAGATGTTTAAGAAGATAAGAGAAGAGAGTTTTAGAGTGAGGGAGAGAGGGTTTAGAACCCTAGAGAGAGAGATCCTCCTACAAATGGGGGTAGAGCTCTCCTTTATAACGACTCGCAGAATGGGCTGCACTATAGTGCAACAAACAGGGTGCTTCCATAATCTCTAGTCCTTGCGGGTAAACCAAAACGTCGAGACTTGAAGCACGAGTATACATCGAAATCGCGGAGACCGGATCTCAGAAGGAACCCCATGATACCAAGAACCTTAGAATGACCCGTGGGAGTTGGACCGAACATTGCAGAAACTGAAACTCAACCCTCGGGCCTCAACTCAACCCTTTGCCATCCTACCAATGCTACCGCACCTCCAGCATATAACCTTGACCCGAACCAGCTACCCCAATCCTAGAACTTGGACCTTGGAACCTGGTCAGGACAAATAAAAGTAAATGAACATTCGGCATTCAAATACTCAAGCTTGAGAATCCAATGGGGAAGATCGAGGGTGTATTGGTATTCTAATTTGTTGTTATATGTCATGGTAAGGGCCCCATTGCATGCAAGCTAATATGAGATGATGAGAGCTTAGGCACAATTTGTGTAGGAGATTCTAATGTGGGAGTAGGCTATCCTCCGTCAGTGGCATCAAATTGGAACTCGGGCACAAGATCTAGATCCAGCTCAGAGGTCAAGTCGGGAGATGGAAGAAGGGGTTGGGGCTTATATGGTTCATCTGTCGCATCAAATCTGAACTTGGGCGCAAGATCTTGTTTTCAACTCGAAGTTCAGGTCAGATAATGGGGTGTATCATGGACAGTGCCATAAAACACACAACTCTTATAATTAATAGAAGATCAATTCAATTACAATCAAATGTTTAAGAAAAGTATGAAGCAATATCAATTAGAGAAAAACAACTAGAGATACACTATCCCCTTACTCTCAGAGTCAACATTCATTTTGAAAACAAATCCAACTACAAAAAAAATGAAATTTTCACATTTCTAACTTTTCAACTCGGCGTATTACACGTTGAGCACTGTAATGTAAGAGCATTCTTTTTAAGGGTTAAAATCTTGCAACTCTAGAAAGAACTACAGTCTACAGAGGATGTGCTCCTTACGTATTCTCCATAAATGCTTAGATGTTCTTGGAGCAAGATATACATTTCTTTTATTATGATTCATTCATTATTTGATATTTCAGTTTTGTGAGTCATTTTGTCTCTTCTGTCATTCACTTTTATGATTAATTTTTTAATAAAAAAAGAAAGTAGTGAGTAATTATAAAGAAATAAAAGTGACCCACAAAATCAATGTGATAAATAATGAGTAGATGACAAGAAGAAAAATGTCTTAATCAAAAAACCACCTAAATGTTTTCCTAGATGACGTATCGTGCCTGACACTAATGTGCCTCGATTTAGAAATTGAGTGATGTGTTGTTTCACTTGTTTGATTGAGACATTATTCGTAATGTATACATCCTTGACACAAGCAATAAATCTAGCTTATATACAATTTTACGTACGCTTTTCTTTTGGCTTTTCAAATTCAAAATATTAATAGCATGTTTGAATTTTTGTTTGAAACTTTAAAATGATGGTTTGAACAAAAATTATAAACGAGTAGTTTTCACTCAAATCATAGTTTAAGGCATTTTAGACGGAAAACCAAACGAACCATATAATCTAGTTAGACAATTCGTTCGATCATGTCTATGATAGAGCGTGGGATTGATTTAATATTTAATATATAGTTATACTGTGATATATTAATTGTTATATATGACAATAGAGAGAGGGGGGGAGTAGTGCACAGCTGACACAGATTGGGGCTACGGAAATGGCGTGTTGGTGTTGGATAATCTAACAGTGGAGCTCCCTTCATTAAGTTGCTGGTGGTGGTGGGGTTTTGCTGCACCCGGTACGATAGTGGCCGTTCATGGTTCATGGGCCCCGCCCTTCAACGTAGTTGTTCATTTCTTGTGTTTCATTATTCTTGTCAAATATTTATTGGATTTTTTTTTAATATTTTGCCCATTTTTCTTACTTGTTCTCAAATTTTTATATTAGTATAAGTGAAATTTTGCGAAGAAAATTAGACTGGACTAGTTTGGTTTAACTAGTTTGTTCAAAAGTCGGCGGAGGCGGTTCATCACATAGCTCAAGGGCCTCCCCCCTCCCCAAAACCAAAAGAAATAGGTTTTTTTGTAAATTTTTTATTTTTTTTATTTGACCCTTTAAAATTGTTTATTTGCTTAGTTCTAATAAATCTTTTATTTAATAAGATATTTAAATGTTATAATAGACAATATATTATATGTATATATGTGTTTCTCTTGAATTTTGATTGTAAAATATTTTTCTTTTATATATTATGACTTTTATTTACATTTTTAGACAAAAACAAAAATTATAAGATATGTAATATTTTCTACATAAAATTAACTAGTTATATTAACTATTAAGTAGTGACCCATCCGTAAATATGAAAAAATAAATGTATTGACCTACCCTAATAAAATAGCCTACCTCCACCACTGAAAGTCGTTTCCCTTACCACTTGAGTCGTGGTATAGATATTGGAATGGTAAAAAACAGATAATGAATTGGTTCTCAATTAGTAGAACATGTCAAATCAACCTTGGACAAATTCACATGAATGATTGATTCAAATTTTTTTTTGTCTGATTTTTTTTTTTTTGCCCTAATTTATTTGAGTTTTACTAATAAGAGCATTAGTTAAAGAACTAAAAGTGAAAGTTTTTTAAATTTTTAATGCATTCAATAGATTAAAAAAATGGATTCATTCTAATTCCCTAACCAATGCTTTTAGATTACTAATTAGCAAAATCCTTTATTTTAAGTAACACAATAGAGTTATAGACATTTTATTAGCTGTGACCCACATACGATGATACGAGAGCTGAGAAAGATGTAAATTGTAAGGGTTTCTTCTTGATGCCTATGTTGTGGGTAAGACATGTTGTATGTATTTTTCTTACTTTTTTCAAATCACTAATGTTTAAAACTTTATTTGATCTTGAATTTTTTTTTTTTGAACAAAGGCAAGGGGAAGGGGAATGAGAGTCGAATACAAAATATCTTAGATTCAATAAGATATATAGGAGACAACAACTAAATCATGGATTCAACTGCAATTTTAACTAGGTTTATTTGAATTAAATCAACTAATTATTATAAGAATAAAATTTTCTTAATGCTAATCTTTTTATTCACAATACTTGTACCAACTAGTCCCGGAGAAAAAAAAGAAACCTATACCAAAAACGTGATTTAAAACAGAACAAATGCTAATAGATTTTAACAAAGAATTATTGGTACGTAGTACTCAAAATGGTACTAAATTTCTTTATTACACTAATTGACTATTTTGAATTGTTTGATTTCAAGTTGAAATTTTGTCATGGTAGATTTGCCTAACTTTAATCTACCTTTCCTCCTCAAACTAAGTTTTTGACTTCTTTTGGAAATAAAATAGTCTTTGTTTTTAGTCAGTAACTAATATTTTTTACCCATGTGATGCACGGGACTACTTTGATATGTACTTTTCATATTTATTTATACTATGACAAATGTTTTTGATCATATAAATTTAAGTAATAATTATATCTAATATCTAATAATAGAAAAATTCGCATCAAGTCCAGCAATGACAAGTGAAAAATTTGAATCAAAATCAGTTGAATCCTTCTTTGATGCGAAATTAGAACTTGCATAAAGGAGGAATTTGGAACTTGCATCAACTCTAATCTTGGCTTCATCATCCTCTATCTCTTGAATTCGAAACTCGAGGCAAAAGGAGGAATTCAGAACTTGTATCAAGTCAAACTCAAATAAAGAAGAACTTGGAACTCGCATTAACTCCAGTCTCAGCTTCATCATCCTCTGTATCTTGAACTCAAAACTCGAGGCAAAAGGAGGAACTCGGAACTCACGTCAGCTCTAGTCTCAACTTCATCATCCTCTATCTCTTGAACTAGGAACCCAAGGCAAAAGGAACTTGGAGCTTGCATCAAGTATAGTTGCTTACTCTTTTTTCATCAAGTTGGAATCAAATAAAGAGGAACTCAAAACTCACGTAAAGTCTAGCCCCAGCCTCCTTATTCTTTGTGTCGTGAACTCAAAATTTGAATCATAAAGAACTCGAAACTCATATCAAGTCTAGCCTCAGCTCATTTATCTTTTATGGGTACTATCGAATGGAACTCGGAATTCGCATCAAGTCCAGACTCAGCTTCCTCATCTTATGTCAATTAACCAGGAACTCGTGTTGAATGAAGTGGAAACTCTCACTGTGTCCAGCTTAGCTTCCTCATCTGATGTGAATTTAACATTGAAACTCAAGTCAAGGAGGAACTCGGAACTCGCGTAAAGTCTAACCACAGCTCCGTCTTCTATCTAGTAAACTCGGAACTTAAATCAAATAGAGCTCGAAACTTGTAGGCACTAATCTCAGTCGGAAATGTGGATCAAGGTAGAAGTGACATGTCCTCGTTTCCAAGTTCTGAGTTCATTGAATATATTAAAGTTCACTTCCTCCTTGTCCAAATTTTCTAGTTCCAAGATTTGTATAAATTACTTATTTATGTATTATGAGTTTGAAAGTCCAAGTAACAGCAGTGAGAATAGAAAAATTCGATTTGAAATCAGCAGAATTCCTATATGATGTCAGAACTCGAAAGACAGGGATCCCTGTGTGAGACAAACTCACGTGAAGTTCAGCCTCAACTCCATCTTCTATCCAGTGAACTTGGAACTTGAATCAAATAGAGCTCGGAACTTGTAGGTACTAATCTCGGAAGTCGAAAACATGGATGTAGAAGTGACACGTCCTCGTTTTCGAGTTTTGAGTTCATTGAACATATTAAAGTTCACTTCTTTCTTGTCCAAGTTTCCTAGTTTTGATATTAGTATAAATTACTTATTTATGTATTCCGAGTTTAGCAACAATGGGAATAGAAAAATTCGATTTGAAATCAGCTGAATTCCTATATGAGATCAGAACTCGCATCAAGTATAGCAACTTCATCATCTACTATCAAGTTAGAACTCGAAAGACGGGGATCCATGTGTAAGATGTAGTTAGGTTTGTTCAACCTTGGAAATCAGAAGTCAACATTTTTTTTTTATAGTTTTCCTTTACGTTAAGGACATAATGATGAAGGTGCTATTGAGGGAGAATGGGTTCCGTCTTTGTGGAGGGTGGCGGGTTGAGCTTTGAGGTTGAAGCACGACAATGGTGGTTGCAGGAGTTAGTGGTGAGATTGGTCGTGATGTGATCTTTTGCCATCTTTCGTGCTTGTCTTGGTGAAGCAGTGGCGGAGGAAAGAGATTGCTGGCGGTGTTGGGGGGGTAGATGAATGCTAAACGTTTAAAGTAGTGGTAGAGGAGAAAGATAAAGGGGAGAGAGTGTTAGTCTAGGTAAACCAAAGCTTATCCTAATACACATAAGCATAGTTATCTATCTATTATCATTAGAAGATTCATAAGGCCTCCACCTCCACATATTGCCGTTGAAGATAAGTGTTGGAAGGATCAAGAGAATTGCACACTTTGAATAGTAAAAGGAAGAGTCTTACATGCAAGGATAAGTTGCAGGAGAAGTTCAAGATGTTTTGCCATTTTGAATAGTCAAATAGTTAAGATTAGTCAAAATTGATGGCCCAAGTTAAATGCACCGCCACTGCACCGTCTTAAACATTAAGCAATGTTTATTATTATTTTATTAGTTATGATTTTCTATAAATAGGCAAGACCATGTAACGTGAATGTAAGTGTGTGTGATGAACAATGAAGTGTGTTTTGTAAATAAAAGCTCCTCTTCCTCTACATGTCTGTGTGTGTGAGTGTGAGAAAATTATTTTGAGAGTTATATTGTGGGTTTGTGATATCAGTGATATCTACAATTGGTATCAGAGCCAGGTTTACTTAGCGCCAATTTGTTTTTAGAAAGTCTGTGAGAAACAAGAGAGTTATCATATTTTTAGAGAGTTATCATGGCAAACAATTTCAATATTGTTTGGTCAGGTCCCAAGTTAGACAGGAAATTAGATTACAACTATTGGGAGATTTTGATGTCTACCCACTTGAAGGCTCATAATATTTGGAGTCTTGTTGATCCGGGTTTACAAGAAGGAGCTGATGCTGCCACTCAAAGATGAGATCAATTGGCGCTATCTCAAATTCATCAAGGTGTAGATTATTCAGTGTTTGGCAAAATTGCTAATGCCAAAACTGCTAAAGAAGCATGGAACATTTTGAAGCTGTCCTACAAAGGTGTTGATAAGGATCAGAAATCTAAACTGCAATCTTTACGTAGAGAGTATGGAAGGTATGAGATGTCTAGCTCAGAAACTATTGAGCAATATTTTTCTCGTGTTACTGATCTAGTCAATAAGATGAGAGTCTATGGAGAAGGGATTCCAGATAGCAAGGTAGTGGAGAAAATTCTCCGTACCATGCCAATAAAGTATGATCATATGGTGACTACAATCTTAGAGTCCCACGATATAGATACGATGACAATTGCAGAGTTGCAGGGAAGCATAGAAAGTCACGTTAGCAGAATTTTAGAGAAAATAGAAAAACCAACAGAAGAAGTCTTGAAAAGCCGGGTAAATTTAACTAATGATGCTGAATCAAGCAATGATCGAGAAAGAAGAAGTCGTCGCTACAACAATCGAGGCAAAGGTAGAGGAAATTTCAGAGGAAGAGGTCGTGGTGATAATTTTAATCAAGGAAGAGGTAATAATTTCAGATCACAAGATCGAGGAAGAGGAAGAGGCAACTACAACCAAGAAAGAACCAACTTCAATTGCTTCCACTGTGGCAAGTATGGACACAAAGCTGCAGATTGTAGATTTAAATCCGTGAACCAGAACAACTTCAACTCTCAAGTAGATGTTGCCAACAACCAACATCAAAATATTGGTGAGAATTCTAATCAAAGTTTATTTTTAACAAGTAATTCATGTTCTGGAGATGAAAATACATGGTATTTGGATATTGGTTGTAGCAATCATATGTGTGGTAGAAAAGAATTATTTTCCTCACTAGATGAATCAGTAAAATCATCAGTGAGATTTGGCAACAATACAGATATTCCTATTCTAGGAAAAGGTCGGATATCAATTAGATTGAAAGATGGCTCTCACAACTCTATTTCTGATGTATTTTATGTTCCTGGCCTTCATCACAATTTGTTGAGTATGGGACAGTTGTCAGATAAAGGATATGATATGCAGATTCATCAAGGATACTGCACCATGTATGACAAGAATGGCAGATTCATTGCTAAGGTGAAAATGACTCGAAGCCGTCTTTTCCCATTAAAAATTCGACATGATAAGTTTTCTTTCTTGAGTTCTATGATACCTGATGATAATTGGCGGTGGCATATGCGTTTTGGACATTTTCACTTTTTTGGGTTGAATTATTTATCAAGGAAACAACTTGTCTCTGGCTTGCCGATTGTTCATATTCCTAATTGTGTATGTGAGACTTGTCAATTAGGAAAAAAACATAGAGAAACATTTCCTGTTGGAAAATCATGAAGAGTGAGAAAGTTGTTAGAGATCGTGCACTCAAATTTGTGCACTGTTGAAGTGCCATCTAATGGTGGTAGCAGGTATTTTATTACATTTATTGATGACTTTAGCAGAAAAACATGGGTGTATTTTCTAAAGCAAAAATCAGAAGCCTGTGATGTCTTCAAAGCATTTAAGACATTTGTTGAGAAACAAAGTGGCTGTAGAATAAAGATTCTAAGAACAGATAGAGGGCAAGAATATCTTGCTTGTGCAGATTTCTTCAAGCAGCATGGAATTCAACACCAACTGACAACTAGATATACTCCTCAGCAGAATGGAATAGCTGAAAGGAAGAACAGAACTATCATGGATATGGTCAGATGCATGCTAAAGTTTAAACAACTGCCAAAAGAATTTCGGGTAGAAGCAGTTGCTACTACAGTCTATATTTTGAATAGGTGTTCAACAAGAAGTGTTCGTGATAAGACTCCTGAAGAAACTTGGAGTGGAAGGAAGCCATCAATTCGTCATTTCAGAGTCTTTGGGTGTATTGCTTATGCCCATGTTC
This sequence comes from Pterocarpus santalinus, assembly GCA_031439595.1. NCBI lineage: Eukaryota > Viridiplantae > Streptophyta > Magnoliopsida > Fabales > Fabaceae > Pterocarpus > Pterocarpus santalinus. The sequence continues at coordinate 63,563,695 of CM062532.1, forward strand.
CAGATTAGCTAAGGAAGAAATTAGATAATAAAGGCGAAAAGTGCATTTTTATTGGTTACAGCACAGATTCAAAGGCATACAAGTTTTATTATCCAGAAACAAAGAAAGTGATCATTAGTAGAGACGTGACGTTTGATGAAGAAGGAATATGGGACTGGTCCTCCAAAGCTGAGAAGCAGCCAATAGCGATACCAGATAATTATGAAGAGGAAGATGGACAAGCAGGCACAACAATTCAGGCAAAAACATCCAGAAGACCTCAAAGAAGTCGTAGATCACCAGCTAGATTGGAAGATTATGTTGTGAGCAATGATAATGATCTCTTTGATGAAGAGATTATCAACTTTGCTTTATTTGCAGATTGTGAACCAGTGAATTTTGAAGAAGCATCCAATGATGAAAATTGGAGGAAAGCCATGGATGAAGAAATTCACGCAATTGAGAAGAACGATACATGGGAGCTAATTGATTTGCCTGCAGATAAGAAGCTGATTGGAGTGAAATGGGTTTATAAGACAAAATATAAGCCTAATGGTGTGATTGATCGTTTCAAAGCCAAATTAGTTGCAAAAGGGTACAAACAAAAGCCAGGTATTGACTATTTTGAAGTATTTGCACTCGTTGCTAGATTAGACACAATTCGTATGATTATTTCACTCTCTGCTCAAAATAAGTGGAAGATATATCAGATGGATGTTAAGTCAGCATTTTTGAATGGTAATCTAGAGGAAAAAGTATATGTTGAGCAGCCTGCAGGTTATGTGATCCCTGGAGTAGAAGATAAAGTTTATAGATTGAAGAAAGCACTATATGGCTTAAAACAAGCACCAAGAGCGTGGTACAGAAAAATTGACTCCTATTTTATTAAGAATGGTTTCCAGAGATGTCCATATGAGCATACTCTATATATTAAGTTCGTTGAGCCTAGCGATATTTTGATCGTGTGCCTTTATGTTGATGATTTGATTTTCACTGGCAATAATTTGAAGATGATTGCAGAATTCAGGGAGGCGATGGTGAAGCATTTTGAAATAACTGATATGGGTTTGATGTCTTATTTTCTCGGCATCGAAGTTGCTCAAAAAAATGATAGAATTTTTATTTCTCAAAAGAAATATGCTAGTGATATTTTAAAAAAATTTCAGATGGAGAATTCAAAGTCAGTGTCTACTCCGGTTGAAGAAAAGTTGAAGCTGATAAGAGAAGATAAAGGAAGAGCTATAAATCCTACCTATTATAAGAGTTTGATAGGAAGTCTAAGATATTTAACTGCAACCAGGCCAGATATTGTATTTGGAGTTGGTTTACTTAGCCGATTTATGGAAGAGCCACATGCCTGTCATTTACAAGCAGCAAAAAGAATTCTTCGATATATTAAAGGTACTTTGAATGATGGAATTATCTATGAGAATACTGAAGATGTGAAGCTTATTGGATACGCAGACAGTGATTGGGCTGGTGATGTAGAAACAAGAAAGAGTACTCCAGGTTATGTTTTTCATCTTGGATCAGGCGCAATATCATGGTCGTCAAAGAAACAACCAATTGTTGCACTTTCTACAGCAGAAGCAGAATATATAGCAGCTGCAAGTTGTGCTACACAGGCAGTGTGGTTAAGGAGAATTCTTGAAGCGTTAAACCAGAAGCAGAATACTCCTACAACAATATATTGTGATAATAAGTCAGCTATTGCACTCTGCAAAAATCCAGTGTTGCATGGGAGGTCCAAGCATATAGACATCCGGTTCCACAAAATTCGGGAATTGGTGAATGAAAAGGAAGTGTTGATTGATTATTGTCCTACTGAAGAACAAGTAGCAGATATTTTTACAAAGCCTTTGAAGGTTGAGATATTTTACAAGTTGAAGAGGATGCTTGGAATGATTAACTCTACAAGCTTGGTTTAAGGGAGGCAATGTTAGTCTAGGTAAACCAAAGCTTATCCTAATACACATAAGCATAGTTATCTATCTATTATCATTAGAAGATTCATGAAGCCTCCACCTCCACATATTGCCGCTGAAGATAAGTGTTGGAAGGATCAAGAGAATTGCACACTTTGAATAGTAAAAGAAAGAGTCTTACGTGCAAGGATAAGTTGCAGGAGAAGTTCAAGATGTTTTGCCATTTTGAATAGTCAAATGGTTAAGATTAGTCAAAATTGATGGCCCAAGTTAAATGCACCGCCACTGCACTGTCTTAAATATTAAGCAATGTTTATTATTATTTTATTAGTTATGATTTCCTATAAATAGGCAAGACCATGTAACGTGAATGTAAGTGTGTGATGAACAATGAAGTGTGTTTTGTGAATAAAATCTCCTCTTCCTCTACATGTCTATGTGTGTGAGTGTGAGAAAATTATTTTGAGAGTTATATTGTGGGTTTGTGATATTAGTGATATCTACAGAGAGAATCATATAGAGAATAGAAGTAAAGCAGTGGCGAAGGAAAGAGATCACTGGTGGTGTCAGGAGGCGGGGGTGGGGGATGGTCCAAAGGCAGATGGATGAAAGCAAAGCAAAGATAGGGGGAGAAAGTGGCATATAGAAGAAGGAAAAGAAGAAAGACATCGTTTGAGCAAAAGTAGAGCAAAAGCAAAATCAAGCGGGAAAGCCATCCTCCGCCAACGTTTTGCTTTTGTAACAAGAGACTAGCGATCACTTGTGCCTCTTTTCTTTTCTTTTTTTCCCCCTTCTAAAAAGACCCACCGTGCAAAGGCGCCATCTGCTATGAGCATAGCACATCTTGCAATTTAATGGTGAAGATTATAAAGTGTATCGATGTATTAATTATTTACGATACACTATAATAATATTCTAAACTTAAAAAATGAAATTAAGTACATTTTAAAAATAATCAAAATTTATTTGTATGATTTTAAGATTAAATAAAATATTTTGAGATATTCTAAATAATTTCAAAATATCATAAAATATTTTTTTAATTTATCTGCATGATCCTAAAATTAAATAAAATTATTCTAAAGTTAAACAGAAATTTTTCTAGCAGAAATTTTTTGAAATTTTATTGGTTGACAGTATAGAATTATTTTACACTATTAATATGTATTTCACACTACAGTATATGGCAATTAATCTCTAAAATATATTTAATCATATTTTTTTAAAGTTTAAAATATTATTATAATATATCATAGGTGATGGTATATTAATACATCTCACAATTTTTACTATCAAATTGTAAGGTACACTATGCTTTTTGATCAGCAAAAAGCATAACTTACGGCGGCCCGTGTAAATTAGGGAGTCCAATATGAAGTGTTCGTATATTTGTACAGAATTTATTTTATGAACTCTTCCAATTTTTATACAAACTATTGGATAGATATATCATGTCCAATCAAACATTAAATACATAACAAATTTAGCGGCTCGTTAGCACATACCATAAGTAATTCAACTCATTCACTTCTAGATCATGAATGTTTGGAATCTATATTATGCAAGAAGACATTATTTTCGTTAATATAATTAGATCTGCTCTTCATAGACAAACTTGGGATTTGCGATCCCAGATAAGATCAGTCCAGGATCATGGGATTTGTAATCCCAAGTAAAAAGTATTGTTAATTCTTTTATGCTCATTCCAAGTGTAAAGTATCGGTTGTACATATAAGAATCTCTCTTATTATATGATTTCTTCTTCATATAGATAGATATACGATCTATGGAGCAATTACTTAGATGTAAATTTTGTGAAACAACCCTTCCTATATGATATATATTGCTAGATTCGTCAATACACATTTTTCTTTTATTTTGTATATTAACATATATTAAGAAATGTGCTAATTTTAAGCAGTTATAACCACAAGTGATGACATAGTTATTTTACTTTTTTTTATTAATTATGTTAATATTTTAAAAATAACTAACATGTGACTAACTTGAAAGCATCTCTTTTATAATAATATAAATATAAATGAAATAAATAGATTATATAAAATACGAGTTTGTTATTAAATTATCAAAATTAATTAAGTTGGGTAACCAGTGAGCCTTAACTCGCATTACACCAACCCTAGTCATTAATATAAGATCGGTGCTGATTTTAGTCAAGTTTTTTCTGCAATGGAATGTGATTGTGTTACAGGAGAATATTTCCCTTATTTAGTTACCCCTTGCCGCATGCGGTTGGGATATATGATAGTACACAGCCACCTATAAATAATAATTACTTCATGAATGAAGGGGGCCCTTTCCAGCTGCACAATATGTTCAATTTTAGATTAACAATGTGTTGGTCTATAGATTTAGGTCCTTTAAATATATAATTTTGTGTTTAATTTTAAAATTTATATATATAAAAAAATATCATTAAAAATAATTTTTATTTAAATATCTAATTGTAAGAATAATTTTTTATTTATTGAATAAAGAAATACTCTAAAAAAACAGACAACTGAGAGTTGTGAGAGCTGTGGTCAGAAACCATGTACATATTGATGTGACATGTATATCTATCACCGTAGCTTGGAAAAATCAGAACTTCCTGGAGTAGCTTTGCGGAAGTGGTCACGTCCCATACCACTCATAATCTGCGTCAGTGGTTTAATTGAGACTGGTTTCTTGGTCAGGGTGGCACTAATTACTTTAAACTTTTCCCTTGCGGTATGGCTACGATGCTAAAGTTTAATCTTTGAATGCTTGTTACTTGTGATGACTCTAGGTAGGATTTATTGCTCGATCTCAACATGCATATGCTATGTTTTTGTGTACTCTTCAAATTGGAATCTTATGGCGTTTTTAACTAATACTACATATTAACAAAGTTGTAGACTACACTAGGATACTTGAACTTGACCTGCAGTGATAAAAAGAAAAAAGCTCTACAATTCAACAATAAGGAATTTAAAAATTGGCGGTAGTGGTTATCCATCTTAAAATCAGCACCGCTATTTTTGTTCGACAGTGTTGTCGCCATTGTTGTGACATTGCTCAAATGAAGATGAGACAAAAGTCAAGGCCCGATAAAGGGATGCTATAAACGTAAAGTGGACAAATAAATTATCAGATAAATTTTGATATATTATTAAAATAAAATATTTATATTATTTAACTAATTAAATATTATCATATACTTAATTTTTAAAATAATTTTTATAAGAATCAATTATTTTAAATTTTATTTTATATTATCAAAAGTGGCATGTTCATATAAAATTTAGCAATCAAATTTAAGGTATAATAGTGTATGAATAAAAAATTGATCAAATAAGTCAAATTTTTTTTGATATCAAATATTTTAATAATATAATAATATATAATTAAATAATTATATAAAATATTTTTAATATATAAAATTTAAAGCCTAAACTATTTGTATACTGTTAAGGAATTAAGTGTTATGCTATTGATTCCTTTCAAAAAGTGCTAAACAGTCTCCAACAACTGATTTGACATTTTCAACAATGAGAAAATCGTGCCCGTACAGTGCCATAATGAGCCGTGCAACTATAGAAGCCTAATTCCATTAGAAAAATGTCACTTCATAGTTATATATATATACATAATAAGTAGTAACACAACTTAGAGGCAGAGAATATGTTGCCTCCAGCAATGGAGTTTCAGGGTGATCCAGGTATTTTAGTGGAGAATAAGAGGGAAGTATGCTTGGTCTGGGAAGATTTGAAAGTGGTTAGCAGTAGTCCAAAAAGGACCCTCTTAGCTGGGTTAAGTGGTTATGCAGAACCAAACCGGATCATGGCTCTCATTGGTCCTTCAGGAGCTGGGAAATCCACCATACTCGATGCTTTGGCTGGTGTGCCTAATTCTTTTCCCACCCTTCATTCTTCACATAAACACAATACAGCATAATTTCTTGGGATTTTGATCAGTAAAATGTCCTAGCTCAAAACATTTACAGAAAAAGACCAACCAATCTTCTTAATGATTTGTAGCAGTTTTACTTTTTGGTAGTTTGCCAACTAGTTCGTGATGTACTTTATCAACTGTTTGAAAATATTTTATCCAGTGCATAATTCACTTAATGAGTGATTTATGAAGTTTCGATAGTGCATGGTTCATTTAATGATTGATATGTAAAGTTTTTACCTAGTTCATCTTTTACTTTTTGATCGATTCATGAAGTTTTTGTCTAGGGCACAATTTACACAATCATTGATTTGTATAGTTTTTTATCCGGTTTATGATCTACTTAGAGCTTTTCAATAGAGATTTTTGGTTTTACATTATAAATTTTACATTACACAATAGAATCGAATATTTCATAAGCTATGCTTGAATTATTATATATCTCCTATAAGCTAAAATTCCACTTCCATAATTCTGCACCCTAACATTTTTATTAAAATATATTTTTACTCCGCTTATCCTCTGGGATTCCAACAAAAAAATAAAAATAAAAAAGAAAAAGAAAGTAGATTTTGTTTAATCATTGACCAAACCTTAACAGCAACAGCTGGTGAATTAGTATACATATACAAAAGCCATAATGTGAGTCTACCAGTCTACATTTTGTTATACTTCCTTGGCCACTATTTTGTGTTTTGCTGACCACATTCTCTCTCCTTTTAAATTTTTGGCTTCCAACAGGAAGACTTCCCACCAACGTTAGCATGACCGGAAATGTACTACTCAATGGGACTAAGAGATGTACAGGCAGCAGAGATATTGTAAGTTTCAAAACAAAACAGTGTCCACGGAAAAGATTTAACTAGATAAGGAGAAAAAAGAGAACTTTGAGACATATTTATCATAACATGACACTGTTTGAGTAACAGTAAAACTGTCACTCCAGAACCTTAAGAATGTAGAAAGTGTGGGGATTTATTGTTAATATTCTTTTATACTCTTCAATGCACTAGATTTTAAAGCATGGATTAGCAACATGAATGATTCAAAGTGTCGTTGTTTCTGAGACCATTATAGAGTACCTGGGACTCAATATTTTGGAATAATGTGTTAGCTTATATATAATATGAAAGATAACTAGGCATCTATTTTTTTATCTCTCTCTTCTTCTTCTTCCTTTTTTCCCCCAATCCAACAACTAAACACAGAGGGAGATTTAGAAGAACAATAGAAAAAACTATTAAAAGAGATTTAGAATTTAATAATCTAAATACCATGACAAAAACTATAATGCCGTCTAATCTATATAGTTAATCCCATTTAATGGAATAAGACTTAATTATTGTTGCTATTGTTATTTATTTATTTATTTTGGGTTCTGCCATCTCTTTCTTTATCTTAATTGTCAGTGTTGGCATTTTTGCATTGAGCTTGACATTAGAGGGTGATATGTTGCATGTTGAGGTTGGCTGCATTTTTCCATATGGACTTGTACTGCTCCACTCAACCTTGACCAAAACATTAACTTCTTGGTGTACTCGAACACTGCCGACCGTATGTGCCACAATTGGCATATTTCTCTTCCTTTTTTTTTTTTTGTAAAATATTTGGGAGACTATAGGCTGCACTTGATGTCTAGCTGGTCAGATTGTCCACATGTCTTCAGCTTTGTTCAAGGTTGGTCCGGAAGCAAAATTCTCCATATGATATGATAGTCAACCTAGTCAATTAAGGTGAAGACCATAGGTAGGAGTTGTGCCTCACGCTTCCATGTATTCTAACCACATTGTCATAGGTAGTATTTCACGCTTGTAGCTAGTCAAGTGTATTGGGCTCTAGCACTTTCTTTTTTTCAACTGAGTTTTGAGTTATTAGCCTCATTATAATCTTCCGCTTGTATGTTGAGTTTTATTGTTAGTGATATTGAGTGCTTACCACCCCCCTCCCAAAAAAAAAAGGTACAGGCCAATCACATAAGGTGTAATCTTTGCCACAATCTTCCCTTCCTTCTTTCATCCTTATATGACTGTTTAAAATCATTTGAGCTGTGATACTAAATACTATGTTGGTATTTTTGCAAGAGGCTTGGCATTGGCAGATTGCATATTGGGAATTAAACTTGATTGCTTTTTTGGACTGGGACTTAGATTGGACCACTTGAGTGGAGGACACTCCAATCCAAGTCTAATAAAGGCTTTTTTATTCCTTAAACTTATCCAATGTGAGACTTTTATATCTCACTTACATGTTTTCTCCAGGTTACCAATTCGCGTATAATACTGTATACAGTGAACTTAGAAGCTTGTGCATAATTTAGGCTTCATACAAATGTATATGTTACACAGAACATGTTGCTGCACGGAATCGGCATTTAAGTTCTTAAAACTTTGGATGAAAATGCTTTGAGGCACCGTAAAAACTAACAAGCTAGGAACTTATTCTTCACTTTAGCAAAGCTTCAATGTTGCAACTGGACCGTTTGCATATCTATAACACTCGTCCATATGTGCGTGTTTAGATTAACTTATTTTAGATTTAAAAAAGCTTAGAATCAAAAGCTTTCGGAGACAACTTAAAAAAATAAAATTAAAAAAAAAGGGATTATTTCTCAGAAAAAAAACAGTTATCAAACATGTTATTGTACCATCACTGATTAAATTTCTAATGTTTTTGCAGTCTTATGTTACTCAAGAAGATTATTTCTTGGGAACTCTAACAGTGAGGGAAACCCTCACATATGCTGCTCATTTGAGACTTCCTGCTAACATGACTAAAGATGAGATTGACGAGGTGGTAACCGAGACATTAGCTGAAATGGGTCTGCAAGATTGTGCAGATAGCAGACTTGGGAATTGGCATTCAAGAGGCATAAGTAAAGGAGAGAAGAGAAGGCTCAGCATAAGCATTGAGATCCTGAATCAACCTCATATACTGTTGCTTGATGAACCCACTAGTGGGCTGGATAGTGCAGCTGCTTTCTTTGTGATTTCCTCTCTGAGAAGCATAGCTCATGATGGAAGAATAGTTATCTGCTCCATTCACCAGCCTAGTAGTGAAGTGTTCAATCTTTTTGATGATATGGTCCTCCTTGCAGGAGGTGAAACTGTATATTTTGGAGAAAGAACCGAAGCTGTTAAGGTTAAGAAAGATCCCTGAAACTTACCACTTTGAAAAAGGGCATTTGAGGAAGTTACTAAATTCTATTCTTCCAATTCAGTTCTTTGCTGATGCAGGGTTTCCTTGTCCAACAAGAAAAAATCCTCCGGAGCACTTCCTTCGCTGTGTTAGCCCGGAGTTCGATAGTGTTCCAACCTTAATACAGTCCAAAAATGTTAATGTTAGTGCGTAAAACTCATCCAGTTTTTGTTTCAATATTTTCAGCTTCTTTTGTTGCTTCTCATTTGCTGGTGGATTTTTATGTTTAGGAAGCCCCATCATCATGGAATTCTCTAATGACTATGACAACAGAGGAGATTAAATCGAAGCTTATAATGAACTACGTGAATTCCAGGCTTTCAGCAAATGCTAGGGAAAAAATCAGAGAAATCAAACTAGGAGTAAGTCAATTTACATGGTGACACATACTAACATTCTCACATTTCTTTTGCCCCTTCTCCCAGTCATTACTTCTGAGCTGAAATCCATTTGACATCGCTTAAATTGATCTTTTACAGCCCCATTTTCTGCCCAAAAAGCTGGAATATGGCTATTCCAAAACTGGTTATGTTTCACTTTTTTTTTTCCCTTTTCTTTTGGTCTTTCCTTCCCTCATTGCAATTTGACTCAAATCAGCCAAGAGACTATACTGATTGAAGGCCACTATGTTGCAGAAAGAACCTTTCATTGAGAGGGCATATGATACCAGCAGGTCGAAGCAGCTATACATGCTGACTCATAGATCATTCCTTAACATGACCAGAGACATTGGTTACTACTGGTTACGGATTTTATTCTATATCTTGGTATCAGTGTGTGCTGGTTTTCTTTTTCTCAACATAGGAACAAGCAATGATGCAATCTTGTCAAGAGGAAAGTGTGATGGATTCATCTATGGCTTTATGATCTTCCTTTGCCTTGGTGGCTTACCCTTCTTCCTTGAGGAACTAAAGGTACACAAATCATTTCCAAGCCACACATATGAATTTCAGTTCTATATATAGAAGTGCAAATAAAACCTCACTCCCTTCATGACACTGAATACCAGGTCTTCAATGGTGAAAGGTCTGGGAGGCATTACAGTGAGGCCGTCTATGTGCTGTCAAGTTTCATCTCATCATTCCCTTTTGTTCTTGCCATTTCCCTCACTTCAGGAACAGCACTTTACCACATGGTGAATTTTCATCCAGGATTCTCTCATTACTGCTATTTTTGCATAAACCTATTTTGCAGCATTTATGCGGCAGAAGGGTGCATGCTATTAGTTGCAGCAGTAGTGTCAAACCTGTTGTTAGCTATTGGAACTGCAGCTGGTATAACTGTAAGCAAATTCATAGATGATCCTCCTTATTGTCATAACTTTGAAGAGCTATTTACCTTACTAAATTTGTGCACACAGGTACTCATGATAATGCCATCAAACGTATTCAGAAGGGCGGCAGACATTCCAAAATTCTTTTGGCGCTACCCAATGTCCTACATCAGCTACGTTGCATGGTCAATACAGGTACAAATACAAATGTTTGTGCAACTACCATTTCCAAATCAGTACTATTATATGCACATATCCATTTATACACACTAATCAACATTTGTGAATTGCAGATCAAATAAGTGTGACTTTCAGTCATATAAGCGTTGAATTGATATTTTGCCTTCACTGATAGTGTAGATTCATTCTTAACTAACATCCTGTTCAATACTTATACTACTGAAATAGTAGTTAATTCTAGGATTCAATGTTTGTTCCAATCACAACATACAAGAATGTTTAAGAGCCACAACTCTATGATGCTAATGCATCATTGATATATTGATGCAAACTTTTTTATTGTGAAACTCAGGGTCAATACAAGAATGACCTAATTGGACTTGAATTTGAACCATTGATGCCTGGGGATACAAAGATAAAGGGTGAAGTGATACTTCAGGATATACTTGGAGTCCGAACTGAATATTCAAAATGGTGGGATGTACTAGCCCTGGTTTGCTGGTTAATATCTTATAGACTGCTCCTTTTCTTGGTTCTTAAGCACAGGGAGAGAGCTTCATCACTATTACACACCAAAAGGGCTCTCCTAGACAGTTTACTCAGAAGACCCTCACTTAAGGACAAATATATTTCTTCCAAGAGACACCATTCCCTGAATCCTTTGTCGTCTCAGGAGGGTCTTAGCTCACCAATATCTTAGTTCTTGCTCTTCCTCTTACTATTAAACTTTGATTTGTCTTCTATGCCTTGGTTACATACTTACTTGTCTTATACGGGTGGGGAATTGATTCTGGGGCTTTTCATTCTATTTGTAAAACTGCTTGCGTAATGCAAAATGTGCAAATTCTACCAGTTTAATTTTATCATATGCAAGGTGTTGATTAAAATGCCTTCATAGTGTCCACTGTCTTGTAGCCAAGGTTTTAAATTTTAGCACATGAAATTGCAAAGTAATGCTTTTTAGCCCAGAAAAAGAGAAAAACATAAACAACAAAATTGCAAAGCAACAATAGTTATTCTTTCCCTAAAATAGACTGAAGATATAAAGGCATTCTGTAACCCGTACTTGAGCAATATGTCTCTGTAGTACCTTGTGTACTACAGAACATGCATAGAACAATTAAATATGAGTTCTATCAATGAATTCATATAAAATCCTAATAAACAATCAACTTGGATATTAAAAAATGTAATAATAAATAGAACAGTCATTTCAGCATGGATGATGTCATGGCATCAACCTCCACAGGCTTCATTTCACTCACCACAATGTTGTGACTGTGAAGTTTGTAGCTGAGACTTCTTGAATCCAAAAAGAAAAGAATATATGCTGAACAATAACAATCAAAGCTATAATAGTGATCGGCAACTCAACATGTACAGTACTGCTAATTAGTTGAAGGAATAGTTGTCACTTGTCAAAATTAATAGCACTATTAAGGGTCCGTTTGATTTAACTTTTGGAAGAAGATCTTTTAAAAGAAGACCTTTTAAAGGAATTACTTTTAAAAAAATGATTTTTGTTTGGTTTGAATATGCCAAAAGTAAGTTTAGGAGAATGAGTTTTGTTTGGATAGAATAAAATAAAATTACTTTTGGTTGTTGATGTGAGAGTAATAGTAAGATTCCTTTTCAAAAAGCCTTTTTCTAAAATGAAAAGTAACCTCAAAGATACTTTTTTCAAAAGGAAAAAGTTAAACCAAACACCCCACTTTACTGTACAAAGTCATTTTCCTTCTCCTAGAAGGCCTTCTGGAAATCCCAAACTGGAATCCACACAGGCACTAAGCTGGTCAATTTGGAAAACAAAATTGAATCACAGAATGAGGGAGTGAACCTCGAATGTTTCAACTACTTCTATCTATTCGCTTCAATGAATTCTTTGTATTCTTTCTTCATTTTGACTCCTGAGACGGTACTGTAAAATCAATGTAAAAGTACAACTAATAGCAGCTCCATATCAGGAAGAATATGCAAATCTATAACAATGGCCTTTCAGTCTCTAAGAATACTCGTCCCAACACAACTTTCAAAGGTGTTTCATTTTGAAGTATATAGCCTATACCATATAGCAACATGCCTCATGAGCAATTCATGCCAGAATAGTGCAGCAAACCGGCAATCAAAATGAATACAACTGTACAAGAACTTTCATCAGCTTCTAGGTGTAGTTCAAATGAAACCCAATAGCAGTGAGTGATAACAAGCACGATGACAATTATAATAACTAGTCTCATGACATGTGCGATGATGAAGAGAAATTAGAATAGTTTTTAAACTTCAAACAAACTCATTTCTAAATCATATAGATTAGTATATGAATAAATAGTGAAATAAACTAAGAGGAGGAAAGATAAAATAAAACCAACCTAAGCGTCTCCTTGTTTTTAAAAAACTACACACATGGTGTACCCATTATTCCAGCAGATTCAGCTATTTCTGGATCTTCCTCTATATCAATTTCAATATAATGTACAATCTGATCAAATTCATCAATCACCTGCCATGCGACAAGTTAGAAAAGATAAAAAGCATTGTTTACTGCCATATTTATTATTCAAAATGAGTGACATTAAACACGGAACGTAAAGAAGTCTCATTTAGTTCCCAAGCCATGCCTCAGAACAGTGTTAATGTTTCACTCCTTAGCCTCTCTTGGGTGATCAGAGTAATAGAAATGTTAGAGTGGTTTCTCTCGGTTGACATGCAAAGAAAGTGGGGGACATTGCTCAGTTGATGTGCATTTCTTCTTTGTTCAGGTTTTTGTGTTCCTTGGTTTCTTTTAAGGATTGCCTCTCCACTGCTCTTAGTAGTTCATTTTTCCTCTTCTCTGACAATGTTTTTCCCTTTATCCAAAAACACAAAAATTTGCAAACATCTCAATGACTTGTGCAACTACTTTGAAAAAAATATCTGAACATATCACCTATAGTAAAAGAATTTAATATTCAATATTCATTCCTAGTAAGTGAATCTACATGTTGATAAAAAAGGTAACTAGGTAAGTGAATCTACATTTTCTCAGCAGCCTACAATACCAACAAGTATTATGGCACCAAATTTAAGGATCATGAAATAACTTTTAAGTCCTCGTTTTCTCGCATATCTTACTAAGAATTGGCTTTAGTGTCCTACATGGTCCACATGTTGGTGCTGTATATCCTACGCATGTAAGCCTTGGACTCTCATGGTACAATTTTCGTAGAGGATACTGTAGACAGTAAATGAGACAGGAAAAGAATAAACGAATAACTACACAAACCAAAAGATTAAATAAAGAAAGGGACTGATTGAATACAACCAATGCTAGGACTTAATATTATTAGCCTTATCACATGGTAACAAAGCACATACCTGTTCCTTATGCTTTGTTAGTGTAAAGTCAAAGCCCTCTTGAACATCCCTGTCTGTAAGTTCCTTCTTAGCCTCTTCAGTTTGGGGCTATTACAAGTAATTAAATTGTAAGGCTGAGATTCATATTGAAATATGCTGCATGAATTAACTCATTCAACGTAAAGAGGGATACCCGATATGAATTGGAACTTAAAACCAATGGCCAAACCGAAAAGTTTGCGTATTAATAGATAATTATGAATGTATGATAGTTCTGTAAGGGGGATTACTCTGGTATCCCTTTTTATTATGTTTTTCATGAGTATTGGCATCCAGGGTGTGTTGTCAAAACACATGGAATTCTAAACATTTATTATTGAATTATCAGCTAACAAAACAACTCATTCTAAGTACAGTACCCATAAGGGTACCGCAGCAACTCCTTTCAGTGTGTTATTTATTGATATAGGCTCTCCATCATGTCTTCCCTTTGGAAGAACTTGTAGAGCAATAGATAAATCACAAGTTGTTCATGAACTGATAGTGGCGCTATTAGACAATTATCAGGTAAAGTAATATCTGAAGTTTAAAAAATCTATGCAACCAAGCCTCTAGTTAATCAACTATTTAATCAGCATTTCCTATAAACAAAAATTTTAAGGAACTTAACTAGATTCTACGTTTAACTTTGTTATCAAATAACAATTAGATACACGATCTTTATGCATTTTTGTAACCTTATCAAAGTTATAGAATATCAAGCTTTCACAACCAACTCTGTTAAGAAATTGCAGCTGCCTCTATTGGGACTCATAAGCATAAGAACCTATAAAATAAAGAGATTGAAAACTGACAAGGTATTATATATCCAAAGGACAACAACTGCATATGATATGGAGTTCTTTGACGTTTGAAATTCAATACCTGATGGAACTGTATAAGAAGATCTTTGCTCACAAGTTATCTCTCAACTGATAAAGCAGCAACGCATCCAGATGCAGCAGCAGTTATGGCTTGCCTCCATTCATGGTCCTATACTATGAGTTCCTACAATAGTTACTACTTACTGCTTACTCCACACAAAAGGTCACACCAAACCCAAGATACATGAAGAAATAAACTCCCAGACAAATTTCATTAGTTAATACACATGCTCAGAGTTGATATTAACAGCAGCCATAACTAATTTAAGAAGGGGAAAAGGTCAAACTTCTGCTGCCTACTACAGTGATGTTTCAAGGTTAATATTATCAAGCAATGATAGAATCTGTAGCCTAGACTTCTTTCCATCACGGCTTTCCAAGAAGATTAAATGAATAGAAGGAAAAGAAAAAATTACTGTTAAAAAATGGCATAATACATATCATATGTACTTGGTCAAATGGGTTTCCAGCATTTCCTTAAAACAATCTACTTTGTTTTACATTCATTTTGGAGTTAATATAGATCTTATGAAACAATCAACTATATCAGGTTTCCTGCATATCTCCAGCAGCAAATACACCTTCAACTGAAGTTTTTGCGGTACCCTCCTCAACTAGTATGTAGCCAGAGTGGTCAAGCTCAACTTGGCCTTCCAAAAGTTGGCTATTTGAAGGATGACCTATGCAATAAAATAGCCCTTTTGCATCAAGCACAGATTCCTCCGCAGTATCAACCTTTCGAACTAAAATGCCAGACATCTGTCCTTCTGTGTTGCTCACAACATCCACAGCCTCTGTATTGAAGTGCACGGTGACATTGGGATTGTTATACACTCTGAAACATTTGTGATAATCAACCTGTTAAACAAACAGTCAGGGAGTTGAAAACTCATGTACCAAATGTTGATTAGTATATAATTAACCATAACAAAGAAATCCAAATAAAAGAAATATAACTCCACATTAACACATACTAACAACGAAGACAATATAAAATTACACATAATATCAACTCCTTGTTCTTCTCTTCCCAACACAAGATCATAACAAAAACTTTAAGGCATGTTGAAAAAACCATTGCAAACTATTGATGTCGTTCAGTTTACAGTTACCATTTATTTAATAAAAAAAATTGACAAATACATTCACTTAGTAGTTAAAAATATACTCATCACCCATCTGCATTCTGCATAGTAAACAGGAGAAAAGGAACAAGCAAAAATTATATTTATCATACAATGATATAAAAACAAGGAAAGAAAAACAATAAAATATAGGTTGCATAACCTCTAATGAAATATGAGGTGGCAAATGAAAGGACATGTTATGGATATCTATATTCAAATATTCAATAATAGGGAAACTGGCAACTGTTGGTGAGTACAAAAGAATGGTCTGCCAAAGCCTGTCCACAAATCTAACTATTAGAGAGGGAATATTTCTAAATGAATTGTGTATTGTGATTAAACAATACAGAAAGAGATATATATAGTAGTGGCTACAGTAGAAAAGAAAGGTAATAAAAACTGATCCCATAATTAATGGGATTCCTTCCTTGAATACCTAACTTGATTAAGCCTAATTCTAGGAACATGATTAGATACAATAAATCTAATTCTAGGAATATAATATATACAAAATATTTCCTAATATATACAAGATATTTCCTAAAAAATAAGAATTGACTTTCCACACTCCCTTTCAAGCTTGTGAATAGGCATTTTCCATTCCCAGCTTAGAGATAATATTCTGAAATGTTGGAATGCTTAACCCTTTTGTAAGAATGTCAGCAAGTTGACCTTTTGTAGTCACATAGGGTGTCCATATTAGTCCACTCTCTAGGTTTTTATGAAGTGTCTATTAACTTCAATGTGTTTTGTGTGGTCATGTTGTACCGGATTGGAGGCTATACTGATTGTAGACTTGTTATCACAATAGAGTCTCATTGGCCCTTCCCACTTAATCTTCAAGTCTTCAAGGATAATTTTTAACCAAAATAATTCACAAATACCTTGAGCCATAGCTCTGAATTCTGCTTCTGCACTAGATCTTGCCACATTATTTTGTTTTTTGCTCTTCCAAGTCACAAGATTCCCTCCAAGAAAGGTGCAATATCTTTCGGTTGATCTTCTATCAATAGGGGACCCATCATAGTCAGCATTCATGTAGGCTTCAATTATTATGCCTCCATTTCTTTTAAATAAAATCCCTTTTCCTGGTGCTCCCTTAAGGTACTGCAATACTCTATATGTTGCCTACATATGGATTTCTTTTGGGTTGTGCATGAATTGGCTGATTATGCCAACTGCATATGATATGTTTGGTCTTGTATGGGACAAATAAATAAGTTTCCCAACCAATCACTGGTACATTTCTTTATCTACTACAGCATCCTCCTCTACCAATCCAACTTTCAGATTAGGATCTATAGGGGTACTCACTGGTTTGCATGTTGTCTTGCCTGTTTCTTTGAGTAAATCTGTCACATATTTCTGTTCTGAGATAAAAATGTCCTGTTTAGAATGAGCAACTTCAATGCCAAGACAATACTTCAAGCTTCCGAAAGTTTTGATCTCCAATTCCTTAGCTAACTGTTCACTGAGAATATGTTTCTCAATAACATCATCTCCTGTCACTGTTACATCAGCAACATATACCAAGAGTATCATGACTTCCCTTAAACGGGAATATTTAACAAACAATGTGTGATCCCCTTAGCTTTGTTTGTATCCCATAGTTAGCATAGCCCTTGCAAACCTTCCAAACCATGCACGTGGTGATTGTTTGAGTCCATACAAGGCCTTTTTCAACTTGCACACTGTATTATCATGCAGATTTTTACCATATCTAGGTGGAACCTCCATATAAATTTCCTCTTCTAGATCCCCATGTAGAAAAGCATTCTTGACATCAAATTGCTCCAGATCCCAATTGAAATTAGCTAGTAATGCCAATAGAACTCTAACTATATTCATCTTTGCAATTGATGCAAAGGTCTCTTGATAATTAATCCTATAAGTTTGGGTATACTCCTTGGCTATCAATCGTGCCTTGTACCTTTTTATTGATCCATCTGCTCTATATTTCACTGTATATACCCATTTACAACCCACAACCTTTTTCCCAGCAGGTAATTATACTAGCTCCCAGGTTCTATTCTTCTCCAATGCCTCCATCTCTTCATTCATGAGTTGTTTCCATTTTTCATCGGATAACGCCTCAGATAAGGTAGCAGGGATAGTAATGGTGTTTAGGTTTACAAGGAAGGCCTTGTGTGAGGGTGAAAATTTTTCAAAGGGCAAGTATTGGGTAAAGGGGTATAGTGGTCGCTTTGTGCATTCTCTAGTAGCTTTCCTAAGAGCTATAGGTAGGTTTTGGTCATCTCTATCCATATATAATTCAGTTTCATCTTGCAATGAAGAGTTAATATTATTTACTTCATCCAAGGTTTCAAAGTTGCATTCTTGGACTGCTACTAGTTCAGGAGTAATCTTTTGCCTCCTTGTGTACACTTTTCCCTTGCCAAATTTCACATTTCTAAGAGTAGAATCTGTTATTCTATATTCCTTAGGTGTGGATTTAGGTATGGTTTCAGGCATAGGTTCAGTAATTATTTTGAAAAAATTTTTTGAAGGCCCTTTTGACCATAGTAGTTAATAGCGGGTGATCGCGACGCTATAGCACTGTCGCGGTGCGGAGCGGCGGCTGGCCGCCACAAAGCTGACGTCGTGTTGCGTTTTGGCATCGTGGTCCGTCGCGCTCGTGATACAGACGCTATCGCGGATGTTGCGGCCGTGATTCACGTCGTCGTTGAAAGGATGATTTTAACCCTGCTTTTGAACCGTTCACTACCTTCTGTAGAGGTTGGGCGGTCATTTCCCCCTCCCCCGAACTGGTTCTTCCTTCTGCCCTCGATGTTTAGGGCCTTTCTTCATCCTTCTGCCTGCACTTCCACCTTTAGCTTGTCTCCTCTCTCAATCAGTCCTTCTTTCCGGCGAGCCTTCCACCTGTGCGGTAGCGATAGTGGTGGCTTCGAGACCGGTAGCAACCGAGCTGTGTCTTGCAGCTTTGAGACTGGCAGCATCTGCGTGTCCCTGTCCTCCACTCCTCGTTCCTTCTTCCTCCTCCTTGTTCCTCTGGTTGGACCTCCTTCTTCCTCTATCTCTCTTTGTTCTGCTTCGCTCTTTATTCTGCTTCTCTGTTTGTTCTGCTTCCTCAATCCTTTGTTTTTTTCTTTTTTTTCCTTCTTCTATTCACTGCTTTTCTATTTTTCGTTTTCTTTTTCTTTTCAATTTTCTAGTCTGGTTGGTTTAGCAATGGCAACATCATCAACTCAAGCTTCTAGTGTTGTTCCCTCTTCTACTGGCTTGGTGAAGCCCACTGGTACAACGTAGATATGGCATGGCTATGGAATAGTTTAAAAGACATCAATAATAGGAAAAGTGTAACTTGTGATTTTTGTCGCAAAACAACCAATGGTGGAATAACTAGAGCAAAAGGACACCAAATGTGTGTGGTTGGAGATACAAAAGCTTGTAAAGCAGTCCTACATGAAGTTAAGCAACTTCTCAAAGAAGCTCATGAGAAGAAAAATGCAAAAAAGGAAGCAAATTATGGTGCAATTGGAGAAGATGATGATGAACAAGGAGATTTGGAAGAAATTCTACAAATTAGAAGAGGGAAAAGACCTCCATCAGCATCAAGTGAGAGTAGCTCTGTTCCTTCAACTATTGTTAAGCAAGCCAAGAAAGGAAAAAGCATAAAAGGTCCTTTGAATTTGATGTTTTTAAAAGATCCTGAAGCTACCATTAAATTGGGAAAGCCTCACCGTCAAACAAGCATTAATGATGCTTGTGATAAAGAAGCAAGGGCTAGAACCATTCAATATATAGCTAGATTTTTTTATATGAATGGGATTGCTTTCAATGTTGCTAGATCAAAGAGCTTTAAGTTGATGCTTGAAGCTGTTGGAAATTATGGTCCACATCTAAAAGCTCCAAGTTATCATGAATTGAGGGTTCCACTCCTTAAAAAGGAGTTAGAGCTAACAAAAGATATGTTGAAGGGTCATGAGGAGGAAAGAGTGAAATATGGATGCTCAATAACGTCGGATGGTTAGACGGATAGGAAGAATAGGACATTGATTAATTTCATGGTAAATTGTCCAGCTAGGACAATGTTTGTGAAGAGTGTTGTTGCTTCTACATACATGAAGACGGGGGAGAAAGTATATGAGCTATTGGATAATTTTTTAGAGGAGATTAGAGAACAACATGTTGTTCAAGTGATGACTGACAATGGAAGTAATTATGTCTTGGCTGGTAAGAAGCTATGAATTACTTAAATTTTTGATTACTTCATTTAATATTTAGCTATTCATCTAATTTTATTTAATTTGGCTCTTCTTAGGCAAACTATTTCAAGCTAAGAGGAATAATCTCTTTTGGACTCCATGTGCAGCACATTGTGTAGACTTAATGTTGGAGGACATTGGAAAGCTTCCTTGAGTTAAGAAGGCAATACAAAGAGGTATTAATCTTGTGGGCTTTATCTACAACCACACTTTGACATTGAACACAATGGGAAAATTTACCAACAAGATGGAGTTAGTTAGGCATGAAGTGACAAGGTTTGCTACAACCTTCTTTATATTGCAAAGGTTGTACAAATAAAAGAACAATCTTAGAAGGATATTCACTTTAGATGAGTGGTTGAGCTCCAAGACGGCTAAAGAACTTAAGGGAAAGAAGACAGGTGATATTGTGCTTAACACAATATTTTGGAATGATGTTGTGTACTCTATTAAACTTATGGGGCCTCTTGTGCATGTCCTTAGACTTGTTGATAATGAGAAAAAGCCTACAATGGGATACATGTATGAAGCAATGGATAGGGCTAAGGAAGCCATTCAAAAGTCCTTCAAGGATAATAAAGCCAAGTATAAGGATGTTTTTACTATTATTGATAGGAGATGGGACTCACAACTTCATCATCCATTGCATGCAGCTGGCTATTTCCTGAATCCCGAGTTCTACTATCCCAATGCAACAAAGATTAAGAGTGATCATGAAGCAATGGATGGACTTTATAAGACTATTGATAGGTTGATCCCAGATGAAGACTTAGCAGAAAAGGTTACAAATGAGATTGAAATATTTAAGAGAGCTGGTGGCATATTTGGAAATAGGATGGCAATAAAACAAAGGAACATGGTGGCTCCTAGTAAGAAATAAGAAATGTGTACTTAATTCTTGATAAATTTAGTTTCATGATGTTTCTTAGTAATAGTGATTTCCTGATTATTGAATCATAGCTGAATGGTGGAGGAAGTATAGAGCATCCACTCCTAACTTGCAACAATTTGTAATGAAAGTGTTGAGCCTAACTTGTAGTTCTATGGGATGTGAACGGAATTGGAGCACTTTTGAGCATGTAAGTAAATGCAAATAATTTTTCTTTGCATAGTCTCATGCTTCTATTTAATGATTGTAACACTAACATTTTGTCTAATTTATGACATGAATATCATAGATTCATTCTAAGAAAAGGAGCAAGCTTAAGCATCAAAAGTTGCAAGACTTGGTATTCATCAAGTACAATCGAACTCTTAAAGAGCGCTTTGACAGCCAAGATGAGATTGATTCTATTCTCCTAAATGGTACCGATGATAGTAATGAGTGGTTGTTGGAAGAAATGGGTGCTAGCATAGAAGATGCTGAAGAAGAATTCGTTTTTGGTGATAATGGATTGACTTGGGGAGATGTTTCTACTACAATTGGGGCTAAGGAGCCTCCAAGACACACGAGGCTTGCTACTAGATAACAGAAAAAAGTATCAAAGCATTCTAGTTCAAGAAGAGGGAAAGAGTCTATTCAAGAGGAAGAAGAATCTGATGATGAGGAAGACTCATATGAGGGGCAAGAAGAGATCTATAAGTCTAGTAGTGAAGAAAGTGATGGAGAGAACAATATGGAGGAAGAGGATGATGATGATAATGATGATGATATGAATGATTTGTAGAATATTTTGTTAGTTTTAGAGAGTAGAAACTTAGGTTTAATTAGGATTTGTTATTGCCTTTTATATTTTGTTGTTCTTATACTACTTAATGGTGTTGTTTTTTTGGTTTTGTTGCCCATAGAACTTGATGTTTATGCTTTGGATTGATGGTGACTGCATATTTTTAGACTATGGAATAGATTATGAATTTTTATCATTGATGTGAATGAGTTTAATTATGAATGATTTCTTATTTTTGAATATTTATGTATGTTATATAATTTGCATGATAATTATATATATTTTTATCAAATAACAGTCGGAACGTTATCCCTTATCCCGTTATAGCATTTTTGGGGTCGGTCGCTACGTGCCACTATCCGCGTTTGACTACTATGCTTTTGACATAGCAAGTAGGGATAGATCAAGAAGAAGATCTTCCCTTCTTGAGCTGTCCTCTTGAGAGCACAAATATGAGAAATAAGATTTTTTCTCATCAAATGTGACATCCATGGAGACATAGAATCTTTTGAATAGTGGATGGTAACATTTGTACCCTTTTTGGGTGGAAGAATATCCTACAAAGAGACATTGCAAAGCCTTAGGGTCAAGTTTTCCCCTATTTTGATTGTGAACATGGACATAGGGTAGATACCTAAAAATCCTAGGAATAAGATTATTAGAAGTGTGCAAATTTGGGAAGAAAATAGACAAGATGTCCATTGGGCTTTTGTCGCCCAAAACTTCAATAGGCAACCAATTAATGAGTTTAGTGGCTATGAGGATAGCCTCCCCCCAATAGGATTTAGGCACATGCCTTTGAAAAAGTAAGGCTCTAGTTTTTTCAAGGTGGTGACCATTTTCCCTCTCTGCTACCCTATTTAGTTGTGGGGTATTGGCATAAGATGACTCATGTATTATTCCCTCTTTTTGGAAAAAAAACATCAGAGTTTGGTTGAAATAATCCTTAGCATTATCAGACCTAAATCTCTTAATTTTGACTCTAAACTGATTTTTAATCATAGAACAGAAATTTGGGAGAACAATACTTATTTCAGATTTATATTTAAGCAAGAAAACCCAAGTAACACGGGTACAATCATCAATGAAGGACACAAACCATCTTGTACTAGATATATTAAGAATAGGAAAGGGACCCCAAATATTACTATGAATGAGGGAAAAAGGATGAGGACTTCTTTTATTACTAATTGGAAATGTTACATGCTTGTGTTTGGCGAGCTCACACACTTCACATTTTAAATTTTCAGTCCCTAAGCTAGTACGTAAAGAGGGAAAAATATCCTTCATAACCTTAAAGGAGGGATGTCCTAGCCTACGATAGTAAAGCCAATTTTTTTCTTTATTGGGTGAAGTTGATTATGAGTTCAGGGCGAGGTTAATTCTGCCCTTAGTCTTGTTCAGGTGGTATGATGTCTCAAGGTAGAAAAGACCATCCTATTCTTTAGCATGTCCAATCATCTCCCCCGAATCATTGTCCTGAAATACACAATGATTGTTGTGAAAAATTACATTGCAAGATAAATCTTGAGTTAGTTTTTGAACAGAGATAAGATTTGTTGACAGTCTAGAAACATGAAGAACATTTTTTAAGGTCACTAAAGGGCTTATTTGGACATTTCCTACACCTGCTACAGTGGTTAAGGAACCATCAGCAGTGATTATTTTCCTATTGCTTGGACATGAAGAGTATGCGAAAAAAAACATTAGATGTGTTGGTCATGTAGTTAGTGGCTCCTGAGTCCATAATCCAATAGTTGTTAAAGGTTGTACTTGAGACATTTAATCCAATAGAGAATGGTAACTTACCTGAATATGCCAAAGAACAAGAACCTGAGGGCTTCTCAAGGCTGCTTATAAGCGACCTTACCATCTTAGTTTCCTCTTGATTGAGGTTGCTAGGCTTTTCTGGTGCTGTCTCATCTTTCAACACTATTACAGCAATGGCTTTTCCATGTTTGTGTTGCTATTCTCCTCCTTTCTACCCCCATTCTCGGCTTGGTAGCTTTCCATGAAGCTTATAGCATCGGTCACATGTATGACGTGGCTTATTGCAATAAGTGCACCATATGTCATCATGCTTTTGATCCTTTGACTGATTAGTCTTTACTCCCTCTGAGATAGACATCTTTTACTTTGTCTCTAACCTATTGTGACCTCCAGCCAAGCATGGCAGAGTTTTCACTAATTTTGGGTTCAAGCATCAATTCTCTCCTGCTTTCTTCACTCCTGATTATGGATACTACTTCATTAAAAGAGGAAACTTTCTCCTTGCCAAGAATCTGTATCCTCACTTGATCAAACTTTGGATTGAGCCCAACAAGAAAAATCATAAACCCTATGCTGTTCAATAAAGTCCTTAAGCACAGCTGCATCGTCAGAGCATTTAGTTTTTACTGCTCTATAGTGATCTAACTCCATCCATAAAGATTTTAATTGATTGGCAAATTCAGTAGTAGTTTTATTTCCCTGTTTTGCAGCCACTGTCTTTAAGCAGTATCTTTGGCTTTGGAATAGGTTTCTTCAACAACAGCCTAGATGTCCTTAGCAGTAGGCAAAAACATACATGTGTCACTAATTTTAGGGATCATCAAATTCCACAGCCATGCCATAATAATTGAATCTTCTTCCTCCCATGTTTCAAATGTGGGATCTCCCTTCTTAGACCCACTACTTGTGATATGCTTTAGTTTCCCCTTTCCTTTTAGCACTGTGCATACAAGTTGAAACCATTTCAGATAATTTTTCCCATTCAGCCTATATGTAGGGTGAATGGTCTACAGCTCTCCACTTTGTTGTGCTCGAATTTCTTCTGTTGGCTAGGTTTGACTAGAAGCCTCGTCATTACTTAACATCTTGGAATCAGGCAATTAAGGCTTGGTGTAGGAATTAGCAGTGGTGTATAGGATAGAGTCAACAATGAAGGCTAATTAGAGGAAGGTCAGCAATAAAAGCTGACTAGAAGAGGGTTTTTGAGGGAACAAAAGTTGCCCTAGATCGAATAGATCTTGATACCACATCAAAGAGGGAATATTTCTGAATGAATTGTGTATTTTTATTAAACAATACAGAAGGAGATATATACAATAGCAGCTATACTAGAAAAGGAAGGTAATAAAAACTGATCCCATAATTAGTAGAATTCTTTCCTTGAATACCTAACCTAATTAAGCCTAATTCTAGGAACATGGTCAGATACAATCAATCTAATTCTAGGAATATAATATATACAAAATATTTTCTAATATATACAAGATATTTTCTAAAAAATAAGAATTGACTTTCCACACTAACTACGCACATGGAAAACAATTTTTTGGGGGGGGGGGGAGAGAGAAAGAGAAAGACATGAGAGAAACAAAAAGGAATGCATGTTGAAGTGTATAGGAGCTGGTAGTTATATTAGAAACCACATGAAAGACAAATGAGCTTCAAAATATTTAGGATCTCAAGGAGGACTCCAATTTATTGGCTATATTGATAGGATCAGATAAAGATCACTGAATATTTAAATATAGATTACAAAGTTAGTTATGCATTAATAACTACCAAATAACAAGATTACAAAAATTGGAAATATTCAATCCAACCCACCTATCCTGCATAGCTTTGGAAGCCTTTAGTTCATTCCGACGCACTAATAAGTGAACAGGACCAGCATATTTAGTCAAGTACAATGCTTCCTCTGTGGCCGTATCCCCCATCCAACAACAGCAAGAACCTGACCCTTAAAGAAAGGTGATGCTCCATCACAACTTGCTCAAACACTGATTCCTCGGCCCCAAAATTCATCTTCCCGGGGTAGTCTAAGCCTTTTTGCAGTAGCTCCAGTGGCAAAAATGACCGTATGGCACTTAAACTGAATCATAATATAATCAAGGTCACCTGATGTAACTATACCAACAACAACTTTCCTTCAAAAGAAACATGACTAGAAGGATATTGAACAAACAATTTGATGAGAATGTAACTCAAAATTAGAAAGTAATGGCAATCATTTCAACAGGTATTCTGTAATTTCAGTGACTTCCATGGCTCACATGACCAAGATGCTCAATATAACAAACAAGTTGCAGCATTCTAACTCAATAAAAGAAGATCATCACAGAGCAGATTCAAAGAATCAGTTAAACCAAAAGAGACAATCTTGAAGAATAAGAGACATCAAGAATATGTGCAATCATGAAATCATAAACCAGCTTGCTGCTATCAAATATATCACCTTCCGATCAATACTTTGGACAGTTAAAGGACTACATTTTACATCAACAACTTCAACATCTTCCTGATACAGTACAGTTTTGCACCCCAACGTTCAGCTTGCTTTTACGTCCGAGATAGGCAGAAAATGTGTGAGGCCTTTATGTGAATGAATTACAAAAGAACATGAGCGATAACTAGTTAGTTTCTTCATTCTGTTTTTAAAAGCTGTCCATCAGATCAGGTGCAGTTATCCCATCTGGAAATCCTGGGAAATTCTCCACTTCAGAAGTAATCATCAGCTGCCCCCCACGAACACCACCCACTTGGTTACCGTCAAACACCACAGGCTTCAAATTGGCGCCCGCTGCAGGACCACGTAAAGTTGACCGAGGCATTTTCCCCTTTTTCTCACAGGAAAAGGTGTTGAGAATTTGGTGATTATAGGTTCAGGCCTTGCAGGATACACAGCAGCAATATATGCAGCGAGCGCCACTTACTTGTAAGGACACCTTGCACCTTGCAGAAGTGTAATATTATATGTGGGTATGATTTAAAGGTATATGGTACAATAAATATTTATAGTATATTATAATAATTTTTAAATTTTAATTAGATTTTAGAATTATAATTAAATATGTTTTAAAAGTGGTCAAAAATTTTGTGCATAATCCTAAAATATTATCAGAAATATCTGTTTAATTTTAGAATTATATAAATAAAATTTTATTTAATTTTAAGATCATACAGATAAAATTAAAAATTACTATAGCACATAACAGATATTTTAAAAATAATTAAAATTTATCTTGTGATCCTAAAATATCCCCCAAAAATTTTGTAATTTCAATATTATACAAATTTTTTTTTTAATTTTAGATTATACAAATAAATTTTAAAAATTATTATAATATATTACATATAATTAATATACCACTATATTATCAAATTTCATTCATTGAACTGACAAGTTGCATGGTGCAGCGTGCTAGTGTATTGCACTAAAGACACTGCCTATACATCAATACATATCCAAAAAAAAAAAAAACAATGGTGAAAGTTGTAGAAAGGGGTAAGTGTTATGAAGCACTTTTTTGGTCAAGGTAGATTATATAATTTTGTAATTTAAAGGTGAACATTCTAAAGTGTATTGATATAATAAACACTTATGATGTATTATAATAATTTTTAATTTTAGTCAAAATTAAAAAATATAATTAGATGTATTTAAAAAATGACTAAAATATACATGTATGATCTTGAAATTATGAAAAATATTCCATTAAAATTTTATTTAATTTTAGGATAACTCTATTTAGTTTCATGATTATGTAAATAAATTAAAAAAATATTTTATGATACTCTAAAATTGTTGAAAATATATCAAATAACTTATTTAATTTCATAATTACACAGATAAATTTTACTCCTTTTTAAAGTACATATAATTATATTTTTCAAATTTAACCAAAATTAAGAAATTAATATGATATATCACCGGTAGTTAGTTGTATGGATAGATTGTCAGATCTTCCCTGCGACATGGCAAAGGTGCATAATGCACCTTGACCACAGGGAGCATATAAGACACACCCATAAAAAGATAATAAATTGGGAAATTATGTACAATAGGCTCCACTTCGTATCTGTGTACGATGTACAATGATGTGTGTGTGGTTTTTACTAGATTCAAACAAGTCTCTTAATTCAAGTACCAAACTTCGTTCCAAATTAATTCAAGTACACATACAACCCGACTTATTGCAGGTGTGGGCTAGCCCTAAAAAAGCCCAAATTTCGTTTACCGCAGCTCCAGGCCCCCTTTTTTTTTTCACAACAAAACAATCCCCCTCTCCCCTGACCAAAAACCAATCCTGCTGAAAAAAATCACTCTTTTATATATAGTTATTTATTTTAGTTTTTATTGAAAAGTTAAAAATAATTTTTTTTCAATTTTTGAGTAGAAATTAAAATAAATAAAATTTATAAAATTATTTTTTTTGTTAAAATAAATAATTCTTCCTGTCAAAATAAATTGTATCAAACACACCCTTTTGTCCATAAAATTTCCCTTTAAGTTTTGCTTCAATTTATGAAGTATATCGAATTATACCTGTAGCCTTATGACACTACGCCCTGGGTTCAAGGAGCCATGTTCGAACTCCAAGGGTTGAGACCCCAAAGAACCCGCACCCCAGCAAAAAACAAAAACAGCAAACACCCCCTCGCTGACCAAAAAAAAGTGTATGGAACTGTTATCCCAAAAAAATTGTACCAAATTTATCTATTTATAATGTAACAAACCTGAAATGCCAGCTTTGGAGTTGCCATGAGAATAGATTATTTTATGTGAATATTTTATATAAGCTAATCATGTATAAAATTTTATTATTAATCAATAAGATGAAGTCTAGGCAGGGGCATATAAGAGAGAGATCTAATTAATAATAAAAATTAACATGTAATCAAATAATGTGAAATTTTTGCATGAAAGTATTAATTCCTGAACTCTATTGTTTAGATTTATCAGCATTAATCTACCAATTTCTCAATATTATAACTTACTGAGTTATGAAATCATTAATTAAAATTAATTTTTTTTATCGTGAAATTAAAATTAAAATGTTAAAATATAAATAGAAGTAGCACATTCTATACTCCAAATATATTAGTGTCTTTCAACTTTTCACTCTTACCTGGCCATTCTGTTCTCTCATTTAAACATTTCTCTCCATTCAAAGCTTCAATTCATTGATGTCAGCAACTTTTTTCAAAACATATATATATATATATATATATATATATATATATATATATATATATATATATATATATATATATTATTGCCATTATGTGTCTTCAAGGCAATCTTTCATAACTTATAGCTACCAAATTCTCATTATGTGTATTCAAATCTATCATTCCTTTCAATAAATTTTTTTTAAAAAAATATTATTCCTTTTAATTGTCGTATCTAGTTGTCTTCAAGGCTATCAGCTTTCTGAATGCAGCCGTTCTTCAAAACTATTAAAAGCCAGCTTCATTCACTTGAATTGGCCAACTTTGTGGGTAAACAAGGAAAACAAGATTGTTGAAATTTACCAATATTGTATCATATCTCCGCATATTATTCGTTGGCGTGTCCTCTATATTGCGTTGATGGATGTCAACAACCGTAGTATTCTATGTTCTGACATAGACAAAACGGATATCGGCGTTGTTACAAAAGATGAAGGGGAGATAACTCCTCGGAGTAAGTTATATTTGTTTTATTTTATTTAGATTTAGATTTTAGTTATTTGAATTTATTTAATATTTTAGTTACTTTTAATTGATTATTCTGATTTAGGGTCTTTTTTAGTATGATTGTCATTGCATCATATTTTTATATATTTATTTATATTTTTGTTTATTTATCATTAGGTACAAGTATTTAAGTTAGAATTTGGAGCTATGAGAGAGTTTATCTTATATGAAATCAAGACCCTTTTTGTATTGAAAATTCAATATCTAGTTGTCTAAAAGTTGGAATATGATGATTCAAAATTTTTTAAAAAGAAAAGAAGAAGATCTCGAATTTTGTTGTTTGACACTTTTTCCATTTCTCGAGTCTACTTGGAGAAAAAAGTGAAAAATAATTGAAGCTTCATTCTATCTTTGATGCTGTCCAATCTAACCTTTTTATCACCATTTTGATCATATTTTGAGCTACAAAACTTCGATTGAAGTGATTCTTCTTGTGTTGGCAAACTTGCTCAAAGATCTACAATTGTTATTTCTACCTCCAAGGGAAAATTCCAAGTATTCTAATCACTGCAGAACTTGAAATTGTGTAAAAGATATTAGTGCTATCAGGCAAACACACTATAGCGTGATTTGCCATGCTATAGCGCATTCCCATTGTAGGTCTGGACACTTTTACTTGCACTATAGCACAAAATGGACAACACCCACCCCTATTGTGAACAGCATAACACCCACACTATAGCATATCCCTGACTGTAAAAATTAATAGGCTCAAGCCTAATTTCGAGCAGAGAGACTCACAGACTATAAAAGGCAAATAGTTAGAGTCCAAAAACACTTCTTGACATATCTACACACATTCTAAGTCAGAAGAGAGGCAACCCTAGAGGCTTGTGGCTAAGGATTCAAGGATTCTCAAGAAGTTTGGGAGAAGAAAGAGATATCACCTTCAACCTCGAGCTTACTCCTAGTTTCCTCATTAGTTTTCCATGGCTACTTTCTCTATTGTTCTTCATTATTTTTTTTGGTGTTGTTTATAGTTCCATCATGAACTAAACCCCTTTTCTAGGGCATTGATGGATCCTACTTTGTGATAATGCTAATCATGGATTGATATTATTTATGTTTTTATTTTAAGGATTGAGTGTTTACATTGGTTCTTAATGCCTTTGTGTGATTGGCACCATTTAATTAATTTGTTGGTTTGCAATAATTAGAGATGGAGTTTGTGAATAAAGCTTCTTAACATAAACACCATGAGTTGAATGAAATCTAGAGATAGATAAACGCGACCCATGTGATCATATTAGGGATCTATAGAACTTTGTCGTTTTCCAAGGTTAGTTTGTGCTAAGAGATAAGGCAATTAACTTAAGTTAAAAAGAATTTCTTAACCTTGAAAAAGGCTAGAAATTATATTAGGGAACTTGACCACTAATCCATTAAGATGAAAACTAGATAATTGAAGTACATGATAGTTGAGTCTAGAGTTAGGTGAAGTCAATAGCCCTAGTGTCTATCTCATTGAGTTACATCCATTCTTATTTGTGCTCTCTTGATCTTGTCTTTTTATTAAATTTTCTATTTCTATATCCGTTCATTTATTCTATCCAAATAGTTACTCTCTTATATTATCCGATACTTGATCTATCATTGTGGGAAGAATATCTTTCTCATCAATAGACTTGCTATCTTTATGTTTAAGGATGGCATGATGGTTGTTTAGGAGTGCAAAGAAGGCAAGAATGGGAGAAAGTGTTTTAAATGCGAAATATATTAGATGGGAAAATGCTATAATGCACTAGGTTAAATTTAGTGCATGGTGCATTGGTCAATCTAACAGAGGAATGTAGGGGGTGTATTTGTGGAATGGATCTTCTCATCGAAAATTCACATAACCTTGTCATGTGCTATTTTTTATCATTGATCAAGAAGGTGGGACCAAGGTTGAGATCCACAAAATAATTTAATCAATGGTGAAAAATGACACATAACAATGTTATATGAATTTTTGACATGAAAGGATCCATTCTCGTGTATTCATACATCAAACTACATGTGGCGTGGTGCAATATTTTTTTCAGTTTAGTCATATTTCAAATAATGTGGTTATATGCATTTTAGAAGTGGCTAATTTTTTTACGTGATCTCAAAACTAACTGAATTTTTTAGGGCATCACACAAATAAAATTTGGCGACTTCTACTCTACAAGCGACATTATACAGATAAAATTTGATCACCTAAAGTGATCAAATTTTATTTGTGTGATCCTAAAAAGAAATAATTTTTTTTGCGGTATTATATAGAAAAAATCAGGTCACTTTTGAAATGCATTTAACCGCACTTTTGAAAGAGTTATATTATGTATACTCACTTTGTGTGGGATACCATACCGACTCACACCCCATCCAATATTTGATTAGGTATAGACCTCACTTGGATGGGGTCCATAGCCCATCAAATGGTAGATGAAATGTGAGTCGGCACAGTGTTTCACATAAAGTGAGTATAAAAAGTATTTCTCTTTTTGAAATTTGGCTAAATTAGAAAAATATTATAGTATGCCATATATAATTTGGGGTATGAATACGCTCCTCTATCCCAACCTTGGATTGCCTAGTGTACTGGGCACCAAGTTCAACCCAATGCATTAAAGATGTGTCCAATTAGACGATGTGAAAAAAAAATTGTATAGATAACGTTAGTCTTCAGGTGCTGAATTTAGACCATGTTTCTTGGTTTTGGAGTTTTGAAAAAGAAAGAAAGTGCTTTTCGAAAAACTTCAGTTGTGATATATGCTACATTGTACATTCTATATTGGTCGGGCATATGGATATCTGTTGGAGTCTTTAGTGTTTTAGGTGTTGTTCACTTGAGTGGTTCTATGAGGTAAAGTGTTTTGTGTTTTGATTTTGATTGATTGGGTTGTGATGCCTTTTCTTTTTTTTGGTCAAATAAAGATTTTTCATTAATATGCAATCAAAGGCAAAAGCCATATTACAAATAACAATACATCACACTTTAGAGCATTTAAGCTAAACCAAAGATTACAACCAATGAAATTGCATAATTATAGATAAATCATATCAAAATGTTGACGATTTTGCATCACACATTAATAAACAACTACATAACAAGTGAGTTCATCAAATATATATGATCCTGATACTGATAGATCTGATAGAACTTTTATAACAAGTTGTGTAATAAGAGAAGATGGTGCCTAACTCTAAGCTTCATCTAATGATTAAGATCTCATTGTAAGTATACTGTCGGAAAGCATCATATTTACTCTATGATAAATCTTAACATAGGCATAATCAAAACTTCAAGGACGCTGCCTCCCTAGCACCTCCAGAAGAGAGGCCTCATAAACTACATGCAAGACCAAAACCTACAAAACAAAACAAACAAACAAACAAATCCTCAATCATCCACCACCAATAGAGATAGCTTATCTATCACTTGAACCAAGTGCAATCTTCTGAGGTTGCAAGACATGTAAGTAATCACAAGAGTAAGCCACGAGCCATCTCCCTCAAATTCAAACATCACTTCCATCAAGAAAGAATTACTGTGGGACACCAAACACATCACCATTTATGCAAAAGTGAGGAAATAGAAAGAGAGAAAAAATTGGAAAAAAAAAGACAAAAGTAAAAGAAGAAAGGGTCACTAGAACCACCATGGAGGTGGTGGGTTCCTCCATGGGGTCGATTTCCTCTTCAAAAAAAACATAGGCAAAGGCTAGAAGCTAGCAAGAACAGTTGCAGACGGATGAAAAGAAATGATATGAAGGAGGAGAGAAACAGGGGTGGACCATGCTGGGGTTTGTTTTTGGTAAGTTCAATTGTGGTGCTTTGAAAGTTAAAAATAGGGGTGGCTCATAGTTGTGACATATGCCTGTGATGGTTTATTGAAGGATTGTGTTTGGGTTCAATGCTTCTTATCAGGTTATTTTGAATATCATATGCCTCCAGGTGGCCCAAATCAATTATGAGATAGACTCTAATACCATCTTAAAATTAAGTAGGTCTAACTCAACTCCAAAGGTTAAAACTAGCTCAAGGGGAGAAGGTGTCCAAGTGTTTATATAGGCAATCTTGATCATATTGTTAAGCAATATAGGACTTACAAGATGAATGCTTATTTTTTTATTGTTATACTTATCAATTTAAAAGGGTTCAATTTTGATATGCTTGTTGCAATAGATTATTAAGATTTATACTAGTAAGCTAGGCCGAATCCTTTATTGAAGAACCTTGGCTAGGATGTCATCAGTCCCCCACAATTTCGGATCAATTCTCTCCTTTCTTGATCTCTCAATCAACGAAAGAATCCCCTTATCATTATTGACTGTTTTCATGTCCTCATGACTATATCAAATCTTAGGTCAACAAAGCGTGCATCTTTTCACCATTTCTCTATCCTTTTAGTGCAAATATTGATCTAAGCATCGATATCTCGCAAGTAAATGCTCGTTGCTGCTATAAGTGGAAAACACAAAGATCAACCCCTTTTCCCTACCTTTCAAGTGTGCTCCTTCCCTGGTCTTTGAACCAAAGTATACTATCAATGTGATTTTTTATACCATTAACTAATCATACATTAATATCATATTATTAAAACTGGTCAACCCTCATAATAATTATATTAAAAGTCATATACATACTAATACGTGATTGATTAATGGGTATAAAAAACTTACACTCTACAACAAGTGTTATTATACCAATATATATATATATATATATATATATATATATATACGCAACAAGTGTTAGCAATAGGCGATTGTAAGATTAGAAGGTATTTTTTTCAGATTTATTTAAATTATTCATAAGACTAAAGTCTAAATTATAAATCCTAAACTCTAATTATAATTTGACTATGGGAGTACAATGGTTATGCAGTCTTTCCATAGTAGTTGACTCTCTAGAATTCAAACTCACTTCTTTCAAAATTACTTATCACCTCAACCAGCCTATTGTGGGCATCAATATATAATATAAAATGTATGCATGTTAATTTGTTTATTTTATTCTTTTAATGTAAATATATAATACTCTATGACTAAATGAAATTTATAAACAATTTTATTTATCAACTCACGCAATATGTGTGCTTATATCTAATTTATTTTATAGAAATTGTTCACCCAATTTTAGGTTAAGGGTGGTAGTTAGATTAAGCACTTCTCAAAATAGTTGGTCTAAGATTCAAACTCTTTATATTGTAAATAAAATTTATTCCTCTTCTTAAGAGTGCAGCTAACTTATCACTGCACAAAACTCTTATTAGTAAACTTTAGGTATAAATTTAAGAGTAAAGGAAGAGGAATTGTTTTAAAAATCCTTGAAAAAAGGAGTCCTTTTGCATAAGCATGACTGCCTCGAGCAAATAACTATCTAGATTTCAGACTAATGACAAATCTTTTCCCGTTTAGTTATGCCACTGTTTTCCTACGGCATTGCTATGACATGAAGCTACTTTATTTAATTTTTGGTTTACTAAAAAGTCTTACTATTACTAGAATTCAATAAGTTTATTCAAACTCTTACACCCATCCTAGTCACTTACGTTATCCCAAATGACTTAAAGAACTTTCTTCTTATCATAAAGCATTTAATTCAATTTTCAAAGTTGCCTTAATTTTGTCAATTATGTATGAGCAATAATATTTAGGAAAATGTTAAACTTACAAAAAGCTTTTTACAAAATCAACAAACATGTCAGTCACATTGAAACTAAAGAATAAGATCCAACAAGAGAGTCGGTATAGTGGTAGAGCCACGCTACATCGGAAGGAGGTTAGTCTCTTCTTTTGTGATAATAGCAAAGGGGATATCATTAGGAAAGAAAAAGAAAAACTAAAGAATAAGAGATTTATAAGAATATTTCTTTACTTAATATGCATTTTTTTTATAACTTTGTACAGGCTCAAAAAGAGAGGAGCCAAAGCTCATAGGACTAACATACAAAGTGAAACAGGAATCATAGGAAAGGCAATCTAGAAAAAGTCAAAACCAAATGCCTAAAGGGCCAAAACACCAAACCAACAACACCAATTATCAGATACTATGAATAGGCCACCCCAATACATCAACACCAGCAAAGAGCATCAGAGAGAGTAGCAGCGAACTCAAAAACCAGCACGTAACAAGAAAAGGCACCGACATAGCATAACGTCTTCAATTTGGAAAAAGAAGAAAAACCAGCAGACCAAGTAGCCACCCATCAAACTCTTGATACTAGTACCAGAAACCTGCTTGAACTCATCCTCCATAACAAATCCTCCCCAGCTGATATGCATAACTATGATACTAACTTATGGTTACCCATATATTACATACTGATCTATTGCTAAGCTAGATCTTTAGGCTGACATGTAGTACTTTTAAGAAACTGTCTTTTATCCTTGTCACGTATATATATGCATCTTGAATGGACATGATTGGTTTTCTAAGAGTTCTTGTTGAAAAAAATGTTACAAATAGCATTACTTCTTTTTTCTTTAAAAAAAAAATACTTACAAAATTTTAAGTCGTAATAGTAATTAGATAAAGTTCCTTTTTAAAGTGATGATGCTAAGATTCGAATCCATGATATTACAACTAAAGTCGAAGTCAAATAGTTATTATAATATATTATTGAGAATTGAATTTAACATCAAATATTCTTAAAAAACATATATAATGCCTTTCATTAATTAAGGTAAGAGGAAGAGAAAAGTGGTGGAGACCAAATCAAAATATGCATATGTAGCTTTATCTTTAGGCTATGACATATTTAGAAATTTAATATTGAGTGGTCAATCATAAAAATTATGATGTTTCAATAAGGGTTTAGGGTTTAGGTGTTTACCCTATGGTACAATTCGGCATTTGCGAGGTGGAGCTTGACTTTGACTTCCATTGGATAATGGAGATGAGAGAGGGAGCATGGGGAGAAGGAGGAAAGTTTGTTAGGAGGAGAGGCCGATGCAGTGCACTTTGGAAAAGGGACCTTCGGCAAGATCGAACTGGTAGAGGAAAGCGATGATTGTGGCAGTGGTGTTGTTGTGGTGGCAAACTTCCTTGAGTTCTTCCTTGTCTTTGACCTTAACTTCCCTTTATGAATCACGAGTCCAATCTCTGTTTCTCAGGCTCTGCTCTTCCAGGTTAGTAATTTGAAATATTTGAAATCCTTTTCCTTTTCTTCGCTTTAGATTAGAGTGTTTCTGCAAAGTTATAAAATCAAATATAAACTTGTTTGCTTCAGATTATCATGCGTTGTCTTTGGGTACTCTTGATTTGCTACCTAGTGTATTGTTTTAAGTTTGACCCCACCTTTTTCTCTGGTGCTAGTGGTTATGGAGAAAATAATGGTATCGTGATCGGACTATGCCATTTTCCTTTCACTTGTTCCTATTAAAGTTTTGAGGCAAGATAACTAAGCATTAGAAGCTTGGAGCTAATGTGAAATATTGCTTGCATTGAAATGATAGTGCGGAAAGATTCTTGAAAGCTATTTTAAGTTTGTTGCCGATTAGAAAGTTGTTGCACATGTGCTCCACTTCTATGCTGGGGTTTTGGTTTGTCTCTTTCACTACAAAAAAAGAAGAAAATTGTGGCGGTTTTAATATGGCTGTTTTCAAAAACCGCCGTTTTATTAAGAATATTATGGTAGGTTTATAAACGACATAAAGTGAATGCGCATTATGGCAATTCAATTTAAAATGTGGCATTTAAAACCGCCGTAATCCACTGAAAATTTCTGTTCCCGGTTGCTTTCCCTCATTGAGCTCAAAACTCTTAAATGAATAAAAAAAAAAGGAAACTGCCTCTCTCTCACTCTCACCTCGTGCAATCAGTGGACATTTCGGAAACCCCATCCCTCATCCTCTGCAAGAAGCTCTTCCCTTTTAGTTCTTTCTCTCACCCCCTTGTTGCCCATCTTCCACCGCAAGACTCAGAGCAAGCATTCGCCAAGCCTTGCCGAGGTTTGTCACCACCCAACCAGGTACACCATCGCCACTGCTATCTCGCATCTCCCAAGTTCCAAATGGCTCCATCCTTCCTCTCCAGCTCCAAGTCGGCCTTCTTTTCTTTTGTTTTGTTGTTTATATTTTTTGTTGATTCAAGGTGGAAATTCTTTCTCATTTGCTGCGATTACTGCTATGGCTTGCTTTGCAACTTTGGTGGTTCTTTCCTTGGTTCTCTTTGCTTCTATGTGTTTGTGTTTAGAAGGTAGAAAGCTTCATCTTGGTGGAAAGAAGGAGGGAAACAAAGTTGACCATTCTTCAAGGGAGAGCTTGTTCTTCAGTTCCCTTCCCAAAGGCACCGTGCCATCTTCCACACTGAGCAAGAACGGGCATGCCACAAAGGTATGTGAAGCTCATTGCCAAGCTACTCCCAAAAATCACTAAACTAAATGTACCACATACATCATCCTTATCATCTACTAAAGGTAACTGCTTGGAAAAGTAGCACACGAAAAATTGCAAGAAATAATGCTGACAAACATGTGTTTGTGTGGCTGGCCATTGATTTCTATGTTTCTATGATTAGTTCTTCTAAGATCTGTTCCTAGTCCTGGTGTTGGCCATTGATTTGCTCTATTTTTTTTTTCGTTTATGAAATGAGAACACATTTTTTTATTTTTATGATTTGTTTTTGTTTTTCCTATTTTCATCGATATATGCGTTTTGTTGAGGAACTTTATTTGCTAATATTGTGATTTGAGTTATTGTTGTTATTTGTGGTTTTAGGGAAGGGATTGGGAATTGATATTATGATGTGGGTTTTGAAAATCACTTGCTATTTTGTTAATTTTTTTTATTTGAGTTATTACTACCCCAAGTTGAATATTGATTTTGTTCTGAATTTGTGAAAAAAGGTTAGTATGATTATTGGCTTATGCTCTTTCATATCCCCTCCAAGTTTGGGTTCTATCCAAACAAGAAAAATCTGGTCCAAAAGTATTACTGCAAAAATGTTATTAGTTGTGCTTTGATATGACAAACATGTATTTTAAAGGCAACAAGTTATGAAATGCTACTTGGCCCATAAGCTTAGGCTCTGTGAAATTGCCTTCTTAAGCTTTGACATGGCTTAAACATTAAGCTTGAATTTATTTGGAAGTGTTTGGTTTGCTAAAAGAGAAAGATAACGTGCTAACATGTTTTTTTATTGATCCTTCGATAAATGCTCAGACTTCATTCACTTAGTAGACATAGGTCATGATGTAGCATCACTTATATTAATTATTCTATTACAAGGCCAATCCATGTTTAATTATATGTACTAAGTAGCTTGCTGAGAAGTTAAGCTTGGCATTTTGCTATAAAGTATATAATTTATATAACCTCATATTGCCTTAAACTGACGGAATTTAATGATTCTTTGCAGATTGATCTAGCAAAGCATGTAGAGCAAAGTGAAAATTTCATGTTTATGTTTGCATATGTATCTATAAATTTCATTCTTAATGACTTCAATTTTGCCAAGATTTAGTTAAAATCAATTTTGAAATAAAGGTTTTATATTTGATAGTTTTATATAAAATTACAAGAGATTTCCTACAAGTACAAAAAGGTGAAAAGGGGTTTGAGCAGTCTTCACATTGAAATTGCATTAAGATATGTGATTAGCCCTTTAGCATCGAATACTTTGTCACGTAACATAGAAATTAGTTTTCTTTTTGAGTTAAGAATACTAGTCTCATTTTTCATGTGAAATACAATACTTGTAAGTGAAGTGTAAAATGTTCTTGCCACATTATTTTGCCCCACGTCATGAAATTTGCCACACTGGATTAATTGTGCACACATTTATTAGCATGAAAACAGTGAATTCAAAGGTAGTGTAGCTATTTAATGGTGTACACTAGGTTCATGCATCTTTCGAGGGACATTTTCCAACTTTAATGGCATCATCTATCATTCCCCGCTAGATTTCGTTTGTTGCTGTCATTTATTATTATTTGATGAATGAAGATATTCTCATCTTATTTATATTAAGTCTTTCTTATATTATTGATTTTTTAGATAATAAAATAATATAATGCTTATTTTGTGTGAAAAACCATTAAACGTTGAACTAAATTTTGCTCTTTTTTCATTTTTTTATTTTTATTTTACCTTTTCGTCTTTCCTTTCTCCTATCTAAAATAAAAAATTCTGCAATTTCTTTATAAAAATATAAAGAATCATAATATCATGTAAAGAATCGATGTGCTATTTAATAGAAAATTTTATTTTGTTGCTTGGTGGTGCAAATATAAGTTCAGTTAAATGTGGAAAAAAATGTATGTTTTGTGGTTCTAGACTACCTTAATAATTTATTCTGTTGATTTTTCAAGGTTGTGAAGAAGCAAAAGATAGTCAAGGGAGTATTTGCAACACTAAGTAGTCGGCAATCTTTGTCATTTTTGTGTAGATCTCGGTTAGTTTCAGTTTTTCAATTCTATTCATAAGCACATCAAATTATGTTCTATTTGATTGTTGTGTTTATTATTTATAAAGTTGATGCTGGTAGCATATTTCTTGTGTAGACGTTGTTGAATTCATCCTATTCAAAATTGTTTTTCTGAGATAAATTAAAATATATTCTATGTAGAGTGGCTATTTTTGACAACTATAAATTTCATTTGTTAAAGGCTTCACATCCTTGACTAATATTCAGAATAAATATGAACATTTGTTGCATAAATTTGGCTTAGCATTTTGCTCGAATAAAGCTTTTAGTATTGATTGTTGTGAGTCACAAAAAAGCCTTCAACAAAACTGTATATTTTTCTCGACAATTCCTATTGCTCTTGAACCTTTTTTTCTTAATAAATTATGCACCTTGTTAGAATTGGGTAGTGGAGGAACTTTAGATTAATGGTGACTAGAAAATTATAAAGTGTGCTTTTGTGTGATTGAATTGGACTTTATAAATTTGATTTTGTAAATTTAATTTAATCTGAAAACTTTTTATTGCGTGCACTAGATGTAGGGAAGCTCGAGTCAATTTAACATAAGAAGATCATCAGATGGAAGTAACAACAATCCATCAAATAATCTTCTGAGCGATCATCCATGATCCTTTTGTTGACTGAGATCAACTATCCTACAACATTAAGTTTGAAGTAATTTTCAATTTATTGGTGTGATTTATGTATTTGGATTGACCATCTCTTTTTCACTTGCAAGTATTCATGTATTTAGACTTATTATGTAGAAGCTCACTTTATGCTTGAATAATAGAACTTTTCTATTGGATGTTGAGAAATATTATTATATTTATATTGATATATGTTTTAATGTGATAGATATCTTCAATTAAAAATAATAGAATAATTATAATATAGATTTTGATATTGGAGAACAAATTAGAGTAATTTAAAATGAAACAATGTATTAAAAGCATACTAGATATGAAAGCAGCCACAATAGCAAGATATTGCAATACTGATTGTGAAACATGGCAACTGCCACAATCTCAATAAAATATGGCTGTTTAAATTGCCATTATCACTTGAAAAATACAGCGGCTATAACCGCCACTATATATTGAAAAATAAGGCGGTTATAACCGCCACTATAGACTGAAAAATAAGGCGGTTATAACCGCCACTATTTTCTGTAAATTATGGCGGTTTTAACCGCCATTTTATCCAACATTAAATCGCCATATTTTTCGAGCAAATTGTGGCGGTTTATGGTAAACTGCCATATTATACCAAATGGTGACGTCAATTACAGCGGTTTTGGAAACCGCCATTACAGTAAAAAATGGCGGTTATAACTGCCGCAATTTGCAAAAAAAACCGCCATATTTTACCTGTTTTTTTGTAGTGTTTTCCTCTCCCTTGTGATGGGCTTCCGACCACCATCTAAGCCAAGTCTATCTTGTGAGGTTGTGGGGAGTGATGGTGCAGGTGAGAGGAGCCCATGTAAGGTTGATAAGGTGGCAGCCTCTAACAGGGATGATAAAACGAAGGATCACTTATATTCTTTCTCTATTTTTGCAGGATTTTTTCCCTAGTATGCATCCAAGCGAATTGAGAAGTGGCACTGCATGGACAACAGTGGAAGATGAATTGACCCATGATATTACTTGGCCCTTATTGTATGGGAATGCCAATAATTATGGAATGGCTTTCAAGGATGACTTTACGTCTAACATGGCCATCAATAAGGACGTTGTTCTTAAGCAGCATTTGTTGATGAGTAAAGCATGTGCGGAAATCAAATTAATTGCTAAAGTATGCAGGGTTTTGGGCTTGAATGAGCTAGACTTGAGGATAACTTGGAGTGTTTGAAATTGGATCCTTTGGAATGTGAACATGTGAAAAGCCCAATTTTCAGTATAGATTGTGAAAATAATCATATGAATAATAAGTATAAGTCTAGCTAGAATAGAGATAAGAGGGAATGCAAAGAATAGACTATGAAAATAAAGTCTAGTTGAGACATATTTTTGTTTAATGTTAGAGTATATTGTTTGTGTAGGCTCTATTTTATTGTGTTTTGCTTTTTATAAGAGAGTTTTGAATACTTGTAGAAGCCTTCTTATCATTGAAATACCACAATGTAATGTCTACTCCATTCTTGATAAATGTCTAGCCCTTATTCAATTATTAAAAAAAAAAAATAAGGGTTTAGTAGTTTTTTTTTAATCGTTAAGATATCCCTACCCTCAAATATTGTCGCTATTAAGAGATTTTATTACCAATTATCTTTTCTATATTGTTAAATTTTGGTTCTCCCTATAAGAGTGTAAGTTATCACTACACTCACCCTTATTAGTAAGGGTTTAGTAGTTTTTGAAAATGAATAGACACTCTAGTTTGGTCTTTCAAAAATTTTTGAAATATCAATTTGATTTTGGAGTAATAATTATTTAATATCAAAATAATTTAAAAGTTATTATTTATTGGGAGTGAATTGATGCCAGCAACTACAAATTATTGCTCCAGAATTAATTTGACTTCACTGATTTTTTTTTTTAATAAAGATCAAATTAATGTTTCAAAAATACTTCAAGAAATAAATTAGGGTTTAACGCTTTAAAAATAAATGTATTGTATATTTGTCAAAGCTGATCACGATCTCTTAAACTTGTATATATGTCACTTTCAGTAGAAATTCATTTTGTTTATCGGTTTATTGGATTGGTCAACCCAGCAATCTATTTAATACATATATTTATAGATTAAATCAATGCAAGGATATTTATATGTAATATGAAGTATTACATATAATAGGAAAAGTAAAAATCGCTGGCCCATTGAATTCCTATGCTCCCAATTTTGGGGGGTCTCCAAAGGACTTATTCATATTCACATTCCATATTGAACTGTGGAAACAAACGAGGAAGACGTGGTTGGAGTGTCTATATTACCGTCAAATTACAAAAGGTGCACAGAAGGAGAACACTAAGCAGAATGCAAATGGATTTACTTAATTGAAATGGAGGAAACCCAATAAAGGGTTTTAAAAATGGGAGTCAAGAAAGTTCAGCTGCACAACCAAATTCAGAATCTGCCAAAATGTTTACATCCCCTGAATATACCCACGCCCGCAACTTTCTTTTTAATTCATATATTGCTTCGATTGGCATGCATATCAGAATTATTGGTAAGTGTATAATTAATTTGTGATGATAGAAGTCATGATGGTTTTGAGCCCAATATTTCCTAATTACGAGTGAGACTTTCTGGTAAACAGTTTTTGGCGATAATATGCAATTTTGCACTTTTAAATGTTTGAATGCTAGTTGCTAGATATCTCTTCTTATTCAAAAATAATTCTATTATCAAGTTTTTTTTTTTGTAATCTTATTTTAAATTAGTTAAACAACAAGATATTAGTCTGTGTAGAAGGGGTTCGGATCCCTTAAACATCTAATTCTAATTTCAATTTTGGGATTCATATATATGAAAAAAAAAATATACTATTAGAAGAGGTATCCGTATTTAACCGTATTCTGAGAGATTAATCTATCATTTATTGGATAAAGAGATACTCTAGAAAAAAGGGAAAAAAAGGAGTTGGAGGGGCTACAAATCCATGCCATGAATGAGCATATGCAACTCCCTCTTGAGCTGAAAGCAAGCCAATATAGTCCTCACATACATCCTTACGTCCAGAACGCAGCTCGATTCAGAGTGTCATATATGAAGGTCTTAAATGTT
The DNA here is from genome assembly GCA_031439595.1 of Pterocarpus santalinus. Lineage (NCBI taxonomy): Eukaryota > Viridiplantae > Streptophyta > Magnoliopsida > Fabales > Fabaceae > Pterocarpus > Pterocarpus santalinus. The sequence goes on from CM062532.1 coordinate 63,607,066, forward strand.
GGCTTATGGCAATGTATATCACTGACAAATTACTTACTTCCGCTTGTTGGATGTAAAATAAAATAAAGTGAAATCAAAATATCTCCAGAATATGTAAAAGTGAGTTTCTATTATATGATGTGAACTACGGGCACTTTTATTTTTTAGGCATAAAGTCAAAGGTATAAGTAGGTGCGAATATGATAATTAACAGATAAAGGATAAGGGCCTTAAGTTGAATCATGTAAACCAAAAAAGCAGCAGTTACCTCTATTGACTATTTTCTTAGCACGAGGCAACCGGATAAACACAATTGGATCCTTACATCATTCTCATCTCAAATTCAAGTAAAAGACTTGGCAAGGATGGAAGACAGCTGATAATACTCCATTCCCACTCATTCATTTTTATTCTCTAACCGCATAAATATACAATATTTATTACTCCTTTTTTTAATGCTAACCTCGATTCTCTTTTTTATAATTTTATCCATGCCAAATATCAAATTTCTTACAGAATCATAACCTAGTTTTCACATACAGGTGCATATATGTATTATTCAAGTAGCCGTATTTCTTTTTAACAGGGTATTGATATTTTATATGAATTGTCAAAAATTTATTACTAATAATCATATTTAATATATTATCATTACTATTTATGATGACAGCAACAAATAACATATATTTAGCAATTCATAGCAGGTACAGCTCATAGGAATCCATGTGCGTATAAATGCCTTCACAACTTACTTACAAGTTCCAATAGTTATTAGTTTATGAGATGTGATCTTCAAATGCAACATAATTAAATGATGAATCGAATATTCAAGTGGGTTGATTAGTTCTGATTTACCCAGTTTGTTCATGGATGTTGGGGTTTTGGTAATATCTTCTAAAGTGCTCACCTGTGTTAATTTTGCGGCTAGTAACTCTAGACATATCTCTTAATAGTAAATGGATCGTTAATTACTTGTTGCTATTGGAAAAGTGTTGGAAAAAATGTTGTGTGAGCAATGCTCTGGAAATTCCAAAACAGATGGAGGAGTATTGGACAAACATAGAAAAAAATAAGGTCAACAATATTGCTGATGGGAGGGGCGATTGCTTCTTTGCCTATACCGGTTTTTTTGGTTTTCTTTTGTAACCTTTTAATAATGCTTCTTTACTCCTCTTTTTTTGAAAGTTTTGAGAACTATTTAGACCAAAAAAAAAACAAAAAAAAGGATTCAAGGACCATAAAGGTTAGAGTTAAAGCATTACATGTTTGCATCAAAGAAACCGCATAAACTACGGTGCTTACCTTCTTTAATAATTTAGAGAAGAGAATGAAATAGAGAAAAAAAAAAATCAATCAAACACTTCTTTTGGTGGACTAAAGAAATCAAATATAAAATCTGATTATCTTCATTCATATTATATTATTTTTTATTTTTATTTTTAATATTAATTTGAAAATATTATATTATTTTCAATACTAGTTTTCATAAAAGATAATATTTTTATAATTAATATCAAAATATAAAATAAAAACAAATAATATTTTCTAAAACCAAATATTAACTTTCTTCTCATGAACCCTTGCCTTTTGGGTCGTCGGATTCCTACATCCCTACAAAGGTCTTTTGCAGCTCGAGTCATTGTTAAAATCCTTTTTATGAAATATTTGTATTTAAAATATAAAAGATAAAAATAAAAAACAAAATTTTAGAGAAAATGTTTAAAATGTCAAAATCATTTTAAAGGAATTATAATCCAATGGAGAAGCAAAAAATAGTTACCTCTGCCCAAACCAACGTAAATTTTGCCAAACATCAAATTTTTTCTTCCTAACTTGTGTTTGCGTGCTCTAAACCACATTAGAGTTTTCTAACGTCAAACAAACGCAAATTATTAGAAAAGAAATTTGTTACTCTTTATTGATTTTTACAAAGTGGTCATTTGTTATATTGAGTGGTTAACAATGTAAATAATATTCTATTTTATATATGAAGTTAGTCAAGAATTTTTAAGTGGTTATTTTTTTTTATTGAGTAATTATTTGTTTTTATTAAGTGACTAACAGTATGGATAAAATATAACTGATACAAGAAATTCTGCAATAATTTTTTAATATTTATTTCTTTTTATATAGTGAGAGTCATTTGTTACCACTAAACAAATATTAGCGAAACTAATGTTATATGCAAACATAAATAAAATTTGCTAGGAATAAATTTATGGTCATTTGTTAACACTGAGTAGTTAACAAATAAACACATGTTACAAAAAACATAATTTGAAAAAGGAAAAAAATGTAAAAAATAATGAGAAGAGTTAATAATATGTGAAATGTAATTAAATATTAGAAAGAAAATATTGATATTTTCTAACAAAATTAATATTTTATTATAAAATTATTATTTTGATGCATTAAAAAAAAGTGTTTTAACTTTGGCTCCTCTCTCACTCTAAGTGTTTTTTGAGCCTTTTGATAATTATAAAAAGACGTAGTCCCTTAATTGTATCATTAAAATTAAGATTTTATTAATCAATGTTCTTAAGACATTAATTAAAGAATTATTAAAACTTGACCGAAAAGTAAAATTTTATATAATTTTAAAGCATTAAATATATTAAAATTTCAAAACTTTATTTAGTAATCTTTTAATTAGTGTCGAATATAAATAAAAAAACCCTTATAACGCCTCTGTCACTAGTAACTAACAGAAATTCACAAACCTCTAAATTTATTTGACAGTAATAAGTGCATGAGAAAAATATTATTTGTACATATTTTTATTACATTATTTTGATGTTTTTTTAAAAAAATTTCTTAAAGTAAAAAAATTGAAGAAAATACGATATTTTCTTATAGAATAGGTATAGCAATTTTGCCCTACAAAATACCCTTGTCAGCAAGGTATGTATGGCGGAGAGTGATTTAGGGAGGGAGACAGAAAGCATGTTATTGTAAAATGTAAATATTGTGCCTTGGTATGTTTTTATTTGTCCCTGAAAGGAAAGTTCCCTAATTTAAGTGGGGCCACATAGTTGTGATTAATCAACACAACTTTCTTGTCATTACCAATATAATTTTTATCTGCACACGCTTGGCTTTATATGATGGGAGAAACAGTCATATTTGAATGGAAGAAAATTTGTAGCTGGAATAGCGCAGAAAGTCCAATAAAGTCGCTTCTTTCATAGAAAACCTCCAAAGCATTAGAACACGTTGAAGGAAGAAATCCTTGGATGGAGGAATTTGCACGAAAGATATTGAAATAAAAGATATAAATAATGCAGAAAGTATCAGCACACCTAAATCGCTTAAACTACCATTATTTTCGTAGAAAATTTGTTGCTTTGAGACAATCCCACCAAACACTCTCACGTGCTAACTCTATCTTCCCCAATACATACCCCATTCACAACTGTAACAATATCTTATTTAATGGGTTGCGTTCCCTCACTTTTTTTCTGATGTTATATTCTAGTTAATTAGTCAAGTTGCTTGACATTCGTGCACCTCAAATAAGATATATCTATTGGCTATCAACATGGTAGAGCGTCTTTAACTTAATTAAATGTATTGTGCATTATAATTTGATTGGCAATAAAGGTTAATTCAACTGGTTTTTTTTTTTTTTTTGAGATGAAGGTTAATTCAACTGGTTTGGATCAACGTCAAATAAAGAATTTTAGATTTAACTTTTAGTGAAAATTTTCGTTAAGGACAAGGTTTCTCTCTTTAATTTTTCCACAAAGAAAATTAAAAATGTATTGTCATCGTCAAGGTAAACTAGTGTGCTAGATTTGATTACGTATTTAATTTTTATGTATTGTGAGGCGCCTATGGTAGTACTGCTTCTGAAAAAGAAGTTAAAGTCAGAGTATTAACATTTATAACGCTGCACTGTGAATTTTCACCGTATACTTTTCAAAAGAGCATGCACTACCACGTGCTTTTGAATATACTTTACGTTATAATTTTTCTATGACAAATGATGACCTTTTTATCTCAAACTATAATTAACTTTTTAAAACAAAAAATTACAATGTACGGTCTTTTTTATGGAGGTAATATTGAAAATAATACTGTATTATGAATATGAAAATTTTTAATACTATCATCTAATTATATATCAACATGCATATTATTAAAAGTATTAAACTCTCGTAAAAATATTGAACTCTTTATAATAAAAGTTACACATATTATAATGATAATTAAATAATAACATAAATTTTTTTTTACAAATATATTAAAATTAATCCCCTTCAACATCAATAACAAAATAAAACCCAGTCATTATCAATTCCAATTTATATAATTAGGCAGTAACCAGTTAAAAGAAAGAAGAGTGATGAAATCAAAGTGCTTGACTGCATGCCATGAAACCCCTCAAAACTATATATAAAGAGGGGTAGGCATAGTTCATACGTTTCAACCATTTATTCATTGAGAGAAAGAAAGAGAGAGAAGGAAAACTAAGCACTTGCAATTCTCATGAACTGTGGAGTCGTGTTGGGTTTCTATTGTTGGGGCTGGGAGTTCTTAACTGCCCTTCTTCTCTTCGCCTCTCATCAACCTTAGTTGATCATCTTCCTCCTCTAGTTCCTCTCCTTCATCATCATCATCATCTTCTACTTCTTCACAAATCAACTTCTTTTGTAAACAAACCAATAAAGGAAAAAGGAAAAAAGGAAAATTGCGGACATGGAGGGAGCAAGCGAGAAAGGGTTATTGGAATGTGCAAGGAAGTGCACTCCACCGCCCTTCTTGTTGAAGACATATATGCTTGTGGAGGATCCGGCCACCGATGACATCGTATCGTGGAATGCGGACGGGACGGCGTTTGTGGTGTGGCAGCCGGCGGAGTTTGCTCGTGATCTTCTCCCAACACTCTTCAAGCATAGCAACTTCTCTAGCTTTGTCCGGCAGCTCAATACATATGTACGTATACAAAATACACCGTATACACTTGTCACATAATTAGGTCATTTATTGCTTAATTTTATGAACCAGGATTTTGTTATATTTCTTTCTTATTAATACGAGGGTATCATGTTATGAGAGAAAAAAATAAGAGTGCATTTGATTAAGATTTTTTGGACAAAAAAGGTGATTTTTTTATTAAAAATTTACTTTTTATAGGAACTATTTATTTTAAGTTCTACTCAAAAGCTAAGAAAAAAAATTATTTTTATTTTTTAAGTAAAAGTTAAAATGAGTAATTTTTGTGAAAAGTATTTTTTTTAATTGTTGAAAAATCACATTTGTAAAAAAAAAAAAAAACTGAAAAATGCACCCTTATTTGATCTATCAATTTTATATTTATGTTTCTCTCTTACAATATGACGTTCTCATATTAGTAAAGAACATAAAAAGATCCTAATCCTGATTTTGTTATCTCAACAACTCCATGTTAAATTAACAGAAATGTTATTTTGTTTATAAAAAAAAATAGGAATATTATTTTGATATTAAAAAGTGGACATCACGCGAATATAACAAAAAGAGACACAAAGCTATGCAGTAATGGGGGTTGAGGGAGAAAAAAAGACTTTATATATCTCTTTTTATGATATTCGTGTAATGTCTACTTTATGGTATGTTAAACATATTTCTCTAAATTTAAACCTTAAAAAAAATGATGAATTGGGATAACCTGAAAGGGCGTCTTTGGTCAATAAGTTGACTACTAGAAAGTTATCATAAAAGGGAAAACAAAACTTTCGTTTTCTTTAGTTCATGATGATGGAACAGGTTAACTAGGTTTCTTTGAGCTAGTTGGACTTTAGTTTAGTATTCTTCTTAAGAAATGAATGAAGGGCTTGATTTTGAAGTTTTTCATTAATTGACGAAAGTGGAACAGAACTTGGAAAATTAATGCTTTATTTGTATCATTCAAAACTATCCGCGTTACTTGATTTAATAAGGTATTGTTGTTTCGGTGTGAAATGTCCTAGAAAAGACCGAATCAAAGTTGGAAACTATTAGAATAAAATACAGCTCAGAATTTTCTTATCTTTTTCTTCTTGTTCATGGTATGCATGTGCATGTGACAGATTAGGTCAGAAACGGCACAGATAATTCATAGCCCTAATAACTAACCAAACCATCACCAGAGATAAAAATCAATATTTGTTGGCGCGAATGGTTTAATAACAAAACGAAATGCTCATGTCGACTAGTTTTTTTAACGGAAACTGTAAAATATTCAACGCAGCTATTTAAGGTGACAGATTTATGTTTTACATTCACTGCTGAACATCATGGAAAATTAATAGATATATTCACAATCTGTCTTTAGAATTTAAAAAAAAAAAAAAAAAAAAAAACCACATATGACCATTTGAGTTGTTACTTTACTGACTTCATACTTATTCTATTCTGACTAATAAACCATATTTAATTTCATTTTTAAAATATTTTTCAATCATATGAACAACCACAATTTGGATTTATTTACTTTTAAATATCAATCCCTTTTGACTACTTGAGCCAGGTTAGGTGACTTCAAGTTTTAAAGTCTTAGATTATAGTCTGAGTAGAAATTTTCTTGTTTGACTATTTCATAAGGCCTTTTTTTAAAGCTTTGATTAATTAACACCCTTTTCTTTGTGAATGGCCCACACACGAGTAGAAATTTTAGCATACTGCTAGAGCCACAATTAATGCATGCTCTAACAAATTTTATCATTAATTTTAAGCGGGTAAGCCTAAATTTATGTTAGCACATCTAAAATTAGTAACAGAGATCTTCTTAGAACATGCATTTGTTGTTATCGCATGAATATGCAACAATTTTGTTAAATTTTTAAGTGTGAGTAATGAAGTTCCAGAGTAATTAAGAATAGACTAATGCAGTACTGTTCAATTCATTATGGAAAATTTGCACTTGGGGTGCTTTAATGGAGATCTTTTTCCTTTTCGACTCCCCTCAGCACCTAACAAATGGTATTAAAGTAGATAGTTCAGTGGGGGAGTATGCTAATGTTAAAACTTATACCTGAGAGAAAAAATACTGAACTTTTAAATGTCAGTAATGAAAGAATGTCCTCAATGAGGACAACACAAGCAAGACGGCTCATATAGTTTGTATTAAAGTTTCGGGTGAAGATGTGACTTTAAATTCATTATTATAGCTTCTCACTTAAGTTCATTGATAGAAATTTCTTTTGATTCCTTTTAAGTTCTCTGAACTCCCACCAAATTTCTCAAGATTCTACCTCTGATTTGGTAGTTTAGAGAAATTCTTGTATGCATTTTATTTTAAATAGCCGGTTGGCATGTATAAGATTGTATGGATCATATTAAAATGCATAAATTTCACAAAGAATGTTTTAATATACATTAATTATATTGATCTGAGTGATTATAGCCATTGCTGACCTAAACTTCTTGTGCGTCTATTTTAGTCCTTGGATCAAATTTTTAACCAAATGAGTAGACAAATTTAAGGTTTAGCGACAAATTAATTTATCCGCAAGGCCTAGTTCCATCTTCTCATATCTCTGATTTTGCTCAGTATCACATTATTTTACTTTCCATGTTGACACCGATATTGACAAAGCTAATAATCCATCTTGCATACACATAGGGATTTCGTAAAGTTGCAACAAGCAGATGGGAATTCTGCAACGAAAGGTTTAAGAAGGGTGAAAGAGAAATGCTATGCGAGATTCGAAGAAGAAAAGCTTGGGCCAGCAAGCAACAACCAACTACTACTGCCCCAAACCAACAAGCCACAACCCAAGACTCCGATGAAGATCAAAGGTCCTCATCAACCTCATCATCTTCGGGTTACACCACTCTTGTGGATGAGAACAAGCGACTCAAGATGGAGAATGGGGTGTTGAGTTCCGAGCTCACCACTATGAAAAGGAAGTGTACGGAACTGCTTGATTTGGTGGCCAAATATTCGCATGCAAAGGAAGAGGAAGAAGATGAAAGGCCAATGCTGTTTGGGGTGAGATTGGATGTTCAAGGAGAGAGGGAGGTGAAGAGGAAGAGAGATGAGATCAGTGAAGGCACAAGCATTTTGCTGTCTCAGTCATGCAAATAGATATATATCTATAGATATATATATATATATAGTACAAAGAATTAGCTTCAAAATATAAGTATATATATAGCTACTGGAAAGTAACAATAAAATGTTAGCTAGATCTGCAAAAAGAGTTTTCTCCCTCTCCTGTGTTATAATTAATTTGGTGATCATATTCGGTATATCAAGTAGTTAATTGAATTGTGAAAACAGCTCAATCATCATAGCATTGTAATTATGCAATGTGATATAGGATGATGATCTGTATATCTATGTAAAATTTATTGTAATTTGCAATTATTACAAGTTAATTGCTTAAAATTTTGATGTTAAAAGATGTACTGATTCATTAAGTAGTAATGTTTCGGTTATAAGTACTGAAAAATATCTAATTACTTAAATTTGTAATGGTTTAATATAGAATAATATGTAATAGTAATGACAATTGATCCTAATACTTTACTATTTTCTTATATCTATTCCCCTTTTTTTTTTTTTTTTGTAACATATGTCACTTGCTTTTTCTATTCATATAAATAGAACCTACAATCAATATTTTTACATTTGTGAATCTATGTGATGATTAAAGTTATTGAATGGATTCTCCCAATTTAAGTGACATAGATTTATGTCAAATGTGAAGAGCTACTGAATCAAGTGTAAATCTCAATATATTATTGCCAAATCTATTTTTTTACCACTATCACATCTTTTATCAAAAGTTTTTTTTTTTTTTTATTAATACCAACTATAAAGAATATAAATAAACCCATGCAATGCATAGGAATTATCTCTATTTAACTCATATTTCTATGTTTAAAACTTATAAGTTCATTGGTTAGCTTCGTAAAAAAATAATTAAAAGAAATATGTCAAAAGGAAACTTTTTAATTTCTATTTAATTTAAAATATCAACCCTATTATAAATTATTAAAAACATATATATAACTTGTCTAATATTTCTCTCTTAGCAGCCCCTTTCTATTGTGGCGACTCTCCATCACTGCCTCTTTCCATTACAGCCGCTCTACACCGCCGTCCCTTCCAGCTCCGCAGCCACTTTCCATCACCGCCCCTTCTAGCTCTGCTTTCAACACTTCTCTTCTCAGCACAAATTAGCTCAATCATATTCTTCGTTCTAATTCTCTTCTTCACATTTCTTTTTTCAAATTTGTTTAATGTTCTATTCTTGTTCAGTAATGGCCTTTCTTCATCCAAGAATTGGTTCGCAAACAGTGATTTATGTTGCTGGTTCAATCTCTTTCTTTTTGAATAAAGCAATTCATATTATTGTTGTTAGCAATTCTTTTTTTTTTCAATTTTTAAAATTAATTTGAAGGTTCTACAGAATGGGTTTTTGGTGTTGTAGCTGTTAATAGTATTTATTGGTTTAAGGGTAATTTATTTAGTACTGCCGGGGCTTAATCTGAGACTTTTGTCACTGAAATTTTGATTAATATGTGAAGTCCTTGGATTTTAGTTTTAGTTATATTTCTTATGATATGATAATGACCAATGAAGGGGATAGAGAGCTAGACTCTACTGGTTAAATGGATTTTATAATTTTTTTTTTTGTTTTAACAAAAACGAAGCAACCGGTTGAAGAGATTGTCTTGTTGAAACATTCTAAGTTGGGGTTTTGAGATCGAGCTGTTTGATTTCATAGACATGGAAGCAATTGTAATTGATAATTATGTTGCGTACAAATCAAAATTTAATAATTGATAATTATAATAGAATAACTTTTTTTCATGGAATTATAATAAAATAACTTTAAAAGGGAGCAATTTGTTTTATTCTTAATTTTTTTTATATGAAAAAACACTTGTTAATGGTTCAATTATTTCTTTTTAATTATAAGTCATATCTACAATCTACTCAAAAATCAAGTATATTCTAAACAAATTTTGTCATTAGAGGTAATTTTATTAAAAGTAACTCATTTTATAGAACTTCATTATTTTGATAAATATTTTAGTGGATAAATCAGATGTGCAAACGAAGTGCATATATATAAAATTTTTATTGTTTAATAATAAATATAATTTTATTAATTTAAATTTATTTTTGAAAATGAAACAAACTAAACGTATCTTTTGCCGTTTTCCCTATGTGAAAACAAAGCCTACTTTTACCAACCAAACACATTTCTTAAAGTTTGGAAATTTGAAAATGGAACTCATTCAAAAAGTATAAATATGAAATCGGAATAAAAAATATTTTCACAATATGAAAACAATGTAACATTTTGATAAGGTTAAATTAATTGACAAATCCCTAAAATTTCAACGTGTTTTAAGATAAGTCCCTATATTTCAAAACTTTTTAATTGAGTCTTTAAAAATTTTGTAATCAGATCTCTACCACTAATTAACCATCCAATGTGTTACACTGTACACACATGGCCGTTAACATTGCAGGCATGATGATAATTGAGTTAATTGACTAGCTACATAACTAACTCCATATCATCATCCAAATCACATAAGTAAACGTAGGGTTTAATAAAATTGGGTAATAAACAGAAACTGCGACCGCGGGTACGAAAACTATTACTACAATTGTAAATATATACACGAGCAACAAACTTCGAGTGGATTATATAACTCCCTTTGTTTATGGTGGATGACTGATGTAATGGTTGACCGCATCGAATCCTATTGCCATTGTTAATTAGGCACACAATCAATGACCTTCCTGGTGTAGTGCTCCTCACAACGGTAATATTGATTGTGATTTACATTTCTCTCTAAAAGATAGAACCAAAGAATAAAAATGAAAATAACTCTGCCAACAGAACTACAAGATGAATTGAAGATCATCCTAATCTAGATTATCCTCAACAATGCCGAAGTTGCCAAAGCAGCAAGACTGCATGTTGCAATCTCAACGGCAAAACATTAAAAAAAAAAAAAAGAAAGAAAAAAAAAAAAAAAAAAGAAAATCGCCCTAGTGCCACTGCCACAATTCTCTAATAGGGAATCTATTTACAATTCAACGGCACTAAATCATCGATCCACAATGTACGAGGCCATAAATATCGACCAAGACCCACATTTAGAAATTCATAACACATTGCAACTACTATACAGCATTTTATGAAAGAAAATGATAAAATGCGGGCATCTCATGAATTAGCTGCAAAATGATTAAATATGGTTTCCAGAGTTGACTGGCTGATGCTGTACTCAGCAATCCCTAATCTATGTCTGCAAAAGATTTAAGTGGCATTCAGTCACTTTGTTTGACAAGTAAGATCAGAGAAAATAGATAACAGTACTTGTACTTTACCTGTTCCCTTCAAGGAGTCCAAAGACATCTGCCAGAGAGAAATCTTCATCATATGGTAACTGCAGTAAACAAACTATGAATTACTATATGCCCTGAAAAATCGAGCCCATACACCACTCCATGCACATACCTACACAAATATTCTGTTCATGGAAGAACAAGTGAATATGAACTGGTGACTCTTCACGACAAAAAATGTCTGACCTTACTCAAGATAAAATAACTGTGAAGGACCAACTCTCCTAAAAGATTAGGTGGCTAGGTTGAGACTCATTGATAGTTTGATTTCTTTAAACCCCTCCCTCCCCAAGCAAGAGCCCTTTGGGCTTAAACTGTGGTCAATGCCAAAGCCCACTTTATCTTGTACTGAAATTCAACTTTATTTAGAAGAATGTGTGCCGAAGGGACAAAATCATGATAATTTTGGTGAGGCTTTGACACGGTGTCGAAGACCAACCCTCCTAAAAGCTTACGCAGTTAGATGAAAGCCTATAAATGGTTTTATAAGTCAACCAAAACCAAATTAACTTTGAATATCAATTATAAAAAACTAAATGGTACATACCATTTTGCTCTGCTTATCATTTATAATTTATAATCAGATGAAACTAACTCTCAAATAAGGATGGTTCGCTCCCACATCTAAAAGTGGAACAAGACAGCGATTTTGGAGATTTGAAAAGATAGATCAAGCACTTAATTAACAATTTGAAAAAAATGCCTTTCTGAAGAAAAATGGCTTCTAAAGTAAAATTGAATGAAGACAACAACATACCAAGTACATTCGTCTAACTCAAAACAGAAATCAAATAAAATCTAAGGTGGTCAACATGTAGGAGGCATGAAGTAGGTCTTAGATTTACAATATTTTGATAAACCCATGTTACATAATGGACAGTGTGGCATAATAAGATTAATACTAATGACATATTGCAGCTCCGTAGCACAAATAAGGCTTTTCCCCTAATATGTGTTATATGTAATACTGGCTCAAAGCTGTTTCCCATCTGTTTTAAATTTTTCTGCTGCTGTTTATTTATGGAATTCTTTGTTCGGCCTTTCAGATGAACATTGGACGTGCCCTGGGTCACTGGACCAATTTTTTATGATTAAATAGTCTTGGTAGAAGTAAAGAAGCTAATATTGCACGGCAATGCACAATCTGTGCCACACTTTGGCTCATGGGTTGGAGTGTAATTCTCATATCTTTAAGGAGGTTTCTTTTACACAGTTGCCTATTTGGGATAAGATTAAGCATTTGGTTTTGATGGCATAAAGCTCTGATCTTTTTAAGGGAGTTTCTCTAATAGACATGTTAAGGAATTGGGTAGCATTGTTCCATTGATATTCCTTTTTTTCCCTCTGTTGTTAGTGTTTTACTTTCATATTCAAGAGGACCCCATATCCTCTAAATTCTTAGTAGTCAAAGCAATCATGGAGGAGCAGAGGTCTTTGCTACTCCTAGACAACACTTGCAGAGTGTTTCATTGTCGTGAGTTATGGCCACCATATCAGCTCACTGCAGGCCAAATCGCATCTGTTATGGTCATGGCTCTTATATTAGGGATGGCCACATCTGTTATGGCCGCAGCACTTACCTTATACAATCGATTGACCAGCTAATTTGTCTTCGTTACCCATTGCATACAGCTGAAGCATTCTAAATTTAGTTCCTCTTATTTTGTTGCACAATCACACCAAGAATCACTGTTCTTGCACACTAATGTTCTGCACCCTAACCTTTTCCAGCCAAATCCCTTTTCCCACGCATCTTCTAGCCAAGCCCACACATCTCTTTTCGCAGCTTCTGTTGGCACCTAAGTTGTACGTTCTCTATTTCTTGGCAGCTGCTACAGCCTCTGTTTGGCAAGATTCCTCCCTCTCCTCTCCTCTCCAGTCTTCACTATTTCTTACTGTTATTGGTTATGCCTTAGATTATGATGGTTTTGTCTTCAAGCTATTTTGGAGTATCCATGATGAATACCATACATTGAATGTGCTATCTTTGCTGTAGTGGTTGCTGTCATCTGCAACATTGCTATAGTGTTTTGGGGGTTGGCTGCTCCATGCCTATGTCTAGCATTAACTACTTTGTTTGTAACTATATTTTCTTTTTCTTAAAAATTTTCTTCCTTTTTGTATTTATAGCCAAAGAAATCGGGAGAAAATTAAGAGTGGGACTTTCATTTCTGTGCAAATTAGTTAGAAAGTGAAGTTATTCTACTTCAAATTTAATGGTTAAATTACATAGACTTACACTCAGAAATGACGATTTTTCAACCATAATGTATAATCTTCTCGTAAGAAACCTAATGTAGTAACTCAAAAATACCTGGTATCTGATGCTCAAACCATTGCACCCTTGGCATCTTGCTCCATTAAATGAAGAGAGAATAAATGAATCAATTTCTGAGAATTTTTGCTTGGACAACCACCACTCAGAAAATATTGGTAATGGAATGCCACCTACATTACAAACAGAAAAGAAAAGAAAAATTAACACTAGAAAAGAATTTGTTATTTTTATTAGGGAAAAAAAAGAACATTATGCATTCTCATGGATCAATTCTCCTATAAGCTTAAGCTAATAGGTGGAAGTTTATTATTGGTTTCATATCTAATATGCCACCTTACATGAGAGCCCTCTGGACTTGAAAAATTGTGGACATTACACATGCCCACTTTACCATGTGATTCAGAGAGGAATGGGAGGTGAAAGCTAGACGACATTAGCTTAAAGGCTCTAATACCATATCAAGAGCCAACTCTTCTGCTAGGTTAAGGTATTAAATGAAAGCTCATGACAGATTTTATTTCTAACATATATGACATATGTGTGTCTGCTTGTTTGTCTTTCTCCATTTCTTCTTCTTCTTCTTCTTTTTTTTTTTTTTTTTTTTTAAGGGATGGATGGTTGGATATTAAGTTTAGAAATGAATGTAAGAAAAATTTACAAAGAACCTTATACAGTATGAACTAAGAACAATATATTTATCCTGTCCATAAAATTGATGTAAATTAGAAAAATATCATGTGACTCACAAGAATTTTTAATTATCTAAAAACTAACACACAAGGCATAAGTGGAATTTGTACAGCTCAACTACACTTATGGTTTGTACTTGTGAAAAGGAAGAGGCACAAATATGTCTTGAGCTATATCAAAATTATATACTAGATACTAACACATTAAAACAGAAAAAGGAAAGTGTACCAGATGATATTTGGATATTCGTGGAAAATCTTTCTACACAAGTTAAGGAAAAAGTCCAATTCAAGTATTTAATTGGTATTTTAGATTGAAGAGTACGTAACAGGAACTATTCAAATTTGAGAGACAAACATGTCAAGAAGGGGTGCCACCGGCACTGCAACAGAAAAATAAAAAAAAGAAACTATATATTAATAAATTAACCAAGAGCAGCAACAATAACAGCACAAGTCTTGTTCCACTAGGTAAAGTTGGCTACATGGATCAGACGTCACCACAGTGTCATGATATAAATCATGTTGGGATTTAAACCATTAAAATCTAGGTCTCTTTTAATATTTGCACCTATGGTTTTTTAAGGTCCGCTCTATCTCTAAGTATTGGACTATTCTCCATTTAATTTACTCTCCTTACTGGGGCTTCTACGGCCTTCTCCACACATGTCCAAACCATCTAAGGAGAGAATCTACCATATTTTTCATAATAGATGCTACCCTAACTCTCTCTCTCTTGTGCATTCGTTGTTGACTACACAACAGTGAAGACCAAAGAAAGGGAGGGAAAAAAAATAAAAAAATAAAAAGCCCTTGGGACATACTTCCATTTGATAATATATGAAAATTGGAAACCCAGTAATATATTGCTCTTTCAAACTGATGATCAGAAACAAAGTGGTGAAAAATCATATTATGCTAAATGATGAGTCAAATTGGAAAACTAATTGCATAAATGGTGTGTTTGTTTTATCTTTTAAAAAAAGTGATTTTCAAACTTAAATTTTATATAGTTTAAAAAGCTGAAAACAGATTTTTTTTAATATTCTGTTTATTTTTAAAAAATCATTCAAATATATGAAAACTGATTTTTTTTTTTTTTAAGTGAAAAAAGTGATTTTTGGCCAAAAGAAACCCAAACAAACACACCCAAAAACAGCAGCACTATTGCTCAAAGTATTGAAGCATTCATTTTCTTCATTGCTTTTTAATCAGAGAAGAAATTTTGTTAGAGAAGAGAAACAAAAAGAGACAAAAGCAAAGGTTCTGATATCCTCCTCAAAGAAACGACAAGACACCTACTCTGCTCATTTGAGCCAGACTATTTCGGGGCAGACTATTTGATGTACCATCACAAATGTAGGTGCCATTAAGGTTTATTGTTGTCAGGCTCCACTTCAACAGACCAGCCACCTACATACCCTTTTTGTTTTGTTTCATACAAGCAAAATAAATTAACTTGCTGCTAGCAAATACATTTTCCTTCCTTTCACTTTAATAAAATAACTTTTATAAAAAAAAATGGTAAATTGCATACATCTCCTAAGGTTGATGAAATTTCAAAGCCCTTACCTGTTTGTGAAATGCAGAATAAAGGGAAGTCTATGTAAAAATAAGAATAAATAGAAGTCTGTAAAAATTTAAAATGACCGAGTTGTGTAATTTGAAAACAATAGGGGACTAATATTATGTGAAATTTTAAGATAAGGGACATATTAAAAAACAAGTAAGATTATTATCATACTTTTGTTAAACCTGAAGAGAGGATATATTATTTACTCTCAAATTAATTGCCAGAACCAAAGCATTAAATATTAGAAAGAAATATTGTATCACCATGTCAACATGTAAAAGAGGAAGCTAGTAAATAATGAACCAACACACTCAACGCCAAACGAAAATTGCTTCAAGGAAAGAATTGGCAATATAATCTTGACGTTCATTTTCAGCTACACACATTTTCCAACAAGAAAAAGGGCCATTGAGTCATAGGAAAAAACCTCAAACCTCAATGAGACAAAGAAGCAGTCGTCAATGGAAAGTTCAACATACCATCTCTTAACAGTTGTTCTGATAAATGTTCCCTTGAAGCTCCATCAGATACAGTTGTACAAGAGATCAGTGTCTTTACTCTTTCTTCGTTGCCAAGCCACTGCCCAATTAAGCCTATCATTTCTCGTGTCAAGCTAATCTCTGCAATGGAGCTATTTTCTGAGGTAATGGAGTCAGTTGCCCCAATGCAAATTTCAAGGTCATTGAGCAAGCTTCTAGGATGAGAAGGGACATCAAAAAGTCTTTCCTGAATAGCTTGGCAGAGTGTTTGTAAGTCCACAGCACTCACTTCAGTAGGTTTTACCTGGAGACAGATGAACAAATATAACATATGTAAAGATGCTTTTAACAGGGTAAAAAGAGGAAGCAAAAAGAAAATGTGCTTCTTGTTATTGTAACCCATGAATACCTCTAGTTCCAGATGATTCCCAAATCTTGTTTTTAGATGCTGTGGACTTCCAATGCATCGTAATCTTCCACCAACCTTCAAACAAACACAATTAGAATAAAGCAATGGGAAGCTCAGTAGGTGCATGCCAGGGCTTCAAGAATGGAAAGAGAAAATAAAATAAGCTTGTACCATTATCCCTATCCTGGTACATAAGGCTTGAGCTTCATTCATGCTGTGGGTAGTAAGAATTACTGCAGTCTTTCCCTGTCTTGTCGAGATCCTAGATATTACATCCCACATAAATCTTTTGGCAATGGGATCCATACCTAAAAGTAACAAGAATTAGACCTGAAAGCTGATGCTTTTGCTATTCATCAAGCATAAGAAAATAGGCAATATTCTCTCATATAGCTAATCTATAAATAGCTTCAGAAACTCTTCTGCCTCAATAGAAGAGGCCCAGTTGCTTCATGTTGAAAATCACTAAGTTTAATCCGTTCAACAAGGGCCCACGAATGGCCTACAAGCCCTTTACTTCAAAGCTCGCTAGGTCAATTGGTACATGATAAACAATTAAATTATGCAGAAACTAAAAATTAGTCTGAAACGAACTTTTGATCATAGAATTGAATGCAACAAGTATTCTAGGTCTAGGCCAATTGGTGAACTAGGTTCTCTTAAGATGTCAAGAACCAATTGAACTAAAAGTTTAGATTTTAGAGGGAAGAATTTCTTTTGTAACTATAACAATTAAAAAGGATAAAGCCAAATCTTCATGATGTTTAAAGAAATATGATAGAGTGACAAAGTTATTATACCTGTGGATGGTTCATCAAGAATGACGATAGGAGGATCCCCAATCATTGCAATTGCAACAGACAATTTCCTTTTATTTCCCCCACTAAGCGAAAATGATGGTTTATTAGCATGCTTCAATAAGTCAAACTCCACCATCTTTTCCTCAACAACCTGTCCAAGTGATAATAGGCAGAAAGGACAATTACGTTATATCTAACAATGATCATATCACTGACTATCATATCACTGACTTCAAAATGTTAATCTAAGTCTTTCAATATAATGGTCCCGTAAGGAACCAGTTATCCTAAAAGCATAAGCTGTTAGGTGAAGGCTCACGAATGGTTTAATGTCTATATCCCCTAGTACAAGAGCTCTTTGGACTAGCATATACAATGCACAGACCCATCTTAACTTGTGCTAAGATATTCCTTTTTATTTTGAAAAATCAGGGCAGCAAGGATCAATATCTAGACCGCTTGGCCATAGAAGCACTGATATCATATCACGAATCATCTTTACCATGTGCTGAAATTCAACTATTTTAATTAGAAGACTATGGGTGGCAAGGATCGAAATCTATGCCACTTGGTCATGAGAGTCTTTTATACCTTGCCAATAACAAAATATGTAAGCATTTGGGAGAGTTTGTTATTTACAAGGGGAAGTTGATTCATAACATGGTATTAGAACCTCCATGACCAAGCACTAGCAGTCTACAGTTCAATCCCTTTTGACCTTATTATTCTAATAAAAAGTGCCATAAACTATCTCTCCCAAAAGCTTAAGTTGTTGGGTAGAGGCAAATGATTGGCCTTTGGGCTTGAAGAGGCAAGAATCGAACTCTAGACCATTTAATCATAGAGACTTTGATACTATATTATGAACTAATTCTCCCAAAAGCTTAAGTTTTTGGGTAGAGGAAACTGAATAGCTTTACATTTTTACAAAAAGGTTGAATTTCAGCACATGGTAAACATGGTTCTGGGCAGGTCAAAATGGCAAGCATAGTCATGCATGGATTTCCACTGTATCACAAAGCAGATTGCGCTTCTTTACTAGGCTCTAACTTAGTGCGAAGAATTGATAAGCATCAAGCAAATGAAACATTTAACGCATATCTCTCTTTTGTTTAAACCTATTACAGGTCTATGATCAATTTGAACAGATCTGATCACATTCTGGAGAAAAAAACAAAGGATAGGAAGTCACTTTTCTGTAATTCTGGTTTGTAGCTATCTTCTTTAGACTGGTGGGGGAAACCATTGAGTGCTTTCAAGTCACAGGCTGTTTAAGACACCGCTATCCCGAGAGTAAAGGAATAATTATCAGGATGGAAGATTCATATATCTATCTTAAAGTAAACTAGTTCAAATTAAGAGTACTCTGTAGCTTTCATTTGTTTCTAAATCTCTGCATCCTTAAATGATCCATTAGCAATTAAGTAAGAGAAACAAGAAAGGTGTTAGGGTCCCACATCAGCTAGAGGTATGGTTTAAATAACCTTTATAAGTAATTGGGCAATCACCCCTCCATGAGCTAGCTGTTAGGATTGTGTTAGGCCTAATCAATTCTAAAATGGTATTAGAGCCTATCCTATGCTTTATGTTGAGTCACCCGCAAATATCTAGTCCTGCAAACTTCATGCTCCAAATGTTCATTCTTGGGAGTGAGCGGGTGTGTGTCCCACATCGACTAGAGGTATGTCTTAGATAACCTTTATAAATAATTGGGCAACCCCCCCCCCCCAAAAAAAAAATGAGTTAGCTTTTGATGTTGAGTTAGACTCATTCAATTCTAAGAAGAGAAATGCTAAATCCTCCTAATTGGTGTGCCTAAAAAGCCTTCAATTCAAAATCTCACTCATATGTATTGAATAGTTTTTGGATGTTGTGTAAATTACAACTCATGCCATTGTGAGCGAAATTTTGAATTAGGAAGATTTTTAGGTTAATTTTTAGGAGGATATATCAACACTTTTCTAAGAGAAGGTATATCTATGTAGAGACGAAGAAGGGTGTAAAGTCAACATGGATTTTTTTGCACAAATTTCTTTCATGGCATCTTTTGCTGTGTTGGAATAGCTGCTTTTGCATGGATCTAATGGTGCAAAGTTCAAAGAAACATGGTGTCCAATTGGTCTCATCCGTAAAGGAGTAATTTCCTATTGGTGTAATATACTTCAGTTTGTTCACTGTCTTATCTATAGTGGTTATGGAATAGACAAATATTGGTCTTTTTGGTGAGAAGTTGGCTTCAAGAGTAAAATTGTTTGGAAGAACAGACTACTAGCATCATGCGGTGTTTAATGCTTTGGCTGAAATACCTACTAACAACTCTTCAGAGATACAGAATAGGAAATTTATGCATAGTACTTTTAATTTAAAGTAGTTTCATTCCCTTTTTCTTTTCGCTTCTTTAAAAAAAAAAAAAAAATTCAATGCTATTTCTAGACGATATAAGGAGGTGTAATGTCTGTATGGCTTGTTGCTTGGCTTTTCCATGAACGAGAAGGAAAAGTAAGGATGTTCTTATTTTCAAAGCCCGTAGTCTAGATTACAAATTGATTAGCTACCTATATGCACAACAATGAATGTTATCGCCATAAATTATCCTAACCATGACAAGCACTGAAGGGATTAGAAACTGCTTACACATACATTGTCTATCATGTAATCTGGAACACCTTTTATCCTGGCGTAAAGCTCCAGATGCTCTTGAACAGTCAAAAATTCCAATAGAGCATCAAATTGTGGACAATATCCAATCTGGAAGTCAAGAATCGAGATAAACAAGAAAAAGTCAGCTAGATTTAGGTAAGTCTTCATTCTATTATTGTATGTCAGTGTACATGTAAGGGGAAAAAAATGCATACATATTGTCGAGCAGCCCTGGGATGGGAGCATATATCTTTGCCAAAAATAAAAGCAGTTCCATCAGAAGGAGATTCTTCCCCTACATGTAAAAGGGAACACAACTTTTAGTAATAAGCCTACAGGAATCGGAAAGAAATGACAGATAAGTGGGGGTGGCTAATACTATCCTATATAATAGTTGGGGTATGAGGAATAGAGGCTATCAATAGTCAAATAAGCAAACAGTTATTCTGCTACAATCCAGGCTTTCAGCGGTTATAATGAACAGTTAAGTTTGCTAGCCAAAGATAGACCTATCACAGGAGTAAGACATGCAGTAATAGATGATGTACAGAAATCTGACATACCGCATAACATAGAAAGAGTTGTGGTCTTTCCAGCTCCATTTGTTCCTAAAAAGCCGAAACATTCTCCTTCCTGAACTGAAAAGGTTAATGAATCTACTGCAACCTTTTTCCCATGATACTTGTCTTCAGAATACACCTTAAATTTAGAAAAGGCATCATTATAATTGAATACTAAGTTGCAATGGTTTCAAATGAAAAACATTTTTTTTTCTTGAGTGAAAAAACAAGTTCGAGTAAATAAGCAAGGAAAATACCTTCCGAAGGTTACGCAAGTAGATAATGGAATTATCAAGGGAACCTGAAAGTACTCTATTTCTTTCTGTTTTCACATCTACATCTTCATCAAGGTCCATAGAAAAAGTTTCCGAAGAAGGTTCTAACAGAGTTTCCAGATAGGTGGTATTATGCTGGAAGATATTAATATTCCGCCACCACTTCTTGATCATGAATGGAGTTGATTTGAGAGAGGGACAAATTTCAAGTGCAAGTGTCAACAAAAAATAACCAAAGCTCTGTCATACAGGAAATGAGATTAGATACAATTTATATGTGTATATATGTGCTTTGTTAAACACTATCACTTATATATTACTACTTAGAACTAGTATCATATATCATGGAGATTTGAACTCGCATTATGAATGAGTCATATTTCATAAGGAACACAATAGCAGCAATATTTGATGAAAAGACTTGCACCTCAACAGCAAGATAACAAATGGAGGCACCCGTAACATTCCAATCAAACACCCCATCACTTGTTTTATCTATCATTCCTTGCCGCAGAAGAGCTAATGAAGCAAGACCATCAGCAAAACAAAATCCAGGAGATATTCTGAAAAAATTCTGCAATAGAACATCAAATATTAATGTTAGAAACAAAGAAAGTATTTAGTAATATCTCCATTATATATTATAATATCGCAGAATGTCTCACATCTTATGCTAGAATATTAAAGAGTATTAGATGATCTTGTTAAGATTTAGATTTAGTTTGTTTCATCTTATCATTAGTTTTGTCTTTATCTTTATCTTTTTGTTATCCAATAAGTTATCCTTATAACCACTATCTTTATATAATAAACTTTGTTATGACTCATAAGAGTTCAACCAGCAATATATTTCCATACTATTTAGAGACCTTATTCTCTCTTTTCTTCCTTTCCTATCTAAAACCCACAATCTCAACAATTAAAAAACTTAGGTCAGGTGACATTTGTTATAATCAGAATGCAGTGCTTACCACAGTGTATAAACAGATAACAATTCAAGCAGTTAAAGCACTAGTAGCATGTCACAGCTAATTGCATTTCTTTACTTTAAATAATGGCCTGGATGTACCAGCTATACTTATCCTAGTAGCAACTTCTTTAGACAAAACGGTTCATCCAATCTCTGTCCATATCTAGCAGCGACAACTCATGACACTTCGTCTCTTCTAATCTGGATCCAAACAGATTATTGACCACATATGATAGAAATTAACTTGTCTATTTTTGAGTAAGACACTATAGTGTCATTTGATTTATGTAGCCAATCCTACCTAGTAGGATGAGACCTGGTTATTGTTGACTATCCACTCATGATTAACACATTTCAAGCATAAAGTAGAGTAGTAACAGTAACAGTTCAGGGAACACAAAATTGGGAACTAAGAGGTATAAAATAATCCAACAGTTCTTTTTCCTGAGAATTCAAGCCTAAAATGCATTTCCCCCATATTTGGTGCTTACAGAAAAAAATTAGTCTAAGTAAGGGCATGGGATTCATGCTGCTATCAGCCTAAGAAAAATAAGGGGTGTACCTTAAGAAAAGAATTGGCAGTTGTTGTGTTTGGTATGAGTCCCATAATGAATGAGATAACCATTAGTATCAATCCAGTAAAAAAGTGGACCAAGAGAACCACGTTCTGAAAAGAAGAATGAATGTCTTAGCATTAATATAAGTGATAAGTAACAAAATGAAAAAAATAAGTCTCCCTGTACCTGAGCCATGGTATGGTCGAAAAAGAAAAATGTAAGGCAATAAGTCGATGATGCAATTGCAAGTCCATATTCCAAAAGCATCACGGTTGTTGGTAACACAGACAGCCCTCCAACAAACTGATCCAAACCTACAATAATATTTAATAGGCAAGAATTAGTATTGAACACTATGATACTGTATAGGGTTTGGTTGTATTGTGGTGCAACAAGAATCATATTCGTGATGTCAAAAACTGTGGAATAGACTATATACATTGTGATAGAAAATTTATGGGAAGAGGAGGTTGAAAGGATAATATTTAAATGAAGAACAATATCAGCATCCAAAGCCTATTGGAGGCAAGCTGTCCAAGAATTCAAATATATCTAACGTGTCTTGCAAAAGTTCACCAGCACGCAGTATGAGCAACACAAGAAAACACTATTACATTTTCCTGAATTTTAATATTTAATAAGCTGACAAAGGAAAGAAGAACAAAGGTTTGGATCAATCTATTTATAAGCCTAATAACAAATCAGAGGACCAGTTGATCTAAAAGATTAAGCACTTAAACGAGGCTAAGTGATACTCTTTTAAATAACTCTATCACAAGCCTAACATAACACAAGAAGGCCAACATATTTCGTTAAAGATGAAAATCAGATAATTGAGATTGAATCTGCCACTGAGTTATCTTTTTTTTTTTTTTTAAAAATTATGGAAAAGAAGTTTTAATGGAAAGAAAAGAAGGAAATACAACTACGGGGAAGATACAAAAGCCTCCCAACGTAGAAGAAAATACAAAGAGAAGTTTCAGGCTCAGCTGACAGGTAAGGACCGATGAATAGCCTGATGTAGATAAACATAACAAGACAAATTGGGACATTTACTAGATTTAATATAGCATTGGCTAACAATATCTAAAACAACAAAACAAAGTACCTATTAATCCTTTTCTTTTTGATAAAAGAGGAAAGTTTATTGAAGAGAAATAGATAAGTACAGAGCTCTGCTAAGATTTCCTTGTAAGAAAAGAAACAAGAACAATAAAGACACAAGAAGTAAGAAAAGCTTGCCAATCTCTCTGTATGTCTAACAAAGAAATCTTAATAAATAAACCATTAGCAAAGCCCGCAAAGAAGCTATTGGACTTGCATTTGTGATGAATGTTCATTTTCCTAGCAAATTAAATATGCAAGTACACAAAAACTAATCATCAATAATAATGAATGAGAAACATACCAAATATGTAAAAGAGAACTATGGCAAAAGAGGCTGGAAACAAGAAGCTCACGAAGTCCCAGATAAATGTAGAAGCCCAATATGAAAGGACAGAAACCTGATTAGCAAGACCAATGTCAGATGAGTATTCAAAAGGAGAAAGTCAAGCACATATTGAATGCTGTTTCTTTCAAGAAAACTATGATACCCCACTGATTAGCTGCTGGTGCTTAGCTTTCACTTCGCGCTCCTGCACCAATGAAGAGTTTACAAATCTTTAGCCTATGAAACAAGAAATCTGAGAATGTCATTGGTCTCAAACATTCATTTCTTTAGGTTCTGTCTGGTTTTTCGTTTTCATTTTCTGTTTTTAGTTTTAATTATAAAAATGATCTTGTTTGTTAATTTATTTCCCTTTTTTCAAGATTTTATGAAGGAAACAGTGAAAACAAGAAAATCTTGTTTCATGTTTTCATTTTCTGTTTTCAATATTTCCTTTACAAAAACCTAAAATAAACACAGATCATAAAATCTTACGTGTTTTGGCACACAATTTTAACAACTTTACACATTATATACATATTTGTCGACAATGCGGCTAGAAACAAATGCTTATAGAGCATGTCATATGTGTTAATCTTATTAAGAACACAGTCCAAATAAAAGTTTTGACCTATGAGGGAGTTTTAGATTCCAAAATGGGTTTATCCAAGAGAAATCTTTCTATATAGAAGAGGAAATCAAGAACTAAATATAAGTTTTACAAGAGAAAAATCCCGAGAAATCAGGATATCAAACATTCATATAGAAAAAACTTTCCTTTGGATTATTGTAACAACATACAAAATATGGACTTCCGAAAAGGAAGTGTGGAAATGAATTAATTTCCCTTGGATTGCAAAGACAGAAATTTAGGGAATCCTGAATATGTTTGTTTTTTTTGGGATAAAAGAAGATTTTTATGAGGATGAAAAGAGAAAGAATACAAAGAGCCAAGAGAACAAGAGATCCTCCTTACGAAAACAAGAGCTAACAACGGAAAGAAAGAAAGAAAAAATAAAAAATAAAAAAAGCAAAGCTTTCCAATCTCTCAACATATTTGAGAAAGAAATTCTTCTAAAAAGATCATAAGCTTTACACTAAATAAAGGCCAAACAATTAATCTTATACCACAAAACTTGCCTGATCGAAAAACTGTCGTTAAAAATATGAGAATAACACTCCAACCAAATACACAAAATAGCGGCATAGACTATGCATTGCCACAAAGATTGGCATCCCTCATTTCTCAACGCCAGCAAAACTAGTCAACAGGAACTAATGCAAGGTTCTAGGGCACACCCAACACTCACTACAGATACCAAACAAGGTATAACAAAAAGCTAGCCACAAACCAATGCAAAAACAAACGTGAAGTGGATTCAGAACTCACACCACACATAAAATGCCATAAGGGGAAATAGCCTTATGTGGCCTTCAAATGTGCAACATGTCATTGGTGTTAATTATGTTAAGCACAACTATCGACATAAAGGATTTAACCTTAGAGGGTGCTTTGGACTTCAAAATATGTTTATCAAGGTGGAATAAGACTCTATCCAAGGAATGAGTTAGGAAGAGACCAAGAACTTTTATCTAGGCTTGAGGACAACTGGACATAACAAAGAAGACCCAAAAGGATTACTAATTTTGAGGACTCCCTATCGTTTAAATTTCGGAAAAAGTGGAAATAAGTGGAATCTTGCTCACGGTTAGAAATTGTGGACAGGATAATTGCATAAAGAGGATAAACACTTAGGATGGAAAGGCTAAATTAAAAGAGGAGTCTCTTTCCCAATGGTCCTCCTAAAAGTTGACATGAGGGCTATTACCTACCTTCAGATTCTAGGGACTAAAATGAAAAGCTTGGGCAGCTGTATTAGCTCTGCACCGATTTCTGTCAAAGTCATATTCACTCCAGATAACCCAATGCCATAAGGAATCCTAGTTATAGACTTCAGCTGGAAGGAATGTTTAGGGCATAGAAAGCAGGAATAACAATCATTGAGGGCAATGCACCCAAACAAAGTATTATTTAAAACAAACGAGAGTTTCCAAACTTGTTGCACAATAAATGCCATAGGAAAGAAATAGTTGAAAAGATTATATCTATCTTCCAACCAGAAACCTATCAAGTATGCTCAACATAAGAAAATAAGCATGGCAAATGCCAAGATAAAAGATAATCAGAAAAGAAATGAAGATATATGTTCATACTTCATGGATGAATCAAATGACTTGTGAAAATGTTGGGATCACCAAAGATGGTTTGAAGTGAAAATGAAAACTAGTGTTGAAATTATAGGGTTTGATACTTGATAGAATAAGAGGAAAAGAGAGAAAGGAGGCCCTGGATATATGATATTAGATTAATATGATGCATGATGATGGTATATAAATTACTAGCCCTGACATCCTGTTTATGCTATCAAGTACATCAAGTGCTAGTTTGGTATTACTAGTATAAGCTCAAGCCCACTAATGCAATAAGAGTAAGACTACTAAATTAAATAAAGAAACATAACTAAATTAAGAAACGACTACGAGATTCAGAAGATATGGTAAGATATGCTAAGATATTTTAAAATACGAAATCTAACAATTACAATTATCAGCACAGTGACCTGCATCTTAGACAAGTGATAAGAATGCATAAAATGGAATAAAAACTGAAGGCAAAGCAATGATGAAAATGAAAACATCTGACACGATTGGAAAACAGTTATGCAGTCAACAGCAATCAGCTAGGAGTGTGACTGAAATTAAGGAACCTAGCTAATAACAGACACCAAGTCAACAGTCTTGAGACTGCAGGGTGGTCTGCCAGAAGAAGACAAAAAATAGATAATGCAGCGCCATAGAACTAAATAAGATGTTTGCCCGTTACAGAGAAAGTATGCAAAGGAATAGATAGACACATCTTTGGGACAAATGGATGATGCAACACATGGACGTCCTTTCCAGATTCCAACTTCTGTTTAAACTACATTCGTACTCTAAATGTTGAAAATAAAATGTTCTCTTCTATAAATATCTTTCAGATGAAGGGAAAAACTTTAATAAAAGAATATGACAAGTTGAAAGCAGTATCACAAAACTTACCTTAACAATGGAAACAGCAAATGATGCAGGTATAAAAGAGAAGGCAATATTGACAATAATTGCAGCAGAGAAGGCATCCAGGTCCTACAGAATTTCATCTGCAGCTCATCAAATCTTTGATTTTCATTGAAGAGTATAGAGGGAAGGAAACTATAGATGAGAGTATTGAGCATACGAGTCAGGCATCTTTAGCATCAACACCCATTATGTGCTTTGTATGTGAAAATATGAAATATGAACCATGAAAAAATAAAATAACATGAAATGTGAATGAACTGCAACATAATAAGGTGAAGCATCATTAAGCTCAAAGAATACTCATTCTCACTTCTAACTGGATCATGTACCATGATGCTTGAATGATACCAACTTTTGTGAAATTAAATGTACATGGTAGCTTACATGACGTTGTAAGCGCTGGCTTTGTGTCATTGGCAGAGGGTGGTTGCGTGTCTGAATGGTCATATTTATGTCACCAGTAGCAAGTCTAAGAATTGCAGCATTCATCACATTGATAAAGGTGGGAGCAGCATGTTGACAAGAACAATTGTGTAATACAGTGTAGCCCAAGCTTCCATCATTATTCTGATCATCCATCACAATTGCCCCATATCTGCATATCAAATTATATTGCAATTATGTGTATACTACATTTAGTGATCATCATAAAAATAGTTTTTAGTTGTATTTCCTGAATTGACCAGCAAATCATAATTAAACTGGTACAGACATTAGTCCTCCATTATTACATAGAAAATTGTTGAATAAATTCCTACTGCACAAAGCTTTATATTTGAAAGCAAAATAAGATCTTAAAAAAAAAAAAAAAAAAATGCAAGATCTAGTTCAACAGACCAAGCTACCAGACATAAGAGAACTCAAATATATGCATCTGCAGTCAATCTTAGTATACATCTTCTTATATTATTGGTATAATATGATAGATATTGTTAAGTAAAACCATTCTTTGGCTTGCACCACATAAAAGTTTTGATATAGTTGGTTCTTGTGTATAAACAAAATTATACTTGGGCCTTCACCTAACAACTTATGGATTGGGATAGTCGGTTCCTTGTCAAAGCACCGCTACAAATGACATCATGAGACAATTTTAACTATTGTATTGAGGGCAGCACAGAGAAAATTTTAGACCACTGGGTTAACTGGGGTGCTCTAACCTAATATCAAAGAACCACTTAACCTTAAATGCTTAGCTAATTGTCAATGGCTCAATAATGGACAATATAACTCCAAATTAGTTTTGATGATAAAATAAGAACATTTAATTTTTCCTTCATTTATTTATTTTGTTGTTGTCCTTGTATTGTTATGTTTTTTTCTGTTGGTGATAAAAGAAGCTATAGAACAAAGGAACAACCAAGGACGATAAAATATCCTTCTTAGAAGTTAGAATACAGCAGTATACTAAAACAAAAATAGACCACCAAAAAAAAAAAAAAACCACAGACAAAGATATGAATAGAAAAAGCTCTCCGCTCCCTTTTCATGTCTACCGGGGAAGCCTGCAGGTAGAAGTGTAGAAGCAACTCACTTTCACTTACAATACAACACACAAAACCAATTTATAAGAAACTAGGCAGAGATAACTTATTCACACTCAATAGCTTTCCTATCACTAGCGATAACTTCCAAAGGCAAAAAGAAAAACAATATTGACTGGTAAGCTTCATAAAAATCATTCATGAATCAGCATGTTAGAAGAAAAAGTGTTTTCACCTATAACCATATGAATGAGCAAGAAGAATTGTAGGTTTTATTGGAGAAGGGGAAAATTGGGGAGGGGAAAAAAAGAAGCTCTATCTAGGTTTGATCAAAACAACTTAAGCATAAATGCAATATTTAGTGTGGCAGAGCCCAAGTTTTCTGGATCTTCCCAGTGGGTCCTCTTTGTGGTTACTGGCAATGGAAGTCAGTTGGAGAAAGAGATGCCAATCTTACACTTTGCTTTATAAATAGGACTTCGCCAATTTGGCGGCCCAGTGTACAAGACTTCCCAACCTGGTGGGATATGGGAGGATAGATATAAGCAACCTTATCCATGTAACCAGAGAAGCTATTTCCAAGATTTAAACCTGTAACTTTCTTTTCAAGTCACAAAGCAGCAACCTTACCATTGTGTCAAAGCTCACCCTCTAAGACTTCAATGAGTGGGAAAACATAAAAAGAAACAAGAAAGTAGAACCAGTAATCCTACTAAAGCAAAGAAAAACAAACAAAAATGAACGCCAACAAATAGAGCTGAAGATTAGGTCAAAATGATTGGTGAGCTATGTTGTTTTGAGGTACTTGTTTTTCTTATGCCTTTTTCTTGTAATCCTTTCTTCTTTTCAAATAAATCTTCATCTTCCTCACACACACACACGCACACGCACACAGAGAGAACAGTTAAGAAAAATATTAACTTAGAGCTGTCCTCATGGCTGCGCCAATATTAATACGTATTCTAAGATAACAATATATACCCATGGGTTGCACAAACAGCAAAAACTTTCCACGTTCATTATAATTTTTCAATTGTTTACAGTTCTGAAAAATGACAAACCAAGAGTAGAGCAGGAAATTCCAATTTACAAACCTAGATTGGTAGGATTCATTAAAGCTAGACATCAAATATTCACTCATTGAAAGTAGAGCAGGTCCTAGAGTTGGCCCTGCTGCATCCACTGCATCAGCTAATGCCTTTTCTGAATTAGGAAATTTGTATGAGCTTGGCTTGTACCTCTGAATCCACCCTCCTTTGACATTTTGTGCTACCTTCAACATAATAGAAATTCCAGTGAAACTCCATCAGGAAGCACTAGAGTCAACTTTTCACAACCAATAACTCTTAAAGACTACAGAGACATGATACAACATAATTTAATGGACAAAATGAGTAAGAAATCAACAGTCAGCGACTGACCTTTTCAGCAATAGGCAAAGATAGATTAAAGGGAATTGGACCTCCCCCACCCCCGCCACTCAGTAGAGGATTAAAATAA
Organism: Pterocarpus santalinus; assembly: GCA_031439595.1. Classification (NCBI taxonomy): domain Eukaryota; kingdom Viridiplantae; phylum Streptophyta; class Magnoliopsida; order Fabales; family Fabaceae; genus Pterocarpus; species Pterocarpus santalinus. The sequence goes on from CM062532.1 coordinate 63,637,146, forward strand.
GAAGTTGATAGGATCAGACCCTGCTGATCAGGATGTGGCTTGAGCTTGAGAAATAGAAGACCAATAAACAAGAAAACAGCAGGAATCATTAGCTGGAATATAATTGTTTTGTGATCTCTCCGAGCAGATATTGCCCTCTTAATGAATAAAGCTTTAGAATGTTGCCAAAATGTTGACCTAGTAATGAGACCACAGCTACAACACAGCATACCCAAGAAGTTGATGAAACTCATAACTGTAGCAAAAATCAAACCACAAGCTCTTCCCGCTATGCTAGATATGAAACCAAGAAACACCTTATAATTTCCAAAAAACCATTTTTTGGTGGATGAATGGTCATGAGAACCAAGAAAGGCCACAGAGTCAGATATAAGGGAATGGTCATTTTCCTCAAAGCATTCAACTCCATCATAGTCACATCCTGCAACTCTCAAGAATACCTCCTCCAGGGTTGTGACAGATATACCATAGCTTTCAATACCAAGACTGTCTTTGTTACCACTACCACTTAATTCCATGTTCAAAACAGGTTTTTTCATGCAACCTTCAATTTCCCTAAACATCCCCTCAAAGGCTGATGAAGATGCCAGAGGAAGCCTAAAGGAAATTTCAGTTCCCACCTGGAAATGCATATCCAGTAAGAGAGGATAAAATGGAATCAATAATCATAATATCATGTATAACTAAGAAAAAACAACTAATGCTGAGAAAGTATTTTCTAATTGAGTTCTAACTTGATTATGCATGACCACACAACCGTTAATAATGAAAACCATGTTCAAATCCGCTACAACACATAATAATTTTTTTATGCATAGCATATCAAATTATATAGACAATTAAATCCTTCAGAAAAATAAAAGAAAAGAGGAAACGAGGTCGAATCTTATCCATAAAGTTATTCAAAGCAAGTATGGTTTGCAACCGAATGAGTGGAATGCCAATGCTGCAAGAAGAGCTACTCCTCCCAGTCCTTGGAAGTTATTTCTCAGTGTTTTATCTTCTTTTAGATCTCTCCTCTCCTTGACTTTGGGTCAGGGGTGGGTCTGAGGCCAAATTTTAGGAGGATCCTTTTGTTGGAAATGTTCCTCTTTCCAAGGCTTCAGCTTTCTTCTCTATTTAACGCCCTTGTTTGTCAATTTTGCTCTTCATATTCATGTGACTTCCCTTGGAATTTTCATTTGTATAAGAGCTTGCTTGATAGGGAATTGAGTTGGAGTTTTTTTTGCTTCTACTTGAATCGTTTCATCTTTCCTCCAACAATAATAAAAGAATTAGGTCTCTTGAATCTTTGAGTTTGTTTCCTTTTAAATCTTATTTTTAGTTCTTGACCAAGTCCCCTAATAGAAATAGTTTTCTTTTGGACAAACCCATCCGGAGATCCAAAGCCCCCTCTAATGCTTACAGGGTTAACACAGAAGTGCAAGCCTTTCACTGCTTCCTTTGTGTCCCACTATGCATGCCATACACTGTTCTAGTTTGGAAACTATAACTCATCTTGTTTTGCATTGTTTTGCTGCAAATCATCTTTGGAACAAGCTTTTCGGGATTTCTGGAGGTCTACCCTAAGGACCTGCATCAGTTTCTCCTTATTATATTAAGACATTTTGGCTATCATAAAAGAAGCTAAGGTTTCCATGGCAGTGCTTGGTATTTGCTATTCTATGGTGTCTTTGGCTAAAAAAGAATGCTAGATGTTTCAGATCTTTAGACAACATTTGGTATCAGGTTACTTTTTGGCTTCTCTATAGCGTTCTACTAATGGTCTCTTTAGAGGCATTTATATGTTAGATATGCAAAGAGATTGGCACGCCTTGTAACATGGCTCAATCTCTTAGGACTTACATGTATTCTTTTGCTTTCTCCTTGTGAGAATATCTTATCCTCTTTTTTTGTACTCTTTTCTTTCTACATGATAAGTTTCTTTTTCTATAATGGAAAAAAAAAATTTAATGCTAAATATTAATTCACCAAACTTAGCTTAACCGTCAATTACCATCTCGGAAAAACTAGCTTACTCATGTCAAAAGTAACGAATTCTCTGAATAACTTTTATAGATGTTTGAAAATCAGACAAGCAAGCACTCTTGAACCTTCTTTTCCCTATTAATTGCATTTTTTCCTCTTCCTCTACGTGCATCAACTTATACATCACACATCCTGTCCTATCTTTCTCTAACAGACTAACATAACTAAATAAAGGACATTAGTCCTCTTTCTTTTTCCACTTTTAATCGAGAAAAAGAAGAATGGCGAGTCTGTTGATTATCTACTGTTCATATAGGTGTATTCAGTTCATGACATTGATATCAACATGAATCACAATGAGTTATACTGTAAGAGAAGTACCTCGCTTACACAGGTTGCTGACGGAACATGACGGTATACTATATCACTAGCTATTGAAGCAGTAGGAGCTGACTGAAAGGACAAGGATGAAAATAAATCAGAATAAAAATTATTTAGTGTTTCAACTATGATTTTTTTTTTGGGGGGGAAGTTTCAGCTATGAAATACCAGCAACTAGAAGAATTGAATAAAAAATTATCAGGATAGAACAAACCTTCACAAGAGTTAGAGTATAACCAACTCCATAATGATGCTTCAAGAAAAGGGAGCTGCCAAAAAATATTACAAATAAGGGGAGAGAAAACATGCATAATACAATTATACCTAGCTAAGCCAGAAAAAGGTAAATGAACTTCCCACCATTTCACTTCTAGAAATCAATTTATCAGAGAGTTCAATAACAAAACTGGAAATTAAGAAGGTAACTGGAGCATATTTATTCAGATAGTTGTGCTTAGTAGTATTAATACCAATGACATTTTGCAAGTTCGAAGGCCACGTAGGGCTATTTCCCCTGATGTGCGTCATGTGGAGTGAATTCAAAAATAGTATCAATATCACATTTGTTTTTGCATTGTCCTATAGCTGACATTTTATGGAATACTTTGTTTGGCATCTTTGGTGAGTTTTGGGTGTGCCCTGCTACCTTAGATCAGTTTTTGTTGACTAGTTTTGCTGGTTTTGGGAAAAGAAAGGAGGCCAAATCTTTGTGGCATTGTACCAATTATGCCACTGTTTCGAGCATTTGGCTACAGTATAACTTTTACACCTTCAATGATAGATTTTCAGACCAGCAAGTCTTGTGGGATAGGGTTAGACATTTGGCCTCTATTTGGTGCAAAGCTCATGATCTTTCTAGAAGAATTTCCCTCCTAGACATGTTGAGAGATTGGAAAGCTATACTTCATTGATAGATTTTTCTTTTGTTTGTTTTTTCTCCAATAGGGAGGATCTCTTGTCCTCCCATTTCCTTGTATCATTCTTCTCTTCTTAATAATATTCTTCTTTTATCCCAAAAAAATGAAGGTAACTGGACCATAAAATTTCATGAAATTTACTAATTTGGACAGTTGAATACACGACAAACACACACAGGGATATGTGTGTGTGTGTGTGTGTGTGTGTGTGTATTTGACAGAAAATGAGATTATATTAGTTTTAGAAGAGAAGGAAAGAGTATAAAAGAGGATAAGGCATCCACACTGTTAAGAGAGTGTTTGTGATGAATTGCTTGAGGACAAAACTCCTCAACCACAGAATTATATATTACTAATAATCAAATCTTTGCACATAATTACAATCTCTAATAAAGGAAACAATCTACCCTAATTGATATTCACAGATATTTACATATCCTTAATTAATGTTTATATTATAAACAAATCCGGCACAATCTCAACACTCCCCCTCAAGCTGAAGCATATAAGTCATATGCGCCAAGCTTGTCACAAATATAATCACTTCGAGGACCTCTGAGAGACTTTGTGAAAATATCAGCCAATTGATCACTAGAGCTAACAAACTCAGTGACTATCTCCTTGGATATAACCTTCTCTCTGATGAAATGACAATCGACTTCTATGTGTTTAGTTCTCTCATGGAACACTGGATTAGAAGCAATATGAAGTGCTGCTTGATTGTCACAATACAACTTCATTTGTGCAATCATCCCAAACTTTAACTCTAGAAGTAATTGTTTAATCCATATTAGTTCACACGTGGCTGCTGCCATGGACCGATACTCTACCTCTGCACTAGATCGAGCAACAACATTCTGTTTCTTGCTCTTCCAAGATACAAGATTTCCTCCAATAAAGACACAATACCCAGAGGTAGACCGCCTGTCAGCAGGGGACCCAGCCCAATCTGCATCGCAATACCCAATGACCTGTGTATTCCTCTTATCTTCATACAACAATCCTTGACCAGGTGCTCTCTTGATATATCTCAAAATTCGCATCACTGCATCCCAATGATCATTACATGGGGACTGCATAAACTGACTCACTACACTAACAGAATATGAGATATCAGGTCTAGTAATAGTGAGATAGTTTAGCTTCCCCACAAGTCTCCGATATCTACCTGGATCAGGATATGACTCTCCTTGATTTGGCAACAATTTGCTGTTAGGATCCATAGGACTGTCAACAGGTTTGCAATTTAGCATTCCTGTCTCTTCCAATATATCGAGAGCATACTTCCTTTGTGTTATAGCAACACCACTCTTGGACTGAGCTACCTCAATACCAAGAAAGTACTTGAGCTTGCCCAAATCCTTAGTCTGAAAATGATGAAACAAATGTTTCTTCAGCCGAGATATCCCCTCATGATCACTACCAGTAATGACTATGTCATCCACATAAACTACCAAGTAAATGCATTGACTAGGTGAAGTATGCTGATAAAACACTGAATGATCAGCTTCACTTCGTTTCAAGCCGAACTCTTGAACAACAGCACTAAACTTGCCAAACCACGCTCTTGGGGATTGTTTTAGCCCATAAAGTGAACGTCGTAGTCTGCAAACCAATCCTGACTCCCCCTGAGCAACAAACCCAGGTGGTTGCTCCATGTATATCTCTTCATCAAGGTCCCCATGAAGGAAGGCATTTTTAATATCCAACTGAAAGAGTGGCCAATGACTCATGGCTGCCATGGAAAGAAAAATGCGGACAGAAGCAATTTTAGCCACAGGAGAAAAAGTATCACTGTAATCATGACCATAAGTCTGAGTATAACCCTTAGCAACCAACCGGGCTTTGAGGCGGTCAACATTACCATCAGGGCCAACTTTAATAGCATACACCCATCGACATCCAACAACAGTTTTCCCAGGAGGAAGCGAAACCAAGTCCCATGTACCACTATGCTCGAGAGCAAGCATCTCGTCAATCATAGCTTGTCGCCAACCTGGATGAGAGAGTGCCTCACTGACACACTTAGGAATGGAAACAGAAGACAAGGTGGAAACAAAAGCATAGTACGGTGGAGATAAACGATGAAAATTCAAGAAATTATAGATGGGATAAGGATTTCTAGTGGAACGAGTACCTTTGCGAAGAGCAATAGGACGGTCATCAACAGGTAGTGACAGTTCCGTAGTAGGAGACTCCAACGGAGTAGGACATGGGTCACTGGAATGCTCTGCCATCTCATGCCCTGCATCTGCCCGTGACCGATGGTGATAGGTGATCCAAGGTCGTTCTGGCGGTCTATGAGAAATGGTATCGGGTAAGACAACTGAGGATTCTGTGGTTCCTACTGATGGTTCCTGCAAGGATAACATGGGTTGACCAAAACATGGAACAGGAAGGACTTCAGAGACAATATTAGACTCAACTGGAGAGGTGAAGAATGGTGTGTCTTCAAAGAAAGTAACATCAGCAGAGATATACCGACGATGAGTAATAGGAGAATAACACCGATACCCTTTTTGTAGTCTAGAATACCCAAGAAAAACACATTTGACAGCCCTAGCAGACAACTTATCTTGACCAGGAGAAAGGTCATGAACAAAGCAAATACACCCGAACACACGAGGAGGAACTTGATACAAAGGACCCTTAGGAAACAAAAGTGAATGAGGCACTTGATTATTCAAAACAGAAGAAGGCATATGATTAATTAAATAACAAGCAGTTAAGATTGCATCTCCCCAAAAGTGCAAAGGCATATTAGCATGCAATAATAAAGTACGTGCAGTTTCAAGGAGATGTCTATTCTTCCTTTCCGCAACTCCATTTTGTTGGGATGTATGAGGACAAGTAGATTGATGCAAAATGCCATGAGATGTCATAAATGAAGAAAAAGCAGTTGAGAAGTATTCTTTGGCATTATCACTGCGTAGAATCTTAATAGTTTTGCCAAATTGAGTTTGAATTTCAGTGAAAAAGGATGTGAAGATAGAAAAAAGTTCAGACCGTTCTTTCATTAAGAATAACCAAGTACATCGAGAAAAATCATCAATAAATGTAACAAAATACCTAAGACCTGAAGAAGTAGTGACACGACTAGGCCCCCATATATCAGAATGAATAAGAGAAAAAGGAGATGACCTAATTTGACCCTTATCACGACTCTTGAAAGAAGACCTAACATGCTTTCCAAGTTGACATGACTCACAACTTAAAGACTCTAACTTGGCACAACTAGGTACCATCTTCTGAAGCTTCGACAAACTAGGATGACCTAAGCGGTTATGGAGAAGACCAGGAGACTCAATAGCCGCACAAATCACGGGTGGAGGTGACTTGAGATAGTAAAGTCCTTGTGACTCATGCCCTACGCCAATCGTCTGTCCCGTACCACGGTCCTGTATAATAAAGGAATTAGAATCAAAGGTGACAGAACAATTAAGAGAACGAGTAAGCTGACTAAGAGAAACTAAATTAAAAGGACATTCTGGTATAAATAAAACAGATTTCAAAAGCATAGACTTGGTAAGTGAAACATGACCGACCCCTTTGGCAAGGACTTTAGAACCATCTGCCAAAGTGACAAATTTAGGGAGGACAGGTGTAGAAAGAGAGGTAAAAAGGGATCTGTTACCAGCTACATGGTGGGAGGCACCCGAATCAATTATCCAAGGGCTTGGAGTATTATCAGAATGAGAGATACAAACTGTGGGATTACCCTTGTGAGCAACTGTGGCGATGGGAGCTTGATTTTGCTTGGCTGCCTTCAATTGAAGGTACTCCTGGAATTCTATTTCTGAAATAGCAATGGGTTGTTTGCCTGACAAAAAATCAGCCTTTTTCTCTTCCTCTTGACTAGGATCAAACTAAACAATATTGACTGATTTCTCAGGGAATCCGTGAAGTGAATAACAAGTATCTTGGGTATGCCCTTGCCGTTTGCAGTAAGTACAATAGGGACGGCCTCCACGCCCCCCTCGACCTCCTCGTCCTCCACGCCCTCCACGTCCACCACGAGATCCTGACGCAGTCATCATAGCAGACGCTTCAGTTGTATTTGAACATAAGTTGGAGGCTTTCGGTGGAGGGACTCTCAGAAGTCGAGTAATTAGATCTTCCATAGTAGGAACCGTTTGCCCAGTTAGGATCTGATCACGAATATGCTCAAAATCAGGATGCATTGCACGAAGAACCAGCACCATATACAGATTATCCAGCTTTGTCTTCAAAGCCTCATGGGAATCAGCTTGCAAAAACATTTTTAACTCTTCTACAGCTGCTTGTGCCTGAGTAACAAACTCTGTCATATCATGATCTAACTGTTTAAGAGATGCCAGCTTTTGAGCTGAATCATATAAGCGTTGGATATCATTAGCAAACAGGCTTTGAGTCTTTTTCCAGAAAGAAGAACATGTTTTAAAGGATCTCAAATTGACTAGAATTGTAGGCTCTACTGATTGCCATAATAGGGCACACAACTGATAATCAAACCTTTCCCACTGACTTTTGTTTTCTTGGGGAACATCAAAGGCAGATGCAGTGAGATGATCGGAAAGTCCTTGTCCTAGGAACCATAATTCAACTGAGGCTGACCAAGCTAAAAAATTCTTCCCGTTCAATTTTTCTGATGTGATTGTGGGAGTTCCTGAGAATGCATATGTGATAGGTACATTACTGGAGGGCTTTCTATGACCAGAGGGGGTGACTTCAACTTCTGGGTTGTCTGCAGTGGTTGAGGACAGCATTTTCTATGCACAGAAATAGGACCCAAGAACAGAGGAAGAGGGCGGAGCTATGCGACCAAGAAGGAGTGACAGAAATTGACCACCGACCCTCGAAACAGAACCAGGGGAGGCCGACAAGTCGAACGGCGTTGGAAGCGGCGCAAACAGAGGTCGGGAAGGCAGCGCGTGGCTCTCACGCGTCGACGAGCTTCTCTGATTGTGGCGGCGCGTGGCGGCGGCGTTGGTGACGGCCTTCTGTGGACAGGTCGATCTAGAGGTTCTGAGATGGATTCCGGCCTTACTTTGACGATTGGGGAATGAGTCTAGCCGGACGGTGGCGGCTGGACAAGGGAGAAATCCTTGCCGGACAATGGCGGCTGGACTTAGACACAAGAGAACCAGGCTCTTGATACCATGTTAAGAGAGTGTTTGTGATGAATTGCTTGAGGACAAAACTCCTCAACCACAGAATTATATATTACTAATAATCAAATCTTTGCACATAATTACAATCTCTAATAAAGGAAACAATCTACCCTAATTGATATTCACAGATATTTACATATCCTTAATTAATGTTTATATTATAAACAAATCCGACACAATCTCAACACACACAAAGAAACCAAAAGGAACAAAGCTAAATCTTAGGAGCATGTCATTTGTGTTAATCCAATTAAGAATAGCAGTCCAAACTCCAAACAAAAGCTTTATTTTTTGAGGGAGCTTTAGATTTTCAAATAATTTATCTAACAAGAATATCTCTCTATTTTTTTTTTTTTGTTGGGAAGGGGGGGTTGAGCAGAGACCACGAGTCTACAACGTGCCATCAGCAATTAGTAAGCATCCATGTCTAGACAAAGTACTTAACTTTCAAGTTAGTCTTAGATTTCCAAAATGGACTTGTCAAAAGTAAACATCTATCTATTAAGAAAAATTTTGAAAAAAAAGTTATACTAAAAACAATTTTGCTGAAATGAAGAGATAAATATGAAAGGTGAGGAGGATAAGGGATCTTCTTAAACCCAAGAGCAGAACAAAACAAAGGCAGCAAAAAAGGAAGAGATCAATGTAATTGACCTTTCCAATCCCTCAACATATCATTTAGAGAAACCCCTGAGAAAATGACATAAGCTTTCAACCAATTAGACACAAGTTGCTGAATCTTATCCCAAATCAACAGTGCATCACAGAAATATCCTTAAAGATACAAGAGTTTTGCTTTGGCCCAATACACCATATTGTAGAATAATTGAAATTTATAATACCAGGTATTCTTCATAGTTGCTCCAAGACATTAAAAAATTGGAGAAAAGTGAGAAGGAAACTAAACCTTCCACAGCATTTCAGAGAACCATTGGCCATGATAGCTATCCGATCACCTAGTTCATCCGCTTCATCCATAGAATGTGTTGTTAGTAAGATTATCCTGCCCTTCTTAATTTTTTTTATCAACTGCCAAGTCAAGCGCATCGAGTATGGATCCATTCCACTGGTAGGTTCATCAAGAACTATAACCTGCCAGGTAACCAGGAGATTCCAATTTTGTTCAACATATAAATACAAAAAACAAGTGCTTTCAATATGCATACTACCTTACTGTTTCCTATCAATGCAATTCCAAGAGACAATTTCCTCTTCATGCCACCAGAAAGAGATCTCACAGCACTGTTGATTTTATCAGCTAGGCCCACCTGTTCATGCAATAGCAGTTAGCATCCCATGTTGATTCTTAATCAAACAGAGCAAATGATTAGAAAGAAAAATTGAGGGAGGGGAGAGGCAGAACAATATCTACATTCATAAAAGGAAAATCACATTATGTCTATATAAAAGAGTGGTCATGTACATTGACCAATTTCCAATACAGTGGCATCAGGCTAAAACAAATTCTGCAGCAACCATATAAGTTACAATATTAGGCATATTGCGGCCCTAATTAAGAAAAAGTTATTATGGAATGTAAAATATTTATAAGAAACATTCCCTTGGCTCCTAATAGCCTAACCTTTTTAGCGTAGTTGATAATAACAGTATGGTGCCTTTTAATCCGAGTGGTTAAGAGTTCAATTCTAGCCACATCCATTCTCTCAATTTAATTGAACTTCACACAAGCTAGTATCAGGCATGTGCTTTGTCCACGCTTGAAGCTCAACTAGCTATTGCATTAGGCAAAGGGGATGGGTTAAGATGTGCATGATTGAGGGGGTGGAAAATGAAAGATAAGTGAAAATAGAGTAACATTGAAAGGCATTAATTTAATTCTTGTTCACCAGAAAATGGAAGCTATATCTATGACTTAGTTTTGTTAAGACATAAATTTGTTGGCTCTATTTAGCTAGCATCACCCTTAAGATTTAATAGGCTTAACATCCTAGCCCATAGCGCCTATAATAGCCCCAAGCCCTTATGCGAGATGCAATTCTAAAATAATTTAAGGAAATAAAGTTGCATACTTGTCCATTAACTATAGGTTTTTGCCTAGCAGTAAGCACTAAATCCAAAAAGTGGTATCAAAGCAAGGTCATGGTTCAAATCCCCCCCCCCCCCAGTAACAAGGGGAGATAGTTGGCTTTGTTTGGCCAATGCCACTCGCCCTTAAGATTCTATGGGTAGGGTGCAATCCCACATGCTAGATGCAGTTATGAGATAATTTTAGTAAATAAAATTGCCTTCATGCCATTAAATATAACTTTTGCCCTAATAGTAAGCACTTGATCCAACAAAATCAACCCATGAGCTTAAGAATCTAAGAGAGCTGGTCACTGTCAAGTTTGTCCACATAGGTAAAAGAGTCTTAAAGGCAGCCATCAGCGTGTAGTTGATAAAAGAAATGAAGGAGCTATTTCCATGAGAGTAGACAGGGAAACTTTGAGATTCTACAAGGTCACAAAAGTGCAACAGGTCAAAGTCTTGGAGCTTAGCTAGACGTCAACAATGCCATCAGGGGGAGTGCTAATTGCATGAGTTTTTAAATGGGTTGATCTGTTCGGTTAGGTCATATTTAAGTTATTCAATTTGTTCATCTTGGAATGAATCCTCTCAAGTGAACTTTCTATGACAAGACCATGTGAAGAGAGAGGCAGACATAAAAGAACCTAAATGGGGTCCTACAAATTTTGACAACCCCACCTGTTTATAGTTAATGTCTATTTGACATGTGAAAAACTAACATTAGAGGATCTATCCCATTTATCTGTAACAAGCTAAGAGCTCAATATTTAGGTACATTAATGGCCAAAGAAAGTTGTTTGAGAAGTTGCAGTGAATCACATTTGCATCCCTTCTTAGTTTCCTCCATCTCTTTGCACTTCCTATTTTCTGAACAGTGAAAATAGAAGTCTGAAATCAGGAAAGTGTAATAGGATTCTAGGGAAGAAGAAGAGAGAATGAGACTAACTGAATCTGAAATGATTTCATTCTAAATGAGAGAGTTTACATCAAGTCTTTATATAGTCTGAATGAGAGTGAGAGTTAGTGCAGAAAGTGGTATGTTCTCTGTTGTAAAAGGATGTACAGAGGCCGCAATATGTAGGCCTAGGTCAATCAGCAAGAAAAAAAAAAAAACTAAATCTCCTAGAATTAAAGAGGAAATATTTCCTCATAAATATAGACTGAAATTAACACCTATACAATCTCTATAAATAAGGAAAAAACTAATCCTAATCAATTACAAATCTGGTTAATAAATCAGGATATTTTCCTGACATAATAACCAAGATCTTCCAACAGTTAGTTACAATCTGTTAATGATAACTGGAGCCAACTACTACAGCCTAATTGTCACTAACTAACAGTGGAGAATAATCCACTACTCTAGTGTCTAGGCTAAGCTATTCTACTCTATCATGCCCCCTCAATTCCAGCTGGGGCTGTTGACCCTTGGAGACCTGCTGCAAGTCCTTGACTCTAACTTTATCTCTCAGAACTGAAAACTTGGACTTAAATACTGCCTTGGTTAGTTAATCAGCAGGCTGGTCATCAGCTATTAGAAGCTTTCCTTGCATAACCTTTTCTCAAACAAAGAATAGGCTCAATTCCACATGCTTAGTCTTGGAGTGTCGGGTTTCGTGATAGCATGACTGTGCTTAAGTTGTCACAACAGACGACTAGTCTTGAAGTGAGTTCTTCCAGAAGGGACTGAAGCCATACAATTTCTGCTGTAATATCTACTAGGCTTCTGTATTCTACCTCAGTGCTAGACCTAGTTACTAAGGGCTGCTTCTTAGACCACCAAGAAACTAGGTTTGGGCCAAGGAAAACACAAGCACCAAAGGTAGGCCTCTTGTCATCAACATCAGATGCCCAATCGGCATCACAGAATCCCCAGAGTCCTAGTGGCTGGACAGGCTTGAGTAAGTGTAAACCATAATGGATGGTGCCTCCCAAGTACCGGAGGATGTGCTTGACTGCCTTCCAGTGACTTTCCAATGGTTCTGCCATAGATTGGCAAGCCTTGTTCACCAAATAAGAAACCTCGGGTCTTGTAACCATAGTATACTGTAGTGCACCCACCACAGACGTATAGAGTAAGGGGTCATCAAACTTATCACTCCCATGCTTGGAGAGTTTAAGCCCTAAGACCATAGAAGGAGAGATAACTTTGGCTTTATCCATTTTACTTCTAAGCAAGAAATCTGAACATACTTTGGCTGTGAAAGTAACAGTCAACCATTAGCAAGATGATACACCTCCAGACCCAAGAAATAATGAAGAGGCCCGAGACCTTTTAGAGCAAATTCTGAGTGGAGTTTCAGGATGAGTTCTTGAATGAAATCAGCAGACGCTCCCGAGATGATAATGTCATCTACGTATACCAAAACATAGGTAGAGCTTGTCCCACATGTATGAATGAAGAGGGAGGGGTCACATTTGCTCCCTGTGAACCCAAATTTAATTAGTGCAGCAGCTAGCCTCTTAAACAAGGCCCTTGGGGCTTGTTTTAAGCCATATAAAGCCCTGTGCAGCTTACATACCAGGTTGGACCCTTAAGAGAAACCCTCAGGTTATATCATATATACTTCTTCATGAAGAATGCCACTAAAGAAGGCATTGTTGACATCTAATTGACGGATAACCCAGTTCTAGGACAATGCCAAGGTAAGAATGACCCGGATGGTTGCTAGTTGACCATAGGGGAGAAATTTTCTGAATAATCAAAACCAACTCTCTGATGGAACCCTTTGGCCACTAACCTGGCCTTGGACTTATTGACCGAGTCGTCTTGCTTCACTCTAAAGACCCACTTGCAACCTATGGGCTGCGTATCCGAAGGGAGTGGGACTAGAGACCAAGTGCCATTTCTCTGGAGGGCAAGGAACTCTTTTGTCATTGCCTCAAGCCACTGAGATGAGGCTAGAGCTTCAGAAACTGTGGCAGGTTTTGAGTGAGTTGGTAAGGCTTGCAAGGAAGGAATGGGATTAAGGGAAAGGACTTGAGACCGAGTGGGTGGGGTGTAGGATCAAAGGAGAAAGATAAGGGTGAAGAGTTGGGTGAGAGAACATAAGAGCTACCTGAGGAGTAAGGTAAAGTGTAAGAAGGGGAGGATGTGGGAGTTCGAAGAGAAGGATGTGTGGCGTGGCAGAGGGATAAGATATTGAAGGGATGGGGCTATAAGGTGCTGTAGAATAACCAGGGTTATTCGCAAAAGTGGGTGCGGAGTGCTGGCAAGAGATAGAAGAGAGACTCATAGATTGGGAAGGTAATGGAGAAGAAGTGCAGGGAGTGGTGGTGGGTGGTTTAAGGATAATGAGAGGATAATTGTGGTTAATTGGAGGCTGTGGGGATTGCATTTTAGAATGCTCCTGAAAGGGGACTTAGTCTCATGAAAAATTACATCGTTGCAGATATAGAAACAGCCACAAGAGTCCAAACACCTATAACCCTTGTGGTGAGGGTTGTCTCCTAGAAGGGTGCACTTTGAAGAATGGAACTGAAACTTATGCTTATTGTATACAAATCCACATGCATATTGACTGAGGTTACAAACGCATGGTATTCTATTCATAAACCTCTAAGAATCACTACAATGTGCTCGAAATCAGAGATCGCGCATCCAATGAAGGCCAAAGCATTAACAAGATCCTTGATCCGAACAAGGTACTAGGAGACTGGTGTGGATCCTTTGGAGGTATTCCAAAGCTCGGTCTTCAATTGCTGTTCTCTAGCACGCATATAAGAAGGGAAGTAGATCTGAAGCTTCTCCCATACTTGCCACTTGAAATCACACTCCACAACTCGTGTGATAATAGACGCGCTCATAGGCGCCATGATCCAAGAGAGCAGAAGCTGATCTTGTTGCTCCCATAGCCTGAACTCCTCTGAGACACGATTTTCAAGCCCGTCTTCTGAAGAAGCAAAGCCCGGTGGAATCTTGGTCACGCGATCGATATAGTGGCTAAGGTTGTGGCCTTTAATAGCGGCTAGCACTTGATGACGCCATAACAAAAAATTCTTCTCCTCGAGCTTGATCGCAAGAGGCTGAGAGAAGGTAACACGGTGCAGTGGTGGTAGAGAGGTTGGAGGAGTTTGTGCGGTGAAAAGAGAGTGGTTTTGCACCAGTGTGGTGGTGGCACCGATCGGAGTACTTTCTGGAGAATCCATAGTTGTGAGCTTTTTCAAGCTCTGGATACCATAATAGGATTCTAGGGAAGAAAAAGGGAAAATGAGTCACTAGATCTAAAATGATTTTATTCTAAATAAGAGAGTTTACATTAGGTCTTTATAGAGTGAGAGTTAGTTACAATCTATTAATGACAACTGGTGCCAACTGCTATAGCCTAACTATCACTAACTAATAGTGGAGACTAATCCACCACTCTAGTGTCTAGGCTAAGCTATTCTACTCTATCAAAGTGACAATAGAGTATTCCTATAACCTTGCAGAAAACACTAAATGAGTTTTGTAGTTCAATGCCTCTAGTGGAAGTTCAGATAATTAGTAGAATGCAAGGATCTTCTTTTCCAAGGAAAACAAAAGGATGCTAGAGATAATTTTATCTCATCTAGAACAGGAAATGGTGAAGAAAATGTTACGATTTGGCGTAAGAAATGGCATATTCCCAAAATATGTGAAAAGAATTGCTTCGAGGTTATTTAATTCAAAGCTCTTAATGAATATAACAGCCATAGGAAAGTAAGTATGTACACAAGCTTCCCTTTATTAGTAAACAAGCTGAAACCTAAGCACATGTTTGTCTTGAAAAACCTTTTACATGAGAAATTAAGCTTGAATATTTAGCATAACTTCCTAATAACTTTTGTACTTAAATTATTTTTTTTAAACCAAAAAAATAATTGTTAGCATTTGAATCTTCAGCATATTTTTTCAGATAACCTTATAATAATTACTTGAAATATGAGAAACTGAATATTATCATTTGGTAATTTAATGAACAGATGATTTATAATATATATAGACATTTGATAATTATTACCTAATACTAATCTACCTAAACTAAGGTCAATCAAATCTATCCTAATAATGGAAATACAAAAATACGTCTATACACAATAATATACATAAACACAAAATATCTCAACACTCCCCCTCACTATTAATCCGATGTCCAACTTTTCCTTGGTGAAGTGTCGGTCAATCTCAATGTGCTTAGTTCTGTCATGTTGGACTGGATTACGAGCAATGCTAATTGCTAATTTATTGTCACAAAATATCTTCATAGGACCTTCACACTTTACTCTCAAATCATCTAGTATGATTTTCATCCATAACAGCTCACACACTCCTTGTGCCATAGCATGAAACTCCACCTCAGCATTTGATCTTGCAACCAAATTTTGTTTCTTACTTCTCTAAGTCACCAAGTTTCCTCCCAAAAACATGCCATAACCTGATGTTGATCTTTTGTCAACAAGCGAATCGGCATAGTCAGCATCAGTGTATATTTCCATGGATAGACTTCCACTTTTTTTAAATAACAATCCCCTTCCAGGTGTGGCCTTAATTTACCGCAAGATCCTATCAACTGCATGCATATGTCTCACCCTCAAGTCATGCATGAATTGACGGACAACACTAACAACATATGCCAAATCTGGTCTAGTATGTGCTAAGTATATCAATCTTCCTACCAACCTCTGATATAGTCCTTTATCAAATTTAGGACTCTCCTCATCACTTCCTATTCGATGATTCTGCTCAATAGGAACACTTGTAGCCTTGCAACCAAGTTTTCCGGTTTCTTTGACAAGATCTAGGATATATTTCCTTTGTGAAATGAGGATACCTTGTTTGGAGTAGGCAACCTCAATTACAAGAAAGTACTTTAGTTTCCCAATATCTTTCATCTGAAATTCAACTGCTATTTTTTTTTTTTTCCAAGAAACTGCTTCTCAATCAAATCATCACCCACTATAATAATATGATCAACATACACAAGTAGAATAATAAGTTTCCACCTAGTGTATGTTTAAAGAAGAGGGTGTGATCTCACTGACTCTCTTTGCAGCCTAATGATAGCATTGTGTTTGTGAACCTTCCAAACCAAGTATGAGGGGATTGTTTCACTCCTTACAGTAGCTTTTTTAGCCTGTAAACTTCGTTCTTTTCACCAGTGACCTCATACCTAGGTGGACTTTCCATGTAAATCTCTTCTTCTAGATCTCCATGTAAGAAAGCATTCTTCACATCAAATTGATGCAACTCCCATCCAAAATGAGCAGCAAGAGAGAGCAAGATTCTCACTATATTCATTTTCTCTATTGGAGCAAATGCCCCTTCATAATCAATCCCATATGTTTGTGGGTACCCCTTCGCAACTAATCTTGCTTTATATCGGCCAAATGTACCATCGGACTAATATTTCACTGTGTATATCCATCTGCATCCCACTGGTCTTTTATCTCCCAGTTTCTCAAAAATCTCTCATGCTCCATTCTTTTCTAATGCACTCATTTCCTCATTGGTGGCTTGAACCCAATTCTCATCTTTTAATGCTTCCTGTACTACGGTTGGGATTTGTATCGAATCAATGGCTGCAATAAAACTCTGGTGCTACAAGGAAAGGTGTTTAGAGGAGACAAATTGAGAAATAGGAGACTTGTTGCAAGTCCTTTTTTCTTGTTAGGCGCATAGCCTAAGAAAACACCTTTGACGATCAAGTTTGGCATGATGTTGACGATGCAGATGGACAAAGGCCAGACAACCAAAGACTCAAGGCATTAAACTTTGCATAATAGGGGCAAAAGGAAAGTGAGATACTATAAGTTGCACAAGACTTACATTACCAAGAATTCTGGAAAGTATCCTATCAATCAATTATGCAGAAGTTAAAACAGCTTCACCCCAGTATGAGTTAGGGATAGACATTTGAAAAAGTAAAGCCCTAGTGACTTCAAGTAAATGACAATTTTTCCTTTCTACAACATCATTTTGTGGCGGATTATCAACATATGTAAGTTCATATATAATACCATATTCTTTAACAAATTTTAAAAAATGATGATTCACATATTCCTTACCATTATTTGGATGCAACCGCTTAATAGATTTTCCAAATTGTGCTTGAATCATATGATAAAATTGAACAAACAATTGAAAAATCTCTGATTTATCTTTCACCAAGACAAGCCAAGTCACTCTACTGAAATCATCAATGAATGAAACAAACCATTTTTTGCCAGTGACGTTAGGAATAGAGGCAGGGCCCCGAACATCCAATGAACAAGTGCAAAAGGTCCTTGACTTCTATTAGAGCTAGACGGAAAAGTCACATGATGGTGTTTTGCAAATTGATAGACATCACAATGAAAAGACTCAACTAACTCATTTAAAAATAAAGATGGTAACATAGACTTAAGTAATGAGAAAGGAGGATAACCAAGACGCTTGTGATATAACCAAATTTGAGAAGAGGAAGACTCTAAACTTGATTGGTGACATGAAGAATGCAACTTTTGACTAAAATCACCTCCAGCTTGCATGTTGAGGAGATAGTACAACCCTCCATGTTCTTTAGCAACTCCAATCGTCTTCCCTAAAGCAAGGTCCCGAATGACACAATGAGACTGGAAAAAGGTTATTGCACAATTTGTATCTTTGGTGAGTTTATGAATGGAAATAAGGTTATGGGAAAGTTAGGGAACATGAAGCACATTTTTTAAGTGGAAGGAAGGATAGAGGGCAATAGCACCAGAACTTATAACTAAGATACGAGAGCCATCAGCTACAGTGATATGGTGTTTACCGATGAAGGGTGGTGAGTTAAAAAGTGTGGGAAACCAACAGTCATATGAATAGTCGCGCCAAAGTCCATTATCCAACAATAGTACTAGATGCATTAAACGAGCGAGAAAAATTCTTACCAGATAAGGGTAAAGAGCAAGAGTTAAAAGGCTCACTGAGAGAGCTAATGAGTCTTGGCTTCCAATGGTTGTGTTGTTGCAACTGCTACCATGGCTAAAGAGAGGGGACTTTTTGGATTCTATCATGGAGAGGGTGGCCGGAGGTAGGTCAAAATAAGTTGTCGATGGTCGGAGGTTAAAGGGTGGTCGGAGAAGAAGCTACATGCACCGTCACGCACGGTGAGTGCCCCGGCGCGTGGAGCTACTTGCAGGAAAAGGTGGCAGCGTGTGGAAGCGCATCCGACGGCGATTGGAGCTGAGTTTTTGTGGATAGTCCAACCTAGGGGCCACAAATCTGGTGATGGTGGTGGGTGGTTAGAAAAGTCACCAGAAATTCGGCCAGCGGTGGTACCAATGGTGGACAGCAAAATTTCAAGGAGAAAAAAGAGGGGACAAAAAGGAGAAAGGCTCAGGGATGACTTATACAGCAATGAAGGCTGTAGATGTCCAGCAATGAAGGCTGGAGACAGCGGAATGTGGTCAGACTCCTAGATCAGAAGCTCTAATGCCAACTTGAAATATGAGAAACTGAATATTATTATCTGGTAATCTCATGTACAGATGATTTACAATATATATAGACATTTGATAATTATTACCTAGTACTAATCTGCCTAAATTAAGGTCAATCAAATCTGTCCTAATAAATGGAAATGCAAAAATACATCTATACACAATAATATACATAAAATACAAGATAGCTCAACATAATTCTTGTACTTACACCTTTTTTTTTAAAAGCTTCAATACGTGCCAATTCAATTTCCTTGAAATGATCAATAAGTCTTTGTTGATCATACTTATGGACTTTGTGGTGAAAAATAAGTTATAAATATTACCAAACTCACCTCATCAGCCATATCAGTAACAACACCCTCCAACGAGTCTTCATCCACGCCCTTTAATATGGCAAATAGTTCTAAATGCTCTCTCACCTACATAAAGTCAAAGGAAGATTTCAGCATAATGTAAATTTTAAAATATAGCATGGCAATTAAATCAAAAATCAAAGGCAGGTATGTATCTATTTTTGGATTTTTGGGTGATAATTCTAATTAAAAAAGAGTTATAAGAAAAGAGAACAAGTACAAGAGGCAAAAAGTTTTTATAGAATCACTACTGTGAAGAGGGAGAGGATGTTAGACGGAATCCTTAATTCTGTGAATGCACAAGTGTATAGCACTGTGCAGCTCACTATGTTTATAATAGGCAAAATGACCAGGTACAACCGGTCGTACAAGCAGTGATGGACCTATAAATTTTGGGTAGTGAGAGCAAGAACGAGGACAATATACACACACAATGTAAATATGGCTTTAGTACACTTAAACACATAAAACTATAATAATACAAAATGACAAAAGATAAAAGTTAAAATTATTTCTTAGGCAATTGCATAAAAAGAATATGTCACAACTCATCAGCATATGTTAAAAGCCCACCAAAATGAAACAAAAGAAAATACTCAATAGAATTTCAGGTTATGAACTATACAGAAGTATGACACAGACATACATTTAGCTATAGAAGAAACAGCAGTTATTATATTCTAAAATCAGCATTCAACAAATATGCTGACAATAATAATTAGTCACAGTAGGCTGAACAAAAAACTAAAAGCAAGCTTCTTACAGTTAATTCAGGAAAGAGTATATCATGTTGTGGGCACACACCCAAAACCTTCCGTATCTCATCCTACAAAACAAGAAAATTGCATTTGAATGAACACATGACCAAGCAAATATTCAATAAGAAAGGGGAAAGCAACAAAAAACTAAGAGAGCATATACATGTCCCAGTTTTCAGCAGAGGAAAAGAAGTTAGCAAATCCAGAGATATATTACACTTTATGTAAGAGATCAGGCTCTAGATGGGATAAAAGTGTATAAAAGAAAGAGATATAGGGGTATTATAGGAAAGGAGGGTCTGGGTCAGAATGTGGAAGTGGTCATTAAAGAGTTAGCAAGTTAGTTATACTGACTCAGCTTGTGTGCGTGGGAGTGTTGAGTGTTTGTAGGTAAGGAAAAAGGAATATTTGTTTGGGTGTGGGGATGAGAGTGAATAATACACACATTTTCTAGTTCTGTTGTTTTCCCTTTATCTGTACTTTCTTTCATTTGACATCAGAGCCTCGTTCTTGACGCTGTGGGGCTAATCACCGAAGCTGCGATGGAGACCAAAATGGAGAACTTAGAGAGGCGATTTGATGAGGTTGTGCGGCTCATGAGGGGACGCAACCAAGCGTGACCCAAAGGCCAATCTCCACCATGGAGGGAGCACGCCAGGTTGACGCGGAGGATCACTGGGAAGGGGGTTCCAGGATGGAACGGGGAACTCAGCTTTCCCCTTCTCTTCATAGAGAGCGTCGCTCTTCTCAGGAAAACCACTAGGAAGAACGATACTCCCCCCATACCTGTGAGAGTCCACTGCAACACCAAGACAAAGCTTCGTGGGGGAATCGGTCTCCACCATCATCCCAGGGGAATCGTCCACCTCGTCGTCACGATAGGGACCGCAAAATGGAACTTCCTCTCTTTGATGGTGAAGATGCGTTGGGGGCTGGCTCATCAGGATTGAAAGGTATTATTCAATCAATGGAGTGAAGGGGACGAGCGAATGGAGCTCATTTTGGTAGCGTTGGAAGGGCAAGCTCTGAACTGGTTTCAAACCTGGGAAGAGAATGTCTATTTTCCCTCTCGGAGACAATTCTAAGAAGTGATACTACGACATTTACAACCTGGGGTTGTCGAGGACCCACATGGGAAGTTGAAGCAAACGGGGTCTGTGCTTGAGTATATCAAGCAATTTGAGAGAGTACCGGGGCCATTGCATGATGTCGATAGAGGGATAATGAGGAGCATCTTTGTTAATGGATTAAGAGGAGAACTCCAGGCTGAGATTAAGAGCTTGGAGTTAGATTCCCTAGCGGAGATCAAGAACAGAGCCCTGATGTTAGAGGAGCGTAATCGTGAATGGAGGGGCAGTGGGCTAGCTCCGGGGGAGAAAGGAGGTGGGAGTTTTCGTGGGCCTCCTCTAATTCGTGGGGGGCTAGGGGCAGGCCCAATAATAATAGTAAGGAGGTAATTGGGCCCAAGCCAGTAGAAGGAAAAAGGCTATCACAAGTGGAGCTACAAGAACGAAGCAGGAAGGGCCTCTGTTTTAAGTGTGGGGAACGTTGGGTCCAAGATCATGTATGCAAGATGAAGAACTATAGGTTGGTTCTGGTTGAAAGGTCAGATGAGGAACCAATGGAGAATACCGAACCAGAGAAGGAAGAAGAAATGGAGGAGTTGAAGCTTAGAACGTTGCAGGTTTCTCTTAATAGCCTCAAGGGACTAACCTCCAACAAGTCCTCCAAGGTGGTAGGAAGCTTAGGAGGAAAGGAGGTGGTGATTCTGATTGACATGAGAGCCACGAGTAATTTCCTTTCTAGGGAATTGGCTAAGCAGTTTAAGTTGCCAATTGAGGAGACCACCATGTTCACTATCGAGGTTGGGAATGAGCAGAAAAAACCTGGTACAAGGGTGTGCCATGATGTGGTGATTGAGGTGTAGGGGATTCACATCACTCAGCCTTTCTTTTTGATGGAATTAGGCGAAATTGATGCAGTGTTGGGCATGAAATGGTTGGCCAGCTTAGGGGAAATTGCTACGAACTTCCAGCAGCTGACAATGAGGTGGCAAGACAGTAGCACCACTCGAAGGTTGGTGGGGGACCCCACGTTGAGCCGAACGGAGTGATCCTGGAGAGCCACGCTCAAGGTTCTCAAGGATGATGGTGAAGGGTACTTGATTACCCCTGAAAAGGTGGGGGCAGAAGTGGTGACAAGACTCCTAGTTTCAAGTGCTACCCAACAGCTTTTAGATGAATTTGATGACATTTGTCAACCACTAGTGGGATTACCCCCTCAAAGGGAGTTAGACCATGCGATAAACCTCAAGAAGGGATCTGAAATACCTCATGTCAGGCCATACCAATACCCTCATTTCCAAAAAAACGAGATAGAATGAATTATTGAAAAGATGTTGACAACAGGGATAATCAGACCAAGTATTAGTCCATACTCTAGTCCAGTGATTCTGGTGAAGAAAAAAGATGGAGGATGGAGGTTCTGTGTGGATTATCGGGCTTTGAACAGGATCACCATTCCTGACAAGTTTCCTATCCTAGTTATTGATGAGCTACTTGATGAACTAAGGGAGGCAAGGGTGTTTTCTAAGTTGGACTTGAAGTCCGGATACCACCAAATCTGGATGAGGGAGAGGGATATCGAGAAAACTGCTTTTAGAACGCATGAGGGACATTACGAATTCCTTGCAATGCCTTTTGGGTTAACAAATGCCCCCTCAACCTTCCAGGCCTTGATGAATAAGGTCCTTAGGCCTTACTTAAGGAGATTCATGTTGGTGTTCTTTGATGACATCCTAGTTTTCAGCAAGGATGTGGAAGACCATAGGGAACACTTGAGGAAGGTGCTGGAGGCACTAAGGAAAAACCAGCTTCACATTAATAAGAAGAAATGTAGCTTTGAATAGAATCAGTTAGAATATCTTGGCCACTTGATTTCGGGAGGAGGCGTGGCTGCAGACCCAAAGAAGATAGAGGCTATGGTGAATTGGCCAACTCCAACTGATTTGAAGAGTTTAAGGGGGTTCTTGGGGATCACCGGTTATTATAGGCGATTTATGAAGGGTTATAGCAAGATAGCGTGGCCATTAACTCAGCTTCTAAAGAAAGATAATTTTCATTAGAGTGTAGAAGCTCAGCTGGCTTTTGAGAAACTCAAGCAAGCTATGACGTCATTACCTGTTTTGGCTGTCCCCTGCTTTGACAAGCCATTTATCATCAAAACAGGTGCGTCCGGCAGAGGTGTTGGGGCTGTTTTAATGCAGAAAGGGCGCCCTGTGGCTTATATGAGCCAAATCCTTTCGGACCGGACCCAGCAAAAGTCTGTTTATGAGAGAGTTGATGGCAATTGTGCTAGCCATCCAGAAATGGAGGCATTATTTGTTGGGGAGGAGGTTTGTGGTCCACACTGACCAAAAAAGTTTAAAATTTTTGGTGGATCAAAGAATGATGGGGCAAGAATAGCATAAGTGGATGGCAAAACTCCTAGGATATGATTTTGAAATTAAATATAAGGCTGGAAAAGAAAATAGAGCAGCCGATGCCTTATCTAGAAAACACTACTTTGGAGCCATATCTTCTATCACTTTCCAGGATTGGGAAGGCTTGGAAGAGGAAGTTCAACAAGATAGCAAATTAAAGGGCATTATGCAGGCTCTGTTGAGTGGAAGCAAAGCGGCTGAAGGCTTCCAGTTGAAGGGAGGCCACTTATACTACAAGGACAGGTTAGTAGTACCTAAGGGCTCCCCTAGGATTCCCTTGATTTTGCAAGAATTTCATGACACAGCCATGGGAGGTCATTCAGGTTTCTTTAGAATCTACAAGCAAGTTTCGGGTTTGATATGTTGGGAAGGGATGAAGAAATCCATCCAGCAGTATGTGCAGAGGTGTGATGTTTGCAACAGGAACAAACACTCAACTTTAGCCCCAGCCGGTTTACTCCAACCATTGCCTATCCCCATGCAAGTGCGGGAAGACTTGTCAATGGATTTCATCGGAGGTCTTCCTAAGGATCTAGGAATGGACACTATACTAGTAGTGGTGGACAGGCTCACGAAATACACCCACTTTATAGGGTTGTCCCACCCTTATATGGCCAAAGAAGTAGCTGGTTTGTTCATCGAGGAAGTGGTTAAGCTTCATGGCTTCCCTGCTTCTATTGTATCTGATAGAGATAGGTTATTCATGAGTGCCTTCTGGACAGAACTCTTCAAGCAGTCAGGTACCAAGCTGAAATTCAATTCAGCCTATCACCCACAGACAGATGGGCAAACTGAGGTGATTAACAAATGTTTGGAGGCTTATCTAAGGTGTTTTTCAGGAATAAAACCAAAGCAATGGCCAAGGTGGTTATGCTGGGCTGAATATTGGTTCAATACCAATTACAGCATTTCTACTCAAGTCACACCCTTCAAGGCTCTTTATGGAAGAGACCCTCCTGCTCTTCTCAAGGGTGAACAAGGATCCTCAGCAATAGAGGACGTAAATCAGTTGATGCTTGAAAGGAATGTGATCCTAGATGAGCTCAAGGAGCAATTGGCTCAAGCCCAAGGAAAAATGAAAGCTCAACCTGACAAGAAAAGAAGAGAGGTGGAATTTTCAGTAGGGGACATGGTCTACTTGAGGATTCAACCATATAAGCTCAAGTCATTGGTTACTAGGATTAACCAGAAACTAAGTCTTAGATACTATGGACCATTCGAAGTGCTGGACAGAATTGGCCCTCTAGCTTATAGACTCAAACTTCCTCCGGGGTCATTGGTTCACCCCATTTTCCATGTGTCTCTCTTAAAAAAATATCTTGCTGCTAATGTAGTTCCGCAGCCTCTACCTGCAGAATTAACAGAAGACTGGGAACTTAACATGCAGCCTTCCAAGGTTTTGACAATAAGACACAATCAAGTGGGCGAATTAGAAGTTTTGATCCAGTGGCTCAACATGCCTGACTGTGACAGTTCCTGGGAATTGGCTGCAGATATCAAACTGAATTTTCCTTCTTTCCACCTTTTGGACAAGGTGGTGGTTCAAGGGGGGATATTGCAAGAGATCAGGCTCCCGGTGGGATAAAAGTGTATAAAAGAAAGAGGTATAGGAGTATTATGGGAAAGGAGGGTCTGGGTCAGAATGTGGAAGTGGTGGGGAGAGAGTTAGCAAGTTAGTTATGCTGACTCAGCTTGTGTGCGTGCGAATGCTGAGTGTTTGTAAGTAAGGAAAAGGGAATATTTGTTTGGGCGTGGGGATGAGAGGGAGTAGGCAATCATTTGGCTAGGCTGGAGAGTGGGGCTGCTTATTGTCCCAAAATTGTTCTTCTCTTTTCTTGCATTTCCTTGTATTTTCCTTCTCTACCAAGCTGATATCTCTTTGATATCACTTGGGTGTGAATAATACACACATTTTCCAGTTCTGTTGCTTTCCCTTTATCTGTGGTTTCTTTTCACTTTACTAACACAAACATGATATACAGCCTTGACACCCCCCCCCCACCCAAAAAAAAAAAAAACCATGGATTGACAAGTTGGATTAGTTTGTAGCAGCATAAGAACCAAGTAGTAAAGAGCAATTGAAATCATGGATTGACAGGTTGGATTAGATTTACTGGTGTTTACCTTTCTTTGTCAATGCTAGAAGAAAACTTACCATAAGATTTTCCAAACTTCCTTCAAGTAAAGAATGTCCATGAAATATTTAAGGGCTATGGTATGAGTCTTTGTTTTGTGTATGTTTGGATCAGCAATTTTGTATTCGGAAAAACTATAATCAAAATGCTGCAGAAAGAATTTTTAGCAGGAAAGCTGATTTTATGTAAAATTGATAAACCAAACATGCAGTCAGCATCTACCTATGATTAAAACTTTAAGTCATTTAATTCACAAGAAATTATGTGATTCCCCATCATTGATAAATAGATAGGCCAAGACCTTAACAGTAAGGTTTATAGGATTTGGAAGAAGAAGAAGAGGTCAAGATTCTGTGAAGCTATTCAATGTTTGCAATTCCATGGCAAGCAAGAGAATATAGCAAACAACTTACAATATCTGATACAATGTTCTTGCCAAACACCAATGCATCCCCCGATGTAGGAGGAAGAAGACCAACAAGCATTGAGATTGTCGTACTCTTACCAGCTCCATTATGTCCTTCAAAAAGTACAATCAATGAGCAACGACTTTTTCTCCCAAATATAGATAAAGCTTATTAGTACAGATAAAAGGAAATTAGGAGACTAGAGGATACGAGATCCTCCTAAAACAAGGAAATCAAATAATAATAATAATAATGATGATGATAATAGCAGTAGTAGTAGAAAGAGGGGGAAAGAAAGAATTAATACAGAAGGGGACTAAAATCTCTCTGAATATCCATCAAAGCCATTTCTTGTTCAACCACTGACTAAGCATTGAAATAATGCAAAAAAGAAAATCCCATCCACAGAAGATGGAATCAATTTTGTGCATGGAGAAAGACACTAAGGAGATAAAAGATAACAGCTAAAAGTTTTAAAAGGAAAGAAAATTAAAATCCACAACTTCTAAAAGATTTTAAATCCTTCAAAAAAGCATGCTTCTACCAACCCAAATCTAGTTTTTCAAGACTCAGCCGCATCTCTATCCATCCATTACTCTACTATGCATATCTCTCCCCAGTCCCCACCATTTTTTTGGATAAAAAGAGAATTATATTGAGATGAAGATAGAAATTTACAAGAAGATAAGAGGACGAGATTCTATGTACAAGAACAAAAAAAAATAAAGAAAAAAACTGTCAATAAAGCATAGCTTTCCAATCTCTCAACATATATGAGAAGTTCCTCTAAAAAGATTATGTGCTTTACACTAGATTGAGGCCAAACATCTAATCCTATCCCACAAAACATGATTGTCTGAAAATCTGTCATTGAACGTACGAGAATTGCGCTCCAACCAAACACTCTCCCCATTATACTCTCCCTATCCCAAATTTTCAATGAAGAGACAACAATTTTCTTTTCGAAGATATTCGATTTTTCAGTTAACAAGTCCCAAGACCTATACAAACCCAATTCTAACATTACCCAGCAACAAACACAACTCCCCTACCAGTAACAAAGTCTTCAAGCCACAACTCCATTCAAAGGAAAACAGAGAAACAAACAACAACCACCATCAGCTGCCACTTTAAATACATAGAGAGGGAAGGCTTGTACAGAGAAACCCTTATTTTATGTATATATCAGTCTGTAGTACTGTACAAGGAGTTATTGTTTACAATAGCAAAGAATGGCACACATATGCATGTACTACAATAATAGCAGAGAAGTACTCAAACTATAAATAATAATAATAACAACTAACAACTATAGTTAATTCTCTAGTTTTTTAGCACTCCCTTAAAGCTAGAACACGCAAACCAAATACATCAAGCTTGTTAGTCATTACATCCATTAACTGATCTTTAATGTGATGGAATCAGTATATATTCATTCTGACAATATCTCTCACTTGAAATGGCAGTGCACCTCTTAATATTTGGTCCTCTCATGAAAAATCAAGTTGGATCCACTTCTCTACAGTTCAATTACTTCTCCATTGCTTAAATTGCCTCTAAATTAACATCTAATCTCCATCCTACATTAACAGTTTACATCTTTTCATTAAAGCAATAACCAATTCGGCAAGATAGAAAGAATTATGAAGCAATAACTTTAGGAAAGATATTTTGAATTATGAAAGACTTATTACTGAATAAGTAAACAAATCACTAAAACCTTACAGCAGTAACAGGCCTATACACAAGAATAACACAAAGGTAAACAAAGCCTTGCAAAGAGAAAGAGAGCTTGTATATGAAAAAATAAATTATTCAGACTATAAATGTCAGAACCAGAAGTTAAGAAAGAAGAATAACTGCACTCACCTAGAAGAGCAAGAATCTGATGTTCATACAATGTAAGCTGTAATGAGTTAACAGCACAGCAATCTCCTTTTTTAGTAGCATACACCTTATGCAAATTCCTCATCTGAATGCACCTTAAGTTTTAAAACAAAAATAATTCAGAAAGAGACAATGTAGCACATGATACTAAGTTGATGCACTTGAATTGTATATCATATACCTGCCATCAAGCTCCTGTTGTTTCATGTCTAAGCTTATTGCTTCTATAGCAGGTTTGGAAGTATCTTCCCCTAAAAGATTTCCATCTGAGTCGGAATTCTTACCAGCAATTTTAACTTCAAAACTGGAGGAACAATGTTTTCCAAATTTTTTCTTCCTCCAGAAGCCATTTTGGAAAATAAAGCTCCATGGATATTGCAGTCCATACTCCCGTGGAAGAACCTTCAACATGAGCAGACTTTGAATGGTTTTATCATTTACAAGGGAAAATGGAATGAGAATGCTTTAGCGCAAAAGAAATATAGATTAGCTACAAAGAACAACCAAGCATCTTAGCTGTTGTTGCCTGGTAAAAGTAATATATGTATGCTAACTGTTCAGACACAATAGCACCTCCTTGTTTGTGGCTGCATATGCTTGGAAATACATCCATTTTGGAAAAGGTATGTAAGTTTAACCAACTTGTACTTTTCTCAGGTATGCATTCATGTATGATGGTATGATTGGAAAAAATTGAGAAAATTAAAATCCAAAAAGCAATAGCAGAGGCAAAGGACAAAACTCTGAGGACTTGCAAGGAAAAAAAAAATCAAATCACACACACACACAGGAGCAAGAGGTAGTAGTAAGAATCTTTTGATACAGTGTAAAACTGCAATATCCAAAAAAAAGTTATCATACTAATTTGAGACTGTTCTGTATTACATCAGTGCATCCAAAAAATCAGCAATACAGTATCATCTATAAACCAATCAATAAACGTGTTCTTTCAGAAAGAGAATTTCCCTAGGTTCTCTCTATTTTTAATTTTCCTAAATGCCCAGTTCTTTGATTTTTTCCGAAACTCATGGCCAAAAGAAGATTTTTAAGTAACTAAAGGGAGAAGAGAAAATTGATTACAAGGAAATCTTCTACTTTTAGATTTTTAAAAAAAAAAAGTTAAGATGAAGAGAGGAAGAATACAAAGGAATAAGAGAACAAGAAATCCACTTTACAAAAACAAAAAACTAACCAAAGAAGCAATAAACAAAAAATAAAAAAATAAAGCATAATTTTCCAATCTTTCAACAGACCTGAGAGAGAAATCTCTCTTTACAAGGAAATCTTCTTTTAAATTATATTCTATATATCACATATGAAATTAGTTTTGATTCAGTTTTTGGATTTGAAAAGAGAGAAAATTACCAAGCCATCACACACACACACACACACACACACACACACACAAAGCCATCAATAGGTTAAAATCAGTTTTCATTCAACTTTTCATGTGTGTGAACAGATGAAAAGGTGAAGTTAACACAAAATGTATGAAGATACAGCCAAAACACTAAGTGCAAAAAATTAAGTTTAATTAATTGTTTCTGAGGAAGAAAACTATTTGGAGGCATCAGACTGTTCGCACGAGCATGAAGTATTCAATACATATAAAACACAGAAGCTGCTCCTTTCTTAAAGTGTCTTCATACATATCTAAATTTACATACACTAATACATCAGTAAATCTGCCAAGATTTATGTGCTGCTTTCTCCCTGGTAAACAACAAACTGTTGAAATGGACTTCACCTAGACAAATGCTGGCTTCTAGCTAGGACACAAGAAGGATGGACACACAAGAGTGATATACTACCATTATAGCTCAATTACTCAAAATTTAAAGGATATATTAAAATATTGAAGTCATACCTTATCAAAATATAGACCTAATGCACAATATAGCAGTGTATCAATTATCATCATCAGTAGACATATGGAAAAATTCACTCCTGATGATTCCTGCAAGATAAATATCTTAGAAATCCAGACAGAAAAAATAGATCAAAATAAAAATAGTAAATGTGAAGTCCATACTGCATAAACTCACCCGCCATATGTTGCTCCACCGAAGTCCAACATGTGCGCGCTCATAATCAGCAAAGTTGACTGACCCCAGAGCAAAGGCCGTAGGTGAAAGTAAAGAAGCAATAACCTTCAATACCCTAAGCAGGCAACCTCAAATCAACTAACCCTACAGTCATATATGAAAATTTGGACTACAACTATATTATTTATTAACAGGAAAAGTACTCACATTGAAACTCCCTCATCATTGACAGTATAATAAGGGAAAAAAGCTCCAAGGAAAGACAGAGTTCCAACCGCTACAGCTGTTTTGGCCCGTTTGAAAAACGTTGATATGAAAAATGACAGCATGATTGCACTAAGCCCAAAAATGAAAAAGTAGGCAAACACTAGTGTCTTATCACTATACTTGAATAAATTATCCATGGTGCAAGCAGTAATGATCCCAGAAGATATTGCAAACTGTAAAGATCAAATTGTACAGAGATGAGAATACCAAAATAATTTCTCAATATAGACAAGGATAGAATCAAATCATCACATTATCAGTTATATAATAAATTTTCAATATAAGAAAACTACTTGACTTAAGGAATTGAATTCCATTAATGGAGCACCCAAGGAATTTCTTGCACTCCATACCACACCAGCAATGATGGCAACAAGCCAACAATCTACATCGTTCAGATTTTCTTGAGGCATAAAATCCATTCCTCATTTGTCAGCTATTTCTGTTGATATGCTTATTTTGTACATAATCTAGTTATATCTGCTGTATTAGTATTAGAATAGTTGCACAAAATAAAAAAACTAGACCCGCCATTATGATTGGTTGACTGACCAACTTAACCCCAAACTCTTGGATTCATGGATGGGCATAAGGAATGAAGCTCCAAAGAAAAATGCCATAACCATTTAGCTACTAAGGCAATGTTTTTAGACACTAAATTGCCAAGATTCAAAACCCCTTCCTTCTTTGGATGACAGCACACATCCCAATTCGCTCAGTGATCCTTTTATCCCCCCCCCCCCCCAAAAAAAACAAAACTCACTAAGCAATCACAACTTGTATCCAATGCACCTGACCACAGGAAATTCCTCATAAACTATTCAATAGTATTAGTCATCCACACTAGCATACAAAACAAAGATGAGAACTAGAGTGGTATAGTTTCGACTACCTAAAGAAAATAAGGTTGTGTTTCGATCAGCTTATTTTGATAGAAAAAGTGATTTTTTTAATTGAAAAAATCACTTTTATTGAAGCTATTCATTTTAGCTTCTACTTGAAAGCTGAAAAAAAGCTCTTTTTAGCTCTTGAATAAAAGCTGAAATGAGTAGCTTATGTGAAAAGTGATCTTTTTTTTTTTTTTTTTAAGTAGTTGAAAAATTACTTTTTATCAAAAAAAGGCTGAAGCAAATGCACTCTAAACCTCTCTTCAATTATCAAGATCCTTAGAAATCCTTTCAAAAACAGTATCTGAAAAACAAACAAATCTAAGATTGTCACTCAAAGGAACACCCAAGTAAATAATAGGCCACTCCAAAATTTCACAACTTGCCAAAGAAGCAATGGAAAGTAAAGGCTTGAGAACCCAAAGTAATACCAGGTAGACTGCTTTGGAAAGGGCATTTGAAAAACTATCCACATCATTTCCTAGGAATAGGATGGTGGCAGCAGTGAGTGCAAATGAGGCCACAATCCCTTCTAATCGCACTTTCACGCCTTTGGTTAACCCACTCACCACCACTCTAGAAATCAACCGGCTAGCCACATCCAGCACCAAAGTAAACAAAAAGCGGCATGAAAGATCTGCTTGCCTCACAACCCTCTGACCACGGAACCAAACTTTTGCCGGAATGTTAACAACCACCAAAAAGGTACTTACTGCAAGACAACCTGAGATCTAACATCTCAGCAAACCCCTTTCTCCCTCGCACATTGTCCAAAAAGCTCCAATTAACCCTATCATAAGCTTTATCAAAGTCCAACTTGATAACAAGCCAGTATTTCGAATTTTTCCTCATCTCACCAACTACTTCATTAGCTATCAAAATAGCATCTAAGATTTTCCTTCCTGCAATAAAAACACTCTAATTCTCCGAAATAGTATCTCCTAAAGGCTAAAACCTCATTGAGACAAAGGTATAGTACCATTCTAGTGATTTTATACAAAGTGGTGACAAGGCTGATTGGTCCATAATCATTAACTCTAACTGACCTATCTTTCTTTGGAGCTGAAGCAATAAAAGTAGTGTTAATATGAACACCAATCTTTCCATACCTATGGAATTCCTCAAACACCATGAAAAGATCAGCTTTAATAAAATCCCAACAAATTTGAATAAAACCAGCCATGTACTCATCAGTGAACAGGTCTCAAATTAAATTCTCATAAAGCCATTGATATTAAATTGGGCCTTCCCACTTATTCATCCTGATACAACAAGAGTGTCTAAAAGTGAACATGCACACGAAAGGAAAAAAAAACCAACAACAACAATAACAAAGCCTATTTCCCAGTAGGTGAATGTGAACACCCAAAAAAAAAAAAAAAAGGGAAAAATATAGCAGATGGAATGGTAAACGGCATACCTCCAAAGCATATGTGATAAACCAAGAGAGATGAAATATACCATCTTTCAAGCCCATCATATAGAGTCCTTCTTTAATCTTCTGTTCCTGAAATATTGCATTAACGAATCAGGAGGCAAGAACTTAATAGAAGAGGATGCCTTTCTGTGTCCCATAAATACTTGGAAATAAGGCAAATAAAAAAATAAAGAGGGAAAAATGCACACAAATAATGAAGGAAACAGGTAAATCAGCAAGCTAATACTAAGTATCAGATTACCAAACCTTCTCAAAAACAGAATAACTGATGAGGCGAGATACTGGATAGAGAAAACCCAATAGGTACCTGCACATGTCCCCACAAATATATTAGTACATATAGCGTATGTTCCATTCTATGTTTGCAAATTTGATTCTTGATGACCTTGATTTTATCAAAATTGATTTTAGTTAAAAGTGATTTCGGAACAATAATAATAATCATAAAAATAAAAATAAAAAGTGATTAATGTGTAGTAGTTTTATCTGAAAAGTGATTTTGGCAAAATGAATTGTTGTTTGGAGAACATTAACAAAAATTACTGTTGAATGTATAATTATTAAAAAGAGTATGAGTTATATGTTGTACTTATCTTTTATTTCACTTCTTTTCTTTTTGGTCATATTGGAACAAAATTATATAATGATTTTTTTTTACTTTTGGTTCTATTATTAAGATTAAAAATTTTAAAAATTTGTTAAAGTGAATTTTCTTTAATGATTAGATAATATTTTATTACATAATAATATGAAATATAAAATGAGAATGATATTTAAAGTTCTTTTACAAGTTATTGTATTTTAAAATTGTTACACTGCAGAAGTCAGTGGGTTATTTTCCATTTTGTTATTGTAATGGCTAGGCAAGAACTTGAAAAAATTATTGAAAGAAAATGAAAAACTAGACAAAAGTTTTGCAGCATAGGGGATTTTGTAAAAGTAGAACCAAGTTTTTCTTGCTTTGAACAAAAAGCCAGTTTAGAACTAAAAATGGGTTTGAAAACATCACTCTATGTAAAACAAAACATACTAAAGACCTAAGCAAAATTCCATTTGATGTTACAAACCCACTTTTGACTGGTTGAAAAGTGCAATCAAAGACATTAATAGTTTTCTGGAGATAAAATCTAATAATATTCTACAAATACAATACTGAAGTTTCCAAGACAAGCTTACAATATTCCCATGACTTTCTTTATGATTGACTGGAACTGGTCATCAGTGTACTCTCGAGTGGGAAATGGAGCTACTCGTATGTGAGCAGGGTTAAACTGAGTCCATGGAATATTCAGAGAGAAATCAGTGTCATACAAGCCTGACAGAGGAAGCTTTACACTTTCGGTGCTGGAATTTAAGTTAGACCGTTGAGCAATGAATATTATAAATGAATCAACCATTTGCTGGAGCTGCAGAACCAGAAAATATCAATGCATTAATGTTTAATGAATTACAGATATCAAATTCAAAAATGGAAGTGATGAATATGCAAATTTATAAGAGGGAATTAAGCACAGACAAAAGAAAGCAAGATTATAAACAGTATAACTTAATGTGTGCAATACATTAGAAACACTCGTTATGTAATATTGAAAATAACTCAAGAAAGTGAACTGTAATGGATGCAACAATAAAAAATAAAATACAGTTTCATGGACCATTAATTTTCAAGCTAAAATATTTTGCCCAAATTAATATCACTACACAGCAGAGAACACGCAACTCATTCTCGCATGTTTTTCTGCATCTCTTATTTTCTCTTTCTTAATCATTCTCCCAAGAGGAAGAGGTATCTTCTTCACAAGCCTATTCAAAATTCTTAAAACTCCAAAATCAAGTCTTTGTTTGGACAATGGCACTTAATAGGATTAACACTAGTGATATGAAAATTTGTGCGCCTTCTCCTGATACTTGTATCAGGTGCAATTCAGAAACAGTGGCCTATTTATTTCTACATTGTTGTACAATTAATTGCCTTTGGAATTAATTGTTCAGTGTGTTTGATGAACATAGGATATTCCCCTACACTTTGGAGCCGTTTCTTATGGATAACTATAAAAGTTTTGGTGGAAAGGAGGCCATGATTCAGCATGTGGTTTATGCAATTCTAATGTGCATTTGGTTGGAGTCTAAGGGTGTCTCTTTGCCCATAGATTGGCTTTAGGATAGGATTGTGTTCATGACTTCTCTATGGTGCTCTTCGCATGGCTGTTTCACGGGACCATCCACCTTGATGTGCAAAGAGGCTGAAAAGCCATTCTGCATTCCTTATTTTTTATTTAATTTGTTCAATTTTATTTTATCCATTTTGGAAGATATCCTATTGATCCCCAAGTTGCACTTCCCTAAACTCTCAAATAAAATATTTTTCATAGACAGATTTGTTTTATGTGCTTTGAAGGAGAGGATAAGGCTCTCCACTCAAGGGGATAAGGCTTCATACAACTCACCATCCTCAAGCTCCAAAGTGCTAGGAGCCTTGTATGTTTTGGAGGATGTCGAATACTTCCCCTAGTTGTACTTACCCTAGTCCCTCAAATAAACTTGTTCATCACAAGAGGACTAAATATAGGGAATTACAGACTTTTAACTTTTCCAATAAACCCAAGCAAGAGACAATAAATTCTTACAACTCTTGAAAATTCCTGTAATTGTGTTCTGCGTTATGACTAAATTGTCCAGAATAAAACAAAATGCACAATTCAGCCTTCTAATATTCAATCAAACATATCCTTCCATGCCTAGTACTTTATTTAACCCATGAAGATAATACTTTATTTAAAAAAAAAAAAAAGGAAATTTTATCAGAGAAAGCAAGAAATATAACTACAAAACATTTAAGGATAAGAAATTTTCATTTAAAAAAAAAAAAGAAAAACAATGAAAAAGGAGACTCCTATAAACGATTCACTTTAGAAGAGCTATCCAACCCTTTTGCATATCTGAAATACTTATACGTTAAAAAAACCATGTGCTAAACACCAGATAGAAGACACCAGAACAATTCTATCCCATAACAGATTCAGCGGTAAGGAAATACCCCTGAAGATGCAAGCATTTCTTTCCAATCACAAACACATAAACAGCACATTGGCACGAAATCTTATATCTGTGATAGATTCAGGCTTCAACCAGCAGATCCCCAAAAGTGAGAAAATAAGATGTCACATGCTCAATTCTCTCTTAAGACATAGTGCCTTCAATACTAATCATTCTAAGCTACACAAAACTCAAACAAATAAAATCTCGTCTTATAATTCTTTTCTGTCATGAAGCTTGTAAAAAAGGACCAATAACAGTTGCACTGCATATATAATCAGCTGATGTTGTAATTCTTCTCCCCAGTGGTGACAGATATTGTGAAAATTTTATACATAATTTCACCAGTGGAAATTTGCCTCCTGCAACTTTTTGTAGGCAATATGTCATTGAAAAGATCATATGTTTCTTCTTGTTGGTTCATAATAATATGCATGAGAAAGGTTTGAACAATTCCTTCAGTACTTTTACAGCTTCCCTGAGAACTTCTGAAAAGAGTTAAGAATCTTGATAATTAATCTTTTCACACAGCACCTATGCAGACAAATATTTCCAAAATACATATGCAGCAGTTGATAACCATCTATTCACTTTTAGTTTAAGTGAAAGCAAGAAACATCACAAGGTAACAATGCCCTTACCAGAGATACTTAAAAAAATTGGCTAATCATGCACTAGATAATTTCAATTTGTACTTACTAGA
Source organism: Pterocarpus santalinus (assembly GCA_031439595.1). Taxonomy (NCBI): domain Eukaryota; kingdom Viridiplantae; phylum Streptophyta; class Magnoliopsida; order Fabales; family Fabaceae; genus Pterocarpus; species Pterocarpus santalinus. The sequence continues at coordinate 63,673,411 of CM062532.1, forward strand.
GGTAACAAAATCAAGGGAAAAATGACAACAATGAACAAGAAATTATCAGAATCAGAATTAAGCAATCATACAGTAAAGAAGCCACTGAAGCTGTATTGCATTGTTGGTACAGCACTAACACCCAGTTCCAAGTCATTAAGAAATGGCCCATTTGTGTCCATTATTGTTTTTACATCTGGGAAACCAGAGAATGCCCATGTATGATTGAGGCGTATGCTATAATCAAATGACTGAGGACCTTGTTCATAAAATACAACAGCTCCTTTAATTTTGGGATTTGAACAATTCCTAAACAGCGAAATAAATGAAAATTATCAGTAAAACAGCCAATATTTCAGCTTCTCAAAGAATTTCAAACGACTAAAAAAAGCATCATTTGCATATTTCCCGTTGAGCAGACACTAGCTAATAAAAATTAGTGGGAAAGCAGCACCAAGACTAAAATAAGTAATAATCTAAAAGAGCTAGTCATATGTGGAAAAACCAATCTTATTAGAGAGGAAAGGAAAAAAGTAATTACAATGCAGGAGAAGAGAAAGAACATGGTTATATATATATATATAACATAAATTAAAATCAATGCATGCATAAATTAATACGCTACAAGAACCAAAAATCCTAATCTCAAGTAACAGTAGAAGCTTTATTTGATAGGAGAGAAGTTGTTTACAGGAATAAAGCTCATTCTGCAATGACAGTAACCCAAAACACTAATCAAGAAATAAGTAGTCTCTAATGCAACTCACACCTCAACACTTTGGACATCTAAAATTATGTATAAATCTCAGAAAATATTCTACATTAGTTAATCATTATCTTTTATCTCTCCTAGCTGTGTAACTCAATATACTATTATTTGCCTCAAAACCATTGCATGTGCCAGTAACATACTATTCTGGCAGCTGACAATAGACCTTCAAATCTAGTAGAAAGCCTTCATAGCCACAAAATGATTTTACCTTGCTTGATTGCAGGTACCATAAGCATCTGAGCGAATGTAGCTTTCCAACTCTGCCTCATCTTTGTAGACTATACTGACAAGCTGCATATTGAAACCAAATTTTAATTAGCCAGAGTCATGACAACTCTTTCCAGAAGCTAAATGGAGGACATATATGTCTCTTTACTGTATGAATTCCACGAGGTGACTAGCTTGTAGAAGCCTTTAGTTGTATGAAGACACTCCAAGTTAGAGAAAATCAAGAGGAGGGGGGGCAGCAGAGCCCAGAAATGGGAGAATGAGAGAGGGGGCAGGGGAATGACTTCTGACTAGTACATGGAGTGGGCCCTTGAAACGCACTTCTTTTATTACAACCACAATCGTTGATTTTTTTTATTTTGTTGGTCAATTTTCTAATCAAAATTCTGCTTTGCTATCTCTGGTTTAATTGTTTAAATACCAACATTTTTTATTTTTTTTTTACCGTAAGACCTCTATAAAATGAACAAGTTCAAAAAGTAAGGTGAGCTTTATGATAGACCTGCCAGATAGTGACAAACTGAATCTTTTAACTATTTTTCGAAGATATTATTTACTTAAATCAAAATGCACGGAATATCCATTTTTTCATTGAATTTTATATCCTGCAAAAAGCAGTGAATGGCAACTAAGCAGTCTAATGCGTTTCAAGTGACAAAAATCAAAATAAAAATGAAAATAAGTAACAACAGGCACAGATAGACTTGATAAAGCAGCCAAAGGAATGTATCCAACAAAGGCTGCAGCGAGGAGGACAGCCAAAGAAGAGCTGCAAGTATGCATAGCAAGAGAAACTGCATTCAAGCACTCAACCACAGTAAGGCTCAGGCTTGCGGGCGGTTATGGTTCTAGGATTTGGAGGAAGCAAAGTAAAATATTCCACTGGCATATCAAGGATAAATTAAGCACATAAATTAGAAACCACATACTTAAAGACAACAAATAGCTACCTTGAAGAGCGAAAATTTCATTGACACTACATCTATCATCAGCTTCGTCTCGTCAGTATCCGGTGCAAAAGCTAAATACTCTCCTTTCTCCCACAAGGATTCCAAAACTTGATGGAAGTTAGGGGATATACCTTTACCCACCTCGACAAACATGTCTTTCTGAATGTGCCTGCTCCATTTCCACATAAAGGGTTACTCCTCACAAGTCATCAAACGTAAAATAACTTCTCAAACTATTTCCATCCATATATAACCAGCTACCGAAAACCAATTCGATCTACTTTTACTTCATTAATATAACAGTATTCAAAACGAAATCAAAATTAACATATTAAGAAAATATTAAAACCCTGCATTTCATTCGCTTTGTTTAGTATCTCCATAAATCAGAGGACAGAAAGAAACACACACACACACACACACACACAGAGAAAACATCAAAACGGAGACAGAAGAAAAAGATATCAAGCAATTAATAGAAACACTGACGGTTCAGATGGATGAATTTGTGTGTCCACTTGCGTCCTTACAGCCACTAACAGCAACAACACAACCGTAGGGAGCAATATCTGCCACAGATTGAGCCATAAGCATAAGAATTCCACTAGACCTGAATCCTTCTTCACCAAATTCAAATGCAATTGGAACAAAAACAAACAAACACACTCATACACGAAACCCTAAACATATCGTACAAAAACAAAATATAATTACATCATTACATGCCATAAACGGAACATTACAAAACCGTAAGAATTATCGTAAAAATTACATAAAAGCCACAGAAGGAAACCGTTAAAAAAAAGGAAACTCCGAAAAAAAAAACAGAAAAATTAAATAAGTAAGTAAAGTGAAGATCACGGAACAAAAAAACACAAGCACAGGGAATCGGTGAAGTTACACAGAGGATCAAAGCAAAGAAAGAAACAGAGTGAAAGGAACAGAGACAAGAAGCAGAAAACGTGGAAGCGAAGGAGAAGAGAAGATGAGAGAGAAAGAAGATGGAGGAACCTCAGCTGCAGTAACGAAAGGGTGACGAATTTTGAGAAGCCAGTTCTTGCGGAGCATGACCTTCAACTGCCTCTTGGCAGTTCCCATGGCTGCAACCTTAAAAGCGCAAAACCCTAGAACTAGGATCGAGAAACAGTGCTGTTCTAGCTCTAGAGAAGAAGAACAACAACCAGAAGAAGAAGAAGAAGAAGAAGAAGAAGAAGAGTGCGTAGGAGACAAAAACAGAGGCTCTTCTGGCTCGGTGGAGCTCGTACGCTTCAATGCACAATTTAGTATGGCTCAGAAGTCCATAACTGAAGAAGCCAAAAACCTGTCATTTTTTTTACTTTTTTTCTTTTTAATTAATTGTTAATTAATAAAATAAAAAAAGGAAACAGTGGATAAGTTTGGGCAGTATTTTATTTTATTTTAAGAAATTTAAAACAAAATAATTGCTACTGTTAGTATATATAAATTATTCTTAAAAAAAACGTTTAAAATGATATTGGGGTGGGGTCTGGCTGCGTTGCGTCACGATATACCAGGTTTCGGTTGAGGGTTCGTGCGCCGGTGTAGTCTTTATCGTCTCGTGAGACGAGGAGAGAAAACATTCAATATATCTTGTGATATAATGTAATAAAAATAAATAAAATAAAATAAATGCTGCGCCAACAACGGACTTTGGACTTTTTGGTCCAAGATGTTTATTTGTAAATAAATGCAATAAAAAATGTATTTGAGAGAGAAGGGGCAAAAAAAAAAAAAAAACCTCTGCTCGGGAGACTGAAGTCTTAATTTCTAGTAAAATCAAATCAAGTTTCTAGCTACAAGAATCATCATTCTACTCACAAGAATGAGAGCGGTGCCGCTACAAATGCTCGGTTAATAATTATAGTTTTTTTAAAAAAAAACAAACAAACAAACATTTGACACTAAAATAGAAACTCCTATTTATGTATAAATAAATATACTTCAATTTATCATCTTATATATCAAGGATTATTCTTTAAATTTAATTTTGATGTATTGTTAAATAAAAAATTATATAAATATCTAATCATATATTGTCATATTAATAAAAGTATTTGATTCAATCACTCACTATTTTAAAAATTTTATAACTAGAAGTATATAAGTAAATGATAATGTAGAACTCTTTTATATTGAGATATATCAAATTAATCTCTTATTCTTTTGCTAAACGTGTTTAAAAAATGTTTTCTTACAACATATATCAATACAACTAGCTCAAACTTTCAGATATTATAATTTGTCTTCCAAATTTTAAAAATTATCAAAACACTCATCCATTATTTATTAATGTATAAGAAAAAATTTATGTTCAACCATTTATCTTAATATCAAGTACTAAATATTTATTAAATTTAGTTTTAATTCATTTTCTATATAAAATTATTTTTACACTCATCTAATCATATATTATCATATTAATAAAAATATTTAATTCTTATAATTATTACATTAAAATATTTATATATATATATATATATATTATTAAATAAAATATAAAACTATTTATATTGACAATATATTAAAATTAATCTAATATTTATTTAGTTTTTCATAAGTGATAAATGAGTCCTGCAAAAACTTTTTGAAGACTTGAAAAATGATGCTAGATTGATAATTTTAGTTAGAGTGATAATTTTATATCATCAAATGATGCTAACTAGATTTGTAGGTCACAAGAAATAGAAAAATATATTACTTTGGTAAATATTTGTATTTATTTAATCATGCAGTGTTACATTACTAAAAATATTTAATTCTTATAATAATTATCTCAAAAATCACATGTAATAGTAAATATGATTAATTAATTGTATAAAATACTTTATAATAATTATGTATCAAAATTAATTGAAAGAACACAACTATTGTTATATAAGATCCATCATTATTTATATCGAATCCACTAATTTTATTTTGGTATTCTTTCAAGAACATGACTCGCTTGTTATATTAGTGAATGAGAAGTGAAGAAACTTAACCTTGTAGCTAGCACCATTTCTTTGCAATTCAAAGATTTTCTGAAAAACCTCTCAAAAAAATCTTCTGACAAAAAAAATACTCCTTGCACTCTTTGATGACTCTCAAGCAGCATAATTACGTACCAAAAAAATCAAAGCAAAAGGCATGTACGTTTATTTATTTACTTTTTAAATTGACACCTTAATTTGTACCGCAAATTACAAGCAAATAAGACATATTTATTAGAAACGCCAGTAAAGGCACGTAGGGAAGGAATAAACAACAAAATTTAGCTAAGAAACTTTGACAATGTGGGAGATCATATCTATGTGAATTTCCTCTTAACTTTAGCTTCTTTTGGTTTTCTTCTTTTGTTTTCTATTTTTTAGGAAAAAGGTGATTGAACTCTGAATTTCTCTAAATAATCTGGGCCTATTTATTTATTTTTTATTTTCTGTATTTTCTATCTTCAAAATTTTATGAAGAAAATAATTAACATAATAAAAGCAACCAAAAAAAATATATGTTTCCTATTTTCATTATTTCCTTTATAGAATTCTAGAAACAAAAATCATAAAAATAAAAATAAAAACTAAACAAACCTACGTTTTCATGAGTTACAAATTCAATGTCTGTTCATATGTTATGCATCAGTTTAAGATGAGTTCACTAGAACACAATTCAACTTTTCCCCCATCATTTTGACATTTTGGAAAAACAGAAGCTACCTCAGGGTATAGGCGAATCAAAGGACGTCAATAGGGTACGGCAAGGTATGCGCCCCATGGATAAATACCCACTCTTATCTCCTGTTTTATATATGTACAAATACCAACTTTTGACTTTTTTATAGATTTACGAGTATCCATATATATTAATTAGAATATTAAAAATTTAAAAAATTTAAATTAAATATAAAAATTTTAATATTATAAAATACTTAAATTAAGCATAAATAATAAGCTAATTCCACAATTCGAAATCTAATAACTTAATATACTTAAAATAAAAATAAATATATAAAATAAACATAAAATAAGTACAATAATTCAATTTCATTATCTAAATTCTAACAATTTAAAATACTCAAAATAAAAATAAATCCATAATAATAATTCAATTATTAGTCTAACACATAATAAATGCAAATAAATTTAACTTCTAAATTTAAATCTTAATTCAATCAATTTAAATAATAATAATATTAACTTAACTAAGTTAATAACTTAAAATAAAATAATAATTTCATATCAAATACCTACAATTATGAAAATAGTGATTCCTTTCTACACCCCATTTAATATATAAATATTTAAAATTCTCATTTACCCTGCTACCCTCCCCATCACTGATAATACCTGCAAATATCCGCGCAGCGGATTTTTTAAACATCCCCACGAATAGCAACTCAATGTGAGTGTGACATCTGTTAATTGCTTGTTTCAATTGCAGGATTCGAGTAATTGGTCCCGCGAGACCATGTCCATATGGTCCATTTGGCGGGTCAATATAATAAAATAATAAGCCAAGTACAGGCTGCAAATTGCAACGGTCCACTTCCGGTTTATTTTTGTTAATAGCAACGTTATAGAATTAAAAAATACTAGAATTTTCATTAAAAATAATAGTATATGAAATAAAATGATATAATTATTTATTCATCTAAGAATTAACGTAAATGTAAAACCATTATATCGAATAATTTTAGATAAAAAATTTTGTTCGGTATCTTTTTTCTTTTCTTGGTTAATATCATAGATCTTTCAGTGTTTTTCCTTTTGGTTCGAAGTTTTTATATTTTTTATTAAAATCTATACTTACGCCTATATAATTAAGGATAGCTTTGCTTAACTTATTTGAGTTTTGTATAAAAACAATGTGCTGCAAAATAAAATGAAATAAAATAAAGTCTCTGTTGTTGCTAGAACAGGTTGGCATGTTTGGTCGGTTATAATATAATTCATAAGATGATTCTATTGAATGGGAAGGGACAAAATCATTTTAAAATTTGTCAACGAATGGCATTATGATTCTATTTATTCGCTGAGCCTCGACTGATAAGATGCTGGAGTGGAGTAGCCGTCCCTCCTTATCTTCAAACTGAAGTCGTTTGAAGTCTAACCCATTGTTTGTTTCAAGAGAAAAGAGAGAAAAAGAAGTAGGAAAGAAAGAAAATAAAGAGATTTTGAAATTGTTAGAAGAAAATAAGAGAGAAAGAAAATATTAATTGTGGAACCTATAAAATTTTTTTCTCTTCACAATAGATGAGAAAATTAAAGAGAGAAAAAGATTTTATATAAAATAATTATTATACCTCATATATAAATATAAAAAAATATTTATATTATATTATATAAAATAAAAAAGTAATTTAATATAAATATTTTTTTTTACTTTTCTCTCCAATCAAGTAAGAGAAAAAATATTTCTCATTTTTTTCCCTTTATTTTCTCTTTATTCAAGTAATAAGAGAGAGAATGAATTTTTTTTTATTTTCTCTTCTCTCTATTTTTTTTATTTCTATTTTCTTTTTTTATTTTCTTTTATCATCCAAACAAAAGGTAAGTGCAATTTCATTTTTTTAATAAAAATAGTTCAGAAAGAGGGAGATTTTTCTCAATAATAAATCCATATACATAATGGATCTTTTTTCTTTTTACCTAACATATGCAAAACTAACAATATCTTTGAATATATTAATCGTTTGGTTTATTACATGGATGGCATAGAAAAATTTGGAAAAATGGCGGTATAGATTAGTGCAAGTCTGATCCACGTATTGTAAACACACTTCTAGTTACGTTAGATTTTTTTGACAAACAGAAAATATTAAAAGAAAACTGCTTAAAATCTTCGTGTATGCTCGCGCGCGTTTTTTTGTTTTTAAATAACCACATGAGTATCGATTTCAATGTTCATTTACTGCCATAACGCGCATTGCATGATACTCTCACTTCTTGTGCGAAGCTAACTCGTGATGATCACCTAGGGTTTTGATGATTTGATCCATTAATTCCTGTACGGCTTCAATTGAAGCTGATGACTGTATAATTCGATGTGAACAGTGAATTGTTGTGACTAATTTCTTTAGGAATCGGGGAAATAAAATCTAATTTTACTTCTTAAAAAAATGGGTGTACTAGTTTTTCCAAAAAAAAAAAAAAAGAAGCTATATCTAGCAAGTATATTATATCAAAATTCCAACGTATAAAATAAAAATCTCATGTTCCTTGTTTGCTCAAACAATATAATATAATGCATCACAAGCGCGGAGAAAACATAAACTCCTTGTACAAATATGATTGAATTAAGTTTTTTTTTTTCTCCATACTATCAATTTTTAAAGTGGCTCTATACTTTTTCAATTAAAATCCTATAATTTTAAATATTTTTAAATAGATTTACCCTCAAATAAATATAGTTAACTTTTTTTTTTGATAAAATAAGTACCATTAACTCTAACTTAAGTTAACCATGGAGTCTTATCATTCGTGATCGAGAACATGAAAGGAAATTTTAAAAAATAACTACAAGATGGTTTCAGAATGCATACTATATCTTTTTATTTCCTCCTTTTTACTCTAATTCTAACTCTCAAACACAGCCTTATAGGGTGGTCATGCTCAGTGCAAATAGGAGAATGATATTCATATATTATTTTTATTATACTATTTTGTATTACTTTTTTAAAACAATAAAACAAGAAAAATATACATCTTCTTATATCTTTTTTAAAGCAAATATAGGTATAAGATCTTGATGGCTTGTCTACAGCTATAATTTATGAAGAAGTAAATATATATTTTAGTCTCTAAAAATTTTTTATTTTAACACTTTAGTCTATAAAAAATTAAATTTATACACTTTTGTCTCTAATATATTTTCGTTTTAACACTTTAATCCTCAAAAAAATAAATACATACACTTTAATTCAAAAAATTATATATATATAAATATATATATATATATGTATAGTCCCTGAAATATTTTTTTTAATACTTTAATATTTAAAAGATTAAAATATATATACTTTAATCCTCAAAAGATTCAATCTTTTAAAGATTAAAGTATTAAAACTAACATCTTTCAGACACTAAAATGTATATGTTTAATATTTTAAATACTAAAATGTTAAAATAAAAATATTTCAGGGACTAAAATATAATTTTACATATTTATGTAAAATGCAGCGACATCGATTCATGTAGCTAACTTCACCTATTGAAAAAGGCTTAATTATTGATTAATTAAAAAAGGCTTAATTATTGTGGTAAAATTTAACAACCAAATTGAAATCATGGAGATGCATACACAAAAAATCTATTAGGTGAGCCTATCTTTTGTTGTCAAGTTGAGGCATATTTTGTTCTCCTATTTTCTTTTTTTTTTTTGTTGGATTAATCAAAGTTTGGGTTGAGGGTTTATAATACAATTGGATGTAATTAGTTAATAGTATAATATATTTTATAATGGCAATATATTAAAATTAATCTCAAAGAAACTAACATAAATATTATTATAACTTGTTCAATAACTCGTGTGATGTACGGAAGCAAATTGTTTGCAATTTATTTGATACATCTCCTATATATATCTTAGTGAGTGAGTGAGTAAATGAGTAAGCGTGTGCATGAAATGCTAACTTTCACGCATTTAAGTGATGATTAGATAATTTTGCTTTTTAAGTAGACTATAATGTTCATTATATCTTTTTCAAACAACTTAAGTGTTGTATCTATTTTTAACAATTAAATATATTATTAATTAAGAAACAAATTTTTGTCTCTCCTTATAATTTCTGATTCTATAAATGTATTTCTAACAGTTTTTGAAAAAAGTTAATGGTACTACAATTTATGTTTTTTTAACAAAAATTATACATTGAAAATTGACAATACGTTTAATCTTTTAATAATAATATAATTTACTTTTTCAAAATTTTTCTTTCATTATTATTTTTTAAAAAACAAAAGTAAAATAGTTTACTTATAAAAATATCATAGAGAAACATTATCTTTATTTTTTAAATATAATAATTTATTAATTTCTCTTTAAAATTCGATAACATAATATTGTTTCATTTTTATTAAAAAATTATTACTACGTTAATTTTATTTTATGAAATTAGTATTTTATTGAAGAATAATTTTTGAAGTTAGCAATTATTAGAAGATAGAGAAAAACTATCTTGTAAATAATAGCATATTTAATTATTAAAATAGACATAACTCTTAAATTGTATAAGAAAAGATAAAATAAAAATATTTTTATACAATTAAAAGAATGAAATTTTTGAGTGAAAGTTAGCAGTTACCATCTTTTCTCTCTCTCTATATATATATATATAAATATTAAATTGAAAGTTTTTATTGAATAAATGAGGTATATATAATCTTATATAAGGTTTTTGATTAATAAAATTTTATATAATTTTTAAATAATTTAATACTTCGTCATTCCATTTTATTTTAACATATAATATGCTTTTAAAAAATATAAGTAAATATTATCTATTAAATTACTTATCTATCCATAATTATACTTACTGCACCCAACCGAAAAAAATAAAAAAAGAAAAAGTCCATAGAACTAGATTCAATCCATGAACTCATAGTGGTGGGTGTCAGTGCTGGTGGGGGGTTGTGGCGTGCCGCATGCGATGCAAATTGTTGGACTTGGAATTTGAGTTTGGGTCGGTCAAATTTGGCTGTCTCCCAATGGCAATTGGCAATTGGCAATTGGCAATTGTCAAAGACACTGCATAATGCATGAAATTTTGGCATTTTGGCGATAAAAACAGCACTGACAACATCTCACATGAATATATCGCATTAACTCATTCCACTCAGACACACGAATACAGTGTGAAGGTGTAGGGAAACAAATGGCATAAATTAAATTTTGCATTTCTATTATGTCTACCTCACTTGACTTTGAGGGGAAGTCTGAATCTTCCTTCTCCCCTGATTGTGCTTTACTTAGACTGAATGCGTTTATTATTTCTCTAGACTTGAAGAAAAAGAAAATCTTATAAATCTGGTGATCATTAAAAGAATAAGAAAAGATTTCAGAAGCAATATATGGGAATAAGAAGATATCTACTAAGTGCTTGTTTGTTTTGTATTTTGAGCAGCCTAATCGTAAGTTTTAGTGGCTGTAAAATGATATTGGCTTTCAACTCATATTTCAAACTTACTATTCAGAGGGTCCAAAATTAAGGTTGGTAAAAGTAAATGCGAGTGTGCTTTTCATTTTCGGTTTTGAAAGCGAGATGCTTTCTTACTGTTAAACCCTCTGATCGCCCATCTCTTGTCAATGTCTTTTACCAAACTCACCCACCTCTCATCCTTTTTCATAATTATATGTCTAGAACTAATTTTGTTTTATTCTATCTGAAAAAACTAATTTTCTTAAACATATTTTAAAATATCTAAACTAAACACAAATTAATTCTTTCAACTCTAATTCTTCTAGAAATAATTCTTTTAACTTAATTCTTTAGAAAGAATTCCCCTAAAACTTAAATCAAATATACCCTAAGTAAAAATATTTATTGAATTCATTCATAGTTATCAAGTTTTAATTCATAAATTATTAATAAATATTTATTTTTATTTTGACACCCTCCAAAAAGAAAAGGATCAAAATCAAAGAGGAATCCGGCAAGTAAGAGTGGCAAGCAAACAAAGGATGATCCACTTTATATTATCAATATCTGTATTTTTATGTTTTTTAAGGTAATTTTTTTTTCAATTCACTAAATAGTAGCATATTTTCCTTACTAAAAATATTTTTGTCAATAATTTTTTCCCCTCATCCTTTACTAGAGGCAATCATACTTGACATACAATTCAACATTAAATATAGATATCTCTCCTAACTGAGATTCAAACTATAGTTTGTGATGGTGTAAGGGACTAACCTCTTCCACTAGACTGATTCCGGTGAGTCCATTGTCAATAACATATTTTTTTTCATTAGATATACCAAGTTCACTGAAAATGAAAGTACAATTCTTTCACACTTCTAAAACTTTAATTGAAACATAATTTCGGCAAGCTAATCCATCATAATTTTTGTTACAACAAATTGGAAATACATCGAGGAAGTTGATACCAAGCCCAAAAAATCGTCTAGGTAAGGGAAGGATAGCACTATACAACAAGGAGTGGAAGAAGTGTAATGGCGTACGATTTTGTTTTATAGTTCATCACATAGAATAAAATCCATTTTATAAATCATAATTATACAATTAATCGAATGACGTAGAATATGTGATGCACTAATCCACTTGAGTAGCACTATGGATTGTAAATTAACCCAATCGGATAATAATTCCCAAACCCATGGGAGCTTGTGAAAGCACATTCCCCCAAAAGAAACGCTGAATTAAGATCCAATGATATTGTTAATAACATTCGAAGATATTTTGAGTTGAGTTAGGGACTCAAATTCATTGGGTATTGAACAACTCGTACTCGATATTTGAATGTCATTCCTTCATTCATCTCGTGAGTCACTTTCAAAATTGTGTTCCCGATCAAGTAAATACATTTTGAAAGTATTTGGTTGTTGCATCCCTTTACATCATTCTATTCTTCCACCTTATTTTTCCCATGGAAAAAAGTTTTCTAATTGCTTAAAATTATTTTGTATGCGCCTTAAATGATAAGTAAATTTCAGTTTAGTAAAACATCGGGAAGAAAAAGATAGTTTCAGCATTTGAACAAAGATTAGTCTCAAACTTGAAATCTTGGCAAGACAAAAAACAATATTTTGTTATAGAAGATGAAGTCACCATTACTTCATTTTTGCCACGAAGTTGTAGATATTTGAAGAGTTATTGAAGAATCCAAGTTAAGAAATGTTCAACTCGAAAGAAACCACAAATACCTGGTCAATAAAGTGACGCAACTTATAGATCGCTAATCAGTTATGTGATTTAATTGCTTGTGTAATAACTCGACTAACCATTTACTATTAACATGTTGCTTCAAAATTGAATCAACTAAATACTTATTTGTTTGGTACAGATTATAGATCTTTTTTTCTCTTCCATTCTTTTTTCCGCTTTTATATATGATTTGCCGGGATTTAAGAATTTAATTTTTTTTATCCAGTAAATTTCTTTACGCTCCAAATCATTAAAAAGTTCCAACATCACAATCATGTCAAATTTATCCTTTAAAAGTATATTTAATACAATAGTCACTGGAAAGTGATCTAATGAGAAATTTGGATATAATGCATGAGAACAGATTCTAATCTCATTACCAAATGTACCAAAAAACAAAGAATTTAATTTAAATACACTGACATTCAGTATAAAATAATTTTAAACTGTACGCTAATAAAAATAAAGAAAAGTGCTAACTCATACAAATAACTATCCACTATAATGAAGGTCCTACCATGATTTTTCATTTTTCACTATTTCTATTTGTTAACGGTATAAAACTATTTTATATTATCAGTGCATACCAATTAAACTCAAAAACAAATACACAACTCGATAATAAATAAGATTAAGAATGTAATGTACATGGTTTTTTTTTTTTTTTTTTTTGGGTCAAGTGAAATGTACATGGCTGTGGGAAGGTTTTGCAAGCATGTTTTCTATTTTTTTGGGTCAACTTGTTGGAGCATCCTGTTGAAGCCTTTATTATTTATTTTAAAGAAGTCTCTTTTTGGTCATGTATGAAATCTCTTCGATCCACAATGTTGCTCTGTAGTTTTGGGCTTTACATTTATTTTTTTTGGGTCAAGGGTGGGAAATTTTATGGGGCATGGGGTAGGGAGTGCGGCGTCGAACCAATTTCTTCATCTTATAAGGCCTGCAAATCAGCCACTGCAGCTAGGGCCTCATCCGCGAGCCTTAACTCATTTTCTTCATAACGGCTTGACCTCCTTGTAACTCATCGTTATCTGTGAACAGATTAAATGGCTTTTGACCCAAAAGAAGAAAATTAAAAACAAAAGAGATTAAATGATAAAATAAACCGTTCGATAGGGTTGCGCCGTTCTCGTGCTAAAAGTTCGTATCTTTTTTTTTAATAATTTAATTTAAATATATTGATAATATAAAATAATTTTACACTGTCAATCAATAGCAATAATGGAAAGTGCCAACTCACATAAATAACTACATATTATAATGAGAGACTCACCATGATTTACCACTTTTCCCTATTTCTATTAGTTGACAGTATAAAATTATTTTACACTATTAATACATACCAATTAAACTTTTTTTTTTAAATGGTTTTAGACCCAAAAAAAAAAATGGTTCGGGGTTGTCATTCTCATCTTAAACGTTAGAATATTTTATTATTTGAATGTAATTGATATACATTAATAATATAAAATAATTTTATATTACTAATTAATAAAAATAGAAAAAATAAAAAATTATAATAAATCTCTTATTATAATAAATAATTATTTACATAAATTAATACTTTCTAATATTTTTATTAATAATTAGTATATTTAAATTAAATTCTTATTATTTTACGGGTTGTTTAGAAAACATGCGCATAATATCATGGAAGTTTTGCATATACAAATATTTAATTAAATCACAATATCAATATCAATGTATAACAATTATACTCTTTTAGTAACTTGTTGCTCAATGCGATCAAGGGTCAAGCAAGACACACCAAACCGACTAGAACAAATACAAATCACAGCCACGGAGGGAGATCAATGCGAAATGCCTGGGCAACAGTACGGAAATAATCATGATAATAAATATAAATATAATAGCGCCTCAAAAACTCCTACGCAAATGAATCTATAACCATATTCGTGCATAATTCCACCTCTTACTCTGTACAGAACATTCCGGATTAAATCAAAATTTGTCTAACGCTGATTGCATATACATGATAGAGATATCAACTGATACATGTCTGTCTTGCAAATATTTATGCTAATCCTCTATTTATATCATCAATGTAAAATTACGGTAATACTTGTGTTTCTCTGACCTCTAAAACCCATGTAATACTTATGCTAATCCTCTATACATATATATCATCAATGTAAAACCACGGTGATACTTGTGCTAATCCTCTTGCGAAAAAAGCAGTGGGATCATTCTCCGAGACCCGCTTGAGCTCTTAAACACTTGTGCTGTGGTTTGATACAAAAGTTCAGCTCTCCAGGCGCATGCCTTTCTTCAATCACAGAAATTCAAATGTCCAATCACTCCTCTGGCTGAAACATAGTGTACGTTGAACTGGTCTCAGTCTTTGTAACCTGCACATCGATCCAAGTGATCTTGGTGAGGTGAATCTACAAGAATGTCTTCAAGTATTTTTCATCTTACCATATGCAGTCACCTGGGGCTGAAGGGGGGAACATATATCAATTGTTTCGTGTAACTGATGGTTTTTGAACAACTATTGTCCCTGCCACCTTATTATTGTCAGATAAATTTTATATGCAAAAGGCTGCATTTCCTTTATAATTTGTTAAATGATAATTAGAAAGGTATTGGCAACCAATCTCCAGTAAATAACAGAAGTGTTGAAATAGTAGGGGTGTATCCTAAAATTACAAGTATCTGGTTATGCAATTTTAGACTCCATCCATATTTTCTGCATATCTTCTTTTCATAAGCAAAGAAAAGAAGGACCATTTGTGATAAAGTTTAGAAATATGTAATAAGATCTTATCAGTAAAATAATGTTTTGCTTAAAATTGCATTCATTATATTACTCCAAGAAATAACACATTAAATTTTCTGACACCACTTTGTTAGCTAAATAGCTTAGGAAAACAAGTCACTATAAACATCTAATCATCTGACTAAAAAAAATTTGTACTATGGTAATAAATAATAATTCAAAAATATTTCAACAAGAACATATGTATTTCAGTTTTCCAGATTTCATTTTGAATTTGAATAAGACATTATTACTAATATGGATTACCATTTAAGACGACTATAACTCACTGAACCTTTTAGCAATACCTATAAAGTTTCATGTAATCTCAATCTTCCGAAAGCAAGTAAAGCACTAAAGCAATTATACCAACCTCGGCTGTACGAGGAAGGCCAGCAGGGAGTATAGGAACAAGAGATGTCCAGAGAACAGGATCTGCCAATGGATCAACAGTATTGTAGGCTGTCAAAAGTGGCGCAGACAAGAATGGAGTCAATGGGTAAACATTTCTCTGAAGAGACAATGCCCCACTCATTCCCATTGCAATGTCAAGTCTATCATTGCCACCATCATGATTTGATGATTTCTCAACTGCTTTGCCATGATCCAACTTATTGACTATATTTTTGTTTTCATTCTCATCATTATCTGTACTATTCTCCTGTTTCTTTGCTGCTTTCTCTTGCAAGCTCTTGTAAGCAGCAGACTGTGACAAAATACTTAGGGCAGATCCTGAAGAACTTTTATGTTTTTTCTCGTTGTGGGGCCTGCCTAACTCTGGCATCTGGTATGGTTCAGTAGGTTGCACTTTCTGCTCCAATGTTTTAAGTTCACTGGAAATATCTCCAGCAAAGCCATGCTTTTTTTCTTCTGATAATCTTGTACCACCATCAGGTTGTCGACTTTTATTAGATGCCCACCACTTGATGTGACTTGTTAAATCAATCTTTCTTTCTATGCGGAAACCACTTACATATTCACTTTCTGCTGCTGAATCATCACCTGTACCTTTAATGTTAAAAATCAGTGATGTAGATGATAGTGATCTTGCAGATAAAACAGGTGGAATTAATTGAAATTTTTCATTTCTTTTCAATAGCCAAAGGAAGTGCCCAAATGAATATGGTTCACATAACTTCGTTCAATATTCAATAGAAGATTAGCTTGAACCTAAAATTTGATTAGAACATACCATACTGCATGCTATTGAAGTAATCAGATCCCGCCATACGACCATATGATGGCTCCCATCGACTAATTTTTAGTACCGCCGCATGCAAAATGAAACAGTGTTAACAATCATACCCAAGTCAGAATCTATACAACAGATGACAACTACATCAGATCATGAAGAATTTAGATGTGGAGCAAAGCAGAGAAAGACAAAGTCTTCTGAAAAATGAAGAACTAGCTCTACACACATACCCACACAGACTTAGAAATGCAAATGTAGATAAAATGTTATAGAATGTTAACTGTCAGACAACTTCTGCATAAATAAACATGAACCGGATTTTAAGATAAACATAAAATCATTATTCTAGTTTAATTGAGGCATAAAATAATACTATGAACCACTCGCTACTTATATGTGTAACCCTTTGAAGTTGTTTTTTCCTCCACAAAACTTATGGAAGAAAATAGCTATCCACAACTCTACATGCCTTAATATTAGGCAACGAGGAGAATTATGATCCAAAATGTGTGCCAAAAATCTTATAAACCAATATTTCCACAATAAACCAATATAATAGCTTTCTGGCAGAGAATGAGCACCAATTCAAAAAGACAACAGTTATTGTGTATACATATTTATTATTGAATGCATCTGGTAAAATTTAGATGGTTTCACACCTGGAGAGTGCACGATATTTTGATATTCCTCTTGAAAAACCACTGCTCTTCCTGCAGAAAGCATCACAGGTAAGCAGCAGTATGATTACATGTTAGAAAATACTTTGGTGAAGCAGTTACGCACCGCCGCAAAGACGCAAGGTATTCCTCCCTGGAAACATTCTGCATTTCTTCAAGATCTCTTGTATAATCAGTCACCTGCAGTGCATGGATCAAACTTACTCCAAAAACTACTGTATTTACCCGAAGAGAATAGCTAATGCCCTTTTCCTATCAAATAGCATTGGATTTATAGTGTCAAGTGTCAAAACCTATTTAACAACGAAATATCTCCATATTATGTAACCGATATCTTAGGCAAAGAAGGCATTTTAGCTACTATACACAACAGTTAACATGCAAAAATGGAGCAGACTTTAGAGTCAACAACTCCCGCTAATAAGTGGCTGGGTTCTAACTTCAAATTCTAGCCATCTCCAAAGCATCTTTCGATATCAAAATATGAAGAAGGAAAAAGTAAGCAGACATCATTTTCATCTCAGAACAGTAGAAGAATAAGCACAAAACTAAACGACTGCATCTTTCAAATCAATAATATCATTCAAGCAATTATCTTACTGGGAAGTTAATGAGAGTCCCCGGACCCCAATACTTCAGAGCAGCAAGGTCGTATGCTCTAGCTGCTGCCTCCTCATCATCATAAGCTCCTGTTGAAAACCCATCAGCAACAAACACCATTATGAATGACGAAACGAGTTCACCAAAAAAGCAGAAGAAGAAAAAGAAAACCAAAGAACAAGAGGATCAAGAGAAAAGGGAGCACCCCATTGACGACTTACCCAAGTAAACTGGCATCACAAACGAATTGTTGTCCAATCAATTCATGCACAACATAAAAAAGAAACAACGTAAGAAATATCTTCATATGTGTGTGTGTGTGTGTGTGTAATTAGAGAATGAACAGATAAAACAAACGCAAAGAGCTCAGAACAGAACCTTGCTTCCCTTTCTTATTCTGATTCTGGTTCCACGTACTCTTATCCCAAAGATGTGCCTCATAACGACCAGTCCATCTATGCCTAATAATAAATCATTCATTTAACTATAACAATGAGTCCAAAATTATAGGGGAAAATTAAAAATACAAAAAGCATAAATCAGAAGAACTAGGGTGCTTTTGTTTTATGATTCATTAATTTGCAACCCATGGTTTAGTCTATAAGGAAAAACAACTTTTTTCACTTTTGCTAATCATAATTAGAGACTAAAAGTCAAGTTAAAATGCAACTCAACGTCATTCTACCAAATATGTTGAAATAAATTGAAACTCAGAGTATGTCTAGTAACAGCTTTTCTTCTCTAGATAATTGCTTTTTTCATAAGCTGTTTCAGACTTAAAATAAGCTAATTCAAACACGCACTTAGTTTACACCGTCCGAAGCATGATTCAGGCATCAAAACCGAAATCCAACCATGCTATTAGAGTTACAAACAACAATCACTAAATCCAACGCGACAAAAAGCACAAGGCAAAATTCAATTTTCAATTTTCAGTTTTCATTTCCAAACTCCGTTTTGGAGACACTACGAATTAACACACGAATTGAATACACTCGGTATTCGTAGCAAACCTGGTGACGCCGCGGTATATGGAGCTGCGTTTGCCGGCGGCGCACGGAGGCATTTTGCTGATGCGCTCTTTGGCGGTGCATCCTCTCTCTTTCTTCGCTTTCTTCAGTCCCCTGTACAGCAGCAGCTGATCGTTCGCCGCCGCAACCGCCGCCCCCGCCTCCGACGTCTCCGCACCGCCGCCGCCAGCATCTGACTTTCCGGGATCGGAGGAAGATGAAGCCATGACGATGTCAACGAAACCAAAACCCTAAGAGAGAAAACAAAGCAAGAGAGAGAGAGAGAGTGAATAGTTCAGCGAGTTCAATGTTTTGGTTTACAGTGCAGAGTGTCTGGGAAGGGGAAAAATAGACAGATACAAAAGGATCAACTGTTAAGAGGGAAGGGGTGAGGCGGAGTTACGGAAATGCCCTTTCTGGTAAGCTGGGACTTTGCGTAGGTTTTGACCCCTTTTAGTCGGTGTAACGGCTAGGACGTGGTGAGGGTAAGAGGGTCATTTGATAGGTTTTGAAAGTATTATGACTTGAGAAGATGGTGGATTTTCGGTGCCACTTGTCCTGTCTGCTGGTTCCGGTGCGGGGGCTGCTACCTGCTAACCTGCCACGGTGCCACCTCGCGAACGAATCTTTTTTTTTATTTTTTATTTTTCTAAAAATAACTGAGAACATCATTTTAGAAAATGAAAATAGACTGATTTTTATATGAGAATGAGAGTTAGGATAATCTAAATATTAAACTAACTTTCCAGATACACTAACATTGGCATTACTCCAGAAAACCACCTAAGTTGTGGTCTAATGATAAAGAAATTACTCCACCATAATATAATAAATTATAATTTGAATCTTGACTATTAAAAAAATCCTACAAAAACCCCCTAAAAAGAGGTAAATTAAGTTTGCGTGAATTGTAAAATTATAAATTTCATCTAATTTTCAACTTTTATTTATATTTTCTATTGTACAGTTGAAAAGGAAAATGAGAAGGAAAAATTATAATTATATATAAATAAATTTTTTATACTTAATTCTTTTTTATGGTAAAAGAGAAGAGCATGTGAATAAAATTATAAATTTATGATACCACCAAGTTTTCTCTCCATTTTTTTTCTCGCATAAAAATTAGGAATAAAACAAGTTATGGATCAAATTTATGAATAAAAATCATATAGAACATTAGTTCATAAGTCTTTCACTTCCATTTGGCTCAAAATAAACTAACCTAAGAAAAAGAAAACTTTTATGTAAGGCTAAGAATATTTTTTCTTCCCCTTATTTTCTCTTTCTTTTTCTCATTTTCTCTTCATTTTTTTTTTTTATCGAACCAAACAAAGGGTTAATCTCCCTTTTAACTTTAGGTCACATTAGAAATGTTAAGCCTACAATTAAATAGAGTAAAATCTAGATACTTCTCATTCCTTGAATTTAATTTTAATAAATTATAAGTGTATTTTTTTTTTATAGCATTTATCTAAGTATATATTATTAAATTAATAAAATTATTTAACTCTCACAATTAATAACTTAAAAATTATACATATAATAGCATATAATTAAAACATAACATAAAATCTTTATGTTAACCGTTAATCAAAATTAATCTCCTCATTTTCTTCTTTTCCAAATTTTTAATTATCTCAGTTTTATCTACGATAGCATTTCGTACATGAGGGCCAGTGCTCATCATGTAGCATTTCATTTCTCCACAACTTCAACTCCAAAACTCGCCGCCAAATAACTAAATTGTCAAGTTTGCTCAGAAAAACCGGGGCTCCTAGAGGTGGCAACATATTGACTATGTTTATTTATTTATTTATTTATTTCTGGGGTAAAGAAGTGTGTTTAATTCGCGTGGAGCTGTTGGCAGTTGTTGGGTTGAAATAGTTGTTGACGCTGGATAGATTTTAGGTGACATGGTACTTGCCAAACAAGTGGTCCAAATGTGTAGTAATTAACAGTGTATTTAAATTTCCGTTTGGAATCATAATTTGGCTAAAAGCTAATGGGGAAATTTTTTTGTCTAAATCATGGTTTAAAGATTTTTAAATGGTAAATCAAGCATGCTAAAAGGCTTGTTGAAGAGAACGCCACGTATGGCGCGACGTACACCCTCTTTTGGAATTAAAAGGAGCCGAAAGCAGATGTAGGCTGTGGTCTATTTTTGGGATGAGAAAATAAGGGTTGGGACACGTAGATAGGATGGTTAGGTACTATATCTGTGCTTATCCGTTTGATTTAGTTAAAGATTAAATGTTTTTAACGTGAATCAAAGTTGAATAACATCATTATCAAGATGAAAATCTTCTGTAAAACTTTTCAGTCTTCTTTATTTTCTCAATGAGAAACTAACACATATAATGTTATATAAGAATTAGGATCCATAGCTACTTTATAACTATCCTCGATCTAAATCCATTATATAACATCATCTATATATCTTCTTAAATCAACTTTTTCATAACTATATCTTCTTAAATCAACTTTTTCATAACTACTCATAATTTTATATATGACAATTTTTCATCGGAATAACAACAAAATGAGACAAAAGAGAGGGTAGAGAAATTGAATCCCAATTATCGAATGTAGGAGTTTGTAACTTTTTTATATTTATTCATAATTTAATAATAATGATAGTTATACAAAAATAGATAAAAAGAGAATGATTTAAATCTAATGTATAGCAAAAAAAATTATTTTTTAATAAAATTCTCTAATCATATATTATCAAATTATTAAAAAGTTAAACTATTATAAATATTGTTTAAAAAGTTTGAATATTAAAATAAAAAGTTAGTTTTAATATGCTTTTATCAATATAAAGAATTTTATACCAGCGATTAATTATATAATATGAATTTTTTTATATAATTATTGTAAATATATAATTTTAATAATGTAACAGTATATATTGAACTCAATTCTTTCTAATATAATTTTTCAAATGTAATATCCGGTGATAACATAAAAATATATGCCCGTTAAAAAAATGTATTAAATTTAAATTAAATAATCTTTTAAAACAAAACAAGTAAAGTGAAAACAAACTTGTATGAAAAATTATATTTGAACTCTTAAAGGGATTGGACACTCGACATTTATAGAAACAAGAGAGGAAGAGAAAAGATTAATGAAAAAAAAAAAAAAGTGGCGGATCCTATATTTTTTGTGAGTGGACGCTAAAATGTTCGAAAGAGAGGAGTGGTTCATATAACAAAACTCATTTTATATACGGTATACTCATATCTGTTTTAGGTTTAACTTTTAAAAGAGACTAAGAAAGAAGGAAGACAGGCCAACTATTATCATTCCTATCCAAATAGAGTTTACAATGTGACTAAGAATATTTTGATAAGGACGCCATGGCAATGAATCGTTTTGTCGGAAAGGTGCATAGTTTCCAAGGAATCTGTTATGATGATATTCTTACTGAAGCTTATGGTGCGTGACCGCCATATTTGAACACCCTTTAGCACTAGATTTACTTTAAAAAGTAAGTTTTAACACATTTTTACTGTCAAATCATGAGATCTAATATTAGTTATATATGGTACTGAAGGACTTGATCGCAAATTTTCGTCCCACAGTACCGCTACGGATTATTTATTTCACGTATAACAAATTTTAAATTGAATTGTTTGTACTTTAGCCATGCAATTTTGACGAATTTTGTGATATAAGCCTAGTCAATAGCTGTTAAATGCAAAAACAAACAAAATTAGTTACGAACAAATTAATCACAAATATAAAAGTTTAATTTTAATATATTAATTATTTCTTATTATGTGAAGTATATTAATTACTTTTAACATGATAATGTATCACTAAACGACAATATAAACCAGTATATTATTAAATTCATAAATATAATACAAAGAAAATAAACAGGAACAACGTTATTCTTTATCATCTAAACTAATGCCCACCCCTTATTGTATGTGTTTTTTTGAGTCTCTATAAGTTTCAGATTGTAAACCATGCCAAATTATTAAGTTGGTCAATTTTAAATGAAGTCATTGGAAGGAATCAAACCCAGCAGACACCAACGTGTGGCTGATCAGAATTTTCAGTGAATGATTTTGTTTTATGTTATGTGGGGGAATTATTTTGACTACTTTTGGTGAAAGACTGGTGGAGAGGTCCTAAATCTTCGAGATCAAGATGCCACATGATTGCATGCAATACTTTAGTCAAAGCTTGAGGTAACGGTCGTTTCTCAGAAAATTCAGGACTCTCATTGTGGCTTTTATTCTTTCGCAATGCTAAGTTCCAACTCTCCGAGCAAGTGTTTTACTTTTACAGACAAGTTTTTCATTTTTTAATCTTTTCACGATGGATAAAGGAGTAAAAGTGCAAATTGGCCTACATTACAAGGCTCTTTTTTTTTTTTTTTTTCAGGAGTGGGAGATTTGAACCCGGACCAGAATTTTGAGTTATTGCTCAAGTTGCTACTTGCTAGACTACAAAGCCTTTAAATTTAACTAATCCAAAACTGTGTATAGAACTAGAACAGGTCAACATGGTCACTATTTTTTCTTCGAAAAATAAAATGCAAACCATGACCACTATTTTTAGAATCCCTGATCCACGGTCTGTTCTATGTTTTATAGTGTCACGGGCTCAAGAGTCGTACTCTGAGGGAGGAAAAATATAATTTATGTTATTCCATTAACAAAATATGAATAGCATTGACGTGAATATAAGAATCATGATTTACAACTAAATAAACTGGCATAAATAATGAATTATTTGACAAGCTATTTTCTTCTGAAAAATAAATTTCACATAATACCAATATGATGTTGACTCCGGTATCCAAATAAATATATTTCCAAGAAATACAAACTAGCTCCCGTTAAAATGACTGAACTAGAAGCACGATGGTGGCTATTGAGCTATTGTGGTATCTAAATATCTTTCTACACCACTGTAATAACAGCAAAAATAATGATGGCGTGACAGATCAGATTTATACACATCCCAATTGTGATTACATTTTACAGTCCGAACTTATTTGTATGTACACAGGAATTAGAGCATAATACATTTTCTTTTTTGAATAATATGTATAAAAATTTATTTACACTATTGCAGTTGGGTAACATGCCAAATAATATTATACAAGAATGGTAGATGATCTAATAAATTAAGTTGGGGTCCAACTTACATTTTTACAAAATCTCAGGCACATTACTCCCAGAGCTTTGGGACAGCGTGTTAGCTAAGGAAACTGCTATTGGTCAGCTAAGTGCAGTGGACTCGTTTGGTTGGCTTGCAGAAATTTGATCCCCGGATTTTCTTTTCAAGGATTCTGTACAAGTTCATAAACAGTATAAATGGTAGGCCTGAATCTCTAAATACCATGACAAAACCCAAAAATTTATATAATGGAAACAAGCACAAAGATGAAAGATGAACAATCATGACCATGCTATACGTTGACAATGCAACAGAAAACTTCAGGGCTTTTATGAAAAATGATACCAAGAAAAGCATGCTTGAAAGAGGTGTTGTTCTTTGTAAAACAAACCATCACTTAGTGAAAATTGTTTTCAAGCACCTCCTTTTTACTTTCCAGGAGTGGCAAGAGAAAGAGGATATGCACAAGATGCATGTTAACCAGTGGTTTTGTGATTTTATGGCTTCTGTCCATCATGGATAAACGGAGAACAGTGCGGTCTGTTGTGAACTTAAATCCAGTCAACATCATTGATCAATAGTAAAACTTTCTTCTGGCTTTGAAGGGGTTGGTTCGGCCATAAATGGATTGTTTTCCTTGCTCAGAGCTAAGATTCAATTCCCACTTGTACCCTTTGGCATAGTGGCATATTGTTAGGAACCTAGTACCATGCATGAAGAGTAAAAGGGAAATGCTGTAGTAATTCACTGGAGAAGATGATATCAGTGCGATATCAGTCTCCTCTAATATAATATTCACACATAAAAGAGATACAATGGTTTCTAGATATTCGAGAGGCCTAGAGCTCTCCCAATTCCAAATCCTTTCAATTCTGAGATACCCCCCTTAGTATCACTCCCTTCACCAGTACAGCTCTAACCACCTCCCCACCTATTCAGAATATTCTCTCTCCTATCTGGCTTTGCCTAGCTGGCAAAGTCAGTTACAAAACCCCTCACCCATGCTTTTACCACATGCCCCACATACATTAGTAGCCCCCTTCCTATTTCTTTTCACATATACTATTAATAACAACATTAGTATCAATATTAGTCGTCCTAACACATATCTACCTACCCAAAGTAACCCCATTAAAAAGACACGTTGTTATCTATCTTGAATTAAGGTGCTATCAAGTTCCTCCATATCATGGTGCTGTGCAACCTAATTGCCACCCATAATGAGCATAGAAAAAAGTAAGACAAGAAAAATCTTCTTTGATGAGAAACTAGTTTGAACAAAATCACACAGGTTGATTGAATAATATAAACCGCTTCAAACAAGTAGGTTGCATAGAAGAAAGAATACAAACACATGCACACACATATTAGGAAACACAATGTCTCAATACCAATGTGAATATCCATACCAAGTCTTTCTTTTATGACAGCAGCATTTTCAGCCCCACAACATCTTTGTGAATAGGAGGATATATCATGGTACATTTCATTTGATGGACGAATTCCTGCATCCTCCATCCATTGCAGTACCTGCATCAGAATTTGCTCAATTTTCCAGATGTCGTTTATTACAAAGTGAAATGCTCAGAAAAATGAAGGTAAACATTAGTAAATATCTAATGCAATCCTGAAAAACAGAAGTCTCCACAGGACTAGTATAATTGCCACACTTACCACTTTTGGCAACAAGAGATCCTATTTGTTATAATTTCGCAATTCTCATTTTGGGAGTTTTATTTTGTAAATAGTGTTATTTGGCTGGGCTTGTACTAGTTGTACGAGTGCTTAACCAAGATAATGAACACAAATAGAACTGTCAGTGTTATTATATACACATCTCATTAGTAGTGAAATTATGAAATATACTTTTTTTTTTTGGGTCTCTTTTCCTTCCTTTTCATCCATTCCCTATACTTTCGACTATAATTGATGGGTTAATCAAAACCCTATATAATGTAACCAAAAAAACAACAAAGAAAATCTAGCATTTGTTCTAGTTAAATAGTTATGAATTCTAAGCATGCAACAAACATGACACTCTGTTGTTGCCTAGTTGGCAACAATCAACATACAGAAAATCATCCCCCTTCCTCTGCCACCAACTAAAAAATGCGAACTTAGAATCTGTTTGTATCATCATTAAATTAAAACTCAGAGAGAGAGAGAGAGAGAGAGAGAGAGAGAGAGCATACCTCTAAATATTTCCTCCAGTTTCCAGAGGATAAGAGGTTTTTCAATAGAATAGAATAAGTATTGAGGTTAACATCAGCACCTGATGCCAACATTTTGTAGAACAACTGCATGTAGGAAAAATAAGACAATAAGAAAGCAAGGGAGTGGGACAGAGATATCGAGGTGGTGGGAAATCATATTTAAGGTGCTTATCATAAGTATCTGAGAGAATATTAAGGTACCTTCAACATAGTTTCAATCTTTCCACTTTTTCCTAAAAAATGCAGGAACAAATTCAAGCATCCAGAAGAAATTAAAGGAAGCGAGGGCTCTATGTACTTCATGATATCAATGGCTGTCCTCCAATCATGTAATCTTTATAGCAAAAAGACACATTCAGTTTGACAGTAATATGATAATAGAATAAAATAACTGTAGAAAAAAGATATCATACTGAAAATATGATTATCAAACCAAAGCAGTTTAAGTAATAGACATCTGCCTAGTGCCTTCTTGTTTCTCACCCACTCTTTTCATTAAATCTTATGAGCTTTAGTGAGATATATATATCAAATGCACCAAAGGGTCATATACTGCAGAAACTTAGGATTTCATAATAAGAACATGTTATTCAAGTTCCACCACTAATAACAAAATTTTAACATAATTTTATGGGTCAAGAGATATACTTTCTGCTAAATAGTAATGACAATAATGTGAGAGTGTGTTGGAAAGGGAGGTGTGCAAGCATATGAATTTCATTAAATTGTGATTCGACAAATGAAGCACACTAGAGAGGAGGCACTATGGTAAGAGAAGCACATTTAAGGGAGCTTCAAGAAAGCCCACAATTATTTAAAAAAATAAATAATAAAAAAGAAACACGGAAACACAAGTTTGATGTGTACTAAAATGCCTTTTCTGGAGATATAAGTACGAAATTGAACTTACAAGCTACATGCAGATACCATTTCAAAAAATATGGTATCACTAAAAGGAATCTCTTTTTCTCTCATACTTTCTGCAAGACTAAGGACCCTTCCTGGTTGGCCACCTTTATTAAAAGCTCTCATCAGGGCTGCACATGCAATAGTATCTAGCTTGATGTCATTTACTTCCATTTCTTCAAGGAGTGCATATGCTTTTTCCCAATTCTCTAATCATAAAATATAGTTAGATAATTTATGTATACATTTCCAAATACAATCCTAGTATTTCATTGGTTAAAATTTATTTTACCAGCTGCACTGTAAGCATCAAGCATTGCAGTATATGCAACCACGTCAGGGTAGCAATCAGATGATTTCATCAAGTTGAATGTAGATTCTGCTTCTATGATTTGTCCCTAATCCGTTATCACAAAGAAAAACCAGATATTATGGAAAAGAAACTTATGTCTCAAATTTTATGGATACTAAATTGAGAGGCATCCTAACAACAGCACTTACCTGTTTGCTATAGGCACATATGGCAGATGAGTAGACCTCTTTAGACAAAGGAAGTTTTAGATGCATCATTTCCTCCACAAAAGCTAGGGCTTCACTATGTTTTGACATCTTACAACAACCACTTATCAACACAGTGTAAGTAACAGAATCAGGTTTTATTTTTTTCTTCCTCATAGATTTATACAAGCCTATAGCTTTGTCATATTCCCCCACATTCATATAGCTTCCTATAGCTGAATTATATGCAACTGTATTCAATTTAATGCCTCGCATCTCAGCTGCCGATAGGACAGTATCAATCTTGACCTTCTGACTGCACCGTCCACAGGCAGCCAAGAGGGTGCATATTGACACAACATTTGGATAAATTCCATCTTGTTCCATCTCACGCAAAATTTCAATTGCATCTGCCAACAAACCATTAGATCCATAGGCATCAATTAGTGCATTGTAAGTGACAACGTTAGGCTTCAATTTATCTCTCTTTATCATTTCAAATACTCCCCTTGCTTTTTGAGGCTTTTGTGATCTTCCATAAGCATTAAGCAGAGATGTATAAGACACAATATCTGGGCGGAAACCATTTTGTTTTATCTCATTGAAAACCAAAAGTGCCTTGTTGTCCATCCCCCCAGCAGCATATGCACCTATTAGTGAATTATATGAGACTATGTTGGGTTTTAGCCCTTCTGCAAGCATCATATTAAACGCAGCCACACAATTTTCAACTTGCCCGCACATAGAATATAAGTGAATGATGCTGGTGAATGTTACAACATCAGGGTGACATTCTGACTTCTTTCCCCTCATGGAATTGAAAATATCGATGGCTTTGTCATATTGTTGAAGCTTCACTAGACAATGGATAACAATGTTAAGGGTAGTTGTGTCAGGACGAATGTGAGTTCCCTTCATTAGTTCAAAATAAGACAGAGCTTTTGAATACTGAGCCCCACTTTTAAATGCAGATAACACAATATTGTGAGTAACCAGATCAGGCCCAACTCCATTGTCTGTCATTTTCTTGGAAACATTAAGCGCTTCTTTCCAATTTCCACTAGACCCACAGGCATTTATCAAGTTGTTGTAAGTTGACCGACTAGGTGGAATCTGCAATAATATGTTAAGTATCACAAGCCACGATTACATTTAAGAATGTAAGATACCAACTATCAAAGTTATTATCTTTTATTTTAAATTTCCAGTCACAACAGCAGAGTATCTTTAAATAATTGAATGAAAAGCTAGTGAGATTAAAAATATCTCAACATTAGGATTACATACTCCTTTTTAACATGCACCGACACTCCATGACCAGCTAGTGTAGTGTGCAGAGAAGTGGATGATGCATAGAACAAATCAACACTGACCAGAATGAAACCTAAATGATTCCCATGAACCGGCAATAGCAGAGAGAAAGAGAGAGAGAGAGAGAGAGAGAGAGAGAGAGAGAGATTTTCTAACATCAAATTAAACAAATTTATTTATATGTAACAAATAATGGAATCTCAACTCAATGACATAACCAAGAACCTACGTGGACTTTTATTGAGTATGAATACAATACGATAGAAAATATAACATGCCAAACTAAGAGATGATAAAAAACATAGCTCCAGCAATAAGTATGGAAACCATAATCACAGCATCATGTGATGTGATATTTTGAGAGTGTTCATCGCCAAATAAAAGCCTAATTTATAATAGAGGGAAGTTAATGAAAATAAAAACAAAAAGAAGGTTGCTCACATCAAGCCAGACTCACTAAAGATTGAGTAAGGAAGAAAAATACAGAGTACACACAGCAGCACGTAGCATGTCATCCATGATATTCATAGCCCAACGCCACTGTCCAGCTCGACCATGCACATTGATTAGAGCATTGTAAGTCTCAGCATCAGGTTTGCACCTCAAAAATTAAATCCAATACCAAAATAATAAGCAAACAATGATTAACAACAATGGCACTAATACTAAATCAGTCAACCTTCAAGAAATTAAAGTCATTAGCAATTAATCATAGCAAAAGTAATCAAATTAGTCCAAAAATAACTCTTTGACATTCTTACAAATAACTTTTTATAAACATTGAATTTCAATTTCATCAATTTAACCGTGGAATTGAAAAAGCATTATACCTCCATTCTTGCATCTCAAAAAACAAGCCACGTGCCTGGTCAGTTCGGTTATGCCTAGCATGCAACCTAATCATCATGTTGTATATATCATTGCGCGCACAGTAATTCCTCTGGTTCTTCATCCACCGGAACACCGCGTTACAATGTTCAATCGACCCTCTCTGCGTCAACTCCTACAAATTCCACAAAAAAATCGATAAGCACAGCACAATCGAACACGATTCAATGGAAACGGTGATAAGCAAAGCCGAGAATAATACCCTGATTAGGTAAGGGAAATTCTTGCGTGCGAAGCGGCCAACCCAGCGGTTCAGTAGGCCGTCGATGTCGTCACGAGGGGTGAGGCCGAGGACGACGTCGACAACCTCGGAGACGGTCCAGTCCCTCTGGAACCGGTCGCCGGCGACTCGGAGGCGGTACCTTCCGGGGATGTCCTCCTTCCGGAGGCCGGAGACCCTGTCGGAGACCTCGTGCTGGCCGCGGTCGTAGTCCACGAAGCCCTGCTTCGTCTCCTCGAATGCCGTCTTGCTGGTCTTCTTCTTGCAGAAGATAGCGGTTCTCCGGCGATTGGACTCGGCGGCGCCGCTGCCGAGTTGGTAGAGACAGTGAGGTGCGGTGGTGGTGGTGGTGGTGGTGGTGGTGGTGGCCATTGGTTGAAGATGACCGCGCTGAAAGCGGATAACGAGATATTTGTATTTGTAGCTTTTTATTTTTTTCCTGGTCCATTTTTTTTTTTGTAGCGATATTAGTTTATGAATATATTGTGAAAGCTGGGCTAGTAAAAATTGGGCTGTTGATTGGGCCTTTGGGTTTGTGATTGGGCTCGTCCTTTCGAGGTATCTAACGCAAGGGAAATCCGGGACACAAATAAAAAAATAAGAAACGAGGAAGGGAATCCACACTTTGCTGTGGCTACACAAACCTTTAGGCAGCGCTTGGTACGAGGTAATTCGTATATTTAATTAAATTATTTAGATTTATAATATTATTTTATTTGATTAAAAAACATTATTGATAATCCAAATTTTTAAGGTAATATAGATTATTCTATTGAAATGTGGTAGTATGAATTACCACATGATAGTAATATCCTATTATTATTATTATTATTATTATTGTTGTTGTTGTTGTTGTTGTTGTTGTTGTTGTTGTTGCTGCTGCTGCTGCTGCTATTGTTTAAAAATAATATTAATTACTATTAATTAATAATATTATTATGATTAATTAATTAATATTAAATAATAGTAATTTAAAATAATATTAATTATTATTATTTAATGATAATTATTAATAAAATTAACTGTTATAATCATAATTAATAATTAAATATTCACATTCTTATTAATTAATAATTATTATTGATTATTAATATTATTATAAATAATAATAATAATAATAATTTATTTTTTAATAATAATTATTAATAAAATTAACTATTATAATCATAATTAATAATTAAATTTTCTCATTCTTATTAATTAATAGTTATTATTAATTATTAATATTATAATAATAATTAACTATTATTATTATTATTATACATATATTACCTAATAATCTTTTTGATATACCAAACAGGGTAATATAAATTGCCACTTAGATTACCTATGCATATCAAACACTGCATTTAACATTACCAACAATTTAAAATATGGTAATCTTTCTAAGTTTTAATATATATTACTAGCAATCTTAATAGATAATATACCAAATGCTACCTTATTTCTGACCAAGTTAAAAAAAAAAAAAAAAAACTTTAGTTGTTTGAAGTTGTTAAAGACCAACAAAAAAAAAAAAGTTGTTTCAAATTGTTCAGCACTTCTTTATCTTAAACTAGACTTTCAATTCAAATTTTATGAATAAAAAAAATTAGTACTAAGAGAGATTTATCCTCATACCGAGTCAATTTAGCATGAAGCAGGCTAATTAAAGTCTAGAAAATTTCAAATATTGATGGTTTAAACCAAAAAAAAAAAAGTTTGTTTTATGTTTACCATGTAGGTTGAGTCTAGCGGATAGGGAACTAAAAAAATTTAATTTGTATCTATTAACAAAAGTTTGGTCTAACTAAAAGATACATACTTATATGCAGCAAACGATGGTTTGAATCTCTATTGAAAGAAATGTCTATATTTAATAGTACTACTCTGTGCCTCAAATTGAAAAATACACGTGGGAAAACAAAAAAGAAATATAATTTATCTCTTAGTCTAAAATTACCTCTTAGTCTAAAAAGCAAAATATTCCTTATGACTTGATTTCAAGTAATTGAGTAGCTAAAATTCTAAGAGTTTAATTGTTATACATTAGTAGTATGAAAGAGTTTTATAGTGATATCCAATTAAATAGTTGTATTTGTAGGATTTTAAAGATGGTGAATGGTTGATTCAAACTATTTTGTTAATGTGTGATACATGATTGAATATCTGTGTAAAATTTTTTTACACTGACAGTATATACAAATTAAATCCAAATTCTAATAAATAAACTTTTACCTACCCACATATATTATATGTTTGCACATTACTAAACCGACCTCTTAAAGTTAGACTGTTCTCCATTAATCATTTTGCATCGTACGAAAGATGTAGGTGAGTGCATGTAAGAGTCTCCCCCTAATGTCTCAAAAGTTTAGACAATCCAACCATGTAATCTGATTCCCACTCACCAAAATCGAAAAGAAGAAGTATCATTATCAAGACAGCAAAGTAGCAAAACATGCAAGACTTGGAAAATTTGTTTAGTGATAATTGATAAGTAACTGTAACTAATTGATAATTTAGCTATAATCATAACGATAACCATGATCATGAATGATAAATCCCACTTCCCACCCAGCCTAAGTTTTTCTTTAGATTTTGTTTATTCTCTCACATGGATGTGCAATGCACATCAAAGGTGATACCATTTTCAAAGACATGAGCATCTTATATCTATGACCAAATAATGGTGCCAACTGCACAGTCTCATTCGCATGTTGATAGGAAAGATAAAGAATGACAAATACCCGTCAGTTTTCGGCCCATAAACGTGCTCAAATATAATATACCCCCATTTCCCCTTCCTCAAGTAATGGTTTCACAACTTTCCTTTTAAAACAGTGCTAATTTGGCCGTTCTAAAACCCACATGATTGGTCAATTTGATTTGCTGACTACATAAACAGTACAAGCACAGATCATCAAATTGACAATTTTAAAAGTGCAAGTGCTTTGCACATTACAAATTCAGTGGAAAGTGCACACCAAGAAATTTATGTAACAGGCTAGAGGAAGGAACACATTGTCAAGGCTTTTAGCTGTCAACCTGTTAAAATAACCCAATAGGTTGGACTAAACTTGTTGGTGAAGGTTGTCAATATTGAAGCAGCAAGAGAGGCACATGGGCACAAATTTGATTCACTCCCCTCTGGAGATTCCTTTGTTTATGTTTTACTTTACATCACAATGCACATTTCATTCTATTTCGGATTTTGCAAGTGATTGCTTTGTGAATAGTCATGATATGGAAGGTTTGATAAGGCATCCAAGTATTTTCATGATCTTATCATTAGAATTATGGGATCACGAACTCGTTGAAAAAACTCTTCCCTAATTTCTTATCGTCAACATTAACCAACAATATAGTAGTATACCTCAAGCCTGGATCCATTTGACTTTTACACATTTTACTGGGGAACATGAATTATGACAAATCTAATTACAAGCGAACTAGCCTTAATTAATATTACCCAACCGGCTATAAAAGATTAGAAAAACTGCAGGCATTTTTTTTCAAAATTTTTTTTGCGTATTCATTTAGGCATTTCATAAAAATCTATAATTTATTTTAAAAGTTCACCCAAGATTTTTTGTCTATACCATTTTTTTTAAAATAAATTTTGTTGGTCTAACAGAACAAGAAACTAAAATGTTTAATCTCTATTGTGAAAACGAACTAAACCAACGTTCAATTTTTGTGTTCCATTTTAATTACTATTTACTAATAGATTCATCGATTTATAAAGTAAAACTGTTAATTTCACGTGCGAAACAATATTAAGTGATACTATGGTTAACTTTTTCATGAATTGCTTGATCCGAGCTGGTCAAATACTCTGCGAAGTGAAAACCGTTTATGGTTTGGCTTCTTCCGTCTAAAATGACTTATAAAGACATACTCTGACATTTCGTAAATGTTTATGTAACCATAACCATAACCCCGTTATTATATGAATATTTCACGAAGTATGAAAGCGCGATGTAAACATGAACAAGATTGTAGGGTTACGCAGCTAGCAACCGAGGGATACAGCTAGCCAACAAGCTTCGCTTTCCAAAGGTACCGACACCAAGGACGGCTGCGAGAAGAACCTTTGAGTGATCACACGCATTAGAGCTAGTACTCTGGTACAAGAAAGTGTTCAGGACCCCTTAGACCCTATTACCACGTGTGTTTTGTTACGTGGAAGCTTCCACAGCATCTATTTGTGACACACAGTCCCATGTAATGCAGGGATTTGGGACCCAACGCTTTCAATCCCCTGATCTTTCCTGCCATATCACATCCTCTCAATTAACTATCCTAATTCATCCCTTCCCCCACTCCCCGAGAAATTATTGATGTTTAATAAGTACTAGATAGACTGTATTCATATATCTAATAATAATAAAACAATATTTTGGGATCGAATCTATTACTAATTATAAAGAAATGTTATTGGTATATAATATATGTAAAATATTATGATGATATACTGTTTTTTTGTTATTAGATATTTGATCTAAATCTCATATTTTATTTAATAGTGGATGGAGATATATTAATATGATCTTTTGTAAATTTTATGTATAAATAATATTTTTTTAATTATATAATTATGTAAAATATTATTATATTATTAAATAAAATATAATTCACATGATATTTTATATGCATCTAAATAATTTCTTTCATTTCATGTCCTATAATACTCATATCAGCTGAATCAAAATAGGATAATCCTCGTATCTACCAAAACACACTACCACAATGCAAACCTTTTGTTTATAAGAAGATGCCTCTTTACTAAATTATATTTGAAATGCATTAGACTTTGATTAATTTTGATTTGACCCCAATTAACTTATCATTTTGTAAAATTCTCTTAAAGTCAACTTTTAATTTATAAAATTCAAAGATAAAACTTCACTTAAAAGAACAAATCCTGAATCACCTCAATAAATCAAATGAATGATACTAAAAGACAATCGTTTGATCCTAGGCGTGGATGCCTGGATCTCAAACCATTATAATGCTATGTTTATTGCTTTTCTACGTTCAACCTATAATTTTGGTATTAATATCATAGTGACATACGATATATGTTATTTAAGAATCATTCTACTTGGATTTACTTTATTGTAGACATAACGTTTGTCTTTAACTCCCAACCGCTTCCATTTTTCTTCCTGTCAAATGTTTTCTTTTCTTTTTTTTTTTCCTGTTATTTTCAAGGTTTTCAATTCTGTAATTCTTTGTTGCTTTTTTTTTTGGGGGGGGAAAGGGTACCCCTTTAATTCGTAAGATAACAAGAAGTCGTGGTGCTTTTGGATAAAAATTTTTTGTTTAAAAAATTATTTTTTTATTAAAAAATAACTTTTGACATATTTGAAGGAATTATTAAAAATAATCAGAATATAAAAAAAAAATTTCAACTTTTTTATAGAAGTTGAAAAGAATAATTTTTAAAATAAATAATTTTTAATTTTTTTAGTTATATATAAAATTTTAATTTTAAAATCATTTTTTTCAAACTCCGGAATAAACACACCTTTTGTGTCGAAAAATCTTCAACTAAAACTTCATCTTGGGTATAACATGTTTAATCATCAGATCTGCAATTTTTTTCTTGCTTTCATCGGTAATTTTTTTTCACACACCACGTCTGTATTTGTTTTGCTGATATTTTTACCGTAACTTCTGTTTAGGTCCTCGTGTTTCATGCAAATATTATATTATACTTTGATCCTTGTATTACATACATAATATTGTCACAGAAACAATATTCTGATTAGGAAAAATACTAAATGAGTGAAATTTTAATGCAAAAAAAATTTACACAATAATATGACATTATTTTTAACCTTTATTTAGATATGTAAATTTTAACCAATGATGAATAACACAGTTTGTAAAGAATGAATTCAAATTTTGCAAGGACTCGAGTTCGATTCTTCTATCGATGTAAGAACTCTATTAGTAGGTAATATTGTAAGTTTTCTATAAATATTTTTTGAGCTTGAGGGTCATGCCTAGCCCCTGTGAGATGATTGATACTGAACCTATTTAAATTTTTTAATGTATTATGTGTAAAACCTTTTAGAATCATCACCATTTAATCTTGTATTTGTCTTTTATTTAATGAGTTTGATTTTCTTTTATCATTGGAGTTTGGCTCTATCAATAGCAACATGATGAAACATTAAATTTATTAAATAATAAAATACAAATGCAAAAGGATACAATTATAAATATTTTTATTATATATTATAATTAATTTCAAATTATGATTACTATTATTATTTTATCCCAATAAAAAAATACAAATCATCAGATGAGTAACACTAGTTGCTAATTGTATGAATTCCTATGACTTAGTGAAGAAAAATAAAGGGCATTAAATTCATTGATTGATGCAGTGAACCCGAAGGTGCATCCAGTGTATGCATAATGAGATTAATTTATATGCACTACTAGTATAAATAAATTTTATATTGTCAATCAATAGGAATGTAAAAAAATATCAAATTATTATGGATCTTTTATTATAATGGATAGTTACCTAATATAATTTAGTATTTTTTTATATATAAAATTTTTTTACACTATCAATGTATATAAATTAAACAATTTCAAAATAGTTGAGAAAGTATTTTTTGTTTTGATTAAAATTAAAAATTGAACTCAGTTGACGTAAAAAATTGGCTTGAAAATATATTTAATATAAACGTTTTAAAAATGAAAAGGTCAGTTGTACCCTACACACAAATTGAGCCGTCTTAAATTGTTTTATTTTTTTCAATCTAAAAATGGTTGATCATGGTAAAAATAAATTGGGATTACTGTAAAATTTTACTTGTAATATTAAAGATTTAAATTCTAAATCATAAAATAGTTTTATTCACCATGTCTTATGGAGTACCCTAACTTGAAATTAATTTTTTCATCTGTCATAAAATTTAAGACAGAAAAATTATTTTATTTTAGAGTAGAAAACACTATAAGATCTCGTCAAAAAAAGAAAACACAAGATTCATTGAAGATTTATATTAAAAACTTAAAATAACTAACTAATAAATAAGTATCAATTAAAATCGGACTTCAATGCTAAAATATAGTTGTTATTGTTATTATTATTATTATTATTATTATTATTATAACAGAATAGTATGTAATACCCTTGTACTGTATGCATTTGCCAATAACGTGCCATTCTGTCGGCAGGGGAAAATATATTTTTTAACTAGTTGTTATTTCTTCTAATTTGATTCTGGAATACGATGCCGTTTTCTTTGATATTTACTGTGGTGGTGGGTGCACACTCGCCCCCACACATATTATTTATTCATTTTATTGTCGACTTGTTTTAAATCAGACATTTGCCAACAAATCCGTGGTTAAAAAAAAAATCGATATAATGTACCAAAAAATAATAATCAATATATTCAAAACTCAAAAGTATTTAAAACAGTAAATACTCTTTGATAAATATTTTTAGAACGTTCATTATAACTTTTAAATATTCATCTTTCTTCATACAAACGTGTTGCATGAAAAAGAATTTGTGCATAAACAATGGTATTTGTTGATAAACTACTATATGTAATAGTCTTTTTTCTTTAAAAAAAATTATGACTATGAGGTATTTTCACAAGTTATGCATATTTGAACTGCACATATAACTAATCTTAATTTGATTATGGGTATAAAAGTTATGTTATTTGCTCATCATACTTGTGTCCTTGAAATTTAAATGCACATTTTTATTTTAATGGTGTTATTTTTTTCTTATTAAAAAAATAAAGGACTAAGAGGTATTTTCACGAGTTATACACATGTTTGAACTTCACATCTAACTAATCTTAATTCAATTGTGGGGTACACAAGTTTTATGATTATCTCATAATTGTTGCTTCCTTGAAATTTAATTGCACACGCGATTAATTGGTTGCATTCTTACTAGCGATTAACAATTCCGATTGGTACTTACAAAGACATTTAAATGTTGACTTAAAAAACGGAATCTCTAGTGAATAGTGGGGATGTTAATTG
Source organism: Pterocarpus santalinus (assembly GCA_031439595.1). Taxonomy (NCBI): domain Eukaryota; kingdom Viridiplantae; phylum Streptophyta; class Magnoliopsida; order Fabales; family Fabaceae; genus Pterocarpus; species Pterocarpus santalinus. The sequence goes on from CM062532.1 coordinate 63,711,665, forward strand.
GTTAAGATCAACTTATACAGTTTGTAAAACTAACTTGAATCAATTAAATTGGTTCATGGTTGGCATGAGTCATTGGGTTTAATAAGGTAAAATTCATTGACCGAACTCAATACTAGTTGGTTCGAGTATTGGGTATTGCAATTCTTCTTGTCATTTTTGAGCCGACCATGAAAGGTTCGAGTTGATGACACATTATTCAATCAGGATAGATTCAATCCACAGTCTTCAAATCATATTTTATGGATTATGGACATCTTTTAATTGAATTCTAAGATTATGTTTGCAAGGAAATAAGAAAGAAATGATCATATGCGAAATGATCAATCTTATCATCATAATAACAATTGACTTGAAAGGAATGAATTAAATGATATAAGCGGATAATGAGTTTCTTCTTTGTTATTTAAAGTCTTTAACTTTAAATCAAGATGTCAATGGACAAATAACATAAATTATCTTTTCTTTCTCTCTCGTTAAACAATCAAACAATGATATAGCTATTTTTTCTCATAAAAAAAATAACATATTTGTTAAAGAGTGAAATAACATGTTTTATTCTATTTTATTCTTTATCTTTTCATTTTAATTTTTCATAAGTCATATTCTTTCATCTTTTTTTTTAAAACTGATGAAACATAACATAAAGTAGTTTCTAACAAGGCTTGAGAGGTAGAAAAAACAAAAAAACATGGAGAAGAATCGAATCCTTCTCCCTTTTGGTAATGTCTTCGATTATTAATCAACTAAGCTATTGCTACAGATGTTTTTTCATTTTTGAGCCTAACATAATGAAACACTATAGAGTCAATCTATTTTAAGCTATTTTGCTTTTAATATAATTTCACAAAATCAGTTACCCATTTTCAAATAAATCACAAAATATTATTCACTGAAGTTATTGTTCAATACTTTTTATGAAATGCCAAAGCATTTTTTATTGTTAATGTGTAAAGCTGAACGTTTAATAAATATAATTTATTGAAAAAATTTTTTTAAGAAAGATTGGTAAACAAATAATATTAGAGGGGACAGTTTTCTGCATTTGGTTTTCCTCCCTTTCTTCCTTAATCCTGAAATATAATTGGATGTTACCTTAGTCAAATTAGTGTCGACGAGGAAATGATTTCTTTAAGTCCACGGGTACCCAACACCCATAGCAAATCTGAACCACGTTTCATGGCTTTGTTACTCATTTTTTATATACATAAAAAATATTAAATGAAAAATTCGTCTCAATTTAATTACGCAATTTTCTTTCGATAAAGTATAATAACCATAGGTTGATATGATCATATCCCAGTTTTGTTTAATTTCTTTTATAACTCATTCATGTTTAATAATTTTTCTTTTTTATGAAATCATGTTTAACAATGTTTTCTTAATATAATATACTATCAACTATACGTACCCATCATTATTGTAATATTTAATTGCAATGAATCTAATCATATAATTATAGACGGGAAAAGAAGAAATAACGAAAGGATTTGAACCCTAAGATCCTATCTCACTGTCCCTCTACGTTTTTCCTTTTCCTAACTTTCTCCTAAAATATTCCAAAAACAACCAAAAATAAAAAATAAAAAAAATCAATGCTGCTGCATAGCTGTGTCTGCACATTGACCGTGAAGCAAATGACCCAACAAATACAATCTCCCACATCCACCACTTTCCCAAGCACACAGCACTCGCCACTCTCACCACTAACCAGCAAAACCTCACACAGTGCAAACACACACATAAGTCACATATGGGTCTTTTAGCAATGGCAATGGCAAAGGCAAAAGCAAAAGCAAAAGCCAGCACTAGCACCACCACCAACAGCGACATGGGTCTTCTCCTAGTGTTCTTCCCACAGCACAACAACAACGACAATGCCCCAAATAACAATAACAAAAACAACCTCAATTTCTCTCCTTCACCTTCAAAACCACTCACGCCCACTCCCAACTTCAGAAGAACCAATTACAACAACCTCATCCTCTCCAAAACCCAATCCACAATCTCAATCTGCGCCCTCTTATTCTTCCTTACCCTCCTCCTCTTCGCACTTTCCACCTTCGAACCCAACACTAACACCACCACTCGTCACAACCCAAAACCCACAACAACAGCAAAAACAGCAACCCAACCCAAAACCCGCAACAACAATAATTGGTTATTCCCCGAACACCTCTGGCCAAACAAGTCCTTAAAATTGTTACAACATTCTCCGTCCAAGGCGCTTCAAAGAATGGGTACCTTGTACCGAAGAGGGACAAGAGCCATGACCGATCTAGTTATCTGCCACGTGGCAGACGAAACCACCGTCCACGAGTTCCGTTTATTTCTCAGGTTAATCCACCGGTCGGGACTCACCGCGCGAAGCGACGTCGTTTTCCTTTTCGCTTCGAGTTCGCTGTCTTCGGCATTCGCGTCGGTGATTCGCGAGGAGAACGACGCGTTCTCCTCGCTCGTTGAGTTGCACTCCGAGTTGAAATCGACTCGGTGGAGCCAATCGCCCGAGTCGAGCTTCGACGTGACTCGGTTCTTCGTAAGGGTTGGGAAGAAAGGAGTGGAAATGGCGGAGCCGCTGTGGGGGAAGAAAATTCGGAGCAATTCGAGTGACGGCGAGTCGAGTCATGGCGGCGGCGGGTTGGTACTGAGTTACGGGTCGGTGCTGAGTTTCGACGCGGCCGAGCTTGACCCGGAGAACTCGCTCGCCGGGTTTCTGGACCGAGTTCCGCTGAGCCTGCGTCGGTGGGCGTGTTACCCCATGCTACTCGGCCGAGTCAGGCGCAATTTCAAGCACGTGATGCTCGTGGACGTGAAGAACGTGGTGGTTGTGAACGACCCACTCGGGCGAGTCAGGAATCGCAGCTCCGAGTCGGTTTTCGTGTTTTCAAAGCACGGAAAGAAGAACTCGGAGGCGACTCGGCCCAGTCAGCGTCCGGTCAACTCGGCCATCGTGATGGGCGGCGCGCGTGGCGTCCGGCGGCTGGCGAACGCCGTGCTAGTGGAGATCGTGCGGGCTTCGATGCAGCAGCGGAAGAGGAAGAACTCGGTGTCCGAGTCAGCGATACTGAGTCAACTCGCCGGGAGCGAGTTCGTGTTGATGGGAAAAGGCGTCGAGTTGGTCGAGTCGGGCGAGTCGATTCCGGAGGCGTGTCAACTCGGCAGCGGGCGCAACCCGGGCGCGTCGTCAACATCGCTTTCAGATTATGCAATAATTCAACGCGGGACAACAAGTAATCACGACCTTATTAGTTCAGTTATTAAGAAGCAAATTTGTTCTTCTGTTGTTGATTCTTCTGTTTATAGAGATTGTTAGCGATTAATTAGCAAAGCACAAAAAATAAAAAACACGAAGGGAACAAAAAAATAATAATAATTCAGATTATGATTATTATTATTTAAATTTTTTTGGTTGGTCATAAAAGTTCTCGATCTAGCTCTGTGATTAGTTTTATTCTCACTTGTACATATTCATCTTGAAATTATATTTTTGTATTCTTTTATGAAAAAGGCTATGGTCCAGTGTTCTTGAGTGAAATATGAGTGGAGCTGACACGAAGAAGATTTGACCGTGCAAGACAATGCTGCCACTACCACAATATTGCAGTAATCTGTGCGTTATAATATTTGATCAGGGTCTAATGTAATCAGAGCATGCTAGAATTTTTCTCCCAATTAAATAATTTGATTTAGCACCTTGGTTTAAGCACTTCTATTCAATTTATATATTAACTCAGCAGTACCACTGTACCAGAGCGGTACCAGCCATTTAAATAATTTGATTTTAGACCTTGATTTAATGACCTCTAATGAAAGAGAACTTATTTATAGATAATATTAAAAGTTTATAAGTGAATCTTATCGCAAGAAATTCAAATTGTAAAATTATTATTTTGTGAGAGATTTTACTTAATTATTATTCTGTTTTAAAATTATGCAAGTAATTATTTTTAAAAAGTTGCTTATCATTAAATTTTGAAGCTCATTTTGGGTTGTTTGATCCAAATGTGAAAATATGGAAGGGAAGTACGAAAAAATTTGGAAGAAAAATAAATGGAAAAAGAAAAGGAAGGAAAGTTTTTGATGAGAGTGAGGATGAACAGGAGAGCTGTAAAGGGCATTGATTAGTGCATGTGCTTGTGATCTTTTTGGCTCCGGCAATGTACGCGTTAGCAATAAAAATAAGCAAAATTTAATAAAAATTCCAACACCTTCTAAAAGCAGGTAGGAGCACGAAAACGTGCTTATTACGCTACTTTTGTTTTCTGCTTTGCTACCCGAACGAGGCCTTTTACTTCGTGCGGCGTTAAAGCAGTTATTTTCGGGTCTAGTTTAATTAAGGAAGGTTATTGATTTAGTTTTAATTAATTAATTAATTAATTAATTAATTGCGATGTCAACAAAAGAGGAAAGGTGAGAAGTGTGCGTTCTCATATGGGAGTTCTTGTTACTCCCAAACACTGATCTTTCCCTCGTGCTGTAAGGCTGCCAATGTCGATTGGACCATTGGTCATTGAATTTATGTACTATAGTGATTTCTGCATTTAAATTTGAATTGACATATGATGATTATAATTTAAATAAATATAAATAGATATATTTTTAATTAATATTATATTTAACATTTGCATGAATGGAATATACATTTATTTGGCTAATATCATTTGTCGATTAGGGTGTTTATATGCTATTTTTTTTTAAAAAAAATCCTCTTTATGGTAACTTGCAAGTAAGGCTATGGAGTAGCGCCTTTTTTTTTTTTTTTTTTTTTAATAAAAAAATTAAAAGTAGGGTATTATTTACTTGGCTTATAGTGTGTTTGGATGATTATTTGGATAATTGATTTTGGATCACCAAAATTAATTTTAATTTATTTTAATGATGTTTGATTTAGTGAGATTAAAATTAATTCTTGTTTCTAGAATTAATTCTGAGAGAAGTGAAAATTTTTTACTTTCTATCATAATCATTTTTAGAGAAGTCACTAAATATAAAGGTGTGTTTGTTTGTGCTTTTTTCAGCAAAAAATTATTTTTTATTAAAAAAACCAGTTTTCATATATTTAGATAAATTTTTAAAAATAATTTGATTATCAAAAAAATCAGTTTTCAGCTTTTTTGAAGAAGTTAAAAGGAGTAGTTTCTGAAGAAAAATCAATTTTCAACTTTTTCTATTATATATAAAATTTAAGTTTCAAAATTACTTTTTTTCAAAATCTGAAACAAACGCATCCTAAATCTCTTTACCTCAAAATCAATTCTACAAACGCAAAACTAAATTAACACTTAATGTGCTCCATTATATTTGAGATGTGTTCCTGTTAGATGACATATGTAGGTGAGGCAATGCATCGATGATGCATCTGAAAGGGAATAACTGTTGATATTTCTTAATTAGTATAGCGTGTTTTGTTTAGACTTTTTTTTTTTTATTGAAAGTGTTTTGTTTAGATTTTTAAACTTCCGAATTATCATTTGAACAGAATTCGCTTCTTAATTTTAACTATTTGTTCAAACCATAATTTATAAAAGTAATGTTATAAAGCTCAAAAAATTGTTAAAAGTTTTAACAAAAAATAAGGTGTTTATTAAATTCATAAAATAAAGTAGTATGAATTGTTTATTTCATCTAAATATCAATAAATATGTCACAATATTATGACAAATAAATTCTGTAAAATATTCTGACTTTTTAGCATTTTTTTAATTTAAAATAATTATATCACGCACTAAACTGTAAATTGTTGAAGCTTTTAAGTGTAAACTTTATTAAACACATATAAACTGTAAATAAGCATCGTCTTTGTCTTGTGTGATAAATCACACAGATCAAATATTTTCTTCCCTCTTTTATAAAGCAAACCATATGTCCATTACATTTGTTGTTCTATTCTATTCTCTGTTCTTTTGTTCTTGTTTTTACATATCAAAATAGTTGAATGCCATTTATCTTCTTTTCTTTTTTCTACTTTCTTTTGATGATGAACTTGATCATAAATCATGACATTGACCTTAATGAAGCATATGTTAGACTTTTCCTTTATTTAGTTGACCTTTCTTCTTTTTTTCTGAGAAAAAACAATATTTGCTCTCTCTTACTTTCTTAAGTAATTAACAAACGCATGTTTCAGGATATTAATGAACTTAAAAATCATGCAGGCACACTACTTTATCGTCATGGTTTGAAAATGTGAGAATGTTGAACAATGTAAAAGATAAATTTGGAATAAGATCACACTTGAAGGACTATATTGCTCTGTCCTGTACCATGAGGTTAGGACAAGGCTTAGCGCGAAGATAAACGATTGCAAGGCGTCTATTCGTTGAACTTTGTTACTTTGGATGCTTACCACATGCTACATTTATTTTCATTTTCACGGTGAAAGCCAATTAGTCACCGACACTAATAATGGGGCCCTTGTTGTAGCACAATTGATACCAGACAAATATACAATAGAGAAATTCAATGAAATTTAGACACTTTTGTATCCACTCAATTCATATATGTAAGTTTGTGTGAATTATATTTAAATATAATCAATTATATAAAAAAGTTTTTACACATATCAATAGTCCTTCTATCTTTTATTTATTTATTTTGAAGTGATAGTTCTTCTCTCTTTGTTTGGTGTTTAAGTAATGCTTACATATAAGACAGACTAAAGATATAGAAGAGTACTGTTGAATTTTGAGACCAAAAACACTACATGATTCATATCTAATGTGAAGAGATTTTACCAATGTACGAATTCTTGATATATTTCTATACAAGTCATTCAATAACACCAATTTAGCTTGGTCCCATTATAATTTTTCTGAATGATTTAGATTTTAGATCCCGTGCACAATTTTTGTAAGCATATCTTTTTCCAATAGACTTCATGAAAGATAGGGTTCTCTCAATGTCACAATGAATATTGTGGACTGCGTTCAGCTGTGATAAGAGCCACCACCGACGGAAACTTCCATATGTACTTTCACATTCTAGTGTATAGTAAACATTGGTGGCACTAGGTCCACATTCCTTCCTTTGACATTGACTGTAAGATTCTGCATGTGCTTCCCATTGTTTTTTTCAGGTGCTGCCATGGAAGTGTTTTGTCTAAACCTCAAATTTATGGAGTTATTCTTATCTCATTCTTTGTTCTTATTTTGACATGTTCTAAAGGGGTTAAATTGGTAAGTTTGATTTTCCACAATTTCTTACTCTTGCAAACTTGTACTGTCTAATGAAAAATGCATGCGTGTTATTAAAAACATCTCAATCTTATTACAAGACGTGATAAATTGGTAAACCACATGATCACATATCGCAACACCGAAAAAGCCACGTACAAAAAACTAACTGCCAAAAATGTATATAATGCAAGCACCTATTTATTATTCCTTGACAACAATTCACTAACATCTGCATTGCTAATGTTTTCCCTAACTTATACAGCAATTTAAGAAATCAATTCAAAAGGGAACCTACGATTCTAGGTTTCAAAGGGGCATGTCATGAAATTTGGAATTTTAAGTAGCGTGGGCTATAGATTAATTAAGCTTGTTTAACCTTCTTAATTACTAAATGTCCCTATTAATCTTTCGCCGTTGCAAGTACGTTAACTTTTCTAGTTATTATCAAGAAACAAACCAAGCATGCAAGAGTGGCTTTAACACTTTCGGTGTCGTGGACCTGCGGTGGCAAGGTCCGAGCAAAAGGCAACAATGGCGTGCATATATGAGCACATTGAATGGCAATATTAATACTCTTACGTAATACAATAGTTTATTCAATTGAACTACGCAGTTTATCATTCTTTTACGTAACACACTCAATCTCTCTTTTATGAACACGTTGAATGGTAATTTAATTACTTCTATAACTGAATGAATGCTTTAAAAAGACTGGTATAACTTGTTAGGTTTTATGGGAATTTGCCTATCTCTTGATAGAATGCATCCTTTTATTATTGATTTTCTTGTGATTTTTTATTTATTTATATGACTTTAGCTAAACCATATACTATTTCGTGTTATGATTTGTGAATGCAATTGTCTATCTTTGACAAGAGAAAAGAAATTTAACTACTACTTTTCAGACAAAACAAATTTAGCTCACCATCAAAGTACTTTTGCAACAGAATTACCAATATTTGATCATGTACATATTATATGATGAACATAAATTAAATTGTAATATGATTTTTTTCTTTTTATTATTTTAAAAAAAGACTATATAAGCAAATAATTAATCGAAACTTTTAAAAATAAAATATATAAATTAAATATTTAGGATTATATATATTGAAAATAAAGACCACAAACAACAATAAATATAAATTAAAAATTCATAATCAAATTTTGAACTTGGGTGTCTATACAAATTTTATTCTTAGACCGAAATTTCCAAAGTTAAGGGAAATGTTCAAGAAAAAAATTGTTTGATTAGTAAGAATTAATTATTTAATAAGATTTAAACATTAATTATTTTTTAATTAACAATTATTTTACTAGAAATTATTCTTTTGTAATTTCCCATTTTTGTGCTTTTTGGAATCGTATGTCTCAATGTACATATAATACCGGCAATGGGGTTGACTTCGCTGTCAATACATCTATGTCACATTGTCATGACGAGTCCATGAATGGTTCACTACTCACTATAATTGAATGATATGGTTAAATGAGTGAATCAATTATTATATTATAATCAAAACAGTCCCTAAATCAAAGGATAGGTTCATGCACATCTTCTCAGCATCCCACGGGCGGTTCATGAAGCTTAAACAACGCTTTTCCTCACGTCGCAAACATGTGAAGAAAATCTCAGCTTCAGGAATACATATATCTCGTGAACCCCCTGGCCCTATGGCTGCAGGCCACCTAAGTACTCTTCAGATTGATTTTTGTGTGAAGCAGCCTCACTATGCTTGTCAACTCTAATTTTAAAATGCCGTTCGATTGGATTAATTAAGCATATTAATTAAAAGCAACCTCATCACAATTGAAGGGTTTGGGACCAGCCCTATGAACAATATTCAAAGGTGGTGGGACCAATGACATACGTGGGCTAAATATAAGTTTGGATGATTAGAATGAAAATGAAGATTCATAAAAACAAAAAATATAATAAAGAATTAAGACGAAGATTGGATAAAGACAAGCTTGGATGAATAGAATGAATTCAATTATATGAAGATCTTTTCGGGGCTTCAATTATTTGAAGATTGAGGATATAACGTCATATGAATTCACTTATTTATTTAGCTAATATGAATCTCATTATTTTATTTTTTTTGAATTGAAAACTGTTAGTTACTTAAATTAGTACGGAATGTTTGTCACACAATTATCTTAATACAAACTGTTTTGATGTGAATGCATTTAATTCATGTTTGTTGATCTTCAAGTTCAAAAATACACGATTGTTACAAGAAACCCACAAATATGTGGGTATAATTGTATAAGAGTTTAATTTTGATATATTAGTAATATAAAATATTTTATATTATTAGAGATTAACTTTGATATATTATTAGTATAAATAAATTTTATACTATTATCTAATTATTTGTTAGTATATGTGAGATTTTTAAAGTAACGAGTGTAAGAGTCATTATATTTATTAATGTGGTAATATATGATTATATATAAATATCTATATTACTCTTTCATATTGACTTGTGTGAATCAATAGTTTTAATAATTTGACAATATATAGATTAGATGACTATTTAAAAATTTTATATTAACAATAATGCATCATAATTAAGAGTTTATTTTGTATATATTGACGGTGTAAAGTTGTTTTACACTGTCAACCAATAGAAATATAAAGAAGTGCTAAATCACGGTGGATAGTTACATAACATGATTTCATATTTGCTTATATTTCTATTGATTCACAGTGTAAAATAATTTTACATTGTCAATTTATTAGTATATACAAATTAAACTCCATAATTAAATTCATATAAGAATTAAATAATGATAATAATAAAAATGATAAGAGGTAAACGTGATTTCTAACAATTGTTATTCTCCAAATTAGTTATACTTTCTTCAAGCAGTTAAATGATTCATTATGCAAGTAATAAGAAATTATATAGTCGCTATTAAAATGATGAAGTTTAGACTTGCTGTGAAAAGTTGAATATAATCCTAATAGTTATAAGGCAGGCAAGGCATGCAAAGTAGCCTTATAAGAATATGATTGCGGAATCAAATAATCCTTTTTTTGAAAAAAAAAGTGCCATTTTAAAGTAAGTCAGTAGGAAGAAATCATAATCTCCACAATCGTACATATGAACAAAATTAATAGGGTTAAACATCTATCTTTCTCATGTATTCGCGACGGTTCCTTAATGTTATACTTTTTAGTAAAGCCAGAAAAGGTTGTTACTTTATCTAAAGGTAAAAATTATAAATGAGAAAAGAGAACCCACAATTTATTCCATTTTACAATAGCCAAAGGGATTGCCGATAGGTCCATATATCAAAAGAGGGAACTTATAAAAGCCAAGTTGGTAACTGTGATCAGCTTATGTGTAATTGGTTGGTATTCTGGATAAGCGGTTTATTATTATATTTCATTGGTTTTGTAATGGCCACTGAACTGAAGTGGGCTCCCCGACCCCTTCATGCACTTTGGGAAAATTCCAAAACGAATTATTCCCCCATGGCTCTTTCAATAAGTATATAACTTTAAACGAAATGATGGTTTGTACACCATATAATCAAATCCTTCATTTTCATTGTTAGGTGAAGGACATTGCAATTAATCAACATAATTATTTAGTCGGTCATCACACAGCCACTAATATATGGTGCCCCTTCTACTGCCAAGCAAGCCTGCAGAGGCAATTATCTAAGAACCAAATCTCCAAAGCTTTGACTGAGGGGGACTCCTTTAGTCCTTTTGTTGTCATAATTAATGCCTGTGTGTGTTCTTATTTGTTATTTATTTATGTTTCCAAATTGTGTCACAGGATAAGAATAATAGAATATGGGCAGTGTCTAAAATGCTTTCCGGTAGTCAAAGGTGCATCATATACTATGTGATCCAATGATAAGAGATTGATGGTGTAAAATACACCAAAGATAGTGTGATACACTATAAACTACATCTATCTTCTCCTTTGCCTGCTTCTATGGGTCACCACTCAACCTCCCCAACTTCCCCATTCCCTCCAACCTGCCACGTTGCTAAGACCAACACTCTCCCACCGCATAGGTTGTGTTTGACAGACACTATCAACAATCATACTATAAGGTTCATCCATTATATGAACTTATTTATTAAAAATAGCAAGAACAACAAAGAGTAACTAGTAAAAAGAACGAATTGGAACCCATAAGAGCAAGCAACTCAAATAATAGAGAAAAAGCCTGGATGTGAGTTGTTGTTGGAGCATGAAGAGGAAGAAAGAGAGGGCATGGAAGTGATGGGTCAGGTCGAGGCTCCAAGAATAAGTCCGGATCATGGTGTTGTAGTGGTAGTTGGGGTGAGGATAAAGCGGAGAAGAAGATGGCAAGTGTAGCTAAGGTCGCCGGTAGTTTGCGATTGTAATAATTGTTGGCTTCTCTCTACTAGGAGAAGAGAGATTGTGAGATTTTATGTTACATCAGAGATTATTGATCTCACTGATATACCATTAAATCTAAACCACCAAAGATAAGATGAGTAATGCACAATTGACCTCGAGGTGCATCATAGCATTTGCCATATGTCAACCATGATTGATTAGTAGATGACTAAAAAATATTTTTATTCTTATTTTTTTTATGGAAGACTAAAAAATATTTTTATTCAAAAGATAGACGATTAATTCCATGACAGAATGGCTATACTCGGCCAATATATTATGTATGCATCACATTCGCTACGGGATCTTGGTGCTTGCAAGTTGCAACACTTGTCTCTCTCACACCCTTTGTTTTAATTTTACATTTTAAAATAATGATTTTTTTTTAATAATATGATAGCCACTCTTAGAAATGAATTTTCTGTTAAAACAACCAAACTTTTATTATATCATGATAATTGACAAGTACGGCAACAAATTATGGCTAGGTGTGCTTGACTTGGCCCATCATTTTTTTTTCCTTGAAATTATTCTTGAAATAACATTATATTCGCAACATGATAAGAATGAAAAAAGGTCGTTTTTTTTAACAATAATAAAGTTTCAGTTTTAAAACGTTATAAACCGTAGTTATGGAATCCTGTAGCAAAATTGATAGGATGCTGGTGGATATGGGATGGTTGGAGAATTTTAATAATTTGAAAGTTTGGTGTCTACAGTGAGCATTATCAGACCATTGTCCATTACTATTGGAGGAGGAAGCAATAGATTAGGGGCTGAAACTGTTCAGGAATCTAGATGCTTGGTTTTTCATACGAGGGATTCATCAAAATGGTCAAGAGTAAGTTGGGAAATATGCAGATCACTAAAGAATTCAAAGCACGTAAAACACCGTTGAGGAGCCGGAATAAGAAGGTCTTTGGGAACATAGAACAATGAATCAAGTTGTTGCAGACTGAAGTCAAGAAGATAGATATTGTAAGCTCCAATATTCTTCAGAACCTATTAGATAATTTTTGGATATATCCTTAATGATTTTGATGAATAATAAACCAAATCTTATAAAAATCTTTTATAAGGACTAATGATTTGTGTTAGTATTTTTGTCTTAGATAATACAGATCACTCTAAATACAAATTGAGAGAATTGGATCACATAATAGTTTATTTCAAATTTTGAATAGATGTAAAATAATTTAACTTTTTTATTATTCCATTCATTTCATTATATTTCTAAACAATAGAGTGAAATTTGCTCCGAATTATATTTTTTGATATCTAAATAGTAGAATAAAATATTTATTTGATTCTACTCCATATTATTCTATCTCATTTGATTTCATTTCATTCACCATAGACAAATATTTTATTTGGTATATATATGCTGTTGAAAGGTTTAAGAAGGTCTATTGGGCAATGAACATGGTACCTGTTAGTCTTGAGACCCACGAGTTCCTAGAGCCTTGACTTTCAAACCCTATAACATATTATAGTGTCATATATATCCGTTTGTTGGTGTTTTCTTGCCATGTCTTGTGGATATCAAAAACCTGTCCGGATTTCATAGGATTTTGTTGATTGGAGATGGATTATTTCATTTAAACCTTAAGACCAAAAATGAAATCCTTTTTTTTAATCATTCTCGATGGAGGCAAGGGAAGGGGTATAATTGATCAATGGTAAAGTGTCATTTTGACGTGGTAGAAGTCAACAATTCAAGCCTTAATAATTAGGTCCCGGTTGAACCAATCAGTCTGGTTTGTTTTTTTTTAACTATGCCCTAAACCTTAAATACAATGTTATGATATGAGATCAAAAATATATTTTAATTATAGACTCTAAATCTTAAACCCTAAACCCTATTTTGAGTTTAGGGTTTAGGATTTATTGAAATGGGACTATCAAGCTAGGCTTCACTTAACTTATGCTTGTTTGTAATAGAAGTTCAACATTGAATGAAAGTTACTTCACTTTTTTTTTTTTTTTTGTATAACAAAAATGCGACAATATTAAATTTATAGTGCAACTTAACTGCATTTTGCTTTACATATTTTATCTCCTCCTATAATAATATGAAGGTAGACTTAGATTGATTGTGTCTTTGTCAAACAATAACGAGTAGTCATCCGAGCAATCTATTTCATTCCTACTGAAGTCCTCTTTGTTTTTATAAAATATACTTTATGTTCATGTTGTCTACTTTAACAAGCACAAAACCTACTTACAATGAGAATGTTTCAACGATCTATTGGCTTTCAATGTTCTTAACTACTTGCAATTAGGGGTGGATATCGGATTGGATTGTCAACTCAACCCAACTCACAAAATACGGGCTGGGTTGGGTTGGATTATGGGTTTGAAACTTTTTAACCCATATAATCCAACTCAGTCCACCTTTTTTTTTTTCTCAATAAATTTTTTTAGTAGTCTCAAGCTTGTGCCAAGCCAAGAATAAAATGATAATTTTTTTTTCAAATCCTTTATTAATATCAAATAAAAAGGAAATTACATCTTAAATCTTGTTAAGTCAAGGAATGAAGGAATAATTTTTTTTTCCTCAAATCCTTCATTAATATCGAATAAAACATCCTAAATGTTGTCAAGCTAAGGAATAAAGAGAATTTTTATTTTGAAAATCTTCATTAATATTAATAAAAGGTCACATCATCCTAAATCTTGTCAAGCTAGGGAATAAAGGGATAAACTTTTTCTTAAATCCTTTATTAATATAAATAAAAAGGATTACATTATCCTAAATCTTGTCATTCCAAGAAATAAAAGGGATAGAATCTTCATCAAATCCTCCATAATATCAATTAATTATCTTTGATCATAAGGAGATTATCCCAAAATAAGCAATCAACTTAGTGCCTACACAAAGGCACCACAAGGTAAGAACATTAGAAAATCAACATACCCACATACCATATTCTCTACTTTTTCCTCTCTTAGAGTAAGTCTACAACAATTGCTTGATCAATTTTTGGTTCTAATAGAGGTAAAACTCTCTCTACAAGCTTATTACACATCTATTTGCACATTATGGTTATTAAAAGATTTGATATTTATGTTAAATTTTATGTTATAAATATTTAGATTAACTATATTCAATTATATATTTTGATATGTTTTAATAAGTAATTTTTTTAAATGTATATTGGATCAATGTATTTGATCCAACCCAACCCGCTCATTAGTGTGTTGGTTTGGGTTGGGTTGAAAGAAAAAAATTACTCAACCTCACCCACTATTTGAATGAGCAAGTTGGGTCAAAAAAATCCTCCAAACCCACCCAACCTAATCGATATCTATCCCCACCTGCAATTTGTCAATTGTGATTGATAAGTGTATTTTATTCATTTATTTTATGTTCATTTTATACTTGCTTATACCTGTAATTAAATAAAGTGTTTTTATTATGTTAATGGTACTTTATAAGTGAATAAGACTTAAAGATGATTTTGTGCTAAATTGGAACAAAATAACTCAATTTGGAATTAATTCAATGTCAAGATGGCTTGAGTAGCACGCCCTTTTTTGTCAAATATTTACATGAGGAAATTTCAATAAACATAAAAGTAGATATCTAGAATTTTAATTAGATACTAAGATCACTCAAAAACTCCAAGAAACCAAAGAGAACTGCACCGTCAAAGTCGACCTAAAAATTGAACTTATATTTGGGCCTAATGCAATATTGTTTAAATTCGTTCTCCTTCAAATTAAGCTCAAATAATTTGTAGGGTTTGGAATTAAATTCGTAGAGTCTAAAATCAACCTCAAAAAGATCTATTTTTTTATGGGTTTGGAATCATCTAATTTGTTGGTGTGTGAAGGAAGTTAGGGCTTCTTACATGATAAAAAGATAACATGACAATTTGTTACAATTTTATTGGATGATAAAATTACTTCACTTGATGCATGAAATTATTCTCTTGTTTAACATTATGTGTGTGTTTAATCAATAATATGTATAATTGATTTTTTTTTATAATCAATTATGATACAATCGATTTTATGTTTGGATGTATTAATTGAAAAATAATTTTAAGATAGTGTTTTCTTTAAATTATATGAAAATAATTGCTTTTATGTATTAAATCATCAAAAGGTGTATGAAGTAATTAAGAAAACTACTTGATTGAAGACAAAAAAGCATTTTTCTCTTGATGCTTTTAAAACAAGCTAAAATATAGTGTATATTTGAGAAACATAGATCCTTGCCTCCAAAAACAGTTTTTTTTTCCCTTCATAAAATTTATTTTCAATATAATCTTGTATGTTTGATAAATATTGATAATAATAATTATTATAATTTTCAGTTAATTTATTTATGCTAGAAAAAGCATTTCTAAATTAAAAGTATTATTTTATAAATTAAATTTTGATGCACTGATAGTATAAAAAAAGTTTTACATATTCATCTAATCATATATTAATATATTAACAAAAATTTTTGAATCAACGACTCACTATTTTAAAAGTTTCACAAATAGAAGTATATGATTAAATGTATGTAAAATTATTTTATATTGATAGTACATTAAAATTAATTTCTTATTTATTTAGCATTTTGATTATTTTAAAGTTATATACCTGACCAAAATAACTCTAAATATAAAATATTATATAATAGAAATATTTATTTTATACTTTTTTAGTAATTTAATGCTATTTTTTCATATAATTTGAATAAAACACTATTTTTGAAATTACCATTTTAGTTAAATTCCTCTAAATATGAAATTTATTTTATCATCGTTGATTATAAAAAAATCAATTATATTTATAATTAATTATTGAAATAATTTTAGTTTTACAGCTAACTCATCTATATAATTAAAATGCTCAACTTTTTGGTTTTTTAAAAGGCTATTTTTGTATTATAAATAAAATAGTCCCAAATTCTAATCATACACATTTGAGTAAAAATAACTTTTAATTAAAAAAATGTTTTGAGAAATAATTAAATTTTCCCAAACATATTATAATTTTAATATTTAATATTTATAAACCTAAAATTAGGATTTAATTTATATGCATTTTTAGTATAAAATATTTTTATATAGATATCTAATTATATATTACCACATTAGTAAAAATATTTAATTTAATCATCAGTACCTTAAAAGCACTATAAATTAAAATATCTGATTAGATAATAGTACATTAAAATTAATCTTAAACTTCACTCATATATATATTCTTAGCCATTGAATTTTTGGCTTCAAAATTAATCTCCAAAACTTACAAGTTAATATTCTGGAAAACTGATTTTTTTAATAAAAAATAATTTTTTACCAAAAAAATAATAAACAAATACATCATAAATGAATGAATGGGTTATTCGATCAACTCAAGATAAACCCACCATAATTTATTTGTGATTCGAATTATACAGAAAATTAAAAAACGAGAAAGAAAGAACTGAAAAATGAAGAATGAAAGGGAAGCATAGACAGAGAGACAGATTTCTTTTGACGTAATAAATGAGAAGAATTATAATAGGATAAAAAATTATCAAAATTTCAAAAAATCTATTTTTAAGTTTTTTAAAGAAATTAAAAAATGTAATTTCTGAAAAAAAAATTAATTTTTAATTTTTTAATTATAAATAAATTTAAATTTTAAAATCACTTTTTATACAAGTCGAAGCAGACGCACCCTTATTTATCCTCAATTTCAACTCAGTTTTCTTTTAGCCACTTTACAATTCTTCTACTTTTGCCCCGTCTTTTCTTACACTTCCTATCTTCTTTACTTTTTCTTCAGTGAGGGTTGGAACTGAAATCCCAATTTGAATTCCAAGAACTGTGTTCTACTGTTTTTACTTGAAGTGATTCTTGAAATCTCAGTTCATTGGCATTGAAAGCTACTGTTCTTGGGTCAGCTATTCGCTCTCCTGTTGTGATTCTTGCGTCTTGCTTCAACTTTTGTCCAAGATTGAAAATTTAAGAACATTAAAGTTTGCTGAATGTAAAATTATCCAAGATTGAAAGGTGCTGGTAGCAGAATGAATGTACACTTGCACAATAAATTGGAAGCTCTATTCGATGTGTGTGTTGAACTAAATTTGTACATCCATTTTCTTTCTACGTTTCATAACTTTTTAGTTATTCATGTGGACTTTTTATCATGAATTGCTAAAATATCAAATATTCTGATTTTGCTATAGCCACTCATTTAGTTAGAAACTAATTCTGTCATTAATGGCATATGATAGTCATGGTGAAATTCATGAGATAGTATATAATTTGGTGATAATCATGTAACTATTCAAATTAATGACGTGAAATTGCTAGAGCTAATTATCTTCCCTCATTCAAATGCAAGATTTTAACTCCTTAATTGTGTATATAGTTCATTGAGTCTTTAGCATTAAGACTTGATTTTTTTCTGACATTTTATAATATCATTGGTTATTAGTTAGTATAACATGGGTTGTTCATGACATCATTTATTGAGTATCTATATTATTTTACTTTTTGTAAACTGATGATATTTCAAATTGACATGATATGATTTACTTTTCCTTTTTCTTGACTCATTCTTTCTATTTCATGGATTATCTTCGTTTATAACATAGTTATTAAAATTGAACCGGACTGGCCGGTTTGAATTGAAAACTGATGAATTGACTATTTGTTCGGTTTGGTTTGTTATTTGGACCACATATACATTTAAACCAATCAAATCTGCTTTGAATCGTTGAACCGAACCATTTCTAGCTGCTGGGCGGTTTTCAAAAAAGAAGGCAATAAACTCAAAATGACATAGCGAATGAAAAAAAAAAGGAGAAATATTGAAGAAAGATAAGGAAGACGCCACTCAAACCATCACGGGAAGGAGTGGTCATGGTAGCCATTATGCTCTACTACTATTCGACCTCACCACTGTTGGTTTTTGTTGTGGCTTCCGAGTGGGAGAGAGGGTCGGCATTGGTTTGGATTTGGTTGTGTAGAGAGATAGAAAGAAAGAAAAGGAGAAGAGAATGGAGAGGCGAGAAGGGAGGGGCACCAACACCATTTTGCCTTTTCTTTTTAGCATCAAACCTGTGCAGCCCCTACCCGTTAGTAATACCAGGTTTTCTTTCAATATTTTTTTTTTTGGTCAGAAGGTTTTCTTTCATTTGAGTTGAGATATTATTGGGTCTAAAATTTTTTGGGCCAAAGTAAAGTTAATGGCCTGTTGACCAAAAACAACATTAATAGGTTTTAAATTGTATTATGGTATTATTAATAGAAATTTTTATTAAAAAATTTATAAATAAACATATATCTATATTTATATATTATATATTTATTTGAATTACATTATATTTTTATATATTTCTTCAATTAACTTATTTATATGTTATATATTTATTTGAATTACATTATATTTTTATATATTTCTTCAATTAATTCTGATTTAACCGGCTCAACTAATGAACCACGATCATCGGTTCAAATTTAATAAGTATGGTTCATAATATTGCTTCCCGCTAAAGTTGCATTATCTTTCACTTTTAATATTAGTGAGCCTTCTATTTTTGGCAATGAGTTCTTATGGCTTTGTGTGTATCCCGCTCACTATGTAGGCATGGATTGCTACTAAGCTAGGCTACTCATGGAGCAATCTTCTGCGATAAAATGCCCTTCAGTATCTCATCATTTGGTTGGCACCAACAACATTCAACAGGAACTTTCAATATCTTCTGCAATCAAACCCAATGTTCTCGAGAGGTATCTTTTAATTAATATTTTGCATATCTTCCAAGCTTTAAGCTTTGAAAGTAGTATGATCAATTCACAGATACTGTGATTTTAAAAAAATTTGTATAATGGACTAATGGGAGTGGCTTTTGATTTAAAGTGAGATTGTTATTCAGGACCTTCTGCTCTCGAATCCATGCCTTAGTTGCATTTTTTTTTTTTTTGGTACATAAGCTAAAGACATGCCTTAGTTGGTTAATCATGAAAAGGTTGTATTTTATCTTTCATATTTTTTCAAAAAATATATTTTTAAGGAGGATATCTTATTCTCTGTTTTTTGGTACTTCTTTATTTCTTTCTTTCTTTCCTTTTTTTTTCAACTTCTAATAGTATATTTTCTTGTCCCAACAAAAAAATAAGGGGAAAAAGGAAGAATGTAGGATTGATGTCTCAGAAATAGAGAGTTTTGGATGATGGATGGAAATAACTATGTACATACTTCATATTTTGGTTTGAGGAATTACAAGTTTATCATATGCACTGAAGTGTTCGGAAGCTAGAGCATGACCACTTCCCCGTGCATTTTTATCTTAGGGAAATAAGTACACATATGTCGCTTGGTTACCTTCACTGCAATCGGTGTCCTGGCCTTTTTCCTGAAAAAGTAAGAACCTTAAGTCTTATGGCTAAATTGTTGATTTTCTTCTTAGACCTTAAAAGAAACGAAAGGTCCCCTCTAATTCTCCAGGTGTACGGATCTTGGCTAGGAAAAGCTTCGGATCCTGTTCAAGATTGAACCTTTCTGTTTTTTCTTCCTTCACCAAGCCAATCGGGGCTCGCCCTATACATTCAATAAGACAAAAAAATAAATAAATAAATAAAATAATTCAGAAATCATATATGTCACCAACAATAAGCATGAGCTAGCAACCAACAAAGACATGCATGTTAAATCTAAAACAAGTTTGTGGTAATTATATTACACCCTTTTACGACGAAGATAGCAAGCTCGCCCCATAAAACATGCATGCTCTTTCCTCCGACATGTTTCATCTTTTATTTTTCTTTCCGTCATTCTTTGTTCATCTGATGATACTTTTCGCCAACTTTGCATGATGCCTAATTGTTGCACATTGTTGCTGCTACCTGCAGGTGTTCTTCTGTACCCAAAGATAAGATGGCGCATAAAACTAGCAGGAAAATGGGGGAGATGGCGAAAGCAACCTCGGTTTTGATCACCATCAGTTTCAGAAAGAACAATGAACTTTGATGTGTGCGAGATAATAAAGGCTAATCGGTGATAAAACTGAGTAGTGTTGTTTGTATATAATGAATGGGATGGGTGTAGGGAATCTTGGGAGTGGGATGGCATGCATGCAGGGGGACCAGTGTCACCTTACGTGTCCCAAAAGTAAGAAGTTAAATCAGCAATAGATTAATATAAGGTACATAATTATTTTGTTGCCATAACAATGGTTCCTTCAAAATTGGTTCTTCATTTTTTACGATCGGTGCCTTATGCAATAGGTGAATGGACTATGGAGGCACCAATCTTATCACAGAAGGCCAAGTCCACAATACTGACCGTGCTCTAGGTTTTTGATCCCTTAGAAACATCTTATTTCTTTTAATCAGTAATTACATTGTACATTCAACTCTTTATGACAAGTGGCTATCTAACATTACAACTTACTATTTGACGTGTACTAAAGAGAACACAAAATCCAAATTTATTTAAACATGGATATATATATATATATATATATATATATATATATATATATATATATATATATATATATATATATATATATATATATATATGTATCCAAATTATTTAACTTTCAAATTAAATAAATTTTGAGCAGCTATTTATTAAAAGTAATTTTATTTTCTCTTTTCTTTTTAACTAGTTCCTTTTTTTTTTTTTCGCTTTTTGGGGATCAACCTTTTTAACTAGCTCTCTGAAAAAATTTTGCTTCGGTAGGCCAATTTTGCTTTGGCAGTGAATTTAGTAAATATCGAAGGATCAGATTTGGTGCTTTGAAAACCAAATTTTTGGAGAGTGTGACTTCGTTTAATGAACCAAACCCTAAGTGCTTGTTTCAATTCATAGAGTGCCTTGTTGAGTTTGCATACGAGCTGAGTATCCTTGGTGACCCCTTTTGATTGTTTCATGTATACATACTTAGTGAGATTACCACTAAGAAATAAATTGTTGAAATCAAATTGGTGTATGGCCCGTCCTTTTATTAGTGCTATGGTAAGAATTGATCTCATGTTTAAGGCTTAACAACTTCGCTGAAACCTTCAGTGAAATCAAATCCTTCCTTTTAATGAAAGCCCTTAGCAACAAGACTGGTTTTATATTGTTTAATGATGCCATTAGAATGTCTCTTGATTTTAAAAATCCACTTGCATCTGATAGGTTTGACATTGGATAGTGGAGTGACCAGATTCCAAGTAGAGTTCTTCATTAAGGCTTGGTACTCTTCAAGCATTACCTGTTTCCAATGTGAGCATTGTAGAGCTTGACCGACAATTTGGGGTCCTGAATTGATGAGATCTAATCCTGGAGGTTGGACGGCAGCAGCGTATGTTTTGGGTTTATAAATCCCAGATTTTGACCTTGTGTGCATTGAATGTGTATTGGTAGGATTTTTGATAGTGGGTTTAGTGGAAGTTGTAGTAGGCAAAGGTTGTGATAAAGAAACTATTGTTACTGATTTTTTTGAAGCTGCAACATCAAAACTAGACAAAATGTTAATAGCAGCTGCTGATGAAGGAGGAGATAGATTTGCAGGTGGACATAAAGCATATGTGACAGGTGAAGAATTTTGTTTGAAATGTCATGGTATGAGAGGAATAGCAGGTATGGCAAATATTGGAGAGGAAGGTTTATGTAGTATAATTGAACTAAAAAGCTTGTGATATGGAAATTCAGTTTCATTGAAAATGACATTCCAAGTAATATTCAAACTATCGGATGAAGATAGACATTTGTACCCTTTCTTGTTCATAGCATAACCTTAAAAAAAACATTTTTGTGATCTAAAATCAAGTTTATGGGCATTGAAATGGTCTAAGATTTGGAAAACAAGCGTAGCCAAAATTTTTTAGAAAGAGTAATCTAGTTTTCAATGGTAAAGAAGTTCAGAGGGAGATTTAGAATTAAGATTTAGGAGAAGGCAATCTATTTATGAGATAAGTAGATGTTAGAATGGATTTCCTTTCAAATTAAGAGGTAAAGTAGCTATGGCTAAAAGTGCTAATCTTCTCTCAGTAATATGCTTATGCTTCCTTTCTATTCTACCATCTTGCTGGTGGGAATATAGGCATGTAAGTTTATGTGTTATGCCATGATCATGCAGAAACTGACTAAAGGCATGAGACAAATACTCCTTGCCATTAACAATTTGCAGGGATTTAATTTTTAAGCCAGTGAGTGTTTTCAGTCGTAGCTTGATATTGAATTGAGACTTGTTTTCCAATAACGAGATGAAAGAATATCCAGCGAATGCATTTACAAATAAAACATAACATCTACAGCCAGGTCGACCAAGAAGTGGTGCAGGCCCCTACACACCTGAGAAAATCAGACCAAGGGGAGCATAGGAAGTGGTTGATGTAAAAAGAGAAAATTGATGAATTTTGTCTAAACAGCAAGCATGACGAACAGGAACAGGAGGGCTATTTTTATTAGGTGGTTGCTCCAGTACCCTTAGTTTTGAGAGGGTTTCTAAACCCATCCTATGTGGACCATTCATAAATTGCCATATAATACTATTGAATCCACCTAAGTAACCTCTTTCTTTAAATATATGGTCCAATCTCTTTGTGCCATGTGGAATTATTTATTCATATCAATGTTATCATTTTAAAAAGACTAAAACACCCTTTTTCTTTTACCCAGTTACTATTTTTTTTAACTTACTCAAATTTACCCCCATCCCTCCCCTTCCCTCACTACGCTCTCCTCTCTGCAATCCCTAAATTCCAACGGAAATTGAAACCCAGAAGAAGAAGCACAATCCGTGGGTGGCACTGCGCTGCGCCATTGTGCGTTCCTCTTCATCCCTTCCTGCGTTCCTCTCCTTCCAAATCACTTGGCCCACGTTCCTCTTCATCCCTTCCTACGTTCCTCTTCTCCCCAATTGCTTGGCCCGCGTGACTGCGTTGTGCTCCCTGGCGCTGCGGTTTGCAAGTGGCGTCGCTGTTGGAATGGCGTGACTATGCCGCTGTTCTGCCTCATGCTTTCTCGCCGCAGTTTCATTGCGAGCTTACCTTCTCTGTTGTCGCTCTTCACTCGTCGTCCTCACCGTGGCAGAAATCTGATTCGCGGCCAAGCTCCGCCGTGGGTTGCTCCTCCTTCCACTGTAGAATCTGAGGCAAGCTTGCTTTGGTTCGATCTTGTGCATTTTGTAATTTCTAATGCATTCCTTTGCTCCTACTTGCACGGTAGAATCTGAGGTAAGCTTCCGTGGGTTGCTCTGTTCATGGCTAGTCTATAATATATGCAGAATTTTTTTTTTTTGGCATTGTATTTTTTAATTTTGTGAATGCATGATATGGTACTTTGTTTGGGTATTTGTTTTTGCCCTGCATTTATTATAATTTGTAATGCATTGTAGCAGGATTTTGTGCTTTTATTGTTTACAAATAGTTTGATTTGATTTGTATTACTAAGTTTTCATAAATAGTTTTTTTTTTTGTGTTGAGAATTTTTTTTTTAATTTTCAGAGTTTGTTAGTATAATTCTGACAATAAAGTGGTAAAATGGATGACTCTATGGAATTGAGTTCTGGTCATGGTACTAGCTCTGATGAAAACGCAAGGGAGGAACAAAATGATGTGGGCATTGATATGGGGAATCAGAGTAGAGAAAAAGTAGATGAATCTTATAAAAGGATAACAGAATTAACTTGTGAAGACATTTTGGGATTAGTGTTTGATACCGAAGGTGAAGCCATAGACTTCTATCACAACTATTCTAAGTGTCATGGTTTTGTGATGAGGAGGGATGATGTAAGTCGTGATTTGAGGGGAAATATCAATATGCGTCAATTAGTATGTAACAAAGAGGGTAAGAGGAGCGAGAAGCACTTGCAAAGGTTAGATAGAGTTAGAGAACATAAGCCACTTACCCGAACCGGTTGCCAAGCTAAGATTCGTTTTCACCGAGATTATAAAACCGGAAAATGGAAAGTAGTTGCATTTGAGGAATCTCACAACCATGAGTTGATCCCGAGTAGCATGGTTCACTTACTTCCTGCATATCGTGGTCTGAGCGATGTAGATAAAGCCCAGGTCAATAGTTTGCAGTCACATGGTGTTAGAATATGCCACATCATGGGTTACATGGTTGCCCAGAAGGGTGGATATGGTCATGTTGGCTTCACCAAGAAGGACCTATATAATCACATTGATAGGAATAGGCGTGCACAGGTGGCAGACGGTGATGCAAATGCTGCCTTGAGTTACTTATGGGCTAAGGCAAACCATGACCCATTACTACAAGGAATTTACACATTGACAGATGACGGAAAATTACTAAACTTGTTTTGGGCTGATGGAACAAGTTTAATTGATTATGAATGTTTTGGAGATGTCATTGCTTTTGACACCACATATAAGAAGAATAAATATAACAAGCCTTTAGTTATATTTTCGGGATCTAATCACCATGGTCACACCACAATTTTTGGGTGTGCATTGGTACATGATGAAAAAGTTGAAACTTATAAGTGGGTTTTAAAAGCATTCCTAGAAGCCATGTCTAACAAACATCCAAAAGCAGTGGTCACTGATGGAGATGGTGCTATCAAGGAAGCCATTAAAGAGGTGTTTCCAAATGCAACACACCGTCTATGTGCTTGGCATCTACATCGCAATGCATGTGAAAACGTTAAAAATCCACACTTCCTTGAGGACTTCAAGAGCCTAATTTATGGCAATTTTACACTAGCTCAATTTGAAGATCTATGGAAGGAGGTTATGACAAAACATGAGCTTTCAAGTAATAAGTGGGTTTCAAAGACATATGAGAACAAGGAAATGTGGGCTACTGCTTATTTGCGTGATACGTTCTTTGGTCATATTAGAACTACATCACAATGCGAGGGAATTAATTCATTTATAAAGGCCTATATTCGGAAGAAATGTAGCTTGCTTGATTTCATGCATAATTTTCAAAATGCTTTGAGGGAATATCGGAATAATGAGCTCATTGCTGATTTTAGTTGCATGTTTTCAGATCCTGTGATGACCACTTGTCTTCAAGAGATTGAGAAGCATGCTTCAAAAGTTTATACAAGGGATATTTTTAAGGAGGTTAAGAGCCAACTAGAAGACGCAGGTGCAGTTAATGTGATCGAACGTTTAGAGAACGGAGACAATGTTGTGTTTAAAATGAACATATTTCGTAGCCCAAGGATGGAGTACCAAGTCCGGTATGATAAAAACTGCATAAAGTTTTTGTGTGATTGTAGACTTTTCGAATCACGTGGTATTCCATGTTGTCATATTTTATGTGCAATGAAACATGATCATATTGATTCCTTGCCAAGTAGTTTAATTTGCAAAAGATGGAGAAAAGATGCAAAATGTGATTATATACGTGCAATTCCAGCTGAGGCAAGTGATGCAGAAAAAGTTGAGATGCTTCGAATTGGTGCATTAGGCAGTGTTTGTGACAGGCTGAGGAATCTAGCATGTAAACGTGTTGAAGATTTCATTGAGATTAGAGATGACTTGTTTAAGCTGATTTTTAAGCTAGAAATCCGTCATGATGCACATAGGAAAAATCCTTATATGCCAAACGTGGTTCAGGATCCGACTATTGTAAAGACTAAAGGGGCCCCTTCCAAAAAAAAGTATGGTCGGAAAAAGCGGAAGTGTTCACATTGTAAAAAAAGTGGACATACCATTCGTAAGTGTCCACTGCTCTTTAGCATGGATGATTCAATGACAGCAGATCAGGATATTTCAAGTTCAGATTCTGACAAAATCATAAATGAGTTTGATGATTCATCGGTATTGACATTGTTAACTTATATTTCATTAGTTTGAGAAATATAATTTTTGTTGTTCTCAAATGCTCTACCTGTTTTCTTTTATTTTCTTTTATTTTATTTTTTTGGTGTGTTCCTGCAGAAATATGGTTCACAAACTGTATATGGCAGTCATTCTCATAAAATTGGAACAATCGAGAAGAGAGATGGGAATAATGACCAAAGTGGTGAAGATACCAAGGTATGTTCTGCAAAATTAGACTAGCAAATGTAATGTTTGTCTCTTTATTAGAAATGAATATGTAAGTGTTGTTTTGTACTACAGATTGCTAAACTTAGAAGAGTTGGCTCTTCTAAAAGGTTGCCTAAAGAGTCCATTTGTCCAACCCAAAATTCTGTTAAGGACAGCGTAAGAGTAAATTTTGTTAAGTTCCATTTTTTTTTGGTTGGTCTTATAAATTTAATTTTTGAAGTGTTAGTTGTTTGTGTTGCTATAAGACAATACATTTGATATACATCACAGGGCAAGAAAGTGACAAAATCAGAGCGTAGAAACACTGATGTGAAGGGTACAGAAATTGAGGCAAATGTTACAAGGGTGAATGATGGTTGTGTGAATTCAGGTGGTTCAACTCATACAATGAACTATGATTTTTTGAACAATAGCCATGGTATGGCAGTATTTCCTCCATATCCAGGAATAGCTGTTATTCCCCAATTCCCAGGTTATGCCCCATATGGTGGAGTGCCAATGTACCCACCTTATCCTCCATACTACACTGGAACCAATACTTAATCTCCTCAAAGTGAGTAAGTGATGACAATGGAGTGACGAAAAAGAGATAGGTTGATGTGAGTTGATATTGGCATCCTTGATGATTTGTTGTAATTATGCACGCTACTTGGTTTTGTAAGAGAAATCAAATAATGCAGGCATAATACTTTTAATTAATATTGGCACCCTGACATTTGTTTTTTAGTTATTTATT
The DNA here is from genome assembly GCA_031439595.1 of Pterocarpus santalinus. NCBI lineage: Eukaryota > Viridiplantae > Streptophyta > Magnoliopsida > Fabales > Fabaceae > Pterocarpus > Pterocarpus santalinus. The sequence continues at coordinate 63,738,921 of CM062532.1, forward strand.
TGTTCATTTAAATTCACAGGGCATGGAGTAATATTCTGAATATAATCCCAATTGTATTCCAAGTAATTTTTGAATGTAATCCTTGCTCTTTCATGTTTCTTTCCCAATCATATTTGAATATAATATTCTGAATATAATCCCTGCTCTTTTGTCATACTGGGTCTTCTACTAACAAGGGGAGACTTTTATCAAAGGACTTGGTGAGGAGGATGGGTACGTAGCAACTTTGGTCTGGATCTTGTAGCCATACAATATAATGTTGGGCCTTCTGTATTTTTGTTGCTTAGGAAGGCAAAAGAAAACAAGAAAAGTTCATGGTTGTGGTTTTGGGTGCATTTTACTGACAGACTATTGGCCAAACAAAATAAAAACAAGAACTCACCCCATATATAATGCTTGGTTTTTTTTTCTTAGTTAGGCCTGACGTCAAAAAAGATTGCACTACCCAGTAAAGTTTGGGCCTCAGCCTTTTTGAAAGATGGCAAAGTTTGACAAATTTGGGACGCAATGAAAACCGTGAAAAGTAAAAACATAAAAAAGAAAAGCAAGAAAATAGTCTATGAGGGAGAATGTACATTCGACTGAGAGCTAAACTATGCCGTTGAATAGATCCAATTTACTGCAAGAACATAATGTGATAGATCAAAAGTCATAAATACAAACAATAATTATGATACATCAAATACATCAAAGGTCATAAATACAAACAACATATGTAAGGGTTAGTAATGATATGTTATGGGAACTCTTAACCGTGGGAAGCTAAAATCGAGCCCCATCATAATTGAAGACCAATAATTACTTGCAACCATTGGGGGAGAGATGTTATGGTCCTTACTTAGTCTCTTACGAAAGCGCATGTTGCTATTTGCTAGCGAGTGATCGAGCCACTAGACCACTTGAAACACAATATTGTATATGATCACATATAAAATATTTTTGAATTAATATCATAACTATAAACTAGTGTACATTGAATTCATAATAATTTTGTTCTTAATTAAGTTTAAATGATATATTAAGTTATTCAAATTATTAAGTTCAATATATTTCTTTTGTAACATTAACATTTTTGCTTTAATGCTAATTGTTATTTAAACAAAAATATTAAATTTATTACGATATTAAAAAGAGTAAATTTATTGAAAATATTCAATTAATCATTTTTTCATAAATAAAATCATATTTGTTATTAGCATTATTTATTAATAATTAGAATTACCAAAGGTGAAATGACCAAAGGGTTAGGATTCATGCTAAGGTTTAAGTTCAATTAATGTGCACGGTTATAATGACCCGTATCGTCCTTATTAAGTTCTTAAATTATAGAAAATATTTAAAATCATTTTTTAAATTAAAAAATTAAATTTGTTATTACTATTGTGTAATTAATAATTAGAATTATTGATTGATACCTTTTGATCATAGCAAGGTGCATGGTTATAGTGACTTCTTTCAATTGAGATGATACGAGTCCTTATAACCGCGCACCTTGCCATGATCAATTGAGTTTAAATCTTTGCACAAATCCTAATCCTTTGATTCTTTCAGCTTATGCCTTATCAAAAGGTATTAATCAATAATTCTAATTATATATCTATACCTTAAAGTAATACTATGACTTTTCATATTTTGAATATCAAAAATCTAAATTTAATATCAAAAGTCTTAATTTAATACTCTTAGTTTAATATCTTTCATTTTTATCTTTCTCTAGCATCTTACATTTTCCAAGGCAATATTAAGACATGACCAAACACCTTTTGCCACATACATCAATGTATATATCTATACACACACACACACACACACAAAAATCATGAAATATTTTTACTTGTGATAATATATAAATAAATTTAATAAATATAATTTTGCTATATTATCATATAATATATTTATTATTTTATTTTTATGTATTTCATATCTTTACTTTGTAGTTATAATTTTAAAATTTTAATTTAATCTAATTTAATCATGTTATAGAAATAATGATGTATATATATTTTCTTTGAAATATTCATATCGCTTATCGCTTATTCCATAAAAAAGTGGAAGTGTATAAATTTATCTAATGAAGGCAATACATAAATTATAATTTAATTAATGTCAAATTCTTTATGTCCTTATAAGTTATATTATTTGATTCATTTCAACTAATCCATTGTTTTATTGGGTATTCAAAATTTTCATTTTTAAAAAATAAAAAATTATGTGGCTAATCAAATTAATTATCAAATAAATTACCTTCACCATTTTAACTTAACCTCATCAACAAAATTAATTTTAAAATCATATTTGGAGTGTCTTATTACATAAACATAGTTACAGATGCTAATTTAACTTGACAAAATCAAAACTTTAGGACAATTTAAATGATTTCAACTATTTATTTTAGGGATACACTCTATAACATTTTGTAATATTGTAATATACTTATATTATATATTGGTTCAATCTATGAATTAAACTTGATAAATACAATATCTATAATTTGACTTGATTAATTTCGAAATATTTAAGATGAATAATTGTCCACAATCGTTGAATAATCATTTTAATTAATTCATTATTTTATTGGGCATCCAACTATTTTTAAAAAATTATGTATGTATTCAAATTGTGAAATAAATTTACCTTCAATTTGTGTAAAAAAAATTAAACTTATTAACAAAATTAATCTTTTAACCATTTTTAGGGCGCATGTTTTGAAAATAGAAGTGAAGGTTATGCAATAAAGATATCTCTTAGTGGAGAGATTTCTACTTTACTTATTTTTTTTATTTTGCATTAACTAATAACAATATATGTATAAAAATACATATATTCAAAAATAAAATTATAAAATTAATTTATACCAAAAAAATTAAAAAAATTAAGCTTAAAATGATCACTTGAATATTTTTGATCATTTTAATAACCTAACAAAGATGATTCGAGTTATTAGAACCATGCACCTTGTCATTTCAGCTTATGACTAATCAAAAGTATTAATTAATAATTTTGATTATTATTAAATAATAGTAATCACAAATATAATAGCAATAACAAACTTGTATTTTTAAAAAATTTCCAATTGATCATTTTTAATAAAAATTTAAATTTGTTATTACTATTATTTATTAATAATTAAAATTATTATTATTAACGTTTAAGTTCAATTATTCTAGAAAAGGTTCACCACTATAGGCTAATGGTAGATGGTTCTTGTCAAAACACATATTCAAAGAAACTTGAATATGGGTTTAGGTTCACAAAGGTTTAACTTCAATATCTTAGGATAATGACCAAATGAGAAAGATATGCATTTGATCCAATTGGCAATTGACATTATTTGGTAAATCTACAAAATTGATGGGAAATACATTAGATAAATCGATAATAATAATAATAATTGGCCTATGACATATCATACAAGATACAATAATAATCATAATTATTCACAACATATGATACTAGAATTTGATATATATATATATATATATATATATATATATATATATATATATATATATATTCTAATTTCTAATATAGTAACACAGGGCACGACGTCGTTGCTAAATGGACAAGTTCAGGTTGCTAGACGACATAACTTTATGCTTCTCATCAATCTAAAAACTAAGATATGAACCCTAGTTTTGTTTTGCTCCAGCAGCCACATTTGATGATCCCGCTCTCCACCGGCCACCTTTCCAATCCCAAAATTTTCGCCTCAGTCATTGATCCCTAAATGCACAATGAAATCAGAAATTAATTGTCCCCATCTCCAACTTATAATGCGCAGCAAATTCTTGCGCTGGCCATGCTTGTATAAGACACAAGCCTCACCTTACAAAAACTCCCCCTATCATTGTTCCATCTCATGTACATGGCTGGCAGAGGCAGAAAAAGGGTTGCAGCGAAGAGAGCAAGAGTGGAGATGGAAGAGCACCCTCAATCACCTTCGAACAATCTTGAAGACGATGCAAAGTCTCCACCACTTTCAAAGTTGATAATGCCAGAGCGTGATTTGCTGAAGAATAAAACCAGAGCGGTAGAGACAATAGACATCTCTTCAAGGTTAGCAATGTATTGTTTTGTGTTTTCTGCATTTCATTCTTGTGGGTTTGTCACGCACACTAACAAGTAAGGTTTGTTGATGTCTAACTATGGCCTTTGCAATTACAGTCACCAGGAAAGTTCAAAAAAACCACTCAATAAGGAGGATAAGTGTTCACATACTATTAAGAGTGGTTCAACATCTACTCAAGGACAGGTTATTTCTGTCTCTCTGTTTTTTTTTTTTTTTGGGTAGTAATTTCTTATTATTTTAATAGTAATTTCTTGATTTTTTTAAAGTAATTACTCATTTTTTTAATTAATATTTTCATCTAATGCTAATGCTTGTTGAACCATATTGATATCAATAGGTTATGATCGATAGAGTTGATGCTTTGGACTCATCTTTCAAAGAGATCAAGCAAGTTGTCAACAGTTTGACAAAAATTTTTTCAAGCCAGCAACCACATATGCTCCCTGTTTTCAGTCCCATGACTCATGGCTTTTATCCACCACCTGTAGGAATGCCTCCACTCTTGACCCCATTAACTAGTCCAATGAGCTCTAGTTTAACAAACCAGAGTGCTAGTTACCATGGCCAACCACCAATGCTATTTTTGTATGATAATTCCTGCGATAGAGCCGTGGTAAAGGCTCCTCCCCGTCAGCCCAAAACTGAAAGTCGTAGGAAGCTTCCTTCACGACTTTTGAATAGATTAGCAACAAGGGGTACTCCTGGGAGGAAGCTATTTACCCCTGCAAGAAAGTCCCCTATCGGATATCACATTAACATCAACTCCCCTCCATCACAGAAAAAAATACATACGAAGAAAGGAAATGATGTACCTTATGTAAGTACAGTTGTTTAATTTTGAGGAGTAAATGTCCCTTTAAAATATTGTGCTAATTTTTTTTTTTTGGTTTTGGTTGTTGCAGTGGCTACCAGTGGTGTTTAGACCTCCTCCAGAAATGATTTTGGATGATACAGACATAGCTATAGCGACTTATGTATTTGGGACTAACAAGGATGACAATAAGGGCAGGTAGTCTGTGCATCTTGTTAAAATTTATATTTCAAAGATACATTTTTCTAACTGATCTATAACAATAAGCTATAATGCAATTGTTACATCTGTTAGTAAGGAAGTATTGATAAGAACACCATTATCTGAAGGCAAAAGAGCATGTCTTAAAACACTAGTTCCAAAGGAAGCTGTGGACCAAGATGTAAGTGTAGTGAAATATTGCCATAACCTAACAATTGACCATATTACAAATTTATATTACAACTAATTGTATTGTTTATCCAGGTGCTTAATCTACTTGTGGAAAAATTGACTCTTGAGAGATCAACCACAAACTTCCAATGCAATTGGTTTCTTCCAACAACCTTTTCAGTAATGTACATTGAATTTACGTTGAGTTTTATTCCTTACATGTCTCTAATACATACTTAGTGTAATTCACAGCAATTAGTTTTATCGTGGATTACACCCCCTGCTACAATGATGGAGTACTACCAATCACATTTCATGGGCAAGGTTGAATGTCTTCGAAAGGTAAATTACTTTTAAATGTGTTTTTAATATTTTTTTATCACAGTAAATCTAATCTCAAATATGAATTTTGTTCATAATGAAAAAAGATATTTGTGCCTATCAATGAGGACAACATGCACTGGTTCTTGCTTGTTGTGGACCTTGACAAGCACCAACTCATATTGCTTGACTCCAAGCCATGCACTGCCAAAAAAGAGTCAAGGAAACGCACCATTAAGATTTTGGTACAATTCACAAGCTATTTATTGAAAATGTGCATTCATTCACTTCAATTAAATTATGTTAACTTAAAACCAACCACCCTATACTTTGTTTCTTTGTTTTTCATACAGGCATTGTACTTGGAGGTGATGTTATTGGATGCGTCATTTTATGACTTTGAAAGTATTACTAGACCAAAAATTTCTGATTTTGCACTTGTTGAGCCTGATGATATTAGGGTGCAAAAGGATGACTCGTAAGATATAAGTTTGCTTTTTAATTAGTTTCCAATAAAGTTGAATATATTTGAACATTTTGTAACACTCTCATTAATTTTGATTCAGAAATGATTGTGGTGTATGGGTCACAACATGGATGAGGGAATGTACCTGGTCTGATGCATACAACATATATGTAATAAATTTCAACTACATAACATTTAGATCTTTTTTATTTTGAAAATAACACATATTTATGGGATTTGACACTCTGTTTTTGTTAACCCTTATTGTATTAGGTAAATGATGCTTCCAGGATGAGGCTTGCTTTGGATTTGGTTCTTATGCCATACAATGTTGTTAAGGATGATGTGATTGATGCTGCTGAGAAGAACTACAAAAAATTTGAAGAAAAACAGAAGCGTTTAGTTAAAACTTGATGATGTTCTCACTTTTTTTTTTTTTTTGCTATACTATTTTCGAAGCAATTGAAATAAGTTAAGACTAGCTGATAATTGCCAACTTTTTTGTATTTGACTGCCTGTTGTGAGGCCAATTATCTTTATGTTTTGTGATCCGAATGATATTTTGGGAAATTATCAGAATTTAGAATCCATGTTTTGGTATCATTTGCTCATTTGCAAATCTATGATGACTACTATGGTGATTATATATTAATGGTTGGGGTCATTCTTGACATTTGTAAGTATTTAGGTAGTTTTTGAAATGACTAAATTTAGAAATTAATTTAATTTGAATTCAATTGATTTGTATTAACTTGATTTATAAATTAGATTTTATGTTTGGAATGGATATGTAAAAATAAGATTTAAATTAATTTAAAAATTATTTCTTATAATTATAATATATTAAAATATATTTGGATGATTAAAAATAGAGTTGATTTTATTTTATTTTATTTAAATTTTAAAATTAAATCAACTTCCATAAAATTCTTTCAATTTTGATAAAATTTTAAGAATTTAATTTAAATACACTGACAGTGTAAAATAGTTTTACACTGTCAACCAATAGAAATGATGGAAAGTGCCAACTCATACAAATAACCACTCATTATAATGAGGGACCCACCATGAATTCTCACTTTCTCCTATTTCTATTGGTTGACAGTGTAAAACTATTATACACTGTCAGTGTATACCAATTAAACTCAAATTTTAAATATAAAAGAGCCAAATCAAATCACACTCTTATGGTTCACACCAAAATTTATTGATTTATTTTTTGGGTTACAAGAGCAGAATTGCAACAAAAATAAAAGCCCATTGTTGGAGATCTAACAGAGAAAAACAGAGCCCATTATTTTTTCAAAATATATATAAAATCATCAACTTCAAATTTTAAACGTACAGTACACGCCCAAATCATACTATTTGTATATATATCTTCTATGTTCATTGATTTTTTTTTTCTTTTTTTGTGCTGTAAAGTGGAGTGATTTAAATATTCCTTAGTTGGTAACCAAAACAAGGGAAGCAGCATTCAAGCCTAACACACGCTATTACTAGTTGTGAATGGTTGAAACTCAGTCTTGGAGCACCGGCTATTTCTTCATATTCAGCTGCATCTAGTTCCCTTAGATAGTGATGGCTGAAAAACTTGGGGAGTACACGCTGCCTCAATGTGATCAGCACAAAGAAAGGCAAGGGGAAAAGTATTCCAGCTATGGGAATCCATGTCACTCCAAAACAAACCAAGAAATATACACATTGGAAGAGTGTGAAGAAGACCACGTATTTGAATGGTACTGACTCAACAAAGGAAGCATGATCCCCTTCCAACACCCTGCCAAAATTGGTTGGCATTAGCAAGAGTAGAATTGAATGAAGTCATTGAAAATGGAAGTCAATTTCATGATTTTGTGGAAATGATGAAATTAAAGTTGCTTCCACTTACTTGTACCGCCTACTAGGTGTTACAAAGAGAAGTAGTATCCTTTCCCAGAATTGATTCCCTGGAAGACTATCAATGGCCATGTAAGCAAAGTATCCCCATAGAACCGAAGTTGGTATCTTTTTTGTGGCAGGCATAGCGAACACTGATGCTCCTACAAGGAGTGATTGTAGGAGGTTGCTCACTCTCTGCTCATTTACTCTGACAGGCAGAGATGCATCAACGTGTTTCTCAAGATCAAATGTACTCTTGTTGTTGTCTCCTTTATCTTCAGCATTTAGGACAACCTCTTTCAAACCCTCCAGTTCTTTGGCCACTGAATGTTTCTGGAAAACGATCATATTCAGGACCAATAAGGAACTTAGATACTTGTCAATTGGCTTTATTAGGCAAGGAGATGACAATAAAGGCTTATGTTATGCTCACATCCGGAGTGCTATCCATTTCTGTAAACACCGCTTGCATATGCCCATAGATTTCTGAGTTGCTGGCTTTTCTGCCTTATGCTTTCTTTGGCACTTTTAACCATCCTTCTTAGGATCAACTGCCACTCAAAAATCACTAATTCTGATATCCAATATAATCATAACTATTACTACAAATTCCAACACTTGTTCACCCACCTGTTTCTTGAGAACAGCCAAGCTCTTGGTATGCGTAGGGGATTGAGGTAGAACTCCATTAGAGGGGGGTAAGCCAATTAATCCGCAAAGCAAAGTCTGAAGTTTTTAACCCAAATCAAAGAATTAGTTCCTAATTCCAACCTGATCACTAATATGAATAAGAGACATACAAAGAAATAGTATACCATGAATCCTAGCAGCAATATGTCATAGTGATATGCAGAAGGTTTGTTTAAATTGAATTCCTTCTGTTGCGACATCTGGGAAGCAACACTATGGTCAAAGAAGTAAAGCCCATCTACCATTATGGCAGGAATAAAAGCATGAAATATATTTTGGTGAAACCTTTCCCATATCCTGCAGCAAATTTTAAATTAGTAATTTCCAAAGGTACAAAAGCAAGAACCAAGAACTGGTGTGAATGTATGCAATATGGATTACAGTGATTACTGTCCAATGATGTAAAGATGTAGAATCCCAAGCCAGCGGAGCAACGAGCCTTCTGGGAACTCCAGAAGGCACTTTACTTGGTACTGTGGATGACAGAGCTGTCCATGCCATGAAAAGCACCCCATAATCTGCAATGAAACCTCTAATCCACCCTGCCCAACAAACAAAATGATGTCGAATTCCCATCTCCAACCATGGTGACATTTTATCAACATATGGAGTTGCATGAAAGTAAGTTTCATCAGAAACGTAGTAACGTGGGTAAAATTTTTACTTTTTTTTAGACGTATGGAGTTCCATCTATAGGTACTAACACCTTTATCAACTCTATGAAAGATAAAATCTTCTTTAACAAGTGGCCATAGTAGAAATAGAAGTGTAAGCTTACTTGTTGCCTTATGCCCAATCTAAATGCCATCAGGTCTGTTACTAAATCAAAGTCAACTTCCTAAATGAAACTTTCTAAGGCTGAATATAAGTATATAACCCCTCCCCATATCATGCGTCAGAAATCCAATATCATGGTTAACCAAAGTTTAAAAAAAAAAAAACAACTATTTATCAAAACTAAAAAGACAACAAGCTACAGGGACGATCAAACAACACATTTCATGCGTCCACAAACTTAAATAAAAAGCTAAAATTGAAATTCATGCCTTGAGTGTATCAAGAACTAATTAGTCTAGACTAATTATAAGTGACAGAAATAAAAAAGGTTTTATGCCTAACATCAATAGAATATCAACTATAACAAGATATCAGAAATTCATCGAATTATGCATGGCCTTAGTCAACGAAACTTTAAAAAAAATAAAATAAAATAAAACCAAGAACTTTTCATAGAATCACCCATTTTACCGTTAGATTCTACATCAGAATTACACTAACAAGCTCTGTAAATTAAATAAAAAAAATTTCAACACAGAAAAAAAAACCAGTTTATAATCAAACTATATATCAATAATAAAACACCTAAATCAAGGAGATCGAACCAAAGCAAGCTTGCCTCAGATTCTACAGTGGAAGGAGGAGCAACCCACGGCGGAGCTTGGCCGCGAATCAGATTTCTGCCACGGTGAGGACGACGAGTGAAGAGTGACAACAGAGAAGGTAAGCTCGCAATGAAACTGCGGCGAGAAAGCATGAGGCAGAACAGCGGCATAGTCACGCCATTCCAACAGCGACGCCACTTGCAAACCGCAGCGCCAGGGAGCACAACGCAGTCACGCGGGCCAAGCAATTGGGGAGAAGAGGAACGTAGGAAGGGATGAAGAGGAACGTGGGCCAAGTGATTTGGAAGGAGAGGAACGCAGGAAGGGATGAAGAGGAACGCACAATGGCGCGTGCTTGATGCCACCCACGGATTGTGCTTCTTCTTCTGGGTTTCAGTTTCCGTTGGAATTTAGGGATTGCAGAGAGGAGAGCGTAGTGAGGGAAGGGGAGGGATGGGGGTAAATTTGAGTAAGTTAAAAAAAATAGTAACTGGGTAAAAGAAAAAGGGTGTTTTAGTCTTTTTAAAATGATAATATTGATGTGGATAAATAATTCCACATGGCACAAAGAGATTGGACCATATATTTAAAGAAAGAGGTAACTTAGGTGGATTCAATAGTATTATATGACAATTTATGAATGATCCACATAGGATGGGTTTAGAAACCCTCTCAAAACTAAGGGTACTGGAGCAACCACCTTTTTATTAATAGGAATGGAAAAATTACAATGATTCAAAACAAGATTTACAATTTTATGTCCAAGATGACCTAATCATTTACGCAACAAATCAAAAGAATTACATTGGGAATGCACCGCAATAGGCATTGTCTTTGGAAAACTAGACCCGGAAATAGAAACGTTATCAAACATTACAGGAAATATCAGTTTTAGCACCAAAAAAATCTGCTACTAATCTGCAAAATCTACCGCTAATTGACTATTTGCAGAGGATTTGCTGCAGACATTAGGCATCCTCTAAATATCAGGCTGCTAATCAGTAGCCGCTGCTCGTCCCTTATTTATTTGCGGCGGATGGGTATCTCTTATAATTTGTAGTAAATTTTTCCCCTTCTAATTTGATTTAGATTTGTCCCCTGTTAATTAGCGGCGGACCAATTCCTTGTTAATTAGCAGTGGATATATCACACCTCATTAGCAGGGGATTAGTCTGTTGCATATATATATATTTTTTTTTCATTTTCTATCCAAGAATTTGGTTTAAGATGTTCAAGAAAATAATATTAACAACATTCCAGCTAATAACAATACATAAGGGCACATTTTCTTTAAAAAAAAAAAAAAAGCCGCAACAAATTGATGTCCTCACATTACTAATGTTATTATTTAGTACTATAAGCAAGTACATTATCCATTATATTGTTCTTAAGGAAGTTAATTTACCAAAAAATTTGTAGTAGCTGAAGAGGAATCTAAATTACACCCCAAAAAAAAAAAAATCATATTCCTATTCCAGCTTTAAGTTCATTGTGGGCTAGAAGTAGAAGCATTACTATAAAATGCACTTATGTATTTTGTTAAAGGCAAAAGAGGAAGGAAAAAAAAGGAAAATAACTGAGATCTCATCTACACCTTTAAACAAGTCTGAAAAATATTGACAACAGCAACATCAAGCTAACTTTTCAACAAACCTCGAGCTCTCTCAATCAACTGCTAGAAAAATGAAAATAAAAATAAAAACAAAGTATAGATATCAGACTTACTCCTTTTAAAGCACTATGATTTCTTTAAGTAGGTATTGATACTATACACAAAATTCATAATCAAGAATGTAAAAGAACCACAAAACCGATATTTCCTTTTCTCGTCCCGTTTTTTTTTTTTTATTGAATTTGTAATCTGGCAAATTAAATTAGGATAAAATATCAGAAACAGAATTACAAGAGAGCATGAATGTCATATATATATATAAACACCCTGGCATATAGAAGAATAGCAACATTAATTGCAACAGCCATAGATACACACAAAACACTTACATCCTCTTAATATTCATTTTCCAAGAAGAGGTCATTATCATGATCATTCTTTTAAATTACAGTCCGCAACCACAATTGCAGCCATAACGTCGTTGTTGCAGTGTCATCCGAAACCGTCTCGCAGTGGCAATTGCAGTCATTTTCAGCTATATTTCCCTGCAATTTTCTACATCAGAATATAATTGCAACCGCAACTGCTGTGGCAATTTAAAACCATGATCATCAAGAAGCCTGTTTAAGAGTCTTATAGCACAGAGATTATCATATGCTTCCTCAAATTCCATCTTTGTTTATTTTGACAGATGCACGTTGCTACAATCACAAAATTCAAAGTCTGTCACGACCACTTTTCCTAGCAGAAACGTTGTAAACAACAGTTTCTACTCGCGTATAATCGACTATGAATGTAACCACAACGGTTCCTTTGAATTCGACTATGAATGAGGACTGCAAAAGTACGCGCATATGTACAGGGGTTAACAATTTCGGATGAAGATTGAAGACGAATTGGGCAAACAGAGGTCGAAAGGATAAGCAAAGCAAAGCAAAGCAACGGATGCTGAAGGAAACGAACACGTGCGGGTGCGAAGCTTCGAACTACAGCAGCAGTCATAAAAAGGTAGCTGTTAATGTAACATCCGCCCGTACTAATTGAGATTGTTTTAAAGATAAAACTTATACCATATTCCTTATATCCATTTCAACTAATTTTTAAATTAAATAATAATATATTAATATTTTTCTTGAAATGAGTAACTTAAAACTTAAAAGTATATATTTTTCTAAAAAAAAATACATATTTATTATTATTTAATTTGAGAATTAAATAAAATAGATACAAGAAATTTGATTTTTGCTTTTTTTGGTACCAATTTTTTCACCCACAAATTGAAATCCACTGCCCAATACACTCTCACAAAAAATTATGGAGTTTCATCTCTAAACAATGTGCCATACAATTTTGTCTGATAGTTCTCTCTTCACATATGAGTTGGACAGTGAGTCAAATAGAAAAATGAATACAAACATTATTTTTCATTTCTTTTCTTTTCTTTTCTTTTTTTCATCTTTGTAATTATTGACTAATTTTCCGGCAAGTTATTAGGTACATATAGACTACTTTAAAAGTAATAATTTCAATATTTGAACTCTTTTCTTTTCACATGATTTGAACTCTTAGTAATTGCTTAAAGTCTCAGCTAAGTTGAAATTTTAAATATGTAAACTGAATTGAATTGGTACATCAAATTATAGGTTTAGTGTTTAGATACCTAGTTAGCATTTGGGAGGCTTTTGCACAACTGTATCTGTATTTTCATTGAAGAATTAAACTAATAATAATATTTTATAATTATTAATTTTTTTTTGTGCTAAAATGGACTATTGTTTTCTTAATCAATAAAATGGACTATTTTTAGTATTATTATTGAGGTATAACGAAATTTCAAGTGTATAACAGACATGCGAGATTAGAATTATACGGGAATTAAATTACTGAATTTTGTTATCTTCTAAATTTAATTGAGTCGAGCTCCAATGAAGAAGTGTGGGAACCCATGTGACGTATAAGAGTGATATGTGTATAATATATTTAATACAATTCAATAAAATAACACAATTGTTTAAATTTTATTATAAAATACAAGTTTAATAAATAATTATAAAATTTATTTCAAAATATAGTTATAAAAAATAACTTAAAGAATAATTATAAAAAAAATTTAATTTTGATACATTGTCAATGTAAAATTTTTTTATAAATATATCCAATTATATATTGTCACATCAACAAAAATATTTAACTTAACCATCTATTATTTTAAAAGAACTATAAATAAAAATATGTCATTGAATGTCTATGTTTATAGTATATCAAAAACTAAACACACAACAATATTTAGAATAAAATAATTATATAAATAAAAAATATAATTTTAAAAGTACTATCGAGCAAAACAAGTAATTTTTTGAAAAAGACGTTTTATAGAATTATTATAAGTAACAACTCATTCATTTTATAAAAACACGCACTTTGAATTTTTAAATAAGAAAGGGAACAATTTTGGAAAAGAATAATTTATTACCATCTATTTCCCCTTTCTTACATCTCCTAATAAACTAAATTGAAATAAATATTGTTTAGAACAATTACAAATAACAACTCTACCAAGAAAATTACAGATAACAACTCATTATCGATACTTATTGTTAAAGTTTTATAAATATAAATACTTCGAGATTTTAAGTGAGTATGATACATCTCCCAAAAAAAAAAAAAAAATTCATTTCACTTGCTAACCACTTTCTTCATTCATAATAAATAATTTTATTAAAAAAACTATGGAGTCATTTCAAATAAAAAATTATTATAAAAGAGTAATTCATTTAAAAAAAATCTTTACTTTTGATTTTTAAGTGAGGATCCAATAACTCAAAAGTAATTCATTTTTTTTTCTCTCACTTCTTTCTTTAACTTCCCAAAATTAATTTCAAAGAAAATGTTATATGTAGCATTCTATAAAATAATTCATTATATGAAGTTTAATTCATTTTATAAGGACATGTACCTCAAATTTTTAAGTGATGACACAACAACTAAAGGAAATTTCATTTTCCTTCTCTTCCTTTTATTCAGACTTGCAGTAAAGTAATTAGAAAGAAAAACTTTGAAATCATTCCATATAACAATTCATTGTTGCAATTATAAAGTATTTTATAATAATAACTACTTCCAATTTTTAAATGAGAATCATGTTTGGGAATGGGAGAATAAAGGTTTTTTTTTTTCAAAGAAAAAAAATTCATCATGTTTGATAAATTGATGGAGATAGATTATAATTAAAAATTGATAATTTTAAACTGAAAAATAGCTTATAATTTTAAGTAACTTTTTAAAATTTTTTATTATAAGCAAAAGCTAATTAATTTAGAATTTTTATATTTTTGTCAAATTGATCTTGACATTAAATATTCTATAATATAAATAATTATTTTATAATATTATTAGTAATTTTATCATACAAAAATAACTTTTTCATATATTTCAAATAAAATAAATTATCTTAAAATTATTTTTTAATTAAAATATTCAAATATAAATTAATTCTCATATAATCAATTATATAAAAATAAAATTATACAAATAAATAATTATTAAAATAATTTAAATTTTACAACTTTTTCAAATACATCCAAACAACTAACAAAAATATTTATTCAATTCTCTCTCCTACCACTTTATTTAGCCTTCTAATAAAGTAACTCTAAAAAAATAGCATATAATGGTCAAGAACTCCTTTAGGATTTTCTCCATCTAATGCAAATTCCCATTCTTCTATTTTTATTGCACCCAACTTAGAACCTATTACTTTCAAAGTTAATGGAAGGCCAGCTGCGTAAGTTATTGCATGATTTATAATATCTTCGTAACTTTGATCAACTTCTTTGTCTTTAAAAGCATTCCGCTTGAACAACTTTCGAGCATCTTCCTCATTTAATCTTTCTACCTCATATGTTCTTTTAATTTGATGGCGTGCTAGCAAATCTTTGCTTCGAGTTGTAATGATGACTCTACTAGTAGGACCAAACCAATCATGCCCTCCAGCAAGTGCCTCCAATTGCTTTTGCTCGTCAACATCATCAAGAATTAAAAGAACCTTCTTTCGATGAAGTCTATGTTTTATTATTTGAATCCCTTTACCGACACTTCCTAACTTAATTTCCTTTTCTCCAACAACTTCAAAAAGGAGCGTCTCTTGGAGATGTTCTAATCCATGTTTACTTGAATTTTCTTTCACATTTTCAAGAAAACATAGAACGTCAAAATTGTCAGCTATCAAATTAAAAATTGCCTTAGCGAGTGTTGTTTTACCTATTCCAGCAATTCCATGGATCCCCACCATGCGGACTTCATCATCATGTACGAGTCCTATGCCCAAAAGCGAGCATACTTTTTGTATCGGAGACTCCAATCCAACTAAATAATCGGCAACATACAAACGAGCACGATTAATATTGTTGGAGACTACTTTAACAATATCCTGAATGAACTCATGTTCATATTCGTTCCTGCCCAATCATAAAGTCACAATTATGTCATTCGCAGGGCATCGTATCCATGTGTAGGTAGGTATATTATTACAATTCAAATCTTTTGATAAACAGTAGATTACCTTGTCCAAGATGAAGATTAAAGAAACAAAATACTACAATGCAAAAACACGAGTGAGGTGGGGTTACCCGAATATGAAATGCTTCCCAGACAAGTCAGCTGCTTGCTTAAGAACTTCCCTCCATTTTAGCACGACGTGATCCTTGAAAATCTCCTCATGCTTGGCCATTGCTTCTCCATAGCTACCTAACTGACGTCGCACATCACGAGGTTCCACGCCATAAAAGATCGGCAAAACCAACTGGCCCTTTGCCTTAATGCACTCCATGATCATGGCAAGTTCATTTAAGCAAAAGGATGAAGAAGCATAGTCCTTAGAGAACACAGGGATCGCAATCCTGGACTCCTGAATATTCTTGTCAAGTGTTGGTGCTAGTTCCTCCCCTCCCTGAAGCCCTTTGTCAGCATGGAACGTGCGGATTCCCTTTTCACGTAGAGCATTATATAGATTGCCTGCAATACCCTTGCCAGTGTCTGTGCCTCTAAAACTGAGAAACACATCGTATTCCCATCCATAGCTAAAGGAAGAGGAGGAGGAGGAGGAGGATGAGGAAGAGGAGGAGGAGGAGGATGAGGATGAGGAGGAGGAGGAGGAGGAGGACAGTGATGCACGACCTGCCATGGTATTGATACCTTAGTGGCTCACTATGCTTTGTGTTGGGACTTCAAAACTACCAACAGTTAATATAAATAGACGTTTGAAATCAAAACTGTGGATGCATAACTGACTTATTTCACTACCCCGAAGTTTCTTGTAATTAATTTTTTAATGTTATGGACATAAAAATCATATAAAAACATTTTTCCCCACGTGGCATCCCGTAAAAATAGGATCTATTCACATTTCGGACTCAACAGCGTCATTTTTTACTTGAATGATGGATCTGCTGAATGCTGATTTTATAAACTGGCGTCCACCAGTCTTGTTGTTTTCCTAACCTATTAGTTATGCTTCATGCGTTGACTACAATTCAAAGTATTTTATGTCACTAAACATTATGTACATTTGAACCTTATACTTTATTTTCAAATCAATTTATTTCTCAAATTGTTGATTGTGGTGCTGCTCGTTTCTCTCTTCCACACTTGTGCAAGAAACCCTTGTTCTCCTTTTACACATGATTATGAATACTCATGTTGAGGTGAAGAACAGTGAAGTACAAGTGTAAAAAATTTGCAGGTTGTGCTTGTAGGGATAGAAGGAAAAAACTGCTGGGAAGATTCATGACATATGGTTTTAAACAGTGCATGTTGAGGTGGAGAATAGTACAGAACAAGTTAAAAAAACTGAAGGCGGTGCTTGAGAGGATAGAAAAAACTACCGGAAAGATTCATAACTTATGGTTTTTAAAATAGTGCTCTCGAAAGTAATGAGAAGAAAATAGGAATGAAGAGAGAAGCGACAGGGACAGAGACAAGAAGTTCAATTTGTCAGCATTAAGAAATGAATAGATGAAACAGCTATTCTGCTCTGTTTTTACAAGGAATATCACGATAAAACTGAATGATTAAGGCTCAAGTTGGGATTGAGAACAAAGAAAGAAAAATAAGATATTTGAAGGTTGTGGGGACTGAAAGATTCAGGACGATACGTGACATGTTTTTTAAAGGCATTATTGCAGAAAGTAATGTGAAGAACCAGACAGGACTTACATTTACACTAATACAGCCAAAACTCAAAGTACGCCTTAAAGAAACAGAATAGTGGCCAACTTGTGATATAAGAATGGCTTTGAGAAGACCGCTGGTGCAATTTCTTCACCTCAGATAAGCCCTTCATCATCAATGAAGGCGTAGATTCCCCTTTTGAAGCAAAGAAAAGTAAAAATTGCTAGTAAAGTTCCATTTACAATAGTGAGACTACAGTAACGGCCAGAGACAAGGACGTGGAGCGAGATTGTATGCTGGGAATCGAACCCCTAGCTTCAAGAGCAGTAACATACTTGCGTACTTGTTTGTTGTTGCTTAATTATAGCCTTCTCCACAACGAATCACAAGCAATCATGCATGCAGTGGCATTCAATAATTCTAACTAACAAATAACAAAAGCAAATGTAATTGCACTTGATCTAGATTTGATGGCAGATATATAATTCACTGTAACGTTTATGCCATATATCTATATATATATATATATATATATATATATATATATATCTATATATATATATATATATATATATATATATATATATATCAAAGTGTATTAATATTACCCTGGAACCCTTTGTTTTTAATGTACAACAAACTTATTATAACCAGAAGCACTTGAAATACATTGCTGTTAGAGAAGGCAGTTAGAGAAGCCAGATGTTTGAGTCAAGCATGCACATTTGAGTGCAGGATTGCAAGTGCGAGCGTGACGATGATGAATCAGGAAAGTTCTGTTACGTGAATTAATATCCTGGAGAGAAGATCTTGGGCCATATTTAAGGGATTCTAATGTCGTCTTTTGGAGGAGCGGAGCTACTTTTCAACCCTAATCTTGGTGTAGAACCATTGGAGCAATTCGAGGTGAAGATTGAAGGTTCTAGCATGTAACGGAAGTCAGAAAGATCTGCATTTGTCTTCTTTATGCATATCCCCCATTTTAATGGATTCTATCTTCGTGATTTCACTTTCTTCCATAGTTTCTATCTTTATTTTCATTATGAACTAAGTCCCTCTTGTTAGGGCACTAATGAAACCACTCTTGACAATGTTATTCTTATTTTTATGTTATCCAATTTTCTATTTTTTCATGGTTTAGTGTTATGACTGTGCTTAATGCCTTTGAATGTCTAATCACCACTTGATTGTCTTGTTGCTTTACAATCACTCGAGCGAGGAGTTGTGAAAAGAACTTCGTGTCATAATCACCATAGGTTGAGCGAAAACTAGAGATAAATTAACATGACCTGGGTGGCCCTTTTTTTGGGAATCTATAGAACCTATCCTCCCTTAATCTAGGTTGTGCTAAGAGATTAGGCAATAATTTAAAGTAAGAAAGAATTACATGATCTTGAGAAAGACTTATAATTAATTCAGGGAATCCAGCTGTAAATCAAGAGAAATAGTATTTGGATAATTGATCTTGGAGGTAACAAAGTTACTAAGTAGGTGAAATTAGTAGCTTTAACACCTTATGTCATTGAGTTTAGTTCGTAATTGTCCGTATTTGTTTATTCCATTTAATTGCTATTTTTGTTATTCATTTAGTTCTGTCAGTTATTCTCATTGCTCAACCTGACACCCAATTTAGTTAACCTCAGTATTTGAACTATCCTCAAGTAAATAATATCTTCTCACTACTTTATTACTTGTATGACCTGATATATTTGCTGGAGCCGCATCAAACATCTTGGCATATAGAAGAATAGCAACATTGTTACCAAGTGGCCTCAAGAAGTTCTAAAGTTTATCTAACTTTTTTTGCAAAAATCTCTTTCTCTTAAATCTGATTTGAGAATAAGTGAATGAGTGATTAACTGTTCAGAAATTAATGCAAGTTTCAAATTACTTCAACAATATATAGAATGAATTTAACTTGCAATTACATAAAAAGATAAGGGTAGAGAAGATGTAAACTTAGATTTATCCTAGTTTGGTCACCCTTTGTGACCTGCATCCAGTCCCCGAGCAATCAACTCAGGATTTTCCACTATAGCAGATTCAAGGTTTTGAAAACCTTTACAACACTTGAGTACTCACACTTTTGGGATCCCTCACCCTAGTGTTTGAGTTTCTCAAATCAAAAAGGGATACCCCAACCTTTTCTTACTTGAGGGATGCTTCACCCGCTTACAATTTGAAGGAGAACCAAAAGAAATTTGATCACTCTTTAAAATAGAAAATAATACAACTTGAAGCACTATAAAGCTTTTCTATTGATAACTCTCTTTGGTCACAAAACTAAGTTAGAAATCAAAGAGTTGAAAACAATGGTTAAGAATGTTGTTTCATGTTTTTGTTATTGTGGAAAATCTATTATGAATGGCTATTTATAGGCTTTAGATTTTGTTCTAGCCATTTGAGAAAGTAGCCAACAAACATGACCTTTGAGAACTAGTCGTTTTTGTAGTTAGCGCTCGTGGTAATCAATTATAAACCTTGATAATCAATTACCATGGCAAAATAACTAAGTTTTCGGGCAAGATTTTGAATGTGGTAATCAATTACACCATGTGGTAATCGATTACGAGTGAAACCCATAAATGGTAATCGATTATAGTCTGATGGTAATCGATTACATACTTTGAAAACATTGTTATAACGACTTTTTGAAAATTCTAACAAACTTAATTTATTGAAAACATTATGTAATCGATTATACTTTGCTAAAACATGCATTTGCTTACTTTAAAAACATATTTTCCATAAACTAACTTTAAGAAAAATTATTTATGAACTTAAAATATGTTTTCAAAAATCAATATTCAAATGGATAGCTTGTTAAAAACATTTTTCAAAAAAACCAATCATAAAGTTTCAAAAACTTTGGCCATGAAAATTATTAAAAGAAAAGCTTTTAATAAAAAGAACTTATGTCCTAGAAATCTATACCAATTATGCTTGAACTCGTTTATCTTCAAGTAATTTCATGCTCTTTGATTGCAGCTGTTTGTCACCCTTTTGGCATCATCAAAAACCTACAATAAAAGCATACACAAACATTAATTGCAACACACATAGAAACACACAGAACACTTACATCCTCTTAGTATTCATTTTGCAATGGAGGTCATTATCATGAATAATGGCTTTAAATTGCGGTCCGCAATCACAATTGCAGCCGTAATATTGTTATTATAGTGCCTTCCACAACCATATTGCAGCAACAATTGCAACCATTTCAGCTAAATTTTTTTGCAATTTTCTACATCGTAATGCAACTGTAACCGCGACCATTGTCGTAATTTAAAACCACGATCATCAAGAAGCCTATTTAAGAGTGTGATAGCATAGAGATTATTATGTGCTTCCTCAAATTCCATCTTTGTTTATTTTGATAGATGCATGTTGCTACAATCACAAAATTCAAAGTCTGTCATGACCACTTTTCCTAGCAAAAACATTGTAAACAACAATTTCTACTCATGCATAATCGACTATGAATGTAACCACAATGATTCGTTTGAATTCGACTATGAATGAAGACTACAAAAGTACGTGTTGAATATTGAAAACGAATTGGGCAAATAGAGGTCGAAAGGAGGAGCAAAGTAACGAATACTGAAGGAAGCGAACACGTGCGAAGCTTCGAAATACAACAGCTTTTATAAGAAGTACCTGTTAATGTAACGTCTAACGGTTTCAATTACAAATATATCCCTTTTGTAGATGGCGATATTAATAGCCCGTACTAATTGAGATTTTTTTAGTACCAATCTTGGCACTCACAAATTGAAACTTACTGCCTAATACACTCTCACAAAAAATTATGGAGTTTCACCTCTAGGCAATGTGTCATACAATTTTGTCCAATAATTCTCTCTTCTCAAGTGATTCGGATAGAAACTCAAACAGAAAAATGAGCACAAACATCAATTTTTTTTTCATCTTTGTAATTATTGACTAATTTTCAGACAAGTTATTAGGTACATATAGATTATAGACTTCTTTAAAAATAATAATTTCAACATTTGGACTTTTTTTTTCACATGATTTGAACTCTTGGTAATTGGTTAATGTCTCAGTTAAATTGAAATTTTAAATGTGTAAATTAAATTGAATTGGTACATCAAATTTTTAGTTTAGTGTTTAGATACCTAGTTAGCATTTGAGAGGCTTTTGCACAACTGTATGTGTATTTTCATTGAAGAATTAAACTAATAATAATATTTTATAATTATTAATATTTTTTTTTTGTGCTAAAATGGACTACTATTTTTTTAATCAATAAAATGGACTATTTTTAGTATTATTATTGAAGTATAACGAATTTTTATTAATCAATTCTTGCAAAAATAAATGAAAATCATTCAAAAAAGTAAGAAAAAATACTACAATTGATCTAAAATTGAAAAGTTTGGGTATTATAACTTATACCTGATTCATGCATATCCTAACCATTTTGATGGTGTCATCTAGGAGCCGGAAGAGGACAATCCATGTGACATTAACATGGTCAAATGTCCCGCATCGGTCTGCCTTGTCCATCCACTGGTTGTTGCACTTGGTGCTGATCCTGATCTTGACCCTCATGATTGTGCTGTTGATCAAAAGTGCTAGGATCAATATGTGCTGCCATGAATGTGGATAGTGGTGTCCCACCAAACAAATCAAAACCATACATTATCCAATGCGCAGACTCAGGCGACTGCATCGGCATGGTCGAGAATGGTATGTCTGGTGCATTCAGGTCAATAAGATCATCCATAGATGGCCTGTAACACTTAGCGGTCAATGGTACATCATGTGAAGCTTGAGGTATAGTGGCAGGGGCAGCAGCCTCTTGGTATGACCTGTATATGTCCGTCTCCTGAACATAAAAATGAGCATACCTGGGAGGCATTTGTGAATTGAATAGCTAGTCAAAACTCACAGGGAGTTTAGGGTTAATATCTTGGCTGAGCCCAGTCGTGAACTAATGAGTAGGGCTGAAAGAGGGTCTAAACTGGGATCTAGAAGAAGCATCGACCTCGTGGCTAGAACTATAAAATTGATGGCTGGAGTCTGGCATAGAAAGGTCGTTGTGACTCAGCATAGAAAAGAGGCTTAGTTCCACGTGATCGAAATCATGATACTCCTCATTGGCATCCTCATCAGAGCCAACATCTCGCTGATAGGTGCGACCGCAGGAACGACTCCCTTTACGTTCTCTACCCTCGGACCTTGACGATGCGGGTCGGGTACATGATCTCGTCTTTGAATAAATGGCGGCGGTGGGGTATTAACAGGTGCTTTAGTTGGGAGTTCCGCCATCATATGGTCACTTTCGGCTCTTTCTGTTGACAAGAAACCATGTGCAGCACCTGAGTACCATTCGAAGTATGCGACTGACAGAAGAAGGCTTTGTGCAGGGGGAAACTTAGCAGCTCGGCCCCTACGGTCATCCCATATCTCATAATACTATCGATAGTGCGTAGGCCACCAATAATCAGTGCCCCTCCTGTCAGTATGATGCAGCCTATCAATGTTTACCAGATCCTCTGGTATATGTTGCTGTCTGCCAAACTGTCGAAGGACGCGATCAACTTGATGCCACTCCATGACAGCGAAGCATAACAGGGATGTCACCGACACTCGAATGTCGGATTCAACATACACAAACTGTGGCGTCTTCGCTCTCACTTTTGCATATTCATAAGGCCTCCATCGAAACTGCAACATACATCAATTAACCATTAGATGCTAGTTTAGAAAATTACAATCCTAAGTCAAAATTCTCTTTACACAGCTTACCCCATGAACGTCTATAGTGTCAAGATCATCTCTAGCATGAAGCAGTTATATCTTCTCTGAATCAGACGAACATCGATATCCTCACAACCTATTAAAAAAACTAATGAGTACTCTTGTAAAATAAAAAATAATAAATCAAGTTGACCATTATTTTAAAAAAATTACCTCCTTGCTAACGGAAACCTCAATGGACGTCAACGATATTCTGTAGGACGTAATGCTAGTATTCTGTAAAATAGGCACCCAGCAATATTCTGGGTTGAGTGCTTAACACTACGATATAATTGGTGATAAAGATCTGCCAATACTGTAGAGCCCTAACTAAGCCTCCCAATCTCACCAAAGTCATAGAGAAGAGGAAGCCACTTCAGACTTACTCTTGCAGCTGATGCATCTGCCATCAAAAACCCGCCAAGAAGCCGTAGAATAAATGCATGAGTATGACGTGCAATCGTCTCCTCCGATGCATCAACATTCAAAGTTCAAAATTCTGAGCTCAACCAGAAAAGTGTAATACTGCTTCCTTTTATCTGTGACTCATGTGGGACAGCCCAAAGAAGCTCTCTACAGAAGCTTTGTATTTCACGATTTCAGTAGGTCTCCCAATTAGTTGTGTATCCGCTAACTGACTCACCATCACTGCGTAATCCAAGTTGGAACGAAATGTCCTAAAGTGTGATAGTACACTTTCCAAAAGACAAGTGAAACGTATGTATCTCCGGACGCCACATCTCAAGAAGCGCACTAATTAATGCGCTATCATAGTCAAAGTATAGAATATTTGCCACATGCCACAAGCCTGCTTGCTCTAAATTATTCTGCATAAGTGGGTGTGGTTCCGCCACTTGAGACTCCTGACGCCGATCTCAAATCACTCGATCAGGCTGCATGTGCAAAATCAATTTTAAAATTATATTTCAATTCAATTCAAGTTTAAATTGTCACTCAAATCCAAATTACAACATTCAAGACATATGTAATATCGATTTTAAATTCAAATTCACATTACGACTCACATTCTAATTCACATGCCAAATACAGATTCAAATTTGAATAGCAAATTTAGATTCTCACTCGAGTTCTAATTCTAATACAATATAGCAAGATCAAAATTCGAAAATCAAAATTCTCACTAAAATTCAAATTCAAGATTTGAAATTCTAAATTTGAAATTGAACATTCCCATTAAATTTGAGATTCGAATTTCAAATTTTAAATTCAAACTCATTCAAATTCAAATTCAACTTTAGAATTATATTCAAATTCTAATTATGATTTTCATTCTGCCACATATAAATTCAATATTCCCGCTCAACGAAAATTCAAATTTGAAATTCCAAATTCCCACTCAACAAAAATTTGAATTTAAAATTCGCAATTCCCGCTCTCACTTAATAAAAATTTAAATTTGAAATTTTCGAAAATCAAATTCCACATCCAAACTCACATTCAAATCCAAACTCAATTTTAGAATTGTATTCAAATTCTAATTATGATTTTAATTCTACCACATTCAAATTCAAATATAAGTTCACAAATCTACGAATCTAAGTTTAAGTACAAATCTAAATATAAATTATATTATACCTAATTTAATACAAATAAATTATCTGTATATTCAGTTGTCCAGCAATATGATTAGTGTAATCCAAACGGCGTAAGTTATACTCCATATCTAGATTTGCAACACAAATAAAATAATAAGAATAATTAATTCGTAAAAATTATGTACAATTTTTAAGTATAAATTTTACCTTTATTCTTCTCCTTCTTCTTCTTCTTCTTCTCACGCTCCTTTCTCCTCTTTCTTTCTGCCTCTCTCTCTCTCTCTAAAACGACCTTTATCTCTCTAAGTTTGTCAAATATATAGAAATTGGCCTACCCAAGCCATTTTTATGGTGCAATGTTTGAATGGAAAGCGGCCTATTTAGGCCGATTTTTGAAAACCACATAAATCGGCTTACCTAGGCCGATTTATATACATTGAACCAATGTATATAAATCGATTTAAGTAGGCCGATTTCTCAAACAAATTTTCTTCTCCGAATTTTTGTAATTAATTTCAATTAATAGTAATTTCATAATTAGTAAATTTTTTATTTTAATTATGTAAAAAATCCTAAAATCATATCCTAATATCTGTCTTTTTTATTTATTAATTTTATTGTTTGCTCATTTTATTTTATTTTATTTTTATTATCAATTTTCATATTTTCAATTGCTCAACTAGTAACTGCTCTAAACAAATTGGTACTTGATTTACAATGCTTGTGGGAATGACAATCCTATACTTATCTTTTTTATTACTTGTGACTCAGTATATTTGTCGGAGCTAATTTTCTAAATTTGCTAACACATCGCATATCATGAGATGAAGAAGCATAGTTCTTAGACAACACGGGCATGGCAATCCTAGACTCTTGAATTTTCTTGTCAAGTGTTGGTGCTAGTTCCTACCCTTCCCGAAGCTCTTTGTCAGCATAGAACATTCGTATTCCCTTTTCACGGAGAGCATTATATAGATTGCATGTAATGCCTTTGCCAATGTCTGTGCCTCAAACTGAGAAACACATCGTATTCCCATCCATAGCTAAAGGAAGAGGAGAAGGAGGAGGAGGACAGCGATGCACGACCTGCCATGATATTGATACCTTAGTGGCTCACTATGCTTTGTGTCGGGACTTCAAAACTACCAACAATCAATATAAAGACTTTAATTGGTATGCATTGATAGTGTAAAACTAAACTACCAACAATTAATATAAAGAGTTTAATTGGTATGCATTGACAGTGTAAAATAGTTTTACACTGTCAACCAATATAATTACTGGAAATTGAGAAATGGACTTCTCATTATAATTAGTGATTATTTGTATAGATTGACATTTTTTACTATTTCTATTGATTGATAGTATAAAACTGTTTTAT
Source organism: Pterocarpus santalinus (assembly GCA_031439595.1). Classification (NCBI taxonomy): domain Eukaryota; kingdom Viridiplantae; phylum Streptophyta; class Magnoliopsida; order Fabales; family Fabaceae; genus Pterocarpus; species Pterocarpus santalinus. The sequence continues at coordinate 63,765,396 of CM062532.1, forward strand.
ACTGTCAACTAATAGAAATATTAGAAAGTGAGAGATGGACCCTTCATTATAATTAGTGGTTATTTGTATAAGTTGACACATTTTATTATTTCTATTTACTGATAATATAAAACTATTTTATACTGTCAGTATATTTAAATTAAATTCTAATATAAATAGACGTTTGAAATCAAAACTGTAGATGCATAACTGACTTATTTCACTACCCCTAAGTTTCTTGTAATCAAATTTTTAATGTTATGGACATAAAAATCATATAAAAACATTTTTGCCCCGCCTGGCATTCCGTAAAAACAGGATCTATTCACATTTCGGACTCAACAGCGTCATTTTTTACTTGAATGATGGATCTGCTGAATGCTGATTTTATAAACTGGCGTCCACCAACCGGAGATCGACAGAAAGATTTAAGACAAACTTGTCATCACCATCATAGTAGCTGTTTTGGATCTTGTTGTTTTCCTAACCTATTAGTCATGCTTTATGCGTTGACGACAATTCAAAGTATTTTGTGTCACTACACATTATGTACATTGGAACCTTATACTTCATTTTCAAATCAATTTATTCGCATTTGTCAAATTGTTGATTGTGGCGGTGCTGCTCGTTTCTCTCTTCTACATTTGTGCAAGAAACCCGTGTTCTCCTTTTGCACATGATTATGAATACTCTTGTTGAGGTGGAGAATAGTGAAGTACAAGTGTAAAAAATTTGAAGGTTTTGCTTGAAGGGATAGATAGAAAAAACTACTGGGAAGATTCATGACATATGATTTTAAATAGTGTACGTTGAGGTGGAGAATAGTACAGAACAAGTTAAAAAAATCGAAGGCTGTGCCTGTGCGGATAGAAAAAAACAACCAGGAAGATCCATAACATATGGTTTTTAAAATAGTGTTCTTGAAAGTAATAAAATAGGAATGAAGAGAGAAGCGACAGGGACAGAGACAAGAAGTTCAATTTGTCAGCATTAAGAAATGATTAGGTGAAACAGCTATTGTGCTTTGTTTTTACAAGGAATATCATGGTAAAACTGAATGATTAAGGGTCAAGTTGGGATTGAGAACAAAGAAAGAAAAATAAGATATTCGAAGGTTGTGGGGACTGAGAGATTCAGGACGATACGTGTCATGTTTGTATAAAGGCATTATTGCAGAAAGTAATGTGAAGAACCAGACAAGACTTACATTTACACTAATACAGCCAAAACTCAAAGTACGCCTTAAAGAAACAGAATAGTGGCCAACTTGTGATATAAGAATGGCTTTGAGAAGACCGAGCTGGTGCAATTTCTTCACCTCATATAAGCCGTTCATCATCAATGAAGGCGTAGATTCCCCTTTTGAAGCAAAGGAAAGTAAAAATTGCCGGTAAAGTTCCATTTACCTTATTCGAGACTACAGGAACGGCCAGAGACAAGGAAGTGGAGTGAGATTGTGTGCTAGGAATCGAACCCCTAGCTTCTAGAGCAGTTACATCCATGCATATTTGTTTGTTGTTGCTTAATTATAGCCTTCTCCACAACGAATCACAAGCAATCATGCATGCAGTGGCATTCAATAATCCTACGTAACAAGTAACAAAAGCATATTAAATTGCACTTGCTCTAGATTTGATGGCAGATATATAATTCACTGTTCAGGAGCAGGACCTTTATGCCATATACTGGTATTTGGCATTGAACATGCACAATTCCATAATTTTGTTACCACCAGTCCTATACCATTGATCAATACACTTCCTCTGCCAACCCCCAAAATCCCTCTACGTTGCAAATTGTAAGGTATATCAGACCAAGAATGAACAAAGGAGAATACAAGAAAGATTGAGAGCAAAGAGATGGAGTTTCAAACTGAATTTCATACTGAATGATACTAATTCTCATTACTTGGTGATTTGACCTACAATTGGGTTTATATACAAGAGGAGATATATAGAAGTGATTACAAGTGTGAGTAACAACTAATACAGCTGTTAACAGATTATGCAATAACTGACTTAACTAACTAGTGAGAGTTATAGTTCCTCTCTGATCAGCCCCCTTCATACTCGGGCGAATAAGAAGAGACTCTGAGTTTGCTTTTAAACCGGAGGAAAGAAGCAGTAGAAATTAGTCTGGTTAAAATGTTTGCAACCTGCTCAGATGATGGAATATTTTGAACAAACATTTGCCTTTGCGTGATGCAATCTCAGACAAAATAAAGGTCAATTTTGAAATTTTTGATTCGATTATGTGTTATCGAATTAGCTGCTAACATCACAGCACTAGCATCGTCACAAAAAACTATACGAACTGCTGAATAGGATATGTGTAGTTCACTGAGCATGGATTGTGACCAAGTTATTTCTGCCATGATAAATACTAGTCTTTGAAATTCTGCTTCTATGCTAGAACTAGATACAATGTGTTGCTTTTTGCTAGACCAAGAGATACGGTTAGAGCCTAGGTAAACACAAAACTTGCTTGTGGATTTTCTATCATCCACATTAGACCCTCAATTAGAGTCACAAAAAGCTAATAAATAAAATTCTTTGCATCTATGAAAAACCAAACCTTGATTAAGCGTGCTAGATAGATATATTAATATTCTTTTGACAGTCTCCCAATGAATCTCAAGTTGCTTCGGCATGAATTGGCCAACTTTGTTAACAGAGAATGAGATCTTTGGCCTGGTTATAGTTGCATACAGAAGTCCTCCTATAATAGATCTGTATAAGCTCGGGTTTGAAAAGGCAGCATCAGCTGCACTGGATAATTTTTGGCCAGTGAGCGTAGGGGTTGGCAGAGGCCATGCCAGCCATGTTAAGAGGATCTTAAATGTATTATTTGGCTTAGGTTTATAGTACTAGAAGCGGGGTAGGCAGCTTCGAAACCTAAGAAGTAATGGAGTTCTCCCAAGTCTTTTAAAGCAAAAATTTTATGAAGCTGAGATATGAGCTGAGAAACTTTGGCAGGTTAACTTCCTGGAATGAGTATACATTATGTGCATTTTAACCCTTATATTTTAAAAATGTGTAAATTGACTTCTGAACATTCTTGAATGTGCAAATAAACCATTTTGTTAACTTTTTCATTAACTGTTCATAGAAATAGTGCACATTAAAAAACATTTAGGGTATTGGACTGCATATTTAGGAAAGTTCAGGGAGGTCGATTGCACCTTCTTAAAATGCAGAAGTTAAAGTGCATATGACTTATAATTCAAAGTTTCAAAGAAATAAAGTGCTCTTTTTCCCACACTTCCAAGAAGTCTTTTGAAAATCAATATGGAAGGTTTTGGTATTATTGTTAGAAATAGGGAGGGATCCATTATGGGGGCTGCCACAATTTCCTATAATTTAGCCACCTCCCCTATGGCTATGGAACTAATCGCAATGCGAGTTGGTGTACAATTCCCTTACCGATCATGCTTTACCAGACTCGTTTAGAATCAGATTGTTAGAAGTTAGTACTAGATATACAACAGTCTTGGATGGACAATTCATATGTTGGGAAGGTCCCGCAAGATGTTATAGATATGTATAACTTTTTTGGTGAATAAGAGATGTATAATTTTAGACAGGTTAAAATCTAATGCGCTGTCAGACAATGCAACCAGGCTGCCAAGTTCTCATTTACCCTTTCTCACTCAGTTTGGGATAGCGGATGATCCAGATATTCTATCTGATATTTTCATTATTGATTCAAACTAGTAATCTTTCTGTTCCAAGTACTCATAACTTTCGTAGTCTTCATAAGTATGTCTATGGTAGCTGCTAGTCCTATGCTTAAGACTTCTATTTGGGTCTACAGCTTGGAACTCTGTCTCTGTTAATATTAGTCAAAGTCATTAGACCTTGTTCTATTCTGCAATCTAATCTGGTTTGGTGCTGAATTTGTTGTTGCTGGCTTTACATTTTGACAGTTCATTGGGGAGTTCCCGGCATCTAAGGGAACTGTAAACCCCTTGTTCTCAAGTAGATAATAATGTTAAAACAAGAAGCAGAGCACTACATTTACATAATTCATAGCCATAAATAACAAACAAACAAATTTTCATCCTTTATATTGAGATTCAGTATAACATGCAATACATATACACCCGCCTCCCTAACCAATAGCAACAAAAGGGATAAAAAAAGCGCATTTTTAAAATACAAACTTGACAAAATGAAAGAGTTGGACCTGTCCACTGTCTTCATTGCTACAATAATATGGGAACATTACAAGAGGAAGAGACAGCATCAATTTAAAAGGAGAAACTAAAAATCACTCTCCAGGCAGCGTCACATTCAAACTTGACACTAACCACAGCTACGTCCATTATAGGCCAAAAACAAAGTGCTATGCATAGGAGTCCTAGTATGGTATATACCAATAAAACCACACTATCCAACAGGAATTTCAAGATAACTGAGGAACGGTATATTATGATTCAAAAGCAGCACATACGCCACCACCCATTTGTACGAGTCTAGAACAAATCATGTTTCTTTTTCAGCATGTCTTGCTTCCATCTTGGCAATTTAGAGAATGCTTCTTTTGTCATTCCAAATACAGTTTCGAACTCTTTATCGGACAGATAGGCCTAAGCAGCATCAAGTGGAGAAGAATAAAACATGTTAACATCGATCCAAAGATATTGAAAGCATAGTCATAATATCCCCCATGGGGCATGAGGCTTTCAAGTATTACAGATACTCCTCAAAATGTGATAAAATTAACAAGACCTCCATTGAAGAAAATTTAGTAGTATAAGGATAACTGAAATTCCTGAAAGGCTCAAGTAATTTGTCTTATTTCAAGGGGTGTTTGTAAATTGTAAAGATTCAAAATTTCAAGTGAGGTATATATTATTTCAAACTCAAATTAACATATTAAATAAATAAACAACACGCAAATCGAGACTAACCTCTCTACGTTTAAGATCACTTCCAGACAGACTACTACCGGATTTAGCCTTTAATTGCTCATAACTGAACACAATCTGACCGCTTTGATTATCATTCCCATCCACCAGATTTTCTTGTTTTGGTTCTGAATCCCCATTACTACCAGTTTCAGGAGCAGGTTCTTCTGTCTCCTTGACTTCTGAAACTTCTTCAGTGACCTTCTGTCTCAGAATGGGCACTTTCACTTTTAGCATCTGCAGCAAGAACTCAAACTTGTCAAATGATCAGAAGCACACACTTTGAGTTAGACAATAAGAGATATATTTCTTACCAAAATTGCTACTTTCGACAACAGGACTACTGCTTGCCACAGGAGAAGAATCAGGTGGTTGTTTCTTCTTTTCAGCGGTAAGAACCGAAGAAAGAGCAGCTACTGCTGGTGCTCTTTGTGATCCTTGATTTCTTAAAGATGGCATTGGAGTAAAAGTTTTGGTTCCAGATGATGAATTAAATGCAGTGTTTAAGGCAGCCAAAGCTTCTTGCCTTTGTCTTCGTCCTCCTTGATTTAGCCCATTCAATCTTTCCTGTGTCTGTGAGAGTAGAAAGCATTAGGAAGAAGCCAATTTCTATCCTTCCTTTATTCAATTATCACCTATGACCTAATTAAATATTAAAAGGTAACTTAAAAACTAGTGCCTCTGTAGCCTTCTAGGCTTTTTAGCTCAGGTAATTGGATGTATAGGAGTTCAGGTAAATGTCCATTAAATCTATGACGTGTACCCAAATTTCCACATGTCCAACTAACCCGAGCTGAACCCTGCATGGTGCAGATGCACTCAGTTTTTTAAATGACATACTAAAATTAAATAGAGCCACGGACGAAAATCGAATGAAGGTAAACCAGAGCAACAACAAACCACAAGAAAGTAATAATCATGGTATAAAACAGCCAAATGACATTTTATTTTTCCAAAAATAAGAACGGCCAAATAAATGAGCAATTTTCATAATAAAATGTAGAAGTCCACCACTAATGCAAATTTTCAATACCACAAAGGTTGCTTGGGTGTAAAGTTTCATCTTGGCCCGATTGCGATCCTCTGTCCCGACCATTATAGCACGTGTGTCGCCCAGGGCGTAAGGGACATGTGACCTACTCCGACTTATCACCATAGTCTGCACAAGGTTCAAATTTCGTGTTGACAACTAAGCATGAGAGTTGCACTCATTGCAAGACTTTACCCATCACCTTATGGCACAAGTTGACAACAGTCACGCACCTCTTGTGTCCGTATTCTCGAAGGCACCCCTCTATTTCAAGAGGATTCACAGCATGTCAAGCCCTGGTAAGGCTCTTTGCTTTGCATTAAATTAAATCATATGCTCCACCACTTGTGCAGGCCCCATCAATTCCTTTGAGTTTCATTCTTACGAACGTGCTTTTGAGATGAAATACTTAACATATTAGCTGAAGCATTGCACGAGTGGATACGCACAGCGCCTAGTATCCGTCATTTACAGATAGGACTACGGAGGTATCAAATCCTATTCGCTCCCCTAGCTTTCGTCTCTCAGTGCTAGTGTTAGCTAAGTAGGGTGCTTTGTTGGAAAAATCCAAATCGAAAGAGTATTCGCTAATATTAGATTGAATTGGTTTAATATAAAATTATTTATTATAGAATCATTTATATTTAAAATTTTTTAATTATAACTCATATATATATATATATATACAATTTTAGAATAAGGAAAAAAAAATCCTTTGAATGTAATAAATGTAATACTCAAAGTGTTATGCTATTATTACTTAATATTCATATAGGGAAGGCATAGTCCCCCCCTTGGGCGGGCGTCAAATAAAAGACTCATTGCCGCCAAGCATGAGGAAATGCTGGATATTTGGTAATTTCTCCTCCTATCAAAAGAAAAGATCCGATTGAAGTGGCCAATCCCATGCATATTGTCTATATATCGGGTTGAACAAATTGCACAGTGTCATAAATTGCTATTTCATGTATTACCCATTCACCTGGAGAATTTATAAACAGATACAAATCTTTGTTATTGTCTTGCATACGGAGATATATAACTTCACAAAAGATTATGGAGTTCATCTCTCGACAATGTGTCATACATTTTTATCCAATAATTCTCTTTTCTCGAGTGAGTCAAACAATGAGTCAAGTAGAAAAATGAGTACAAACCTCATTTTGTTTTTTTTATCTTTGTAGTTATTGACTAATTTTCAGACAAGTTATTAGGTCCATAAAAACTTCTTTAAAAGTAATAATTTCAATATTTGGACTCTTTTTTTTCACATGATTTGAACTCTTGCTAATTGCTTAATGTCTCAGTTAAATTGAAATTTTAAATGTGCAAATTAAATTGAATTGGTACATCAAATTATAAGTTTAACATTTAGATACTTAGTTAGCATTTGAGACAGTTTTGCACGACTGTGGCTGTATTTTTATTGAAGAATTAATCTAATATTAATATTTTATAATTATTAAATTTTTTGTACTGAAGTGGACTTTTTTTTTAATCAATAAAATGGACTATTGCTAGTATTATTATTGAGGTATAACGGAATTTCAAGTGTGTAACAGGCAAATGTGAGAGTAGAATTATACGATAATTAAATTACTAAATTTTGTTATCTTTTACATTTAATTGAGTCGAGCTCCAGCGAAGAAGTGTAGCAACCCATGTGATGTATAAGAGTGAAATGTGTATAATATATTTAATATAATTTAATACAATAACACAATTGTTTAACTTTTATTATAAAATATAAGTTTAATAAAGAATTATAAAATTTATTTCAAAATATACTTATAAAAATAACTTAAAGAATAATTATAAAAAAAGAATATAATTTTGATATATTGTCAATACAAAAAAGTTTTACATATATATTTAATCATATATTATTACATCGACATAAATATTTAACTTAACTACTTATCATTTTAAAAGTATTATAAATAAAAATATGTCACTAGATGCCTGTGTTTACAGTAATAATTTATTAAAATTAAACTCATAAAAATGTTTAGAATAAAATAATTATATAAATAAAAAATGTAACTTTAAAAGTAGTATTGAACAAAACAAGTAATTTAAAGAGACAATTTATGGAATTATTATAAGTAACAACTCATTCATTTTATAAGAATACATACTTTAAATTTTTAATTAAGAAAGCGAACAAATTCAGAAAAGATTAATTTATTGCCATCTCTTTCCCCTTTCTTCCATCTCCTGACGAAGTAAATTTAAAGAAATATTGTATAGAACAATTACAAAGAACAACTCCAAGAAAATTACGGGTAACAACTCGTTATCGAAACTTATTGTTGAAGTTTTATAAATATAAATACTTCGAGATTTTAAGTGAGTATGAAACATCTCCAAAAAGAAAAAAACATTTCATTTCACTTGCAAACCCTTTTCTTCACCGTCATAATAAATAATTTTATTAAAAAATTTATAGAGCCATTTCAAATAACAATTTATTATTAATAGTGTAATTCATTTAGCAAAAATCTTTATTTTTGATTTTTAAGTGAGGATTGAATAACCTAAAAGTAATCCGTTTTATTTTTTCTCTCACTTCCTTTAACCTCCCGAAAATAATTTCAAAGAAACATGTTATATACAGCATTTTATAAAATAATTTATTATGTGAAATTTAATTCATTTTATAAGGTCATGCACTTCAAATTTTTAAGTGATGACACAACAACTAAAAGAAATTTCATTTTCCTTCATCTCCCTTCTTGTAGTAAAGTGGTTTAAAAAAAAAATCAATGAAAGCATTCCATAAACAACTCATTGTTGAAATCATAAAGCATTTTATAATAATATCTACTTTCAATTTTCAAACGAGGAACATGTTTGGGAATACGAGAATAAACCTTTTTTTTTTTCCGAACAAAAGTTGTTTTGAAAATATTCATCATGTTTGATAAATTGATGGAAATATAGTATAATAAAAAATTAATAATTTTAAATTGAAAAATAGCTTATAATTGTGAGCAACTATTTGAAGTTTTTGATTATAAATAAAAGTTAATTCATTTAGAGTTCTTATATTTTTGTCAAATTGACCTTAAGTATCAAATATTATATAATATAAATAATTATTTTATATAATTTTTAGTAAATTTACCTTACAAATTCATACAATCTAAATAAAATATATTATCTAAAAATTACTTTTCAACTAAAATATTCAAAAATAAATTGATTGTCACATAATCAATTATGTTGAAAAACAATAATTCAAATAAACGATTATTGAAATAATTTTAATCTTACAACTTTCTCAAATACATCCAAATGACTAATAAAAATATTTATTCAATTCTCTCTCCTACCACTTTATTTAGCTTTCTAATAAAGTAACTCTGAAAAAATATCATATAATTCTCAAAAATACCAAGACTTTCTCCTTCTAATGCTGACTTCCATTCTTCTATTTTTATTGCACCTAGCTCAGAACCTATTTCTTTCAAAGCTAATGATTGCATGATTTATAATGCCAATGTAACGTGGATAAACTTCTTTATCTCCAAAAGCATTCCGCTTAAACAACTTTAGAGCATCTTCCTCGTTTAACCTTTCTACCTCATACATTCTTTCAACCCTACGGTGTGCTAGTAAATCTTTACTTTGAGTTGTAATGATGACTCTACTAATAGAACCAAACCAATCAAGCCCTCCAGTAAGTTCCTCTAATTGCTTTTATTTGTTAACATTATCAAGAATCAAAAGAATCTTTTTTCGATGAAGCCTACACTTTATTATTTCACTTCCTTTACCGCCACACCCTAACTTAGTATCCTTTTCTTCAACAACTTTAAAAAGGAGTGTCTCTTGGAGATGTTCTAACCCATGTTTACTTTTTCCTCTCACATTTTCAAGAAAACATAGATCATCAAAATGGTCAGCTATCAAATTAAAAATTGCCTTAGCTAGTGTTGTTTTACCTATGCCGGCAATTCCATGGATCCCCACCATGCGGACTTCATAATCATATTCGGGTCCTACACCTAAAAGCGAGCATACTTTTTGCATCGGAGACTCCAATCCAACTTAATAATCCGGAACATGCAAACGAGCACGATTAATATTGTTGGAGACCGCTTTAACAATATTCTGAATGAACTCATGTTCGTAGTCGTCGTTCCTGCCCAACCATAAAGTCACTATTATGTCGTACGCAATGCATCATATCCATATGTTGGTAAGTATATATATTATTGCAATTCAAAGCTTTTGATAAAAATAGAATAAACTTGTCCAAGACGAAGATTAAAGAAGCAAAATACAAGAATGTAAAAAAACACGAGCGAGGTTGGGTTACCCGAATATGAAATGCTTGCCACACAAGTCAGCTGCTTGCTTAAGGGATTTCCTCCATCTTAGCACGACGTGATCCTTGAATTTCTCCTCATGCTTAGCCATTGCTTTTGCATATCTGCCTAACTGATGTCGCACATCGCGAGGCTCCACGCCATAAAAGACCGGCAAAACCGACCGGCCCTTGGCCTTAATGCACTCCATGATTGTGGCAAGTTCATCTAAGCAAAAGGATGAAGAAGCACAGTTCTCAGAGAACACAGGGATGGCAATCCTGGACTCTCGAATATTCTTGTCAAGTGTCGGTGCTAGTTCCTCCCCTCCCCGAAGCTTTTTGTCAGCAAAGAACATGCGGATTCCCTTTGCAAGGAGAGCATTATATAGATTGCATGTAATGCCCTTGCCAGTGTCTATGCCTCTATAGCTGAGAAACACATCGTATTCCCATCCATAGCTAGAGGAAGAGGAGGAGGAGGACGGCGAGGACAGTGATGCATGACCTGCCATGGCTCACTAAAACCTCCACTGCCACTGTGCTCTTCCAAGTTCCTCTTGTTTACAATCTCCAGCTACTCACGGGTCACCACTCACTGGGGGTAGATGGATTAAACTTTCATAAATACAATACTATTTTCGTGTGGCTGTTATTATCTCACATCTTGGATATTTTTTTGGTCTATTCCTTATTAAGGTCAATTCTCACCCCCAGTGGACTTCTCCCAAGTCTTTAAAGCAAAAATTTTGTGAAGCCGAGATATGAGCTGAGAAACTTCAATAGGTTAACTTCCTGTAATGAGTATAGATTATATACATTTTAATTCTTATATTTTAAAAATATGTAGATTGGTCCTTGAACTTTTTCAAATATATAAACTAATTATTTTGTTAATTTTTTATCAATTATTTTCAAAAATAGTACATATTAAAAAATATTTATGTTATCAGATTGCACATTTAAAAAATTTTAAGAGGGTCAATTTGCACATTTTTAAAATGCAGAAATTATACATTTGACTTATAGATCAAGCGAGTAAAGTGCTCTTTTTCCCAAACTTTAAGAGGTCTTTTGAAAATCAATATGGATGCTGCTCTTTTAACAATACATGGTAGGTTTTGGTATTATTGTTAGAAATAGGGAGGGATCCATTTTGGGGGGCTGCTGCAATTTCCTGTAATATTGCCAGCTCCCCTATGGCTATGGAACCTATCGCAATGCGAGTTGGTGTACAATTCCCTTACTGATCATGCTTTACTAGACTTGTTTAGAATCAGACTGTTAGAAGTTAGTACTAGACATACAACAGTCTTGGATGGACAATTCATATGTTGGAAAGGTCCTGCAAGATGTTATAGATATGTATAACTTTTTTGGTGAATAAGAGATGTATAATATTAGACAGGTTAAAATCTAATGTGCTATTAGACAATGTAACCAGGTTGCCAAGTTCTCATTGACCCTTTCTCACTCAGTTTGGGATAGCGTATGATCCAGATATTCTATCTGATATTTTCATTATTGATTCAAACTAGTAATCTTTCCGTTCCAAGTATCATGACTTTCATAGTCTTCATAAATATATCCATGGTAGCTGCTAGCCCTATGCTCGAGACTTCTATTTTGGTCTACAACTTGGAACTCTGTTTCTGTCAATATTAGTCAAAGCCATTGGACCTCGTTATATTCTGCAGTCTAATCTGGTTTGGTGCTGAATTTGTTGTTGTTAGCATATAAGGGAACTGTAAACCCCTTGTTCTCAAGTAGAAAATAATGTTAAAACAAGAAGCAGAGCACTACATTTACATAATTCATAGCCATAAATAACAAACAAACAAATTTTCATTCTTTATATTGAGATTCAGTATAACATGCAATACATATACACCCGCCTCCCTAACCAATAGCAACAAGAGGGACAAAAAAGCACATTTTTAAAATACAAACTTGACAAAATGAAAGAATTGGACCTGTCCACCGTCTTCATCGCTACAATAATATGGGAACATTACAGGAGGAAGAGACAGCATCAATTTAAAAGGAGAAACTAAAAATCACTCTCCAGGCAGCATCACATTCAAACTCGACGCTAACCACAGCTACGTCCATTATAGGCCAAAAACAAAGTGCTATGCATAGGAATCCAAGTATGGTATATACCAATAAAACCACATTATCCAACAGGAATTTCAAGATAACTGAGGAATGGTATATTATGATTCAAAAGCAGCACATATGTCACCACCCATTTGTATGAGTCTAGAACAAATCATGTTTCTTTTTCAGCATGTCTTGCTTCCATCTTGGCAATTTAGAGAATGCTTCTTTTTTCATTCCAAATACAGTTTCGAACTCTTTATCGGACAGATAGGCCTAAGCAGCATCAATTGGAGAAGAATAAAACATGTTAACATCAATCCAAAGATATTGAAAGTCTATTCATAATATCCCCCATGAGGCTTTCAAGTATTACAGATACCCCTCAAAATGTGATAAAATTAACAAGGCCTCCACTGAAGAAAATTTAGTAGTATAAGGATAATTGAAATTCCTGAGAGGCTCAAGTAATTTGTCTTATTTCAAGGGGTGTTTTTAAATTGTAACAATTCAAAATTTCAAGTGACGTATATATTATTTCAAACTCAAATTAACATATTAAATAAATAAATAAATAACATGCAAATCGAGACTAACCTCTCTACGTTTAAGATCAATTCCAGACAGACTACTGCCGGATTTAGCCTTTAATTGCTCATAACTGAACACAATCTGACCACTTTGACTATCATTCCCATCCACCACATTTTCTTGTTTTGGTTCTGAATCCCCATTGCTACCAGCTTCAGTAGCAGGTTCTTCTGTCTCCTTGACTTCTGCAACTTCTTCAGGACCTTCTGTCTCAGAATGGGCACTTTCACTTTTAGTATCTGCAGCAAGAACTCAAACTTGTCAAATGATCAGAAGCACACACTTTGACTTAGACAATAAGAGATATATTTCTTACCAAAATTGCTACTTTCGACAGCAGGACTACTGCTTGCCACAGGAGAAGAATCAGGTGGTTGTTTCTTCTTTTCAGCAGTAAGAACCGAAGAAAGAGCAGCTACTGCTGCTGCTCTTTGTGATCCTTGATTTCTTCCAGATGGCCTTGGAGTAAAAGTTTTGGCTCCAGATGATGAATTAAATGCAGAGTTTAAGGCAGCCAAAGCTTCTGCCCTTTGTCTTGGTCCTCCTTGATTTAGCCCATTCAATCTTTCCTGTGTCTGTGAGAGTAGAAAGCATTAGAAAGAAGCCAATTTCTATCTTTCCTTTATTCAATTATCACCTATGACCTAATTAAATATTAAAATGTTACTTAAAAACTAGTGCTTCTGTAACCTTTTAGGCTTTTCAGGTCAGGTAATTGGATGTATAAGAGTTCAGGTAAATGTCCATTAAATCTATGACATGTACCCAAATTTCCACATGTCCAACTAACCTGAGCTGAATCCTAGATGGTGCAGATGCACTCAATTTTTCAAATGACATACTAAAATTAAATAGAGCCATAGACGAAAATCAAATGAAGGTAAACCAAAGCAACAACAAACCCCAAGAAAGTAATAATCATGGTATAAAACAGCCAAATAATATTTTATTTTTCAGAATACAATGTAGAAGACGACCACTGATGCAAATTTTCTTCAATACGACAAAGGCTGCTTGAGTGTAAATCAATTCTTTTCGATCTGTTCATTGGGGGAAAAAAAGCCTATAACTTTGTTATAAACTGACATTTGCAGAATGAGAGGAATTATAAGATATAAACTGACATTTGCAGAATAAGAGGAATTATAAGACTTGAATACTGTATCTGTTCTACTTCTTATACAGAGGAGGTGAATAAGAAACATTATTGCTCTGGCCATAGATCAACTTTAATGTTGTACCAAGTGGATCACACGGGAAATTTTTAATGGTTTTAATGTTGCAACAAGTGGGAATTTGTTGTGCTCACCGAGTGAATTTGGAGATATCAAATTCAATTTAACATACTAGGGTATTCTTCCCTTCATATTTTGGCAAAGAGCTGAATACTTACCAAAGCCCAACCATTCCATTTACTACTAAGAACAAAAAAGAAAGAAGGAATACAATATGCTATACGGGTTGAATGCTTTATCATTATCCTGAACCCTCTAATCAGAAGAATCTGCTTTTGGTTTGAATTTCATTTACTGTAAAATAATAAAGAAAAATACAGTAAATAATATGTAAACATGTTGCCATACCATACTGGACATCTCAGAAGACGAATTAAATGCATTGGATAAGGCAGCCAAAGCTTCTGCTCTTTGTCTTGGTCCCCCTTGACTTGAACTATTAGACTTTTCCTGTCAACAGATTCAGCATAGTTAAGCAGGTAGAGCCTCATGCAACAACTTAACAACATCATGCCTAAAACTGAATGCATTGTGTCCACACAAGCACAGAGCAATAGTAATGTTGAGAAAGAAAAGAAATATTGGAAAGTAAGCATTTAGGAATATTTTTGCCTGAAATAATGATATAGAATTACATTAGACCAGATGAGTGAAAACATACCAGGAGGCATGTCACACATAGAACTAACGATCTAGAATTAAAGCCCTAAGTTTTAATGTGAAACAGAAACACGAGGCATGTCTACAAAGTAATTCAAAATTATAATTTTATCCTAAAGCGTTGTTTCATAGCCATATCTATTGCAATTCTTGGACATGCACAAATTTTGATACTTGATACCCAATGTACTACACTTTTGTCTTTACCACAGTTCGAAACAAAGCCATCACATTAGAGCAGAGAAGCAGCATCATATGTTGGTATATCATAAAATTAATTGCACATAAAGACCACATTTCATTAAAATCCATGATGAGGAGCAGTTCCTTAGTGTTTTTGACATTTTCATCCGTTTTACAACCCAACTGAAAATCAAATAACCCTGGTGTTGACACAGAATGTTTCAACTATTAGAGTAGAAAATTGTGGAAGATTAATAAACTTTCTCATAAATTTTATTACACATTAGAAGGCATCTAAGGTTTTCCTAGCGTATCATGAAATGTGAGGAACCCAGTACTAACAAGTCCCATAAACCAAATAAGTGATACTTGGTCGTCATGATTGTGTTGACGATCCCATATGATACATCATTGCACAAAAAAGTTATTTTACAGCATTAATGCAAGAAAAACGAATGGAGCTACAAAAGCAGGACATGCATTAGAATCACCATTGTTGCATCTAAGCAAGTAAAACATTGCTCATGATAAAAGTTCAGTTTCAACTGTTAATAATAATAATCTATAAATTGAATTACTTTGCATGGTTCAACAGCAACACTTCTCTCATGAAAATTAGAAGCCAGGTCTATACCTCTACAGCATGGCCAATCCCAAAGAGTAATGTCACCTTTTTCTGGAATGAGTTCCCTTGAACCTGCATTTCAACAGGAAAATAATCCATAAAGTAGCTGTTTTTGAAACCTGCAACTTTACATGGCTTTAGCTTTTAGTTGCGCCATGTTGAATTTCTTCTTCAAAGACCTCACCATTACTTCATATCAATTTCACAAATCACTCATAAATCTGATATACTTTTTATGAAGTAAATATACTGATAACACTAAGTAGCACTGATTCATACACGGGAGCAGTTGTTTTATACCTATCATCTGAGCTTCCACATTATTTTTAAAGATGGATCCTGTGCTATAAAACTTGAAAAATTTTGAGATCCCTATAATGATGACAATAATATGTTTAACAAGAATTCTACTGTTTTCAAACAACATGGACATGCAGAAAATTGTAATTTACGGCCGCAGATGATAATGATAACAATTACAAGAACTGAGATTTTTTTTTTTGTTAAGGAAAAAAGACAAACAACAAAAGGGAGTTCCTTAATGTTTTAGCACATACCATAGCTTTGGCATGGTCCCAAGAAAAGTATGTTGTGAAAAAGCAAGGTTCGTTCCCTTCTGTTACTTTATATAGTGGTACTTGAGGAGATAGTCCCTCCAGAGATGCAGCCTTATCTATGTATTTCTGAAAGAAAATTTTCCAGTATACGTCAAGTATAAAAAGTAAAAGGAAATATGGGAAGTAAATGCTCTAATCTGTTGAGCATGTTTACCTGGCCAATTTCAAAAGCATTTTGCTTTTCTTTTGGGTCCACAGACTGGCCAATCCAAACAAACACTTCTGCATGCGTGTCAAGTATAAGGATATCCTCCGTTAACAAATCATCTTGGGAGAAGTTGTGAACCTCCTCTACCTGAAGAGTAAAATATAGATTTAGAAGACATAGAGAAGCAACAGAGTCACTGCTGACTAGTTTCCTAGCAATAGTGTGAAAGTTGACACAATGTTGTTGCAGTCACAAACTCACCTGAAACTTTCCTGGTGCATCCACATTGCATACAAAATAGACAAAACCAAAAAGGGTCAGAAGATTCAAATATCAGTTAACAAATATGGCATTTCATAACATCATTTTACATAGAGAAGTACTTGTTATAAGAAATGCTACCTCTATTAAATGAGAAAGTGAACAAATGTGGGTCTCTGACAATGTCATTAGTAACTTTTTTGCTGGTGTAACTCTGTTTTCCTCCAACAGCAAACCAGAAAGCTGAGCTTTCTGTTCCTTCTTTGGCATGCTTTAAAGCAACTCCTGGCTGGACATACATGTGTAACACATCAACAAATAAGGTATGACGGAATACTAGTATTATTATTTAATCTTCATGTTAAAGATCATTTAGTTCACTGGTGAAAATGAAATATGCAGTGTCATAGACAAGTGTTAACTGGTTAAAACCGAAGCTCATTTGAATGACTTCATCTTGAAGTAACCAATGCTATATAAATAGAAGTACAATGGTTAACAAAAGATTTATAAAATTCATTTCCAAAAATTTCCCAAGTTTTCATGTATAAGAGAGTTAAACTTCTTTCCGAAGGTAAATGTATACCAGTCACTAGACACTAGAAACTCAATAAAGTGTTTGAATTATATAATAAGATTGAGACAGCTTGGTTAAGCTTTAACGTTATATGATGTTCAGCTTGAATGATTTAGTGAAAGACCCAAAACATACCCTCAAAAATTCATCCATTTTTTTTAAAGAAGTAGAAAATAGATGAATTATTCCTTACCAAAAAACGAAAGAAAATAGATGAATTACAACAATGGAGAAGATAAGAAGACAAAAGAGAGCACAAGAAAACATGTAGTAAGCCTACCCTTAAAAATTCAGCAACTTTTGCTGCTAGCTGCTGCTGCTCAAAGGAAGATTGATTGCCGTGCCAAGTGAAAATTGTTGAGCCAGATTGAAGGACAAAACACTCGGCAGAATTCAATGATGTTGCCACCTGAATAAGAATAGCATAACTATGGTGGAATAGTAGAGAAAGATAAACCCTAGGCCCCTAGTAACATAAATATGATGGACAGAAGTGAATATTTTAATAGACTCATACTGCATCAACTTGCACTGCTTTATTATTATGAATGGACGTTCCAGAAATTCGAATAAGTGCAATACTCTCTGTTGTGTATGTCTCATCTTGCAAACCTTTATCTGCTAATAACTTTTTGTAACCAGAGCTCAAACCTCCCTGAAACAGACATAATTCAGTTGGACTAGTTAGCTTCACAAAATCTATATATGTTAACAAAAATAGCATCTGATTTTGCATATGATACCTTGAGAACAACCATAGGTTGGAAAAGAGCAACAAACTGCGGTGGCTCTTTACCTTCAAATATGCGGCCCTGCAAGAAACTACTACAATCATACACAGTTCCAAGCAAAATCCCCAACTTGAAATCCAAGTTATGATACCTGAATAGGTCTACCCTTTAATGAGCTGAACATTGTATTGGCCAACCGAGTAGCCATCCTTTGGTCCTCCTGAAGGAAATTTAACCAAGTCAACTTGTATATAGCCATAAATTCATAAAAATTCCAATCAACAAAAATGACTAGCAGCAGAAGTTATGAAACTGGAGGGCAATGTCATGCATTTTTACGTTGAATGACACCCAAAATAAAAATGAAGGTCAAAAGAAGTCAAAACTAACTTATTCATTTTACAAAGAATTACTAGTGGAGAAAAGATTTGAATAAGTGAAGTATGAATAAACACTTGTAAATAAGAACCGGTTACCGGTCACACAAACCAATATTTCGCAAAATTTTACATAATGGTTTATCATACCTGAACACTTCCCAGGTGAAATCCAACAACTAGGGAAAATTACAAAAGGCTAATTCTTAGTAAAATATTGCAAGTGTTTTGCTAGGGGGCGTTTCCTAGGAGGGTTTGGGGGAAGCTGTGGTGATTCTTTTTTCTGTTTTCTGGTTCGAATGTGTTGTTTCGTGGAGTCCTATTTTTCCCCCCTTAGCTTTGTGGTTTCTTTTGGAGGATACCTTTTCCTCTCTTGTAATTTCCCCTTCTTATCTTATAATATTTCTTTTCTATCAAAAAACATATATATTTCAAGTTTAGGAACAACTAACCACTCAGGTGATCAATTATTAAGTCACTAAGTGGTCATTCAATAACCAGTTTCTGGTCATTGTTATGTTAACCAATTCAGTGGTCAATTCTTAAATTAAAAATATTTTACCAACAAGACTTTTTTCAATTTTCCCCCCTTTTTTTGTAAATAAAATATCTGTTTACTCAAAAATTAAAAAATATTTAATAATTTTGTTATGCTTAACAAACTAGGTAAACAGATCACAAACAGTTACTAGTGGCAAGTGATTAAGATGATAACAAATGTACTACAAGTCAATTTAGCAACAAACATAAGTTGAGTTTTAATAATTGGTTTCGGTTTTGACAGTCTGTTCCAAAACTCAACGAGCGCAATTGAATAAGAGTTAGAAGTTTTAATCCCAATCAAGGATCCTACCATTCACACATTCATGTAGTAAATAGTAAGCTACAACACTTGAAAAGTGGACAGGAAGAAAACAGTAACTCTATGTGAATAGAACGTTTGCATTTCAAAAGTAAAATCTTCATCCTTATGGTTGCTTAAGAAAAGGATTTCCTTTATAGCATCTTGGTTGCACATGATTTTTCCCAGGGGTCTCCTTGACAAACATAAAAAAGAATGAAGTATCTTTTTATGTTGGCAATTCTTGCATAACTTTCTAATTTTGTTCATTGATTCAGACTTGATAACAAGCTAGTTTGGTTCCTTTCAAAGATCCCTGGCCTTCAAGAATCTTATTTTTAAGCCAAAGTAATCTTATTTACCAAAGATCTAGCTCCTTCTTTTAAGATTAATATAAAAATGACATGGATTTTTCCCACAGAAAACATAATTATGGAAGAACTTATCTGTGATTAAATACAGTCTAAGAAATATTACTACATAGTTCATATTATATGTAGTGCTTGCTTGATGTGGAATGTCAAGCACTGTGACACAATTGTGCAAATTACATTCATTTGACACACAGCAAAGTGTGACTACCTTTATCTAGGATACATTTGTAGTCTATTCCCTAGTAAAGTTGCTCTACATTCAGAATCAGAATGTCAATCATGACTTCACAATCAATGGAAGTTTAATTAGAATTTAGAAACATATTTGGCCAAGAATGAAAATTCTAGGTCAGTCTCAATAATAATGTTAGTAATGTCGAGTGAATGCAAACAAAATTGTAATTCTCACAAAACATTTTGAGCTCTAATCAGAATGACAGAAATTACCTCACTGCTGTCTTTGCCAAACCAACAGCACAAGTAGTAGTCTTCCTTCCTCTCGCCAGAGTGATAAGTGTACAGCACTATGTAACAATCTCCACTATAAAATTTACCAATATCCTCCTTCGGTAATGGAGTCTTAGCACTTCCATTGATTTGCCAAACCTGGAAATTTACACAATATTAGATGTTGTCTTGTGTTAATTGAATTGAGCCAAGAAACCAATTAAAACAATCTATAAACTCACCTCCATCTTTCCACCTCCTTCAAGCAAAGGTGGAATTTCCTCATTAACTGGGGTACTCTTTGTCATTCCTTTGACACCTATGCCTTGTTGCTTCAGCAAAGCTGGCAGCACAAAAATATCTTAGTCAGCAAGGCTAATTAGACACAAAGCCAAGCCAGAAATTACAAGTGAGAAGAAACAATGTGCACCTGCAACTTTTCCTCTTCCATCCTCAGCACCAGTAGTAGTAGATCCTGATGGCCAAGAATCAAAGTTGGACTTAAATGAATGTGGCTCATAACCTTGAATAACCCTGGTTATCCTTGTAGATTTTGGCCTTTTTTGACTTGTAACAAACTCCTGGAAATTTGAGTAAAATAAATGAATACACTTTAAACCAACATATAAAGAAATGGATTCTACAATGGCATTACCTCAGCTGCTTGACAAGCTGCTTTTCGTTCTTCAACTTGTGTAACCCGGCCAACCCAGACAAATACCTCTGCACCACAGTCCAATAAATAGCATTTGTTGTTCTCCAGCAGTGATTTAGAAAGTTCACCTTCTACAGACTTGACCTCACCATCAGCAATACTGCAAGCAGATGGTCATAACCCATAGGTCAAGAAACTTAAATGCAAAGTGCACACATCATAGAACACTGGGAAATAAACACAAATCTCAAAAGAAGTTGTAACGCTAAAAGTATAAAGGAGAAAGAAATGTGAAAAAAGAAAGATTTGAGCAAGGTTATGATATATCTAACAGACAAGACGTCTTCACATTTCAGATAGAATGAGAAGAATTCCAATCCCCCTACTATTAATCAAAATTCCCTTATGTCTTTATTCACAAGTAGCACAAAATAAATAAATGCGCATCGCCTAGCACAAGCATCTGCTGCCTAAAATGTGATATTAAATCAATATTTAGTAATATAAAGAAAAGGAAAGGTATGATATGGAATTCACAAAGAGGAGAAAAACATTTATGAAGCTAGTGTTGACCCAACAAAAGTTAACTGTATCCTTTTTTAAAAGTAAGATAAAAATAATTGATTATTTATAATTTTCTAATCCTTTTTTTTTAATCTGAGTTGCAATCACAGAAGTAAGATTTACAGCATTACCGGAAAAAAAAAAAAAAAAAAAAAAAAAAAAAAAAGAAGAAATAATTTCTTTTGTTATGGGTGTATCCCAGTTAAGAAATATCAACTTACATCTCTAGTTAGATCGTTTTGAAACAGATGATTTGAGAAGAAAGGGGTTGAGAGCAATGAGAATGAAATCAAAATACCTATACAGTTGAGCAGGAATGGTCTCAGGAACAATATCATCCTCGCTGATTACTTTCTTTCCAATGGGAGCAAAACCACCAAAGAGGACCCAAAATTCACCTGAGTCTGACTCAGTGTCCAACTTTCCATCATCTGCAGCATGGGATACGCCTTATAGTTATAGAGAAATGAAAATACATATTTGAAGAACAAATACACAAAATTATATAATAGACATTTCAACAAGTGATAGGGAAACATGTGCCTTGTGCCCTTACCAACAATTGCAACATTGCATTTCCCTTCATGATACTTTTCCTTCAGAAACTGAATAACTTCCAAAGCCTTGGCTCTTTCCTGAATATTGGAATTAGCTCCATTGAATTGATAAATCTTATTCTGAGTGTCTAGGATGAATACATCATCATGATTCAGTGAAGACCGTGCAAAAGGGACCTGCAGAAGGAGAATGTTAAATTAGATTTTCAGTCAATGAATGTGCACTGGATTTACAAAGTTTACGAATAGAGAACACCGTACCTGTTTCATTCTGACAACTCGTTTTCCTCTGCATACATATAAACGTGTTTCAAACTCCTCCTCTTCAGGTTTTTTAAATCCAGATGCGACACCCCCCTCTAATGGTATTATACATGGCTTAAAGTATGACAAAAATTTGTCAGATTCATGCCCTTGGATTTCCCTGTGCTGCACAGCTCGTCCTCCAAGAGATGCATCAAGTTCAACAGTTTTAATGGCAGCAGTTCCAGCCTCATCCTACAATGAAAATCCAAATGTCAATAGAGATTAATTTTTTTTCTCAAAATATAAAGGTTTGAGAATTTCAAACCCCTTCAACAGAAAAATTTCGTATTCATCATATCTAAAACTACTTTATAACTTTTAAAAAGGGGGAAGGGAAAGGAAAAATGAGTCATACTAGAAAGAAGCATAAACACAAAACTTGAAACATTAAATTTTCTAAGAAAACATAATCTTCGAACGTTCAACATATAGTGACTTCTTCACTCTACGAGAAATAAGATAACAAAGGCTGAATGTAGCAAGACCGCAAGAGCCAGGCTAGAGAGAGGGTAAGGTGAAGCCCAAAGTTACCTGGCTTGTATCCTTTCCAATCCAAAAGTGAATATCATAAAAATAAGTGCCTCCTTTGCCTTGTGTTGTCTGCAAATACACATGAAATTAACTCCCATTTTTTTTTCAAAAAAAATAAAAAGAGAAAGTAGAAATCTATCTTGCCACCACCAACAACAATAACTACTAAGCCTTGCCCCACTAGGTGGAGTTAGTTACATGGATCAAACAACACTATAGCGTCCTATCAGGAATCCTGTTTACATTTGACCATTAAATTCTAAATCTCTTTTAATGGTTTCCCCTATGGTTTTTATAGGTCTTCCTCTACCTCTAACTATTGGACTACCCTCCATCTCATCCTCTCTCCCTAATGGGGCTTCTATAGGCCTTCTCCATACCTGTCTAAACCAACCAAGGCAAAATTCTACCATCATTTCCACAATAGGTGCTATCTCAACTTCCTCTCTAATGCATTCATTCCTAATCCTATCCTATCCAGGAATTTTATTGAAGACTTTCATCTGTTTTTCACAAGAGTAGGGATCCTGTTAAAGGCTTTCCGTGGTTATATATCATATAAGCTGTGTCATTCCCCCTAGCATTATAAGTTGAATTGGTTGGATTGTTTAGATTAATGTAAATAGAAGCTTCTTTTTCTTTTTTCTTTTTTTGTTTTTGTTTTTGTTTATGTGCTTTGATCTGGAGTTGCATTGGATTTGAGGAATACAATAATTGGCATGATATTGTCTGTTTCAATCTCAGAAGAACCAGAAAGCAATTTAGGATAGAATATTGGGCACAGCTTAAAGAGAAAAAGATTAACTGTTTCCAAAGCATTCGGCCTCTAGTGTGTAGCCATATCCAAAAACATATAGGTAGTACTCGATATAGCTCACACCTGCAAGATGATGTAAGAATCTCCCATATAGAATTTTCCATAGTCAGTTTTGGGCAATGGAACTGGCTGAAAATTCTCAATCCTCCATATTTCAGTCCCTCTACAAGAAGTCAAGTCTAAAACCCTTCAGAGTAGATAATATATCCAATATATAACAATATAACCAGGGAAAATTATTCTTATAGCTGAAGATTAATTGCTTAGTATTTGACTATGCTCTTGGCAGAAGTTCTTTTGGCTTTTATTTGTACCCTTTTTACTTTATTCCTTTAGAAAATGTGAAAGGAAGAAATCAAAATTTTGCCAAGTTCTTTTAAAAATCACGGTTATATTAAGGATACACTTTTTGACCCGCTCCCTGGAATGCTGGATCCAAAACTTTTGTAGCACTGGACATGGCTGAAGCTTCCTTTTAAAATACTCTCTTTTCAGGAGACACAGTGTCTGCAAATTCCAAAGTAATCCACAGCATGAGAAAAAACAGAGTTAATTAAGTATCTTCTGAAACCACCATATCATGCATACTATCTCCATGATTAAGGTTCACATGTCAAGAGTGGAGAACAGCAGCAGCAAGACGTCATTTTGCAAAACATAAATATTTTCTATATCTTTCATTATCATTAGAAAGGTCAAGTGGAATGACTTTTGTGTGTGTGTGTGTGTGTTTGTGTTTTATTTTTAGGAGGGAACTTCCCAACAGTGTATTTACCATAAATTGACTTTTATATCTCTCTGTATCTTTTATAAGCACAAGAAGCAAACAAGCAACCAATGTATAAATTAGGAGGATTAAAATATCAAAAACCACAGCACATTATATTCATAACAATATGTTCTCCTTTAAAGAAAGAAAGAAACAAACAATAGGACAAACTGGGCAGTGGGCATTGATTTCTTCCTTCATTGTGACTATGATGTATATCAGAAGCAAATAAAACTAACAACTTAATTATAGTTACAATCAGAAATACCATATCTATGGCGTAAACGTTTATGCCACCAGTGGGAATATATTACCTAGCGAGGACACAATTCCTAGTCCTACTGAATGAAGATTACAACACTCTCGTACTTGCACTGAATCTACAATATGGCAAATTAGCTGTTAAATTGAATGCTCACCTATTTCAGGACTCACGTTGTATAGTGTATAGCCTGCCATTCTATTTGATATCACGGGATGTCTGGGTTTCTTTTACACTCTCCAAAACCTTTCTCTTTGAGTCAACAACCCTGCTTAGTCTCCTTTCTAACTTTGACCCCCAGTCACAAGTCACATTATTAATGATATTCGGCCCTCAAGTACCATAGTAAGAGGATTTTCTTTTTTGCTACATTTTATCAACCAAATGGGTTTTAGCAACCACTCCACATTTGTATGATTTCGCTTTACATAATAAAACGACATTTCTTGGATAATAATTGTCCTCATACACACACGACATCTGGTTTTCTCAAAACATGTTTCAGCAATTAACACTATGCTTGTCCTAGCTAATTAAAATAGTAAGCAACTACTCTGTAGATATTTTCAACATGGGCAAGCAACTCCTGAACTTCTGTGAAATATGTTCCTCTATTGGAGCTCTTTATTTGATTAAATCCAACTTCTCATTTCGTATAGACGTACAGTGTACACAATTGTCACCACTGAATGGATTTATAAAAACTAGAACATACTAAAGGAGTGAGTGTTGAACAAACAGAAGAAGAATAGAGTAAGGTTAGTGTCCCTTCTATATTTGGATAAAAACCCAAATCCACATTACTTCTGTGACCAATAAAATAAATACCAACAAGTTTCATGTCAGCAGCAACAACAACCAACACATGTCAAATTCCAAATTGCCCACTTCCCCAACTGCAAACTGGGATCAGCATTACCAGGTTGAAGTGCTCTGCATGTTTAATTGGTGCAATGAATTCAGCAAATAATTGCTCACACCTTGCTCCACCACATAACACGTCCCAAGTGCATGTCACTAGTAGCCAAATAGGTTAAGCATCCCAGATTTTTTATTTCTTTCCAGTATTCCAAAATCTGAGAAGCTATCTAAGAGCAGAAAAATAACTCATGATCATGATGGCAATGCACTGGATAAGAGCTGTTTACTTCATACCCAAAAAAAAAAAAAAAAAACCATGGGAATTTTGAGCACATGCTTGATCCGAGCTAACCAAGCAGATACACATGAAGAATTTCAAACTATGATTTAGGGGGTTCACTTGAATATTAAGATCTACCAGCACCACCTCCTTTCTAATGCTCATTTATCCCTTTATTTCTCAAATTAAAAGCTAGCAAAAAAAAAACAAACACACACACACACGCACAAAATCGATCTAAGCTTAATCAAATGAAAAAAATTGCAAATCACGATCATCACCAATGCAAAGAAGCGTGAGATCACAAAGCAAACTAAAAGAATAATTCAGAGCTGATCAAAGAGGTCAAAAACAAAAGGGTACCCAACAGAGCAGATCAAAAATCACTCTATCACGAAACAAAAGAAAAGCAAAAAACAAGAAGAACCCATCAAAGTTACCGCAATTTGAGCCCGACCCAGATCAACAATCACGGCAGTGAATCACAAAAGATCAAGGGTGACAAAAACAAAGAGCAATAGGAGGAGCAATTGAGCGAGCAAGGTGACAGAGATGAATGAGTGTGAGGAACAAAAGGGGGGGGGCAGTGATGAGAGAGAGAGAGAGAGAGAATCAACGTACCTATGAGATCTCTCAGGGGGGGAGGTGTGATGAATAATGATGATGGTTGTGTGTGTGAAAGAGGGAGATAAGAAGAAACAAGGGAATGGGTATGGGGAGGACAAGGTTGCAGAGCTGGCAATAAAGAGAGAGAAAGAAAAGTGAATTATTGCTGTAGCTGTGTGCGTGGTCTGGTGTCTTCTCTCTCTAACTTTTTCTAGCCTTTTGAGATTTGCAATAGAGAGAATTGCAGAAGAAGAAGAAGAAGAAGAAGAAAAAAGAGAAGACAACAAAGGCTATGGTTATGGTTATGGTTATGGCTATGGTATGGTGTATTGTATGGTATATTATATGGCATGATTGTGAATGAAATTATGACGACCATGAAAATGAAACCATTATGACCTGACCTGACCTGAGTGAGTGAAACAGAGAAAGAAAAGGTTGTGAAACACAAGAAAGAACCAAGGAGCGAAAAGTTATCGTTTAGAACAATTTGAACAATAAACGCATGAAAAATCATTTTTTCACATTTTATATATAAGTGGGAGTTTCATTTTATAAGTATGCAACTGCAATCCTTAATTATTGTGATTTAACCTAGCCTTTTTACTGTGAATTAATGTACTTGAATGTCAAACCAAACGCACATCGTCCATTTTCGATTTCTTCTTTTTTAAGAATTCAAATAAGTCCATTCAGGACCTGTAAACTACCTCAGAATTATTTTACAAGTATAGTAGTGCTGTGTTTTTGTCCTTTTCTAACTTCAATTATCACTTTTCATTCTGGAAACTCTAGTGGTGTTATTTCACTTTCTTTCTCTTTATATATATAATTGATTTTTATGTATTATTAATATAAAAAAATTGTATATTGCTATGCACTCTCACTTACGGTTAGAAGTGTTTATGTTTGATAGTAATTATCTTCATAGTCACATGTATAATAATATATAATTTGTTAATAGTATAAAAATAATAATAAGGTATTAAAATTTATTTTATATATATGAGCATGGTTGGTGCTCATAGATCATTTTTGGTGTAATAGCCACTTAGATTAGTATAAATGTCCGAGACGAATGAAATTAAATCAGATAGATAAAGCATGTATACAGGTAAATCAAATGTAGGCAGCAATTCGCCAATTTATACGCAGGGCCAGGAAGAGTCTGGAAAATTTAATTTGCATCGTCAAGTTACATCAAAGATATACAAGAGAGCAGGGTTACTTTGTTGTGACTTAAGAATTGCCTATCCAATTTGCATATAAAGGACATTGGACTGCTGAAAGCAGCAGGATGGTCCAGTACTCACCGAATAGAACTCCTATTGTCGCTCCACACCACACAGCCTTCACAAAAACCATGCCGCCTTTACATTTTCTTTATTTAAACCACTAGTATCTATAGTTTATTGAGATTTAACTAATTTGATTTAAATTATGTCAGTCCTATTGTAAGGTAAAATTCTCTTAAAACTAATTTTTTTATTCACAATATTCAAATATAATCAATCAAACATATATAAAACATACCACCTTTGGATTTGATGAAATTGCTCATTAACAACGACAATAAACATTAGTGGAAACAGGAGAAAAAAAGCAGGCTGTAATAAGTGTGGTTGGTTAAACCTACTGAATTTAATTCTGATGAGTTAACTTATTTTGTAGGATAGGGAAGTGGATTTTTTAGGAGAGCTGGTGAAATGTACTGACTATGTTTGATGAAGCAAAGCAAACCTCCAGTAGGTAGAGCTGTAAACCACTTAAAAAATATACAACACTTTGAGAATGTTCAAATGTTTTTATAGATTTAACTATTTAATCTGCTTATAATACTAATTTTTACTTGACTTTAGAAGTACAATGGTTACAGAGTCTTTTAATAAGAGTTGCCTCCCCAAAAATTCAAACTCGCATTCTCTTCCTAAGAAATCAAGGTTTAGGCTATTTATTAGCTCAACTTCCCATTTGTACTAAGATTTTATCTTAGTTCTTATGAACGAAAATTAATCCTAAAAGATACTTCTACTTTTACCTGTCGATGATTTAATTTTAACACCATTTATATCCATTTTTCTCATATAGTCAATTATATCCATTTTACGTCCTTAGTCTATCGAATGTGATTAAATCAGCTGTTCAGAACCAAAGTTTAATACGCTACCATTCAAAGGACGTTTCTAGTTATTAACAGATAAGACTAGTAGTACATCAGCTTCACTTTAAATTAATTAAAGCACGATCAGGCTCGCCAATGTGCCATAGAAAAACACTGCTCCGAAATTTATTGATTAACCAATTTCTCTAACTAAGTGAATTCATCCAGTTGAAAGAAACTCTACAACAAGAATAATGGCCAGCTCAAGAAACTTTACAAAAAAAAAAAACAAAAGCAAAAGCAAAGGAAAGGAAAATAAGAAGATTGACATGTAGGATATGATGAAGAGATACTCTAGAAAAGGAGAAAAAGGAAGAACAAGAAGAAAAAGATGAAGGGTCTACCATGAAGTTGGGAAAAGATATGTCCAGACCACAAAAATCAAAAGGGGGTCAAGGATGCAAAGAATGTAGCTCTTTTTAAGTTAAAAGGATTACATCAGATAAAGTTATAAAGTAATTCGATGTGTTTATTGACTAAAGACTGCTCAATTACATAATAATTTATTTTATTGTTAAGTTTTAGAAAAATTTCCTAACGCTGAAAATGCCCTATGTCAAATTGAAATAGTAGCAAATTTGGTTAAAGGACGAACAAAATTATGAAAACCTGGATAATCTCGTTCTGTCAACAACGATGGAGGCTGGGTGGAAACTTTTTGGTGTTCATTTTTTTTTCTTTTTATTTTTTTTGAAAAAAAGAATCGCCTAATAGAGTTACGAGATGGACATGTGAAAATTAAACTCTTAATTCAACACTAACAACGGCTGATACAGGACTAAGAAAAGTACCACTTAAGCTACACTCAATTGACTTTTAGGGTGTATTAATTTGTAAGTTTTATTTTGAAAGGAAAGAGAAGAAAGAAAAAGGATTTAAAAAATAGTTGTGACTCTATCCTACTCTTCAAATTTCTTCACTTTTCTTTTTTTCTCTTCAAAATCAAAACTCATAAATACTTCCTTAGTGTTCATTAGGGACTAATCTACTTGCAAATCTTTGGATACATCCCTGCAACAAAATTTGAGAATTTTTATAAAAGTATAAAGGTATTATATATATTTTGCCTCTATTATTCTATTAAGTTTGACTCCACATCAAGATAAAAATTATGTAACATTTCTTTATATACATATATAATATCTTTGTTTCTATTACTTTAGTTTTCTGGATGTGCCACCAGTGATAATTAATTTTCCTATTTAAGCTCACTCAAATTGAAAAGAAAGAAAATGAAAATAAAGTAGCAGCTTAGGACTTGTTGCTGGTTTTACTCTGAATTTTGAAGATAGAGTTTTTTTTTTTTTTTAATTAAGGATATAAATTCTACAACATGCCACCCCCTTTCCTTTATCTATGACATAGCTTACCAAATCATATTTCGAAGAGTAAATACAAATTCAACTACCATTAGGTACAAAGAGAAGACTTTGCAAGAAATCACTTAGGCTTAAAGAGAAGATTCCCTTCTTGACATTCAGTATTAAAAAAAAAAAAAGAAAGAAAGGAAAGGAACAGAAAACAATATTGAAATTAAGAATTGCAGTGCGGCTTTCTTATTACTATTTGTTTTTTAAAACTTCGAAGTTAAAAGTTTAGTACTGTTTTCAATTTCGTTGAGAAGCAAAAGTTCTCGTTGATTTGGCTTTGTAGTACGAATATTTTAATGCATACACAATCACAGTATCCAAATGCTTTAATCGCCAACTCAGAAGTTCTATTTGTATTTTGCAGGGTTGTCACAACAAAGAACCTGCAAGATATATGAATCATTTGAGTTGAGAATATTGTGAAAAAAAAAATGAGTATTTTGTAAATAAAATAAAAAAAAATCAGTCCAGGTTAATTTTAAGTACGGCAATCAAGTTAAATTAACTATTGTGAAACTGCCATCTTACGATCTTGCTAGCGGAAGTATGTACATGATCACGTGAATTACGTGTTAGATTTCATGAGGTACAAGAAGTCACATGAGAATTGCTGTAAAGCTATAATAAAGAAAGAAATAGAAAATATTAAACGGAGGTAATCTTGATAGAACACGTTCCTATTAAGAATTTGAATCATTTTCTTACTTCTTACGATATACTAATTATATCTTTTCTTTGCTAGTAAAAATTTAGGTTAAGAACAATACTTATCCTAGTTTAGGGGTCAAAACATTGCCTCAAAAATTTCATCAAGCATTTACGGATATCCTTATAGATAATGTACCAATAAAAAAACTCAAAAATTAAACCAAAATCATATCAATTTATGACCAAAAAGAGGACCAAGTGAGTTAAGCCTAGTTAGCACAAATAATAATTTATTACAAATAAAGGAACTAAACTTTTATAACTTGTATCTAATTAAACTATCCTCCGTGTTAAAATATATTTTTGTCATATTATTTGATATAGAATTGAAAGGTGCATCCTCTGCACGCAACGTATCTCTCTCATCGTGCTTCGATGATAGACAAGGATACTAGTTATTGTACATTAATCGCGTGGAAGGTCAGAATGTCAAAATAGCCAGGGGTAATATATTGAAGCGAAGTAGTAACTAAGCTAACAAATTGATGTTCGAAGTAAAATTTGGCTTGACTTAGATCAACTTAACGCAAGTCCTGCATTCAGACGGGCTGGTTCACATGTTTTAAATTACGTATTTGTATATTTTGTTAGTCCTAATTAAATTTTCAATATACGTTAGTTAAATAAAAATTTAAAATTAATAACATTTTCAAATTTTGATAATATTAAAAAAATACATATACAAACTTGTAAACCGACCTTTCACTTCTGAAAAGTTCATCAAATGCTACATATGAGATTTCTTAATTGAGTGGGTCAGCATACATACATGTATGGCAAAAATCATGGCCGAAGTTGGAGGGGAAGAAAAGATCGAGGTCGGCAGTGAAATGGTGCCATGGTGGGGCACTACGACTATGGAAATTAGAATATGCGCCAAGACAAAAAAACCCTTGAAGACATGACATTTCATAGGAGATTAGAAATCCTTAAATAAATGAAATTAGCAAGGAAGTATCAGTGTCAGCCACGCCAGCTCACAAATGTATGGTCATCTACACAGTGACAACCCATTACAAAACTATTTGATCCCTGTTATGACGATTTTTCAGAGTTAAAATCTATGATTGTAGTATTAATTACTCAGGATTTATTTGGCATAGAGACAAATAACAATATAGCTTAGAGCATTTCTTTTTTCCATCAAAGGTGGTTTAGCCATTATTTTCTGTCTAAATTTCTCTAGCTTCTTTGCTGAAAGCTAAATGCTTCAGTTCTTTACATTTTTAAAAGAATATATGGACTTATGGAACTTTCTTTATTATTGTTATTATTATTGGGTAAATTCAGTGAAATGCATAAACTTTTATTGAAATATATGACATGTCATATATATATATAAACAACCCGATTATATTTTTAATAAAATATATTTGTTCAATGTATTACGCTTACAATACTACTTACGAATATCACAACTATATCATGTTAAAATCATGCGGAACCAAATCATGTGCAACCAGCTTCGATAATGTAACTGTGTTATTATTTTTCTTTTTGGAAGTATTTTTACTCTCATGCGTTATCATTATTAAGAAATCATTTTAACAATTGTATGTATTCTTCAAGATTTAAACCGAAATTCTTTATCTGAAAGTACAGTTAGCTTACTATTATATTAATATGTGATTTTATTTATCATTATACCATTTATATGACCAATATTTTACTCAACTAAAATATTGACTGGTACAAGATAGCAAAGGAATCAAATTGACCAACTGAAATTTAACATATATGCAAGCTCAAGCGTCACCGGAACATAGGGTGTTATACCTTACATTTTCAGTCTTTTTGTTCAAGTGCATCTCTTAGAAAAAGTGTGGAATCTTGAGTTACTAATTAGTAGAATATTAAGCAATCTAAAATTTTCTTGAACATCATTCAAAAACATGCAAGTTCAGATATTTATTTATTTATTTTTATTATTTCAAATAGAGATTAATTGTCATATACTATCAATAAAATTTTAAAAAAGTGATAAATCATAATAAATAATTATTATAATTGGTAATTATCTACCATGATGTGGCAATTTCTTAAAATTTTATTGAGTAACTCTGTCAATATATATCAATTGTTCTCTTTCAAATCTATCTTTATCAACGGTAGATTGTTGCATCAAAATAATTACTTCTGTTTAACCTTTCATTTTTCGAAACGGCTGAAAACAATATATTCTATTTTGTTCTTTTGAAAAGAATGATACTTACGTGTATGTCCATGTCCAAGTAAATTAACTTAATTTTAGGTGATAAAGAGGAGCTCTTAGTGAAAAAAACATAGTTTAAATCTTTTCAAATGAAAAATAAACAATGCTATAATTATATTTGTCATAACTACTATAATTTTTTTTTTCAATTTACAAAAAGTTCAAGCAGATTTGATACCAGTCATCAGACTAAAACCATGGCACGATGCCTAAGCTCAGAAAATGTTATTAGGGGATTTATGAGATTGCCTATCAAATATTCCGACCCTTATTTGCATTATTATTGTTTTTATACTACCTGCATATTAAATTTGGTCCCTACAATTGCCGCCTTGGCCATGCGTTAATACTTTTCCCACCGCCTATGTAACCATTGTCACTACAATTGCTGCCTTCACCGTACGTTACTACTTTTTCCACCGCCAATGCAGTGCCCACAAATATGGTTGCACTTTCTCCACGGTTTTTCTCATTATCACTCATGTTGTTTTTTCTTCTTCATAATTGTCGATAAGATTTTGTTTTTAAAACAAAATGCTGCCACTCTTTGTTTAGCATTATTTAATTGAAATAATTAATGTATGTTTTTTCAATTGAAAAAAATCTTATTGCACATCACTTATCACTTGCACATCATATATCCGCATGAACTTCATATTTATGCAAGTGATAGCGATCGATTAATGTGTAGTTGGCATCAAATTAACACCCACCACCTGCGCATATCTGTATATCTAAAATTGAATATAACAGACTAAATTAAAAAAATTCAGTTAAAAATTAAATTAATATGATACCGCTTATAGCTAGGGTTCGGAGTAAATATCACCGGGGTGTATTTTGATTGACTCGATTTTGGGATGAAAACTAGAGTAATTCATATTGAACCACTACTCCTTTTAATAGTTAATCGGTTTGGTTTTAATTCAAAAATTGGACTACATTAAATCAATTTCGGTTAATTTGACCAACTTTATCAAATTTTTGTTTAAATACTTTTGTGAAAAAAAAAGACTTTACTATAAGACTATATCAAGAGTTAATTTTGAGCCATTATTTTTTATTTTAGTATTGGATGTGTTTAATATTAGTACCACAACGCTTTTTTTTTTTTTTTTAAATATGTATAATTCAAGTTAGGTAGTCAAGAGAGGGAAAATATAATCAAACATTTATAATTAAAAAATTTAATTTAATGTATTATTAATATAAAACTTTTTTTATACATTCATTCAATTATGTATATTGCAACATTAATAAAATAATTTGACTTTTACAATAATTAATTGAATTTAATTTAAATATATTGACAATATAAAATAATTTTACATTGTTAGCCACTATAAATAGTAGAAAGTACAAACTCATACAAATAATCACCCATTATAATGAGGGGTTCAGCATAATTTTTTATTTTTTAGTATTTCTATTGGTTGATAGTATAAAATTATTTTACATTGTCAATGCATACCAATTAAATTTTAATGAATTTGAAAGTCACACATCTAGTAGTATATGATTTAATAATAATTTTAAACTCTTAACTGTAAGAATGTATCAAAATTAATTAATCTCTTCAAAAAATAATCTAAAATTTTCGCAGAAATAGCAGTCAAATAAAATTTAATCATCTAGAATATGCAAAATAATAATAATTTGATTTTTTTTTAATTTAATTACTTTGGTAAAAGAAATTTGAGGGTAAAGATTTTTTTTTCCCAGCTAAAGATAGCAAGAATTTTAATTGATGAGTAAAAATAAAACTAAATCCCAAAATACAAAGTAAAGAGCCCAAGAGGCCCATTAGGCTCTTAAAAGGTAGAATGATGGCGCATGTGAGGCTATAGCTGAAGTGGTCATCCGCTGCCCTCATGTAGTGCACCTGGACTAAAGGGAGTTGAGTTCAATTCCCAAGGCTAGACCCCCTCCCCCAAAAAAATAAAAAATAGAGATATGACCGAAAAAAAAAATAAAAAAATTGAGCACCTACAAGAGACTGCGAACAATGAGGCATTGGAGCAGTCGAGTGATGAGTGGTTGGTTGCATGGGCAAAGAGAGATGAAGGAATAAAGGGGAGGAGAGTGATTGCATAAGTAAATGGAAGACGAATGTGATGGCTCTCAAAAAGAGAAATGGTGCCCACTTGGAGAGGAAAGAGCGAGGTAAAGATGATTGCAAGAATTAAGTCATATTAGAAAACTCTTTAACAGTTCTCATTTTGCATATTCTTTTTTCTTCTAGGCCAAAAGAGGTTACCTATTCCAAAGTTGGAATATATCATAAATTTTAGGGTGTGTTTGATATGTATGAGGGTAAAAATAGGATAAAAATTTTATAACTTAGATGTGTATATTTTTATTTATGAATTTAGTCAATGAAATTTTTATTCTAATTTTTATTTCTATACCAAACACACTCTTAATGATTATTTATACTTGTAATAATATTTACTACAGTAATTTATTAATTAAAAAATATTACTAGCCAAAATCAAACGAATTTGATAATTTATTTTCATAAACAAAAACTAGAAATCAAACCAAATCAATTTTTGTAGAAAGAAAATAATAAACAGCACGAAAATAAAACATTTTTGTGATACCTTTAATATCATGGATTATAGTAGCATCAACGTTTGTTCAACGATTTCTTGACAATAGATAGCATTCCACTATTACTAACTACAGAAAAGTTACACTACCAACTAATTGCTCAATAAGAAAATCATAAACTTTTCCTCTATCAAAAAATATTAATGGATGATGAGTATTTTTTCCTAGTGGCAATGGTGGCAGCTTTAAGACCACACTAATAAAGCAGATCATGTGAACTGTGGCATTTCTGCTTTCTTCGTATGTAGCAACAATGGCCTACTGACTACAGCTTCTCTCTGGCCTCGTGCGGCATGTTGCTAATAAAGATTTGTTTTTGTTTTCGTTTTTTATTTTTAACATGGGAAAATAAGTTATGTTATGGCCAGATTAGTCCCTGTTATTTCACCAGTTAGAAAGATGAAAGTATGTTGATTGAAGGATTCTGAACTTTCCTTTTGGATAAAAAGGGGCTTAGAGGTACGAGTATTGATACCATGCAAATCGGTGAATTTAAGCTATTGATTCAAGCGGCTTCCATTGTCCGAAGATAATGTTGGTACTTGGAATAAAATTTTTAGGATTTTATTTATTTGAAAGCAATTAAAGATGTCAGTTAGTTCGATTAATATTGTTGCAATAGTTTAAGTTATAATTGTGTACTGATAAAATAACTAAAAAAGAAATAAAAAAGAAAAGATAAATTACTTTTTATTATTATTATTATTTTGATCTAGGAGAAATTAGGGGTGCTTTGACCTCTCTAGTATGGGAATCTAACGAACTCCCAACCGCTTCACGAGGTGCACTTCTCGCTACTAAGGCACTGACTCAACTTCAATTTACTTTTTTTTCATTATATGATAACAATTAACTGTAGTATTATGGGGGCAATTTTATGCCGGATAAAATTTATCTTTTTTTTTTTAGCCGAATAAAATTTGTCTCATATATGACATAAATAAATGAGTAAATATTCTTTTTAGTCTTAATATTTTAAAATTTATATCAATTTAGTTCTAAAATAATTTTTAACATCAATTTAGTCCTAACATTTTAAATTTTGACATCAATTTAGATCTATACTGATGATTTGATAAAAAATTTGATTTTACAGAAAATTATTTAGGACTAAAATGTTGTTAAAACTTAAAGTGCTAGGACTAAATTGATGTCAAATTTTATTAAGATCAAATTGATGTCAATTTTAAAATACTATAATTAAATTGGTATAAAAAAATTTAAAGATCAAATTAATGTCAAGTATAAAATATTAGGGGTTAAAAGGTTATTTACTCTCAAAAAAATTGTCTTTTTCTTTCGTGAGAAAAAAATTGGCCTTTTTTTTCACCAGCCCCACAGGCCTGTTAATTTTTTTTTTGAGTCAGATACAGGCCTACTGTTATCAGCTTTTCAAAACTACTAAGGATGGGCGTCTAATTTGGTTCCTATAGTCCGATACGAAAGTGATAGTAGCCTTAACTAAATATTCACAGGGCAAGAAGCCCAAGCTGATTGTCCAAAATTCTGTTATTTAGATTGACCTTTCAGAGCAAAAAAGCAGACCCAATAAAAGACCATAAAAGAAGTTTGATTTTATATAGACTTTGAAAGTAATTTTTTCCACATTATTGTCAAACGGCGTGCTGCTGTATCACTAAAATAATTTCAGTGATAATAAAGTTAAAATAATTTTTTTTAATGATACAATATGACATGATTAGGTAATAATGTAAAGAAAAATCACTAACAATAAATCAAAGTAAATTTATTAATCTTAGCATAAAAAAAAGTAAAACTATTAATCTTTAGTTCCAGCTTGCTGATTACCCCAATAAACTACCAATAAAACAGTGGCTGATGATTTTTTTTTTTTTTTAAAAAAGAAAAACGAAACAAACATGCTGATACGATCAACATAAGGGTTTGGCCAGCGATCAATTCTTAGATAAGAATTTTGTATCTTAAATAAGTTAAGTCTAATATTTGATATACATAATTACGTGGACCATGTTAAAAAAATAATACTTAAAAATAATATTTATACATATCAAAATATTAATTTAAAGTTTTTTGTCAAACCACCCATAAGTAGAATTTATTATATTCTAATTAATTTAGTACGAGTCAAATTAGTATATTATAGAATAAAGTTCTTTAATTAGAGGCCTTCTTCAAAAGAAATAAGTGTAGAACTATTTAAAACTACCTAAATGTTAATTACTGAAATGAATATTTATGATAAAAGCTTTGTGCCTAAACTTTTCTTGGTCAGGACTTGCTTCCTTCGGCATTATTATAGTCCATGTATGTGCGATATATGGTGACAACATACTACGACGAGAGCAGTGAAATTTCCTCCTTAGGTGGATTCCTATATAGAGCATATCTCAAGAAAGAAAGATTACTTTCTTTGAAAAGTTTTATCCTTATGCATTTCTTTAACCAATTAATTAAAGTTAACTAGGGGGAATACTTTACTCATGTAATCTTCTTTTATGCCTTTCTTGGGACACGCAGACAGCATACTATTATAATAAGACCTCAAGCACAGGTCTACATGAAACTTCAATACAAACCAGTTTTCATTCAAGTATTATACAACCTTAACAGCAATCTTGTCCCCCACTTTCTCATACCATATTCCACATACATGTCAAGTTCATCTTCAAAACCTGCACCCCCTCCTCCAACAATAAACCCTCAATTGCAGCATGAGTCTACATTAAACATCCCTCCTGACCCTGGAAGCAGTAGTCATAGCCCACTCACCAATTCAATTGAGTCCTCAAATAACCATAGTCCAATTCTCAATTCACAAAATGAAACCAATATACAAACTGTCACCTTTAGTCAAGTACTGCACTATTGGTGGCGCACTAATGAATACCAAAGCAATAATCACAATATTGCTTCTCATCCGACCCCAACCCAGATATGGATGGCACAAAATGTCTATCCTCTGATGACCCCAATGCGTATGACATGTTTCTTTCTAAGTCCAATAAGCTTCTTCTTAGCCTATGGCTCCTACATGCAGACCAAGCATTACAAAACACATGTTGCCAGTGGTGGCCACCATCTTCCTCTAATCCTCTTTGTGGCTGCAAATATTGGGAACTTTGTTTTCCTGATTTTGCTTATGTTCTTCAGCTTCTTAACTGCAGCCTATGAGAGGTACTTGCACCACTACCTCTTTAAGTCTCTTGGAGAGGTTATGGTAATGTTAATCATGTCCTTTCTGATTTTGGGAATTGGACACATGCATCAAGAGGGGCATTCTGAGGTTGCAGGGTTGGTAACATGTGCTTTCCTCACCATATATTCCCTATGCATCGTAATTTTATTGAAGCCTGGCCACCACTACTCTTTACTTGATGCCACAGCAACGTTGACATTGCACTTGGGGTTGAAGGGAATCTATGGCATCCCTTCGGTTGTTTTCATCCTTGTGATTGTGGTCATCAAGAACTATGTTTGGAGTCACAATATTGGACACGCACAAGCTCCAAGTAATGAGGGGCATCGATTGGTTTGGTTTGCTGCTGAAGTTGTTGATAATTTGTCCAGGGCGTGAATGCTGGACAATTATCCACTCCTAGACTCGTTGCCTTAGTTATGTATAAATAATTAAATGTACAAATCATCTAAGTTGACTGTCATGTATTTAATTTTAATGATAATTTCATATCATATTCATGAAACGATTAAGTGGGATTACTCATGCGAAATAAAATAAGGATTTAATTTGTATGTACTGAGCGCTATCATCCAATCACATTCTCCCATTTGTATGACATTTGAAGTAATAGAGATGAAGGTTATGCATATTTACTTATGTAACAGCATATGAGTGGATGATAGTGTAAACTTTTTTATACTATAAGTATATATAAATTAAATCTTAAAATAATTTGATGCCTCTATAAAATGTTATAATAACCTTATTCGTAATTGTAATCTATCAATTCATTCGTTCATCCATTTTGCTAAGCTATATACTCCTACAGTAGTAGTTAATATGTTATATACTCGAAGACACCCTTTTATAAATCAACACAGATTATTATATCTGCGCCATTCAAATTTTCTGTTTTTCTTTATTTGTATAATTTACGGCTGTCTATGGTTCCTATGTAGACTTTGTATTCAGATACTGTATGACTGTCATCACCGTTCCTTCCTACTAAAATGTTTCGTTAATATTGCATGCAATTACTTAATGTTAAATGATAAACTCTAAATAGATTAGAGAGGAAATTATAATTGAACATGACACAATCTCCCTCCCCAATCTTGTGCTTCCCTTGCTTTTATTCTTTTTAAAATAACTTTATTATTCATACAATGAATATTTTAATCAAATTCCAAGAACATATTTCACTAATTATTTTTTTTTTTTGGTTACAAATTATACATGATGAAAGAAAGCAAAACTAAAAAACAGAAAACACTAACAAGCATCTTTACATTTTTTTTCTTTTTTTTTTCCGCAATAAAGTTTCCTGCAGCTGACCACTCTTCGCCTTCGGGATACATTTCACTTAGTTTATTCGACAGTAATAGAACTTTTTTGGGTATAAAAAAAGGGCCTAAACACTAAAACAAAAATTACACTGAGGTAATCATGCGGGATAACGAAGCTCCATAGACATCAAGAAGGATATTAAATAGTTCCGCATGAGGTTGAGTCATTTGTGCACTAGTAAAACATACCTTTAGGGACAAACTTCAGATTGCTAATTCCGTAGTAGTATGAGAGAAAATGCCTTCTATGTACTCAAAAGAAAATACCTTCCAACTCCCAACGATGTCTTCGAATTCCCAACGCAAAGATGCTACGGATGAATCGATGGTGGCCAAGGTTCACATCATGTGGTCTTCATTTCGATCTAATAGTAGCTTGGAAGTCACCTTTTTCTATTAACTAGATTGAGACAAGTGCAATGCGCAGCTTACGAAGTATACGAATAATTTAGTAAATATGACAAAAATAATTAGAAATGAAATAATTATGTAATGAAATGAAAATTATTTTTATGAAAAAGTAAAAGTCTAACAATATAAGAAAAATATATATATGACTTTTATGTTGTGCAAAATGTAGTGAAATTATATAGATGTTTAATAGTCAAATTTTTTCACCATTTTTATATCATTTTTGCATTTATGTTTGGTGTTATACCCTTTTATGCACTTGTTTCCATTTTTTATTTGGGTTGCTTGTAGTTTATGTTTTTTATGTATATTTCTCTTGAAACTTTGAATTAAGATTGATTTTTTATTTGATATTGATATGTGTTTTATTTATATTGATGCATTTCTTGTTCTTTTATAAATGATCTCTTCATTCAATAATATTGTATATTTTATTTGTTTGTAATGCTTCTTGTAACATCCCCTTTGTACAGTACTATACTTGAGTCATAGTACTACACTCAGGAGTTGTTACTGTTACCTGAGTGAACCTTAACTGACAGCAACTTTAGCCATCTTTGCAACTTTTCGAACTGTCTGAAGATAACACGAAAATAGGAGTGAGAATTTTAAATTCTCAGTAGGATTCTTTAACTATTATATATAATGTCATCGTTGTCATCTCCAATTGCTTCGGTTTATTATGAAAAAGGTGAACATGTTATACAAATTGTTTGGTTTTATAATTCGAAAACATACTGTCCAAAGCAAAGTTCATTTTATTTATACACCTGTTATTTGGGTGAGCCAACACAAAACGAATTCAAGAATTATGCTATGAATAATAACTGAAACGTATCAAAATATAATAGCATTAATACACTGAAGACATAAAACTTGCCCGTTCCTTTACTTGCACTTGAATTTATTCAAATACATATAATCTTCTTGTCTTCCTTTATCTTCCTTTACTTGTCACATATATTCCAGAGTATGATTGTCATGTCATACTCCATTGGGGTGTGATCACCATATCACACTCTTAGGAATATATTCATCCTGCCACGTCCCAGAGCATAATCGCCATGTCATACTCTATCGGGATGTGATCGCCATGTCATATTCCTTAGGATGTGCTCATCATACCATATTCCAAAGTATGATCGCTATGTCATACCCCATCAGAGTGTGATCACCATGTCATGCTCTTTAGGAATACGGGACCTTCATCATATTTTGTAACTGCCTTCACAGGGAAAGACCCAATTAACTGCCTCCAAGTGAAAGGATCCAGATTTAATATATTCATATCATTTTATTCTCATACCTAATTATGCATAGGCATGCTGAATGCACTTATACAAATTGCTTCATCATTTACTTTCATATATTCTTGCATATGAAATTTTCACATGTATATTCATAATATGTAAATGCTCATAACCTCGTTACTATTTTAGCATAACGGATCATATTCGCTTCTCCATGAATAGTGTCGGTAACCAAGAAACTTTAATTAAACAGTAACCTCAATGTAGAGCATTATAATTATACTAAGAATATAACAATATCCATGGGTGCAAGTTTTAAACTCTTAAGTTTTAATATATCTTGCAAGCTTTTAACTTCTAATGATATTTCCGAGTTCGACCTTAGGACTGATTTCCGATTTCCAAGATCATGTAAGTTATGTACATAAGGTCAATGTCTTGATTTCCGACTTCCGAGATTATGAATATCTTGGTTCCTGACTACCGAGATGGTGTTTAATCTTCTGAAATTGATGCTGGATTGAGTTTCGAGGTGATATGCTTATGGAGATATCGGGTTTTGAAACTAGGTGTATAAGAGTGTTAGCGCATCCTAGTTTCCTGACTTTGGGGATTCGTGTATAAAGTTTCATATTTTGATACCAACTTCTGATTTCCGATATTATGCCACAATTGCTCTTCCAAGACCTTTATGAAGGTATTTCCTATGTTCCGAATTCTGACATTAACCTTTCTTGATCTAGTTCTCTATTTCACTATGCTCCGGGTTTAACCTTAAGTATTCATGATCTAACTTTCTGTCTGCTAAGTTCCGATCTCAATCTTAAGTATTCTTGATCTAGCTCTCTGTTTGCTAAGTTCCCAGTTCCGGTATTAACTAAACTCGACCTAGTATTCATACATGTCTCTAGCCAGAATTATACTCTTATGAAAGGAAATTCACCAAAAATAGAAATCTGGGTAGAATCATGCAAATTTTATATCAATTTAAAGCTAACAGAACAAGCTTTCAAAGGAAAAAAGTTGCATATCATTTAAGTGAGTATAATTTGATATATAAGCTCTGAAATTTGACCTTCTTGAGTTGCCCTATTTTGGCCTGGTTTGGACATAGGGAAATTTCTTCGAACCACTGGGAGCAAACGGGATCGAATCTAACTCTGAAATTTTTATGGAATGTTCTTCTATATATTAGCTTTCTAACAAAGTTGGTTTTATTCAAATCCAACTTGTATAAGGCAAGTTTTGCCCTAAACAACCTAGTCTGCCCAGAATCAACCTCAAAAACCTAGGTTGAACTTCCAAAATTCACATCTCCCTCAATACTTATCTAATGACCTTATATTATATATATATGGAAAGCCCTGAATATCTATTTTCGTATAAATATAGTTCCATAGACTTTGAATAATTGTAAGCGGAGCCATACACTCTACCGTGTAGACCGTCGTGGGTCTTTCACCTAAATAGCATCCTCATTCTCCACTTCTTCTAATTTTCTCCTTCTAACTTTAATTCTTACTCAGGATTTCATGTTAATCCAACCATAAACCATCAAATACATCCAATATATCATCAAACTAATGGAAAGAAAAGGAATTCTACTCAGCCACAATAGTATCAATAATAGAAGAAGTTGAAGAATCCTACCTTGTCTAGTTGAAACTTGGTTGATTTAGTATCTTAAATGGAAGCAACTCTTGATAAGACTTGAAGAAGGGATGAAGATAGAGTGAAGAGGAAAGTGAATAGAAGAGAAATGGTAGGAGCTTCAGCAACTAGGTTGGTTGAAAGTTTCAAGGAGAGAAGGAAAGAAAAAGGTGAAGATTTTTGAAGCAAGTTCACATTGATTGGTGGATTTCACCTTACCTTCAATTTTGGTTTTGCTTTCCACTCATCATGGCTGAAAGAGACGCCACGTGTGGGGATATCTTGGCTAAATCCTAGCCATTTATTCTAGAGTTCTTACAGTATAATTTCTATTGATCCGGTTCCGACAGTTTAAATTACCGCAATTTTACCGATTTCTCTTAAATCGGTAAATCGGTCTTAGAGAAATTCTATGAGGTTTCCTATATTCCTAATCTAATGCCATCAAGCCTAATCACTTCTAAATCGCATGTAATTGACTTTAAGTAAATGTTTAATTGAATTCTAATTAAACCCACTTATTCGATAAAAATCGAATAACTACTCGGTTATGAATGATAAATTTTTTTCGGGCATTACACTTCTTCTTTGAGCTTTATATAGACATGAGCTCTCATATGATAATATTGTTGTTGGTAAATGCGGTTCTAGAATTATGTTAAAGAAAATGTTAGAGCTCATATTTGTTTACTTAATATGAAGGCAATTATATTTGCTATGTGTTATTCTTTGATTGTGTAATTTTGGAACAACAAATATGTGAATTGTATAGGCATGTTGCTTGATTAATTTGTTACAAGAACAATTGAGATCCTAAGATGCTGTTTGGGACAAAAGTCTTCGTGATAACATAGTTTTGAAACCCTTCTTAATGTTGTGATTAGTCATCTTTATTTCAAAAAGAAGTTTGTGATTGTAGAGATTTTGTAATTTTGATAGTTGCTTGTAGAGTTATTTCTATATCCTTTTTTTATATTTGTCACTTGTAGTAGTTATTTTCAAATTTCTTATGGTGTAAA
This sequence comes from Pterocarpus santalinus, assembly GCA_031439595.1. NCBI lineage: Eukaryota > Viridiplantae > Streptophyta > Magnoliopsida > Fabales > Fabaceae > Pterocarpus > Pterocarpus santalinus. The sequence continues at coordinate 63,809,501 of CM062532.1, forward strand.
CTTTCCTTCTTGTGACATATGATTAAAATATAAAGTTGAAATTTTTCACACTGTTGCTTGTAAAGGAGTTTCTAGTGTAATTGTGTCAATGAATGGAAAAAGTATGAGTAAAGTGAGAAAGTTATTATTAATGTTATTGAGGTAATATGTATAATCTTATTGTCATTAATTTTTGGTTTAAGTAGGTTTTTCTTTTTTGTTTAGGACAAAATTGTTGATTAAGTAAGTTTTCAATGTTTAGTTATAATTTGTTGTAGTAAGTTATTTTTGCATCTTTTATTTATTCCGTTCTCCAGTCTATATCTGTCACTCGTAAAATTTATTTTCAATTTCCTTATGGTGTAATATTTTCTTCTTGTAATATATGATTAAGATGTGAAATAAAATTTTTCCTCACAATTGTTTGTAAAAGAGTTCCCCATGTAATTATGTCAAAAAATGGACAAAGTATGAGTAAAGTGAGAAAGTTGTTATTAATGTTATTGAGACAATTTATTTAATCTTATTGTTAATAATTTTTGGTTTAAGTAGGTGTTTTTTTTTAATGATATTTTTTCGATGCTTTTAATGATATTTGAATATTTAGTTATAATAATGATATCATATCAAATATCATTCAAATATTTTTAATGATACTTTAATATTGACTTATAATTTGTTGTGAAATAATATAATTTTAAAGATGAGTAAGACTATAGTAACTGAAAAGAATATTTACGGTAGTGGGATCAATTTGTACATAAATGAGCGATTATGATAGCAAAGTAAGTATGTGGCTACATAAAAAGTAAGGACTAAATGAGAGAATAACAACTTCAATGATACGCTGATATGATAATATCATAGTGCTTGAGTTGTCAATACTATAAGTTGGATCTTAACTTTTATATGTTACAAATAGATACATAGGATTCCATTAAGGTAATTGTTAAAAATAAATAATAAAAGTACTAAATGAAAAAAAAAAATTGATTGTTAATGTATTGTTATTATTTTTCATTTAATATTTCCTCCATTTCATTTTATATTGTACTTTGGAAAAAAAAAAATTGTTAGTCCATAATATTTATCATTCTCACATGTCTATGAAAAATTATGACGCATGTCTCTGAAAAATTATGACTAACTTTTCAATTTTACCCTCCATAATATTCCAAACATTGTAGTGTGATATTAATAAAAGTCAATATATATATATATATATATATTTTACCTTCTTGAGCTATAAGTCATTTGCACTTTATTTCCATAATTTAAAAAGTGTGCACTTTGTATCCTAAGTTTTTTTGAATGTACATTTCAATCCTTCTATGAAGTTTTTCATCAATTATTAATGGAAAAGGCATACATTCAATAAATTTTAGGGTTTACGTTACACTTTTTTCTTTTTACAAAAAAAAAAAAAGTTTAGGAACTAAAGTGGATATAATACAAAGTTTGAGGATAAAGTACACTTATTTTTCATTAAGAATTAATAGATGAAAAATTAATAGAATGACTAAAGTATATAATTAGAAATGCTTAGATTCAAGCACACTTTTTCCTTAATAAAATGAATTAATTAGGTTTTAAAAATTAAGTAAGGATGCTTTGATAAAAACACTTCATAATTAAGTTTTGATTTTAAGTTTCTTAACTTTCATGCATATGATTAAAGTGATAAGCAGAACAAAGAAAGCAATTTTTATTTGGTTAAAACTATTTTTTGGTCTCTATACATGTTCTAAATTTTGATTTCCAGTCTCTACACTAAAATTTTTTTAGTTTACATCCCTATACACTTAAAAAAAATTACTTAGGTCCCTATAATAATATTGAGTTAGTCCCTCCTGCTAAAAATTATTAAATAGTATTAATTTTTACTAATATAGTTAATGAGAGATGATGTGAGATATGATGAAATTCGGTTGAAATTGTTTTGACTTAAAAAAATAGTTATTTCGATATTGTTTCGATTTCTTTTCTATTTTTGAAAAAAAGTTATTTTAGACCTAAAAAAAGACTTAAAAAATGTCGTTTTAGAACTATAATAATAGCATATTATATTTATGTCAGATTCTATTAGTCACTTCAGTAAAAACTAACACTGTCTAATAATTTTTTGATGGCATGGACTAACTCTTTATTATAGTAGCATTGTAAGAACCTAAGTCAATTTTTTTTTTTTTCTAGTGTAGAGACTAAAAGCAAAATCTGATAAATGTATATAAGGATAAAAACTAATTTTAATCTTTTTATTTTTATTCTTTAACTAGTATCCTCAAAATACTCATTAATAAAATCCTCAATTTAATTAGCTTCATCTGACTTCTCTTAAAATCTTTAATTCTTAATAATTATCGTCGGCCTTTTGACATTAACACATAAAACGTTTCAATATTTTAGTAGCCACTATTTATTTGAAATATCAACAGCCACCAAAGTGTAAAATAGCTAATTGGAAAGAAAAAAAATTTAATCAACAATCACATGTCTACATTTTGGTGATGTCAAATGATACAATAGTGCAGGCTTTATCCTCGTAATTGGGGGAGATATAGTTGAATTGCAGTGAACTTCAGATACAATAGTGCTACTATATCATTAAAATAGTTTGACGGTGTTAATAAAGTTAAAAGTTTTAATAATACAAATATGATACGATTACATAATAATATAAAGAAAAAGTTACTAACAATAAATCAAAGTAAAACTATTAATCTTTAGTTCTTGCATGCTGATTGTCCCAATTAAAGACTGATAAAACAATGGCTGATGATTTCTTTTTCAAAAAAAAAACAAAAGAAAGAAAGAAAAACGAACAAACATGCTGATATGAGCAGCAAAATAGGGGGTTTGGTCCGATAAATTCTTAGATAGGAATGTTGCATCATACATGCTTTAAATCATATATTTGATGCATGGACCATGTTAGAAAAATATACTTATATTTTAAAAATTATTTTTATCGTATATCAAAATATTGATTTGATTTTTTTTAAATAAACTATTCATATGCAAAATATTGGTTCTCAACTAATTTAATTGAAGGGCAGGCTGATTTATTATGTAATAAAATTCTCCAATTCGATACCTTATTTAAGAGAACAAATAGCAAATCCTTTAACTACTCAAGCATTAGTTATTAATTTGAATATTTATTATTAAAAATTTTTTGCCTTTTTTTTTTTTTGTGGTTCAAGAGTTGCTTCTTTCGGCATTACTGCACTGTATGTATGTGCGATATTTGGTGACATGTTACAATGAGAACTGTGAAGTTTCCTTCTCAGGTTGATTCCTATATAGAGCATATCTCAAGAAAGAGAGATTACTTTCTTTGAAAAGTTTTATCCTTATGCATTTCTTTAACCAATAAATTCAAGTTAACTAGCTAGGGGAAAGGAACACTTTACTCACGTAATCTTCTTTTATGCCTTTCTTGGGACACATAGACAGTTTACCATTATAATAAGACCCCAAGCACAGGTCTAGATGAAACTTCAATACAAACCAGTATTTTTTCAAGTGTTATACAACCTTAACACCAATCTTGCCCCCTTTTTCTCTCATACCACATTCCACAGACATGTCAAGTTCATATTCAAAATCTGCACCCCGTCCTCCAACAATAAACCCTCAATTGCAGCATGAGTCTGAGTTTACATTAAACATCCCTCCTGACCCTGGAAACAGTAGCCACAATCCAGTGACCAATTCAACTGTGCTCTCAAATAATGATCCATTTCTCAATCCACAAAATGGAAACCAAATACAAACGGTCACTAACGAATACCAAAGCAATAGTCACAATATTGCTCCTCCATCCCCACCCCAGACATGGATGACACAAAATGTCTATCCTCTGGTGACCCCAATGCGTATAATATGTTTGCTTACGAGTCAAACAAGCATCTCTTTAGCCTATTGGTTCTACACACAAACTGAATATTACAAAACACATTTTGCTTGTGGTGGCCACCATATGCCCGTACCCTGTAGTATCGTCGAGGCTGCATTTATTGGGAGCTTTGTCTTCCCTATTTTCCTTATGTTCTTCAGCTTCTTCACTAAAGCATATGAGAGGTACCTGCACCATTGCCTCTTGAAGTCTCTTGGAGAACTCATCATAGTTATGGTGTTCACGTCCTTTCTGACTGGACACAACCATGAAGTGGAACCTTATGAAGTTGTGGCATGTGCTTGTCTTCCCATTTATTTCCTATGCTTAGCCATTTTATTGAAGCCTGGCCACCACTACTCTCCACTTGATGCCACTGCATCGTTAGCAGTGCACAAGGGGTTGGGCTTGGGGGGAATCTATGGCATCCTTGCGGTTGTTTTCATCCTTGTGATTCTGTTCATCAAGAATTACCTTTGGAGTCACAATATTGGACATGCACAAGCTCCAACTAGTGAGGGACATTGATTGGTTTGATTTGCTTCTACTGATGCAGTTGGTGATGATTTGTCTAGGGCGTGATGAAAGCTGGAGGAACAAGCAGTGTGGCACCATTGTAAAAATGTTTATCCACTCGTTGCATTTTTATGTACATAAATAATTGAATGTATTTATCGTCTAAATTGATTGTCAATATTTGTGTTTAATAATAATTTCATGTGATATTCATGTAACAATCAAGTGGGATTATTCTCGCTAATAAAATAAGATGCCTCTAAAACGTTATAATACCCTTAATTGTAATCTATTAGTTCATTCATTCATTCATTCATTTTGCAAGGCTATGTAATCCAATAATAATATACCAATAAGATATTGATACAAATGGAAGGAATTTAGATCTCTCAAGTATGAGATTTTGGGTTCAATTTTGAGATTTATATTCACAGAAAAAATACCGTCAGGAGATTTTCTTGGTTAGATGTCTAATCATGCCTTGTAAAATTAGTCTCTCACACTTGTTAAGTGAGGAGATACTGTGAGAAATTAAGGAAAAAAAAACCTGACAATAATAATTATATATACACGAAGACACCCTTTAATAAATTCAACACAGATTATTATATCTGTACCATTCAATTTTTCTGTCCCGCTTTATTTCTATAATTAATGGCTGTTTATGGTTCCTATGTAGACTTCGTATTCAAATATTCTGTATGACTATCATCACCGTTCCTACTAAAATGTCTCGTTATTATTACATGCAGTTACTTAATGTTAAGTTTAAGAATTGATATCTTACAATTGAATGAAAATTATTATCAAGATATTAATTCAAAAAGGTACTATGATCATACCTTCCAATTAATTTAACAACTAGCCCTGGATGAGGTTGAGTGATCTGCATTATTAATTCATACTTTATGGACAAGCTCCAGTTTGCTAATAGCCGTAGTATGAGAAAAAATGCCTTTCAACTCCCAAGTCCCAAGGATGTTTCGAAAAGCAGAGATGCCACGGATAGGTTGGAAGTGGCTAAGGTTGGCTTAAATATGTTTTTAATCTTCATAAACATAGATTATTTTGGTTTTTATCCTTTTTTTTTTTTTTTTGGATTTTTGGTCTTTCTTTTCTTTTTCAATATTATGTTTTAGATTTCTGCTATTCTAAACTTTAGTCTCTATAAGTATTTTAAGAGATATATTTAGTCCTTACAAATATTAATAATTTTGTTATTGCTCCTCATAAATATTTTAAGAATCTTTTTTATGCTCAATAAATCTTACTATTTAATAGTGCTGACTAATAGCAAGGGATCAAGAACATAATATTGGAAAAATGAGAAACCAAAAGCCCTCCCCCCCCTCACAAAAAAAAATAGAAAGATTAAAATCAAAAGGATTTATATTTATAGGAAATAAAAATATATTTAAATCAGCAAGATTCTTATCATGTGGTCTTCACTTTGATCCAATAGTGATTTTTAAGTCACTTTCTACTATTAATTAGTACATATATGTTTTCATCAAGGGGTAGTTATTTTTTTTTTGTCTAAATTATCAATGTTGACATTTTGTTAGACTTCAACTAATCTAACTCAAATTGGATCGACCTACTATAGAGGTAAAACTTTTTTACACTAATTTCTTTTTCCATCCGTTAAGAGGTAAAACTTTCCCACGCTAGTTTCTTTTTCCATCTGTTAAGAGGTAATTACAATTAAAAATAAAAGCGTTAGATGAAATTAAAGTCTTTAGTTATATTAATATATTATTAATTATTAATATTACTTTTTATTTAAAAATTTTTTGTTTTTATTTTTATTTTTTAACAAGTATACTTAAAATGCTCATTATTAAAATCCTTAATTTCCATTATCATCGGAATTTTGAAGGTGCTACTGCAGATAATAAAATCCTTAATTTAATTTGTTTCATCTAACTATATCCGAAAATCTTTAACATTTAATAATTTTCTTTAGCCTTTTGACATTAACATATAAAAATGCTTCAATATTTTAGTAGCATCTATTTAAAATATTAACAGCACCTAAGTGTAAATTAGGTAATTGCAATGAACAAAAATTTAATTATGAATGATAAGTTTAAGTTTGGTGATGTCAAATGATGCAATAAACAAAATTAGAAAGGCAACATTACTGCAATGTTCAATCCAAAAAGTAAAAAATAAAAAATTACTGCAATGTTGAAGGTTGAGGCTGAGAACTCGGGAGATGTTTCACATCCTCCAAAAAATTGTAAGAGGGATGCTCACAATGCAAAATATTGAATCCACAGTGGAACACTGAATCCTTATATATTGGACCAAAATTTAGTAGTATCCCCCAATCAGAGTTGTCATGTTCGGTCTCCTCATTAAGTTGGGATCAATTGTGGGAGACATTCACTTCTCCAGTTATGTAATTAGAATATCATTTTTCTACACATGGTTCCTCAGTAGTAGTTTATACTGATATAAAATTTTTGTGAGTATATGTGCTCAAATTATTTTCGGAGCATTTTGAACTTAACCGAGAAATCATATTAACTTTCGTTTGTTTAGCATCTGAGCATCTCAGGTCTATTTTGAATGATTGTAAATGGTTCAAGACCTGAAAAATATTGAATTCCAAGTATTTGATATTGAGGCACTTGTGGCATACTAACTGAAGTATTTCAGGTAAAAATGCAAACATATGTTGGCATAGCAAATAACCCTTAAATTAATCAAAGTTGATTCAGACCTATTTAATACATTTATGTTGTTCTGTGAACTGCTTTCCTTTCCATAAATTACTTGGTTTTACAGCATTCTACAATATCCTTAAACATAATAGTTGAAAGATTTTCATTCTTTAAACTAACGTATCTGTACCATACTTTGCTAAATCTTTGAGCAATGAATCCTCACCAGGCTGTGGCAGAAAAAAAAGTAAAAAAGAATCCTTATTAAACTTAAAAAACTGAGACACAAGCACCTCTTTTTTAACAAGTATCCTTGATTCCTTTTCTTCAATGGTTGGTTCAGATTATACCTACCTTCATAATTGGGGTCACGCAATAGAATACTGGATGCTCTGACCCCATTATAAAAACACATGATAATGCTGTTATTCCCCACACACCAGGACTTCTAGACATAAGCCACACACACCCCTTAGTAACAAATCCAAATGAGTCCAACTCAACCCATGGTCATATTAGTAATGAACCACTTGTTCAGTGGAAGGTAGGTCATCAAGAGTTTAGGAATGGGTAGATCCGGCAAATTGTGTACCCCTAACATAGTCCAGCTGCTAATGCCAAGGGTGGAGATTTGGGTGGAACTAAAGGTCACCCTCTGGGGATCCCAATGCGTGTCACCCTCTGGTGACCCCAATGCGTATATTTTAGTTCTTTTGCATTTTGTCATGCCATTTTGGAAGCTTTGACATGGTCGCTGTAATGGTACAGAAATGGCAGAGACCACTAACCTCGAGCTTTGACAAACTATGGCATCAAATTATGGTTTTCTATAAGTCAGTTTAGTTGTTTTCTGTTTTGTCCAAAAAAAAAAAAAATAAGAAGAAAAAAAGTATCAAGGTGGTCCTTAAACCCTTCCCTTTTCTCTGCTCCTTCATGAAGCTTGTATTTATTTATTTATCTTTTCTTTTAGTAAATCATGAAGCTGGAATTTCATGTTATAAGCTAGTGATCCTAAGAATCTGGGCTTCCAGGACTAAGTTGATTTGACTTATACAGTGTTACAACCATTTGTTCTTTCCTTCAACACTTGTTTGGCACTCTTTATAAATGCATGACTTCATCACTGTTTGTGAACAGGAAAGGAAAAGGACAGGTTTTGCAGATCAAAATTGATGTGAAGAGAAGAACAAGGCAAAAGGGAAGGTTGCCCAGCTCCCCAATCGACTTTGGAATAATTGAAATATATACAGAAGCTGTATTTGACTTAAAAGGAATGCAAAATCAGAATGAGAAGAAAGTTAAGGACAATACCTGTGGAAGGCAGGTGGAGGAAGGAGCTCTGCAGTCTCCTCTTATGTATTGCCTTCTCTTTACATCATTTTGATCAGCAAAACTTGTTCTTTTCCTTTCCTATTCTTGAACAGTGATGAAGTCATGCATTCTTGAAGAGTGCCAAACAGGCGTTGAAGGAAAGCACATTAAAGAGAACAAACGATTGGAACTCTGTATAAGTCAAATCAACTTAGTCCTGGAAGCCTACATTCTCACCATCACGTCTATCCCACGTGAAATCCCAGCATTGTGCTAGACTTAGAACCAAGTGAGGTTCTTGAGTTTCACTGCCAACATTAGCATGCAGCTGCAAATTGGAATGTAAATCGTTCGTTTGTAATGACCAGTAGTAAAATGTTTGGCTTCTTTTGCAATAATGTAATTGCATTTTATTACTATAATTCATAGAACTAGCTGCTAATGGAAATGTAACTGTTAATGATAATTATAGCTTCTGGGCAAGAGAATGGAAATTACACTATTTCTCTATTAAGTGCAAACACAAGCATGTGAGATTTAATCAGCAGAATAGGAACTGCCATTCTTCAATGTATGGACATGAAATCACTTCAATATATGTTTTTTGCTGTCACGTATTCTTTTCTAATTAAATCACAGTTTTCCCTAAGTTTTGTAAGCTTCCATTCTTGCGAGATTTTCAACATATACAGTTTCAAACAACTGCTCATGTTCTAAAAATGTTCCTCAACAAGAGATTGATGACTTTGGTCCTAATGAGTAATCTAGAGCTTCAAAGCCATATTGTTGTATAGAGTTATAGTGCTTCAATCAGCACATCAAAAACACATGAAAAGTAAAATGAAATTACTAAACATGCACTAAGTCAAAGAATGAAGATAGAATCTACAATTTTTCCTAGTCCTTTATTTCTTATTCATATTCCACCACCTTACAGAGATTATGGAAGAGATCTCATTGGAAATACAGGACCATAAGAAACCAGCAAATTTTAGGAGACCTACTAAATGAGTGGAAAATCAATTTTAGTTCACTTGAATACTACAGGAAAAAGAGGCTAGAAATTTGGGACAAACCAGTAGAGAAAAAATGAATTGAAGTTTACCTTCAACTGCCCACACATTTTTGTTCTATTAAGAAAGTGTCAAGTAGTTCTTATTTCTAGCTCCCACTTTTCCATCTATTTTCAACTCAACTAAGCACACACCCCAGAGCATCCAAAATGACTCTATTAATCAAAAAGTTCCCATACATAATTTTCCAAATTATGCACTTCACATGCTAACAGCTAACCTAAAACTGCCCAGCCCCATCATAGAAAAGAAGTCCTTGGCATCTAGAATACATCTATGCCAAGCACCAATATAGATAAGCATTGGCATGGTATAGAAATTATTCTTATAGTTTAGTTGAGCGATTGCTATCTAGTGAAGCAGCATCAATGGTAATTTACCAAACAGGTTCTAAAACCTAATCATACAAGTAAATTTGAAAATTATGCTTTTTCACATGCTAACCCTGCCCCGTCTTAGACATGAAGTCCTTGTAACCTAGTTCCAGTTTCCATTCCTTGAAACCTTGAAACATATCTCAAATGTGGGATTTTCCAATGCCTCATTGCCTCCCTAAGTTGCACAAGTGCAAGAGCAGCACTCGCAGTCACATCACATGGATACTGTCGTTTTCAATATATCAAGAATTGTACCAAATTCCATATCTTCACTAAAGCATCAATATAGACAATCATTGGCATAACAAAGAAATCATACTTAATTGAGTAAATGGCATCTATAGTCAGCTAAAAACAAAAACAAAAATTGCCACAGAAAAATTGCCTCACTATGCTACTGATTAGAAGTAAATAATTGCAGTAAGGAACCACAGTTGCCATTGCGATTGTCTCTGCAACTGCATTGCAGCAGCAACTGTGCCCGCATCAACCGCATTTTTTTCCATAATTTCTCGCAATAGATTGTCTCCACAACTGTATTGCAGCATCAATTGCACCTGCATCAACTGCAACTTTCCATCATTTCTCGCCGTAGCAGTAATAACAACGCAACTGCAGCTGCAATGTAAAACCTTCAACAATACCAAACACCAGTTGAATTACACAAAAGAGATCACAACATCTTTCAATTATTTACAGAACTCCCATCCTTTTCCATCATTTTCTTCTCTTTCTCCTTAGCCTTCTTCTTCAACAATTTCGGCCTCGGCTTCATCGGCTTCAAGAACCCAGCCTGCAAGCTCACCATCTCCCTCAAAATCCCAATCAACCTGCTCTCAACTTCAACTCCATTAGGCTCCAGAACCCTCAAAGCCCTCGCCACAGCCTCCATGGTACTCACGCACCCCGAAAACGGTTCCTTCCTCAGAATCAACTCCGAATCGTAGATGCTCCCGCCACTCATGCTCTCATCCACCCCCAAGCAAACCCTAACCGCGAACCTTGATTGAAGGAACTCCTCGCTCGCCTTCACCATCTCCCGCGCGTGCTTCCAAGTGCCGTCGAACGCGATCAACACCAAACCTCTCTCGCCGTTTCGAGTCAATTCCGGTGCGTTCAGGTCGGAGACGTTGACGGCCGGCGAGGAGGCGGTGGCGGGGAACAGGTAGACGGCGGCGGGAGGGGGAGATCGGTCGAGGAAGGGGGAGAGGCCGGGGCGGAGGCGGCGACCGGTGACGGCGGTGGCGCGGAGGAGGGATCGGGTGAGGAGGGGAGTTGTGGAGAGCTTGTGGTGCGCCTCGTGAGGGTGATGGAGGATGAGGACTTGGGTTGAGGTTTCGATGGGGTGAAGGGGGAGGACGTGGCAGAGGCACACGGGATTGGGGCGGCGGCAGGAGGGGCAGATGGAACGGCGGCGAGGTGACGGCGGTGGTTCCGGTGAGGCGGTGGTTGGGAGGTTGTGGGTGGCGTCGTCTTCTGGTTCTGGTTCCATGCACTGCATAGTAGCTAGTAGCGCTACTAGCTACTAGCTACTAGCAACCATGTGAATGGAGGCTGTTATTCGAACACCACGTTAAAAACAATTTTTTGCCCCCACTCCTTAAAATGTTTGGAATTGAGGTATAAATAACAGTTTTTTAATATATAAATGTCCTAAATGGTTTCTGAATTTGAATACTATCATTTTACAATATTATAGTTCTTCGAGTATTTTAATTTTTATTTTATAAACTGTAGAGATAAAGAAATAATTTTAAAATACACTGTAAAACAGTTTTATACTGTCAACTAATAAAAATAAAGAAAAATAAAAAATTATAGTGGGTCTCTCATTATAATAGGTGATTATTTATATGAGTTAATATTTTTAACCATTTCTATTAGCTGACAATGTAAAACTATTTTACACTGTCAGTATATTTAAATTAAATTTTAATTTTAATTGATGATGAATTATTTTATGAAATGGAACAATAAATTTATCTTCGAAAAATTGAATTGTAAAAGAAAACTAGTATGTTTACCCATGCAATGCATAGAAGATCATACAATTTAAAGGTAAGAAGTTTATATAACTAAAATATTGGATCAATTCAAATATATAACCATTAATTATTACTTATTTTATATAATATAATTATGGTCATATAAAGTAAATAAATTTGATAACTAGTATTTTTTTTATAAATTATAAAGTTATATAAATCTTATAAAAATCAAACTTTATAGCATTAACTTATAAAAGATATTGTATCAAATGAAAATTTTAATGGAAAAACTGCTTTATTATAAAAATAGGTTCATTGAAACACAATAGAAGAGTTTAATTTACAATAAGTTGAAATAATATATTTGTTAAGAATAGTTTATGTCATAAATAGATCAGAAAAATTATTTAACAAAAATTTAAATTGTTAATTAAAAAACTGAATTGATGTAATTTTAGAGTTCTATATATAGCCTTTAGAGTTTAAATACTTAATTTTAAATTTAATTTAAATTAATAATTATAATATATTTTAATCATTATTCATGCAATTTGTAGGATTGCATAACCTTTGTAAAATACATTTAGTGCCATATCAAAGTGTAATTTTTGTGTTTATATCACCAGTGAAATATATGTTTAGTATCACTTATTTGATGTATCAATATTAGTTAGAAAATTCAATCTATAGTTATTTTTTGTGTCATTAAAATTTCTTAGGTTATAAATAAATTTTAAATAACTTATAAAATTTTTCATCCATTTGATTTTGAACCATTAAATCTATGATATTTTTATTAATAAAAAATAAATAATATTACATATTAAAAATTTAAATATCTGATCTTATTGATTATAGATATAAATCCATGATATAGATCTATAATTTAAGTATTGTAAGATTAGAAATTTTTTTTAACATAATTTCTATAGCTATTTTTTTTTTTGTCATTAACTTTCTATCGATTATTTTAGGATATTATAAAATTTTCTATCCCTGCTATTCGAGCCATTAAATCTATGACGTTTTTATCAATAATAAGAGTTAATAATATTACATATTAAACTTTTAAATATCTAATTTATAGATATTAATATATGATATAAGTCTACAATTTTAGTGTTGTAAGGTTGGAATTTAATTTGCAAATTAAAAAATTAAATTAAAATAATTTTAAAGTGTGCTATATACTTCAGAGTTCAAATATTTAATTTGAGGCTTGTTTTTAATTGTCAATAATTATATTATATATTAATTATCACCTATTAATATATGTTTAATATCACCTTAAAGTGCAATTTTTATATTTACATCACCTATGAAATACTTTTTTTTTTCAATTTGTTGAGGATATCCCCTATCCCTATTACTAGGAGAGAAGACTAATCCCTTTTAGGTGTAATCAGGCTTGTCCTCCGAACTAGCGTCCTCTCCAAAAATCAAACTGAGATCCTCTCTAAGGTCATAGTGTGCCTCTACTATTGCACTAATACCATTGTTGGTCCATGTAATATATGTTTAATATTACCTATTTAAGATATCAATATTTGTTAAAAAAATAATTTATAGTTGCTTTTTTCATGTTAATAAAATTCCTTAGATTATTTAAAAATCTTATAAAATTCCAAATTACCGATAAATTTTAAAGAACTTATAAAATTTTTGTTTTTTTCTTTACAAACCATTAAATTTATGGCTTTTTTATTAATAAAAAAGTCAATAATATCGTATATTAATGCTTCAAATATGTAATTTTATAGTTATAAAATATAAACCTACAATTGGGTTGTTGTAAATTTTAAAAAATTAATTAATAATAATTTATTCTCAAATTTAAGAAATATTTTATTGTAACAAAAAATGTGCATGTATATATAATATATTAATTTAAGTTTAATATAAATTTATAATAACTATAAGGTAGTATAATGTACATTTTGGTATCACTTATGCGATATATATATTTGTTATAAATCCTTTGAGGTATCAATATTTGTGACAAAATCGTTTTATGGTAAATTTATTTTGTCATATAAGTATTATTATCTAAAATAATATTTTAATAAAAATTATTGAATAATACTTTTGTTGTTTTTAAGCTATTAAATCCATGGTATTAAAAATCATCTAACGTTAAAAATAACTAAAAGTATTAATCTATACATATAATAACAAGGATTTCGGAGTGTAACTCCATTTTGGTATCCAACTTTTTAAATTCTTGAAATACCCTTTATAGATAAAAATAAGCAGTTAAAATTGATGGGCTGCAACACACCTTAACTACTCCACCATTATTTGACAAATAACTTACGGTAACCACTGCCTCTTTCACTACTTACATGATATAACTTAAATTACCTCTTATAATTAGAACAAAAATTAAAAAAGTGAATTAAAAATACACTAGTTATAATTATCCTAATATACATGTCTAAGTAATTCAAATAATTATTAGTCTTCAATATTACATATGAAAAAATAACATAGAATGACTTGTTAGTCATTACTTGTGTAATGCCCAAATTTTTTATTATTGATGTGATGAAACACAATAATAAAAAAGATAATAATGTGAAGTTATAAAAAAATTAAAAATTATGAATAAATTAATTGCTCCATGTTTATATTTTTTAAATGAAACCGTTAGTTTTAATAAAGTGGTTTAATATTAGATTTATTAATTTGTTCCAAAATATTTACTTTTATTTATAAGAAATATTAAATAAGCTTTCTTATTTGGATGATATAAAATACAGCTCTTTGCCAATGACAAAAAATATACCTTCTTCATAACCAATGACATAAGCTTTTTTTGGAATCTTTGATGAATCTTCACAAATAAGCATTAAGAGTAATGTAGAGAAAGAAAAATAAAAATAAATAAAATATGATTAGTCAATATAGATAGTTGAAAATTTGAAAGAAAATCAAATTTTTGATATGATGCCACCTCATCAATTCCACTATCTGTAAACCCTATAGATAATAGATTAGATATTAGATATATTAGATATTAGATAACTAATTAAATAAAAGAAATATGTAGAAATCAGTCATAACATTGATTGGTTAGATTTATTAAATATATTTTTATCATTTTTAGATAACTTCTCAAGGAAGCATGGGTGGAAGGCATAAAAAGTCATTAGCATTTAAAAGAGAAATAAAAAAAATAAAAAAAATGAATTCTAATTGGCTATCACGGAAAGTGAAAATTTTTGGAGGGAAACCAAAATGATTGTTATGATAATACCTCATCAATCCCACTTTTATGAAACCCTATTTTAGAATAATATAATATAATAGATAATAGATAGATAGATAGATACAACAGATATAATAGATGAGTTTTAGTATCAATAGTACCAGAATTAGGCAAAGCTAAATGTTGAATTATATTTGCCTTGCTCAATTTATATAGTCATAATAAACTTTCTGATATTATGTTTAAAGGAAAGACACTTGAGAATTTGATGTGAAGTAGTTTTAGAAATGGTTAAAATATAATTTTAGTCCCTATAAATATCATTAACTTTGAATTTAGTTCCTATATAAAAAAAGTTTTTAAATTATTTCCTACACATGCGATCATTGGTAAAGAAGTCCTTATTATTAGATGGAGTTGTAACTAAATAGCTTTATTATCTCTAGCTTAAACTTGTGTTAGATGACAATTCTTTCCCATTGAAACTATAAATTCCTAATATGATAAACAAAAAATGGAGCTGCGATGGATCAATGGTATAACACGGGTATGATTCCAATTTATGGTAGGACCTTACTTACAAACAATTGCATATATAAGAATTGGTTTATTCATTTATTTATTTTTTGTATAAGGACTAAAATTATATTTTAACATTAAAATTTTTTTATTTATTTCAAGAGCAAGTTATTACTCTTGTTACATTAAATCTACCTGATCTAACCTATTTAATAAAATAAGTTGAGTCAAACCTTTTCAAAAAGAGTTAAAAAGGCTAGGTTATAAGTTATGCAAAAAGCCTATTAAGTTTAATACGCTAGCCTATTTAAATTATATTATTATTATTCTTATATAAATCATATAAATTATATTATATTATTATTTAAAAAACCTAGTAATAATTGAAATTTTATAGTCTATTTAGAAATAGACTTTTCGACATATTTTGAAATTTTTTTGGCATATTTAGAAATATATTTTTGACCTATTTAAGAGAAAACTTTTTGATTTATATAAAATTTTATTATCAAGTAGATCTTTAAATAGACTTTTAGGTCAGATCAAATTTTTAAACTGGCTAGATTAGGCTTTCAAAAAAAAAACCTATGATAAATAATAGGCCCAGACTTGTGTCACATATTTAAAATACAGAGCAGACCCATTTAAACTAAAGCCTACTTAGACAAAATAATAATAATAATAATATAATAATAATAAAGCCAAGTCTACTTCCACTTCTAGTTTTAGTTCATTAGCTGGATAATAGATAAGCTTTTATAAGAAATTTTTAGATGCTCCTAGAGTACCATATAGATATATTACTAACTAATAATAAAATAATATTTTAAGAGAAAATCTACCATTAACTTATACTCTTATTTAAAATATTATTTTATTATTCATAGTAAACATAATCCACTTAGTACTTTAAAAATTTCTAAAAATTTCTCCAACCTGTATTTTCACAACCACCTACTTTTATAGGCCATTTTTATTATTTTAGCCACCACAAATCTTATGCGGCAGTAACTAATAAATTAGAGTAAAAGCTTATTCTTAGTACACAAAAATTTCTCGCTATTTTAACTCTTCAGATAAGGATATGAATCTTAAGAAAATGCTATATATATATATATATGACTCATACTCTAAAACTTGAATAATATGAATTTAATTTTGACAGTCCAAAATTTTTTTATACTGTTAGCCAAACAAATTCTCCTATATGCATAACATTCAAAATAGTGAGTATGAAAATCATATTTACTGATATAATAATATATGATTAAATGACTATAAATTTTTTTTTTTCACTTTTAGTAGATTAAAATTAAACCCATAAGTTATAAACAGTTCAAATAACCTGAATATGTAAGAACATCTTATAGTTGAATTTATAAAGAGAAAAATTGGTAAAAATATTAATTTGTGATAAAGAATAACAATTTTATAATACACTACAACTAATATACTTGTTAAAAAAGGTAGAATTAAATTATAATGTCTTTTTTTTTTTAATCTTTTTTGAAAAACTGATGAGAGTTTCTTCTGCTTCTATTTTCATTTTAAAAGTACTTTTTCTAACTTATCATAACACACCTATCATCAGTAATGAATGTGATTAGAGGCACTTAGAAAGAAAAAAATGCCGAAAACATTTTTCCTAAAAAGAAAAAAAGAAAAAATGGAAAATCTTATGTGATACATTTACATTGTCAATCTATAAAATATTTTCAAGTTGGTGGAGCACACCACCGCTTGCCACTGCCTTATTGATGAAAAAGGACTTTCCCTTTTTCCTAGGCATTGGGACAGGCACAGGAGGAGACGAGCACAAACACAAGTTGAAGCCAAGGGGGGAAGAGAAAAAAGAAAACACAGCTCATATCCAATCCATCATACAATTGCATCCCCAACACCAAAGACTGAGCCTATGCACTGAGCTCCTACATTTACCTGAGATGAGTTTCTCAAATGGGATGCCCATGCTTGAATTTTCTCCTTCAAGTTACTCAGGGCAACCTTTACAAAAGAACTTGTCTCCTCAAATTCAGCAGCAACATCAGCAACGCTATTGAATTGGTTGCACAACAATTCAAGCCTTTGCATCTGAGGTTTATGAGGCTGAACACCATAACTGGTTTTGGTATAGACATACTTCCTCTTTATATTTTTTCTCCACCTATCTAAAATATATTTACAAGGGACCTCCTTCACTCTCTCTTGTGCCAGTATGGCAAGTGAGTGCCTACAAAGTATCCCTTTGAACTCAAACAAGCGGCAACTGCACTTTACATCACAATTTGCCCTGTCAAATGTGACTTCAACCACAGTTTCCTTAGGCATATCCCCTATTAGCACATCCTCAATGACATTATAGTGACAAGTGGAACCATTGTCATGGGTGACAGAAACATTACAATCAGCCTTTCCAACAAACTCATCTTGAACCTCTAGAAATTTTGCATAAGTGTATGCAGACTGAAATTGTCGCTCGAGTGGGGATTTGGTAACGCAACCCTGAGTGTTACAAGATGAATGCACATCAGCTACAAACTCCTTCTCTGCTGTGTCTTGCAAAGCGTTATCATACTGATCAATAAATTGCTTCAAAGTTGTTTGCCGGTTTACATATCCATCAAAAAATGTGTGCATGCTTTCACTATGTAGATTAATAGACACTCCAGCCCAAAAATCACTTCTTACAAAGGTAGGAACCCACCGGTGTCGATCAAGGAACAACTCCTTCAACCATTTATTGTCTTCAAGGTCGAAATCATCCACAATCTTCTTCCAATTCCTCTCAAATTCATTTGTTGTCCGCGTATCATATACAGCATTCTGTAAAAGATCTCTTATGGACCCATGCTTAGCATGTCCATGTATTTTTTGAGGAACCTTTTTCATTATACACGATAAACACCATCGTTGTCGAGTGGAGGGGAACACAGTCTCAACTGCCTTCTGCATGGCCTTGCAGTGGTCTGTTATGATTCCTTGTGGGGGAACACCAGACATGCAACCTAGCCATGACCGAAACAGCCAAATGAATGACTCTGAGTCCTGACATGACAAGAACCCACAACCGAAGAGTACAGATTGCCCATGATGGTTTACGCCAACAAAAGTAGCAAGTGGCAATTTGTATTGATTAGAGAGATGTGTGGTATCAACAATCACCACATCGCCAAATGATTCATACGTAGCTCTACTTCTTCCATCAGCCCAAAAAACATTCCTCACGCGGAAGAAATCATCCAAGTCAATTGCATGGAAGAAGTTGCTATCTTGTTCTTGCATCCTCACCAAATACTTTTGAAGGGCTTCACCATCTCCACTGCTCCCAATCAAATGTCTTTCTCTACGAAGATAGTTTCCACAATCATTTTGGTTTGACGTCCTTTTAACAGACGTGTCAATACCTTTTTGATCTGACGTCCTTTCAATACACTTGTCAATACCTTTCCAACCTGGTGTCCTTTTAGCACGCACGTCAGTATCTTTTAAGACTTGATGAGGAAGCAATTCATGATTGTGGTTGAGCATAACTGTGAGAATTCGGTAGTTTCCATCTTTACATAAAGTCACACAGATCTTGGCTTCACAATTCTGTTTCCTTGATGAAGTATTTCTCATCCCTTTACACCCTCTTCTAACTCCTTCTCTGTTACATGCAAGTGCTAAATACTTAACTTTACCATCAGGTCCCTTTTTTGAGCTTCTAGTCATGAAGCGGAAACCTTCTCGGATGGCATATTTTGTGTAATACAATCTCACCTCATCCTCTGAACTAAACACCATCCCAGCCCGTGGTGCAGGGAGAGCATCATTTTCATTAAGATTGTGAATTTCAGGCTTACATTCTTCAGGTGAATAAGAGGTCAAGTTTTCTTCACACCCACTAGAACTAAAATTAATGTTTGAATCGCAGTGGTCAGTGTCACCCATTTCCTGTAAGAAAAGCAACTATGTCATTTTTATTTTTTTTGTAAACCAAGAATTCAGAAATGGAAGCATGTAATTTCAACTGGGTAACTCTTAATTCCTCAAACAACAATCACACATTCAATATAACTTCTTAGCTGATAAAGCCCAAGGGGCGAAGGGGTTCTGCAATTGAGCTCATGAAGCTCAACTAGCTATCAATCAATAAAGCCAGGGCCTAATACATCATCAAATTAGTGAAAATCTACAAACTATGCACAATTGGTGCTACCAAGACATGAAAAATGCCTAAAACTTTCGAGAGTTTAAACCAGAATAGCAGAAACTCAAATTTCACTTTCCCATTAAGAAAATAAAAAAGAAAAAAGAAATTATGAGAATTGAGAAATTTTGAAAGTGGAGAAAGAGAGAAACAGGAACAAGGAGAGGATTAAGAAGTACCCAAGGCTCCAAACGCTGTGCCCAAACCTAATGTTCCATCTCCTGAAGCGCGAGCTGTGATACTTGTCCTTGTCCGCTCTCACTCGTCACTCCTCACTGAATGTGAAAAGGCGTGTTTTTTGCTTTTGGGTCGAGGAGGCATGATAGAAAAAACGCAGCATTTCGTTGAAGTTAAAGAAAAACCCAAATATGCGTTTCTAATACTTTTTATGTGGCAAAAATTAAAATACCGGTGTGAAAAAATGAGATAAATCCTATCCTATTATAAACAAATGTTTGAAATGTATAGAAATGTGTCCACCCAAAAAGAAATATGTAGAAATATGAATTAATTCAGTACAATAACATAAAATTGTTGAAGCGTATATAGACAATACATAAACGTTTTGAGCAACGATTACATGTAGAAGTTGGATATGAAAGAAATTTTGCGGTGCATGGCTTAGTTCTTCGGAGATTTAAGTAGAGAAAAAGGAACATATAAATATAATAGCTCATCCAATTGGACCCAACATGAGTATTCATTAGCAAGACATTGGGCTGAACAAAAACAAAAAACGAATAGTTTTGCTGTTCAGATTCATTCCAACCAATAATTTGAGGTGAAAATGTCAGTTCAAACACTATTGACCACTAAAGTAGAGTAATCTTTGATCCTTCTTGCTCGGCCACAAGCTCCTAAATCATCCCTTTTGATCTTTGCGCTTACTCCATACAATAGCTTTTGCTGAAAAACATTTCAAAAACAACAGACGTAGGCAGTGCTACAGTGCAAAAGATATGGTCAATTTGCAAACATGAAATGTCTGTTAAGGGGAAAAACCATTTTCACACTCGTCAAAAATTGCAAAGTAATTTTCATCTTTCTTCATTGGGTCGTGATCCAACACTGTTCATAACTTAAGTCTATAGTACAACGTCACTTTAATTGAAATACAATAGACGCAAATAATAACCTTAGCAACAAAAACTTGTAAAATTGAGTCATTGGAATCAAGAACACTGAACACCATGATGCGCCACCTAGTACCTGCGGTCAGCTCTGTCACTCTTCAAATTGCCAGAGATAAAATCTGTTATCTCATCTTTCACTTTATCAATACTAAAATTTGCTCTCAAATATTGTCCCGGAGAATCAATAACCATGTTCTGAAGCACGCCAGTGAATATCTGTGTGTTGCCAGAGGCCAAAAGTGACCTTACAAGTCACTCAAATTGTAAATTAAATTATGATAACCTGAATGAATTTACCCCGTTAACCGTGAGTGAGAGCCTAAATGTCGGCAAATAAACCTAAGTTTCATCTTCATCATCTGAAAGCAAGCAATCTTGTATTTGTTCCCTGAAAAGGAGAATATTGCCAATGTAAACTTCGATGTCATGAAGGAACGTTGAAACCTAAAGTTCCTAGCATAAAATAAGTAGAATGTTTCAAGTGGACTTCAGAGAAAACCACTACGACAAATTGATGATAAATTGAATGCAATAAATTGAATATAACCCATGCAATTAATTGTGCTCCTACATAGGAACTGCAGCAAACAATAAGCAAATATTTTTCAGTATAACCATAAGCCTGAACAAGGGAGACAATCCCTTGCACGGAAAAAGCCCCAAAGGCGAACTGCATGACCTCAGTTGAAGAATGCACCCTCCATATTTATAGATGAAGATTTTGAATTTTGACAATTTGATTTAGGAGTTTCATTTCCTTGAACTTATTTTTTTTGTTGGGATAAAATAAAACATTTCCTTGAACTCTAATACCGGTTATGGCTACAAAAAGTCACTCATTTGATTTGGAAACATTAGCAAAGCCACGGAAACAGATTTTCTGAAACTCTGATATTCATAATTCCTTTTACCATACTTTCATTTAACATATATTAGGTGCCACACTAAAGTTAAGGTTTTCAAGAAGGCTCGGCAGCTTAGCCTGAGTTATGCCCAAATTTGAAATGCTATCAATTAAACTTGACAGAAAAACAGCATCTCACCTTAGCATGCTCAAGTTACCATTGTTTGCTTGCTTTGATCGGGCAACCATTATTTGAGGCAAATCCACATAAAATTGCTCCATTGATGTGGAATCTTTTGGAAGTATCTGAAACTGACAACTTGAACAGCAAGCAGCATAGAAAATGTCACTGCTTCTACAGTTATCAAGATTGCTCCAATCAACAATCTCAGACTTGTCCAGTGGGCTATTGCAGAGAGGACAGAAAGATTCTGAGGAAACAGATTCATTGGATTTGAGATTATATCTCTTCTGGCGTCTTCGTGTTGCCAGGGGAACATTACCATCAGTGATCTCTGGAATCCTGTTGAATTGGAAAGGAATGAGTTTCCCAGCTGTTCTGACAATCGTGCTCTCTCGAGATGGGTTTTCTTCCTGCAAAAATGGTATTCAATAAATGACTTTCTAATTGAGTTTAAAAGGAACAAATGTAGGCTTTAATGTAAAAGGAAATAAATATTAATCAACAAAAGCATGTTACTCTATCTCAAGCCGTAATAGTGAATACTTAAATTCTATATTGAATATGCAGTCTGGCATATCACATTCCACAAAAAGGCAGGCATTAAGCCAAACAATTTACAAAATCATAGCCTATCAATCAGTTCCTCAACCTGAAGATGAATAATGTGCTCTTCAAACAAATTGCAAGTTTAGAGCCACAACAAGCTATTGTACACATCATAATACTTATAATAATACACACATACACATCTGTATATTGGTATATATGGGACATATCAGGTAAAAAAAAATTTATGCGGCAAAGATGAGAGGAGTCTAACAGAACCGAAGGCTCAGATTAACACTCATTATACAGGTCATATGAACCACTATTGTTAAAACCCATTGTTAAATATGTCCCTGATATATAAAAGGGGTAAGGCTAAGGCACAACAAATTATACCTGCAATAATGCCACAAAAGATGAGACCAAGCCATTAATGGTAGAGCTAGGACCAGTAGACAACCTTAAAGTCTTTAGACTGCCCTGCCAAAGAGATCGGAGATGTAAATTCAGTGAGAGTTATATATGATTTAATCTGACAAATAGCACTTAACTTGGAACAGAATAAACAAGAAGACAACAAATTTTTTTATTAAAGATCAAGAGAAATACAAACCCGTCAAGGCGGCAAAGCATGTTGATCTCTTGGGCAAAACAATCACGCAGAGGAAGCACAACAGGAATTTCCCATCGAGCATCAACATACTGTATATCTGCAGGTAATGAATATCCTTGACCCTGTTAAAACATGGACATGAGAAACCTTTACATAAGGTCATCTTCTTAGTAGAATGGAAGAAAGAGAAGAAACATAGACAAGAATTACTACGAAGTATAAGTGAAAAGATTTAGTTTCATGGCATACAGGAGCAATGTGGGCAAGAATCCTAAAACCCAATTATACTTTGCCTTATTACAGAACATTCAATTTGGCATGCTCATGAAGCATGACAGAAAAATTCACAATTCACTGATATATCTGGATTAATGACCTTGACTCACTCAAATTCAATAACAAACCTTCACAGTGGCTGAAATGACATGGGAAGCAATCCTCGAAATGCATGATCCTAGAACAAGTCTGTTATACCCAAATTCAGAAGCAACCTGCACAATGATAAAACATTTCAAATGAACTGCTTTCAACTAACCGAGATAAGAGAAATAGTATGACATCTGGAACCAAACCTTTTGCAGCACCAGCATGCGCAGATAAAGCAACAAGTCCTCCCTTCCAGTGGGATCACTCACAGCATTCACTGTCTTGATCAGCCTCTCCTTTCCATCACTAGAATCTGACGAGTAAACAGTCTCAATAGGAACAATATGCAACTCCTTCGTTGGTGGTGCTAAACTCGACACAACCGAACTAATAAATCCAACCGCCTCCTCCATCTCGCCAGAAGGAATCGGCACAATAGCACTCTCATCAATAAACATCACTCCAACACCAAACACAGGCAACGACCTATCTCTACTTGCATCAAAGTTCTTCTGTGCCCTCTCTTGCATGTCATGCACATACTGCAAAGCTACCCTAATAATAATAATAATAATATTAATAATAATAAAGCACACATTTTCATCATCTATAAACATGACAAATCAAAAAGTGCGTTTGGATATGCTTTTGAAAAGGATAATTTACAACAGAAATACAGACACATTATTTTCAGATATATTTTAAAGCTTACCCAAACAAATTACATAACTTAAAATTAATTATTTTATATAAAAAATTTATTATCTGTAATTAAATGAACTACATTTAAGTGCCACATGGCAACTCCTAATTGCAATTAAACAAAAACTTTTCCCGCTAAAACACTTGTATGTGCCACTAGGAATACACCGTACTGCAGAGAACCCAAACACTAGAATTGTGCCAGAACGTAACAGAAGGAATACCCTTGCAGCCAGCCTGGCCGCCGTCTTGTGGCCAGCCTGGCCGCCGTCTCGCAGGTTCCACACGTAATGTTCATCTTTATGCGTTTGTTGATGAATACAATGTTACAATGTTGATTGTTCATGCATTTTTTTTTTTAATTTGAAAATTTTGTGTACATTTTATTCTTCAGTCTTTTGAGTATTTCTGAAGATTAGTAGACTTTAGTGGGAATCACTTCTACGTTTGAGCCAGTTACCTGAATTTTATTCAAAAGTTTAACAACCTCTACTGCTATGTCTAGGTGCTCTTGTGTTGGCCAATGGCTATCCAATTATGTTTGAGACATTCCATCTTTGTAAGCGCACATGTCAAAGAGGCTTTTTTTACTAGTGACAGAGAACAAAGTCTTGAGTTCAGGACATGAACTGTGAGTTCTCCCAGAGTGACTTGAGTTTTCATTTTTAAGTGGTGTTAATCTATCTAGGGGAAATATACTATTACGAATGTAACTTCTTTTGTCCTTTTGTTACCATTTCTTCTTTTATGACCACGAGTGGTGAAAGAGAGTTGACATGTGGAAGAATGCAATTTCAACGTGCTGTATTTTTTGAGAAAATTTTGTGCAGGACTGTTACCTAAGAAGACAATGCCTAAGTTTAGTCAGCCTCTGCATTGGAGTTATTGGAAGACAATGGCACTCTTGGTGTGCACAAGGAAGGGTATGACATTAAAGGGGAGGGAATTGAGCATGTCTGCAATTTTGCTCTCAAGGAGACTCTTTCTGGAGGCGTGACAGTTTATTTTATTCTATTTTTTTGCAGCTTTGTATTGATTGCTCCTGTTTGTCAGGTAGGGAAATGGAAATGAAAGGAAAGGGAAAGAAAATTGAAGATAAGAAATACAAAATGAATTATTTTTATTAAGGATATAATTTTCATGCTTTATTATTCAATGGATGATGTAAGTATATAATTTGGTATCTTATGGGAATGTCTTGGTTCATTGTTGCAGCAAACAGCGCAATTGCTGAAGGCTGTTGCTTCTGCAACATTCAAAGATGCACAGCACAGCCACTGTTGTGTGCTGTTCTAGTGTTTTGTAGGCTTCAGATCTTAGCTTAACACAAATAGTTGGTTTTTTCATTTTAGATAGGTGGAGATGGGAGAGAGAAAAGAGAAGGTTTCAAAGCTACAACCTAAAAGGTTGAAGGTCTGATTGTGTTTTGAAGCAATTATAAGAAATTAATTTACTTTGTCTTTCATGTTTTGATTCCTAGGTTTTCATTATTTTACAAAAATGAAAAGGCCATGTTTATGAAAGTAAAGGCAGATGGTTTTATGTAAGTTCGTATAATATAAGAATTATTTTTTACTCATTTGGGTACTAATATGAAAATATATATCTATTTTATTATAAAAGAAATCTTTGCTGAACAATATTAACTATATTTACTGCAATATGAATCGAGTGTCAAGCCTTTGATTCATTGGGTTATTCCTTTGGTTGAAGTTGATAAAATTTGGATCACAGTTTGATATGTGAATTTGGTATGTTTGTATTACATTGTATGTAGCAGATCAACTTACTATTGTTTAGATTCAAATTAATGATTATACAGTCTTTGCTATTAATTTTCTTATAGGAACATGTAGTCTTCAGACTTCTCTGAAGAGATGTTACTGGATCCCTTACAACTAATTGGCACAATTATCTACCTTTCATCGATCTGAGTATTGAAAAATATCTATCTTTTTTTTCCCCCTCCCCAACTTGATTGCAGTATCTTTCTCATGTTAGGCTACTTTGAACTCAGTGTTGTCAATCATGAAGACGCTGAGTTGTCAGATGATGGGTACCAGACTGGGAAGAAGAAGAAGAAGAAGAGGCTCAACTTGGCACAGGTGAAGGCCCTTGAAAAGAGCATTGAGCTTGGGAACAAGCTTGAGCCTGAGAGGAAAATGCAACTGGCTAAGGCTTTGGGCCTACAGCCAAGGCAGGTCACCAGTCACCACATGGTTCCAGAACAGGAGATCAAGGCGGTCTGTTTTAGTGCTCTACTCTTCCCTTTCCCCATCAATGGATGTAGATTCATATGTTGGTGTTTGGAGAAAGTCAACTAATTAACCCCTTTTCATTTGTTAGTGTTAATTATATGAGGAGTCTTTTTCCCCTTTTTTTTTTTTTTTTGAGTTTTGGTGCTTCTCATTATTTACTGTGAAAACTTTATTTCATTGATTGACTTATGATCCCACATGTCTTGGTAACTTTTTATAGTGATCGATTCCTTCATTTAACGTTCTCCTTGATTGGCAGTTGATCATTCTTGCGAAGAATATAGTGTGGCAATGTCAGAGCTCAAAACTGTGAAAAAGACGAGGTTGCACTTGATCTGATTAAAGCTTAGTCTCTACATGGGGGGAAAATGTAAAAACAAGATCAGCTAGGCGTCAAAGCTATGTTGATAAGTAATCACCTTAATATCTTTTTGATTTTATTGTATGGTGTTTGCAGCTACAAGCTCTAACAAGTAGGAACTGCTGTGAAACTGGAATAATTAGCATCAACAAAGAAACTAAGGGTTCTTGTATCAATGGGAGTGATAACTGCTCAGATATTAATTTTGCCCTCTCAAGAGAACCAGTGATTATTAATAATCCTGTATCTTCTTGGGATGCTAAAAGCATCCTACCCACTTCCCTAATGGCCAATAGAATAACCCAGCTCGTCCAATGCTCATCAAGATCAGATCTTCAAGCTGAAAGCTTCTGCAACTTGTTTCACAAGTCACAACATTGATGAGCAACAAAATGTTTGACCCTGGCCTGAGCTGTGCTGTTTTCTTTAATTTAAAATCAGAAATGATGTTGGACATCAATTAGTTAACGATGCGAGGGTGAAATTCAAAGAGGAAAGCTTACTAGGCTTAGCTCTAGCCTTTTTTCTAATGTAGATTGATGTATATAAAGTTTGAACAAACAAATGGACTTAAGTCATGAGAGAAGGTGCTGGTGTGTACTTGGCAAAACTGAAAGATAAAATTATTTTAATAATCACTTATTTGTATAATTATTTTTTTATATAATCGCTTATAAGAGAATTAATTTATATTTACATACTTCAACTGAAAAGTAATTTTAAAATAATCTATTTTATTTGGATTGTATAAATGATTATTTATACTATATAATATTTGTTATTTAGGGTTAATTTGGTAAAAATATAACAATTTTAAAATAATCAACTTTTGTTTATAATCATAAACTCCAAAATATTACTTATGATTAAAAGTTATTTTTCAACTTAAAATTATTAGTTTTTTATTATAATCTATTTCCATATTTTAACCAAACATGATTAAATTTTTAAGGCAGTACCCAAACATGCACCTACAAATTTGGACAGTGGTTGTTGGATTATGTGAGTTTTGCGTGCTTTTCTAATGAAAATACATAAATAAATACGAGTAAAATACAGTGACACCCCTTAAAGTTTTAACATATCACAGTTAACCCCAATTTTGTTCAAAATGAACACTCCACCCCATTTATAGGAACTCGCTTAACCATGGTTATCACTTGTAATATTAAAATTAAAAAAAAAGAAAACTAAATTGTCTTAAATTTTCAGAGGTTTCATCTGCATCACCTCCTCCTTTAGAGCAGGAACCAGAGGAGATCGAGAGAGTGTGAGGAGGAGCCCATTGCACACACCCACCACTAAATCCATAGCTGATAATGAGTATGGGCCCACTAACTCTGATGTTCTCAAGTGGAAAGCTGGGATGGAGGCTTCTATGAAGAATCCACAGAGCAAGAGAAAGGATTATTCATCAATGTTCCCTTCCAAAGGAGATTTTAGCGACATAGCTCTATAACTTCTACTAGACGTCAGCCTTGATTCCTGATATGATGCAAAAATTGAAGATAAGTGGCCATCATCTCCACACAAAGATAAATTGGCCAATCAAGTGTAGTCCACAACCTATTCTTCACAGCTATTTACTCCTACCCATGGGCTGTGGCCAAAGAGACCAAGAAAAAGGGCCAAATTCTTTTGATATTGATAAAGGAATAATTTCTTGTTTATATTTTTGGCCAACAGAAACTTGGCTTGGCTTGCAAATTGTTTGAGATCTTTCATAATCCAGATGTCAATCCTGTTAGTTATAATTCTATGATGAGCTCATTTGTCAGAAAGGGTTATGTCAATGAAACTTGAGGCTATCCTAACCCAAAAGGTTACTCTATCTGATGTTGATATTTTGCTTCAAACGGTGGGTGAATATGGGGTGGGTGGAAGATGAAAGCAAGATGAAGTGGAGGGTCTGGTGTTGTCTCCTCTTTTGCGAAAATCTTTCTTAACCTAAGGTGGGTGAGAGGGGTTAGCACAGTGGGTAATGTCGTGAGTGAATATGAGTGCAAAATTCAGACCATAGTTAGAAAGGGTTGGGCTTGTAACGATGGTTTTAGGGAGTGGGGTGGAGCGCTCATTTTCAAGAAGATTGGGGCTAACTGTCATATGTTAAAACCTTAAGGGGGTGTCACTGTATTTTACTCAATAAATAAACACACCAAAATCAAAATTAACTTTAAACCTTAAGCCTAAAACCCTAATCTAATCTAAATTAACCCCACATTCCAAATCATGCATAGGCCAACTAAAAATTGCTTTTTGTCACATCATGCCGCAAAAGAAAAAAGAAAAAAAAGCGCAATTTGCGTTTACCTGGAAGAAGGGCCTCCAGAGAAAGCAACGAGGACGTTATCGGTGGGAGAGATCATGGCGTTGGAGGTGACGGCGAACCTGAACTTCCCGAACAGGTTGCTCCTGAAGCAATCCGCGCAGAAACGACCGTCGTCGACGCCGCCGTACCCCGAAACGGCGTCGTTCAGCTTGCACTTTACGCAGAGATTCCCATTGATCGCTGAATCAGTGGTTTTTGCAGGCTCTGTTGGTTTCGCACATGTTGCTCCTTCTTCTTCGTCTTTGTAGCAACCGGATTGGCACCCAGAGCCATTGCGCGCCATTTCGGTGGAACGGGGCTTCTCCAACCACAGTTAGTGACCCTAGCAGGGTTTTGTCGCGTTCAAGGCGGGGCTTCAGAATCGTTCCCGATTCTCTCCAATATTAGCGGATTTTCATTTTTATTGTTTATTAAATTAAATTTTTATGAAAAACCGGATATTGCATTGGGCCGGGTTGTTTAAATGGGCCTCGTGGTGGCCCTTTACAGAAAGGAAACCAAAAAAAATGGAAAATGGGAAAAAAAAGAAGTTGTCTTGTCTTCTCGTTGTAGTGAGTTTAGACACTGTAGTCGCAGACTCGCGGAAATAAGCGCAGCCTTCTGAGGAAAAAAGAAAGTTCTGTTCAGGTAATCTGATTTATTTCCAGAATAATTTCTGGGAAATCTCCAAAAGTAAAAAATAGCTGGAATTTGGTTTTGGTTTGCCATGCAGTTTTTTTTTTTTTTTGGTCACCCTTACCGTCTATGCTGAAGAATTTCTACTGTATTTCTACTTCTTCCCTCTATCCCCATTGTCTCATTTTCATGTTATATTGGAGAATGGATTCAAGCTCTTGGTACATTGTTTCTTTCTCTTTGATTTGTTGGCTCTCCCCTCCTTTCACTTTGTTGAAATTGTATAAAATGGTTTGAATTTGGGACTGGATAGGGGCGCCATTGTTTATCGTTTTGTTCCTCATGCAGCCTTTAATGAGTGCATGTGCTTGTGATAATGCCAGGATGAATTCTTTTTACTGGTTTGATTCTTCTTTTGGGCTGCTTTTGATGACCAGATGTTGCTTCACTTCCCCAAATTTGTGGGATGTGTAGTTCAGGCCTAGGAAGTTTTTGAATTGGTAGGATTCGAAAAGTTATTGTTTGAATTAGTTCCTGGAATGTCAGGTCGACTGGTTTGGGTTGAAATTCTATTTGAGACAATTCTTGAGTCAGTTTGGTTGTGAATAATGTCCTTCTACAGAGTCTTTATTGGTACTCCTTTGTGAGTCTTCATGATTAAATGTATTACATTTCTTGGTTTAAATTTTGTCATAAATTAGGTATTTTTTTTACTTTTCAGATTTTTTCTTTGGTTGTGAAATTTTATCAACTCTGAGACACACATGTGCAAATGTGTGACCTCTATGAATATAAGTTGTAGTCATCAATATTACAGATATCATGGGTCTGTGGCTGTTTGGCTGTCAGCAGTTAGGAAAGATATGACTGGACTAATTGTTTGCGTATGCTTAGTGGGCTGAATATATCACCCGTGTTGGGTCATATTTTTTTTAAACATAAAGGCTAGCTGTTGATCAAAACATAGCAGCTTGTGACCTATTTTTATGGCTGGGTTACGTGTACATATGCTGTGTTATGGGACGTATTAGCTAATTGAAGGGTGTTATAGTAGTGTGTAGTAGTATGCTTGTATCAAGTAAGAAACACCTCAAACAAGAAAGACAGGTCGCACTGTAATTCAGCAATATTGGTCTCTAGACTAAGTAAACAAACGGGAAACATCATTTCTGTCTCTACTGTGATGTATGCTTTATTACATGGACTGAGTTATCGAGTTCATTTTTTTTGTCTGAAGTTAGCATATGGTTTCGTCTTGTGATATTTTAAATTTTTGTACTTCAGTAATAGGTACTTTATTAAATTATTCAAGCTGATAAATTTTCATCCTGCAAAAAGGAAAAATCATATGTTTTTTCTTATCTCGTTCACTGGGGAAAAACTTATCAGAGAGGAGAAAATGCTACAAAATTTTACTAACATAAAATTATTTCCTATGTACATAACTGAATGCCTTTTTAAATTTTCTGGCAGCTATTAATACTTTTTATTTCTTCACTTTTGGTTTTCTTTTTGTTGATAGAATATCCAAAAGAGATGGGGTTTCCAAATGCTTCTGACGATCTTTCATCAGAAATGGAGGTTGACGCCTTTAGGCGCCTTTTCCCACTTCGATTTTTTGAGCGTCATCTTGCAGAATCTATACGTCCTGATGGTAGACCACTTGGGAAAGCTAGAGAGACAAGCGTATTTCTTGGTTAGTTGCCATTTTACTTATTTACAATCTTTGTCTTCTATCTGGTGTGTTGTTCATGCTTGGAGCAAAACTGAGGTTGTTAACTATTCTGATCAGGTGCTGTTGCATCTGCTAATGGTTCAGCTCTTGCAAAGATTGGATCAACTGTCGGTTGCTTTTCCCATATGTATTTCTGTGTGATATCATTGTGAAGTTGGGTTCTTGACTTTATTATTGAATGGATTTAACGACTTCATAATTATTTCCTTGCTTAGACTATGTTGACCGCTATTAAGATGGAAGTTATGACTCCCTCCTTGGAGTCACCAGATGAGGGACGTATAGGTTGGCTTTCACCAGTTGTGACACTTGTATCTTAGTTATTTAATCTTGTCCACTTATTCTGAGATTTAAACATGTTAATCTCTATTGTTTCAGCTATTGATTTCCACATGCCTCCAATTTGTTCTCCAATTGTTAGGCCTGGCAGGCCTGCCGAAGCAGCACCAGTTGTGTCAAAGCAGTTGTCTGACACTATTTCCAGGCAAGTTTTATTCTTTCCTGTAGCATTGCAACGTTCAATTATTTTGGATGCTGCAACAAGCAAACTCTACCAAAGTCAATTCACTTGCCTTTATTTTTTTACCCAAAAAAAACAAAAGAAAGGGGGAAGCAGAAGTAAAACAAAATTTAAGGGAATGTTTTTGCTTTTTTACTCTTAGATGTTAAACGAAAATTTTGTTAATATTTGTACGATTTGTTTCTTTTAACTCTACCAAAGCCACTCCACCCACCTTTCCCTTGTGTATGCATTATACTTGATACAAAGGTTTCCTGTCAGGCCTGGATATGCATAAGTGATCATGCCTGCCCCCTTGGCAATCTTTTGATATATTTTTACTGTTAAGTACATAGAATTTTTGGTGATTATTGTGACCACTAGAGCATATGAACTTTTAGCTGAAAGTTTGTTGTTTTAAGTTGGTTTGTGAATGAAACAAATTTTTTTCCCCAACAATTTTAAAATCCTTTCTCTGGTGATTTCTTGCTCACTTTGCTGTCTTAATGGATTTGTGTTTGTATCATTAAGGGTCTATGTCAAACTTGATGTTGATAAATAATTGAGGGTGCTCTTTTGATCTCTGAAATTGGATTCTGTTGACATTTGTTAGAAATATGAACATAATTAACAAATCCCATACTACGGTTATTTTATCCTGGAATATTATAGAATATTTTTGCTGATCCCTTAGGACAATTCTTCATATTTCCTTCTATTTCACGATTTGCTTTACTTGTTTAACTAGAATTCGAAGACTAGTATTAGTATAAATAGGGGTTAATTTGTCTTTTTTATCACAACATATCAGATCAATTTACACAAGTGAATATTATTGATAATCTCTATACTCTCCTTTTGTCCTTCTCTGCCTAAGTGCCTAAAATCCATAATCTCAGCAAAATTAACTTCTCTTATTTTTATGACCTTTATTCTTTTGCAGTTCTGGAATGATTGATTTGAAAGACTTGTCTTTGGTCAGTGGAAAAGCTGCATGGATGGCTTACTTGGTAAGCTTCTATATGGACTGCATTTATCAAATTTCACATAGCGACCATAGAAAGAATGCATAGTACTCCAACTTTGATGTGAGGCTATCTTTGGTTGTTTTGATTGTGTAGTTATCAATTTAGTGAATGACATAATGCTGCTCTGGTTATCATGCAGGATGTCTATTGTTTGGATGCTGATGGTGCTCTTTTTGATGCTGCTTTACTTTCTGCTGTTGCTGCCTTATCTCATTGTAAGTGTCATTCATTCATATTATGAATCATTTAGAACATATATTATTTCAACCTATAAAACACAGTAAAATGATGCTTCCCACTTTTTGGGTTGTTCCTTTACATAACATATGAAGAAATGAATGTGAATCTTGACAAATACATGCAAATTTGGAGATCTTGATAAGAATTTGAGGTGTGAATTGGTGACTACCTCCTACTATCCCTTACCTGAATTGAATCAAGTGTTATTGGACGGGTACACTTAACATAGGATATAAATATGTTTTATTTATTGTAAGGTGCAATGACTTCATTCTTTGTACTTTTTTGAATTTGGAACAGCATATGTAAGCGTTGAGTTTTGAACCCAATAGTTTTAATCTCCATCTTCAGTCATGGGGTATCGGGAATTATCAAGCCCACTAAAATTATTGGATTGTGGCCATTTTTATATATTGTGGTGGTCATTTGATGTTTTAACTTTTAAGAACTGGATGATTGATTTTGAAAAGTATGTTACTAATTTTTCTTCCTAAAATCTTTCTTTCTTCATAATTATATGCTGCATCTGGTTGCATATTTCTTATTATACAATATGCCAATTAATATATCCCTCCTGCCATCAGTTGTACCTTTCTAAGATGCACGAAGATTGAAATACATGTTTATCAGTGACTTCTCTGGATTTATGCTAAGAGAGTTTGTGTATCACTGTTGATATTCTTGATTTGAACTGCTGTTTTAATTTTTCTATAGTATTAGTTTTGTTTTTCTTATATAAATTTCCACATTGACAGTGCAAATTCCTGCGGTTGCCATGAATGATGATGGCAAAATAGTACTCATGTCCGAGGAAGATGGACAACAAAAGCAGGCACAGGAGCCAGTTAATAAGGAGAAGAGGAAGCTTACACTAAGAAGCATTCCATTCTCATTGACATGCATACTTCACAAGAACTACATCTTGGTAGATCCTACTGCAGAGGAAGAATCTATTATGGAAACCCTCGTGACTATAGTTTTGGATACTTCTGGCCAACTCATATCTCTTTACAAGCCTGGTGGTCCAGTTCTTGCCTATACAGCTGCTGTCCAGGTTAGTTTGCACATTGCAACGGGACTATCGAAATTATGACGAAATAAGTTCATACTGGATTCTTTTGTTAGTGAGAATTTAATCATTTTACAATTAATTTCCCGAAAAGGAAAGTTTATTATGTGCCTTGTGTGAATCATTTACTGAAGGGTGTGAAAGTTGTGCTGCATGTATGATGGATGAAATCATATTGATAGAAGTTAATAATGATTGCTGTGGTTTCAGGACTGTGTTGCATTGACCAGACAAAGAGTGAAGGAACTAAAGAGCATCTTAGAGGAGGCAAATTCTGCTATGCAGGTTGAGTAGAATTAGAAATCAATTTTGAGTGCGTTGAATGGTTTGTACATTCTGAATCACAGCTACTAAGCATTTCTTTATTTTGAAGTTTTTCTTTTCATCAGTTTTATACTGTGAGACATATATTTTGGTTGTATTTTCGGCTTTGATTCCATGGACTTGGTTAATAGTTTTCGGGAATTTTAAAAGCTGTCCAGAAAAATTGTTTATTGGAGTTCCTGGTTTTGTTAGGAATATGTTATCACAATTTCGACCATGCAAGCCCATAACATAAATAACCGGAAAGTTATATTATAATCACTCACCAAAATGAATTAATCAGTCACAAGTTGAATTGGTTGAGCAGCATGGCTCGTACCAGAATAAAAAAAGTTAATTAAAAAGTAAATATAATTCTATAATGTGTATGTGTAACATTAGTTCCATTGTAAATGCCTTTTTTTGGGTACAATTACTTTTACCTTGTTATCGTTTTTGTCTTGATGTAGAATATATGATCAACCATTATCTGATATTCTCTTAATTCATAAAGAGAAATTGCCAAAAGGATAAATATTTACCTTTGAACTAGTGTTAATTTTTTCTTCTCAGTGAGGCCCTCAGAAAACTTCTAATGAGACATGGTAGAGGGATGTGAGATACGATAAGAAAGATTAAAATCGAAAGCATCTGTAGAGACTGGATCTTACTATTATCTCTGTACGGCTTAGCTCTTATCAATTGAACTACTAACATGAGACTTCTTGGTGTTAACTAGAGTGTTGAATTTCCAGTCTAAAACGAATTTCTGATTCCAAAATCATTCAAGCCAGCGGATAAAGCATAACTACAATTTCGAATCGATATTTAATTCGTAATATTAATTACAAAGAAAAACCAAACGACAAGAAGTGGAAGGTACATTGGTAACCTGTGGTAAGTCTATACGAAGCGTAAGACTAAGTACAAATACTAGGTCCCATTGGCATCACATAAGATATTTGAACTATGCTTTTCAATGTGAGACACAAACACAAGGCAAAGAATCTTTATCTAGGCAAAAAGGCCTTGCTGTTCCACTTCATCACACTCCCAAGTAAAAAGAATCTCAAGACTTTCTCTCTCATCATCCTCTATATCATCTCTCACCTCAGTAATCAACCTTCATGAAATCCAATCCCACCAATCAGATTTCAGAAAACTCCATCACAAAAGAGATAGAAAGATATGGTAATAGAAATAGAGAGAGCACACAAGGACATCCACGTCACTCTCACACAACAACTGGTTAGTATGACACTAACAAAACCTCAGTGTCCTCGACTCCTGTGACTATACATTTGGCCACGTGGCCCTAACTCTCACCACTAACCATAAAAGCCAACTCTTTTTTATTTTAAAATTCTTTTTTTTTTTTCCCTGTCAAGCACCATCCACACAAACCAAATAAAATCCCACAACCGTTCATCATTCCAAAAGAATAAGAACTTAGGAAGGAGAAACACAAGATACACTGAAACTCACTCAAATGGTAGCATGATAACTTGGGTTGGAAAAGTTCACATTTTCCTCTCCAATCTTTATCCCAAGTAACTCTTTCTTTCAAGCAAGTTGCACTTGGCTTTGCTTTGCTTCTCTTCTCTTCTCTTCTCTTGTCTTCAGTTTGGAAACATTGGTGTTTGATTTTTTCTCCTGCTTGGGTTCATAGAGACTTTGATTGTCAATGGCTTCCTTAGTATCTTCACCATTTACTTTACCAACCTCTAAGGCGGACCAGATTTCTTCGCTTGCCCAAAAGCATCTTTTCCTTCATTCTTTCCTTCCCAAGAAGGCCAGTTACTGTGGCAGCTCAAAATCCTCCTTGAGAGTAAAATGTGCTGCCATTGGCAATGGCCTTTTCACACAAACCACCCCAGAAGTTCGTAGAATAGTTCCAGAGAAAGACCAAGGTTTACCAACAGTGAAAATTGTGTATGTGGTCCTTGAGGCTCAGTACCAATCATCTCTTACTGCTGCAGTAAGAGCTCTCAATAACAACAGAAAACATGCTTCTTTTGAGCTTGTTGGTTACTTGGTGGAGGAGCTAAGAGATGAGTCCACTTATAAAACCTTCTGCAAGGACTTGGAAGATGCTAACATCTTCATTGGTTCACTGATCTTTGTGGAGGAGCTTGCACTCAAGGTTAAGGCTGCAGTGGAGAAAGAAAGGGAAAGGCTTGATGCAGTTCTGGTGTTTCCATCAATGCCTGAAGTGATGAGGCTGAACAAGTTGGGTTCATTCAGCATGTCACAGCTTGGCCAATCAAAGAGTCCATTTTTCCAGCTGTTCAAGAGAAAGAAGCAGCAATCTGCTGGGTTTGCTGATAGCATGTTGAAGCTTGTGAGGACATTGCCAAAGGTTCTGAAGTATTTGCCAAGTGATAAGGCTCAGGATGCTAGGCTCTACATACTGAGTCTGCAGTTTTGGCTTGGAGGGTCACCTGATAACTTGCAGAATTTCCTGAAAATGGTTTCCGGGTCTTATGTTCCGGCACTGAAAAGGTCAAAGATCGAGTACTCGGAGCCGGTTTTGTACTTGGACAGTGGCATTTGGCATCCTCTGGCTCCTTGTATGTATGATGATGTGAAAGAGTATTTGAATTGGTATGGAACTAGAAGGGATGCAAATGAGAAGCTGAAGAGTCCAAATGCACCTGTTATTGGCTTGATCTTGCAGAGGAGTCATATTGTGACTGGTGATGAGGGTCACTATGTGGCTGTGATCATGGAACTGGAGGCTAGAGGGGCTAAGGTTATTCCGATTTTCGCCGGTGGACTTGACTTTTCTGGTCCGGTGGAGAGGTTCTTGATTGATCCAATCACAAAGAAACCGTTTGTGAATTCTGTGGTGTCACTTACTGGCTTTGCTCTTGTTGGAGGCCCTGCAAGGCAGGATCATCCAAGGGCAGTTGAGGCCTTGAGTAGGCTTGATGTTCCTTACATTGTTGCATTGCCACTGGTGTTCCAGACAACAGAAGAGTGGCTGAACAGTACTCTTGGTTTGCATCCAATACAGGTTGCTCTTCAAGTTGCTCTCCCTGAACTAGATGGAGGCATGGAACCAATTGTTTTTGCTGGTCGAGATCCCAGAACAGGTAACATTAACAATAATCCCTTTTCTAAGCTTCCATTTGAGCCCTGCACTTAATTTTTTTTTTCTAATGACTTCTATGATGTACATGTCTTAAGTTTGTTTTTTGAACATTTACCTGAAATAGGAGACCAACAGATTCTTTTTGTTTACCTTTTCTAAGCAAGTAAATTATTTGGTAGCATGAATCTTGGGCCTGTGTTTCAAATTTCATACTTGCTCAGACTTTTAGTAGTGTATATATTGTATTTTCTTTTCACCTTTCCCTACACTTGCCATTTTATTTTGACAAAATTTTCTGTTATTTTTTATTGATATATTTTTTAGGAAAATCTCATGCTCTGCATAAGAGAGTGGAACAGCTCTGCACTAGGGCAATCAAATGGGCTGAACTGAAAAGAAAATCAAAGGTATTTGCCATTTTCTGATTCTGTAAATATCCATGTCCAGTTCAAGTACAATCTTAACCGAGCCTACAAAATTTTTGTAGGGTTGTAATGTCAAATATCTAATGACAACCATTCTGTGTTCATATATATTTCATTTTTTTTTTTCCTGTAATACATTATGATTTTTCTTTATATTCTCCCCTTGTATTTTCCAGAGTCAAGTTCAAATAATTAGAAGATGATCTCATAGAGCTTATTTATTTGACTTTTACTCAAAGATGAAATGACTTGCAAGTAATGTCTGATGGAGAATTCTTTTTCTGGGAAGCATAATTCATAATATCTTTCACAGTAAAAATGAGATGTAAATTATAGGAAGAATGGAAGATCTTATTTACTCTAATCTGGATGTATGAGTATTTTATAAGTCTTATCTCCAGTCTATTTATTTACCAAACAAATATATGGAGAATGAGAAAAAATCTGAGAGTTTTCTAATTAATGAAAGGAAGTTTTCTGTTATGCTGTTTTGCACTCTTGTATTTGACTAGCCACATGTTTCAACCTTGAATAGTTACATCTGCTGGCTGTCTCTGCATGTGTGTGATTTTCTCCTTTTTTGAATAGACCAACATTATATTGCTCTCCAACCGTAATAGTAGGAATTATCAAAATCTTTTTCTTCTCAAGATTCTATGTTGTGGAACAATATTCATGTTGCTGTTTTCATTGCTGAACCTGATGATCTTCTATCTGAATAGTCATATATGAGATTATATTTTCCTTTATTGTCTTCTATTTCTCATTGTACAGTATCATCAGTTTGCATGTATCTGCAGAATAGCAAAGCTTTCGTTAAGCTCATCTACATTTTGAATTTGCAGCGTTTTCTCATCTATTTGCTTAAAGCATTTTGACTTTGATTCTTTAAATTCTCATGATAAATTTATGCAATCGTGCAGGCAGAGAAGAAACTAGCAATTACTGTCTTCAGTTTCCCTCCAGACAAAGGAAATGTGGGAACTGCTGCCTACCTGAATGTCTTCTCTTCCATCTACTCTGTTCTGCAAGAGCTGCAAAGAGATGGTTACAATGTTGAAGGCCTTCCGGAGACTTCAGAAGCTTTGATTGAAGATGTACTACATGACAAAGAAGCTCAATTCAGCAGCCCAAATCTGAACATCGCTTACAAAATGAGTGTCCGCGAGTACCAAAGTCTGACTCCCTATGCCCCAGCATTAGAGGAAAATTGGGGAAAACCCCCCGGCAATCTGAATGCAGATGGAGAGAATCTGTTGGTGTATGGGAAACAGTATGGTAATGTCTTCATAGGTGTTCAGCCCACATTTGGCTACGAAGGGGATCCTATGAGGCTGCTTTTCTCCAAATCTGCCAGCCCACATCACGGTTTTGCAGCATATTACTCTTTTGTGGAGAAAATTTTCAAAGCTGATGCTGTTCTTCATTTTGGGACACATGGTTCCCTTGAATTCATGCCTGGAAAGCAGGTGGGGATGAGTGATGTATGTTTCCCGGACAGTCTGATTGGGAACATTCCAAATGTGTATTACTATGCTGCAAACAACCCTTCTGAGGCCACCATAGCAAAACGGAGGAGCTATGCAAACACCATTAGCTATCTGACTCCTCCGGCAGAAAATGCTGGACTATACAAAGGTCTTAAGCAGTTAAGTGAGCTCATCTCCTCATACCAGTCCCTCAAGGACACCGGCCGTGGGCAACAAATTGTGAGTTCAATTATCAGCACCGCTAGACAATGTAATCTTGACAAGGATGTGGAACTTCCAGATGAGAGTGAGGAGATCCCAGCTAAAGAGCGTGACCTTGTGGTTGGAAAGGTGTATTCCAAGATCATGGAGATTGAGTCTCGTCTGTTGCCTTGTGGGCTTCATGTCATTGGCGAGCCTCCCTCAGCCTTGGAAGCAGTTGCTACGCTGGTGAACATTGCTGCACTCGATCGTCCTGAAGATGGTATTTCTTCTCTCCCAGGAATACTAGCTGAGACTGTAGGAAGAGATATAGAGGATGTTTACAGAGGGAGTGACAAAGGAATATTGAAGGATGTAGAGCTTCTTCGGCAGATAACTGAAGCATCACGTGGAGCAATTACTGCCTTTGTGGAGCGCACTACTAATAAGAAGGGTCAAGTTGTCGATGTAGCTGATAAACTTAGCTCAATCCTTGGATTTGGTGTAAATGAGCCATGGATTCAATACTTGTCAAACACCAAATTTTACCGAGCTGATAGGGAAAAACTTAGAACCTTGTTTGAGTTCTTGGGAGAATGTTTGAAGTTGGTTGTGGCTGATAACGAATTGGGAAGTCTAAAACAAGCCTTGGAGGGTAAATATGTGGAGCCAGGGCCCGGCGGTGACCCAATTAGAAATCCTAAAGTTTTGCCAACTGGAAAGAATATTCATGCCTTGGACCCACAAGCTATTCCTACGACTGCAGCAATGCAGAGTGCCAAAATAGTTGTGGATAGGTTGATTGAGAGGCAGAAAGCTGATAATGGGGGAAAATATCCTGAGACAATAGCACTCGTATTGTGGGGAACAGATAATATAAAAACATATGGGGAATCCTTGGCTCAGGTCTTGTGGATGATTGGCGTGAGACCAGTGGCCGACACCTTTGGTAGGGTAAACCGGGTTGAACCTGTAAGTCTTGAAGAGCTTGGAAGGCCTAGGATTGATGTTGTTGTTAATTGCTCAGGAGTGTTCAGAGACCTTTTCATCAATCAGGTATCACTTCTCTTGCTCTTTCTCTGTGGACGGAGGCTAAGACCAATTTAGTAGTCCTTGTTATTGTTCAAAATACCTTCTTAAACTCTTCATATTTCAATGTTTTTATTTAAACAATCATGGCATAGGAAATACTTCAAGTCTTCAACCTGTTTTTTCTCCGTCTCAATTCCTTGAAAGCACATGCATTGTTTTCATCAGAAACTCTGATGATGCTTGGTTTACAGTTTTGTATCTTTCATCTTATTTTATTAGGCTGTTTGTTGCTCCACTGCTTTGGTTGCTCATAGTCTTATATATATATATATAATTTCGCAGATGAATCTTTTGGATAGAGCAGTGAAGATGGTAGCCGAATTAGAGGAACCAGCAGAGCAAAACTATGTGAGAAAGCATGCATTAGAACAGGCTCAAGCCCTTGGAATTGAAGTTAGAGAAGCAGCAACAAGGGTCTTCTCCAATGCCTCAGGGTCCTACTCCTCAAACATAAACCTGGCTGTGGAGAATTCTTCATGGAATGATGAGAAGCAACTCCAGGACATGTACCTTAGCCGAAAGTCTTTTGCTTTTGATTGTGATGCCCCTGGTGCAGGCATGGCTGAAAAAAGACAAGTCTTTGAGATGGCTCTCAGCACAGCTGATGCCACATTCCAAAACCTTGACTCATCAGAAATTTCCCTCACTGATGTCAGTCATTATTTTGACTCGGATCCAACTAATCTGGTTCAAAATCTAAGGAAGGACGGGAAGAAACCAAGTGCATACATTGCTGACACAACCACAGCTAATGCACAGGTATATAACTTGTTCCACTGAATCTCCAATCCAATTTGCAAGCCTTTTATTTTTAGAACAAACTCCAGTTTCCAAGCTTGGTTTCACAATTTTTCCATTTCATAAAAAAGATTTCTTTCTAGAAAATCAAAATTATAGCATCCGAAGAAAGATCTTTTTGTGTTTTTACTAGTGATTTGTTTTTTTTTTTTAAAAAAAAATTATCTGAACATATTAAAAAACATAAAAAGTATATAAGACAAATCATCTTTTAATCGAAATAATGGCATCCAAACGTATTATATATGTCAGTGGATTTCTGATTTCATATGACCCTTCTGGTTATATTCCTTTCAGGTACGTACTCTGGCTGAGACAGTAAGACTTGATGCACGCACCAAGCTGTTAAACCCGAAGTGGTATGAAGGCATGTTGTCAAGTGGCTATGAGGGTGTCCGCGAGATTGAGAAGAGACTCACCAACACTGTAGGGTGGAGTGCAACTTCAGGCCAAGTTGACAACTGGGTCTATGAAGAAGCCAACACAACCTTCATTAAAGATGAGCAAATGCTGAACAAGCTCATGAACACTAATCCAAACTCATTCAGAAAACTGGTGCAGACATTCTTGGAAGCCAATGGGCGTGGTTATTGGGAGACTTCAGAAGAAAACATTGAGAGGCTGAGGCAGCTGTACTCGGAAGTGGAAGACAAGATTGAAGGCATTGATCGCTGAAGTACTCATAGCTATTACTACTGAGAAAGAATATATAACAGTGAAGAGAAAAAGCATCATTTTAATGTGATTTTGTTTTCCTTTTTCTCATTTTTGGAGGTTAAGTCTCCTTTGTGCAGTTGTGAACTTCAACCCCTGTGAAGAAATAAAGCTTTTACTTCAAAATCAAAGAATGACACCCTCAACACTGATTCCTCATATTATAAACTTACTTAACTGAGTAGCACAATATCTACGAAAGTAAGAAGGCGGCGTGTGTTGTGCACCGAGAGAAGTTTGGTGCACCACGCACAATGTGATCGAAAGGGCAAGATTTGATTAGAACATCCATACACTTATCACTGTGATACACGTCAGTCTTCTTCTTTCTTCTCTTTGAAGGGCCTCGCCACTGTTCAAGTCGAAGTGACGGGATCGTGGCAGTGATAGTTCATCGGAGCTCTAGCCGAAAATCGAAGAACTAGCGCACCTTGGAATCGGCGTCAACAAAGAACCGTCATGTAGCACCGTGGGACTTGATTGCACGCCATCACCTCAACCCATAGCCCCTTCACAACCATCATGATCAACTATGCTTCCTCAAACCCAGTGAACAACAAACACCCTGCAACACCTCCATCAACCTTCGTCTCCACCGTGCCACCGTCTTTACCATCATCCGCGGCCAACCTCCATTTTCAGCCGCCACCGTAAGCCAACCCATTCACCACGAGCTACCTCATCCTTCCTCGCGTCACCTTTCCAACCTCGAAAGTGCAACCCCTGTAGGGGTTTGTTTCTCCATTTTTGTGCTGCTACTGTTTAAAGCTTCATTTTTTGGGTATATTAGATTATGCTGCTACTGTTAAAGCTTCTTTATTGAGGAATGTTATTTTGACATCCTCTTTATCAACATATACAGTGTCCACAGTATCTAAAGATGGAAAATGACAAAACCCACTGTATAGAGAGCAAGCATAGACACGGTGCAAGCATCCATTCAGTAAAATTGAAAGTAAAAATGAAAATAACCCGCACCTCCTCCCTCCTCGCCCCTAAACCACTATCTCACTGTTAGCCCCATCTTCATCTCTCCCAATATCAAACAGAAGATAAACAAAAGATAGCAAATAAAAAAGGAAGGGAAGCAGAAGAAGATGGTGCAGCTCCACTTTTGATCAGTATTAGCACCAACAACACAACATTTCATTACTACAACCATGATTGAGTTATGCCC
The DNA here is from genome assembly GCA_031439595.1 of Pterocarpus santalinus. NCBI lineage: Eukaryota > Viridiplantae > Streptophyta > Magnoliopsida > Fabales > Fabaceae > Pterocarpus > Pterocarpus santalinus. The sequence continues at coordinate 63,853,023 of CM062532.1, forward strand.
AGTCTCAAACCATAGTTTCACTCCAAATTCCGTTCCTCTGAGGTGTAAATCTTCTTCTTCTTGTTGTTTTGTCTTCTCCTTCACCATCCCTTCTTCGCTTTCTGTCAAATGCACCCACGCCGACCTCTTCGACCCAAAGCCATTCGCCTCACTACCACGATGCCTACCACCACCACCACAACCCTCAGGTATCCTCTTTTCTCTCATACTCGTAATTCTTCTTACCATTTTTTTAGAAATAGTTTAAACAAAAATTATTGTGTTTAATGTATTTTGATGTGGAACTTAACCGCCTAGGGTCTATGTGGGTCACTCGATCTACAAAGGGAAGGTCGCACTCACAATGCCTCCCCTAGACCTCCGGAATTTGCACAATTGGATTTATGTTTCTCTTTTTCTTTATTTTTTTGTGTTCTATTATTAATAGATTGTTCAATTATGGAATTTTTTTTTTTGTTATTGCGAATTTTGCAGTTTGGGGCTTTCAAAGTATCTAGGAAAGGTTATATCCTGCTTCAGGTTGCTCTTGCTGTTGGCATGTGCACATATGTTTGGAACAGGAAGTAGGTGACTCTCGCTTCTTCTGTGCCAATTTTGTATGGAAAGACCTGAGTTTTGTGTATTAGTCTACAAACCTAATATGAAATTAAGGAAGTTTTGATTAGTGGGTAGCTATAACTCTTTTGTTCTCTCTATACTAATAAAAAATGGCTTGGCATGTATGTAATTGTGCGTTAAAAAGTTAGTTCATAGAAGGCTACTTTAGTATGCTAGCGACATACTTTTTTGTTGGGTGGAACTTAAGTTTTGATTACTTGGAATTTATGTTAGTTTAGTGGATAGTAATGTTGGTTGGTTTCTTATATGATAAGAACTCAATGGAGTAATTAAGCAAAAATTGAATGTTCCAGGAGAAAATCATGTAGTGCTCCGATGTGGCTTTTGCATAAGCCTAACTCGAGGGAGTTGAGGACAATCTAGCTATATAACTATCTAACTGTACTTTTATTTGTGCAAGCCAAGTCTGTGTGGATATTTATGTTTATATATAGGATTAAATAGAGGAGCTTGTTTTTTATGTTTCTGAATGAGCTTGGATTAGCTGGGGTTAAGAGCTCAGTTAAGACATTGTTAATTAGTTTGCATAATAAATTTAATAAATAGTTATTTCATTTATCCAAATATACTACGGGTAACACGTAGCAACTGATATCATTGTTCATTATTATGCTTTTCAAAAAGCAATCTTAATTTTCTGCTTTAATCAGTAATTTCTTAACTATTCTAGTTTTGTGGCTTATGTTGCCTTCATGGTTCCATATAGTTCCCTACCCAATTGAGTCAAATATTATCCCTTTCTTAATGAAAAATTAAGACATGATATAGTTGAAATTTATCGTTCAGTTGAACTTAAGGTGTTGGAAAAAAGAGAGATGTGTAAGTACAAAAGGAAAATGAAGGTAAAAGAAGGCAAAGAGAAAAAAGAGAAACTAAAAAAAAGAGAAAAAAGAAATAGAAAAAAGAGGAAAAGGGTGAAAAGTAGAATGAAATGGTGGAAAAGAAAGAAAAGATGATTTTGAAAGTTAGCATGAAATGGTTGTCTTATTGAAAGGACCCTCACTTTATCATCTCTCATTGCCTTGGGAATTTTCACTTTTTCACTGCAACAAAAATACTTTTTTGAATGAATTTTTTATTTGATATATATATTTTTTATAAATTTTGCATTGGTGCTATTTTATGCAAATTTTGATAAGCATGTAAAGGTGGTGTGGATGAGTCGTTTGCATGGGAAAGTAGAGAGTTTCTATGGAAGCTATGCATAGGGGAGGTGGAATGAATATTTGGATAGAATTGCTATTCTAATATGTGATTAAGTAGTGTGCTTTTATGTTTATGTCCCTCCCATGAAGCATGCTCTGTCTCTAATTTGTTGTGTTCTTGTTGGAATAAGAGATGGCCTTCAAAGTTAATTACATTGTGCCGTCCATAGGTAGAGAGTTCGAAACCATTTTGCCCAGAGACAAAAATGTTGCATTGCTGGTTGTTTCTCAAGGATGGGCAAAGGTTGAATGAATGCTGTATGTGCTCCCATCAGGAAAACTCAAGGATGTGTTTTCGCTAGTGCTGAATTTTATTGTTGCAATCTTGTTCTTGCAGGTCAGATAGTAGGGGTCACAGAAAGGAGAAGCGAGTCCTTGCCTACCAGAACTATGATAGTTCAAAGAATGAGCTAAACAAGAAGGTGTTGGTCGCTAGAGCATGGTAGCTTTTAGTTTTCCTGTTTATCATATAAGAAATTTTCTGAAATTTTGTAATTAAGGTTTGCTATTGATGCAACATTAAAAATTAGATTTCTGTTCCTGGATGTTCTGGCGACTTGGTTTACTTGAAATCAACCTACAGTGGGTTAGGCATCTTTGCTGATGAAGCAAGTGTATCATACTGTCATCATTCAAAGTTGACCTAATTACGTGTTCCATGCCACTTGTGTTTTGTTGAAATGATCCTAATTTTGGAATTCTGATACACAATGAGTAAAAAAGCCTTGCTCAAGGCAAGGTATCTACAAAAATTAGACACAAAAAACTTGCAATAAGTGTTACTGAACATTTTTATTCCTTACCAGACTCATGCATACGGCAAACTCTTTACCACAAAAACCAAAAGCCACCAAAATATCACAGCAAAAAAAAAAAAAAAACACCTACTATAGCAGATAGAATTGCAAGAATTGCCAGTATTTATTCCCATTCCCATTGTCTAGAATTAAGGCTTCTTTTTTTTTTTGGTGTTAAAGAATTATTCCCATTCCCATTCCCATTCCCATTCCCATTGCAAGAATTATTGCCAGTTAAAGTATTTATTCCCATTCCCATTCTCATACAACTCATGGATATTTCAATATCAAAACAAGGAAGTTTTCCATATAATAGTATAATAGTATATAAAGGCATGACTATCAAATAATAAAGAATCGCATTAGTGATATTCAATAAACTATAAGTATACACAGGTAATGTAAAGTGTAATTAAAAAGAAATAACCTCAAAACTAACATATCTATATTATGTATATAGAAGAAACATGAAACAAAAGCAGCATAAGAAATTTGAAGATAGTATGAAGAGAATCAAGAATTTGCATAATTGAAAGCTAAGGGAATATTGATATGAATAACACATTCACATTTGGTTAGTTAAAAAGTTGGCTTCAGATTACTAATATGAATATCAAATCCAATTTGGTATTGTTAAAATAATGACAATACGGAACGTACATCAAAGAAATCATTGAAAAGATAATCTTAAAATATATGATAATCTTAAAATATATCAACACAAAAAAATAGAAGTCAAAATCAATAAAAGCTTTAAAATGCTTTGTTCATAATTCATAACATTGAAAATAAGATCAAGTAAAAACACTACATTAGCACATTTACAATGGCATGCACTTTATAAAGATACATGTAACACATTTAAGAGACATAATCAGCAAAAAACATCGCAGTGTCATGCATTGCATAAAAGAAAGCTTGAACAACATTGAGAGAAACGTACAATCAAAATAAGCACAAGCAACAGCAAGATAAGGCCATACTAAAAGAACACCAAATAATTAGTACAAAAATTAACAGTATAAACACTAATATATATATATATATATATATATATATATATATATATATATATATGCCTTAGTGACATTAAATAAAGAAACTCATGATTAAGAGCATGGATTAGACTAACTCAAATTAAAAGCTTGGCAGGACTAAAACAATCCATTTAAGCATTTCAATGGATGAGGATTTAAAAGACCCAATGCAGAAAAATTCAAACAATAGCTTCAATGGAACAATTCAGAAACTAAATATAACAATCATTCAATTGACAAAGTGACAAAAAAAAAAAAAACACCATAACAAAGGAAACAATGATAGTAGAATTTTAGAAGTTACTCACTCAAGCATATGAAAACATATCAAAAGTACAGTGAAGCCAAAACTGAAACTAAACCATGCCATTTAAAACCTATTTCAACACATTGGAATTGAAACAAAAAATTAACATAAAGTACAAGCAGCAACAATATAAAGTAAATACAACAGTAATATTAGAGAAATTCAAAAAAGCAAATCAGAATATACCAAAATGTCATATATACTATCTTAAGGATAAGAAATCTAAGAAAAATAAATGACCATATTAGATATCAGAATGTTACAGTTCAGTGGCATACCTATATAATTGACAAAAGTAACAGATCAAATAAGCTGACAGTGGTGTAATAAGATTTAAGAAAAATAACAGGGAAAAAGCAGACTGGGACTACAATAGTCACTGAGATTAAGAAAAATTATAAACATAAGACTAAGTGTAACATCCCGATTTCCGAGTTCGTCTTCGTCCTCAGGACTTATTCATTAGATTCTGACTTAGTCTTTGAAACACGAATAAAGTATTTTTCCGAGGTTAGAGTTCATGTTTGCCCAATTCTCGACTTCATACCTTTCCCGACTTGAGCCTCGTATGGATTATTTCCAACGATTTCGAGTTTAACCTTCAAGTCCAAACACATGAGCGTAATTCCATGAGATCCGACTGCCTCAAGGCAAGTATATCCGGTTTCCAAAGTGACCAACACCACACGATATGAATTAGGCTCCTGAGCTTTTGGGAACTTGTGTTTGGAAATGTGACTCATAGCGTTCCCAGATTCCGACCTTAGTGTTGAACTCACCTGGAGTGGACAGTTCGGACCATGAGTAAACCTTGAGTCACCACGAGTTAGATTTTATATCGAGCATTGGCATTCAGAGTTTATTAGAGATTATAGGATTGCGATTACATGAGTTACGACCTCCCAGGCCTAAGATAACAAGCTTCAAAAGCGACAGACGTGGTTTAGAGTTTGAATTGGGAATTCCAGAATTTTGTGATTGTGATCTTTTCGACTGAATCCGACATTGATACAAGATTTCCTCAAGACACATACAGGCGATACAGAGTTCCGATATTAGGCTTCATCTCCCACCAAGTAAAAGCGACCGAGTTAGACCTCCAAGTATAATAAGGATGAGTTAGCTTCATATACATGAGGTTCACGAAAGTCACTGACTTTATAGCTCCTACGAGTTCGATTTCGTTTCCAGAATATGCTAGAAACTACCACACAAAGGGCAACGCGTGGAGAGCAAGTTGGTTGAAACTTGGCCTTATGTTTATAGGCCAATCACAACCTTCCAAGTTAACCTCCACTCATGCCTATATAACACATCCTTCCTCCTTTGATTCAGACAATAATTCACGTTGTTTTCCTCTTCTCCTTCGGCTCTCTTTCTCTCTTGCTCACACATCCAAAACTCAAGCTAAGTTCCAGCCTTGTTCATCCAAACTCCAAGTTTCAGCACTTAGCCAAATCTTGCTCCAAAGAGGTAGGATTCTGCTTCTATTCTTGAATTTCTTGCACTATGGTTGCATGAGATTGTGTTCTTCCTTATGTATCTGATGAATTATTAGATGCATTATGATGAATCATGATTGAATTAATAGAAGATTTTGAGTTAGAGTTAGAATTAGAAGAAGAAAACTAAGAGAAATGAATGGATGAGGGTGCTGTCTTGGTGAGGAAGTCCACGGCAGTCCGTACGACGGAGTGTACGGCGCCGCCTACAATCGGTCAAATCCGATGAAACCACTTTTAGATGAAAGTAGACATTCAGGGCTTTCCATAGATATATCATATAAGGTTATTGGATTAGTATTGAGGAGATAATGAATTTTGAAGTTTGACCTAGGGTTTAGGACTTTCATCCGGGCAGGGTGACATGAGGAGGGTATAACTCACCCTATACAACTCCAAATTGAGTGAAACCAGTTTTGTTAGAAAGCTTACACACAGAGGAACACCCCAATATAAGATTCCGAGTTTGTTATGGTCCCAATTGTTCTCAGTGATTCGAGGAAGTTGTCCTATGTCTAATTCAGACCCACACAGGGTAGTTCAGGAAGGTCAACTTTCAGGACTTATATCTAGAGATGTACTTAAGCAAATGGAGTGAAACTTCTGGCAAATGAAAGATTGTCCTGTTAGCTTTGATATGAGACCAATTTCGTAAGTTTTGAACTTAGTTTCGATTTTTAGTAAATTTATACTTCCAGGAGTGTAACTCGGGTTAGTGACTGAACGAGTTGAAGTAAGATTTAAATATCTTGAGTTATATGGATCAGAATGACATGGGACTAAAGAGGTTAGAAAGTAGACATATAGAGCTATTACATACCCAAAATTCAGGTTTAAATGAGTTGAATAGAGATAAAGGTGGATTATACAAGGTTCGGGCAGAACCGAATAGAATTGGCAGAATGGCCAAGATGATAATTTTACAAGTATTAGGAAAACATATAAAGTTTGAATGGAGGATTGCCTATTTGACATTGATATATATGTGTTAAGTTTATTATGTTGCTATGACTGAATTGCCTGTGAGCTGGCACTATTCATGGGGAAAGCAGGACGATTCATTATCTTTGATTTCTACAGTCTAAAAGTTATGAATGTTTAGATGTAAGGATGAATTAAAGTTTTAAATGGGTATATAGAAACCCTATATTCAAGGATGACATAATTATGTTATATGAGGTATGTGAGGGTAAGTGGCGTAGCATATGCATGAGTCTGGTAAATTGGTAAGGAGGCTGCGGGCCTATATCGTAATGAACATGTATGCGTGAAAATCATGTGTGCAATGATACATGAAAATAAATGGAGTATATGTATGAGTACACTCAGTAAGACTATGCTTGAACATGCATGAGAATGAAAGAATGTAAATATATTGAATGTGGGTCCCTTCACTCGGAGGCGATTAATTGAGGTCCCTCCTGGCTGATTAAATGATAAAGATATGGGTCCCTTCACCTGGAAGCTGCACATGGTCCCTCCTTGTGAAAGCGACTAAAGACTTGGGTCCCCTCTATGTTGGAAGCGGTTGCACTTTGGGTCCTCTCAACCTAGAGGCAGTGGAATCCCCTTGTGGGTGAGTCGGTGTGGCCGATGGTCACTGGGTGAGGCGCGAGCTCACTCCAAGGCAGAGTACCCAAAGGCGATAAAGCACTCCTAGGGACGGCGATATGTAACGCCTAGGTGTGCCAAGTAAAAGATTAAAGACTAAAGGTTAAAGTATATGCAAGCACTCCAATCACATGAGGCATGGCATCGACCCAGCTAGTGTGAGCCAAAGAGGCGAAAAAGCACCCTAGGGGCGCGCCAATACATAACGCCTAGGTGTGCCAAGTAAATACTAAAGACTAAAGATTAAAGTAGATGCAAGCCTAGAACTTACATGAGGCATGGCATGACTAGTGTAAATCTTAGAATGAAGGTCCCATATTCCTAAGGACATGACATGGCGATCACGCTACGATGGGGGTATGGCATTATACGATCATACTCCTGGAATATGGCATGTATAGATTTTATGATAAAAAGAAAGATGAAGAGCAGCAAGTTTCATGTATAGGCATGAATTTTAAGTCTGAGTAAGTTTATGTGTAGATGTTATATTCCTAGCATATTGATGTTAGATGTGTTTTAATATGCTACAGTTATTATTCATGGTGCTATATTTTAATGAAATTTTTGGGTCTCCCAAATGCTAAGGGTATAATTAAAATGAACTTTGCTTCGGATAAGACACTTTTCGAAATGTAAATTAAGCAGTTTGTGTGATGTTATCCTTTTCAAAATAAAACTAAGCAAAGAGGCGAATATGATATCACTATGTATGAAGATTAGAGAATCCTCACCGAGAATTTTATAATTCTCACTCCCTATTTCCATGTTGTCTCAGGATGATTTTAGAAGTTTAAAGGCAGTGAGATTCTTTATCAGACGAGGTCCCTTTCAGGGTATGATAAGCTCAGGGTATAGTACTATGACTTAAGCATAGTATTGTGCTTGGGAGAGTGTTACACTAAGATTATGTTTCTCCTTTTGGAGGCTACTATGGTAGCAAAAACTGAAAAAGTCACTACTCACAACACATATTAAGATAACTTTGTGTCATTTTTTGCATGAAAAAACACACAAAAAAAATGGATCATTCGGTTATCAATTTGCCGCACTTGTAAAAGGAACCCAAAATAAAATAATAAGATGCTGAATTTCTTAGATTATGATACACAGAAATAACATATGCAATGAAGACCGACACTGTGGCAAATCTTTCACAAATGCAGCAAAGAGAACTTAAAACAAGTGACATAGTAAGACTAATCAAATGTAAAGAGGCTGCCAAGTAGTCACTTCAAAGTAAGAGATACAAATAGCAAGTGTTGCTATCGATCCACCTCATTATTGCTTTTCCTGGTAGCCTAAACAAAAGCAATAGACTTTCTTCTATCAAATTCACAACTTGAAGCCCATGAAGTAAACCAATTTTTTAAAACACAACCATTAGTACAATGTGCAGTGAAAATTAGCACAACACTCACAGTAACTTGATACACAAATCAAAAAGTAACCAAGACTAACACACTTTTCATTTTTTTTTCAAGCAAATAGTCTTATAAGAACATTGATTAGATAAAAATAAAACTAATTTTGAGAGATATAGTTGGTCCACATTTGTCTAACAATGCTATCTCTCATTCTTTCTGATTCTACACCATCAATGCCTCTATACTCTCTTCTTGCATGTTCACATTCAAGCTCTCTTTCCATAAGCTCTCTATCAACTATTGATATATGTTCTACATCAGGATCAATACCCATCAAACATATATGAATCTAATAGCTACCATAGAATAATTTAACTATTTAAGTATGCATATAAGTAATGTTTAAAACAGAGTTCATTAGTGCTCTGCTTCTAATTGGGCACTAGACCAGTGAAAAAGTTTCCTATTAAGTATGTAAGTAGATAATAAACCATAAAGAAACTCAGCAAAATGCCAAAAACCAAATAGCATTTCCCAGTGCCTAACTAATAAACTAACATAAACTAAAAATCTTGTGTTTCTCTTGGATAAATTTCCTGCTCATCAATAAGATGACTAAACAAAGGAGCACCTGAGATCCTATTCCTCAGCCTCACTCTTATCTTTGCCCCTTATCATCATTACCTGTGACAAAGTAACAACAATAAACCGATTACAATCAATTTTTTTCCTTCTCTTTTTCAGTCATTTTGTCAAACAGAATAACTAAGTAACCTTCATGAACATAAACAGGAACACAGAAGTCATAATCCTCAACAATATTAAGCATGTGTATGTTGATATGCATTCTAAAGAAGAGATCGAAATCAAGTTTCTACAAAAACACAAATCATTGATAAAACACCAAAGAAAATCCATATATATGTAAAATAAAGAAGAGATTGAATAAGAGAGATATCAAGTTCATAACAAAACAAGAACCAGATTCATAACAATACAAAAATAATAACAACACACAAAAAAAAAAAATTCATCAGCGAACAATCAACAAGAAAATTGAAAACCAGAGAGAGAGAAAGAACCAAGGAAAGAATTGGTTTTAAAGGTAACACAGACAAAAACCAACCAAAAAAAAAAAAAAACTTACCTTTTGCACTCTCCAAATTGCAAAACTTTGGAATGAATGATTAAAATTTAAGAAAAGAACTAGAAGAAAAGGCAAAACCAAGACTGCACCTTATGTGGGTTTCATGGTCGGGCCCCGGCAAGGCTAGGCAGCTGGTGTGGGGGCACAGCGATGATGCTAGGGCATGTGGCTTGCTCGGCTAGCACTTTTGGTTGCGATCGAAACTAGATTGTCGGTGGTGTGGGTTGTGGTGGTCGGATTAGGGCTGACTTCGCAGGGGGAGGAGGAGACTCTCAGACAATGGCTGCATCCGTGCCCAGGGGGGGAGACAGGTTCTGAGAGTGAGCAATGGTAAAGGGTGGGGTTCAGAGAATGAGGGAGTGAGTAGCGGGTAGGGGTGGGGTTTCCCGGGGTGGGGGAGGAAGACTTGAGGCACTCGCGGGTGTGGGTTTTTTGTTTTTATTTTTGAATTTTTCACTTCCCTTCTCCTTCTATTGCTGATACCATATTTATCATCTTCTTTTGTCATTTTCCTTGTTTTCATACAGTTGACATCGTATATGTCGCCCAAATCGTGGGCCAAATAACGTTTCTCTTCTTTATTTGGTTATATTAGAGTGTTGTTTTGGGCTTTTGATTGCACTTTTTCCTTTTTTCCCTTTGAGGTGATGGGTGGTGGTCAAAGTCACAAATAGTTGGTATCAGAGTGGTGGCGGTTCGTCGGCGAAAGTGGGCGGCGATGGGTGCGGGTAGCAGAGGGGGAGGGAGAATATGTTGGATGGAATGGTGACAAAGGCAGAAAGGAGGAAAGAGAGAATGAGGCGCACCTACAATGGATCATTGGTCATTGAAATATCCATACACTATTGATCTTTACCGCTAAGATTGAGTGGGTGCGTGGTGCACCAAACTTTAGCCGGTGCATACTGGACGTCACCATGAAAGTAATGGTTTAAGAATGAAACTCGTACATTCGTGCATGAGAAATATTTTATTAAATATTGTAGGAATAATTAGTAACTTGTTTGTGTTTGAGGATGGTGATAGAATTATGACTAACTGATATTTTATTTGCATTTATATAGGTAGTTATCATTCTTATAAAGTATAAATGACTGATTTTTTAGGATCTAAGGAGGGAGAGGAAGATGATAGTGGGCGTTTAATTGTTTTGCTTAAACAAGTAAGAGGATGATGAGATTTGCATTTTTAGGATTTGAGAAAAAAGATGTTAAATGAAGATTAATTTAAATTTTGTAATTATTTAGTCATGTAATAAGTATAATATTGAGAACGATAAAAATTTTGCATTGGAAATAATAGAGTTCATGGCATTGAAACAATAGGAATCATTAGGAAATAGTTTTTAGTCTTTATTTGAAAATGTAAATTATATTTATTTTTTATTTTGCTACATATAATGCTGTGTCGATACTCAAGCATTCAACCTACTGAGCCGGATCAATTCTGCTTATAATCCTCCTATTTTATTTTTCTACAAAGTAACAAACAATCGAAAAGACTAAAATCAAAACCAAAATTTAGTACAAATATAACAAAAAATAATATTTACATCAAAATATCTTCTCATTTTTATAATATGATAAAGTTAGGAAAACACCTTCAATGCTGTAGACCCGCCATGACTTCAACCGGATTCAAGTTAATGATGGTAACATGAACATGATTCTCATAGCTTTCCAGTGACATAATAAGGCCGAAGACATTTGTATGCCATAGTTCACTAAAAGAATGTAACATTCTGATTATAAATGACTCTTAAAACAAAAATTCCATGCATTGTCTAAACAATAATCCAATTATTGTAAATCATGACAACTCGGTGATATATCGAACAAATAAAAAATGCGTAATTCGCATCGCTATATGAGAATAACAAAATGATTTTCAATACGAGACCCCAAGTGGTAACCATACCCTTATGTTGATGTAAAATGTCACTCTGATCATTAAGATCCAGATAAATAGCACTGATCATGCAAAATATCACGTCAGTGAAATGAGGGAATCATTTTTTAAATGGATGAGAGCACTTAGTCACTATGAGTGTTCTTTCATTGAAAGTATTTTAAGGTCAGGGAGTTTAAAGACGGAAAGGATGCCTACAATTTCATCTGCCCAGAAAGTCCTTTAAAAGAGCCATAAAGAGGCTGTGATTTTTTAAAACTGAAAATATTGTCTATTTTAGCTGTGATTGGTTGAGAAGCTTCTGCTTTGTAATCAGAAGAGTGGAGGTTCCCATAAACTCGTATACTTAAAGTCTTCTTTTGGGGTGCACCGACTTTGACATACTCATTGAAGAAGTCTATTAATTCTTGAAGAGTAAGCTCCTTTAATGCTTCAACCTGTCCAATGCCCCACAACAGAATTACTAATTCAGCTCAAGCAAGATGCTTTAGCTAAAATCCCATGTTTAAGCACATATCCAGAAACATAAGTAGCAAGAGGAGGGAAAAAGGACTCAAAGACTCCATTTATTTGGGAGGGAGAGTAAGTGAAACCATACATTAATGTTTGAATGCATACCTCAAAGTCTTTCCTATCAAACCTCAGAGTTCCATCACTAATCTCTCGCCAGAAAAACCCTGATTCTTCCCTGAAGTTTTTGTGTCTCTCCAGTTTCATATCTATCAATGCATTTACATTGCTCTGCACACAAGAAGTTGAGAAGTCAGATGCATAACTAACGTTTTAAACACAATTACCAACCGATAGTAATAATTCAACAAACGGTACAGTTAAAAACACCCAGCAGATTTAATTCAAAAAACTTTTCTGTCAAAGATTAACTCTCCTAAAAGCTTAAGCTATTGGATGAACACCCATGATTGATATTATAGCTCCTAACAATGTAGATAATCTAAATGAATATGAGAATTTACCTAACCACATATTTATATATATATTCTAAATCTCCTCCCAAATTGATCTTATAAAAGTAGTATTGGAGCATTGATCATTAGAGAACAACATTTTTAGGATGTCAAGATTTCTGGCACTTTTAATGCTTTTTGTTCCACGGAACATTTGAGAAACAATTTTTCAGTGGCAAGATTGCAACACATTTTAGTTTCAGTATATATGATAAGCGGAACTTAAAAATATCCTAATGTACAATATAGCCTTTTTCTTTCCTTATACAGTAGTGATTCTTTCACCACCTTGATTTTACATCACTTTCCTTCACATGAATTGGTTTCAGTGCTCACACTAGTCCCCTGTGCATTGATTGAAATAGTGCAAAACTACATGATGTGCAAATACTGCTGTCCTTGCTCTATGTAGATGACCGTGCAAATCAAGTGAACACATAGATATTAAGTTTATTATACATATGACCATTCCTGTATTCATGTTTCAAGTGAGAAGTTAATTCAAAACTCATGAAGGGAAGAGATCGGGAAGAAACATTCCTTTTCTCAATTCATGATTAGGGAACAACAGTTACATATAAAGACAAAATAAAATACCACTAGAACTAACTATCAAACCTTGAATTCATCATTTGTCATCTCACGTAGTTTGGCCTCAAACATACTGAGAAATGCCTCAACTCTCTGCTCGAGGTTTCCAGGACCCTGAGAAGGAAGCAGCATACTAGTATTAAGCAACCAGGACATCAATTATAAAATGATTTAGATTTAGCTCCAAATACCTTTACTGTGGATTGGATAATAAACTGCAGTCCCCGTATACCACAATCATTCCTACGTGTGTTCAAAATTTAAGTTGAAAACAAGTGCAATTATTTTACTGAATATGGATATCAGTGACACTACAGTTAGACACACCTCTGCATGAGCACAGTAATGTACCCTAGTTGCTCAACTGATCGAAGCTGATGAAAGGCTGGTTGCTTTGCAACAAGGGCAAAAAGCTGAAGTTTAACATTCAGCTTAAAGTCATCTCGACCAACCTACAAATTTCTCAAACAACAATGGCTTTAACAATACAAGGATAAAGAATTCATATAATCAAATGACAGGGCCAAAGGGTAAAGGAAAAATACAAGTCTAAATATATAAACAGAAGAAACTGAGAACTTTGGTAGCCCGCAAAATAATAAAAGATCACATATGAAACAACTTCCATCCAACTACATTCTTTTGGTCAGCTGCTATGGCATTTCATATACAACAGAGCCTTGTACCATTCAATAGGGTTGATTTTATGGATTAAACAACTATATTGGACTCCAATCAAAAAACAAAATTTAAATAAATAAGTAAAGGGTAAATAGCACAAACTCTCCTTGAGGTTTCTTAAAATAGCACGTAACCCCAATCTTGTTTGAAAATTGCACTCCACCCCATTATGAGAATATTCTAATGGAGTATTCTCACTTATTTAACCATGGTTAACCCAAAATGCTTTTTGGGAAAAAAAAAATAACCAATCTTAACTCACATAATCCCATTCTTCGATTACCACTTACCCTCACCGGCCTTTGTTATATCTCTTATTAAAAATTCACAAGAAATAAGGTAAAACTCTCCATCTTATAATTTTCCCTATATTCTCATTCTTTTAGCAATTTCTTTCTATTTTAAATAAATTTCACATGCCTTCTATTTTCTTAATTTTTTTACCTTTTGAATACATAAAATTTATTAAAAATGTGGAGATTTAATGAATGATTGTTGAATACCTTACAAGATGCTTTTCTAATGTTATAATTTTTTTTTTAAATAAAGATGGTAGCTTTCATGATTTTAACATATAAAGGAGGCTAAAATAATTTTTATAAAATATAATACAAACAATTTTTGGAGAGGAATTTTATTCAAGATTTGATTGAAAAGGTCAAAGAAGCATGATATCTTCATAGTAGATTTTGAAGGTTCAATTTAGTCTTGAAAAAGTTGATTTATTTGTGGGCAAAATGAATAAACCATCTGCATAAAAAGAGAGAGGAAAAGAGGGACTTGTATCTTTTTTCTTTGTCATGAGAGAGTAAATTACCTGCGCAACTAGTTGGCATTCCATGTTGAACTTAATCAATATAATTCTATCTTTTAGCACATCTTAAATAATGAGAATATAGAGAAAATTATAAAATAGAAGAACTTCACCTTGTTTCTTGTGAGTTTTGAATAAGAGGGAGTAAAGCTGGTGAGAGCAAGTAGTGATCAAAGAATAAGACTGAGTGTGTTGAACATACTGTATTAGGTATGATATGATAAGCTAATATTATATGTTATGACCTTATCCATTGTTTGGTACAGTTAACGTATCATATAAGCTTATTTATCACAACCCTCTTTACATATCAAAATGATGGATAACTTATTCAAGTCTACTAAGGTTGGAGTAGCCCTAATTAGCTTTTGCTATACAAGGACTATTTCACTCTCTATTTCTTTTTGTATATTTATTAAAAAAAAATATTATTAAATAAGTAAATAAATAAATAAAAATAACATTTAATACAATAGTAACTATTCAAACAAATATACAAATGTATAAATAATAATAAAGAATATTTAATATAAATCTCACTATATATATAATAAAAATAATTCTTAGAATGAGAGATTAGACCTTATTGAACTTTAATGCATAAAGACATGCTCTCCCTCTGACTTTTTTCATATTTATGAAAATAATACAAATAGTAAAAAAAAGTTATTAAAAATATATAAATAAATAATAAATAATTTTCAATATAAACTACATTTATATAATATAAATTTAAAATAATAAAAATAATAAATATTTAAACAATTATATTAATTTTTAAATTTTTAATTATATAATTAATAAAAATTATATTTATTATAATTTCTTTTTTTGGTTATATTTTATAGTTAAAAATAGAAACTACCAAAATATATAAAAGAGAGAGTACTGTGTTTAAAATTTTTTATATTTTATTAAAACAGCAAATATTTATTTATCATTATATACATAAATAACAAATTTTATTTAATATAAATTATAACTGTATATAATAAAAAAAAGAAATATTTAACATAAATATATTTAGAAATAACGAGTTCTATTTGTTCATTATAATTAATAAAAATGACTAATTTTTTACTATAACGTTATTTATATTAGAATTTTACTTTTGATTAGAATTATTTGTGATAATAATTAAAAAAAAAAAACTATCTTACATAATACAACATTTTATATAGTGATATATCAAATATTGTATAGTATTGAAATTTTATCGAGTCTTATCCTATCCTATCAAATCTTATCTTATTAGGTGTGCAAAATGGAACCCATGCGAGTTAAGATTTTTTTTTTTTAAAGAGTTTAAACTCGTGAGAATTTTTTTTTTTCCCCAAAACATTTTGAGTTCACTATGGTCAAATTAGTGAGAATATTCCATAAGAATATTCTCATAATGGGGTGAAATGTAATTTTCAACCCAGAATAGGGTTAAGTAGTATAATGAGAAACCTCGAGAGTTTGTGCTATTTACCCATAAGTAAATCTCCACTTTAGTCTCTGAAAGTGTGAGTGCGCTTGTCATAATAATCTCAAATTTTATGAAATTAACATTTTAGGGTAAATACAATGTCAGGGACCAATTTCACTACGGAATACAATGTCAGGGAGTAAAAGGTAAATCTCCTAGAATAAGGAACTACTATGACACGCTTCCAATTTCAGGGATTAACGTAAAAGTTTACTCTTCACTAAATCAATTTAGAGCAAGGTCTTTTCAAAATGAAATTTATAGGGAACTCAACACTTATATTGTTAAGTAGTGAGGATGGTTTACTTAGTATTGGAAATACCAAAAAGATAGTGGAGGGTTTTGAAGAAGAGTGACAAAAAGATTTAGGAATATATGATCATTGATAGAGGCATTGGGTGCAATGGGATAACACTTTGTTGTCCAATAATTAACATGAACGTTTTAATATAAAGGTTAGGGTCCCCCATTACGGTAATTTTCAATCAGAGTTCAAAAGAACCCAATTAAAGCAGTAAGTGGTATAAAAATAGTTTAGCTGTTTGCTAGCCTAGGCTCCAGCAAAGTTGTGCACAATTTGTTGTCATTGATTTGAAACTTTGTGAACAGCCAAAGTAAATCACATAAAACAGACATGACGTAAACCACTAGTTTTTCAAGTCCAAAACAATAATATTCGGATAGATCAGTGCACTCCAGTCTGGGGCAGTTAAATGTGCAAAACACAACTATCACAAATAAGGAAATTTACCTGTATATAGTACACAAGACAAGAATTGTCATCTTCAGGATTAAGACATTCTGATGGGTAGAAGTAACTCATGCCACTTTCAAGCTTAACAACCCGATTTGTCAGATGCTGGGATGGGAATAGAGGCTGGCATAGAGGTTTTGAACCCTTAAAGAGAACATCTTCTATGTGCCTAACCATTGACTCTGCTTCATTACCTTCAATGTTTCCTGTACAAAAAATTTCAGTTAAATGCTTAAGCCCAACTGAAATAAAAAGTAACTAGACAGCCGAAAGAAGAGAGAGGCTTAAGAACCTGCTATATAACATTCTAAAAAGGTCCTTGAGAGCATCGCTGGTACAAATTTAGAAAGATCTTCAGCCTGAAGAAAAGGAAGTACTTCTAGCTGTTCCATCCAAGGCCGGGTTTGATCTTGTAGTATCAATGAGCAATAGTACATAGCTTGTTGATATGGTTGTTCATACTTGTGATTATGGTACTCCTTGGTTACCATTTCCTGATAAAAGGGTTCGTAAAAAAAGAAAATTAAATCTGACTAAGAGTAAATATGAAAATCAAGACATTTTTGTTTTCAGAAACGCCATGAACAAATTACAGATCGAATATTGCACACAACCTCTTATTGTTTTGTTGACATATTTTCCTACAACGATAGAGTTAAAGAAAACAACGGCCAACTTTTTGTGTAAAAAGACATAGAAGAGAAGAAACTACCAAAGAATCAGTCATGCCTCATGATATACAATACAAGAAATCAATTCAACACGCAAACGACACCAAAGAGCAAACTAAATGTCATATGGGATGCGCCTCATACAGTACCTTGATAACTGAGAACCTGTCAGTTTTCACTCTGAATGCTGCAATCTTTTCAACTATGGTTTCAAGTAAAATACTTAGCTTGTGATTATAACCAAGGACAGTCACCTGAAAGATATAATGGCATTTCTATGATGAGAATGGAAATAACACACTAACTCACACACAGGAACGAAGGCAAATAAATGACGGGCATAAATTATGATTGTGTATATCAAGTTCCTCATTTCTTCTGTTTTCTATTTTCATTTAACTCCCTCACAAATTTTATCATACAAAGCATGCAAACCAACAGCAGCTAATTGAAGGATCAATTAAGATTCAGAAGATGAGAAGGTAGGCCAACAAAACTCAAGTTAACAATAATGTGTGGAAGAGTCCTTCCAAATTTTATGTCAACATTGTCCCTCGTCTATTAAACTATAAATTTAACCATGTTATTTCGCTGATAAATTTATGATAATCAGTATCCCACTTGTGAACCTTTAAATGATGTCAACTTTCTAAATCAGTCATAAAAAATTAAAAATATAGATTTAAACACATAATATGCACTTATTTATATCTAGCATCTACTCACCATCTGTTTTCTTTACACTTCAAAATTCAAATAGACTACAAATAATATTGATTATAGACTAACAGATAGTGACCTTAAAGGGAAATTACAACCTTGAAAGTGAAATTATATTAGACACAATACCTGGAAACCACTAGCTGTGTCATTTACACTATAATATAAACCAGCAACCTGAGCATAGTAAGCTGCGGACAGAGACATATTTTTGTCATTAGCTTGTAATTACAACACAAATTTAGAAAATGGAGATACAGTAAGAACTTCTTCAACTTGTATTAAGCAAGAAACCAGACAAGTTAGTGAAGAAATATCTTTTCACATAGAAGTCAGTAAAACTAGCAACCTACCATATTCATTCAAGTAATCCATCAATAATCGTGTGAAAATATGCATCAGAACTTCGGCCTCAGGAGAGTTTCCAGCATAGGGGCAATTGAAATCAATCTTTACATAAGCCTTGGGAGTGGAGAACAATGTATCTGGTTTGTACCATAAAGCAGAATATGATGACCTGCTTAACAAAACTGGAAATTTTACCTGTTTCAAAATATTAATAACTTAATCAACATAACAATGCCAAAAATCATATATAAATACTAATAATTAAATGTCATACTTTCTCTTGCACAGGTTTAAGTGACAAGTCGGTAGGGATGAATATATTAGGAGCTGGAAGATGCAGATTTTGATCAGGAGCAGAAAGCACCCACCCCTGTAGATACAAGCTTATGTAGGACTGTCAGGTTTCATTCTTATGACAGTTTCACCATATAACTAGATATAATGAACATAGTGTTCATAATCCAGTCCAAAAATCAAGCATAGTTATTCACAGAAACACAGACCTGAATCATAGCACTGCTAATCTTTTCAATGGAATATGCAGTTCCATACCATGGCTCCACCTTATCAGTATGCCCTTCAAAATTTTTCGACTCCCAAAAGATTCTGCATGACACAGAATGAGTTTGCATAGCAATCGAAACAAAGTCACAGCCCCACAGATGTAAAAGCTCAAATAATCATAACAAATAGCAATAATAAAAAAATAAAAGATAAATTTCACAAAGTAACTGAAACATTAATTGCAAAAAGCTGTAATTTGAACTCCAGGCACTGGTTTGTGGGCTTATGATACTCCACACATAGGAAAAATTTCTCTGAGTATATTAATTTCAACAAGGATTTAATGGCCAGAAAAAGAGACATCATGCTATAATGTGCTCAATCTGTCACTACTACAATGAAAGCAAATCAAATTATATAATTTACTTTATAATTCCCTAAATTGGTTTATTCAGTCTGTTTACTTTTTTAAAAAAATATCTTCTCTACAACCAAGTTCAATCATGCTCCGCAGAACACAATCCGTGCTTGTAGGATCAACTTTAAAATTCCTTTCATAATTTTCTCAAAAGAGAAAGAAGTTATATTATAGTCTTACAAACCACATAACCACATTTGAGAAGTAATAATTATGCTCTTGCAAAACCACATAAAGCAACAATCTTATATGAAAGATTTTGTTAAGATATAAAACCATTCATGAATCGCCACCTAATAGCTTAAGCTTTTTTAGTTATTTTGCTAAAGTAATAGCTTAAGCTTTTAGGAGTGCTGATACTTTACATACTTCATATATAAAATTACATCTTTGATTTTAGTACACCTACCGAACATTGTCTGGAGAAAGCTGATCTAGAATCATTTTGATCACACTTGGGCTAAACTTAGAAGGCAAAGATGATCCTGTCAACCAATCTTTTGGAGGATATAACTGTAAAACAACATAGCTGCATTAGTATTACAATTTCCATGAAAAGGATTTATTGCAAATTATGTACAACCTCACTGAAAAGTTAGTCATCAAAAGAAAAAGTTGGAGTACCTGCATATTCATTGCAATATTGACGACATAATCACTTGGAGGAGTTTTGTCCTGATAATGAAACTTGGTCTCACAAACAGCTGAAAGCTTCATTAACATGCGAAATTGCATTAGAATCCGTTGAAACGAGGGGCACAAACAGAAAATAGGAAGAAAAAAAATTGATTGTGAAATTAATGTGGTTTCAGCAATGGTGGAAAATAGGCATACTACCACAGGTGAAGTGCAGAAGAAATTCACTGTGATCAACGAAGATTGCAATGATTATCAGCTCAACACTCAAACCATAATCCCAATACACCCAAATCCTCGCTGTTTACTGAGATTTACTACACACTACAAGCCCAATCAAATATAAGCAACTTTAATACTTTATAACAGAATATTTTAAAATATTTACAATCATTACTTTCAAGTGATTATTAAAAAAAAATTATTTGAAAAAGAGATTTCAATAACAGAAAAATAAAAGAAAAAACCGAGATGATTGACAAAAAAAATTTAAATATTAAAATCAATGTACACAACTAAGATAGACCATTGAACATTCTTGGGATGTCCAGAGAGAGGCACATGCGTGCACACCCCAAAAAAGAAAGAAAGAAAGAAAGGAAAAAAAAAAAGGGAGGTTATTAATGGCTAGCATATTGTAACTGTAAAATGTAGACAGAGACTTCTGCAGAGCATCATCATTTTTTTTTCCCCAGGATAAAAGAAGAGACTTTATTAACAAGAAGAGAAAATTATTACAAAGAGAATGGAGGAGAAGAGATACAACAAAAAGGAAAGTATCTTTCACCATAATAGACTAAAAGCTCTTCATATAATTAGAGTTCATTAGAGTTTACTATCTCCCTTTGTTTTGACTGATCTACGTTGATCACATAGAAAAACCCCGAAGCACAACCATTAGTTTAATATATTTCAGTGGGCTTTACTGCATAAAACAACTTTAATTGTTCATCAGAAATCAGAATAATTCACACACTAATCCGTTTTCTCACATTATTATGTGTTCCTTCATTAGCTAACTGGCATTGTCTAAACCCATTGTTTTTTAAGGTGAAACAAGTTATTACAAAAAAGAGGATTACAAGAAAACAGGACGAGAAGGAAAGAAATACTTCATAACATAGATATATATAAAAAATTACAGAGACAATTGGCACTATATTAAAACGTAAATACATTATTTCATAAAGATTTGTTAGGCTCTACCTAAAAATCAATAAATAAAGATTTTCTTAGGTAAAGGAAAAATAAGGAGAGCAAGCATAAAAACCAGTTGTAGAGGACATATTTAACCATCATACATATCTAAATCCATACCTCTCGAAATATCCATTCACAAACACCAGAATGCTGTAGAAGCTCAAGGTATTTGAACAACAACCCTATGATATCTTGTATGTGCTCTACAAATAAAAGCCAAAAGTACCAATCAGGTTAAAGAATCAATAAACAATGCTTAACAGATCTTGAATCTAGTATAACGATAATAATACTAATAATTTTCATAAAATTATAATAATAAAAATAACGATGTTGATGGCAATGATAACAAATATGTAATGTCTACCATGAACAGCATGCTTCATGCTTAGAATTTAATATGACAAAACTCATTGAACGTGGGAAGATATGTGCAAACCAACAACAAAGAGAGAGGAGGGAGAAGGGAGGGAAGAGAAATCTAACCATGACCAGCATCAGTAAGATCAATTGACACTTTAAAGAAAGAAAAGTCCAAACTCCAATCTGATTCACCTGCAGACAAGCCCGTAGCCCATCCTGCAAATTGGAATTTTTTTTTTTTTTGGTTTTTTTTTTGTTTTTTGTTTTTTTTTGTTGGGGGGGGGGGGTTTAAAATGAGACATCTCATAAAATATAGAAGCTAGAATATGCCTACATGAATTTATTATCAAAAAAACATTGATCCAGACCCCTGAGGATCAAATGTATACCCATGATGAACATAAAGACAACCAAAAAGACTAGCCCTCCATTATGTTAAGTCTAGTGGGTCTATAAAAAATGTTGGGTTCTAATTGGCTCTGATTCCATGTAGAAAGGGGACTGACGGAGAAAGGAAGTGAGACAGAAAATGATATTTGTTCCCAAAACACTCAGCTAAATTATTAGCTTCCAGCATGCATATTCATATACACTGCAAACAGAGTTGCACTTACACATAATAATACAAGCTTGTAAGTCTAAAACCCAAAATTTCAAAAGGCCAACCTAGTCTTAACAATAACAATAGAAATCACATTTCCCTTTTTGCAATCAAAAGTGCAAAGTCATAAAAGCCATCTTCCAAAACTATTATCTTGCTTGACCAATATTCTGGTTACAATTTGATATGAGCAAACATACAAACATATACAGACATACAAAGGACTTTAGATGGGTTTAGTTAGAAGAAATTGCAACTTCCACCACTTTTTCTCCCCTAACCTATTAAACAATAACTCATTTGGTCAGCAGCACTGATCATCATTAACAGTACCCATTTAACTCATTTAAAGTTTTGTACCCATTCCCCCGAATGAGGAGGAAACCTAATGCTTCATTTTTGATTGGCAGCACTGATCATCATTAACAGTAATACTATAGCAGTTTAACAAATCACACAAAACACACCCCTAAGATGTCTCTGTTGTGTTTTCTCCCTGGTTGAGGCTAGTTTTCATTTCTTACACTGATCAAATTCTAGACACGTGAGGCAAAGACATTTTGGTATTTTTTGCAAATGCTGGACCTGTTCTGCAAATTTAAGCAAATCCTATTAAGTTATTCCCCTAGACTTTGAAGGAGAAAGATGTCAAGGCCTGCCTTATGGTGATGCACTGTATATATAGTAACTTGGTGTTTAGAATTAGAGAGGACTGTCGGAATTTTCAAGAGGTGTCGCAGCCTGTCATACAGGATAAAATGATGAGCTCAGCTAACATTTTAGACTTGTCTTATTTTAGTTAATGCTGTCATTATGTTGAGATTGTGCCGGATTTGTTTATAATATAAACGTTAATTAAGGATATGTAAATATCTGTGAATATCAATTAGGGTAGATTGTTTCCTTTATTAGAGATTGTAATTATGTGCAAAGATTTGATTATTAGTAATATATAATTCTGTGGTTGAGGAGTTTTGTCCTCAAGCAATTCATCACAAACACTCTCTTAACATGGTATCAAAGCCTGGTTCTCTCGTGTCTAAGTCCAGCCGCCATTGTCCGGCAAGGATTTCTCCCTTGTCGGCCGCCACGTCCAGGCTCCCCCAATGAATCGTCAAAGTAAGGCGGAATCCATCCTCGGAACCTCCCGATCGATACTTTGTCCACAGTAGTCACCAGCGCCGCCGCCACAACGCCGCCTGTCGAAGCTCGCTCGGTCGCTGCGTGAGAGCCACTACGCCTTCCCGACCTCGGTTTGCCGCTTCCAGCGCCGTTCGACTGGTCGGCCTCCCCGGTTGTTTTGGTCGGTGGTCAATTTCTATCACTCCTTCTTGGTCGCATAGCTCAAAGCCCTCTTCCTCATTCTTGGGTCCTATTTGCATTGCATAAATGCCGTCCTCAACCACTTCAGACAACCCAGAAGTTGAAATCACCCCCTCTGGTCATAGAAAGCCCTCCAGTAATGTACCCATCACATATGCATTCTCAGGAACTCCCACAATCACATCGAGAAAATTGAGCAGGAAGAATTTTTAGCTTGGTCAGCCTCAATTGAATTATGGTTCCTAGGACAAGGACTTTCCGATCATCTCCATCATTCGCCTCCGATGTTCCCAAGAAAATAGAAGTCAGTGGGAAAGGTTTGATTATCAGTTGTGTGCTCTATTATGGCAATCAGTAGAGCCTACAATTCTAGTCAATCTGAGGTCCTTTAAAACATGTTCTTCTTTTACGAAGAAGACTCAAAGCTTGTTTGCTAATGATATCCAACGCTTATATGATTCAAATTCAAAAGCGGCATCTCTTAAACAAATCGGATCATGATATGACAGAGTTTGTTACTCAGGCACAAGCAGCTGTAGAAGAGTTAAAAATGTTTTTGCAAGCTGATTCCCATGAGGCTTTGAAGACAAAGGCTGGATAATCTGTATGGTCTTCAGTTCTTACGTGCAATGCATCCCGATTTTGAGCATATTAGTGATCGGATCCTAACTGGGCAAGCGGTTCCTACTATGGAAGATCTAATTACTGGACTTGAGAGTCCCTCCACCGAAAAGCCTCCAACTTATGTTCAAATACAAGCCGGCGTCTGCTATGGTGACTGCGTCGGGGATCTCGTGGTGGACGTGGAGGCGTGGAGGCGAGGAAGTCGAGGGGGGCGTGGAGGCCGTCCCTATTGTACTTACTGCAAATGGCAAGGGCATACCCAAGATACTTGTTATTCACTTCACGGATTCCCTGAGAAATCAGTCAATATTATTCAGTTTGATCCTTGTCAAGGGGAAGAGAAAAAGGCTGATTTATTGTCAGGCAAACAACCCATTGCTATTTAGAAATAGAATTCCGTGAGTACCTTCAATTGAAGGCAGCTGCCAAGCAAAATCAAGCTCCCATCGCCACGCTTGCTCACAAGGTAATCCCACAGTTTGTATCTCTCATTCTGATAATAGTCCAAACCCTTGGATAATTGATTCGGGTGCCTCCGACCACGTAGCTGGTAACAGATCCCTTTTTACCTCTCTTTCTACGCCTGTCCTCCCTAAATTTGTCACTTTGGCAGATGGTTCAAAAGTCCTTGCCAAAGGGGTCGGTCATGTTTCACTTACCAAGTCTATGCTTTTGAAATCTGTTTTATTTATACCAGAATGTCCTTTTAATTTAGTTTCTCTTAGTCAGCTTACTCGTTCTCTTAATTGTTCTGTCACCTTTGATTCTAATTCCTTTATTATACAGGATCGTGGTACGGGACAGACGATTGGCGTAGGGCATGAGTCACAAGGACTTTACTATCTCAAGTCACCTCCACCCGTGATTTGTGCAAACTCGAAGTCTCTGGTCTTCTCCATAACCGCTTAGGTCATCCTAGTTTGTCGACACTTCAGAAGATGGTACCTAGTTGTGCCAAGTTAGAGTCTTTAAGTTGTGAGTCATGTCAACTTGGAAAGCATGTTAGGTCTTCTTTCAAGAGTCGTGATAAGGATCAAATTAGGTCATCTTTTTCTCTTATTCACTCTGATATATGGGGGCCTAGTCGTGTCACTACTTCTTCAGGTCTTAGGTATTTTGTTACATTTATTGATGATTTTTCTCGATGTACTTGGTTATTCTTAATGAAAGAAGCAGTCTGAACTTTTTCTATCTTCACATCCTTTTTCACTTTGAAATTCCAAACTCAATTAGGCACAAGTATTAAGATAGTACGCAGTGATAATGCGAAAGAATACTTCTCACCTGCTTTTTCTTCATTTATGACATCTCATGGCATTTTGCATCAATCTACTTGTCCTCATACATCCCAACAA
The DNA here is from genome assembly GCA_031439595.1 of Pterocarpus santalinus. Taxonomy (NCBI): domain Eukaryota; kingdom Viridiplantae; phylum Streptophyta; class Magnoliopsida; order Fabales; family Fabaceae; genus Pterocarpus; species Pterocarpus santalinus. The sequence continues at coordinate 63,878,561 of CM062532.1, forward strand.
AAATGGAGTTAAGGAAAGGAAGAATAGACATCTCCTTGAAAGCTGCACGTACTTTATTGTGCATGCTAATATGCCTTTGCACTTTTGGGAGATGCAATCTTAACTGCTTGGTATTTAATTAATCGTATGCCTTCTTCTGTTTTGAATAATCAAGTGCCTCATTCACTTTTGTTTCCTAAGGGTCCTTTGTATCAAGTTCCTCCTCGTGTGTTCGGGTGTATTTGCTTTGTTCATGCCCTTTCTCCTGGTCAAGATAAGTTGTCTGCTAGGGCTGTCAAATGTGTTTTTCTTGGGTATTCTAGACTACAAAAAGGGTATCGGTGTTATTCTCCTATTACTCATCGTCGGTATATCTCTGCTGATGTTACTTTCTTTGAAGACACACCATTCTTCACCTCTCCCGTTGAGTCTAATATTGTCTCTGAAGTCCTTCCTGTTCCATGTTTTGGTCAACCCATGTTATCCTTGCAGGAACCATCAATAGGCACCACAGAATCCTCAGTTGTCTTACCCGATACCAATTCTCATAGCCACTTGAGCGACCTTGGATCACCTATCACCGTGAGTCACTGGCGAATGCGAGGGCATGAGATGGCGAGCATTCCGGTGACCCATGTCCTATTTGGAGTCTCCTACTACGGACTGTCACTACCTGTTGATGACCATCCTATTGCTCTTCGCAAAGGTACTCGTTCCACTAGAAATCCTCATCCCATCTATAATTTCTTGAATTTTCATCGTTTATCTCCACCCTACTATGCTTTTGTTTCCACCTTGTCTTCTGTTTCCATTCCTAAGTGTGTCAGTGAGGCACTCTCTCATCCAGGTTGGCGACAAGCTATGATTGACGAGATGCTTGCTCTCGAGCATAGTGGTACATGGGACTTGGTTTCGCTTCCTCCAGGGAAAAGCGGTTGGATGTCGATGGGTGTATGCTATTAAAGTTGGCCCTGATGGTAATGTTGACCGCCTCAAAGCCCGGTTGGTTGCTAAGGGTTATACTCAGACTTACGGTCATAATTACAGTGATACTTTTTCTCCTGTGGCTAAAATTGCTTACATCGCATTTTTCTTTCCATAGCGACCATGAGTCATTGGCCACTCTTTGATTGGATATTAAAAATGCCTTCCTTCATGGGGACCTTGATGAAGAGATATACATGGAGCAACCACAGGTTTGTTGCTCGAGAGTCGAAGGATTGGTTTGCGGAACTACGGCGTTCACTTTATGGGCCTAAAACAATCCCCAAGAGCGTGGTTTGGCAAGTTTAGTCTTTGTTGTTCAAGAGTTCGGCTTGAAAAGCAGTAGGTGATCATTCGATGTTTTATCGGCACTTCACCTAGTCAATGCATTTACTTGGTAGTTTGCGTGGATGACATAGTCATTCTTGGTAGTGATCATGAGGGGATATCTCGGTGAAGAAACATTTGTTTCATCATTTTCGAGACTAAGGATTTGGGCAAGCTCAAGTACTTTCTTGGTATTGAGGTAGCTCGGTCAAGAGTGGTGTTGCTATAACACAAAGGAGTATGCTCTCGATATATTGGAAGAGGCAGGAATGCTAAATTGCAAACTGTTGTTGACTATGGATCCTAACGACAAGATTGTTGCCAAATCAAGGAGAGTCATATCCTGATCCAGGTAGATATCTGAGACTTGTGGGGAAGCTAAACTATCTCACTATTACTAGACACACGATATCTCATATTCGTTAGTGTAGTGAGTCGGGTTTATGCAATCCCCATGTAATGATCAGGATGCGTGATGCCAATTTTGAGATATATCAAGAGAGCACCTGGTCAAGGATTGTTGTATGAAGATAAGAGGAATACCGCAGTCATTGGGTATTGCGATGCAGATTTGGGTCCCTGTTGACCAGGCGGTCTACCTGCAGTATTGTGTCTTTATTGGAGGAAATCTTGTATCCTGGAAGAAGCAAGAAAGCAGAATGTTGTTGCTCGATCTAGTCTTGAGGCTGTATCGGTCCATGGCGGCAAATCACGCGTGTGAACTAATATGGATTAAACAATTACTTCTAGAGTTAAAGTTTGGGATGATTGCACAAATGAAGTTGTATTGTGACAATCAAGCAGCACTTCATATTGCTTCTAATCCAGTGTTCCATGAGAGAACTAAACACATAGAAGTCGATTGTCATTTCATCAGAGAAAAGGTTATATCCAAGGAGATAGTCACTGAGTTTGTTAGCTCTAGTGATCAATTGGCTGATATTTTCACAAAGTCTCTCAGAGGTCCTCGAAGTGATTATATTTGTGACAAGCTTGGCGCATATGACTTATATGCTCCAGCTTGAGGGGGAGTGTTGAGATTGTGCCGGATTTGTTTATAATATAAACGTTAATTAAGGATATGTAAATATCTGTGAATATCAATTAGGGTAGATTGTTTCCTTTATTAGAGATTGTAATTATGTGCAAAGATTTGATTATTAGTAATATATAATTCTGTGGTTGAGGAGTTTTGTCCTCAAGCAATTCATCACAAACACTCTCTTAACAATTCTATTAAAAACAATATTGGGACGAAACTAGGCTTTATAAAATGAATGATGTAACAGTGTTTGGCTGAATACCGATGCAACAGAAATAAAGATAAGGAATAACTCTAATATATTACAAAAACTGCAACAAATAGCAAAGCAAAAAGAGTTATCCAAACTTCATAGGTCTATTATTAGTCGTTCACATTTTTTTTAAAAGGAAAGAATAGATATAAGTTAGCCTAAATAGATATAAATAGAATTGTAGGAGATTGGAATTAGAAAAAAGATGGTTCACTGAGAAGAGAAAAAGGGGGGGGGGGGGGGCCAAAAGAAACAGAGATACTTCCTTAGCTTGAATGCGGTATTCTGCAAATGGTATTTTTCAGAGGTCTTTCTCTAGTATATATGCAAACAGATTGGCCTGCTTTGTTACATGGGTTAATCTCGTAGGAATTAAATGCTTTCTTTTTCTTTCTTCTTGCAAAGATACCTTATCCTCTCTCTATGTACCCCTCTTTCTAATTAATGAATTTCTTTTTCTACCAAAAAAAAAAAAGGAAAGAGAGCATGCTTTATGCTTTTAGAAGTTACAGGATTAAACAAAGAGAAGGTTCAGTCCATCCTCCTTTCATTTGATTTTCTTTTTTTTCTCAACAAAAAGTTCTAAAATATCTAAAAAATAGAGAGGACAGGAGAGAAATTAGCATTCTAGAATACAGATACATAAACATAGGTGGTTTTAAAATTTTCATTAATATGGGCAAGATCTCATATATATAAAAAAATCAGATTTCAAAGGCAAAGCATTCCAGAAAATTAATAACGAAATATGCAACAGATGTACAGGACCCACCCAATGTTTTCAAGATGTAATATAAAGACCCTTCTCCTTCATGGCCAATAAGATGACCAAGATACCTGCATGGCCCTTCAGTGTAATAACGAATCTCAGGGGTCACTGGCCATACAATTTTCAACTTATGACCTTGTTTTATTGGGACAGTCCTGACAAGAATCTAAAACAGAAAGGCAAAACAGGACATGCATTAGAATCAACGCACAAGGAGCTAGATAGACTTTACCATTGAGTCACAAATAGAACATGTGTACCTGCAAATGCTCTGATTTGCATGGCTGACCAGGAGGGTGGAAAGAACTTCTATTGGTGTTTCTAATATCCTGGAACTTTTCTTCCACAATGTTTTGAATTTTATCAAGGCTTTCTGAAAATATCCACGCACAGATGATTCTATTGTAGCCATTTCAGAAAAAAAAAAATCAGTTGAAACTGTAATTTAAAACAAAAGAAAATATCTTTTACCTTTTGTATATACAACTAGATGCATTAGATTGGCAGAATAGTTTTCTTCATAGAATCTGATAAGCTCGTTCCTTGTGTCTAACCCTTTTGCTTTTGGTCTAACTTCCAAAGTGTCCCAGTTACCTGATGGGGGGAAAAAAAAGAGAAGGGGGGGTCTACAAGCAATTACTATGATGCAAAGAAGATTATAACCATGATAATATGGGTGCATTTGTTTCAAACAAAGTGATTTTTTTAAACTTAAAAAAACCACTTTTCATAGAAATTACTCATCTCAGCTCAACCCAAAAGTTAAAAACAGATTTTTTTTTTTTTAATAGCTTTTGAGTAGAAGCTAAGATAAGTAATTTCTATGAAAATTGATATATATATATATATTAGGGGCCAAAAAAAGCTGAAACAAATGCATCCAATGTTTATTACAGCTTAATTTGGAGAAAACAATTTCTTTTCTAGAATAAGTTATAACACAGTTAAGCATATTCATATATTACATTAAAGCATAACCAGAACCAGATATATGCAAAATCATATCAATGACATAATACTCATGCACACACACGTGAAGTTGAAGTTCAAGCACAAATTAAAATTTGGAACTTCAATTATTCATAAGTTAACCCCAGGAATATTGTTGGTATTTGGGAAATATCCTCCAGTTGGCTCAGAAATCAGCAGTTGTCAATGTGAAGCAAGAATAATATCCAAAAAATAAAATAAAAATCTTGCAGAATACTCCATAGAGTTTATTCGCACTTAAGATAGAACTTATTTGAATACGTAGTAAAGCATTTCAAGAGATTGAATTACAAAGACAGATTCTTAAAACTAATGAACTTGGAAACGGAAAAAAGCAGGTTTAAAAAAGCATCAGCCTGCAAATACTTAATTGGGGGGGGGGGGCGGGCGGGGAATCCACATATCTTCATTCGTTGACAAGGCAAAAGGAAAAAAATCTTAAAAAGAAAAAAAGATAAATCCTATTCATTATTTTATATATATATATATATATATATAATCATCAAGCAACCAACTATTTTAAATAATAGAAATCTAATTTGGAAGAAATATCAATACCATGATGTTGTAAGCACATCTTGGTATGAGTTTTTAGACTAAGTAAAAATAAAAGACATAAAAAGTTAATGATGCAGCAATGAAAACAAGCACTTTGCTCTGTATGCAAGCCCATCGAAAGGAAGAATAGATAAACTATTATTAAACCAAGCAATATGGTTCAAATATTCAAAGCTCAGCTGTTTTAGAGTATTAAAAAAACAAACCAATCACTGACCTGTGCTAAATTTGTGATAAGGATGATCTTCAGAACTGAGATGTTTCTGGAGCTGTACAGATCGTAATATTTCACATGAAGAGACAAGGAGCAAGATTATAAATATTTTTCCAAGAGAGAAAGACTATCAACACAACCTGAAATGCTAGCAAAGCACCAAATAGATACTGACGATATGACCTATATCTAGGGAGGATAAACAAAGAGGGAAATGAGAAAAACAGATAAACAAAAAGAACTGAAAATGCAACAAATCAGACTAGTATATTTGCATAACAGGAATGAATAATGAATTTGACTCGGTAAATGCAAATTAAAGTTTATTGAGAATTGTAAATCTGAGGTTGCAAGACAAGACAGGCAATCTCCCTGTCCTTTCCTCAACTTCAATATCAACCAGACCCAGTTTTCTTCCATATTTCTATCTCCTTCAATGAACTCTCATCTAAATAGTATCAGTAATTAACAAATTGAGTTTCAATGAGTCCAATCGCACCCAGCAACTCAGCAGCATTAGCAAAAGCTACAGAACACATCCAGAAATGAAAACAAGGGCAAGACTCAAAGAATCTTGCAAAATAATGACACGACCGATGATAGATTGCTTCACATCTGAGCTGTCTAATTACTGCAGCCCAATTAAAATAACAGAACATGTGCAGACACCACATGTACTGGATAACCATGTCCAGCACCTAATTGCAAGAAATGAATTGTTTACAACTTTGAAACATAATCTACAGCATTTAGACCAATTTTGCATCTCAGTCATGAGGAGCTAAACGGATACAGAAAATATCTTGAATATCAAAACCACATTCCATCTTTAACAAAATAAAGAGCTATTGCTCTATGTTAATATTGGACAACATGCTGCATAACAACTATTTTGAATTCTCTTCTCAAACAACCGACTTTACCACAACCTAAAATACCCCAACTAAAGGCAATAGCAAGTACCTGGTTCATTCTCCATGGATCAGATAACAAGTTCTTCTGGTTTTCTGCAAGAAATGGAGCAAAGGAAAGAATACAGATAATATGCAAGGGAACTAAAACTAAAGATATCAAACAGAATTAAAATGATTGTCTAACCAGAGTCAACGGCTTTAATTTCCCTCGTGGTAGCATCAGCAGACATCAATGGTTTAGTAAAGAACTGAGAAAATCTAGAAGACAAACCATAGCCCGAGCTCAGAGTTTCTACAGTAGCATTTTTTGGCAAGAGTTTTTTTGAGGTGAAAAAAAAAAAAAGGAAGCCAGAAATGCGGCATCTACCTGTCCAGAGCCTCTTCAAAGCCATCCGTGTTAACATCAAAATGATAGTTGGTATGCTCAGAAGATGTAAAAGCATTTGTGCTTCCTCCATGCTGTGTTAGGGAGATAGACCACAGAGATGATCAAGCAAAAGTGATTAGCAAACAAATGAAAAAAAGACTGTAAAGAAAAAACAATGTAAAGATTTCACCTTTAAATCCCAGTTGATACAATATTAAAAGCAAAGACATCATTAAAAATACAATCTACATCTACATAAATACTTGCTCAATGGGGGGTTGGGCTGAATTAAGAAAAAGAAAAACATAACATAATCATTATTTGATATATCCGTTAATAGAATGATCATAAAGTCTTAGGGTTATAACTGAGGGACTTTTCAAATTGAGGGTTGTAGTAATGGTTCTTCTATCTTAGCAGTACAAATTTTTTTACTCCAGCAATTTTGTTTCTGTCGGTCAATTTATGCAATTTTCCTTCCCAACGCCCCCCCTTCAAACAAAAAAGTTTCTGATTTCTGCAGACATAATAGAAGAACTGCCATTCAAACTATTTTGCAATCTTTGGAACCTTCTTTTTATCAATGTATGGAATACTTTTGTACACCCCCAACCAGCTAAACAACTAAGGCCCAATCAAATATTACTTGCTTTGCTAAGCATAAAATTCAAAATGCCAGCAGAAAAGAAATCCTAGCCCAACCCACAAAACAAAGAACTCCTAAAAAATTCAGCATGCCAAAGGCCTCCAATTGCAAGAGAGTTCGGCAGAATATTATGTTTAGTTGCCAATATGCTCAATGGTCAGAAGCAAAAAAGGTTACTTAGTTCCCCAAAATGTATCATGGCTTTCCTAATAATGTCACCTGTAAATCAAGTCTAAAAATGCTGCCCAGAAGTTTCAAACAGTTTCTCACGATGAGTAACATCCTACCTACAACTATCAATAAGATTGAGATATATGCTAACAAGTATTGGATATTTCCTTCATCTTTCATCTTCATACAATTACGGAGGAAGAAAATTAACGAGCTCAACTGAAATACATATGACACGAGAGCTGAAATATCAATCAATCACTTCCATAAAGAGTATTATCAAAATTCCAATACATTTTCACAGGCACCGAGGCATGGACATCTGAGCATTATTGTACCTCAGTAATATACTTGGAGTAGCTATCTTCCACCGGGTACTTTTCACTAGCATAAAACAGCATGTGCTCTGCCAACCAAAAAATAAATTATAAAACACACACACACACACACACACACACACAAATGACCAAAACAAAATTTCCCAAATGGATACATATTCCACACCCCACCGCAAGAAGCACATGTCTTAAACTCTCAACACAGAACTGTTTGGTATAAATAATGATAATCCAAACGCCAAAACTAGTCCCCCTCCTAACCGCACTACATATAAAGGCCTCAAAATCTCAAAGTGTAAACACGAACATCAGTAGTCCCAAAAAGTGACCAATAAATAGCTCCTTGCATAGAGTCCACGTTATTTTCATTAACATCAAAGCTAAATATGATAATTGGCCATCATGCATGAGCGTGATTCCAAGCACACATTGAACTCCAAACAAAGTTCATTCCAAATTGATACCAAAGCGACCAAATCACATGCAAATAGTTAAAAAAATAAAAAATAAAAAATAAACCTAGGAAATGGGCGAGGCCCTCGAGGCCAGCAGGGTCGCTGAAGGAACCAACGCCAACGTCCATTGAAGCAGCACACTGCGAAAACAGAAACAAAGGGGATGAAAAAAAAAAAAAAACCCAAAAATCAAACAAATAAAATTTAAAGAAAACAAATCAGAGTACAACATTTTGTAGTGAAAGGAGGGAATTAAAACAAGAAATGTTTCGTTTTCACTACTTCCTTCGCAAAATCTTAAAAATCGGAAACAAATGAAAAACAACGTGACATGCTCGTAATTAAAACTAACAATAACAAGAAATGAAAACATGAACCAAACACGCCGTACAAATGAATTGAGAGAGAGAGAGAGAGAGAGAGGACCTTGTCGGTTTCGGGATCGGAGATGAGGAGGACCTGCAGGGAGTTGCGAAGGACGATCCTCCTGTAATCCCTCTTGTCCGTACGTGCCTTCACGATCTCTTGTGCCTCTTCCATTCCCACTGCCATTTCCTTCTTCTTCTGGTCGTTCTTGTCGAGTCTCTCTCAGCTCACAAAAGCGAGAAACCCTAATACCGTGATCTTGTTCCTGTTCTTCTTCCCACACATGCAAGCACGACTTGACCAGATTGATCGATCGATTGATACTAGGGTGGATCGATCAAGTGATGTGTTGTTCGTTCTGTGTGTCGTGCGTTGTGCACTGTGGACTGTGAGTGCAGTCTTCTTATCCTCTACCGTGTCTCGTGCGCAAGTTAAGGATGACAACTACGTGCAGAAGTGACTCGTCAAATCTGGAAAAGTGAACAGGCCAATGCTACAGTGCTCCCCCTAAAGTAGGGAGCACCACACATTTGGATCACATTAGAATTTCTCTCTGCTAGACCACCCATGCACCACCCTCTTCAACCTTCATTTTCATTCCCCTGACCACCACCTTCAGAAGCATTTTAATACTAAGACGTTGATTTGTCTGTCTGTGAAAACATCTAGACCCTTTTTGAATCTTCAAAAGCCATTTTACCAGTTGTTGAGGACAAGAAGGATATGAAGCTTAAAAGGGTCGAAAGCAGATGGAGGATGGAAAGAAGAAGGAAGAGAAGAGAAATATATAATTAAATGATAATATAATTTTTTTTATTAAAAATATATCAAAATTAACTTTTATAAATAAAGATTTAATTTATATGTATTATCAATATAATAAATTTTTATACTCTTATTTATTTATATGTTGTTATATTAATAAATATGATTAAGTTTTATATTTATTATTTGAATAATTATATAAATAGAGAAAATGATTGTTAATTATATAAAAATCTTTTATATTTTTAGAGCATTAAAATTAAACTCTATAAGCATTTTTTTTCCATTATTATCATTATATTTCTAATAAAATGGTGGATGTAGATAAATGGTGAATAGGTTTTCTCTTGCTCTTGATAAAATAACTTTGAAGGGGAAAAACTATTTTCTTTTTATTTCTTAGATAAGGAGAAAATTAAAAAAAAATAAAGGAATAAAGTGTAATTGTATTAAATAACTTATTTACTCCTAATAATGAATAAGGATAAAATTGACATTTTAAAAAAAAATCTTTTTTCTTTAATCTTTACTCTTAGTTGAGAGAAAATAGTCTGAAAAAGCTTAGGCCTATTTTTTTCTTTATTCTCTTAATTTTTCTTCCTCACTAAATAAAAGAAAACAACACAAATTTTTTATTTTCTTTTTCTTCTTTTATTTTTCTTTATTCTCAGTTTCTCTCCAACCAAGCAAAATGATAAGATTTTCTCATGTTGAGTTAATTCTTGGCGAAATCTATGGCAGAGGCCACCATCAGCTTTGGATAAGTTGTTAGTTCCATGATAGTTGTTAATTTACTTTTCTACCATCAGCACCGACTATAGCAATGCTCACTCCTTGTCACGTGCATTCTCCAGCAAAATCACCCACCACCTTCATGAAATTTTTTTTTGGATAGATATAGTCTAACAATTCATTTTTAGACATACTCAAAATAAAATTAGTAAAACTCACTTTTATTATTATAATTATATCTAAATATGATATGTTAAAATTATACGAATCTCATTACAAACCTCAGCAAAGTGGTGCCACCAACAAACAGCCTACAAAGATCCAATCTCGAAGAATCTTTCACCTTCTCACGTTTTCAAGGGATAGTGTAGGAGCAACATCAAGCTAGAGGCCATCATTTATGACCAATTGGTACCTTGACACCAAGTCGTGGCTATTTTTAACAATGGTTTTTGTTTTTTTTGGTTTCCATTTGAAACCTCAAGATTAAGGTTTCAAAGTAGCTTTTGCTCAAATTATAATGCCAGATTTTTCAAACCAAAACCTAAACATATTATTGATCTTCTTCTAGTTTGTTTGATTACATGTTATAACCTTCCAAAATCAATTCTAAGGGATGAGAATTGATTTTGACCAATTTTTATATTATTTTATTGTATACTTTCAAAATCAATTCTAAAGACAAAAATTCTTACTTCTAAAATTAATTCTAGAAAAAGTAAAAATTTTAAATTTTTTATCAAAATTATTTTTAGAAAAACTATTAAAAATAAATCACTTTACTTAAAAAACAATTCTTATCAAATCAATTTCAATAAAATCAATTATATAAAAACAGAACCAAACACTCGTATTCATTTAAGTCTAAAGCCACTGCCTCTATAATGACCTTAGAAGGTTTTTTTTTAATTGTTTTTTGGTCTTCAACCAGCATATCGCCATGAACATTACCGTAAGACCGACCTTTCAGACACTATCACAACTAAAAAAAACCTCACAACAATCGCATTTTCTAAGGATAGAACATTGATCCTCTCCTTAAAAATACAATTTGCTTACTTCCATCAAAAATAATTTTCCACTTCTCAAACGGTACACCAAATGGATACAAAACTGGTGATCCGATGCCTTGGTCCTCTGACCGGATGGATAACCAATCCTGTTCTACAACCATGCTTAAATGTGGTGAACTCGTTTAAAGGACCCAATAGAAATGGAACGTTAACAGCAATATGAATTGGAAAAACAGATAGATACGATGGAAACAATGAAAACAGAAATACAAAATTTCATCGAATCCATAAGCCATATACATCGCTAAGCAATGGCTAATTTTCTTGGTTTAGATCGTTGCTCTTGTTTCTTATATTGTTCATATAGCTGTAGGGATAGTGTAGTCCTATCCAACTCACTTCTCAACCTTTCATTCTCCTTGATATCATGAAGAAGCATAAAATGGGAACTGAGTTTCCTCCGCAGCCCATCCTCATTGAATGAACTTGTAACTGTTGTAGAACCAATAGACGGTGATGTAGCAGGACCATTAGTTCTCCTCCTCTTGTTATTCAATTTTATACTGCCACTTTGTGGGAAACTTAATTCCTGGTCAAGAGACATTTCCTTTAAAGCTTGTGTGGGAGAGGACTTGGAGAGAATGACTTGGTTATGTCCAGCACTCATGCTTGAAATGCCAGAGGCCACTGTTGATATAGCAGGATGATAATGATTGGACAATAAATTGAGTTCCCAAAGTACTGAGGCAAGAGCACCACTTAAATTGGGATCTGTGGAATATGGTTGATATTTCTGCACATCAAAGAGAGGGAGATAGGGACACAGTTTTAGTCTATATGATGTGCATTAGAAAGCTACAACAAAAAGAACAGTTCTACTGAAACATTATAGAATTGAATTCACACCATTTAGCATTTTTCAAATAAACCCTTTGCGCTAGCAATTTATTTCACCCAGTTTTTCTTTCAAATATACCTAAAATGCGCACACACACACACAAACACACATAAAATAATAAGTTCCGGCTTATCCCTCTTTCACCCATCCCTTTTATCAGGTTCACCCTTGTCAGTACTCATCTATCTCTAAATGAGAGGTGTCAGTGTCCAGTTTTGCAATTCATATATAATTTTGCGTTACTAGCAATTACACAATCCAGAAAAATAATTACAGCAAGCTTCAAGGCCATATATCTTTTTTATTATGTCACTTTTGGAGTTCTCAAGCCTTTGTGATCATCATTGCCACCATCAACATACACCAATGTTGCCAATGCAACCATCACATACCCTCCCACCTTACCAATTTTTCAACCTTTAATGTTCATAAACTTTGTTACATGAACAATACTACAACAATAACAACAATGCATTTTCCTACTAAGTGGGATTGGCTACATGGATCAATGTGTTCTACATCTAATTGTTGAACTATCTTCGATCTGATCTACTCTTCTTATTATTGAGACTTTTACAAGTCTTCTCTTCACATGACCAAATCATGTAAAGCAAGATTCTACTATATTTTTCACAATAAGTGCTATTCCAACTTACAATGCATTCATTCCTAATCCTTTCTTATTCTTATCTGATACGTTCATTCATCGAACACAATATCCTCATTTCCGCAACATTAAGCTTATTCTCTTGTTGGCTTTCTACTACCCAACACTCAGTCTCATACATCGTTGCAAGTCTTATAGTTGTACGGTAAAATTCTTCCTTAAGTTTGAGTAACACTTTTCTATCACAAATAACAAAAACTAACTAAATATAATATAAAAAGAGGTTAATTTTGATGCAATATCAATGCAACAGAGTTTTACACTGTCATTCAATTACATTACGTGTAAGACTTTTTAAGTAATGGGTGGTCGAATCAAAAACTTTTACTCATGTGGCAATACATAACTAGATGTCAGTGTAAATTTATTTTATATTCATAGTGTATCCAAATTCAATTCAATAAAAAAATTGTCTATTCTAGTAAACATACCATCAAAAGTAAACCATGTCCAAATTTTAACTACATATAAATGCAACTTCAAGAAAAACAAGCATCGCCTTAAGCTTGTCCTTTTGGCATCTCAAGGGTTTCCAATAATGGAGTTCTTACAGAGGTATCAATTTATGGATATTTAAAATAAATGGAGGCCTTGTTGTGCATATATTTTCCACCTCATTTCATTATTTTCATTCCTTACAAGCATACCTTAAATTTCTTTCATTATAAAAATAGAGAGGGAGAAAATATAAAGCGACAACTCTGGGTGAATAAGAAAAGAATGTGTCTTTCGATGCAAACACATAATACATGAATGCAGCAAGCTTACTGGGATTGTTCCAGAAACTGAGCCCCCGCCAGTGTCATTTTCCAATAGATTTCTGCACTTCACATTCTTCTGAAGGAGATGCCTTACTGTGACCAAAGCTGAAACAGGTTCAAATGAAAACTACATATCAAGCTGCTGTTTATTTCACTTTATGTCTTTTTTTTTCACCCTCTGCTTTTGTTTTCCCTAAGGTAACACAACATACTAACACCTCTCTGCAGATATAAGAATATTAAAACGTACCAGCCATAGACTCAGCAGATCCAAAGCACAGCGACAATGTAGCCAAACGTTTTATAAATGCAGCAGTCTTTTGCATGTCATGTTGCTTATCTTCGCACAACATTATTTTCAAAGCTTCTGCTAATGCCTCTCCTTGATCTCTATTTCATATTTATGGAACACATAAGTCAACTAGAATAAACTAAAGAATTAAAAGCAAGCAGAAAAATTAATTAAAAGGATGCATCTCCTTGTACTAAAAAGGAAGGGCAGCCCAGCTCACAAAACACCCATCTGGTGGGGTCTTAGGGAAGGTAGTAGATGTACAAAGGCTTATTCCTGCAAGCAAAAAGATTGTTTCTAGGATTTGAACCCATGACTTCTAAGTTACAAGATAACAACCTTACCGTTGTGCCGAGACTCACCCTCAACCACTTGAAAGTTGAGAAGAAAAACCCAAAAATAAAAACCAAAAAAAAAAAAAGAACAAAAAACTGGTCACAATAGCCCTGTATGCATATACATATATCTGCATCCTCATAATGCATAAATGAACTGTGCCATCAATTTACCCAAATAGAAAGCCAAGTCAAGGAATTAACAGGCTCCAAAAGAATAGGCAGCTAAGTGAAGCCCTGAGCATGGTTTTTATCTCAAACACACTCCTTTGCAAGACAACCCTTTGTGCTTCAATTGTCAACAATGTACTAACACTACCTCGTGATGAAGTTATAATTTACGTAGGAAAATGAGGACGGCAAAAACTGAACTCTTAAATATACAATCATGAAGACTTTGATACTGTTAAGAAACCAACTCATTCTAAAAGCTAGAGTTATTAGGCAGAGAGCCATGAATTCTTTAAACATCTAACAGTATGGTTTACTGTTATAATTTACCAATTTTATATGAATAATTATGCAAGCTAACTGACAAGATCACACATATGAACAAGTACATTAATATCAGTATCCACTGGACCACTGATGAAATACCCTATCCTGCAAGTGGAAATTTTCAGAAATAGTAACATAGTTATTTTTTTCAAAAGAAAAGACTTTGGGAGATTGTAGTTTCATTCACCTTCCAGGCCTGTATTCAAGTATAAGATTGTAAAGATGGACAAAGAAGTCTTGTAAATCAACATTCAAGGCATCAAGATTGTTCCTCATCACTTTGAAAGCAACAATGCAACATTGAAGACGTTCTGACACAGTCAAAATTTTAGGACACTTCTCAGAAGTGTTGCCTGAGTTGCTACAGCCAGAAGCAAGTATTTTCAGATGGTTCATTAGATCACCCATGAAGTCCAGGTCAATCAAGTGTGAAAACTTTCCCAGTCCTTTAAGACAAGGAGCAAACAATGGGTGGGATTCCACTGCAGCGGATAATGCTCCAGGATTTGCTTCACGCCTGAGCAAGAAAGCGAAGGAAAATTATCAACCATTTAAACAGAAATGGACCAATTCCTATCCTCCAATACAAACAAAACAACATATGAGAAAGAATTAACACACCAAAACATAAAGAATGAAAAATTAAATAATAGCAAAACAAAGAAACAAAAAATTAAGATATAGCAAACTACAAAACCAGCAAAAGATATACAAAGCATCAAATTTTTAAAGAAAAATTTTAGATTTGACCTTTTTTCAAATTCTTATCCAAACACATGTCCATGTCTGAGAATTGATTTGTTTTTCAAATGTAAACAGTGCTTTTCTTTTTTATTTTGGGTTTTTTTTTTGTTTTTTTTTGGGGGGGGGGGGGGATTAAAAAGTGCACCCTATAAAACCCATAACTACCAAAGCCTCAGCGTGTAACAGTAATACACCAATTCACATTATATAAAAACACACCTGGCGGCTATAGATTGCATTGTATGCTTCAAAATGCGAAAATATGTCTCAAACACAGCAGAGAGTGTCTCAGATTGCATCTGTCTCCGCTCCATGACATCTGGGGTAAAGGATACAGCCTTGTAATCAGCTTCAACCTACAGAAAGCATCATTGCAGTCTTATCTCAGCCACAAACCAAAACAATCAGAATAAAGTGATTTTTATAGAAAAAATAATGACCTCCTCTCTTGTCTTAGAGATCAATTCATGCCTACTTCTCTTTCTGTCATTATCTGGCAACTGATTTGATGCCTCCATGTTTTTTCTCTTCTTACTTTTCTTGTTTTTAAATTTCTGATCCTCATCTGTCTTTTCAGACTTCCCAAGATCCTCATCAAATGAAAGAGACAAGAAAACCTGGAGAAGCATTGAAAACAACAAACATCACTGAATGCTGAATGAAGAATCTTCCACACAAAATTTAATGAGTTTCACTTAAAAAGCTTTAATGATTTTATTACACGCTACAAAGTACAGTTTCAACTTGATTAGAGAAACAGAAAATTGACAAAGTATAAACTTCAAACAAAAAGTAGAAAGAAAAGAGGGAGTGGGACTCACACCTCAATGGAATCAGGGTGCAATTGACAATTATTAGCCTTGACAATATCAGCAATCAATCGAACAGCCTCCACAGTAGCTTCACCACCATGCTTACCCTCATTTGTAAACAGTGATTTAACTGTAGAACAACAAAGCTTCCTGTTAAACAGAAGCAATGAATTTTGATCAGATACATAATAGTCTTAAATGCATAAACACTTATGAAACAGAAAACAGATTATAAGCTACAGATTATGGATGCTTTTGTTTCGGGTGTTTTTTTTTTTTTGGGAGAAAAAATCGATTTTTTAAACTAAAAAAACCACTTTTCATAGTAGTTACTCATCTCAACTTCTATTCGAAAACTAAAATGAATTATTTGAGCTAAAAATAAAAACTCAATAGGATTAGTTTTATCAAAAGATTGATGGGTCAATGTTGTTAAATATAATAGCTAAATAAATGAAACCTTTTAAGGGCATGTTTGTAATAGGTTAATTTTAGGGGGAAAAAAATAAAAGCTATCACGGGAAGCTTTTGAACACAAACTAAGGTAATACAAACAGAGACTAAACTTTACAATACTTGAGAAATTGAAATTAGAACAGTTCTTAAGTTTCACAATTCAGCTTCCAGGAAAAAGTAAGCAATGTTATGAAAATTTCAATAAATATATATCATTGCAGTGCTTGCAGACACGACTTATCATTGAAAGAAACAAGTATTTAAGTTCTTTGGCAACAAGTTCCTGTGGTAGAGGTAACTATACACCATGAAGCATGTAGTTTTCTAAGTGGACAAAGTAATGTAAAATTCTACGCCTTCACTGCAACTTCAGCAATAATATTCACATTATCCAAGATCAGTATTCTTTCTAATAAGACATGGTTTGTGAAACTTGTCAAAACATTCTATACACTCTACAACACCACTTCAACCACAAGGAATCAAAAGGAAATTCCACAAATTCTGGAAAAATCTTAATATTATGAAGAATGACAGCCAGCAAACATACAACTGGACCTTATGGCTTCATTTGTAGAGCCTATGTTTCTGACAGTAGCATCCAACAAGCTTTCACGGAAGTTGAAATGGGGATGTGCATCAAGCAAAGTACAAATACCACGAACTGCTACAAGCTGAAATAAAGGTTTCTTTTCTAAGGCCATCAGCCTTTGCAGGTATGCCTGACAACATGCATAAACAAAAGCAAAACAAAAAGGCATCTTAGTGGCATGAATATTAAATCAAATTCATATTTGTATAATGATTTCAAATAAGATATCGTAAAAATTTTGACCAATGGGGAAAGGAGGTTGAAGAACAGCAACAACAAGCAACAATGCAAGCACTGGAAGTGGAAGTCATATCTGACAGTAAAACTTTCTTTCAGCTAAATCAAGTAATAATAGTAAATTGAACCTTGTATGCAGAAAGTAGAGTTGATTCATAAAAACGCATCTTTCTAACAGTCTTTGAAACCTTCATTTCCAGTTCCTTCTCAGTAGGAAGCCTGATTCGATAGCTGACAATTCACACACATTAAAGTGAAACATTAAAAAAAAGAATTAGTGTGGAAGCAAACCAGACACAGATTACCATTACATATAAAATATGCACTGTAATATATAACTATTAGGCATACCCAGGGACAATATCTTTAAATACAGCCAGGAGAGACAGAAGCCCAAGTTTAACAACAGTAGGATCATTATCTTTGGATATCTGTAGCATCTCCTTCAAAAATTTAATATTGGACTCTGGGTCTGTAAGCAAGGCATTTCCCAACTCTGCAAGTTTACTCTTCTTAGTTTCAAATGCCTCCTCAGCTGTAAGATCTTCTTTTACCTCAGCCTAAACAAATAAAATATAACATACCAAAAAATCATAATTGTTAATCCCAGATAGCAGGATGGAGCAGCTGGTCCCAAAAACAAAATAAACAAATATTTATTACTCAGAATCAAACATATATTTAAAAAAAAAAAAAATTCAGCACCAAATCCCAATTAAATAGACGGCCCAACATTTTTTTTTTTTTGTAACAAAGGAAGAAGCCAAATAAAGAGGGGAAAAAGGGAACAAACCCAGCCCAAATAAACTCACATTCAGCACAAAAAAGGGTTTCAGCACACCCAAAAAAAAAAAAATTGCCTAAACATAAAGAAAGCCCCCTATTTAAAAGAGTGCAGAGGACATCAGTGGCTGAGAAGGGGGGCAGAGAGGAGAAGCCTTCAGATAGAAGGAAGCAGTGATCGAGGAAGAGAGGAGGCTGAGGTCAAGGAAGAGAGAAACAAATGAGAAAATTCTAGATTGAAGCTTGAAATGGGGTGCAATCTCCATAAAGCCCCCAAATGATCTTCAGAAACAACAGAGGGCATGGGTGGAGTGGATTTTCGTCACCACCTATGAATCCCGGCAGCAACAGCCCTGACACTAAAGAGCGAGCTAAGCTGCCTTTGTCGCGTGTGCTGGCCGCGAATGCTCCACTGCTATAGCAGTGCGAAATGCCACAATTGGCAACTATGTCAAAAATTATGCACAACAAGTTCATCGACAAAAGTACCAGTTCAAGTGAATATGTAAAATTTACAACTAATATAAAGAAAAACAATTACTTTTTGTCTTTCAACGGACATAATCATTAAAGTGACATGCAATGACAATTCAACTTAGGAAAAAAGATACCATTAGTACCTTACCACTGAAAAGCGGAAAGACAAAGATCAAATACAAGAAAAATATCAGAAAATTAAATAATTAAATCTGCAATATATTAGAAATGCATTTGCATCAATTAAGGTCAATCATGTGGAACAGATGTGAGACACAGGATCAATCAGAACATTCATAAAACAATTGGATGTCAGCAATTAAAATCTATATTACTTTTAGTTCATTCCTTCGGCCTCTTTTTTCTACAAAACATTCCATTGGAAAGTTGATACAGCAGAATCATAAGTGAAAAAGAAAAGGAACTTTCAAACCATAAAAGGAGCTAAAATTGATAACATTAGTCTGATTGGGAAAATACCAGTACTGCTGCTTGTGGAGTTTGTTCCACTTCTACTTTAGCCGCCTCTTTCCCTTGTTTCTTCCCCTCTTTTCTCAATTTCTTTAGTTTGGCTCTCCTTTCAGGTTTAGTTAGCTTCACTGTACCTTTGTCAGCATTTCCATCCTCTCCCGTTTCCTCTTCACCTGGACCATTTTCTGATTCCGCCTTTGTAGCTGCAAAATGCGAGAACAGTATCCATTACCCAAACATTTAAACAGAAAGAAACAAAAAAGCATTATCAGGTGACCACAATGCTCCAAATTTACATAAAAAGATCACTATATACCCGTCCGGTAATATAGCTTTCCATCCAAGGTCTTCACTGGAAGAGCATCGACACGATCAACCTCCAGTCCTCCTGTTTCTTCTTTTTCCTTCTTGAGAGCATTCTTTTGCATGCGTCTCTCGTAAAGTTTCTCCAATGCATCGTCTTTGGCATCAGCAACTCGAGTAACATGCCTTATGATGCACCAAAAAAAAAAAAAAAAAAAAAGCGACATTCTAAGCAACCCCGTAGGTGCATAAGCCATAAAACTCACAACAACAATTCACATACACATAAGCTAAACACTTATAAATTTAGAAGAGATTTCCGTTTTGTACAAGTGACTTGTAATAACAACATAAACCTCAAAAGCTTTCTTCACAAAAACCAAAAAAAAAAAAAAAATTCATTACCATCCTGATGCTCATTATTTAAGCAAATTTCTGAGTGATAATCACACAAAATTCAATTTTTGTTAATGGTGACATAAGAAATTCCAAAACTTCAAAATAATCATGCACTTAAGCAGTAAAACTTAGGGTTCCTAGCATTTATTGCAAACAAAAATACAGAATGCGACACAAAATTCCAATAACTTTCATAAACAAAGGTACAAAGCAGAGCATTGCAAATAAGGGGATAGTAAAATATAGAAGATGATGAAGAAGAAGAGAATATGAGAAATGGGAGTTTGAAAGAAAGAGTCGAACTTGGTGATTGATTGGGTGTCGAGGTTGGAAAGCAAGGAAGCGTAACGGCGATTCTCGTTGACGAAATGGAGGTCCTCGTCGGAAACCTCGACTTCGTCGTCGGGAATCTCCGGCGGGAGCTCCGGCGGAAGAACTATCTTCTGCTTCTGCTTCTTCTTCCCCATTCTGATTCTGATTGCGGCGCGAGACAGGTGAGCGTGGGTTCTGCGTTGATCCGGTTCGGCAACTCGGAAAGGATGAAGAAAGGGTTTTGCTAGGGCTTTTAAGTACTTATCATTATTATTATTATTATTATTATTATTACTAGTGGATTGATAGGCATTTCGGCAACTCGGAACGGATGAAGAAAGGGTTTTGCTAGGGCTTTTAAGTCCTTATCATTATTAGTATTATTATTAGTGGATTGATAGGCACTATCAATCCATTTTTTTTATTATTAATTTAAAATTTTATTTTTATTTACTTTTTTAAAATTAAATTGAAATGAATATTTTTAATTTAAATTTTACTATTCTTAAAATATTTAATAATTAGAGAAGTTGAGAGAAGTTAAGAGAAGTTAAAAAAAGTTGAAAGAAGTTAAGAGAAGTTAAAAGAAGTTGAGAGAAGTTGAGGAATAATAATGAAAAATAAAATGTGATCAAAAGGGAAGTTAAAATACCCCAACTTCTTTATATAGTAGTATAGATTATTATTATTATTGGTTTAATTATTCTGTATATTCTTATAATTTTACTCAATTTTTAATTATACTACTATAATTTAAAAATTTATAATCAAATCTCTATATTAAATAAAATATTGTAATGAAACCCTTGACATTAGCAATTGTCACAAAAAATTGGAATTAAATAGAATATTTTAAAAATATTCCTTTTCCTTATCTATTTCCCCGTTCACTCCTTTCCTCTACCAAAATCCTCCCTGAAAACCAGCAAATCCAACAAATTGATTTTACAATTTCAAATCACTCATCACCACCACCATTATTAATCATCCATTATCATCATCACCATGGCCACCACTCATCCCACCCCCACCTTAGGCACCGAAGGCTCTTACATCTTCTTCTCCTTTGCATAGCTATTCCATCTTCAGCCTTTTGATGATTTTGTGTGTAACTATGTGATATAGGGGTTTTGCACGATTGGGAAGCTTGAACTTGCTTTAGGGAGAATGACGTTGTGTGGATAATGATATTATTTGGCTTGGTTTGGTTGAGAATAATATTGTGTGGTTTGGATGTTCTTTTGTATATTGTTTTAGTTTGTGGGCATTTTGAAGGAAAGGACTTGCTACGGATTTTAGGGGCTGAGGAGGAGGAACAATGAAAGGCGATGGTAGTGGGAATGTTTGAAGGATGATGACGGCGACAGTGAAGGGATTGAGGAGGATGTGATGGTGCATCTAAAGCACAATATACTAAGGAGATGTATTGGTACACTATATTATTTTTAGTCATTAACTTTTATTTTATATATATTGAATGGTTTAGATTAACAAGATGTATGGTGCACCTGACCTTATCAAGTGTACTATAACATTACCAATAATATTTTTGTAATGGTTGCTAATGTCAGGGAATTGATTACAAAATTTTGTTTAATATTAGGAACTAATAACAAATTTTTAAACTATTAAGACCTAATTAAAAATTGAGTAAAATTATAGAGACATGTGGAATTATTATTATTATTATTATTATTATTATTATTATTATTAAGAAGGTTTAAGATATTGCAAGCTAAATAAAGATTTTTTTTTAAGATAATAAAGTTGGTTTATCTAATTAGCCTTCTACTCATACATTATCATAATAATTTGGGTTCAATTTTTATATTATCTGTTGATGGATGATCTATAAGTATCTTGTAGATGATTTATAAGCTTTTTCTCTCTTCTCTTTTTCTAATCTTCTCGTGCTCTCTCATGTAACAACAGAATTGGGCACCAGATGTTAGGGATTAGGATAACAGGACAAAGTGTAGATTTTGAAAATTAATATACCTCAATGAAGTTAAATATATCTTACTCTTCATTATATTAACTAGAATATTGGTACCTTTGCTGTAATACACAATTAAAAAATTCAAATACAATTATTAAATTAAAAATACAAGTGTTTTAATATTTAAAAGTACTAAAAAATTAAACATTTTTTCAAATAATTTTAATTATCACAATAGCATAGGATGAAATTTGCTATAAGATAAAAACACAATAAAGCCATTAGGAGTGATTTAGTTAGAAGGGGTTTAGGTAGTATACATAAGATTCTAAATCCAAAACTCACTATCATTGATATACCAAAAAAGATAAGAAAATAATAAGCAAAGTTTAACTGAAATTTGGGTTTCTGTCCTAGGAAAAAAGTAGTAACAGCAACTTGTTGCAATAGATGTAATTGAGGCATATTAGCATTAACAATTTCGATTATGGCGATTTTCCAAAAGTTTGGAAAACATTCCATTTGATATGGTATTTATTAATGTAAGATTATCATGCAGTTTTAGAAGTGTATTAAGTAATTAGACACGTAGTCATATAATTGCTTCCATGGTGAGCGCCATTCATTCTCACATACTAGGAGTGAAAAGAAGAGCGGCAAGGTGATACTTAAACTTGGAATGAGACCTGTGTCAAGTATCAGCCACAAGACGGTCCAAAAGATCAAGAATGTTGATATTTGACATATCTTATTTTGATTTGTTTTTCCATTTCTTATCTTTTGAGTATTATGTAATGGTCAATTGAGTTTTTGGACTTTCATTTGTTAAATCATGTCTGTCATCTTCAAACTCGATGTTTTTTAAAGCTCAACTTCTGACATATATATTATATTCAAGGATGTTAAGATTGAAGACTAAATCTTCTATTATTGCTCAAGATGGTGAGATGAGACTATTGTAGGTCCCTAGGTTAGTAATGACTCAAATTGGTGTTTCAAGATCAAGAGCTGTTAGAGACCTCAAAGCTGCTAATGGTGACATAGTTGCTACCATTATGGAGATAACTACTTAATGATTAGATTTGGTAGAATTTTATAATTTGGACTATATGGAGCTATTTTTCTTTGTTGATTGAAACTTTTGCTCTTCTTTGATTTAAAATGAGTTAATCTACAATGAATCGGGTTAATTATGCTGCATCATGCACCTTTGAGATCCAATGATAAAGATTGTAGATGTATTGATGCAATCAATTACTTATAATGCACCATAAAATTTCTCTTTCTTACTCCCAATTCCCATCCTCCCCATCTTACTCGCCCCTTAACTAGCCACTCCACCTTCGCCATCAACCATGCACAGCCACGTCACTACCATTTGTAGCCAAGCCACCATGACCCACCATGGCCGAGCCGCCACTACCACATCTGCACCCCACCCGTATGTTTAATAGTCCATGAAGGCCACTCATGGAGTTTCCTGTGACAACCAAATGCCATTACTCCAAGGGGCAACTACAAAACATGATGATTGCATCTCCATCATGATCTCCTTTTCCAAGCTTGGTTCCAATCATGGTTGCAAAATGACATCTTTATTTTCACCCAACGACCTTGCAGTGGCCATTAAAGGCTGCCTCATCTTCTCAAATAGGTGGTTCATCATTGCCATAACTGCACAACCACCCCCACCCAAATCCTTTCTGCTTGGATTCACTGACACTTGATTTAGCTATTATGAAGAGTGCCAATGAAAGCTTGGTTGATGAACTAGGCCTCTATGCCAATTTGAGTCAAATATATATTGGTAATCAACATGCAGAGTTGTCATAATTCCAAAGATGCTTCAATGGTCATGAATAGGGTACTATTTTGTGATTATTCCTTTAGTGGAAATAGTCCAATCAATGTTCATAAACATGGGGATTATTATAATTTCAAGAGAGAACTTTTAAATTGTGTGGGGCTTCACAAGCTATTGAACATGGAGGTAGGGGTGTAGCCATGGCGACAGCCGCTTAGCTATGGTTGGTTGTAGTGGCTTGGTCGCGAATGGTAGCAAAGTAGCGGTGTGCAGCTAATGGTAAGGATGGAGTAGCCAATCGACGAAAGGCAAGTGAGATGGAGGAGATGGGAATTGGGAGTAAGAGAGAGAAATCCTATGGTGCATCATAAGTAATTAATTGTATCAATACATCTACAATCTTTATTATTGAATCCCAAGGTGCATGATGCACCATAATTAACCTAATGCATTATAGACTGACCCATTTAAAATAGTGGTTTGCCAATATTTACCATTGTTTTCTTCTATTTGAAATATGGATGGAAAATACTAAAGACTAATTCACTACATAGGCATCTTTCATGCCAAGAATGAGTTTCATGATTAGCAATTGTTTATTTTGGTTGCTACAATATGCGGTTGTGGTCCTTCACTTTTTTTTTTTTAGGTCTGGGGAGTAGGAGGTGGTGACCCCTTCTTTGTGGGGGAAGGGACGTGGGAGCTTTGCTCCTTGGGAGTTGAACACACTCCCATACGATCTGTGTGCACTACAACTAAGGCACCTCTGACTTGTGCCATCTGAGCTAGGCCTTATGTGTGCTTATGAAGTGTTTGGAGCAGGTGAAAGGAAAAAAATATTAAAGTTAGCCCATTTTCATGACTTGGTCATGGAACTTGTAATTCAAATAGTTTAGGTCAACTTGATATGGGAAGATTGTCAAAACTCATAAGACTTTAATCCTTTAGCTAGAATGGATAAATCATGATGAGAACCAACAAAAAAGTACTACTTAGCAAAAAATTGTGTTCATTTTGCCATCATACAAAGAGTACTCTTCACATTTTTTAATCAATAGAATCTAAATTGGTCGACTCATGTCTCATATCATATAACTCCAGGGCATTTGTATGCAAAATGATTTTTCATACTCGGGAGCTATTTCGAAGTATAGCTTTCCCAAGTATGACATTTGAATATGTTTGATATGGAAACAAAATTCCTAGGAGTCTTGCAAATTATACCTAGGAATGAATTATCTTTGTGTTTAGTTGACATTAATATTTTTCAAAAATATCCTAACAAAACAGCAACTTATCTAGAAATATTTTTTATTCCACATACCAAATATGATAATCTTACATTTCCACGATTATAGTTCCTGGAAATGCAAAAACATTTTGCATACCAAATACCTTTAATGAACTTGAATGACATAAATATGATCACATGGTGTTTTTCTTTAGAGCCTTATTCAAATAAATCTTTGCATATTTGACAATATGAATTTGAAGGAAGTTGCTAGTATGTGATCTTGATAGATGGCATTATATATTGAGGACCTGGATGATTTGGGAGAGCTTCAGCGCCGCCATGCTTAGACAATCTAAATGGAATTTGGCCACCCACCAAAAATGAACAAAGGGGCTAATTATGGGCTGTGTTTTTGTAATAATATACCCTTGTAAAATAGTAGTAAAAGTGTAGCCTACCTATATTTGTTATGGCAAAAATTTATGCCTCTTGAAAAGAATAAACAAGAAGTATGTCAATGATAGCAATATGTCCAAAGATGTTAAGTGTTGGAGAGGTACACGTCAACATAAGGGAGCACTACGCAAACCTTGGAGTAATTTGGAATAAAGGACATGAATGGATTAGGAACTAGAAGATTCAAAATTCAAAACATGAGGAGGTTGTGCAAATGATGGAGCGGAAACAAATATAAAAACAATCTAGTACTTATATGATTTGAACCAATAACTGCTTGGGACACCTGTCAAACATGCAAATAATGAAGAAAGTCTATAAATAAGGAAGGAATAATGCTTAGATCAAGGGATGAATTTTTTTTAAGCTTATGCAAAACTCAAGTCATGGTGACGTTCAAGGGTTATGAGAAGCTCAAGTAATCTTTCCTTTATTTTCTTTCACTTTCTTTTATTTATTGTTCTTTAATCTAGTTTCCAGTAATTTTCATTTCTATTTTTTGTTTCTTCCGTCACTTTACATCTTTAATTTCTTCTATTTTTCAGTTTATCATCTCTGTAACATTTAACGTTTAAAGTTTATCATTTATTAAGGTTGTTTGTTTTTCATCCTTTCAAATTTCTTTCAAAACTATGGCAAAGCGTGCATTGAGTCGAATAACCAAGTTTGTTTGATAAGAATAGTGAAAAAGAAAAACCAATTTGAAAAATACTCTTAATTTGAAAACTTATCAAAGGAGTCGCTTCAACTCCCCGATTAGCAATCTTGAAGTAAATTGATTGTCCCATAATCGTTATGTGTCATTGACTAAAATACTAAGAAAACAATATCATTTTTTTTTTGTTTTGAAATTTCATTTCATTACCTAGAAAAATAATAGGATCTAGCTCATCTACATTAGTTCGAAGCTAAAGAAATACAAGCAACTGCCGAGCCCACTAGATGGTTAGGCAATACACTAGCCTATTACAATAACCCTATTCAACCATTTAAACAAAGATCTCCTAACACACTAATCAACTTAAATATAATCATCTAGGAGCATTGCTATATAGTGTGCAGCCTCGTTGGTGTCTCTTAGAGATCAAATGAAAACACCAAGGAAAGAGATATCTCTTCAAGTCTAAAAACTTCCTTCCATAATCTTCCTAATTACATGCAAGTTTTCTCTAATCCAGATAATCTGATTTTTTGGTAGTAGATTTACACAGGCAAACCTGCTCTACATGAATTCTCTAATTTTTTTTTTTTGTATGACTAATCTTCCATTGTTTACTCAAACTTCAAGCATTCCTAATCTCGCAAAAAGCTACACTTTTTCTTTAAACTAAAATAGACAAAGCGTGATAAACATGCAGACAACATAGAAACAAAAGTCTCAACAGACCACCCCCAATAGAAGAAGCTGATTTATCATCGATCATGGGCGTAGTACTCCAAAGATGCAAAATTATGAGCAACTGCAAGAATCACCAAGATATCAACTAGTCTTACTCTAGTCTGACAATTCAGGCACTGCTGCTATCAAGATATACTCATTAGAAGGAAAATCAAAACAAACCTCATCTAGTAAGTATCATCACAAACTAAAACATAGAACAAAAAAAAGGAGGGGAATAGGGGGCTGCCAGACCCACCATGGAGGGGATGAACCACGTCCATGGGGGTGGCTCCCCTTGAGTAGTAAATGAAGTATAGAGGGGCTACTAGGGTTTATATGAGAAGAATAGAGAGCATTGTTTTTGCTTTTGTCAACTCAGGGCATAAAAAATTGAAGTTGTTCTCCCATATCAAATAATTTGTTATCATTTCTTTTCTTCTTTTGTGGAACCACCATATGGATTCATAAATTTGACCTCAATATTATGGGCTAGCTAGGAAATTTGTAATCAATGCAACCTTGTCCAACTTAATTTTCTAAATAAGAATGACATAATATTTGCATTCATTTCCAAGACAACGGGCCTACAATTGAGAGATAACGGTGAGGCTAGTTCTTTATCTTTGGAGTAAATTTTCAAATTGATCTTTGATCAAAGTATCATTAGATAAATTCATCTTTGAAAAATAAAAACTCCCAATATAGTCCTTGAGAGTTTAATATAGTATGTCAAATAAGTCTTTTTTAGTGACAAATTTAGAAAGTATTTTTTTAAAGACTAAATATCTCTGAAAAAGACTAATTTGATTGACATTTTAATTCTCAAAAACTATGGAGTTTTTTATTTCTTATAAATGAATTTATCTAATAATATTTTTGCCAAGAACTAACTTGAAACTATATTTTTATATATTTTTACCTTTGTTCTTAATCTATTTTTAATATCAATCCAACACTTCATATTGTTCATAATTAAGAAAAAAATTAATATTTTAGACTAAAAAATAAAGAAGACATCCATATTATACTTAATTCCATTGACATACGAGCCAAGAGGCAAGGACACTTAGAACCTTGCCCCTCCCTCGAGCGCGTACACACAAGGAAGGACAACAGCTAAGACAAAACAAGATGAGAAATTCTTTCCTCCCTCTTACTTTACACAGCATTTTCGCCATCCATTCCTAAGGAATCCACTACCTTTTATATCTCTCATAACTATTCCGATTGTGTAAGATCCAGTTGGTTTTCTTCCTCTAGAAGAATATAAGAATTTTTATATTAGACGGTAAGATCTAAAATTTCTAGAATTTTTTTATTTTTTTGCGTCACATGTTCATCATCTACCATATTTAAAAGTTATTAAATTCGACTTTTTAATGAAACAAGCGATTCTTTATTAAAATTGATGGAAATATGATAATCAATGTATTGGCACTTTAGAAAAAGATATTTTTTGTTTAGTATCTTCTTAACAAATATTGAAAAATCTCTGAGTGAGTTGCAAATTAAGAATTTTATACGAAAATCATCCGTCTTAAGTGAATATCAAAGGTAAACTCATGTCAGAAGGAGAAAAAAAAAATCCTCAAAACAAAATACTACATCCCATCCCCCCCCCCCTTTTTTGTTTTTTTCTAACAGAACTTTGAAACCCATTACATATTAATTAACTGGAAGAATAAAAACCAAGAAAAATACAAATAAAAATCTTTGGGCGACTAAATGAAAAAAATTGAGGGATCAAAATAAAAATGAATGGATTTGACAGACGATAGTAAAACTGAATGGATAAATTGAAAGAATTTACACTGTAAGGGACTAAAATGAAAGTAAACATACCTGTGAGGACAAAAACAATACATTACTCTCTTATTGTATTACTGCTTTTGACTTTTTTTTTTTACTCATTATATATCCTTTCCTTCAGCACAAGACACAGTGATAGAGATTCTCATTTTGCTTTAATTTTTTTTCACTTCTTTTTTGTTTTTTTTTCCGGAGAGAAGAATTGTGTCATTCCCTTCAAACATCATTTGTAAAGGTAATACTAAAATAAAATCTTCGAATCTGACTTTCTTCAGCTGCAATTTATATCCTTTTCTTAACTCTGAAAAATACCATAAGTACAGACTTTAAAAGTACATGCGATTCTTTTATTTTGGAATGCATCATTTGCACGCATAGCAGGTTATTATTAGGTCCCATCGATTAAGTTTTACTAAGAAAAAGATCGTTTTTAATTAAAAAAAATATAAAAAATTTAAAGGTAACTAAATAATTTTAGTTAAAAATAAAAAATTATTTAAATATTTGTTTCATAAATACAAAGATAATGCATTCTAAATCGATCTTTTTTTAATCTAACCTGAAACAAGCACATCATTATTTGCTTTTTTTGCCATCAGCATGTGAACTGTGGGGAACAAGCAGATCCTTTTCTTGTTTCTTTTTGTTTTATTAACAGAGAGATTCGTTTCTCAGGCCATACGTGGAGAACATTCCCCTCTCTTTCTTTCCTCTATATATCATCACAACTTAAGCTCATTTTCTTCACCCCCAGTTGTTTTGTTCAGTATTTCGTCACACATATATACATTCTTAAAGTTCAGCTTCAACTTTTCTCTAAAGCCGTTGTAAGCATTGTTGGTTGTAATTAGACTCAAATTGATAAAGGCTTGATTACTATTTCCTCTCATAAAGTTATACATGCAGTATTCTCAGTCTCAATCTCATTAATTTGGCACTTGCTACACATTCTACAATCATCACTCATTTTTGGCACCCATTATTTGCTTTCGTCCGAGCATCTCAACCGTACTGATTAGCAATATCTCTTCTTCAATCAAAAGCTACTATATTTCTGATTTCTCTCAAGGCTGCTTATTTGGTAAGCTTTTCCAAACGTTCTTGCTAAGTTTTTTTCCCTTTATTATTTTTACGTGGTGTTAGTTTATTTTCTTACTTTACTATATATACAATTTGTTTAAGTGTGTCAATGCTTTTCAGTAGGTAATGATTGATATTAATGTAAAAAAATAAAAATAAAAAATAAATGCGTGATAGATCGTAGGTTGCTTCAAATGATAACATATGTAACTTTTTTTCTTTAAAAACAATGTATGTTAACGGCGAGGAGAGATTTTACTATTTTAAAAATATGTTTGCTCCCATTTTAATTAACAACAATAATTCTAATTTGAATTATTTAGGTCTTCTTTAAGCAATAATTATATAAAATAGATTTTAAAATAAACTGCAATTAAATTATGTATTTGTTCTTATTACTGGCATTTTAATAAAGAAATCTAATTACCATTTTTGTTTGATTTATAAAATGTTAAAGATTCAGGCTTCATAAAATGTTTTTATTTTATACTTTTGGTAATGAATGAGAATAAATATATGCATAAGCAAATATATGAATAATTGATAAAAAAATAATAAATTAAAATGAATATTTTATAAAAATAAATTATTCTGTACAATACATAGAATTAATTTTTTTGCATAAATTTAATTTACATATCAATGTTTTTTTAATAAAATTTCTTAATTTATTGAGTGAACATATTTCTGAATTAGAAATGTACTAGAGCGTTTAAATTAAACATCATTAAATATTTGAGTGAAAAGAAAGAAATGATTACAAATTTAATTTTGATGCACTATTAACATTTTTTTTCTATATAATTATTTGATCATATATTATTATATATATGAGCAAAAATATCTGATTGTTAACATTATTATCCGAAAGTTACATATATATAGATAGCGTTAAACTCACTATGTGAATAGTATAACAAAATTAATCTTAATAATTAATATGTCATACACAAATAATAAAAAGGTTGAATCTAAGTTGAATCATGAAATAAATATATTGACTATCCATTAACCTAATCATTTAAATAATATATAGGAGTATAAACATGGTTCAAATGTATATGTTAACCCATTTAGCCTGCTTCTTTTTTTGAACGCTTTTAATATTTGCATATAAAATTATTCTTTTCCATATTAAATGAAAAACACTGACATCCATAATCGTAGACTTATGCAAATTACACACTCCTCACTCCTTTCTAACTGTTCCACAACCCAAATTAACGTTGAGTTAGTCACCCTACGACAATAAGAATTACTAGCGATAGAGTTTTTTATTTTTTAAAAGAAAAAGGTCAATGTGCTTTCTAATTCATATGTAAAGGCCTGTTTATAAGTTTGTCTCTCAATTATTTTTATTTTTCCTCACTGGAAGTTTATCTCCCTTTTGTTGCATGATAACTTAGTGTAATATACAGCTACCTCAGACTGATTGATGTCCCGTGTTTTGAGTTTCATCTCTTTAATCGAATACGTGGTGTCAAGATCGACACTTCAATAAAGGAAGAATTAAAAAAATATAATAAATAAAACTTATAATTAGTGCCATGCCCAATGATTGAGAGAGTTTGATATCAATATTCGCTAGATGTAAATTGTACATGAATCAAACTACTGTAATGCCCCTATCTCTGTACTTATTCATTGATATCTTTTACATATGAATCTTACTTTTAGAGCCTGTGTATACCTTATTAGTGATTATCAAATATGTAATCCAACACATTCATGAAGTTATCTTTTTCCGCCTTATTTAACAAACTATTCTGCATTCCTAATTAACCTTTGTCTCTTGATAGCCATGGCGGAATCATTCCTCTTCAGCATTGCGGAGTCTCTCATGGGGAAGCTTGCTTCTCGTGCATATGAAGAAGCTTCTCAGGTGTTGGGTGTGTATGATGACCTGCAAGAGTTGAAACAGACTCTGTCATACATCAAAGAAGTGTTGTTGGATGCTGAGAAGAAGCAGGAGCACAGCCATGAGCTGCGAGAGTGGATGAGGCAGATCAAACATGTCTTCTCTGATGCTGAGAACGTACTTGATGAAGTTGAGTGCGAAAGGTTACGCAAGCAAGTGGTCAAAGCTTATGGTACCACCAAAACCAAGGTAGGTCACTTCTTCTCAAGTTCTAATCCACTAGTTCTCCGTTGTAGGATGGCTCGACAAATAAAAGAAATCAGGAAGAGATTAGACAAGGTTGCAGCTGATAGGACTAAGTTTGGCCTTCAAATAATTGATGTTGACAGGCGAGTTGTGCATAGGAGGGAAATGACATACTCCCATGTTGTAGAGTCAGATGTGATAGGCAGGGAAAAAGATAAAGAAGAGATCATGAAGCTCTTGATGGAGCAGAATCCTAATGATGATGCTAAAGGTATCTCTGTTATCCCCATTGTGGGACTTGGAGGCTTGGGGAAGACCACACTTGCTAAGTATGTGTTCAATGATAAGAGGATAACCGAGTCTTTCCCATTGAAAATGTGGGTGTGTGTTTCTGATGACTTCGACATTAAGCAACTGATTATTAAAATCATCAATTCTGCTTCTGCCGATACTCCTGTGGAGCAACAGGAGCATCGGAATCTGAAAGAATTAGACATTCAGCAACTGCAAAGTCATTTAAGGAATAAACTTGCTGGTCAAAAGTTCCTACTAATCTTGGACGATGTATGGAACGACGATCGTGTTAAATGGGTTGAGCTGAGGGATCTAATTCAAGTGGGTGCCAACGGAAGTAAAATCCTAGTGACGACACGCAGTCATTCGATCGCTTCCATGATGGGGACCATTCCCTCTCACAATTTAGAAGGTCTTTCTTTCGAGGATTCATTGTCTCTGTTTGTTAAATGGGCTTTTAAAAAAGCAGAAGAGGAAAAGTATCCACATTTGATAATGATTGGGAGAGAAATTGTGAAAAAATGCAAAGGAGTTCCTTTGGCAGTAAGAACATTGGGAAGTTTATTGTTTTTGAAATATGAGACAGATGAGTGAGAATCACTGAGAGATAATGAGATTTGGAGTTTGCCACAAAAAAAAGAGGATATTTTACCTGCATTAAAATTAAGCTATGATCAAATGCCCTCTTATTTGAGGCAATGTTTTGCTATGTTCTCCCTTTATCCAAAAGATTATCAATTTAATAGCTTCAAGGTTGCTTCACTGTGGGGGGCAGCGGGTTTGCTTCCATCACCAAGCAGAGATAAAACTTTGGTAGATGTTGCAAATCAATATTTGCGTGAGTTAATATCAAGATCCTTCTTTCAGGATGTTTTAGACGGTGGCACTGCTTTTAATTTTACAATACATGATTTAGTGCACGATCTTGCACTATATGTTGCAAAAGATGAGTGCCTACTGGTCAATTCAGACACTCAAAATATACCCGACAGTGTTCTGCATCTATCTTTTGCTGGAAATGATTTGCTTGGCAAATCCTTCATGCCAAAATCTTTAGGTGTGAGAACCATATTATTTCCTATTGAAGGAGTGGGAGCCAACAGTGAAGCTTTGCTGAATGCATGGGTGTCAGGGTATAAATACTTGCGATTTTTGGATTTAACTTATTCTACATGTGAGACTTTGCCTCGCTCCATTGGTAAGTTGAAGCATTTAAGGTTTCTCTCTCTCATTGGTAATAGGAAAATAAAGAGGCTCCCTGCTTCTATTTGCATGCTCCAAAATTTGCAAGTTTTGCGTCTTGATGAGTGTACGGAGCTTGAAACATTGCCAAAAGAGTTAAGACACTTGATCAGTCTTCGAATATTGGGGATAACCACAAAGCAATCCATTTTGCCGGAGACTGACATTGCCAACCTGAGTTCTCTTGAACATTTACTTATTGAAGAATGTGACAAGCTGGAGTCCTTATTTGTAGGGATACAACTATCTACTCTTCGAACTTTGGGGGTTTATAATTGTCAGAGGCTGAAGTCTTTGCCACTTGATATTAACCATTTTCCTCAATTAGAGACTTTGGTAGTCGAAGGTTGTGGCAATTTGGAATTGTCAGATGAACATGAGGACAAGAACTCCATCTTGAGGTTAAAATTCCTTGCTCTTGAATCTTTGCCAAAGCTGGGGGTGACCTTGCCTCATTGGCTTCGACAATCCGGAAACACATTACAAACTTTGCTGATTAGAAATTGCAACAGTTTGGAGATGCTACCTGAGTGGTTGTCAACTCTGAGCTTTTTGAAAGTTCTTGGAATCAGAGATTGTCCAAATTTGATGTCTCTCCCTGATGACATCGGTTGTCTCACAGCCCTTGAAAGTTTGCTAATCGAAGGTTGTCCTGAATTATTTAGAAAATACCAGCCACAAGTTGGAGAGTGTTGGCCCAAAATATCTCACATCAAGCGTATTTTCATCGATGAATAGAGAGATCTGGAGGATCGGTAAATAGAATATGAAGAAGAGTTGGACAAAGTGGACAGCCGTGATAACCCAAATAAAAGTGCTTTTTCTCTTCGGGTTTCCATAATGTACTACCGTCGTTCTTATTTTGTTTTGGACTATGTCATTGATGGTTATTCCATTTCACTAGAAACTGCACTTGGATTGTCTATTTGATTCATAACATTTCGATGATATCTCTGTCACCTTCACATTTTCTTTTCTTGAAAAGTAGTTAGGGTTTGTTGGATGGCATTTCAATTTAGAATCTCTCAATAATTGCAGGTTGTGAAAATTTTCTGGTTGTTTTTTGTAACTTCGGGTACTTTTTCTATCAAATTGTGATTCAAAGAATTTGATTTAGTGTTGCCTATTAAGTTACAACCTCAAGGAGGGATAGTTTTGAGCAATCTCGCTTGCTGCAACATATTTGAGTAAATAGTTAGCATTGACAATTAATATTGGGGAAATTTTCAAAAAATTTGGATAGCACTCCATTTGATTTTGCGATTACTGCTGTAAAGTGCTCAAGCAGTTGTAAAAGCATGCCAAGTATAAGCACCGACGACAATGGTGAAAAGATTATGCAGAACCTTGAGATGTGGACATCTACATATGCTGCTATGTATTGTATTGTATTGTCTATTGGCACTACTGAATTTGGACTTCTTGTCTTCGAGTCTTTATTTTTCAATTAGGAAGATATGTTCTTTAATATTTAAAGTTTAGACACTTTTTTGTCCATCAGAGCGTGGTGGAGTGGGGAGGTAAAATAAGTGATAGATAGAGAAATACAATCACTCTGGTTGTGACTGTTGAAATTTTTTATTTATTTAGGACTACAATATATCAGGCATCATAAGTTGACCACCTGAAAATTAAAATCTTGACAGGGATTTTGTAACAAAAAGTTGCACTATGCACTACCAACCAATCATTAATAAAATTCGAAATGTTGAAAAAAAAAATGGAAAAGGGAAAGAGTGGCAGCAAAATTTCCAAGACGAAGAGAAAGATTGAAGAACACTGGGATTATGAATATAAGCATTTCCTAACTCTACAGTAATTACAGTAATCAACTACACAATGGTTGGATAGATATAACAACCCGCAAGTACCATTTTACTCATCTAACTAACTTTAACACAAGTGGTTATTGCTAGCTGTTTTTCAGTTGCAGCTGATAACGATGGATATTAGCTAGGCCTTGGTAAATTTGGGCTGGAGAATTTGGGCCTGAAATTGTGGAACTTGTGGACTTAATTAACAATGGCAGTGATTTTCAACATTATTCACCAATGATGCTGTATGTGTTATGGATTTGAAGCAAGAAATGTAAAAGGTCAGAGGTAAATTTCAAGCTGAAGTAGTAGATTGGTATGGAGGGAGGGGAGATGACAGCGTTTCAATGTATCTGCTTTTACAAAATAATGCACTTTGGACTGAGAAGCATGAAGTTGTGATACTTAACATTAGCGGCAGGAACCATCAAAATACGGATTTCTGATCATATAGCACCTGATGCCATGGTTATAGATCTTAAAACAAAAACATAATTCTTAAAATCTGAATTCATTGTTTTATAGGGGTGGGGGGGTCTCTGGCGTTACAGATGGAATCTTGGTTTGACATGTGTTAGAGCAAAGTTGTCTGCAATACAGTAACATTTTCCCGTTTGCACTGCTTCTGCATAAGGTTTTATGTTGTTCAATTATAATTTATAGTATCGTCTCATATATTTTATCTGACGTCAGAATCAAATCTGAAAGAGAGAGAGAGAGAGAAAGAAAAAAAAAAAAGAGAGTAAAATAACGAGTTTTACAACTAGGAATGGTTGAATTGCTAAACCTTTCTACATTTGAGCGTTTAGCCCACGATGCGTTAAGCAAGTAGAAAAGGGCCCATGACTGAGACCAGAATTGCTACAAGGATGCTTCAGGGCACAGTGAGGGTAAAGAGAGCCTAGGCCATCTTGTCAGAATTGTTTTTATTTAGGCCAACCTCAATTTAGGGGCTGGCTTAATCCAAGTAACCAAAACATATAATTTGTGCAGTTGAGGCACTGGTTTAAGTGTAATTTTGTCCATCTCTCACTAACTGCATTTAAATTTAATATTGGATAAAGTCTAATTTATAGTATATAAATCCTCCTTATATCCAGACCAAAAAAAAATAATAATTTGTCACCCTTTCCTATGAAAAAAGAATCCTCTTTTCACGAATTAACAATTTTGGTACAATAAAAAGGAGAATATGCATATGATGATTTTGGACAATGAGTGAATCAATGACAAGTTGACACCCATATAAAAATATAACCCTCTACATAGCACAAAAAATCATTAATTTTTATGCTATTAAATTTATTTATATTTAAATTCACATGTAAATTAATAATTCTATACATTTCTTATTATTTTTATTTTTCAAACCTTTTGTGTGATTATTGTAAGCAGAGTAATGCTACATTCTACTACCAAAAAGCATAATTCTATATCCTTCTACCAATCTCCTTACGTATTAAATGGAGTAAAAAGAAAGAGAAATTCTTAGGTAGGCACTTTCTACGACATAGTATTTAGGCATTTCATTTATATTTTGACACTTCTAAAAACAATGACTCATGTGTCTCAATGATCATTAATATTATATAACTTATTAATTGATATTCATTTATCATATCTATCTATTAGTAATTACTGATATCATAATATAATAATTATAATTTTGAAATTATCCTTTCTTAGATTGCTTTCTAAGAAATTCTTCTCTTCTTTTTAAAATTATCATTATTAATTAACTTTGAAAAATTTAATACAAAATAAAATTATAGATATATATTATTTGATTTTAATTAAGTTTCTATTATATCCTTATTATTTGAAAGTCATTCAAGTTGTAGAAATGATATATGATGTTCAAAGGCATGTTATCGATGCTACAAAATTCTTTCCCTATTGGCAGTGGCAAAATTGATCTGGTAGTATGTCCAAGCCCTTGCAAATTTTTCTTTTTGAGATTGGGAGAATGCGGGCTCCAGAATGGCACGGAACTTATCTCCAAATGACCATATTAATTTATGATTGTAGAATTGTAATTGTCTGCATATCTTTTACTCTCCTTTTTTTTTTTAAACATACTTTTTTATACTACTTTTTATATATGGATAATTAAAATCTAATTGAATATCATTTTACAAATTTACATGGATGATTAAAATTTAATTGATTAATATATCTTATTTGATTTCCAGAAAATTAATTAAAATCAAATAATATATATCTATAATTATATTTTATATTAAAATTTTAAAAAATTAATTAATAACAATAATTTTGAAAAGAAGAATTTAGGAAGTGCCTACCTAAATAGGGTATTGCTCCGGTATTCATAATATTTTTAAGGTATTGATATTAGATAAGTTATCAAGCTTTAACAATCAACAAATACATGACTATTTGGTAAACATTAGTTAAATTACAAACAAAAATTGAGTTTAGTAGAAGGAACTACCCTCTTACAACATAATGAGTCATTGTTTGAATCTTAACCTAGAGCCGATATTTAATGCTCGAGTCTAATTGTCTCTACCAGAGGATGTTTATAGAAAACCAAAAATATTAATTAAATTGTGCCCTTTCAAATTAATGACTAGTACTATTATGATCACAAAACATATATAGAGTTCATTTATGGTATTATGACCTAATTAAAAGTAAATGAATATCAATTAATAATGATCGAGACACATAGATCATTGCTTTCATGTGCATTAAAAATATATATAAGATATCTAAATACTGACGTTGTAGGAACTATTTATCTAAGAATTTCTCTAAAAAGTAAATATAATCAAAGTCTGAATCTCAAAATGTAATCAATACTTATTTTATTTAGTATGTAGGAGGATTTGTGGGAAGATGTAGTAAGAAGATTTAGAATTATTCTTGTAACTATTTTAGTTTTCTTCATTGTTTATATGGATGGCAACAAGCCATATACAAGTATAACCAAGGGGAAAAGGCTAGTATTGGGTGGGGGAACCTAAGAAAATTCGAAATGGGAAAGCTTAGATGAGAGAGAGAGAGAGAGAGAGAGAGGTGAGACAAGAAATGATTCAAGGCTCATGATGCATGTCTACTAAAGGGAGAGCCCAATCTCAATCAGTATAGATACTACAGTGAAATCCCATATGCTTTTTCAGTGCTTTTGGATGTTGGGGTCATATGCATGACAATCACCCAAATCACTTTCTCTCACGCCCATCATCCATGCACATGTAATTGGTAGAAGGTGGGGAAGTGGAGTCATGTCTTCAGAAAGTGAAAAGTGAATGGGGTTAAGGGGTGTGGGGATTACATCCATTGTTAAGTTGTACTTGATGCATCAAACGATTTCTACTGCTTTTGTCAATGGCGGTGGATATACAACAAGTAGGGTCCCTTATTGTTTTTGGTATGTATTAAGGTTCTTATTATTGCAAGATGACACCGGTTTTGCTGATAATCATGGCATTAATTTGCTTTGCACATGTTAATAATTTTATCTAAGGACTTTTTTTTTTATTGAAAATAATACGATTAAATGAAGTGTAATCATTCATGAACTGTCATAAAAATAAGACAAAGAAATTGAAACCTTTTCACCTAAGGTCAATAAGGTCAGTCCGTATACTCGATAACCTTTTCACCTATACAATATCTCAATCCAAATTGAAACCATTTCTTAAGATTTTATACGGTACTGCGTGGTTGTTTAACAGATGGCAGATGCTATGACTCACCATTCATGCTAGAAATCAAATGCTGAATGATTCATGGAAAGGTATACATGGAATGAGGCGTAGTATGCAGTATACACTGCAGGATATTACACCGACACACTTATTTATAATTCTTAGGCATTATATAAAGAGTTTAATTTGGGTTTACTATCATCCAATCAAAACCTTTCATTTGCATGATCATTTAAGTAGTAAATAGTTATGTCAAAGAGTTTTGCTGATGTGACAATATATGATTGAATATCTGTGTATCAAATTAAATTCTTATATAAATAGTAGTTAAGATTAATTTTGATAAATTTTTAGTGTAAAAAGATTTATAGTATTATCTAATTACATGGGAGATTTTTGAGATAATGGACATATGATATCAAATATTTTTTGTAATGTGGAAATTATATATATTTTGTTCACATATACAAATTGCTTTCCATATCTTTTATTTTTCCGTATTGGATTATAATATTTTTTTAATAAAAAAATTATATACAATGTAACGATCTCATGCATAAAAAATAATCGTTTTACACTTCAATTTATTCACAGAGAGAGAGAGAGAGAGAGAGAGAGAGTTATGTAAGCGCTTCTTTATAGTTTCTTATTTATTGTAAATTTGCATATCAATAAAAAAATATTTTTTTATTAGTTGAACATTTTTCATCTTAACAAAAGTCCATGATTGGTACATGTTTGAAAAAAACTTAATTGTTTTCCAAAAGAAAAATCTTATGAAAGCTGCTTTCAATATATTTTAATTTGGAAAATAAAGATAAAATTAATGATAGTTTTCGATTTATTTTGTTTATGCTGTAAAAATATTTTTTTAAAAAATAACTTTTTTGAACATTCTGATTATAAATACAAGTAAATTTATTTTAGAATGAAGACATTTTATCAAATCAAATTAAATTAAGTATCAAATATTACATACTATAAATAAATCATTCTATAAACAAAATATATTATTTTAAAATCACTTATCAATTGATGCAATTGAACATGAAATCAATTTTATCAAACATCTTGCTTTAATGAAATTTGAACCTTGAAGCAAACATTTTCTTTAAAGAATTTTAATGTCACGTAGGGTCCATTTGTTATACATGATAGAATATAAGCTTTGATAGTATAAATTTTGATAGTACATGACTTGTTAAAATTTTAATAATATGCAATATTTGGTATAAAATTACATGAAATATTGTACTATGTAAGATAATGTCACCATTTCTTTATCATAAACAATTATAATCACAAATTAATTCAAGAAAAAAGAAAGTCACAATAACCAAGTTTTATTAATCATTTAATTATCAATTAGAAATAAATATTAATATTAATATTTGATATTCCTAATATTATTATTTTTAATTACAAATATTTTAATTATTTATAATTTTTTGTTATTTTATTTTATAATTTATATTAAATAATAATTTTTATTTATTTACAAATGTTATAAAATTTATTTTTATTTAGATAAAATGTAAAAAATAAAAAATGCAAAGTACTCTCTCTTATATATTTTAATATACCTTTTTTGTGTCTCTCATCGTATGGTATAATCAAAAAATAAAAAATAATTGTTTATTAATTCTTTAATTATAAATTAAAATAAGTATTATTGTTTAAAATTTTATTATTTTTAATTATCAATATGTTAAATATATATTAATTTTTTTTATATAACTATAATTTATATTAAGTTATTGTTTATATATATCTACCAATTATTTTTTAAATTTTTATAAAGTATAAAATAATAAATGAGAGGGAGAAAGAGATAGACATTTTATACATTATAGTTATGATCTAAATTCCTATGATTATGATGTATAAAGAGTTTTTAATAAATAAGTTAATACAATATCGTACTTACACCAAATTATTGATAAAATTATAATATATTTTATTAATTTATTTTATTATGTCTAATACAATATACCAAACATTAAATTTGTCAATAATGAGAAGGAAAATATAAAACATTGCAACAATAATGGATATTATAACGTGATATATCTTTTTAGCAATAGACCTTAAGTCTTGGTCCAGTAACAACGATTTTAGATTATTTTTTTCTTTTGGTATATTAAAAGTAATAAAGTTTGAACCTATAAATTACCCACTGCTGCCGCGCTTGTAATTACTTGGTTTTAGACTTTTTTAGAGCTGTGACGATATAAATAATCTGAGATATAACATAATAAACTGAGAATGCGCATAATTATGATTATGTTAATATTTTGAAATTTCATGGTAAGGTACTGATGCTGGCATAAATTCCGCCGTACTCTATGGCTTCCTCTTCTTTACTTTGTATTCTTCAAACTTCTGTTGCAAAGGAAAAAGGTTATTTAAAAACATAAAAATTGTAAAGAATTAAAATATAATTAATAAATTCAGGAAAAAAAAAGGAAAAGAGTTATACTAACAGCTATTTAAATTTCGCTTTCAAAAATTTCTCAAAACCAAAAAAAAAAAAAAATTGCTTTAAAAAATGGAAGGAAATTCCTAAAGATTTTGGTTATCTAAATAGAAAAGTAATGGGAAAGTGTAAAAAATAGAAAGTGCGCTAAGACATCCATGATGCTGTCCTTGCCTTTTCTCAAGGAAAGTTAATATAGGGGTGAATTTTGTCAAGGATAAGTGTAAGTTTGCAATATTGTTTAAATTTTCTTCATATATCATAACGATGATAGTGTATAGTGGCGGCCACCCTCCTGTCACACAGACATATTTTGGTCCTACTTGCCTCCTATGCCCATTCCTTAAGCCCCACTCTCCATGTGAAATAATTCGATTTTTAGCATCCTTTTTTGATTTTGTGCTTTGTTTTTGTGTGTAAAATGACCAAAAGGACACGAGAAGGAAGAAATGTTGCTTCTTTAATCATTCTCAATGCTACAGATTAGTAACACTGGAAGAAAATCAATGAGTCTTAGAACAAATAACCAAGTGGTGCATGCTTAATTGGTTTAAGAAATACTTAAAATGTTTAATTGGTTATATTAAAATTTCTTTTTTTTTTTTCCGTATATGTTGAACTGTATTTTAGGTCTAGCTATACCTTCGCTTGTATTGCTTGTCACCCAATTATTTGATATTAAACAAGGAGTGACCCTTCATTGCAAAATTAGATTTATGTCAACCACACTAAATATTAAACTTTATAATTATTATAAGCCACTAGATTTAGCCTTAAATAGACGTATAAAAGCATAACCAATTAATGTTATTTATAGAATTGCATCTTTTACTTTGTCTTCATTTTCCCCGTGCCTTTTGTTGGAATTCAAATCTTAATATCATCAACTTTTAGTATTTTTTCGGTCTATAATTTTCTCTGGTGATTGCGATCGTTCGTCGTTATCACATATCATGCTTTGGGAGCAAAAACAGTAACACTTTCCCCTTTCTCCGCTTTCTTTGCAGGCAAATGGTCCACAACCATATTCCTTGTGATTGACTTTGTAGAAAACTTTTGCCTACTGCACGTATATTATAATACAATGCCTAGCAGAAAGTAATGCGGTAACTTGTGTAGTAATCAATGGAGGCAATGATAACACAACGGGAACAATTAAAGGACAAAATATGCTTTTTAAAGTATGCTTTTTGACACCATTTTGTATACTGATTTTTTACTAAACATGACTTGTAAATGTTGTACCTACTTACTGTGATGAAGTATTATCTATGGTTTAAAAATCACACATAGAGAAGGTATAAGTTAAAATAATGCCACTTGATGGAATGCAGATGGTATGTCTCATATTG
Organism: Pterocarpus santalinus; assembly: GCA_031439595.1. Classification (NCBI taxonomy): domain Eukaryota; kingdom Viridiplantae; phylum Streptophyta; class Magnoliopsida; order Fabales; family Fabaceae; genus Pterocarpus; species Pterocarpus santalinus. The sequence continues at coordinate 63,921,140 of CM062532.1, forward strand.
CTTTGCACTGCCATGTCACATTAATATTGTTCTTCCTTATTATTATAGGTTGTAGAGCCTTTTATTCACTCCATTCAAGAGATTTGGCTTTTTCAATATTGCATACTAATGCATAGAGTCCAATAAGCTGCTAGAGTTTCTGTATAGTGTTGTCTTCAAGCAAGGAAAAAAAAAAATGAAAGATAAGCCTTAACATGAATGGGAGGTGGAAATCAAGCACTATTGGGAAGACTAATTGGACGGTTTGATTGATTAATCATGCACTTGTCTCAACAAATAAAGTTTAGGTGAAGTGTAGGCAGCAAATACATCCAAGTACCTTATAGTTGACATATTTTACTAATATAGAGTAAAATTTGATGTTTTAACATTTCGGTTCAATAAATTATAAGTTTCGTATGTGAATTAATAAAAGTTCAAAATACATCCAATCCAATTACCTTATAATTGACATTATAACTTGGTGATGGGATCATCATGGCTGCATTCAGGGTATATGGTGTACTCAAACTGTGATTTAAACCGAGTATTACAAATTATCTTCCTGATACGCACCTCAAATCCATTTCTATGCATACTTGTTAAGATTTTCCTTTCACGATTAGAGAGGATGGATTCATGGATGCTAGAAACGCAGACTAATATGAGTGTGCACCTAAGTAACATGCTGTAGTCAAGCAGAAATTTTTGAACATGCAGGTGACCGTGAGACTAAATGAGAATAAAATAAAAAGGAAAAAAAAAAAAGACAGCTCCCAGAAATTCAGAACTTCTGCCTTGTGCAGAATTTTGTTTGGATATATTTAACAATTTAATTGAAATGTCTTTAGAAAAATGGCAAGCTTCATGCCCAATATAAAATAAGCCTACATGGAGGGAATCCTAGGATTAGGTATTGAGAGCTTTGCAAGACCAACTTTATTGCCTTCTCAAATCAATGATAATTTTCAGTAGGATCTAGGGGCATTGCACATTGATTCCCCATCAGGGCACTTTTCTCCCCTTGTATGACCAACGCTAGGGACTCACCTCCGCTTTCCCTTCTTTCTATTTGTTGATTTACTTTAAATATATGACAGCAAAGAGACTTTACAGATTAGAAGCTTAACAATACTCATAAATAGAAGCCGTTTATCAATCTTCTGCATTTACTTAAATATAATGTTTGGTAAAAGTAGAAAACTAAACTTTTATTTGATTAGTGAAACATGCAATCTCCTACTTACATTTCATCTGGAGTTTATGTTTTCTTTCTTTTTTTTAAAAAAAAAAAAAAAAGAACACATGACAAAACCATAGTTTGAATGACGTAAATTGAAGTTTAATTCATTTCAACATGATTAAGAAAATCATATTGAATCATATTTTAATACTTTTTATTTTCAAATTATAATTTAAGCATAAATAACAAAAATTACTTTTGCATACGACCCCTCTATCAATAACAAACTATAAAACAGACCCACCTTAACAATTTGGTTTTTCATAGTAAGAATTGATGATGACGATTATTTATTGTCGGTATGTTTCTATAAAGGTCATATGATCGAGACACGGTTAAACATTAAATATACAAAGCCTCTATTAATTGAGAATCAAACAGAAACATGTAAGAGACTAATCCTTCCACTGCATCTAATCCCAATAACATGACCAATAGTTGGTTTATGCTTCAAAACCCAAACAGTTCAGACTTCAGCGTGTTGAAGTGTGCCCCACATGCAGTGAGACAGGAGTTTTATGCAGCTTTCATTCACTGATGACTGCCCATTTCTCGTGAAGCCATTACATGCCAAAAGAATTCCCTTCCCAACCCAACCTCCTCACTCCTCACAACCCACAATACGAATCTCTCTCTCTCTCTCTCTCTCTGAGACACAGGAAGAAAACACCTGGTCTGGGAGCACTCTACCAAAGCGTTGTACTCTTCTTTCTCTCTTGGCTCCTTCTCTCATTCATTTCGTCATCCTCTCTGAATCACTGTGGTCACTTTCTCTGTTGCTTCCATTGGCACTCTCTTCTCCTGGCAAAGTATGCACTGCATGTTTTCATGATGCACTCTCCTTTTGTTTTCTGATTTTGTCCTTTTATTATTATTTGGTTTCACACCCTATTCTTCAGCTGTGGGTTTTTGGTTTTGGACCTGAAAGCGAAAAAAAAAAAAAGTTGTTTCTTTTTCCTTTGATCTAAGGAGTAGCAGTGCTTAGTAACACATGGGTCTTTTTCTTTTTTGACAATCTCAAATGGGTTTTGTTCAAAATGTTGATATGTGATCTGGGGTATTGCATTTCAGGGCTATTTCTAGTGAAAAGCTTCCTAAGGTTTTGCCTTGAAGCTCTGCATCTTCATTGAAGCAAGCAGTAGCCAACTGAACAAGGGCTTTGATTGGTTTCAACTTGGCGCATCTCTTTCCAAATCTTGACATTCGCAAGATAAAGCAAAAGGGAAGGTAAATTGTGAAGAAAAGTTGGATTTTTCTTTCTGAGTGAAAAAGAACAAGAAGCAAAACTTGTTGATGTTGTTGTGGTACAGAGTTTTGGTAGAGCTTTGATCAAAGTTTTGGGGTTTTAGGAAGGACACTGTTGAGATTGGGGTGGAAGCTATAACATTTCACTTCAGCAGAGAACAGTGTTCAGTGATGGAAATTCTGTGCTTGTTGCATCTTCTGCTAGGTTGGTATCTTTCAAGCTCTCAGCTTGTTGGTGCTGAGCTTCAGGACCAAGCTGTATTACTTGCCATCAACCAAGAGCTTGGAGTCCCTGGATGGGATGCCAACAGCTCAAACTACTGCACTTGGCAAGGTGTTAGCTGTGGTAATCACTCAATGGTGGAGAAGCTTGATCTAGGTCACCGGAATCTTCGAGGTAATGTAACTTTAATGTCTGAGCTCAAAGCTTTGAAGTGGCTTGACCTGTCAAATAATAACTTTGATGGATCGATTCCTCCTGCTCTTGGAAACTTATCTGATCTTGAGGTTCTAGATTTGTCTTCAAATAAGTTTAAAGGTTCAATTCCACCACAATTGGGTGCCCTCAGAAGCCTCAGATCATTGAACCTTTCCAATAATGTGCTTGTTGGAGAAATACCAATGGAACTTCATGGCCTAGGGAATTTGCAGGAACTTCAAATTTCTAGTAATCATTTGAGTGGTTTAATACCTTCTTGGGTGGGCAATTTGACCAACTTGAGGGTTTTTACTGCTTATGAGAATCGTTTAGGTGGCAAGATTCCGGATAACCTAGGCTCAATTTCTGAGCTTCAAATACTTAACCTGCACTCTAACCAGTTCGAAGGCCCAATACCAGCAAGCATTTTTGCTCCAGGGAAGCTACAAGTTCTGGTTCTCACCCAGAATAATTTTAGTGGTGATCTTCCTGGGGAAATTGGGAACTGCCAAGCCCTTTCCAACATTCGAATTGGCAACAACCATCTAGTAGGTTCTATTCCTAAGACAATTGGAAATCTTAGTAGCCTAACCTACTTTGAAGCTGATAATAACAATCTTTCCGGTGAGGTAGCATCTGAATTTGCTCAGTGTTCTAATCTCACCCTCTTGAATTTGGCTTCAAATGGATTTACTGGAACAATTCCACCAGAATTTGGGCAACTTATGAACCTTCAGGAATTAATTCTTTCTGGAAATAGCCTGTTTGGTGATATCCCAAGGTCAATTCTGAGTTGCAAAAATCTTAACAAGCTTGATATTAGCAACAACAGATTCAATGGGACAATTCCAAGTGAAATCTGCAATATTTCTCGGTTGCAGTACTTGCTGTTGGGTCAGAATTCCATAAGAGGAGCGATCCCTCATGAAATTGGAAATTGTGCAAAACTTCTTGAGTTACAATTGGGCAGTAACTATCTGACTGGAACTATTCCTCCTGAAATTGGTCACATTAGGAACTTGCAGATAGCTCTAAATTTGAGCTTCAATCATCTTCATGGACCACTGCCTCCTGAATTAGGAAGATTGGACAAACTTGTTTCTCTGGATGTTTCAAACAATCGGCTCTCAGGTAACATCCCAGCTGAGCTCAAGGGAATGTTGAGCTTGATAGAGGTGAACTTCTCAAATAATCTTTTTGGAGGCCCTGTACCAGCATTCGTACCGTTCCAGAAGAGTCCTAGTTCAAGTTTTATGGGCAATAAAGGTCTTTGTGGAGAGCCATTGAACTCTTCATGTGGAGATCTTTATGATGATCACAAGACTTACCGTCACAGGGTTTCTTACAGAATCATACTGGCTGTTATTGGTTCTGGTTTGGCAGTTTTTATATCAGTAACTATAGTTGTCTTGCTGTTTATGATCAGAGAGAGGCAAGAAAAAGTAGCCAAAGATGCTGGGATTATTGATGATGGAACCAATGACAAACCAACTATAATAGCAGGGAGTGTTTTTGTTGATAATCTAAAACAAGCAGTAGACCTTGATGCTGTTGTTAAAGCAACTCTGAAAGACTCTAATAAACTCAGCAGTGGAACTTTCAGCACAGTTTACAAGGCAGTCATGCCTTCTGGGGTGGTCTTATCTGTAAGGAGACTGAAGTCCGTTGACAAGACAATAATCCACCACCAGAACAAGATGATTAGAGAACTTGAAAGGCTGAGCAAAGTCTGTCATGACAATCTAGTGCGACCAATTGGCTATGTTATTTATGAAGATGTTGCTCTTCTCTTGCATCATTATTTTCCTAATGGTACATTGTCTCAGCTTCTTCATGAGTCTACAAGACAACCTGAATATCAGCCTGATTGGCCTTCTAGGCTATCCATTGCCATTGGAGTCGCAGAAGGTTTGGCTTTCCTTCATCATGTGGCAATTATCCATCTTGACATTTCTTCTGGCAATGTTCTTTTAGATGCAAATTTCAAGCCATTGGTTGGGGAGATTGAGATTTCAAAACTCTTGGATCCAACCAAAGGCACAGCGAGTATTAGTGCAGTTGCTGGTTCCTTTGGTTACATACCACCAGGTATTCTATTTTCTGGCATTCAACTCTTCTATCTATTCTTCATTTTTTCCTGTTAATTTTTATTGTGCTTTTCACGCTTCATGTTACATTTCTTCTGTGATGCAGAATATGCATATACAATGCAAGTTACAGCACCAGGAAATGTTTATAGCTATGGTGTTGTTCTGTTAGAAATCCTTACAACTCGACAGCCTGTTGATGACGACTTTGGTGAAGGTGTAGATTTGGTGAAGTGGGTTCATAGTGCTCCAGTAAGAGGCGAAACTCCAGAGCAGATATTGGATGCAAGGCTTAGCACTGTTTCCTTTGGTTGGAGGAAAGAAATGCTTGCTGCTCTAAAGGTTGCATTGCTCTGCACTGATACTACACCAGCCAAACGACCAAAAATGAAGACTGTAGTAGAAATGCTTCGAGAGATAAAGCAAAACTGAGGACAGCAAGCCACTTGAGTTTTCTGTTCGGTGATCTACGCCGTCCAAGATTTTGTGTTTGCGAAACTATCATGGCTACCAGGGAACTGATGAGTTACAACTTGCAACTTTAAATAGTAGTCTTGTATCAGGAATTATTTTACATGGTGGAGGTTGTGTGTCAAAGTAAAATTCAGACCATTGGCATTGTTATATCTTCACCTTTCTAGTTTGTCCAAAGGATTAGTAGTGAAAAGGCAGCTTATCTGTTTGAGTTGGACACTGTATTAGCTTGTGGGGAGGATTTATGCAAGAAGACACCTTGATGCAGGATATATCAGTTCCTACTCTCATATAAGCTAGCCCGCATTTTTCAAACTGTATTTTACTCATTTGAGATATCAATCCACATCCCAGTTAGTCTCTTCCATTGAAATTGAAAGTTCTAGTTTATTTTTGTTGAGATTGCAGATTGTACATCTGAACTTTGACCATGCATGTTTAGACATACCACCCAACTGATTTCATAGCCCAAAATACTGTGGTAAATACATATATCCTAAGACGTGTAACTTACAGTAACAACATTCTTCTTGTTTAACAAAGAATCTAACCATTTATGGCCAAATTGTTTCTGCTTTAAGGAAATTAGTATATCTGAGGAAATTAGGATGAAGAGAGTCTAAAACAAGAGAGGATATTAGTTCCAATTTCCTTTGCTGGTGTTATTACACCTTGATCGCCTTCATTGTGTGTAGCTAAAACAAAGTTTGGGGCCAGGACTGTTGAACCATCTGGCCACTAGATGCCAGTGCCATTTGCAGCATAAAGCCTCTCAAATAACCTAACAATTTTCTCGACATATCTAAGTTCGTCTCTGACAAGAAATCCTAGGCCATCCTCTTTTTATAAGCCTACTAATGTGGAAGCTTCGCAAATTACAAGAAATGTGTGCTATTTCTCAAACTACATTTGCACAACGCTAACAGTAGTACAATTAATCTACAGAATGAACGTGCACAAGAAGAGCATTGTCCTCAGCCTGATTACTCTTGACAGTAGCTAAGAGATGGCAATGAAATTCAGTTGGTTGACCTTTTCTATATATAGTTGTTCACAGTGAGCACTCTCAGAAGTCCATATGAGACTGGACTAGTGAGTGTCCTCATTTTGCTATTTTCTGAAACAGTTTCCTCGTATGATGTTAGGCACACAAATCCGCATTAACATGGTACACCATAAAGCAATACACATTAGTAACATCACCATTAAATTCAATCAGTTTGTAGTACACCCCTTTCCCAACAAGTTATTTCCAACCAATTTTCATGTATATGTAACTATAAGACCCAACAAAAATTAAAAAATTAAAAAAAGGACGCCGAAATTCGCCAAAGGACTAGGGCTACCCAACAACGTCCACACCTGCACAAAAGCCAAGGATGAACGCCAGAACAACTAAAAGAAGCAGCACCCAACACATCACTTTCAACACAAAGCTTCCTCCTTTGCCACCACTCTCCGAATGCTCGCGTGGCCTCACCACCGTTCTTCTCATCCTTTGCTCTAATTCAACACGGTTTCTGCCACCACATTCATCTGGCTCATCCAGCCATCGCAGCAAGCTGCCACTATGCCCCATCTTCCCCACCTGCAACTCAAGAAAAGGATCTAAATTCTACATGATCTACTCATATTCACATATATTAACTATTAATTTTTCACATTTCGTAATCATTTACATCTTTAACATAACCTTATTAATGATCAGATGTATACGAAAGCAAATTATGTAAAACTTCCATACGAGAAGACCCCTTCTGCATGAAGCACAAAGCTGGGTGTGTACCTTAGCTTGTGTTGCTTTGATGATAATCTCTCGGAGGGTATCCAAATTGTCCAACATGTCCTCGGTGTCGTAGAGGTTGGTTTTGAGGCTGAGCCACAAGGAACGAAACGCGAGGGTGTAAGCTTGTTGCTCGTGAACAGTCGCGAGGTCGGGTTCGATGTTGGACATGGCGCTTAGCAGCCCTTCCATGTCGTTTGGGATGCCGAGTTCTTCGCAGAGTTGGGTGAACGACAGGAGATTGGACTTTGCCAGCACCGTTTCGGTCATGATGGAGAGAGAAGGTTCGGCCATGACAGTAAGACGGAGAAAGAGGCACAGAAAGTGAGAGAAGTAAAAGGTGGCAAGTGGGAGAGATAGATTTGATGGATAGGAGAGAGAGTGGGGGAGTCGCCAGGGAGAGACCAAGAAGAGCGCCAATTTGGGGATGAAAAGGTTTAAGTTACGTGTCAACCCTGAATTCCCTTCATGTACAATTTCGTAGAAGTTCGTTAGTCTAAGGCCGTGATTATTTAGAATTTTTTGGGTAAAAAATTATTTTTTATTAAAAAGTTAGTTTTTATATATTTAAATAATTTTTTAAAAATAATAAGATTTTAAAAAAATATATTTTTAATTTTTTTATAAAAATTGAAAAAAATAATTTTAAAAAATCATTTTTATTGTTTTTACTTGTATATAAAATTTAAATTCTAAAATTATTATTTTAAAAAATTAAAAACCCTAAATTAAACTTCCACTCCGGAAGGAAGAGTAGGATACAATAAAGTCGATGAAAAGATTGGTTACAAAAACAATTCCTTTTTAATGACAAGTTTAATTTAGGAGAAATGTGATCTGTAATTTTAAAATAGGTTTATTATGGATATACAAAAAAAATAAAGACACAAAAGTGATAGAATGACCATCATTATTACGTCTTTCTCTTTTCTTTACATGTATAAAATGAGTATATTTTATAAGTATAAATAATATTTCTCTTTAATTTGTTATTCAATTGGCTTGAATATGGTGGATCAAGAAGTTTTTTTTTTTTTTTAATTTAAGGGTGGAAGTTGCGTGAATAACGAATTTTGTTATTAAATGAATGTTAGAATATAAACTAATAAAAAAGCATATTAATTTATAGTCTTCCCATTATAAAAGATTTTAATTTTTTTGTTGGAGCTATTGGCACTTCTATTTATCTATTTATATTCTCCATTAGTAAATAATAACTTTAATTTCATAAATTACCCTCACTTTTATTAATTAATTTTATTAAAATAAAATCCTTATTAATAATATTATTTTTATATATTCACACTTCTATTTAATTAATACTAATTATTCCATAATTTACTTTTCTAAAAGTCATCAGTCTACTTCATATGCTCACTCTTCCCTTTATTCAATCCCTCCGTCTATCTCATTGTACCAGACCACTCAAAAGAGTGTCTTGCAACAAAATTACATTCTCATTTTTGTAAGTATCTAAGGTAGCTAGATATTTAAGATATGACATTCTAGAGGATGAGAATATATTTGTTTGTACTTTTTTAGGGTAAAAAATTATTTTTTTATTAAAAAAAATCAGTTTTTATATATTTAGATAATTTTAAAAAATAATTTGATTCTTAAAAAAATATGTTTTCAATTTTTTTAAAGAAGGTGAAAAGAGTAGCTTCTGAAAAAAAAAAAATCAGTTTTCAACTTTTTCAATTATATATAAAATTTAAATTTTAAAATTACGTTTTTCAAAATCTGAAACAAGTGCACCCAGATGTCTAAAAGTTCTTCATTTAAATTATACAACAGAACCAACACATAACTATTTTTAAATTAATAAATTAGATAAAAGCATAGAGGACAACTTCATTACTATAAAGAACAACAATATAAGTTTTTACCTAGGAAAATAACATATATGATAAAAATATTTTGAGATAAGAACTCAACTCACTTTTCAAGCTATTTTAGTTATTGGGGGAAGGAAATTTATTATAATTCATGGTTTTATCCATAACTTGTGAGTCTTGATCCATCCAATATTAACAAATTTGTTAACCTAATGAATAAGAAATAAAATAATAAAAAAAGAAAAATAAAACTACATACCATTATAGAAGAAAAAATAGCAAAGAGTCACTACTAGAAATTTGTTAATAACCAACAGATAATTTAGCAGTAAATTTAAATAAATAATTAATGTGAAAATTTACCAATAGTTTAATATTCAATCGGAAAAACTATTGATAAATATTTGTACCTAATTATGTCAAAACATTACTGAAGAAAAAATCATCAATAAGCAATTATTTTTTCTTTTAATTTAATTTAAAAAATTTATACTTTACCAATGAAAAATTTGTCGATAATTTAGATTAAATAAATATTATTTTATTTTTAGTTTTCTCTTCAGAATTTATTTTTTAATATTACCAGATGAATTATCTGTCAGTATTTGAAAATTTGAAATTATTGCCATTATCTCTTCATTTTCCATATTACCGACGGATTTTACGTTGGTAATATTCGATTAATAAAACAATTCATTTTATTATCATAATATATAGTGGAAAAAGTGGATGGTAAAATAATCATTACTTTTTAATTTTTTTTATTAGTTTTGATTTTTATTTTTATACATGATTATTTATTACAATTCTGCTAATTATTGTGTTGCAGTGTATACTCATTATTGATCCACGTGAGGAAGTTTCGATCTACAAGGCGTGGAGGACCAGAGCCGAGAAGGGGCTCCGTAACATGTTTCATGACATTCGCGACAATGGTGCTAGTACCTATTAGCTTGTTGATGAGATCTTCCAGGCACTGAGGGCTTACTAGGACTCACTTGAGTTTAAGGCGAAGCAGGTGAAGGCACAAACGAGTAGAGGATCGCCCTAAGGTGACTCTCTATACATTGGAGGCTCTATTACCATTGAGGGCACACAGTTGAAGATGGTAAATATCATTTTTTACTCATTTAGTTATTAATTTTCGTATTAAATATTATATGATCATGTGAAAATTCTTTGAAATGTAGGAGAAGGTGATGAGTAAGCTGTCGACGTAGAAGGAGCTGTTCTGGGAGACCTACACCCGGAGGTAGGACAAGTCCCAGTGGATTGATACCTGATCGGAGACTACGTATGTAAGTACTTATAATTTTAGTTGTCAATACTTTTAATTTATTATAGTTGTTATTCTTTAAATCTTATTTATTTTGTTTCTTCCAATTATAGCATGAGTTCACCCAACAATGATCGAGGCTCAATCGCACGAGAGGGATGAGAGCACTCCTGTCGGCCCACCTATTAGCGATGACGAGATATGAGTCCAAGTGGTTGGCGACCACTATAATGGGCAAATTTATGAGAAGGGAACCTTTTATAGCAGGTCATATTCTCCAGACTTTGTGTTTAAAGCTGGACTTGTTGGGACCAATGTGAAGGACATCTATGATTAGATCCATGCACTGAATGAATCGATGCAATAGCAGCTCAACGAAGCCAACAAGAGGTACATAGAGCTGCATAAGCGTCATAAGAGAGATAAGGAGCAGTGGACATAGTAGATACAGTCTATGAAGGAGAGAATGACGACCATATACGGCTACTTCAAGCAGATATAAAGTGGCAGTTCTTCATTTAGTACACAAGCTCACTTAGAGATAGCAAACAGACCAACCCGCCCCGCTGCGGGTCAAGCCTTAAGCAAGGCAGGGCGGGCCAACCTTCCACAATAAAATGGGTTGAATATGTCAACACGCCTCGTGCTTGCACTCATTGGCGGGTTGGTGGGTTAGCTCGCTTAAAAAATAGAAAATAAAAAATAAAAAAATACATTTTTTGGTAATGAAAAACACCTTGTAGACTATAAACACAGAAGCATGCACAGTAACATATCTAAAACATAATATATCTAAAACAACATATGCAGTAAAACAAACTAAATTCTAACAAACAATAATCACAAACTTTTAAGTTAAATTTATAGAAATGAACCCAACCTTAAAATTAAGTGCAGAATCGATATATTAAAAACTTCTAGTTGACATCGATCTGTGAATGGAAACAAATCCAACAATGATAATAGTAATGAAATAACTATAGAAATAGAAGCATGTCTGGGCCAATAACTATAGTAATGCATGCATGCTTCATCTTATTCGTTGATAGTAACCTTGCTTCTGTTTACACTCTTGCAGCACAGCAAGGCCAAATAATAATAAAGAATAAGTGAAAGACACATATATCTAGAGTTATAAACAAACGTAAGACAACATGCATAATTATTGCACATCTTTAATGCTTTACTATGAGTTTATGTTGTCCATGCATGCACATTAAGATCCCATCGGCCATGGATGTTCGTGACAGGTTAATTTTCGTGTTAAAGCATTTTACACACGAGAAATTCATAGGGGTGCTTAGAATAAAAAGAAAGTGATGCTATATTTCTCTTGCGGTTCAAGAATTAAGGGTTGGGCTTGGGTAGGTCACGTACACATTGCTCACTCACTGACTAACATAATTTTTATTTTTTTTTATTGTGGGTATGTGACACAGTACTAAGGGTTGGGAGTAATGGTATGTGTGCTGTGATTGTAAGGGCCCAAGTAGGAGTTTATTTTGTAGCCAAAAAAAGAGAAAAAAAAAAAAAAGAGTGACCCGCGGGTCAAACCCGCCCCACCTTGCTTCAACCGATAGGTTATGCGGATTAAAAAAATTTTGCGGGTTAAAAATATCAATCTACCCTACCAAAAAATACGGGTTATGTGAGTTCGACCCGTTTTGCCATCTATACCTCCACTACCTCTGCCCCCATCTCCACCTCCACTACCTTAGCCTTCTCCAACACACATCCAGAGACAACAATGGCTACATTTTGATACTGACAATGATCAATATATGTGGTTTTTAAGATTTTTCTATTTTTAGAATTATACTTTTACAAGTTTTTTTATTCATTTCTATTCATACTCTATATATATATATATATATTATTTAATTAAAAGTTTTTTATTTCTTCTATTTTTATGCTTTTAGGACTATCAATATTTTATTATATTTTTATTTATATGAATTTGTGAATAATTAAAACAATAATTTGAAATATTCCAATACTAATTTCAAATTTTAACAATTTAAACCATAAAAAAGTAAATAATCTTTAAGTGAGGGTGGATTTTTTGTCAGTAATTTTATACAATAAAATATTATTTTTATATTACCAACCGAATATTCGTGGGTAATTATAAATAATTCATCGATTTAATTTTATCAGTGATAGTTTCTAATACTGTTATTACCAACATACTTTTATTTTACTGACCGACTGTTGCTGTTGGTATAATTATATAAATTACCAATGGATAAGTTTTTTTGTCAATAATGTTTATTTTTTTCTATTACCGATGCATTTCTTACCGACAAATCATTTTCGTCGATAAAATACTTACCGAGGGATTTGGTTGACTTTTTCATCAGTAAGTAGCGCATTTCTAGTAGTGAGTCTGGTGCAATGGGATATAAAGAAGTGTCTCACATGATGGAATAGAAGGGAAGATGAGCATATAGAGTAGAGGGAAGAATAAATTAAAGTAGGGGATAAATAGTAATAAATGATAGTGTGAACCAAAAAATATAATCAATAAAGATTTTATTTTAATAAATTAACTTATTTAGTGAGCTTAGTTTAGGGAGTTAAAGTTATAATCTACAAATGGGGAGGATGAATGGGCAAATTGGAGTGCCAATGGTTCCATCCCCAATTTATCTAACTTTGTATTGCTTCTTACTAAAATTAACATATATTTGTATCACAATAGAGTGCTTTATTGACAATAAAAAATTATATTGTTAAATGTTAATTTTTTAAAAAATTACAATATTCATTGTGGCTTCAATAATATTATATTATAAAAGCACCGTAAAACATGAAGAAAAGAGAAATAAGAGAATAATGTAAGGAAAGAATTCCAAAAAGCATATTAAAATAAGTATTAAACTCTACAAACAATTTTTTACCATTTGAATGAGAAATCTTGTTAAAGTTTAGTTTGTAACAATTTATAATTTGTCATTTATGTTGTTAAAAAAAATGATGATAATGAGAAAACTAGAAAGAAAATAAGAGTAAAGAGTTTCAGTACATAAAAATAGAAAATGAGTAACATTTTATTTGAAAATGTATATGAATAAAGTAATAGTAATATAATTAATTATGTTTAATTTAAATAAAGTTATATAACTTTATAATCAAGAGAGGGTAATTTAGACAATTATAATTATAAATTGTTAGTAAAGAGCATAAATAGGCAAATAAAAGTGTCATAGCCTCACTCATAAATTGGAAGAATAAAAAGATATTTAAGAAGCACTTTTTTTAAGAAGCACTTTTTTATTCCTTAAAATATATAATCTTATAATTATAATAACTATGTTTTGTAGAAGATAATTCAAATATTAACATAATATATTTCATATTTTAAGAAAACTAAAATGTAATTTACACATTATTATATTAATCAATGATGTTTTAAATCATAATAATTAAGGTTGAATATTTGACCTTTTTTCAAGAAAAAGGTATTTTTACTAGAAGAAATATATGAAAAATTTTAGAGAAATAGATGAATTATTTTTGTAGAAAAAATAAAACTAAAAAAATTGTCTTAATTTTTTTTTCATAAGCTGAACTGAATAACTTAAAAAAATTTACTCTATAAAATGTCACACCATAAAATTCTTTTTTTAAAGCTTAAACAAATATAACCTTAACAGATATATTGTTATATTTTATTTTGATAATAAGTTGTCATGAAAAAATTAATAAATAATTAATATAATTATAATAATTCAAATTATAACATAAAAATATAAAATAATTAATTACTTGAGGTGTAAATGTATAAAAATTAATATATTTAATTAAAGTTTAAAAATAATAAAATAAAGAGTATTTAAGTAAAGACAATTTAAGAATTTAAAGTTATAAGTAATCAATAGAGAATGTAAACAGACACTTACGAGTGCCAATAACTGCGTCCACAAAAATAATATTAACAATTAATTTAAGGGTGTGGCAATATGTGTCTATTACCACTCTCATTTTGGTGACTTTCATATATTTTCTCTAAAATACCCTTATTTTTCTATTTTAATCAAAATAATAGCATAATATCAATTATTCATTACCATTCATAATTTCATCTTAATTTATTTTTTTAATTAAAAATTACTTTATTCATTTAAAAATATTTAATATTGATCTTATTTTTCAATTTATATGGTCAATGGATATTGCAAGATAATTAATTTGTTTAAGATAATTATTTACATCAAAATGTTGATTTTTTTTAATTTCTTGATACAATAATTATCAAAACATTATACGAATGACTATTTTTTAAAAAAAAAAAAATGAGTAACAACAAAGGCACACTAGTAAACTATAATATATCTTACCAAAATATAATATACAGCATACATACTTATTTTTGAACATATAATATTTATATAATTTAAAAATTATTAAATAAACATATGATAATAAGATGTATCACTATCGAACAATTAAAATTTATTATTTTTTTATTTCCATTCTTATAAATTAAGATAATTTGATACATTAATTAGTTACTTACTCTAATTAAAAGAAGATTAAAAAGTTTAAATTTCCCTCTATCATACATTACACTAACACTCAAACATTATAAAGGCTAAATTATTTATTTTCTATTAGATAAATTATATTTTACATACTTCTAAATAAATTAACTATTATAAAAAAATAAAAATTGAAAATTATGGATTGACAAACACATATGTCCCTTTCAATTCACTAGTAATGATAATACATAACAATTAAATAAACTAATTCAATGCATCAAATTATCCTAATATTTTTCTAGTCTTAGGAATTGACGGTTCAGTTTCGAACCCAATTGGTTGTTGGACAAAACCTTTTTTAAAGTGGCAACTTAAAATTCAGAATCATAATATTGTAGATAAAATTTGACTTGAGTCGCAATTTACTTCCATTGCAATCAACCACTTTTGGGCAAGAATTCCTAATATCATCTATTTATTTCATGATTTTTAAAAATTATATAAACAATGAATGGCAAAACACTGATTTGGGTGTTGTACATTAAAATTTAGTAAATATCTTCATTGTTATTCAATTTTTAGTTATTTTTGTTCTTCTAAAATACTCACTCTTATATCGTTTTATGTAACTATTCTATTAAGAAAACTTTAAATAAAATAATTCAATATAAATTTAAATATTTACATTAAAAAGTTAATTATAAGTACTTTTAATATTTAGTGCCTACATAAGAAAAGACGAGATTAGTAATAAAGATTTTTAAAAAATTAAAATAAATATTAATTAAATAAAAAATAAAAAGTTTTGAAAAAATTATTAGTGATAATATAAATTAATGTTGAATTTCTTATTTTGATTAACAAAGAAAAGAAAAAGGACATTTTAGAAAAAATAAATAAAAGCCACTAAAATAGGAGTGGCAATAGCCACTTCCTTAATTTAATAATTATATTACATGCTTTAAAAACATAGATAGGATAAATAGTGCATGCTAAATTTGATTACTTAATTACAAAACTAAATGTATTAAATGATTTCTGTTCCATGATCTACATGGCCGAAGATTTTATGTAGGCGAACCTGTCATTGCCACCTGGGACCTAATAAATTACAACTGATGAAATTTTAAGGCCCTCAAATCTAGATTTGATTATGATTATAGCACATATAATCAAGAATGAAAAGCATAAACAAAAATAGGTATGACAGAACCTGATTTGATTGAAGAAAAATGATCGATTCAAAGTTGTTCCTCATTCTTCGGATTTGAATAGAGAGAGAGAGAGAGAGAGAGAGAGAGAGAGAGGAGAAGCAAGTCAAGGGAGGCTAGAGAGAAAGAAGAACTCCTCCTATTCCCCAAATGACTAAATGCGTATCCCGTCTCAATGGGACAACAAATGCCTATATATAAAGAGTTAGGAGCAGGGTTTGTGTCAATAAAAGTGTTGGATCAAGCCACTCATTACAATAAGATCCATACACACAAAAAAATATAAAAATATACACCAGTGAATTGTGCATAGACCCAATAGGCGCAATAAGTCTAATAACAATAATAATTACAATAATTTGAGCTTAATTAATTGACTTTGATCAATTTTGACATCTAATTAATTCGGATCCAAAGTAAAATGTGATTTGATTTATGTAAGTCTATCAAATATTACAACAACAACTTGCAACTTTAAAGAGTAGTCTTCCATAAGGAATTATTTTACATGGTGAAGCTTGTGTGTGAAAGTAAAATTAAGACTATTGGCATTGTCAGGTCTTCACCTTTCTAGTTTGTTCGAAGGATTAGTTGTGAGAAGACGGCTTATCTTTTTGAGTGGGACACTGTATTAGTAGGATGGGGAAGGGTACATGCAAGAAGAGACGTTGATGCAGGATATATCAGTTCCTGTTTTCATATAAGCCGGCCCGCAGTTTTCATATTGTATTCTACTCATTTGGTAGATGAATCCATCTACCAATTAGTCTCTTCCCATTGAAATGGAAAGTTCCTTTATTTTTGTTGACATCACTGATTGCACAGCAGAACTTTGTCAATGCATGCTGTACCTTCTACTTGGATGTGTTTTATTGTTTAGACACACCACTCAACTGATTTCATAGCCCAAAATATTGTGATAAATACATATATCCTAAAACATGTAACTTACTTGGAATAACAACATTCTTCTTGTTTAACAAATAATCTAATCTTTATGCCCAAATTGTTCCTGCTTTTAGGAAATTAGTGTATCTGAGTAAATTATCGATGAGGAGAAGATAGGATATTAGCTCCAATTTCCTTTGCTGGTGCTACAACACGTAGATCGCCTTCATTGTGTCCTATAACAAAGTTTGGGGGCAGGATGTTGAACCATCCTTGGTCACTAGATGTTGGTGCCATTTGCAACATAAAGCCTCTCAAATAACCTTAAGACTTTTCCGACGAGAAATCCTGGGCCATCCTCTTTGTATCAGCCTCCTAATGTGGAGCCTTGCAAATTACAAGAAAGGCGTGCTGCTTTTAAAACTACATTTGCAGAATTGTAACAGCAGTACAATTAATCTACAGAATGTACGTAAATAAGAATCGCATTGTCCTTAGTCCAATTACTTTTTATATAGTTGTTCACAGCGAGCACTCTCAGAAGCCCATATATAAGACTAGACTAGTGAGTGTGCTAATTTGGTTTTTTTTCAAAAACAATGTTACCTTGTATGATGTTACGCACACAAATCATCAATATGGTACACCTTAAAGCAATACACATCAGTAAGAGAACTGATAAGAGAATGCACAAATAGTGGACAAATACTTAAAAGCGAGAAAAACGACAAAAATGCTTGGATAATGGTCTCACATAATCATTGCTATTTTTATTCAAATTTATTTTTATTCAGAAATTTACCAACACAAACAGTACAAGCGTTGATAAATTTTGTGTATATATATACAAAATTTACCAGCATTGTATTGTTTACCCTAGTAAGTTTTGTGAAAAAAAAAAAAAGAAAATCTTACCAATGTATAGTGTCTCCCTATACACAAAACTTACCAATGTTGCACTCTTT
Source organism: Pterocarpus santalinus (assembly GCA_031439595.1). NCBI lineage: Eukaryota > Viridiplantae > Streptophyta > Magnoliopsida > Fabales > Fabaceae > Pterocarpus > Pterocarpus santalinus. The sequence goes on from CM062532.1 coordinate 63,939,031, forward strand.
ACACCGATAAAAAAGTTTTTTTTTATAAAAATTATTAGCAAGCACTGTTTGCGCTAGTAAGTTTTTTTTTTTTACAAAACTTACTGGCACAAATAGTATATGTTGATAAGTTTTATTAAAAAAAAAAAAAAAAGAAAGTTACCAGTGCAAACAGTGCACGCTGGTAAGTTTTAGATAAAAAAAAAAAAACCTTACCAGCGTAAGTGAAATGTTAATAAGTTTTGTGTATAAGGAGATACTATCGCAATCAACTCTAATTTTTTTTTTTTTACTTTAATATAAATAAAAGAAAAAAGGGCAAGGGCAGATAGCGAGAATCGAACCCATGTCTTCTCCTTAGCAAAGAGAAATTTTACCATTCGACTATATCTGCATTTTTTTTATTGATTGTACTTGATATATAATAGATTTAATTAATCTACAAGTCCCTATAGTTTGATTTAATTTTTAATTAAGTTCTTATAATTTAAAAATTTTCAATCAGATCCCTATATTAAATAAATTTTTATAATCAAATCCCTGAAATAATCTATCATTGCAAAATTGTTGGTTAAATTGAATAAATTTTACGTCTAAACTTACAAAATTGGGTTAGGACATATTAAATTATATAAATTTTTAAAATTTTTTGTAATTTTATGTTGCTCTAAGGATTTGATTATTAAAATTTATCTAATATAAGGCCCTAATTAAAAAATTTTAAACTATAGGAAGCAAATTGAAAATTGAGTGAAACTATAGGAACCTTCAGAGTAATTAAACCTATGTAATATATTGATTCTATTTGTGCAAAGCTAGGTCTGATACTCTGTTAGGCATAATTCGACTGAAAGTTGAAAAATATATGAAATAAAATATATATCCTTATATATCATTTTTTCTATATATATATATATATATATATATTATTCACCCTCTTAATAAAGATTTTTCTATTAATCTTGTAATAGTTCCGGTAATACTGCTAGAAGTATTAATCTTATTAATAGAATGGTATTAAATTCTAGAATATTTATAGAAGATTTAAAATTTATTCTAAAATAATAATATATTCGAATAATATATAAATCTAATATGAATATATTATTCATATTGAATATTCAAAGTATTCTATTCCTATTTGATTTAATTCTATTTATTATTTTAATTCCATTTTTAGATTGTTTTTTATAGTTTTACAATATACTATAACAATATATTATATAAGTATAAGATAAAAGATTTTTTCAATAGAATAAGTTTGACCCCTCCCTATAATGTCTTAGTTTTCTTTATTTTGAGGGGCTTATATATTCCATTTTTTTAATGTGTCTCACAATTCGAAAGAATTCGGGGGGAGGGGTCATGTCATTTTTGATCTAGAACAAATAGTTTCAAGAGATAAGACTAATCCAATCCATAATGATGTACCGGAAAATACAACATTTTTGTTACTCAACCAACTATCAGGAGAAGCAAATACAACAAGTACACTAATCAATAAAATGGATGAAGTAGCAATTAATGCAAAAACATCCAATTGAAAAGCAATAAGCATGTTTCTGATACTTTAATTTTTTTTTCAAGTCCCTTTTCATTTACACAAAAAAAGACGAATAGGAATGAAAAAAAAAGAAAAAAAAAAGTGACCCCCTTATCTTTTTTATTCTTTTTTTATCCATACTTATCACACTTATAGAGATAGAATTTATGTGATAATTTAGAAACTAATATGTAATTCTTTTTCGTAATTGAAAATGATGGGCGGAGGGTTATTGGATAATTCTAAAAGATTTTTTTATTGAAGAATAAAGTTATTATTTAATAAATTCAATTTTTAATTTTTAAGGGATAAGATCAATTCAGAAGTACCTTTTGTATCTTTTATAAAAAATGCATCTTGTTTCTTTTTATTATTAAATTAGAACAGACAGAATTCAATTGGTCTAATTCAGAATTGTTCGATAAATTTGAATCTTATCCATCTTACGGATATAGCAAAAGATAAATAATCGGCCTAGTCCTTAGATTTATTTAAGGCTTTCGAGAAGCTGTATGAGGTGAAAATCTCATGTACGGTTCTGTAATAGTGATGAGGACAGTAATATTATCACCGACTAGGATTATCTAATAGTTTAAGTATAGTTGATATAGTTGATGCACAATCAAAATATGGTTTTTGGGGGTGGAATTTGTGGCATCAACCTATAGGTTTCATCATTTTTCTAATTTCTTCCCTAGCAAAGTGTGAAAGATTACCTTTTGATTTACTAGAAGCCGAAGAAGAATTAGTAGCGGGTTATCAAACCGAATATTCGGGTATAAAATTTGGTTTATTTTATGTTGCTTCCTATTTAATTTTTCATTATTTGTAACAGTTCTTTACTTGGGCGGTTCAAATATCTCTATTCCTTACATATTCGTTTCTGAATTTTTTGAAATAACTAATAAAGCATATGGAGTTTTTGGAACTACAATTGATATTTTTATTACATTAGCTAAAACTTATTTGTTCTTATTCCTTTCTATCACAGCAACAAGATGGACTTTGCCTAGGCTAAGAATAGACCGATTATTAAGTCTTTGGTGGAAGTTTCTTTTACCTATTTCTCTCGGTAATCTATTAATAACAATTTCGTCTCAACTGTTTTCATTGTAAAAGATTGATCCTATATATTTGTAACTTGTCTCAGACAAGAGAAAGAAACAAAACAAAAATATTCATAGATATTCACAATATACTCCTCATGGTAACTGAGTTCATGAATTATGGTCAACAAATAGTCCGAGCTACAAGGTACATTGATCAAAGTTTCATTGTTACGTTATCCCACGTGAATCGTTTACCTATAACTATTCAATATCCTTATGAAAAATTAATTACATCGGAATGTTTCCACAGTCAAATCCATTTTGAATTTGATAAATGTAATGCATAAAATTTACCAATGTTGCACTCTTTACGCTACACAAAACTTACCAGTGCAAACAATACAATGCTGGTAAGTTTTGTTTAAATAAAAAACTTACTAGCATAAATAATGCAATGCTGATAAGTTTTATGAAAAAAAAAAAAGAAACAAAAACACATACACACACAAAACTTATCAAAACAAACAATGCAAGCGCAAGTAAGTTATATATATATATATATAAAACTTACTAGCATTTGCACTTTTTGTGCTGATAAGTTTTTGAATAAAAAAATAAACAAAAGTAGAAATATTGATGTGAGATATATCATTCAAATATTTTTATTATTTTTCTTATATTTTCTATATATATATATATATAGTGCATCAAACATTTCTCCATCGCTAACATTACCACTCAATTCAATAAGTTCGTACATCCCTTTAAGGCCCAACAGGTTTTTTCCAACTAATTTCCATTTATGTATCACTATAAGACAAATAATAATAATAAAAAAGAAGCCGAAATTCGCCAAAAGTCAAAAGGCTGGTGCTACCCAACAACACCTGCACAGAAGCCAAGGATGAACGCGACAAAAACACGGAGAAGCCACCCCCGACATATCACGTTCAACACAAAGATTCCTCGTTTGCCACCACTCTCCGAATGCTCGCGTGGCCTCGCCACTGTTCTTCTCATCCTTTGAAATAAGTCAACACGGTTTGTGCCACCACATTCAGCAGGATCATCTAGCCATGCAGCAAGTCGCCACTGTGCCCCAACTCCCCCACCTGCAACTCAAGAAAAGGATCTAAATTCTACATGATCTAGTCATATTTTTAGACATATATTCGCTATTAATTTTTCACATTTTGTATTTTTTGACATCTTTAACATAACCTTATTAATGATAAGATGTATATGTAAACAAACAAACTAAGTAAAATTTTCTTCCGCACGAAGTGAAAATCTGAGAGTGCGAGGGTTTGTTTTTTAGCTACCTTAGCTTGGGTTGCTTTGGTGAGAATGTCTCGGAGGTTGTCCAAATTGTCCAACATGTCTTCGGCCTCGTAGAATTTGGCCTTGAGTTTAACCCGTAAAGCTTGTTCCTCCTGAACGCTCATGAGGTGAGGTTCGAAGTCGGACATGGCGCTTACCAGGCATTCCATGTCGTTTTGGATGCCAAGTTTGTTGCAGATTTGGGAGAACGACAGGAGCTCGGACTTTGCCAGCACCGTATTGGTCACGTTGGAGAGAAATGGTTCGGCCATGAACGAAATGACACTGACACGGAGATAGAGGCACAGAAAGAAAGTGAGAGAACTAAAAGGTGCTGAGTGCGAGAGCTGCTCTATATAGATAGATGAATCATAGAGTGCGTATGAGGGAAGACACCACGGGCCAAGAAGGGAACCAGAAATTTAGGTATGAATGGTTACTTACACACGTTACGTGTCGAGCCTGAACTCCCCTCAGCTCTAGAAATGTACAAGTTGATGAAAAAAAAATGAAATAAATTTAAGATTTAAGGATATAATTATGAAATTAACACTCGTTTACTTATAAATACATATTGCCTCTCCCTTGAAATAATTGTCCATTTTTTAAATTTTATTTTTTCATAAATAAGTGTTCTTTTAAAAAATTTAGATAATATTAATTATTTATTTTAATTATATTCCTATTAAATAAAGAAAAAAGAGTAAGTAAAAAAAGATAATTAAAGAAGAAAGAGAATTAAGTGAAGATAATTTTAGAAAATATATCTAAATTTCTTTAATATTGAAATTTTTCTAATTATTATCTTAATTCATATGTACATTTAAGACTAAATAGTTACTTTCATGCGTAGAGAAAGACTTACATGGTTCGGGAGTATTATGTGATTGTGCTCTCGACCAATTATATAAGTATATTTTATATGAGACACACCACTAATACACTGTCTCATATGAAATATACTTATATAATTGGTCAAAAATACAATCACGCGGTACTCTCGAACCTTGCAAATATTTGTCTTCAGGCTGAAGCCCATAAGTAATTATGTATAATCTTTTCATAAGAATCAATAGTATTTCGTAAAATGTGAACTCTTATACATATATATATATATATATATATATATATATATATATATATATATATATATATATTATAATGTTCTCCTTGCTTTTTTTTTTTTTTTTGTGGTTGGAGGTTATGATAAAGAAAAATGATAATATAGACTCAGGTTCACTGTGAATCCGAGTTTATATTACATTTCAATTATTGATTTCTTAATATTTATATATTTATAATTTTAAAACATATTTTCAACTGTTGAAATAAATCCAAACCTATATTATCATTATTCTATGATAAATCCCTCAAATCCAAAATGAAAAATGAGGCTCTTGCGTTTGGTCATATTATGTAGATTAATGAAAGGGAATGAAGGAGAGGAGCACATGGATGAATGCGATGCATCAACTGGACTGCTGACTACGAATGGCACTCAATATTCCAGATGTAGTCCCCAGCTATTATTAGCATGGCACTAATAAGGATACCCCAAACTCAGAGTCAGAGACAATGACATAGTATTGGCAGAAAGTAGATTTCGGCGCAACCATAATATTCTCACATTAACCTTTATCCACTATTTTTAAATATAATTAATCACGTAAAAAATGTGATTATTCACATATAGACTATGATATATGTAAGTTTGATTTCTGTGGTATCTCTTTAATTTGAAGGAGTTTGAAACCCTTCTTATGTGACCTAATAAATATTAACCATATACTTAATGATTGTCCAAATCATTATCTATGTGTCAATCACCATTATATTGATGTTTTAAGGTTCCAAATTTTTAAATTATCAATTTGACCCTGATGTCCTTTGAAAAATTTAAGCATGTTTTCATTGAACCCCTATCCAATATATAATCAATTCAACTATCTCAAGACCTAGCCACTCAAGAACCCCAACCCCCTTTTTCTTTTGTGAAGAACCTTAGCTGCTGACTCAATAGATCATATTATTTTACTTTTGGTACATTGAATAATTCTGTTTGATGCAACTTGATGTAAAGAAAAATATATGCACATACTTTTTCGAATTTTGCAGGACTCTTTTTTTTGGTTGCTCAGATAGCTATGTTGAATCCTAGTTCCTTTTCCCCAGTTTTGTTGTGGTTAATTCCCAAGTTGCAACTTTAATTGAATGAATCTGGTAGGTATGTGATTTTTTTTCTTTCTTTCTTTTTTTGGGTTTTCTATTGCTTGTTGTTTTGATGGCTCTGAATCGAGAGGATTCCAAATTTATGATTTCTCATTTTCTTCTTGTTATTTCAATGACCTTGTAAAGTTTTTAACTTTCTTCACATATTCGACTTTAGCCCCAACGTAGAGGACACTGCCGTTAACACTTTCTCTCTGTTATGTAAGCATATTTTCTTTTTCTTTTGTACAATTTCTGGTAATTTGTGGTTGGAACTTAATTGAAGCAAAACGAGATCGAGTAAAAGGATAATGTTATTTGCAACATATTTTCATGGCTTATGGTTTGAAAAAAAAGGAGCATTGATTTTAATCGAGTTTTTAAACTGTATTTTATGAAACAAAAAAAGATTAACGTATGAAAGAATATTAATCTTAGGGTTCTTAACAAAAGAAAAAGGCATTAGGGTTGGACTGATTCAATATCGGGTAAGGAGATTAATGAAAACATGTTTAATTTTTTTTTAAAATAAGGACATTGGGATTAATTTCATAATTAGAGATTTTGGAACCTTAAGAAAATAAAAAAAAAATGATGATTGAGAAATAAACAATCACTTGGATAATCATTAAACACATGGCTAATTTAGACCACATAAAAATGGGCTTCAAATCATTTTAAATTAAAAGGATACTATTTGATTTTGTATCATGGATAAAATATAAAAATATAGATGGAGAATAATTTTTATGTACTCAATCCATATATAAATTTATAACATTATATCATATAGGCCAGTTATATAAGCTTAATTCGAAAAGAGATTAAATGATAATTTTCTAAATTTTTATTAATTTATAATATAAAATTATCTTACATAATGTCAATTAAAAAATTACTTTACACCATATATTAAAATTATTCTCATATGCATATGAAAATGCCTAAACAACCAAAATATTTTCTCAAAAACTAAATACCAAAATAATAATTTTAGTCATATATATATATATATATATATATATATATATATATATATATATATATATGTAGAGTTTAATTACTATACACTGACAATGATATCTAATTATATGCTTATATTAATAAAATTTTTAAAGTAATAAATAGTTAAGTTAAATATTTTAAATAATATAATAATATATAATTAAATATTATATAAATTTTTTTATTAATAATATATATAAATTAAATCCTTTTTTATATAAATAATTTTACTTATATTATCCTAACTTTATAATATTTTTGTATAAATATAAATATATTCTTATTATTATTATTATTACTATTATTATTATTACTAACAGCTGGATAGGCACTTTTTATATTTTTTTTTATCAATACTAGTTAGGCACTAAAATGCTTATCAATTCATATTTTTTATTTTATATCTTTTTTATATTATTTAACTTTTTTTTATTTCCATCTCAACATCTTTTAACGTTCTTCAATACATAGTTCTTTTAAAAAAATTAAATTTTAAACGCTAGAAAGCAGTTGAAAAGAAAAAGTTAATATTCTAATACAAAAAATATGACCAAAGGCAGTTATTCTCGCCCAACGCCTTTCTATAGGGGCTACCTGTACAGGAAAAGAGATGGGGAGAGAAATGGCGATATAACCCGCAGAGTGGAGAGACAGACCTATCGCTATCGTGGTGGTTGGTAGTGGCTGACATAAATAATGTTAGGGGGCCCTCTCAAATACATGCCACAGAACAACGTGCTGCAGAATGGTCCGCCCTGGATCCCGTTTTCTTTTCCTTTTTTTCATACTGCATCTGCATACCTTTTTACATTTAATTATACATATTTTTATGCTATTTGATATTTTACTCATTATATTATAGTTAAATTAATACGAATAATTTTTTTAAATAATATTTTCATTATATATGGGTAAAACACAAATGAAAAATTTGGACTCCAACAGGTAGTTAACGAAGGTAATCTTCTATATTATTAGTAATAGATAATTTAATGAGTTTAATTGGTATCTTGTGACAATAAAATAGTTTCTGTTGTCAACCAATAGAAATAGAGAAAAGTGAGAATTCATGGTGGGTTCCTCATTATAATGGGTAGTTATTTGGATGAGTTGGCACTTTCCACCATTTCTATTGGTTGACAGTGTAAAACTATTTTACACTGTCAGTGTATTTAAATTAAATTTTAATTTAATATATATTTATTATTTAATAAATATATTTTAGTTAAGAATTTAATTTAAATCAAATTTCAGTAGAATGTGAAGAATGAGCAGTCACATATTTAAAACTGTGTCCTCCCCACGCACACTCAATTGATGGTAACTTCTTCCAACTGCCTTTTATTTCTAACATCACCCTTTTCTCTCACTTGTGTCTTACATTATTTATAATGTTTCACACTAACTTGGGAAATTTTTGGGAATAATTAAAGTTTGGGTAACAAAAAACAGTTACTGGGGATAATCCCCCTTATACATGTAATAGATAATAGATTATATATGTAATAGGTAATTATTTGAATTTAATTGATATATATATAAAATAATTTTTTACTGTCAATCAATAAAAATAAAAAAAAAAAATCATGACAAATTTCTTATTATAATAAATAATTATTTATATAAATTAATATTTTTTATTATTTCTATTAACTTATAATATAAAATTATTTTATATTATCAAGATATTTAAATTAAATTCTAATTATTTATATGGCGCAGCATTATTGATAAACTCCGCGATCTTTTAAACTTACTCTTCCATTAACCACTCAAACCCATTTTTAATCATCAATATCCTTGCCTGACCGAAAAGAGCACGTCCACACCGGACGATGACTCCTAAAATTCATGAAAGCAAGCGCTTTCTGCCGAGTCACGACAAGAAGCAAATTTTGAAGCCAGCTGAGAGTCTGAGACTCCATGATATGATGGAATTCTTGTACGTCTTTTTGTCATGGTCGTGGATTGGTTCCGGAGAGAATATCCGTTGAAGCTTCATCACTACGCATATCCAACTATCTAAACTGTGCCATCACTCACGCCAGAAAATATCATAACACGGGCCACGGGCCACTAACATTTTTGGCGCACATAAATGCCCACTAAACATATTTATAGTCATTGATTCCCATTGATACCAAGGTAAAGCAAAAACACATAATTCGAATACAAGAATGTGTCAATCAATCCGAGATTTCTTCAGCGACATTTTATTTAGACAAAAGCATTCACATGAGAAAACATCCAACACTAAAGGTCGGCAATGAAAAAGTAGGCATCACTAATTGAACTGCATGTGTCTAGCCTCAAACATAATTAGCTTATGAAGACATCTCCCATCAACAAGGTGACCCAACTGAAAATCAATTAACAACAAAACTCAAGACTCAGGGCGAGACTTCACAATGAAATTCTGGCGAGTAATGGGATTCATGACCACCGGTGGACCGGCAGTACGAGGCCACGACTGAAATTTTTTGTCAGTCTCTTCCCACCACCCCTTGTTTGAAACAGTGGCCGGGGTAGTACCTGAAGAAAGAAATTTGCAGTTACCGGCAGTTAAAAACAGCCACAGATCAAATTAAATCCTAAGGAAAGCACAACTTACCTCCAAATATCTTCCTGTCTGCAATCATAAAATCACAGAGCCACGAAATTCCAAATGCTCCAATTAGAGCAGGTATGACATACTTGGCTGACATGATTAAAGAGTAAACTGCACACAACAAAAAGTAAATACGTAGGAAATGTCAAAGCTCAAAAGACAAAGAAAAGTGAAAACAACTAAACAAAAGAAACTTGCAAAGTCAACAGTCAAGGTGCATTTCACACTACGCCATAGGTTCTAAATGCATGGAATCATTAACAACCGTTGTGGCAGAACAATTAGATTCCTACTCACTCGAACCTAACAATGGAAATCATATTGACAGTAAAACTCCATATAAATGCTAGATATCACATCCACCGGGAGCAAACGGATTTTACATTCCTACGCACTCATGAAAAATAAATAAATAAATAAATCCAAATCGTTAGCCTCAGGCGGCATTACATAGATCAACATGATTAACAGCAGAAAACAATAACTGGAGAAAGACAAAGTAGCTGAGATACTTTAATAGACAATTGTCAACATAAAAACTCCTATTTTGCATGTGGCGACAGTTCTAGACCTGCCCAGAAACCAAAACACCAATATGCCTAAAAGACGGTGCATTATGCACAATGTCCAATCCAAGCCATAAGGCAATTAAGCAGAAGTTCCTGTTGTTGCGACCAAAAAGGTCATCAATGATTTTCAAAAATAAAATATTTAAGATTTTTGCAGCATAAAAATCGATTACAAAAATCTATAAGGGAGCTTCATATGCACCGTAACAGGGTAGAAACAGAATAGAGAACGTAAGGGATTCTCACAATCGCAAAATACAGATGCATTATATAATAGCAATAGTGTATAGAAAATTTAAGGCATACTTTGGAAATGTTATATACGGTCAGATAGAATTGAGAATCAAGGAAGGAAATCAAAATTTCACAAAACCCTATACGCAAATCGACCAACCTAGGTACCTAATAATAATTAAACACAATCCCACGACGTACATATCTACACAATTAAGAGGTTAAATTAAAACATTTATCAAAAACCGAAAATAAAAAATATCAAAAGAAGATTCTCATGGGCGTTTCAAATGGAGGCGTCGAATTCGATTTTCACTGGGACCAAGATTTTCAGAGAATCCATCCAATCAATCGGACTGAGAAATTGAAGGAGGAACCCAATCGACAGATGAAGGTATTTGAGGGAGACGCAATCGAGAGAGCGCAGAGAAGAGGATTAGGGTTAGGGTTTGGTACCTGAGGCCGAGGGAGAAGCTTTTGAGATCTGCTGAGCAAATCGTCGAAGACGGAGCACCACAGCTACGACCGAGTTTAAAGAGAGGCAGCTTGAGAACGTTCGCTACTTTCTGGAGTGTACTACGACTTCAGATGGGCTGGCCACTCGGCCCATTATTTCGGACAAGTCCAAACCAAAAAAATAAACCCAAAAAAAATCAATTCACACAGAAAAAAATAAAATCTCAATTTAAATGTTAAACTTAATGAACAAAAAACTGTTACTTTAATTTTATTAGTACAATTTGTACAATAAGAATATTTTTAGGGTCTTGTTATTTGTAAATAGTAATTAGACATGATCTAGGGACACCATCAAACCCAATGCTAAAAAACATTTATAGTTTCTAAATTTCTTTTATTATGTACATCTCTCTAATTAATGCACGGATGTCAGGTGGATGCCTCTCATTCGATATATAATTATAGCTTTTTTACATTTTAAAATCAGCTTATAGGGAATTTGGTTTCACTTAAGCCAAATACATGTGCATGATAAAGTTGACTGATTTGGTTGAACTTTTTGTAAAGATTGTTTGACGCCTCCAATGGAGCCAAATTTCATAGATACATAACATCATTTACTTAATCAATTATATATTGACGTTGTATCACTAGCATATATATATATATTTATATATAAATATACATATATATATATATATATTGAGTCTTACCATGCGTGTGCATTAGTCAACAGCCCTAAGTCCAAACACGATATACGCTATCCTTAGCTTCATGGTTGTAATGTAGAGGTTATGTAGGTCGATATAAGCGGTGAGTTCGCCGTATGCTTTTGACTGCATGAGTGAATCCTAGGGGAGATTCATAACTGAGAGTTAATAAGCCTAAAAGATTCTTAGGCTCTACCCCGCACAACCATGGATTATAACTATGTATAGTATATATAAAAAGAAAAGCCCCGTTGTGAAGGAGGTAACTTTCAACTGTTGGACCCTTTTCTTTTCTTTAACACTTACTGACATAACCATTACAGACAAATCCAAGAAGAAAGCCTAGTGAAGGGACCAAAAAGTCATGAATCACATTATTTAATATACATATTATAAATACATATTAAATATATTTTCTAGTGTGAAAAATGTTAAAGCTTTAATCTATGAGATTAATTTTGATATATTTTTAATATAAAATATTTTACCTTATCAACTAATCACCTAATGAGGCAACTGTCGTAAGATTCAAGCACTTTTAATAATGTGATAACGCATGATTAAATAGTTATGTAAACAACTTTTAACATGTGAATCTATTCATGTTTAGTAATTTCTATCTTTACATAATGTCAACCGGAAACTTCATTGCAATTCTTTTACATAAATTTTTTTGGGTACGATTCTTTTACACAAGTTTAACCAAATTATTATCATATCTTACCTAACCTTGCAACTCATTCTTTTCAGAAGTCACAGTATTGTGAAAGATAGATACAATTGGAAGAATAAAGGAAGATACACTTTACTTTTGTCAGATGTACTGAATCAAAATTCCTTTTAGTGAATACTCTACTATTATCAACAAACCTGCAATTTCTGTATATGTACATGAAAAACCAAAAACCAAAAACCAAAATAAATTATACTTTACAAGGACTGCATGGCAAGGAAGCCTTTCCCGGCCGTCACATATGAGATTAGGTGAAGAAGAAAATTGAACATCAAAATTTAGAAGCTTAACCCATCATGATCAAAACAGCAGCAGCAATATTTCCAGATATATATAGGCCTTGTGCACCAGCCAATTTACAGTGCTTTGAGGCCTTCCCATTATGATCAACTGCTCACTTCTTATGATCTCTTAACTACCTGCTACAGCATGTAATCACTACCACAGGATCAACAACCAGCAGCTTTCAGAAAGTTGTCGTAGGGACTCGCTGCCGGCAGTTTAAACAAGTGAGGATGATTCTGATATTCGGTTGCACACAGCATTGGAACAGGACCAGAATTTGGTTTGTACAAATCCTCGTTAGTATTCTCATCAATGTCAGGATTGGTCACCTGCATCTTATATAACATAATTACATACTACACTACACTTAAAGCTTGTTTACGTAAATAATAATTTTATTATAAGACCAAGATGGCCATAAAAAATAGACCCCAGAGCCTTAGACTGAAAGCTGTGGGTTAACTTCCTCTACTCTACACCCACACATTTTTATCTAGATATTTTAATAAACAAATATGTTACACAGCCAGAATTTTTTCCAGAATATAACGTGCTAGAATAATATGTCAAGATTTTAGAATAAAAAGGTGGAAATATGGAAATTGTGAGTGGGAAAATAATATGATTTTGCCTACCCCACTAAAGCATGACACTTAATTTTGGCAATAAGATGCTCGCATAATCATTCTGGCTAGGAAGCAATTCTCGGTAATAAACCTGCATTGTATATTTTTATGAAATATTTAATGTAAGAATGGAATCTTAAAGCAAGGAATTACCTTCTGAGAACCCAAATCAATAGGGAAAGAGAAATCTACATTTTGCAATTCATTGTCATGATTTGGTAAAGGGGAGTCCATCAAACATTCTAGCTTTTGCTGGGTACTCATCAATTTGGACATGTTCTGCTTTCCCATCAGAAGTACCTCACATTTATCAGCCATATCCTTGTAAGGCATATTATATGCAGTTGATACAGAAATCCTCCCAGCTTGATGAGATGTGTCCAAAACCTACACTCATGAAGGTGCGTGCCGATTTTCATGTTATTGATAGGAGAAGAACTTAAAACACTATCCAAAGAACCAAGAAGTGAATGAGGGTAAGAAATGGGTCATCACATACTAATTCTAACAATTGATTAGCATTCAAAAGACTAGGGACCTCTGTGGACAATCTCGAATTGTTTTTCATTTGACTTTCAAATGAATCAGGAATAAAGTCATCATCAATTGAAACTATTGAAGCATCCTGTAAAATGCAAGAGTAACTAAGTCAATCATTGTTCACAACTATAAACTAATGAAACGAGAACCTATAGACATTGTTATTAGCTCCACACAAAATCCATTTGATAAGAAATCTGCTTGAGACACCTTTTCGGTCAATTGAGATCTAATTTGACACATATCATCTGGTGCGAATTCTTCTAGCAGCTGCTCCCTCATTGAGGATAATTCATTCTGCACAAAAGAACAAAGGCTCATAATGTCTAGAAATGCACATATATTTTACTTTCTCACAGTCCAAAGTATACGCAAGAAGTAAAAGCATTACTTCTGACAAAATTTCAAGGCTCCTAATGATCTCAGAAGCAAAGAGTTCTTGTGTTTGCTGTGTAAAAGTCAATAACTCTGGAATTGTCTCTAATGCCCTATCATCATCTTCTTTGGATCCATAGTTGATGGTCGAATCGTCAGGTACATAGTGGACAGCTTGCAACTTATGATCTTCAGCCAAATGAAGGAAGGGGTCAACCTGAGTCCATAAAATGAAAACGTTAAGGCAAATAAGATACTTTACTCTCAAGAATCCCATTAATTGAAAAAAAAAAAAAAAAAGGAGAGGATCTTGGGATCACTTCTTTACATTCAAGGTACTTTCTATTATCCATAGTATTTGATTCCTTGAGAGATGAGACATTATATGCATGGCAAAACACATAAAATTGGATCTAAGTTCTTATTTAAAGTGTCCCAATAAATCACAATGATTTATGGTTTTGAGATCTCCATAATGGGTTAAAATGAAGCCAAGACACAGGAGACCTTCATAAATGTCTAACCATTCTCTTGACCAAAAAGAAAAAAGTCTCACCTTTCTCTCTGTAAGCACTGCCTTGGCACTATTGACAAGAGGGACAATGTTGTATGCTTTTGAAGAAAACAAAATCATTGAAATTGCCAAAGTAAAGAGCGATCTCCGTCGAGATGGTGACAATGGCCCTGCAATAAAAATTAGGAGTTAAGAGCTCAAGGCTTGACATTCCAATACCACAGTCAGTTTATTCATTCTTGGCCTAAATTCACACTGCCCCTCAACGCAAATGTATCTGGTTTCTAATAAAATGGATATCAAGAATATTTTTCATATGCTATATTATCTCACGAGACTCCTATGGCAAGAATTACTTGGGAATTTGTGTCATTCATCAAAAATACAGGTTTCTTAGCAGTATATCGATCACAATCCAGCATTTATGCCCACATTGCAACTCACATCCTTCTGGCTTCAAGCTTTCACAGGAAAAATTTAAGAAACAGCACTTACAGATAATTTCCCTCTTTGCTGAGAAATTTACGAAGAAATCCTGAATCATAAGGAGCACATTCAACTCAAGCTTCCTAAGAAATACCAAATAAGCTACACCACAAACCACAGACTCCAAGCCTTTAAGCACAAACAATTGCCTCTGAAGCACTAGTACACGTAACACGATATATGGGAAGATAGCCCTCTAAGGTCTTCTATACTGCAAATATGACTAATAGTAACAGTGCAGTTATGCACTGCAGTCCAAATAAATTTAAACAATAGAAGTATGATGGGGTTTTCCAATATCAGCATAAGATATATTGGATAAGCCGTGCTACCTACCAAGACCCAAGAAAAAGCAAATCATGTGTTACTCCATATCAGATTTTCTCCTAAGAACAGTCAAATGTAAATTTTCTATGACCGAAGCTCACCTTCTTTAAGAGAAATTGTCCACAAAGAAAAAGCAAGCTGAAAACTTCGAACTAGGACCTCATGAAAAGAATTCTGCAATGACAATAAATTTGCAAAATTATTTCAAAGGAAAAGAAAGTCCTACTCATTAAAAGGAAAGAAGGAAAGAGACAGTGCCAATGATAATGTAGACAGCCTTAAACCTCTTCTCTATTTTAGCAGTATGATCGTAGAATAATGCAAACCGGCATACTAAATCTTCAGCAAGAATAATTTAAAACTTTCGGTCGGATCATGGATGTTAGCATTACATACACATTCAGAAGTACAATATAAGCCTTCATTACAGTTTCTAGAGAAATATAAATATTTCTTGCAGCAGAAAAGAGTCCAGAAGACTATTACAGATATTTTGAATATGTGTACATCCTTCTCTGCTTTATCTGATAAATTTCTTCTTTTATGAAAAGGGGTAAACTAATGATATTACATTAAAGTTGCAGATGGCAAAAAAAAAAAAAAAAAGTCAAGGGACTTAAAAGGGTTCCTGAAACAGGCCTCAACACCCTCAATAACTACCCCACCACACTTGCTGTGCAATTCTACAGCAGCTCCAAAAAGTACAACCCATATCATAGTTGCAATTAACCTAGTTTCTTTCATTCATTCTGATAGAAACCACAAGGAAAAGAACAGAGAGAATGATAAAACAGTGTATTATTCACACTCCTTGATCTGATACAAGTGATATCAATCAAGGGAAAGAGGGAAAAACCAGTATGACATGTGCAGAAAATGAGTGAAAGCCCTAAGCCCTATAGCAGCTCAGACTCTCCTAAGACAAACCCAATATTCTGCCTACCTATCCCTTACCTCACTCCCATACAAATATGCCCTTTCCTAACAGAAACACACACACTCACATGCCAGAATGGCACTCATAATAGCAAGTTAGTTCGGCTAGCTGAGGCCCATAAGAATCACCCATACTCTCAGGTTTACGATTTCTTATAATGCCTCTATATTTCTTACGTTTATACACCTTTATCCCCTCAGGAAATCGGTCTCTAACACATTCTCAATTGATTATTGGATTGTTCTAGTTTCCCTGGTTGCAAAAAAATTTAATGTAGTGCACATCTCTTCTCTTTCTTCTATTTTTGCCCCTTTTTCCGTTCATGTTATGAGGAAATTTGAACATTGGAATACTCAAACGTCAAGCGCTAACAATAATGTAAGAATCTTGCAGGAATCACATGGTACCATTTAATTAAAAATAAATAAAAGAACATAGCAACCTCCAAAGGGAAGGGACCCCTTCAAAAAGAAAAATTATTTGAACATATAAGAAGAAAGATTACAATCATGCAAACAGAGTCCAAGTCCAGTTAATACCTTAGCTCTAGAAAAAAGCAGCACCAAGCTGTATGTATGAGCAATTGCTTCATAATTTGCAGGCATATTTGCAGGAGAGATAGATTGTGCCCAAATTGATGATAGCAATTGATTTATCTGATGGCTACTCAGCCTGAGGGCTGCAACCTCCTGCGTTCAAGTGAAAACCGGATCAGTGAGTTAACCATGATAATAAATCAAATTCAAGCCAATGTAAAAAAAGCACAATGAGGGTGAGCAATAATCAAGTAACTATTTGGGGTTCTGAGAAACTTGAAGGTTGTTACAAATGCAGGATCATATTCAAACACTTGTGGACAAGATGCTCATTACTGCAAGACTCACCAAGTTCCTATTATCACCGTCTGCCGTAACTTCATCCACTGTAGCTAGCTGAGGGGGGTTACTCCCATGATATACCCTACTATTGGTTGACTTCAATCTATTTAGGATCCCGTCCCTGCTATTAGCTGGTTCAGTCTCTCCAGCAATATTTTCCTTGTTATATTGACTGAAATTATCACTTGAAGAGCATTTCTCCATTCTTAGCTTCTCAAATAAGGCAGCTGAAGAAGAGAAGACAGAGACTGCTCTGGAGAGTGTTCGTGGAACATTCAATGCCTTTATGTCAGAAACAGGTGAGCATGGCCGAGAGGACACTGAGGGTGGCACAAGAACCACAGAAAAGATACGGTGAGCTACTACTTGCGTTTCATGATCTGGATGGACCATAGCCAGGAGAAGTTGATGAAACAATGCTTCAGGGAATGCCTGAGGAAGAGAAGAATGGTTTTAGTATCAAATTTATCCATGAAACCCAAAGTAGCAAACCATAGAGGAGAGAACTAAACCATGAATACTCCCTCCTTACCTTATTCTGATAGGACAAATTTGGTAAGGAGGCTACAATTTGAGCAGTCTGATATACAGCAGAGACTGTGGTTCTGGATATTGCAGAAATATTTGAGATATTCTCTAACATCACAGCCATGACATCAAGAATTGGGCCCACTTCTCCAACCTGTTCAGGAATGTCAGCTTAGTTATCTTCCTTTGTGATAAATCTAATAATGAAAGACAGCTATTTTCAATAATGCAACTAAAGTTGGAAAGACAACATAAAATTACCAAATTGATCACGCAAAGCATTTATCGCTCAATTATTTGAAAGTGTTAGGGTATAAGCTTGATTGAAAGTGTGGGAGATGTGAGGTACCTTATTTGATAACTGTACAAGGCACTTATCCACAGCTTCTTTAAAATTCTTGTTCCATTCAATTACATCAGTGGCCAGATTTGAGTTATCTAAGGAGCATTGTATGCTCTTCCGTAAATGTCTCATCACATCACTTACAGCACCAATTATTGATACAGAAGGTTGAACCCTTGCATATTGAGCAAGCGAAGTGGTAACCTCAACAATGTCAAGCTGCATGTTGGGTTCTTTAAGGACAATTTTATGATCCAGGTGCTTAATTAACATTGACAACAAAACGTGTGTGTTTTTCCCTGCAACAGCAAGAATGAAGGAAAATTAAAGGGAAAACAGAAGAGCAAGATTAAGTAAGAAAAGATTATATGACATGCTTTATGATCAAATAGAAAAAATAGTATACCAGAATCATCCATTAAAAATAGCATATCCTTTAAAACGGAAAAGGCAAAGCCATCGTTTATAGACCATAAGTTTCCATTATCGAAGTATCGGAATAAAGATTCCATTACACGACGTATGGTAGAACCCTCCTTGGCTAAGTTGGCCATATTATGTAGGCAAACCCCGGACCAGAAGAAGGGATTGTTGGCTTCTTCCCTGTATAAGTTTATGACACATCAATCATTGAAAGGTAATGAAACAACTAGAAGATAACACAGCTATTTTAAAGATTTTCTGATAATAAAAACTATTACATTGCCATATGCAATTCACGTTTGTCATCAACAATTTTACTCCAGGATCGGTTTCTCTTTTTGACATCTAGCAATGAAGAGATATTATCTTCATTTGTCATCACTTCTTCGACACACATATTCTCAGGATCTTGTTCCTCATGACCAAGGCTTTCTGAATTTTTCTTAGGGCATTCATAGTTCTCCAAGACAACAGAAACAATCTGTAATGAAATAGAGAGAAAAAAAAATTACTCTAGAACAAAAAGATACTTAATATTTTTAATTAGGGTTATCTAGCAAATGAGTAATGAAACAGTCATAATAAGTTGATATCTATCAAGCATAGACACCAACACGGACTCAAGAGACATACCAAATTCTTAAAATTGTAGAACACAGATATATATATATATATATATATATATATATATATATATATATATATCAGGATTTATAATATATTCAGATATTCAAAGATAAAAGAAGCGAAGAAATGAACTTACATTATCGAATTCAACTGATATGTGAGAGTGTTCACCCATAAACCGCACCTACAGATAAAAGAAGTTCATTTTTATTCTAAACGATAATTATACAGATTATAACTCCTGCTGAAGAAGGATGGCACATGTATTAAGAAAACAGGAATTAAGAAAAAAAAATTGTTAAATCCACTTCATTCTTGCATTTTCACATGCTAACTGAGACGTATCCAATCTAAGGAAGCCAAACAGAAAAGAAAATAGAATTGAACATGATCACATGAATTTATGACACAATCAATAACCCAAATGAAACGAAAGAAAATACATTGATGTAAAGCAAGAACTTCTAGGCATAAAAAAAAAATGTAAAAGCAAGAACAACTAGCACAAGGTGTCAAGAATTCTCGATCCACAAAGGTCTGCGGACATAGTAACCGGCTGTCAACATTATTTAATAAAAATGTAAAATTCCTTGTTTGTGTATTAGGCATTGACAACAAACTAGGGAAGGTTCACATATTTATTGGACAATTGAAGATGACTTGGAATTTGGATAGCCACAAAAGAGGTGGAACTGCCCCTTTGTAAAACGGTGGAAAAAATGCATGGTAAAGATGGGAAACAAATAAATGAAAAGGACAGCAAGGCAAGCGTCAGTGCACAAGGAAAGAAAAATGCATGGCCCCTAACCAGAGAATGTATCTTTGTATAGGATTAATGCCAAAAAGACATCAAAGCTTAACGTAGCTGTTTTTATCACCATGCAGACAGAAGAATGGCTGAGACCTGTGAAGATCTAGGCAACTAATTACCAGAAAGGTATAACCTACTGCAAAAATAAAAGCAGAAAACTCTAGAATTTCTCAAAGACAAATAGAATGCAATGGGGTGGAAGATGTATAGCCAAATTTAACGTTAGTTTAGACCAGAGGATTTTTGGAATACAGTTTCAAGGCAGGAATTTCTCTGGACATTTCAGGACATATTTGGAAGGAACATCATCCACTTTTCCAACAAAGTCCATTCTGTAATCAGGTACTTAATATGTTCAGTGACAGTAGGAGTTGCTACGACCAAGTCAAGATTGAAAAATAAAACACATTTATTGAAATAGAATTGCTCAATTAAGAGAGTATGATGTTTAGGGATACTGAAGTGAAAGAACACCTAAATGTCTTTTTCTGTGCTTAACAGAAGCTACAAAAGGATACATGATAACCTATTTTTCTTGGGTTGGTACAATCAATTTTTCAGCTCAACGTTGGACATGTTCACCACTGCTTCTGGCCTGTTACTGCTGATTTCCAAAGTTGTGATCAATTCATCAAGAAAATGCAATCCAATTAGGCATTTACTAACTTTCTTAAATACACTATTCCATTAGTCACTCTGCTATCATACAAAAAACTGATAAGGACATATAATTTTAAAGAGATCCAATTATAAGATGTCCTTTTTTGCTGCATTTGATACCAAATATAACTCAGATGAAAATCTATACACAACTATATGAACATTGGTATAAATATCAAACTAATATCCTTTAAGTTTATAATGGAAAGTACAATTCAGTGCGAGAACAAGCATGAAGCTCATTTGATTCCGGTCAAATATGTAACATACTGTTGTCAAAGAACATTTTTATATTTAAATGTTAACAGTCCCAAAACAAGTACCATCGATGAAAGGCCTTGCAAACCAGCTGAACGAATAGTTCTTGCCCTTTCATCTTCCCCTGTTTCTTGAGCTAACTGGCATAGCTTTGGTATAACACTTTCTAAGTTGAATAGGTAACTTCCATCAATCTGAAAAATTCGAAACATGTGAGTCTCAAGTGTTTCTCCGTCAGTAGTAAGAAATGGCAGTTGGCACTATATATGTTTTGTCCATTAAGCTTAAAAATTCTAACTGTAGAAGCACAAATTAGACCAACCTGATTATTTACAAAATCAAAAAGAAGATGACATCCTATAATTCTCATTTCATCCTGCCTTGATTGATCCAGCAGCGTGTGAATAATACTTAGCAAGCTGCTTGCAAATAGTGGCCTGTCAAGAGACATGGAAATAGTAAATGCACCACATGTCTTCAATCTTGTTTCCAAGAGGTTAAGCACAAATCAGAAAAGGAACCGCACGTAAAAATAGCAGCTATTACCCCCCAAAAAGGAAAGGAGAGATATGAACTCACATTTGTTCATTACAAGAAAACAGTAATTTCCTGTAAATGCACATGACTATTTTCGTTGAACGCAAATTCTCATTTCGTAGTTCCTTGTAACACCTTTGTTCAAGGGCACTCACAATCTGATCACCAATTAGATAACTTTAGTCAGCATAGCAACAACCTTTAAGCATTTAGAAACATAAGCTTTTCTTAATAAAAAAATATTACAGAAGAGAGGCAAGGATTTGATATCTGGAATATATTAAAGTCATATTTATTATTTAAAAGTCAAACCCACATTAACCAGGGAGAGATACTTACATGGTCCGGGAGCACCACGTAGCGTACTCCCAGACCAATCATATAAATGTATTTTATATGAGACCCACTACTAACACACAATCCCATAAAAATGCATCTATATGATTGGCCGGAAGCACAGCCACGTGGTGCTCCCGGACCATGTAAGAACTTCTCTTAACGAGGGGGGCAGGTTGACAGGTGCGATTACAATGTTAAACCTAATTAAAATGGATTCCAAGAGCATTGTACAGTAGATGAGAACAAAGGATAATATTTTTTTTAAGTTTGAATAAGAGAAGGAAATTATGATTGCCATAAGTCTTTTCAAGATAAGAAGCATATTTAGAACAATACAGGTTGAAGACCCATCATATAAATGTTTAAACTACTCTAATGGAGTAATAGGGCTCTAAGGTGTTCTCACTCCAATGGTTGAAGTTTTAGATCTTCAATGCAACAATCTTAATGAAAATGAAGCTTCCAATTTGGTCTCCATGGTATCTTCACTTTATGTGCAAATATGACAGGAATCTACGTTTTCAACTGTAAATTTTCTTTCCTTTTCAGAATCTGGATTCCTTCTGCACACTACAACATTCTTTTGAAAGTTTAATGCTACCTCTAAGATTGAGGTTTTTGTTTGGACGGAAACACTAATATTATGTGTTACATAAGGCCGCATAAGGCCTTGTTTCTAAATGTCATTGTCTATACTACGTGCCACAAGAATTTGGAAATATGGGCAAGCTGCTTTCAATGTTTGGTATACACTGGGATTATTTTTCCACATGTAAAATACTTTTCTCTAGCTGTTATAGAGCCTTTGAGAGGAGAAAGGAGGCTAAGGTGTTGTTGACTTGTGCTCCTTTTGCAGGAATGAGACCCACTTGGTTAGAGCAAAATTCCAGAACTTTCAGTCAGAAGTTGCAATTATTGAGTCTTCTTTGAGATAGGATAGTTCTATGCGCATTTAAGCACGTTTTTTTTTAATGTTATATGTCAGGTAGAAATGAAGAGATCTTTTGGGCTGAATTTTTAACTGCCTCCTTTCCCTTTTTTTTTTTTTTTTCATTTGTTGTTGAAAGATTCTTGCTCATTCTGTTCTGTAATTTTCTTCTCTCTTAATAGTTTTCATATGTAACAAGATATACAATTCATTTCCGTAAAATTTCATCGAAGTAAACATATACAACATATACAACCTACAACGCCAATTCACAAAAAATGATGCATCTCATTTCTTTGTGCTTCTGTTAAAAGATTCCATACCTTTGGGATGCGTAAAGGATTTTTGGCAGCATAATCGCATAGTTTTCCTATTTTCCTATCATTTGGCCGTTCCTCCTGTCAACTCATGAACCAAATGAAAAGAAAAATCAATATGCCTGGCATTTTGCCAGACAAAGACTAGTACAGGAAGAACAAATAAGTCAATTAAATAGACATTTATATTTATTTCATGTTTAGTTTAATATGCTGCATCAAGCTGAAAGCCACCTCATGGAACCATAGATCTTTCAACTAGCATGCACCATACTTGCATTGTTTAGCTACATAGAAGTAAAACAAGCACTCCAATTACAAAACCATTACAGACACTAAAATCGTTTCACAGTCGTTTAGTATTCTCAATATCATGCTGCCTAGTCTTCTCTAACGAAGAAGGTGTGCCTTCAACTTCACTGGCCTACTTAAACAGCACAATTGTGCATTAAACTAACAAGAATTACACAATTCACTATAGGTCCTTCCCTCATGCATGGCTGGCTACGTTACACATAATAAACTGCTCTTGCAATGATAATGTGACATGATTAGAGAAACATGGAACTTAAGAAAAAAAAAAAAGAAAAACAGAATTAACAGAAAAACCATAAACAACAGACCTGGTTACGAGGGAAGATGTCAGCAATGAGCCTCTTGTACCTCTTCACAGGCTGTCTGGACCTTGCCCTCAAGGAAGGGCAGAAGAAACAAAGAGCCCCACAAGCTGGTAGAACTTGGCGGGAAATTACACCAGATACCACACTCATTCTTGAATTCAGCAATTTGATGAAGGAAATTAGAACAAAACTTTATTTTTTTTTAGTTAGAAAAAGTAGAACAACTTGGCTTCAAATTGTGCTCTCTTTCCCTTCTGACCCAATAAGAAAAATCGGATTTTGAATGCAGAGAAGGGAAAGAAAGGCTAAAATCTCAACTGGGCACCCCTCAAATTCAACCAACAGGCTACAGATAGCAAAATTTGAAGGTCATCAAGCTGAGCCTGAAAAGGGAACAATGTAGCACTGGAATTTGAACCCCAAAAGAAAAAAGAAAAATACAAAAACAAAAAAAACAAAATGTCATAAACATTAGAGTTTGATCATGTCAGGTTTTAAGGAGGAGGGGATGCATTGCATCCTCGTACAAAATACCAATGCATGCAAAAGGGGATGAAGAGGATGGGGGAATCCCTCAAAACACGGCACGGAAGAATGTTTGTGTTTTTTATTTTAGCGTGGTATATGAGAAAATGAGATGGTGGTATGGTACCCTCAAAAAGAAATCAAAAAAGGAGAAGGAAAATTTAAAAAAAAATGAAAAAAAAGTAATGAATGATGATATGAATAATAATGTGATGATATGATACTAGTAACAATTTATTGTGCTACGTGGTGTGGTGTGGGGTTGCAGCAGAGAGAGTTGTTTGTAATGATAATATTAATGGTATTATTATGGAAACGCGGAGGAATGGGGAATTTGCAGGGCTGGCGCTGGTGTGGTGTGGGGTGCGGTGTTGGCGCCTCTAACCATAATGCTTCAATTTATTTTCATACAATGCAACGGTTTCGCTAGATGTACTACATCCGATGCAGGCCCTGTTTACCCCCTCTATATAGTTTATACATTCGTTATTAATCATCTATTATTATGTCCCAACAGGAAGGGACAAAAAATAGAAAAAGCCGAATTCTTCTAGAATATAATTTATATGCACTGCTAATATAAAAAAATTTTACATAAATATCTAATCATATATTGTTATATAAGTAAAAGTATTTAATTCAACTATTCATTATCTTAAAAGTCTTATTGATACAATAATGTAATTAGATGATAATACAACATTCTTTTATATTATCAATGTATGTCAATTAAAATCATTTTTCTATACTCCCAATTTTTATAAAGATGTCAGTATTTTATATTTTAATATTTTTTTTGATCCAATGATATTTTCAAATAAATTATGATTATTATTGAGAGTAATCTTTATGTATCGATAATACCAAATAATTTCACACTATTATCATAAAGAAATTATGAGAATTATCGTATCATGATAAATAAGTACATAAAAATAGACTATGAACTATCAAATCATTTTTAAATTATATAAAATTTTATAAACTTGATCAACTTAATGAAAAGTTTTAATTCAACAATTAGATTGGTAAAATTTAATGTTTATAAGAAGTAATCCTCACCTTTTTTTTTTTTTTGTAAAAATAATTCTTACTTGATAGATTAAGGTTGTCTCTTCGTACAAGTTTGTTTTTTCTTTTTTTCTTTTTTTCGGGAGAGGCGTGCAAGTAAGATTTTATGCGTTCGATTTTTTGATATTAAATAAGCTCCTCAATTGCTAAAGTTAATATTTCTTTTTCACTTGAGTCTCCTTTTGAGTAGGTGAATAACAAATTTAAGAGTATATAAAATCATGCCTTCCCTATCAAATGTACATTCCCGCAAAAACAGGATCAAAGAGAGCCTTTTCGTGTATGCACGAAGCCAACAAACCTCATGAGTACTCCAACCAAAGGGGCAAAAAGCAACTGAGAGTAGAGAATAAAAGAGGAAGAATATGATACAATCTCATTGCTCATTGAAGGGGCAAAAGAGCCGGCTTAAATTGATTATTGGAGAAAACACACAGATGTTGCTTTCTTGCCAACTTTTGAAACGAAGTAATGGAATGTGTTCATGACTTATCATTATTACATTAAAGCATCAACGAGGGAATTCCACAAGTGAGCATGGCATAATCAACAATCCGCATGCATATTGAAAAATGTTGAAAAGTGAAGCTTATTTCCTTACACTATATGGCGTCGCTTATATATTACTTCCTGCATACATTCTGAACGGAATTTAATCTTGATTTATGTTCAGTCTAATGTTTGTAATTATAAATGATGCCTTGATAGATCATTGAAAGAGATAGACATTTTAAGTATTAATGGAGATAATCAAACTTCTTTAATTAGTTTGCATTGCCGATATACCTGGAAGGACAATAAATTATTGAACACTCTAAAAACCATCATATTCGCCATCTTTTCCACTTATACAATAATACAATAGAATTTCAACCAGAAATCGAAGGGCAACATTTTTGTTCTAAAAGAAAAGTTAAATTTCGAGCAAAGTTTGGGCAACAGAGAAGATTCCGCCATTGTTTGAAAATTTTGCAAGGACAGGATCAGGACACAGCATTGTTCTAAGCTAAAATTATAATTCAAGCAGTTAGATTAATTCTATGCATGAAAGAAGAATCTTTTATCAAATAATCGAGAAGCCAAATTACAATTACACGCCTGTTCTGTAGAAACCCAATTACATCTTCAAATTCATATTGACATCCTTTTGCTATGAAATTGGGTAGAGCAATGTTTATAAACTTAAATCATCCATTAAAAAAGTGCAATTTCCTCAAAGCTAGAATTTCATTGTGTTTTAACTCCACACCTAAGCTCTAGAACTACCACCATGATCCCTCTCAACATGCTCCACAAGGGCAACCGGGTCTACAAATCCCCTACTACACTTTGGACAGGCATCAACTGTCACCTTCTTTACCCCAGAACGGCTGCCATTCCTTTCGTGAACTTTTTGCACATGATCCACCAAAGTAGTCACTGAGGAAAACCTTGCACCACACTGCGGGCATTGCTCCACTTGACTGTTTCTATTTCCACTGCCACTGCTCTGCCCCACCCCATCCCTTGCTGTCTGCCAGGCTTGGTTAATTTCACCACTCAATTTCGACATGCCTGCTTCAGCTGAAGCTCGAATATTAGAAGCCACGTTAAGAAGACTTGTAGTCCATTTAGATGATGAGGTTGAAGTCAAATTGGGTTTTGACTCCTCTTTTCTACTCCTATTCACAAGACTCATAAATGAAAAACTTGTTTCCATAGTTTTGGGACCAGGACACTTGTGATCAGGTCCGAATCTGTGCTTCAAACAATGGTCTACCATGCAGTCCCTACACTTAATTGTGTTTGAGAATACTAAGATCTCTCTGCACCCAGGGGCAGGGCATTTTTTCTTCTTTGTGGTTTTCTCATAATTCGATGGGTCACAGTCAGTGTTAACATGATTCTCCCAAGTTATGTTTGGATCTTGATCTGGAATTAGGCGAACTCCTTTGGCACAAAGTGGACATATAACAACAGTGACATCTTGTTTGTTGGCTTTTGTACACTGATGCTTAATATAACTTCGGTGCTCCAAACAATATACCTGCAAGAGATTGGGCAGATAGAGTTAGCTAAAACAAAGAGTACTTAAATTTACCCTATAGAGAATATTAACCCATAATTCCATACTGGCACATCCTGATAAAGCCATCATCCTTAATTACTATTCAACATTCGAATCCCAATTAACTTGAGAAGTCAAACTGCTTATTCGAACTAAAAAACTTTTTGCCTAATACAGAACAACCAAACATGATGATCATAACTGCCAAATGCCGCATGCATGCCTATAGCTATAATCAGGTATGCAGCATCCTGATGGGGCTTTGCTGCAAGTACTCAGAAACCTGAACGCAAGCTCTGCTTGCATAATATGAAGATTCTATTCATTTCCAACATCATGATTATGTGTCTAACTCCACCCCAAAAGCCAGCTTAAGGAAGGAGGGATGTCCAAGTATTTATATAGGCTATATTGGTCATATTCTTAATCAATGTGAGAACTTAACACAACAAAAGCCTAGCTTTCCAAATCATTTTTTTAACATTATATATGAACTACTTTCAAAAATAAATGAAGCACTCAAATGATGTATAACAACATTAAAAGGCAGATAATGAAAATAGAGAGTAGTGCTAACTGCTAACTAATGGTGGCCTTTATATCTTCAAAATTATTTGACAGAATATCAGTTCAATGCCCATAACCACGTTTGTTCAGTACCTATTCACACGCTCTCGTTGACTAATCACCAATTCACCATAGGCGGTAAAGAAAAGACTATCCCTAACCCTAATTTTTACATGCTCTTGTTTTTCTTCTCTTTTCTTTTCTTTTCTTCAAGTTTTGGATTTCAATTCAATATCATTCCTATCGGCAGAAAAGCAGAAAACATCATCAAGATAATCTCAATTTTCAGCTCAATCGCTAATTTCTTCCACTCCGCTTCATCAAAATCAAAACACGGTTGTTACAAAAAAAAAGGGAAGAAAAAAAAGCACAAAATCCAAAAGCAACCAAGCAATGCACATGCAATACAACACAAATAATTGCTACACTATAATCATATAGATCATGAAAAATAAAATAAAATAAAATAGAGGAACCTGACCTGATTGCAGCGATCGCAAGTGAAGGGCAAGAAATCGATGAGCTTGCAATCGGAAACGGAGCAGTGCTTGCCTAGATCAGGGAATTCCGGAGTCCCCATCCCAATCCCAATCCCAATTCAGCTCTCTCTCCAAACCAGAGAATTGGATCTTATCTGAATGTTTCAGTTTCAGTTTCAACGTTCCGCGTATATAGTCAGAACAATGGAACAAATAAAACCAGAAATCCAGGGATGGAAACGAATCCTGGCCTCTTTGGAAATAAAAGTCCTTGCACAATTAAAGTAATTAAATACTAATAATTAATAACACCTTAATTTTGATACTGTGTTTTACATATGTGGCACTCAAAGCTTTGTGTAAATTATTTAAAATTTTCATTACTCGTCACTGAACCAATCTTGATGGCTTACACATTAAATAACATGATAATAAATTATTAAATAATTATATAAAACAATTATATTTATAGTAATTTACTAAAATTAACGCTAATCAAATAGAGCAAAATAAGCTCTCATATATGATAAGTTACAAATTCAAGCTCTTAAAAAGTTCTTCTATAAATATTAATCCCTAATCTATAGGTTTTTTCTGCCTTAAATTGAGATATCACCCTTTATCCTAAATTTTTATTGACAAAAAAATAATATTATAGTTAAACGTATAGTAACAGTTAATTAATTATTTGAAATAACGTAAGTTTTGGTTTGCCATTGACTCCGTCGCCGTCAACGTAAAGTTACAGCTAATCAACGCTAATGGAATATGACCATTGTGTATTGTCATACCCACTCGCATAATCAAAATCTTATTTGTTCTTTTTTTTTTTTTGTAAAATTTATTTCATCGAATTCTTCATTTTTATGCTTTATCATTTTCTAAAGCCCCGGTCATTGAAGATGCCTCTATGGAGACAAAATTTTAGGTGGTGTTTAGTTTGCTCATTTTTATTTTTAGTGAAAATGAAAAATAAACTTTGAAATATGTAATGTTATGTGTATAGGAAATATTTTCATTGAAAATAGTTCTAGAAACACTTAGAAAATTGAAAATGATTATTTCACGTTTTCAATATTTTCAGATTTTTTAATTCTAAAACTTCAAAATATTTTCAGCAAAAATATAGTAGTATCATGATAAATATGTAGAACTCTTTTCTTTTTCTCATACAATGTATTGTGTTCGATCCTCAATGAGAATTATTTTGTTTTTTTGAACGCACTCTTGTATATTTTTTCTTATATATAATTAGTCGCATGTTGGCAGTACAATGGTTGGGGTTCAAACCTTCTCATCCTTTTCTTAATTTTTGCCAATCATTTTAAATTTTTCCCAAAGTAAAAAAAAAGGGGGGAGGATAAAACAAGGGAAAAAAAAAGTATTAGATGTTACCTATATTCTAATATTCTCTTTTTAGTATGACTATAATTTACTCACAAATTAAATATATTTTGTTAATACAAGTAATTTTTGTAGTTAAAATTTCCTTTATAGTATTTAATTATATATTATCATATGTCATGTGTATACTATATGTATCTATGATTTATCACTTTAAAGTAAGAATTTCTAGCAATTTTTTTAAATAAGTAATAAAATAATACTAACTATAGTATTTAAATATTTATCTGTATAAAAATCAAAACATAATAATTGATAATGATAATAAAATAACTTTGAAGCGAACAATTTATTTTATTCTTAATTTTAATATTTTATAATTATTTATTATTTTAATAAATACTCTTATTAGATAAACAAAATATGCAAATCAAATATATATCATTTTTATTATTTAATAATAAATATAATTTTATTATCTTAAATTTGATTTTGAAAATTATATTTTGAAAACAAACAAACCAAACATATTTTCATTATTTTTACCTTTTAAAAATAGAATCTACTTTTATAAACTAAACGCATTTCCTAAATTCAGAAAATCTGAAAATAAAAATCTTATCAAAAAATGAAAATAAGAAATATTTTCACAAACCAAACGCACTCAGCTTGTTTTGCATGCTCTTATATTTTGTAATTGATTAATGAAATTTCATTTTCTCCGAAAAAAAAAAGTATGACGACAATCATTTTAAGATGCCAAATTATTTATTGATGAAACTATGACAATAGATCGAATATTTTAATTCAAATAATATTATCAAAATTAAACTCTTTAGTTTCATATTCTAGAATGAACTGAGTTGTTAATGCTTAGTCAAATTTTTTTTTGATATGGAAGGCTTAGTCAAATTTGAGTTTGAGTTTTTAACAAAGCTTTGATTATGAAGCTTGCATGGGAACTTATTACTAAGCCTAATGCCCTTTGGGTTAAAGTTCTAAGAGCCAAATATGGATGTGGTACAACTATTATTCCTAGTGTAAGACCCAAAAGTAACAATTCTCTATCTTGGAGGGGTATATGTAATATTTGATAGGAGACGTTGAATAGTATCCAATGGGTGGTTAAAAACGGTTGGCAAGCTCGTTTCTGGGAAGATAGATGGTTGTTCTCGGGGGTGATTTTCAAAGATGTGGCAAACTAGATTATTCCAATAACTTAGGAGGGTCTTCCAGTAGCAGCTTTTATTGATTAGCAAGGGAAGTGGAATTTCGATATCTTTTTCCAGTTCCTACCAGCATGTATCATTGAAGAGATTCATGCAATGCTTAGGCCTTATACAGCACTTGGGACTGATATTCCAGTATGGGCGCATTCTAGTGATGGGTCATTCACTACCAGGTCAGCTTACTCTTTTCTCACAAAGGGCAAAACATCTAAGCGAGCTAATGTTTGAAGGAAAATCTAGATGTGGCCTGGCCCGCAAAAAATGCGAACTTTCTTTCAACTTTTGCATGCAAGAATCATGACTAATGAGTTCAGATATAGGAGATTGCTCACATCTTCCCCAACATGTCCCAGATGTGGAATAGAGGATGAAACCATAATTCATATGCTTCATGATTGTTGTGGAGTTAAAAGCCTTAGGCCCGATAAATGGAACACTTTCTTTGGTATCCAGTTGCATGAATGGATCTGACTGGGTCTCACTACTAATATTGGCATGCAAAGTGGGGCACAATGGGATCTAATTTTTGGTTTAACTATATGGTTGATCTGGTTAAACAGGAATGACATTTTGTTTAACAATGGTGATGGAAACACTCAAAGCATTAGGTTCCAAGCAGAATTCAAAGGTAACGAGTTGGAACATGCACTTCATGGAGATCCACTTCATACTAATCAGCAAAAGGTCTATCAACAGATCACAGTGGGATGGAGTTTTCCAAGTCATAGATGGGTGAAATGTAATGTTGATGGTTCCGTTAAACATGATACCAAATCTGCAGCTTGTGGGGGGCTGTTCCGGGATACCTCAGGTGCTTGGATGCTTGGTTTTGTGCATAATTTAGAGACCTTTTCAATTGTGGTGGCTGAATTTTGGGGTATCCTTTTGGCTTTACAACTTGCTGGGGATAGGGGCATTAGAAGACTAATAATAGAAGCAAATTCCTTATTGGCTATGCAGTTTGTGAATGAGAACGTTTCTCTGCAGCATCCTTGTAGCAGGCTCATTTCTTAGGCCAAAAGACTCCTATATCAGGATTGGATTGTTGAAATGGTTCATGTATTTCATGAAAGCAATTGAGTCGCGAATTATCTAGTGGGATTTGGTCACTCCTATGCTTTAGGTTTTTATGTATTATCAAACCCACCACCTAGTTGTGGACGTTTGATTGTCAAGGACCTGGTGGATGTTTTTTTATTATGCTCAGTTGTTAGTTAGGGGCTTGTTGCCCCTCCTCAGTACCAAAAAAGAAAAAATTTGAATTTGAGTCAAACTTTATTGGATTTTGAAATTTTAATTCTATGTTAGGTTTTGTTCAAAATTTATTTTTTTTATTATTTTTAAATTCTAGATTATGGTCTATGCTTCATTTTTTTTCATTTTCCTGACCATGTGCTCAAGATTGAATGCTTTTCAATTAAAGTATTTTTTGTAAGATATTAATTTCAATTTTACTAGTATAAAAGTATTTTATATTATGAATTAATTATATTTTATTTTTTATATAATTTATAAGATAATTATACTAAGAATCCAAAAATTTTAATAATGTAATTATACATGATTAGATAATTATATAAAAAAAGTTTTATCATGACAAATTTATTAAGTTTTTTTTTCATATTTTCATAAATTTTATATTCAAAATGAAATAGAAAAGAAGAAGAGGGGGGGGGGGGGAACCACATGTGTGAAGTCTGTTATTGGTAAATGGTGAAGTTTCCTTTTAACTCGTGCCCTAATAGGGCATGTTGGTTCTTTTCATTAGGAAAAAAAAAAGATTAATAATAATAAGGTACCAAATTACAAGAAAGGGAAGAACGCTTCTTTATTTTGTGTGTACGTGTGTACAATAGAATAAGAGCTTTTTATTTTTCACTTTTTTGTAAAAAATATAATAAGAGTTTTTTCTTTTTTTTTTTTAGGGTCAATATACGAGGTTTGATTGTTCTCTGGCTTGTTTCGTGGAGTGAAAGACATGGGCCAACCCAATCTTGAACCCAAAATGTCTGAACGAAACGTAGGCTCCTAAACAATCCCGAAACGAAGTTTTCATTAAGCTAAATGGGCTTAACAAGGTTTACATGAAACTCAAAATATTAATCAACATTCACCAGAAATGTTGTTATAAACATACTGCAAAAATAACATAAAAGCATCGAATTCCATCACTTTAAAAATCAAATTTGAGTTGCTTTAGTCTGTTATATTTTCTACAAGCTTATTAAAACTGGTTAGGAAGAAGAAAATTAGGCCGAAAATATATGGAACCATTAGTGAAACTGATATTTGATTTAAGATTATGAGACATTCAATTATTACATGCCCATATTACTCTTTCAAAAATAAATGTCATATCTCGTTGGACCTCATATTTACATCTATCCAAGAAGATGCGTAACATCAAACTAATGTTTCAATATTATATTTTCCTATTAAATTAGTTCTTAAAAAACAAAAATATATGATATTGTTAATTATCATTGAATAATTTAGGTTCTAGTAGTTAGTGTTTAGGATTTGTCCATAAATGAAATTTAATTCATTTCACAAAGGCATGGTAAAAACTCTTGAAATTCGTGAAAATGTGGAGCTACAGGAAAAATCTTAATATATCATCACCTTCTTTTAATTTTGTTTCAGCTTATGTTTATGTTGTTTTCATTTGTATACTTGTTTTGATTCATTTTTATTAAACCACGTTTTTAATTTGCTGTTTACATTTAGTGTCATTGCAATTTATTTTTGACAAACGACTTTGTTCTGATGTTGTACACTTCATATATATAAATCCTAAATCAAAGATTTCTAGTAAAAATCTGGTTGGACAGAGAATGCACATAAAGACTCGTACAAGTGTACAGCAGTGCTATTGCTCAAATTGTTTTTCCTAAAAACGTTTTCAACCTTTTATAACCAATCATGTGGGGATTGATAATACTGAGTGAGTGGAGAGAGGAAAATTGTTACACACAGAAAGCAAGTTTACTCTCTGCATTTTCAACTCTTCATGCGCCGTTCCACGAAAATAGTTGTATGTGTTTCAACATTTCTCTGTAAGTGTACGTACGGGTACAAGCTAGTTTTATATTTATAAGGTACATCAAAATCACTATTCAATTTCAATTCATAGCATCCAACTTCTGTTTTTAAAATTAAGGTTATAACCATTTTTTAGTCCCTCCATGTATCTTGGATTCTGATTTCAGTCTTTTCACTAAAAAAATTTTGGTTTAGATTCTTATAGCAATATTATATGAAAGAGTTAGTCTTTGCTATTAAAAAGCTTCTAAACAATGATAATTTTTGCCGATGTGGCCAACAAAATTTGATATAGACATGATACATTGTTAATGTAGTCCTCAAATGACCTTTTTTTACACTTGAAATGACCTTTTCTCAAAAATATAAAAGTGATTGAAACAGTATTAAAATAAATATTTTAATTTTTTTAAATCCAAAAGACTTCAACAGAGTTTCTCCATATATATATATATATTTTCAATCACATTTGCAAAATTTAACACTATCTAGTGATTTAAAAAAAAAAATAGAAAGTACTTTTTTTATTAAAGAAAATTTTATTTGATCAAAATAATGACACTCAAACAAGCACATATTATATGTAAGCAACATCTCATATCATTATTTAACACCACAAGATACCCAACTAGCAAGTACCGATATCTCTATTATCAAAGTCCGCCTCTAAGCCCTAGACAGCCAGATTTCCTAAGCCGGGACAAGAGATCAACATGCACATACTAATCCCTGAAAACAATAACAGAATAATAAAGTATAAGGGGCTCTCTACAATCCCCCCTTAGAAAGTGGGCATTGCATAGAATAATATTATATATGCATTTATTTATTTATTATTTATTTTTGTTGTCATAATATTGATTCCTTCACAAATATTTCTTAGCATTGCAAATTATGTCATGATGGTTCATGGTCTAAGCTCTGGAGAGGAGGCAGCTGATCAGAGCCAGCTTTCTGAAGAGTCACACTGAAGGGTCTCCTGAGTCTTAACTAGCCTTTTTACTCTGGTAATTCATACCCGTTAAAGTTTCTGCCAGTTGACAAACCAACCAATTTGGGAGGCAGAAACTCATATATAGCTCCCAGATTGCTGAAGGGACATATAAAAGACAAGGTAGCAGGAAAAATACAAACAAAATCACCAGGTTCTTTGCGGTCACAGGCTCACAGATTAAACATTAACATGTGACATCACATAGGACAAACTTGGGAGGAGAAATCAAATATTATTTGAGGGTGAGGTTGCAATGCTGTTCAAGACCCCTCACTGACAAGCCACAAGTCCCATTTCAA
The DNA here is from genome assembly GCA_031439595.1 of Pterocarpus santalinus. Taxonomy (NCBI): domain Eukaryota; kingdom Viridiplantae; phylum Streptophyta; class Magnoliopsida; order Fabales; family Fabaceae; genus Pterocarpus; species Pterocarpus santalinus. Next base: position 63,974,404 of record CM062532.1, read on the forward strand.
CTATATTATTAATGAGTTAATGGGGTACTCAGAAAGCTTTTGGCCTCCGTATATGTCTTGTGCACCTCAAAAGTCACACCTGCTTTTATTTTAAAAGGAAAACCAGTCAGATAAAGTAATCAAACAAAAGAGAAATGTAACATAATTAATATCATAAAAGGACGAAAGTAACAAAAGGCAAGAATGACATATAATTATAATGACCATTGGATTCCCATTTATAGCTATAATAATTTTTCTCTTATTAGTATTAGTTAATGATGAGGGTGAGTTTCATTAATTAGAAACATAAGGTTACTGTTTTGTAATTTAGAGGTTATGTATTCAAATTGGAGGTCATCTACTCTCCTCATACCTTGTCAGGTGAGAGTCTCGTGCACCGGACACTTTTTTATCCTAATTAGTTAATGATAGCCAACTCACTTTGACACTATTACTCTATTAGTGTAGTCCATATAGTTCAGTGTCTGAGTTTGCTGCAGTCTCATTTCCCCATTCTGCTCTTATTTGCTAATTTCTCCTTCCTGCATTAAATTATATGCCGCAATAACTCATCCTTTCCATCTATTCTCTGTAGTTTTCCTCTCCTGCTGGTGTCTATTACTCTCTTTGTTTGTCTTGCCTTCAGTATTTTGACTGCACAGTACCAAAGCAGAAGAACAGTCTTGACTAAAGGCCAATCAAGGGTTCAGCCTTCATATTCACCTTCAAGGTTCTGTTCAACAGGATCATGGATGCAAGGCAAGGGAGTGAAATGCAACCCTTTGTTGGGACACCACCTAGAGTGGTGGAGCCAAACCGGTATTCACATAGATCAATTGAGACACTTGTGGTGGTCATAGCTGTGATCACAATAGTTGGTGTCATTGCTGGGATGATAGCAAGGTTGTGTGGTGGAAGGCACTTTGGAGGCAATGGGGAGCATGACATAGAAGGTTGGGTTGAAAAGAGGTGTAGAAGTTGCATTGATGGGGGACTCCCACCAGCACCTCCTCCACCTGAAGAACCAAAGCCAGCAGCAACAACAGGTGATGCAAGTAAATGAAAAAGGCCTAAGATGAGTTAAACACAACATTGTAAGTTAGTATAGAACTGAATGAATGCATTGTTTTGGCTAGCCAGTGAATACCATGTGATGTGAGATAATGGTTGGAGAAAGATTTGCACAGCTTTTAACTGATGTATAGAGTTTGCACTGTGTTAGTTTGTAGAAACTAAAGTAAACCATTGATGTTAGACCAGTCACCTAGCTGCTGTTATTGGACTTGTTATTTCAATTTTACTTTGTTGGTAGGTCATCGTTTCTTCTTTAAACACCATTTTCCCAGTAAGAGAGCATATTTTGATTTCTGCAAGCAAAAAAAAATTCCAACATTGCAGATATGTATGATGCTCATTGCTCAAGCTACTTCGAAGTAGCATAAATTTTCGAATTTTTTATTCAAAGAAATTTAATAGGAGAATTAGTTTCATGGTATTCATTACTTAATGGTTAATTTCATTCAGGTTAATCTTTTTATTTTCATAGCGTATCTCAGAGAAAAATGGTTGAAGCAATAGTTAAAAAATATAGAAAAATACGAAGGATAATTTTTCTTTTGTCTTTTTGTTTTTTTTTTTTTTTGTTAATAAGAAAAGCTTAAAGTGGGAGAAAGCTCTTCCCATTTTGAATACAAACAAATTTACAATCTCGACAAAAATTTATAATAAAGTTAGGTAGCACCTGCTACCTATAACGTTAGTCACACATTTCTATTCATTTATCTTTCTTTATGCCTTTTTTCTCAACCATCATTTTCGAATAGGAATTCATTTTTCAGTTACAATGTTTTTTTTTCCCCCTTTCTCCTTTTTGGTACCATTTTTTTGGTCGTCTTTTTTTGGCACAATCAGTCATTATGTAAGTGGAGCCACTTATCACATCTAGGCCTAATTTGAGTCCGAAAATCTTCTGGCGATTCTGTAATTGGGCCCTAGGCGTAACTTTTGGCGTAGAATCTGAAATGTATGTCTAAAGATGCCACCAACATCATTGCATGAATTTGCAATTCAACACTATAAAGCAAAAGCTCTTCAAGCCGTTGCCTAATGCTATTAAAAAGCCAAACAGAGTTTCCAAGCTTCCTCTCATTTTTTTTTTTAATTCGATTCTTCCCGTTACTATTACTAATTACACATGGTCTTTTTTTTTTTTTTCTCCAAACAAGTACACATACTTTAAGAGTAAGAGTTTATTTTGATAGCGACATAACTTTTAAATCAGTGATAATGTAATATATTGACACAGCATCAAATTAAATCTTGAAAGAAAAGCAAGGTGAATTGCTATCATTCCAGACAAGAAATGATATCTATACATAGTTTTTGCTGAGTCTCTATCAACATAGGAGGTTTGTGTACAAATAATTGGGAATTTTATGTCGATAATTGGAAAATTAGGTAACTGCAGATGATAAGTGATAGGATTTGATAGTGTAAATTTTTGTGTGGATGAATAAAAAGTAAACTTTTTTATATGCTTAACTAATAAAAGAGGTTCAACAGTGGAATCAAACTCAAACCTTTTACATGCCTAATCTTACTAATATAGACAACCCTCTGAAGAGATATTGGGTTAACAAGTTATTTGTATCTTCAATTTAACGACCAAGTGTGAGAGGATGAAAGCAACAAGTCAGTGCTTCCATTAACCATTTAACCTCATGTTTAGCCCTCTAGACGTTTTCAAGCATCAAATTGCTAAAATCATGATCAAAGTAATCTAAATTTATGCTAAATAAACGACAATTTATGTATAAATTTATAACTTTAATTGGAATTTACATGATTAAGTAACGCAAGATTTGAATTCTATTGATAAATCAAGTGGCAAATAATGGCAATATATATCCGTTTTATGACAATCATTGTTTAAAGAATCACATTAACTATACGTTACAAATCTTTGTCTTATTATATGGTTGGCTATATCTATACATAGCAATGATGAAGTGTCGTTGCAAAGCATGGTTCATACTCATACCATGAGTCCGTGCGAAGGTAAATTACCTATGAGCAGCAGCTAGGGTTAACGTTTCCAAAATAAGACAATTTAACATTGTTACATAAAGCCTCGGCATCTCCTCCTCCTTCACTTCGCAGGTCTATGTCCTCCAATTCTATGTCCTGGCATGGAAAGGTCTCGCTACAATCGAACGTCACGGCCACATCAGAAGCACTTGTTCCTGATATGTCTTGGTATAACACATTCGAAATCTGAACCGCGGATTTCTCCAACAACCAGACCAAATCATCAGTAAAATAAATGAAAATCACTATTAATATATACACTGCCCAAATATTGAATGATTCTCTTATATTGAAATTTTTCGCGATCCAGCCATTTGTAAATTTTTATCATTGATAAAAAAAATAAGATTAAGTTTAGAACTCATAAAAGAATCTAATCAATAATAAAAATTTAATATTAACCAAATTTTATTAAATTCTCACATAAAAGGATGTAGTACTACATAGAATAGTTTATATTACTTGTTTTTTGCATGGCTTCTTTGGTTTGTCACAATAATTCTGGTCTATTATTATGGGGTTGGTCACATTATTCATTTGAATGTGCTTAAACTGGATGTTGCTAGCGTGTCCTGAGCCTCCCTGCATATACACATTGGACCAAAAGGGAATTAGACGTGTTACCATCATTCATTGGATTCTGCAACTTTTCTGAATTTTGAGCGCACGAATGGAAATTCAAATTAATGAAAAATTAATTACCTGCCATGTCTTAATTCTAACTCCATTTGTAGTTCCAGAAAGCTTAGCTCCTATCACTGTTATTCCTGAAACAACTGCCTTGGATTTTCCAGCCCCTAAACTTCCAATACTGAGATAATCATTGCAAATAAAATTTACAATTAATACAAAGTACCACATGCAAAGTTATTAACAATATTAAATTTATTAATTAATTAATTGGATACTGGTAAGATACCTGTTTAATGAAGTTAATTAATTACCTGATACCATGGCCGGGTCCGCATGTTATGTTTGTAGCTACTATATTTGTGGATCCACTTACAATTGATATACAATCGTCACCTGAAACATATAATAATTGATTCGTTATTGAAATGAAATCAAAAGTGATTAAGAAAGAGATACTGATACATATATGAGATTTTAATGCTTTACAATTTTTCCCTAGTTTTGGAAATATTGGATATTTAATTACGAAGATATATATATATACCGGTTCCTATAACGGAGCTTGAGATTTGGACGTTTTGACTATTGGTGACATGAATTCCATCGGTGTTAGGGCTATTCCCCGGTGCGGTCACATTAAGGCCAGAAACTGTGACGTTCGTGGAGTCCTGGAATGCAACGTGGATTTGTTGGGAATTCACTATATTCAAGTCCTGAACTATCAAATTCTTGCAATGATAGAAAGTCAGAGCCTGCAAAATAAATCAACAATGTTAACATGCTTTTGAATGTTATATTATTTATATTTCAATCCAATATACTTGATTAGCTACACATACCGTAGGGGCATCCTTGCAAGGCTGCAAAAGAAAGCATAAGGGTGGTCATAATTTGAATATGATTTGTATATGTGCAATATTAATTAAATTAATATAATATGACAAACATTGAGGTAGAGTTCTTTTAGATATTTGTGATGATGGTTTCTTATAAACATATAATATTTGTAATAATATTTGTAATTCTTTAGTCACGTTATTCACATTTTTAAAGTTTTTATAAATAAGGTGTGACGAATAATATACTTCATTTTTTTTTTCCAGAAAACAATGTTATAAGTACGTAAAAAATTATTTAACAGTATGTTTAAATTTGATCAATATTTTTTAATGAAAAAACCTTCATCTTTTTAGCTGTTTTATAAAGCTTTAAACTATATATTACTTAACTATAAAATAGGCTAATTTAAACATTCACGAAGCTTTGTTCTTAAAAATACAGGGCTTATGATATCTTACAAGCTTTTTGCTCCTTTTGCATGAGTTTTCCCACCATATGTCGCCATTTCCATTGATGACTCCACCCCCATTAACGGATAGTTTCTTAACACTGTCAAATATAAGCCAATGTCTGCTGTCTTCGCTGTAATCTGATGGGTCATCTGATGCATCAAGAGCTCCATAAATCTGACAATATTGTCACAAATTGCACATGGTTATCATCAAAGTTACTCTTTGAGATAACTTATATATACTTTGCTTAAAAGGGTGAATCTTACAAAATGGAAATTTAATAGCTATAGCTTTTCAGTGAAACTAACCTGGACTTCGATGTCAGATTTGCAAGGGCCAGAGAATCTGATTGGTTTGAGTAGATAATTTCCTTTAGGCACCATAAGAACTGCTTCCTCAGAAGAACACGCTACTTCCCAAGCCTTCTCAAATGCCTGAAATAGCCCACAATGCCAATGATGTGAAAAATAATGTCATTTTCCCAATTGTGATATCAAACAAAATTCATATACTTTAATAAAAAACTAAAACATTAATTTGAGAAAGTCTTGTGTGCTCGTTCAGTTTTATTTACCATTTACCGATTGACACTTCATTATTTCTCACAATCACTATATTTTTAATAAAATGGCCGAAATATCAAATTATAAATAGAATAAAACAAAACTTTTCTCTCACTTTAAAGACACATAAGAATTTCTCCGTTGATATGGACAAGGTGCTTACCTTTGTGTCATCAGAAGAACCATCCCGACCACCAGCTCCATAATCATTGACATTAACAATTTTAGGCGAATGGGAAGTGCCATCAAACTTGTCAAACCTCTTTAAGTTCGGAATATCTCTGCTTTGCCTGAACAAGCCCTTGAATGTCCAAGATCCATCATTAGTGTAAGGCAATTCATCAACATATATCCCAAGTGGGTCCTCTTGGATTGTTCCATAACAAGCAACAAGAGAAATTATGCTGATGAAAAATGTTGAGAGGAAATGTCTAGGGAGGGCCATCATGTTGCTTTTTTCCCTTTGTATGTTACAAGAGAAAATAGATGATCTTTGAGAAGGGTGAAATTTGTTGTTTGATGAGAAATGATGGCTGTAGCAATTGCTAGCTTGGTGTGTTGGGACATAATAAGGGGGAGCTTATGTATTTATAGACAAGGAAAGAAAAAAGATATTGGTTTTTGTTCTTAATCTACATATGGGTATAACGATATGGAAAGATGAGATTGAGACGAAATTATCACTCCGGACCAAGCATCTTGACTTTTTGCACCATACTTGTAATCGAACATTCATGAATTTGTCATTCTTGTATGTATGTGCATCAACATATATATGCTCTTAATTAATAAATCTTGAGAATAAAAAAAACATGAATACGTATGTAAAGTTTTCAGTTAGCAATGAGAACAAAATATGTTTTATATTCTGGGTATATTTAATTCTAGGAGGAGTCCATGCACATTTGAAGCTTTTCCTATTAATTGTAATCATCACGCTTTAACTGATGAGTATTAAAATACAGAAACATGCAAGCATGACTGTTTTCCTGCCTTTTTGCTCGGAGTTGTTCGCTATAATGCTCAGGGAAATTAATCTATAGCATGAATAACCTATACTGAATATATATATATATATATATATGTATGTATAATTTCATGAAAATTCAATAGTTTAATTCACATATGCTAATATTCAAGTCCAAAATATATAGATTTGGGTAAAAGTCTTAAATTAAAGATTTGATTATAACTTTTTGATATATTAAAAAATTCAATTTAAAAATAGTTTTCTTATTTCCTTCACATGCAATTTGTTTTATACAACAAGAATAATTCGTCCCTTCCATTAGCACCAAGCCATTTATTTTAATGAGACTTGAAATAATTTATTTGTAAGTTGGTTTGCTCTTACACTTCATATTGGGATAATTCCATAAAGATTATGTAAATCATATTAATTGATTATTATATCTAAGAGACTTGCACATATTGATAAATAAACGTATTCACGACTCCACATCACGTATTGCGTATTACGAAAAGAAAACATATAATGAGTACCCCTATTGAAATATTTGAATATTCCAGCCTTTTTTCTTTTTTCTTTTTTTCTCAGGGTAATCATTTTGGGTTTTGAACGGTTAGTTGTTACGTGAGGTTGAGTCTTTCATGCAATATTTTCATTTAAAAGTAGAGAGACATTCACATTCCATATATTGGTTCATTGCATGTGTTGGAAAATTATGCACTTTCTTTTCAGGTGATCACTAAATATATAAGAATGCGTTTTTTCTAAGAGTAGAACGTAAGCGTAGAAGTTTATATTCAATATATTAAAAAAAATAAAAGTCTTACTTTTCGATCAAAACTTTCGACTTTTAATTCCTAAGAACACAAATTAGAAAAACCCTATAAGAATTATGACATTTTGGAACAATATGACTACACAATTTATTTATTTATTTTTTGCTGTTATCAAACGTTTTTTAACGTGTGCATGCAGTTGAACTGTCAAGTAGCATATGCAGGTGTGCTTGTGGATCTTAATCAACATTAGTATGATGCAACCCTAGATGGACACTTGTCACTATGAGAATGGCTCACTATTGAGCTACACATCTTATTCCTTCGTGCATTGTACATTTTGTTAATTAGCATCATCAAACATTGGCTTTAGCGGTTCTAAAATGCTTTAGAAGATGGGTTGAGGGATGGCTTTGGAGTAGAAGACATTTCATTTAGTCACTTTGAAACTTAGCATTTACTTTTTATGGCCTAAAGTTTCCTTAGCTCTTGTCACAATATTGATGCCATGATGATATGTTAGACCTCCAAGCAGCTCTTGAAATTCCATCTCTCTCTAGTCTCTTCTATCCACCAGACGAAAAGGTATACATGTGCAAAATGTTAATTTTCGTTATGACATAGCCGTCTTAATAACTATGCATGTTTGGCTTGGTTAAATTAGCAAGGGTAGTAGAACAAGCAATCAATCTAGGAAGGCACCAAGGGAGGATCTATGAGACAATGACTCTTTATAGATAATAGGGCCTCCCATGTAAGATGGTCACGTGGAGAGATTTTGTTGGTACCATGTGGCATCAGCAGGCATACTACGAGTCTACAATCCCATGATTGTGGTTATGTTGAGTGATGCATGAGATGCTATCATTAAAACTTGGATTGTTGCAGAACATCAAGGCATGGATCGCACAAAATAGATGGATCATTCGATACATAACCTCGTTATCATTTATTTGGCAACATAACTAGGTTAAGAAATTTGAAGTTGATAACGCATTCCTCATGTAACTTGGATTATTTGATTCTAAATTATTTGATACATTTATATTTTTATTATTGTGGAAGCAAAGACATTATTTAGATGGTGTGCGTGATTGTACAACTAAGTCAGATCTTCCAAAAATTTGACAAACAAACCTAAAGTTGATTTGTAGTTTACGTATCCTATGAATCAGTTGTGTGGAAGTCCTAAGTAAATTTTAATTCCTATTTTTCATCTGGGTTCGTTTAATTTTTTTTTATTTTTTTTTTTATAGAAGCAAATGTTTAGAGGAGAAGTTTCCCGTTTTTTTACTTTTAATTTCTTAATTTATCAAAAATATATATTTTCATTCTTTATCAAATTATTATGTCAAAAGATAATTTGTCGCGTTAGTTTTTTTTTTTTTTTGGCTTTTTTCATTTAAAATCACTATCAATCTGATAGTCAAATGATACGTCAACAATTAGATGAAAGATCACCATAAAAATAACATTAGACGCTATTGATAAAATAATGGACTAAACTAAATGAATAAAAAGTTTTAGACTAAATGATCACAAGGAGAAAGAAAAATACAACTAGCAAAAAAAAAATGTAACTAAGCATGTAATTGAATTACCTAAGTTAACACATGTTTCATCTCAACCAAGCTTATCCATAGATTTTACTTAGGCGTTAGGTTTAAAATTAAATTAACAACTAATAAAGTAACATTGAGAATATAGTAACCCAACATTGCAATGAGATTAAGGATGTGTTTGTTTGGATTTTTTTTTGGGGGAAAAAGCACTTTTTGTGAAAAAAAATTAATTTTCATATATTTGGATAATTTTTTAAAAATAATCATATTATAAAAAAATATATTTTTAACTTTTTTATAGAAACTGAAAAGAGTATTTTTTTTTAAAAAATCAATTTTAAAGCTTTTTTAGCTATATATAAAAGGTGTATTTGTTTAGAATTTTTTGGGAAAAAAATCATTTTTTTATAAAAAAAATCAGTTTCATATGTTTAGATAATTTTTAAAAAATAATTAAATTTTTTAAAAAATTTATTTTTAAATTTTTTTATAAAAATTGAAAAAAATAATTTTGAAACAAAATTAATTTTTATTTTTTTAATTATATATAAAATTTAAATTTTAAAATTACTTATTTTAAAATATAAAAAAAACACTTCCAAAATTTAAAATCTAAAACGAGTTTTTTGAAAAGTTAAAACAAACGCACCAACACTTTACCAAAATGAGTACGCAAGGAGAAATTATTTCTAGAATCAAGACTTCACCGTCCCTTTCTATGTCTACTTCTCGATAAGGATGGCCTTTCATTGTTTCATAAAGTTTTCTCGGGCCTTGTTTTTTAAAGTTTTCCTCTTGTTTTCGTCTATTTTTGCTGTCATCATGACACATGCAATTTTTTATTTTTTCGGGTTTTTTTGGTTTATTTTTGTAATTTTGTTTGATGAAGAAAGGTCAAAAACGACATAGCCTGATTGGTATTTTTGTAATGATCGTTCTCCGGTGGAAATCAGCAAATTTTTTCACCGGTGCTAATGTAAGCGTAATAAGAAGAGGCGCCATCTAAGCTGCTCTTCCTCGTGCACTTGCTAATATGATAATAAGATTATGAGGTATATTGATACATTAATTATTTATGATGTATTATAATAATATTTAACTTTAAAAAAATTCAAAAATATGATTAAATATATTTTAAAAATTAATTATTATATATTAATAATATAAAATTATATTAGTAGTATAAAATAATTTTATACTATTAATATAAAATTACATTGGTAGAGTAAAATTATTTTATATTATCAATATAATTTTACACGGTTAATATATAAAAATTAATTTCTAAAAATCATAAAAATTTTATCAATATAATTTTATTCTGTCAATATAATTTTATACTGTCTGTTAATGTAATATTACACTGATAATATAAAATTATTTTATATTATCAGTATAATTTTATACTATCAATATATAAAAATTAATTTCTAAAATATATTTAATCATATTTTTAAATTTTTTAAAATTAATATATTATTACAATACATCATAGGTGATTAATATATTAATACACCTCACAAATTTTCAGCATCTAATGCGCATCAATCACAAAATGCACTAATCGCCTTATACTACAAAGCGCATTGTAGATTGCGCCCAAAGGCATCTGGCAAACCCTATGGTGCAATATAATTTTGCTATTTTATGATAGAGCGTCTCTTGTTCACCAACAGCAAATCCCTCGCCCAGAGATCCAAATATATTTATTGCCCCCCATCCACTAAAGAATGCTACTGCCACACCAACTATGGTCGCCAGAAAACTCGTCGAGCTACTTCTACCACTACCAACTCTCAAACAAGATAGAGAAAACCAGAAACACAGAGTACAAGTTTAATCAAGATCCATAATCCAAAATCACATAACATATGAAAAGAATTTAGGAGAATAGAAAGAAAAAAAACCGATTTACAAGTAAAAACATGTTAGCACAAATATAAAATTAAATATAAACAAAAATGTACTCAATCGATCAGGTTTGTCCTCCAAAAATGATGAGTTGGATTGGTATATTTAGCCCGCAAAAAAATTTTGGCATCTAATCGCAGGTTTTGGCGGATAGGGCAAGTTGAGCCTGCAGGCCAAGGGGTTCTTCTCTCTCTTTTTTTTTTTTTGGGTACACATTTTTTATTTTTCAAAATTTTGAGTTTTGTTTTAAACTATGTTGTTATCATGTTTTTATTAATTTATTGGTTTTATATTATAGACTTTAGGTTATAGACTTATACTTAATTATTTTTTATGAACTTCTTATTTATACATCCTAATTAGTTTATTATATTTATCTTTAAATTAAACTTATATATAAATTATGTAGTTTACTTATTTTATTTTATTTAAGTGAATTTTTCATTTAGCATTTTTTTAATTTTAAATTTTTTAAGGTAATTTTACTCATTATATATATATATATATATATATATATATGGGGGGTCAACACCCTTCCTTAAATGGGACGGGCTAGAATATTAAACCCACTTTCTTAATTCGGCCCGCCCCACTTTTAGCAGGCTTTTGATGGGTTGAGGCGAGTTGGCCCACTTTGCCATCACTCTAAAAATATGATACCAAAGTAAGACTTTGGGGGAAGAAAAGTCACAATTTTTTTGTTAGGGAAAAGCTGCTATGGCGATGGAAGAAGAAGGCCACTGTGGTCTCACGAGTAGGGAGCAACAGTGACGGTGAGGCTATGGTTAGCAAAGGAGGTTGGTCACACACGATGGGCAGCAGTTGTAGTTGTGATAGGGTTGTGGTGGCCAACGGAGAAAAAGGAGTTCATGCGAGGGTTGTGGGGCTATTCCATGGGGTGTGGGCAATGGTTATTGAGTTCAACAGTGATGGAGGTGGGGGACAGTGCATGTTAGCAATGGTGAGGGAATGTGGGTGCAATGGTGCGATTAGTATAGGAAGAAGAGGGGGGCTATGGGGTAGAAAGGAAAGGCAAAGGTAGATAATGAACACAAAGGTGGCTTACAAGATGATGGGAGGGAGAAGGAGGAAGTGAAGGAGTGTCTATCATGAAACACAAAAAATAAGGTACACCCTTAACTGATTTAATATGAAAGTCATACCTCCAGAGGTGGAGCTTTATAGGGACAATAAGGGGCCATGGCCACCCCAAAGTTTTTATAAAATTTTTAGTAGTACATATATAACTAAGAAGATTTGCACAGCTTAGACAGTAGTATGGGCTCTCTTTAATTTTGCTTCAACGAGAGGCACTGGCCTCAAATCCCAGCGGCAATAGTTTTCAACCTTCAATAGACTAAAGGTAAAAATTAATATGGACCATCAAATATGTTGCCCACGATAGACTGCCCACTATAGTGCCCAAATCAATTGAAAAAACACTCAAACTATCCCGCGCACTGCATGCATCTTTATGTTTTCTCCTTTTTTTTTTTTCAAAATCTTCAAGTCCATCTTTGCAACACAAAACAAAGGAGGGATACATCATATACATGGCATAGGTGACAAGCAAGTGGCAACACAACAATAATACAATTGACTATATTCTCTTTCTTGGTACTAGTTTCACTGTCTTATGTTCTCTTATTTTTCTTCAATTTTTAGAACATTTTTTTTGGAAAAAAATTTAATTTTTATTATATTATTTGTTTTACTTTCATCTACATAAAAATATCTAAGAGGGTTTCTTAATGTCAATGTTAAAACTAGTGATTTTTTTTATTTTAAGTATTTAATTGGATACCTCATTTTAATCTCTTATCATCTTTTTGACTCTTTCAATTTTTGCCTTATTCGTTTGTAGTTTCTATAATTCCAAGTTCTTAATGATAAAAAAATCAAAGAATTGATACATTGTTTAAGAGAAAAGCCAATGTACAAGAGGGGGAAAATATACCTTCAACATTGTCATAGGTTATTGATTGTTCTACTGCTCCAGTCATTAATGAAGAAAGTGAAAAACAACTTTCTAAGATTCAAAGAGTTATATCTAATGCATTCAATCTTAATTTTCTGGAATGAGATCCAGGAAAACGGCTTCAAATTTGGCAATATCCACCAAATCAAATGGATGAGGTTAGATATCAAAAGCATCTTGAAAGTTATCCTTTGTTTGGTAAAAATCATCCAAGGTGATTTCAATATGCTTGGTTTGGTATTTTTCCTTAATGGTTGGAGTACTCAGCTTCCGAAGATGCTGCTTATTGTTTACTTTGTCATTTATTTAGCAAGAAACCTAGTGAGCGTCATGGATCTGATATTTTTATTTCTAGGAATTTATAAGTTGGAAAAAGGTTAATGATGGAAAGAATTGCGCTTTTCTCAAGCATATTGGGAATGATCCTTGCTCACCACATAATAATGCAGTTAGAGCTTTTCAAGACTTGTTGAATCAAGCTAGCCATATCCAAAATGTTATTCATGTCCAAAGCTTTGAGCAAATTCAAAAGAATCAATTACGTCTTAAGTCCTCGATTGATAAAGTTCGTTGGCTAACATTTCAAGCTCGTGCTTTTAGAGGGCATGATGAGACTCTAGAATAAAAAAATCGAGGTAATTTTCTTGAAATGATAAAACTCTTGGCATCTTATAATGATGAAATTGCAAAAGTTGTGTTAAAATGCTCCATATAATTGTAAGTATACTTCACATCAAATTCAAAAGGAGATCTTGGATATCATCTCAATGAAGGTGAGAAAGCATATTCGTGTTGAAATTAGGGATTCAAAGTTTTGTATTATAGTTGATGAAGCTCATGATGAATCCAAAAGAGAGCAAATGGCACTTGTTTTCAAATTTGTTGACACAAATGGTTTTATACAAGAGCGTTTCTTTGATCTTGTGCATGTTAGAGACACTACATCATTGACTCTTAAAAAAAAATTATGTGCTATTCTTTCTCAACATGGTCTTGATGTTTCTAATATTCATCGTCAACGATATGATGGTGCTAGCAACATGAGAGGAGAGTGGAATGGATTACAAGCATTATTTTTAAATAATTGTTCATATGCATATTATATCCATTGTTTTGCCCATCGATTACAACTTGCATTGGTTGCTGCATCTAGAGAAGTTATTCCAGTTCATCAATTTTTTTCAAAATTGACTTTTATTGTCAATATTATTTGCTCCTCTAGTAAGTGCCACGATGAGTTACAAGCTACCAAGATAGATGAAATTGTTCATTTGCTAGAGATTGATCAACTTGAAACTAGTAAAGGGGCAAATCAAGTTGGCACTTTGAAACGAGTTGGGGATACTCGTTGGAGTTCTCATTTCTATTCTGGTTGTAGTTTGATAAATATGTATAGTGCAACTTCTTCTATTCTACAAAAAATTATTGTTGATGGATCAACTTATTCTCAACATGGGGATACCGATAGTGCTTATAATACCTTGACTCCGTTTGAATTTATATTGATCTTACACTTAATCAAAGAAATCATGGGAATAACGGATGTTCTTTGCCAAGTTTTGCAGAAGCAATCTCAAGATATAGTTAATATTGTGCAACTAGTTCAATTTACAAAAACACGTATTCAAAACTTGAGAGATGATGGTTGGGAGAATTTGTTGAAAAATGTGAAATCATTTTGTGAACAACATGATATTCTAGCTCCCAATTTTAGCACTTCCTATATAGCAAGACAAGGACGCTCTCGTCATCAAAAAGATCAAATTACAGTTGAGCATCACTTCAGAATGGAAATACTTTTTGTTATAATTGATAAGCAATTATAAGTGTTGAATAGTAGGTTCAATGATCAAGCAATGGATTTGTTAAGTTTAAGATCTGCTTTGATTCCTAAGGATAATTACAAAAATTTTGACAATGATAGCATTTGTACTCTTGTTGACAAATATTATCTTATGGACTTTACTGAGTAGGAGAAGGTTAATTTGCCTTTCCAACTTCAGCATTTTATTCTTGATGCTTATCAATAGCCAGAATTGAAAAATTTATCAACTATTCCTAAATTGTGTAGATGATTGGCGGAAACAAAAAAAATTAGAAGTTCACTTCTTGATTGATTGGTTGATTCATCTTATTTTAACTCTTTCACTTTCTATAGCTACTATGAAACGATCATTTTCAACAATGAAAATAATGAAAACAAGATTGAGGAATAAAATAGAAGATGAGCTTCTTGCAAATAGCATGGTTATTTATATTGAAAGAGAAATTGTTGAAAACTTCAGTTCTGATTGAATTATTGATGATTTTAAGTCATTGAAAGAGTGAAGAGCTGTACTATAAAGTATTTTATAGTTCTTATCTTTAAAATTATTTGTCGTATTAGTGACTTGCTTCAAAGTTTAAATATGTAATATGCAGTTAGTTTTAATTTAATTATCATTACATATTTTACATATTAATTTTAATTTAATTATCATCATATATTTTATATACTAAAATCTTTGGCCCCTAAGATTATTCTTCAACCTCCGCCATTGAATACCTCACGTTAGCATAGGTGGATATTTTTTTGATATCTACTTAAGAACGGGCCTTTTTGTAACCCCATTTCAGTTTCTCTTTTTTGTTTTGGATTGATTTTTTAAGTTTTCTCTCTCTTTGACAAGAGCTATAGCTCTTCAGTTTTGAAGGCTAAGGCTGGATCACTTCATTTATTGGCGCAGACTATGAATTGGGCTACATTTACGTTACGTTGCCAACTTGGAGTTGAAAATCCCCTATTTGGTCTATTTTGATACATTATTAACATAAAAAATAAATATTCATTTAAGCCGTGGATACACTTCTTGATAATGGAATCCGCAGGCAACCAATGAGGGATGGTCATAATAAGGTTTACAAATCGTTTTCAGACATAATTGAGGGCAAGGAGGAGAGATTTCGCGAAACCCTGCTTGGCAAACGCGTTGATTATTCGGGGCGTTCTATTATTGTAGTAGGCCCATCACTTTCATTACATCGATGTGGATTACCTCGCAAAATAGCAATAGAACTTTTCCAGACATTTGTGATTCGTGATCTAATTCGAAAGCATTTTGCTTCGAACATGGGAATTGCTAAGAGTAAAATTCGGGAAAAAGAACCGATTGTATGGAAAATACTTCAAGAAGTTATGCAAAGGCATCCCGTATTGCTAAATAGAGCGCCTACTCTGCATAGATTAGGCATACAGGCATTCCAACCCATTTTAGTAGAAGGGCGTGCTATTTGTTTGGAGATCCAACTACAAGAAGACAAGTAGTCTGATAGAACATTCTTTCTTTTATTATATACATCATGAATGGATATGCTCTGGGACGGGAGGATTCGAACCTCCGAATAGCGGGACCAAAACCGGTTGCCTTACCGCTTGGCCTTGCCCCATTTTTGATTCGACATTAATAAACACTATTATTGGTATTGGTTGTTCGTCAATTCCACCTCAAGAAATCCATAGAATAAAGTATATTCCATACAAAAAAAAGAATAAAATAAAAAAGATTTTGATTCGTAATGAGTTTTGTTTCTTAT
Organism: Pterocarpus santalinus; assembly: GCA_031439595.1. Lineage (NCBI taxonomy): Eukaryota > Viridiplantae > Streptophyta > Magnoliopsida > Fabales > Fabaceae > Pterocarpus > Pterocarpus santalinus. Next base: position 63,990,731 of record CM062532.1, read on the forward strand.
TCGTAGGTTTTATCTCTTTTGTAAAGGCTTCAGTAAATCATATTGCCAACCAAAAGAAAAATATTATTATTAATGTATTAAGAGTTTTTTTTATCAGTTTGTAGATGTCAATAGTTCTCCAGAATCTTCCTTTTTCTACATCTATTCTTGTCAAGCTCCATTATTTTCCATTTTTCGGTAATCTGCGTTACGATTTAAACTGAAGTCCTAACATCTTTCAATAGTATCGCCTAGCAAAACTAGAGCTTACAGTTCCCCATGGCTAAATTAGCTTAGTCCCCTGAAATGCTCCACTAACAATATGATAACCGACAAAATTGAAGTGTTTAAAGCTTAAACAAAACTAAACAACTTTTTTCTTGCGCACCCAATAATGCCACCATATTTGTGTTGCATGCATATTACTAGCTCTCACCGGTAGACATAAAGTTTGCACAATAATGTTTTTCAACCATATTACAAACAGATACAAAAGATCTTATATCCTAATCTTTTCTATTAGCTTTGTGATTATATTATCATTTTGGGATAAGCCTTATGATTATGATAATAACAAATAAAATGACAGTGATATGAGACACTTGATCTTGGAAATGTTATATTTTTATGTGTGTAGAAGCTAGACAACAGAACTATAACGAAAAATTTATTGAAATAGAAGTAAATAAAGCTACTGTCTGGGTAGAAGAATAAAAAGTATGAAGAACAAGAAGTTGATTATTTTGTGATGAGATTTCAAGGTATAATCAGCATTCAACGGCAACAATGATATCTCATAAATTCTAATAAAGTAAAGCAAAAGAAAAGTCAATAAAAGAGAAATGCAAAATGCACAAAAAGATAAATTACTTTTTGCCATAAGAGAGTAAAGTGATGTGTGCACAATAAAAAATGCACTTTGACATGACAAATGCTTCACGAGGAGGTGTAAACGTTTAAAAAGAAAATTGATGAAAATAGAAAAGAAATAGAGTTTCAAAAATATTATATTTCCAAAGCACAAGCACCATTGATCGTACACCATACAATGCATAGGAGCAACAATGGCATGACATTAAGCAAATTGGAAGCTACATAAAAGAAAAGCTTGCAACAGTCAAAATTGACGAAAAAGAGCTTTAAAGGATATTATATATAAGTGCAAGTATTATGAAAAAGAAATATCGACATCCACCAAACAAGACTTGGCACAAGAAGAGACATGACCTTTAGCATATTGGAAACTCTCCCAACACTCAAATCAAATTGGGTGGGAAGCAAGAAAGGCTTGGACCAACTTATATATATATATATATATATATATATATATATATATATATATATATATATATATATATATATATATATACACACACACACACACACAAGTACACCAACAACTTGCTGCAAAGGTCTGTGTGGCATTAGTCTTTGTGATAATAGTATGTATAACTAAGTTCTTTGTGAACTATTTTGAAAACTTTATGCTTCTTGTACTTATACTTTATCTTCTCATCTCATACTATGAAATTGTTGTAATTCAAGTGAGTGAAGCTTGACAAAAAAGAAAATCTTGTAAGATATTCAAGTGAGAAAAATACCATTGAAAAAGATCTCTTAATTGATGAGAAAAGAATAGCTGAAAGTTGAGTAAAAATTGTATAAAAGTTTAGAGAAGTTTATTGTAAAAAATACTGATAATGAAAAAATCCAATGAAAATCAAACTAATATAGATATTTGGTGCAAATTTTTTGGTCCTTCACTCTTTACATTTTAATATAATATTTTGCAATATACATTGTGTTCATACCTCAAACTATTTGATAACAAATTCTAACTTTTTAGGTAATTACTAAATTTTTACTAATTATCTACTATAAATGTAGTTGTGAAAACTTTCTAATTTATATATTAAATATACAGAAAAAGTTTTAAGTGACCAAAAACTTGATTCAACCCCTCTTCTCAAATGCTCTAATACCATCATTTTCTTATCCCAGCTCAAGACATGAGATGAGGTCACTCAAATTTGGAAACAGATGTGAACCTTTTATTCATAAGAAACAGACATCGTTACATCCCTGAGCAAAGAACATCATTCCTCTCCTCCCACACATGACATGTTACTCTCAGCTACATTCATTACAACAAAACTTTCCCCCACCCCTTGCTACTCCCAGATGCCTAGTCATTACAACAAAACCCACATTCCCACCCCATGCAACTAACACGTGTCTAGTTACTACAACAAATCCACCTCTACCTGACCCCAACAATTACCTTAATGCTAATGTTAATTACCACGACAAGATCCCTCTCCTGACACAACCAATTTCCTTAATGCGCCAAAAGTTCTCATGACTCAAACTTGGATCTCTATTGGCCACCTATACATCTCCTGAGCAGGAACTGGGATTGAGAAGGTAGTCAACCCAGTGTCTGAGTCATAGTTGAAGTCGGTTTCAGTGCCACCAACCATGCACTTCAGTGGGCGTTGGGAGGAGTATACACCAAATCTACCATTTCCCCTCACGCTCAGAGCAATAGTTGCTGTTGCTGACCGGTTAGAACTAAGAGCATTGGTCAGTTCAGATGACACCTCACCATCAAATGGTCCCATTTTGTTGTCAAAGGCTCTATGGATTTCAACTTGCTCCACAGCTCCTCCAGTGTTGAACATTTCCAGTAGCCCTATTGGTGCAAATGAAATACTTGGTGCTATTTCCTGTTCAATAATGAAACATTAGATCAGTTAGTATTGTAGACCAAAGTTGTCAATCCAAAAACCAATGAAGTATATCATATTATAGATGATAGGTGGAGCTTTACCTGGATTGGACAGAAATGGAATAGTTCATATTCCAGAACTTCTAATGTCACTGGAACTGAAACACCCTTTGGTAGCCGAATTACCTCACCTGAAAATATGGATGGAGGTTGTTAACAATAAGTATGGTGTAGCTTTACATAGATATTGATCTTAACTTCTTGAGTCTTCATGTAATAAATTAATGGTAACTGATTACCAAAATGCAAAATTAGTAGTACCTGATCTATATGCATAGACAATAGCCTCGCCAAGCCATCCAGCACCAGCTACTTGAGTGATGAGGTCAACATCAGAGGCACAAACAGAGCCAGTGAGTGTACCCGGAGATGCATCATGGATGCGGGTTTTCTTCTCTGTCTTGCACCACCCAGCACCCTGGCAGTTAAATACACCTACTACTCCAGAGCATTTGTTCAAGTTCCATATTTTGAGCAAGCTGGAAATTGCAATTCAGTTAAATGAATCAGCAACTTATGTCTAAGGACCATGGCATTAAAAGAACAGATGGATTATAGTCTAGGGTCAACAAACCTAGTCCCATCTCTTGCTGGATCAGCGAAGAGGGAATCACGGGTGGGCCTTCCGGGTAACTGAGCACGGAGAACTGAACCATCAGGGAGAACCAGCTTCTTAAGAAGGTCAAAATTGTGGTTGCCTGGCTTGTCACTACAAAAGCATCATAGAAAAACACCCATCACAAAAGTGCTCATTTCATGTGTAAGTACTTAAACAAGATTTCGAATAGATATCACCGTACCTAACATAAATCGGACATCCACCAATTGCGCGAGCTGCAGCATGATACTCAGCTGCTGGATGTAAACTCTGGAATTACAAAGGATCTTTTAGTTAACAAGAAAAAAATCATAGATCTTTTAGTTTACAAATTGAGAACAATTCACTTCCACTTACATGGAACATGTCCCAGTCTGGCTGCATAAATTCTCCAAGGAAAAGTGTGTTGTATGCAACAGATGAAACATGGATGGTATGGGAGGCAGGATCACGCGGGTAAAAATCATCGGACGCTCTCACAACAGCAGTCTGCTTAGCACTATAAAGGCCATCAGTGTTGTGACACATACATGCAATGCATCCATTATCAGGAAAGTTACGAGCAATGGAGGCCTCAAGCGCATGATGATAGCTGCGTGTAAGCGAGACTCTGCCGCCATGTCCCGCACCAAGGGTCTCAATGATGTTCTGCACATCAACCTTCACTCCATCTACTCCACATGAAGCCAAGTAAGCATGGAGCTCATTGTAGAAATTGAAAACCTTTTTTGGGTGCACTAGGCCAAGGCCATGTACAGCCAAGCTGTCCATGACAATGTCGGGTTGGTTCCCGAGCACACCTGGCGACTGAACCGGGTATGCCAAGGCAGTGTCATAGTGCTCCATGCCAGCCGCTGCTGGCTTCACTCCACCCCAATAACCAGCTAGAGCATGCCATACATAAACATTTCTGTCCACAATGCGTAATTCAGAAACTAAGGTGAATTCAGATATACCAAAGCACTCATATATAAAAAAAAATTTGTCACATCAAAATTTATTAATAGAATTTAAGGATCTGAGACCATACTTCACATTATGATGTTGCTTTGCTCCATCTACAACATGCTTCAGGCCTGGGACCTGTTCATTATTCTGTCCATTCTTCTGAAATTTAGCATTCTCTTTAATACCAGTCAACCTGGTAGCAAACCTGCAATAATCACAATTTCCAAGATCTCAATTGCACGTGCTTCAATCAGACTAATTACAAACAAATAGAATTCATTTGAACATGGGAAATTAGAATGCTTAATTGAGATCTAGTTACTGAATCAAGCAAGTCAAAACACAATTAATTACTGAAACAGATAAATCTTACTGTGCTCCTTCTTGTACGACACAATCGGCATCCTTTGGTTTACTCTCAATCTGTTGCCACCCATCATCTATGATGAGGAACCGTGGAGGTGTACCCCCCTCTGATAGACTGCAATTATATTGAACAAATTTCAGTGTCCAGTTTTACCTTCCAAAGTCACCTCTTCTTCATTCATCAGAGACAAACTAACATACTACACAAAATCCTCTCACTAATTACCTTTTCAGGCCTTCCTCAACACCCTCAGCTGTGACATCAGTATAGAAAGCATCCCATGTGCACCAGCCAAACCAGTCAATAAAAGATGGCAACTGCATAAAACCAGCAAAACAAGATCACGAGATCCATTAGATATTAACTTGGGATAATTGTAGAGCCACTGATAATACTGCAAGGAAGAGGGTCTTACTCTTTTCTTCTCACGATGAAGGAAAGTTTGCATGTGTTTTTCCACAGCCCTTGAAGGAAAAAGTAGAAAAATAGAATCAGTAACTTCACAATTGTCAAAATACAGATTCTGAAGTTCACCAAACGGAAACCAAATTCTAGCTAATGAAAATAAAACCAGGTAACATGATTGTCACCAGATTAGAAGGGGACACGAGACAAGATCAAGGAGAAAAACAAGAGACAATGCGAAAAGGTGCCTTACTTGACAGCTTGGTTGATGACTTCAAAGGGGTTGGTCCCAGCATGCATGTAGACGAGGTCAAGGCCTTGACTGGTCACAACATCACTATCTCCTGCAAAACCAAAACCAAATACCAAAAGGAAAAGCGTCGTTTCGGTTTCTATGGGATGCCACCCAATACATATATTTTTCTCCAAAGCTATAAACTCCATTTGATTGAACACTTGATTGCAGATAGTCATTGAGACGTTTATCCAGCCTCAATTTTATTCGCATTAACGAAACCGCCACCCCATAATTTCAGGTGGTAACAGTAAGACTCCTTCAACACTTGGCTGAGGGGAATGGAACTGAATTTAACGGCGGTCACAGCACTAAACTATGACATGGTAGCAGAGAGTTTCATGTAGCATAACACCAAATCATTTCTTGCACGGCCTAGAGTTACTCACCACTCTCCAGGCAAATCTCTATCTCGTTCTTGTCATTGCCTTGTAGAACAGCACGGAATTGGCCTTCAAGGAGAGGAAGCAAGACAGTGTAGATGGTTGGGGAATTCTCTCCATCACCTTCACTCTCTTTGCTCTCAATAAGCATGAATTGTGTCTCCAGAGGGACATCCCTCCCACATGTTCCCATTCTCTGTGTCATCCACCATAACTTGAACCGGAAACAACACACGAACCGGAGCCCCCTGCACATAAAATTTATTAGAAAAAAAAATAGTAAACTAGATTCATCCTAATTCATCAAAATTCAATAATCAAGAGCCAAGCCAAAAGTCCAACTAAATTGCATAAAGAAAGATTATTTAGCTTATTCATGCGTAGGATTAGAAGTCAACACCCATCATACCAACCAGTTTAATTTTCTGCTGTCAAATTTTCCATGATTATATACTGAAGCAAGCGAAACAGACCTTCATTTCAGAAGTAGATGAACTTTATGACAAAGAACTTTCTAAATTACTATATTGTCCAATGCACTCCATCATTTAACGGAAATAACTAAGATATTAATTTTGACACAACTATATATATCTATAAACCTATGACGAAGTTAGAGCACTTTCATTTAAGAGAGGATGGAAGCTGTAAGAGGCTAAGAGCTGGAAGAACTTACTCCAAGACACCCATGGGGAACACATGGAGGCTTTTGCTGTGGGAAGCTGTGGCACCAACGAATGCACCAGTCACAAGGCCCTTTCCGCATCCTGGGGTCAGCACAACGTTGTCCGGCACCCCAGTCAGTATGGTCTTCCCATGGACAACCAAGTTGCCGTCGTTAACAGAGATCTTAGGTGTCACCGTCATCTTTGAACACTTGACCACTGTTTCAGCATAGCAAAAATATTCACGGGACCATAAGACAAACTAATATTATATATAAAAAATAATAACAATTAAATTCACCGTTATAACCATGCTACAGTAATTGTAAAAATAACAACTAATGAATGTTTTTAAGGCTCGAAAAGCCACATATCAAAGACTACTGCAGAACCCAAGATTTTTTCCGCAGGGATATTATCACATCACATGAATAGTCCCTGAAATTTGCAAAAATTGTTAAGGGTATCTGTAATATGGACCCAGTGACTTATGGTGATGATAATGGTGACAGATGCTAAAGGTTAAGCACACGTTAGAGAGATTGCGATGTGAATCCCGTGAAGGAGGAGGAATCCAAGTTGAAGACTGTACTGATGTAGCCGTTAGCATCATCATTCTTACCTACCCAAATTAACCCCAAAAAATGGGAACCAAAAATAAAAATGAAACACAACCGACCTATAGAATATAGTCTTGTTTTTTTTTTTTTTTTTTTTTTTTTCTTTAGGGACTTCCCTATGGTCCTATTATGCAATTTTTTGTTCTTTTGGGTACAGAGGAAAGAATTAATATGCATTTTTGATAAATACATGCTATCGTAGCACTCAAAGTGCGAGATACTTTTCTTTCAGGTCATTCTCCTTTTTCAGAAAGCGAATTGCGAGAAAGGAAAAGGGAATAACAGAACATGATGAGCGACACCGAAGTTGTTCGCCTCAAAAACACAACTAGAAAACAAAATTCATTATGTACCAATTAAGAACCGACCCCCCACATATATATATATATATATATATATAAAGCAAAATCCCAACGTACGATCAGTTTCCAAATTCTAAACCATACGGAACCAAGAAAAAAAAGGGGAAAATTAAACACTAGAAAATTTCATAAGTACCCTCCAAGTTATTTCGAATTTGGCCCCGTAATTATAATGTTCGTAACCACTAGGAACATGAACTAGAACTCACCGTCACAGGTACCTTTAGAGGTAGTTAATCAAATTTATGGAACACACACAGCGTATGTGAGAGAGAGACAGAGAGGGGCTGAAAAAGAACGTAGCAACCCACTCTCAGGTCTGAGCACAGGGCTGGTGCTGCTCACGGGCTATGAATTCAGGTGTGAGACATGGAGAGAGTGTGTCAGACGGGTGTGGGCTTTTATACAGGTTTTGGTGGTAAAGATCGAGCAAGTTGGAGGCTTCCAGTGCCCTCAGATTCTGACACGTGGAATTTCGTACCGATGGGTAGATCTATGGCAAACCATACATTCTCATGATATATATGATATATATGATATTTATTAGTAATAAGGAGGAAAATCTTTCTAAATGACGGCACAATAGAGTAGTAAATAATACGCGTGGGGACGTGTGATTGTGACGTGGGGGCATGGTTACAAAACTCAGCCTCGTGATCGACTTTTGGTTTAATCAGTGGCTTATTGGTCGAATAGAATATAGTTAAATAAATATAATAAAATAATATAAATTATTAATAATTTAATATATTTTAAAAATTTATATAAATATATATAAAAGTATGTATATAATTATTATATATAAAAATTAGTGTATTTAGATTATAAAAAATACATATCTGAAACAAAATAAATTTAATTAGTATATATTAATGATATAAAATAATTTTATACTATTAACTAATAAAAAGAGTAGAAAGTATCAACTTATATAAATAATTACATATTATAATAAGGGACCTATTATAATAATATGTAATTATTTGTATAAATTAATATTTTTTATTATTTTTATTAATTGATAGTGTAAAATTATTTTATACTATCAATATATTTAAATTAAATTCAAATAAAATTGCCTTATTTCTTGATTCAGATTTTGTCTCGAGATAATCGAGGGAACTAGTGTGTTTTGTTTTTGCTTTGCGTGTGTTCCAATAATGATCTATCTATTGGGCTTGTGTTGTGTTTGTTCCTTCTCTCCGCACATGCTGGGGTTGCCCTTTTAGTTCCTCGCCTTTGCAATCCCATGAGCACAAAACTAATAATAATTCAATAATAATAGCAAAAAACATGAATCTTAACTGACCTAACCTTTTTCTCAACTCTTCTCTTTCTCACACCGCAGCACCCAGCTCTTAGCCCTCTTTCAAGTCTCAACTCTCTCTCTCTCTCTCTCTCTCTCTCGCGATTCAACGTTGAATTAGGGGACTAGTTTTTTTTTTTTTTGAGATTAAATCAAGCGAACCAATCACTCATTAGGTCACCAATTTTTTCAAAAATCGGCTGAGTCATATTGGTTTGCACCGATTCATAAGCAACTTCGATTCTTTGTACAACTTGAGCCGATTACCTGGTCGGACCGATTGGTCCAGTTCAAGTTTTATAACTATGCGTGAGGGGTGTTGAAGCTGAGCAAATACAAAAGATGAGTAATTATTTCCTAACATAAGATTCATAGATATTATATATATGCTAATGTAAATAAGGATGAATTTTTTGCGAAATTATGTGAACAAATTTTCAGAAAAAAATATTATATTTTATGGCAAATCTTAATATAAAAAGATATTTAATTTTTATAATAATTAACTTGGAAAACACACTTACAGTAACACATAATTAATTAATAGTATAAATACTTTATATTATTAATAAAATATATCAAAAGTAATCTCACAAAATTTTTATAATGCAAAAGTAACAAACCTGTCATTTATGCAGTAGTCAATGCCCGCGTAATTGATTTGAATGAAATCAGGTGATTACTGGTTAATTTGGACGAAAAGAAAGAGTGGAAAAGTAACAAACCTGTCACTTATGCGTCAGTACTTACCCGCGTAGTTACATTGAAAAGAGAGGAGAAGTTCATATGAATGAAGTCCGGTGAGTAATTATGGTGTGCTTGGATTGGCGGTGGATGAAGTGAGAATTAATTTTGGGATTTCAAAATTGATTTTAGTCATTTTTTATGATGTTGTCTCCAAAATTAATTTTTAAAAAGGTTAAAAAAATTATTTTATGTCAAAATTATTTTTAAAAAAATTATTATTATTTTATCTTAATTAATTCTAATCAAATCAATTCTATTTAAATCAATTCTATCTAAAATCAATTTCTCTTAAATAAAACCAAACACGCAATTACTAGTTTGGACGAAAAGAAAGAGTAGATAAAAAAAAAATGATATTGATTGATGTTAAAATACTAGAGATCAATATGATAATAGTAACAGCATAAGGTATTTATTTTTAAAAGATCATATTAATTTTTTTAATTATATTATTATACTATTCAATTTTTATATTTGACTGGAATATTTTTTAAATATTGCAGTGAAATTAACTTCTTCGTATACTACCACTTTTAAAAACTTTATATCTTTAGTTGAGAGTCTAAATTATTTATTCTTGTATCCAGCTCTAAATATCTTTATAAAAAGTATTAAATATTTAAGTCGGTTCCTTTAAAATATGAATTCTGTTAATAAGTATTCTTATAAAAAATTTTAATTTAAAATTATTATGTAAAAAAATAAAATATTTAACATGCTTAATTTTTTTTTTTTTTTTTGAGATAGTGCTTTTCATTTTTAATTTATCAAAATTGTAAAGACATTTATTATTAACAAAATTCTTAAAGTAGTAGTACTCATTAACAAAACTCAGAGAATATTCTTTGCAAAAACAAAGGTATATGTTTGCTGGAGTGTTTTACAATGGTCCACTCTAATTTATGGACTATGATGGTATTATTGATCTAATGATAGATAAAAGGGATGTATTGATATATCTCTTTTTATGTGATATATTATAATATTTTTTAAGATCATACAAATAAAAATTAAATAATTCAAAAAATAACTAAATTTTTATTTTTATAACACTTAAAAATTTAAATTTTATTTCTATGATATCTAAAGATTTATAATTAATTTCAAAATCTCATAAAAAGTAATTAAATTTTATCTGTATAATATTTTTTGTAATTATAAAGTGATTAAATTTTTATTTTTATAATATTAAAAAATATCAAATTTTATCTGTATGGTACTTAAAGACTTTTCATTAATTTTTGAATCTTACAAAAAATAATCAAATTTTATCTGTATAATATTTTTTTATTTCAAAAATAAGAAAAAAAATATAATATACTATATAAAAGAAATATATAAATATATCTCTTTAATCTATTATTAGATTTTTTTAATCTACAATTAGATTTTCAGGACCATCATGGTCCTGTATTTCAGCGGCACCATTTAAGCCTTACCCTATGTTTGCTCTCCTATGTAATGAGGCAATGGCACGCAAAACTATTGGGTAAGCCTACCTCGAAACTACTTCTAGTCGTCAACTTGAAAGAACATGTTGGAAACTAGCAAGCAATAACAGCGCAGACGCATGCAATTGGGTCTGAGAATTGTTATTTTATGGTCACTATTATCGGAACAATGTATAATACTGTAGTTCAGAGTTTATATTTTGGACCAGAAACATACAGTACCTGCTATGCTATGAATTAAATCATTTTCTTTGATCATACTATATTATAAGCTTTCCAAGATCTAGGCAGGCAAGTACAGATGAGAACAGAAATGCATCATAACAATTGTACCGCCACTAGTTGCCGCCTTTCTTATTGCTACTGTGATTGAAGCCCCAAATGTTTTGGCGACAACATGATAAGGAGCCACGCCTTTATCGATCCACAATAATTAAACAAATTAACAAACCTGCCATTTGCAATTATCGTCATTTTTGGTGTAAAACAAAAATACTTTTCTTTTATTTTCCCCTATTCTGGTTATTTTAGTGGGAGAGTATCATTGCCCTCCGAAGGAGGGTGGGATGTCTTTATTGCTTTCGCAACTTGCAGAATTATAGCATATTTGGGAGCCAACCAATTCTAGATCTCAAAATTAATTTTGGAAGTTTTTTATTATATTTGATTATTCACTTTTAGAATTAATTCTAATTTTTAGAATTGATTTTAGGAGAAGTAAAATTTTTTTACTTTTTATCAAAATCATTTTTAAAAAAACTACCAAACATAAATCACTTTACCTCAAAATCAATTTTATTTAAATCAATTCTATAGAATCAATTTTCTTTAAAATCAATTTTACAAAAATATAACCAAACACACTAATAGATAAATGATGAAAGCAATCTTATATTTTTTTCACGGTGTATAGAGTATAACGTTAGAAAATAAAGCATTGCTTTTATAATAAAAGTTATTTCCAGATTTACGTAAAGCCACATCAATATGGAACTATTTGGTTTCTTGATGTTAATAGGCTCTAATCGCATGGATATTCTTACATATTTATAGAGATTTTCGTTTGATTTTTCATTCATAATAATAATACAATAATCTGCGCAAAGAGAGGCCACGTCAGCTTTCCATCTCATTTCACCTAGGAAATTACCTAGTGATAAAAGCAATTGATATGCTGATCTTGTCGTTATAGAATAATTCTGTGTCACTAATAGTCTGTGGGGGACATGTTTAGAACCGCGTAGAGTGGATGGATAGATTTATTGCTGGCGTTTAATATGGTCCGAGAATTTGAGGACTACAAGTCTTAGATAACTAATAAATACGATTCGTTTATTAGATAAGAGAGAAAAAAATGAGAAAATTTCTTTACTTTTTATTAATTCAGTAAGGATGATTAGTATGAAGGTGAAATTCGTACTTTTATGCGAATAGTATTATTACGGTGCTTTTTATCTTCACAAACCCATGTGATTTTCGTTTATAGCCCCAATTTTCATCTTTCTCTTATTTTAATTGGTACACATCATATTCATGCCAGCTCGTAACTTTGTTTTTCCAGCTAAATAGCAATGCTCTTATTAATTTTATAAGTTAACTAATAAAAATTAGTATGGTCTATGTTAGAGGAACCGTATTTCTTGCAGGGCACAACATGACTTTGTAACTGGCAACCTTTGTGTCATTTCACTTGTGATAATAATCCATGCTATTAGAAAAATGGTTCTAACTGCACATCCTCCAATCTAAGATGCAAATACTCTTTTACCTTTACTTTGTTATCCCGCCACTTTATCATGTCACCTTTTCTGGCTTCTAAAGAAGAAATTCTATATAGGATTTGCCCAAGGGAATTGCATATTTATTTGATGAATCTTTTTATGGGACTCTAAACCTTGTCACTTGAATTGGGACTAAAACTTATTCGATTATATGAGCTCATCTGGACTGTACAAATCCCATCAATTGATAATATATATTCCCCATTATCGAGAGATAGAATAACTTTAGTTTTTAGCTTGTTAATTTAGAGCCTGAAATGCCTGCCCGTCATGGAACGAAATTAAACTGTGCTCACTAGATCAAGGGAAATGACTCACTTAGATAAATCACATGAGCCATGTTCTCAAGCTAAAGTTAAAGACCTTTCCTTTTGGAAGCAAATTAACCCATGGCAAAGAAAGATGAAGGGGACACAAACAACAGCTAGAATAGATAAATCACTCACATTAGAAATGAGATCACTCACTTCAACCCTTACTATGCCACCAAGGAATTAGCAACTAGCAAACTAATTAACCCTATTGGCTACCTTCCAGGGATCCTTTGCCAGCCTTCTGTAAACTAAGCTGCTTTCCTTAGCTTCGTAGAAATGTCAAGGATAGGGTAAGGATTCACCACTAATTAATTTATAAGAGGCATAAACTAAGATCTTCACCTTCTCTTTTACGAATCTTGCTAATCTGCATAATAGAATATCACATTTTCACTACAACGTCAAAAAATGAAAATCTTTTTTCTGTGCTTAGATTTTATAACCCTAGTTTTTTAAAATATCAGGACAGCTAATAAAAAATTCAAAACTAATGTGACTCCCTTATCCTTAAGATTATCCTTAAGACTCTATTAAGTCATTTGACGGTGTAAAACACAAGTAGTGACAACTCTGACATGTGTGTGTGTGTGTGTGTGTGTGTGTGTGAGAGAGAGAGAGAGAGAGAGAAGATTTTAGTAAAGATAACTCGCCTCACACAACAGGACAAGGAAAGCAATCAAAGTTTTGGCTACTTTAGAGCAATACCATACAATAGAAACACTATAGGAGAGTTGTATTCTTTGCGGGACATAATTTGCTAGTAATACAAGAAGAGTCATGTTCCTCGTAGATTAATGCTAGTTAATATCTAGAAATCAAACATTGCTCGTGTTATACAACATTGAGATTAGCATTTAAATACTGAAAACATGCAGTAACATGTCATTTTACTAGGATCATCTATGATCCCGAGGTTTTAAGACCATATTAAAGGACACTTTTATTTCGAAGATCAAGATTTATACAGCATCACTACTTTTCAAACACAAGATATAATAGGAACAAAATATATGCATACAAGTTATATATTACTAGAAAAAATCTCAAAATTTAGTGGGGGCATATGCCCCATCTCTATGAAGGTATATCCGTCTTTGTATAAAATCTTTATAAATCTTCTTCAACTTCAACTTTTAAAATAATTATTTTTTTTATAGGCTTGACAACGACACATAGTTCATAGCTGCTGTATTTCTAACCTGTTTTCTACCTGTTAATCTGATATTAAAAATTTTAAGAAATCTCACAATTAAAAAAATCTCACCTAAGCACTTCAGTGAGAAGAATTACTATACAATTAACAAAACTTTTGCATTAATTAAGTCGTACCCTGCTTAGTCGTAGCGTTTACGCCTTGCCTTGTCTTTCTTTGTCTGGAGCATGTTGGTTGATTGGCTGATACCAGAAAAATATCAGCATTACTTTATTTTGGTAAAAAGCATTACTGTTTTACAACCAATAATTAATGAATACCTAGATTTCAAATTAATTTCACTTAGGTTTGCTAAATGAGCCACCAAGACGGATACGAACTTAATGAATAGCCTACTCTAAAAAACGTAATTGGTCGTCTTGGAAGAAAAAAAATCGGTACTTTAATAAAACTTAAGTTTTATTAATTTAATAATGTAAAATTATGTGTTGTTCACTGTCTATGAACAACGACGGAGCAATCCAAGCCATTGATGCTTTTGACTCTGCCACATAGAGTTGAAGATTAAAGAAGCCTCCGGCGACTGTGGAGCCTGCAGCCACCACCACCTGTCTTCTTCGTCCTTCCTGCGGATTTGGGATTTTTCAAAAAGCGCCTTCTGCCATGAAACCTGAAGCCACCATGGGTTCATCCTTATTTCTTACTAATCCAATGGAAGAATGCATGTTCACCTATTGGAGTGCTATTCCTTCAATTTATTAAAAGCATCAAAAGCACCGGGTTGGATTGGACTGCATCAATAGCTTGGATTGCTCCGTCATTGTTCATAGACAAGTTTTCGCCATTGGCATATGCGGATGCCTCACTTTTTTTTTTTTTTTGGGAGGGGGAGGGGGGCATTAAATTGAGAGGTTACTGAACCTAAATCAAATTTAAAATCCTATGGCAAGATCATTTTTCACCCTTGAAATGTATTGGATTTTATTATGCGGTTAAATTTTAATTTTATTTATTATAAAAGATTGTATGTTATATTAAAATTGAGAATTAATTTGATTAATATATGCTCGACTAAAAGATTAATTTAAGAAAAATGGTTGTCTAAATAATTATAAAATTTGCTTTAATTACATATTCAGTCAATATAAAACTTAATGCCTATCACAATAAAATAAAAGTCGGTGAATGAAACTGTACTTGATAGGTATAGTTGCTATAAGTAATAATATTAGTTAATGCCTCCGATATGTACCCAATCTATAAAATTAATTTTTCTGTGTCTGCAGCGATAATTACCACCGGACAATATATATATATATATATATGATCCGGGTCCAAGGGCGGTTTGAACTTGGAACGCCGGGTTACGTCTAGTAAATGATTTGGGAGAACATGCGTGATGCACCCAGTTTTGTGTACTACTACTTTCATTTACAAATAAGTATCTATTTTTAAATTCATATAAATTAAAGAAGATAATTAGATAGACCTCAACATTAAAGTAATTAGAACATATTATAAAATTATTATCGCTCAATTAAGCGCAACGCAATTAGAGTGATTTATAAATAAAATTTTTTTCAATCAAAGAGTAAAAGGTAAAAGGACCTGTATGAAGGTCCAGCAGAAACATAACCTTCGCGCATGAATCAAATTTGGCTGCACACGACCACAATCGACAAGCGGGTTGAAAATTCAGCCACGTCACTAGAGTCCTAGTCAGCATTTGTCGGAGTGCTTTGTCGGTTTGTGACACTTGGCTACTTTGAGGACCATATTGCAAATAAAATAGTCGGCTGTTATAGCATATCAAATAAGTTGACATAGATATATATATATATATATATACACCAATAAAATTGTGTTAAACAATTGTAGACTCTCTAAACTGTGATTGTTCCGAGTTACCACTACCGATTAATGAAACAAAGGATCATTTGTAGACCGAAAAATTCATTTAAAAGGAAAGAAAAAGAAAATAAAAAAAACAATTAAGTCAATTCTAATTAAAGATTTTAGAATTGGAATTGAAATTAAAATTTTGTATCGTAACACTACACTATCAAATTAAGAGTTACGAGTGATTATTAGCTCCTAATTATGCATTTTTTTTTCCTAACATTTTCCAAACATAAAAAATCGCATATCCTCCTTCCCCCACCCCCCCCTTTTTTCTTTTTTCTTTCTCATAAATAACCCCACATATATGTAGTCTAAAGCCCAAGATTTGCACATGTGCTTTCGTTGTCCATACACAGTGCCGATTTGTATGACGCTAATTGATATTTACATATATGGTATTTAAATACATGGTTAAGCCGGAGCCGCAACTGTTGGGCAAATGCTCTCATCAATTAATTGGTGTCACTACCAGTAACAATTATTGATGGTCACTAACTCCTATTCCAAGTATTGACGGGAGAGAGAGGATCCTAATCAAAATTCCAAAGCAATAATAAATCAATAATCGAGATCGTCTTCAAGCTACACCTGCATGATTGTTGGTACGTGGCACCAACCTGTTACCAGCTTCTTGACTCAATAATAAAACTTGTTCCTACTTGGAGCTGACATAGGTCCATTCCTTGGCTACTGAAACTTGTACTTCTGCACTAAATGATGATTGAAGCCCACAATTTTCATTATCGATGCGATCATTTTCAGAACTAATGCGTGTAACATTTTCCTCCCGTCATTAGATTTGGGATGCTGGGAAGAAAAATTAAACATGCTTTGCTAGGTGCTGAGTAGTGTACTTCATCTTTCGGTTGATCCAGCCATGGATGACAATTGTACAATCGACAAAGAGTAGCAAATTTATATAAAATCGTTACACAGTCAAAAGTGTCGGAGAGTTTTGGACTTCGAAAATTTTGACACTCAATTGTTTAGCCATACATAGAGACAGAGAATATGTAGGAAAGTAACTTGATTGCGTAAATTATGATTATAGAATAAAATCTTCAATTGCTTATATTAGAGACACGTATAAGTTCTAATTAGTTGTTTAATTGGTATTGGTTATTGCTAATAGTTCAATTATTAGATTCAAATCATTCGTCTAAAGTTATGATCTGGTAGAAAAAAGTTATTCAAATAGTATAAATCAAGTGCACTGCATAAGGCCAAGAACTGGGAAGAGATTGAAGGACAAAATAACAAGTGGCAAAAGAAGTTGGATCTTGAACTTTTATAATTGAATGAATAAGTCATCCAAGAGAAAATTAACGTTTTGGCAATCTCAAACAGTACATGCATAAATAAATTTTATAGCTTCACTAAATTATAATCCAAGACAAAATGCATATATGGTATAGAGCTAAGTTTATGGTTGCAACTTGCACGTGATAAATCTAGGATGAAGACAAATAGGTTTGAATAAAACATATACAAGTGTTGGCACTTCTATAATACTCTTATTCACCGTTTACAATAATGATTTTATTACCATTTTTTCCAACAAATGTTAATAATGAAACTGGAAAGTACAATACGAGAAAAATGAGAAATATGTATTACTATTAAGCATTTCACATGTTCAACATGTTGTCCTTGCATCCCTGGACTAGGTACCAAACAATGGAGTGATGAGTCAGACCTAGATATAGAAGACGAAAATATCGATGAGTGAGATGGGGACCGGATCCGAAATGAGTAATCATAATGATCTTACACAAGATTTCGAGCGGGGTCCTTCGATTACGAAAACGGAGGAAGTGGAAATCACATCATCACTTTCAAAGCAATTTATGTGCTAGAATCGTCATAGATGTGGGGTGATTATGTGTGCTCTGATTCAACCACTTCACCAGATGAATCTTTTGAGTTCGCAAAAATTTTGATTGATACTACTTTGCTTCCACGTTATAGAAGGCTGGGTAAGTCTTATCCTGGAAGGGAAAATTTTGATTTCAATTTTAAATGGTGATTATAATTATGAGTCAAGAACTGCAACGACTGTTTTCTCGGAGGACAGACGGACTGACGATTTTGTTTTCTTGAAAGTGAATCCTACTCATGGGTTGTCCATAATAGAAGGAGACGATGAAAGGTTGGGTGGGTCTCATCCTGATCTATCACCCAAAGTGGACATCGCAAGAAGGCCAAGTAGTGGCAAAGACCCAAATGGGTTGCCGTGGCCACCTGGTTTTGGCCCAATATTGAGTGACCCAGGCCCATCGTCCAGAATGATTCAGAAAGACCTAGTATACCTTTGTGAGACCGGTGGGTGTTATGTGGTCATGGTAAGTTCGGTATGCTGGTTGGTGGTGGAATTGTGGAGGGCGGATCTTGCTTTGCTTGATTGAGTGCTTTGGATCGGGGAGTTGGGGTAAATCTTTTGAGTATTTTGGTTTTGTTCCCTTCGGTGTCTCGTGGATCTGGCGTTTTGCTGCAGTCTTGCTGGTTGTGTCTGTTGGCTTCGTGCTTGGTGGCCTGGTGGGAGGCTAGATGTGTGGTAACAACCTCTTTTTTGCGATATTCCTTTGTGTTTTCTGGTTGGCTTCTCCGGTTGTTAATGGCCATTGTTGTTGGGTGTGGCGTCAATTGTGGGGGTCTGCTTGCCTGTTTTGAGTGGTTTGGCTATGGGTGGTTCCTAGATGGGGTTAGCACAGCTTTCTCTTCTCATCAGCTAGTGTGATAGCTTTGGTTTGGGGTCTCTGGTAGCCTTCTGGTTTTTGGGGCTAGGTGGGCGCTGATCTATTTGGCATTGGTTGGGTTGGGTTGATCGTATTTGTATAGACTGGACCATTTGTTCTCCTTGGTCATCCCCTTTTGTGGAGGATGGTGCTCTGCCGTTGTTCGTTTTTTGTTCTATTCTCTTTACACTCTCACCTCTGGTGATTGAATTTTCTTCTTATAAAAAAAAAAAAAAAAGAAAAAAAAAAAAAGAATCATCATGGATGTTGTGGAGCCACTCCAGTTCTTAATCACAAGGATTATCACTATTGTTTTAAATCAATGCTATCCGTCTGTGTGTACGTGCTCGCTCCATTTTTTTTTCAAATGTTATTTTTATATAACAAATAGATATATAAGAGACTAAGATAAAGCATATTGTAATGATAGATCATAGATAAGATCACGACTTTATATCTCTCTCTATAAATGTTTATTATTAATTTTTCTTAGTAAGTACAAATAATGATAACCAATTTTTTTTTCGGTTGGTTTAAATCTATTGAATCTCATCAAATTTAATTTAAATCAAATTGGTTTATTATAGAAGTAAAATCCTTTAATACTAACTTCTTTTCCTCGTGAAAAAAAAGATCATACATAAGTACATGTATAAAATTTGCACATACATGAGTGAAATTAATATTAAGCATGCCATGTGCCATAACTAGTTACACAAAGAGATGATTTACCGTGATTCTATTTCATTAGGAGAAGAACGAGGTGATTCAATTAATTGGGAAAAAAAAAAATTCAGAGCGAGGTTAGAATATGCTTATAATTTTTAAGTTTACACCTTGTGCATTCGTTAAGCTTGCTTACACTACTGGTTGCCGACTCCAGTGATAATACTATTTGGCCTTTCACGAATGCCAGCCATTTATACTATTGTGTTTCATTAATTTTTCTCTCAACTTTGGTGATCATAAATGTACGGATGTGTCTTATTCTGTGAGACATGACCCTGTGATTGAATTTTGATTGGGACCCAGTAGATCAATACTAATCATATTAGTCACATTAGGTAGTCACTGGTCATCCTCAATGATTCAAGCAGCTGTTGGATTATGTTGGATTATTTTGATTAATGTATGGCACCATCCATGTCCATATCGGACACATGAATCAGCAGAAAACTTGGGTTTCCAAATGATTGCCTTCCTTGCATGGTAATGGAACTGGTAGCGGTGGTTCTGGCCCAATCCGCCCAAGCCAACCCTGTCACATACCCTTTTAGACAATTCTTAATCTGATTTTAAGCTACTTTATGGACCCTGAAAATACATACCTACATCTTATTTGGACCTGCTCCCACTCGAACTCTACCTGCATGTTATTCTTTTTTTTTTTTTTTCAATGCTTTCGAAGATGTTGACCCAGAAAAAATAAAAACTTTTGTAAGAGGCTTTCCATTTTTTTTCATGTTGTTATGGTAATACAGCGATGACAATATGGGTTATTTTGGTTATTTATGTTAATGTGGGTTTAGGGTCTTCGAATACGTCCAATAATAAATAGGACTCGGAATCCTACCAAGCGTTAAACGGATTTTGAAATTAAAAATTATACTAAAAAGCAATCAAAAAGAACTGAAAAGGAATTGAAAAAGTCGGTGAAAATAACTTATCAAAACTCTATCACCTCTTGGGCGGATTTGGTAACATGGCATCCGGTAACTTGACGCGATGCAGGGCTGGAGTTAATATGTGTTTTTTAATACCTATGACTTGTCATTATCTATGACTTTTTTTTAATATCTATTCGTTAGATTCTGAACATAAGTGCTTTGAGGGTTATTACCTATGACAAGTTTAAATTTAAAGGAAAAAAAACCGTAAATAAAATGAGTTAAAAACTCGACCCAAACATGTTAGGGTGAAATGATTTCTCACAAAGAGTATCAATTTTCAATTGTTATTCCTAACCTTCTTTAGCATGTCTAAATTGGTAGTAAGGTCTGCTTTCTTTTTATTTTTGGTCAACAAGGTCTAGCTTCTTTTCTATCTTTTTGGTCAGGAGAGGGAATGGAGATCGAATCCGTGGCGTGGTATTATAAGACAGCGCTTCCTCCCACTCTACCCACCCTTATCCACAAGGGCTGCGTCCTTTACAGGCATGAACATATCCATCAAATGGATCAAAGTACACGGCTCGAACTATTTTCATCTAAACGATTATAATGACTTTGATTCACACTCTCTTTTTTCTTTCCTTGTTATTTGACTAGTGTATCCTCACAAACACTACCTTTCAATTTGGTTGGTTTAATCTCCATGTGTAACTATATCTGATAAAATAAATAAGATTAAAATTTAAAAATTGAAGGCGCTACCCATTTAATCCACAATTTAACTCATTTTAATTTGTATTTCCATTTCTAAAACAACTTGAGATATTTTATTTGTTTTGTCTTATTTTTTTTCAAATGAGAAGTACTATATATATATATATATATATATATATATATATATAGAGAGAGAGAGAGAGAGAGAGAGAGAAAAAAAAAATTTAATTTAAATACACTGACAGTGTAAAACAGTTTTACACTGTCAGCCAATAGAAATAGTGGAAAGTGCCAACTCACACAAATAACCACCTATTATAATGAGGAACCCACCATGATTTTTTACTTTCCCCTATTTCTATTGGTTGACAGTGTAAAACAGTTTTACACTGTCAGTGTATACCAACTATAGTAAACTTCACTTGAAGGTTGCATTCATTGCAATGTGCAATTAAAATAAATATTTTATCATAAACAATTATATTTTATATTGTCAAGAATGACCTCAATAAAAAGATTAAGAATTCTTATAGTTAAGGAAGATGAAAAATATAATAATTACACAAAAAAATTACCTACAATGACTAATTCAATATGGACTCCCGAACTTTTGAAGTTTTGATCTATTCCATTGTTTAGAATAATTCAAAATTTTCATATTTTCTTATCATCTCTAACTTTTAAATGCTATTATAACTTTTTGTTAAAAAATATTCTTATTAAATTATTAACAAAAAATATAAGTAAACCTGTACGACACACGCGAATTATCTCTAGTTAACAAAGATAAAGTGGGCACATTCCTAAGTACGTATTAATAACATTGTGTAGAGAGGTAAGTTTTTCTTCTTTTGTTCCAAATCTCAGTATAAATTAAGCTAATAAGGTTGGGCTTTCATTTGGGCCCAACAAAATAGAAAACTGTTCATGACAAAACAAACCCAATATGGGCCTATAAACATTTATGCATTCCATTTAGCACGAAGACAAAGACAATATACTCAGATGGTCAAGAGTTTTAAGATTAAATGATCCAAAAGAAGTGGATGAGGCTCGAGTCAAATGACATGATGTGCTCCGTCAAAAATTTGATATTTAATGACAAAAAATTAAAAGGTTTGATATTTGATTTGTTATCATGATTTCGCATAGTTAGCACCCTGTTCTGAATATTTTTCGCATCAGATTATTTTCCATAGTCCATATTATGCATCCACTAAGATGTGAATACTGAAAAATGAGTATAAAGAAGGCACTGATATTGTTGTTGGAGGCAACTGAGGAAACGCATTCATATTCTGTCCAGGTACAGAATGGTCCAGCAAAAGAGCATGAAGAAATCACTAGTCGAACTGTAAATGATATGACAGTGTATGTTTAGGAAAAGATTAATTCTAGGAAACAATCGCTTATTTTTCAAAAGTTATCTCAGAAAATTTGTAATTATGAGTTGTCTTGGATTTAAAATAAATTGATCCCCACAACTTGCAATCTGTTGATGTGCTCAAGCCCACGGTCGATTTTAAAAATAACAAAGAAAAACAGCACAAATTCGCACAAAAGAATATTGATAAAATGCATAATTTCAACTTTTTGACCCGAAAAAAAAATTCAAAGAAATAAATTATCACATATGTATAACTTATTCTATTAATATATTCATATTTATATAATATAAAATCATAAATCATTAATTTTTTTAGTAACGATTAAGACTATACACTTTATCTTATAAAGTGTATCTCACAGTTTAGAAAGCTACATCACAGTGAGCATTTAATCCCATCTCATCGCCTCCCTCCTTTCCCAAATATCCCCCGTCTCCCGACATGAAAAAAAGAAGGGTAAGCCCACTTTAAAGCATTGCAATATATAGATTTAAAAATTTTTAAAAAAATAAATTCAAGAGATCACAAATTTCCATTATTGTCATATGCAAACTGTTGCTCCCATATTCAAATCTTTACTCCCCTTTTACGCAAAATCATGCTGAATGATCATTATCGTTTTACTAACACACGTTATTGATTCAAAACTGACTGCTATAGCTTAATCAGTCTCATGAGTTTATTAATGGATGAATTATTGTGTACCAACCTAAGAGTGATTAGCTTATTGTTCAACGATAGAAAATCATATGCTTAATGCTTTCATGTCAATTACGTGTTAAAATATCCCTAGTAAATTGATGTGATCGATTTTCATGATTTACTTAGTAGCGTACATATTCAGATACTTGAAATAATTCAGATCAAGAAAATATTTAGAAATAATTCATGGGCTCATGGCTCTAGCATTGCTGTTTAAACAACAAAACAGCAGCCAAGGGTGCCTAACAATGTAGATTACATATAAGTGTGACAACTTGAACTTAAAAATATTTACATCCACAAATTAAGACTTGTCTAATCCTCCCATCTTCTCTTGTCTCCTACCACAACCTCAGCAAGCCAAGAACAAAAGACATACTCCAAACCACATACACACATCACTGCTTGGGGCAATATCCTATTTCACCCAAAAAATGGGGTTTTCTTGAAAGGATATATAACAAAAATAGATAAAAGAATTACAATGAAGAGAAGGTTGAAAAAAAAAAAAGAACAAGAAAGAAAAAGGACTTTAATGATATTTTTCTTTTGGAATCCAAAGGTAAAATTTGGGATCTTCTAAAATCATCTACCCTCATTGTTTAATGACAATGAGCCGTCCCTCATCAATTTGAGACTGAGACTAGTAAATCTCTCACGTGAATACTGCCTTGATGCTTTTCTCCAATCTGTGCCAGCCTTCATCATTGTAGCAAATTCCTCATAACTTATTCTTCCATCCTGCAATTTCATGGGGACAAGATTAAGATCTAGAAGAGTTTTTTTGTCAAACCCCACACTTAGATCACTACATGTGTTTAGGTGCAAAACACCAGATGGGAGGACCCTAAGGGGATAGAGAATGCAGAAATGACTAGTAAGTAGTATCTTAAGGATCCTCTTAAGCATAAAATACAGTACATAAAGGAATGTGAAATTAATATTGAACTAGGTGTGAAAATATATTACTGACCTTATCTGTGTCCACATCATGCATAATTGCATTGATGACTTCTTCACTGTTTGGGTCAACCTCATCAGACAAGGCATTGCGCAGCTCCTCAATTTCAATATACCCGCTTTGGTTCCGATCAAAAAACTGGAAGGCTTTGTGAAGGTGCTCGTCATTTCCCATCTTTCGCAGATGAACGGAGATGGCTACAAACTCTCCATAATCTAGGTGCCCATCCTTATCTACATCACCCTGCAAAAGCAGCCCCCAGAAATTAGAACTTGAAAAGTCAACCATTTTAAGGGCATTCAGTTTGTAAAAACTGTCAGCTTGAGGCAATTAATTAGTTCAAACATACATACTTACAAAGCGTAAGTGTTTGCAAAATAACTAATACAAAGTATAATAATCCAAGTTTGCATTTAGTTTGACATATTACAAATTGTTATGAAGAGAATACCCTGGAAAAACAAGAGGCCTCAAAATTTGACAAAGGAACCTATTTTTTAACCAACCAACTGTGGAGCAAAGATTCCAGATAAAGGGTAATAGTAATACTCACAGCTTCCATAAGAATTTGGAGATCTGACTCAGGAACTTGATGGCCTAGTTTTTGCAACCCTACTCGTAGTTCCTCAATGTTAATCTTGCCTCTGTTGCCCGTATCCATAAGCTGGAATCCCTCTTTTATTCCAGCAGCTTCTTCTACTGACAAATGCTCTGCAATCACCTGCACATATAAAATATCAACCATCAAAAAATGAATGACTCATGAATTAGAATGTTCATATATGATAAACATTTCAGGGATGATTCCCCAAGGCATATTTAATAGTGTTGAGAACATTACCCTCAAAGCTCTTTTCTTAAGCTTGTTCATTACAGAAAATTGCTTCAGCCTTGCTCTGACAGTTTCTCCTAATGAAACGTTAGGAGCTTTCTTTGCATTTTGTAGCCATGGATGATCTGCATTAAGTGAACAAGTACATTACCATCCACATATTTCAATTTTGCAAATTTGAAAGGACAAAATGTGAATTTGCTGATCAGAAAATGTATATGGACTGTATGTTACCTAACACTTCCTGTGCAGTAAGCCGCCGCTTAGGGTCAGGATCAAGCATCTTCTTCACAAGGTCTTTCGCATTATCAGAAACTTTTGGCCATGGATCCCTTTTAAAATCAACGACAGATCGTATAATTGCTTGTGCAACTCCTTGTTCAGTTTCTTCATTTTGCAAAAGAGGAAGAGAGAGAAAAGATTTAGAAAACCAAACTGATCAGATATAAAAAGAAGCAAGAAATAGAGATTTAAAAGAAATCGCATGGAAGTGAAGGGGGAAAAATGAACAACAAAATTTATAAAATTTTCCCTTTGTTATAAGCTTAAAATCAAACATGAAAATGCAAATGCAGTGTAAGAAAATATAAAACACAAGTGAAACATCTTCACCCACACAAGATTGGTGCGGATGAATTCATTGGAATAAGAACACTCCAAACAACAAAGAAAATTTTTTTTGGCTGAATTAATGACTCAATTAATCCAACGGACAGTTGCAAAATACTAGCTGGCACTGCAAGTAAGGCCATTGGTCATCTAAGTGTCTAATATTCGGACCATGCAAATGAGTCCAACATCACCAATGAATAAGAAAGTGTATCCAAGATACAACTTTTACCTTTTTGTCTTTATTGCACAGTCCAGGTAGATGACATGGACTGGAGGAAAATATTTATTTAGTAACTAACAAACCACTATTTCTTGACTGAAATGAAATACAAAAACATGCATTTTCTCCCAACATTTTTTATTGTTGATATAGATATATATTATAGTACACTAGTTGCATGAACTCCAGTGACTTAAAAGTGAACCATTAAGATCTCTGTCTCTGAAAAGCCGAGAAACGTAATTCACAAGACAAAACTAACCTGCCCAAAATGGTGGGACACCACAAAGTAAGATGTACAGAATCACTCCAGCACTCCATATATCTACTTCTGGGCCATAATTTCGCTTTAATACCTCAGGAGCCATGTAATATGGACTTCCAACAATCTCATTAAATCTTTCCCCTGCAGAAAATGGAAAACTTCAGCCAATTGTAACGATGAATATCAACCAACAATGCTAAGCAATTCATTCACTTGCTAGTTGAAGCATTACCTGGTTTGAAGAACACCGACAATCCAAAATCAATAGCCTTCAGGGCCGCAGTTTCCTTCTTGTTTGCAAACAGAAAGTTCTCAGGTTTGAGATCCCGATGCATCACGCCATGTCTATGGCACATCTAAAACACAAAAGAATCATATTTAATTCCTTGCTTTAACACAACAAAAAATGAAACACGCCCAAACAAAAATAGAAGACATAACGCCACAGCCAAAATATTTTAACTCGAAAGGTTCAAGCTCACAATCGAGGCAACCAACACGATAATACTTCTATTGTTCATACAGCCTGATAAGCAAGCTTCAAACAACAGCTCTTTACCACAACATAACACAGTAAACACCAACCCAAAAATCAATCATCACGCTCAACCACCTAGACAAAAGCTGAAATGTATATTTATACAAAAGGAAGAATACAGTGTCCATGTGAACTTCTCCATCACCGTGTCCATGCCATGTCCAAGAAACCACATTTTAAAAACCAAAGGCCCCCGCCAAAAGTACTCCCAACTCCACTAAACATCAGAACCACCCAAATCAAATCAATTTAGTACATCCACTCTCATAAACAACATTTTTTCCCCTTCTCTAAAACACTCACATCCGGAATCTACTAGATACCAAATAATTTGCCTCAAGTAGACACTTTACGAGCTAAAACTCTCCTAGCACCATCAGAGACCTTAGTTAAACGAAATAAATTGATGAATCGCTTGGATCAACCAAACATCGTTCCTCCACAAAGAACAAATTTTTCTCATCTCTGAATCATGAAACCGCTAGATCCCAACCAATCTCACTCAAGTCTGCGCATTATAGGAGCAAAGTTCTCCCAGCGCTATCCCAAAACTTACTTTAAGAGAACTTGCTAAAACATTTAAACCAACCAATCCTTAGTTTTCATAAACAACAATAACAATATCAACAACAACAACAAGACAGATCCAACGCCCCCCCCCCCCCAAAAAAAAAAAATTCTTCACATCCAACCAGATCCCATCCAAAACGCCCCAAAAACAAAAAAAAATCAAAAACTTTCAAACAAATCCAAACCTGCACAACTTCAACGATGGTCCTCGTAACCACCGCAGCCGCTCTCTCCGTGTAATGCCCCCTCGAAACAATACGATCAAACAACTCCCCTCCCTCACACAGCTCCATCACCAGATGCACCGCACTGTCATCCTCATATGTATCCTTCAACGAAACAATATTCGGATGCTTCGGCAAGTGCCTCATGATCTCAACCTCCCTCCTCACATCCTCTATATCGATGGCGGTCCTCAGCTTATTCTTCGATATCGACTTGCACGCGTACTCGTCCCGCGTCTCCTTGTCCGTACACAGGTACGTCACCCCGAACTCGCCGCGACCCAGTTCGCCTCCAAGCTCGTACGACTGCGAGATCTCGCGCCCCGTCGGGTCCTTCAGAACGGTGAGCCTCGAGCCCCGAACGGCGTCGTTTCCGTTGCCGTAGTCGATGGCGAAAGGGTTCTCCTTCTTCTTCTTCCCCTTGGGCTTCGCGCCCTCGTTGGAAGTCGAAGGTGAAGGTGTCGCGCAGCAGTTACCCATGAATCGAAACGAAGAAAAGTCCGGTTTTTACGAGGTTAAGGTCGATTGGGTGTTGTCAATTGCGAGATCCAGCTTCCAATTGAAGCTGAAATTTTTCTTCCAAAAAAAGGGGGGGGGAAGTGAAGAGGCTGCTTGTGAATTTGTGATTATGTGGGGAAAATGAAGAAATGCAGTTAATGGGTGGAGAAAAAAATTGATTTTTCGAAATGGGTTGGGGAAATTTGGGGGAGGAACAGGGAATGGGGGAAGATGGGTGAGAGAGGGTGTGATTTTCAAAAAGGAGGGTTTTGGATTTGTTGTTGATGATGAGGAATTTAGCGTGTTTTTGGCAGCGTGGACGAAATGGGGGGGTTGGATCTTATTGAGGGGATGAATGAGATGAGAGGGTCAAACTTGATTCGCAGAGACTTCGTCCATCGTCTCCTTCTTCTTCTTCCTAACCCTCTTTCGTTCTTCTCTCTCTCTCTCTCTCTCTCTCTCTCTCTTATTAAGATCTTTTCCTGTTTCGTCGGTTTTTCTTTAATACTTCTCTCTCTTAGGAAAGGCAACTCAATGACGCTGTTTCGTCCGAACATTCACAGTTCAACAAGGACTCAGAGATTTTTTTTTTTTTAATTTTAAAAGAGAATTTATCTTTTAATTAAGGATTTAATTAATCTATTTTCCTATCTAATCAGGTATAACTGTAGGTGACCGAATGTTGTTGAGTTCCATTGACTGCCCTCTTCCCTATTAGGTAATTTCGTTTGTGCCATTTCGGAAGGAAGCTATGCACTAGTCAACATTCAACAACCAAATACAGCTTTGCAGTTTCTTCGAAAAAATATTTGCACAGTTGGAAAATTTTACCTAATCGTTGTTTTAGGTTAATTATATAAGTGTATTTTATATAAAATTTATTATTAATTTATAATTTTATGTAAAATATATTTATATTATTAATTAAAAGTATAATTATATAATACTTCTGAATTATGGAAGTATTTCTAGTTTCTTCAATTCGATAGCTAAGTTCCGATACTTTAAAAAGTCGAAATTTATAGGGCAATGTCATTAAAACATTTCGACGGTTAGGGTGATTAATGTATAAATAAATGTAATTATTTATATAAATATTGAATATGATATGAATCAATATTAAATATATATTATAATTGAAGATAATATGTTGATTTAATATTTATATAATTAAAATTAATATTTATATAAGTTAAAAATTTACATTTTTTTAATTGTAATCGATACATGCATTAATTGGGATGTCTAAACTACCATGTTAGAAAAAAAAAACTAAAATATATATAATTTTGTTTTCTGTTGTAAAGGACATAGTATATAAGACCATTTTCAAGGGCAATAAATATTGTGACGATTTTGAAAGATCCTTTTCCATTTTGTTTTGATATTTTCGTTATTTGCATTCCCATATTAAGATTAAGATTTGTGATTATGAATGATATATTTTCGCAAATATAGATGTAGTTTCATTTTAACTAGGAATCTAGGTAATGGTTCAAAAACTACGCACCTTCAACTCTCGCATCCCTTAAGCATTTCGATACACTATATCATGTAGCTTGTTAATGACATTTTTTCTTATATTTTCATTCTCAATTCTAAATTAATTCAATTATTTTGTTTGTTAAATTATGTCTTTCTAATCCCTCACTAACTCACTAAGTGTTTTATAGCATGTAGCTAATTTTAATACATTATCAATGTAATTTTTTTCTATACAATTATTCAAACATATGTAATCACATAATTAAAAATATTTTATTTTTATTATAATTATTTAGATTTAATTTGTATATACTATTAATATAAAATAATTTTACATAGGCATTCAATCATGTATTGTCATATCGATAAAAATGTTTGACTCAACCACCTACTATATTAAAAGTCTTACAAACACAATCATATGATTAGAAGATAATATAAAACTCTTTTATATTATCAATATGTATAAATTAAATTCTAAGTATTTTAAAAAGCATACCAAAGATATGGCATAACTAGTTGTTAATGTAATATTTTAAATTGATGTTATATTAAAATTAATCTTTTATTTTTTGGTATAAATTATAAATTTAATTTTAATATATTTTTAGTATAAAATTTTATATACAATAATCTAATTATTTATAGTTAGGTTATTAAATATATTGACTCTTAGTAAGTGATAACTAACTCAAAAGTTATATAATATATATGATTTATTTATTTATTTACATGAATATATAAGATTTAATTAGTTGATAATATAAAATATTTTGTATTGATAATGTGTTAAAAGTAATCTTGTCAAATGACCAATAGGGAAAAAAAAATGTAATCTTATAAATTAATTATAGATCAACTTGTATTTACGTTATGACTTGGATTTCTTTAATAACAAGAATGATCTAAATCAACTTTTATTGTTTGAATTTTTTATAAATGTGGTACGCTTAAAAAGTGGTTAATTATTTGGCTAGAGACAATTAATACATGGGTTGAATTAGTTAAACAGGTTAAACGGGTAGTTTCGTACTTCTCAAATCCAATCTACTTGATTAAACGATTAAACATGTTGTGTTTGACTGCAAACATTATAATAAAAAAGCAAGTCAAGGTTGAGAAAACATAATTGTTAAATGAGTAGTATAATTATATTCAAGTAAAATTGCGTATCCTCACAAGGACACAGCACAAATTAGACCCCTCAACGTGAATTGGTCTCTCAGAAATTTTTAAATATTCTTAGAGCAAAAGAATAATTTTACTCTATATCATTTATTATTTGACAAATTAACTATTAAATTAAAAAGATAAAAAATGTAAAAGATAATAATAGTCCGCAAATTAATGTATTAAATTATAAATAATATAGAGTTAAATTTTTCTTTTGCTCTAAAATCATCTAAAAATTTATCGTATAATTTTATTTTTTTTATAATCATGTATAAATAATATTTCGTTGCTTTCAATGTTTATACGCGGAAGGGAAGGCCTCGATGATTATTCCTATATTAAAACGGTTCAATTCATATAGACATTTACCTCTTTGCTAACTTTGAGGCTTTTATAGTTCCATTGAGATCCTGGGTAAAGCATCCACCCTCCTTTGGATGTTTCTCTGGTTGAACGTTGATGCGCTGTTGCTTGATAAAAGTTTGTTCTTTTATTAAAGAAGAAAAATGTTAATTATAAGCTTTTGTAAAAGAAAGTTTGGCATTATCAAAAGGAATTAGATCTAATAGAAGAAGGTTAATATCTCACAACGTGGGAAACAATCTCAACTGAAAAAGTTATTTATATTTAATATCCAACTATATTTTGAATAGTATTATCTCTAATAAATAGTATTTATGAAAAGTTTAAAAAAAAAATCGACACTAGTAGTTTAACATGCTCTAACCTTATTCCCGTTCATTTATTACATGTATCTGGCGTTTTTTTTGACCTTCAATTATATGTACAGTATTCAAACAATAAAAGTTTAAAAATTTATCTAACTTGTTCATTTCTTAAGATGTTAATTCTAACACCTCCTTTATCGTTCTCATTTAATTTACCTAACTTGTCTCTATTAAGTTTTTTAAAATTTTAAATTTTCTCATTTCTTTTTACACACGTGTGTATTTATAGATTCTTAGCTCTTAGCTCATGTATTTTTTTTTTCAAAAAAAAAAATAGTATGCATTCCCTTTAAAAATGAGGAATTTTTTTAGACTAATATTTCGGCCAATCAAAAATGCTTTTGACATTTTGTGTAATAAATAATTATGACCATTTTTTTCAAAAAGAAAAAAAGGGCATTGCCGTATCAACCAAAAACAGAGCAGCATCCACATCCATACCATAGTTTGATAGTTAACAGTTTAACGTGAGTGACAGCGTCCATGCCGGCACATTAATTTGGTTGTTTCATTGAAAGATTCAAATAAGCAATATTACGTTATTATTACTCATGGCGCGTTAAGGACAATAAGATTGGCTAAACGTTCCCCTGTAAGACCTTCCAGAATATTCTCCGTAGTGCTGACTATCCCCGCCAAATTTTCACCTCCTTGGCTTTCATATGAACAATGAAAGTCACTTCAAAATTCCAACGAATTTTCCCACCGTGCTATCAGTGGATGAAGGATACCATAAAAGAGGCCGGACAAACGGGCAAGTTAAAATGTTCCTCTTCCAGTAAGAGTAAATATTTAATAATTACCTCATTTTTATTTATTAATTAAATTAAAAATAAATCTAATAATTGATGTTAAAAGAATATTTATATTCTAAATATTATGTAAAGTGTCATAACCAACATTCATATTCTAAATATTATGTAAAGTATCATAATCAATTTTTATATAATATTAATTATTAAATTTATTTTTTAATTTAATCAATAATTAAAAATTAGGTGAATATTAAATACTCACTTGCAAGCATCTTACACTTTTCCTGAACAAACATGTATAAAAGATTCTCATTCATATCTAATTGATCAAATGCGTTGACTTTTTAAAGAAACACTTCGCTTGTATTGTCAATTCCAGGATATCATGCTTATCCTCGCGTGATGTACAGATATATATTGAGAAAATTATCCTCAATTCGGCAACATGCCAGATCCATTCACTGAAAAAAAAAAAAAACAGTTAAAATTAAGCCCTTCATAATTCAAAAAGAAAATTCTTTGTTGATTATCTCAAAATAGAATGGTAGTTATATCAGTCAAGTGGAAAAGGTGTGTCTTCTATGCAAGACTGAAATACAAAATTGAATTGCACTTCTTTACTAGCTATTGTTTGCAGCTAAATGCTTTACTTAATATCTCTTATAATAATATTGCAAGCCCATGGTTTCATATTGCAGCTATAGCAGGTTGTTGGGTTAAAATTTCTTAAAGATATCACATCAAAAAAATAAAATAAAATAAAGATATTGAAGGATAATGCTCTTTATGACAATTTAAAAAAAATTGTTAGTTTTTGTCCCTTCCAAAAAAGGTTAGAAATAACAAGATTTTCAATAAATGAGTAGAATGACAAACACTGCTTCTTTAATTCGCTGTACATTGCTTTTTATATTTTATTCTGTTGCTTTAGCATTTGTGCTGGTTATTTGATTTCTCTTTCTATAAAAGGTTATCTATCATTCACAGACTCACAGTATCTACCGCGACGCTGCAATTTGTTCGCGACTCACGAGAAACATATACTAGGATTAATATCAGTACAAATAAAAAAAAAATATTATGAAATCTTTATATAAACCACTGCAGCACATTAAAAATAGATAAAACCCTCAAATTGGTCTATGTTAAATTTTATGGTAGATAAATTTGTCCTTATAAAAAAACAATCGCTTCACGATCCCTGGATCCCCATCAATTTCAAACATCAAACATGTTGGTTTTTTCTATTAAGTTTGTATTGTCAAATTTATAATAGAGATGGTCATGTATCCATTAATTTCACCATTTTTTCACTCCAAAACGATACTGTTTAAAACCCCCAACCCCCAAAATCAAAATGCATCGTATCACTATCTCCATCCCCAAACCATTAATTGAAGATTTAGAGCCCTAACCCCATCCTTTTGGCTTCCACCACGAGGCACCTCCCTCAACCTCAGCCCATCTCCATCTTCTACCTCTGAACCACCACCACCACCACCACCACTATCCTCCACGAAGCACCACCATTTAATCACTATCGCATAGCCACGCCTTCACCATCAACACTACTGCACCAATCCACCATCACCATCGAACACATCTTTTTCCTCAACCACCACATCAATGACCACTCGCCTCTGCCCCAACTTGCAAGTCCAACGTTGTCATTCTCAGCCACCGCATCGAGCTCGCATCCACGCCTTAGCAGCCGCCACCAGTGAAAAGCTAGAGCGGTGGTCAGAGAGGGTGCATGGTTTTGTGTGACACCCACAAAGCTATGGTTGTTCTGCTTCTTTTCTTCTACGGTGGTTTTGCTTTTTCTTTTTTTGTGGGACTTGATTTATATATTGCAGATTTAATATATGTTTTGAATTTCATGGGACATTTTGACTCAGGTTGTTTTGTTTTTGGGTGGGGGAGCTTTGTTTTGTTTGGCTTTGTTGTTGATGAGTTGAAGGGAGGAAGGATGAAAGAAAGGAAGGGAGGATGAAGATAATGGGGATTAGGGTTTCTCATTGATGACGAATGGAGAGGTAAAATGATGTTATTTAGATAGGAGGAGGAAATAATGACGCCACATTATATGGTTAACGAACAAATAGCCATTCCATTAAGTTTGACGATGCAAATTTAACAAAGAGACTTACATGTTCGATGTTTGAAATTGGCAAAGATGGTAGAGTGAATTTTCTTTTTTTATAGAGATGAATTTGTCATATCAAAATTTAACAGGATCGATTTGGGAGGTTTTATCTTAAAATTATAGGTAACCCTTGTCTAAGACCCATGTGAAAACGAAAAGTGAAAAAGGGTTGTGTTCTATGTCAGTGTGATGTTGGGTCTCTTCGAAGTAGGTGGGGGCAAAAAGGGTATTTTAGAGAAAGAATGAGAGGATTCTTTTTTCAAAAGAAGATAAAGAGGTTTACAATTAAAAAGAAAAAAAAGGAGGGGAAGAGAAGGGGAGAGAGAGAGAAAGAGAAAAGGGGGAGGGGGAACGAAAGGTCAAAAATGACTTGAAATTGAAAGCAATGGGAAGCCTCCAAGGTGCAAATCCAATTTCTTTGGCGACAGATCAGTCAAACTTGACGATTTTGACTCCTAAAAATATACAATAAATTTGAAATTGGAATATGGTGCGTTAGCTCAAACAAACTAAATTATGTACTTACAGTGCACCACACCCACAAAAAAAAAATACTTTGTTTTTTATAAAAGGATAATGCTATTTATATATAAATTAAAACTTTTTTTTGGTTATATGGGTAGCAATAAGATTTGAACTTAAGATCTCAAACTAACTATCAAAACTTCTTACCAGTAAATCAATTTTAATGATTTATCAAAAAAAAAATTCACAGTTTACTCATTATTATTGCTTAATTTTCTCTCTTTTTTTTATTTTTCATCACACTGTTTTATATTTTCTTGTATAAGTTAAGTCATTTTCTTTTTAATGTATAATAATTAAATATTAATTATCATTTGTAAAAAGTTAATTTTGATATAGTACTATTGTAAAATATTTTTTTATTGATGACTTTTATTATGTTTTACACTAAACAAATATTAAAATTAAATCATTTATAAACTTGATAATCATGGAGGATTCAATTTTGCATTCAATTTTGTTAACGGTTGAAAACACTTCCATATGTGGGGATTAATATTTTCTTACCATTGAGAATCGTTAATCATTTTAAATTTGTTATACATTTTACTTTAGTTTTCTTAAATAAATAATTGAAATATAAAAAACTTGTCATAAAATGATAGAGATCAGTTTGTGTCTCCGAACTACTGATTAGTTGGAAGCACCAATAGTTGAAGGTTGAAATTTGCTGGTGCATTGTGCTCTGTTCATTTATTATTATTATATAAGCAGCTGCTGGTCCCCGTGCAAAATTGTATAAATAAGTATGAGCCAAAAAAAAAAAAAAAAACCGAACTCAGTAGTGCGGATGACGACCATTAAGTTAATCAATTGAAAATATTTTAACGATTTTTGGGTTGAGAAGTCATCGATTGGTTGGTATAAATAAATTTAGGCTATGTTTTGTTTCAACAGTGTTTTCTATTTTTTACTTTTTATTTTTAATTTTAATTATAAAAATATCATCTTATTTATAATTATTTCTTATTTTTAGAATTTTGGAAAAGTTTTTTATTGTTGAGAGTTTCAAGAAAGAGATGGACACATGAGAATTAAATCCCAATTTCTTAACGAAGGCTAACAACCTTCTTGAACAAAAATTAAGGGAAGTGCTATTCAACTACAACTCATTAAATTTCATCAAATTTCAAAACTTTTCTATAGTTATATTTCAAAATGTTCCTAAAATGGAGATTTTAGTGGATGAAAATACAAAATCACACTTTTAGCTTTATTAAAATATTATTTTACATTTCTTTTATAATTTTGTTTAGTTATTTTAATAAAGGATAAATTTGTAAAAATAAAATTTTAATTTCTTTCATTTTATCTATTTTAAACTCCCACATAAAGACAAGATCAAACCCTCTCTTTCCCTTCATTCTGTTATTTTTTTTTTTTTCCATTGATGCATTATCTTTCCTTTCCTTCTTAACTATCAAATACACCCTTACATGAGAAACTAAATTTATATACTTAAAAAGATTCAAAATTTCATTAAAGTATCATTGCTGAAATATGATACCTAAATCACTAATTAAAAATTGATGAAATGTTATAAATTAATAGAGATTTTTTAATGAAAAATGTCAATTTATTCAAAAACCAGATTCAAAAGCAAGAACATCCACAATACAACTAAGTGCCTCACTTATCCAAACTTGATTGTCACTAATTCTAGCTACGTTTGCTAATTTATCAATAACTAAATTACAATATATAGAGATAAATTGAGTGTTAAAGAACCTAAAATTAGAGGTAATACTATATGCTTATGTTAAAATAATCCTTTTGTGAGATAAATTAATAGAGCATGACCTCAAATATTATGACCCTAATTCCCAAATTTTCGGCTAGACCTAACCTTTTTTCACAGCCATGACTTGGCTCTTAGGGCATCTCATTCCCCATAAAATTTCTTCACAATAGCCACAATGAAGCAACCTCTATAGTCCCTAATGATATCCCCAACACCATACGTGTTCTCCTCTGCAAATGTGGCTCCATCAATATTCAGCTTGAGGACTCCTTGCGGCAGCACCATCCAGTGGTCGAAGAGGTGGCCTGCTTCTAGGTTCCGCAGTTCCTAGACCTAAGCTCAATGGAAACCCCTTAGTCTAGTCATGACTTGTAGGAAAACTTGAGCTAGGCTCGATCTCCTTCAATTTACCTTGCAACCTTGATTCATCTAGTACCAGGTCTCTTCCTGTAGTGCAGCCACCAGCTCCAGCTCTCTATCTCTAATTGTATACTATCAATATAAATAGTTTTATATTATCATCTAATAATATGTTAAAAAATAAACAATTTTTGAGGTAAAAATTATAAAAGTTAAATATTTTTATTGATATTAAAATATATAATTAGATAATTATGACTTTTATACTGATAGTGAAATTAATATTTATTTTTACTTAACCCTATATTTCTTGTCACTACTTTGTTTTAAACATAAGCTTCAAACAAAAAAAATTAATCATTTAACATATCCAAAAAATTATCATTTAAATTATCTTTATCATATATCCTTTTTTCTTCTATTTTTTCCCCTTTTTTTTTTTGTCTCCCAAACACAACTAAAATACACAATAAGCATTGTTATTATGCTCCTTATATTCGTTCTTCGAATTACTTTCAAGATACATGGATGATATACAAGGCTCAATAATTTTATAAAGAGCAGTGCTATATGTTACAAAATGCTTTTTTCATAAAAATTGCACGAACAATTATCATGGGGTGGCTATTTTTTATGTCTTGACAAACAAAAAATAAAAATTAAATGATCAGAGGAATTCAACGGTTTGGATCATTCGCAATCGAATTTGTTTTTGTACCATAAAGCAATTTTGTTTTATAATAAGATTAACTTAAAAATTTGTTTTCTTTTTTTTTTCGATAAATAAAAAGTTTAACCATGTTCAAACGATCAGAAGCAAAATTGAATTGAGTAGGGCTAGACAACCTGCACAGAATTCACGAATTTTTTCATTGTTTGATCACACCGACCAATAGAGCTTTGTTGCTACGGTCGGTCGGTGCTAACTGCTAACACAGATGTAGGTCACCTTCCCTGTGTTATAATACATGTGGGTTCATTTAAACAAGGCAACGTATGCAGCATTAATATAAGTTGTTAGCTTCATGAAAAAGAAGGGATCAATTTTCCACTTGGGTTGGTACCAAGAAATTGACTCAAAGGGTTCCTGAAAGTGCTCCAATATTTGACATCTCCGAATGCTGGATAGTGAATAATAACTTTGAGAGGAGTTTGATCGGACCATGAATAGTTGTTGCCTCATAAAGAAATAAGCATGCGTTCTATTTAACCCAGGTGCAGTATGGAAGTCGATATAGCCGGCTTATCCACAAAAATACCAAAAAAAAATAAAAATATTAGAGAATCATGCATACACTTCATAAGAATTTAGTAATTAGAATGATGTGATATAATTATTAACCTTTAAATAAATAAATATGCCATAACATTTTATTTCATTTAATAATTACTATAATTTTTATAAGAAATTTCAATTATTATTATTATTATTATTATTATTATTATTTTGGTTTAAATTACCCGTATCGAGAGTCTATTTGACTCTAGTTTGCTCAAGCCAAGTCAATATTTACTATAAAGATAAAGCTCTTTTAATATTATTTTTTTCACTCATAAAACTCGAAATTGAGACATTATTTAATAAAAATAAATATCAAATTATTTAAACAAATCAAATATTAGTCTTGATTATATTTTTTTAAACTATGTTTTATTGCTAAAAATTGAGAACATATTTTTAGATTGAACTTTCCATTTTTCCAAATTTTACGACAAAGCAAAATTATTGAACACAATTTTTGAGAAACACATAAAATTTGATTTATAATATTTACACCATTTCATTTAATCTTGAAAAAACATCTCAATTTTTGAGTGCTAGCAACTAATAATATGTTCAGATTTTCATTTGAAACTTTAAAATTATGGTTTAAATAAAGGTTATAACAAATAATTTTTTGTCCAAATCATACTTTAAAGACTTTTAACCAAGAAACCAATCATGTTATAAGTAATATTTATCTCCAAGGCTGGCTCACTTAATGATTCTTTTACTTATATATCACTGTAACTTAAATTCAATTTTTAGATTCTCATTGGTTAATGGTTTGCAACTAGAGGCATTCATTATCGAACTAAACTGAAATTTACTGTAAAACCAAATCGAAAATAAACTGAAAATCGATTTAAAAGCAAAAAATTTGGATTTTCATTTTTGTTTTTTTCCCCAAAAAAATTGATCGATTCGGGTCGATTTTTGGTTCTATTAATTGAAAATTGGCCGAATCGAACTGTATGTATAACATATATATACCACATGTTTCCATATTCGCCCTCACTTATACAATGTGTTATAAAAAAAATACCCCTACACCTATCCATACGCCACACTTACTAAAGCCCTAATTTTTGTTCCCCTTCACACTTCTCATCTTTCCCAATGCCACAAAGACCATCACACCACACCCACCCCACAAATTTGCAACCACCGCACACATTGCCCCTCCCTCTCACATTCATGTCGTGCTATCTTCCTCAGCCGCTCACAACTCTCTTGTCCTCTACATCTCACATTATCACTTTTCCTCACAAACTCAACTGCATCCCTCTTCTCAGCCCTCAATCACCATCTCAGTTTCACTAATCCTACATCTCAGCAACTCAACCCTCATAGAATCACCCTCTTCGAGTTGTTGAGAAGGTCGATGCTGTGTCGCTGATAGCCGTGCCTCCCCTCCTCTCCTCATTGAGTCATCGATAACCTTCATCCCTTCCTTCAAGTCACCGTGACTCTCGTCCTTTCCAACACGTTGCTGAACTCTTATTAACCACCACAACCATCTGTTGTTAATCTATGAATTATTCTAATTTGTCAGTTTCTTCTTGTTGTTTGAATTTTGAACTCGAGTTTTATTCACTACTTCACTTGTTCTTTTTTTTTTTGTTATTTAAATTTTGAAGTTTGATTTTTGTTACCTCACTTTCTGATTTGCCATTTTTTTTTACTTTGTTGTTCTGAAGGAAACAACCATGTGTGAGATTGTTCACTTTCAGCTTAAATGATTTTTTTTTTTTTTGGGTACAGATGATTCACGATATTGATTTTTCTTGAGATGGATCCGTTTTATTCTTTGTTGATTTGTGACAATACTATGAGAAATTGCAAATGTTTATGAGAGCTGACAATATCTTGTGAGCTCTTTCTAATTGGGAAACAGCGAATACAAGAAAACCAAAAATGACCAAACCAAACCGATTTTGGTTCGGTTGGTCAACAAAAAAAGAACCGATTGGTTGATATTTCATATCAGCCAATTGGTTTGGCTTAGTTGGGTTTTTGTTTAAAATCGAACTGAAACCGACTACAAACACCCTTATTTGCAGCTATTGTTATTGGTATTTTTGAGAGCTCTGCTCTACCAATGATATCTTACAAATTGCCATCCACCATTGTCATATTATCACTATCATACAAATAGAACAATCATTTTATTCATTAATGGTTGGGCCTGGCCTAGGCTCTCCACCTATGAGGAATAATAAGCGGCATGGCTTTGTATGTAAAGGAAATTACTCTCATCTTTAAAGGTATGGAAATACCTTTACAAATGAAGAAAATATAACAATCATTTTCATGAGTTATATATTGTGTTCGTATTAATTTATTTTATTTTTGAAAAACATAAGCAAAATGCTGCAGATTGAGTTTTTAAATGAGAGGAAGCTTGTTCTTCTGATTTACATTGAAATTACAATGTCATTAAATGTGAAGCTCGCCTCCTGTGGTAAGGGATTTGTCCTAAATTCAAATCTCATTACTGTTAATTTATGAAGTGTGTGAAGCTTGCCTTGTAGATGATGGCTAATAATCTTTTTCTTTGAACGGATATGATGGCTAGTAATCTAATGGGATGAAAAAGTGACAATATTTTTTCCTTGACCATCTAATTTAGAGAAAGATAAAAATTTAAAGTTGTAAATGGCA
The DNA here is from genome assembly GCA_031439595.1 of Pterocarpus santalinus. Lineage (NCBI taxonomy): Eukaryota > Viridiplantae > Streptophyta > Magnoliopsida > Fabales > Fabaceae > Pterocarpus > Pterocarpus santalinus. Next base: position 64,031,502 of record CM062532.1, read on the forward strand.
AGGAAGTATCTTAGAATCCTTCTGTTTTCATTTCATTCCTATATTTTCTTTGTCATCATTCATTCAAATATACTACAAATCGTAAAATATTTTAGTTCAAGGAAAACAAACGATCTACTCCAGTCCTTTTCTGTTACAGATTAATTCAGTAACTAATCATTTCATCAGATAGTCATAAATTCAATGTTCTAGAAGATCATTACTGTGGTACAATTTCTTCAACAAGACGGAAGATTTTATTTTCCATAACGTCGCTGTTCTTAAGAATTTGTGATGCCTTGTTACATGCGCAGTATTAAAAATGTAATAGAACTCTCCATATAATAGACATTTATCCAATTTTGTTGGAATGAAATATAATGAAAAAGAATTATTTTAACACAAAATCATACTAAAAGAGTTTTTCTTTAAATGATGAGATATTTTCATCTGTGGGTTTGAATACTAATAAGAAATTAATTTCTATATATTGATAATATAAAAAGATTTTATACTATCAGCTAATAGAATTAATAGAATTGGAATAAATTGCTTGAATTAGAGTGGGTAATCACTTACTATAATAATTATCTATCATAATTTATTATTTTTTATAATCTTATTTGTTGATAGTATAAAGTTTTTTTATATTGTCAATTGATAGAAAATAATCTCTACTAATACATAAAATTAATTCCTATTTAATTGAAAAAATATAAGGATTATATAATTTTTTTATAATTGTTTCTATATAATTTAATTTTGTGTCCTCATTCATATTTGAAGTTATTCTTTATTTCAATTACCCGAAATCTTTTATTATAATCTCAAAAATATTTTAAGACTTCATCTAGATACTGTTATTGAAATATGCTGTAACGAAAAAAATCATTAAAAAACTTGTAAAAATATATTGTAATTAACTAGTTTTTAATTTTTATTTTATTTTTGGCGAGCTACCTAGCTAGTTTTCAATTAATTAACCCTACATTTCTTTTCTTCTATTAATTTTAAAATAATGATATTTTCATTTAACCAATTATTTTCTTCTGCTCGTCTTGTTAATTTTGTTCTTTGTCTTCCTGTCCTTCTCTTCCAACTCTCACAACTCCTCTGCTTCCTAAACAACATCACAAACCAGTGACATTCTTGTTGTAGTCAATTGAATTGTTCCTTCACACTGTATTAAAAGAGAATAGTAAAGAATTTTGGCAAGAAGAGGAAGAAAAAAAAAAAAAGAAGAAGAGAATTATTATGAACGGAAGGCAGGTCCTCAACCAAATAAATAAACGAAGGAAACCAATATATGCTAATCTAATTTATGTACCTTTTTTTAAATGATTGGTGGATAACATACAGATTCTCTAACACATATATCCTCCCCAATTAATTGTTCAATGAGATTCTAGTATGAGTCCTTATGTTGAGTCTGCCAAAAAACACTTGCAAGGAGGCTTAGTCTCACATGTAAATTGTGTGAATCTAATGAGCCAAGTCAACAATGGCAAGTATAGAGTTATTGTTAACCACAAAAGTGGAAGAATCCCAGTTGATGATGATTAATTTATCTCTAGAAGCTGGCTAAACCATTAAAGTCAACTATGTTTAGTTAAACCAATGAGAGTGACGATGACATAGTCCATGATGTAGCACATATTCATACACCATGCAATATTATAGTATTACCTTTCTATTGTGGGTCTGTGATGGCTTTTTCCTATCTGATGACAAAACCGTACTTCATGGAAGCTTCTTATCCGCAATTTGAGATTAAATAGAGTCCAACTTACACGTATTGCCGTTGAAAAATCATCTTTAGTGCCTTCCCCTTTACATGTAACATGATTCTCGAGGCTGACTATTGTAGGCAAGCACTCAAAATAATTCATCCGAGTGCATGATTTCGTTTTCAATGTGAGAGCTAGAATACCAAAATTTGCAAATTGTGACACGGGTTTAAAGCTGGAATTGCTGGCAAAGGACAGAAAGAAAGAAGTATCCAATAAAACCCACTTGCTTAGGCCTCAGCGAGTGCAAAAGTTATTCTAATCACCCACCAAGAGCTACCGTGGTGGTTTAATGATCACAAAGAAAATCAATAGAAGGATATGAACTTCAAAAAATGTAACACTATTTGCTATTTGTTGTTTTCTCAATATTAAATTATAGTAATATATGATTGGATAATAATATAAAATTATTTATATTGATAACATATTAAAATTACATGAGGAAATTTTGTATTTGTTTAAGTGTCATTATTGTGATTAAAAAATATTTTTTTTAATTGAAAAAGATATTTTAATGTTTTCTGGTATATTTGGGTGAAAGATTTTAGTAAAAGTAGAATCATTAGAAAAAGTACAAAAAGATCATTTATTTAGAAGTTACAATTTTATGTTCTAAAAAAAGATATTTTTTATAACATAAAAAAATGATTGAAGATAAAAAAAAGATCTTTTAATATTAAATACAAACATAAATTAATTTTACATTCAAACATAAAATAACTTTTGTTTTTTAAAATATCTTTTAAAAAAATTATTTTAAAGAAGATTTTTTTGAAAAACCTCATCCAAACAAGCCATTTATATTTCAAATCTTCTTCTAGTTAAAGACTATTCCTATTAGCTTGATCAAAACCTACTATAATTTCATTCAAGACGAGGAAATCTTGCAAATTAATCATTCATGCATTTAATGGCCAAAAGTTTGTTTTACATGATTTATTTCCTCTGATATTGGGCTCCTAAATTGTTCTTATTAATGAAACACGCGGAGAATGAAACATGCGGAGAAGTTACTTGTTCTACTAATCTGCTCAAATATTATATCAGGCACATTCAAAAGCAACACGGGTTCACTCATTTCAGAAACTTGCATGCCCCATTAAATATTTGAGAACAACATAACAATATATGTAGAGATGTCAATGGGGCGAGGGTGTGGGCGGGAGCGGGGCCTGTGGATAAATATCCACCTCTCTCCTGTGCCTCATATTCATATGGATACCCATTTTTTACTTTCCCACAGGTTTACGAGTATCCATAGATATCCGTTAGAATATTAAAAATTTAAATTAAATATAAAGATTCTAACATCATAAAATACTTAAAATAAATATAAATAATAATATAATTTCACAATTCAAATTCTAACAACTTAATATACTTAAAATAAAGATAAACACCTAAAATAAACATAAAATAAGTACAATAATCCAATTTCATAATCTAAATTCTAACAACTTAAAATATTTGAAATAAAAATAAGCACATAATAGTAATTCAACTATTAGTCTAACACATAATAAATATAAATAAATCCAACTTCTAAATTTAAACATTAGTCCAATTAATTTAAATAATAATAATATTAGCCTAACTAAATTAATAATTTAAAGGTAAAATAGTAATTTTATATTAGATACCCGCGGATATGAAGATAGTGATCCCTATCCCCGCCCCATTTAACATGCATACCCACTCCGTCAGCTTTGGTATTACACTGCATATCAGATCCGTAAGTGGTTTTTTTATATCCTTAAATATATGTTGGAGGGTGAGCCAACTCTCGACACTGCATTAGGGATCGCCACGGAAATTTAGCCTGGAGCATTTTTGTAGTATTGCATTTGCAATTCACCATCAAACTATCTTGATTCATGAACAATTCATGTATTGATGTTCCACACTGCTAAATATAGTCAATTAGTGACTATACAGAATTGCAGGTGAACAAAGTTCAGTAAAAAGAATACAGCTCTTAACCTGCTCCACCTCGTCAGAGAGAAGTATATACGGGCCATAACATAAATAATTGATTTCTCTTTAACTCTGTAACAGCAACAGCATTTGTGAGTTTTTCATTTTCAGCATGAATACCTGTTCACAGTGGAGGTCTAGTTTTCTTTGGGGAGTGACCCTACTAGTTCATAGTATTCAAAGCAATCATCCAGACTACAATCCAATGGCGTATTAAGAATTACTGGCGCATAAGGGAGGATGGTAAAATTGAAATTGGCAAATTGCTCTATTATATTTATAGTTTTATTTTAACTTGTTACCATATATAGTCTATAGAGGAACAAACTTCAACATTCACGGTATTAATAAACGTTGGACTTACAAATTATAAAACACAGTCCAGGTTATAAAATGTTATATCATCCTGGGACTCAAAACTAATCATACTTTGAACGTCCTATTTGCAGGTATGCCAATGTAATTAATTATAATAAGATTTCATTTGAGCATGACCATAGTTATAAGAACCGGCTTTAGTCATCTTTATTGGAATCATTGAGCTCTATGCAGGAGGAAACTGGGAATGTAGAAAGACAAAACTGATAGAACACTAAAATAAAACAAGATCAAGAAAAGAGGTATAACAAACAACCACTAACACGCAGGCATTAGCAGTGTTCCATCTTCGTTAATATGTGGTCCAGCGATGCGTCTGATTATGGATTCAAACAATGGCCCAAGGTCTTCTGCTAGATTTTCAGGATATCGAAACATTTATAATCCTTCAAACAAATGATATGTTTGAATTTTCCAGTGAACAGCATTCAGAATATGGAAGATATTATTACTATCCTCCCAAATGCCCTCTTGAGTGAAGAAATGATGGTTGAAATTCGGTTAGTGGCAAACTTCCAACCCAGTTTGTGTACAATACAAAACCTACAAGTTTGTATATTATGTTAAGGAAGTACCTGTTCATCTGTTGCATTTGGTTCAATTGAGTTCAAAAGTAGAATTTATGAGAAGATCTAGATGACCATAAGCTCTATCTATCTTATTGACAACAACAATTGCATGACCAATCTCTGAAGCCTTTCTAAGTCAATTTTTGTCTGGCATGACAGAGTCTAACTACAAAAACAAAGAGCAGCATGAATATAAAAATCAGATAATTCCTATGTATTGCAAGAGGTCACAATTCAGGAATGAAAACCGAGCAAATATTTGAAGTATAACACATTTTCTACATGAGGAGAGCAAGATTAACTTTCTTAGACAATAAATCCCCCAAAGAAACAAGGATATATTTTTACAGTGTCAGTACTTCAGAATATCAAAAGAGTGATAACTTTACTAGTATCTAGAAAACTCACATGAGTACATATCATGAAAAGTAGAGAAGACATTGAAATAAAAATCATAATTTTAATGCAAACCAACAAAATATGCACCTCACATGCAAAGAACTAAAATTTCATGATATTCTCCTCATAAAACAAATCCCACACAAAGATAAAAACAACAAAGTGAATCATCAATTGGATTGAGGTAACAGCTATGAATGACATCAGAGAACTTTGTTCCAATTCCGACATCAGAGAATTGTAAATGCAAAGATGATAACAGCTATGAATGACTAGAAGTTAATTACAGATATAGGCTCCAGCTGGATTGAGGTACACAATGAGTTTCACTATTCTATTTCAGGCAAGAAGCCAAAGGTACAAATAATCAACAACTGCTTTCAAATTCTATGTGACAACATTGCTAGAGTGGAACTTTAGTTCATTAACAAGTGTTGTTCAACAAGACAACAATATTTTTAAGGGGTACATGGTGATGTGCAAGTAGATCGCTCAGCCCTACAGTTTGCAGTAAAAGGTTTGGAATATCACTTCTAACAAAGAGAAGGATGTGAAAATCTGAACGCCACCATTTGTAAATAATTGACCAGCAGAACTTATTGACATATAAATAGGTGCAGCATCTTTGGTTTATGCTTGTTGTCCTGATGACATATGCAACTGCAAAGTGAGCCAAAATCATGGGCGTTATACTCTCCATGGAAAATCTAGAACATGATCAAAAATGGAGTTCATATCATAAATGATAATCATTACGCCTTATTCAGGTTAATTAGTTAATTACCAAGAAAAATGAAGTTAGACTAATGACATTTGATGAAGTGAACTTGAACATTATTGCACCTGTCTTGAAATGAGGTACATGATTGATTTAGTAACTGACTCAAATGAATCAAATAATTGTGAACATATTATAATCCTGTTCGTAGCATATTTTTCAACACATAATCTTTTTACTGCTCCAATTTGCTGAGGCACAGCATAAGTAGGGACAATAACATCATATATTGCTTGACAAATACCTATGTCAGCGACACAATGGATTCACGATTGGTGAAAACCTTGGATTCTCTCTTTATTCACGGGGAAGACACAACATGAGAAAGTAGAAGATAGACTTTTAAGAATGGCATATTGACCAATATGTCATGAACAAGAATTGCCGGTGGCTACAAATTGTACGTTCACTTTTTTGGGTGGTGAAATTTACCAAAACTAGATACTTGATGTAGCCTATATGTTTCACCATTTTGACAATGTGTCCGATGTCGGCAACCAATCCTTTTCGAGATTAGAAAATCATAAAAAATGCCATCCACTGATGATTCACCTGAAGTGGATATTTTGTGCTGTTTTTAACTTTAGCTCTTACTGTTTTTAACTTTAGCTCTTGTTTTTATGCTGCAAACGCGGAAATTTGCTAGCTAAGTAAATGAAATACCAGCTATAACATGTGCAAATTCGGTGAATAAGTTAAACATTACCATTCAGTACATTTCTTTCTTTCATTTTATGTAAGTTATCAGAGGTCTAATCTTTTTTGTTGTTCACTAATTGCTTTATAATTTGGATTCAATGATGGGGATGGAACAATAATATGTTGCTTTCTCCACCACATAAGGCTTCTGATTAGACTCCCACAGGCCGAGAGTCCCCACCTCCTAGGGATTTTGAAAATTAACAACCGATTCTGGGGATTTGTCAGGAAAAATAATGGTAGTTTGTTACACATCACCTCAAAACAGATCCACATGGCAAAATTTTTTAGCTTTTTCCCATTCATAATATTTAAACCAAATTTAGGGAAAATAAATGCCAAACACTTGAACTATTAAACGTTGATAGTTATATGAAAAAGTTTGAATGTAAGTGTATAAAAAAAGAGATAAAATGCGCTTTAATCAAATGATAGAAATTATATAAATGTAAGGTGAGATGCGGGTGTAAGTAGCATCATTCTTTCTAGAAACCTTTTGATAAGCCCGAATTTAATATTTTAGAGGATATCACTATATCAGTATAATTGTAAGTGGGCACTGGCGCAGTTTGGTGTGTTGTGGACATTTGTGAGTGATGGGAACCAACTAATTACAAAATGAAGCAAATTATTAATATACACAAAACCAAAAGTGCGCACAATCAAATGTGCATGTCACCACTCATCATATTGAATACACACTGTAATCAATCACTCAGAAACACTCCAATTGGTTTTTCATACGATATATGATACATATCTCCTTATCATTGCAAGCCCTCTAGCACCCTTTAATTAAAAAGGAAAAGGGGGCTCTCACAGACTATGGCATCTATTACACCCATAACCTTCTCTTTTTTTATTTTTTTGGGTTTGTGTAAAAATGTGATTCAAAATATAAATATATTATACAACTTAAATTTTTCAAAAGAAGGATTTTTTGGCAGGAGGTCTACCGACAGCTCTCATGAGGCCAGAAATCTCCAGAACCCTGGCAACTTTGGTTCCCCTTTTAGCCTCGGCTGATGCCCTCCTCTCCTCTGCTTTCCTACGAGCTTTTGCTACCTCGTTTTGCATTTTCTCCAGTGCTCGTGCTCTTTTCTCTTCCAGCTTCCTCTGCATAATGCATGAGATTTTTGGTTCATGATGAGAAAAAAATTGTAACCACTTTGTGTACAGGAGATATACTTGCATAAAGTAGGCCCATCACATTATTAACTAATAAATAACTATGACAATAAGTATCATAACTTACCATAATTAATGATACCCAACTTAGGTGCATTAAGTATATGCAAGTATTTTTCTGTGTTCAGAACCCAAGCTGTTAAACAACGTTATGTTTTACTGCTATGAGTCTGTGACCATGGAATGTAGGTTGAAATTAACATGAAAATCAAATCATTACACAACTTGCAAGTTGCTATTGCTGCCGTGTAACACATTCCAACACTTTTTTGCTGTCGGTGCAAAAGTAGCTTCAATAATATGGCAATAAATGCAGACCATAGGAGTCCTTTTCTCACATCACTCACCAAAATAATATATTGTGTTTAAAAGAAATATAGAAGATGCATGTAGGTGGATGATGTTTTAGCTTCAAATTACCACTGCAAGAAAGAGAAAAGGGGGGAAAAAGAAGCGGTGTTGGTTTAAGAAGGAGCATAGTCCTAATCCTAATGCAACTTAATTTTCAAAGAACATAATTCCCGTGATGTCTTCACATCGTCATCAGCCTAGCCTGTGATGATTTAGACATTAAACCTGTGGTATATTATATGATCAATCCCAAGGAATGCATGCAAAAACCCTATACATACGACCAAGATTCAAAGTGTAGCTGCTGCAACTGTCACTGTTGTTTGGGAAATAATAATAAATAACAGAACTGTTATTTGGACACTAGTTTTTTATCCGAGGAATCGGGTACAATTAATTAGAAATTTCAATTGCATTTCCATTTCCAATCAATCTGCATGTGAGGAAATATAGGGAAACGATATGTTAACAAGATTTCAATTACCATTGAAATGATATCACATTCATTATTAGTCATCATACCATATTCACTAGAAATGTAACTAAAATTTTCAATCATTTACACATCAATTCACAAGTGTCCAAAATAATGTCAAAATTATGGTTTCAAAAATCATTTCTCAATAAAGAATAGGGAAACATAATGACGGAAATGAAAGACTGAGAATGAATCTAGACTTTAGGTGTTCACATATTACTGATTTTCCTTCCTTCCTCTTTTTGGTTCCTCAACAACCAAGGGAAAATAATTTCCCACCTTCTGCTGTACATATAAATCCATTATTAAGAATAATTTATGAAACAAGCATCAGGGCACTCACTACCTAACCTTACTCAGCCTTTCCTTCAACACCACAATTGACCTTGTCCATGAACTGATTGGATCAATACTCAATCAATCTAAGACAGTTGTAAAGCATGTAAGCCTGATCTGTTTTTAGTCTTAAGAGTAATCATGAGCTCAAAAAGAAGCCTGATCAGCAATCAACCCACCAAGAAAATTTACCAAGACATAAAAGGACAAAAACATGCGAATAACACCTTGAGAAGAAAATAAGTTACCTCAACTTTCTTCATCCAAGAAGTTGCCTTCTGGACCTGCTCACTCTCCCAACCTTTGATCACAGCATCTTCTCTCTTGAACCTGTTGTTAATCTTGGCAATCTTAGCGTTCTGCCAGGCTGATATCTTTGCATCGACCTCCTCCTTCTTCACCCTTTGCACAGAAACTTCTTCACCTTGATGACCACTAGCACCTGCACCACGACTAGCCATTCCTCGACCATGCCTTGGTGATGGAACCGGGTCCAATGGATGGTTATCTGGCACAATAGCCAAAGGGTTGGTCTCTTCCATCAAGTCCTCTTCTCCAATCCTCCCCAAGTTGTTGTTCCCTCCAACATGCCCTCCTTCACCGTTGTCATGGCCATTCGTCATCATGGGGCTATTGTTGTTGTGGTCAATACTTGAGCCTGCTAGAACAAGAGCACTGAACTCCCTACTCATGCTTGTGAAGTTCTCACTGGAAGCACCGTCTGTGCTGGCCATGGACAGAGAAGATGAACGGTGGTTGTGAGCATGGTGGCTCGTTGGGGGTCGAGGTGGGGTCAAGGCATGGATTTCTCTGATGTGTTCGTCTTCTTGATCATCATCCTGTGTTGTTGCATGGCTTGTGGAAGCAAACTGATCATTCAACATGACAAGCTTGTGTTGTGTTTGTGTCTGTGTTATTATGATCGATGTCACTCAATACTCAATAGTGGAATTGGAATAGAGCTAAGTGAAGGGAAAGTGGATAAAAGACAACAACGTGAAGGGATTTCATTCAAACCTAGCAGTGGCAGTGGCAGTGTGCTTATGTGTGCTTTTCTTTTTCTTGGGATTTCTTAATGAATGGAAATAATGGAGAGAGAAGTATAGACCGCATAGAAGGAGATGGAAAAGGAGAATTCAAGAAGGCTGGCTCCAAAAAAAAACGATAATCCTACACTAAAGCTGAAAAGTAATAGGACAATAAAATAAGGCCACAATAATAGCTTTGACGTGAAAATCTTTAGAGAGCAATTTATGATTTTTTTTTTTCTAGTTAACGTGATAATGTCATAATTAATTTGCTTCTTTAGTCCTTGAACTTCTATGTATTCCAATACTAAGCCAGGCAAATTGACTCTCTTTTCCTTCCCGATCTTTCCTCCCACCTTTGGCAAGAAAAGGGCTGGAGCTGTCCCTTGTTGGACACCTCAACAATCCAGATTAAAATTTAGTTTGATTTCTTGAAAATGTGTATTTGGAACTGCTCGAATGTTAGTTGCTTGGACACAATTGTATCTACTTGTTCTGTTCTGATTGCTTTATGTTCATGCCCCTATACAATGAATGAATGAATTTATATATACCTTCTTTATCCTCTACTTCATGGGGATGTCCATTTCAACCTTTCAGCTAGCCAAAGAAATTTAATTAAAGTATTAATTATATCAGGAAAAAAAATTGTGTTAGTAAGCTATTGTTTCTATTTAATATTTTAAAGTGATGTTCATTCAATATGTACAGGTATATTATCATTATTTTTTTCAATCTTCTTCCGTAAGCTTATCCTTCCATTTTATTTTGATAATGATGTCATAGATCTTGCTTGCATATGAAGCGCACATTAACTTTTAATAATGAATATATGTTGAACTATATATATATATATATATATATATATATATATATATATATATATATATATATATATATAAATGTGTGTGTGTGTGTGTGTGTATGTATATGAATAAGCAAAAGTTAGGAAATGGGAAAATATTTCTTGATGAAGATGTCTTAGTAACTTATAATGACATATATGCAGTATTAAGCTAGATGAATAATCAATAATATTGTTTTATCCAACTAATTAAGTATAAGTTTATTTGCTTCCATCTACAAGCTTACATACAAATCCAATGTTATCATGATTTATCTTTCTTTCACAATAGATGAAATTATCAAAAGAGATTTAAATTTTAATAACTTAAAATACAAAAATAATTGTGATAAGACACTATGTAATTATCTGATTTATATAACCAATCCTATTAAGCTTAGCTGTTATTGTTTATCTTCCTTTCACAAATTAACATTGGGGTACAACAAAGCACAATTGCAATTGGATGTAAGTAGGATTTGCAAAAAACTACTAATGTGCATGTGGATGCAGGGTTAGCAGGGAACGGTCTAATCTTTTACTATACCATTTTTTTTTTAAAATCCTATTTAATTATGGATTTGATTTTAATATATTATCAATATAATTTTTTTCACACGATCATTTAATCAAAAAACTTTACATAATTAATCAATATACTTTTCTATGATTATTTGAAAAGTTATATAAAAAATATAATTAATCAATAATATCAAAAAACTTTATACTAACAATATATGAAAATTACGCACACAACAATAATATATGAAAACTAGTCTCTTTAAATATTTACATTTTCAAATAACAAGATAGAAAAAACAAAGTTAATTAGTGGTTGAACTTTAGTTTACATTTAAGAAAATAAAGGGTAAAACTTCATTTTTGTCCTCTATTGTTGGAATATAAAACTATTTATGTGCCTCTATCTAATAGCTAAAGCTTTTAAGTGAGATAATTTATAATATAGTATCAGAGCCTTTATAACCAAGAAGTCTAGAGTTCTATCATTATTTGTCTCTATTATTCTAAAAATAAAAGTTAAATTTCAGCATAAGGTAAGATAAGGCTGTGCAAGATTCACATTTTAAGCTCAAAGAGACTTTTGGATGAAGATGCATGTTAAAATATAGAATTATTTTGACCATTACATATATATATATATATATATATATATATATATATATATATATATATATATATATATATATATATATGTAATCATTCATGTGCCTCTGGCAAAAGTTTTGATTTTATTCCAAAATTTTTTTATTTTATTTATATTTCTAATATTTTTTAAATATTTTAGTTTTACCTTTTTGATAGATAATATCTAAATTATTAACAGAAAAAATCGATATTTGTTTTAGGTTACAATATTAGTAATATTCAAACATCATCAATGCAGATTGTTTATCTTTCATTCTCTAAAAAAAAAACTTTAGATATAAATTTTAGTAAGAGAAAAATTAATTAAATATTACAAGTGGTTTATATTCAAGAAGAAAGCCTACAAAAATATGAGGGAAAATTATTTGGATGTCATCTATCATCTATCAAAAAGAAAAATATGACTTAATCTCCGCATTAACTTTTTTTTGTTTATAATTTAGACGATATTTATCAAAAAAATAAAATTAGAGTATTTATAAAACAATATCCTATATAATTGTGAAAGAGTAATAATAATATATAAACTTATATTTTCTGATATATCGTGTCATCTTTGGGCCATATCTCCTCGAAGGATGCATGAAAAATAAATAAATACAGAATAAAAAAAGTGATTTCACTAAATATTTCTGATTGTGGAAGCCATGGGCAAGCGTAAAAGAATGAAAACGCAGGGAGGGGAGTGCAAAATTATTTAATTTTTCTGTTCAGTTACTTTGCTATCGGCTAGAAATTCCGAGGGCCCCAACTATTTATTGTAATAGGAAATGGACCACTAAGATTTTACACGTGTCATGCTGAACACCTGGAATCTAACAAGATCTTTCACACGTTGTAATAATTTACGGGTGGGTCCACTTGAATGTAGCAACGAATTTTTCCTCCATGCAACTACTGACATCATATATTGACATTTGTTCATTCTGACCACGCCACGTGTACGGTAGCACTTGCACATTGCTATCGGGGTATCATATTCTTATCAACATGCCCACTGAACACGTTATCATTATTTATTAAGAATTAATTTTAATACATTCGTGGTATTAAAAAAAAGTTCATATTGGTGTTTAATTAGATATTTTTATTTGTATAATTTTTAAGATAATAAATAAATAGATTAAAAAATTTTATAAATATAATAATATATAATTGAATATTTATATAAATTTTTTTATACTAATAATATATAAAATTAAGTCCTATTTATTATCCTTTTTATTCTATAATAATTACCGTTCTAAATAATAGTACTAACAATGACCCTACGTTTTTAAAAATAATCATAAAAATTAAATTATTCTTTTCACTTATAAAAAATATTTATTAAAGAGTCATGTTAATTAAATTATAATAATTTAAAAGATGATAATAAATAAAGAATGTAATAAAAGAGATAAATAATTATATAAATAAATATTATCTAATTTTTTGAGTCAAATAATTAATATAATTGATATAAAATAATTATTTTATTGTTAAAATTTTAAAATGACATGTAGAATAAAAATATTTTCTCAAACAAACTACCATATAGAATAGAGATAGTACATGATACTTATTAATTATGAAATAGTTTTGTCAATAAGGTTTTCTTAACAAATTAAGAAAATAAATTTTAAATTAAAAATCAATTTTTTTAAATATACATTGAAAACTTCAATATTTTAAATTTCTTAACATATTTTTTTAGAACATTAAGCTTAAAAAAATTGAAAAGGTAGCCTTGTACCCGAAAAAAAAAAAAATTTACACACACACACACACACACACACGAAGAGATAGCAAATGACAACTTAGATTTAAGAATGTATGTTTAAGGTGCGAAATTTATTCCATTATAAATTTTTATTGAACCTTTAACTTATTTTAACTTTAGAATAGAAACACTTTTTCTTTTGACAATAAAAATTTAAATTGAAAAGAAGATTCGCTTCAATCCAAGATTAAGATATGTCTTTAGACTCAGTGGCAAAATAATAGATAGCTACAATTTAACAATTAGAGATTGATAATAATTATATTTTTTAAAAAATTATTGAGTAACATAAGTATGCCAAATCTTATATCAATATAACTTAATCATGACATTTTAAAATATGATAACATATAATTAAATAATTATAAAATGATTTAATTTGTCATATTTTGATAGTTCAATTAGTAAGAGTTAAATTATATTTGGATGTTTTCTCATTAATGGAATCCAACAGAACTAGTAGGATGAGTGGAAACGGAAAGTAGATAATGGAGCAAAATTACCTTCCCCCTTGTTTGAAAAAAAAAAAAAAACTTCTTTAATATGGGAATAAAATAGAAATTCTTTAACTTTGTTTATTTGATAATTATAATATGGGAACAGAATAATTATAATTTTTAACTTCCCAGCAGCCATTTTTATAGTTGATATATGTGAAAAAGACACATATCTCATGCTAATTTTGGCATGGTTTTGAGTGTATTTTATGATGGAATTAGCACTTATGATCTAATTTATTGAAAATTTGTACACTCCTTAGAATTTACATTTATTTGATAATTTTAGGTGCATTTTAAGGATTTTGAGTTGAACTTACACTATCTTTGTAATTGGGGATTCAAGGAGTTAATATTGAAGTCATTTGAGTGCCTAAATTACACGAAACTAGACTAGATCATGGTGGAATTTTCATAACTTCTTCAAAGATCCAATTTTTATTATTTAAGAGGATTTAGAAAGTAGAAACAAGGGCCTACAACTTTTATATTCAACACTTCTCCAAATTCTTGAAGTATTTAGGAGAAAAAGTGGAGACAAGATAGGAGCTGAGGTTGACCTTAATTCTGACCTCTATACACTAATCAATATCTTGAGTCATATAAGTCTAGTTGAGGTGGTTTCAAATGTACTAAAAAGTTAAAAAATAGAGCTAAAACTTTTATAAAAACATCCAAACCTAAATCACACTATAGAAGGCACTACAAAGACTTGAAAAATGACAAATGGATATACTATCATAACACAATATGACTCCGTGTGATAATGGGCACGATTCCGTGTCTCTACATGTAGGATTGAGCGACTTAAGTTATTTTGGGAACTTGGATGCACAATTCCTTGTTTTGGATTTAATTTTGACAATTAAGACTTAATGAAGTCTAAGACCAAGGAAGAAGGTATACAATTAAAACTTCTTGGTACTAAAGAGCAATCTTTTAACTAATCTTGGGATCCATCTTGAAAATTCTGCACTTGGAGATCAAGATGGAGCCAAGGTTTTGGAGCTATATTAAGAGAAGAAGACCCATTTTGTTCAACTTATCTATCTTTTTCTTTCTTTTCTTGATTCAGGTCCATTATGCTCTTTTTACCATTAGATTTGGATATATTGAACATGTTTAGTACCTAAATTGTCTTTTTGCTAAGGTGATAATGTAATCTAGTTGGGACTATGATGTATTAAGTTCTTTAATTTAATGAAGTCTTTCATTTCAATTGAGTATCTATCTTTATTCTTTATGCTTTTGTGGCTTGATCATCCACGAATTGATTAGTGAGATGAGTTTGTGTAGAAAATTGAAAAATTTAAGCATAACTTAGACCATAAGGTAGAAATCGTAATTATTGATTATCTAGAATTAAAGATAAATTATTATGTGTGATTTGGTTAGGGATTCAATAAATCAATAATGCCTTTAGCCTTAAGATTCAAGTCAAGGAATTAATTGAGTTTTAAGAGCTAAAGAGAATTAATATGGCTAATGAATTGGGTATTGATTAAATTAGAAAATTGGATAAATCTTAATTAGGTTAGAAACTCCAATACTCATCAAAACAAATAGATGAAATCTAATCCCTAGTGTTCTTCCATCTTTTGTGATTTCTCAATATTCTTGCAAATTAGTTAGTATTGTGATTTGATTTAAATTCAAATTTTAATTTGAATTTGTGATCTTTGATTTGGGCACCTAGATAGTGATTAGAATACAGAACTGGTGGTTAGCCATCTCAATCTCTATCGGATGATGCGCTTATCATCACTTTATTACTTGTACACATTTATACACTTGCCAATGTTTGCATCAATAGCTTTTTTATTATTTTATATCTTTACAAAATCCAAACCTTCAATTGAACTTGAAAGTAACCATAACTTTTTTTTTCATATAATTACTTAATGTTAATAATGAATTTCATATAAAAAACTATAAAACATATAATTCATATTAAAAAATAACATAATTTACAAAAAAAATTTAATTTTAATGTATTGTCAGTAAAAACTTTTTTCATATCATCCAATCTTGTATGAACATGTCATTAAGTATTTAACTTTTACAATATCTATTTTAAAAGGCATGTATATAATGCTACATGAATAACGCCAATATAAAATATTTTACAATGGCTATTTATTAAAATTAATCTCTTTATAAAAATATTCTAAATTTAATATTTCCAATTTGTATGAAAAGGCGACATGATAGGATAAATAAATTTGACCTAAAAGCTATCAATTTATAGGACATAATTTTATCTCAAATATTTTAATAGCGATTAGCCAAAGAAGTCAAAATAAGGACACAAGAAAAATAATTAGATTATCACAATCAAGTTTCCTATGTCCATAGGATAATAAAACGATGAAAAAATTTTAAAAAGCTTTCATTATAAAAATGCCAAAAGATTCACATATTTGATTATTTCAATTTAACGCACTAAACATTGTCATTCTCGAATAAATGTACATTCAATCAAATTATTATAGTATAATGTTAGTAATGAAATAATACAAAGTGGAAAAAAAAAACTACCAATTGAAATAGGAATGGTTCAACAATTTCACAAAAAAGTCACATATAAAATACACAAGCAAATAAAATAGGATTTGTGAGAAAAATAAAAACTATATATATATATATATATTGTTGATTTAACAATATAGGAAGAACTCACCTCTTTCCACAAAGCCACAAATGGAATGAACATAGGTACTCGGGGCAATCAACCGCACTTTTGAATAATTTGATAAGTGATGGAAAATAAAAATGTAATATATTCATTTTTCACCTAAAAAATTTTGTATTCTTCACATTCCACCCCAATTTTAGACTAATAGGCCTTTGGGAGTAAGGGGAAATGAGTCAAGTAGAGTTGAGCTTATTACAACTCAAGCTCAATAAGAGATGAGCTTAAAATTTAAGCTCAAACTTAACTCACCAAAAACTCATTAATCTTGACTCAATCCACAAGCTGCTCAAACTTGATGAGATATGGATTGTGAACTAACTCGAGTTAGAAACAAATTAAGTCCTTCGGACTTAATAAACTAGGATATTTATATAGTCACAAGAATCGAACTTCAATAATATATATATATATATATATATATATATATATATATATATATATATGTGTGTGTGTGTGTGTGTGTGTGTGTGTGTGTGTGTGTGTGTATATGTGTATATATATCAAACCAACTCATAAACTATTGATCGAATATAATAAAGTTAAAATTTGATCGATTTATTAAATAAACTCAAATCTTTACCTTAAGCTCAACTCATAAGTTAAACTTATTGAGTCATTAACAAAGAAAAAACTCACAAGTTGATTCAACTCACTTACAACCCTATTTGAGAGGAAAAGAGGGGAAATAAATCCTCTAAATTTCTTTTATTTCTTATTTGTATTTCAACTCTCAAAGAAAAAAGTTTATTCCTTTTTCCATTTTTTTTCACTCTTCTCATTATCTGTCATCCATACATACTGTTAATGTACCCAAAAATCCATACATACTGTTAGAGACGTGTAAGGAAAATAACATGGTTTAATCTCGAAGATATTCTCTATCGTAGTTTCTCTTTGTCTATTTTTCATTCCCTCTTTCATGTCCCATTAGAAGACATCAGTAGAAGTTCCCTCTGTTAGGCCCACTAAATGAGTCTTTAATTTGGTCTTTCAAAAAAAATAATTCACAAGTGAAAAAAGAAGAAATGTAAATAAAAATGTATGAACGTTTTCAAATTTATTCAAATTTTATCTTATGTTATGCAGAAAACAGAAAATTATTGTGACTTACAAACATTGCAAAAGAGACCCATTGATATTGTGTTAATAAAGGATGAAAGTGTTAGAAAATTATAAAAATCAGCTCCAAAATAAAAGAAAGTTAAAGAAAAAAAATTAAAAATGATTGGTCAACAAGCTTTAGTCTACCATTCAAATACTAACACTTGGAGGTTCTCTAGTCTGTCATATTAGACTTTTCTTAAATACTTATTAGCTATTGTCATTAGATAAAATTGGAGCGTGAAAAAGATGCGAGGGCAAAACAGTGACGTGGGATACCCCACCTAAACAACAAACAAATTTAGGTGCACGACTCCGAGGGAACTTGGGTGTATTGACAGAGACTATGGGCTTGATTGGCTGGAATCGGTGATGAATGAAGTTAACGATTTAATTTGATAATTAAAATTGTCCAAAGATATATTATAAAAAATTACATTCCCAGCATTATCATGAGGAACACTTTCAGATTAGGTTCTATCTTTAGAATTAAAAAAGAATTAACTTGATGAGTCACATGTGAGATGATTGGGACATACAAAGATTGCACTACAAACAAAAAGATGGTACAAAAGGCTTACATTTGAAGGGCAATCTAGTTCCATCTGTAAAAGGTTTGAGAAAATTCCTTCTGATCTCCACGAGCTCTCGATATTATTTTGTGACCTTTGTTTGTGTGCTCAGTGTGTATCCATTATTTTTGTTTCTTTTTCCTCCGTCTTATTATTATACATATATACTTACTTGATTTTTAATGATTTTAACTCAATTTTCTTTTTCTTTTTTTTTTCTCCTTACAATCTAACTTACACAACATGCACTTATAGATGTAAGATTTTCATTTTGAAGAGAGGAGAAGATCTAGAATAAGATTGATTAGATTTTAGCCTTCACATTTAAATTTTTTTTTTTGGTCAAAATTACTGAATTATATTGATGATTGACTAACAAACAAGTAAGAGATTACAATATATCAATAATTCAAAACTCACAGTTGGGAAAATGGCATAAGAGCCCAAAACAACCGAGTAGTGTCCACATCCTTCATGCATGTAATGTAGAACCAGATGCTGTGGTTCTAAGATGGACCCAAGCTCAAACTGAATGGATTATAACATATCTTATTGGGCTTTGCTTGTTTGCTTGTCCCGATTGTTACCTTTAAAAAAAAAAAAAGAGAAGTCCTATGAGCCATGACCAGAAAAAAGGTCGTATAAGCAATGAGCCACCCACTTAATTAAAACTGTCCCACCTCACAGGTGAGGCGTGAACACAGTGGTAAGGCATGGCCTTTGTCAAAACTGCACCCAGTTCAATACTCGAGCCACCCCCATCCCCTATCCCCATCACCATCCTCATCCTCTGCAAAAAAACGAAAATGTCCCACCTTTGGGTAGAATAAAAGAAAACACTGAATGGGGACTCCCTTTCATCCTAAAGTCAAGAAAAACTGTGTACTTCAATTGAAAGTTAGGTACGCTATGATTGTAATTTATAGATCACGGGAGATCTTTATATTCGGATTCAAATTATGTAGTTTTCATTAGTCCATAAGTCAACTACCGTACATAAAAATCTTGAAGCATCTATTTGTTAATCATCTAGTGAGAATTTAATAATATTTTTTTATTAAATAATAATCATTGATTCAGTTTTTCTCTTGTTATTTTTGTCCAAACAATATTTGATCTGGCAGTCAAATAGTTTATATGAAGTTATAAATTTAAACTTAATTACTACATGTATACCCAAAAGAATAAAAAATAAAACTATCAATCCAGTTTGCTCATTATATATAATCTAATATAACTGGTTTTATACTTGTATTGTTGATCCCCAGAGATTCTTAGATGCTCTGAAAACAAGAAAAATTTTTCGCTCAAAACCATTCAATACTAAAAATATAGAAAAGCAATGATAGCCTATAAAATTAAAGTGTTAAAATGATAGCCTACAAAGCAATTAGAGTACGATCACGGTTGGGCTACGTTGCAAACGATCATGGTTGGGCTGCCTTGTAAAAGTAGGACTATAAAGATCCACATACATATCTCTCGTTTTTTTGGGTGAACCACATTTCTTATTTTGGATTGTAAATATGTAATTTATTTTGGTACGACATATATGTAAATATTTTTGGTCAAGAAAAAGATGTAAATTAAATAATTAATTTATCTGTCGGCCTCCCTTTGGCTACATGTCCTGTTGTAGTTGCTTACTCTCAGCCGAATGCAATGAGAGCCCTTATTAAAATGGTCCATCTTATTGGACCTTAGAAGTATTGTTGCCAATTCTCTACCCAACCCTAAGAAGGCTTTTATTTTCTAAAATCCAACTTCAATGAGTCCACACCGCAGCTGTAATTATTTCTTCATTTTACTCTTTTCATTTTTACTTTTAATCAGTAGACCCGCAAATACAAAATATCTTTGCTATAACGGGCCCATTTATTTTTATCTGGTTTGTTTTCCCCACTTTCTCTTGTTCCCTATCCCCCGGTCAATTTTTTTGTTAAAAAACATCATTTCTTTCAGCTTATAGGAAATTGAACTTTTATTTTTGGTTTAATTAAAGTGCCCCCCGCTTAAGTTAAGTTCCACCGCCCTTAACTCACAATGTTCACCTAATTTTGTTATGATCCTTGTGTTTTCACTTCATGTGAGCCTTCAGTGAGGGCAATAATTTCACTTGCCCAGATAAGGGTTCAAAGACCTGCAAATTCCACAGTGTCTTCTTATAGTTGCATACAGCAGTCATGGCTTGACTTTATTAGGCATCCACATGGTTTCATACTTTCAATCCAAGAAGGCACGAGGCATGCCGCCTTTTAAGCTGTACATATTTATTGTTATTTGTTATATATAGGTAGTCACTATCAAGAGAGTAGTATTGGCCATTCTCATATATATTGCAAATCACATAGAGAACAACACGTATTGCAAGTTCTAATTCAATTTTGCTTGGCTGTCTCCTCCTAATTTAAGTTACCTTTGTGCCTGAAAACCTTTTTAGTTTGTCAATTTTCAATCATCTAACGTTTTTTGTTGGCTTTTGGGAGAGATGGGTGATGATAGCTACTTTGAAAATGAGGCTAGCTTTGGCTCAAATCCTTTATTGTCAGGTGCACATGGTCTACCATTATCCTAGAGACTGTGAACTTTGACTAATGGAAACCCAAGTTGAAGGAGAGAGACAAATAGGTGATGAAAGAAAAGTGCAGAGATACTTCGAGAAAGCAACAAAATTATCTTCGAGAATTTCTAATAAAATATTCTGGGTAATAATCTTGTAAGTTCCGCAGTTTTCTGAAAGGTATGTTTAGTTATTACGATATAGAAATAAATAAAATTTCAAATATTTTGAGTTTGCTCCACCAATCATGGATAGAAAGCCAAGCTTGTGCTGGCAAGTGGAGATAAGCTGTGCCATATTATTGGCAAAACCTAGAATAAAAGGCATATTTGGCGCACTCATCTACTTCACACTACTAATTTTTTTATTTTCGCAAGATTGAAGTAAAAGTAAAATAGAAATGCCACATATTCGAAGGAGCAAAAGAGACAAAGGTTTAATTTAAATAATGCATTATTAAAGTAAATGTATATGTGCAGCAATCAAGGAATAGAGTGGCTTTAGACAAAATCTTATTTCAAAAGAAACTATTATTATAACCAAAGGGAATTTCTTGGTTGCTTATGATTACCGCATGCAAACTTTTGGTGCATTTTTAGCGTGTAACATCGAACTTTGATTGGTTGTGTTGGTTACAAAATTTTCCCTGAGGTTTTTTTTTCTAAAGGGTTTCTTGAAGATAAATTGTTATGTAAAACCAAAATATTCAACATAAGCTAAATAAGGAGTAATCCTAAATTTCTGAAGTATATAAATACTCACCAACCTAGCTCTAGTTCAACACTGAATGAATTATTAACTTTACTGAAAATTCAACTTGGAATCTGCTAGGTTTATTGAATAAAATATTTGGTCATGATGAAAAAACTCTTGGATCATTTGCCTTAACAATTAGCTTTTCTGCTAGATATTCCCATTTCCCTACCATGTGCAATCGTGCAAGGCAGATGATGACATCATTATTCCAACATTAATTACACGAGTTAGGCTGGTAGCACAAAATCTAACCTGTGGCACTGAAAAGCGTGGAATATAGTGAAATGTTGTAATTTATTGAATTTTGGGTCCTGTTAAAAATCTCTTCAAATGTAAAATATATTAATATTTGGTAGACTTGTAAGTTGCCAGTACATCAAATATTTTATTTCTTCACTTAATAATAATTTCTATTTTTAATTTCTTAAGCAAAATCCTTGAAGATTTAATCAGTAATTAATATGAGTTAGTTGTGGTTATCCATTTAGCCTTGGAGTAATTTTCAAAGGCGAATTATACCCAAGAGTACGATGAGGGAGAACAAGATGCAAGAGAATAATGCTGGAATATAACTCTCTTTTGAGATTATGTTTGAAAAAACATATATCCTTCTACATCGTAGAAAGATATATGAGTTTGGGTTGCGTTCTTTGTGGGGTCAACATATTGAAATGATCCAAGAATTTGGTCACACACACACACACGCTTCCGAGAATTTATTGAGCTGACTGTGTCTGCGGACTTACCTACCAATGTTGAAGAAGAAATTGAATTGTTCTTAATTTGTCTCTGCCTCAAGACAAACAAAAGATGCTTAATAAACTTTGGTCAAGGAAATGGGAATTAATTAAAGGCCCTCTACCTCACCCTACCTTATTAAGTGCCACTCTCCAACAGCAAAACAAGAACAGAAGTTTCCCCGAAAGTGGTTTAGCCAAGTGTGCTGTCTGCAGTCAGGTCGACGAGGCCACTGATGTACCTGCATTTTTTTGTGGGGAAAAAGAAAATCCCTTTTTTCGGCTAGAAATATATGTAAGAGACGCATTCAAAGAACCTGAAAATGAAATGACTTTTTTTAAAAAATTCTTAGGATTATTCAGTATAAAATTTTGACTACTTAAATTTCTTTATTAATAAAAGTAATAATAATAATCAAACTAGTTTATTCTAATGGTTAAACACTTATGATGTATAATAATAAATGCAACATTAAATTCGTCAATATAAAATACATTATTCGAACTTTATAAATTTTCTATTATCTGTGACAAAACAATATACCTTGGAAAAGTTAAAACAGCTCTTTTCACCGTATTGCAATTGTTGCTAGCCTGACTTTGCCAAAGCGGGCAAAGCATATTTGATAGAAGATTTTCAAATTATAAACTACATTGGAATTTGTAAATTGGGTTTTCTATTTTCTCTATTTATTTTTATTACTAAAGGAAAATTCATTTTTGGTTTCTTCCATGCATGGTTTTTCCTGATGTGTTGTTTTTACCTAAATGTTGATGAAATATTCGACAAGTATATTAACAACTGCCTAAATTTATTAATTTATGCTTGGTTCATGCATGAATGATATTCTTGCAAGTGATAATGTATAAATAAAAGAAAAATATAAAATAGAAAGCCTAAATTAAGGACGTAAAGGCATGTACAGGGGGCTCACCCACATGTCAAATGCCAATAAATTCAATAATTTATAGAAAATTATCTCCGTTCTGAAAGCATTGTAACCAATCTTACACACAAGATTTCTCTTTAATAAAAAGAGACCTATTAAATATTATCCAAATTTTTTATTAATAGAATTTAATTTTGATATATTATTAATGTAAAAAAAATTATATAAATATTTAATTATATATTGTTATATTAGTAAAAATATTTAATATAATTATCTATTACCTTAAAAATCTTATAAATAGAAATATGTGATCAAATAATAATATTTATACTAATAATATATTAAAATTAATCTCTTATTAATAACAGTATGTTCGGATTAACTGTCAAAATTATATTGTTAATAATTAATTATAAGTCTAATAGTTTTTTTATAATTTATTATAATAAAATCAATTTTATATTTGAATACATTAATTAAAAAATAATTTATTTTATTTTCATGCATAAAAATACTTTTATGCATGAAATTACTAAAATATGAAAAAATTATTTATACTATTTAATATTTAAAATTAATTTAATACAAATATCATAACATTAAAATAATAAATTTGTACGTATAATTAAAATATCAAAAAGATACTTATTAGAAAAACTTTTCAATTGTAAATAAAATAGATTAAATTATAATAAATTTTATTATATTTATCGAACATATGAAATTATATTAAAACCAGCTTTCATGAATAAAAAAAAAAAATTTCCCAACATGCACAAACTAGTGAATTAGTCAAGCTGGCCGACATATAAAGAGGCTAGGCGTTTAAATTTCTATAAATATATTTCTTCTTCCTCATTCCTTTCCGCCTCCCATGTGGGTCACTTGCAGCTTTTTCTCGTGATTTACTCCAATGGTGGACCATTCCCTAAGAAAAATATCAAATTAAGCTTTTAAAAAATATTTAATGCAATTAATTTACTCAACTGACCTTCTTTTTAAGATATGCTTAAAAATATCTTATTAACGAATAATTTAAAAAGTTACTACAAACTCTCTTTAAAGTTATAGTAACTTTCTATGTTCTGAATTCGTGAATTAGAAAATGGATTCTTTTACACGTGTTTGGTAAATTAAAAAAATTGAATAACGAGATATAATATAATTTAGTTTTTAACAAATATTGTTTGGTAACTATTTAAATATTTTAAAATTAATTTTTGTTTAAACCAATTTGAACCTAAAAATTATTTTTTAAAAAAATTAATTTTAAATTAATTTTATTTCATCTCAACTTTCTCTCATTTTATTATTTTCACTTTACACTAATTAATTTATTCTCTATTGACCTCATCAATTATCCACCGCTATCGTCCACCACCACTCATCGTTGTTGTCCACCATTGTTTGCCATTGATTGCCAATGGGGTCACTATCGACTTGCTGCTGGCCACTACCAATTGCCATCATCGGTTGCGACTAACTATCGTTGATGGCCACGTCATTCACCATGATTTGCCATTGTCCACCACTACCCCCTGCCCTATCTGCCAACATCTACTGTCGCTAACAACCACCATTTTTCATCACTTGCCTCATCTGCCAATGCTTGCCAACGATGGCCATATCGTCCACCAATGTCTGCCACTATTTGTTGCCGCGCCCCCGCTCCGTTTGCCACAGTCTATCATCGTTAGCTACCATCATTTTCTATTGCCTACCCAGTCCCCCACAATCTGCCACCGTCCGTTGTTGCCGCCCACCCCGTCTGCTACTGCTTGCCATTGCTGGCCACCAAAGTTTTCCATTGCCCCGCTGTCACTATCCGCTAGATTGTTTTTTTATTGACATAATCAAGGAAAAAGACGTATAAAAGAAGAAGAAGAAGAAGAAGAAGAAGGAGAATACATATGTTAAAACTAATTTTTAAGTTGTCGAACCAAACAACATTTAATAAAAAATTAATTCATTTTTATATCAGTTAATATAACTGATTTTACTTCTTACTATATTAATTTGATTTTTTAAGTTGCCAAACACTCCCTTATATAAAACTTTCGCATGATTTAATTATATATAAAATTTTACTATTAATTATGGAGATGAACTTTAGTATAAGGTGTAAAAAAAAAAATTATGAATAGTAAAAAAATTATATATAAAATTTTCACATTATACTATCAATTCCTTTGTGAATTGAAAAAAAAATTTAGTATACTGACTGATTATATTTCAATTATAGAAATTCATAATAAATAAAAATTAAAACAAATTATAATCATATAATAAAAATTCAAGAAATATTTAAAAATAATTATAATTAAATAATGAAATATATTTAGATTTTTTTATGAACAATATTAAACAAAATATAATACTGTGTTAGAACACCCACTAACTAAGGCAATATTGTTAGTACAAATTTCCGTGGTCACTTCTAATTAAGGTTCCCTTCTCACACTTGTCAAGCTGCTTCACCATTTGAATTTGCATGGAACTTCTGGTACCACACAAGGAAACTAGGAATAGGATCCTTCCATTTTTCACCACAAACAATATCCCGAGGAGACATTCTTAGTGAATCTAAGAACAAAAAAAGGCCTTGTGTTTTAAATTATTTAATATTTGTAAAAACTGTAGCTAAATTAAGAAATAATAATGAGCCATAAGTTGAAGTGTTAAACATGGAATAAATCAGGATACAAGTTTTTTCTTATACGTGGAACAAGAAAATGAATAATTTCATATGAAAATTTCACTAATTTAGCCACATGCTGATTTTTACAATGATCAATATTTAAGAAGGTAGAATCAAATATAGGACCTAAAAAATATTGTAGTCAAAAATATAAATTAATATATAATTAAATCATGTAAAATTTTTATATGAAATGAACCACTGATCATGGAAACACATAATGATTTTTCTACCGTAAGTTCTCAATTGATTCATAAAGCAACCAAAGAGCGTGGTGGTTATTATTTTCGTTTTTTAATATTTTTCAATGAAAAAAGAAGGGTTAAAATATAATTTTAATCTCTATACATATAATTGATTTTGAATTTAGTCTCTACATAAAAAATTTTAAAATTAGTTTTTATACATGCAATTATTTATAAAGAGTTCTTACTAGCAATAGGAGTTATAATTCCATGAATACTTCGTGATTAATAGAGTATGATTTGGCTTTAGTATGTATTCTATTATCTAGCATTTATTATATGGGGTATTCAAATATAATCAAAACTGTTAAATCAATCCAATATAATCCAAACCGAAAGCTAATTAAAATTGCAAAAATTTGGATTGGACTAAATTTTGTTTTTTTAGAAATTACATGAATTGAATTGGATTTTGAATTTAGTTTTTAAAACTGATCCAATCAAATCCAAATTGTATAATATTATATTATATAATTTTTTATTATTAAATTTATACTTTTAATTGTAATAATTTAAATTTATTGCACAGTTTCTTTTATTTATGTATTATTCTTACTTAAATAATATCTTATAAATATTAAATGAGTTATTTTTATTTTTTATTTATTCATTTTATTGGCTTATGTTATTTTTATTTTATAATATCTTAAATTTTAAATTTTATCTTTCAAAAACTTATCCAAAGGAAATCGATGAAAATTGGATTGAATTTAAAGTTTAAATCAAACTAATCTAATCCAAATCGAATTGTGAACATCCTTATGCTACATAATAGCCAAACAAGTGAAATAATTAGAGCATACTCTGTTAATTATATAGGATTTATGGAATTATAACTCCTATTGCCAATGAGGACTTATTTTAATAAATAATTACATGTATAGAAATTTATTTAAAATCTTTTTTATATAGAAACTAAATTCAAAATTAATGACATATACAAGGATCAAAATTATATTTTAACCAAAAAGAAAATGGATTTATAAAGGCATCTAATCAAGTATTATCCATCAACAAAGGTATTTAACTAAATTATCAATTACTTTAAAAGTCTTATAAATATAAGTATATTTATGGGAGTATAAACCGTCTATTAAAATTAAATTCATAAAATAAAATTAAAAAAAATGTATAAGAATTAGCAAAATAAATAAAGAAACAAAAAGGAAGAAGTTTCATAAGCACCGCGCAAGCAAACGAAAGCAAGCCGGGTCCCTGTGGAGGGAAGAAAGCCGCCCCTTCTCTCTCTTTTGCCTTTTGCAATTTGCATTTGCCATTGCGCCTACAAGTATGAACGTCTCCCTCTTCACATTTTCTTCAAACCTCCTCTTCCCTCATTCCTTCCATTATCCCAACGCCGTTTCAATTTCATTCCAACGACAACTCTGACCCCAACACACACACACACACACACACACACACACACACATCTTTTTTAAGGTTGTTCGACACCTGAACACACAACAAAAGTTAAGCTTCCCATAAAAAAAAAAAAAAAGAGAGAAAAACAAAATCCCCAAGAGCTTGTTCTTGGTTCTGTTGCCAAGGTAAAAACAACATTTGTGTTCTCAATCTGTTAAAGATTTCAGCTTTTTAGGCATTGCGATCTGGGTTTTGTTCTGTTTGATCCACTTGTTCTGATTGGCTTCATCTCCTTCTTTCGACACCCCTACTTGTAAAACATTCCCCCCCCCCTTTTTTTGGGTTTATTTTGTTTGAATTTTCAAGTTGGTTTTCTGGCCGGAAACTCTGAATTGTTTTTTATTTTTATTTTTTTTTAAAAAAAGGTTGTCTTCCAAATTTTTATGGTGAGGGGTCAGGGTGATATATTGAATAAAAAACCAAGCTTGGTGAGTTCTTGTCACATATTTCTCTAAATTTTGTTTTCCTTGGATTTGATGAAATCTGGGCTTGCCTCTATTTGAATCTCATTGGGATATTTTGGCTATCATTTTGATGTTTCATCTTGTAATGTTTGCTGTCTCTTTTCTTTGCAATGGAAGTTTGCATTTTCGCATTTATTGATAGATCGCCTGGTATGGTTATGATATTCATCCATGTTTATGCTTTTTGGGTCAGGGTTTAATCCAGGATTTTGCAAGCACATATTTCTCTATGGTAAGCATCCCTGTTTTTTTGCCCTGCTGTTTCATTGAGGATTGGAAAGAATGCAGTTATATCATGATGTTCAATTGTGGATCAAAGTGGTTTTGCTTTGATGGATCTAAATTTCTCTTTGGGTGTGATCACTAGGGAGAAGCACCAGCATTCCTTGTTGATGGCCTTCACAATGGGCCTCTTAATGGCTTTGAATTGAAAAACGGCAAAACAATTACTAGGATTGGCGATAAAATGGTAAGACTATACAACATGCTATGAAGATCACCTCTCAATATCTTCCTAATTATCAATTAGATTAGTACTTGGACGATGAGCCTCCATTTGTTTGACAGTATGTCATTGGTGGCGCTGATGATGGAACTTTGTCCATTGAAGTTCGAATTTTTGACCGTAGTCTTGAAGAATGGTCAGTTTAAGGCTTCTTGGCTTCATAGCTGCTTCTCTCAGGCTTTTGGTGCTGATGTCCATTTTAAATTGCAGGGTTCATCCCACTGTGCATGGCACCAAACCCATGTCATGCAAAGGCCACTCAGCAGTGCTTTTGAAAGACCGAATACTAATTCTCAAGAAGGGTGCTAAATCAGATGATCAAATATGGTTTCTGGAGGTTGGTGTTTTGAAGACCGAAGTCCTTAGTCTAATATCGAAGCATTATTAATGCATGGAAACTCTGAAACATTGGTAGATCTCTATAATTTCCTCATAGATGCTAAATTTTTATTTCTCTTATTATTGGCAGGTGGACACTCAATATGTTAGGCAGCAACAAGAAAATTTGGGGACCGAGGTTGTTGCGTGGAGTAAGGGTGTGATAGGCAATGCTGAGAAGCCTGTTGTTATCAGTGGTCCTTCGGGGGTAGGCAAAGGAACACTGATATCAATGCTGATGAAGGAATTCCCCTCTATGTTTGGCTTTTCTGTGAGCCACACCACCCGTGCTCCAAGAGGTATGGAGAAAGATGGGGTCCATTACCATTTTACTGAGAAGAGTGTAATGGAGAAAGAGATTAAAGATGGAAAGTTTCTCGAGTTTGCTTCTGTCCATGGTAATCTATATGGGACCAGTGTTGAGGCCGTTGAAGTGGTAGCAGATGCAGGGAAAGTAAGTTCCTTCTGCTTAAATATTATTATGGTACATTTTATTGCAAGCTTGGGTAGGGAAAACAAACATAATTTCTATCGAATAGTACATTATATTTATATTGCCTCGTCATTTTTTTTTCTCTTCAAATCTCAACAGCTTATACTAGGGCTGATTAGAAAAGACCCTTACACTTGTCATAATTAAAATTAAGACTTTAAAATGCATGAAATGCAGTGTGTTCTGGTCTTGTCCCGTGATAGTAATGAAATCAAATTCTGTTTAATTATTATGGCTGCCATATAATTTCAACCTTTTAAGATTGCATTTATTCAGATATTATTTTTGACTTTTCTCATCTGAGATACCTTTTTTCCCCCCTCTTTAATTCAGAGATGTATTCTTGATATTGATGTTCAAGGGGCAAGATCTGTGAGGTCTAGTTCTCTTGAAGCCATATTCATCTTTATCTGTCCCCCATCAATGGAAGAGCTAGAGAAGCGCCTTCGTGATAGGTAAGTAATAGGCTGCCTAGTGATGCCTTTAAATTCTTGAACCGCCGAGAATTTTGGGCTAAACCTCAGTGCTTTGTTAAACCAGAGGGACAGAGACAGAAGAACAAATCCTGAAGCGACTCCGAAATGCTGAGGCTGAGATTGAGCAAGGGAAGTCATCGAATATATTCGATTCCATCTTATACAATGACAAGCTTGAGGAGTGTTATAAGAAACTTAAGGTAACTCCTGCTCATATGCAAACTTCTTGACTTTGAGAAGTTTTTAAACATTAAGTAGCCTGATATAAAATATCCATTGGTACAGGGTTTATTGGGACTTGATGTTTGTGTCACTGCTCCTCCTACATCAGGTAAGAATTCAATTAATAGATAAATTTGATCTCACTCTGTAATTACTTGAACATAAATTGATATGTTGAATCTGTCAATTCAGCAACACTTAGAGAGATCAATCTGCCAATGGATCATACAGTGTCAAAAAAGGATGACAAAATCATCATAAACTGCATCTCTTCAGCACTAGAGAAGGAATCAAAGAATTTGTAAGCCTTCTGAGCTCATTACTTATTTAGAATCCAAGTGTGAATTGAGTTCATTACTAACTTTGCATTTGGCATATCAGGATCATGCTGGATGTCTCCTCACTCAAAGGGGGCGCACCTGGACGGACTAGAGGGCTGGAATTTCAAGCCGTCGACTCGTTTTCAGATGGCTTGATTGGAATGGAAAAGCTTAGCTAACATTCAATGAAGTTGGCCAACTGACTTGGTTTCTCCATTCATATATAACTTGAGGAAAATGGGACACGTGATTAGGCATTAGATTCACGTCAACATTTTTTTTCTGTCTTTCTTGTGGCTTCCTTTGATTGTTATGGCTATTGAATTGACTTTGAGAAGTGTTGGCAATCGCACAATTATTATTCCCCACACAAGTAATGAGATGGCTTGTGATTTTTGCATATCCAGTATATTTCCATCAACTAGGAAGACAAACTATGGTTGGAGTCTATCTATTTGTACCAGAATTCCTTCTGCATGAAGGGCCTACAACATGAGCAATTCAAAGATGTGTTTGTGTTAGGCAATTGGTGTTAGACACGACATAGAATTTCAAATCATACATTTAACACATTAAAAATTTATTGTGTGCATGGTTTAGGTCACATTCATGCTTACATCGTATTATAGTTGTGTTAGTTTGTAACATCCTTTTCTCCATTTGGTAACACTTCCACTAGGGAGGATTGACCCACGTTTAACTTACCATCTTAGTGCTTCAACCTAGAAAGGTCTCAGTAATGGTTGGAGTACTTTGAGCCCCACATATTGGCTGTAGCAGATATTAATTCCTAACGCGTGGCATTGAGTGAGACAAACCATTTATCAACTGCTGCTAAAGGATGTCAGTAAAACTGCTACAGAGAAGCTATGATAAACTGGGCTTAGTTTCAAATAATTAGATTAATGGTTATATAAAATTGCTCAATATTGTATATGAATGAAGCAGAAAAATGTTGATAAAAGATTGGATAGAAATTAAGTTAATTATGAAGAGGGGATGGCTTTATACCATCACATTACATATGCATTATCATCATGAGTAGAGTTCATACTTTCTGATACGACAAAACAAAGAAGAGGTTGTGATATGACTAATTTACGAAATCTTATGATCTCTAGCACTAAAAAATGCTTTTTCTTCATGACTGGTGACTACATCGAGACACTAAATTGTCTTAAATATTTATTGTAACTAGATATTTTGGAATCTGCATGTCTTTGTCCCTCATGCCACTGGTGTTTTGTGTAACAATCAAAAAAAAATAATCGCCAAATAATCAGAAATCAACAAGAGCTGCAAATTATGTTTGTCCTCGCAGAAGTTTTCTTTGGAGATAGTTTTAAAGCTTCAACACCTGAGAGGAGCATGAAAAAACAAGGGCCAGACTAGACTGTGTCATAGGATATTGTTTTCTATACACAGCATTCCACATATCAGATTGTTAGAAGACTGAATTTAAGAGAGAACCTTATTTTTTGTTCACCCTAATCCAGATCATCATTGAGTTTTAAATTAAAATGAGAAATGTTATTTATATATCAAAAATATATATTAAGAGTAAACATCAAGCCACTAACCACGAAACTAAACTAATGATAAGGAGCTTAAATAATTTGTATGAGATAATAAATGTAAATTTTTGTGCCACTGATATACAAAAATAAAGGTGAACATCATAAATGAAGAGAGATAAAATATTTACTAATAATATATAAATAGAATAAAGTCTTTATATCCATTCTAGATATCTACTTTGATATTAAATAATATTAATGTCTCTTCATATTTTCTTCTATTAATATCAACTTTAATATATCAATAACATTAGCTAAAATTGGCACGGATTCTTTAGTTATCGCTATTTTATATTTTTCTGGGGGGTGTCCGGAGAGAAGAGAACAAGTGGGACAGGCCGTTAGTGCAGTTTTCGGTTGTTATTTGTGAATCCACAAGGAAAGCTTGGCTCTGAACTCTGAACTGGCATGTCATACCGACATAACATGAGGTGGTTGGTCCTTGCAGGGCAATGTTTCAATGAGAATTTGGCTTAGTAAGGCTCTCACCGGCAGATTTTTCTCTTTGAAATTTATTCTTTATTTTAGGAGTTAAAGGGTATAATTACTAATGATAAAATTAAGGGATTTCATTTGGTTCCCTTGTTTTTATAAAAATACGAGTATTTTTTTATTCAATAGTTGTTATATATATTTGAAAAATAATTTAAAAAATTTAGCAATTTGAATTAATAGGACCTGATTAATTCTTAACTATAAATAATTTAAATTCTTGTAAAATATATATACTTACATGATAGATCATAAATATGTATGTATCAATCATTCTCAGTTTTTTTATCAACAATTATAATTATTCGCTTCAACTTTTAAGGTACATATTACATTAAAGGAGTCAAACCTCACATAAGTACTCTAACTAGCCATTAGCCAATCGTGTTCTGGATGGTTCAATCAATAAGGTGGTGGGGGCATAGGAGAATACTATTCCAATTCTTGTTGTACCATTTGCAAGTGCAAGGTCTGTGTTATTCCACATATTATTATGACCATGATGCCAACTTATTTTGGTACCTTTCAATCAATCGACGTGTAGAAGTGGGAATGAATGGGGAAGCTTCCTTCATATCGTGCAACTTGCCATGTTCCCACCGAAACTTTTCCCTGTGGGGACCCTGAAAGCGCATCACGGTAGCAACTTGGGACACACAACAAGTGTCCTCCTCTGCTAACAGGTAACTGCTATGGCAATTCACATGCTAGTGTTGAGATGGTAGCTACGGTTTAAATTCTTCTACTTATTACTAACTTTCAATAAAAATATTTCTCTTTGTTTACTTTTATGAGCTTAATCTTAATACACAGTTAAACTAAAATATATTTCATATTATAAACTAATTATATATTATTATATGTGTCTTTTAAGATAATTATTTTAAAAGTTAAACACTTATAATTAGCTATTAATACATAATATTTTTATTTGAATAATATATTAATATATAATTGAATTACAATATAAAAGAAATTTATACTAACTACGCATTGAATTAAATCTTTCATTGAAAAATATTTGTCTTCACAACTACTTACATGGGTCCATCTTTATACAATTGTTCTTTTGTAAACGCATTACTAAATGGTAGTGTCACATAATTAGAATAAAACAAAGAAAACAAAAGCACAGTTGTCCTTGCAATTGTAAGACTTATCATTATTTAAATAAATTTTAATTATTAAAATTTCTCAACCTTGCTTGGAACGAGCTAGGTGGTTGAATGCTAAATGTGTAAGTATATTTGACCCCACTAAAACTGGGTTTAGGTGAGAGCGGATCAACCAATGTCCTTTCATTTGAAATGTTATTAATTGACTTTTGAATTTTTCATTTAAATGTAGAAGAGAATTATGTACAACCAGTCAACACAATTTATATCTAGTAAATCAGCAGAAAAAAACTGTCATATATAAAGATATAATTATAACAAAAACTACAACTTAGTCCTTGAATTTTTTGTGGTGTGTTAGTCTTTGAAAAAAATTTACATATAAGTTCCCTAATTTTACCAATGTTATAACAAATTGGTACTTCTGTTAATTTTGTCCATCAAAAGATAACAGAGATGATGATATAGATTGTTAATAGGTGATATGGGTTATTATATGATGATCTGGATGTGTTTAACTACTCACAACATGCCTAAATACATGGTTACAACAAGCATACATCTTTGGACAATGTTCAGAGATTAATACATATTTTCTGGTTTAGATCAATAAAAAAAAACTATGTATTTAAGTTTGTTGTGGGAAGCTAAATACACCTAAATCATCATATAATAGTCCACATCACTAATTAACAATCTATGCCATCATCTCTATTATCTTTTAATAGATAAAATTAATAGGGATACTAATTTGTTATAATATTGATAAAATTAGGAATTAACTTGTATGCAAATTTTATTTTTCAGGGACTAAGTTGTAGTTTTCCTCAATAATTATACAGTCAACAACAAAAGTTTTAAGCAGAGTCAATCATTTTTAATTATATCTTCAGTTTTACAGCACTAATAAAAAATTTAAAAAGGCTCAGAGAGGAGAAACACATAGCTTTTTTTTTATTTTTTGGGCAGCAAAACTTCATAACTTAAAATGCCCGTTTCGGCCTATAGCTCAAGAACAATAAAGAGTGGATCGTTCCAGACCAAAACGAATAAAGAGTGGATCATGGCCCATAACTCTTCTTTTTCAACCTGGCCTATCACTGTTCTATAACATTAGATAAAACAGGTCTATCAAAATCTAAAACCCGATTGTATTTAAGAGGCCCATTTTGAAATCTACACATACCGGCCTGCTTTCTGTTTTACCCAATACCGAAAAAACGGTGTTCTGCTATGTTCTCTCTTAGACCCAAAAAAGAAAAAAGCTTTGCTCTCCCTGAATATTGAAAAACAGGAACTCAATCAGGTTCTCACGTCTCATTAGAAAAAAAAAAGAAATCAAGTTCTCATGAGATCATTTTTACTGTCAGATATCTTTGCAGTGTGATATTAAATTATTTTTGTTCCGATGGTTAATATCTAAAACTGTATAATATTCATTGGTTATAATTTTAGACTTAGTTAGCTTATGTTTGTTTTATCATGTTCTACTATACTAAACTATATGTAGTAATAGGTTTTACCTTCAATTTTTAATCAATAAAATTATGTTGAAAAAAAATAGAAATAGAGAGTCTATTTTATTTATTTTTTAATAAAATTAAAGTTTAAAAAAATTTAAAATGTTTTTGGTTTAATTTTGATGATAAAGTACTTTTTAAAGTTATTTCCTAAGATCGGGTCAAGTATAGATGAACAGATAGTGGAATGAAATAAAAATTTTATTAATCTTGTTTATAAGTCATATTATGAAGGAATAGAACAAAAAAAATTATATCATTTATTAGTTGCAATTTTTAGTTTCTCATTCGATCCCAATTTTGGGGAAATAAAATTGAATATTTGAAGGAAAATGAGAGGGAATATATCTCCTTCAGTCCCTTTCCTTTCTTGTCTGTATTTAAAACCTCAAAAAAAAAAATTATTTCCCTTTTCATCATTTCCTTTTATTTTTTCTTATTATCTATCATCTAAACATTTTTTGGTAAATCTATCATTTAAACATAGTGTAAAAGAAAACTTAAAATTAATATTTTAAAATCACAGAAATTTGAAACAGGAATTAAAATGATAAAAAGCACATATATATGACACCTGTAGTTCTTAGCAGCTACGACAACACAACGCAAATTTGAAAACCATAATAGCATAAGTAAAAGCACTCCAACTCCATTTGGACACAAATCCAGGGACTGAGATAGCATTTGGTATGAGGTAATTCTTCTGAATTATTGGTAATATTTGATTAAATTATTTTTACCCATAATATTACCTTATTTGATTGGGTAATATTATTAGAAATTCAGATTTCCAAAATAATATGGATTACTATTAATGTAGTAATGTGGAGTATCTTTTTGAAAAGTGGTAATATGGATTGCCACATTGGTGGCAATCCTCTTATTATTATTATTATTATTATTAAATTAATAATTATTATTATTGTGATTAAATATTAATTATATTAATAATTAATATTATTTTTAATTATTATTATTTAAAAAAATTATTAATAACATTAATTATTTTTTAGTAATAATTATTAATAAAATTAACTATTATAATCATAATTAATAATTAAATTTTTTCATTCTTATTAATTAATTAATTAATAATAATAATAATAATAATAATAATAATTATTATTATTATTAACTATTGATTATTATTATTAGTATTATTATTATTATTATTAGTTTAATATATATATTACCTAATAATTTTTTTGATATACCAAACATGGTATTCTAAATTACCACTTTGATTATTTATGTATACCAAATACTGCATTTAACATTACCAGTAATTTAAAATGTGATAATCTTTCTAAGTGGTAATCTATATTACTGACAATATTCATAAACAATGTACCAAAACTTACCAGAGTTTGTTTATCTGGGGAACTTCAGATGTAGGAATTAAAACTTTCATGGGACAGTCCTGGTGATTCCCCTTAAGTTCGCGTCCATACAAAATCACATTTTAAAATTGAAAAAAAAAAAAGTCTTGTACATACTAGGGTACCCAACTTCATGCATTGCCGTAACCAAATAAAATGTTAACTGTTAATTAATTAATAATTAACATATCTTTTGATCTAACACAAACCAAATGACTCAAAAAAAAAAAAAAATATTAGAGCGCTATAATTTTTGTCTGAATCATTTATCAAAATAATGTGACATACTTATTAATTCTTAAATAGGTAAATAGGGCATGATACTTTATTTTATTTAAATAACACTCTTGTTTTATGAACAAAAAATGTGGTAGTTTTTTAGCTGCCTAACATTGCCCAATGATTTATGTGTACATAAGATCTCCCTCTAAATGATCTCCATCTGCTGGAGCTTCTACATTGGATTCTCCTCAATTCATCCATGTGCGCTCGTGTGTTTCTTCTAGTGTGGACGCCATTCCGGTCATCAACTCATCATATAATAAACCCAAAACTAGCATGATTTGTGTACTATAATCACTTTATTGTTACGCATATTCCATCACAAAGCTATCTATCTTCGGATTCTCATTTTGCAGCTGCAGATGCTGTACTTTTTATTTCCATTTTTCTATTCTTTTTGGGGTACTGTCAAAGGCAAGGGTGGCAATGATAATGATAGCCCGCGTTTTAATATACCGCTTGATGCTACCTTTTTGTTACAGATGCAACTTTAATCCTATAAAGTAGACTGGACACTTCCGAGTACATGCATAATAAGAAAAAAGACTTTGGAAGAAAAAAATAATAATATTATAGTAGCATTATGTGTGCAGTGCATTTGATCAGTTATTAGTAGGAAAAAGATATACAAGGTAAGGACCAGTTTATCAAAAAAAAAAAAAGATATACAAGGACCATAAGAAAGAATATTCAAGAGCATTCACTTCCACATTCAAAAGTTGCCTTTTTCTCTTTTCCCTCTCTTTTCTATCTATGTGTTGTGTGCAGATGACACTATGATCAAGATAACATTCAAGCATGGAGAGCTAGCAAACGAAAAAGTAAATATTAGAGAAACTTAACTCTTCGAAGATGAGATTGTCAGCATATATAGTCATCAAGCAAAGTGTATATTAAACTAGTCAACTCATTATATTAATGAAAATTACATTGATGAAGCCAAATACAATCAAGTCCCTTCTGCAAGCAATGCATATTAATTCCCAGAATGTCAAAGATACTAACTAGTTAAAACTACCTACCCTTCCAGAAGTCTACACCCTTAGAAAGGTAGAGGTGATAGATAAATCAAATTTGCATACACACAAATGTAAAGATTTTCATGATTTACAAAGCTACATTAAATAGCACCACTCCAACCAGCAAACCAAAACAAAAACCAGAGAAGTATTAAGAGTAAGAGAGTCATGCCTAATAATCAAAGTGCCTAATTGCACAAGTCATAAACACCATCATTTCAAAGGATCAGCAATTTAAGTCATAAAGCAATAGTCACCTCTAGAGAAACTGAAGTGAACTGAACTTCATACCCTATACTTGGAATCAAACTTCAAGCTGACACATTTCTGAGTGCCGAAAAGAAGAATAACTCTATGTCTGGTGAAGCAAAAAACGCTATTGGGGATTTTGATGAGTAGTTTTGCATCACTCTTCTCTTCTTTGGAGCTGGTGGACATGTTAAGACCTCTGGAATTCTGAACCTTTTAGCCTTTGGTGTAACACAGCCACTTGAACAAACATCTTCCTCATTATCCCTATTAGCACCAATTTCTCGGGAGCCAGAAGAAGTAGCATACTCGGAAGGCCTTTCCATTGGTTTTTGCTGCTTTCTTTCCTCAAGGTTTTGCCACTTCACTTGAGTTCTTGTAGAAGCTGATGCCATCTCTAGTAGCTAAATCCAAAATGGGTCCTCACTTGCCGCTTGCACAAAAATTAGTTGAAAAGCTATATATCAGTTTGCATTTCTAAAGGTGGACACAGAAAAAGACCCTTGTTTTGTTTTGTTTGGCTTCTGTGCTAAAACCAAGTATTGTTGATAAAGAAACCATGTAGTCATCACTCAGCAGCAAGCATGCATATCCTGATTTTGAAGAAGCATCAAACGATTTTCAAAGAAAAATACTATTAGAAGACGTGTTGAAAAGATCCTCTCTCACGCCATAATATATCAGATAACTCTGAAAAATCATAGTACTATAGCAAAAACTACTACCACTATAGGAATAAAATTAAATTTTATCTCTACCAAATCCTGATAAGATAGAAAAATAATCTCGAGGTCCCTAAGCCAGCTTTTCCCCTCTATGGGTATGAACTGGAAGCTTACCTTTTCGCTCGAGGTCATATAAGGAACATACATAACCCCACCCAATATTCCCGGTTATTTTGTAAAGCAAAAGCTAGAGAGGAAACACACAGAAGGAGCGATAAGCTTCTGCTGATTCTTTTTCTTATTATTTTTATTGTTAGGATTTTTAAACAGTGTGGTAATTGTAGTATTGCCTTTCTCTCATGATGATTGTAGTACAAAAGGTCAAAAGTAAATGCACTTTTTTATAATGATTTTTTAACCATTAATCTTTAGCACATTGATTAACAAAATCTTTTATTATTATTCAAAATTATGAGGTATGTATACTATTATAGTTCATATAAATTTCTTATAAAATTATTTTTTGTTTGACAGCTAAAATATGTAGGTTATATATATGATACTTTTTTCAAAAGAGATTATTATATAAATATATATCTAACATATCATATTTAATCATATTTACAATAAAATTATTTGTATTTAGGTTCTATCAATTTTATTGTAAATGTATTTAAATATAAGATGTTAGATTTATATTTATGTAATAATTTTTCTTTCTA
This sequence comes from Pterocarpus santalinus, assembly GCA_031439595.1. NCBI lineage: Eukaryota > Viridiplantae > Streptophyta > Magnoliopsida > Fabales > Fabaceae > Pterocarpus > Pterocarpus santalinus. Next base: position 64,071,276 of record CM062532.1, read on the forward strand.
ATTCATAGTCACATTTTTAATTTAAGATATTAACGTTAATTGCTAACTTAGTTTACTCACTAAGATTTTTTATTTTCCTTTTGTATTATTTTTTTAACTTGACAAAGAGAAACTTTTAAGTAAAAGATTTAAGAGAAATTTTTTCTATATTTTCTTTTTACATAATTTATGTTCAATAAACTAATAAAATATCAGCATAATTTCATTTAATAAAATTAATATACATGGTTTCATGGCTTCATATATATATATATTGTTTCATTATGCTTGTGACAACAAATTGTATAGGTTATCTTTACACTGTTTACACAAGAAACTCTCAAATAGATACAAGAAGGTACAGTGTGATAACTAATAGCTATGACTTTTTCTTGATTTGTTCTATCAATGATATACAAAACCGTTGATCGGCAAAGTTGATGTGGGTTGTTGGCAATCTGCATTGGCCTGCATATGTGTGGTCATTGATAGATCACGTATCCTACGATTGAAAGTTGTGACCTTTACATCCACAATCTTGCATAGAATTGGCACCATATGTACTATAATATTCTTATTACTGTATTAATAAAAAATAATTTTAATATATTATTAATATAAAATATTTTATATTATTAATTAATTATATATAATATGTTTATATATATAAATTTTATAAAAATTATTATAAAATAAATTTAATTAGTATATATTGACAATATAATTATATTATCAACCAATAGAAATACTGAAAAGTAAAAAATTATAATTAATCCCTCATTATAATGAGTGATTATTTATATAAATTAACACTTTCTACTATTTCTAGTAACTGATAATATAAGATTATTTTAACGGAATACACATGTCAATAGCGATACGAATTTCGTATTCATACCAAATATGATTTCTTATACTAGAAATATATTAAAATTAAATTCATATGGATATATTCTTGTGATCCCGCAACATTGGATGTTGTGGGTTAAATAAAATGAAATACAGTCATCTTAAGTTCATTCATGTAGTAAATTTCAAGTGAATATATATTTATAATTATAATTCAATCATAACAAAATAAATATATAATTCAATAAAATATTCATAGAATAATTGTCATTTTTGCGAAATCGCTATCATAGTGACACTTTATTCTGCCATATCATTTCAAGTACTTTATCAGTATTTTTCGTGAATATTCGGATTCAGATACAAATTGAAAAAAAAAAACAAAAACAAAGAAAATATATTCAAGGAGAGTCCTCCATCAACCTTCCCTTGTGCACATCAGCATATCCAATGTTGCTAATTTTCAAAATTGCGGCAACCACTCCAAATAACTCTTGGAATCTGATCACAAATTATAATTGAAGAAGACCCTCTAAAATTTCCGCTACCTGAACATTAGTGCTGTTGCTCTCCTTTTGTTTATATCCATTAAGTAATCCTTTCCAACTCCTATAAATTTGATTAATTCTGATAATGAAATGATTTTGGGTTGCTTAATTTGTATTCTTTTAGTATCCAATCATGTAATTAAAAAGGACAACAAAACTGAAGTAAATATACTAAACAGGAAGTGAAGGACAAAAGGGTTCATTTGAATGAACTTATATAAAAATATCTTTTTTAATTTTTTTTAAAAAAGAAGTTTTTTGAAAAAGTAAAAAGTTATTTTATATTTAGATGTAACATTAAAAAGATCTTCTTTTATTTTTAAATATCTTTTTTATCTTATAAAAAAGGTTTTTTCTAAAAGATAAAAATTTTAACTTCTCAAAAAGAGATATTTTTGTGCTTTTTCTAGTGGTTATGTTTTTATTAGAATATTTTCTCAAATATATAAAAAAAAATCAAAAGTAATTTGTTTATTAAAAAGGATCTTTTCTGGTCAAAATAAGGGCACCCAAATAAGTACAAAATTTAAAAAGAACTTCAAGTTTCAAGCTATTGCCTGACTAAGGATGTTAAGATTCTTTTTCAATTTTTAAAGCATAATCTAATTCTTACCAAAAAAAAAAAAAACATAATTTAATTGTGTGTAATCATCAACGTATATTTTTAACAGCAAGCAATCTCAACTATTTTTCACATCAGAGATAATACAAACTTAATATGATATAATAACTTGAATGATGTCAACACATTCACAAACTGATCTGTTAGCATAGTAATTAAAAGTTTTTAAAATTTAAAACAAACAATTTCAGCTTTGTAAGCAGTTAGGAAAAGCAAAGTAAAACACAGTTAGCGCCCACCGTGGGGCTCGAACCCACGACCACAAGGTTAAGAGCCTTGCGCTCTACCGACTGAGCTAGACGGGCAAGTTGAGAACGTGACTCAATAAAGCATAGAAATTTAATATCTCCATTTATGTTAATATCAGCTACTCTAGCTACAACCATTGTATCCAACGGACACATGTCGTTTAGCACACTAGACAAAATTTTTCTACCAGAACCAACTTTTCCCTAGAAAATAATTAGAATAGCAATACCAGGCAAAGATCATTCATTTTTTTTTTTGGGTGGTATATTATTCATTTATAATTTATAGTACAGCGTTTTGCCACTTGTGCTAGCGGGCATTCGTGTTACAATAAGGTAAATTGTAGTCAGAAATACTATATAAAAAATTGTGTTGAACTTCAACCCTTCTTTTTTTTTCTTTTTGATAAATACAATGCTCAAAACTCCCTGCATAAGAGAGAAGCAACAATCACACAATAACAGTATCTATTACAAGATCAAAACCTTAACCAATTCAGCAATTTAACACAAGCAGCGGCTAAACAAACAGCATTATATATCAGATACTAATCTCTGCATCTGCTACTGTGCAAGTGTGCATACAATATCTTGTACTTGGTACTCCTAGCCGACTCCTCTGCACAGAATCCATACCAGTCCACATTGCTTCAAATGTTCACTATAATTGGAAATTCACCATCTTTTCTTCATGTAATTAGGTACAAAAACATTCCTTTGCATATCTCCTTATTGACCACCAGACCTCTTCGTATCTAGGGACAGCATTCTCAAAAATAATTTTCATTTCTAGTGCACCATATACCAATAACGTGACAATAAGCAATATTCACACACTTTTTTCGTTTTAAAAAAAAAAAAACAGAAAATAGAAGGAAGGAAAAAATGCTCAGTTTCGAGTATGTGCTCAAATGAAGACCTAAATTCAGGCAGATGCCCCAATATCAAATGAACAACACAATCTCCAAAGTTCAGAGTCACAACCCCAAATAGGTTTAAAGGGCAAAAAATAATGCGCATGACTATTTTTCACCTAGATGTTAGTTTTAGTCCAACTATACATGTTGAATATGAAGGTGACTAAAATTGTACAATAAATGAACAGAAGTTCCTAAACAAATTTAGCTGCACCAACACTACCGAGTCTCTGATTCTGAACCATTATCTTGTGGCTCATCTTCCAGCAATGGCCTCTGGAAAGCAAATGGAGGTGGTGGGGCATCAACACTCAATGTACCATCTAGTACTCTCACTACCTCCCCCATAGAAGGTCTCCTACGTTCATCCATTTGAAGGCACCAGAACGCAATCCTCAATGCACGCTCGAGTTCCTCGGAATTGGCACCGCCCTCAATTCTTTTATCAACCACATTTGTAGCATTCCCTTCAAACCATTCTTTATATGACCATTCACAAAGTTCACCATGATCTCTACATCCAGTCAACAAGGTTAGTACTAACTTGCCAAAATCCCCTACATCCCTCTCAGCTGAAAAGCCACAACACACAGCCTCACCGTCTACTATTGCAAACCCAAATTCACTCACCTTGGCCTCTAAGTTTTCATCCAATATGACATTTTCACATTTCAAGTTTCCATGGCTTATAAACTCCCTACACCCGGAGTGAAGATAACAGATGGCCTTTGCCACACTTGAGCATATTTCGATTCTCTTTCTCCAAGTTAGCCTCTTGCAAAAAGTGCCATCATCTATGTACTTGTCCAGAGAACCATTTTTGCCATATTCGTACACCAAAAATCTATGATTGAACTCACAACAATAGCCCTCCAGCTTCACGAGGTTCTTGTGGTGGATGCTCCCTATCTTCAGAACAGCACTCCGGAACTTCCTTTCTTCTATGGAAGCATTCAGCTCTTTAACTGCAACCAGGCAGTTGTTTGGTTGCACACCCTTGAACATGTTTGGCCCAATTTGATTCTTGAAATCCCCAGTGAGGCTCTTGATTTCTGAGAAGGATAACACAATTAAGCCCTTTGAATTTGAGCCTCTAAATGCTAAACTAGCTTTTCTCCTAGTAGAGTTTTTTCTTCTGTAGATGAAGAAAACAACTCCCAGCTGAAGGATAGCGATGATGAAACATGTGCCTGAGGCTGCTCCTATTAGACAAGGAACACAAAGGCTAGGAGCCAGTTTTGGTGGAGGAGGTGAGTTTATGAGAGTGGGATTTACAGCAAATGGATCCGAACATCTCTTAACAAATGATATTGAGCTTAGAGATGGATCTGCGTAGCCAGTGACATACTCAGTTTTCTTGATTGAGCATTGTGGAATACCATCATTGGAAAAGGTTGCAACTGTACACCGTGAGTCGTTCAGGCACAACTGTTCACATTGATGCAGACTACTTATGATAACTGAGTCATCAGGGGGATAAATTCCATATAGATGTGTGTTCCTAGATGTTAGCATAGTGGAGCCAGGTTCACACTCTTGTTCATATGGAACCAAACATGTGTTAGCCTCAGTTACATCAAAAGGGCAAATGCAATCAGCAGTACCTGAGGCATTTAAGACACAGATACCGCGTTTACCACAAGTTGCAAAAACCTTGCACTGATTCTCAACAGCTTGCCAGACTGATCTCCAGGACTGTGAAGTTTCTTCCCACGAATATAGGCGGAGATTGCCATCCACATCTAGCCTAAGAAATCGGTAGCTAACAGAATCATTGTGGTCCTCTCCAAACACACTCCAAACAACATTCAGACGTCGATCTAGAAGTTGCAGAGCTCCACTGGTTGAAAGAAATGCAGTGAGGTTCAAAGTTGAAGGGCTTTCACTTGTCCAGTAGGTAATATTGCTCTCCCAGCGAAGCTGCAACTGCCCCGAAGCATTCATGTAAAGGCTGTAGTAACTGGACATTGGATTCTTGGCCGCAGCGCGAAGTATCTGATAAGCAGATAAAGTCTGTCCTGGGAGAAGTGTATCACCTGGAGTATCAAAACTTTGCCAAATGATGTTTTGCTGTCTGTCTATCAGAACAAGATTGCCACTATCATCAAGAGAAGCTGAAATAACGCCTCGGTTACTCGTTCCACTGCTCCATACAGAGTTTCCTTCTGAGGAATCAAACAGGACTAGTTCCCCGTCTGGGGTGAGTTGGAAATAGGACATGTTACCTACTGTGTCTTGAGCTCCAGCAATCCAAACCACTGTTTGTTGGCTATATGGTATAGACTTTGCATTGAAACGAATGCCAACACTAAACCGGTTAGGTTCATCTGAATTGTTAAAGAATCCAATTGCAAAATCACCATTTGAGGAAACCCAACAGTCATTGTCAACCACAGAAAGTTTGGAGCCTAAAGGTATCACAGCTGTCACAACAGGATGTAGAAAGAAGCAGATAAATGCACATAGCAACAATAGTGACCTAAGGAGACAATCCTGTTCAAGCATATCTATATATGCTCAGAGTGACAAATTAAGATATGCAAAGATGAAACCTATTCCTCAAGTCACATCTAAATGTGGAAGATACTGAATTCCACCCCGGCAGTTATACCAAACACCTGTGAAGAGATAAGGTAGAGAGAGGTCTTTGTCAAGCCCCAAGTGTGGTTCAACAGTGCAATGATAAGAGCTCAAAAACACATAATTTCTAGAAAATTTAGGTGAAGAATGATGACAAATATGATGGGCTAGGGAGACAATTACAAAAAGAACCAAAGGTGGAAGAAAATAAACAAAAGTTTGGTACCTGAAAGAATAGCCCAAACTCCAAAGCTCGGAAATTCAATAAGCCACCACTGGCTGCTACCATGAGCATCACAGAAACTTAAAACAAATTCATAAAGCAGCACCATGAAACTTGACAGTGTAGAGACCCATGTATGAACTTGTATCCGCAAAAAGGATGATAGGAGATACTAAAGTGGAAGCTTTTTCCTATTCTTGTGAAAAAAAATAGCTGCAAAAGATGAATTTGAGTGCTAAAAAAATTGGAACTTTGTGCAGAGATGGGACCCAAATTAGACCAAAGTGGAGCACATTTTGGAGAATGCAATATCACTTTTCAAGGCTCAAACTTGAAAGAAATACAAGAGCCTTGAAAATTATATTGCAGAGGAGCAGCCTTGAAAACGATTCCAACACCAAGAGGAATTAAAAGGAGAATGAAAAGGTACAAAAGAAAACTCTCAATAATACAAGCCTTGAAACTGGCACAGCGTTGATGGTGGCTCAAAACAGCAAGCTTGGCATTTTCTGAGCCAAAGAGAGTAAGAGAGAGATCTGAATATAAATGAAACACTCTGAAAGAAAAAAGGGCAAGAGCTCAGAATCAGGACAAGGTAATGTTCAACTTGAATGCACCAAATCTTATGATCCCAGATAGAAATTTTCTTCCTTTATGTTTTTTTCCTCTCTATTTTCTCAGAAGTAACCCAACTTCGCTGAAAAGGGTCACAGCCAAAGAGAAGAAAGAGGAAGTAGAACAAACACTGAGCAATGAACAACACTTGTCACAACACAGTAGTTAAGTTGCTGGTGGGTAGAGAAAGGACATGAAGTTGAAGAGTCTGAGTCTGTGAATGGGTGTGAGTTCAAATGGGGTGGCTTTGTTTTTGAGGGTGCTGCTGAAACTTGCTCGGTTTAGATTATGGTAACTGGAAAGAGTGTGAGTGAGAATAGGAGAAAAGAGGAATGTTTGGGGAAAATGGGGTGACGAATAGAAGCAATGTGTGAGTGTAAGAAGGATAAGAAATCCGAGATGATTGGGGTAGTTGCTTGCAGAGATGAAGAAAAAGAAGAAGAAAAAGAAAAAAGAGGAAGAGGAGGAGGAATGAGTGAAGAACAGGAAGCAAAGGTGAACAAAACGGATTTTAAAGGAATTTTCACTTCATTTTGTTATTGCTAGTTTTTTTCTTGGGTTATTATTAGAGCACGTTACCAACATTATTTCAATTATCTTGACACTTGTTTGTCTTATTGAGATTTTGTGTTCGAATTTTCGAAATTAAAAAAAAAAAAAAGTTTCGGAAGAACTCGGCTTTTTTTGTACATGTGTTGGATGAATTTTTTTCCTAGAAAAAAAAAAATACATCAATTTCCTTGAGATTTTTTTAAAAAAAATACTAAATTCTAAATTTATAAAAGAAAAAAGACACTCCACTCAATAATATATATATATATATATATATATATATATATATATAGATATATGAAATCAACTTAATATTATTATATGTTAATTAAATATATTTATTTTATTAATAATTTAATAAAATATTAATTTAAAATTCATAAATAATTACTATAAATATTTATAATATATATTTCTTTATATGGATTACATCCTTTATAAAATTAATTAATTATTATTAGTACATTGATATAATAATTACATTTGAATAAATTGTAATAATATATATATATCTTCAAAATAAATGAAATGTGAGACTTGTTAAAGTAACTAGTAATTGATATTGTTGAAAAATAATTCTAAAGAAGATTTTATTGTTACAATAATAATGAAAAATTAGTATTATAATATTTTAGTTAATATTAATATTAGATAATCATAAGAATGGGATTTTAATATACTATTAATATAAATAAACAAATATATATATATATATATATATATATATATATATATATATATATTCTAAGAATCATTTAATAAAATATTATATTTTTCTATAAAACTGGTAAACAATTATCATTGACTTTTTTTAATATATATATATATATATAAGTAGAACTCTAGATATGGGTTATATCCCATAAAAACAAATATTATTTGTTATTGCATCTAATATGTGGAATAACTTAAATAAGTTGTAATAATATATGTAAATAATTTTAAAATATAAGAAACATGAGATTTGTTAAACTAATTAGTAACTGATAATTGAAAAGCTATTATTAAGAAGATTTTATTGTTATGACAATACTAACAAACTAGTTTCATAATACTCAGATATCTTAATCAACATTAACAATAATACAAGTTAAATATAAATATTTAGTTTTAATATATTGGCTACATAAAAATAATAATGTACTATTAACATAAATAAATTTATACAATTATTTAATTATGTATATTGTAGTAAATAATAATATTGTTTGAATTATTAATTATTAATATATTATTTAGAAAGGAGCAAATACAAAAAAAGAATACTAGTTGGATAAAAAGAGATAGCAAAGAGTAGATATTAATTAGATTAGAGTAAAAATTAAAGAGTACTTAATGTGAGTAAAACTAAATTACAAAATTGTACGAATTATAAATTATATTGGCTTAGAAAAAAAGGTAAGTAAATTTTTTATCTAAGACAAAATGTAGAGCCTACACACCTTTATGTGATGTGGAGGTTAACATTCTCTATATATAAATACACTTATTTGTTATGCATTTTGCCTACATTATTTACAAATATTATTGCAATTTATTTAAACATAAAATATATATTACATGCACTAATAATAATTAATTTATTATTTTAGAAATATAATCTACATGGAGAGAGGTATTCTTTAAGAATATATATATATAAAAGAGTTTTATGATGAAATTAGTATTTTATTAAATTATATTAATAAAGCTCAAAATAGTTATTAAATAATAATAAACAATTATATAAATAATAACAAATAATTATTTTTCATGTAAATATTCAATTAAAAATAAATATTTCATTATAAATAATATTTAATATATAAATAAATATTTATAATGGTATTAAAAATATCAAATAAATAATTATTAAAATATACAAAAAATAAAAAAATTGTTTAGTAATAAATAATATTTACTAAATTATAAATATATAACATGAAAATTAAAAATAATTGAATAGTTATTAAAAAGTAAATATTTTAATTATGATATTTAATTTCTAATCTAAATAATTGATAAAAATATTATTTTGATATAATTTTATACTTTCTTTCTATTCCTTACCATAGAAAGTACAAGCGGAAAATATTAAGATGTAAAAGACAAAAAGGGAGTCTTATATATTTTTAAATTTTTATAATTTGTTAAATAAAAATGATAATTATTAAACATATTGAAGTAAATAATGAATAACAATGCATTTGAATTATAATTTTATATAACAAAAATTAATAAACATTTGTAATAATTACAATTAAAAAAATAAATATTGAAATAATAATATTTATTTTTAGTTTTAAAATTAAATAACTAATAAAATGATTAATTTATTACCTTTTTATTTTTCGTTAAAAATTCACTTGTGATTAGAGTTATTTGTGATGGTGTGAAGATGATATTATATTATATAGTATATATTATATACAATATCAACATTGTATAAATTTAAAATTTTACAAATAGCATCAAGTCTTATCCTATTTTGCATATCAAATGGCCTTAAGAGTGATTTAATGGATAATAAACTTATGTAATACATAGATCACAAAAAATTGATAAAATTATAATATATTGTATTTGTTTATCCTATTTTTTAGATCTTATATAATAAATTCATATTTCACATAAAAAAATTTAAAACTATCAGATTTTATCTTATTATTATCTATAGCAAACAAACCCTAAATGCTAGTGTTGAATGTTTAATTTAGGGTTTAATTAGGGTTCAATCTTAAAAATGCTCTCTCCTCTATCTGGATCATAGGCTTTACAAAAATAAAGTACACTTCTATAATATTAATTATTACATTTTATAAATAAAATTTTAATTATTAATTTGTACAAATAATTTATCAATTTAATAAGTAACAGATCAATAGTTAATAACAAAAATTAAGTGATTAGTTTATCATAACAAGCTTTTAAGTCTTGAATCAAGTATTTCTACAAGGATTACTGTAAAACCAATCTTCAATTAAAGGCCTTTCTAGTAATTACATTTTTAAGAGTTTGAACTCTAGGAGAAGGTGAGTCACTTATTGTTGCATTCAATCTTTATTTAACAGTTAATTAATTCAAGTTGTATGCTTTTCCATTAACAATAAATAAATATTAAATAAAGTTGCATACTTATTAAGGTAGTGCGCACCAAAGTTGAAACAATAGTACATTTTTTTTTTGGAATGGATCATTAATATTTGAAAATTGATTGAAGTCTGATTAATTTAGTTTGAATTGGATCGGTTTATTATGGGAGTAAAATCTTTCGGCATAAGTTTTTTATTTACAAAACTCAAATTTGAGACTTTATTTAAAAAAATAAATGTTAAACTACTTAAATCAATTAAACGTTGATAAATAATACACTTCTTTAATCGTTATTAATTCAGCCCTTTATTTATTGTTCATTTTGAGGGTGTATTTGATTCAATTTTTTTTAAAAAAATTATTATAAAACTTAAATATTATATATAATTAAAAAAATTAAAAATTAATTTTTTTCATAAATTATCCTTTTCAATTTCTAAAACAAAATTAAAAATAATTTTTTTTAAGATTATGAAAAATTATTCAAATATATGAAAATCAAAATTTTCAATAAAAAATGATTTTTTTAATCAAAAAAATCACAAATAAACACACTGATTCACTCAGTACTTGTGCGCACTTTCTTACTTTCGCTCACATATCCCTTAGCACCCTTTGCCTTGTGGTCGCTGCTTATATTTCATTCTTTTTCCTAGCAGTAACATGCCCCTTTAGTCCACCCAAATTCATGATTATTGATTAAGCCACCACAACTGACCCGTGATGGAGCTGTGTATTTATAAAGCTCCAAGTTGGGTTAAAAAAGTTACTTATATAAGTAATAATTAATAGAATTAAGAAACTCGCAAAGAGTTCGTTGACATAGTAAGTAATTTTGAAGATGCTTACGGCTTGTTTGATTTCAATTTTTATTTTTTATTTTTATTTTCTGTGTTTCTTGTTTTCAAAATTTTATAAAAGAAGTAATGAAAATAAGAAATAAAAATAGAAAATAAGATTTTATTATTTTTACTATTTTTATTTTTTCTTTGATAAAATTCAAAAAACAGAAAACACAAAAATAAAATTAAATAGAAACTAAACAAACTCTTAAATTCTAAAAAAAAAAAGCAATTTTTATAAGAAAATAACTATTTATGCCTAGAAATAATTGTCCAATTTTAAATATGTATATGAATTAAAAAAATGATTGAAAAAGTCTCAATATTAGATAAATTTATGTGTATTTTATAAAATTATCTTTACTTAATTCTCTCTCTTTTTTAATTATCTTTTTTTACTTACTCTCTTTTATCTTTTTAAAATGGGTATAACTGAAAACAAAAGTATTATCTAAATTTCCTAAAATGACAGTTAGTTATAAAAAAATAAAATTTTAAAAATGGATAATTATTTCAAGATGATGGTGGTAAATAACTCTTATGCTCTCATAATCACATCCAACAAGATATTAATGAACGTAAGAAGTCCAAATACCCTGTAAATAATTAGCTTTTACTGTATTAAACTCGTAACTTACAAAACTGCATCCATCAATCACATTTAATTGTCAACTTAATCATTCCATTAAGGTACAACATAAATAAATTTCATTATGATAATAATTAGTCATTTGACATATCTTGAAAAGATTATTCTGCATAATTATTATTTTAATTCAGTTAATTTTACTAAGACTTCTTTTGGTTCTTCATAGCTACTTCATAGAAAAAAATCTTATTCGAAATGCAGGCAGACAGTAAATGCCCGCCCTTCCCAACTGAGATCAAAATGTGGTTTGTTCGGGGGTGAAGAAGTAATTCCACTAAATCCAATCCCCGATGACAGTTTTACAAAAACTTCTGCAGACCTTTATTCTGATATTTTCATGGTATGTTAAGAAATATGAATTAACTAAATGTATAGCAAGCATTATTTTAATTAAGTAAAATGACGCACTGCATCAACACTAAAACTTTAACATTAGGAATAGGTAGTATAATTAAAGTATAATTGTATTAATTACTTCAATTCAAATTTTAAATCAACATGTATACGAGAGTGTGGATACTCTTGAGCGAACTACTCTAACATAAGCATAAGCTTCAAAGATGCCACAAGAAGAAATTTAATCTCAATGCAAACATTAGACTAACTAAAGAAAGAAGAATAATGTAAGCGGCTGTTTGGCAACTTGAACCAAGTTTTTTGGTTTATTGAACTAAATTAATATGGCATAAAATAGAATCAGGAATTAATGTTAACTTATATAAAAATGAACTAATTTCTTATTAAATGGTGTTTGGTTCGACAATTTAAAATTTAGTTTTAACATGTGTTATTTTTCTTCGTCTGTCCATTTTTCTCCTTGATCATGTTATTAAAAAGTAAATCTAGTTTATTTTCTCATCTAAGAAGATATAATATATCATCAAAATCTTATCTTTTAATAGGATAAGGAGATGTCCTTGTTAATATAGGAAATCTAACCTTGTATTTCAATAGGTGGTAGATGGCAGTGACAACGGATGATTGATGAAGTCAATAGAGAAAGAAATAATTGATGCAAAATAAAAAGAAAGTATTTAAAAGAGATAAAATTAATGAAAAAAAATTAAGATGAAATAAAATTAATTTAAAATTAATTTTTTTCTAAAATTAGATTTAAATTCAAATTAGTTTAGATAAGAATTAATTTTAAAATATTTAAGTAGTTACTAAATAATTTTTATTAAAAATTAAATTTCATTATACTTAGTTATCTATTTTTTCTTGGTTTACCAAACACTCCTATGAAAAGAGAAATATGTCGAAAAATATAAATAACAAATTATTTTTTGAAAAATTAATTTTGGATTATGACAAACTTTTCCATTCCAACTCTAAAGACATATGTACACACGATACCTACGTGAACTTAATTAAGCTAATATAGTTTATTACACAGGGTTAAATATATAAACCCTAAACTCTGTATCAAGTGTTTTGTTTGCTCAGTCACATCCCTAGTTGACTATGGTTGTATTACTGTTACAAAGTCTTCTTTATCGCCAAAAAGAATCTTATATGCAAATGATAAAATAAAGGGGTTGGACGTGAAATTAAGGCCATTGTTCTACGTTTTTTTTTTTTTTTTTGATGAATTATTCTAAAATTAACCACATGAAACAAACCTACGGAATTGGCTAGACAAATCCTAGCTAGCTGCACTATGGACACGGGTTAATTAATTATAACATATAAGTCACCCTTTAAATGATTGACAAAAGGAAAAATATAATTTTAAGCTCAAAGCAGGCAATGAGATAATCTTTGAGAGACACAAAAAAGAGGGGAGATTCTCTTTTGACATCACCTTTTTCGTATCAAAAGAATAACATTTTTAAACTATGTGTGGAAAGCGCTCGTTGGGTGCACACGACGTGCAATGTAAGAATAAAGTGGCCTTTTCCCTTCTTCGAATTCTCAATTACAAAATGGACCCACTAATGGGAATAAACAAAGTTTGAGATGATAACTTAAGTGATAGAATAATGTTTCAAATCTTGTGATGAGTCCTTCTGTTTTTTTTTTTTGGAATGTAACGTGGGAGGCAACAATTAAGGAAATGGAGCCAAATTACCCCCTCGAGTTGTTCAACAACTCGTGCTCGTGATTCAAGCTTTTGTTTTATCCGAGTTTGCAGATATATAATATGAATTAAAACCTAAAACTAATAAGAAAGAAGTTTTATGAAGTGCTTGGGGTAAGGAGTGGCACAAAATGTTAACGGTAGCTAGGTTCGGGGATTTCTATAAACAGTTTTATTTTACTTTTTCTTTTTTTTGCTATAATGTAAGAAAGAAATGATTAAAATTCCAAAAGGAAAAAAATAAAGATCAAACCTTATTCGTATATTTATTTATTTTATTTACATCACATTTTGATTTAGAAAATACAAAAATCATTAATTTTTCAATTTTTATTTTGGCAATAAGCAAGCTTATAATAGTTTTATTTATTTCTTAATTTAACTCTGTCCCATTTTTAATATAATTATGTTATCCCCCTCCCGGGGGGAGGAGGGATCGATTTGGCTGTATCTTATTAACACATATTCAAATTCAGTTATTAGTATTGGACAAGCATATTTAGGATTATTATATATTTATTTTTTGTAATTTTTCTTACAAATCAAAACATGATTTTTTATTTTTAATATGGTGAATGAATGTAATATATATATATATATATATATATATATGTGTGTGTGTGTGTGTGTGGATTTATGGGTCAAAGTATATGGATATGAAAATAAAAAACCGCCAATGATGGCTTTTGTTTTTTTCTGGTATATTGCATAGAGATATATGATTTATTTTGCATTCTAAAAATCACCAATGACGATTTTTCTTGAATTCCCATATCCCCGTAATTTACCTTAAAACCTCATATTTTGGTATAAATTATTTTTAAATACTATATAAAAAAAAGGACCCTCAAAATACATTGATCTTTTTGCATATGAAGAATTGGTGCGAGATTAAAAAATATTTTGAGATATATCTCTATGTGTGTATGCGCATGTGTGTTCGTGTGTGTGCACGTGCGTCCGGGTTTGTGTGATTCAAATTCCTACTACATAGAGAGTGATAGTTTGTTTGACTTCATTTTTAAAAAGATTTTTTAAAACTAAAAGAAACATATAAAAAATAAAATAATTAGATAAGTTTTAAAAATTTTGAATTTAAAAAGTTATTTTAATAAATTTTATAAGTTAAATAGACATTTCTTTAAAAAAATCTCTTTAGAAATATTCATTTTAAAATTATTCTTACCATAAATAAATACACCTTAATTCAAGTATGTTCTTGCCTTAATATGAACAAACCATGCACCTTGAAATGAAGAAAGAAAGAAAAAAATATACGTAATGATTTATATTTCATTAGTTTAAGCTTCAGTTTATCTCGCATACAGTGAAAATGATTTAGGGAGTTTTCATATGATTATTTTTTCAGATTGTAAGGTATTTTAGTAAGTCTAGCCTATTTAATGTTTTTATTTAATTAGGAAGATAAAAAGATTGTACAATCTCTTCGTACAGTTCCTCAAAATTGAAATTGACATCTTATTATAAAAATTCAAAGTTAGATTTTAAGCTTCAACTGGATGCACACTTATATATCATAAATTTTATTTTATTTTTTTTATCTGACTACTATCATTTGAAATTTATTGGACTTTAACTAATTTAATTTAGAGTAAATAATATTTTTGGTCTTAAGATTTTATAGTTGACATTAATTTAGTTTTGAAAAAAATATTTGACATCAATTTAATCTTTACATTTTAAAATTTGACATCAATTTGGTCTGATAGTCAAATCTCACTAATGTCTGTAAACCTCCATTAGTAAATGTGCCTTTGTTGAACTCGGAACTCATAACTTAAAAAAAAATACTTTTATGTTAAGTGAACGAACTTGGAACTCGAAAACTTGAATAAGGAAGAATTGAACTCACGTTGCCACCTTGTTTGAGTTTCCAAGTATCGATTCACTTCTGCCTTGTCAAATTTTCCTAACTCCGAGTTCAGCAACAGCACACATGGAGGTTTACAGGCAAACTCTTATGTTAAATGAAATGTTGAACTCGGAATTTGGAAATCTAGACAAGGAAGAAATGAACTCTCATGTTGTCACCTTATTTGAGTTTTCGAGTTTTTGAATTCCGAGTTTTGATTCACTTCTGCTTAGTCAAATTTTCTTAATTTTGAGCTTAGCAATGACACACACACGGAAGTTTATAGACGAACTTTTACCTTAATTGACACATTTAACTTGAAATTTGGAAATTTAGATAAGGAAGAAGTAAACTCTCACGTTCCGAGTTTCGAGTTTCGAGTTTCGATTCGCTTCTCCCTTGTTAGAGTTTCTAACTTTGGAGTTCATCAACAACACATACACTAATAGAGATTTATGGACGTTAGTGTGATTTGACCATCAAATCAAATTGATATCAAAATTTAAAATATAAGGGTTAAATTAATGTCAAATTGTCAACTATAAAATTTTAGGATCAAAAAATTTATTTACTCTTTGATGTAAGTTAGGGAGGCTTAAAATAGAGATAAAATTCTCAAGTGCTAATTTTTTTCATTTACAAAAATTGCCTAAGATCTTATTTACAAAATTTGCCTAATATCATTTGCAAAAATAAGTATTAAATTATTTGAACAACAACATTATTTTAAATTTAAATAATATCTTTGAGGAGCTGTCTAATCGAACCAATCCTTTTGAGATTACTTCCAATCATTTTATTACTAGCCTTGGCCCTTGGCATTAATTATACTTTTTTTATTCAACTTGTGATTTGTCTCACACATTAATCATTTTCCAAAAAAACTATAGGATACTTTTCTACCATCACAATTCTTCAAGTTAAATGATTGTATATACTATATTATGATAAACAATTGTACAAAATGTAAATACGGTATGTACTTTAAAAATTTGTGATAACAAATTTCCCCATTCAAATAACCAGTACCAGTTTATATCTTCCTTTTTTTTTTTTTTTTTCCGAAGACAATTTAGAGACTTGAAAAGTTGAAACAATTTATGGCAGAGAAAGTGATTGACGAGTTCCGTTCGTCTCATTAACGATGATAAATAGAGGGATTAAATTCTGATAAATCTTTATTATTAAAACCTAGATTAATAATATGATTAATATCTAAAGAAACATTGAGAAGAAAAACATTAGAAAATGATTTTTATTATCTTGAATGTTTAAGGTTTTTACCAAGGAAGAGAAAACTAGATCGGACCGGTTAGCCCTTTTACATCCTCAGCTTCAAAAATCAGGGAAGAATTGGCCGGAACCAGTCAAAACCGGCAAATTGGTGAAATTGGACTAGTTAAATTGATTGACCAATTCATTTTTTTTTTCAAATTTTGGTTAAAATGTTTTCTTTTCTTTTAAAAACAGAAAAAAAGAAGCTCGGTTAGGACAAAAGTTCATTTTTTTTAGAACTTTGACTTTTTTTTATATACTTATTTGCTATATACTCTTAAATTAATTTAAAAGTGAAAAACTGAAAATGATTGTTGTGCTATGTGTAAATACTTCCTAAAAGAAATGTAAGTGTAAAATAAATGGATTTTGCATTTGAAATATTTGATAAAATGACATATAGTAAATGTTATTTTATATTATTTATATTAGTGTTAATGACTTAATATAGCTTTTTACTTTGTAATTAATCATATATATATATATATCTGGTCGAACCTTCGATTAAACTGGTTGGACCTCTCAACCTTTAAATTGGTGCCTTGATCATTCCAATTTTCTTAACTTGATTTTTACTTGTCAGTTCAATCTAATCAATTTAGCTAACTGTGCGGTTATTGTTTATCAATTCCGCAAGCAATAAATTAATGGCCACTTAATCAATGTTTTATCGAATTATCGATTTAACTGATGCAAGTAATTCAATAGGTTTATGGCTATTTTATCATAGATCTGCATGAAATCTTATACTCCTGTACACTTGCACATGAGTTGCGTCAACTACAATCAATTTGGTCAAAGATTATTCTCATAATTATAATTAATTTGCTTACATTTAATAGCTTTTTCACTTCCAAAATGTCCCTTTTTTTTTGGATTACAAGGAAATTGATTCAAGCTGGATTGATTTTACTATTGGACAAATTTGAGACCAAGGAGGAAGAAAAGCGTGGAAATTGATCAATGTTAGATCGAATTTATCACTATTCACTCACATAGTGATGAATTCGATAAAAGTTGGATCGAAGTCATCATTATTTGAGTGAATAGTGATGTACTCGAATACTTATGTATATATTCGATTGTTAACCGTTTGGTACTTATGTAAAAAGAATGGTATTACAAATTAAATTTTATAAATACATCATGGTTTACTTTTACCCTCAATAGTTTTTGTCAATAATTAAATAGTGAGATATAAAACCATACTTGGAATACTAAGGATTAGATTTGTCATGATCAAGAATCAAAACAAACTTAGATTAGGTTAATTGGGTCTACATTTAACTTACAGCAACAAAACACTGAAAATAAACATCAATAAAACATAATGGGATCTCAATCTTCGATGCCCATAACTCCTCTTGCTATTCTATTTTTTTTTTTTTGACAAGGTTTGGTTAGGTTAGGTTAAGTTTGGGGTTTTTGTATTGTCTTGGCTTCAAAGACAAAGATAATGAATATGGCGGAGGAGGCCAAGCTTGCGAGAGAAAGCATCAAGGCTCCCAGCTATGCTTTCACCAACATCTGCAAGTCCCTCGTCACTGGTGGTGCCACTACAGGAGTGTACGCTTTCTCCCCCCTTTCTCTATTATTTGGTTTGTCTTAATCTGTAAAGATTGATTAATCGAAATTTTGAAGTTGTTTTTATTTGATTTTTATTGCTCCATTGGTTTCCTGATAGGGTTAATCTTTCTTTCCGATAATTTTGATGCTAGGTACGGGTAGGATACTGCTACATCAATAATTAAACTTTTATGTTTCATTGCTTGGGAACAATGAAGCACTCGACCCCTTTTTATTTCTCCAAAAAAATGTCAACATTTTTCTTTTCCTTTCTTTTCTTTTTGATGGAATGTGATCTACTAATTGTTAACCTGGGAAGTTGCAAAGTAAGCTTCTGTCAATTGCCCTTTATATTTAAACTATATTGGTAGCAAACTGGAAATGGTGTGTTTGTGTTTATTATTTTTTCCTTTGTGGATATTTTTTTTGGTGTTGGGTGAGGGGGAACACAGGTTTAGGTTGGCAGTTGCTGCTTTTTTTTATATCAATTTTATGATTAATGTATTTATGAAAATTAACAATCAACATTATGCAAAAAAATAGTTTTGTTAAAAAAAAAAAAGAACTAAGTTAGTTCTAATTACTTTTTCCCAATAATGGGATATAAAACCATGCTTAGAATACGAAATACTAGAATTGCCATGATCAAGAATCAAAACATACTTAGATTATATTAACTGGGTCTACATTTAACTTAAACACTAAAAATAAACTGCATTAATGAAACATAGTGAGATTAGCTTATCACAAAACACGCAACACATTCGCAAGTACACAAAACTAATTGCCTTTGCTAGTCTGGTTGGAGGATGAAGCATGTAAGGTTGGACATCTTCGTCTAGTGTGACCATCTTGCCTACATAGGCTACAACGCTTTGGTTGCCTAGGCATCCATTTCGTTCCGGATTCTTGTCGAAATTGGACAACTCTCGGTAGCTCACTTAAGCTCCAGATTTGGACATATTCAAGGTCCATTATATGGAGGCCAATAATCTTCATTTGCAATAAGTCAAACTCCATTCTGTAGATGTTAAATGCAGTCTGGATACAGTACACATCATCAACATAACTGGCCTAATCGGGTCATGCATACGGGCATGCAACAAGCACATGGCATCATGGATAATGTAACGCTTCAAAGTGCTTGCAATTGCACCATCGATCCGTTAACTTCACCCTATAGTTTCTTTGACTCCAATCCTCTATTAATCTGAGTTCTTCTACCACAAATGACGAGTTTGACTGTGTAAATCCAGACACCGTAATGGTATCTATCGACTGTATATTCTCCTTGATTGTCCATTGCAAGGCCAGCAAAACATTTGTTTCATGACAAGTTAAGCCTCCTTCTCCCTCATTTTTTTGACAAACAACTTAGCAAGATGGAAATAAGTGGACTTTACTAGAGCCATAATTGGAAGATTTCGAATGCCCTTCAAAACAGCATTAATGTACTCAAGACAAATTGGTTGTCATATACTCAAAATTTTGTCCTTTATTAACATGTTATACCCACTTTTCAATGGAAATTCTGTCAATCTATTCACACATGGCTAGATTCTCATATATCAACAAGCAGTGGTAATAAAGATACTCTCAACGAGTCTTTCCAAAGGTGACATTTCATCAGAGCTCTTTTTACATCTTTGCTCTTGACTATTGTTGCATAGTTTGAGAGGATGTGGTGAATGCAATATGCGTGATAAGCCATTAGAGGATGCCACCTACTGCCTTATGCATTTATAGCGACTTTGATAGCAGTATGCCTGTCAGAAATTATGAGTATGCCTTCTTGTAGTGTCATATATTGAATATTAGTCAAGAAAAATGACCATGCTTCTATTGTCTCTCCCTCCATCATGGCAAATGCAATGGGCAAAATATTTGAGTTGCTATCCTGAGTAATTGCTATCAATAGTGTCTCATCATATTTGTCATACAAATGCGTACCATCCATTGAAATGAATGGTTTTGTAGTATTTGAATGCTTCTATGCATGACAAATAAGTCCAGAACAAATGGTGGAACATCGCAGAGCTATTGTTAACAAAATTCCTCACATAATATGCCAGAATTGACAATTCGATGATTATACCTAGTATAAATGTTTGAAGACTTTGCAACCACCTTGAAAGCTCATTGTATGACTCTTGCCAATTGCCAAAAATCCTAGCAATAGTCATTTGCTTAGCTAGTCATACTTTCCTATACGATGTCTTGAAGTCGAACTTATTCTCTATTGCTCCCTGCAGCACTTTAATCGAAATAGTCGAATCAGCTTGCACCACAGGAAATATGGTGGCACAAATAGCATTAGTTTCCAGCTAGGGGTGATTTTGCGAAAGTGATGCAAACACATATGTATGTGATCCGTTATACTTTCGAATTTCCCATAATTCCTTTTTTGGCGATATGTCATGCATATGCTTCAATTACACCCATTTCCAATGTGCTTGCACTTTCTATGGTATTTTACATGGTCTGATTCCAAGACCTTGTACTCAACCAATCTTTAGATGCTGTAATTTTTAATCGCAAATAACACAGCTTCCTTGTCATGAAATTGTTACCCCACCTGAAGCTCATTCTCTCTTATCAATGCCGGAATTTCACCCCTATCTACAATGTTGAACCCTAGAAAAGTTCTTGTATGTATCATTTCCAAATTCAGAGACGAATAGTGACTTACATGCTCGCTTGATTAAGATTGGAACTGAGATCGGGTTCTAAATGGTTGGCTTGGGTAATAAGCTCTGCCACTCCATTCGAGTCACTATCACTGTCAAACAGTACTTCAATCGACTCCTCTTCATCATCTCCATTATCAACAATAAAATCATAACTTGAAATAGGATCAACCTATAGGAGCGACTCCGCAATTTGCATTACAAGCTGTTGGAAGCTTGGGCCACCTATCAAATCATCTGCATTTTCGTTATGAACATTTTCGTTCTACAAGTAAGCGTTGTTGCAAAAGTTGGAGAATGCACTGGCTGTGACACAAAAACATGTGCTGGATCGAGAGCAGATCCACCAAAGCCTAAGTGCAATTCCTCTATAACGACGAACAACTCAATAATGCGAATCTCCGGAAATTAGGTGTGGCAAGAGAACATGAGCCCAATATCATCATTGCTACTTAGCCGCCAACTTCTGTAGCGGATCACACCTTTGCCAATCGCAAGAGGCACCTGATAAAATATTTGCGTGATTTGCTTGTTACTTTGTTGGTATATCTTCTGCAGAATTCTGTGCTGCAACTCTAAAAAAGTGATAAATAGATGAATAACCATAAATTGAGGATTTTGACTGTAAAAGGTTACACCATCGTCTGTATTTGTAATTTCGCTACTATAATGAACAAGTATATAATATCTCTCAGCTATTTTTTCTCACACTTTCTCTCAAAACTCACATTATCCGCACAAAAGACTGTCTAAATAGGGTTTAAATAAGGTAGCTGTTTAGGGTTAAGGTTGATAGATTGAATTCATCACTATTTTCCCAAATAATCATGAATTCGATATAACTTAGATCGATTTCCATACTTCTCTCACTCCTCGACCTCAAATTTGCCCTATAATGATATCGATACAGCTTAAATCGATTTCCTTATAATCCCAAAGGAAAAAAAAATGATATTTTGAAAAATAATCTTCAAAAGGCATGTATACATAAATAATTTTTTTATTTTAAAAAAGATAAAAAAAAAGCCTTCATTTAATTGATCGTTTGACCACTAATTCAAACAACCCTTTTCTTATTTGTGGCTCATTTAATTGATCATTTGGTTGTGACAATCATATTTACTTGGATTTAAATTTATGATTTTTTTAAATAGAATTTGTAATTTCACCATAAATTATAAAAAATAATATATATGTATATATATATATTAAGAGAAAGTATCCATTGCTCCTCTATACTTATAATATGTTAAAAATAAAAATTTAATTTTAATATATTATTAGTATAATATCTTTATATTACTAGTTATTAATTATATATAATTTTATATATTCTTAACATAATTTTTATAAAAAATAATTTTAGTAACGTAATGATTAACTAAATAATAATAAATAACTTTTATATAAATAAAAGGAGTGGCCAATACACGATACTCGTACCTAATAGAGTCTAAAAAAGATAGATATATGTAATCTTTCTCTCATAAGTGGAGAGACTATATCTAAGATTTGAATATATTTTCTCTACAAACAATTTCCATATTGATATTATATTAAAATGAAATTTTAAAAATAATGCCATCTTTTCTTGATTATTAACTTTAATATCAAATGCACATAACATATATAATAGGAGTGTTTGCAGCCAATTTCGGTTCGATTTTGGATAAAAATCCAGTTGAACTAAACCAATTGGTTAATACAAAATATCAACCAATTGGCTCTTGTTTTGTAGGTCAATCGAACTAAACCAAACCTAAATTTATTTGGTTTGATCGGTTTTCAGATTTTAGTTTTAAAAAAATTAAACAAAGTCCTATCTTTTCTTATAGTCCTAATGCTCAATAATTTATTTGCAAATAATCCAAGCATCCAAGAACAATTTTTGTGCAATCCAATTGGAAGTTCAAAATTTAAATAACAAAAAATAACAAATCAAGGTTGAAAATTTAAATAACAAAAAAAAAAGAAAAAAATGCAAAACAGATCAACGCTTCCATGTCTCAAATCCTTCCATCCCAAATAACCAAACCGTCAACGAACATACAAGAATCCTGTTGCAGAGAGGAAGGCTGAAGAGGTGCTTAAGAAAGGATAAGGGTGTTCATGGTACAGTTTGGATATGTTTTCTGTAAAAAATTCATTCGATCCAAATAATAAAATATATAGTAGCTTGGATTAGATCGGTTTAATCAATTTTTTATCAAAGAAAATTTTAAGTATAGAATATTATAAATAAAAAGTAACTTAAATTAATAAAATAAAAAATAAAAGTGACTAATGTAATATGCATAAAATAATATTTAAATGAGAATGACATATAAATATATAAAATTATGTGATAAATTAAAATTATTATAAGTAAAACTACAAACTTAACAATAAAAAATTATAGTATATAGTATTATTCGATTTGGATTGGATTGAATCGGTTTTGAAAATTAAATCCAAAATTAGATCCGATCCAAACGGTTTATGTAAAAGAAGATCAATCCAATCCAAACTTTTTGCTATTTTGATTAGTCGTCAATTTGGATTGAATTGGTTTAACAGTTTCAATTGTATTGGAACACTCCTAAAAGGAAGGCCTAAGGGCAAAGAGGCGCTATCAACAAAAGGGTTAGGCTACTGCCATCAACAAGGAGGAAGGTAGTTGATGTTGTGAGTCATCGAACTCAAAGAGACAAAGAGTAGAGCCGCTATGTCGCACTATTGCGAGTTGAAAATGACACATTGAGATGAAGCTTGGTCCTTAAGAGATGGAATGGAGATGGTGATTGGTGAGATAAGTGGAGACGGTAAGATGAGTGTGAATCTCTGTTGGTGTGTGGAGATGATGAGTGGAGACCAAACATGAGGTGCGACTCTGAGGTCTAAGAGCGAAAGTGAGAAAGGGCTATGAGAAAAAGTGAGCTAGGGTTCTTGAGGTTAGGTTGGGCTGCGTGCATGAGCGAGGTTATGTTTTAAAATATAATATATGTTAAGAGCATAATATGTGAGATCTTTATTCAGTTTGGTTCAGTTTTCAATTTTGGAATCGAAAACCAAATTGATCGATTTTTGTAGAGAAAAAAAACCAATTTTTTTAATTTTTAATCTATTTTTAGTTTTTCAGTTCGATTTTCTTAGTCATTTTTTATTTGGTTCGATAACAAATACTTCTACAATACAACAATAATTTGTCCTTGTCAATGAGGTTGATGCGGAGATGCCGTTTTGCAGATACATACGGTCTCGAGGGACCTAAAAGTACAAGTAGAAAACTATAGAAAGCTCTTCTTTTTTTTTAATTATTATTTGATAAACAAAAACTATGGAAAGCTGACTTTAGAACTACCTTTTTGACAACAGAGATTTTCCTGTTTAAAGATCGAAATTTTGCATAATCTTCTGTCTTTCTTTCTTTCCTTACTTTTTGGTTTTGGTTAAAAAATTGCAGAGTATATGCGGAGAATATATGCCAATGTCAATCTGCTTCTTTTTCATTTTTTGTTACACAACGTGCTTCTTGCTTCTTTATTACCCTTTCCCTAGCATACGTTCAGGATGCAGACTCAATTACCCAGATTCCATCATCCCTCATTCCCTCTCTTTGCCTCTGCAACTGCATGGTGACTTTTATGCTACCTGCTTTTTGCAGCAGGTTATGGTAAAAATAATTAAATTATCTTAGAAGTAAGAATCCATATGTCATTTGCTTTGTAGTAAGTTTGTACTACTAGTAACTACTTCAACCCTTCATTCTTTTCCCGTGTGAGATTTATAGGGCCATCCCAGCATTTTATAGAAGGATCAGAGAAGGTGTGGTCCACTAGGATTTTTCTTTAGAATATCTTTGGTTCTAGTGCAATTCGCTTATTATTGCACTCGTCGACCATTATTAAGTAATTTAAAAATAGATCTAATTATATGAAAAAGGAACTTTTATATGTAAAAATATTGTATAATAGCATTGTTCAATAAAACTGTTCTGCATGAATTTGCATATTATATGTGTAATGTGAAAATTACAGCAGCATCAACTCCTATACAATATAATAGTATGGTACTCACATTATTGTCCTTCCTTTCTATTATTTGTTTGTTTGTCCCACGTAATTTGATTGAAGTTATTATTTCCATCCAATGTGCCCAAAAATGGCAAGGGTGTCATTGAATTTTGGGGAACGATCATTCTGTTATTTCCATAACTGACTTGAGTTTCTATGGATGGTCCTTCTCACATTTGGAATCACCTTTTACCTAAAAGTATCCAATGCTCATCCTTCAAGAAAATGCCAACTTTATACTGTGTCATTTCTTTTGCAGATGGATTTTCTACTTTGACTAAGGAAACTCACATGTCAATGCCCTTTTGAGCTAGTCCTTTGGGCACCATAATTTAAATAGAATCATTTTTCGAAATGCGGCAAATGCATATGGTACTGTGAAAGATTTAGAATTCATTATAACAGCATGCTGTACCCAACCTTCTCCCTACTAGGACCTAGCAGTGTGAAAGAACTCTAGCAAGCTTCAAGATTTTGCTATTTATAACGCTAATAACCCAATGAAGATAATTCATCATTGGTTCCTTTTTCTTTAACTCAAACCAAGTTTGACCTGGTTTCTAAGACACCGCACGCGGATAACTTTATTTCTTCCCGGGCACTTCCGTTTATGTGGTTTGTTCAACTTCATTTTTTCAATTTTCCTTTTGAGATTAAAAATTTAAATTAGGAATGTATTATATAACAATATAAAAGAATTTAATTATCTCG
The DNA here is from genome assembly GCA_031439595.1 of Pterocarpus santalinus. NCBI lineage: Eukaryota > Viridiplantae > Streptophyta > Magnoliopsida > Fabales > Fabaceae > Pterocarpus > Pterocarpus santalinus. The sequence goes on from CM062532.1 coordinate 64,097,216, forward strand.
ATTTAGTCTAATAAACTTTAACATAATGGGGTGAAAATTTTGATATATTGAATATATTTATCTATTTATTTATAATTTAAGCTTAAATATATTTTTAGTCCCTATAAAATTAAATTTTTTTTTTTATCCAAACATTTCGAAAAGCTTTGGTTTTAATCCCTATCGTCAGTTTGCTTTCATTAAATGATAATATGGATAACGAATAGTTACGTCATCCTTCCTATGTTTAAATAAGGATTAAAACTATAATTTTTAGAAATATTTGGATCAAAAATAAAAAAATAACCTCTTAGAAACTAAAACTAAAATTCGCTAATTTTATAGAAACCAAAAATATATATAAGCTTATAATCTATGTTGGACCTATATATAGTAGTTAGCTCGCATTGTCAGCTAGTGGTAGTTACTTGTACAACTGTTAAGAGGCAGTAATTGTATAATTGCTGAGCTAGAGTTAGTTAGACAGTATGTTAAGCTAAACTCTAATATACATACTACAAATATCTTCTCTGTACATACAACACTCAGTTGAATGAGAAAATGAAATTGCATTGATTCTGATGTGTTAAGTTACACCTTATATACTTAGAGATACATGGAACCAGGAAGTAACTAACCTAGCGGTCAGAAACAGAAAAAAAATATAACTATCTTGTAACTAATCTACCAACCCCAAATACTCCCCCTCAAGATGGGAGGTACATGTTTTTTACACCCATCTTGGACATCAGAAACTGAAACTAAGATAAGGAAAGAGCCTTGATGAGTAAATCAGCAAGTTGATGGTGTATTCGAACATGAACGAGTTTGACTGTGCCACTAATAATGACAAACAATTTCAATGTGTCTAGTTCTCTCATGATAAGTTGGATTGGAAGCAATGTAAATGGCTGCCATACTATCACAGTATACAGTAGCAGGTCCAAAGGAAAGGTGGAAGTCATGAAGAAGACAGTGCAACCAAGTGATTTCACTTGCAACTGCTGCAAGGGAGTGGTACTTGATCTAAACTGATGATCTAGAAATAGGGGTCTGTTTTTTTTTTTTTTTTGACTTCCAAGACACGAAGGAGTCTCCAAGAAACACATAAAAGCCTAAGATTGATCTACAAGTATGAAGGCAGGTTGCCCAATCAGCATCAACATAGGCCAAGTACCGCTCCCTTACTGCAGTTGCAAGTGAAGTCATTTAACAAACTATCTAACTAACTCTAGTTCAGCTAATAACTATACAAATAACTACGACTAGTTGGCAATGTGAACTAACTACTATAGGTCCAAGAATCCATATTAAAGTTTTTTCATTGAAATTGTACATGACATTTTTCTAAATTTTGATTATTTTTATTTATAATTTTGTTTTTTGAATTTTCACTCTTCTCTTCTTCATATTTTTTCTTGACATTTTATCTTATGCAATCTTACAAATTTTTTATTTTTTAATTTTTTTTCTAAGATTATCTTGAAGGAGAAGTTAATGGTATTGATAACTATCAGTATTAAAATGTAAATAATTTTATATGAAACTTTAATTGGAAATTATCATAATATAATTAATATTTAAGTCAAAAATCTATTTTTGTAAAATAAAAGTTTTACGTAGCCTTTTTCCTTTAAATTGTGTATTTATAGTTCAGAACTACATCTTAGTGTCATAAACAAATAAAATTAAATTATATCAATATACAAGCTTCACTATATTGTATAATAATACTATATATTATGTGTTGACTATCTGTCAAAGCAACTGAAAAATTAACTTAAGTGATAAGTAAGTAATAACCTATTTACTTATTAAACATTATATGCAAATAGTTTTATTAAAACCTTTAAGAGAAAAATTAACAAAATATAATTAAAATTGATTTTGAAAATTATTTCACAAAATAAAAATATAAAAGAGTATTTATTACAAAATAGGTGTTTTATGTCCTTAAAAAACATTGAACACGTAAAAAAATGTATATTGATATTTCTATTTAATGAAATTATTTATTAAAGTTGCATTGACATATTGTTATAAATAAAAAAATATTAATGTATAGAATTATTAAATTTTAAATGAATCTTCTTATTAAACTTTATAAGATTATAAGAATACTTGGATCAAATTTTTTTTATATAAAAAAATTACTTTGATTGTAAATATATACATATTATTTAATTATTATATAAAATATTTATAACAATAAATATTAAAATTAAATAGTCCATGCAGCACATGGATTAGACAACTAATTTTTAATAAAATTTATTTATTAGAATAATATGACATATTTATTAATTTTTAAATAGATAAATAATCTTTATGATTTTATTTCATCTTATTTTTATAAAATAATTTTACTGTTTTTCTTTTTCCGCTTAACATTATTGTAATTAGACTTTCACTTACAATTGCGCTTCACATATGAGATCATTTTAAACTTGTGCAAGTAGGAGCACAACTTGAAAGACTCATCACACGCTCTTTTGGGAAAGTTTTTGCTTCTGTTTCGCTTCACAACTCTGGAACACCAAACCCCACCAATTTGCACAAATCTATTGACTTTGATCTAACTTCGCACTGGCATCCAAGTCTATTGTACCAACATCTTTAAAATCCACAATAATTTCAAATGTGATAATTCCCTAAGAAACTACAATTTCCTCTTATTTATTTTATTCCGATTTCGGGGAGACATATCTTACACCACCGCCTTACCTTTTTTTCCCCAAGCACTTCCCTATCAACTTCCTTTTTGTTTTTTCTCCTTTGATATCTTCAATTTTTTTTTTCTTTTACATTTTAAGCAACATTGATTCCATTAAGACAGTACCTTTGGATAGAGGAGTTTTGTAAGTAAGTGACAATTGGAAGACTCTACGATACTTACCAAATAAGTGGAATGTTTACTTACAATTAAAAAAAAAAAAATCTTCCATCTTCTTTTCCTTCAAAAATCCCCCATTCACACATATCCTAGATGTTTGGTCCAAGTTGATAATCTTGAGTTCATATTAATCAATTAAATTAAACATCCATTCAATATTGTTGCGAGATCATAGAGTTTGAGAAACGTCTTGTTAGCCTACAAACTACAAGTGTGTTCGGTTTACAATTTCCATACCATAGGTTGGTCCAATTCTTTTCCACTTTCTTTCGCTCAAATTATGATTAGAGAATGAAAATCATGTTAAAATATAATTGAACCTAATTTGTCAGACATATTGAAAAGAGTTAAAAATCAGTTTACCCCTTCAAACCACGATTTTGGACTTATTCGCCACCGAACCAAACGTGTACTACAAAAGCTTAGGAAGGAATTGAAGTTCCCGTGATCATATCGTATCAACTTTAATAAAGTTTCTTGATATGTCATTGTTATATTTGTCCACGGCCTGGTGGCTCCATCGGCAGTTTCCGTATTCTTCTATTTGGTTTTGTATGCTGAGAGGCCCCAGGCACAGCATCGTAGAGCTGGAGCAGGTTGAATGACTTTTCCTTTGGTTGGGAAAGAAAATAGACGTGCGGTTTACTCATGATATTTTGTTTGGGTTGGGACTCGTGTTAACAATGGGCTTGTAGGAGTTTAAAACCCTACAAATGTGGCCCAAGGTTGTGAACAGAAGCAATATCCATTTCCTACGATTATGCATTCCACTTCAAAAATTAAAAAAAAAAAAATATGCATTCCTGTAGTCCCACTTAGAAAACACCACCCGATATTTTTTAGGTTATATGTAGTATTAGTTGTATCCACTGTTTTGCGGCACTGAGCTCAAATCAAGCTGAAAAATAGTCAAAGGAACCAAAAAATCAAATTAAGCACCAATTTGCTCTCGATTTGATTCTCCTATCTCTATTTCTTTTGTTTTTCAACATTCCTATTCTTCAAGTTCGATATTTGTTGGCATGTGACTCAAACCTAAATAATCTGGTAAAACGAGGAAGGCAATTGTTAGAAGTATATCTTACTCGCAACTCTATCTAAGGGCAGAGACATCTTAAATATTAAAAAAAAAAAAAAGACAAAGCATAATACACAGGTAATTTAATGACGAAAGTTGACTTACTTGGTTGGCTTTCCACTCATAATTTGGTTTGATTTCTAAGTTCTTTTATTAATAGGTCATGTGTAGATACTTATATAAGCACTCATTAAACTTAGACGCATATTCTGATCCTGAATTGAGATAAACCTTGCCCTTAACCTAAATTTTGATTGCTGACTTATAATCATGGGTAACATGTGACTTCATGTGGTTCTAAGTTAGCTGACTTCTTTTATTAACATGTAGATAAAAATAATATATTGTTCATGCTTAGCAATTATAAAATGTATGTACTATCTTTTAAAAAGGAAAAAATATTGCATATTTTGAAGAGGTTTGCTAGCATTTTGTTTAATAAAGTGCCTTTTAAATTGCTGATAAGTTGTATAACTTAAGTGATACCTTCCCTAATTCTTTTTTTTTTTTTTTTTTGATAAATATGACAAGCTCCAATCCTTCAAAAGAAGGAGAGCACAAGTTTGATACAGCAAATAAGCAATTTAAATTGCACAAAAAGCTAAAAAAAAAAGGACCTCCACCTCATCAAACTAGAGAAGCCTCAAAATCCCAAAGAAAATCATCATTGGCAGCCCATTGTATAAAACCCAAACCCCTTATATTCTAAAAAAAAACAAAAGGAAAAATTCTTGAATATTAAACACCAACAGTTAGTCCCCACTAAGGAAAACAACCACAACCCCAAGAAAAGTGTAAATTGATGTCCTAAACTTTCTTAAATGTGTAGATCGATTATTTTGTTAATTTCTCTATCAATTATTAAAGAAAATATCACACATGTAAGAAAGTTTTGAATATCAAATTGCACGTTTAGAAAAGTTTAGAAAATCGATTTGCATATGACCCAAAATTCATGGAGGATATAGTATACTTATTTTAACTAAAATATACATTTGGAAAAATTCAGGGAATTAAATTTGTACCATTTTAAAATACGGGGATTAAAGTATATATGATTTATAATTCAGAGAGATAAAATATTTTTTCCTAAAAATAAAAAATATTTCTCATTAATAAAGGGATTTAATTTTTTATTAATTTTAAATTAGTTTTTATTGACCATATACTAATTTTTTTTAACAAAGATATTCAATTATATATTACTGTGTTATAAGAAGTGTTTTTTTTTCTTTGTGGGTATGATGGAGCTCCTAGAGAAGCAACTAAAGGAAATGGGGAAGGGAATAGGCAAAAAGGGAGCGAACACCTAACCTAAAGCCAACAACTCCCTCATCACTTAGATTAGGGGAGATGCCACTTGAGTTAGAACTTATCGGCATCACAAGAAGTGTTTAACTCTTCCAATAAAATACCTTAAAAGTCATATAAATGTTGTTATATGATTTATTAATAATAAAATATTTTATATTAATAATATATCAAAATTAATCTCTTAATAAAAATGCTAAGTTGAAGTGAAAATTGTTTCGTCAAAAAGAGAGCTATCACAAAAACTCCTTCATTGTACAATAAGAAGTAACAGCATAAGAGAATAATTTTTATGTATTGATAAATAGCCAATAGAAACTCAAAAAAAAAAAAATCAAATTATGGTGTGTAATTATATAAACTTAATTTAAAATGGCATAAGTTGGCAATTGCCTAAATTTTTATTAACTAATAATATAAAATTATTTTAGATTATTAATACATAAAAATTATTCTCATATAATAATATTGTTTTGCTTATTCTAAAAATATAACCAAATTATCATTTATCCCTTGCCTTCCTTTTCGTTTGTGAAAAGTTTGGAGTAAGTTGAGAATCAAACATGGAACTTGATCCTAGTAAATTGTGATTGAAGCCGTCGATGAAGCGAGAGCAAGACAAGTGTCCTTCAAACAATGGGGCAGGTCCCATTTTGGTCCCCATGATAGGGAGCCATGGTAGCCGGCCAAATTTCCATGTCAAAGCTAGCAAACAAGAATGAGGTGTAGGATAAGAGAGTCTACTTCACCGCTTTGCCCCTACCACCAAATCAAAGTTAGAAAGGTCGCTTTCTTTGTTGGGACAGATAGGCATTTTCTACTATCTTTAATGGTTCTTAGTTCCCAATTTCTGCATCCTTTGGCCCAACTTAAATGACAAAATTGAAAAATTAAACAAAGGGCACTATCTTAGCCCTCTTTTTATTGCATCAACAAAATTTGATGGGGACCATATTCTCCTTACCTTAATTTGTAGTACATGCAAGTGGATGAATGCACTTGCAGGTTTGCGCATACAGGGCTTGTGCGTGCTCCTTTCTTATCTGCGGACTCCACCCCTGAAAATGAGAGAGAGAGAGAGAGAGAGAGAGAGAGAGCAAAACAAAAATGGCGTGCTTGATTTGGAGGTTTAATTTTCAGATATAGGAATTATAAATAGTAGTATTCTTGTTGCAGATGATTAAACAATAACATCAAGCACGTGGAATTAGTAAATACAGTGCGCAGAGAATTTATTGTGAGTCAAATAATAGCAGTTTTGTTTTCTAGTGCCATATTAATTAGAATTTAATTTAAATACACTGACAGTGTAAAATAGTTTTACACTGTCAATCAATATAAATGGTGGAAAGTCTTATCCAAATAATACCCATTATAATGAGAGACCCATGAATTCTCACTTTCACTTATTTACATTGGTTGTGATGTAAAATTATTTTACACTGTCAATGCATACCAATTAAACTCTATTAATTATTCATTAAATCATAAACGGATAGTCCTGTTTGGGAATAGAGTTTAATTGGTATCTTGTTGTGTAAGCAGTTTCTGTCAAACCAATAGAAATAGGAAAGTAAATCATGATGGTCCTCATTATAATGGGTAGTTATTTGTGCAGTTGTCACTTTCACATTTATTTATTGGTTGACAGAAAGCTGCTTTACTGTCAGTGTATTTAAATTAAATTCTTGGGAATATCATTTTTTTTTTTTTACATGTTTGTGAATAGAATCTAATGAAAAAAAAAATGCACATCACGGAAAAACATTACAAAAGCATGGGTCAAAATTTGACGACATCGAAAAAAAAAATATAATGCAAGGAATTATATATTATATATCAAAACCAGTCATAGGGACACTCCGTTGCACTAAATTAACAAAGAATACCATAATAATTTATAATGCTCTTTCATATGAAAATGGCTTACAATGCATAAATAACTATGTTTTATTGTATATCAAAGTGACTCCCTCTCAACTTTATTCTAATAGTTGGGCTATTGTAAGGAGGTGAATTTTTTATAGAGGAAATATTTTCAAGGGTCTCAGAGTCCACTGATTGATATAAAAAAGTATCTTGTGGATGCCAGCACACTTTAGGAGCAAACAAAACACCCATTTTCTTTCTAACCATCTCAATTTGAGAAGTAAAATCTACACAGGGAAACTACTGTATCCATTTAAGTCGAACACCCTCTCTTGACAAAATGAAAAACAAAGTCCCATAAACTAAACCATCATTGTCAAGGGCAACTAAACCATCGTTGTATAAATAACTATGTTTTATTGTATATCAAGGTGACTCTGTCTCAAATTTATCCTAATAGTTAGGCTATTATAAGTGGGTGAATTCTTTATAGAGGAAAAATTTTCAAGAGCCTCAGAGTCCACCCACTAGTATGAAAGAGTATCTTGTGGAGGCCAGTGCACCTTAGAAGCAAACAAAACACCCATTTTCTTTCTAGCCATCTCAATTCAAGAAGGAAAACCTACACAGGAAAACTACTGTATCAATCCAAGCTGAACACCCTATCTCAATAGAATTAAAAACAAAGCCCCTTAAGCTAAATCATAATTCTCAAGGGTAACTAGCAACAATAATGGAAAAGTCTCACCACTATAAGAAGAGGTTGAGATGCTTTATCATTGCCAAAAAGGGGAGTGGAACTTTCCACCTCCACCAAAAAAAGGGGCAAAATCCCATCCCTTGAGCAACCAAAGAAACTACTTCAATGGTAGATGAAGCTAACCTCACAATAAGACAAGGAGATGAAGAAAGGAGCTTTCGATAATCAAGGAAATGAACGACAATTGGGGTGTTGAAGAAGCTGTGCAATGCCTTGCTTATGCATCATTTCATCTCTATAACCAAGCTCTCCTAGGAAAGACAATGTAAGAAGAGATGAAGAAACGGACCTTTCCCTCACACCCATAATTTAAGGGACTAGGGGAATAACCGTTCATAACAGTAGAAAATGGCAAAAGGTGTGAGCAAACGCAAACATTATCTTTTCCTTTAATTAGAAAGGACAAGGCGTAATTGAACAAGGGACATGAAATAATTTTCACCCAAAAACCTAAGATCCATGCTAGCACATTGCTCAATATAGGATTTGGAATGTGTAAAAGAAGTTGAAGAACCTGAAAAGGCTAGGGAGGCTAACATGGGGAAAATGTTGAGCTAAATCACAATGTAGAGTTTCGATGCCTAAAGCTGAAAATCCCAAGCACTAGTACTAAAATTTTATTATTTTACTATGTATAATATTTAATTTTGTATATATTATCTAAATATTAGTTGACTTGGTCTCACTAGGTAATTAGTCGAGTCATTAATATTATCAGATTAGATATGAGTTTAAAAAAAAAACCCAATTAGAAAAAAAAAAGGTCAAGTATAAGTTTAGTTATATTTAGTTCAATTTATCCTTTATAAACCCTAATTTTAATATTTTACTATGAAATGAGTTCGAGTTTTCAACTTTTACTTTAAAATTGGAAAGAATGATAAGCCTTATTTTAAGGGAAAATTTTACAATGTTCACCCTACAAAGTGATCATTCAATGTTCACCTACTTTTACCTGTTATAACGTGTATTTTTTTAAAATATTTTTATTCAATAATTATAAAAGACTATTTTACCTTTCATCTTAAATTAAAATTTCTTTCTACTGTGACCCAAATCATCTTCTACTTCCTTCGTTTTCTTAACAATTTTCTTACTTTCTAGCTTCTTCTTAGCCTTCTTCTTTTTCTTCTTAGCAGTGACCAAATCCTTTATCATCTTAAATTATAAAAAATTATTTTACCGTTCATCTTAAATTAAAATTTCTTTCTATTGTCACCCAAATCATCTTCTACTTCCCCCGTTTTCTTAACAATTTTCTTAGTTTTTAGCTTCTTCTTAACCTTCTTCTTTTTCTTCTTAACAGTGACCAAATCCTCTATCATGTGAATCATGCCCCTCACTCTCACCCACCAATCCATTCCATCAATGTATTGAAGCAACTTTTTTAGTTTGTTTGCAAAATACAAAACACTGGCTTAAGAAAACATGAAAATAGAGAAGGGTGAGTTTACATTTAAAAAACAATAATAGCAACAATAAATCTTTCAAGCCTTGTGTTGCACTCCATGTTCTATTGGAAGGGGCGGAAAGGTAAATTCCTTGGATTTTTGTATCATAGGGAGTGTTTCTTTTATTAGAGCATGCATTTGACCTTCCAGTTGCCATAAATTGCAATATCAACTCCCACTCCAACTCAAGCTCCATTTAGGTTTGGGTAGCAAGAATTGGATAGGATGATTGAAGGTTATAGATAATACTTGGTGGTGATTGGAAGATAGCTTGTTATGTGGTGGTAGTCCATGGTGGTGATTTAGGCTTTTGGCTTTATGAGGAAATTCACTTTTATACTTTTGTTTTTAATATCTAAATTATAACAAAATAAGGGTTTGATGCATTGATAATATAAACTTTTGAATAAATAAAACAAACCCTCTTCAAGTTTCTTAAAATGGCACTTAATCCTCATTATGAGAATATTCTAACAGAATATTTTCACTTATTTGACCATGGTTATCCCAAAATATTTTTTTGAAAAAAAAAATTAACCTACCTCAACTCATATAATCTCATTTTTTAATCACTGCTTACCTTCATCAGCCTTTATTGTATCTCTTATTAAAAATTCACAAGAAATAAGATAAAGCTCTTCTATTTTATAATTTTCTCTATATTCTCATTATTTAAGATGCACTGAAATATGGAATTATATTGATTAAGTTCAACACAAAATTCCTGCTAGATCATTAGAAAAGCTTATTCTATGGCGTATTCAATAATTGTTCATTGAATCTTCTATATTTTTACCAAATTTCACATATTTGAAAGGGCAAAAATTTAGGAAATGAAATGTATTTAAAAATTTTCAAAAGTAGAAAAAGATTGCTAAAAGGATGAAAATATAAAGAAAATTAAGATGGAAGAGCTTCATCTTATTTCTTGTGAGTTTTTAATAAGAGATATAATAAAGACTAGTAAGGGTAAATGATAATCAAATAATAAGACTATGTCAGCTAAGATTAGTTAATTTAAAAAAAAAAGATTTTGGGTTAATCATGATTAAATAAGTTAGAATATTCTCATAATGGGGTGAAATACAATTTTTGAATAAGATTGGGGTTAAGTCTCATTTTAAGAAACTTTAACGAAAGTTTATGCTATTTACCCTAAAAGAATTTTATACTGTCTCCCAATTATATATAGTTATATCAATAAATATATTTGACTCTCACATTTACTACTTCAAAAGCCATATAAATGAGAGGATTTGATTGGAAAATAATATAAGAAAAACCCTAACTAGATGAATTATCCTATTAAACTAATGATATCTCTTTTTGACCGGTAGATATATTGAATTTTTACATGAAAGGTTATTAAACAGGGGATCAATGGATGTTCTGTTTTATCTTTTATGAGAGGGACATTTTAAACGTTGTCTGTTTTAAGGGGGTAATGGTACACAATTACCTATCGTTGCTTTCCTTATTACCGTCTATAAAATTTTAATCAATGTAATTTATGACTGACTACACTTATTATTATTGCGATTTGAATGTCAGGCAAAACTATCGTAACAGGTCAACAGAAATTTAACCATCACAAACTTTTAATCAATTGATGATTACATAACAAATAAACTAAATTTATATCTTGAATAAAACTTCAAATTAGTTATTATCGATTTTTATATTCGGTAAATTAGTTCCAAAAAAAATAAATTAATAAATTGATTCATAATCATATAAAATATTAGATAAATTGATCTCTAATAAAAATAAATAGATAAATCAATTCTTAATCTTTTTAAAATTAGATAATTTAATTTTTTTATCAAGTTTCTTTAACATGATTAAATTGCTTGATTTAAAAAAGAGTAGGAACCAATTTACGTATTCTTTATTAGAAATTAATTTATCTAATATTTTAAAAGATTAAGAATCAATTTACCAACTTATTTTTTTAAAAAAAATTATTTATCCTATATAAAAATTGATAGAGATTGAGGGTTTAATCTTTTATCTTTTATTTGGCCCGCCTCCCCACCAACACCTTGACCATGACCCCAATGGGGAGACCAAAAATATTGCCTACCAAGTGCGACACCAAATTTTAAATGGAATCTCATTTTGCGCGAGTTATTGGAATTGACTCATGAGTTGACCATTGTAAGGGCTTTGAGGCTATCATAGATGATTTGTATTTTAGCTGAATCATATATCAAAGTTTATATATCTTTTTTTTCTTTTTTTGTCAACATAAAAGCTTATACTTTGAACTAAAAATGCACATATTAGTTTGGTCTTAACGAGGCCCAATTTAGTTTTAAATGTTATAACCTAAATTAGAAAAAACGGACAAGTTTTATTAAAAAAATTACGCACGCATATAAACTAATCAAGTTAAAAATATATAATAAATTTAATTTCATGTTTGCATGTATTAATTGAAAAATGATTTTAAAATAATATATTTTGTTTAGATTCTATGACAAAAAATGCTTTTATATAATAAATTATCAAAAAATATATGAAATTATTTATTTATATTATATAACAATTAATGCTTAGAGTTAATTTGATAAAAAATTCATTATTCTACAAAAAAATCAACTTATACTTGTCAAGTGGATTGAATCAATCCATTTGGGTTTGCAAGTTAAACGAATTGAACCAACTTTATAATAAGTACTAACAGGTTGATAATATGCAAATGGCTTAACTTATTTAAGATTGGCCCACATACCCAAACTGGTCAGCCTATTTTCTTTTTTTTTTTGTAAAAACAAAAATTTTATCCAAACATGTTGCAAGTATACTTACAAACAACCCTAAGGAAACGAAAGCCATAATTAAAATATTTGCTTAGCATAGAAAACCATTTAACAATAAAAAGCAAATTAAACATCATAGGAAGAAGTAGACCCAGTTGATATTTACAAGAACTGGTCTTTTGGATTCAACATGCACAATAACAATATAAAGAGTGCAACTTCATGCACCAAAGAAAAAGGGGATACAAGATTTCCAAATGGGTAGGCAACCATACCATCAAACCTTGCATTTGCATTGTAAAGGAGGAGGTTGGACATCAAGCCCCAAAACAGGAAGCCTCCCTTCACAGTCGTATTATTTCAAAGTAGTATCAATGACCTTACCAAAGATGCAATCGTGTGGACACGACGAGGGGCGTAAGTGAGGCCATAGAGTAGGAGTACAATGGTCCGATGGTCGATGGAGGGGACTAAGATGGGAGGGACAAGCAACAACAATGTACATGTTTATTTTCGTTATGTTAGAATTCAACTTTGTTCATCAAAAGAACAAAAGTAGCAGTATTTTTTTATCATTTAATTTTGTTGTAGAAATTCTGGTCATAATTTTATATCTTTAATTCACAACGAGTGTTACTTTTATCCATCAAGTCATTTTGAAAGAAGTTTTAACGAATGATTAAAGGTGTTAATTTTTTATAAACAAAACTGGTATCAAATGCTTTGTATTTATTTTATCAAATTATCAAATTGAGCAAAAAATTGTAGAATTTTTTTCCAAAAAAAGTTTTTGGTTTAGAAAATTTATCACTAACATTTCTCGAACTCTCAATGGAGAAGAGAGGAGCAACAAAATGTCTGGTTGTCTGGTCATACATGCTGCAGAACAATAAAACACATACAGCAGAGTTTTCCGAGATAAGTTATAAGAAACTTGATCTTGTCTTTAAAAAAATATATTCATATATTTTTACTTGATTTGATTAAAATTGCAAGAAATAGATATAAAGAACTCGATTGAAGTATTTTTCTTCTCCTATTGATTCAAAGAATGATCGAAACCGAGAAGCCAACTTTCAAACCAGTGAAGCATAGTTTGGTATATTAATTATTATCCAACTAAATTACAAGTTGCGTAATGTATCACATTGTTCCCCTCTAAAGAACTCACCAAAAATGTTGCTTTGGAGAAATGAATTTCGATCATTATCAAACTCGTCGATAGGGCAATTCATAGCACGTTTTCTCCAACAACAACCATTCACGAATACTCTGCCACAACAAACACATTCAAGTTGATAATTTTTTTCTAAAGAAAAAGATAGAACTTTTTTTCCCAAAGATACTGATAGAATGAGGTGCATATATATATATATAAAGTTTGTCCCAATTTAAGATTAAGATAGGCATTTTAGTTTATCAAATACTGATAGTGATACTTATAAATGATAGTAGCAAGTTTATTTCATTTAACAATAATTTTTAAATTCTATTAAAGTCCTAATTATTTTATTTTGATCATGTAACATTATTAAAAATTTAAGGCATCCACCAACAAGCACGTAAATTATTTGGCAGAGGCTAATCTAGAGCATTATTGTCCAAGTGATCTTATCTAGGTTGAACAAAATTGATTTTAGTAAGAGATTATATGTGATTTTGACAAAAATATACATACACTGAAAGAGGAGGAGAAAAGAAGAGGGAGAGAGCAATGACATAACATAAACATTCATTATTCTAAAGAAAATTTTGCAAAAAAAAAAAAATCAGTTAATTAAGAGAGAGAGAGAGAGGAGGAGGACGAGGGGAGGAGGAGGAGGAGGGGGAACTACCTTGAGCGTCACATTGGTCTCCTCTTGGTCATGAGTTATCCTCTCGTAATTGAGTAAAAGCAAATCGGTGCAAATTGGCTTATAATTCAACTAGTTCCCTCATTTTCGAAATTTCAGGGATTTTATCCATAGTGTAATCGGACCGATCCAATACTTGGTCGATATGTTTAAAACCTTTTCATATCAACAGTGGCCTATTTAATTGTTACTATTTATTTTAATAGTATAATATCATTGTTGATTGATTGAATTTCCGACTGTTTTAACTATTATATATGTTGTTTGGTATATTTAGCGACCCATCCATTTATAACATGTCAGTCAAGGCTGTATGTAATATCTTTTTAAGCTATGTGAAGCATAGTTTTTCTAGCCTACTAAGATAGCTTAACCCTATACTACCCCTTTATTTTGCACAAATAAATACCTGTTTGGCCATCCAAAACCTAGGTAGGAATAGTAATTATTTATAAGTTGCACCCTTTTTCAAAAAGTTATCAAGAGTAGTTTCATATTTTAGGCGTGAAACTAATCTTTGACTAAATTCCTATTACAAGCAATGTACTCAAGGCTTTAATTATTACCTTATTCATAGATTATACTTTTTATAATCATATTTAAAATTAATGTTTTTTTTATAGAAAAGATTTAAGGATGATTTCTTCATTCTTTTGGCTGCCTACAGGTATTCTTTTATCGAAGACACATATTCTAGTATAGTGAAATATTTAAATGTGGACAATTTTCCTAAATAAAATTTGAAGTGTGGTTTATTACATTTTAGTGGATTAACCTCCTTACTGCGAGATTAAATTTGTGAATGACTCCTTCATTCTAAGATTAGATGACTATTGGATAAAAATATAATCGGTTAAATTTCTCTAAGCAAAACTTATTTAAAAATAATATCTCAAAGATTATCAATATTTAGTCAATTTAAACTAAGAAAAATACTTTATCCCTTAGTAAATGGGTTCCTCAATTAACTCATAAGAGTAAATCTTTGAACAAGATCGACCAACAAAAATTAAAATAGGAATTGAACTTATATTAATCAACTTAAGAGTTCATACATACTTGAATATCAACAATGAAAATAAGGAAATAACATAGTGTTGAAAGTAAAATTCAACAAATAGAAATAAAAGCTAATAATCGAAGTGTCATAGTGTTTGGATCCTCCTCTCTTCTATCCTGTGCACATGGGCTTCTATATCCTTCCTAAGTTTTCATCATTTGCATGCATATAATGTTGCTCGGCTCAATTCCACGCACCCACGTTCTTTACTATTGGTAATAGTTGCTTAATTATGGCTCCAGTCTCCAACTACCTCCTTTCCTTCAACAATTGGGCTTAGTCATTCTTCTTGGCTCATCATTCCTTTCAGTTAATGTATCCCATTTAAGTCTAAAATTACTTCTCAACTAATAAATATTTGCCTTGGATCCAATCACTTCCTTTGGCCTATTTTAGCCTCCAACCAAGCCTAATTTTGGGTCATTTATCACAATCATTAATCTTCAATTAATTATAGTGTCAACAATGACAAATTATTAATTCAATGAAGATTTACATTAACATTTTAGATTATCTATTTTGAAAAAATTCTTTTGTTCAAAATTAGGTTATGCAATGATTTTTTTTTTGAGTTAATTTTACCAAAGTTCTACTAATTTTTAATTGTGAATAGAGTTAGGTTGATTTATTATAAGAGTAAACCTCTCTCAATATTTTTTTTATTCAAAATATTCAAATATGAGACTTTTTTTTGGTAAATAGATATAAAACTCTATTTAAGGGATAAAAGTATGAAACCTATTAAACTATAAAATATTATTGGTTAGGCAGTGATTTTGAACTATGAGAACTAACTCTACTAAATTTTGTTGTAACCTTTATTTTACTTTGAAAGATATATTAGGTATATCATTCATTCAATTTTTAATTAAACTTCAAGAATGTAATACTAATGGAAAATAAGCTATTTTCGTTGGCAAAAACACAAGCAAATTACGCCAAAATAAATCATTCTTTTATTCTGAATGAAACTTGTAATCCGAACAGATGAAAACATCACGAACTACTATTTATTTAACGAAAATAAATAAAATAAATTTGGTTAGATTCGGTGAAAAGCCTAAGTAAGGAAGACTCACTCGTGTCAACGTTCGTTATCCGCGGATGCTTGAAAACACGTGAATGTCCATGAGTTTTTAACGTTTATTTATACAAGCTAAATACAAAAACATTATAAAGTATATTAAAAAAAGATTTAAATAGATATAGAAAAGGTTTATGATAGGCTTAGATGGGAGTTCATTAAGAACACCTTGGAAGATGTTGGAATACCCTCTAGCATTATTGATCTAGTTTGGAATGTATAGGTTCGGCACCTATGAGCCTCCTTTGGAGTAGAGGGAAAATTGTTTCCTTCGGTCCAACTCAAGGGATTAGGCAAGGAGACCTCATACTCCATACATTTTCGTACTTTGCATGGAAAGATTATCCCAATTGATTAACCTAGGAATGGATTGCAAGATTTGGCAGCCTATCAAAATTGTTAGAGATGGTTCGGTTATCGATCATTTGTTTCGCTGGTGACATAATGTTATTTGCCAAAGCAAGTATAGATCAGGTCAGGGAAATGAAAGGGATTCTAGATCCGTTATGCCAAAGTTCAAGTCAAAAGATTAACCTTAATAAGTCTAGCATTTTCTTTTCAAAAAATGTGTGTCAAAGTAGGCATCAAGAACTAAGCAAGCTTTTTGGCTTTTGTTTGTCTTCAAATATGGGCAAATACCTACATGTTCCACTTCTCCATAAGAGATGTAAGGTTAGTGACTTTCAATTCATCTTTGATAGAATGACCCAAAAACTGAATGGGTGGAAAACTAGATGTCTATCCTTTGTGGGAAGGGTTACTTTGGGCAATAGCAGCTTGGCAACAATCCCAAGTTACATTATGCAAATTGTTAATCTTCCCAAAATAGTTTGCACTAAGATTGATTGTATATGTTGTCAATTTATCTAGGGATCCTCGGATTATAAGAAAAGGGTCCATTTAGTCAGTTGGGATAAAGTTTGTAGACCAAAGGAAGAAGGTGGTCTTGGTTTTAGGAAAGCAAAGGAGATGAACCTAGCATTGATGACTAAATTGGCTTGGGAGATTGTTAACAAGCCTGAAACTTTGTGGATTAGAGTGATGAGAAATAAATATAGATGGGGAGAGGAGACTCCTCCAAATATAAGAAGAAGGGGTAAATCCTCAAACGCCTGAAAAGGAATTATGAGTGCTTGGCCTCGTCTCAAATAGAATCTGATTTGGAGAGTTAGAAATGGGAATTCTGTGAGAAAATGGAAGGATCATTTGATATCGGGTATAAACAGGTTAGGAGACTTTGTACTACCCTAGCTGGAAGAGAACCGGTTAGAACAGTACATTAATGAATATGCTAAATCCAATGGAAGTTGGGATTGGAGAAACTGAGCCAAGTTCTGCCTGAGGATTTTGCCGAGTTAATTTTTGCAATTAAAGTACGGAACCAGTAGCAGGACCTAACATTCCAGCTTGGTTCCCCACCTCGGATGGGAACTTCTCTCTAAAATCTGCATATGCTTCATGTGTAGACAACGATTTGGCCAATAAAAATAGATTATTTAAAAATATTTGGAAAATTAGAGCCCCACAGGGATTAAAGTCCTTTATGTACTTGTAATAAATGATGCTCTCTTAACAAATTGTGCTAGGATGAGGAGGAATATGACAACAAATGATTCTTGTGTGATTTATGGCTCTTTCCCTGAATTAATGCTTCACTTTCTTAAGGACTGTGTTAAGGCCAAAGAAAGTGGAAGAGCATTCGACATAGACTCATGAAGGGTAGTTTCTTTCTTCTCCCATTGTCGGAATGGTCAGAAGAAAATATTATTAATGAATCTCCAGAATTATTTGGAATGGATTGGCCACGGATTTTCGTAACAAGGTGTTGCTTACTTTGGTATTGTAGAAACCTATTTATATTTGAGAATCAAATGTGCATGAATTACTGGCTTGTAGGGTGCTTAAATTGGTTGGGGACTATGACTGCAATTTGGCAATGAAAGAAGCATCAAGAAGGAGTATCCCCTACATCCAGATTATACAAGTAGCTTGGATGCCTCCCCCTATTCTAATGGATTAAAGTCAATACACACGGTTCCCTCCTAATTGACTTAAGATTAGCTTCCTGGGACAGTATTGCTAGAGAACACTACGGAAACTTTTGGCAGCTTGGAGTATCAACCTAGGACATTGCACCATCATAGCAGCGGAGCTATGGGCAATGTTTTGGGGTTTGCTTGTGAGTTGTAGCCTCGATTTCTGCAAGATTTTACTAGAAACTGACTCCAGAGGCACCATGGAACTGGTGGAGCAAGATCCAGAGGTAACTTATGCACATGCTGTGCTAATTAGTAGCATCAGGAATCTTTTGTTAGAGGACTGGTTTGTGGAAATTAAACATATGTATCGAGAGGCTAATAGTTGTGTTGACAAGTTAGCAAAGTTTGGCCATAAATGTCCTATGGTCTCACCTTTTTTTATCACGTTCTATCATGTATCTTGCTAGAGTTCCTAGCAAATCAGATTGGTCATCGTACTACTAGAGTAGTTCATCAGTAATTCTTGAGCTTAGGCACCGCTGTTAATTAAAAAAAAGATTTAAAATTATTACCACATGTGTAGATCTATTAATAACTCAGTAAAAATAGACAAGTATTTGGGAACTATGGTAGTACTACTATTATAATTTTTTATGGAATTATTTCTATTTTTACACCATTATACTGCTAATTTATTTAATATTTATTGATTATCAATTTTGTAATTCAAAACATTTATTTTAAAAACTAATGTTAGCAATGATGTCTATTTTTTTTTTATTATGTATGAAAAAAATAAATAGTTTTTTATCACTTACTCATATATGCTTATAGTTTAATAGTTTAATTTTTTTATCATTTATTTTAAATATTAAGAAGAAATAATTGTTCATACCTATTTAATGAAATTTGTAAATAAACTTTTAGTTTAATTTAGTATTCAATTGGATTTTGAAAAAAAATGATTTTTTTAATGTATTTAGTAAAGATTTTATTAGATAGAATCACATCAAATTGTTTGTGAATATTTTAATTTAATTCAATTCTCTATATATTTTTTTGTCTTAGCTATTGCTTACACATATTTTTGGACCAAATATAATGATTGGATGAAGTCATTCTCAAAGTAGTGACTTTAAAATTTGAATTCCTAATATTACAAACAAAGTCTAAAGTTAGAGTCTACTTTTACTATAGTCAACCACTTTGACTAATTCAATTATCTAATTAAGTTAATTCGTTTGATTTTCAACATAATAAAATAATAAATTTGCCAACAAGGGGTAATTTACTCGATTCACTATTACTTATAACAATAATAACTACATGACAATTTAAGTCAAATTAAAGATTTCGTTAATATGATAACAATTTTATGATCTGAAATTGGTGGATGAATTTTCAGCTATCATTTTGATCAAAACCCAAAACATTAATAAACCTCTAGTTTTATTTAGTGTGAATAATATGTATATCATTTGTTTGTAAACCTATACTTTTCAAATATACATCAGAGTAAACTCTTAATTTCATTATGCAGAAAAAACACATTACCTTTTCACAAAACATAACAAAAAAAAAAATTCAAAAGACTTAAATATTATTATATTAATATTTGAAGAACTAATATGCTCAATATTTAAGAAACTAATATAACTATTTTTATTATAAATTATGTTAAGATCTTTTTAAAGAAAACAATGTACTTGTTTTGGTTAATTTTTTTGGTTGCTTGCTAATTAGGTGAATGTGGGCATGCCAAGAAATTATTCTAAGGATTAGCCTTGAATTTGACTGTTGTGAAACACTAATGATTCCAAGTATTAGGCAATTTTGCTAAAAAACGCAAATCTATTTCTCAGTTGCAGGTTACTATTAAAGAAAGTGCTCGGTAGGCAAATCAACTAAAAGTGACTTTGTTAAAAGTTAATCAATTAATCAAGTCACCAAAAATGATATTGTCGAATAGTTGAAGGCTAACAAGATGGATTGAAAATTAGAAAAAAAAAAGACTAAAAGTAAATGAAAGATTGGAACTGAAATGTGATAACTAAAGAAATGCTATAAATTATTGAAAAGTAAAGACAATGCATGTACAAGATATGGGAAACTAGAAAATGGAGGAGTAAAAGTTGGAATGTAAAATAGATTTGTGTTTGAATGATGTGTTAGATCTCCTTTACAAGCAATGGACAATATTATTTATATATAAAAAAAAAGGGTTATTCTACACTATACCCCAATAGTCACATTCCTGCACTTGTGCACACATTCATTTTAGTGGCCAATAACATTCAACACTAAAGAGCACTACCTCGACTATTTTGGCCCAGATAGTAATTGTTAACTAATAGCTTAACCATGCATTTTATTTTATAGGGTTAGGAGCACTTCCCACTATTTGCTACAACCTTCCATTACTATCCACTACACTTCAATGGTTTCCTCCACTTTTACAAAAACCTATCTTCTTCAATTACTCCAATTTCTTAGAAAGTGATTGCGGATTTGGTCAAATTCTTTATATTAGCTGCTAAAGCATATTTCTCCTTCAATGAATGAGCAAAACAAGTTTGCAGGTTGTAGACCATCATAAGAATTAAGGCCAAATGAGAGACTCATTTTCTCAGCTAACAACTAATATCATTATTCAACTGTTAATTATCAATTGTCGGCTATCAACTATCGACTATTCACTACCATCTGTTAAGCTTCAAAGTTTATAAACAAAGGGTTTTTACAGATAGCTAAACCTAATTTGAGTCCCAATTATGAAAAACAAGAAAATATGTAGACAAAAATAGGAAATTAGCCAAAATAATATTGAAGCGACCTTCTTTTCATAGCCCAAAATACTCTCAATCAGGTTTACTCTGATTGTCATGTTGACTTTTTCTTCTAGACTTTTCGTTGATACATAATAACAACCACTCTTATGCCTGTATCAAAAGTTATGACTAATTAAAGCTTAGCCGAGTATTCATGCTTTTTTTCAATTAATTCAGGCTGCCTATTCTTCAGAAACACATTCCATGTTAGCCATCAATTATCATCTATCAATTATCATCTACTAGTTATTAGTTGAAGTCATTATTCAACCAATGCTCTCATATATTAACTAAATATGTTCCTTAGCTAACTGTTATTGACCGTCAGCTGACAGCAACTTAGGTGTTAATAATGCTCATCCTTAAGTTTCTCAATGTTGATATCGGTAGTTTGTTCTACAAAATATTTATAACATACTCTGGCACTATTTATTTATTTATTTTTTTAAAATTGTATTAAAGAAAAAAGATCTGGATGCGACGACTCCGATCCGAAAGCCGGAGGCAAGTGTCAGATTCAGAAGATCAAAGGGACAGAAAATTAGTGTTATCCGCAACCATGCTTTGTGGTTATCTTTCGGCCGAGTCATCAACAGTAATCATCACTCAGACCCATTTCTCTTTTATGAGTATTGCACGCCGCCTTGTTCAACCTTCATTTGAAAAATGCTAGAAACATGCCTCACATTTTTTATAAATTATAATATAAACATACAACAAATTGAATAAGATTTGTTACAAGTAAATGACAAAAATCTAAAAAACATAAATATACATTATTTAAAAATGCAACACATCTAAAAATTCTCTATAAGAAACTTTATAAATTTTATGTTATATCTTAAATTGAGTGTTTGTGTTCAGTACGAATTTAACTTGACCTCAGTTTAATTTTATATTTCAGTTGAAACAACTTTTTTTTCAAAGATTTATCCAATTATAACTTTGTTAACGATGGAGTTAGAAACAAGTAAACTTAATACTTAGATTCATTATATAATTTTGCACAGTCGTAATTCATAATTAAATTATAAAATAACAACAGCATTAATAAATATTTCAGTATAAAATAATTTTACATAATTATCTAATATAAATAAAAAGAACTACCAATATGATCTATTTATATGTAACTACCCATCATAGCAAGGTAATTATATAATTCATATCGCCAGGTATAAAAATCAATCTCATTTGAAACAACCTATTTTGATGCAAATATATTATATGTTATTTAAAATTTATGAATCTACGTTAAATAAATTTATTATTCATTAGTAAATGTAAAATATAATTAAATTTTTGAAATATTATGTGTTATCAAATCAAGATCACTAGGTTATGATAACATAAAATATGGTCCGAACTTGATAAAAAATTACATTTAGTATGAGTTCAAAAATTCAAACTCATCTGAAATAATTTTTATGCAATATGAGTTAGTAGATTAGGCTAAATTTTAAATAAAAATATAAGATATACATTGTTTTTAAAAATGTATATTTCACATTATCTTTTTATAACAAGATTTAAATACAATTGTACAGAAAAACATAAATTAAATTTTAATCAAATAATAAAAAATATAATAATTAAGATGATTTATATGTGCGTGTGCGTAGGAAAATAACTTTTGTAAATTATTTTTTCACATATTTTGTTTAATATATATTCCATTTTGTTTATTATTTAAAAATAATGTAATAATAATATATAAAATAGTTTAAAAAAATAACATCTTCAAAATATTTTATGTTACGTTAGTGTAAAATATTTTATATTATTGCTTAATTAATCACATAACTTTTAAAGTAATTATAATAAAAAAATATAATATTTTTAATAACATAATAATATACAATTAAATATTCACATAAAATTTTTATAATAATTTCATCAAAAATAAATTTATTGTTTTGAGATTAAAATATAATTTATCCCAATCAACGGTAACTTATGTGTGTTTAATTCCTCATATTTTTAAAAAGTGTAATTTATTCTGTTAAAATTTGTTAATGGAGTATAAAACTCATTCCTTCCCAATGCCATCTATATAGTTAATAGCATTATGTTTAAGATGTTAATTAATGACCAATGGTTGTTTAATCTTTTCTTAAAATAGATTTGGACCATTGCGTGAACTTCACTATCACAACTCTAAACTAAGCCATATCTTCGTTTGAACCACCCTATATCAAAAACATATTATGGATGATAACATCAATTAAAATTGATCGCCATAAATATTTTTTGTAATCTTTAAGAAACCATACTAACATCTAAATTTATGTCTTCTTTAAAAAAAAAAACAAAGGAAGAGGGAACGATGAACTGAGATTTGGATAAATTTTAAAAACTAGATTTCAAGTCACTTTGTTTTTTGTGAAGAGGGTGCAAGCTTAAATCTTAAAAGAATAATTTTTGTAGCAAAAATATATAATTTTTTTGCTCATACAATCAAATAAAAATTAACCAGTTTAAATAAGTTAAATTTCCAAGAATATTTCATAATCTTTAAAAAATTTAAAATTTTAAGCTACAATAATAAAATTTAAAAAATATTCTCTCCATTTCAAAATACCTATCAATTTGATTATAATAATATATTTGAAAATTAATTGTATCCGGAGACAATTGATTTTCAAATGACCAGAGATACAATCAAATAATAAAAAATATAATTAATTTTTAAATATATTACTTTAATTAAACTAACAAATATATTGAAATAAAGGGAGTATATTATATATAGACAAAATGTCTATTTTAATTTTAGAGAAAATTTTGGAGAATAAATTAATCTCTCAAAATTTAGAATTTCATAAATAACTAATTCTGTATTATTAAAATATATATATATTAATCTCTCAATATATAAATTTTAAAGATTTATTAGTGCTACAAATATATATAAAAGAATTAATATTTTTTAATAATAAAATATTATTTTAAAATTTTTAAAATTAATTTATCCTTCAAAATTTTTGTTAAAAACTAAAATAAATATTTTATTTTGTATGTATATAAAAAAAAGTATATTATAAATTCTAGAATATCGAAGGCTTTGGTCTGCTTTAACAGTCCTATTCTCACTTCACTCTATGATTTGGTCAACTGGGGCGGCTGAGAGGCACATCTTTAAAACCCCTTTTTGTGTATTTTCCCCCCGGCCTGTCAGCCTTTTTCTTTTCTAATTATGAGAAAATAGAAAAGTTTCGCCAAAGTTTATCTCAATAAATAAATAACTGTATTATGGTACTCGGGAATCGACTGAGATACACTGACACATAAATATTTTTTAAATAAAAGTTTTATTTTATTTACATTATAATTTTTCAATATTTAAAGAGATATTGATCAATTTTTTAAATAACTAAAATTAAATATTAATTTTGATATATTATAAGTATTAAAGATTTTTATATTTTGATCTAATTATATATATTTATTTGTAACATTTTAAAAATAATGAATAATTAAATTAAATATTTTTATTAATATAATAATATATTAAAATTAAATTCTTAAAATCAGTTTTATACTGATAAAATATTTATTATCTTTATAAGACAAATTTATCATAAGGTTCACATTTAAAATTCGTATTAGAGTCATAATTGGGAATTGATTCTTGAATTTTACTGCTGGCAAATCATTTCTAGATATTTTGATAAACAATTATTAAAGTTAAGAACGCATCCTAAATCTAAATAAAGACAAATCTTTCTTTCCAACTTTAAATTGTATTCTCATAAAAAAAACTTAAACTTTTATTCGATCAAATAATAATGAGAGGTGAAATATTATAACATGCACCATTATTATCTACTCAAACACCTTACAATTAAGAAAATTTATTTTGAAAAAAAAAATCAAACATTTGATTATAAAAATATTTTAATTTAGATGTCACTAAGAATAAATTAGTGATAAGGGATTTAGATAATATGTATAAAGATATAAGTTCAAACTTTAATATTATTGATGTAAAAAATTAATTTGATTCCTCATTATATTTATTATAATATGAAACAAAAGCAATAAACACAAGTGTGGGTGTGAAAGTTGTGTATATCCGCAATTAACGTATCTTGAAAAATTGTCCTCTTAATTTTTATATTTTAAAATAAAAATAAATGTTTTAGAAAAGTAATGATGTAATAAGCAAGAGAAACAATTTTTAATAATAGTATACATAAAAAGTATATTGATATTTTCAATTTAAAATTAGAAAACCAAACAAATAGATATAAAAAATTTAATGAAACGATAAGACAAATTTCTGAGCGGCAGGGAATAAAGGACGAAAATGGCTAAGCCCAAAATATTAACCCTGCGATTGGTTTAAAAGAAAACGAGATGATAGAAAATTATGTGCCGAGAAAATGCATTGAGAACTAAGTTCCTATTATTTGGATGAGGGTGAAATATTGGGAGAGAAGAAAATAAATTCATGGACCCATATTTAACACTTTCTTTGATTGAGTGTGCATAAAATTTGAATTAAATGAGAGAGTGGGTGAATGATGAGAATATCTATTAAAATAATATAAAATTGATAAAATTTAAGATTTTATGTTATATTTGTTTTTATTTACACAATAATTTTAAAATAATTTTAATATTAATAAATAAATATTTTATTAATAGTATGGTAAAATTATTTATTTATTTAATTATAAAAAGTGTTTAAATATTAGATTAAAATAACATTTATTCTTTATTATAATAAAGATATGCATATTATTTTAATACAATCTTCATTTTCTTTTTTTAATTTTCTTTTTATCTAAATATATAAAATAAAAGTATTATTTTCTCTTCATTTTCGTTTTTTTATTTTCTTTTTTAATCCAAATAAATCATAAAAGAAAGCCAACAAAGAATAAGGAATAAGAAAAGATAAGTGATATATACGACGATTAAAAAAAAAGTCTAAATATGCTAACAGTCTTCACAAAAAGAAAATTACGCTGAAAATACCGAAGTAAAGAAAGATTGTGATACTAACAATATCTTTTGGGTACATGATACTAACAATATTAACTTGATTTAAGCGATTTTTGTACTTATTTTTTAAGTAAATTTCTTATGAAGAAAAGTGTACACTTTACATAATTTTTTAAAAAAATATGATGTATAATCAAATTATTTAAAATTTAATAATTTTTTATATGAAAAATATAATAAATTTAAATATTGATGAATTAAAAAAATATTATACATACATCTAGTATATCCTTTTTAATTTTATGCTTCTTTTCCTTTTTAAAGAATAATATGATGCATGTCTTTATTTTAATTTTATTTCCCATTTTCTTCCTTCATGATTTGACTGCATCCATTAACCATAATTGACTTGTGCCTGAAATCCGAAACCGTACGTACACCTTCCCCTCATTGGCGGATTCCAACACCTCATTCTAATCCGGTTCAATTCAACCGGCTCATCCGGTCACCCCACCCCACTTACCTACCTAACCGGTAATATCACTCGGCTTTTCACTTTCTTAGCCGGTTTCATCCCTTCGCCGTAAATTTCGATGTCCTATGGATAAAAGATACAAATTTTATATTGTTTTAGCAAGAAATTTCTTCTTTTCTTCTCTCCTTGTTTTATTTATTATTTGATAAATTAAAGAATTTGATTTTAATATATTAATAATATAAAATTTATCAGATTATTATTCAATCAATAATATATTAAAATCTGAGTCTAAAATGTCCAACATTCAATTCCTATTTCTCTCCTTCTACAAATATTTCCTATAAATAATTTATAATCTCATTATTTTTGATAAAAAAATATAAAGTTAAATTCTAAATTACTTTTATAAATGGTTAAAAACTATCTTATACTTGCTATAAAAAAAAATGAGAATAAAAATTTTATGAATTCATAATTACTAAACACTAGAAAAAAATTTCATAAAATTTTCCTCTTATTTTTATTACTGTTAAATACTAGAGAAAAAGATAATAGTAGATAGTTAAAAGGAATTTATCAAATATTTCCTCCAATTTAAATTATCTATCATTTTAATAATTTGCAATTAATTAAGAAACCTAAAATGTTTTATTTAAAAATTAATTTATTATATTAACATTTTATTATTTATTGGATTTAAAATCATATAAAAGATAAAATTAAAAAAATTATAATAAATGTTCTATTAAAAAATGAGCATAACAAATAAAATGAAAAAAAATTACTTAGAATGATGGATAATATAAATAGAAGAAAATAATAGAAGACCAAAAAAATTTCTTACTCATCCGACCCGTTTGCTTACATGTCACTATTTGATTGGCTTGACCAAAATTTTTAACTGAACAGCAACGAAAGCCAAAGATTTGGAAAATTCTTATATTTATCTTGGTGAAAAAAGTGAAGGGAAAATAAAAAATTTAAATGAGTAGTTATAAAATATAATGGGGCAAGAATTTTTTAGAACCCATAGCTTCGCGCCACGTGTTAGATCGCGGAGGCTCCGGAGAAATTAGTGGCACTAGATCCTTGCTCCAGTTCGAATTTAACTTGCATGTGAGGTGAATTTGGGTTGAATTTCCAGAAAATTTCACCCAACGAAAGAAAAGGTATTAAATTATTACAAGGGAGCGTTTTGTTTGTCGTAGCTCGTTCCGAGAATACAACCACGTCATGAATTAAAGTACCTTTCTGCCCCTAACCTTATCCAAAAAGACGATCGTGTCCCCTTGCGCGGTGACGAGGCGTGATGTGATTGGCCAATAAAAAAGGCGCTGGGTGCTGCAGAAGAAGAATAATCAAACCCTAAAAACTCTCTCAGTGCGCTTCATCTTTTGTTTTTTCTTTTTTCTTTATTCAATTATTTATTTATTTTGGTCCATTTTCGAAGTCGCTACATTTTATTGGCTTCGGGATTTTATCAAACTGAAAACAATAATTAAAAAAAGCACTTTCTAATTTTTTAAAAAGACGCACGCAGTGCTCTTTTGTGTATATGTGTGTTTGTGAATTTTTTTATTTTATTCTTTTTTTGGGGTGAATGAGTGAAAAAAAGAAAAGAAAAGAAAAGAAAAGAAAGCATAGGAAATGGAGAAAGAAAGAAAGAAAGAGAAGAAGAACAAGCTCTCTCCCTCTTTTCTCTCGATTTTATCTTTCTATCTATTTTTCTCGCCAGATTTTCTCGGAATCCAAACACACTCTGTGAGCTTCCCTTGTCTCCTTCGCTTCTACTACTTCTCTCTTGAGATCTGAGACGCCTCTCTCTTTCTTTCTCTATATCCTTTTTCTCCCTCTAACCAAGACTGATTCTTTCGTCGTCGTCGTCTTCTTCTTCACTTGCTTTGGCCAGTGGTAAGATTTCACGGTTTCATACTTGTTGTGCCAGTTCAGATCACTTCCTTGTTCCGATTTTGAATCTCTTGGTGTGCTCTTCCCTTGTTGTTGTATTGTGATGCGAAAATGAGTGTGGAAAATTCACTTGAAAAGTTGGTAATTTGTGTGATCCTCTAATGATCTTGGTGTTGTTGAGTACTTCTTGCCTTTTTTGGCTCAGTATCTGAATTTTTTTTGACTCTTTCGTACTTACATAATCGAAGACTTTTTTTTTATAGTGTAGTTATTTTGTGTGTTTTTTTAATCTTTTGTGTGTGTGCATATGAAAATGAAAAGAAAAGAGTGGATGAAATCAGTTAGGTTTTGTTTGGGGTGGTGTTCTTGTGGTGGTTGGGTTTCTGTAAGTGAATCTAGTTTTTTTTTTTTTTTTAATTTTGAAGCTATTAGGGTTGAGTTCACTGTCACACTGGGTGGATTTGCTGTTTGATTTAGTGGTCCCTATGTTCATGGATGGTTGAAGTTTCCATTTTACTTTATATATTTTTACTATTTTTTTCATGTTTCTGGTATGTTTTTTAATCAAAATCAGAAATTATTCTATGCTAGATATTTGGAGAGAAATAGAGTAATCTGATCGTCTGAGGAAGCTGATTTTTTTCTATTTGTTCGTTGTTTGTTTGTTGATTCTCTTGTGCTATATAAAGGAGTGAGTTCTTTCATGGATGAATGGAAGATAATTATTAAAAAAATAACTTCTTTTATGGCATCTCTATTCTGAGTTTAGATGTTCTATTGGATGCTCAGTTTTCTGCAGTATCTCGTATGAACTTTAGTCTTTAGGTAATGTTTTAACGTTAAACGAGTCTCGAGATGGGTGTTTATGCATTTGGATGCTTCATTGTTCTGTTTCTCCCTTAACATAATCTTATCTCTTCGTCTTTGAAGGCTAGTATTAATTGGTTTGTGATTTTTTCCTCAGCTGAGACTCCTGCAAATGGAAGCATGTGCTGGGACTTGGAGCGGTTAAAGTCAACACCATAAGCATACGTCTTGACACAGAAACAACAAGATGAATCATTTGACCGTTGAAACTGAAGATTCTTTTGCTAGCTTGCTTGAGCTTGCAGCCAATAATGATGCTAATGGTTTCAAACGATTGATTGAGTGTGATCCTACCTCTGTGGATGAGGTCGGGCTGTGGTATGGTCGCCGGAAGGGATCAAAGCAGATGGTCAATGAGCAAAAAACACCTCTGATGGTTGCTGCTACTTATGGTAGCATTGATATTATGAAACTGATTCTTTCACTGTCTGAAGCTGACATTAATCGGCCTTGCGGCCTTGACAAGAGCACTGCCCTTCATTGTGCGGCATCCGGTGGGTCTGAAAATGCTGTGGATGCTGTGAAACTGCTTCTCGCAGCAGGTGCTGATCCAAATTCTGTGGATGCTAATGGGCATCGTCCGGTAGACATTATTGTTTCTCCTCCCAAGCTTGAAAATGTCAAAACTAGTCTTGAAGAACTTCTTCAAACTGATGATTCTATTGCTGGTTGTAATCTGAGGGTGATCACAACCTCATTTAATGCATATTCCCCACCTTTGTCAACTTCACCAGAGAATGGGTCTCCTTCTGCACCAGATTTCCAATTGAAGTTAAAGTCAAGTGATGTCCCAGTATCCTCTGCATCTGAGAAGAAAGAATATCCTGTTGATCCATCCCTTCCAGACATTAAGAACAGCATATATTCAACTGATGAGTTCCGAATGTATTCTTTCAAGGTTCGACCTTGTTCTCGTGCTTATTCGCATGATTGGACTGAATGCCCTTTTGTGCATCCGGGGGAGAATGCTCGCAGAAGGGACCCAAGAAAGTATCATTATAGCTGTGTCCCTTGTCCTGATTTTCGGAAGGGTGCTTGCCGGCGTGGAGATATGTGTGAATATGCTCATGGGGTTTTTGAGTGCTGGCTGCATCCGGCACAATATAGAACCCGTCTTTGCAAGGATGGGACAAATTGCTCTAGAAGAGTTTGCTTCTTTGCCCACACTGCCGAAGAGCTTCGGCCGTTATATGTTTCAACAGGTTCTGCTGTTCCCTCTCCTCGCTCAAGCACATCTTCTGCCATGGATTTTGCTGCAGCCATGAGCATGTTGCCTGGCTCTCCTTCCTCGATGTCTGTCATGTCTCCTTCGCCATTCACTCCACCGATGTCGCCTTCTGCCAATGGCATTTCACACTCCTCTGTTGCTTGGCCCCAGCCAAATGTTCCAGCCTTGCATCTTCCGGGTAGTAATATTCAGTCCAGTCGTTTGAGATCTTCGCTCAATGCCAGAGATATTCTTGTGGATGACTTCGACTTGTTGCCTGATTATGACCAGCAACAGCAGCTCATTAATGAGTTATCTTGCCTGTCTCCACAGCCTAATGCTCTAAACCGTTCTGGTCGCATGAAGCCCCTGACTCCTTCCAATCTTGATGATCTATTTTCTGCTGAGAGTTCTTCTCCTCGATTTGCTGATCCACCACTGACATCGGCTGTTTATTCTCCAACTCACAAATCAGCTGTCTTTAATCAATTTCAGCAGCAGCAAAGCTTGTTGTCGCCTGTTAATACAAATTTTTCTTCTAAAAATGTTGAGCATCCTTTATTGCAGGCCTCTTTTGGGGTTCAGACATCAGGAAGAATGTCTCCGCGAAATGTGGAGCCTATTTCTCCAATGAGCTCTAGGATTTCTATGCTAGCTCAGCGTGAGAAGCAGCAACAATTTCGTAGCCTTAGCTCCCGGGAACTTGGCTCCAACTCAGCTGCTGCAGCTGCTGCCTCAGTCAACTCTTGGTCAAAATGGGGATCCCCCAATGGTAAGTTGGATTGGGCGGTAGGTGCGGATGAATTAGGTGGTAAGCTCCGAAGATCGTCTTCATTTGAGCTCGGGAACAATGGTGAGGAGCCTGATTTGTCATGGGTGCAGTCACTTGTCAAGGAATCTCCAACTGAGATTAAAGAGAAGTTGGCAACTAATGTCTCAAGTGTTGCAGCAGCTGGACCCTCCGGTGGTGAAGGATCAAATATGAGCGCACAAATGGAGTCTGTTGATCATGCTGTATTGGGAGCATGGCTTGAACAGATGCAGCTTGACCATCTTGTGGCTCAGCAAAATTGAAATTGGTTTTGCTGTCCCCGAGGTAGTTAACAACAGAAAGGTTTCAGTAAATAATATATATGCTTTTTTGAAGTTTTGTTGTCGTTGGAAGAAGGTTACAGTAACTAAGAAAGGAAGCAGTAAGAAAAAGAATCTCTTGAGGAAAATTCGTTTTCAATTTTAGTGTTACAGAAGTAACTTAGAAGTCAGAAGACCACTGGGTGGAATTCGGACCAATTAATCCCAGTGTTGGGTTTTTGGCTATCTTTTAAGATTTTAGGTTCACATTCCTGTCATTTTTTCCTTTTATGAGGAACAAATGTTCTATCAAAATCAAGTCCTATTCCTAAGTTTGATCTATCTTTCTTCTTTACCTTTTTATTTTGGGGTAGAAAACGAGATTACAAAGGGTCATTGGAGTTAATTTCCTTTACTCTCCATTTTGGTCCAGTTTTGGGGATGAAAATACAGGATGTTGGGTTATGATATTTCTCATGTAATTTGGAATCAATAATTGTGGATTCGGGGTAAATTAGGAATATTTGAAGGTTGATCCTTTGGCCATGTAACATTCAATTAAAGTTTATTGCTATATTATTCTATTATCTTTGTTTCTTTATATTACCTGATCCCACTATCACACTGGTAATATAGCATTTGATTTTTATACCTGAGCTGTTAATGCAGTTTGTGCATTGAGTAACATGCCATTTATAAGGATTCTTTGTCTTTACACGATGGATGAGACGCCGTATTGCGTATTTCATGTTTGGGACTATCTATTCGTCGATTACGTTGGAACCTGCAACTCGACTTCGTGCCATCCTACTCGGCATACGGTTATTCAAGGGTAATAGAACTCTAATCACCACATCAATGTATATATAGTGGGGAGACTTCTTAGATCGAAGTTATAAAAAATATGCTATTGTCTACCTTTGCGTTCACTCTCATTTTTAGGAGATGATCAATGGTTTCAGAAGGAGACTTTAATTTTCCTTGGTAAGCTCTTTCTTATCGTATGCTAATCTCGGTCATCAGAACTTGTTGATATTCAAACATAATGTATGTATTGCTCTAAAATTTTCTCATTTTTATTTGAGCTTAATATTGAAACTTTGATAGCATGAAAAATTTTTATACGGTCAACTTGATCATTCAATAGTGGTGGAAATTTAACCATATTGAATAATGTAATAACATATAATTAGATAATAGTATAAAAAAATTTTATATGAAAATTGAGTTTAATAGATATACATTGATAATATAAAATAATTTTATAGTATCAACTAATAGAAATATAAAGAAGTACTAAATTATGGTGGATTATTCATCATAGTGGGTAGTTATCTAATATGATTTGATATTTTTTTATATTTCTATTAGTTGGTAGTGTAAAATTATTTTATATTATCAGTAAATACAAATTAAATTCAAAATTTTTTTATACTAACAATGTAAATAAATTAAATCTTTTTTATTTTCCTGTTACGACGAAGGGGTTACTTGCGAAAGAAAGCGCTGATGATAAGACTCCCTTGTATTCTTGAATCCTCAGGTACATGTTCCTTTGTTTTCTTTCTTAATTCTAGTTGTACAGTGTGAAACAAACGAAGGTGCTATCTACTATTTGGTTCTTATGTTATTAAAAAAAAAATTAGAGAAGTAATAGAAAGAGATAAGTAATGTTATATATATATATTGGTATAATACAGTTTGAAGTTACAAATATAAAAAAGAAAAAATTGTGAAAAATAAATATGATTTTTTAGCATCCCCGCCGTCCGTATACTTTCACCATCTCTGGCGATTTTGACAGCTATACAAACAAATGTGCGCCATTATATGCTTTTTGAAGCTGGGGGTGATTTGACCTCCATAAGCAAATCGATATTAACAAAGTTAGGTAAAATTCCATCGAATCAAACTAATCACAAAGGAATTAATTGTTAATAGTCTTATAACCATATCACATCCTTTTGGACAAATCTTATGTTTTGATTCTCTTGATTTGTTCTCTCCTTTTCCTCCCACTTTTGTAGAAGGAATAACAATGCTTCACCCATGCACTCTACTACAGACAATCAAATATATATGGTATCTATAACCCACCTTCTCTTTCAAGGAATATTTTTATTCTCCTCTAATCCTATCCTCATGAAGAGCACACTTGCTAGCTTTAACATATTCACAATGCAAAATTCTTTTTGTTGATAGAAAGGATAAAAAGGATTTTACATTGTCTTTTTCTGTTCTGCTTTTTCACCTTTCTTTTTCCTAGAGAATTATCAAATGTCTATGGTTTAGTGCTTTGCCCAATTTGGCAACTGATGAATCGTTTCTCAACAATATTTATATTCGATATCTTCATACCTTGTAAGAGAAGGAAAGTGAAAATAGAAAAGGGAATCATATCTATCCACCATAGAAATACATAAACTAAGTTAGATGTATACCTTGTTATGGCTACTAACTTACCATTACAATTACCATGATAAGTAAGGTGCTACAAATTGAGCTGCTATTCTTTGGTGGATTAGTTGAACTGTTCTTTTTTGTTTTTCCAATTTATTTTGGAATTGGTTCTCCAACTGTTGGAAGTCCACACACGTGGTGGTAGAGACAAAAACCAATCTAGTAATTTTAGTATTATTCTTTTTCTTAGGATGTTTGGTTGGGAGATAAAAATGGACGATGAAAATTTTATAAATGAGTTCCATTTGTAATTTTATACATAGAGTTCATTTATAAAAATTTTATCTCTTTTTTTATCCGCTAGCCAAACTCACCCTCAATAAGAAAAGGAAACAATTTATGAGTTATAATATTGCCGGAAAACATATTTTAATATCTTCAGTGGTGTTTATTATTTGGTTGAAAAAAGGAGACATAATGTGAGTATCCATTGAATAACTTTTAGAGCTAATTACTTATTCAAAACAAATACATTTTGGGGGCACGTTTGGACCTCAATTTTGTTAACGTTTTACTGATTCAGCTAAATAAGTCAACAAAATTGACAATCAATTGTAATACAAGCCGATATCAGGAGAATTAGAAAGAATAACAGAAGAGAAAAGAAAACTACATTAGTTTAAAATACGCTTGGTAGACACAAAAATGAGGAATGTATGACTGAAAATGGAGTAGAATAGAAGTGGGAAATTAAAGAGATTAATTGTCAAATACATATATCATAAATAATTGCACAAATTTAGTAGATGTGGAGTACACCGAGATACATGCCCATCAAAGAGATTTTGACTGGAAAGGAAGTATAGATAGGAGGGGCCCAAATCCAACCAACATGGTATAATGATAAGCCCCTGAAAGAGAATTTTAGGTTTTGAGAAACTCTTATTATCCTAGTTAAGGACAGCAGGTTTCTATAGATTTGCACCCCTAAGAAAGGACACGAATATTGTATTATTGACAATGTCAGCCTCTATCATTGTCAATAGTCCTACTTGATTTGATAAGGCCATTTGAGGGGCCATCTTAATTAGTTCCGTGGACTCGGTATATCTCTATTCCTTGTAACACAGTGCTTGTTTGTCTATGACTAACCAAATTGTAAGTGTTGACCAAAAGAAAAAGGCAAGCTGAAAGTTTTCACGAAAGTAAATGCCCACGGTAACCTTTGCCGCGGAGGAAGTGGTACCGGTTGAGTAAGGTTATGGTGGAGATTGTAAGTTCAATCTCTTATTAAAAAGAAGTTTCTGTTTGATAGGGTGTAAAATGTTAATCGTTTGTTTTGTGTAATCAGATGTCTCTTCTTCTGTTTTTTTTGTTTTTGTTTTTGTATACAGGTAATCAGATGTTAATTGGTTGAAATAAGGTACAAAAAGTCACCATTCTTATTATTACTTTTTGTTGTTTTTTGGTCTAAATCACTAATATCTAAAATTTATTGGATTTGTATTAACCTAACTTAAGTTGAGTCAACTCATTATGAAGGTAAAATTCTTTAAGCATTGCTTTGAGGAATGTATAGCTAAAGTATATGAATATTTCAATCTCAGCCAATTTACTCAACATTCGTGCTTGTTAAAGAGTTTGCCATATAGTAATTAAACAAAAAATTTGTGAAAAACTAATGAAGCAAATATGAAATTTGTTCATACTAGAAAATATGTTCTTAGACTAAACATGCGGATAAAAGAAAGGACTTTGTTATTTGAACATTCTAACTTAAACACATAGGATGATATGTTGAGATAAAGAGGGGCCCATATTACCTTGTTATTAGTGTCATGCGCTTTGGCAAAACTTGTGTAATGTGGTGCTAGCGGAGAAAATTTTAGGCGATCCTAGAGTACAATATGGTTGTACTCAATCAATGAAAAAGTGACATTTTAAATAAAAGTGTAAGTTAGTGGTGGGTCTTATTTATGCTAAATAATTTGTATTACATTAGGAAAAATGGAAAAAAATGTTTCAGAATTATTACAAAATGGAAAATACTTTCCAACAAAAAAATTTACTAGAAATTGTTATCTAAATTATATGATAAGATGTGAGATAAACTCCTCAGGTATTTTTACCATTCATAATTTTTATTCAACCACTTAAAATTTGGAGAAATACTTACATGAAGCACAACCAATCATGTAAATGTATTTTATATGAGATTATGTGTTAGTGATGGGTCCCATATAAAATACACTTATATGATTAATTCAAAAGCACAGCCACATGATACTCCCGACCATAGAAGTATTTCTCTAAAATTTGAGACATATGTGCCAAACGCATCTAACAAATCTATGAGAAGGTGTTAAAAAAAGAAGACCTCTTATGCTAAAATTCGACTTCCTACTTCGCCCAGGTTATAACATTCCAGTCTTAATGGTCGGCTATATATCAATTAAACAAAATACATGTGAGAAAGCGTAGAAAGTTAGCATGAGTTGAGCTTGTGTAAATAGTGTCATTAAAATGGCAAACTTATTTGAGCTTCATGATTACTGAATCTTATGATAAAACGAGTTAGTGGCACTGAAGCATGTCTCTAGTCTGGTCTGGTCTTTGAACTTTATGTATTTGAGCTTTGTGTAAATACTAAATAGCATCATTAAAATAATCATTTGAGCTTCATGATTGCTGAATCTTCGTTCAAATGAGTTGAGAGTGGAACTGAAGCATGTCTCAATGCACCACCAATGGCAACCTTGAGGTCGTTGACAGTTTACATCTTATTTTTAAGAGGTTAGAGGTGTGTTTGATATGATGTATTAGGCATAATAGGATAAGGTAATACAATACGTTATGACTTTATCCGTTGATTAGTGGAGTCAACGTATTATATAAGTTTATTTATCAAACCTCTTTTATATATTAAAATGATGGATAACTTAATCCAGTTTAAAGAGATTGTATTAGACTTGATTAGCTTTTGATGTATAAAGATTCTTTCACTTTTTTATTTTTAATATATTTTATTAAAATAAAAATAATTATTAAATAAATAATAAAAATAAAAATATAAGAAATAATATTATTTAATAAAAAAATTGAATAATGAATATATATTTTTAAAAATAATATTTATAACATAAATATTCAAATTAATATAAAAATATAAAAATAAAAATTTATTAATAAAATATATAAATAATATTTAATATGAATTTAATTATATATAATAAAAAATACAATCAAATATAAGAATATAATATTAGACTTGCTTAGATTTTAATGTATAAAAACTTCCTTATTATTTCTCTCTCTCTCTCTCTCTCTCTCTCTCTCAATCATATTTTTTATATTATGAAAAAAATATTAAAAATAAATAAATAGTTTTTAATATAAAATTATATTTATATATAATAAAAAATAGCTAAAATAATTGTAATAAATATTTAAAAATTATATTAATTTTTAAATTTTAAATTTAATATTCAAAAATTATATTTATTACAATTTTTTTTGATTATATTATATATAATATAAAATCTTATCCAGTGACATATCAAATACTGCATAATATTAAATTTTATCAAACTTTATACAATCAGGTCTTATACTATCAACCTTTATCCTATCGGGCCTTATACTATTAGACATGCCAATCAAGCCCTAGGGGTGTAAGGATTTGAAGACTAACCGTGAAAGAGGGATTCGTGTGTAATCACATGGCAGTAACTGGCATGGGATTCAATTGCTCTTGGAGCTCTTTATTGAGTACTTGTGTTTTTCTTTTTCCTCAAATCCTAGGAACATGCCATTGCAGCAATAGCAAAAAATAAATTAACAGCAATAAGTTTCAAAATTACCACAATTTTGTACGTGGTGAGATTGTTTAAAAAATCAAGATGGCTCAAGAATAATGTATTATAGTCATGAACTGATGCTAGTTTTGTTCCCTCCCAGCTCCCATAAATATTTTTTTCGCAGCATTCTAATGTCACTCAGCATCTTATGATCACCAGTAATCTCCACAAGTGCATTTTCCATCCTCAAACCTGTGGAACCTGTTATTGTCCCTCACAATGATCACCCTCCCAGTGCACTTGCTAATGAACTTGATTGCAGTGTGGCAATCACCACACACACGCAAATTCTTCATCACTCTTATCGGTCGTTCCTTAGGGAAAGTAGTAAGGCCAAATGCTATGGCCAACCTTTCACTGTGATATCTAATAGTCTGATGCTTCTCCTCACCACCCACCTCTTTCAACACAAAAGATGTGTCTGCAACATAACCAGCCTTCTCCATTTCTTCTCCTAGCTCCTCCAACTTCTTATAAATTTCCATGGTCTTCGCATGAGACCTATCCCCCGCAGCAAACGTGTGAACTCTATTCCCCTCCTCCACCCAACTCAAACCGGTTTCTTTCTTTATTCCGCGGTCCCTCAGCATCTTCCTTGCCCTCGCTGCTTCCTCCCATCTCCCAGCAGCAGCATAAGCATTGGACAGCAGGACATGAAGGCCTGAGCTCAAGGAACCCAACTGGAAAACTCTGTCAGCCACATAGGATGCCAATTCAGTGTTCCCATGTATTCGACACCCTGTCAACAAAGCCCCCCAAACAGATTCAGTTGGTTCCATAGGCATCTCTTTGATCACCCGAACTGCCTCCTGCAACTTCCCGGCACGGCCAAGCAAATCCACCAAGGTAGCATAATGCTGCGCCCCCGGTTCAATACCATAGCCTTTCATAATGTCAAAGTAATGCTGGCCCTTCTCCACCAACCCTGCATGGCTGCAAGCATAGAGCACGCACAAAAAGGTGATGAAATTAGGCTTCATCCCAACACTCTCCATCTCCTTGAACAGCTCAAATGTCTTACTCGTATGTGCGTGCTGAGCGCACGCAATCAGCATTGCATTCCACATGCCGAGGTTCCTATCCTTCACCTCCGCAAAAACCTGGTAAGCCCCTTCCACCACCCCACACTTAGAGTACAACGAAATCAACGAGCTCCCTACAAAACTTGACGAATCAAAGCTCGTCTTAAAGCATAATCCATGCACCAGCTTCCCCAACTCAAGCAATGTAGAACCACCACAAACCCTCAAAACACTAGATAAGGTAAAATCATTAATCCCAACATCTTCTTCACCCATCACCCTCTTAAACAACCCTAGAGCCTCCTCATCCTCACCCATCTGCGCATACCCATATATCATCCCGCTCCAAGACACCACATTCCTCTCAGGCATTTCATCAAACACCTTCCTCGCACGCGCAATTTCACCGCATTTCGCATACATATCAACAATGGAGCTCCCAACAAACACATCAAACAAATACCCAGTTTTCAGTGCTAAACAATGAAGCGATTCCCCAACATGGGCATCGCCCAATATCGCACACGACTTGGTAGCACTAGGGAATGTGTGGTCATCAGGTGGGACCCCATGAAGGATCATGCGGCGAAACGAGTGGAGAGCGAGCTGGGGAAGTTCGTTCTGTGCGAAGGAGGAGATTAGGGAGCTCCATGTGGTGGAGGACTTTTGGGGCGTTTCGTCGAACACTTGGCGTGAGGAGTGGGGGAGGTGGGTTTTGGAGTAGAAGTTGATGAGGTAGTGGGAGAGGAGAGGGATGGAATGGAGGCCGGTTTTCAGGATGTGGGCGTGGAGTTGGAGGCCCTTTGGGAGGGAGCGGGAGTGGGTGAGGGAGAGGAGGAGGTTGCAGAGGTTGCGGTAGTGTTGTTGGAAGCTGTGGGTGGTGGGGTGAAGCTGCAGAGGGTGTGGTGGGTGATGATGGTGGTGCATTAGAGGAGTGGGCGTGGTGGGGACAATGGGGGTGCCTCGGACGCTGTCGTTTTAGATTGTACATATAGGTTGATAGGTTGATTGTTGTCGTGGGAGTTTGTTGGGTTGGGTTTATTTTAAATGCACCTTACAAAGTGGGGTGCATTACACATCTAATAGTGCAGGTGTACTATGTTTTAGCTACATTGAACAAATGTGGCTAAATGTCTATTGAAGCTGTGGCTAAATGACCCTTGTCTCCCTTCCTCTCCATTCCAGTCGCAGAGTCCCTTCCCTCCTCTGTGCCTTTCCTATGTCATTTGCAAGATTGCAACAACAAGGACCTCCGCCCTTTCATCCATAAGACCTTTGCCTCTAGCAAGCCAAAGATGCTCCTCCACCACCTTTGCCAGTTCGCGCACTCATAAGAATTTGATGTCTTCCTCGTTGTCAATGACCTCTGATTGCTCCTTTTCGATGTCGACGACCTCAAGTTGTTCCTCTCTAACTCCAACTCCAAGCTCTGATCCATCGTGTGCCCTTTCTGCCCCTCCCTCGACTAAAAGCTTATGATCCACTAGCTTTAGTAACGTCACGTCCTTTGCAGGCTTCACAATCCCTTGATTCAATCTCCACAGTGCAATAATGGCTAAGGGTGGGGTAGTGGCATGACGGACTAAGACGACTTGAGTGTGATGCGGTGGCTAGAGCAGATGTGGTGGAGTGTGATGTGAAGATTGAAGCTAGCGAAGCATGGTGATAGGCGATGGAAGCGATAGTGCTGGGCGAAAATGGCAGCATAATGCTTACTTGGGAAAAGAAAAGTGAAAATAGGAAAGGGGGAGCACATATTCCCTACTTTTTGTAGGTTGCATCGTAGAATGACCCAATTAGTCGAGGAATGCAGAAGTTTTATTTAAACTTCAAAGTGATAGAACATAATGCTGCATGCATGACACTTTTAGAAATGGAGAAATTGTTTGTATACAAGTAGGATTGTGATTATTGCATCACACATTTTAGTTTTAGTTAAAATAGGATCTATTAACTTACACATTTATATCTTTTTTATCTTTAAAAAACAAAAATTAGTTTTTTATGTGATAATTAAATAGTATACTTCACAAAATAATTGTTCTTAAGTCTTAGTTCAAGCAAGGGTGATGCATTGTGGGGGAGAGTTATGGAAAGGGTCTTCCCGGTTGCAGGGCAGCTCCTCTTGAAGCCTAAAGGTGACAATGGCTTCCCTTAAAAATTTTAATTTTAAAAAATATATATGTATATATTTTTTATTTGGTCCACTTCAAAATTTTATACTTGATCAATTTTTATAAATATTTTTACTTAATTAGATATTTGAATATTATAAATAAATAATCTATTGTGCATATATATATATATATATATATATATATATATATATATGTCTTGAGTTTTAATTGTGAAATATTCATTTTCTTTTATATATTTTGACTTGTATTTGAATTTTTAGGTAAGAGTAAAATTTTGAAAAAAAATATTATCCTAAATAGTTTGGCTTTACCCCTACTTAGTTGAAGGGGAAACTCTCTAGTGATGTATGATACGAGTGTTTATAATGTAAAATGGACGTATCTTGTGTGCAACTATTATTATGGTATTTATAAGATAATGGTGAGTTAATGTCATAAATATTGCTAAAGTTATAAAACTCAGAAATGGTAGTTTGATGTAACTTTATTGACACATACGCAATGCACATGAGAAAAGTAAGGAACAAGATACGGTGAGACAAAATATGGAATTCTTTTGCAACTTTTCATATGGTTCAGATAATAAAACTCTACGAAATTGAGGTGAAATTAAGTGAGGAGGTTTAGCTTGAACTTAGGTAGGAGTCTCGATCACAAGTAAGGATTGTAGGGAATAAGGAGTAGAATCCAAGCTACAGAAGATGAGAGAGTATTTGAACTATGAGGTGGAGGGGAGTATTTAAGTTAGGGAAGTGTGGTAAGTTATGAGAAAAAAAAGATCAAAATTAGGAAAGGCTCAAGAACATAAGTAATCCAAACATGTAAATGATGGATTTTGCTACTAACTAAAGCTGGAGTTTCAATGACACGTAGTGTCTTAGGTGCACTTTGAACAAGGAAGTGTGTCATATACTAGCATTTAACCACATTTGCGTTTAAAAGATGCAAAATGCATTTAGCCACACTTCTACCTGCATTTATCCACCTTTTCATAATGTGGTAAAATGCATTACATGATACACCATAGCATCCACCTCAATCACATAAGTAGAATGAATAGTTGAATACACCTTTAAGTGGTGCTCAAGAAACATGTAATAATTTCTCTCTAAAAAGGGTGTTTTTTATTATTCTTTTAGGTTAAGTAATGTTTTATAACTAATAATCAATAGAAAGCTTGAGTCTATAAGATATTTCATAAAATTGTAAAGCATTATGTATACAAATAAATTGAAAAAAAGTTAAGATATTACTAAAAATTACTTCTATTTAAAAAAATAATTTTTCTCTAGTGTGATGAATTATGAAACGTAATTAGCAGATGCTTGACTTCATACATAATGTGTTTGATAGCCTACTATGTTAGTCTTTCTTTGACATATTTTGTTGAATTAATTTTGAAAAATGTGATTTACATTTTGTAATGATATTTTAAATGTTAAGAAAAATTGTTTTGTTTAAATGATGAAGTAAAATCATTTATAAGATGCAATCATAGATGTACTCATGATTTTTTTTTCTCTGTTCCTTCACTTAGAAAATTTCATTCACTAATCAAATATTAATTAATGACAGTAAGAAAAGAATAAATTGGAGAGACTAAGACAGTAAGGGTGTGTTCGGTATGAGGTAAAAATGAAGGTAAAAATTTCTTAGAATAATTACATATATATTTTTACTTATGGATCTATTTCATAAAATTTTTATCCTCATTTTTTCTTCCCTATCAAAAACTTCATAAGAATAGATTTTTAGACTTGGGCTACATTTGGGTAAGATTTTTTTAGCCAAAAAATCACTATTGACATATTTCAATAAATTTTTAAAAATATTTAATTATTCTGCAGGTTTTTATAGTTTCACTTAATTTTCAATGAAGTTCTTATAGTTTAAAAATTTGTAATCAAATCTCTATATTATATAAATTTTTTCAATAAGGTCCTTATTTGTGTTAACCGTAACAAAAAAATAAACAGAATATTTCTTAATTTCATCACCCTAACCTTCCCCTTCCCCCTAATTGTTGCCTATCATCTATTTCCTCTCTCTCTCTCTCTTTCTATCTTTCTCACCCCTCTTTCTCTCTTTCTCATTTCTAATCAAAACAACAACATCTAAT
Organism: Pterocarpus santalinus; assembly: GCA_031439595.1. Classification (NCBI taxonomy): domain Eukaryota; kingdom Viridiplantae; phylum Streptophyta; class Magnoliopsida; order Fabales; family Fabaceae; genus Pterocarpus; species Pterocarpus santalinus. The sequence goes on from CM062532.1 coordinate 64,140,140, forward strand.
TAAAAGCTCACCCTCACAGAAATTCCCAGAAGCTTACTCCCTCTTTTTTTACTCAAAACAAAAACATTAACCTTTTTTTTTTCAACTTCCACAATCTTCTTCTTCAACCTCACCGTACCTTCACCTTTCATCTTTTTGAACTCCACTGCCAACCATCTTTTTGCTTAGGTCCAACGACCTCCACCTCACGGCCACCACTTGCGGGCACCACTGCTTACGCCTCTGGCACCACCACCCAAGCACTCACTTGTGACTGCACCCAACCCAAACACAAGCTTCGATGGGAGATGGTTCATGGCACCAAGGGTAGGGCAGTAGTGGGCATTCGCCGTGGGGTGCTACTAGAATGGGGCGGGTAGAGGAGAGATGGTGCATAGGTGAAGGTAAAGGAGAGTGGGGGGAGGGGTTGAAGTGGGCAGTGAAAGTTCAGTAGAGAGAGTTTTTTGGGGTGGGGGAGGAAATCTTATCGTGCACCACAGGTTAAAGGCTTATCGTGTACATCATTAAATCTCTATTATTGGATGATGCAGTCCGTGGTGCATCATATTTAAGATAGTGCATCATAAAATATGCCCTACACATTAAATGTTTTTGTAGCGATAAATAACTTTAGGAATTTGATTATAAATTTTTTATTTAATCTAAGAACTTGATTATAAATTTTTAAATTATAGAGATCTAATTAAAATTTAAGTAAAATTATAAGGACTTGTTGAATAACTAAATTTTTTTAAAAATAATCACAATCTAAAAAAAATATCTTTTTTAACTTTTTACTAAAAATTGAAAAAAAATATCTTATTAACTTTTTTAATTATATTAAAAATTTTAGTTTCATATTCACACCTTTTTTTTTCGGGAAAGAAATGCACTCATAACTCTAATTTTCTTTTTTTTTTTGGGTCTGGCTCATAACTCGAATTTGGTTGCAACTCATTTCCAATACGACCCTTTTGGATGGGCCCAATCCGTCAAATCCTTCTCCGAGCGGCAGCCCGGGACACTCCAATTATCCACAAAAAAGATATTGTACAAAGGAGACTAAATACGACGTCGTTCATCCAATGATGAGACATTTCCATGCTCGAGGATTTGATTTTGCTTCCACAGAGTTCTCAATCGGTGCAGTGAGCAGAAAGAAGAACTGAAGAAGCAGCAAAATTCCCTTCCCGGGTGAGAGTAGACGACGATGGAAGACGAAGTAGGCACACAGCAGCAACCCTTGCTATGGAAATCGGAGGCCCAACCCGAATCCATCGTTTCCGTCACAGTCGCACGCGCCATCACCTCTGTGCTCGACGCACGCCCCAAGAAGCTCCACGACGTCATCTCCGGCCTCTCCTCCTCTCAATCATCGCCTTCTTCAATCTCTCCCCAATCCCTGGAGCACTCCCTCCGCTTCCTCCACAAGTACGTCGCCGACGCCGCCCACAACCCCAACCACCATTCCCTCCACCAAGTCCTCCTTCCCCTCATCCAAAACGTATTCCACTCATCCCATTCCTTTTCCATTCTTAACTTTTTAATTTTTAATTTCAATTTAGATTTATTTATTAAAAAAATTCATTAGACTCTAACTAATCTGGTCTGGTTCGAGCTGTTCGACTCAGCTTGTTTAAGGCAATTAACGAATATCGGTCAATTTAAGTATATAGTTAATTTGCTTTGGTTGTTTGATTTTGTAGTGTTTGAAGTGGAAGGACTCGAAGCATGGTGGGCAAGCCATGATTTTGTTGAGCTGGCTCTTCCAGGATGAGCTTCTCTTCGAGCCTGTTGCGGAAGCACTTGCTGGGGTCGTTGCCACGAAGGACGATCGGTACTTGTTGCTTGGTTGGTGTGTTCTCGTTCGGAGCCTTGTGGAGTACGAGAATTCAGTTCATCAATCCATGTTGGGTGGTGAGTTTCATTGCAAGTTTCACATTGGTGGTGTTTGTTTGAAGTGTTGATCGTGTATTTGTGGAGTTGAAAAATCCTTATTTTGAGGTGTTGGGGGATTAATTGACTTGTGTGTGGCAGGAATAAAGGGGAGGTATGGTGACTTGTTGAAGATTTTCTCCACACGCCTTCAGGATTTGGCAGGCATTGTGAGTAAAGCAAGGTATTTTTTCATGTCTTGCAAATCTCTTTCGCATTTTATAGAATTCATGTAGATCAAAGTTAATGTTGTTTAGTGGTTGATTTTGCTCACGTGCAATGCAGTGTATATATTTGTCCATTATCAGAAAATAATGGGAAGGTGTATGCTTTTCGGTTACCTTTCCATTTGGGCTATATAGTGTATTTTACTTGTCTTGCATAACAAATCTGAACATTCGTCAAAACTGTACTCTTTACTCATTTTCTCGCCCACAAGTCCTATCTTTTATTATTACAATTTTACAAGAATGATGCCCGAAAGTAATGCGTGTAAGTCTCTCGTCTCTGATAATTTCATTATTTTTGGCTGCTTGGTGATGAACCTTTGAGATGGGGGGACCTATATTGTATTTTAGAACATGTAGCAGTATGCTGTCAGGAGATAGCATTCTGTTGCTTAGAAGCATTTGATTGATTATAGATGTGGTGTAACAATAATCTCAGTTGTACAGAGTGGTTTATCTTGATAAATCTGCTGTTTCATGTTTACTTTTGTAATGTGCTATTGGTTTATTCTTCCTGTGTTGTCAACTTTGCATCTCTTCCTCTTGGCCCTTTTATGTGTTAGCATCTCTATTATATTCTTATTATTAATTCTCTGGTTATTCCTTCATTTTTGTCATCTGATTACTGGCTCTTCAGCACTTTGCAGGATAGTTTTGAGTTGCCATCTCGCCTTGGGGTATCTGCTGCTGATTGTTTTTTATCCCTTTCTGGAGCTTTAACAAAACTGGCTGAGGTTCAAGGTAAGAAGTCAAAATTAAATGCAAGAGCAAAAGATCGGACAATTACTTTTGCACAATCTCCTTCTGTTGACAAGGAAGTGAAAATGGATTCAAAATCTTTGTCAATGGCAAAGACTGAAGGGGACTATGCTCTGTGGCATCATTTAGATGAGCTTATTCATTTGGTGCAGAGACTCCTTGCTGTAAGTTATGCACTTTTAAGTCTTATCTGAATCATGTATGTTTCAGAACATGTGCCATATATTCATGTTATGCAATTGTGATATCCAATTCGGGAAATTATGTTGAATAAGTGAACATTAGAAAGTGATAAAATTATTTAACTATGCTGTCCATGGACAAGACTTTTAGAAGGCCTGCTGTGTCAATACTTCCTATCATCTTGATTTTGGAAACAAAGGCATGTTCTGATTTTATGTAATTGCATACTTCACATCGTATTAATTGTTGAATAAATGGAGTGAAAATAGAGGTTATTGAGCTCTTTTTCTATATAAAATTACCTCAGATGTTGATGTGGGCATTATTCTGTTTCTGCCGAGATTATTATTGGTCTTGAAATGAAAACTGAATTAAATGTCGTAGGTGCATGCAAATGCTTCAACTGTTGTCATCAAAATTAACATGTTTATGAAATTAGAATGTATTACACAGTTCTAGCAGTAACCTTTACCTGTCTTCTATTGAATTTTAGATAGAACTTATTCAGTTGTTTGATCTTTGACCATTCATGTCAGTGGAGCAAAAAAAGTCGTTTTTTACATGCCAGAGGCTTGGAGCAAGTTCTTAAATGGCTGGAGGAGATAAAAGATCACTATGGGTCCTTTCAACATGAGGCAGGTTCTGGATTCAGTGCTTTTTTCTATGTTTACTTCATAGTTAATTCCTTCACATAGTAATCTAAAACTCATAATTTTTTCTTTGTTTTTATCAAATTTTTTTTCTTTGTCTGCAGCATTCAAGACAGACTCTAATGCTCTCAATACTGGGGATTTATTACTCTCTTCTTGCTGGAAGCACTATAGCATGCTATTACACTTGGAAGATCAGAAGTTTTCTCAGCATTATAAGGAACTGTTGGACCAGTACCTGTCTGGGATTCAGGTTATATGCAGTAGAGATTAGCTTTATTGACGTTTTGAAATAATTTGAGCAATAACTTTTGTCCCAGTTTATGTCAAATGGTGAGATAATGCTATTTGATGTTTGCCAAGGGAGATAAATTATTCCCGAATCCCCGATTAATTTCTCTTGTTTGCAAAGAGAATATATTTTGACTTCACATCATATTATAAAGATATTTAGGCTTTAATATATGTACTGCATATGTGGAAAGGAATATGTCTCAGGATGGCGCATGTGATTGTTTAAATTGTATGTTAGCTGACCCCACATTGTGGGAAAAGGCTTTGTTGTTGTTGGTGGCGGCGGCGGTCTTTTGATTGTATGTTGTGGTGCACCTGAGCATGTCCATTAGGACATTGAAACTCCCAATTAAATTATTTTGGTCTGATAAGACTCACGTGAACTTATCTTGGATACCTTTGAACATAGGCAACAATGTAACATATGCATGAAAAATATTGGGGTTTTATGAAATTTCTGTTGACTTATGTCTCAACTCCTTCCTAAGCTTAATTAATCTGTTTAGATTGTTTACACAATGTAAATCTTATGGTCACCTGGTATTTATAAAAGCCTGTTTTACAAAAGTATTTCCAAGAGTTTAGAAATTTATGGTCCCTATAGTTCCACTTGGTGGTAAATGATTACTGTTGCTGGTCATTATATGTCTGAAAGTATGCATCAAGAATGTGGTGAAAAATGAGACTGAAAAATAAAAAAGAGATAGAAGAAAGAAGAATAGCTGCCCTTATATTTTGCTTTCCTGCATGGGTGGAGTCTTTTGTGGGGTTGTGAGGAGAATTTCAAGTGATCTAGTGGGATGGTTGTGAGGTTTTGGAGGTATTTTCTATTTATACCCCTGCCTTGCAATTTTTTATCAGTCTTATTGTAAGCATGGGGTGTTAGTACCTTGCATTTACTCTTGCACTTTATGAAGTGGTAGTCTGGAGTTACCTCTGGAAAATATACTTGCTGATGTTGTACTATTAAGCTGGGAATTGAAGATGGTATTTTGAATAAAAAAGTAATATTCTGCATTTGAATGATATCTGGAGCAAATTTATGGCGAGTGTTTTCCTTGGACTTGGGCATTCCATATGGTGAGTTGGTGACTGCTACTGGCTAGAGCTACATTTGTTCTAAGTGTATTAGAAATGGATTAGTAGGTTATATTATATGATGTGACATGACACATGTTCACTCATTCTTTGTGGCTTTTTGCACAATTGTGCATGTTGGAATTGCATAGTTGCTGATATTCATGAAAATTGCAGTATTATATGGACAATCATGCTGACAACAAGGATGGTGGGCTGGAGACCAGAAAGTTCTTTTTGAATTGTTTATGCCTCCTGCTGGGACGTCTAGACAGCAAGAGATTTGAAAGCACTGTGTTGGAATTTGGGATGAATATCTCACGCATTCTGGTACCCCAGGTAGGTACCGTTACTGAAGGTCTTGTGGAAATATATTGCAGATAGATTTGTGAACAAGGCCATTGCACAGCTATTTATTCCTACAAATGATTATATTATGCCTATTTCCTTCAAAATTTTGCGTATATTTTCCCATGGATCAGGTATAGATGTTGAGTACTCAATTAATATTGTTAGAAACTTAGAATAAGGATGTCATTTTGTTACTATCTTGCTACAGCTGAAGATTAGTTATTGTCTGTTCTGACCTTGTATGACATGGTGTTTGTGATGGTCTGGATGCAGTAATAATGCCTTTGCTATTTGACAGAAAAATTAATGGTCAAATCTTGAGCAACTTAACTGGCAGTAGAAACCAATATTTCGTCAAAATCTTTCATGATATAGCTAACATTGTTACTTTTCCCTCTTTTTTCTGTAGCTTACTTGCACTGATGAAGATGTGATAGTTGGGGTTGTTTCAATATTCAAGGCTATCATTTTGAAGCCAAGTCACTCGCAAGAAGACAGAGACAGTAGGCAGGCTAATATTGTGATACCTTTTTTGCTTCACCTTCTTGATGAGCGTGATGGTACAGCTAGAGCTGTTGTTATGCTGATAGCAGAATACTGCTCAATGTAATTAGTTTATTCTTTCTCATGAGACTGAGCTATATCACTTTTCAACTGTAAAATATTTCATTTTAATTTATAACTGATAGATATGCATGATGATCCACCAGGAGCAAAGATGATAAGTGCCTTATGGAAGTTCTGAAGCGCCTTGCTTCTGGAAACATTTCACAGAGAAGAAATGCTATGGATGTTATATCAGATGTCATTCATATATCATCAGAGCCACAAAAATTATTTCCCTGTTCTGCTTGGTATGATTACTCATATGTTTATACTATGATTTTTTTAGTAGTTTGTATATTCAGTTGTTGATATTACTACTTCAGGCGAGACATAGCCGACAAATTGCTAGAGCGGCTAGGAGATGAAGAAATTTTGATTCGAGAGCAGGCATGCAAATTACTCCCAGTGATAGGTTAGCACTAAAACTGAAATATAGGAAAATGTAGTTGTTTTATATTTCTAAATGTATGTGTTATTTTTGGATATATAAATTTTAAACCATTATTGGGCCTTCTTGTAATGGCTAAAGCTTTTAGGATGATTGTTTCTTAACATGGTATTGGAGCCTTTTTGTTTTAAAATGAAATTTCAAGCACAAGATATTAGTTGGCCTGTGTTTTGTTCACACCCAAAGTCCAAAGGGCTTTGATGTGAGGAGTTGTGTTTGATATTTAATTAAAAGCAATTTATGATCACTCACCTAATAGCTTAAGGTTTTGGGTTGATTGCTTCTTTGCATTTTCCATTTTACTTGTCTTTTCCTTTCTTTCCTCTTCCAAAATGCTTGATTCTTTGCCTGCACTGAAAAAAAGCTTCATTCTTTGTCATTATTTGTTGTGAGTGTTCTGTGTGTTCCGGTCTTTGTTTGCAATGCAGAGTTTACTTTGACTTGCATATATTTTTATAAGCATTAATGTTTTCATATTAATCTTGTACTGCATGATGGTAAATGTCTTGTCACAGATATATGTGGACCAGCATATACAAATGTTATGACACGTGCTGCAAATGATTTTGTCCTATCAGGATTTGGTGGTCATTACTCATTACTCATATAAATATCATTTTTGGTAATTTTGGCACTTTCTCATTGCTGAATTACTTACTCATGCAGACCCTTCACTGTACTTGCCTGCATTGGTTGGTCTTGTTTACTCTCAAGATGAGAGCCAATCATCTGCTTGTGATGCCATCACTGGGGTCATCAAATGTCACAACCAGAGAATTGAAGTCATATTCTTACTGCTTGACTGTCTTAGGTATATTTTCTTCTTTTCCCTTCTCCATCCCCTGGGCCTTTAAAGTTGCCGAGCTCAACTTGTAGAACCGGAGACTTGTGTTTCTGGAGCTGGAGTATGTGACTATATTACAGCTTCACTAAAAGCTTGCCTCCTTATCCTTGCAGCAACATCAGCCAAAGCCTAGATTTTCCAGAGTCCACTGGAGATAAAGGTAGTATTTTTGTTCAGACTTGTGACATCACAATCTGACAAACTATGCATAAGCTGGTTTCTTTGCTTCCTTGAACTACCAATTTGGTCCTCCAAAGGCTCATTGATATCATTTGACATCAAATTAGTCTTCTAAAGATTTATTTTGATATCAAAATGGTCCTTCTGTCAAGTTCTGTATGACATCAAAAAAGACAAGTGATCATTTGATATCAAAATCTTTAGAAGACCAGATTGATAGTTTACTATTTTCTATATATATATATATATATATATATATATATATATATATATATATATATATATATATATATATAATTGATGCCTATATAAAGGTATATTAGTTTTATACATTTAGTAACTTCTCAAAGATGCATTCCTCAGAGAAGTCTTCCATCTGTTGGATGCCATTGACTTGTAGATCATTTTCGTAAAAAACTTGTATCAATTTCAAATAGGTTTTCTGCCATGTGTATCACCTAACCTAAAGTTCATCAAGTTTTCAAATCAAAGAAAGCATCACAGTTTGATGTAGAGAAAAAATGCCTGCTTCATTTGAAATTGCATAAGAGGCTAAGAGCAGCATACTAACGTGTTGCAATCCAGCAATCAGATCTATATAGACCACGTTCTGCAATTTTAATTTATAGTGTGCAAGATTGCCAAGTTTTTATTGCTGCTAGTTGATCCCAACTCGAGTATATAAGAACATACAAAAATGTACGTGTACATATCATTTTAATGTGTTTTGATAATTTCTTCATATGCTTTCCTTGTTTACAACTTTGTGATTATAATATTGACAATAGTTAATTTCACTCACAGTTTTCTATTCTTCTTGTTGGTTAAGATACTGCATCCATTTTGTTCTCATGCTTTCTTCGATGGTGTCAGGATCAAAGTTGGATGCTGACCGAGTACTGAAACTGGTTCCAGAGTGGTCTAAAAGTGTAAGATTGATTATGCAATTATTAATGCAGCTGTGTACTGACTGTGATCTTTTTATTGTAATAATGCAGCAACATGTATTAGATGACCAATAAATTTATTAGGGAAAAAGTAATGAATGACTTGTTTAAGGGAAGTCCTAGACTGCTAAGACTTCATTGTAGTCATAAATACAAAATAGATTTTCTGAACAATTTAAGACTTCTAAAGCAATGTTGTGTTACTAGAGTCCTTTAATCTTGTCAAAAATCAAATCATCCCAAACGCTTATACTGCTAGGTGCAACTAAGAAGAGTGGTTTATCTCTTATACAATTAAGGAGTGAGAGAATGAGAATAAGTATGAGATTGGGAGGGTAAAATCGTAAAAGAAGCAAAGGTAGTGGTCTTGAAATTCATGAAGCACAATTCTGTCTCTTATACTGCTTCTGCTTTTGGGAGAAGTAGCTCCCTATTTGCTTTTCAAGGTTATCTGCATTGTAATGATGTAAAAATCTGCAGCATAAATGGTAGTTATTTTCCATTAACCCAAAAGAAAAAAAATGGTTGTTATTTTCCGTATTGTTCTTCATATATTTTCTGAACTGTGTATGACATGATCTCAATAAATGTACCATCAGATACAGGTCATTAGGATTACTAAAAGTATTCCAATCTCTTGATTTCAATGCATAACAGGTTCAAGACTGGAGCTTCTTAATTGAACCGCTGGTTGGCAAGATGTTTGCAGATCCATCAAATGCAACCATTGTCAAATTCCTGAGTTATATAAGTGAAGACCTCGCAAATGTTGCTGATCTTGTCTTGCATCATGTTCTGTTGCATGTTAGAGAACAGAAGGAGTGAGTTATTTAACAACGAAAATGCTTCTAACTACCTGTTTAGAGGTCAAAGAGTATAGCTGTTATATTTTCCCCTTATCTATAATTGTGATCTTGAGGGATTTAACTGTTAACACCGAAGAGCTGTTTCCTATGTGTTATACGTTGGATACACTGGTCATACACACAATAAGACAGATAGGTTGTAATTATAATGCCAATGAATGATAGATAAGCCTCTTGTGCTTTGGATTGATTCATTGTTCAAAGAAAAGAATATTGACTTGGGTGTGTTTGTGAGTTGAGATTTTGGAGAAAGGTGGGAAGGAAAGGGTTGAAGAGTAATTATGAGTTTATTTTGCTCTTTAAACTCTTTTCTTCCCTCTCTTTTCCTTCAAAACCTCAACTCACAGACACACCCTTGATTGAAGAACGTGGGAGTGTATATCAAATGGATGTTGTTTTCAGAAGTTGCCTTCGTTTGCAAATGGAAGTGATCTTTGTAGAGGGTTTGGAGTTGGGAAGAATATACCTAAGGCATGTTTGGTATGTTGTATTAGGTCTGATAGGATAAGCTAATACAGTATATTACTAGAAATAATAAGAAAAATAAATAAATAATATTAAAATATATGGGAGAATATAAGAAATTATTAAAAATATATAAATAAAATGATAAAATATTGTTTAATATGACTTATAAATAAATGATAAAAAGAAATATTTATAATAATTTTAATTAAAAAAGTAAATATTTAAATAATAATAATAATATATTTTAAATTTAATAATTAAATAATTAATAAAATTAGTATTTTTTTATTGTAATTTTTTATTATAGTTTGGTTGCGATTAGAATTGTTTATAATTGTAGAAGGATAAATTATCTTACAAAATACTATATTTTATAGTATTAAAATTTAACAGGTCTTATACTATTGACCTTTTGCTATTAGGTTTTATCCTATCAAACATTTCAAATTGGCCTTTAAGATGGCTGCATATTAATATATTATATTTGAGCTGTGCTGCACTTTATGGGGCCAAAGGCAGTGGGGGCTTACATGCTTGTTTTATGTTGTTTGGGTAGTGTTGTAAAACGCTCAAGCTTTACGGATCTCTAAAGTATGTCTGATCTTATTAGCTAAGCTGTGGGTTCATGAAAAGCAAATTGACAAAATATGCATTGATTGTATGGAAGTTGTGGATTTATCAGAATGTGTCTTTGTCTATCAGTGGGAAATTCGGATGTCACAGTAATTCCTTTGGTCTCCTATGATGCTGCTTACCTGAATGGTTCTGTGATTTTTCAAACAAAAATTCATTATTAAAGCAGCAGGCTCTGTAGTTGCTTGGCATTTCTTCGATTCTTCTTTCTTGGGAAAGCGTAACTTTGTTTTGTTGTAATCAAGGACAAGAGAGCTGTGTGTTCTTTAGGTAGACAGCAATTCAGAGTTCAGATCAATTAGGATTTTTGGAAAATAATATTCCTGAGGTTCATTTCCAGGAACGGTTCTTCTTGTTGATTTATTTTTATTGGTGGTATTGGATTTTTTTCCCTGTTTGGGTAACCTCCGACTTCTTGATGACTACTCATTTATGTGGTTGGTTGGCCCATGCATGACATGTTGCACCTTGGCTTTCCTATTCATCTTATATCCTTTTGAAGAGCATAATATCTGCATTATTGGCTAAGAGATTGGGGTTTTTGTCTTTACTTCAATTTTTAAAACAATGATAGTGCAATGGTTCATGATAGATTTATGATGGCCCTATTTGACTTTTCAAGTGGCTAAGATGTTTTTCTGAAGTCAATAGGATATTAATCTCACTCTACGCCATACCTCTTTGCATCTGAATTACTACAAAAGAAAATTCTTCTTCTTTTTTTTTTTTTTTTCTCTGCATGTGTTGTCATCATATTGAATATGTCTATACTATTGTCTCAAAGCTGGACTTCATCTGGTGGTAGTAGTTTCTTGCCTTTGACAATTTGTCAATTCTGTAGCAGGATTGATGAAAGTTTCTTATCAAGATGGGAGTATAGAACATATTCCAGTGATGAGTTTGAGGAAATGCAGCGATCTCTGTTTGAGCATCTTTGCCCACTGCTTATACTTAAGATGCTTCCCATGAAAACTTTCAATGACCTAAATTCATCAATTATGTATGGACATCTCAGTCACGGTGCAGAACGTGGTAAATATTCATGCCTTGTGTATCTGTTCTGCTTGCTCATGATTTTTTAAATGTTTCCAAAATTTGGACGGAAAAGTTGGCGACTATTGATTCCTTTTTTAATCAAATCTTGTATTCATTGTCTTCCAGTTTAAAATCTGAATCATAGACTCAATTTACTACTTTATATTGATCAAACTAGAGGTTGCATCTTTGCTTTTTTGTTTAGTATGTCATAATTTCCTTGTGAAGTCATTACAACATGTATATATGTATATATTTATTTTCTTGTTTGGTAGATTCAGGCAGCTGGGGCCCTCAGACTGGTTATGAGTGTATTGCTGCTCTCCTTGTAAACAGGTTGGTCCTTGAGCAATGAGCATATCCTTTGTCTCTCTCCAGCAAACAATACAGGAGCCTGATACATATTTCATGCTATTCATTTGCTTCAGGGCATTTGGTGATTTTGAATTTGAAGATGTGCGGAAACTTTCTGCTGAGCTGTGTGGACGCATTCATCCACAAGTAATGAAAAATGACAGTTTTAATTATGAATTCAAATTACGGGAAGACATCAGTATTTTTGTTCCTATAGAGATAACATGACTTTGGTTTTATTTTCATTTCAGTTTTAAGGTTTTTTTGGCACTGTTTTGTGTTCAGCATGATTGAAAACTCTTAGAAGTAATTCCACAATCGTAACGGGTAGATTTTCCTTTCAATGGATTTCCCAGTTATGTCAGCTCACATAATTGGTTATGATTATTATTAACAGTGTAAGATGTATATTAGAGTTGATATTAGATTTGGGCTTAACTCAACCTTAAAGCTACCTCAAGGGAGGAGAATTGCCTAAGTTATTGCAAAAGGTATTTTCGCCATATGCCTAGCCGATGTGGGAGCCCACACACTCCTCTCACGCCTTGGATTGGACATCTAGAGGGTCAAGTTTGTAAGAGTGGACATCTCCAAGTGGCCCAACATTAAACATAGAATAGATTTTGATACCATATTAGAATTGATACTAGACTTGGGCCTAACTCACTCAAGGGGAAGGATTGGCCATATGCCTAGCAGCATGAGGATTACCCAAGCTATTATAAAGGGTATTTTAGCAATATACTTGGCTGATGTGGGACTCAACAATGTATAAATGCTTAGATTACACTCTCCTCCTTACAATAGATATCCTATCTGAATAAAATTGTATTCTGGGCATCTGGCCCCACAGTAAACCTTACTACTTTATTATTGTGGCAGTTTTGGGGACTACTTTAACCTTTCTATGTTGTTTGATTCTGTAGGTTTTATTCCCAGTTCTTTGCTCCAAATTAGAGCAGGCTGTTGATAATAAGAATGTAATGAAGATAAAGGCCTGTTTATTTTCAATATGCACATCCCTTGTGGTAATTATTATCCTCTGTCAATGTTTTTATTCTCATGTTCTGCTTTTATAAAGTCTTTTTCAGTTTCTGGCATTAGCTATTCCAGTTTAGCTTGAAGTAATTTGCTTTGGATTTATAGGTCAGAGGCTGGGAGTCTTTTTCTCATCCTTCAATGGAAGCAATTAGAAAGATGATTGAAACAGTGTTGTTATGGCCTTGTCTAAATACTGATTCAGGTCTGAAACTATTCAGTTTCTAATTTTTCTTTCAATTTTATATCGATTAAAACTAATTTTGATGTGCATAACTTTTTCTCCTAGTTTCTAAGGCACAACATGGATGCATTGATTGTCTAGCATTGATGATATGTGCTGAACTACAAGCTAGGGAATCAATCAGAGACTCCATGCCAAACAGAACTGGGGTTGTCAGGAAGAAAGGTAGTATTGATGTGAATGTTATCCTGAATATAAGCATGAAACTGTTACTGGGTAGTTGAATTTGACTTCTTTGTCTCAAATGTTTTGAGTCTGGTGCTGCAGGGAGTTCTGTTGTCACCTACGTAATCAATCAATTCTTTAATGAAAAGAAGGAACTCACTTCAACTTCTGAGTTGGGTTGTGAAAACTCTGAATTTATGGCTCCAGTTCCTCTGTCTTTTCGTCTGTGCATGGGTAATGTTCTTATCAGTGCTTGCCAGAAGATATCAGAACCTCACAAGAAGCATTTTGCAGCACAAGTTCTTCCTTCCCTCCTTCATTCTCTCGAGGTACCATTGCATATCATGTCTTGAATCTTCTTTCATCAGTGTTGCTGTGTTATGGAACTAGTATTCTGTCTACAGTTTGAAATGAAGTCAGAGATTAGAGCAGCATGCATCCAGGTCCTATTTTCAGCTGTCTATCATCTAAGATCGGCAGTTCTGCCTTATGCATCTGGCCTTCTCAAAACCTCACTAAAAGCCCTGAGAAAGGAATCGGAGAAGGTACGTCCATATATGCGATTATTTTATCATATTTGTTTATCTTTTTTCCTTCTGTTTTTAGAATCCTTGTAATCCACTCCCATTGCCCCCAAAATGGCAGGCTATACTCTTTGTTGTTGGTGACTTGCTGTTGTAAATGTTGTCAGCTATTTATAGTAGGCTTCGTAGGAATATTGTGTCACACTTGTAGACTGCCATATCCTTGTTGGATGGACTGCAACAAAGTTGCACTAGATTTCATTCAGAGGTTCCTGTTACTACTAATTCTTAAATATATTTATTGCATTGGTTGCAACTTGCAAGTGAATTCATGGACAATATAGAGAATACTTCTTTAAATTAATCAGAAGGTAAGCTAACATAAATTTTCTTGAAGTGTTTCTAGGGGATTCGGTTTAATGATGGATATTCAGTTAGTTTTAGGGCCTATTCAACAAGAGAGGTCTGTGTTTTTTCTGTAGTCCTTTTCGATATAAGCATTATACATTCTATTGGGAGAAAGACAATTGAGGATGGCTTGGTGAAAAAGCGGACAAAAATGGAGGCCTGTATGGTTTTCTGTTGTATGTAGATTTTAATGTGTGTCAAAAATGTCAAATCCCAATATTGGTGTAATGTTAATGTTCAACAGGAAAGGATGGCAGGTGCGAAGCTAATAGCATCTCTAATGGCCAGCGAAGATATGATTTTGGAACACATATCAGGTGGACTACTAGAAGCTAGGTCTGTACTTTCAACCATATCTTCATCAGATCCTTCACCTGAGTTAAAACAGTTATGCCGCCAGTTGCTAGCATGCATAACTTCTCCATGAGTTGTGACACTGTTCTTGAAAAAAGATCACTTACTTTCAAAATCACTCTTTCCCCTGTTTAATTTATTTATTTGTTAAATGTACATAATTCATTCTTGTATGTGCAGATGAAATCCTTTTGAAATAGGTTTCACAGGCTTACTTGAATAGTCATGAGTAGATATAATGATGGTTATGTTGTATGCAATGTAGAATAGCTGTTAATACGAGGTTAATGTAAAATTCAGGGGTGTGCACACATCATATGATACATCATTCTTGGTGATTTTAATATTATGCTCATGGATGATCAAGTTGATTGGAAAGTACTTTTCAGCTTTTTCACCCTGTAGATTAGTCGATAGCATATGGTTACAACTTACTTATAGGCAAGTGAAAAATGATAATGCGTTTCAATTAGGGGAAAAAAAAAATTGATTTGTTAATCCGTTGCTTTTCACCTTTGTGTTTTTATTCACAAGCACCCCTTTCGGGGGCGTGTGGAAGGTGGGAACCCAATGAAAATGAAGTGGAATGGAGGGGTATTGCAAATATAGCAGGGGAAGGTTTTGACCTGTTCCTGACTTGCTTAGGGTTTTATGGTATGCTTGACTTTGATCTTGATCTCTAACTACTTTTCCCCAATCAATTCGACTTGTCACTTGCACTAATTTTGTCATCACCACATTATTGGTACCCCCAAGTCTAACCATTCTTTGGCTGCTGCCCCACCATGACACCCTCTACCCGAGAAATTCTTAGGTGCTCTTGAGCAAAATTTCTCTTGCTTTGACGTGATGATGCCTACCTCGTTGCTGCGTTGTCACTCTTACCAATTTTACAACCAATCTGCTTTTTCCTTCATCAGGACTCGACGTCATCGTTGTTTTGAATTTCATTCCAAGCAGGATAACTTTGCATATTTTTATTTGTGCTATGAGATTAATTTTATACTGTTATTTGGCATTGATGATGGAAAATATGAGTTTATTAGCTTTTTATCCTATCATCGTTTTACAAAGTTTATTAATTTTATACTCTTTGTTTTGGTAATGGTATGTATGTCTTAATTAATTTTTTTAAGTCAGTTATTAATTAATTATGTTTTATTTGTCTATCCATATTTAATTAGGTTAATATATTAGTTACAAATAAAAGTAGCTATAGCATTGGCCCATTTTGTATATGTTGTTCTATTTAAATTATTCAATAAACTAAATGAGACATTTATTTTTATGGTGGCATTTTGAAGCTTCATCGTATCATGCTGGAATCCAACTAGGAAAAGCAATATAATCAGTTTAGGGATTTGTTAAAATATTTAACGCTGAACAACATATTTTATTAAATACTTGTTTTACTTTTTCAGTTTTGTAGCTATATTATGAGTTAACGATTATTTATTTATCTTGAGCTGTTATTATTGGCAACAGTTATGATTGAAGATTGCTTTGACTAGTTTTTATATTAGTGAATTAGCAAGGAGTGCGGATTCCTTTTGTGGGCGCGCTAAAATACGTGTTCAACTTATTTAAATTGGGGGAATTCACTATTTTGGAATATCGACCTTTGGATGTAGATTTCACTTAGATTAGGTTCATATTTTATCCAATGGTGAGTTGATATAGTATTCCAAAAAAAGTGAATATATTTATCATTAGTTTTCTTAAATACAGTTCTGTACAAAACGCCTCACCCATTCTAGAATTGACAAACACATAATTTTTATTATCATGGAAAATACGTTTTTATTTTTATTAGTTTGAGGTTCATTTAATTGGTCTTAAACTCATTCGAGCATTATTCAAAAAATTCAGTGGTGCAATCATTGGCTTTTGTCAACGACTGAGAATGTTAATGGGTAACCATGCATAGCAACAGCTGCAGCGGGTATTCTTTTCCGTACCTCTTTTTTCCCCGGTAAGTAAGCTGCATCTCTTTAGAAAAAAAAAATATTATGAGGTAGAAAAGTTTCAAAATTAACATGTTTGGAGAATTTGTTACGTTCTGAACTAAGAACGTGATATATAAAAATTATCAATATTAAAAAATGTGGTCCAAAATGTTTAAGAAGGAGATAGCAAAGTACAGGCTTTGAAAACTAGAGTGCCGAAGTAGACCCCAAAAAAAGGTGGGTCTGTGGACGAAAAGAGGTGGTCCCAAATCCCAATATCGCAAAAGAGAGAGGACGTGAGATGAGATTGAGAAATGCAACTAGCATTTATAATTGAGAAATGAAAATGACGACGGGATGCATTTTATTTTCCCAACTCACTTGTGGACGACGTACACGGCCATAAAGTGAGCGGGAAAACAAAATATAACGTGTGACTGTCTTGAAATACATACGGTGAAGGTAAAAAGCAGAATACATGCGGTGAGGTTGAAGAGGGAATTGCGATATGTGAATAGGAAAAAAACTTAAAATCAGCTTCTTCTTCTTCTACGCTCGCTACTTCGTCCTGTTCCCCCTATAACCATAATAGGGTCGTCTTCTGTGGGCCCTCCCCTCCTCTCCTCCTGAACCGCGCACCGTCGTCTGTCCCCTCTCCTCCAAAACCCAAATCCATACAATGCGATAGAGAAAGAGAGAGAGAGAGAGAGAGATAAGGAAGATTTTTGCTGAAAATGAGGATCAAGTGGTGGAGGTTCTTTCAATATAGGAGAAGAAGGAAGCATAAACGTAAAAACAAGGGTGGCCAGATGGTGCTGCAGTGGTGGTATGTCAACAGGGTGTGTGCACTTTGTTTTGTCAGTTCTACTTTGAGTGTGTGTTGTTCTGTTTATTTTTAAGTCTATTTAAGTGGTTTTGTTCGAGGGGATCTACATACTTGCGTTTTATTCCTATGTGAGTCCCCGTATGCATTGCAATTTTACGTGTTCATGTATCATTTTTCTTTATAATTTGCAAATATCTCATCCAAAAACTTTTAGATATTTTTAGAGTACAAAATTTTTTTTTTTAGGGTTGTTAAATTCTTCTAATTCAAAATTTCACTCATAATAATATGAATTATAATTTATATAATATTCAAGGATTATTCAATAAATATGAGTAAAATTTTGAATTAAAAAAATTCTTAGGCACACCACTGGAGAGAATTTAACATTTGTGAAAACTTTTACTGTATATCAGTTATTACTCACATCTGATTTGTGGGTAACCATCGTCTCACACTTTCTTTATATTCTTAATGCAATAGTTAATATATCAATGATAAACAGTACATTGCAAAAAAAAAAAAATGATCTTAGGATATACAAAAAATGATCTAGCATGCTGATTTGTCAAGCTCTAAATGAAACAAAGCAAAAGAAAATTCTAGCTCTTAGGGTATACAAAAAATTTTCTATCAATTTAATTTGGATTTTGAAACCAAAAGAAAATTTAAATCAATAAAGTTTAATTAGATTAATTTAATTTATTTTTTAATAAATTCGAACTAAACTAATTAAATAAAAATTTAGCTAGTTTGGTTTGAGTCATCGAGTTAGTCAAAAAAATTATAAATTGATAATTTTCTCAATTTTTTTGTCAGTAATGATTGATAATGCAAAATTAAATCATGATACACTTAACAATGATTAAACCAAAATCCGAATATTTTTTATCCGAATTACCTTTTAGTATGAAACAAAATTCATACCCATTGATGTGAACGAATTTTAACTCACAGTCGTCCGTCACGTTTTTCGTAAAACATTTACACTTAACTTTGCTTTTTCCTCATTTTCCAATCGCCTTGTGGTTTTGTACATAATAACACCAAATTTTTTTGATACTGCATAGTAGTATTAATGTTAATTTATTTCTAAGTTTTCAAACTTTTGTATTTGGATTTTAGTAATTGAATCACTCTTTTTTTTCCCACATTCATTTAAGACGTTTACTTTGGAAGTGAGTTGAGTTGGTAAAGCTGAGGCTCAGCTCAAATTCAATGAGAAATAAGCCTAATTTTCAATTTTAATCGCCAAAAGCAAGCGAGATACAAACTAAACTTTTTCGGCTTAATTATAAGTTAGAATATTTAGCTATAAGTACATATCCTCAACAACAACAACAATAATAGTATATATGCCAACAAAAATGATTATTATTGGGTCTGCTCATAAGCTATTGAATTGAACAAGGTAAAGATTATGTTTGGTTCATTTAATAAACAAGTTAAAACCCTTAATTCATATTCTATTTATGAGTTTAACTTTTTGAGTTATTAATAAACCAAGTTGAAAATAATTCACAAGCAGTCTTTGATCACTTCTTGCCCTACATTTATAGACTCAAATCATTACGAAATTTCTCAAAATCATGACCTAACATTACATTATTATTGGTTACCATATAAGAATAAAAACTTGGCATTTTGACCTGAACCCTTAAGAAATTTACTATATACCTCCTAGTTCAAAATGGGTGGACTTCTGCAACATTATAGTACTTCATATTGTTCTTTGTCGATCAAATTAGCTAAGATTACTCACTAATTTTGTTAGACTTACAATGATTTTAATTACGTTAACTCTCTTTTCTTTTGCCCCTTTCAATTATATTAATTATTCTAAAGGACTAATATATTCAATAATTAGCAACTAAAAAATATTAATACGACCGATATATTAGGGGAATTCTTTATGTATTAAGTCAGTTAAGTTAACTGATAGAGGTGGTTAGATTACTATAATTAGAGTTAGTTACTGGTCTACTGTAATTAGAGTTAGTTACAGCTAGTAGTAATAGAACAGACATTTGTATATATAGATTGCAAGCACTGTACACAAGAACTCAACTTTTCAATATTCATTCATTCATTAGTCTTACTCTCTGCTTCTGTGTTCTCTCTGGCTCTTCCCGAATCAGACTCATGAGCTCCATTATGGTATCAGAGCGTTTCTTGTAAGGGGGCGCTCTTCGCTGCCACTCTTGGCTTCGATCGTTTCACGCTCTTTTGTCTCACAGTTGTGCGCGATTCTCAATTCGCGTTTCTTGGCTTGGAGACTGTGTGTTCTTTGTCTCTTTTTTCTGGATTGCATACCAGTTGTTCGATCGAAGTTTTTTTTTTTTTTTGGTTTTCTTCACCAATTTTGTGACGAGGTTTTTCGTCAAAGACATAGATCAACTATGGCAAAGAATGATCAAGCACCGAGTGTGCGAAATCCAAGTTCTGTTGTGGTAAGTCCCCTTGCTCAAATTCTTGCTGATCCTATGCATCCTTTCTTCTTGCACCCTGGAGAGAGTCCTGGCCTTGTGTTGGTTTCCACTCCCCTCACTGAGTCCAACTACCATTTTTGGTCTCAAGCCATGATCATGGCTCTGGAATCCAAAAATAAGGTAGGATTCGTGGACGGAACTGTTCCGGAACCTCCTGTGGGTGACGTGTTGCGGGCTATTTGGGAGAGGAACAACACAATCGTTCGTTCTTGGATCATTCGAAGTCTAAGTACTGAGATTGCTCAGAGTGTGTTGCTTGTAAAGAATGCTCGTGCCCTTTGGCTTGAATTGAAACAGCGTTTTTGCCAAGGAAATCATCTATGTTTGGCTGATCTGCAAGAGGAGCTGTATTCACTTAAACAGGGGACCTTATCAATTACAGGTTTCTTTACTCAACTCGAGAAATTGTGGAATAAGATCGAAGACTTTAGGCCCATCGATCCCTGCTTGTGTGGTCGCCAATGCATGTGCAAGTCCTATCGAGAACAGGATTGCATCATGCGCTTCTTGAAGGGTTTGAATGATAGGTTCTCCGGGGTCAGGTCTCAAATTTTACTGCTGGATCCATTGCCACCAATCAACCGGGTTTTTAGTCTTATAGCCCAGCAAGAACGACAGTTGCTTAGTGAGTATGTTGAAGAGCCTAAGGTGTTGGCAGCTGGCTTTGGCAATAACACTTCAGGTTCCACTGGTGGTGCTGCCACAGGTGCGTTCAAGAAACAATTTAAGGGCAAGACAGGTAAAGCTCAG
This sequence comes from Pterocarpus santalinus, assembly GCA_031439595.1. Taxonomy (NCBI): domain Eukaryota; kingdom Viridiplantae; phylum Streptophyta; class Magnoliopsida; order Fabales; family Fabaceae; genus Pterocarpus; species Pterocarpus santalinus. The sequence continues at coordinate 64,160,720 of CM062532.1, forward strand.
CAAGGAAGGGTGTGTAGCTTCTGTGGGAAGAATGGCCACACCGTTGACACATGTTTCAAGAAGCATGGCTTCCCACCCCACTGGAAGAAAGGGCAAGGGGCAACAGTGAATAATATTTCCTCAGAGAATTGTGATGAGGAGGAGCAGTCTATGGAGGAGACCCAATCGATTTCCAATCTCGGTTTGACAAAGGAGCAGTACAATCAGCTACTAGCTTTGCTTTAGCATTCTCAGATCGGTCAGCCTGTCTCTAAACCATCTCAGCCCCATTCCATCAACCAAATTTCTACACAGCCTACTTCTTCCATCTTAGACCAAGGTAATCCCACGCACCTACATCTAAGCCCTAACACAACTTGTTGGATTTTAGATTCAGGTGCTACTGATCATATATGCAATACCTTGTCTTATTTTTCCACTCACAGGCCAATTAAACCCATTCCCATTAAACTCCCAAATGGTACACAGGTTATTGCTACCCTTGCTGGAACCGTTCATGTTTCTAATCTCATTTCCCTTACTAATGTCTTGTATATTCCTGGATTTAATTTCAACATCACATCACCAAACTTACCTCCTCTCTAAAGTGCTGCCTACATTTTACTAATAAATTTTGTGATATCCAGGAGTCACACACTTCGAGGAAGATTGGATCTGTTGAGGTGAAGGGAGGATTATATGTACTTAGAAGCCTTGAGGATTTTGCACAGCATTCTCATGCCATAAACACTGCTGACACAGCCTACGGCACACCCAAACACAATTGGCACTATAGATTAGGACACTTGTCACATGATAAGCATTGTACTTTACACAAATTTTACCCTTACATTTCTTCCTCTAAGTGTACTGCAGATTGTACTGTCTGTCCTTTGGCTAAACAACGGAAATTACCTTCTTCCAAAACTACTGCAGCTTTTGAATTACTTCATGTAGATATTTGGGGACCAAACTCTATTGTTTCTATCAATGGTTATAGATATTTTGTGACTATAGTTGATGACTATACCCGCCATACCTGGATTTATTTTATGACAGCGAAATCAGAAACTCGTTCTTGCCTTATCAAATTCATTACTATGGCTGAAACTCAGTTTGCCTGCAAAGTTAAGTCCCTTTGGTCTGATAATGGCCCTGAGTTCAACCTAGTGTCTTTTTATCAATCGAAAGGGATTGTTCATCAACGGTCCTGTGTTGAGACTCCTCAACAAAACGGGGTGGTCGAAAGGAGACATCAGCAAATCCTCAACATCACTAGAGCCTTGATGTATCAGTCCCAGTTACCCAAAATTCTTTGGCATTATGCAGTTGGCCATGCTGTTTTTCTAATGAACAGGTTACCTTGTAAAGCATTAGCCAATCAAATTCCTTTTGAATTGTTATATGGCCAAAAACCTGATTTGAACTTCATCAAAATCTTTGGCTGCCAATGCTTTGCATCCACACTCTCTCATAATAGAAAGAAACTTGAACCTCGGGCTAGGAAATGTGTGTATTTGGGACACAGGTCAGGTGTCAAGGGTTTTCTAGTTTATGATTTAGCTACTAAAGAAATTTTGGTCTCAAGAAATGTTATTTTTCATGAATCTGTATTCCCATTTCACCAATCCCCTACTTCTACTGATGCATCATTAGTTGCTAGTCCAAGTAATTCAACTGCTTTAGATTTGCAAACTGACCTTACACATTATATGCCACATATTCCCACTTCACACTTCACTGATAATAAATCTGCTACAACCACGGCACCCGCTCCTGACACACCCTTCTCATCTCCTCCTTCCACTGATATGCTGCCTGCACTACACACATCTTCCCCTCTTGACATTCATGACAATGTTTCTCCACCTCCTATTCAGAGATCCCAACGACCCAAGAAACCACCATCTTACCTCAAGGATTTCCACTGTGCATTAAACTCCTCCACTGCAGCAGATCACAATTCTTCCAGGTCTATCCTTTATCCCTTTTCTCATCATTTATCTTACTCACGATTGTCTCCTACACATAAGAGGTTTGTCCTCAACCTGTCTTCTGTTAAGGAACCCAAATCTTTTAGACAGGCTGCCCAATCTGAGGAGTGGAGACAAGCCATGGATGCTGAAATCTCTGCACTTATTCAAATCGGGACATGGGAATTTGTTGATCTACCTCCGGACAAACAGACCGTAGGTTGCAAATGGGTCTATAAAATCAAATACAAGGCTGATGGGAGCATTGAGCGATTCAAGGCGCGGTTAGTAGCCAAAGGTTTCACTCAAACGGAAGGAATTGATTTCCTTGAAACCTTTTCTCCCGTAGCCAAGCTTTCTACTGTTCGACTACTGCTTGCTTTGGCCTCTAAACAGAATTGGCTACTTGAGCAACTTGACGTCAACAACGCCTTTCTCCATGGTGACCTACATGAAGAGGTCTATATGGATTTGCCACAAGGTGTTGTTCCTCCTCGACCGGGGCAAGTCTGCAGGCTTCGGAAATCATTGTATGGCCTTCACCAGGCAAGCCGACAATGGTATGAGAAACTTTCTGCTGTTCTTATTGCTTCCGGGTACTGCCAATCTCAAGCAGATCACTCTCTCTTCACCAAAGCTTCTAGTTCTTCTTTTACTGCTCTGTTGATTTATGTTGACGACATGATACTCTGTGGAAATGATGCTGCTGAAATATCATGTATCAAACAGAAGCTTGATGATCTTTTCAAAATTAAAGACCTTGGACCTCTCAAATTTTTTCTTGGCTTGGAAGTAGCTCGTTGCTCCAAAGGAATTTCTTTATGTCAAAGAAAATACACCTTAGAACTCCTAGAATCTGCTGGTTTATTGGCATGCAAGCCTGTTGCCACACCTATGGTTCACTCTCAAAAACTGGTTCGGGATGATGGTGATCCCTTTGATGATGTAGGTGCTTACAGGCGTCTCATTGGTCAGCTCCTATACCTCACCAACTCTAGGCCTGACATTTGCTATGCAGTGACACACCTGAGTCAATTTATTTCCAAACCCATGAAATTGCATTACCAAGCTGCTCTTCGTGTGTTGAAATATCTCAAAGGGTCCCCGGGTAGAGGCTTGTTCTTTTCTTCAGACTCTGACATTCAGCTGAAGGCCTTCAGCGATTCTAATTAGGCTGCCTGTCCAGATTCCAGGCGGTCTATTACTGGTTATTGTGTGTTTCTTGGCAACTCCCTTATTTCATGGAAGTCTAAGAAGCAATCAACAGTGTCTAGATCCTCCACTGAAGCGGAGTATCGTGCACTTGCTGCCACAACTTGTGAAGTCTAGTGGCTTACCTACCTACTTCGCGACTTTCATTTCAGTTTTACCTCCCCTGCAGTTTTATACTGTGACAGCAAATCGGCTCTTCACCTGGCTGCCAATTCGGTGTTTCACGAACGGACAAAGCACATTGAGTTGGATTGTCACATTGTTAGGGAAAAGGTGCGTGAGGGCCTCATTCACCTACTGCCCATCCGCTCTCAATCACAAGTAGCCGATCTCTACACCAAAGCACTGCCTCCAAAGATTTTTCTGCATCTTACTCCCAAGCCGGGCATGTTGGATATCCATGCTCCAGCTTGAGGGGGGCTATTAGGGGAACTCTTTATGTATTAAGTCAGTTAAGTTAACTGATAGAGGTGGTTAGATTACTATAATTAGAGTTAGTTACTGGTCTACTGTAATTAGAGTTAGTTATAGCTAGTAGTAACAGAACAGACATTTGTATATATAGATTGCAAGCACTGTACACAAGAACTCAACTTTTCAATATTCATTCATTCATTAGTCTTACTCTCTGCTTCTGTGTTCTCTCTGGCTCCTCCCGAATCAGACTCATGAGCTCCATTACGATATTTTAAATTTTCAACTATTACGATAAATTTTTTTCTGTCGCAAAAATAAAGCAGTAGTATAAAAATGTCATAAAAGAAAAAATATAAAGGTCGATGGAATTTTCTTCCTTGTGTATTTGAAAATTGAAACCAAAGGTTTGTGCATATATCAATGTTACGGTCCTTTTTTTATACTTTTCCAAAACATTTTCTAAAGCAGAGCTGCTTTAGCTTTTGTACATTTTTTCTTTTGTCGGGACAAAACTTTTTTTTATAACTTTTATAATTATGAATAATATAAAAGAGCAGACAAATAGAATTTAGATATTAAATTTATTTTTCAAAAAGATTATTCACTTTAACTTTTTTCAAAAATATGACAATATCAAATATTCTAATAAAAAAGAAACAGTTTTCTAAATATATCCATCAGTATTTGTGTAGTTTTATACCCATTTTACCTTTTTTAAAAAAAAAAAAATTCTCACAAGTATTTTTTTTAAGTATGGGTGAATAATATATGGAGACACCTTTTTTAACTGAGATTCAAACTGTGATTTGCAATGTTAAGGGAATTAGTCCTTAGACCCAATGCTTGTTGATACACCCACTCTACTTTCTTGCACAAATTATTAGTCGAAGAAAAATATTTTTTTGTACATAGTATATATATATATAAGCTAAGAATGAATCTACATTATTAATAGAGATAATATATAAATTTAACAATTTCATAATTAAAATTTAAATTTATTTAAATTATGGTAATCACATGTTAATAAACATTTAGATTTCTAAATCATTTTATTTAAATAATGAAACTTTTAGCTAAATACATTTTGCTATATATATATATATATATATATATATATATATATATATATATATATATATATGTAGATTATTTGAATAAAAACGATCATATTCTCAGTTTGTAACTTACCGAAAAAAATATTCTTATTTTAGGAAAAATAACTATTTGGTATATAAATGTATATTTAATTAATAAATGTCAATAATACTTCAAATTTTATTAGTATAAAGAACATATTAGATAACTAAAATGTTTTAAAATTTTTGTTAGAAGAATTTAATATAATCATCGTCTTTTAAATAAACGGGGATTTTTACAATCTTATTTTATCCAACAATCTTTTACTAACTAAATTAATATATTATTCCTATATCTTGATAAACTTTTGTCTGCATCATGTAAAATACTTTTTGGCATAGTAGAAAAGGAAATACATGGCAGCATCTTTGGTTTTCAGGATATGACCCCACAGGCATGGCCTAGTAGTGGCACATGTCAAACTCTGACGTGCTTCCACCCCCCATCACGCCCTTAATAAATAGGCTTAGTCTTCCCATCCCCCCCAAGCCAGGGATTAGGAAGAGGAGGTGTGATACCACAACCGCATAATTGGGCACTTTGTCTCCATAGATTTGATTTGTAGCATAAAATCTCATCATCATTACCATAACCATACCCTCTCCTTCACTCTCTTATAGAAATAATAATAATAGTAAACATAAACATGCTTCAACTTGTGTTTGCTGTGGCCTTCTCCGCTGTGCCACTCACCTTGTATATTCCACCAATACGAAGCTTCAACCTCTTTGTCCACACCATTCAGCACTTCCTTAGAGGCTCAACACTCTTCTCCCTTCGTGTCTATCCACGCATCAGGCTTGGTCTCTCTCGCATCTTCAACTCCATCATCCACGTAACCTGGTAGATCCTCTCCTTTTTTTTTTTTCATGTAAATTTTTCTGGGTTATGTCAATTTTTTTTTTTTTTTTTTGGTGACTGAATTTTAGAAGAAATTTTGAGGCTTTTGAGATGGGGCGTATTGTACGTACACGGATGTCATAACTAAAGTATTTTCATGACATGGTTGTGTCATGAATAATCCTTGCTTGTCATATCTCTGGATTCTTCGTTTTGGTTAGTGTTGTCTACAATCTTTGGTCTTTGCCATCAAGACCCTCGGTGGGGTTGCCAAGTCTTTTTTATTTTTCCCCCATTATTTTTGGGAATTATATTACACACAGGGACTATGTGATGTTGGGTTGAATTTTTGCAATTTAAGCTTAGTGTAATTTTGCTTGATCAGATATATAGTGATACTACTGAGATCCAATAAAATTTCATTTTTCATAGCTTTTCAGAATGAAGCGAAAAACGCAGACTAGGAAGATTGCAATATGGATTAAGAATAGCTCATCGCTTATTTGAGGTTTCGAAGAAGACCCTTTTAGTTTTCACTTTGTTCTTATCTGTTTCACCTAGGATAACAATAGCAAAGTTGGGAATATATACCCTTTTCCTTTGTTTATTTTGGCTTGCATTATTATTTAGGTCTTGATTAGTGGTGGGTCTTTCTATGCGCCTTTTCGTGGTTGGACGGTGGCATCTATGGATTAGGATATAACTGTGGGGAAGATTGAACTATGCATAGTTTTTTAATGTTGATTACTTCCCAACCATCATTCCAATTCTAATAGTTTAAGTGTTGATTATTTTCCAACCACCATTCTAATTCTAAATAGTGGATCAATGTTGGTTGATACTTGATCCTATTTCAACAAGTAGGGCACAAATCTTAGAATTAAAAAAAGGGTGACTTAATGCATAGAATTTCTATCTGATAAAATCTATGGATAGTAGATATATACAATTTTATCTTTAAGTATGTGTTTAGTATAATGATAAAAATAAGGGGATAAAATTTTATGGATAAACTCCATGTATAAAATTATACATGGAGTGCATTCATAAAATTTTACTCTTTTATTTTTAGGGTGAATTACATTGACCTCTCTTGAGGCTCAGTGTAATTACATTCAATATCCCTCTAATTTATTTTGATTAGTGTATTATTTATAAATAGAGGAGTACCGAATATAATTATACTGAATCTCAGGAAATGTTTGAATAATTCACTCTTACTTTTATTTTTATATCAAGTACATTCTTAAATAGAGAGTCTCTTTCTAATGCAAGAATTTTATTATTGTGCCAATACTAGCTTCACAAACCTTAGAACTACGTTACAAAAATGAATATTTTACTGTCTTGATTACGCTTACTACAATGTTCTGATGGAAGAAATACAGTACCAGCAATATAAAATTGTAGAGCACAGGGAAGACGTGGCATTTACTTGGGTATAATTCTATCTAAGTCGAACATGGGACATTGTTGTCTAGCTTATTGAATTCATATTTTAATTAGGAAAAAAACAAACGTTGTCTAGTTTATTGCTGGTTTCATTTTCATCAAAGCAATTGCTTAAAAAATAAATATATCTATTGGATTGCGGAGGAGACGTTATACCATGTTCTCTTTACAAAATATATTAAAGGGGAAAGAAATAAAATTGCGGAACACCCCCACTTTCATGACTTGGAAAGTGGCAAAATGAATGGTATACTTGTCATGAAGTTGTAATAGGTTTCAGTCAGACCTGGAAGCCTCCTGAAAACAAATCGGGTTCATGTGTGCATCTGAGCTTTTCTGAGAGCTTTATGAGATCGTTCAAGAAGCAACAGCGTGACATAATGCGGAATCTGCCAAATCACAAGCATGCTTTCCTTTTTCTTTTTTTTTTTCATAGGTGTCCTTTTATTAAAGACAATTCCATTCAATGTGGAATTTTTAAATATAGTTAATTTTTTTAGTTGAGACTCAAATCATAATTTGCCATATTGTGATAAACCAATTTTCTTATCGTTGGACCAAGTTTTAGTTGATAATCATGGGTATACTTTGAATCCCAAATAGTTGATTAATTTTTCTTAAAACAAATAATTGCAAGATTTATATAATTATGACTTAACTATCAATTTGGTCTTTCGATGGCTTATGACATTAAATAAATGCTTCAAAAATTTTAGATGACATCAAGTTAGTGCTGTTGTTAACTCTCATCTCCTAATCATTATAAAATGTACATGGGTCACATTATTTTTTCATCGGAAATATTTCTTGCTACGAAAATCACTGTGCAGAAAATCTGACGAATGATCCGGCTTCAGTTTTTCACACTTTGACCCACCTGATTTCTGTCAAACCCGGATTGAATACCCCATAATAATGCATTACACCCATTTCGTCAAATTGTTGGTACTATATAGCACAGCTCTCTTCTAATCGTGACAGGACTAACTTGATGTTACTTAAAATATTTGAAGGGTGTATTTGATTTCATAAGTTTTTGGACAATAATCTAATATCATTTAAAATATTTGGTAGACTTATCTGCGATCAAATTAAAAGATTAAGATTTTATTTGGTATTTTTGTGATTTTTTTTAGAGCTGTTGAGTTCTCAGGATTATTTAAAAACTACTTTTAAAATGTTCTATTAGTATGATTTGATAAAATAACATAAAAATTGCTTTTAATAAATAGGAGCCACAACAATAGTATTTAAAAAGCTACATTTAAAATTTAAAATGACTACAATGAATATAAATATTGAAAATAATAATTTATACTTTTACTATCATTAAAAAGAGTAAGGTTATATATTAGTCTTTTAAATTTTAAAAAGTACAAACTAGGTGTGAAAAAGTATCTCATAAGGGATTTTAAGAGCATCTCTATCTTTTAAAAGCTAAGAGCAAAAGCACCTCAATTTTTTTGTTTACCAAACCAAAAAAATTAACTTATATTTTTCATAAGTAAAAGCATCTCCTCAAATTGTACTACCAAACGAGACTTAAATTAATGTTATATGTATCCCTATAGAACCAAATTAGTAATTTAGTCTATAATTATACAATCATTTTTCTCCCTTTGAGGATTTTTGAAAAAGAAAGAAAGAAAGAAAGAATGAAACTTGAAAACTCATGAATCGACGCAGTTTTACTAACTAAATGAGTTACTAATCATTTAAATCAATAATTTCGAAAGAAAACGAGAGAAATATATCTTGGATGATCTAACTGATCATATATTATCAAAGGTCTATTATGAATAAGCATGCTTGAATATCAAGCAGCTATGAGCAGTGTGTCGATTAAAAGAAATATACAATTAGTTTTTCCATTAAATTTTTATAAAATGGTAAATAACAATAAACAATTATAAATGATAAATTTAGTTTTTGGCTAAAAGGTGAACTCAGAAAGAAGCAAAAGAGTACATCAAGTTTACTTCATAGACTTATTTATCAACTCAAGACTTATGTTTTAAAATTCATTGGAAGCATCTTGCGTAATCAAGATTAAATTCACGTCTAACACTTATGGAGGCATTTTTTTAGTGTTTTTTTAAAAAATAAAATACTCAACCTGTACAACGACCAACAAATTGAGAGCTGCGATAATGTATATTTTAAGAAGCATTTTTTCTTTCTGTGAAAGGGAGGAGGAAGGGGGGATGGCATAACTAAAATCATGTAACTAAAGTGTCATTTATCTCTCTCATATTTTATAGTAATTTTAACCTAGTTTCAAATTTTTTTTAATTTATGTCCTTAATATTTTTAAAATATTTTAGTTCTATCTTTTTGATAGATAATATCAAAATTATATACTAAAAAAATTGATATTAAGATCAAATTTCAATATTAGTGATATCCAAATACCACCAACAGAAATTAATTGCCTTTAATTTTCCAAGGAAAAACTTTGAGTATGGTTTTAATAGGAGAAATATTAATTGAGCATTAAGCGGATTTAAATTAAAAAGGATTTTTTTTTTTATATCTTACAAAAATATAGAGAAAAATAATAGTAAATAACCTTATCTTATTCAAATAAATAATGAATACATCATCACTAGTATTATAATCTAACTTTTATATCAATGTTTTTCATTTATAATTTAAATACCGAAAGAGTAAGATTGAAACATTAAGAATATAAATAGAACAAAAAAAAACTTTTGAAATTAAGTCGAAATCACTTTAAAACATGAAGGATGTAAATGAGACTTTACTCATCATGTAAAAAGATGAGAGCATTAACATATATTAATGATATCTCTTTAAACATGTTTTATAAAAATTGTTTAATTATATATTATCACATCAATAAAAATATTTAACTCTTACGATTATTATTTTAAAAGTCATATACATAGTAAAATATAATTAAATTAAATACTAGTATAAAACCTTTTACAGTAGTTGCGTAACAATGTTATTTTAAAAAAAAAGTACTTCTAGTACTGCTTGTTTGTACTTTTTTTTAAAAATAGAAACAAATAAAAAGTTACTTTTCTTAAAAGCAGAAGAAATAGAAAAAAGAGAAAATAACCTTAAATTTTAAATTCATTATTTTTTAATATTATTTTATTATTCTATCCTTAAATTTTTCTTGAAAACAACATTCTTTATCTATGAAATTGTAATTTTATATTAAAAATATTTTTATATTTATTATATTCAAATAATTTAACAACTTTTAATTCTAATAAAATGTATTTCTACAATTACATCTAAATGTAAAATAATTTTCTACTTTTATTTTTATTTCTGCTTCTAATTCTATTTTTTAAGAAGTATTTCTTCTAAAATTTTAACTAAATAGATCCTAATTCTTATTTGATTTTGCCTAACAAGTAACAACCAAATATTTTTAGTGATTTACGGCTTCTTCTGCCAACATGCAACTTAGTAAAAAAATAAAATTGTGTTAAAAGCTCGAGGCTAACTATCTAGTATTATTTCCCCTAAATTTTCATCATTTAAGGTTATATTAGGTAAAAAGGTAAAATAAAAAAATTTATAAATAAGTTTTATGTATAAATTTATATATAGCTTATTCATAGAAATTTTTTTCATATTTTTATCCCTCTACCAATAAAGTAGAATAATGAATTACGGACTAAGACTATGAATCGGCCCATTTGATGCGCACCATATTAGAACTAATTTACTGATTCATTTAAATGCAAATTTTATAAACCAAGTTTATTTTCAAGGATTAAATAAGTTGTTATTTGCTATTTATGAATCAGCTTATGAACTTGTTAAATATATTTTTTGATGAAAATTATTTAATTACTTTTATTTTTTAAAATCTTATTTAATAATGATAATAATTTTAAATCTAAACAATTATGATAATTCAATATTCTTTTTTTGGTACATCAACAACAATGAGATTTAAATCTATAACCTCATACAAACTATTCGAATTTCTTATCATTAGATCATTCTTAGTAGTTTAATAATTCAATATTTTAAATAAATTATAGATTTTTAAATGATTTATTAAAACCAAAAATAAAAATGCAAAAAAGAAAGATAAGTAGAATGTGAGCTAATCTGCTAACCTACAGTATAGGCTAACCCAAGTTCTTATGACCCATACAAATCAACCCAATTTAACCTAGTTGTTGCCAAAAAAACAAAACTGTTTTTTAATGTTTAAAAAGCTCACTTTACCACGTGACATGTTACTCATGCCAATAAAAAATTATTATATGAAAATTTATTTTTATTCATTACATGTTATTGTTTCTTTCTTTCTTTTTTTTTTTTTCAGTTTATTCCCAGTACCGAACATGTTACCAAAAAATAAATAAATTTAAAAGCGTCTTCGGAAAGACATCCTAAAAATTATGCAATATAAATAATATCCCATTCAAATGCTAAAAAAGGTACTGAGAAATCAAATTCGATAAAGTCGATGGAGTGATTGAGTGTGACAAATTGCGAAATGGATCATTCGATGGGCTCTTCTTCTCCGTCTCTTGAAGAAGATTGCAGCAGTTCCACCCCGGCCCCATCCACTCCAATCGATTCCCAAGTACCATTTTTTTTTCTCACAAAATTATATTTCAAATTGTAATTTATTCTCAACACCCACTTTCGAATTTTACACTCTTTTTATTTTAATTTTTAATTTTTTTTTTTTTTGCACAACTCAATTTCGTTTAGGAATGGTTTGTTTATACAGTCAATGCATAATTGGAACCTGTTTGGTTTCATTTCATGTCATGTAGCTTCTAATTCTATGGTGTGAACTAGTGTTTTATGCAAATTGCTGTTGTATTATTACTGCATAAAAGGTTAGCTTTTTATTTTTATTTTTATTTTTATTTTTATTTTTTTTCTTGCAGTTTGAAATGGTTGAGTCACCCAGGGATGCCCCTTGCACTTCTCAATCTGCCTCATCACTTCCATGGCTTTGGGTCATTCAAGCTGTGGCAAGCTGCAAGGAAATCCACATTTCTACTTTAAAGGGTATGCAACTAAAGCTAATGCTATGCCTGAAGTTTGTTTGATTTCCACTTCATTTGTTTTGTTAGTATAACTGTAGCTTATAAAAATGATATGGTGTTGTCACTTTCTTTACTGCTTTTAAATTTTTGTGAATTTTGAGGATAGGAAATGAAATGAAAACAAGATTATTTTTTTTCTTTTAATTATAATGAATAGATATAAGCTAGAAATGAAAATGGAATACGAACAGAACACCCTCTTAAATTAGCAGGCGATTTCTAAGAGGTTTTTTGTTTTTTTGTTTTTTTCCCCCTTATTTTGACACTTTATAATTCATGATTCGGTTTATTCCCTTTTCTGTCTTCCAGGTTTGATTGATGTGGCCCCTGTAGCACAAGATGATTTTTGTGAAAAGACAAGGGAATTGATTGCTTTGAGATGTTTGGAGGACATTTTTCATTCTGCTTATAGAATTGATTGTGATGATGCTGCTACTAGCCTGGATTCAAGAGTTGGGTTTGATTTTACCAGCAGTTGTGAAGATGTCCTTCAACAAATAGTGGATGAGGTAAAATTATTTAAATGATCTTGGTATGTAAGTAACAAGTACTACTTAAATAAAACAAACCAATTTGGTTACTCATTAATTTTTTTTCCTTGGAGATGTCTTATGATGGTAGCTTTATTGTTATGCTAATTTACATACATTTTGTTGCCTCTTTTTTTGTTTCCCCAAAAAAACATCAGATACCGTTATCGAATCTGAAAATGGCTGGAGCAGAGCTTTTGAAATGGGATGTTTTCCCATTTCTTATGCATAAAAGAGCTACTGTTAAATGTGACTTAGAGCAGGTGATTCGAGTTTCTTTTTCTTTTAATGAAATAAAAATGTCTTTCTGTCATCTTCCCTTATGAATTTAATGCATTTACATTCACCATTCTTATTTGGTTGGTTTCCTTCTACCTTGTTAAATAGCTGAAAGAATCAATCTATGAAGGTACTCATCCATATGCTGATTACTTAAGAGAAATTAGCGGTATAGTGCATCAGAATGGGGGTTATCCAGTGCATGTCAATGATAATGAATGCGGAGATCTTTCAGAAAAGGATAATGGGAACTGCACTTCTTGTGCAAAGATGGAAGCAAAAGAGAACTCTCTGTCTGTGATTTTGGAGAATGGGAATAAATCATCGAAAGAATCTTTACTTGATAAGATTATACCCTCCAAGAGGAATAGGGTTGAGTCAGCTGATGAGGATATTATGGGCTATCAGTATGAAAAGCAAGTTGATATAAACGAATGTGATGATTTCCTAATAAATGCAAAGAAGATTAGATGTAATGCATCTTTAAATGTTGAGTCCAAGAAAAAGAAGCCAGTTTCTCCTCATGGAGAGCGGGTATTAGAAAACTCAAATAAAAAATTTCTTCTGGTTTCTGAGAGAGAAGGATGTTGCATAGAGAAGGATGTCAAGGAAAATCTGGGAGAAGGCTCTGTAGAGGGTAGTCATGATAGGCGCATTGCTTCAAATCAATGCAAATCCAGCAGCCACAATGAAGTCTTTCATGGTGAATCAAATATTCCCTTTAATGCTACAATGATGCTTCAGCATACATCTGGAGGTGAATACCGTCAGCAACGTGAAGGTGAATCAACTCCAACAAAAGTTCTGCTCCCAGATGAAATTCCGCATGAAACCAAAGATGATACTGAACAAGAAGTCCTGAATATAACTGATGAATCGCAGTCTGAAAGAAAAATAGATTTTCAACTGCAAGAACCAAATGCTGCAGATGATAAAGCTGTAGCTGATACTGTTAATGGTTGTGGGGCAGAGATATCAAGTGATAATGATGGGCATCACGATGAAACAATTGATCTTGCAGCCAAAAAGCACGAATTCTTAAGCTCTTACTGTGCATTTGGTCATGATATCTCAGCAAGTACTAGGCTGACAGAAAACAATCTTTGTATGAAGTGCTATGAAGTTGGTGAATTACTGGTTTGTAAAACAACCACTTGCCCAATTATGGTTCATAAAAGCTGTCTGAGTACTTATGCTCAGATTGATGCAGACGGCAATTTTTTCTGCCCATTTTGTGCATATTGTCAGGCTATTTCAGAGTATCTTGAAGCTAAGAAAAAGGCTTCCTTGGCAAGAAAAGAACTAGCTATCTTCATTTGTAAGGATTTAGGGCATCAAACCACACAACTTCTTCATGAAGTTAATAGAAAAGAACATAGCCGTTCAGGTAAAAATCATACGAATGAGTATATCCATGACCAGAACAATAGAAATAATCAATTACCATGGACCGTAGACCATAAAGAAGATCATGTGTGGGAGCATGAAATCAATAGTCTTCACGTTGAAAGAAATCAGCAGCAAGCCTTTACATCATGTGCAAATTCATCTTGCAATGAAAAGAAAATTGTAAATAATGGGATAGTAGAAGGCTTAAGTGGAAAAGGAAGGGCTGAAATGCCGAACTTAAAATGTTCAACTAGTAGAGGAGTTGGAAAAAAACAAGTGCCAGCTGAACATGTAGGTGATGACGATAATTTTTCATGTGAAGAAGCAAATGTTCTCGCTGTTAATCAAGGCAATACAGAAGAAATACAGAAAGAAATGCTAGAACAGCACAATACTGTTCAAACAGAAGAGCCTGCATGCGTATCCGGTAGCGAAAAGGAGGAAAATTCTAAAGGCAAAGATGAAAGTCCTATTTCTAGATCTGCCAGCAGATTCAGGAGACATGAAACAAAATGGTAAGTTTCTATACTTTTTCCCTTTAAGTGATTATTGCACTTCTAATTAATTGAGACTTTGAGATGTCAAGGAGTGCTTCCTATTCTGATGTTTTGAATTTTTTCAATGTAAAACAAGATTTTTAGGAGGTATTTTTACTTTGTTTTCCTGTAATTTGTAACTACTCTTTTCGGAGGAAATTGGAATTATTAATTCATTTTTCAATCGATACCTGAAGCTGAGCTTGCTTCAAATTTTTTGGTCTTTGTTACATCATTTTTATGCTAATCACTGTCTAAGGACTGACGGGGGCATGCCCATTCTATTTTTTTGGTCTATTGTTTTCTTTTCATTATTTTGATTTGCAGCAAACACCTACCAAGCCCTCAGCTAAGACAAAAGCAATACCGTGGACGGCCGAGGAGGAAGAGCTGATAAGGGTATCAATTTCTTTCTTCCTCATTTCTTACAGTGCATTTGAATTTCTTACAAATGGGTGTTTAAAGGAAGCAACACAATTGCCGTGGGAAGCAGCGCAATAATGTTCCCAAAGGCAACCTAAACAGGATGTTAGAAGTTGCTAGCTGACTGCATTATGTTTGTTGCGATCATTGTTCTTCAATCTTTTGCTTCCATAACTCTGTTTAAGAACTTTCTGATGCTTTATTCAATAGTTAAAGAATTTGAATCCTCAGATGTGTTCATTCCACCTTTCATGTATTATTTCTCTGTTATATTTTCTGTATTTTTTGATGAGCAGGCTTTTTTCTGTATTTTTAGTTATATATGTTTTTATTTGTTTTGATTAATTGCTTGCTTTGACTTTGCAGGAGAGTTTGCAGAAGTTTGGTTTCCGTGACCCAAAATTTCCTTGCAAGAAAATTTTGGCATTTTGTTCTCACGTGTTTGAGAAGGATCATAAGCAATGTACACCACACAACATGAAGGAAAAAGGGGAGGGCATGTACAGAGCTCACCCAATATTGAAATGAACAGGCTGCTTCTTTTATATTTTGATAGAATAGGTTTCATCTTTGTAATACTCATGGTTGTTCATCTTGGTCTGCCTAACATCCAGCGGTTGAAAGTTACATACAATCTTTTCTTTTTTGTCCATACAAGGTCCAGGCCTAAGCACTACCGAATAATGTGTATATTGATAAGAAAATCTTTTATATTTTAGAATTTTTATTAGATCTAGTTGAAACAAATTTATCTTGTAGTCTATTGCTGATTTGATTTGTATCTATTTCTTTACTTCCATAAGATATTTTATGTTGTTTAATGTTTTTATATAGTAATTTCTTGGCCTCCTACAGTTCCTCTTGCGTACATAGTACTGGTAGAACGGATGTCTCGTGCCTATATATAATCTGTACGAATTTATGATTTAAGAAGATTGCATGTTCATTTTGAATGTGTTTTTCTTTTCCCCCTCAAAAATATCCTCAAACTTTATAATTTGATTTGTATCTTGGTTCATTTTTGGTTTATTAAATGTATCTGGTTGTTACACGATGATATTTGAAAGTCCAAAAATATAGGTTATTTACATTTCTTTCATGCATTCCACTTCTATTCCTCCAGAAATATTTTGCAGCTATTTAATGGTTAAAGCTAGCATCCAATTATGGCATTACCCTTCCAAGGACGTTGCAAGTTGTTGTGCTGATGAAAAAAGGGGAGAATACCGAAAGTGATGGCCGATATTAACATTCAAATTATCACTATAAATTTATAGGTGTGGTCGCTGTTGTAAGATTGTTATAGTATATTCCTTAGTTAATATGTTTTACACGTACTCACCTGGGAGAAAAGGTTCTTGTTGTTGTAATATTTTTTACACAAATTTATCAGCGTTTAGTGTTTAACTAGTTTAATACTTATTTTTCTAAAATAATTTTTTGAGTTTAAGTATTATAAAATAAAAATTAGTTGAAAGTGCTTTACTCAGTGAATGGATTCAACTAAAGAGTCAGATTAATTGAAATTTAGTAAACTTTATATACTGACGATTTAGACGTTTGTACACTTTTGTAATTGTATTTTATGATATTTTCTGTCGTATCTCTTTCTCTTTTTTCCTTTTTTCTGCTCTTTGATTATATGGCCAGCCTTTCTCTTTGCCATAAGCATAGCCAAGTCATACTTTTGTCTTCTAGTCTTGTCAGCATTATAATCACTCTCATGGTTATGTCTCGTTATTCGATGACATGCACATAGAGAGCAAGCATGGGATAAAGGTGAACTGAGTCTCGAGAATCAGGCTGTGTATGGCAGGACAACATGTGAAATATAGCTCGTGAATTGTAAAATGTTGAGGTGGGTCTTATTTATATCCTTCTCTTCGAGGGTAAATTCAACTCCTACTCATGGAAATAGAATCCAAGGAAGTGTCAGAGTTCATTCAAAGCAGTCACTGCATGACTTGGAACAAGTCTTGCAAATACTGTAATCACCACCTCAACATCATTCAATACTTGTTCTTAGCTCTTCTATCACACTACCTTCACTTATGTATTGTCTCCTATATTGGTTTGTGATTTTATGGTTATTGTGGTGTCAAATAGGAGGTTTTGTACCAACAGTGGATTTATCAAAGTAGTACGTACTTTGACTCCTTAACCAAGTGTTTTGAATTTGAATCTTGAAAATGGAAAAAATATCTCTACCCCCTTTAAGGACCTTAGTCGGGTTAGGTCGAATTAATCAAATTTTTGATAATAAGATCAGAATATCAATAGTTACATTAAAACAAAACAAAAAATTAGGAGGTTTTATTTTGATGAGGTACAATTGTCACTTTATAATTCAAGGACATTGTCCTTGGTCCTAAACATCAAGTTGATTCATACTACTACAACTCAGTCCTCTCAAATTTGATATCAATCAGTCAATTCGAAATCATGGGGTAATTAAATTTAAGATATTGGCATCAATCATTTATCCAAAAAATTTTATGTTTTTGTATTTTATTTTTATGATAATTTCTTTATCGTAATTTAGTTACAGGCGATATTCAATGAATCGTCGTGGCAATGCTCTCCGAGCTCCACATAATGCTTGACTCGTGAGTGCCAAAACAAAAATGGATATCTAAACTGAAATGGCCAATCAATGAGAGACAAAACCTTTGGGAGATAATTTCCAGGATCGTGCCTCTTATTTTCGTGAAAGTAAGTAAGTTATTATTATTATTTTTGAATATCTATGACATATCTTAAAAGGAAGAGTGTGTTACCTTCTATTTTCTTTACAGGAATTTATCCTATTCTTAGAATCTTCTTTAGGGTACAATATTCTTAGGGAATTTTTAAGTGCCAAGAAACTTTTGTCGTGGCATAATTTTATTTCAGCCATCCTAATCAGTTATCGTTTCAAACAATTTATTGTCTCTCTTCAGCATCTTCAGAGATGGCTTATACTTCAGCATCTTCATAGACGGCTCATAGAGTTCTTGTCAGGTCTAGAATTATTTCCTAATTTGGGCTCTTGACGGTTCAAAATGCTTAAACCCTAGTAACCTTTTGATAGAGATGCTAAAATATCAATAAAGCATTTGTTTTTAATTCTAGATCAACGATCTTATTATGTTAGTGGGATTGAAATTGTACTACCGAGACTACACAAGTAGTTTAGCTAATTATTATTATCTCCAGTCTCCAGTCTCGTTTATCTGTTACTTTGAGAAAAAATTATTACTCTATTTTATTTGTTATTCTCCCATATTCATAAAATATTTATTATTAATTTTTTAATTTTATCCTTCATATAATTCTAAATACACTATTAATTGAGAAATATAGTGTGAGATTAATAAAATAAATTTATTACAAATTAAATAAGGATATTTTAATAATCATGTGATATAATTAAGCCTTAATTTTGAGTTCCTTAATTCTTGCATATATGATCAAAATGATAGATAAAATGGATCAGAGTGGTAATATAAATGAGACTATTAAGTTAGTATTTCGTATCACACTATCATTTCAATTCCCTTGTTATAATTTCAATGTTCTCTCTTCTTTTACTAAAAGAACAAAAAGTTTCCTTTCTTGTAGTACACAAAAATATAACTATCTTCCGTGAGTTTGACCGTGAATTACACCCCTACCCGAAGTCAACAGCCCGTGCTGGCAGTACTGAGGCTGTCCGTGGCGACATCAATAGCAAAATATATATGTGGCGTTAACAAATTCCCTCATGTAAAAACTTTATAGTATCTGATCATGTATATATAATTACCATTGATCAAATTCTCTTATGTACCCTTGTGCAACCTCATCTTTTGATAAATGGTGACTATTTGCACACAACTAGCTCATGTAAAATTTTTACATGAGAAGATAGATATTAGTTTAAAAAAAAAAAAAAAAAACAGGATTTGAAACAATGAGAATACACTAGATAACGGTCACATGCTGCTTCTCCAAACGTGAAAACATTTATACCGAACTCCACTCTTGCTCCTACATATCCCGCGCCTAACATGCAGTTCCAAGCGTCACCAAACACTCTTACTCATACTGATACACCATCACCACCTTCACTTGTTTCAACTATATCTCCAATATCAACCATGGATACTAGCAAAAAGTCCCCCTTGAAGCCATGGAAGAAGGGGCCAACCAGAGGGAAAGGTGGCCCCCAGAATGCTTCATGTGAGTATCGAGGCGTTCGGCAAAGAACATGGGGCAAATGGGTTGCCGAGATCAGAGAGCCAAAGAAGAGAACCAGGCTCTGGCTTGGCTCTTTTGCCACAGCTGAAGAAGCTGCCATGGCTTATGATGAGGCTGCAAGGAGACTCTATGGACCAGATGCATACCTTAACCTTCCACACCTAAAACCAAGCTCCAACTCAACTATCAAAACAGGCAAGTTTAAATGGTTGCCATCCAAGAACTTCATTTCAATGTTTCCTTCCTGTGGACTACTCAATGTGAATGCTCAACCTAGTGTTCACTTAATCCATCAGAGGCTACAACAGTTTAAGCAAAATGGGGCTGTGAATCAATGTCCTTCTACCTCATCCAACGATCCAAAGGCAGAAGTTCAGAATGTAGAAAGCAAAGCTCATCCGGAAAATCCTCCAATGGAGAAAAATGCTCAAACTCCATCACAGCAGATGCTTGGAGATCCTCATGAGAAGCCCCAGATAGACCTCCATGAGTTTCTTCAACAGATGGGAATACTGAAAGCAGAAATACAGGAAGAAAGAACTGATAGTTCAGGAAGTTCAACAGTGCCTGAAGCTGCGTCGAGCAATAACTACGATCAGCTAGGTGTGTTTTCCGACAGCAGTGTTAACTGGGAGGAATTGATTGAGATGCATGGAATTGCAGATATTCAGGAACCAGAAGCCACCCAGTTGGAAGCATATGAAACAAATGATGAGCTTACTTTCTCCACTTCCATTTGGAACTTCTAAGAAAACTGTTTTTAAGAAAATACAACTACCTTATCTTTGTTTCTATGGAGTTCAAATCTAGTTCAATATGGGTTAGTGCATCAGCCTAAGCTATAGATTAGACGGTTTTGGTTCTACTGCTAATCTTCTCTATTCCTGTTTATGCTTGTTGTATTTCAATCTGTTGGCAGCAATGTAGGAGTAGCAAAGTAGCTTAGAATAGAAGAAGCTTATTTTAGCATTGTAGGGGCAGATAATGGAGATAACTAGAAGAATATCAGTCTGCAAGTAGTAATATCAGTTGACTTATTTTTAGCATTTTTGAAAGTGTTTAGTTCTAACTTTGTTCTGTTACCTCCACCTTTTGCCTTGCTCAGGCAGAGAACTAGTCCACTGAGGAATCCCATGACTAATGGTATATCACGTCCGACAATTCATTAAATGGGTTAGTAATAGAAACCTATTTGTTAAATAAAAGGAGGCCACAACAAAAAAGAAAAACCAGTGCAATGGTGTGGATGATTTGCAAAAATAAATAGTATGCTACAATTCTGCCAATAAGTCCCTAGTCTTTTATCTCCTATAGTTGCCCATGCTTCTGAAAAGGACCACCTTATATAAAGCATTAGCATTATGCGAAGAATGTACAAAAAATAGAGACAAGACAGATTCCTCCAAAATTTGCACCTTTACTCCTTCCATCTCCATACATCAGACACACAGTAAGCAGCTTTTTAATAATTCCTGTTAATCATCACCTTTCGCCTAATAGTCCCCGTTAAAATCACCAAATGAGTCAAAATCAGAAATTTGTCCTTGCCTAGAATAATAAAAACTACTTTTTCATTCATATAACAAGACCATGTCTCATTCATTCAATTGATATATAACAAAATTTAAGATTTTGAAAGTATGATTTTACGAAAAGTAGATACATGAACATGACTAGGATTTGAGAAACCATCACAGACACGAGAGAAGCAATAGCACTATCAACCTTGGGAATTTGGCCTACGCATTCTGGTATTCAGATGCACTCTGATACTCACCATGCTCTTCAAAATACTCTATCAATCGCTTCAGAAATGCATCACTACTGACTGTCTCAGAGTCACAGACAAGACAGCATTGCCTTCTTGCTCGTGTCACAGCCACATTCATTCGCCGACGATCACTCAGAAAACCCACCTGAAACATAATTTCCAAGTCTCTTCTCTTATCTTTATGCCAATAAACTCTGTCAATTAAGACCTATATGAAGCAAATAAAAAAACAGCAGACATGCAAATACCTCTTTTTTTGAGTTGGATCGGACCATTGATATAATAATGGCTTCCTTCTCCCTTCCCTGAAAGCCATCAACTGTTGAGATTTCAACATCCTTCAGCCGGTCCTCATTGTTTCTCAACATCTTGAGTAAAACAACCTGCCATACTAGTTACTAGGAGTTAGGAAAAACATACAACACATTGTAATCTTTCATAAAACTATTTGCATATGAAGCACACCATAGAACATTTATACCAAAGGTTCACATAGAATTATACCTGGGCGGCATATGGGGTAATAATTCCAATATCAGAAGGAAGCACACCACTTTGCACTAGTCTCTTTGCATGAGCCATAGCAACCTCAGCTTCACCTTCATTAAGCGTGCTATCTTCTTCATCTTTCTTTTCTTCCATATCGCATCTGAATCTCATCAATATAAGCAGTTGATTATATTCTGTTCGAATTTACAATATATTTACAAGCTTCTGTATCAAAGAACCTATATTTGCTTCTTATGAAATATAAAGAAATGTTTCTCTCCTCAGTTTCCTCGTACCATTTTTGTCATATTATTAAAATTCTTGACTGGATAGGAAGGTGTACAAATTACTGAGTTTAGATCATTCAAAATCCCAAATCATTAAACACAAAATGATGGTACGTAAATTTTCATTAGCAAGAGAATGTCATATCTTTATTCCACATAAAGCAGTTCTGAGGACATAGATTTTTCAACGTATGACATAATCCAACATACCCAGCTATGTCTATGAGAAGAAGCGTTGGTTCAGTTGAAGGTGTCCTCTTCACAACCTCAAGATCATATAGCGTATGTGCAGCAACACTACCATGAGCCTTGATCTGTTATCACATAATACCATGCATGAAGATCTGACAAAATGTTTATCCCCCGATATAATCAAACTTTTCAGTTCAGGATTGATAAACTATTTTTATAGTGATCCAATATCAAGACAATAAGGAGCACCTTGCTGTTGTAAAGTTCTTTAGAAGACCAGTCCATGATGAGTTCATGCATGCGGTACTGGACAGTAAGCATAGATGTGACTTCATCTCCATACATTTCTGCAAGTCGTTCAAAGAGGGTTCTTCCTAAGCCTTTCTTCTCAGCTTCAACACTTTGAATGGTTGGAGGAAGTTGAAGATGGTCCCCTGCAAGGATACATCTTGAGCCCTAAAACAACAAACTCTTCACTTAATTCATTATAATCAGAATGATTATAAAACTAATTTTAACACTGAATCAAGTGTAGGTTTAGCAACAAGCTTTAGCTTTGCAGTCCAAAACAACTTCTTTTCATAAAAGGCAGCAGATTATAATACTCAACTTCCCCCATAAAACTTCCAATTCAGTTCAGTTTGATCTTTGATTCTTATCTTTAATATCATGTTGCATCTTTAATATCATGCCAAACAATATCTAACAAAATTTTTAGTTTCCAAAATGTGGTGTGAGATTTTATTGTCCTAAATAGACCAATTTGTCTTATTTCAATGTATTTCTTCTCTATTTTCCCACCCTCCCCCAACTATCACAAAGACACACACTGGCACTGGCAGTAATATGACATGCTCAAACAGCAAGAAAACATAACTTGACGTGTGGAAGTAATTAGAAGATAAAAGGAAGTCTGAATATAATAGTCTTATGGCCAACATCAAATGTAGTTCAAACTTCAAATGCCATTGAACATTACCTTCAGCAGAGGTATCCAGCATGCTATCTCAAGTGCTTGAGCAGCTTCATCAATAATCACCAAATCAAATGAAGTGTTGTCTAGTTTCTTAGAAAAAGCCCCAATCAAAGTAGTTAATACTACATCTGCACTTTTAAGTACATCTGTTACAGCAAGCTGCTGCCTTTTTCGCTCTTCTCTGGATAGAGTCCTAAGTTCCTTCTGTATGTCCCTCCTTGTATTTTTGTCTTTGGTTTTCAATAGCTTTCCGTTCAATGCCTGAAAGAAACACACCATATCTAGTGAAAAATTATATTGCATAATTATATCTAGTTATGCAATAGCTTTCTGTTCAAGGCTTGGTTGTTGTGATAAAATAAAACTATAGAATTAAGATTCAGTTCTGTAAGTTCTACTCTAAAACCTCACCTTCATTTCTTTCCGAATGTCATTTGCAAGGCCGCTATTATCTCCTCGTAGTACCTAATACCAGGGAAATTCAACATGGAAGGACAAAAACGTCAATTACAATCCACGACATATAGAACATATACTACGTGAAGCATAAATGCCAAAAGAATACTAAGTAATTTAATCAATTTGTCAGTCAATAGTTTTTTAAGGCAGTTTTCTATCTATCCTGGATCTCCAGAGAGATTGGAGTGTAATTTTTGAGATGATGGCTTTGCTTCTTCTAATTTTTGTTTTGTGTTCTTTTGTAGCTCTAGGCGAACCTCTTATCATTCTTCCATGCACTTCTATTCTTCTCTTGAAGAATTCTTGTTTAAAAATTAAAAATAATAAAGTTTAACAGAGAATATGTACATAACATGGATAAATTTGGAGTTTGGACATTCGACTGATGTTATTGTGGAGTGATATAAAAAAATGAAGGGAAAAAGAAGTCATGATTATGTACCTGAGCATCCAGTGCACTGTCCAGTACTTGAGGCAGTAAACGTGCAGGATGACCTAGTCTCACCAGCTTAACCCTAATGAAAAAGTTGGACATTATGAATGAGTAGTAAGTAATATATGAATTTACCCACTTGATGAAACAAACCTAACTGGAGAAAACACCCCAAAATGAGGACAAACAAAAAATAAATAAAGAAAAGAAGCATGAAGAAAATGGTTTCCAAAATATAAAATTTATAATACATCATTTTGTTCTCAAGGGGAAGAACTCTGGAGGAGAACAAAGGATTCTCCCCCGCCCCCTTCTCTTCCATAATGGTAGACATAATTTCATGTTGTCATCTAAAAGCTACTATTGCCAGACTCCAATCAGAGTGATACCAGCCAATTATTGTGGTTCCGAAAAGATAATAAAATAATTATACCTATGTGGAACTAGCCGTTCAACGATGTTATCAACAGCAATATTTGAGGCAGCACAAGCAAGAATCTTCGATCCACGTTTCACTTCTTGTAATATAATTTCCACCACTGTTGTAGTTTTTCCCGTTCCAGGAGGTCCATGTAGCAAAAATACATTCTTCGATGATAGGGCTTTTGAAATTGCATCTTTCTTTGAAGATAAAAACCAGTAACGCATAATTATATGATCACAAGGCAGATGTGCAAAGCAAATAGACAAACCACTATTATAAAATGGGAACATTGACCACTCAAGTGATTAATTAAGCAAAATAAATCCAATTACGTGGCCGCTGTTGTTGTGTTTGGTTTACAAATTAAATACTCTTTTAATATTATTAAACTATTGAGTGATTAATGTTCCTAAATTGGAAATAATTTTGCAAGGAGTCCCTAAACCATAGTATATTTTGGTTCCCATGAAGAAGAGGACCCATTGATAGCAATAGGCATTAAATACCTGTAACTAATAAACATATGTGCTTTATGATAATTACAAAAGCATAAACCAACATACATGAAATAATACATTGAATGAAACTAACTTATAAAATGTAAACAGCAGTCTGCAAAAAATTACCCCCCCCCCAAAAAAAAGGCAAACAAAATGTCCATGCAAGAAATTAGGTTATGCACCTGAGAGTGATCAAGGTTGGTATTAAGTGGAGTGAAGGATACATCCTTCTTGGACACTGTTGGCGGTCTGTCCCCAAACAAGACAGGAATTAGATCAGCAGCTGGACCCTTATGCACTCCTTTACTCAACTGTATTAATGCATCTTTCATCCTGCGATATGTCACCTGCATGAGGCATGAGCAATAAATAATTAAATATTTGCGGCATATAAGAACTTAGTTGCAAGAAAATGTGGGGAAAAAAATAGATAAAATGTTTTTAATACAAAAAGTAGATAAAAATGTTAAGCAAGATGATAAAGTGTACGCTTACACAACAGAAAATGATAAACTAACTAACCAAAAGGAAAAGCAAAAGCTTCATATTAGTGCTCTAAGTGTGCATTTCATATATTTTATGCAAATTTAAAAATACAGCATATGTCAAAATTCACATGGCAACGTAGATAAAGAATTATATTTTATTGATTGACATTAATAACTTCAATTGAATGTTACAAGACATCATGGAAAACTGAATCTCAGTCTAGTAACGGAATTATCTATAACCAAACTGCATAAATATTCGATATCAGAAGAGATAATGAGCACTTGCGAACTTATCAGCATACCTCATTTGCTACTTTTTCGAGCCTTAGGGGACTGTTTAAACCATCTTCTGGTATATCATCAAAAGCAACAGTTATTGATGAGTCCTGTTAGTAATTGTATCCAACCAATAAGTCAAAGTGATGTCCAATGCTAGGACCACCTGTAACTAACAGCATGGGCAATTTTTTTTTTTTCTTTCCATAAATTGAATCAATCAGAGACTTAGAGTTACCTTTAATCTATAAACTACACCTTGTCCAAGAGCAGGAGAACCTAAATCAGCCTTGTTGAGTTTTAAAACAACAACATCATGAGTACTAAACTGCAAAAAGAAGACTGCATTACCTCCTGAAAGTACAACAATATGGATCGAATTTATAGAAAATTGTCCTATCAGTGCCACAAGTTCATCTTGTGGCAACCTTTTCAGTTTCACCATCATTCCAATCTCAGAATACTTGAAGCAAGTATTTATACTGGAAATAATTAACAATAGGGGGAAATGCGAAATATGGATAATATCAATAATTTAAGGAGGGAGAAATGAATAGGTTCATATAAGACTGGCTACAAAAAAGCACCATTTCTTTGAATTTGATTTATACGGCACCAACAGTATGAGATTTAACAGATGACATTGATAAAAGAAAGTCAATCCTTTACCTTGTGTGCAGGAAGAACATCTCCTTTTGTGGACTGGAATTCGATCAGAGATTTGCCCATAAGTCCTGTCTACATTCAGAATACAAGAGTGGGGACGGGCAATATATAAGAATACCATATGAATTGCAGCTCCATTTTTATCCCCAAAAAAATAAATAAATAAACAAAGAAATGAAGCTCCACCTATTACTGAAATAGCTCAGGAAAAGATGAAAAATCAACTATAAACTTAGCTCCTATACTTGGCACTCTTAGAATCTCAACAGTGAAACGAGGAACAACGAAATAAGATAAATATAAATTTTCACTTCCTCTTTTTATTTTCATGAATAAAAAAGGGCATAAAAGAGCACAAAAAAAAAGTAAATAAATAAAGTGATGAACTGAAAAACAAGAAACCTGGACATCCACACACTTCAAGTTGAGGATTGCGGAGCCCCTCTTCTGAGCAGTATCCAAATTCCTGGTGGCGCCAGTGGCGATTGAGCTTGATATCTCAGCTTCCTAAAAAATAAAAAATAAAAAATAAAAAAACAAAGGAGAAAAATTGAAAGGAAGAACCATCATTGCTCGGTTCTGAAGCCACCACCCCATAAACCATTCTTTTCAAAGTTACGATCTTTTTCAATTTTCTAATCAGCCCATGTAACACTTTCTATTAGATGGCACAATAAAATTGGGCTTAATTCGTAAACTGAGATGAAGGGCCATTGAAAGTCCAAGACTTTAGTTGCAGAGTTTGAGTCATATGAGTCTGCTCTGTTCAGTAATATTTTCACACAGAGAAAACGAAAAAACAAGTAGGCAAAAGATGGCGAATGGATGAAACGAAAAGTGAAGGCTGTTTGGATTGAAGTGGAAGAGCGAATGTAGGTAGGTAGGTACCTTTTCCAAGTCAAGAAGAGGGGTGGTAACAGTGATGAATTGTTGCAAAGAGAGAGGTGATGATTTCTTCTTAGTGGCTCCCTTCTCCATTGCCCCAGTCACCGCTGCTGCCCGGGGATTTGCAAAACAAAGAGATAGAGAGAGACTGGGAATTTTGGCGACGGCACCTAAGTACTATTATTGAAATGGACACAGAATTATTCTCATTTAACATTTTTCATGTGAAAAAAAAAACCAAAAAAAAAAAGATATATGCGCATTTTATTTCATTATAACCCTACAGTTGCGAGATATTTGCACTTTCTTTTTATAACAATGGATTCTTTTAATTAAAAATTTTATACAATAAGATTATATGTTAATTTTTATTATTAATTAATAATATGGTGTTAAGTATAAAATTTATAAGAGTATCTAATTAATAATAAAAATTAACACATAATATAAAAATTAACACATAATCTTATTATATAAAATTTTTAATTAAAAAGATCCATTCCTCCTCTTTTATGCTTCAGTATTTATTTTGAATTTTTTAATTATAAGTAAAGTTAGTCCAATAGCAGGTAAGTTGTCCTTTTAATTAAAAGGTAAAAATTTTAAAAAATAAAAATCACTAGTAAGAGAATCTTTGGATTGTAAGAGGGCTTGAAAGTGTTATTCTTGTAAATAATATTTAGGGCAAAGATCTAAAAACAGAAAAATTTATTTTAATTTTGTGAAGAAAATAGGCTTTTTTCATATTATTAATTGCTTACACAATTTCAAGTAGAGATGGCAATCGGAATCTATGGGGGCGGGGACATGCC
The DNA here is from genome assembly GCA_031439595.1 of Pterocarpus santalinus. Classification (NCBI taxonomy): domain Eukaryota; kingdom Viridiplantae; phylum Streptophyta; class Magnoliopsida; order Fabales; family Fabaceae; genus Pterocarpus; species Pterocarpus santalinus. The sequence continues at coordinate 64,188,826 of CM062532.1, forward strand.
CCTCGTCTCCAATTCCCATTTAGGATTTTTTCCCCTATTTCCATCCCCATCCCCGTTGCAGGTCCCATTCCCCGCGGGGATCCGAATCCCCACATATATCCGCGGGTTTCTATAAAAAAAATCTAAAAAAAGATAAAAATATAAAAAAAAATACTTTTAAACTTAATAAAATATTTATAAATATTCATAATTCATATTATTATCCAATACAACACAATACAATTTAAATTAAAAATAAACTATATAATTGCAAATTCATTATAAGACAATAAAAATATTTAAATTATAAATATTCAAATTATAAACTCAAACATCTAAATTTCAAATTCAATTAGTAAATTTCCTAATAAGTGTGCAAGTCAAAGAGAAATATAAGTACTAAAATCATATATTTAGTTATTATAAGACACACACACATATATAGAGAGTATATTACATGAGAGGAATGGTTAATTGTGAGAGTAAAAAAAGTAAATTTTGACTATTGGATCTTATATGAATAGTCAAGATTAAAACATAAAGTCATATGACTTTTTTAAGTGCTCATATGACCATTAAATAACTTTAAATCTTAACCATTCATGTATAATTATACGGCCCAGATTTGCTCCTCTTACTATAATAATAAATCACTTCTCTCATGTGAGACATCCCCATATATATAAGGATATTTTTATAATTTTATATTTAAGAGAGGACCTTGCGGGTCTCCATGGGATGGGGACCTCATCCCCCACCCCTACCCTCGTTAACTAAACGGGGATATCCCCCCGTCCTGGTGGGGACCAAATCTGTCCCCGTCTCCATCCCCGTTATAGGTAATCCCCTCAAGTACCCACTTTAATGGGTATTTTTGCCATCCTTAATTTCGAGTCGAGAGTAATCATTAATATATACAATCCGATTGAGTTCCATGCTTACACAAGATTTCCTACGATTTTTTATTTAAAAATTTAAGAGGTGTTTGTTAAACTAGAAAAATTGGATAACTAGGTATAATAGAGTTTAGTTTTTAATAAACATTGTTTGGTAACTACTTAAATATTTTAAAATTAGTTTTTATTTGAACTAATTTGGACCTAAAATTAGTTCTTAAAAAAATTAATTTTAAATTAATTTTATTTTATCCCAATTTTTACTCCTTCTATTCTTCTCACTTCATACTAATTAATTATTTCTTCATTGACCTTGTCAATTATTCGTTGTCGCCGTCCACTACCATTCATCGTCGTTGTCCACCATCGTCTGCCATTGATTGCCACCAGAGCTGCCGTCAAATACTACTGGCCACTGTTAATTGCCATCATCAGTCGCCACTAACTGCCACCGATGGCCACATCATCCACCACGATTTGCCACCATTCACTGCTGCCACCCACCCTACCTGCCACTGTATCCTGTCACTAACCACCACCATTTTCCACCGCTCGCCCCGTCAACCACTGCTGGTAGCCACAGCCTGCCGTTGACAACCACCACTGCTTGCCATCGACAGCCATATTGTCCACCAATGTCTGCCACTATCCGCTATCGCACTTGCCTTGTTTGCCACTATCTATCATCGTTTGATACCACCATTTTCCATCGCTTGCCCTATCCACCACCATCTGCCGTTGCTGACCGCCAACACCCATTGATGGTCAATGATTTTGTTCTTTGCTCTTGTGACCATTCCATTGGCATGTTTGATGTTCAGAACATACCCAATGGAGGGTTCAACGTTGTAAGCTCCAATACCATGTCAATAGAGTTTTATAGATTGTGGTGGTTTTGAATATTGTGTTCATATATTTGGATAATATTGAAACTAAAATGACAGGTTCCGATGATGCTCTTTCCCTCTCTCTTGTTGATAATTTTGTTAGGGAGATGAAGAATAACAAGTATATAGATGCTTGAAATTTCAACAATTTTACTTTTGTTAACCTCTTTTTTATAAAATTTTAATGTAATCTTGACTTTTGTTAGGAGGGACTTATTATCATTGTGGCACGTTTTTGTTGTGGAACAAAATGGTTATCTTTTTTATGTTTTTGTAGTTATGAATTTAATACTGTGATTGTGCTTTGCAAGCTTTAAATGTTAACTGTTAAAAAGTAAAATTTTTTCACTTCATGGAGCCTGTATAACAATCGGTTTTTTTCTTCTTTTTGTTCTCTGAATTTATATTTTAGTTATTTATATTAAATGAATTTAGATTTAAAATTGTTCATCGTAAAAAGCTTTTTCAATCTAATATTATATTTGGGTCATTAACAATGAAGTTTGTTAATATGAAATTTCGTATCTAATTTGATTGACAATAAAATATTGCAAAGCATGAATAATCTTTATTTGAAAAAAAAATTGCATATTTTAAAGTTTTAAAATTTTTTGGGAACATGATAGCTCCCTTAGAATATTCATTTTTAGTTTATGTGAAGTTTTATTAGTTTGTTTGAAAAAGTTATAAAAAACGTTGCAAATTAATTTTGTAAGTTTCATATTCTGTAAAAAAAAAAAAATCCTAATATTTTATTACTTTCATATCACAAATATTTGGGTTATTTAATTAGTAATTAAATTATTGCTTTACTAAATAGTTGATTTTTTTAATCCTATTTCTTAAATGAACATGTGAGAAGATTTTTGAGAATATTAGATTGCATTCAATGCTTTTCATTTTAATGTATGATTTAATTTGCAAAGGTGGGAGAGAATTTTAATTAATGCAATCCCTCTACTTTGGTACTTAATTTACAATGAGGCTAAAGAAAAAGGAAGAAGAGGGAAAAAGAAATTTTTTAAATTATTCAATTTTCACTTTTAAATTATAAATAAATATCTTGACAAAAGAAATTATACATTTAATAATAATTAGTTATATAGAATTTTTTTAACATTTTTTTAATAAAATTGAGAAAAGGGGGGGCATAAATGAATTTTTTATGAGTCTTTTATCTTCACTTTAAAATTAAATGTAAGTATACTCATAAATTGAAATACGTTTTTTATGCAATCCAACTTTAAAGTCAATCAAATATTAGCATCTCATGTTACGCAATGCCGGCTTGTAGATGAAATAGGTTCGAGCCTGTTTCATCTAAGTTATCCAAGTTTACATAATCCAAGTATACATTTGGAATAAAATGATGAACTCCCTTATATTTCGCAAAACGATGAGTCGTCTTAAAATCTAAATGATCAAATTGCCTTCATATTTGATATAATATTGTTTTTAATATGACAGCCTGATCCGTTCAAGTTGGGGTGTGATGGTGACGGTAGGTACTTCTTTTTGTTTTGTTCTAACGCATATTACTTAACTGCAAATTGAGTAATTAAGATAGTTGAATAAATTGCTGATAGTTACAAATATGTAATGGAGAAGTGTTTTACTCATGCATAGCACTAGTGCAAGTAGTTATATAAAGTTCTAATCAGAGGAGCAAATATAGAATTTAAATCTTGATACTGCAAGTAAAGTTGAATTACAGTTTACTAGTTCACTTTTTCTACAACCAATCACTTATGAGTAATTCAAGTTGTGCTCTAATTGCTAAAGATGTATTCTAATTGCTAACATGTACATTATATCCATCAATGGAGTCTGATATCTGATCGAGGGAAAAACTGGATGGAAAATTGGCATCTTTAATTAACAGTGATGGTCAGATATATAGATAACTTACAACTAATGCTAGATTAATTCAAATTATTTGATACAATGCTAGATTAATTCAAATTATTCAATACTTATTTTTTTTAAATAAAATCTCAAATTCAATCTTATGAAGAGTTTTATACCCATAATGGGTCTATAATGGGTTGATTTAGCTGGAGCCACATAATTGAAGCCCAACAAACTTTAAATACCTATGAGACACAATAAAATATTATTAAAAAATAATAGATAGTGATCAAGCGAAGCAATGACGTGAAAAACACGGGTTTTGACTTTTGATTGACTCTTCTAAAACTATAAAACTCACGGCAAAAAGATAGCGATCACAATTAGCTACTTTAATCTTCAAAGTGCTTGCCAATGGTTGCCTAGATATTCTGGATTCTGTACTTATTAGCCCAAAAATTAAGCATAAGAAATTGGAATATCAGCACATAGTTATATACGCATAGCCTCCTCCATAATGTTACACAGTCACCAGTTTTGCAAAACAAAAGCAAGGCCTCACGCACCAAGACTCTGGTGCAACATCTTGTCCATTTATCAATTTCCTTTCGGCCTTCATAATTGAACATTTTATTATTTTACAAACAGACTTTAGTTCTATGAAACACTTGTCCTAGCCTGTCACAATAATTAAACTGTTATTCATCATTTCAATCGCGACCCAACATTTTGTTGGCCTCCCCCTTTTATCTTATACAATAATGATAGCTACAATCCATCCTTTTCATTAGGGAAGCAGCAATAAGAAAGCAAGCTACTAATCAATCTGAAACTCCCCAACTAATATAGGTAATAGGCGGAAGCAAGTGAAATTGGTGATAAATGCTAAGTGAGAACACACATTACATGGAACAAAACACTGCAATTTTAGAGATACTCTCAAGAGAGAAAGCCCCTGGGGTCGTTACAAGTACAACATTATTTCTGCTACATGAATAACAGTAAGGGACAGATGTTATCGCCATACATCTAATTCATGTATTACTTTAACTACTCAGCATTCCTGCAAGTACTGCAAAATTAAAGGGGAAAAATACCCTGTATCAAATTTCTGCAGAAATCTAAAACACCATTGACGACGGATAACAACATAATACATCAATTAGGCAATCCTCACTAGTCACTTCTAATAGGTTTTCATCCCAATTCTCTGAAAAGTCAGAGGGAATAAATCACTTCTACCACAAAAATCTTCAACTTGGCTTTAGAGGCATGGAAGTACAATGTGAGCTCTGAGGAATTATTAATAGATCACTTGAATATGAGGGCATCACGTCCTGGCCCAACACCAATGTAGTGGATTGGGACACCAACAAGTTCTTCAATCCTTTCCACATACTGTCGTGCAGCTTTCGGAAGGTCAGAGTAGTTTCTGATGGACGAAATATCAGATTTCCATCCAGGAAGCACTTCATATTCCGCCTAAAACATGAACATAAATAATTTAAGAAAATACAATAGCAACAACCAGGCAATAAAGGATGTTTTATCATTCTTGAAACCTTGCTACTTCACATTTTGGTTTATGTTAGTATTAACATCCAACAAAAGCAGGAAAGTGGAAGAATATAGACAAAGTTTACCTTCAATTGCTCTAGAAGACGGAGATCTGAAGGGAATGATTTGATTGGTGTACCATCAACATGTTTATAGGAGACACCTAACTGTATCTCATCAAGATCAGATAAAACATCTAGCTTGGTGAGATTCAGTGATGAAAAACCATTGATCTGACAAGAATATTTTAATGCAACTATATCGAGCCAACCACACCGGCGAGGACGGCCAGTAGTTGTGCCAAACTCCTGCCCAGCAAATCTAAGGAGATCACCTCCTGGACCCAAAATTTCTGTTGGGAAAGGACCAGAACCAACTCTCGTAGTGTATGCTTTCACCTACACAGCCAAACTAAAATTAAAAAACTACATTGTTGCTAAGTGCACTTGTGATGCAACTTTTTTTAAAGATTTTTATCGAAGTTACCCTTTCCAACTTATGAAAAAAGATAAATTTCTACATACCACTCCTATTAGATCACCAACAGCTCTTGGAGCAATACCAAGGCCAGTGCATATCCCACCTGCAGATGGGCTAGACGAAGTAACAAAGGGATAAGTTCCAAAATCAATGTCCAACATGGTTGCTTGACCTCCTTCAACCAAAATCTTCTTCTTTTGTGATATAGCATTATTGATGACATGCACAGTATCAGCAATGAATGGTTCCAACCTCTCAGCATATCTCTTGTATTTTTCAACTTCTTCCCTGAGCATGTCTGGACCATAGTTAAAATCTTTGAACCTTGACACCGCATCTGATAACAAAAGATCAAGCTTCTGAGGGAAAGTATCCATGTGCCTCAAATCACTTACCCTAATACCATTACGGTTAACCTTGCTAGAGTAGCATGGCCCAATGCCTCTCTTGGTCGTGCCAATGAAAGATTTAGCAAGCTCGGCTTCTCTCAGCCCATCCACTAGTTGGTGGAAATCAAACAACAGGTGAGCACGATCAGATATCAAAATCCTCCCCTTGCAAGAGACCCCATTCGATTCGAGTCCATCAATTTCCTCAAACAGCCCTGGCAGATGCACCACAACCCCATTCCCAATAACACAAAGGGTATCCTCATTGAGAATACCAGAAGGAACAAGATGAAGGGCAAACTTTTTCCCTTCTGCATTATAAATGGTATGCCCAGCATTAGCTCCACCCTGATAACACATAACAATCACAAATTATCAGATCAAAATAACATGGGAAATAAAATAAGCGAGATAATGACCGACACCAAGTGAAACCAATTATAGCAAACTATCATAATTCAAAAGGCGTAGTTACAGTAAGCAAGTCCATCAATCAAAATGTCCACTCCTTAACCTACCAACCAATTTACAGAATCTCAAGTCATTCCAGAATCTTAGATAAAGGCATTGATTCATTCTGTTCTACTTAGCTAGCAAGTGGGGTTATCAAGCAGAGATCGTTTCAATCACACTGTTCCAACAACCACCAGACGTACAACCAACCACACGATAACTGAACAACTCTCCCAGCACCAATTAAACAATTCCATACCCCCAAAATCAAAACAAAATAAAAAATTTCATTTTATTTTTTGTAATAAAAAAAAAAAAGAAAAGACAAAGAAACAGAGAACCCCTTTTTATATTTCACCATTCAACAGTCAACACCAACATAACACCAGCATATACACCAATATCATCGAGTTTCCCTCACTACCCACGATTTGTGGCGCAGAGAAGAGGGGTAAAAGGGTAAAAAGGGAGGAACTTGAGAGGGTACCTGGCAGCGGGCAACGATTTCGAAGTGTTGGGCCAAGATGTCAACGAGCTTGCCTTTACCCTCATCGCCCCATTGGCAGCCCAAGACGCCGGAGACCTGGCTCAGCGACCCGATTCTACCGTCGGCTGATTCGGCGGCGCTGAGCTTCGGAGGAGGGGGCGCGACGGGCTTGGCTGAGCATACGACGACGTTTCGTGGGCGTAAGGAGGAGTAGGAGGAGGAGAAGGAGGAGCGTTGAGGGTTGAAGAGTGTGTGGGAATCGAGCGTAAGGGAAGAGATGCTCATTGCGAAGGAGAGAAACAGAGAGACAGACACTGCATCGGTGCCGGGGAAAAGAGGGAGGCTGCGTTGCGTTTATGTAGCTCTGTTACTTAGATTCCTTTTCCACAATATGCCCTCAGCATTATATTTTGTTACCACTATGTTATGAATTTCATTTTAACACATTATTAGTATAAAAACATTTTGTACATGTATCTAATAAAAATTATTTAATTTTTAGTTTCGCTATCTCAAAAATCTTACCTATAATAATATGTGATTGAATAATATGTGATTGAATGATAATATATAATTTTTTTTAAGTATTTGGTAAACTAGCAAATTTAGATATCTAAATATAATGTGATCAGATTTTAGATAAATTTTATTTGGTAACTAATTAAAAATTTAAAAATTAATTTTTATTTTGATGCAAAACCAAGACTGAAAAAAAGACCAATTTTAAAATAATTTTATCACATCTTAAATTTCTCTTTTTTTATATTATTTTATTTTCTTTTCATTTCCCACCAAGACACTAGGAGGGAAATAAAACTAATCTATTTTATGTTAGAAAAAAAAACTCATTGAAAGCTAATTTTCTTTTAAAATGAAAATATAAAAGATTATTTATCTTTAAATTTTTCAGAAAAACTTATATACAATACATTTTATTAATCTAATAGTAAATAATCTCTTATTTTTTATATCATAATAAAACTCAATTTAGCCTCATTCATTATTATAATAGTAGAATTTGTCTCAAAGTTTATAGTTTTACATTGTAATTTTTTCAAACCATTGGAATCAAAAGTTCAACTTCAACTTTTTTTTTTCAGTCAAATCAATCTATTATAAAATTAAATTCTTTTAATATTAATTTTTATTTACAATATTTGAATTTAAGATTTTACATAGAAAAAATATCGATAGAATTGTCACTGCAAGATAACTAATGATACGATAAATAAAAGTTATTTGGAGAATTATCAAATTAAATGAATTTGGAAATTTAGTTTTTTTTTTGTAATAACTGTAATATTTTATGAATCATATTTTTAAAAGTTTTTTTCTTAAGACACTAATTTAAAAATAGAAAAAGTATAAATATTGATTATTTCAAAAACTTAAAATTGACTGAAACTTTTTAAAATAACGTGAACGTAATAAATGACAATAAATATTATGTTTAATCTTTATCAGGTATCTTATCGTTTGTTTTAATAAAATACTTTTTAAAATAATACAGTCAATTTAATGTGAGAGTTAGTTATAGTATCTTTGCGGATATATAACCATACAAAAATGTAATACCAAATTAATCTCACTTAATATTTACATTTGTATAACTTAAAATGTATGAGAAATCTTGAATTAATTTTTCTTCAATAGTAGTTTATTTATATTTTATATTTCTCTAAGGTCTAGAGTATCTGTTAGCATTAATTTTTTTAATGCATAAGGGACGGAAGAATAAATTGGAGACAGTGACAATTATGAATATCTGTTAGTACTCATCAATTAAAATAAGAGAAATTACGTAGGATCTTTGCACGAGTCCATTGGAATGGACTTCTAGCACTGTCGAAGGGTTCTGATCCCTTTACAATGAAAATTTGACAAGTTACATATTCACAACTTTTTTTTGTTTGAAGTTGTAATATTTGAGTGGAAAGTCAAGAATAACAAAAAGGAAGGAGGGACAAACGATTTGAATCCAATAATAATTTAGCAAAATAACTCTTTTAAAAGAGTTTATGGAGAGAGTTAAAAACAAATGACCGACTAATCATGAAGTTTAGAATTACGAAAGCAAATGAATTTTTGCTTGAGAAACAATTGTGCTCTGATTTTTTTTCTTTTTAATTTTCTCTGGAGTCTCTTGAGGGCCACAAGCCGTGGCAAACAAGGAAAAGAATTTTCGTGGAGTACGAGCTAATAGCTCTAGCTTTTTTTTGATAAACTTGAGTCCAAAATATTGACCAAAAAAAACAAAAACACTTGAGTACAAAACAGACATACGGTCAGTATAATCCATAGTCTTACCAATTCAGTAGTCAATGAGCCTAGAACCTCAAGTACAAGCTATATAAATTTAGGTGTTATAGAAAATGAGACCAAGTTGTTGTAAACTACGTCCGTTAGGTCTAAAAGGAGCACACAGTCCAATTTGAGATTGCAATTTTCTTATAAAATCTTATTACGTAAAAGAGAAAAATAAAACTTATTTAATCAAAAGAAGTAAAAAAAATGTATGGTTGTATTGGTTGAATCACACAAAAAGTAACAATAATTGTTTAAGTCATGTAAGTTGTAACTTAAACTTCCTTCCCACGGCCTTAACCAATAAAAATAACTTAACATAAGAAAGGATACTAGAGTAACTTAACATAAACACAAGAAAGGATACTAGAGTATCATGATATCAAAATGTATCTAGGTGACTTTCATATGTACCTTCGTTATAAATATGTCTTCCCATTGTTATTTCAATGCGTTATGTCATGTTAGCACTATAATAGTCAATCGCAAATAGCAAGGCGAAGCAGCCGTCACAAAAAATGCTATAGTAGGATAAGGAATAGTAGGATGATTGCTATTTTAATTTTATATATATAGCATATTAAATTTTAATTAAACTTAAGTCTAATAAGACTATCAAAACATTCAAATCCATAGGTCATAGAGAAAGGAATGGGGTAGAGTGGGGGGGGGGAAGCAAAGAAAAACGGAGACAATAGAGACAAAGAAACAATGAATAGAAGGAGAAGTAGAGAAAGTGTAGGGTGGAGCATGGGGCAAGAAAGAGAGCTAGAGGAAGAGAGGAGATCTGATAGGTCTCAAGTCTCAAGCAAACACCAAACCTGTTGGTTGCCGTCACCGAATGTTGGGTTGCCATCGCTATAGGCTGGGTCATCATTGTTGGAAAAGAAGTGCAGCAACAAACAATGGAAGAAGAGTAAGGAGAGGAAAGCATGTACAAAGTAGAAGAGTACACTTATGCCTCCAATGTTTGCTTGCTATTGATGAAGTAATAATGGCAAAAAGGACTTTTTTGCATCGGGAACAATATAGCGGCTGTGAATTGCCACGACCAAAAAAATGCTCCGCTCCAGAAGCTCCGTCGCACTGGCCCTATGTTTCATGATGCGACACCGCAATAGCACGTGATCGCGCTACGATTGACAACTATGGTTAGTACCTAGATTTGAAGGTAGGTGAAAATGTGGAACATCATTAAACATCACCAAGAAGAACTCAGAAGAAAGTGCTCAAGTTGATTGTATGACAGGAACCACAAATAGAAATTAGAAAATAGAAGAAACTAATTGCATTATTAACATCCTCAAGATGAACCAGGGTGGATCATTTGATGAAGAAGAAGAAGAAGAAGATACAAAATTAGCGTGAAATTGAAAAGAAAATCCTGAGTACTATAGTAGCTCAATCTCTTCCAAATGCCTATTCCAATTCTTGCTTACTTCCCTTCACTTCCCCATCCACTTACGTATAATATTCCCCACTCCTAACAAAATCACACTCTCTATTCTCTCTATCTGCTAGCTCATCATTCTGTTATGCATATTAAGATCCCATACCTGCCTTCCTATTTCCCTCATTGAATGCATGGTTGAAAATAAAATTGAATTTATATAGAAACAAGGGAGGGTGCTACGATACTCCCAAATAATTTGGGAAGATTCCAACCTCACAACATTTTTTTTTTTTTGCAAATTTGTTATGAATAGTATAATAGGGATTTTTGAACAACTTTTGGGAGAATTTTAGTTATGTAATGGAAATAAAAAAATTTTCTCACTCAATTATAAAGAAAGATAAAAATTTGAACCTTATATTCGAGTACATAATGGGCATAACTATTCAAATTTGTGCGGATTCATTGTTATACAACGCTAATTTTTGTAAATAAACTTGTATTTGAATATGTTATCCAATATTGTTAAAAATTCTCATTCTTCAACTGAAAATCTCTCAAATTTTATATATGAATCCTCATTCAACCAACAATATGATAAAAAAAGCTGCAAAGAGAATAAATCATCATTGGAAAGAGAATGCATTTTGAAGCTTGTATTCGAGTATATAATAGGGATCAATGTTCAAATTTTGGGGATTTATAGTTACGCAGTGAAAATTTTTATAATCAAGCTTGTATTTGAATATACATTCGAGTATATGGTAAAAATCTCCACTTTTCAATCGAAAATCCTCAAGTTTTATACATAAATCTCTATCCAACCAATGATATGATAGAAATGTGAAGAGAGAATGCATTTTCCCCCTCATATAATTATAAATCCCCTAAAATTCTTTATGAATCCCTTAATGTGGATTTTTATGCAAAACTATGTAACTCATATTTTAAACCTTTTGGGAGTATTCGATCCTCCAACTTGAATGTGAGAACAATAGTCAAACCCAATTATAAGTATATAAAAGAAGAAGTTTTTTTTAAAGAAGTTATATTTAAAATAAGATAATGAGGATGTGTTTACTTTCAAATTACTTAATATGCTAAGATGTTGATACATTTTATTAAATAAAAAATGAATATACATTTTTATGTTTAATTTTAAAGGCAAACTCTTTTTTAAAAATGCTTTTTCATATTAAATATGGTGAGCCTTATTGCATATTGCTCGAGACTTATTTTGTTATAAAAAATATGATTAAATCAAAGCTAATAAGAAAGATATCAAATTTTAGATGGTAAAAAACCGTTTATCATTTCTATCAAAAAGTTCTAAGCAGTAATTTTTGGCCCAAATCATACACTAGAGTTTTGCAAACAAAGTTATTGCCTACCTCAACAAAATACAATAACACAAGAACAACCAAATAAATGCAACCCAAAGTCACCAAACATAAGACCCCAAGCCATATTCCCCTAAAATTTCCAACCACTTCTGTGATGGCAATTATACCACCCAAATTATTGCACCATCTAACCTATTGTTTTGAGCAAAATATATAAATGATAATTATAATGGCTTCTTTAAACATCCCAAAGCGCTCTCCACTGCTTCAAAGTGCCCCCAAGACAGCCCCAAACAGGTAAGGGTGTCCTTGACTGGTATAAAGCATCCCTAGGGCACCCCCAGACGTATAAGGGCACCCTTGACAACTGCAAAGTGCCTAACAACTCCAAACTACCCCCAAGGCTCATAAACATGTTAGGGTGTTCGTGATAGCTCCAAAGTGCCCTTAGAGCATCCCCAACCATGTTACTATCGTGTAGAATAAATTGAGTCATATAGATTCAAGACACCAATATAGTAATTTTAATTAAAAAGAATACCTAGGTTGGTTAGGGTTGATTGATCAGACTAAGATGAGGAGTGGTCTTCTCTTGCTAGGCTTTTCTCCTTATCTACCTCTTACTACAAGTCGCTATTGATGGGCTAGGCCAGATTTCATATATTGTTATGGTAGTAGAGAAGGGATCTATTTTTATATTTATAACCATAATAGACTCTCCCATCAAGAGTCACTGTCAAGGAATCCTAATTGCCCAACAGTTAATGGGCTAAGCTAGTGTCATCCAATTACACCAGCTCTTAGGAACAAGCGAGCACAATCCAGAACATCCAATCATAATTTTGGGCTTATCATGCTTGTCTACAACCAAAATCAAATCATCAAGCCAATTTTCACAAAATAAAAAAGAAAAAAAACTCCATAGTTATTTGTAGCCCATATTAGAAATTTTCAACAAATAAGGTGTCTCCAAATATGTGAAGGCACCCCTAACAGCTTTAGAGCATCCCTGAGGCACCCTCATACATGTTAGAACACCTTTTACATCTTTAGAATACCTTAAGGGCACCCCCAGACATGCCAAAGGCCTTGACAAATTCGAAGCGCTTTCAGGGCATCCTAAACAACACCTAAATACCTTAGCGGAACCCCCAAACCTCTCAAGATACCCAAGCAACCTTAGGATGCCGTTGTGGAGCTTCAAGATGCTATAGGGCATGCTAGGATCAAGGCACTCCAACTACCAACATCTTGCACTCATCTTTCACTAGCACCTTGGGGGAAAAGAAAAAAAAAGCTCACTTTAAAGTTCCAAAAGCCACATGGACTCCCCAAACTACAAAGATAAGCCCGACAATTTGAGACTACTAGCCATGTCACCTAACAATAAAGAAAGAAAGGTGCTACTTCGAATCACAGCTTATCCCTATTCCACTATAAAGCATAAGATAAAAGATAACAATAGTTGACAGGACTACAAAAGATTTCCCTTTCTGAATCTCTACCTTGTCTATGAATAGTGAAGGGCTCCAATGGCGAAAGGGGGCCAGAGAGAAAAAACAACATTAGGCAGCTTATACAACAATGTTCCAACATCAAATAGTTGGCAATGGGAGCATAAAACGGAGCAAAGTTACAACTTATAAATGAACAAAATATTTTTTTTCACGTTATAAATTTATGAACTTTCCTTCAGTGATTTCTATATTACCCCTTCAATTTGAAGGAATTTGAAACCCTTCCTAAGTGTACTAATTATAAAATAACAAGTATGTCAATTTATACAAATCAAATTCCTAGGTGGCATAATTTTATTTTTAGCAAAATTAAATTCTTGATATTTTATTTTATAATTTGCTGTCTACAATTAATTAAAGGACTGCTTGATATATATAATTAAAATTAACTTTTTCACTAAAAAATAAATTCTATAATAAAAAAATTAAAGCAAATAAAAATTTACCGGTTATTTTCATCCCTAATTCTAGTATTCAAGAACCCTAACCTTTCTCTTTTACCTACCACATAGATCCCCATTCCCAAATTCTCTAATAACAAAAATTAAAACAAGTTAAAAATTTGTGGTCACTGCAAATTTCAATCTCTTTTGTAATTGAGCTTGAGTTGTGTAAATGGTGATGGTCTAAGTAACCATTCACATCGATGCATAAGAGACTTTGAGAAGCATCGATGGTATATCAATTATCAATATGAGACATATGAATAATACTTAACGTTGAGTACTATAAAACAATGGTACTATAAAGACTCTTTAACTTCTTTTGTGGAGATGGGAGTAGGGGTTAACTTGGGAAACTCAACCGAAAGAAAAAAAAAAAAATTGTAATTTAATAATCTTCTTGGACGCTTGCTTCGATTTACTCTTAGTGTTACATTTATAAATTCTGCATCATTTATGTTCTTTACAAGAAACTTTATCTAGTGCCACATGAATGAAATAACACTAGATTCAAATAGTGAAGAGCTCTGCGGTGGATTTAAGCTCTTATCGATTTTCTCAGGTTTAGTGTGATTGAAAAATAAGCAGCACCCTCTACTTAACATCTTGCTAACCTTGATCAGGTATGGGAAATAAGATCTATGTGATAAATGAATGGAAAGGGTTAGGGTTCTTGGCCACCAAAATTGAGAATGAACACATGCAGTGATTTTTCATTTGTTTTATTTTTTTATTACAGCAATTGAACTTTAGTGCAAAAGTTAATTAATTGTAGGCCCTAAATTATCAGATAAAATATCAAAAACTAATCTTACTAAAAATAAAATTATGCCACCTAAGAATTTGATTTGGATTAAATTTATATACTCATTATAAAACTGGTACGCTTAAAAAGGATTTCAAATCCCTTCAAATTAAAGGAGTATCATAGAAATCACGTTTCCCTTCTCCCTTGTCATTGATCAAGAAGAAAAAATTGGTCCAAACTCCAGAGTGTTCTGGATTAGAACATTATGATTATTGCAACTATAAGAACTTCAATTAAAAAACATATGATTGTATAGCACCCTTTTCGGTGTCAAAATCCTCTGTAACCAGATCAAATCAAATACTACCCTCAACTTCATTAACTGCCGTTTGTTCAAATTTCTTCATGTTCCATTATTCATTTTTGTCCCCTCCTTTCCTTGACCACAAGCAAAGGCACCCTTTCCCTCCGTAGGGCAGGGTCCTTCATTTGTTCTTCTGACACCCCACTTGGACTTGGAGCTTTGTCAGTTGCCCCCTTTTTCGAACCCTTTCTAGCCAGCCTCTTCAGCTCAGAGCAGAATCCAGTGATCTGACTCAGAATCTCTCTCCCACCCAACAAATTTTGTGCGGAGAAAGTACTCTTCAGCTGAGATTTTCTGTCACTTTTTACTGGACATTCCATTGAACCATTCGAGTGTTTTGGATTTTCCTTGTCTTGCCTCACCAATGGCTTCTTCGGCTTGTTGGTCCTACCATTGGGAATTGGAGCAGAAAAGTTTGGATTCTTATTCTCATTGTCTTCATGGAAGTTTCCTGAACAACTGGATCTTCCGGATTTCTCAGACAAATTCGAATAGAAACTTTCTGCAGCTGAATAATTTTCCCTGATACCGTAGCACAAAAACCAAGCTAAGCGTTTTTATTAAAAAGTACTAGATTAGAATGTAGGAATGCATAAAGAGCATATAGATTTACTTATAATAAAGTGTAAGGTGAAAAATGTAAGTGTGTGTTACTTTCCAATTTTCTTGTTTTTAGAGATTTGGTACCACGAAACGTACCTTCGGTTTCTGTCCCTAAATGGAAGAATTTCAGAAATGGTTACAAGTCTCAATAGCTTAGACTGCATGGTAAAATGCATAGGAAAAACGTTACTTAAATAATCGTTACTTTAAAAGAAAGACTATAGAGTATAGACTAAGGAGTTCATATTTGTGTATGAGAAGAGAGAATGGAAGAGAGAATGGAAGAAACAAGATGTGGGGTTGCAACCTTAGAACTGGTTGTGGCTTTGGGTTTAAGAAAATCTTCAGCGGTTTTTGGATGCTTGCAATCTGCAAGTTAAAGTGAAACTCAGCAACAGAGAAAAATTCACCTAGAATGTTTATAGAAGGGCCTCACCGTGAGTGCAGAACCATGCTTCATCATCAACGACGGGAAGCTGGTCCAAAGCAGAGAGATCAACCCATTTAGGAGCCTCAAAGTTCTCGTACGTGTCATCTTGAATAAAGGTAGAATCTATGTTGTCCCACTCAATATTTTCAGGCTCCATAAGAACCTGCAGAGTGAAAGCCAGAGAAATTGAAGAATTAGAAGTGAATTGGATGAGTAAAATAGAAAGAAAAAGAAAAAACAGTGAGAATTTGCTGCAAAATTGTGAAGGTCCCAGTAGGTGCTGGTTGTGTCTGAGCAGTGTGTGGAAACAGGAGATTGGACAATTTGTAATGAACAAAAAAGGTGTGGTTTCATATGCTGTTTTTTGATGAAGATTTTGTAACGTCTGCGGTATCACAATTCAATGTAGGATGTTTGTTTGAAACAATACATGACCGTTGGGTCACTGTGGCCCCTCCTCATTTTCTGTCCCTTTTTTTTTTTTTTTCAAACAATCAAATGTTAAGAATATGTAAAAGAATATTTTTGGTCAACATGAACAATAGTTTTTTAGTTTCTGTTTTACAACAAACTGAGCTAGGTTGGGCCGAGACCCAAAGTAATTGCTGACAAGCCTGTAGTTAGACTTGGTCCAAGAGAAGTATCCCAATACCAAAGAAATAGCCCAACATACTAAAAGGCGAATGCCATGTGTGTAGATTACATATGAGTTTACGACATTGACTTGACCATACACATACCTTTAACATTGATTTGTCACCTTTTTATTTTACCTTTTTAACATAACTTTATTAATGGTAAAATATATCAATAAAATAAGAATATACACATGATTCACATCAAAAAGAATATACGCATGATTAAATTATGCATGATTTGCATCCTCTCCAATATGTCATTTATTTTTCCTTAATTTCGGATAAAAGAAAAATGAATAAAAATTTATTTTAATCCTTAAAATTGTAAGTGTACTTTACTTTAATTCTTAAAATTAAGAATTAAGAATTAATTATTCAGTCCATGAAATTGCAATTTGTGACTAAAATGACACATAATTTATAATTTTATAAATTAAATAATTAATTTCTTAATTTTAAGAATTAAAGTAACTTTTGGTTCAAAGAAAAACTTTTCCTTAATTAACGTGACACTGCTTGTCTCCTGTGCTATGGTTGCGGTTGCCTCTAATGTACATGCTTATCACTTATCAGGAGCATATCATAGAAAATAAGTGATTAATTGTGATACTGTGAGTAGGTCTTTATTATTAGATTTTATATAAATAATTAAAATTAAAACATAAAATTATGTAATTATTTAAAATAATAATATAATTTTTAAATAATTTTAAATTTTAACCATATATATTTATTTTTTCGCTAACAAAAGAAATGGCCTAACAAAACTTAACGTTCATTGACAACACTAGAACTGCAAGTTAGTCGTAACTCATGCATGGGCCATTGCGGGTACTGTTACTAATACTGTTTTCTTTTTTGTTGAGTCAAAGATGCATGCATGCTCAATGGCTGCCTCCACTCTTTTATTATTATATTTTGCAAAATAGAAAACAACGTTTAGATTCCTTTCTTTTGGAATCTTATGCGGACATTTCAATAATCAATTAAGTTAAGGAGCTCAATCTCGCAAATATAGCACCACTCTTTCTAGTGCTGATTTGATCTCAGAGGCAATCAACAAGTCTATGGAGGTTCCATCCATCAATGAATGAATACATGGGTTGTTGGCGGTTGGCCTTACTTCCTATGACGTTTTTAATCGCCTGATAATTAGTTGGCCTACCAAATTGAATAAAAACTAACTTCCTCATAACCATTTACCTATGTTTGAATTCATTTCTCAGAAGATGAATAGGAAGAGCATTAAAACGGCTACCAAACCCTTCATAGAACTTAACAGCGTCAGCTACCCTACAATGACCTATATTTCTGTGTTTTTGGTTTATTATAGAGAAATGATTTTTTGTTTTAAAAAAGAAGAAAAAGTTAATTTTAGAACAATTGGCTGTAAAACATGATTTTGAAAGATAAGTTTATGAATTATGAGTCAATAATCATCAGTTAGTTCACCGATCCTGAGAAGTGAAAATTACGCATATCTTTAGAGAGGCAAATAGAGCCGCTAATCTCATGACTCCTAATGGTTACTTAATTCCTATTAGTTTAACAGTGTATTGTGAGCCACCCTCGGGCCTGCATGCCATTTTAGATGAGGATGATCGTGGTGTTGCTATGCCACAGATGATTAGTTAGTGTTTTTCATTTTGTTGGGCGCTAGCCCCGTACTACTACCAAAAAAAAACTCTCTTTCCCTTAGATCTTTAGTCAGTTTTTAGGTAAGTGAATTAGGTCTGATTTGGTGATATTCTTTGATGATGTTCTTATGAAAATAGCAGTCATTTTTTTTTTTTTTGTTTGGAAAACAAAAAAGTTATGATACTTTGTTTTTTTATTTTTAAAAGATAGGAGAATTTTTTAGAGTCCATATGGAATGCCTTTTAAATATAATTTATATTCTCTAAAATTTAAAAAACTAATACAACTTTAAAATTTAATAAAAAAATCCAATTTTAACCTTCCAATTACCTCTGATTGGATTTTAAGATTCGATATATATTATAGTTATTTTATATTTTATGAGAAATTTTAATAAGTACTATTCTTATGATTTATGCTAATTAAAAATAATTTTTATATTAGTTTATCAAATAATACTACTATCAATTTTTAAGATAAGCTTTTAAAAAGTTTAAAGAGCTCAATAACTTTTAACAAATTACAATATTATCAAATCATGTCCTAAAATCCTGTTCTACTTCGGGTTAAAGTTCGTGAATATGATTGTTTCCTATTAAAATATATTTTCGCCGTGCAAAATGCAGATTAAAGTGTAAAAATAGTTGCTCTTTTCCCGATCATATAACTATAACAATAAATAAATAAAATAAAAATCTCTATCATTTTGACCTGTGATGATGCAAGATTGTCCACAAATTAACTTAGGCGTGTTTTAAGCTGTGAAAGTAATATTTTAATAATAAATTATATATGAATTTGATTTTTTCATTATCAGTTATGATAAAATTAATTTTTTTGATATATTAGTTGAAATATTACTTTAAGATAATGTGTTTTATTTAGATTATGTAAAGAAACTTACTTTTTTATAATGAATTGCTAAAATAATTTGTTTATATATAATACTTGACGTTTAATTAATTTGGTAAATTATGATGGATAAATGGGAAAAAGTACTCTCTCATTGCAAAATAAGCATTTAGGTTTACGGTTTATAAACACTAGATTATAAGTAAAATGTTGAAAAAAAAAATACCTTTGAAAAAAAAAAGTAACTTTCTAGTGTAAGAAAGATATTATTTTGATTATAAATATTTTCATCTATTTTTGCTAAAGAAGATATAATCAACCTAAAATAGATTTTATTAAAAAATTGTTTTTACAAATAATTAATCTATCGTGTACAACCACTAATTTATCAGAAATAGCTTTTGACATTAACATTTTTTTCAAAAACAAAATGTGAAAGACTACATTAATCACTAATTTGTTCAAGTAATCTGATATTTATTTGATTAAATGCTCCATCAGCTAGTATAGCCTTCCTTTAAATTAGTTTTCAGGATAAAGTTTATATCCACTGAATTTTAAAATGATACTAGAATCTATCTCATACTTAATATATTGGAGGGGGTTTTATAAGATTCACAAATGAGTCTTATAAACGAGTATAATTGGAGTAAATTTTTTCATGTAAAAATTTTATATAATTTGATTATATGTAAATTTTTATTATTGTGAGATTCTTTTATAGGTTTGAGAATTGCTAAGTGTTTGAGAGAATTGTGAGATTAAAATTATTTTAATAATTATTTATTTGTATAAGTGTTTATACATACACATATATATATATATATATATATATATATATATATCAATTTATATTTTGATACTTTAACTAAAAAATAGTTTTAAGATAATCTGTTATATTTATATTATATTTAAAAAATTACTTTTATATGGTAAAATTACTAAAAAATATATAAAATAATTATTTATATTATATAATATTTAATACTTAGGGTTGGTTTATTAAAAATATTCAATTTTAAAATAATCAACTTCCATTTATAATAAAAAATTTAAAAAAGTTGCTTATGATTATAAGCTGATTTTAGCTTAAAATTATTAGTTTCTGATTATAATTTATTTCCATTAACTATTTTGGAATGGTTCCCAAACATGCTATTGGTTTCACATTCTTTTGTC
Organism: Pterocarpus santalinus; assembly: GCA_031439595.1. Taxonomy (NCBI): domain Eukaryota; kingdom Viridiplantae; phylum Streptophyta; class Magnoliopsida; order Fabales; family Fabaceae; genus Pterocarpus; species Pterocarpus santalinus. Next base: position 64,209,254 of record CM062532.1, read on the forward strand.
AATAATAAAAAATTATATATGGCTAAATTATATAAAATTTTCTATTCATTTTTGAAATCTAATAGACTTCAAATATTAATGATTTAGATAAATATAAAATAACGTTACACAACTAATTAAGTAATTGACACTTTATACAAAATAAAAAAAGTAATTGATACTTTATATAAAATCTAAGTTTTTTAATTTGAAAAGAGAAATGCTAAATGCTAAATGCTAAATCCTCTTAAATGATATTTTTTTTCTAACTTAAAATCTCTTTCATACATATTAAATAGTACTTAGATATTATATAAATTACAACACATATTATTATGAGTGAAATTTTGAATTAGAAAGATTTTTAGGCTAGCAATCATTTGAAGATGAGGACATGTCCGAAGTGATAAAAAAATGAACTTTAAACTTGTCTTTTTTGAATAAATATATATTTCTTTACATTAAATACATATAAAAAATTTAATTTTGATAAATTATAAGTATAAATTTTTTCATATAATTGTTTAATCATATATTATCATATTATTAAAATTATTTGATTATTGTAACAATTATTTTAAAAATTACATATATAATAATATTTAAAAATTTAATTAATTATAATTTTTAAATATTTTATTTTATACATATAATGTATTGAAATTAATCTTTAAATATAATATAAAAAATTAATTTTAATGCATTATTAATATAAAAATATTTTACCATTATTAACCAATCACATATTTATATATATAAAACTTTTAACATAGTCAGTACTCGAATCAAATACTTTTGTTAATATAATAATACATAATTAAATCTTTATGTAAAATTTTTTTATATTAATAATATATTATAATTAAATTTATAATAATATAATTCGACAAATTGATAATAAAATTTGTCCATGAACATTGCATGCAATAATAAAGGTGGTAAAGTATGTCGACTAGCCCTAGTCCATGCTGATTCATCAAAAGCAGAAAAAGGCAAGGCACGCTAAATTAGAAAAATTGACTCACTATTTTAATCCATCCAGTTTAAGGACAGGTTGGCGAGTTGACATGTCAAAAAAATAAAAGAAATATATAAATAAACTTATATTAATATTTTTAATGAGTTAAATTATCTTAAAAAAATTTTAAAATTAAAAAAATATATTAAATAAAAAATTCACTTAAATAAAATAGAATAAAATAAATATAATAAACTAATTAAAATATATAAATAAAAAGTTCACAAATAATAACTAACTATAAATCTGTAATATAAAATTCACAAATGAATTAAGCATAATAACAATATAACCTATAACAAAAAAAAAATCAAAAATAGCTTTAAGGAAAACCTGCACCCAAAATAATAAAAGACAACCCCCATAGTCTATGGGCTTAAACTGACTCATCCCCTAAAATCCGTAAATTAGGCAGGCTAAAACATTTTGGTAGGCCGAACATACCAACCCGACCTTTCATTTTCTACTGGCTAACCTGGCAGATTGGGCCATTTTGCCATCTAACGAAGGAGTAGGAATTGGGTAGAGATTTTAATTAACGAGCATTGAATGAGGAAGAAGACGAATGATAGAAGATAAAAGGATGTGATCAACCTGGCGGGGCAAGCGGCGCCCCTCCACTCCCACCCTCCCACGCCACACAACACAACACAACACAACACGACACAAACGCGCGCTCTCTCTGGCTTTTCCGTTTGCGTTTTCTTGTGACTTGTATTGTTTGCGCTCCCATTACCCAAATAGCACTTATCAAAATTATTAATTAATTAATTAATTGTCTTCATTCTCAAATCGAATCGAATAAAAGTCCTGTTTCTGTGTGTTTGAGAGTACTACCATATAAATCTCTGTGCGTGTGGGTTGTTTCTTTCTTTCCTTTTGGGAATCTCTATAGAGAGAGAGAGAGAGAGAGAGAGAGAGAGAGAGAGAGTGGGGATGGCTATTGCAGCAGCAGCTGTGGTTGTGCCATTGGGCCTGCTCTTCTTCACCTCTGGCCTCATTGTTAATCTCATTCAGGTACCGTATACAAAGCCCCTCTCTATTCACCATTCCTTTTTTTTTTTTTTTATGGTTTCTCTGTTTGTGTTTGGATTCGTGTTATTTTTTTTTTTTTTCAGTGTCCATCGTTTTCTGTGGGTGAGTTGGATGCAAGCTCTTTGCTTCGTGGATTTCGCTAAATCCTCTGATCTTATTAACCAAACACGGTGCCACTGTTTGATTTATTAATGGGGTTTGTGCAATAATCATTGGGCATCAACATGCAAATCTGGCTTTTTTTTTTTTATTAATTAATTTTTCCTCTCTCTCTGTGATCCTCTTGTTTTCTCATATACTGTGTTATGTACAACAGCAAGTTCTTTGTGTTGTTATTACACCTACCCCAGTTAAAATGTATAGTTTATTGGTTGGTGTGGAAGGCAATGAAGAAGAGGAGTGGCTCGAACTATAGGGACTTCTTTAGCTGCCAATAGGGGAAAAGGGTCGAAAACTCAAATATTTGGGTTAGTGTAGTAGGCTTGGTGTCATTAGACTCATAGCCATTACCACTTGATTATAGGACTCGGCTTTGCCATTTCTGGATCAAATCCATTGCTTATGCCTAGGCACATTGTTCATCAACATGGAGATTTGCTAGCAGTCTATGTCTATCTGCTTTCAAATGTCACGATGCATATGGCCACAGATTTTTCCTGTTAATTGTTCTTAATGATTTCTTTTTATATTTTAATTCCTTGGGTTCCTCTAGCTTAATTAACCAATGCCAAACCCAAACCAGTAACTGCCATCAACAAACTCGTTTTGGGATGGAAAGAAACAATGTGAGATAGAGTTGTTGCAGTTCTGGTTACCAAGAAGTTTGACATGATTGATGAAAGTTTACCCAAAAAAAGGTTTGATATGAATGGTAAACTTTTGAAATTTGTTTTGGCTTGACTGAATTTGGTAATAAGTGACTGGTGCGTAGTTAATTTAGCTATTGAAGTGGGGAGTAAGATATTATTGTGCATGTGTTAAAGGCTTGAGTAATTCATTGGAACCATTTGTTGATGATGGGTTATATAAAAATTGCAAAAAAGAGGTCCCACTATCATTTACATGAGCCACATTTGTTTTGAGCATATGAGCTGTTTGATCATTTGCAGCAATAACTCATTGTATGAAAGAAGGAATTTTCTACTGGTGTACTGGAAGAGTTGTATAGCTATTGCCCAACTTTGTCAATTTGTTTATGATCATGAGTACATATAGATTGCACAAAAAAATAAAGTTTTATATATCTTTTTTTTCAATAAAAAGATAGTGAAATTAGGCGCAAATGAAATGTGAAGCAAACAATAAAAAAGAAATTAAGAATGATGTTGAACTAGTTCAATTAATTTTTGACCTCTTGATTTCTTGTCTCAGGCAATATCTTATGTCCTTGTGCGGCCATTGTCAAAGAATTTGCACAGGCGGATCAACCGTATAGTTGCAGAACTGTTGTGGCTGGAACTTGTATGGCTTATTGATTGGTGGGCAGGAGTTAAGGTGTTTAACCATTTCCACTTTCTCTGCAATATTTTTTCTTCGCACTGTAGTTGTCTACTAATTTTGTTGATTGTTCGATAGTGCGAAGTCTTGTTTTGCACTTTGCTTGCAGTATTCTAAAAGATATGGAATTGGGTCTCTATATCATTCTTCAAATGCATTTCTTTGTTATGAACCTGTAAGGATAACCTTTGGGCCTGATCGTCTCTACCTTCTCCTCAGAAGGATGTTCTTGCAAAGATTTGACCTGGGCAATCTGGCTACCTTGTGCATTTCTGATTTATCACGTGCTTTAATTCATGTTGTATAATTAGACACAAATATTTCAGCCAAGGTTGTTTTGTTGCAAATAAACACGCTTCCATTGTGTCTGATACTAAAATTGAATTAAATGTCAAAATTGATGTTTGGCTTGAATCATTTGGACTTCCAACTGATTAAAGCTAATCTAGTATGTATCTATGTTTTATGTGAGAAATGTTATTGTGCAAAGGAAACTTGATTGTCACCTTTGCATGATTCCTATGGCAGCAATATCCAGAATTAGAAATTATGGTTACCCCCCCCCCCTCCTCCCCTGCAGCAGGCTGCGCACCTGTGGGCATCTATTTCTTACAGTGCTCATGTGCTTGGAACTGTTGTTATAAGATGTTTTGCTTATGGGCTTGAAATTGTTGTTTTAAGATATTTAGTTCATTAATTCATTTGATGATTAGCAGTTCTGTGCACTCTAGAATCTTTAGCAGTTTTGGCCTTAAAAATTGAGGGATGATCCTATGTTGATGTGCTACGTGTATAGTGCTGTAGTCCAAATAGCTGGAGAAGACTCGGAGGATTTGATATTTTCCTTATTTTTATTCTTGTCTTTTCCCTCCTTTCTTGATAAAACTTTTCTTCTTTCTGCTGGTCTAGCTGCAAATAAATAAATAAATAAAAACTACAAACGAGGGAGAGGCTTAGAGAGAGACCAGATATTTCTACTCACAAGGCACAATTGACCATTCAATCCATGTCTCTTCTCTATTTTTCATATAGTTTCTTTTTTGCTTAGAACAAAAATTTCCAAGATTTGTGATTCCAAAACAGAACTTATTCTTGTGAAATGAAAGATTTGCTTGCTTGGACTTTTTTTTGCCTTAAAATTAAGTCTTAATTGAAGGGAATAATGCCTTTCCCTACTGGTGTATTACATGAGCAACTAGAAAGACTTTGCCACAGGACCATTCTTCGAAGAGCTTTTTCAACCTCGGTTCCTTTTAAAGGATGGTAATTGTTTATGCGGCTGGTTGTTTGCAGCCGTGGCATATGGAACTCAAGGAGATTATTTGTGTTATTATTTTTTTGATGTATCTTCTCTTCTGTTGTTTATAGTTTCAAGAAACATGATGTTATAAATGGAAGAAAACTGGTTATTTGAAAGCCACATTTCCTTCTCTTATCTTTGTTCTGTTGTATTTGGAATGATCAAATCTTTCTTCTGTAACATTCCTCCTTCAGGTCCAAGTATTCACGGATCATGAAACCTTCCGATTGATGGGTAAGTCTTTTGTTAACCTGTGCATTTGGCCTTCTCATATTGTGCATGTATGCTTGTCTTCTGGAAAGGAAAAGAGGGAATTCCTGGGGACAACATTTGCTTGCATATAAATAATCTGATTCTGTTTTGAAATTTCCAGGTAAAGAGCATGCACTTGTCATATGCAATCACAGAAGTGACATTGATTGGCTTGTTGGATGGGTTTCAGCTCAGGTGATTGTCTTATTTGGTATGACCTTTTCCACGTCTCCAATGTGAGCAAGTTAAAACAAATTCACAATGTGTTAGCAAAAGTAGCTTATTTCATTTAAAAGTGTGAATTATTAGATATTATCATATGTGGACAAAAGGACTGTGTTTAAGGCTTACTTACGTGTGTGCTATGGTAAGATATGGTATTCTTTTATTTGAACCTTTTTTCTATGACATATGTTATTTGGCTTGTGCTTCAATTGTTGATTGGTTGTTTAACATTATTCAACAGCGTTCAGGTTGCCTTGGCAGCGCTCTAGCTGTGATGAAGAAATCATCGAAGTTTCTGCCGGTATGCTTCATCATGATGTGTACTTTTGAAATGAAAAGATGGAATAATTCTTTTTATTCAGTTGCAATGGAACGAATGGCTTAAATGTAAACATGATTCATGATAGAGCACGATGACATTGACTAATCCATATAGCTGACCCCACCTAGTGGGACAAGGCTTAGTTGTTGTTGTTGTTATGAAGAAATGGTCTAAAGTGCACCTTGCACTTTAGAGGATTTTAATCCTTGGAAACCATGACACCAACACCATCTCTTTTAGATGTTCTCCTTTCTTTCATATTTTCAAAATGCCAGTTTTAATCTTTCTAACATACATTCATGCCATGATTTTCCCTTTAGAGTTCTTCAAACCTAGTGACCTACTGGGTGCAACTTACCTTCTTTGAAGAAACAAATATATCTGGTTTTTTAATCGCCTAGGAATACTCATACTTATCATGAGTATAAAGTTAGAAGTTTGATTTTTTGCTTTTGATATCTCAATTATTTACCGTCAATGTTGGGCTATCTGCTAAGTTCTACACATGCAGGTCATTGGTTGGTCAATGTGGTTTTCTGAGTATCTTTTTCTGGAGAGAAGTTGGGCCAAGGATGAAAGCACATTAAGGGTATGATTTACTAAAATATAATTCATTTATATGCTTTGTGCTCATAAGATAAGAGATTTTGTGTCTGTACTTGTCATATTGATGTCTTCTTACCTATGCAGCAATATGTAAAAATGACCATGACTCCCTCCCCCCTCCCCTCTCTCTCTCTCTCTCTCTCTCTCTCTCTCTTGGTGCCTAAGCTATTTGATTACGTTTGGGAATCTCATTTGAAAGTTTCATTTATCATAAATGCAGTCAGGCATCCTGCGACTGAGTGATTTCCCTCTTCCGTTTTGGTTGGCTCTCTTTGTAGAAGGAACACGCTTTACACAGGCTAAACTAGTAGCTGCTCAGGAATATGCAACCTCTGCTGGATTGCCTGTTCCCAGAAATGTTTTAATTCCTAGAACTAAGGTGAAATATAAATATTGTCTTATCTTTCATATTTGTCTTCTTCCTTCCCTTGCCTTTCATTCCAAAATTTAGAAGCTATGCTGCATGAATGTGGGTCAAGCTATCGGGCTCAACTACTTTATGCTAGCATTTGCAAATCGTAGCAGGCTTGTCAATGAAATTATTTTACTGTTATATTGCTTTTAATTAGGTAGCCGACCTCCCTAGTGAGAAAACATTCTGTTATTTTTATTGCTTGTAATTAGGTAGATACCACTTTAGCTGCCAAGGGTAATTATAATTGGTTTCTCTGCCTTTTGTCTCATCTGTATTATGGCTAAACCAAATTGTAAGACAGGACAGCATAATGGCTTGGGTTTTATTAGGTCAAAGGATAGGTTTCCTTGGGTGGCTGTTTGGGTGTTTTGAACATCACCTGCGGGAATAGGGTTCTGACTTTGACGGGCTTGAGGGAAAATTCAAGCAGGGAACAATTAGGGGAGTTGAATTGTTATTATTGTCTTCCAAGGAAAATAGGTTTGGTTGTCATTACAATTGGGTCCTAATGTCCTATTATCTTTTTAGTTGCTTGCTCTGAAATATTTACACATATTTTGTTGTTGTCAGGGGTTCGTTTCAGCAGTAAGTCATATGCGCTCATTTGTTCCTGCCATTTATGATGTAACAGTGGCTATCCCTAAGAGTTCACCTGCTCCTACAATGCTTAGACTCTTAAAGGGGCAACCCTCAGTGGTAAGCCAATCAAAATCACGATTTAGAAACAACTACACCTGAAGTTTCCATCCTTTCTTTCTCTGATCATAATATGTACACGAGTATCATGGAATATAATATTTATTTTGATGTATTTTCTTTTATATCTGACATGGTATTATGGTTTTCCTTGTTTTGAATTTTTTTGTGTCAGTGAATTACAATCGTAATTTGATTGACTTTCTTTTGCTCAAACTGTCAATACTCAATAGCTCAACTGTTTTGCTTTCATTATGCATATTATGTTGCACTATTCTCTGACTAAAGTAATTCATGGGCAGAGAATCTAACTGCAGAAATTAACCTTTATGCTACTAGAAATAGGAATTAGACGGCATGAAAGGAGTATGTTCCATAGTCAGTTTGTGTCGTACTTGTGTATATTATTCCATACAAGTTAGTTTGTCTGATTGTAGCATTGTATTAATGCTAAGGTATTTCTGTAACTGCTTTGGGCTAATGGAAGCCATGAAAAAAGTTGGTCAAGATATGGACACTACTGCATATGCCCAAGTTTTCTTCCATTTTATGTGGATAGAGTTGAACTTTTCCAAATTTTGGGCTGTTTCTGGAGATATGCATGCATGGCATTTAAGGCTTTATCTCTTGATTTACTTTTTTCAAAGATCTGCTGTTTTCTTTTCAGCTACTTGTGAGCTGAATGATTTACATGGCTTCCTTATGCTGTTTGGCTTTTGGAATATTTGAGGGTAGTGATTTTGTAGATGTTGAAGGGATTGGATGGTGCTTTCATGTTTAGCATTTTCTTTAACTTGGTTTACTTCATCAAGAGGCTTCTTTATCTTCCTCCTGAAGTCTAAATATTTTTCTTTATAAAATGTCTTTTTTACTTAAAAATTTACTCAATTTTTACCGCCACAGGTGCAAGTTCATATCAAGCGCCATTTGATGAACGAATTACCAGAAACAGATGAAGCTGTTGCTCAATGGTGTCGAGATGTATTTGTAACCAAGGTGCGTGCTGATTAAACTTCTTTGCTGCTCTTATTTTTTCCCCAAGGTCCACATATGGGTAACTCTGGTTTACCTGTTAGGAATTTTAGATTTTGAGAAATTATATACAATGTATTTTTGCAAGCCTGTTCTGTTCTCTGTAGATTCTTGTGCTTTGGTTTTTCATTTAATAATGTAATTCATTCCTCCATTGTTTTACGATGGGCCACACCAGGATGCATTGTTAGACAAACATATAGCTGAGGATACTTTTAGTGATCAAGAGTTGCAGGAAACTGGTCGGCCAATAAAGTCTCTTCTGGTGAGATACTTGTCCATATTTCTTACCCTTTAACACCCTTATTTATCAGTTATCTTTTTGTCATGTACTATCTTTCCCTATAGATATTTGCCTAAAGAACCATCAATCTTATGTTGGGAGCAGGTAGTCATATCTTGGGCTTGTCTGGTTGTTGCGGGGTCTGTGAAGTTCCTCCAATGGACTTCACTGCTCTCGTCCTGGAAGGGTGTTGCATTCTCAACTATTGGTTTGGTAGTTGTTACTGCCCTCATGCATGTCTTGATTCTGTTCTCACAGTCAGAGCGTTCAACACCAGCCAAGGTCGTCCCTGCAAAGCCGAAGAACAAGGGAGAACAACTGGAGGCCATGAATGACAAACAACAGTAGATTACACACTGGTTGCCCCAAACCTTCCAGACATAGATAGGGACTTCATCTACGCTCATATCTTGGTGAACGTAAAGTTGCATTTGTGTGTTTGGGGACTCACGCAATACTCATTGATTTTGCTTTGCAAATCTACCCCATGGTCTGTATTCAATTCTTATATGTAGTATTTTGTATGCATATCGATTTATTGTTTATTAGGATAACTTTGTATTGACAATCTATGATGGCCTAAAAAAATCCTACCTATCTCCTTATTTTAGGCCACTTCTACACAGTCCTACATTATAATCCTTGACACCAACAACTTGCTTTGTAGCCCATGCGGGTGAGGCTACCATTCAGTGCAAGGAGTTTGTCTTGTTTTGCCATTTATAATGCGCATTACTAATTCTAATAATCATGTTTTGATATGGAAGCTCTTGATTATTTTCAACACCAAAAACCACTGGAAGGAATAGTGAATACAAGAAATGATGGGATGTACCATTCTAGTAATCATCATCGACAATTTATGAATTAATAAAATATATTTAGGATTACATAGGTCAATATGTTGAAGGGACCAGCAAACTAAAACCAAAACTACGTGGCCTAGTTATTCAATTGACAAAATTGTGTCAATTTACATGGATTAACTACTAATCTGGGTACTAAGGGCACAGTAATAGGGTATTTGGAAATCAGAACATACGAGTATCTGAGTGATACCGCTACTACATGAGAAATTGCATGTGCCAAATTTCTTCTATTGTCGCTTCTTTCTGCTCTGTGTCATAAAGAGGTCATTCTAAAAGTTGGTTTTGAGACCCGTATAAAGATGGACCATAGGCCCACCGATGAATTACTTAGTCCTTTTCCAGCACATTTTCTGATAAATCTTCAAATCAGCATAGGAAAATGAAATAATTTAAATATACGGCTTTATGTTCCTGTTAGAACTGCCACGGTATTTAAAGAACACAACACAAAGTGACAACATCACAATTATGGTTTCAGAATGGGTTAATAGTTTGTGGTCTGTCAAAAGCTCAAAGCTACTGCATGAAAATGACATCATGTTTTGGACTATTGGGACGGTCAATGATGACTGAAAATCGAAACTGTTATCCTTACTTTTTCCCCTCCTCATGGTAACTACTTTTTTCGTCGAATTTTTGTGCTACTATAAGCAGCATCAAAACAGAATATGTGATTAAGTGACTCGTGTTTCATTTAATACAATGATTAAATTTGGATAGAGGTAAAAGGGCATTCATATACTGAAAAAAAATAAAGAAAGGAAGAAAAACTACATCAAAAGATAATTATGATTGGAAATTTGAAACCTTTTTTTTTAACATACATTTAAATTGATTTTGTAAAGGCTTACATTGGGGTGGAAACGACAATTAATAAAGACTTGTCATTGTCAACTTGACTAAACAGTTTATGTTAATTCCTTTCATGTAGGAATGGAAGGGGCAAATACTAATAATATTGAGTAGATAAAAAATGCAGAGTTTGATAATCAATCAGGCCTTGTATATTCAGGAGCCTGATGATGCAGGCCTGATGGATTTAAGCTCACTCTCTTTCTCTCATTACGAACACTGATCTCAATGAAGCCTAGGGGTGGAGAGAGAAAATGACGTCACAAATTTGTTTGAACAGGGACTTTTGATCATCATATACTTCCATTTAATTACCATCTCTCTTTCAATTATATTAAATGCTACCAACGGTGATTAATCTAGAGTTAAATCCAGAAAGCATATTAAGCAAGGTTCTAAAAATCGGATTGAATATTAAATTGGACAAACTATTAATTCAGAGGTTCAATAGTTTAACTAGTTTAATCGAGATTCAATCAGGGTACATATATATATATATATATATAGCACCAATCCAATGACAATTATGAGATTCCAATCCAATAAAAATTAAAAGCACCATAACTAGTTTGAACATTCAAAATTGTAATTCTTAAATTCAAAATTCAAATAGCCAAATAATAATCATGTAGCCAACAACATAACAGTCTAGATTCTAGTACAAGAAAAGATCATTAAACTTTAAATAGATATAAATTTTGTGTGTGACTGTGTGCCCCTATTAAGTTTTAATGAGTGGTGGAGCTAGTATTTCATTGAATTATTTCACTTATTCTAAATTTCAGTAAACAATATGAATACACTAATTTAGAAATTTTATTAAATAACAAATATGCAAAAGAAAATTACTCAAAATTAGAAAGTAGAAAGTTGAAACAGAACAAAAGTTGCAGCATCTACAAAACAAAGGGAATGAACTCAATGAAGATAAAAACTAAAAGCTAAAATGATGAAAGCCATTGTTGTAGTAGCTACCTCCAACTATGGTTGCCTCCAACTATGGTGTCGATGCTGATGTAGGTGCTGTGGAGGCTACGCAGCGTTGCTGTGGGTGCTGCGGTGAACGGCTGATAGAGGATAGTGCGGTGGAGGCTTGGTGGACTACACGGTGTGTGGATTGTGGAGAAGAGGTGTGTGAGTGTCGATAGCTTTTGGTTAGAGCTCCCCACCCTCTGCAGCTTTCTTTACTCTTCCATTTGAGACCTTTTTCTTTTTTTGGGAAAATGGACCAAAACGATGCCATTTGAGTTGTTTTTTTTTTTCAAATAAAGTCATCCAATTGTTAGAGTAGGTTTAGTTCATCCGGTTCAGCAGATTTCGATCGGTTTGCTTCCGATTTTTAGCATAAGGAGTTTTAAAGCTATGATCGAACTGGATGCCTAGCTGATTCCCTATTCAACCGGTTTGACCAGCCGTTCGAGTCCAATTTTTAGAACTATGATATTAAGTAGTGCTCTCTATCATTTAGCTTCCTTTGTTGCCTTGTTTATTTTTTCATTCAGCATATTGCTTCCTTATATTTTTCGCACATAGTTATCTGATTAAATATCATATGATCGATACCCAGTTGAAAGTCTGATCGATTTGTATACTACAGAAAATCTAATTTTGGATAACTAGGGAAGGCCAGTAATTCAGTGTAATTGAAAAGTCTTTAGAAAGGCCTTCATTTTAAGGACAGAGCATTTTATGCACAATAAAATAACTTAAGAAGCTGTAACATCATATTACTCTATAGTTTATTGTTTAATGTTTATAACTGCATATCATTCCGTCCTTGGTTTGTGAAAATTCTAGAATGCATATATATATATATATTAGGGACTAGCCCTTCTGTTTGCCGTATTTTTAGAATAATTAAAATTGAATATCTTTAATTTTAAGGAAATTTCTTAGATATAGCTAATGAGAATATTTCTGTAGTTAACCTATGTCCTTCCATAATCTTCTGCCACATGCTTCATTGCCTTACCAGCCACTATAAAAAATATTTAGTACGTACATATAAGTTCCTACGCGACCACCGGAAATTCCAAGAACATGAAGAAATTAAGAAACTATAAGAACCTGTTTGATTTTTACTTTCATTTTCGGTGTTTTCTATTTTCATGATATTGTGAAGGAAATAATGAAAATATTGAAAACAATAAAATTCTATTTCCTATTTTTACTATTTCTTTGACAAAATTTTAAAAACAGAAAACACACGAAATAAAAATAAAAACCAAACATACCCTAAATTTTTTTAAGCATGGAGTCTTATTTATTCTTCATAATGATCATGGGGATTAGCAAATTGCAGGGCAGATATATTTGGAAGTTTTCGGAAGACATGGGCATGGGAACAGAAGAATCATGTTTAGTTTATCACTGATTCCCATCTTACAATGCAAACTCACTCGAGCTGTCTTGGAAATATAAAGGATGAAAGAAGCATGGGATCTCTGGTCAACACAAATACTCTTTTTTTGCTAAAATTGTTTGGTTGTGTCCCCTTTTATCTGCACAAATTTTGCTTCCATCTTTTTGTTAAATGTATCCAAACCACGCTAGAGTCCATAAATCATTAAATCTCTTCAAACATATCCAAAACAATATTAGTAATATTTGCATTGTTTTTTCCCAGCATGACAAACCTATGCATATAGTGCTTCCCCACTCCATCTTCTCCATCTATAAAATTGTGCTAATGACATGATGTATTTGTTCAAAAACTGCTACATGTTTTCACATTTCAGAAAGATTTTCAAGTGGCGGACTTGCTTTCTAGAGCTTTGAACATCGGGAACGTATATTCTCATCTCAATGAGATCGAAAAGTACTAAAGCGAGTTTTATTTGTTGGCTTCAAATAATATTTAGGCTTAAATATGTTTTTAGTTACCATAATTATAGTGAATTTCGGTTTTGGTCTTTATAAAATTTTTAATTTAGTTTTGATCCAAATTTTTCGATAAAATGTTTTGTTTCAATCCTTGTTGTGTTAGCGCAATAGTTAAGTGGTAACATTTATAAGAACTAAAAAAGAATTTTTAAAATATTCATAAAAGATTGAAAACAAATTTTTCAATATTTGTATGTATTAACATATATTTTAAAATATTTATAAGGACTAAAATCAAATATTTTAAAAGAAATTGGATCAAAATTAAATTAAAAATTTTACAGGGACCAAAATCAAAATTTACTATAATTTCAAGAACCGAAATCTTATTTAATCCTAATATCTGTCACGTAATTGTTATGGGTCTAGAGGAGATTAGGTAAAAGTGAAAATGGCAAAATACTTGTGTAATTAATACGACTGGAAGAATATTTAGAAGGCACTATTGATGCTACAGTTCTACTTCTGTGACGACTGTACAATTCATCATGATATTCCCATTGTAGTATACATTACATATCCAACTATATATATACCTAACAGTCTGTTAGTTAAGTGTAGGTAATTTATAATTTTTTCAAATAATGTGTTAAAAAAATATTTTATATTTTTCTAAATTATTCTTTCCAATTTGCAAAAATAGTAAAACTATTTTTTTATTTTTTAAAAAAGTATTCAAATATATTTATATAAATATTCCTTTTATTAAAAGATAACATTTTATTAAATAATACAAACAAACAAGTTGAACCCCATCTATTCTATTTTATCTATCATTTTTACAATTTTTTTATTTTAAGGATTTAATTTTCATATATTATTAGTGTAAATTATTTTTACACAATCATTTAATCATATATATCTGCATCATTAAAATTATTTAATTCTTAATACAACTATCTTAAAAGCCATATAAAAGATAAGATTTGATTAGTTTACAATGTATCAAATAATTTAGTTAATTCTTAGTATAATTCTTATTTCACAGAATGCTTATTTAGTTAAATAATTTTTTTACTTATAATTAATTAAGTTGAAGAATGGAAAAAGCAAGGCATAGTTGTGGGACGCTTGCACAGCTCTTGATATTTCTAAAATTAAAAAATAAAAATAACAAAGTTGAGATCCAAGTGCAGGATTTTAGCAAACATATTCGCTCAGGCTTTTCTTAGCATTTTTTTGAAAATGAATTTTACTCTTCTAAACTATGCAATGTATTTTCAGACCAAAAAAAGAAAAAAACTACGCAACATATTTTAGAGAGTAAAGGATACAATTGTAATTATAAGTTAAAAATTAAGATTTTAAATTTTGTAAGATAAAGTTATTGCATAATAGATGATATATAATTGCACAATAATTTAAGATTTTAGAAAATACAATACATCCATGCTAAATTATATATTTGTAATAATTCATGCTTTTAATTTTTTTTCATTAACAGTTCTATTTATACATTTTATTCTTTAAAATACCTCTATATATACTTCAGAGAAGCAAAATTTAATTAAAAAAAAACTTACATAGAAATATATTAGATAATATGCTCTCTCAGTTCTTGATGGACTGGGGTGTTTGCTGTTAGTACAGGTACAACATAATTTTTGTTTAGATTTATGTTCTTAGAAGGAATTATTTAACTGACTACTAGTGTAAGTACTAAGTAATTCTTTTACCAACAAATAACATTGTGAAATTCTTGAGTTACTATTCACAATATTTTTCACGCACGGCTTTATAATAAGTCTGTACAAATGTATGTTCTTTGTAGTTTTATTTTTGGGAGAATTAGACGAGGCTAATAGCACAAAATAAGGCAGATTCTATGACACACCTCATAAAGTGAGGTGCATCACACACCTTATGGAATAAACGGTCAGATATGAAGGTGTACAAATACATCTTATGAGATAATGGTCAGATGTGAGGGTGTATTTGTGCATCTTCAGATCTGACCGTTTATTCCATAAGGTGTGTGATGTATTTCACAAATCATAGAATCCGCCCACAAACAAAGGCAAAGAAAACATACTACTACACATGCAACCACTCTAAAAATTGCTGCAGACTACACGTTCTTGTTTCCGACGCTAAGTAAATTCTTCATCTCAATCAATGAGATTAAAAATTCGAAACTCATTACTGTCAGTTACTCAGTTTCTATTTATACATACGTGAGCAAAGTAATTTTTTAAACGTTAGTGAAATAATCATAAAAATTCAGTGAAATAAGATGACTAAATAATTAAAAATCCAGAATTTTTATTCTAATTAAGGAAAATTGCCCGCTTGTTCTACACTTTTATGTGATACATATATTATTATATGATTAAGGAAGACTTCTCTGATTCAAGAAGCGGTTGAGTGCCATTTAATATTTTAGTTAGAGAGAAAGAGTACCCTCGTACGTTGAAGTAAATAACATAGGTCATTCAATTCAATTATTATATATCTTCTATTGTTCCCTCCATGTTTTGCACATATTCTTTATATGCATTGAATCACTTGTTCAGAAAGCAAAAGTTTCGTACGATGGAGTTGAAAATATAAGTCATTCAAACTATAATCTTTATGTTTGTTCATGATGTTTTGTACACTGTTTTCAAAAAGTTCTGCATAATTTGACTTCATCAGTCAGCACACATAAGGCTGATTCTGAATGTGAACAGTAGTGTCTTTTCTTAGAAGGTTAATTATATTTTTAAAGTTTTTCTTTATATTTTATCCCCTCATTGCTCATTAGTATACATTCTCTCTGAATCCTTTGAGAAAAATACTGAAAATTGTTAATAACTTACTTAAAATTAACAATAGAGATACATTATAGTGGAGTATACAACTTTTTCTAATTTTTTTCTTTTTAATGTACACGGCTCATTTCATTGGCCTTTTGCTTACGTATCACCATAAGTTAGGTTAATTTCTTAAATTTTCTTTTGATAGATGATATATAAATATTTTTGTAAGTGTTTAATGGAAAAAAAAAACTAAAATTGTAGTTAAAACAACTTCAACGATATGAAAGATAATATACCCTTTCTTAAAACATAAGATTGTGTATTATATATAAGATTGAATTGTGCTAAGTGTAGTGTAATTGTTTTTGTTTGAAAGTAACTGGAATTTGGAAAAGTTGAAGAAAAGACAACTCCCAACTTAAGAAGCTTTAATTGTATGCTTTATGATGATATTTTTCGAAATTATTAATAAAAACAATGAGAATGAGGAAGCAGAAGATCAAGTGGTCCTGAATGTTACGGCTGAGCATCCATGCAAGCCAGCGAATAGAGAGATGAAGTAAAAGCCTAGATTTATGGTGTAACTGTGTAACCAACCTTTCCTATGCCATGACCTCCAATTCGCTACACTACAAAACACTAATGCAGCATACATAATGTTATCCTAACCCTTTTTTCATATGCCTGCTTTTGCTTTTTTTTTTTTTTAATGTCAATAGAGCTCATACGCTCAAACCAAAAGAGTGTCACACGACACGTCCCGGGAAAGAATCCTTATAAATTGTGCATAATCCGGTTATATGCACATTTTTATTATTGATTTTATTTTATTTTTGTTAGTTTCTCACCTTTTTAACTTAAAGATCAAAAACCATTTCTTGGAGAAGTTTATGTTAAAGGGTAGAGACAAATGAATAATTTTATATTTTAACATGCCTTCTTAATTAAGGAAAAGCTCTTTAAACTTGAAGCGTAAACAATACATAGACTCATTTATCTTGTGCTGAAATTCAACTTATTTTTATAAGAATCAGAGCGGCAAAGATTGAACTCGACCACTTGATCGCAGATATTGTGATACCTTGTCGAGAACCATCGATCTCTCTCAAAATTTTAAGTCGTTGGACTAATTTTTTATCTTAACAATAACCATCAATGTGATGAAAATTCGCAAATAATTAATTAACTTCGTGATGTGCAATTTACACATAAAAAAAAAAAAAATCATATCCCTCATGTCCCTAGCTACAATATTCAAATCATCATTATCTTTTATACGCACCCGCGAGCTACGTGGAGGTGGGGTGAGGAAATGGGAGCCAATGATAGTAATTTTTGTAAACGTTGATGTAGTGTGTCTTTGTAATTTACTCACCTATGTAGATCCTCCTTCATGCTATTTTTTTTACCACTATATTTATACTGGCCAACACATTCTTTGTCTCCTTTTGCCATCGCAAGGGTTAATTGGAGTGAAAAGCATGTGTGTCATTAAATGCCCCTCAACATTTAGACCTAAATCGGAGGTTAACACTGCAGGTTGGTATGCTTTTTACTCTTCTATATTGTACTAACAACAAACACTTTAACAAGAAAATAAAGGCTAGGACAATTTGATTGAATAGTTGTGTAATTCACTGCATCAGAGATGAACATGCACAATACATATATATAAACCTGAATAGGATATTAGATCCTACACCTCATCAAGATAAAATCAAATCTAGCAAAATAAGGAAAGGAATCCTAACAAACTCCTCATTCTACACTAACAAAATCTAAATTAGCAGAGCAAAGCATGGGACTTACTAGAAATATTGAAGCTTCTGCAATGCCATATCAAGGAGCTTGCACCTAGATTGGTTCCAATATTTTGGGCTTGGAGCTGTCTTCATTATCTATCTTCGTTGGACTTTTATTTCAGCTGACCCTATTTTCTTTTTGTTGATGGACTAGGCCAGACTTATTGGGTTCCTTTGATACCCCCTAGAAGCTGGAGGTTAGAAGATATCTGCTAACCCTAGCTTGAAAAGAATTGAGGTAAAAGGCTTTGGTGAGACAGCCTTTGTAAAGATATCAGCCAATTGATTTGCTGAAGAAACAGGTAACAACTTCATCAAACCTACTTGTGCCTTTTCTCGAATAAGGTGACAATCAATATTCAAATGCTTTGTTTGCTCATGAAACATGGGATTTGCCGCAATGTACAAAGCACTTGGTTATCACAGTATAAAACCAGGGAACAAATGCAAGTAACCCGTAAATCCTTCAATCAGTAAATTAGCCGCTACAACTCACATGCGGTAGTTGTAAAAACTCTATACTCTGCTTCAAAAGAAGAATAGGACACGGTGCTCTATTTATTTAACTTCCAGGAAATAAGAGAATCAGCAAGAAAGAAGCAAGAACTAGTGATTGATTTCCTACAATCAAAACATGCTCCCCAATCAGCATCACTAAGTACAAGAAGTTGAATGGGGGAATCGCATGGGGAAAACAAGCCATAGTTAGGATAGCCCTTGAGATAGTGCAGAACCTTCATTGCTACTTGATAATGAGCTTACGTAGGGTTAGCCATAAACTGGCTAAGTTGTTAGGTGGCAAAAGTGATGTCAGGATGAGTGGATGTAAGATATAGTAAACGCCCAACCAAATGCCTGTAAGGATACATCATCAAAGACAGGGCCAAAATCTTAGTGCAACCGAGTAGTATTATCCATGGGAACAGAAGAAGGCTTGGAACCAAGTAAGCCAGAATCTTGCAATAAATCAAGACAATATTTCTTTTGACATAAAGAGATCCTTGCATCTAAATAAGCAACCTCTATACCTAGAAAATATTTTAAAGCACCAAGATCTTTAATTTGAAATGTGGAATTAAGTATATGCTTGATGTGGACCATTTTAGAGACAAAATAACCAATAAGAACAATATCATCAACATAAACTACTAATGTGGTGAAATCAGAACCAACAACTTTAATGAACAAACTATGATCAGCTTAGGCCTACTGATACCCACAAGAGAGAAGCAAAAGAGATAGTTTCTCATACCACTTACGACTAGATTGTTTGAGACCATAAATTGATTTGAGTAACTTTCAACACTAATTAGGCAAAGAAGAAGAAATACTAGGGGGCAATGCCATATCGACATCTTTAGAGAGGTCCCTATGAAGAAAAGTGTTGTTGATATCAAGCTATTGAATGGGCCATCTGTGAACTAAAGCTAGGGCAAGAATGACTCTGATAGTGGCCATTTTGACCGCAGGGGAAAATGTCTCAAAATGGTCAACTCCTTCAATTTGGGCATAACCTTTCACCATAAGATGTGCTTTGTAACGTTCCATAGAACCATCAAGGTAGTGCTTGATCTTGTAAACCCACTTACAGCCAATGGGTTTGATGTTGGGGGGAAGATCAACAAGGACCCAAGTCTTATTCAACTCCGGAGCCTTAACCTCGGCCTTCATGGCTTAATGCCAACAAGAATGTTTGCTGGCTTCCTTAAAACTGCGTGGTTCTTGCTTAGTGGATAGAGACACGATGAAACGACAATGGGGATGAGAAATATGGGAATAATTGAGGACAACAGAGTGGGGATGTGCACACCTTTGAGATGAATGGTTTGGAGAGTCGAAAGAGATGTTGCAATAATAATTAGCAAGGCGATGTGGTGGCTGGGTAGGACGAGTTGAAGAGTGCAGCTGATGAGGTTGTGGTGGAGAAATTGCAGTTCGGTTGGGAAAAGTAGCAAGGTCAAGGGAAGAGGGGACGAGGTAAGAGTCGCTGGGCTTGGATTGTGGTTTAGGCTTAGTTCTTGTTGATGGAGAAGGCATGTGAGAAGTCTGAGGATGTGAGGTGGGCTCAAATGAGATGTAGGTGGGGTTGAGAAGATTGTGAAAGAGATTGTGAGAAAGAAAAGTGCATTTCATTGAAAAAGACATCTCTAAAGACAACAACTTCTTTAGTATCCAAATCAAAAACAATAAATCTCTTTATTCCAATTTTAAAACCAAGAAAAATTCCCTTCCTAGAACGGGGATCAAACTTGTTACGATGGGCAATGTGTGTTGAGGTGTAACATAGACAACCAAAAACCTTAATTAATTGAAAATTTGGAGGTTTATTGCATAAAAGTTCAAAGGGAGTTTTATTTTGTATAATAGGAGAGGGTACCAACAAGGTAAATGAGATTGAAACATAAGAGCCCTTGCCACATTAAGAATATGTTGATATTTTCTCTCAACCCTCCCATTTTGTTAGGGGGTCTCTACACAACTTGTTTGGTGTAAGATACCTTTGGAGGCATAAAATTCTTTGAGGAAAAGTTCTAGACCATTATCGGACCTTATACACTTGACCTTGGTATAGAATTGATTTTCAACAAGAGAAACAAAATTTTGCACATTGATTTTGACATCAACTTTTGTCTTTAAGAGAATAACCCAAGTGTAACGATTAAAATCATCAATGATTGTGAGAAAATATTTATGGCTATGAATAGAAATTTTAGAGAAAGGACCTTAAATATCTAAATGAAGTAACTCAAATATTTTTGATGCTTTGTTCAAACTAGTAAAAAATGACAATTTGCTTTGTTTAGCTAAATGGCGTACATCACATGGGTTAAAAGTATGTTTAGGAATAAAGGGAAATTGTTGATGTAAAACATTCAAACGTTGTCTAGACAAGTGGCCTAAGCGAAAATGCCAAAGATTGGTAGTGGTAATGGGTGTGGATATGGAGGAGTTAGCAAAGGAGTTAGCAAAGGCAATGGGAGGAGTGGCAACCAATCGTTTTTGCTGACTTCAAGATGATATAAACCTTCTTTCAACTTAACCAAACCAATCGTCTTCAAGGAGTTCATATCCTATATTTTGTAGTAGCGACCATAAAAAGTGAGAAAACAAGGAATAGTGGAAATAATTTTGGAAACAGAGATGAGATTAAATTGGAAACTACGAACATAAAGAACATCATGAAGAACAAAACATGGGGAAAATTGAATAATGCTAGAGTAATATGCTGTGACCAAAGAACCATTAGGGAGATTGACAAACATAGGTTTGATTTTTTAGTATGTGGAAAAATAATTTAAAGATGAGGCAATATGGTCTATGGCCTTGAGTCAATTATCCAAGGACCACTTTGTGCATTAAAGTCAACATGTGGGTGTGTGAGAGTTTGTATGCACTGTGAAAAGAACAACAAATTGAAACGTTACGCAAACTTAGGTCACCAAGAAGAGATGTGGTTGGCCCAACTTAGGAGATAACATGACTATTGGGTTGGGAAAAATCTACTGGGCTTGAACATTCAACAAGTTGAAAAGGAAAGCCAAGAGGCTTTGGTGTTGGGCTAGAGAAAGTTGCAACTTGGGTCCAAGTAGAGCATCCTTGTGTGCTACTTCGCCCTTAGTGACATGCTCAGACTCATTCATGATGGAGTTGTTAATGGAGACCGCACCTGAGCTATGATCGTGAAAACGAGGACGACTTGGATAGTGAGAGTGTCTTGGAGGATAACCGTGCTTGCCATAGCACACATCAATGATATGTCCTGTGCGGCCACAATACATTCATAGCTTGTTCGGTATGCTGCAGCCCCCCCAGAGGGTGCTCCTCGTCCGTGTCCAAAGGGCGGTCATCGTGCATCAGCAAAGTTAAGCAGTATCTTCTGCTCATCAAGGACAAAGATGGCATTAAGCAATTGGCATTCATGTTGAATCACCATTGAGAAGACATATTTCATAGATGGCTGGGGATCTAAGAGGAGAACCTAAGAGCGAACAAAGAACTACTCATCAAGTCCTTTAAAGAACCAGATGATAAAATCTTGCTTGTGATAAGTTTGCAAGGGGCGGGTGCAGGGTGTCAACGGTCGGTAATTATCAACTCTTCCTATAAGGATTTCAATTAGGGTGAAATAGTCAGTCACAAATTGAGACCCCTATTTGAGTGCATAGACTTCTTCCTATAACTTAGCTATACGTAGAAGTCACTTTGAGAAAAACGTTCTTGAAGGTTAGACCATATAGCAGTAGCATGATCAAGATATGTAACACTCTGAGCAATAGAGAAAGAAAGGAAGTTCAATAACTAGGACATAATGAGAGTGTTGCAGCATTCCTAAGTTAGAAAAAAGAGGATGAGTTGACACTGGAATAGGAATGGAACCATTGAGAAAACCCATTTTGTTTTTAAATACAAGAGCCATCTTGAAGGACCTAGACCAAGAATGATAGTTGTTACTAATCAGGACAGGGGTGACAAGAACCATGGAAGGACTTTCACTTGGGTGGATATAAAATGGACTAGAAGGGTTCTAGGAGTCATTTGGGTTATTGATCACTGAAGTGGAAGAAGGAAACGCAGTAAAAGGGCTAGAAACAGCGGTAGTGTTGCTGGGATTAGCATGGGAAATGTGTTTAGGCTTGGTGGGTATTAGTAAAGCCTCAAGAAAGGCTCTAGTACCATAACAAGAAAGTAAAGGCTAGGATAATTTGATTGAATAGCTATGTAATTCATTGCATCAGAGATGAAAATGTACAATATATATATACAATCTGAATTGGATACTAGATCCTACACCTCATCAGGATAAAATTAAATCTCGCAAAATAAGGAAAGGAATCCTAAGAAATTCCTCATTCTACACTAATAGAATCTAAATTAACAAAGTAGAGAATGTGACTCAGTAGAAATATTGAAGCTTCTGGAATGCCATATTAAGGAGATTGCACCTAGCCTGGTTCCCATATTCTGGGCTTGGAGCTATCTTCATTATCCATCCTCATTGGGCTTTTACTTGGGCTAAATCTATTTTCTTCTTGCTGATGGACTAGGCCAGACTTATTGGGTTCCTTTGATATAGCTGTTAGACTATTAAACTGTGACGACAACATGCAATAATTTATCTATACACTTACAAAATGAAAAAGAAAATAATAAACCCTTAAATTGGATTTAGATCCTCTAAAATAACTATACTTATAAAGTAAAAAAAATGAGGGGTTAATATCTCTTGAATGAACAACTAGTGGTCGAGATGCTTGTATTATTGGTGTGGACACTAACTTGAGATTTGGAGTACCTTACACTTGCAACCCCATGTGCCACCTTTCAAGTAAGTTCTTTCTAGATTGTATAACTCATAATTTTTTTTTTTCCCAAGCTCACTATATGCCATCAAATTCATTACTTACTCTTTTATTGTAATGCTTTATGTATACAAATTCACGCACATCAATAGTTAATTTATTTTAATTTGGTTCTTTAGTTTCACTCAAATTGGTTTTGGCACCTTTAATTTTAATTATAAAAAAAGAATATTATGTCATTATATTTTTATGTCCATGAAAACTTTGCCACATCATCGAAAACTAGTAATAAAATTTGGGTTTTTTCTACAAGTGCCCTAAAAAACCAAGAGTGGAAAGATTTTTCAATATATTGAATGCATTGAAAACTTAAAAATTTATTTTTCAATATAAAATCTTTCACTTTTGATTTCTTAAGGCACTGATTAGAAAAATCTATAAGATTTAAACCTTTGATGGAGTTTAAGATAAAGTGACATAACTATGTAGTAAATACTTTATATATAAACAAGAATTTAATCATAATATGAATAACATGTACTAAGAAAATGTTTGTATCACCCACATTGTATAGTTATCATATCCGATATCATATATACTAATATGTAAGTTGGGTCAATATTAAAATATACATATATTTCAAGAGATAGGTATATTATATATCCATGTGAAAGAAATGTTATAGAATTTAGTTTTGATATATTGTTAGTATCAAAAAATTTTATATAAATATTTAATCATATATTGTCACATAAATATGTTTGATTCAACTACCTACTATCTTGACAGTGATTGGACGACAATCTAAAACTCTGTAATATTGACAGTGTATCAAAATTAATTTCAATGTTATATTTCATGTCAAATTTTAATATGCAAATAACATAATAATATAAATATATTATAATTATGCCAACAAAGGTTGGCTCTCCTAGTCAACTATCCACTCAAGAATCATCATAATTTGAGTTCGATTTTCAGGTTCTCCTATTAGCAAGTGATCTATAAGTGCTTTTGTAAGCACACAATGTGCCTAGGACATGTCCTAACCTAGATTGTATGAGCCTTCTCCTCATTTTAATCTTTTGTTTACCTAAAAAGAAAATATATATTATAATTCTATGCTCCTTCCGTTTTAATATATTTATCAATTTAATCAAAGTGGTATATTCTTAAATTAATGTATTGAAATATTGTATCAAGATATATGAATTTAAGAAAATATCACTTTAATTAAACTGATAAATATATTAAAATAAATGGAATACATTATAATGAGGCATAGGAGAGGTTAAAGGAAACAGTCTCTATGAGCTCATAGTCACAGGAAGCTTAGCCGACCGGTGTGCGCACACCAATATAAATGTTGGGCGCATAAATATTAGGACTGGTTGTTTCTTGGCCTTGCATGTATCCTATTAATTCACATTTTCGCTGGGATGCGTGCAGTCTATTAAATTAATTAATCGTATATATGACAAAATCGTGTTCTTCTGTTTAAAATTAAAATTCAATTTCTTTTTAGAAGTAACGGAGTAAAGGTTTATTTTGATCCTTAAAATTATATACATGCTTTATTTTAGTCTCTTAAAATTAAAAAAATTAATAAATTAACCTTTTAAGTTATAAAAATTGATTCAACTTAATTTTTTTGATGATTCAATTTAATCCCTATGAATATTCCTTTAAAGACCAATTTGAATTATTTTTATAATTTTAGAGACTAAATTATTAATTTCTTAATTTCAGATATTAAAGTGAATTACGCATACAACTTTTAGGACCAAAATGAACATTTACTCACTATATATCCTCCGAAAGAAATACAAAACTACAAGAATATTATGATAATAATAAAGATCCACTTAATTACATAGTATTAGCTAGTCTGCTGTATTGTTTTTACTTGGTTGGTGCAAACCTTTAAATTGCAATGGTTGTGATGTAAAGAACATACATGGTTGATTTGGTGTAAGTTCATTGATTCTGCGTACAGAATGTTTTCATCACCAAGCCAAATTTGTGTGACAGATCTGCTCTAAGCGACAAAAGACATAATTGTATCAGTGAGACGCATGTGAATCTCTCTCTATATCATACAGCCAAATCATTTGCCAAAATAAAGACACTGTGACAAGTAAAAGAAAGCTCTGTATAACACTGCCTGTTAGTAATTTTCGGTCCAAATTATTACCACTAAGTGGTGTTTTTTGATCTCCAACGTCTGCATTTAGGAGTGGGCCAATAGGAGTAGCTAACATGCTTAAATGAGTACGGGAAGATGTTGCTATGTAACAAATTGCAAGAGAGTGGAAAAGGAAGGGGTTGGGGCCAGGATTGCATTATAACAGTTCTCTCTCAATTCATGTATCCATAATTAAAGAGAAAAGACACAGGAAATAAGAGTAGAGGAGGTCATTGTATTGATAGTGTCACTATAATAGGTGACTGTTTAAATCTCTCTTGTAGCTTTTTCTGCTGCAGGTGTGACCTGTTACTATGCAAGCGTTTTCTTTCACATATGATGATGTGAAATCTAAAGCATTGAGGTTTGCCGGATTGTACTTAAGTAGCGTTTGGAATGAGAAAAAAAAAAAATTGATTTGATTTGTAAATTTAATCTTGTATTTAGATATTTTAAAAATAAGAAATGATTTTATTTGTTAAGTTCTATGAGATTTGATTACTTTGACTTTGAAATCCTATCAAATTTAAAAGAATTAATTTGATTTTAAAATTTAAATATAAATAAATCAAATTAATTCCTATTTTTTAATTATTTCAAACCCTATCTAATATATTCTAAATATAAGAATTGATTTATAAATCAATCCAAATCCTTCTTTTTATAATTATTTGAAGCTCAAAACTCTCCAATAGAGAAGAGCAATAAACAAGATAAATCAATCCTAATTTTATTTTCTATAATCATTTTAAACATAAGATTTAACTTATAAATCAATTAAATTTAACTCAATTCAATTCATAGTTTTAATAATTCCAAACACTACCTTAATTTTTTTTAAGTATTTATAATTTTCTGTAACTTAATTTCTAATATGTTTGAAAAAAGGAATTCTAATCAGCATTTTTTTTTTTTTTTGGGTTTATAGCATAGAAGCATTTTATGTTCACATGAATGTGCATACTTAGGGTAACAATCTTGCCATTATTTATAATAATGCATTAATGCTATCATATATGATTTGCGTTTTAGTGTATGTTTGATAGGGGGTGTACAAATAACGGGTTAGATTGGGTTTTGACTGAACTTGAACTCAACTCAATTTATTGGACCAGGTCATTTATTTGAGCTTAGATTTGACTCAATAATAACTCAATTAATGACCAAGTCAAATTGGATCAATTCAACGTTTTGACAATATATACAACTTTAGATATTATACATGATAAAGTCATAAATTTAGAATTAAGAAATAAAATTTAAGAGATATTTTATAATACATATTTCAAAATAAGTTATATCAATACAAAAATAATATCATGTTATATAAAATATATTAATTAAAATGTAAAAGTATCATAATTTAACATTATTTTTTGTTGAAAAATGTAACTGTATAAGAATTATATGATTTTAAGCCAAGTTGGGTCAGCTCCAAATATGATCCTAATCTAATTTAAAAATATATTGGGTCAATAATTCAAAACTTGAACTCTGCTCAATAAATTTCAGGTTGGACAAATTATTGGATCGAGTCGAATTATGAACACTCTAATGTCTGATTTCAACGCAAAAGCAAGTTAAGTAAAAGTTGACACATTTTAACTTTATATAAATTTATCTTAAAAAATATCTTTTATATTGGGAAGCTTTCTTCTTCTTCTTTTTTCCCTATTGGATGGAATGACCAAACGGACTCTTGATAATTAATTCATATCAAACCAATTAACAACACGGAAGCTTTTTTAAGTAAAATAAAAAAAAATAAGGAATACATTAGTTGAGTAACAATTTGTCGGCATCTATAATTTAGACGACTATAGATTATTTTTTCCAAGTTTTTTGGATCTGTCAGGTTAAATAGTATCCAATACCGGAAATACTTAAAAACCATATATGTATTGTCATATCACCACATTATTTCAAAAATCTTGCATATACATAATGACATATATTTAAATGATAGTGTAAAATTTTTTATAATAACAATATATTAAAATTAATTTTAACCATAAAATATACTTAGAAATTAATTTTTAACTATAATCTAATAATTCATATATATAATTTTAAAATTATGAGTTAAAAAATTGTACAAATTCACAAATTGAAGAATATCCCTTGCAGTTATCTTTTTCCTATAATATGTATTATATAGGAGGAAAATTTTCAGTTTTAACTTTGCCAGGTGCTCTTAATTAAATTTATGGAGATCAACTCAATCTAACAGACTCTTTTCCTCTTATGTATATTTGGATGACAGTATTTCGTGAGAACGTAAAGATAATAAGGAGAAGAAAAATAATTTATCTTTTATAAAAAGTTAGTTTAAATAGAAAGAGAAGAAAAAGAAATTTATGAAGATTCATTATTCTTTTCTTTTCCTCAAATAGTGCTTTTATTCTTCTTTAGCAGAATAGAAGAAAATAAACTTTTATAAGTAAAAGAAATATATTTGATATCTTATTTAATCATTTAAATTTATAATAAAATAATAAAATTTCGCTTTTTTTGGGTTAAATTTTTTAAATAAGCAAAATAAAGGTGTTTCATTTGTTTCACTGTCTTTCTAACCAATTTCTGTTAGTTTATTGTTCTGTTCTGTTAATGTAAAAACATCTAAATATACTCACCAAAAAAAAAATCTAAATACAATATATGGTAAAACGAGAAAAATAAAGAGGGAACAGAAATATTAACTTGTCAAGAAAACATTTCGAGAACTACTAGTAGTATAACTAATTGATAGAAAACCAGTGGCCTTATGAAGAAACATTAAAGTCTTAGTAGCAGCAACACCTTGTGTTAGCCAAAAGCTATATACAATTAATACAATACAACTTGATAATCCAAAACCCAATAATCAAAATCAATAGGATTAAGGCTTGGTTTGATATTGTGGTGACTTTTTGAGAGTTGTTGAGTTCTTTAGGCTCTTTAAAAGCTGTTCTAAAAAAATTATAGTAATACTATTTTGTAAAATAATATAAAAATTATTCGCAAAAAGTAGAAGTCACAAAAGTAGTATTTAGTAAAGTTGCTCTTAAAATATAAAATTACTATAATAGACATAAATATTAAAGAAAATAATTGCTATTTTTAATGTCATTAAAGAAAATAAAGTTATACTAATTTTTTAAATTTTAGAGAATACAAAACAACTCAAAAAGCATCTCATGAGGGTTTGCAGAGCATCTCCCATCTTTTAAAAGTCAAGAGTAAAAGTACCCTAGCTTTTGATTTACTAAATAGAAAATATTGGCTTATGTCTTTCATAAATTAAAGCACCCCTTTAAAAAATACTACCAAACTAAGTCTAAGTCTAGTGGAGGGGGTTAATCCCTCGTAATGTAGTAAACTATAGTTCAAATTTCAACTAGAAGAAGTGCCCATTTTAGGTTTGGTTTGGTATTACTGTGACTTTTTAAAAGCTGTCAAGTTCTCTCGGCTTTTTAAAAGCTGCTCTAAAAAAGTCATAGTAATATTATTTGATAAAATTATGTAAAAATTGCTCTCAATAAACAGAAGCTACAAAATTAGTATTTGATAAAATTGTTCTTAATATCTAAAAAACTACAATGGTTATAAATACTAAAAAAAATAATTTTTATTTTTAATGTTATTAAATAGAATAAATTTATATTAGTCTTTTAAATTTTCAAAAGCACAAGCCAACTCTAAAAAGTACCACATGAAAGCTCTCGAGAGCACCCCTTAGCTCTCAAAAATAGAGGCAAAAGCACCCTGATTTTTTAATTTACTAAACAGAAAAAATTGGCTTATACTTTTCATAAGTTAGAACATCCCTTCAAAGAGCACTACCAAACTAGGTTTTAGCGTCTAGAATGTGACTTGAACAAAATTATCTCAAGTAGAGGATACCTGTATGAAACCAAAACTTATCAATGATCAATTTAATCTCAAATTATTGCATGCACAATAATTACTTTGTCATGATTGAATCCTTGAAGGGGATCACAATCATGTAAGATGAGGTAGAGAGAAATAGAAAAGATTAGGGAGAGAAACTCCATTTATCCTACGATAGCTATTATGTATCTCATCTCCATGGGACAATCAAGCATCGATCCTATTTATAGCTAGGAGCAAGGGTCTCCCCTTTATATTAACAACCTGATGGGCTAAACCTATCACTGTAGCAAGCTTATACACAAGTGGACCTATTAACGTATCCTAAAGAGCAGTGTTTAATTCCCTCAAAAAAAAAAAAAATACTTAATAATAATAAGTAATAATATATATGCCATAATTATTTTGACATCAAATTAATTTGAGCCATTATAAAATGTAACGTTAACTTAAGTTAGTCCACACAAAATTTTCAAACAACGACGAAATGAAGGATAGGACAAGAGAAAGAAAATTGTTTAATTTTATTGCAACAAAAAAAAGTGAAGATTATTATTTAATTTGTCTTCAAACTCTCAATTTTATTCTATTATAAATTGAGAATTGTGTAGAAAAAATTTTTAAACAACTATATTAAAAATTTTGTTATATACGTTATGAATAAAATAAGTCTTTTAAGTGAGGCATTTTCGTCTGTACTCATAATTGAGGTTGAAGTATTGCGACTTTATAATGGATGCAAAATATTTTTTGGTTCAAGATATTTTATGGGGGAACCATGTTGGAAAGTCGTAGTGGGGAGGGGAAAATTGTTTCTCTTTATTTTCTATTTTCGTGTCATCATATAACTAAGGATCAAAGTGTTAATTTTAAAGGATTTCAGGTAGATAAAAACGATTCAAATCCCCACTAACATAAGTCATTAGAAGTAGGATAGTGATGATGGATTTAGATAATTTGCGTAAAATTGTAAGTTAAAATCTTAGTACTATTGATATCTTAAAAAAATCTCTATTAACACACTAAAATCCCCAAAAAAATAATACTTGGATTTCTAATGATATCATAATATGAAAATAAAAAAGTGGAAAGGGGTAATTTTTCACTCCTACTACACAATTAAATTCCCGCAACTTTTTTTACATAGTTTCTCAATAAAAATCTTTGGGTAAAAAAATTTGTATCCATTCAGAATATGCAATACTCCGGGCTCAATTTTAGGTAGCAGAGAACGCTCCTTTAAGTTAAAAGATACATGTGGGTTTGTTTGGTTTAATTTTTAAAAAAAGGTTTTTTAAAAAAATATATTTTAAAAGAAGACTTTTTAGAGGAATTATTTTTAAAAGAATAATTTTTATTTAATTTGAATATGCTAAAAATAAGTTTAAAAGAATGAGTTTTATTTGGATAGAATAAAGTAAAATTATTTTTGATTATTAATGTGAGAGTAATAGTAAGATTTCTTTTCAAAAGAACTTTTTTTAAAATAAAAAGTAACCTCAAATATATTTCTTTTAAAAAAATTTTTAAAATTTTAAAATATCTTTTAAAAGAAAACTTTTACATATTAAATATATTTATTATTATATATTTTTATTGTTATTTTAATAAAAAGCCTTCCAAACCTTGTTGAAGTATAACCAAACGGACGCACATTCATTGAGCTTTGTGATCTCTCGTCCCCGCCGACATGGCCAAAAAGAAAAAGCTAAGAAAGCTTTTGTCATCAATTTTCTTTCTTTTTCTTGAGGTCAATAATACCATTTGCTTTACGAACGTAAAGAGAGCAATTAAAAGGCTAGTCATAGGGGAACTTAGTAGACAATGAATAAACCATAACTAAGTTACCTAATAAAATAGTTAATAATCACCTTCTTTCCAATCAATGCAAAAATTGACAAATCCGGCTTTGGAGAAAGGTATATATATGCTTTTATATTAATGGAAATAATCAGAGAGTAAGAAAATATTCTAATTGTCTAGAATGGGCTTTTGAAAAACTAAAAGAATTTGGATGAAATTCGCAGTTCTCAAATCAATATCTTTTTTTTAATTTTATTATATATTTATTTTGATTTTTTAATCTTATGGATGAAAAAAAAACTAATGATAGGAGAACTTAATCTCTATAATAGACCAATCCTACTCTTGCCAAATTAGTTTGAGTCTCACTTCTAATACTAGCTAGTAGTTTATAACAAAAAAAAAATCAATGTTTGGTTTTGTTATAAATGATTTATAAATATTTTGAACCGGATTTTTTTGATAATTTTTTATGTTATTCTATTATTACATTTAGTACAAAAAATAAAAAATAAAATGATATTTACTTTTAATCATAAATATAGACAAAAATATTACAGGTTACCGATCAATAACAATTCCCATAATACTGATGACCATTTAGAATAATTGAATGGCCTTTCAATTAAAAGTGTTCAAATCCAATCTAACATAATCAAAACCATTAAACCGATCAAAATAATCAAGAATCGATTAAAACTGCAAATGTGTAAATTGATTGGTTCTTGTTTTCTAAAAATTGCTTGGATCATATTAGATTTCAGATTTAATATTTAAAATCGATTTAATTCAATCCAAACTAAATAATATTATATAAAATATATTTTAATTATGAAGTTTATACTTTTACTTATAATAATTTTAATTTATTATATAATATTTTTTATTTATATATTATACTCAGTTAATAAATATTATTTAATACATATTAAATGTGTTATTTTTATTTATTTATTTTATTGATTCAAATTACTTTTAATTTATAATATTCAAAACTTTGTCAAGAACCAATCAAACTGATAAAAATTGGACCGGGTGGTATTAGATTCAAAATTTAAATTAAACCGATCCAAATCTAAATCACTATAAATTATATTTTTTGGATCGATTTGATTTTTCATTCAAAATCAACCTAAATTGTACCGCAAATACTCCTAAGTCCAGTTAATTTTGTATGTTAACCATCCTTTCTAATAATTTTCCCATAATTTATAATGATCAAAGTGTAAATAAAATGTCTTGAAATGAAAGTATTTGTATTCTGTTTTGCTAGATTTAATTTTACCATTTTGTTGGCTGTGCTAGATGCCAGCTGTAAGTAACAATTAATAAAAAATGAAAATAGGAAAAAAAATGAAAATAGTATGAAATTTTTGTAATTAATTTTAAAAATAAAAAATTAGAATATAAAACATGTTTTAATATTAAATAGAACCTTAAATTTTTAAAACAGAGTAACGCATTTTGATTTTCGAAATCAAGAATTGAAATAATAATTGTTATTTGAATCATTTTTTTCTTTTTTTTTTCTTTTCTTTTGTTTTTTTACGCGAAGTATTCTTTTCTTTAATTGCTATCTAGTCGGATGATTTTCAATTTCATTTTGCCTCTTCCAAACAAAACTTTGTAAGGCATAACATGTCCTTCAAAGTCAAATTTTTTTGTCTTCATTTTTGTTGTCCTTGCTCAAATCAAATTTTGTAAAGACCATTATATTTTTCAAATTATTTTTCTGCTAATTACCTTATACATTATACTCTTCAAAAGATTCAGATTGCACTAAAATATTAATATTAATTTTGATCCCGAAAGTGCATTTTGACATATTTTATCTGCATTTTAAAACATTTCATCTAATGGTAAGTGCATAGGTTCATGGAAAAATATGAATGATTAATTCACTACAAGAAGAACATAAATTTGCCAGTGAAGAGAAAATCGGATGGGACTGGCCGGTTGGACCGGTCCAACCGGGAATATTTTTTTCGAATTTTGATTCTTTTAGCATGTTTATTTGTTATATATTCTTAAATTAATTTAAAAATAAAAATAAAAATAATTATTATACTATCTGTGAGTATTTTCTAAAAAAAATATAAATAAAAATTAAAATAAATAAATTTTATATTTAAGATATTTAATAAAATATCTCATAATAAATATTATTTTATATTAATTATATTATTATTAATAATTTAATATAATTTTTTATTTTTAATTATATATATATATAATTTTTTTTATTATATTCAGGTCAGACCCTTAATTAAATCGATTGAATTTCTAAACATTTGAATTTCTATCTCTACCGGTTCGATACGGTTTTTTAACCTTAAAATTTGCAGCAAAAAATTTGTGAAAGACTCGAGTTTACGGAAATTTATGGCGAACTTGACAGCATAAAAAAGCAAAGCGACGGATGTTGCTACAGTAAAAGTGGACGTAAACATTTTGAAAAAATTTAAAAAAGGGAAAATACTGTTTGTGGTAGACTTGGTTGCTGAAAAAAGTAAAAGAATTAAAAAAGAGAGAGAAGAGTACTTTGTGGCCTTCGCCAGGGATCATGGAAAGATACGAATGATTTTTCATTCTAAGAAAAGAATTTAATTTAAATATATTAATAATATAAAATATTATTAATTAATTAAAATAATAAAAAATATTAATTTATATAAATAATTATTTATTATAATAAAAAATTTATTATAATTTTTTATTTTTTATTTTTATTAATTAATAATATAAAATTATTTTATATAATCAATACATATCAATTAAACTTAAAAAAAATATAAATTCGTGACGGACTTGAGTTTGTGAAAATTTACGGCGAATTTTACAGCAAAAAAAAGTTTGCGACGGATGTTCCAACAGTAAAAAGTGGATGTAAACATTTTTAAAAAATTTAAAATAGGGAAAATAATGTTTGTGGTCGACTTGGTTAATTGCTGAAAAAACTAAAAGAATGAAAAAAAAAGAGAAAGAATAATACTTTGTGGCTGATTTGGTAGCCACAAACTTCCAGTTTTTTAAAAATAAAAATTTAAATTTAAACTTGCAGTAAACTTGGCAACTGCAAAGAATAAAAATAAAATTTCAAAAAGAATAATAGTTTATGACGAAATTGGCCGCGACAAACTTTCAATTTTTTTAAAATTAAAATAAAAATTTAAATTTACAGTGAATTTGGCAGCCGCAAAAAAAAAAAAAGAAAAAAGAATAATAGTTTGTGGCCCTAAGTCCACCACAAACTTCTGAATTTTTTAAAATAAAAAATAAAAAACTGATGCGCAGAAGATTTTCTCTTAAATGAGTATTTTCTTGTAGTGATTAGTTGATAAGCTTTAATCATAATAATTTTGCAGTATATTTAAGGCTCTTTAAATATAATTAATAACCCACGTCGAAAAAAAAAATATTCAATCAAAAAATTTTGAAGCTTCTTTTAATCTTGTTACATATTAAAAGGTACTTATTATCTTTTATTATATTTTTTAATTATTTAATAATAAAATATTAAACAATTTTAAATTTTCAAATGATTTACTTGTATTTAAATTACTAATTTTTATATTATTTTATTGACTAAAGTTATTTAGAAAAATATTGTAAAACGCAAAATAAATAAACACGAATATATAGTAATTATATTTTATTTACTTTAAATAAAAAAATTATATTATCATCATTATATATTGCATTTTATATAAAAGAGATTAATTAGTATGATTGTTATTATAATTGAAATTTTACAGCAGCAGCAACAGCAACAACAATAACGACGACGACAACAACAACAACAACAATAATAATAATAATAGTGATAACAATAATAAATATATGAATATTGATTGATGAAAACAATTAAAATTAATTAACTGTGAAATCATGGCACTTTTTGATTAAAATATTAAGAAAAAAAATGCTTTATTCCTAAATTATAGGTCATATATATTTTAACTCTTATATTTTAAAAATATATTAATTAACTTCATGAACATTCATAAACATATATTTTAATCAAAATAAATGTACTATACTCCTTAAATTTTGGGTCATATATCAATTGACTACTTGAACTTTGTTATATATGCAATTTGATACTCTAAATTTTCTTCCTATTTTTGTTAACAATTAATAGAAAAGTCAACAAAAAGAATGATTTATAATTTTTTAAAATACAGGAGCTAAAGTGCATATGCCTATAGCTCAAAAAATAAAGTGTTTTTTTTTTTCCCACATATTAAGATAGGAAGAACCTGGGATGCAAATCAATGTGTTGAATATATATTATTATTTCAAAAATTGGATTGGCGTTTGAACCAGTAAAATTTCTAATTAAATTACAATTGAATTTATGGCCAAACTATATTAAGTTAAAACATATGTAAATAAAAGGATGGATTACACTGACCTCCGTTGAGGTTCAGTATAATTACACTTAATACTCCTATAATTTTATTTGCTTAGTGTCTTATCTATAGACAAAGGGATACCGAGTATAATTACACTGAATATCAGAAGAGGTCAGTGTCACCCTAAATAAAAAATATGGACATATCATATTTTGCCTATTTGACCAGCTTATTTTATCCCCATTTTAAAACACTTCATTAATGATAAATATGCACTTTCATGGAAAAAATGTGAATGGAAATTAAATAGACCAATAGGGATTGGATCAAGTAGAAGGGTTTAGTCCTCCACAACTTGGCGAATCATAATTTGAATTCTAATTGGGAGAGGTGTTCACATTCTTGATCGTATCTTGAGCAAGATTGTCTTTAGTGGAGGATACCTGCACAAAAAAAAAAAGAAAAAGATGAAAGTCTTTAAGCATAATATTTTTCATTATATTTAAGATTAGTTGAATATAATTAATAGCTAATAATTAGGTTAAAACCATTTTTTGGTCACGACATATGTTCTGGATTTTGTTTTGCTCTATACACTTATAAAATTTTGGCATTAGGTCCCTATATATTAAAAAAATTTTAGTTTGGGTCTCTACAACAATATTGATTTAGTCCTTGCCATTAAAAAATTGCTAAACAGTATTAGTTTTTTATAACATGGTATAAAAACTGATATGAGATATGATAAAACTCTATTGAGATTGTTTTGTGCTTAAAAAAATATTATTTTGATACCGTTTTAGTCACTTCTCTATTTTTGAAAAAAATTTCATTTTAGGCCTAAAAAACCCCTCAAAAATATTGTTTTGGGACTACAATAACAACATATCATGTCTATGTTAGATCTAATTAGTCACGTCAATAAAAACTAATATCGTCTAATAATTTTCTAATGACAATGATTAATTCCTTAACGAAATAGTCCTATAAGGATCTAGCCAAGACCTTTTTAGTACAAGGGTTAAAACCAAAATTTGGAACATGTGTAGGGACCAAAAAATGGTTCTAACCCAATAATTATTGATTGAAAAATTTTGAAGCTTCTGTTAATTTTGGTAATGTTAAATGGTATTTATTATCTTATATTATATGTTTAATTATTCAAAAATAAAATATTAATATTTCTAGATTTTTAAATAATTAATTTTGTATTTAACTTACTAAATTTTATATTATTTTATTAATTTCAATTCTTCAAAGGAATATTATTAAGCCGTAGTTAAAAAAAATGAATATATAGTGATTATATTTTAATTCAAAGATATGGTAAGTTCATTTTTTAGGTAATTGACCAGCTTATTTTATATCCATTTTAAAACATTTCATCTAATGATAAATACATACGTTCATGGAACAATATGAATGAAAATTAATTAGATGATGGCCTTTAACCATAACAAATTTTCATTATATTTAAGATTTAGTGAACATAATTAATAACTAATAATTATTCATCGAAAAAAAACTTGAAGCTTCTGTTAATTTCGGTACCACATGTTAAAAGGTTTTTGTTATGTTAATTTCGGTACCACAAGTTAAAAGGTTTTTGTTATCTTTTAATTATTAAAAAATAAAGTATTAGTCATTTTTTAGATTTTGAAATAATTTTTTTTTTAACTCACTAATTTTATATTATTTTAACAATGGTTGTTTAAGGAAATATTATTAAACACTAAATAAGTAAACAAGATAATATAGTAATTATATTTTTGTTACTTCAATATAAAATTTTATTATCATTTTATAATGTGTTGCACACTATATACAGGAGTTTTTTTTTTTTTTGTCTTGATGGAACTATCGGAATCCGAACCCTATTAATAAGAATTTGACTAATCCGACTAGACTCGAATGAGATTTTAAAAGGGGTAAAGTTCTCTCAATAAGAGTATTTTTTTTTCTATTCTCAATATTCGAATCTGAAACCTTTGATCAAAGGTTAAGGCACTTATCACCTCAACTAACCTCACGTTGGTTATATAGAAGAGTGTAGCTAGTATAATTGTTATTATAATTAAAATTGTATAATAATAATAATAAGTACGTGAACTTCATTGTATTGTTCGATTAAAATTTTAAGAGAGGAAGAACCAGCAATGCAAATCAATTTGTTGAGTATATAATATATTAATATTTTAAAAATTGAATGGGCATTTGACCTAGTAAAACTTCTAAATTATAATTTAATAAATTTAATTTACGGTCAAAATATAACTGAAGTGCACAATTAAATAATTAAATCCAAGAGAAGGGTCAGTTCAGGGTACAATCTGCGAACCTCTTTGACCGGCTTATTTTTCACCCATTTAAAAAGTTTCATCCAATGGTAAATACGTACGTTTGTGGAAAATGTGAATGAAAATAAATTAGAGTACAGTCGGCAACCATAAACGGTCGCCAACGCCTACAAAAACTCTGTTTCCTTATTCAGTGTTGAAAAATGAAAATATTAAAAAAAATGACATAATTCAGTTTTCGTGCACTCAGTATAAAATATTTGGAAATTGTTAAATAGTCATAATTTTATTTTTAAAAAAATTCTCTTTTAGAATAATGTGATATATATATAAATGAGATATATTATTTTATTTCATCAAATGATTATTTTTTTAACAAACTTTTAGCTAATAATATTACTCAAAATATTTTATATTATCAATTAATTATATATTATTATATATATATAAATTTTGAAACTAACAATAGTTGAGTACATCAGTAAATGAATTGTACTTTTAAAATAGGGAAATTATTAGGTGCTAACTTAATCACTTATAAAATGGTATTTCATTTTTAAATAATAATAGAATCTATTATATTTTATATTATCAATTCATTATATATTATTATATATATAAATTTTGAAACTAACAATAGTTTAGTACAATAGTAAATGAAATGTACTTTTAAAATGAAAAAATTATTAGATACTAATTTAATTACTTATAGAATGACATTTCAACTTCAAATGATGATAGAATTTATCATTAATCTATATATATCACTTCATATTTGTTTAGAGCATAATTTATGGAGCACTTAACAAATTCTCCCTAAAGAGAGAGTTAAGATTTAAGTCATGAAGAAGATAATGACTTAGCCGTAAAAATACATCAATATTAAATTCTTATAAAAGGATTAAATCCTATTATATCATTATTTTTTTACCAATGAATTATTAGTTGACTGGTACGTAGTTTTTCATAAAAATAAAAATACAAATTAAATTATTAGAAAGTGCATTTACTAAAAAAAAAAATTATAAATATTTTATCTCCCGTAATTAGGACAACAATGTCCCCCTAAAATAACTGTATCCTAATTATCAAAGACTGATTAAAGTGG
This sequence comes from Pterocarpus santalinus, assembly GCA_031439595.1. Lineage (NCBI taxonomy): Eukaryota > Viridiplantae > Streptophyta > Magnoliopsida > Fabales > Fabaceae > Pterocarpus > Pterocarpus santalinus. The sequence continues at coordinate 64,247,976 of CM062532.1, forward strand.
TCTTGTTTTGTTTTTATTTTTCTCTCCACTTTCCTCCTTTACACCGCAATCTCTCTTTCTCTCTCCCTCTCCCTCTCCCTCTCCACCCATCTCTCTCTCTCTTCTCCACCGTTCACTCCCTTCAGCCATCTTGTACTCTCTCTGTCTCTCTATAAAAGCAAACCCACCTAGCCACTAAACTGTTCCCACTCTCTCATCTCATCGCACACCTTTTTCCACACCCAACCCATGGCTGACCCTTACTCTAATTTCTTCTCCTCAGGTGGAGGAGGCTTCTTCCAATTCAACCCCATGAATATCCACCACCACCACCACCATTTCCCTCCTTCAAACCCTTCTCCACAGCACCACCACCCTTACCCCCACAACCGCAACAACACCTTCATCACCACCAAAAACATAGACACCACCACCGGCACCAACACCAACACGAACACCACCTTTTTTCACTACCACCATCACAGTGGTGCTACTCCTTCTTCTTATTCTTGTTCACCCCCTTCTCCTCCTTTGAGGCAAGAACTCCCCCTTCTGAGCCTCAGCCCCGCAAAGCAAGAAGACGAAGAACAACAAGATGACCCTTCTTGCACTGCCATGGAAGTGGAGGTTAACAACCCCAAAGAGGAAGAAGAAGAAGAAGAGGATGGTACTGGTGCCACTACTGTCACTGTTGCACTCCACATAGGGTTGCCCAGCCCTAGTGCTGCCGAGATGGCATCGGTGCTGTCCTCCAATTCCTCGGAGGTCACTGACAAGGAACATGGTGGTGGAGATGGTGGAAGTGAGGATTCTGGGTTCATGGGCAACAGGCTCAACAAGGGACAGTACTGGATCCCTACCCCTTCTCAGATTCTCATTGGTCCTACACAGTTCTCTTGTCCTGTTTGCTGCAAAACCTTCAACAGATACAACAACATGCAGGTAATTGAGGAGGTTAATTTCTTCATTGTTTGTGTAACACGGAAGAAGAAGCTAAAGGCCTTGTATCTCCTTCTTTCGTTCTATGTATCTCTCTCTCTCTCTCTCCCATTATTATTATTTTTTTTCACTTTTTGTTTTACAATTCAAGGTAAAAAAATGAGTTCCCTTTGCTTCTGGCTCCCCTTTCTGTCTATGAACTTTACTTCCCTGATTTGAACCTCTAACGGTTCTCTGATGCTTGGATGGAAAGAGGAAAAGATTGGTTGTTAAATCTAAGGGTACTTGTCCTCTTCTTCTGCTGCTTAATTTTGTTTTTGTTTTTCTTTTTCTCCTTGCATTTATTTATTTTACCCCTTTTTTCCCTGGGTTATTTTCTTGCCCTCCAGTCATAGTTTTATTAAAGTAATTCAAAATTTTTTCAGCATTTTTGCATGGTAAATTAAAGCCGGCATATATATCTGGTTGTATATTATATCAACGATTCTTTTCCTGATTCAGACTGAGACTGGGATCAGTACCTTTCCTTTCCTTTTGGTTTGATTAAACTACTCAAGCCATGTTCCTTGTGCCTTTAGTACATTGGAGTCTGTGCTCCTTATGTGTTTTGGCAGCTGCATATAGAGAACTGAAAATTTTGCAGTGTTTTCTTCCAGATCGCTCAGATAATGATGTAAGTCCTACAACAAGAACTTCGTCTCTCTTTGTAGCCCTTTGGTCTGAATCCGAAACATCTTCTGGACCTGAAAGCCCCATACATGCTTGGGACATAGCTATAGCCTACCTCTCTTAATTCCCTCCAATTCACCTTCCAAATCAGCCTTCTCCCTTTTCCATTGCAGATGTTACAAAGTTGGAAAGAATGAGTACTCATTAAAATTTCATTAAATTTGTACGAAAGATATCCTTTTTGCTTTTCTTTTTTGACTGAACCAAAAAAATCCTTTTAGTTCCTGAGGGTCGTTCAACATATAATTATATATTGTATAAATTACCAATCCGTAGGGGAAAAAAAAAAAAGAACTTGCTCCTACTTAATTAGAAGCGACCGCTAGCTGATGGGATAATTAATGTCTATAGTATATTTATATATCCACTTCAGTTCCATGATTGATAAGTGAATTTAATAAGATATAAGAAAAAAAAAATCCTTCTGTCCAAATTAAATCTTAGCACCTTGGTGATTATTAATATCACACTACAAATTCAGAAAGGTTCCTTGACATTTAGTTAGCGAGCTATATAACTAAGTTTTTTTTTCTTTTAATTATTTTTTGAGCTTAAACTTTCACCATGAATAGCTAGTACAGCCTTTGATCATTTTTTTTTCCCGCTATATCCTAACTTCTTTTTGGGGTGTCTATATTTTTTTTAATTTTCAGATGCATATGTGGGGTCATGGATCACAGTATAGAAAAGGGCCTGAATCTCTGAGGGGTACCCAGCCAACAGGTATGTTGAGGCTTCCTTGCTATTGTTGTGCACCAGGGTGCAGGAACAACATTGATCACCCAAGAGCAAAGCCCCTCAAGGATTTTAGAACACTCCAAACACATTACAAGAGGAAGCATGGGATTAAGCCCTTCATGTGCAGGAAATGTGGCAAGGCTTTTGCTGTGAGAGGAGACTGGAGAACCCATGAAAAGAACTGTGGGAAGCTTTGGTATTGTATCTGTGGGTCTGATTTCAAGCACAAGAGGTCCCTTAAGGATCATATAAAAGCTTTTGGTAGTGGCCATGCAGCTTATGGGATTGATGGCTTTGAAGAAGAAGATGAACCAGCCTCTGAAGTAGAGCAGGATAATGAGTCCGCCCAGTAATTTTGGGACTGGATTAATTTTATGTGAATTATCTTAATTATTTTGTGAAATGATTGGGGATGAATATATATAATATATATATATATTTGGAGATGGCTTCCAATTTCAGAACTATATATAAGCACCAATTAGTTTAAATGGAACGCCAACTTTTCCCTTCTTTTCTTTCTTCTTCTTCCTTTCTGTTGGAATATTAGCTAGCTAGGAGATCCTGGATACAAAAACACATATATATAGCTGGTTAAGCCATATATATAATTATATATCCAACTTTGTTGAATTTGTTATGGCGTATTAGACCTTCCCTTCTCTTCTTAAGCTGCTTATTATATAAGGCATGATTTCTTTCTTTGGCAAAAGCACAACTCACTAATTGATTAATGCCTAATATAAAGTAGCTCTTATATTTAAATTAATTTATTTCATATTTTTTCACACATATTGTGTGGGTTCATTCTGCCGTATCGACAACTAGATTCACCGAATATTTACATATATTTATCATCGATGTAACCAAGCTTTAAACTTCTGTGATCCTATCTCGTACATGTTGTATTATTGTATAGTAGAACAAAGTCAATCTTGTACCCTATGTTGTTGTATCAATTTATATTGCATATCGAATTATATTAATTGAACAATATTCATGAGGTTTATGCCGTTTTCCAACAGGAAAAGGGTCAAGGTCAAGAAAAGCTTTTTATTTTTCCCTTTCAAATCCAGAGTTATAGGCCTCTTCAAACTTTGAGGGATATATATGATATGCATGTGCATGGACAAATACCTGTGGGACATTCCATAGATTTTCTTGGCATTGATAACTCAGCTTTCTTCCCTCAAGATCCTCATGGCACGTATTCACCCATTAATCCACAAGGTGTCTCAAGATGAGTGGGTGAAAGACATATTCATGTATAGTGAAGTGTATGAATGGATGGTAAAAAGCATGGTTGAGATAGTAAGCAACTTTAACTTTTTAAATGTAAAATATAAGTTCATATTATAAAGAGGTAACTCTGATAAAAAAAATTATATAATTCTTACACTCTCGCAATATACAAGAATTATTTTTATAAATGATTTAAATGGACTCAAATTATAAAAATACCCGTGTTCTTAATTAGAAAAACGGGTTTAAGGTCTATTTGCCCCAACACACACAAAGGAAGGGATATGGGGGAGTATATTACGGTTAATTGTAGGTCATTCAGATATATAGCCTTTTCATCGTCCCTGTGAAACTGAAAATATACGTCAGCTTTTTGTTGGGGAGGTGCATACGATGCCCTTTTGCTTTGCATAGTGGAGAAGGATATCTTTGTTGATAGATGGAACATATACCATTTCAGATTCACCCTTGCTTGGAAAATTCAAAGCAAATTATTAGCTTTTCATATAAGAGAAATACATATTATAAAAAGGAGGATATATCAAAAGATATATAGGTAGGATGGGTGTGATATCACATAATGGTCCCAAGTGTGAAGTTTGCAAGGGTATGAGGGTACTGGCAATGAAATGAAGGGGATCTCATTTGCAGCTTTGGAGAGGGGGAGAGAGAGAGAGAGAGAGAGAGAGAGAGAGAGAATGGGCAAAAGGTGAGGTATAGCTGAAAACTGCAAGAGTGTGGAGCCCAGGTCGTGTTGGTTGGGCTGATTGGCAACATATACTGATGCACCCTACAGTGCATACACACACACACACATATTACACACACACGCACACTTCTTCCTTCTGATGGATAAACTGTAGACTGAAACGACCTTTCAGCAAATTTTGACTACATATATATATCTCTCTCTATCTCTGTGCTGTAAATTGAGCTGTCGCAGCCTTCAATCCATACGGTGTGGTACGTACATGTATATATGCGTGATGTGTACAATCGACAGCACTGAGGAAAACGAAGCCAAAAAGAAATCAAAAGATCTTTTCTGCATGGGTTGGCTACTTTAGTTACCTACATAATTAGCTTTTGTATTCACAACATTGGCCTTTGGTGCAAAATCGTAGCCTACCTTTAAGTGTGTGTGTGTGTTTTTTTTTTAAATTTAATTATTACCATATTTCTTTTGAAAAAATTAATTTTAATATATTTTAAGTTTGAAGCGTCTTACCTGATCAAATAATCATATGTTGTATTTTGTAAAAATTTTACCCTTCAATTGAAATAGGAGAAAACCGGAGGCAAACACAAGAAGAGAAGAAAAAAGATTGGATAGAATGTGACATTTTCACACATTTGGAAAAGAAGAGAAAACGAGGAAAAAGAAAATAAAAAAAGTTATAGATCCTATCGTAAAAAGTTTTCTTCACTGGATTGAGGAGAAAATTGAGACATGATAGTTTGCAATACATAATTATATTTTATTCATATAATATCTTCTTTCACTATAAAAGACAATTATCCAAAAAGTTATTTATATAAAATTATATTTTCTTTTCTATTTTTTTTCAATTATATAGTATGAGAGAAAATATATTTCTCTACTTATTTATATATAACTCTTGATCTATTTAAAAGAAAGCATTCGAGAAGTTCCTATATATTTTCATAACAAGAAAAAAATGGTACTTTCATTATTCAATATATTAGCTATTATCTTCAAAATGTAATAAAATTAAGAGATAGTAACAAACCTATAAACTTGATTTGCTATGCTGTAAATGTTGCAGAACGTTCCCTTTTTTTTAACTCGAGTTATAACAATTTCTCTGACTTTTAAAGCAATCATTATAAAAGTAAAATAGTTTTAATAAATAATGTATTAAATTATAATTAGATGCCCATAAAAAATAAATTATAATTAGATTATAATGTAAGCAAAATTTTATATTAAAAATATATGAAAATTAATTTTTTTTATAATTAATTATCATATTTTATGAGAATAAAATATATATTATATAATGTTTTATTTCCCGTGAATATATACAATCTCTTCATATGTTCTCAAAAACTAACCCAGTGTCCAATGTTAAATAGTTGATGGAATGATGGGCATGTGGGGTAATTACCAATTCCTTTGTGACTGAGGAATGAACTCAACAGCAAACCGTAAGTAAAGCATTTATTGACAATCAATATCCCACCCCTTTGTTGTGGAGACCAACCCTACCACTATATTGACCTCTTGGGATTTAGCTCCATCAGATGATATCTCTCTCTCTCTCTCTCTCTCTCTCTCTCTCTCTCTCTCTAGGAGTGTGTTTTTGTATCTCTCAACATCATCTTTATTTTGTGTGGCATTTGTGCTTTTATTGGAAGTCTCCATCCTAAAACCACCAACACCCCCAATTTGCCCTGCACTGTGATTACACACAAGGTCACCTACGTACGTGCGATCGACATTGATCATTACTTAAATTCATTTTTGAAAAGAATGTAGAAGAATTAAAAGGTTAACCTCAAAAAAGGGCTAATAAAGATTATAAGTACGTAAGGTATGTATAAATCCATGCATGTACATGCACCATTACTTTAGATATACTATAAAATAAAAGCATTCAGGTAAGAGAACTCTTGACCTTAATTAATTGTAATACACTATATCTGCAGGTTGTAATCCCAAGATTCTTTTGTTTATTAATTACAACTCTTCTACCAATAAACTATTAAAATTAACAATCGATTCAATATATATGAACAGGGTTGGCAGCTAGCTCTGCAGCACCATGATATACCGTGCCATGACCATGTAAAGGAGACCGAACAACCCAACACGCAAGAATATGTTATATGTGATATTCTTCTTTTGCATTCACATTTCAATACAGTAGGGACAGCTTTGTCTCCTTTGGCTCGAATCACTATCTCTTTTTTGTAATTTTTTTAAAATATATTTATGTATTTAAAGTTCACAGTCTTTTGGATTTTAATTAAGTTCTTCCAACTACACAGGGTAAAGGGAATTTTTTTCGTCTCAAATTAAGAGTAAGTCTAATTATTACAATATAAATGCTATATAAAAAAGAGTGGCAGTTTGTTCTTGTACGTATATAATAAGCATCGCTTGCATAAATTAGTGCTCATATAAGCTTTAGAATGAAGGCGTTAGTGTTAAAACAACAAATATATGAGTTTTTTCAATTAACTTATTAGAATTCCTTGAACTTGAGAATGCTACACCTGTACTAATAATAATAATAATAATAATAATAATAATAATAATAATAAAAACTTGACTATTATATAGAAACTATAATCCTAAAAAAGATTTATCATGCGCAATTAATGAAGAAATAATACTAAATTATACAATTTTTATTCTTTATATGACAATGTTCTGAAAGTTTAATTTCTGTTGCTTAAGTATAACATTTCACTGAAATAGTTTTTTTTCCCTTTTTTTCACATGAAAAGTCCATTTCAATCTGAAGTCAAGACAAACTTTCAAATCTATTGTATATTAGGAAGATACTTACAAATGATTCACTAATTGAAAAAAAAACTTAAAATTGAATTGAAGTCGTGATAAAATATAAACCAAAAGTTAATTAGGTGAGTTTTGACTCCATTGACTCAAAATAGATATTTTAACATGCTAGGAAAAAAAAAAACTAGCTTTTTGTTTCTCATGATATCAAGTAATGCCTTCGTTAACATAGTGATATAAAACCAACGAACATATAGGTCAATTGGCCAAGGCTACTCTATCTTAACTAGAGATTTTGAGTTTGAGATCTGGGTATACAGTTGTGTTAAAAAACTTAGAAGGAAAAGTTTTACTATCAAAGTAGTTTTACCTAACTTGAGTTGGATTACCTCCTATAGAAGGTCACCTGTGGCTTGGATAGAAAAAATATAGTGATATAAAGTTAGTTCCTCTAGAGTAGTGATATTGAGACCAACTCCTTTAGACATAGAGTAATATGGTTGCCCTCCCAATAAACGTTTATAGTACTTGAGCCTTTACCCTTCCTTATTGCTGGGATGCATAGCGAAATAGGTTCCACCAACACTCTCGAATGAATCCAATAAATCAAATAAAAACATAAAACATCAAGAGAAAGAAATTAGCAGAATGCTAATCATTGTAAATACATAAGAATTAATGTAGTTTGGCAAATCTCTTGGCTACATCTATCTTAGTGGATAAACAGTTTTACTATGAGAAGAAAAATAATACAAAAATATTACTTAATTCTTATAACCAAATCCCCTTGTACTATTATACACCATTCTCATAATCTAAAATACCCCTCGTTCACTTGCTCTCTTTCTCTTTTTCACATACCTAGACCATTGATTTTCCCTATAGCTAAGGATAGTTAGCCTTTAAGACTCTTTATTCTCATCCTAATATATAGATTTCCGAACAATCCTAACAGATTTTTTTCAAGTTAATTTTCCATCATAACAAATTAATTTCTTGGATAATTTTACTTTTTTTTTTTCTTTTGAAAAATCTCTAGGATTATATCCTTAATTCAAATATTCCCAAATTTAAGGATACATATTTTAAGGATATACATAAAATAAAATCAATTGCAATCTTATCAAGATACACATGAGTCAACTTTCCTAAGATATATGAGTACAATTTGCTCACCTTTTCATCCAACACACTTATTTAATTTTGATGAGTTCTTATGTTTCATAATATCATTTAATGTTGAATTTTAATTTTATAGTACTATATAGGAAACGCTATAAGCTTTTTAAAACCTTTATGTTATTCTATATATGATATAAAATAGATAAAAAAAATTGTATGTATCAGCACCAGGCTCGAAGAAGAAAGTGTGAAGAGAAAGTGTAGAGAACACCTAGAGAAAATTGTTAAAGAAATGCATTTGATCTTATTGAATTGATCCCACTGATGCACAAGTGTTATAATAGTGTTTATACACTCAAACTTGCATTGCTAGAGTAACTACCATCCTAACCGACTTTCTAATAGATAACAGATTTTGTTATTCAGTTACTCCCATGTGCAAAATTGTTCTTGAGTGTCCTATCCCTTACATCCCTCCTCAAACTCAGTAATTGAGCATCTTTAATTTTGAGTTTGGCACAGAAGTCTGAGAAAGAGATATAGGAGATTGGTTTGGTAAGTATGTCAGCAACTTGAACATTGCCAAGGATGTGAATGACTTGAACTCAGCCTTTAGCAACATGATCTTGAATAATTGCTAGATCCAACTCAAAATGCTTGGTCTTGGAGTGTAAAATGGGGTTGGCAACAAGAAGCACAACAGATAAATTATCAAAGTACACAACAGGAGTAAATGGCAGAGGAATATGTAATTCAGTGAGGAGAGTATGAATCCAAAATAGCTCAGCAACAAAGGAAGCCAAACTCCTATACTCAACCTTAATGCTAGATCTGGAAATTGCATGCTATTTCTTAGAGGACCAAGAGATCAAGTTAGGTCCTGAGAACACATCATATCCATTGGTTAACTTGCGATCATCAAGGTTTGAGCCCCAATCAAAGTCACTATATGTAGTGAGAGCTAGAGAGGAAACCTTTTGCAAATGCAAACCAAAATGACAAGTACCACTTTGATACCTCAGAATATGCTTCACTGCTTTCCAATGAGCTTCAAGGGGGTGTTGCATAAATTAATAGACTTTATTAACAGCATATGCGAGTGCAGGCTTGGTCACAGTAATATATTGCAGGCTACCAACGACTAATCGATACAGATTGGGATATTCAAATTTAAGACTACGAAAAAAGGAGAGTTTTAACGAAGAAGGCAAAGGAGTGGCATAGGCCTTGCAGCTAGTCATATCAGCATTGCTAAGAAGATCTTAGATATACTTTGACTAAGAAAGAGCCATACCCCAGGAAGTGTAAGTAACTTCTATTCCAAGGAAGTAATGAAGTTGCCCAATGCCTTTTAAGGCAAAAGACTTATTTGGTTGCAAACCAAATCAGTGATATAGGAATAATTACTACCAATAACAATAATATCATCTACATAGATAAGAATGTAGCTGATAGAAGAGGGAGTACTCAAGTTCACAAATTAACATCAAATTTGGTTTATTGAAATCCAAGAGAATGCAGAGCTACGGTGAGTTTGGTATACCAAGCCTGAGGAGCTTGCTTCAGCCTATATAATGCCTTTGTTAATTTGCAAACAAGCTTGCCATCACCAACTTCATATCCTTGAGGCTGACTCATATAGATATCCTCTTGCAAATTCCCATTTTAAAATGCATTGTTGACATTAAGCAGCCTAATGCACCAGGAATTAGTCACAACCAAAGACAAAATAACTTTGATGGATTAAGGGTTGACTAAGGGCTGAAAGTCTCATTCAAATCAAAACCCGACCTTTGATTAAAGCCTTTAGCAACTAAATGGGCTTTGTACTTCTGAAGTAAGCCATCATAATTATATTTAACTCGAAATACCCACTTTGAACCAATAGCACTCCTCCCAGGAGGTAACTCAACAAAAGTCCATGTGTTATTTCTTATAAAAGTCGCATACTCATCATCCATGGCTTACTTCCAGTGAGGAATGGAGAGAGCTTGCTTCACAAAAGTAGGTTCAATAGAAGCTTAAAATACCTTTGGCTTTCTAATGTCTGCCTTGGCCCTAGTACACATATTGTGCTCATTAAGTGGTGGGACAAAAACAACAGTTAGGGTTGCAAAGGTGGTGAGAGGAAGGTGTGGTGGGGGTGAATTAAATGGTAGAATAATTTCAATTCTAGGTTCTGAGCTAAGAGATGTAAAAGGAGGTGGCAATGGGGGAGAGGGTGGTGGTAGAGGTTTTGGCTTGGGAACAAGAGGAATGGAAAGTGTAGGAGTGTTTATAGTGGAGGTTTCTTCATTAACAGGTTTGAGGTATAAGGAAGGGTTTTGTTTAAAGGGAAATCGAGTTTCATCAAAGAGAACATGTCTACTTAAGGTCACTTTCCTAGTCCAGGGTGAGGCATTTATAGCCTTTGTAGTTAGTACCATATCCAAGAAAAACACAAGGAACTGATCTAAAATCTAGTTTATGTTTGTTGTAGGGCTTGGTAAAGGGAAAGCATAAGCAACCAAACACTCTAAAGGATTCATAAACAGGCTTTCTACAAAACAATTTTTCCAGTGGGTAAGAGATTATTAAACACTGGGGATGGCAATGAGTTGATTAACTACACATCCGTGGTAAATGCCTCTCCCAAAAGGATAAAGGAAGAAAAGAACCAGCTAGATGAGTCAACCAATTCTCAACCACATGCCTATGCTTCCTTTCAATAGTTCCATTCTGATGGTGGATATGTGAGCAAGAAAACCTGTGAACAATACCACTAGCTTGCAGATGCTTGGATAAACTCACATATTCCATAGCATTGTCACTTTGTAAACATTTAATTTTAGAACCAAGTTGCAATTTACCCATGCATTGGAAATTCAAAAATGCATAACGTAATTAAGACTTAGACTACAAAAAGTAAATCCAAGTATATCTTAAGAAGGCATCAATGAAATGGACATAATATTTTGCACCACATGAGGAAGACGAGGGAGCAAGCCCCCATATGTCACTAAAAACAAGCTCTAAAGGAGTGCTATATATAGTAGTAGACTCAGGAAAAGGGCAATTAGTGAAACTTGCCTATACAACATGACTCACACAAGAATTTATCAATAGCAAATGGAAGATTACAAGATTTTAGGACTTTTGATACTATGGTAGGTGCTGGATGGCCTAGCTGTGAATGCCAAAGTCTGAACCTTACATCCACTAGTGTATTAGACAAAAAAGCACTTGGACTTGATGAAATAGTAGGAGAGCAGTGATCAAATTTGTAAAATCCATTGTTAATTGTCCCTTAAAGAAGGATCTTCTTGGTAAACTTATATTTAACAAAACAACAGTCAGAGTGAAATTCAAAGAAGACATTATTGTCTCTTGCAAACTGCGAAATACTGATTAAATTCTTAATTAAGTGAGGCACACGAAGTAAATTATTGGTACTAAAAGAATGAGAATTAGACTGAAAATTTGAATTTCCAACACGCTAAATGTGCAAACTTGATCCATTGCCTACCATAACCTTCTCTGAGCCAGTACAGTTAGTTTGATCCATGAGGTTTAGAGGGTTAGGAGTCATATGATGCATTGCCCTAGAGTCGGTGTACCAATTTGGATCATGAACCGTAGTTGGTGTTGCTAGCACATTACTGACAGAGAGATTAGCATATGGTTGTGGTGTACCTCCAGAGAATTTAACATCATTCCCAGCATTTGGATTTAAATTAGGATCAAAATGATACCAACAAGAAACAACAATGTGACCCTACTTACCATACACTTGGCATCTAGGGCATTGGGAGTAAAAACCTCCTCTTCCATGTCTGCCTCCATGACCACAAAAATTCTGATCCCTAGAGTTAGGAGTAACCTCTGATCTTGAGGACCTCTTTGATAAAACCTTTGTGGTTGTTGTGACTATTGAGCAAGATTAGCTTGAATGATACCGTCACTCTTCTTGAATTTTTCCAGCATTTCTTCTTGAGCCATTAACATGGCTTCAAGTTCACCTACTAAAACTGGTGTCACTCTTGTATTCATAGAAGTGAGCAATGAAGCATATTCCTTAGTTAATCCACCAAGAATAGCCTCAACATGATCTAAATCACTCATAGGAGCTCTAATTGAGATTAATGCATCAATAGGCTTCTTTATCTTAAGCAAATAACCAGTCACCGTACCTTCTTTCTTGATGTTTTCAGGCTTGTTCTTCAATTGCCTCACTTTGGCCTTGATTTGCAAGGCAAAGAACGTTTCTAGTCTTGACCAAGTCTGATGAGAGAGATCACATCCTACCATGCATGTGATGAAGGGCTTTGTCATGGAGGCTAGCAACCAAGATTTCAAAAGTGCATCTTGCCTTTTGCAACTTTGATATTCAAAATTCACTAAACCATTCTTGCGATCAATTTCAAAAACAAATTTCTTTGGAATGTTCTCACTTGTGAGATGTGAAAGCAGATTGTATTCTTTAACCATGGATTCCACTTGTTACTTTCATGGAAAGTAATTTTCTTCATCAAGCTTCAATGCCAAAGGACTCAAAAAATTCTGGAACATCGTCTGAGAAGAAGAATTATGTGAAGTTTGTGAACTTTCAGAAGCCATGATCGATCTGAGTTTTGATACCATGTAAGTATCAAGGCCATGCTCGAGGATGAAAGTGTGAAAAGAAAGTGAAGAGAAAATCTAGAGAGAATCGTAGAAATGCATTTAATCTTAATGAATTGATCACATTGATATACAAGTTATAACAGTATTTCTACACTCAAGCTTGCATTGCTAGAGTAACTACCATCCTAACCAACTTTCTAACATATAACAGATTCTGTTATTCAATTATTCACACATGCACAATTGTCCTTGAGCGTTCTATCCCTTACAAAATCATTTTAATTATTTAATCTAATAATTTTTTTTTGGTTAAAACTTGTCAAAGATTAAAATTGATCAATATTTTAAAGTATAATAGTTCAATATTTACATTTTAATTAAATAAGATATGCAACTAAATATTACCGACTAATAATTAAAAATTTTTAATATTTTTAGTAAAAGCAAAGTATACACTAAAGAGAGATATGGCTCACTTAGTTGGTTTACCTCTATAAGCACTCCCTCAGTCCAATCCATTTATCTTAGATCAGGATGAGTGTTCCTGCAACATAAACTTTGGTTTATATATATAAAAAAATATTACTAAGAAAATAATCACATAAAAAAAAATATAACATATGTTGATTGATGGATTATCTTCATAGGCTTGATTTGATAATGTTATAACTTATTTAAAGTTGATAAGTTTTTCAAGTTTTCTAAAAGTTACTCTTAAAAAGTTATAGTAATATTATTTGGTAAAATAATATAAAAATTATTCTCAATAATTAGTATAAGTCACAAAAATAACATTTGATAAAATTACTTTTAAAATTTAAAATAACTATAACAGACGTAAAAATCTCAAAATCTAAGCAAAGGCTATCAAAAGGTTAAAATTGGATTTTTATTAAGATTTAATATTATTGAATTTGTTGAGTTTTAGAGAATATATGCTAGCTCTAAAGAATGCCTATAATAATTCTTAAAAGAGCCCTTTTAAAAGTCAGAAATAAAAACACCCAAACTTTTTTTGCTTACTAAATAGGAAATTTTTTTTATATTTTTCACAAATAAGAGAACTCCATCAAAGAATACTACCAAATCAAACCATAGTGTATCGGAGACCCATAAATCAAATATGAAACTAGAAATGGAAAGCCTTCGGCTTAACGTTCAAAAAATATATATATTGCATTGATGAATTCTTTATATAAAATAGCAATAAAAAAAAGATGGCTAATTAAACAACTCGTCCTTATTGATTCCTTTAGATATGAAGCCAATCAGAATGTGATCAAAAGGTAATGCATGAACGTCATAATCCACAAATATGATATCTGCATGTTTTGTGAATTATATTTGTTTTTCAATGAAATGATTATCATGCCTTCGGGTAGGAACAAAATATATGATCCTTTAAATAAATGGACCACTCTAAGAGAGGCTTATTTGAGGTACTTTTGATCCTCCTCAAAGTAGATGAGACAACTTTGTTAGTGAGGCCCCAATCAATAAAAGGAAAAGGGGAAAAAGGCGAAAATAATTTTGACCCATAATCGCGATAACTTTGAAAAGAAAAATATTTATGTATATATGCTATGCATAAAAATGTATTTATTCATACAGATATATATAAAGCAAGAAGCAAAAAAAAATTCTTCTTTTGGTTTGTACCCGAGAGAACTAAGTTTTCCTTTATTTTCATTATTATTTTCTTCTCTGTGATCATTATCCATAGACCATATGACATATGCTTGGCTGCTTTGATCATTTTCCTCTCGCTTTGATGCTTGAAGATTCTCCAAGTTGTGGGTATAGGGTATTTTTTGTTTGGGGAATATAGAGAAAAAAACGTCAAGCAGAAGTAAGAGACCATGCTTCGACAAAAGCCACAAGCACTAAGCAACATATGTATATATATACGTGTGTATGGGGGGAAGATTTTTGAGGGAATTCCTTTTCCTTTTTGCTCAAGGTGAGGAGTGATTAAAGGTAGAGTGTTTGACGTTCATGCCCGTCAAATCAGAGATAGGTATAATCTAATCTAATCTTTTATATTTGGGACATGGATGCAATCAATTAGGTTTGCTTGATGAAGATCCCATTTGAGATAAACAAACAAAAGCTAAAGAAAGCCGCAGGCAAGGGCACTCATGAGCAAAGCAAAACCCACACGAACAACCTTTGAAAAGTACTTGCAAAACTTGAAAAGCATCATGGATCATGGATATTGGATGGACATCCTTATTCTCATGTTTGCAGCGCAGTTTCAGCTTCGCTGCCCTTGGCAGTAAAATCATTAACCCAAACAGGATCCATCGCCAGAACAAACAAACAAACCAGAAGAAAACAACCTAACCAAACTCCAAACAGTAGTTTAGCAATATTTCTGACTATATATAAAAACAGAAGTATTTGTTTCAATATATTAAATATTTATTAACATATAATTTTTTATGTACTTTACAATCAAATTTATTAATAACACAAGTGAAATTTTTATTTATTAATACGTGATTCTTTGTATGATTCGATAATGTCTAAAATATTGATGTAACAATAGGAGTTCTGATACATAAAATCCAAGCGAGAATGCTATTTTGCTGTCTCTATTCTTGACATGACTATACTAATCTTAATGCGTAAGTCTTGGGTGATTCCAACTTCATTGATCTTTCAGCGTGATATGCGTGTTATATCAATTAATGGTCTCTCAGCTAATAATAAGGTAATTAATGTCCAGCCAGTAAGCATGATTATTTATGTTTAGCAAAACTTCTTAAAAAGAGTAGAGCGGATTCAATTTTAGTACATTGATAACATAAAATTTATCGACAATTAATCACATACTCTTATTTTTATATTATTTTTGGATTAATTATTATAAAAATCAACGTGATAATGCATAATTAAATAATAGTAATTTAAAAAATTTATATTGATAATCTAACAAAATTAAATTCATTTAAAATTTTCCTTCTTCTTTATTTTGGGGCTTTGGTTTTTAATTTGCAGTAGTTAAGCGAAAGCACAATGCCTTTTCCTTTTTCCGGAAATGCATCATTATGCAAAAGCTTCTATTCAGCATCTTTCTACTAAATACTAATTCACTACTAGTATGCATGTTTTCTTCCAACGACAAACAACTTTTAGTTAATATAACATTCATGTTGAATAAAATATCTAAGGCTCCTCCTCTTTCTTTTTGTCTAATAATGTAAAAATTAACTCGTCATATCGGTTTAATTACATTTTCTTATATATCAGTACTGAGATTAAAGTCTTAATACATTGGCGGCACTGAGGTATTTACACGTTACTTGATGAAACTGGCCTACGTGGTGGCGACACTTAATTAATTAAAAAGAAACCATGATTATGATTGAGGCTTTGGATATGATCAAGTTTTGACCGTTAATTAATCACATTGATCTGCTGCATGGATGCTCTGGTTAGGTGGGGTTAGTCTCGCTCTTTAAAATAATAAAAATGTACACTCGCGGCGGGGCCATGCGTAGTATTCATCATATCTTTCTCAGAAATACAACAAGAAAATTAAAAGAGGGCACTTTTCCTTTCAAAAAGATAACTTTCACCAGCTTCCGAGAAGGATCCTATCCTTAGATGCTTACCTGAAATGAAAAATAATTTGAAAAAAAAAAAAAAGGACGAAAGGTGAAGGCAAAACAAGTAACATCGCGCACTGCTGCATAACAAAAGTAACTTTTCTTTTGTGATTTGCATGTATTTGTTATTTTTAATTTAATTTTGATAAAATATCAATATAAATATTTTTATATATACACTTAATTATATAATATTATATAATTGATTGACAGTATAAAATATTTTATATTAATAATATATTAAAATTAATCTCTTATTATTTTTCCTTGCTCTTTTAAGTGTGAAATTTGTTTTCATTTAAGCATATGATAAAATAGCCCTAGTTAATATAGTTAATAAAATACTTTTAGCGGTCCTTGATCCTGACCTAGTGACTGTGCGAGTCTTCTCTCATTTGTTTTTTTTTTTTTTTAATAGAGAAGAAACCATTCCATGTTTAATGCCAAAACAAATATATAACTTATTCCACAGATAGTATTTAGATTAAAATCACAATTAACCAGGGTATTCTCACTTCGTACCAAAGGATGGTTTTACTATTATTTTCAATTATTAAGAATTAAATAGACGTTTAATTTTTTTTAAAGAAAAAACTAAATTAACGTCATCTATCACTACAACATAATTTAAATTTAGTAATATTTAAAAAATTAATTAAATAAAAAATTGTTAAAACTATTTATTAACAGAACCTAAATACTATATTAATAAAAATGTTGCTAAAGAGTTTTAATAACACTTTTTTTAATATTTTTTGTAACATTTTTTAAATGTTGTAATTTAAATAAATGTTGCTAAAACCTAAATGTGTAGTAGTGTATATCTTTGAGAAGTATTTATATAGTTATATCAAGTATTACCTAAGATTATCTACTTCAATTCAACATTTATTTAAATACAAGTGGTTATTTCTATTATAATTATCCTAGTCGACATTAATGTTTTGAAATTAAAAAAGAGATAAGAGTAGAGATAAAAATTTTCTTTTTGAATGATCACTTAAAACTTAAATTTCAAAGCGGATTGTTTTATATATAGTAGTAAAATCTCTTTAACCAAATAACCAACAGTTATTTTCTTCGGCTGTACCAAAAAAAAAAAAAAAAACAACAATTGTAATTTCAATGCAAATTTTGATTCAATACTTGTACTTTTCCGATGTTATAATTTCAAAAGGATGCCATAATTACATGTAAGAAGAATTGAAGAAAAAACAGATTAAGCACATAAATCATTTTTTAAACTTTTAAAATAATTTCTCGATTAGCATGTAATTTGTTTGTTTTCGTTTGTTTATTTCCCAACTCACCAAAAAAAAAAATTAAAATAATTAATTACTAGCATCCATTATAGTCCTCGATAATTTCGTAGCATATATACTTTTAAGAGATGTGGGATCCCTCACTTTGTTAGATGGAGCTCAAAGATACAAATGCCTCCTTATATCATGTTAAAAACATACTTTTTTGGTTGCATTTCTAAGAATCTTATACATGTAACGGAATTTGAGAATTGAAAACATTATATTGTTCTACATCTATTGAAATTCACAGTAAATAAATCATTGGTTGTTGCCAAGTTTAGGAGAATATCAAATATATTCCAATTGTAGATTTGTTTTCCTTGATTTTATATTTAGGCAATTTTTCTTAAAAGAAAAAGAGATTTAGGAGAATTTTCATCATAATAAATACAATGATCTTATATTTAAAGAGTTTGTCTTCATAGTAAATCGATTCAACTTGAGTTAGCTTAATTGAAATATAGTAAATTTTAGATGCTAATAGTTGGAAATTTTTTTTTAAAAAAAAAATCCATATCTATCGTTCTTCAATTGATGCAACCAAGTAGCATCTCGAACCCAATCTTTTTATTTTGTTTATTGTAGTTGTTTTTCTTTGCAATGTAACTTAAATTTGACTGGTTTATGGCACAGAATTGGATTTTGTCGTGTTAATCAAATAATACATTAAGATATAGTTAATTAGCTCTTGTCAAATCTAAGGTTCTTTTGGGATTTTTTCCCCCTTTAGTAAAAGGTCTATAAGAGAAAGAATTTTTCCATTTTAAATTCAAGATATATGTCATAAACTGTTACAAGTTCCAATATCATCCAAATAAGGTAATTAAGTTTAAGGGTTTTCCTGTCTAATAGGCTTATATTTTGAATTAGACTTTTCTTTGGATTTGAGTCCATAATGTAAATCCTAATTAATACTTCTAATCTTTTATATTTAGTTTTTGGCTTGTTTTCTACTTGACGCATCTTTTAAAATCAGATTGTACACCGGTCTACTAGGCTAGTTTTTGCTTCGTGGCTTCTCGTATACTATGGACTTGCTGATATAGGACCTTTTTTCGGTAGTGGTGCTTTGGTTCATTCTTGAGATAATGTGATGGTCTGTTTTGTTGCTGTTTCTTGTACTTTGCTGGATTGCTCCTCACGGTTTGTGAGTGTCTGAGTGAGCTTTCTCAATAATATATCCAAAAAAAAAAAAGAATGTACACCCGTCCAAAAAAAAAAAAAGTCAGAATGTACAAAGCAATATAAGTATATTTTTCCCTGTTCTAAACCCAAAAAAGTAATACTTTTAACAGTGAAGAATTTTTTTTAATTATTATTATGTGAATATGTTTGCTGATGGTATAAATGGAGATGTGTAATTTTACTTTTTGTTCCTTTGAAGATATGAAAAGTTCCAGACTTATACTCTCAACATAAGAGTGGTAGGCCGATCCAAATATATAATTCCAAGTTTAATTTGTTCCTTTAAAAAATAAAAATTAAGGTGCAATGTTAGGCATACAGTCAGTTTTGTAATATATATATATATATATTTTTAGTGAAGTTGTATTAGTGGAGTATATAGACCCCTACTTATGCTTTATAAAAAGCTTCTTTTCATCATCGCACTCGTAGTTGTTGAGTGCAGCATGTTTTTGTCCATACCCATACTCGAATAGGATAAACAGGCTGGGCATGTGTTAGACACATAGCCATCTCATCTCCTAGACAGTAGAGACCATTGTGAAAGGAAAAATGTTATTTGGATACACTTTTGATGTGTGTTTCTGGTAGAGGTTCCGGTAGCCATGAACCAACGAGAAACAAAGATAAAATTTGAGAGAGAATTTATGAGAAGTTTATGAGATGATGAAAAATGAAATGATGCATACATTGAATGCAAGGGGTTTGAGCTTATATAGTACCTCTAATATGTAACATCCCCATATAACGTTATCGGAAATAATGAAAATGTCATTGGGCAAACTTTTATTATTTACAATTTTGCTCCTGAACTTTTTAGAAAATGACCTTTGGGTCCTTATATATTATTTACAGCCTTGCCCCTGAACATTTTAGAAAATGACATTTAGGTCCCTATATCCACAAGATTAACAGAATAAGGTTTTAAACGAAGCAGAATCATGTAGCAAAAACGTAGAAACCTAAACCTCGGCCGATTGAGCCACGGAGGTATCCATATGTGAAATGACATAGGATGCCCCTAGACTTGCCCATAATTACGAAGATGCCATTGGTTATGAAAAACAGAAAACAGAAAAGCCATCAACTTGCAAAATGATTAATTTACACCTTTAATTGATTAATTTGATTTTAGTGGATAAGTAAAGCTAATTAGAAATTAATTAGAGATTAATTAGGAACTAATTAAGTGTTAATTAGAGATATTAGGATCAAAAATAATTAGAATAGAAACATATAAAACTTCACAAATTTCTTCAAAATTGATTTACCGATTTAAAGGAAATCGGTAAGATTACGGTATTTTAAACTGTCGAAACCAAACCAATAGAATTACAAGCTTCACACCCTAGAACCTAAGGCTGATCACTCAGCCACATTACCACAAAAAAGTGGCGCCACATTGGCCACAACACATGGAGAAGTTTGGCTGAGTTTCAGCCATACATGTGTGAATCAATTACAACCTTTTATTCCAACCACTACCATGCCTTTATATACACAATCCTTCCCTTCACTCAGCCATTTTTTTGCACCATTTCTTCTCTCTTTCAGACCCTCTTCCTCTCTTCTTCACTCATATAACTCCAGCCAACATCAAGCCCAATTAATCTTTGCTCATCTAAGCTTCAAAAATCCAGCAAAATCACTGAGAACAAAGGTAGGAGTTTAATATTTGCATCAATTCTGTGTTATTAGCTGGCTGACCTTGGGTTATTTTCATGATCTTTGAGGTGTTAAATGAATGATTATGATGATATGTGATTGGTTTTGGGCTGTTTGTTTGATTAAAACCGAATTGGAAGCAAGAAAGAATGGAAATAGGAAGAGCTGATGAGTTAGAGAACTAAAAACCCTTGGCAGTCCGTATGGCGGAGTATACGGCTCTGTCTACAGCCGATTAAATTGGGTGGAACATTTTTGTATGAAACTAGACATCTAGGGCTTTCCATAGACATATCATATAAGGCTTTTGGATTAGTATTGAGAGAGATATGAATTTTTGAATTTCGACCTAGGGTTTTGACTCTGGTTCTGGGCAGACTAGGTTCTTCAGGGCAGAACTCGCTCTATACTACTTGAAAATGAGTGAAACTAACTTTGTTAGAAATCTTATACATAGGATAATATCCCATAAGAATTTCAGAATTAGATAAGGTTCCAATTGCTCCAGTGATCTAAGAAAGTTGCCCTATGTCCAAACCGGGCCAGAACAGGGCAGTTTAAGAAGGTCAGAATTCGGGGCTTGTAACTCAAGTCATACTAAGTCAAATGGAATGGAACTTTTTGAAAATGAAACTTTACCTTGTTAGCTTTAATATGAGTCTAATTTCGTGTAATTTGAGTCAGTTTTCGATTTTTAATGGATTTTTACTTTTAGGTGTCTAATTCTGGCTAGCCACTAGACAGAACAGAATAAAACCTAAATATCTTGAGCTATAGATATCAAAATTAGATGGGACCAAAGAGGTTAGAAAATAGACACATAACACTTTAACATAGCCAAAATTGAGGTCCAAATGAGTTAAATAGAAATTATGGCTTGATTTAGAAAAATCGGGTTGGCTGACTATGTTGAGGCAGAACTTTGCCTTAATGAGATTATTGCTATTATGAGTTCCATGTTGAAATATGTATGCAATGTTGTGACCTTTGTGACAAATTGATATTTTGGTATACTGGCACTATTCACGGAGAAGCGGACTCGATCCGTTATGCTGCCGAAATTCCGGCAGAAATATGTGAATTATATGAATGTGATAAACATTTATGTGTTATGCTCATAAGATTCATATATGCAAGGATGATTTAAGTATGATATGAATATATTGAATGTGGATCCCTTCACTTGGAGGTAGTTACACTTTGAATCCCTTCTTGTGAAGCCAGCTACCCTCTACCTTGGAGGCACATGGTCAGAAGAGATCGCTCAATTAGAGGCACGTGACCAAAATGAGATCCCTCCACGGCTAGAGGCACGTGAATCCCCTTGTGGGTGAGTCGGTGTGACGACAGTCACAAGTCAAGCTGACAAGCTCACTCCAAGGCCAAGCTACCCAAGGGTAGTAAAAGTTAAAAGACTAAAGACTCAAGACTAAAGATTAAAGTATATGCAAGCACCCCACTCACATGAGACATGACATCGATCCAGCTAGTGTAAGTATAGGGGCTAGGACTTACATGAGGCATGGCATGACCCAGCTAGTGTAAGTACCGAATGGAGGTCCCATATTCCTAAGGAACGTGACATGGCGATCACGCTTTGATGGGGTATGACATGGCGATCATACTTTGGAATGTGGCATGTAGAGATTTTATGATGAAAAGGAAGGAAAAGAAAGAAAAGTAAACTTTATGTATATGCATGAATTTAAGTACAAGTAAAGTTATGTGCCAATGTTATGTCCCCAGTATATTGATGTTATTGTATTTTATTGTGTTTCAGCTATTATTCCTAATATAATTCATGAAATTTGTTTCGTATGGGCTCTCCCAAATTGCCAAGTGTGTGAGTAAAATGAACTTTGCTTCGGACATTATATTTTTGAACTATAAAATTTAGCAGTTTATATAGCATGTTCACCCTTTTCATAATAAACCGAAGCAAATTGGAGATGACAACGATGACACAGCTTATGTTAGTTTAATAAATCCTATTGAGAATTTATAATTCTTACTCCTATGTTTATTTCTGTGTTATCTCCAGATAGTTTAGCGGTTTCGAAGAAGGTCCTCCGAGGCGGAGTTGACTAGTAAGATTGAAGGTGGCCGAAGGTTGCTGCTAGACAAGGTCCGATTAAGTGACAGTAACAACTCCTAGGTGAGGTATTATGACTTAAGCATAGTACCCTACTCAAGAGGGTGTTACATAATACACATAGATCTGAAAACTAAATTTCTCACCTAAACTCAAGTGCTGACATTAGCAATAACTAACTCATGACAAACTATAACTGAGCTTTACTCTCACAGCCCCCCACAAACTCATGGTGGGAGGGGGGAGCCCGAAGAGCGAGAACATGGAGTTTGTCCCGAAACCGAGAGAAAGCATTGGTCGGTAGAGGTTTGGTGAGCCCGTTAGCCAACTACTCAGTGGCTGGAAAATGGTTGACAAGCAGGTCACTACTGATGACTCATTAGTGAATAAAATGAATGTCCAGCTCAATGTGCTTAGTGCAAGCATGAAGAATCGGATTCTTGGTGAGATGGACTACACTGAGGTTGTCACACCAGATAAGAGGGATCAGTGTATAAAGCCTAAGCTCCTTGAGGAGGGACTTGAGCCAGAGAATCTCAACAGTGATGTGAGCCAAACTGCAGTACTATGCTTCAATACTAAAGTGAGCAATGGCTTGTTGTTTCATGGACCACCAGGATACTAGATTGAAGCCAAGAAAGACACTTGTGCCAGAGGTGGAGCACTAGTTGTCCAAATCATTGGCCTAATCAGCATCGCAAAACCCCACAAGTTGTAAAAAGGTAGACCTGGATAGCCAAGACCATGATGCAAGGTGCTCACGAGATAGCAGAGAATGCACTTCACTGCTTTCCAGTGTTCTTCAAGAGGAAAGGACATGAACTGACACATACGATTCGCAGCAAAGGAGAGATCAAGATGCGTGATCGTGGCATATTGAAGAGCACCAACTATGGACTTGTAGAGTGCAACATCATCAATAGGTGGAGAGTCGGTACGAGTGAGTTTGATAAAGGACACCACGTGGTGTGGAAACGGGCTTAACCTGAGCCACATTCACTTGATGAATGAGGTCCCATATGTTCTTTGTTTGGTTGAGCAACAGAGAGCCATTAGGCTGGGAATGAACTTGAATCCCAAGAAAGTAGTCTAAGCTGCCTAGCTCCTCGAATGCGAACTCACGATTGAGATAGGACACAAACTACTTAATGTAGGAGGTGGAGCTTCCCGTCTTGAGGATATTGTCACATAGATAAGGACATATGTCATTGACTCAAGAGTATGACGGATAAAGAAGGAGGGATCACACTTGTTTCCTTAGAACCCAAATTTATGTAGAGTGACCCAAAGCTTTGTGAACTAGGCACTCGATGCTTGTTTAAGGCTATAGAGAGCCTTGCAAAGCCTGCATACTTATGTTTTATCAAAGGATTCAAAGCTAGGTCGTTGGATCATGTATATGTCCGCATGAAGATTGCTCTTGAGGAACACGTTGTTCACATCAAGCTACTAAATAAACTAGCACTTTGTGAGAGCAATGGTGAAAACCACGCGAATAGTGACGAGTTTAACCACAGGAGAAAATGCCTCGGTGAAGTCAAAGCCAGGCTACGATGAAAGCCCTTGGCGATTGAATATGCTTTGTACTTCCAGACAGTGCCATCCAGGTTTTATTTAACCCGAAAGACCCATTTGCAACTAATTCGATTTTTGCCAAGAGGAAGGGATTTTAGGGTCCACGTTTGGTTGCAAAATGGCACATCAAACTCATCTTGCATGGCCACTTTCCATTGTAAGGAGGTGAGAGTAGTCTTGACCTGTGAGGCTCACATTCAGCAAGGTAAGACTTAGGTTTGGAGATGCTATCTTTGGCACGGGTGACCATAAGATAACATTGGGTGCTAGGTCGAGTGAGCCGTGACGGCCGAGTGGGCAATGGAAGGTTGAGGCTTGGGTCTATGGTCTATGGTCCAAGGTGGGAAAGGAAGTAAGTGGGGAAGCTACAGAGGCCTAAGTCTGGGGTCTACGGTCGAGGGTGTGTGAGGAAGTAGGTAAGGAAGCCACAGAGGCCTAGGTATAGGGTCCATGGTCGAGAGTGTGCGTTGGAGGCACAGTAGTATAGGTGAGATAGCGGAGGGTAAAGGCTAGTTCTGGGGCCCAAGGTTGAGGAAGGATACTATAGCTTAGAGAAAGGGAAGGAATTCTTATCAAAGACCATATCATGAGAGATATAAACTCAGCAACAAGGATGAAGGTGGTGCAATCGCCTTTGTGCATGGCATTGTAGCCGAGGAAGGTGCATGCGGCTGAGCACGATTCCAACTTGTTAAAGACATAGGTCAAAGATTCGGAAAGCATGTGCATCTGAATACTTTAAGTGAGGTGTAGTCAGGGTGCTTGCCAAATAGTATCTCAAATGGCACTTTGCCTCGAAGAGGGACAGAAAGTAAACTAGGGGTGGAAATAGGCCAGGGCCAAGCGGCTAATGGCCTGGCCTATATTCGGCCTGACTTAGCCTGGCCTATTTAAAAATAGGACTAGGCCTAGGCTTGTTTCAAAGCTTGTTTTTCTTATTAGGTCAAGCTCAATTTAAGGCCTATGAAGCTTATATATATATATATATATATATATATATATATATATATATATATATATATATATATATATATATATATATATATATATATATATATATATATATATATTGTGTAAATTATCAAAATATTTGAGATGAGATTTAAACCTACATACCTTGAGAAATGTATCAACCACTTTGCCCACGACACCGTTACTCTCTTTTAGAAATAGTATACATATTTTATAATTTTATGTTTTCTTATTATTACATTTAAAACATAACAAACCTTAATATTTCTATTCTCTCTTCATTCTTATAGACTCTGCCTTTAACGCTGCATCACTCTTTTCCTCTCAACTCTCAACTCTTAAGTCCCCACCCCACCCTTCTCACTGCTGCCCTGCACCTGTGTCTTGAGCTCACCACCTTGAACCCGAGATCACCTCACCGCTGCTAGACCTCATCGCTGGAGCTTCCATGTCCTACTGCTACACCATCGGAGCTTCAGTCCAGATAGCGAAAGGACCGTGCATCCCGCAAAGAGCCTCGTTGCTGTCACTACTCACATCGCCCGAGCTACCTCACTGTCGTCCTCATTATTGCCTTTTTGTGGTGTGTTTCTTTCTTTTTTTTTTTATTTATGTTGTCAATTTGCTATTTTTTAGTAAAAAAATTTGGGTTGAGGTTGGGGGTTTTAATTCTTTTGATTCTCTATGAATAGACACTGAATGAAAATCAAAATTGGGGGAAGGTAACATATTCTCTATTCTGATTGCTATTAATAATGGGTCTATTTTGGTGAAATCCTTTTGCCACTGATCCAACCTTATACTTTTGGATTAAGCCATTAGGGTGCCTATTGATCCTGAATTTCCTATTCATAGCTAATAGGAGTCACATTTGGTGGAGGCTCAACCAAAGTCTAGGTCTGGTTTCTCATAAGTGCAGCAAACTCTTCATCCATCGTGCACTTCTAGTGATAAGAAGTGAGGGCCTAAGACACTAATGTTGGTTTACAACTCAACAAATCCCCAACGATAACAACATCATATGCCTTAGGTTTGAAGATACCAGATTTGCTTCTAGTTTGCATTGCATGAGCATTGATGTATAAGGCTTTGGTTGAGGCTACTGTGGGTGGAATATTCCAACATCAGATAAGAATGGCAACTAAACTTCAAAATTAATAGTCTCAAAAGAAGGTCTTACAGAGTAATCACTAGCCAAAGAGTGAGAATGCTCAGTAGGTAATGCACATGCAGGTGAAGGTAAGAAGTGTTCACTATTATTAGATGATATGGGAGGGAAAGGCAAGTATGTAGTGGTTGAATTGGATGCAAAGGAAGGTGAGGTAGCTAGAACTGGTGAGTTAAAGGGTGTGATGTGAGGGAGAGCAATGTGAAAATTAGGTTCAGGTTCGGGTTCCATTTTTTATGCAAGTTTAGGGTCAATTTCTAGTGTAGGGTAAGGTTCAGTCTTTGGTACAAGTTGAGGTTTAGAAGGGTGTCATTGCTGAGGGTAAGGACTGACAGTTGAGGAAAAAAGTGGTATGGAGGGTACATGTGAGGGAACCAATGTGTGTTTGGAAGAGACACTATGATTAGGAAATAATTGAGATAAAGGAAACTCAGTTTCATTAAATATCACATGTCTAGAGATATATACTTGACATGTAGGAGAGAAGTACTTATAACCTTTTGGGTTATTTGCATAGCCTATGAAAATATATTCGTGGGACTTGAAGTCTAGTTTGTGGTGGTTGTAAGGTCTAAAGAGAGGGTAGCAGGTGCATCCAAAGCATTTTAGGAAATTGTAATATCGTTTATGATAGTTGAGGAGTTTATAGGGTGATTTGAGGTTGGTTATTGGTAAGGGCATTCTGTTTATAAGGTAGGTTGTAGTAAGGAAAAACTCATCCCAAAAATTGAGAGGGAGTGAAGCTTTGGCTAATAGAGCTAAGCCAGTTTCTATAATGTGCTGATATTTCCTTTCAACATTGCCAATTTGCTGATGGGTGTAGGGGCAAGCAACTCTGTGGGTGATGCCATTGGTTTTGAGGAGGTTAATGAAGTTATGATAGAGATATTTTTTCCCATTGTTAGTATGGATGGCTTTTATTTTGAGGCCAATTTGGGTTTCTATCATGGTTTTGTACTACAAGAAGGCTTAAAGTGCTTGAGACTTGTTTACCAATAAGTAAATGTAGGTATATTTTGTATATGCAACAATGAAGCATATGTAATAACGACTACCTGATCTTCCACACATTGGAGCTGGCCCCCACAGATCAGAATATCCTAGATCAAGAGGTGCATCATAATGTATGGTGAATCAGCAAAAGGAAGTTGATGTTGTTTTTCCATACAACAAGCATCACAGAAATAGTTAACAGAAGAATATAAACTTTTATTGACTGAAGAATTAAGACTACACACAGACATTACATGGCTTACAATCTTATGGGAAAGGTGTCCTAATTTTTTGTGCCACAACTCAAATAAAGGACTAACAAATTTAGATGAAATGTGAAGAACACTAGGACTCAAGGATTTATGCAGAATGCTAACATCATCAAACTAATATAGACCTTCTTTAAGGGTTCCTTGAAGAAGTGTCTACTTGGACATCTGAGATTTCACAAAACATGTATCAAGGTGGAATTCAAACAATACGTTGTTGTCTCTAGCAAACTTAGAAACATTGATCAAGTTCTTGGTTATAACAGGGACATGTAATAGATTATGCAGTTTAAAGATGGAATTGGACAAATTTGAGTGGAACAAAGATCTGACAATATGAACAATACTCGCACCTTTACAATTACCTGCATAGACCTACTAAAAATCCTCATACTCTGAGCCAGCAATCATGTTCCTTTGATCAAAGGTGATGTGGTGGCATGCACCGAAATCAGGATACCAAGCTATGTCTGTCAAAGCTGTAGGAATGGCTAGATAAGCTTTGGGCCTATGAATAGTGGAGGCTGCAGGATTGTGAAAGGTAATAAAGGGAGAAAGTGGAGGGTTGATAACTGTACTTTGTGGATTAAGGAAGTCTTGATCAAACTTTTGGTAACATTGCTACATAGTATGACCAAGCTTTCCACAAAGTTGACTTTGGGGACGATTTCCATTTGATCAAAAGTGGCCACCTTTGAATCCTCTACCTTTGCCCCTTCTGCCATCATTACCTTTGCCATTTCCAACTTGTATCCCATTGTTTTAATCATGTATACCACCTTGTGCCAAATTTGCTTGCATGGATCCGAGCTCGATTTTTCTAAACCATTCAATTAGATCTTCTTGTGCTAGAAGTAATGACTCCAATTTACTCATAGTTAAAGATTTAGATTTAGACATAGCCATAGTGATAAAATCACTATAATCCTCATTCAATCCATCTAAAACAGCTTCAAAAAAATCATCTTTAGAGATAGGTGCACCTAATGCAGCAAGTGAATCTATTACCTTCTTGATCTTGGCCAAGTATTCTATAGCCAATCCTTGCTTCTTGATAGTCTTGAGTTAAGCCTTCAATTGTTTAATCTTGGACTTGGTGCAAGATGCAAAATATTCCTCAAGTTTGCTCTAGATCTCATGAGCAAATTCACATTCAACCATGCAATTTGTGAAGCTTGAATCGATGGATGCCATAAGCATGCAACAAGATGCTGATCCTGCTGCTCCTAATTAAGGTATTCTGAGTTTCGATTTCTATTACTTGATCTTCTTTTGAGGCAAATCTCACTGGAACTTTCTTCTTGTTGAGATGATCTTTTAGATTGTTGGCTTTGATGCATGCCACAGCTTGATGCTTCCATGGCATGAAATTGTCTTCTTCAAGCTTGAAAAGAACTAGACTTGTGAAAGTCTTTGGTGCGAAGGTTGCCATGCTCGTTTGAGCTTGTTGAGCAAAAGCTAGTGAAGAATCTGAGGTCTCCATGGATCACAACAGCTTTGATACCATGTAATATACTAGAGACTTAAGGATGAAGGTAATGGAGAAAGAGAAGAGAAAGAAATCTCTTGAGTGAAAGTTTATCGAATCAGAAAATGATTATTCAACCCACTAAGATATTACATGATAAAAGCATATACAGACACTTGAAGCTTGTAGATCAAGTAAGATTACAACTGATACACTAACTCACATAACAGAAACAATAAACTCTTACAGCTAGAATAACTGAAAACTGAATTAACTAATTGAATTATTGATGAATTCATCCCTAATAATACATTTATTAAAAAGAGGAAAATAAATATAATATTATCTAAAATTAATAATTTACAGCTTTATTTTTAATTTATAGATTATCGATCAAATTTAACTTAAAATTGTGTGAACAATTCCAGAAATAAAAAAAAAAAACAATTGATTATCGATTGATGATAACATACCTTTTTTAATTTAAAAATTGAAACTGTCATTATGCCATGTGAAGAAGATGTTAATCTCAATATATTTAAACGTTAATATATAAGACTAAAGTATGACCCCGGTTTAGAAAACGAACATAAAAGTTTGAAGTCATCATAATGAGACAAATCTGAAAAAATTGAAACTATACTCTTAATATCTATTTCTGCTATAAAATAAAGGTCTTTATATCTATTAAAAAGTTGACAATTTAAATAATTTTATTAGAGAAATTATAAAAAGAAAAAATAAAGAAGAAGAAAGATGAGATTGTTAATAAAGCTAGGTGGCAGCCTCATTAAAGTAAAAACAAAAGCATCATAAAATAGAGAGAACTAGGACGAATAAAGATGGGTTATGAGAGCAAGGGCATGTCACAAGCTCCAACCGTGCGCGACCGCACGCTGGGGCGCCCCTTTCTTCTTCTTTTTTCTCTTTCTTTTCTTGGATCAATCACACTGCTAATTGGAAAAAAATTGAAATAGTTAATGAATTTTTATGTTTTTCATAAATTCAACAATCCTAGTAGCTTCAAAATGCATGTATACCTCTTAAAAATTCATATCCTACTATTGCTATTTAAAAAAGAAATTTTTAAATTTTATCATTAGTATTTTTTATTTGAAATTTCCTTTTCTATTTTTATAAGCAACTAATCTCTATAAGTAATTAAGAAAGAATTGATTAGGCCTCCCTCTAAATGGCATCTCCACACATGAGAGTTGAATTTATGATATTGAAACCATCCTAATGTCCTTATAGGTTTAGCCTATTTAAATTATTCCTAAGATTAATCTTTGTTCAATTATGGGAGCAGAAGGTTCATATAATTTTTTCACAAAATTTATCTTCCTAAGATTTGAACTTATATCCTCCCTTCTAAGAGGTTAAGGTAGTCTTACCATTTCAACCAACCCTTTGTGGCTATATAATACTACTCTTTTGTGAATGTATATGAGATACTACTTTATGGATAAAGGCCTTGTTGTACTTGAATATATTAAATATTTAAGTTTTACCTATTTGTCATGGAATTTATTTCTAATTTTTATTTTAAGCCTTAAGAATTGCTCATATAATTTCAGGGTGGGATGATAGTTGGTTAAAATCCTCTCTGAAGTGGTGGTTCCATTATTCAAATTTCTAACATTATAGATGTGTGTAGAGTTGTGATCTATTTCCACAGTCCATTTTTGGGTCACCATAACATATAGTTTTATGATATAAAATATAACATTTTTTATGATTAGTGAAATATCATTCTCCTTCAGGAATTGTAGGTTTGATTGGTTAACTTCCTGAAGGTTCGCAATTAGGAGCTGCCATATTTAGTAGTCGCGAGCTCCATATTTAGTAGTCGCGGTCCCACTCTCTCTCTCTCTCTCTCTCTCCTTATTATATTTGTTTTCTGCTTTAGTATCATATTTAATTTTTTTTTTTTTTTGTAATGGTCGATCCAATCATTATCATTATCTTATTCATAAATCTGCCCTTCTGATAGATCTTGAAACCCTACGCTCCAAGAACGCACAAACTTGCAGAGATCATGTGATCTTGTCTTCTCAAAGGATATTGTCGGAAAATCAATTATGGTAGTGCAGTCGGTGGGCCTGACGATCTTTATATAAATGCAAAATTTATGGTGTGGATTACTGTGGAAGCTGTGGTTTGAAAAGAGACTATAAGGCTGGATTGCACCCTGTTATTTAGGTTTTGAAGTAATAGCCCAACCAACCAAATTGTATAGCTGAGGAAAATTTCTCAATATACTTTCAATAATCTAGAGATGTAGGACAAAATTATGTAATGTAGTGAGAAAGTATGTTTGGTTGTTTAGTTTATGGTTTGTTTGGTTTTCCTCCTAGCTAGGTTGATAGACGATTGTGTAAGATTACTTATTATAGCTCCGTCATTGCTCCGTTAGATGTTTCTTTGTATCTTATATTAATAGTTACCTAAATAATGATATATGTGACTTTGAGGTAGAACAGATGGCAAGAAGCAAGGTACAGGGCTTGATCATGCCAACCAGGAAACTGTTAGGAAGTATTTAGAGACTATATAGGTTTCGGAATAGTTTGAATAAAATGCTTCACCTAATTATTAGATCTTCCCAATAGTCTATATCAGAGTTGACTAAGCTTGCAGTGTTGCATATATTGTGGAATCTATCAAAAAGGTAATGAGAATTGTATAATCTAATTATAGAAACTATCCCGTTAATATGTTCTGTAGTGTAATAAGAAACTTGACAGAAAATTTGATGGTACGAAGAATATGGCAATATCAAGTTGACCCTCAACACGTTTTAATTGTTACTTGAAATTTGATTTATTAGCTTTTTAGGGTTTGGAGAAGGCTAAATAATAATTCAAATCTTAATAATAATTCAATTTATGCAGTATGTCATCTTTTGGATAAAAAAGGACATCAACTTGCTTGACCTTAATTTCATTGCATATAACGAATCAATCAATATAGAAGTTTTTATGGTTCTCTTTTAACAAGAATATTATTCAAGTGAAAATACAGTGCCTAAATATGTACCCGCACAAATTGTACAGTAACTAAATCTTATTTGATTTGGTGCATATATTAACTCTTTCCACTGTTGCAGACAAATAGAATAAAATAAAGGCCACAGTCTCAAGCTGACACAGGGGAGTCCCCACACCCAGCTGATTTTGTCACCAATGAGGACTCGGTTAGGATTAGTCTACAAAAGGCACAAACTACGTGCTAACATAAGTATGATTATGGTTGAGATATTTCTGACATATATATTTAGGAATTAGGAGAATAGATATGTGAGGAGCAAAAGGGAATGAACAAATGCCTACAGGAACCCTATATAAACATAGGATCATAAATGAGGGAGCAAAATGTGGGTAGGGCAACAACAAAAGTGGCGTCACTCGGTGCTAGTCTTCTCTGGTTAAACCGAGGCCATATGTCCTTCCATTTCTTTAAGTTTCTCTTAGTTGGCAAAAAGGACAATATCCCAGAAGTTCACCTTCAGTGAACCAAAGTTAATGTGTTTGTACATTAGTCAGCTATCCATTACCTAATTATTAATGAGCCTACATCTGATTTTAGTAATTCCCCACTTTGTTACCCCATTTACAGCAAATGTATTCTCCCTCAAATGAAAATTAGGGTTTTGTTAACCCTCCTGAGGATAATGATTAACGAATTTAAAAAAAAAGTTTTAAAACATTCAATATATTAAAACCTTAAAAATTTTACTTTTTCAATACAAAATTTCCTTTCTTAACTGGTTAGATAAACCGCAAAAATTATGATGTTATATATACGAACATTAATGTATAAATTAGTGCGTAGTTTATTTTTCACAGTATGGCCACCTATATATATATATGGTAAATATTATTGTTATATTCTTTTACACAAGAGTTTAGACTGGAGATTGTTTAAGTTTGAATAACGGTGGTATCCTACCAAAAAAGAAAAAGAATAATGGTCGTATATAAATTATTCTTAAGTACAATATTTTATTATATTTTATTTTTGAATGATGATGACTTCAAGGAAGGCTCCTTGTTGTACACGGGGTAACCAGATTTTTTTAATAAAATATTTCTATATCTTTTTAAATATACTTTCAAGTTTACTGACTTCATTTTTAGTTCAAATATTTTTCCAAGTGATCGGCAACTACTTTAAATATTTTTGCAGTATGATTGTCTTAACGTACTTTAATTCCTGTAAATAGTTGTCGTAAAGCACCTTTTGTATAGATTAGTGTTCAAATAATATATGACTCAAATTTAGATCATAATGATATATAATCATAAACCCAAACATTCTCATTTAAATATATATGTATGAATACTTTAGTTCCAACAAAGAAACGAATTTGAATTATGATGATGCTCGAAAGTAATCTTTACAATACATGAGCACATTCACGATAATCATAATGTGAACTATGTAACTAAGAAAATAAAGCAAATATCTCCTCCAGAGTTCTCAAATTAGCTAAGTAATGAATATTGTTAGTGTAAGTACATAACTTGATGATATTTTATATATGTACCAAAGTAAAATTAAAATTATGGGTATCAAACTGGTAAAAGTTATGAAAATATTTTAATTAACTCAAATTTAAAATAAAAATTATTTGTTGAAATGGTTTTTGTATAACTATTAATTGTCCAATAGATAATCTTTGTACATATTTTATTCATACAATGTTTAATGTTATAATTGAAATTAACGTTAAACAAACATCAGCCACTTATATGAAATGTAAATTAATTCCTTTGCAAGAATACAATAATATGATCACGCAACGGTGGACCTTAAGTATGACACAGGAGAGCCATAACTCTTCCTAACTTTCTAGTTTCTCTAAAGCTAGATGAAGAGAAAAAAAAGTATCGGCTCCTTAAAAAATGTAAGTAATGAACTTACTTTGCTTTCTAAGGGAAAAATACTAATGTTTGCCTATTATTTTTCCTTGTAATATTTACACTTCTCCATTATACAAGCCGTACGGGAATATTCTTGTGGAAAGAAGTGGTTGCCCAATATTGTTGAGTTTATTTGCCAAATTACAGCTAAAAAGAAAGTTAGAGTTTGTACCGGTGGTGATGGTGCAAATCTGGAGTACACTTAATGAAACTTTTTCTACTCTAAGGTAGCAAAGGTTTAGCTTCGATAAACCCATTTTGGGGTAAGGTTCCTTTCTTCACTTGAAGTGAGTAAGAAGCTCGAGGACATCGTTGTGAATTATTGAGAAAATGGGAATACGAAGTAGAATTATTGAGAAAATGGGAATACGAAGTAGACAAAGTTAAACAACAAAACCTAAACACAAAAGATCCGAGAGTAAAAATAAAGAATTCAAAGGATTAAGTATGCTTACAACTTATATAACCTTTTTTTATTAATTTTTTTGCCTATTCATTGCCGTCTAGATATCTTTCCATGCGCATTGCCCTCTCCATTATCTACGGTCATTTACAGACCAATAGTTCCGTATTTTTTATTCAACATTTTTATAAAAAGGTGATATATCCTTTTTTGCAAGTATAATGATTTTGCAGGTTTGTTGTATGGCTCCCCACCGTTTTATTTGAAGCTTTAGGCTCTGCATGTGCAAATATTTCGACAGATAATATATTTCATCGTTGCTTTTTATCCCTTTAAATTCCTTTTTTTTTTTTTTTTTTGAGCCAGTGTAGATTCATATTTTATCGTTGGTAACAGATTGTATCTTGTACGGCTCACAAAGACGCCTGTACCACATGCCCAGAAGTCGGACAACGATGGGCTTATGCGTGAAAGGAGTTCCTTGGTCCAAAAAGAAAAACTAACCTCGTGGTGTTTGTAAGCAAAAAAAGTTGCTAAGCTTATTTTTATTAAAGATATCGCAATTACATATTTTCTTCAGAAACATCATAAAAAATACAGAAATAATTTATAAGTTATTTAATATATACATAATCTTACGATATATATACCGCACTACCAGATGTATAAATGAACAAACGTACTAACTTTTTCCTGGTTGAAATGACACACTAGAAAGTGAAGAACCCTATATTACTCCTACAAAGCAAGAAGGATAAGGGAGCTTGTACCTAGGCCAAAAGTGTGTGTGCCGTATGGGATGTTTTTTATGTCACAAAGCCAGCTTTCGTACTACATATGTAAGAAAGAAAATCTGGTGCAGTATCTCTCTACCACCTCATCTTTTTGTTTAAAGTTTGAGCTGGTCCTCAATTTCCTTATCACATTTTCAGTACCAAACCCATACCTAGCTAACTCAATCTTCTTCATGTTATTCCTCACTTGGTCAGTGTTCTGTCGGGTAATTTTCAGGTACCCCTCTTAATGTGAATTGTCATCATTCAAATCTAACACTTGGGTTAGGTTACTGAGGAGTATTCATCAAAAGGGTAGACTAGGGAGTTCCTCCTCGTCCCAATTAACTGAATAAAATGATATTGGCATTATGAGATTAATGTTCTTTGTTTTGGTTGAATTTTACGTACCTTACGTTAAATTAAACATAGCAAAGACAAGGCACCCCTACCTATATGATATTTTGCAGCTACAAAATGTGTATACAACATGTGTTTCATACTAGGATCCATAGTTTCAAATTGTTGTCCACAATCATAATTGTGGCCACAATATTGCTCTGTTGCGGTGGTTTCTTTAATTGCGTTGCAACAATAATTATAACCGTATCAGCGATATTTTTTCATAATTTTTTGCAATCGAAGTAATTGCAACGGCAATTTAAAGTAATGCAAGGATGTATTCCTTTTGCTAACGAAAGATTGTTGTGCTAGACACGATAACAGATAAATAACAAAGGTACAAGCTTTGCTTCATTTTTTTTCCTTTACCCCTCTGTCCAATGCTGTTGCTTATTGAGTGGATGAACCCCTTTTTCCCTGTCTTTTGCTTTCACTTGCTCCGTAACTGAAGGTGTCTTTATCTCCCTCTTTCCCATACCCTATCAATAAATCTTTGAGCAACCAATCAAAGCCTCTCCTTTTTTCCCCCTTATGAGGGAAAAAAGTGGATTTAAGCACACAGCTTTAGTCCCCCAATTGAATGAATTCCACAAGTTTTATGATATTTACAAGACATAATGTTTGGCATTGTTAGTCCCCAAACTCATTTAAACTGACATTCTCTTTGGAAATCATGTATGGATGGAATTGGGAATTAGTACTACTAGCTACTAGTATTATTTCAATCACCATCCCTGACATTAACTGATTTTCAGTGGGGATGTCTAGGGAATTTATGTGCCACGTTTGATGACAATCATAAATGCAGATTTAGGAAATTGGGGGAGCTCTTGCCTGAAATGGCTTGGCATTGGGGAATTGTGGTGTGACATGCATTGCACTTGGATCCTTTTGCTGGTCAGATCACTACCCATCAGATCATGGATTTCAGTTGTATTAAATTGACATGTACAAAGGCACATGCATTGTGGCCAAAACCAATAACCTGTGCATGTGAGCCCCGTGTGTCACATGTATGATGGATTTTTGGGAGTGTAAAGTCATTCATTGGGAACAATTTTTCTTTCTTTTTTTTTTTGAAATGAAAAAAGTGGAACTAAGATTTCTGCTAATTCTGTGACTGTGGGGTTGTTCCCTTTGTTTGTGATAGAAAACATGTGTCCCCACTTTGATGTGGTGTCTGATGCTTGTGCCGTAATAATCTCTGAAATGGGCTTGCATTGCACCACTTGCATGTATATGTCCAACACTTATAGAGCTGTGGTTGGGCTGTGTAATTCTTGTAAAGAATATCGCTTCAGCTACTGCATAGAAGTAGTTGAATATTAAATTTTGAGACCAAGATTGGAGAGGTGGTTGAATATATTATTAGTATTGTATTGGGCTAGACCCAAATGTAGGGGGGCTGAAAAAACTGGTGTGTCAGTTGTAGTGAAATGTTCTCACCAAAAAACTGATGTTGTAATAAAATGTCAATGAAAATGTAAGCGAACTGAGAAACTTGATAATTAAAGCAAATACCTTGACAAAGAGAAAAAAATCAAAAAAGGGCGTGAGATAAGGTTAATGGCTGCGTGGAGAGGCAAAAACTGGAACTCAAGTGAAAATTAGGGTTGACAATGGGGTGAATTTTAACTCAATTCGAATCCACCATGCACCTTATTAAACTCGAACCCAACCCAATCTACACCCAAACCTGCTCCGCTCGCCCTGCTGTGGGACAGATTCAAAACCCAACCCGACAGGTTGGGGCAGCGTGAGAACCCGCAAATCGGGTTGTAATTGCCACCCCCAGTGAAAATAGAATGAAATAGAAATTTCAAGATTCTTACTCAATATTTCTTGGTAAATGATGAAAAATATCTTTCAACTAACTTTTATTTCGTTTCTCCCTTCCTTACTTTTTCCATGCAATCAATTGTTGAAATAGCTCCTGCATAGTTTATGTGCTTACACTGTTACACATGTCCGTGCAAGCAACATTTCCCATATATACGAATGGTTGGATAACCATGAGGTGTGCTTAAAAGTATTATTTAAGGACTAAATTAACTTA
Organism: Pterocarpus santalinus; assembly: GCA_031439595.1. Lineage (NCBI taxonomy): Eukaryota > Viridiplantae > Streptophyta > Magnoliopsida > Fabales > Fabaceae > Pterocarpus > Pterocarpus santalinus. Next base: position 64,285,675 of record CM062532.1, read on the forward strand.
ATAATCTTTTAAAAAATTAAATTTATGTTTCAACAATCTTTTCAAGCCTAGAACGGCGTTAAGTTTAAAAAATTTGACATTACATTTTCTATATATACCAAGTTGTTCATTCACTACTGCCATAAAACCAGCTAAAAAATTTTATAAGGAAAAAAAAAAAATACTCAAGTGCATGGAGAACTGTGAATGGCAATAATATTAGCACTACAAGCTTCATGTTTTACCCAGCAATCCATATTCTTTTCGAAAAATTATAAGCATACAATTAATTCTTTATTATTATTATTATTGTTATCGTTATTATTATTATTCGTTGATTATGGCATGTTTCATCCATTGGTTGCTTTATCCTGTTCTTCTTTTTTACCCCCTTTGGGTCTTGTTCTCTATTTTTGGGCCCAGTTTCTCCTGCTGACTCTTCAGCCGAAGGTAAAGAATAGTTTTGTTTTGAAATACATAGGCCCAATCATGTTTTGGTCAATATAGGCCGAATAACTTATCTGATGATGAGGGCTCAATTTCCAAAAAAATAAAATAAAACTCTATGATGAGGGCTTGTTCCATTTTGACAAGTTGCTCTAGGGCCACCGTCCAGCCCATTTTCTTGACCCAAAATAAAAATAATATGAAAATAATTTTGTTGATTAACTTGTCACCGGCACTTGAGGCTTAGCTCAGATGGTTCATGTTTCCCCCTCCTTAGAAGGGTGTACCCAAGAGGCGCGAGTTCAACTCGCAAGAGGCAGAGTCCCGTAGCCCCCAACAATTCCTCCTTCTCCCGATCAAATAAAAAGAAATTAACTTGTTACCATGACAAAAAAAAAAGTATACTTGTTACCTTTTTTAAGCATCTCATTTTTTAGATTATATAGGAGTGGTTTATTATGAGAGTGAGAAGAGCAAATTTGAGTCAACAGGATCATATTGTAGTTAAATATAAAGGTGAAACTTGAACGCAAACACATGAGAGGATAATCTGGGAAAATACAAAAGAAAAAGAAACAAAGCATTCTAATTTAGGATAGGAAATTGCATCCTTTCATAAGCTACATTGTTATATCCAAAAGTGCTTTGTTTATACCCAACATTTCACATCCAATTACACTTAGTTAATAATGCATAAATTTTTAAGTTAATAACATATAATTAGGTGATTCGTCATATTCTATCAAAATATTCAATATATATCGTAATAATCTCCAAATCATACGTTAACTCAAATTTTATATATTGTAAGCTAGTGTGTAACTAGATGTGAAATTTTAGGTGTGCAATTGATAGAACTCTTGTTTTATGTACCATGATAGTCCTCATATATGTGATTTTGACTGAAATTATGCAAAATGGTTCATTCTATGACCCAAAAAAAAAAAAAATGAAAAAATGAAAAATGAAAAAAAAGACATGCAGCCAATCAAATAATTCATTGTCAACCAATTTGATCGTTAATCTCTGAAAGAAGCCATGAGAACTGATGTTTTCCCATCAACTTCCGTTTCAGAGTAAACAAAAAATCTTGTTGTAAGTAGTGTTGGACTACAATAAAGTCAGTACCATTGAAGTATTTAATAAAAGAAAACAAAAATCATCATTTTTAGATAAGCAAAGCAATGCATTCAATAATTACAAATCAGCTCACACCAATAGCTAAGTACATACTTATGCAAATTACATACAGTCACTTATCATAAAGCTAATCTTTTACAATACCAAAAATGGCAGTACCATTTTCAAGAAGCATAAAGGAAAGAAACAACAACCACCCTTTAAATTCATCATAAGCATACATGATACATCAATTTTAACCCACAAGACAAAACATGATTACCCCAAGCAAGCAAGTAGAAAATTTCAACCCCAATAGGCCTTCCACTAGTTTCACTGCATCATAAATGCCACAAGAGAAGCCAACACAGAAAAGCACAAGGCCATCCCAGAAACAGGCAAAGCAAACCCATCTCCAGCCTGCAATTGAGAAGTTGGTGCAATCGCTGAATCTTGTGCCACTGTGTTGATCACGCAAAACAACCCCATAATCATCACTGCCATGAAAAATTGAGCAGCAGAGAAACCAAGTTTTGTTGCCATTTCCACAGGATATTTTTATGTTACTATAACAAAGTGACCAAAGAGACTGAAAAAGGTTGTATTGGTAATTGAGAATTTGAATTGTCCAATAACAAAGTCAAGAGTTGAAGTTTATATACAACTTGTTAGACTAGTATGTTAAAAGGTCACTCATATCAAGTTGGTAAGTGGTACATTTAAACATTAACCATTCTTAATGTAACTATGCCTTTTGGATCAAGGCTTTTGAGACCCCACAAGACCAATCAAAGCTAGCTGGCATTGTGCTTCTTACGTTACAGTTAGTTAGAGGAAACAATCAGGTACCTGCCACTTGATGATATACACTTGTGTTTATAGCATGGATTGGACTTTGGTTCTTAATTAAACTCTTACGCCGTGAAGTTATCAGTTACTAGGCGTAGTGGAAAAGTGAAAGAGGCATTACTTGGCAGGCTATATATCTTTTTTTTTTTTAAATTAATTGAAGCTGGTGGGAAATGACATAGCAACGGTGCTTAGACTTTGAGAAAAGGCCAAGTCTATGTGGTGCAAATATGATGTCCTTGTTGCTTCCTTAGGAGAAGAATTCGGAATTCTAGCTTCATTTGGGAATTGAGGATGATGGGATAGAACTATGGTCAAATATCATTCATGCATAACAGGATTATTATTATTGTTTTTTTTTTTTTTCTGGTGACATTTTGTGTACTAGATTTGCTGGTTTTTAGAGATGTAACAAGAAATATAAAAAAGACAGAATTAAATCTCGGTCTGTTTGAACTATTTATGTCAGAAATCAGAATCAATGATAAAGCCAGTAAATAAATATTAGTCTGGTGACAAGTAAATTTAACTGCTTATTGAAGGCAATTTGTATTCAAAATTGCATGACCAAATAGATTAATCAAATATAGACATCATTTTGACGTTGAAGTGTATTTTGTTTTGTTTCTTTTAACTTATTGCTACGACGTTGAAGTTGTGATGTTTGTCCTGATCAGAGCACATGCATATATTCTGCAATATTTTTATATAGAAAAATGTTTTTTGGGATCTAATATGTATAAAAATCATATAAAAGGCCGTATATTAATGTTAGTTGAAGTGAGTATCAAAATATGTGTGTATGTTGAGATAAAAATGAATAAATATATATTTATTTAATGTCTATATAATAGAACTCTTTTATATATATATATATGATCAATAAGTAAGGCAACAATGATTGAACATCCACTAGCTATGAAGTACAAACATAAAATATGACATGACACAGATAGAGGAACACACTAAAATTTAAAAATTTTAGAACATGGATACATATATATATAATTAAAATTTATATAATTTAAAAAAAAGATTTATTATGATATAATATTATTTATATAAACTTCTCTTATGTCTTATATTCTTTATTCAATATTCAAAATTTTTTAAAATTCAAAATAAACTCAAAATTTATATATTATTTTTTTTCAAATTGTAAATGACCTAATTTATATTTTGTCTTTCTATGTTAGAGTCAAGACACATATGTCATCAATATGTTATACAAAATCTGATACAAATACATATCCGACTCGTACACAAAGCACCCAAATGGTTTGTTCTGGCTTCATTTTCCACCACCTAAGAGAAGCCAGTTGTAAATAAAGCCTTTTCTTTTTCCACCACGGTAATTTATTGATGTACGTGTATAAAACATTAATATTAACTCTGCAAACTTATGGCATAGCGGTAACTTTATGGACACTTTTTTTTTTTTTGGGGGGGGGGGGGGTTATAAATCAGTATATAACTTTTTCTGTTCACGAGATTTTAATATAGTAGGTTTCTTGAAAACAATTGCCAAACCACTAAATCAGTACTTAATCTAATGATAGTTTGTGCTTAATACTACATAACTAGTAACAAAATTATCAAAAAAGTGGTTATCTCTAATATATAATTCTTTATTATATTTAATGTTAATACTTTCCTTTGATGTAACTTCAGTTTTGTGTTTAACATTTTATTAGAATTTCCGTACTAACCTTTTAATTCTAAATTTATTTTATTAAACTACACACCCCTCAATAAGTAAAAATGTTAGCAATCAAAAGAAAGGGTGAAAACATTTATCAACAGCTATTACATGTTTAGGAACAAATCGTCTACAAAGAGCATGAATAAAAGAACAAAAAACAGAAAAACCAATTTCCGGTGACATTTGAATGGTTCAAGTTCAATTACAACTTGTCTAAGCATAGCAAGAGGTTGAGAAACCTTTTGTGCCACAAATACATTAGTATAATAACATAAAAATCACACAAAACTCATGAAGCAAATCCTCAAACTTTGCAAAACCATAGACGTAGGACCCTTCCACAACCAAAGGAAGTGGCTTTTTTACCATAATAACCCAAGGCCCTGTCCTTTAAATTCCATGCAAAACCCCCTATTCTATGTAAGACCAGCAAGCAAAGACAAGAAAACTAAACACACAGTTGCTTCATCAAACGGCCAGCGGGTCTCCAGAACAACTTAAATTCCATTCATCATGGACATGAAGAAGGTCACCTGCGCTGTCCTCATTGCTGCGACCTCCATGAGCGCGGCATTGGCTGCCACAGAGGTTCCTGCTCCGGCCCCCGGCCCAAGTAGCGGAGCCTCAGCTATCTTGCCCCTTGTTGGCTACTTGGTTGGTGCCTCCGTGTTGTCTTTCTTTGCTTTGTTCCACTAAGCTTGTCAAAAATTGGACAGGGCAAGATTAAAGGAGGAAGAGATACGTTATTACTTTAGGAAGAAGACATTATACGTATGAATAATGCTACACAGCCACAACAATATGATTTGGCTCTCTAGTAATTTTCTCTATGTATTTGACATAGATGTCTATGTAATATTGTACTGTTGTACTATTATGACTGTTGTTGAATGAAATATTAATTTGCTTCATATATTTTTCTTTTCTTGTACAAATGTTTTCCTTTCTCATCTTGCGTATAGTTCAACATGTCTTGACTCTATAAGATACCCTAGCAGCTTAAGGTACACAAAGAAGAAAGAAACATGCAGCTAGCCTGCAGGGAAACCTGCACAACATTTTCTTTTTCATTCTTTCTTTCTTTCTTCTTCTTCTTCTTCTTCTTCCTCTTTTCTTTTCTTTTTTTTGTGTTTGTTTTTTCTTTTTGGTTTTTGTTTTTTTTTTTTTTGTTTGGGGAGGGGGGGGGGATATGAACTTCTACTTCCACAACATTTTCTTCCAGTCACAGTTTCAAAGAATAGTCCTAGTCCAGAATTCCGGCATGTTCGTGGGAAGGTCATTGTGTCCAAATATTTGAAAGGGCTACAAACGTTAATCAGAAAAAAGGGAAATATGGTTATTGTTTTCAGTTCAAAGGAGGGAACATACATAAGTCATGCAATCAATAGCAGCAAAACAGCAATGAATATCCAATCAAACCAAAATAAATTATTTCATGCACTATATTAACCCATTTACCAAGAAACCCTATGTGAGATGCCATCTTCCAGTCTCCAATCTCCAATCAAGCAACAGTCTCGAAACAAACTCATGTGAAATTTGAAAAATACACATTTTCTTACAATAATGTATAAATTAATGATGAGAACCTCTCATGAACTATGTTTCAGGATTAAACTTTTGGGCTGATATGAGGCTCTTTGTCAGCCATATTGCTGTTTCTCTGGATGAGACAGCTTCTTTCCCAAATGGTCTTAGCACGGCCGCAAGCTCTTCAAGCTTATCTTGCTTAAGTAGCTGAGCACATAACTCAAGCAGAGATTCAAGAGCCTCAGCTCTTTGCTGTTGCTGGCAGGGACTATCCAACACAGACTTGGTTGTTTCATCACCACCTATTGAAGTGCTCAATGAAACGCCATTTGGTGTCTGAGCAACCACAATGGCATTATCATCTTCTTTATGCGCAAAGCAATTTGGGTGGGTTTTCAATCTGTCTTCATCCTTGACTGGAAGTGTATCATTTCTCTCAGATGATAGGCTGTTCATTTGTAAGCCTTCTTTCAATGTATCAGGGTTTTCGCTTTCCTTCAAGCCATTTCCAGAATCAGTGTCATGTTCAACCCTAATAGGAGGCAGGATAAGCAATGACCTTTCTTCATCAATGGACTTATCTTTATCGGCATTGCTACTGCCTGCACTGGATGTTGTTGATTTCCTGGAGTCCTCGAGTTTGGCATCTTCTCTTTGTGCTTCGGCATTATCAAAACCTTCATTGGAAAAAGCATCTTCGACTTCTGTTGCCACAGCATTTATGTCAACATCTTCTAGGTTGTGAAGAAGTTCAGCAACAAATCTTTGTTCTTCATGCACAGAATCTTGTGTACTCTTTGAAGTGATCTCACTGTTAGCTGTTTCCTTTGCAGGTCTACTTTTAAACTCTGAGTCCTTGCACACACTGCAAATAGTTGATTCAGATGTTGTTGACCCATCTTTTGAGCCACTAATACTAGTAGAAGATTCCACTATGTAGCTGGTAAGATCAACCATCTTGGTCTCAAGGTTGTCTTCTGCACTGGTTGAGACCGTTAGCTCCCCATCACTTGGAAGATTGCTTGGCTGTAGATCTCCGTTTCCCTCAAGTGGATGAACCTGTTCCAAACGATTCAGTAGTACTGCTTCTTTGTCCCTATGGTCCTTGCCACCACTAGATTTATGAGATCTTCTTGTTTTATCCTTTGAGTTAACTATGGGGTATACTGGAAGAAAATTGGATGATGCATTTTGACAGCGGAGAACATAAGGTTGTAAAAGAGGATGCCTTAATAATTCAGCAGCCTGTCAACAAAAAGAAGCAAAATTAGAATCAGAATCAGAATCATCAGTTGCATCCAAATTATTCACAAAAGAGAGGCTCAAACTCACTGTTGGTCTATGTTCTGGGTTTTTCCTCAGCATGCTCTTGATAAGTTGTTTCCTGTTACATATAAGTCACCTTTCAATTTTATCATTACAAAGAAATATAAAAGGAAGCAATTTTGCTTGCCTTAAATCTATTTGTATTCACTTAGGGAAAGAAATATTTAAATCATTGATCAGAAACAAAGGTCAAAATATATCATGACAGTGGTGTGACTGGCAATGGTTTGAAGATGTTACTTACAGTGTGGAAGAATAAACAATTGGCAATGGCGAAATGGAGGATCTGTTTATTTTATTAATAAGTCCAGCCATGTCCTGTTTCATTCATTCACTCATTTGTCAAATTATTTTGCTATTTAAAATATATTGAAGAATGGAGACTACATTTCCATTAAAAAAATTAAACTCTTGCAATTGGTTCAAGTTCTTACCGGAGCACGAAATGCTGGTTGGTGTGCAACAATCTCAAACATGCAGCAACCTTTACATACAAAGAGATATCATTCTTAGACAAGATCAGATGTCATATGGCTTTGTCAATTAGAATAATGCATCCATGATCCTCACCAAGTGACCACATATCAGATTTATATCCATAAGGTATATCAGCTAGGAGCTCAGGACACATGTAATTTGGCGTTCCAACAATCTACACTAGATATAAGAAGGGTGAAAATGATAAACAGGTATCACTATGCACATCTACTAAAGCATCTACCATATCAGTAATATGAAGTTCAAAGAAATGATGTGTAGGCAAAAATATCTGTTGTAAGCTGAAAAGCATCAACTTGTAGACATGACAGTCCATTACCAGAGGATAAAATACAAGAAAGTTTCTTGAAGAAGGCATAAGATAAATGCTAAGATATTGAAAATATATACAATACCGAGGAGGCGAGGTCTTCTGCATTAAGTCGCTTTGCAAGACCAAAGTCACCTGTATGGTCCATGCAATAAACGTATTTCTTTAGATAACATAGTACATGAAAGCCAAAGTTTATGAGCTTTCAAGAGATCATGCTTCATACCAAGGCGAATGTTATTGTCTTTGGTGAGGAATATGTTGGAACACTGAAACTTAGATGAAGTTGCATCAATGCAAACATCAGATAAAGGATTTCTTTAATCAGGATAAGGGAATATGTTATACCTTAAGATCTCTGTGGATTACACGATTGGAGTGCAAGTAGTCCACAGCTATCAACAATTGAGTCAGCCATTTGCAGACTTTCTGCAGGAGAAAATTTGTGATCCAGAGTGGTAAGGCATACCCATATAATGTAATATCAAGGAATGGTAGAATAAACTTATTAATTACCTCCTCATGGAAAGATGATCCTCGAGATTTCTTTATGTTCTCAGCCCTGCTCCACAAACAATGCAGTGGTCCATGATTAGGACTCTGTCACTGTTGATGTCTATCTTCAAAATACATGAGACCAACAAAATTCCAAATCCCATATCTAGGTGTATTTCATTTCAATATTAGTGTGACCATTAATGTTATGAATTGAACACAGATAGATCTGCGTATGAAGCCTCCAAGTAGGAAAGATGCCATGGTTATTGCTAAAAATTCAACATATATCAACAAGGTAGGATCCTTCCTTCGTAGCTTAAGCTTTTAGGTTAACAATTGAAAATTTTAAATGTAGATTGCAATAAAGGTTTTCTTCGCTCCATAGATATTATTATAAGACACTGCTCTGTCATTGAAAACAATAAGGTAGGGTCCTTAATATTACTAACGGATATTACTTTACTTACATGTCACCTCCTTCACAATAGCCAGTTACAATGCATATATGGTCCTCCTACAAACCATGAAATATCAGAAACAGGTCTATGAGGAGTGATAAGCATCAGAATAAGGTAATACCTGATATCTATAAACCTTCAAACTTAATGTTTCATCCCTATATAAATGTTCCTACCTTCTCCACCCAAGCGTCTTTGTACTCCACTATATATGGGTTATTTAGTTTTGATATCAGGTTCATCTGTAACATAAAGAGGACTGTGTCATGTTTATGCAAGTAGACAGAAAGTATCACACAAAATCAGCTTAACACAATTTCTTAGGATTGAAGACTGTTAAGTCATTATTAAGAATACCATCATATGTTTATGGAAAACTATCTTAAGATGGCTCTTGGCTCAAAATGAAATTACGTGTCATATGGTGTTCAGCATTTTGTGAGCATAATAATATTCACAAAACAAGTATTCTCTTCTCTTGAAGTTTGATTAGCACTTTAAAAACGATGAGCAGCAAAGCACCTAACAAGATTTCATCAGTGAAATTAACTCAATTTGGGTTTTATTAAAGTTGTGGTCCTTGTCTGTGCAGTGGGGATATTGCTTCTTCAATTAACTATATACTCAGATGACTGGTTTATTTGTAGCATGACAGAAGCAAAGCCAGCTATGGCATATTCATAGATCGTTAAGGAAGAGAAATACAAAGATACTGAAAAGTACAAAAGAACAGTTAAATTGGCCTGATTCATGTATATATCATGCTTGACTTAAACAATGTTAGGAAACAGATTAAGAACATATGGTAGGAAATGATACTACTATTTATTCTTTCTAATAGAACAGATTAAGAACCCCCCCAAAAAAATAATAATACTAATAAAGTGAATAAATAAGGCAGTAATGCGAGTAATTTAGTGCAAAAGAATTGATTTTCTAATTAATTAGGAAAGTCTTAAAACGAAAAATAATACTAATAAAAACAATCGCACATATGCATCAGGTGGAAGGGTTTGTTACACCAACCTCTTGGTGTGCTGTACGTTTGAACTTCTCCGTTTGCTTGGCCAACCGAATCTTTTTCAACACATACCTACCGGCCATGAAAACCATGAAGAAAATGAATAACAAATTGAACTTGACAAGCTAACTGCCACTGAATTGGCAGGGTTTTCAATTGCAACAATTAAACACAAAAATCTAAAAATAGAAACAAGAAAAGAAAAAAAAAATTGAAACTTTCTTCGCTGGGTTATCCATTATTTAACTGAAAATCAATCTCCAACCCTTCATATTGATGGTTTAGCAGTTCACATCACAGCCACAGGAAAAACAAATGAACTTGAAAAGCTAACTGCTGCCAAACCGAAAAAGATTGAATTTTTCTCCATGGGGTTGCCCATTTTCTCACTGGGAAATCGATCTTCAACTTTTTCAAGTGTTCATATTGCATGGTTTAAGCAGTTACAGAAAACAGTTAACAGTGTCTTTGTGTTCTTACCTCTTTTTCTCAGACTTGTGAAGAACCAGAAAGGCAGAACCAAATGCTCCTCTTCCAATTTGCTCTATCACTTCATAGTCTTCCATCTTCTTGGACCTTGTCTCACAGTCATCTGTCTCCATGGAAAACACCAGAAGCTAGAGGACAAACAAGCACCAGATCCTGATTTTGCTACTAAGACCCCAATTCAGTGAGAAACATGAGTCTTTATGACAAAGTTTGTAAGAGTGAGTTCCACTACCAACCCTTTGTTCCCCAAATGCTGTAATTGAAGAACAACCGTTAGCATGAAAGAGCATTAAATTGGGTAACAGAAGGTAAATAAATTATCCTATGAGGGAATGAAAGTTTGGAGACTATTCAATGGGGTTCCAGCAACCATGAAGGGGTTTCACATGAAAGAATGAGTAAAGCTTCATTCCACAATTATGACACTAAACTACCCCCCCCCCCCTCTCTGAGAAGACTGAATAGGAGAGAGAAAGAGAAAAAGAACATAGCACCACCAAGAAAATTAAGAGGCTGATGACTTACCCAAAAGAAAGTAGTAGAGAGAAGGGTAGAAAATGTAAAGGGCAACAAAGTCAAGTAAAGCTATGTTGGCAAAGACATATAGGTCACATTTATAATATATACTTTATTGAATAGGGCTAGTTCTAACCTGGGGCTAGTTCACTGGTATATGGTATAGTGGTGACTGTATTATCACAGCTACCACCCCACCACCCAATTGGCTCAAAAAGAAGGGGGGTTTGGGAGAGGGGCGTGAAAGGGCAGAATATAAATAAAGGAGACATATGTAATGGGAATACTAAAGGGGGAAAAAGGACAAGTCTTTGCTTGCGTTTGCAGATTCATGGGAGATCATTCACAAGAAGGAATGTTCCTAGCACGCTGTTGTGATGTCACAGTCCGTGTACCTTAATAAAACAAAATCACAAAAATTTTGGTCTTAGCCAATAGGTATTACTCTACATAAAGTTTGTGCTGGGTTTGTGCTCGTGTAGTGCGCTGGCCAACGACCGGGGACTGGTCCATGCGGCATGATTATGGGTTTAATTTAGTTTGACGCCTCCAACATTCTTAGAGGAGAAAAGGGCTTCTTTTATTCTTTGTAACATTTTTGTTTTTGATGTATGGATATGATCAACTTTGGTTTAAATGTAAGTTGTGAGCGGTTGAAAATGGTTAATTATGCTAATCCTATGCTGGTCAACTAGCAGGTTGTTGTAATTGCGTTACATGTGTTCATAATTGAGTTTTTAATTGGGTATGTAAGCAATATATATAACAATAATAATCATTTGTAAGCATGTGATGAACAAGTAAAATTTCCTGTTCATTTGGCGATGTGGTGTCAAATCAAGAACCTAATGAGTTTGTCTAACCAACCTGTCAAAGGGCGTGGTGCAATGTCATTGTAATAGACCGTGGAGGATGCGCCATGCTATAGGTTTTTTTCATAACAGTTGATCACAAGAAACTCCACAGTAAGATCAATAGAAAAGAAAAGAAACACCCCCAAGGTTAACACTTTATTGACAAATCCTTGAGTTAACCCCAACAAGTATATCCAATCTTTAAGGCCCATAAATTTAGGTACCTAACAATAGTGTTTACATGGCTTTTCCAGAAATCAAGAAAAATTTTAGATTAAAAAACAAGGGGTCATCTTTCTCTGCATCCAATAATTGCCTTTTTCCTTTTCAAGCTAAACACTTTCCCCCTCATGCAAGCATGTCGTTGTCATCAGTAATAGTTTTACTAGTTAGTGGTAGGAGAGACTGCATGAAGTTAATCAATTTGCTGGGAGACACTTCAGTTATTTATTCATGACACCGGTTACTTCTTAAGCTTTTATCTCGGCAACAACCGCTACTCTTTCTTGTGCTGTTCCAACTATTAATATAACCATTCTCTTTGTCCCCGCATAGGAAACCATGCACTGTGAACTTTTGATTTGATTGTCAAGATACGTAAGACATAATTGGATAGGTGATATGAAAAACAATAGTGTGCTAAAAACCTAGGTATAGACTAAACAATGACAAAGACAGGACATATAGTAGCATGTTAGAGGAATCCCTTTCAAATAGTCAGCTACACAGCTAAAAACTATAAAGAACAATTGACTAAATTTATAGTAGGGTTGATATGATACAGAACAATGCCTGTATCTGGTTACTCTCAAACGAATAACTTTATCAGGTATCATAAAACTTCACCAACGTCATATGGACCTTCTCACAGATGATATAGGCAAGCACAAAAGCAGCCATTCATGCCTTCACTAAAATCTCTTTAGGACATAAACCAGTTTGCCAACAGATGTTTTCAAGCCTAAATTCACTGAATGCGTTCTTTAATTTAAAATCCTAGAGTAAATTACATTGCCCTCTCCTTAGATCTAGTGAAATTCATCGTAAAATTTTTCAATTTACAAAATTATATATCAAACTCCCCTGAATTTTAGAAAATATTATATCCGATATTCATGTATTTTTTGAAATATAATATTGAATACCTTTGTAAATATACTGTAAATATAACACTAACCTCTCCTAAAGGAAGATCAGTGTAACTTGGACAAATATAGAAGGGCCATGGTGAATTTCACCAAACCTCAAAAAAAGTTAACATAATTTATCCTAAATCCTGTTATGAGCACCATTGGTAACCTTAATAAATTAGGACAAACATCCATTTGAGCAATTGATAAATGGATAACAATCACTTAACTCAAGTAAATGGTTATGTTCAGCCTTGAAAATAACCATTCACTTCAACTTACATATGAAAAGCAACACCCCAGTAGTTCAGCATAAAAGAACTACCACTACACTAACACACAGGAGTTGAGATCATGTTGACGGAAATAAATTAACAAACTATACGCATAATTACATGCTGGTTACTTCCGCTTTGATTGCTTTGATTTTTTTGATAATCTTCCACCCTCCAGCTGTCTCTTGGCAGCTTCAAATTCCTCTTCAGAGGGTTCAGGCATATCACCTCCACCATATTTTGTAACCAGAGATGAGAACATTGAATCAAACCGGCCTTTCCTCTGATTTTGGCGTTGTGATATCATTGCATACAGATCTGTGTCTGGCTTCTTATTTGACCTGCAGGAAGTAATTGATTATTCCTAAATTACAGTACAAAGTATAAATAGCATAACTATAACCCAGCCTGATAAACTTACCCTGCCCTCCTCCTTAAAGGACTAGTTGGTGGTTTGATTTCAGACACTTTCTTTGCCCATTTCTGGTAGGCTTTTGTTTCCTTTAGTTCTCCTACAGAATATGGAGTAGAGGTAACAAACAATCATCGAGGAAGATGCTGAGCAACCCAAGTAAATGTGTAATATAACAGACTCTGCCATGATTGCTTATAGTAATATGCAGATTCTCAGTGCTAAACATGAAATAAGTGCAAGGTCTCGCATTATCTTAATGACTTGCAGTCCTGGTCTGACATCTCAAATTCAATATATATCTTATCCTAAAGGCAAAACTAGATCTAGCAAATGCCAGCAGAAACCTGGGTCAACAAGATCCAGTTAATATTCTTACCAGCAGCTATAGCCTCATCAAGCATATCCTTGAATCGGTGCGAGTCAAATTTAGGATCTGAACAAAGCATTGAACAGAAAAGCCTGCAAAGGGAAGTTATTACAGATATCAAACTCAAAGTCTTTTCAAAAATAGCCCATCCACATCACAAATTCACAATGCTTTCTTACCGGTCCATATTACCCTTGCACTTCTTGTATAAATCAATTAAGTCTCTTTTCTCTGAGTCAGATCCCCTATAGTTTGCTTCAAACTCCTCAATATCAGCTTCAGTTACCTGTGGCTTATATATTAGAAAACCACAAAATTGAAAACAAGTATACCCCCATGCATCAAGAAACTGGATATCATATATTAAAACAAATACCTTCTTGTACATTGTTCTGAAAAACTCACTAAGATTCTGAACAACATCACCAGCAAGGTCCTGAATTTCAGAAAATATAAATGAGTTGTAGACCTCCAATACATGGCTATGGTATCCGGAAATGCTATTCTTCCATTCTGTTATGCACAAATTTATTATATGACAGCAGTTCCCTCCGATAACAGTTAACAGACCATAATGACTTACTTTGTATCTAGATACAGCCACTTATGAATCCAATACATTGTGGCTTCATTAATTCAATTGCAGCAGAAATAAAAAAGGATAAAATACTCACAGCATCATCAACGCAACCAGTCTGATCATAAAGGGCTCGTTTCTCTTCATCCCCAAGAATTGAGATTACTTTTTGCAGTTGTTGAAATTTCTCTTTAGCTTCCTGAATGAACACAAGGAATTACTGCTGCCTACATCTAAAAGTTAATTAAAAACAAAAAGATTACGGCATAATTGGTAGCCTTAAATAATCACCTCATCACCAGGGTTCTTATCAGGATGGAGCCGCAACGCCAACTTGTAGTATGCCTTCTTTAGTTCCTGTTGAGAAGCTGTTCTCTCCACACCAAGAACCTAGAAGCAGTCAAGCAATGAGTCACTGTCTGACAAATTCATATATCATTCATGGCGAATCAATGAAAGGGAACAAGCAACCGTTGTAACAACAAGAGAAATACATACAACCGAGAACCGCCCATGACTTTCAATTCACAATGCTGGGGGCAAAATAATCTATAATATATGTACCTGCTGTCAACTCTTTTCATGAAAACAAGAACCGAAGAGTAAAGTTCATCTCCTAAATGAGTATGGAAGTAAGCAAAATATAAATGTTTAGTGGTCCTTGAATTCACACACGCGCATGATTTCTGTATAATTTGGTGTATGATGCGAGGGGGAGAGGCACAAAGCTTGATAGTATTTAAGCCCAATGCAATATCTTTACCATCCAATAGAGCCATCTAACGATGTTACAAGACCACACATCAATTCGCTGACCCCAAAACATGAGTAACACGAAGAATGCACTTAGTACAAAACCTGGCATCGAGACCCCCAACCAGATTGTGAACTAAAGTTCTCGTCAAACCTACACTGTTCCATCATCAATCTCCCAAAGCTACATGCCAAGGAGCCTAACATATGAACCCCAACAACACTTAAAACATGATGAGAGAGACCAACCTTAACAAACCTTATTACTACGCAAAATTGAACTCTTCAACGCAAGTAGTGAACATTAATAACAGCAAACCTTAATCATGAAAATAGAGGTTTAATTATGCTAACAATTGAAAGTTGTTCCATTTCCCCGGTTTACTACGTTGTTTCTTTTTCTTTTTTCTTTTTTTTTTTCCGGAAAAATTAAGATAAAAGAGGGGAAAAAAAGAGAAAAGGGGGGGGGGGGGAACCATCAATTTAGGGTACCTCGTAGAGGCTCTGTTGGTTGTGGCTGTGAGGTTCGGGTTCGATTTCTTCGTCATCAGGAACCCTAGCTTTGTTCCTCTTCGCCATCAATAATATTATCGGCGAACGTAAACGCAGATGAGATTTTGGGAGAAAGTGATTCCAAGACTCGCTTCCTGGATTTGCTTGCGCGGCTTTGTTCCCCTTTTATATGGTCAAACTTTTGCAATTCAAATTAAATAAGAGAAATGGGAAAAAGGGTTGAAATTGTTCCCGCCATCGCCATAGGCTTTCAGCTTGACTCGTTTTCCCGCCCCTATGTCATAGCGACGAGTATCGCTCTATATAAAGGATATTTTCTTATGAAAATTATATGACTTAATTATACGTACATTTTTATTATTGATCCAATCGTGTTAAAATAGTAATTAATGATTAAGACATATACATAGACAAGTCCAATAATTTGCAGACGAGAGTGAGATTCTCTGCTCGCTATACACCCAATCAGCCATCCCATTCCCGAAAAAGTGATAGGCCTTAACCAACATCAAGTCAAATAGGCACTAAACTTTGAAGGCTAGGTCAAACAGGGCAAGTTACTGATATATCAGCCGAAGCTAACTAACTACACACCTCTGTAGTAATGCCAAAGGCCCAATCGAAATTTGACATAAGCACATCTTTATGCTACGGTTTGATTTCCCAAAACCAAAAAATAATGTATAGACTAAGCTCGATAATAAATGAGTTTAATTTTAAGCCTTAACAAGTTGGTTTGAACTTTATAAATTGGCTCGATTTAGGTATAAATGGAGTTTTTTAACTATAAATACATGGTTTATTTGCAACAAAGCTCATTTAATAAATAAGTTCAAATTCTTAATTTAAATTCGACTCAAGCTTATGAGCTTAACTTATTAAATTATTAACTAACCCAATTAAAAATAGTTTATGAGCTAAATTGACTCATTTTCAGTATAAATAAATGACTGTAATGCTTATTTAAAATCAATTTAAGGTTAAAGGGGCAAGAGGCTATTATATCTTTTTCATTTAATTTAGTTAGGTCATGTAACATACTTTAGCAAATAGTAATTATATATTATTTTTGGGTAAAGTCTGATTTATATCTTTTACGTTTTACAACAATTTTGACTTAGTTTCAAAAGTTTATTTTATTTTATTTACACTTATGATATTTTTATAACGTTTCAATCTTATTATTTCGACATTCAAATCATAAACGAAAAAAATTGATATAAAAGTCAAGTTATAAATGTTAATAATAATATGTTTATTACTTATCTAAATATAATAATATTGTTTACCATTTTTTTCGATATTTTTGTAGGATACAAAAAAATTTTCTTTTAATTTAAACCCCTTAATACTTAATTAATCTATCTCCTACTAAAATCTATATCCGAAACTTTTCTTTGGAGAATTGAAGGCAAACAATTTTTATTAGTAGTATTTAGATATCATTAATATCAAAATTTGACCTTAATATCAATTTTTTTGTTTATAAAGTGGATATCATCTACTGAAAGAGTAAAATTAAAAATATTTTAAAAATATTTGAGACATAAATAGAATCAAAAAAAATTTTGAGACTAAGTTAAAATCGGTGTAAAATATTAAGGACGTAAATGAGATTTTATCTTATTATTTTAACTAATGAGGGATTACTTAATGGTGACATAAAAAATGGAACCTGATACAAGCTGATTCTAAATTTTAGCCGTATAATAGAGGGTGGCGTTTACAATGATCCAGGGAAAAAATTGGACATTGAAGCTCCATTTTTGTTTGATAAGCAACATTTTTCTTGATGTTGAAAAGACAATTTTACCCTACAACAGATGAAGAAAGGGACGCAACTCCTGTTGTCCTTTTCCCCTTAAGTATGAGATGATTGTCATGTCCCAAGGACTAGACTTTGGCAATTATAATGATGTGATCCACGATGTAAAGGGTTGACAGCAAATACATAAAAGGAGAGGTAAAATTCAACAGTGCACTAGCCATGTATAATGGCTATGCGATTTTACCACAATAGCATTTTTAGTGCTGATGGTACGGAATAAATATTTTTATTACACTGAATTATTTTTTATATTTTGATAATAAAAAAATTTTAAATTCATTTTAATATATTAATAATATATAATAATTCCACATAATTATTTTATTATATATTTTTGTTTATAGAATTTTTAAGTTTAAAGATAATTGAATCAATATTTTTATTGATGTTAAAAAATATGAATAGACATCTATATAAAATTTTTATATATTGACAATATATCAAAATTAAAATAAAAATATATAATTTACTACTTTCATAATATATTAGCAGAATATCAATTCGAAGAATATCAATTCATTATATATTAATTGAGTAAGTCGTAACGACTAATATGAAACACGATAATAAAATGAATTTTTTTAAAAAATTTACTTTGCAGTTGCAGGTTGGTCTTCATGTAAAAGCATGTATTCAGATAGAAATTCATATTAACAATGATAAATTAATGATTTTATTAATATATAGTTACGTAAATATAATACACCTGTAATGAGAAATTATAAGAATATAATTAACATGAGTAAATATCATTGCTAAAATAATATTTTACCCCCGATTAAATTTTTTTTCTGGTTTTAATATATAGTTTTATGAGAGTGTTCAACTTCAATCCTTGCCATTAGTCACCCTTTATTAAGTGCTCATATGGCTGATGGAATGTTACATGGCTTTTTCGATATAAAATCCTCAACTTCCTACAAGACTAGTGGCACATCAAAATCGAATAAATATTCATGTAAAAAAAATAAAAGAAAAAATGTTTACAATAACTTAATTATAAAATGAAAGTTTACATTTAAAAGTATTATTCAATGAAATAATCATTATAAATTAATTTCTTATATTTGTTAAAAGTATAATTTATTTTATAAAAGTACCTTCAATTTTTAAATGATACTTGAACAACAAATGAAAAGTACACTCTATTATTCTCTTCCTCTATTTTTCTTTGTCTCCTAGTAAAGAAATTAAAAGAAAAATCTATACAATAATTTTGTATAACAATCCATTATAAAAAGTGTAATTTATTGTGTAAATAACGATTAAAAACTCTTAAAAAATCATTTTTGTTCCTCGCCATCTTTCTACAATATTTCCTATAACATTGCCTCAATAAAAATGTAATTTGTTTTATAAGAATATTTATTTCTAATTTTAAATTAAGGATCAATCAATTCAAAAATAAAAAAAATATATCATTCCAATTTCATTTCACTCTCCTTCTTTTAGTATCCTAATAAAGTAATTTTAAATAAAAATTATATTTAACCATAAAACTACTTCTTTTCCTCATCAATATTTTGTTAACATCAATATTTTCTTTTGAAAATATTAAAAGATTACAAAATATACATAAAAGTATCAAAATGCTACAAAATATTAATATTACTAATTTTCATAAAATATCCCTTACTACTTATCAAAAAATAATAAAAACAAAGAATAAAATATAAAATAAATAAATAAAATGAAAGGCATAGCACCACCAGATCTTAGAGAAGTAGTATTTTCCTATTTCTGAACAAATCACAAATTTTTTGTGATGTTTAATACATAATATTAAGATCAAATTTAGCTACATGAATGGTGTGAGATCTTACACCTCTAATTTTTTATCATAACTAAGTGTATCTTTATATTAATGTAAATAATTTTTTTCAGCAATAATCATGTATATAGTTAACTTCGTTTCTTAAAAATTGATTCAGAGCTAACCGCTTCTATATTACATTTTTGAAATAATTGAAAAATTTACATGAAAATTTAGGTTCTGAGCATAGCTTTTAACATTAATCTCTCTTTTATATGTTCTTTTTTATTTTTTTTTCAATTTCTCTTTCTTCTATTTCTACCTATTCTTGAATCCCAAAAGCTTCTCTAATAAGTTTTTAATGCCTTCACGATTTCTTAATAACCAATATGGAATTTTCATTTTTCATAAATGGTCTTAATAAAACTTCTCCAACAACCGTTTAATGTTTAGATTGTGGACCATCATTGATTGGTCAATTTAAAATTTTTTGCACTAATTATACATGTCAACCGTCTTTATTGTGGTATAATATAAAAGGAATTGAAGTCATTGGTTGATTCAAATTTTATATATTTTATTTAAAATTAAATTTGTATACTTTCCTGATATAGAATTTTTTAAGTTCATACAAGATCAAGAGCACTTTGTTTATATTTGACAATAATTTCCAAATAATACTTCTGAAATATTATAGTAGTAGATATTAACTAACATTTTTTAAAGAGTTTAATTAGTATATAATGACAATGTAAAATAATTTTATACTATCAACCAATAAAAATCCTGAAAGTGAAAATCATGATGAATTCCTTTATTATAATGGATGGTTACTTATATGAGTTAGTATTTTTACTATTTTTATTGCTTTAATAATATAAAATTATTTTATACTATCAATGATTTAAATTAATTTTGTTTAAATCAATTAATTCTTTCCTATTTCACTACACCCATACTTACATTTAATTTCAAAAATTTCAAAATAAAGTTGGACAGCCACCTGATTCCCACGCATGCATTCTCTTTTGTTTTGAAAAATTGAAGGGGCCCCACAACACGTGAGCCACCTGCAAGCCTACATGTTCAATGTTTCCTTCTTTCCCCCATTGTTGTCCTTTTTTATAATTTCAACCTATCTAATATTTTAATTGCAAAAACATGTTTACTTCTTACCGGCACATCACGTATACACTCTCGGTCATTATGCCCACCAAAAATTTGCCACAAACAATCCATACCGTCACTATATATATATATATATATATATATATATCTATATATCTAAATGGTCATCAGTGCCTGGAGCATCAGTGTCCAAATCTATGTCTGGAGCATTGTAAACACCACCATAATAGAGTAGAAGATATCGGTAGAAGAGTAACATGGGTTATACACTTCATTTCAGTGCTATATTTTAGTATTGGCGTGCTAAACAAAGCACATATAATAGGAAACGTTTATGTTGTTCCAGGCCAAAAATTGGATCTTTGATAATCCAGGTAGTTATAGCCGTCTAGATAAAAAATAAAATATTGCAATGATTTAGATTGAACAAGCAACTCTTACATAATAAATAGTAAAAGATAGACCGTCGATACACCATCGGGATAATCGGTTGTCAGGTAATGGATTTAAGAAACAAAAATTTTTGCACCGTGAAATTGACATCGGTGGACAAGCTTGCGGATTCCATGAGGAAACAACTAGAATTGCACAGTCAGTTTTTTTGTTTTGTTTTTTTTTTTTGTTTTCAAACAATGATTGATATAATTAACAAAATTGATGTAATTAATGTAATTGATGTAATTATTGTAAAGTAAAGATTTATTTTAGTTCTTAAAGTTGTAGATATATTTCACTTTAATCTATAAAATTAAAAAATTAATTATTTAATCTTTGAAATTGTAAATTGTGTATCACTTTAATTCCTAAAAAGAAATAATTTGGAGACTAAAGTGACACATAATTTGTAATTTGAGGAACTAAAATAAAATATGCCAACAACTTCAAGAACTAAATTGAATATTCATTCAATTATTGTAATGGTGAAATAGTGAATAAATAGTAGTGCAACGACAAATTACTCATTAGTATTATAATTTTGATATTATAATTATTATAAAAATGATTAATTAAATTTTTTAATAATTTAGTTTAAACGTACTGATAGTGTAAAATATTATTTTTATATTGGCATCCAATTATTATATCTTGATACATTAATAAATTTTGTTAAGTTTCACATCTACTATTTAAATAGTCATGTAAATAAAAGGACATAATTGATTGACCGTATAAAAATCTTTTATACTATCAATAAATTATATTGTTAGTGAATCCAAAACAAACTCTTTTTTAACTTAAAAAATGATTAATGAAGTAATTAATAATGATGGACCTTTGGAAATTCATTTCATGTCATTATATTTTGTGTTGCGCAGAATGTGGAAAAAGAATAGTGTGTTAAGTATTTTTGTTATATGTACTATTTGTAGAGTGAAGTGCTATGGGATAATTGATATATAATATCATTTAGCAATTATTGATTAATATATATTGTTTAACATTAATATTAAATCCTTTCAAAAGAATAATTAAATAAAGAAAATAGTATTTGCTGTAAGGGTAAATTCAACAATTTTATTAAAAAATAATGAAATAATTATTTTAGGCTGTAGAATTAAAGAGTTAGTAGAGTATATTCGAATTAATAAATTATTTAACTTATTAATTAAGTATTTAAGATGAGATTAAGTTTAATTTAAGTTAATTGTATCAATCACATGATTTACACAAAAAAAGGTGTTTTTTTTTTAGTTGGGGGTGGGTTTCTAACCACTGCTAGGTGCTATTTCGAACCTGAGTGCGCTTCTTTGAAGAAAGACATATCCTCTACTAGACTGACGTCTCAAGTGCACATTTGATATATACACATTAAAAAAGTGTACGCATTTGATACCTTTTATTTTGTAGCCCAAGTATCTTAATGATGCCATTGTCCTATAGAAGTGTTTGCATTTTTCAACTATGATTTTGAGTGTAATAAGTAATGAATAATAAGCAATAAATAAGTAATAAGTCTATTTAAGGCTTGTTAGTAATAGGCCTAAACGGGTCAACCCACTTATTCTTTTTAAAAAAAGAAATTCTAAATACTTTGAGGAAATTTCTTTTTCATTAATAGATCCTAAACAATATAATTTATAATTAAATTTGAATTACATCCAAATAAAAATTCAAAAACTATACAAAAATGCAATTTTCTAAAATTAAAAAAAATTAACAAAGAAAAACAAAGTTATGCCCAAAAAAGTTTTAATTTTTATTTTTAAAAATAAATAGGTAAATAAGCTAGCACTGGGCTAGCTCATTTAACTCATGAGTTAAACGAATTGAGCTAAAAATAATTTATTTTAAACGACTGAAAAATTTTAAAGCTCAACACACCTAATTTTTGTTAGTGAACGGATCAGCACCAATCTGTTTAAAATTAAAACTTCTATTTGGCCATAACTTTGTCTTTTTTTTTTATTTTTTTTAAAGAAAAATTGTAGATTTATGTAGCTTTTGAATTTTCATTTAGAAGTAGATCGAATTTAATCATGAATTATATTGTTTGGGGCCTATCAAGTGGGAAAGAACATCCCTCAAAGTACTTAGCATTTTTTATTTTAAAGAAAAGGATAAACAGGCTAAATCATTTAATTTGCGAGCCTAAATGGGTTAGACTTAAATAGATTAGATAGGCTCGTTTGGCACCCTTAAGAAAAGGGAGGGAGAAAAAATAGACTGGGTAGTTTAGTAGTTTTGAATTGTTATCTTAATTCATAGTTTTATAAAATTGTTACATTTTTATATGTAAACTATTCAAATAACGTCTAGTACTTAAAAGTAAATAAACCATTGACGATGCAAGAGATGGGATGGACCATCTTATAACTCATATTTAACTATGGCTATGTTTGGATGTTTCTTAAGACTAATCCACTCTTAAGCTTATGGGGTGGAGTGTAATATTAAAGAAGATTCGGATTTGGTGTCATTTTAATTAGTAATGGATCCAGAAAATTTAGGCAATGGGAGCAAGAATAAAAAAATAGATTAATTTATTTTAATTGCATTTTTTTATCATAGTGTGGAATTAAACTTAATAAATAATGGAAGCAAAAATATACATACACCTATGTACTCTTAAAAAAATTCCAAATTTTGTTGGGGCATGTGCCTCCACCCTCTACAACATAGATCCACTCTAATTTTGACAAACCTCAAAAGTGGTTTTTGCATTTTACCCAACAAATAATGCAATAATTGCTTTAAAGTATAGGATTAAAGAACTAGTAGAGTATATTCAAATTAATAAATCATTTAACTTATTAATTAAGTAATTAAGTTGAGATTAGGTCCGATTTAAGTTAATTGTATCAATCACATTATTTGTTAAAGAAAGAGAGAGAGAGAGAGAGAGAAGAAAAGAAAATAAGATATGTTTGATGTATATACATTTGATACTTTTATTTTTTAATTTAAACCCTGAACCCTAAACCCACATAAGTGCCTTAATTTCTCGACTATAATTTTGAGTGTAATTAGTTATGAGTAATAAGTAATAATAATAAAAATATCAATAATAATGATAAAAATAATAATAAGTGCAATAATAATTGGATTGGACTCATTCTTTATCCCTAAGGCTCA
Source organism: Pterocarpus santalinus (assembly GCA_031439595.1). Taxonomy (NCBI): domain Eukaryota; kingdom Viridiplantae; phylum Streptophyta; class Magnoliopsida; order Fabales; family Fabaceae; genus Pterocarpus; species Pterocarpus santalinus. Next base: position 64,309,583 of record CM062532.1, read on the forward strand.
GCCAAAAGAAACTAGAGAATAGTTTTTTAGAATGAATGTATTTGAGATAGATTATTAATTGAAATTTCATGAAAATCTCAACCATCAAGCATGACTAACAACAAAGCTAACAAATCCCATGAGAAATTGAGATAATTAGGATCTCATAAGCAACTGAGTAACTCCTAGTTCTAGGGTAATTGAATTCTAATTTAAATGGAGAGCTTCAAAAGTAGTGAAGGAAGGTAATTAATTCATTTCAATTTGTACTCGAGTGAAAGAGAGTTTTAATTTATGCATCTGAAAGTCTCTCATCAAAATTGTGGATTCAAGTAGAGCTCGTATCTATAAGGACATCACCATATTAGAGTAAACAGATCATAAATATAAATATAATAATAATAATAATATCAAAGTACTAGTTCAATAAGAATAATAATTAAGTCAAGAAAGAATAAGTATTATTAATTATTAATATTTAATACAATAATAGTACTAGTTTAAGTAACAGTTACGACAATAGTAACAGGAATTACTGCTACTATTAAATAATAATAAAATGTATTAATAATATTTATAAATAATAAATAAATAATTACAAATAAAAAGATGAAAACAAAATAATAATAATAATAATAAGGTAATATTCATCTTACTCTTTTTCATTACAATTGAATTTGCCCATGAGATCGTTGGCACGTGTGCATTATGCTTCTCGTTGTCATTTCCAAAACAAAGAGTTCTTATCTCTGGTTTCAGTTGTAAAATTTATTCCACTGATAGGTTAAATGGTCTTTGTACATTCTGAAAAAACAAAAGGTTACCATTAATCGGGAAAAAATTGGATCACCAATGATCCAATTTTTGGCTTGGACCAACGTAAACGTTTCCCATATAATATACATTATCCCATACAACAATGGACGAAGTTATAGAAACTCGTTCTTCGCCGGCAGACTGTAGCATGCCTCCAAGGTCATAATTGGTATAATATTTTTATTTTAAATCACTTTTGGTACAGTTCTTTTAATTGACAGCATTTGGACAGCAGATAGGTTAAATTGCACCAAATATAAAAATTAATGGATTAAATCACTGCATCTTTCTTACCAATAACGGCAGCGATAAAAATATGAATTCGCACGTTCGAAACTTATAAAAAACAATATTGAAGAAGGTGTCTAAAAATTTGCCCCATGTAAAATAAACAACAATTTTAAGAAGGCAGAATAATGTAATTAGAGTTTTTGACAAAATTTATAATAATAATTGGATAAAATATAATAATAAAATTATTTTTCATTTAATATCACTAAAACTATTGCATTATTCTGACATTTAACTTTTTTATTATCTCCTTATATGAGTATATATTCGTGTAAATGTTTTTTATATTGATAATATATATAAATTAAATTTTTATAAAATATCTCATTGTCTTCGCAGTATGCCAGTCTCGAGCCGAAGAGCCGTCAGTTACACAACAAATACTAAACTGACGTGCCACTCGTGAAACCGCCTTCTGACATTTAACCTTCGATGAAAATTTTGGATGCCCAATAATTTTTGAATTTAATTAAAATATATTAACGATCAATTAATAAAAAGAATAAAAAATATCAATTTATATAAATAATTATTTATTATAATAAGGGATATATTATAATTTTTTATTTTTTTATATTTCTATTAGTTAATAATATAAAATTATTTTACATTATCAATATATATCAATTAAATTTATAATTTTTTAATAGTTTAATTTTAATATATAATTAATTATATCTTTTTATTTATATAATTATTAAAATAATAAAAATAATTTTTTAAATTAAAAATCTCATATAATTTTTTTATATATTAATTTTTATTATTAATTAAATACTCTTATAAATTTTATTCTTGATCCAATTTTTTTAATTAATAATAAAAATTAACGTATAACAAGATTATATTGAGATTTTTAATTCAAAGGATCTATTTCTTTCAATTAGTGACGTAAAATTTAATTATATTCAGTGATATAGTAAAATATAATTAAATGATATTATAACAACTCAGTACACTCAAATTAATTTTTTCTTTTAAAAAAAATTAAACTCTTAAACTTTTTTTGGTCTGAAAAAATTAATTAATCTTGAATATCTATATAAAATCCAAATCAAATGTATCGGTACACCCACCATCAAAATCTCGGTCCAGCCCACGCTTTTAAATTTGTTACTAGGCAGGGGCCATCGTGAAATTTGACCCTAACCCAATAAATAAATAAATAAAAGAAAAAGAAGAAAAGGTTAAGGGGAGTGGCACTTTGGAAATTACGAGGTATTTGAGGGGCGTCTTTGTAAAGCACCACCGACTCAGTGAAAAGCTTAAGCTGTCTGATAAAAAAGGTTCAAATTGACACAAAGCGAAGGAAAGAGAAATACAGAGAGAGAGAGAGAGAGATAGACAGTGGGGAAGAGAGAGAGAGCATTCTACACGATACGACGGAACCAAGCCCCTCTCTCTCCGTAGCTGCCTGCGTTTTAATATCGTACTTGTTCTGTTTGTTCCCTTATCACTGTTCTCTCTTCGATTTAAGGTTAGAATTATGTCTTCTCTCTCTCTCTCTCTCTCTCTCTCCGTATTTATTTTCTTTTATTTTTTTTAATACCCTTCATAATAATCTTCTTCTTGTTGTAGGGAACAGTATAAGCGTGTCAGGATCGGTGAAACCAACCGCACAGGTGAGGGGGTTTCTATTTCGTGTTTCTATTCTTCGTGTAATTCGTCGGATTTTTCTTCCGGTTAAGCTGGTTTTTATTGGTGGGTTGGCTTCTTATTACCTTTTGATTACTCCCCTGTTCTAAAAATTAGATAAAAAATTGTTTTTTTCTTCTTTTTTTTTTTTGTTTCTTTTATATAGTTGATTGGGGTTAGTTGTAGCTTGTGGTCTTGTGTTGAACTGACATGAATCAGTTGATGGGCTGTTAAAAGTTGTGGTCTTATTTTCTTGGCTTACCTTGTTTGATTCGAGCCTGCTGTCAATTGTGCACTTGGTCGATCTTAGTTTAATCATTGAAAGTTTTCTGTGGAAGGTTGCTTGTTCTTATTGTTGGATTGTTGGGTTTTGTCTGCATGCTTGAATTATTGGTCGGTATTGATTGATTGTTGTTGATGGCTTGATGCATTGGTTGGCATTCACTGTTGGTATTTGTGTGTCTAGCTTCCATATAGAGGGCTTTTTGGTGTTCTTCCTTGTTTCTAATATGATAGTCCCGTGGAGAAGGAATACTGCCACTTCCTTCTTGATCAGCTTAAACATTTACATGCATGCCATGATGCCTGCATTGCAAATGGCTTGGCTATGTATATTGGTTATTTGTTCTTGATGTAACTCTTGTGCTTCATGTGGTATCTACTATTGGCTGCTGGTGTCTAAGCATTTGCAAGGGCAATTGGCCTTGATCCATTGAAATCATTATTCTGCAAGTGCATGTGCGATGTTTGTAGTTATTTAGCTTTTATAGTGAAACAGGCTTTGTTGTTGTTGTTGTTGCTGCTGCTGCTGCTGCTGTAGTATATGTCTTTTTGAGAGCATGAGGTGCTTTGCTTGCAGGTGGTCATAAAATAATGGAGTCTCATGACGAGACAGGATGCCAGGCACCAGAACGTCCCATTCTTTGCATTAATAACTGTGGCTTCTTTGGAAGGGCTGCAACCATGAACATGTGCTCCAAGTGTTACAAGGACATGCTGTTGAAGCAGGAACAGGACAAAGTTGCAGCCTCATCGGTTGAAAACATTATGAATGGCAGTTCCAGCAACAATGGAAAACAGGTTGTGACTGCAGGCGCTGTTGATGTGCAAGCTGGAACCATGGAGGTGAAGACAGTCCATGCTGAGGTTTCTGGGGATTCATCTTCTGTTGAAAGCTTGGGGATGAAAGCCAAGACTGATCCCAGCAGATGTGCCACTTGCCGGAAGCGCATTGGATTGATGGGTTTCAGCTGCAAATGTGGAAACCTCTTTTGTGCGCTGCATCGATACTCTGATAAACATGATTGCCCTTTTGATTATAGGACTGTTGGTCAGGATGCCATAGCTAAAGCCAACCCTGTAATAAAGGCAGAAAAGCTTGACAAAATCTAGGCATGCACTAGACTGAAGGTTATTGTACGAAGCTTGATCAGTGAGTCCTCATATATATTGACTCTGGCATTCTAGGTGTCTTAGTGATTATTATGGTCCATGTCATGAGAATGAGGACATCTTTAGGGAAAACCTGCAGTTGTTGATTGGTGAGATTCACTTGTTAGCTCCAGTCTCAGTGTTTGTGCTGGTTTGATGGTCACTAGCTCATTTTATAGTTCGATTTGCTGCTTGGTCTATATTTTTTCCCCCCTTACTCATTGCATGAAATGTATTTTCTGCTTATTTTTCTTTGTGGTTTTGCTTTTGAATCGTTTTAATAATATCTATTTAGTTTTTATGCACAAAATAAGTGCAGTAAGTTTGAAGCTGCTGCTTGGACTGTGATATTGATATACTTCTATGTTTATCATTGTTGTTGGATTATTCTATATGAACGAGCCAAAAAGAAACAAGGACTGTGTAGAAAAATAAGATTGAAAGCGGATTTGTGCAAAAAATTTTGGTGTGACACTGCACAGATTCATATCTATGACTTTCATTGTATGAGTAAGGAGTTGTTACTGGTTTATATAGCATTATCCTATTGTTATTAGATTCTGTGTCTCTAAGTATATATTTATGATGCTGCCAATGATCTTAGTTTGATTCAACCTTGTACGGGCCTTCCAACTACTCTATTTTACTTGATGAGACATTTTTTTCATTTTATCTGAATATCCATTGCACGCTGCCTCTAAAGACTATTATGTTGATCCAATTTTTAATTTTAACTTCTTTATTAGTAATGGGTGGTTCTTTTCATTATTTTTTAACTTTGTGGAAGACACAAGTTATATTTACAAGCTCCATCTAGTTGGACAATATGCATAAATTTTGGATGCTTCTATGTTTTTTGCCTCAAAAAATGATGATTTTATTTTACTTAGAAAATATGTGGCTTTAATACTTATGGTTTGTTTTGGGGAGTTGAAAGTTATTTGCCATCGGGAAAACCTTTGTTGCTGTCATGCTGTGGGAGGGCCCCGCATGTTCAACTTGGCATTCGTTGTTCTTGACTTCCGCTGGTAAATAGACTTAAAAATGGATTTGCATTCTTCGAGTTTCCTTATTGGTGGTGGTATGTAAGCAAATCGTACTAGACTTGCTGAAAGTACTTCTGATATTATTTGGGTCGATAGAGATTGTTTAACATGAAGTAAGTAATTTTATAAAGTGAGAAAGGAAATAGTTATATATTGTTGAATTGAAAATTTTCATTATGTGGAACTTTTATCAAATGATTTAAGAGTGAATAATCTTTCATTTTCTCACTTTATAAGAATACTCACTTTAAAGAATGTTAATTCATTCGGATGGTCATCATGATTTTACTACAGTCTAAGGTGGTGGAAATTGGAAGGAGCCTCGGATTGCTTGGGGGCATAATTGGCTAGGTGGAACAATTTTAGAATTTTTTAAGATGGTTATTAATGGTTCTCACCTCTTGCGGTTTTACTACTCGATACTTTGGTGGAAGGAATCTCATATTGTTTGCGGCATAAGGTGATCTAGGCTAGGGGTTCACCTTTTTATTCATCAGGGGCTGGTGTAGTTCTGTGGCTAATTTAGGTTGGAAAACAAAAATGATGACAATGAGTGGAATGCCATGAAGATTATTTGGATGGTTAATTTTCTTCTTGCGAGTCATCAATGTCGAATTTTAGTGCTCCAAGCTAAGCCCTTCTATGGTTATGGTTGCCTTCCTTGCGGTTGTCTAGAAGATGCTTCAGCTCTCGATTTTTTGGTCAACAAAAAAAGGAAGATTATCTCCCCGCTTCTAGACCAACAATGGGAGGGAGGAAGGGAAGGAAGGAAGAGGAGAGATTTGCTTCACTGTCTTCTTGGTCTCATGGACAGGAATGTTTCTCCTATCATTAACTTCAATTTTCGAAGGATGGTTTTAGATGTGATATACATACTTCTCCAAATGAGTCTTGATATGATAACAACAGTCAAGCTTTGTTGGTTATATAGATTATATGCTGGGATAATATTTTGTGGTAAATTTTATATATAGTCAAATTATTAAAATTTAAATTTTTCTTGATGATATTCTCTAGACTTTATTGAGTATTGATATTTGCACAAAATCATCCCCACAAGTTTTTTGTAGCATTATAGTGCTCGTTTGGTTATACTTTTGAGATGTCTAAAAGGCATTTTATTAGAATGAGAATGAAAATGTACAGTAACTGATGTGTTTGGTATGTAAAGGCCTTTTTTTAAAAGGTTTTTTGAAATTTCAAAAGGCCTTTTAGGAGAGAAATCCTTGAGATTACTTTTTATTCTACAAAAAGATCTTTTGAAAAAAAATCTTATTATTACTCTCACATTAACAATAAAAAGTAATTTTACTTTATTCTATCTAAACAAAATTCATTCTCCTAAACTTATTTTTGACATATTCAAATTAAACAAAAATTATTCTTTTAAAAGGTTTTTCTTTTAAAAGATCTTTTTTTAAAAGATTTTTTTTCAAAAGTTAAACCAAACGGATTTATAGTCCTTATCCTTCAATTTTTAAGTCTCACTCTCTTACTCACTAACTCTTTTTCTTGCTTAATAATCAGCGGCTCCCTCAAAATCTGTGTCTGGTTCTTGAATTTCTTTGTAAGACAATTTATCTCTTCTTAAATTTTCAAAAGTGAAAATTGAGTTGCAATATGGTGCCTGGTTGGTTATATTTCTGGGAGGTCCAAAAGGCTTTTTATTGGAATAAGAATAAAAATATACAGTAATTAATTTATTTGGTACATAAAGACCTTTTTTAGAATGTCTTTTAAAATTCTAAAAGGCTTTTTGGGAGAAGTATCGTTGAAATTACTTTTCATTCTAGAAAAAGACCTTTTGAAAAAGAATCTTACTTTATTCTTACATCAATAACCAAAAATAATTTTATTTTATCTTATTTAAACAAAACTTATTTTTTTAAACTTACTTTTGACATATTTAAACCAAATAAAAATTATTTTTTTAAAAATAATTCTTTTAAAAAGCCTTCTTTAAAAATAATTTATTTTAAAAGACTTTTTTCCAAAAATTAAATCAAACGGTAAATTGATATCTCATGTTGAATGGAAGAAACAAAAGGCTGTTGTTGTTGTTGTTTTTTTCTTTTAATCAGAGAATTTAGTCTCAACAAGAAGTGTATCATGTCACATATGAAATCTTTCCACTCAGATCATCACTCCACTGTGAAGTGCCTGCTCCAGATGAGCCGTCTGCTGCCACAATGGAGACTTTCCCAGAATAGTGATTCATGAGTGTTACTGTGATTCTATGCCTGACATTTTAACTAAGTAATTAAAGGATGCCGGAAAATGCACTATAGTTCAGTATCGTTTCTGTGCTTGCTTGACATGTGTGTTATGATATGAATACTATTATTTATATATATATATATAGTGATAATGGACACTCATTTCGATATATACAAAATCATATATAAATAAGTTGATACTTTAGTTATATATAGGTAAATTTGTTTGTAAAAAGTTGTGAGAAACTATATATTAATACTTATAAATTTTGGTTATACCAGTCATAAATTTGGTAAAAAAAAAAAAATCATACATTATCAGTTATTAGAAACATAAATAAAATTTTCAATTATTTACACATCACTCTCGAGATGTCTAAAACTTATCTATAGATAACATTTTCCTTATGATATATGGAGCGCAGAGACACCTTTTAAACTTAAGAATGTCTCTTTTGCTATGCTCTACTGAGTTGCTTCCCTGACTTGTCTTCCTCTTTCTACAAGACACTGTGTCCTAACAAATGCCACTATACGCTATTAGAAATTGATTGTATAAGTTTTGGCATTTTCCCCTCTATCCTAGATTGAGAATGAAAAAAATATCTTCAGTAGTATTGAAAAAAGAAACATAAATGTTAAAAGACGTTAAAAAGTAATATTTAATTTTAAGCAAAACAAAGTTTTTAAATTATTAACAAGGAAAACATAAAATTTGGTTAAAGAGAAGGATTATTATATTTTATTTAATAGACTGAAACAGTCTTAATAAAATAATTACTACTCAATCAGGATAAATAATCACTTATTATACAATAATAACCATTCACTCAATATTTCTTATAACTTTATATATAGTAATTATAAAAGTTATTTATTCCAATTAACTACTCATTGAGAATAAACATTCATTCAATATTAATCAATAGTCGTTCCTCATCATAGATTTAATATAAAATTTTATTTAAAATTATTAATCACTTTGTTGAAATAAATAACTATAATTTATGCATAACCTCATGTATTTTTAGGCAGAGTATAGTTCATAGCCACTATTATAAATGATAAATAAATAACCACTTAATAATAAGGGATAATCACTCCTAAATTTATTTAAAACTTTGTAGATTCAATATAGGATTTCATTTGTAACTCTCTCTCTCTCTCTCTCTCTCTCTTTCCAATAAACGAAGTTTAGGTGGACTTGGCGTTGCCATCTTACCAAGGTTGGGGCATGACCCTAGAGTTCGGAAAGCATTTATAAGAGACTTACAAGATTGCCTATCAATAGGATCCTCATATCAATAATGGGAATCAAATTTATATTCCTGTAGAATATACACTCATTCCTTTCTAGTTGCACCATTTGTAATTTCATTTGTAACCGCTAGTATGAGTCATTCATCGAGAGCAAATAACTACTCAAAAAATATAATGGTCATTCGTACATATATTCTAAAGTTCATAAATTCAATGTTCAATTTCATTTATAATGATTAGCCACTCAATCAACGCACAACCATTAAAAAAAAAAAGCAATAAACATCCATAATTTTTTAATTTCGTATATATCTAATCATTAACAAACAATAGTCATTTACAAATTGTTAAAAAGAGGATTTTGCCTATAAGATGAATTTTAATGGTCTTTTTTGAATAAATTTTATATCATTCTTCTTAATAATTTTAATATTTTATATCTTTTGAATTAAATGTGTTGGTCCTTAATGTTAATTTTACCTAAAAAAGTGGCATTTACCTTAAATTTAAAAACAAAGTGGCAATAACACTTAGTTAATTCTAGTGTTGGTATTTATTTTCCTTAAATAAGATTTTCAGTTCAAGGCTTATGAATAAAATAAAAATAATAAACGGATTTTTATTGTAAGCCAACTCGATTTGAATAAGATTAATTGACCTAATAATGGTAGTGTATACCAAAAGAAACAAAGTGGTCAATTGTGTGAATCTATGATATCTTAGGATAATATCTGAGAGTGTATTTCTTTTTCCCTATACCCAGACCTCATCCTGTCCTCGCCAAGTCTATAATTCAACCAGTACTCCTTTAATCGGTTTACATAATTAGCATACTTTTCACAGTGCACGGCATCGATCCCTTGGCAAACTTTGAGGGGAAAAGAAGCAAGAGAAGAAAAGAAAATAAAAAAAAAGATAGAAAAGGAGGGGTGGGCGAAGAGGCTAAAAAGGCACTATTATGTTTTTCCCCTTAGCCAGATAAGAACAAACGAGATGCATAGCGATAATCTATTTCACTTTTCATAGCATTCATGTAAACATGGGCAGCAAAATCAAAACACCGTCCCCACTCTAAGCCATATATTGGCACTACAAGAGGCTAGGCTATGAAATGCTTATTATTATCCCTCATGGCTTTCTTCAATGCAATAAGTGGAATTTGATCATGAACTTGCCTTTTCCCTCACACCCACCATTTTGTGTCTGGTTTCTTTATCAAGAGACAAACTTCAAGACCTGACCCTGATTCCTTAGCTGTGTGATCTGTGATTTGGGGGGTCTGGGGAATATTGCAAACAAAGAGAGCAACACAGACACCCATGCCTATATATATATATATATATCAAATCCTCAGGGTATAACACATCATGAAAAACACTAGTGTTATACATTATCCTTGTCATTCTTAACATAATAGTAATAGTACAATACTACAAGTATGTTTTCTCCTAGGATGCTCAAATTAAGCTTACATACATCTTAATTGAAATGTTGACTATTGTAAGTGTGGGAATATGCTTCTTTCAGGTTTTCAAAATGGACAAATTGATATGTGCCAAAACAGGATTATTAATACCCTATTTTCCTACAATCTAACAGTCAATTATTGACTATTATTTACATGATTTATGCAGAAGACCATTGAGAATGAAATGTGATTTGTAGTATTGTGCTGTGCATTTTCAATCCAATCGAGCAGATCAAATTGAAGAAGCTACAAAAATAAATCTAATCTTAATTTTATTGATGAAAATAATTTTGATCCGTTGGCATCATCGAAAACCATGATTCCAAAGGCACGCATTGCTTTGATGCCTTTGACTGCCATGATCGATGTGCAAAATGAAAAATTCCTCCCCAATATCATACTTTAACAAATATTCTTTTCTACCCTCTTTCTTTAATTATTATATTACAATCTTCATTAGTACTACAATATAAGTATATTAATAAATGATTTGACTTTATTAGTAGGTAAGCTAACATGATGATTGCTTGTAAGACGAAAGAGAAAGATGAGAGTCTCACTTTCTTGGATTTCTTTGGTCGCCTTGTTTATGGCATATTGAAACCGAAACATTTTATTAGGTGGATTAATATTGTGGTGACATGGCCTAATTTCATCAGATTAGTCATCGGTGATTGTTAATATAGCTAATTAGCTAGGAGTTGGTGCTTAGCAAAGAAAAGTCAAAGGAGTTGATAAGGCACTGCCACTGCCACCTAATGATCAAATGTACTAATTTATAGTTTAACTTTCTTTCATTTTCAGACCAAAAGAAAAAAGAAAAATTTCTTTCATTTGTCTTTTAGCTCTCAGCCTTCTTTCTTTCTTGTTGTCATTGATTCATTTCTGTTTTAGTTCCTGCAGAGTGCTCTAGTACTATACTCTACAACAAGAATCTAATCGATTTATGATCCAGTAGGCTTTCACCTTTTTTTTCAAAAAAGAAAAAGAAAAAGAAAAAATTAGCTCTATGAGGCTCTCGCTTAGCTTCCTCTTTGGAATTTTCTTTCCTTTTCCACTCTTTTCCCTTTGTTTCAGATAACTGCAGCATTCAGCAATAATAGTAATAGTCCTTCACCTCAGAGGCTTGAACACTGTCACAGCAAAATTTCAAATGACGGTACTAGTTTGTATATATAATTAAAGTCAACTCTGAAGAAATTTCTTGTAAACTAGGTCACATTATTCTACCATAGTTGAATTTTAAGGATAAATGATCTTACGAATTTGAAAGGAAAATTCTTATGCTATTGGAGGAGGAAATCCTCCCAAAAAATTCTAACCATTACATGCTATCTAAAATATGGATCTTATTGAGATATTTACATAGATTTAGGGGTGGATGGTCTCCTAGATATTCTTTGAAAAATACGAGAGAACATTCAATTTTAAGGAACTTAACTGGGTCATTATTTAGATTTAAAAAAAAGAACTGTCGATATTTAAATATATGACAATAAATACTTTTTCATTAGGTTCAGTTATGGAAAAGAAACTTACACGAAATGAGACAAAATTTAGAATAGAATTTAAATACTAGACTTTAAACTATCTAAACATCACAATCATTCAAAATACTACTTTACATAGGATAGGATTTTTTTTTTATATATAACAAAACCTTAACCTGCTGGCTGCTGGTGAAATTTCAATCAATTCGGTATCAACTTTTTTCAAAGTTTGGAAACTAAGTTACCCTATTATTCTCCCCTCGTGCGAGACTTAAGCTCTCGTGCATCAATACCAACACCATATAAAAGAAAAAAACAAAGGCAAGAAGGAAAGCTTAATAAAATATGTAGAAGATAATTATTAGACTATCAGATGAATTGCATTTAACTATTTAAATTTGGTGTCAATTTATACAAAATATATAGACAGATTGAAGAATAATCGAATGAAGATATAAGGGTGCAATTTTCAGCTCAAACAGTGGATTAACGAATAGTGTGGTCCTCCACAGCCACAGGCAGTGTGCATTAGAGGGTCTAGTCTAGTCTAGTCCATGCCTACTACTACACTCGTTTCCATTGTTGAAAATGAAAATATTCCTGCTCCCGGAAGGGCCCTTGTGATCCTGACGCATTCTGAATAGTGGATCCCATGAATGTAACGTGAAAAATATAATATAGCTTGATCTGGTTTAATTAGAGTTTAGTAGATTCTAAATATAAATAATTTTTTTTGTTAAAAAAGGGAAAATATAATTATTCTGATGAAGCTTACGTGAGAAGTTCACGTACGGAACTATTAAAGTTTTTCTTCCGCTAAGAGAGAAAAGAGAGAGAGAGAGATTATATTCCAAACACTGTTAGAGAACTCAGTCTGTGAGATCTGAATTAATTTTGCATTTTAATTTGTACAAGCAACACTGCCGGCTAAATGCATATGAACAGTAGCAATTAGAGAAATTTTACCCAGGTACACAAATTTCCTCATGTACCTACACTATAAATGTACTTTTTAGAACATTGACACCTTTGAATAATTTTTTAGAAACATTAAACTTATTAAATTTAATTCTTCAATTAAAATTTTCATAAAATAAAATAAGCTCACGAAATCTTATAAACTTGAAATTAATTAGCACTTGTATTAATTATTGTAATGTGTTTTTCAAAATATATGTAAATATCAAGTATGATATTAAACAGTGATAAATATTCAATTGCCCTCAAATTCAATATTCATATTCATGATTTATGAAAATAATATTGGTTAATTCAATAACTAAAATGATAAAATTCAGTATTTACAAGAAATAGTTATTAAATAGTGTAAATAACAATGACAGCGACAAGAGTTGGTGATACCTTTTGTTCTTCTAATAAATAAACAGACATGAAAATGATTATTTATTCGGAAGAGCGGGTCCGATCATAATTAAAGAAAGCACAGGAAATACAATATTGCAGCAGCAGCAGTAGTAGTAGCAATATTTATCTGAAATTTGATCTTGATCTCCTTGTTTTTATTTAGTGGTATGTAATTCCAAACGAGCCTGCGATGTGCGATGGGGACTCTTGTCTCATTGTTAGCGCTACCACTCACGAGAACCTTTTCTTCTGCGGCCTTTTTCACATCCTTCACAAACATCTCTTTTTTTTTTTTTTTAATAATCTTATTTTTGCACTCAAAGCTCATAAATTTATCTTTTATATTTATTATTTTAAGAAATTAATTTTCTCTTACTTTTCACCACTTTTTTCTCTCACTTTTTCCTGAAATAAAGAGAAGTGTTTGAATTTAAGGTACATAAATAATATTATTATTTTCTAATAAACTGTAGTTCAAGTCAAGTGGCACCTTCTTCTCATCCTAGTGGCTAGGGGGTTATTGAAATTTAGGTCAGTAAATTAGATTCTTATTTACCCAACCTTTCCTTCTCTTCTACTAGTCCTTTCATAAGCTCAAGGGAAAAAAATATATTATTTTTATTTTTCCTTTTTCCATCACACCATCCTCTACTTTTATATGATATAATATTACTCTCTCTGCGTTCTTAATTTGGTAGTTATTTGCTCCTTTCTTGTTTATTCATTTTAATACTCCTGCTAAATTCCCAAGGTCGAGGTGTCCATGTTTAGCATATAATAATGTTAAATTTTGTTTCATGCATTGGCCAAATCAAAGCTCTCTGACTTCTGAGCTCTCTGATGGTCAATTTGAGACCCCACTGAAGGGACACAATTTGACAACAGGAGAGCCACGTGACCATACCATACAAGCCAAAACATCTTCAATGTAGTGAGGTACATGCATTGAATTTTTTACCACCCTAATCTTAAATAAGATTTGGGTGTTCGAAGGTCAAATCCGAGCCTATTGACTTCAATGTTTTCGCTGCTTAGGATTCTATTTTGCAACGTTGAAAAAACTCGTCCCTTTCCTTAAAAGTTCTCTGATGCTATTGAGTGTTGTGGATGGCGATCAACTGTGACCTACACTAACAACAATTCTTGGGACAAATGCCTTATGACTTCTAAGCTTACGTGTGTTGGTTCTCTGTTGGCAGAAATTATTTTATAGTACTATAAAATTGTGCTTATTTTATTTAGAAATTATCAATTACGATTTATGATCAGATTTGTTATAAATTTATTATTCTTTAAAGAAATCATTATCATTGAAATATAAAATTTTGAGTAAAGTAAATATAATCTTGAGTGATACCCTAACATCATCCAATAATTTTATCTGTTTTGGATGGATTTGTCAGAAACAATAAATATTCTAATAAGTTAAAACAAAAAAGAGGAAAGAATAAAGTGAGGGTGGGGTAGAGAGTTGAAACTAGGCACCAAGGTCTTCGATGCTTGTGCTGTCTTGCAAAAGGTGAAAACACAACGCAATTTGATGCAGGAAAAAAAAAGAACAAAATAAAAATAGAGATTTTTGAGGTTCTATCATTAACAAAACAAAATTCCCAATGGCCATGATGAATTCCTGCACGTAAATGCAATCTTTTTTTTTTTTTAATAAATTCTAGGCCATCAAGATACAGTAATATCTATTGACTATTGAGACTCTCATTCCCTCACCTTACAGTGAATATATAGAAAGCTTTTGTTGAAAGAACAACACAAACCAAGCTCTTTTGCAGACACACATAGACATAGCTAATGGCTACATTCTGTACATACCTACTATTCCTTCTCTCTGTGACCTTAACATTGTTCAAGCTTAGTTCATCTGCATCAGAGGTTGATATCCTTCTAACCTTCAAGGCCTCCATTGAAGACTCCAAGAAGGTCTTATCTAGCTGGTCCAACACTTCAGCAACACACTACTGTAACTGGACTGGAATCTCATGCTCCTCAGCACCCTCACCCTCAGTAACTTCCATCAATCTTCAAAGCTTGAACCTCTCTGGGGATATCTCATCTTCCATATGTGACCTTCCAAAGTTGTCTTACCTCAACCTTGCTGACAACATCTTCAACCAGCCTATCCCTCTTCACCTTGCAGGGTGCAGTTCATTGGAGACTTTGAACATCAGCAAAAACCTCATATGGGGCACTATCCCATCTCAGATTTCTCAGTTTGCTTCACTGAAAGTGCTGGACATCAGCAGGAACCACATAGAAGGAAACATCCCAGAAAACTTAGGCTCATTGAAGAACCTCCAAGTCCTTAACATGGGGAGTAACTCGCTCTCAGGTAGTGTTCCTGCTTTCTTTGGAAACTTGACTAAGCTTGAAGTTCTTGATTTGTCTCAGAATCCATACTTGATGAGTGAAATTCCACATGATATTGGTAAACTTGGGAATCTGAAGCAGCTTATGCTGCAGAGCTCTTCTTTCCAAGGTGAAATTCCAGCTTCTTTGGTGGGCCTGCTAAGCTTGACCCATTTAGATCTCTCTGAGAACAACCTGACAGGTGGGGTTCCTCAGGCTTTAGCTTCTTCTCTCAAGAACCTGGTTTCCTTTGATGTTTCACAGAACAAGCTTTTGGGGCCATTTCCAAATGGCATTTGCAAAGGACAAGGACTTATAAATCTCAGCCTCCACACAAATGCCTTCACTGGTTCAATACAGAATTCCATTGGTGAATGCAAGAGCCTTGAGAGGTTCCAAGTTCAGAACAATGGTTTCTCTGGAGATTTTCCCACTGCATTGTGGTCATTACCCAAACTCAAGCTCATTAGAGCTGAAAACAACAGATTCTCAGGACAAATACCTGAGTCAGTATCAGGAGCTCTTCAGTTGGAGCAAGTTCAGCTTGACAATAACAGCTTTGCTGGCAAAATCCCTCAAGGTCTTGGCCTTGTCAAGAGCTTGTACAGATTCTCAGCATCCCTCAATCATTTCTATGGTGAACTTCCCCCAAATTTTTGTGACTCCCCGGTTATGAGCATTGTGAACCTCTCTCACAATTCTCTTTCTGGTCAAATCCCAGAGCTGAAAAAATGCAGGAAGCTAGTCTCATTGTCTTTGGCTGACAATAGTCTAACTGGAGAAATACCCTCTTCTCTTGCTGAGCTGCCAGTGCTGACTTACATTGACCTCTCAGATAACAACCTCACTGGTTCAATCCCACAAGGGCTTCAAAACCTGAAGCTTGCTCTTTTCAATGTTTCATTCAATCATCTATCTGGTAAAGTACCATACTCCTTGATTTCTGGTCTACCTGCCTCTTTTTTGGAAGGAAATCCGGATCTTTGTGGCCCTGGATTGCCCAATTCATGTTCTGATGATGACCTTCCTAGACACCCTAATGGTGGCCTTACAACCTTAACATGTGCACTGATCTCTTTAGCCTTTGTTGTTGGAACTGCCATTGTTGCTGGTGGGTTTGTAATGTATAGGAGATCATGCAAGGGGAATGAAGTAGGGGTTTGGAGGTCAGTGTTCTTCTATCCTCTTAGGATCACTGAGCATGATCTCCTCATAGGGATGAATGAGAAGAGCTCAATGGGGAATGGTGGGATTTTTGGCAAAGTCTATGCTATGAGCTTACCAAGTGGTGAATTAGTTGCTGTGAAGAAGCTGGTTAATTTTGGAAACCAGTCCTCAAAGAATTTGAAAGCTGAGGTCAAGACTTTGGCAAAGATTAGGCATAAGAACATTGTTAAGATTCTGGGGTTCTGCCATTCTGATGAGTCAGTTTTTCTGATTTATGAGTACTTGAATGAAGGGAGTTTAGGGGATTTGATTTCCAGACAGAATTTTCAGTTGGAGTGGGGTGTTAGATTGAAGATTGCCATTGGAGTTGCTCAAGGACTGGCATATCTTCACAAGGACTATGCCCCTCACTTGATTCACAGAAATGTCAAGTCAAATAACATTCTTTTGGATGCAAACTATGAGCCAAAACTCACAGATTTTGCTCTTGATCGAGTTCTTGGAGAAGCTGCATTTCAGTCAACTTTGGATTCTGAAGCACCATCTTCCTGTTACACTGCACCAGGTATGAGAAGTTATGTGAATTACATAAAGCACTTACTTGTTCTACTCTAAAAAGTCAATTAAAAATGCAATGCTCCATAATAAAGCAAACTCACGTAATACATAAAAAGCTTGATACAAACTAAGACCTGCTACACGATTGCCTGGATTTTTTGCCCCAGAAGGAAAGATGTTCACTTTATAATGAAATTGCTTGGTTTTTGAGGTGAGCTGTGTAGATGATTAAATTTATTTTGGTATTTCTTAACCTTTGCTTCTAATTTTGTGGCTTCTCTCTGCAAATTTGACAGCAGAATGAGCTTTTGTGGATTGTTAGCTGATAAATTCCACAGGATTTTATTGGATTCATTGCTTTTTTCTCTTGAAATTTACTGACATAAATAGTTATTCTTGACCTCAGAACATATTCTTTTAATAGAATAGTATCTTCATAGTAAAATTCTCGAGGAACATGGTCTGCTGGTACCACTATTTATACAAATGACCAATAAGAATAAGCAATTGATTTGACATTTTCATTTGAGTTGCAACATTGAGTATTTTGTCAATCTATAACTGCCTCTTACTATTAGCTCACTGCACAAATAAATTCGTACCATATCTACACCTAAATCTCTTCCCTCGTGTAAATGGCCCTTAATTTGACTTGAAATGTCTACAGCACTGCAGAGTTCAAAGTGTTTCCTACCCTTAGTGTTTACCAAGTTGATAATTCCTTCTTATGAAATATTACGATAGGGAACACTGCAACAAATATATAATTGCTTCTGATTGTGGTACATGGTTTACAATAGGATTTTATGACATTGTTTAATCCATGTAGCCATCTAGTGGGACAAAACTTAGTTGTTGTTGTTGTTGTTGTTGTTAATTCCGATGTATACGACACATGCACATTTGCTAACCAATAAATATGAAGATACTATGTAATAACTAGTTGTATTGTTGCATTGCAGAATATGGTTACAGCAAGAAGGCCACTGAACAATTGGATGTCTACAGCTTCGGTGTTGTGTTGCTAGAGCTAGTGAGTGGCAGGCAAGCTGAGCTAGCAGAGCCAAATGACTCCCTTGACATTGTGAAGTGGGTTAGAAGGAAAGTGAACATCACCAATGGGGTGCATCAAGTTCTTGACCCTAGAGTATCACATACATGTCACCGAGAAATGATTGGAGCCTTAGACATAGCACTTCGTTGCACTTCAGTGGTGCCTGAGAAAAGGCCATCAATGGTAGAAGTTGTTAAGGGTCTTCAGTCCCTTGAGTCAAGGACTTGCATTGCAAACTTGCAGGAACCAAATGAGGAACCCTCCATTCCAGTCTGAAACTTACCAAGTTCTAGTTCAAAGACTGCCTATATTTTTTCGTTGAGTCTTTGGTATGTAAATTTTCAGCTTTATATTTCACATATGGTTTTTTTTTTTTTTTTGTGTATTTGATGATTTGGGATATAGGAATTGTTTGGGCATGACACATTCACTGTTTGGCATTGGATTACCAGTGTTAATGGTAGTCTAATGGGTACCACCATGTATTAGTTCAGACACAAAATCCTTTTGTGGTATTTTAGGCTTAAGATTGTAGTGAATAACGCCGACTACAGTGTACATTTTTTTTCTATGTCTCGAGTAGGTTGTTGAGAAAAGCACAACATTTAAAACAAATGCCATTTGTTGGAGGACTCAAAGCTAAAAAATTAGCTTTCGTATGGAAATATACTAATATATCTTTAATCAATATTAATTAGATAAAAAAAGTAATAATCTACAAAAATTCTTCTTAACCATAGATCTAAGATAAAACTTCATTTAAAATTATTTGTGACTTAGTTGAGACAAATTATCGCCCATAAAAAATAATAAATTTATACATAACATTATGTATCATTGCAAAGAAGTATTTATTACTGTTGTATAGCCACTCTGTAAGAATTAAAGATTACTCAATACCAGTAATATACACTTGTACATTTATTTTGAATTTTACGGATTCAATATAGATTTTCATTTACAATTGTAAGTTGTTTAGTGAAAATAAATAACCACTCAACAAAATGCAATAGTTATTCATAAACTTATTATAAATTTCTAATTTCATGGGTTTAACGTAAAATTTCATTTATAAATATTAGCCACTCAATAGACCAAATAAACACCAAAAAAATAATTATTTACAATTTCTTCTCAACTTAATATGTCTAATATATTAATTTATTTATAATAATTAACCACTAATTGAAAAGAAATAACCAAACAAACAAAAGTCATTTATAAATTTGTTGAGAATGATATTTTTGCAAGAAATGCTATACAACCAAAAAATTTGTGCTTAACTCTTTGACAGAAACAATGAAGTGATTGGATGAAATATAGTAGTAGGATCCACTCATTTATCTAATAATATGTCATATCATTTTAACAACTCAATTTTGACAAACATTTCTGAGTTTTCATACATTTTCTATTTTTGCCTATTAGGTAATAGGATATTTTTGTCTTTTAAGTGAATTTTAATGTTTTTTTCTCTCTAAATAATATCTATAGAATTATAGAATTCCTTTTGATAATTTGAAAATTTTATGTCCCTAAATACTTTCTCTTACTTGTCATTGACATTAATTTTCCAAACTAACATCATAAATACTTGTCTCTCCATAATTACTAATTGTATTAATATCTCCTAATCTAAAAAATTTTATCAATTAAAAATAGTATTATTATTATTATTATTATTATTACTATTATTATTATTTACTCTTTTCATTTCATAATAATAGTCGTTTAAAATAATGACATAAAGATTGATAAAATAATTTAATAATTTGATTTTTGAAAAAAAAAGTAAAAAATTAAATTGCCTCGTCTTATCGAAATGTTGTGTTAATTCAAGAATTATAATAGGTTAACAAAATGGTGATACGAGAGATGAACAATTATAATTATTAAAGACAATAATAAAATTGGTATAAAATAATTAATTTTTTATTAAAGAATATAATGAGAAATAGTGTAAAATATATTTTTTAAAATGACTATTATTGTAGAGAGTAATAAACAATTAAATATTAAATGATTTTGAAGAATAACAATATAATTTGAATGCAATTAATTGTGCATACATCACCTTTTAGAGAACATTAAATTATTGCAGTTAATCTTATTTTTTTGGATACATTGGTGGTAATAAGATTTAAATCTAAGACATCATATAAATTATCAAGCTATTTATTATTAGACTAATCCTAGTGGCTTTACAATTAATATTTAAAAATATTAAATTGGCTTTTGTAAAATTTTCAAAAATAACTTGCTTTGTTATAATTTAAAAATTAACGAAAGAAAAAAGATATGGATACATGTTAAGACAGTGATAGACTTATAAAACTGTTAATTATTAAAATATTTAAAAATTATTTATTGCATTATTAGTTTTTTAATTTATTAAAATATACATTTTCATTTGAAGATAAAAAAATGAAAAATGCATTTTTTATCTAATTTTTTATATATGCATAGAAATTTTCTGACGAGTATTCTTATGGCATTCATTAAGAAATTAAAGGTAAAAAGTCTTAAATATAAATTAAAATATTATTTAATGTATTTAGAACTCAAAAAATATTTATTAACACATTCTGTAATTAATTAGAAGATTAATTCAGATTAAATGCTTTTTTAATAAGGGGTATTAGATTGTACACATTAGCAAAACATATGTGATACCATGTGTAAGAGTATAAATCTTACACTAATATTTAATCATTAATTTCATTTTAATTTAATGTTTCATGATTATCCTAATTAAATAATGAAAGAGAAAAGTTTATCACATTTTCGGAAAAAGACAATATGAAATTAATATTTAATGTAAGACATATAATCTGATTTTTTTGTATCTGAAAGGAGAATCTGACTTCATACATTATTAAATAAACATAAATAATAATTAAAAGTATAATAAATTTGCATATTATAAATAGGAAATCATGAAATGTTGTTTGTAATTTATTTCAAATTATTGAAATCCATCATCTAGAAAGCATTAATTATTTTCTGTTTATTGTATAGGAGCATTTGTTGTATTGTTATACACTGGCCAATCAGAATGGATATTCAGTTAATAAAAGAAAAGAGCTAGGTGGCTGTGAATTTTAATTTCAGATTGTGCTAACAATATGTTGCTTTTCTCTTAGCAATTATTCCTGGAAAATAAATCAACTTGTGGACTTAATTATATAAAAATTTTATACTAGCATAATTGAATGATATTAAAAAAAAAAAAAAACTAAAAGAGGCCTACGAACAGAAGGAATGTACCCAAAAAAGCTCTCCTAACCCAACGTATAAAACTTCAAAAAAAAAAAAAAAAGAAACTCACAAATATTATTTGAAAAATAATGATAATTAATTATTAATGTTTTCTTATTTACAATTTTTATTCTTTAATTAATGAGAGCTAATGTCAAATTCTCTTTCTTCATTGAATATATATTTTAATACTTTTTCATTATTTTTCATTAATGACATTAATATTCTCTTTTCTTTCATTAAAATCATTGGTGAATCTTCAACCTTTACATTAAATAATATTGATAATTGAATATTCGTGGACAAGTTACACTGTTGTCAATTAATCAGGTCTTACTCATCAAATCTTCATAACCAAATGGCCTTGCTTGTACTTTCAGCCTTTCGGACAAAATCTCTAAATCCTTTTACTTTTATCTTCCCAAATATGCCATCTTCATCACACTATTTATAAAGAAATTGAAAGTATACTCCAAACAGTTCTTTTTTCCCCACTGCTCATCAGTTACCTTGGAGATTTGACAAAGATGAGTTCCATGGCAGGATTATCCTATTCATGTGAACTCCACACAAATACGGGATCAACCAATTTGGTTACTCAAGGCATGTCATCCAATGAATTTAATCAAAATTCAACAACACCCTATCACCTAGTGATCACTACAACACAGCTTGCATTTCCTTCTTCTGAAGGAGGCTTAATGCTGAACAATTGCATCCAATATTCAGCCCAAGGTGGTGTCCTTTCCGTGCCCAAATTTGTTCCTGAGAATTCACCCGAAATCACAAATTTGTTGGAGTCAGTGCTAGATGAAGGACACATAGAAGAAAGCCTTAATCCAGACAAGTCGATGTTGTACCACCTTCTAAGCTTTTCAATGTAGATTTAATACCTATGGTATATTTATTATTTAATTATAAGTCACTTACTATGCTCTTATTGTGAGAAAATGCAACAGCGACGAGAGGGAAGGAAGTGATGGTGGACAGAATGATCCAAAGCAGCATGAGCATGGAGGGAGTCCTAATAATATGACTAGGAAAGCTGGTCCCAAGACCTCTCAATATCGGGGAGTTACCAAGTCTGATTCTCTCTTGTTATAAGCAATTAGTTTAATTTCATGTGCCATATTTTTCTGAGCTTAATGAAATTACGGTATAATCAATTCTTGACATAGGTGCAATGAGGATCGCTTCGAAGCTTTTGCGTGGGATAACAGCATCCCAGGGAGGAGAGGAAGAACAGGTTGAAAACACCTTTTCATACATAGGCTCTTCATTTATTCTTTATATTATTATTATTATTATTTTTTTGGTACAATGCTTTATTAAATTATTTAAATTTAATTTTGCTACACCTATCAAATACACTATCAATATAAAAATTTTTCACACAATCATTCAATCATAAATTAATTGATAATATAAAATATTTTATATTGTCATAATATTAGAACTAATCTTTGTTTTTTTGATGCCGCAAACAACTCCCTAACGCTTTTTGTATTCACTTGTATGGCTGAACCTTTCTCAACTACTGCAGTTTATATCGGTAAGTACAGAATTTCTCTTCTATGTAAAATGTTTAGTTTATTAAATGTTAATGGCCAAAAAAATAATCTTGGATTTTCCATGAACACATGGTAACTGAAAAGCAGAACTACGTAATTTTCCTACGTGGCTCTTTCTCTGGCCTTCTTTGTTTGTTCATCTAATTGGATTTTTTTTTTGGGTTTGGCAGGTGGATATTCGACTGAAATCGAAGCCGCCAGAGCTCACGATTTGATTTCCCTTAAAATAGGGGGCCTATCTGCAGTTACAAATTTTCCTGTATGTCATCGTAGATAGATTCATGGCCTTCATTGGAAAAACATATAGCTAGTACATATAGATTCTTGATTTAAATATCATTAATTAGTTGAGATACATCTCATAAGCATACTATTAATCATATAGGTGAGGTGCTATTGGAAGGAAATCCACGAAATGCAAAACATGAGCAAAAGAGAATATATTCTTGCTGTAAGAAGGTAACACGTGAATTGCTTTGTACATTCTCCATGTAAAGGCTATTGCTTTTCATTGATTTCTTATTAAAGAAAAGGAAAAACTAAAGTGAATATAAATATTACTCTAAAGTTACCATATAATATGCTTGCTATGCAAAAGATAGCTAGGAAGAGTCCAATCCAAATATCACCTCCAAGATTTTTTATTTTATTTTATTTTTTCTTGGCTATGGGATCGCTTCTTTGCTCTCTTGTATTTGTTTGGTGTGTCAAAAGCTAAATAATCCTTTAAAATTCTTCAACCATTGCTATGATATTTTATAATCAAGTAAGTGAGACTCATTTTTGCATTGAATCTTAACGAAATTTCAGAAGGGGTAAGGGATTTTCTGGGAGCGATTCCGATTACCGTGGTGTCTGCAGGTTTGCAGTTCCATCTTTTACTCCACTTATGTAATTTGTGTTTATGTCACCTCTCTTTCTCTCTCACACATTCCTATCTGAAACAGATGCACTGAGGGCAGGCAATGGCAAGCATGGCTAGGTCGGGACAAAGGGTTGCCAAGCATATTCTTGGGAACTTATTGTGAGCTCATATTCTAATACTTTCACTTCACACCTTTTTGATTTAATAATGTCATACAGTCAGAAAAAATAGTGAAAACTTTTTTAAACACATCATAGAGATAATTATATGGAATAGAGTGACATAACCCACCTATTCATCATTAACAAACACGTCATATTATTTTGATAAATAAATCCTAACTTGCGAATATTTCTTTTTGATTTAAGGTACACTTTGAAGCATCAACATGTATATCAATTATTAGGTTATTGATTAACACAAGCAATAGAATATGCCTCTGACTTAGTTAAATAAACTTGTTCAAAAAGTGTTATTGAGTGATTAATTATTAACTGCTTCATATATCGCCCTCAACATACTAATAACATTGTAATGAGCAGATACTCCTGAGGATGCTGCCAGAGCTCACGATATTACATTAATAAGATTCAAGGGCATGGAGGCAATTACCAACTTTGAATTGACTAGTTATGATGTCACGGGCATCTTGGAGCAGTTAAAGAATCCTACTGTGTTGACGATTCCAGACTCACTGGCAGCACAAATAACGGATAAAGAAGTTCTTTTTCAGAGAGGAAACAAATCAAACAATGAAATAGCATGCCCTCCCAATGTGAACCAACCTGAAAACAACTCAAGTAGCAACTCTCTCCATCAACACAATCATCAACAACTCTTGACTCCACAACTGGGCAGCTCATCATCATCATCACCTTCTTTTCAAGGCTTCCAAAACCCTAGTCTCATCCAAAGTAGCTCTTATAATTTTGGTAGATTGACTGAAACTAAACCTCAATTAAGCAACTCATCATCATCATCCTCTACTCAAAGCTGCCAAAACACTAATCTCATCCAAAGTAGCACTGATAATCTTGGTGGATTGATTGGAACTATATCTCAACTAAGTAGCTCTCCAGTAAGCAACTCAAAATCATCATCTTTTCAAGGTTACCAAAACCTTAATCTCATGCAAAGTAACTCTTATAACTTTGGCGGATTGACTGGAATTGGATCTCAACTAAGCAACTCATCATCAACTTTTATTCAAGGCTGCCAAAGCACTAATCTCGTCCAAAGTAGCACTACTAATCTTGGCGGATTGATTGGAATTGGATCTCAACTGAGCAGCTCTCAAACATCATCTTCTTCTTTTCAAGGTTACCAAAACCTTAATCTCATCCAAAGTAGCTCTTATAATCCTAGTGGATTGATTGAACCTGGATCTCAACTGAGTAACTCATCATCATCCTCTGTTCAAGGCTGCCAAAATCCTAATTTTATCCAGAGTAGCACTAATAATCTTAGTGGATTGACTGGCACCGGATCTCAGCTGAGCAGCTCTCAAGTAAGCAACTCATCATCATCATTATCTTCTTTTCAAGGCTACCAAAATCTTAATCTCATCCAAAGTAGCTCTCATATTCCTAGTGGATTGACTGGATTTGGATCTCAACTGAGTAACTCATCATCATTATCATCCTGTTTTCAAGGGTACGAAAACCCTAAGCTCATCCAAAGTAGCCCCTATAATCCTTGTGGATGGACTGGATCTGGATCTCAACAAAGCAACTCATCATCATCATCATCATCCCATTTTCAAGGCTACCAAAGCTCTAATTATATCCAAAGTCCTTATAATCCTTGTGGATGGATTGGGTCTGGATCTCAACCAAGCAACTTATCATTATCACCATCCTCTTTTCAAGGCTACCAAAACTCTAGTCACACCCAACGTAGCCCTTATAATCTTGGTAGATTGACTAGAACTTGGTCATCGCCGTCCTCTTTTCAAGGCTACGAAAACTCTAATTGCATCCGAAGTAGCCCTTATAATCTTGGTAGATTGATTGGAACTAGATCTCAACTAAGCAACTCATCATCATCTTCTTCTTCTTTTCATGGCTACCAAAACCCTAATCTTATCCAAAGTAGCCCTCATAATTTTGGTGGATTGACTGGAAGTGGATCTCAGTCTGCAAATTATGGCACTTCAACTGGTGACTATGGAGCATTAGTTTCGAACCTACAGGGTGCTAACGTGCAACAGTCAATGCTTTTCCCAGTGACTAGCCAAGACTTTCAAGCACCACAAGCCTTTCAAAACCAGGTGAATGTTAACAATAACTCCAATCAGAAGCTTCAAAAAAACCAGTATCTGCACCAAAGGCCTAGCCTTCTCGTTTATGAAGGAAACCAAAATCTTGGGTCCCAAAATTCTATGACAATCTCACATTTGCTACCTGACTTTGGATCTCGGTTACTTGGAGGAGATGTGGAAAATTTAAGCAAAGCCTTCAATGTAAAATCTCCAACCTATCACATGGTGACTGAAACTCCAGGACCAAGAGCAATAAATAATGGTGTTAGTTCATTTGGGTTATTGAATTATAATGGAATCAATCAAGTGGGTGTAAGGCCATCTAATCATGTGTCTGGAGCAGCACAGCCACAGCAACTTGCAGTGAATCAAAGTCATGAACCAAACCATCCAAATAATTTGAACCAAAATACACATCCGAACTTGAACTCATGCACCTCTGTTAGTTTTCAGAATCCTTGCTCTCAAACATACATTGGTTCCCAAAGGCAAATTAATGAAACTGGATATGATTTTGACATAACTCAATTTCTCAGCAGGGCTTTTATGGAGGAAGATTTGGCAGGTGATGTTGATGCATGGTAGGCAACAATATTGGAGGTTGACATGGCCTCTAGTACTACTAGTAGCTAGAGGTTTTGTTGTCAATTCAGTAGATTGCATAATAGTGTGGTCTGAGAATAGAATTCAATTTCAAGTCTTTGTCTTGATTATCAAACTCTATTGTTAGTTTTGCTTCATCTGAGTGAGCCATGTGAAGGCAAATCCAGAAGGTTAATTTATATTATTTTACCTTCAAATGTTTGGAATGTGCATGAACATTGTTATTGTCATGACTCTATTGAACCTGAAACTTTATATCCTTTTACTGGTTTAATTTGAATTGATGTATGATATGGTGGAAGGAAATTAGAGGAGATTTAATTATTTCTACAAGCCAAGTGCAAATGCTAATTAATGGTTTTGTTCCTCTCTTGATGAAAAACATCTTCAATTAAGAACATTGCTTTTAGTTGAAATTAGACATTGACAGCAAATTGGTAAATTTGCTGATGGGTTTTTCATTGGATGCCCTTTTATATTTGTTTCTAAAAAATCACTAATTGATATCAGTTGGCCATAAAAATTTGATTAGATCAACTTAGTTATAAATTCCTGATTTATTCTCTCAATTGTAATTAATTCCACATCTTAAGTCCCTTACCATACCTTGTGCACAGGAATTTTAAGGTTGTCATAAATCAATAAAGAATTCTTTACAATTTATTATATATTAATGGGTTTAATTGAAATGCATTGTCAGCCAATAGAAATGCTAGAAAGTGAGAAATTATGGTGGGTTCCTCGTTATAATGGGTGATTATTTATATGAATTGGCATTTTTTACTATTTTTATTGGTTGATAGTATAAAATTATTTTACACTGTCAGTATATTTAAATTAAATTCTATATTAATTACGGATATTTTTATTCACGTTAAATTATTTTCTAACACAGCCTGAATTTTTCTTTTTCTTTTTTTTTTTCTGGGAACCTGCTAATTTGCTATGGTAACCTGTAGTATGAAAATAATCGACTGTACTCTTTCATACAAATGAATAGTAATTGCAGGTAAGACAAATGTATCCTACATCAAACCGCGTCATATTAAAATTTTTCTTTTGGCAGCCTGGCTGATGATATATTGACAGAGGGAAAATAGCAAAGCAAAGAGAAGCAGTAGAATTATATTGCATATTGATAACTATGAAAAATAGTATATATGTACATGGTAATTAAATGTGATCCACCAGCTTTTATGGCTGCATCTGGGTGACAGATCTCTTGGACATATTGGCTGCAGCAAAAGTGTACCAATACTACTTATGATTTTAGCGAAAATTAATGACACACCAAAGAAACTTTTATATCATTTTTTTTCCCTTAGCTTTTTCCCTTTTCAAGATGATTAATCTCCGCTAGTTCAGGCATTCGCGGCTTGGATTAGTCACCATAATGCCACCATGGCTTTCAAAACTAAATATATAAATAATAAATGCAATCTGAACCAGACCAAAGATACCTATGGAACCGCAGACGATGAAACCTTATTTTGGTTCAATTCTATTGTTTAGATTGTTTCTTGATTAACCTGCCGTTTAGTGGTCGAATTGAGGATGAAATTAGAGTTTAGAATTAAAATTGGATTTCTTAATTCTAACTTTTATATTTAAAATAATATGTAAATTTTAAATTATAATTTCATAAACTAGTTTTACAGCATTGAAAAATTTAGCATAGGCTATTCTTAATTTTTAACATATATCTTATTATAAATTTTAACATCATTAAAGCCTCTCTGATTTTTTTTTCTTTTCATTTATTTACTATATTATATTTATTGAAATTCAATATTCTTATAAAAAAGATCTAATTTTTGACGTATTATCAGTGTAAAAAAAAATTACACAGATATTAATTATATATTATTATATCAATAAAAATATTTAAGTCAACCACTTATTATTTTGAAAATTTTATAAACAGAAATATATAATTGGTTGTTCATGTAAAAGAATTTTACATTAACAGTGTATCAAAATTAATCCCCCTAAAAATTATTACAACAGAAAAATGAGTTTAATTTTCATATATTATCAATATAAAGAATTTTATACTGTCATTCAATCATATATTATCACATTATTAAAAGTGATTGACTCCTATAGCCAATATCTCAAAAATCTCATATAATACCATATAATTAGATGATAATATAAAATTTTTTTACACTGACAAATGCATTAAAATTAAATTACCTAGACATTTTAACCAAAGGAGTTGCCTCTCTCTCACATTCGTAGTATGAAGCAGAAATGTACATACTGAGAAATGGGAACTCGGATGTTTGGCATAGGCAGCACGCAATAACATATCACTAGGATTATTCGAGGAAGTCATTTTAACCAATATACTTAATCAGCATTTTTTTTTTTTTTGTTTCGATGGTGTTGGATAAAATATCCTAATCATGTGAAGACAAACATTATATTAAATATTTAATGTGTGTTAGTGTTTTAGGATTGAAATAAACATTATTCAACACACATGATTCTAAGAAGGCACTAGTAGAAGTTAATCCTAGCAAACCAAGAGATATATCAGTCGCAGCATGCTTCATGATATGTACCTCAGCAAGAGCATTGAAATTTAGAGGGAAAATTAAATCTTATTTATGGCTGAGTCAGAAAAGAACAACTATACCAAAAGACAGTTCAAAAGGCCAAAAGTAACAGAGAGAAAAGTATTTTTAAAAAGAAAAGGATAAGTGTGAACCTGTTAAATACTAAAAAGTATCCTTAGCATATTCTATCTTACCAAAAATGGTCACAAAGGATAGCACTTGCAGTACTAGTAGTTTCTAACGGTCAGAATGGTTTTCTCCATTTAAGGAAACCTACAACCGGTGCAAGACTCAGAAAAAGAGGGCTACAATTTATACATTCTGCAATTCCCGAGTCTTGAAGCATTCTTCTCTTTTTCTCAAACTAGTATTCTTGTATTTGTGTAAGCATCTCTATTCTGAGGTGTATTCTGGTTTCACGTTGAAAATGCTTGAGTGCTGAGAGTATTTTGTTGAGAAAAGCCATATTTGATTATTTGGGAAATTTGTTTGTAAGTGTTGAGTGTCAACACTTCGTTCTAGAGTGAACTTGTATTTGTAAGTCTTCTTTTGGCTTCCGAGAGGTAACTGAGAGAGAGTTTCACCCTTTGAGTGTTTGGTTTATAAAAAAGACTATTGTTTAGTGAAAACTTTCACTATTTGGTGGGGATTAGATGTAAGCTTTAAGTTTGGATATTAAGCCAATATAAATTGTTTGGTGTCATCTTCTTAACCTTCTCTCTGATTTATTTTGATATGCTATTACTATCTCACATTTATCATTTCTTGTTTAAAATTGTAATTTCTATTCTAAGCATATCTAGTTTTTGAAAGAAACGTTTTGATATCACTTATCTCATTTTAACTTAGTAGATTATCTCACGAACATAAGATTTTGGCGAACGTTTTGACTTGTGTTTTAATTTGCAGGGTGTGTGTTTTAATTTAGTGCTTGATTCAACCCCCCTTTCTCAAACACTCTGATACCATTAAATGGAACTATCAATATCCAAACTCCATTATTAGGAATCTGACTAAACCAACCTAACACAATTGAGGTCCCTAAAGGGAGTAGGTGTCTCTCAGCTAGAGTTTTTTTTTTTTTTTCATTTCTAAAATTCAAACTCAAAATCTCTAGTTAAAAAGTCACAACAACTGCCATCTCGACCAATTAAAGCATTCACTTAAGCTAATTAAAGCATTGATTAGTTTTTGAGCTTATGTTAACAAAACAAAGCTTTCCCAAAACATTGAGAATTGTATTAATGAGCAAAACTATTCCAAGTTCGGATTCAAAAAAACAACTATTCCAGGTTAGTAGATCGAAATACACCACGCCATGAAAATAGTTACCTTAAATATATCTAATAAAAATGTGCTCGAGTGATAACAGAATACTCCTGATTTTGGTCATGCAGATCATGTAATTTGCAGAAATTAAGAGTTTTCATTCATCTAATGTTTTTGTGTAATTAACATGTGGGTTATGCAGACTTTGCTGAAAATGATGATACTCGTTTCCATTGAAAATTTTAATTTAGGGTATGTCATATACCCATCACACAAGGTATCGGCTTCCACTTTCCTTGGCTCAGGAAGGTAGAAATATATGTACACGGTTTACTCAAACATACGATCATACGGTTTTGAACACAGTAGTAAGTAGTTGCAGGAGTAACAAATATTTTAAAATAATCCTTTCAAGTTATCAAAGCAAACAGCAAAAGATTTCTTAGGAGAAGATACTGGAAGTTGAAACAAGCAATCTGATGCTTTAAGAAAAAAATAAGCTGAAGCTACGAGCTCCTAGCCCCAAGAACCTGTGAAAAGCCTATACCAATCCATTACAAAGTTAATAAACATAATAATCTGATATTGATATAATGCATAAGCCCTGTAAATTGTAAAAGATGTTTGTATACTCTTTTTTAGTAGCAAATCAATATTAAAATTTCTATTACAGATAGATCTTAGGCACTATTTATTAAACAACCATGAAGATGGTAAACACTAAACAGAACAAATTCTTAAATGTCATGCTATATCAACGTCATCATTATATACGCAAAAAACCTGCAGCCTTAAGCTGCGCTATCACTCAAGATTCTCAAATTATCTTGAATCTTTCTATTCCCTTTCTTTTTTTTCTTATTTAATTTCCTCAATTCACAATTCATTGCTCCTATATCTCCTACATATTTTCATTTTCCTTTGACAATAGCACTCAGGTACACATGCGGAACTCACAATGTTCACATGGACCAAACTTCACGAAGCAGTTGATATCTAACATTTGTGGTGGGGTGGCTCCCTTGCTCTTTGTGATTACCTTCTCCATTAACAGTGACTGTTGGAGATGAAGGCAGCTTATCAATAATGGATGTAAGAGGGGAGTCAAGTTCCTCCAGTTCTTCATCACTGGTGTATCCTCTCTTCTGAACAGCCGAGACATTCCTCGCAAGGTGAGACTTTCCTCCTGCCTCTGCAACTTTCTCTGCCACATTAGCCGAGGAGGGAGTAATGTACACAACTGGAGCAGCTGCATATGGGAAGCTTCTGACAGATTCCGGTGACGACTTTCGCGCCACCATAAACTAAACATGAAGTAAATAAAATTCAGTAAAACTAGTTTTCCCGTTAGACAATAACTGTGCTCTTGAAAGTATAACTATAGGAAGTAACAAAATAGGTGTTGCATGAAATTGACACTGCATAACAGGCATTATCAAATTCAGAATTTGAATGATTTATCTCTTCTCCAATTATTAAATGCAAACAATTTATAGTTATGAACGTTGAGAGAAACCAAAAATTTAATAACCAGGGTGGTATTCATGACATACCATACTTGAATATCAAAATTTAATGGTTACACAATTTTGTTGGACCAGCAACAAGTTAAATCAGACTTGCCATAA
Source organism: Pterocarpus santalinus (assembly GCA_031439595.1). NCBI lineage: Eukaryota > Viridiplantae > Streptophyta > Magnoliopsida > Fabales > Fabaceae > Pterocarpus > Pterocarpus santalinus. The sequence continues at coordinate 64,341,735 of CM062532.1, forward strand.
GCTGTTAAATCTAGCAACAAATTAATGTATGATAATACCTCCTCATGCAGGGCCTCCAACACAGCTCCTGGAACATGATCTGGACAGAACTCATCCGGAGTGAAGTTGCAAAGGACCCGTATAATCAATGAAATGCTGATGGATGGACACACCTGTTCAACAAAGAAAGAAATGGGAAAAACGCAATCACAAATCAACAAAAAGAGAAAGTGAAAGTGAAATGCCGCTGAAGAGAACAGTATATAATCCGCGAGAATAACCTCCTGTCTGACTTGTTTATCCATAAGCATGTCTTTTGGGAGCATTAGAAGGTCACTCAAGTCATTAAGGAGAAGAAAAGATTTAGGTTCACCATCTCTACTTTGCCTTTCATCATTCTCCTGATCTTCTTGCAGACAATCTTCAGTATCCATCCCAACCATGTCAGTAAGCCATCTAGACCAATTGCCAACCTGCAGTTCAAGTCAGCGTAAATAAACTTTCCCATATGATGAAACTTTGGAACAACATAATAGTAGCATGACTCACATCAACATGATATGAACCCCAAATTTTGTTAGTTCATATTATCGCTTTTCTTTTTTTTTTTTTTTTGGTTTCAATCAACACTTGTAGTGGCTTTGGACATTGCCACGCCAATGAGATCAACAAAAGATGCTGCAAGTCATCAAACTGTAGAAAATTACAAACAGCATGCAACTTGATATCTTCCAAGCAGATGATCTTTAAAGATTGTGTGTGATGCCAGAATAGAAGGGACCCCCAATACACCAAATATCAAGAATAATCACCATGCTTTGCCAAAATAGCAATCAAGAGAAATTCTCCAAATTCACAAGATATGCTCCACAAATGGCCATGTCACATGATTGCACTAGTGTAAGCAGTGGTTAACCTTAATGTCCATGACTATCTCTTTGATAACTCTAAGATATAGTTTCAGCTCAATAGGTTGCCCGAGTCATACAAAGTAACTATGCTCAGCAGACAAAAGTCTTTTGTTTTCTTAATTTTGTTTATAAATTTTATAAACAATTCCTATCAAGAACTAATGTTTGTGTAACAACTGTCCCTCCCAACTCCAAGAAAACCAAGTTTACTACAAGAAAATAATACATACAGAATTTTTTAGCTGTGCACCAGACCCAAAGCTTAAATCTCCTGCTGGAATTGGCAAAACCTTCGAATCCACAATAGGATCTGATACAGGATCAGTTGGGATCTCAAGGGCTGACTCTCGAAGTATTGCGTTGAACATTGCAACATCTAGTCTAGCTATGCAATGTTCCATGACCTGGTGAAAGATTTTATATCTACTCAGTCCTTGGAGCAAAGTAAAGGGAAATGAAAAACATCTTCAAGAAACGAAGGACATAAGTAATAATGAAAAACATACCATTCTAGCCAAAACAGGCAAACAACCACACTCATGCCCTCCTGCTCGCACAGGACAGAGCCGTTGAAAAGCATCTTGGAAAGCATTTCTCCAGAGATTGATGGAAAAGCTCCCTTGCTTCTGATCACCCAGAGCAGGTCCCAGAAGCCTCCCAACGGATTTATTTGATGAGTCTCCACCGGGAGACTGCATATAAGGAGTCAAAGCCTGAAAACATAGCACACTTCTCAAGCTATTGCAAATGGTTTAAAAAAGTCGAGAATTAATGACGCTGAAGCGAATAAGGCATGTTAAAAAAGGAACATTAGCATATATACATATAATAAATACTCAAGAGCCTATCCCAAATCATAATGCTTAAGACTAATCACTGGATATGTATGATATTCTTGCTTTGTGCACCGACTGGAACTTGAACCCCAAACATCAGTTAAGTTTTATGAAGAGTTCCTCCTCCCCCCGGCCTCAAGGGCTTAAAAACACAAACAAAAACCCAAAATAAAAACAGAGCATAGTCCATCATAGGACAAAGACACACTTTAGAGTTAAGCTGGAACTCCATGTACTTAACTATCATTACCAAATAAACAATACAAGTAAGAATGGTTATTTCCTCCTTAGAGTTAAACTAAGTAAATAGACCAAACAACAGCGTAAGATGGTTGGAATAGAGAATGTAATCCTACCCCTCATACCAAGCAATAACTAAGAATGGTTATTTTCTTGCATCAATTAATGCATCTATATCTTAATTATAAGTGCCAATTATCTGCCCTAGATAAGAGACAACATTTATACCTGCCACCACACTGACTCGACTATCCGAGAGAATATCCATGATTCTACTCTTTCTAATGCAGATCTAAAGGTTCCTGTATCTTGCCAATCTTCAACAAACTTCATAAAACCATTTCCTTGTTTAACATTGGAGCCACCTTTCCATTTCAGTGCTGTAGACTTCCCATCGTTTCCCTTGCCAGCCCCATTTGACTCAGCCAACCTCATAAGGGGACTAGCTTGACATGAACTCCCAAAAGCTTGTGAAAGTATCTCTCTCAGCACAATGGTATTTGACAACCAGAAAGTTAACCTAAAACAGAAATCAAGAACAGAATATTGATTGTTCATACTTCATAGCCAAAATCAGTAGATGACAAAATTTTAACAAAGTACATGTACATACCTTGAAACATCATTACCACAGGATTTAGCAACCAAAATAAGGCCAGAAACAGTATTCTTGGCAATTGTTGCCCGCCGGTCTTGGGTCCAATGCTTACAAGCATATACATACAGCCTAGAAAGGCGCCGAGCAGGTGTGTGCACCTTGTGTGCTGAGCTCCCATGCTCTGGTACAACAGAATAAAGTGACACTTCAAGAGCAGCAACTTCTCTCAGCTCCTCTTCAAGCTTTTCAATTCTCATTTCCATTTCTTCAATTTTCGATTCCAAGGCTGCTTCATCCTCATGTTCACCATTTTCTTCAGCATTAATTGTTTCATTACTTTCATCTTCACTTACAAAAATCTGAGCACCATTTGAGGATCCATCTAGGATATCTAGTTCCTTGACCTCATGAACAGATTTTTCGTCAATTCCATCAGAAGATTCTGATGAAACTTTTACAGGAGCTTTCACAGCCTTGGAATTGGTTGAAGAAGTGTTTTTGTTTGTAACCCTAGAAGACCCTTTATTTGAGTTCATAGATTTCTTTTGATTGCCATTAGATACCATTGATTGCAATTTATTTGTTTTTCTATTAGTTTTCTCCCTTGATCCACGACTGCCGTCTAAAGGAGTCACTTTAACCTTACTTTTAGGATCTTTTGAAGCTTTTTCTACCTTCTCATCCTCATTTGTGAAAGAATCACCTTGTGATGACACTGAATCCTTTACGGTCTCAGCATCTGATACTTCTTCATTCCCTTCTTTTTGTTCTTTCTCCAAATCACTGGAATGATCATCAACTACTTCATTTTTGTTTTCATTAGCAACAATTTCATTACCTTTCATCTCGACAAGTGCCTCCTCAGACCTGTTGACATCATCCACATAATGTATAGCCATGGTTTCATAAGTTTCTGAATTCTCTGAGGCCGTGTTTGAATCACTTATAAAATTATTTGTAGTTGGTCTATCCTGGGGTGCCTTAGATTCAGTTCCTTTTTCACTCAATGTTTTCGTTGAATTATCTTGATGCAATTTATTCTCTCTCCTTTCAGTTCTTTTCGAACTCTGTGTCTGACTATTCCTTGTAGCTTTTCTCTTCTCAATTTCTCTCATGCTTTCAAATTCCTTCAAATATCAATGTAATTAAGAAGCTGTGACGGGGGAAAATGATAGCATAAACTAACCTTAGCTAGCTCCTTAAGCGCAAGGTAGTTCTCAACTCCTAAAGTCTGTAACCACCATCAATAACAACTCCCCAGAATAGTGCTTCCACCATCATAAAATTGCAGAACTTCTTGTGGGGTTGTTTTTCCAGAGATTCAAGAACAACTATGGTCTACCTGCAAAAGTAGTGATAAAATGAGTGCCTAAATTCTCAAAGGGAAAAATAAATGACACAGAGAGAGAATAATTGACAAAAATCGCAAAAGAAGGGAAACCAATAAAGAGACAGGAGGTGAAGGCATTTGAAACATTCATCACAATGAGTATCAAAACAAGCAATCTGTCTGTATGTAACAGCAATCACAGCACAAGCCCAAAATGGAAAAACCAGCAAAATGACAAGTGCAGAAAGGTCATATAGCACACAATTTGTAGTAACTGAAGGGCACCAGATGGAATTTCAGACCCAAAAGTATTGCACCAAAAAGATCAGGACCTTATTTAGAAAGTAACAACAGTGTGGGTAGGCAGAGGCAGAAATCAAAATATGAACACAGATATAAATATAACATGAATAAAGAACACAGATGCATGATACTGCATCGATTGCGATGTAGTCCACACTAGTAAAATTGAAGTAAATTTCTACAATTGTGCAAATATATATTAATGACTTGTTTGATTTACACTTTTGGGAGTGCAGACAAAAGTGAACAACACTAGTTTGTCTTGAACCAAGTCGAACTTAGAAAGAAGGTAATGACAAAGGAAAAAGTGATACCATCGAAATATTCTTAACAGGATAAAAAAGAAGAAAGGCCAACCAGACAAGATGCTGCTACCATTTCTGAGTAAAAATCAAAAGTAAAAAGAATCTTAAGGTCGAGTAGCGATTAACCAAGGGAAAGAGAAACAGAAGCAGTGAGTAAAGATTGAAGAACGAAATATGCTCCATTTCCATCACCATCACCATTCTCATCATCAAATTTGCTAGCTGGCTAGATTCCAATAATTTGAAGACCCCATTTAACAACTGTCACTAATCTGTCTCACAATTTTGCCATTTTTTTTAATAAACTATTTACTTTGACCAACCCAACCAATCCACGAAAGGGTAGATTAGATTTTTCGAGCGGAACCTTCGTAAACAAACAAAAAACATTGTCTGCATCAGTAACCAACCACTACATTTCCTTAATTTCCACCGAAAACAAATCACACGACAACAACAGAGGAAGAGAAAGTTACTCGAACTAGAAAACAAGAATGAATCTACAATCCATGAGGCCTAACACAAGCTAATAGCGAAGATAGAAAGACAACTATATCCACAGACCAAAACAAAAAACGTGTCAAACACTATAACTACTCCCAATCACAATGGCATACAAAGAAGAAAGGAAAGTACAGAGAAGGGAAAAACCAACAGACAGAGAAAGTAGCAAACGAAGAAGATCTAGCGAGTAATATTGATAGAAATTTCCGAAACACAGATGAAACAGTGTGTGGTCAATTCGGACTTTTAAGCTTTTGGTGTCTCACGTGAAACGCAAGGGACAGAACAAAGGAGAAAGGACTTTGTTGCAAGTACAGACGAAGATGAAGCACAGGGCGCGAGAAAGAGTAAAAAGCCGTAACCGTAATAGTAAATGAAGATATGCTGATATGGGAAAGGGAACAGTTTAATAACGTTGAAACTTACCACACAAACACGGGCCGAGAGAGCAGTGATTCGTACGCAGAAATGATACTAAGAATTACTGAGAAGAGAGCCTTAGCCCCGGGATTAACAACATTGTTAATTGCTAATGTTGCAAACTCTCGTGTTTTGCGTCTAGTTTGCGAGTGGGTTGAGTGAGTGGAGAGAGTGCGGGAACGTGGTTACGTTTTAAAACTAAACAGAACGCAAGTGCCGGTGACTGGTGAGTGTGTAGTGGTAACCGGGAAAGGGGTGTCGGTGCCCCAAACATCACCGGCTGTGGCCGGTCAACATCTGTTCTTGTGCTGTAGCCACCAACGAAGTCAACATCTTGGGCACCTTATTTGACGTGATGTGATCCTTGTGGGGTCCCCTATGTCCTAACACCGTCTCCTTCCTTTCCCTTTGCTTTCTAGGATTCTCAATATTTTAATCTGTTTATTTTATTAGTTTGAGGTGATCATGCTGTCTCTTTGTTTATTTAACCCCTCACCCTACAATATATTCCTTTTAGAAACTCGAGTTGAATGAATATTGAATAGAGACATCATTACCCGTTAGCTGCAGAAATGTTCGAATAAACCTTCCAACTGGCGACAATTATTAACTTACTGCTTTGATCTATAACACTTGAATGCTTTGAGCTATAGAAATTTCAATTGTATATTGTAATACTTATTACAGACATTAGATTGCCTTGTGATCAAAGTTTACATATGATCTTATATATATTATTACGAAATTTATTAGTAATTAGGACTGGTATCACGTATTTAAGTTTCGTGGTTAATTAATTCTTTATGGTTGTGCGGTCATTTTCGTTTGTTACCCTGATGTTCCATTATTTTACTTCTCGATATGCTTCTACTTCTGGTGGCCCTTGTTGGATTTCATAATCATTATTTATTTTGGCCACAAGCGGATCCTGGGAGGCAGCTAAAGGGTCAATTATTCTCGTTTTTTCTTCAATGGCAATAACACAAGCATTATCATTTGTTGATTAGTTAATAATAATAAATAACAGTATTTACCCATTGAAGATTCACAAACGAAAAAAAAAAAAATGATGTACGCCCCTCTCTCTTATCTGACCCCTCACTTCATAATAGTAATAATAAACGACGTACCCCCCTCTCTCTTGTCTAACCCCTCACTTCATAATAATAATAATAATAATAATAATAATTATTGTTACTATTATTATCATTATTTTGAAATGTTGACTTCATATTATTGAAGTCTTTTTTTTATATGTACCAATTGAGATTTAATCTAATAATAAACATCTACCATAAATGTAGTGAATCTAATTTAAATGTCTACCGAAAGAGTTACCAATATTTGAGTGTGGAAAAAAAGAATCTTCTATCGTATGTATAATTGTTGCTATTAAAGTTTTAATAAACTATCATAACCTATTTTTTTTTCACAAGCTAATAAGGAGTAGGTGTAATGTTAAGCGAATCATACTCTAAACAAAATGACAGCAAAAATGAGGATATGAATCTTTTACATTATTCCCATTTTCAATAATTAGTATTTAACATTACATAGCATCATTTAACGTGTATCTTGGAGTGTCAGAACAATTTAATAGTATGTATAAATATTTTATAAATATCATTATTTACATCGTTTTTTCAGATAATTTCACCCAGAAGTAGGAAAGCAGAATGGTAGGTTTGTAGATACGCATAAGTAACAATGTAGGTGGAAGTGGGAATCCTAAGCCTATATTTTGAAGAAGTGCAAGAAAGTTAATAGCAAAAAGTGTAATGAATAATTTTAATTAAAATATGATTGGAAGTATTTTAAAATACGAGAATAGAATGATAAGAGAGAATTAAAGGATTATTTTCTTGCTGCTTAAAAGTTCTTAATTTCTGTCTCCCCAAGCTAAAAAAATCAAAGAGAGAATAAAATAACTTTTAACCAAAGTTCTTTTTCTTCTTTTATTAAATAACAAAAACAAGTCGGCAAGATACATCTTTTTATCCCATTTATTATTGACCATCTCCTTTTATTGTTTTTAAATTTCACAAACATACCCTAAAAGAGTCCGCTGTCATGCATTGTCCGGGATGGGCGTCACTACGACGGACCACGAGTGACCCATGACCCGCACCACCGACAAGAACGTCTCTTTCACTCACGGTACAATTTTCGTTGCACCCTACCCTTATCCGTTGCCTAAATTACAATATTAATAAAAATAACAGAAAGTGATGAATTTTGTGCTAATACCTGTACCCAGAAAAATCTAAAAATTGCATATGATTTCTGTTCTGAACCATAATTTTCTATTTTACTTTAGAACATAAAATATTATATTTAAGAAAAAACAGGTCGTATTTTATTTTGTGCCCTACTGGGACTAGATGACTAATTGTTGCTCATACTCAAAATTATCTAGCTTACAAAAATGAAAAATGTATCGTCAAAATAATTATCAACATAGCCAACCCATTACCCGCCAACGAAAGTTGATGGGCTGGGTGGGTGGGTACCCCAAGTCAAGACCTATACGCTCTGGTGGACGAGTCGGTAACATCAGACGCTGATTGGTGAGTGGTGATGATGAGATCAACGTGGGTCCCCCCTAAGGACAATAGAACTCTCCGATTTTTGGGGCTATACTATTGGTGGACTCTTGTCCTATGGTATTTCTCTTTTAATCATTGGTGTGATTACTTTGAAAATGGATCAGTTAAATTACAATGTTAAGCAAATCTGTGGCTCCATCATCAACTACTCCCTCGTCTGTTTCTTTCAAGTACTAATTACTGATGAAACACTCGCCAGTTTGGTCATTGTATTGTTCTTTAATAAAAAGCTTGTTCTAATTAAATGGGCGCGGTCCGCGGGAATTTTTTTGTTTTATTCACCTACTCATTGACAAATGCAAATTATTTGGGTTGTCCATTGTATATTTTTATAAGGAATGTTTGTGTCTTAAAAGTTATGTTAATATTTTTGTGTTAGAATGTAACGATCTAAATAATTATAATTAAGGTGAGGAGAAGACATATATATATATATATATATATATATATATAATTAAAATTGATGACTTAAAATGCAGCATTATTTAATATTAGCAGCATTATCTAAATTGAATGACAAATGCTGCATTTTTTTATTTGTTAAATATTAATAAAGACATAAATATGAGAAAAAAATGATTTTAACAAATACCTTTATATATACATGCATTCAATAAAATGTTTGCATGTCACTTGACTGAAAAAAGTGCAAGGTAAAATTATAAATAACAGTTTTTGAAACTAATCAATTGCAAAAATTCATTTTATATCTTTACCTTTATATCTTTACCTTTATATAAAGACGCTAGAGAGGTATAACTGCTATTTGGTCACAATTCATAATACCCAATATGGCCTTACTCACTTAACGTAGCTGGCACTGTGGAAACCGCTTTCACTGCCCACGTTTATGTCACGCCAGTGTGCACCCACGCTCACAAAACACACTGCTACACTCATCCTTCTTTATTCTAAAAATAAAATTTTAAATTAATAATCTTTACCTTTATATAAAGACGCTAGAGAAGTATAACTGCTATTTGGTCACAATTTATAATACCCAATATGGCCTTACTCACTTAACGTAGCTGGCACTGTGGAAACCGCTTTCACTACCCACGTTTATGTCACGCCAGTATGCACCCACGCTCACAAAACACACTGCTACACTCATCCTTTTTTATTCTAAAAATAAAATTTTAAATTAATAATAAAAAAAAGTGGATTGATAGGCACTTTAGTACCTATCAATCCACTAGTACTCAGAAAGAGGCTAATTATTTGTCAAGGGTAGATAATTTGGTTTCAAAACTCGAAGAAAGGCTCGGTATTTTTCAGGAGAAGGGGCAACGGGTTCTAGGTGACAGATAAAAAAAGAAAGAAACTGGGTTAGAGGTAAGCGAGCTAATAGTGAGATATGGTGGTTTTTTTTTCTTTTCCTAAAACTGTTTACACATTTATTTTTTTTATAAATAAATACTATAGAATATATATTTATGGACTTGAAAAAAAATTCAATATAATGAGAAGAGATCAAAAATAGTTATTCACGAGAATCTCCTTTATATATAATATCGATATAATATTTTGTAAAATTTTAAATCTTTTAGCATTATAGAATTTTCGCTACATTTTTTTATGACAGGTAGCGACAAATTGAATCTATACTTAAAGTCACCGCATGGGCCGGTGCATCATGCAAATTCAATCTAGCTTTAAGTCACCACATGTGTTATATGTGCAACTATTAACTTATAGCAATTATGCAATTTTATTTCTTTATAAGTGCACTAAATTTAGATAATTAGTCTTTGAATTTTAAGGATGAAACAAAGTCAACAATATTGCCTTTTGCATGATTTGAGGAATTTTAATTTTTCGGCTTTATCTGACACCGTTTATTAGATAAGGTATTTACACTAAAGAATTATAGCTTAAGATAATAGTATATATGTATATTTTTTAAATTGTATCTAGTATAAGAGATTATACTCATTTCAAACACCATAAGTTGCTACATTAATTAAGCCCATATATACTCGTAAGACTGATTCATTCTGAATAAATTAAGAACAATTTAAAACTCAATTTTCAAATTTGGTAGAAAATTGAGTTGTGAAGGCAGGAGTAATTAAGGGAGAGAAATGTTTTATAGTGAAAAATAATTGAGCAAAAATCACAATTTTATGATATCTATGTAGGGTTAGAAGCTAAAGACGAGATCACGGGTTCATTCACTATGGGATAAAAGGCTTGTCTCTTTGTCGGCTGTTTGGGGAGAGGTCAGTCAAAAGTTGTCAACGTATTAAGCTTTCCTCAAAAATTCAGCTCCTGTTACCTTATCGAACCAATTGAAATTTGATTTGTTTTTATGTGGCAACTGAAGTGTGATTTGAGTAGCGTGTGTTCTAAAATTAAACTACATAGATATTGGAGGTGTATCAAGGGAGAAAGGAGTTGCTATATGAAAGGAAAGAGAAATAAAATTTTAGCTATATAATTATATATGAATTGTTAAAATTAAAAATTATTTAAAAATTATATAATTATTTAAAAAAATTAAATAGTTTTATATTTTAATTTTGATAATTTATATAATATTTAATGATTAATATTTATTTATTTCACTCTCACAATTAATCATTCCTCCTACTTAATCCTCTCTCTCTCTATACATATATATATAGAGCATCAATATTGATAAAACATTAGAAAAAGTTTTTTTTTATCTTTTTAACATCTAAACTATTAGCATTCAAAGTTCATTGCATTTTAACTAATCTAATTTCAGCAAAATAGATTTATTATAAAAATAAAAATTTTCAGCATTAATTTTTTTTATTCAGAATAATTGAACTCAAAACTAAATGTCAAATTATTTGAACCAACTAAATATTGATATTAAAAGAATCTGTTATTACGTATTTATATTTTGTACTTTAATAATAATTTTTTTCACGAGTAATTATTTGTTTTGTAGTTTATTCAGATGCAAAGCATTTAACTGTCATATGACAATCATACACTAAAGATAATTTTAAAAAAGTATAACATAGTAGGAGAGCCTTAGAGTTATATATATATATATTAGATTAATGGTTGAACAAATTAAAATTTTATTTAGTTATAATTATTGAGAAGGAACGTTTTTTCTAATAGCTAAATTCTTAAACTAAGCAATGGTAATGACCATTCTGAATAACAATAATTCCCTTTCTAAAAGGTCGATTATCTAACAAAATTGTGGTTTAGAACGACCTTGTGAAAAGCTATGTTATGAAAAGAAAATTGTAATTTAGATTTATACTAAACAAGTTCAGCCAAAAATTAAGAACTATACTAAGCGCATGAATAACTACTTTACAACAAGCTCCATCAAAAAAAAAAAAAAAAACTACTTTACAACAAGCAATCGATTGGCTAATTGGGTCATCAAAATAGCAGGTTTTCTGAAACCCTAAACCAAAACCATTGCATTAATTAGCGAATTTTCTCCTAAAAATAAAAACATAAAAGAAACAAAAAAAAATCATGTTGGACGAATAAAAAAGTCAGATACGCAGCCTGAGGTGGGAGCACGAACAGTGGACAAGAGCCAGTAAGCTTAAACAAAGACCAATTTAATGTGAGGTGCAAAAGAATGGGAAGTGCCACCGACAGGCAAATACATGCATGTTGAAATAGAGAATATAGAACACAAAAGGAGATCACGATTTTGTGTGTGTTGGTGGAAGGATAGGCATAAACATGTGGCAAAGCGTGTTTGGATCTCGTCTACTTTATAATATAATCTTATGCATTTTAGGAATCAAAAACATAGGGGACTTAGGCGTTTCAGCTCAAAAGAACTAGCTATATTAGCACCGATAATAAATCAGAAGAAAAGAATCCATTTGCTTTGTTCGGATTCCATTGCAAGGTTCTTTCTTGCCACATAACTTGGTTTTCTGTGTCTTTGCTTAGCCGAACAGTGACAGGTCATGTGGGGATCCGCTTCACCGTTCAATGTCAGGCTTGTGTTGACTAATGACTACCCTAATTGAACCGGAATTCTACCTTTACTTTAAGCAACTGTTTAGTAGTGGAGTGACATGGGTAGGATCTCAGACTAGGGTATATTTTTATCTTTTTTTTCCATAAAAAAAAAGGGGTAGTGTTCGATGTAGAACTACAAAAACCAATATCTTTTTTTTTCTATAAAAAAATATTTATACATATTAGGATGTACTTCAAATTTTACCTAGATTCACTTTACAACCATTTTAAATTTTTCTATATAATTCTAGATCATTAACAACTATATGCAAGAGATTTCATTAAAAAGAATATTATTATATTTAGGTTTAAATATTATTTTGGTATAAGCCATTAGGTATGAATTAATAATGATGAAGGACTTGAGTTTTTTTGCATAAGATTGTAACTTCAAATCTTAAGCATCACTGATTGATATATATATATATATATATATATATATATATATATTATCCTATAATTATATCAAATTTTGGCTTTAGTTTCGATAATATTTTCCTTTTGACATAAGTCCTCATAGTTTTCTACCATTAGAGTTTTGATAAGGGACCAAAACTAAAATAAATTAAACTATAGGTATTCATCTTTTATGAAAAATTGGGAGTATTTCTTCATATATATTAAAAAAATGCAATTAACATAAAAAGGTAATAACTAAAAGGACCAATAACTAATTTCAGAGACTAAAAACTAAATTTTTGATTAGGGATGGCAAACAAACTTGCCAAAGTGGGTATTCGTGGGGATTATCCACGATAGGAACGCCAGCGGAGATAAATTTGGCTCTCATAGAGATTGACGGAAAGTCCTTATTTAGTAAATGGAGCGAAGGCAGGGGGATGAGGTCCCCGCCCCATGGGCGCCTGCTAAATCCCCGTTAACATGAAATAAATGTCATCATATATATAAATATATAATTTAAAAAAAGCTAGTCATGATATTAGTATCTTTATGATTTGGATATTTCTAATTGTCTTTTAATAAATTGGCATCATGTATTTTATTTTTAATTTAAATTGCATTGTGTTGGATAATGTTATAATGAATTATGACTATTTATGAATGTTTTATTTAAGTTTAAGAGTATTTTATTTAAATTTTTTTTATTTTTTTGGATTTTTAATATAAATCCACTAGAAATGAGGAACGAGGACCCGCGACGAGGATGGAAACAAGAACATGGGACAAAATTCTAAACTAGAGCGAGGGGCATGTCTCAACCCCTGTGGATACCTATTGCTATCCTTATTTTTGATACTAGAAGGACTAAAAGCAAAACAAAAAAAAAATTATAGGGACAAAAATCAAAATCAATAAATATTATAAGGACTAAAAACTTGCTTAAACCTTATATTTAATTAAACCACTAGGAGTAGTTTAATGGTGAGGGCTTTGGATAGTTTGTATAAAGTCCTAGGTTTACATCTTATTACCGCTAATGTATCCAAAACACAAACCTCATATTTAATTTTAAATTTGTGCATTATTCATTAACATGTAGGATTCATTTAAATGTCAGAATTTAAATTGTAATATAGAATTTTAATTATTTTATAATTAGAATTGATTTAGAATTTCCATAAAAAAAAAGAGAGAATTGATTTTAGAATCTTAAATTTTATATTTGGATTTGTTAAGGATATCTTTGACATGCTGTATTGATTATGATAGGAGAAATTAATGCAATATATTATGACCTTATCAGTTGTTTAGTTCGAGTAATGCAATTTTCAATTGGAATATTTAAAAGTTTGAGGTGACTATTTATTTTGCGAAAATCATTCATATATAAATAATTAATTAGAATCTAGGAATTTTTATATGAGGATAAATAACACAAAATCCCTTGAAATTTCTCAAAATAACACTTAATTAACCTCATTCTTGATTGAAAATCACACTTCACCTCATGATAAGAATATTTTCACAGAATATTTTCACTTATATAACCTAAGTTTATCCAAAATACTAAAAAAAAAAAAATTTAACTAGCCTTAATCACATAATCTCAGTCTTTGATCATCTTTTTCTTACCAACTTCTATTGTTTCTTATTCAAAATTCACAAGAAATAAAGTGAAACTCTTCCATCTTACAATCGTCTCTATATTCTTATTCTTTTAGCAATATCTTTTGATTTTTAAAAATTTCACATGCCTTCTATTTTCTTCTCGAAATACGCCATTATATGTTTGATCTGCCTTTGTATATTGTTTAGTGACCAATATTCAAAATCTTTTAAATGGACTGAGTAATAACTTACAGGCCTTAACGAGTGATAACATAAACCATCGCCAAAGAAGTTTCTCACATCAAAATCATTCTTCTGCTTGATAGACAATTTCACTATCTTACTAAAACAAGCGTGTGACAAGATCGCAAGCATTAATTTACTAAGCTAATGAAAAGGATATATGGTTGCTGCTAATCAACTTCTTAATTAGTGCTAAAATTGTCTAGCACATAGCCAATTGCTATTGGCTAGTTACGTGTTTCCCAAAGATGAAACCCCATATGGTTTTCCTGGGCGAATGTGATAGCGCGATAGGTTCAAAGAAATGTACCCATTTTGGAATGGGCGTTTACGGTAAATGATCGGCACAAGATGCTAAGACTGATACCATATGCCAGGGTGGTGCATCCAATTATCGAAGGTCAAAAGGGGGGCTTAACATGAAGGCCAATACTAAGTGATCACAACAGTGATTGATGGGGAAAGTGTTGATAATATAACAATGAAGCTCAATGCAATCTTCGCATTTGTTTGGCTAATCGAAGGGGGTAGGGTTCGATTGAAAGAGGTGTGAACCTCTTTGGGTTCGGTTGGGTAAGAATGACGTATCTTGGACTTGATTTGCATGTAAATAAAATTAGGTCCCGCATCAGTTAATTAATGAACCAAAACAATGTTTATATACCCAAACACGCCCGTTAGCATTAACCTCGAGCTAATCCTGGGGCCATGCGGTTAGGTCCAATTAACTGTCTTAAGGCTTAGGTTTGGAACTCTCACTAGTTGTTAGTGCAAGACAATGCCTTATTCCTTGGCAAACTAGCCATCACAAACGTCTTCACCCTAATGGAGGTCTACGCCTGGGCCAACATTCTATGGTTTAATAAGGCCAATACTTCACAAGGACAATTAAGGATTAGCATTTTTGGACGAGAACAAATTATAAACATGTTAAATTGTTAATATATATATAAATTAATCTTTATAAAATTCTTTTTACCGAAATAATGGACAAAATTAATCTTTATAAATGATAAATTAATTTAATATAATATAATATGAAAATTAAAGATAAATTAAATCATAATGGAGGTCTAGGCCTGGGTCAACCTCCTATGGCTTAATAAGGCCAATACTTCACAAGGACCATTAAGGATTAGCAATTTTGGAGAAATACATACTTTTTTCATTTTTTTTTTTAAAAAGGGGAACAAGTTATAAAAACATGTTAATGTTTATAAAAACTAACCTTTATAAAATTCTTTTTACAGTAAAAATGCATCAAAATTAATCTCTATAAAAAATAAATTAATAATATAATATAACATGAAAATAATAAAATTTTTAAATTTATCAACAAATAAATCTAAATCTAAACCTTATAATAATAATAATTGAACAATAAATACTTCATCGCAAGATAATCCTTACTGGTTATAATATATGTTTATTCATTATTCACTCTTAATTCTTTCTATTAATACTTGTATTGTGTTTTGTAAAGTATATCACAAATTGTTATTTTGATTTATGGAATGGATTTTTTTTAAAAAAAATAAAATAGATAATAATATGCCAATGACAATTCTTAATATTTAAATAATTTATATTATCACTTAATAATTATAAGAATTTATTTTTAATATATTATTAATATAAAAAAAATTTATACAGATATCTAATTATATATTATTAAATTAGTAAAAGTATTTGACTCAATTATCTACTATATTAAAAATCTTACAAATAGAAGTATGCGATTGGATGATAGTGAAATTTTTTTTTACATGATAGTACATCAAAAGTAATATCTAATTATAATTTATTATTTTGAATAATATGAATAATATTTCATTTAAGAAATTTTCATTATATCAAAAAATTAATTTCTATACACTAACACTGTAAAATAATTGTATACTTTTAGTCACTGAACTTGCAAGAAAGTGGCAAATTATAATGGATAATTGTCATAATGAATAATTATATATTATAATTTTTCATTTTCTTGTAATTCTATTAACTGATAGTGTAAAATTATTTTATACTATTATCAATACGTAGAAATTAAATTCTTTTATCAAAGTATAAGACTATAAATTAAAAAATTAAAAATCGTGTCACTTTGATTAAAAACATATTTTAATTTTTACGAAAAAAAAAAGGACTTGCCTTTTGAGCATTTTAATAATACATTTTTTTAACGTTAAATACTTGTTTCTTTCTTTAAAGAAGTTGGACCGAATGTTAAAATCTCTAATTAGTTTGCTTAATATAATTGGTTAGACAAGCAACAAGGTGTTAGGTCGAGTGGGAGGCTTGGATCTCTTAAGCATGTAATCTTGGATTTGATCCCATTAATTATGTATGTGACAAAAATATTATTAGAATAAATCCCTGCTTAGACATTTAACCGTACCCCAAGAAATTAATTTCGCACTTATTGCACCACGCACCACATCCATCTGATGGCTAAGATATAATAGTGTATTGATAAACTTACCATCTATAATACACTATAAAACTTTCCAATCTCTCTTTCCCCTACTCCACAACACCTTCTACCTTGCCGCACTACTAAGCACACCCACTCTGCCCACTCTTATCGCGCACCCTCGTCACAACCCCACGACTCATAGCAAGGACAAGGGGATGTGAAGTGATCATACATAACAAAGGCCTACATTAGTTTCACTACTAGCTAAAAAATCCAGAGCAGAAATAGAGATAGTCGCCTTCATGTCTAACATAAATCTCTTTCACTAGCAAGATATCACAGATTTTTCTTAAAGCAACTTCCTATCATATGGTTCATGTTTTTTTTTTTCCAAGTTCTTAGTCACAGACAATATTTGCAGTCAACGGTGGAGGTTTCTGGCTTGGGGGTTTCCGTCTCTCTTTTCTGGCACTGTTAGGGAAGAAGCAAGGGGCAGGCAGTGGTGTTGGTGAGTAGTTGGCAACGTCGACAAGAGTGGGGAATAATGAGTAAGGCGAAGGGATAAGAGAGGGCGATCCATGTAGAAATCAATGAGGGGAGAGAGAGAAAAGGGGGGGGAATAAGAATTAGGGAAATGAAATTTGGACCCTTAAAAAAAGGTGTCTATAGACATTCTTAGAGATAAAAAGAGGAGAGAAGTAGAGAGAGAAAAGAAAAGGAAGGAATGATGATGGTGAAGTCCACACCTTTTTATCTTTTAGTATTAGGTGTCCCTTAATATAGAGTGATTCAAATAATGGATCTCTATGAATTATTGCATATATGATAGGTGATTGATATAATTTTACACCATCAAATCTGCATCCCTGGATCATAAGGTGCACGATGCAATAGACTCACACCCTATTCATCATAGTTCAAGTGAAGTTTATATCCCATCAAATGGTGAATAAAGTGTGAGTTAATATGATGTTCAATATAAGTTATATACGTGTAACAATTTTCATATATATATATATATATATATATATATATATATATATATATATATATATATATATGGAGAGAGAGGAGTAAATATTAATCATTATATTGAATGATCAAAATTAAAGCATAAAAATTATGTGATTTTTTTTAAGTAATTATATAATTTTTAAATAACTTTAAATTTTGACTATATATTATGATTATAGGATCCGAATTTACTTCTCTAGTTCTCAAAATAAACCACTCTTTTCATATATATATATATATATATATATATATATATATATATTTGGTGTTAGCCTCTGAATTAATCGCTTTCTTTCCATTTCAATCAATCTTTATTTTGTTATCTGATTTAGCATCGATTGTACTATTAATTTAATTAGTTAAATTAATTGAACTAAGACTCAAAACTCTTATTGGTATAATATTTGGATTGATTTTACTATTTAGGACCACACTAGATTTCAGGAACACGGTCTTCATCGGGTACTTTTCCAGCACTGAGAAGGTGATGCGGCAGGGACTGCTGGCTGGATGGCTGCCGCCGTTGGCAGTGACTCCCAAGTTGGCTGCCCCAAGATGTGGATTGCATTTAAACCAGTTCGACATCGATTAGTTAACAAAATAAAAGAGTGTTTATATAGCCGTGCGAGCCACGTGGGATGGAGCTAATCCCGGGGCCTCGTGCCTGGGTTTGTTCACTTGTCTAAAACCTGGGTTCGGGTTCTGAGCAGGTCTTTATCTGAGATATCGCGCCTTAGTCCTTGGCAAATTGGCTAACTATAAAGCCTAGCACCTGCCCCAAGTATGGGCTTTGGGTCATCTTCCTTGGCAACCTGGTGTGCAAGTATGGGCTTGGGTCATCTTCCTTGGCTTGGGCTTGGGTCATCTGCCATGGCTTGAATAGCTTACACCTACAAATAAGGACTTGTACCTTTTATCCCTATTCATTCTTTTATGGTTTTGTTAAATACTTGAAAATAACATAATATAATATGAAAATAATAAATTTCATCAATACTCTTTTTTTTTTCCAAAAAAAAATGTCGACTAAATGCTAAATATGTGTTAACGATATATATATATAAAAACTAATACAACATAATACAATATGAGAAAATAATTTTATATTGTATCGGTAAATAAATCTAAATATAAACTTTACAATGATAATTAAAAAATGAATATTTCATCAATTCTTACTATATCATATGTTTATTCATGATTCACTCTTAATTGTTTTTGCCACTATTTATATTTTGTTTTGCAAAATATATCACAAACTGTTATTTTGATATGCAAAATGGATTTTTTTTTTGAAAAGTATACAATGATATACCAATGACGATTCTTAATTTTTAGAAAATTTATATGAATTTAATTTATATATACTGATAGTATAAAATAATTTTATACTATCAACTAATAGAAATATAAAAAGATACCAAGTTTTTTTGGTACATGAACTAAGGAAAAGAAGAGAAAAATTATCTTAAGTGAGCAACTCCAACTATAAGGAGGTGATCCAAACCCACAAGAGGATAATCCCTGGCACGCTCATGACCAACAGATGCAGCCTCTAGCCGGGAGAAAGTACCAAGTTATAGTAGGTCTCTTATTATAGTAGATAATTACCTAATATAATTTAACACTTTTTTATATTTCTATTAGCTCGGTGCATACAATTAATCTCAAATTATATTATCAATTATGAACTATAATTTAATATTTTGGATAATTTGACCAAAATTTCAAATAAAAAAAATTCATTTTACTAAATTTTATGACTATAAATTTAAAAAAATTAAACGTTTCTTTTAATTAAATTGTGTCTATTTTGTTTTTTTTAGGAGAAAGAAAATTTTATTCATGAAAAAGCCTAATGCCATTTACAAATCGAAAAAGATATTACATCCAAATTTAATAAAAAACAAATGCTCCTTGCCGGAAGTATGGATATTCAACTCCAATCCAATCCAATCTAGATAGAAAATCAATCAAAATCATAAAAGTTCGGATTGGATTGGATCTTTTTTCTTTTTGGATTATATCGAATTTCGAACTTAATTTTTAAAATCGATCCAATGAAATTTTATTCATGAAAAAGCCTAATGCCATTTACAAATCGAAAAAGATATTAGATTCAAATTTAATAAAAAAACAAATGCTCCTTGCCGGAAGTATGGATATTCAACCCCAATCTAATCCAATCTAGATAAAAAATCAATCAAAATCACAAAAGTTCGGATTGGATTAGATCTTTTTTTTTATTATATCGAATTTCGAACTTAATTTTCAAAATCGATCCAATCTAATCCAAATCAAATAATACTATATAATATAATTTTTTATTATTAAGTTTGTACTTTTAATTATAATAATTTTAATTTGTCATATAATATTCTATATTTATATATCATTCTCATCTAAATATCATTTTATGCATATTATTTGAGTTACTTTTATTTTTTAATTTATTTTATTAATTCAAGTTATTTTTTATATATAATATTCTAAACTTAAAATTTTCTTCATAAAAAATTGATTAAACCAGTTTAACCCAAATAGCAAAAAATTGATTCGGATTGGATCAAATTTAAAATCCAAACTAAATTGATCCAATCTAAATTGTTATATATTTTATCATTTAGATTAGATAAATTTTTTACTCATAACCGATCTAAACCACACTCCAAACATCCCAAGCTGAAAGGCTATTAATGTGTAATCATTTTTTATGTCGGAGATGAACAAGAAAAGTGTTGCAACTTAAAGAATGTGTTACGCCTCCTTTCAAGATATATCTAAATATCTCTTTTATCTATTAAATTATTAAAATAGAAACAGCTACAATGGAAACCAAAACATTTACAAATGGGACAATAAAAACATCCCAAAGGGAATGAAGAGAATCACTAACAAATGGGACAATAAAAACAAAATAAAAAGTATAAAACCTTAAATAAGAAAAGAGAAAAAAATAGTGAGACTACCATAAAAAAAGAAAGGTGATAACCTCTCGACAACACTCATATAAGAGAATACTAGAGAAAGAAAGAAAAAGAAAAAGAAGAATTAAAGTCAACTCGGCAAAATTAATTAAATCGTGTCTATTTGATAAAGTATATTTTACCTTTAACTTTTTGTGAATCTCGATACATTCTTTTACATCAAATATTGCAATTTTTTCAAAAAGAAAAAGGAGCGAAGGTTTAGTTTCTTGTTATATATGTAAACAAATAATTAATTCAATATAATGAATTATTATTATAAATATTTTTAATTATAAAAATTGAAAAATACATAAATTTCATAAATTTATCGAGATATACTAATCCTTACAATAATAATTAATCAATGAAAACTTCATTGAAAAATAATTCTTTTATCATAGTTTTTGAGCAAAAAAGAGATACTTCTAGAAAAGTCAATTGTGTAGATTTTATTGTCTGTGAAATCAATTCACATAGCACTGAAAATGTATATCAAATTTAAAAACCAATGATATATTTTACATTACAAATGTAAACTGTAAATTAAACACTTTGATCTAAAGAATTGTCGATTGAAGTATATTAATACTTGGTGAAGGCACACTAAAGAAGCAATGTCGACCATCTTATCCTTACCAAGCTCTATTCCCTAACAAAAAAATAAGATTAAACTCTTTTATCTTATAATTTTTTTTTATATTTTCTTTTTTTAGCAATATTTTTTTATTTTTAAAAAATTTCGCATACTTTTTATTTTCTTACACCATTATATATGAGAAAATGTATTTGTATATACTTGAGAGATAGACACTTCAACCATCCTTTTATATCTATCTTGTCCATGCAACCTTTTCATCTTTTCCCTTTTCTTTTCTAATTTTTTCTCTTCTCCCCTCTCTAGATGTCTATGGGTGTTGATGAGCTTATATGTACAAATTACAGTCCTCCACCGTTATATGTTTGACTGCCTTTGTATACTATTTGTTGACCAATATTCGAGAACATTTAAATGCATTGAATAATAACTTCCAAGCCTTATGAGCGATAATATAAACAGTCACTAGAGAGGTTTCTTACAACAAAAATTGCAAGCATTTACTGACCTAATGAAAAAGATATATGGTTGCTGCTAAATAACTTCTTAATTAGTGCTAAAATTGTCTATCTAATAGATAGTCAATTGCTATTTGCTAGTTACGTTTTTCCCAAAGATGAAACCCCATATGGTTTTCCTGGGCGAATGTGATAGCGCGATAGTTTTATACATCCATTATAGGTTCAAAGAAATGTACCCTTTGGGGATTGGGCATGTACGGTAAACGATCGGCACAAGATGCTAAGACTGATACCATATGCCATATACCGCGGTGGTGCATCCAATTATCGAAGTTCAAATGGGGGCTTAACATGAAGGCCAATATCAAGTGATCACAACGGTGATTGATGGGGAAAGTGCTGATAATATAACAATGAAGCCCAATTCAATCTTTACATTTTTGAGGCTAATCGAAGGGGGCAAGGTTCGATGGAAAGAGGCGCGAACCTCCTTGGGTTTGGTTGGGGAAAGAATGATGTATGTTGGACTTGATTTGCATGTAAATAAAATTAAGTCCCGCATCACCAAAACAGTGTTTGTATTCGATGGGAATTAACTTCGAGCTATTCCTGGGGCCATGTCGTTGGGCCCAATTAACTGTCTAAGGCTTAGGGTTGGAACTCTCACCAGTTGTCGGTGCGTGACCATGCCTTCCCTGGCAAACTAGCTATGACAAATGTCTCCACTTCTAATGGAGGTCTGGGCCTGGGCCAACTTCCTGTGCCTTAAGGACTAGCATTTTTGGACAATTACTTTTTTCCATTCACGAAAAAAGAAGGCACCATGTTATAAACATGTGTTAATGTATATAAAAATTAATCTTTATAAAATTCTTTTTTTTAATCAATCTTTATAAAATTCTTTTATATGGATATTGCATTAAAATTAATCCCTTTAAAAAATAAATTAATGTAATATAATATAATATGAAAATAATAAACTTAAATTTATCAACAAACGAATCTAAATCTAAATCTAAACCTTACAACAATAATTGAACAATAAATACTTCATCGCAAGATAATTCTTATTAGTTATAATATATGTTTATTCATTATTCAGTTTAATAATTAAAAATATGTGATTAAATGATCATATAAAACTCTTTTATATGATAGTGCATTAAAATTAATATTTAATTATACTTTATTATTTTAGATAATATGAATAATATTTCATTTAAGAAATTTTCATTTTATCAAGAAATTGATTTCTATGCACAAGATAAAATAATTTTATACTATTCACCAATAAAATTACAAAAAAGTAACAAATTATGGTAGGTAATTATCATAGTGGAAAAATATATACTATAATTTATCACTTTCTTATAATTCTATTAGCTAATAGTATAAAATTATTTTATACTATTAGTACATAAAAATTAAATTCTTTTATCAAGGTATAAGACTATAAATTAAAAAATTAACTGATTTTTGATTAAAACTGTGTCGCTCCGATAAAAACCTATTTTAATTTTTACCCAAAAAAAAAAAGGTAAAGACTTGCCTTTTGAGTATTTCAATCATATATTTTTTTAACATTAAATATTTGTTTTTGTCTTTGGAAAAGTTGGATAGAATGTTAGAAACTCAATTAGGTTGCTTAATATAATTGGTTAGATAAGTAATAAGATGTTGGTCCGAGTGGGAGGCTCGGATCTCTTAAGTATGTGATCCTATATTTGATCTTGATATTTATATATATTAAAAAAAATCATTGGATAAGTCTCCACTTAATCGCTTAATCGTACATCGAGAAATTAATATTTCATTTATTGGGTTATGTATGTATGTGTGTTGTGGCACACCATGCACCATTTCGGCTAAGATGTAACGATGCATTGATACACCATAAAACTTTTTAATCTATCTTTCCCCAACTCCAAAGCACCTTTTACCTCACTACACCGTTGACCACATCCACTCTCCCCACTCTCGTCACCCCACCATCGCCCTTGCCACCCTCGTCACCACATCATGGCTCACAGTGATGGCAATGGGATGTGAAGTGATCGCACATAACAAAGGACTTCATTATTTTCAATGTTAGCTAAAAAAGCCAAAGCAGGAAATGGAGACAGTCGCCTTCGTGTCTGACATAAGTCTCTTTCACCGGCAAGATATCACAGTTTTTTCTTGAAGCAACTTTCTACCATCTTGTTCACATTTTATTTTCAACGTCTTTGTCATAGACAATATTTGTAGCCTCTGATGAAAAGTGTGGGTTTCCAGCTTGGAGGTTTCCATCTTCCTTTTCTGGTACTATTGGGGAAAAAGCAAGCGGCAAGTGTTGGCATTGACGGGCGATTGGCAATGCCAGCGAAAGTGGGGAACGGTGAGTAAGACGGAGAGGAGAGAGAGGGCGGTCCATGTAGAAATGGGTGGGAAGAGAGAGAGAGAGAGAGAGAGAGAGAGAGAAAGAAGGGGAATGAGAATTATGAGAATATATGATAGGTGATTGGTGTAAGTTTACACATCAGACCTGCACCCTCGGAACATAAGGTGTATAATGCACCAGTTTATTCGGTGCTCTATACATGTATATATATATATATATATATATATATATATATATATATATATATATATATATATATATATATATATATATATATATATAATACAAAATTTATTGATATTAATATAAGATTTGATTTACTTACATTTTTAATAACTCTTTATAAAATATTATTTTTATTAATCCAACCGTTGAATTATAACTATATATCATGTAGATCATTTATATTATATTTTAAAAAAATTGAATATTATTAAGGATGTGATCAAATTTTTTTTTAACTTACATTTAAAAAATATTTATTATATTGATTTAAATATACATAAAAAGAGTAGTGAATGATTTTGGATTAATTTAAAAATTTTATAGATATAATCTATAACATATAAACTTTCAATCTAACGGTTAGTTTTATAAAAAAAAAATTTAATAAAAAGTTAGTGGATGGTATAAAAATTGAGTTTAACTTATGTCGCTATATGCTAATTATCTCCCTTTATATATGTTAGATGGTGAATTAACCAATTTCCCCCCTTTTCAATCCATCTTTATTTTGTAATATGATTCAACCTTGATTGTACTATAGTTTAATCAGTTAAATTAATTTAACTAAGACTCAGAACTCCAGTTGATATAATATTTGGTTCAGTTTTACTATTCAGGACCACACCAGTTTTCAGAAACACAATTTTCATTAGGTACTTTTTAGCGCTGAGAAGGTGATGCGGCAGGGACCGCCGACTGGGGAAGAGTCAATGGTGAACTGAATGGACGGCACCGTCAGCGGTGACTCCAAAGTTAGTTGGGCCAAGATGTTGCAAGTTGGAATTGAATTGCATTTAAACAGGTACCACATTGATTAACTATTAAAATAAAAGATGTTTATATAACCAAGCAAGGGTCTGCCCTAATTGTCTAAAACTTGCGCTTGGATTCTGACTTGTTCCTTGTATGAGACATCGCCTTGCTCCTTAGCGGAATTGGCCTACCATAATGCCTCTACAACCTGGTGCAGGTCTGGGCTTTGGGTCACCTTATATGGCTTAAACGGTCAACACTTGCAAAAGGAGAAATAAGGATTAGCAATTTTTATGTCCATTCATTCTTTTATGTTAAAAACTTGTTCTTTTTCCCAAAAATATATATATAAAATATAATATGAAATTAATAAATCTCATTAATACTTTTCTTCCCGAAAAACAATGTCGACTAATTGCTAAATATGTGTTAACTTAATATAAAAAAATAAACTAATATAACATAATATAATATGAAAAAATAATTTTTATATTCTATTGGTAAATAAATCTAAATATAAACTTTACAATGATAATTAAACAATCACATAAAAAAAATGATAATTAAACAATGAATATCTCATCAATTCTTATTATATCATCTATTTATTCATGATTCACTCTTAATTCTTTTTGCTACTACTTGTATTTTGTTTTGTAAAATAAATCCCCCACAAACTATTATTTTGATATGAAAAATGGATATTTTTTTGAAAACATATATAATAATATACCAATGACGATCCTTAACATTTAGAAAATTTATATTATCAATTATTAATTATAATTTAATATTTTGGATAATTTGACTAATATTTCAAAAAAAAATTCATTCTACTAAATTTTATTACTATAAATTAAAAAACTAAATGTTTTTGGATTAAATTTGTCTATTTTTTTTTACGAGGAAAAAATTTTTATCATTGAAGAAGACTAATGACATTTACAAAATAAAAAGATATATTAGATTCAAATTTAATTAGAAACAAATGCTTATTGCCGAAAGACTATGGATGTCTAAATATCTTTTACATCTAAGACCACCATGAAAAGTACGGTAACTTGAAGAATGTATTACACCTTCTTTTAAGATTGATCTAAATATCTTTGTTATATGTAAGATCATCAAAATAGAAAATACTTATAAGAGGAAATCAAAATACATACAAAGAGGACAAACAGAGGCACCTATAAAAGGGCCAATAAAAATAAAATAAAAAATACAAAATTCTAAGCAAGGAAAGGAAAAAGAAAACGGTGGAATTGCTATCAAATGAAAAAAATGACAATCCTTTCAACAAAACTCATTTAAGAGAAGACCAAAGAAAATGAGAAGACAAAAAAAAGAAGGATTAGGGCGGGCTTAGTGAAGTTAGTTAAATTGTGTCTATTTGATAAAATATATTTTACCTCTAACTTTTTGTGAATCTTGATACATTCTTTCATGTTAAATACTTGCTTTTTTTCAAAAAGAAAAAGGAACGAATGCTAAGTATCTTGCTATATGTGTAAATAAATAACTAATTCAATATGATGAATTATCATTATAAATACTTTTAAATATAAAAAGTTGAAAAATATATAAATTTAAAAAATTTATCGAGATATTCTA
Organism: Pterocarpus santalinus; assembly: GCA_031439595.1. Lineage (NCBI taxonomy): Eukaryota > Viridiplantae > Streptophyta > Magnoliopsida > Fabales > Fabaceae > Pterocarpus > Pterocarpus santalinus. The sequence goes on from CM062532.1 coordinate 64,368,419, forward strand.
AGCATTACAATAATAATAAATCAATGAATACTTCATTGAAAAATAGTTCTTTTATCATAGTTTTTGAGCCAAAAAAAAAATATACTTCTAGAAAAGTCAATTGTGTGGATTTTATTCTTGGTGAAATCAATCCACATAGCATTGACAATATATATCAAATTTACAAATCAATGATATATTTTACGTTACAAATGCAAACTGTAAAACACTTGGATCTAAACAATCATCAATTGAAGTATATTAACACTTGGTAAAGGCACACTAAAACGGCAAAAAAAGAAGGAAATCTGTCATTCTTTTGTGGAGGAAAAAAATGGAATAACACTGATATGGACAATTAAGGATGAGTTTGGTACGTAGAAATATTTTCTGTTTTTACTTTTTGAAAAGAATTTTTATTTTTAGATTTTTTGAATTTAGAAAATGTATTTAATTTATAAAAATAGATTCTGTTTCCAAAAAGTGAAATAATGAAAATATGTTTGGTTTGTTTATTTTCAAAATATAATTTTTAAAATTAAATTTGAGATAATAAAATTATATTTATTATTAAATAATGAAAATAATATATACTTGATTTGTATATTTTGTTCATCTACTAAAAGTATTTATTAAAATAATAAATAACTCTATAAAATATTAAGATTAAGAATAAAATAAATTACTTATTTTTAAGTTATTTTATTATCATTATCAATTATTAGGTTTTGATTTGTACACAGATAAATATTTAAATACTATAGTTAGTATTATTTTATTATATACATTGTTAATGTAAATATTTTATATAGATATTTAATTATATATTTTCACATTAATAAAAGTGTTTGACTCGACCACCCATTGTCTAAAGAATCTTAAAAATACAAGCATCTAGTCCCTTTTTTCCCCTTGTTTTGTGGTTTTTTTTTTCCTTTTTTGCCTTTTGAAAAAAATTAAATAATTGGCAAAAATAAAAAAATGGGTTTAAAGAGGTTCGAACGCCCACCATCAAGTTTCTAGGCTCAACATACGAGCCAATTGCACTGCCAATTATTTTTGCTTGTTTGGTTCTTTTTTTTTTTGCCATTTTTCCTTTATAAAAAAATTAAATGATTGGTAAAAATAAAAAATTGGGGTGAGAGAGGTTCAAATCCTCACCATTAGATTTCTAAGTTAAACATGTGAGCCAACAACACTGCGAGCGCGCTAATATTGTGATTTGTCGTTAATAATATATAAGAAAAGACTGTGTAAAAGTGCATTCAAAGAAAAACAAAGATCCTCACCAAAGATCGAATGCGGCTCATTACAAAACAAAAAGAAAGAAGTTCCACTTATTTATCACAATGCCACCACATTTTCACTAAAAATATCTCCAACCCTTAGAATTAAAAATGCTGAAAATGTGAAATAATCATTTTCAGTTTTATGTGTGCTTCCAAAATTATTTTCAATGAAAATATTTCCTACAATATACAACCTAACATATTTTTAGGCCTATTTTTCATTTTCACTTAAAATGAAAATGAAAATGAACAAATCAAACACCCCCTAAATTACAGCTTGTTGGCTTTCAATCACAAATTTCTGAATGATAAAATAATGCACTCAACATACAACGAAATAGTGTTAGATCCCCAATCGTTTATTTTTATCAATGCACAAAGCAAATGCTCCTCCACCCTTTTGAACTTTTTCTCCCATTCCCTCGATGGTTAAGCAACCAATGTGCTTTATAGCTTTATCCTTTGTAGACCCAAAAGTTATCAACTTGATTTGTTGTTGGTGTACAAACCAGAATTAAAATTAAGGAAAGTGATGTTGTTCACAGTAGCTGGCCTGAACTCCAAAGGATTATTCCACTGCTCTAGTTGTTCATTTGACCACCTCATATCTACATTTTTAAGCTCAAGACCTTCAATGTGCTCCATCATCATGCCTGCACTGTTCTGTTTCACCAATTCTTGGCACCCTGGCCTGTAGTCCAATAACCCACCAGCATAATTGGTGAACCTTCTATAAGTGACATTCATGTTAATGAATCTCAAATTCCTCAACAACCCTCTCTTTGAACCAGATAGGAAAATGCCATTTTCAGAATTTGCAGTGATGTTGATGAATATTATGTTTGAGATTGAAGCCTCCTTTGAGGTTGAGTTTCGCGGGCACGTTGTGACATAGATAGGCTCCGCTCTCCCCCACCATGATGGGTCATAGTATCTTGTGCTGATATTTATGTTTGAGAAGACAATGTCACTTACATTTCCTGCACTAGCAAATTCAAAGCATTTTAGACCTATATTACAAGGTAAGATCTTGTTCCCACAAGCTAAGATAATAGGCAGACTCATCTTAATTAGGCTCTATGAAAGTTTGAGGCTTACTAAGCCAAGCTCAAGTGAGCTACAAAAATGTTCAGTTACAAATTTAGAAGATTTGCAAAGAGATGTCTACTTCAATTACATTGATCTATGTCATGAAGATTCAACATAGTTTTATGTTGGTTGACACAAATCTCATATTATATTCGGACTTAGATTGATTACGTAAAGACTTGTAATAGAGCACACTATAGCTAGAGTTGTTTACTTCAATTACATTAGCAAGAGAGATTCTTTTGTTATAATGAACTGAATTAGTAAGTGCTTTATATCTGCATTCAACATGTTGAGGTGAGGGAAAAAGCATTCCCTAAACAAAGCAATAATCTGATGCAATTTGTCCAAAAGAGAGGCAAGAAGAAACAAGTTACCTCCATCACGAATCTGGAATCCAAGCCCTCTATGAGAATCTACAATAGTGATATTGTCAAACACAAAATGCTTGAAATCAAACCAACTAGCACTTCCAAGTTTGATTGCAGAAGATTTGGACCGAATCCAACAGTTGGTGGCTGTCAGGTTGTAAACGGGGCCAGTAGATGACTTTGGACATATTGCATCATCTCCTGTATCAATGTGGCATCGAGTGATAACTGTGTTGTTCGAGTCCTCTATGTCAATACCATCGTTGTTTGGAATATTAAAGTCCCCATAAATTGCAACATCTTCAATGTTTATGTTGTTACTTCGTACTATGTGTAAGCTGCAAGTTAGAATAAACTTTTAGGCCATAGAATGCACTTTATTAAAGAAAGTGCTGAATATATTTCTTTTCTTTTCTTTGGTGGTGTTTAGTGCAGAGTATATTTTTCAAGTAAGCTACACAGTATTGCACCTTGATTGTATATGTTATGTTTGAAAAAGGAATAAGGAGGGGGGAGGACAAGAAGAGAGAAAAAAGATGGGGATTGATTTCCCTTCTTTTGACAACCAATTGAAGAATAAACATGGAATAAATACCTTTTAAACTGAGCAAAGAACATAATTCTTTTAATAAATACCTCATAAAAGGAGAAAAGTCATGCTCTTGTTGAGTTGTTGTTTTCTACATATAAACCAATGTTTTAAAAAGCTAATTAGATTGTTTGATTTAATCGATTAGAATGTGAATCAATTATACTTTATCCGTAGTCAATCTTTATTTTTTTTTATTTGATTCAACCTCAGTAGTACTTTAATTTAATTATTTAAATTAATTAAACTAAGACTCAAAATTAGTATTACTTGAATCTTTAATTCAAAAAATTAGAAATAACACCCCCTCTGTCTACTCTTTCGCTTTTTTCATCCCTTTAAAAATTTAACATAAATATCAAATTTAATTTAAAATTAATCTAGATTCGTTATTTATGTCAATAAGCTTGTGGATCAAATTCATAGGTGCTCTTTAATAAAAAACTTTTCTTCTTTTACATTAACAAATGTGCACTATTTTAGTTTCGGGAGTTAGTGAGTTGTCAGTATCTCTAACCTTTTTTTTTTTTAATAGTGTTTCTTACTTTGTTAGAACCAAAAGGTATCTCTTACTTTGATTACATTTCTAATGCTATGCCTCGTGCTACACACTCCATGATATCAAATAAGAAAATTTTCTAACTTCGAAAATATATAGAAATTTCTCCAAATGAAAAGCTATTTGCTTTAAATCACCGATATTTGAAATTTGTTGCATTCTAACTAATCTAACTTAAATCAAGTCAATTTTTTAGTATTAGTTTTTTTTATTCACAATATCCGAAATCAAAAACTTATTTAAAGGAGAAAAAAGAAACATCAAACCAAATTAACCAATCAAATGTCCATACCACTTCTATTTATTCATAAAATAAAGGGAAAAAATATTGATTAGTAAAGAGCTTTTAGTAGATGGAATAAATTTTCTATTTTCGAGAATTACTTTCCCAGACATAATATTTTAAATATATTTGGTGTTCAAATTAAAATTTCAAAAATATTTGATAAATTTTCGAAAACACCCTTGATGGAGGTACGACAAGTGGTGGTTGGTAGTGGATGGATTTAGGCGGTGACAAAGATAATTTGATCTTTTTATTATGACAAATATTCCCTTTTTATAAGAATGTTGAATTTTCATCAGGGAGATGAGAATATTTTTTGGTTGATTTTTTTTTTGATAATATTATTTCAAATCTCTTACCAAATATGAGACTGTTTTCACATTCTCGAACATAAAAAAATATGTCATCATACCAACTTACCCCCTGATGGGGTGGTTGGTAGAGAGAATGTTTTCACATTTCCAGAATTGTAAAAAATATTTCCTTGCTTAATAGAAAATTTGAAAAAATATTCACAAAAATATTGCATCTCAGGGATTAATTTTTAGACAAGATTCTTATCAAAATATTCTCATCTCACATATAAGATTATAACATTTTCATAGAATGAGAATATTTTTTCTTATAAAAAGATTAAACTACCCCATTTATCATCCACTATTACCCATCACTGGTTACCCTTCATTACTGCTAAACTACTGCCCACCACCGTTTGCCACTGCCGTCTGCCAAGGATATTTTTAAAAACATATAAAATATTCCGAGAATTTAACACCTCTATCAAAATTCTAAGAAATACCTATCTAAAAGAATTATTCTAAAATGCAAAATCCCCAAAAATCCTATTCCCGAAGCCCGTCCCATCATATGTCTATCCTTATCGGAGGCTGGCGTTGCCTTTGCGTGCGGATAAGCCGCAAAGATCGAAAGCAAGTAAGCAACAACCGAGCCCACCGCCACAACACATCCACAAATAACATCACTTCAATTCTACTTGCCAACTTGTCCGCATCAGAATTCGGAATCAAAATCCTCCGTAATCCACATACCACCCACCCAATCACATTCCAACACTTGCACTATCCCCCCAAAAACAAAAATCAAATTTCCAAATCAATCACCCTCTTATTTGCTCTAGGAATTCTATTTTAAAATATTATTTTATTATTAAATGGTAGCACATCACCTAATCCGCAGTCCATGACTCTAAAACCTCCAATTTCAATAGCACTAGCGCTAGAAAAATAAAATAAAATTATTGAAATTGACTTTGTTCTTAATAATAATAGGCATAGCACAAAGATACAACAGTAGAATTTAGAAATACGCACCACCAATAAGCAGGTTGGTTGAGGGTAATGTTGGAGACCCTAACGTTGTTGCAACCTAGGAAACCGATCAACCTAGGCCTGCATTCGTCTCCCAAGCATGCCCCTGTCTGGTTCCAGCTCACCATGATGTTCTTCCGCGGATCCTCTCTCACAACGAAGTTCGCCGCCTGCCCGTCCACTACTCCCCCGCCAGTGATCCCGACGTCCGTCGCGTTCTCCGCCAACACCACGTACCACCGCGATGAATCCTTCGGGTAATCCTCTAGCCTCGTGCCGCCAAGGACGGTGGCGCCGGCCTCCACGTCCAGCACTACGCCGCACTTCAGGAAGACGGTGGCCGTGAGATACTTTCCCGGCGACGGGAAGATGACGCGGCAGGGGCCGCCGGCGGGGCAGGCGTCGATGGTGGACTGGATGGCCGCCGTGTCGTAGCGGAGGCCGTCGGCGGCGGCGCCGAAGTCGGCGACGGAGAGGGTGATGGGGATGGGGTTGGGAGGGTGTGACGTGGCGAGGAGTGATTGGGTGAGGAGAAGCGAGATGGATTGGAAGAGGAGGAAGAGTCGTGGTGGCTTGGCCATTTCTGGGTTATGGGTATGGGCCTTGAGTCCCTTCACTGTGCGGCTTACCAGGTTCAGAAGATAAGGCAGTTCATAATTCGAGATATAAAGTTTTCAATATACTAACATAATATAATTCAAACTTTAATAGTTCGGTCTCTCGAAAAAGATCAGGGACATGTATCCACGACACCAAAGTGGCAAACCTACCTCAATATGGGTGGTTCTGCCTTTTACTTTTTCATTTTTTGAAAGTATTGAGCTTAATTAATGTCTAAAATATTTTGTGACATCTCAACTAATTGATTTTCTTTGATTTCACGATGAAGGAATTTATAGAAATATCGTGATAATTTAATTTAATTATCACAGTTAAGATTGAATATGCAGTTATCACCTAAGTGAACCCAAGGATAATGAGCAAAGAATCCCATCAAGCGGACGTTAATCCATCTCCCATATCAGATGGGACAAGTTAGTCAAACACGAGGCATTGACAATTGGGAATTCAATATTACTAATGAGTAATGACAAGATGTTTTTGGAATTCCATTTTCAGCATGACAATTTGGAATTAAGTATGTATAAGTAAAATAGGCTTCAAAACTTCCGACGCCATGGCTGCGGTAGCGTGTGTATTTTTTTCACCCTTTTCTTATCCTTATCCTCATGTAGTAGAACCCTTTCACACCTGGAGTTATTTTTGTCGTGTATAATTTTGCTCATTGGATGCTCTTAGAAGAATTGTGTTAAGACGACAGTGAAGTCCTCTAGTTCCATTCCACATCTGGGAGGGAATTGTAATAACAAAATAATGAGAAAAACAAGATTTTGAGACTTGGCAGCGGAAGTTGCTGAAGCCAATTCACGCAAAGGCAATTTGGGTTATGCTTTGGGTTTTTGTCGGCTCAAGGGCTCAACACTCCTGTAACTCATTATGATTTACGTGTCTCTGCTAGTGGTGGTGATTGACGGAACCACAAGAAACCCAACATCTGAGAGCTTTACAAAGAAATGAGCAACCGGTAAATTAATAGGAATCCGTATGCCGTTTAGACAACCTTCTAAATGACAGTATGAAGTAGCAGCTATGTGATCAAACGTAACAGAAAAGACTCTTGTGCTTATTGTGACAGAGATTTCCAAATGTAAGGTGAAGGCCCAAACAAAGCAAGAAGATTACGGGACAGGTATTCTCCATGGCCATTGACAGTGTATACAACGTAAGAATTCTAGAGCTAGATAAGGAAAGCACGCCGGATGAGGAGAACAAGTATGTTACTGCTGAGAAGATATATCTAAAATAAAAGGGGGCCTGAAAGGCACTAAATATTCTCTAAGTATAAAATTTAGATGAATAGAAATATGTCAAAAAAAACATAATACCTATTATCCTAAAGTTAAAAGAAAAAAAAAAAGAACGAAGAAGAATAGCTCAACTCATTGCGTGAGGGTTCTATCATCTCAACACGTTTGTTTCAAAATTAAATTCCAATATTCCTTCAATAGTTTAACGTTAACTCCAAATATTTAGCAATTAAATTTCACTTTATCCGAACAAATAAAGACATGAAAATCTCAGAGCGAAATCAAGGGAATCCCAGTAGAAGACAACAATATAGAACGGCTGCACTGCCGCTGGGATCAACAATCTATCATCAATAATACGAGACATATTGCGTTGTGATTAAAATGGGAAAAGATAAAAAGCTAGAGAAAGAAATACTGAATGTAATTCAAAATTAAAGTAGATTGTTCAGGAAAATCCTCATAAAGAGCCAATCATCTAAGCAGCATTCAATGAACAAAGCAACTCACTCCCACGATAGTTCAGTAATAGTTCGTTCTATGATTTTACAATCTGAATCAATCAATTCACAGATTGAATGACCCCTGTAGTTAGTATAGATAGTAATATTAATTATATAAGAATAGCATACCAATTCTTCCTCCTTTCTGGCTGAAGAAAATCCAGATTTCCAACTGACTCTGACAAATAGAAGACATGGAAACCCTGCTGAATGTTGAGACGCTCAAATCACTGCTAACCACTAACACTATATTTGATATATACACTACTAGGCTAATGGCTACCGGTACGACAACTTCTGTAGGCTTTCAGAGCTCCATCTTCAATTGATTTGAGTGCAGAGATGCTGTATCACAATTGGAATTGAACTTAAAATACTTCCAAAATTGTCCGTGTCCAGAAGTAAAACTTGAAAAACATCACTATACTTTTGTGTTTCATGTTGGGAAAGTAATTCCTTTCCAGCAATTTATAACTTAAATTAAGCGACTGGAATGCCAGATTAATTTATGAGCATCCTTCCTAGATTCCTTCATGATTTTCATTATCAAAATGTCCCATAAAAAAATATGGTAAACGGTTCCAATCTCTATCTATTTCTGACGCCTGTTGCCAAAGGCAATAGCAGCCATGATGCAATGAAGTCAGGAAATTTTCTATTAAAAGTGTCGTTTGAGAGGAGACATGTACAATAGAAGCTACATTCTGATCTACCTGAATTAGCCGACGAGTCATAACTCAAAAGTGAGTGTTCTGGAGTCATAAAATTATGGTTGTCTTCTTCCCTCCCCCAAAGTGGTTGGTGGAATGCATCAAATTGCCACTGTTGTTGATAATGCTGCCTGTTACCATTGAGTGGGATTTCTGGCCACATGGGAGATGTAATCATGCTAGTTAAGTTGCTGTCCATTAGAGATGACCCCTGTAAATTACAAAGAAGGATTTTATCAGCAGTTATCAAACTTTAGCTTGAAAGGCTGAACTGGCTATATGAAGCGTTATCATAAAAAATCCCACCCACCCAACTCCAGCTGTATCTGGAGACATTCCATCACTCATTTTCACTTCCATAAACCAAGCCAGCTAATGATTATGGATTTAGGAATTCAAGAGCAATCATATCATTTATCTGCTCTACTGACACACCCATGGTTACTTTGTACAATGTTTAGTGTTTCTTAGTTGTTCTGGCATGGCAGCCAATAGAATGTCATGAATCACAGTAACCGACTACAAGCCATCTCTACCAATGTTCCCCATCTTCTGGTTCACTTACCAGTTTTTGGACATATCAATTAAGCAAACACAATTACATAGGACAAGAGTAGCATTTTGATTTTTGAACAATCACATTTCAGCTATGTGATGAATAAACTGCCGATGGAATCAATAACAGCAGCACCAAAGGTGCTCCAGAAGGAAAGGTCATATATTACCCCTCAAGTATAGCTATTGAGCTAAGCCAAAGAGATTAAGAGTCTTCAGACTACTCCCCAGCGAAAACATAAATAGATAAATTACATTTTATTTATTAATAAATGGAAATATTCAGTAAGTAGGATTAATTTATAATACTTACATCGCCGGCCAATAAGCTATCTAGGCTGAAATCAATTCTTGGGTTAACAGCTGCCAATTTCATTGATAAGAACTGCAATCAAAGCGTAGATCAATGAGACCAAATTCTTATTGAATAAAGTTAACTCAAATATCACTGTGTTGTCTTCCAATAGAAAGATCATCAATCTTGCAAATCTTGAGATATTTTCACAGGTTAGAAAGTTATACTCACAATTTACTTGCTAAACAAACTTATTTTGACACAATATTTAGAATATCATAACTTTTGAGCATACTCAATTAACAAAGCAATGCACAATTCTAGGTGTAAGCAACTTAAGGCCTTGAAGTCCACAACATGCGAGGGGAGAGAGGAGTTAGACCCCTAATTACAAATGAAACTTGATTTCAAGTTATTTAAAGAAGAAAAAAGGGTTTTCACACTACATTATAAGTCATATAATCCAAAACAACAGGACCATGACAGCTTAATGCTTAACGCTTTCCTATAGGTAAGCAATGCTTTATTTGTTCCCAATAAACCCCAAAATATTCCAGTATATCCCACAGTATACCCCCAGCCTTTCTTTCAAAAGTTGGGAAGGTAACAACAAAGATTAACTTTAGCCTGAATATAGTAAAAATGTTTATGCAAAATGTCCGCAATGTGATAGTCTGACCTCCACTTGACGTTGTAGAGATTGCACATGATTAATGATTTCATCCAGAACTAATGCCGTTCCTGATATCTGCGTAGAAAATCCTGTCATGTCAGCTATCTTTGACCTACATTAGCTATTTTAAGAAAATTTAACACAATCCAAATACACTGCAAAATCAAAGAGTGCCTGTGTTATTAAGGCTTTTATATCAAACAAGGACCAAGGCTCGTTCATGGAACAAGCCTGTATGCAAATGTGATGGAACATTGTACATAGTAATTTGGCCACAACAAGAGGTTTGTTCGGAGGGGGGGACTTCAAGCAGATTATTCTTCCCCCATATTTAGAAACATCTACAGACTAGAATGATTCAAATAGCATTTCAATAACATCAGAAAAGGTGCATGGTAAATTTGCAGGGATCAATGCAAAGCTCATCAATCTCCATTTTTTGCAACATTATTATATGAAAACTCTATTTAAAACCATCCCCCAAATTTCAGATTTGGAAGATACCCAAAAAAAAAAAAGGGGGATGCTAAAGTGCAAGTGCAACTTTGGATCGATTAATGTAGAAAACTGGTCCAAAACTATTTAGAACTAAAACTAACTGCAGCATTTCAAAAAAAAAAAAAAAACTGTTAATTGAGGCTGTACAAACTTTAGAAGAGAAATGACCATGATCCATGGGTGCCTATTCACTAAACAAACAAAAAGAAAAACGATGAAAAAAATGTTGATTGAGGGTGCACAAACATTAGAAGAGAGATCCATGGGTGCAATTATGGTTGGAGAGCCCATAAATCAGAGGTTCTTACTAATAAACCATATGGTAGCTGAGTAAGTGAATACAGACATATACCAATTAAAGACACCAAAACAGCAAGAACCTACTCCAAAATACCGTTCCAATATTTTTTTTTTTTTTGATCCAAAACAGCAAGAACCTACATATTTTATTTAGATATAATATTTTTCCTTTTTTTATTTTATTTTTGTTGCTTACCTTATTATATGTCAATATCACGTAGCTGTGATTTCATAAACCGAATATTGTGAAATAAATGATATTGATGTGAACGCTTGATCCTTAATTATCTATATCAATGCACATATTATCCCCACCTATCAAAATATTATAACCTAATTTGGTTTATGTTTAGGCGTCATTTGTCTTTATAAAGATAGTTTAGATGACATTAATTTGATAATGTTCAAATGTCCCAAGCTAGTTAGGTCTGTTGTTTGGTAGATGCACTCCAAAATTATGCATTCTTTAGTCTTCACTCACCCAATTTTTCGTCATCCCATAAATGACGGATACCAAACTCGTAGAGAAAACGGTACCACCACCGTCATAAGATTGGACTAACAGTTCACTTGCCAAGGGGACCCATGGCCATGGATACTGGTTATAAGTTCAAGTATAACCCTCCGCACTTCCTCTTATCCCCTCCCCTTTCTATTCCGCCCCCACACGCCCGCCATTCCGTCTCTTTAATAAGCCAGAAGGTCGAAGAAGGGAAAGAGAGGGTATTGCCTTGCCTTAATTGTCGTGTACAACCCATGACGTACGTGTTTTTTGTCCTATTAAAAGATGAATATTATCTCAAAAAAAAAAACTATATATTTATGAATTTAATATTCTTCATGTCAACTTTTTTTATTGTATTTCTTAGAATTTAGTTATTTTATATTCAAAATAATTTATAATAAAAATTTTATTGAAAGATTTTTTAACAAAAATTATTTTCCTTAAAAATTTAGCAAAGCTGAACATGCACTAGGTATGAAAAATGAAAGTATGAATAGAACATCCAAAACCATCGTTAAAGAAACAAATTACAAGTCACTGGGACGAACACAGTTACGATCACCTACCCTAAACCATTCAATTCCATCTAATTATTGAATACAGAAGAAGGTCAATATTAGAATTTTGAGAAAAGCATAAAAAGTTGAAAAGTTGTAATGACGAAACTAACCTTCAAAAAGATTTGTAACAAGAAAGAAATCTCCCAAAATGCAAAAAACCAATGAGGGGGTAAAATTACACAAATGCCATGTTTGACACTCGGTGCCAGTGGACACTTTTCTTGAAGTAAAAGCAATTACTTTTTCTTTTTCGGGTTGAAAAGTTGACAACGACAAAAGCCGTTATTAAAACCCGTAACCTAGAGAACATAATAGCACTTTTGGGAGACAAATTAGACAGAAAATGATGGCATAATCCTGAAAAAACGAATAAAGCACAATTAATTAATCCTCGTAACTGAGGATTTTAAGGTTTCGGATTACGACCACAGGAAACGGAAAACCAACCTTGTTGCAGCCGGGGACCAGCTCTTGTAAAAGCTTCATCCGAGCGTTGATCTTCTCTCTCCTAGCCTACAACACAATCACAATCAAATTAAAAAGAGACATTTAATTAATCAATTCAAAAAATTTAAACTATGATGAAAAAAAACATGGAAATTATTGTAATTAAATGAATCAATTGGTGGTTAATTTTGATTTAAGAGGTAACCCTTTCTGCTAAGCTATGGCTGTCTGTGGCTTGACCTCGACGAACTCGAACGTGAACGTAGGGAAGCTTCTCTCCGTCGCCAGAGGTCTCATCGGCGACGCTCTTGCTCTTCTTCGACGATCCTTTGCCCTGTGTTTCACACAACCAGCGGTTACTTCACGCTTTGAGCACCGAATTCTGCAGAGAAAAAAAAAAAGAAGAGAAACCCTAATTCTCGAACTGGTTGTGAAATTGGGGGATGTTAACGTTACCTTCTTCTCTCGCTCTTTTCGCTTAGCGGTCCTCTGATTCTTGTTCTCAACCGCGGGATCCGAAACGCACCCCTGCGTGGAGCAGGGGTTCGAGTCGGTTTCCTGCGGCTCGTTCTTCACCGCGGCAGAGCCGGCCGGCGGCGAGTTCTCGCCGGCGAACACGGAGAACTGGGCGGCGCGTTCTATCAGCGCGGCGTTGGAAGGGAAGGTCAAATTGCCGCCGAAGGAGTCGAGCAGGTAGGGTTTCTGGTTCGCGGCGCTGACGTGGCACGGCGGTTTCCGGGAGGCGGCGTCGCAATCCGGCGAGTGTAGGAGCTCGACGGCCTGCGTCGGTGGGAGCTCGAGCAGCGCGGTAAAGGAGCTGGCGTTTTCCGGCGCCGGCGCCATGATTCCCCGGATTTCTTCGTTGAATTGAATGGACTCCAATACGGCGTCGTCGTGAGTGGATCCACGCAACAATCCAGTAGCTTGCTCCATTAAGCGAAGAAAACCGAATAAACCTCGAATTCTAGGTCAAATGAACTATAGAGTCGATTAATTTGACGAGTTTTGTGCTGTGAGAATGTTGAACCAAAGCATTCAGTTTAGGAAATGGTGAAATTGGAAAATTGGGAATGTGGAAAATGTTTTGGGAATTTTGTTTGAGTTTGTTATGTGCGATATAAGAATTAAGAAGAGGTGCTTCAATGGCGGTCAATTTCTCTCTCTCCTCTTTCTCTTTCTCTCTCTTTGTTGTTTCTGTGATTCTTCTGTCTCTGACTCTGAGATTGCTTCTCAGCCATTTGAAGTACAGCGAAAGCAACGTTGCTACGCTACGGTTACGCTACTGTCTACTCTGCTGTATTATACCGTTGAATCATACGAGTACGGTTCGAGCCATACAGTTCGTTGAGGTAGGGGAAATGGAAAATTTGTGGACCACCGGCCCGAGAGGGCCCCACCATGATCTCGGAATATCAATTTTTGCAGAAATCTTCATCCGAACAGCTTAGATGATAATCCACTAAAGCACCAAAAAGATAAATATAGATAATTTTGATAATTAACAGCTTAGATAATAATTAAATAAATACAGATTTTAATTTTGATAAAATATTATTTTAAAATTCTTTTATAATTATACATATCTTCAATTATGTATTATTATATTATTAAAAATATTTAATTCTCAAATTAACTATTTCAAAATTATATATATAATGCTATGATTAATTATTATTATAAAATATTTTATATTAATACTACATCAAAATTAATATATATAAACTTATTTTTGATATCCTATATATATAAAAAAAATTATATTATCATATCATATGATTTTATATATAAAACTTTTGAGATTATAATTATTAAAAAAATTATATTAATAATACATTAAAATTAAATTTTAAAAAAAAAATCAAGAGATTCGATTTTTGAATTTTGATCCCTACTGTCCGTTTTTTCATTTGATTTTTATTTTTTTGTTGGTCCAAACGTTTTATTTTATTTATTTTATTTGCAATTACGGAGATTCGATGGAAATGGGCCTAAGCCCGTTGGACTATTACGTCTTGGCCAGTTCCTTTTATTAAGTCGGTATTGAATCGCAACTAGCAAATTGCAGTTTTGGCTTTCCTTATGAAGCTTTAATGCTTGCTGCCAGAGACGTGATTAACACTGTACAGCAGACTAGCACTTTTGCCATATTTGGGTTATTGAAGGTGCTTTTTAATTAATCCATTTATCTCATTCTGGAAGTTTCTGATCTTGCCTAATCTTCTTTCAATAGTTTATCACTTTCCACAAAAGAATGTGCTTCGCAAAGGGATAAAGTTAATGCTAATAATTGTATATATAATAGAAAGTTTACTTCTGTTTTTAATTCAGGACTCAACCGTAATTTGCAAAAATGTACATGTGCGTGTATAGAATGCATATGCAAGTTACATATTATTATATTTGGAAGTTTCTCTTTTAGGGAGTAACTACATGTTTAAATAATTATCAGCTAATATTCAACTATATATTTCATTGACTTAATATAAATAGAATTTAATTTTGATATACTATTATTATAAAAGTATTTTATACATACATTTAGTAATATTAGTAAAAATATTTAATTTTTACATCCACCACCTTAAAAGTCTCATATATGATAGCATATTATTGAATAACATAAAACTCTTTAATACTAACAATGTATTAAAATTAATCTCATATAAATATATAAAAATATATTTTAAGTAAGTTGAACATATAATTAATTATTTATTGTAAGTACTCATGCACTCTAAGAAATTAAAGGTACTAGAAAAAAATTTCATTATGTTTGTACTGAAATATAATGTATATTTTGAATATGTTATATATTTGAGATTAATTGGTATGCATTATCAGTGTAAAATATGCTGACATCCAATCATGTATTGCTATATAGGCAAATGTGGTTTCTTTTTGAGATAATAGGTGTGAGAGTTAATCATCTTTATCTACGTAATAGTATATGATTGCATATTAGTGTAAAAGAGTTTTATATTGATAGTACATACTAATTAAACCCTATATATTTATGATAATAAATGTGTGTTCCATTAAAATTAGAAAAATAGAAAGAAGAAGATAGTATTATGCTTAAGTAGGCCTTTCATGGCTTTTTTACCATTTTAAATTAAAAAAAATTATTTCCATATATCTTACCTTTTGAAGATTATTTTCTAAAATGTATTGTTTTATTAGATAATAGAGAAATTAATCCAAGTTAGATCGATTTTATCACTATTTGCCTAAATATTAATAAAATTGAGCCAACGATTAGTGCACCTCTCTTCCTCTAAATATATGGTTTGCAATATTCGAACGCTTCTATGCATGGCGGATAAGTCTAAAATAAAAGGTGGAACATCATAAAACTATAGTCAACAAAATTTCTCTTGTAGTATAACAAAGTTGACAACTCGATGATTGTATCTGTATAAATGTTTTAAGATTTTGCAACTATTTCAAGAAGCTCATTGTATGACTCTTCCCAATTGTCAAAAATTGAAGATTCTACAAAATTGTATTCTGTAACTCTAATATAAAGCAACAAATGGTTGAACAGCCATAAGCTGAGAATTTTGACGGCAAAAAGTTACATCCATGCAAAAGACTATCTGAGTGGGGGGTTTAAATAGAATAGTGGGGTTTAGGGTTAGGGTTGTTAGATCAATTTCATCAAGATTTGCTTTAATAGTATTGAAATAGATTTAACCTACATTGATTTCTACACTTTCCTCCCTCCCGGTTTAAAATTTGCCCAACAATGAAATTGATCTAACTTAGATCGATTTTCTTATAATTCAATAAAACAGGATTTTTTTTAAAAAATAATTTTCAAAACATGGATATATATAAAAAATATTTTTTTTTATTTAAAAAGGTCAAAAAGCCGGCCTTTCATAGCATGGGCTCAACTTCTGTGGGAATTGTTAAAAAAACTAAGGGTTAGCAAAATGCTTCTAGGCTCGTTAATTTTGGTTTAACAAGATATAAATTTAATACAATTAATTGATTATTGTGCTAGTTTAATGGATTAGATTTGTTAAGTCTAATTCATTTATATTCATCAAGATTAAAGTGTGTTCAAAATCGAACCAGATTGAATTTAAAAAAAAATGAAAATTGACCCAAAAATTGAAAATAAAAAAAAATTGGTTAAATCGGTTTTTTTTTTTCTTTTAATTGGAAACTGGCCGTTGCAATTTGATTTTTGATTGGGGAATGAAAAATTTAACCCAACCAAATCGAACTGAACATGCATAATAGAAATCCTAATATACCCTTATAATTTTTGTATATGGACAAAATTATCTTCGTTCCATTAACCCTAGTACCCTAACCCCACCTCCCGCTCTCGTCACGCTGCACACATACCTTCCATGCTCAGCTTCTTACTCTCACACAGACTTAGTGCCACTTCCTTCGCAAGAGCAACAAACACACCAACCATGGTTGAAACCAGGTGTAACTCTTCTTCTTCTTCTTCCAAGTTCATTCTCTCTTCTCCTTCTTCTTCCCAACCCCAACAAATGCTCAGAGGTATAATCTTTGCCCTTATTCCTCATCTGGGTCATTAGTTTTTTGCCCCAATTCATGATGGATCTCGACCCAAGGAAACGCATTGCGACAAGGAAAGAACCTCGCTCCATCTTCATCAATGGCTAGGACTGCTTCGAGTGCGCTTGAGGCTTTCCACCGATCCAACTCTACATCATGCAACCCCGCCCCAACGGGTGGGACATGCCCTCTTCCCGATACCTACAAGATTAACGTTGATGCAACTTTGTCTATAGAAGCTAAAAGGGGCGGTTTAGGTGTAATGATAAAGGACAAAAATGGTGAACTCGTGGCTGGTTAGTCTGAGATAGTGGAAGGGTGCAATGGTCCTTAAAGGGCAAATCGTATGGCAGTAAGGGTAGGTCTCTTCTTTGCATGGCAGCTAAGCTTTTGCAAGGTAATCTCGGAGGTAGATGCGAGGTTTGTGTTCGACAAAATAAATGGCAAGCTGAGGACTTATAATAGAGTGATTTTGATATATGTTTACATGTATGCATTCAATTTCCCATAAAAAACAGTTGCTTGTAATATGAGGATTAAATTAATTTTTTAATATAAAGTATAAATTAAAAAATTGTTACTTAGATATTTTAAATATACAATTTAACTTTTTTTTTTTATAATGACTGATGGATAATTGAACATTGTTAATAATAATAATTATTATTATTATTTAATTATAGTTTCACTTTCTGTCCAATGTTACAACATTAATTCTACGCAAAATTAAATGTAATATTACATGAGGAACATATATTTTTCTCAATAAGCTAATTTTTCTCATTTTAACATTACACTTTTGTCAATATTTTACAATATTTTGTTGTGACGAATCTTATATAATCTTTACTCCTTACAGAGGGGTATGAATTGCCTTGTGCCAATGATTGGATGCTCAAATCCTTTGGTTTGGATCGCTTTAGTCAGAGAATCTCACCGCATGTGCTTATGCAATGCAATTACAAAGTGATTGCCCACTTAACACAATTTTAACATAAACACACAAGTTTTCCGAACCAGAAAAAAATGTAAATACAATAAAAGCTCTGACTAACGGAATTTATACGAAATTAAGGAAATATCAAGCCCCGCACTATTGCTTATTTATCTTGAGCAAATCAGGTTGGGTGAGAGCGGCGGTGTCCTCTAAACTCAAAGTAATTTTTTATGTGAGTTAAATTCTAATATATTAGTAGTAAATTTTTTATATTATTAATTAATCATATTTTATTAAATACGTGATTCAACATAATCATTATAAAATTTAAATATTTCGAATGATATAAATATATTACTACATTAGTTATAATAAAATTAATATATCATGTAATTATTTAAGATAGGGATGTATTTACTCTAAGAGTAAGTTATAACATACTTACTCTATTCAATAACCTTTTATAAAGATTGGATTTTAGTAATCTAACCGTTGAATTGAAATTTCCCGGCAAGTACATCAAGTCTATAAAATTTGATACAATTTTAAAAATAATTTGATATTTCATCTTTTCACTTTATTTTGGCATATAATATATTTTTCAAAATATAAGTAAATATTGATTATTAGATTACATATCTATTGTTATCAAATTTCACTGAAATTTAATATGCTTGATCATCAGTACAATATCACATAACTCAACAGTCGAATTGATAAAATTTAATTTTTATAAAAAGTTATTAAATATAGTAAGTATTGAAGACTTACTCCTAGAGTGAATGAATCCCCACCCAATTATATTAATATAGTTAACTTATTAAATAAGATAGAACAACATTATTTAATATTACGCAAAAGTTAAACTCATCATAAAGTTTGTCTACATTGCATTTTAAGGGTATATTAAGCAGAAGAATAAACACGAGAGGTAAATTTTCATAGAACTTATTCATATATAAAATTATATATGTGAATGAGATTTATGGAAATTTATCTCTTAGTTTTACTCTATAAAAAACACACCCTAAATGTGTTTCTTTTAATGAAAAAAACAAGGCTTTTTATAAGCTGTAAAAGAAATATAAAAAGGAAAACTACAAGGGAGTTTAAACCCTTTAATTACTACTTGTGATGTAGTAACTTGCTAACTATTGACAATTTTCATGTAAATCACTCCTATAAACTTTAGCATCGGAAAGCAAGTTTAAATACATTTTAAATAGATGGAGTGACTTTTTTAACGAGGAAATAAGCTATGTCGTTCACAGAGAATATTAAAAGCCATATAACAAATAAAATAACACCTTGTAATCATTCTGTCATGATCTTTGAATTTACCATCACCAGTTTTAATAAAATACAATATATATACGATAATGTAACTGAAACAATAACACTAGATTACATATTAAATATCGGTAAATTGAATATTTGAGTAGTTCTAAAGATGATAGCAAATGAGTTAGTGGCTAGGTTGAATGAACAATCAAATTATAATAACATTTTTAAGGAAATATACTATATTTATGTAAAACAAAATAATCTCATTTTATCCACAAAGAGTTGGATGGGGCTGTAAACACCCTTAACCCCTATGAATAGGATGAGAGATTGGGATAACTCTTGTATGCCTGCAGTTTAACAATGATTAATTTATGAGTGATTTAAAAGGGTGGTTATCGTCACACCCCAATGTCTATTGCCATACCTTTTTTGTTGCTTTCTATTTGATATTTCTAAAATGTCCTTAATCAAAAGTTATATTAAACTTTTGTGTATTGTTACTCTTATATTCTAAATTATATTTTATAATTATATTAATTAATGTTAAATAAAAAATTAACTTTTTAATTTAATAATTTTAAAACAAAATTAACCTATTAAATCAAGCTCATACCACACCTAATTCGTATGATTTAAATTAAGCTCACCTACTTCATTTCTCCCCCGACACAAGATGATTTAAAGTTTTTTCTTTTTAAAATCATAACAATAATTAAATAAATTTTAGTTAATTTTTAACATATATCTTGTCAATTGTTTATTTAAAAATTTTCAAATTAAATGTATCTCTCCTTATTAAAGTATGTATGTTTCTCTTCAATTTTTCATTATACTCCCTACATATATTTATTAATGTTTTTATTTTTATACAAAACACTATGATATGTATAAAAAAGTTTCTATATTCTTTATTTTTATTTTATACTTAAATAACTTTTGTAAAAATTAATTGTAAGGAATATATTGCCATAATATTATAGAAAAGTATTATTTATTTATTTTTTTTAAATTCCTGGTACACCTTTGAATAGTTAATTTTAAATTGAATTAGCTGTTACAATACGAGGTGTTGAATATTTGGCAAACTCAAGTATAACATTTGATATTTGAATTTTAATTCCAAATCTAAGAAGTTATTGAACATTTTTTGTACAATGATTAGTTTTAGTTTCATCCGTCAGAAATAAATTATCCATGGTATGCAATATATAAACGGTTAAAATTAAAAACTATATAAATTAGATAAATGCGTTTTAGTAATTTTAGGGTAAACATGAATATGTCCAGTAAAATATTTAAAAGTTAATTTTTGTAATTTAAATATAACATTCTACATCATAACTTAAATCACACGAAATGGCTTTAGAATGAGCTCGATTTAATCGGTTTTTTTATTTTAAAATTATTAAATATAATTAATTTATAATTATTAAATATAATTTAAAGTATGGAAGTGAAAATAGATAAAAATTTAATATAATTTTTAATTAAGAACATTTTAAGAATATCAATGTTAGAAATCGACAACGAGTGTGTTGCAATACACGTCAGGGAGTGCCTAAAGATACTCGTGGTCTCAAACAAAATCCCGGTGTATATATATAAAAAAAAAATGTAGCTCAAATTGAAAGTAATAATTGAAAAAAGAAATTAGGAAATGAATCGCAGTAAAAGCTGATGAAAGATGGACAGCAGGACTAGAAGCCGAATATATGTGAGTAGGCGAAGGGGTTGAGCCGTAAATTATTGTTTGGGTCCCATATAGCCCATAGGGTGGGGACCTGATTCAAGCCAACGCCCGACACAGTTTTTAATCGTTGAAGATGACCCGTCATTGTCTTGCATTTATATCATATATATAGCATAACGCATCACCCCCCTATTCTATTTTTGTTATCATCATTATTAATTTGTTTCATTATTTTCATTTAACCTTTCTTAATCCAAACAATGATTGTGTTTTATGTGAAGTAGTAGCCCTAACAGGGTCGAAAATGTAATTCATGAAATGAGACGTATCATGCAGCACTGTTGAGCATCTCATGCAGTACAGTGGAGCAGCATCTGAGAGGAAAGGTCACGATTCACAAAATGAAAAAAGTTTCGCCAAAAGTTCAATTAGCCAAAACAGGACCTTTCAACTTTTGCCTCTATAAGGTATATTTCATCGACCTTACACCAGCTCACCATCTGTGATTCACATTTTTCTTAGTTTTATGCGATCTTATTTAGTGTTGAAGTGTGTGTCTGCGTGTGCCATTGGCCCATTGCAATCATGTTAGACAGCATTTAGGACCACAAAAATGATTATCTTCAAACTGATATGATGGCATTCGTTTGTAAATTTTATTGAGGAAAACCCCAACCAAGTCCAATTGTCATGAAAGAATGGTTAATTATTATTTACCATTAATCAGAAAATTACATAAGATTGTTTTTCCCTTTTAAACCATTAATATTCAAAATTTACTAAACTCCCACTAAAGCTCGAGTTAAGTTTGATTACTATAGAAGTAAAGCTCTTCCAATACTAATTTTTTTCTATTCATAATATTCGAAAACAAAACCTTATTTAAAGAACACAAATGTTTTGATTGTAAAAAAATAGTTTTTGTTTTTTTAAGAAAAATATTTTAAAAATTATGTTTGAATATAATATTTGAAAAGTTTTTTCCTATGTTTAAAAGCTTCTACATGTTATAATTTTTGAAAAGTACCAAAATTTAGCTAGATAAAAAAAGATTTTTTTTAGTGCTTTGTCTTTTTTTTTTAAAATAAAAGCTCACTCAAACGTGACCAAAATTATTAAAAAAAAACTTTTGAATTGAAAATATCGTCTTTTCATAGTAAATACATCCAAAAAAACTCTAAATTTGATAATCAAAACTTTTTAAAACAACCAAACAATGTCTAAGTGGCTAGACTTGGCCAGCAGAGTCAGGTTCTATTCAATCTATATTGGTCATTGGGTCGGACACATTGGTAATCCCCATAGTCTGGCTATATACATTGAGCTGGTTTCACTCAACAAGAGAAAAACAGTTGCAATACACAGAAAGAAATTCTTGCACCCTCTTAATTAGGAGAAGGATTTTCTTTTCTTCACTAGAATCACTGCATTTTGATTATCAATATAAACACTCATAGTCATTCGAATCCACATATATTCAACGGTAATGATCCCTTCGAGGAAGAAATATTAGGGAGGGTACAAAACATTTTCCCCTGTAGAACAATACAAGTAATTAATTGCACCAACAATAAAAGTGAAAATCGCTGGCTAGAGAAAATGAAGAGCCCCTAGCTGAAGAGACAACCTCAGACCTGTTCTTCTGACTCTCAAGGACTCAACCAAGGACAGCGGACAATGTACAATTTCCAGGGTCCTATCCTTGCCGTGCAACTAAAACTAAGAAGGCACTTGATATGAAATAACTTATCTGAATTATTGATAATGCTAGATTAAATTATTTGGACCTATGAGATTATTGTGTTTGGTTGAATTACATTACTGATAATCAAGATTTTTAAAATAATTCACATTACTTTTCCACTAGCAATCTATATTAACCCGATTGACGGTATCTATCTAAATAATCACTCAAGTGGCAATCTTTCAATTTTTATGTTCACCAAAATACCCAAACACAAACACCCCTCTCGAAAATCCTTGAACCTCTTCCCATAACAGCCGGATCATCTCCGTTTCTCTGAAGCTCTCTGCACACCATCGACCAAAAGTGGCTTCCAATTTAGATAACTGGGATTTTTATTGGCGCCAATTGAAAAATCTTTGTGACTCCCATTTGCTGGATATTTTTTCGTTCACGTAGACACAAACCTTAACCAGGATTGATAAGCACATGAAGAAGTGAGTGATTAATTAGGCTGTCTGTGGGTGAAAACTGTAAGAAGAAAATTTGGAATAATTAAAAATTATTTAATTTATTTTGTTGAAAAGGTATGTGGGATGATTTACTGTGGAGAGTTACTTATTTGTACTTCATTTTTATTTCATTTTTATTTAGAGTTAATATACATTTTCATTAATATTATTTTTATTACTATTATAATAATAATAATAATTATTATTATTATTAGAGGGCATTTTAGTAAATAAATATATATTTATTACCTAATAATCTTTTTTATATAACAAATACGATAATACGAATTGCTAGTTAGATTATCTAAGCATGTCAAATATTTTATTGTAATATTATCAATAAATTAAAATATGGTAATCTTTTTAAGTAGTAATATGAATTATTAGCAATTTTGTTACACAATGTACCAAACACCAACTAAGAGTCACCCACAAGAAATGAAACAAAACCAGAAATTATTAGTCACTCATCGTTATGGTGACAAATAAAAAGTATAACTAAAAATCAATCTATCTATAACTGTTAATAATTAACTGCTTGGTTATTTATTTTCGATTATAATATAATCTACTGGACAATTGTTAACTATTTTTAAAATATTATCACAGGTTGATCCTTGACTTTCAATTCTCCAGCTGATCAGTTTATTTTTGAGTTACAAAGGTGGCTGTGATGTGAAGCGAGAAAGGAGATGGTAGATTGGTAGGTTAAAATTGAAGCAAAATGGTCCCAAAAAAGCATGGTTGTTTAGAGTTTAAACCATTTATTATGCAGCTGGAGCTGGCTATATTATGGGACATGAGTAAGGCCGTTAGGGCCAAATTGAAGAGATGGGATTAGGAATTAGGACAGTGTTTTTCTGAGCGTAACAGGGGTAAACAGTTTGAAGGAAAGAAAAAAATTCAGACTTAATATTGATTTCAAAAGAGCATTGTAAAAAGTGTAAATGAACAAAGACTGTATATCCATCAGCCACATTATTGTCAAAGAATACTTTTTGATAGACATAACATAGCATACAGTCCGTAGCCGTACACTAAATAAAAGTCGATATTGTATTTGGCATTTTAAGTCCACCCACCCAAACAAATATTATCAAACCAATTACACTGCGATTTTGGCCAATATGGATATCGCAGTTCTTCTTTATTACTATTTAGAAAAGTGCAAGTGTTTACTTTTTGTAACATGCACCAACCAAAAGATAAATAATATTAAGTAGATAAGTAATCTGCTTAATTAAAACATTGTGATTATTTTATATCTATGAAAGTGAAACAAGAGATTATCGAAATTCAAACCAGAAAAAATATAACGTTGAATACGATCTCATTCTTTAGCAAGCAGTAAAATTTGTATCTCATGTTGATAGGGCTATATCACTCATAGGTTTCGTTCTTCTTATCAAAAAAGAAGGTAGAGGTCCAGCAAGAAATGTAGAACAGGTAAGCTTAAGAGGGTTTGACCTGAAACGTTTCAACTTTGCAGGTGGCCTAATATATCCCCGTGACCTGCAGTTTTAAGTTAGCAATGAATCAGTGAATTAATGGTAAACTTTGTGTGGCTCCAGATGCAAAAGGGTCTACGTAGATCAATACTATTCATATATAACACAACACTCAGCAATATGCAGTCCAAAGCCTTAAAATAGTTAAAACCATTTTTATTCAATGTTATTGATTATTTATGGGAGAAGTATTACCCCACTTATTAAGTTACTATTCAGTGTCAAGTGGCAACTAGTTGTTTTGTTTTGGAGCTCTGATTATGACTCAACCATGAACCATGTTCGTACTTATGCTCTCCACAGTTATTAAATACTACTTCAACTCTGTTGAAAATCTGGGCAGCACATATTTGTACAGTTGACAGATCTCAGAAAATTGGTCAGAAATTATACTCTTCCATTATTTAACACTTCAATATAACAATACTACTTAAGCCAAATCAGTACATATTATATAAAAACTCAAACGCCTTTTTATAGCAAGGAGGAGATTAGTGTGTTTTCATTTTTAGAAACTGCCCACTCAATTTCGGATCAGAAATAATAGTTAGATAAAATCCTTTTTAAAATAACACGAATTCCTGACAAATTCCTGACATTGCAAATAAAATTCATTTGGATCTCAATCTGCTTCTAATTTGACTAACCATTTTTAGATAGGACGTTAGTATTTTGATTTAAATCATTAAAACAAATGGTGACTAAAACAGAAACAAGTTGTGTCTCTTGATGACTGCATGAAAATGCAAAAGATGTTTGGTGGATAACAAATTAAAACACAAGCATGCTTGGTTAGGTAGCTGTACTAACTGCATGGTGGAAGATTGGTGCAAGTTAGAAAGCAACTGGACGCCTCCTGATAACACCAACTGGGCTTGTTCTATGGAGAGGTCAAAGGCAGAAGAAGCCCATTGAGGCTCATTATGATTTTGATGTTACCTAGCAAAGGGCCTAATCTAATTGTGGACCCTAGTGCTTTGTGCCTTAGTTCTGTCCACCAGTGATCTCACTCTTTCTCTCTTGTGATGCAGATTCCCTCTGGCTCTTGTTATATTATATTGTGTTTAACTGTTTTATCTGCCCATCAATGAATTGTAGCTAATAAGGGCTATTGGCCACACGGAAGAGAGAGGGTAGGGAAAGGGAACAAGAAAGCAGAGAGAGACAGGAGCTGGCACCTTGACATTTGCTCTTGTACTTGGTGCTGTGGTTCGAATCAACAGTGAAATGACAATTAGAAGGGTACTCTATTTATGGACTTATCCAACTGTGTAAAGCGACACAAGGATTTTGGGAGTATCCTTAGTTTCCACTTTTCATTAATAGGGCTACTAGTCTATTCAAAACTCGAATATTATATCTCAGCATATATTAGATGATAGATATATGAGTAGATAATCTTTTTCGTGTAAAAGATTTTATATTTGATATTAATTTAATCTCCAAATTTTTTGGTGAATCCTATGATGCCCTTCCAAAAATAAAGGGTTTCATACCTTTCCTATTTGGCCTAATAAAATCAAGCCATATGTTTAGTTTAATCTACATAAGTATCTACATGTCACTATTTTTTAATTTTATATTTAAACCCACATATTTTGTTTGGTTACAAACTTATCCCAATCCTTATTGCTCTAATCTTATTCCAATCATCAAGAATTTTATCTCGGTTTTTAGTATTCTAATTTTTTATTCAAATATTTCAATCTTAGAATCTAAACCCAAAAAAATAGAAAGAGGTCTTTTCATTTTTAACAATTTTTTAATTCAAACATCTCAATCTCATATGAATCTAAATCATGAAAAATTGAAAGTGATCCTTTTCCCTTATCATGAAGTATGAACACTCATTGGTAGCTGCCCACCTCTCTGACCAGAAATTGTTGTCGAGGATCAACCATGAGCTTTATATGAAACCATGGATTTCATGTACAAATTTTAGTGCCATCGTTGAATGCCACACCACTCCTTTTATAATATTTTGTTCTTTGTTGCTCCGTAAAACAACATTTAATTTGGGGGCAAGACTAAAACTAAATTTAGCATTGTTAATAGAATTATCAATTTTTCTTAGTTGAAACATGAAGGAAAAATCTAAATCTAATCCTGAAAAAGTAAAAGTATACATGCTTTGGTTGGATGTAGCAACGTGGTGCAATCATTAGATGTCGGGTAATCGAATGCTAATATCCCCAGTTTGATGTACACTTCCAAGTTCCAATCGAAAACCCCAAACACATTTGCCC
The DNA here is from genome assembly GCA_031439595.1 of Pterocarpus santalinus. NCBI lineage: Eukaryota > Viridiplantae > Streptophyta > Magnoliopsida > Fabales > Fabaceae > Pterocarpus > Pterocarpus santalinus. The sequence continues at coordinate 64,395,226 of CM062532.1, forward strand.
ATTTGTCCCAATTCCTAAGTCCCATCTCCCCTAACATGCAACATACCTACAACTTTTCATTTTTCTTTCAAGTTGAAGCAGACCATCGACCATAAGAAGATTAGCTAAATGAAAAAAAAAAAAAAAGATAGAGAAACCAAGATCTAGATTATTGTATTAAATATTTAAATGTTATTCTATCATCTTCTATTGTATATATATAGGTCTTAGTATGTTTCAAACTTAGTTTATCTATGTGTTTTTAGCTACAAAAGAAATTCTACATTGCTCATGAAAATATTTTAATAAGTATTTATATATGATGGTACTTAATCAATAAATACCTTATGGTATTGAGGTAGCATTGTGGACTTGGGTCTTAGTTAAATACATACATGCGCACCTTGCCTCGCCCTGTCGCGTCTCGTCCGCGCGCTTGTAGGCCTACCAAGCTTTTACTACCTGTACAAATTTTATTTTTAATTTTAGCCAAATTTCTTTTTTACCGTTGCAGTTCTTTAATGCTCCAATGGCTTTTTTTCTGACCGTTATCCAACGGCTAGTTTACAATGGCTCTTTTATAATAGCTATTTCTTTTCTCTATATAAAACCTGCTATATGGCATAACAAATACATAGAACAATAATCATCTCCTCATTCTCTCTTCTGCGCAATAAAAGCTACTCTCACTACTTTTGCTGCGTTTTCTACTTCTTGGAAGATCTGCTGCTCAACATACTGGGACCATCGTGTGGATGAGTTCCTGTGGAGACCCACGTCTAATCCTGGAGGGTTAACTGTTAACGCCATTCCATCAAGTATAACTTTAGGCAGGGCAGAATTAAACCTTTAAGGACAATGCTTTGCACGATTCGTAGTAACCTTGTTCTACTACTTCTTATTATTGTTTTTATTTTGTTCTTATTATTTAAAGCTAAAATACTAGTGTTCAAAAGTATTTTTACAACATTCTTAAGGGTTTAAGATGGATCCTAGTATTTTAGCTGCTGTTAAGGTCATTCTTGATGCTTCAAGGATTGAATTATTTGATGGAAATAATTTTAAATGATGGCAACACAAAATTTTAGAATTTTTTCAAATCAGTTTTATTTTGCAAGATCCTAAATCGGAACATGATTCTGAAAATTATCAATAAGCCTTGAAGGATTGGAAATTGGCTGATAAATTGTGCAAACATAATATTTTAAGAGTTTTATCAAATAATTTGTATGATATTTACTGTCATTATGTTCATGCAAAGGATATTTGGGATGTATTGGTTCAAAAATATATTTATGAAGAAGAAGGTAGTAAAAAGTTCTTGGTTCATAATTATAATGCATTTCAAATGGATGAAAATAAATCTATTGCTTCTCAAATTAATGAATTTACTAAGCTTGTAAATGAATTAGCTAAGGAAGGAGATATTCTACCTGAAAGGTTTGTATCTTAAACTGTTGTTGATAAACTATCTGAATCTTGGAAAGATTATAAAATAAATTTCATACAAAAGAGAAAAGCTATGACATTGCAAGAAACCATTGTGCATATTAAGATTGAGAAGAAAAATAGGTTGATGCCTAGTGAACAAAATACTAAGAAAATGCATGCTAGAGCTAACATTGCTAAGGATATGCAGTCTAAAAATTCATTTTATGGCTCTAAAAATCATAACATTAGAGTTCGTAAACCACATTTCAAGTATGATTCTAACCAACAACAAAAGAAGAAGGGTGCTTGTTTTATTTGTGGCATAACAGGTCATTTTGTATCCACTTGTAGACTAAAAAGGAACAATCAAGGAAGCAGAAATAAAGGAGGAGGATCATCATCAAGGACAAGAGCAAACTTGGTGAAACATCAAGATGATGTTATAATAGCAATAGTGTTTGAATGCTTTTTAGTGAAGAAAGCCAAGGGATGGATTGTGGACTCTGGTACCACAAAGCACGTTTGTGCTAAGAAGGAGATATTCTCTGAGTTTTCTCCCAAAGAGCATGGGAAGGACTATGTTTACTTAGGAGATTCAAGTAAAATCTTAGTCTTAGGTAAAGGAAAGGTATCATTAAAAATGACATCTGGAAAAACCTTTGTACTATCTGAAGTACTCTTTCTACCTGCTATTAAACATTGTTCGGTGTCGGTCCATCTCCTTAACAATGCCAATGTGAAGATAACCTTTGATAGTAACATAATTACCTTATCTAAGAATGACATATATGTTGGTAAAAGTTATCTTAATGATGGTTTGTATGTTTTGAATGTAGTTACTAATAACAATGAAGGAAGTTCTTCTTTTGCTTACTTAGTTGATTCTCTTGATGTTTGGCATGATAGATTAGGACATTAAATGTTCCTTATATCTTAAAATTAAAAAAAATTGGACTAATTGATAGATTAGATAATACTAGCTTGGATATATGTGAAATTTGTGTAGAAACTAAAATAACTAAGAAGCCATCCAAACAAGTAACAAGACAAACTGAATTATTAGAGTTAGTACATAGCGATTTAGGAGATTTAAAACACACAATGACAAGAGATGGTAAAAGATTTTACATAATCTTTGTCGATAATTATTCTAGATATACTAAATTACATTTATTGAGAACTAAGAATAAGGCTTGTCAAATATTTATTAAATATAAATTGAACTAGAAAACCAACTTGGTAAAAAAATTAAAAGATTAAGAACAAATAGAGGAGGTGAATATGATTTTTAATGAGTTTTTTGAACAACATGGTATAATACATGAAATAACTCCACCTTATTCACCTGAATCTAATGGTATAGCCGAAAGAAAAAATAGAGCTCTTAAAGAAATGATGAATGCCTTGCTTGTTAGTTCGGAATTACCTAACTATATGTGGGGGGAAGCTATCCTCTCGGCTTGCTATATACAAAATAGGGTACCACATAAGAAACTTAGTAAAACACCTTATGAGCTCTAGTTTGATAAACAACCTAATTTATAACACCTGAAAGTGTGGGGGTGTTTAGCTAAGGTAATGTTGTCGAAAAAGGAAACTTGGTTCCAGAACATGTGATTATGTGTTTATTGGATATGCTCAAAATAGTAGTTTATATAGATTTCTTGTTGTGAAAAGTGATGTGTTAGAACATAATTCTATAATTGAATCTTGTAATGCATTATTCTTTGAGCATATGTTTCATATGAAAACTAAAGAGAAGCATGTTAGTAACTCATATGAGAATATATCTGAAGATGTAGTTGATCAAAATGATAATGAATTGAGAGGGAGTAAAAGAACTATGAAAGAAAAAGATTTTGGTGATGACTTTTATGCTTATCTTGTTTCTGATGATCCTTTAACTTGTAATAATGTCATTACATCTATTGATGCTCTTTTTTGGAAAGATGCTATATATGCTGAGATTGAATCTATTATGGTCAATCATACTTGGGAATTAGTAGATTTACCACCTAAGACAAAACCTATTGGATGTAAATATGTATTTAAGAAGAACCTAAAATCGGATGGTAGTGTAGATAAATATAAGGCCAGGTTGGTAGCTAAGGGATACAAGCAACAAAAGAATCTTGATTTCTTTGATACTTACTCTCTTGTTACTAGAATTGCACCTATTAGAGTTTTGTTTGCCATTGCATCTATCTATAAACTTGTTATGCATCAAATGGATGTGAAAACGGCATTTTTCAATGCTGATATTGAAGAAGAGATCTACATAGAACAAACTAAGGGATGTGTGGTTAAGGGCAAGGAGAACAAGGTATGCAAACTTATTAAATCTCTTTATGGTTTAAAGCAAGCTCCAAAATAATGGCATAAAAAATTTGATCACGTTATGATTTCCAATGGGTATGTGACAAATGAATTCGATAAATACATATATAGCAAGTTTAATGATGGTGTTGGTGTTATCATCTACCTATATGTTGATGATTTACTGATCTTTAGTACATATTTAGATACTGTAACTAAAACTAAGAGATTTTTGTCTTCTCAATTTGATATGAAAGATATGGGTGTTGCTAATGTTATACTTAAAATAAAATTGATTAAAGAAAATGATAGATTCATTTTATCTCAATCTCACTATGTTGAAAGCATGTTTATGAAATTTGGATATTTTGACTACAAATTTGTATCTACTCCTTATGATTCTAGTTTGCATCTAGTTAAAAACAGAGGTGATAGTGTATTACAAATTGAATATGCACGCATAATTAGTAGTTTGATGTATTTAATGAACTGCACTAGACCAGATATTGCATATGCTATGAATAAACTAAGTAAATATACTCATAATCCTAGTGATATCCATTAGAATGCCTTAATTAGACTTTTAAGCTATTTAAAAGATACTAAAGATTTTGGTTTGGTGTATTCTGGTGATCCCTCAGTATTAGAGAGATATAGTGATGCAAACTGGATTTCTGACTCTGATGAATTAAAGTCTACAGATGGTTATATTTTTATACTGGCAGGTGGGGCTATTTCTTAGAAGTTCACCAAATAGACTTGTACTGCCAGGTCTACCATGGAGTCAGAATTTATAGCTTTAGAAAAGATAGGAACAGAAGCTGAATGGTTGAGAAACCTATTGGTGAACATACCATTATGGAATAGAACACAGATATCTGTGTCTATTCATTGTGATTGTCAAGTTGCCATTGCTCAAGCAAAGAATAAAATATACAATGGAAAAAGCTAGTATATCAGATTGAGAGATAATATTGTAAGGTAGCTGATTGAGAACAATGTGATATCCATAAATTTTATAAGGTCAGAAAAGAACTTGACTGACTCTTTGACGAAGTCACTTACTTAACGGATCCATAGCTCTCAATATGGGGGTAAGGTATCTGTTGTAGCATACTCCTGATGGATGCCACCTAAGTGAGAGTGGAGATGAGGCTGTCTCCCATGAGTTTGGGCATAAAACTCTAGTGCTCTCTTGATTCCAGGTAGCACACGACCTTAATGCGCAAAATGGTTAAGAGCAGCATATCTTATTGGATGTTGTGTGGTTGGTGGGCGTGCTCCAACCATTATCTTAGAAGTTTGGCTCAAAGAGATTTCTCTACCAAATTTCCTTAGGGTTGTCACTCACCTGTACTTAAGGTGAAGTTCAAATCCTTTGTATATTACACTGAAGCATAATATTCTTGTTTATTCCTATAAGTTTGAAACATGTGGGGGATTGTTATATATATATGGGTCTTAGTGTATTTCAAACTTAGTTTACCTATGTGTATTTAGATACGGAAGAAGTCTCATATTGCTCATAAAAATATTTTAATAAGCATTTATATATGATAGTACTTAATTAATAAATACCTTATGGTATTGAGGTAGCATTGTGGACTTGGATCTTAGTTAAATACACATACGCATGCCCCGCCCCGCCTCATCGCATCTAGTTTGTGCGCATGTGGGCCTGCCAAGATTTTACTACCCGTACAAATTTTATTTTTGATTTTAGTCAAATTTCCTTTTTACCGTTGCAGCTCTTTAAAGCTCCAACGACTTTTTTTCTGACCATTATCTAACGGCTAGTTTGCAACGACTCTTTTACAACAGTTATTTCTTTTCCCTATATAAAGCCTACTACATGGGACAACAAATACACAGAACAACAATCATCTCCTTATTCTCTCTTCTGCACAATAAAAGCTGCCCTCACTGCTTTTGCTGCGTTTTCTACTTCTTGTAAGATTTGCTGCTCAACGTACCGGGACCATCATGTAGACGAGTTCCTGTGGAGACCTACGTCTAATCCTGGAGGGTTAACCGTCAATGCCATTCCACCAAGCATAGCTTTGGATAGGGCAGAGTTAAACCCTTAAGGACAATGCTTTGCACGATTCGTAGTAACTTTATTCTACTACTTCTTATTGTTGTTTTCATTTTGTTCTTATTATTTAAAGCTAAAATACTAGTGTTCAAAAGTATTTTTACAACATTTTCGGCTTTTAAACAAGTTTCATGAGGGGTGGACGGCCATCCGTGTTAGAAGAGATGGGCGGCTGCTAATGAGCATCAAAAGATGGAGGTAGGGTTCATAATAGAGGAGAAAGATCTCTTTCTATTTTTTAGGATTTAGATTCTAAGATTGAGATATTTGAATAAGAAATTAGAATAATAGAAATTGAGATAAAATTCTTGATGATTGGAATAAGATTGGAGCAATAAAGACTGGGGTAAGCTTGTAACCAAACAAAATATGTGGGTTTAAACATAAAATTAAAAAATAGTGACATGTAGATACTTATGTGGATTAAACTAAACACATGGCTTGATTTTATTGGGTCAAATAGGAAGGTTATGAAACCCTTTATTTTGGAAGGGTATCATAGAATTTACCAATTTTTTTTTTACATCAATTTGATTTTGATATTTTAAAATTTGATACAAATTTAATCTCACTATTAAATTTTATTGAAACTGTTAAACAATAATCTTACATTTGTTTGCCATAAACTTCACATCATCAAAATTACAAAAAAAAAAGAAAAAAGAAAACTACCCACTCTTCCCAAGCTACCAGCCCTTTCCTCTCTCTTACCACTATTCTCCTCCCACCCACCCATCCACCAACCGGTGGCCACCATCGTGCCACCCACAACTCAGTGACCACCATTGTTTGGTAAAAAACAAATAAACAATGGTTCTCAAAGCTGTCAATGTTTCTTCCTATTTGTTGCTCTCTCTTTTCCCCTCCAGCAAGGCAATGGCTTGCACTTGATTCTATCGTCAATTTCCATCCGCCGCTCCACCGGGAAAAGTGTGGCAGTGGTTTGCACCACCAAGGGCGCTTGGAGCAGCAATAACCAAACCCTAATTGGTGTGGTTTTTGAACCGTTTGAAGAGGTGAAGAAGGAGCTTGATCTCGTGCCAAATGTTCCTCAAGTCTCCTTAGCTCAACAAAAGTATGTTGATGAATCTGGAGCTATAGTTAACAAGCAAATCAAGTAGGTTCCTTTATTTCTATTGTTCTTGTTTGCTTGGTTTTGCTTGAATATGAATTTGGACGATTTCTTTCTTTCTTTCTTTCCTAATGTTTTTGGTGTTTTCAATGTGGAGTACAATGTGTTGTACATTTATTGTGCCAAGATAGCTGAAAAGTGAAGTGGGTGGCGCTAGATGTGGGTGGCACAATGGTGGTTGTCAGCTCATGGCTGGGTGGGAGGGGAGAGAACGATGGTGAGGGATAAGATGGGGTTGGCAGCTTGTGGGGGTGGATAGTTTTTTTTTTTGTTTTCTATTTTTTTTTATTTTGATGATGTGGAGTTTTTGAAAAATTCCATATAGGATGATTATTTAACAATGTTATTAAAATTTAATGATGAGATTAAATTTATGTCAAAAATTTTTTTCAAAACTAAATTAATGTCAAATATAAAATCTTAAGAACAAAAAGATTATTTACTCATATATTGTTCAAAACTTCAAATATATCCATTGTGAATCCAAATTTTAAATTTGTTCTGGTGTTTTATTAGATATATGCTGACAATTGCCCATCTATATTTTCTGGCTCTCACAGATTGTAGCAGATAGTCAGATACAATAATGCAAGTTGATTTTATGATTTTATTCATTGGTTTACCTATGGGATAATAAAGGGTTAAGGTTCTGATGACCAAGTTAAATCACAGAGGGGAAAGAAACTGGCTGAGCAAGTTGCATCAGTCATCATCATACCAAGCTGAATGGAACATCTGTTTAGCCTTTCCTTTTAAAGAGATAATAAAACTATAGAAGTAGGGAAACTTCGATGTTCCTTCTTGAAGAGTGCTTGTGCTTTGCTGTTTTCCACATTCAAGGTAGTAGCTTTCAGTCTTGAATAAATTCTTTAGAAATTATTTAAAATTCTAAAATGATTTACTCTTCCGAGAATAAATAAATCAATAAAGAACCATACTTAATATATTACAATATCACAATATTTCATGACATAATATATAATTGAACATTACCAGAATTTTCACATATCTAAAACAATATTTGAGCTTGCACTTATAAATTTAAGCTTTTATTCGAAAGAATATTCGACCAACAGCTTGATAGCCAGTAGCCACTTTGTCGTGTGCAAAAATAGAGTGAAAAGATTGTGAATTGATGTCGTACAACCAATGCACGTTATGTCATACCTGACATCATCAACCCGACAACCGCGTTTAGCTGTTATCAGTTTGTGTCCTGTAATAATTAAGGCGTGAAATGAGCATGGTTCTAAGTCTAACAATTTGCCTTTCTTCTCATATAAATTCTTAAATGATTTTGCAATATCATATAGTTATACTTTTGATCAATTATATAAGTGTATTTTTATGAGATTATATATTAATAATAAATTTTATATAAAATATATTTATATGAATAGTTTGAAAGCACAATCATATAGTACTTTCAGATCGTATAAATGTTTTTCCTTCTTCTCATGTTATGTTATTCCATATCTAAACGCTGCATTCTATTGCTCCACTTGTAGTTTACATAGTTTAGCTTTAGATAATTTTACTAAAACTTTATTACAAGATCATATTAAACAAGGAAGTGCAAAATCATTTTTTAAGCATATTTTTTGTTTAAATTATTTTTGAGAGAATAATCCACTTTTTCAACAACTCTCTTAATAAATCTTTAATCATAATTGTTTTGAATTCAAAATATAATAAGCTAAACACATACTAAATTTTGAAATTGAGTTACAAAGAGCTATTATTCAGTACACTGATAGAAATAAAATATTTAGATAAACAGTTTAATTTTTATATTGTCCATATTAATAAATAATATATTTATAGAAATTCGTATATTTTTATGTGAAAGTTTTAGTCTTATATAGTGTGAAATTAGCGTGCCCTTTAAACTTCAAAGGTGCAAACTGAAAACCAAACCTAATAAGGTATAGTCGCATTACAATACATTTGCATTATATATAACTTTAACCCTTTCAGATTAAGAACATGACAGAAGCGGAGCTTAAGTAAACTTTTATTTTCATATATTTTCCTAATGATGAATGAATGACCATAGTTATTATATCTCTTATATTCTCTTCGTGCTTCGAACTTTTATGCATAATTTTGGAAATATAAAGTAAAAAAACCTGGAGAAGAAGTTATGAGAGGGATCAGCAAGAGAAAATAACGGATAATATGAAAACGAAATGCATTTTTTTTTTACCCCGATCTTAATTCTTAACTCCAAACCAACAGATTAATGGCTGGAGAATGTCCCATTCAGTGGGCCTGAGGGAACTGTGCAGCCCACGTGACATGTGGCCCACAGGCCCAACTTATCGAGCTCAAGCATGTTTTGGTAGCGATTTTTCTCCTCTTCCACGAAGGGCCCACGTCGAAAAGCTCACTTAGATGTTACAGACTTTTAACAATTATTCGTGTGGTTGGCTGTTTATTGGCATTCATATTTTTTGGAGAAATAAATTTCTGTCTCACAGCCAATGAGTTATATCTTAAGTGGAGTAATGTTATTTATATTTATTTTATCTAGGACATTATATCGGCTCATCTATTATCCATAATTAAAAATAAAAAAATAAAAATAAAAAACTTATCATTTTTAATGGTCAATAATAGATGGGTCGATATAATATTCCAAATAAAATAAATACAAATAATATTACTCATCTTAAATGACACATGTTCTAGTCATTGTGTCATGTAGATATTGTGGCTTCAGGTTGGAGGTTCAATCATCTCTTTGTCCATCTCCTCCTCTCTTCCCCTACTAGCTCCTCCTAAGTACCAGAGAAAAAATTTCTGTCTCACCAGTTTTGATAAATATTTGCTATTAAAAAGTCATAAAGTATAAATATATTAATTTAAACCAGAAATTTACTTACTAAGCAAGTATTTCCATTCTCCTTATTGGAAATAAGGACTATATTATCATTTTTCTATCAAGAAATTAGCCCATCCATATCATTATAACTCGGATGTCTCGTTTCACCATTATGCATCTATCCTCGTAGAAACCTGAAGCTAGATTCAAGATCAAAATATCTTTCTTGATGTTCTCGCCTAATTAGTTTAAGTGATTGCATACTTATATTTTCCTAAATAAAGTCTTAGGTTTATGAATGGAATAAGCCTAATGTTAAAGAAACTTTACTTTCATAATAAAGTGATCTAACTTGAATCAAATTAATGAAGATCAAGTAAATTTCTAAATATGGGTGGTTTAAACCAAAAAAAAAGAAACCAACAACGATCAAACCTTATCTCACTTAGTGAAGTTGACTATATAAATCAGGCAATATCATAATATGCTATTATAAATCATGTTTACATTTAAGTTATTAATATTTAAATTTATTTTAATAATTTCACTTGTGATTTTTCTAGATCTCTCCCTGTCTTTAGTTATTAAACTACTCTTCATCTAATCCATTATGCTTATTGGGATTTCTAATAGTCTTCTCCACATATAACCAAATCATCTATATAATAGGCGCTACCCCAATTTTCTCTCTAATGCACTTATTTCCAATCCCATTTTGTCTAATATGTCCATTTATTCAATACAATATTCTCATCTATGCAATGTTTAACTTTTTTTTTTTTTGACTTTTTGCTACTCAACATTTAGTCATATAATATATGGTCAGTCTTATAGCAATACAGTAAAATTTTCTCTTAAACCTTAGTAGTACTTTTTTATTTTTTTGGGTCAAATTAGTAGTACCTTTTTATCACTAAGAATTGACCACCCACTAACACATTAAAATTAAATCAACATCATATTTTATCTTTCATTAAGGTGTATACAGGCAGCTAATATCTAGGCTCCATATCAAACAATTCTTTTGACATTTTTTCCGGATTCTGATTCAGTTGTATTTAAATGATGTGACACCACAATTATATATCCATGCCGCAAAAGGATTCTCTGCAAGGGCTGCTTTACTCCAACGTGAGGTTCAGATTGTCGTTTCTTTCTTTGCCCGTGTCTCGGTTCCGTCCATGCAGCCATGGTGTGCAGGAGGGGCCGACTTACTAAGGGCTCAGGAATAAATTTTCAGTTATATATACTAATAGAATAAAATAATTTTATACTATTATCCCATAGATATTCAACAAATTATCATATCATGTTTTTTAAAATCAAGCCTATGTAATACAGTAACAGTCTAAAATGACATGGAACTTTGACAGTGACATGAGATTGTCAGTGTAACTTTTTTTATTTTTTGGGTCAGAATAATTATAAGTGTATTGTATATAAATTTTACCTTGGTGAGTAAAAGAAGTGGAACAGAAAAAGGATTGGCCAATACAAAGAGCTACACTACTTGGATCTTATACCATATACATGCACCTACCCGAGACAAGTAAGAAGGAACCAGGTAAAGTAAGACAAACATGAAACACCAAACAACACCGGTGAGTGGTGACATGATTATTTTGCGTAAAAGATTTATCATACTTAGCTGCTTCTTATTTGTCTGGACTTAGGAGTAACAGAATTTTCTTCCTTTGTCTTGGAGCACTTAAGAATCTGTCAACTCTTTTTTTTCTTTGGTTTACTCCAAATCCAAACAGCAGCTTCATCATGGGCTCAAGTGAATTTACCTTAGAGTCATAACAATATATAATTGTCAAGAATAAATGATAAATCCAAGCTGAATAGGACTGCTAGCAGCTTGCAGTATCCCAAATCAAACCTTGGTGGTGCATGGCCCACAAGGAAATGCATTCAGGCATGAAAACGATCCAACATTCTGCTTAACTTCAATGGCCAATTCTGTAGGGTCAAGCACATCAAGTGGTGAAAAACTTCCCATCACAGGAACCAGCCAAGGTATAGGGGAAGAAAAAGGGTGGGGGGGGGGGGGGGAATAGGAAAATGGGCCCACACATGACTGCTTTCAAAATGGGCCCAATCATCAATTTTCGTGTCTTTTAGTTGTGAGAGAAAGTTGACAGGATAAATGAAAGAGTTATGGAAAGAAAGGCATAGTGTTTTGAAGCTGCCTACAGTATGTCGGGTTTGGCAAGATGCTTAATGCCTATAGTCATTTTCATGGACTCACCCAAGCCACAACCCCTGCCTCTCTCTTAACTCTGGGGCCCAAACATATCTTTCAATGAAAGCCATTATTATCTTTGCCCTTAAACGAATATTCCCCCAATAAGGATCTTAAAAGAATGGAAAGTGAAAGACAATTGATCATGGAAAGTACTTTTAGCGAAAACTTTTTTTAAAAATGACTTTTAGCTTGGGATATTTTAATTCGGCTAAATTTCAATTTTGTGTCTTTAACAAACAATTTAGAGTGATTCAATTCAATTTGCATTCAAGTACTCAGGCCTGCCCTTAGTTTAGTTAGTATTGTGACCATGGATTTGGACTTCCAATCAGGTTTTATCAACAAACCAGGACCTCCACATTTTTCACGGTTTGGTAATGGAGCAGGAAAAAGACATATCAGAATTTCAAACTATAGTAATATTATGAGTACGAGGACCATTTATCCCATCCCAATCGAGTCCACATGTGTTTTCGACTCGGTTGTAACAAGTCTATCTCGGGTCCAAAAACACCGGCATTAGCATTCGCCCATGTTCACGACCCAAAAAAAAGCATTAGCCCATGTTGGCTTAAACGTTATACTGTTTTCAGAACAGAACATGATGCCGGACCAAATATCACCTGCATTAGATTAGCCCATGTTCATGACCCCAAAAAAAAAAAGCATTAGCCCCTGTTGGCTTAAAACTTGTGTTGTTTTCAGGAAAGAACATGATGCAAGGCCCAAAAAAAAAACAAAAAAGGAACAGAACATGATATGCAACCAACACATTGTTCTATCCCTTGAGTACAAATATCAAGCAAAGCTCATGCCAAGAGCCGTCGCTCAAATAGTAGCAACAACCAAGTCTCTTTAGGGTGTGTTTGTCATTTTCATCAATATACAATTTCTGATTTCTCTTGCAATTCTCTCTTTTTGCTATTCTGCCATGTTTCTCAACAGAATTTAGGTCAGGAAGAGAGGAAAGGAGGTTTAATATATACGGAAATATATCCTCTCATATATAAATTTCACATAACTTGATCATATATTAATTTTTACCATTGATTAGATTCCTTTACAAATCTTATACTTAACTTCTTGATCAATCATGAAAATCAATTATGACAAAATCATATGAAATTTTCATATGACAGAATCTATTCTCATTCCTCTTGTTTGAGAGTTTTGTAAAAAGAAGGATGTGGGAGATTTTTCATAACTCCTCCAAAACCTTCCTCTAGTTGATTTTTAGAGTTCTTCAAAACAGGAGTTTTCATAAATCCTCTATCTCCTTTCCCTGATTTATTACCCTGAACTGGTCAGCCCATGGCTGGATTAGGACCACAAGATACACTCTCCTTTAGAAATGGAAGTTTAGCCTTCTCACTAAAAATGAAAATAAGCACTCCGAAGAGGAAGCTCTATAGGAGATTAGAAGTTAGTAGCACACTGTTTTATAGTAGATTTTATGCTAGTAAATACTCAAATTAATCCTCTCCTCCAAAAGTATATGTAATATCAAGTTAGTCCTCTAAAGATTTTGGACATTAATTTGGTCCTCAATATTTCAAATAAACATCAATTTAGACTTTCAATGTATATCTATTTATGATTTGATCCTTAAATTGATGGTTATTTTATTCTATGAAGGACCAAATTAATGTAGAAAAATCTTTAAACGACAGTTTGATGTTGTACATATCTTCTGAGAACCAATTTGAGCATTTACTCTAAATGTGCATAGGGCGTCCATAACAAGTTATAACTTCCATAAGATATAATCCATACAAGTACTATTCAGATCAGCTCTGCAAGCCTACTTTGAACAGCCAAATAATACCCACCATTCAAATCACCTTTTCTGAATCATTTTCCATCGTTAGTTACTAACCATATACATTCATTTGGCAAGCTAATTCAAGGGAAAACACTTAATAGGTGTCAAAACAACTGGTGCACCTGAGCTGGTAATATTCATTCAATTAGTGACAGATTTCTATTTCTGTGAGCTTTGATTTGTAAATTCTAAATCCAATTACAGATCGAATCACAGATTCCCATAAATAAGGACTTCTTTTTTCAAAAGAAAAAAAAAAATCAAAAACAACTTATACATTGGTTGACATATTGCACAAATAGTGGGCATTCTAAGGTCTTCCATGTCATTCATCTTCAAGATCAAAATAGTAGATAACGAGCAATACAAGCCTGCAAATGGAAAGTTGAAAGAGAAGTTGACCTTCAGGTTCCTTGAGGATTTGATAAATTACTAGTCATGATAAATGCAGCTGGCACAAATAATCATAGAATATTTTACACGCCAAAAGCCAAGCATCCATCTTATTTTCCCAGAAAGGAGATTTTTAAGTGGCACCATTAGACAAAAGGGAAGAATACTATTCAAATTTGAAAAAGCAAGAAGGCAAGTTCACGGCTGCTTTCTATTGCATTTCAATATTTCATAGTCCGGAGTGGTTTATAAGAAAGATGTATTAGTGTCAACCTTCACCAACTTGACTCTCCTCACACACACACACACACACACACACACACACACACACACACACACCCCTACCTCTTCCTAAAGGAGAAAATCTATTCATGAAAGAAATTAATATGGCAACAAAAATCCAAGTTCAAATCAGCTAAGGATATATGAAGCACAAATCTGAATATAGCCATCACTCCTAATTTTTTGTTTTTGTGTTTTATTTTAAGGAAATCCTCACATCTAGTTTACAGAAGTAGGATAAACTAGTAAGCAAAATGAAATTATACCTTTCCTTGCATTGATCGTTTCAAAATGCTGCATTAGCTTGCTATATAATATTAGATGCTTAGAATCAAAGTACATTTTCAGCACCATATTGATATAGAATTGCCATGTTTGTAGTATTCTGTATTCCATGAAAGAAAATTCAAAGTTCTAATTTTATAATATAAATGCATGTGTTTAGATAACCAAAACATGAGTTCCCAACTATGTCTGGCAATTGCATCCTCCAAAGTGTGTGCCTATGCAGTCTAGTTTCTAGACTACATACAATCACAAGGCACCAACAATTGGTTTGATTTGGCATGGCATTTGAGAAACATATTCTAGAATCCATCCCCATCAAGCATCTACTTCAACCTGCTCGTGATGACAGGCATAGAGGATTTTGTTTAGGGAGGAGATTGGCAGAAGGAACACAATTTGTGAATCCACAGAAGATCATAGTAAAGCCCCTTTTTTTTTTTTTTTTTACCACCTCATAATAAAGGCAAATTTAGTACACCCTACTTGCTATAGTACTGTGTCTCCTTAGAGGGTTTTACTGGCTAGTATACACAACTTGGCAGATTGCATGACATTACAAAGACTTAACTCAGTATATGAATAACAGCACTTGAACAGGACATATTTAAGTTAAACCCAACTACTGCTAAACAATCAATGAAAGGTCTTGGCCAGTCACCTCTGTAATCACCATGAAGTAGATGCTAAGATATAGATAGCAAATAGGATGGTTAAACGTGGGTGATGGCTGAGTCTTCATGAAGTAATGCAGAAAGCAAAATGAATTACCCAACAAAGCATTAGCTGTTTCAATTCAATTACTTAATATAGTTGTTCTTTCATGAGAACTAGAACAAGTTGAACCCCTCCTCTCAAAAACGACTGCAGGCTATTTTTGACTTGACCAATGGATAGAGTTCTTACATCGTTTACTAGTTATGACTTAATTAAACTATACTGACTAAAAAACTAGTGACCAACCCTCTTATGTGTTTTGGGCATAATTGACATTTTTACTTTCTCCAAAAATGCATTTTGGTAAAATTTTATTGATTTGTCTTAATAAAGGTATAAATATTTACACCAATAAAATGCATGAATTTATACTATATTGGTAATTTTACACCCAAACATAATTTTACTTAGTACTATCTAGAAAAGCTCATCCTTAAAAATTTTACACTAGAATCCTAGAATAGTGACCCAAATATCCAATTCCTCAATCTTAGAACTGTATACTACTATGCTTCCTGCAGCATGAATCCTAATGGAAGACCTAAATCATAAAAAGAAATAGACATAAAGTTAAGCAGTAAGAATGTAAAACCCAAAACACAATAGATGGGCATGCTAGTTTAAGGGCATGACAAACCTGAAGATAGTTATAATCAGGACTGTTAAGTAAAAAGCAAGTTTGGCTATCCGAAATTTCTTCTCAGCATTAAGCACCCTAAACACTTCAGTAACATCAAGAACATGCTGCCGTTTCAAATACCTAAGTCATATAAACAGAATAATCATGAACTGGCTAGAGAACATACAAGTTCATAAGTTAAATCCTATATGGAAGTACCAGACGAATGCACAGCAGTTCATTAAATTAACTTCATCTCTCTTCATTTTAATTTACTTGCAATATTTATAAGGCTATGATATATGTTCACACTAATTATAGATACATGACAGAAGTCAGAAATGTTCAAATATGAAATTCGCTTTGGCACATGTACCATAAGTTCACTTCATTCACACAACCAATAAGCAAGATATAACAAATCAAAAGCTCAAAACTGCAGACTAGTAATGCCAAGTAATTGGACAATAAACCTCAATATAGCCAAACAGAGAGTTTATAGAATTCCATCTAAGTTGTTTGCATGAACAGTCCATCAGCTTAAAAGAAGAGAAAAGAAAACACATTGTCTGAGAGTATACAGTTTCAATCAAAATATAGAGAGGATAAAACAGTAAGTTAAAGCGGATTTCCAACCAGGGGGAAACCACTTTTCCACATATTCATTCCGTTCTCAATCTCCTTGCTGAATGAAAATTGATTATCAACAGCACAAATATGGCTGCTCAGTATTGGAAAATTTGCAATGGCTTTAATATCAATTTTAAGGCAACACTGGAAAATGAAGTTGAGTTGAGCCACATTCTCAAATGAAAAATGTTGCCAACGACTTGCAACAATTATAAAAACAAATGCCTGATTATACCCTGCAGTGACACAGAATTTTCTTTGAATGAACTACTTCTTATTATCTAAATGAATGCATATATAAGCATCAAGCCTTCAGCTGTTATCTTATCCTAAGTTCTTCACTCCCTTTGTGCCCAAACAAAGTAGAACCACGCTTGCAATCCATGGTAGGGGGAAAAAATTAAAAAACCAAGCAGCCCAAGAGCCTTAGCTCGAGTGACACCAAGTTCCTTTGGGCACTACAAGCCTACACTTTTAGCCTACCCTCCCCTCTCCCCATACCAGATCTTAGTCTTCCTTTCAAACCACACACACACACACACACGGAGGGGGAAAAAAAGAGAAAAGAGAGAAAGAAAAAGGAAGGGTGGGGGGGGGGGGGGACTTGACTTTAGCACATTTGTAAGACAAAATCTGCATAAAAAAGAACAACATATAGTGCACTTAATGTAACTACAGCAGCACATTGCTCACTTTATTGTTGTAAAGATATGTACTCACAGCCTCACATGATAGCAAGCAAGAGGAAGAGTGACCAAAAACATGATCCAGTGACCTGTGAGGAGGCAGAGAGCGCACAGTAATCCCTGCCCAATATACTCAGGAAGCACGAAGTAATTAATCCGAGATGAGGCATCAAACGGGTTCATATAGTCATCTTCCAAGTCAGATAAGATCAAAACCTTCAACCCCACCAAAAAAAGAACAATTTTTTAGATTCATTGAAGCTAAAAATCAGCATGAACATGAAAAAAATAATTAAACTTTGGCCAAGAAAAGAGAAAAAGATGAGAAGAGAAAGAAAATGGGGCAAGTCAAAATACCTGGTAGAAAGTGGAGGCAAAAAACGCAATGTTGAGAGGGAAACAAATCAGAAGCCAGAAGAGCAATTCCCAACCCATTTAAGAGAGAGAAGCAGGGGATTTTTGGAGAAAGAGAGTTGCTTGCTTAGTGAACCCCTCAAAAATTCAAAAGTAGGAAATTTTGGGAGATATTAGACTCAGTGAGGCGTTTGTTTGGGCATGAGCGAGTTGGTGAAGACAAGTGTTCATTGCACGTTCCTTTTTTTTATTTTTTTTACCCCCTAAATTGATGAAGGTGCTCTACATGGACAATAAAACAGCTCAAATTTTGAGATTAATCTTCATACAGTATTAGTGTATACAGTTAATCAATTATATTATGACAACAAAAATTAATCAATTATATTTTATTATATATGTGATATTTAGGATAATTATTATAAAAGTTAAATATTTATAAATTGAGTAAAAAAATTTTATATTGATATTATATTAAAATTAAGGGAGGGGACGCACGAATCGTAGGCGTATACGTGACGCATACTAAAGAGTGAAAAAATAATAAAAAAATTTATATGATGAGCATTATATAATTATTATTATTTTTATTCAAAATTTTTTTTTCAAAAACTTACTAACGTATGCACTACTCACGCTAATAAGTTTTGTTAAAAAAAAATTACCAGTTTAAACAGTGCACATATTGATAAATTTTACAAATAAGATATAAAACTTATTAGTGTATTGTTGAAAAATGCTAGCAAGTTTTTGGATAAAAAAATTGAATAAAAGTAACAATGATTATATAGAACCCATCATCCAAGTATTTTTGTCGTTTTGGTCGCTTTTTTCGTATATATCCCATATTATATTCTAAAAGATGCATCCCCAAATATTTTTCCAAAATTAAATTATCAAATTTTTCATAAAAAAATGGTTATCACTAATAAATTGCTGAGAGATGTCTTTATCACTAACATATGTGATCGATTTGATCAAACGATATAGAACTACAAATTAATTTTGATACTATGCTAATATAAAATAATTTATACAATTAATTAGTTATATCTTATTTTTTGACTTTTTAAATAGTTAAAAAAGAGTCAAATTTTTTTGATAACAAAACTATACATATTTTTTTTAATTTGATCTCACCGTGACTATATATAATTAAATAATTATATAAAAAATCTATATATATATATATAAAATGACATAAATTTATGGGAAGAACTGTTGCATGGAGGTTGTATTGTATTAAACAAATAAACTGGGGGAAAAAAGATAGTGATCTTTAATAAAGCAATTACGTGTTTAATTGTATTTGGAAGTATGCGATAATTAGAAAATTAAGTAATTAACCATAAGTGACGTAAATACTTTCGGACGAAGTGACATGAATGATTAAAACATGATTTATTATTACAAAAGATTATTAATATAAGACATAAATTTTTAGAAATCTTGTACCCCAAAAGGAAAATTTAAGTCAATTTCAGTGGATTGTCAGCATGTTTTGTGTTATTTGATTTGATTCCTTTCTTCGTTAATATTATGCTTAAACATCTTCGTTTAAGTGTTGATGGATAAAATTTCTAGCTTAAACATCTTCCATTCTGTGTTTATTTTTATCGAGGTTTGTGCCCTTCAATTTTCATTCACTAGTTTAAGTATCAGGCTTCGCGCAAACGTTATCATTCTAAATCTGAATTCAACTAACGATCATTAAAAATATAAATAAAATTAAGAATTAGGTGGGCATACCAGAAAATAATATTATCCTACCATAATAAATTACAGATGAGATATGTTTCTTTTTTTAAAAAAAAAAAATGGGTACAATTGGCCTATGTCTAACTCCTCCAGGTCATCAACATTTTTTTCATTGACATGATATTATATGATACTCCTATTAGCAAAATAAGCAAGTACAAAATGAGAAACTCAAAAGAACAATGATGTTTAAATAAATTTTTTTGAAAAAAAGAACAATGATATTATGTCTAACCAAAACTGAATTTAACTCAATTTTGTAACAAAAACAATGAGCATCTCTTGCAGCTTATGTTGTTTCCTGTTTACTTTAACCCTCACTGAAAAGAATCCTGGCTTTTGGAGAAGAGAAAGAGTAAAGATGTGGATTTGCTGGAGGCAGAAGGAGCTTGATCATGGGGAGACCGCAATTGAGAATTTCCCTCCGAGAGGAGTGGCTTCTCTGAAACATAATTTGAAAACTTGCGTTTCTTCTCTCATTATTCTTCCAATTTACTTACTACTGTATTCTTTGCTTCATCACCTTTATTCCCTCTCCAGAATATAGCTTTTCTCTTAAATACTCATCATCTTGCTTCCCGTGCATGTCTCATTCTCTTGGTTTTTCCTTAGCATTCCTTTCTTCAAGATTCATTTGACTGAACAGGTTTGGTTTCATTTCATGCATCCTCGAGAATTTTCTATGTTTTATTGTCACATATTTTGTGAGTCACTGGAATTTTGAAGGTTTTTTTTTTTTTCAGCTTCATGTTTGCTATATTTACTAGGACTGATGAATATAATACGGGGTGATCTGTGACACCAACTACGTTCTTATTCATGTGAATATGCATGCTTTTATTTTGGCTCAGAATTGAAGTAGCCAAGTTTCTTCATTTGGATTCTTGTTGGTAAATGTAAAGTTATTACTGATTTCTCAAGTGCTGCTCAAGGACCCGATGAGACATGTAAGTATGAGATAATCTAAACCATATGGTAATAAATAGGAGCCAAAAAAATAAAAATAAAAAAGAGCCCCTTCAGGGGTTGAGGATATTCCTAACTTGATTGAGTAGATTGCATAAACCAATTGTCAAGAGGATGGCAAAATGGCAAGACTAAGATGCATCCAAACGTGGGGTTTGGGAATAACATGATTTTGTCCTGTTTTGATTTTCTTATTTTTTATTTACTAGTGCATAGAAAAATGCTAGAGAGACGAGAATTTTGTTACAATTGGTTTGTCAGAATGATGTGTCATGTTTAGTGACTCCTATTAAATGGATAAGTGATTAATATCGTATTACTCTGTCGAGTAACCATCTTTGCTTTCTGTCAAAAAGATCCTACTCATTATTCTGATTGTGTAGCATTTCTCTAGTACACATTAATGTCCTGTATAGTTTTGCTTTTCACAGTTCTATGGTGGTTGTAAGTAAATGGAAAATGGTGGTCTAATATTGTGGACGAGACATGCATTGAGGTAAATGCTAAAGGTGACAATAATGGAATTCACTCTTCTAATCTCGCTCTCTTGTTTTTTATTTAGAAACTGTGTGGCTCGCAATTCACTTCTGTTGATGATGACACATAAAATTTGAGCCTTCCAAGTGTCTAGATTGATCCATTCTATTTTTATGCAATCATGTGTAACATTCAAGAGCTGGGTGTAACCTAGTTATCCGGTCACGGGGTCAAACAGATTCATTGTTGTGAAACCATCTTGACATTAAAACCTCAACACCATAAATAGATTCATTAGTATTAGCTTGCTACTGGCTTATGATACACTAGTATAGGTGGAAAGATTATAATTGCTGATGAGTGGACTTGGTTTTGATTCAGGCAATGTAACATGAGTGTTTGCCCCTCAATTAGTCTATACTCAATAAATGCTGTTGTCCTCAAAGGTCATGCTCGGCTGTTGATGAGCAGCAACACCTGTGGTGTTAGGCCCCAGGGAATATCCAGTTCATGTTCTTTCCGGTTGAGCCAAGGGCAATCAGAGATAATAAATCATGCTGGTCTATCTGTTTGCACAACATCTTCTTGTCCCACTATTATGGGCCAAACAATCAGAATAAGTTACCTAGGATCTTGCAACACCAAGAAAAGGGACAACAACATTCAATTGTCTAGTTCTATAGTACCTAGCAGGACACATCATGTAATTTCATTGGCATGCCAAAGTATGAACATGAGGCTATTGGTACCAAAAACAAAACTACTTCCCAAAGTTAGGAGTACTGTGGGGGCTATGAGTTGGCCACGTGGACGTGCATCAGCTGGCTTCCTTTTTGGATTACTCGTATGCAATTCAAGTTCTGAACCTTCAAATGCTGAGGCAGTTTCTGAAAATGGGAATAAGATAGATGATGATTGCAATGAGTCCTGTGTCAAATTCTCATATGGGAAGAAAGTTTACACTGACTATTATGTAATTGGTGAGCTGCACATTCTGCCCTATTCACTTACATTATACATATGCATACACTATTTTCATGTTTATATATGCATTGTTATTTAAAAATAGACTGATGAGAACCTTAGCATTTGTATGTATTCATTGCATTGGTCATGATAACTTATTGTGCTGAGCAGGAATACCTGGAGATGGAAGATGTTTGTTTCGCGCTGTTGCTCATGGAGCTTGTTTGAGGTCTGGAAAACCGCCTTCTAGTGAAAGGATCCAGAGACAATTAGCAGATGAGTTGCGGGGTCAAGTATGTTTTAAAATAGAAAAATGTTATACAAACATTTTTTGGATATCGTGTCGACTTATACTTTATCTATCATTGGATGGAGTGTGAACTTAGATAGTGTGAGTCAATATGGTATTCAATATAAGTTATGTTCACATAACAAAACTCTTTAAAATATCTTCATGCATAAAAAAGAAGAGGAATTTTTTTTTATGTAAAAGGAAAATATACCTTGTGAGAATCAAAGACTTTTTGGACATAAAGTATTTTAATTAGGCCACACACTATTAAACTCCACAGTCCACACCTATATTAAGAGCAGATGTCCCAAAAAAAAAAGGAAAAATTCTTATGTCACCATTCAAAAGATTGTGGGAGTTGGTAAAAGTGGTGAAACCCTTGGAAATGGTAATGACGTTATGTGGACATATTTCATTTAGAAATGAGGAAAGAATTTATGTGGGTTAAAAACTCAAGACAAAATTAAATGTGCTTAATTTTTGTTTGACAGGTTGCTGATGAGTTTATCAAAAGACGGAAAGAGACAGAATGGTGAGTTTCTGTAGCAGATATCTGTAATGACTTTTCCTTCTTCTTTTTTTTGGTTTAATTAAAGACTGTTCTTTCAATCTTTCTTTTCAATCTTTTTTGTCCAGTTTTGCAAACAACATTTCTGTATGCATATACACAAATAACTAAAAAACAATCTCACAATCACTACATGTTAAATTGTGGTCCTATATATAAAAATGTTTGTTGCAAATGGACACGGTTGTCTCATGACATGTTCAGGTTTGTTGAAGGTGATTTTGACTCATATGTTTCACATATAAGGAAGCCTCATGTGTGGGGTGGTGAGCCTGAATTGTTCATTGCTTCGCATGTTTTGCAGTACGTGCCTCTCTTCCTTGTGAGCTAATGTTGGTTACCTTCCTTAATGTTAAACAAATTTGGATGTTAATCTCTGATGGAGGCCTATTCTGCAGGGTGCCAATCACAGTGTACATATATGATCAAGATGCTGGTGGCTTGATATCAATTGCTGAGTATGGCCAAGAATATGGCAGCGAAAATCCTATTAGAGTTCTGTACCATGGGTTTGGTCATTATGATGCATTAGAAATTCCTAGAAGGAAGGGAACAAGACCAAGACCAAGACCAAGACTCTAGCATTTCATTCCATATTTCAAAAGTCGAGGGGATTAAAACAGCTACTAGTGATGATAACACCCCTGAGTCAAGAAGAAAGACTCTAATTCCTCTATTGACTCTCAACTCTGATATTGCGAAGTGATTATTCTGCTATTCATACACACTACTGATAACCAACACCAACGTCCCTATTATTTATACGACTCTTATCAATTGACTTCCTTGAAGCTGAGTTTATTTAGAATGGGGAATGGAACAGAAGTGCATCTCCTGCGCGTATTTCTACCTTTCATAATATGCCGTTTATACACATGTCTAACAAACTTGTTTTCTAACTAATTTCAGCGCATTGTTATTGGCTTATTGCAAATTACATGATGACATGAAGTATGACAGTAAAATCACCCATTAACGTCACCATATCTCTATCATTACAATACACAATGCAAAAAGGTTTTGAAAAAGAAAAAGTGTTGTTATTTGTACATTCAACGTAGACATAGCTCAAGACACCGTTAAAGTACAACCACTAAAAACTAAAATACTCATAATATTTCTTTTTCAATTTTTTTATCTAACTCTAACTCGCTTATATGTGTCTAGAAATTGTCTCAAGGAAAATGTACAAATATCATATTTGAAAAGAAAAATTCAGTGCAAGCTGAACTGAAAGCTTATGACGCCAAACAATATTATCATCGCAAAGATCAATTTCAACACTACAAGGAAAATATTGATCGAAGACGTTAACAGAACAAAAAATGCTAGATAGCCAAAAAATTCATTAGGATTTAATTGCCAGAATTAAGTAACATGTTATTTGACTCTTGAATAAATAAATAGGTTATATTACTTTGTTTCATCTAATAATTACCATAATTTTTGTTGAAATTTCTAACAACATTTTTTAAACTGTATAATATTGTTCTACCAAAAAATATACGATTTATACTTTTCAGTTTTGAATAATAAAATCAACACAAACTTGGATTTGAATTCTCTAAAAACAAGAATTGCTTAGTGGATAAAATCGAAAAGATTTACTCTAAAGAATATGTTGAGATAATAAGTGTTCCTATCTTGTATTTTGAGATGGAGTGAATTGGTATTTAGGCTAGGAATATTTTACCTCTCTCTAAAGAAGAGAGAGATATGTAAGGCTTGGTACTGATATGACAAGGGTGGGGCTCATTATGGTGTATATTAAGGAAAAAAAATCTTAGCAGATCAACATAATAGTTAACGAGATAATGTATGTTTTAAGTCAGACACCTTCGAGTAAGTAGGCCAACTGGACCACAAACCTCCATCCTCGAGCTCAATAGAGTGATGAAGCCTAGAGAGTGGGACTAAGTGGGTTGACTGAACAATGAAGGTTGGGTTATATCCATCAGGCCATAAACCCCCGACCTTGAGCTCGGCATAGCTAAGGCTTGAGGAACAGGATTGAGTAGGTCAATAGATCATAAAGATCGGGTTAGACCTATCGAGCCACAAGCCCTTCAGCCTCAAACTCAACAGAGCGATGAGGCTTGGAGAATAGGATGGAGTAGGTTGGTGGACCATGAAGGTCAGGTTATAGACTAATCGGGCCAATAAATATCTTCAATTTTCTCTAATAAGGACACAAGCTCCAATTTTATAAAATAATTATTATGGTAAGACTAAGTAACATTCATGTTTTGTGATCAAACAAAAATTAGTCCCGTATATATTTTAAATAGAGTAAAATGATAAAAATATTTCGTCACCTGAAAAAGAATCTGGTTGAGTAGTCAATTACCTAGAAAAAGAACAGAAATTGAAGAAACAAGAGTAAAAGGTTGGGTAACAATGCAGACAAAATAATATATCTAATATTGGTAAAATAATGAGTAAACTAATCCCACATCCTCGTCGATAATTGATAAGAAAAAAAAAAGGGAGCAATGATTTTGTAACTTAAATAAATCAAGAAAATCACGGCTCCAAAATCAACAGAGTGAATCATAAATGAATGATGTAAAGGAAATTTTTTGGTCAATGATAATGTGAGGAACATGTGCGTACACCATTCATGGGCTTAAAGAGCGAGTCTGGGCAACATTATTCTCCAGTATTCAACTTCAAATATAACACATTTCATTTCAATATAAGCGTATATTAATATTTATGTACACTTATATTAATATATGATATTTAAATAAGAATTTAATTTAAATATATTAGCAATATAAGATAATTTTATATTGTCAACCAATAAAAATAGTGAAAAGTGCCAACTCATATAAATAATCATCTATTATAATGAGGGACCTACCATAATTTTTTATTTTTTTCTAATTTTATTAATTTATAGTATAAAATTATTTTATATTATCAGTATATATTAATTAAACTCTTTAAATAATATCCAAATAATATAAATCCAAAATACTTTATTTCATTAGCGTCCCCTCCATTTCTTCTATTCTGCCAAACTTCCAGTCAGATTTTTGGAAAGGAGCTTACAGCATGTTTGGATTTAATTAAATTTAAAAAAAAATTAGAAAGCTCTCTCAATAAATTTGTAATTATAAATTACTTTAAACATGAAATAAATTAATTTAAATACACACTTGAATAATTAATTTTGAAGGCCCAGAGTTGAAAAATTCTTAATTTCATAGCGATTTGAATCTCTAAAGGACTTGCGGGATCTAGGCTAGCAGCGTTGTTGGTGGTAACTGACAAGTGAAAGAGCAACACAAGCGCGGTGTCCTTGTTAAATGATTTTCTGACACGAGAAAAAGGCCAATATATACACTAAATCACAAACTGATAAGTGATTTTTCTGACACAAGAAAAAGGACAAGAAACACGCTAAATTGCAAGCTCAGTGCATATATGATATATCACATTATTATTATATTCATTATTAGTATGCGAATTGTACTACCAAAAAAACAAAAATCGTATGTGGACTAGTACGTTTTCTACTATATTTGTATTCCTCTGTTTAATTAAATAATGTACAATTGAAAAAAATTGACAGCAGCGGACAGATATGAAAAACTAAGAGCGCGTTTGTTCTAAGTATTTCTTATTTTTATTTTCACTAAAAACAAAAAATAGAGATGAAAATATGTTTGATTAAATCTTTTAAAAAATATTTTTATAAAATATTTTTTAAAATGGAAGAAAATATGAAAATACCAATTCATTGTTTTCATTATTTTCATGAAAACATTCTATTAGTGGCTAGAAAGATTGTCAAATGAAAATATAATGGCATTTGAGGTAATTATATGAAATTTCTTTTTTTTTTTTGTTGGTTTTCTGAGTTGCACATCTAATAATCCCTAGTTTGAGACTCAAGATTGGCATATATGGAGCGAAGACAATTATTTTTGTCCTATTCTCAATTCTTTCTCTTGTGCTCTATTAGAGGCCTGTTAAGAAATTTTTTTGTTAGGCTTACATGATGGAGAGTCTCCAAAATCTTTTAAAATAGTATAATGAATTTATAAAACTACCAATTTTTAATTTAGTGACTTATTTATTTATTTATTTTTCTTGATTCTGATATAGTTTTTTCTCTTAACTTGATTAATGTTCAACCAAATTTGCCATTAACTAGTCCGTATTTTCAAACACAAATACTGAAACATGTTTTTGTTTTAGATTTTTTTTCAATTTGCTATAAAAAGGTTAAACTAAAACATTTTTTTATTGTTTACACTCATCGAAAGCAAAACAGCAAACATACTGTTAAAAAATTTTTCTATTATTATTATTATTATTATTATCATCATCATCATCATTATATATTGCACATGTAATATCAATATTTTATCACCTTAAAACAAAAATTTCTAACAACTTTTTAAATATAGCTATAAAATAATACTCGCTATAGTATTTAAATATTTAATCAAAACTTAATAATTGATAATTGTAATAAAATAATATAAAAATAAGTAATTTATTTTAGAGTTTAAATTTGATATATTGATCTAATTGAATTTTTCTATTTGAATGACCTTTTAAGTAATGCATGTGAAAGTCAATCATATTTGTTGACGTGATAATATATAATTAGATAATAATGTAATTTTTTTTATAATATCACTATATCAAAATTAAAATTTTTATTTTATTCTTAATATTTTGTAGAATTATTTATTATTTTAATAATAATTTTTAGTAGATAAATCAAGTGCGCAAATCCACTATATACAATTTTTATTCTTTAATAATAAATATAATTTTATTATTTTATATTTGATCTTTTAAATTATATTTTAAAAATAGATAAACCAAATATATTTTCATTGTTGTCTCTATTTAAAAATAGAATCTATTATTATCAACCAAACACATTTCTTAAAATTTGAAAATTTGAAAATAAAAATTATTTTCAAAAAAATAAAAATAACAAATAAAAATAAAAAATATTTTTACAAACCAAATGCACCCTAAATTTCTCCTTTTAGCAAGAGAGTCTCTGTAAACATGAGTATGAAACCAGTCTCTTAGACACGGTCGTAAGATGGCCTTCTCCATGATAATAAAGTTGTTTTTGGGTATATATATATATAAAAGTTAATTACAATACATATCTTACAAAAACAAATTAAATCCATAAATAAATAATTGCAGTAGAGCCAATAAAATGGTAATTCGTTGTTTTCAGGAGAACGATGTAACTTTGGGTCTAGACTTAAATTTCTTAATTGTCCATCTCTTTGGCTCTTCTTCTACTAGCCTTACAAGAGCTTTTTAAGGTGAAAAGGTAATAATAATAATAATAATAATAATAATAAGGAAAAAATGTATTTTATCTCCTGAAATATAAACCATGCATATTTTAACCCTTAATATTTTAAAATGTGCAATTTGACATCCTAATTATTTCAAATTATGCAAATGAGATCTTTTCTATTAATTCTACTGTTAAATACCATCGTTTGTGATCATGTGCTTTTGAACTTGAAAATTGGAACGCACTCATATGTGCCATTAAAGTCAAAATTGACCAAAAAAATTTACAAATATGAAAATAAGGAAGAAGTGAACTCTCTATTAAAATCGGAACTTGGAAACTAGGACAACAAGAAAGTGAACCCTCTCACGTTAAGTGATACATTGAACTCAAAAACTTGAAACTCATACTATTGAACTTGGAACTCGTATTTAACAATAGAGTTAACAAAATGTCTCATTTGCATAGTTTGAAAATATCAAAGGTATCGAATTGCATATTTTTAAATATTAAAAGCTAAAATATACATGAGTTATACTTCAATGGGATAAAAGTACAATTTTCTCTAATAATAATTGAGACTTGCAGTAGAAAGTTTGTACATTTTAGTTATTTACAAAGTTAAAAAAATTGCTACTATTATGCAATAGTAATTAAACAGGACCTCACAAGTAGTAGTAATGGTATTAACTTGAATTATTTGTTTATTATTATCAAGTTAAATAACACTTATCTGGCTTGAGGTTTGTGAAAATCACAGTCAACCCCAAAGTTTTCAAAACTCAATACTCCATCCCTTAAGCTTTAAAAAAATTGCAGCCCACTCTATTGGCATGTGAAGGGGTAACATGCTGCTACCACAATAAATCACGGTTAAGGAAAGCAACTCTTTCTCTCTCTCTCTCTCTCTTACACACACACACACACACACACACACAAAGCTAACCACACCTTCATCTCGGTAGTAAAAAGGTTGGAAATGAAGACACTAAATGGATTATTTGGTGTAAGATGCAAAAAGCTTCAAGCTTCATAGGTCATTACCGTCTTCATCTTCATTTGCTGATAAGCAGCGGGTTGTGTACTCATGGGTCATAATAGAATCATAAAACAAATATGGCATTTCAATTGCTTGCCAAACATCACCACTAGAATTAAAAGGCAATCCTTCATTAATAGAAAAATTTCGTGTTCGTATTCCTTGAATAATCAACTTTATTTGGTGATGCATTGTTTGACTCTAGTGAAGTAATGTTCTTTTTTGGCTTCATACTCATTGGGTCGAACTTGTCATTGTCACTAACAGGAATCATGTGGTGACTGGAAACAAAGACATTGATTGGTTTTTTAGGGCTGTGTTACTTCCACTTAGGAATGGCGTGATAAATTTGTCTAGTATATAATTTCTTTTTTTTTTTTCCAATAATTTGATTAAATCTCAACTCACCAAAATAGGTGAGGAATGAAAACATACAATCGCACAATTTTGACATCAAATAGAGCCCAAAAAAAAAAAAAGAAAGCAATTCAAATAGACCCCATAACAAATCCACTAATTTTGCAAGTATCAAAGGAAACACTCTGAGCAGATTCTCTAGATCTCCTTCTTTGCATTGTGAATCAGTTTTGAATTTCACATCCTTTAAGCACCCTTAACCAACTCTAGCACAATCTCCTAATTCCAGTACCTGATCACAGCCACACTTTATGGATACTGAAATGGATGAGGTGGGTCTGAATAATAGACTTAGCTGCCTTTATGGGTACTAAAATGAATGAAGTGGGTCTTAACAACATGTTGGTGCTCTATTTGTTACCTGTGTTGTTGCAGGCTTGGAGTTGTTTCTCTATGTTTTGTAGAGAAGGAAAGTCAAGTTGATGCTTTATAAGGGGCTTAGTTTTGTCTTAAATCACTTTTGTTTTGTTGTTTTTTGTTTTTGATTATGGCTATGGTGACATTGGAAAAGCCATTGCTTATGTATCAAAGTATGTTGTTTATACATTCATTGATGTTGCCAATCAGATGTTACGGAAGCATGGAAAAAGAGTGCTTGCCTAGAAAGTACAGACAATGACATGGAGACACACAAAATTTGTAAAATTACAAGGTACGGATACGGTATATATATTAAAAATTTTAAAAAAGTTCATAATTTATAATAGTATATTACAATAATTTTAAATATATATATATATATATATATATATATATATATATATCAAACTATCAATTTTTACTATTTTCTAAACCCTTCTAAAAAAATGGAGTATTTGCAATATATGTCATATATATTTTATATACCCTTTTCGAAAAATATAGGATATTATTTCTATTGATATCTCAAAAAAAATTCTTAAATGAATTTAAATTTTTAGACTTTTGAATTATTTTTTAATCCATCAAATAATTGGAAAAAAAATTAGGTCGTATTCTAGCCTTATTCGAGTCGTGTCCAACTGCGTTTGACGTGTGTCAGAGCCTTGTTCAACACATGTCCAAATCATGTCTAGTTATATCTCATGCATGTCTGAGCCAAAAAATAATATTTTTAAATGAGACATAAAATCGTGTGTCAAACATATGTTATATTGGTGTTCAACATATGCCGGTGTCTCACTTATATCAGACAGGTGGATACACCATTAAATTGGTGTGTCCATGCTTCAAAAGCACTTGTTCTATTTATGCATAGAGTTGGAGAGCACTTTTAATTATGGCATGAGAGAATTAACCCATTATCGATGCTATTTTTTTCAACAAAAAAAAATTAAGCTTGTATGCTAACTATGGGTTAAGTAAAGATATTTTGTTTAAAATACCATAATATTCTCACTTAAATGTTAATGAGTTATGAGAATGGGATGAACTGTCAATTTTTGAAAAATTTGGGGCTAACTATTATTTTAACAAATTGGAAGGATAAGTGTTATTCACCCTTATTATTATTATTATTATTATTATTATAATTGAAGTATTTATTATACTAGTCGTGTTAAAAGCAACAAGAACGGGCGGAGGAGAGAATGGTCATAGAGAAAGATTCAAACTGCACAGCCAGCCACCTCGAGAACTAAACCAAAATTTCAAAAAACAGAAACAGCCAGCAATCCCAGCATCGCAATCACGCCATCGCCATTCCCCGCCTCAACCCCTTTCTCCTTCTCCTTCTCCTTCTATACCCTAAATTCTCCACTCGCAACTCCTCGTTGCCCAAACAAAACAACAAAAACCAACACTGTAGTAGTTTCAGTAACAGCAACCAAATCCCCCCAACCACAACAACAACAACAAACTAATGACCCATTAACGTTGTTGCACTCACCCACACACACACACACACACACACACACACTATCTCTCTCTGCTTCCCCTCACTCCAACACAATGCATCTCCTTCCACTTCACATCTTCTTTCTCTGCATGTTCTTCTCCTTCACTCCTTCCACTCTCTCTCTCAACTCCGACGGCCTCTCCCTCTTAGCCCTGAAGGCCGCCGTGGACTCCGACCCGACGGGGGCCCTCTCCGCCTGGTCCGACACCGACCCAACCCCCTGCCGGTGGCCGGGCGTCCTCTGCTCCGCCGCTAACAACCGCGTCACCCAACTCGCCCTCCCAAACAAGTCGCTCTCCGGCTACCTCCCCTCCGAGCTGGCCTCCCTCACATCCCTCAAGCGCCTCTCCCTACCGCACAACAACTTCTCCAGAACCATCCCTTTCCCTCTCTTCACCTCCCTCACCAACCTCGTTGTCCTCGACCTCTCCCACAACCTCCTCGCCGGGCCCATCCCGGCCCAAATCAAATCCCTCAAATCGCTCCGCCACTTGGACCTCTCCTCCAATTCCCATAATGGTTCCCTCCCCGAAGAGCTCTCCGAGCTCTCCGGCCTCGTCGGAACGTTGAATCTCTCTTACAATAAATTCTCCGGCGGTGTTCCGGCGTCACTCGGGAAGCTGCCGGTGATCGTGAGCCTCGACCTCCGTGGGAACAACCTCACCGGGAAGATACCCCAGGTGGGGTCGCTGCTGAACCAGGGTCCCACCGCATTCTCCGGGAACCCTGGCCTCTGTGGTTTCCCTCTTCAAAACGCGTGCCCAGAAGCTCAAAAGCCTAACATTTTTCCCGAAGATGAGCCGCAGAACCCGAAGGCGCTTCGCGCCGGTGGCGGTGGTGGTGATGGAGAAGAAGGGAAGGGTAGGGAGCATGCTGGCTCCGTCGCGGTTCTCGTGATCTCGGGGCTCTCGCTGATGGTTGGAGCTGTTTCTCTCTCGCTGTGGATTTTCCGGCGACGGTGGAACAACGACGATGGAAAAATGGGGAACAGAAAATTGGACAGTGAGGTTAGTGGTGGTAATGGAGGAGGTGGAGTGGGAGAAGGGGAGGGGCAGCAAGGTAAATTCGTGGTGGTTGATGAAGGGTTTAACTTGGAACTTGAGGATTTGTTGAGGGCTTCTGCGTATGTTGTTGGGAAGAGCAGGAGCGGGATCGTGTACAAGGTTGTCGGAGTGGGGAAGGGGGGCGCGTGCGCCGCGGCGGCGACGATGGTGGCCGTACGGCGACTCAGCGAGGGAGATGCCACGTGGCGGCTCAAGGAGTTCGAGTCCGAGGTGGAGGCCATTGCCAGGGTTCGCCACCCGAATGTTGTGGCCCTGAGGGCTTATTACTTCGCAAATGATGAGAAGCTTCTCATCACGGACTTCATCCGCAATGGAAGCCTTCACGCCGCGTTGCACGGTATCAATTCTCTATCCTTGTCTTTCTTCACTGAATAATTAAGTTACCTAGCTTTAGTAATTGGCTAATCTATGTTGTTATGTGTTCACATTGTTGTTGTTTTTGGAGATTGGACTTGTAATATTCTTTTGTTTGATTAAATTTGCTGCCTAGTGTATTGGTAGTGGTTGTTTGGTTTCAGTTTCAGTGAGTCACAAAATGCCACTCATGATGTGTGCATTGATGATAGCCACCATGTGATGAGTTCAAATTCTAGGTTTTTGCTTTTAAGAGTCAATAATGTAGCCATGTGATTTGAACCATGATGATTATTGTACGTATACACCAGTATGGTGGATACAACTTTTACCTGTTGCAACTTTCACATGTGGTTTTTCTTTTTCCATCCTTTTGGTGATTTGTAATTGCACTACGTATTTTTGGGGGGCCATCAGCTAGTGAATTGTGCCTTTGCACTTGAGAACTGAAACCCCTTTTTCATGTCTTTTGTCCGTGATCACAGAGTTGTAAACTTTATGTTAGTGGACCTTTGTGTTATCTTAGTTAATGGTCCTGTACAAACTGACCCTTGTTTCTAGCATTTCATGCGGATGAATTGAATCGCATTCATCCAAAGTATCTTGAGTGGTCCTACTTTGGGCGATAATGATGCCTGCAAAAGTTTAACTATGTTGTATATTTTTGTGTAACCCCATTTGGATGGCTGAAGATCCCATGGTCCCGATGCAGTCATCCTTGTTCCCTAGTGATCTTGTTCTGCCTCGGTTGATTGTGGACAAATGCTGATCATTGTCTTCTATAGTGATTCTGGGCTGCATCAAGCCATCAGCTGGAGTTCTTTATGCTTTGCTTGTTGAGTGGTGGTCCTCAAAGTATATAAAAAAATTTGTTGTTAATCTGATGATGTGTTGAGCATTCTAACTGTGCAGTTGCAATCTCACAGACTAGATGTTAAAAGTGACTGCATTTGTAACTAATAACTATAATATGTGTGCGGTCATTGTCATTTTTGGCACTCTTTTGCAACATGCATAACAAATTGATGTTCCTCTTCTCATTTTTAGCTCTCTTATATTGAATTGAGCACCTAAAACTCTGCTGCTGGTGGTTGTGAGGTCACTTTCAGTTTCCGCTTATTATTAAGCATTTTCTGCTCTCTGTTTGGTGTTTTATGGTTGCAGGTGGGCCTTCCAATTCATTGCCACCATTATCATGGGCAGCGAGGTTGAAAATTGCTCAAGAAGCAGCAAGTGGCCTGATGTACATACACGAGTTCGGTGGTCGGAAATATGTCCATGGCAACCTAAAATCAACCAAAATCTTATTGGACGATGATCTTCGTCCTTACATCTCAGGTTTTGGACTAACCCGTCTCGGTTTGGGTACCACAAAGTCAACCACATTGGCACCAAAACGGCAGAATTCAAACCAATCTACTGTAACCTCTACAATGGGTTCAAAGGTTGCAGCTTCCTCTAACAACTACTTGGCACCTGAGGTGCGCATGGCGGGTGGCAAGTTCACTCAGAAATGCGATGTGTATTCTTTTGGTATAGTTCTGTTAGAGCTATTGACGGGCAAGCTTCCTGATTTCGGACCGGAAAATGATGATAAGGTGCTAGAGATTTTTGTGAGGAAAGCATTCAGGGAGGAGCAGCCCTTGTCTGAGATTATAGACCCTGCACTTCTGCCTGAGGTTTATGCCAAGAAACAAGTTGTTGCTGCATTTCATGTTGCTCTGAACTGCACTGAACTCGATCCAGAATTGCGTCCTAGAATGAAAACCGTGTCCGAGAGCCTTGATCGCATCAAAATTCAGTGAAAAACATGAAAGAACCTTGTATAGTTTCGGTTCTTGTGGCTGAATTTTTTTTCCCCTTAAAGTGTTTTGATTAGTGTTGATTTTGTAATATAGGGGCCACTAGATGTACCTTTCCGTTTATTGTCTCAATGGAACTTGATTCCCTTCGTCTTCACCAGAAATGGCAAGGTACACCTTGAGTTTTTAGGTTTAATATTAACCATCTTTTTTATTATTTGTTCCCCACATATTCCTGCAGATCTTGGCATTTAGCATATTGTGCAATAATTCAACAGGTTTAGTAATTTAATGCTTTGAACCAGGTACATATCATAAAGTTATGTTAATTAAATGAGCCACAGCAGTAGCAAGCAATTCCTTCCTTTCAATGTCTATGAATGTTCGTATTAGGCATCTCTAAACAACACAAGCAGTTGATAGCGCATGTGAAGATACTGAGGAAAAGTAAGAAAGGAGTTACAATCAAGTACCTTTTTTTTTTTTTTTTTGGTTTAAATTATTCGGAGGCGCATGCAGGCAAAGACAAAGAAGGAAAGGGTACTAGTGAGTAGTAAGTATCATAATCGAAGACACGAGGTCGTGGATGGGCCACCACCGCTGACTCAACGTACGTATAAGTATACCAAGCAGACTACTTGATTTTGACCACACTACCACGAGAAAAGGCGGAGACCTGTGTCCTTTCCTGGCTTGAGAGCGAAGAACTACATATATTTTTTATTTGTTTGAAGTTGGCGGTGAATTTCATAGACGGTAGCATATCCTCCATTTAAAATATAATATAAATTGTGCATTAGATATTGTAAAAATTAATAGTGAATATGTTGTTATATGTAGGATTCAAATCTATATTATCCCCACTTCTCTTATTTGCAAATCAATCTAATATATAGTTACAATCTTTTTTAAAATCGTCTCCGTCTTTACTTACTTTGAGATAGCGCTAAGTTTTGCTTAAATGTCAAATAGAATCTTATGTGAAGCATGTGCGGCATGAGTGGGTGGTTAGATGAAGGATTCATTGGTTCCTATAGGTGTTTTTATGAAAAATTTAGTCCTGCTCACTTTGAATTTTGTCCTTATAACCATACCAAAAATTAAAAAATATTATATGTATTCAGGAACTTATTTTAAGGGGATATACTAATGTATCTCTTAATTATTGGTTGGGAGTGAATTTCATCTTTTTTTCTAATTAATAATTAAGAGATATATCTTATTGTGTTCCCTTGAAATAAGTCCCAAAGTAACATTACTTCCAAAAAATGATATGTATGCTTATAACTTTTTCAATTTTTTTTGTTCATGTACCAACATATTAAAATTAATGACAGAAACTAACGGCAAGGCCATCTCGTGAAGGGTTCTAGCTACAGGGGTTGATTTACAAATAAAAAAAAAAAAAACTAAAGACTAACACATCAAAAAAAAGTGTGAAAATCATAGAGATGGTTAAGAAATAAGACAGAGAGCTAGAGAAATGCTGTTCCTTGTCCATTAATTTGACCAATCATTATCTTCCTGTTAAGCTCACCCAGTATTGCGAACACAAAGGGATAGATCCACTATCGTGTCGGAGATCCATCACGCGAGACCAATCATGCTCTCGCCCCCTTGTTTTTGCGTATGGTGGGGGTGGTCTTGCTTGGACAGTCTGCAAACATTTGTGGGCCGGCTCATTTCTGTAATTATTGAAGAATCATATGTGATTACTTTTTGGTCAATTGAACAAAAAACAGAAAGGATTCTCATCATAAAAAGATTACAGCTCTTAAAGAAAACATGAGTGCTTTTTAGCCCATTTTTAACGTTGCATTTTAAAATATACAGATGCTTTTAAGGTCTTCTTTATTTATTTATTTTTGGAATCTGCAAGATCTGTTTGTTAAGAATGAAGTAGCAATAATGCACCAACTTGAAATATAATAAAGTTTAAGTTTGACTTTTTTAATATATGGACTCAAACTCTTAGTTCAAGCTTGATTTATAAGCTCATGAACTTAACTTGTTAAGCTATTAAACCAAATTAGACATAGTTTACAAGTTGATTTAACTCACTTTCTATCCTAATTGGGGGTCATTTTAAGCTTGTCCTTTTGGTCAAAGGACCAGTGCTGGGTTATTGACATTAATCGACCATTGTAAGTTTTCCTTATTTGTTGTGTAGCTATCTAAAAATTAGGTTTTTCCACTACTTCAACTAGTCTTGTGAATCTAACAATCTTGCCCTTCCATATCAAAATCAAACATAATTAGACCTAAAACTCCCGAATATTTTCATGTCCATGGGTAGCGGGTTTAAGGGACGTGGTTGGTGCTTAGCAACGCGAGCGCATGCCGATTCATGGTGGCAATGTGGAAGTTTGTGGGCGTGATGGAGGCATGGGTTACTAAAGATGGCGGTGCTCAATAATGAGTCCGGGGGCAGTGATTGGTAGAGATGGGAGGCACGATGATGGTTAAACGAGTTTATCAGCTTTATTTTTAATTATAAGATTTTCAGCTTCTTTAGGTGTCTAGTAACAATTTACAATCGTAGATAAATTTACGCATGAATCTAATGGCTAAAATGATACAGTTTATTATTGGTCATTTCCATACAAAGATCAAGATAAGAGGACCCCTAATTGGGAGCGATAGAAAGGAATGCCACTCTAGCCCCTAAATAAGTATGGGGAAATGAAAATAAAAATATAAAGTGTAGGTTTAAATAGAATGAATATTGAAATATGCATGTATTAAGTGAAGTGTTGTACACATTTATGTAAAAGAAGAGTTATATATGGTGTTGAAATATGATCTTCAAATAAGATCATTCAAAAATATATCTTGCGTACCTTCGAGATAGCGCCCTCTCTACAAACTGTGGACGCCGCTTTTTCTCCCTGCCGTCTTGCAAATTGCAATGTGGTGACTGGTGCGGCTGCACCTAGCATCATCAATGATGCTTACTGGAAATTTTATTATACACACTCATCCCCCAGTCGTAAGAAGATGTTGTTCATTGATTATTGGATCGGGATCTGTTGGGTTGGGTGTCATGGATCCTGCCATTGGTCTCTCCTAATGAGCCGCGTACGGTCCATATAGTTTATGTTTTGAATATTTGCTACAAGAGATTGAAGAGATTGCTTATTAAGTAATGTCAACACTTTATTGATCTGTTATTTCCTCTTTGAACACTTGCTTAAAGTTTTATTTATTCAAAAAAAAAAATTTGTTCATATTTATTTAAATCTTAATGTGCAAGTCATCCATGCAAATGCTGGGTCACGTGTCTTTGTTTCCTCCACACAAACAATACCTTTTCATCTTACTTTAATTAAGGAAATACAATGCGAACCCACTGTCTTGTACCTCTCAATCTTTCCTCCTCTTTTTAACCCTTTCTGGCCTACTTTCTTCTTTAAATTTATCATCACAGGAGGCAACATGGCAGAAAGAGACATCAGGACCACTATTTTCATTATAACAATACAAATTACTTTCTCCATTTTAATTTATTTATAATTTAAATAATTTAGTATATTTTTAAATTAATATATTTAGATATAATTAAATATACCAAATTATTTAAATTAATAAATAAATTAAAACGGATGAAATAATTATCACAACCAGACGCATTAGAGAATATGAAAGATAAAGATAATACTTTTTTATGGACTATGAAATGATTTTATATCCTCTAAGTGTAATATTCATTTTCATTAACACGCTGACCCGGTCTTAATTATTCACACAATACATTTATCGAGATGTAAATTTCTGCATTGCACATAAGGTCAGAAGAAAACTAATACTAGTAGTTGATTAGCATAAAGCAATAAGGAAAGGATTATATCCAAAGTTGCCTTTTCAAGTTTCAAATGTGATCATTCAACTACTGCAATTTTGTTGTCGTTTTTTTTAGGAACCAAATAATCTTAATTTTACCTCATTCGGGAATCAGAGTAATTTAATGTCGCATAATGATCTGTTGTGTACTATTTGTTCTAGCATCGCTTGTGGGGGTTGAGACTTGAGAGGGCTTCCTCCATATATGGAAATAGACTTTGTGTTACAGGCTAAGGGTATCTGTGTGTAGGCTAAAATAAACATGTCCCATGTAGTTTAGGATAGACTCTTTTATAGGTATCAGACGTTTAAACAATGAAGATGAGAAAGCTCATTATGGTCGAATGACGACAGACTTGTATTACTAAGCCAAAAAAAAAAAAAAGTACTACTATAATTCGAGAGAAAATAAGAGTATATACTTGGACACTAATGTTAGAAGTGTGTTGAATCAAGAGTAGACATTAAGCGTAGCGCAACTCTCTTAATGATAAGTATTTTGAACATTTACCAGTAGTGATCAATCCGCGTTCAGAAAATGACCGGTTAGGTCTCTTAGAAGTCACCGACCTTCATTGGCCAAGTATTACTATTAACCAGTCTGGCCACTATTTTTATAGTACCCAGAGTTTCAATCTGATTTTGCTCCATAATTGACACTGCTGCTTGTATTATTATGATAATGTTCATCGGGATGAGACAGAGAGAGTGAATTGAATCCATGTCTTATGCAATGTTCTGCCTTATTGCCACCCAGTAAAAGAAAAAAGAATGAAATAGAAAAGTAAAGGGTTGTTTCTCTTGCACATTAAGAAAATCTATTAACGTATGATTAAATTGAGAATTACTTCTAACGTTGGAAGAGGTATCTATGCAGAATAAAGGAACTATGGCTATAGTTTATCTATCAATAATGGATGAGTCAAAATAATAAGTTCTAGTCGACTAGTTGAGAGATTTCTTTAAAATCAGAGTTACAAGAGAGGGACAATTTTAAATTTTAATATATTGAATAGGGATTATAATCTGATAATTAAATGTATAAACACCTTGTGAAATTTTTAAAAAAGTCATAACTCGTGCATTCATTTTGCTAAATGAGAAAATGTAGCTCGTACAAAAATATTATAGCGCTTCCCTAAAACAAAAAAAAGAAAGAAAAATATTGTAGCACATTTAATCTATCTGTTAGTATATTTATATTAGTCTTTGAATCGTGGAATAATTAAGAGTACAACTTACTGCTATCGGAGTTGACTCATCTTGTTGTTCTTTTATTTACACATTGTTATGACTTAAATTTAATTTTTTTTTGTTAGTGATCCATTTGTAGTGAGTATTTTGAGCTTAATGAGTTTAAAGATATATTTTAACTCTAAAATGAAATTAAGTAGTTTTCCCTCAATCTAAATTTCTTGTTAGGAAAAAATAAAACGAAGAATACAACTCACTGATATAGCTGAGTACAGAGGAAATAAGTAAGAAACATGATTTTTGTGTCATGTTGCGACCCTAGTAGATGTCTTTTTGGGAGGCAAAGCATTTTTAACCGATGAAAGTTGCGAAAGTTGGAATAAAGCATACATAGATTGACTTGAAATCATGAGCGTTTGACTCTGTTAGGATGTCTTCAAAAGATAAGCATGGCATCTTCATCCAAAACTCTGTACCTCTTGTGGATTTTTCCTTTTTTACTAACTGAACATGTCCTATCTATTCCAAAGCACAATAATTACAGATATTTAACAATACAATCCGTGAAAAGAAAGTGTAAATGTACCAAAACTGAAATTTAAAAATTCCTTTTACGTCGTGGAGATCTTGTCACCACAGAAATTTTAACCATACCTTCCTAATTTTGCCTAGATTCACCTTTTGATGATCCATCAGTTATATGGTTATAATAAGTCCTGAATTAGATTAAAAAAAAATGGTTATTATGAAATGTAACCTTGAAAATCAACTTGAATGACACCACAACGCAATGGAATTAATCCAGATAAAAGGATACATGCAACGAAATGCGTTGTTAATTAGCGTCCTTGACTTGAATCGGGGCCAGATAATTGCAACGATATGAAGAACAAAAATAAATTTTCTGTTTTACTTTGTCCCTCTAGATCCCTTCTTTGTCCCCAAATGGAACTCTGTTATATATAAAAAATACATCCCCGTTTTTAAAAGTTAATTTTGACAAAAATCATAATATTATAGTGAAGATATATAAACAAAGAGTGAGATAGAAAAACGGGAAAAGGAGTTTCAACAGATGGAGAACTGCCTTACGTGCTTTCCGGTTAAGTTGAAGGCAACGCCTTTAATGAACCGAGATGAGCTTGATGCATGATGTATCAAGAAATCTAAAAATGAGATAACGTGGTATATTTATATATCAAATAATATATAGTGCATTGTAATATTTTCTTAATATAACTTAATTTTAAAAATATGATTAAATATATTTTAGAAGTGATCAAAATTTTGCATATAATATTTTAAAAAATTCTATTTATTTATAGGATAACACAAATAAAATCTGATAGCTTCTAAATTGATTAGATTTTATATATGTAATATCTTTTATAGGAATATTTCAGAAGTAAATTTTATTTGTATGA
Source organism: Pterocarpus santalinus (assembly GCA_031439595.1). NCBI lineage: Eukaryota > Viridiplantae > Streptophyta > Magnoliopsida > Fabales > Fabaceae > Pterocarpus > Pterocarpus santalinus. Next base: position 64,436,363 of record CM062532.1, read on the forward strand.
TATCTAAAAAATTTCAATTAATTTTAGAATCATGTAAAAAAAATAAAATCAGTTCTCAAATGTATTTAACTATATATTTTTTAAAATTTGTCTAAATTGAAAAAATTATTGTCATGCATTACATATAATTTGGTGTATAAATATACCCTCCATCCCATCGTTAGATTTACTCGATACATTATCAACCAGGTTTAATTTGATTAATTGCAGCATTATTGTAGACATCATGGAGTTTATTATTTCCCGAAAAAGGATAGGATTAGAATTGTAAGAAATAAAAGTACGGAAGATTCTTCGATAAAATAAACAAAGCTGGAAGGATAAATATCATAAACCAATAAGAGCCTCTTTGGTTGCTAGTTTCGGATCCCGAAAAGAACTCTTTATTGGTATATGAAAATGGGATTGTATAATAATTCTATTTAGTTTGTAATTTTTTTATATCATTAAAAATATTTTTCAAATAATTAAAAATATTTTTAGAAGATATATTTTTAAAATTAATTTTTCATTTTAGAAGGAGTATTTTTGAAAATAAATTATATTATTATTCTTATATTAATAATTAAAAATAATTTTATTTTATTATATCTAAATAAAAATTATTCTATTGAATTTATTTTAATATATTCAAACTAAAAATAAATTAATTCTATTAAATATAATTCTTTTAAAAAAATTTAACTTAATTTTTTTAAAAATAATTCTCTAAAAAATTAAATCAAATGTAATCTATGGTAATCACGAATAGATTCCTATTATTCCATTTCAGTAGCAAAAATTGAATATCATTTTATTCGATATTTATGATTTTTTTTAAGTTGAGTAAAACTTTAAATTAATTTTTAAAAAAATTGTGAGATATCAATTTAATTTTTAAAAGAGTTATAATATTAATTTGGTCATAAAAAATTAAAATTTATTCTAAATTAATCTACAAAATTAAAAATATTTGAACTAATTTAAAATAAATTATAATTTTTTGAGAATTAAATTAATATTATAAATTTTTTAAAGATTAAATTAATATCTTCTAACTCTTTTAAAAATTAAATTAATATCATAATTTTTTTAAAAAAATAAATTAATATTCTATAACTTGACTAATTTAGAATTTTACTCTGAAGTTTTCACAGCCCGGGTACTGACTCCGTCGAGAGAAAAAGTGCCTATCTAAAAAGAAAGAAAAGTTTTCTGATAGTTTTAATTCTTTAATTAATGTTTTTTAAAAAACAGTGATTAAGAAAATCCATTGAAATTAATTTGCATTGTGAAGGGACACAGCACCCGAAGAGCCTTGGAGTCTGGGATTGGGATGATGTCCGCTGGGACCAGGCAAGGTACGTAAAGAGAGAGTGGCAAATTGGTAAATAAAGGGGAAAACGAGGGGTATATGAAATGGAGGTTATATTTATGGAAAGACGGCGGAGTTGGAGGTACTCCTTATCTTGAAGAGGAAGCGAAAAGGACAAGGCAAGGCTGTCACGGAACAGAATCTGGTGCGCACCACACCACGGCAGAATAGCGTCACGTCACTACCAGAATATCTCATCCTCATTTCCATGTCACCTCGCTTATGCCTTGTGCATGCGGCAAACAAACAATTCAACTCACAAAATTAGTGTATGGCGACGTCTCCAGTGCACGTTACTTCACAAGGTCTCCAATGCACCGTTTAAAATCACCGGGTATTGGAAGCAAAGCTCATCAGTCAAGGATTTGCCTACAATGCATTGTGTTTACCATGGTGCATCATGCACCATTATTATCCAATAGTAAAATATGAAAATGCATTGATACACTAAAACATATGCGATGCACTCTAATTTTTTCTCCCCCTTCTCTCTCTCTCGGCCGACTCTGCTTCCAACTCCTTCAACCCCAATGTCACCATGCAGTACTATGCCTCCACCTCCACCTCCATTGACCACCGTAACCTTGACAATACCGCCGACGACCCTCATCGTTAAACCCTCCCCTCTTCGGTCCCACCGCCTCTGCTACAACTTGTCTCCACCCTCCTCTAGCGCCACTGCCTGCAAATGGATCTAGCTCGATGCCAAGAAGGTTGACGACGATGAGGTTCCATGAGTAAATGCTATGGTGGTTGCCGATTTGGTGGTTTAGGCGATAACTGCGATTTCCCCACTGAGGAGGAGCGTTCCTTTAAGACAGTCAACTCCGATGGTAGGAGCTTCTCCAGCGAGGTGGTTGGCCGCGGAGAGGCCGATTATTACATCCAAGTTGCTGGGGTTGGGGATGGTTGGAGTGCAGTTGCTGGAGTGGGGGTGCAACGATGAGGGTGGGCAGTGGCATTGACTGAAGCAGCAGAGAGAAGAAAGAGGGTGGGTGTATTTGTGATGCATCACAAATGAGTAGTATATGTATACACTATCATATCTTAATCATTGATTTTCAAGATGTGTTAAGCACCATTTATAACCCAAGTGCATTGTAGATAGATGAGTCAGTCAATTATCATATTTTTTTCTTAATTTTTTATTCTTCTTTTCTTCCTTTCTCTCTGCCATTCCTTCAACCCCTCTCTCTCTTGCTCCTTACGTTGCTGCCTTCACGTTCAACCACGGAGTGGCAACTATCACCGCGGTGGAGCTTATGAGGGTTCTACAAGGTCTATAAAATTTTAAATCCAAAGACCACCCAACGTGCTTATTACTCTCTTCCTCCCTCAATCGGAAATGCTGTCGTACCTTGAATTGTAGATGGTTTTCAAAGTCTATCTTGTTTGTGACATTTGTATCAATCCATGCTTCTATGTAAAGTTCAATTTACTTCAACTAAATTACTCTTTTTCTCTTAAATTTTAATGTACTATAAAATAACCCAAATAAAAAAATATGCAGAACAAAGAAGCTCCATTCTCAAAAACTCAAGAGTTGAAGGAAGATATGTGAAATTTGGTTAAGAAAGCCAAAATTTAATTGAAAAATGTCAGATTTCTTATTCTTATAATCATGGGACAAATTGAGCATACAATTGCAATGACTATAATCAAGGGCTAAGAATTGAAATTCAGACCAGGTAATACACATAAATCATCAATTTCATCCAACTTATACAACACTAGTGGAATCTAGGGGAAAAAAAAGGGTAAATTTTATATAAATTTCTGAATCTTCACGGTTTCTGGCCCTAGGGGATATGAGGCTCGACATGGCCAACTTCTTCTTCAGGACCATCAACATCTACCAAACGCAGGAGGAGGACAAGGAGGTGGCGCATGAATTCACTTTCATCAACAATGTTGTGAAGGGGTGCCTTAGGCACCCTCATGGCAAAGAAGAGCACCAGCAGTGGCGAAAAGTCAAGAACATGTTGCCAATGCCGGTGGGAAAGTTCATGGCCATACTGGAAGAGATGCCGACATGGCCATACTGGGAAAGAGGTGACCACGTATCCTGTGCTATAGGAAGATTACCAACATGAACAAATGATTGAAGACACCACTACCGTAAGGAAAAAAGATCGTTTGCCTCACGTCCGTAGGGATTTCGGCAGGACAAGCTACACTGCAGGAGGATGTCTACAATGTATCACATGAACCTGTTTATAAAGTAACCAGTATTTAATCTGGCCCTCTATTTTTTTTATGACAATGTACAACATGTTTGGGAGAGTGTTAGGAACAGTTGGAATCGATTATGGCCAACCAAAATTGATTTTAACCAATTTGTATTAGCATGTTTGGAACTATGTTTACCACTCTCGGATTCTGATTCCTCATAATTGATTCTATCAATTTTTGATGATGCTTAGTTGTTGATCTGCAAAATTAATTCTTGCCTCTACAATAAATTATAGGAGAAGTGGAAATTTTTTATTTTTTGTCGGAATCATTTTTAAAAGAATTACTAAACATAAATTATTTTATCTCAAAATTAATTTTAATTAAATTAATTATAACAAAATCAATTCTATTTAGAATCAATTATACAAAAAGAGAATCAAATACGCATATAATAGATGACTTAGATTATTTAGTAGATCAAAGTGCATTACACAGCTTTGTGAAGTACCGTGCATCGGAGACATTGCCCTTTTAACCATCTATTTTTATTTGAATCAAGTTTGTATGTCAAGTAATTTGGCTTCAATCAAGTTCTAATCAAATGTTCTATGAATTGAAATGATTAAGGGTGTATTTATTTCCAATTTTAGAAAAAGATGATTACAAAATTTAAATTTTATATATAATTGAAAAAGTTAAAAATATTTTTTTTCATATTATTTTTAAAAAATTATCTAAATATATAAAAATAATCTTTTTAGTAAAAAAATAATTTTTTACCCAAAAAATTACAAACAAATACACTGAAAATATATAATGCTGCTACATATCTCGAATAAGTACTGTTTGAACAGTTGCCGAAAATAGGTGATATACATGTGGCATATTATGAGTGATTAGACGAAAATTATGGGTAGTTTAAAAATGTACAGTACTCCTATCATATTATGCCATTTAATTTGGGTAAACAGTTTTTGGCAAAATTTCTAAGAAAATAATATATTATAGTAAGTAGTTATTAATAATAATTTGATATTTTTCTAAATTTCTATTGACTGATAATAATTTATACTGTTAATGTATAAAAATTATTCTATAATTTAAATATTTTATTAATATATATCTTTAAAAATCATATTAAAAATAATATAAAAGTTCAATTTCTATACACTAACAATGTAAAATAATTTTATACTATTAATAAATAAAATTATAAAAAGGTGTTAAATCATAGACTATAGTTATTATGGTGGAGAGTTACTTACCATAATTTGATATTTTCTTACAATTTAATTAAATATTAATTAAATATAAAATTATTTTACATTAGTAATGCATAAAAATTAAACTCATAATATAATATCTACTATTCAATATTAATTATTAAAAAGTAAAAGTTTTTAATTTTGTATACTATTTTTTATTTCAATTATTTAACCTATGTTATTTTGTTAATATATTGATCACACTGAGGATTGAAACCTATATCTCCGTGTAAATTACTCAAACTCTTCACTACTATTCTAATTCTAATGACTTTCTTAACCTATATTATAAAAAAAGTTTAAAAAATTAATATAAAATAATAAAGTGAGCAAGGATTAGTATTTTTTTATAGTTTCAGAAAAATATTCCCTCTAGTTTATCATGTCAATCATTTAAGGCTTTTGTCACAATAATTAAAAAGTTATTAAAAATAATTAGTTCAATATAAATTAAATTTTATTTAATTAAATTACCTTTTTACTCTATTAAAGCTATTTCTCAATTCAATTAATAAAAATATAACAAATAACAATAAAATTTTAAAGATACTTAAATATTCTTAATTTTTAAAATAAAATAACATTTTTATTTCAAATAAATAATAGGATGAAAGAGAAGAAACACGTACAATTTTAAACAAAAAAGTTACTTTCATTTATACAAAAATAAAAATAAAAATATAACTCAATCAATATCAACCATTATAATCCAAATAACTTAATGTACATTTTCTCTTCCAATTGTAAGTGATCTTGTTATAGAAAAATGTATTAGAACAATGAAAAATGCGGGAAAATCCGCCGCAGTGAAAATGGCTTTTTGACGTTAACTTTGATTAAAAAAAAAAAACGCTTAAGAAATTAAAAAGTTATTCGAATTCTTTATCATTATTTTTCAAATTTCTACTTGCAAAAACATTGTTAGGATACAATTAAGGCTTGTAATAACGACTTTTTGTGTCATCAATATGTAAATGCAGCAAAATAATTAACAGATTTAATTTATATATACTGTCAATGTAAAAAAGTTTTACATAGATATCTAATAATATATTATTACATCAGTAAAAATATTTAACTTAATTACTCACTATCTTAAAAGATTACAAACACTAATATGTGATTAGATAATAGTATAAAAATATTTTATATTATCAATACATACTAATTAAATTCTTAATTAAAGGTCAATTTAGATAAAAAAAGGAAATAACAATTAACGGTTATATTAATTAAGTATCCACAAATTGTGCTATAATATTTTCGTCGGTAAATATTGTGGACTCCCTATAATATTTGATTTATAATGTGAACGAGAATAGAAACTTTGTTTTTTGGGACAATGATCATTAGAAATTAGGTTGTGATGACGACAAGTAAAATATTGAAGAAGTACATGACAAAAATTATACAAAATTTAAAGTTTATGCCTAAGATAGTTAGATAAAAGAGGTGAAAGAGATTGGTGCTCCAATTGGGGTCACCTCTCTCACCTAATTCTATCTTTTCAAATTATAGCACACATATAATATTTAATAAATATATTTACATATAAATGTAATAGTTTAATTATAACCTAAGAATTTAGATGTTCAATCCTGATTTCTCTTCTTTCCTGATGATGTTTAATCAAAGTCAAGATTGAGTAAGTTGTGGTGAGTTTTGAAAATTTCCTAGCACTGCCATTTGTATTAAATTATGATATTTAATGACTAATGAGTTATTTGCAGAGACTACTCAATTTCTGTATAGAATACTGATTTTGGAATCCTTCCAAAATCCAAACATCTTCAACACCCACACACAGAGAGGGGAAAAAATTGTGACAAAAAAATGTGAAAAAATTGCCAAAGGTCAAGACGTACATAAAGAGAGAAAAAAAATCTGAGGGAAGTGTTGAATGTCTATCACATAGAGTACAAAAACTATTTCTACTCAATTTATGCTGCATATGTTTGCAAAAAGGAAGGCTTTAACATATTAAATTAAATACCTATTTAATTTGAACTATGACATTTTTTTTCAGAAAATGGGTTTATTAATTTTTTTAAGACCGCAAGGTATTTTTATAAATTTAATCTATTTAAATCGTTCATAAAATTAAATTTTGTTCATCTGCACATGTTTCTTATTTTTTGAGACAGAGTATATATTATTGTTATTATTATTATTATAATTATTATTAAAGAAAGAGTTTCAAGAGGAATTTTTTATTTATAAATAATTTAAATAAAAAAATGAAATTACTATTTGTTTTCAAAATTTATTATGTACTTGAAATGCCCTTTAATATGGTGAAGAAATTGGATAATTTGTATGAGATTTTAAATTTAAATTTTATTGAGTTTAATTGGTATGCATTAATTGTCAATTAATAGAGATAGGGGAAAGTGAGAAATCATGGTGAGTTCCTCATTATAATGAATAATTATTTGTGTAAGTTGGCACTTTTTATTATTTTTATTGGCTACCAATATAAAATTATTTTATACTGTTAGTATATTTAAATTAAATTCAACTTTATTATTGTTAATATATAATTAAAAAAAAAGAAATGCCAATTAATTTAACTAAAGGTTCGTATTAAAAAACTGAATTCGTACTACCAACTTACTATTTTTATAACACAACTTACACAAGGCAGTTAAAAAATAATTTCTATTTTTGGAACCATGAAGCAACCCCAAGGACATACAAGAAATTTTGGTCCGGTGACGCCGGTTGTTGTGTTTCCTTGCTCTCTGATTGGTTGAACATGCTCCACACCAAAGATAAATATTGCCCTCTCTCTCTCTCTCTCTCTCTCTCTCTCTTTCTCTCTGCAGACACACACGCTTGCCCCTTTTTCTGTCTCTCACTACATTCATAGGATCTTGTTTGCTTTCGAAAAGCAAAGAAGAACTCACTCAATCTTCGTGTATCTCTAGTGCTGCATACATAATATCTCCTTGTCCTTTTTCACTGCTTCTCTGTATCTGTTATGCTTCTTGTTTCCCAACGCAGTAACCCTTTTAATAAAAACAAATTGCTCTTTGAATTTTGTGCAAGCAAGGACTCATTTTTCATTTTTTTTGGTCCATTTTTATTTATTTTCTCATTGGGTTAACGTCGCTTCTCATACAAGATCTTATCCCACCCCTGCTTAGGAACTAAGCTGAATCCTTATATATATTCACTTTTTTTCTCTCGGAATTTCTCCATTATGGTTCCCCAGCTTCTGACCACATCACCTTGACCCTTGCTGTTTTTTTTAATCCTTTTTGCAAGTGCTCCTTTATGCTATAGACCGAATCATCAGAAGAGAGAAAAGAGCATATATTTAACAATGGATTCCAATTCCCGTTATCAACTCCAAGAGCACCAACAACAACACCAACCCAATTCTGGGTTGATTCGCTTTCGATCAGTCCTCTCAAATCGCGCACAACAAGGTGGTGCTGGTGGTGATAGTTCTGCTTCCAATAAGGGTACTAGTACTAGTACTAACCCTGGGGAAGGTTCCTGTTCTTCTGAGCCTGAGAGGTTGGTCTTGAGGTTCTTGAATTCAAGTGATGACACCGCTCCTCCTTGTTTGAGAGAGTTTGAGGAAAAGCCTTCTTCTGATCGTAAGGCACTGAACGAGTCAACAACATCTTCAACTTCTATAAGCCGCATGAATTCCCATAAGGGCTATTTACCCTCTCGATTTACGAGGCACAGTTCAGCTTCGAGTTCCTCCGTGGATTGTTCATTTGGGTTGGTGGGATCTGTGGGAAAGGATCTTCCCAGGCCGAGTAGCTTCCCTGTTGGCCATTTATCCGGCAACTTCTCCTTCCAGAATGGTGTTCTGTTCTGCTGTTTTATTACTGTTTTTTGTTTAATGATTCTTTTAGGCCACTTTTTGGGCAATTTTAATGTTTTTATGCTATTTTTTATTCTTTACATTTTTTTTTTTGCTCTAACATTTGTTCTAGTTAGTAGTAGCTAGGATGAATTCAATTGCAATTACATGCCTAGGAAATTCTGGCACATGAAATATTAGAAAACAGTGATTCTGATGAAGGCATTTCTACCCAATTTGTGGTTGCTTGGAATCTGATGATCCGAATTTTCCATGCATGTGAAGTGGTTGAAATCTTTAAGGGTATATTTAAGTTAGTTTATTTTGTGCTCAAAATAATTTACAATCAAAAGCTTATTGAAAGAGCATTTGAAGGGGGAAAAAATTATTTCCCGTTAATTAAGCTAATCCAAACATACTATAAGACTCTTCGACGACTGAATTTTACCTGTCCTTGTCCTTTGTGATATACACCCAGCTCTGTCATGGTTTCATATTTTTTTATCACTTTGCCACGGCTGTGGCGTTTTCAAAGACACAGGATTGAAAATTTAAACCCAAGTTTTCCGTACATTTGTAATAACTTCATTTTGATGGTCTAGAAACATATGTAACAGCTTGAAATGATGGTGGATTGTGTTTCTTATGTTATTAAGAAGAATTTCTTCATATTTAGTTGCAGCTGAGAACTTATACGATTGTGAATTGCAGGGTATGATACTATGAAAGGTGTTGGGAACTACGGTGGGGTGAATGGCAGTGATGCTGAACTTAGTCTATCTACGAACAAATTGAACAGCCAAATTAACTTCTCATCAAGAAGTCCTCCTTCCCTGCGAATGTTATCACAGTTGTCTAAAATGGGAAGTGAGGGCATTGCAGCAACTAGCCATGGTGGATTCCCTTATGGCTCTTGGAATGAGACATCAGAAAAACTCAGTGGCTCGAAGAGGGAGCGAAATAGTAATGATAAGTTAATTTTTGATGCTCAGGTACGTGTATAGGATGCTGAATTTTCTTCTTTTATTTTTCCCAGTTTCTTTGCTTTCTTTTTTTTTTTTTTTGATTTTTTTGATACATATGTTATATGTGCTAAGAATGGGGAGCTTGGGAGTCAAGTTCATACACTATCGCATCACCTGAGTTTTCCAAAAGCGTCATCAGAGATGTTTGCTATGGAGAATATGATTCAGTTCCCAGATTCTGTTCCTTGTAAAATCAGAGCGAAAAGAGGCTGTGCTACTCATCCTCGAAGCATTGCCGAAAGGGTAGGATATTTTCTATATGCAAAAACCAGCTATCTTCTTCTTTTTTTTGTAAAAAAAAAAATGTGATATGAAGATGTGCAATTTTTTTTTAGATCACTCACGCACCCAAATTCACATATTGTCTCTGGGATCGGACACACGACCCCTAATATGCACTTTCTGCAAGGCCAAGAACTTGACCACTTCACCAATGCCTTGCGTGCAAGGCGTGCAAATTATAATGGACTACTGTAACTCTTGGTCCATTGTTTTACCAAAAGCCCAAAACTATAAAAACATACATTATGAATAGTGTTACAATCAGAAAAAATTATCAAAATTTTTTATTGAAAGAAAGAATAGCCATTTTATAGTAATATAATTCATTTATTTATCTAAGAATAAATAAATATAAATTGTTATAGCAAAAAAATTGACAAAAATTTTGACTTTCTAGCATTTTTTATACGTGCAATATTATCTTGAATTCATGAACTAGTTTGTAAAAGATGATTTTGATGATTAATTATTTCAGGTGAGAAGAACTCGGATCAGTGAACGAATGAGAAAATTACAAGAGCTTGTTCCAAACATGGACAAGGTAAGATTCCTCACGTGTTATGTTGCCTTAGAATAGTGGTGGTTTATATTTGGAAAGTTAACATTGATTAATTCTTGATATTATTGGCAGCAAACCGCCACAGCAGACATGTTGGACCTGGCCGTAGGGTACATTAAAGATCTTCAGAAACAATTCAAGGTACGTAAGGAGAGAAGTTTAATTGAGATGTCCGTATATACTCGTCTCCATGCAATTAACGACTCGCTCATATATGTGTGCACTGTGTCTGTCGGATATATAAAAGCAATTATGAGTTTTCAGCTTCCAGTTTTTAGGTTTTGAGAAAGTTGATCCTTAATCAACATGGCATAAGACTTTTAAGAGTTTTTAGTTTTTACCACTAGGTGTGTTTGGTTGAGAGTAACAATAGGGTGGATAAAATTTTATGAATGAACTTCATATATAAAATCTGATCATTACTGTTATATAATTTACAATTATTTTTAGATATGGTATGAGTAAGAAAAATGTGGTGCTTCATATCATTTACACTTCAATATATTAGCTTTGTAGGTTATTGCTATCTTTCACTCTTATCACATTTTTAATGGAGAGCATAATTAAGCTAACATCTTAAGCATTAGGAGTATTGGGCGTTGACATGTACTAACATTTTCAATTACTTTCTGCAGAATCTCAGTGAAAGACGGGCTAAATGCAAATGTATAATCATGCCGAACTCAGATTCAAATAAAACTGCTTGACTTTCTTCTAAGTACACAAAGTTGGATATGATCCGGGATAATCTTCAGGCGCTGAAAAATAACTAGAAAGAAGCTAATGTAAGATGCTATTGTCTTTTTAGGGTGGATTACAAGAGAAGGCAGCTTTTAGCTCTTCACGACAACATTAAGGTTCTTTTAGCCAACGGGGGTTTCAATTACACAGTCAGTGAAACAAATAGTTTATTTGTAATTTTGTATAGAAGAATTTTAATAATGCCTTCATTTTGAAATTATGTTCTTTTTCTTTTATTTTGTTATGAAAGTTTTGACATGTATAATTTGGACAAGGTTTCTTTGTCGCTTCTAATTGAATTGTAGGATTAAAATTGAGGATGAATATATAGAAGACTTGTGCATAGCAGCATGGCTCTTCAGCAAGGTTGTCAAGAACGAGATTCTATGTAAAAATGGAAGGGTATACAGGATTATAAAATATAGGATCGTAGTATGGATAGTAGATCCTATCATAAAAAGACAATTACATTCATATATATATATATATATATATATATATAAATATATATATATATATATATATGCATATAACAACACAAATAAGCAAATAACTCACAATTAACATAATTATACTTCAAATAATACCTAATCAAAAGACAATAAAAAGAGAAATTTTCTCTTAATCCTCAAACATAGAATGAAAATAATCATATTGACACAAAAAAAAATTCAAAACCAATACAAAATAAAATAATAAACAATAAATACACTTACATACACTCACGACTCACCAAAATAAAACCCCAATAGCATGTCAATAAGTAAAATAAAATGAAAAAATAGAACACCAAATAAGCAAACACAAACAGAGAAGAAGAAGAGATGCACATGCACCACTGAAGACCACCGAGACAGAGGAGATGCAAATGTACTAGCACCCATTGGAGACAGATGTGAAAGGCGATGAAGCTAGCAAGGGCGATTTGAGGTGGCATGGCGGTCAACGGCTAGCAGCCAACATGAGAGAGACAGAAATGGCATTAGCTTGAGTAGAGACAGAGAGGGTGAGTTTGAGTATGAGAGAGAGAGAGAGAGAGAGAGATTTGAGGGGGAAGCAGCTTTTCCTAGGGTTTCTTTGTAAAATGGATGGGTTGGCAGCCATGACCAAATCGATTAAATATCAGCCCAGGATAGGCTGAAAATTAGAGCGACCAACTCACTAGGGTTGACCGGTCCTATCGAATTTATGCTCTTGCATGGCCCTCCCAAGCCGTTCTCGCAACTCCAAGCCAAAAGCAGGTTTAAGGACAGTGATGGCTTACGAAAGCGTAGGATCATGCGATCCCACGTGCAAAAACGTAATCCTAACAACCATACTCTTCATGGAGAGCATTTCAATTTATACTTACATTGTATAATTGATGTATATATGCCCAACTACCTACCTGACTCTTTTTGGATATTGTTCTCTCTATTGATTCAACTTAATCCAAATCCGACCATGGTCCTTGTCTGAAATGAAACATATAAGTGAAATGTTTCTTCAACTCATATTTTGGACATTATTTTAAATACTTAGAGATTGATATATAAATAACTTAAAATTTCAGTTATTTATACGGTGAATATAGTGGATATAGTAAAGTAATTAATAATAAATGTAATATTCATTTGTTTATTGGATTTAGTGCTAAAATAATTAAATTTTCAATTATCAACACAGGATTATATGTATTTTTCTCATATATACAAATTCACCAATAATGTACCTAAAGTTTCTATTTGTTAATACATTATTAATCTATGTAGTATGGATACTTCAAAATAGTTGTCGTATCCATATCTGATACGTATTGTGTCAAATACTTTATAGATACTTCAAATTATATTTTATAAGTTTTTGCTTTAACTCTTTTATTTTTTTTTAACTTGTATAAATGGAAATTTTATAACAATCAATAGGATAAGTGCATTTTTAAATGTATACAAGAATTTATGGTAATATTAAAATCATTATTCCTCTCTTTTAATTTAAGATTTATGTTTTTATGTTAGTTTTATACTAATTTTATATGTTATACTATAAGCATATCGTGTTGTATAATTTCTAAATATTATTGTATTGCTATATTTGTCTTGTACCGTATCCATATCACGTATCTATATTTGTGCTTCACAAGCTTCAACGACGTCCAAAAAAATTGGTGTACCAATAAAACAATACTGAACATATAAAGAGAAAAAAAATCAAAATGTAACTCTCAAAAACAATTACATGGCTAATTTTCTGTTTTAATCTTTAAATACGTGATTCTTTATATACTCAATCATATCTAAAAAATTGGTGTATCAATAACAATACTAAAAATATCAAGAGAAAAAGAACAAAAACATAATTCTCGACAGCAATATAGTCTTACATGGCTAATTTTCTGTTTTAATCTTTAAATACCGACGGTATGTAAAAATTGAAATGGGACAACTGCATTATTGGGAGACATGGAGGACTACAAGTGTTGTCAATATATTTACCTAAAAAAATTTTTCCTATAGAAAAGATAGTATTAATATAAGTTATTTCACGTGTTAGTAATTAAGTATGAAAAGCGTTCTGTATGCAGTTTAGGTTACACAAATTGTGTATCGTATAGCCACAACAAGTACCTGTTATCAATTAACACCCACTGACCCACATGTTAGAATGAAAGAGTCCATATAGTGGACTGAATAGAAGCATCACAGCACACATAATCGGGGTGAAGTATCTAATGAATAACCGTGGGCCTTTAACTAGGAAAAATCGGTTGAACAGCTTCCATCAGCTGTACGGCCCTAATAAATGCAATTTGGACTGGAGATTGATGAGATTAATTAGTTCTTGCTTTTGAAGTAAACTTGCTTTCATTAGTGTTACATCACCCATAATTATTTGACCCCGCGAGTTTTATGATTTTTTATAAATTCACATTCACGAGAGATTATATCAAATAGTGCTAATTGTCTCGAAGAAAAAAGAAAACGCTCATTCCGGAGTGAGAAAAAAGAATAAAACTAATTAACACATTTTTTCGCATCTCTTAACATTTCTATAATTTTCATCATATGAGTGGTATTGGCCACCGTAAAACTTTGACATAACGACTCATAGATATTGTCACTTATGAGATGTGAAAAAATGCGAGGAAATATAACGGTTGACTAACATGACTCTTAGATAATGTGTGATCATCATTACTCTAAATAGAAAAGACTTTGTTAACTTAGAAGTTATTGTAGTTACGGGTCTGGCTAGTGGATGCAATTTGATGGTGTACTGTGCAGCGCGCGCACCTCCTCCAACCAGAACTTCCTCCTTAAACATCCTAAACCTTGGGCTGATGACAGGTTGACTAAATGAATTATAGAAAAGTATGCAAAAGACGACGATGATGCAGGACGACCGTATGAGCTGCTTCAGGCTTGGTTCCTTGCATCCGGGCTCCCAAAGTGGCTGTAGAAAGCGATATGTGTATAATTAAGTGTGTATTACAACAATTTCTTTCGTAAAACCCACGTCATACGTTTCCGTACTGGAAAGTTGGAACGCTGCATTTTGGCTGTGTTTATAAAGCCTTTCAAATATTAATTGATAGTGAGTAGCATATGGTTAAGTTGTACTCCGTTCCACCATGGCGGCTATGTCTTTGTACTTGCTTTCAATTTGCATTTTTATATGAGGCATACGGGAAGAAATTAGTGTCAGTACTGTCAGTATATGATAATTAAAATTATATTGATAAAATTTTTTTATTACATTGATAATATAAAATTATTTTATACTGCCAGTATAATTTTATACTGTCAGTGTATGATAATTAAAATTACACTGATAAAATTTTTTGATTATACTGATGGTATAAAATTATTTTATACTGCTAGTATAATTTTAGATTATCAGTATATGATAATTAATTTTTAAAATATATTTAATTATATTTTTAAATTTTTTTAAAATTAAATATTATTATAATGCATGATGATTAATGTATCGATCAATATCCACTTGTCATGTTGTGAGTTGTAATCTTCATACGAAGAATTTTAAAAATCTTTGTCACAGCGTGCACCTTGTTTTAATTACCATTTGTGGGCGTTGTCTACCGTGCACCAACAACATTACATGCGTCCTCTCTACGTTGGGTAACGGTTAAGAATGTACAAAATGCACAATTGTTGACGGATACCAGAGAACTGCCCTTAGTTGATAGTGTGTAGCATATGGTTAAGTTGTACTCCGTTCCATCTTGGCGGCTATGTCTTTGTACTTGCTTTCAATTTGCATTTTTATATGAGGCATACGGGTACAAATTAGAGGTGTAATTGGATTGGATTAATTTAATAAATTTAAAGGTGTAAATCAAATTAATTTAATTAGTTTGGATTGTGTGGATAATTTGTTCATCTTTAATATGAAACCAAATTAATAATTGGTTTGATTTTGGGTTTATAATTTTTTTAATTCGATTATTTAAATATTTAGTCCAATCAATTAATTTTTTTTTACTTCTAATATTTCCAAATTTTGGACTTAAGCTTTTAGTAATATAATTATTTTTTATTTATTTTATTAATATTTATTTAAAAAACTTATTTATTTATATCATTATTAAGTATATCATAATCAAATTTTATATTATTATTAATTGTTATAAAAATAATTTTTTTAAAAAATATAATTATTTATTTTTTACTTTAATTCAATGATCCCAACCAAATTAACTCGATTTTAATCGGATTGGTTTGGTTCGGATTTATTGAAAAATAAAATAAAATCCAAATAAAATCAATTCAATTAAATTTAATTTGTTCAATTTATTTTTTTACTCAAATTCAATCCAAACTAATTTATTTAAACTTCTAGTACAAATGCGAGTGGCTCAATATGTGACACGTAGTTTGATGTAATATTTTATAAATATAGTTGTAATTTTATTAATTATTCCTGTCAAATTGCAAAGTTTTCTTTTTATTAACTTCTTGGCCAAATGTAAATGACTTGACTTTAGATGAACTGCATAGATAAATTAATTAAAGTGCACACAGAATCATCCAACACACCGCAATAGAAAGTCAGATATAAATAATTAAGGCCAATGAAACATAATTGAAAGTATTTAATTTAATTTAATTCAAACTCAATATTCTTTACGCTTTTGGTCTAGACACAATTATTATGGCAAAAGAAGTCTTGGAATGCTAAGTGCCGTTCTTTTTTGTCTGCAATGATAAGGGCGTTTTTATTTTTTATTTTTTTGAAAAAAAATTCATAAGTATCTCTCACGTAAGGAAATACTTTTTAAGATTCGAACAGTCACCATATATAGCAAACTAATCCTTCTATTAAATACAAGTCTCATTGGCATGATAAATGAATTTTATAAACTATAATTTAGTTTAGTTATTTATTTATTTTTAAGAATTTAATTTTTATTACTGATAATATAAAAAAATTATATTATTATCTAATTATATATTGTTACATTTACAAAAATATTTAATTTGCACATCTAATATTTCAAAAATCTCATATATAACAGCAATAATTGAAGACATAATATGTTATTGGTATATCAAAATTACTCTCTATTTTTTAATTGTCCCGGATTATACATGTATCGCCTGATTGTTACATAGCACCGAAGAATAATTTTCTCAAAAACTCACTGCAAGATAGTATGGAGAATAAACAAATTGTAAATAATATTTTAGAAGTATAATATTTGAGATCAATTTTAACGTACCGTTGCTGTAAAATATAACTTTTATATTGTTATTTAATTGCATATCACTATTTGTAAGACTTCTGAGGTAGTGGTGTGTCAAACACTTTTAGTTATATGTCAATACATGATTAAATGTTAATATAAAACTTTTTTATCTTGTGTCAAAATTAAATTCTATTAATTATCTCTAATAACAAATACTCAATGTTTATATCACATAATTTAAATTTGTAAATCTACGTTTTGATCTTATTATAGAATAATCAATGATAACTATTCCATGAAATGCAAGCAAAATCACATATGTCAGAAAGGAGGAGTTTTTCTTTCATTTTTCTTTCTCCAAATTTCCTCGATCTTCCTACTCTAACATTTTTGTTTTCTTTGCATTATTCATTTTCTTTCATTTTTTGATCGACAAATCGAGCCATGATGAGGGATATGGAAGGCAGCATGTTCCCGATTATATAGCAGCATCACGATCTATCTGTGCTGAATAGGGTTAGGGAATTTTGAGGATGTCGAATTTGTACGGGGACTACAACCAGAAGATTGATTACGTATTCAAGGTGGTGCTGATCGGCGACTCCGCTGTTGGCAAAACGCAGCTGCTGGCGCGTTTCGCTAGGAACGAATTTAGCGTGGATTCCAAAGCAACAATTGGCGTTGAATTTCAGACTAAAACTCTCGTTATTGATAACAAAACCGTCAAGGCTCAGATATGGGACACCGCTGGCCAAGAAAGGTTCGTTACCTTCTTTCTTTCCCAATCTAGCTTTAATTATGCCATGGAAAATTGTGGCTTTTTTTTTTTTAATTTTTTTTTCTCTCAGAGTATTGCATGTTACACGTTGTTTTTGTTATGGTAATGATAATTAGGTGGATCAATTCATAATTTGAGAAACTTGAAATTTATGAATATGTTTGTTTTACAATTCGGGGAAACAAATATTATCAAAGAAAAAAGGAAGGAGAAAAGAGTAGGGAGAAGGTTTCCAGAATCATTTTGTTTTACAGGGTATGAATCATAGATATGGTACGGGAATATTCCTACGTAGTGAAAATAATAAAACAAAATCCGGACGAAATTAAGCATGCCAACTTATTCCATCGAAAATTCAAGAGAATTTTAAGCATAAAGAGAAACCGTTTTATACATTGGTGTTCTTAATTTCTGAAAAGTTATATGAATCTTGACTGTTATGATGGCTGGTTCAAGAATTGCTTCTAAATGCAAACTTGGTACTAATTTTCTTCATGTGACCTTGTATGAAAAGTTGGTTGCTGACTACTTGATAAATCTGAGGGTTGCTATCTAGAGTGTTTAATAAAGGATTTAGAAAAATTTCGTGCAGAAAATTCTCTGATTTGGAAATCAACACTTGGTTGGTGTGTCACTGTCATTAGAATTTGCATTTTTATATTGGTTACTTGAATATCATTTCTTGAGTAAGGGACATTTGTGGGCCAATTTTCAAACGTGTTCTGATTATGCCTTTATTATGAAGTTAATTTGACTTTACAGTCAGTCAGCTATAAGATACAGTTGCGCAAAGTACACATTGCTTGAATTCACAGTAAGATAGAAATTAGCATCAAAGTTTTTCAAACACCTTCCATTCCCTATCCTATTTCTTAAGGCATATGAGTCTTGCTGCTTGGGAAAGTTTTCTATCAACAAGTGATGAAACTTTATCTAGACTATTAGTCTAATCAACAGATTACCCACGATAAAATGCATTAAAAATAATGGTGGTACGTATACTACTTTGCGTGGTAGTTGCAATACTATACTCTAGATCAAGCAAGTTTTGAAGTTTTTTGGCCATTCACCGATATTCTATGAGATATATGAAAACAAATGGATAATACTAAGATTTCTCAGGTTTATTTAATGCAAATTTTGGATGATTGTGACTGTTCTAGTCTCATGTGTTAAGCATTTATACATCTTTACAATGTGGGAATTTAAATGGAAGGGAAGTTCATCCGCTGTCCTGTCAGCAGATTTATAATTAAAATTTCCATACTGTGTTTTATTGAAGATCAACAAAGTAGCTTGGAGCAGGTCATTGAAAAGAAATAAATGAGGAACGATCAAAGATATCACTAGCTTTAACCGTGGTATTATCTTCTTGAACTGATGAATAAGGCTGTGTTCAAGATAATGTGATCATGTACGATATGCACTAGGGAAGTAGTTGTTAAATGGCCTCATACGAATCCGAAGTCATGTGGCGTTTGCTTTGTTTGCATCTTAGTTTGTTACAACCTGAATGCTTTCTTCGAAGTTCTATTTAACCTTGTTAGCATTAGACTTGAAAGTTGCTTCTTCTTCTCTATTTCAGGTATAGGGCAGTTACTAGTGCATACTATCGAGGTGCTGTTGGAGCAATGTTGGTTTATGACATGACTAAGCGTCAATCTTTTGATCACATGGCCAGATGGTTAGAAGAATTGAGAGGTCATGCTGACAAAAGCATAGTTATCATGCTAATTGGCAACAAGTGTGATTTGGGAAGTCTTAGAGCAGTGCCAACAGAAGATGCGGAGGAGTTTGCACAAAGAGAGAACCTATTCTTCATGGAGACATCAGCACTTGAGTCCACTAACGTTGAAACTTGCTTTCTGGATATTCTAACTGAGATATACAGAATTAATGCCAAGAAAACACTAACTGGTAATGGTGAAGGAGATCCTAAGGGTTCAGGGCTCAAGGGAAGCAGGATAATTGTTACTAACCAAGATACGAACGTTGGAAAAAAAGGTGGCTGCTGTTTTTCGTCCTAGCTTTTGTTTGTTTTGATGATTCTTGGGATTTGGGAAGCATATTGCTCACACACGCTCTCCATTTATGGGAGTTTGTAGAGAGGGTAGTTACTTTTGTTGGTGATTATCTCATCAGCCATTAGCCAAATATGGGCTATGTATTTATAAGTGAGCATGTTACATGTGCTTCTACTTCTTCTTTGCCTTTTTCCAACTATAGGATTTAAATTTGTTAATACAAATTCTCACTTTTTCAATACATTCGTAAAGCCATGGTTACAATAGGTTAATTTTAGAGGGTCATATGTTCATTGATCCTATTTTCTAGAGTCTTATTACTTGAATCTATATTTTAGAATATCAAAATGGACACCACAGTCTCAATGCTAGTGTGGATTTTAAGGTGTGAAATCAATAAAATTTTTTATTTTTTTTTTGTCTTATTTAGTATTTACTTTTTATGTATAAAGAAATGTTTGTTTTTTCTAAATGAGATTATACTTTTGTGATTTGGAAGGTGCCATCATCATCTATGACAATCTTACTTTATATAGACGTTATAAGCGTGACTCTTCTTTGTTCTTAATTTTTTTTTTTTTTGGATATACAAAATAAATGAGTTTACACTTTACATTCACACTCTTTCTCTATGCTCGGAATTGTATGTGAATAAATGAGTACATTATAAGGTCATGATTAGTTAACAAAATGAGTAAATTTTAGACTTAGATTGTGAAAAGAAAATTGCTTAATGGTACAAAATATGATTTGTACCAAAACGTGCAAAGAGTAAGTCCAATAAAAAATATTCCACCTTTCAAAGAGTGGGTGATTTTCTCTCTACTATTATATAGAATCCTCTCTTGTGATTGGTTATATTTCTCTTCATAACCTTTGGGTTCAATTCAATTTTGTACCAATTCATGAGAAGTAAAAGTATTTAGAATTGAATAAAAAAATGGGTTATATATATATATATATATATGTATATATATATGTGTGTAGGTTGAAATGGATTTCCTTAGTGTATTTTAGCTCATTCACCAAGAGCTCCCAATATTACACGCTTATGGAGCTTTGATAAATGTTATTTGTGGTTTATTAGCTGAAGATTGGAATGTACAATTAAGACACATTTATCATGAAGCTAATAGATTTGTTGATAGACTAGCATTTGTTTTTGGTCTTGGATACACTAGCATATTGTGCTCACAGATTGCTTCTTGGGCTCACGTTTTTTGATAAGCTTTCTCCTTATGCCTCTTCAGAGTTTCTAGCATATCTTATCGGGCATAGTTGGACCTAGTTTGCCCATGTGTAATTCTTTGGACTATGGCCACGGTGTACATAAAAAAAAAAAAAAATTGATTGAAAAAGTTATGTGAAAAATTGAAATTTGAACTATAACAAAATCAAATTTATAAAATTATATATCTCAAATAAGAGGAGAGATCAACATATTAGTGTTTGCTTGATGAAAATCAATTATTTCAATTTGACAATTTTCAGAAACTAAACTATACACAATCAAACTTGTATAATTATATATCGCTCATAAGAGGAGAGATTACTTTATAAAAGTGTAATACTTAGCATACTCATGGCATTCAATAATTTTTTGGTAATCCATCACTGAACTATAATTATCTATTATGTTAGTAATTTGTGCCAAAATTTTTTCATAAATTAGATATTAATAAAAATGTGATCAAATAATTTTTATTTATATAAATTTAAGAAGTACTTATTATGCAGATTTTGATTTATATAAAATTTATCAAATAATTTTGGATTAATTTAAAATTTTATAGATATGACATATTAACATATAAACTTTGAATCTTATAGTGGGGTTTGTCAAAATTTCTTTGATAAAAAGTTATTCCAAATGACGTAATAATAATAGATAACAAACTAGAATGACATTTTTCCTTTTTTTTTGGGTCGTGAGAAGGAGCTTATAATTGACTTAACAATTGAACTTTTTTTGTTCGGGGGAGATTGTAATTCCGAAAGGCCCAACAAGACCGAATGCCCTTGCAGAGTTGCAGTTTTCTCAAGGTCCAAACCAGCACATTAAGTTACAACTCACAGCGTTGACCACATAAAAAAAAAAAGACACCGCTGCCAAAAATCCCGCCCAAAGCAGAATTTGAAATTCAAACGAGCCGTTCGGTTACTCCATCGCCTCTTTGCGCCACGTGTTAAATTAATTCCACCATTTCGCAATTTCGCTCTGGCTTTGCACAAGAAGCATCAAGCTTGCGTTTGATTTGAGATTGAGCACTGTAAGTGCGCCCATTTTTTCATTTTGAAAACTTGCCATTTCGGTCTCCTTTCAAAACCTGCTTCCTCCTCTTCTTATTATTCTCTCCTGCAAGCACTGCACACCACAGAAACAAAGAAAGAAAACCCTCAGAGGTACTACGATACAATACACAGAGCAACACAACACAAACACCCTCTTCTTTTCTTAGCATTTCCTCACTTTCGTTTTTTTCCCCTTTCAGAACCATGCCGGAAGCACGAGACCGCCGCTCAACCCCGCTCGACATTGCCGCCGCCTTTGCCCGCCGGCGAGCTTCCATCCTCGGCATCGCCGACGACGAACTCGAAACGCGCGTATTCGGAGCCACTCCCACGAGGCCAGCAGCGGCGCCAACCGGTTCGGGTCATGCTCGGGTCGGGTTCGGAACCCCTAGAAGAGGTGCGGGTCGCGGGCGTGCCGCACTTCGGGTGTCGGGTGGCGCAGAGAATAACAGCCCCTTGGGAAGTGGAAGGCGAGGAAGGGGTCGTGGAAGTGCTGGTTCTTCCCGCAGCGTGCTTCCTTCTTGGTACCCCAGAACCCCTCTCAGGGACATCACTGCTGTTACGCGGGTAAATCAATAAAACTACGCCATCTCACTTTCTTTTTCGCGTCGTCCATTTCTTCTTCTTCTTCTTCTTTTCCCGTTTGCGTAGTTTCGCTACCTTTTTGTTAGTTAATTGATTTTTTCCTTTCATTAGTGATTGTCTTTTTTCTTTGTTGTGTTGCTTTGTTTTTTGAAATTAATTGTGGTCAAAAAGTAGCTCGGTTTGCTTTGTTAATTGTGAGGTTAATGTTAGTGTGCAGTTTTCTTGACCATTTCTCTTGCGGGTAACTTGCTGCATTTGTTTTGTAATGTTGTGGGTTTGCTTGCAATCACTGCGTAGGCAATTTTAATTGAGACTATATATGCTGCTCGACTTTTAAGTTTCAGTGAATGTTTGGATTGGTTTATTATGTATTTTTGTATAATTAGCTTCTAATCTATGGCTTACCAAGAGGGTTTTTTGATAATAAACAAGAAAGAACCGCTTTTATAATCCGAAGATGCACCCATTGAAAATTCGATTTGTATTGGGCGGTGGGGATTATGGTCAAAATGAAATCTTTGTCGTTCCAGATGATGTGTGGTTCGAGTTCTGCAATATTGTGTGTTGTGGCCCCTGTTCGTGGATCTTCCATCAACGTTGTAAGTGGTTTATATGATGTGCCGGTTTTCCGGTGTCTACATGGGCTCAGTTTTTACTTATTAGCATGTTCGGTTTCTTGCTTGGAAACCTTCAAATCATTATTTTGGTAAAAACTTCTCTCTTCTAGCTTCATAGTTTTTGGGGCCTGCAAACAGAATCCAAACTACCTATATGTGTTGTATTATTAGAAATGCACTTCATTGATCAGAATTTCTTCTCATGAGGCATATGGTTGCAGTCATCCCGTCGTTTTGGAATTGTGATTTCACTTCTGTTTCTTCATTGGAGCTTCTTTCTTGAAATGCTAATTTGGATCGGGACCTCTGTTTTTAGGCAATTGAAAGGAGGAGAGCTCGTTTGGGAGAGAACGAAGGCCAGCAAACTGGGATCCCGTTCCCGGCGGATCAGTTGCTTCCTGATCCTTCTATGCCCGCGGACAATGCTCATGTTGAGCATGGTGCTTCTGTGATCACTCCAAAGCCAGCATCAGGTGTTAAGCTCCAAACACCCGGTGGCAAGGTACCAAAGATTCTGCTTGATATTGCCAATCAAACAGAAGAGGGAGAGTCAGAGTTAACGCCCCAGAAGAAACTGCTCAACTCTATTGATAATGTTGAGAAGGCTGTGAGGGAGGAGCTTCAGAGACTGAAGAGGACACCCAGTGCTAAGAAAGCGGAAAGAGAGAAAAGGGTTCGTACTTTGATGTCCATGAGGTAATTTTAGAGGAAGAGAAAATAGATAATCAGATTAAGACAGCGAAGATAGATTGGGATTTGACACACAAACAAGGAAGGGAACATTTTATGTGAAATCATCCTCTGATGATATCTTGGTCTCGGTTGATCCAGCAGAAAATTTTCCATTACCAGTTTGCTTCGTATCTTCGACTTCAAAGTCAGATTAATGGTATTTTTTCGTTTTAATTCTTGTTCTAACATCTTTGCTGAAGGTCTTGAAGTAGGACTAGTAGGCATGCACTCTTGTTCTTTCCATCATTCTTTGATGGCTTTGGATAGGTATTGTAGGAGTTGGGACTATTTCAATCCTGTGTACATAATTCCCATGTTTCATTGTGTCCAAGAACTTGTGGAGTATACTTTTGTACAATTACTTACAGTGTATGCTAAGAATTTTGCGGCAGATTTGTGCACAGAGTTCTTTCCAGTGTTTGATATTTGCTGTTCCTTTTCCATGTATTAATAAGGTTCATAATAACCCAAAGTATCACAATAAGATTATGGACAGGAAACACGAAAAGTTTCGCATGCCATTCTAGTACATGTGGTTGCGTGCTGGTTCCACCTAGCTTCTAACTGGGGCAAAGAAAAATTTGATCTCATTTTTTGTAGGTAAAAAGTACATTTTCATTTTTTAAATTCCTATTGTAATTTTGTTTTTCTTAAATTCATCATGTAACTATTTATATCACCACATCATTATCTTTATGCCTAACTTTGTTAATACAATAACAATATTTTCAGTAGATTTCTTAGTGATAAAAATAAAACTGTCAAGTGTCTTATATCTACAACTGGCATGAACTATTAATCATAGCATCATCTTCTTCTCGTTCCTTCTCCTTCTCCTCCTCCTCTTTTTCTATTTCTCTGTCTCTTTGTCTCCATCTTAGGGTAAATAATGAGAACAGTTTAGAACATTACTTTCACTTGCAATTCAATCTTTAAACTTAATATGTAACAAATTGGAGGTTTAATTTCAATATATTATTATTGTAAAATCTTTTTGTATAGTCACTCAAGCTTGCGGTGGACCAAGCTTAAGCGAGTCAAATTAAGTTGGTCTATAAACCAAATGAGTTGAAAAAAATTAGTTCGTGTGTGCCTCGCATTAGCTAGCACATTTGTAGGCTAGCCTACATCACACTTATTTTTTTATTGTATTTAAAATTAGAAAAAAAATATTTTATCTCCTAAACTACAAGCCATGTGTGCATCAACTTTGATATTTTAAAAAAATGCCAATCAACTCTTTGAATTTTTCTAAATAAGCAATCAACTCTTCTATTAATTTTTCTTTCAATTGTTAAAGAAAAAGTGCACATCTAAGAAAGTTTACGATATTAAGTTATATATTTATGAACATTTAGAGGATCAATTTACATATGACTTCAATTTTAAGGGGTATAATATATTTATTTTGACTAAAATACATATTTAGGGGGCATGTGGATCGAGGAATGATTTTTCATTTTGGGGAATACCACTCCAAAAATGCATTTCAATTGTATTTGGTATACAAAGACATTCCCAGAAATACGATAAATTTTCTTCCAAAAATACCCATGATAAAATGGCATTGGCAATGGTTCGATAGTTATGATGGTTTTTCAAGATGTATGGTTTATAGGGCAATATAGTCTTTTTACTTCCAAAAACCTCCCTTTCCATGGAAATCCAACTTTTCCATGGGGGGTGTGGAAATAAAATTTAAACATTTTTCATTCCCAAAATTCTAACTTGCTCGGGAATATTTTTTCAAATTGTGAACTGAATATGAGAATATTATATTCCTAAGTTTAAATTTTTGAGAATATATAAACATTTCATGACCCACAGGCCCTCTTAAGAAAGTTTGAGAGGTCGATTTGTATTCTTTTAAAATACAAAGGCTAAAGTCACATGGCCTATAATTTAGAAGAGTAAAGTACTTTTACAATAGGAACACATGAAGAAGGGGTGCAAGGGTGAGCAATGGAGCCAACAGTCAATGGAAGTGCAAAGAACTATGATAGTGGAGGCATGAGTTGCAGTAGTCATGGGTTTGAACTTCAATGGGGAGGAGAGGAAGAATGAAAACAAAGATTAAGTGTAATATGAGGAAGAATGAGTGTGTGGTGTAGCGGTGTGTGGGACTGTGTGAAGATGTTACTAGAAGGTTGAAATGAGAGTGAAATGTGAATGCGTAATTTTGGTTAGATTTTTGTTTTTGTTTTTTCAGTCAACATGATTTTGGTTGGGTTAGTTTTAGTTTGAGAGCTTGGTCAATAACTAAATTGTATACAAAATAAAAGCAAGTTAGCGGGTATATTTACAAATAAAGAGTTAATCCACAAATTTTAGCCCACTTAACCTTACGGTATATTCACCAAAAAACAAATTGGAAAAAATGTTTAGCTTTAACCCGAGTGGATTGTAATTTAACGGATCAGTTTGCGGATCGATACTTAGCTCTAATAGCTACATTTACAATAAATTAAAATTAATCTCATAAATTAGTTCTTAAATTGTGGCCGAGGCTTAGATTAAATGGTAAAATTGATGTCTTATAAATCCATATATAAAAAGTTCGATCTCCATCTACTAGACCTAAAAAAAAAATAATTGGTTCTTAAATTTATAAAACTTATATCAGTTAGTTCTTTTTTATATTTTATTTTAACATAAAATTAATGTGAACTTTTGCTCTGCATCTGAAAGATATCTTTAAAGACAAAAGTCAGATAAAGAAAACTAAATTACTAATTTACTCTCACATTGATCATTGTTGTGAATGGTCTTTTATTATATGGACAAATTATTGTAGTTATTAATTTATGAGATTTATTTTAATATATTGTTATCTTTTATTGTCTATTAATTATATTCAATCTTTTATAACTTTTGATGTTATTATAATATAAGTCGAACATGTTTAATGATATGATCAAATAAAAGAAAATGATTGTGTAAATAAGTTTTATGCTAATAATACATTAAAACTAAATTATTTAATATGCAAAAAATTATTTACTTATTATTATTATAATAAATCATGAAATTACTAAAAATCAAGTAAATTAAATAATGATCATTTAAATAATAATTTTTTAAAAATAAAATACATCAAGTCTCATTTTCTCTCTTGTTATTTATTTTATGATAAATTATTTGTAAAATTATAATTCAATAAATTAAATAATGAGATCATGAATTACTTTTTTCAAGTTGCAGGGTGGCATGTGTCCCTCTTCCTCGTGCACATGATACTCCGTCAACTCAAATTGATGCCGTGCTTCATGTGGAAACCACTACTAGGGCAGATACGAGAAGCTGCCACGATTAGGGTTTTTAGAAAAGCAAAAAAGTTCCTGCCCTTTGTCGTCATTCTTTTTGTATTTTTTTTTTTTTTTATGGGCATAAATGTTTTAGTCATCAATTTTTGATGAGATTCTTTCATTGAAATGAGGAGACAGGAAAATATACGTAAAGGAATCAGAAAAGTCCTAATCATATGATATGTTTCGATGGTTATGTATGAAGTAAGATGTTGATCAGTCGAAAAATGGAAAATGGGAAATCAAAATCAGGTCTTCTATCAGTGGAGGGACCGAGGGAGATGTATTGATCATTTTTGCTGTATCTGCAAGTGTTTTCGCTACAAGCAGCTATGATATGAACTTATGATATTCTCTCCCATCTTTAAAATTTACACTCCTATTACGATTGATTAATCACGAACAAATTTATAATAAGTAGGTATACATTATAATTAATAAAATTATAATAAAATTAACGTAAAGTTAGTCAATGTGATAGGTGCCTTGACCCCTTAGAGATCTCAAATTCAAGTTCTGAGAATAGAAAAAATTCTTATTAGGAGACCCATGCTTTTTTCAAAAACTTTAGTCGGGTCGGGCCGGATTCTTAATATAAAGACTCGAATACTAATAATTCCATTGAGACAAAAAAAGTAACATTATAATGGAATATTATTATATTCATTATAATGTTTACATAAATAATTATAAATTTATATTTAACAACTATGATATGTTAATAATTAATAATTATATTATCAATTACATTACATACGTAATTAATTATAAATTAATACATAGTTGACTGGTGTTAAATTAATGTAAAAAAGGTGGTATAAAACCATCATTTTTCTTTTGATAATATTTTTTAATATTAAAACTAAAATGATATAAATTAAATAATATACAATAACAAATTTTCCTTTAAAAATACTCAAACATTTTTAGTTAAAATTTCTATTCTAAACATTAGAATTAATATTAAAAGATTTTAATTTTAATATATTATTAATTTAAAATAATTTATTTTATTAATTGATTATATTATATTATTATAAATTTAAAATATTATTGCAAATTAAATGCTTTTAAAAGTATAGTAATATAGTTAATTATAATATAATTTTTTTTACAGTATTACTATATCAAAATTAAATTCATGCTTAAATTTCTTTATATGTGTTAATTGTTAATTTAAGTGCCTATGAGCAGTTGTTACTTCTGGAAGTAAGAATTTGTCACACGTAAGTATTGTTAACTCCCGAACTCCTTGCTGTATCGATCCAACCAATAGCAATAGAGGTCGATTATATTATATATGTTATTGGTTGTTAATCGCATGGTTTTGGAGTTCCTCTGTGGACTCAATTGAAACGAAAGAGATCGGGGAAGAAATAGTAATTTTCATGTAGTAACCGAATAAGTGTTGTCTGGTTCAAAATTTTCTCACTGAAAAAGATACCTTTGTTAAAAGCAATTGAAGAGACGTTTCTAATAAAAGTGCTTAGAGAAGTCAAATTTATCATTTTTTTGTGAAAAGAATGTAATCCAACAAGCACTTAATCTTCCCATTGATGAGATAAAATGAACTACGCTTCATTAATTTCTGCTTAATCTGATGAAGTATAAAATCTAATAGATCCATGAATGTATAATGTGATATCATCTTTGATTTATCAAACAATCATATATATGAAGAACTTTTACCACTTATACATCTCATTATTATTATTCCTACAATTGGTATGGCCTTTCAACCGCGTAGAGAAAACTAAAGTACAGAAATCCAAATGAAGAGAGCCAATGAGTGCTTCAAAAGCTTGATGAATATTACATTACTACTGGAATCGAGCAAGAACCAGGACTCCACCAATACCTCATGCATCAGCCTTGTATGCCACTAGGAATGCAAAGCAAGCGCAAGCATGTGTGTTGTAGGTAAGTTTGCACATAGACCAAGAGGGATTACGGGGCTGAATTGATCCCAACATTGTGCTAGTGATGTAGACATTGGTCCATACACATTAAAGGTGGGAATGTTACACGAGAGGAATATTTTCCTACGAAGAAGCATAATATGGCTCTCCACAAAGAAGCTGATACTAGAAAGAAACCAAAGAAGGAACAAAAGATAGTAATATTGGCAACCGATCAAGGTTGCCATGGGAGCTGAAGGCATACAGATCTATTAGCATTGGTCGGTGTTTCTTATAATGGCCTTCACGATAGTTATTACACAGAAAAAAAGCACGCTTTGCAAATTTGTTTTATTTTTTATTTGCTGCGTGGAAAGCGAGGCCTCAAAAAAATAAAAAAAGAGCATTAATTATTTAATTTAGCCTAGACCCCACAGTAATGGCATGTTTGTTTCTCTCCAATCTCGCTCTCTCTTTTTTCTTTTTTATTTGCTTGAATATAATCGATGGTTTTGCTTTAATTTACATTGCAAGTCAATATAAGCTTACAAGTATGTTTGGGTTATTTTTTGCGGGAATGTTTTTTAGATTGTGATTTAAAAAATTTCGCAATCCGAAAATCTTAAAAACAATTTTAACATTTGCTTTAATGTTATGTTATATTATATTATATATGAAAGAAGTCCATTATGGCTTAGTTATATTATATTATATTATGGGGTGGTAGTGTTCTGTTACGTCAGTGTCTGACTATTATGGTTTAGTCATGGGATATGGCTTGTAATCTAACCTTATGCTTAGTTAGCCTTATGAATAAATATGCTTTTGTTCATATTTCAGACAAATTGTGAACTGAGGTAGACTTTCACCTCTATACAGAGAATTGTCCGTGCCCATGTCTCAATTATAAAAAATATTGTAAAAGAAGTCCCTTGGGCCTAAAGGAGGCCCGACCCTCAGATATCCCATCAGGCCCAAAAGGAAAGTACTAGGACGAGAATGGAAGAGTACAAATTGAGAGAATGAACCATGAGTAGGCATGCACTGGTCGCTAAAAAAAAAAAAAAAAAACCATGAGTAGGCATGCTAAGCCACTAAGCTGCAAGCTCATGCTCTTATGAATACATTGATATTGTTGACCCGAAACAGTAAAAATGAATCCATCCATCCATCCATTATCCTTTCCTCTAATCTCTCAACGTGCCTAGGTTTTCACTTTTTTCTATATGAGAAATGTTTGGGGGACTCATTTTTTATGGGATACCATGTCAACTCATATTCCATTCACTATTAGATGGAATGTAGGTCCCATTCAAGTGGGACCCCTTATCACTTCTCTTTCTATCTCCTTCTCTTATTGCCTCTTTTGATCGTCATTCCTTAGTATCTTTGGGCTGGTTATCATTATTTTTTTTTATTAATATTATTATTATTATGAAAGGACTTACATGAGAAGACAAAATGAAAGGACCCACATAGATACATGCAAAAAACACACGACCAATAGTCACAAGCCATTTCTCATTACAAAAAAAGAACCTTCCAACAACTCTGTCTCAAAGCGAGGTCACTCCCTTCCAACAACTCTTTCTCCAAGCAAGGTTGCTCCAATGGTGGCGAGGCTACGAATGCAACATCAAAGAGGCTTTCGAGCAACATATATTCTCTTCTTTCTTTACTAATTAAATGGATCAGTTCTTCGAAAGTAAAATCAACTGGTCCTATTATTGTGTTCCCTTAGTTTTTTCTTCTTTGTTTAAGAAAGTTTTATATTTAAAAGAAAGTTTCTTTCTTTTAACTTGTGGTTGTGTTTCCTAGTAAGATTATTTTTTCTAACATTTAAATTAATAGAAGTGCAGTTATATATTTTTCTTTTCTTTATAATGAAATGTCTTGGTATAAGTATATGGACAATTGTTCTATTTTTACTAGGTTTGAAATATTGGTTTTTGTTTTTTTGGTTATGTTTGTTCTGTCTTCTTGAACTTTTGTTTGTGGTGGTATTTGAATGGAGATATTTTACATTTTTTTTTTGGCTTGTATTTTGTATGTTACCACTTGTTCTGCTCTCTCTCTCTCTCTCTCTCTCTCTCTCTATTTTTATGGATATGTGGACAATAAGGCCTACCTTCAAGTTATGTTTTCAATGAATCACATTTTCACTGGCTCATGGAAAATAACAAAGAAATCTACAATGGAGATGCAAAATTTAGCACATTTCGTCAAATGAGTAGTCATGTTATTGCTATTTTGAGTTTACTCTTGAGGTGATTTTTGAACTCTTCATTGCACTCTTCAAAATGTATTTAATCAAACAACAAATCCAAGATTATGTCACAAATAACAAGCATTTCTTGATATGGGCATTGAGAAAAAAGGAATAGTGTAAAATTTCCTATGCTTCTCTATATTATTCGTATTACTTTGATGTTTTGATTAATAATAACAACACTTTAGTTAAATTTAGTTTGCATATATTGAATGTAGGTAATTTTTAAAGGGAAAGGAACATTGGTTAATTTTGTTGGAGTTAATCACAATAATGGTACCAAAACTACATTAGGCCAAACTATGGAATGAAAACTCTTCTCTAGGATCTGCTAAAGGGTTTATTTAGCCACAGGGTAGACATGCATTTGGAGATTTGACAAATTGTTCAATCTATTTGTCTAAGAGATTTAACTCAAATGGGAAGGTTGGTATGATTTTGTTCTTCTTCTAATATATGAATTGTTATTATTTGGATCGATAGTAGTGATTATGCGTTGCAGCTTAGTTTGCTCATATTTGATCTTTTCGTTATATAGGTTGTGGGGATTGATGGTTGTCAATAGTTAATACTTTCGAATTTGTAGGTTGTTCTCCAAATGTCATTGTTTAGAGTGAATTAAGGAGGAAAAGGATATTGAACGATAATGACCAACCAAATCAAAAATTTTGAAATGAAATTGGTAAGTAAAACTGGAACCTAGAGCCCTAACCTCACCTCAAACCTCCGCCATCCTACCTGTACTACCTTGGCTCTGGCACACAACCTTGACTCCGGACCATCGACCTCGGAACCTAGAACCTGGACCTCATCTCAACCCTCTGCCATCCCACCTATACTACTTCGCCTCCAGCGCACAACCTTGACCTCGGACCATCTACCCCGAATCTCAGACCCTCAACCTCGAACCTTCCATTTCGAACCCCAGACTTGGTCTCTCTGTTAAACCTGGACCTCAGACCAAAAATATACTTTATAGGGATCAAAAAAATATTTAAACCTTCATATTTTGATGTGTTGTCAATGATTAAATCTTTTGATTTTACAAGTCCTTTTTCAAATGTTATTGATAAAATGGTACAGGTTAGTCAATGTGAATCAGGAAGGAAGAAGCTATTTAATAGTAATGTCCTTCAAATTTTTAATTTGTTATTTGTTATTTGGAATGATATTTTTTTATTTCATATTACTTGAATATTAATTGATGATTTATTGTCTCTTTACGTTTGTATTGATTGGTTATTAATTTTTATAATACTACAACTATAACTATTTGTTTACGTTTAGCTCTAGGACGAGGGAAATTCTTGATTTCTGGGATGAAGTTTTTTTAGCAAAGATCAAATCATTCTAATGGTAATGGTGTTATGGGTTCGGGTTTTCATTTCAGAGAGAATAATTTTGCAATTTCTCTAGACAAAGGTACTAATAGCACAAATGTTATTTTGCGACGCTCTTCAACAAATCACATTGATATTGGGGACTCAGTGCTGCCCTCTTCTGCTAATTGTGATGAAGATATAGATTTATCTTTTGATTTTGAGAACAATGTCTTATCAGATAATGAAAAGAGATGAACCAAATGTAGATCTTCCGTTAGATGACATTGAGATTGATGTTGAATATAAAGGTATAGTTAAATTGATTTGTTAAATTAAGTTGTTGTGTGAGTTGATCTATTTATAACATGATTTAATTAATTTAATAATTTAAATCATTAAATTACTTATTACTTAATGACTTAATTATAATATTTTTCTTTTTTTTTAGATTTTGTTAATACTAATGACGATCTATTGTCAACAATTAACTATGGTATGCTTACTTCATTCTTTAAATGGTCCTTTGTCTGCTTGATTTTTTTTTTTTTTTTGGTAATAGACTACCATGATATCGGTGATCCTATCTTTTCACGCAAATGTTGTGAGCAATCTTTTCATTAAGGCCTATTTATACTTTGTGTTGTTTGAAAGGAAAAGTACAGTTACTATTATTAAGGAGCCCACCTCAACTGTTTATAAGCTTTTTTTTTTTTTTTTTTTTTTTTTGACGATGAATTAGGATGGTCAAAGCATTCACCTCAATTGGTGGAAAGGTAGATAGAGTGATGCTTGGAGTTAGATGGCCTGAGATGGCGATGGCGCGCAGAGTAAGTGGATGAATCATCTTAAATCGCATGGTCCTGCCATCTGATTCATTCTGTCCAATCATGTAGCAACGTGTCTACCAAGTTGATTCATGGTTTGTATCCATCTTCTCAAAGTTTTATGACTTCCACTATCATTAAGACAAACATTATTTCTTTGTTGTTTTACTTTACTGAATTTCTATACACGATTCTGGGAACAACATTTTCTATCGCGTGTTGAACTTTTCTTTTTTCTATCTTTATTTTCTCGCTTTGGAATTATTATATTACAGTGTTCAATTTTTTTTTTAATGATTTTCACTTTAATTGCTTATTTTAATATTCCTTTTTGGTTTGTTTTTGATGCTTCATTTAAATTGAAGCTGTACCTGATATTGTGTTAGACCCTTTAGTCAAATTGTTTTGCACGGCTATGCATGGTTTTGTCAACTACCTCCTTCTGAGAACTTCTGTACTTTCATTTATATTATATCTGAAATTCATGTCCAAACTAATTTTGTTTCTCCATTTGCATCTAAATCTTTTATTGGCAAAGCTTTTTTTTTTTAAAAAAAAAAAAGGAAGAAGTTTAGTGCACTACTATGCATGGTTCTCTGAACTATACTTCATATGATTGCTGAAAGTTCTCTTATGTGTATTCCATTGCTATAATCTTAATCTTGATTTTGTTTGTCCTATATTGATTTGCTTTGATTTTGATCTTGTCTCCAATTTATTTTTCTAAGGTTTTTTTCTTAAAAAAAAAAAAAAAAACTGTGGTGCACTGCTATGCATTGTTATCTGAACTACACTCCTTATGCATTCTGAACCTTTTTCATCTTTATTTTGTTGCTGTAATCTTAATTTTTATTTTCTTGCTTCTATATTGGTTTGCTTTGATTTTGATTTCGTCTCTAACTGGGTATGATGCATTAGTTGAAATGATAAATCATTTCAACTTTTTTTTTTCCCCTTTCCACAGAATTTGAGTCTGTTTTTATATTTTGGAGAATTTTCCTTTTTTTTTACTTTTTTTTTATGAGTCATTTAAATGTTTGATGGGTTTGAGTTTTTTTATTATCTTTTTATTAATGTTAAATTTTAAAGGAGATTTCTCAATTAGATATTCATGGTTTACGTTTTCAATGCTAGGGAGATTTTTGTGTGCTTGTGAAATGCTTAGTTGAAGAACGTTTGATGTTGAAACTGAATTGTGGAAGCATGAATTTGTTGTGTCTTTTGCTGCAAATGCATCGCATGACGGGAAAAAAAAATGCTAATGAGATATTGGAGTAACCTCTGTATATCTTGATGAATTGGAGATTTATGACTTTGTGCTTTCTTTATTAGTTGGTAGTGTTGGAAATATAAATCAAAACCATTTCTGAAAGATCTCTGACAGTTTAAGCTTTTAGTTGGTTTAATTTCTTAAATGGTATCAAAAAACATTATCTCTTTGACCAAGATTTTGAGAATTTAATCCTCACTTCCTCTATAGCATGAAAGGCAATGTATATTCGAGACATGAATCAAAACAATATCTGAACCTTCTCATATTTGATGTTTAATTTAAACTTCAATCTTTCTTCTCCTATTTTGGGTGTGTATATTGTAGCATTGCAGGTTTGGAAATTTTTTCATGATTTTAAGCTCTTTTTTGTTCTTTGGTTCAGGCTCTTAATCTTTTTGTGGACTTCAATATTGCAGAGATTGATACACGCCCGAGTATGAAAGAAAGTTCCATTTTTCCTTTTATTTTATTATGTTTGTGTTTTGGATATTCCGATGCGAATAGAAAAAAATACACCTTTGTGCCATTCACTTGATGGGAAACTATATGCCATAGGTGTTTTTCGCTTTTTCATGATGCCTTTCACATGTTAAATGAGCCCTGAGATTCTTAATGAGTATTCCTTTGGCATTAATGTATAAAATTTAGAACGAGCTTAGAGATTCTTTGTGAGATTTCCTTTGTGCTAATGAAATTCATCTGCAATATCGATGGTGTTATGCTCTTGCCTAATTTCTTGCATAAGTTTTCAAGGGATAATTTGCTGGAATGTTTATTTTTTGACACACCATCATGCAGGAATGAAATTCATCTGCAATATTGATAGTGTTACGCTGGAATGTTTATTTCAAGAGATAATTTCTTGCATATGTTTAGTCTCGCATAGGTTTTCATCTCTAATAATGATATTAATGATTATTTTTGACATACTAAAATGTCTCTTATTTATCACTACTCTTTTCCATCTTGCTTTTTAATCTGCCAAGTGAAGTACTTTATGCATTGTAAATACCCCTACGATCTTTCTAATTGTCTGTGATAATATGCTGGATTGGTTCTTTTTTCAGTTTATTAGAGACGGAAATGGACCTTTCATGTAAATACTACATGGAAAATCTCTTTTTGGTATCTTGCTAAGAGGTCCTGAAAGTTGAGAGTGTGCCAAAAGCTTGCATTTGTTATAGACCTCTTTGATCGCAGTTGTCCTGTCATTTCGTTGGGCAATTTCATGAGTGATGTTGAACATTGCAAAGAATCCTTAATGATTTCAACAGTGAGGATAACCGTAGGATTTGAAGTCCATATAAGCTGGTAAATGCTTTTTCTATTGTCGACAAACAACAACCCACTGTATGCTTGTGGGGTAGGCTAGAGGACCTTCTTTAGTATGGATATGCACTTTAATTCGGTGACATTTCTTTTATTAAATAAAGAACGTTTATTTATTTTGTTTAGGGTCTTGAAATTCATTTTATAATGAGATTTGGCTTTTTTGTTCTCTCTTGATGTCATTTACATTAAAGTGTTACTGATATGTACCCTTAAGTTTTTGGATTCATTCTTGAAGTTGTTTGTAAGGCACCGCAAGTAGAAAGTAGAAATTAAGAAGAAAAGTGTGTATATTATTCACACTCTAACCTGAATATCAGTGAGATATCAGATTAAGCGGAAGAAGAAGAGTATAGAAGTATAACAAAAATCAGAGAACAAAGGATGGAGCACTAAGCAGCTCCTACGCTCCAAGATTGCCCAAATTCAAGCCTATCTTCCTACGGACAGCTCCCCATGCTATAATCAGTAAGTTAGTTACGTAGTGGGCCCTACGACATACTCTCCCACCTCACTATTCTATCTTTTCTATACTACCCCTGAATCTCTTTCTCTTATACACTTTAATTCCCTAAGGGACTTGGTCCCTTACAATGCCTTCCTTTGAACAGCCACCTTGTTCTTAAGGTGGAAAAGTGGAAAATTTAGTTTGATGTCTGCAGCGAGTTCCCAGGAACTCTCAAACTCAAGTAAGTCCTCCCACTAGATGAGTACTTCCAGTTCACTCTTCGAATTTCTTCTGACATCCAACACCTTCGAAGGCTACACCCTCAACTCCTAGTCTTCTGCAAGACCTGCTGGAAAGGGTTGACTCACCACATTCGGTGCTTAGCATTTCTTAAGGAGAGATAAATGAAAAATGGGATGAACCAGGGATTGTGGGGGGAGTTTCAGTTTGTAGGCCACGGTCCCAATTCTGTCTAGCACCTCATAAGGCCCGTACTACCCAGGACTTAGTTTCTGATTAATCCTAGTGGCCAGGCTCTTCAGTTTGTAGGGCTGTATCCAGAGGCACACATATCTCCTACCTCAAATTCAACCTCCCTTCTTCTCTTATCAGATTGAGCTTTAATCCGAGTCTGAGCCTTACTTAGCTGCCATTTCAAATCATCTGACATCATGTTCCTTTCATAAAGTAGCTGATTGACCTCTTCTATAGGTGAAAGGGTCAGGTCTCCTCTTAGAAGAGTAGGGGGATCTCTTCCATAATATTGCTTCCTATGACAATCTTA
The DNA here is from genome assembly GCA_031439595.1 of Pterocarpus santalinus. Lineage (NCBI taxonomy): Eukaryota > Viridiplantae > Streptophyta > Magnoliopsida > Fabales > Fabaceae > Pterocarpus > Pterocarpus santalinus. The sequence continues at coordinate 64,473,753 of CM062532.1, forward strand.
ATTTGTAAGTCTTTTTGTTGTTACTTTGTTTGGCATTCATGTTTGTAATACCATGAATACCAATTTTTTTAATCTTATGATACTCTAATTGTAGGTAATGTTATTTATTTTATCTTTAAAAAAATACCATGAATTTCGTGGTTCAGTTTTTAATCTTAAAATACTCAAATAGTAGAACTAGATTATATATTTATATTTATAAAATTAGATATTTGAAGTTTTAATATGCAATATTATTTACTTTTTTATTAATAAGAATGCTATAGATTTAATGGTTTTAAAAGTAATAAAAGAAGAATTTTATAAGTTACTTAAAATTTGCTAATAGATTGAAATTTTATAAGATTCTTAAATAACCTAAAAATTTTTAATAACACACACATTAAAAAAATAGCTTAGTTTTCTAACTAATATTGATACCTCAAATAAGTGATACTAAATATATATTGTATGAGTAATACAAACATAAAAATTGCAATTTGAGATGATATTAAATATATATTACACGGATTATACAAACATATAAATTGCATAAATAGTGATTAATATATATTATAATTATTAAAAATTAAAAACAAACTTCAAATTAAATACTTGAACTCTAAAATTTATAGCACATTCTAAAGTTCTATCAATTCAATATTTTAGTTGGTAATTTTTTAATCTTATAACATTCAAATTGTAGATCTATATTATATATTAATATCTATATGATTAGATTTTTGAAACTTTAATATGCAATAATATTAATTTTTTTATTAATAAAAATATCTTAGATTTAATGGCTCAAAAAATGGGAGATAAAGAATTTTATAGGTTCTTTAAAATTTAATTGTAGATTGGAATTATATAATAAGGATCCTTAAATAACATAAAGAATTTTAATGACAAAAAAGCAAAAAATTGGTTTTTTAACTAATATTGATATCTCAAATAAGCAATACTAAACATGTATTACATAGGTGATGCAAACATAAAAGTTGCACTTTGAGGTGATACTAAACATATATCATATGGGTAATACAAAACATATGAATTGCACAGCTAATGATTAATATACATTATAATTATTAGCAATTAGATCCAAATTTAAAATTAAATATTTAAACTTTAAAATTTATATCACACTCTAAAATTATATTAATTTAGTTTTTTATTTATTGATTTAAATTACTATTAATTTATTTTTCTAATTTTATAATACTCAAATTGTTAATTTATGTCATGTATTTATGTGTATAATCTATAACACTAGATATTTAAAGTTCTCAATATGCAATATTATTTGCTTTTTATTAATAAAAATGTCATAGATTTAAAAGTTCAAGAAGTAGGGATGAAGAATTTTATAACTTTTTAAAAACTTTCTCATATATTGAAATTTTATAATATCCTTAAATAACATACAAACTTTTAATGACACAAAAAAATAGTCATAGATTGATTTTTTAACTAATATTGTTGCCTAAAATAAGTGATACTAAATGTATATTGTAGGGTGATACAAGCATAAAAATTATATTTTGAGATGATATTAAACATATATTATATAGGTGATAAAAACATATATTTGAAATCTAAAACTTATAGCATACTTTAAAGTTAAATCAATTTACTTTTCAATTAGCAATTTATGTTACTGTTAATAAACTTTTCTAATCTACTCATGATGTGAACTAAATTTTTTTTAACAAATTTATTATTTTAATTTATTGTAAATTAGACTCATCAATTTTGTTCTCAATGAAGAAACTTTTATAATAAGATAGTTTTTTTCATTGAAGTTTCAATTGAACACAATATCTTTCATAAGCTAATACTAGAAAATTTGTTTCCAAGATTCATATAGCTTTATAATTTTTGGGGGGGCGGGGATACTATTTTTTAAATATATCTACTTTATTTGATCATAATTACAATAATGTTATTATTTGAAACATATATAATTTTATTCAAAACTTAAATTATATAAAACAAGTATAAATAATAGTTATATGTTTAAATTGATCTAATATATCAGTAATATAAACTTTCTTACATTCAAATTATGTGACATTTCCATATATTGCACGGATAAATATACTAGTATATTGACATTTTTTGGTTACTGAATATATTGATATTGAAATCAGTACGAAGGTGATGGCATTTGTAATTCCAATTATAAAACGAAGAGCCTTAAAGATTAGACATGGCATTAGCGTAACTGGAGTCCGTAGCTGAGCTTGTCCTGAGCTGATTGTTATCAAAACTGGAATGGATCGACCAGTTCGGACTGAAAACTATTGAATCGGCCGCTTGTCTGGTTTTATTTTTTGTTTGGGTCATATATGCATTTGAATTGGTCAAATCCAGTCAAACCTGATATAAACCGGCCGAATTTAGTTACTAAATGGATGCATTGAACTGATTTTGAGGTTAGATATCTTATGAACTCAAAAATTGTGATTGATGGGATTCATATCCAATCCATGGACAATGGAGGGTGTACTCCGCCATCACTAAGCCATACAATCTATTATGTTGTAATATGCCAATAATATATATATATATATATATATATATATATATATATATATTTGAATAATATTATATTTTTATATATTTATTTAATTAAATCTTGTTCAACCAGTTCAACTAACGACTTATTTGTTGAACTAGTAATTCAGTATTTTGATCGGATCAATCACTGGTCTAAGTTTAATAACTATGAAATTCTGATTTTCTCCTCCCTCTTCCAGTTAAAGATTTGTCACTGCGTTTAGCATTCCTTAAAAGAAAATATTAGATAGTTGGACTTTTTTTCATTAAAATTTCTACTAAAACAAGCTAACATTGTTAACAACTTTTGTATAGATCAACGGTGAGCGCTCCCTTTCCACAATCATGTAGCTCGATACAATATTCGTTAGTCTCGATTAATTGGGGATTTGAGGTTAATACACTCTTAACTTGACATTTCACATATATTTAAAAATTGGATAACACATATTTACCCTAAGTATTTAGTAATTAAAGGTCTCAATATATTTTAATCTCTATAAATATAGGTCATTTTGATTTTAATCCCTCTAAAATTTTTACTTTAGTTATGATTCTTCATTTTTCCCCCTTTTTTTTGTTTTAGTTCCAGTTGTTCTAAATTTTTGTTCTTATAAGTACTTTAGAATATATGTTTAACCTTACAAATATTAAAAATTTTATCTTTTGTTATTATAAATATTTTTTCAATCTTCTTTTAGTTGTTATAATTTATAAATATCAGCACTTAATACTGGGTTTAAATGATAAGGATAAAAAACCTAATAATGGAAAAAATAAGGACCAAAATCAAAGTAAAATTTTTAAAGAGACCAAAAATAAAATGACTTATATTTATAGGGACTTAAAGCATATATAGACTGTAAACAAAATTAGATAATTTATATTCAAAAAACAACACAACCAACTAAAAATGGTCATGTCATCTAGACAGTGAAAATATTGACTTTTGTTTTTCCACTTTCATGTGAAGCATTGACACTCAAGACTTCCTGTCTCCCAACATATTTTCGAGTAATACATATTTTGTTCAGATCTTCTATCGGATTGAGAATTAGGAGTGGTGATATTCAATCTAAATTAAATAAAAATAACAAATCATTCTAAACAAATGGAAAACCGATTAAGTGCAAAAGTTTAGTTTGAATTAGTTATTATTATTTGAAAAAATTGATTAGGTTCAATTAGATTTTGGTTTTAATTTTTAAAACCAATATTTTTTTGGACTGGTTTTAAAACCAATATAATCCTTTAAAAAAATTAATATTATATAAATTATATTTTATTATTAAAGTTATACTTTTATTGATAATAATTATAGATCATCACATAATTTTTTATTTATGTTTAATTTTTAATTAAATATACTTTTATGTATATTAAATGAGTTATATTATTAATTTTTTTAAAAATAGTCACTTTTTAATTTTTAATATTTAATTTTTAATTTTTTTAAAATATTATTAAACAAATCTAATCTAAATAGATAAAAATTGGCCGCCTCGATGCATATAAAAAAATGATAAAAATTGGATCAAATTTAAAATTTAAACTAAAGCAATCTAATTAAACTAGGGAGTGGCTATTGCCTTATATAATGTTTATTGCCACTCCATATTTTATTAAGTATTTAATTTTGATGTATTATTAGTGTTAAAAATTTTTATACAAATATTCAATTATATATTATTATATCAACAAAAATATTTAACTATTCACTATCTTAAATATTTTACAAATGGAAATATGTGATTGAATGATAATATAAAACTCTTTTACACTAACAGTATATTAAAATTAATAATCTTTTTAATTAATTTTTATTTACCTTCTATAAAATATCCTTCCATATTATTTGTTAATTTAAAAATATTTTAATGTTAAATATTTATTATCAATCATAGTTTTATTTAGCACAGACAAGAATGAATTCAACAATACAGAGAGAGAACTCATTTTTTTCCACAAAGTCACGAAAGAAATTAACACTAATAGCCACCGCAATCAATCTATACTTTATAATAATTTTATAAATATATAATGAGAATAAAAATGTCAAACAGTTATTTTTTTTATGTAAAATTATTTTTAGTTTCCATTATTCTACCATAATTTTAGGGAACAAATAACCGGCTTTTAAGGGGAAAATAGGGGGAACTTATTCGCAAGTTATTTGCCCTTCTTATCAATTAATAAACTCCCAAATATAAGAATTTGTTCCCCTTTGCATCATTCTTTTTATCTTCCTCTATTACCTCTCATCCAAACATACTCCAAAAGTGGCCGAGTTCTAAATTGAGTGAGTAATAACATGTATTATGCAATGCTCCTATATCTTGTCTAATGTATTCAATTAATTATTGTTAGTTTCTTCCAGAAGCATTAAGGACCACTTTTCATAATTGAGGAGGATTAGGACCATCTGACGTTTGTTTTTTGTTCATTGATTTCCAATTTTCCGAATTATTTGATGATTTGATCACAACAACCTTGAGATTTCGCCATCCATTGAGGACATCATTCTATTTAAAAATCTTGATCCCAGCGTGGATGCAGAAGCGACTCTTACTAAGAACAAAATAGCCAAACGACAGGTCTTATCATAATCAAATTCCAATCGTGCCGCGCAAGGATTCTTGTATTCTAATCTGTCATATAAAAAGTTTGCAGTAATTTTACATGCAATTTTATATGCAGAGCTATATAAAACTGAGAAGTATTAGTGGCACGTGCCTTTCGTTTCACATACTTGTAGTATGTTTTGGACTTTTGGTAGAAGGTGCCGGATCAGATAGTCCAGCACATGTTTTGGAGTTTGACATGGTCCTCAACTTAGATTGGCACTTATTAAGATCGAATGATGGAGAATGTATCCACTGTTTAGTGCTGTTATATTTACTAAGAGACACACATTTGTTTTAATATTGCAAATGAGTCTCTACGAGAGGAGAGTTGTAGTTACCACCGATAGCTTTTAGGGTACATTGGGTCATGAACCCGACGAAGGTGGAGCGGGGCTACATCCACCAGCGTCGGGTGGCGACGCATTGGTCTGTGCCAGGTGACGTCCATAGGTTTGTCGTTGGAATAGACAGTGGATGGTACTTGTGAACGAACAATGGAAGAAGAATCTGTAGATGAGGAAGTGAGGTGCAGTGGAATGAGAAACTCATAACCCCAAATGGCGTTGACATTGTTGTATGAGGGGTGGACAATGAGACAAAAATTCGATTGGAGGTACTCGTACAATTTAGTCTGTCGTGGATTTTTATGTGTTATATTCCCTCGAGGCACGATTTCATTTTGTCGAATTTGTTGCTTAGGGTTTCCAAATCTCGTACTGCAACACTTGTTTAGGTGGTCGATTTTGCTACTGTTAGATTTTAATGAAGAAGGAGTTGTTTGAGGTGGCAGATTGAAGTTTGCAATATGTTATTACTACTATAATTTTTTGTCGATATGGTCCTAGTTTCAAGTACTTTTGCCAATCCATTTCAGTGATTCAATTTTTAGTGTTCTAATTTCCCAGTAATTTTTGGTGTTCTAATTTAATTTGGCCTGCTCCTTGTTGAAGTGTGCTTTGCTACCAGGGGTGTGAAGCATATGGTTTGAGCTCATGCCTAACTGCTTATAGCTTTAGCAATAGATTTTCCCTTTATATCATCTACCGGTTAACATTTCTTGGCTTCCTCATCTTCGCTAATGTTAGACAGTCACTTGTGTTGTTTTAGATAAAAGCCAATTAACATTACTTTAGTCTCATACTCTATGGATACCAAATTGCAATCATTTTGTTTTTTTTGGCAAGTTACAGATGTGGAGTATATTGAGAGTTTGTGGAAGTGATTAAGTTCGTTCCTATGGCTGTAGAAGATTCATTTATAGTTTTGCATTCTCACATTTGTGATGTTGGTGGAGTGAGTTGTCTATATGTTCAGTTTTAAGTTTAATGTTAGCATGTTAGAATTGTAGTTATAAGTTTATTGTAAGCAAATTAGTACATTTTGAAATTTTAGTTGTTGCAATCATTTAATTGTTTTCCGGTTTCACAAAAGGACAATAAGAATGCTTACCTATGTTGATTTGAATCATTGGTAGCTGCCTTCAATTCTTGTTTGATTCCAAAGGAAAAGGAGTGAGTAAAGTAAAAAAAAAAAAAAGGATTGAAAGGCACTTTGTCTGGTAGATTTGAGCAAGCACTTTTTTGTTTATTAGTAACTCTGTATATCCCATATAGATTCAAATTACAATGGATATGGCTAAGGTCGATCAGCAAGTAGTTTTAGAGAGGTGAGAAAAAGAATGATGGTTGATATCTATATTTTGGTTGTTGATGCGAGTAATAGTAATTTCATTTGATATCACGTAATCTTCCTGTGTGAATCCAAATAATGATAGACTATAGGTCTTATAATGAGCTTTCGGAAGTCAGTGGCTTTGTGAACATATTGATTGCGATAGTAGGTCTTATCGCGGATCATGGTTGCTTACCTAGAACTCAATATGGGAAATCATTTAGTCTACAATGCAAATGATGAATATTTTTCTCCTCCACAAAGGTATATTGATTGTGTTGGACAGCTAATGGAGAACTACCTTGCTGAAATAGCCATAAACAGCAGCTTACTATTCCAAAGTTCATCAGTCTTGCTGAACTAATTCCTGAATAATCAAGTGCAATGGAAGATAGAATGTATAGAGCCACAGACATCTATCTTAAGGCACTGTTCTGTACTAAGATAGCTGTTCTATGTATCAAATTAATTATACTAACAGATTGTTGTATCCTCCAATTGATATAAATTTTTTGTTTGGACAAGCAATCACATTTTACAAAATAGGATTAGATGGTTGTCTCCTATATGGAACATTCTTTCAAGCTTCAGCACAATTGAATAATGAATAGGCTTTAAATTTTGAGATAACTTATCATAGTCATAATTTGTTTGCGACATAACAAAATAGTATTTCCATTGAATTCAAGGATTTGATTGTCATATTATTTGCTTAACAATGCACGATTTATGATAGCTTAAAAAGGTTAATCTTAAGTAAAGAATATGGAAGAAACTCCCTGTATTGAAGTTATATACAAAATTTTGAAGTTTTCATTGGAAAACATCACGGTGAAACTTGTTTCTTCTTAGTGTAAGACCAAGTGGTGGAGGTGATGAAATGTGCAAAAGTCCATAGTTTTGTGCCGGGTACCAAAAACCATGAGTTATTTATTTATTTATTTGGTTATAGAAAATTGAAATCCGATTGACTCACTATTCACATGGAAATTTTTTTGGTACAAAAAACATTAAATTCAATCCAATGAGTCGGTTAAATCAATCTCGGCAAGTAACTGAGTTACTTCAAATGTTTCCATGAATAGCGTTTCTATGTACTTTGCACAAAAAATTTTGCATTGTAGAGTAGTTGTTACCAAGACCAGAAATTTTGTATCCGATTAAAAACAAAGATGAGCTCAACTATGAGATCATAAAATAATATATTCATCCATTGACATTCATAAGTTATAGCTCAACCTGTCCTGGATAATAACCTCGATCCCAAAACTCTCGGCTTTAATGAGGAGCTTGTGATGACTGCCTGACTCTCTTGGCAAAGAAAAAAAGATAAGGACTTAAGTTGCAGTTTTAGAAACATAAGGCAAGGTTAAATTCACAATTATTTTGTTGGACTATCAGAAAGTCCAAAACAAGTGGCGGACCTTGTTAATAGTCACCTTAGTAGAAAGACTTCATTTATCTTTTTTGTTTTTTTTTTGGATGCACGACGCCACGACGTGTAGCTATCATTTCTCATTATACACATTATCTTTTTTTTTTTCACATTAAAAAAATTATATATATATATATATATATATTTTTTTTTCCCAAAAGAGTTGTCTGAATAAAATATTTTCAATAGAAAAAGGTTTGATTGAAGTCATGAGATAAAAATTCTAAAATAAAAAATCATGTATTTTTTACCATTGATTTGATAGAATATCAATTGGGACATCCTTTTTGGATGTTCAAATAACATCCCTCTTTTTCCAAAAGAGTTGTCTGAATAAAATATTTTCAATAAAAAAAGGTTTGATTGAAGTCACTTGTATACCTCCAAAAAAAAAAAATAAAAAAAAAAAAGGAAAAGCGCTGGTTCATTATAAGTAAGGCATGGACTTTGCATCTTTGTAAGCGTTTCAACTCCAAGATAAAGAACCAAATTCTTTGTCCCGAAATTAACCTATGGCTATTGTTGATGCCAATTTTTACTTCTACATGTTCTCCTTCTCCTTAGCTTTGCTCGTTTTCACTTTACTTGTCAAGTCCCTTAGCACAAGAACCTCAAATTCCAGCACCGAAATTCGACCCCCACCAAGCCCACCATCACTACCTATCATTGGACACCTTCACCTTCTAGGCTCAGTCATTCCAAAGTCATTCCAAGCCTTGGCTTGCCTCTATGGCCCTCTCATTCAGCTTCGTCTAGGTGCTTCAACATGCATAGTTGTTTCCAATGCCCAAGTTGCAAGAGAAGTCATGAAGACCCGTGAACTCAACTTTTGCTATCGCCCCAACTTTGGTTCCTCTGAGTACTTCCTTTACAAAGGGTCTTATTTCATCACTGCCCCATATGGCCCTTATTGGCGGTTCATGAAGAAGCTATGCGTGACTCAACTACTCTCGAGCTCGCAGCTTGGGCGTTTCATGCATATAAGGGAACAAGAGATAAAGAAGCTCTTGAAATCCATTATGGTTTGTTCTAGTGAAGGGAGGGCCTGTGATTTGACTTTGGAGCTCACTGCTTTGACCAACAATATTCTATGTCGGATGGCTATGAGCACCACTTGCTTGGACAAGGCTAATGATGCTGAGGAGATTCATGGATTGGTGAGGGAGTTTTTGGAGGTTGGAGCTAAGTTGAGCGTAGGTGAGGTGTTGGGACCTTTGGGGAAATTGGACTTATTTGGGTATGGGAAAAAGCTTGTCAAAATAGTGGGCAAATTCGACCAGATCTTGGAGCGCATCATGAAGGAACATGAAGAGAAATTTGGCAGCAAGGCTTGTCAAGGAGAAACATCGGACATGATGGACATTATGTTACAAGTTTATAGAGATCCAAACGCTGAAGTGAGGTTAACGAGGAATGACATGAAGGCCTTCTTCCTAGTAAGTTGTGTTTTTTCGCCTTGTGTATTAGTTGTTTTTCTTTTCCCAATAATGTTACGCTGGAAAAATAAAAAATCATTAGAATTTCTTTTAAATAAGATGTTAATAGATGAAATGAAATAATATATAATTGACATACTCATCAAAGAGATTAATAACCATGTCATAGTGTTAAGGTAACAAAAATATTATTGTACATCTCATGTCTCAACATACAACTTGAGAGCCGCACTAGATGGGAGAGTATTATTAAAAAAATAAAAAATAAATATAAATACTTTGTGATGGTGGGATTGCATGGATGACAAGCAAAAGATGTCGGATATTATGTTTATATAATATAGATCTTAAGGCAAACAATTCCAATAAAAGTTCTGATTATGTAATCGTTTCTTCTTTTTCATTATATTTTATTAATGTAAGACTCAATTGTACTCATGATTTTATTGAGCATCCTTATTCTGCTTGGAAACTTTAATTCTAAAAATTAACCCCTCCATTAAAAAGTTGAAGCATATGATTGATTCAAAAGACACAAGTGATGATACTTTGTTTCATATGTGCAACAATGCAAGGATATTTTCCTTGCGGGAACAGACACCTCTTCGGTGGCACTGCAATGGACCATGGCGGAGATCTTGAACCACCCAACAGTGTTAAATAAGCTAAGGGCAGAGATTGATGCAGTGGTGGGGTCAAGCAGGTTGGTCAACGAATCAGACGTTCCAAATCTCCCTTACCTCCAAGCTGTTGTGAAGGAAGTGCTAAGGCTCCATCCAACGGCACCGTTTGCTCTTAGACAATCTGCTGAAGACTGCAGCATCAACGGCTATGATGTTAAGGGCCAAACAAGGACACTGATCAATGTCTACGCCATCATGCGCGACCCAGAAGCGTGGGCAAGTCCGGAAGAGTTTATCCCAGAGAGGTTCTTTGAAGCCAGTGATGGGATCAACGGTGAAGCTGAACACATGATTAAAATGAGTGTTAACAATTTCAGGCAGGAAAATATTTTTTTAATAATTATAGATATTATATAAATAGATGAATTTTAATATATTATTAATATAAAAGAGTATTATATTGTCATATTTTATGTACGATTTTTAAGATAGTAGATATGGAAGTCAAATATTTTTTTTATCTATATAAAATATTTTTATATTGAGTGTATACCATTAAATTCTTATGTAAATATCATATATTAATAATGAGACTTTGTGAGTATCAAAATATATAGATATTGAGATAAAATGAAAATAGTGTATGTTGAGAGTGATGTTTTATATATTTTTTCTGAATAGCATGCAAACACTTCTCCTTCAGGTATATTCCGTTTGGGTTTGGCAGGAGGGGATGCCCTGGAGCTTCTCTTGCTTTGACGGTGATACAGACGACCATTGCAGTGTTGATCCAATGTTTTGAGTGGAAAATCAAAGGGGGAGATAAGGTTAATATGGAAGAAGGGTCATCATTTTCTGCAGGGTTGGCGAAGCCACTAATTTGTTACCCTATCACATGTTTTAATCCCTTTTGAGGTTAGTACACTTTCCGAAAGATTATGCTGTCGACACAGTCTGGGCACAATCTATATCTATTGAATTTATTAGAATATCACGAGATGTGTGTTCCAAAAACATATATATCACGAGAAGTTGATATGACACTTTGTATGGCCCTTATGACATGGAATCGTTATTTTGTAAATTGAATAACTGGGCGAGTAATATCACTTTTAGAGCAATGTTACAGTGTCACTCATAAAATAAAATAACAATAGTTATTATATAAAAAAATATATAGTCTATTTACTTAATTATTTAAATATTAATAAATATATCACATTATATTACTAAAAATAAATTCAGACAAAAATTATGTAAAATTTCTTACTTAATTTATTACATAAATTGAGTTATACATCCTAAAAATCTCAGTTTGTGGTACCTCTAAAAATGAGGGATGCAATTTCAAAAGTAAAACGCATAATTATATTGGCACATGATAAAATTGGTAGCGCAAATTATTAGATATCTATGATCTCTTATGCAGGATTGTATTGCAATTCATTATCTCATTAGAAAAATGAATGATTCTACTTTTTAATTTCCAAAATACATCTTCTACTTTAGAGTGTTTATCGCGTATCTCTAAAATCCCACTGTCCATGTGTACTCTGTAGAATTTCTTTTTGTTTGCTTTTATGGGAAGAAAATGGTTTTAAGCCTAAATCCTATTGGACTGGCTTAAAAGCCAAGATGGCAATTAACATAATAATCACATTTTTTAAAAGCTAAAACAAATATACTTTTAACCAATTCATTAACGGGAAAAAGAAAAGGACGAAGGGAGAGAAAACTTGGGTTTTAATATTCATATGTTATTTTCACGTGATGAAACTTCCGAAAAAAAAAGGTGCAAAGAAAATGTAAGCCGTACAGAATTTTCAGTAAATTAAAAGTATAATAGATAAATTTAAAGAACAAACCAAGCTTTGATGTGATACACAGATAATGTAAGACTTAGAGGCCTCTTAGTTAATAAAGAAAAAAACATTTTCAATCAGTATATCAAGCTTATGTTTCTTTATATCAGTAAATGTTTAAAGTATATATATATAAAGTGGACCACTGATGTCTTTTGCCAAACTAAAAAAATTGGACAACTCTGAAATTTCAACAAACACATATACCTCATCAATCATAAGACATTCACATGATACTTAAGACCTCTAAGGATTGAATTACAATTATCATCATCATCATCATCATTATTATTATTATTATTATTGCAAACTAATTACAATTGTTGAATGTTAACACTACTGTGGAACGCAGAGGGTGTCTGTCATCTTATTAAAAATCATTTAATTTTTTTATTTTCTCCCGTTGCAAAACTTGAGGTTGACTCAATCAAAAAAAATCCAAAAATAAAGATTTAATTTGTATTTATTGTCAGTATAAAAATATTTTATATTATCATTTAATTATATATTATTATATCAATAAATATAGTTAAATCTCATATTCACTACTTGAATGATCATATAAATAACAAAATATAATTTATTAATTATATCAAAATCTTTTATATTGTATGTATTTTTTTTTTTCTGTTTTTGGTCTAACATTGTCAGTGCATTAAACTCCAAAAATAATCACTTGAAAGTTGAAACTCATTTGGGGTCAGGTTCCAATTCCCAATTGAGTACGACCAATTCTTTGTTGTAACTGGTCTCAAGTCCCTGTAGATTGGGTTGATCTTTCCCAAATTGAAACAAGTAACTGTTGGGTTTAAATTATGAGGCACTTATAAGATGTGCAGCAACTACCAAATTTCAGGTATATAAATGGGCTATTGCTTGGGGCTTGCACTGCTAGCTGAAAACCCACTTGATTCATAATTTACTTTGCTGCGAATAAGATTGGGCTCAATTGGTTAATGAGTGTCTCGTTAAGTCAGTTGGATGGGGTTCGATCCCCACAGCCACAACCGAATGTCCCTTCCCCCCAAAACAAGGGGCTGTTCCCCAACCCTTTGCGATTACGGGTGTTCAAAATTGGAAATCGAAACAAAAAAAAAAATCAATTGAATCAGTTCAATTTTCGGTTCTGGAATAATTGAACTAAGCTCCATATTATAAAATACCTTAAATGCCCTTATATCTCTTTATTAATCCAAAAACACCCCTGCATCCCACCCTCCAAAACACAACAAACCCTCTCACTAGTCACTACTTCTCACAGTCACACCCCCTATCTCCTTCCACTCCAACCCTAACTCATCTTCTCTCATCGCCATCTAGTGATCGGCCATCACCTACCACCATCGCACCAACACTAGCCACCACCAAACCACCATCGCATCAAGCCCCCAACTCGATTCTCATAGGAGACGCAAGTTGCAAAGCTGCATCAGCTCCTTCACAGAGGTGTGGTGGTTCGCTCACAGTGGTTCCTTTGCGTCGCGGCAGTGCTCTTGCATCATCGCTCATTAGCTCGAGTTATGGCTCAAGGAGTAACTTCTGCTCATCTGACTTTCTTCTCTGTTCTTATTTTGCTTTGATTTGCCTTTTATGTTAATGGCCCTTGCTCCAATGTTTATTTGCCTTTTCTACTCTGGTGGTTCTATGTTCTTGTTAAAGGAGTAGCATCTTTTTCCAGATTATTAATTGAATTTATTTTTTAGATGGGTCTTAGATTAGTCAGTTAGTTTATTGGTGAATGTTAATATGTTGTTTGGCTTTTATTTTCCTATTAAGTGAATTATCCAAAATTTTGTAGTGTTTGTTACTTTGAAGTTCATTAGGCTTTCTATAAAAAAAGAGGATGTTTTGAAAAGTTGCAACATGTTTCAAATAGTGTCTCACAAAATCCAAAACCAAACCAGTAAAGTTCGGTTCAGTTTGGTTTGGTTGGTTAGCCTACAAAAAATTGAATGGATGATGGTGTTAATGAATCAATTGGTTTGGTTCGGATGGAATTTTTCCCAAAATCGAATCAAACCAGACTGCGAAAACCCCTACTTGTGACAAAAAAATAAATAAATAAATAGAGAAGAGATTTGACCCCCCAACAAAAAAAGAGAAGAGCGAATTGGTTTTAGAGGACATAAGTTTCTACCTATGGATCTTTCATATAATCACATTTATGTGTGGCCAATTCCTTTTGCTATTGTCTCTTCTACCAATTTCGCAATTACAGATTACACATGTAATGTAAGAAGACGTTATTATGGAAAGAAAAATATTATTTGTACACTTAGAAGTAGATATATTGGGTGTGTTTGGTGGATGTGCTCCTATCGGAGGGAGAAGTACTTTCATTTAAAATTTTTTGAAAAAAATTATTTCTAATGTTATTTGTTTATACTTCTCCAAAGAAATAGAAGCGAAAAATAATTAATTTTTCTATTTTTTTGAAAAATAGATAAAGAGTTACTTTTCCTAAAAACAGAAGCAGTAGAAGAGAGCAAAAATGGTATTAAATTTCAAACTCACTACTTTTTTATATTATTTTACCGTTCTATCATTAACTTTTTCTTGAAAGCACCACTTTATATCTATTAAATTGTAATTTTACATTGAAAATGTATTTTTATATTTATCACATCCAAATAATTTAACAACTTTTGATTCTAATAAAAATTATTTCTACAATTATATCCAAATACAAAACAATTTTCCATGTTCACTTTTGCTTCGGCTTTTATTTACGATTTTGGTTTTAAAGAAGTACTTATCCTAAAATCTTAACCAAACGGACCCATTATAGACATAGTAGAGAGAAGAAGATACAAATTTTTTAGGTTGTGATTGATATTGAGAGGAAAAAAAATTAAAAATTTGTATCTTTCTCTCTCAACTATTCTATAATCTATTAGTTTTGGACATCCAAATAATGTTACTCTTAAAGCAAAAGCTAGTGAAACTTATTTGAAAAAAAAGAAGACTGAAAAACAAAAATATTCCGTTTTAATTATGATAAGAGGTCAAACCTTTCATAATATAATTTTTAATTAAATCATCATTTTCACAGTGGCAAAATCACAAAACAAATCATGAGATGTGGCGTATAGCATGTTTGGATTTTAGTTTGCGGGGTTTAGAATCAATTTTGATCTCCCAAAATTGATTTTGGCAATTTTTTATGGTGTTTGATTTTTAGATTTTAAAATCATTCTTGTTTCTGTAATTAATTTTGAGAAAAATAAAAATTTATTTATTTTTATTAAAATCACTTTTAGAGAAATTAATAAATATAAATCACTTTACTTCAAAATCAATTCTACTTAAAATTAACTCTACAAACACATAACCAAATATGCATTTGGTAAACAAAACTAACCGTAGGTATAACTTTAGTTGGAAGTTGACAAAATTCTCAATATAGCTAATATTTTTGTTGTATAATTTTTTATATTCTTCTTTTCTTTTGAAAAAAAAAACAGAATTAGTTTCATGTCCGCCATGTGATTCTTACGTAAAAAATAAAATTGTTTAGTATAATAAAAAAAAATGATATAGGTTAGAGAAAAGCGTATGTTCATACAAAGCACAGCAAAAACGGAGAATGCCATCTATTGAATGACCACCTAGTGAACGACTTCAAACTCAGGCATGTCGCCATATAAGGATCTTTCTATGCCTTCCAAATAACATTTCTATTACAGGTTGAATTTGATCCAAACGCGGTTTAAAGTATGTAAAATACAAGTTGAAGTACGTGCAACTAACGTCTCTCATGTAAGGTTGTGATATGTTTATTTTTTAAAGAAGCATATAAAATAAACAAAGTCTATGTGTGTGAAAATCACATTTTTCATACAACATAATTTTTAATATTAGCAAATCTCCAGCATTTCCCTTTGCACCTTCTTAAGCTCTTCAACTCCAAGAAAAGGAAAACCTGTGTCCCAATATTAATCAATGGCTGTTACTGGTGCTAGTGTTTTGTTTTGCATCTTCTCATCGTTAGTTTTGCTTGTTTTCACTTTACTCATCGAGTCCCTTAGCACAAGAACCACAAATTCCAGCACCAAAATTCGAACACCACCAAGCCCACCGTCACTACCAATCATTGGACACCTTTACCTTCTAGGCTCAGTCATACCAAAGTCATTCTAAGCCTTGGCTTGCCTCTATGGCCCTCTCACTCAGCTTCGTCTAGGTGCCTCAACATGCCTAGTTGTCTCCAATGCCCAAGTTGCAAGAGAAGTCTTGAAAACACATGAACTCAATTTCAGCGACCGGCCCCACTTTGGATCCTCCGAGTACTTCCTCTATAAAGGGTCTAATTTTGACACTGCCCCATGTGGCCCTTATTGGCGGTTCATTAAGAAGCTATGCGTGACTCAACTACTCTCGAGCTTTCAGCTTGGGCGCTTCATGCACAAAAGGGAACAAGAGATAAATAAGCTCTTGAAATCTTTGACGGTGTGTTCTAGTGAAGGTAGGGCCTGTGATTTGAGTTCGGAGCTCACTGCTTTGACCAACAGAATCCTATGTCGGATGGCTATGAGCACCACGTGCTTGGACAATGCTAATGATGCTGCGGAGATTCAAGAATTGGTTAGGGAGTTTATGGATGTTGCTGCCAAATTGAGCATCGGTGAGGTTTTTGGGCCTTTGGGAAAGTTGGACTTGTTTGGGCATGGGAAAAGGCTTTTAAAAATTGTGGGCAAATTCGACCAGATCTTGGATCGCATCATGGAGGAACAGGAAAAGAAAAAAACCGAGGCTTGTCAAGGAGAAACATGGGACATGATGGACATTATGTTGCAAGTGTATGCAGATCCAAATGCTGAAGTGAGGTTAACAAGGAATGATATCAAGGGCTTCTTCCTAGTAAGTTGCTTTTCTTTACCCATGCATTTTATTCATTTCAGACATAACCTTATTTGTATCATGATTTTATTGTGTATCCTTAATTATTATGTCTCGTGTGGAACAAATGCAAGAATATTTTTCTTGCGGGAACAGACACATCTTCAGTGGGATCCCAACGGGCCATGGCGGAGCTCTTGAGCCACCCAACAGTGTTGAAGAAGTTAAGAGCAGAGATTGATGCTATTGTGGGGTCAACAAGGCTGGTCAATGAATCAGACGTTCCAAATCTTCCTTACCTCCAAGCTGTTATAAAAGAAATGCTAAGGCTTCATCCAATGGCACCGTTAATTCTTAGACAATCTGCTGAAGGCTGCAGCATCAAAGGCTATGATTTAAAGGGCCGGACAAGGACACTGATCAATGTCTACGCCATCATGCAGGACCAGAAGCGTGGCCCAAACCAGAGGAGTTTGTGCCAGAGACGCTCTTGGAAGCCACTAGTGATGATGGGGTCAATGGTGAAGCTGAGCGTTTGATTAAAATGAGTGTTAATGATTTCAGGTATATTCCGTTTGGGCTTGGTAGGAGGGGATGCCCTGGAGCTTCCCTTGCTTTGACGGCGATACATGTGACTATTGCAGCGTTGATCCAATGTTTTGAGTGGAGAATCAAAGGAAGAGATAGGGTTAATACGGAAGAAGGGTCATCATTTTCTGCAGGATTGGCAAAGCCACTTGTTGGTTACCCTATCACATGTTTTAATCCCTTTGAAGTTAGTGCATTTTGCAAAGATTAACGCTTCTAACACAATCAACAGTAGTAGCCACGGTCTAGCTATTAGAATACTTTGCAATGTGAGATACTGATGCGACACATATTAGAATACTCTGGTTATCTTACCATTTACATATTACATATTCGGTGAGCTTTAATACAGAAGTGAAGTATGCTCTCTTGTCTTTTCCCATTGAAAACAATAAAACAGTTCACACATATATTAATCCGGCAATATGTGAGATTAATACATGGATCATTCGGCAAGGACCCAATCATACAATAATAGTTGGCGCCGTTGCTCAGGGCTCAAACTACTAACATAAGAGTAGTTCATTTGTATATCTTTCCAAGACATGTTTGAAAAACTATGATACAAGGCTACTTGTTAAAAAATATAAGTTAATTAAATCATATCCTTATTTCCGTGTTTGTAAAAGTTAGAAGAAAATCACGAGTTATGACTTAATAATCAAACTGAGCACGGTGGACCTTGGTCTATGGTTGACAAGAATATCAATATATTTGTGTACTCATTTTATACTTTTGTCGTGTAAGTTTTATATTCTTCTATTTTTTTTATATATTAATCAGTTTTATTTATATGAAAGAGTCCACCATGTGATCGTACAAATAAAAGTATATAGTATATACAAAAAATAACATTGGGAAAATGATGTCCAAGAATAATCTGCAGAGAAACACTTGGGGGATGATGATTCACAGAAAAACAATGTCGTCTCTTGGAAAGCATCTTGTGAACGACCTAAAACTCATGTCATATATATATATATATATATATATATATATATATATATATACACGGAGCTTTCTTTGCGTATATCAAGACAACCGATATCAGTTATTCAATTTATAATTAGAATTTAGATTTGGTCACAAACGCGTTTATTGTCTGATGTTTAAAAACTGATACGCTGCCGGCCTTCACAAAAATTGAGAGCAAACACTTACATGTCAGTTACCAAAACAGAAAACAATATCAAACATAACCTATATAGTAAATTAAGCATGCCGTGCTGATTGCGGGGCAAGAGTCCGTTTCCCTCTTATATAAGCGGCAACCATATAACCAACATATTAATTCATTCACTTGAGAAAAAAGATTCAAACATGACTGATTATGATTACCAAGGCTACATCCAACTTTTCATCATATGGCTAATCTCCACAATCCTAGTTCGAGCCATACTCAACAGAAAACGAAACAAGGCACGTAGACCACCAAGCCCTCTAGCCCTCCCCATCATTGGACACCTCCACCTTCTTGCTCCAATCCCGCACCAGGCTCTTCACAAGCTCTCAACCCGCTATGGACCCATAATGCACCTTTACTTTGGTTCTGTCCCTTGTGTCATAGCTTCCACACCAGAAACTGCCAAAGAATTCCTCAAGACTCATGAATCCCATTTCTCCAACCGTCCTCAAAGTTCTGCTGTTGATTACCTTACATATGGCTCCCAAGACTTCTCATTCGCCCCATATGGAGCTTATTGGAAGTTCATGAAGAAGATTTGCATGTCTGAACTTCTTGGGGGTCGCACACTCAACCAGCTTTTGCCTGTGAGGAGACAAGAGACAATAAGGTTCTTGAGACTCTTGCTCAAGAGAGGGAATGCCGGTGAGGCTGTTGATGTTGGAGCAGAACTCTTGACACTGTCGAATAACATTGTCTCGAGAATGATCATGAGCCAAACGCATTCGGAAGATGATGGTGAGGCTGAAGAGGTGAGGAAGTTGGTGCAAGACACGGCACATCTCACAGGGAAGTTTAATGTTTCGGACTTTATTTGGTTCCTTAGGAATTGGGACTTGCAGGGGTTCAGAAAAAGGCTCAAGGAGATTCGGGACAGGTTTGATACCATGATGGAGAGGGTGATCAAGGAGCATGAAGAGGAAAGGAGGAAGAGAAGGGAAGCAGGTGGAGGAGATGGTCAAGTCAAGGACCTCCTTGATATATTATTGGACATACATGAAGATGAGAACTCAGAGATAAAATTGACAGAAGAGAACATAAAAGCCTTCATCATGGTAAGTGAGTCTATGATGCTGCATTTTCCTTTCACTGACTTCTAGTTTGCCAAATTGGGCAAAATTAACATTAGCTGTAACTAAGCACTGTTGCATTAATTTTGCACATAGTCTAAGTAGACAAGGCTATAATCTTCTGCCGTATTTCGTATACTTGTTGTGCTTGCCTCCAATTCCAAATTTTTAGGCCTGGTGCCAATTGTCATAAAGCAAATGAGGGGCTGACAATTGACAACTCGGTTCCTAAACTTAATTACTTAACAAAAACTAATATACTATTGATAAATTTTGCAGGACATATTTATGGCAGGAACCGACACTTCTGCCTTAACTACAGAATGGGCGCTGGCCGAGTTGATTAACCACCCACATGTGATGGAGAGAGCAAGACAAGAGATCAATGCTGTAGTTGGTAATAGTAGAATATTAGAAGAATCAGACCTTGTCAACCTTCCTTACCTGCAAGCTATAGTTAAAGAAACACTGAGGATTCACCCCACAGGTCCAATGATTGTTAGGGAATCATCTGAGAGCTGCACGCTCTGGGGCTATGAGATTCCAGCAAAGACACAGTTGTTTGTTAATGTGTGGGCTATTGGAAGGGACCCCAATTACTGGGATAACCCACTTGAGTTCAGGCCAGAGAGGTTTCTTAGTGAAGAAGGAAGTGGGAAGAGCCAGTTAGATGTGAGGGGACAACACTTTCACCTGATTCCATTTGGGAGTGGTAGAAGAGGGTGTCCTGGAACCTCACTTGCTTTGCAAGTTGTGCAGACGAGCCTTGCTGCTATGATTCAGTGTTTTGAATGGAAGATTAGCGGAGGCAATGAGACTGTTGACATGGAAGAAAAACCAGGATTGACCCTTTCAAGGGCTCATCCCTTGATTTGTGTCCCTGTGCCTAGGCTTAACCCTTTTCCTTCCCCGTGATTGTGATCAAGCTTGGTTCCAAGAAAGGAAAAAAAAATTGAAAAAAAAAAGTCAAAATGAAATTTTTCATTTTGGCTCCTTTGTTTGTGTTATATATCAGTTTCAAGAACTCTCTCTTTTGGGTTCCTTTTGTAAATTGCTTAAGGATGTTCATGACAATGACATAGAACTCATTAGTCATTATAAGAAGTTCTATTCTCCGAAGAAATCCTTATTTCATATATGTTTTATAACCATAAATTCAATTTTTTACTATATTTTCTCTTGCTTGCTTTTAACCATTGTGTGTTCAATATTGATGTGGAGTAAGAAAAAACATTTACTCCATGGAGTGTTTTAAGAATTTTCCAGTCATTATGTGTGTCATATATGCACTTCAGCGACTCACAAATTGCCTCTTTGGTTTGAAAAAATTGCTATGACTTCCTATATGTGTTTCGGCAACAATTTACAAATGTGATCTACAACTTGGTGTGGGGAGGGTGGATGCAAAAGTCAGAACAGGTTTAGCGGAGACAATGAAAAGAGTTTCAATATAAAAAATTGGTGCCGCTTGAGGCTAATTAATTAGGATAGTTATCTGTCAACTTCTTTTTTCGGGTGATGGATCTGAATCTGTCAACTCCCTTGCGTGTGATAAATGAGCACGGTCAATAATTGCACAAATAACAATTAAAAACTACATATCATTATGTCAAAACAGATTTGACATCACATTGGCATGAGACTTTCTTCTTATAGTTATACATATTGATTGTCTGACACACTGGCCAAGATGGTAGACGTAGTACTATACAAATAACCACGGAATGAGCTCTAGCTGAGCTAATCAACTACTCAAACGTGATGGTAAGGCCAGAACAGCTGCGACTTGCATTAGCCTCCATTACTGACCGTTTGTGCTGAATAAATTTCTCCAGACTTCAATTGAGTTCACGCTTCGCTCTCTGCCTTTTCCTCAATAGGACTAATGTATTTTTGTATAGATATAAACTAGTAGGAGGCCCGTACTATGCACGGCTGAAACTCTCCTCAGTAACTGTGTAATTATGAGCATTCCATTCAACTATCTCTTCTTTTTCTTTTTTTCAAGTTAAAAATATAGTAAGGCTCACAAACTTTCTATGAGAGGAGCAGTAACAATTTGACAATACAAAAACAAAGCAAATCAAAAATCACTATAAAGGCAGTCCAGCATGAATACATCAGAAACGTGCTGTACACTTAACACCGACAATGTCATCGACATTAGCGTCTTACACAAACCATAGCCTGCAAAAACACTAAGGCTATACGCAGATATCACTGACATAGCTAGCAAGTCCTGCATATACGCAGTTAAACATTTGTGCAATCCACTCCGTGCTTATACACCTTTTTAAGCCAATTGTTCTTTCATACTTTCATCAATTTGTCGTTAATCACAAACAGGACCTGTCTTAGCCAACATTTGACATTCAGAAACAAATTCCACTCAAAGCCTAGAATACTCCAAATGCCGTGAGTCACCCATTTAGCCAGGATTCCATTAAAGAGGAGCACGTTTGTAATTCCAATTCAGAGTCAAAGCACCCAATATCTTGGTATACAAATTGCACAACTCTTAGTCGGAGCTAGATGGAATGTAAGATCAGTTCCTAAACAAAAAATTTGCATAGTGAAACCATTTGCTGAATAAGAACATTCATGTACTGGTCCTTCATTAACAATGCTAAATTATAAAAAGCAAAAGATAACCATAAAAGACATGGTTACGATCAAGTCCCTTCCACCAACCACAATAATGCAAAATAATTAAAACTCCAAAAAAAAAAAAAAAATTCCAGGAAAGGAGTAATACAACAAAAAGACCATAAACCAACACAAATCCAAATCAAAAAGCAAATGAAACTATGAACTGCAATTCTTCAATTCTTCTCAATCTTCACTAAGTTCAGATTCAGTTGTAGAGAGGTCTTCGTGAACATGTGTTTCAAACTCATCAGCGATTCTCTTAGAAAGTGTACAATTCGGCAGTTTATTTTCGGCCTGAGAAACTTGCAAACAGTCCCCATCCCCAAATTCAGTCATCAAATTATGCAACATATATAATGGGCTATGTATTATGCTTTTACTAAGCAGTGAATGAAAAGATAAATTGAATAAAAGAACTCATGCTTTAATTTTTCAAAACCTTAGCAATAGAAGATTGAGTATCTTGAAACTCTAAGCTCAGAGAGGTATCACCAAGGGACAATCTTACTATGACATCAGGTTGTGTAGAAGTAAGACAGCCACAAAAGAAAAACAGCAAGCCAAATAAAAACTATGAGGTATCAAAAAGAGAGGGGAAAAAAAAAAACAGAAGATCAATAGCAGGAAATAGAAATAACACTTACAAAGAATTATTCTCTAAACCTCAGTACAAAGATCAGAAGATTCAATTCCTTGAATTTAGAAATAAGTGAGAATCAGAATACAAATCAACTACATTGAATGATAGTTAAATTCCATCTCTCTGTACTTCAACATTAAATATAAATTCTTTCTCAGAAAATACTTCTCCAAATTCTGGAGGATGGTCTCGAAGTCCACCATTATGTTAGTCAAAGTAAAATTTAATTAAAGAGATAATCCATGTAGTATACTATTGCAACTCAGCAGCACCAATATTTCAAACATCAATGTTGAAGTTTGGCAACTCTAAATATGTATATGAAGTAGCTCAAATCTACAGCTAACACAATTTTGATAGAAAGATACATATAAAAAGATCAAATCCAAAATATGTAAACTTCAAACCACTAAAGAACATAACTCATAAAAATCAAATATAAAATCTGATTCCAATATTCTTTTTTTTTTGTTTTGTTTGGGGGGGGGGGGGGATCTGATCTGATTCCAATATTCAAACTAAGGCATAATTAGTTTACTACCAAAAGGGGCAAACAGTAGCCCAACATACCTGTCACAGAGTCATAGATATGATAAAATGAAAAGAAAAAAAATGCTGAAAGTCTTAAAAATACAAATAGGGTTTCCAACATGCAGGACATGGCATTGCTTTATAGAGCATGCACGTAAAGAGATCACATATAACATGCATATGAAAATAAAACCACAGATAAGCAGACCAAGGCAATTGGGATGGAAACATGTGCAGAAAAAGATAAAAGTATAAATAGACTAAATAAATAATAAAAAGTTAGAAAAAGAGGCGAAGCATTCATAAAAAATTATCATTGTCCAAACCAAATACAATGGTGTGATACTCAATTTCAATCGTAGTAGCAAACATCACTTTAAGATAACTTTTGATATATCACCTACTAAGATTGCTAGTAATATAGATTATCACTTGAAAAAGTTACTATATTTTAAATTGTTGGAAATGTTAAAAACAGTGTTTGCTATATATAAATAATTTAAGTGACAATTTACATTATCTTATTTGGTGTATAAAAAAGATTACTAGGTAATATATATATTAAATCAATATAATAATAATAATAATAATTAACTATTTTATTATTATTAATAATTAATTAATTAATAAGAATGAGAAATTTTAATTATTAATTATAATTATAATTATAATAGTTAATTTTATTAATAATTATTATTAAATAATAATAATTAATATTATTGTTAATAATAATTAATATTTAATCACAATAATAATATTATTAATAATAATAATCATACTACAATAATTAATATTATTTTTAATAATAACAACAACAATAATAATAATAATAGAAAGATTGACATATTTGTGATAATCTATATTACCGCCTTTCAATGGGACAATCCACATTACCACCTTTTAAAGAGGCAATCCACATTATCACATTGGTAGTAATCTATATTATTTTGAAAATCTGAATTGCCAGTAATATTGTCTAACCAAATATATAATATTATGGATTCAAATAATTTAATCAAATATTATCAGTAATTTAGATGGATTACCCTATATCATACGCTACCTAAGTATATCAATGGTATGATATCAAATTTCAAATCAGAGGCATATATTAACCAAAAAAAAAAAAAAAACCTTAAGATGGACTATACATTGTGTCAAAAGCATAAATTTCAAATTAGTTTCGGGCTCTTCGAAGCATTTAGAGCCATATAAAAAAATCTCAAAACTTAGCTGGCTCTACCAATTGTAATTTTTAGTTTTCATATCAGCTTCAAATCATGGCTTTTGTAGAAGTGAAAGAAAATTGTTTTTGCTAACTATAAACCAAACACACTCTCAATTTTGTGAATTGTCATAGTTTTTTATTATAACTTTATTTTTAAAGCAATTGCTAAAGAGTACATCAGCTGCAAGGAGCAGTTGATATCATTGTGAAGCAATAGCAACATAATTCCTTTAGTTGATATCATAATGTCCAGAACCAAACCAAGCCAAGCTTCATGTTTAACCTATTCTACAAAGGGGAGTAAGTTCCATCACAGGTGTTATCTTACCAGGGATAGGGCAAAGCCCAAGGTATGATCATTGTATTATTATTACAAGCGTAATATTCCAATCTAATATGTGTCTTAGTTAATTCGGGATGGAGTATGACTTAGCTATCTATTATATTATTTTTGCTCCTCCCCACATGGAGACTCTTTGAGTCATGCGTTATCAACTTATCGAAAGAAAAAAAAAATTGAAAATCGGCTTAATAGCTGGTTTACATCAATCAGCTAGTACAACTAACAAAAACCATGTTTAAAAATAAACCGCATAAACCAAAATACTTTAAGCCTTCTCAACTTTTACTACTTTCAGTTTTGTAGTATATATTTTTATCGATAAGTTATAACAGGCTCAAAACTCTCAAGATAGAGGGAAGCAGTACATAAGTCTTATACTATAGCCTTAAGACCAGAAGACATTTAACAGGAAAAAAAAAAACAAAGGGTTAAAAAACCCAAAAAAATATATGGTATCTTCAAGCCAAAGCACCTTGAGATCATCCATCCCCTATGTTTATCTTCAAAAATGATTCTAGCACTCCCATGAAGGAAACCTGAGAGATACTAATAACATTCATCCACGTTACAAATTAAGGGACTCAATGTTTAATTGTTTAGCCTTTAAAAAAAATATTCCAACGCAGGAAACTACCCTTTTTATCATATAACAATAATTAGCATAATAATTTAAGGGACCCATCTTTTAAGATTTCTGACGCCAGCCTTAAATCTTCTAACTCAATACAACATGTGGCCTATACAACATCTGTTCAGGAGCAAAGCTAGGCATGGACACCACTACACCCAAAAAAAAAAAAAAAAAAAAACTTACTGCATCAAGAAAACTCACCGATCAGAGTGTTTTGGCAGAAGTGTATGGGGAAACATCATTGTCAACCTGAGCGAGTAGAAGATCATCCCGACCAGTAGATTTAGTCATCAGATCCTAAAGAAACAAAAAAGAAACCATTGTTAAGTCATAAAATAAACTCAAAATTATGAGAAAATGCCATGTATGAGTAGAGCTCTTTGAGAATATGTGTTAGAGATTTAACATTTTATAGTTAATATTTTCAGTAAAATTAGACTCACAACTTTATTTGAGATATATTCATTTATTTATTAGCCCCTACTAACTTTATTGTTACATGGACTGGAACTTTATTTGATTCATATTTTGCATAATCTTTGAAAATCGATCCACTGTTAGATCACCTGTTCCATCTTTTCGTTCCTTCACTTGCATTTTGACAAACAAGTGTAACAACATTTAACACCATCTATGTTTATTGTTAAAAATCAACTTTTATAAACTGCCCATAATATTATATATAGTAAATTTTTATTGGAGAGACCAGGAAAGAAGAAGTGAGATAGAAGAATTGTTTTGTTGATGGTGCATTTTAGGTTGGACTCCTCAGATATTGGTCCACCATGGATCCATGATAAGAAAAAAGTTAAAATTACTAAGATATCCTATTCTCTATAACCAATCACGCACCCTTATTTCCTATTCTTATTGCATCGCTGGCCTCACTCCCTCACTTCACCCTCCGCCACCACCCGATTTGTCAGTGCCACCATCTTATCCACTATCATCCACACTGTCAATCAAATGCAACCATGGTTATGAGCACCAAGCTGCCACCACCAAACTACAAATCACTTCCACAATAGTTTTTCAAGAATCCCTTGATTACTTTTCCATGGTTTCCATATCACCATCCTTCAAATTTGTTCTCCACCCTCCACCCATGACCCTTACCCTCCATTGTAGGACCATCAGGGTGGGGTTTTTCTGAATATTATATACTTAATGATTCATCATTTGGAATAATCCTCCACATCCCTTCTCTTTTATTTTCCATGATGGTAGTGCCACTATGTAAAGCACCAATATCTCACCTGTACTAGACCCATTGTCTTTGATAGCCTCCATAGCACTTGCCACCTCCTCCATCATACCCCTAGCATACATATGTCAAAACTCATCTATCTGTAGTGTATGTCTATCTCATGTTGGTTGTCCCTGTTACTTATATGCCTCCATTTTTGGCCCATGTATAAGCTAGTCTTTAGCAAAGCAAATAGAGTGGATGTAAATTGTTGAAGTAAGGGGACATATGGCATTGAATAAACCAATTTTTTTAATTATTATTTTTCTTTCGGCCAATTCTCTGGTAGCTTCTAAGAGTGTGTATTTCGTGCATTTTTTGTGGTTATCTAGTGCAAAATGGACGTGTGTATTGATGTAGGTGCACGGTAGACAAGGCACACTCTTTCTTCGTGGAAAATTGTCGTATCTACCACTTATGCATATGTCGACATATATAGAGACAAAAGAGTTACATCCACTTAATTATATTCATTTTATTAATAAATAATTTGTATTAGATTATTTTAAAAATTAATGATAAAATAAATCTAAGTTATTTTATTGTACACAGTTTATCTGCAATTATTTTAAATCTAAATTATTGTATAATTAATTTTTAAAAAATAATAATGTGAGAAAGAGTATCATAAAATTATTCAGAAAAAATATTTATAAGAGGCTGATAATATTAACAAAGAAAATCATTTATGTTGATTTGGATTCATTTATTTATTTGTCTTCTTAGAAAGAGAACTTATTTTTTATTAAAAAAAGAGTATTTATAAGCGTTTTAAAACGTGTTAGGAGTTTTTTTTTTTTGGAAGAATTCAGAGTTAGAAAATAGCAATTTATTTTAAAAGTCAATGATTCTTGAGTAATTCTATAGAAAAAAAAAGTGATTTTTTAGTATTAATATTTTTAGTATAAAGCATCTCTTAAACATCATTTTTAAATATAACATAATAATTTTCTAAAATATTTGAAAATAATTTTTTATAAATATCTCCGAATGATTCATACTTAATTGTTAACATTATCATTAAAATCAATAAAAAAGAGACAAGTTACACTTTTTTGTAGAGGTATGCTCGGGTTGGGTCGATTCGGGTTTTTAGTTTTTTTTTTTTTTTTACCTTAGCCCGAACATTTTTGGGTTGAATCGGGTCGGGTATTCGATAGACAGCCACTTCTTCTTTTTTTAATGAAAAATATATTAAAACACCCTATTTTATGATATTTTGAAACTTTTAAATTTTATTTTTAAAATTTGAATATAATCAAATATATTTTTAAAAAATTACATATATAATTGATAATTCCATAATCATAACCATGAAATGCATTATGGGTGTGTTTATTTATGCTTTTCTAAGCAAAAAATCACTTTTTTTCCACTGAAAAAAATCAGTTTTCATGTATTTAAATAAATTTTTAAAAATAATTAAATTCTTAAAAAAATTGGTTTTCGATTTTTTTGGAAAAGTTGAAAAGAGTAGTTTCTGAAAAAAAATCAGTTTTTATCTTTTTCTATTATATATAAAATTTAAGTTTTAAAATTATTTTTTTCAAAATCTAAAATAAATGAACCTTATATATCATACATTATACAATATCAAATATCAATAAATTTAATTATACACTAATATATTAACCGAGTTTAAGAGTCAATATTTATCATTATATTTTTATATATTAGTATATAGGTGAATGAATCATTATTTAAAAAAAAAAAAAGAAGTTGGGGTTCGAGTCCGATAATGGATTTAATTTTTAAACCCGTTATCCGAACCGAATATTGGACGGGTTAATCGGATTTTACCCAATTAAACCCAATTATCCGACCCAAACCGATTTTTCTTTTCATACAAGTCGGATCGGGTCGGGTCTTCGGATTCGCAGGTCAACCCATACACGTGCACACCCTATTTTTTTGTAATTAAAAAATATACAAAGTGCTAATGAAGATAGAAAGAAACAACGACAATAATAATAATAATAATAATATTATTATTATTATTATTAAGAAAACCTCCTTAGAGTGACTTCCGTAACATGTGGTATGCTACCTCCTATGCTTATGTTTGTCTTCAATCAAATTGATTCGCATTTATATTTGTGTAATTGTGTTTGAAAGAGAAAAAATAAGACACAAAAAAGGAAAAGGATACAAGTTTACTCTTTTGGAAACCCTTAACTGCTACAATCATTACTTGGCCCACCAGATTCAAGAGTGAGACATGTTAAATCCTCACCGTCCAAAACAAAAATGCGTAGTTATTTGAAATTCTACTTGTTTGGACCACTGTGGACCCCGAGGAGGTCCATTTGCTCTTTCCTTAATTCCCTCCTCCTGTATAACCCACCTCCTCCGTTACCACTCCACACTATCATTCAAGACATGGCTGACTTTCATAGCTACATTCAACTCTTCTTCATTATTGCACTCTCCACCGTCCTCCTTCGATCCATAACACTAAGGAGAAGAAAACAAAACCACCCCCTCCTGCCACCTAGTCCACTAGCCCTACCCATCATTGGACACCTCCACCTCCTCTCCCCAACACCCCACCAAGATTTCCACAACCTCTCAACCCGCTACGGACCCATCATCCACCTCTACCTCGGCTCCGCCCCATGCGTGGTGGTTTCCACCGCAGAAGCCGCCAAAGAATTCCTTAAAACCCACGAAACCTCCTTCTCCGACCGCCCCGCCAACACCGTCGCCGTTGAGAGCCTAACCTACGGCTTCAAGGACTTCGTCTTCGCCCCTTATGGACCCTACTGGAAGTTCATGAAGAAGCTTTGCATGTCGGAACTCCTCGGTGGCCGTATGCTGCATGTGCTCCTCCACGTGAGGCAGCAAGAGACAAAGAGGTTCATCAACGTTTTGCTGAAAAAAGGATTGGCTTGTGAGGCCGTGGATGTCGGGGGACAACTCATGACGCTTAACAACAACATCATATCGAGGATGGCCATGAGTCAAACGAGTTGTTGTGAGGGTGACGAAGAGGCGGAGGAGGTGGCGAAGCTGGTGGCGGACGCGGCGGAGCTCAGTGGGAAGTTCAACGTCTCGGACTTCGTGTGGTTCCTGAAGGGTCTTGATTTGCAAGGGTTCAACAAGAGGCTGACGGAGATTCGGGTCAGGTTTGATGCCTTGTTGGACAAAGTGATCGAAGAGCATCGAGAGGAAAGAAGAAAGAGCAACGAAGTGAGTGGCACGCCTCAAGTTAGGGATATTCTTGATGTTTTGCTGGACATACATGAAGTTGAGAGTGCTGAGATGAAATTGACTATAGAGAACATCAAGGCCTTCATCATGGTATGTCAATCTATATTCACAATCTCAAGGTGAAGAGTCATTATCCTTATTTAGAGCACCCTGCATCTTTAGTGCACCGTGGAAAATTATGCATCTTACGTTTAACAATACATTTCGGCAATAATTGAGATCCATTACTACAGTGAATTTTAATCATGATTAAAATATCAAATCTTGAATGAAGTGCGCATCATTCATTTATACTTTTTTTTCATTTCGTGCTTCATTTACTATGTATCTTATCCCTTGCAATTCGGTCAAATAAATGCAGTTCTTGTATAATATTTTTCTTGTTATTTGATAATTCGTCCTATAGTCAAAGCTTTTAAGAACATGAATTATTTTACATTTAAGTCACCGAAATATGAAAAAGTTGTGCTTTCCGACACACTTTTTTTTTTTTTTTCACAGCAACAATTTTATCACTTTTTCTCAACGTAATTTTGGGTCATGCCATTGGTGAAACAAACAGGCCCTAAGCCGGTTTCAAGTTTTGAAATTTTGATCTAGCACACTTTTGGATCAGGTTTAGATTATACTTTAAGTTGATCTAGCCTAATGTAAAGTCATATAATTATTTGAAGATCTATTTTTTTAATATAATATGTGTATACTTTAATTAATATATTTTATATAGTATGATGTTATTTGTTGTTGATATAATTTATTTTGAAGCATGTATTATAAAATATCTTTTAAATTTTATTATTTACTTTTAAAATCTTAAATTTTATTTATTATTTCTAAAATTTTATGGTTTTACTATGCATAAAATCTTACCTAGACTTGGATAGACTTGTAGTTAGATTATATGTGGCATTTGATAATGAACTAATAGATTTAAATAATAAGAGTTGTTAACCCAAAAATAACAATAATAAGAGTTTCGCCCTGAGCAACATTTATAGCAAAAACTTCTCCATCCAACTCCAGGTGTCCAATAATAACTCACACGCGCATGTGGTTTCTAATGTCAATTTGTAGGACATACTTGTGGCAGGAACCGACACGACTGCTATAACCATGGAATGGGCTATGGCAGAGTTAATCAACAACCCGCGTGTGATGGACAAAGCAAGACAAGAGCTCGATGCAGTGGTTGGAAAGAACAGGATAGTTGAAGAATCGGATGTTGTCAACCTTCCTTACATTCAGGCCATAGTGAAAGAAACATTGAGGATTCACCCCGCAGGTCCATTAATCCCTAGGGAGTCTTCTAGAAGGGCTATAGTAGGTGGTTATGGTATTCCAGCCAAGACTCGAGTGTTTATCAATGTATGGGCCATTGGTAGGGACCCTAATCACTGGGAGAGCCCACTTGAGTTTAGGCCAGAGAGGTTCCTTGTTGAGGATAGGAATGGGCTAAATCAATTGGATGTTAGGGGACAACATTACCAGTTGATTCCATTCGGCAGCGGAAGAAGAATGTGTCCCGGAGCCTCTCTGGCTTTGCAGGTTGCGAATGTAAATCTGGCTGCTATGATTCAATGTTTTGAATGGAAGCTTGATGGTGGTGACAGGATCCTTGACATGGAAGAGAAGCCTGGGATGACTGCTCCCAGGGCTCACCCAGTTATTTGTGTCCCTGTTCCAAGGCTTAATCCATTTCCTTCTATATGATCATTCCCTTTTGGAAATAAAATAAAATAAAATAAAATATGAGCTAAGAGTGAAATTCATTTCAATTTATAATTAGGAACGAGCTTGTATACCATAAGGACATGAATTCGATTTCAGCTGCCAATGTGAAGATGCAATCTCGTAAATTCTCTATAAGTAGTCTTTGAGTCTGGGAGTTATATATTGGCCTTGGTGGGATGATCGGTATCTAATCCAGCTAAACTTCAATCTACGAAAAAAGGGTCAAATTTAAATTAAGTATAATTGAAATCCCATTCAAATGAGCTATTTTCTGTTAGCTTTCCATGTAATTTATCAAGGTCCCTCTTGTCTCATAATAATGCATCATTCTTTACATCTTATAATTTTCTTTTACCTTTATTTTTTGGGGGTTTATCTAAAAGACTCTTGTTAAGAAATTAAAAGTAAGTACTTGTTTGGTTTAACATTGGGATTTCCCAAACATAATTCTTGTGGAATGAAAACGACATTTTACAGTAATGAATGTGTTGGTTTAATTCTCTATTAGTCAATTTTCATTTTCCGATGGTTAATCTTCATTTTAGTGAAAGTGAATCTTATGTTGCTTTTTATTTTGGATATGCAAACTTAAAATATACTTTTACTCTAACACCCCTCATTTTCTCTACTCATCACTCTTCAACCTCTCTCTTCAACCACCTTTGGTAATTATATCTTTAAAAGTAATTTTTCTTTATCACATCCAAACAAAAATAGTTGTTTTAAATTTACTGACTCTAAAATATTCAAACCAATACAAATCACTTCTTTCAACTTCAAATTTTACAAAAGTAATTCTTTCAACTTCATCCTCTTAAAAGTTAAATCAAACAAGCTCTAAAAAGTTTTGATTGAAAAAATAAGTTTTTTAAATTTTCAATGCATTAAATATGTTGAAAAACATCAAAATTTTATACTTTTGATTCCTTAATAAGTGCTCTTAACAAAACTCTTATTTTTTTAAATTACTAGTTTTTTGAATCTGTGCAATGCATGGAATAATGAAATTAATTTGTAATTAACAAATATTGAGTGCAAAAGAAATTATCATAATTAAAATTAATTTGGAGAAAATTGAACGTGGTTTATAATCAAAATTTATGTATCACATGGAATTTAACCGCAGATCAATAATTAGGCGACAAAAGTATTTTGATGAACTATAGGCATAGTTAATTAGCTTTAGAATTGAGAATACACACCAAAAATAGAATCTTTTGAATTTGTCTTAATCATTTACGAATTCCTTCCCCCCTCTCCTATACTGTGCAATAATTATTGTCCACTGTCAAGAAAAATAATGTAAAAAGTAACAAGTTATATATCTTACTATTTGATCTTAATGTTTGCAACAAACAAACTTACCTGCAACACATACAAACTTAATAAACAAAACATATAACTTCATTAAAAAAATAAATTAAAAAGATAACTATACTTACTTAGGAGGCTTGTAACTAACATAAGTTGTAATAGTAATTCTCAATATTTTACTTTATGATGATTATGAGTATAATTAAAAAACAAACTAATACCAATTTATTCATTATAAGCAAACTAAATCAAAGTATATATATAGTTTAATTATTCTGTAGGTCCCTATAATTTCACTCAATTTTCAATTTAGTCTCTATAGTTTAAAAATTTGTAATTAGATCCCTATATTAAACAAAATTTTGTAATTAAGTCCTTGAAAGTAACACCGTTAAAAAAATTTTTGTGACAATGCTATGGCGTACCAAATGAAGCAAGTGTATCATACACCTTATTCATCTAAACTGTTTAATTGTATGTAGAATGAAAATCTACGAATAAAAATAATATGGAGTACAGTAAACCTTACTTAGTATAGTGTATTTTAAGCAATTACAATAAATCAAAACAACCACCACCACACTTTCTACCACCACCATAAACTACAACATAACCACCACCACTACCACCACCACTCAACCATGGAAGCAGAAGCCAACAGCAACAACAATAGAAGCAGAAGCCAATGACAACAACAGAAGCAGAAACAACAATACAGCAACAACGATAACAACAAAAGCAGAAACAACAACAACAGAAGCAGCAACAACAAGGCAATAGCAACAACAGAAGCAGCAACGACAACAGAAACAAAACCCAACGTCAGCAACAACAACAGAAGCAGAAACAATAAAGCAAAAACCAACAACAACACAAAAACAAAAGCCATTGAAGTAGAAACCAACAATAGCAAAGGAATGTGGTGCTTTGGCAGTTTGGTTTTTGTGGTTTAATGGTTGGTGGTTTGGCGATTTTGGTGGCTATGGTGATTTGCAGTTTAGTTTGGGTGGTGGGTGGTTAGGGAGGGTGGATAGAGGATGTAGAAGGAGATGGAGATGGAATATTCCATTTTTTGGTAACTATAGGGACTTGATTGAAAATTTTTATATAATATAGGGACTTAGTTACAAATTTTTAAACTATAGGGATCAAATTAAAAATTGAGTGAAACTATAAGGATTTACAAAATAATTAAACAAAATAATTAAACATATATATATATATATATATATATATATATATATCAAATCATGCATTCTCTCTCCTAAAAGAAATCTATGTAATGTCATGCCCATTATATTTGTTCACAAAAACATAGAAAGGAAAATTAAATAGAATCATATTGCCTCCTGTTGTTATAGTAAATAATAAATTAAAAATTTCAAGATACTAAATATTGTAACATAATAAGTGCATATTTGGGAAAGATGAAAATTTAAAATTATTTCAATAATCACTTATTTGTTTAATTATTTTTTTATATAATTACTTATATGTGAATCAATTTATGTTTGGATACTTTAGCTAAAAAGTAATTTTAAGATAATCTATTTTGTTTAGGTTGTATGAAAGAGTTGTTTTTATATGGTAAAATTACTAAAAAAGGTATGAAATAATTATTTATATTATATAATATTTGTTACTTAGGGTCAGTTTGGTAAAAATATAATAATTATAAAATAATTAGTTTCTGTTTATAATCATAAACTCCAAAATATTGCTTATAATTATAAAATATTTTTCAGTTTAGAATTATCATTTTTTTTTATTATAATCTATTTCTAACTTTATAACAAACAAGATTGATTTTTTAGAAATAGCTTTTTTTGTTCCCAAATATGCACTAAATGTTAGGAAACTTTTACATAACTTAACAAACCCCTTAAAATCATAATTCCACCTCCATAAATATTTCGAATGATCCACTTGATAAAACTACCCCAAACTAAGTAAGACTTTTTCGTTGTATAAAAAATCCTTGAACATTATATTCAAATCAAATGTAATTTAAAAAATAATAATTACATTAAATATATAGAGCAAATCATATACAACGCATAATTATGAATAATAGAATTTTTAGTATAAAAAAATAATAGACAAAGCAAAAAAGAGAATAAAATTTAAATGATACTTCAATATATAAACCAAATTTGAATATGAAAATTCATGTAAGTTAAAACTCTTGTGTTTTACATATTTATTTCCAAAAAAGTCATGTACAATAGAAAAAAAAATTAAATATTAAAAAAAAGTGTGAATTCGAATTAGGAAATATGTTAAAAAAAACCATTAATCATCAATTTGAGTGTTGTTAAAAAATGTTATAAGTTTATCTACTAAAAGATATTAGAAGTTTGAAATAGAAACAAACAACCTGAAAGCTTATAAAGCTGGTTTGGTTGATGTGCTAACGTAATAATAATTGCCTTTTAATATTGAAAAGTTATTAAGACAAATTGTCTATTTACCAATTATCTATTTAGTCCATTTTCATGGTTCTAAACAAAATATAAATTTCATTATAGTTAATAGTTAAGATAAATATAAATAAAAGGTATTTACGTGTATTGGAAAGATGAAAACTATAAAATTCATTAAACAGTTATTATCCTTGTTATCAATTAATTAATTTTAGTTCATAATTAGGTTTAAAAAAGATGGGAGAGGTAAAGTACATTGAAACGATGAATAAAAATAAATAACCTATATTAGAGTATGGGGAAAGGACTTAATTTGATTGGCCGGTGGTGAAATGTTGGGTAAGAATTAAATTTTCCGATTGAAATTTGAATTTTAACTTTTTTTAATATAATTGTAAATGAAAAGTTTCTATTATAAGTCATAAAACTTTTTTGTACAACTCTCTAATTGATTGACACATACAAAAAAATTTCAATTAATGAGGAAGAACAAGGAGGCATTTGCGTTTTATTGTTATATTTTTTTATTATTGATGGATTTTTCATTAGTAATAATTTAATAAAATAAACTATTTCATTAATCATCTATTACCGACATATTTTCCTTCAGCAACATATAAACTGAACTATTTTTCATTAGTAATATAGAATTGAACTGCCTCCGGCAGTAATTCCAAAATTTAAATGTCAATGAATATTCCGTTGGTAATAATTAAAAAATAAAATAATATTTTTTCTCTAAATTACTAGCAGATATTTTGTCGATAAGGTATTAAGTTTTTAAATTAAATTAAAAAGAAAACATAATAACTTACCAATGGATTTTCCGTTGGTAATGTTTTGGCATCATTAGGCATAAACAGGCACGAACATTTATCAATGCTTTTACTGACGAAATATTGAATCGTTGATAAAATTCTACGTCAATAATCTATTTAATTTTACCAATAGATTATTTATCGGTATTTTCGACGGATTATAGCCGTCAGTAAATTCTATTGATTTTTAACCAATTTCTAGTAGTGTCAATGACTCACAAATCGGCTTGTTGGCTTTTTTAAAAAAAAATTGCTATCACTTTGTATATGTGTTTTGGTTGCAAATTTGAAGCTGTTTGTTACAAAAAAATGTGATCTACAACTTGGTGGAGGGAAGGTGGATGCAAAAGTCGGAGCAGGTTTTGTAGAGACGCATTGAAAGAGTTTCAAAATAAATAATAATAATAAAGGTGCTAGTTGAGACAATTGATAAGGTTATTTGTTAACTTCTTTTCGTGGGTGAAGGATACATTAGTCCTTTGTATCTTCTAGACCTTCTAATGATTCTAAACTTTTAACCATTAGATCAACAAAAAATTTGAATCAATAGTCAAGATTAAAATTTAAAAATGTCAGGAATAATTTACAAAATTAAAATTACAAAGTGAATCCTTAATCCCTTCCCCTTTCCCCTACAATCAATGGAAAGACACTTCTCCCTTTCAAAGCAATAACCTCCCTCTCCACCACTGCACTAGTTATGATTATCAGCTTAAGTCACTAATTTGATTTTGTTTTTTTGGAAAAAAAAAAAGCTTTAAAAGTTCACATACTATGGAATTAAAAAAGAAAAAAATAAGAGAAATGAAGAAACAGATTAAACCCAGAAGAAACAATACAAGCAACATCTAGTGGGTAGTGGCTTTGGCTAAAAGTTTCGGTGTTTGGAGGAAAGGAACAAAGTTAAGTAAACTTAGGGTACAAAAGGTAATGGGTGGTGGTGGTTATGTTGGGGTAAAAAACGTCGCTTTTTTAAGAAAGTTAGATGACATAAAAGCAAGTGCAGACGGACTCGATAGTGGCGGTGATAGTGGCACTAGGTAGGGGCGGCAAGACCAATGTCGTTGGCGTTGATGGGTGGCAGTGGCAGTCGTAGCGGCAACATTAATGATTGGAAGAGAGTGGGTAAAGGTGAAAAATGATGAGTTATTGGAAGAGGAATTAAAAATTAAAGAATGGTTAGTTTAGTAATTTTAGTGTGATAAATAGAGGAGCATGTGAAAGTCCAAAAGATGAGAGGACTAACATATCCTTCACCCTTTTCATGTGTTAAAATGAGTACAGTAGATAATTACTCAAATAATAATCGAAAACCACAAACCAAACTAGAATTAATGTCACATGGCACGACACTTTCCTCTTGTAAGTAATACATACTGGTAGTCAAAAAAAGATGGTAGTACTATACAAAAAACCATGGAATAAGGTCTAGCTAAGCTAGTCATTTGAATCAACCACTCATACGTGACATGACACTAAGGTGGTTGTTTCAATGGTCCATCCACTGTTTTGGACTTTGTTATGCTCCGCCTTTATAATTACAATAATACCACGACCTCTTTGTTCCCAATATCCCAAGGAAATCCACTGTGTTTTATATTTGCAACTAAAGTCAATTAGTTCTCTGAACCCTAATCGAAGTTCATATATTGGGGATCTTAGTCATGTGGTGTTCATTTTATTCATTAAATGTGTGGAAATCAATTTGGTTGTGGTGCGTTGCCACCCAAAGGCCTGCATTGTGGAATGAGCATTGTATGGAATAAAACTTGCAACATAGTGTAAAGAAGACCAAATAGTGCAAATAGGAGTTCTGGCTTTTGAGTTGTAAATGGTGAATTCACTCATTACCATGTTGTATTAGTGAAAGTACCTAGCATAGAAGGGGGATCTCCAAGGGCATTTGTCAGTGGTAAGAATATTGCAAGTTTGGAAGGTATCTTGGTGATTTTGAAGTTTTTGAGCACTCCTGGCAACAGTTTATTTATTTCTGTCCTTGGTGTGCAGCTTGGTGAAGTCGAATCGAGGTCTTCTATAGTATTTGTTTATACCATGTTATGGGTTAGTAGGTTTTTAGCTTTGAATATATAGTTCATAGTATACAAAACATGATATTTATTCATTATTGCGGTTTGTCGATTAATCATACTGAGTTGACATACCATAGGTCCACAAACATTTCCACCAAACTTCCTTTCTCTAGAGAAACCACACATGTCAAAGCTCAATATTTTATTGCAGAGAATCGAATTAAACTAACTTCATAAAATAAATTGCAAAATAACCAACTCACCAACATATAATGCACAATGGCTATTCAAATGGCGTTATCCATGGATGAAACCATTACAATTTTGTCATCGCTTGTAAACCCTAAAACCCAATGCTGGTAGCTTCACCTCTCCACTGATTCATAACATAATAAGGACTCATTTGCAATATTACAACATATTGCAAATCACTTAGTAAAAATAGCAAAAGCAAATAGTGAATGCATTGTCAATTGTTCAATTTTAATAAATGATGATCTAATGGTCCAAAGTTGCGAACAATGTTAAACTCCAAAACATGTGCAAGACTATTTTATCTGGCACCTGATACTAAAGGCAGGAATGACTACGACTTGTCTTAGCCCCCTTATTCCTAACGTTTGAGATGAATAAATTTCTTCAATGAGTTCTATGAATTAATGGCGCTCTATAACCTTTTCTTTACTCAAATACCACTTAGCCTGTAGAAAGAGAAATAATATTTGTACTGCTAATTTTAGGTATACAAAAATTAACATACAAATAACTAAAATATACAATACTTAACATATAATTCTGTACATTTTTTGGTTTTTTAGATTGTTTATTGGATTTTTATAGGATATTTGATGTTTTATTGTGTTTAAAAATAAATTAGGGAAATATGGTAAATTTTATCTGACAGATTGTCAAAATCGCAACACATCACCACAAATTTAGGGAATATGGGATCTACAATTTCATCTAACAAATTAGCAAAATCGCAACACATCACCACAATTTCGGGGAAATTGTGGTGATTTTCCCAAAATTGCAATGATGTGTTGTGATTTGTGTAACATCCTCCCGTAATACAGTACTATACTTAAGTCATAGCACCACACTCACGAGTTGTTACTGTCACCTGAGCGGACCTTATTTCACAGCAACTTCAACTGTCTTCGAAACCTTTCGGGCTATCTAGAGATAACACGGAAATAGAAGTGAGAATTTTAAATTCTCAGTAGGATTCATTAAGAAATTTTATACCGTATCATCGTTATTATCTCCAGCTGCTTCAGTTTATTATATAAAAAAATGAACATATTATACGAATTGTTCTGTTTTATAGATTGAAAATATATGGTCTGAAGCAGAGTTCTTTTTATTTTAAGCACTTGAGTCACATCGGCAATATTTCACATTTAGAATAATAATCATCGTATAATTAGATAGAACAGTCTCGGCATCAATAAAATATGGGATCTAATTATGCAAATACTCATATTTAAATTCATGCAAATACACTAGTGCTTTCCTTTAACTTTCTTTGCTTTCTTTTCTTGGCACATCTAGACGTTATGTATCGCCGTCCCTAGAGTGCTTGCATATGTTTTAATCTTTAGTCTTTATTACCATTGGGTAGTCTGATCTAGAAGTGAGCTCAACTCGTGACCGTCGTCACACAGTATTGACCGCAAGGGGACCCACGTACCTCTAGGTCGGAGGGACTCAGTTGGCCATCTGCCTCCAACATAGAGGGACCCAAAAGTTTTAGCTGCCTTCACAGGGAGGGACCCAATGTGCAACTGCCTCTGAGTGAAGGGACGCACATTTTTATCTTTTAACTGCCTTTACCTGGAGGGACCCAAATAACTACCTCCAAGTGAAGGGATCTCATATATTCTTCCTTTATTCATATGCAAATATGCATGCTCTCATAAGAATAATTCATGATCATATCATTCATAATTATATAGTTGTACACCCTTGTACATTACTCACATTATACTTTAATCATATTTGCATGCATAGTTATTATAATCACCACATATACTTATTCGTAATTTTAAATTCATAAATAATCAACTGGAGTGGTAAAAACTATCAATCCATTAATCTTGCACTTTATGCCAGAAATCCAGCAGCATATCAGATCGAGTTCGCTTCCCTATGAATAGTGCTAGACAACCAGGAGATTTTAATTAAACAGCAAACCCCATATAGATCATTATATCTTCATTAGTTGTCACACATAACAAAGTCTTAATCTATCTTGCAAGTTTTAGACTTTTATTAATGTTCCTGAGTTTGGCTTAGGACCGACTTCCAAGATTATATTAGTTCCGAGTTCCGAGATTATATAATTTCCAACTTCTAGGGTTATGTACATAAGGTTAATGTTTTGATTCCCGACTTCCGGGGCTATGTTTAGAATCGATCTCCGAGTTCAATTCTGGAATGAGTTTTGGAGCTACGTGTATAAGAGTTTTAAAGTATCCTAGCTTTCTTGACTTTTGGGATTCGGGTACAAGGTCTCTTATTCTCATACCGACTTTCGAGTTTATGTTGAGAATTCCTGACTTCCGGTATTTTAGGTCATATATTCTTGCCCTTAACTTCCAATTTCAAAATGTTTTATGTGCTTGTGATTCTGATTTTCGACATTAATCCATAATTGTCCTTCCAAGACTTTTATGAATGTGTTTCCTAAGTTTCAAATTCTGACATTAACTATACCCGATCTAGTTTTCATTTGAGTTTTGAGTTTAACATTAGATATACCTGTTCTAGTTTCCTATTCACTAAGTTTCAAGTTCAATATTAAGGATACCCGATCTAGCTTTCTGTTTGCCAAATTCCGAGTTCCGGTATTAACTAAATTTAATCTAGTTTTCATATATGTCTCTAGCCAAAATTGCACTATTCTAAGTAAAAATTCACCAAAAATAGAAATCTAGGTAAAATCATGCAAATTTTATATAAATTTAAAGCTAACAAAACCAGCTTTCTAATGAAATAAGTTACATTTTGTTTGAATGAGTATAATTCGAGATATAAGATCCGAAACTTGACCTTTTTGAGCTACCCTGTTTTGGCTTGGTTTGGACATAGGGCAACTTCTTCAAACCACTAGGAGTAAACAGGACCGAATTTAACTCTGAAATTTTTATGAGAGGTTCTTCTATGTGTAAGCTTTTTAACAAAGTTGATTTCATTCAATTCCAAGTCATATAGGGCAAGTTTTGCTCTGAACAACCTATTCTGCCCAGAATCAAACTCAGAAAAAATTTCCAAAATTTATATCTTCCTCAATACTAATCCAATGGCCTTATATTACATATATATGGAAAGCT
This sequence comes from Pterocarpus santalinus, assembly GCA_031439595.1. Lineage (NCBI taxonomy): Eukaryota > Viridiplantae > Streptophyta > Magnoliopsida > Fabales > Fabaceae > Pterocarpus > Pterocarpus santalinus. The sequence goes on from CM062532.1 coordinate 64,515,754, forward strand.
CTGAATGTCTAGTTTGACATAAAAGTAGTTTCATTAAGTTTCGGTGGCCATAGGTGGAGTTGTACACTCTACCAGTACGAACACCGGAAGGTTTTCAAGGTTCTAGCTTCTGTTTTGCATCCCTTTTTGAATTCTCACCTAAGTTCTCATCCAAACTCAACATTTATACATTAATCCAGCCATAATAATCCATATAAACAACATATATCATCAATCTAATGGAAAGAATAGGAATTCTACTCAGCCACAATAACACCAATAATAGAAGAAGTTGAAGAATCTTATCTCAGATTGATGTAGAAACTAGTTAAATTTGAGTTTTTGGTGAAGCATATGGGTGGAGCTTGAAGATAGAAGCTAGATGAAGTGAAATAGGGGAAGAGAGAATGAAGAGGGGTCAGCTACAGGGGGAGGACGAAAATGAATGAGTGAGGAGGGATTAGAGAGAGTTGTGATATTTTTAAAAGGTGAAAAGTGGTTAAATTGAAGGCTTGTAATTTGAGGACGGTTGAATGGTTTGAAAGAAGCCAAATCCTTCCTTCTTTTGGGCAGCAGCTGGATGCCCAAGTTTGAGTGAGAGTGGCTAAAACTTAGCCACTCATTTTAAGGTTTAGGTACATAATTTTGTTAATTCTGTTCCGGCAGTTTAAAACACCGAATCTTTACTGAGTTCTTTCAAATCGGTAACAAGGTTTGGAAAATCTTTGTGAAGCTTTCTATATGTTTATTAATTTATTCAACTCTAATCCTTTTGATTAATATCTAACTAATTTCTAATTAGTCTTTAACTGACTATTAATTAAATATCTAATTGATTTCTAATTAATTTCACTAATTCGTTAAAACCTAACAAAGCGATTAAAATGATAGAATTTTTTGAGTGTTACAATTTGTGTGTATAGTGTCAAAAATAGTTGGTACATATAAGGGGGCACATTACTTGAGTTGCATACAATTGTAACTCTAAAACGATTTATTTGATGTAGAATAAACAACATTTCAGTCAATAGAAGAAATATTTGCTTTTGCTATAAAAGATAACACAAGTTCTAGCATGGTAAGTCAATTACTTGTGTTGGGCCCAAAAAGTGGAACTAGCCAATAGAAGAGAACAACATTTCACTCGTATCTAAGATGTTGACTCATTTCTATGAAATATTGCCAATGGTTATGTCCTTCACTTTGACAGAGGTCACAATATTTCAATCCCCACATCTCTCTTATACCATTTCATTAAAGAAACGAGTTGATCTGGATCGATTTTTTTCTGTGCATTTCAACTGAGGATTAGGATGAATTTTTGGGTCATCACTATGCCACAAATTCTAAGAATTTGGGAGCACATTACTGCAAGTTCTTCCTTTCTTGTTTTTTTTTTTTTTCCATATTTTATCTCTAAAACACCATACTTGCCTAAATCTTTTGAAAACATAATACTTCTCTATTTAACCTACTGAAACCCTATAAAGATTTGCTTGAGCCACTTTTTTTTTTTTTTTAATAAATAGACTTGTCAAAAATGTAATTAAAATCATCAATTATTTGATGTAGGCAATTATTTCATGTGATTCCCAAGTGTCTCATAATATCCTCAAGAGTAGTATCAATATAATAATCAGCATTGCTGTATCGTACAAATGATTTTGCGTACGAAATGTGGCGAAAAAATCGATAACCAATCACTGATAAGGTAAAAATACAAGCAACGAGAAAAATGAAAATTTATACTATCATACAAACAAAAGAAGCCATGTAATTTCTACTGACTTTCGCCTCGTACTATTATTGATTTCCATACAATAATACTTCTTCTAAAGCTTTTCTGGTCCAAATCTAGCATGTGGAGATATGGAACTCTATGCGTGTAGACCATCATAGACTTTGAGGAGGTCAATTTACTCTTTTCTTTCTTTCTTTTTTTTCTATTTAAATTACTGGTATTCAAAATTAATTGAAATTTCATTGAACTAATTTGAATCAAATTAGTTCTCTACACGAGCTAAAACTCACTCAGCGCATATCTTTTTTATCTACAAAAGTTAAACATGAGATATTGTTTAAATGAAATAAATGTTGTCAAATAAATTATACAAATATTGATTCTTTCCCTCTTTTTATATATTATATAAATATTATTTGTATATAGATTTTAGATGCTTCTTTAAACATTTGGGAATCAATATTTAAACAAGTTTGAGTTTTAGTTATGTTATGACTTTTGATGAATGTGGTAAAATAAATGATAATATATGAAAAATTTGTTTACCATATTCACCACTTATATGGATAAAATTGTAATTATAAACACATAATTTTCTTTTCTTTTCTTTTTTTTATAGATAGATTCATCACTTATTAGTTATACATTATTTTTTTAAACTATTTTATACATGATTCTTGTATATATATAAAAAAGGAGTCGTTATCATTATGCAAAAATGACTGCACTCTATATATATATATAACTACGTTTCCACTCCACATTATTATTCAAGACATGGCTGATTTAGAAGGATACATTCAGCTCTTCCTCATTTTTGCACTCTCCACCATTCTCCTTCAATCCATAATTCTAAGGAGAAGAAAACAAAACCATCCCCTTCATCTTCCACCGAGTCCACTTGCCCTACCCATCATTGGACACCTCCACCTCCTCTCCCCAGCACCTCACCAAGATTTCCATAACCTCTCAACCCGCTACGGACCCATCATCCACCTCTACCTCGGTTCCGCCCCTTGCATTGTGGCTTTCACAGCAGAAGCTGCCAAAGAATTCCTCAAAACCCATGAAACCTCCTTCTCCGACCGCCCCACCAACACCGTTGCCGTTGAGAGCCTATCCTACGGCTTCAAGAGCTTCATATTCGCTCCTTACGGACCCTATTGGAAGTTCATGAAGAAGCTCTGCATGTCCGAACTCCTCGGTGGCCGCATGCTGCATGTGCTCCTCCACGTGAGGCAACAAGAGACAAAGAGGTTCATTAACGTTTTGCTAAAGAAAGGCTTGGCTCTTGAGGCCGTGGATGTCGGGGGACAACTCATGACGCTTATCAACAACATCATTTCGAGGATGGCTATGAGTCAAACGAGCTGTTGTAAGGGTGGCGAGGAAGCGGCGAAGGAGGTGAGGAAGCTGGTGGCGTACACGGCGGAGCTCTTCGGGATGTTCAACGTGTCGGACTTCGTGTGGCTCCTGAAGGGTCTTGATTTGCAAGGGTTTAACAAGAGGCTGAAGGGGATTCGGGTCAGGTTTGATGCCTTGTTGGACAGAGTGATCGAAGAGCATCGAGTGAAGTGAGTGGCACGCATCATTGTAGGGATATACTTGATGTTTTGCTGGACATATATAAAGATGAGAGTGCTGAGATGAAATTGACTATAGAGAACATCAAGGCCTTCATCATGGTAAGTCAATTTATGCGAATTCACAATTTCGTATTGAGAAATTATTACATATATGTTCTTTTAGTGGCATGTAAAATTGTGCTTATATCTTAAACCAAAAAAGAGAAAAAAAAAATTTGCTTATATCTATAATATTTGACATTTCAGTCATAATTAAGATCCATTACTGTAGTAGATCTAGATCTAACTAGTGACTAGAATATGGTCTTCAATGGAGTAAACACAATCCACATAGAATCATTATTCATTATTCATTAGTATGTTTTTTAGATAGAAAATTTTAGGTGATTTTGAAGTAAGTAAGTAAAAGGTGATGTTTTATTTTATTTATAATTTAACATTTTAACTGTATAAATTATTATTTCTCACTTTTACTTTATTTTAACATAATTGTTGAAGGAGGACCGGAAGTAGATCAAGACTCCCTTGGAGCATAACCATTAAAAAATGTTCAGAATATTTCTTTTTCAAAGTTTTTTATTTGTCTGATCCTGTCTCTTTCTTGTGTGTCTAAAAAGATGTCTTAAGCCAGATATACAAATATAATTTCTGAGTGTTGAAGTGTTAAATTGGAAATAAAATAGAATTTTCTTTTTTCTGGAGCAGAATTTATCTTCATTCAATGTGGACTTATCCCTACCCATTTGGTCTAAAAAATGAAGCAATTTTTTTTGGGATATTTTTTTTTTATTAATAACGTACATACACGTGGTCCTAATGTCAACTTGTAGGACATACTAGTGGGAGGGACTGACACAACTGGTATAACCATGGAATGGGCTATGGCAGAGTTAATCAACAACCCACGCGTGATGGAGAAAGCAAGGCAAGAGCTCGATGCAGTGGCTGGAAAGAACAAGTTAGTGGAAGAATCGGATGTTGTCAACCTTCCTTATATCCAAGCCGTAGTGAAAGAAACATTAAGGATTCCTTATATCCAAGCTCAAAGTCAAATTTAAATTATGATGAAGTATGAGTAAGAGCCCATTTCAAATGGAGCTAAATTCTGTTAGCATTTCGCGTAATTGATCAACGCCTTTCTTGTTTTAGCTCAACAAATCATTATTTACATTTTATATTTTTTTCCTTTTTAATTTATTTCTTGTAGAACCAGACTTTCTTGGAAATAGTGAACTAATCGGATTGGTCATAAGTCAAATTTATGGTGCGAGTCTAATAATTGTCATAAAGAGAGATAATAGTCGGGAAGAATGATGTTGCCTGAATATAAAGGAACATAAAATATAGATCATGCCAAGGTGTTTGGACTTGGTTTGTGACGTTTCTTAATTTCTTAAGTGTGATTTAAATAGAGGGAGAGTACCATACAGCCAAAGATGATAAGAAGTTAATTGTCAAAGGAGGTCAATATTACAAAAACAAAATGAGATATTTATAAAAATATTTTATTTTAAAATTAAATATATTATTAATTATCTAACTAGACGTTGTATTCTAATTCAAGATAATTATGATACTCTTTTACATTATTTAATTTATTCAATATTTAATTAGTGTTAAATTTTTAAATAATTTAATATAAATAATTAAAAAATTAAATATAATTTTTTAAATTTTCAAATAAAATATTACTTTGACCTGTTTTGCCTTATATTAGATAGATCCTTGTTCGTCTGAGCTCCTGCACAATATTGGTAGGAGATTTGCAAGAGACTCTGATATCCAAGTTAGTGTATATTCAACGCTAAGTATTTATAAATAGGTTAATAGCATACCTACTATTGAAGGGGCCATTCACATTTAAAATTATAGGAGATATGCGCTGGAGAGTCGTTATCATGTTTGTCTACGGATATCTCCCGCAGTTCCTAAATCTAAGTGAATATTCAGAATTGAACAAAGAATGCTCTCCGTCCAGCTTTTTTTTTTTTGGGGTCACTTATGGACCCAACTCACACACACAATCACTAGGGTCTTTGCCGTTGGGGCAGTCGAACATGCGACCCCTGCAAGGCTAGCAACTTGACCGCTGAACCAACGCCTTGTGTGCGCTCTCCATCTAGTTTCAGAGTGGCAGAACCGTTGAGAGACAATGCTCCATTCGATGCCGTTGCGAAGGATTTGACTTTTGGGTCATGTGGGCTGATATATGTGCCCAACGAAAGAGTTCAGTCCAGATACTTTTAACACATCTTTTATCATCACATAATATATAAAATAATATGAAATATAATAATTTTTTTTTTTTAATTTAGGAAGTTTTTAATGGAGTTAGGGGGAACTAGGAAAGAAAACGAACAAGCGAGAATTGAATCCCTGATCTAATATCAACAAATTCCTTGTTACATGGATTAACGAATATGCCATTTGAGCTATAATTAATTGATATAATAAAAGTAGTTAAAGCGATATAATGATGATATCTAATAAAAAAAGTTGAATAATTATTAAAAATAATTAACATAATAAATATATTAGTCAATTTTATCTAATTTTCTACGATCAAGTAATTACATTTACTTTTTAAAATTAATAATTATACATGTACATATTAAAAGCATATATTTGTGGACAATTGTGAGGGTTCTATGGCTCCATCCGGGTTCAGGGCCCCTGGAAGCTCTTCGTATACAAAGACATTTAAAAAGGACATTTAATAAACTATTTTTAAATAAATTTTATGGGTTAAATTATGTTAACACAAATAGCAATTATAAACAAATTTAAGATATGAAATTATAAACAAATTTAAGATATGAACTTAATATATTTAAAAATTGCTTGCTAACTCGTAAAAGTATAAATTTTCATAGGAATTACATTATTGTTAACATACAAATTTTATATATTTGACTTGTAAATTATAAAATAATTATAGTAAAAAAACTACTTTATTAATTATTAGTGAATTAACAGATAAATTCATTTTTTATTTATATTTTTAAATTTTTAACTTATATAACAATAATTTATTTAAAAGTAAATAAAATATAAATTATTTAATAAAATAAATAAATTAACTTTTATAATTTTTAATTCGTAATCATTTAAATATGAGAATTTGTGAAAGTGTATGAAAAAGATTTTTTTTTTTTATTTTCTTGAATTTTGAAGTAATCACCTATATCCACACTAATTTTTAGGAATTTTTTTTTTAAATAGTAAGATCTCATGAATAATTTTAAAAATAAAAGCTAAAGAACCAAATAAGATATTAATTCTTTCTATATAATATATAAACATAGAAAATAGAAAATTATAGATAATTTCATATTTCTTGTTTCTTGTTTCTTATTCCTTATTCTTAACATTAAAAATAGTAATAACAATCTAGAGCTTATAGTTGACAGATCGATCAAGTTGCTTCCACGCCCAATGAGACAACCTAAAAACGAAAGAAACGTACACATGTACATTGACTAGTGCACATCCGATGGCGGAAATTTCAACAAGGTAAAAATGTTGGATAATGCAAAATAATAGTAGTCCAACACTTTTTTTTTAAATTTTTTTTGAATTTGTTTCTTATTTGGCAATCATTTACCAACCAACGCATAATTCGGAAACAACAAAAAACGCTAGACAGAGGGAACAAGCTAAAACAAGGGTGAGAGGGTGGCTCTCATCCACCGTGTCATTAGCCAGTGACCAGTTTATTCTCCGCCCATAGTTTTGTGCTCTCTTGGATCCCCTTTCTCTCCCTTTCATCCATTTTACATTCCCTTCTCTTCCCTTTCGATTCTCCTCTTCTTCTCTTCTGCCCCCATTTGCCATTCCCCCCCCCCCCCTCTTCAAATCTTTCTTTTGCTTCCACCAAAGGACTTCAATCCTTAAAATCACACTCTTTTCCTCTGTTATCCCATACTCTTGTTGTCTCTCTTATTTTTTCTTGTCATGTTTTTCGTGGCCATCTATGATCTATTGAGAAAAAACTCTTGTCTTTCAGATCCATCCTGTTTATATTACCCCACATCATCCTAGCCCTTTGCTCTGTCTGACTCATTGTTGCTTATCCATATTAAAATTGACATCATCCCTTTTAAACCGGGTTGATAAAGCTTGACACAACTGCACTTATTCGTTGCGTTTCCATAGTTTTTGTGTGTTTGTTTTTTTTGTTTTTGTTGGGGAATAATGGTGACGGTGAATCTGGGGATGCTTCATTATGTGTTGGACCACGTTTATGGTGCATTCATGCACCGAACCAAGATGAGCACCCCATTCTTCTCCAGAGGGTGGGGTGGCACAAAACTTGAAATGCTTGAGAAGATGATTAAACAGTTGTTCCCTGAAGTGGCTGGGCAGAACTGGCCCCCAACTCTGATTCAACCAGTTTGGAGAACCATTTGGGAGACCAAAACGGCTTGTTTGAGAGAAGGGGTGTTTAGGACCCCTTGTGAGGAGCAGTTGCTGAATGCATTGCCCCCTGAGAGCCACAATGCAAGGGTTGGATTCCTCATGCCCAAGAATGTGCCTCCACACAGAATGGCCTGTGTGGTTCATCTTGCAGGTATTATATAATTTTGCCTCTACATGGTGCTATGGTATATCTTTTGTTTGTCTTCAGCATAGTACGATGCTGCATTCAAACTTCAAAGTTGTTTATCTGCTATTAGGGAAGACAATAAGTTTGGTTTGAAAGGCTAAATTATGGATTTTGAGCAGTGATGTGTGGTTCATTGTCATGTTTGCATATATAGTTTCTGGCTTGGGATATGGATTGGCTGGAGTCTCTTTTCCTTTGTAATAAAATCTAATCTACTGCTACATTGTTACAATTGCCTGTTTAGTCTTTATATAGTTGTGCTGATTGCAAAGCGATATGGAAGGTGAAAGATTTAATCTTACAGAATTTGTGTTAGGTAGACAAAATTGAAGAGTGAGGTAATTGTGAAAAAAATGACAGAAAGAAATGTGTTTTTGCTTGGTTGCCCTGATTAGAATACATACAACTATCAGTTTGGCAACATTTTGATTTGACCTTCTATTTTAAGGAAAATGTTGAAAGGTGTAGGGAGAACGGTGACCTCTACTATTTTAATCGTTCTGTTTTGCTGCGCTCCAGAAAAATCAATCTATTTGGAGCCGTTTCTTTTTATGCCTCTATCTTTCTTTCCTTCCTATCATACTTCTTGAGAAGCCCAACTCTAGGTCATTGTTTGAGGAGTTAGTAGCAGAGTAGCATACAGTAAATGTTATTCTGGATGAATTGTTTTCCTACATGCATGGAGTACTCTGATTTAGGTAATTAAATTAAAAGCTTAATGGCTTCCATCCAGTGAACGCTGCATGTGATACATATGTTCAGTAAAGCATTCATAAGTATGAAAAATGTTTTCTTTCCCAGAATTTCACTTCTCTAAAGAGTTAGGAAATTGAGCAGATTGTAAAGTAAGAATCATAAGAAAACCATAAATTAACCATTGCTTTGTTTATTTTTGTTTTATTATTATACCTTTTGCTCCTATATACTTGATTCTTTGCATCAAAGGCATGGACAATTGAAATAAAACAATTATGTTAAAAGCTTGATAAGGTTGTTACATAACTGAGAAGAACTATATTACACAGAAACCCAGAAGATTAAACTTCTTTCCAGCTGTGATTATTTCTTTAAGATCTTTCCATTTTGTGTAAAAGTTATTTAACCTCATGCAGGAACTGGGGACCATACATTTGAAAGAAGATTGCGTCTTGGTGGACCATTGGTGAAGGAAAATATTGCAACCATGGTACTTGAGAGGTCAGGGTCAAATTTATATGGTCTTATTTTGAAACCAAAAGTAGCTTCTTTTATTTTTTTCCCCTTTTTTTTTTTGAAAAAAAATCTATTCATTAGGTTCTTTGTTTGTTATATATGCAAATGCAGTCCATTCTATGGACAAAGACGTCCAGTGCTGCAGCGTGGTGCAAAACTTTTGTGTGTTAGTGACTTGCTTTTATTAGGAAGAGCAACCATTGAAGAGGCACGCAGTCTCTTACACTGGTTGGACTCTGAGGCAGGTTTTGGCAAGATGGGTGTTTGTGGACTTAGTATGGGTAAGACTTATCTGGAACCCATACTAGAGCTCACGCTGTTTTATGTTCTCAGTCCTGTTTAACTTTCAATTATGCTACATTGTTTTTTCAACTATAATAATGCAGCTGATGAGAAATAAACTAGTGTTATTGCTTGGACTTTTAGATGTAAAAATCATAGTGGTTGTCCCATGAGTGGATTAATCATGCAAAATAGGTTTTAACTTTTGGAATCTAGTGGCTTGTCTTATCATATAATCTTTGTAATATTTTTATGGACTCTAGGAGGAGTACATGCTGCAATGGTTGGATCACTTCACCCTACACCTGTTGCCACACTCCCTTTTCTCTCACCACATTCTGCCGTTGTGGCATTCTGTGAGGGGATTTTAAAGCATGGCACTGCCTGGGAGGCACTGAGAGAGGATCTTGCAGCCCAGAAGGTTGCAATGACTCTCGAGGAGGTGAGGGAACGGATGCGAAATGTGCTGTCTCTCACAGATGTCACACGCTTTCCAATTCCCAAAAACCCCAATGCTGTAATCTTTGTTGCTGCCACTGTAAGTTCCATATCTCAACAACACCTTATGAATGTGTATAGTGAAAATTGGAAGATATGACATTCATTTGTTTAATTGCTTTTCCTTTTCTGTCACTCTTAAGATTTTTTTATGGTGTATTGTTAAATATATATGATTAAGATAAATGAGTTTCAGTTGCATTGTAATGAAACATTCTGAAAACTCCCCAACTTGTCCACCATATTTTGTTTCTGCTCCTAAATCTGGCTTTTGTGACTGCGAAAAAGACAGTCAGCAGTTTACCACACTCGAAAGAAATTTCCAATTTGATGCACTGGTATTTATTTGCTTTTATGATGTTTACTTGGTATTGTTGATGATTAAGATGGTTGCATTTGCCACTGGATTTCTCAACTTGACCATTACCAACATTGTTTCGCAGGATGATGGATACATCCCGAAACACTCGGTCCTGGAACTTCAGAGAGCCTGGCCAGGTTCTGAGGTGAGATGGGTCACAGGTGGGCATGTCTCATCCTTCCTTCTCCACAATAATGAGTTTCGAAGGGCCATCGTCGATGGTCTTAATAGATTACCATGGAAAGAGTCTTCGTAGTGAGAGTTATCACACAGGAAGAGGATATACATTGTTGATTGATCCACTGATTCTTTCCACCTCTAACACTCACCTAAACTTGTAACATGCATAGTTGATTGCAGAACTCCATCCCCAAAAGAAGTGGGGAGGGGTTGTAACTTGTATATAATCATCAGGAAAATGTACAATGAAGTTAGAATAATGGGGAGACAAGTCTGTGAAAAAAAAAAAAAAAGCTGATAAAATTGTTGGATGGAAATTTAACTGTTCTGATCTCTCTTCAAACCTGACGACTTCCTATAGTTTGAGCAATGTTACATAACCCGTTATGTTTTGGCTAGTTTGTGTTGTGGGTGGCTGTGTTGGGAGTGAACAGCAATGGTATTAAAAACTTGGGGCCAGCACTAACTAAAGATGATAGCATCTTCCTAGTATAGAGAAAGGCTTGGCTTGAGAAGAGACTAGCCTTTGGAGTTGTTAAATAAAGTCATAAGAAATTTGAAATTGGTTCTTGACAGTGAGTAGTACGAAGAGAAGGATATAGCTGCCATATTTTGAGAACTTAGCGTGAGTGCGTTGGATAGGTTTAATAAGGTCGCATGGCTTTTGTATAGACTGGGAATTCTTTCTATACCTCTATTTTTAAGAGTGTATCGGTATTTTCTACTAATTTGTGGTTATAATTAATCATATATTCTTATATATTTTAAATATGAATTTTATTTTTTATTTAAAATTTATATTTTAAGTTAGAAATACATGTGGTAAAAACAAAGTCACTAATCACTCTAAGGTGCCGGTGCCCTTCAAGAAAACATGGACAGCAGAAAGTACCAAATAAATTTTATTGCTTTTTTTTTTTGGGTACTAAAATAGCATTACTTATCAAAAAAATTAATGTTATGTTAATTATTTGCATACAACAAAGAGAAGTAAATTTTTGTAACTGCTAAGGGCTGGATTGGATGAAAATTTGTAAGTACGAGTGAAAATAATTGTCACATTAAGAAAGATCACATGAATGGAAAGTGCGGGTGAAAATAAGTGTCATGAAAAAAAATATATTGAATAGATGATTTATGAACTAATGTTTTAAGGTTTGGTCAAACGCAATATCAAACTTATTATGTAGCACCAAAAGAAATTAGATTTAGCAAGAGAGGCCAATCTTTCATACGTGATGAATCACAATTTGCATCCCATCTAGAAGAAGTGTCATATTTAGTGTTTGATCATGTCTCAAATAGGATTTTCTTCCATTGAGATACCTATGAAAAATAATAATAATAAAAACTATTGCCTTAACACATAAAAGAAAAGCAAAGTAATACCATAGGCTTTCCTACACAAGACGTGTTTGTTTTTCTGTTTATTTATTATTTACTGGTACTATTTTAACATAGTTTTTAATAAATTTTTTATTTCCGTAAGTAAATGAAATATGTAACTAAATATTATTCATTAATTAAAATATAAAGTAATTACCCACTAATACAAGAAAGAATATAATTATCAAACAATTTTTGAAAAGTAGTGAGATAATAATTAATTTTTAGGAACTATAGTAACTAAAAAATATTTATTGTAAACTCATTTAGAAAAACCTAAGATATGAAATCATGTCTCAAATTTGAATACATATATTGAACAATCATATTTCAAATAGTAATATTTCACGTTAAATTTATCGGCTTAATTTTAAATTAATTTATAATATATGTTATCAAACTAATTTTAAATTATCACTCCAAATTGCATGTTATCAAACATAAATGTAGTAACAAATTTCATGTTTAATTGATTATATTAATTGATATACTTAATAATTACTTGTAATGTGATTGAATTATAAGATTTATATTATTTATTAAATGATCTCGTGCATTACATGAGTTAAAAACCAGTGTGCAAGAACTAGTAAGAATATTTAATTTAAAAGAAAAGAATTAGTAAGAATATTATTGTTGTCAAAAGATTAGTGTCAAAAACTAATTTTAATTGAAATATACCAGATTAAAAATTAAAACAATAAACCAAATTTGAATTAAAAATTTACATAATTGTTTATATTATATCTTTTCCAATAATGATAAATGATTATAATACATTAAATATATTATTTTTTAGTTAAAATTAGTTTTTGATTCCTATACATGTCCCAAATTTTAGTTTTAGTTTCTATATTAAAAAAATCTTTATTTTGATCTCTATAGTGGCATTTTATTAAGGTATTAGTTTCTTTTATAAAAATTACTAGATGGTGTTAATTTTTACTGACTGACTAATAGGATCTATTAAAGATATGATATATTGTTAATCTAATTTTGAAATGATATCTTTTAAGCTTGAAATGACCTTTTTAAAATATAGATAATTGACTAAAATATTATGAAAACGACTTTTTTTTAAAGCCAAAATGACATTAATCGAGTTTTATTATGTCCTATATTAACTCCCATTAACCACGTCAATAAAAAGTAATATTATTTAATAATTTTTTAATGACAAGGACTAACACAATATCATTATAGGGATCTGAACCAAAATTCTTAGTGTATAAGGATTTAAATCAAAATATTTTTAGTATATAAACTAAAACCAAAATCTGAGACAGTGCATGAGCTAAAAACTACTTTTAACCTTTTTTTTTTTTTAAATAATTTGGTGCATTGCTCCTGTGTTAATTTATATTTTATTAAAAAAAACCAATTTCACACATGATCATTTAGTGGTAAGTTAAACCAATTAATTTCTTTTTTTTTATGGGAATTAGTTTCATGTACCAAAAAAAATTCAATTTAATATATACATGTATCTACACTTTTATTTAAAAGATAATAAATTTTTTTTTAGGGGAAAATCAACAAACTGTTAATAATACACACTTATGTGAATCTTTCTAATACAAAGTATACATTGAAAGGGAAAAGGGGAAAAAAAAAAAAAAAAAGACGTTTGCAATTCATCACTACACCTTTTTTTGCATGAGATATGATAAAATCATCTTGTTAAATTTTCGTATAATAAATTATGCATTTTCTATGTTATTGTATGCACTATTATTGTTATGATTGTTATTATCTTGATACATGGATGGGCCAAAAGGCCCATTCGTATTTAGTTTTATAATACCGTTATTCAATATAAAAAATGTTACACTAATTATATGAAAAATTTAATTTTAATATATTATTAATCTAAAAAAAATTTATACCAATATTTAATAATCTATTATCGCATCAATCAATATATTCAATTCTCACGTATATTATCTCAAAAATCATATAAATTATAGCACATAATCAATATATAACAATATAAAATTATTGTATATTAATATTGCATTAAAATTACTCTGTTGCGTAAATAACATGGTCTAACAATAAATTTGAAACAATGCAAGTCCAGCATTGCATAAAGATTTACAAGTGTATAAAAACATAAAATAGAACTAGATTTTCTTTTATTTTTTAATATTCGTTTGTGGTTTCATGAATTTTAATTTGTACAAAGCAGCATTTTTCTTAGTTTCATCGGGGAGAAAGGAGTTCACTGATGAGCCACTAAATGCACCTAAGTCTATTAGAGCGCATTTTTATTTTTATTTTTTATCTTTTTTAATATTTATGTTGATTGTCAATGTCTATAAGTATAAACCCTAGCTTCAATTAGGTTTGCCGCTTCACCTTAGCACTACGCCGCAGCTCTTTCCTTCGTCGCTCTCGCTCTCTCGCTCTCTCTCTCTCTCTCTGTGAGCACTGCAACAATGGCGTACGCAGCTATGAAGCCCACCAAACCCGGCTTGGAGGAGCCCCAGGAGCAGATCCACAAGATCAGGATTACGCTTTCCTCCAAGCATGTCAAAAATCTCGAGAAGGGTATGTCTTAATATCAATCTCTTCGCATAAAAGTTTTCATTTTCTATGTTTTTTGTTGTTGCTGTGATTAATAGCGTGATGGGTTTTTGGTGTCGTTATAGTTTGCTCGGACTTGGTTCGTGGTGCCAAGGACAAGAGGCTCAGGGTGAAGGGACCTGTCAGGATGCCCACTAAGGTTCTTCACATCACTACTAGGAAATCCCCTTGTGGTGAAGGTAAATCTTACTTCCCCCTTTCAATATTACTATTACTATTACTATTTTTCTTTTTTCCTTTTTTTTTTTTGTATTTTCATAGATCCTGAGACCCTGTTTTATAAATTGTGCCTGCTTTATTTGGTGCTTTCAAGTTTGAATCTGGTTGTCCTCGTTTTAGAGATGTGATGTTAGTTTCAGAGATTTGTCTCAATTGTATCTGTTTGTCTCATATTTTACAGAGCTGCGAGTTTTAGATATCAATCCTCCTCAATTGTTAAAGCTTTTGTACAATACAATCCCTTTCTTTTGGATGGAAAGGTTTTCCATATCATAGTATCGTATATTGCTATGGGGTTTAGATAACAATCATCCTGGAACTTTTATTGGCATAAATGTCAGATAAAAGTGATGGTTTCTTTCAAACTTCTACTTAGCCACAGCGAATTGTTTTAGTTTTTTTGCGAAGGGTATTTTGTACTTAAATCAGGATGTTGTTCAATTAGTTCTCTGGTTGTGAGCTATACTGTCATATGATTAACGCAAGTAATCAGTTGGAATTCTGAATTTCGGTGGTCTCTTTATAGCTATATATACAGTGGTTGATGCCCTTCTATGCGTGTAATTTGCTGGGTTATCTCTTTCACCTTTTGTTGTTATACAATGGAATTTGTGCGGGAATAAGCATTCGTGTGGCCCAAAACATGGAAGATTGCTGTGAATAGTGTTGTGCTCTCTGTCACCTGAATTGTGTGCTGTTAGAATGTTTCTATGAATGAGTAAGAATGTAGTATTGTCTCAGTGTACCTAGGTCTGATGACTTGAGTTTTGACTTGAGTTTTTTAAGTGTTGTGTTGTATTTTTTTTAGTGTTATTTCTTGTTGAATGAGTGATATTCTGCCTCTTGTTCCTGAGCTGCCTCTTGCTCCAGGTACTAACACCTGGGACAGATTTGAACTCCGTGTGCACAAGAGGGTCATCGACCTATACAGCTCCCCAGATGTGGTTAAGCAGATTACCTCAATCACGATCGAACCTGGTGTAGAGGTTGAGGTGACAATTGCCGATGCTTGATCTCGACCAGAAGTTTAATTTTGTTATGCTTCCTAGTTAATTTTTTTTGTTCGGGAACTGAGTTTGCTTGTTTTTGTTAGTTTTTATGGTTTTGGACATTGATGAATACGATGACAAACATCATGCTTAATATGCTATAGAGTTACATGTTGAGTATTTGGATTGATATCGTAGCACAAAATGTTTTGTATTCGGCTTGTAGCATGCAATACTTTTTTTCATCTCCATCTGATTTTCAACCGTGTGTTTGGTTTGCATAGCAAACGCAAAAACACAGTTTCGGACGGCGTTGAGGGGAAAGCTTCCCTTTGTTAACATTTGAGGAACGCCCTTCGTTAACATTTTAACTCTTTTTAAGACTCGAGGACCATCTTAACACGGTCTGAAAAATAATAAAATACTGCAAAATTTCGTAATGTTATATTCGCTCTAGTGTTTGACGGATTATAATATGGAAGTTTGTAACTTATAATGAATAATGAATTTTGGTTATACTAAAGCGGTGCCTGAACTTGGCATTGGAACATCGGAAACAACGTTGCAGATCTTAAAGAAATAGTGGCACGTTCTTTAGGTTGAAACTTGAATAAAACTATCTCATTCTGTTAGCATTACTATAATGTTACCTGTAGAATATCTCTCTCAATGAGGATGAATCTCAAGCTTGGGATTATATATTAGTGTCTATAGATACTTTTACCGAAAACACGCACATTTTTATTTGAACTAGAATTTAGAAAGATGTGAACGAGGCACCTTTCTGGCCTCCTCCAATACACGCATATATCCGCAATTCCATTGGTTGATCACTTGCAGCTGGGTGGTGGAGAACCGCACAGACAATTATTGCGAGAATACGAAGACATATCGAACCTCCGCAATCTTCCACCTTGCGGCATCTCACCACACAAGCGATTATAGCTCACATTGAACCCTTGCAAAAAATCCACTGCGGTCAATCCCACGGGAATGCTTCCGTAAATTTGGTTGTGATTCATATCCAACAGTATCAAGCTCGTTTGGAACTCCGCTTTGGATGGATCAAACGCCAACATGTTCCTCGAAACGTCAAGCCTCTGGGTCGTTTAGTTGGCCCCGAAAAGCATGTAGGCATCGCCTTCGAGCTTGTTCCTTGAAAAATCTATCCAGTTAGGGTTCTAGTGGGCCGATGAAGCTGGTTGTGTGAGAGGACAAGAGCTGGGTTCTTCTTGAAGTATCCGAATGAGTCTGAAATTGGGCCTATGAGCCTGCCTATTCCGGTCCAAACGAAGGGACACGAGGTTAGGCATCTGGGAAAGGGCGCTTGGTATTGGGCCCGAGAGGTTATTGAAGGAAAGGTCCAGAAACTTGAGGTTCTCGAGTTGGGCCAAGAAGTCTGGTACTGGGCCAGAGAGATTGGTCCAGCTGGGATAGAGATACTTCAGATTGGTGAGCCTGGCAATGGTGGGCTGGATTGGGCCGGTGAGTTTGGGGAGCTTGTGGAATTCGAGGGTCTCGAGGTGAGAGCAACTCCAATGGGTTGCAATTTTCGGTCCCAACTGCTGGCTGTGCTGTTAGGGATGGCATGCAATTTGCCATTGGCGATGAAGTGGTGGGACAAGAGAGAGAAAGTGGAGTCCCACCAAAGAGGGACGTCCCACTTCACAAAGTGGCTGTCCTCTTATGTTTTTTTTTTTTTAAACACATTTTACCATTGCAACTAAAAAATTAGACAAAAATATTGAGAATTACAAGCAAATTTGGCGAAACATATTTGGCAATTTCATAATGTTTGTTATATAAAATTGCTAATTATATAATGTTTCAATTATGTAATATTTCTATTATGTAATGCTTTTAAAATTATGAAATATTGTTATTCATCATGCAATATTTTCTATGCAATTGAAGACTTTGTTTTAGATGAAAAAAATAGTTTAAATTTTTTAGATTTTAACTTTAAAATATAAATGTATGATATTTTGATCCATAATTTAATTTATTAAATTTTATTTTGAAATAAAAATTATTTTAAAAAATTAAATTTTATATTTTTATCCAATTTGAAAATAAAATTATATAATACAAATATTTATAACAATATTTCATAAAATACATTGATTTTATTTTTTAAAGTTGAAAATTATGTGGGATCAAAGTTGATTTCTTCCATTGGAGATTTGAATCCTATTCTTAAGACACTTTTACTTTTTATAACTCATTGATTATGTGACATTGATGTAGCAAGTAGTGGAGCTAGAAGTGAGATTTAGATGAAGACTAATATTGGAGATGCTTTAAGAGAGGTCAACCACACCCCATCAATCATTGGATGATGCCCAAACTCTACTTGAACTAGGCTCACACCATATTTAATAATGGATGAAATGTGAATCGAGGTAATGTCCCATGCATAATAAGTTCACCTATCCTTACTTTTCTTGATTTGGAGCAGCACTTTCTTGTCCTGTGGGATACACAATTCGGAGAATGCAACTGGGGAGAACAGGAGTAATGAGAGGAAGCATAACTCAAACATGATTCCCATTTTTGGTAGTAGATGAATTGAAGGGTGGTGGGATTGGAATGTGTTAGGGGAAGTGGAGATTGTAGGAATTTATAGAATGCGGTGGGAAGCACAGTGGACGTTAATTGGTATCGTGGGGATAATGTGATGTCTGTAGCAACGAAAGTGGCTAGAAACAGCTCATTCGTTTATTATTAATTTTATATGGATTATTTGCTTCTAAAGTTTAGTTACATACCACTTAATTTTCTTCACACTAGCTTTAGTAGTACAGGGCATCAAGCTGAGCAGATATGTTCCATCGTTCTGTGGTCAAGAAAGAACAAAGGGCTTTTAACTAGATACAAATACATGTAGATGTGCCAGTCTACCTTATCCCTTATCTGTATCGCAATGAAAAATAATATGATGTAGATTTATTGGATTTGGCAGGAACGCAGCCGCGGCCCGCCACTAAAGTTGAAATGACACCAAGGTCTTGATCAAAGTCAGATGTCAAGCTCCCCACGAGCAATTTATGCAGTTGCCAGCTGCTCAGTTGCTTGCACCCCTTACATGACCTTTTCTAGATGTTTTTCTCCAGTTGAACTTAATTCTAATTTTTCTTTTCTTGGGATTTCCTGATTGAAATACACTGCAAAGCAAATATAAACAACAACAATATATATATATTTGCTTGTTTGGTTTTGATTATTTGAGAGTAATAATTATTTTATTTTTAAAAATTTTAATATATATTGAATGCAAAATAAATTAATCTAAACTCACACTTTATGTATGTGTAGCTATACGTAAATAAAATTAAAACAATAATTTTTGAGTTTTTAGAGTTAATTTTATGTGAAGATACCTACTAAAGTTCTTGACGTCACCACCGAGAAGTCCGCTTGTGGTGAAGGTAATTTTACTCCTCCTTCACTAATATTATTCATGTTCATACTTCACACTAATTACACAGATCCTTAGACAGTGTTTCAAAATTGTGTATGCCCCTTTCTCCAAAGTCTTTTCAGCTTGCTTTATTACGTAGTTTTATATTTAAATTTGGTTGTCCTTCATATAAGGCGGAATAGTTGTAGAAATGTGGTGATTCCATGAAAGTAGTGAAAGGGTAGAAAAGAAAGGCCCAAGATGCCCAAGATTTAACAGGTCCTTCGATGTCTAGACGAGGAGCCACAGAAACGAACTAGCTTAAGCAAAGTGAGGTGCTAAATTGAATTAAAATTTAAATACAGCAGTGATGCCAAGTGTATCTCAATTACGAAAAATATATATATATATATATATATATAAATGCTGTATAGTTGCCTAGTTGCATCCTTAATTTCAGTGATCCTAGACCGCTCTTTCCTTTCTGAGTTTTGCAAGCCCTCTCCTTTTACTGCTTGTCCATCTCTTACTTGGCGTTGGAGGTCAGTCAGTTTTGTCTGTGGTTTTAATCTAAGTATAAGGATAATACTGTTCTCTTGGATGGAAAATAACATCCTTTATGTCTTCCCATATATATCTTACAGAGCTGTTAGTTTTAGATATCAGTCATCCTAAAAGGATAAAACTAGAGGACAATGTTGTTCTCTTGGGTGGAAAGGTGTTCAGATCTTGATGTGCATGCTGTGAGTTTCAGATATATATCAACTATCCTGAAACTTCTGTTCTGTTTTAGGCAT
The DNA here is from genome assembly GCA_031439595.1 of Pterocarpus santalinus. NCBI lineage: Eukaryota > Viridiplantae > Streptophyta > Magnoliopsida > Fabales > Fabaceae > Pterocarpus > Pterocarpus santalinus. The sequence goes on from CM062532.1 coordinate 64,535,576, forward strand.
CCTTAAACTTTTATTTATTATAAAAGTATGCCAGAAACTCAAAAGTAATTGATTGGAATAGAAGTAAATTTTAACTCCACAAATAAACTCTACCTGCAATGCAAATGCAGAGTTTCTAGTCCTGACTTGAAGATTATGCAAGCAATTTCTAAGATAAAAAAATCATGCATGATTTTGACATTAGAATATGGGTTTTATTACATCACGTTGAAAGGACAAAATAAAATAAATAAGAAGAGAATATTGAGAAATATTAACAAGTAAACATTAAGCAAGCCTTAGTTTGAATTTACTTGCACTATTTTATATTAGCAAAATTATCTCACTAATATCTGTAAAGGATGTGCAACTCTCCCCAAAAAATAAAATAAAATAAAATAAAATAAAATAAAGGCTCGTACAACATTTAAAAACTCCTCGTAAGCATTGTATCATTACCATCTTAAGAAGGATGAATTTGTAGCGACATTATATTTCAAAGTCCATAGAAAAATCTTATTGAAATCAGAGATTTATTTTTAATTTGAATTACAGTAATGTGAAGGAGGGAGCTAGCAAGTAGCTACCCTGCCCCTGCTTCATTTCCTGCATGCACAGTCCATATTCATATCATTTTCCATCTTAATCACTTGCAACTAGGAAGTGGGGCCCCACACAAGCACTTGTTGTGAAAGTACGAATCCACGTCGAACCTTTGCAACCTTCCACCCTGTGGTATCGCACCACACAAGCGATTATAGCTCACGTTAAACGCTTGCAGAAAATCCACTGCGGTCAATCCCACGGGAATGCTCCCGTAGATCTGATTGTGATTCAGATCCAACGATATCAAGCTTGTGGGGAACTCCACTTTGGACAGATTAAACGCCAACATGTTCCTCGAAACGTCAACCATCTGCGTCGTTTTGTTGGCCCCAAAAAGCACGGATGCATCACCTTCAAGCTTGTTCCTAGAGAAGTCTATCCTTTGAGGGTCCACTTGGGCCAAGGAGGCTGGAATGGGCCCTGAGAGCTGGTTGTGGGAGAGGATAAGACTTGGGCCGGGCTTCTTGAATGATCCGAATGAGTCTGGGATTGGGCCTGTTAGCCTGTTCCGGTCCAAACTCAGGGACACCAGGTTAGGCAATTGGGAAAGCGAGCTAGGTATTGGGCCAGAGAGATTGTTAAAGGAAAGGTCCAGGAACTCGAGGTTCTTGAGTTGGGCGAGGAAGTCCGGTACTGGGCCTGAGATATTGGTCCAGCTGATATAGAGCTCCTTGAGTTTTGTGAGCTTGACAATAGTGGCCTGAATTGGGCCTGTAAGTTTGGGGAGCTTGTGGAATTCTAGGGTCTCTAAGTAAGGGAGATCACCCACACCCGGTGGTATTTCACCCGATAAATTGGTCTCCGGAACAGAGGACAGCATGACAAGGGAGTTGATACGGTGCGTTTTGGGGTCGCACGTGACGCAGTACCACTCGCAGCAATCGGTGTCTGGGTTCCACGAGGCTAGCAAGTAAGGGTTGTTGAGGTCCTTTTTGATTTGGAGGAGAACTTTCTTGTCTTGGGGGTTGCACAGTTCGGAGAGTGCAAATGGAGAGAACAGTAGTAAGGAGAGGAAGCATATTCTAAACTTTGTTTCCATTTTTGTTTGTGGAAGACAGAGAAGTGGGATGGGGTCAGAATGAGAGGTGTGGAGAGCGATGGAATTTATAGAATTTGGGGGGAAACGTAGTGCATGTTGATATGATACGATGTGGGGTTAGTGACGTCTGCGGTAACCAAAGCGCCCCACATACAGCTCACTCATCTATTATTATTATTATTATTATTATTATTATTTTAACTAAGACAGTGAAATTAAAAATTATTTTTGGAGGATATCTTTTGAGAAGGAAGAGAGGAATAGAAATTAAATATAGAATATTTTAGACTCAAATAAGATATATAAAAAATAATTATTAGACTATAAATTTAACTGCTAGAATTGTATTGTTTATATATCTAATTTTAAAAATAATTATAAATATCAATATAAAAAAGTGAGTTTTCACAATTTTATTATTATCATATCACAATTTTTTATTTTTAATATAATAGATGAGTGTGATATATATAAAAATATAGATTTATAGGTCAAAATATATGGATATAGGACTAAAAAATTGCCACTGATAATTTACTTTTTTCTAGTATGTTGTATAAAGATATATAATTTATTATTTTTTATTTTTCAAGCTTTTTAAAAAAGTTGTTACATTCTTAAAAATCGCCAATGGCGACTTTTTCCTTAAATTCTCATATCTTCATAATTCACTCCAAAATTTCATATTTTGATACAAATTATTTTTAAATATCATATAAAAACAAAGGACCCTCATATCACATGTTTTTAATTTTTTTCAACTCTAAAATTAAATAGTATCTATGTGTATCTACAATTCAAATGGTACAAAAAAAATTATTTCTCTTCTTTTTATATGTATCGTTTGCATTTAAATTTTTATAAATAACTTGGTTTTCTTCAGAACGCTCCTAGTTTTCTTCAGAGTAGCTTTGGTACAGGGCATCAAGCTAAGTAGCAATCATTCCTCTTTTCATGGGAACCACGATTGGTTCGGTCAAAAAAGAACAAAGGGCTTCAACTAGATGCATGTATGTGACTATGTGCATGTGCCACTTCCCCATCACTTATCCGTTTCGCAATGAATGAAAATAAATAAATAAATACATAACACGCTAGATCAAGGATTTGGCAGCGCGTTGGACGCAGCCGCTAAAATTGAAATGAGATCGAAGTCCCGATCTGAGTCAAAGGTCAATATGTCCATCAGTCAAACACTGAACAAAACCCAACCTAGATGCAAATTGAAGTGGGACATTGCATTCTTTACGTGACCTTTTCTAGATGTTTATATTTAAAAACAATTGAACGTAATAAGTATTTTCCATTTCCTCAAAAGTACAATGAAAAGCAAATTTGCAACACAATATCTGTGTGCGGCAGCTGGTAAATAAGATTAACTACAATTTTGAGGTTTTGAAACTTTATTTGTAATACCATAATCAAACCCATACAACTCATATCTTGTTAGTCAAAGTAACCAACTCGGAAGATTGAGGTGAAGGTGTATTAGCCAAAACTTGATTAAGCTTTAGATTCACGTTGACAAATATCCTTTATCGAAGCTTCTATGGGGCTTTGGCAGATCTATCAAGATTTTGCGCCTATTAGTTTTAAGTTATTCATGCTTAATTTTCTTCACAATTTATGCGAAATATATTTTACCTTGTATGAGGTGCCACCCCAGACTTCTCGATTTATTTATTCTCGTCTTCAACTATTTATGTAACAGAGTTTGTAATAAATTAAAAAATGGGTTAATTGCATTTTATCTCTATATAATATATGTTATACGTATTTTACCCTCTATATTTTAGAAATGTGCATCCCGATTCTCTAGATTTTCATGAATGTGCATTTTACTCTAGATTAGTGCACATATTCCCCTGAATTTTGGATTATGTATAAATTAATTCCCTAAACTTTTCTAAATGTGCAACTTAGATCCTGAATGTGTGATATTTTTGTTTATAATTGATGAAAAAATTAACAAAAGAGTCAAAGTGCACATTTGATGAAACGTACGGAATCGGGATGCATGTTTTCATAATGTAGAGGATAAAATACATATGACCTATAATATAAGGAGTAAAGTACAATTAACCCTTAAAAAATTGCTATACTTCAGCAGAAAAACTTTTAAATGATGTTGAAACCTAAATGCATAAAAAATTCTTGCTCTAGAAAAATTGATCAAGCACAAAGATTAAACGTAGTTTCTGGTTAATTTGTCAATTCTACTTTTCTTTTAAATTACATAAGAGACGCAATTTCTTAAAGAATGATATATAGGTGAGTTACATCAACATCAAAACTCAATCTTCAAAACTTGGGCTAATACCAACTTAATTAGTTACAAGTCCTTGACAATTCAGTTTAACTTACGTCCACTAAGAGCATCTTTGTGGTAATCTATCACAACTGGTGCAGTGGTTAAGGATTGCGCAAAATAACACTCAGATCTTCAGTTATATAATAATGTAAAAATAAAAAGTGGAATTTTTTTTACTCCACTCTCGAACTAAAAATTCTCTAACTTTCTTGCATTATTCTCTAATCAACTAAAAAAAATTTACACATGTTGTAATTAAATGTTAAAAACTTATTGCACATGTTGCAGGGAATGAAACATTGTCCGTTAACCATAGAGAAAATATTGTCAAAGTTGTATTAGAAAGTTTCCCTTTGCCATTCTTGACTAATAAAACATGCACATCAGTCAACTATGTATGGTAAGATTCCATTATTCATTTTTCCTAAATAACATTTCTCTTCCTAAAAGTCACTTCTTTGGTGAAGTGAAATCTAGATTATAGACGCTAGATCTTGGCAACTGCTTCGAGTTGATTTTTAAAAGAAAACTATTATTTTAACATCACTTTTATGAAACTAATAAATACTTGAAGAATTACATGTAAAAACTTATGATTTAAGTTATATTTTTGGTAAATTTATTTATGACTAAATATAAAACATTAGGTGTTAATGATTGTAAATTTCAGTTGTGTTATTGGTAGATTTGGTAAAAGGATTTTATATTCACTATTATCTATCTTATCACATTTATATATCTAAATCCTAAACTGTAAACCCTATATATATTCACTAGAATCGCAGCTAAAATTTTCAATCATTTATATATTAATTCTCAAATATACAAATAATATCTAAAATATTATGAATACAAATTGTTGGTCATGGGCTAGCATCATACCTTGGCAAGGCCCAATTGAGGTCGGAGTCAAATCAAACTCTAACGTTTGGTAATAGCCAATAGACTTAAGTAATAAGAGTTACACATTGACTGGTAGCTATAGTTTTTAATCTAGTGATAAGCGTTTGTTATAATTGACATTAGAGTCAAGGTCACAAGTTTAATTCGCAAGTTGGGGTAAAAATATGCTTGTAGTTGCTGGCGGGAATGTTGGTTGGAGGCAACATTCTGCCTTGATAAGGCCCAAGTGGTGTTGAAATCAAATTAGGTTGGAGCCCCAACTCCCAAAAGGCATAGATTGTGGAAGGCAAGTGCACATTGACTGGTGATTATAGTTTTTGATCCAGTGGTAAGTGGTTAATCCTACATAAATATTAATTCACTCTTTAAAAAAAGAAACATATTTGCATATGTTATTTTTTACCCCCATTTTATTAAGGTTTTTTATTTGTACATCACAAATTCAACATGCTCATTGACATCTAAAGAAAAAATCTAGGGCCATCATAATTTTTTATTTTCATTTCTTCTCTTCTACATTGTCCATTACTCTTTTTTATGGGTGTCGCTATAAAATATTTAAAAAAACTATGTTGCTACCCTATAGATAGCTGATCATAATCTAACCATTTTTGAGTAATTATGCTACAAGTTAACTAGATGTTAATAGGCAAGATGGAAAAACAAGAAATGAGGGCCAGGCTAGAGCTAGGGTGATAATCATTTGCCCAGGCCCTCTCAATCTTAGATATGGGAAATCTTGGACCCAATGGCTTGGTAGGCTTGGGAACAGGAGATCCCTCTTCAAGGAAGAGGACTCACAACTTGAGGGGGACTTCACGAAGGCAGAGGACCATAAAAGGCAAAGAAAAAGGGAATCTTATAAGGACACTGTTTTGTTACACAAATAATGAAAAAGTAATAAAAATAAAACGACAAACCAAATAAAAACTCCGGATCGTGAAAATGGCATCCTGACAGCACTATCTTAGTGTTGGAGGACTAGGAACATTCACCTTGGTCCCCAAGGAAACTATTTTGTCCAGAGATAAGGGAAATTCCTCATAAAATGGAGGAAGGATTCAAGGAAAAACAACAAGAACAAAGGGAACTAGAATATGGAATAGGGCCTTCCCATAATAACTAAAAACATGCTCTAAAACATGATAATCATGGTCTCTCGTCCCTGCCTACATCACCCCTTGAAGGTCCCGTTCCCTTGGCCATCCAAAGCTATTGCAGCTAGGTTTCTACTTCATCTCATAAACTTACGAATCGTCCAAGAAGCACCTTCCAAAATAATGTACAAGTATCTTTTCGCTTTTATTAATCTTGTTGATTAAAGAATATATGTTTTAACAAATATGAAATGGTGGTGAAAATTTAATCATGCATTTGACATCATTGATAAATTAAACTAAGCCTAACAAGAGTGACACTATAACTAAGTAAAAGAAAGAACTCTAAACAATTTTTTTTTTTTAAATCCATAAACATTTAGAAAGTGGGTTGAAGTTGAGTTGATTGAAATACCACAAATAGTACCAATTGAGATAAACAATTGATTTCCCTTTGAAAGCCTTTAAAATCATGACTTGGACAAAAACCTCTTCTAGGCTTTTGTCCTGATTTTGGAGCTAATATCATAATAACATCTAACACATTGGATGGAACAGGAACAAGATTAAGACATTGAGTGCTAAGTACTAAACACGCACAATCGATGAGCACGTGTGCTAATTGACGGAGCTATTCTAATTTAATCTAAAATCTTGAATTCGAGTTATGGGTGTGCAATTATGTTAAAATTTGAAAGCTACCCAAATAATCTTACTCGATTCGAACAGGATTACCTCCAATAAAAAAATACATATAGTTTCAATCTAAAAAAGTAATAGAAATGCATATCAACGAACTATATACGGCAAGATTCCATTATTCATTTTCCCTATAAGTCATATCTACAAGGCTTTTTTACTGTTTAAAAATTTTTAAAAAATATTATTTATGTATATGCATATTTTCAATATTATTTTCCAAATTGTCTTATTTTTAGAATTGTAGTGAATTCGATTCAAGTTAGATCGAATTCATTATGAGACAAATTTAACATCGGATGCATAGAATTTAATTTAACTTAAATTGAATTCAATATTATTCATATGAATAATGTTAAATTCAATCTAACATAGATCGTATTGAATATGGCTCCAAGCTATTAGGGCGAAGTCTAAGGTGTACTCCAAAATTTTGGATCCATAGTGGATCTAGTGTGGTTAAACGACCAAAAAGTATAATTAATTATCATATAAGTGTAGCTAATTGCCAAATAAGATGTGCCAAAATACCAGGTTTACGGTGGACCCGGGTCCATCCTAAAATATGGAAACTATTAAACCTTGCTCTCTATTAAGGCTATAAAGAAATGGATGAGACGACATCCAGATAAGTCATTGGAGATTTAAGAGCTACAATATTTAATATCTAAAAAAATCTATACTTATTATTCCTATATATACAATTGTGAGTGTATACATATTCTCTAGCTATATCTAAAGGCAAATTTTTTTTATATATTTATATTGCACTAGTGATAAATTCAATCTAAGTTGGATCGAATTAATTACTATTCACTTGAAAGAAAAAAATTGTGATATTTCTTAATTAATTACTATTACAATAAATTAACTAAACTAAGTTACTACTTAAGTATATTAACTAAGTTAACATAACCTAAACTAATTTCTAAGTTACTGTTAAATTAGTTTAGGGTATATTAGTTTAGTTAATATACTTAAATAATAAATTAGTTTGGTTAATTTATTATAATGGTAATTAATTAAGAAATATCATAGGTTCATATATTTTTTCTTTTGGGTGAATTTAGTGCAATATAAATATAAAAAAATATTGGCCTTAGATATAGCGAGAGAATATATATATATACTCACAGTTGTATACATAGAAACAGTAAGTATGAATTTTTTAAATATTAAATATTATAACTCTTAAGCCTTCAACGAGGCAACGACTAATCCGAATGTTATCTTTATCTGTTTCTTTATAGCCTTAATAGATAATAAAGTCTAATAGTTGCTATATTTTAGGTTGGACCATGGTCTACCATAGACCCGACATTTTGTCACACTTTGTGTGGTAATTAACTATACTTATATGATAATTAACCATATTTTTTGGTCATTTAACTATATTAGATCCACTATGGATCCAAAATTTTGGAGTCCACCCTAAACTCCATCTTAATAGTTTGGAGCCATATTGAATACAATCTAACTTAAATCGAATTCAATACTATTTAGTTAGGTCGAATTCAACACTATTCACATGAGTAGTATTGAATTTGATGCATCTAATATTAAATTCACCCCGTAATGAATTTGATTTAACTTGAATTGAATTCACTATAATCCCAAAAAATAAGACATTTTAGAAATTAATGTTAAAAAGGCATATATATATATATATATATATATATATATATATATATATATATATATATATATATATATATATATATATACACGTAAATAATATTTTTTTATTTTAAAATAGTAAAAAAGCCTGACTACAGTGAAGTGAAATCTAAATTATAGACGCTAGATCTTGGCAACTGCTTGGAGTTGATTTTTAAAAGAATACTGTTTTGTGAATACTATAATATACTTTAAGAGTTACATGTAATAAGTAATTGATAATTTAAGCTGTAATTTTGATAAATTTGCTTTTGAAAAAAATGCTAGGAATCACATGTTAGTAACTGAAAATTTTAGTTATATTACTAGTGGATTTGATGAAAGTATTTCATATCTATTATTATCTGTCTTACTATATCTATCATATAATATATTTATCAGAAACATAACTATAATTATTTATATATTAATTTTTAAATATTTCAATAATGTTTAAAGTTGTAAATACAATTATCATTTTCTTCAATAGTGATGCTTTTTTTTTTTCAAAGATATCCCTTTTCTATTAAGAAAGGATACTAATCATTTTTGGATATAGTCATACTACTATACCAACTCTCTTGTTGGTATGCATGTGTAATAAAGGAAAAAGAAAAGCAAGAATTGTTAAAATTTTCTGGGTTTGAGCTTTCATTAATTGATGGACTTTTGATTTCATAAAAACGGGTTAAATGGATAATCTAATTGTTCACTGCAAACTCATGTAATTACTGAGTGATCCATTATGAATTTGTGATTCATCATGTATTATTGGACTTGAGTTAAATGATAAGTATGCTGGAGGATGTAGACATTTAAGATAACCCAAATCTTTAATAAAAGGAATTAGAGTACTATATATATTCATATTATAGATAAGATCCCTACTCTAGTCTTGGCATTCTTATGGTTATTGCTTCACCAATGTGGCCCTTTAGAAGAGAAAGAGATAAAGTGGGTTTTCTTATACTTGGTGTATGCATATGCGTACGTTTTCTCTTTATAATCGGATTCATAGACAATATTCCTCGGTAACATGGATCTGACAAATATGTATTGTTATTGACTTATATTCCTATTATATTGGTATTCTAAATTCTTAGTATAAATCTTATAAAATTTTACAAGAATAACAAATGCAAACAGCTAAGGCACCATTTTCGCGTACCGTACCCCTCATGGCATCGGACAATAACGTGAGATTCACTTCAGCAAAAGCATCTTCAAGAACCACCTAGTCCTCACCATGCTTGTTTCCCTTCTTATAGCTAACTACTAACTAGCTAATAGATCAGGACAACCATTTCCTTCGCGCCATGCTCTGCCCAAAGTCTCTTGATGGCCTTCTCAATAAATTTTAGACGTAGAAGTATATTCATTATCGAAAATATATATTATCTAAAATTATAAACCTGATAATAAATATGTAACTATGCGCAGGATTTAACTTACCTAAAATATCTAAAATTCATGCATGTTGTTCCAAAGATTTAGATGAGAGGATCTGAGTTGTGCCACTGCTACTTAGCTTATTAAAAAACCACACAAATTGACAATAAGGTGAAATACAAAATTTAAAAATAAACAGTTACTAAGTTTTAACTTCAAAATTCATTATATATGCTAAACGAAGGAGTATTTTTCTGATAAACATAAAAACAAACTTTCCATTTTAATATATATTTTTATTATTATTTTATTTTTTATCTATTTATTGAAATACAATTCTTTCCGCTATTTTTGGGATATAAAACGAAAGAAATTGTTAAAACCCTAAAACCTATAATATCATAATAATATTAGATATAAAACGAAAGAACTCTAAAAATGTAAAAAGCGATTTTTTTTTTAATCTAAAAACATTTAGAAAGAGTGCAGAAGCTGAGTTGATTGAACTACAAATAAATATTAAATACCACAAATAGTACCAATTGAGATAAACAATTTGTTTCCGTTTGAAAACCATCAAATTATGATACGGATAGAAAGCTCTTCTTGTGGCTTTTGTCCTGACTTATTTAGCATTTAACATCATAATAACACGTAACCCTTCGGACACAACAGGAACAAGATTACAACATCGAGCACCAAGTAATAAACTTAGCACATTAATTATTTACGCGCACACGAGAAAAAACATCACTTGCACTTGGGAAGTGGAGTCCCACACAAGCACTTGTTATGGAAATACGAGTAAATGTCTTGGTCCTGAAGCCTTCCACCCGCCGGAATCTGACCGCAGAGCCTGTTGTAGCTCACGTTAAAGAACTGCAGATCCAGTGCGGTGAGCCCCTGGGGAAGGCTACCGTACAACTTGTTGTGGTTCAGATCCAAGTAAATCAGGCTCTTTGAGAACTTCAAATTGCTCATGTCAAATGCCAGCTGGTTCCTCGACAGGTCCATCGTCTCGGTGCCCTTGTTGGGCCCGAAAAGCCCGGACGCGTCGCCCACGAGCTTGTTCCTCGACAGGTCCAACGTGGTCATGTTGAGGTTAAAGAACGAGGGAGGGATGGGCCCGGTGAGGTTGTTGTGGGAGAGGTAGATGTCCGGGTTGGACTTGAAGGACCCGAACGAGGGAGGGATGGGCCCGGTTAAGTGGTTCCGGTCCAAGTGCAGGGCCTCGAGCTTGGGCAGCTCGGCGAGCTCGCCGGGTATCGTACCGGTGAAGTTGTTGAATGAGAGGTCGAGGAACTCGAGGTTTTTGAGTTGGGCCAAGAATGCGGGCACCGGGCCCGAGATGTTGGTCCGGCTGATGAGGAGGAACTTGAGGTTTGTGAGCTTGGCGATTGCGGGCTGGAGCGGGCCCGTAAGGTAGGGGAGGTGGTGGAACTCGAGGGTCTCGAGGTAAGGGAGGAGGCCCACGGAGGGTGGGATCTGGGCCGAGAAATTGGTCTCAGGGACGGAGAGGTAAATGCTGAGTGTGATGATGCGGTTGGTTTTCTCGTCGCACTTGACGACGTACCAGTCGCAGCAGTCGGTTTTGGGGTCCCACGAGGCAAGAACGTAAGGGTCGTTGAGGTCCTTTTTGATTTGGAGAAGCACTTTCTTGTCCTGTGGGTTGCACCGCGCCTTCGCGGCGAGTGCAGGGGAGAGCAGAACCAGAAGAAGGGATAAGCGAAGGAGTGTGGCCATTGCCATGTTTGTGGGGTATGGTGGGTTTTGGATTGGGATGAAGAAATGTGCTAATTTATAGCGTACGAGGTTGGCACTTGCGGCAGCTGGATGCGGTGGTAAGATATCTTTTACTACTTGTGTAACAGAGACAATAATTGATGTAAAATGTTGACTAATCAAAATTTTTTTTTTAGGATATTATTGTTAGGATGACGTGATATTATTATTTATTTTTAGATAAATAAATGAGATTTATTATTTTATAATATCTAATTATTATTATAATTTCTATAAAAAAAATTAGTTATATATTTTTTGGCAGTATATAGACTGCAGTAATTAACTGAATATTTGACTGTCTGAACTCTAAAATGTCTAAAGCACTGGTTCTATAGATATAAATTAGCTATACGCGCTAGCTTCTTAATTACGTTTGATTAATAACATAGGGATATGTCCTTAACTAATCTTGACAAAAGCTTTTTAAAATATTATATGGAATATAAAATAGTTTCTACACTATCACCTACATATCACCTTAAAATGTCGGCAACTTGTAACTTAATTAGCGTAGTTTCCGGTTTCTAAGATTGTGAAGTCATGATATTAGAGGTTGGATTGTCTAAATAAAAATAATAAATAATAAATAATAAATCTTCTGCTATCCTGACGCAATTTGTGATACATTTTAAGTGTAACTCTTGATCCGTACAGCATAAGATGAAAAATTAAAGGTTTTATGTCTCTTTTTTGGTAAAGCTTAAATTATTTTCGTAAATAGCAGTGAACCGAACTAATAGACCAAACTTACAATAGTATAATTATATTAGACCAAATTCCACTAAGGTGTAGTGGGTTCAAAGATAAATAATGAACTTTAATTATATGGAACATTTGGATTATTATACTGAAGAATAATTTTTGCTATATCCTCCTAATAATCCTCTTAATACATAATACATATAAAAAGTATTAAATAAAAAAAGAAATATATTTAATATCTTATAAATATAAAAAATATTTGATTCTTTCCTTATTTAACAATTAGAAAAATTATTAAGAATATATTTTAGAGGATTCAATATTTCTGATTAAACAATTATAATGAGTCATCTTCCATTATCTTATCTAATCTTAATAAATCAATTGAAACTATTGTTGAGAAACTCTTATAGAATTCTCTCTCCGTATCAAAATCAATGTAAATTTTATCCTACCTATTTTACACTCTTTACTTAAAGTTTTTAGAGACTAATTGAGCCTCGATAGCTGATCATTGAAAAGGGAAGCTGGAATCGGTAGAAAATATAAAGGTGCATTTGTTTGTGCTTTTTTTTTTGGGGGGGGGGGGGTAAAAAATTATTTTTTTATTAAAAAAATTAATTTTCATATATTTGGATAATTTTTTAAAAATAATTAAATTTAAAAAAAATATCTGTTTTTAACTTTTTTAAAAAAGTTGAAAAGAGTAACTTCTAAAAAAAATTAATTTTCAACTTTTTCAGTATTATATAAAATTTAAGTTTTAAAATCACTTTTTTCAAAATATGAAACAAACGCATCTTAATTCTTTTCTGTCTCTACTTGGTATACTATAAAGAATGATTCCCTCACTTGTTACTGTTAGAGATTTTCCTAATTGAATGAATATGGATTCTTTTTTTTTTTTCTTTGTCCTAGTAAAGAATGAATATAGGTTCTTACTTCTAAGTTGTTAGCACTCTTCCTTTAGTTTTCAAGAAAATAAAAAGGCCAATTCTCTAGTGCAGATTATAACTTGTGCAGATGGTGCAAATATGTTGACCATCAAATGGCACGGTGACATGTGGTGCATTGGGTTGCAATGGATGCAATTTGGAGAAAGTAATTTAAAGTAATGACATTGTTTAGGTTAGTAGTTAATGACCCCATTTTTTGTGCTAATGAAGATCCGTAAGGTGTTTTGTTTTTTATAAAGAAAAAAAATGGAAAATAGAATTGCAGGGGAGGTCTTCCCTAGTCCGTGATTCCCGAAAGTTGAATGTCATTTTCGGAGGTCTTCCGTCATTGCTCCTTCCATTCGTCCACCCTCTTGTGGGCGTTGCTGCTCTTCCTTCTTTGTGCCAAAGTGTTTGATGATGCGGAAGGAAATTAGCACCGTAAATCGTAATGAAAGGATCCGAAAGCCCCCTATTCATGAAGGTGGAGCCGGGTATTCTATATGGTGAAAAATTGTTGATCCCGTGTTCATCCAAAACGGCTATCCCAGAACCCTATCACAAAATAATAATAATAATAATTAAATAATATTTACCAAATAAAATACGCTTTAACAATCATTCACTCATCCTCTTCATGATATATTTTGTACATTCAACGTTTATTATTTTCTCCGAAACTCCTTAAATAAAGACACTCTAACTCACTTAGTGCACTCACAAGCCTAGGACATCACACACACCAGTACCATATTTATCAATTATTTTTTCGAGCATTTTTCTCACTACCCTTAACTTAACTCTCTATCCCAATCCACATAGCATTGTAATAAATCATTGATCTTGTTATCCAAAGTACTCCATCAACCTGTTAATATCCATTCCCTTTCTAATCATCACCATTCTCCCCATACACCTATGCAAAAAAATAAAAGTACCAAAAATATAGAACACTTAAAATAAGACAATTACAAAATGAGTAAATGCGATAACATTCCCAACAAATTAAACAATTCAAGGTAACCCAAACTGCATAATAACACCAAAAGCTATCATATCAACCAATCACTAATCTAACTTTATTGCTTATGATAAAATAATAGCATTGATAGCACAGAAAAATAAAAATAGAAATTACCCCTGCGACGAAAAGACAACAAATGCGGTGTCCTCCCTTGCCGCCTCATCCACCTCCTTCACTGGCCATTGTTTAGGCGGTGGCACGACTCCTTTCTCCGCTTCCCTCTCCGTTCAACAACGCTCAAATCACACGCTTCCTTCTTCCACGACATGCATCAGCTTCACATCCAACAACGACAAAGGACGAGATCGCCGTTAACAATGATGATCGCTGCTAACTATGCTCGAGCAGATAACAACAACCTTAAAAGGGGACATCGCCGCTAACTAGTAGGGATGTCAAAAATCCCCACTTCGCGGGGATCCCCGTGGGGACTGCCCTATTTGGGGCCCCGCAATTGGGTATTTTTCCCCCACAGGGATGGGGACGGGGATGGAAGTCCCCCCGTGAGAGATTCGGGGACAGGGGCGGGGATTACTTTCCCCGCTCCGCGGGGACCCCGTATATACGTAAAGACCATATTACCCTTACTAAATATATATTATATTTATACATATTTATATTTTTACATCATTTCACCTCTATTTATTTAATTTAATAATTAAAAATATTATTAACCCTACCCTAGCTCTGGCTCATTTTACTCAAAACTCTCATTCCCAATCTCGAATCATTTAGCCGTTCCCCACTTCCCCTTTTCTTTTTCTTCTTCTTCTTCTTCTTCAGCAAGATGGCGTCATCCATTGTAGCCCTCTCGGCCAAAGAACAAATGCGTTCGCGCTGCCTCTCACCCCAGCAGCGCCGTCGCCTCCTCAGCCTCACAGCGTAGTTAGTTTTTTCTTCTTCTTCTTCACAGTTGCAGATCGCATTTCTTCTTCTTCTCCGTGACTCTGCAACCACAACGCTGTCGCCTTTCAGCCCTCAGCCGTCGTGACGCGTTTCCAACAGTGGATGACGGACCTCCTCCTTCTAAGTCCAGCTGTCACAACTCCTATTGTTGTTGTTGTTGTTGTTCCGCTGCTTACCGTCTTCAGATCTATTCTACTGTTGTTGTAGATTTGTTGTTGCTATTTTTTTTGCTGTAGAAGTGCTGTTGTTGTTGTTGTTGTCTCAGATCAGTGTTGTTGCTGTTGTTGTTGTTGTTGGTTGAACCATTGTTATTGTAGTTGTTTTATTGTTGTTGTTGTTCTTCTTCTCAAATGATATGTTGTTGTTGTATTGTTCTTAGCCTGAAAGCTGTAGCTATTCTTATTCTTCTTCTTTAATTTTTTATTGTACTTATAATAAAAAAAAACTGCGGGCCCTGCGGGGACCGACGAGAAGCTGAAACGGGGATGGCAGAAAAAAGCCCCCCACAGCGGGGATCGGGGACGGGGACGGGGAGTATTTGGGGCGGAGGGGGCGGAGGCGGGAGGACTCCCCGCCTGCCAGGTGACATCCCTACTAACTAGCTCGACGAGATCTTCGTTTGTGGGTTCAAGGGGACCCCACATGTCTAATATTTTCTTTCTATATTTGTTTTCAAATTTGGTTTTCTTTTATTTTTCTTATTACATTTTTTTAATATTTTAACCGCAAATATTAGGAAGCAATTATCAGATAATTTTCATATGTTTAACCCAATAAATCTTCTACACTCAAACATAGCCCACCATATCTTAACTTCACATGTCACTCTCATATTCAGCCGCAACACATTTCCAGCGCGTTCGCCGAAAAGAATCTGCAGAAGAGTATTCATCAAATAAAAAAGCACTCTTCCGCTAGCCATTTTAGTTATTTCACTGCATCAGTTAATATTGTCAGGCATTGTTGGTTTCGGACTTCCGGGCCGCATGTTTGGCAGGCGTGCATATACAGCAGCCACACAAATGTCAAACTATACATGGTAAATTGGCAGGCATTTATGTGTAGCAGCCATCCACAACTTTTACTTATTTTATTATACAAATGACAGCCTTGATATGTTGTGCCAATGTCAAATCTTAGCTCCCTCTCCGACGTTACAGATAGAATGTGGTATCTTCTTTTTAGCCATTTGGATACGAGAAATATCTTTTTACATAAAATTTATTGATATTTTGATAGATTATTTATTGGATATATAAAAAATGATGAAATAAAAATTTTAAAATAAAAAAATTATGTATTTTTTTGCTATTAATTTGATAAATATCCATTAAAACATCTTTTTTAAATATTCAAATAACACCCCTCTTTGCATGAAGAACCACAACACAAAATGAGCAGAACCAGTAAAGAAAACGACGTCTCAGAATGCATTTTTCACTTTGTTGGAGGCAGTGCTGGAGGATGCGGGACCAGGCTCGCTTAAGATATGTGAAGATAAAAGCATTGATTTTAAAAAAGATGTTTAGGGTATGATTGGGTTTGGATACAGTGAAATGGGCTTAATATGTTGGATTGACAGCTAAATACATCAAAAATAGTAGATTATCGGTATATTTTATCCGTCAAAATATTTTAATTTATTTAATTCATCCCATTTAATTTACAGGTTTTGGTGAATCGAGACAGATTAAACTTATCGATTAAGAGGTTATCTTTTTTTTTTTATACAGGTTTTTTATTTTTTTAAATTTTTATTGTAGATTATATTATTATTATATTTTGTTAATTGTGAATTTTATATTATAAATTTATATTTAATTATTAATTAAGAATTTTTTATTTATTCATCTTAATTAATTTATTATATTTATTTTTGAGTTAAACTTAAATATAAATTATTTAATTTACTTATTTTATTCTATTTTATTTAAGTAAATTTTTTATTTAGTATATTTTTTTAATTTTTAAAAATTTTTAAAATAATTTAACTCATTAAAAATATTAAAATAAGTTATTTTTTTAAAATTTTTTTACTGGTTAACCCGTGAACTCGCCATTAAACATTGTTGGATAAAATGTTATGTTCGTTTCCCAATTTGGGGTGGGTCGGCTCTCTTTACTACCTCTAATTGGTTTCTATTTTTATTTATATCAATCAGCCACTTAATTTTTTTTTTAATCGGTCAGGAAAAATAATGGTATATTTGGTTTTGTATTTATAAAATTGATTTTGAGATAAAGTAATTATGGTTGATAGTTTGATCATTTTAACAAAAATTAAACGAGTAACAGCCTAAAAGTGATAATTTATCACTTTCACCATAATTAAATTTAAAAGGCTAGAATTGATTTCGATATTAGTTAGAATTAAAACCAAATATGATGCAAAAATACCAAAATTAATTCTAAGATCATAGAATTGATTTTGAGAGGTTGCAAATATGCATTAAGTAAATATTCCCTCAATTTCAAAATAACTATCATCTTGATCAAATTAATATATTTTCAAATTCATGTATATGGTAAAGTGATAATTATTTTAAAATAGGGACAGTATTAACTTAATATAATTATATGTGTCTATTTTTCTTTGAGTCGTGTCTGCGTATCTTTTTCTTTTTTTTTTTGGGTCGCGTCCAATTGTATTGATAAAACTTTATTCGTCAGCCTTGCGCCAGATTTATTCGCAAACTCCTTTGTTGGGCCTCGCATCCTTAATGGACTAAAGTGCTTACGTAGATATTGGGCTAGAATGTAGAAATGGCTCTACGTCAATGGCCCATTAAGAACTGATTCTATTAAAAACAGCATCATAAGCGGGACCAAATAAGTTGACCAAAAATGTGGGACCAGAAAAAGTACTATAATGGAAAAAGGTACTATGATGAGCCAGGCCTATCTTCGACCAAAAATGTTGACAAACTTTGACAGAAAAACGAAAGCCATGACTGTGTCTGGTACTTGAGGACCCAAATATAAAAAATGAAGCTAAACCAAAGGGGGCTGACCTAAAAAGGCCCATAGGCGGAAATAGAAAGGTAATCTTTGTCCACTATCATTTTCTATTTTTCGGTTCATGCAGTTTTCAAAAATATGTTGACAGAATAAAAGAAAGAAATATGTTTAAAAAAGCCTCCCGCCGTAGGCTTGACAACTGTAGCGTTTTCACGGCAATCCCCAGACAATACAGTATATCTTGATTAACTCACAAAGGAGGAGCCCCATCGATAACCAAAAGAGGGGGAAAAAAAAACACAGAGAGGACTCCCATGGGCGATGGCTCCATCACACTTAGTTGTGAGTTAAAATTCCTCAGCTAAGGAAAAAAAAAAAAAATCCCTGTCCATTTTTATTTATCGATTTTAATAAAAAAGTACTCTTTCAGTTGTTTAACAAGTAATTAATTTAAATTATGTCTTCTTCAACTTTATCCTTCAGTATTTTATTTAACTGAGAACAAATTAATATAGTAATTATGCTTTGAATATTTTAGTGAAAAATAGATCTAGTTCAACTATTTGATAAAAATGAAACTGATACATTGAACTAAGCAGCAACTCTTTGGACTAACAACTACATTGAAAAATTAATTCTACATATCGTAAGCAGTGCTGAGGTACTAACCTAATATGCACAAAAAATTCTTGAATGTTTTTAGAACACTATATTGATTATACTCAAAATCAATAATAGGATAATATTTTAAATAAAAAAATAAATTAATGGTAGATCCTATCTTAAAATATTATTTTATTATTTACTATAAGTATATTTATGTGATGTTTAATAAGCGTCTAAGAACTTCTCTAATATACACCTACTTTTCAAATCAACCACCGATAATTACAATGATTAAGCAAAACCGGCCAGATCAATATTATTCAAGTGTTTATGATATATAGTTCCAAACGACGCCTCGGATATTCAAAGCATATGAAACACTACTGTTGGTTAGAAAATTGAGGATTAACTCTAGCTTGGTTACTACTAGACATCTACCACATTGATTAGCCAAATATAAGTCGACATTCTTTTCCCCCCAAAATAAGTCTACCACTTGAAAGTTCTTTATTTATTTATTTTTTCAGGGTCTTGTTCTAGAGAACTTAATTATGCTTGACCACTTGATCACCCAACAAACCGTTTTCTGTCTTATTGTTTTACATATTTAAATAACAGTATAACAGAAAAAAAAAAAAAAAAACACTATAACACTTCAGCGTAAATGCGCCGTCTTCTTTGTGTCCTATTATTTTCTAAAAAACTTTTAATATTAAAAATCACAGATATCAAAATTTAAAAATTAGCATTTGATAACTGTAACATTCGACAACATCAAGAGTAGCGCCCGTAGGCTAGCTACACTTACTGTCTTTTTAATGGGTAGACCTATATCATAAGAAATTGAACATAAAAATCCTCTAGTTACACTCACTCATAATTCTAAGACCTTTTTGTTCTAATTTTACGTTAAATTTGAATATTAATTGATATTCAATTTTAAAATTTTGCATAAATTACTATGCCATAATTTGTTTTTAATTTCACACCGGCCCACATTGACTCTCCTCCCTTACACAGAAATTAAATATGATATACTACTCTTTCAACCATGAGGATGATCTCAAATTAAACTCTCAAGTATAAAATCATCGCTCTTGTTTTACTAGTGAAATTCAAATTAAACCTTTTTAATTAAGAAAACATGCGCCTGGACACATCCCTTCTCACTTTCAGGGTCTCAGCGATCATAGCTTTATCAGAGTACATATATATATATATATATATTGTGGATTAATACGACATGGATTTTGCAATTTTTTTTTTATTTTTATATTGAATCAATTGTCTATTAGAAGCTAGAACACACAGTTAGATGCAAAAGGAATGACAATTCTTTTAAATTAAAAAGTTATATTTAATTTTGATTTTTTTAAAAAATTTCCTTTAAAAAGTAAATTCATCTTTAAGTGATCAACGGGTAAGTACATATACTTATCTTTAAATCATTAAAAAGCTGAAACCAAAACATATATACTTTTAGAATAATTTATTCATTTTTAGATATCTATTTTTTAATTGATTGTTGACTAAGAGCTTTTTTGGATGTACCTCTGAAAAAAGTCTTTTATAATTAGTGGTTTTCCCCTTATATTTAAATAATTTTTCATGTTATAAAATAATTTTGACAAAAGTACAACTTTGGTGTTTTTTAATGCTTAAGCTTTTTTACCAATAAATAAATAAATTCATGTTTTTTTAACAAAGGAAAACATCCAAAGCAGCACTAGTTAAGTAAATTTGTTACAATTTTACTAATATATCTCAAGAAATTTAGTCATCTCAAGGAAATTTTGTCTAACAACCTCCTGCTGCTCTTTTCCACATCGTTGTGCATTTGAGTTGTCAAATGCTCCTGCGGGCCTTCAAGGTTAAGATGCTGTCCACAGATGCGTTGACTAGTTCATTAATTCAACGTAATAATGCTCTGAAAAACAAATAGTAATTCATTCATTGATCCTTTATCACAAACCTTCTGCAATAGCAATAAATAATCACTTGACTTTGAAGTGTTAATTTAGATTAGGAACTATTTTGAAAATATCTTTTAGCATAGAGTAGATAGGAAAAGAAACAATCACCTTCAATCAAACACTGATAAGATAATTAATCACCAATGAAAATAATCATGATAATATGAATTGTCATATGTTTGGATATATTTTATTGGCATACATATTTTTTAGGATATTTGTACATTTGAGTTATTAATGACTAATATCTTATTATAGGTACTACTAACTTTTTTTTTTTTTTTGGTTTTCCAATGCTATTGCCTCTCCCTATTGTTAGGGAAGGAGACTAATCCCCTTTAGATATAAATAGACTTATCTTTCTAACTGGTATTTTTTTCAAAAATCAAATCAAGATCTTCTCTGAGGTCGTAGTGTGTCTCCACAATTACACCAACTTCCTTATTAGTAGGTACTATTAACTTAAAATTAAATTATAAAAAGTAAGTTTAAATTCATATTTTAGATACATGAGACATGTTGTTAAATTATATTCATGAACTATTAAGGGGTATATTATCCTTTTAAAAAAAGGGTAAAAAATTTTAATTACACTTAAGGGAGAATTATAAATACTTATGTTCTAATAAATAACAATTCGTGGCATGGGGTGATAAACTTTCTTTAGTTGTTAAGTTTTGTCACACAGGCCAGGTTAATTTTGACATGATAACTATAACACAGAAGATGACCATCTAAGTAAAGCAAGCAATTCCAAAAGAAACAAAAAATTCTCTTATGAGAGATGACACATAAAACACAAAACTCGTTTTAAAAGAGTTTTAAATTTCAGATAGGTGATGTAAAATTCAAATCAGTTGAGCCAATTGACAAATCATATCTATATTTTTTTATAAATTTATATAGTTACGAAATCTACAAACTAATCTTTTTTTTTTAAAAATTGTAGATATATAGGACTTTTGTTACCATCACATACACTAACAAAAAAAAAAAACGGTATACCGTGGTCTAAAGTATTAGCTATTAAGATTTGGCAGTTCTGAACTTCTGATACATAGTTAATTATAATTATTGGTCAATTCTAATTAATAGTTCATATTAAAGTGCCCCCTTTGAATTAAATTTAGTTTCTGACATGTGAAACTAACTGTTTGCAACCAACCTTATAAGAATGGACCACCTAATTCACTCATTCACTCACTGGGAAGAAAAACAAAATAAACCAGGATACCGATGGAAGATACTAAAACAAAACAAAAAATGGTGGCTAAACCAAGTGTACATGCATGGTTCATCAATGGCAGTGACTCAACAGCTTATGCATGCAACCCTCCATAGGCCAAATGGACGATTGATCAGTTCCACACAAGCCATCTGTAGTGTTTTCACCTCCGAAACTTAATTTGTCTTACTCGTTCACTCTCCGAGGAACATAACTTCCACGGAAACCAAACAAAAGTTAGACCACACCAAATTTCTTT
The DNA here is from genome assembly GCA_031439595.1 of Pterocarpus santalinus. Taxonomy (NCBI): domain Eukaryota; kingdom Viridiplantae; phylum Streptophyta; class Magnoliopsida; order Fabales; family Fabaceae; genus Pterocarpus; species Pterocarpus santalinus. The sequence goes on from CM062532.1 coordinate 64,557,628, forward strand.
GTCTTTACTAGAACTCTAGATCACTATTCATCCACAATTTGCTCATGTCCATTCACCACCGAATATTGCAACCCGAACAATTTGGAAAATTTACTGAAAGAAAGGGACACAGAGAGAGAGAGAGAGAGAGGGAAAATTCTATTGTTGTTCAAATTTAATTCTATATATTAATTATAATATAGTATCTGTCTATCTATGCAGCTGATGAGTGATAAGTGATGAGTGATGAGTGATGAGTGTGGGTGGTAGCAGAGTGAAGAGAACATTTAATTTAAAAAGTTAAAAGAGAAATTAAGAAGCTGCAAAGGGCGGAGCTAGATCTATCTGTATGTAGGGTAAGCTAAGTGAGCCATGGAGTGGTAGCATGCAGTTGCTATTCTTGACGAGGGCGTGCCAACCACAGGGAACTGAGGGCTCGCAGGCGATGGAAGTACTCGGCTATGGCCAGAAAACACCTCGCTGCTTGACGCGTCGTTAGGAGCTGAAGCAGACGATGAACCGTTTGCTGCCGCAGACTATCTGCCTGCAGTAAGTTTATATAATCAAACAAATTATTTCAATATTAATTGTTCTTCTAATATATATAGGGTGAATTACACTTACTTCCATTCAGTATGAATAGTCAGTAAATTAAAGAGGTATATATATAAAATGAGAGAGATGAGAAATGCAAATTTTAACTATATAATAACATATAGATATTAAAAATTAAAAACTATTTAAAAGTCAAATAATTACTTTAAACAATCACATAATTTTATATTTTTATTTTAACTATTTATAAAAAATTTGATGATCAAAATTTATTCATCTTACTCTCATAATCATCCTCATCTCTCCCTTTATCCTGTTTATATATATATATATATATATATATATATATATATTTGTCTTACGCGTTCACTCTCCGAGGAACATAAGCCATATATTTATATTTAGTGTGCGTTATAAACCATGTGCATGTTGCTTCGGCTGAAAAAGAAAATGAAATTATAGTATGGTCAGACATATAGACAAAAGAGGTTGGAAGGGAAACTACTAGAACAGTGCCTTCTTTTTTCAGTCCAACTTTGAAACAAGAATTGAAACCTCTACCCGCTCATTCAATGACTATGATGAGGAATTAATAGTCAAATTCTGGGTCCTCTTTTCATTACAACACTTCAGTAGATCAATAGAAGATTTGCAACGGGGCCATTAAACACCTTTTTATTATATACATATTATTAATTGTATGTACAGAGAAAATATTATTTTCAAAAAGGTTGATTATTATTGTTCAACATGGAGAACATATTTTCAAACATTGGATTTCCGAATCCAAAATGGCGAAAACAATTCATAATGATCAAGTGAACCCTGGACCATCGACCACCAGTCAAAATTGTGGCTAAAAGAAGTCTAGAACAAATATTACAAACTGGTCAAACTATACGACTGGATGAGCTTACAGATTAATTAGGGAAGCTTTACTTGTGCTAAAACTCATAATCATTTTGATTAGTCTTGTCTACCTAAAGATTCCTCTAGTTTTAATTTGTTGCCCGTTGTTTTGATTGGTTATATATTCTTGGATGACTTGTAATTAAAATCTTAAAATCATCTATTCATATATAGAAATTAATAAAAGTTGGTGAACCAACTTTGGTGAGATGAAATACAAAACACATATATCTTGACGTGGCTGCTGCAGATTGATCACCGTAAATTTTACAAAGAACTTTCGGTCATTTTACCAATGCACTCAACTTAATTAATTCAACTATAATATCCCAAATTAAATCATTCATACTCAGAAAAGAAGCTTTGCCATTGTATTCAAAAGCTTTGCCATTATATATGTAGCATTAGTCTCACCCAAAGTTCACTATGCAATTGCAAACACAAAATACCATATTAGTCCCGAGTATTCGTGCTTTTGTGCGTCTAGAAATAGACAAATGGTCAAAAAGAAAGTTATGGTGAAGGGTCTATGTGGTGTCTTCAAGTCAAACGGTTACGACCATGACATCACAGAGATATGGGGCTCAAGGGATATCTTTGGATCGACTAGGATTGTATCAGTGAGGGACCACTGGTCTAAAGTTTTACAGGTATACGATCAATAGCACACACTGGAAACCTTAGGCATTCTATGTTAATGAAATGTTCCATATCCTCATGTGCAGCCTTTCAAGACTATATAGCTAGGGAACCTTAAAGCTGAGCTTGAGCTGAATGTTCCATTGTTCTTCTTATGGTATCTTTGCAATGCTCTTTGTGCGTATGAGTAGTACTAAACTTTATCCAAACATTTCTCTAAAACATATATATAAGAAGCTTATATAGATTTTTGTGTTTTATCCTAACAATTACTATAAGCGGGAAATAATTTTCCTACCACTTTTAAGCTTAACTACGCATACACCTTCGATTTGATTGCATGTAATTTTTCCTTATTAAGGTGTAGCTCTGTTTGTAGCCCGCTTCCGGGTATATATGTAATGTATCCAAGTACCTCTACCAAACAGACCCGAAAGGAACTAGAGTCCTTTCCGAGATATAAACATTGGACCCCTAAAGTGCGTCTAAATATATAAGATGCAGATATTATATTATAATCTGTGTTTTGTAGATTCCATGTAACCACATCAAGAGAGAGGGACATGCATGGGAGGAGTGGTTCATGGGGTTGGGGCAGGTCTCCCTACCCAAACGGGAACAGATTCTTGTTCCTGCCTGACCCCACGAGATCCGTTATGGAAACATGGCAATGTGGGGACCACCAAACTAATCATCCAGGATCGGACGGTTGCAAAAACACCCACCCCAAATCACCAACACCAAATTCAACGTCCATTGATCAACTCTAAATATGTATAATTTTACGAGAAGCATGCTAAGTCAAAGTAATGTAACATACCTCAAGTATAATAATAATAATAATAATAATAATAATGTTGCACACCTGTTTCACGAAACCTTCAAGAGTGGAGAGCTTGTTCATGGCCACGGCCATCTGTCCCATGTAGTTAGCCACAACGGGAGGAGAGCTCAAAGAGTCAGATGTGATAGTGCCTAAGAGAGATTGGTTGAGAGCCTCAAGCCCTTGGGAGAGAGCCTCTTCTGCCTCTTGCGTAGATTGTTGCAACCCACATATACCCAATATTTGTTGCTCCGTTAAAGGCTCAATTTGACTCAGAATAATCTTAAACACGTACACATCAAATCACTATATGTATATAAACATAGATTTCAATCCGGAAATTAAAACAAAATATACATAATTCGTAGATCATCTAAATTAGGTTCTTCTTGTATGTATATAGCCATATATACTATAATCATGCATGTGTGAATATCAATAATATCACACAATTTTAAGGTTGTGAGAGTTTAATTTGTTTATTGATTAACTACAGTACAAAGAAAGAGATGGGGTATGGAAGCGAGAATTTAATCCCCATCAACAACAGGAAGAAAAGAAGAAAAAGAGAGATAGAGACCCGTGCCACACTCTTTCTCTTTCCTTTCTCAATCGATCACCAGTTCCACCCAGAAATTGGGGTTAAAGGGTATGGCTTTTATGGGAAGGAAGCCTAACTCTACCCATTACCGGAAACCTTCATGATTCCTTTTCGTCATTCATTGATGACAATAAAATCATACCCCTCGGATTTTCTTCGGTAGCCCCACCGACAAAACGGAGTTCATGCATTAATAATTATAACATCTTCTCATGTATACTATTACTATGTATAACGCACCCCAATTCCCCTCCACCATCCCCGCATGCAAGTTACCAAAAATTCAACCCCACAACATAAATTTCAACATTATAAAATTGAGGAATGAAAAAAATAGAGTTGCAGGTACCTTAATGAGTTCTGACGGCCTAAATCCACCGATCCACATGAAGCAACGCTCAGCTGGGGTCTTCCACATGCCAGAAACAAGGTGAAACACGTCTGTTTTGGCCACTAAGCTCTTGAGGTTGATCACTTGGTCATAATGTGCCAAGAAATTGTCCACAAACAATCGAAGCTCGTTCTCAGGAAGGTGCTCTTGCACTGCAGCTCTCAGCTCGCACACTAGGCGGTGGTGCTCCTCTACCCATCTAGCATATTCTACGTCAAACATTGCAGCCTCTGAAGAAAAATAGATGTACAAAAATTTATAATACATACGTCAAAATCATACTTAAAAAAAATAAATAGTGGAATTAAAGATTCTAATAAAGGATGCATATCATATATATAGAGAGACAATTGGTAATTAGTTTCATGAATATCTTGCAAGAGACCTGAGCTAATGGCATTAATAGCGACAGGAAGGTCTTGCTCCCCTCCCAAAAGTGCACCTCCACCGAAGAATATGCCCTAAAATAGAAACACGCAATACTTGTTATGTTGCAAATGCTGCTGGTGTTTGGACTCGAAACTTTATCAATGTCATGTCCATTTATGGCATTGAGTGGATGCCCAAAAAAGATGAGTTTCCTTCCTTACTTGAGCTCTAGCACGCTGTAGCTCTTGTTCCAGCTGATTAAGCCTAATCCTACTCGACTCTAGCTGCTGAACATATGCCTGAGAGATTGAGAGAAAGGACACATGAATTGGTGCATAGCTCATAAGTAAGGCACCTTTGACAAGTTTATCCAAAAATGTGTAAAACATCATAGTTGAGATAAAATTATGCTGCTCATGAATCACTTGCCTTTTTCCTAAGCCTGCTTTTCCTAGCTGCCTCTCTATTCTGAGCAAGTCTTCTAAGTGTCTGTGCATAACGTTTTTATATTAGCATTGATCATCACCCTTTTCTTTTCTTTTTTTGAAAAAAAAAAAAAAGAGTAACTAGCTTGAAAAAAAGGAGATGGAAGAAATAAAATTTAAGAACCTTGGGATCTGGTGTTTTGGGTCCTTCTTGCTCAGAACTTGACGTTCGTCCCTTGCGGTTGCTCTCTCGTTGCTATGGTTACACACAAAGCATTAAGTGAATTGTTAGATAAAATTAATAATAATAATAACAATGATAACAAAAATAACTTAAGCTCAGAACGTCGGGTTTCAAATATCCTAACAAACTCTGGTTTTTGTTCAATTCATTTATCACTAAAATTATCAGATAGATATATTTCTTTTATACACAGGAATCTCCTGCACGTACCTTGACAGCTTTGGGTTGTTCAGGGGCAGAAGCGGCTTCGTTTCTTGAGTTGGCCAACTCCATGGACGGCTCTGATGGTCTCTTGGAACCACTGGTTTGCGGAGAAACTAACTCCATACTAGCCTGTATCAAATCAAAATCAAATACAAATATAGCCTATTAATAATCAAAGTGTGTTGCATAGTATTATTAATGTTAATAAATATAGCATATAGCATATAGCATGTAGCACAGAATAATAACAAAAAGAGAATATAGTATTAGTATATGATAAATTTCACAGTGAGATAATTATTAATTATACCTTGGAATTGGATGACGATGGCTCTACGTGCATAGGTTGAGACGGGAAAATGTTGAGAGTTGGAGGCCTCATTCCTGATAATGAGTTCTCTGCCGAGCGGCATACATGCACGAAATTCGTCAGCATCAAATTATAGGTGTAAATATACGTAAGCTAGTTTTGTATATATATAATCAGAGAGAAAATGAAAAATGAAAGAGTGAAAGAGAGGGTACGTTTTTGAAGGGACAAAATGATTACGAGAGGACCAGGAAAAGAGACAAGGCAAGAGAAGTGTGAGGCAAGAAAAAGCAGGTCTGGGAATTATCATGCATTTGTAGCTCTACCATTATCCAAACAGAAAAAAGGAGGAAAGTGGAGAAAGAAAAGGCGCAAGGCGCCCATACCCTACTCGTTCCCCTTTACAGAATATGTGTAATTTTGAAGGAGATCATGACACCCGGTTTGTTACATGTCATGGTCTCACGCCTCCAAGGAATAAAACAAGGCAAAAAATAATAAAAAAAAATATAGAGAGAGGAGCAAATCTCCGTTTTTATTTTTATTTATTTATTTTTTTGGGGGGAACGGAAATGTCTACACCAATTTTTTCTCCTCCCTTTTGCGTCATTTACTTCTCTGCAAGGATCTGGTCAAAGCAAGTACTATCTGCTGCAGATATGAATCTGCTGGACATGCTTTTGTTGTGACCCCTAACAACTCATCCCAGAGAGAATCTCCAAAACAGGCGAAAAGTGAGAGGTAAAAGTGTTCCTCTTTTTTGAATTTGAGGAAGAAGGTGAAGCGAGGTGGAATTTTGATGTGTGAGATTGTTTGCAAGAGAGAGAGAGAGAGAGAGAGAGCTCACGTCTTTGGTCTTGAACAGTACTTGAGGGGTCTGCTTGTCCATCGAGATAGAGAAAAAAGGCTTGATCCAATTCACCTAAATCATAAGCTCCAGAATCCTTGTTTCTGCTAACACAAACACGCCTATGTGAAAAATCACGAAAAACAAAACCGAAACAACAAAAGCAAAAGAATATAAGACAACTGGTTCATCTTATCATAAACTCGGTGTGTTTGGATTAGCTTATGTTGATTCAAAAATCTTATAATCGTAAGTTTTATGAAACAAATTTTGCAAAGAAAAAAAAAACCATTATTTTTCTTTGAAAAAAGGCCATTATGAAGCATGCACCAAGAGCTTTTCCTAAAGTACACTACTCACAAGTAGTTTCCGGGGATAGAGGATGATGAAGAAGATTGCATCATCCCAAAAGAAATTTGGTTCTCTTGTATTTGATGAAGATGTTGTTGCTGATGAAAGTGGTGATGATGATGATGACGGTGTTGTTGAGAAGGTGGGAGTGGTTCCATTTGAGTGGTTGTTGGGTTGGTGCTGTTAACATTACTGGAAGCCATGATCAGTGAGGAACCCGAAAGCTTTGTCCCTTGCTCTTCTTGCTCTCCCAAGAATGCTCTCGTAAGCCCCATCAATGGCGAAACTGCCTCCTCTCTGTTCCACTCGAAATCATTTTCTTCTTTTTCCACAGAAAAAGACAGAGAAGAGAGAGTCGGTTATAATCGAATAGCTATGTAGAGAAGTAATAAGAGAGAGAGAATGGTAAATTGAATGCAACCAAATTACCAAACAAAAGACAAGGCTTCTTTTCTTCTTCTTTCTTTCCTTTTTTTTTTTTCTCTTCCGTTGTAGCTCTCTCTCTCTTTTTCAGATAAAGCGGTCCTCTCAGGACATCCTCTTCAACTCGTCTCTAGAAAAACCACACACAAAAGGAGCCAAAAGAAAAATGAAACTGTCCTTTTTTTTTTTTTTTTTTTTGTGAGAAACCAGTGTTGTGTTGAAGATGGGTAATGTAATGTGGAATTGAAAACCACCTAATAGCTTCCCTGTTTAGCCCTCTTTATTAATTCTATGATGGTGAAATGACCAAAAAGTCATTTCTGTGCTCAACTTTTACTATTGACATTTTCATGCAAACTTAACACGTAGGTCGCTGAGGCGGCTATGTCCACTGGATGATTGCTTAGCCACTTTTGTTTTCAAACATTATTTGCCCTTCTCAATTGTTTTTTTGCCCCCATCTATTTTATAAAGAAAAAATATTTAATTTTTATTTCCTTGTCCACTCTCGTTCAATTCCTTTTTTTTTTAATATACAAGCCCCATTTTAAGTAATCAAGGCAGCCATATATGATGTTATTTTTATATATAACCAGTTAATAACCAGTAATTAGTTTCTATGTACGGGTTTTTTAATACTTTGAAATCCCTTGTCAACTTGGAGAGGTAACATTCACCCTTAATGATTTCAAAGGAGATATATTAAATTATATTTCCTTATGTCTGCTTAATCGTGCCGTTGTAGCTAGAAATAGTAGACAGTGATATTCCTCAATTTTGAAAAAGATTTTATCACAAGTTGAATCTTATTAAATCGTTTTCAAGAGTGAAGAATTTATCTATAGAGTAATTAAAGTCATATGAAGCACGCGAGCTCTCAGACGTAAGTTATCTCCGTATGGTGGATGGTTGAAAATGCTTCTATAATCTACTTGAGAATTGTTTTCAACATGGACAAAATTGACTTTAGAAAAAGAGCAAATATATGAATGACGATTACGACTTAAAAAAAATCTCTAAACACAATTTCAAGGCACAAGATCATAGGAGTTCAAGTTTTAGGCCACACCTAGACATGGCGTCCATTGCCAATAACTACATCGACCATACTCTTCCAATGAAGAAAAAAATTAACTAGAAACTAAATAAAATATTTGATTAGGCTAATTTTATCAAAAGAATTTAATTTTTATGTATTATCAATATAAATTTTTTTTTATAAATATCTAATCATATATTGTTACAAAGAAATGATAGGGGGACTCATTTTTCATGAACACCGTGCCAACTCACATCCCATCCATCATTGGATAGGATGTGGGTCACATTCAAGTGGGATCCACACCTCATCCAATGATAAATGAGGTGTGAGTCAGCATAGTATCTCATAAAAAATGAGTAACCCAAATAATTCTCTAAATAAAGTATTTAATCCAATCATTTATTACTTTAAAAATCTTATAAATGGAAGTATGTGATTTATTAATGACACGAAACACTAGTTGACTAAAAGCGATCTCTAATTAATTAAGGGACAACACTGACATTGGCAACCGTTTGCAATGTGAAGGCCATCAAATTTGCTTAGTTAAATGCTAATTTCTCTTTCTATTTCTCAACATTATTATTAAAAATATACATACCCCACCAAAGTCAATACCTCTTGAAATTCTTATGCCACGAAACTTGTTTGCCCCAAACACCTAGAACCTTGTTGAATATGCTGGAGGCAGGACTCGTCAACAGTCCAACGTCTATATTAAATTTGTACATGTTTTGATTAGCAAGCGAAGCCAATATAGTTAATCTGAACTCCACAAAAGGGGGTGAAATAATGGTTTCCTGGGGAGCACGTGCATTGACCCACAAAAACTCATACGAAGGTATTCAAAGTGGGAGACATGAATTTTTAGATTTTCTACTTAAAAGGCTTTACCGCCGTTAACACCATTGTAGAAACAACGAATAGTTAGTATTCAAATGATCAATTTGGCTCATGCTCTATATATATATATATATGAAGTCTTCAACATATACAGCAGGTCCCGGCAAAAATAATTTTTTTTTCGAATAATCAACATTAATGATTTACCTATGTTACAATTCATAAAATTAAGAGAAGCGTTAACTTGTAAGAAAGAGTGATATACAAAAATCATTGAATCAGACATAGATGCCATTTTTAAGAATGTAATGATCACGTATATATTACACGCATAACAAAGAAAATCAATCACACGGCCAACGTGAACCGGTAATCATGCGTAATACAACTTTTGGTATTGTTTATCATATGTTCTTAAATGTAGTGCAAGCCAGATAGAGCGAGGATGAAGATTGACAAATTGAATTTGTAATAAATTTTTCTCTCTTTTCTTTTATGTGCACACTTACAAATAGATACGCGCATGCATATCTGCACATGCACGCATGCACACACGCAAGCATAGATGCAAAGACATACACAGAAGTACACAAATACTTGCACACATTAACTATTTTATACACAGATCATTCATGTTGGTCGTGAATGAGCATGTTTGGTTTTTCAAATCATAATAAGAATGCATACTGACTTTCAACTCATTCTAATATTTTTCGAAAAATCACGTCAAGTAACCTGTTAACATAATTTTTAATCTCAATCTATAACTTTGGTAAAAGTTTTTTTTTTTAAAAAAAAAAAGGTTGCTTTTTTAATTTGTTAGAGCAAATCATAGTTTTCAAAAGCCCTAAGAACTTTATAATATTAATTACATAATTTGCATTTCTCTTAAAACCTAGCAAAACAAAGTTTTTTTTTTTGAAAAAAAAAATCAATCAACTATGTGATTCAGTATTGGTCAAACCAATTCACAAGTTTTTGATCAATTCACACGATTTTTGACCAATTTTTGAAATTCCAATTTTTTTCTCATGCTTAGGGTTGAAAGTGAGTCAAGTTATCTCGTGAATTTTTTCTAACTTTATTTATTAGTAGCTCTATAACTAAATTCATAAGTTCATAAGTCAAACTTAATCTAAGAGTTTAAGATCATTTATTGAATGAGTCAGATTTATCTGTTATTACAATAACTTGTGAGCTAGTTCAATATGCATATATGTATTTCTATATGTGTGTGTGTGTGTATAAAATCACATTTTGTTATTATTTTTGTATGTCTGTCTGTGTGTGTGTGTGTGTATAAAATCACATTTTGCTATTATTTTCGTATGTATGTATTTATGTATTATTGTTATTATTGAGACTATATATATTCTTATGACTAAATATTCTAACTTATTAAGTCTGAAGGATTTAATTTGACTCTTAGTTGAACTTGTTTATGAGTCATATCTTATTAAGTTTAAGTGACTTATGAATTAGTTTAAACTCGATAAGTTTTTAGTGAGCTAAGATTGAGCATAGAAATTAAGCTCAATTTTTGTCAAGCTTGAACTCAAGTACTCAAGCCTGTTTTTAATCGAGTTGAGCCATGAGCTATAGCAAACTTGGCTCAGATTGGCTCACCTCCACCCTTAGTCGTGCTTAGACAAGCCTAGAACCGATTCGTGGTCCAACTAGTAGAACTGGCCATTCCATTGAATACATGATTTTGATTTTAAATCCATATGCCTACTACACCTAACATTACTGCATGCCTCTTATTAAATCGCTTAATGATAAAAGATAATTTAATAAACAAACAAGGGTTATAGTGAGAATTGAAATCCATTGTTTTTTTCAAAAAAGGATATAATTTGTACAGTAAAGTACACGGTGATAATCGTCCATTAAAAAAATTTAAAACAGTGAGTTAGTACATATTAATAAGTTTTATTTGGGTGTTATAGAATTTAAACTTTTTTATATATTATCTACAATGCCAGTGACTTAAATTATAGAGTCATTACTTTATACTGACAATTTTACCTGATCATTATTCTTATCCAAAATTCGACAAGGAGTTACTAGAAAAATTAAAAAATTGTTAGTTTTTCTCATTGACCTATGTATTTCACTTTAAAAAAAAATACGACTTACATATTAATAACGTAGAGTTTTTTTCTTATGTAATGTGAAATAATCTAGATTTAACATTTGAAAGAGTTTAATTTTAATGTGTTCTTAATATTAAGTTTATGTATTAACAACTTTTTAAAGAATGTTAAATTTTTAAATAATAATTACGATTGTCAAACTTATATTTAGCCTATTTAATGATTTGGTAATTTACAATTCAATAAAAGTATAGAAAAATTTACAGTAATAATTGAACATAGTTACGATTTCTATATTTCGCCCTCTGTTAATTTTCTTACAGTAATTCAAAATGAAGAACATACATTCTACTAAATTTCTATCGCTAAATGGATTAAAGGTATATCAATAATTTGATTTTTCTAGTCATAAGATTTGTATAGCTTAACCCTCAAAATAACATTTTTTGTGTAAATTTAAGCCCAAAAAAAAAGTATTTTAAGAAAGAAAGCATATGAAATGTTTATATTCTTAGATAACTCAACAGCCGTTACTTTAGAGACTATTTTCAGGAGTTACATATACATAGTGAATACAAGTAATCATTACTTATAAAATATAAGTCATTATTAATTATATCATCTGGTCATGCAAGTCACTAATTAATAAGTATTTTGTCACTTAGAAATCAAGCATACACCAGCAGCCACAAAACTATAACCAAGTGTAATGCACATAAAATAATTAGATTAACTCAGGTAGTCAGTGTGCGGTTATGTATGACGGGGCCGGTTCTAATGGGATCCTGGTTCAGTTTGGAATTTTGATTTAAATCTTGATCACTAAAATTATAATTAATGATTAAATTTGATTAAAATTAAAACCTTCTGCAGTATCAAAAATAACCTTATAATAGCTTATATTTATATTTTAGTGTTTACAAAATAATTTTTTGTCACAATTTTAAAAATATAATAACCATTAGAAAAATATGATACAGAAGATAAATAAGAATTTAAATATTATTGTGATTTTAACGCACAAATCACTTTGCTATCTTTAAAAAAATATTCGTTTCACATGTACTTACTATTGGATTGATGACAATACTTTTCTAAGATGCAATGAAATTTATAAATTTCTTGGTTAGCAACATCAAAAAATTCCCTGCAGATTTTTGAACTTTAATAATAACCGAAGAGACTTGTAAATTATGAATACAAACATTTTTGTAAGTATTCAGAAAAATTCACGTCCCATGTAGCAAGCATAGGGATATATTTATAGATGCACATCCCATGATATGAAGTGTTGTGTCCTATGAATCAGGTGTTGTGTCCCATGACATTTACTTTTAGTGAAAAGTTATCAGAGTACACAAACCATTGCACGAAAGGTTTCACTGCAATGTTTATTTTACTGACCATTAACTACTTGATCAGTTACACTTGTCGACATACAATCTTTAAAGAACCATTGCAACTTTTACACAATAGTTACAACATAACCATATTGTGACTTTTCACTGCTAACCGTCAATAACTATCATACAACACTTGAAACTTCTAAAATATTCAATAATACCAACTCAGTAGGTATATTATCTATTCTACTCTCTCTCCCTCCCCCACATGTTTTTTTTTTTTTTTTTTTTTTTACCTGTATATTTTTTCACTGGATGTAATTTTATTTAAATACTATAAAACATTTAAATGTGAACAACTTATTCAATTTGAGATTCAAACCGTACTTAGTCCCGTTGTGGTAAATTTCTTATCACTGGATCAATCCTCGATTGATCCCTCCGCACCTACCTGCTCCTTCGTCTCACCTCCGCCCGCATTTTCTGCCTCTCTTCAAATGAGACACAAAGCTATCATCTTTTTCTTATTTCAATCCGACCGGGGTGCCAAAAAATGCTGCTATTTCCTGGGCATGGTTCATCCGCTGGATTTTCTCCCCAAAATCTCAAAAGGGTTGTGTTGTGTATGGTATCCACCTCCCTCTCTCTCGAACTCAAGGTATCCATCTATGTATAATATAATATAGTTTGTACCTTGTAGTCTCACTCTCACACGAACATATCCAAACGCTTTTCTTCATTGTAGTTGCAAATACCATAGGTCAAAATCTCCAATTCTCCATAAGCCCATGACATAGCTGGTGTTGACGGAGGAGGTGGTGGCGTCAGCGGTACAAAAGGAAGGGAGGAGGAGAAGAAGGTGAAATTAGAAGATAAAAAAGTAATTTCATAATTTCATCTTCATAATTTTTTTATTATAATATTAACCAAGCATCATAATCGTCATTAATTGAACAATTATCTTGTAAGAAGTTGCCAGGCAGATGGCGGTAGTCACAAACGCAATAAGTGACTATAACAATAAAAGATTTTTATTATTGTCATATCAAATTTTAACATTAAATATAACATATTTTATATAAATATATCATATGTTTATCTCTCTTTAATATATACATATTTTAGTATTTACTTATACTCCTAAGTTTATATAATACCAATACCATGTGAGTTAAAAAATATTTTTCATAACAAAACATAGAGTTCATTTGGGTGTTATTATTTTAATAATTTTTTAAAAAATATTTTTTATGTTAATGTCTTATATTTGGATAATTTTTTTTTTAAAAAGAACCAATAAAAAAAAATCTTGTATCAGAAGTTATAACTTTTATAATCTATAAAAAAAATTTTATAATATAAAACATATTTAAGAATAAAAGAAATTTTTTAATAATATATTTAAATATAAATTAATTTAATATTGAAATAGAAAACAAATTTTTATTTTTTAAATAATAATTTCTCTTCTTTAAATAATTTTTAATTTTTGAATAATAATTTCAAATATAAAATTTATTTTATAAAAGAACTTTTTTTAAAAGTTCATCGAAACGAGCCCATAAAATAATCAGGCTACGACGGGCACTGGTTAATAAATTAAATTTAAAATGCTTATTGGGTAATTTAAAACTAAATTCCTCTTGGAGCAAAAACAATTAAATTTCTCCAAACATTTTTTTGTTCAAAATTTTAAGCATCTTTTTATTTGAAATAATTTTTCTCCAACAGAGTAAACCTGTTTAGGTGGTAAAATTTTCCTTCCAAATTTTAATATAATCATATATCCAAAACTCAAATTTGAAACCTTCATTAAGTTATTAGCACGGCTCTCACCAGCTAAGCCATACACTAGTTGCTCCTCCATCCTTTTTGAAGAGTGAAATACAATTATTATTATTATTATTATTATTATTATTATTATTATTATTATTATTATTATTATTATTTTGGTATGTATAATACAAATTTATTATGTACGTAAGTTCGCGGATGCATTGGCTCCTGAATCGTTATGGGGGCCGACGGGACCCAAGATTTCCGCAATTTTTTAACGCACGGGGATAGCAAGCAGGCAGCAGCCTAGCATTCAACCGACTCAAATATTTGGGATTTTCTGCCAGCACCCATCGGATTGGGGTTGCCGAAAAGGAAAATATATTTTCCACATATAAACTAAATATAAATATAAATGTTACTCATATTACTTTTTTAAAATTTAGGTGAAGAGCCGAAGATTCATCCAATTCAAGGGTAGGAGATGCTTCCTAATTTATTGAGCGAAATTTAAAAATTAAACTTAAACTATACCAAAGCATGAATGAAAGATTAATAAAGTAATTTAACTTATGTTGACACTTTTTCTTTCATAAAAAACTTTATACAGTTAAAGCCAAGAAAAAAAAAAAGATACTTAAAAAAATTAAAGAAATGGTTGCTCTTGGTAAAATGCTTGGTGAATGACAAATTCATTGAATTTTGATTTTTAATCACCCTACCAAAGTATTTTAGCCAATAAAACGCCGATCAAGAGGTTATCTTATTATATAAAAAAGCACATTTCCTGAGTTAATTATTTGGATTATCACAACCTAATTAGATTAATACATACAAAAAAAATTTACCCTTTTTATTAAATACATCGAATCTATATGGGGAAGTGCCCTAAAATTTGTTCAGTTTATGCAAAAAGGCCCAAAAAATATAACAGAATCATCTTTAAATAGATAATCCAAATAGTGTAGTATTTCTTTCCCTTTTTTTTTTTTTTACCATTTGGATATTCCTATAGACATTAATATAAGATTAATTATTTAGATGCTATAGTGATTAAGAAACTCTCCCAACAGTTATCTTTTTATAGGTTTTGAATCTTGATCTGATCTTCTTTGATGACTTAGGGATGAAAGTAAGTTAGACTAGGCCAACTTTAACTTAAATAGGCCTGATCTATATTACAAATATGCAATCCAAATCTAGATTTATTACTTGACATAGGTTTTTTTTAGGGTCTTAATTGATCTTTTTAAAAGTCTAATTTGATCCGAAAGCTTATTTAAAAACCTACTTTATCATAAAATTTTTAAATGGATCAAAAGGCTTTTAAATATGCCAACAAGCATATTTTTAAGTAGATCAAAAGACTTCCTAAATACATAAAATAGTATATTCAAAATATATTGTAAGATTTTGATTATCATTAGAATTTTTTAAATAAAAATAATAATATGGTATAAACAAGCTGATTTTTTGGGCTTGATAAGCTTTTTTTCATAGGCTGTAGCCTGGCTTGTTTTGTAAAAAAAATATTTTAGAAAGTCTGAGTATAGCTTGTTTACTAAAATGATTAGGCTAAATTAAGCCGAATGTGAGTTAGGCTGAATGCCTTTCGATGAGTCGCCTGGCCAACTTCCACCCATGTTAAGTGTACAACTTGCTTATCTCTACATCTATCCCTTGTTGGTACCATTCTTTCAATTGTATAAAATGCTAAAAAGTACTTTTTTCATTTTAATATATATGCCAGTTTAATCAAATTAATATATTTTTAAATCAATATATCAAATACATTGATTTAAAAATATACTAATTTAATCAAACTGACAGATTTACCAATTTCATCAAATCCTTTTGTTTCTTTGTATTACTTATGACTTTCAGCTATATTATTGCCGACTTTTATCACTCAACCGAGATTAATTTATAAAAATTTATCAGAAGTCAAAGCCAATTAATTACCTGCTCTAAATTCTTTGAGATTGAGTATAAACCTTAAATAAGAAGAAATAAACTCAACGAAAAGAAGGGCAAACGGTGAAAAAGTCTCTATTAAGCCGTCCATAAATAAGCAGAAATTTAAGCCAAGTTCATATAATATTTAGTAAATTACTGCTCATGTCAATAGTCTCACTAGTTGTGTTCCCTAATAATTTCCATTGGATATGATTAATTTCTCTTATTATGCAACGACAAACACACACACACACACACACACACACACACACAAAAGGAAATTTTAAAGAAAAAAAAGTCTTGCTGGCATGGCATATTGATCGCGATGTGTGTGTTTCATTTCAACTCAACTTATTATAGAAAATTAAAAGGATAAAAAGAAAAGAAAAGAAAAGCTCCATTTTCTTGAATTTGGCATTCAGGGTTAACTTTATTCGCAAGTCGTACTTCACATCTATCGCTCGTGACTTGTTGACGTGAGCTTAGAGGTGTGTCTGTGAATTGCAATTTTAGATAAAAAATAAAAGAAGGAAAAAATTTGAAAAATAAAATATATAATTACTTTTCAAATTCTTTTTTTTTTTTTAATTTTAACTCACAAACACATTTTAAATATCTTGGAAGATGCATTTATGTAAACAAATCGTTGCTTGTTCTGTCTATATATCTTAGCAAAATTTTCTGTTATTTGCTGTTGTTCCCAATTTTTTTTCCTTCGTCATCTTTCAACTTTTTCCTCTGCCTTATAATTAGGCATGGCATTACGTAAGACATTATCATAGATTTGGTACAATATTATATAATATAATCTTGACTCGATCAGTGCGACACAAACTAATAATGTTCTCTCGAGTTAGAAGAATGATTTATAAAAAGTCTACCAATTGAATGGATGAGACCACATACTAAGCTAAACATTTCGCGGCTAACTTGATGCACAGTACCTGTGATGTGCTGGCCTAGAATAACATTATAGTATGTGATTTGTGAATTTTCAATTCATTAACTTAGGCCAATACTGTTACGAAGTTTTCATTCTAAAATTTATTTACCATCTATATTCATGCAAGAACATTAAACACAAATGTGCTGAAGCATTCTATAATTCGTCCTTAAATTTGATGTTTCGTGATTGTTGGCCTTCTGGTTCCATCCATCCGCATGAAACATAAGCGGACAACAATAAGATGACTAGCCTGGTTTTCACTTTACACTTTGATTGATGTCATAATTAAGAGGCCGTGACAAGCTGCATTTTAATTTTCACAATCCAGTGAACGAAAACAAATCGATAAAGTTACACTTTCTCCTCTCCACATTTTCCCTTTTTTTTATAATTTTCCTCACGCAACACAGACAAATATAAGTGTGCCTTTATACAATTAATCTTTAAAGTAACTTTCGTTTTCGAAAATTTGATGCTAACTCATCATATCGTACACTAAATCATATGAATTTTTTATATTTTATAATTTTGTGCTTAAATTATTCTTGATAATTATCAATTTTGTTTCATTTAAATTTTTAAAATATTATTGGAAAAGTCCCTTGATTACAACGATATTTGAGGGATTTTATTTTATAACAATGCATGTGAAAATATCTTGAGTAAAGAAACAGAATGTCTTATTAAGGCTGCTTGGATGTAACTTGCGATTTCTGTTTTCAAACTTTTCCTTTCATTTTCAATTCATCACCTAACATGTTATTATAATAAAATTTTAAAATGTAATTTTCAAAATACTAATCCACTACAAACCAAGGTTCTGAACTAGGTACCAATCTGGATAAGACATTAATTTAAAAATTTATTGATTTAGTCGAAGATTCAATCGGAATATAATAAAATATATATTTATATATAAACATATATAAATATGATTCATTATATGCTAAAAAATATATTTGAAGAATAAAATAATATATATAAAGAGTTAAAATATAGAACACTTAAATCTTATATTACTTAGATTAAGAAATTTTTACATTTAAGATAATAATAAATACTTATATATATTGCTTTATGCTTAACTTTAAGCTCTTTTAAAAAAAAATAAAAAATATAGTAGTTTTTACCTTGGTCAACAAAAATGTATCTTTGGCGATCTTTTAACATTGTTAATCTCATTGTTGATTATCAGAATTTGAAATTTTGAATTATAAAAAGAAAAAAAAAATTGACCGGCCCGACCAGTGAACACCAATCAGTTTTTGACTGTTCATACTGATTTTTAAAGATCTGGTTTTTGTACCGTAACCAAACACCGGTCTAGGGA
Organism: Pterocarpus santalinus; assembly: GCA_031439595.1. NCBI lineage: Eukaryota > Viridiplantae > Streptophyta > Magnoliopsida > Fabales > Fabaceae > Pterocarpus > Pterocarpus santalinus. The sequence continues at coordinate 64,576,030 of CM062532.1, forward strand.
CTCGTTTTCGATCAGAACATGGCTACAAACATTAATATCCATGCTTTCGAATAAAGTATGGGTTAAAAGATTAAAAAAATGCCATAAGAACATTAACAAATAATGCATGCTTATCTATACTTTTAGATAGCCACTAGGAGTATTCTAGTTACCAAGAGTTTGAGTGATTTGTATGAGATTTTAAATTTAAACTTTACTACCATTGTAAAATAAACAAAAAAAGAAAAGAAAAGAAAAAGAGCAAGAAAGCACTAAAAAGCATTGTCTATATGTAGTCATTATTTGCCCTTCACAATTTGCCTCTTAGTTATAATATCTATATATATGGTAACTTCACCAGTTGTTTCATTTGAATTCTGGTATGCTACCGCCATAATGTCAAATAAGGACTGTCTGCTTAAAGAAATTAATCACATACGCATCTAATTAGTCAATCCCATAAGAAGACTATACAAAGAATCTATGGACGAGGATATGCCCCTAATGGAATAAAAGGAAGAAAAATGACAACAAAAAAAAGATCTTGGAAGCTAACTCACTATCAAATATAAGCTACGAATAACATCGTTTGGTAGGGATTAAATCACGACTATTACATATACAATAGTGTTTAACAAGAAACTAGCTTGCTAGTATCAGACTGTAATATGGTAAAGCGTTAAATTATCAAACTCTTTTTTTTTTTTTTTTGGGTGTGTGCGTGATAAGATGTTCATAGACTTTATTTTTTGGTGCTTTTGGTACTAAGTGTTCAAAAACTTGATATCATAATTCTCTTATCAGATGGGGTTCAAACCCTTGTTTTGTATGAGTATAAAATAGTTAAACTGTCATTAAAAAGGAAGTTTTCTGTTTAAATGATAATATCAAAATACTGGACAAACGCATTCGAGCACTGTGTGGTGATAGTTTGATGTGAGCTTTAATTTTATTTATTCAGAATTTGTTATTTTCTGAAACACTTCAACCTTCCTCTCGAAAGAGACAAATATGGAATGTTATTAATATAAAATGGGGGTGGGGCAGTGGTAAAATGGATTAGGTATATCAAGAAGACTTAATAACTAAAAGAAAAGTTGGCTTCATTGAGGTGATTCAAGTAAGGACTTCACCAACTTCTGCATTTAAAGTCGATATTTCCGATCTGAAAGGGATACAAACACCAAAACGCCACGTTAAGAACACCCTATATATATATATAGCTTCCAATTTTTCCATGATTAATTATAGTTAATTATAGTTTAAAGAAAACTACATGCCACGACGAAAGGAAGATCCTAAATAATCCGATAGTCCCTTTCCTTTCCTTCATGTGTACATTTATGAATACGTTTGAAACTAAGAAAGCATCGTAACCAGAACATATTCTGGAGAACTCAAAATCTGTTGGGCAGAAATTTACAAATTTAAGGGAAGAAAATAAGATAACATTGTTTGCAAAACTTCAGTGATTACTGAAATATATAATATTGTAATTAGCCATCAAAACAAATCACTTTTACATTGTATTCCTATATCACATATAGTTTTCTTCTCGATTTATAAGTCAACAATTTTTAACAATTTAATCTTGTGCTGTCTGCCAAGTTAGTCAATAAACATTCAATTATTTGTTAATAATAATAATACCGCCATCCCTATTATTTATATAATCAGGTTGCTGGGGATGGTACCGTCCTCTTTTGTTGTCTATTGTATCTGATATAGATCTTATTAGCAGTTGAGGTTCTCTCTTCTACGGGATATATTTTAATGATTGAAGTAAAATTAGGTCACCCAACTCCAAGGATCACAATATTGTAAGTTTTATAGGCCAAAAGATGCATGGAATTAACCCATGAAAAAACCACTGTTGCATAAAGAAAATTATAAAAGATCTTTACCACAAACACTTTTCCAAGAAGGCTTGAGCAGATTACAGTGATAAACAAATTACACTCACATAAAAATGACCAAAGTTTAAATCTTGAGAGGATTTCTTAAGATGTGTTCACAAGTTTAGAGTTAAAGGAAGGAACGGAGAGCCAGAGAGGTTTATAAGATTTTATCCTTGTTCATCACAAGTTTTACATTTTAAGAGGGAAAGACTTTTGAGAATTTTTTAACCCTTCAAAACTCTATTATCCTCATTTCATGGTTCCTCTAATTTTTTTCCCCCTTATAAAATTACAATCTAATTTACTATATTATCTCTATTAAGATGTTGAAATATCATTTTTACCTATCTTATAAAATATATTAATTATATTTAATTATTTTAATAAAAATAAAATTATAAAAATACATTAGATATAAAATATTTACTTCCCTTTTCTATTTTACACTTACGAATAAAAATAAGATAAAGCCCTCTAAACCCATTTTTCCTTATCATAACTCTCTAGTTGATACCTTTTTTTTTTTCCGTTTCCCTTATAACTTGCGAATATACTTTAAGGTTTAATATCATAGCAATATCTATAAGAATACCATAAAGACTTAAAAAGGGAAGAGAAAAAAAAACCTTTTCCCCTCTACGTCGGTAGGGCTACATTTAAATACAAATCTCTCTCTTATGGCCTTGGATTTCCCTTGTTTAACTGTTAAAAAAAAAAGCAGTGTTAAAAAGGTTAAAAACTGATTTGGTTCTTATATATAGCTTTATTTTAAATTTAATTTATTTCTTATAGTTTAAGATTTATTTTATAATATAAAACAATGTAAAATGGTTCATATAATTTCAAAAAAATGCAAAACAATACCTGTTAGATTTTTTTTTAATGGTTACATTCTAAGTACGGAACAAATCCAATAATTAAGAACCATTTTATATTATTTAAAAACAATAATAAACTTCTTTAAAAAAATTAATTATAAGAACGAAATTGAATTTTGAGTGAAATTATAAATTTCAAATTGTCAATTTAACTAAAAGTTAGAGATGTACTACATTAGCTGAAAATTGTTACTGGACTTCGAACATTAAAGATAATTCGTTGGTGATATTGCTTCTTTTTTCAGTTTTCTTTTTCGGTATATCAGTAGCAGGTTTAAAGTAATGACCTCATACACATTATTCAAATCCTCTCCATTAGTCCACTACTCCTAGCGGCTTTTGTATCAATTCTTTTAATTTTGTGAGGCCATCACCATATTGCTTCTTTAGCTTATGGAATTATGCACCCACACTCAATTGATTTTTAACTCTTGATTCTCTATTGATTAGTGCTAATATTTAATGTAGAATATAATACTTCTCTATATTTAAATAAACTATAGTTAGAAGGAGTTAGGATATTGGTAAGAAATCGTGTTTGAAGGTGAGACTAATAGTTTAAGCTCTCTAGTTGTTACTTATGACAAGGGTCTAACCATATCACATTTTAGCATGTTTGGTTATTCTTTTAAAAATATCAAAACATATTTGGACAAAAGTTATAACAGACAAGCTCTTGCCAAAATGATGGTTTGAAATTTCTAAATAAAACACCAAACATTCTTTGTGTTTAAGGGATAAATTTCACACCCATAAAATATAGATATATCCAAAGAAATTAAAAAAAATTAATTTTCTGTTAGTGCAAAATTTTTTATATAATCATCTAATTATATAGCTTCACATCAATGAATTGTTTTGACTCTTACAATCACTATATTAAAAGTCAAATATATATATGATTTGATGATAATGTTAAAAAAATTTACACCAACAATATATCAAAATTAATCTCAAAATAAAAATAGAAGATTTAAATTAATAATCTATATCTTGAATGTTGCTGCATTAAAAGGAAAATGAAATTATGTAAAACCAAACAACAAAAATAAAGCGCGCAAAGAAACGTTCATTGCATTTGGATGTTGACATAAGTGATTAAGCTTGGAAAAATAGGGAGCATCTACTAGTCTAAATTCCATTCTGGTAGTTACCTTCCAACAATAAGATGCTATGGAGTAGTTCGACTTGCTATATAATTGTATAGAAGAATTATTTTAGTTAAATAAAAGACTTAGTGCAAACATATATTTAACAAGTCGAAAAAGCGGACATATGTTGCATTTTATAAATGTGTTAAATATGTAAATCTATTTGCTTCTTGATTATCTTACTCTCTGGTCTACGGTACTGCCATTTTTTACACTTTATATGATTGTGACATGTTACCCTTGTGACCAAGTTCAATGCATCCAAAATTTAATGAAATATATTAGCATAAGTTTATCTTGAAGAGAATGACCCATTGATGCACCCTTCATCAATTAGCCTTTCTAGCTGACCTAAATTAAAATATGAAGCTCTGGCCATAATTACATGTAGGCGCATGCCTTATTATTACCGTTTACTTTGCTGCAACATGGATTATTTATTCATCAATACTACTTCCAAGAGGTGGGGACACTTTCTCAATCTTTCTTTAAAATTTGAACACACTGTATTAGTATTATCTGAAAATGTAACATTGAGCATAACTCAACTTATATATATGTTTAATCGTGGACTTGGTTACATGACTTACAGGATAAGAGCAAGATTCTCCATTCATTCTCTATAAACTAATAAAATTTTAGGTTTTTGCCCCCCATTTGTTTGTTAAAGCATAGTCTTATCTACAAGATTCAATTAACTAATAACTTGATTTGTTACCCAAAAAAAAAAACTAATAACTTGATTCTCATATAATTGCAATATATATAATTTGATCAGTTAACAATGTCAACCAAAGAGGCATGATCTGCATAAACTTCCATGCCAGAAATAGGTGATGTTCATTTCAATATAAAGGTCAATGATCCCCAAATAATTTAACGCTAAATTTCTAAGTCATCATTGTAATCTCAACTTCTTCCCTTTATAGATTTAGGTAAAGCCACATGACAAGAACGCCTAAACCTAAACTTGTCGATAGCATGCAAAACCTAAAACCGATATGGACCTTGGTTGGTATTAAGAACGGTAGATTAGTGAAGTCAAACTCAAATCAGCTCCTTCAATGTTAAATTTCACCATTCTAAATTCTATGCTAACACAAACAAGGTTCACGCTACCAAAATATGGCAAGGACTCACTAGGATAGGTTCAAAAGTTCTTGAGTTACTCTTCAAAGATAGTATTACATCCAGTTATGGTGTAATTATATTTCATCTTAGGGGGGGCTTAATTATTACTAGAGTCCTTGGAATTGTGTCCAATTCCCATGCCTCTTGGAAGGCTATTTGGCTAAAAGCTTCTTATGGGAAAAGCAACACAGGGAAAAGGCCAATTTCAGTCAAAGCTCCGCAGATTATCAAAGTCTTCAATCCCCATGTTCGGTGCCGTATCTTATTTTGCCGTAACAAGCCAAATTTTGTTATGCTAAATGACTTTAAATCATTAAAGCTGCGGACACAAATGGTTGTTCCTCTCCTTGACTTGCTTCCAAGGGATGGAGAAAACCTTTAGGCAGACTTATTTAGTGATATATCCACAATTTCGTACGAAAATTCAATCTATCAATGTCCTTCGAGCATAGCAATTATGGGGGTTATGGGATCATCTTTGGATGATGGGAAATACTTACTAATAAGATTTGGTTTTGGGTTGGCAATGAGAATGGGATGGAGGAAAAAAAAATATTTTTTTGCCAAATTTGGAAATGGCCTTTTGCTCCATGGTACACTCACTAGATCCCTAATTTGAGGGAAGCCAGGGCCAATATGGCCTTACAATTGTCCATGTTAACAAAATAGAATTTAAATTATCCAAAATGGGCCCTTGAGCCACGAAATGTGTTATTTGTACATAGTCCACCTCATACTTCAGATTAATATACTACCTATCTATCATTGGATGGGTGTGAGACCTAATTTAAGTGGAGACTACACCCCATCCAATGATGGATAGGTGATATATCAACCCAAAATATAAGGTGAACTATATTAAAATAGTTCACCTTTTTCAGTTTCCAAATATAGTAAATCTTGGTCTTGTTTGGGGAGCTTTTCCCAAAGCTTTCGGTTTCTTCTGTCAACTACATCAAATTTGAAGACTGTGTTGGCCTGAACTGACCGCGGGTTTTCTCTTTCCTATTTCCGAGAGGTTCTTGGGGTATACTGAAGTTGTGTACACTGAAAAAAATTATGAATCAATAGTTAATACATTATTATGTTATTTTGTAATTTCAATCAACTTATTGTATGTAACCTGTGTACTCTGACAATTTTTTTTTTTTAAATATTGAAAAATTTTTTAACAGGCTTCTACTAGCTTAGCTTGGCCATAAAGGGTCCTGCTGACTCTGCCACGCACTGACATGTTTCTAGCCCTCTTCTTCTCTCAAGGATATGACGCTCATGGCTCATGATTTTCTAACCTTTGCATTTTATACAGACACAGATAAAAACAAATTAAAAACGATGAAACTCACACTCTGACAGAGAACATAGGAGCAAGTTTTGGAAACCTGAGCAATACATGCCATCACTTACCGAGATGCAGTCAGAGCAAACAGGCTGGACTGTCACCTAGGAGGTTTGTAATTGTGTCCTATTGCTGAGCATAGTTGCCCTGTTTCGACTGGCCATTCATTCATGATCCATTTGGAAAACAGGCCAGAGTAGGATTTGAATTCATTGACTACCATTGGAATAATTTTTTTTTTTTTGGGAACATAACTTTTAGATATACAAATCCACAGTTGCTGAATAATAAAAGATGTTATTGAAGATATTATATTGATTCAATATTTATATAATTAAAATTTAAATTTATTTACACAGTTTATTAAATACCGATTTTGATTTATAAGTCACTCTAATCAAATAGTTGATCTGTTCAATTCACATCAAACTAATATTCCACGTTATGTTGATCACGTCCATGTCCTTTTGCACATATAGACACGAACATGGTTTGTGCATGGATTATACAAGAATAAACCATTATTGGGAAAATGTGAACTTTTAGAAAATAGGTGTAGTTGCGGACCTTCTTTATGTAATGCTTATTGCATTTTATTGACATTGACATTGGCTTCACAAAATGCAACCTACTCAGTAGTAGCAATGATTATTGATTCCAAAAGCTCCTAGAGCAATTTATCTGGAAGTGGAACCCATAATTGCTTTTTAACAGATGTTTTTGTTTCCTATTCGTTTTCTGTCAAGATTTAATGTCACTAGTGCATTCACATTATTATACGTACGGATCTATCATTTTTGCTGAATGGCGGGACTCACCTTTTGGAAATAAATCAGCATAGCTATGAACGGGAAACCTAATAAATATGTAAATAATATTAAACCTAGATTTTCCCTTTGAAAAACATGGATTTCTCAGTTTTGTAGTCTTCGCAATGTTTTGTTATTTCGATTGATTTGGAAGTAGGCTCATGTTACGTTACTGCCAATTAAGTTTGGAAGTAACTTAGTCCAACCTTTAAATTGTAAAGTAAAATTGTAAAAAAGGGCCTCTTTTTATTTTTTTGTCAAACACAAGCCTTTGTGGATGGCTCGAGATCTTGTTAATGTGGACGAGATCTAGGTTTTGGTCAAAGTGGAAGATGTGAATGCGGCGGCTGGAGCTTGGAGTTGAAGATGACGGCGTAGGGTCGTCAGACTTCTTACCTAACAACATCTTTCGATTGACGAGGGCGTAGTCTCTAGCAGACTCATTGGAGGAGGAAGAAGGTATCATGTAGAGGACGAAGGTGATGAGGAGGAGCAAGATCACCACCACGAGCAGTGTTGCTTAGAACTAGTAGATATTGTCGACAAGGGACTCATGGCAGCCAGGGTGCTTCAGCATTTAGTTGGAGGGCTCGAATTCCAGCTAGTGGTGGTTGGCAGCGTGCGAAGGCAGGGAGTTTCCGATGGCTTGGCCTTTGAGGAGCCCGGTGAAGGACGGCAATCGGTAATAGATCGGACCATTGGTGGCAACGACGGAGGCCTCAACTGCTTAGGATCTTGTAGCGGCTCTAGCTTTGTTCCTTGCGATTTTCAATTGCTATTAAAATGGATTCAAAATTGACAAACGACGACGACGAAGACCGCGAAACGACGATGACAGGGATTGCAAAAATGGCTTGACGATGATCTATTGAACTTGTGTGAAACAAGGAAAAAATGCATGCTTCGCTTTGCATCATCTGAGCTTGACAGTGAAACAAACGCTTTGGTATTATTTGGCAAGAGGAAGAGGAAAGACTCTATTTTCCAAAAAAAAAAAAACACTTTTTAGCAAGTTTATTTTATAGTTTAAAGGTTGGACTAAGTTACTCTCAAACTTAATTGGAAGTAACGTAACCCGAGTCTTAGAAGTATTCCCATTCTTAGGAATTGACTTTCCCATTTTCCTTTCTTTTGTTGTTTCCATGTGCTTTTTTTTTCCTTTTATATGATGTCTCCTCACGTGGGAGACTAATCCCTAGGCTAGTCATAAAGTGTTTAATTCACTCTATTAAATTATCAATGCTTCCACTTTCAGGCAAATGCAAAAGAGGATTCCCCTCTCCCCTCCCCCCCGGCGGGGGTGGTGATGGTTCTTGTAATTGTTGTTCATCTTTGAGATTTTTTTTGTTTGGTCAACATCTTCGGCTTTTTTTCTTTTTTGGTCATTGTATCTGCGGTTCTTTCGTCTCTCTTTCTCCACAGAATAGTGGGCCCTCAGGTAAACCTCATGGGGGTCAACAGAAGCCCAGATAGCAACTTCAATCAAGGGAATATTATGGTTAACCAAAGGTCCAAAGCCCACCAATGGACTAAAACAAAAGTCCAAAGCCCAATTGGGAATGTTGCAACTCTCCATGGGGCAGCCGAAATGCACCTGGAAACCCAAATACTTATTTACTGGTTTGATGGCGGGGCATGGGCCAATTCATTACGATTTTAGCGGATATATATATAAGAAAGAAAACGCTTTATTTAATCTTATTTTTATTTTTTACGGTGTTTCACATAATATTTCTTTATAAATTGTTGATAACGCTGCGTTTGGTTTTTTTTTTTTTTTTTTTGAAAAAAAATCGACAGACCTTTTATCGGCTGAAGTCAACATGTTTTTACTAGTTGAGTGATATATTAAAAGCATAAAAACAGAATGATGATACATGCTTGGATTAATATATTTTTGCCTTTTAGAAAAGACTACAATCAACTTGTTTAAAAAAATATCTTTAACTTCTACCAAAAAACAATTATGTTTAACTGAAAAGCTTCTGTGAGTAAATAAAAGTTAATCCGAATATGCATTAGTACTAGTTAAAAGAATTAGGTGATACGTCGTATTGGCCCTTTTCAAACAGTATACAAGGGAAGAAAAGAAAATACTCTTCTTTATGGCCTCTCTAATATAAAACTTAATCGGACTTTTAAATACGGATTTTATTTTGGAGGAACATGATTTATACATTATATCTATGAATTTAATTTTAATATATATTATCAGTGTAAAAGTATTTAACTCTGATATTCACTATCTGAAAAATCTCATATATAATAATATATGATCAAATAATAATATAAAAAAATTATACTAATGTTCTATCAAAATAATCTCTATATTACACAAAAAAAATTAATCTCTATATTTATTTCACTCCTCACTCACATAAACATTTGTCGTGAGTTAATATTATTCTCTCTCGCATTTCCTTCTTTGTTTTTTCAATCAAAATCAAGGAAGGACACCATTTAATATGGGTTGTGTTACAATATAATTTTTTTTTTGGCATATTGGCGGAAATGAGATTTGAACCTAAAACCTCATACAAACTATTCAAATTCCTCATAACTAGACCAATTCTAATGGCTTGTATTACAGTATAATTTAGTTAAAAATTAATAGAGTAAATTAATTTGACTTTATAGTTAATTATTAGTTAACTACCCTTTTTAGCCTTCATAATTAAGTCATAAACTCACTGGCTGTACACGCCATCTCATTTCAATAATTCAATCTATGTTTACTTTTAAATTTTTCACTATCTTTCAATTTCTTTAGCTCTTGTTATATATTTGAACATGCTGTACATTCTTTATATCAGCCTAAAATCCAGCACGTGTAACTCAATGGAATTGTTAGTTATTGTTAATTGTAACTATCAGTAGTTAGAGCTTAGCCATAGTGAGTAAATGCAGTTAGTTAATCATGATCAAGATTGTCTTGTATGTGAGAACACCTTTAGTATCATAATCAAGTGAGATATACACTCCTTTTAATTATGTACACTCTTTTCTCTTGACTTGTCTCATATTTACAAACTCTTTGTAGGCTTCTTTTATGGTATTAGAGCTCTCCTTGTGAGAGCTTTGTTGAGCCAATTACTCTGATTATTGTGATTCCACCATGGCTAAGTTCAACAATGACCCAACAAGTCCCTTCTGTTGCAAGAATTTCTCCTAATCTTGTTGGGGTGGTAATGGGGCGGGTTGGGGTGGGTTTTAGCTCAACCCGAAACCACCCTGCATCTCATTAGATAAGTCTTATCCTATCCCTACCCTACTCACAAGTTTCGACATTCAAAATTTGAACCTTACTCGCAGACAACTCATCCCAATCCATACTCTACTTGTCCCTATCCACTGCTCCTTTTGAATACTTAAAAAATTATTTTAAATTTTTTGAGATGAAAATTATTTTAAGATTTAATTTGTATTTGGGGTGTGTTTGATATAGAGATTAAAAATGAAGTGAAAATTTTCATAGATTAGCTTCATAAGAAAAATTATACATTAAAATTTTTTTATAGTTGTTTTTATTCCCATACCAAACACAACCTTAGAGTGATATATATATATATATATATATATATATATATATATATATATATATATATATATATATATATATATATATATGGGGTGTGGGTAGAGTAGGGGCGGATTTGTCTTGAACCTGAGCTCAACCCTACCCGTACCCAAACCCGCCCCGGTGCGGCGGGTTTTAAACCCGACCTGACTGGGTTGGGGTGGAGTGGATACCCGCGAGTAGAGTAGTAATTGCCACCCCTATAAATCAAACAAATAAATAAAGCAAAGGAATACTAGAAAATTAACATGATTTGACCTTTAATTGCTTACATCAATAAATGAGAAGGGGTCAAATCTACTAATTTTAATCCAAAATACAATCACCACTCTTATAACTTTTATATAGAAAAAGTTGCAAACATTCTCATCAAGTCAACCTCAAACCAACCTCTCACCTTTCTTATCATCATCAATATCTTCTTTATTATCACCACCCTCCATCTTTAACCTTTCAATTTTTACTCCCCTCCCATACCCAAACAAATCTCAATATTTATAACTCACAATAATTTGCATGACAATCGACTAATTTCATGCTCAATCTTAGTCATTAATAAGTTCATAATTTCCTATTTTATCTAACAAATCTCCCTTATATCTATCAAATATCCTAATGATAATTACAATTAAAATAGGAAATTATTAATTATAATCTTTGATTAGGAATTTAAGTCAAGTACAACACCTTTTACCTGCACCCAAGCGAGAATCCTTCATTGATTCTTGTTTTAGCTCTCCGTGATGAAGCCAATTATCATTTATGAAGTAGATAAATGAAGATGGCTCTAATCTCAAAGAACAAGATGCAATACCTTGTTGATTTCATGGATTATGAGCGCAGTATCTCCAAACATTGCAGAGAGCATCTTGTTCACCAATCAAGTAGTAAATGTTTGGAAAGACCTCAAAGAAGGTTCTCCCATGAAGATGTTATTTAGATTTCACAACTCGGATGAGAAATTACATCTCTCATGTAAGGAGATTGAAGTGTAAGATCTTACCACACTAAGTTTTGCATTTTTTTAGCCTTCTTTCGGCCAAAGCCACCTTGTTCTTATGGGTTTTAGTTGTGAGTGCAACAACTTTGTTTTTGTCAAGAAACAAAGGGATGAGGATTGAGTGCTTTGCTCTTTGAATAGTCTCAGTGACGAATTCTCCAACGCAAGATCTCACATAGTTCTTATGGAGCTTTTCCCAATAGTGAACAAAGTGTTTTCTTTGTTGGTGCAACAAGAAAGGCAATTGAATGGTGTTGTGGAGTCAAAACTAATAGCCAATGTAGCATATAAGTGAAAATTGGTAGAACATTTATTGGGATTTGAAAGTGCACAAAATAAGAAGGTAATATGCTTAAGGGACAATTAACAAACACTAAGATCTACACACATTGTGGAAGGAAAGGATACATAACGGAAACATGCTACAAGAAGTATGGGTTGCCACCAAGATACAAAGATAAGAATCCTAAGAAAGTGGCAAATTGCATGGCAACAAATCAAGAATCGACACACTTTAATGAGAACCAATCTGAAGGAGCTGATAAGAGCCAAAATATTGTGATTATGCTAAAGCAATATCAAGAGTTGATTGCTTTAGAACAACATTCCAAACAAAATTCACAAGTTTCAAAACTAAGTTCTAGCCAAAACAACTTAAATTTCCCTTCATGTATCAAATCAAGTCAATCGACTATCTCTAGGAAAAACTCCAATTTCATTTGCAAATATGAATTAGTTGATGTTGGGTATATGAGTCACTAACCAATTTGTCATCAATTAAACACCTTTTCTATGTTTAAGAAAATCAAACCCTTGGAAATGAAGTTACTTAGAGCCCATTTGGACTGTCTTTGTTTTTTTTTTTTAAGAAAAAATTTTAAAAAATGCTTTTAAAAAATTTTTAAGTATATTTGGATATAATTTTAAGAAAAGTACTTATAATAAAAAAAAAATAATTTGGCACTTTTTTTTTAAGTTAATAATATCCAACTTTTAAAAAACGTAGAAATATAAGTGATTTTCAATAAAATTATCTTGAGAAAATATCATTTATCATTATTAATAATTATAATTCATATCCTCCTCTTTCTATCCTTTACCAAACCCTAGTTTTCCCTCATCTTTTGAATATCTTTTTTTTTTGTAATTTCGCTATAAAAAGGTACTTTTGATTATTTTTATCCAATCAAACTTATAAGTACTTCTAATTTCCAAATACAAAATAATGTTTTCTTAAAAGTAAAATTCTACTAAAAAAAGTTTAATAAAAAATTATTTTTTAAAAGCTTACCCAAACACACCCTTAATGGTTCCTATTTACAAACTAAATTTGTCAGTATGCTATACACTTCTCCTTTTGTATTTAATAGATGTATTCTATATTCCTCAATTCTCTTTTAGTTTGATATTTCTCAATAAGCTAACCTCTATCATACAATGTCAAGTTGTTTTTTTCTAACTGTCAATGTATGATTCAGGAGACTCCAACCTTGAGGATGATTGGATTAGTTGAAGCTAGAAATGGCCTTTACTTTCTAGTTAACCTAAAAATTGAAGGCCTTCTATTTATTGTAATTCTTACACTCCTATGTAATTTTGATCTTTGACATCATAGAGTAGAATGTGTCCCATGATAGGCATAATATCATATACTCACAACATTCTTATAATCCTATGACATTTTTTATTTGTCTAAACAAAAGAAACTTTTTTACCTATCACCAATTAAAAGACGTGCATTCTAATGTGCACCTGACAAACTATGGTGTATGGTACACCATTTACTTTGTGTGTGGTTCATCTTACACCATCATTCACCGCTCTCCTGTTATTAGTCACCCTCCCTCTTCTCTCTTCTATTGTCACGCACTATATTTACCTCACTCTACCTTGTTGTGTCTTCCACCACACCTCATTGTGTTAACTATGTCCACCACACTGTTGTTGCTACTAAATCGACTCACCGAAGAACAGCCATCGACATTACAATCAAACTATGACAAAATTACTTTTCCCTTTTCCTTTGTTACTCTTCTCCTACATTTCCAATAAACCAGTATTTGTTTTAGGAAGCATAAAACTAAACCATACAAAAAGAGGGGAAAAAAAAGGAAGAAACTTTCAAGGAACAAGATCACATTTTTCAAGTTCAAACTTCTAAGTAAAACATTCAACAAAACTTCAAAAGACTCAATGCCACTTAATAAAAATAAAAATAATAACAATTTAATAAAAAATGCTTCTAGTTGTACAATGATGGCTTCTTGGTGAGCATAGAGCATATGGAGTTGCTGGCTATGGTTATCACTCTGGTGGCCGCCATGGATGCTGATGATGTTGTTTGTGTTTGTGTTGGCTTAGAGAGTAAACTAGGTTTAGTGTTGGACTTTGTTAGTGATAGATAGGTTAGAACAGGGGTAGGGGTGGTTGACTGGGCGAGATGCTACCATAGAGGTTATGGGTGGTCATGGTGCAAGCCGGACAAAGTTGAAGCCTAAAGGAAGAAGACATGTGGGTGTAGTGCTCCACCACAAAAACTAGTGTGAGTGAAATGCTCCAGCAAAATGCGTTTAACCACACTTTTCAAATGTAATTACCCGCATTTGTTGAATGTGGCTAAAAACTGATGCATGGTGCATCATAGTTTATTTGGTGCATATTAGAATGCGCCATTAAAAGAAATCCGCAACTAGAGTTTGTAGATATAGGACAAAGAAGAAAGAGTCAAGAGAGAGAGCCTATCGAGTGAAAAAGATAAATATTTCACTTTTATTACAACTAAATACTTTTTGCTGCATTGTAGATTATTTTAGATTATTACAATAGAAGCTAATTTTTAAAACTTATCCTTATACCAAAAAAATTAACATTTTAATTACATATTTTCCATGTTTATTTTTAATGTGTTTTCATAACTATGTAAAGTAAAAAGTCTTTCACAATTTTTTTCTTATTAAAATAAATAAAGATCTCAACACTTCACCCGTTTCAATTATATTTGTTTTTTTTTTAAATATATTATTGTGAGATCACAAAGTCACTCCAAAATACAATCTTGCAACCAAACAACATATTAATTTAAAAAAAATAGTGTTCCCATCCTCTCAATGTCTTTTGCATAAAGCTATGGGTGACGTCTTCTATGCGTTTGCTAGTCAATGTGCATGGTGCATGGTCTCATCTGATGGCAAAGATAACCGGTTGTATCTATACAACCAAACACTTTGATCTATCCTACAATTTCTCATTCTCAGTCCTTCTCAAATTCAACGACTCTTAAATTCTCCAACTAGGCCCTACCTCATGACCTCATTGTCGGCTATGTCCTTCCACCCTCCTCTGCCTTCTGCCTCCTCTATTGCCACTACTTCGCTAGCGACCAAGCTTCGCTCACAACTCAATCTTCTCCCCCTTTTTTCTTTTTCCACGAACCTATTCCCAATTTTTCATTCACTTATTAAATTTTTCATTCCCAATATATAAAACAAAAATATGAAAATTTAATAAATTGTAATATGTTTTGATATTATATTTGTAAAACCCTAAACAAAACATATAACAATTTGTTATTTTTTATTATTTTTGTTTTATGGATATAAAAGTTTGTTTTTATTTATTTATTTATTTTGGATACATTTTAATCTCCTTTTAACATACCCTTAAGGGTCTATGCCCATAAAGTGTAGATAAAGGACCAGAGCAATAAGACTTTTTTTTCCCCTCCATCCTACTTTGTTTGGGAAGTATAAAAGTAAAGCCGAGCAAGAGTAGCAGAGGTAGATTTTGCCCACACATGCACTTAAAACAGAAAAAAAATTGGAGAAAGAAAAGTAATTTACAGCCTGTAAAGTTAATAAAAGCGGGATAGAGGGAGGGAGATAGGTCCCCACTTCTTAGAGCTTGGAAACCAGACATGGAATCCCAAATAACAGTGTGCTACATCGCTTTGAAATACATAATAAAAGTAAAAAAAAAAATTAAAGTTTATTTGTTAGAATAATATGATATATTTATTAATTTTTAAATTGTTAAATGAGTTATATTATTTCATTTTATCTAATAATTACTCATTATTTTTATTGAAAGTTATGATAATATTTTCTGATTTATGTGACATTCCTCTATTTTCTCTGGTTTTTTCACCTTGCAGACAGTCACGACCCCTAAAATTTGGCCCTAGCAGTCATAAACATTTTTGTGATTTACAGGACAGTGTCCGTCATATATGGCCCTTTAATCCAACCAATTTCTTCGAAAAGAGTCCATCAAGTTTCTTTGGCACATGGAACTTGGGAAAACCTTTTGCTTATTCGTGAGGTAAGTGCTCTCTCTTAAATAATTTGTTAAATATTTGTTTACTTCTTATATTTTACTTTTTATTTGATCTTGTTTTTACAAGTTCAAAACACTTTCAAATAATCCCTATATATTTGAAAAATAAAATGCATCACATTAAATTTAATTCTTATGATCTTAATTCAAATAAAAAATATGAATAATATAGATCTTTTTGCCTTTTTTTTAAAAGAAAATATAAATAATTTTTAAAACTATAGTGATTAAATCGTCAAATTAGCAAACTTTTTGAGATTAATCCCTTTCAAACGTAGTCAAACTTGCCCTCCTAACTGGTGTTCTCTCCAGAAATTTATCCAAGATCCTCCTTGAAATTGTAGTATATCTCTACCACTTTGCCAAAACTTTTATTAGTTGCTATAGTTGATTATACATTTAAAAATAGTTAATTTTTTATTAACAAATAACCAGTGTTGATGATTTTTACCATTTATAAATGCTAGTTAACTCCACTAGTTCAAAAAGTTTGAATAAGATTTTGCATTCTCACATGCATGAATTTAGTTTGTGCCATCCCCTTTCCTGAAAAATTCCCTAACATTTTGGTACTAATCGAGTCATATTCATATTTATCTGAAATATTCAATAATATTATATTAGCATATTATCACTTAGGAAAACCATTAAAATATTGTAAAAAAAGTTTAATTTCTAAGTACGGGTAGAATGTGTTTGTTTGAGGGTTAACAATAAGGACAAATTTTCATGGATCCCATTCATAAAAATTTGCTCCGCATTTTACCCTCAAACCAAACACACTTTCTTACATTGAAATCTAATAATGTGTTGTCACATAGGCAAAAGTGGTTGATTCTCATATCCACTATTGCAAAAAAAAAAAAAAAACTACTTTTAGCTATATGGTAGACTAATAGTACATGATTGAATATCAATATAAAAAAATTTTATACTGACAATATATATAAATTAGTCACTAAAAAATAATATAACATAATTAAATAATTACTATTAACTTAGTATAAAGTAAAGTTTCCTCCATACAAGGACAGCATATTCTGGGAACCTATGGTGAGCATTATTATTTGACGACAATAGACAATGAAGCCTTCTCATTCTTCCACCAAATGAAACAGGGCAAATGTTCACTTCACTGTTTAACTTTTAAATTTCTTAATGCGCGCTTGCCGCACCAAATCAAAGCACAAAGGTCCCCACCAAGAGAATATCAAGAGCTTCACATCGGAGGCTTAAATTCACTAATTTATATAACGTCAAAGCTTTTGTAACGTTTATTCATTTAAGTAGAATAAGTAAATGAATTCAACGAATAGATAACTACCAACGTTTAGTTATGTAATATGATTTAATACTTATTCTCTTTAAACAAGTAAAAATAAATGACTTCTACTTGTTTACATTCTACTATTCAACCGCGTGATGCAATCAATACAAAAAGTTTGGAAAACAAAAAAATAACACAACAACCCAATTATTGCGGTGGCATCTCTGTCCCACTGCTCGAATTATTGTCCCCGAACTTGAATCCAAGCAAAATAAATACAACTTGAAATAAATTAGGTAGCAGCATAGTAAAAGGTACAAAGCAGTTTCTTTATTTTTAATGTCACACTGTCCAGAGAAAAACCATACCCCACATGCATTCATCTGGCAAACTAATTACAACAAAATGCAATATTAATGCCAAATTTGCAGAGGGCCAGATTATAAACATTGAACAATTGAATATGGAAAATGTAGAGGAAAAGCCATAACAACAAACAAGCATGGCATCAGTACACAAATGAAACTAGCTAGTGGTTTTGTTTGTCCCAACAGAAAATAAAAGGTTTGTTCATTGTTCACCTGTTTCAAAAGTTGACGAGTTCAACTTCCATTGACCAAAGAAGCAAAATACCAGAAAACACCTCCATCACCATTTGAGGTGATAAAGTTCAAACTTCCATTGAGAAAAATTACAACTACATCTAACTAAACATGAAGTTTTAATTAAGCACAAGTTAATTCCAACTCACAGCCTACAAAATTACAAATTAAACCATGAAAGTTTAAAAAAAGAAAATCCTATGACATAATAAACTGCAAATCCACAAAATCTACTCCTTGCCTTCAGGTGAAGGCCATAACATCAAACCAGAAACCAAAATCTGGTGCTGAACAATGAAAGTGAAGCACGCTCCATTTGTTTTCTGCACTTTCCATGAATCAAAGCATGCAGTCAGTTCTTGCGGGCAGCCTCCTGAAGAAATTCAGCGGCACCGAAGGAAGCTTGTGGCGGAACCTTGGATGTCTCAACACATAAATCCCGGTCAAGAGGGCCACAACTTGGAATGGAGTAACATAGAGGACAATGGCAGCAACCAGACAGAAAATCACAAACAGTGCAGTAGCTCTAGGATCTCTCCAGCTGAGCAAAGACTGCAACCTTTCCCCTTGAGTGGCCAAATCACCAACCACAGTCTGTATCCTCCCGGCGATACTTCTAATCCGATCATATCGCATCCTCACAATGTCAGAAGGTCTGCTGGTCGGGAACGTGTCGAATTCTTCATCTAGTTCATCAGGGTTTGCAGAATCCGCATGAGAGATACGAGTGTCCATGTGAGGAGGTTGCCTTGGCCTCCATCTATAATGCCAAACTCCTATCAAGAAGAGGTAAAGGAATATGGTGGGTAAGATGAGCTCAGGGTACATGACCAATATTATAAACAAGATATGGATAAGAACAGTTGTGATGGGGTTTTTCCAATAGCAAATCTGATCAAACCATTTTCCCACAGCAATTAATCCACTCAAAACTCCCATGATCCTGAAAAAGTTGGCCTTGCTTCTTCTCATACTCCACATGTGAGAACCCACATCCAGCATATATTCCACTATCTCCTTTCTCAATGGTGGCTCGGCACGACTCAGTCTCATTGAAACAATCTGAGTTGCTTGGTGCCTCAAACTGTCGAGCTGGCTGACAGTCAACGGGTGGATATAATGCATCTTCGGCAACAAAGGTTGTGAATACATGTGCATCATATTAAGCAAAGAAGAACAAGTAAACCTCACAGCCAAGTGAATCTCACCCATTTTCTTCACCCCATTTGGATGAAGAACTAGAAGGGGATAGGAATGTGTATAGACACGATCAGTCTCAAGGGTGGAAAGACGAATCCTTACCTTCCCAATCCTTGAATCTTTTGCCCCACCCCCCTTATCACCACCGTGCAAGTGGCAGTTATCAAAGACACCGATTGTAATGACAGTGCAAGGATCAAAAACCTCCCAAGTATATTGCTCATTCCACCTGGGTGCAAAGCTATCAATGATTGTCCTTGTCCGCACCCACTTCTGCCCATATTTTGCTACACAATAAGCATCTGTTGTCCCCCTCCCATCTTTTGTTTTCATTGGCATCAAACCCTGAGCATTCAATATCCCCAATTCAAGAACTCCAATACTCGACTTCCACAGCTGCTTCGCTGTTGGGCGAAGATCACTGCTGTAGTGAGTTGATTCATCCAAAACATGGTAACCACCCTCTAGACAGATCCTCACATGAAGCCTGCTTGCAAACTTGATTTCCTTCTTCTTTTCCCCTTCCATAACAACAACATGTTTCTCAAGATTCACCCACCTAGTGTTCACAGGTTTGTGATCCAATCTCCTATCCACTATCTGTAATGGCATTAAACACCTCCCCAACAATTCCTCTTTGTTAGGGGCAATTCTGTCTTCCACACTCAAAATCAGTGGCTCCTCAAATGGTTCTGCAGCCACAAACATCAAATCCTCATTCCACATTGGATTAGTCCTGCTCTGAGAGATTCTAGTCCTCGAGGCCTGATTTCCAAGAATAGCCTTCGCAAAAACTTCAGGGTACCTACCCTTGTCAGTAGGTTGCAAGTCTTGTGCCTCTATTATGTTAACTCTCAAATACCAAAGCTTAGGAGATAGATACACCTTTGATCTAATGTTTGCAAGAGCATCAGCCCCACTAACAGTTGCCGCATCTGAGTGCCATGCCTCAGGAAATGCTTCATCAGCTTGAGTACCCATCCAAACAGCTAGCATCAGCTCTCCCTTCGCCTTGTCACCCTTTCTGTCCTCCAGCCTATACCACTGTGGCGCCAGAGGGCTATCTGGAGGAACCCTCTTCGGGATCTCATTGAGGTCAAACCATACACGGCCTATGAAGTCATCCTTCACAACATCCTTATCTTTCACAGTCACCTCCAGCACCGAAGCCTGAATCCGGTCCTTTGAGAATGCGAAAACCTGGTTCCATTCGGGATTAGTCTTCTTCTCGAAGTGCCTTGTGGTGCCTTTGTAGTTCCCCAGCTTGACTTCAACATAAGGGTCACAACTGCCAGTGACATCCTTTGCAGGCAAGTCCTTAGCCTTCGAAACCCTCACATAAAGGTACTGCATTTGCTCAACAAGGTCATATGTGCTAGTAAGCTTGTCACCGGAGACCTTCCCACCTCCAAGGCGGGGATAGGTCTCCTTCAACAGAAAGTCCTCAGGTGGTGGCCTCTGCATCTTCTTGGTTCAAAGCACACCAAAAGACCAACTCCAAATAATGGAAGCTGGTTCAGAACAATTTCAAACGTTGAATTGAATACAACGGTTAGTAGCAGCCTGAAAAACAGGAAAAAACACAGTAGTCAAAAAGCCGTTACAGGCTAGCAAATCAAGTCACCTAAATATTCGGGAAATATTAAAATAATCATAAGATAGAAGATATACGCAAAGCTTATAACAGACGAAACTCAAAATTGGTGATTAATGCATTAACAGCCAAAGATCTCTAATTAAACCAAGAGTGAGGATGCATACAAGTGACTTTAGCTAAATCCAAGAGCTTCTTCACTCCAAGCCTCTAGATCCGATTGTTTACACTGTAGAAAACACACAATCACAACACCAAAGAAATTATATATTAAATATATTACAAAAATGTTCATTCCACATCACAGATAAACAATATGAAACCTAGAATGTTGGTGGTTGGTTGTTGCCGACAGAATGCAGCACGAGATGAAGGAGTAACACTTCAAAGTTTCACACTTTACACATTCCAAGACACACCATTTAACTCAAGTTCACTGTTTTCCCAGAAACAAGCATCGCCCTTTTGTTTACTTACCTTGTTTCAGTACTTTCTACCACACAAGTAATCAAAAAGCTTAACCAAAAGCAGCCACACACTCTGATTATCTTGTACATTTATAACCTTCTCATTTGAACAGACTTTCCCAGCATTTTTTTTCAAAAATAGTAAAAAAAAAGTAATCTAATTTTGTACAAATGGGGAGTCTTAAATCAGCAAAGGGTGCATGAAAAAAAAAATCTGAGAAATTCTCAGTAAAATACAAAGTCATGAAGCAGAACGGAGAGAAATAAAGCTGGGATTTTTATGCTTTTTTTCTGAAATGCCTAGCCATGAGGTAAGTTACCTTGAAGAAAATGGGCTACTTCTGAAATGTGAATGATCTTCTTCAAGAAAAAATGCAGAAGCAATGGAAGTGGGTTATAAGAGAGGTTAAGATGGGAAGTGAAGAGATACGGGTGAGATGAGAGAGTACACACTAACCCAAGAAAAGTAGTGGAGAGGGCATTGAAGAAAGGAAGAGGTGAGTCCCTCTATGCTTTAATGGTTTTTTTTTTTTTTTGGGGTGTAGTGTTGTGTGGGGCCCTGGCCAAGGATCTGATGAATCTATTTAAAATATGTGCCGAAGCTCCCCTCCATCGCTTCTGTTACTGTTGCTGCACAGGGTGGTGGAGGGGTGGCAGTGGACCCGGCTCGCGCGTGTGAAAAAATACCGTGTTTGGCACTCACACGTGTGCCACCTCAAGTTTGGCCTTTGTCATTGTCCGTACCTTGGAATAGCGTAGACCATCACTCCCCCATTTTTTTTTTTGAAAAAAAATATTTTACCTTATATATTATAGGATATATATATTTTATTTTATATATTTTAAAAAATATATAAATCAATTTTTTTATTATTTTTTCATCTATTATTAATAAAAATAATATATGTTAGTAGCAAGTTATGTATTATTTTTTAATTTAAAGATTAAAGTATACATAACTCAAAATTTAGGAGATAATACATTTATTTTCTGTTAATAATAGACGAAAATTTAAAAAAAGAATTAAAATACACATTCAAAAATACTCATAAGTTATTTATACCTTATTAAAATATAAAAATTAAAATATATGATTTATAATTTAGGGAATAAAATACTTTTTACCTTTTTTTTTATACATAGCACTTTGTTATTTGTTTGATATGAAGTATTAAGACATTTTCGTTTTCTTTTATTTTTCCATTTCCATGTGACTTTTTAATTATTTTATATGATGTCTCCTCATGAAAAAATTATTATATAATCATAAAATACTTAGATAGATTGTGCTCTATCTAATAATAAAATAATTTTTTAAATAAAAATTTAGATTCTATCTCAATTATTGCTAAAATATTATTATATTATTAGATGAAATTTAATCTATCTAAGCACTCCATAACCACGTGAGACTAATCACTAGGCTAGCCACATAGTGGTTCCTTTTATTTTATTTTTTTTCTTATTTTATTTTTTTGGGTCGATCCCCTAAGTGTGTGTGTGTGTGTGTGTGTGTGAATGTGTATTTTTTGGTTTTTTTTTGTCATCATCCAATGGGTCCACTCCCAGGCAAATAATGCAAAGGAGGATGGGGTTCATGGAATTGTTGTCCATATTTTGTTCTTTCATATCTCGCTGTCTAAAAACTTAGTGGGCCTTCGAGCTCAAGGATATCAACAGAAACCCCGTTAGCTAGGTCGTTATATTTAAGGGCATACTATGGTTAACCAAAGGTCCAAAGCCCGCCAACGGAACAAAACAAAAATCGAAAGCCCACCATAGGCATGTTCCAACTCTCCGTGGGCAGCCGGAATGCACCTCAAAATCCAACTATTTATTTATGATATATTTAATTTAACGAAGAATTACTTTTGAAGTAAAGTATGAATTGACTTTCTTTTTAAGAAAAACAATTATTTTTTTAAAAAAATATTTTTATAAGTTTTTATATGTATTTAGATATAACTTTTAAAGAAAGTACTTTGATTAAAAAAAAAGTCAACTTATCACTTTTTTAAAAAAATTAGAAATATCTAACTTCTAAAAAAAGTAAAAGTAGAAGTGAATTTTAATAAAATTATTTTTTAAAAATATTTTTTATTTTTACTCAAAATTATAATATATATCTTTCCTTTTTTATTTATTATCAAATCCTAATTCTCTTTCCTCTTTTTTAATGTCCTTTTTTATAATTTGACTTAAAAGAAGTATTTTTATTCTTTTGTGTCTAAGCATATTTAGTACTTTTTACGATTAGAAGTACTTTTCAAATAGTCTATCCAAATGCAAAATATTTTTTTAAAAAAATTAAAACTCCACTAAAAAAAATTGAGAAAAAAAAAAGCTATTTTTTCAAAAGTTTATCCAAACATATTCATAATAATGTTAAAAAAATTATTTTGAAGGAATTAAAGTTGAAAGGAGTATTTTTGTTTGGTTTAGATACTTAAAAGTAATTTAAGAGAATTATTTTTATTTAAATAGAACAGAGTAAAATCACTTTTAATTATTAATATAAGAGTAATATTAAGAGAAGAAAATACTACTATAAAAGTGAAAAATAATTTTAAGAACACTCCTCCTAAAATTACTTTTAATTGCTTAAAAAATGCTTTTAATTGCACACGAAAAGCCAAACACATTTAGTTACTATGCAATGTATTTACGACGGCTTCTTATACCACATTGAGTTTGCCATCGCATGGTGACAAAATGTTAACCATTAGATCTTAAATCTAATGGTTTAAATTAATTGAAATTTTAATTTATATTTATATTTTTATATTTATAAAAATAAATTTATAAATGAGTTACTCATTTTACTTTTCTTCTTCACCACCCTTTTTTCCCTTGTTTTCATTCGTTTCATCACTCTGTCACCGCCACGCCACTGCCACCCCGCCATCCACCGCCACCTTTGCTACACACCAACCCGCTCCATCCCCTACCCCCAATCCCAACTGCCTAAAAACCACCGCCTTCTCCCTCCAACCTCTGCCAAGATATTGAGGTGGTTTTTCTCATTTGGCAACAAGATTGAAAATGGAGGAAATGTACGTGCTCACTTTGGCTGGCTTGTAGAAAGACCAAGAGAGGAACATTATTATTGTTGATCTCAACTCAAGTTGTTGAGCCCTGCTTAATTGATTATAAGCATGCCATTGAGGAGTACTCGAATTTAATGACCAAAAACAAAAATTTTCTTGTATTTAGGTAACCCACTTGCAAACAAAACAAAAGGAAAGAGGGCATTGGTGCAGTGGAGGAGACGAACACAAACACTATCCATTCCTTCATCCTTCCATTGCACTATTCAATCTCCATTCTGAGTATAAGTCTCTTTCTTCTTCACTTGTTTCTATTTTCCCCCCTTTTTTATGTCCCTTTTGCCGTGTTTCCATTCCTTGCAAAGGTGCAAACTTTGTTCTGAGGAGATGAACCTTGCTACTCTTGGACAACTATAGCGAGCTTCAGTTTTGGTTTCCCATGAATCTGCCCCTAGTTTTTGTGCTAAGGTGCATTTGGAAGATGTTATACGCCACAAAAGCAGTTTTTGCAATGGGGGGAAGGCCAACACGCTGGCAGCGAATGGCAGTGGATAGAGGGAGAATGGTGGTGTTGCCAGCTGGAGTAGCTAGTGAGGTGTGGTGTGAGTGGGTTGGGGGAAAGCAGGCTGTGGTGGGTGAGAGAGAGGATAGAGTTAAGGATTAAAGTGAGTGAGGGTAAAAGCATAATTTAAACCATGTTTTTCATTAATGTGGTGACAAACTAATTGTCACCACCTAAAAAGTCGCCTTTCATTTACATGCCAACAAAAGTATTTTTAGGGAGCTCAAATTGTAGACCAAACAAGCTCATACTAGCTCGATTGCGGGACAATTCATGACCCCAAAAAAAAAATGACAAGCCAATTAATTACAATTATACATGGTTGGATTAATAAAATTTTTGCTTTTAGAAACGATTCGAACAGTAGCTCGCCAAATCAAACTTCAATCGATCCTTATTCTCTTTAAACAAGTAAAAATAAATGACTTCTACTTCTTTACATTCTACTCAAATAGTGGATTAACTCTACCAGATATATTAATTTAAAAATATATCAAATTATTCAAATTAATAAATAAATTGAAATAAAAGGGATGCAATTAATACAAAAAGTTAGAAAACAAAAAAATAACACAAAAAACCAATTATTGCGGTGGCATCTCTGTCTTTCCCACTCGAATTATTGTCCCCGAAGTTGAATCCAAGCAAAATAAATACAACTTTAAATAAATAAGGTGGCAGCATAGTAAAAGGTACATTGCAGATGCATCTTTATTTTTAATGTCACACTGTCCAGAGAAAACGATACCCCACATGCATTCGTCTGTAGAACTTAGTATAAAAAATTGGAATATTATCGTCAGAAAGTTGCAGAGGACCAAATTATAAACATTGAACAATTGAATATAGAAAATGCAGAGAAAAAAGGCATAACAATTAACAAGCACGGCATAATGAACTGCAAATCCAGAAAAGAATCTAGAAAGCGGTTTTGTTTGTCCCAACAGTAAATAATAGCATTGTTCACCTGTTTCAAAAGTTCATTAACTCCAACTTCATTGACAAAGAAAAGAAAATACCAGAAAATCACCTCCACCATTTGAGGTGATAAAATTCAAACTTCCATTGAGAAAAATTACTACTACATCTAGCTAAACATGAAGTTTGATCAAGCACAAGTTAATTACAAATTAAACCATGAAAGTTCAGGACAGAAAATCGTATGACAAAATCTACTCTAGCCTTCAGGAGAAAGCCATAACATCAAACCAGAAACAAAAATCTGGTGCTGAACAATGAAAGTAAAGCAAGCTCCATTTGTTTTCTGCACTTCCTATGAATCAAAGCATGCAGTCTGTTCTTGCAGGCAGCCGCCTGAAGAAATTCAGTGGAACCGAAGGAAGCTTGTGGCGGAACCTTGGATGTCTCAACACATAAATTCCAGTCAGAAGGGCCACAACTTGGAATGGAGTGACATAGAGTACAATCGCGGCAACCAGGCAGAAAATCACAAACAGTGCCGTAGCTCTTGGATCTCTCCAGCTGAGCAAAGACTGCAGCCTTTCCCCTTGAGTGGCCAAATCACCAACCACAGTCTGTATCCTCCCGGCAATACTTCTAAGCCGATCATATCGCATCCTCACAATGTCAGGAGGTCTGCTGGTCGGGAATGTGTCGAATTCTTCATCTAGTTCATCAGGGTGTGCAGAATCTGCATGGGAGAGACGAGTGTCCATGTGAGGAGGCTGCCTTGGCCTCCATCTATAGTACCAAACTCCTATCAAGAATAGATAAAGGAATATGGTGGGTAAGATAAGCTCAGGGTACATGACCAATATTATAAACAAGATATGGATCAGAACAGTTGTGATGGGGTTTTTCCAATTGCAAATCTGATCAAACCATTTTCCCACAGCAATTAACCCACTCAGAACTCCCATGATCCTGAAAAAGTTGGCCTTGCTTCTTCTCATACTCCACATGTGGGAACCCACATCCAGCATGTATTCCACTACCTCCTTTCTTAAGGGTGGCTCAGCACGATTCAGTCTCATTGAAACAATCTGAGTTGCTTGATGCCTCAAACTGTCAAGCTGGCTGACAGTCAATGGGTGAATATAATGCATTTTAGGCAACAAGGGTTGTGAATACATGTGCATCATATTAAGCAAAGAAGAACAAGTAAACCTCACAGCCAAGTGAATCTCACCCATTTTCTTCACCCCATTTGGATGAAGAACTAGAAGTGGATAGGAATGCGTGTAGACACGATCAGTCTCAAGGGTGGAAAGACGAATCCTTACCTTCCCAATCCTTGAATCTTTTGCCCCACCCCCCTTGTCACCACCGTGCAAGTGGCAGTTATCAAAGACACCAATTGTAATGACAGTGCAAGGATCAAAAACCTCCCAAGTATATTGCTCATTCCACCTGGGTGCAAAGCTATCAATGATTGTCCTTGTCCGCACCCACTTCTGCCCATATTTTGCTACACAATAAGCATCTGTTGTCCCCCTCCCATCTCTTGTTTTCATTGGCATCAAACCCTGAGCATTCAATATCCCCAATTCAAGAACTCCAATACTCGACTTCCACAGCTGTTTCGCTGTTGGGCGAAGATCACTGCTGTAGTGAGTTGATTCATCCAAAACATGGTAACCACCTTCTAGACAGATCCTCACATGAAGCCTGCTTGCAAACTTGATTTCCTTCTTCTTTTCCCCTTCCATAACAACAACATGTTTCTCAACATTAACCCACCTACTGTTCACAGGTTTGTGATCCAGTCTCCTATCCACCATGTGTAATGGCATTAAATACCTCCCCAACAATTCCTCTTTGTTAGGGGCAACTCTGTCTTCCACACTCAAAATCAGTGGCTCCTCGAATGGTTCTGCAGCAACAAACATCAAATCTTCATTCCACATTGGATTGATAGTCCTGCTCTGAGAGATTCTAGTCCTCAAGGTCTGATTTCCCAGAATGGCCCTCACAAAAACTTCAGGGTATCTACTCTTGTCAGTAGGTTGCAAGTCTTGTGCCTCTATTATATTAACTCTCAAATACCAAAGCTTAGGAGATAGATACACCTTTGATCTAATGTTTGCAAGAGCATCAGCCCCACTAACTGTCGCCGCATCCGAGTGCCACGCCTCAGGAAATGCTTCATCAGCTTGAGTACCCCACCAAACAGCCAGCATCAGCTCTCCCTTTGCCTTGTCGCCCTTTTTGTCCTCCAGCCTATACCACTGCGGCGCCAGAGGGCTGTCCGGAGGAACCCTCTTCGGGATCTCATTGAGGTCAAACGAGACACGGCCTATGAAGTCATCCTTCACAACATCTTTATCTTTCACAGTCACCTCCAGCACCGAAGCCTGAATCCGGTCCTTTGAGAATGCGAAAACCTGGTTCCATTCAGGATTAGTCTTCTTCTCAAAGTGCCGTGTGGTGCCTTTGTAGTTCCCCAGCTTGACTTCAACATAAGGGTCACAACTGCCAGTGACATCCTTTGCAGGCAAGTCCTTAGCCTTCGAAACCCTCACATAAAGGTACTGCATTTGCTCAACAAGGTCATATGTGCTCGTATGCTTGTCACCGGAGACCTTCCCACCTCCAAGGTGGGGATAGGTCTCCTTCAACAGAAAGTCCTCAGCTGGTGGCCTCTGCATCTTCTTGGTTCAAAGCACACCAAAAGACCAACTCCAAATAATGGAAGCCGGTTCGGAACAATTTCAAATATTGAATATTCCAGTAGTAGAGAACACAGCTTCGAATTAAATACGGATATCAGGAGCCTAAAAACAGTGGGGGAAAAAACACAGTAGTCAAATAGCCGTTACAAGGCTACCAAATCGAGTCACCTACACATTCGGGAAACATTAAAATGATCATAAGATAGAAGACATACGCAAAGCTTAAACAACAGATGAAACTCAAAATTGGTGATTAATGCATAAACAGCCATAGATCTCTAATTAAACAGAGAGTGAGGATGCTTACAAGTGACTTTAGCTAAATCAAAGAGCTTTACTCCGAGGCCTCTAGATCCGATTGTTTACACTGTAAAAACACAAAATCACAACACCAGAAAAACCAAAAAAGGTTTTAAATATATTATAAAAAATGTTCAGATTCCACATGCACGGATAAACAATCCGAAACCTAGAATGTTGGTGGGTGGTTGTTGCCGACAGAATGCAGCATGAAATGAAAGAGTAAAACTTAAAAGTTTCACACTTTCCGCATTCTTAGACACACCCTTTAACACAAGTTCACTGTTTTTGAAGAAACAAAGATCACCCTTTTGTTCACTCCCCTTATTTCAGTACTTGTAATCAAAAAGCTTAACCAAAAACAGCCACACACACAGATTATCTTGTACATTTATAACCTTCTCATCTGAACAGATTTTCCTCGAATTTCTTTTTACTAAAAAAAAGTAAAAAAAAAAAAAAAACTAATTTTGTTCAAATGGGGCGCCTTAAACCAGCAAAGCGTGCATGGTAAAAAAAAAAAAAAATGAGAAATTCTCAGTATAATCCAAAGTGATGAAGCAGAAGGGAAAGAAACAAAAGAGAGATTTTTATGCTTGTTTCTGAAATGCCTAGCAATGAGTTACCTTGCAGAGAATGGGTTACTTCTGAAATGGAATGATTTTTTTCATGAAAAAAAGACAAAAAAAAAGTAGAAGCAGTGGAAGTGAGAGAGATTGAGATGGGAGAGTGAAGAGATAAGGGTGAGACGAGAGTACACACTACCCCAAGAAAAGTAGTGAAGAAGGCATTGAAGGAAGGCAGGAAGGGACAGTCTCTCTATGCTTTAGTGTTTTTTTTTTTCGCTTGTCTCTGGAGAGTGTTGTTGTGGGGCTAAGGATCTGATGAATCTATGCAAAATATACAGCGAAGCTCCTCTCTCTTTTGCTTTTTCAGCACAGTGCTGTTGGACCTCTGTTGCTGTACATGGCTGCGGAGGACTGGCGGTGGACCCGCCTCACGCGTGTGAAAAAACACCGTGTTTGGCACTCACACGTGTGCCACTCCCATTTGTCGTTTGTAATTATCCCTA
Source organism: Pterocarpus santalinus (assembly GCA_031439595.1). NCBI lineage: Eukaryota > Viridiplantae > Streptophyta > Magnoliopsida > Fabales > Fabaceae > Pterocarpus > Pterocarpus santalinus. The sequence goes on from CM062532.1 coordinate 64,605,867, forward strand.
TCCTATCCCTACCCTGGAATAGTGTAGATCATCTCTCTCTCTCTTTAATTTTTTTTTATAAGATGGTATTTTGTTGCTATGATGGATAAATATATAGAAGTGTTATTTGTATATGATTTATGGATAGATTATAGATATTATATACACCATTATTTTTACATAAACATATATTATATTTAATCCATTAATACAGGTATATTTTGATACATGTATTTTTTATATTAATATATGATATCTATACTCAATATTTTTTATATGTAAAATAGTATCTTTATGGTATTAAACTGTTGGGTTGGCGAGTTACCTCGCAAATACGTTTCGTACTTTTCCATCTCGTAACAAAAGTTTCTCTCTCATTTTTGACCAAAAATAAGGAGCAGGGTGGAGTGGGGAATGGGAAAGGAGAAGGATGGAATTTCAGCCTTATGCTTTTTCGGGACTATCTATTGATCCTGCTGGCAAATTTGGTAGGACGCTACATTTCTGTATTGACTAATAATAAATAAAGCAAATATTGGGGTCCTTGTGACCCACTAATCATACTTCTTTTGAATTAATGACACAGCAATTAAACGACAGCTGGGTCCTATATTGAAGGTGATAAAAATATCTATATATAAAGATTATTTCTATTTTTTTATATGAATTTTACATATTTATATTAGCTCTACATACAAAATAGTAGAGATCATATATAAAAAAATAAAAATAATTTTTATATAAAAATATTTTTATCATCTTTATCTTATAATTTGCTTTAAACAAAATGGTAAAGGGTGTTTGTTCACTATTTATTAATGTATTATTTATGAATTGGTTATAATTTTATTGTTTAAAAATTGGTGCAAAGCAAAAAGAGTAAGAGATTGAACAAAGTTGTTGAATTGAGTTCAACATTATTTTACAATTAAGAGAAGCTGGGTTATGATGCTAGGACATGGGTACGAATATCCAATACAATACAAGTATGGTGTAGGACTATAATATTTTTGAAAAAAAAATTAGAATACGGATATTTTAGGATACGATACAATAAATAAATAAATATAAAAATTTGTAAAATATAATAAAAATATATAAATGTTATAAAAAATATAAAATCTATTATTTTAAATATCTTAGTGGGGTATATATATAAAATAAAATGCATTTATTTATTTATTATTATAGAACTAGCATTCATATTGGTATAAAATTTCAAAAACAAAAAAAGAAACATGTAAAATATAGCTAAAAATATTTGTAAAATATATGATTCGGCACATATTCGATATGGTATATTATGAATATAACGACTAATTTAAAGTATTCCTATATCATAACTTGACATCAATGGAGGATGAAGCTCTTTGCTTGAAAAAGCACTCTCCAGCCAATCGGAAAGTTCGGTAGAGGATGGAAATTCCCCCAGGAACGAATAGGGGCAGGGTAGTTTGCAAGACATGTCATCAATTCTTTCACTTCAAGTGCATCTTTTGGCGTGTTTTATGCATATATTTATACTGATTTTCCAATTCTGCGCCTCATCCTTCTCTTCACCCTTGTGTTACATAATATTCTAAAATCAGCAAATGAGTCTCCAAAGCAACTTGCTATCCCTTTTGGTTCACTTGGCTGCTGTTTTTGCATCTTTGTACCTCATAAATCCAAATGAACAGTTTCTCAACATTTACAAAGACTTAAGTCTCACAACCTTATCATCATCATTTGTATCTTTTACACTACCTTTCAACTTCATATACCATCATCATCATCATCACAAGAAACACCCTGATAGTGGAAATGCCGGTTCCATTTGTGATGATTTTCCACCAGGCATTCCACCTCCAAGTACCAACACCACTTCTTATCTCTGCGTTGATCGAAAAGGGTGTTGTAATTTCACGACAGTACAAGCAGCCGTGAATGCAGTTCCAGATTTTAGTGAAAAAGGAACCATAATATGGATTAACAGTGGCATCTACTAGTAAGTTTGTCCTCATCATTCACCAAATTAACCTCCTTCGTAGCTTTAATTGTTTTGTTTCATCGGAATTGATAGCTAAGAAAACTTGCCCCTCTATATCAATTCATCTTTGACAGTGAGAAAGTCATGGTGCCCAAAACCAAACCCAACATTACATTTCAAGGACAAGGCTACACTTCAACTGCAATTGCATGGAATGATACCGCAAAGTCCGCAAATGGCACATTTTATAGTGGTTCCGTACAAGTTTTTGCCTCCAACTTCATTGCTAAGAACATAAGCTTCATGGTGAATAAATTTATTTTTAAAACGTCGATATGGTCTAATTGCTCAATGAAAATAGAAATAACATGTTACAATGAGACTAACAACTTTGTTACATACTACTTGAAATAGAACTTAGCACCAATTCCAGGTCCTGGGGCTGAAGATGCACAAGCAGTAGCCATGAGAATATCAGGAGATCAAGCAGAATTCAGGGGTTGTGGATTCTTTGGAGCCCAAGACACCCTTCATGATGATAAGGGCCGCCATTACTTCAAGGATTGCTATATCCAAGGCTCCATTGATTTCATATTCGGCAATGGAAGGTCACTCTATGAGGTATCTTATTCTTATCCATCCTTGAAATCTCAAATTCTCAATGTTCGTATATAGATATCTATGTGATGTATAAGAGAATAGAATATTGCTCCAAGCCATCATCTAAAGAATCTTATTTTAACCTTTCTAAATTGAAATGGTAACTTCCTCTCTTATATGACCATACAACATAGTATATGCTAAAATGGAGTTAAAACTTTGAGCAATTATGAAAGAGATGTAAAAGTACCATTATTCTTTATCCTTTGTTGTTTAATTTAAGCATACTCACAAACTTACATCAAATAATGGAAGTGATATTTCTCTTGCTATTTACAGAATTGTCAATTAGTTTCTATAGCCAATCCAGTGCCCCCGGGACAAAGGAGCATAAATGGTGCTGTTACAGCTCATGGTAGAGTTTCCATGGATGAAAATACAGGATTTGCATTTGTGAACAGTACAATAGGTGGCAACGGCAGAATATGGTTGGGTCGGGCATGGAGGCCATACTCACGTGTGGTTTTTGCCCTCACAACAATGTCAGATATCATTGCCCCTGAAGGTTGGAATGATTTCAATGACCCTACAAGGGATCAGTAAGTGCAGTATAAGGCTAATCCTGAGGGTTTTTTTTTTTCATCTATATGATGCTATAAAGATAAAAACATTTATCGTTACTGCAGTTAAAAATTATTTATTAAAATATTTTTTTCTACATGTTAAAAAAACTGTTTAGCTAAAATTGACTCCTCAATATCCTTGTTTCATTTTTAAATATACATTAAATAGTTAATTGTTCTAAAATCAACATTTGATCATAAAATTAAAAAACAAATAAAGCAGAAAATCCGGTTGAATTGTACCTACCCTCGCTTAATATTTTGACAGCCACTTAGAGTAAATACACCGTTTAGGTTGGAATTAGCATAAGCCGACTTCCCGCCTTTGTTAGTTCGATTAATTTTATTTATAGACAAAAAATAATAGATTCGTTTCTTAGCTTATTTTTTATTTTTAAATTTTTTCTTCTAAATAATAAATATTTTAAATTCATTTTCTAAGTAATAAATATTTTAAATTTGTACTCTAACTTTTAAAAAATAAACACATTTATTCTTTTCATAGCTATATCACAAATGATGTTGTTACATTGGAAAATAGATTTATAAATATAGTTTATCACATAAAATATTATGTATATTATTTTTGCTAACTCAGACGTCAACTAAAATTTTTTCATCAATATAAATAATATCATTTATAAAGACGATAAACATGTTCAATTTTTAGAAATTAAATAACAAATTTAAATCACTTATAACTTAAAAGATAAATTTAAAAATAAAAAGTAAGTTGGAGAACGATTTTATTATTTTTACCTATTTTATACAAAGGAGTTGACATGCAGTTCGAATATTAAAGACCCATTGAGAACTCAATTTAGTTTAAAATACATTTCTTTTGCACATTTTTTAATAAGACATTGAGAAGTCAATTAATTTTCACAAATACTTTTAGCATTAAAAGAAGTTGGGGAGTCAAGTTGTGATGACTTCGCAATCAATATGCTAACATTGCTTGTGCTCTAACACAAAAACATAAAGGTGGGAATCACGTCTATATTATAATTCTTTTTTTAAGGAAAAAATCATGGATATATCCTAAATTTTCATCTTTTTGCAAATTTATATATGAATTATAAAATCTTCTTAATTAATTTTCAAGCTTTAATTAATAACTCAATAGATCTTTTTTGTGAAAGATTGGCTAATTAAATTAATGATAATAAAAAGTGATAATATTTTATTCATCCGTAAATTTAAATTGTCAATTGATTTATAATATTATTTATTAAATGATATAGAATTAATAATTTTTTATTATAATGTTATTTTTTCAGTTTTATGAACTTTTATCTATTAATTTAGCCATTTAAAATATAAATTTTATGTAATATTGCCGTTAATGAGTCAACAAATTTAAAATAAAAATGATTTATTGAAATACTAGTTAAAGTTTAAAAAATTTGATTTGTAGAAAGTGAAAAATTCAAGATAATTTCATATTTTTTTATTGTTTAGAAGTCAATTTATGATGTACAACTTTTTAAAGTGTTATTAAGAGGAAAAAACAAAAAAAAAAAAACAGAAAATAATATTGAGAAATATATATATATATAATATATATATATATATATATATATATATTAGTAAATAATCTATAATGAGAAAGAAGAGAGGGTAAAAATGAAATCAAACATTGGATTTATATAATTAATTCATTTGTTATGTTGAGCTGTCCATTTATTGGGGGTTACCGGTTATGACTCACAAGTCCTCACATAAGTTAATCAAATATAAATTAAAATTTAAAAAATATTGAGTTTCCATTAGTACAAAATTATTTTAAAAATCTTAATTTTTCATATTTTTTTGTTGGAAAAACCAAGATTGTTATTCATTATTGCTGGAAAAAAACTTAACTATTTATCAACACAACCAGAAATATTAATTAAAACTATTGAACCGGTGTTGTTTATATTAATTATTGCACTCGTACGACTTATATTTTTTTAGTATAATTGTAAGAGTTATATGATTTAAGTATTTAACAGCTTCGGTGATTAGTTTCATTGTCTGCGTATAAACTGCTAACATATACTATCTATATGGGAATGGATGCAGGACCATATTCTATGGGGAGTACAATTGCTCGGGGCCTGGGGCTAATATGAGTCTGAGGGCATCCTATGTACAGAGATTAAACGATACACAAGCTCTTTCATTCCTCAACATAAGTTTTATTGATGGCGACCAATGGTTGGGAACTTACAAATAGTTAAGCTAACCTTCCCGTACCTATTGTTTATTTGGTGATAATTAAAATCTTCACCTACAAAGTGAATATTTAATATTTATGTAATTTTTAATCATTAATTAAGTTAAAAAATAAATATAATAGTTGATATTATATAAAAATTAATTATGATATTTTACATGATATTTAGAATATGAATAATCCTTTAACATTAATCATTGAATTTATTTTTTAACTTGATCAATAATTAAAAATGAAGTATATATTAAATATTTATTTTTTGTAAGTAAGCATTTTAAACATTATGTGTTTACTCTTTTTTCCATTCATGCCATGTGTAAAATGTACACAACTTGAAAAAGGGCGAAAGAATTATACAGGAAGAAAATAATAAAGAAAAAGCCCGGAAGACGGTATATATAAACAAGTTATTCAATTGCTTGTGTATAGTGACAAATTATCAGGGGTTGTTGCTTACTGCCTACATATTCTAATTATTATTGTTATTATTATTATGGAAATTGATACTTATTATAATAAAAAAGAGATATAAAAATAACTCTTAGCTGTGTGTGCATTTTTTCTTGGTATCTTGCTTTTTTCAATAGATACCCCTATCCTTGTTTATAACCAATCAAACATTAACATGTGTAGAAACGCATTGTACCAACTTTTAGTTCTGGTCGACTTTTGGAGTATAGATGAAATTCTCCTTCACCATTTGTTTAAGTCGTATAGACTAATAGCTAATAATAAAGATGTAATAATTTATACTGAGATAAGCACTGTATTTTTTAAAATTTTATGTTTAATTTAGCTTAAAAGGTGCATTTAAAACAATTGTACATAAATTCTTTTACATGCCTTTGACTCATATTAGAATTAAGCCCTCGATTACGATAGAAGAATTAGTTTTATATTTTATAATAATTTAAAAAGTATTTGATATTTTAAAAAAATTTTAAAATAGACATTAATTTTGATAGTTTGTGTAAAGAATTTTACATTCTTATTTAATAATATTTGTAACTTTTAATATAATAATATATAACTAGATAATTGTATAAAAAAATTTATAATAATAATAATACACTCATGTTAAATTCTTAAAATATAAAAAACTTTCTTTCTATTAAAATATGAGTTTAATTTAGATATACTGACAGTTTAAAATTTTTTTACATTATCATCCAATCAAAACTTTCCATTTATATGATCATTCAAGTAATAGGAGATTGTATCAAAAAATTTTACTGATGTAGTAATTTATGATTGGATGTCTATATAAAAAAATTTTATATTGATAATATATTTAAATTAAATTCTTAAAATATAAAAAAAAACAACGCATCCTTTGTGTTTTTTTTTTTTTTCAAATAGTATAAGAGGAGGTCAAACAATTTGTTAGTAGGATATGATTAAGATTCGTCCCACTAAAGTTACGCTTCCACATAGATATTATTATGTCTAACGTTGTTAAATCTGTCGTTATAAGTTAAGAGAATATGCAAACGTGGGTTTGTTGGTTCACGGGACAGTGCAAAGCGCAATACGTGCATCCAACGTACAACATCAGGTTCCTTACCATCAGAGTAAAGTGCACTCCACAGTCCACATGACGCCAGAAAAGTTTTTGGTTTAAATAACGTTTATTTAAATAATTGATGTGCAATAATTTATTATAAAATATGCCACTAACTATTTCATTTTCATTTTCGTGACTGTAGGGTTTTTATTTTCTATTTTGTAATTATAAAAAGGGAGATTATGGCATTATGCAGAGGAAAGAGGGAAAAAAAATCTGTATGAGTTCCATATAGTTCCCTCTATCCCCTCTCATTTAGAAGTTTGTCATGTTTTTGTGTATTTGTTACTGTTTATTGCTACGACCAAGTATTAGTTCTGCATAGGAATATCAAAACGAGAGCCCCACGAAGAATAGATTGATATTTAAGGATATGTTTGGTTTAATTTTCAGAAGAATTAAGTTGAAAAAATATTTTTAAAAGAATTATTTAAAAAAAATTAATTTATATTTAATTTGAGTATATCAAAGATAAATTTAAAAAAATAATTTTTATTTAGATAAAATAAAATAAAATTATTTTTAGTTATTAATATGAGAATAATAATAAGATTTTATTTTAAAAGTATTTTTTTAGAATGAAAAATAATTTTAAAAATATTTATCTCAAAAATACTTTTAATTGCTTGAAAAATACTTTTAATTGGAGAAAAAATAAATTAAACATATTAAGTTACTGTATAACTTTATTCTCATTTTACCAAAAATATTTTTGGGGCCTTAAACTTTGAACCAAATAGGCTCTAAGTTAGATTAATAAAATTAAAGAAAAATAAATTATATTTTGACTTAGTCTTATGACATTTAGCTTGTAAGTTTAAAATATTGAAATCAAATTTTGAAATTATTACATTTTCCTTTTTATATTTGTTTAAATGTTTTTAAAATAAATATCTATACATTTATTTAATAATTAATATTTAATTTTTTAATATAAACTAATTAATGGTTTCAATATAAACTAATAAAATAAATTATTAGAAATTGATATTTTCAAATTCTAAATAATTAATAAATGAATAAATATAGATTAATAGACTAGTCTAAGTAACTTGCAATTCGTATAAGACAAGGCCAATTTATTAGTTCCCGCAATCCCATACTTGACCTACAAATTGTGTCTGTTGGGTGTAATTTTTGAGAAAATTGCTTTTAAAATAATTAAGTTAAAAAAATTACTTGTAGATAAATGAAGTTAAAAGAATTCATTTGTGTTTGATTTGAATATTTTAAAAGTAAGTTTAAGAGAATAATTCTTATTTGAATAAAATAAAATAAAATTACTTTTAGAGAGAAAATTACTAAAAATGTCAGAATATAATTTTAGGAAAAATTCATGAGAGGTGGGTGATGGGTTTAATGGTAAAATACCATTTCACTTTTTCAAAATTGAAAATGAGAAGTATCCTAACATTTATTTTTGCCAAACTTAATACCCGAGCCTTGCAAAATTAAGTTTGAGACATCAGTTGGAAGCCAACACACATTGATCACTATAGAATATGATTTTACGGTGACTAAACTTAAGTTTGGAGACACAAAATGTGTAACCACATAGACACTTAAAAAGCCCCACCCCAAGTTAACACCCTTAATTTTGCATAAAAAGGATCATAGAAAGATAATTATATGTCTATTATCAAAACAAATGATTAGTCTCTTATAATGGATCGAGTGTTATGTAACATTTTACAATAAGTGAATCACTATATAGTATACACAGGGTGTTTTTCCTCCTTTTTTATATTTGGGGCAAGGGATTCGCCGTTGAGAGTAGAGAATTGGGATGTTCATGGTTAATTTCGATTTCGGTTTGATTTTGGATAAAAAATCAAGCAAAACTGACCAATTGGTTGATGAAAACTATCAACCAATCGGTTGACATTTTGTAAACCAACTGAATCGATTCAAGCTTGGTTTGGTTCGGTCAATTTTTGATTTTCTCACAATCCCTTGTATCCTATTTAAAAAGAGTTCATAAACTAATCTTAATAAAATCAAAAGGCACATTACAACACTTAACTCCATCCCACGACAGTACATAGATTTCGCATGCCATTCAAACATTTACAAGGGTCCATCTGTATTATCTCAAGGCACTAGTCAATGCTAAACATAAATTCATCTCTACTATCTACAGTTTCAATTGTGTTTCTCTCAGTATTTTGAGTGTTTTCTCCCTGCAAATAATGGATGACATAAACTAATTAATTGAAGATTTTTTCATATAATAAATTGCCAAATGTCAATTAGTCACATATAAAGAGATCAAACAGAATCTCACACACACACACACACCAAATTGATTAACTGAAGATTCTTCTATATAACAAACTATCAAATGTCAATTAATCACACATAAAGAAACCAAAACAAAATCTCTCTCACACACAGCCCCATACCCTATGAATCAACAATAGGGATGTCAAAAAAATCCGCCCTCGCAGATACCCGCAATGGGGCGAGTATGGGGGAAGATTTTGCCCCCATGGGTAATGGGGACAAGAATTTTAAATACCCGCATGTTAAACGGGGTGAGGGCAGGGATCATTATCCCCATACCTGCGGGTACCCGCTATGAAATTATTATTTTATCCATAAATTATTAACTTAATAAACTAATATTATTATTATTTAAATTAATTAGACTAAGGTTTAAATTTATAAGTTAGATTTATTTGTACTTATTATATATTAGACTAATGATTGAATTACTATTATGTGTTTATTTTTATTTTAAGTATTTTAAGTTGTTAGAATTTAGATTGTAAAATTAGATTATTGTACTTATTTTTTGTTTATTTTATGTGTTTATTTTTATTTTAAGTATATTAAATTGTTAGAATTTGAATTGTTAAATTAGATTATTATTTATGGTTATTTTAAGTAGTTTATGATATTAGAATTTTTATATTTAATTTAAATTTTTAAAATTTTTAATATTCTAACAAATATCCATGGATATCCACGTGTATTCGTAACCGCAAGTAAGTAAAAAATGGGTAATCGCACGGACATGGAGCAGGGGACAGGGGTGGGTATTTACTCGTGGGGTAGAGGACGGGGGCCTATCCCGCACCCCTGCCCCGCTCCATTGACATCCCTAATCAACAGCCACAGCAAAACAGAACCAAAAAACTAGAGACCACTATATCCATAACTATTGAACCAAAATAACCACAGCAAAATAACAAAACAAAAAAATAGAAAGCAAAATAGAAGCTACAACAAAATAAAAGACCAAAAACTAGAGACTACCTTATCCATAGCCACTATACTAAAAAAAAAAAAGTCATAGCAAAAAGAAAAAAAAAACAAGATCCAAAGTTTCAAACCTTTGAAACCCAAAGAGCAAAGACCCAGAATAGAAACCACCATTGGAGTTGAAGCAAAATGAAAAACAATAGACACAACAAAGTCAAATAGACAAATACCTAACACACTATCTTCACCGTTTAGTGTTCACAGCTTCATGTGGAGCAACAGGGGCATAGGAGGAAGAATACCCCACAAGACATAGGAGGAAGCGAGGCGGAGTGGTGACTAACTGACAGCGTCGCATCATTGTCACTGCCTCACTGGTGACAGACTGATGGTGTGATGAGGGCAAACGGTGATGCGGACGACAGAGGTGGGAGGGCGGCTTGTGCTGTGGTTGGCGTGGTTGTGGTCTTTAAACATTTTGTTTGGATTGTAAGAGAAAATGGAAGGAAAGAAAATAAAAAGAAAAAAAATGAAGAGAAAAGAAAATAAAGAGAAAAGTTAGTTTTCTTTCCTATTATTTGGATAAAGAGAAAATGGAGAGAAAAGAAAATGATAGATATTTTTTGTTTTGTTTGGATTAAAAGAAAAGTGAGAGAAAAGAAAATGAAATTTTATTAAATGACATTTATACTCTTATAGTAACTTTATATCTAATATAATTATTTATTTGACTTTATTTTATATCTCTAAAACACTTTTTAATAAATAAGTAAAATATATATTTTATAACAAATACTAAGTATTATTATAATTTTTTATTTATTTGTTGTCACTCTTCTAAACTAACTAAGGGCAAAAGGCAACCAAAAACAAAAAAGAACACACGAAGAAGTATCCAAAAGTCATGCCTGGATATGAAGAATAATATTGAAGAAGTTTTGAAAAGTTGTGCCTTCACATAGAATCAGAAGCAGCTTCTTTCAGAAGTTATACGAGGTTAAAGATGAGCAATTTTGGGCAGCAAAATTTGAGGCACAACTTATCCCGATTTTCTTTTCATAAGTGTGAAGAAAATATTACCGTGGGATCCACATGATATATTCTCTTTTCCCCCTTATTTTCTTTTTCAAACCAAACGAAGGAAAAACATGTTTTCCATCCAAATTCTCTCCATCCATTTTCTTTCTGCTGATTTTCTCTCAAACCAAATTGTGTGCCAGAGAGTGAGTTAGTGAGGAGAGGGATGGGTGAATCGATGGACGAGTGAAGTGAAAAGGAATTTTAGATTTTTGGGATTCTAGAATAAGTGATTATATAGGTATAAGTAAGGGTAATTTTGAGAATATATTACATAAATAGGGGCAAATACAAAAATATATAGTATATATAGAAAATGTATGCGATTTAGTTTGGTCGATCTTTAATTTTGGATCTGAAAATTAAACCAAACCAATAAGGTTTTCTGGAAAAAAAAATCAATTTTTTTTATTTTAAATCAATTTTTACGATAAACTATGGTTTGGTTCAGAAATGAACATTCCTGTTAGAGAGTGCCACTAAGCAATGTCCTATAGGCTATAGTACTCTATGACATGACATCTACTTTGATTTTCGAGTATGTGAATCTAAAATGCAAGTTGCTGCCAGCTATGTAACTTTGGTTTAATCTATTTACATGCGAACTGTGTACTTTTTGTCCATGGTAGTGATCGAGCGGCGTACTTGTCTGTGATAAAAAAGCATTGGAATTGAATGAACATTTTTTTAATAGTTGACTTTAATGCAATTATTAATTGTATTGAGATTATGTTTAAAATGTCCATAAAAAAATAATATTTAATATTTATTTAATTTTTAATTATTATTTGAGTTAAAAAATAAATTTAATAATTGATATTATATAAAAATTGATTATATTATTCTACATAATATTTAAAATATAAATAATTATTAAATATTAATCATTAAATTTAATTTTTAACTTAATTAATAATTAAAAATTAAATAAATATTAAAATAAATATTGAATATTCAATTTTTTGGGTTAGCATTTTAAACTTCACCTTGTATTGATTCGCTTGCTGCTAATCATTCCTTGTAGTTAATGAACAACGACTAAAGCGTGCGCGCGAATGTCTTCTGAGAAAGTGGAGTGTTTCTGTCCTGGTTCTATTCACTTCAACTGTGGAACAACATAGCAACATAGAGTGAACAATCTTTGTGTCACTGATATATATATAGTGGTAGACACTTACGTGGATATATATAGTTTATCATATATTGTGCAGTACTATATACGTTAAATTTAAATTACTATAACAAGATTCACAGTCCTATTCTTAAAATGTTTGTGCTCCATGTATGTATATATGAGGTTGAGCATTGCGTATAAATTAAGATTTCCACAAAATTCATTTCTGGTTACATTATTTATTGATGACAACATTTGTAAATTTTATTGAAAAAATATGTGACAAGCTTGACTATAACATTATAACAACAAATATTCAGTTAATTACCAAGAAAAAAATAATGATAAACTAATGAAATCACAAGTGTAAGAAATCATCAAAGTATTTATCATTGAAACTTTATTTTAACTTCGTTATTAATATGAAGCAAGTTAACCTCTTTATGTCACCAGAGCTTAACTTAAGTGATCTCATATAGATTTTGAGATTTTGAGTTAAAATCATATGTAAAATTGTTTAATTAAATAAAAGAGTTTAATATTTATGTATTGATAATATAAAACTCTTTTATATTCTTATTCAATCACATATTATCATATTAATAACTATAGTTAAGTCTTACACTAACTACTTAAATGGCCATACTAACAGAAAAATATAATTAATTGACTATCTAAAAAATTATTTATATTATCAGTATATAAAAATTTAACTCTAAGAATGTGTTTGATTTGAGGTAAAAATAGGAAATTTTTTTTTCATAAATGAACTTTATGAATAAAATTATACATAAAATTTATCCATAAAATTTTTTTCTTTATTTCTACTTGTAAATCAAACATATCCTAAGAATATATTTGATTTGAGGGTAGAAATAGAAAGTAAATTTTCATAAATCCCATTTTTTTAGAGCCAAACCACACATCTTAAATAAAAACCTCCCTGCGCAATTTACTGAATGACAATGACACGATTGTGTCGTTTGTACTAATGCATCTATCCTACGTACTTTTTCATAAAACGAAACGTGAGTCACTTGCAATTAAACAGATCACATTTGCTAAATAGTCATGTAATTACTGGATTTTGTTATATTGCATGGAATATTTTGGACGTCCAAATTGCAATTAATAATTTCATTTTTTCTCTTGTCATTTTGTTTTGTTGATTATTTATTTGTAAGCAGGGGATAGTGGATTCTACTTGAAACGGCAGAATTAAAAAGAAAGAGAATACAAATCCCAACTAAAAATAGTCATTTGTGGTTAATGTGGTCAAAGTCAATAATCAAGCTTCTTGTTCGGGGCTTGACTAGTTTTTATTTTGACTTTACATTATGAAACAAGCAATGTTTTTTCGATTATTTCGTCCTTCGTTTCTTCTAACTAGTGTATTTAACCCGCACGATGCACGGGTGTGAATTATAAATATATATGATTTACATTTTTTAGTAATTATAATTTTTTTATATTAGAATTTATCTCTTATTTTTTAATTAATTTAAAGAGAATTTTTCTCTTTTAAGTGAGGAATAAACAACAAAATAAAAAATTAAATTTTTTTTGCTTTTCTTAATTTCCTTTTCTTCAAACTTGTAGTAAAATAAATTTAACAAAGAAATTGTATAGAAGTATTTTATATAACCCATTATTCAAGATATAATTTGTTTTACAAAGATACTACCTTACTATTTTTTAGTGAAGATCTAAAAAAAATATTTAATTATCATCCACCCTTTTTTCTAGCCTCTAGTAGAGTACTTTTGAAAAAAAAATAAAAAATTATTTGATATAATAACGCATTATTAAAAATATAATTCATTTATAAGGATATTCACTTTCAATTTTTAAGCAACAATTAATACTGTAAAATTGTTTTATATTATTAGTATATAGAAATTAATATCATAATTCATTATTAAAAATATAATTTACTTTATAAGAATTATTGTAATTTTTAATAAAAAATAAATAACTAAAAATGAAATTAATTTCTTTCCTTTCCCCCTTCCCTTTCTTTAACCTCATAGTTAAATAATTTTAAAGAATATGCTATTTTGTAGAGCATTTAGCAATTTTTCAACTTCAATTTAATTTAAAATCTAAATTCTATAATAAAAAGTAAAAAATTTTAATTATATTAGACAAATATAAAAATAATTATTAAAAGAATTGTTAAAATTACTTTATTGTTCACTGTCTTCAAATAAGAAATTGCTACTGAAATAAGTTATGATAATAATCCTTTGATAATTACATTACCTATATCAATTAATGACACTTGCATATTTTTTCTTCAATAAGTTATGATATCAATTTATCAAGAGTAAATTACGATAATAATTCTTTCAGATTTATTGTGACGAATTTGTACTAATATCTGTTAATATTTAGCATTATATGATATTGTTGAAAAAAGTAGTATTATAAGAATATGAGAATTAATAAGAAATAATATATAACTTCAATGAGATTGAAGAAGTGAAGCCAAATAATTATATATTTTTTCTTTTAATTTCTTTTTATACTCCAAACAATTGCATCTTAAACAATATTTAAAGTGTGAATAAAATTTTAAAATTTGTAAATAAAGTAATTAATAATATATTGTTTGTGATTTTGGATAATAGTATTCTTGAATTTACATAGAAATAGGAAATTATAAAATTTAATAAAAATATTATAATCATAGAGATCACATTAAAGATATTTAATAAATTTTTGTGCGGCTCAAAATGAAATGATAGAGAGAGAGAGAGAGAGAAAGAGAGAGAGAGAGATTTCAGTAGTGACAAAAGAGATAATCAAAATATTGCATTAAATATAAATTAAATAATAAAATTTGAATTTTATTTAAATTAGTTTAAAAAATTTTATGTAGCTCAAATAAAAAGATTGAGAGATATTTCAATAGTATATCTTTTAAAAAGATTTATTAGATGAGAGAATTAAGACAATATATTATCATAGATTAATTTATTAAATTATTTAATTTTTTCAATGAATTTAATAAACAGAAAGTTAAAATATTTCATTTAATAATGACTTTTAGACAGTGGTGGAGAATTAGAGTTTATAAGAAGTTGACACATTATATAACTTTCTTTGTTTTGAGTATTAATTATTAGTATTAGTGGATTAGACAAATATAAAAGAATTATTAAAAGAATTGTTAAAATTACTTTGTTGCCCACTATCTTCAAATAAGAAATTGCTACTAAAGTAAGTTATGATAATAATCCTTTAATAATTAAATTACTTATATCAATTGGTGATACTTGCATATTTTTTCTTCAATAAGTTATGATATCAATTTATCAAGAGTAAATTATGATAATAATTCTTTCAGATTTATTGTGGCAAATTTGTATTAATATATGTTAACATTTAACATTATATGATCCCGTTGGAAAAAAGTAGTATTATAAGAATATGAGAATTAATAAGAAATAATATTCAACTTCAATGAGATTGAAGAAGTGAAACCAAATAATTATATATTTTTTTCTTTTAATTTCTTTTTATACTCCAAACAATTGTATCTTAAACAATATTTAAAGTGTAAATAAAATTTTAAAATTTGTAAATAAGGTAATCAATAATATATTGTTTGTGATTTTGGATAATAGTATTCTTGAATCTACATAGAAATAGGAAATTATGAAATTTAATAAAAATATTATAATCATAGAGATCACATTAAAGAGATTTAATAAACTTTTTTGTGGCTTAAAATGAAATGATAGTGGGAGAGAGATTTCAATAGTGGCCAATTTAAAAAGGAGAGAATCAAGATATTGCATTAAATAATAAAATTTGAATTTTATTTAAATTGATTTAAAAAATTTTGTGTAGCTCGAATAAAAAGATTGAGAGATATTTCAATAATGTATCTTTTAAAATGGTTTATTAGATGAGAGAATTAAGATAATATATTTATTGTAGATTAATTTATGAAATTATTTAATTTTTTCAGTGAATTTAATAAACAGAAAATTAAAATATTTTATTTAATAATAACTTTTACAAAGCGATGGAAAATTAGAGTTCATAAGAAGTTGACACATTATATAACTCTCCTTGTTCTGAGTCTTAATTATTAGTATTAGCAAATTAGTAGATTTCCTTCTCTTTAGTTAATTATGGCTAGTCCTTTTATTATTTTTTTTTCTTTCCAATAAAATAACCGAGGCCTCATATGGGATTGATATGGAGTTATACTTGAATAGCGTGTTGCATAATGTTATAGAGATTGAATACGCTGCAGACACTAATTTATGCAACATATCTTCCACTTTTTGATCACATTTAGCAGAAAAAGAGGTTGTTTTCAGGTCATTATATGCAGCGAAAGTGATTTTTCGCTTTTGGTTTTTACTCCTAACTTCGGTGTATCGCCGCTGCTTCCCTTGTCAGAATGCACGCTTGGTGTGTGTTCTTAATCTTACCGAATACCAGGGAATGGACTGTTTCCCAGTTGGACCCGATGAGAGTTCCATTTGCCAAATTTTCAGGTGTATTATTAGCATCATTTTTGGGTTGATCTTCTGTCACTATTAGTTGCTATCTAAGGATTATTGGCAACTATATTTCATTTTCCGTCACTCAATCATTCCTTTTACCCCCCCCCCCCTCTTCTTCTACAAACTCGTGTTTATTTTAATTCCGAAATCTATATTCTAATCCAACTCCATTCTCATCTAAGTCTAATTAACCACTTTAAACTAAGTCCAATTGGCTTGTGATAAAGTGATCCTGACCCGGTGGGTTACTAGCTGCTACATAGTTGTCAGAGAGGCTACATCAGATGTGAATTTTTTTTTTTTTTTTTGATTAACACATCAGATGTGAATATTGCTCATCGACTTCTTTTCCATGTCTTGGAGGGTAGTACGAGCTGCCACTGTGGAATGGGCAAGCCAATTTTTTCTGATTTCAAATAAAAAATATTTTCGTTGAGAATTCAAAAAAATGAAAATCACTGATGGAAATAGTCAATTCTCTTAGCTTCTTTCCAGAATTAGCCACTGGAAATCAAAACTCTACGCAGACTAGTGTGGTTCACCCATCAATTTGGTATGATCGAGTATTAGCATAGCTGAATTTACAATTTACAATTTAAAATAACGAATGGTCTATTCCTGCTGCAAAAGAAGGCCAAATTGAAGTCATAGTGACTACTCAACCAAGCAGAAAAATAAAAATGAAAAGAAATATGTAGTTTAATATACAAACGAGAATAATGCTAAGATAGCAGCAAGTAACCAACGAGCTCCTCACTCATTCCACTGTTTCATTCTATTTTTGTAGAATTAATAAAATAATTTATATTTGATATTTTGATTTGAAAAATGATTTATATTTAAATAATATTAATTAAAATTATTTTTAGATATATAATTTATAAAAAAATACCTAAAATCAATTCTAATAAAAGTGAAAAGTGAAAAATTTTAATTTTTACTTAAAATCAATTTTAAGACTATAACTGATTTTGAGATAAAAATCAAATTTGAGCAAAAAGGATTAACATTGATTTTGACCTCCCAAAACCAATTATTGGATGCTCAAACACTTCCAAACATGCTATTGGCCTCAAAGTTTGTACCTCAAATGAAAAATTCCATGCCACACAGCAAGAGAGAGAACCAACCCTTTCTTAGGTATTTTTGAATTAGTAATAAATAATAGAGTGAAATGAAATCCAATAGAAAAAACTAGGTTCTATTATTTGGATTGATATCTTACTCTATCAATTATGAAAACCTTTCTTCTTTGTTCTTTCCCAATTTTAGGAAAAATGAGATGGAACTTCATTTTAATTTATTAATAAAAAATAATTAATCTCCTATTTACTAGAAACTTATAAAAACTTATACTTATCGCAATTTGATATTAAAAAATAATAAGAATAAAAATTTATAATTATCACTATTTTATTACTAAAACATCTAAACAATTATAGCTTTCCGCTCAATTTCATTTTATTCCATCTTATTCCATTTGACAATTTATCACCGATCCAAATGCAAATGCATTAAAAAAAAAAACTCACGATCCTGATTCTTCTCTGATTTCAACTAGTTTTAACCGTAACGTGGGAAAAAATAATTGGCTCAACTTCAGAAAAAACCAACAAAAAGCCGCCACGTAACCACACTACCATATACTGCACCTACACCAGAACGCACCCGCGTCTCTCTCTCTCTCTCTCTCTCTCTCTCTCTTTCTCCTCACCCTAGTTTCTGATTCAAAGATCTGCAACACACACTGTCGTTCTTTTTTTCTTCTCTCTCTCTCTCTCTCTCTCTCTCAATTTCGCATTGGTTTTTCTCTCTCTAGCAATGACGGAACCGATCGAGCCATGCACATCGTCGTCAACGGTGGTTCACCCTCGGCGCGAGCCCTTCGAGCACGGTCTCTTGCCGATCCCGAGGCTTATCTTCTCCGACCCGGCACAAACCCTAATTCCGCTTAAGCAGAAGCTTCTGGAGCTCTCCTCCGGCGGTCGAGTCGACTCGGCGGCGATCTCCGAGTCGCTCCAGATCTCACTCGACCACGCCAGGCTCGTCCTCGACACACTCGCCTCCGTCCTCCCGTCGTCGGAGCCCGAGCCTCCCGCCGGCGAAGCTGCCGCCACCGTCGACGTGCATGATCTGGTGCTGTTCCTCTACATTCAGTCCTACAAGAGGCTCCTGCCACGCACGCACAAGGACTCCGCCGCTGTCGCCGACGTCTGGCCTTCCACCTCCGCCTTCGACGGCTACTTGTCCGCTCTCTCGCCGCTTCAGGTTCGATTCTCCGCGCCGCGACGCAATTTCTTTTGATGCGTTGCGATTAGTTTTGTGCTTTTGCGTGGTCTTAATTCCTGTGAATTTTTTGGATTTAATTTGTTGTGGTTAGTGTCTAATTCTTGGATTAGGTTGTTTATTTTGCTGACATTAGTTGATTCTTTTTTGGTTCGTTGTGCTTCTGTTCTGTTTTCCGTGTTAAGCTGGTAGCAATTTTTCGATTCAAAGTGATTGTGTTGACGCTGAAGAAAAGTGCTGATTTCTGGTTTCTTGGTGTTTTTGCAGCTTGTGCGGAGCAACAGCCGGCGGTTTATGCCGTCGCAGGCTGATGAAGAGACGCATCAGTTGTCATATCTGCAGAAGCATTTGGCTAACATTCTGTCTCTTCTAGCTGAGCCTGTGGAGGGAGAAGGCGAAGAATCTCTGGTTTGTTATTTATTGATTTACTGCGTGCTATTCTTGGATTGTTGATTTTCACTTCAGTTGGTTATTTTCTTATATACTCAATGAAAACCTTGGTATATAGCTACATTATACATTTTTTATCTTTAGGATTTGTTATCGTAATTCATCCCATGCAAACCAGCAACAGATCTTTAATGTCTGGCAAAGTGGTTTTGTATCATTTCATCCTTTGTTGTGTACTTTTTGTTGTTGTTGTTGTTTTTTTTTTTTTTTAATTATTGGTATGTGTACAACTGTTGCATCCTGAGCTTTAGCTTCTATAGAATGATTCAGTTTTGTTTTTCTTTTTTGGTTTAATATGTATTGCATTAATCATTACTCTATCGGTCTATCCCAAACTTGATACTCTGTGCATATGCCGAAGACATCAGTTAAGAATTCTGGAGTAGATAGGTACCATTTTATGTCCCTTCCAGTTCCAATATGACCGTGACTTTGTGTTCTGATTTTTTTGACTTATTGTAGCGCTATAGTATTCTTGGAGTCATGGGGATTTGCAATTAAGAATCAAAATCTCATCTGAGTGCTAAATATTTGGTCAAAATTCTTGTGTGCAATCCATATTTATTTTTAAGATTCATACCCAATTTATCAGTGAACTGTCTTGAAGGATGAGGCTGGGCTGTAAGCTGCTGATAGTGGTTTGGTGTGGATGTGTGAAGTGATGTTATTAATCAATGAAATCCAGTTTGTTGATTTATACACATTTCATGCAAGCATGGCTTGTTTGGTATTGGGACAACCTCTAATTGAATTTGATAAGGACATCAGCCCATCTGCTTTATGTTGTTGATGCTGACTTCTGTCATTGTTAATGCTGGTCTCCACTTCTATACGCAAACTAATTCATTCTGCGTTTCACATGCATTTGAGCAATGCATATACTTGATGTCTTTTGTATTCATAATAATAATGAAACAATATTCTGCAGGTTACAGTAGCACTTACTTCCTTTTGCTTGCTGAGGCATTGCATATTGTGTAGCTAAACATGCTACCACCTTTTCATTGGGGCATGATATATTATTGTCTTTGGCAACAGTGGATTCTCAATTTCTTTTTTCTCTTAGTGAACCCAACTTTGTAGCATAAATCATGTGCTTTGTTAAAGGAAGGAAAGTAAAAGGAATTTTTGGAAATTTTTCATGTTGTCTTTTATTGAAGGTTTCATTTCAGTAATCTATTCCAGTATTCCTATTGAATCTTTATATTTTATAGGTTTTTCTTTTAGTTCTTAGTCTTATTATTATCTTTCTTGTTTGACTCCATTGTATTTAGGTTTTAACCATGGATAGATTCGAGCACCTCGGGTTTCTAATTCAGTTTGGTGATAAGGGATCTGAAGGAAAGTCTTTAAGTCAACATTCTCCATTTTTTGCAAACTCAGATCCTGACATGCCTGCTGTTCCTGTTCCTGCCGCACAAGTTCATGATTGGCTTCTGCAGAATATAGCTTCTGCATTGGAACACATTTCTGAACGGACTTCTTCAAAGGAAAATGGCCCAGCTAGTGCCTCTGATCAGGATGTTGCTATGACTGATGCATGCAATGCCCCAGTTAAGGTCTCAACAAGCACTAGAGGCCCAAGTTTCATTGAAGGGATTTCTAAATCATCATATGTGAAGCATGCATCTGATGTTAAAGGTTCCTCTGTTAAGGTTTGTTTCTTACACATCCTCTTTCCATATATTAGATATTTTACCTAAACCAGTAGGACCTTGGGCAGATCCTACATTAGGCCCAAGTCGTTGGTCTCTAACTAGAAAACTAAATGCCTACCTTGGGTAGCTTCTGGCTCAGTGGGTCTGTAAAATTCACTTGGAGAAGTGGTATTATTAAATTTAATCCAGACAAAGCAACAAGCAATAAAACTGAAAACAGATAAAGCACCTAAACTATAAGATAAATAAGCTTCTCCTGACCATACAAATGCACACCTTGCCTTTTTTAAAAGTATATGTTGCTCAGATTTTATATTTATAGCTTTTGTTAAATTAATGAAACTATTAATCCTAACTTCACGTGCAGCTTTCTTTTTAACAGTTTGAAATTTAGGACTTCTCGAATTTGTCTTCTTTATGCATAAACTCTGTTTCAAACAAGTTGTGTGACCACCAGATATAGATTTAGGTTCTTGATTTTCATATTGTTCATAGCGCTCAATGCATGATCATAAGTGTTGGACATCATTGCTGCCTTGTTCTGCTTACTGCATGTGTTTTGGACATTGAGTCTCGAGATTATTATCAAAATAGTTATGCTAATAAACATTGTGTTTGGTTATTGCAGGTTCTAAATTGCCACGAGTCTTCCATCTACATCTTAGCACCTTTGAGATACGCCATTGTGTATGGATGCTCAGATGCTACAATAGTTCTGGGAGCAGTTGGCAAGGTAACAAGTAACTGTGTTTGGTTTTTAAGAGCAGCTTGATGAGTCTATACATTTACAAGGAACTATTATGAAATATGTTTTCATACTGGAATGTGGAAGACAATATTATATTTATAATGCTCCCGTGCTTTGTGAGACAGCCCTTCCAGGTATATGGGAAGTGTAAGAGATGATCATTGGTGATTCACACCTGCACTTATGCGTGTAACAATAATCTGTTAATATTTTGTTGTATGAAGTCACATCATTAGTTGATGAGTTTTACCTAAACTGATTGTCCATCCATCATATATAACACCTTTTGACAACCAGGAATCAATTTATTGATCTTCTGCCTGCCTGAGCTTAGAATAGCTGGTGGTTCATTTTCAGGAAAGAAGATGATCTCCACATTTTGTTTTTCTTTGACAGGCTGTAAGAGTAGAACACTGTGAACGAGCTCATGTGATTGTTGCAGCGAAACGTATTTGTATTGCTAACTGCCGTGAATGTGTTTTCTTTTTGGGAGTGAACCAGCAACCTCTTA
Organism: Pterocarpus santalinus; assembly: GCA_031439595.1. Classification (NCBI taxonomy): domain Eukaryota; kingdom Viridiplantae; phylum Streptophyta; class Magnoliopsida; order Fabales; family Fabaceae; genus Pterocarpus; species Pterocarpus santalinus. Next base: position 64,628,391 of record CM062532.1, read on the forward strand.
TTGTTGGTGATAACCATAAGCTGCAGGTGACCTTCTTCATGCACTGTTGTTTTATTTATGAAGTTGCTAGCCAGTTGGTGATCTGCTTTTTCATGTTGGCTCTCACATGAGAATGTGGCCATGAAATTTCAGAATTGTGTATAGGCCCTTACATGCGATCCACCTACAGAAAATGCAAAATGATTGATTTGTGATATCCTTGGTTTATTATATGATGTAACCTAGCATGGCAGAAATGATTAATATTGCAACACTCTTGGTTGTACAAAATCATAATTTATAGCATTTTGTTCGTTTAGTAAATTTTGCTCTCTCTCTCTCTCTCTCTCTCTCTCTCTCTCTCTCTCTCTCTCTCTCTCTCGGGAAATGTACTGCCGCATATTATATATAGTTTCTTGAATTGGTGTCAAGATTGGGATGTCAATATGTCATAATATCTTAATCCTTGTGATGCCATTTAGCCTTATTTATTACTAAAATTTTTCTTAAAGATACTGAAAAGAGTTAATAATTAATAATATCACTGCAGATACTGGGCAACTATTTATGACATTATCGGTGCTATCAAATCACATGAAAGTACATGAATAACTAAAATAGTTGGATTGTGTTATGCGGGGATATTTAGAGCATGTTTTGGGATTGTACTTGTAGGCATATGACGTGCCTGACCCTCCCTATTAATCTAACTATTTGTTTGGTATTATTTGCCGTTAACTCCTAGTTTTTTGATTATTAAATTTTAAAACTCAGGGCACACACAGTCTATGACCTATATGTTAGTGCTAAGTTGTGGTTAATACAAGCACAGAAAAAAATAAAAAAATTTAGCTCCATTATTAAGCTTGAAGTGATGAAATGGATGAACTCAAGAATGCCTTGCAAGATTAGTACATTTGACATTCTTAAAAGATCATTTGACTTTATAAAATAACAGATTTTTAACCATTCGTTTAGTTTGCTATGAATAGGGGTGTTTCGTTTGTGCCCTCTTATAAAAGGTCTATTTTTTGTCCACATTTTTTCTCCTTCTAGTAGTACTGGCTTCTGATATTGTATACATATTTTCTTTGAAATCCTTGCTCTTGTCAACTGGATTCATTGTTTGAAGACTTTCTTTCTCATAATGTTAACAGGTGGCTCCCTATAATACTTTTTACTCAAAATTGGAGGAGCATATGAATGAAGTTGGAATTCTGCCCACAGTGAACAGATGGGATGAACCTATAGCATTGGGCATGGTTGATCCTCATGATTCGCTATCTCACCCAGCAGGTGTTTCTGATGTTCAAGCGGAGTCTGCTTCATGGGTGGACCCTGATCAGTTCACAAATTTTGTGGTATGACTGTTATTCTTTGATACTAACTAATAGGGAAAGCAAAGATTTTTATTGTATATGCGAACAGAGTCACAGTAAGGATTTTCAATATATGAACTGTTGGCTTGTATCATATATGTCTCTTATAACTTTCGCGAAGGAAGAATATGGTTGAGGTGTATATTTCTTTCTTTGTAGTCTGGTAATACCATTTTTCCTGTCGACATTGTTGGTGCGCAGATTCCAAACTGGCTTGGTGAGGAGTCCACTGGGTCTACAAAAGCGAACCCATTCACATTACCAGATGCTTATATGGCATCTCAGCAAAGAAATGTATGTCTACAGTGTTAATGAATAGATTAGTGATTGGATTTCCAAATTTTTGGTGTTCAAACTTTAAAGAGCTGTATTTGAGTGAATTATGTTTCAATTAGTTGCTGAATTGAATGAAATTTTATCTTCTCCTCAGCAAAAAAATTTAGGGGAGATAAGGCAACTCTTGCGAGAAGCACCTTTGGAAGAAAGTCGCAAACGAGAATTGTCATCAGCGCTCCATGTGTACTTCAAGGACTGGTTATATGGTAACTGTCATTCTTTTTCTTCAATGCCTTTTTTATTCAAACATTTGACTTTCACCTCTACAAGGAACACTGTCTTCCAATTAAAACAAATTTTTATGTCATCTCTAGCGAATGTTTTGTGGAGATTTCTGTGACACCTTTTATTTTGGTAACTCTATTGACCATTATTTTCTATATTGAGATCCGTTCAGCAATCACCCTACATTTAATATTTACTGAAATTGGGCAGGGGTACAGCGGAATTTTGCATTTTTTATTGATATGGCATTGGCCTTTGTGTGTGTGCGCGCGTGCCTGTGCTTTGGATGAGAAATTGTTTAACATCACTCATGAGTCATGATCTCTCTGAAGTTTTAAGCAAGCAACTTTGTTTTCTAATTTTTGTATTCACTTATATTTAATCAGCCATATTAGCGAGCAATATCACTTGTCAATGTTGCACTACTTATCAAGAGACGTGTTAGCTTTTTCCTAAATTTAATTTTCCTCTGCATGAAGGAACACCTGGATCGAGTTGTGCTGATAGAGTGAGAATCAGCTTGCTGTGTTTCTCTGATCTAAGCATTCATACATCCACGTTTATATCATAGGATAACATTGTTTTCAGATGTTTTATACAAATCTTTTCTGCTGATAAGCAATTTGTTGCAAACGGAGGGATTTGGTGGTTATTTTAAAGCTGGCTGCTGTAATTATTGTCGAGAGAAAGTTAAAACGATAATGCTAATGATTTGTCGTCTTTTGTGGCAGCATCCGGCAACATTCGTCAGCTTTACTGTCTACAAGGCGATTGATCTTTGTCAGATGATGCAATGGCAGAGTTAATGATGGTACAGGACCAAGGCTTCTGGTTTCCTTTTTGAACCTCCTCTTCAATTCCTCTTGCCAATTCTATTGGCACCATAGGTAGCTGAGATCAGATGACGTGAATTAGAATGCCCACCTATTTATGCGGTGACATCACCGGTGCACAATGGAATGAGATATACAATTGCTAATCTGATTGTAATTTTTTTTTGTTTTTGGTTTGTGAAAATAATTACTGTAATATTTTGTTAGCCTAAATTAATGGCCTTTGTGAAAATTTCCTGCCGAAGTCTAGCGTACTGCTTGTTTTCAACTTTGAGTTTTTCCCTTTAATTGAACTCTTCGGGAATTTCTGTGGGGTCCTCGCGCGATGACATAACATGTCTGATTTAGAAGTAATGAGCAAGGATAGTTTTAAGGTAGCTTTAAAGTAATAAATGAGATTTGGCTCATGTAAATGTCTATTAATCTCTGTATTTCCGAACTTTATACCCTATAATTTTATGTCGTAGGTACCACAAATATAATATGTCTCAACCATTCTCTGTTAGGTTGGCGGGGAATGTGATTGGTGGCGTTGATGGTTAAAACTGCATAATAAGGAGGTAGGAGTAGCATCATGGTAGTTGTGGGTTTACTTTATGGTGTTTAGTTGTTTGACAAAATGGCGGAAGCGATTGCAAAGTGGATTCATTCCATGACCAACGCTGAGTACATCCATCTCAATGTCATCTAATCAGTCGTCAGTTACGAAATAACTTCTTTAAAAGATTGTATTTTTAAATTAATACGATGAATACCGTTTTCTTCTATGATGCTCCGACTCATGACAAAATGTTAGATGCAACCGTTGAAAAAGCTCTTATAGACTTTTATTTTGGCCGTGACGCTTTTTTAGACTTGGATGCACAGATAAGGCCATCATATCAGTCAGACAACGTGTATCAGAGGGCACCAAGCTTTCTTTCTTTTGTACAGGAAGGAAACAAGAAGAAAGGCTATCTTCTACGGAAAACTACACCAGCAGAATATCGGTGACGGCAATCTAGGGAGTTCCGCCACCTACCTAGTACAAGGAGCACCGCTCAACTAATTGTCCCAGTAACGTATATTTGAAATACTGAAAATGGCATACGCATTGCTTAAAGAGTATACTACAAAGATTGATAAACAATTTGGTACTGTGACCATTATTATAGCCTTGCTAACATTACTAACTCTTCCATCACCTCATATTTCATGTTTCTATGTTCCTTAATTCTAATCCCGCTTTCGTCAATTATGCTACGAGCATAATGAATTAGGAAAGGCTACAATTAATGGAATTCTCAGGCTTAGCCTGCAGGGGCCATTTGGAATATCTTCTCTGCTTGCTCAGGGAAGAAGGTAATGAATAAATATGCACCTGTAAATTTCATAAGACAAAGAAAATTTAACACAAGCATCACGAAATTGTGATAGAAGACATTAAAAAAACTTACAAATAAGAACAGTTCCCAATACAGCTGAGATTTGCCCTTGGATTGTCACCAAACCAGCTTTGCCTGCATCCTGCAACTCCTTGGAGCCAACAGAGTCAAATGTCCCTACAGCATCGAAATATTTCAATATTTATCCCATGAAATAAGCTGAGTTATTAACAAATAAAACAAGTCAATGAATTGATAAACCTGGTTTTACAGTTTGAAGGCCTGATGTTATGCATGCTACATTTGAATAACCGGCTTGCTCTAACTTATTTGCTGCTGCAGCAGACCTTGACATCAAAGAAGGAAAATCTCAAATGCTTGGATTAGGATAATGAAACTCAGTACAAGTATAATGAAAATTCAAGTTGTGCAAATTTATACAGATTTGATGCATTTTTTATCATAACGCATATTGAAGTGCTCAAGAAGTCGACTTACATAATTTACCAAACGCAACTCTAACATCCCTAAAGATTTATTCATGACACCCTGTTGGTTGATAAGATTTTTACTAACACCTATTCATTGACTAAATATGCTAAGAACCATTGAACTCACGGAATGGTTGTCTTTGTCTACAAGTTACAGGTAACTCAACCTAGTCTCAAAAAAAGCAGAAAACAAAAATTTATATCACAAAGGGTCTGAAATTGGTGAGTTTATTATTGCATACTTTTGCCAATACTCACTTTACCTTCAACGGTCAATTTCAGCAAATACCTTCAGGTGGTTTGCTAGAGTAAAATGAGTTCAGGTTCAGCTCACCTTTCATTATTCTAACCACTAGAATCTTATGCATATAAGCTCTTTTCAGGAAGTATTCTAGCTCCTATTTTAATGATGTTGCCATGAAATTCCACTACATGAAAGGCCTCTAATATTTTTGGATGATGGATTCTCAACTTCTTTCCATAGGCAGACCTTGGCAGTAAAAGCATTCATGCAGAGCATGGAACCGTTGCATATATTTAAGTAAGTTATCTTGACCGTAATAATCGGTCAAAATACATTTGACTTCACAGAGATAAAGACTGCCTTTGTTGGCCTAAAATGTCATAAAAAGGTTGAAGAAAAACATAGGATGAAACTACAAGATTATACATGGTGCAAATATAGCGGATAATCCAAGAATGAAACAGTTTGTGAGAAAGGATTCAAAATCTTTTGCTCCTCTCCTTGGTATGTAAACACAGATTATATAGCCTAATAAACTTTTTGGACTTGGAAATTTTTGTGCAGTTTTCTAGTTGACATAATTGAGAAGCTATTTTTTCAAAGGATTATATCCAAGCAAAACTAGCCTAGACTAAATATTATTTCCAACAAGCAAGTATTCTTCAATTATTTGAAACAGTTTGAGTCCTAAAACCCATGCAGCTTTGAGATTTATGGAAGCTCGATTTATGTCATTACAATTTACATAAGCTTGATGTTGTCCTCTTATTCAAGAAAAGGGAACCTTCTTCCTTTATACAGAAAGAAGTATGCCTCAGATCAAGGTCTTATCAACACAAGCCATGCATCTTATTCAACTTGAAAAATTGACAGCATTCGATGCATGCACTGCCGGGAATAGTTAATGTGGTTCTCCTAGTCAAAAACCAAATCATTTTAAAAGTTAAGCTGTTTGGTGAAAGTGAAAAAAATTGTTTTTATCCCTAACACTCTTCTCAATGAGTTTTTATTTCCAGGTCACAGTACGTGCAAAAGAAACTCGAAACACAACATGGGTATCCTGTATCCCTCATGCCCTATTAGGACAATACTGCAGCCTCTTCTTTCGTTGCTAAGTGGCCAACTACAAAAACAACAATAACCAAGTTTTGTCCCACTAGTCATACAAATCAAACAACACCATCGTGTCCAATCAACAATGAATAATCAGACCAAGACTACATATCCTCCAGATTTACATGCATCTAACATTTGGACTGTACATAATGATTATATTTGTGGATCATATGCTAAGAATGTAATTTTGGAAGCCAATCATAAATAAAGAATAAATGAACTAAAGCATTCTAAGAAGGTAAAGTTAAGGATCTAAATGTCAATGCAAGCTTCCTGTAACCATAGACCATGGAAATTTGGGTATAATTAGAAATGAAATTGGGTAGGATATCATAAACTAACCTCAGTCCTTCCTGACATACAACCAAAAGTTTAGTTTCAGGCGGAAACTGGCTTTTAACAGATTGTACAAAATCAGGATTTGGCTTGGTGAACGGTAACCCAAAGAACAACCCAGCAAAATTATTGTGCAGTGTCCTCTTTATAATTGTACCTACAGAAAGTGAATGTGGTGAAGTAAGAAAGCCAAAAAGGAAGAGATGCATATATAAATTATTTTGGAAGGATGAAGGCCATACCAAGATCATTGTCTCGATTTTCGACAAAAAGAGGCACATGAGAACATGATTTTATGTGAGCTCGCTCAAACTGAGCTTTGTCCCGTACATCTAGAACTGTATATCCATCAGCTGCTATAAGTTCCTTTGCTTGTTCAGCATTGACATACTTCACTTCTGCTTTTATTGCCAGACTGCTCCTCCCATGTAGTTTTCCTGGCACGGCCCTTGCATTTTGTGTTTTTAATACCAACCAACATGTCCCTAAATTGCTGAAAACACAACCTTAATCCCTCACAATCATGTACACATAGACTTTCAAACATTAACTGAACTTATCCTTCATTATTTTCATTAATATAATTTAGTATGTAAGGCAATTTCAGATTCTTAAATGCTGAGAATCCGGGATTATTGTAAAGAAGAAAATGCCAAAATATGAAGGAAATAATTTAAACATTAGAGAGCCTTGTATCTTGAGAACATCAATGTGAGAAGATAGTAAGAAGAATCAAATAGCATAGCCTAGTCAAATTTATAATTTCTTCATAAATATGATTGAAAACCAAAACAACCATAATCCTCCAAAGTGAAGACCTATAGACTATATAGTTCAATCATCAATCAGAGAGAGTTTCAACATAAATTCCATGGAAGGTCATTAGCAAGATAACTAAGATTTCACGGATTGAAAAATGAATTTCCTTTAGTTCTCCATTCCATGCAATTTTGAGATGCTCTTCTAGCTTTCCAAGCCTAACAACAAACTGATTAGTTTTGATGCTCTTATTTACAATCCCAGTGATCAATAGAGGAAGAAGGTAAAAATTTTTGCTACGAAAAGTCATAATCGTATCACTAAAATTCAAAAATTTAATGGCATTCAAGCTAGAAGAAGAAAGGGGGGAAGCTACCAAAATCACTATTATTATTTAATCTAGCATGCCATCCCACCTTTTGAATGCTCTAGAGACGAGATAAAGAACGAATTTTGAGGGGCAAGAGTGTTATTTTACATTACCCAATTACTTCATGATATATATAATCAACAAAACATAAGTCATTTTAGCACTTGCTTTCCTTACCAACCAAAACATTATCATAAAATTCAAGTTATGAACTTAGTATTTTAACACTAACCATCAATCTTGTCAAGGGAAAATCAAACATAAGACGAGTTAGTTACCTGGAAGAGGAAAGACAGGAGGCGTAGAAACCAGTCCCTGCCATGGCAAGAATTCTTATTGCGTTATTCTTATCCATGTCTAAAGCGTCTAGGCTATGAAAGCGTAACAGACCCTAGCCAATGGTTTAGTTTAGTGGGCCATGAAATTTGGGATCAGCAATGATTTTATGCCACGTGGCAACTAACTATGAGCCAAGGAGGGATATGCTTCTCTAATCTTCAGCCTTGAACTTGAAGCTTCAATAACCGGTTCACTACACGGTTACCCGCAAAACCATGTCATGTTGCTGGGTGTCTCCGGTTAAAGGTGACATACTAACAGCTGTCTAGCTCAGCAAATGCAGTGTTTAGTTCTCGTTCTAGACAAACAAAGGGAGAGTGTCATTGGACCACTGTTTTAACCACGATACAAGATAATACAGCGCATAAAGTTTAATTATTAGGATTTAGGGGTACAAAAATCACATAATGAACACAAGTATGTACATAGGTAAGAGCAATAAAGTAGGGAGCAATAACATGAACAAGTTTTTTAACAAGTGGTTTTACAACAAAAAATTATTTTAAAAAAGTTAACAAGAGTTTAATTTTTATCTACAATAATTGTTGAAAAGACCAACCAATTGCAAGTATATTTGAAGGATTAGTCTTCTAACAAACTTGTCAAAATACTCTAATTATAAACAAAAAATATGATTGTATAATAATATACAAACATAATAGTAAATAAAAATTAAATCCTTAATAATAAATTCAATTCAAGTTCATTATAATATAAAATTTATTATACTATTATAGCACTGTTACGTGTTATATATGATTGTTGTATTCAATCATGTATAGTTAAAAAATTAATGATAAATCAAAATTAGCTCTTTTCAGAATAATATAGTTATCAAGAATTTTACGTCCCCTCTCATGGTTATTGATATTTTTTTGGTCGTGCTCATGGTTATTGTTTAACCACAATTAAAGCGTCTTCGAATAAATTAAGTTGGATGCTTTACCCATTTGTATTGAACAAATTCGGCTATGCCGGAAACAAGCGGACTCTATCCTCGAACCCTGCCTTGAGGTGAACGCCTGAGTTTTTTACAAAAGTGTGTGGGATGTTGAATCTCAATTTTGTGGACAAAAATATCTCTTGAAATCCAATTCTATTGAGCACTACTTTTAACTTTTAGAAAAAATATTATGAAATTTAAATTTTATATGTTATTAAAAAAATTAAAAATTAATTTTTTTAGAAGCTTTTTTTTTTAAATTTTTTTAAAAAATTAAAAAGAGATTTTTTTTAGAATCTGATTATTTAAAAAAAATTATCCAAATATATAAAAATTAATTTTTTAATTAAAAATAATTTTTTATCAAAAAATAATTTTTCACTAAAAAAATTACAAACAAATACACCCTAAAAACTATTTCAATAATCACTTTTTTGAGGATTTCTTGTTGATGAGTAAACTAATAGTTAAATATGCCAAAAAAAAAAAACAATTTTCTTTAAGATTTGTCTGTTGTTTTTATTTGTTATTAACGTGATCTGTGATACTTAAGAAAATATCTCATTTTTGTTCTTTTTTTTTTGTTTTTAAATTACAAAAAATCACAAAAATAATAACATCTTACATTATTACTTTCTTCGCAAAAGTTAAAACAATTTATAATTAATAACCAAAAAAAATCAACTAAAAATATAAATAAAAAAAACTAAATACGCACTAATATTTCGTGCAAGGAAAGCGATAAACATTCCCTAAAGAACTAACCTACAAATAAACGGTGAAAAAGTCAGAATTAAATATGAAACTAATTTTAAAGAAAAAATTATTTAAATATCAAACTATTCGGGCAGCCCCTTCGTCAATGGAAACAACGTATGAAAGAGAAGCGACTCAGCTACACTCCGCAATCTAGTTCATTGTTTACATCCAAAGCTAACCTGAAACATATGTCTCTCCATATCAGATGTTCCAAAAAAGTAACATAAAAGTTCATCATCTGCGTAAGCACACTATTCAGTAAGGCCAGAAACTTATGTTCAATGATTCGACAACAGGTCTGTCCCCCACAGCAGTTTTTATTGCTTCCTATCTTGAAAGGCAAAAGAGCAAAAGCATTTGACCATAATCGATGGGTGCAGTGTCAACATACCATGAGACATCATTCATGATTCAAATTGTATCGAGAATCAAAGCTATAACACTAAGCTCTACCACATGTTTCAGCTCCATGTATAGTGTTCATGCCAAGGAAAACCATCGACTATTAATAATTCAGATTACATAATAGCACATTTATTGGAATTTAATCAGTTCAGAACCAGTAACTTTATAAAAGAAACAATATGGAAAGACAGCCAAGTATGTAATTCCAGCTCAGAAAACAAACAACTGGCTAAAAGAGTGATCCACTCCCTCCTATCAACTTGAAATGCCTTTGGTCATAAAGGTGCATTAATTGGTAATTAACCATCAGCAGATTCAGCACTGGGTCTTTTCTTTGTGGTGTAAGCAGCATACTCCTTCCCGGTATCATGTTTTATTGTCTGACCCCCGAAATCAAGGAACGCAGAGGTAAATGCCAATGCTGATCCAGCATGAATTGCAGTTTTGATGCTTCTTCCTACAATAGAATGGACAGCAGAGAACACAAAGCTTGTTAAAAAACAGTCAGATCCAGGTTGAATTATCTAGATAATAAAGTATATAACCCTCCAGAATGGTAACTTAGCACTCTTCTTAAGAAGGTTATAAATCATAAGCAGACAGGAAGGGTTGCACATTGTCTTCGGAAGCATGTTTATATTAGACCCAAAAAGGAAAAATGCAAAAGATGCAAATTAATGGTATTCAATGTACAAAATAGTTAGATTGAAAAACTTGAAATGAGCCCTTATGTATGCACAGTTGCACAAAAATGAAGAGATTGAAAAGAAACTGAAAGTAACAAAAAATTTAGAGCAACATAAGTATAAAGTAGTCAGAACCAAAGTAGTCCAAGGCAAAAGGCTCCCTTACGGTGCTAGGGGACGAGAGGTGCAGTGCACACCTCACTAAAGAAAGAAGTTAAAGGGAAAAAAAAAAAAAAAACGACTATTATGCATAAATTTATTATATAAATTAAACAAATCATAGTAATAATTAAACACTAAAATCCTTAGTGTAAAGCATGGTAATAAGTTGATAATAAGCTTTAAAGGCTAGAATTAATAACCAAGACAGATATATGGCAGCCCTAAAGTTCCTAAAATTCCCGAAGTTCACCACAAAAGAATTAAAATCAGTCTAGGAGTGCATCCATAGAACCATCATCAGACACACGTTCATAGTTGTCATCACTTTCATCTCTTCCTTCACTGGATTTATATCCTCCTTCAACATCTTTTTCTATTTCTGAATCAACCTCTTCAAGACTAGGAAGTGACTTTGAGCCTTTTGCTGTAGTCTTGGCTTTTAACTTAGCATTACTAATTCCCTAAACCTAGTCTTTTGAAAAATAAAAAGGAAAAAAAATTCTGATTGTAACTAACGTACTCCAGGCGAGTGCCTCAACAAAATGTTAAAAGCGCCAATAAGGCAGAAAATGCACTCGCCTCATTGAAGAGGCAGCACCTGAACCAGTGTAAGACACTGAGGCCTTGCAGCACGTCGCCTTAGCGCCTTTGATTACACTGGTCAGGGCTACAAGTAAAAGGATTTCCACTACAGTCTTCAGATCAATAAAGAAATTTGATGATATATCCAACTTCCTAGTGAGCAAATAGGAATGTAATCATGAAAACATTACTTGCATTACATAATTATTAACAATTCAATACAAAGTCAATTCAGTAGCCAAGAAGAAATGATGAGTTGTAGTCAGAACCATCTATCATTCAGATCATCCTTTGAAGATTTCAGGCATGTATTGTTGAACTAAATAATTCAATGAGCTAGCAAAATCCAATGCAACAAACCCATTACACAATATAAGGCTGCTTTACATGAATGGCTGAAGAGACTTGCTGCATAAGTGTATACAGAAAAACACAAAAAAGCAGAAAACATTTAGGAGAAAAGCAACCTTGAAGGCTTACATAATTATAATACAGCATAAAACTTACAGCAAGAAAATAAATTAAAAACGGATATCAGCATTATAATTTGTCACATAAGGGAATAAAATTAAAAGTGAGTCCAAGTGTAAACTATAACATAGGTTATAAACTCCAAGTTTGAGTTTCTATTTAAAAAACAAAAAAATCTACTTCTTGTTCTCACCATAACATTATGTTACCAACCAAGAAAAACTACATCTTAATGAAACCAATTCAGATAATAATTCATAGCTTCGCTTATGAGGGAAAAAAAAAAGGGGAGGGGGGGGGGGCACAGAATGTCATTATAAATGTCAGGTTGCCATAAAGTCAACAAGCCCTCTATGACTTTCAAAACCGACGTAAGTGATATGGATGAAAAGATTGGTCCCAAACACCCTCATACACAGAAACAAACATGTAAACTCACATACACACAGAGACAAGAAGATTTGTTCTGCCAGCCAGCAAGAACAATGACATATTGGCTTCCTTGGCAGACATCAGAAGTATGTCCACTTAGCACATTGACATAATCAAGTAAAAAAGACGGAAAAAAACACAACATTCACATACACTAATTTTCAAAAGGAACTGGATCAAGTGCTTGCGCATATGATACTTCACAACTATCATGTCTAAATTAGATTATAGAAGAAAAATCATCAAAGCACTGATTGAGTTTTGTTCACCATAATCAACAACAAATCAGTAGCCCAGTATCAGTGGCGAGATTTCAAAATACAGATATTAACATATGCAAGTTATTGTCTATTGGACATAAAATATTCATTAGAGAAAAGGGTTACCTCTGTAACCCAGAATAGTTGCACCAGCAACAAATCCACCAACAGCACCATTGACAAGATCCCTCTTCATCCTGTAGTTCTGCACCAACTGTTCCACACCAATGTAGACTCCTCCTATGGCAGCAAAGGTCAACCCATAGTTGCCCATCATCTTGAAAGTTCTTATGAGCCCTGGAAGAGCAACACTTCTCTCAACACGAGGAACATCGTACCAGGTGGCAACAACAGTGCCCCAGATGGTGCCAGCAACTAAGCCAGTTGTTGCACCCTTAATAGTTTTCATCAATGATGAATCCTCATCCTCCAAGTACCTACGTTCTGCAGGGTCCATGACTTTTGTCTGCAAAAAAACAAAAATTGCCAGAGGAATAAAGAAAAATAAATCTCTGATCAATGATCACAATAGCACTATTACTACTATTACTCAATGTCAGAAGATGCAGTAGGATCACAACATCCTACATTACATACATTTTTACCACTCAAACAGGAGAGGGAAAACACATTTTATCTTCCACGAACATCGTTTTGATAGGACTCCATTCCAAAGGGAAAATGAAATTCCAAATAAATAATCCTAAATTTCCAAACTTCATAAACCTTTTTTTTAAAGGCATATATAGTTTACACTGAGGAGTTATTGATGATAATTGACAAATTTCCACAATGCCTACTTTTAACGCTATTTCAATTTATTGTCTTTGATTGCGGTAATAATTTACATTGAAAAACAAAAGAAATCGTAATATAATTATCTCTAGCTAGAAACAATAGCGGTATTGATTAACAAGTTCAAATCGCCGAACCAATTCTACAGTAAGACCCAACGATAACCGATCCAGAAAATATGAATTGGATAAACACGGAAAAATCGGTGACAAAGAACGAAGAAGCATCGAAATAATAGTATATATCGAACAGAGTATAAGAGCCAAACATTCAGATCGTGAATCATTGCTGAAACGTGTGCTACTCAAAAATGAAAAAACAGATTGAAAACCCTAAAAGGATGCTCAAAACAAGCTACGCTATGACATGCAATGCTAGGGATGGATATTGAAGAGGAGAATTCACACGAAACTGCTATACTGAAGAACAACAAGAAGAAGAAGAGTTAATAGATGAGATGTAAGTGTACCTGTCAGTGTGAGAGTGAGAAAATGAGAAAGAGAAACAAACTTGGGGCTGAGCAGCTACTGGAACAAAGCCTGTATACTGTAAACCCCCTTCAGTACTTAGTTTACACTGCTTCACCGTTCCTCCTTCCCCTTCTGCGCCTTTTTTTTACAGTTTTACTCCTGGCCCCAATTTTATTATTTTATTTTTCCTTTTTAGTTTTTTGTCAATTTCGTAATTTGCAATCGTTTATTAGAATTTCAATTTATTTTCCTTCAAAAAAAACAAAAAAAAACTTTAGAGTATGCTTAAAATTATAGAATTTACGCACCAAAAAATAATTTCTAGAATTTACAATTGATTTGGTTTATCAATATTTTAAAAGGGGACATCCGATAAAAAATAAAATATTTTTTAGTGCATAAAATTGTTTTTTATTGTGTGTATTATCATATCTACAAATCATAGAAACAGATATAACTTTAATGAATAAATTTAGCGCTAAGGAAATATTGTCTGGATAAATATATAGTCATAAGTTATCCTAAATGTTTAGCGCTAAGGAAATATATGTTGTCTGAATAAATATATAGTCATAAGTTCTCCCAAATGTGCAATTGTTGGCCTAGTAGGAGATTTGAATTGGTTAGTTGTGCACCAGTTAAGCAAGTTGTAGTTGTCAGTTTTTTAATGATTTCAAACAACACATAACGAGTTTGTGATTGATTTCTTCCATCTCTTTTTTTTTTTTTTATTACTTTTATTCGATCCTGTTTTATCATACAACAACATGGTATTAAATTACACTGATAAAAAATTAAATAAAATAAAATTTTCACAAAAATAAATAAAACTAAAAACTATTGCTTAGAAAATCAATTATGATTTTAAAAAGAATCATAAACAAAACAAAAATTTTAATAGTGATATCTATCTTGACTGAAATTTTTGCCTTAATAAGTCACATAAGATTTATTTCAAATTAGCACAAAAACATTCTATACAAAATTAATTGCTCATTGAGTAATAAAAATAGAATTTAATTTAAATACACTGACAGTGTAAAATAGTTTTACACTGTCAACCAATAGAAATGGTGGAAAGTGTCAACTCATCCAAATAACCACCCATTATAATGAGGGACCCACCATGAATTCTCACTTTCCCCTATTTCTATTGGTTGACAAACAAAATTATTTTACATCACATCAAGATACCAATTAAACTCATAAAAATAATGAATAATTTTTATTTATTTATCTGATTCATGGACGATTTCCATTTTAAATTTAAATAAATCCATAATTTATTAGCAGAATGAGGTGTTTTATGGTGTATATCCTTTTTCTTTTCTTGTTCTTATAGCCAAAATAGCTAAAGAATAAGGTGCTTTGTGGGTTAGATGTTTCGGTTATTTTTTCAATGACATTGCACAAGAGAAAAATGAATGCCTGAACAGATAGCAACTTCAAATTTCTAGCACACTACTGTCATCCAGTTAGCAATCAAACTGTGCATCTCGTGTCAAACACTGATTTTTGTACGTCAGGCTGATACATGGCTCAGTGCCGGTGAAACCATAAAGCGCGTGTTGGTTGAACGGAAAGATCTCTCAAATGATTCAAGTTCACTGCTGCCATCTGCTACTACACTGCTCTTTGCTATGTTGAACTTTTGCGAGAAAGATACAAGAGAGTCCACAACTTCAGACATTTGAGGACGGAAATGCCTTGAAGGCTGCAGGAAAAGACACACATATTTCATTCAAGAACCAAAAACGGCAACACACAATGATCAAGTAAATTTAGTTTCTTAACTTTTAAGTAACATTTAAGTGCTCATTAGTACCTGTATACAGAGGGAGATGATAGCAGCATAACGTGAAAGAGCCTTGGATGAAAATGTCCTTTTCATACCGGGATCCACCATCTGTTCCAAACTCGCGCTATCATGAAGCCTGGATGAAGCCCATTTTACTAGATATTGCTCCTCCGCTGGCCTGGAACTGCGTTCAAATACAAAATATGAAATTGAAAAAGGAGGGAGCTATTATTCAATTCTAGTATTCAACCATGCAATAGTCGGAAAGATAGATGTAAAATCATACCCATCGAAAGGTTTCCTCCCTGTTAACAGTTCAAGAAGCAATACTCCAAAGGCAAAGACGTCTCTCTTTCTGCTGCTACTTCCTGGTCGGCCATGGTCAGGTGACATGTAGCCTATCTCTGCATTAGGAATCTCGGTAGCCTGTTTTCAACAGTCAAGAAACTAATCAGTGAACCTATGTCTGCAATGTGCAGACATAGTTTGGAAGATCATGGTCAATTAGTCATGCTATCACTTTGCAATAGATGGCTTCTCGAATTGAAACAGCTTTTAACTTTACCCAACGAAGTATCATCACTCACCCTGGTAGATTATAGTATGTAATGAACAAAAACAACCAATATATATATATATATATATATATATATAATTATCTTTTAGCTAGCATCTAGAGCTATTTAGCTTAATGTTATGTATAAAACTTCAGCCATGAGAACCTTAACTGTGACCTTTATCTCAACATGAAGCTGATTCTTGGAAGAACTTACTGGAAATTTAACTTGGTTGCTCCTTAGTGGTCTCAAAATAGCCAAGCCACAGTCAGAGACATGAGGCATCAAGTTTTCGTCCAGTAGAACATTGGCAGCCTTCATGTTACCGTGGGCGACAGGAGGAGAGAAGGCTGAGTGCAAATAGCTGAAAACAATTGCATGAGTTGAGACACATAATGACTCTAATCTCATATTGACAAGAAATAAATTTGAGCGGCAAAATGGAACTTACTCCAGAGCGTGAGCAACGCCAACAGCAATCCGGAGACGGAGGACCCACGATAAAGGCTTGTATACGTCGCTGTGAAGAGCATCGTGTAAAGTTAAATTTCTAACATAATCGTAGACAAGAAGATGCTTTCCACGCTCCAAACAGTAGCCATTAAGTGCAACGGTGTTGGGGTGCTTCAGTCGGGAAGCCGTGCAAATGACATCCAAGAACTTCTCCTCTTCTCTGAAAGACAGGCCCGCCAAGTTTATACTCTTCACGGCCAAAATCTTCAACAACAAAAAATAAAAGACAAATGTTATATAATTTGAAAGTAGCAGTTTGAAACCTGATTAAAAAAAAAAAAAGACTTTGGAGTTTAAAAGATAGCTTAAGATTGTACTTTGCCATCCGGAAATTTAGCTCTGTAGACAGTGCCAAGAGATCCCTCTCCCAGAATGTTGCATTCATGGAAGCTGTTAGTAGCCGATTGAAGCTCCGCTACGGTGTAAACTTTCGTCCTTCCGGTGGATCTGCTTCTTCTGGAGAAACTTCTTCTTGAATCTTCCTCTGCATTATTCTGGTGCAGGGAAGGCACCATTGGACCCAAAAGGGATGCAGAATCAAAAGGTGGGATTTGTGGGCTCCCATCTAATGCAGTAGAAGAGACCTCTATCGCCATGAAAACAGAAAAAAGCATGATTAACGAGTAACGACAAAAAGAATTCACAGAATACTATTTGAGAATTGAGATTGAGAAGTGAATTTCAATATAATATCAGTATTATATAGAGTGCCTCAGTATGTATGAATTACCTATGGTTGCACTGGTTGGATGGGACTGCGAAGAGTAATGGTTGCTTTCCAAGCTCGTCAAGTTCAGCCTCTGTGCACGCAGTTTACTCAAACGGATTGCAACAAAGAGTGCCACACCTGTTGCCATTAGTGTTACTCCTCCAACCATAAAAGCTATTCCTCCGGGACCCATATGTTTCGTCTTGCGCTGAGTTACTTTGAGGGGAGGAGGAGGAGCGTAGTTCTTGATGGCACTTGCCTGAGTTGCAGGTGGGGTGGGTGGGTGACTAATATTATGCTCAACTGGTACAGTGTCCAAAGGAAAAGTCCAGGGAGGAGAGCTGTCCACTGCATGGAATTTATTCCCTCCAATCCTAATTCAAGGTATAGATGGTGATTATTTGATGTTATGTGTTCATTATTTCATTTGATGCAAGAAACAATATGCAAAACTCATAATCTTTGTCACTGACCATAAATTCGGAATGGACTGAAAGTGCTGTGGAAGAATGCCACTAAACAGATTATCTTGAATGTTCCTGGGAACAAAGAGAAATGATCAAATGATAGAACTGTAAGTATATTTTGGGTAAGTGTTATAAATAACCCTACAAATCTGTAAGTGGAAGTTCAGCCAGGTAGGCGACTGATCCGGTGAATCTGTTTTTCTGCAGGAACCTGTAAATAAGCACCGCTAAGCAAATCAAACCAAGAGACGCCAATAGAAGTAAAGTCCTTCCTTGGAATATATGATGAAACATAAATCAAGTTTTTTTATTTTTTATTTTCCAAAAAAAATAAAGAGTATGAAAGAATAATCTTACAATCTAGCAAGGTTTTTCAAGGAACCAAATGAACGTGGAAGATCTCCCGAGAAATTATTGTATGAAAGGTCCCTGAAGAGAGGAACTCATCCCCTGTGAGCTTCCAGACAGCGAAATTTGAACAAACCGGTAAAATAATCTGCGTTTTGTTGCCTCACTTTCTTACAACTCAATCAAATTATCTTTTCATTATAGTCTCTGATAACAGCGCACTACTTCAGGTAAACTTGCAGCATTTTTTAGTAGAAAAAATTACAAGCAACTGCCTTTCTCTGTTGCTTCTCAACTATCATACGCCTTTCTTCAACAAAAGATAACGATAATTTGTATTTTGCTTTTGTTTTATATATCCTTGGATTGAGAGATTTACTTATTTTATTTTATATAGTTAGGCATACTATTTGATCCATTATAAATATTTTTAAAAAGGTTCGGATTGTATTAACTTTTTCCTCTTACAAATTTAGAAAATTCAAGGTTTCAAGTACATTAAATTTGGTTCTGGTTGAACCACTTATTCCTTATATTTAAATTATTCAAATTCAACATCAAAAGACCCAAGTGAAGAAGACAAACATTTCTTTGAGATTGTCTAGGCCAGTAAATACATCGCCAATGGGTCCCTTTAAGAAATTGTGGCTTAAATTCCTGCAAAACAAGAAGATAACAATGATTTCATAGCCTTTTGCAAAACTCCATCACTATGTCACGCTCAACAGAGAAGAGAAAATATGAAAGAAATAAATTTTCAATAAATATTTTAGTTAAAAAAGTACCCTTGTGTTATCCTCTTAATCAAGCTTGGCCTATAATCAACGCTAATGTAACAAGTAAACTGGCCCTTTGGTCCCTGAGAATACAGTTGCTAGCAATTTAGTCTCAGAATGTGTGATTTAGCCCTAAAATCATTCAAACTAGTTTGACAGTACTCCTTTTACTATCTTTGCTATGGTGAGGAGTAACATGAAATGAGTTTGAATAATTAGAACAGTGAACAAAAATATAATTGAAATCAGGGACTAAATTACGTGCAGAGTTATATTTCCAGGGGAAAAAAATTCCATTTTCCTTATGTAACTCACAGGTGCCATAGTTTTTTCCATGATAGACAATGTGTGATACTTCAGCTCAAATACTTACAAAAATGCAAGCCATATTTTTGCAATAAAGAATCATGAGAACAACATACTGCTGAACAAACAGGTACGCTTATTGGCAAGCATAGAATTTAGTCAAATGACTTACATATGTGTGGCATTGCGGGGTAAGCCAAATGGTATTTCTCCTACTATGTTATTAGAACTGACATCACTAACAGAAACCAGAATACGGAAGTCAGTAAACTGCATATCTCAAGTCTCAACATTAAAATGCCCTAATAAGAACCTAAAGCCAAACAAATACTTACAGTTCCTTCAAGTTCTGTAGATTATGGAGCATGCTTCCAAGATATCCACTAAGGTTTAATCCGTGAATTTTGCTTCATGAAGACAAGAAAGCAGAGCTAACGGTTATATTAGGGGCATTGTTATGACCTAAATAGTACATATAATCAGCATGAGTTAGTAGTGCATTCTACAGGTGTATAACTGATGACCCAGAACAAGCTACTCCTGTCCAAGACTCCTCACAAGGATCACTACCATTCCATCCTTGAAGCACAGGTGGGTAGTTTAAGCCCCTGAATAGATCCTGGAGAGCTAATACTGTTCATCCAAAGAAATAAAAGAAATATCTATTTTAGGGAAAGAGCTGAAATCTCCAATCCATAGTTTTGGTTCTTTGCTTCAAATCAAGTTAAATGGATCATAGTTTTAAAATAACAACAAAATAGAATAATATTACAAAGATGAAATCAATAATCAAACTAGGTTTAGAATTCATTCAATTTTCTGAGCAACCAAACGCGTGATATAATATTCGATCAAATATTTTTATCCAAGAATAAATTATACGATTGTAGAGAATGAGTAAAACAGTTATCTTGAATTACCTTCTGTTGGAGGAGTGAATGCAAAACCCTGAGAGATCAAAATTGACGAGAAGACAACGAGGTAGAGATGCACGTATAGGTAGTCGCAAATCATTTTCCGGAGAATCGGAACTATAACACTCCTAGCTTTTTCCTTTCCCTGAAAAACACAGAAAAAAGAAAAAAAAAAAAAACCATTGATAAATTTTCTTTGCGTTTCCTCTGCTTTCTCACTTCCCAAACACACACATTTTGTTCTTGTGCCGAAAAGAACTGAACGAAAGAGAAGATAATTTTTTTACAAAAAGAAAAGAAAAAAAAAATTCAAGATTGCATTGCTTTGATTCAAAAGAAAAAAAAAAATTCAAGATTGCATTGCTTTGATTCCAAAAGCAAAAAAAGATCACGCAACTGGATGGGTGCTTGAAAGCTTGTCTTCTCTTTCATTGGCTCAGCTACAACAGTGAGAATGAGATTGGTGTTTTTCAACTGTTTATGCGTCCTGGTGTGGTGGGGTCCACATAGCGTAGTTCGTTATTTAGTTTTGGCGCGAAAGGATATTGGGCCTATTACTCTAACAAAATTAACTGGGCCTTCTTGAACATGTAACCCTCGTCGGCCCAATTCAAAGAATCAGCTGTGGGCTTCTTGGGGCAGTACGCCCATTTATAAATTCATGAATGATATTTAGGTCTAAAATTATTACGAATAAATTTCATCAAACAAATCATTATTATAAGTTCAGGAAGCCAAGTTCTTCTATGAATTTAATTTAAATGCACTTACAATATAAAATAGTTTTACACTATTAGCCAATAAAAATAGTTGAAAGTGCTAACTGACACATATAATCACCCATTATAATGAGAGATCCACCATTATTTCTCATTTTCTCCTATTTCTCTTAGTTGACAGTATAAAAGTATTTTATACTGTCAGTACATACCAATTAAACTCTTTTTTTTATAACCAAACACAATAAATTTCCCACACTAAGTATTGGGTTCTTTTGAAGCATGCGCGCCCAATGAATAAGTTTTCTACCTAGGCATTTTTTTGTTTTGATTATTTTTAGGGATTCTCTTTTCAAAAGCTGTCATACAAAATTTCGATTGTAAATTGTTTCAAAAACAAAATAAACCAACTCAAACACACATTAAACAAGTTGCGCTCTGATATCCATTTAGAAACAAAATTGATTCTTCCAAGTTTACCAGATTGTGTTGGAAAATGGAGTGAATTTCGAACACACCTACACAGCCTTCATTGTCCCAAAATTGTTTTCCTAACCATTTTTTTTATACAAAATTGTTTTCCTAACCATTTCACTCGTAATGTGGTGGTGTGTCCAACACATTATTTAGAGATAGCTTTATATTGACAATGATTAGGTGCAGTGATAAGCCAATTACAGAAAGAGAATTAAGGTTCGATCCCTTGAAAGAGCAATTATTATAAGAGCCTTTTAGTCGCAACAATGCTCAAAACTATAAATACATAAGGACCAGAAGAGATAGTAAAAGATAATCTTGAAATGACTTGCAGGTGAGATAGCCAACACAAAATGGCAGTCACAATGAGTAAATAATTCAAGAGGTGACAAAGCAATGGCAGAAAATGCCATAAACAGAGTAATAATGCCTACCCTCAGATGATTCATTTCGTATCTGAAAGTTCCACAACTGAAGCAAGGCCACCCACCTTGCTCATCAATTAAAACAAACCAACACAAGCAAAACTATCAGTCTGGTAAGTGATCAAGTAGGCGCAGGTTCACTTCTCATTTTCTTGAGTTTGGTTATTTTTGCTACTTGTTATTACAAAACAACAAACAAGTGCATTAAAGTGGCCAGCGAAATGATTCGTAGGCCCTGGACTGTTCTACATCCATATAATGCCTCCTAACTTCTTGTGGTGCATCGAGCTCACCAGCACGTTGGCTGTTGGGAAGCTGCGAGATTTGGCCTAGGCCTAGATCAGGGACAACCTCAGTTGAACAATTATCAGGATCAATGCCCTTGAAACACCAGGAGGCATTTGGAAGTTGATGGATCGATGCACCGTGGGAAGATGCAGCAAGTTGCGTCATGGGTGTCCGGTTGAAATTTAACATGCTATTCAACCCAAGACTTGGTGCTGCATTACTAGAACCCCATGTTTGACTTGACAGAAGAGAGAGAGCACAGCTTGAGTCTGTGACGCCAGCATAACTTTCCCCCGGGGGAGGGTCTCTGAGACCAGGGAAGCTTGTCCCAACCACAGAACCTTGCAAGAAAAGATCAGATGGTGTTTCTGAATAGCCACCCTCCCAGCTAAGTGTTGCAGTTTGATTTCCAGGAAGTGGTTCAGATGATCTGGGATTTGGAAGTGAATTTCTCAAACTCAGCTTTGGGTATGAAGCAAATTCCATCAGAAAGCTGCCACCTTTGCCATTGCCACCATTATCTGTCAATAAAAGTGCCAAACATTTTAATTTGTTTTACAGGAATAGCAAAAGCTGAAAATATTGATGCTTCCCTATGCAAAAATTGAGCGATTTGAAATTGATATTTTACTCATAATTTCTAACCAAAAATAGGTGAAGAAAGTCTCGCATAACGAGAGGTTAAGAGGGAGCTCGGTGGGGGCTTTCTCCGACGTTCATTATGGCCAGCAAGTCGCCTCCGGCAACTTCTTTTCCCTTGATCAAATTCAGTAAGTTGATGAAATCTGGGCAAGGCTATGAAACAACATGTTAGCTTTTCCAAAATATAAATGCCACCAATTTATGTTGGAGAAAGACGAGCACAAGAAGACCCAGTAGGCAAGACTTGAGAAATGCAAAAATGACAATTCTTTTGTTTCCTACCATCACATGCCATGCTGTTGTTACCACAAAATTGGGTGTTATCGAAGTACCTCTTGTTTCTTGTTAAATGCAGATGCAAATGAAATGCAACTTCTAACTGATTTGACTCAGTCATCATTGACAAGATTACAGAACGAAACTGATCTGTATAAACCCAAGGACTAAGGCATTGTTCCATAAGATGAAGCAATTCTCACACCTTGCAGTGATGAACATGTGAGTATATTTTGCAATATTAAGATATAGCATATTGGCAATATAGGATGCTCAAGAGAGGTCCTCACACATGACTCAATGAGCATCACCTTTTGTTCCACCAATTACAAATTTACAGCACTATAATCTGAAATGCTGAAGTAATAGATTCTAAAAATATCCATCTTGCCTATGTTTCCGTTATCCTTTTGAGTAATAAGTATTGTATCCTCAGCACATTCAGAAGAGTATTATTTTAATTTATTGGATTTCATTTTCCAATTATTCCCATTATGGAAAATAACATGCACCTTACCTAGAAAAGACTACAAATCAAAAGTGTAACATTTTCACTTAGAAAACCCTACTCAACCACGGGCCTGGATTGGCCAAAAGCACAGAACAGACACAAATTGCACTTGGAACAGCCACGGAAAAGCTATCCTAGCTCCACATCGACTGTGAATAGGAACCACGTTCACAGGCTGATATACCATGTTCGCTATATCATATGGTCAGAAACTGTCCAATTATGATGGCCATTTACCTCCAACATACATACTTATTCATAATAATTTTACCATTAACCACTCTGCTAGAATGCTCAGTAGCATCCTCTAGCTCCAATGAGTAAAATTGAAATGGAAAGTACAAGTAATAAAGCTACAACCACAAAACAGAATAGAGATGAATCATCACAAAACCAAGTAACCTGGATTGCATTATCCAGCAACACCAATTGAACTCATTACCAACAGGGTGTTAACTATAGAGTACAAAAACTAACATGCATTAAGGAAGCATTACATGACTTGTGTATGAGCATGTGGGAAAGAGCATTACAAGAGTGCCAAAATGTGCCCAAAGTAACGATATCAATTCTCAATAACATTTAAAAATTGATACTTTTATAGGCTTATCGCCCAAATTAAAAATCAAAATAGATTGAACTAAAACTCAAAAACGAAAAAAGGATCTAGTAAAGGTTTTACAGGTACAAAAATCAAAGGCAGTTAAGCAATTGTAATGCCAATGATCCAGTTGTCCTAATAACTAATAGGAGTGGTTCCATAATTTAAAATAAGTTAACACATGCAGAATAGCCAGTATTTAAAACATGAGATGTCCTGTACAACCTATCTGACTAAGGCATGTAAAATCTCATCATTGAACCACGCCCCCCCCCCCCCCCCAAAAAACAAGAAAAGAAAAGAAAAGAAAAGAAAAAGTCTCATGCTACTAATAAGTAAAACAATCAGGATCTACTTTATGGATGACAAGATAGCAGGGATAGTAGGTTAACCCTAGTTTCATTTGGATCAACAAAGGCATTGCTCTTGCAGTACAAATGATATGCCTTCATGATAAAACAATTAGATGTATAAAACTAAACTGAATACTTGGTTTTATCTCAAACCACAGATGTGTTCATATTGTTTCACATGTTAGACTTCTTAGTTCATTTTTCCATCTCAGTTCATATAGTTTTTTCCTTCCTTTATAGCTCCCACTTTTCTTTTAGAACCGCTCCATGCTATCAGGAACAATGAAGGAGAAAAGAACGAACAAAAAACTCACAAAAGCACCATTTTCATATATGGCACAAGCCTTTGCCGGTCACCACCAAAAGATAAACAACACAAAACATTAAAACACCATTGTCATCAATAAAGTAATGGCAGCAACAGTTGCATCAAGTCCATAAATATGAACCAGCCTTCAAACATCAAGAATCTTTATAGACCAAATCAATACTAATATCACCACAAATTCTATTGCCCCTACCCACAACCCCACAAAAACCAGAAGAAAAACAACAGTAATGCTATAAGTTGCACACCTAGAATGCAAGAATCGATTCCCTGAAATGGAAAACAATATTTTTCACGCGCTTTATCAGACAGCCGTTCATATATCCACTTTAAAGTGAAGGTAGGAAAAGCAAAGTACATTGAACCACAATCAACCAAATATAACCAAACAAAATCTCCAGAACAGACACAAAGAATAACACAGAAACTTAGACGATTAAAGTTTCCTAATTAGTAACATTAACAAAACTATAACTGCACCGACAAAACGGGATAATAATAACAATAATAATATCACCCGCTACAGGCCTACACTATGCTGGAGCCAAAACTGTACAAGAAAAGAATAAAATAAAATAACAACAAAAAATAAAGAAGAGTCACCTTCCAAATTGAGCTAAAGTCTAAAGTCACAAACCGAGGGGTATTACTATTTACCCCTAACATTAATAAAGTGTATAGTAATCATAACTAGCTGAATGATCCAAGATAGATATATCTTCACTTTCTTAATTTAGAGACAAAATCCAGTTTTTTTTTTTTTCGCCAGAAAGAGTAGCACATAGACCCTATCCTACCCATTATAGCAAAACATTAATACAGCACAAAGAAGAAGCACCATAAAGAGTTTAGTTTCATGATTATGAATTAGAAAAAAAAAAAAAAAGCGGCGGGGGGGGGGGAGGGTATGGTGTTGACCTGCTACACTGTTGGCAAAACCTTTGTTGGAATCCAGCTACAGTGACAGTAGGGGATTTGGAGTGCATGCCACACACTTTATGCCTTGAATAGTAAGCCTTTGCATCACTCAGATCTGCTTTGCAACCCTCAACCTGGCACCTTGGTGGCTGACCATGCTGAACGGACCCACCCCTACCCTTTTTTGGACCAACTGAGGAAGAAGAAGAGGTTGCAGGAGTGGAGAGACCCACATCCTCAAAATAGATTTTTTGGCCGAATTTCAAGCCATTGAGAGACTCACAAGAGGAAGAGTTTGTAGGAGAAGGTGGTTGTTTATTGGTGGCAGTGCCTGGACCCATTATTTGCTAGTGTGAGTGGTGAGGCCTTGAGTCCATTCCCTGAGAAGAGAGATTAGTTTGTTGTAGTTGTTGTTGTTGTTGTTGAAGTTTCAAAGGAGAGTAAAGTGGAAGGGAAAAGTAGGGACTTGACGCTGGGCCATATTGGCACAGAAGGCAGTGGCCAGTTACTGCAGAGTGTGGTACAGTGGGAAGAGAGAAGTAGTGTATAGTGTAGTGTGTTGCGTTGTGGTGTGGTGTGGTGTAGACAGAACAGAAACCAAAGACCCCCTTGTTGTCTGGTGTAAAATAATGGAGGGAGGCATCAGACAGAGAGAGAGAGAGAGAGTAGAGTTATGGTAGCTTACCTTTTGTTGTTGTTGTTGTTGCTTGGTTTGCTCATATCATAATGTAACGTTTTAACCATTACCGGCCTAAAATGTGTAACTATTGCTTTGCGCGACTATTTTTTTGTCAATGTCACAGTAGTAGCTGCTTGCTAGAAAGCGATGTATCTAAAATTGAACAGACATAATAGATGGAACATAATTAATAATTGGTAAATGGCTTTTTAACTTATACGGTATAAACATTTTATCAACACTACATCAAAGATTAGATAGCTCTTATATTTGTTTTGAACAGTGTCATCCCATACTAATAGGGAGATAAATATAAATACTTTAAATAGGCAGAGGTCTCTGAAAATGCGACCCCTATGTGCCACTTAAAATAAAATGAAAATAATATAAGTGTCGGTAAGTATTAAAGGATGAGTAATGTTATAAAGGACTCGAGCTTGTCCCTGTTATATGAACCGATAACGTGGCTAATGGAAACAACATCTGTGCACCCAGTATCAGTGGAATTGGTTTTACTGAAACATTCTCCTTTAATTTTATTTATTTTATATTTTAATAAAAATAATTTTTATGTATTAATAGTATAAAATAATTTTATATTATTAATTAATAAAAATTTAAGAAATTATCAAATCATAATGAAAAATTATAATAGATAGTTATTTATTATAATTTGATAATTCTCAAATTTTTATTGAATGATAATTTAAAATTATTCTATATTATTAGTGTATAGAAATTACTCTCATATTAAGAATAATTTGTAACAGTGAGAGTGTAAAAATCAATTAATAGAAATTCATGCTATATAACCTCTTCTTAGTTGACAATAAAAATTATTCTACACTGTCAATACGTACAAGTTAATCTCTAAGCTTAATTTTAAGAAAGATGATATGGCAAGTTCTCTTAATTTTTATTAGATGATAATTAAAATTATTTTACACTGTCAGCGTATAAAATTATTTTGATAGTATAAAATTATTTTACACTATTAGTGCATAAAAATTAAAAACTTAATTTTAAAAAAGATGACATAGCAAGTCTTCTTAATTTTTATTGGATAACAATATAGAATTTTTTACATCATTAATGCATGAAAATTATTTTAGTTTTAGATTTAATTTTGATTCACTA
This sequence comes from Pterocarpus santalinus, assembly GCA_031439595.1. NCBI lineage: Eukaryota > Viridiplantae > Streptophyta > Magnoliopsida > Fabales > Fabaceae > Pterocarpus > Pterocarpus santalinus. The sequence continues at coordinate 64,655,869 of CM062532.1, forward strand.
TCAATGTAATTTTTTTTTTGTATAATTACCTAATTATGTATTGATATATCATTGAAATTTTTTAAATTTTATAATAATTAGTTCGAAAGTGACACATAATAAAATGTGATTAGTTTATAATAGGAGATTAATTTATATATATTGATAGTGCATAAAAACTTTAAACTGTCAACTAATAAAATTATAAAAAAGTGACAAATCATAATTGGTAGTTATTATAGTGAATAATTATCCATATTAATTTGACATTTTTTTTCAATTTTATTGACTGATAATATAAATTTTTTGAATTTAATTTTGATATCTTATCAATATAAAAAAAATTTATACAAACATCTAATCATATTTTGCAACATTAACAATATTTGTTCCAACCACCTATCATATTAAAAGCCTTACAAATAGAAGCATATAATTAAATAACTTTATAAAATTTTTTTATATTAATAATACATCAAAATTAATCTCAAATTTTTTACATTATCAATACATATAAATTAATTCCTTATAATAATATATTTATTGTTTTAATAGGGTGAAACACGGCGGACACAATCTCGTGTTCTATTTGAATTTTATAAAGCCACATTTCAGACTTTTGATAGCACAAGTGAGCTCGAGCTCGTACCATTGGCACTCTAAAAGTATATATGTATTGAGATTAAAAAAAAAAAGTGTAAAATTATATGAGAGACATGTCATATGTGCTTATGTGGTATTCAAATATAATATTTAAAATAACATTACTCTTAAAAAATATAATTAATAATTTTCAAAGGCACCTATTTTGATATTTTATCCTTAAGGTGATTTAATTATACTTTTAATCCCTCAAAATATCACGATTTATCCATTTAGTTTATCTTTTTCAAAAAGATTTCGTTTACCTTCTCAGAAATTCTATTCATTTTCATTTGGTATCTCAGTTAACCTTTCATTAAGTGTCAACTTGGTGTCCCATGTAAGAGAACCAAATAAAAAAATTGTAATATTTTGGAGGAGAAAAATATTTATATTTATATATACAAAGTAAAATTTAATTAAAAATTTAACAAATAAATTTATTTATAATAATTATTAATAGATATTACTAAAATTAAATAAAATATATTAAAAATAATTTATAACAACAAAAATAGAATTATAATAAATTAAAACTTAATAATTAGCTAATATTTTCCAAGTTAAAAAAGGAATTAATATTTTTTTTTCTAAAATTCAAATTCTTCCCATAATAGAATATTTTTGCTAATTTTTTCCTCACATGTTATATATTTTATTTTAATTGTATTATCTAAAGTTTTTAATTTCATAAAATATAATATGAAAGATTTTGAATTTTACAAGTTAAAATATATATTTTTATATAAATGATTATTTAAAATTAATTTAACCTAATAATTTAATTTTATGATTCTCATAACTCTACGTAAATTAATTTTAACAATCTTTTAGTTAAAATTTTCATTTTATCCACATAAATATTAATATTGTTCGTGTAAAATATCACAAATTTTCTATTTCGCCCGTCAAAATAGTAATATTTCAACTTTTAATTCTCCAACATGTCATTTTTTTTCATTCGGTCTCTCTTCTTATTTATTAGTCTATGTTAGTCTCCATGTAAACGTCAAATTGGTCTTTAATAGAAAAAATTAATAGTATACTAATGTAGAGTCCAAAAGGGAAAAAAAAATTTTAGAGAGTAAATGGAAATTTTTTAAAAATGTGAGACCAAATGAAAAAATAATGAAATTTTCAGGGATAAAAAATGTACATAATTAAGCCAAAATATTTTATTTTTTCACATGTCGTTTATTTTATTTTAATTATATTTTATGTATGGTTTTAAATTCTATAAATGTAATGTAAAATAATCTAAATTTACATGATAAAAATATATTTTTATAGAAATAATTATTTAAAAATGTAATACAATTCAATTCAATTCTATAATAGTAATAATTACATATAAATTAATTTATTAAAATTTTAATTCAAAATTTTAATATATGAATATAAATATAAATACAAATATTTTTCATGCAAAATATCATGAGTTTTCTGTTTTGTCTTCTAAAATATCATAATTTTCTCTTTTACTCCTCTAAAATATCATAAATTTTCCTTTTGGTTCCCAAAATTAGTTGGGTTTTGAATAAGAAACTTGATTAAAATTTTCAATTTTCTAACCGGCACGTTTGATATTATGAGATTTACTTTGTTCATCAAACCGGGCAAATTGGGCAATGAGTCTCGAATCAAGGATTGATAACATAGCATAGCAAAGAATCTCTTGATCAAGACAAAATTACGTCATTGAGTCAACGATCACAGTTCGCCAATTTACAAAAGTTAGATGAAGCCTTCAAATTTAAGGGGAAAAATGCACACAAAACACTTGAAAAAAAAAAAAAAAGGATCCTACGTTTTGTATATAGACTAAAATATCCATAATTAAAGTAATAAAGATACAGCAAGAATGAATAATTACACAGTCTAAAGTAATAAGACTAAATTATGTTTTTGGCCCCTGCAAATACAACGGATTTTGGTTTTGATCTCATTGATTTTATCTTAGTTTTTAATCGCTTATCTTTTAAAAGTAGCAAATTGTGCTCCTTGCTGTTAACAGAGTTATGTTAAGTGATAATATATCATTATCAACCATGTTAATTATTCGTTTGACATATTGTCACTTAATGGTAGGGCCAAAACTTGGTCAATTTTAAAAGATAAGGGACTACAAGCTAAATTAAAATTAACACAAGACCAAAACCAATTTATTTCATATTTGTAAGAACCAAAAACATATTTAAGTCAAGTAATAGCCATTCTCAAAATTTTTATAACATAGCAATTGCATTTGGATTCATCAAGGCTCAAGCATAACATAGCATCCAGATTTACAATAGGAATGTCGAAGTCATATGCTGGCTGCATTTAGGGTAATCAAAACTTGAATATAGGATCACCATTTTGTATATTGAATGAAGCATTTTTAGAGTCATCAACTCTCGAGCAGCCATGCTAGTTTTACATTTAAAACAAAAAAAATCATGGCATTTGCAATTTCAATTAGGGTCATCACGATTTTGTATATAGCAAATGTATTCAACCATAAGAAAGAATCCTATTTTTGTGTTGTGAATAAAGAATTCATCTTACATTTATATTAAGGGGCTCCAAAATTAGGAAGGTGGGGCTCGATTAGAGCAAATGAAAATATCTAATTAATATTAATAATTTAAACATGACCAAATTATATAAAATTTTCATATAAGAGGGTTCACTTCTGCCATTGCTTCCTGATGTTGTAGGATTACAAGAGTCTAACATATCATCCACCAATTTTTCCAAGGTTATAAGGTCACTTCACAAATTTTTTTCAAGGGTCATATAACCATTGAGGGTCAAGTAAAATATCCTAATATTATTTGCATTGAAAATGTATTTGAGTTTTTTTTATTATTTTAAAAAAGCATCTTGATTTTGCATTATGAATATAAATTCATATTACATTTGCACTTAGGGTCTCTAAGGCTCGAATATATTCACATTGAATCATCATTTCTCGATTTTGTATGGTCATAAAGGATAATCATACCATTTCACAAATTTTTTTTATAGGGTTATATGGCCCAAACAAACCATCTTATTCCCGGGTTATAAGGTTGTCCCACCATTTTTTCAAGGGTTATAAAGTCATCAAGGGAAAAATAAAGCATCCTAATTTTATATGCATGGCAAATGCATTCAAGTCTTTTTTTTTTTTTTTTGAAAGAAAAACAAATCCTCATCTTACATTATGAATCAAAAAACTTCATATTGCATTTGTATATAGGTCCCAAGGGCTCAAACATATTTATTTAGGATCATTGTTCCTCATTTTGTAGGGTTATAAGGGACAAACATAGTATTCCACAATATTTTGCAGCGTCAAATGGTCATCTCAACTTTTTCATCGGTCATAGAACAATGGTCATCCCACAATTTTTGGCATTAGGTCATCAAAGTCCATGGATATTTGCTTAGAGTCAATGTATCTCATATTTGAAAGGTTATATGTGCCAAGCATACAATTCTATATTTTTCGGGTCATCAAGTCATATCTCACAAGATCTTGCAATATCATATGGTCATCCCACAATTATTTCAGAGTCATGTGGTCAACCCATATTTTTTTTCCCAATGTTATAGGATGATTTGAAAATTTTTTCAAGGGCCATAGGGTCATCAAGCACCCTAATTTTTTTTGTGTAGGAAATGCATTCAACTATAGAAAAAGAATCCTCATCTTGCATTATTAAAAAAACAAAATCATATATTGCATTGGCTTTTAGGGTCATTAAGACTCAAGCATATTCATTTAGAGTTATCGTTTCTCAATGTTCTAGGACCATAGGGGGTCAAGCATATTGTTACGAACTAGAATTCCAGCCCTAGTCATCAAGGCCCATTGTTAGCCCAAAGTTTTAAGCCCAATATTACTTTGAGGCCCAAGGTTAGTTAAGACCTATGGGGCCAAACTCGGAGCCCAACTAGTTGAAGAGACGAGGCCCAACTCTGCACTGACGTGATGAGGGGATTATGCACGTGTTATATGAGGCTACATATCTCAGACCACTTACGATGTGCTGAGCCATTGCTAGAAGTTCAAGCTGGCCTCCACGAATTATGGAGTTCAAACGCATCTATTCTCGTCCACTATTGCCTATAAATAAAGGGTAAAACCTCATAAATCAAGTAATCAAACTCTTCCCACACACTTGTATCTCTTGTAGTCCCTAACTTGAGTGTCAGAGTCCTTGCAGGTACACCCCCTGTTATTGTGAAAAGCAAACTCATGTCGTCATCAACACTGCATTGGTAACTTTAGAATCCTAATCTTCTTTGAAACACCATTAACTTCCTAATCCCGGCTACTTATCCCCAAACATTGGCACCATTTGTGGGAAACTAAAGTTGTTGTTTCTCTGTTCTTCTGACAACCTTGGCCACCATGTCTACTAACTGCAGTGTGATCCCACAAAGAAAGACACTACTGCGGACCAATGAAGCATCGCCCCTTCGGGAGCAAGTGGATGGACAAACTACTTCCGAGTTAGTATCAGATGCCGGAGATCAATACACATAATTTAGTGGCTTATCATTCCTTGGTCATGGCTCCAATGAATGTCTTAGCGTCCAGGCTCATGCGAGCCCCGGAGAACCCCGTCCCGTATGCTGACATGGTGTCAATAATGTGGGACTAGATTACCTGTATTTGAGAGCTAGAGTGGAACTTGGAGCATATATGGGAAGCCAAGGATGATCAACGTCGTCATGACTAGCATTGCCGACATCATAGGAAGTGTGATCATGATGAACCCCATCATCATCGACCATGCCACCATAGCGAAGAGTCAAGTCCCTGATGGGACGATCGATCTCGGGAGGAAGAGCGCGAACATCATCAACTACCTCGAAGCAAGCACTTTCACCGTCATGGTGACCACGCTGATTCACGTCCTTCTCGGGATAGAAGCTTAGATTAGCACCACTCTGATCGGCATGAAGACTGGGAGGACGCTGATGAGATGTAATTTTCCGACTATATTATGAGTGTCCCACTCTCCAAAAGGTTCAAGCCCCTAATTGACCTTAAGCCATACGAAGGAAGCTTGGACCCCTAAGAGCATATAAATGCTTTCAAGTCTAGAATGACTCTAGTATGGGCCTCCGACTTGGTCAAGTGTAGAGTTTTCCTAATCACATTGAAGAAAGCCCTTAGGTGATTTAACTCCCTGGCTCTGAGATCCATTAATAAGTTCTCGAACCTCACATCTCGATTTTTGGCTCATTTCACCCGTAGAAGGTTCAAGCAAAAATTAATGAGTAGCTTGCTAGGAGTATCCTAATGACATGAAAGCAGCTCTGAGATTTCCTTGAGCGATTCAACACGAAAATGCTATTGGTGGAAAAATTGGAGACTTAAGTCGCAGTGCTCATCCTACTCAATAGACTCCAGCCTGGAGCCTTCAAGGATTCGTTACTCAAATGCCCATCGAAGACCATGGATGAAATCCAACTGAGAACAAAAAGATACATTTATCTGGAAGAGATGCAGAGGGTTATGGCAAACTTAGCAAGAAATCAAGCTGAGAGGAAGTCAGGCCCGCAACAAACAGAGTGCTCTAAGAAAGAGACACAAACACCGAGGGTCAGAAGGTACCATGATTAAACTCCCTTCAATGTGTCTTTAGTTGATTCGTACAAAAATAGTAGGCAAATAGAGAGTTTTCCCAAGCCGAAGGCACTTCAAATAATGGCTAATACCAACAGGTCCTTATTTTGCGAATACCATAATGGCTTTGGGCATAGGACGGAGCACTGCTTCGACCTTTGAGATGCTGTGCAGTAGTGGATTACAGATGAAAGGTTGGCAAGGTACATTTTCTCCCGAAAAAGTCCGAGGAAAAGAAAGGCATCCCCCATAAGGGACGAAGAAAGAAGAAACCTTAGAACTTAAGAACCTCAGATCTTGAGAAGATCAAGAGGATGCAGAAGCGATTATAAGGACGATCAATATTATTGCTGGAGGCTTTGTGGGAAGTGGTATCACCAAGTTGGCTTGCAAAAAGTACCTACAAGAGGCTCTAAGTCTTTTGACCAAAAAGATAAAGATAACTCGTAAATCGCTATCTAAACATGAGATCATTTTCTCAAGCTTTGACCTCGAGGGGATCATTCTCGAACACGATGACCACATGGTCAATGCTGAGGTAAAGAGGGTCTTTGTTGAGCAAGGAAGTTTAGCTGACATCATATTCTAAGATACCTTCGACAAGCTAGGATTGAAGTACTCTAATCTTCAAACATACAAGGAAGAACTCATTTGCTTCTCCGGTGAGAAAGTATATGTAGATGGATATGTCATCCTCCATTTGACCAAGGAAAAAAAGGTTATTATTATCAGTGGAGCTCTCCAAATTCGAGATCCTATATGAGCCCAAAACCACCATAAAAGCCCAAGTGTTGATGGATTTCCTAGTAGAGATAGGGGATCAAGGAGAATCCCTACACCTGAGGTGGTATTTTATGTAAACGGAGCTTTTAGTGCCAAAGGAATCGAGGTCGGCGTCATATTGGAAAAGGAAGGTGACATTGTGGTCGAACTTGCCATTAAGTTATATTTCCCCATATCTAATAATCAAGCCGAATATAAGGCATTGATAGATTAATGCTACTCAACTTATAATATGTAGTGACTCCTAGATCATGACATCGCAAGTAACTGGAGTATATCAAGTTAAGGACACGTTACTGCAGAATTACTTGGCTAAGGTAAAGGACCTAATGAAGAATTTTGATTCTTACGAAGCTACCATGTACTAAAAGAAGAAAATGTTTGAGCTAACATCTTCTCCAAATTAGCCAACATTAAACCCGAAGGAAATAACAAAAGTTTGATTTAAGAAACCCCAACAACCTTTTCCATATCAGAAGTGGTCCTAGCATTGACCATTAAAGAGTATCCAAGTTGGATGGCTTCGATCATTCAGTATTTGCAAAATGAAATTCTACCAGATTATCTTGTGGAAGCAAAGAGGATGGTGAAAGAAGCCTCTTACTACACTATTATCAGAGGTTAATTACATAGAAGAAGTTTATCCTAACCACTATTGAAGTGTTTAAGCACGGCTCAGATCCGCTTTGTTTTTGAAGAGATCCATGAAGGATCTTGTGGGCTTTACTTTAGAGGGAAGGCATTGGCATTAAAGGTCTTGCGAGCTGCTTACTATTGACCTACAGTGACTAAAGACTCTGTTGATTTCATAAAGAAATGTTTGAAGTGCTAACAACATGCCCACTTCCATGTTGTATCGTGTAACACTCTTGGTATAGTTTCAAGTTTTTCTATATTAATCCTGTATGACCGATGTGCTTAATCCGTTTGTAATAGAATTTAGTTGGTATATGATGATCTTGGGTGTTGGATGTCTTTTAGAATCAAGGAAACCATGTTTTGGGATGTTGTAATCGATTACCGTGTGTCTGGTAATTGATTACGGGGCTTTCTGTATGTCCATGAGTCAAAAATTTTCGTGTTGTAATCGATTATCAGATATGGTAATCGATTACCAGTTTTGGATTCGTGGTAATCGATTACCAGAATGGTAATCGATTACCAATTCTTCGTGGTAATCGATTACCATAGGCCAATATATATATGGAGACGTGTCTCACATCCTCATTTTTCGAGTTTTTCTTCTCTCTCTAACCCCAAACTCTCTCCCTTTTCTCTAGAATTCTTTCTTCCATCATCCCTTATATCTATCAACTCCATTCCATCATTTCCAACTAAATCAACAACAACAACACAATATTCATTCCATTAAACACAATTGCCCATACTAATTATTCTCCTTCTTTGTTCTTGCTTGGTGGATTTGAAGTGGGGAGCTCACCTCTATTCTTCTTCTCCTTATTCCAATTCTAGAAGTAATTTCTAAATATTATTCTTTCTTTTCGAAGCAATTCCAATTCCTTTGATCTTTATACGAATTCTTGGAACCCTAAGATTTTAAGATTATAGAACTTATGGTATGGAGAATGTTAGTGATCCAAAATTGATGTAAGTGTCCTGCTGTGATGTTAGATATTTTCAAGGAACTTCTCTCCAACCTTATGGATTCAAAGACTTAAGATTTTTCTGTGACCGATGATCTGTGAGTAGATAGAATGCTTTTGAATAAATTCTATTTTAAATTTATAATTATTTATTTACTTTAAGAAACACTACTCATGAGTCAATGACAAATGGAATTCGAATGTGTTATGAGAATTATGATTTGTGAATATGAAAGAATAGAAAACTTTGTAACAGGATCTGTTTGCTAACAACAGTAGACGTTATCCTTGGTGCACCTTGGACTATGATGCTACATGGCCACCCAAGGGGGTGGTGCGTGATGGATATTTCACGGCCATGCATATAGTGTGGTGCATGCTTGTACTTCACAGCCTCTCCAAAAGGGGGGTGCGTGCCTAATTTTGGGATTCACATGAAGGAACGACCACCTAAGTGTGAATCCTGCCTGTTTATCCTATTAGATATTTCCACTATTTTCTTTATCTGAATGAAATTATTTTATGCTTATATACATTGACTCATGAGGTTCAAAAGTATCCTGCCTCTCACTGAGTTTCTCAAACTCACCCCATGGTTGTTATATTCTTTTCAGATACAGGTTCAGATTTGGAAGCCGATCCTTCTGCTCAGCATCATTAGATCCTTATTGAGGTGAGCCCTATGTAGTAAGAGCCTTGATGTGTACTCTATTTTGTTTGTAACCTTAGATGTAGCTCCATAGCACTACAAGCAGGATCCGACCATTGCTGGTGTGTTAAGTTTATGTTTAGAGATTATTTAGACTATATGTTGGATTGATTATAAATTGAACTTAAATATGTAAATATGATTTGAACGATTGATTCTGATTATATGCGTGTTGCGTACTGAGGGGTGTATTTTGAGAATATATGGATTCCCGATGGAAATGTGTGTTTGGTGATATTCAGAATAAGTACTCTTGTTTGGGAAAAGTCCTAAATATAGAGGAAACTCCGCCCAAATTTTGTGAAATCTTGTGGTGTAAGGCTTGCTAGGGAACGTGCTTTCTAAGCACTGGTTACGGCCTAAATTGGGTCGTGACACATTGGCTGATGAGCTCTTGAGAATCATGTCCCCTTGGTCATTGGGTAAGTGAGGAATCTTTAACATCCGCAACGAGTTCCAATATAGTATACATAATTTTTGACTTCCGACTTCATCTGTGAAACCAATGTATATGGTTTCTGACCTCTGAGTTAATAGTTTAACCAGAATAGTCACAAGTACCGACCTCCGGGTCGAATTTAACAAATTCCGATCTCAGAGTTGATATCGACTAGAATGGACGCAAGTTTGGATCTCTGGGTTGCTCTCCAAATTCGATAAAAAAATTTACACGAGTTTCGATCTCCTGCTTTATTCCCAAGCTTCAAATAAAACGAACACGATTTTCGATTTTCGTATTTATTTCCAAGTTTTAGGTAGGATGGGTACAACTTTTGACATCCGATTTCAGCTCCAAGTTCAAATAAAATGGATGCAATTTCCGACCTTAAGCAGAATGGAGACGAGTTTCGATTTCAGATAGAGTGGAGGCGAGTTCCACTTTTAGGCGATGTGGAGAATGATTTAGCCACAAAAGAGAGAGATATGACTAAACTTCACTTACAAAATTTCAACCAATCAAAACTCACAAAGCCAATTACCTCTTCAATGCTTAAATTAGATTTTTCCTCTCTTATTTATGCCACTTTCTCCTCTGATTTCACTCTTCTTTTCTCTCTTTCTCTCAAATAACTCTATCAAACCTTGAAGCTTTACAAGGTTATATCAATTCAAACTACAAGACTTAGCAAAATCCCATTCAAAGAGGGAGGATTCACTTTCTATTCTTGATTTCTCTAAACTATGGTTGTATAAGATTCCACTTTCTTCAATTATTTGATGATATATTGGACGTATCTGATGGATTATGGTTGAATTAATATGAAATTTTGAGTTAGAATTAAGGTTAGAAGAAGAAAACTAGGAAAAGTGAAGGATTGAGATGCTGTCTAAGTGAGAAGCCCTATGGCAGTCTGTATGGCGGAGTGTATGGCTCCACCTACAGCTGTTCAAAGTCCACGAAACTATTTTTATATGAAACTAGATATTCAGGGATTTCTATACATATATCATATAAGGCCATTAGGTTAGTATTGAGCGAGATATGAATTTTGAAAGTTTGACCTAGATTTTAAAGGTTGATAATGGGTAGACTGGGTTATTTAGGGTATAACTTGCTCTATATAACTTCAAATTGAGTGAAATTAATTTTGTTAGAAAGCTTACACATAAGAGAATATCCTATAAAAATTTTTGAGTAGATATGGTTCCGTTTGATTCTAGTATTTCAAAGAAGTTACCCTGTCTAAACCAAGCCAAAATAGGACAGTTCAAGAAGGTCAAATTTTGGAGTTTAAAACTCGAGCTCTACTAAAGCAAATGAAATGGAATTTGTTATAATAAAAGCTTATTCTATTAGCTTTGATATGATATCAATTTCGTATAATTTGAGTTAGTTTTCGACTTTTAGTGGATTTTTACTTTTAAGTGTGTAATCCTAGCTTGCTGCAGGGTAGGCCTGGATAAAACTCGAATATCTTGAGCTGTACAAGTCAAAATAAGATAAGACCAATGAGGTTAGAAAATATACACATGACACTCTAACATATCCAAAATTTAGGTCCAGATGAGTTAAATAGAAATTATGATTTGATTTACAAAAATCAGGCTAAGTGAAAGTGTTAAGACATCAACTATGCTTTAAATGCAACTAATGTTCTTATGAAATTGAATTGTGAATGCAGTATTGTGAATATTCTGTAAAATTGATTGTCTGAGTATTGGCATTATTCATGGGGAAGCGGAGGAAAGAGGGAAACTTTTATTATTTACAACTTCGCCCCTGAACATTTTAAAAAATGATCTTTAGGTCCTTATATCAATTGAATTAGCAGAACAAAATTTTAAATGAAGCAGAACCACATAGCGAAAATATAGGAAGAACATATTTCTAAGGAATATGACATGACGATTATATTCCAATGGAGTATGACATGGCGATCGTACTTTGGAATATGTGTGACAAGTAACCCTCGCTCACATGAGGCATAGCATGACAGGGATCATCATACCACATTTCAGAGTATGACCGCCATGTCATACTCCATCAGAATGTGATCGCCATGTCATACTCCATCAGAGCGTGATCACCATGTCACGTTCGTTAGGAATATGGGGCCTTCATTATATCTTTTAACTGCCTTCATGGGGAGGGATTTAAAGTGCAACTACCTCTAGGTGAAGGGATCCACATTTAAAGAAAGTTGCTTTCGGTAGAATTATAAGGAAGTTATGACCTTTTATATGTTATAATTATGTATATAGATATCATGTATATAAGGATATGTAAAAGTAAGCGATGAAGCATATGTATAAGTACATTCAGCATGTTTATGCATGACTATATATGAGAACGAAAGGATATGAATATATTAAATGTGGATCCCTTCACCTGGAGGCAGTTACACTTTGAATCCCTCCCCGTGAAGGCAGTTAAAAGATATAATGAAGACCCCATATTCCTAACGAACGTGACATGTGATCACATTCTGATGGGGTATGACATGACGATCATACTCTGGAATGTGGCATGATGATCCCACACCCTAAGAAATGTGACATGGTGATCATACTCTAGGACGTGGCAGGAAGAACATATTCCTAAGGAATGTGACACGACGATCATATCTCAATGAAGAATGACATGGCGATCGTACTCTGAAATATGTGTGACAAGTAACCCTTGCCTACATCAGGCATGGCATGACTCAGCTATTGTATAACATGTTCACCTTTTTCATAATAAGTCGAAACAGTTGGAGATAATAACGATAACACAGCATATGGTAGTTAAATGCATCCTACTTAGAATTTAAAAATTTTCACTCTTTTTCCGTGTTATCTCCAGATAGTTCAAAAGTTTCCGAAGAAGGTTCTCCAAGGTGAAGGTGGCTGAAAGTTGCTGCCAGATAAGGTCCGATTTAGTGATAGTAACTACTCCTAGGTGAGGTATTATGACTTAAATATAGTACTGTACTTGGGAGGATGTTACACACTGCTTGAATTTGCTTTAATAAAACAACTAAGTAGCATGATTGGAAGCCCTCTAAATTTGTTAGAAAGCCATAAATAACATATACATTTCTTTGAGGAGCAAAACCCAACATATAATCAACAGATCAGTTTTCTTTTGGTCCAAACCACACCGACAACACTCCTATTGTTGATGTTGCCATTGGTCAATCTGATGCTCTTTTGTATTTTTAACATTATTACTAACCAAAATTGCTAAAACTCCATAAGGCACAGGCAACAAAACCTGGCATGGTTAAGGACACTAGATTCTGCAGAAAATCAAAGCAGCAGCAAAGCCCTTCCATATAACTCCCACAGGTTTAGAGAAAACACCTATTCAGCAGCTTATAGCACTCCCGATAAGACTTTCCATAACACTAAACTAGAAAACCAACACCAATTGCACTAATTCCCACATATGAATAGAAAATAGTGTAGATTCCAAGTATTGTAGGCCAAACTAGGAAGCAAATCTATCACCATCATGCATTTCACAGTTGATATGAAAACTTCTTGCTTGACACTCTTTTTCATCAAAAACACACCCCTGCTAATATGTTTCAAAGATACTGCAAGCCCAGACCTTCGTAAGACTCCATCTTCAAATGGCTTTGTTTCAGTAAACTACCATATCTCAAACTCAAGTTTTGTTCCTTTTTAAAAACTTTGATCTTATTCTATTTACAAAGAGTCATATCATACTATATGACTTCCCTTATGCATCCCATTTACACACTCGAGATTATGAGAATAAAGCCTGCAAAAGCTTGCATCTTTTAATCCTCTGACATTTCGAGCCATTTCCTTTTCCAAGTTTTCCCTGCAAATTTATAAAGGGTCATAGGATTATCACACAATATTTTTCAATATCATAACATCATCCCAAAATATTTTCAAAAGGCATGCCACAATTTTTTTTAAGATCATAGGATCATCCCACAATATTTTTCAGTGTCATAAAGTCACCTCACAGTTCCAAGATTATAGGATAATCCTACAACCTTTTCAAAAGTCATAAGGCTATCAAAGGTCAAACAAAGCCTCTTGACTTTATTCATATAACAAATGTATTCAAGTATTAAAAAACAAATCCTAATTTTGCATTATTAATAAAGACTTCATATTTTATTTACATTTAGAATTACCAAAGTTCAAGCATATTTGTTTAGGCTCAAGCATACCATCGTATTTTCTAGGGTTATAGGGTCATCCACGAATTATGTGTCAAAAGGTTTTCCTACCATATTTCCAATGATCATAGGAACATTTTACAATATTTTTCAGAGCGTCCTTCAATTTCATCCAAGGTTGAAAGGTCATCCCATAATGCCATGAGTCACCCTATAATTTTTTCAATGTCAGAGTTATCCTTCAATTTTTTCAAGGGTTATAAGACCATCAAGGGTCAAATAAAGCATCAAGATTTTATATGTATAACAAATACATTCAAGTGTAAAAAACAATCCTAATTTTGTATTATAAATAAAGATTTCATGCATTTAAAATTAGGATTAGTAAGACTCAAGTATATTCATTTAAAATCATCGCCTCTCAATTTTGTAAGGTTATAAAGGTCAACCATACTATCTCACAATATTTTCAATGGTCACAAAGTCATCCAACAAATATCTTTAGGGTCATAGAGTCATCCCACATTTTTTTTCCCCAAATTCATATGGCTATTCCACAATATTTTCAAGGGTCATAATATATTCTCACAATTTTTTCAAGGGCCATAGATCATCAAGGGTCAAATAAAGCATCCTAATTTTATTCATATGGCAAATGAATATAAATTTCATATAAGAATCGAATATACCATTCCACAATATTTATAGTGGTCATAGGGTCGTCCCAAAATTTTTTTTAAGATCATAGATTCATCTCACAATACTTTATAAGATCATAAGGTCCTCCAAGAATTTTTTCTGTAGTCATAGAATCGTCTTGCAATTTTTTTCTAGGGCCAAAAGTCATCCCACTATTTACTAATGTTATAGAACCATCTCATAGTTTTTTCATCAAAGGTTCAAATAAGGCTCAAGAATATTCATTCAAAGTCATCGTATCAAAATTTTATAGGATAAGTCAATCATAGAATCCCAAAATTTTTTCAAGGTCATAGGATCAATCTACAATTTTTTCAAAAGTCATAAGATTATTAATGGCCAAATGAAGCGTTCTTGACTTTGTTCGTATAGAAAATGCATTCAAATATGTAAAAAGAACATTATATGGTCATCCCACAAATTGTTTGTGTCATAGGGTTATCCTACAATATCTCCCAAGGTCATAGAATCATTTCACAATATTTTCTAAAGTCATTCCATAATTTCATCTGAGGTTGAAGAGTCACCACACAATATTTTCCAGTGTTATAGATCACCCCACAATTTTTTCAGTGGTCAATAAAGCATCCTGGTTTAATTTGCATTAGGGTAAGCAAGACAAGCATATTCATTCAAGGTCATCACATCTCAATCTTGTAGAGTCATAAGGGTCGTCCCACAATATTTTTAATGGCCATGCACAATATTTTCAACGATAGTTAAGTAATCCAACAAATTTTTCCGTTGGGTCATAAGAGTCATCCCACAATATTTTTGATAGTCATAAAGTAATCCAACAAATTTTTCTGTAAGGTCATAAGGGTCATCCGATAATATTTTCAATGGTCATGAAGTAATCCAACAAATTTTTTCAAAGGGTCATCACACAATTTTTTCAAGGATCATAAGATCATCAAGTGTAAAAAAAAAGCATCCTAATTTTATTCATATAGCAAATGAATAAAAATTTCATATAAGAATCAAACATTCCATTTCACAATATTTACTAAAATCATAAAGCCATTCCAAATTTTTTTTTCCAGGGATATAAAATCATCTCACACTACTTCATATGATCATAAGATCATCCACAATTTCATCTAGAGTCATAGAATCATCCAACAATTTTTTTTCAGTATCATGAGTCATCCTATTATTTTTTAATATTATAAAAGCATCCCATAATTTTTTCATCAAAAGGTCAAATAAGGTTGGAGTATAGTCACCATATCTCGATTTCATAGGATGAATCAATCACAGGCTCATAGGGTAAGTCATTAAGTAATCAAAAGGTTCAAAGATTGCAACACATTAGAGTTGAAAATTTCCATTGCAAAATGGGTCATAAAAGAGATACATACTACCTAATTTTCTAATTAAGGAAAAAAAAAAAAAAGAGCCATCGCTCAGCGTATCAAGATCAGATTCAATCCTATAGCATCTGCAATTCAATTTAAACATTTGATTCATTGAAATAGAACCTTCTCTTGAAAATTTAAGAAAGAGATTATTGCCACAATCATGGATAAATGTGGTGCTACACTAAAACAGGGGAAAGGAAAAAATATAAAAAGGATGGGGGCATCTTAGTCTTTTAGGGGGTTTAGTAGGGAAAAAAAAGGGAGAGAGAGATATAATTAAAGAAAGGTGGAATAACCCATTGTATCATTACTTTTCCTTTTTCCTTTTTCCTCTGTTTGAGTTGCTTCTTTCTTCTTTCTCCTCTGTTCCTCATTTTTTTTCTCTGTTTCTTCTTCTTATTTTTACCGCCAAAGCTCTTTTTTCTTTTATTTTATCATAAAAGTTTGATATCCGCTAGCTCTTAAAGCTTGACGTGAGTTCCTAATCTCCAACCTTTTTCCTTATGGATAAATTTTAGAGGTTATCTCAAATTTAGGAAGTAGTAATAAAATAGTATGTGAGTAATATTTCAGAATTTTGATTAATAATAAGCATGTTAATTATTAGACTATCTCCAAACAAATTATCTAAACTTGTCAAAATATTTGTGTTCATCAGATCTTCCTAATACAGTGCCAATTACGCCTTCCAGAGTTGTTGGGGAGCAGCTCGGTTGATTCCTCTTTGTTGTGAGTGATTATTTACTTAGTGACAATAGTTTTAAATTTATGTTTATAGGAGAAACTAACCTGTTAAAGTTAATAATTTGATTCTATGCTAATAATTGATTTGGATAGTTATTTCAGCTGATTGATTTCTCTTTCTAAAATGATAATTGAGTTTCTTTGGATACTGATACCTAATTTAATATTTTGGGTATCCTCTTATTATTATTATTTCAATCCCACCTATTGCTACTCTTTCTTATTTTATGGTTTATTTATAATGAATTATAAAAGTTTATTTCTTGCAAGAATTGGATTTTATAGAAATTGACTTATTGAATTTGAGTGTTTCATTTTATAATAAATTTATGTTAAGAAAATCATTATGGGTTTTAAGTTAGAACGCCGTTCACTGCTAGCGAAAAGATATAGCGGTACCGTTTGCTGTTAGCAAAGAGATATAACGGCCTATGTGCATATAGTATATTTAGATGAGATAACACCAGGCGAAACAAGGCCCCCAGCTTGAAATGAGCTCATAATTATGATTAGATGGGTTGAGACCTATTAGGACTCCAGTAAATAGAGAGGCAATAAAGGGTGAGGTAAAAGTAAGTGCTAGAGTTTCACCCTATGCTAAGGTATACATGAGAAAGAACCAGAAAAAGAAGAATGACTTGGAAGGGGCGTGTGGCATAAGTAAGTAGTGGGTTTTATAACCAACTTTGCCAGCTGGCAAGGTTAGAGAGGGGTATGAGGTTTTGCTAATTCTATTATGGGTGAGGAGGAGGAATATAAGGAACAGGGAGAGTGCTGAGGGGGGTATCTCAGATTATTGGAATAGTAGATGGGAGAGAACTAGGTCTCTCAAATACCTAGTGAGCTTGTAAACATTTTCCTTTCAGTGTGAATAATACATCATTGAAGAAGGAGCTAGATATTGCACTGGTTCTGCTTCTATTCCTTCTTTTTCAGTGATATTCTTCTGCAACTTTTCTACTCATTGATACCAGCTCCTTACAACTGGTATCAAAGCCCATAATCTTAAGGGCTCTATTGTATGGTCACCACGCGAGCTGCCATGGAGTTGAGATTGGAGGGGGTGGAGCAAAGTGTCACCAATGTGGAGCGACTGAAAGAAGAACAAGGGCGCGTGTTAGCCAACCTCTCTTATCAAATGGACCAATCAAGCCAAAGCGGAGTGTCGATCCACTCACGAGGTTGTAATTTCGAACGCCCCTTTGAACGCCATGCTCAATGACGAGAATAGGGCCATCGCAAACGCTCTGTGCGGAGGGAGATGTCTGCATCGCGCTTTGTTGAGCACTCCGGGACCTAGGATGAGAACGACAGGCGCCGAGAAGATGGCTGGGGTGGTGGGCGACCACCGCGGCGAACGGGATCGGGTCGCAAGATTGAGCTTCCCATCTTTTCTAGTGATGACGCTTACGAGTGGATTATCCGGGTAGAGAGGTATTTTCAGGTGAACCAGATTGAAGATTACGAGAAACTCGAGCTTGTTTTAGTGGCTATGGAGGGCGATGCCTTGATTTGGTTTCAGTGGTGGGAGGAACAAGCTCTGTTTCCTTCATGGAGGGATTTTAAGGAAGACCTCATCAAGCGTTTTCAGCCGAGAGTAGCTTAGAATCTGTATGGGCCTCTACTTCAGCTGTGATAAACAGGCACAGTGATGCAGTACCGGAGGGAGTTCAAGATTGTTACGAGAGCCAAATGCCACATCAACCCTGAAATGTTGACGTGTATTTTTCTCAATGGGCTTAAGAAGGAAATACATGCAGAGATGAAGGTGGGGGCATTTTTGAGCCTTAATGCCATGATGGATCGGGCGCTGGAGTTAGAAACGAAAAATTTGGCTTAGAAAGACGCTGGGGTGAACCCTGGCATGAAAGGTGTAGGTGGACCTTCGAAGGGACCAACTCAGTTCTGGGCCCAAAATTGTATTCACAATAGCCTAGGAGGCTTCCAAAGGGGCGGGCCTAAGCCTGAAGTTGGGGGAATGGGTGAGAAAAGGGTTAGCGGGATGCAGAGGCTGTCCCAAGAGGAGTTGCAAGAGAGGCAACGTCGGGACCTTTGTTTTCGGTGTGGGGACAAACGAAACCCGCAGCATGTATGTAAGATGTGGCACCTTCAGTTTGTCCTTTTGGAGGAAGCAGTTGAGGTGCACGAGGAAGGGGAAGAGGAAGACGTTGAACCTGAAGGAGAGGAAGCACTGGGATTGAAGGCTTTGCAACTATCTTCTCACAGTTTTTGGGGATTGACTTCTAATAAGTCTCTAAAGGTTTGGGGAGAGATCAATGGCGAAAAGGTGGTGGTGCTAGTAGATTTAGGGGCTACGGCATATTTTATTTCTCTCAAGTTGGTGGAGAAATTAAAGCTGCAAGTGGAAAAGATACCTAGTTTTAAGGTGGAGGTGGGGAATGGAGCCATTGAAGAAAGACATGGAATCTGCATAGGTGTGGAGTTGATGGGGCAGGGGATACATATAGTCCAGATTTTTTTTGTGTTGGAGCTGGGAAGGTCAGAAGTGGTGTTGGGGGTGGACTAGTTGGAAAGTTTAGGCCCTTTTAGGGGTAATTACCAGGATATGACAATTGTATGGAGGGAAAAGGGGTGTCACAAGATGCTGAAAGGGGACCCAACATTATGCAGATCACGGTCTTCTTGGAAGACAACTTTGAAAGCCTTAAAAACTGAGGGAGAAGGGTATTTAGTGACTCCGGTAGCAGCTGATTCGGAGAAGGAGAGTAATCCAGAAGTTTCAGCAAGGGTTCAGAACCTGATGGATGAGTTTGAAGACATTTTCCAAGTGCCCAATGGTTTACCCCCACGGAGGGAACAAGACCATGCAATTGTCCTTAAGAAAAGTGCTGAGATTGCTCACATTCGGCCCTACAGGTACCCTCATTATCAAAAGAATAAGATTGAAAAGATTATAGATGAAATGTTGCAATCTGGAATTATCAAACCTAGTACTAGTCCCTTCTCTAGCCCTGTTATCCTGGTGAAAAAAAAAGATGGGGGGTGGAGTTTTTGTGTAGACTATAGGGCGTTGAATAGGATTACCATACCGGACAAATTTCCTATTCCTATTATTGATGAGTTGCTAGATGAACGAGGGGATGCTAGAGTATTTTCCAAGCTAGACCTAAAATCTGGTTATCACCAGATTAGGATGGGAGATGAGGACATACACAAAACAGTTTTAGGACTCATGAGGGGTATTATAAGTTCCTTGTTATGCCTTTTGGACTCACTAATGCCCCCTCAACCTTTCAAGCTCTCATGAATAAGGTGTTAAGACCTTTCCTTAGGAAGTTCGCATTGGTGTTCTTCGATGACATACTCATTTACAGCAGCAATCGAGAGGTTCACAAGGCCCATCTTCAGCAAATTTTTGAGGCGTTGAGAGCTAACGAATTGTATGTGAACAAGAAGAAATTTTGTTTTGAACAAGATCAACTCGAGTACTTGGGTCACATAATTTTAGGGGAAGGTGTCGCAGTAGACCCTAATAAGGTGAAGGATATGCTAGATTGGCCAACTCCAACAGACTTGCGAAATTTGAGAGGGTTCCTTAGATTGACAGGGTATTATAAGAGGTTTGTGGAGAGCTATGGGAAGTTAGCTTGGCCACTAACTCAACAATTGAAGGAGGATAATTTCACTTGGGGAAAAGAGGCCCAATTAGCTTTTGAGAAGCTGAAGTAGGCCATGACCTCACTGCCTGTCTTGGCTGTCCCCTCATTTAACAAGCCGTTTATTATAGAGATTGATGCATCAAGAAAGGGAATTGGTGCAGTTTTGATGCAAGAGGGTCGCCCAATAGCCTATATGAGTCAAGTCCTTTCGGACAGAGCTCAAAACAAGTCAGTTTATGAGCAAGAGCTAATGGCTATCGTGCTCGTAGTTCAAAAATGGCGGCACTACCTAATGGGGCAGCAGTTTATTGTGCACACAAATCGGTGATCCTTGAAGTATTTGCTAGACCAGAGAGTCATGGGAATGGAACAACAAAAATGGTTAACAAAGCTACTTGGTTTCAATTTTGTTATCAAATATAAGGCGGGAGCAGAAAATAGAGTGGTTGATGCTCTTTCCAAGAAGCTACAGTATGCAGCAATCTCTACCATTTCTTTTGGGGATTGGGCTGAACTTGAGGCTGAGGTTCAAGCGGATGCCCGGTTGAGAGGCATAATTCAAGATTTATTACAAGACGCAGGTTCTCATGCAGGTTTTGAAATCAAGAGGGGAAGGTTGCACTATAAGGGGAGGCTAGTAATAACTAAAGACTCAACTAAAATTCCCCAAATTCTGCAGGAATTCCATGATTCTAGCACGGCAGGCCACTCAGGTTTTTTCCGAACTTACAATAGAATCTCCGGCTTGTTATATTGGGAAGGAATGAAGGGGCAGATTCAGAAATATATCAAAGAATGTGATGTGTGTTAGAGAAACAAGACTCAAACGTTATCACCTATTGGTTTACTACAACCGCTTCCAATTCCAGGCAACATATGGACTGATATGGCAATGGATTTCATTGGAGGTTTGCCAAAGGCTATGGGAGTGGATACCATTATGGTGGTGATTGATAGGATGACAAAATATGCTCATTTCTACCCATTAACCCATCCATATACGGCTAAGGAGGTAACCAATGCTTTTGTTAAAGACGTGGTTCGATTGCATGGATTTCCAAACACCATTGTATCGGATAGAGATAGGGTGTTCATGAGCACCTTTTGGATTGAATTATTTCGCATGGCTAGAACAAAATTGAGATATAGCTCAGCTTATCATCCTCAAACGGATGGCCAAAGTGAGGCAGTCAACAAGTGCTTGGAGACTACTTGAGGTGCTTTACGGGGACTAAACCGAAGCAATGGCCTAAGTGGCTCACTTGGGCTGAATATTGGTACAATACCAATTATCATAGCGCAATCCAAATGACTCCTTTTAAGGCATTGTATGGAAGAGACCCTCCAACTCTAATTCGGGGAGGGAGGGAGTCCACTATTATGGAGGCCCAAACTTTAATGGAAGAATGGAACCACATGCTGGATGAGTTCAGGTTTCAGTTAGAAAGAGCTCAGAACAGAATGCAGACTTATGCAGATAAGAAAAGAAGGGAAATTGAGTTTGAAGTTGGGGAAAGAGTGTATCTGAAGCTTTAACCTTATAGACTCAAGTCCTTGGCTAAAAGGATCAATCAGAAATTGAGCCCCCGCTATTATGGGCCTTATGAGATTGTGGAGAAGCTTAGCCCAGTGGCATACAAATTGCTGCTTCCAGCCATTTCACTGGTCCACCCTATTTTTCACATTTCGCTTCTAAAGAAGTGTGTATGCCCTAAGGTGGTTGCGCAACCGCTGCCCACAGCTTTGACAACTGATTGTGAATTGCAAGCGCAACCAGAGGACATTCTTAGCACCCGGACTAACAGCAAGGGGGAGCTGGAGGTTCTAATTAAATGGCAAGACTTACCTAAATTGAGAACTCTTGGGAAGTGGCAGCAGACATTCAGCAGCAGTTTCCTTCCTTACACCTTGAGGACAAGGTGGGCTTTGAAGGAAGGGATGTTGTTAGGACTTTAGTAAATAGAGAGACAGTAAAGGGTGAGGTAAAAGCAAGTGCTAGAGTTTCACCCTATGCTAAGGTATACGTGAGAAAGAACCAAAAAAAGAAGAATGACTTGGGTTTTGTAACTAACTTTGCCAGCTGGCAAGGTTAGAGAGGGGTATGAGGTTTTGCTAATTTTGTTATGGGTGAGAAGGAGGAATATAGGGAACAGGGAGAGTGCTGAGGGGGGTATATCAAATTATTGGAATAGTAGATGGGAGAGAACTAGGTCTCTCGAATACCTAGTAAGCTTGTAAACATTTTCCTTTTAGTGTGAATAATACACCATTGAAGGAGGAGCTAGATACTACACTGGTTCTGCTTCTATTCCTTCTTCTTCAGTGATATTCTTCTACAACTTTTCTACTCATTGATACCAGTTCCTTACAAGACCACTCCCCACAAAAATATAGTTCTTCTTGGGTAACCCTCATAGAGTAATCGATTTGATGAAAGATTTGATTCTATGTTGGCAAAGTCTAATTATGAAGTTGATTAAGACAATATATCAAGAATTATTGAGTTTTTATTTAAAAATTTTTTTAATGAAGGATGTGGACAAGGTTCTATTTATGGAAAATATTTGGAAAATATAGAATTGACAAACTATTGCTTCAATCAAATTCTTTGGTGAATGTATGATTGTTAAGTTGTTTTCTTTTATTTTAAAAACTTGTGCGTGATTTAGTTTCTCCTTGCTGTCCACTTTGTTAATATGCCCTCACTGAGTCTGTATAACTCACTTTATTTCCTTTCCTTCTCTTCAGATTCGCAGGGTGCTGAATAGCAGGTTCCTGAAAGTAGCTGTTCTACCCAAAATATTCCTTTTGGTAGGCCTTTACTGTGGAAAAAGGCTCCTATTTTGTTGACTCTAGTATTTTGTAGCTATAAGGTATGAGATCAGTAGTTTTTGGATTATGTATTTAGCCATAACATGTATATGATTATTACTCTGAAAATATTCTAGCTGTTGCTTTTAGCTGTTATATTTGATATAAAACAGGTTTATATGTTTTTTTTGTGTTGTTCAGTTTTCAGGGGAGACTCTGCCGAATTTTTGGCAGCCCCGATACTTAAGTTGCTAAATTATATGAATAGAATTTTGTTATTAGACTTGCCAGATTAAGTAAACCAGATTGACTTGTGCGTCGATCACAGCCCATGTTTAGGACATGACAATAAAAGAATGCATTACTCCTATTGTTGATGTTGCCATTGGTCAATCTGATGCTCTTTTGCATTTTCAACATTATTACTAACCAAAATTGCTAAAACCCCATAGGACATAGAAAACAAAACTTGGCATGGTTGAGGATATTAGATTCTGCAAAAAAATCAAAACAACAGCAAAGTCATTCCATATAACTCCCACAGGTTTAGAGAAAACTCTAATTTAGCATCTTATAGCACTCCCAGTAAGACTTTTCCACAGCACTAAACTAGAAAACCAACAGCAATTACACTAATTCCCATATATCAATAGAAAATAGTGTAAATTCCAAGTATGATATGTAAAATTCCTGCTTGACACTCTTTTTCATCGAAAACACCTTGCTAATGTGTTTCAAAGGTATCACAAGCCTAGACTTTCATAAGACTCCATGTACAAATGACTTTGTTTCAGTAAACTACCAGATCTCTAACTCAAGTTTTGTTCCTCTTTAAAAACTTTGATCTTATTCTATTTACAAAGAACCATATCATACCATATGACTTCCCTTATGCATCCCATTTACAAATTCGAGATTATGAGAATAAAGCTTGCAAAAGCTTGCATCTCTTGATCTTCTGACATTTCGAGCCATTTCCTTTTCCAAGGTTTTCCCTACAAATTTATAAAGGGTCATAGGGTTATCACACAATATTTTCCAATGTCATAACATCATCCCAAAATATTTTCAAAGGTCATCCCACAATTTTTTTTAGGGTTAAAGAGTTATCTCACAATTTTTTTTTTTTTTAAGATCATAGGATTATCCCATAATATTTTTTAGTATCATAAGGTCACTTCACAATTTTTTTCCAAGGTTATAGGATAATCCTACAACTTTTTCAAAAGTCATGAGACTATCAAGGGCCAAACAAAGCCTCTTGACTTTATTCATATAGCAAATGCATTCAAGTATTAAAAAAAATCCTAATTTTGCATTATTATAAGGATTTCATGTTGTATTTACATTTAGAATTACCAAAGCTCAAGCATATTCATTTAGGCTCAAGCATACCGTCCCATAGTATTTTCTAGGGTTCCCACAAATTGTCTATGTCAAAAGGTTATCCCACAATATTTCTCCCATGATCATAGGATCATTTCACAATATTTTCTAGAGATATCCCTCAATTTCATCCAAGGTTGTAGGGTCATCCCACAATGCCATGAAGCACTCTAAAATTTTTTCAATGTCATAGAGTTATCCTTCAATATTTTCAAGGGTTATAGGACCATCAACGGTCAAATAAAGCATCAAGATTTTATTTGGATAACAAATACATCTGAGTATAAAAAAAATCATAATTTTGTATTATAAATAAAGATTTCATGTTGCATTTAAATTTAGGATCAGTAAGACTCAAGTATATTCGTTTAGAATCATCGCATCTCAATTTTGTACGGGCATAAAGGTTAACTTCACTATCTCATAATATTTTCGATGGTCACAAAGTCATCCAGCAAATATCTTTAGGGTCATAGACTCATCCCACATTTTTTTCTCCAAATTCATATGGTTATTCCATAATATTTTCAAGGGTCATAGATCATTAAAGGTCAAATAAAGCATCCTAATTTTATTCATATGGCAAATAAATATAAATTTCATATAAGAATCAAATATACCATTCCACAATATTTACAATGGTCATAGGACCATCCCAAAAATATTTTTAGGGTCATAGATTCATCTCACAATACTTTATAAGATCATAAAGTCCTTCAACAATTTTTTCTATAGTCATAGAATCATCTTGTAATTTTGTTCTAGGGTCAAAAGTCATCCCACTATTTTCTAATGTTATAAAACCATCTCAGTTTTTTCATCAAAGGTTCAAATAAGGCTCAAGAATATTCATTTAGAGTCATCGTATCACAAATTTATAGGATGAGTCAATCATAGAATTCCAAAATTTTTTTAGGATCATAGGATCAATCTACAATTTTTTCCAAAATCATAAGACTATCAATGGCCAAATGAAGCATCTTCACTTTATTCATTTAGCAAATGCATTCAAAGATGTAAAAAAAACATCATATGGTCATCCCACAAATTGTTTGTGTCATAGGGTTATCCTACAATATCTCCCAGGGTCATAGAATCATTTTACAATATTTTCTAGAGTCATCCCAAAATTTCATCTAAGGTCGAAGAGTCATGGCACAATATTTTCCAGTGTCATATATCACCGCACAATTTTTTCAGTGGTCGATAAAGCATCCCGATTTCATTTGTTAGCAAATGCATTCAAATACAAAAAAAAAAAAAATCCTAACTTTGTATTATAAATAAAGATTTCGTTTTGCATTGGAATTTAGGGTAAGCAAGACAATTATATTCATTCAAGGTCATAGCATCTCAATCTTGCAGGGTCATAAAGGTCATCCCACAATATTTTCAACATCCATGAAGTAATCCAATAAATTTTTCCATAGGATAGGGTCACAAGGGTCATCTCACAATATTTTTGACGGTCATGAAATAAACCAACAAATTTTTCTGTAGGGTCATAAGGGTCATCCCACAATATTTTTGATGGTCATAAAGTAATTCAACAAATTTTTCCATAGCAGTTATCCCAAAAAATTTTCAAGGATTATAAGATCATCAAGGTGAAAAAAAAAAAAAGGCATCCTAATTTTATTGACATAGCAAATGAATAAAAGTTTCATATAAGAATCAAACATATCATTTCACAATATTTACTAAAATCATAAAGTCATCCCAAAAATTTTTTCCAGGGTCATAAAAACATCCCACACTACTTCATATGATCATAAGGTCATTCAACAATTTTTTCAGTAACATGAGTCATCCTATTATTTTTTTAATGTTATAAAAGCATCCCACAATTTTTTTATCAAAAGGTCAAACAAGGCTAGAGTATAGTCACCATATCTCGGTTTCATAGGATGGTCAATCATAGGCTCATAATCAAAAGGTTCAAAGATTGCAACACATTAGAATTGAAAATTCCCTTTACAAAATGGATCACAAAAGAGATACATACCATATAAATTTCTAATTATGGGGGAAAAAAAGGAAAACTATCATCGCTGAGTGTATCAAGAACAAACTCAATCCTATAGCATCTATAATTCAATTTAAACATTTGATTCATCGAAATAGAACCTTCACTTGAAAATTTAAGAAAGAGATTATTGCCAGAATCATGGATAAAAGAATGCATTATCGTGACAAAAAGGGAAAAGAATTACCTCAAAAAGATGTCATAATATAGAGAAACGATTTTATCTCCAAGTATTAAATTCAGATTCATCCAAATTTAAATTCATTATTAAATATTCAAGAACAAGCTAATTGCCACAGTAACATAGAAAGGGACCCCTTATATTGTGAAATTGCTGCCACACGATTACGTCAGAGGGTGTTTACTCAAGAAAGGGGCCAACCTTCAAATTCATATGGGTGTTCTACAATATTTTCAAAGGTCATAATATATTGCCACAATTTTTTCAAGGTTCATAGATCATCAAAGCTCAAATAAAGCATCCTAATTTCATTCATATGGTAAATGAATATAAATTTCATATAAGGATCAAATATACCATTCCACAATGTTTACAATGATCATAAGGTCATCCCAAAAATTTTTTTAGGGTCATAGATTCATTCCACAATACTTTATGAGATCATGCGGTCCTCTAACAATTTTTTCTATAATCATAGAATCATCTTACAATTTTTTCTGTAGTGTCATAAGTCATCCCACTATTTTCTAATGTTGTAGAACCATCTCATAATTTTTTCATCAACGGGTCAAATAAGGCTCAAGAATATTTATTTAGAGTTATCGTATCACAATTTTATAGGATGAGTCAATCATAGAATCCCAAAATTTTTTCAGGGTTGCAGGATCAGTCTATAATTTTTTCAAAAATCATAAGGCTATCAATGGCCAAATGAAGCATCTTGACTTCAGTCATGTAGCAAATGCATCCAAGTATGGAAAAAGAACACCATATGGACATCGCACAAATTGTTTGTGTCATAGGATTATCCCACAATATCTCCCAGGGACATAGAATCATTTCATAGTATTTTCTAGAGTCATCCCACAATTTCCTTCGAGGTCAAAGAGTCATCCCATAATATTTTCCAATATCATAGATCACCCGACAATTTCTAGAGTCACAAGGTCATCCAACAATTTTTTCAAGAGTTATAGAACCATTATTGCTCAATAAAGCATCCTAGTTTCATTTGTTAAAGCATCTTGGTTTCATTTGTTAGCAAATGCATTGAAATACAAAAAATATTGATTTTGAATTATGAATAAAGATTTCGTATTGCATTTGAATCTAGGGTACAAGACACAAGCATATTCATTCAAGGTCATCACATCTCAAATTTGTAGGGTCATAAGGGTCAAATATGCCATTTCACATTTTTTTTACAGTCATGAAATAATCGAACAAAATTTTTCCATAGGGTCATAAGTATGCCATTCCACAATATTTTTTATGATCATGAATTAATCCAACAAATTTTTCCATAGGGTCATAAGGTTCATCCCACAATATTTTTGACTGTCGCAAAGTAATCCAACAATATTTTCGACGATCATGAAATAATCTAACAAATTCTTTCGCAGGGTCATAATGGTTGTCCAACAATATTTTCAACGGTCATGAAGTAATCCAACAAATTTTTCCATAGGGTCATCCCACAATATTTTCGACCTTCATGAAGTAATCCAACAAATTTTTCATAAGGTCATATCACAATTTTTTCAAAGATCATAAGATCATCAAATGTAAAAAAAAAAAAAAAAGCATCCTAATTTTATTTGTATAGCAAATGAATAAACATTTCGAATAAAACATACCATCTTATGATATTTACTAAAGTCATAAAGTCATCCCAAAAATTTTTTTCAAAGGTCATAGAATCATCACACACTACTTCATAAGATCATAGGGTCATCCAACAATTTTATCTAAAATCATAGAATCATCCCACAATTTTTTTCATCAAAAAAGTCAAATAAGGCTCAAGTATAGTCACCATATTTCAGTTTTATAGGATGAAAATTCACAATTTTCATCCTATAGGATGAAAATAAGGCTCAAGTACAGTCACCATATTTCAATCCAACAATTTTTTTTTTTTTTAGGGTCATAAGCTATCCCACTATTTTTTCGAGACTCATAGGTAGGTCATACAGTAATAAAAAATGTTCAAAGATTGCAACACATTACAGTTGAAAATTCACATTGCACAAAATGGGTCACAAAAGAGATATATATCATCTAATTTTCTAATTATGGAAAAAAGAAAAGAGAAAGAACCATCGCCTAGTGTATCGAGATCAGACTGAATCCTATAGCATCTGTAATTTCAATTCAAACATTTGATTCATCGAAATAAAAATTTTTCTTGAAAATTGAAGAGAGAGATCATTGCCACAATCATAGATAAAAGAAGGCATTACTGTGACAAAAAGGAAAAAGAAACTACCTCAAAAAGATTTGTCAGAATACAGAGCAACTATTTCATCTCCAAGTACTAAATTCAGATTCATCCAAATTAAAATATGTTCATAAATATTCAAGAACAAGCTAATTGCCCCAGTAACGTATAAAGGAACCTCATATATTGTGAAATCACTGCCACAAGGTTACGTCAGAGGGTGTCTGCTCAAGAAGCGGGCCACCCTTCAAAGAAACCCAATAAAATAGAAAATCGAGCGATTTGAAAGGATAGAGAGAAGAGGAATAAAAGAAGAAAAGCATGGAGGCACTGGCACTAAAAGAAAGATCACCGAGACGAAGGTGATGCTGCAAGACGAGAGAGGAAATGAGGAATCAAACCAAATGGGCAAATAGTCAAGTTTGAAATAGCTCTTCTGATTGTTTATATAGGCAGTCTCACACACTGGCAATCTTACGCAACCTATAATTTTATTTATTTATTTTAATGACAGCGTTCTTACGTAAGCTTAACTCTCGTAATTATGTTTTTCAATTTGGATGATTTCGGTCACCCGGCATTCTTACGCAAGCCGTTTTTGTTTTTTAATTAACGGCATTCTCACGCAATCTTATGTCTTGTAATTACAAAGGTTACAAAATATTTTTTGGCGGTAATTGTGTGAGCCTTTCAAAAACAATTTTATAACTACTAGTAAAAGATAAACTAATGTAATTTGTCGTTATGATTCGATTTGTCGACGACATATTGGACATTAAATTTTTAAATATCTTTTTAATCCTAACTTTTTAATATTTTCAATCATAATTACCTGTTATGACATCAATAATAGTACTACTATTTTATTATCATTTTTTCTATGAATATATATATATATATATATATATATACACTACTATTTTTAACCCATACAATACACAGATTTTTAAAAAATTAAAGTTAATATGTATAAATTTTTAAGAATGTTAGATAAAAGTGATTTTTTTTAAATATCTAAATTTCTTAATATTTACATAATCAGAGTCATATGATAATTTAAAAATGAAATTTATTACATCATTGTATCATTTTTTTATCAAACTTAATTTATTAAAATCAAAGTAAAAAAAAAATATATACAAATTAAAAGATTTGAAATTTAATCTAGAATATCTTTTTATAATATTTAAAGGTAATTCAATAATTAAAATAAAAATCAATGCATCATTTCACCACTTCCATGTCTTTTATTATAATTAAACCGAAATATATTCATGATATTTATTTAATAATTCTTACATAGGAATTCAGTATAATCCTATCTTTATAATCATAATATATATAAATACTGAATTTTTTTAATCTAACCATAATTTAATTATATTTTATATAAAATTTTCAAACCAATATGTACTAATGCAAATAATTTTTAATATTACACAGTAAAATATACGACTTATTAAATATTACATAAAACATTTTTACTTGTACAATAACGTAAGATGAAATAATTTTAAAAAATAAAAAGTATAAATATGAAATTATTATTGAAAAAAAATTATATTAAATAAAAATTGTATAAATAGATTTCATATATCATCTTGTTATTTAATGTGTAATTTGTTTTATAGGTCTTTTTCCCAATGTTAAATTGAGAATCAAACAATTGAAAAAAATATTAATTCATTTTTCTTATCCCTCACCCTTATTAAAAAGTTCATTCTATTTATCCTTCCTATCTCTTTATTCGTCCCTTAATTAACAATTTGTTAAATCCCAACTAAATAGAATATATGTTTTTTTGCAACAATTAACTGAAAATCAAGAATTAAAAGGAAAAAATCCATATATTTTCCGGCCTCCATCACATCCTTTAATATCCCAATATTTGAAAGTATAAATTTGTTCTCTATAATAACTCAATATGAAAGTATTATACATTTTATAATAAATTTATTTTTAAATTTTAACTAAGGATAAAACAATTGAGGAAAAAATTTATTCCACTTTTCTCTCTATCCCTTTTAATTAATTAGCCTCATAACGTTTATTTTATGTAATAAATGAAGGTGACTTTCAATGAAAAAAAATGTGCTAATAGAAGAGATGGCCTTGGAAACACGCATGACTGGAAAAATGGAAGAGACAATCAATCATCATTTATTTGAGGACATATAGAAAGTAGGAGTATTCGTGATCCGGTTTGGTTCGGTTTTGGACAAAATTCTAACCAAACCAAACCAATTGGTTCATAACAAATATCAACTAATTGGTTCATTTTTTGCAGACCAATCGAACAAACCAAATCGATTCTAAGTTAGTTTGGTTTGGTTGATTTTCGGTTTTTAATGGCATGCACCCTCATCTCATTGTCTCCTCCTCCACCATTCGCATTGAAACTAAAAACAGAGCCAACCTACACTAGATATTCAAAACAGAATCCCAAACCCAAAATAAAATCCTATACAACCCATCAATCAACAACCAAATCAAATCAAAGATTAGAAATATTATAGCTCAGGTGAGGATAGTGTGTTCACACATTAGAACAACAATACTTAAAAAAATTCATGCATATCACAGTTCAAACTTTAAATAACAAAAAAACAAAGAACAACCTTAGACTGTCAAACATGGTGTTGTAGACTTGATCAGCCATTGTTGTCTTGTTGAGGGATAAAGGTGGTGGGCGACTCGATCAGCCGCAGCGATTCGATCAACAACAATGGCTGAGCATGATGCAGAGGAAGGGATGAAGGCTGTGGACAAATCGATCGATGATTTCCATCATTGAGAGTTGAGATAGGAAGAGATGGAAGGGATGCGAGCTGAGGGCAGTGCATGGCAAAGGGATTGAGTGCTAAAAGAGTGAAGGGAGGAAGAGGGATGAAGAGGACAAAGATGGATAAGGGCGGTGGGCAACTCAATCGGCGATAAGGAAGAGGGATAAAGGGGTGCGATGGTGGAAGGCAAAGGGAGAGTGAAAATGTGAGGGTTTCCATTGTAAGGGACTGAGCGACACTGAAAGGGAAAAAGAGAGAGGGGTATTTTTGGGTAAACATAGAATTATAAGGACATATATGATATTATGTCACATACACTTCGATTCGATTCTGAAATTCAGAACGGAAAACCGAACTGAATCAGTCAATTTTTTGTTTCGATTTTCTTTTTTGCTATTGGTTTTTTTTGTTCGATTATCAATTTTTTATTCGGGTTGATTTGGTTTTGAACACCCCTAATAGAAAGCACTTTTTATTTGAGTCTACGATAGAATGGATAAGGAATGGTGAAAAAAAGGAATGAAAATCTTTAATCAAAAATATTATTAGTCAAAGAAATATTAATTAGACATAGCTAAAAACTATTGAGGCAAAATATTTAAAATTAAAAAAAATCCTCCTTATATAATTATTAAAATTTATTATCTAATTCTAATTTTCAGCATAAACTATAGCATAAAAAAAATTGAAGACAAAATATCTCAATCTATTCGTCATTTTTTAATATACTAAAATATTATTTAATGGATTATCTAATTTTAGGAAAAAATGATCTAATTTATTATTATAACATTTAATTTGTTAATTATATTTTAATTACAAAATTTTTTTATATCTTTTATTACTGTATAAATAAAATAATCATTAATTATATCTTTTATTACTGTATAAATAAAATAATCATTAATTATCCGAATGCTTCTCAATGTGTGTGTATATACATATGTGATTGAGAAATCAATCAAATCAAATCATCACTAACTCCTCTTGCCTACTTTATTCAACTATATTCATTTATACTTTGTAAATAATATAATGCAACTAGAGCCCTTCTTGTGGAGCAAGGTTTGTTTTTATTGTCGTAGTATAATGTAATTGGAGATCACATTTAGGACTAAGTTTGAACTGTGTTTTCAAATCTTGAACAGAGTAGAAATGACCTAGCCTGAATGCAAGCAAATTCAGTATAGACGAGGGTAAATAAAAAGCTTGAACAAGTTTATTTATCCAATTGTACAAAAACTTCATTCAAAATTATGCTAGATCCTAAATTTCAACTCTCTGAAGCGAAGAAACAAAGATTAACATAAAATAAAAATAAAAAGAATGAAATAAAGAGAAATCCAAACCTGCTCACAACTATTGAAGATTCATGACACACCCGCAGCCACACAGATTTTACACACGCCACACTCAGCCATCTTTGTGTCTCAGCTTGAGGTTGACTACCTGAGAAATCTGCCAGCAAGGCAATGGCTGGTTCCTAATGACAAAGCAACCTATGGACAAATATAACCAAAAATGTAAATAAAAAATAATATTAATGAAGTACTTGAAAATCTAGTAAAGGCTTACCCTATAAATCAGTAACTATATATGATAGTGTGAGGAGCTTGACAATACAAGATGCCTTCCAGCTATAGGAGCTCATACTCCTAAACCTTCTACTATGTGACTTTTATGCATGAGACTTGGCCCCTACACCTAGCCCATCCCCTCTCAAAACGGTGAAAAGAAAAAACATTAAAAGAAGAAAGCCTTTGGATTTTGGAACAATAACCATTTGATAAAGTGATGGGTTTCCATGAAGTTACAGGGAATTCCTTGGAAAAAGGGGCTGCATACATCATGGATTTATCTAATAATATAATGGATTAATCTAATAAGGAAACAAGCTCTCAAGCAGCTGCTAGATAGATACAAAAAGGAAATATACAATAGTGCCATGAGCAATTGTTCATAACAAGGAATGAAATTTCTGCTATGATCTCAAGCAGCAGCTAGACAGATACAAAAAGGAAATATACAATAGTACCATGAGCAATTGTTTATAACAATGAATGAAATTTCTGCGATTGTTTAGCCATTAGCTATTGCAATGGGCAGAAGACAACAAAGAAGAAAGACGTTATTTTACCGTACATGTCAAGTTGTTTGCAAGCTCTAGGCATTTGCAAAGCATGAAGATCGTTCTACTACCAAGCGAGCTTGTTAGAGCTCATAATTGCTAGATTTAGGCTTCCTATATCTTAAGCTCAAATAAATGCCTTTTGAAGTACTTGAATGGATAAAAGTGAGGGACTTACATAGAC
The DNA here is from genome assembly GCA_031439595.1 of Pterocarpus santalinus. Classification (NCBI taxonomy): domain Eukaryota; kingdom Viridiplantae; phylum Streptophyta; class Magnoliopsida; order Fabales; family Fabaceae; genus Pterocarpus; species Pterocarpus santalinus. The sequence goes on from CM062532.1 coordinate 64,689,918, forward strand.
ATAATCAGTGTTTGATAATATGCCTAAAGATCATACCCTTAGCAAAAAATTGTGCTGAAACTAACTATGGTTGAATCATTAGACCCAGAAAGTAAACAGACAGCCTATCTACATCTGCTACACTACTTCATCTACATAAACTTTCCACCCCCATTCCTCTTTCTATTTTTAGGGGTGGGAAGCAATGATGATAGAAGTAGAGTATAAAAATTAATGGCACCATGAACTCCCAACTACGATTAGATTAGTACCTCAAAAACTTTCCTCTGCTTGATTGCTTGTTTGTCCACTAATTGAACTGACCTTCCGCTTTTTCCTTAACCTGATCAGAATTTTTTTTTTTGTTAGAAATAATCCATTATCAATTAACTAAATACTAACTAAATTATGAACATCCAAAAAATCTTCTTGGTTGCTTTCTATTCTTTGGTAAATGTAATTATGAACTACAGTTTAGAAGAAGATATGTTCAAAGTGGCTGCATTGAGATTTTCGAAAAAAAAAAAAAGTTAAAAAATAAACTAAGATAAACAGTAAGGATTAGAAAGTTGATGTCATATCAAAAACAAGAAAGTAGGTTCTCTACTAAAATTGGAAACTGAGAAATCACTTTCATAATTCAAGTATACCCAACAAATAAGCTTGCTCCATTCTTTAAATCAATCAATCAATCTTCATTTTCCATTTCTCACTAAAACTAAAGGATCAAACATGTCATCTTATTAACTATTTAGTGCTCCTGAAAAAGAGAACAATAACTTTCACATTTTATTCTTTCCAGATCTCTATAACTTTAAACAAGGACAATATGGAAAGCTTAAATCCCTTGTTATTCTAAAATGGTCTCGGAATTTGTTTTCCCAGTTCCAATGGGGGAGAGATAACATCATAATAATCAAATAAGATTCAAATTAAGCATTTCAGGTGTTAAATGAAGAACCTAGACTCTACAATAAGCATTGCAGAACAGTTTGTCTTAATTTCAGTTGAGTGTTGCTCTTACAAGTACAGTGGAGCACCCGGCAGCAAAGGCAACAATGTCTGAGAGCAATGCATGCTTCTTCTTCAAAACCTCGGATGGGAATTTTTTTTTTTATTTTTGCTAGGGTCCGGCATGCAATCTTTTCGCCTAAGGTTGTCCAATAAAAAAATTGATGCGTCAAAGATCGTTGAGTCACATACACATTATTAAAAAGAGCCTAAAGCAAATCATCAACAATGTTACAAATGTAATTAACCTAAAGCACCGAGCGGTGATGAGAGTGCACCTTAGACAGAGAGGGAGTAATGAAAGTGCTGAGAGGGACCACGCTCACGAGGATTGGTAGAAAGAGAGGTTTGCAAAGCAAAGGTCTGATTCGAAGCCCAACGATAAGACTCTTAATTTTAAATTAAAAGGGTAGAGAAAAAGTGATACATGCACCAGCCGGGAATCGAACCCGGGTCTGTACCGTGGCAGGGTACTATTCTACCACTAGACCACTGGTGCTCGTCATTTATAATTAAAAAATTATGATAGCCGTCTCCGATATCTCGATGGGTTCGAAACTCTTTGTATCAACTATCTTTCTCTGTAAAGAAATTTTTTTTTATTTTTTTATTTTTTATAGGAATCTTTGCAAAGAATATACTGTATATAACTTCATATTCAAGGAAAGCAAATTACACGTCATACGTGGACACGGCTCACAGTACAAACTACAGAAGGCAAAATCTCACTGTCTTAGCTGCCATGGCTTTTGGCTAACAGTGCAGATCCTGTCCTGCTAATTTGTTGAAACAGCAGCCATCTTCTTGGCCCTAAATATCTTAGCAAACCCTAGAAGCTTCCCTATATGCGGCATAACATTTTTGACAGCACCATGTGCATAGAACCTTTCAGTCCATGTAGACTTAGTGCTGCATTGGTCTGGCAGCTTCACCCCAGCGATGTCTCTGTCTCCCTTAGCCGCCCCAGGGAGCCACCAAATGCAATAGAGTTATATTGGCTAAATATATTGTGTATGAATATTTTGTTTACTTACATATCATTCATTATTGGATAGAGCACCACACATCATTCAATAATAGATAGAATAGAATGTGAATTTATATGATGAATTTATATGATATCTTATGCATAATATATTAATCAAATATTTCTCAATGTAATATTCTAGTACCCTACTTGGTCAACACTGAAAAAAGGCCTTGACTTTTGCTTGTCTTGTTAAAAGCATCCGCCCGCAGCAACGCCAATCCTTCTACTACCTCCTTTTATCAACCTCTTCCTCTCATCCTCTCCTAGTGCTCCTCTAAAATTTTCAGTTATTTCTTAAATTTCAACTAATGATTCAATAGACCCTTGTGTTTCATATTTGTTAATCAACTAACTAACTAACTGTATTAATATATGAAAATAGCTTACCCATTTATTTTATTATCAATTCATATTATTATTCAATTTATTTATTAAATTTAAATTTTGAGGAATTATAATTTGCTAAAATAATATATAAAAATCATAAATTTTAAAAAATACAACAAATACATTATAATATAAAAATCACTAATCTTATACTATTTAATGAATAAATTAAAAAATTAATTTGATACATTATCAATATAAATAATTTTATACTGTCATTCAATTATATAGTATTATATGTGAGACTTTCGAAGTAGTAGGTGAAAAAGTTAAATACTATTGTTGATATAGTAGTACATAATTAAATATTTATGTAAAATATTTTTATACTAATAATACATCAAAATTAAATTTATTAATTAAATGAAAAAGTAGACTGTTATACAAATAAAATATTTTTATGAGATCGTTAATGAGGTATGAAACCTTTAACAAAAAACTAACAAGGATTCGATGTAATTGTAAGTGAGTTGTAAAGAGATGACTAAAATTCAAATTCTAGAAAAAACAATTATTAAGAGGAACTTTTAATCGTGACAGTCCTAGAGAGCCCTTAAAAAAAATGCTTTAATTGAAAGATCTATTTGGTCGTAAGTTATAGACCAATTGATTTTAATAAAATATGATTTTATGTAAAATTTATCATAGTGCCAAGGAATTGCAGAGTTTTTGACTTATGCATGTTATTCATTGTAGTTCTTTCAGGAAAATAAATGAGTTATATTAACTAATAATATCTAGTAGTTCTATTAGCTTATATCGCATATGCACCTAAATGGTACACGGGATCAATTGCCTATGTAGAAACCTAAAATAATTCATCCATATCAGATATAACTCATATATTTGAATTTCCATAATTTGAGAAATCTAATAAGCACTAAGCAGACACAAAAAGAATACTAAATAAGAAAATGTAGTTGCACAAGCTATGTGAGGTATGCGCATAATTTGTACCAATTTAAAAAAGTTGCATAGAAACCATAGTTCTAAATAAAAGTGACATTTGCACAAGCTATGTAAGTTTCTGCAAGTATGTTAGTCCTTTTAAGTCCTAAATAAAGTGCACAAGAAGGCGACCATGATTGCAGTCCTAGTGTGTACTTGAATTAGCTTATTTTAGGTTCAAAATAACTTATAATTAGAAGTTCCCTAAAATAACTTTTACAAGAAAAACACGATTATATCTAAAAGCAAAAAGTGTTTTCCAAACATGCCTCAGGTGTATCTTAGTAAGTCCTTACATGTAAAGACTCCATCAGTTTCTCAATAGTATGAATCATTCAATATGAAGCAAACAGAAGATGATAAAGTGGTTAAGGTTAAGAAGCATGAGTCGCGGCAGAGTTTGGTTCCACCAACATTTTCTGCAATTTCTATCTACTACGAGATAGCGCACTTATTTATCCAATATGGACGAGCTGAACCTGTACAGCACCTCATTAATAACGATGCAACAAGAGCTCCCAACTTGAGTTGTGAGACTATGCACTTTACCACCATAACCATAAGGGAATACGGTAAGAATTCAAAACTTTTTTAACCCACAAATGATTGTTTAAGATGATAAACAAGCTTGAACCAGGAAGAGGAGTGCGTGAGTTAAAATCATAGAAAGACAACTCGGATAAAGAGATTGCATAACTATTGTGCACCTCAATTCCATACATTATTGTGCCAACTCAAGCAATCCCTGACATACATGCACTTCAAGTAAACAGGAAAAATCAAATTTTGATGACAGAATATCTACAAAATTCCATAGTTCCTTTTAGTGATAGTAGCTCTGTAACTACAAGAAACATAGTCTACTATGAATCCGCAAATTAAATTTTGCTGGTTTTGAGAAATAGCAAATGGAAGTTCCAAAAGAAAAAGGAATAACAATAAGCAACCATAACAAGTCTTAGAAAACCAATGGACCATGTCTTGTGATAACAAGGTACTAGCAAGTCTGAGGGCTTAAAACTGTCATGACAACCTTGCTCACTTGCAGTCTACACCAGCTTCAGCAGCGCGACGAGGCTTGTTTTTCCGCCTGCTCCCATTTTGTCGGAATCCAGCAGGCTTTGCCGAATCCTCTGGGGTTGGCTTTGCTCGGATGCCACTCTCCTCTTTCACTGGATCTTTCTTTTCTTTAACCTGTACGGACCTCTTCCTTTTTCTTTTATTTACTGCAATAACCTGAGTTTTCAAATCCTTGCTGGAACCATTACCATTACCATTACCATTCACATTCTCCTCATCTTTCTCTATCTTTTCAGTTGCTTCTACTTCTTCAATATCATCCATCAGCGGCTTTATTGGTCTTCCTCTTCTTCTGAAAGATGGGGCTTTTTCCTCTTCACCACTTCCAGGATCCTCCCTCTCAACAATAGCTGGTTGCTTCTTCCCTTTCCCTCTGCCTCTACCCATAGTTAAAGGACAGTGTTGACAAAATGTACTAAATATCTCTATAAGAAATCTGTGCAGACAAAACAACCATACTTGAAAGCCCAAATGAAGACCATATAACTGAATGACAATGAAAGATGTCAAAGTGAAACAAACCATGAGCTTTACAAGATGATAGTTAAAACTACATATCCATCTTGAGTGATGCTACATGCAAACCACACTTACTTTCACAACTCCACTCAAATGCAATTTTTCATTTTTATTTAATCATTTGTTTATCTTAAATCAATGGCAACAAAAATTAAGTATGTAATTATAATTTCTAGCACATTTTTTTTTTTTACTGTTTAAGGATCAAATAAGGAGAAAATCAGTTGAAATTCTGATGTAAGCCAAAAACAAGAACTTCAAGATATTGTACATATGCTCAGTCCTTCCAATGAACAACATAAAAAAATAAAATAAAAAATAAACCTAAGACACGATTAGAAAAATCAGTTTAGGGGATGGTTTCTGTGGTCAATAATGAGAAACGACATCCTCAAGCATTGGACTTGCATCCTACTATTTCTGAAATCCTGAACAACCAATCAAAGGATCAAGTTATGTCCATCTTCACCTAGGAAAGTTATAAAGACATCTGCCTGTGAAAAACATTAAAATCTGTTTTCAAGCCATTCTCCTTATCAACAGATTGAACCATATCACAGATCACCTAATCCCAAAAGGAACAAATGAATCCCACTTCATTTTTAAAGCAAAAGATGAGAGAAACTCAAATTAAAAAAAAAAATCGATTTCAATATCAATACACCAAAAAAACAGCACACAAACACAGATATCATGTGATTTTGTTTAAGGATATGTTCGATCTAGTACAAGCCCAATATAAGTAGACACCATAAATTCCTCTAGTCCTAAACAATAAGAACTTGTATCACCTTCCAAGTTCACTCTAAGGAACCAAACAGATTATGAAACTTATCAGAAACACCAAAAAAAGACAGCAAATAACATTGTAGAAACATAGAAATGAAATGATGCTAACCTGGTATCTTGTAACACCTTTCTGCATCTCAAACACAACCCATTTTACAGAATCTGATTATACAAAACCAGAAACTGAGTAAGCCCGGATGAAAGTACTGGTTTTTCTGTGAATGGCTTTGAAGTGAGGCATAACAGAGAGGGAAAAAGTGGTCAAAATTTTGATCTGGGACAGAGAAGGTGCAGACGCAGATCAGAAAGATGAGGAAAAAAAATACAGATATCAGCTTAAAGATTGAGACTTGATGACTGAAAGGGGAGAACTAGGTTAGAGAGCAGTAGGCAAAGAAAGAACTCAAAGAAGACATGGACGCAGAACTGAATTAACGCTGAAGTAAGAAGGAAAAATAGACAATATATATATATATATATATATATATATTTTTTTTTTTTAATTTTTATATATTATCATTATAAACAAAATTTATATAAATATCTAATAGCAATCTTAAATAAAATATTTGATTCAATTATTTATTATTTTAAAAATTTTATAAATTTTAAATATATAATTAGATAATAATATAAAAAATTTTTAATATATAAATTATATATATATATATTTTAATTTTTATATATTATCATTATAAACAAAATTTATATAAATATCTAATAGCAATCTTAAATAAAATATTTGATTCAATTATTTATTATTTTAAAAATTTTATAAAATTAAATATATAATTAAATAATAATATAAAAAATTTTAATACATATATATATATATATATATATATATATATATATATATTATGCTAAAGATGTAGTGTAAAAAAATTATTTATTGTGCATAAAAATATTATTTATCGAAGCAAAGATTAATTTATCTAGGGCAGTATTAGTTTCTATCGACAATAATTTTGATTAAAAGTATGTTTAAAACTTCTAGATTTTAGTACTGTATTTAAAGTTAATTATAAGATTTAAAAAGTGCATACAAGTGGCTGGTAAATAGAATTTTAAAATAATTAGTATAAATTTTTTTATAAATGAATAATTAGTCATGTGTCAAATGTTAATCCTACTGATAATATATGTCAATTTCAGTACTTATGAGTCCCGTATTTTAGCTGTATGCCTTGATGAATACGGTTACACCTCAATTCTGATTTGTAACATCATTATAGACATCAACAAGGACTCATGTGTTTTTGGAATTTCTAGTTTGTTGGCTGAACCTCTCTCATCATATATATATATATATATATATATATATATATATATATATATATATATATATAATTTTGATTTATTGTTATTCAACCATATTAAATTATATTAAATAAAATATTTGATAAATCAGTAAAATTGATTTAATAATGAAAATTTTGAGTAAATTGTATAAAGTTATAAATTCAAACTTTATTATTGATAATATAACAAAAAAAATAAAATATTTAATTTTTATAATAATTTTCTTAAAAGTTATATGTAATAGTACATAATTAATTATAATATAAAATACTTCATGTTGACAATATATTAAAAGCAATCCTTTTTTATTAGTAGATGATAATATAAAATTTCTACATTATAATAAATTGAAATAGAACTTATATTTTAATAAATAAAAAATCTTTTAGTTGAGACTTAACAAAAATTAGAGTCTGCTTTTTAACTTGAAATTGCTATTAGTACATTGATACTTGATTGGTAAAAAACAGTACACAGCTAACGTAAACATCATAATTTGTTAACTAAATTAAAATTAATATGTTTACCGTTTTTATTAAAAAAGTTCATATGTTTACAGTCCCTATTGATTGGTGATAATTATATTAGTAACTTCGTACTAAAATAGTAGTAAAATTTTATGAAATTTAACAAATAACATAAAATAAACTTAATAGTTGGACCCGCATTGGCCGATTGTAATGATGCCGTTTAACGAGTCCCTAGTTGAGAGTCCAATCTTTAATCATCTAATGAATGGACAATTCAATGGACTCCATATGAGCCCCATTAGCATAACAAAGGCTGTAAATTTGAAAATTTTCAGTGCCAATGGACAATTGAGGCGAGCCACGTAAGCCTAAGTCTGTGATATTCCAAAGTTAGGACATGAACGGTGGTTGGTTCGTTAAAAGTGAATTCGGTTGCTTTATTAGAGATTGCATTTGCATTTGAATGCTGGACTTTTGCCCCAGCAAGAAAGGCAGAAATTCTAACCAATCCTGTGAAGGAATCATGAGCCACTAATAGGCTCAATGCCTCAACATTATGCATTGATAACACCAGAAAACGTCATTACTTTTTATATAAATAAACTATGCTTGTCGAAAAACCACTAAAATTTAAAATTCTTTTAGTAATATTTTGTCTGTAATTTTTTTTTTCACCAGCCTGACAAACAAGGTTGTCACCAAACCAAATGCTAATTATGATCAATTATTCATCCAGCGTGCCTGCCAAAACACAATATATTGTTTCTCGTTCAAAAAAGCGGATATTCTTGCTATCCTTTGATTGTTTTTAGGGGTGATATTGAAACATAAATTGCGAAGTTCTGAGTCACCTACATTGGAAGTTACGCTCTTAAATCATTCAAGCATTATAACGCAGATGATGAGTTATAAGGTGGTATGCGTGAGTTTAGAACTACTGATAATTCATTATAATTTCACCGTTAAATTTAATAATAAATAATTCAACGGTTCAAATTTTATAAATTAAATAAAAATTAAAATTATTAATAAGTTCAAATTATATATTTATTCTCTAAATAAAATTGTTAGTGGCACCGCCAACTCTTCGACTGGCGGCTATGTGGCAGTACGGTGGAAGTGTTGATTTGAAATAAAGTTTAGGGACTTTGTTTTTGTAATTTTAAAATTAAATCACCAGTGGTCTCAAACAAAATAGGACCACCATATAAGCCACCATGCGGATATATCACCAAACACCATTTCTGAGATACACAGAGAATAAACAATTCTACAAGATGCAACATGAGTTTGCTGCCGCATTTTGGTATTATTCATCACCTGGTTCTTCTACGAATATAAGCACAAGACTTGCTCAAAAATATCAAGTAACAAATAATATAAATAATAAATCTCTATCAATTTGCTGGTGAAGAAAATGGTCATGTTAACATATTGATAGCCTTCAACCAAATAAACCTGCTTGTCTTGTGTTAGGAACCAGACATGACTAGATTTTATGAAAGAAAGGGGAAAATGAGGAAATAGACATGGAGAGAATTAGGGAGTAGTGGGGAACGCACATTTGTAACCAATTTTGCGGAGTTGGCATGGGGAGTGAGGTAAAACGCTATATGTATGAGATGGGGGTGTGTGATGAGGGGAGGCTAGAATTTGGAATTGGAACTTTGGGAAAGAATTGAGCCTCTCAAAAGCTCAATACCTTTGTCATTTTATTCTTTTGTTCTGTTTGTAAATTCCTCCAAGCAACCATTGGTATTGTCTTGATACTAGTTTTACGTTCAGTAATACAATCTTGTTTCCCTTCCTATTTTCTCGATAGGTACCAAGTTTCTATCAACTGGTATCAAAGCCTCCGTTCTTGGGGGCTCTGTGCCAGAAACCATGCATTTTGCTACAAAAGGATCAGAGTTCGAGTGAAAGAAAAGCATGAAGAGGATAACGCAGAATCTGAAGGACCTCAAAAGGCTAGTAAAGAAAACATTCCCTCAATGATGTAGATTACCAGTCTGGGAGGATAATGAAGCTCTGTGGTGGAGGAGAAGAAGGAGATTCTTCATGGAAGATTGGCCTCCTAACGTTTGTGCTCTTCTTGAAAGTAATTAGAAGGAGGGGGAGGAAAAGGAAGAAGTTGAGGAGGAAGAAGAGGAAGAAGACGAGGACAATGATGGGGAGGTAGTGGTGGTTGACCATCCATCCCAAAACTCAGATCCAGTAGAGGTGGTAAAGGAAGAGGCACCGCTAGAGGAGATCAAGCTTGTGGTGACAACCTTTGGGAAGAAAGCAGGAGTTACTAAATCGGTGGGGGAAGCAATGGTAGTGGTGACGAAGACTATGCTAGAAGCCGAGAACGAACCACCCACAGAACATAAGGAGAATATTTTTAGTTGTAACAACCATTCTGCGGGTCACGAGGAGCGAGGACATGCAAAACGGCTTCCATGGCAGAACCTGAGCAGTGGAGAAAAGGCGATACCAGAAGATATGGATTCATGTCGCTGCATATGAGTATGGAAAGAGGTGGGGTCACCTTTGAGGAGGCTCACTGGAGAAGCATGACAGAAAGTGACGCGAATGCCGAGATCGATCTATAATGGCGGCAGAAAAGAGACGCAATCAAGGGGTGGCCGCCTTCCTAAAGGCTATGGCATTGGTGCTGGTTGCGTCAGCAAACGCCGCTACGACGATGGTGACTAGAGTGGGTCATAGGAGGAGGACAATGGTACCATCGAGGGTGGTTTACACGAATGCGACGCAGAAGGTGACGACATCGATGTCGACATCGAGGTCGACGTCGACGTCTGCAACGAGAACGATAAAGGCGAGAGTGTCAACCTGTGTCCTCCGTCAAAGCTACTGATTCAGAGGTGGCGGAGACAGATATGGCAGCCGTGGAGTGATTGACCATCAACTACGGTGCTGGTGCAAGAATGAAAGAGGAAGCCGGTGGTGGGGCACTCCAGAGTCCGGGTCAAAAATTAAACCTAATGGGCCGGGCCCAATTGAAGGATAGAACAGAGATGTGGAGTTTTGGTGACAACAATAATTTTATACCTAAGATAGGCCAGGTCCAAACAAAGAAAAGGAAGCATGGGGTTTATGGTAATGATACCTATTCTCTGAGCTTGGTGAGTCGAGCCCAAATGAGATTTTGGGAAAAAAAGGCTCTAAAAATTCAACATCATGGAGTAAGTTTGAGGCTGAACATTGCGCCTTACTTGGAAATCAAAATGCTTATCTCTGCAGTAGAAAGGACAAACCAAATAGTTGAAAGGAGGAATCAACCTTTCAAAGAATTGAAGCTTTAGCTAGGGAAGGCCCAGAACCGAACGAAAAATCCAGCATATCAAAATAAAAGAGAGATGAATTACACCGCCTATTTGCTACCTATTTCTGAAAACCAGCAAACTCTGGTGGAGATGGTTACTATAGAACATTCGCCCCTCAGCAGCGACGCAAGAAAGGAGAATCGGAGTTTTGGTACCAACTATCTTATAGTAGCATGGGCTAGGTCCAAAGAATTGAAAAAAGAGCATGAAGGGCCAGGTACTAGAATTCATTCTCTAATCTTAATGGGCTAGGCCCCAAGCAATCTAGCATCTGTAGAAAGAAAGGGGCCGAAGATCAATTGGGAATTTAAATTGGGGCTTCTTGTTACAAAGGCCATATCACTTGAACGAAGCCATGGGGATGAAGAAGAATCCTTTATTGCTGAGTACTTGGCTTACAACCAGACTGCAGAGAAAGTCAATTTTGCTGCAAATGGAGTAATTACAACCAAATTAAGAGCTTTGGATAGCGTTCTTCAACTAGACATTACGTTAAAGACTCTTAATCTTTTAGGAAACCTTATTGGAGATGTTTACTCGGTGCCACCTTCTGGAATTATTAATTTATGTGTAGAAAATTCAGTAATTGAAGTTGACCATCCCCTATCTAGACAGGGCAATAATTCATCGCTCCTTAGGGGTCGATCCTGAGGGGCTATTATGAAAGGGGGCTAGGTGACTAGGTTAATAGTCACGGATTTCAAATATCTAGGAGTTCGTTTCGGTCAAGATGCTATTAAGGGTAAGAGATATGAGTAATCAAATGTGGCTTTGAAGGATGAATTTTCCATTAGGAAGCAAGGCATGGAGTACTTGCAAGGAAACGATATTTCTATGGAACAAAAACTTGGTGTTGGTGGTATCTCATCAGACTCAATTTCTATTTTGGAGAAAGACCTTTCATCATGGTCAAGGGATCTACAAACACCTTCAGATTCGGGAGAGCATCTCAGTAGTGCATTTAGTTTGGAGGATATGCACCTTCTCAGGAAGTCCCTTTGGTTTGCTGAAAACTACCTATCTGTGGAGCAGGGATTATCTACTTCAAAGAGTATATTCTTCAAAATATGGGACCTAGAAGGAAGTCTTCTTTTTCAGCAGTATTGGTTTACTTTTCATATCATCATCTTGAGGACAAGGTGATTCTTTTAAGGGGGGAGTATTGTTAGGAACCCACACATGACTAGATTTTATGGAAGAAAGGGGCAAATGAGGAAATATACATGGAGGGAATTAGGGAGTAGTGGGGAATGCACATTTGTAACCAACTCTGCTAAGTTGGTTGGGGAGTGAGATAAAAGGCTATATGTATGAGATGGGGGTGTGTAATGCAGGGAGGCTAGAATTTGGAATTGGAACCTTGGGAGAGAATTGAGCCTCTCAAAAGTTCAATACCTTTATCATTTTATTCTTTTGTTCTATTTGTAAATTCCTCCAAGCAACCATTGGCATTGTTTGATACCATTTTTGCATTCAAAATACAATCTTGTTCCTCTTCCTATTTTCTCTATGGGTACTAGGTTTCTATCATCTTGCTTTCATCTCTAGTAATAAAAGTGTGTCTCATTCTCAACAGTTCCATTTGCCGGGTGCTTCATACTCAACGAATATATTCAGTTAGAAAAATCAAACAGTCAAAGAGTGGCCTGCAATGTAGCTAGGTTAAGAGGGTAACTTCCATACAAGGTAAGGATGATGGCTTCTACAACAAAACCAATCTAGCCAACACTCTTCCATCTACAAGTCATGTCAGAAAAATCTGCAACCAGCAATCATCTATGGTGTTTGCTCGTGAAAAATGCTATTCTTTACTTGATCTATGTTGGTTTCATGTCAAAGTGATGCCTATTGACATACCAAATCTTCAATTGGCTATTCATATTTGTACACTATTTATAATAGTTTAGTCAACCTTAGAGTCAAGTACTAACTACAACTCGCAGTTCAATCATCCTTGACAGTTGGTAAAAGCAAGAGAAACACAGTGATCTGAACCAGAAACATGCTGCCAGATTAAACCATATCATGCACGTCACAAGGGATTATATCTTATTATGAATTCTCACAATAAATTTCTGACTTTAAATCCTGCCAAACTTGAGGACCAGATGGATGACGATTTACATACTGCTGTACGAATATTTTCTCTGAGCATGCAATTACAGTGCTCAAAGCAAGGCCGGGGTCTGCTGCTCCATGGTTTTTGAGCCAATTGTACATTGATAACCTAAGCTTAACTCTGCAAGGTGTATAGGAAAGAAAAGATGGGAAATTCACTAAACTTGATATAGGATATCCTTCATTCACAAGATACTCAATTTTCATGTTGATCCTGTCAGTGGTCTGATTAAGAATCTGAGGCGAAACTCTAATCATGTGGCGAACGTCCTTACAATCCAAGCCAGCGCCAACGATAAAATTGAATCTCTCCTGAAGCTCAGCTCCCTTACCTCTGAACAGCTTAAATGCCTCTTCCAATTTCTCTGAGTTCTCTTCATATCCCAAGCTCAACAAGAACTTTGTCTTCAGCGCCTTCGATATCGTTTCTTCATCAGAGTTCACCAAAGGCTGAATTTTCTTTCCCAGAACCCAATTCTTCATCTCTTGCGGATTCTCCTGCACAAACTTACACAGCCTTTTCTTGCCAACATTCAAGTTACCAAGCAAGCTATTAGTTTTCTTCAGAGTGGAAGAACCCATCATCAAGGAGTGAGACCAGAAAATCTTCCCAATCTCCGCAGCCTGCATCTCAATATCACACAGGAACATAAAACACTTCCTCAAATTCAACAAAAACTTAGCGATCCCAATTTGCGGAAACTCCAGAAACATGAGAGCTACCTGGTCCACAGACATCCCAAACTTCATCAAGAACCCAATGAGGGACAATGTCCTACCCCCAGAATCCTCAAAAACAACACAAGGGTGCCGGTCAATCATCTCACCCAACAACTTTTCCTCACTGTAAACCTTTTCAAGCATGCACAATAGCTCAAGCATAAGCCCAAAATTACAACAACCCTCATCCAACAACTGCCGCTCAATCCAACCACTACCCTTTTCACCAGCAACAAGACGCTTCAACTTCTCCACGACTTTAACAAAACAAAGGTCAACATCGCCAACCAAAACCCTGGGGCTCAAGGAAACAACCTTCACCAAAGTAGAAGAAGCAACACCAAGCTCCTCGTAACACTGAAGCTTGGACCCCAAAACCCCACGTTCATAACAGAAAACTTGACGTGCCTCCTTGAAGATCTTCCCCATTTTGCTCCTGGGAACACCGTAGTTACACAGAGTGTGGTAATTCTCCATCAAGAGCGTGTCATCATTGAGGAATATCATGTCCCTTGGAAGAAGGTGCAAGTACTCAAAAGGCTTCAAACCCGTGCTCTCGAAAAAGGGTTCGAACTCGTTGATGGGGTGGTAACGAAGGTAACGCGAGATCGATTTCTTGATGTCATTACCACCACCATCATCGAGATTCTTATTCTTCTTGTGAAGAACCTTCTTCAGAAGGTCGTCGAGGAACAAAGGCGAGTTTTTGCACATGTTATCTGCGTCCAAAAATTGCAAGCTGCTCGTGGAGTGAAGGTATTCGAGCAATGCGGCTTGTGCTTCTCTTCTGGCCTTTCGGGGGAACTTGGAAACGCAGTGTTGAGGTGCGGATTGGGGTGGATTTTTGGTTCTGTAGAATCTAGGGTTTTGTGAGGATTTAAATTGGGTAGGGGAAATTTTGGAAATTGCGAGGGTTAATCGGAGTTTTCGAAAATGGGTCATCATGGGTATCAATGGTTTTTGAAAAGGAGGGGTTGCGGGGGTGAAACGTTGAAACTTGAGGAGAGTGGTTATGGGGAAAGAGAGAAAGAGAGGGGAGGGTACGGTACGGCGTCGTTTTGGTGTGGGATGGGAAGGGGAAAGGTTAGGCGAAGGTGAAGGGGATGAAGAGAAAGTAAGGGTTACCGGGAAAGGAGGAGGAAGAGCCGTCGCCGCCGATGACGGGGATGGACCGGCGTAGCAGAGCAGTGGGGAGCAGAATGAAGGGGTCTGTCCTCCATTTTTGAGTGTGATGATGATGAATGATGATCAACAACCTAAGCCCACTCCGAAATTAGTGTGTGATTCAGCCCACAAACATCGATGTAGGACAAAGATGACCCAAAAAGTTAGAGAAAAAGACAAACAAAATTCATGTCCTAGCTAGACTAGAACAACCCCACCCGGGAAAAAAATATGATGATACGGTAATGGAAATATTTTAGGGAACGTCAAATACGCAGTCATTCAATTGCACGGGAACTGCTCTTAAATGTGATGTGTTATGTATTGATACGTTGTATCATATATCAAACAGATGATTTGCGCAAAGATACTGAATTATATGCGGGTTTATGTAACAAGCAGTGATGCAATGATACAACCATGCAGGTTGCACAGATCTAATAATGCGCAAATAGTGAGTGAATTTTGCATGTAAAAAAGGTACTTATTATTACTCTTTTAGAATTGTTACAAGATTAAAATGATACATAGAAATGTTGATAACCCAAATCATGTTGGCACATGGTAGCTATTAGTTCGGCGAAAAAAGAATTAAGTGTTATACAATAACCTCTGATCTTTAAAAAGAACACTATCCAGATGGGAGGGGGAGGCATACATATATACTAAGACAACAGATAACCAATCAAAAACTAGCAAATGATTTGAAACTTCGAATTCCTTGCCTAAATGTATCCAGCAGATGGCAGATAAAACGCTAAAAAAATCATCCTCCTGTCTATAATAATCGGGAAAAAAAAAATGCTTTAGTTACACGAGTCTCTGACCTAGTATTACAAATAATAGACCTACAAAAAGAGATAGCAAAACTGCGAAAAAAAGGGAAGGCAGACCATTACAATAACCAATGATGATTTGACAGGTACAAGGGACTAATAAGAACTAAACAGGAAAGCAAAGAAAGGAGAAACAATATCACCGCGTTCAATTTAATACATTCATTGCTTGGGATAGTAATAAGGGTAGTTGTTCATTCCCACGGGTTGAGTTGGCGGGATCCCAAGTTGATCTTTCTTTGCAGAAACAGGTGGATAAGGAACCTGCCCTTGTGTTGGATAAGAAGAGGGTGCAGTTGGAGGGCTTGGATAAGAAGTAGCAGGATATGGTGCTACAGTTTGGGGGTAAGTGTAACCAACTGGAGGGGCAGCACCAATATGAGCTTTTCCAGGTTGCACATATCCTGGGGCCATCGGTAAGGCTGCCACTGGAACCACTCCTCCAGGAAATGTCGGCTGGCCTATTTTACCCTTGTGCGAATCGGCATATTTCACAATTATATTCCTTCCCTGCAATCAACCAATAACAATAAGTAACAGCTTCAATCTTTATACAACAACATGAATTGCTAGGTATAATAAGAAATTCAGCTAACAAGCACAAGGTCATCAGCTACATAGCAGTTAATTTACAATGCAAGAAAACATCTAGCAGTATGAACTGCAATTTCGCATGTTGAGGAATTGACAACTTCAATTGAACTCATGCAACACAGATTTTTCACAAGTGCGCTAAAATTAGAGACTGAAGCCCCTTTTTCAATATTTGCTCCGCTCCCAAAGGGGGTAGAGGGTGAGATTATAGATCAGACAGGTTGCATATGTTGTTAGATGAGTATCAAGACAGAAGAAACTTCCTCCAAATGAACAACACGGGTGGATCTTGTGTTTTTGTCAAAATACTGATAAAAATTTAAACAAAGCTCTGCTCAAAGAAAAGTAAAATCCAGATATGCATCTAATAGAGCAAGTTACCCATTTGTGTAACCAACATTTTCCTTTCCTTTTTTTTCAATAGAACTTCACTTTCACCACATAATATGATGCCTCTCTTACTTAGAATGATCTTTCCAACTTTCTTGTTGCATCTCCAAGACATTTTTTGAGCATAAAAATAATCAGGTGCCACACTCACAGCTCACCTCAGGGTTGATAAAAAAAATTGAAGTGTTT
Organism: Pterocarpus santalinus; assembly: GCA_031439595.1. Lineage (NCBI taxonomy): Eukaryota > Viridiplantae > Streptophyta > Magnoliopsida > Fabales > Fabaceae > Pterocarpus > Pterocarpus santalinus. Next base: position 64,706,773 of record CM062532.1, read on the forward strand.
GCTTACCCCAAGAGTCTTTTCTGGGTCATCAATGGCCTTCTTTGCAGCTTCCGCTGTCTTGTATGTAACAAAGCCAAAACCACTACAGTTGGAAATAAAACAATAAATAATACAGGGTACAGAGAAAAACAGGTAAAAGAAAACACTACGAAAAGTTTTAGACAATAAAATATTGTATCCAATAAAGCATGTTACTACTTTTACCGTGATTCATTTGTATCCTTGTCATATGCAACTGAACCTTCCTCTATTTCACCATGCCTTGCAAAATAGTTAAGCAGCATTTCACTCGTGACTTCTGGCGATAAGCTCCCAATATAAAGCTTCCTCTGGGTAAGATCAGGAGCACTACTTGATCCACTAAGGCCCTCGCAAGCCAGATTACAGACAGCCAATCTTCCCTGAAAGATCAACCAGACCAATGGAGCAAATGATGACTACAAACAATTGCACACGTTATAGACCCACAAAGAAGAAAAAGACAATTTAACAAAACTAAACTACAACCTAGAAGAATTAAGGAAAAAAAAAACCCAAACCATTAATAACCCGCCTGTGTTATATTGGTTATCCATCTTCAATTCAGAATTTGTTACTTGTTAAGAGGTAGGTACAAAAACAACAACTAAACCTTGTCCCACTAAGTGGAGTTGGCCACATGGATTAGATGACACCGTAGTGTCCTATCATAATATAGGTGAGCAAAGTGATACATTATAGATCAAATGTTTGGGCAAAGTGGAAAAGCCCTAACCAAAGGTCAGTCATCTCTAGTCATACACCTCACAAGAAAATAAACCACACCAGAGAATTTTCCCGAGAAAATGCTATGGTTTGGATGGAAGGGGGCGAATTTGTTATCTGAAATACATACATTTTAGTCTTGGAAAAAGGGGTCAGGGGATTATGGACCTCAAGGAGGCAAAGTTGGTAATGTTAATGTTCCCAAAGTTAAATTGCAGATTCATGCATCAACTCAAATGGGAGGTCTAAATTCAAAGCAATAAAATGGGCTTAAGCTTACATCAATTAACTTGCTAGGTGCTCTCAATGCATGCTGAGTTGATTCCATATTTTTGTAAGTGATAAAACCATAGCCACGTGATTTTCCTGTTGTTTTATCATAGATCACAGCCCCTTCCTCAATTTCTCCATGCTCTTGAAATGCCTGAAAAAAATAAAATTCATAGAAACTATGTAAAAAGCATGAACAATTTTATTTTTTCTGATTCTTGGCTCTTGAGATCAGAGAGAAGTACTGAATTAAAAGGGAGTGATATAGAAATTGGCTTTCAACAAATAAATCATGTTGGGCATATTCCAGGTGACATGAAACAAGCGCATGCACAACACACAAAACACAATCATCAATGCACTCACAGCACGCAAGGTTTCTGAAGTGGTATTCCAGGCCAAGCCACGAACAAAAAGCTTTCGATGGACAGGATCTGCACTTGCAATACTTTTTATTTCTTCTGCAATTGAAGGATATTGGGACCCTCTTTATGCCTCAACATGCAAACAAACACATATGCACATGGTCAATCACACGGCATACAAGTGGGAGTAATACTTTTATGGCCCGTTTTCAGTGAATACAAGCACACAGGCAAGCAGAAGGTACCGGCAATTCAAAGATCACAAAAATGCACATTGTATGAATGCATATATAAAGCCATGCATGCAACCAAAAGAGGACTCTCTGTCCTGAGCAATCAAGGCAAAAGAATGTCAGGGTGTATCAACTTCAACAAATCAAGCATTTATGATTTGAATTTTGAATTTAATTTACAATTAGTATATATTTTCTTCTTAATAAAACTAAATTTATCAAAATTAAAACTAATATCATCAATTTCATTGGATCAACAACAAGTGGTCAGCTAGATCACTTGCAAAGCAAAGCTGTTTGTTCCCGCAACTCCAAATTGCTGGTGCTGGGGGTGGGACAGCCACAATATAGGCTTAATGGAAATGTGAGATGGGGAAAATGTGATACTGTCCAGAATTTCATTTGTACAAAGAGAATGAGGCAAACTTTTAAAGTTCGAGAATTTAAAACAGAAAGCCATATGAAAAATAAATTAAAAAAAAATGGAAGGAAAGATTAATGATTTGTATAAATCATTAAATGAGTAAATGGTAAATGGCCCCAAAAAACCAGCGTGTAACTAACAATCCCGCTATACAGGAAAAAGTTTATTATCACGCCATTTTTGGATGAACAAATCATATAATTCTTATATTTGGTTGACTAATAAGGTTATCAAATGAGTTGAAATTACAATTGGTACGACGACAATATATGACTTAATAAATGCTCTAAAGTTGAAAAAAAAAACATAAAAAAATGGAAAGAAAAAGTGCCTATTCCCAATATCATGCCAACCGTAATACAGTGAAGATGCTAATTCGTAAAGATTGTGATCCTTCAAAAGTACAAAAGTGGGGACACCTTGACAGTGTGTGCATAAAATAAACTAGACCGTAATACTAATTCCTATAGTCTAAAGATCATTGTTTCAACAATTTTTAAGGCCAAATCACGCAAGCACAAAATCAAGTACAATTACAAAAGCAAAGAATTTTCAAAATTGGAGCTCCAAATGGGAACTACAAGGTTTCCAATTCCTTCCACAAGAACATATTCAGAATGCTTTATCCACTTCAAATTGCTTTTTGGCCCTTCAAATGAAAGGAGGGAAAATTTGGAACACTGATAACAGGAACTGAAACTAAGGTAACGAAAAACATGCTAAAATTAAACGAAAAAAATGGATCGAAAAAAAAAAAAAGAAAAAAGAAGAAGAAAATGAAATGAAGGAATTGAAACTCACAGTTTAGCGAGAAGGTCGACGAGCTGGGGTTTAGCTAAGGGTTCAATGAGGACGCGAAGCTCTTCCTTTGAAGCCGAATCACCGTTGCCTGGCTCATCGAGCTTTCTCTTCTTCAAATCTTCCATGTTTCCTTGTTTCTTAGCTCTTTCTCCGCACACAGACACAGACACAGACACAGACACGGTTCTGCCTCTTCAGCTTCGAGTTTTCGACCCCGAATTTCTCCCTACCCAATCAAAGTTTTACTAGGTTTCATGTTGGGCTGGTCTTGGGCTGCAGGCTGGGCTTCTCATGAAATAAATTCAAGGCCCAAGTACGGCCCGGGCTAAACCATAAAAATAAATTCATAAAATTACTTTTTTTTTTTTTTTCCCTTACATATATCCTCTTAATAGAGGCAATCCTATTTGAATATTATAGAACATTTAAATGTTGGTAACCCTCCCCATTGAGATTCGAACAGTAATTCACCGTGTTATTATGAATTAACCCTTTATTGCTAGATGAAACTATAATTGATTATAATATTTTATATTTTATTGAAATATAATATTTTATAATTTATTTTAATTTTTTATAGTATTAACTAATGATGTATATAACTTTTTAAGATGATTATTATAAGAATCAAATATTTTTAATAATATTTTAATATTATATAAAATAAATTTATCTTAACAATATATTAAAGTTGAATTTGTAATATTTTCATATTTGTTCAAGAATTTTTTTTATTCAATTTCTGCGTGGCTATGTTTAATTTAGATTTCATTAGAATTGATTTAAATTAATTAGTTTAAATAAATAACATCAAAGTCACAAGATCAATTTACCAAAAAGAACACAGGAGAAGTCATGTGAACGAATAGAATCTGATAAGACCACATTAAATTTTTACAACTTTTCTTTCCGTTAAAGTTGCACACTATTGCTTGTATGTAGCTTTCACTCCGATAAGTACTCTATTCAACCGTGCACTTGAACGAATAGAATCAACCCACCATAAGTTTCTATAAATATTTTATTGTGGAATAACCGTGAATAAATAATTTATAAAATTTTATTGAAAAATATCCTTAAGACACTTATTAAAATTTTTAGAAAAAATAATACAAAAATAAAATGATAAATTTAATATTTTATTTTTTTCATATTACTAGTATATTTAACTCATGCAATGCATGAGTGTAAATTGTGAAAAATATATATAATATAATATAATTTGATATAATAATTTATTGTTGATATTTTATTTTATTGTATAACTATAATAAGATATAACATTTTAATAAAATATGTTATATAAACTAATTTTAAATATTATTTAAGTAAAATTAAGTAAAATAAAATATTTATATAAATAAAAATTATTTGTGAAATTTTTATTGAATAAATTAATTATTTTAAACAATATTTGTATACATGTATTTTATATAATAACTTACTATTAAAATTCTAATATGTTCTATAAGAAATTTCTTTACTCCAGTTTTTATATGAGAAAAAAAAATTAATTCCATTTATCACTCCCTCCCCCTTATTATGAAATTTATTTCATTTTTTTGTTCCACATATTAACAATTTATTAAAACCAATCCAAAAAGAATATATTTTAATTATAAAACCTACATTTTTATCTAATATATGTAGCAAAATTTTAGTAAAAAATTAATAATAAAAAATTTAAAATAATCATTTCCCCATCCTCATACTTTTAAATTCAATTATATTTTATAAAAAATTTCAATCTCATATATAATATAATTAGTTCTTAATATTACATAATAATATATACATCTTTATAGAAATATATAGAAAAAAATGAAAAATATAGTTGTGTAATTATTGTTGAAAAAAAAAGTAATCTTATAGAAAATAGTGTAAATATATTCTTGAAAGCATATTTGTTTTTGAAACATAATTCAATCATATATATCTATTTTTAATTTTAAAATAAGGACCAAACAACTAAAAAAATTAATTTTTTAATCTTGCACCTTTATTAAAAGATTTATTTTACTTCTCTCTCACTCACTTTTATATAGTCTCTTTATATATCTTCCTAATAATGATATATTAAAAGTATATTGTAAAGAATATACATTAATCATAAATAATAAAATTTAATTTTAAAAAACCATAATTTATAGAACATATATTCACTATAAAAACTAAAATTGAAACTAAAATTAACTCCTATAATGTTTATATAGACATTCAATGTTTTATATAAGGTGCATAAGTTATTAACTATCTTCATATATTTTTATCTAATAACATTTTTTTATAAAACTTTCAATTCTATACATAATAATTCTATACATAATAATATAAATGAATTTGAATATTATACAGGACTGAAAATGGTATAAAGAATTATTTCAATAATTCTTTGAAAAATCTTAAAAAAAATATTTCTATTTATTTAGCTATAAAAATGCTTCCACTTCCACTCATTTCAAAGAATAGTCTATGAAATATTGTTAAAGATATAGTTAAGAAATAGTTGCATAGGTTGATATAAAAATAATTAAAAAATTCAAAATATATGAAATAAAATTAGTATAGAAATTAAAAGTATAATTTTAGAACTTTTAGTTGAAAAAACAGTGAAAATTATTTTTAAGTGATGGTTAAACAACTGAAAATATAATAAAATCATCTCATTTCTTTCTCTCTATCAAATCTTCAGCTTCCAAGAAAACTAGTTTAAAAAATTCTATATGTCCATGCTTATTAAAAAGAGTTTTTTTTATGGAAAGTTATTTATTTTCTAAAAGTAGTACTTATCATATATATAATAAATTAAATTTGAAAATGAAAAGTTCAATATTTAAATTATTATTAAGAATAATTTAGTTTAAAAGTTCATATCAATTCGTATCATTTATTTTGTATAACAACCCATTATCAAAAATAAATTTATTTATAAATTTTTTTTCCTAGTTTTGAAATCAGAGTAAAAAAGTTGAATTAACTTTTTTTAAAAAAAAAAGAGAAAAGAATCCCGATAAGACAATTTTTATTAATATTTTTTAATTCTTCGAAATATGTTTAAAAAGTGCATCAAAGAAGCTAATTGATGAAAGATAAATTGGCAAAATAATTAGAGAGAGGAGTTAGTAAGGATGACAAAAATACTCATTAAAGTGAGTACCCGTAGAGATTATCTGCAACGGAAATGAGGGCAAATTTAGTCCCCACAGCGAATGGGGGGATGTCCCCATTTAACTAATGAAGACAGGGGTGGGGGATGAGATCCCTGCTCTATGGAGACCCACGAAATCCTCACTTAAATATGAAATTACACAAATATACGATTTTATATATGTCTTATAATAACTAAATATGTGATTTTACTACCTATATTTCTCTTTGACTTACGCATTTATTAGGGAATTTACTAATTGAGTTTGGAATTTGCATATTTAAATTTGTAATTCAAATATTTTTATTGTCTTGTAATAAATTTATAATTATCGATTTTATTTTTAATTTAAATTATATTATGTTGTATTGGATAATAATATGAGTTATAAATATTTATGAATATTTTATTAAGCTTAAAAATATTTTTTTATATTATTATCTTTTTTAGATTTTTTATTTTTTTTTTTTATAGAAATCTGTAGATATCGCGGGGATCAAATCCCCATGGGAAATAGGAAACAGGGATGAGGGGCAAAATTCTAAAAGGCAAAGGGTATGCCTTCACCTCTATGAGTACCCATTGTCATCCCCAAAAGTTAGTGGGGTTAGAAGATCGAGATAATGGGTGAAGATATAATTATGTGATAGCAGATTTAGCCAATAGGAACGTAAAAAATTATATTTATTCTCTAAAATATGTTTGAAAAAATTCCTTTTTTTGGTAAAAATTTAAGTTTGGGAAAGTGGAAATGCTTTGGAAACTGCCACTCGGGAGTACTTTCCAATTTATGGTTCTCTTTTAATATAGTTATTACTTGTGTAGTTGACCCGTGCGCCGCACTTATGTGAATTGTGTGAAATATATTTAATATAATTGAATAATTGAATATGATGAGTTATCGTTGGAATTTTATTTTATTTTATATAAATTTGTCAAAAAAATATAAGGTTTGAATTAAAACATGATTATATAAACTAATTTAAAATATTATAAAATTAAAATTATGTAAAATGAAATAATTATATAAAGGATTTAATTTATATGTATTATCAATGTAAAAAAATTTACACAGATATCTAATTGTATATTGTTATATTAGCAAAATTATTTAATTTAACCACCTATTATATTAAAAGTCTTACAAATAGAAATATCTGATTGGATGACAGTATAAAAAAAATTTATACTTCTAGTGCATCAAAATTAATCTTTTATATAAAAGTATAATTACAAAAAAAACTTCGAATAAATAAATTATCTTAAATAATATTTGTATAAATTCATTTTATATAATAAATTATTATTAAAAATGTAATTTGTTTCATAAAGATAGATACTTTCAATTTTTAAATAAGGACTAAACAACTAAAATAATAATAAGTTTGTCCTCTTCCATTTCTTTGATAGTTTAATAAAGTAATTTGAAAGACATAATTCCATAAATATATTTTAAATAATAATTCATTATTAAAAGTATAATTTATTTTATAAGAATATTGAATTTAATTTAAATGCACTGACAGTGTAAAACAGTTTTATACTGTCAGCCAATAGAAATACTAAAAAGTGTCAACTCATAGAAATAACTATCCATTATAATGAGGGACCTATCATGATTTTTCACTTTTCTCTATTTCTATTAGTTAACAGTGTAAAATTATTTTATACTGTCAGTGTATACCAATTAAACTCAAGAATATTTACCTTTAGTTTTTAGGTGAGAATTGAACAACTCAGAAAAAAAAAAAATCATTCCATTCATGTTCCTTCCTTTCAGCTTAATATATTAATTTAAAAACACTGTACAGAAACATTCTATATAATCACTTATCATTAAAAGTATAATTCATTTTATAAGGATATATCTACAATCAATTTTAAAATAAGGACTAAACAACTAAAAAAATTATTTCATTTTTCCTCACCAATATCATTCTTTAGCCTCATTGTAACACTGAGTTGAAGTTTAGACCATTAATTACTAATTCTCTACAGATATCAAATTTACAAAATATTTATACAAACTGGTATGTTCTTGAGAATATGAATACTCCATATATAGAAAAATGTCCAAAGAAAATAATCATATTTACAAATTATATAATCAAAACAACTATATAAATAAAAATACTAATTCCTGCCAACGATTCAATTTTCAGATCATAATATAAAATTCTGGAAAATTTTGACATAATATTAAGGGTATATTAAACCCGAAGCCAAAATTATAATTGTTCATAATAAGTTGACAGTACAAATACACTATTATAAATTAATAACTAAACCATTTCACATTCTATTACAAAAAATTTAACAAAGTACAAAAACAACAAAACAAAATATACTTTAGAATTCTTAAGTATACAAACTTCAAAAGTACTTCTTCTGATAATAGAATTTCAAAAGTACATGAACCTCCCTCATTCAGTTAATTTGCCAATTTCATCAAAAGTATTAAAAGATGGGATAGGTATTGTCAAATCCGTAAATGGCAAGAAGTTTTCTAACACTAGGGCAACTAGATTTCTAGCAAAAGGTAGAGTATAATCATTTATAAAAATAATGTTCTATGTGTCTTAACTATGATTACAATAATAAAATGTATTTACTATTACATTTTATTTAACTTAATTTATCTAAAATACTCATATTCCTTCGTTAATCAAACTATTTTTTAAAATTATTTTTATTGTAACTCCTAATTTTGTTTAAATATTAAAAGTCTTTTAATTTCTTATTATCACTCTTTTTTTGTGATAACTATGTATTTTATAAATTTACTTATTTAGTACAAAATTTAAACGTCAAGTATCAAAATAATGTGATTTATAACAAATTCATGTGTTAAGTTATTAAAAAATAATCTTTTGAATTAAAATTTATCATATTAATTAAAAAATTTCAATTTTTTAATATATTTTTAAATAATATGTGAAGTAAAGATTAAATTCAGCTTCTAAACTATTTTTGTTATCATACTAACAAATATAAGTCACATCTAAGTTATTTTATATAAATTTTTTATTACTTAAAAATTTAACTTAATATATTTTATAAAAATTATGAACTTAAACATTTTTGTTTATTTAAATAAGAAAGGATATTTTAGTAAAATTAGTAAATATTTTTTATGAGTAGGAGTGGCAATAGTCACTCCCCAAATTGTCAGTTTTAGAGTAATGAATCAATACCATGTCATACATTATCTTTTGAAAAATGATGCAAGAAATCAGGCAAGTGCACAATTATATCAAGAGTGCAAATGAATTTTATCAGGCAGATGAAATCTGACTAAGAGTAAATCTCTAAGCTCTTTTTCGAGTTTATACATTCATGCCAAATTGACTAAATATTAAAAAAATTCAAAACCAAAATAGAGTTTAATAAATTAACATAAGAAATCTAAACCCGATTTGTGATTGTAGGATTGGGAGGTTATAGAGTTAGTGGATAATAGACGTCATCAAGTTTTTAATAAAAGTGTGTTAGTGCTGCATGAAATCGACACCTGATTGGTTTGGTTATTTTAAATTTTTTTCATTAATTTTATAGCAAAATATTTGAATTTTGAATTTTAAAAGGTGATGGATAATAACTGGCATAAAATAGTGTATCATTTAAGAAGATCTATTAATTGAGAGAATCAAGATAATATCTTTAATGTAGATTAAATTATAAATTTTGTTAATATTTTTAATAAATAAAAATTTGAAATATTTCGTTTAATAATAACCTTTACAAAATGGTGATGGATTAGAATTCATAAGAAATTGATATATGGCAAACTTTTTCTTGTTTTGAGTCTAAATTAGTAGATTAGTATATTATAGATTAATATTTATTTTTATTCTCTAAAATATGTTTGAAAATTTTCTTTTTTTAGTAAAAATTTAAGTTGGGGGAAGTGGAAATGCTCTGAGAGCTGCCACCTGGCAATATTTTTCAATTTATGGTTCTCTTTTATCATAGTTATTATAGTTATTAGTAGATTATAGATTAATATTTATTTTTATTCTCTAAAATATGTTTAAAAAATTTCTTTTTTTGGTAAAAATTTAAGTTGGAGGAAGTGGAAATGCTATGGAAACTGCCACTTGGTAGCACTTTCTAGTTTATAGTTCTTTTTTATTATAATTATTATAGACAGATTATATAGATACCATTTGTAAAGTGTTCTAAGTACACTTACTAAAGAATTCCCCATTTATATTGGATAGGAAACAACTGCTTGAAAACCACCAGGGTAAAATAACATCAATGTGTATGTTCAATGTATTATGACCGTCATTGGCTTTAGGAATCAAAGATTTAAAAGTCTGTTTGATTAACATTTTCTCCACCGAAAAATGGAAACATGCTTCCTAATGCTCTTTTTTCCAAAGTAACTAGGTACCCACTTTAGTCAAACTCACAATTGACCACCCCCACCATAAAAATAAACAGGCTTTAAGTTCTTAATAAAGACTAATTTGACTAACAAGAGTATAATATTAGAGATTAGTTTAACTTTAAAACATAGTATCAAAGATTTAAAAATAAATTTCTTAAATTCAGGGATTATTATAATCAGTGCTTTTAATTTATATAGAATAAAGTTACGGTTTACTCATTATTATCCCCTTCGGACAATTTCCAGAAAGCTTCATGGAGTCCATTGGCAAATCCTCGGTTGTATTCCACTTTAAAGTAGGTCCATGCTCCATTGCGAACGTTAAATTGCCTCTTACATTGAATATATAAATTTGCAAAATGCCTTTGTATATTTAATACATTACCTTGCTAAAGAGTTTGACATCAAAATTGAATTTCAATTTCTCCAATTACAAACGACAGAAACAGGGCTTTAATGATTGGAATCAGATGTTCACCTTAGGCAAAGTTCCAAACAATGTATTGTTGGTACTTCCCCATTGGATCAACGAATCACTTCCAGCTGAAATTGACCCTCCAACCCTATTTCAGGGTATATATGGCAAACTAGACATGCTTACATTGCATTTTTTAACCAGCTAACAAACAATCCTTTGTTACATTTATGTGCTTGATTGCTTATAGAAAGACAAAGGCAGCAAAAGGGTGTTGCATGAAAGCACGCCATAGCCATGCCACATAATAGAGGTGGGAAATTATAGTAACATATCAAAACAACTGACCCATCATCTTTGGGACAGTCACATCCAATTTTGTGTCAAGGATTTTTCTCCTGTTTGGTTCTTTCCTTTTGTTGTTCTAACATTATTTTGAGCTGCTTACATTTATGTGCTTGATTGCTTACAGAAAGACAAAGGCAGCAAAAGGGTGTTGCATGAAAGCACGCCATAGCCATGCCACATAATAGAGGTGGGAAATTATAGTAACATATCAAAACAACTGACCCATCATCTTTGGGACAGTCACATCCAATTTTGTGTCAAGGATTTTTCTCCTGTTTGGTTCTTTCCTTTTGTTGTTCTAACATTATTTTGAGCTGCTCCCTCTGCTGTTCAATTAGCACTTGCAAATTTCCTTGCATCTAAGACATAAAAAATAAATAGGCACATACAATAAATAAAGGGTAAGTATAAAAATCTGTCCAATGGCTTGAGTTTCACAAAAGCTAGACTGTGTAATTACCTCTAGTTGTTGGTGAATACTCCTCCGGACCTCTAGTTGAAGTTGCCGTGATTCCTCAATTTGCATATGGCTGTTAGGAAGTAGGAAATTGGTGAGTATACATTTAAAATGATATAGGGATACACTTAACTGCATTGGCATTATATAGGGAGAACAAAACACTTGCAATTACTAATGAAAGACGTATCATAACAACACAAGTGTAGGTTGCCATAGCTTACATTTTGAGTTGAAGCTCAGTGACCCCATCTGTTTGTTGTCCTTCCTCAGATCTTTCTGAAAGACCGAGAGATAGCTATGTCACAATTTACCCCTAATATTAGAAAATGAAATGATAGGTCCACACATTTACATGTACATTTATAACGGTGAGAAAGCATGCTATTTTCTAAAAAATGACGGGTTGGGTGCATGGTGTGAAAAGGATAAGAGACAGGGCATGGTTGGTTAAAGAAAAATGTTACCTATACTCATTTTATAGACACATTATAGACATATTATAAGAAAAAAAGACACAAGATTGTTGGTGTTAAAAAGGAAAAAGTGATGGACCAACCACATTTTATCTTTTTTTCTTATTATAGGTTTACAATGAATCCATAAAATGAGTACAAATAACATTACACTTATTTAAAAATTAGAATGTGAGAGTTTGAACAATGTATCTGGACTTGTCCAAATACCTTATCAACTTTCTATAATACCCAATTCTCACTCTTATGGGTATACACGATAAATTCTTAGAGCATGAAACAATTAGTAAAGCAGTTCAGGAGAATTATGTTTTACTGAATTTTATGAGGTATTAACTGCTCTAAGTATAAACACATAAACAGTGACAGAAGTAGTTTAATTACCCTGCCAAGCTTTGTGCTGGTATATTGTAGACCTATATTTCTGCAAGGCAATTATATTAGAAATAGTATAAAGAACCAATTAATAGCAAAGGAGGAACATAGGAGCAATGCACCACAAAGTTAATTTAACAAGAGTAAAGCAATTGTTTACTGGGAATAGGATTTTACCTGCAAATGACTTTTAACGTGAGAAATGGACAGCAAATCCGATTTCATCATCTCTAGAATAGCCTTAGGCTTTGCCTCTGGCATTAATCAAGGAATAAATTTTAAGTATTGAGCAACAAAAAGTTTCTTTGTTGGCTAAAGTAGATAGTGCCAGTTGTTATTGCTAACTTACTATCTGGACCACCTAGGCGATTAACAATCATCATAAATGGCTCATGCAGATCTTTGGTCCATCTTATTCTTCTTTTACCGGATGGAGCTCTCCTAGAAGCAGAGACGCAGGCAACCCCACAAGGTCGAGGACACTGCTTTTCTGGCTTTGTACATGAGGCCAGCTAATAAGACATATATTACGGTTTCAGCAGCAAAGAAGACAAAAAGGCATATATTGCAAACTGGTAAGATATCTAAACGAGTTGAAGACTAATCACTAGTCATATTTTCCTCTTAGCCAAGGCGAAAATAGACCCCCAAAAGGAAAAAAAAAAAAAATAAATCACATTCTCGTGTTTCTTTTGTTGAAGAAAAAGGAAGACACAACTTCATACAAAATTACCATTATATATAAATTTTTTCTTTAAAAAAGGTACATTCTCAAATTGGTCATCATCGAACAAATTTGTCACAAATGAAAATCTAAGCATAATCCTTAGAAGTTAAAAATGTTAATTAAATTAGCTTTTTAGTAAAAAAAAAAAAATTCTTAGAGATTAGTCTATGTTGAGGGGTTTCATTTCTCGAAAAAAGATATTGTCCTTTGATATATACTTTTTCAAGGACTAATTAAAGGCCTTAAGTGAAACAAAAATAGCAAGCTACTAAAAAGTAAGAACCTGATTTCTCTGAAAACAAATTTCAAGGGGCCTCTCATCTGTGGCAGCATCATCCCTCAGTAATTTATCATGCTCTTGAGGAAACTGCTCATAAATTGGCAAATTGCCAGGCTGAAAACTACTATGCTTCTCAGAATAAGAAGGAAATTCACTGTATTTCTCAGGAGAGGAATGACTATCTGAACTGCTAGACAAGAAAGATTCAGCAACCGAGTGCAAGGAGCTTGTGATCAACTGAGAGATGGGTCGATCTTGTCTGTTGCCATTGTTGGTGAAGTTATCTCCAGAGGCTTGGCAAAACATCACTGGTGAGTCTGTTGTCCTTGGAAACTCAACGCTCCAAGCAGGAACCTCAATCTGATTCCGATCATGTTGCTGACCCTGAAAGCTCACAAGGCTCTCAGTTGCACTAGCACAAAAACCTGGTTGTGTTTGAATTTGAGTCACAATGTTGGAGGGTGGTTCCAAACTCAGTTGTTCTGATCCAACAACCTTGGTTAGGTTGCTAATCCCCATGTGGGGATCCCATTGACTTCCATACATATGGGAAGAGTATTGATACATGCTATATACTCTTGAAACTCTTATGCAAATGTAGTTACTTCGCTTATGTGATGTCCATTTATATGCCAAACCTAGTTAAGGAAAGAAAAATAAATAAATGAATAAAAGGCATGAACAGCCGGTCCCTGTGAAAAACTTCAAATATTTGTTGTTTAAAAGGGATGAACAGTGTGAGAAAAGTTAATAATGTATCGAGACATAGCTTTGTCCACGGACAAACCGAATTTTTCAATGTACAAAGACAATTTTCTTGTATATATTCATTCCGACCCAATGAAACATAGCATGTGTGAACTTCAGAGAGATACCAATAGTCAGCTAGCTACTCTTAATTTATAGAAGAGGCCCATAAATTGTTTAATCTTTTGTGAGTCAGCACAACAATGCATTATTTAGGATCCGCCAAAAAGCATCCTAAGCCCTCACGTCATTAGCGAGAACCCCAATTTAATTCAGGGAGAGAACTTCTGTTAGGAGGATAAACCTAATTATACTTAAAAGAAATTAGTCTCTTTTCTCATTAATAGAGAAAGGGTCACCTTTGAAAAGCTCAGAAAAAAAAAAAATCAAACATGAGAATGAATGAATAAATGCATTTTATTCTTACCCTATATTTCTATTTCAAGTTAACTCTATCAAAAACCATTCTATTCAATCAAACATGTAAGGTTCTTGTAAAATGAACATTTTAATTTAAAAAATTAAGAAAATGTAGTAGAAATATTAAAAAAAAAAATCTAAAGATCTTTATTTTAATATTTTTGAAATTCTGATAGTATCCTATGAGAGGAGTGATTTATTATAAGAATAAGAGGAGCAAATCTAGGCCCTATATCTATATATAGATAGTTAAGATTTAATGTTGTTTAAAGATCATATAATCATTTAAAAATGTCACATGATTTTATGTTTTAATTTTGATTATTCATATAAGAATCAATAGTTAAGATTTACTCATTTCATTTTCACAATTAATTATTCCTCTCACTTTAATCCTCTCTTTTACATATATACAATATCAATATAAAAGTATTTTATATATATTTAATTATATATTGCCATATTAATAAAATGATTTGACTTTCTTGCTCACTATTTCAAATATTTCACATATAGTATTTTGCATATATATAGATAATAATATAAAACTCCTTTATACCATATATAAAGTAGAACAATAAAGTATCAAATCATTTCTGAATTATATAAAATTTTATACACTTGTTTTATTTAGTGACAAGTTTCAACTCAAAAAGATTGAATAAGAATAAACAGAACATTTGATTACACAATATCAATAAGTTAATAAGTTAATTAAAAAATAAAGGGAAATTAATTCTTTTTTTTTTTTTGGTGCGATTTCATTTTATTTTTAAATTACTAGAAGAACTCTTTATAACAAAAAGCCAAGCATTTCTTCCGATTTTCCAAGGTACAACTTGCAAGCTTACTTCTCTTAAACTTCAGTAAAGTAAACTAACTCCTGCATGCGATAGTGTTATTTAAACCAGGTTCATTTAATTTATTAGTGAAGTCATACACGAACCCTTACGCAAAAAACAACAAGGAAAAAAATGACAAAGTTCTCTTCATATATATCACTTACTAATTTGTATATATTTGACTCAATGATTCTCGATAAACATCACACCAAACCCTTCCTTGGATGTTATCAGAATACATGGGCACATTCATACGACCAAGAGAAGAGATTCTCAAAAGAATATTGATGAGTTGAGTATATATAGATATACAGCAGCATGACAATGACATAAAATGCCGACTCTTGAACTAACGATTCTTGGTCTCCATCATGTATTGCATCTGAGTGCATTCAGAGGATAAGGCAGCAAAAAGAAAAAAAGAATGGCGGAGAAAGCTAACAGGTCATAACCAAGAGAGTGATGCAAACTCTCTCCTACGAAACAGAAGCAATAAGAACAGAAACGTGTGGTTCTTCAATCTGCAAGCTGAAATCTTGCTGCTATGCTGAAAGTCGTTGCTATTCATTAACCGTTCCTATGGCTTGTTAACTTTTAGGGCATGCAAATGTGGGAATGAGACTTTTTAAAAAAGAAAAAGTTAGAATTCTCTGTGTATGTGTCACTGATTAATTTGCCCTAGATCCCTAGTTAAAACAAAACACTGTGAGGGGTTAATCTCATAATAAAACCCAGGTCAAAGGAAAAATAAAAAAATAGTGAGCTTCATAATTTAGCTTACTTTGGTTAAAAGCACCCAGACAGACTCCTCTAAATTGAATTTTACGCAATAAAGATACTTGTATGACTCCTTCGCACTTAACAATGTCTAACTCTTAATAAAAGATTTTATTTTGACTTTTTCCTTCAATTCAGTGTGGATGATTTCTAATTGTTCTTGAATGTTCCTCTGACCCTCAAGTTGCAGAAGTCGTGATTCGTCAATCTGCATATGATTGCCTGGAAATTGGAAAATTTTAGAGTGGAGCATTTAGTATGGCGGCTAATTATAGTTCAGACTAATCCAAAGTATATATTTGGATACAGTGGCATTTTATTTTAGACAGAATATATATAACTAGTTATTAAGCCAAAGCAGAAGAAAGAAAATATATAACAACACGACAGTGGCTTGTTATAGCTAGTATGCTACATTTTGAGTTAAAGCTCAGTGAGACAGTGACCCATCCGTACCTTGACTTCTTTCTTTGTATCTTTTCTGCAGCAGAAAAATGACATTGGGTGGTATTTGTATTTTTTATTTTTCCTTTTTTGGGTAGTGCATTGGGTGGTTCATAGAAGTATATATGCAGTCCGAAATTCCACGACATACATAGAAGACAGAAGACAAAGATTAATATATGGCAGAAGAATACTGCTGCACTGAATTTCATTATTTGCTATAATAGAAGTAATGTTTAAGATTTTAGCTAAATTCTTTTATAAAATAAAAATAGGGATAATCTAATTTAGTAATCCGAATCAGTGTATACTGTGTATACAAGAAATGGAAGCAGTGCACAATCAAACAAAGTTTAAGAAGAACACACTAATTGCCTCAAAGAATGAGTTTACCTGAAATTGACTTTTCTTGGCACAAAAGTGACACTTAAAATGAAAAATATCAACTTAGAAAGGTTTTGTTGATGTTGTAAGCAACATTATTCCCATAAGGGGAGCATATAAATTCAAATCTTTAAGAAAGCAGCTCTCATCAAGGCGAATATGTATAACTCTATACGCTCCCGTAATCAATGAGATTTAATTTGAAAGGGGTCCAAATGGGACAAACCTGAATTGACACTTCATGATTTCAATAAAAAATTGAAAAATGTCAGCTATCTGGATCCATCATCTGTAGTGTTGCTTTATTGCCTTTATAATCAAAGGAAAGAACAATCCATGTACCGGACAATAAATAGTGTTCTTGACTTCTTAATGTGATGGTTTTAATTTGCGGTTGCAATCACGGTTGTTATGTTAAAAATTAGGGAAAAATGTACTTGATACGGTTGAAATTGCAGCTGCGATGTGATTGGGGAGGACACCATAACAGCATTATTGTTCGCCATTTTTCATTAGGACTAAACATGCAATCCCGATGAGAACAGAAAACCAACTGTTAAGATACGATTCTCACTCAAAAACTAATCATAATTTATTAATTTTCCTTTTCAGAAGGGGACAGCAACGGCATAGAAAGGAACATGTAAGGGCCTAAGGGGCCTGATTTGTCTGAGAAGTTGTAAGGGGTCTCGGGCCACCCAACTGGGGCAGCTTTTCACGCAGCTTGTTATGCTCCACGTGAAATGCTCATGAAGTGACACTTTATTGCACGAGTTCACTATTTGTCTGACAAAAAGGGCCTTTTCGGCTAGACATGAAGATTCAACAACAGTTTGCGAAGAGTATTTCTGGTTTGAGAGTTTGAAGTATCTTGTTCTTTAAGTGAAGTTAAACCCAGAAGATGGGCACAACAGAGTTTGTGCATCAAAGGTCTTTGGACTGCGGGACTGGGAACTTAGATGCAAAGCAAAATATGAAATAAATGTTGCTCATGTTGTTGGAAGTTCCAAGTCTCACGCGTTCTTTATTGCGACCCTCCAACTCCAAGGCCTGCTAATTGCTTTGTTAATTTGGTTCTCATACAGTAATGCACATAGAGGAAGAATGATACATGCTTCTATTAATTACTATCAGGCTAGTTTCTTCTAGCAGATATGGTTGTAGTTCTTTTTTTAGGCACAGTAGATGGTTTAAAGTTCATGATGTTAATGTTAATATAAAACCAATAACCAACATGATTGGGTTGATTTTGTCAAAGATTGAGCAAATCAACACCTTGATTAAAATTGAAGAACATCATAATTTTTTCAAATCAATCCAAGCAACATAACTCACAACTCTAACTCTTTAGGTTAATTAGTACGTTGAGTTAGTGTGATAACTTAGCCATTATTTAGTAGTTACTTGCGCAATTAATTGTAGAAGTATCAAACTAACTAATTTAATTTCTCTCTAACTCAACTAACCACGGATTAATTAACATAACTTCACAATGATGTGATGCTTACAACTTCATTTAAGGCACATTAGGTGCACCACTTCTATAAAAAAAAATAAAAAATTGTTGTTGTTAGTCATTTGAGCTGAAGCAGATCAACAAATGAAGAACACTCGACACATCGAGAGAAGAACCAATTTAGACTCGTTTGTTATATCTTCTCTTCTTAATCTCTCAATATTAAAGCTATGTATTTCCTATATATTGTACAAACAAACAACTTTTCCGCTTATTTTAATGACATATTTGTAATTTCATACTACAAAATTTATATCAATATTTGTGATTATTTTTCTCTATTTTACTTCATTGCCCTTGTTTTGATTTTTTTTAACGGAGTAAGTGCCATTAAATTAAATTAAGAGCATTGCAGTCGTTTGTTACATAATTTTAATATCTATTTTTAGATTTTTACTTGACTTTAATTATTTTTTACATTATTTAGTGCATCATACAGTAGCTATCAGATTGGATATTTTTGTCTCAATGAGAGAGTATAGGATAGATTTTTTTTTCTTTTGGATTTTTTTTTGTCTGAAAATGTACTTCTCTTTGAGTGTGTTTGGTTGAGAGATAAAAATCATATGGAAGTTTTCATGGATGAAAGGTCATTTATAAAAAAGTTTACCTCATTTTTCCCTCCCAACCAACACAATTGGAGCTATTTGCTAATATCACTCCTTGCACGTTGAAAAACTTTCATGCTTGAAAGCCTAATTGACAATTCTCGTTTGTAATATTTTTTCATAAGGACTGGGCATATGGTCACTTTCTAACTTTCTATAAGTTGTCACGGTTATTGCCATGGTTAAGAAAATTAGACCAGACTGGTTCGACTGAGAATCGAGCCCTAGGTCGGCTCAATCATCTCCCTTAAACTACCTATCCTCAAAATTGGTAAGGAATGGACAAAATTGATAAATTGGTGCAAATCGGACCGGTTACACCAATTGACCTGTTTGATAGTTTCTTTTTTAATAAATTTTGGTCAAAATATTATCATTTCTTTTATATAAAAAAAATAAGAAGCTCAGTTAAAACAAAAATCAAATTAAAAGTGAGTACAACTATTCGGCTAGTGACTTGGCTTCTCTCTTTCTCATTGCTTCACGTTACTCATTGCCAAAGAGCGCTGCCCACTGCTCAGTCATCCGATACACCATCGTCCATCGTCTGTCTCACCATCCATTGTTGGCAATTGTCCGTCATGGCGATTCAAGTACAGTGCCACCATCATGCTCTCTTCCTTCGTTATTTTCATTTTTAAATTTTGAAATTTTAGAACCTTGATTCTTTTGGTACGGTTATTTACTATAAATTCTTAAATTAATTTTGAAGTGAAAAATTGAAAATAATTGTTGTGCTGTAAGTACTTTCCAAAAGAAATGTAAGTAAATATTAAAGTAAATGAATTTTGCATTTGAAATATTTGATAAAATGTCTCATAGTAAATATTATTTTATATTGATTATATTATTATTAATGACTTAATATAATTTTTTACTAATTAATCATATGTATATATTTGTATATATAAATAACTAAATATATATTTTATTATATCTCGATCGAATTTCCAATTAAACCGATTGGATATTTAGACTTTTATACTGGTGCCTTGACCGGTTTGATATCTGGTCTGGTCAACTTTGGCATGCATGTCATCCTCAAAATCACATGGAATTTCTCAAGCTATCCTTTGTTAATGTAAAAAGTTTCTCAGACTCCAAAGTCTAAATGCCTCCTCGGCCGCTAGAATTTGCAAGTTAAATTCCAGATTCCGCCAAACCTTACGAGATTTGATCATTTGAGGTTGCGTCTCCATTTCCAATACTATGATTTATTAAGCATTTCCCAAAGTGTCTTTCACTAATTACATAATCATGTCACATACAACACACAAACTATAGAATTTTAATTATTTATCCTGGTGGCTGTTTACTTACTATGCACTTGCTTTTCACGAGAATGATTAGAAAGAGTAGTGTTATGTACATACTGTAATAAGGCATTAAGTATAACCATAGTTACCTAGCACACGGCACCTTTGGGTATGGCTACGGATACACAAAATGCGGTATGTTGGGAGTATATTTTAAGGTGTATTTGTTTCAAGTTTTATAAAAAGTGATTATAAAAGTTAAATTTTATATATAATTAAAAAAATTAAAATTATTTTTTTAAAAAAAATTATTCTTTTCAGCTTTTATAAAAAATTAAAAATATTTTTTTTTTAAATTTTAATTATTTTTAAAATTTATCCAAATATATGAGAAGAAATTTTTTAATAAAAACATAATTTTTTATCAAAAACATCACAACCAAATACACCCTTAATGGGTATGCTTTGTTAGGCTCCTAATATAATTATACTTCATATTCTTTTGTGTCAAATATATATATGTTTTTTAAAATTATTTTTAACCTATGTCTTTTCAATTTTGAAGTAACTAGATATTTATTGGTGTTAATGACCGTGTGAAGTTCACGTGGGTTTTTAATTTTAATATGAGATTTAAGTATGATATATTCGATAATATGGGATTTGGGGAATATTTATGCTAATATGGCTTTTTTTAAAATCGAAAATCCTAATTTAATTTCTGTTAATAGCTACAATTACTATGGACGACACAAACCTAAAATCGGAAATTCCGATTTCAGGGTCAAAGAAATAGTGTCTACACATTGAAGTCGAAAATTTTGACTTCTATGAGAAGCTCCACGTTATTCTACACAAAGCACAGTATATTATATTACTATGCCTAACTTTTTTATTTTGATTAAGGTATTCTTAAAAAATATTATTATGAGACATTTATATACTTTTAGGATTGATAAATTTTAAAAATCATATGACTTAATTTTATTTTATTTTTCTTTCACAATATTTAGATGTGTCTATGGAATTTGTATATATAAATTAAAGGAATAACACTATTCTTATTTCTTTAACATATTAATTGAGTTTTTCATGATATAAAAATTTTTACAATTGTTACTCTTTAGTTTGTTTGTTTAACAAAATAAATTTCTAATTGTGACGAACTAGCCCAAAAGGGTCCACAAGTAGTTAGGGCCCATATCAATACAAATTGGAAATTACTCCATGAGTCCACTCTCTTTAATGACGCTTTAAATTCCAGATTCTGTAACGTCATGAAACCGAATTGCATAATGTACGCAATCTGAGACCATTATGCAAAAATCACAGAAAAAGCCATTATTGTTCCCTCCTACAAATAAGGGAATCTATCGCCAAAACAGGTATGCGTAACTCTTATGCAAACTTACCTATTATTCTAACTAAGTTAAGCGTCGAAGTCCTTGCAAGTACACCCATCCTCGCCATGCAATCCGGTGCAGCCACCAATCCTCGCCATGCAGCAGTTGTAGGATTCCCTATCTCAGTTCGGGAGAGAAGCCTCTTGATAAGCTTTCCCCTTGCTTCCAAACACTAATGTAGTCTCACTACATTTGGATAATTTTTTCTTATATTTTAAATAAAAACATTTTCATTTGATATCAAAAACTATTAGTATTATTAATTATTTCTTCCTCAGTATATTTTTAAAAAATTCCAAAAAAAATTTAAAATGTTAAGAAAGATAAAGAGTCAATAAAAGACAGAAAACCAAGAATAAAAAACTTAAAAAACTAAAAATATTTTTCTATTCATTTTTTGTTTTGTCACCCTCCTCCTCTTTTTATGAGAGAAGCATTGCATTTTCTTGGATGCACGGAATATGCAAGTCTTAAAAATTGGGTAACTTCACAATATCACAACTCAAGATATACATGAAATCTTGCAAGTCTAATTGGAATGCATTGAGAAGTGAATAAATTGACCATTACACTTATAACATTAGTTATTCAATTCTTTCTTTATTATTTTTCAATAATAAGTTCTCCAGATAAAACATAATAATAATAAGTTTGAACTTTAATTTAGCAGAATAAGGTTAAGGTATAGCAATATTAGTTTATAAATTCAAAATATCAACTAAATTGATTAATTATATTTAGTTGTTACATATTAGTTAATAAAGTATATATTAATTAGCTAGTTAAAAAATATTAGTTTGTATTATTAATTGGGGACTTTATTTATTTAAGTATATGTTAGTTAGTCTTTAAATATTGGCCTAGTGGATATTAATTAGTAGGGTTTTGCATAGTTTATATACTAATTAGTTAAATTACATTTCATAAAATAATAAGTAGCTATAGCAATATTAGTTTTTAAATTCAAAATATCAACTAAATTGGTCAATTATATTTAGTCTTTATATATATTAGTTCATAAAGTATTTAGTCTTTATATATATTAGTTCATAAAGTATATACTAATTAGTTAAGAATATTAGTATCAATTAATTTTTTTTTTTGGTGTATTATGACACCAGACTTTTTGAATATATCTTAGTGAGTATTATTTCCAAGTAATCAGTAGACGATGTCCCTAATGCAGTGGGCAATGTTAGAAGACGCACCTACATCTAGCCAAATGTCAGAGCAAGAAGGTGGGGGAAATGTGGGTGTTGGGGATCAGGGTGCTAGAAATGAGGGTGCGAGGGATCAAGGTGTTAGAGATCAAGGTATGGAGGGTTAAGGTAGCAGAAGAGGAAGACAAAGGTAGAACATAGTCAGATATTTGCAGGAACATGTGTTTTCACATTTCAAATTCAGTCATTCGTTAATCTAAAAGAAAAAGGGGAAGGGGTAGTGTATATAATTTAAGGTTTTTAAATATGTTAATTTTATTTTGGGTTTACATATTAGCCATTAATTGAAAAAATTCAAATCCATGCATAAGCATAAGCACTAACTAAATAGCACATTTTAAATTTGAAATCTTACTAACTAATATCCCCTATGCCACTATTTAAAATATCACTAACTAACATATAGTTAAATAAATAAAACCTCAATTAATTGAAAATAATGTGTTTGATTTCATGCTTAACCATCAATTCATTAATCAAATAAAATAATGTGTTTGATTTCCTAGCATAATAGTGCCGAACAAATCTATTAATAAATTCATTAATTAAATAAAATAATAAAATATTCAATAACAGGATTAGAAACACATGATTAAAAATAACACGATTAGAACAATTCATTAAAGACACTACTACGATCACTACGAACTTGATTTTGAGATTCTTTTAATTGAAGAATTTCTAAAAATTAATTGATCATAGTGGATCTGATTAAATCTTTCTAATTAAGTGAGAGGAGTAAATTTTAATTATTAAATTTAATGCAAATGGTTAAAATTAAAATATAAAATTACATAACTTTTTTAAGCAATTATTTGATATTTAAATAACATTTTCAATATTAAAATATAAATTTAGCACAAAAAATAAATTTCCAATGAAACTTTTGTTTTTAAAATACCTAAAATATTGGATATATAGCACATTTATGGAGATGATAAAAATAAAATTCACTTAATATAATTTTACGTATTATATTTAATATTAAATAATCATTTAACTATTTTTTCCTTTAAAAAACTTTAAAAAGAAAAACTGGCAACAATAAAAAAAAAATGGCATGCTCACGAAGGTGATAAAAATAACATTTTCTTAATATAAATTTAGGTATCATAATAAATATTAAATAATAGTTTAACTGTCTTTTCTTTTTGAAAAATAAAAGAATTGCCGACAAAGGAAAAGTATGAAGGGTGGGGCTCGAACTATAGTTCTTAAGGGGAAAAGGTTTGTACGTACCACTTACACCCTCGCAGCGATGCTAGCAGGGCTTGTGATTAACAATATATAAAGGAAATATCCACGCGATCCCAACTACATAAAATAAAAAATCTCGATTTTAATATAATAATATATTTTTTGAAAAAACTAAATCAGAATTTCCGATTTCCATCAAGCTATGTAAAATTTCTCCAAATTCCACAATTCAGTATATTTATAAATCAAATGTCATATTTAAAAAAAAGAAAAAGAAAAAGACGCAGTTCTCGTCAGAAACCTATGAGAAGCTAATATAATTAATTTAAATTTTTAAATAAAATTTATTACATATTGACTCTTCCTCTATCTTCACATGTTCTCATGACTGATAACTTTTCATTTTTTATTCCCTATGCTACTTGAGCCCGTGCTATTCACTTTCCTTTTTCCTCTGCACTCCCTATCTTCTTCGTTCATCTTTTACCTTCAGCAAAGCGCAGCCATGGTAGCATCACATCTCAGTTCCTGGTGCGCACACACTTTTATTCATCTCCGCACATGTTGTCGGTGCGCTATAGCGAATCGTATAGCGAACTAACAACGACCCAGTACGCAAACGAACCGCGATCCGGGACGCGGGATCCAGTTCGCGGCTCGTAGGGGGAACAGCGAATTTAGTAACTATGAGTATAACACCACTTTTCTATAAACAAATACAATATATTCATCTCACTTCCATTAGTTCCATACACGTATATATCTACTACTCCTCTCTTCACTCTGGCTGGGGTGGGTCAGTGTGTATGGGCTCAGCTCTCCAAAGCTTACGGAGTAGTTAGGCTATATAAAGGGTGTGTCATTGTGACCGGGGATATTATTCAGGCAAGGATCAAGGAGATGATCCTGTTACAGGCAGAGAGGCGAGGCTGAGGTAAGGGAAACGGGTAGGTGTAGATTGACCAGGCCAATCGAGACGCTCGTGCATCCCAAATTAATATACATTATACAATACACAATGTGTACATTTTTTGAATTTTAAAAAAATTTCCCTAGTACAAATGGCTATAGAGTATAGATCCCTAATGCTGTTCGCGTACGCTGCTCCAAAGACAAAGTGCCAAGGAAGGACGCCCTTCATGCTACTATTGATATTGAATAAAAACAAGGCAGAGAGATTCCCGGTCTTTTCAAGGAGGTTCAGGTTTTTAAGCCTCGGCCAGTCAATCAACAAAACGGTCCTTTTAATGTTTTCATATTAGGAGAAGATTAAAATGCTTATCCAATAAAAGTGAATATTTAATATTTACTTGATTTTTATTTATAGATTAAGTTAAAAAATAAATCTAGCAATTGATATTAAAGGAGCACTTATATTTCAAGTATCATATAAAGTATCATAATCAATTTTTATGTAATATCAATCGTTATATTTATTTTTCAATTTAATTGATAATTAAAAATTAGGTGACCATTCAATATTTATTTTTATTAGATGAATATTTTAAATTTCTCCCTCGGATAGAAGCCATGGTAAAATGATACCATATATATGTTAATTGTCGTTGAAGTATAGGCGAAGTAACAATTGAAGGATGTAATTATCCTAAAGGTATGAACCTTTATTATAAGTAAATAATTATGATTATTATTTTGAGTATAATAATACTGTCGTTTTACAACAACTAAGTTTAAATTACTGATACCAACAAGCACATGTTTATTGTGCAATGTACCCTACATCATATTTATTGGTATAACGGAACAGAGCATATCCACTTTTCTTCAGTGCTAAATTAGTTGATTTCTACTCAAAGTAGAGTTTTACTGATTGCATGTACTGAAGATACAGGAAATGCAGAACGAGCTAGTCGATAGCAACTTGCTGAGGCTGATAGAAAAGCTCTCTACATAAAGCTTAAAATTATGGCTATCTTTTCAGTGATGCCGGTGTATGCTTCTGGTTTCTACAGGATATAATAGAGTATGATATGGAAGCACACTGTGTTATGTACCAATTCACTGAGTTTGCACTTGCAAGATTAACAACTATGCTTTTTCTGCCAAAACAAAATTTGGAAAACTATAATTACTTTTACATGGAGAGAGCTATCAAATCATGGGCTTGGAGAAGTCTTGGAAGGGACGCAGGAATTTTCAAGACCTCTCAGAAATTGCAACCCCAACACCTTCATCATTGGCTGTATTCTGACAATTCAAGAGGCTATCTGTTGCCTTCTGCTGCTGGTCAAACATTCTTTTCAGCTGCCTGCCTTGTTCCTCAATTCGCAACTGCAACTTTCTCTGAATCTGGACCATCAAAGTAAGTTAAATGAGTATCAGAAAGTTAGGAAAGAATATTGTACTATTAGAATATAACTACCCTTATTCATCATTAATTTTAGCACTTAATTTCCCCTTCTTTTTTTTTTTTTTGGGTTGGGGGGGGGGGACCAAGGACAGCCCGAACTAATATCCATATTTTGTCACAGAACAGTGCAATATCAACATACCACCTATGCTGCAGAAAATTAAATTGCGTGAGAAATTCAAACAAAAGATTACAAGCAAGGTGTTGAGTAGGACTTGAATTACGAGAAGCCCAAACTGCAAATTGGTAGAGAAGTCATAGAGCCTTTAAATGTCATCATATTATGCTTGTAGAAGTGATACATTGTTCTAGAAGTTTGGTTAGGGTTTGAACATGTGAGCACTAGATTGTTTCATAAATCTCTGCATCATTTCTACCATGCTATCTTAGTGGCTGTCATTTCTTTCTGAAGCCTTTTGTAGGGGTTGGGGAAGGGGGCACAAACATGAAGCACCAAGCAAGAACAAGGTCTGGAAAACATGAAAATTTACTATCAAAAATAGAAGTCATAAGAGAAGACGATAGCATTGATTTACCTCTAGCTGTTCATGAAGACGCCTTTGAGCATCTAACTGCAGCTGAAGTGCTTCTCTAATTTGCAAGCCACTGCAAATCATGAGCAGTCAGTAGATTATAGAGTAACAGCATCTGAGGTCAATATGAAATAAACCAAGCAACTTAATGGAAGTACTGGAATTATAGGAATATAACAAACGAGAAGGCAAAAAAGAAGTAGCATTACGTTTTGACATCAAGATGTTGCACATCCTCTATATGGATTCTTTTGTCAGATTTCCCTGAAACAGGAAACAATCTTTTAGGTTAAGTATGGGGAGTGAACCTAATAATTTGAAAGCCTGAGAACAATAAGGGAGTTGAAGATTATGAATAACTGGGGAGAAGAATAAACCAGAAAAGAAAAGTCATGTTCTAAGAGATAATTTCACTGTAACTTAAGCTTTGGTAGTTTGACTAAGGCCTCTGCCATCTGGAAGATAAAAATAGACCGTATTTCTCATTTAGTAACTAAAATTTCTATCATATTAATGAATATATATGCATCTATTCTGCATTGCAACTTCCTACAATTGAAACTATACATTAAAACAAGTGAAGCCTATTTAATCACATGCTACAAAGACACCGATAAACAATTTGCATTAGTTTATTTTTAAGTCTCAAGTCTCAATAGTAACTAATGAATCAAAACCAAGGGCAAAGGAGAACTTATATCATCTGCATTGACAACCACTGCAACAAAAACATCTGCTCACCCTATATGAGTTGAATGCTAGTAAATTCAAGTGCCAAGAAACATACTTGACAGGAAAAAGAAACTACACTGCACTTATGCTAAGAAAAAATAAATTACCTTGAGATGACTCTGGCATGTATTTTGCAGTTCTGTATTTCTGCAAATGACTTTTTACATGGAAAATGGTCAATCCATCAGAGTCCATCATCTTTAATATAGCTTTTGGTGTTGCCTCTGCAGTCAAGCAGCCAATAGAATACTATCAGATGCTAAACAGCCTTTTTATTTTATTTTTTTCAATTGATAAATTTAGCAAGTTACTTACTATCAGCACCCCCAAGGCGATTCACACACTCAACAAACTTCTCATGAAGATCCTGAGTCCATCTTATACGTGTTTTACTTGAGACTGATACCCCATAAGGAGCAGGGTTTCCCGACACACTTCCTACTGAAAGTGTTGGAGACTTATCTTGATGAGAAGAGAAGCTCATCTGTGTCAAAGGTAAATTACAAGAGCCATAAGCAACCTGCACAACAAAGATGCAATAATATAAGACAACTGAAAAAAAAAAAAAAACTATGTGTGATTTGCAAAAATACTTACTATATGATCTTGATTTGCTTTATTAGGAAACGATGATCTCGTGCTAACTGAGGCAGCAGCACCATCAGTGAGCAGCTTTGGTTGTTCAATTGGCATGAACTTGCTGCCGGGAAAATTCCCACAGGTGATTTTATTAGATCTTTGAGGGGATCCACAGCATTGATTACCATTCAATTGAGACTTCACCATTGCTTGCAAAGTGTTTGACAAC
Source organism: Pterocarpus santalinus (assembly GCA_031439595.1). Classification (NCBI taxonomy): domain Eukaryota; kingdom Viridiplantae; phylum Streptophyta; class Magnoliopsida; order Fabales; family Fabaceae; genus Pterocarpus; species Pterocarpus santalinus. Next base: position 64,735,487 of record CM062532.1, read on the forward strand.
TCAAAGCTGGGGGCAGGTTGGTTTGCTGAATCCAAGAAAATGTTTTCCCTGGGAGACTGATACAAAGGGAAATCCAAATCATTCATCTTAGAGAACTGAGAGTGATTACCACCTTGGCAATCATATTCTGCAAAACCCATGCAGAGTTCTGCTGCATAAAAGGCAGAAGCCGGTGACTCGAAACGGCTCATGATGGTGGCCAATGATTTGGAAGGTCCTATTTGTGGTGGTGGATGTTGTGCTCCTCCACCTCCACCCATGGCCAGTGGATGACATTGACTGCAAGTTCCAATGTTCCAAGCCTGTCTGGTATCAAAATATTGACAAGAACGGTTGCCACACTCATAATTGAAATCCCCATTTAGTCCATGGCTGTGTTGAATCAGTCCTCGGCAATCAATCTTGTTCTCGTTCATTGACACAAAGTTTGAATGTTACGGGGTAGATATTTGTTCAAATTTATGATGGGGTAGTATACAACACTTTTTGGAAGTTCATCTTTACTAAGGAGAACCAAATGGAAGGGCAAGGAAAGAAGAACAAGAGGAAGAACAAGAAGATTGGAAAGGTAACGACAATAGTAATGCTAAGTTCGAGCCTAATGGAATAAAACTCTCTTATATTCCCGAAAGGCTTCAGGTATAAGATTTGAATCTAACTCTCTATATGCTACCATGCAAGGTCATCAGTTATTGATCCTAAAAAAGGATAAGAATGAACAATAATTAATTGACATAACCAAAGTACACAACATGGAAACAAACAAAAAGTTTTGTCCAATGTTGTTTTCACATGAATTTAAATGAATTACAAGGGTATTAGTTCACCTGGTGAATCTTCTGCTCATACTTTATCTTCGTTATAATTTGAGTATAATTCTTGAATTTCATCCTCTTTGAGTCGTAGGGCGTCTCATATGAAACCAGCCTTCCATTCAAACTAAACTTTTGTAAACCAAAAGAAAAATGAAACGCGAAAGAATCACAGAAAGACAAAAGTTAAAGCAACTAAGCTTAGATGGGTGACAAACAAGAGACTAAAAAATCACAGCGAAGAAAACTAAAGCAACTATGCTTATATGGATCACGAATAAGAGGTTAAAAAACAGTCCTGGACGAAAACTATATACTACTTGGTCATCTTAAAATTGGAGAATATTGTCATCGGCATCTGTAGTGTAGTAATATTAAATGTTAGATAAAGATACTGGCATAAATTCAAAAACAAGATATCAACAATTATTCTTATAAATGGATTCGGATGAAATAACTTAAGCCACCCACATAGAAGATAACTATATAAGTTTAAATTTGATATATTATTAATATAAAAAATTTGATACTATCATTATTTTAGTTATATTTGTTAAGAAGTGGGTGTGGTAGTCAAGTATCTTTAATAATTCGATACTATATAAGTCAATGATAATATAAAAAAGAATTACATTCACAATATCTGAAAATTTAATTTCAAATGTATATGAATTACCGAGTATACTTCTTTCTCAAGAAAATATATTGTAGTCTTAAAATCTTGTTCCATTGCTTGTCACTGTATCTTGCGAAGTGGGGCATCAGAAATTACCAGAAAAGTGCATCTAATTTTATATTCATCTTAAAAGCACAATGGAACTTTAACTGCAGGAATCCCAGTATGGTGTTCAGTAACCTTAATGGGTTTTCCATTACGAAAGGTTAAAAGGATATCTATATACAGCGCATTCATATGGGGTCTCACTTCTTTCTTGCCATTGGTTTTTCTTTAGACATATTTGCTTACCCTCTTCTTTTTGAGTTCTTTGAATTTTACAGCCTCCACAATAAAGAGAATAAGACCATTCTTTCCATATTCTCTATCACATGCAGTCTCGAATCACAAAATTTACAATTCCTAATTTGTTTAGACTTTGAATGCAGATGCTTCCTTGGTGCTTCTTTTTCCTGGTGAACAATGCTTCACTTTCTAATTCACTTTCGGACTCAAGCTCAATGAAGCCTCCAAACAAATGCTAGTGATTACTGATTAGTTACAGACACAAAGAGGAGTGCTAGAGATACATTCTTCAACAACAATTTACCCGGAAAATAGAGATACAGACAAAACTTTTTATCAATGTTACTACGAAAAACGTTGGCAACTAAAAGGCACACACCTGTATACACACATCGAATAATTTAACGAAAATAACATATTTTGGTGCTTTCACAAGCTGGCATACTCTATTAGTTAGATCCTAAACTACTCAATATATACACCAACTAACAATAAATGGAACCATCAATCATTCACGAAACCTACAAATTTATTTTATCATAATCACCATCAAGCTTAGTTGGTTCAAAATTGATAATTTCTTGAGAACAGTTGAAATAGTGCTTGAGGATTTGTCTCACAAGTCACAGCCAATCCTTTTGAGATGTTTGGTCCTTTTGAGATGTTTGGCAATAAGTGTGTATTAAGAAGGTATGTTACAACTTGCTTATTTATGAAAGAGTAATATTATTTTTAGGTCAAATATAGACATTAAAAGTGGACACCATGAAAGAGATAAATACAAAATATCTTGTAATAATAGAAGACACCAAAGCTTTGTATCTCTCTTTATGATATCCACTCTTTATATTCACTTTTGATGTCAAAACACATTACTTTTTATGAAAATTGTCTTTATTGGTAGTATTCAGTATTCCAATTTATGTAGTAACTAGCTAGGTTTGATGGCCGCCAAACTCAATCATCATATACTGACAAGAATAAATTAACTGGAAATTCCCAATATAATATCTATTCTTTGTTATTATAATAGTCAAGTTGTTTAAGAAGTTAAGCAGTCCACAAAGTATGAAGGAAAAACAAAAACAAAATAAAACAAGTTGAAGAAAATTATCAGGAATTTTCTTCAGTGGGTTACTTTCATTGATAGTATTGAGACCTAAGACAACTGTAGTTGGACTGAGAACTGGTCTTTTGAGTAGTCTAATTACACCTGCAATTGGAATTGAAAGCTTAGAAAGTGTCAAAATTAGTGAACCACTGACCCGTTTGAAGAACCTTGTTCAACCGGTCCACTCATTCCAACCCATGGCGATTCTCACAATTTAATCAGGATTCAGCTATTTTATTTTATTTAGCATAAACTTCAGGTTAACTAATGCATATGATGTCAATTACATATATTATTTATGAATTGACTTATTTTTCCTTTCCCCGGTTTATGATTATCTTTTGATTATTGACTCTCAACATTTTAATATTGTTGGATATTTCTATAATCGTACAACTTATGATTGTATTATATGTGAAGCAATATATATATACAAATGATTAGTGAAAATACACAAACCTTGTATTTTTTATATACTGTTAATTATTCATAGAATATACAAAATTCTGATGCTACCCAATTCTAATTCAAAAACCTTTAACATGTCTCCTTATTTGTTGAACCAGTTTTCAAAATATTGTTTAATACCACAAAACATGATAAGCAGTTGTAACTAGCCATTGGGTTCTAGGAAAAATCCGGAATGTATTGATTCCCGGGCATAGCGAATGAAGATGATGGAAACACCAAGACGTAAATAATTTCAAATTATCGGGGGGAAAATAAAAACCAAGACGTAAATAATTTCTTTTCTGGCAGCAACCAAAATGTCATTATCATAAGTGGGGGAAATCAAATTAAAGGATTTAGCATTGAAGTTAAAAGGGTGGAAAGCAAAATTCCTCAGTAAAAGTTTAGCCTCTTAAACCTGACAGAGGAATAATAGACATGGACTTAGAACCCTAAATTCAGTCAACAAAGTGCACGAACTTTGTCTTCTTCCTTGAAACCTTTAGCTTAAACATATACATGTGGACAGTCTGAATTGCTCAAGACGTTGCCGCCCAAAAGGCCCAAACCTCTAATTGATAGTCCACTCAATCTCCTACCTTCCTTTTCTCTCTTGGGGTTATGAACCTTATTCCATGTCTTAGTCAGATGATAAATGAATCATTAGAAAACGAAAGCACTTTGTCATGTAGGAGTATATGCTGCAGATGCACCATCAATCTAGCACGTGTAACAAGGTGACTAATTTTACGTAAAAGAGACATATCAAACTAATTTTGGTTTCCCTTAGTAATCATTCCCGTTGATTTTTAACGAATTCTATATATGTATAGAAGGTCATTTCGCAAGAGATTGTGATGGCTATATATATATGTGTCCATATATTTAAGGATTACGTGCACAAATGGAATAGCTAGCACATGCACATGCACATGCACATGCACAGTGCTAAAATGAAAATGTTCTATTATGCATGATGCTTCTGCTTTTTTGGCTTGTATATAAAGTTTAAAAACTACATGTTGATTTGCTGAATCTGCATAGAATATGCACTACTGCTCATTGGCTAGTATCCAGTTGTAACTATATTAGCTACATGCATATATACTTTTTTTCTTTTACCGTTTTGAATTAGTAACTTGGTCTCCGATTAATGTACCAATCAATCCCTGAATTCAGAAAATTAATATTTAGTTAATATATCCTTCTTAAAGACTAAAGAAGAATACAAGAAAAAATAACTAAATTAATAAAAGTTTTATAAATTTGTAAATTAATTTTCATACAAATTAAATTGAATGACTAAAGGGTAATTAAGTGGAGAATTATAAATCTAAGAACCAAGTTGTTACCTTTTATTTTATATTTCTGATAAATGCCTTCGCTAGTTGTAAAGCTCGCAGCAACAACAGATCAGAGGGAGGAAAATAATATAAGACACAACAAGACATCGTTTTTAATTAAAATAAAAAAGAACAGTGGTTGGGGAGATGTGGAGGTTCGATAAGGTTCGATCGATTCTTTTTCTTCTTATTCTAATCTAGGGGATATTAAGAGAAACAGCTTCCATTTTCCAAACACGGTAAGCCACTTTTCCACAGTTGGAAATACATTATTACAATGCAGCCGACTGACCAGGAAATTAGCATATGTATTATTACATTTATATTCACGATGATCTAATGCCGATTATTTTTTATTTGAATCCGGTTTCAAATTAAGCGTTGACATGAACGGCCAAAGAATGCATTGAACAACATACAACCCAATAAGTAGGGAATGACAAGGAAACAAAAGTTAATTAAAGAAATAAACAACGATGAACAGTGGAAGAAAATTAAAAAATGGTTATGACATGGCAAAGATAAACTTGAATTGATAAAATTAATAAAATCAGATTATTTCTCGATAGCTAGCTAGCTGCATCCGATCAAGTACAGTTGGAAATCCACAACCAAACAAACTGACCCCTAGAACCTCCAAGAGTCGTTGTTAGACCTCCAATTGCCTACCTGTTTGGTTTTCTTGTCTGCAATTGCCTTACCTTTTTTAAGGCAAGGGAGCGGATGAAAAAGCATAGATCACATTCCAAAGCCAATATTCGCTCGAACTCAAAAGAGAATTGAGTAATATTAATTGCAAACAAAAAATAGATAAAATGTGGATATATATAGAAAAAGGAAAAAATAGATGTGATGTAAATTAAAAGAGAAAGAGTGATAAACTTGTTACTTTTTTTTTTTAATCTCTCTCTCTATACATATTTATACTGTATTTATTTTTTTATGTACAAAGAACGTTTTTTAAAAGGATGTTAACTATCATTCAAGAAATCAATACAAAAGCCAAAGTTTTGACATTTATAGGGCTTTGTATAAGTCGGTGTCAAATGGTGAGATTGAAACCTATTTTTTAAGACTTAGTAAATATATTTCAATTGTTTTACCCAAAAAAATCATATATAAAATAAATTAACTTCTTCCTACATTAAATAACAAATGTTTAAAAAGCCTAAATTCATGATTTTTTTAAATTCAATATTATATTGATTAAAATGTATAAACTTATTTTTTATAGTTTTAAAATTTAGAATGATTTCAATAAACTATTTTTAACGAGTAATACACAATTAATCTAAATTTGCTAAAATGTTTTGGTGAAACCCCCTAAAGAAAGGAATGACTTTGCCATTTTAACCTAATAGTAAGTGCTTGATTTAACATATACAATTATCCAATCATGTATTGTTATATACTCTGTCGAGAGCCTCCTTATCCTTAGTATATTATCCTTACTTTGGCAAAACGAGTATTTCGACATTATCATGATAGCCTACTTATACAGCCACAGTTGCTTGTAAGGATCATATACCAAAGATAAAAAGGACAAGAAGTAATGGATCACTACTCAGATATAATTCTGATGCATAGGTTCTTCCTACGAAGGCAAGTGTAGAGCATATTCTATATCTTCCATAGTCTTGTTATTTCCTCTATTTGTTCAGATTTATAGGAACATATTTAAAGTAAAAAGGTTAGAACTTTTAGGAAGAAAGAGAGAAGTTTAGAAACTCATGATTACAGAAATACACTTATAGTATTATTTTAGGACTCAATGATTTTACAACTAGTGAACTTCTCCTTTTATAGACGAAGAAGCAAGCACGAAGCTCATATCTGTCTTACAAATTTGTTATATGGCTATAGACTACAGGCACTTTAGCCTTTTTGACTTAGCTATATTACATTTATTACAAAACGACAAAGTTTAAAGACTTGACTAAGTCATTATGAAGTCTAGTTACTTTTTGATGCTAGTCTTTTTGTCGTAGCTTTGCCTTTTACTAGTTTCTATGCTTCGACACCCTTGGATTTTGTTCTTTCGATAGCTTTGACACCTTTACCACCTATGAGACTTAAAAATAGGTTCATGGCTAGGTCATACATTGGTGTTTTTCTTTCTCTTTTCCTCTACTATCTTCACTCTATCTCCAGCAACTTTGCCTCAATGTCTATTTCTTCCATATCATCATATAGGTCTTAGGAATTTTGCATGATGAAACTTTGCATTGGGTCTTTGCCATAAGTTTTGCTGGCCTGACCCCACTTCTTATTTTTTTTTTCAGCTGGAGCTATGCCTGTATGAGTGACTTCCATTTCCATCCTCATTCCTGGCAAGCAGATAATTTCTAAAGACTTGAGCTCGGCACAAGTGGAATTGATCATTAATGCTTTGACATCTGAGCCGTTGATTTCAAATAAGTGGATCATCAAATTTTCTTTGTAGAAAGGATACTAGTTATCGTGAACAAAAATCTTCAGACTTACGAAAGCTCCATACAACCATGCATGTTTTTGTGTCCAAAGGAGTTTAGTTTGGGGATGCTGGAAATAAGGAGGATGGATAATAAAAATTAATATGAAATCATTAATCTGCTTTTCATCCAATTTTCAAATATTAAACTTGGATAATTCTTAGTCAGTCTCTTTAATCTACTAATTAATGGGTGCAAACCACTACAAGATGCTCCAAAGAAGTGAATGGTGGCTGTCAAGTTCTACAAGAAATTGTCTCAATTTGAAAGTATGACACAAGATAGGGTAAGCATATAGTAAACACACCATAAATACCACTTATCAAATTCTATGAACGATATTCCTATGAGATGGTAAAGATAGTGAGGTAGGGAGCTGTTGGGCTAAACTAGGTTGGCCGAGGAATAAGGTTGTGTTGTTGAAGAGAGGTGGCTAGGTAGTGGAACATGTGTGATTTTGCAAAATCTTGCAGGTATTTTGGAATAAGAATGATGTCAGGAGGTATTTCAGGAGGGTAGGACTTTTAGGTCATGCTTTCTTTGGAAAAGGTGGATGGATAAGTGTTCATCATGATTAGAGCATAGTAGTGTGTAGAGAAGATAACGGTGATGGGTTTGGTCTAAGTTTGGTTTGGTTTGGCCTGGAAAGGAAGTTTGAAATGAGATTCTGGATTCTTTTTATATGTTTTACAAAGAAGTCGTATCTTGAGAACCATTCTTTTATTCTGAGAATTTGAGAACTTGGTGGAACTTTATTTTTAAACTCAACAAGCTTTGGGAATGAAGAATTATCGAGATGAACCTTAAACTGAGATCCTCTGAGATGAAAATCAAACTTTTGGATCCTACATTTAATTGCCAAAGTTTCTTTGTACGTGGTATGGAAATGAAGTTCTATAGGTTTGACTTGTCCACTAGTATATCCACAATAAAACTTTTATCTTTAAATTTCTTCTATGAGAACCGCTCCTTAGTGTTAGTCATTAGCATCTGTTTGCAGAATCCATTTTCCTTCCCCTAGTATTTTTAAAGGAGGTGGATTCTTGGCTACTTATTTTAAAAACTTTATAGCTTCAATTTATTCTAGTCCCTATGGAAGGACGTTCTTTTTGAGGAGTTTAGACAGCTTGGTAGTGTGCTTAGAGATATGCAGAATGAAATCCCTTATATAATTGAGGATTCCTAGGAATTGTTGGATTTGTTTTGTGGACATATTCTCATTAGAAAATTTAGGAAGTTCTTCAACAATATGTGGTTGAGGGACATAGTTTCTTTGAGTGAAATGCTTTCCTAGAAAATCTACTTCAATGGTTTAAATTTGGTACTTTCTTAATCAGAGCATTACTCCATATTTATTACAAATTTCATAGAACTTTTCTAAGAGTTATCTATAACTATCTTTATCTAGTGAGAAGAAGAGTATGTCATCAATGTAAATGAGGGCATTGTCGAGGAGTGATTCAAAAACTTTGGTCATGGCCTTCTAGAATAGTGATGGAGCTATCTTTAGCCTAAAAGTAAGGACAATCCATTAATAACGGGCATTAGGGATGCAAAATGTTGTTTTTGGCCTATCTTTGGGGTCAAGACCCAATGGCCAAAATCCTAACTTTAGATCAAACTTCGAAAAAATGTGTGCATTTCAAATAGATGAATAGAGAGAATAGATCTTTGGAAAAGGAAACTAATCATCTTTGAGAAATTGATTTAGTGGCCGATAGTCGATGAGAAGTCTTTTCTTTTCCCAATCTTGCCGAATCTCTTATTTACATAGAAAGCTTGGCACACCTAGTCAAATTTGGTTGGTTCAATCAATCCCTGTTTTAATAATTGTTGACATTCTTCAAATGCTGCTATTTTGCCGGATGGTGACATCCTAGGTGAACTATTTTAGTTGGATTTATATTTTCATTTAACTTGAATGATATTTCTACAAAGTGTTTTTCATTCTTCCAAAGTGGTCGAGAATGTTGAAAAAGATCATGACTATTAGCACTTATTTTGAGAAGTTTGTCCCTTATTTCTTTATATCCCAATGGTGCATTTGCAGTAGCAAATAATTTCTTTATATCCCAATGGAAGAATAGCCAAATTCATCAAGGTATTCTATGCACCTATGTCCATAAATGTAATGGCTTTGATTGACAAATCATATTTGGAAGGGAGGATGTGGACTTCTATGTTAGGTAATGGTGGAACTGGATCAAGTGAGCTAATTTCTGGATTTGAAGTTTTAGGAATTTCTTCTACTTGCATGATAGGAAAGTGTTCTTCAAAATCAGATGGATCTAATTCACTGCTGCAACTAGAGACTATATGTGCTCAGGCATGAAAGTAGTGGCATTGTCTGGTTGGTCCTGCTAATCATACCTAGATTCAATGTCTTCATCTTCTACCAGATCAAGAGAATTGATCAACTTAAAGGCATTTTCCTTTTTATTTGGACAATTTTTTGAAAAATGTCCCTTTTTCCCACAAATAAAACACATTTTACTATCTTTTCCCCGATAAGATTTTCTTTTGAAGAATTTGACTTTCTTCCTCTTTCCTTTTTTGTTTATGAAGACTTTGTTTCATTTCTTGGAAGATGGTTTGTAATGGTAACTTCAATCCTTCCCCTTGCATTTTACCTTAAAGTAATTCCTTTTGCAGGCCTTGGTGTACTTCTTCCTATCTTTGAGAATATTTTTAATGAGGATTTGTTGACTACAAATTAGTCCAATGCAGCCAGGCAAGTTTGATGGATTTCTCCAAGAGTCATATTTACAATATCTCTTTGCATGGCAATGACCATCCAATACATTTTCACCTAGAGTTTTTCAGAAAAAGAATTGATATAAGCGTTCTTAAGGCTAGGATCATTATAGCCATTTAGCTGGTATAACCTTTGGGCTATCCTTTTGAAATGGCATTCCAGATCTGTCTTCTTCAGAGAACAGCATTTCATGTCAAAGTATTCTTTCTTAATCTCCATTTGAACAAGACTCTGATCTCGGAGAAACTCATGGTGGAGTGCTGCGAGAACAGTATCAGTGCTGTCTAATCTTTGTAGCTCCTCTTGCTTTATAGAGCTAAGGCAGCAGTACCATTCTTTGAGGACACCAGTCATATGGGCACAAAACTCTTCAATAATTCTGTACTGATCAGCATTTGGTACAAGCATCTTAGCATTTATTCAAGCCTTGAAATCCAGGATTCTTTTCCTCCATTATGACGAAGGAATATCATCTATAGTGAATAATGGTCCTTTAGAAGGAAGAGGAGTATTGATCTCCTAAGGATTCAAGGATGATGATTGTGGACCTCCAGTTGTAGCCATTAGGATCCTAGTCATATCAACATACTGTTCTTCACTAGGAATTTCTACAGAGGCTTGGACACTCTGATCATCATCATCAACCTGTTCCTAGTAAGTTTGTGAGGTTATCATGGTCTGGGACAAAGGTACTGTGTCTGGATTAACATATGAGATTTGAATCTTTTTTGGAGATGGTTCGGGAGATTTAGGATATTGGAGAGATTGGTTTGGAGAGACAGAGGCTAACTCAACAACCTCTTTTGTCTTTTGATTTTTTCTGGAGGGTCTAGGTCTTTCTCCAAATAATATTATTTTTAGTGGTAGGATGGGTGGCAATAACAGTGGAGGTTTATGTGGTTGTCAGGATGGTAACAAACTGGAAAATATTTTAGGTGGCAGGGTGAAAAATGGATCTGACTCTAGCTATCTTTGAAGACTCTTAGTGTGTTCATATAGTTCTTCAATGCGCTAGTTGAGTTTTTGTAGATCCTTTTCTCTTTGATCAAAAGTCTAGTATTCCAAATAGGAAGTTGTTAGATCTCTATTTTGAAGGCTTCAACTCTGGCTTTTGTCTCTTTGTAGTATTTCTATAATTTCTCTAATAATACCCCTAACCTTTGTTCTACAGCAAGCATGAGGCTATCAGCTTTCTGATTGATTTTTACTAGTAGACCATTTTGAGCTAGGGAGTTCTCTATTTGCCAGTTGAGAACTTCTCTAGCTGGAGTCAAAGGTTTTAATTTTCTATCTGGTTCAACTTCAGTAGGCTAGATAAATGGTTTTGTGTGTGTTTGAGTGGCAGGATGTGTTTTCCTTTCCAAAGCCAGAAATTCAGTTCATAAGTGGCTGAAGAAGAAGTAAAATCATGCATAGAATTTCTGGTACTAGTAAGATGGAAAGTGCTAGCATTAGGTCTTTGTAGGAAAAGGAATTTGATCCATTTTGTGGTGGCGGCCAAGTAGTGAGATCAAGGACCTCAGGTGGAGATGGATACCTTTCTTGCCGGAGTATTTTAAGAGCTTCTTCATAGATTGCCAAAGGTTCTTTCTTTTTCCGAATCCCGATCTAGGGATTGTTGTCTAGATCAAACTTCCTTTGAGGTTTAAGAAGAGGCTTGCAAGAATTAGCAAGATGCTTCTTACAAGCTTCTATGCATGCCCTCCGCTATGAATCACTTCCTAGCATGAGATAGAATCACAAATCATAATCGCAATTTGGTTTACACTTTCTTGATCTAGGAATATCCCATAGGAAATAACCATCGATCTTATCTAAATAATAATTTGTCCATTTGGTTCAATAACATGGATTGGTAGTCTCTTTTCTAGTGCTCCAAGAGTGATAATCATTGTGTGAAAAATATGAGGGTTTCCATTAGTGGATTCTTCTTCATCCAATTTCTTGAAAATGGTTAATGATTCCGTCAATAGATCTCCTAAAAATTGCTTTAGTAGCTATAATAGGAGCGTTATTTTTCTTGAAATTCTCATAATTGCTTATCCACTCAAGCGGCATAAGCTATAAAAGCTCTTTTTTTCGAATTTGCTTCGAGATCTGGACAATGAAAGGTGTTTCATCATTTGAGTTAGCAAAAACCATCAAAGCATCCTCATTGAAGTCTTCTAGGGCAAGTAGATCAAAATAATGACCTTGAAGCTTGTAGATAAGCTGGTGTTGTAGTGAAGTGACCAAAGCAACTCCATCTTGCAGAGCTTCTACGAGCTAGACCTGTACTTGAATCTTGTGGTCAAAGTAGGATCTCTAAGATAAATATTAAAATTGGGGAACATAGCTAAAATAACACTACCTATATTTAATGTTGTCAAAACAATTTCGATGGTGGCATGCTCAAGATTTTGAAAGTTAGTATCCAGTAAGTTGACCTTGGCAGTAATTGGAAGTCATTTCCTTCAATGGAGAAAGAGAACTAACCTAATAGCTCCAACGTGAGGCTGACGTATCCTTATCTCTGCCAAAGCTTGATGAGAGTAGGATTAATCTCCAAATCAATATATTGTTTAGCGCTAGTGGCTTCAAGAGTGCATTCATCCATTTTAGCAGTTTGGATGTACTTCTTTACACCAGAACGAGGAGTTTAGATAAGTTTTTTGTGAAGCCACTTAAATGGCTCTTTTTCTCCTCTAAAACATTATAGGGACTAAGAACAAGAGAAATAGAGCTTTCTATCCAAGCATCTTCTAGTACACAGGAATATTCTATAAGATTCTCTGTTTTAGAGGAAAGGGTTTTTATATAGGATTCTGGTATGGACAATTTAGATGTTAAGGTTATGGATTTTTGGAGGGTAATATCTAAAGAGGATGCCATTTATATTTTAGATTTTTCGTTAGTCATTCTCCCATCTAATACTTGTAATATGCTCCCTCATCTTTAGAAATAAAGGAAATAACTTAACTGGGCATTTAGGCTCTAATACCATTCTGCTAAGAGCATGCTTATCCTTACTATATAATTCTTACTTTAGCAAGGCGAGTATTTCAGCAATACAATATTAATATTAATATTTTGGCCAATTAGATGAAAATTTTTTAAGCTTAATTATTTAGTTATACAGATAGTGTCATTTTTTACAGTAAAAATCATTTTTAAAATTTAATATTGTTAAACTCGAATGAATGAAAGGATGAGAAAATTGAGAATTTCAAATTTTAATTTTAAGAACTAAGCCAATAAGATTTTCTCTTAGAAAAAGAAATATATCTTTTACAAATTAAAATATAATTTTACTTTGATAAAATTGTGTCAATATATAAAATGAAATATGGATACACGTGTGTGGGTAGTATAACTGGTAAAAATAATATTACCTTAATGGCTAGATTCTAGTAGGATTTTTTTATTTTAGCAATTACATATGTAATTTTTTATTAAGTGAGTGGTTAGGTAAAATTCTTTTTTAAAGTGATATTTTCAAAATTTGAATTCTCAACATTTTAGATAAAGTTTTTCCGTAAGTGTAATCTACTTTCATTACAACTAATAACTTTTGGATCAGAGATTTGTTAAATTTTATTGGTAAATTGAAATTAGTTAAATTTGACTCTTTCAAAGTGAGAGATTCACTTTTAGAGAGAAAAAGTAATTATTTCAAACATTTGATGAGAAATTAAGAGAATAAATTTTGACAAATATATGATTTCTTACGTATGTACTAAAATGTGATAGCAATTAAAATTTTTTAACCAAAAATTAACCTTTTTTATAAATAAAAAAAAGTCGCCCCAACTAATCACCATCAATAGAGTTTGTTGACTAGCACCTTATAAGAGCGCAATATTCCTATGTTACCCAACACATTAGCAACTATGATAATTACATATATGTAAACTAGCCTCATCATTTCTAATGATCCGAATACCACTATCATTAAGAAAGAAAGAGAAAAAAAACTTGTCAGGATATCAAATGAAATCACTTTTATTTTTTTAAATTTTTTTTTTTGTCAAACACTCACCCAGGGCAGGGGGCAATCGGTCTCTAACCGCGATGCGAGTTGAACTCACGCCCCCAAGGTGTGGCTACACTGGTGAAGTAGCAAGTTTGCCATATGTACTATACCGTGGCTACAAAAGAAAACACATTTATAACGAGCTTTCTTTGTCAAGCACCCTCTTATACATGGTGCTTCAAGTACCTTGACATCAAACGAAGGATGAATCTATGGACCTTGTTATCACTAATGCACCCTAACACACCTATTTAAACTCCCCACCCCAGAAGCACTCGGCTGCCCCCTCCCCTGATACCCCCGTGGCCCCGACCTTGCTGGTGCCAACCACTACCCCGCCTCCTGCTCCCCCATCAACGACGCTGACCACCACCCTGCACCCCACTCCCACCTTACTAGCAATGTAGAGGCTGCACTATTCAAACCACTCATTGGCGATTTTGGGAGCATGGTGGTGTTTGGTGGTTGTGATTGCTCTGCCATTAGATACATGGGTCATTTGCTCCCCTCATGCCAGTGTTAAAGACATTCCACTAGCACCGCACCCAACGCTACCAAATCCCTTATCCTTTGAATTTGTGAGTCTTCCACCCTTTTGTGCCACTGTTGAAGTCATTCTGTCACCGCCGCCTACTGTCGTTTCTCACGCGCCACCATGTAGCATGAGGGTGAGTTATGATAGGGTATGGGGCATAACTAGCTGTGGAGTTGAGTCCCTAATAAAGCATATGTTAATGCCAGCTATGCTTAGGTGTTGCCTTCTTGTACCGTTGCCAAAGGCTCCGCCAACAGGAAAATAGGTGGAAGAAGGGTGCCACTAGAGACGGTGTCTTTTTTTGGGAGGGGGGAGAAAGAGAGAAAGTGGCATTTCACCATAGTTCAATGGGTTTGGTATATCGACAAGCTAGCGAAGTTTTGATCGGTGTAGATCCAAGGTGCATTAAGCACCATTTATAGCCTGGTGCTTGGTAGCATTAAGGAGTATTCAAAATCGATCCAAAAAAATCGAAAATCGATCAAAACCAAAATAAATTGGTTTTAATTGGTTCTTATTTTATAAAAATCAATCGATTTAGTTCAATTTTCGATTTTACTTTCTAAAACCAAACCGAACCAAACCAAATCAAATCGATAACATATAACACATTAATAATTATATATGTATATGATCTATATTACATATTATATATTACTTATCCATACCTATACTTTTACAAATATACATGTAAGTATATTTTATAATATTTTAATACTAAAATTATTCAAATATTTTTATTATATCTTAACTCAATATTTTATATTTATAATTATTTGTTAATTCTTTTAATTTACTCAATATGAAATTTATTTTTTTATACTTTATAAAATATTTTAATAAAAAGTCGAAAACTGAACCAACTCAAACCGAACTGAACTAAACTAAAATAAAATTTATTATTTGAGTCAATTGGATTTTTATTTCAAAATCAAATCAAATCAAACTGCGAACCCTCCTTGCAACACTCTTCTTTTAAACGACACCCTTTTTTGGCCGTGGACATTTTGTTTTGTCAAAACAAATGTAAAAGATTGTGGTCCTTTTCTTTTTGGGTCAGCGAAAGGCAATGTCTGAAACAGTGAAGTAAGGGCCACGGCCCACGGGGGCGCGGACAATTCTAATATGAAGTAAAGCTGGCCAAATCCCAAAAAAAAGAGGTAAAGCTGGCCTATAAATGAGAGTGTTGATGATGGGCCATGCGCACAATGCTGATTAATTGGAAAGGATTATGGAACTCTTTTTTATGGTCGTAGAGGGATTACAGAAAGTGGATTCACTATTTTTGGAATGGGGCCCAAGTTTGTGCATCATTTTGTCTACTATACAATTTTGTTTTGGGCCGGACACTGAAATGTTGGGAAAAATATTCTACGGCAAATTTGTTTATAAAATCAGTAACGAAACATATATTTACTTTTAAATTAATAAATTATATCATGATCTTAACTTACTAAATCATCTAAAAATACATACATAATTATTTGCTTATTTCAAAACATACTTACATTAAATAGCATTTTTCGTGAATGTTAATAGAAGTCCGGAATTTTATTGGATTTGGGCCGAACATTTATTAAAGTTTGCAGTTGGTGCTGGGCCTCCACGTTCACTAGCTGCATGAAAAGAAAGCAACACTATCCGTAAATCAAGGTTGGTTCAACTAGTATAAATCCTCGGACCCAAAAAAAACACTAGTATAAATCCTGACCCCAATAAATAAATAAATAAATAAATAAAAATAAAAAATAGTAGAATCAAATTCTACCACCAACTCAGGTTTTAAATGGGATTCCTGCCAATGAGTTATAGATGAATTCTCGATAAGTAAGGACAATCTCCCCCTGAACTAATTTATACCCAAAACACACGGGTAAATCACCAGTCACACAAGTGAGGGAGTTACTCAAGCCTTGAAATTCAAGTTTGTTTCTGAATTTAATAAGGACTTCAACCTTTTAATTGAACAAAAATTAGATAGTAAAAATAATCCCTTTATAACTAACAAGCCAAACAAGTCATTAATCGTTTTTGTTTTTAGTCTTTTTATTATAAAGGACTCTAGACAAAATTTAACCCCGAAATCCAATTTTTTTAATAAATATTTTAAGAGTTATTGTAGATTGTAGTTAATTACACAAAAATTTAAAAAGCACTCAAAATGTAGGAATGATTGTTGAAATGAAAAAGTGAGAAAAAATAACAATTATAATAAACTTGTGTGAAATCTAAAAACATTTGTTCCTTTAATATGTGTTTGTTTAAGCTTTTTTTTTCACAAAAGTGATCTTTTAATCACTAAAAAAATTAGTTTTTATAGAAACTACTTATTTTAATTTTTACTCAAAAATAAAAATAATTTTTTTAGCTTTTAAACATGAGTTAAAATGAATAACTTCTATAAAAAATAAATATGTTCAATCAAAAAATTAAATCACTTTTTTTTTGTGTAAAAAAGATAATAATAAAACAAAAGAACCCTTATGTATACACTTTCTTTAAAGAAGGAGTTATTGATCAGGTCATCAATAAATTTGAGAATTCAAACCGAATTAATTAAATTAATTTGGATAGCTAGTTTAAATAATTGAGTTACTTTAAATAAAATTTGGCCCAAATTTCATATCTATAATTTTTTAATTCGAGAATCAACGCTAAACTTAATCACTTGATTAATTATTTTTATCTTAATTTATTTATATACTTTCAAAGTTATATTTTTAGGTTTTAATAATTAGTTTGCTTTTTCATTTTTTCTCTTCATTCATTTAACACCACAAAAATTATTAGCAAGTCTTTTCTACTCTAACTCTATACCACTGCCAACTATTTTAAGTATCAAAACATAGAGAGATACTAACGTAGGGTTGTTTAAGGTCATAGATATCTTGATCCCTTAACTAGAGATTTTAAGTTCGAGCTTTGAGAATGAAAAAAAATTTTGTTGAAAGACCTCTATCCCTTTTAGAGACTTCCGTCTGATCAAGCCAAATTAGTCAGATTTTTTGTAATAAAGCCCGGATAGCGGTAGTTCCATCGAGACCAAAAAGCACAGAGAGGTAAAAATTTATTTTTATATTTTAACCTAATAACCCAAACCCTAATTGAACTGATTTGGTATGGATCATCCTACAAAAATTTAAAACTTAAATCAAATCAATGTAATTAAATTTGAAGTCAAACCAACCCATGAATACTCTTACTTTAAAGGTCAACAATAACAGTTACTGAAATATTATTTGTACATGTAACTTATACTACATTTTGATGATCTTTTTCCTTGGAAAAGACTAATAATAGCTGTGCCATTTTACTTTTACAGAAAAAAAAAAATTGGTTGAGGGAAAAATTTATCTTAATCTAAGATCAAGATTTACCTCTAATTTTGTTGAATGTTTACAAAACTACTTATTGATGACCTATTAATTTGCAGCACAAATCTGAAAATTGAACTAGACAAAAGCATGAGTGAGTCGCGTATATACCATATAAGTCAACCTTGGCTGGCTATACAATATATTAAGAACCAAATTAGGGTTCACATAAATTTATTATGTATATAGATATCTCACAAATTACAATCTCATACATTTATTTTTCCTCTTGAATCAAGGATTTAGCTTCTACTTATATGTATTTGCGAGAGCAAAAGTATGTGTAATAATCATTTATCGTCAAGTGAGTGATAGCTATTAATCGTAATTAGCTTTTAAAATTTTGCCAATACAAAGGAGCCAAAAAGTACAGATCTTGTCTCCAACATGGATTACTGACCTGGAATCCTAGTAATTAAGTATTCCGCCAGCGTGTGCTGTAAAGAGGGCTGGCTTCTAAATCATTTCTTTTTGTTTTGATAATATTTATGTGGTATTCTACAGTTAAGTTAAAGCATCGGAGCAGATGTTAGACGATTTTTTTTGTTCGTTAAACTTTATGCTCTTCTGATAATTTTTCGTGTTATACATGTTAATAGTCTTCTTAAAAGGTTGCCTTTTTAAAACCGGGAGCAAAATGAATTTATAAAAGTTGATTTTTTTTTTTTTTTTTAACATCACTACAATGAATTTAAACTTCATAGAAAAATGAACCCTTATAAATAAACATCCTTCTATGGGGAATTTCAATTTATCTTATGCAATTACATATGGTCTTGCTAGGAAGTAATAGGAATAAGATATTTTGGTGCACATATAAATTATTGGAGATATGGATATTGACTTTGCTCACAAGTCTTCATCACAATCTTGCATAGTGCAACAATATCCTTGTGTCGAAAATGACCACTGGGGGATCCGGTTTATTATTATATAACTTTATTGGAGGTGACAAGAGGCAGGGATTTGGGACTGCGGCCCAATGATTAAATCTCTGAGACTGTAATTTGAATGGGATGCTGTGGTTAGCTCCAAGTTGACGTATAATGGTGAAATAGTTTGCTACAGAGGAAGAAGCGTTTGCACAGGTTAAATTGGTGGAAAGTGGGAACACGGGACTGAAAGCAATCCTTTATATTTTCATTTCTTCATCTTGGTATCACGGTAAGGATAATTCTTCTAATTAAGGTATTAAACTAAATTTATCCCTGCAAACTGCTAGAGGTAGCAATTTGTCCATCCAGTACTAAATTTATCAATCGGGTTATTTATTTATCTACAATCTTAGTTATTTTTAGAAATTAAATATTCTAAGTGGACTGAATACTTCTATATTCTTCTTCAAGTGCTTTTTTTTTTTTTAATATAAAACATTTTCAAGTCAGTTTATACACCAATGGCGAATCTCTTCTAAAATGATCTTTAAGGTACATTACTCTTAAGAGCTCAATATTCAAGCCTTAATAATAAAGACTACAACCACATTTTCCTAAATATTAGACCGAGCCCTTATTATGATTTTCTATGACTATTAAACGGCGAAGCATGAGTTTTAGAAAATGAATACTAACAAACTGAGTTGAAACAAGACGGCTATAATGGGTGCATTTGTTTTTTTATTATGATGCAAGGAAAAGTACTTTTTAAAATAATTTTAAAAAAATATATTTCTAGAATTTTTGTGTTATTTTTTTTTTGTTAAAAAAGTAGAAGTAGAAAATAATTTATTTTTTTCTTTTTTGAGAAGTAAATAGAAAGTTGTTTCTTCCAAAAATAGAAGTAGTAAAAGAGAGAAAAATGTGCCCCTTGAATTTTGGAACCCATTACCTTCTCACATTATTACTATTTTATCTTTAACTTTTTTTTAATGCCACCTCCTATCCACTAGAATTGTAATTTTATAAAATGAATAATGTAATAACTTTTGATTTTAACAAAAAATATTTTTATAA
Source organism: Pterocarpus santalinus (assembly GCA_031439595.1). Classification (NCBI taxonomy): domain Eukaryota; kingdom Viridiplantae; phylum Streptophyta; class Magnoliopsida; order Fabales; family Fabaceae; genus Pterocarpus; species Pterocarpus santalinus. The sequence continues at coordinate 64,755,263 of CM062532.1, forward strand.
TTACATCTAAATACAAAATAATTTTCTACTTCTATTTCTACTTCTACTTCTAATTCTTCTTTTAAAGAAGTATTTCTCCCAAAATTTTAATCAAAAGGTGGCCAATATTGAAATTCTAAATGTGAGTAATGAAATTTTATTAATTTAAAAAGACTAGGTAAATACCATATAAGTTGAAAAACCCAATGACCCATATACCTATTGTTCTAAGGTTTTGGGTAAATATGTAACATCCGACTTATTATTATTGTTTTTTACTTAATCAATTAATAAACATCTCTTTGGATTAATTTTGGGCTCTCCTTAGATAGGCCAAGTATTTGGAGATGATGTTTAGCACCAAAGATGTGAATACTGTATTTTAGGCTCATTATCCTAATTTCTCACTTAATCCATTGATATATTATGATGCTTCAAGAGTTGTTTGAGGAGTGTTATGAGCCTCCAATAACATGAAGAAAAGGTAATTCAAGAGTTGACTTTATGATCAAACATGCATTTTGATCTATGAAAGATGCACATGACATCAATTTGGATCTTAAAATTTTTATATCAAATAAGTCTCTGCAAGTTGAACTATGACATCATATTAATCTTTAAAATGTGACATAACTTTTGTCCTCTAACGATACATGCGACATCTATTTAATCCCTTTTTTGATAAGTATACATTTTTGAAAATCTATTTGATATTAAATAACTTTTGGAAAGACTAAAGTGATGTGTATTTTAACTTTCATAGATTTATTTAATTTGATATCAAACAAATTTTAAGGCCTAATATGATATCACATATTAATTTTAAGGAACCCATTTGATGTTAAAGAATTTTTAGAAACTAAATTGGCATCAAATGCAATCTTTAGAAATCAAAATATATATTTACTCTTGATTTTAATATTAGTTTGAAAATATGATTTGTTTTAGTATTTTATGACTTCCTCGTGTGATGGTTAAATAAAACTTCATCAAAGTAGCTAGGGATTTTAGGATTCGAATCTCTTGATAAATTCAATTGAGGTCACAGTTTACTTCCACTAAGCCAGTCACTTTTAGGTCTTCAAATATAAATAGATTAAAAATAAGATTACTTTTTTTTAACATGATATCATTTTTAGAAAAAAAAATAATTTCTATGTTCAATGGATTATTTTGTACTATTTTACATATAGGCTTACATCACAAAACTCTATTATTATTATTGTTTTCTTTATACTGTTTTGAAACAGGAACTTTAAATCAAAAAATGAAAAGGACGCCACAATAATACACCGCTTTAGTTGAGAAATTCTAATATACTAATACGGCACTGAGATTTGATTTAAATACAAGATAGTTTTTTACGTTATGCAAGTGTGACTACTGCGGGCACAAAAATTGCATTAAATGCTATATGCTGATGCACACTGTGCATGATCACTTTTCAGACACTTTCATGTACTCAAAATGAGAAAATCGAAAATGACATGAAATTTTGATTATATCATGTAGGGTTTTTTTTTTTCTTATTCTCCAAGGCAAGCACGGACAAATCATCCTTGAGCTCCAAAGCATGGGGGCTTCCAATGATTATATGAACTTTATTACCAACTTCAGCAATAGGTGTAAATGACATCAGAATTAAGGAGGATTAACTTTTGTGTGACCGAGTCTCTTAAATAAAGCATACTAGGTATATATGTATATATGGCAATTACTTCTATTTCATTATTGCTAAAGAAAATAAAGTTCTGTGGATCTGTAACCAAAACTGAAATAAAAGACAAGCATTACGCAAGTAAATATTGCTGCTGACTTGTTGAAATGCATTGTATTTTACGTGATATCATATATTTGTTTCTTTAAGCTTTGTTAGTTGAGGGGATTTGGAGAGGAAGGAGAGGGAAGGAAAAGAAATAGAGAGGAAAGAAAGATATTTCCCTTATTTGAATGAGGAAAAAATGAGAAAAGAATAAACAAACAGTATAGAATAGTAATTGGCGCCTATATAAATAGTGAAAAAAGGTTCCCCCAAATTTAGACGAAAATCGATGGAAGAATTGGGGGGGCGCTTTTGTTTTCCAATTTTGCCCTTCTATCCGAGAGAATGAGAGAAGAGAGTAGTGAACAAGGAGGTGAGATAAGAATGATAAAGAAGGGGATTTAGATGTGCAATATCATTTAAAGTGTTACATGGTCCTTTTCTTCTTTTATCTTTTTTTTTTTCAATCAATTCTCTTAAAAACTTTATCTAAACAATTTTAATTCCTTCATCATTATATTATTAAAAATGAATAGAAAAAATGCCCAAAATACAAGCTATATAAAATTTTTAAAATTTTTCAGTTATCAGCATTTTATTTTAAACAAGTATTTTGTTTTAAATAAGGTATTACATAAGTTTTGATTTTCTTTTATACTGTGTTACGAGTTTAAATAATAGCTAAATAATAATTTTTATATTACTTAGTTAGTAAAACATATTTTTAAGTAATATTTTTGAAATATTAGATTAATTTAAAATAAGTGTTTTATTTTAAATAATTTTAAATAATTTATTTTTATTAATATTGATTTAATTTAATAGGTTGATATTATTCTAAACTTGTTAAATTAAAAACAGTAAAAATTTTTATTTGATATTAATTAATATAATTATTAAATATAAATTAAAAATATAGACGTGAATACTTTTATATAAATATAGTAGGTCAATTTTTATTATATTATTTATATTATTTTGATAGATAAATTTATGAAACAATTGTATTAACTTTTTTGTTTCCATTAATTTTTTCCCAGACTCTATATTTATAGTTGAAATACTTTTTTTATAATAATATAAAAGTAAAATTATTATTTGATATCGTTATTTTTTTCCACATAAACAAATAATAAAAAATATTTTTTTCTATTTCTATTCTTTTTATTTTCTTTTCATCCAAACATATCTATAAAAATAAAAATTTACTTAATTTCTTTCCTTTGATTTTGTTTCCTTTGCCAAATAGAGAGTGTGTTTGTTTAGGAGTTTTTGGGCAAAAAATTATTTTTTTAATTAAAAAAATTATTTTTCATATATCTGGATAATTTTTAAAAAATAATTAGAATCTCAAAATAAAATATTTTCAATTTTTTTAGAAATTAAAAAGAATAATTTCTAAAAAAAATTAATTTTTAATTTTTTTAATTATATATAAAATTTAAATTTTAAAATCACTTTTTCAAAATTTGAAACAAACACACCCATAGCCTTGATAAAAACATAAGCTACTTGATTCAATATATTTTTGTGCAAATTCATTAGGGTAGGTGGAGGGGTGGTAAAGAAGTTCTTCGAAATTCATCAGATCAAGATGGTCAAGTTTGACTAAATCAGCTCTGCGTTCTGCACTTTGTTAGTTGGATTGGAGTTGCGTAGTTTTGTCCAACCAATCCATTAATTACAAAACTCGGGAAAAAATTAACCTTTTGGAGCTACACAAAGATTGCGGAGGGAATTTTCTCTTTATTCTTTCCACTCATTGAATTGCGGAGGGGAAAATGTATATGAAAAAACACACCCTGTTAACTCCAATAGAGGCTTCCCTAAAGTCATTTATTTATTTATTTTTGCTTGGCTATGAGATTAATTGCCGGCGCCAATCGTCTGTAAGCTAGGTATTTCTCAGCTTCTACTTGAAGGTACTAGTAATTTGACTTTCTACACAGATCACACAAAGAAGGAAGCAAATCAAAAGGGGAGAAAACGACATAATTTACTCAGAACAGCAAAAGTTGAAATGCAGAATTGCATGGGAGTTTCCTTGACAGTGACACTGACAGGTGATGCTGAGGGAATATATTAAAGGAAAGGTGAAAGTGTGCCTAAGTTCCTAGGTCACTGATGAATTAATTTATCCTTTGGTACAAACTAAAGTTGGCCAAAGGTTTAATTTTCTCCTTTTTATTTCTTTTGTTGATGTCCTATGGATTCTCCCCACACTTGGCCAATGTCAGAAACACACGACACTCTTGCCTTGTACTTGCTAGCAAATTTACTGGCGACACTTGGCACAAACAGCAACTGGTGTTGTGCGTGTGGTAACATTCTTTGTTCACAGTTAACTAACGTTATTTTAAAAACTAGTAAAAATATAAATAGTTAATGAAAAATGTAAACAAGATTTAGGGTGCTAATAATTTCATTAGATAATTAATACAAATTTGGAAACGGAAAACTGGAGTACAAGTTTAAAACTGCTTAAAGTGAATGAAACATTTCACGTAAAAATAGTGATTCATAATAAATAGTAGGATGGTCATGATTGCAGTATGATAGTTACATCTTAATAGGAGGTTTGGAATTTGAACTTAAGAAAAATACTACATAGATAAAAACAAGCATATTATTTGATGAAATAAAGTAATATAGCCCATCATCCTGACAAACAATTTCCACAAAATTATGGCTATATAATATTTTGCATAACTTAAATGTGATATGATTTTACATTGTAATTCTTATCACACATATATGATTTAATAGATTTGAAATATCTTCTGTTGTTAAATAATAAAAGGTATAGACAAGAGTAGTTTTAAACATAAATAATAAACGATATACAACTAAATTTGTGTTTATCTCTATCTATCAAGATGAACTTATCGCATAAGAGGAATACAAATCCTGATTTGATGGTCAACATTTATTTATATTTTATATAGTTTTTGAAAGAAATTTGTACTGTGGAAGGATACTTGTACATAGGATATCTCTTTCATCACCGGCGTACAAAGTCTCATATATCTTGTTTTTAAGCTAATAATTGAGTGCACGTAATCTCGCGCATGTCTCCTTCAAATCCGACTGATTGGTTAGTCAAGACTAGTTTCAATAATAAAAATAAGGAGAAGGTAAATTAGAGGAGATGTCTCCATATTAAGATCTGAGATAATCCTGGGTCGGCAAAAGGTCAGCATCTATTGCAATAAAGTGATAAACAAAGGAATGTATCAAAATAAAAAGTGATAAAAAGTACACATTATATTGTTATTTTTTTATAACAAAAAAATTATCTCCCGGATATATTTATGAATTTTTATTTAAATTTTATCAATTTCAGCTACTTTAATATATAAATAGCATACCTTGCTGGTTTATTAATACGAAAAATGGTGTAAATTGTTTTTATTGTATTAGAAGTGTAATAAAATTATTTTTGAATCCTCACTTAACAAATTAATTTCTAAAAGGTTTTGTCATTAATAAGATATTAAGTCTTTTATAATCAAGTAGTTAAAAAGGAGTTCAAAAATGGGGAGAAAAAAGTTAACAGGGCGCTGCTTGCTTTAACTAGCATGCGCATATCCTCAGTTAGAAATGAAGCAACTAATCCCCACTCTCTCCCAAAATGTTTTAAAATTGCAAAAGCTTCTCTTTATTAGTTTACATTAATAATAAGAGTTTAATTAGTATGCACTGACAGTGTAAAATAGTTTTACACTGTCAACCAATAGAAATAGAGGAAAGTGAGAATTCATGGTGGGCCCCTCATTATAATGGGTAATTATTTGGATGAATTGACACTTTCCACCATTTCTATTGGTTGACAGTGTAAAACTATTTTACACTGTTAGTGTATTTAAATTAAATTCTAATAATAATCTATTAAAATTAAATTTTAATGTAAAATTGACACATCAAAATTTTTATTTTGTCCCCTGAACCTTCTCTCATAGGTAAAAAAATATATTTATTGATTTATTTATTTTTTATTTTTCGTGTATGAAACGGAACTATCTGTGTCTACTTGCCACTTGATTTTCATTTATTATTATGATTATCAGATAGAGTTAAATGCATGTTTATCAATCAGAGTTACTTTTCACTTTGATTTGTGCAGGTCGTCAAATCATCATTCAAGTCGGTAACTAACCCCACTTTGGTTAATTGACCTAGGATATTTTAATTATATATTTTAGATGCATAAAAACCTTTGATTAACTGAATTTTCAAATAATTATATATGTTGCTAGTGATATTTTTTCAATTCTTCATATTTCTTCTAAGTTTTTCATTTACAAATAACTTTTTACAATTTGGTTCTTCAGTGATGAAAATATGCATTTCATTTCAACAATAAGAACATGTCTGGAAAATCGTATGGACATGCGAGAATCATATTAAAATTGATTTTAACTATTTTTTAACTTGTTTGGTTGTTCATTAAATACTTTCACTAAAATTAATTCTTGCTTTAGAATTGATTTTGGACAAAAGTAAAAGTTTGTTATTTTTTAATCCCATCAAAATTGATTTTGGGCATTTTTTTTTTTTTTTGTAAATTATATATGTGAAAGTGATTTTAATCAATACTATCCAAATATAAATTACTTCTCAGATTAAATTACCAAACATAAATCACTTTACCTCAAAATTAATTCTAGCTAAAATTAATTTCAACAAAATCAATTCTATCCAAAATTAATTCTATAAAAGTAAAACCAAACATATTATAACTTTGAGACAACTTTTCAATGAAAGAATTTAATTAATGCATATTTAATTAGTAATGGATTAAATGACAAATTTTGATTATGCAAAAGAAAATGCAAAATTTCATATGTGAGGGATTAATAAATTGAGATTAAAACGTTATTAAAGACAAAATAAGTTTTTTTTGTCCATGTTACTGTGAGATTTATATTACATAGGAGTAATAACTTAAAAAAATTACTGTTTTTCCGTTTCTAAAGTCTAGGAAAGTAAGCGGAAATTTGTAAACAAAAAACTAAGGACTTAGTTTGAGTGCTTATGTTTTCATTTTCCTTAAAAACAGAAAATAAAGATAAATTTACGTTTTGTTAAATTTTTATTGAAATAGTTTTTAAAAAGTTTTTCTTAAAATAATTGAAAATGTGAAAATATGAAATATAATCCTTGTTTTATTGTTTTCTGTAATATTTTGGAAAAAGAAAAAGAAAACATGAATTATGCAGCCTTGCATATTTATATTTATATACCACTGATGATGGATATTTTTCTTTATTATTTATTATTTATTTGAAAAAGCAAAAGATAGAAATTTTTACATACTATTATGTATATATGATTTTTTCATAAAGTATTCATTAATAAAAATATAAGATTATTTTAATAATTTAAAATTTTATTTCTGAACTTAATATAAGCTTTTTTAAACTTTTAATTTACTGAAAATAACTAAATCAAATGCGTTTTAATGTTTTTATTTTTTAGAAACAAAAAAATGTTTCTTTAAAACTTAAATATCAGAAATTAAAATTAGTTTCAAAAAATAAAAGCAGAAACTAATTTCTAAAATTAAACAAGTCCTAAACTTTTAGTACCAACAAGAAAAACCTAAATGACATCTTTTAAAACAGCCACAAAATGTTTATATCTGTCCAAAAATAATATTTTCTATTACAATTCTTTTTTATATTCTTTATTCTTTTAAAATTTTTCATTAGATTACATGTATTTGATTGCAATACATGCACAAAATTAACAAAAAAAGTGTTTTTTTTGTTTGGTTAAAAGGTTTAGGATGAGAAGAATATTCATTCCAATATAAGATTAAAGCATATTTCTGATTTCATTCAATATTTATGGAGATACTTATTAACTATCTACCAACAAGAGAATGTAACAATCGAACCTAATCTACAATCATACATGATGAGTTGAAGGCTGGCTAAGTGAGCCAATCCGATTGACACGTTTATTTATTTATTTTTTATCTTAATTGAACTACTGATATCTAAACCTTATTATCAAGAATCTAATTAATCCGGCTCGATCCGATAGTTGGCCCATTAAAGGGGTAGGGATCTTTCAATGAGAATTTTTTCCATTCCCAATACTCGAACTAGAGATCACTAGTTAAGGGGTCAAGTGCCAAACCACTTGGCTAACCTGATATTAGTATTGACACGTTTATTTGCTTTTGTAAGGGAAAGAATTTATTCAAACATATAACATTTAAAATAAATAATGATAAATAAGTAATGAATTACGTGAATATAGCACTAACCTTCAATTTCAACTTTCGTATGTTATTGTTATTATTATTATTATTAGTGTTGTTTGCTGTACTACTTTCTCACGTCAATCAATGACACATGTTCTTCTCACTGATACTAAAATATATAATACTAAGTAAAGGTCTACGTAAAGAAGGTTTCAAAGTACGCATAAGTCTCCATAGGATGCGATTATTTACACAATAATAACAGACTGCGGCTGCAAATTTAATTTGGGCGAAAGTTCTGAGCAATAAGAAAGACCGCTTGTCTGCATTCTTCAAGTATTATGATAAGTTGAGGAAACTGCGGAGTTATTAATTAATGAATCATTTAATGCTAGTTCCTCTGTTACGTATTATAATAATCCTTTGGGTACGTAATGCTAGCGATTCTTAAGCCTTAATCACCGTTCTCGAACGGCTTAATACTATAACATATATAACACCATCAAATTAAATTGAGTGTTCATGAAGTAGCAGATCAACCTATATCCAAATTTTTTTAAAACGGGCAAGCGGGTCTTAGCCCCAGCATATCCACAAAAGAAAAAGAACAATGCCAATGCATTTTGACTATTTTTTTCCACAAAAAACGGTAAATGGTAGTCCTTTAAATAAACCAAAAGGCAAAGGGCAAATTGGTAATCCAACACTATTTTGCATACCATATAAACTAACACCTCATGAGCATGGAACCAATTACACTCACTCTCGCAGAAGTGTTATCTATATCCACCTGCCCCCTTAGACACACAAAAATAATGTTTAGTCCATCGCATCTCAAAACCATGCAAGTTTTCTCAGTGAAATCTTCATCACCACCATCTTCATCCATAAGCTCCATGAAGCTAAAGAGAATCATCCACACCCTCATAGTCTCCCACATGTGTCGAATCATTCGTGCACTATCCAAGGTCAAGGAATTTATAGTTGAGATTCTTAAGGAAAACCCAACCATTCACTTCCCCTACACTTCTTCACACAAAAAGCATTACAACAAGCGCAACAAGATCATCTTGGGTTCCTTTAGGCTTCACTATAACTGGTGCTCATCAAAATCCTCTCACGTTTTGCCGGTTCCACAACGGGTTTATGAAGGACTGTATCCTACTCAATTGTGCTATGAATCAACTCAGAATAATGGCATTAATGTGGCTGAACAACAAGATGAGGATTGCCCTGAGTCACAGCTTGCAGGCTACCTAAGGTGGCTTGAGGAGAAGAAGGTTCAAGATGATCAAAAGGGCACAAATGATGAGCAAGAAATGAATGAGATTGATGTGCTGGCAGAAATGTTCATTGCCAATTGCCATGAGAAGTTCAGGTTGGAAAAGCAAGAATCTGACAGGAGGTTTCAAGAAATGTTGGCTAGAAGCATGTGAACGAAAAAAAGAAGAAGAAGCTCAATGTTGTTTTTTTGACGTGTCTCTTTTGCTATAGTTCACTCACTTGGTCAATTTCTCACATTAGAATTCGGTTTGTTAATTAGTGTGGGAAAATTAAGGTTAATTATCCATCGGGGTTCATTGAGGGCTTTTACATTTACGGTCATATTTGCCTTTTCTTTTTCTTGCAACTTTTTTTCAAAAGATGAAGGGGGGTTTGAAGGATTGTACATGATGGGAGGGATGGGAACTTGTGCAATTCTTCTGTTGACATAATCATGGTGGCTTTAACTTTTAACTTGCAGGTCTATTTTGATGGAACTGCTGTTTCAAATTAAGTTGATCTCTTCTTCACCATTCTCATCATACAAAATCTACGTGATCTACTTACCAGTTCTTGGCTTATAAATAAAATATGGATATAATATAATTTTAATGCATTGGATTCAGTCACATATGAATACACTATTAAAAGCGTTTTATTTTTATCATATTTTAAGAATCATATAAAAACAATATATAATTAGTCATCTAAATTGTTTATACTTAACAAATTATTAAAGCCGTATACATAAGCTATAGCAAGAGTTAGGTTTATGGTCATATGTAAATAATAAGAAATAATTTTTGTACTCATCTTTAAAAATCTTCTTAGACATCCTATAATTTTGGTGAAAAATAAATACAATGAGAAGTCTTTTCAAAAATAAATGAACGTTTTTTAACATATATTCCATATATAATATCTATGATCGATGTCTGATATATATGTTTAAATAACATACCTACATATAAATCTAAGTAAGAAGTTCTTCACATTCAAAGCCACATAGATTTATACGGCTCCTTGTCTTCCGGACGCCTAAATTGTCTTCACATTCAACACATTTTATCCATTGTCAAACGATTTTTGGCGCTTCTCGCTTGTTTGTTAGTGCATATATGGGTTGCAGCCAAAAAAATAGAAAGAAACATCAGGTTTCTAATTCATATATTAACATAGAGAGATTCTACTATCTACCATAAAGCACAAAACTCTTCCTCCACATTATTTTTTCACTATAAAATTTTTGTAAATAACACAATAAATAGGTTTCACATGAAATTTTATGATGCCACAATTTATTATGGAAGAAAAAACACTCTTCCTTCATGAAGGATACTAAAATTTCTCATTAACATATTTGTTTAGTTAATTAGCTGCCCATACCCCCTGCCCCTAGTTTCGACTTTTCAAGTTCGGTACAAATTTTATTCATCCCATTGTATAATTTCTTGGGGGAGTAGGATATTTTAACCTCTTGAAGCTTCCTACTTCCTACCCGTATCTCTTGCTGATTGAATATATCTTACGCACATGTCAGTTATACAGCACATGATCAATTATATGACCATGATTTTTGCTGCACTGTATCGCTTAGTTCATTTTGTTAACAATTTTTGTTTCTATATGCACTAGTTCAATAAAGAGTGGACTCATTCTCACCTGCTCCAACTATCCCCCCCCCTCTCTTTTCTCTCTCTTTTTCTTTTCAATCTGATTTTTTTTTCTCTGTGAACTGATGTTTCCCAAACATTTATTGATGAGTAAGAAAAGTAGAAAAGAAAAGGGAATAATTATTAGAAAGGTACAAAATATGCTTTCTGTACCACACTAGGGGATGGAAGATACACTAGCAGGAAAAGACTTAGTTCTTGGGTTCATGACAAAGAATCTTAATCTTAACACTGATTTAGATAGTAATAATATAAAAATGATATGGTCCCCATTAGGTAGGTAAGTGCATAGTCATGGATCAAGATGCACGCATGCTCACTCGCTACCGCACAGCTAGGCATAGGTTTGAAAGAGGTAAGATAGTTATAGTGATAGATCCAACATCTAGTACTTTCCACCCCAAATCGCGTTTACAAGTAAAGTAATAGTAATTGAATGAGCTTATTGTCAACTATTTCTGCAGATTTGGCTAATTCAGATGGTTTTCCATTTCATCCTTCTGAACGCGTTCTGTCTCACTTGAATAGAATATCATTTAAGAAAAGGAAGAAAAGTGAAACCTTATAGCCTTACAGGAAAGAGCACATATCCATGACAAAAGCACAAGTCATTGATGTCATATGCTGATGCATATGCCTTAAACAAAGAAAAGTTTTGATCTTTATCTGGACTCGGATGTCAATTAGTTCTGATTACTCTCCCATCTTAGCCAAGGATGACATTTCCTGCCTTTACACAGCAAATAAGTATACTATTTGGATGTTTTATTTTTTGTCAGACGAATTATTCATGTAATTTTAGACCAATAATAATAATTAGGTAAAATCCTCTCTAAAGTGATGGCTCTAATATTCAAATATTTAATATTATAGGTAAAGTTCGTATAAGATTATAATCCACTTTAACAACGATTAATCACTTTTTGGCATTTGAATGCTTCGTTTGATACTTTCATAATCACATATATGCCAGCTGCATTTTCTGCTCATAATAGTTTGAGTATCTCAATAATTAGTTAAATTTATTTTTTTAGTTCTAGTGAATTAGATGGTGAAAGAATTTTTTATCCCCTAGGGGGTTCCATAAAATCAGAAAGATAAGTTTAACTTAGTTAATTACAGGAATAAATTATTAATTACAGGATAGTGGAGGGTGATTTATTTGTATATGAGTTTTTGAGAGTGATATTGTAAATATATGATATTTTTGACAAAATTGAAGGAATATGAGATTTTAAAAGAATCCACTAAAAATACAGACAAATTCCATTAAAAATAGAAGATGAATCTACTATTCATACTACCAAATTACAAAAATAAAAAAAAGGAATCCGATTTATTATCAATGAGATTTTATTATTTTAACAAAAAATAAAAAGTGAATACGCTATTAATATCGCCGGATTACAAAAAATTAAAATAAAAATGAGAATTCGGCTTGCTGGATTTTATTATTTTAATTATTTTTCTTATGTGGTGTGTGTGATTGAATGAGAGAGAGAGAAGGAGAGAGCAACAAGGGGGAAAGGAGAGAGGAGAAAAAGAAGAAAGGATGAGAGAAGAGAGAGGAAAAAAAGATTATATACATTATATATAATCTCAAATTTTATCAAAAATACTATATTTTTATATTTTTTTCATAAAATTTTCATATAAAAAATGACTTCCCGATAGTGGACTAGGAGTCCATTAGGAGTCTAGGATGATCATTGATCAACTAGGACGTCCTGTCTGATTGATGTTGGATCTTGAAGAACCCTGTATGGAACAGATAAATAAACAAATGGTTAATAATTGGGAAAATAAACCAACAAGAATACAAATATTTGTCTGGTTGAGCCATGTTATGCCTCCGCAGTCTTAGGACGACGCCAAGTACAATTAAATAATAATTTGCGTAACGAAATATGCTCAAGCCTCACACATCTGATGCGTGCATGATTAGACTATGTTATACAAACGTTGATAAGGAATCTCAAATGTTTACAGTGAAGTATACATAAATAGCAAGCTAGATCATATTGTAATCATATATCAAGCCAATTTTACGTTCTAGATTGTACTAATATCTTTTTTAGCTGAATTAATTCTTACTTATTTCTTTTTATTTTGTATTGTGATTTATGAGGACGAGTCTCACTAACATGGTAAGATTGCTGAAATGTGACTTAAAGTTACGGATTCAAATCTTGAATATGGCTTTTTTTTTTTTTCCTTGTTTGTGGGGACAAGATTGCTTATATATTCTCTCCATGTCCCACCAAGTAAGGGTTTTGTGCATTGTGTTACCTTTTCTACCGTGATCTGCATTGAGTTCAACTAGAGGTACAGTGTAGGAGTCAAGACTAGTCAAGAATCCTTTCGCAATCACAGGGTTCTCAGGACAGTAAAAGAAGATAGGTAAGGCATCAATATTAATGCCTTTTATTTTCTTGTGTTTCCCTTTATTCCAGAACTTCTTTAGCTTTATTAGAGAGAGAGAGAGAGAGAGAGAGAGAGAGAGATATGGAAACTTTAATGGAGCCAAACTTTGTGCCTTCGGTCTCTTTGTTACCTGGTAGAAGCTGCCTTTAACCGTAAAAGTGAATGCGTGGAACCTCTTTGGATTTTATTCTAAGATAGGATATCAAATAGATGTGATGGAGTTGGAGCTGCGTCTACCAGCTGCAATTCCACGCTTGAAATTTGGAAGGCCACTTCTTGGACCTTAGGCCACGGGATAGCCCAACTGATAGTCAACACATGCTGGTTATGTCAGGCCTAAAGATAAAATTGTTGTTGAAAAATTAAAAAGGAAGAGGTACGAGCTCTGAAATTTGAATACCAGAACAAACAACTTTAGGCACTACTCTTCCGGCTCTGTTGCCTATGTATTCAATCCTACTTTGATGGGTCATGTGACTCATGTTCACCATTCTTCTTTCATCGTGTTAGTTGCACACACTAAAAGAAAATATCATGAGAGATTCCCCATAGGTTTTAAATCAAGAGATAAATTTATATGCACTGAAAATATAAAATAATTTTATACTGTCATCTAATAGAAATACAAAAAAAATCAAATTATACTATATAATTACCTATTATGATGAGGGATCTACCATAATTTGGTACTTTTTTGCATTTTTATTGGTTAATAATGTAAAATTATTTTATACTGTCAATGCATACAAATTAAATTCTTAAATCAATCAATAATTTCTAATTTTTATCTATTTTTTCACTTAATGCCCTACAACTTTTATTTTATCATCCAAAGAAAATCAATATTCATTTTGAAGTATTATTCTCAAACACAATTTTGTCTTGCATATTTTTTTGCAAAATCAATTGTTTAAAATCAATTTTTTAAAAAATTATTTCATATGAAATCTATACTAAACGGACTCCTTGTAAAAATCCTTCTCCTTCATTTTGATGATATATATAAAAGGTTACATTATGCTTGAAAACAATAAAAAATAGAAAAAGGAGTACTTAAACAAAATAAATAACTTTTGAGACATATGCAATAGATTGCTATATAGAACCAAGAGGGGATAAATTGGTTCTACATTCAATAACAAAGAATTTAGTATTTTAAAAAACTTTGTACAATTGAAAAACAACCAAATAAAGGGTTTGATTTTTTAATCTAGTTTAGCTTTTATCACCAGAGATCACCATTGTGTTCAAGGAATTAAGTATTTTAATCGGTTTATTTTTTTTGTATTTAGCCTCTCTTTTTTTTGTTCCGTTTCTTTACTCAAAGTTTTTAGTTTCTAAGTTAGTTAACTAACTTATGTTATTGTGTTGATTGTTAAAAATCTTATTTGGAACACTTGGTGATTAGTGCATTGATTGATTAGAGTGAGTTGGGAAGCATTAAATATGTAATTGTACCATTTATTAAATTTTATGCTTTCTGAAATAGTAGTGACTTAAAATTTCTAGGATAAAGTTTTAGGATGGAGGAAGAAGGATGGAATTGTATGATTGGGCAAAGGCTTAGACTTCCTTCCATTGTTTAAATTATGTGCTGTGGTGTTGTGTGCCTACATGATGTGAAGTAAGGAGATACACTCTAGAATAGTTTTTAGGATTAACTGATTAATTTTTATAACTGCATATGCTTGTTATTTGTGTTCGACCAATGAAATAATTTTTATGCAGACTCCTAAATTAAGGAGAGAGTTTGGCCAAATTTTGTTGATCATTTAAAATATTATTTGAATTAAATAATTATTGTAATAAAATAAGTAATTGTTATTTATATTTAATTGATAAATTAATTTTTGTGGAGACTCCTTATTTAAAGGGAGACTCTACCTAAATTTTTTTGAACATTATTTAAAAACATTGGTTAAATTAAATAAATATTGGAAGTGTGCATTAAAATATTGTTGTGAACTAAAAAATTATTGTAAAAAGAATTAGTGGAGACTCCTAATTTATGAGGAGACTCTGCCTAATTTTTTTGATTAAAATAATATGTGATTGTATTGCTCTGTAGGTATATGACATTATTAAGATACAAAATATTTGCTCTAAATCAAGCATGAATGTATGATAGATTGCATCCAGGTCGGAGAGATTAAACTAGAATTTTATGAGGGGATTGAAGAATTCATAACAGCTTGTGTTCGAATAGAATAGTTTTCACGTGAAGAGATAGTTTGGTGTCCTTATCATAAATATAAATATAGGAGATTTTTAAACATAAAGTCCATTAGATATCACCTATACAAAGGTGTATTGAAGTTTGATTATTGGGTTTGTACTGAGATGGGGAAGTCCTACCACCGGAGAATTAATTCAATGTGGGTTATACTAAAAGTAGTTCGACTAGGGTCCATATAGGTAACAAAAAGGTAGTAATGTAACTTGGGAGGATAACCTTAGTCATTATCATGGAATGATTTTTGATGCTACTGGCCATAAGTTCAGAATTTATTTCGAACCTTCGGAAGAGGTTCTGAATATAAATGATAAGAGATTTTATAGGTTGTTAGATGCAGTAAATAAGCTTTTATGGGAAGGGTGTGAGTATTCTCAGTTATCTCTAGTGATAAGAATATTGAGTAATAAGTTAGAGGTGAGCCAAAGCCAAAGTTCTTTTGATTAGTGGGCTTCATTTATGAGTAATATTAGTCCACAACTAGAAACTATCCAAAAGGACTTTTACTAAGTCAAAAGATTAGTTTCTAAGTTTGGGTTGACTGAAGCAAAGATTGATTGCTGCTTAAATAGGTGTATGCTTTCTTATCAAGATGATGCTACCCTGACTCATTGTAAATTCCATTGAGTTGCTAGGTTTAAGTCGAAGAGATAGAGAAATATAACGTATAAGAATGTTTCGCATAATAGAATGTACTACCTGCCCCTAATCCGTGGATTTAAAAGATTGTATACATCAATGAGTTCAGCACCTTACATAAGGTGGTACTTTGAGAATCGAATGAGTGATGGTGCAATGACATATCCTTCTTATGGTGAAGCTTGGCAACATTTTGATTGAACCTATGTTGATTTTGCAATTGATCCCCGCAATATTAGGTTAGCGTTATGTGCCGCGTTTACTCATAACAATTAATTTAGTAAATCATATTCTTGTTGACCTGTGATTATTACTCCTTACAATTTTTCACCTGAAATGTGTATGAAAGGTACTTCACTACTAGAAATGAGCTACTTATTGACAGATTTACCAACAAATAGGATTCGTTGGTAATAAATTGTTGGTAATTAAAAAAATTAATATTATTGACAAAAAAGCTTATTCGTCAGTAATTTATATAATTATACCAATGGAAAAAATTTGTCAATATAATAAAAACAATGTCGATAATAATAGCGTCAAAAACCATCATTAACAGAATCAAATCAACAAATTATTTATAATTACCAATGGCATATTTGTCGATAATTTTACATTTTTTTATAGTTTGAAAATATTACTAATGATAATCCATTGGTAATATAAAAATAATATTTTAATATATATAATTATCAATAGAAAATTTGTAGATACTTAAAGATTTTTTTTGGTTTAAATTGTTAAAATTTGAAATTAATATTTAAATATTTCAAATTATTATTTTAATTATTCACAAATCTATATAAATAAAAATATAATAAAATATAAAAGTTACTAATAGTTCTAAAAACATAAAAGTATAATAAATAAAAAATTATTAATTAAATAATATATATATATATATACATTATTATTTAAAATAAAAATTGTCAATAACAGAAAAAATGAAAAAAATCACAATATAATTCGAAAAATAGAAAAAAATCCTAAAAACTACGAATATTGATTATCGTCAGTATCCGAAATGCCATCCTAGTCTTTGGATGTGCGATTGTGTGGAGATAGCTAAGGCAGTGGAAGTAGGGGTGGTAAAGGCTATGCACCGGACAATAAATCGCCACTCTGTATCAGCTCAAAGTAGCTATACATGGTTTTCATCATCTACTCCATGGATTGTATTTGTTGCATCCACTACTCCTTATCCCTCTTGTGGTGCTCATATAGCTCCATGTATCTCCCAACGATCTTCTCAAGTTGGCTTTGCACCGATTCATTTAGTGCGTGAACCTAATTACGGATGTCCTCCATATCGATCCCAGCAGGCCCAGCTCAAACATAGAGCTTGGAGAATATGACTTGCTGTAGGAAGTCCTTATTTCGTAAATCCACCTCTTGTAGCGGCCATCAACAGTCTGGGCCCATATCCCATCATCAGTAATAGGTGAACCTATGCTATTGGGCCTCAATCAGCCACTAATTAAACTTATGTTACAATTGAAAGAAACAAATAAATTAGATTTAACGAATAACAAATATAATAAATTAAAGTATTAAAAACGAAAATTATAAATACTTACGTATGTCGTCTCCGACTGGATATCGACCCATTGGGACTTGTCTTGCTTTCAGGTGTGGGTCTCTCGGAATAGCTCCTCCTGAGTCGGCGACTTACTCATTGACTTCTCCTACATTTCAAATAATTTTCATGTGATAATATACTATTTAAAATAGAAATTGAAAAACTAAATGAGTAAAGGATGATATTTACTATCCTCATTCACGTGCTCTTCAATGGTAGTCAAGCCTCCAGTGTACAGCGAGCCACCTAGGGCTAATACTCTACTTGTTTGAGCCTTCACCTGCTTTGCCTTGAACCCGAGTGAGTCCCAGTGGACCCTTAGTGGTCAATGCCTAAAGGATCTCATTAGTGAGTCAATGAGTACTAGCATTGTTTTCGTGAATGCCATGAAACATATATGCATGTTATGTTTGTTGCAGATGTTTATTGATTTATACACATGTTATACAAATTATTTATGGCAGGACGAGGATCTGGTTTCGAACAAGCCCTAAGTAGAGTGAGAAAACATGGTCTACCCCCTCACACTCATGCTCCATCCACCACCTCCACTATGCTCACATCCACAAATTCCACCAGTGCTACTACCTCCACCCCTTCTGGTCATCTTCCACATGCTTAGGAATTTGTTATGATACCCAACATTAGACATGTAGAGTCAGGGTCTCTACCCTCATTTCCTCTTTAGCCTTCTTCATCTCCACCGACACCTCCAGGAGATAAAGCCCGCACCTCGCCTGTACTTAATTCCGCTCCTATCTATTCCTTTACCCCCAGCCAGCTTGGCTCATAGGATGCCCAAGCTTTATCGTCTACCTTCTCACAAGGCACCACAAACCAGCTCGTAGACCTTAGATATGATGATAAATCTTGACAAGTAATTTCAAAATTAAATTTTTTATGAATTTTTAATTGTGATAGAAAATTTAATTAATAGATACTTAACTTAGTCTATTGTTTATGATATAGCTGGATTCCATCAGTTTTGGGTCTGCACAAGATTACCAAGGTAATTGAAAAAAACTTTCATGGGCCATATATTAGTCTTATGTAAGATCCTTGAGGTTGCACAAGAGTTGTAATCGAGACAATGAAGGGTAAAATAATCACAATTTTTTTATTATTAGTTTTATTTTTTTCTTATGAATACTTATTTATTGCAATTGAGCTAACTATTGTGTTACTTGCATATAGCATATGCTCTTTATTGATCCGTAAGAAGGTTGCAATCTACAAGGTGTGGAAGATCAAGGCCGGAAGCAACTTTGTGATATGTTTCATGACATTCGTGAGAATAATGCTAGCGCCCATTAGCTCACTAATGGCATCCTTCAGGCACTGAGGACCTACTTGGACTCGCCCAAATTTAAGGTGAAGTAGGTGAAGGCCCGAGCGAGCAGAGGATCAGCCAGAGATGGCTCACTGCGCACTGGAGGCTCCATACTATTAAGAGTATGCTATTGAGGATGATAAATATCATCTTTTACTTATTTAATTATTCAATTTTTGTATTAAATATTACATGATCCACATGAAAATTATTTGGAATGTAGGAGAAGATGATGAGTAGACTGCCAACTCAAACGGAGCTGTTTCGGGAGGCCCATACTTGGAAGCAGGACAAGTCCTAGTGGGTTGATATTTGGTCGAAAATCACATACATAAATACTTATAATTTTAATTTTTAGTACTTTTAATTTATTATATTTATTATTCTTTAAATCTAATTTGATTTGTTTCTTCCAATTGTAACATGAATTCACTCAACGACTGACCGAGGCCCGATCGTAGCAATCGCAGCAGGGGATGAGAGCGCTCTTGTTGACCAACCTTTAGTGATGATGAGATATGGGTCCAAACAGTCAAAAGCTACTACAAAGGGCAGATTTATAGTATGGAGACTGCTTACAGCAAGTCATATTCTCCAAGCTCTATACTTGGAGTTGGGCCTACTAGGATCAATTTGGAGGACATCCATGATTGGGACCATGCATTGAATGAATCAGTGCAAAAATAGCTCATGGAGGTTGACAAGAGGTACATGAAGATGTATAAATGACACGCGAAGGATAAGGAGCAGTGGATGTAGCAGATGCAGTCCATGAAATAGAGGATAATGACCATGTACAGCTACTTCGAGTAGATGCAGAATGGCGGTTCAACCTCCGGTGCACAACCTCCACCGCCTCTACCATCTTTGCCACCATTTTCACCACCTCTACATTCTCCACACCACCGCACACTCGGAGACGACAACAACATTTCGAATATTGATGATGATCAATATTCATAATTTTTAGGATATTTTACGTTTTTAGAATTGCACTTTGGCAGTTATATTTTAATTAACAATCTATATTTTATATATTTTATTACATTTTTAATTATATAAATTTGTGAATAATTAAAATAATTATTTGACACATTTAAATCTTAGTTGTTAAACTTGGACTAATAATCGATCTAGTTAAGGTACTGGGTCACTCGTTCAACCAGTGGGTCATTGGTGAAACCAATTGAACCGGATTTAATTAAATAAATATATAAAAATGCAATATAATTCAAATAAATATATAATATATATTATTATTGACGTATTATAATAGAATAAGTTGCATGGCTTAGTGGTAGTGAAGCACGCCCTGCATTATCCATGGACAGGGTTCAAGTCATACTGAGTTGATCGATTTATAGCCGGTTCGTACTGAGTTTGATCGGTTCAAATGCAGATTTGGTCTAAAAAAATTCAAACCAGACAAGTGACCGATTCACGAATTTTCAATCCAAACCTGCCAATTTGGTCTGTTTTTAACAACTATGATTTAAATACTAATTTCAAATTTTAATAATATAAATCAAAGGAAAAATAAAAAAATATTTAAGTACCGACAAAAATTCCATCAGTAATAATCAACAAGCAAATTGTTATTTTCCCTGATAATTGATAGATTGTTATAAAAATATTATTTTCCCTGATAATGCGTCGGTAAATTAAAAAATATGTAAAAATATCCGACGAATAATTATAAATAATTCATCGATTTAATTTCATCAGTAGCACTTTCTGACGCTATTATTATTGATGCTGATTTCAATTACACTGACAATTTTTAATATCGGTATAATTACCTAAATTACTGATGGATAAGCTTTTTTGTCTATAATATTCATTTTTTTTTACACGCATCTCATATCTGTCAGTAATTTCATCAGTAAAATGCGTATTGATGAATTTGCTCGACCTTTTCGTCAGTAAATCAATCGGTAAGTATTACCTTTCTAGTAGTGAAATCTTCCTCCACTCTATTCTAAATTGAGTATATAGTTGTTTTTTTTCTTAGAAGGATACCACAAAAACCTCCCTCTATCTCAACTCAAAATAGAGTAAACCCATGGTTTATTTTTCTCAAGAAAACCACAAAACCTCTCCTATCTCACACCGAAATAGAGTTACCTCTCAAGGTAGGGTTTCTTTACGTGTGAACTACGTTTGATGAAATAATCTCTCTTTAGTAGATTAGCAAGACTAGATGCAGAACTTTAGTTATGATGAGCAAGATGTAAAGGAGGGCAGTCTCACTTAGGGATGGCAACGAGGGAATTGCATTCAAAGATATTCGCAGGGATCTCTTTGCATTTGGAGCCCCATTTTCAGAGAATTTTTCCCCAGAGATGGGGACGAGGACAAGAACAAATGTCCCTTTGAAGCTAGTTCGAGGATAGGGACTATGCCGTCCACCTCGCGAGATCCCCATCCTAAGTCAAATGACATATCTATCTCTTATACAATAGTGCATAGTACATGTATTGTAGGCTATTTTAGTAATTTGAAATATATTCAATTTTATTATTTTTTAATGAAAAATGAAACAAATTGAATCAATCATTTTCATATTCACTATTAATGTTGTATGTTTAAGACTTGGATCAACTTTGTTTAATTATTTTTAAATATTTTTTTGAGATTTTGTGGATCTCCATGGAGGGGTGGGTATTCGTGGGGATTGGAGATAGAATAAAATTTCTTCCTGCCATGAAGATCTAAGATGGGGTTTGATGGGGAGCAAGCTAGAGTCTTGGGGTAGGGATCATAGGAGTACTCCCTACCTTTGCCATGAGCGATTACTGTCTCTATTCTCACAACTTTTTGATGGAATTTGCCCTTTCTTCTCCAATTCTCATGCTTTTTATAGAGTGTGGGTCATTGAATGAAAACTAGCCTTTAGAGAGGTTCGGGCTTCCATTTAATCAAAAGGCATATCATATGGCTAAAATCATGTTCCTTATTTCTTATGGAAGAGTTACTATTCTGGCTATTAGTTGCCGAAATAGTTGTCATTTTACTCTAATATGCTCAATTCGTCCAAATTTTTGGCTATATGGCTGTTACAACTTAATTTCTTTCCTTAATATTAGCTTTTTAATAATCAAATTAAAAACAAATAAATTCTACAATTAAACTTGTTTTATAAACAATTTGATATAAAAAAAAGAAATAATTTATGAAGTAAATGAGAAGTAATAATCTAAATAATATTAACATCAATAATATTCAATTTCAATCATTCAAAACAATATATCTAATAGAAAAATGTTTGGGAGACGCATCTTTTGCGACACAGTATGCAACACATACAGAAAAGGTGAATAAAACTACAAAAATACTTGGATGATAGGTCCCACATAATCATTGTTATTTTGTTCAACTTTTTTTATACAAAAAATATTATGTTGGTAACTTTTTGTAAAAAAAAAAAATATTGAACAAAAGTAATAATGATCATGTGGAACCCATTATTCAAGCATTTTTGTCATTTTACTCACTTTTTTCGTATGCAGCATGTCGCAAAAAATATGTCTCTCTGTCACTACTCTATCTAACAATAGATTGCTTGTGTTGCACAATTTTCAAAAGGATGAAATGCTGCTCTCAGAAGATGTTGGAGCATATGTCAAGTTAATTTTTCATACATGCAATTATTTGAGAACCATGTGTATATCTTTGAAGAATTCAGTTTATTTATTGAGGAATTTAAAGTTGCACATTCCAAAAATCTATGTGTTAATTTCGCTAAAAAATTGAAATGTGATATTTTTAATTTCACAACAAATAAACTAAATTTCCCAAAAATGAACACGTAGTTCCTACTAATTGCATGTACCGAAAACTTACTTTGTGAGAAACAAATGCTACATCTTTTGAGTAAAAGTCTCCTGAAATGTTATTCATGGATATGGGGAAAGAGGAACAATGGAGGAAGAAGGCCATCGTAGTTTTGTCCTAATAGACTCTTGCCATCCCAGCTAATTTGTGAAACCATCCAAACAATGTCTTACGTCACGGCCAAGATGTTCCAAACCTTTCAGCTGTAAAGCCAACTTTATACCTAAAAGGTGTATGGCAAGGCTAGATGTTGTGACAACACACTAGCCACCAACCAAACGTGCGTTACATACTTTTCCATCTATTACTTATGACCCATTTTTGGCCCTGGCATCATTGAGTACCATGAAACGAATCTTCACTAACCAAGCGTGCAAGCCAAGAATTGCAATAATTTATATTCTTAAAAAAAGTGACATACTACTTACTAGCATGAGATGACACAAGTAGAAAGACCAAACTTCAATCCCTAAGATAAATATCTTATGTGAGAAGTAATTTATCTGCTGTACTTGTAATCTAAATTGTAATATAAAGGAGGATGAAATTTCAGAGCAAATTGCGTTAACTCCTAACCCATATCGGTCAATATCTCAAACTCTTTTTCAAAATATGTACCGAAAAATGTAGAAAATTTGGATCATCTCGTATTGTTGAAGAAGAGAAGGTATTGTTAGAGATAAAAGCATAATTTATTTTAAATATAACTCGTGAATCATGTATGGTGAATCTCGTATGATAAAATTTGAGTTTATTTCTTTGTAACGAAATAGTTCATCTGAGTGCTCGGGTGAAGAATGTCCTAGCCAATAACTGTTATGATATTTCAGGTGGCTAGAGGAAACACGATCAAATTTTTCTTTTTCGGTTTGACAATACATACAATTTGGTTACTCTGTTTTGAAATGGAAGAATAAACTTGGAGGAGAGAGCAATAAAAATAATGAGAAAAAAATTGACATATAGGCTTCAGATCAAATTACCGCCTTTGGCAAAGCAATGTCCTTAGAATATTACTCTTTTAATAATTCTAGTTCTTATGTACACTTCACCTTGCTCTCTCTAAATCCATCAACACTATCAGCAAAACCTTACAAGAAATAATTACCAAGAAAAGAAGAGCCAAGAATCTGGCAAAATTGGCATACTATATACGCAAAAGGCCAATAAAAAGTACAAGAATATCAAATCACAAAAGAGTTTCTTCTTTGCTGAGATCTCCATAATTAAGAAATGTCCAATCCTACTTGTTCTGAGTAGGATTTGGGACGCTTGGTGGCGCTTTCCTCAAACTTGGCTCCACAGCTTTCTTGTGCTGTCTCTGGCTTCCACTTAATTCCCCTATGCTCGTTGTTGGAACAGAAGCCAAAGATGAAGATAGCAATTTCCTTGACAGGCTTTTCTCCCTTGAAAAGCTGTGTTCATGGCTGCGACAGAAAGAAGAGAACAAAAGAAAGAGAACCAGAACCAAGGCCAAGATAGCAGCCAAAATTCTGCACCTGATGATCTTCATGATGATGAATCGAGAATGGTTTCAGAAGGAGACATGCTAGCATGAAAGATGGTACTGATGATTTTGAAGAGTTGGATCAGATATATAAGAAGAAAAGCAAGAGCATGATGCATGCCCTCTGCACGTGGTTCACCATTACTTTGTGTTGCATCATATTCTAAATAAATTTTAAAATAAGTAGCTGCTTAGTTAATCAACGGTATTAGTTTTTAGTTAATGATATGGTTAATATACTTTCAGCATACAAATGATACCATTAACTAAAGTGCATGTTAAGAAGAATTTGAAGGGAGGAGTTAGAGTAGAGGAAATGACAAATGAACAGTACTTTTTCTCATCCGGTACTTTGCTAGGTTGGAACCTGGAAGCTGCTGATCATGTGGCACATAATTGACTAATGTGGCTCCTGAATATGTAACAATTTTCAAGTAGTCATTACACTGAGGGATTCATGTGATAGGACACGTGAATCTGAACTAAAATAAACCTTGTAAATCCATGTTCTGAGCTTTGTCAATCAAATTCATCAGGGACCTAAGTACTACTAGTAACCTAATTGAATATACCTAGTCACTTCTATTCTGTCACCTTTCACTCTTTCAGCGCTTATAAAATACTCCCCTTCCACTTGTTCTCTCCCCTAATGCTTCCATGTTTTCAGTATAAACATGTGAAAACCATATACTTGAGTTAGATTATAACTTAATTTGAAGATCTGCCTGCTCAGTAAACTATTTTTTGTACATTTTTCAGCCCAAATACGTTAGCTGGCTTGTCAGAAACATTTGAAAATACTGTTGGCCCATGAACATTAACTTGGCAAGCTTTGTTTTCTTCCTTTTTCTTTTGTGGTCCAGATTCTTCTTGTTTTCCCGAGATTGGAAGATGGGATGAGTATAAACTAAGAAATTCAGCACCTTGGAAGAATTTTATTCTAGTAACCCCACATGAGGGAGCCCCACTGGCAAACCATCTTGGGGATCAAATCAATATATAGTATTAGGAAACCCATCATACATAGCGGTTAATTTTGACTTCCTACTAGGACCCTTGCTTCAGATCTTGGATCATATTATAAGGGGCTCTTTGAATGCAAGTGGTAGTACTATGTTTGTGGACCGTGCATCAGTTCTACTTCTATATAGACAAACATCTTTTTGTTCTGCAAAACTAAAATTTGACACTGAAAATTCATTTTTTAAGTCCAACTGTGGCATTCTTCCTATTTTGATTAGGCAAATGACATTCAAGGCTAGGAAATTTTCATAATTTTAAAAAAATTGTTGGTAACAATTGATATATTTGACTGGTCCCACCATATTCTAACGGTCTTGGACCAACCGTTGTTCATGTAAGCTTTAAGCTTAGTCATTCACTGTGCTTTCATCCGTTTCTAGAAATATTATCTGGCAATGGACATTGAAGCCGTCTTACCTGATTTTCCTATACTATTTTTCTTCTTATCATTATTAGACAATTTTGGCAAGCCTGCTTCCACAGATATTTGACTTGTTTCTAGTCTAAGCCTCAGCTAGTAGTTTGTAGTAAGCAACTTGCAATGATTGACTTGCAGAGACATGAAATTTATTTACTCAAAATAAAAAGGAAACCAAGAAAGAGGTAAAGTTATTGGGCTTATTTGATTAAGATTTTAGGGAAAGTATTTTTTTAAAAGTAGAAACAAAAATAGAAGCAAAAGTAGAAACAAAAAAATATTTTATATTTAGATATAATTATATAAATATTTTTTTAATCAAAATTAAAAGTTATTTAATTATTTGGATGTGATAAATATAGAAATATTATTTTTTATAAAATTATAATTAAGAATATGGAGAAAAAGTGGGAAGAAAGTGATATTTTTTAAAAATAATAAGGATAAAAATTAAATGGAAAAAAAAGTGATTACTAAATTCTACTTCTATTTTCTTTAAAAAGCACAAATAAATAGCATTAAAAATTTTTAAATACATTTTTTTTAAAATTTTAAAAAAGTACTTTTTTTCAATGCCAAAAACACATACAAACGCTAAACACAAAAAGGGAAAAAAATTCAAAGTCACATGTTTTGAGAATTAATTTTTTTTAAAAGTAAATATTTTTAGTTTTATTTTAAATGATTTTAGTGCAAAAACTAATTTAAGCTAATTGGATGAGGTTGAACATTAAAAAAAAAAGGCCAACTATACCAACATTAAAAAATTGGATGAGGTTGAAGCTAGCGAATCTTATGGGCACGGTCATATTTAAATCTTTGTAAATGGACATGATCATGTAGGCCAACTTATCTACCATCCACGGTTGTAGGCTTTAGTAAAAATCAGGTTAAAAGCCCAAATCAACCAGAGAACCTAGTAAAAGAAAGTTAAATAGACGGGCCTGACCAAAACAAAGAGTGGGAAGAGGGCCGTAGGTAGAAGTTGATTCAAATGAGAAATTAAAGGCACGCAAGGCTTAGCTCAAATGGCCAATACCTTGGCCTTGCAAGTGTGCACCCCGGGTTCGAGCCTTCCAGAGGAAGGCAGTGGTTTAAAGAACCCATCCCCCCCCCCCTCCCAAATTACCCCCATCCCCTGACCAAAAAAAAAAAAAAATGAGAAATTAAAGAATGAAGAAATGAGCCAAATGGTAATTCTCAGCTTCTGCAAGTGCATCCGAGGGAGGAGTCGCAGGTTCGACTCATGGGGCAGAGCCCCTCCCTCCAAACCTCCCCCAGGGGGAAATGACCAAAAAAAAAAAAAAAAAAGAATGAAGAAATGAGAAATTAAAAAAAATGAAGAAAACGTGATAAAAAAATGAAGAAACTTTTTAAAAAAATTGAAGCCAGCCAAAAAAATGAACAATAACCTATGCTTAATTGATTCAAGTGATTCGGTACTTATTTTCTTTAAATAAAGTTGAGTTTGAATTTTGTGAATTAAAAAAAATTATTAGTGCTGGTTTATATTTGTGAATGAAAAACATTAACTAATTTATTACATTAAACAGTGAAGCTCAATAAAAAAAAAATATCATTGTACCCATATAACTATGGTTTATATTCTTTTTCGTTTGTTATAAGTTTCACTGCAGTTTAATAATATTTCCTAATGTCAAATATAAAAATGACTTTTTTTTTATTCTTTTCAAAAAACTATCGTTGCATTCTTTTATGGTACAATTATCATTATATTCTAAGCACAATAAATAGGAATAATCAATATATTCAAATTATCAATTTTTATTATTATTATGATATTTGTAAAAGTTTTTGTTTTTAATCTAAATCATCAATATTTACATCTCCTTAGACTCCAACTAATCCGTTCAGAGTTGAGTCAATTTATTTTCGAAATAAAACTTTTTAAGCATTAATTTTTTTCATTATAACACTCGAACTCGAAATCATTTAAAAGGTCGAAGTGTCAAACCTCCTTAACCGAAAGTTGGTTTTGTGAAAAAGTGTATGGGTACGCTCATCACGCTCTTCCTCCTAGTAAGTGAGGCAAACACAGTTTCTTCCACTCTCAAGTCAGCAATCACAGCTACACAAGTCACTACGCATTGCGCACAAAGCTCACTTTGTGCGTTTCTCGGTCATTATCTGTTCGTGTTCTGCAACATACGAAGAACAGTTCTTTCTTCAGAAGCTTGCATTACGGTATCTTTCAGCATGTATTATCGAGCTTCACACAGTGGTAAGATTTTT
This sequence comes from Pterocarpus santalinus, assembly GCA_031439595.1. Lineage (NCBI taxonomy): Eukaryota > Viridiplantae > Streptophyta > Magnoliopsida > Fabales > Fabaceae > Pterocarpus > Pterocarpus santalinus. The sequence goes on from CM062532.1 coordinate 64,783,391, forward strand.
TTTCTTCTTTTCTTTTCTTTTTTTTTTTTCAATTTCTTTTGATATATGACATTATTGTTGATAGTTGAATTTGAGTTTAGAATTTGCTGGCTTCCATTCTTGACATGCAACACAAAGAGTTATGTTCTCTTTCTTTCACTTCTTGGGAACTGTGTGCATTGGAACTTAATTACCTGATAAAAGAAAATGTACTAGAAATAGTCCAAGAACAAGATTTCATTTTGCACGAGCTTTGAGCATGCATGGATTTGGCTAGACCAATGCCTACTACGTGTGTTAACATCAATTTTATGGTGCAATTCTCATATGTAGCTGTAAACGGAACTTAGTGGGCATGAATTACGGTAGAGACATTCTTGCCAATTAAGGCCCGTTTTACGTGGGATGCACAATGCATGCGGTATACCAAGAGCTAAAGCTAATGTGTGTATGTTTTGTGAAGAAAATAAGATTAACAAGAATTTGATGACAGGCAAACTTGCCATTATGCATTGCTTCATCAACGTACTGCAGAATAGGAGAAGGTGATCCATCTGTTCCAACTATTACGAAGTGCAATCCTGATGATGCTCTAAGCTTCTAATGCAGTTTTTCATAATTCATAATGTTGTCTTTGAACATATATATTTTGATCTTCTGAGTTAACTCTGTTATCATCAACGGTGTTTCCTTGAAAAGTAGGTGTGCGTGACCAATTGAAGCAATAATAGCCTGCTCATATTTTCTTTTACAGCACTTTATAATAGACTAGCTTGTCGTCTAGATGATACTATAGGGTTGGCCAAATTTGGGAAATCAAATAAAATTGAACATTTTATTGGGTGCTCAAGTCTTTGCATAACCATGAAAAAACAAGAATAAGAGAGAGAGAGAGAGAGAGAGAGAGGATTGAAGGGAACACAATTGATTGTGCATGATCAAAGTTAAAAATTAGAAAAGAACATTCAATAGAGCAGTATTCTGATTCTAAAGCCCTTGAATTTGAGGTACAGCTGAGGATTTCCCTCCCTCAAATCAAAATGGAGTTTTGAGAGGTAGCCGCATAGCAGCCAATAGAAGATCTGCTGGAGTTTATGTCCCACACCACAGATTGCAAAGTAACATGGATGCTCTAATTCATCAAGTTGAAAAGGAAGCATACTCTCATGTCTTGCGTGCTTTCAAATGTCAGTCTGATGTTCTTACCTGGGTATAATTCATTTCCGTCCCCTCCTTTTTTACATGATCCTTGTATTTTTCTGCTTTGGAGATTCATCTCCTGCAGTTCTGTATTCATCAGGAGAAAGCTGAATTGATGGGTGATCTTCGGAAAGAATTGAATGTTTCAGATGATGAACACACAGAACTTCTTGCCAAGGTGGATACTGATTCAACTGTACACCAAATAAGGTATTGCAATTATCTAAACATTTGCAATGTTGTGGTTAAAACAAAAAAGATGACTGAGTTCTATTGATTCTTCCTTGTTACAATGCTATGTGATGGAAAATGCAATCAGGGTGTGGAGACAAACTGGCTGTTACCAACCAGCAAGCTGCAGCACAGCTCAGCCTGTTCATGATGATTTGCCCCATCCCACAATTTCAGCTTCCCTAAACAAACAGAACACATCCCAACAGGTACGATCTTGTCTTGTATGTATACAATATGGTGTGATTGTGGCATGAGCATTAACAGCACCAGTAGTGTAGTACTAGCTTCATGCATTGCAGTGAGCACAGCTGGAATTGATGGAGCTGCTTTAGGATCCAGAGGTTAAAAAGCCTCATAGTAGCACTATACCATTTCTATTCTTGAGTAGTACAAAAGAAAAAACATGCATTGATGCCCCTTCTGTTTTTTGCTCCCACCAGTTTCGGCACCCGCATCAATCCTTACCTGATTTATCTTCAGTAAAGGCTGTGCAGCATCATTCTGCTGGACCCGCTGGAGGAAGGCACTTCACATATGGCAGTTCTCATAGTGTTCTTCCCCCTGAAGAATCTGTTCAAGCAGCAGCATATCGCCAATTGATTGGGAAGAAGGTTTGGATTAGATGGCATGAAGAAAATGAATTTTATGAGGCTCACATTGCTTTGTACAACCCTGCCAAGGTATATTTAGGCCACAATAGCTGATAAAATTCTTGATTATTTTTACATCTATCTTGTAAGGTAAATGCCTCGTTGTTTGAATTTTCATTAGGTTGATTGTCTTTTGATATTATGTGTAAATTAGGTGAACAAGTCAAATTCTTTCACATGTAAAATAGCATTTGGTTTCATCATGTGCAAAAAATGACTAACATGCAAACTTCTTTACTTGTGTTCCATTTAAGATAAATGTGTCTTTAATGTCTACATCCCTGTTTATATATATATATATATATATATATATATATATATATATATATAATATATGTATATATGTATATCCAGTAACCCAGATGGTACAACAATGCTCAAAATGTGATGTGCAAGGCACCATGTTACTAGAGTGTCTTTAACTTCTGTCAGAAAATTTTTAGCCACCTTTCTGTACTTTTATTCTTTGCAGGGCCAACATGCTTTGGTTTACGATTACGGTGAAGCAAATGAGACGATGGAATGGATTGATCTCAACGAGGTATTTCTGTGTTTTATTAACAAGTCTTGTACGTGTTTCAGAACCAACATGACAATTTGAAGATTTTAAATTGACTCCTGGAATTTGCATTATGAGTCATTCATAAAAAGCAACTTTGATACTCCTAAGATTTTCCTTCTATGATGGCCTAAAGGCTAGAGTTAAATCCATCGCTTTCCCTCTGTTGGCAAATCCATTTATTGTTATGCTGTGTCTTTGCCGTCTCACTATATGCAAAGTCAAATCATATTCTTTTTTTTTTTTTTTTGTCTAAATGAAAACTAATTCTTCTTAATCTTAGTAATGTGCTTCTTGTATGCACTGATATTTGAACTCATTTTTCTGGATATCAAATGAACATCACACTCTCAAAGATACTGAAAATTTCAATAATATGAATCCAATTTAATGATGCACGATGCACAAAAACTTTTAATTCTCTGTGTCTCATTTAGTGTCAAGTTTTTATAGAAAAGATATATTCTTAACTACATTTGTCAAGAATGATGATCTTATATTTCTTAATGATATTTGTACTGTATTGATTACAGATCCCACCTGAAGATATACGATGGCCAGTTGAAGATCCACGGCCAACTCGCATTCCCAAATAACTGAGAGAATCCTCCTCAAAAATCGTGTTCCCCATTGGACGCATAAAACAAACACTCACTGGAGATTTCTTGTTGTAATGGAGAGAGTTTTCGGCCACACAAGAATCTCCATCACCACAAAATGTCACTGGAGAACAAGTTTGGACGACATTGACTTGCAGAACAGAGATTTTGTGGTCATGATATGAGGAGTACGTAGAAAAAATTTCTACCACCTTATTCGTTATTTCAGTCATACTAGATATCGCACTGAATCATTTGAATTTGTAACTGTTGGTCATATACTCTAAAGAACACATACCGTGAGATGCAAAGGTCAGCACACACCATCGAATATCATTGCACACTTATTCTTTCGTACAGGAGTAGGCGGGAAAAAATTCTAATGCTTTGATCATATTCAAAAGACCAATGCTATGCAACACGAATAGCTATTGCACGAAATGCACGAAATGAAATTTTAGCCAATAAAATTTAGTTTTGCGACCAAAATCATGGAAGAGAGAGGATGTGGAGACAAAATCAAGTTTCGACTATACTATTCGTTCGAAAAGTACGAAAACTGTTTCGTACTAAATACCAATTTCCTATTCAAAATTGTCATTAATTATCATCAGAGTGATTACTTGATACTTTTCGTCAGAATGTATCATATGAGAGGAGTGGTTTATTATAAGAGTGAGAGGAGCAAATTTAAGCCATATAATTATATATGGATAGTCAAGATTTAAAGTTGTTTAAAGGTCACATGATCACTTAAAAAAGTCATGTAACTTTATATTTTAATCTTGATTATTTACATAAGATCCAAAAGTCAAGATTTACTCCTCTCACTATATATATATATATATATATATATATATATATATATATATATATATATATATGAGGTCTTAATTACAAAGTTAGAACAGAACAGACATGTCTTACAACGAGCGTCCTTGAAGGATCAATGAGAACAAATATCTCACCAACGATTTTATGCTGAAGAATAGACAAACAGAGCCAGACATGTAGTCGTCACGTTGGGCTAGCAACATTCCTGCTATCTGGGTTGGCCAAACCAAGATGCATCTAAGGTTAATATTTACTGCTGTTAACATATAGTTCTATTAAAAATTCCTCTCATAAAGAAAAATATTTATCCAAAACTTAAATAGAGTTCTTAAATAACCTTATTCCAGAAATCAATTTCATCAGCATATCAAATTTTAGAATCCAAAATACCAATTCCAAACTTTTTCAATCATGCCAACAATATTAAATTTAGAAATAGTTTACGGAAATCAATTTCAAAACTTACTATATCAAAATCTGTAATTTCTATGGTCCGAGTTCATAATATCAATTTGAAACATCATATCAATTTCAAAGCATTTAAATAATCAGATTTTGAATATCAATTGATAACAACACATGAAATTCTTAAATTAAATTGGAGCATTGGAGAGCAAACTTCTCAAAATACTTGTCCCACCTGCGGATGTACAAAATTAGATAACATAATAATAATATAAACGACTTTAAAGGTTTGGTTAGAAAACAAGTAGCTATCAAAATATACATTTAGGAAAATAAGAACAGAAAGTAAGTTATAAATATACTATCACTCCCAGACTAAACCAAGAAGTAGTGGTTGGAGATTATAGCATCTCGGAGACTCGATTGCTACCCAAGGGAATTCAGTACCAAAAACATCATCAGTCACACATCAATTAGCCTGTAGAGTCAGAAATTAATCCGAGATACCTTAGAACACAAGAACCTTGAATCCCTTATTCTGCAGTTCTACAAACCTACCCCAAAATCAAAATATGTGGAACACAATTAACTAAGATATATGGTGCTAGTAAGTAGTACCAAATTAGATCAGTAAGATTACTTCACTTGTTACACCATATAAATTTATAATTTATGCCATCAACTAACCAATTTAACATTATCAAGAGTCATAATAACAATTATGAGTTATTCAAACAAAATGCATATACATTACCCCAATTAATTTAACTATCTCATAACTAGCAACAAAGCAATTCCATACAATTTTTGTCAAAATAATTTCCAGCAACTTATCCTTTTTATGACTTATCTCTTTAACTAGTTCTAACTCTACAATATATCAAAATCAAAGTAATTTATACTTATTTCTAGCTTTGCATTTAACCAAGATTCCCAAAGTCCAATTCCATTCACCAAAACAAACCCATTACATAAGGTTAACTAGCACATTGATATACCAATAATAGAGATATAGTATAAGCCATAAACTTCATGACAAGGTGAAAATAATTTTCCTAATAGTCGTTTCTATATATATTAAAGATACTAATTTACTAATCTCTCATCTGAGACCTATAGATCAAGTGTATACATCAAGACTCATAACATAAGGAACATAATTTACATGTTAATCCTTCTATTATTCAAAAGCAATTAAACAACTTCAAACCACCACCCAAAATAGTTAAAAAAATCAAATACCATTGACTCACCACACCACCCAAATTGAAACTACAAGCCAACTTCAATTTTTACATGGAGTTTATTTAAATTTCCTCAACCAACAAGAAGAGCAAGCCATAACTATTAGATTCCAAAGAAAGGAACAAAACATGAGGGAGGAACCCTTATCTAAGGGTTGTGGGTTTGGAAGGACCGAAATAGCTCTCAACCAAGAAAGGAAAACGAAATTGGAACGGTGAAGGGTGCCACGAAGAAAGGAAGACGCGATGGAAGGGGGCAAGCAAAACCGTTGCAGACACAACACTGTGGCGAAGAAAGAAGCAAACTACAACAGAGAGAGACAACACCGCAACAAAGAAAGAAGTTGAGCTGAGGGAAAGGCGAGTTGAGAGAGGGGATGCAGTGGTGGTGTGTGGCGGAGGGAAGATAGGTGACGATGATGAGTGAGAGAGAAGGGGGACAATGAGGGAATGAGAATGAGAGGGAGAGAGAGGGAAAGAAATGCAAGACAATGAGAGATGGAGAGAATAGAGAATGTTCTCAAGAAGAAGGGGAGGGAGGAAAAAAAGAGGGGTTTAATATGCACCCTGTTACTTAAGGTCTAGGTGGTCCTTCCTTCTTTTTTTTTCTACCTTTAAAACAATATTCACCTAATTTAAGTTAACTTCCTTTATCATTATATAATTTAAAGTGAATCAAGAAGTGCCCCAAGGACTTAAGCTATATAACATTTTAAAATTTTTTGTTACTAATGTTTTATTTTAAACTAAATGATTTATTTTAAACCGGATTATTACACCAAATGAGCATGTTCGACTCCTACTAGGGGTAGAGCCCCTAGTGTCCCTTCCCCCTGGCCTCGGGCCCCACAAGGGCAAACAAAAATTTTTTAAAAAAATGAATATCCTATGCCAACTAGTGGTGGTGGTGGTGCCTCTCATGTCTCTAGTGCTTCATCATCATCATCTTCTTCAAGGCATGGAAATGTGGGAGGCAAATGAAATAGTGAGCAAGGAAAGTCCCAATTCAACATTAGATAAGACTAAGATATTTGGAGTTCTTCAATTTAGGAAAATTTAGTATTATTTAATAGAAAAAAAGTGAATTGACTCTTCTATGAATTTAAAATGATCAGATACATGGAGTTTATATGTGTAACATATCCATTTTAAGTAATGACTTTTGTATAGGTGCTTAAAAATCATACATTCTTATCACGTTTTTCAGCTTTTCATGAAAAAAATCATGTTCCCTATTACTTTATTAGGTATGAACAAACCAAAAACATACTTAAACATTCTTCTTCTTCTTCTTCTTCTTTTTTGGCTATGAGAACTCGGAAAAAGAACATTCATCTTGTATGTATATATGAAATCATTTTTTTATGAACCATTAGTATTTGAAAATCTACTGGACTCTAACTAATCTGGTTCGTACTGGGTCAGCCCATTATACGAGTAAATCTCTTCCAGCGTTAATTTTGCCATCTATAAAACTCAAATTCAAGATTTTGCTTAAATAAAATAAGTGTCGAACCACTTAAACTAACTAAGTGTTGGTTGAAATAATTTTATTTATTGTGACATTTCATAAAAAAATAATTCAATGCAACTTCGAGTCCTAATTAACACCTTTCAAACCTTACCCTTGCACATATTTTGTAAATGACTTAGGCTTGATTTAGTAGTACTTTTTCAGGAGATGACTTATGAAGAGTATAAGTCAAGTTTTTTCTATTTGGTAAATAAAAAATTTAGGGTACTTTTACTCTTGGCTTTTAAAAGCCAAGGATGCTCTTGAGAACATATCATATGATGCTTTTCAGAGTTGACGTGTACTCTCTAAAATTTAAAAGATTAATATAACCTTACTCTAGTTAATGATAATAAAAGTAGAAATTACTCTATTTAATATTTATGTCGATTATAGTTATTTTAAATTTTAAGAACAAATTTATAATATATTTACCAAATACTACTCTTATAGCTAGAGGTGGGCATAGGTTGGGTTGAGTAAATTCTTCTTTTCAACCTGACCTAGGTTAGGTCAAACTTGTAGATCTGATATGCATTGCTTTTTTAAAATAAATTACTTATTAAAATATGTCAAAATACATAATCAAGTATAATAAATCTAAACATACATAATATAAAATGTAATATAAATATCAAATCTTTTGATAGGCATGGCAATCTCAACATAAATAAATTTAAAAAAAAACATTCATAAGTCCTAAAAATGTATATTTAAGTCCTTGTAGTTTTCAAGAAAATATATATAAACCTTAAAAACATAACAAAATATATGGATTGACATAATTATTAACTTCATTCTCAATCTTTTCAAGATATTCAATATCATCTAAATGATCCACTAGATTCTCATAGCAATAATCTATCAAATACTTCATCAACTTCTCATAAGTGGATTAGGTTGGGTTATATGAGTTGAAAATTTTCAAACTCATTACCTAACCCATATCTCATAGGTTAGAGATTTTTCAACTTGACTCAACCTCATCAACCCAATCTAACCCGTATTTTGTGGGTTGGGTTGTAACCCGTGGGTTGGTAAGTTAACCTAACCCGATGCCAGCCTCTACTTGTGGTTTCTCTTTATTGAAAGTAAATTTTATATTATTTTATCAAATAATACTACTATAATTTTTTAAAATCATCTTTTACAGAGCCCAGAGAGCTCGTTGGCTTTGAAAAAGTCGCAATATTACCAAGCCAAGGCTTCATCACACTTGCCACCCTAAATCTTGAATTGTGCAATATTAAAGCATTTGATATATTACCTAATAAAATTGCTAATAATTCAGATCACCACTTAAAATGATTGCCATGCTTTAAATTGTTGGTAATGCTACAATATAGTATTTGGTATGTATAAATAATTTAATTAGTTATTCACATTACTATATTTGATATATACCTTTTATTAAAACGCCCTTAAAATAAATAATAATAATTATAAATCAAAATATTAGTATGACAATAAATAATTTGTATACTTATTATTTTTATTTTCTTATAATTGAAATGCATAATTAAAAGGAGGAAAATATATAATTTACCAGTGAATCCTACTATCAATTGAGGATGAAATAACAGTACGTAAGTAAATTGAGATCCTACTTGATATTCTAAGAGCACTCAATAATTCCTCACTCCGTATGTAGTTGTTAATAATAAGTTAATGCTTCACCATTTATTTTCTAGTAAACTCAAGTTTAAGCTTATTTAAGCACATATTAGTTATTTTACTTGGGTATTGATTTTTATTTTTTTATTTTTTATATAGGCCATTGGTGTATAAAGCTTATTACAGTCTAACTAACTTACCTCTAGTTAGATCGACCTACTACGAAGATAAATATCTTCTAGTGCTAATTTTTTTTCTTTTTACTCATAAGACTCTAGTTTGAAACCTTAATTCAAGGGAAATAACTTGTATAAATTGTTTTGAATTTATGTTTATATAATTATCAATTTTAATTTAATCCATTAATATGTAATATATATTTAAGATAGAAAGGATCTTAAATAAAAATATATAAATGATGTACATGAGTTTATTTCTTTTTCTTCGAAGAATAAATGAAAAATAAATTTCTAATACCCGTATTAAAAGCACTAGTTAGAGATTATTTAATATTTTATATTAAATATTTAAAGAAGTATAAATAGTAAATTGACGTTTTAAGTTTTTAATATAAAGTGCTTTGGTTAGAGATTATTTAATATTTTATATTAAATGTTTAAAGAAGTATAAATAGTAAATTGACTTTTTAAGTTTTGAATATAAAGTGCTTTCGTTTAATTTTGAAAAAGTATTTTCATAATATAATTTTCATATATTTTCTAAAAAGAGTTACTCTTTTTATTTTAATTAAAAATATTAAAATTTTTTATTTTTAAAGTTTTCTAACTTAAACATACTTTCTTTCTTGAAAATTCAGACAGACAATTCATGATAAATATATTTTGTTTCATTTAATATGTTGTGCTTTTGTTTTTCCTAATTACTACACTAAAATATCAATGAATAATTTACTAACGCTAATCCCAAACCCCAAATTTAGATGCGTTTGTTTTAGTTTTTTTTTATAAAAGTAATTTTTTAACTATTAAAAAAATTATTTATTTTAATTTTTTAAAAAAAGTTAAAATAATTTTTTTAAAAATTTTTGAATAAAAAATAAAATTTATAATTTTTATAAAAATAAATTTTTAATTTAAAATTTTATTTTTCTATCAAAATAAGCGGACTTAAACACACCATATACTAATACTAATGGAATAAAAAAGTTAATGTAGGATTTAAGTATTTTGAATTTTATTTTCCTTAAATAAAATTGTAAACGAAAAATTAATGCAGCTTTATTTAATAGTGGATTGATTAGTTCGAATCTACTACTATCTACTACTATAATATTTCAGAAGTATTACTTGAAAGCTTTTAACAAGTGTCATCTAATTAGAAATTTCTATAAAAGAAAAAAATTTGTGAACTTACTAAAAGTAGAAAATTTAAATCATAAATGATTAGTGAATTATTAAAAATTCTCAAAATCCCTTAATGGGCCAGCCCATTATCTGTCCCTGCACTAATAATTTATTGTAATTTTTTTCATTTAAAAAGGTGAACGAAAATCAAACAGGCATGCACCATGAAAACATCATATTTTTATTTTTTCCAAGCATTGTGGCTAATTGATAGTTATTGAGATACACCTTAAAAAGGGTAATAAAAGTAACATTTCTATTAAGAAACTTACATGAAAAGCTCTCATATCTGCGACTTTATATCTCCCTCTTTTAAACAATTTTGATAAAATATAAATATTAACTTTTCCAAACTTCTTATCAAATGAATTTATGAAATTTTAAATTCCAACAACATTAGCATTATTGAAATTGATATGTTGAAAACATTAATTTCCTAATATATAAATGTGTGAGTGGAAAAGTATTTATTACACATTTTTTAATACAGTTCATATAACCTTTTTTTTTTTCTCCCTCTGTAATTTCAAAAATAACTATATACATTACAATAATATTTTACTCATAAATTATTAATGTAAAATTTTATATGTAATTTATACTTTGTTCCAATAAAACCATTTATATTCTTCAACTATGTTTTAATAATTTGTTATTAGAATACTAAAGAACGTGGTGCAGTTAAAAAATCAAATGAATTTTCTATTTTTTTTATGTTATTCAATTTTTACTTAAATATTTCAAGAATGTAATTTTTGTTTATGATTAATATAAATTTATTTCAATTTAGTTTTAGAGGCTAAACAATGGGGGAAGAGGGAAACGTAATGAATGCTATTTTAACTGTTTAATCATTATTTAAAATCGAAAAAAATATTATTTATAATACAAATTACACTTTTAATAACAAGTGATTGGATAATTTTTGTTTAAAGTAACTTACTTTAACCAAAAATGGCATCTTCGTTTGATAGGTTTCTTCAATTTAATAAGGGCACACAATCAGACTAAGATAGCTTGACTGTTCTTATGAGTGGACTCACTTTATAGCCGTTCCCTCTACCTATCTACCGAGCTTACTAGTTCCGTTCACCATAGGAGGACTCACTGGAATAGTCCCGACAGATTATCGGCTAGACATTGCTCTACATGATACTTATTATGTGGTGCATTTAAAATGGTCCGGTTGAAAATCTGGACACCGATCATCCAGATTTTTTCTGGTGACCCCCCTTTAACTAATTGTGAAAAGACCATAAATCCTAAACCAAATGTAAATGCCATATTACAAGCTTGTCCTTGTGGTCTACACCTTTGTGCGTTGCTTGACAAGTGACAGCTGGTGAAAGATTATTCTAAAAGAGCATTAGAAAGACAGTTTTATCCAAATAAGAATAATAATTGACGAAGTAGCACATTGTTCTTTTATTGGCTCCTTCTTGAAAAATATGATTACTAATAACACCTTACGTTAATCTTCTAATTAACACATTTTTCACTTCCACGTTTTACATTTTCATAGCTATTTATTGCCAATTATAGCACAGGGCTTTGTTTTAAACAATGCCCACAAAACCTAACTATGTTTTTGCTTTTTCTTTTTATCAAACTATGTGAAAAAAACTTAACACGCAAAATTTCCATCTCCATCATATCTTTAACCATTTGTTGACCTATTTTTTATTATTACAGTAATATAAGCCCTTTTGTTTGACCACTTGTTGCCATTATGTTACCTTAAACATCAATTTTCCACTTCATAAATATGAGTCACTGTTTATTTATCTTTCGCAAATAATTATCTTCTTAAAATTGTTTCTTTTAAAAGGTCTAAATTCATCTTAATTTTTTATATAAAAAAAATTTTGTACGTGATTCGGACCAATTTTCTCAAATAATTTAAGTGCCCATTTGGTTATCCATAATGCCCCTTCAAAAGCAAGTCTACTAATCTAAAAGTGAAAAACTATATAATTAAACTTGTTTAGGTAATATATGAGTTGATCAAAATTTACTTTTTTGGTGGTCAAAAACAAGTTTGATAAAAGTGAGTTGCTTAGTACTTTTTATTTTACTTTTACCAATTGGGAAGATATTTTTATTATATTAATCATATTAATATCTTATTTTACTGTTTTTTAAAATTTAATTATATGCTTATTTAGGTGTCATTATTTTGATAAACAAATATTTTTTAATAAAAAAAGATCTTTTAATATTTTTTAGTATGTTTGGGTGAAATTTTTTAGTAAAAGCATAACTACTAGAAAAAATACAAAAAAATTTTTTTTTGAAAAAGTACAATTTTCATCTTTTAAAAAAATATTATATTTATAACATAAAAAAATATTTAAGGATAAAGGAACATATTTTAATATTACATCTAAACCTAAAATAAATTTTATTTTTTAAAAGATTTGTAAAAAAAATTAATTTTAAAAAATATCTTTTTGGAAAAGTTATCCAAATAAGCCCTATGTCATTTTGGTAATTTTATACCAAAAAGTGATTTTATTTTATTCTATTGAAATAAAAATAATTCTTTTAAACTTACTTTTAATATACTCAAACTAAACATAAATCGATTCTCTTAAAAGTAATTTATCTTCTTTCAATTTAATTCTTTCAAAAGTAATTCTATTAAAAGTTAATTCAAACATACTTTAAATGGTTCTTTTCTATAAACAAACTTATTAACCCTTTTCCCACCACCTTTTCCAAAAACATTATGGTAACAAAGTTTATTTCTTACAAAACTATGCTCTTCTACCAAATATATTACTTTTTCTTCAAAAATTGGTTGTTCACCCTAATATATTTACCAAAAAATAAAAATCAGCTTTTCCCCTTCATACCACCATTCTTTACATGGTAATTGACCTTATCGAAAATAATACATTAACTATAATCTCATACACATGCAACTATAGTTGCAAAGACAAAAAATTATAACACAAAATATACCTCTTATACACTATGGTTTCATCAGATCCAGCTACTTTTAACATATTCGCCCGATTTTGGTTATCTATTCGTCAATGCTTCCCACGACTCCAAGTTTGAGTCTCCATATTCAGCCCCTTCATATTTCAACCTAAATCATAAATTCTGCTCATAATATTATTTTTAAACTTCCAATATAAATTAACTCATCAAAAACTATTTACAAATCCTTTAAATAATTCCTTATCTCACATAATATTAATTAAAGTCACTTTGGCTTAACTGAAACCATTTACAACCTATGACTCAGAATCGATAAGAGCCTTATGGTAAAAGGCCCGAGTTCATACGACTTAATACAATTTTAACAATAAAATATTGTATTATATAACTATCACAAATTAAATACCAACACTTCTTTTACCATACTTTCATTATATAAGACACTATCACAAATTTTTCCCATTGTATTACTAATAGTTTTTTTCAATTATAAATTCACGACCCAAATTCTATATTCTTATTTTATTATATGCGGTGTTGGTTCATTTAAATGATTTTCACTATTGTTTTATATATCTTCTAAATACTTTACAAATTAATAACCACCTTATAATCTGTCTGCTATTATTATTTAATTCATTTGACACCATAAATTATAAAAATATTTCCCTTTATCAGCTATTTGTTTACACAAATAATTTTTAAATTGTACATATATTTACTATTTACTAAATATTATTTGAATTTTTTTCTTAACTACCTGCTATTATTATCTCTATCTTCTTTAAACCGTTTAACAAATCTTCTGTTACTGTCAACTATATCTTATCCTAATTACAGTGAATGCTATTATGTTCAAATTTCGTCTTCACTATTCAATTCTTGTTTTACGTGTTTTTTTTTTTCAATAATACATAATTACTGCATTAATGAAAAATACTTGTATGGTTCAAGAATATCGTGTGATTATACTTTTAGATCAATTATATAAGTTTATTTTATATAGGTCTCATTATTAACACATAATCTCACATAAAATATATTTAAATAATTAATCGAGAATATAGTCATATAATGCTCCTGAATCATGTAAGTATTTTTACTGCATCAATAGTGCAGGGAAAGCTTCTTGTGGATTGTCCAGTTTCGACATTTCAGCAGGCCTTTATTTTGACTTCTTTAAAATAAAAAATCACATTACCGGCTGGTCACCATGCTCCAAAAGTACGCATACCTAGATTATATTTACCTTACCAATCTAGATCGTTTCCTTTATTTTATTAATATCTATATGGCCACAATTTACTGGATCATTAATGTCTAGATTTTCGAGTGGACCATTTTAAACGCTGCCTTTTCATTATGTACTTTCAATGGGAGTCGTTTTTGCTTTATTTGCAGGATTTCACTATTGGGTGGGCAAAAAATATATATATATATATTTTAGTAGAACTATCAATGTCTAATTTATATTATCAGGAATCCAACTAATCCAATCTGATTTGATGGAGGTCCTTGAAGGTGGTAAGAGTCTCGCAACAAGGATTTTTTTTTATTTTTAGGACTCGAACCTTAAGACCTTTGATTAAACGGTTAAAGCACCTACTACATTGACTAATCCCATATTAGTATACACACCGACTTTTTAGGATTATTATAAAATTTTAATATTTTTTAAAATTTTGCTAATTAATGCCCTTAAGACACTAGCTAAAAAATCAAGAAAAGAAAAATTTTAAAATTTCTAATATATTGCAAATTTAAAAATTTTATCTTTTCAATACAAAATTTTCTTTTTTAATTCCTTAATCACTTATTTTCAATGATATGTAATGATAATAATATATTAAAAGATTATTTTTGATGCACTTATTGTCTTCCAATTTAATACTTCTATTTATAAGATTTTTTAAATAATAAGTGATTGAGTAAAATATTTTGCTGATGTAATAATATATAATTAAATGTCTATTTTTTACATTGATAGTAATGCAAATTAAATTCATATATTAAATGACCATTGAAAAAAACTTTTATACTTATTATTTTGAATTTAATTTGAATACACTAACAATATATTTTTTTTTTTACATTATCATCTAATTATATTTTATCATATCAACATATATAATAAAACCTTACACCTACTATTTGAATAGTTATATAAATAAAAATATATAATTAATTAAAACTTTTATATAATTAGTTCGTCAAAATTAAACTCTATTTATATCAAAATTAAATCGAATATATATATATAGTAAAGATCACTTAAAAAAACCAATGAATATTTTACAAGTAACACTAATCCCGATTCCCAAGTTTAATAGTATAATTAAAGAAATCTAGATATAAAGAGGAGCATTCAATTCGAAAGGGAACGTCTCTTGCAAGCCTCTCGTTCCGAGTCCCCCGTCCGTATGCGTGCGCTGCTTCGTCTTCTCTCTGGCGGTTACTTCTTCGCTCTCGTACATCCTTTTCCTTTTCAATTCTCATTCCATTCCAGTCTTCAAACTTTACCTTCTCGAAATCAATGAAGTGTTTCTTTTCTTTTTTTCCATTTTTTTTTTAAACTCTCTCATCAGATGCAAGTTACTGAAGGAACTCACACCAGTATCGTCATGGCGAAGAAGCGCGAATCGGACGACGGAGATTGCAGCAGCATCGGAAGTAACAGCAAGTTTCGTTGCGAAGTCCCCGCCGTGAACTACGACGCCGATCATCGAAGCCGTCGAGTTCTTCGTTCTCGGTACCTTGCCGTCAAGAACATGATTAACGGTGAATTACAGTTTTATTCAATCACTTTGTTTTCTTACTCTTCAGCTATTTTTATTTTTTATTTTCGTCTTGCGAAGAAACGAATTTGTTTGGTTAAGCAATTAACTTGGCTTGGTCACGGTTCGAATCTTATTTACTAGTGTTCGTTGTAATTTTTGCAGATGAATGGGACGAAATTGCGAGCCCTGACTCTGACAAGTTTGATTTGATTTTTGGTGAAATGGAAAGCTTGCATCAGCTAGGTATCTAATTTAACTTTTCTGTTATTATTATTATATTGACGACACATTTTTGTGCTGCATTTATATGATTTTGTTTGTTCTTCAAGTTTTAAGAATTCAATGGTTGACTAAATTTTAACGTGGAGATATTTCAATTATGTGACAAAAGCAATTAAAAAACTACAAAAAATATTATATTATGCCAATGATAATTACAATATCCTTTCCAATTTTTCTTGGACAAAAGGTACAGAACTTATAGCATTCCCATTGTGACTACTTATTCTAATAGTACAAATATCTATTGCTGCATTACCAAATAGTATCAAAGGTGATACCGAAAGTTTTCCTAGCGTTGCTCATACTATTTGCTCACACTACTTCCTTTGTTACTTATACTAGAATTTTGTTGTGCATTCTTGCACCTTTCTTGTCTCAACATAGTATGTTATTCCTGCATGTAAGGATGTAATACTTTTTGATCCGTGTTATTTTGCACGAAGTAACCAATTGACGTGGTGTGATGTTATTCTATTTTCACTTAGAAATTGATGGAAATCGGGAGAGTAGTAAATAGTAATGAATGAAAATTAGCCCACGTCTTTAGTCAGAATTTCGTACAATAATCTTTCGTACTAAAAAGCATTTTTCAATATTTTTTCCAATTTTGGTTTGATGTTCGGTATATTGTCTAATTTCAGTTACAAAACCAAGAGAACAAGTGGCTGATGCAAGGGCTCTTTTGGACATAACCAAATCCTTGGTAATGTCTGCGAAAGGTCATGCTAATGGTGGACTCACTCCTTCAGAGTTTGTCTCGCACATTCTTAATGAATTTGGAGGACAGGGTGGACCGAGTACTAGCACAGAAGATTGCACCAGAAACTCAGTTAGCTTGGAAGGATATCGGACAATCAGTATCACATGTTTTTAATGCGGGTCCCGGGTGCTGTACAATGTAACGTCAATGCATTAAGAAGTCCTTGTTTTTTAAATTTGTCTGCCCATTATGGTATCCATTTGGATATTTATGTTTATGTCCAATTTTGCTTATCCAGGATTGGCCTCATTGATGCTAAAGCAAAGCAGAGGAAGGGTGTTAATCGTAGAACTAGAAAGCGTGTGAGGCCCACTGAATTGGCCCGGCCAGAAGAGGTGAACTGCTTTACTGTGTATGCAGTTTTTGATTGACAAAAGAAAGAAAGAAAAAAAAAACGTTATAAAGAGGTTTTGATTTTTATAGGAATTTCTCTTATGGACTTTTTTTTTTTAAAAAAAAAAAAATGAAAATTTTCATTACTTCATAACGTTAATATCTAGTAAGTTTCTATCAGTTTGTCACCCGTTTGTCTGTGGTTAGAACATAATGAAGTTGCTTTTGACTTGAACCGAACTTGAGAATGGTATTAGTACAGCTAAGAATCCCGTTTACTGCTGAAAGTGTAAAGCTAGGGATTATTATGTAATTATGATATAATAATCACCTTTTTCCTTGACATTGTTTTATCTTTTTGCAGCTTGGTGGGGACCCACGAGAAGAGAGAGCTGATACTGATAAAAATATGTTAGCTATGTTTAACATCTTAAGGAAAAATAGAGTTGTAAGGCTTGAAAATCTGGTTTTGAATAGGAACTCCTTTGCACAAACGGTGGAGAATTTGTTCGCTTTATCATTTTTAGTCAAAGATGGGCGGGCTGAAATAAAACTGAATGAAGCTGGATTGCAACTAGTTTGTGAGTTACTTTGAAAATGTTTATATTAATATCTATACTCTCTCTCTCTCTCTCTCTCGCTCTCTCTCAATTTATTATCCTTGCTCCATGCAGCGCCTAGGAATGCTCCTGGTGCAAATGCAGTTCGTGCTGGGGATGTTGCTTTCAGCCACTTTGTGTTCAGATTTGATTTTAAGGATTGGAAGGTATGTAGAATGATTTTATTTTATTTTGAATCGCATAAGGGGAGGTGATGGGAAATTGGAGCGGAAATGATCTTTGTACACATTCTCGTGTACTCATTTTTCAACACCCCATGTTGATTGGTGGAAAAAATAAAGTAAAATATTTAAAACAAAAATTATGTATGTTTCGAGATGTAATATGATAGTATGTCGATAGATAAATCAAAATTTTTGCGTACAAATAACGGGCCTCAAATTGGAGGACTGAATCCCCGACTTAAAGCCAAATCAATCGAGAGTTTGTGACACGAGCACTAAGGGAGGTGTCACTCGATTTGTGGCTCTTTGACAAAACAAGTTTTATTTATGTTAAACTTTTTCTTCTTTGGTAATTGTATGTGTATCAACTTTAATGCCCTTATTTTTTTTTCGGTATGTGTGCTACGAAAGATTAATTTTTCTGTTTCCTCTTCCTTTTATTGAATATTAATGGTGGGGTCATTCTAATGAACCTTAGCAATTAAGTGGCTTTGAGGAACTATAACCGGCTGTGAGAATTGATTCTAGGTAGAATTGATTTTATTGGAATTGATTTGATTATAATTGATTTTAAGGTAAAGTAATTTATATTTAATAATTCCTCTAAAAGTAATTCTGATAAAAAGTAAAAAATTTTTACTTCTCACAAAATCAATTTTAAAGAGCAGAATTAATTTTGAAAGTGAATAATCAAATATCATCAAAAATTCTTATAATCAATTTTAGGGGTCTAAAATCAATTTTTGGGCTCCCAAACACATGCCAAGAACAGTGAAAAACAGCCACTTTTTGTAAGTTATCAGGTCTCTCGATTTGAAGCTGTCTATTCTTTATAGAGAAATATTTTTTGTACCACTAGAGTAGGTAGACACCTTAGACACCCAGAGATAGAAAGGAGAAAAAAAATTTGTAAAAGAAAATGAAAAGAGTGAAATGTTTGATGGAGAGAGAAAAAGCTGAAAGAGAGTGTTGAGGTGTTGAAAATTTTGGTATGTACAAATAACATATCTCTTCTTTATATCTTTATGGTCATTCGGGTTTGAAAATTGTCATCGAGCTATACAAATAGCTGGTATTTTAAGATCTCATTGAACTTCAGTCTACATTTACTCTTCCCTTAATTTTCTTGAGCTGGATTTCCTACCGGAAGCAAACCATTCAAGAAAAAGGGGGCACCGATGCAAAAATAAAACTATATTGTATGTTTATTCGTTAGTCTAGAAGCTACTGCTAAATGAACTTGTGTGAAATTGCAAGGCATTTTTTGTCATCTAATGTATGTGTTCTGTATTCCTTTGCTGGCATTGAATTCTCAGCTAATGATTGACTCTGTTGGGGTTGGGGACGAGCTGATGCCTCATAGGAATAGTCAATGACAGGACGTAAACAGTGGCTACAACAAAAGTTTAGTATATTTTCCGTGAATCGTGTTTTGGTTCCATAGCAGCAGGTATTCAAGAGAGGATGATCACCGTAAAAGTGATGTGTTAGTTTATGATCATAATTCATATTGAACGCAGAGCTCGTGCACGGATTTAGCTTAAATTTTGATTCATTCTGCAGGCCTTCAGCATGTGCTTGCAGATATTGGTTAGCTCTGTATATGCCTAGTATCAGGTATAATTTACAAAGATGCAGACTTCTGTTGCTCATACAGTCAAGGAACAATTAATGGAATCTATGCATAGAATTATTTTACTTCTATCGAACTTTCAAAAGGAAAGGATGATTGTAAATTGATGGTGCCATCTCTGGCGTATAACCCCTTGATCAACCATGCCTTGACTCTAGAAATTAGAAAGAGTTAGAAATGGACACAAGTCAAACTGATGCTGAATAAATGAAAACGAAATAGTAGTAACCTTACTTACTATGATTATTGTTATTATTACTGGGCTCTGAAAACATACTATTCTCTTAAGCAACAATATTCACATATTATAAATTATAAGTACGGATAAAAAAATATGTTAAGGCCCGCAACCTCTTGTTAAGCACATTAAATGCGAATGGGGGGTCGACAAACGTCTATTTTATTATTATTATTATTTTAGATAAATTATATTAGTCTTTTCTGATTAAGTGATAATATATATAATATTTTTTTATTTACAGAAATATATATTAATTTCTCTGATATTTAGATAAAATATACTCAATATTTTTATATTTTATAAAATGGGATATTGAATATCTTATAAACATGATATTAAGTATCTTTTAAAGGATGTCAATATAAATATAATAAATTAAGGAATATTGTGTATAATACTATTTAACTTTAAGAGAGGTCAGTATTATTTATTTTATTTATTTTTTTTTTTGGTATGAAAGCTATTTTAATAATAATATTATTATTATTA
Source organism: Pterocarpus santalinus (assembly GCA_031439595.1). Classification (NCBI taxonomy): domain Eukaryota; kingdom Viridiplantae; phylum Streptophyta; class Magnoliopsida; order Fabales; family Fabaceae; genus Pterocarpus; species Pterocarpus santalinus. The sequence continues at coordinate 64,803,831 of CM062532.1, forward strand.
TTATTACACGGACAAATGTTGAGGCCCGAAAGCTCTTATAAAGCACAATAAACGAGAAGCAGCCTACTAGCCTTAATAGGCCCATGATTAAAAGTGAGCTTGTCAAATCTTTAGTCTTGATTTTAATACAACTTTTAATAGAGAGAGAGTACAGATGATTAAGACAAGGTTTAAACCATTAATTAAAACATTGCATTCACATAATGTCCAAAACAAAGGGACATGGCACCCAATTTAACAAACATAATGGCATCAAAGCTGACTTTGTGCTACACATTAACTTACTCACAGTCTATTCTGTAATATGCATTAGCAAACTAGCAACTTTAGAGCATAATTGAATGTTGAAGTTAGAAATTTTTGCCCAAAATATATGCAATCTCTAAAAATAACTAAATAAACAAAGTTCTCACCAACAACCACTAGTAGAGATTGTCAATCTATCATTTGACACATGCAATCCTTCGATCCAACTTGACAAACTAGCAATTGCATGAATTAAGAATGTGTGAGCTAGCCTCATGCTTTTTCTCATGATCCAGACACTATTGTCATCAAAGAAACTTGCTAAACAAGATACTAAACAACCATCTTGGAATGGGAAAAAAGGAGGATGAAAATTAAAGAAGAAAAAAGTACCTATAAGGAAGGGGTTGCTGAAAAACACTAAGAAAAGAATAAACCATCTCTATGGCACTGGTTCCTCTTCTAAATAGGTTGAAGGGTAGAGGCTGTGGTGTTTGAATGAGAAGGAAAGGCGAGAAGGAATAGATAAGCTATCTCTATGGAACTAGCTCCCCTTTCAAAATAGGCTGAGGAGTAGAGATTGGTTTGTTGAATGAGGAGGAAAGGCAAGAAGTAAAAGATAAGTCAACTTATGCGGTTGACTTCCCCTTCAAAATAGGTTGAAAGGCAGAGGTTGTGGTGTTGAATGAGGAGGAAAGGTGTGAAGGACTAATACGGGAAGAGAGAGAGAGAGAGAGAGAGAGAGAGAGAGAGAGAGAGAATAAGTGTGTGTTAGAGGTGTTGGAGAGAGTGGTGATGTAGAGCAGTCAAAACAAACCATCCTAACTCACCCAAGTTGGACTAATATAGATTAATGTTAGAACAAGTCAAAATAGGTTAACTTACTTTATTAATGAGCCAAAATAACCTTAAACTAGGTTAGTATGTTAAACTAGTTGACTCACAAAAAATTTAAAATTTAGAAATAAAAAAATATAAAAAAGTCAATATCTATATATAAATAGACAATAAAAATACATAAACACAAAAACTACAAAAGTTATGAAAACAAAATCAAATACCATAAATATCACCAAATCTAAACCTTAATCAAATTGCATTACATCATGCTCCAAAATTCTAACAAGATTAGATTTTTAATTTAAACAATAAAAGATACAAAACATGTTTAAGACTGATTTCCAACTTAAAATTATTATTTAAAACAATGTTTCAATTTTGAGAGAGCTAAGAGGAATAATGATGAGTGGAAGTGAAGGAAGCTTTAGTTAGTGGTTGCATGGTTTTAGGCTTCCTTCGATGACAAGAATCGACAAGGCAAATAGTAGTGAGGGACTATGGCTGAGGATGAGGAGTTGCCGTGCCTATAGTCACAATGACAAGAACTAGTGAGCTTCTATGCCAACGTGCTTATGGTCTTGTGTGCTGGCTCCTCCCAAATTATGAGAGCAATGTTTCCTACAAGTTTTGTAATCAAAAAAAGAAAAATATAAGAGCTATGCATTCTGTTTATGAAAATTTCTTCCTTAATTAACCCTTCAAAGGCTCAATATTAACAAATATAACTTTAAACCTCTTTTATCTTTACATTTTTCATATAGAAATCTTATTGTAATTTTAATTATTTTATACTGTATTGTATAGTTTTTTAAGTTAATATTTTGTCTTAACAATTGTGCACATAGTTTCAAGTTGAAGAATAGTTAAATTTTCATCAAAATGGCAATTTTAAAATTTAAATTTTAACATTATAATTAAAATTTGTTTAATCTCATAATCTATTTTCACTACAATCAATAACTTCAAGATAAAATCCCCATTTTCGTCCCTGAGGATTTTTTCAAGGAATAAATTCGTCTCTCACCATTTAAAATTCTAACTTTGGTCCCTAAAGATTCAAAAATAGGGACACGCTAGTCCCTCCGTGAAGGCGACATCAAAACACTTAACGGACAATCATACGTGGCATGTTAAGTTGCTGATTTGGCTCCGTTATCTCACATGCTGTCAAAGAACGATGTCGTTTTTGGCTGAGAGTGAAAACGTATCATTTCATCTCTTTGTATGAAATTCTCATACAAGTTGAGACATGGCCCTACCTCCCTAACTCTTCCCCCTCACTCTCCCCAACCCTTTCCTTCCCTGTTTTCCCCTTTCCCTCCAGAAGCCTTTCCATATCATCACATTTCTCCATCTCATCACATTCCCCTCAAGATTGGACAACAGACAACGTTGAAAGCATGTTGCAAAAATGGAACAAGGACAACACTAAAAAAGAAGACATTAACACGTCCATTGAGAAGTCAACAAGGTAATGTGGCTTCTCCCCAAAATAAAAAATGGTGTAATATTTCTTGTGATCCCATATCTTGTTGTTACTGTTGTATCTTAGTTTTAAGTAAACACTGCATTGTAAAAAGTTCCTTTTTGTATGGTGGTTGGGTTTAAATAATAGCGGTTGTGAGGTTGAAATAATGGTGGTGGGGTTTGTGTGTTGGGTGGTTTGAATGGTAGTCCCCGATATTTTTAAATATTTATCATTGATAATGAGTGTAATGCGTGTTAGTTGTGTTATAGTGTTTATCATTATTTGTCTTTGTTTGGTATTTTCAGATGATAGAATATCTTGTCCTTGTTTTCCATCATGGAGGCCATTTTGAAAGAGTTAAAGGAATACTTGTGTACTGTGATGAGAAAATAGAAAAGTTCCCTGAAATGGATGTCGACCTAGTGAACTTTTTTGACCTTGTAACCTTGTTCAAGGGACTAGGATACAGGGATTATAAGTCAATAAAGTGGAAAAAATGTAGTAGCAATAACTTGGATATTGCACTTAGGCTTTTAAGTGGAGACAAAGAGATAAATGAGACGTGTGAGGATAGGCTGAGAAATAGGAAGTCAAAGGAAGTGCACATATACTAGGAGCACCCTGTCAATAAGCTTGAATTGATTAGCACTGGTAATGAACCAGAAATTATTGAAGTTGAGTGTGAAGCAAATGAAGAGTCATCTTCAGATGACTATGAGAGTGCTGAAGATGAGGCATATAAGCCTCCCCTCGCTGGTGTGGAAGATGAATTCGAGGAGGATGATGTGGCAGCAAAACCTTCTACAAAAAAGAAACTTGTAAACCACAAGTTGCTGCCCAAGCTAAACCTAAGAAAGTTGAGAAAAAGAAGAAAACATCATCAAAGAAAAACAAATCAGTGAAGAAAAACAAGAAGACTTCCAAAGTAGGAAAGAACGTAGTTAGGAAAAGGCAAAAAGAGGTTGTTGACAATGAGGGAAAGAGTAAGGAATTGGGTGAAGGTCTGGTTTTTGAGGGTTTTGATGGAGAACATACACATAATCAGCTTAATTAGCCTACTGCACCCAAGCACAACATTAACAAGTAGGGCTATGCATATGAATCAAAAGAGTTGCGTACGCCTACTTCTTCTGAGTATGAAGGTCATTCTAAGCCTTCATTTTCATAGTTTAATGCTGATGCTGAGTTTGGACAGGTCCATATAGAGAATGGGATAGAGTTTGAGACTCTAATGCAATTTAAGATAGCTGTGAGAGATTTGTCAATTCAAGCACAAAAGGAGATAATCTGGGTGAAAGATGATAAGGTTAGGGCAAGGGCTAGATGCAAGAGTAAAGATTGCCCATGGGATATTCTCTGTAGTTTAAACAATGTGAAAAAAAGCTTTCAAGTGAAAACATTTCTTGATGAACATATATGTTGTAGGGTGTTTAGGAACACATAGGCTAATAGGAATTAGGTTAGCAAAAAATTAGCAAAAAGACTTAGAACACAACCACTCCTGAAGCTAGGGAGGCACTTGACCATATGAAGGAAGATTACAATGTGCACCTCAATAGAAAGAAAATTTATAGGGCACTTAAGAGAGCAAGAGAGTTGGTTGAAGGAAATAAGATGGAGCAATATGGAAAATTGTGGAATTACTTGGCCGAGATATTGAGGAGCAATCCTGGGAGCACTGGAAGATTGGATGTAGAGCCAATTCCAGAATCACCACCACTATTTAATAGACTTTACATTTCATTTGATACATGCAAGAGAGGTTTTAAAGCTAGTTATAGGCCAATGATAGGTTTGGGTGGCTGATCTCTTAAGGGCTGTTATGGAGGACGATTATTATCTGCGGTGGGGCAAGATGCAAACAACCATTTTTTTGTGGTTGCATATGCTGCTGTAGATAGCGAAACCAAGGATAATTGGAAATGGTTCTTGACATTGCTAGAGGAGGATTTGGTAGATCATAATGTGCATGGCTGGAACTTCATTTCGGACCAACTAAAGGTAATTAAGTTATGTTCATTCGCTATTTTTCTTATATTTTAACATGGATGAGATACTGAAAATGAAAATTTTGTGTGTTGTTATGCAGGATTTACTTCCAACTATGAAGGAAATTATGCCATATGCTCATTGTAGTAGTTGTGTGATGCACATATGAAAAAAATTCATAAAACAATGGAAAGACCAGCAAGTGAGGGGTGCTGTATGGGAATGTGCTAGATGCACAACTGTCCCAGAGTTTCAAGCATGTATGGATAGGCTCAAAGGTATAAATAAAAATGCATGGGCTTATTTGAACAAGTTTGACCTTGCAACATGAGTCAAAGCCTTTTTTAGTCACTGACCAAAAGTAGACAGCCTCACAAACAATATGTGTGAGGTTTGGAACTCGAAGATTGTTGACTATAGAACCAAGCCAATCCTCAGCATGTGTGAGGAATTGAGGCGCTACATTATGAGGAAAATGGCAGGACATAAAAGAGTGTTGGGAACATTTATTGGGAAGGTAGCTCCTGTACAATAGAAGAGATTGGAGAAACTAAAGATAGATAGCAATAAATGGCATCTAGTTTGGATTGGTGATGATGATCACTCAAGGTTTGAGGTCCATCACCAATCCATTAAGGTCGGAGTGAATTTGGCAAAGCAAAGTTATACCTGCAATTTCTGGTAATTAACAGGTAAATAATTTATAATATCAAGATTTAGAAATTTTTTTGGTTTATTTGATCTGATATCTTTCACACTTCATTGACAACAGGCCTACCATGCCAGTATGCAATTGCATGGAAAAATGAAAGACCAAAAGACTATGTACACCAATTACTAACTATGGATGCAATCAATGTAGCATATGGTTACTCTATTCAAGCTGTCAATAGTGAAGAATATTGGTAGGAAACTGGTCATCCTCAGCTAATCCCACCGAAGATTAAAAGACCTATAGGTCATCCAAAAAAATAGAGAAAGAAAGATAATGATGAGGCACCTGGTATGAGCCACAAGCTAAAGAGAAGCTTTGAGGTGAAGTGTTCAAAATGTGGTGGAGTTGGCCACTACTATAAGACATGTAAGGGAGTACCTGCTGAGAGGCCAAAGACGAATCCAACAGTGAAGAAGAGAAAGAGTGGCGAAGGAGGCAGCATGGAAGGCAAAGCAAAGATCCCACTAACTCAGTCATATCCTCAAGGAGACAACTCATCGCAGGTAACAATGCTACATAAATTCGCAGTTCGCAGGGACTAAATTGTCTCATTATTCATTTCATTAAGGACTAAAATTGGGCATTTTTTATTTCTTCAGGGACCAATCTATCCCCAAAATTTGTCTCTAATTGTTGTCTTTCTATATTAATGGTTTCAGCCTCAAGCTACAAGTGGAAGTAATGAAGGATCAATTGTTGGACAACCGCTTATTGTTAATGTGGTTTGATATATTTTCTTTAATTCTTCTTTTTATTATTTGGACATGATGCATTAGTTAACTGTTTCTTCATTATTTGGACTGATGCATTATAATGTCAACTTCTTTTCAGATTACCAATGAAGGTGCTTCAGGTGATCATCCTATCAATGGAGGTGCATCAAGTGATCAACCTGTCAGTGAAACCAATTCTAGAGCACTAATGAATGTGAGTTTATTTTTATATTGTTTTCCATTTCATTTTAATTAATGCTTTCACTCATTTTCGATCTGCTATCTTATGCAGCTTATAGGCCCCCTTACTGATAAGGTCAATTTGTCTAGTTCTGGTCCACCACCACTTCCACCATCATCACAGACCTTATCACAAGTAGCTCAGGTAATTTTCCTTAACCTTTGTGACTGCATACTTCAAGTATCTTCTTAGCCATAAACAAACACACGTTGTCAACTTTTTAGAGTGATATTGTGGAGCCTGCCTCAGTTCATAACCCACCATTTAGGCCACCAAGAAGATCTCCTAGGCTACAGAATCAGGTGTTATAAAATGCCTTTACAACTGCAACCTTCTATTTATATATCAATCACCATCTATATCTGCCGTATTTATTTAACACTTCTTGAATTGCGATTTATAGCAACAAGATGTAGCACCAATATCATTTGGTCCCCCAGCAATAAGGCCACAACCAAGAAGGCCACCAATGAAGAGTTTTGCTAGAGTTATTTTACCTTATCAGATAATGGATTTAGTTTCAATTTATTCCAAATGGTTACAATTTTCAATTACTTTGATTTAGTTTCAATTTATTCTCATTTACAATAATCTCATATTAATTCAGTTTTGATTAATTTTTCAATAGGGAATTAGACCACAACCACCACTGCCAACAATGACATTGAGGCCCCCATATCCTATTCAACCACAAATTCGGCCTCAAGGACCTGCACCACTAACTCAAGGTCCAATCTACCAAGGCCAAACCCAACTTCAAATTAAAGGCCATTCCCTCATGCTTGTCACTCTCCACCATCAATTTCTCCTCCACAAGTCCAACAAGAAGAAACCTTAGGCCACCAAGGTCGTGGATAGTCCTTACCACCTATCCTTCCTCCAAAAGCCGAACAAGATGGAATATCAGCAGAAACAATGGCAGCTGCAACCCAGGCAACCAAATAGAGAATTTTCTAGTTTATTCCTACCCCAGGAATGAAGCTCCGCACGGGCAAATGATGGACTATTGTACCCTTTTTTTTTGCTATATAAATGCTATATTTTGTGTTGCAAATTAGGCTGGGGTATGTTTTAGTTTACTTTGGGAATTGCAATTTAATGGTGATGGGGTTTTTTCATACATGTCTTATCTATACTTTGATTTGGTTGATATAGCATACACGTGTTATGTATGATTGGAAGTGAAAATGCCATATTTTGGTATAGCATATTGTAATGGCATAGAGCAAATATTAAAGTCCACTTTTGTTATTTCATATATATTGTGGCCATACCATTTACATTGTCATTATTATATCTATTGTGACATAATTCATATTCAGGATTTAGGGATTCAAGTCAAATATAACCACTGTCATTGCATATTTGAAAATTTGGAAAAAGGTATATCATTCAAAGTTTACAAAAAGTTGTACACACTACATAATAAATCACTTCGCAATACATGCAATAACTAGAACAATTAAAACAACAATAACAACTCCTAAGACCCCAAATCCTAACTTTAACCACCTAATTTCATTGTGTACCCTAGCAAGCTCATTTTCTAGCTTTCTATTCATTTCATTAACTTTTCCTTCTTCCACCTCATAGGACAATATTTCATCTATCTTCCTCTTTATTTCATTAAGTATATCTTCCTCTTCATTCTTTTCAGCTTGATCCAGCCACTTAAAATACTTGTAATAGGGTTTCCTCTCTTGCAAAGACATCAAACTATGTAGGGCATCAAATGGGCAATTGATACAAAGAGGTAAGGGAAAAAAATCACAACCTAAAATAAAGGGCACCCGAAGAAACGTCTATTGGGGTTTAGTTCAGTCCTGGAGAAGTATACTATGGCTTTCAATTCACAAAAGCACCTCAAATCAGCACCACTATCTTACATGCCACTTCCAGCACTTGATACAGTCCCAATCCAAGTACTATGGCCACTACCTTATCTTCGTGCATGACGATTCATAGAAGAGGAGCCAGCTACACCACTGTGCATTTTTCTAGATTCGAAGGGGAGGAGGAATTTCAGATTTTGGATTACCTTCTCTACGTAGACGAGGGATTCAAATTTTCTTATTCATGAGTTAAGGATTTAGGTCAAATTAAACAATGGGGGAGGAAGGGTAAATGGATGTTCATGTTTATTGAGGAAGAAGATGATCAAAACGCGGTTGTTTTGATGATTTGGATTAATGAAATGATAGCATGTGAGATAACAAAGCTAGATTAGCAAGCCACGTATGATTGTCTGTTAAGTGTTTTGACGTCTCCTTCATGGAGGGACCAATATGTCCCCATTTTTTAATCTTTAGGGTTCAAAGTTAGATTTTTAAATGGTGAGGAATGAATTTGTCCCCCGAAAAAATCCTAAGGGATGAAAATGGGGTTTTTGTCTAACTTTAAATTATTATGTGGATGATTTAATTGATGAGAAATATTATTACATACAAAATTAACTTAGAGCTCTACCGAAAAATTATCAGCGCAAAGCTTCACTCCAAAAACTAGATGATCAATCACTGGGAGTTAAGCAAACATGGAAAACCCAGTTCACAACCCTCAGTACAATTGCATGACTTTCTTCAATACCTAACAAGATATTTGGCTTTTTATTTTAGAATTTTTAAAACTATAGTTTAGGTCCTTTATAACTTTCACTTAAATTATAGTTTACAATTTTTAAATAGAAAACTAAACATGTTTTAAGTAATTTTATAAAATAAGATTAATAGAATTAAGTATTTTTTTAACTGAAATTAATTACACATCACTTATAATTGATAGATCCATACTTATAATTGATAGTTACGCCTTTACTCTTTATTGTATATATCCTCAAAAAATGCGAAAGGTTACTTGCTTTATAGTGTCACATCAGTTAAGAGCATATGTCAGTATATGTTTGCAATAATCATATGGAATAATATAACAATGAACTGTCAATCAATAATAATAAAAAAATAATAAAAAATTATAATAAATCTCTTATTATAATAGATAATTATTTATATAAATTGATATTTTTTATTAATTTTATTAGTTAATAATATAAAATTATTTTATATTATTAATATATTTAAATTAAATTCTAATAATAATCAACTTTTATGAGTTGAAAAAAATATATAAAAAATTATCTATAATTACGGAATATATAAATTGATGTAAACATATAAATTTTAAAATGAAGCAAATATAAAATATAGACTTAGTTTGTTAGTTTTTTTTAGGAGGCATTTTTATTTATAAAAAATATAGTAAATTTTTTATTTTTTATAAACATCAAAATTGGGGTACTTTATTGTTGCTTTTTAATAAAAATCCTCATAAAGTATTTTTTAGATTTAATTTATACCTTTCAAAATTTAAAAGATTATATAATATTATTCCCTTTGATGATTATAAAAATAAAAATTATTTTTTTAGTAATTATATCTATTATAATTATTTAAAAATTTAAAAATATTTTTATCAAATAATACTCTTATAATTTTTATTTGTTGATAATAATTTTTATAATATTTTACTAAATAATACTATTATAATTTTTTTAAAATAGCATTTAGAGAATTTAGAGAGTTCAACGGCGAGTAGAAAATTGTATCAATACAAAACCAAATCATATCTATGCCCCTACTTTTTCTTGAATTTTTCATGTGACTTAATTTTTCTTTTAAATTTGTTAACCCTATCCGTTTTTGTCTCTTTATTCGTTTTTCAAAGAAATTTGTCATCCTTGATTTTTTCCTACACTTGTCTGTCTCTCTAGTGAAAATAAAATCAAGGAAAAATTTTCGGTTGGGATTAAGTTTGATAGAATGGGTTAGTGCCTATAATATATCAAATTACGATTTAAATTTTAGTTTAAAATACCTATATTTAATATTATCTATATTTTAAATATAATTAGAATTTAATTTAAATATATTATCAGTATAAAAAAATTTTATACAGACATCCAATCATATATTATCATATCAATAAAATTTTTTAATATAACCACCCACTACTTAAATAGTCATACAAATAGAAAATTTTGATTGAATGACTATTAGTATATCTAAATTAAATTTATATAATTATTTTCAATAAAAGATACATATAAGGAATTATATATATATAAAGTACCGCGAGTAGATCTTCGCTCAAAGATAGACCTCATCACGTGACATGGGAAGGGAGAGGGAGCACGTGAGACGCGACCTAAGCGGAATCCAATCCCAAGCAAATTGACATTTGACACCTTACAAAATTAGAAACCCGTCAGACCAGAAAAACCCAAAATTAGAAATCCTAAATTTAGAATCCTCACTTTATTAATCCAACACCGTAGAAGTATTTTTCAGAAAATAATTTTCTAGAATAATGTATTAAAAATTTAAAATACAAGAGTAAAAATAAAAATAAAATTAGAAATCAGTCAGGAAATAAGAGTCGGGCAGAATTGAGCAGAATTATTTTAGTTGCGAAGCATTTTTTCAAAATTAATTATGACGTCACTACTGTAATAAATCAATAATAATATCAGAAAAATCCTTTTTTTTATTTTCAGAAAAATCTTTAAAAAAAGATTTATAATCTCAGCGTTGCCCTTTTTCATTCTCTTTTTCGAAGCCACCCTTTCGCCATTCTATCTCTTCCTTCTTTCTCCAAAACCCCCCCTTCTTTCAGGGTGACGGCTAGGGTTAGGGTTAGGGTTTTTCCATCATCCTCCTCAATCGCTCTTCGCTCTATCTTCTTCTTCTACTTCCCCTTGGATCTATCTCTCTGCAAATTCGAACCCTTTCCCCTATAGCGTTTCCCTATTCGATTTCCTGACTCAGAAGCTCGTTCCTTTTTTATTCGGATCTCGATCTATGGATACCCGCAAGAGAGGAAGGCCCGAACCCGGATTCAACGTCAACGGAGGACTCAAGAAAACCAAGCAAGGTTTGAATTTTAACTTGCTTGCTCTTATGGGTTGCTCTTGCTCTGTGTTTTTGCTTCTGTTTTTTTTGGTTCTGCTTTGAAAGTTGTTTGCTTTCGTGGGTTCAAGCAGGCTTCTTGTAACACTGCTGTGCAAGCTTCTTCTTTTTTTTTTTTTTCTGTTTGTGTGAATGTAATTAGAGTAAAACTTTAGCTTATCAACACTATTATGAAAATTTTGTGTGTATGTGTGTGTGAATTGTTATTGAGTCTGGTGTGGTGCTCATTGAGGAGGCTTTTTTTTTTCTTTCTCTCTCTCATGCTCACAAAGACACAAACATACGTACATATGTAGTTAAATTCTTTCAGATTGGTGCTGGTCTGTTTCATTTATAGTTGGGGCGGAGAAAAAATCAGATTAATGTGATTGCCCCCATATATTTAAAAAAAAAAAAATTATGCTAGATAATGAACTCGGAACATGTGAATTGTGAAGTGTGAACAAATGAAATTTCTAAATATGTTATCACTCAAAAGCAAGTTTTATTCGTTAAATTGTTAAGAGCTTTGCTATGTTAGATAATGAACTCAACATGTGAACAGGTAAAATTTCTAAAATTTTATTACTCAAGAGTAGTTATGCTTCTTTTTTTTTTTTTTTAATAAGTTGTTAACAGCTTTAGAATAAAGTGTACTAAATTAATAAGCAAGAATATGTTAACTGAGAAGAGGTAATAATGTTTTGTAACAGAACTGGACTCCTTATCAACTGGTGTAGGAAGCAAATCGAAGCCATGTACCAAGTTTTTCAGGTTCTAATCTATTCCTGTTTAAATAAGTCTTATGAACTGCATATTTTCTATTTTAATATAAATTTAATTGCTAGAAAACTAAATTGTTTAATTCCACTAATTATTAACTGGGTATTCGAAGCTTTTATACAGGTACATATTGTTCTTTGTTCTAAACAAGTTGTAACAGAATTTTGGTTTATTAATGGAGTACGAAAAAGATAACAAGTTGCAGGACGATAGTTGGCACTGAGACCACTGTACCAAAGATTAATTGATAATTTTCGTCTCCATGTTTACCTTACAGACAGCTTAATTAGTCTGTTTCACATTTAATTATGTTTAACAGTAATTCTTCAGCCTTTACTGGATTCTATTGCTTATGAACCCACCTTTCAATTGGTAAGCTATGAACAAGCTAATATGAATTGAACTTTGATTGGTTGGGTAAGGTATGATATTAAAACTTTATACATATAGATTTTAGTGGTTTTTACTTTAGATTTTGTTGAATAAACTAGAGAAGCATTTTTTTGGCCATCCAAAACCTTTTAACAAAGACACAGTGTATCCAATCTCAAATTCTGATAGTATGAAACTTTCAGCCAGAAACAAGAGGTGAATTCAGTCAGTATATTGTTTGTTATTATAAACCACCTTCTTAGGATAGTGTAAAGTCTTACCTCCTATTAACTCCTGAGAGATGGTGACTTCCTGAATGTTGGTCTGGTTGGTTACTGCTTGGTACTGTGGTTTATCCTTTCCCTGTTTTCCCGTTTTTATCACTACTTTTAACCGAAAAATCTTGCTTTGTTAGTTTGTTGGTCTTAAATATAAATGTTTCTTTTATTCAACAAAGTCTTGCATAAATGAGGTTACTAGGTATGACTTTTCTTTGTATATGTAAATATTTGTCTTACATTTCTTACCTTTGATTGGATGTCCTCTATAAATAATTATAAGGGCGGGTATAATTGACTGCATCATAATTATTATTGGCAACAGTCGTGAGGATACTTCATGAGAATTTTTTGAAATTTATCATAAATGCTGGTCTGTTGTACACTGTGGTACTTTTCCAGGCATGTGTTGCCTTTCTAGGTCTCATTTCTGTACTCAATTTCTTCGCCTTTGAATATTTGGAGAAGCCCAGGATGCCTAACTATTCAGGATTTTGGTCTGCTTTACTGTAATTACAAGTCAGATTGCGTCTTGGCATATTGTCAGCTAGACTTATTACTGCTAAAGTTGTGACCTGCATAGTCCTGATGTTTGGCCCTGCTAGATCTCTGTCCCATTTGACCTATGTCTCTTTCTTTTGTTCGGCAAGTGTTCCTGCTATATGTCTCCCTTTCGGGAGCTTGTTTTCGGAATTTAGCCTTTTCATGCAGTTAAATTTGGAGTGACTATTCTGGAAATTAATGTGAGCCTAGCATTTCATAGTGCATGATTGAATATATAGTAGATAACTCAATGGTCAATCTAACCTCCTTTGCTTTACGTCTAACAAAGTTAACCATGAATCTCTGTCCATATTCACATTCTTATACTTAAGGAATTAGTTACTGTGTTTGCTTGCACCTTTAGAAAACATGGAAAAATAAACAGGGCTACTTGGCATTTTTCCGTGTAACCATTAATTATATTTATAGTTTGTTTGGTGTGATCTGATTGTACCATGTTTTGTTTTGCAGCACTGCTGGCTGCCCATTTGGTGAAGGCTGCCACTTCTTGCACTATGTTCCTGGTGGTTATAATGCTGTTGCCCAGATGATGAATCTTACACCTGCTGCACCTCCAGCATCTAGAAATGTTGCAGCCCCACCACCTGTCCCTAATGGGTCCACACCGCCTGCTGTTAAAACGCGCATATGCAACAAGTTTAATACTGCTGAAGGCTGCAAATTTGGTGACAAATGCCATTTTGCCCATGGTGAATGGGAACTTGGCAAGCCTATTGCTCCGCCATTTGATGATCATCGTGCCATGGGACCTGCTGCAGCAGGTCGCATGGCTGGTCGAATGGAGCCTCCTCCTGGTCCTGCCGCTAGCTTTGGTGCCAATGCCACTGCCAAGATCAGTGTAGAAGCTTCCCTTGCTGGGGCAATCATTGGGAAGGGTGGTGTGAACTCAAAGCAGATATGTCGCCAAACAGGAGCCAAACTTTCAATTCGAGAGCATGAATCTGATCCCAATCTCAGAAACATTGAACTCGAGGGAAGTTTCGAACAAATTAAGGAAGCCAGCAACATGGTAAAGGAATTACTTTTGACCCTGCAGATGAATGCACCCCCTAAAGCGAACCCGGGTGTTCCTGGTGCTCCTGCTCCTCCTGTAAGCAACTACAAGACCAAGCTGTGTGAGAATTTTGCAAAAGGATCTTGCACTTTTGGAGAAAGATGTCACTTTGCACATGGTGCTGCTGAATTGCGTAAATGAGGTGTATGAACGTCCCCGTAGTGTCAGATGCATTGGGTTTTGCCATCATATTAGCCAGGGTTATTATTATTATTATTATTATTGTTATTGTTGTGCATTGCTAATTAGTGGTACTGACAGGACTTCCCGAAATGTTTTGCTGTTGAGTTTCTTTACAACAACTTTAGCTTTGCAATTGCAACTTTTCCCTATATTGTGAACTGGTGCTTTGTTTAGATTGCCAACTTAGCTGGAGGTTGTCCTTTTAAGCCTACTTGCTGGTTCTTGTTCTGCTTTTGGGGTTGCAGTTTGCAAATGAGTCTTTATGTTTCTTTTCCTTTGTCTGCCCTTTTTTTAATTCTTTTGTTTTAATTGAAGTAAACTATGGTATCACATAAAACTTAGTTTGTAGTACGGTTTGTTTATACTTGATTCACAATGGCCGAAGTAAAATAAAAGCAGTGGGGAGATCCAAACTGAAAATAACATGCATGGATAATACTTTTTCCGTTTACAAATAATTGTTATTTTGACAAAATTAGTATATTTTTAACTCAATATATTTGGATACAACAGCTTAAAATGTTAGTTCCGAAGTGTAGATGTGTTGAGCAAGTCTAGTTCTTGTATTTGTAGTGTATGTCAAATAAAATTTGATCTCATATATATATTTGAAACCAAAAGCGTTTGTTAGTATAATTGAAATGAAGTTTGGAGAGACATAACTGCTATACAGTTTCAATACTTTCACACCAAAAAAGAATATATGTATATCTATCTTAATTATCGGTAAGTGTAAGTGAATCTATATTCCCTTGCTCTTAGACTCTTCTCACGTATCAAAAGATTATGTGAACATTGTGACATTTTAATTGGGAGGATCTAATTTGTACAGCTTCTTAAATATGTTCTGTTGCCGTCCGAATAACTAGTAGTTGTGTCTGAAAGAGAAAAGATAGTGAATATATGTTATTTGTTTTATGTTAAGAAATTTTGGAATACGCCTTTTTTAAGTGTGAAAGACATTTCGAACTAATAAAAATTTCAAAACATAAGCATCAATAAATTGGTCCAAGCCCTAAAACCTGTTTAATTAGGTTTTGTTTGAATGGGTCCAAACTGTTTAATTACAAACTTGAATTTGACTTATTATTTTCTATAATTTTATTTTTACTTATTTGTAAAATATAAAAATTTTGTGTGGCTCAAGTCTATTTAAAAAATTTTATTGTGCAAATATTTTTAAATAGATTAATAAATTTAGATTTTAATTTTAAATCAAATATAATTTTCAATAAAAATATTATATTATATTAGCATACAAGTGATAAGTTGTATATAAATTAAATTATATCTCTATAAAAAATAAATAAATAAACAGGTTAATTTGCTAAATCGCACACCCTTGTAAAAACCAGCTCAACCGCCCAAGTGACAAGTGAGATATTCCTTTGTCCCAAGCAATCTAAAGATCACATTGAATTGCCCTCAGCTCTGTGATGTACTCACTAGATAGAGATCACTTGCATTTTTCAATCGACTTTTTCTTCTGAATCTGTTTCCAAATTTGGAGTGGCACTGACTTGGAGAAATCCCTTGGCAAAAATAGAAATAAACTTTTATTGGTTTATGGGGTAATGATAAGAAGGAAACATTGCTGCCAATTTTGCCTTCATTATATGGGGGTTTTCTCCCTCATCCTCATCCGATGTTTGTAACAGTGTTTTATCCTCTTGTAGTCTCTTATCTTCTATATATCATATAAATTGGGATTTATACAGAGTGGATTTTTTTTTCTTTGCCATACTGGAAAAGTCTTTTAAGGTTGAAACGTTTTTAAATTTTAATTTTAATTTTAATTCACTACATTTTTTTTTAAAACGGATTGATCTAATAAACTTTACGTTAACATTTTTATTATTTTTAATTTTGACATGAACCGCACTTTTATTTGTTATTTGTTGATTGAAACAATGCGACCTTAAGAACTTCACGTTGCAGAATGCTCCACGTACAAGTAGAAAACACTAATCCTACCAACGGGGATCGGCGTATTTGATTAAGGTTTGGCTCATATTCTACAAGAGTATACGTTCAAATTTTGCTGGCTGATGTGAGAACCTTGATGGTAGTGCGATATGTAATCCCTCCTAGAAATCCTCGAAGAGGTTAGGGATCTTCTTTAATTCTGACGAGATATCGGCTACCTCCATCTAAACTTTTGAATTACCCAAAAAAAAAAAAAAAAACACTTATACCCCACCTTAACGCCACGAAACAAAAATAAACATAAAACAAAAATAAAATGAGACATATAAGGGCTTTTCATTTTTTATATGTCATATATGTGACTAAACTATCATTATGTGTGATATTTTTAAAATTAAAATTGACGTAAATATGGTATTAGGTTATACAATCCGCCCTAAAGTATATAGTAAAATATTTTTATTAATTTTTTTCACCTGCAAAAGCTGGAACACGTGGGGTCTACCACCTACAAAAAGCTTTGGCAATCCTACTTGAGCTAGGGCGAAACTTGGAACACATGGAGCACGTTGCCAGTCACGTCACTACAAGTTTTCTACTGGTTGTAGAGCGGATTCTACCATGCAATAGTAACATCGTTGTAGGCATCCCTACACATGGTAGGATGAAACCTGGAATGCGGAATCTCTATCTCAGTCACAACAGCAAGCATCCCTACCCAAGACAAGATGAAACCTAGAATTCAGAGCCTAGAAGGCGGCTACAGTAGTGAAATATTAATTTTAAATAAAAACATTTTGTTAATACTTAACATTTATTTATATTCTAATAATTATATTAAATAAGCTAATTAGACATAAAGCTTTAAAAAAGTATTAAGCAACAGCCACTCCCTTTGCTTTCCATCAAAGAGAAAAATTAAAATATATTTAAATGTATAAACTAAGTTTTAGTCCAGAGTAACTAAAGTAAAAACATATTGAACTAATATTAAATAATTAACCCTGTTATATTTTCAATTTTTAAAATGATAAACTAATCCTATTTGTTAATTCAAATGATAAACTAATATTAAATAATTAATCTTATTACTTTTTTATTTTTATATGAAATTAGTATATTTAACTCAATTACTCGTATCTAACTATTAAGTTTATTTCTTCAATTTTTTTTCTTAATATAACAATAACTATCTAAAATAATTATAATGATGAGTATTCTAAAAAAAACTGCTTCTGGTGTTCTAAAGCTTTTACTCTTGTGATCTATAATTCTTATTTTTTGTAAAAGAATTAATCTTTCACTTTTTTTAAAATCAAGTACTTTAAATATATTTTTTTTTCAAAAAGCAGAATTTTTATTTAAATCACAATCACATATTTTCCCAGTGTTTTGTAGAAAACAATATTTAGTATGTTTTAACTATAAAAAAAATGCATTACACTTTAGAAGAATGCATTAGGAGAGTTTAAATAAAGTACTAAGCAATGGCCACCCTCTTTGTTTTCCATGAAAATGAAAAGAAAAGAAGAAAAATAATTTAAAATGTATAAACTAATTTTTAGTCAAGAGTAACTAAAGTAAAAATATATTGAACTTTAAATTTAATTAACATACTAAAATTTCAAATTACATTAACCAACAAATGTTCAAATAACAACAATTTACTGCTCATTACTAATTAGCTGCAGGTTTGAGTGGACATTATCTATGGCTATGTCCTTTGCCACAGCATAGACCACACTGTTTTGGTCTTTACATCTCACGCATATTCATTTCGTTTAGAAAATAGGTTAATCTTAGCCGACATTTTATATTGTGCTTTAATTGAAAGTTAGAACGAATCATTATATCATTATATAGTGGCAACGTATTTTGATTCCCCACGACATGAAACTCCCTCCTGTACACTTTGCAAACCTTCTCCATACTATAAATACAATCAAAATATACTTGCCAGTCAATGTTCTGATTGGCGCATTATCTTTAGCTATAAAAAATTTCCCATCCTTTTAAATGGCCAAATTAAAATTTTTAATCCACATAACAAACTTATGATATTGATATATGATTTGACCATCGTCAAGGGTGGTAAGAATTGTAAGAGTTTATTGTACAATTTATGTTATTATTCTAAATTTTATGCAAGAGTGGATTTATTTTTATTTTTAAAAAAATATGTTTTCATTAATAAAATTAATCTAACACACAGTTATTTTCTAGAAGAATTATATGGTTTTAAATTTCTTATTGTACCAGAGGATATGTAAAAGCGCAAGTCAAGCCAAAATTCAATTTTCTTAAATTTTTGTTTCTTTTTTTTTTGTAAATAGTTCTTTTTTGGGCTTTAATTTTTTTTTAAGGGAAAAACAAAAAATTGCCAAAGTTATTTAATCTACACAACGTACTTTAGGTAACCATTGTAAGACAGATGATATTGGGATGCAATGGGATTCAATTTTCACCTTTTTCTCTGTATAATTAGATTCTCGAATCTGATCTTATTTTTTTGAAAAAAAAATATCAATCCTGCCAAAATATTTAAAGATTTTTCGAATTTTTTCTTTGAATAAAAATTGGTTATTGGTGGCAACTCTATTGAAAATATTTTTCAAATAATTTTTTTTTCAATTGCCTTTCTCCTAGTGGCATCCTCTAGATATGTTGTGACAATTATTCATAAAAATATATTATTTTCATAATATAAAAATGAATGATTTACACAATCAAATCAAAATTAAGTTGATGCTTGAAAAGACTTAAGGAGTACCTTCTCTTAATTAGATGTTGGTCTTAGGATTCATTTACATAAATAGCTTATTTAAATTCTTATATAAAAAAAATTGAAAAGTTACTTATGAATAAATTATTCTTGTATTTGGATGCATAATAATATAAATATTTGCTTTGAGTGTTATTTTTTTTTTTTAAGAATCTTGATATTTTAACTTTTCAAAAATCACTATAAATAATTTTTTAAAATGTAACAAACCATATAACTAAACAAGACAAAAATTTAAAAATATAATTTGTAACTTTCAAAAAATTAAAAAAATCATAAGTAATATTATTCAAAAGACTTTAATTTTCTCTATTGCACAGTTGGTAAAAACAATCTTTTTTTTTATTAATGGTAAAAACACTTTTTATTTTGGGTGAATGTTGGCAGAAGCATTTAATGGGTATATTTGTTTCTGTTTTTGAAAAAAGTAATTTTAAAATGATAATTTTTTATATAATTAAAAAATTTAAAAATAGATTTTTTTTATAAACTACTCTTTTCAATTTCTACTAAAAAATTAAAAATAATTTTTTTTGAGATTTTAATTATTTTTAAAAATTTATCTAAATATATCAAAAATAATTTTTTTAAGTGAAAAAAGTGACCCTTTTAAAAAAAAAATTGTTATCCCATTGCACCCAATATTGGCAGCCGTTTCCTTGATTAATTGACTCATTCGTTTTCAGTTTCTTTCTTCAACCTTCCCATTAAACGCGTCTATTAAATGAACTTTGGTGTGAATAAAGAAAAATAAAAATTTAATGCAAACAAAATACACATACGTCATCGTCGTTTGACAGTTTCAGTGTTGTGATAGATAACAGCTTCGATTGCACCGTCATGTGTTGTGATAGAAACCAACCCATCAACTGTTTCATTGAATGCAATTGCACGTCTGCACCAACACGTAGCTCCGCTACATTTTCTACCAAATAAAAAAATAAGATTCCCATCATATATCAACCTAATGAAATTAAAAGAGAAATATTTTTTGTATCACTGGGGTAGGTAGACATCTTGGACACCCAGAGATAGAAAGGAGAAAAAAAAATGTAAAAGAAAATAAAAAGAGTGAAATAATTGATGAAGAGAGAAAAAACTGAGAAATGGTGTTGGGGTGTTGGAAATTTTAGTATGTACAAATAACATACCTCAAATTAAAAACGTCTGCTCGGATGCTGGACCGAAGAGCTTTTGATAAATTAGAGAGGGATTTTGGTAAACACCGGACAAGAGTGGAAAGTTTTTTCAATTGAAGAGTAAGCATTTTAAGGTATTGAAACTTAAAAATTTTTCTATTTTTCATTTCTTAACTAATGCCAAGGCACTAATTAGCAAACCCTACTGAACAATACGATAGCTTGAATGTCTTAAAAAATCTCCATATTTATTATAAGAATAAGAGAAGATCATGCTAAAAAAAGGGTGTAAAAAAGATTTTTTTATCTCTTATCTTTATTTGTTCCTTTTTTTAAAAAAAAATTGGTTCCTTATATTAATTTTTTTTAATTTAAGGCCCTTGTATTTCAAATTATCTTTAATTTAGTCATTAATTACATTTTATATTAGCACTTTTCAGTAGTTATAGGACAGAAAAATAATTAAGAATTAAATTGAATTGATTTCAAATATAATGGATTAAATTAAAAAAAATTAAAGACAAAGGATTAAATTGAAAAAAAAAGAAGAAAGATTATACATTTCTTTTATTCTTATATATTATCTCTCCATCGGTTCACTACAACATAATTAAGATTTAGTAACATTTGAAAAATATTACTAAAGCATAAAATATGTTAAATAATAACATAGCCTTTATATTACAGTTGTAAAAATATTATTAAAGAGTTTTGATAACACTTTTTTATATTTTAACAGCTTTTAAATGTTACTAAGAAGTTTTAACATTTCTTGTTAATAAATGTTACTAAAAAATTAAATATGTATCTGTTGCGAAATTCTTATGTTATGGTGTATTATATTTATCAGCTATGCTTAAATGGTATGAAGGGAATAGTGCAAATGGATTGACGCAAAACGTGGACCAATCATAATCATAAACAAATTTTAAACTAACACCACAGAACTAATCAAAGGTTGTGTAAATGATAAAACAATTTTTAGATAACTTGTATTTTGAATTTCGTGCGTCATTTCATGAATTCATTTTAAACTAACACCACGGAACTAATCAAAGATTGTGTAAATGATAAAACGATTCTAGATAATTTGTATTTTGAATTTTGTGCGTCATTTCATGAATTCATTTTCGTACAGATGAGCATTTCTCTATATTTAAAATATACAGGTTACCCTATTGAGGAGGAAAACGTGTTTACCACCTTGAAGATTAGATTCAAAACTTATAATGGCATAAAATAAAAATCAATTAATCTATCTGATAATAATGTATCAGACTCAAGTAGAGAACCGCTTCCAAAGTTGGATGTGCGTTTGGATAGGCTTTTTTTTTTAAAAAAAGGGAACTTTTTATTGAAAATTTTTTTTAGTAAAATTTTATTTTAAAGAAGAAGTTATTTTATGTTTAGATAAATTATGTGACAAATACTTTTAATTATTAAAAGTATTTATAAGTCTATTTTGATAAAAATGAATAATAGTGTTTTTTATGGTCAAATTACAAAAAAAAAAATTAAAAGAGGAGAGAGAACTAAAGTTTGATAAAGATAAAAAGAAGAGGATATAAATTCTAATTATTAATAAAGGTGAAAGATATTTTTGAAAAATAATTTTATTAAAAATTATTTTCACTATAAATTGTAATTATTGATAAAGGTAAAATATATTATTGAAAATTAATTTTATTAAAAATTACTTTTACTTCTTTTTTTTAGGATATCACTAATTTAAAAAAAGTGATAAAATAACTTATTTAATTATAAATACTTTTTTTAAAAAAGCCAAACCAATCATCTTAAAAAATATATATAAAACAATTTTTTTCCCAAAAAAAGTGTTTTTTTCTCCAAAAAAAGTCAATCCAAATGCACTCATATGCTTAATTCCAATTAACGTAAAATTAAAAAGAAATGTTACAGAAGAAAAACAATTACAACAGATAGTAAAATAATTGAGCATATAATTAAATATAAAATTTATTACAAAACAAAATTTAGAGGAGTGCACTTGAAAATTTACTGTGTCTTCCTCTTTCCTTGTAATTATTATAGTTTAATAAAAATAAGACAAAAGGTTGTGCTTGAGCAATAAAAACTACTGTTATCGAGAAAAAAGTGGCATGGCTTGCAGTAAGTCAAGTTGCTTGCCTAACACATTGGAGAAAATTAGAGAAAAAGAAAATCTTTTGTTTGAAAGTTATCCAAAATAACTTTTGTTTGAAATTAGACAGATGATGCATGACTTTCTTTAAGCCTCTTGAGAGAAAAAAAAAATGTTGGTTTGAGTAATTGGAGGACATTATCTATGAGACATTCTGAAAGTTAATTTGACAAAAAAAAAAATTCTAACCAGTGCCATTTGTTAAAAAAAGAAGGAAACAATTGTTAAAAAAGTAAGAGTAAATTTTTTTTTTGAAATTTTAATAGCAACTTTTATACAGTTATCTAATTATATATTATTACATCAATAAATATATTTGATTATCATACCCACTACTTCAAAAATCTTACAAATAATAAGATTTAATTAAATAATAATATAAAACCCTCTTATAGTTTTAATATATTAAAATTAATCTCTTAAATATATTAAAAACCTTTTAATAAATTCTTTCTATTCTTAATTCTTTAACTAATACCCTTAACACACTAATTAAATAAAATTCTTAATAAATCCTTTGTTTGACATAATATTCTTTCAGGGAGTGTTAAAGTAAGTTTTCTTTATTGTGCACTAAGGTAAGAGACAAAATTTGAGGAATAGGAGTATGTTGGATAATTTTTTGTGGACTTGCATAAATTAAATCGTGTTTGATTTTGGATCCAGATTAATTAGATGTCAAATTTGATTAAAGTCAATTGCTTAAATCCAAATTGTTGTAATTACTATCATTATTAGGCTTCTTGGGCCCATTAGGACTAAGCATTGCTCATCAGCGGGTTTGTTTTGGATACCTTAGTATAAATCTTTTTGTAATGGGTGGCTTAGCCTATTATTTTATTGATACAAAGAGAGGTCCCTTCTCTTAACCTTATATACAAACACCTGTTGCCCCATTAAGACAATGTGGGCATTTGGCTAAAACATGAATAGAAGGAGTTCCTTTTTCTCTATGGCCTCCTTTGGTCAATCTTTCTCTCTCTATATATGCAGATTTGAAGAACGAAAAATATGGATAAGCCACTTCCTCAATCAGATCATGGTAATCTCCACTCATAATCTTGTTTATGAGTTTATTGACTAATTTACATGTTATAATCAAAATCAAATCTAGATCTATAGGCTTTAAAATTTCCAATAAATAGTATCAGAGCCTTCTTTGATCTTTGATTATGGCTGTAATTTAAAGTTCTAAAGTGACATTGGGTGTTTGAAAGAGATTAAACGCAAATGTATAATGAACCCTAAAAGAATCAATTTGGGTTTTTCTAATTCTGACCAATTGAGTCCAAAGTTTCTTAAGGGGTTTTGTTGCTGACGTTTTCTTGAGTTAGTCGACACCCAAATTGCAAGAAATGGTTCTATTTTGAGAGAGAATTTGGAAAAGGATAGAAGAACCCTAACCTTTTCCATTCAAAAACCCATATCAATTCTTTGTCGAACTTCATAAAATTTCTATAGGGCTTTTGTAATTTGTGTCATTTCAAATCTAGAGAGACCAAGAACATAAAATTTTGTAGAGTATTAGAGAAGTCAAAAAGGAACCATATGAACCCTAATGCCTTTCTCTCCAAACCCAAATTTGTTTATGTTAAGGAACTGATTCAAATTTCTTTGGGGTTATTGTTGCTCTTGTTCTTACAAGTCTAAAGTGCTATAGAACATGGATTTTGGTTGAGGATTGAGGGAGAAAAGATTGAAAACCTGAGTTTTTCGTCGCGAGTTTCTCTCGTGTTCGTTCTCACCCATCAAGCGATGAATCCGTGCATTCTTGATGTTGTTCTGTTCACACGAAGATGGGCTTCCAATCTCAGTTGATTTCGGTGAAGAAATCATGCAAGGGAAGCTCCATGGGGCCGTTAATGGTAGAGCCAGTGCTGGACATGGGTCAACCCGCCCAAGGTTGAAGAAAGCACAGTTTAGGGGCTGTTTACAGGCCTACCTGTGAGCAATGGCACATGATGTGTGTGGAGGGCCTATTTTTGGCCAAAATTTCACCAAAATTTGTAGAACAATTTTTTTTCATTAAATTGAAATTATTGGTGAATTTTAATTAATTTTTTGGGTACTATAAATATTTATTATGAATTTTTCAAATTTAAATTAATTAAAAACATATGATACTCTCAAATTTTCAATTTGGAAACTTTTGTGGATAATTATGACATTTCTGAGCATGTCATAATTTGTGCACTCTCAAAGTGGATGTGTTTCAAATATTGAAATAATTTGGTACCTCTTTTGTTTATATTAATTATGAAACATTACAATTTTGTAATTATGTGATCTTCTATGCAGTATTACTTTAAGAGTTATTTTCTGTGATATTTTGATAATGTTGGGCATTTTTCATGATCGTGAACTCGCCTTTGCGAGACCAATTATAACAAATGTTAATTTTCTGAATAATATTGTGCAATATTATTCTGAAAATTATTATCTAAAATTCTAGAACATGAATATGTTGCACACTCCCAAATTATATGAAATAATACTTTTTATAAGATTTTAGTAATCTGATTTATGCAGTCCAAGTGGGAGAATGATAATTTTGTGGACTTGTATAAATCAGAATTTGATTTAATTTTAAAATTCAAATTAAATACATACCAATATATTGGAGCATATTGTGGTTTTGAAAATATTGATTTCTTGAGAGTTTCCAATGCTTAAACACAAATTTTGTGATGGTCAAAGCATTATTGTTTTTTGATTAAATTCTCACTTTCCATGAAGAGAAAATTATTTTAGGTGATGTGATACACCATTATAAAATGAGAGAAATAATTTAAATTTCAAAAATCTCTCTATGTTTTGTTTTATAAGTTGACAGCCATGTGTTCTTTTGTTTTGGGGGGAGTTTTGCTCACAGTTTGTTGTTTATTTCATATCTTTTGTGCTCATTTTATGAAACCTCAAGGAGTTACTTTTGACAATGTGAGCATTTATTTCTTATACTCAAAAGTTACTTACTCTCCTGTTTTGGCTGTGTTATCTTTACTCTTTGTGAATATTTAATATTTTACTAGTGTTGCATTGAGAATTACGCTAATAATGAACTTACCCTTTCGTTTGTCTTTCTTGATATGATTCTTAATGATATAAAAATTATGTCTTAAGGTTTTCAATATGCTCTCAATACTAGCTTTAGGGACATGATTTTAATGTTTATGGGAGCTTGCTCATGTATTATGATTTTTGAGACCCTAAGGATCTTGCAATTACATGAGAGCTCCATTTGTTAATTGGGCATATGTAGCAATCCGATATTTTGTAAATCTTGTTTTAACCTATTGTGAAGCTTATTCATGTCAGATAAAATTATTTTATAGATTGCGAATATTGTTGGGTTAATGTAGATGATGAACATATCCTTCGTTGTGACGTTATTGGACATAATCATTACGTGATAAAGAAATTAATTTAAATATATTTTCATATATTGTTATATAATATTAATATTGTTATTATTATTATTATTATTATTCTCTATTAAGTGGGAAAAACTTGTGTATTATGATCGGGGACTCTTTGACGGGATTGCAATGATGCAAAGTCTCTAGATCAATTAATTGCCTGGCTAAGTGAACGTGAGGAAACCAATTAATTTCACACTCATGTTATAGTGTTTTTGGTGTATGGTTTTCTCTTTTCCTATTGATATATCATTGCTCTATTGTTTGAGACTTATATTGAGGGCATTTTGAGTCTCTTATAATATATTGTAATATTATCTTGCATTTATATAGAAACTATTGTTATAGCAGGCGTTAAAAACTTTATATTTTGTTATGTCCTCACTAGTGGTAGTAAGTCTAGTTCTTCCACTGCTAATATATTAATTTTGTGCTTAAATAAGTACGTGTTTGTTGCTGATTGAGTTTATGATAACAGATAGGATATATTTGTTGTAAAAGTGTCAAAGACATCTATAATCTCCTCAACTATCTAAGCAGAGTTTGCAAAGCTGATTTTGGGAGATTCTAATTGTCAGATTTTGATAACTCTGCACTTTTCGTTCCTCTCTATTTTGTACTTTTGTTATTAGAGAAAATAATTGTGAGTTTCAGACTTACATTGAGCACTCTACTATAAAACTATTGATAATTCCGCTACTTATTATTGCACCATTGGAATATTTTGAAACCTTTTGGTCTCTAATGGGAATATTTATGTTGTTTTGATATGTTGGACTAGTGGGAAAAGTGTATGTTGTTATTGTTACAGTATTGTTATCTCGAGATTTGATGATATTTTGCCATATATTATTTTGTATCGTTTTGTGATTATATGGCATATTGTGGTAAGATATTTTTTAGTGTATTTCTATAGAATTTATTGTTGTTGATCCCCTAGCCAAAGACTAGTCACTAAAAGTTTTGTTGTTGCTTATGTAACCAATATGGGTATATCGAGTTCCCCTTGGTGTTTTAAGTAAGTGGGAGTTTGTTTTGTATATTCATTATGGCCTCATACTATTGTTAATACCATTTAAGTATGTGTAACTTAATTGTTTATGTAGTTTTGCATAATGGCATTATTCTTGAGATATATGGAACTCAGTCTCAATTTTGTGATGCTAAGGCATTTTGTTATAGAACATCTTGGATGGATGTTTATGTTACTATATATTATTGTGTACACTTATGTTGATATGACATATTTTAGAGATATTTCAGACCCATCTCATATTGTGTTGAGATTTATTAAATCTCATATAGTATCGGAGGTGGATGCTAGGGCCATTTGCTAGGAATTATACTTTGGTAATGTATTGGCGTGCCATTTTGTTGTGCATTTTTATTTACTCATATACCATCATTTGTTGAGTCACTAGAAGATGAGTATTTCACGTGTATAATATCAGTACTCCTTTGAGTATAATTTTCTGCATACTTGAGTGCTTGCTATCTCATATTGGACCATTTGATTGAGAGTGCTAACTCAGTTTTGATATCATATTGTGGCCATATATCATGAACTAATCTGGGATATCATTTTGTATTGATATGATTTATGCCATTAAAATGAGAGATTGTTGGATAATTTTTTGTGGATTTGCATAAATCAAATTGTGCTTGATTTTGGATTTAGGTTAATTAGATGTCAAAATTGATTAAAGTCAATTATTTAAACCCAAATTGTTATAATTATTATTGTTATTAGGCTTATTGGACCGATTAAGACTAAGCACTGCTCAGCGGTGGGTTTGTTTTGGATACTTGTGTATATGCCTTATTATAATGGGTGGCTTGACTCATTATTTTGTTGACATAGGGAGAGACATCTTCTCCTAATTTTATAGAGGTGTTTAATACTCCATTAAGACAGTATGTGCATTTGGCTATAATAAAAATAGGAGGAATTTCTCCATCCTTCTAGCTTCCTTTGGTCAGTCTTTCTCTCTCTATATGCAAATCTGAAGAATAAAAAATATGGATCAGTCACTTCCTCAATGAGATCATGGTAATCTCCATCTATAACCTTGTTTATGAGTTTATTGACTGATTTATACGCTACAATCAAAATCAAATCTATATCTATGGGTTTTAAACTTCTAACAGAGCAGGCACGGAGTGCATACCAAACGGTCCAGCAGATTGATATTCTTTTCAAAATCTCTTGATGTATAATGAAGCCAGAAGTTCAATATGTGGTTCTCGTTCAAACAATCTCAAAACGAAATAATTTTTAGTTGGCACATGAGAGTTAGGTTGCAACTTATGATTATTCTATGGCGGTGTTTTATAACGTAGCATTGGATTCGTCGCCGAGACCACAGTTCCATCATTAGAAACATATTTCAATTTAAAAAAATGAATAAATATTTGCTTTAATTCTTAAAATTATAACCACACTTCACTCTAATTTTTAAAATTAAAAAATTTATTATTTAATTTCTAAAATTATAAATTATATATTACTTTAATCTTTAAATCATTCACATATTTTATAATTTTAAAGACTAAACAATTAATTTTATAATTTTAGAGGCTAAAATAAAGTGCACCTACAATTTCAATAACTAAAGTTACTCTATATCAAATTAAATCCTTACTACTCTGTTTTTACAGAGCCACTCTTCTATTCGATTATTGAAAAGAGAGAAAGAAAAAAGGATTTAATTTAAACCCAAAAAAACATAGAAATTTCAAACTTCATTGCTTTAGGAACATAATGCTCCACGTTACAAGGAAAAACACTAGTGTACAGGACTCGCCATAACGAAAAAATAAGATAAAACGAGACAAACAAGCAAATGACTGAACAAGAACGAAAACCAGACTCTTAACTACGTAAACTAGAACTTTTTTTTTCCCCTTTCCATTAACTTTGAAATATTATTATTATTATTTAACTATTTTCATATTTAAGTGTAGGAACCACCAGTTCCATACGCATACCCAGGGTCATTTGGATTAGCACCCGCACGGGTATTATGGGCCGTAGTGGTCCTACCCGTACCCGTATCAGTCCCAATAGCGTGTGAGCCCACCACTCCTCCAGTCACAGGGCCCGTGGGCTGCCCGGTTCCATGGGTTCCAGTGGGCTGTCCATATTCCCCGGCGGTGGAATAAGTGGCAGTCCCAGTCGTAGGCCCGGTGCTGTAGTGACCCTGGCCCATGTGCCCGGCTGTTGCCGCCTCTTTGGCGGCAGTGTTGTGCTCACGCGCCGCCTGCTTCTGCAGTTCCGCGTGGCTGATCCTGTCCTCTTTCTTTTGGGTTGCCATCTCTTTCTGAAGAGGATCACGTGCCGTCATCCTTTCTGCCTGGCCACAGGCACAAACATATTCATGAGTTCGTCACATGGTGGGTCTATGAACCCAATTAACACAACTGACAGCACACATGAAATGACCCATCACTTGCATGTAATAATAATAATAATAATAATAATTTTGTTTAATTAATATTCTTAAAGCATTTATTAAGGAATTAAAAGTAAAATATTTTATTTTTTAAAAATATAATTTTTAATACATTAAATATATTAACAACCAACAAACTTTTTACTAGTTAAAAAATCACAAACAGAAAATTTATATTAAAAAAAAGTAACATTTTAAAATTTTTTAATACATTTAATAGATTAAAATTCATCAAAATTTTTTGCTTTTGATTCTTTAAAAATTCTGACTAGCAAAATAACAATAATAAAAATCTAAATTTATACTATATAAAGGAAATTCCTTTCCATAAGAATTTTTAGTCTCTACTCGTTATATTGAATTTTTTTTTCAAATCTATAAATCTATATAGCATAGTATCTGTAAAAAAATATTTATAAAAAATAAAAAAATTAACTTTAATACACTATTAATATAAATAAATTTTAAATTTAATTTAAATATACTAACAGTATAAAACAGTTTTATACTATTAAATAATAGAAATAATAAAAAGTGTCAACTTATATAAATAATCAACTATTACAATAAGGATCCCACTATAATTTCTCATTTTTCAGTATTTTTATTAGTTGATAGTGTAATATTATTTTATACTATTAGTACATACCAATTAAATTCATAAATTTTATACAAATATCAAATTATATATTATTATATTACTAATAATTTTTCATTCAACTACTCTTTATATTAAAAATTTTATAAATAAAAATATATAATTTAAAAATAAAAATATACAATTAAATTATAATATAAAATTATTTTACACTAATAATGCATCACATTCATTCAAAAGTAAATATATAAACAGTTCGAAAAAATAGAGCCCCCGTGGCATTTTAACCGATTTCCACCGATGTTTCTTCCTCTATTGTATCACCTCCGCGCAAGTTGCACTACTTTACTCTCTCTTTCTGAAATGAAATTTTATAATGGTTTGGTTTATATATTGATAACTTTTAAAAAATATATAATTATTTAATGAAAATATCAGGCAAAAAATATAAAAATATTTTATATTATCAATATATAAATTTTTTTAATTATATTAGTGTCTAAAAAATATAAAATGCAAGCCTCTAATAATAATAATATTAAAATAATATAAAGCATTGGAAGTTTATTTATAACTTAGTTCCTCTAAATAGCATCCATGACCATGATGCTGACAGTTGACAATAATATGCACGACGATCAAACTAGGCTAGTTTGATGTTTTGTGTTAATTAATTTAACTTTTTTAGATTATGAAGTATCCTATAAATTATATTTAATTAATTTTTATTCTTTAATTATTAAAACTCTATCTTCAATTTAGGTTTGTATATATATATCGTTATATTTTAATTAGAGATCTTGAATTTAAGTTCTAAAAATTAGAAAAAAAAATTTCTTGTTAAAATACTCCTTCTTTTTTCAAAAACCTCAATCGAATTAAGTCAAATTAATCAGATTCCTAATAATAGCGTTCAAATACTGTGATTCCATCAAAATAAAATACAAAAAAAAAAGGTACTCGGTCTCTAAATCTAGCTCATTTTTAGTGTTAATGTATTTAACTATTTATATTATTAACGTGTTATCCTATCATTAATTAATTAAATAAAATATCTATCAATAGTTTAGATATTAGAAAAAGGAATACCTTCTCTTGGACGGTGGCCTTAGTCTTCTCCATGCCTGCCTGAGCAGAAGCACCTATGTTCGCAGCCTTCTCCTTAATGGTCTCTCCTGCATTCTTTGCTCCCTGCATTTTCGCTTTCTTTCTTCAATCTTTCCAACTCGGCTTCTTTCCAAGTTTTTTTTTTTTTTTTCGTTCCTCAAAGTGCCTTCACTGTAGGTCTTTGGGCATAGCCAATTCCATCAATTAAATAGTTTGGTTGCTGCCCCAGCTTCTGGACACGTGTCAAACTGAGCACGCGTGGCAAGTTTCTGTGGGTAAACGGATTGATCATCTTACACGTATAGCTGCCGCGTGTCTGCTGGAGCTTAGGGACTGCATTCGTGGCAGTTTTGGTAGATAAGGACACATGGGGAACGAACACTCGTGTGGTGCTGGTATGCATCCATCATCGTTAATAGGCGCTTGGAGACAAGGTTTAGGGAAAAGTATAACAATATGAAGATCTGTGCCTCTTTCTGCTGTTGGAATAACCGAGAAATTAGTGTGAAAAACTTAAACTGAAAATATGTTCAAAGTTAAAATGGCTATTGTATGGTACTAGTCATGAGGAATTCTCATATGCCCTAAGAGCAAACCAAATCTGTACCCTTTAATTTTTGATACAACATCATTGTGGGTCAGTTATATCTCTTTAGATTGAATTTTCAAAAATTACTGATAAGAATTAACCATAGTTAACCAAAATTATATCGTAATCCTAAAATTAAATTCTAACCCTATTTCCCTAGAAATAAAAATATCTAATTGGCTGCCTTTGCAATGACCCACTAGCGTTGGGGAATAATGGTTGCAGTAACCGGAGATAGGGATGCTTACGGTACGGTTTAAATCGATTTTGAGTAAAAAATTTATCTAATCCAAATAATAAAATATATAACAAATTAGATTGGATCAATTTAATCAATTTTTTATAAAAGAAAATCTTAAGTATAAAGTAGTATAAATAAAAAATAACCTGAATTAATAAAATAAACAAATAAAAAAATAAAAGTAACTCATGTAATATGAATAAAATAATATTTAAATAAGAATGATACATAAATATAGAAAATTATGTGATAAATTAAAATTATTATAAGTAAAAATATAAACTTAACAATAAGAAATTATATTATCTAATATTTATTCGGTTTGAATCGATTTTAAAAATTAAATCTAAAATCCGATCAAATTCAAGCGGTTTGTGAAAAATAAGATTCAAACCAACCCAACATTTTGTAATTTTGATCGATTTTCGGTTTGGATTGAATTGGTTTAGTGATTTTAATTGTATTAGATTAAATTTGAACACCCCTAACCAAAAGGATGTTAAATTGAAAAAGACAATACTACAATGGCTTGTTACTAGCAAGAGAAGGCTTTGTATTCATCTTTGTGGCCTACTGAGGGGGAGATATTGTTGATATTTGGAGCGAATTGGGATTAGAATAAAAATATATCAATATTAGTGTCTAATTTTAGTTAACCATGGTTAATTCTTTTAGTAATTTTTTAAAATTTATATTTAGAAACATATAGTTGACTTACAATAATGATGTGTTAAAAATTAAATGGTATAAAGTAAGAGGTTTGGTTTGGTCTCACGGCATGCAAGAATTCCTCACTAATTGTATTGTATTTCTAAATTTTTAAGGGATTTCATATATTACGGTCAAGCATTTTTAATACTTGAACCATTTTGATTTATTCATTATTGGATGAAATTAAATGATTCAAAGCTTTAAATTTTATAATTAAATAATAAAAAAATCAAAGGATGCTGAGCTTATGCTCTTTCTAGAGAAAGATTAGAAGTGGAAATAAATCAAGCGATCCATTAGGAGCCTTTGAAGTAATCTACAACATTAGGCCCGATCTAACTTAATCTATTTAATAAAGTATAAATTAATCAAGCTAAGGCAAAATTTTTCAAAAGCCTTTTTAACTAAAAATGCAAGCCACTAAGAGTAGTCTAATAATGAGGGGTTTAGATAATATGCATAAAGTCATGGATTCGAATCTCATTACTACTGATATACCAAAAAAAAAAACCTAAAAATTTCATACTACATACTATAAAAAAGGCAATAATTAGGTCTGATAGGTTAACTTATTTATACTATATTATTATTATTATTTCAATAAATTTAATGATAATAAAAGTCTTTTGTCTATTTAAAAGTCTTTTAGGCAATTAAGAAGTAGATTTTTTTTGGGTCTATTTAGAAGCCTTTTGACTTATTTAAAAGTATATTTTTCGATCTATTTAAAGATTTTATTATTAAGTAAGCCTCCAAATAGGTTTTTAGACCAAACTATACTCTTAGAAGTCAGACTAAACCTTAAAATTAATCTAATGTCAAGTAATAAACATAAGTTCAAATTGCATATTTGAAATATAAGTCAAATCCATTTAAGCTAAAGCTTAATTAACCTAGCCAACCCTATTTTCACCCCTATGCATTTCTAGTTTTTAAGCCCTCCTTGTTGTAACTTGTATATTCAATGAGATTTAAACTCCTTAGAAACAATTGATATCAGGTGGTTTCTTATTAGCCATGTGTTTGATATTTGTCCAATTTATTATTTATGTGTCTATCATCATCTTTAGTTTTTAGTGTTTCAAACTTTTTAATTATAAAATTAATGCCAATAAACTTATTTGAAAAATAAAATATTTTTATTAACCTCCTTTTGAATCAATTCAATTAGAGTTTAATTTTTATATACTAATAATATATAATTTAATATTTTTTTTATATTTTTATTTATTTTTTTTATTATTAGTATATAGAAATTAAACTCATTCAATTACATAAAAGAACTCTGAAAAATCAACTACCCTAATTCCCTTTTCGAAGAACCCTAACCTCTGAAGAATCCTAGCCGCCTGGCAATCATCATCCATCATAGCCACCAAACACTCTGCCGCACCCAGCCATCACAGTCGATGGTAGCCGCTGAGCAGTTATTATGTTTAAATTCACATCTCTTTGCCCTCACCTTGTCAAGCAGGACGATATAGAATGATGAAAGAATGTCACAATCTTCTTGCTATGAGTTAAAACTTTCTTCAAACGGGAAGCTGTGTCTAATCATAAGCTGACATATATCACAAGACTAATCATTTCATTTTAAAATTTTCAAATCAGGTATTATGATGCAAAATTTTCATGAACCGCCTTGATATTATCGTTTCTTTTTTTTTGTTTTTAGGACATGACCTTGATATCGTCGTTAATTAACTCAACATCAATGGAGTGATGGCGCATGAAATTGAAAGGCTAAATTGATTGCGTTAATTTGGTATTAAGACTCGTATCAAAAGTAATGACGCATCAGCAGTGTTCGATTTCTTAAAAAATGGAACACATTTATCTCGTGCAACGGCGAATACATTTTTTTAATAACATCGCGAAGAAGAAAACTTGACTGAATCAAAATATACGGACGAAACTTGACATTCACATTGAAGATTATTGAGTTTCACAATTATAACGTGTTGAGATCAATTTTAACAACCATGCTAAGTATGCTTTTCATTGAATTTGTATTTGGTGTCATCATATTCAAAACACACTGAATTATTAATTAGAAGCGACTAATGTATATTATCTCAACTAGATGAAAGTAATATACACTTCTTCCGGTTGAAATTATCTTGTTACTTATAAATTTTTTTGAATCATTTTCATCTATCATTCTCATATTTCAATTATTATGAAATTTTCAATTTTGCCTTTTACACAATTCAAAATACGGCAAATAATAAAATATTAATATAATAAATTAGTTATTAAATAAAGATATTTTGATCAATATTTTTATAATCAACAGTTAATTTTAAATTCCTTAATTAGTGAGTAAATGGCTAAAGCAACAGATAATTTTAATTGAAGAGGGTATAAATTATTCCAAATATGTTTCGCTTCTAAATATAAGTTCAGTATTCAAATTTTTTTCTCGTAATTTTTTCACAAGGCATTTCTCTCTGAGTGTTTTAATTTGTGTTAGAATCTCACATCGGCTAAAAGTATGATTTAGATATCCTCTATAAATATTTAGATAACCCTCTTTTCAAAAATTAACTTTTTAAGTTGAATTTGATGTATTTAATTTCAAGATAGTATCAAAATATATCCTAAATTATTCTTAGACATATGAGGGTGTAATAGAGTCTTATATCGACTAGCGATATAACCTAGATAATTTTTATAGGTATTTAGATAAACTTTTTTCATAAGTTAACTTTTGAGATTGGGTGACATTTATTCACAATGAATGTTTTAATTGCTTGCTCGTAAGTTTCAATGCTAGGATGTCATACCAAAACTAATTATGGTACATTTGAATATCATTGCTTGTGACTTTTTTTAATTTTTTAATAGTCAAAAGTCACTTTGTAATGGTTTGGACCAAAATGTTTGTATGTTATCATTTCTTAAAATATCATTTTTAATGTTCTAAAGGAATTTGAAATATTTAACTTTTCAAAAGAACTCCTGCACATATTTCTATTAACAAAAACAAGTAATTGTGTTACCATGAACCTAAATATAAAATAATATATTTATAAGTTATTTTTCATATAATTCATTTTATAAGAAGTTCTTTATACAAAAAATCTTAATTAAGTTGTTTACTCAAACAAGACCTTAGAATGAAATTACCAACTGGTGACACTTTAATAAATTAGAGAAAATCCCCTGTATTTAAATTCTTTAAAACTATATCCATTTAAAAATTCTTCAAATATGTTATTTCTTCAAAGTTCCTATCTCTTCAAAATTCTTATTTCAAACATCCGTTGAAATAGTAGTGAAATTTTTAAGTAATGAGAAATTATATTTAAAATATACAAGGTTGGTGTTTATCAAAATAAATAAATAAATAAAAAGGTTGGTCTAAAAATTATAAATGTTTAATTTTGATACAATATTGTGAATATAAAAGTTTTTATATTATTAAATAATTACCTTTTGTATAATTTTTAAAATAATTATTTTTTGCTATTATAAAGGGGAATGTAGAGAAAGAAATATGATATCAAACAAAAGAAAATAAAATAAATAAGAATTTATAGAGTTATTCTTTTTTTTTGTAAATATCATTTGACAAAAAAAAAAGGAAGAAAACCTTCCCTTATTTAGTATAGCTAGGAAGAAAATACAAATGTATACTAGCAGTAAAGTGATTCCTTTGGCACCCTTCTTTTCATAAGGGTACTGTTATTGCTTTATATTCGACGGTAATAATTTAATCACGAATTTTATAGAGTTTAAATATAATTAAAAGATAATTTTAAAAATTTATTAGTTTAAATTAGTGGGACATGTGTCTAATTTTTAGTTATAAACAAGTAAAAGGTACTAATACCTTTAACTTTTATTGGAGTACCAAAAAAATCCCTAATAATAATAATAATAATATGTGTACAGTTTAGCCTCCCCTCATTTCTCTTCCAATCCATTCGATAAGTGGACGATGATAAATTTGTTAAATTCTCAAATTCGTAATCAATCTTTTCCTTTCCTTTGCAAAGATATGTAACGAAACAAAGGAAGCAGGTTATCATCAGATTGTTTCCTTTCTCCTATTTTTGTCAGAGATTGTATCCTTTCCGTTCCACCCAAAAAACATAGCAAAGAGACCGGTCAAAAACAAAAAAAAATAAACCCAAAGAGAGCCTTAGCATGTGCCATTGTGCCTTCTTTTCCACTGGTACTAGTACGCTGGATATTATATTATTATTATTATTTTGATAGTTGAAAAGACAGCTCAAGTAGAAAAAAATAGTTTAAGAAATAAAATAGAACAAGTGGTAATTGCAGAAATGGGGCATGATTTGGCGTGCGCCAAGTTTCCTGCCCCAAATTGGACGGAAGTGGAGAAATCAATCTCACTTCACTTCCGAAATATCTTCAAAGTTTATTTTATTATTTTATTATAAAAATATATATGTGAAATTAGACAAAACGAGATAAAATTTGCCGTACGGCAACTTGCGTAACCCAATTCCCCAAATTGGAGAAAAATAAAGAAAGAACCACGCTTAGTTTGTACGTAATCGGTGGACAATTACTTTTGAAATATGTCGAAGTCCTAATTTAATTTAAGATAAATTTTACGTTTGCAATTAGACAAATGACTGAATGAGGCATGACTTGCTATAACTAAGATTTAGTTTGGTATTATTATAACCTTTTAAAAATTGTTGAGCTCTCTCGGTTCTTTTAAAATTACTCTAAAAAAGTCATAATATTATCCTTTGGTAATATAATATAAAAAATAATCTTAATAAATAGAAGCCACAAGAGTGGTGTTTGATAAAATTGCTCTTAATATCTAAAATGATTATAATGATTATAAATACTAAAGAAAATAATTTCTATTTTTAATGTAATTATAAAGAGTAAGATTATATTAGTCTTTTAAATTTTGGAGAGCATAAGTCAGCTCCAAAAAGCATCCTATAAGGACTTTCGAGAGCACCCTCTGGCTCTCAAAAGCCAGAAACAAAAGCACTCCAACTTTTCGGTTTACTAAATAGAAAAAATTGGCTTATGCTTTTCATAAGTCAGAACACTTCTTTGAAAAGCACTATCAAACTAGGCCTAAGGTTTGGTTTGGTATTGTTGTGGCTTTTTAAAGGCTGTTGAGCTCTCTTGACTTTCTAAAAACTGCTCTCAAAAAGTCATCGTAGTATCGTTTGGTGAAATAATGTAAAAATTACTCTCAATAAGCAGAAGCCACAAAAGTAATTTTTGATAAAATTACTCTTAATATCTAAAATAACTACAATGGTTATAAATACTAAAGAGAATAATTTCTATTTTTAATATCATTAAATAGAATAAAGTTATATTAGTCTTTTAAATTTGAGAGAATACAAGTCAACTCCCAAAAATATCCCATGAGGGCTCTCGAGAGCACTCCTGACTCTCAAAAGCTAGGAGCAAAAGTACTCTAACTTTTAGATTTACCAAACAGAAAAAATTGACTTATACTTTTCAAAAGTCAAAACACCCCTTCAGAGAGCACTACCAAACTAGGGCTAAGTTGCTCACCCCATATTTACGAGAGACTAGAGAAAGAATCTATTTACTTTGTTTGAGTAATTAGTGGGCAATCACTTTCGATATATTTTTGAAAGTTCACTTTATTCAAAATCAAATTTTACGACTCATGAGAATATTCAATCAAAAGTGTTAAAGCCAGTACTCTGTGATGTACGTTAAGATATGAAATTTGAGTAATAATTGAAAATTTATTAGAGAGAGTATAGAAAGGATATGCTTAGAGTAATTAGTGGATGATCACTTCCGATATATTTATTTTGCAAGTTCACTTTATTTAACAACAAATTTTATGAGTGAGAACATTCATTCCAAAGTTTTAAAGTGAGTATTCTTTGTCGTGCGCTAAGGTATGAAATATGAAAGATAATTGAAAATCTATTGGGAGATGATGAAGGAAGAGGAAGACAACAAAAATAGCGGCAAGAGTGTTAAGACATGACAATAGAAAGAACTAAAAACAAAGGATTCAAATAGCAGAGTGTTGCTAACAATTTGATCTTCCTGTAAAGTGTGCTAACAAATGGCATATAAATTATCATGATTAAGTATTTTTTTAAAGTATTGTTTGGTATGGGGTATTTCATATATATTACTGATAATATTTGGTTAAATTTTTTAAATTTACAATATTATCTTATTTAATTGGTCAACATTGTTAGCAATCCAGATTTCTAAGGTAACGTGGATTGTTCCTAAGAAGAGTGGTAATATAGATTATTATCAATGTAGCAATCCTCTCATTATAATAATAATAATAATAATTATTATTATTATTATTATTATTGTTATTATTAAAAATAATATTAATTATTATAATTAATTATTAATTATATTTATAATTAATTATTATTAAATAATAATAATAATTATTAATAACATTAACTATTATAATCATAATTAATAATTAAATTTTCTTATTCTTATTAATTAATAATTATTACAAATTAATATTTTAATAATAATATTATAACTAATAATAATAAGAATTATAATAATTAGTTAATTAATAATAAAAATAAATAGTTAATTATTATTATTATCATTATTATAATATTAGTTTAAGACATATATTACTTAGTAGTCTTTTGGATATACCAAATAGAGTCATGTATATTGCCACGTAAATTACCTGTATATACCAAACACTGCATTTAACATTACTAGCACTTTAAAAAGTAGGGAATAAAATCAAAATTTTTAGGAATATTTGGATCAAACCCCTAGAAAAAAAGTCTTAGAGACTAAAATTAAAATTAGCTAATTTTACAAGGACTATAAACATATTTAATCCTAATTTTTAATAAATAACTTGTTTGATTAAGATTTTAGGGGAACTACTTTTTTAGAATTAGAAATAGAAGCAAAATTGAAGTAAAAGCAGATAAATGTTTGTATTTGGATATATTATTATATAAATATTTTTTATCAAAATTAGAAATTATTAAACTATTTAAATGTGATAAATATAGAAGTGTTTTTTTCTAATAAAATTAACATTAAGCAGATGGAAAGAGAAAGAAAGAGAGAGTAAGAACAAGAGTGAAAAGGGAGTGATTCCTAAATTTGAAGAATAAATTCTCTTTCTCCTATTGCTTTTTCTTTTAGGAGAAGCAGCTCCATATCTGCTTCTTACAAAATAGAAAATTGATTAATTTTTCCTTTTTCTTTTTCTTGTTTTTGAAAAGTACAAATAAACAATATTAAAAAAATTTAAGTAATATTTCTTGAAAAATTTTGGAAAAAAAAGTACTTTTTTGTGCTGGTAGCATAAATGAATTCACCCAAAATTATCTTTCAAAAATCACTTATACATTTTTTAAAAAGCTAATCTTTTTTAAAAGCTGGGCATTACTAGCTTTAAAAAAAATGATAAATTAACCTTTTTTTACAAGCATTTTTTGTTTCTAATTTTGCATTCAAACAAATTTTAAAACTTATAAAAGTATTTTTTTTCAAACAAAAAATACTTTAAAAAGTTTTTTTTTAAAATAGAAAAATCCAAACACAATCTTAATAAATTAGGATAAAGTATATATTTTGTAAATAAATAAGAAAGTATTATTTCTTAATATTTCAAGAGAGTTAGGAGGTATCTTTAGAGGTGATGATAAGAAATGGAAGCTGGGAATCTTCTTCCTGAGGTTTTGGCCGTGTGTCATGGTCTCAAAATTGTGTGGCAACGAGGCTTCAAATATCTGCAATATGAGAGTGATTTGGCTAAAGTTATTCGCTTGGTGCAGTGTTCCTCATTGGAATCTCATCACTTCCAGGCTATCATTGTTGAGATCAAGTATTGGCTTACTTAGGATTGGGTTTTGCTCCTCTCTTATGTTCTGAGAGAAGCCAACCATTGTGCGGATTTCTTGGCCAAACAGGGTGCAAGGGCTGCTGATAAGCTTGTCATTGTGGAAGAGTTTTCTAGTGAGCTTCATCATTTGATTGTTGTGGAATGATTACATGGGTGTTGTCCATGTGAGATTATAGCTGTTGTTTTTCCTTTTTTCTGCTCTTCAAAAGTATAAAAAAAAAATATCTTAGTAGGGTTAAGTATATTTTATTCATTTTTTCTTTTAAATTTGCAATGATATTTGCTATTGTGTATCAATGTAGGTCTAGCACTCAAATTGATAATTGTTAGTTAATGCATTTCTTTTATATATTTATCTTTGATATTGCTCCCCTAATACATGCTTAGGAGGGTAATTTGGTCATTCTAACACTGGAAAATAGCTTGTTTTTAGCAAGTTGGTTCTGCATTGGAGATCAAGCAATCCAAGAGCTCATTTCAAGTTACTTGGAGATCAAAGAATCAAGATTAATTAAAGTAACCTGGAGAGCAAGCAATTTGGTCATGTTAGAAATATGTTTAGATTGTGTTTTTTATTTGTTTTGACTTGGTCCAAATTTGTTTAGATTTAAATTGAATCAGTTTATCTTTTAATATTTAAATCAAATATAATCTAATCTATAAAAATTAAATCTGATTTAAATTAGTTAGGAATAAATCTTTTAAGAGAGAATCATATCTTTAATTTTTAAATTTTAGTTTCAAATCAGATCTTTTAGATATGATAATTATATAATTTTCATTTTTAGGATTTATGTATAAATCAGCAATTTGGCCTATAAACAATACAGAATTTTATCATATAGTTTACCATAGTTTGACTATCAATACGATTGTGAGGTTTTTCTCATTTTGTTTTGTGTGATGCAAAATTTTTTATCTTTTTCCTGTTATCTAAATTTTCAAGGATAGGTTTCTTGAGGGTTTAGTAGAGAGAATCTTGATTTTAAATCTTGTTTTCTATCAAAGTGTGTGCCTGGAGTTTCTGAATCTTTATATCCATGGGGTTCGGTATCATTTGGTATTCAGAGTGAAGTTTAGATAAATTTCTATTTATCTATCTTTATGTTTTGCTTTTTTATTTTATCTTCTTTTCTTGTTCATCTGCATTCCTATTTTATGTATTTTTGCATCCTATCCTCTTATGTTACTGTTGCATCTCTGTATATCTCTATGTTTTTTTCTCTCTTTTGCATTAGTTACTAGTTCAGATGCAAAAAAAAGGAGAGAAAATTAGAAAAGTTGAAAATTATAAGCATAATTTTTTTTCTTTGATCTAGGTTGCTATCAATAGGTTCCACAGAGGTCTAGTAGGAAAACTCCTTTTTGGTGATTTAGGTTGCTAAGAACGGGTTTTTTGGAGGTCTAATAGGAAAACTCTATGCTTACTATCCTTTATTTCTATTTTGTTTCATCTTTATTAATTTTACTTCCGTAGTTTTTTTTCTTTACATTTTGAGTCTCGTTTTCTTATCTATTGTGTCTAGTATTGTCTATATATATATTTTTTTGTATTTGAGGTATATTCAGTTAAAAAAAAAAGCAAAAAAAAAAGAAGGATAAAAAAACGCAAAAAAAAAAGAAGGAAAAAAACAGAGAGAAAAAAAAAAGGAAAAAAAGAGAGAGGAGAAAGTGTTAGTGAGGTTCTTCAATTGTAGGATCTTATATGGCTTTATGGAGAAAAAATAATGGTGGAGATAACTTTGAAGATTACAAAGGCAAGATTCAAGGATAAATCTTTGTAAAGAGGGAGAGAATGATACATGTTTAGGAGGGTAATTTGGTCATTTCAACACCGAAAAAGAGCTAGTTTCTAGCAAGTTGGTTCTGTCTTGGAGATCAAGCAATCAAAAAGCTCATTTCAAGTTACTTGGAGATCAAGGAATCAAGCTTAATTAAAGTAACTTGGAGAGCAAATAATCTAATCATGTTGGAAATATGTTTAGATTGTGTCTAGATTCGTTTTTGATTTATTTTGACTTAGTCCAGATTCATTTAGATTTAAATTGAATCAGTTTATCTTTTAAGATTTAAATCAAATCTGATCTAATCTATAAAGATCAAATCTGATCTAATCTATAAAGATCAAATCTGATTTAAATTAGATAGGAATAAATCTTCTAGAATATAATCATATCTTTAATTTTTAAATTTTAGTTTCAAATCAGATCTTTTAGATGTGATTAGATAATTTCCATTTTTAGGATTTATGTATAAATCGGCAACTTGGCCTATAGACAATGCAAAATTTTATCATATAGTTTATTATGGTTTGACTATCAATACAATTATGAGGTTTTCCTCATTTTGTTTTACATGATATAGAATTTTCTATTTTTTCTCTGTTATTTATGTTTTCAATGACATATTTCTTGGGGGTTTAGTAGAGAAGATCTTTATTCTAAATATTGTTTTCTATCAAAGTGTGTGCCTGAAATTTCTGAATCTTTATATTCATAGGGTTTCGCATCATCTCCTAACTTCATATATATTAATTAGCTAGCAACTTTAAATGCTTAATTATAACTAAGAAAAACTACTTTAAGTCTTTCAATCAATAAAAAGCGTCTTAATTTCCAAAAGATTAAAAATGCAAAAACGTTCAATGACACCCAAGAATTTGACATTTAAGATGAAAATTTGTTCATGAGTAAATTAACATTTTGATTTTTTTGGTACATAAATTAACACTTTGATTAAGAAATTAAATAATTATAGTGATTTAGGGTGTATTTGTTTGAAATTTTTTTGACAAAAATTACTTTTGTATTGAAAAAATTAGTTTTCATATATTTGAATAATTTTTAAAAAATAATCAAAATCTCAAAAAAAAAATCTATTTTCAGTTTTTTTATAAAATTTGAAAATTTTAATTTCTAAAAAAAATAATTTAAATTTTTTTAATTATATATAAATTTTGAATCTCAAAATTATTTTTTAAAAAAAGTGGAAATAAATACATCCTTAATGAAACAGTTACACTAAAAAAAGGAAAACATTAATAATAATAAAAAAAGTGGCATCCACGTGAGGGAGAATCAGGAATTCAGCATAGTAGTAGTATTATTTATTATTTTTCTTTTTTGTCATTGATAGGGGATTGTATTAACTTTATAAAAATTGTTATCATTAAAAAAGTTAATAATTACCTTTTTCGAATTTGAACTTTATTTTTTTTAAAGTTAAAAGTGATTACACTCAATACTTATTATAGGATAATAGCATTATATAATAATAATGTTATTTATAAACTTACATTTATGTTATTTTATATTTATAAATTTGTTTATTTAATTATACTATTGCCATCTTAAAATAATTGTTCAATTTTAAAATTTTATTTGTCCACAAATAATTATTTATTTAAAAAATTTAGATAATATTAATTATTTTTTAGTTATATCTCTATTAAATAAAAGAGAGAGAGAGAGAGTAAGAGGGAAAGAGATAATTTAAATAGATAGAGAATTAAGTAAATATAATTTTATAAAATATACTTAAATTTTTTTAATATTGAGATGTTTTTAATCATTCTTTTAATTCATATACCTATTTAAAATTGAACCGTTATTTTCAAATAGAGATAGTAGTTATGTACTATCTATATTTATACAATTTAAATTTAAGAAAAACTTTAAAGTTTAATGAATATCTACAAAAGTACTCATAAATAATTTATCAATATTTTATATTTAGTACAAAATTAACTACATAAATTTAGTTTTTACCAAGTAATATTCTAAGTTTGCTAATATAATTTTTATAAGAAGTTAGTCAATATATATGTGAAACTACACAATTAAAATGATGTATGTACTCCAAAAATTATACATATATCACTTCTTTCTTTAAAATTTAATTTTAATATATTACTAGCATATGTAATTTTTTATATTATAATGTAATTATATATTACTATATTGTTAAATTATTTAATTTTCTTACTAATTAATTTTAAATAATAATAACATATTTTTTTGTTTTTAACTACCCTATCTAAACTTGTTAGATTTTGACTAATCTAATTTATGTAGTTTACTATAAAATTAAAGTTCTCTTACTATTAATTTTTGTTCAATCATAAAATCCAAACCCAAAATTTTATTAAAGAAAAATACATATTTAACCACTTAAATTAATCAAGAATTAGTAAATAGTTTTTTGGTATATTAGCAATATTGAGGTTTAAACTTATAATTTCATACATACTACCCAAGCCCTCATCATTAACTCGCTCTTAGTAATTTTTAAAGTTAATAAATATTGTTA
This sequence comes from Pterocarpus santalinus, assembly GCA_031439595.1. Classification (NCBI taxonomy): domain Eukaryota; kingdom Viridiplantae; phylum Streptophyta; class Magnoliopsida; order Fabales; family Fabaceae; genus Pterocarpus; species Pterocarpus santalinus. The sequence goes on from CM062532.1 coordinate 64,848,493, forward strand.
GTAATACTCCCTCCATTTCATATTAATTAAAAAATAGTTTTGATTCATGTTATTTAGTTGTCAACTATTTTATCTTTCTATGTATTAATTATGTTTGAATGGTGTTGTGTTAGTAGGAAAAGATCCTAATTGCCATTGCTCTCATTGTTCTCTGCATAAATATGAAACACCTCTTCATGTCTTGAGAGACTGCCCTCTTTCTTTGGTTTTTTGGAACAGGTTGATTGATCCTTTGCAATATCCTAAGTTTTATACTACATCCATTAGATCTTAGCTGTTATCGAATTTGAAGTGTCCTTTTACATTCCCTGGTTTCTCTTAGGATGTTGTTGTTGCCTTGGCTATTCATTATATTTGGAGAGTAAGAAATTAGGAGATTTTTTTATTTGCTCACTCCTTTTAAAGAGGATATTTTTAATAAATTTTGGGTTATTTTCCAAAATCAATAGGTTTATTCTGGTTTAATGGATTCCTACTCTTCATATTCAGGTCGAGAGCTTTGTTTTATTTCATGGAAAATTTCTTTGCAGGGCTGGGTCAAGCTTAATTGTGATGGTTTTGATGATAGTTTTCATAAAGCTTCCAGTGGTGGGTTGGTAAGAGATGAATTGTGCTGTTACTTAGATGGTTTTATGGTTAACTTGAGCTTTTGTCCCATTATTGTGGATGAGATTTAGGGAGCCTTTTACACTCTTGAGTTAGGATTTCGAAAGATTATTCTTGAAATTGACTCTTCTACTGTTATTGCTTTAATTCATAAAGAAGTTGATATCAAACATCCTTATGCCTTGGTATAGTGATTGGGTAGTCCAAATGGTTAGCATTTATAGCAAAGCCAATCATGCAGCTAATTGTTTGGCAAATTTGGGTCATTCTTTACAACTTGGTGTTTGTTTTTATTTAGTTCCACCTAATTGTTTACATGATATTTTACATGATGACTTGATAAGCATTAGACTTTCTAGATTGGCAGTGTAGTTTGTTTTGCTTCGGGCATTTTGCCCTGTTTAATTACCAAAAAAAAAAGTAGAAAAATGATAACTAATGGTAATTTGGTAAAATTTGGGGTAATTTAATTTTGGGTTTTGCTAACCAGTGCATTGGATAAAGTTTTAAAAAGGATAAAGTTTACATTAAGTTCTTTATATTCATTTTAACCAATTCTTAAATTAAATAATAACATGTGAATAGTTTTCTTGGAATGAATAATTTAAAACTTAAAAGTATACACTTTTTTTAAGAAAAATGTGCGCTTGTCATTATTTAATTTGAGAATTTGATGGAATGGATGCAAGAAACTTTATTTAAGTTTTTTCCTTTTAAAAATAGTAAATTTTCAACTTTTCAATGCATTTAATATATTGAAAATGAAAATTTTTTATCTTTTCCATAAAAATTTACCACTTTTAAAACTTAAGGGACCTAACAAAACCTTTAATTTTGTTTACTTTGATTTGTTCTCAAAAATCAAGGTTATTAATTGATTTCTTATTTCCGATACAAAATGTTAAGATAATTAAAATAAAGGTATAGAGCAGTGGTTAGTGAAAAGTTTTTGAAATTTCTAATGCAATTAATATATTAAAAATTAAAAATTTATTCTTTAATTAAAAAATTTTTAATCTTAGTTTCTTTATGAATATTCTAGACACACTGGTTAGAAGAATTCTTAAGATAAAATAGAGAAAGTACATTAAAATTAGGGTGACCTAGCATTTTTGCCCTTAAAATATTAATATACTAATAAATTAATCTTTAAAAAATATTTTATTAGGTTGCAATGCCTCAATGATTATAGGGCTAGTAAATTAGTTTATAAAAGATTAATGTATTGATAAATTAATCCTTTAAAAATTAGAATAATGATATATCTTCCTAAAATATCGTCATAATCAACCTTATAATTTCTGAATAAAAAAAATAATGAATACTTTTTATGTTTTCTAAATAATAAATGTATTTGTAAAATATTGAATATTTTTCATATTTAATAATTAGAAAAATTATTAAAAAAATATTTTAAGAAGATATATTATTTTTTAAAATATTAATATGCTAATAAATTAGTTGCCAAAACATTTTTTATTAATACTAATGGAGTCTAGAATAACAAAATTCATTATTGATGTACAATAGATTAATAAAATGTTTTTTAAGAATTAATTTATTAAAAAAATTAATTTTTAAGGATCGAAATAGGATTGTTTATTGAAACTAAATTTTAATTTTATGTTTATTTTGAAAAGTCACAAAGTTGAAAGGAGATGTTAACGTCAAGTGGGGCCCTAGTCCCACTATACGGACGGAGAAAGTGCGTATCGTGGAGCGAAACAATTTGCTTTAAATAGAGCTGCTTTTGCGCCCCAAACTCCTTGCCCCCTCTCTCACTCCCTCCGCCTCATTTCCCCACCTTCACACGTAGTCGGCGCCACCCTAACCGCCAACAACAATCCTTCTCTGTCTCCGTCACAACTTCAGGTACTCCTTCTTCTTCTTCTTCTCTCTTTCTCTTTCGCCGTCATTTCGATCACTCTTCTTCTCTCCTCTTCCTCTTCCTCTTCCTCTTCCTCTTCCTCTTCATTTAATGCCATAACTGAGCTGTTTCCGTATTCACGCTAGATCTAGCCGTTCCCCCCTCCCTTGGATTCCTTAGATCTCTGATTGATTGATTCTTGTTGTACGAGATTTGCTTTTGTGGGTTGTTGTGGTAATTTTCTCTGATTCAGTAGGGCCCAATTCTTACATAATTTTACCCTCCTTGCTTTCCTCATGGGCGTATTATTATTATTTTTGTTATTATTATTATTATTATTATTATTATGTGACCTCTGATGAGCGATGAGAGACCGAGACTGAAAGATATCGAACATAGACCCCACAGTTCCCACGGTTTTTCATTATTTGCAATTAATTCTCTCTCTCTCTCTCTCTCTCTCTCTCTCACTAACATCAAAATAATAATATATCAAATTGAGACTGTGTCTCTGTGTCTTTTACGCAGCATCTATTCTCTATTATTATAATATTTATTCGAAAGGAGCATGTCTGTATGTGCATGTCTTTTTGTAACGTGCGGCTTTGAGCGTGTTGAGGTTCTCTCGGATCCAAGGAGGAGTCTTATCTTTCCAGATTATTTGTCGTAGTTCCGGGTCCGGGTTTTCGCTCCCCATGTCCCACAAAATAGGGCAAAACTTTTCTTTTTCCTTTACTTCGTTTTTATATTATTATATTAATTGATTAATTCATAAAATATAAAATATTTAAAAAATGTGTGGCACGCATATCTCATTTAAATTATAAGTTTAATTGGTATCTGTTGACTGTAAAATAGTTTCTGTTGTCAGCCAAATGTAAATAGAGGAAAGTGAGAATTTATGGTGGGTTCCTCATTATAATGGGTAGTTATTTGGATGAGTTGACATTTTCTACCATTTCTATTGGTTGACAGTGTAAAATTATTTTACACTATCAATATATTTAAATTAAATTCTTAAATTGTTATGTTAATTGAATAGTTTTTCAACGCTTCACAGTTTCGATTTTGAGTAATTGGTCTTCCCTCTGCCTACGGTGGGATATTTATTAGTCTATGGAGATTTGAATATAGTGTTTGTATCAATTGGTTGGTAAGTTATGGGATAATGAATGTAGTGTTTGTATCAAGTGGTTGTTAAGTTATGAGTGGACTGCTTCTCTGTTCCAAGTTGGGTAAATATCAGAAATAGTGAATGGCTCGCAGACGTCTTTTTGGGTGTGTTTGGTTGTAGAAAAAGTGTTTTTTTAATTAAAAAATATATTTGGAGAAATTATTTATTTTAGTTTTTATTTAAAAATTAAAAAAATCATTTTTAATTTTTAAGTAAAAATTGAAATGAATAATTTATATAAAAAATAAATTTTTTTAGTAGATAAAAAATAACTTTCTATCAAAAAAAAAAAAACTGAAATAAACACATCCTTTTAACGAAATTATTCACCAATAATATCTATTATTGATTTCAGATATCATATCCAATAAATAGCATATCTATAGGCCAACATACTAATATTTTTTTAATAAAAAAACAATTACAGTTTAAAATAGTTAAATTACTTTATACTATGGATAAATTATAATATCGGAATATTTATCAAAACTGGGATAAATTTTTTTAGAAAATGTAAAGCGAGACTCAATATATGCTACAATGTTATTTTTTTATTTTAAATTATATTTTTAAAAAGACGTTCCGCCATATTATTATTCAGAGATAAGACTGAATTCTTCTTAGTATATATTGTTTATTGCCACCTAATCCGTACAAATTTCTTTAAATTGTTTTTGTTAAATAGTATTGTAAAATTCTCCACCGCACAAGCCAGATATAGTAAAGCGTTTGGATTATAAGAATGTGGATTTGCAATTTTGCAAGACAATTATACGAGAAATATTTTTTTTATATCAAATTCATTGATATTTTGATAGATCACTCATTGAATGCAGAGAAAATGATAAAATAAAAATTTTAAAATAAAAAATTATATATTTTTTATTATCGATTTAATAGAATGTCATGAGGACATCCTATTTTAATGTTTAAATAACACCACTCTGTACGTATTATAGTAAAAATCTACGCCTTTTTATTTCAATTTGTCGACGGGTTCTCCGAAACGGGTAACGTATTGCGTATCTAATGAGATCGCGCGGAGTTACTTGAATCACGTGGGCTGGTTTAACAGTAACTAGGTAGGAACCAGGCAGCAACACATTACTTATATCACACGCCAAGGTACTTTTCTATGTAATTTTGTGTTTAAGACTAAATTTGGATGATTTTAGCCCGGCTAATTTATTTATGAATTTATTCAAACACTTTTTTTAAAATTTTTTTTAATGGTACTGTTTAAAGTGTTTTTATGTTAGTATAACATTAAATGTTTTGCGGGTCAAAAAAAAAATGTTTTTATTAGTTTTTTAAATTTTTCGAATGACTTAATACGATAACTGAATGGCCAAAAAAAAAAAGAAGAAGAGAAAAATGATAAAATTGATAGCGATAATTTCCATTATATAAGTGAGTTACATGAGAAAAATGATAATGTGAAGGTATGTAACTCTAAATGCTCATTTGGTTATACTTTTAAGAGATCTAAAAGATTTTTTATTAAAATGAGAATAAAAATATACAATAATTTGGATATAAAAAGGCCTTTTATTTAAAACTTTTTAAAATTTTAAAAGATTTTTGAGAAAAGTATCCTTCAAGTTATTTTTTATTTTAAAAAAATCTTTTGAAAAAGAATCTTATTATTACTTTTACATCAATAATAAAAAATAATTTTACTTTATCTTATTCAAACAAAATTTATCCTCCTAAATTTATTTATAACATATTCAAATCAAATAAAAATCATCTTTTTTTAAAATAACTCTACTAAAAAATCTTATTTTAATTGATCTTTTTTCAAAATAACTTCTCATCCTATAGTTTGGCGTTCTCTTGTATTTAATTATTATTATTATTAGTTTTTAATAACTTGTCCATGTTCTTGTGGGTCCCCTTATGATCTATTTTGGTATTTTGCTATCTTTCGTCGCGCTGGGGAAAATCTGTGCCGTAGGGACTAGGGATTAAAGTTGCCTTATTTGTGTACTTGATTAATGAATTTGTGACTTGCATGATTTATTTGCATATGAAGCTATACATTATTCATAAAAGCATGCCAGATAAGATATGGGACATCATGTTGGTACAGACATGTGTGCGTGTGTTGATGCTGAAATCTTGTGCTCGACTATTGGTTTGCACCACCACCCACCACTAGGCGAATCCCTATCAACTGGGTAGAAAAGGACTAGCCCATTGCCTTTCTGATCCGCGTAAAGAAAGAGCTGGTTTATTGCACATGCTGTGGTCCACTGTGGAAACTAGAAAACAGACAGAGTTACTAATAATAAGCAATGTTCATTGTTGTGAAACAAGGAATGATTGGGTCGCTTTAACTGTGTAGACTGTATATCTGGTTTGTTTACCTCGTATGATATTATCTAATTTAACCGCATTCAGTGACTGATTTAAATGGTTAGAACAATCTAATTATAGTTCAAAAGTCTCTTCAGTTTGATGTCTAGTTTTGTTTTTAAAACATTAATGATAAATTCTTTTATATGTGGTGTTCTTATTGATATATTCCAGCTTTGAAAGCCCAGCTTCATGTAGGCAAAGAAATGGGAAGCTCGTATAACTGAAATGTTCTGCCTACTGTTGCTTGTCCGAAAAGGCTTCCATGGGTTTTCGTATTTGTTATGTTTGCATGCTTTTTATTCCTTAACGTCAGTGGTTTTTTTGGGAATTTTTTGGGTATAGAAATAATTTACCTTACTATCGGAAAATAAAAATTTCTATCTATCCAATTTGCCCTGTTGTCTGTGGTCAAGATAAAATTTATGTAATTTTGGCTTGTAATGTACTCATTAGCGCCGATAAAGGTGGTGAAGTTACTGCTACAACCGCAAAGTTGATTTAAGGTTTTAGTCTTTGCCTTTTTTGGTTTGTAATGCTTTAAATTGTGTTGTTCTTTGTTAATCCGTGTGTTATTATTGCACGGACTGTTATTTTTCCCCTTACCAAATGGGAATGGAGATGAAATGAACTTGAAAAGAGTAATGAGTATAAAAACTTGGTTGCTATTGTTGTAGTGTCTGATCCACGCGTCAGAATTACACGTTTTGTTTAATTTTAGGTTTTGTGCTTCAAACGGTACTCACATTATTCATTCTCATTCTGTCTGCATTTAGAAAAATACTACAGCAGGTATTTCTGACTGTCTTAGATTTCATTCCTGTTCCCGTAAAATCTAACTTGTACAATTGCATAGTAGAATTGTGCTTAATGCACTGTTATGTTATGTACAGGTTGCGGGAAGATGGGAGCTGGTGGCCGAACCTCTGTTCCTCCTCCTAACAGGAAGCCAGAGGCTGACTATGCAAAGCGTGTTCCGTATGAAAAACCTCCCTTCAGTCTCAGCCAACTCAAGAAGGCCATCCCACCTCGCTGTTTCCAGCGTTCTGTTATCCGCTCATTCTCCTATGTCTTCTACGACCTCACCATAGCCTTCTGCCTCTATTATGTTGCCACCAATTACTTCCACAAACTCTCTACTCCTCTTACATTCTTGGCTTGGCCTATCTACTGGGCTATCCAAGGTTGCATCCTTACTGGAGTTTGGGTCATTGCACATGAGTGTGGCCACCATGCATTCAGTGATTACCAGTGGCTTGATGATACAGTTGGCCTTGTTCTCCATTCTGCTCTCTTAGTCCCATACTTTTCATGGAAGTTCAGCCACCGTCGCCACCATTCCAACACTGGTTCTCTTGAGAGGGATGAAGTCTTCGTGCCAAAGAAGAAGTCGAGTGTCGCATGGTACTCTAAATACCTTAACAACCCACTAGGCAGAATCCTCACGCTTACTGTCACCCTCACTCTTGGCTGGCCACTCTACTTGGCTTTTAATGTCTCGGGAAGGCCTTATGACAGGTTTGCTTGCCACTATGACCCTTATGGTCCTATCTACTCTGACCGTGAACGGCTTCAGATATACATATCAGACGCTGGAGTGCTTGCAATGTGCTATGGGCTATTCCGTCTTGTCATGGCGAAAGGGCTTGCCTGGGTTGTGTGTGTCTATGGAGTTCCATTGCTGATTGTCAATGCATTCTTGGTGTTGATCACATTTTTGCAGCACACTCACCCTGCATTGCCACACTACGATTCCTCTGAGTGGGACTGGTTGAGGGGAGCCTTGGCAACAGTTGATAGAGATTATGGAATTCTCAACAAGGTCTTCCATAACATTACAGACACTCATGTGGCGCATCACTTGTTCTCCACAATGCCACATTATCATGCAATGGACGCTACAAAGGCAATAAAGCCAATTTTGGGAGAGTATTATCGATTTGATGGGGCCCCATTTTACAAGGCAATGTGGAGAGAGGCAAGAGAGTGTATCTACGTTGAGCCAGATCAAAGTACTCAGAGCAAAGGTGTGTTCTGGTACAACAATAAGTTTTGATGATTAGAGCTGCTGCTGTCAAGCATGTCGTGTGGTTGGTGGGAAGGTTTAAAATCTTCCTGTCTGACAATTACAATGTTTGCTTATTGGGAATAACTTTGTTGAACCCTGATATTGGTCGTTACAAGACAGTAGTGTAGTGGTTTGCTTGATTGCAGAATAAGATATAGCATTTCTGTAACAGTTGGATTATTGCACGATGGCTTGAAATCAGTGCTTCTAGTGGAAGCTTATTCTTATCCTGTTAGTTCTTGATTCCAACTTATTAGTAGTATATTCTCTATTGCCTGTTAAAATTCTTAGATGTATTAATTCCGAATTATTCGTTCTAGATTTAGCCAGAGGGATTCTTTCATGTTCTCCATTATTAGAGTAAAATGTTATAAGAAAGAAAAATATAAAAACAAAATTGATAGATTAATACAAATAATAGTAGGTTCTATGAAAAACACGAGTTTTATGTGAAAACACAAGACAAATATGCGAGGATCTCAACTATTGTACAATTAATGATCTAAGGAGACATTACAAGGATCATAACTAATGTTGAATAGGCTGAATAATAGGAGCATAAAGGTGGGCAGCACCACATTCAGAGAGCACCAAATTTAAAATACACCGGAATCATTTTCCTGTTTCCACAATAGCTGCCATTTGGATCATTTGATTTCAGCTTGAGCGAAATTGCAGTTGCCTTGCCTTGATGTTATAGAAAAGCTAGCAAGATAATCTCCAATAACCCACCATCTGGAGCAATACAACTCTATCAACATTGGTTTTAACTTTTAAACCAACTGTAAAGGGGGGCTTTTGGAGAAGTTACCCGGTGATCCTATAATACAACCATGTAACCTCATGTAAGATTGTTGATTGTAGTCATTCTACTCACATGGTGATATTTAAACTTCAATTAGCTCTACAATTCCCAGCCCATCTTCAAATGATATTTTTAAATTCAGTGATGTTAGAATGACTTGCCATAACAATAGACACGTGATAAATTTTGAGTAGAAAGACGGAAATTATAGGTGGGAAAAAAAAAATAGCGTTCTTCCCATGTCTTTTGCCTTAATTTGGGCATCAATTTCTAGGCAAAAAATTCGCAATTATCTTTTCATTTTGGTCGCCTCTTAGTGTAAAACCCTCTTCTAATAATCAAGAGTATTTGAGAAATGTGCATAGCCAATTTTCGTTGGGTTTGTGGCTAATTTCCGTAGGGATGTCAATTTTATATTTGATTATAAGGTATTAAAGAGTTTTAAATCCTCTTACAATAAGAAAATACGATGCACATAATTTAGTTTGCTAATTGAGCTACATCTTGTTATATCATCTGCACTTTAATCTACTCTTTCCCTATATACTCTAGGTCGTAAATACCTTTTTTCATATGAAGCAAATCATATAAAAGTCACGTAATATTATATCATTTAATGCTTTAATGTTAATTTACATATATCCAACAGTGACATTTTATATTTAAATAAAATGACCCATGCAATTATCGAGGAAGCATCAAGGTTTCTTTTTTTAAACTTTTATAAAAAAATATGTGTTAAACAAAAGATATATATATATATATATATATATATATATATATATATAAATTGAAAATAATTAAATAATTTTTAAAAAAATTAAAATTTATAGAAAAGGCATTTTAGCATTTTTTTTCATAAACTAAAACAAGTAACTTCTAAAAAAATTTTAAAGAACAATATCATAAAAAAAATACTACTTCCGTTTTGAAATAACTATCCATTTTTTAAATTTTATTTGTCTATAAATAATTATCTATTTAAAAAATTTAAGTAATATTAATTAATTTTTTCAATTATATCTCTATTAAATAGAGGAAAAAAGCAAATGGAAAAATATAATTAAGAAAAAGAGTGAATTAAGTAAGAATAATTTTGTAAAATATATCTAAATTTTCCTAATATTAAGATTTTTTTAATCATCTTCTTAATTTATGTGCGTATTTAAAACTTAATAGTTATTTTAAAATGAAGGAAGTAATAAACTTAGAGTGTATTTGTAAATTTTTATATAATTAAAAAAATTGAAAATAAATTTTTTTAGAATTTTTTTTAGAAAACATATTTTTTTGTATTCTAATTATTTTTAAAAATTTATACAAATATGTGAAAAATAATTTTTTTACTCAAATATAAATTTTTTTCCAAAAAAATTAAATAAACGCACTTCAAATAAATACATTTAATAGACACAAGGAAAACGCATTATCACATGATAAGTGGTGTGGGACACTTTAATTTCTGCTATGCTTAAAGCAGGAAAAACTCTAACAAAAAGTATTAAATAGATTGGTAAGTGAATTGTACTTTTACCAAAGAACTAAAATTTAAATTTTGGAAAAAATAAAATAGATAATTATTAGAAGAATCACTTAATTATAACATATTTGAGAGATTAGTCTTAGGAAAATAAATATGGAGACACCTAAGCCAAATAATTTTTTTCCAAAAGCCCATGTGTTTTTTTAGGTCTGCACAGCAAACCCATGTTGCAAGCAATTCTCGTGCGAGGCTGCGATGTAGGGGGCCGGCCCAAAAACAATCACATCAACCTGCTGCGAGCTAAGATAAGACGTGTGGAATTGAATTTACGTTGGACTTATCAATCCATTCATTATCCTCATAAAGATAACACTTAAAAAACCCATATTTGGCTGAAACGGGTGGAAAAGGCGCTTTGGACATTGTAACATAGGCGCATGTCTGGATTTAATTCAAATTATACTAGTTTATCTCTGACCAAAAAAAAAAGAGAAGAAAAAACTAGTTTATCAAAATAAATAAATAAATAAATAAAAAGCATTCGAGTAAAAGGAATTTCTAAAATAATCAAAATTAAATACATCCTAATGCTCTCTTGACTGATAAATTATTATGTTCTTGAGAAAAAATTATTTTATAACATTATACCTGTAATATTTTTGCCAAGAAAAGTTATTTATATCTCATATTTTAATTATATTTTTAATATTTTAACTAAACCAATGCACATTTGATATCAAAAAAAAAAAAAAATTCACTTACTTTAACAGCACGTGGAAGTTCTTCTCATAACCATGTCAATTTTGAGGGATATTTTACTAAAGCTACATATGAACCTCTGAATCCTTCTATCAGACATTATACAGAAAAAATATTGCAGTTGAGTATTACTGTATTTCATTTTTTTGTCATAAAAAATATTTTTTCAAGATGAATATTACTGTATTTCATTTTTTTTATCATAAAAAAATATTTTTTCAAGATAATTCGGGCATTAAATTTTAGAGAGTAATTATATATTATATATTAGGGTATGTAGAGTTTGTTACAACTTCTTCATTGGGATTAGTTAAGAGAGTTAGAGGTTATAGTAATTAGTTACATTGCTCCCACTATATTAGTCATATTGTATATCCATTGTATTCACCTTTTTCATTGTCTAGTCCCACTTCGAAGCCCTCCTTTCCACTACATCTCTCTGAAAAACAACTTATAACAAACTCCACATACTCTAACATTATTAAAAATAAATGAAACAATAGTTTGATTCCCAGTATGTTACTTGCACCAAAGCAGGTAGCACAAATATGTTACAAATAGGTTATTTTGGAATTATTTTAAAAAAATCTCAAAGTTAAAAAAGCTTACAAAATAAGTTTGTCATTTGTAATTTCTGTTTTTATTTCTTATATTTAGGTATATTTTTTAATAGCTAAACATGTATACATGAACATAATTAGCGAATCCTGGTTTTGGGTGAGACCATAATGCATATTGGTTGCGATTCTTCGCGAATGACAACGAATATCTACTTGAAAAAACAAAAGATCACCTTTGTTGTCATGTATACCTTCATATGATGCGAAATCATTTGTATGTTCTGATGTGTTATCCAAAACTGTATAATTTTATTGGTTATAATCTTAGTCTTAATTTATGTTTTATCAAGTTCTGAAGTATCAGTTTTCCTGTTATAAACAGGCTTTACTTTCGATATTTAATCAATGAAATTTTGTTGGAAAAAAAAATACAAGAAAAGATCCAAATATTGCTATGTTAATGGTAGCCTCTCGTTCATCTTCCTTAATCATGAGTCCATGACGATGGAAAATCCTATTACATCATTCTAAGTCTTGCTGGGCTGCATTTCATGATCACTCACTGTCACAGAACAAAAAGCGATATGGCAAAAAATCAGCTGAATAAAATCATTTTAAAATTGTTTGAAAACTCTTCATAGACGAAATTATTTCGTACAAAAATTTCACCTGATTTTTTTTTCGGTCCGAATTTCACCTGATTTTATTAAGTGTAAATTTTCATTTTTAAATACGAAAACCGCAACTAGGCCGGCGTTATTAGCCTAGCAGTGCCGGTAAAAGTTAACAGCAGTTTATGACCTTCGCACGATTGGGGCATATTTTTGGGTCATTGCCTATAACACATGGACCGTCGTCTACAATGGCCTTACCTTAGATTAATTGATGATGGGCTCACAATGTATGCTTTATGAAAATGAAATGGGCGGGGGCAGGCGGCAAGTGCATCCCATTTGTTCTTTTCGGATCCAAGGAAGTGCTTGCATCTTTAGATTGGTATGATTATCGAGCATGTAATGTCTTAATCGAGGAATCAAATTTAAAACTATGCTTTTTTATCACTTTTTTTTTTCAATTCTTTATTTAAAACTTAACCCTTGAAAAAAATTTATGAGTAATTTTTTTTTAAACAAAGTATTGAATTTTAAGGTGAAAAACTGTGAAATTTGTTTAAATAGTTCAAAGCTCATTACTTATAGATAAGGTCTTATGTTCAAATTTTATAACTAAAGAAAATGTAACATTGCCAATGAGTTCTAGTTCAAGTGGCATCTTTCTTGCTCCTTGTGCCAAGAGATTGCCAAGAGATTGTTGGTATTAGGTCAAGTGTTCAATCCTCGTGTACCTATCCTGTTTCTCATTCCTCTACCTCCACTAGAAATTGCTTATAGCAAAAAAAAAAAAAGGGCAAAAAAAATAGCATTAAAAGAACTTTACTCAATAATAAATTAATTTGACTTAAATAAAATTTATTAGAGTTAATTTTAAATACTAATAATTAAAGAAAAAATTAGAGAAATGAAGAAGAGAAAAATGGGGTCATGGGAATTTTATCCAACCTACTCAGTGTGCAAAATCAAAATTGGGCATTGAGAGATTGGGAATTTAGATCATCTAAAGTGAGGGGTTCATCACCTTTTGGTTAATAACTTTCATCATATATGGATCCCATCTATTAATCTAAAAGTAATTAATCTCTCACTTTCTCATTTTACAAACATACTCACTTTAAATGATCCAAATCCAGAAATCAAATATTGCGCATGCTATATGATGCGAGATAGCTAGAAGACCACAAGGTTGGATTTGAAACACTGTGACTGTGTGAGACTTACAAGCACGTATAAATCAAGGATCCATGCATATCTTAAGTTGAGTTTCCACTATATCAGATGTTTCAACGGAATACCGATACACCATTTAGTTCTCAGCTTCTCATTCATGATCTCCATACATTCTTTATTGGGAAATTAGAATTGATGGTTAGTATTTAAATGAAGCTCAAGTTTAAATATTGATTCGTGTTTAGCCAATATTAAGCGGTGGCTACCAATTGAAAAACAATAGACTCTACCTTTTCTACTTGTCAAAGGCCTCGGTGATTAGTATTCAGCAGATTGAACCGTTTAGGATATAGAAGCTAAATGAACGACTGAAAGGGCGTAAGAGAAATGTTTGCTTACTTAGCAGTGCATTTTTAAAGGTGGTAAATTTTTTTTTTTTTTTTACAAAACTTATTAGCATGAACGATGCACATATTGATAAGTTTTGTGTATATTATATAAAATTTACCAGCGTATATACTGTTCATGCTGGTAAGTTTTTTTTTTACAAAATTTATTAACATAAACAGTGTATATACTAATAAGTTTTGAAAAAAAAACTTGAACAAAAATAGTAATGATTATATAGGATTTATTATCTAAGTATTTTTGTCATTTTTTTCATTTTTCTCATTTTTTAGTATGTGTTTACTATTTATGCATCCCTATTCTCATAGCATAATTCTTGATAGAAAAAAATACATTTACATATAAGTGATCGAGAGTATAATAGTTATAAAGTAACAAATCGAACTTCCTTCTTGTTATTATGAAAGGAGTTGTGTTATTTAGACATAAACATCCAACACGACTCTCAACTCACTGTGATATCAACAGTTAAAAATGAGTGGATTTTTTGTTTTAAATTTTTTCACTTATTATTTTTAACAGATCCAACGGCTTTGGAAGAAGTGTGTCGATGGGGTTTACATATAAAAAGCATTTTCCTTATGAAAAACATATATAACATTATTTAATAATTATATGTAAAAAGATATATATAATAAGCAAAGCACACATAAAACTCAGAGATTTTATTTCCCATGATTAAATGATCAGATAATGATTTAGTTTGCCGCGGCCAAAACTGCTAAACGCGGATTACTAATTAAGCTGTCATTAACTTGAGCAAGTAGTGCTAGGATGTGTGGTTGATTTCCAGCCGCGCGGATTTCGTATGGTACTTACCCAACAACAATTGTATTTTGAGCTAGGTTTCATGTCTTACAGCTAAGATTTGTCTGTGTATATATATATATGTGTGTGTGTGTGTGTGTGTCCGAAAGGGACTTTAGTAGTAATATTGAGCTCATGTACGTAGCGTAGCTGATAATTATGCAGAAACCGGATATATTCCACCTAATTATCCGTGAAGTTGGTGTGCTAATTTGAAGATGAAAGAACAATTAGCATAAAGCCTATTGCAGTATCAAACTACAGAATGTGATTAGATTAATTACTTATGCACTAATTAGTTTAAGGATTTAATATATTTAGCAATGTAAACAAGTTAAAATCGAAAAGAATATTTTAATGAAGATATACATACATGCAAGCAATATCCTTTGTCGTTTCAGGAAAGATAAGAAACAAAACGTCCACATCCATCTTCCCTCCCCCAAACCCTCCCAAAAAATATACACAAATAGTAATTGACATTTAACATTTTTCTTTTATAATAATCAGAAGTTGGAGACTGGGGGACCATTGAGTTCCATGTGCTTTTATGCACCCTATTTCTTATCTTTTAATTTTATATTGAGAATTGCTCGATGTACTCTCTCTTAATTTTCATTTGTCAGACAAGGATCCTCATCCGATCCTTGGCCCTAACAGACAAGCTTGTTCTACTTTCCAAAATTTCCCTTTTTAATTATTTTCTTCCATCTCTTTCTCCTTTCGATCAAGCCATCTCTAATTTTTGCTTCTGTCTTCTGAACCTGCGCATATATATATGATTCCATGTATTCTTCCCTTCTAAAAGCTGCACATATACCTCTCACTAACCCTTACATCCCTCTCTCTCTCTCTGTTTTTCTTTTTTTTTTTTTTGATTTGTTGAATTTGACTTTCCATATGGAAAACAAGTTCCGCAAGCATAATACTCACACATGCGTACCCAAATCACACCCACCTGCCCTAGCCATGCACAAGGACTCCCAAACAATATCGAAAACGAAGCCCAAGATACGCATAATTCACATATTTGCACCCCAGATCATCAAGACCGATGTTGAAAACTTCCGCGATCTGGTGCAGATGAAAACTGGGAAACCAAGTGGCCAAAAGTGTTGCAACAATAAGAAGCCAACAATATTAGCAGGAACCGCAGGGAGAGATGACAAAGATTCAAGAAAGAGCAACAGTGGCAATAGCCTTATTAGTGGCATTTCAGATGATGATAAGCCCAAATCAGTGAACAAGAGAATGAAGCTGAGGAGTGGAGGGTTTTTGGGGTTAGATCAGTGCGCAAGGGAGAGATCATCGGTGAAAAAGGAAGAAGAAGCACTTTGCGGTGATGAAATCAGTTCTGGCGGGTACTTGGGAGGACTCTCAGATTTGGAAGAAGGGTTTATTTCTGAGCTTGGCGGGTTTCCACTGTTTCCCTTGGATTGCAATCACGTGCAAGGGTTTGAAGAATCTCAGTCTCAGGTTTTATGAGGATTTCTAGGATGTATATTTTGTGATATATAGATAATACATACGATCTACTTTTTATATGTTTTTACTTCTCTGTTTCTTTGATTTGGAGGTTCATATCGTGTTTGTGATTATGAACTATTTTGGTATAAATTTCTGATCATAAATAACGGCTGACTGAGATCTGTTGGATCATCATATCCGAACGTTTATTTCTCTTTCTTTCTTTCTTTCCTTTTTTCCCCTCTGAAATTATTGCAAATATCTCAGTTAACTTGAGGGAGAAGAATTGAAGACATATAAATTTTAACAGGAATACTATTTGATATGACAACTTCGGTAGAAAACTGCACAAATTCAAATTAGATATGTAAGAGAGGAGAAAAAAACATAAATTACAAAAAAGAAGAAGAAGAAATGATTAGTTATAAAAAATTTTCAGATTTATTCACACAAATTGTACCAATTTGTATTGGTACTATCTATCTTTATTCAAGTTTTAATTATATCATCGCTTATTTTTTACACTCTCATCGAGTTAATTATTATGTTTGTAAGGCTTTATAGGTAATGAGTACTTAAGTCACATATTTTTATTGATATAGTAATATATGATTAAATGTCTATATCAAGATTAAGCTGAGGGATAGACTCATCCTATTTGATATGTCTCCGAGTTTTTTGAGTACTTATAAAGGTACTCACATATCCCCACTATGCAATGGAAAAATCTAAAAAATAAATCCAATACATAGTGATACATGAGCAGAAGATCGAACAAGTAAGCCAAACTCGTTGGGCAAAGAAGATATAAGTGAATTAAAGGAATGAATTCTCACTAAAATTTGTAAAATTCAATTTTTTTTTTTGTATGGATCACCAGTATCCAAAAGTCCATTGGATTCCGATTAATCTAGATCGAGCTGGGCCAGTCCATTATGGAGATAAAGTTCTCTTAGGATTAGTTTTTTTTTTTTTTTTCCATCTATAATACTCGAATTCAAGACCTTATTTAAGGGGAACAAGTGCCAAATCACTTGAATCAATTAAACGTTGGTTTGTAAAATCCAATTTAATTGCTTATGTTTAATCTCACATTATATAATCAAATCGATAAAAATATGAAAGAATTCATTTTTCTTAGATCTATTTTAGAAGAAGAGGAACATCAATAAGTAGAATTGTGGTTGCTTGTAGGGGATGGCAATGGGTATCCATGGAGGTAGGGACATGCCCCCGCCCCCGCCCTCGCCCCCGCTCCGGTCCCCATTTTGAAATTTGCCCCCATCTATGTCACGGGTCCCCATTCCTTGTTCCCCGTGAGGATTCAAATCCTTGTGGATATCCACAGGTTTATACAAAAAAAAAAAAATTCAAACAAAAGAAAAATTATATACAAAAAAATCTTAAACTTGAATATAATAGTCACAAATATTTATAATTTATTATAATATTTATTATAATATTAGTAACACAACACAATCAAAATTAAAAGTAAAAATAAAAATACATTATATAAATCCAAATTATTATAAATTTTATTTTGATTAAAGTTAGCTAATTATTGTAAATTTGATTTTGATAAAAGGTTTAGTCTACCACATGTTGACTATAGTTTGAATTAACTTGATTTAATTGTGTATTATTATCAAAATATATTTATAAATTAGTCATATATATATAGAGAGTTTAATTAGTATACACTGACAATGTAAAACAATTTTACATTATCAATTAATAGAAATAGTAAGAAGTGCCAACTCATACAAATAACCACCTATTATAACGAGAGGTCTACCATGATTTCTTACTTTCCAATATTTCTATTGGCTGATAGTATAAAATTGTTTTATACTATCAATACATTTAAATTATATATATATATATATATATATATATATATATATGATAAATAAATGAGGATTTAGTGGATCTCCATAAGGCAAATACCTCATCCCCCACCCCCGCTTCATTTAATAAATGGTGACTTTGTCCCCATCTTTGTAAGGACCAAACCAGTCTCCATACTCATCTCTATCACATGAAATCCTTGCAGATACTCACTTTGACAGATTTGTTTGCCATCCCTAGTTGCTTGTCCTCAATTCTTTCCCGCTATAGTTATGGCGAAGGCCGTGAATGCCACCGGCACGGAGACCAAACTTGATCCAACCATTCAGGTCAATATTTCTGAGTTTAAAATTTTGATGGAATTTGCTTCTTTCTTCGTTTGTCTTTTCCTAAGTGGGCCTCTTCTGATGTATATAATTTAGCAAAAAATAAACAAGAACGTGCAAAGACCAACATTAGATCAACATGCTAATTACTTACCTTGCAAGAATGCATGATGATGATATATTTCGATCCAAACGCTGTATGGTGTTTCCCACTAGCCATATCCATTGACAAACAAGTATTGCTATTGATAGGCTAGCTAGTTTTTAGACATGATTGTGATACATGTAGAATTACCTATAAATGATTAAGAATTTTTTGTATTTAGCAGTGAATCTTTGTATGGAAAAATATGAGGAATAATATGCTAATAAGTGGTCAATGGCGATTGGCATATTTGGTGGGTCTTCCATTTATACATCTCCATAACTTAGATTTGATTCTCAAGCTCTCCTACTGGTGAGTTATGTGTAAGCACTTCTATATATATAAGCACTTATTGAGTTGAGAATAGGAATGTTTGCAATTTGATTTGAATCGATTTTGAGTAAAAAATAATTTGATTCAAATAATATAATTTATTATGGTTTGGATTGAATCGATTTGATTTAAATTTTGAATCCAATCCAATCTGATCCAATTTTTATTGATTTAGATTGGATCAATTTGATCGATATTTGAAAAAATAAAATTTTAAATTTAGAATATTAGAAAATAAAAGTAACCTAAGTTAATAAAATTAATAAATAAAAATAAAAAAATAAAAAATAATTTATTTAATATTTATAAAATGTTATTTAACTAAGAATGATACTTAAATAAAAAAATTATGTAATAAATTTAAATTATTATAATTAAAAGTATAAACTTAATAATAAAAAATAATATCATATAATATTATACGGTTTAGATTGAATCAATTTTCAAAATTAAACCCAAAATTCGATCCAATCCATGTTGTTTATAAAAAGCAAAATATAATCCAATTCAAACTTTTATAATTTTGATTGGTTTTCAATTTGGATTGAATTGATTTAGTGATTTTCATTAAATTGGATTGGATTCCAATATCCCTAATCGAGAAGCATTAGGGATAGCAATGGGTATTGATAGATGTTGGCTTAACCCGACCCCATCCTTATCCCCTTCTTGACAAGTCTTAATCTGCCTCTAAACTACTTTGTATGTTTTGACAAGAAATACCTACATCCCTCTTGTTATATTTTTTTAATGTTATCATGAATGTTTTTTAAATTCAATTTACACAATAACTGTTTATTTTTTTAAAAAATATTATGAAGTCTCAATCTGCCTCTAAACTACTTTGTATGTTTTGACAACAAATACCTACATCCCTCTTGTTATATTTTTTTAATGTTATCATGAATGTTTTTTAAATTCAATTTACACAATAACTATTTATTTTTTTAAAAATTATTATCTAACAAATTGAAAGACATGTTAAACAGAGTTTTCATAAATTAAATAATTATTCTAATATTATAATAAAGGTGTAAGTGAAGCAAAGACAAAGGCATGACAAGAAAAGGGTGCGGATAAAGATGCGAAGCGTGAAGGTAGAGGTGCACAAAATATAAAGGTATGGTGAGATAGGAATGGAGGCATAACAAAGTGGAAGTGAGAGATAAGAAGGTGTTTAGAATCAATTAGGGGATGATGAATTTGTTTCAACCAAAAAAAAAAAAGGGAAATTATATATATGTGAGGTACAAGGCAGGGACAAGTATATCTTGAATACAAACTCACCTATTCCCGCACTATCTTTGTCACCTTACCCTACCTGCCATTGTTGTGAAGCAAGTTTAAAGCCCTGCTGAAAGGGTTAGGGTGAAGCGAATATCAACTAATTGGGTTTGAACTTTGAAATGCCACTCCTATAAGGCATGCGTTCTAACCTTAGATTAGGTCGAGTTTTTCTTTTAACTTAAATTTTTGTATTAAAAAAATGCTAATAAGTGAGGATTCAATTATATTCTTGTTGAATTTAGTGCAATATATATATATATATATATATATATATATATATATATATATATCACATCTATTACTTAATACCTTAGTACATTTACTATATTTTATTTGAAACATAATTAAAATTCTCGTATTTATTTTACATATCAATCACCAAATATTTAAAATAATATCCGGTTAAATCATGGGTTAAAAAATATTTCTCCTTGCCAATAGCTAGTGGCAGCAACTTCTCGCATCTAGCTTTAATATCAAACAAGGCATCGATATCTAGTCGTTCCCAAATTGGAACAGTCTATTAGAATTTTAATTAAACAACCATTTAGGTTTTTAACACGTTGGAGGAAGAGCTGAACTATTTTGCCATCACTCTTGAAATTACGTAAAATAATTGTTGGACTGAAAACAAATGGAAGGTTTTAGACCAAGGGCATAATTTAGGGTAAATAAGCATATCCTTAGTTCGGGAGTGACTGTTAGCACTTCTTATTGTCTATTGCCACTCCCCATTTAATTAATATTGTTTAATTATCCTAAAGTGTCCTTCTTTATCTTTCGTAAGTAAACTAATAATCTATTATTATTTCTAGTTTTATTCATACTTAATATTATTAAAATTTTTCTTTGAAAATTTATTTTTAATATTGTATTATTTGTAATTCTGTAATCTTTTATTTTATGAAAATCATTTCATTTTGACTCATTTTTCACATGGAACATATTAAATTTATATCTTCACATAAAAAAAATATAATTGTGTAACAAATTAATTCTCTTAATCTTAAATATAGTTTCTAGATTAAATTGAATTTTTTACTTCATATAACTTTTTTAAAGCATAATAGATTTTTTATATTTTTTGTTTTAATATTCTATAAGTATATATGAAATGAAAATAAGTTAAGTAAATTATTGTTAACATGGTAAATTTTGAAATAAATAAAATAATTATTAATAATAATTTTAAATTTTAATTAACATTCACAATCAATGTAAAAAAACCATACTAGCATCCAATAAAATTTTTTCACTTTATTTAATGAGTTTGATATCTCATATATTGTATAAACACCTTAAATGATATGAAAATATAGCATCAAATATTAGTATAAATTTTTTATCCAAACTATGAGTATATAACTATGAAATAAATTAAATAACTAATTTAACGTATTATGTTACCTTAATTTTTAAGAATAAAAATGAAAAATGAAAAATATAATAAAAATTGCGAGATCGGCAATGCAAATGCTAGTATAATATGTTTATTTAATACAAAATTAAATTATATAAACACAAGATGATAAAATATCTGGGTATGTATGTAATATATTATAATTTATTTGTTCACTTTCTTTTATTATTTTTTTTATCTTAAATACTACTTTGCTTGCATTGTAAAAATTTTATAAAGTAAGTTAATATTTGTATCCAAATAATTACATTAAATAAATTAATCATAAATACTTCTAATATTTTGTGGTTACATAAAAATGAAAAGTATAATCAATATCAGACATTTCAAAATTAAATTAACTACCATTTAATAAAATGTATATATAATTATTACGAAAATTTTTCACAAAATAAAAATTACAGAAGCACAAATCATAAAATTTCAAAAGAAGTTTTATTGAAAAATATCAATAATAATGAGTTTGAATAATATTGAAGTAACAATAGGTTATTAGTTTTTTTTGTCTTGATTGAGTCACCGGTATCTGGACCGTATTATCACGAATCCGACTAATCCAACCCGACTCGACGGTTGGCCCATTGAAGGGGCAGGGATCTCCCAACGGAAATTTTTTCTATTCCCAGGACTCGAATTCGAGATAACTGGTTAAGGGACCAAGTGCCAAACCACTTGACCAACCCCACGTTGGTACAATAGGTTATTAGTTTGATTATGAAAGAAAAGAAAGGGAATTTTAAGACAATCAAATAAAAGTTTATTAAATAGGGATTGACAATAGACAATAAGGAGTGGCAATAGCCACTACCCCTTAGTTTTAGTTAATTTTTGTCAAGAGTTTTATTTTTATATTTTCTGTCTATGTAATATTATATTAATTCATAATATCTTTCAGTAATTATGAGTTAATTCAATTGTATTATTTGAATTTATTGGCAGATGAGTAATTTAATCCCTTATTCTTATTTTCCAATTTAGCTTCTTACGTTTTAAACCATGTACTAATTAATTAATGCGGTTTTCTCCCTTATACTTCTATCAATCTCAATAAAAAAAGTAATGATGTAAAACTAACCTATCGTGTCATGTTGTTGCCGTTATTTGTACACTACTGGATTGCCTATCAATCCACATTTTTTATTTTTAGTATGAATTTTAAAATAAAATTTTATTTAATTTTGTAAAAAATAAACTAAAATTTAGAAAGAATAAAAATGTGTTAATAATTTGTAGCACTAAGTGGTTTAGTTTTAAGGTATATGTAGTGAGAGTTGATCAATCAATGGGTAGGGTTTTTTTTTTTTAACAATTTTATCCATTTTTCATTTATATTTAATTGATTATGTATAGACATTAGTTAAACATGTTTATGGAACTCAAAATTTATTTCAATATAATTTTGAGAGACTAAAAAGTAGTTACAAAACAGAATTCCTTTTATATATTTATAGTTTATATTTAATTAATTATGCATAGACATAATTAAATATATTTATGAAACTCAGAATTTATGTCAATCTAATTTTAAAAAACCAAAATGGAATCCCCTTTATATATATATATATATTACCACCAGTAGTTACACATTGTCATTTCAATTATGGTTTATAAAAAAATGTTATACCAAGATCGAATTGGTAGATGATTTAAAATGAAAGAGACCAAGTTAGAAAAAAACAGAAAGATAATCAAATTGGGAAAAAAAAAGGCCCAAATTGCATTTTTTTTTTGTTTTATATATTTTCGTAGCTTAAGCTTAAGATGCTCAAATTCATTCTTCAAATGAGTTTTGTTCTTGCTTGACAAAGTTTATTAGATAAAATTTCTAAACAACAGTAGATATATTGTCAAATAATAAAGGGCTTGAAGATTTGTTTTGAAAAAAAAAGAAAAAAGAAAAAAGATAAAGGCTTATGGACATATATATAGTTGTGCTTAGGTTTGTAAGGTATCCACTAGCGATAAAACTAACTTATATTAGAGAAAATTACACATAATATTTTTTTTTTTTTGGGGTTCATAGAAAAACAATTAGCTAAGTCACTGTAAAAAGCACCTTGATTATATATCTATTCAATATAACATTTAATAATAAAATTTATTTTTATGTACAAAAGTATGATTGGGGCCCTATAATATTAAAAACTATACGTTAAATAAAGTTTTCATGATTTAGGCGGCAATGACAAGACCCGGTTCCTTCCTCTGGCTGTGGGAAGTATGTTGACCTGAAGCAGCTACATGAAGCGAATAAGGTTGATGAATTTTATTAGTAAATTGCAGTATTAATTCATTAGTATGTATATCCTACAGTTGTTCATATTATTAATATGTGAATTTCTATTAAAATCTTTGTTTGCTACAAGTGAAGGATATCTAAACCGACCATACGTAACTCTAACATCGTCGTGTTGGTGGCTGCTCCACTTGCTCTTTTATTGCGTAAGATCACACGGTTGTTTTGTGCTACTTTCTTTATGGTTCCCCTTCAAATTAAGTGATGGACTTCCCGTCGCTTTTAAATCAATTTCTTCAGTTTTGAAATTTGATTATTATTTGTCCTTAATTAAAGAAACACGTGAGTTGCTATACTGTTGTTATTCTACTTCTAAACCACTAGCTTCTTTTAATGGCCGTCAGACTTGACCTTAAACCAACTTGTGGCTTTTGATACTGATCATTATATTTAGGCTTAATTTAATAGTATTTTTTAAGAGGGTATTTCTATTTATAAAAAATATAAATTAATTTTTTTATTTGATAAATTAAAAAATTAACGTACTTTTACTCTTACTTTTTAAAAGTCAAGAGGTACTCTTAATTATCATGGGGTATTTTTTAGAATTAATTTATATTTTCTAAAATTTAAAAAATTAATATGACCTTACTTTCTATAATAATGGCAAAAGTAAAAAGTTATATTTTTTTAATATTTATATCTATTATAATTATTTTAGATTTTAAGAATAACTTTACCAAATATTGCTATTGTAAGTTGTATATATTGAAAGTAATTAACTTTTATATTATTTTACTAAATAATATTATTATAATTTTTAAAATTTTTTTTTTAAATTTAAAAAACTTAGCAGCTTTAAAAAAATTTAAAATAATACCAAACTAAAACCTTAGCTCATAATCAATATATCATCTTTTATTTTCACAAGGTCTCATGGGTGAACCCGCTTCAACCAGCACAGGTGACTTGAAAACCTGCCAAGGTATGCCTGAGAGCAGGTTTTTAATGAAGTGGTCCTATTTTATTTAATTATTTTGCACCTTTTATTTATATACAAAAGATTTAATTTATGGATTTAATTTATATAAACTATTAGTGTAAAAAAATTTTATACAAATATCTAATTATATATTGTTACATTAGCAAAAATATTTAATTCAATCATCCACTATTTTAAAAACCTTATAAATAGAAGCATTTAATTAGATGATAGTATAAAACTCTTTTATATTGTCAATATATCAAAATTATTCTCTTAATTTATATATATTATCAGTATAAAAGTTTTTGGAATAATTTGTATGCATTGAAAAATAATTTTATATTATCAGTCAATAAAACTATAAAAAAAGCAACAAATTATGATAGATAACTATCCATGATGATAATTACCTACTATAATTTATCACTTTTTTGTAATTCTATTAGCTAATAATGTAAAATTATTTTACATTGATAGTATATAAAAATAAATCTCTAAAATTTTTTTACATTATTATTTAATTATGTATTATTATATTATAGAAAAATATATGACTCTCATAATTATTTCAAAAATATCCAAAAAATAGTATATAATTAGTTGATAATATGCAAAATATTATATTGACAATATATCAAAATTATACTCTTAAATAAACATCATACTTAGATATATTTTATATATTTAATTTTAATATATTATTTACAATTTTACTCTATTATCTAACTATATATTATCACATTATTGAAAGTATTTAATTTTTATCATAATTATTGCATAAGTGTCAAAAGGAGTTATATGAGTGATTTATTGTATAAGATATTTTATAATTGATAATATATTAAAATTAAATTCATATTTTATTCTACTTGGCATGTGTTTTATAATATAGTAATTTACACATTTATTCGTATTTAGTAGTATCCTTTCGGTGAGGTGTGACTCTTTTGCACTCCCTGGCCTTCCTTAGGATCCATCTCTGCATAATGGCACAGCATGGTTTCCAATTAGACAATGAAGTAATGGAGCAACTTGTCACCGCGTGAGCTTCACCCAAAAGTGGGAGACAAAAAAATCTTCTGTATCTCTACATGCACTTTGTGCTTATAGCTGTTTTTTTTTTTTTTTGTTAAATTTTCTTTCAAATATTCTTCGTTAGAGGCAATTCTATTTGATATGCTATCATATATTAAATATGAGTAACTCTTTTAACTAAATTTTGAACTATAATTCATTACATTGTAAAATATTAGCTCGTTTTACTTTATTTAATAAAAATTAACTTTTCACTAAAAATTTATTTTTTATATATTTAAATAATTTTTTAAAAATAATTAAAATCTCAAAAAATTTATTTTTAATTTTTTTAACTATATACAAAATTTAAGTTTTATAATCATTTATTTTAAAAATTAAAACAAATGCATCCATTATTAATGCCCTTGTACTCATGGTAAGCAGTGAGTCCCAAAAGAATTTTTATAGCACAATCTAAAAAGCGTTATTTTATTTATTTATTTTTTCTTTTTTTCACAAAACCTAACACCACCTAACCAAGTAGGCATCATTATTAAGGCCGAGAAAGTCATAGTCTTTGGTTCAAGTCAATTAGGCATTATTCTTAAAGGTTGATTTTGGATTTAATTAATCATTCACTTAACCAACATGTGATACACTTCAAATTTGTAACAAAGAAAAAACATGTTATTATCCTTTCAATTTTCTTTTTTATTTTAAAAAAAAGTCCTCAAGTTGACATTAGAACTATTTTTGAACTAAATTACTTGTATATAGAGGAATTATACTTCAGGTCAGGTTAGCTTCTTGCAGAAGTAAAAACTTTTTTACTGCCAATTTTTTTTTTCATTCATAAATCAAATTTGAAAATTTGTTTAATTAAAGAAAATAAGTGCAGCTAGTTTTTATCTTTTAAAAGTATGACACTTTCAAGAACGTGAGCCTCAACTTCAAGTGCAGAGTTTGCAAAAGCGAAGGGATAAAGTGTAGAAAATATGCTGGTGAAGTCATCTGTACTGAAGTCTGAACATTGAAAGTTGACCTTGTAGACAACCTCTCGCATTTATATGTAGGAGAAGTTTCAAGTGCCCACCTAGTGAAAATGAGAATAATTATAGTGGCCCACATATTATTTAGACTATGGACACTTTATAGGTATTTAGAAATAATATTTTATAATGCCATCAACATATACCAACAGGTAGATAGTGGAGGAGGCTGTAAACTTGGTGAAGAGGGAGCTGTCGGATCTTGTATTTTGAAACCCAAACTGGTGCAGAGTAGTGCTTAGTTTGGAGAACCATGCCCGTGGGGCTTGCTTCAGGCCATATAATGCCTTGTTAAGCTTGCATACGAGCTGAGGATTAGAGGAAACATATCCTTCAGGCTGCTGCATGTAGACAGTTTCTTGGAGGTCCCCATTCAAGAAGGCATTGTTGAAGTCAAACTGTCTAATGCTCCAGCCTTTTGAAAGAGCAATGGACAACATGACTCTCACAGTGGATGGTTTAACAACTGGGTTGAACACTTGATCAAAGTCGAGGCCCTCCCTTTGATGAAAGCCCTTTGCTACAAGCCTGGCTTTGTACTTTTGAATTGTGCCATCAGGATGCCTTTTGATTCGGAAAACCCATTTGCAGCCTATTGGGAGTGAAGAAGGAGCAGAAGGGTGTACAAGAGTCCAGGTATGATTCTTCATTAATGCTGCAAATTCCTCATCCATTGCTTGCTTCCAGTGAGGAGTGGCAAGAGCTTGAGCTACCGAGGTTGGCTCATCTTGGATTAGATCCAAAGCACTCGCTGCAACCACACTGGCATAGGTCTTGGGTTTAAATATACCAGATTTACTTCTGGTTTGCATATGATGATGCTCAGGTTTGGATTTGGTTGGATGCTTAGCTGCTGCTGCATTGTTGTTTGAACCTGGAATGAGACCTGCAACCTTAGCACTAGAATCAGAGTTAAAGGTTGTAGCAGACATCAAAGGATCAACCACGGATGAATCATGCAAAACATTGGCAATTTCAGTGTTAGAGATTAAAGAGAAGAGAGCTCAAGATGCAGAGAGAGTATGAGAGGGAATCTGAGATGAATATTTCTAAAAGTGATTCAGATTCTTATTGATACGGAAAGGAAGGTAGATATATATAGTGATACAAGTAGTTGCTTCTCTTGCAAGCAATCAGGTCTAACATATTACATCAGAAACTAAACTGAACTAACAGAATAGTAACTGCACTAACTAACTTGTAACTAACTGTTTCTACTTCTGTCTGTTTCTATTTCTGTCTATATCTCCAATATCCCCCCTCAAACTCAGTGGGGTGGATGCAACCACTCTGAGTTTGCTGCGAAACTTGGTGAATGCTGCTGCAGACAGTGGTTTGGTGAGTACATCTGCGATTTGATCATGGGATGGAATGTGCTGAATAAAGGCTTGTTTCTGTGCAATCTTGTCTCGAACAAAGTGCAGATCAATCTCAAAATGTTTGGATTTGCTGTGAAGGATAGGGTTAGCTGCTAGTAACACTGCACTCTGGCTATCACAAAAAATTGATGGTGGGCTTGTACACTGAATACGCAGTTCAGTTAGGAGAGTTTGGAGCCAAGTGATCTCTGCTAGCACTGCAGACATGCTTCTGAACTCAGCCTCTGTGCTGGAGCGAGAGACTGCATGCTGTTTCCTACTAGACCAAGACACCAAGTTAGGCCCAAGATAGACACAAAGCCCACTGGTAGATTTTCGGTCATCCACATCAGAACCCCAGTCTGAATCACAGAAAGCTAGTAGCCGCAAATCTTTACTTCTGTAGAATTTCAAACCAAAGTGCAACGTTCCACTGAGGTATCTAAGGATCCTCTTTACTGCCTTCCAATGGACCTCAAGGGGACAATGCATGAACTGAGCAACCTTATTGACTGCAAAGGAAATGTCTGGTCGTGTGATTGTGGCATATTGGAGGCCACCAACCACAGACCTGTAAAGGGTAGGATTAGAGAAGATAGGGTCACCATGTGCTAAAAGTTTCTGATTGGAGACCATGGGGGTGGGCATGGGCTTCGCAGCAGCCATGTCAGCCTTTTTGAGGATATCCTTAAGATACTTGGTCTGAGTTAGGACTATTTCCCCTGAGTTGGACTTTGTAGTTTCAACACCAAGGAAGTAACTCATTTCTCCCAGATCCTTGAGCGTGAAGGCTGAGTTGAGTTTGGTGATCAAATCAGAAATTTCCAGGGGATTGGAGCCAGTAACTAGAATGTCATCAACATATACCAACAGGTAGATAGTGGAGGAGGCTGTAAACTTGGTGAAGAGGGAGCTGTCGGATCTTGTATTTTGAAACCCAAACTGGTGCAGAGTAGTGCTTAGTTTGGAGAACCATGCCCGTGGGGCTTGCTTCAGGCCATATAATGCCTTGTTAAGCTTGCATACGAGCTGAGGATTAGAGGAAACATATCCTTCAGGCTGCTGCATGTAGACAGTTTCTTGGAGGTCCCCATTCAAGAAGGCATTGTTGAAGTCAAACTGTCTAATGCTCCAGCCTTTTGAAAGAGCAATGGACAACATGACTCTCACAGTGGATGGTTTAACAACTGGGTTGAACACTTGATCAAAGTCGAGGCCCTCCCTTTGATGAAAGCCCTTTGCTACAAGCCTGGCTTTGTACTTTTGAATTGTGCCATCAGGATGCCTTTTGATTCGGAAAACCCATTTGCAGCCTATTGGGAGTGAAGAAGGAGCAGAAGGGTGTACAAGAGTCCAGGTATGATTCTTCATTAATGCTGCAAATTCCTCATCCATTGCTTGCTTCCAGTGAGGAGTGGCAAGAGCTTGAGCTACCGAGGTTGGCTCATCTTGGATTAGATCCAAAGCACCCGCTGCAACCACACTGGCATAGGTCTTGGGTTTAAATATACCAGATTTACTTCTGGTTTGCATATGATGATGCTCAGGTTTGGATTTGGTTGGATGCTTAGCTGCTGCTGCATTGTTGTTTGAACCTGGAATGAGACCTGCAACCTTAGCACTAGAATCAGAGTTAAAGGTTGTAGCAGACATCAAAGGATCAACCACGGATGAATCATGCAAAACATTGGCAATTTCAGGTGGTGATATTGAAGCAGGTAACGGTGCAGATAGAATTGGGTTTGGTTCTGCTAGGGAAAATAAGAGTGGTGTGTCAGAGTTTGGTGTGGTGAGCTGTGGTAAGATGGTGGTAGTGAGGTTTCCAGGTAACGGAATAGGAAAGGTAGGTGATGTGGACTGTTGCTTTGGTTCAGGCAAGGCGGGAAATAGCTGCTGGTAAGGAAATTCTAGTTCACTAAACACCACATTTCTGGATGTATAAATTTTGCCAGAGGGAGAAAGGCATTTGTAGCCTTTTTGGTTGACTGCATATCCTAGGAAAACACATTTATGAGACTTGTAGTCAAGTTTATGTTGGTTGTATGGTCTGAGGAAAGGGTAACAGGTGCATCCAAAGGTTTTGAGGAAGGAATAATCTGGTGGAGATCGATTTATAAGTTCAAAAGGTGATTTGAAATTGAGGGTTGGTGAGGGTAATCTGTTGATGAGGTAAGTGGCTGAGGTAAAGGCTTCATCCCAGAACTGAAGTGGAAGAGAGGCTTGAGCTAGGAGGGCTAAATCGGTTTCGGTTATGTGTCTATGTTTCCTTTCAGCACATCCATTTTGTTGGTGTGTGTGAGGGCAGGTAAGTCTGTGAGTGATGCCATGAGACTGAAGGTATTGTGTAAAGGCATTTGACAGGTACTCTCTCCCATTGTCAGTTTGTAGTGATTTAAGTTTGTAGCCAGTTTTGGTTTCCATCATTTGCTTGTATTGGGTAAAGGCTTGGAGGGTTTGTGATTTGTTTGCTAGGAGATAAATGCAGGTATATTTGGAGTAGGCATCAATGAAGCAGACGTAGTATCTATTTCCTGATTTGGTTGGCATTGGTGCTGGTCCCCATAGGTCTGAATATATGAGTTCAAGAGGTGCATTGTAAGTGATATCAGAACTAAGAAAGGGCAATTGGTGAAGTTTTCCCATACAGCAAGCATTGCACAAATTTGAAGAGGTAACTGAATCTGAAATTTTATTACTAGAACTAAGAAGGTTACATTTGGACAGTACATGTTTTACAATTTTGGGGGACGGGTGGCCCAATCTCCTATGCCACAATGTATACAAAGAGTTTTCGGGTGGTATACTAACAGTATTACAAAGTAACTGATGCTTATATGACAGTGAGGGTTTGTGTAACACATCAACGTGATCAAAATGATAGAGACCATCTTTAAGTGCTCCTCGGAGAAGGATCTCCTTGGATACCTGACATTTAACAAAGCATAAATCAGAATGGAACTCAAAAAACACATTATTGTCAAGCGCAAACTTGGAGACACTGATTAGATTTTTTGTAATGGAGGGTACATGTAGCAGGTTTTGTAGTTTGAAGGTGGAGTTTGTGTGTTTAGAATGAAGTAAAGACTTGCCAATGTGTGCAATTTTCATACCTTGGCCGTTACCTATGAAGACTTGCTCAGAACCTGCATACTCAGATCCTGTGATGAGATTGTTTGGATCATATGTGAGATGGTGAGATGCACCCGAGTCCGGATACCAAGATGAGTCTGCCAAAGATGCTGGTGTAGCAATGTAAGCCCTTGGGGTAGCTTGTGCTAGAGGTGCAGGGTTGTGAAAGTTTGCTGAGGGAGGTGGGGGTAGGCTCGAGACTGTTTGCATGGGGTTCTGAAAGTGTTGGTCAAACCGGTGGTAGCATTGCCACACGGTGTGACCAATTTTTCCACATAGTTGACACTGAGGTCGTGTGCCATTTCCCCATGAGCGACCTCCCCTGAAGCCTCTCCCTCTGCCTTTGCGGCCTCCATTTCCTCTGCCATTAGCATGCATACCATCTTTTGAGTCTTGCACAGCATGTTGTGTACCTTGAGCAACATTTACTTGTACTGCCCCAAGTTCAACTTTTCTGAACCTTTCAAGTACATCCTCTTGTGCTACCAGCAGGGCTTCTAATTCACTTATGGCAAATGGTTCAGCTCGAGACATAGCCATGGTGATAAATGCACTATAATCTTCATTCAATCCATCAAGAATTACCTCAACATAATCATCATTGGATAGTGGAGCTCCGAGAGCTGCAAGTGAATCTGAGATTTTCTTGATCTTTAGCAAGTACTCTGAGGTTGTACCTTGCTTTTTGATGGATTTGAGCTGAGTCTTCAGTTGTTTGATCTTGGACTTTGTGTGCGCAGCAAAATATTCTTCTAGTTTACTCCAGATCTCATGAGCAAACTCACATCCTACCATGCGGTTTGTGAAGCTTGAATTCATTGAAGCAAGGAGCCATGCCACCAAATGCTGATCTTGTTGTTCCCAATTGAGGTATTCCTGCGACTCAACTTCTGCATCTTGATCTTCTTCAGAAGCATATTTTGCAGGAACCTTTCTTTTGTTGAGGTGATCTTTGAGTTTGTTGGACTTGATACATGCTAGTGCTTGGTGTTTCCATGGCAGATAATTCTCTTCATCAAGCTTGAAGGATATAGGACTTGTGAAGGTTTTTGGAGCAAAGATTGAGGAGCTCGTTGGAGCCATGAGAGCGGAAGTTGGTGAGGTGTTTGAGGTCTCCATGAATCAGATGACTCTGATACCATGTGAGGTATCAGTGTTAGAGATTAAAGAGAAGAGAGCTCAAGATGCAGAGAGAGTATGAGAGGGAATCTGAGATGAATATTTCTAAAAGTGATTCAGATTCTTATTGATACGGATAGGAAGGTAGATATATATAGTGATACAAGTAGTTGCTTCTCTTGCAAGCAATCAGGTCTAACATATTACATCAGAAACTAAACTGAACTAACAGAATAGTAACTGCACTAACTAACTTGTAACTAACTGTTTCTACTTCTGTCTGTTTCTATTTCTGTCTATATCTCCAATACTCTCGTTACCACCATTATTCATCATCACTACCACTGCAAACACCCTCCTCTCTCTAGCGACCACTATCCCATTGTCCTGCAATCAACTCACCACTAG
The DNA here is from genome assembly GCA_031439595.1 of Pterocarpus santalinus. Lineage (NCBI taxonomy): Eukaryota > Viridiplantae > Streptophyta > Magnoliopsida > Fabales > Fabaceae > Pterocarpus > Pterocarpus santalinus. The sequence continues at coordinate 64,881,299 of CM062532.1, forward strand.
CCTCCTTCCACCCTACCACGCACCAAACTGTGAGCACCCCCCCCCCCAGTTCCGACATGTCACCACCACCACCCTAACTTAATGTCCCTCCTTCCTACACCTGCATAAACATGACCACTATTGATCATCTTCTTTTACAATTGCTCCAGACTTATCATCAATGATGTGCCCCCTCTCTTGCACGCACACCAAACTGCGAGCAGCCCCACTTCCGACATTCCACCACCACCACCCCAACTCACTGTCCCTCCTTCCCATGCCCACATTAACATGACCACTGTTCATCATCTTCTTCTACAACTACTCCAGAATTGTCATCAACGATGTGCCCCTCTCTTGCACAAAAACACATTGTACTTCCAATCGGTGATACCATGTGCATGTTGTTGTGGATGAAAATGAGTCGGATGAGAGGAATAAGTTTTGAAGGGAAGTGATGAAGATGGGTGTGACCCAAGAGTGATGACAATGATTTTTTCATAATTACAAATCAAATGGGTAGTGAGCGAATTGTTTAGATTTAATTTAAGGTTTGAATGGAAAATTTGATTTAAAATGAAGGGTAAAATGTAGGGATGTTACCTGTGTGAGGCGAGGGCAGGCAGTGCCTCCTTGCTGTTTGTCCTTGCGACCCCAAACTCTCCCTACCTTTCGTCCCGGATCCTCATCGTGGGGGATTTTTTTTCCCTATCCTTGTTCCCCGCATCCCTGCAGGTCCCTATAGGGATCCCCATAAAATTGGAAAAAAATTAGAAAAAAAATAAAAAAAATGCATGATGGCTTAATCCACCACCACCACCACCACCAACGACAACAATAAACCATGTACCTACCCAGATAAATACAAAAAAAAGGCACCCAAAAAAATAGAGGCATGTGTCCAATCTAAGAATAACAACAACAAAAACAGTAGTAGCAGCAATAACAGGCATAGATCTAAGAAGATGTAGCACATATCTGATCGTGATTAGCGGAGGAGCAACAAAATTATTCGCAGTGGCGGCGCTAAGCTTTGTAGGAGGTGGAGGGGCGGGGGGAAGGAAGAGGTGTGTCCCAAGTGGAGAAGAAGAGGAAGCCAACAGCGGTTGTAGGTGACAGGGTGAGGGAGGGCTAGAACCGCATCGAAACACGAAGAAGAGGAAGATGTAGTGGCTCGAGGGTTGGAGGAAACACACTAACGCAAGAGGAAGAAGAAGAAGAAGAAGGAGAAGAGGACAGCGCAAAAGATGATGTTATTAAGGGCAATATGATATTTTTACACATGCAAGGTCCTCGCGTCTCCCTGTCCCCATCCCCGAAGTTACTATGGGGGGACTCTTATCCTTGTCCTCGTCCCTGCAGGGGAAAAATCTCTGATCGTAGGGCCCCAAATGGGGCAGCCCTTGTGTGGATCCCTGCTATGTGGAGATTTTTGACATCCCTAGTACAATAGTCTTTTCATAATTACAAAACAAAGATATTAATTGGAAAAAAAAAAAAACTTGTTGTGGCATGTAACACAGTGTGAGGATTTGAAGTTCTATTTTTCTAGGGAGCATTCTATAATTCTCTTTATATGTATCTACATGAAAATGTTAAGACAAACATTTGGGGGTAGTGTATGTATGAAGAGAAGATCATTTGAAAATTACATAATTATGACATAATGTCTTGCTATTGAAGATATATATCATTTAGGTTAAAAAAAAAAAAAAGGAACGCAAAGGGCACTGAAACTCTGCAGAATAATTGTAAGTATTCTTTATAAATTTAATTGTTATGTAGTAATAGTATAAAAAAAATTATATTATTATTCAGTTAAATATTTGTATTTATAAAATTTTTAAAGTAAGAGAATTTCTTGAGTGTTTCTAAAATATTAAATAGATATTTTTATAATCAATAATAAAAATAATATTTTAAAATAAGATATACTATTAAATTAAAAGATAATTAAATTAAATATTTTTACTAGGCTTTGCTTCGCGAAATTGATAAGATAGCGAACCACATTGTTGTGGCGTTAAGCATGAAACACCGAAGAGAAAAGAGTTTCAAAAGGCTTGATTGGAGATGCGGGGTATCGAACCCCGTGCCTCTCGCATGCAAAGCGAGCGCTCTACCGTTTGAGCTACATCCCCGGCGCTACTACATCGATAACTTAACCGAAAATATATAAAAAAAACAAACGAAATCAGTGTTTATACTTTATATGCGTTATTGCACGTAACTAGTGAGTAGCGACAAGCCGATTCAAGTGTGTGGAGAGGGGACTCTTCCCGCCACCATGGGAATGGACTCAGCGAAGAAGAACCTCCGCAGATTGCAATGCGCCTATGGCTCCTTGGTTCACTTCTCCTCTCTCCTTGCCCTCATTCTCTTCTCCATTTTTTTTTCTCGTTCATTCCTAATATCTTAGCTTAATCTACATTTGCATTTGAATTTGAATTTGGATTTAAGGATGAAGCGTTTGAAATTGGGAAGGAGACGTATCATGGGCAGCAATACAGCCATATATACTACGCTCGGCTTCACTTGATGCGCACTCTCTTGTATTCCCTCGTCTCCAATTGGAAACCCCATTCCCCTGGTTGGTACCCTATTTTACTCCTACCCCTTTTCAATTACCTTCAATTTAGGGTTTTATTTATTTATTTATGCGTGTTTTTTTCCATTTACTGGTTTCTATTTGGTGCAGTGTGCACGGTGTTGGAGTTGGAAGAGGGAAAGGAGTGTATCATTGTTGGGACCCTCTATAAACACATGAAGCTCAAACCTTGCATACTTGACGAGTATTCTAAGGAGGTAGGAGTACTGTTTTTTTTTTTTTTTTTTTTTTAATTTCAATTATGATTTTAATATAAATTTTATGGTTTCTAGTTTCTATATATGAAAGTTGATAATAATGTGCCACAATGATGTATTTCTTGGCCGATTATATACAGAGATCTGCGGTTCCGCTTGTCAGGCCTCGTAACTTCATGCACCAGGATGATTATCTAGTCTTGGAGGATGAAAGTGGGAGAGTTAAGCTTGGCGGAAACCTCATTTTGCCTTCTGTTTATGTAACAGGTCTGTAATATGTATTGTGAACAACTTATCTTAATTGGGTAATTAGATTTTTGTGGTAGTATTTTTCTTTTGAAGGGGGAGTGGTTCAAACAATGTTGGATTGCTATCCTTTCAGCTTTGTTCCATATTTCTCTGAGCTATCTACAGATCAAAGTCCAATATGTGGCTACTTAATGATACCTGTTTTTTAAGAAATGTGACTTGCCTGATATACAAATGATTCTGTCTGGCTGGCACATGATGATATCGTACTAACATCATCTGTGACAGGAATTGTGGTTGCTTTACATGGAAAGGAAACAGAAGCAGGTGAATTTTTGGTTCTGGATGTCCTAGAAGCTGGCTTACCACCACAGATAGAATTTCCTCTTAAATCAAGTATTGTTTCTCTATCTTTTACATCTACAGTGCTGCTAACCTAGTGAAGCACATGCATAGAATATTTAGGTGTTTTTTTTCCCCTCTAGATCTTACTCGCATATGGTAGACTCTGATTTCCTATTACCTTATGTTAGAACTGGTACTAGATGAACACAAGAATTGAATAACCTCTGTATATTAAGTGAGAAACTGATAATCCAGTGGCGAAAGCCAGTTTCAGAAGCTGTAACAATGTGTAAACAGGTCTAAAATACAGAAATTACAAAGAAATAATAGCAAGAGCAAGCCTTGGTATATAGGGACCCTTCACCCTCCTAATCCTCACTCTGAATTTGCCTAAAATGATCCCTTTCCTCCCTCACATAGATATACCCCCCAAATATGAGAGAATCAACTCATTCACCCCCCTCTCTCTCTCCTAGTCAGCAAATAACAGACTCCACTACTAACAAACTACAGTTTGGCCACGCCCCCGTCTCTGCTGTAACTACCTCAGGTCCAATTCCCTTCTTCTTCCTTGCATATACAATGTATTTGGGCTTATTGGGCTGGCTCATGGGTTTGGGTCTCTATCACCTTAGTTTGTTATTTTAAGATTGATGAATTGGACGAGTATGATATGGAATAGCATCCCACTGTCCTGTATGAAGTGCTGTGTGAGTTGTCTTTCTGTTTGTTGCTCCTAAGCAGTTGTGCAGTCTGAGAAATTTATAAATCATATTCAGCAAGCATAAATAGTCTTCTGCTTTACTTCTCTTAACAGTCTCTTTCCTTTCATTGGCATAAGATTTTATATTCCCTGCTAGCTAAAGAAACTGGCTTCTCAACTTGCTGATTGTATTATGAAACTTTGACAAGTCATCTGCAGTCATAATTAAAATTTGCTGCTTGCTGTATGCTCCATTTTTTCTTGCTTTTGTTAACATGCTGATGATCAGTAACAGCCTTGCCATTTTGTGCTTTTTAACTGTGCAACTTTGATGCTTATTTCTTCAATTTTGGTTATTAAAATTTCATTGCTTATTTCCTTTTGGATTCAATAGGGGAAGACAAATATGTTGTTCTTGTGTCTGGGTTAAGTGTTGGGAGCAGCAGCTCTAATCCTCTTCAGTTTCAGCTTCTCATTGATCATATTACTGGCCATTTAGGAGATGAGAAGGTTTACCCTGTTCTTCTCCCTGAAGCTCTCATGTTGATGCTTATGCAACATTTCAAAGTTTTGACTTGTTAAAATTGACAATTTAACAGGAGCAAAGCATTGCATCTCAAATTGTTCATGTTGTCATCGCTGGAAATTCTGTTGAGATACCACATGGACTTCTTAATGGACAGGTATTACTTTTATTGTAGAGAGACGAAAATGATTGTAGAGATTCCCCTCCTTCTGCGTGTCAGTTACTGCTTACTAGCACTTTATATTGTATTGTGTACAGAGGGGTATTATTTTTATTAGGGAAGAATATTCCGAATATGTGTAGTACAAAGATGGCTGTCTACAGAATATAATAATAAAGTTTAATAACTAACTCTAATATCTCAATGGTTATTAATGTTTTGATTTCTTTAATGGTTAACCATTTTGTCTTGTACTCTTTGGTTCCCTCTGCTGATGTCTTTTTCCTTAACAAGTTCAAACATTATAGGCAATATAAGTCAATACATCTGATGATTTATTTTTTTCCCCTCAATCTTTTTCCTTTTTTGGTTTTCCCCCCAATAAAGTACCTTTGTTTCAGGCATTCAAATTAAAAATTTCACATACTCTTGCCTTGTTGTAGCATCACTCATTAACTTACTCCAGCATCTGAATTTCTTAATTTAGCTCTGTCATGTGATTGCCCTAGTAATGTACATTTATAGAGTAAGATAACACAATAATCTGATAAATGCATGTTCTTCCAAAGAAGTAGATGAGGATCTGAGTTGTGCCACTGCTACTTAGCTTATTAGAGTTGCATTTTAGACACTTACTGGCTGTTGATTGTCTCAAATCTTGACATTTGGGTGCTAGACAGCATGCATTGCTGAATTTATTGTGACATTTTCATCAATATTTGCAGAATTTGGCTTCAAAGGATCTCTCAAGGATTGCCGAACCAATAAAGGAACTGGATATTTTGTTGAATCAGGTTCATTTCACTAGTTTGATTCTGTAAGAGATAAGAGATCAAATACCTCAGGGTGGGTTAAAGGTGTACAAAAGAAAGAAACATAGGGGCAAATTAGGAAGTGGGCTGGAAATGGATGTTGTGAGGTCAGCTCAGCCTGACAACCTTGCTGAGTCAGCAAGTAAGGGCGCGAGTGAGGCCTTGGGGGGATGATTCTGTTACATAGGCAGTGAGTGAGAGTGAGTGAGGTTTAGGCAAGAGTTTGGGTTGCTTTGGAGAGTCTGAGCTGCTGAGTGTTCAGGGGATTCTCTCATTTCTTGCATAATCTATACTTTCTTCTCTTCACTAAGCTGGAAGACTCCTTGTCCTCAGCTTAGAGTGTGAATAATACACATACCGCTGTTGCTCTTATTCTTTCTATCTTAGCATCTTACAGATTCTTATACTGTAGTTCTTATTTTCCTAAATGAAGTTGCTTAATTTTCACTTGTGTTCAGATTGCTGCTGGTTTGCCTTTGGATATCATGCCAGGACCCAATGACCCTGCTAATTTCGCATTACCGCAGCAGGTTTTTATATTGTCCTTCAAGATAAATATGCTATAGCCGTATATAATATGCTATCCATTGCTTGACTTTATTACTAAGACTTGTACTTTCAGCCTTTGCATAGATGCCTATTTCCTGGGTCGTCAGCTTATAACACCTTTAGATCTTGTACAAATCCTCACTTTTTTGAGATTGATAATATCAGGTAAATAGGCTATATTTAGTATCACTGTCTCTGCCTCTGAATCTACTACTACTATACATTTAACTTGATGTGTCATTTCTTTCAGATTTCTTGGGACGTCAGGTCAGAATGTAGATGATCTTGAGAAGTATTCTGAGGCAAAAGATAAACTTGAGTTCATGGAAAGGACGCTAAGGTGGCGGCATTTGGCACCCACGGCACCCAATACTCTTGGTATGCATTCTATGTACTTCGATGCATTAGTGCTTCTACAGTTCTACTTGCTTGGTTATCAATCTAAGTCACATTTCACTTGTCTTATAAAATTTTCTGGAATGTTGAACATTTGGGAATCATATTTTACCTGCTATTTCTGAAGAAATCCAAGAGTTAAAACTCTAACTTTCTCCTTATGTTTTCCGAAATAAGTTATTTGTTCTGATATTAATTGTTGTCTTCCAGGGTGCTATCCCTATACTGATAGGGATCCCTTCTTCATTGAGAGCTGTCCTCATGTGTACTTTATTGGCAATCAGGATAAATATGGAACTCATGTGATGAAGGGTATTTTTATTCTAGAATCTACATTGCAGAAATAAATGTTGCTTATTTTTCTGATTTGCTTTTACTACACCATCCCCTTCCCCAACACTCCAATTAAATTTTTCATGTTGATTGCAGGATCAGAAGGGCAGTTGGTGAGACTCATACATATTCCTAAATTTAGTGAATCTGGAGTTGCAGTTATGGTGAGCTCGAAAATTTTCATATTATGTTCTCTTAAAGATGGCCTTTTCATACTTACATTGCTTCCATAAACGCATTAATAACTGGTTTCTGGTACTCAAGGTGACAGTTACTGTCCCTGAGAATGTAATAAAGTCACCTTTGCTTAAGTAAGATATCCTTATAAATGGATAACAACCTGAATTTGTGGTTCTCGAAAATAACTTCTATCTATGTTATCTTTCCTGAATCCTGATGCTTTATAGGTTTGGTATGTAGATTGTCTTTTCTTCCACTGCAATAAGTGAAAGTGATCATTTTTCCTGTTAAGTCCCACTGCTATGTAAAGATATAATAAGAGGCAGAATAGTGGCAGACATTGTATCCAGTTGGGTAGAAGGTGATAATTGTAATTTTCAATGATTCCGGTACTAAGGCACTGTGACAATTTTTTGATGAAAATGTAGACTTACGAGCAATATTGGTGATAGGATCATAACCAGGGGAATGGGTTTTTCTTTGCTTAGTTTTATGGCAATGACATAATAGAAGATTTCACCTGATATGATTCTTCTCGCATACTTTTACAGATACTTTATTCTTTTCTCTTATTTGCAGGTAAATTTGAGGGATCTTGAATGCCATGCTCTCAGTTTTGGGACTCAGTTCAGCTCATAACAGTGCAGACTGAAGTAGTTGTGGTAAATAAATCTTTGACTTAAATTTTACAGAGAGTGAATCATGATTTATCTCTTTAAAGAAGGCGGAATGTTCTGTGGTTAACATATGTTTTCTTGGGGTTACTCGTGGCTGGACCTTGCAACAGAGGCAAATCGTATATCTAGTATTCATGATTGTTTAAACTAAGATATCCTCGTGACAAAATAACATTGCGTTATGACCAGACTATGAGCATTACAACCTAAATTAAGTTTGGAGTGTATTGTCAAGTTCATCCTTATGCACTGCTGTGCACATGTTTCCTACCTCTAGAATCGAAATTGGCCATACTGACTAGGAGCTTCAATGTGTTTCGACATTTCTGAAAACGTGTATTTGCATCCCAGGTATGACAAATAATAGAAGTTTCTTATATTGTATAATGCAGGTTATGGGAAGTTTGTTGATTGCGCTGCCATCTGGCTGTCTTTTCAAGACAAAGCTAAGAACTGAAAATTGAGGCTTAAAGTTGATAAGGGCTGGCCTATCTACCTGCGTTTCTTCGTTGTAATATAAGTTTTGTATATCCTAATATATTGACTTGCATGTGTACTTTACTAATTAGTTTTCGATGTATCATATTTAAAACATTTCAATTTTGTATTAATGAAGTTTTTTTCCTCCGAGCATGACATGGTTACGCCCTCCCCCTTTTCCTGCTACCGTTTTCTTTTTGTTGAATCGATTTGCAGAAGCAGATTAGCAATAAATGTGAGAGTGACACAGCTAAAGCATTGTTTCTTTCTCTTATGTAGAAGTGGAGTAATACAGTACATATTTTCTAAGCAACAATACTAGTATTCCTTGCTGATGACAGTGTCGTAGCTCAAGTAATGTCGTTCTTTAAATAATAAATTAAAAGCAATGTGAAGAACATAAGCGTAAATTTGTGCAGCGTTATTGGTTTCTGTGAAGAATTGTGCAAAATATGTTGATAGAACCTTGTATCGTATAGATAAAGCTCATAGTAAAGACTATAGAATGTGTTTCCATCACTCAAAATTATAATAATAATAATAATAATAATAATAAAAGAAAGCCTACTCGTGTCACTTTTTTCACTTCAATTAATATTTCGTCGCATCAGATGTGATTTCGGTGTCGATATTTCCTAAGATCGAGAAACCATTCATGCTTCTGTAACTAATGTAAAAAGTTTGTGATTCACCCCAAAAGGAGGGAAAAAAGTAAGAAGAAAATGAAAGTGCCCATGACCTTGCCAGATCTGGAACATCTCTTGGCTTACTTCTTTTCATATGGTCAATCCCTGCGACGCTCCCGATACAGATGCAACTTTTATAGCTCCAATTAGAACAAATTTATTGTTAACCAACATTATAAATAGTTATTATTAGGCTAACTAAGGTGATCCACTTTTGTTAGACAAACACTAGATGAAAAAGTATGTCAGAAAGGGACACTGAAACCGAAGGAGCGCCCAATTGCGGGTCCTGGCTACTTGCGATTTTTGTATTGTTCCCCTCAGAACAATCACATGCCGTCCTCTCCATATACACAAGTGTACAGAAAGCACCGGATACAGCCAAAACTAATGCATAAACTCTATGGAAAATCAAGCCCTTCACAACACCCTAACGGCTATATTATTACCTTCCCTCTCTTCCATTATTCAATATTAAACATTTCGGTTACCAGTCTTTGCTTTTGCATTCCCGCAACGGTCCACAATCCATTATTCCACATGGCACATAGTCTTTCCCTCATAAAACCATCATAACCACATAAACATTTTACACACATTACATAGTTACATTCCACATAGCTTATGCTACATACCATTTTCATTTGGCACCCTTTCAACTCACTCTACAATGGACACTGCCACTGCTACTGCTACTGCTACCGTTGCTAGTGGTGATGCTAAGGTTCAACATGTGACCAAGAAATCTTCAGATGAGTTGCTTAGGAAGTTTGCAGAACTGGGTTCAGAGGAGGCATCCCAGAAGAGAGACTTGTTGCGTGTCAGCATACGGCTGAAGAAGAGCCGGGGGATGAGGAGGGAAGACCAATGTGACAGCCCTTCAAGTGGTGGCGCCGCCGTGGTGGAGCGGAGGTCGCTTCTGCCGCCGGGTGTGAGCCGGAGGTCGGTCTTGCTCCGGCAGCTCAGGGCAAGGGATATCAGGAACAAGTCACTCTTGGGAACCATTCAGAAGGTGAGCCCAATTCAAATTATATTGTTTTTTGACCAATTGAAATTATATTTGTTATAACAATAAATTATTATGTATATTCTTCAAGCATTGATACTTAGGGAAGGGCATATTAGTTGACTTCTTTTAGTGCTATGTTTGTAAAAAATTATTACAAGTCTTTGAATAATCATGCTCTAGGTTGTTGTCTTGGTCCTAAAATTGAAGCTTCAACACTAATATTAGAAACCAACAATAGAATTATCACTGGAATCAGCTTGTTTTCTGTAGTAGTTTGGAATACTAGTATACTACTCTGCCAATTCATTTGCTATATACTACTAGCTTGCTTCCATGGCTCAAATCAAGCTGCTCACAGCTTTTATGGCTAACATTTTTCACACCACCAAGCATGCAATAATTTCCCTTCTTTTTGGTGGGGGTGAAGGAATGAATAATGTAGGACAAGTTATATTAATGGAACAATAATCACTCCAAGCGATCTTTTATTTCGATTATTCATCTGGTTATTCTGATCTGCATGGTTATTTGTCTACCAATTTTTTATTTATTTATTTTTTTTGGAAACATAAGAATTATGGAAAAAAATAATAATAATGGAGGTAAAATGAAGCGATGAAGCTGTGACATGGCCAAAACACAATTGTTTTTTCTCAGTAAAAGAAGAAAAGTGCTGTAAGCTTGATCACCTTCTTGTTGCTTCCTCACATGACCTTGTCATTATTTGTTTTCATTGGTTCTTGCAGACATGGCGTAGAACAGTGGAAGGGGCCTCCAGAGTTTTCATCGAGAAGCATTATCATCGCCATAAGCGTTTGATCAATGACATTGTTTAGGCCCTGCTTGGTCCTTGAAAAATTTACAAGCGCTCGAAGAAGCACGCTTGCCAATTCGTGTGATCGGAGGGAGAAAAACATAGCTCACCCTATGTTATGTATATTGCCCTATTAGTTTAATTCCGTTTATTGATGCTATTTTTCTTGTTATTGGTTCTATTCTTTCATCTTCACTTAAATTATTCTTTCATCCATTCTCTTCCTTGCTCTCTTCCTTTTCATGCCATATATCTTAAAACGGGAAAAAAAAGTATTACATGTCTTTGTCAATCAAAAAACTTCATTTGAAGGGGGGAAAAATAGATTTCATTGAGAATTCATATCTTGATTTTGAAAACTTCTTGCTTGGAGAGCCGTGTATTGGAGCCACAGGGAAATGCTCACGTTAATGTTATGTACCTTGTTGCCGTGGATATCAAATTTTTATGACTAAATGATTCAATTCCATGTCTTGATGATATTCTAATAGCAAGCGAGTTTGGTTACATCACAACCTTATCTATCTCGCACAACAAATGGAGTATCATATTATAAAATGTTAGAACAAAATCTAATGACTTTTCAGTAAAAGCCTCTTTCCAATAATCTCAGCTCTCTGTTTCTTTAACACGCAAAACGATTAACCAACACACGCATTAAGGGTAAAACAACATCTAAGGAACAATTGTTCCTAATGTGAGGTCTACTAAGACATTAATCACATGATGAGATTTGGTGGAGTGGAATTGAAAGTGAACTTGCATGCAATATGGTAGAAACATGAAAATCTTTTCTGTCACCACCCGTAAAATTTCTAGTAGCTCACAACCAGGTGTTAATATATGAAACAAATGGAATTGAATTGATTGGGATCAAATGGTTCTAGCTTCCAAGGTAGCAATCACAATCTTATAATGTAACAGTACATTAGTTCAAGTTAGATGAGAACCAATTTTTATTTTTCTTTTTCATTTTTTTTTTTTTAAAAAGCAAAGATAAACTGAATACTGAAATGCAATAACATATTCAGAGTCGGCCACTTCACATGCCACATGCGTTTAACACTTTATGCTACTCTCCCTTTTTGATTTGGAAAACCAAGTGCCGTCTACCACATCTACGCCAATCCTACATGTTGCAGTTTATAAGCCACACCTACTCAATTGAACGGCTCTCTTAGCCGTTTGATTACATTGGGTAAATTTGATTATGTGGCCAATATTCATATTAAGATTCTAGCTACCTTATTTTATTTTATTTTTTAGTTGTACTGGTATTTTTCTAATAAATAATGATTAAGAATGGAAGGTGGTAAATAATTTTAACCTTTCACCTTGGAGCTCTTAGGATGAGATGTGAGATTAATTTTTTTTTTAAAATAATCTTTACAGTACAATTACACTACTTTTGTACTCTTACCGTTCATGTTGTTGTTGTTGTTGTTGTTGTTGTTGGTTTTTTTTTTTTTTTTAACATGGCTTTTGTACTCTTACCCAAATTAGTTTTATAAACAGTTTAAATAAACTATAATTGTGAAATATTTCATGGTCTTTAAAAATATTTATTTTTGTGTCAATTCTTTTTATATTTATATCTTCATTAAATGTTACATTTAATTTGACAATTTGATGAGAAAGTGAAAAAAAAAATATATATTCATTTTCTACAAAATAACAATTCATTAGTTAGTTCATAAAGTTCAATGGAAGAAGCATGTACTTGACATGTTCCTTTTGGCTTTTAGCTTTTGACAAAACTGGTTACAAATTTGAAGTGAATTTTCTTATGCAGACACTTTTTTTAATGAAATGCAATAATGTGAAACTTATGTATCGTATTAATAATATAAATATTTATAATAGATAATGCTTACTTAGAAATGCCTATTTGGCGATGGCTTTTTAGAGGCGGATGGAGCAAAGTAAGTTGTCTTTTCAACCTGAGGTTGAAACCATTAACAAAAACTAAAATTTAAAAAAAAAAAAAAAGAAAGAACGAAAAACTTGCAATAAATAAAAAAAAAAAAGAGAAAAATGAAAAACGGAAAACTGAATATATAACTGAATAACGGAATAACTGAATAACTGATAGTGTGATAGGCTGATACGTGATAGGCTCGTCATCATATCAGAAAGGTCAACACAGGCTTTCGTCGACTTTCCTCTTCACACCAATCTTTTTAAGAACTTTCCCACTCAGCATATATATTCTGCAGTGCGCACTCTTCTTTGGAACCATAGCAGCTTCTTTCTTTTTTTTAGCTCCTAACTACAAAGAACGAACGTACGAACGAACCCGCTTCTAGCACCCCATCGATCATTGCCCTTCTCATCCACAATCTCTAATTGCCAGCTAAACACAACAAATACTACTACACACTACGTGTAACCATAATAACTAACTAACCAACCCCGCAAGATACGCACGCATTTCACCATTCTCTTTCAACGCCCTTCATAACGCCATTTACTCCCACATCACATACATATATAAATCACATCTTCATATTCGTTTCCCCATTCATTCCAAATAACAAACTCTCTCAGCTCAGCCATTCTCTTTCCCTCTCCCTTTCTTGAGTTCGAAGCAACTCTTCCTTCTTCTTCCTCCTCCTCCACAATAATTCTTCCTTCTCGAAAAGACCACTGAGTCTTTTCTTTTCTTTTCTTCCCAAGGAGTAGCGTTTGTTTTCAGCGGTGGAATAGCAAAGATGATGTCGTGGCTTGCAAACGTGGCTTCCTCGTGCTGGTTGCGCATGACGTGCAGGGAAGAGATAGAGCTCGATAACAGCGACCCCCTGATATGGCGCAGGGACGGGAGGCACTCGGCTGGTGAATTCTCCTTCGCTGTGTGTCAGGCTAATGCGCTGCTTGAGGATCACAGCCAGGTCGAGATTGCCCCCAACGCTCTCTACGTTGGAATCTACGATGGACATGGCGGCCCCAGCGCCGCCGAGTACCTCAACACCCACCTCTTTGACGAGATGCTAAGTCAGTCTTTCTCTTCTCATCATTTCTCTTCGGTTGTTCCATTCTGGTTTTATATTTAATTAGTGCAATAGATACTTTTTGACCTTGTCATCTTTAGTGTGAATCTCTTTGAATATCAGACGTGTGATTCGTCTATATGTATGAAAGAGTGTTTCTTTAGTTTGTATGTTGGTTTATTTTGGAATTTTTTTAATCTTGTTGTTGCACGTGTATTATACTACTGTTGTTATTTTAATATAGTAACCGTGTAGGTTGTGTGTTCTTGCTTTTGTTCTTATTGAGTATTTTTGTGATTGCAAGAAACTGATCAGTACAATTAAATTTTCTTTCTGAAGGAAGAATACCATGCCAGCTGATATTGATTCTATCTTGAGCTCCCTCCCCCCCCCCCCCCCTTTTTTTTTTCTTTTGAATGGTGTTTTGTTTATGTATTATTTGTAAAGAGTGAGGATGGAATGGAAACAAATATTGATTGTGTGGCCGCGAATCTGGGGCAGGGAAAATGTTTTCTTGGATCCATGTTAGGTAGTATCAAGTAGTTCATATCCTGCTAAAAGTTCTTGTTTTGCGTGTTTTCTTCTTATATACATTAATCATATCATACACCATTTCTTTTCTTTTTTTCGTTTGGGTAACTGCATTCTTGCATCTAATATGTCATTTGAAATCAGTGTGTTCCTATATGTATATATATATATACATGGGAACAATGTTCCATTTCAAACAGGGGGAAAAAGAAAAAAGAAAAATCGCATACATAGATTCCTGCCACAAATTGATTTACCAGAAAATTCTGGACTGGAATATGATTTATGAACTTTCATATTATTATTGTTGTTGTTGTTGTTTGTTATTGTTATTTTCGTCTTCTAAAGATCATGATGTACATTTGGATCTAAATCGATCGGTATTCCTAATTTTATTTTGTCAAGCGTAACTTTGGCACTGCATTGTTCTAAGCAGTTTTGTGTTGTGCCCTGGCTACAGGGATTGCTCGTAATCATGGTAATATTTCTCTACTAACTCTCGAAGGTGCTGTTGCTTGCGTTGAGAGCAACTTTCTCAATTTTGTTCGAAATGAACGACGAAGGGACCCTGCTCTAGTATGCATGGGATCCTGTTGTCTTGCTAGTGTTATATACAAAGGGACCCTCCTCATTGCCCACCTTGGAGACTCACGTGCTGTAATTGGTTACACAAACAATGCCAACAAGATCATTGCTGAGCCCTTGACCGTAGATCACAATGTTAATATAGAGGAGATTAGGCAAGAGTTTGGTTTCTCGCATCGAGAGGATCCACATATTGTGGTTCATCGTAATGGAGCATTTCGTGTTAAAGGCCTCCTCCAGGTTTTCTTTTTGCCTTTTACCTTCGGAAAGAGTTCTTATAGATTTATAGTAGTTTATGTTGTATATATCTCTAAGGTTGCTTCTATTTCTATTTAGTATTAATTTGTAGGCTTTGAAGATTACAGGTGCTGCTTTTTCAAATTCAGTCCCTTGCCTTGAGTAGAAATTCTATTTCTTTTTTTACCCCCTGATGGGTGGATGGATGGTGGGACTTAGGAGTTTTATTATATTTTGTTGCATGATTATGTTTTGATATATTTTGGTTTACGAAAATTATAACGTAGTTGTCTATTGTGTTTAAATACTGTTGAACTTCATGAGACTTGGTATTGTAGCAGCAGGGTTTCTCAGCTTCTATTATATATGCTTATATATTTTCAGTGCATTTTTGTGAACTATGCATGCCATATTTTATAGCTGCGTTTCATCTCTGTTCACTTCTAAGTTCTAATTAAGCTATTTAATGCATTTTGGTTTCTGTTATTAATATGCCAATTAATTTTATTCTTTTTAGAATCTACGTCGTGACACCGTATAGAAACTATATACAAATGTAAGAGTGAAATAGATTTATTGTATGTTTATGTGAGAAAGTATTGTATTTGATATCCTAAATTTGATGTATATATAATATAACTCTATGTCAATTATTAATGTGATGCTGCCCACTGTGCTAATTGGGGTTGCTTATAGTTACTGAAGGTTTTCTTGTTTGCTCAAAATCTACTCTCAGGTCTGCAGAGCTATAGGAGACGCATATCTGAAGCATAGTGAATTTGTAGTTGATCCAGCATTAGAAAGGTTTCGAATCCATGAACCTATTAGGAGCCAACCTGTCATATCTGCACAACCAGCTGTATATTCAAGAATTTTACAGCGTCATGATCAATTCATTATATTTGCATCTGACGGGCTCTGGGATAACTTGTCGAATCAGGAAGCTGTCGAGATTGTTCATAAGTACCCGGAAAGGGTATTTATTTTTCTTTCTTTTTTCCTTTTTTTTGTATCTGCTCCTTTTATCTTTGCCCTTGGATGTGTAAAATGCTGTAACGATTTTTCTTAAGTGTATGCTATGCTTTTTTCTTTCTTAAACACCAGGAAATTGCAAAGAGACTTATAAAGGCTGCTCAAAAGGTGGCAGCTAGGAAAGTGAATTTCAAATATGGAGATCTCAAAGGGGTTAACAGGGGAGACAGGCGGCAGATACACGATGATATTACTGTAGTTGTCGTCTTCCTCTACCATGACTTTCTTGGGAAGAAAATTTCTATGCAGGAGAGCTCCCACAAAGGGTTCTCTAATATTCTTACAGAATCAAATTTTGTAAATATAGATGATTTGATGTGATACAAGCATTATTTGTAGGACTATAACAAATAAAGTTGATTGGTTCTGCCTAGTTTTGGCAAAGCAAGTGTACAAGAACAAATTCTATGACATAGCACACAGTTTTGCAGCATCCAATTACTGTTCATTTTAAACATTTCCTCTCACCTTCCTAGTTTCTTCCATGCATAACTTTCAAACTATACCTCGTGTCTTTAAATTAGAAATGCATTTGCTGCTGATACCCTGTTTGTTGGAATAAAATTGGTATTTTGAAGCAAGGTTTAACTATTTTTGCCAAAGTATTAATTGTTTGAATTAGCGATTATCAAGTCTCTTTTAATCATTTGAGGCATTGAAAAAAAAAAATCTGAAAAAGAGCTTCGGAATTCACAAATTGGAATGAAGCATAGTTACTCCTATATTTCGTTTAAAAATAACTCATAAGAAAATAATGAAGAAGTTGCTTTTCAAAAATCATTTCATTTACTAGAGTTTTTAAATAAAGATAAATTCTTATTTATCATCTCATGTCTATCTGAACTGTTGTCTTTCGCTTTGCTTACTCGCCACTTATGAGTGGAGGTGGTGGTGACGGGAGCTTCAAGTTGAATTGTGTGCATCTCTTTTTCATTCCAAATAGTTAGGAGAAGAATTTACAGGAGCAACGGAATAATAAAGGGAAGTCATGTAAATACGCAGTCTTAGAAAAAGAGTTTTTCTTTGATTCAAGGTTCAACCAGAAAGAGACCTTTTCAAATAGTCACAGTAATGCACACACCAACCACTCAATGTTCAAGTTTCAAAGCACATAGAGCTGAATAATAAGTGTGAAAATATTTTAAGGTTATGTGAAAAAAAATGGTAATAAAGTTAAAAATAACTAAAGGCACGTTAAAGCATCAAAGGCCCAATGAAGAATCCAAAATTGAAAGGCTCAAATAAACGGTTCACCTCGCCAAGGTTTGATATCAACTGTGAAACACTCAAGCACGCAGAGGCAAAAGGTCTGTAGAAATTCAACAAACAGTAGAGTATCTTCTAAAATGGTACAACAATTGTTCTATGCACAGTACCTCGTACTCCTTTTGTCTCAGAGTGAATCGTAGCTTTCCTTTTAGTTTCAGATATACAAAGACAAAATCCTTGCAAACTACTCACAAAAACAGTAAAGGAACGGCTAAGAAAGTTAGATTGAGCGTAAAGTAATGATTGAGTCACTTCTCAGTCACTCTTTGTCTCTTTCTTGTGCGGGGTTTGTGAATATCTTTCTCTTCTAAGCATACTCTAACTAATGAAACCATTGATTGGATCATGTTCTATAACTTAATAGATATATACCAAATAAAAGCAGTAAATTTCATGGTCTCTCCCCCCAACCTTACAAGTTCCTACTTTCCAGCATGATTTCCTTTTTAAGATATTTTCCCGACATTGATTGAAAAACATAGGCCCACTTAATAGAACAGGACTTGGTCATTGTTGTTGTTGTTGATTGAAAAAGGACATGGTTTATCGAAGCTTAATTATTGCTGACACTACCGTATACATTATGCACCAGCATAATTTTAACTCTCTGGTGGAACTCACAAGCAGATATGAAGTTGGCAAGTTGGTGGCATATGAACCGCAGGCAAAACATCAATCATCGAGATAAAAGATTGAATAGCGATTAGCAATGACTTCTTTTATTGCAGAGAACGATAAATCAATCACATGACACTAAGTTAATCAGCATACTTTATAAAAAGAATTGTTGATTCAACCAAACCAAATAAGTAACAATACACAGCTCTTCTACAACAAAATGGGGAGGAAAAATATCGAATCTTACATATCTTGCTAGCTTTCATGCTCTTATCCCAACATATCAAGAAAAGAAAACACAAAGAAACATGATAAAAGAAATGGTAAAGAATAGGAAATAAAAGTTCCTCAACCACTTGATGGTATTTCTGTAGTACGAAGTATATATTGTAATTCCCCTGGTCCATCTTTTTTTCCCCATGCTTAGAAGCATTTCCTGTGAACGATTGATGGCCCAGATTCATCATATTCTGCCTTTGCAATCCACATCTGCGATTGGATAAAACATGTATGTTAGATTACTTTGATTCTCTTGATTTATCTGAGTATCGTGTTTGTATTTCCTCCTCTTTTTTTTTTTTTTTTTTTTGATGAAGCATTTCCTCCTATTTTGTTTTTCCTTTTATTTTATTAAGTCTTGCTTATTCTTGAAACAGAATTTCCTCATTGCTTTGCTGTATGTAACTAAAGTGATGCACTTTACCTGTTGGAAGGTGCTGAGGGATGCCAAAATGGAGCCTCCGATCCAGACACTGTACTTCCTCTCTGGTGGTGCTACAACCTTAATTTTCATGCTACTTGGTGCCAATGCTGTAATTTCCTTGCTCATCCTGTCAGCAATGCCTGGGAACATTGTGGAACCACCACTCAAGACAATGTTACCATAGAGATCCTTCCTAATATCGACATCACACTTCATTATTGAGTTATACGTGGTCTCATGGATTCCGGGGGATTCCATCCCGATCATGGATGGCTGGAAGAGAACTTCAGGGCAGCGGAATCTTTCAGCGCCGATCGTGATCACCTGCCCATCAGGTAGCTCATAGCTCTTCTCAACAGCTGAACTGGTCTTGGCAGTTTCTAGCTCCTGCTCATAATCAAGAGCAATATAGGCTAGCTTTTCCTTCATGTCTCTCACAATTTCGCGCTCAGCAGATGTGGTGAAAGAGTATCCACGCTCAGTCAGGATTTTCATCAAGGCATCAGTGAGATCACGCCCTGCAAGATCCAAACGCAGGATTGCATGCGGGAGAGCATAACCTTCATAGATAGGAACTGTGTGACTAACACCATCTCCAGAGTCCAGGACAATACCTACATAAAACAGCACCAAAACCACATCAAATTCATTTCAATGTCAAGGCATACCACTAAATAAACAGCTAGTCCCTCAAATCACATCCATCATTCACGAAACAACCGCGACACTATCAACATAGCCCCAACAAATTCCTCCTTACAAGGCTAAAAAACTATGACAACATCTACCCCTAAAAAAAAGGCGGCCCAATGTACAAGGCTTTCTCCTGGTGGAGTCTCCGCATGCAAAGAGGATGTTTACAAGATTTGACCCTGTTACCTCCAAATCACAAGGCAGCAACCTTAATGTTGCGCCAAGGATCACACTCTACAACGATATATACACATGTCACATAAATCTTGTCCCAAAGTATGAAATTTTAAGATCAGTCCATACATCATCCCCATACATTGAAATTAAAGAAAGGATAGTTGACATTGAAGATTGATTACCAGTTGTACGGCCACTGGCATAAAGGGAGAGGACAGCTTGGATGGCGACATACATGGCAGGAGTGTTGAAGGTCTCGAACATGATCTGTGTCATCTTCTCACGGTTGGCCTTTGGGTTGAGGGGTGCCTCTGTGAGAAGCACAGGGTGCTCTTCAGGAGCCACACGGAGCTCATTGTAGAAGGTGTGATGCCAGATCTTCTCCATATCATCCCAATTGCTGACAATTCCATGTTCAATCGGGTATTTCAGAGTCAAGATACCTCTCTTGGACTGAGCCTCATCACCAACATACGCATCCTTCTGTCCCATCCCAACCATCACACCGGTGTGGCGTGGGCGACCCACAATACTAGGGAACACAGCCCTTGGAGCATCATCTCCAGCAAAACCAGCCTGCCAACACAAATTCTACAGATGTCAAGACAACATACTAGATTATATTACATCAGATCATGAATTGCATGTTTAGATTAGTCTCTGTAACATTATGGTTATAAGGTATGCTGAGTATAAAACAAAATAATCCAAACTAACAAAACAATATGATTATCTTTAAGATTTGACAATGGCACAAGCTTGATCCATCCATACCTTGACCATTCCAGTTCCATTATCGCAAACGAGGGGTTGAATATCCTCAGCTTCTGCCATTGCTGTTTATTGATTGCTGCACAAAGACACCAAATTTGCGTAAAACATCGTAAAAAACAAGAAGAAGGTACAACATAAGATACTAGGAGACAGATTCATCAAAGATGTCCCTGATCATGAAAATTAATATGACACTAAGCAATCCATGCAAAGGTTAAACATCACAACAACAAAAATGAAATGATATTTGTAACTGAAGGGGAAAAGGACAAAGTGATCTCACCTAGGAAGAAGAAGAGATTAAGGTAATGGGAATGTGTGTATGTGTGAGAAACGAGGAATGACGGGAATGAATGTCTGTGAGGAAGTGCGTGCGCGATTCTCTCTCACTATGTGGCTAAGCTACAGCCAGTACCCGCCCTATAAATGGTTTTAAAAAAGGAAGGTTCTCGCAAATGAAATTCGTCTCAAATGAACCGCAAATTCCACGTCGTGCAATCGTGGCCGTCTGTTTCGAATATCTCATCCACGGGCCACATTTATTGCTGGAAATAGCTGGCACTGATACCCTTTTCTTACTTTCCAACCCCCATGACTCATTTCTGCCTCCCTTCTCCTGTAATACCCAATCTATAACTACATAAGTAATGATAAATAAAGTCATTATATATGGGATATTGTATTGACTTACATTCTATTTATTATTAAATAAAATATAGGCCTAGTTTAAGTAAAATTCATGCCTCATTTAATAATAAATGGAGTATGAATCGATACTATATCCTATATAGAATGAATTCACTAAATATTTCTCATATTTATATCAAATTATTAATAATATTAATTACTATTAATTATTATTATTAATATCATTCCCTTATGTGAGCATTTGGCTAATTTGTTTAAGAAATTTTTGTCTTCTATTCATTTTTTTCATTTTTTTCCACAAAAAAAAAGGTTTTCCATTGCACATTTCATAATTTTTGTTATTGTTATGTATCAACTGTCCTTAAAACTCCAGGAGTTAGGTGTCCATTTCAGTTTGATGAAAGTAGTAAGGATCAAACTGCAGACCACTTATAAAAGGTGATGATATTATTATACACTATTTTAGAAATTTAACATGTAAATAAAAATTTGTAAATGGCCACTCAGGCTTAAGCCTAATGATATTGAACTTAAGCCACCACCAAAGATGCAATAGCCTGCCTTTGTCAAAAAAATAAATAAATAAAGATTTATGACTGATTCTATAATTAATAATTTTTTTTGTGTTTTTCAATATACATTGAATATCTATGATTTTAAAGTGTGTTTTCATTATTTAACATAAAAGGACACTAAAATGAATCCATCAATAACTCTTCTCTCACTTAAATTATTGAATGACGACAATTTCTTTGATGTGTCTCTTTTTTGTTTGGATGGAGATGTGTCTCCTTTGTTTCCTTAAATACTTATATATTATTTCATTTATTCAGTATGCAAGTTATATATATTTTTAAATTTTAAACACTACAAGTCGGTGTTTTAGTTTTATCAAATCCATCGTATCTTTTCGAATGCTAAAAGAAAACCTTCCTAGCGGCGGGGTTGGACCTTTTTTTTTTTAATAGGAGGGCCAAAATTTAATAGTTAATTTTAAATAGAGAATAATATATATTTTTTAATTTTAATTTTTATTTAAAAAGTCAAATAAAAATCTTTAATAAAAAATTTAAATACCAATCATAATATATATATAAAATAAATATTTTACAATTGAAACTGAAAAAACACATAATATATAAATATCTAATTAAATAAGGAACTTATAAAAACTAATCAAATAAAATATTTTAGAGGGACTAAGTAAAAAGGAAAAACAAATTTACAAAAAATTAAAATTTTTGGGGAGGCCACTGCCTCCCTTTAAGGCAAGGAGGAGTCATCCCTGGTGCTTATATTTTGTGTTTGACCATATTGTAAATAAGATTATCTTCAATAAAAAATAGCTATATGAAATCATAAATAAATAAATCCATCATATCATTCTTTGTCGCTTCAAATCTTATTCCAAATAATTTCATATCCTAAATTTAGTGATAATTTATCAGCTTAATTAAAAGATAAGAAAGTATTTATCTTGAATTCAACACTGAAATTAAGTTAGCAATGTGTCTTTAATTTTAAAATAATATTATATATAATTAATAATAAATTCTTATTTAAAGCATCAAATAACAATTTATTTACGATGCAAGTTCAGTACTAAATTTTATAATTTTATTGGTATTTGTTTTGAGGTTTGAAATTACATTATTAGGAATCACATTTTTGGGAATGTTGTATCTATAAGTGTCATTCTTGAGTATATTTTATAAAACTTGGTTGTTAGCATAAAAATTTCCTGGGAATATTTTTTGAGATTTTTGAAAATAAATTAAAAACATGTTTGGTTTAGAGTGAACATATATTTTGATTTTTGAAAAATTTGTGTAAAATTAATTTAGCCCTTAAAAGTTTTTTAATATCAAATAAGCTCCTGAAAGATCAAATATAACATCATATTAATCCTAGAAATTTTTTGACATTAAATAGATCCTTAAAAATTAAATTGTAACATCAAATAAGTTTCTAAAAATTAAAATATAACATTATTTTAGTCATTCCAAAAAAAGATTTTAGAGATTTTTTTAATATCATATGCATTTTTCAAGGTCTAAAATAATGTCATATTTTGATTTTTACAAAGGCTAACATGATGGTATATCTTAGTTTTTAAGGACTTATTTGATATTAAAAATCTTATAAGAATTAAATTAATATCATACAAATCTTTTAAAGATTAAAATATATGTTCACTCTTTGGTTTATAATACATATTTCAGGAAATATATATGATAATTCTCAAAATACCCTAACACATTTAATTGTATTGTTTATTATTATTAATTGAGAGACATTTTAATAATTTTGTTTAATAATTTTTATTCTCGTGTCAGGGAAATTTTTCATTTGTAGTCCTATCATAGAAATAAAATCCTAAAAATAAGAATATAATTTTTTTGAGAATAATTAATACTTAAAAATATTTTTATAGAACTTGTAACAAATATAAAAAAAATATCATTTCCAAATAATAATTTCTGAAAATAAGTTGATAAACTTTAAAACAGAAGCTCAACTATGTTGCATTTGAGCTTCTATTCTAAAGTATCAAGAACTTCGATGTCACATGCAGCAAGTATTATACTTATATTAATTTCGAATTGATAGAAAGTAATGCACTAAAATAGATTCAAATAAAATAATATCAAGATCTTTCATTTATATATTTTAAAATAGAACTTGATCCATTTGGACTCCCGATCTTTCATTTTTCTGGCCTTTTTCACCTGACTTTTTTTAGCCTTTTTGCTTTTTTAAAACTTAAGGGTGAGGGCTTGTGATTTGTCCAAATTTTTTATCTATTTAATCCAAGCCCGTCTCACCATTAGTAGTGGTATCACCCTCACCTCCTATAAAATGTCATAGTAGGGGTAAGGGACTAGGCAGCTTCACTTCAACCTATATGCCAAACTCTTCCACTTTCTCTACTCACCTAGTTGAGATAGCACATTTTGGTGTTGTTGTTATACATATCTCACAATCAACATGGCTGTAATGCGTAGCACACAGAATATCACCAACCCAAACCAAAACCCAAATTTCACAAACCTGAATCGTGGCACGGAGCTCGCTCAAAGGTGTCTAGGTTTCATACTTTTTCTTTTTTCTTTTTAATCTAGTATTGTGCGTTTAACCGCCAGTGGTGTTTGGGAAATTCTGAGTGCCAATGTGTGGATAACTTTGTTCTATTTCTTTATTTTAAAAATCAAGAAATCAAAAATCCTCAAGTGCTTGGGTTCTAATCCTACGGCAGATAATTTATATTTTTTTATCACAACATAACAATAGAGAAATTTACTAAACAACTAAAGTTTTGCAAATTCAGATTGACTATTTGGGCTCTTTTCCTCTCATTTAAAGTGGACTACGCATGTATAAATCCTCAGATTCATGTGTTAGGCTTCTTTTGAATATTGGGCTTCAAATTGTGTTTGGCTTTCCAACAAGAAGATAATCACATATTTGACAACTTCTTGAGCCTTCTTTACTCTAACTCTTGTCATAGGTTCTCCTAAGCTTTGTATTGGATCTTGAACTTTTTTTTTGGACTTAAGTCTGGACTTAGGCTTGGGCCTTTGTGTCCTCATCAAGTGAAGATGGAGGCTATCCCACACCCCACTCCATTGACATCCCTAGGTTTGACTGTGAGTTCTCCTGCGAGAGAAGAACAAATATAGTGACATGTCAGGCACTTCAACAACGTCAAAGTATATTAAAAATAAGGGTACCCGGTTATACAGTCACAAACAACACCGTTGGATAGTAGTGTATGATATCTCATTGGGGCAGTGATGTCATGATATCAAAACAGCTATCAAATACAAAAATTTAATGCGAAATTAACTACAAAACATATGACATAAATATATTATATTTTCAATCTGTTAAATTCAAAAATAAAAATGAAGTTGGTGATAAAGTTTCAATCTGTTCCACTTGAGACCAGGCGCGCATTACGTTTGTTCTTATTTTACTATACTTTTATGGTTGGGATATAGATCTTAATTATCATTATTACATATAATTGATAATCATAATCATCATGAGTTATTAATATTATTATTGATATTAAGGTGGTGGAATATTTTGCGTGGTCGTTATTGAACAGTTTTGAATGGCCCTTAAGCTATACAATGTGGTTTTAAATCATATTTATGGATTATAAAAATAAAAATGATACGTTCGTTACGAAGTTATATTTCTCAATAGTCATATTATTTCTACAATGAACTAGTTCATCAGTTAAGAGCAAGCTCCGGTTAAAATAATATTATTACGATGACTGATTTTTAATTCTAACTTATTGTTTTATTTTTTGTGCTATATCATTGCACTTTCAATTTCGTTTACAACACTCACACTTCCATGATTTACATCATTTGATTTTCTTTTTTATTAATCGAATTGAAATTTAAAGAATATGTGTGATATATCACTCCAGATTCACAAAATTATTTATGAAAATATTATTATATACATTCCCTGAATTTTAAAATTATCTTTATTAACTGATCAAAATTTCAAGCTAACAATAACTGATTGATTGATTTATGCAATGAATTTAATCATTGGTTGATGTTAGCAAATTAATATGGTAATGAAACATAGTAATTGTATAATATATATGCTAGTAGTGGAAAATAGATAAACCATAAAATAGAAATAAATTAACAGTTACTGGCTAGTCTGATCACGATTCTTTCTTTTGTTTAAAAATATTGCTTTATAGGGTAATTAACACAACTATGCTACAAATCGAATAGTAATTGAATGTATCATGATATTAGTGATATCATCCTAATTATTTTAATCAATTAATCAATGGGGAGTATTATATAATTATTGTCTATTGTAAGCGGTATTATAACAGATATGTCAGTTTTAGTATTTATGAGATTTTATTGGTTTTCATGGCATTTGATTATGCCAATAAATTATACAATTATAAGAGAGGAAAGGAAATACTAAGGCTCTAATCCTAACTTATTTCGCTTCTTATGTTATCTTTTCAAATGGTAGTACACTTATATCATTTCAAATTGATAATAGGAATAAGGAGTTCGTGCTTGAGATGCTCTTATTGGTATTTACTACTAGTCGAGAAATATATAAAATTCGGTATTCACCGGTATTCAACAAAATCCAGTATTCATTGGCATTCAGCAAAATTCGATATTCACTAATACTCAACAAAATCCAGTCTTCACCAGTACTCAACAAAGCTCAGTATTCACCAGCATTCAACAAAATGTAGTCTTCATTAATACTTAACAAAGCTCGGTGTTCATCTACATTCAGCAAAATCTAATATTCATTGGTACTCAACAAAACTTGGTCTTCACTAGTACTAAACAAAGCTCGGTATTTACTGGCATTTAGCAAAACCCAGTATTCATTGGTACTTAACAAAACCCAGTATTCACCAACATTTAGCAAAACCTGGTATTCACTGACATTCAGCAAAACTCGATATTGACTAGTACTCAACAAAACTAGTCTTCTCTAGTACTCAACAAAACTTAGTATACACCGATATTCAATAAAACCTAGTATTTACCGGTATTCAACAAAACTCAGTCTTCACTGGTACTCAACAAAATCTGGTATTCATTGGCATTCAGCAAAACTCGATATTCACTAATATTCAATAAAGCTCGGTATTCACTTGGATTCAGTAAAACCTGGTATTCACCTATATCCAACAAAACCTGATTTTCACCCATATTTAACAAAGCTTAGTATTTACCAACATTTAACAAAACCTGGTATTCACTGGTACTTAACAAAATTCGGTTTTCACCGATACTCAACAAAGCTTAGTATTCACTAGCATTCAACAAAATTTGGCATTCACTAGTATTAAGGTCAATATTTAGTGGCAACCAGCAAACATTTAAAAACCGGACAAACTTGGCACTATCCAAACTAATGAGCTAGCAAATCCATGTCGCATAACATTAACGTACTATCGGATCAGATCATGAAAAAGGTTGCACAAGTTTATTTGTCTCCGACCTCTGAGATCAAATCATGAAAAAAGGTTGCATAAACTCATTAGTGTACCAATCTTTGAGGGTAAATCATGAAAAAGGGTAGCATAAATTTATAACTCTACCGACCTACTGAGGTATATACCCCTTTCTATTTGATATAATATTCATGGGAATTGTCGAATTATTTCAGGTTAAAAAACATTACCAATTTAATGGAATTAGTCTACCAAGTTTTTAGCCTACTAAGCTTTCCCTAAAATATAAGAAACATTTTATGAAATAAACAATAAACATCAATTAAAAAGCGCATGAAAGGCCGAATAAGCACGACCATGCAAAAGGTCTATCGAATAAGCACAACCATACAAGAGGTTTTACCAATTTCAAGTGGTGTATTTCAAGGGGGCCTTTTAATCCATCCGGGCTCCCAATCCCTCGTTTCTCCTACCTTCCTCATCCAACCTTTTTTAACCTCTTCGCTCTTTTAAAGCTCAAGGTTAGGGGCTTGTAATCCATTTGGGCTCCTGATCCCTCATTTCCTTGACCTTCCTCACCTGACTTTTTTTAACCCCTTTACTCTTTTAGAGCTCAACATCGGGGGACTTGTGATCCATCCGGGTTTCCTACATAGCTAGCCTAAGTTTGTCTCACCATTAGTAGCGAGTACCACCCTCACACCCTATAAAATGCCATAGTAGGGGTAGGAGATAGGGCAGCTTCATCTCAACTTATATATCAAACTCTTTCACTTTCTTTACCCGCCTAGTCGAGACAGCAATAGAACTAAATAAAATAAAAGATTAATTTTTATATATTTTATATTGTTAACTAATAAAAATTCAAAAAATTACTAAATTATAATGGATAGTTACTTACTATTATTTACCAATTAATTAAGTTTCTATTGGTTGACAATCTTATTTAACACTACCAATATGTAAGAAATCATATCATAAGATAATATTAAATAGAACAAGATAATATTAGATAGAACATATTTCATTTCGTTTAATCTAATACTTTTTTTCTTTCTCCTAAAATTTTGGCGGAATAAGATAGAATAAAATGAAATCTTCATCTCATTCAATTAAAATTTTAAATGATAGAATCAAAACTTACTTCCATTTCATTATTTGCTATCAAAACAATGAAATGAAATACTTATTTCATTTTCCTCCATATTAATTTATTGTATTTGATATTTCATTCCATTACGTTTCCATAAAATATCTAAACAAAACCTTAGCGCTGCCAACACTATATAGTATAAACATAACACGGTAGATTGAGCTGGATATAATGATCATATGATGGAAAAGTGAGGGTAATTTAGGCAAGTAGCAGGGCCTACGAGTAAAGCTAGGCAATGTGGGCTCGTTACTTGGAAGAAGAAGCTTTTCCTTTCTTTCTTTATTTCTTTGCTAATTTTCGCTCAACTTTTTGGTGGGAGATGTACGTGGTGGGGGTAGTGGGGGTAATGATACATGGGACGGGGCAAAAAGCGAGAGAAGGGCCAACAACTCAGCAATTCAGTTTGCAACTGTGGAGAGATCATGTCGGGGGCGTTTGGTTGCGTGCGACAGCACCCACTCGCACATGTTACTCCCACCTCCGGTTTTGTCGTTCCGATTGGATCCCTTCGTTGACGGCTTCAATCCAACGGTGAATACAACTTCCCACGGCGACGAGCAAAGACGTGCAGAGGATAAATGCCAACGAAACACGCGACGTGGTGTCCCATTTCGAATAATCCTCGTCCCCCGTTGACAACGTCGCTTTTCGTCTCGTTTCCTGCATTCTCTTTTCTTACTTTTTTTTTTTTTCAAATTTCTTTTGAATAAATAATATATTAAAAAGGATTTTCTTTAGTTTTTCACATATTACTTTATTTGTTAAGTAATGATATTTACATAAAATCATGTGAAAAAAAGTGACATTTACATAAAATTTATGAGATTAATTTTAATGTACTACAAGTATAAAAGTTATATACTGTTATTCAATTACATATTTTTGTTTATAAATTTTCAAAAATAATGAATAATTAAGTTAAATATTTTTATTAATATAATAATATATAATTGGATATTTATGTAAGATATTTTTATATTAACAATGCATCAAAGTTAAATTCAAAATCTATCTTTATGAATTCTGTATATATTTGTAAGTGAATTTATTTACACCATTCGGTAAAGTTACAACGTATAATTCAATGATTTGAATGAAAATTTATAATAGAAATTTACTTCTGTAAGTATTTGTTTTGACATGTATTTTAAATGGTTGGCCGTCAAGGTCTGATCGATCTTTGAGATTCTCATGTGGAGAGTATAGAATAGACAAGATAAAATATACACTGCTAATCTTTTGAGAGCAGTTCTTGTAAAGTTGTTGGACAACAATTTAAATTGGCTTATTCCAATTAAAATTAGACAATATAATGAAATGTCACTCAGTATATATGTCTAATGAGATAATTTACACATCTTTAGCAATTAGGGTTGTTGATAATTTTCTTTGGGCTCATTCGATTTGGTTAGGGTTTGGTCCAACTGGATGCTATGAGTTCACCTGTTCAAGTTCAAGTATTAGTTCAGTCCAATATCATTTTTCTCATTGATTAATTTAATTTATTTTTGAATTGATTAATATGATTTAGAAAAATAAATTTTTACTTTTTTTGGTTTAAAAATGGTCTTATTAGGTTATTTTTGTTGATGATTTGCATGGAGATCTTTTTTGGAGGTAATAAATTTATCCATGAGCCCACCACCTAGGAAGAAGAAAAAGGAATCGAGAAAGAGAAGGTGATGATGAATGGAATTTAGAGTTGGTGATTCTTTTCCCCTAACAAAGAGACAAGGAAGAGAGAATATAAAAGTCTGTGTGGATTGCCGCAATTAGTTGTTAAAAGAAATGAATAATATTTTGAACTTTTTGGTACATGATTTTAAATTTTTTATTTGATTATTAATTAATCCAGCTCAATAGTCATCATTCTCTCCAGAAAATAATAAAAAAAAAATCGTCTCTAAAAATTTATCCAGTGATTGGATATAAGCTTACCATTTTAGTTGAATTAATATAAATGTCGTATCGTTCAAATTTCTAATGCTTAATTTCCAATTTTTTTGTTTTGGTTTATTGACTCGAGCTAGATCGATTTATTATAGGATAAAGCTTTGTTAACATTAATTTTTCTTTCTATGTACAAAATTTGAACTTAAAATCCTACTTAAAAATAAGTGAATCACTTAAAAATGCTTAATTTCCAGTTTGGTAATTGCATTTATGAGCTATCTTTGCATATTTGAAATTTTTTTTCCCTTTGTAGGTAGTTTGTATTAATCACTTTGAATTTTTTTTTTTCCCTTTCAATTGTGAAAAGCTCTATCTTTATTGTGTTATACTCTATTTTTAGGTTCCTAGTTATGCATATTTTCGAAAATGTTGTTCTACTTTTTTTTTTCTTTTTTTGGGTTTTTTTCTTTGTCAATTGTCACTTATGCCTTCTAACTTTCAAATTGCATGTTCTTTGTATGTTCAACCTTTATTTTTCATCAACATCTAACTTGTGTATATTTCTAATGGTGTTTCTTAGGGGTGTCCAAAATCGATCTAAACTGAACTAAAACCAAAAATCAATTCAAAAAAATCGAAAACGGATTAAAATTGAAATAAATCAGTTTTAATTGGTTCTCATTTTATAAAAATCGATTAGTTTGGTTCAATTTTTTATTTTAATTTCTAAAATCAAACCAAATTAAACCAAACCGAATTAATAATATATTTCATATTAATAATTATTTATGTATATAAGATATGTTATGTATCATATATTACTTATCTATATCTATACTTTTACAAATATATATGTAAGTATATTCTATAATATTTTAATACAAAAATTCTTCAAGTAATCTAATTATATCTTAACTCAATATTTTAGATTTATAATTATCTATTAATTCTTTTAATGGAGGAAGGTCGTACTTTTATATCGATTCTTAAATAATCATTTTTATTTGGACTATTATGTTATTGATTTTCCCACGAACAATAGTTTAAGTTTTGGCAACAACAAAATTCAAATTCAGGTGTAATGATATGGTGACAATACAATTCAAACCATACCTTTTCGTATCTTATTTGCACTTTCCCCTCATTATTTATTAATTTTACAAGTTAGTTTGGAAAGCAGAAAAATAGGAAAAAAATTGTTGATAAGTTGTAGTTCAAGCTACTGTTCTCCTAATCCTTATGCCACGAGTTATTAGAAAAGAAGTAATAGGGGGACTCACTTCTTGTAGGATACTATGTCAATTCATCACTTATCTACCATTGGATGGGGTATGAACCCTGCTTAAATTGGATCCACATCCTATCTAATAATGGATGAGTGATAGATCAGCATGGTGTCTTACAAAAAGTGAGTCATCTTAACATTTTTCTTATTAAAATTAAGTCAAGAGGTCAATCTTTAGGGCTTATTTGGCACATCTGATAGGATAAGGCCTAATAGTATAAAACCTGACTATATTATACTTGATAAAATTTTAATATTATACAGTATTTGGTATGTCAGTATACAAAATATTGAATTATATAAAATATAATTTTTATTTTAATTATTTTGATTTTTTAATTATATATAAATATAATTTGATATTGAAAATTATTTATTTATTTATATATTTTTAGTAAATAATTTTTCATAAATATAAACAATTAGAGAGAGAGGAAAAAAAAAAGAAAGAGTTTTTATACATCAAAATCCAATCAGGTCTAATATCATATTTCTTTATTTGACTGTGTTATATATTATGTATAATTATTTTTGTTATATATAATTAAATTTAAATTAAATATTATTTATTATTATTTATATATTTTAATAATAAGTTATTATATATTTTTACATTAGTTTGAGTAATTATTTATAATACATATTATTTTTTAAAAATATTTATTTATTATTAAATATTTTAATTAAATAATATTATTTTTATTTATATAGTCTTTTAATCATTTTTTTAATAATTATTTTTGTTTTAATAAAATATATAGAATAAATGAAAAATGAAAAAGCTCTCATACATCAAAAGCTAATTAGGCTTAATATAACATTTGTAAACTTGATTAATTTATCTATCATTCGATGTATAAGGGGATTATAATAAATAAAATTATACAATACATCGACTATACCAAACAACAGGTAAGGTCATATGTATAGTATTAGTCTATCATATGATGCCTAATACGATATGCCAGACACATCCTTACATGCTTATCCATTTTCATATTGCCCTAGCTCCATCAAGGGCTCTTTAGAACCCCGCCTCAAAAAAAAAAAAGAAAAAAAAAAGAAAAATTTTCAAGAATTATTAGCATTAAATTTTTACTTTATTTTTATCCCATACTAAACACGCCGTATATACAAATTATGGAGATGATAATTTGATAGATGGCTGTTGGAAAACAATGCTTTAACACACAAATTTTAGTAATAGAATTATAGAAATGAGTAATTACAGATTAAACTTCTGGATGTGTGGTGAGTGAAAGCATGTGCAATAATAAGAAGAAAAGTTGTTAGTTATCACAAAATATGGGAGAGAATACTGTATCAGATAATATGTGCATTATAAATATAACCACATGAGAATAATGAAATTGGAGAAGAATATTCAATGCATTCATTTATTTCTTTCTTTTTGTCTTTTCATTTTGTATGTTTGAATTTTTTTATTTAGAAAAGTTAAGATCGAGGGGAATACTCACCCCAATTTAGGATTATAATATGTTTCCTATCTTATTCATTGCTTACATAAATATTTACATATTACCTAGTAGTGGAAAAACTTAAAAATCGAACTCAAGTCATAACGGTATATGAATAAAAACCCTACAAGTGTGTTTGTTTCCATGTTCAATTGTCCAAAATCATGGTGGAAGCATTCAAAACCAAGTTAGCAGAAAAATTGTGATGTTTAGCAAAATCATGTTTTACAGTTTTTCACCATGATTTTTCTCCCAACCATGGTTTAGTTGGAAGCAACCTTTTTGTTGCTTCTCCGTTAGAGCAGAATCATGTTGGGAATAATTTGACATTTGCAACCTTTTATTTAATTTATTGTTTCTTAATTACATTTTACATTTTAAATAGAAATATTTATTATGTATACATATAATTCTGTCTTTATTTTAGTTAAACTTGTCTAATTACTATTTTTAATAATTAATATATAAAATGTAATAATAATAATAATAGCACCAAGAGTTATTTAGCGTCTTAAAAATGATTTATTTAATATCTTTAAAATAATATTTATCTAACATATAAAAATATTTACATAATTTTATTTATAATGTCTAGAAATAATATTCATATAATTTTCTTTATAATAATATTAATATAGTTTAGTTAAATATCTTAAAAGTAAAATTAAATAAAAGGATAATACGTGTCCTTTTTAGTAATTTTATATCCAAAAAAGATTTTAACTAACATCATCCATAAACAATATTTATTTTGTTATGATCACTTTTGATATAAAATTTACCAAATATAAATTATGTTGACACTAACTAACTTTTAATCAAAATCAATTTTATAAAATTAAATTGATACAAATCCCTATTCACAAACTCTAATCCTTTTGTCATTTTGTACTTTACAATAACTCATTAAGTTGAATTCCTTCATATCAATTGGTGCATTTATTTCAAACTCACTATGGTAACCCTCTTTCCAGCTTCCCACACTTTTTCATCAGGTAATGCCTTAGTTATTTTGACTACATTCGCGAGTTCCAGCGCCGTGATCTTCGAAGTTCTTCTGTGACCGACTTATATCAGAATCAAAGGCTCTTCTATAAACAAACTTGCAGAATATGGCTCATTTGCCCATCTCCCAATATGCTCAATTCACAATAAACTTGATGAGACTGATATGTCAAACTTCAAGTTTAACCTTTCCTATAAAGTCAACTTGATCCTTCAGCCCCTCGAACGCATTATATGAGCACATTGACATGTGTATCTATTCATTATTTATCATATCAATTTCGACATAATACTAATATCATTGAAGCTAAGAAAAAAACAATGACAAATAACGTGAAGGGATAAGATAAATGGAGCGAAAAAGTCCATATATTTGCCACTATATGTCAATTTGGATAACAGATCTAATCCATTGTGAACGTGTATGGCAATCTTTTTACTCTTAATTATAATGAAATTAAAAAATGTATAAATAAAAATGTATGAATCCATATAAGTTTTAATTATTAAAAAACAACATGCACAATATTGTTTAATTATTTCCCTTGTCTGCATTCACGGCTTGGATTTGCAGGTAAAGTTAGCTGTATCATGAATTACAACAATAAGGGCCAACTGGCCAAATATCACATTTTAACAGCAAAACAGGAAGGAAAAAGAAACAAATGAAAAATTGGCGTTGCAACTTCCAAGTCATCATATATATTTGGTTGAAGCTAGCATAGCAACATATAAAAGTGAGCAGAACTCAAAATCATATTAAAAGGGGAAGGGTTCCACGCACATGTGAAAACTTTCTTTTGTGTCATAATCATCCTATCAAATGTTTCAAAGCTTGCCGTGCGCAAACACAACAAAAGAAAAAGTTTCGTCCATTATCGACCTTATAAGAACTTGGCGATCTTTTTTTTTTTTAAAGGATATTTGAAGAAATTTTTATGCTAATTAAGATTAAGTAAAGTTTGGATTGCAGTAGTTAAAGTAAGCACTTTTAATTATTAGGCCAATTCCGTTCTTTAAGTTTGTATTTTATAAACAAAAAAAATTAGGATGTGGATAAGTTTTATTTCATATTAAAATCATGTAAAATGTTTTTGTTGATGCAACTCTAATCTTACCAGTTGAGCGAATGAAAATAATAAAATTTCAGATCACATATAAAATTGTATTAGGAAGTGCTCATCTGTGGAAGATTATTGAGGGACTAGGTTGATTTAAAGTATATGGTGTGAAATTTGAAATACAAGGGAAATAATTGTCGATAAGAAAATATTAAAAAATTGTTTGATGTAAATAAA
This sequence comes from Pterocarpus santalinus, assembly GCA_031439595.1. Lineage (NCBI taxonomy): Eukaryota > Viridiplantae > Streptophyta > Magnoliopsida > Fabales > Fabaceae > Pterocarpus > Pterocarpus santalinus. Next base: position 64,916,342 of record CM062532.1, read on the forward strand.
CAATTATTATAAGATTGGTCGTACTTTATTCAATTCAAGCTTTATGGTAATTTGCAAATTCTTAAGTTTTTCGTTAATAATGCTTCACTTGCACTTGTATGAAGTTAAAGATATTTATAACATACCTAAAAATGATTGATTACAATGAGAGTGAACTATGATCTTAGGAGAATTTAATTTATTTGTAATGTCAAGTGTTCAAATTTTATGTTCAAATTTTAAACTCTCTATTTTGGAGAAGGGTTTATTTAACTACCATTTTGACTTGAAATTATATGAGTAAATATTCTTAATACAAAAGAAAAGATATTTCTAGTATCTCAAGCAACATTTATTCTTTTCAAGGGCAACCTTGATCTTGACTACTGACTTTGTTTGTTCTTTGTAACATTTAAAAGAAACTATTTGATGTAACCCAAAAAAAGAAGTTATTTGACATTGACTTTATTTAGCTAGAATCGCTCTTAGGACTCTTTTAGCTTAATATTTTGGCAAGCCATTAGAATTGATCTAATAATAATAAGGGGCTCAGATTAATTGCATAACCAAAAAAAGCTTAATATCCAAGCATATGACGACTATAATGGATATAATTGTTTATGCTAAATGCAATTTTGAAAAGTTTTAAGGAAATAAAGTGAATACAAATTCTTTGTGCATTCAATAAAATTTTATATGTTAAACAAAATGCAATAAGTGATTATTGTTTTTTTATTTTTATTTTTTTACATTTTTGCATCACCCTATATTTTGTGCTACGTGCTAAATTTTTATTTGTCGGACAAAGACAAAAGACATAGGGTTTACTCATTAAAGTTGTACTTTTACTATTAGTTATAATTTTTGACATAATGACAAGTATCTAAATTAGCAAGTAGTATCAGACTAAATTCTCCTAGCTGACATTAAGGGAGATTATTACCTATATTTAACTTTTGAGATCCTTACAACTAATTATAACTTTTGGTATAGTGATAAATTTTTGCTCCATCCCTTTGTATTTTTTAGCTGAAGTATTTGATCCAATATTTGAAACATGACACATTTTAATATGCATTGCATTATGTTTGGTGCATGATACACCTTGTGATCTAATGGTGAAAATCACAAGGTGTATCAATACACCAATAACATGTGATGCATTGTAAGCGGCTCTTTCCCACCAGCCATCATGGGTCTTCATGTGCTACCCACCACCCATTCGCTCGCACCACCACTACAACTGTTTTGATAGTTAGTAGCCAAAACTGGAAACCTGTCCCAGCCAAGGTGAATTGTGAACACCCAATTCTGTGCTCTATAAGCTCTTCGGGCATTGATGACAAGTCATAGCCAAAGAACAACATGATGTCCTTTTGGTTTAGAATAAGACTAAACTTGGTGCTAGGAGGAAAAGTGGGGTTTTGTGTAAAAGGAAGACAACCTCTGCTGGTGCCTGATCTTTGAAAAAAAAGGATTTGACAATCGAGTGAGTAATTGTTGTAGAATTATCAGTCGATGAGAGATGCCACAACCATCAATGGCACAACCAACAAAAGATGCTAAAATCAAGGTACCCACAAAAAGGTTCTTGTCTTCCTTGGATATAGAGTGGGTATCTTATGAGTTGGCTGCCAGAGGTTTGGGCTGGCATGCTTTGGGTCCATATAACACAAGGTAGCTTTTTTCTTCGGCCTTCTCTGACAACAAGATCAATGAAACCATGCCATTGGAGATAGATGGAGTTTTGGTGTTGGGGTAGGGTGGGGGGACAAGTCAAAGCCGTCGGAATAGTGGAGTTTTGGAGTGGTTCGTAGAGGGTGGGGGGGAAGGGGAGACAGACTACTGGAGCTTCGGATTGGGAGAAACCACTTACAATACGTTAAATGTTATTGGTGTATTGATACACCTTGTGATCTTCACCATCAAGTCACAAGGTGAAACATAATGTGATGCATATTGAATGGCACCTTGAAACATCTGTGACTAGATCCTTTATGACACATTAAGACAAACACACCTAAATCATGATCCTACTGGGTTAGCTTGAATAAGTACACTTTGTGTAGCTCATACATACAATAACTTAGAAAAATCGACTAGGTCTTGTTTTCAATGTTGGTGGACGATTCGTTGATTCGCTCAAGTTTTGGACCAACGTTGCTCCAACTTAAAATTACAAAAAACACCTTAAATCTCATAATCTTATTCCATTTTTGTCTTTCTCTTCTCTTCTCCAGAGCCACCGCTGCCATCACGTGGTAGTTCGCAGATGGGTGCTCTAAGGTCAATGGCTAGGCTAGCACAGGCATGGTGGTGTGATTTTGAGCGCAGCAGTGTGCATCATTGATGATGATGGTTGCAGTGTTGACTAGCGGTGTGACGCGATTCCTGGAGTGGTGGCGCGCATCGTTGACAACGAAGCTGCTGCCACTGCCCCTTGCTCCCATGGCACCTACCCATTGTTGATCCCATTGTTTCGAACCTGCCACCGATCTCTGGGCACTGCCATCATGCCGCTCTGCTAGCTCTGGTGGTGCCACCCTCGATTGGCTCAAGTCACCGCCAGTGTCATGTTCCTCATGTTGCTATTTTGACCATCACTGGCATTGCTGCTCGTGCTTGTTTCCATTTCTTATTGGTTATTCTCTTTAGTGTGCATTCATCATCTTTGATTAGTGTAGTTTAATCCAAAAAAATTAAGATGCTATAAAGATAAACAAAGGAAGGATGGCTAATTCAATGGTGGACTAACGACCCTAAAGTGGTTGGGGTTGATGGCGGTGATGGAGTTGATGGCAGTAGCTAGAATGGACAGTGGATGTAGTAAATTTTTCATAGCCAAATGGGAGAGGAGGGCAGGGAAGAAGAGGGATAGAAGAGTAAACTTACAAGTCTCATTGACTTTTTTAATTAAAATTATTTATTTTATATACTAAATCTAAACCATTTGGTTATACTAACATTAAATCGAATGGTGTAAAATTAAGGGTAACTAAAACTTTCATAGTGGAGTAAACATTGGTCCAAAGTTGAAGGTTTGAACTCAAAACAAAAGCACATATTAAATATATAAATTCTAAATGTTCATTCAAGGGTATTCAATTTTATAAATTAAAAAGAATATTACATTGCTTGAAAATTACAAAAACTTTGAATCAAATTGATTTTTGAGTAAAACATAAAGTTAAAATAAACAAAATTTTCCCACTATATATATATATATATATATATATGAGTTTAATTGGTATGTATTAACAATATAAAATAGTTTTACACTGTTAACCAATAAAAATATTAAAAAGTGAGAAATTATGGTGGGTCTCCTATTATGATAGATAATTATTTGTATGAGTTGGCACTTTCCACTATTTCTATTAGCTGATAGTATAACATAGTTTTACACTGTCGATATATTTAAATTAAATTCTCTCTCTCTCTCTCTCTCTCTCTCTCTCTCTCTCTCTATATATATATATATATATCCACTTATAATGCCTTGTGTAATTATATTAAATATAACTTTTTCTTCCTTTTACAAAAGTTATAAAAAAATAATCATTTATATTTAAAAACGTAATTTTACCTAATTACCATTATCCTAATCTCCAACTTAAAATAATCATATTTTTTTATTAAGGTAATAGGTGCTTTAACTCCTTAATTAGAGGTCTCAAGTTTGAGTTTTAAGAATAAAAAAAATTCTCGTTGCGAAACCTCTACCCCATTTCAGGAATCTCCATTGGGTCGGGTTGATTTAACCGAGTTCCTAGTAATAGTAATGGGCCCAAATAATGGTGGTTCCATTGAAACAAAAAATAATCATAATTTTAATCAATCTTAATTTAACTTATTGAATAAAAAAATGAAAAAAATATTTCTTTTAACTTTTTTTTATACTTCATCAATACCCCCATATTTTGAACCGATACCTTTTAATAATTAATGGCTAAGATTTAGTTATAAAATCATTAACTTAAAAGATTCATTCAAATATTTTTATTTGTAAGACTTTGAAGTTTATGAATAAATAAATTAAATATTTTTATTGATGTGATAATATATAATTAAATATTTTTGTAAAATTTTTTTATATGGACAATATATTAAAATTTAATTTAGCTTAAAATAACTTAAATATATAATTTCTCATATTTTTATTTTGAAAAATTGAACATAGAGTTCAATAATGTCCAATATTAAGGGGGATTACTCACCGACCGAAAAAAAAGGGGGATGACTCCCCTCTCGAAAAGATGGAGTAATGACTAATGGGAGAAGAAACTCCCTTGGTTTTTATAAGGAAATTTTCTCCCTTACATTTGTGTCTTGTCTCGTGGTGTTGGGTTAGCTTCTTGAAGCATCATTCGTCCCTTTAAGCATCGATTTGCAGGGGAAAAAAAAGAAAAAAGAAAAAATGAACAGCGCCATGAAAGCAGCGCTGATTAACTCGAACAGCAACAACCTCCATCTCTCTCTGAGGGCTGCACTCTTTCATTCAACTCCTGTCTTGGAGCGTAAAAGGCGCAATTTTTGGGACTCTGTTGGTTTTCCTTTCTCTTAATTCCACAATATACATTTCCCTTCGCTTTATGATACCCTTTGATTCATCAAATTCTTTTGATCTCACTTATTAGTTATTTATACAATTGAAATTAGTCTCTTTTAATTGTGGGGTGTCACTAATTCCATGTTTCTGATTCCCTATCAATTTATGTCAATCTGGGAAATGCTTGTAACCCAAAATGTTAATTTTATCATGTATTGTGTGATGAGGCTGTATAATGATTATGTGTATGGAGTTTTCAGATTTTGCTGATGTATTTTGAAGTGCAATATACATGGTTGACTTGAGAAATGTGAAAGCTTTTGTTTTTGTGTTGATAAATATGTTGTGTAGAATTTGTAGTTTAGACTTTAGGTAGGTGGAAGCATTTAATTAAAATGTTTTGGAATGGAACTGTTTAATTGCAGAAATGCAACCATTACTCGAGAAGGTTTAGAAGGATGCACGGAAAACAAAGAATAATGCGCAGCGTCAACGATTATGCCGAGTTCCTCTTTCAGGTTCATGGTGTTTCTTGTCTTAGTGTCTGCACACATGCCTGCGCAATGTCAATGCTTGAATCACAAACTTATCTTGATATTGTCTTATGTCTATTTCTCTCTCTTACTCTCTCTCCCCCTTGTATGTGTGTGTATGTGTATGTGCAGCTTCTTGTTTTATTGTTTTGCTCCATCTTCACTTAAAATTTCAGATGCCATTGCTTGAATGAGGCAGTCATATGATTTCAGTCATTGATTTCTTTCAAATTATTACATACTGAATCAATTTTGACATTTCTCTTTTATACTATTTAATCCATGCTTCACTGGCTTGCTACCTTATGATGTGGGAGGAACTAGGATCGGCAGTGGATATAACCTTGTGTTAGCTGTTAGGACCTTCGACAACTGTCTAGATGGGCTAAATCTTTATGTAATGCTTTGTGACTAAAATCGCTCATGACATAAATTATTTTGTGAATTGTCAGGCTGGGTTTATGCTTTAAAACTGGTGAAACATGATAAATAAGCTAGTAATTTGAGGTTATTTTAAAGGCTCAACATTGGTTATTTGGCTCCATAAATTGATAAAAGGGAGGAAAAGGAGATATGAGGGGATGTTTTTTTTTGCTATCATATTTGGTTTCAGAAGTTCCTCTCAATGGGTTATCTCCTGATTTCTATTTAAGCACCCAGCAGTGCTATTTCCTGATCTCTTTGATGATCTCAGAGGGTGCCAGTTGCCCTCAGGGCTCTTGCTCAAGTTTTCTGATTTCTTCTTTTTTGGGCTTTTAGCCCTGTTTATCTACCCAAACAAAAGTATACATTCACAGAGATAAGGTCTCCTTAGTGGATTTTGAAGTTTCAATAAAAGGGTAAAAACTCAGTACTCATGAAAAAGAAGGAAAAATTGAAGTATGAGTAAGGAAGCCGCTTGCCAGGGGGAAACTTTTTCTTGCTTATCTCACAGTATTCTCTTTAATGTATGCTACATGCCTATAGCAAATATCAGACTGAAGGACTAGTAATATTTGTCAATCGGTGTGGCATGTATAAACAGGCCAATTGAACATAATATTCTTCATCTTTTGTATGAAATGGGAAAACTGATTTACTGTCTAAGGTTTGTTCCCCTACCTCTCCAAACCAAAGTTGGCTACGTTGCTGTTCCACAAAGTTGGAATTTGGTGTCATCATATAATTAATTTAATAGGAGACACATTGCTGGTCATTTTGGGAACTGGAGAACACAATCAACAGTCTTTGAAATGACTCTTGATGATTTTAAATACTTAAATTCTGCAGTGATTCATTGTGTTATTGGCATTTCTTTGGACTTAGATTTTATCATTTTAATTTGTTGGCAGTTTTATGTTTGATATTTTACCTTTCTGATGTAAACAAATTATCAGCCCTCAACTGAAATTATTACCAACTTGCAGTCCTAGAGAGAATAGTTATTAGAATACTTATGAAGGATAACTTGAACAAGTTATATCCCTTTGCATTTTTCACTAATGCTTTACTTCATTCTAGATTATACTTCTGCAATGAAATTTTCACTTGAATGAACATGATTTCTGACGGGCTTTAGTTCTGGTAATGTGACACTTCAAGTTTCGGTCCATATATCCTTTTGTCTCCTTTAACTGGGGTAATGTTCAAAATGCTGTTATATGATTAGCTGGCCTTTTTTCATCCACATTTATAATAGAACTCTTTACTAAAGTTGGCACTTTTGACTTTGCATCCCTTCCATGCTCTTCCCCTGACAAGACTGATGTGATACTTAGTGGTACCAGTATCAATTAATCTTCCTAGGTTTTATCTTTAATTTCTATGAACTCTGTTGATCATAGGTATCATCTAGGGTTCCCCTACCTCTATTCTTCCATGATTTTGTTTGTCTTAACTCTCAAGATGTTGCATCTAAAACGCTTATGTTGCTTTTCTTTTGCATGGTTTAGAGCTGGAAGGAAGGTATTGATGAGGATGATCCATCTTCAAGTCAAGGCCCCTCATGGTTTAGAAAACAATATGCTGCTGGGGCATCTGGAAGGCACAGGAGCAGCAGTCAAGGATCAAGTCATCAGTACAGAAGTGAGGATGTTTGAAATACTTTTGCTATAGTAGAATATATGCCATGTATCTTGTAGTAGTAACGCTTGATTGGAGGTTGTATGAGCTGGTTTCTTCTGGGAAATCTTCTAACTGAATCTTGTCTGGGAAATTCCGTGTCTACTCAAGTAGGATTGGAAGATTTAACTTGCAGAGAGCCAGAGATCATGGATATGATTTGACTTGAGCTAGCATCATAAGCTTTCTTAGATCAGTTTCGAGTTTCGACATTGTGTTTTTTGTTTTTAACACAAAATGGAAGATTCCAGATACATATAAATCATGTTCTGGAGTCGCACGTACTAAATGGCAGCATACTTGGTTTCTTTCAGGAGATCCTTTCTTTTGTGAAGATGATTTTGATGTTGAAACCATTTTCCGTTCTGCCTTTGGTGGGAATAGATTCTATTACTGGTCCTTCGTCAATGAGGAAAATCCTCAGTGGAGGAGGTCTGCACGCTTTTCTAATTATGGGAAATCTTGGAACTGGAGATGTCGGAGTGAAAGTGACTATGACTCTTCATCTGAGTCTGATAGTTCGGATTCAGAATTAGCTCCAGATAGATTAGCCCTTGGATTGAGGGCTTCTGGTCCTCTGAAACTCGAAGATGTGAAAAATGCGTAAGTTCTTAATTCTTCTCTCACTTCCTCTTTACCAAAATGTTAGGAAGCCAGAGTTGCTGAATTTTCTTTACTTGTGTTGCTGGTTTTTTTTGCCATCAGGTACCGGGCCTGTGCTCTAAAGTGGCATCCAGATCGTCATCAAGGCTCATCCAAGGTTCTCCATGCGCGAATTATTTTCCCCTCCTTTCTTGTTTTGTTCCTTATTCAGCAGTTTCTATCAAATTTTCTAATTTATTTATTTTCTCTATGTTGATAGGCTATAGCAGAAGAGAAGTTCAAGCTCTGCAGTGCAGCTTATCAGTCTTTATGTGATAAGTTGGCCCTGGAGTAAGGACGCTCCAGATACATGCATTGCCTTATCTATTAAGTCTTCACTCTTCAGTCAGCTCGTGGCAGATGATTGAATATGCTAATTTTTTTGACACACACAGCTTCAGAGCTTCCTTTCATTGTATTTCTAGTTTTTCGAACAATTCTATTAGATATTAGTGGAAATAATGGGTATGGTATTTCACAATTACAAATGTAACATTAGTATATTAACATTTCTTTTCTCTCATGTATTTAATTTACATTTGTTTCTGCATTAAGCAGCAGATTATTCCCAAAATCTCCAATGGTTTTCAATAAGCCAGCTAAGGTCTTTGTGGACACATTTGAGTCTACCGCTATTATATGGTTGGCCAACTGCTTTCTGGCGGATCTGCTTTGCTTTTAAACGCAATCGATTGTTGAGAGAAACTCACCATTCGTAAGAACTAATAAGGGGAGAACAAAAGCCAAGTTGGAGGGAGGTAAATGAACGCAAAGAAGAGGGGAAAGTCAATTGTGTCTTGGAGCAAACCGAAGATTGCCTCAAGGCTGAGTTGTCATTTTCATAAAATGCATCCAAATTTATATGAGATCAATATTGTTTCCATAATGAATTTATTCACCGATTGAACGCAACAACGCAAGATAATATTATTTATAGTTCTTTAATTTATGCTAAAATGATTTTTAAATGTTGGCTGTGGTTTCTCTGAAGTATACTTTGTACTTTAAAAATCTAAGAATATATAACTATAACTGCTGATAAGAAAATCAAAGAAAATTATTATTGGACATTTATAATATGTGATGCAGATATATGTACCTCATAAAATTTAAATTATTAATTTTTTTTAAAAGAGTCACCCCTACCATATAAGGTTGAAATGAAAGAGAAACTATAACAACTAAACACTTTTTTTTAATGTTTTGTAAATGTTATTTATTATTGTTTAAAGACCATGGAATTATGGATTAGAAAAAGGGGGAATACACTGCATTTTTTCAGCCTGTTAAAACAGCTTTACGATTTACAACAACCTTGATATGCAGAAAAAAGGGGCTCGTTGTATGAAGCTGTAGGAGAAGAAGATCAGCGAATCACTCTATCTATAGTTCTCTATGGTTTGCGTTCCAAATTCCAATCTTCAATCTTGACCCTTGATTGAGTGAGGCAGAACGAGGAACAATGCTGAAAGCTATTCAGATATCTGGGAATGTTACCCTACGTTGGAGCTGGAAACCCCTTGCCTTCACTTCAATCTCATCCACTTCGAAACCCTTTTCCTCATTCTCCCCATACCCTTATCTCAAACTGCTTCCCTCCATCAATACCATCGATTCTTCCATGCCCCCAACTCGCAGGGTTCGAATCACACCCTTTCATGCTTCATCGTCACCACCATTTCATTCTGCTGTGAGTTTATGCTAAAGTTGTTGTCAATTTAAATTTCAAAGTTTGTATCTTTTTGTGGAATTGGGAAGAGGGTATGATGGGGGCAGGGCTGATTTTGTGATATCAAACACAAAACAAGGATGTTCTGGTTTTCCATGTTCACAGTTCAAGAGATGTGTTGTTGAAACTTGTCACAAACATCAAAATCTAATGAGAGCATGGATCTAAATAGTTCACCGATTGATCATGTTCATGTTGTTGCGTTCCATAACAATGTAGGGTGTTCGAAACATCAAGTTCTGTCAGTGGTGTGGTGGTCCAACAAAGCATGACATACCTGATGGAGAAGAAAAGTTGAGAGCCATTTGTACAGTCTGTGGGAAGATTGCCTATCAGAATCCCAAAATGGTGACTCCCTAAAAGTATCTCAGTAGCTTCCAGTTGATGTCATTTACTATCAGCTTTAGGATTTTCTTTTTGTTTAGGATGTGATGCACTAGTGAAGTGGTTATGGAGGTTTAAGGTATCTACATATAACATGCTTTAAAGTGGTATACCCCTATCTCTGAAGTAATTCTGTTTCACAAAACAGTCATAATGCAAATGAAAAAGAAATTAGGACTTGGAGGAATATCATATGTTTTTAGATGAACTCTCTGACTTTTGTCAGCAAAAGAATTCTGTAATGGTTGTATGCTGTTTATCATAGCACTTTTTCCAGTCATTAAGTTCATAAAAGACTAATTACTTGCTTATGAATGTGACATGATTTTGGCTGGCAAAGTAGGTAGTTGGTTGCCTCATCGATCATGATAACAAGGTTCTCCTTTGCAAGAGGAATATTCAACCATCTCATGGCCTTTGGTAGGAATGGAGTTTTTATTGAACTGCCTATTTACATTGATTTTTATTTCATACATGTTTACATTCTTTTGCACAGAATAATGTATACATCAGAGATGGTAATACATTTATTGTAAGGATGAATTTTTGTCTCATTTCATCAAGGAGACATGTTAATTTCATATTTTGGTCTAAATAAGGACGCTTCCTGCTGGTTATTTGGAAATTGGAGAGTCAGCTGTGGAAGGTGCTATGAGAGAAACATGGGAAGAAGCAAATGCTGATGTGGAAGTTATTTCTCCCTTTGCTCAGTTGGATATTCCTTTAATTGGCCAAGTGAGAAAGAAGCTTTGATTTACCTCTCTCTTTTTTTATCTTTTTATTATTGTTATTTTTTTTTGGGGAGCTCTTGGCTAGGTAAAGAATTTTGATCATGATTATGGCATGTTCAAGGCAGACTTACATGATATTCTTAGCAAAGCTGAAGAAGCCCCACTTTGCACCTGGTCCAGAATCATCAGAATGCCAACTTTTTCCACTTGATGATATACCATTTAATTCTCTGTCCTTTTCATCAATGGTGGTTGCCTTAAGTTTGGTATGATTCAGATATTTCAACATTCTGGCTGCTTTTAGGCTTTTGTGTTTTGCCTACTCTTACTGTGCATCTCATGTCGTTCCTCATGGCTGCAGTATGTCGAGGATGTTAAGGCTGGAAAGCCCAAATTTCATTATGGTACCATTAACAAAAGGTATTTTCTTCCTAAATACAGGATATTTTCCCTACAGAATCTTATGCATTTGAGGGAAATTTTTATTTAGAAAGCAATTGTACTTTCATTTAGGACAAAAATATATTAGCCTGCTTAACCACATGCATTTCAACTGGTTGGGTTGGGTTGACTCATGATTTGCAAAAATGCATAATATATAAATTGGTTAGGAGAGAAAGTAATAGTTAGACTTTATGTGAGTTTGCACTTTGCAATTGTCATATATTGTGCAGAAACATGAAATCAATGAGTTTTCTTATGATCATGATCCTGTATGCTTACATGTGCTATTTAACTACTGCTCTCACTTTTATTTACTGTATGTCTGTACAAGGCTTGTCTAAATTATTGAATATATTTCTGATGCTTGGCTACCTAGACCTTCATTCTTGCTCATATTGTTTGATTTTATCCCGACACTTGTTGTTAGGCCTGGTACAAGTCCTTCCGATATTCATGCGTATGCATTGGATCATCATATGCACTCATGAGAAGGTGAATCCACTATGTCACATCATGAAAAACCTATATACTATCATATTCATTTCGGACGTTTCAAATTTCAATGAGTATATTTTAATTGTTGTTTTCTTTTATAAAAATAAAATAAAATAAAATAATTGTTTATAATTACCCCCTAACTACCTAACAAAATACCCTTAAATCATTTTTACTGATTTTTCATCATGATTCTGTAATAATACATCCATAATCTTGATATTTTCAAACATTTTGCTGGTTGGAGTAGAGTCTGGATATCTGAAGATTGCAAGTAAAAGTTTCATCCAACTCCTGTACGCCCGAAGAGCTCTTTATCTTCTGCAAGAACTCGTTACTTCATTGTTCGTGACGTCACTCGGAAAATCCCTGCATTACTGTCTTAAATACACCATTGTCATAAGACTGATGAGCAGTTGTTTCGATTCAAGAAAGAAATCTTATAAGAGGTGCTTGATGCAATTCATGATCAGCAGGAAAGTCCTCAAGGGCTCTTCTGTGGACTTATATGAGATTCCTCAAGGTTGGTAGTTGCTACCATAGAACAAAGATTGGCAATTGTTGTGACTTTCATTGGAATTGTAAACACAAATGTTGATTTAGATAAATGAAATTCTTTTTGAAAAATTTCCCTGTACAAGACCAAGGTACTCTTGAATCTGCTTTTGTTGACCTGCTTGATGATATATGCAAACAAGAATATCCAATGGCATAATCTTTTACTCCTTTTTATAGGCTAGTAAGATTTCGGGGACTTCTTGCTATTAAGGTGACTTTTCCAAGAAATAAACTACATTTTCTTTTTCTTTTGCTTTTGAAGTAGATTAATTTTAATTTTTATACACTTACATTGTAAAAATAATTTTACATTAAACGTGTTAAATAATATTAAGTAACTATCCACCATAATAAGGGAGTTACTACAATTTGGCATTTTTTTGTATTTTTTATTTTACAAATTAAAGTTATAAATTAATCTCTTTTATTAAATGACATTTATTCAATCTCCACAAGCTTTGTCCTCTCCTTAGTGCTGACTATATGGGTACTTTTTTTGTAAGGACCTAGTTCCTGTGCTTGTTCTGAAGCATCCAAAAAACAAAAAGACATTTACTCAATCAAACATGAGATTATCAGTGGTTGCACATTTCTCTGTGACGTATTAAAAGCTATAAGCGTCAAATTGATATCAATATTATAACAATTATGAGGTCTAGTAGGCCATCGAAAATACCAAAATATAAGATTGAAACCATCAGAAATATAATTGGATTATTACATCAAAGAAAACCTCAGACGACCGTCGTGAGAAAATGTAAATCCAAATTCATCATATGGTTTTCAACCTCCACCAAAAAGGTAGAAGAACCACATAATAACTCCTCACTACGGGCTCATAATTCTAAAGCCCAATAAAGGCCTAAAAAGAAACCCTCGCTGCCAAGTAAAGGTACACATTTCAAAATTTATATGAAGAGTACAACGAACTCACGTCGCCATCTCACCGATGTGGGACTCCCGCTCACCTCATTTTCACTTCCCTAGACGACGATTGGATGATTATTCCAGTTTCCAAATTCCAATCCTAATATTTCAAAAATCTACTATTTTTTTTTTTCCACTTTGCGTAAAAAAAATAATTTAAAAAAAGAAGAAGAGAAAATTCTCATCAGTTTACTTTGACTTGAGCTTCATTTCATTCATGCCTTTGTTCTCAGTTCCAGAACCTCAGGCCCCAATCACAACAAACTCGTTCTCCCTTTCTCCCCAACCAAACAAGCCCTTAATCGAAACCCCTCTTCCTTTCACTCACCATGACGAAACGACCCCTTTGATCCCGAACCCCTCTCTCCTCCTCCAAACTCCAAAGTTCGGATCTTTATCCGGTTTCATTTCCGGGTCCCGAAAATGGAACCCCGAGACTCTTCCCGGAGCTCCCTGAACGGTGATTTCGGGTTCGGTACCGTCAGCGACCGAAGGTTCGCGTTTTCGCGCCAAGCTTCGTTCCAACAGCAGCAACAGCCACACACGCCGATCGCGGTCGATTCGGGGAGGCCTTTCCTCTCCCGATCCGATTCCAGCATAGACATGCCCACCAACCCGGTGCACCGATACGACAAGCTCTCAGAGCCCACGCAAAGATCGTCTTTTCCTTCGTTCGTTTTCAACGTGTTTAGGAACATTAGGTCTGGGCATAGGCACATGAAGAGACTCTTTTTGATGATCTCGTTGAATGTGGCGTACTCTACTGCTGAGTTGCTCTTTGGCCTCCTCACTGGCCGTGTAGGTAAGATTCGATTCAATTCATTTTTTTTTCTAATAATTTCTATGATTTGTTGTGAAATTATGTGATATGATTTAAGGTGGAGCTCATTTTTTGAAGCTGAATTTTGGCTGAGATTTTTTAATTTGTTGCTGTGTTCCCCATTTTTTTTCCCCTCAGGTTTGGTGTCTGATGCGTTTCACTTGACTTTTGGATGTGGGCTTTTGACATTTTCGCTATTTGTTATGGCTGCTTCTAGGAAGAAACCTGATCGAGAATATACTTATGGGTGAGTTCTTTAACTTTGTGGAGTATTTGTAGTTTTTTAACATGGTGTGTTTTATGAGTAATTTCGTGAGTAAAGTATGTAGTACCTCTTCCTTGGAAGTTGCCCTATTGTTGTTATCCTTATTATAAGAATTACTTTTTTGTGAAATTTTGACGTACGGTTGTATTGGATGTTCAAATTATAGAATTCATGAGGTATGTGTGAATGAATGTGTGTGGCAAAGTTGTACATTTTGAAAACTTGAGTGTCTTTCTTTTCTTGCTAAAGAGACGTTTGTAGTTCTTTACCACCCGTCGTTGCCAACTTTTGTAACTTTCATATAGGACATGGTTCTCGTTAATTTAATGCTAAGAGCTAGTTCTTATATAATGATAAGAGTTGGCTCTGAACTATTTTTAGACGAGAAAAAGATGAATTTATTGAATGACGGGTGCGGCTAAACTGACATCGGTAGGACTCGGAAGTTTTTCGTGATTTAGTTGCTTCATTATTGTTACACTTGTATCTTAGCTTGAGCCTAATACACATAGCCACGTGCCTGTGTGTGCCTGCATCCATCTCCTGTTCTATAGGATAATTTTGTCCCATGTGTCTATATGTCAGTGCTTGCATCATGCAAGAATATGAATATGAATTTGTCCAACAATTAATTAATGGCAGATGCACACATTCTGGAACTTGTACTTTGTCTGTTTGACACATTATTTGAACTCTTATTTACTGTTTGATTGATAATTTCTATCCCTATTTATGAGTTTAACTAATGTTGTGCTTTCATTTCAGATATAAAAGGCTAGAAGTCTTGTCTGCATTTACAAATGCCGTAAGTATTCCACACTTCCTTTACTACTGTCTACTGCAGTTGTTACCTTGTATTATAGTGAATTGGTTGCCTGATGCTGTCATTAAGTTACAGAATGATGCTTATATAATATATATAATATAATATAATAAAACTAATAACCATCTAGACAAAGTCAATATCCTTTTATTTACTAAAATGGCTTGTGCATCTCAGGCAGTGGAGATGATTGGTATTGGGCTTAGGTCTTCTGATTCTTTTGTGAGGTTTAATAGCCTTGATGAGTTGAAACCCAGTTTTTATCCCTCACTAAAATAAAATGCTAGATACTTTTGCATGATAAACGAGAATACTGTCATATGCACTAACATATTGAATTCTCTTTTTCTGCTGCTTGTGTAGACAGCTGTTTCTTTTGTTTATGTCATTCTCCCTAGCAGTTGAAGCACTTCATGCATTCATACAAGATGAATCAGAGCACAAGTAAGTTTGTACTCACAATGGTTGCCTGTGTTTCTATTACTTCTGGTTAAGTCTGTTACATATCTAGCAACAAAAAAAATTGACCTAGTGTTTTACATAGCAAGACTTGAAAGTTTATGTCTTATTTTTTTGGTTGAGTTGAGCTCCATTTCATGCATGCCAAGATGGCTGCTATGGGTGTTCTTAGTGATACTCTTTATATCAAGCATGAATCATTATAATGCACTTTGAGCCCTCTGACACTTGATCAAAGATCAATCTGAAATTACAATTATTATGTTCTGAAAACTAGGTGTGGTCAAAGTCAGCTGCACTTTTGCTTCTGATATTTTTTCTTTTTTTTCCTTATTATATATATGTTATGGACATCATCATCAATGTGATCTTTTGTTCTATTATTTTTTCTGCATCCCTACCTACATAGAAGATGCTTTGCGAGGATTGGAATAGTTACTAATGGAAGTGATCTAGTTTCATTATTGATGTCTTACCTTTACATATCCTTTGCTGCTAAAATACACTTATGACTGGAAATATTACAGTTAGCCCCAATATCGACATTAGACAAAACTAGTGAGATCTGTGGGCCTTCAAAATGATATATTCTAGATTTTGCTGCTGCTTGCATCACACACGCATGTAAATTTTTGTTTCTTTTGGTATTGGGAGGAGCTTGTTTGTATAAATTGCAAGTGTTTCTAACGATTTGGTTTGTGATTTTCCTTTTTGTATTTCTTTTGTCCATGCTGACCATGTTCTGTTTGTAGGCATTACTTAATTGTTTCTGCGGTGACCAATTTAATTGTGAATCTCATCGGTGTGTGGTTCTTCAGGAACTATGCTCGGATTAATCTTGGTTAGTATTTTCTGAATGTTTGAGTGTTGATTTAACCTTTCCCATTTTGAATGGGATGCTCATGTGATGGATCCATTTGGTCCTTGACCTGTGACACTCTTTATCTGATCTTCTTGAATCTTCCAGCTTACAGAAACGCAGAAGATATGAATCACCATTCAGTTTTCCTACATGTTCTTGCAGATTCCACTCGCAGGTAGATATGCTTGCATGTGAATGATAGCTACACCCCGTTATTGCTAAAGTATTTCCTTTCCTGTATACAAATTCAAATCAAGCTTATATACTTCAATGGCTTCTCAGTGCAGGTCTGATATTGGCATCCTGGTTATTGTCAATTGGGTAAGTACTGTTTCACTTTATGTCCTTATAATTTTGAGAGATAGAAAACAAAAAGCATAAGAGAGAAAAGGGGGAAAAAGGAGTTTGACGGTTTCCTAACCAGATTTCTTTAGATCTTGTAATTTGACTATCTCTATCTCCTTCTTTACAGGATTCAGAATGCAGAAGTCTTGTGTTTGGGACTTGTTTCTGCTGCTGTTTTTATGCTTGTTCTGCCTCTCTTTAAGGCAACTGGTGGTATCTTGCTCCAAATGGCGCCTCCTAGCATTCCAGCTACTGCTTTGAGCAAATGCTTGAGACAGGTTATTACTTTTATTTGGGCAACATGTGCTTTTTAGTTTAGCCCCACGGCCTCATGTGGCTTGGGGATATCAATGTTTACTTTGGAATTTGTTTGGAACTGCACCTATGGTTTAACAGAAGGGTTAACATATACTATACAATAGGTTATAAATGAAATAAATGCACTTTTCTCCAATTTGAGGTTCGGTCTCAACTTGGCCCAAAAACACATCAACTTTTTAAATTTTCTAGATATTACAGATGTTCTGCAAATCTTACATTGAAGCTGTTCTCAGATTCTAGTTTATCTATTTCTATGTTGTTGAATTCTAGTTTATGCATATCTCACTTGCATATACTTAAATTAAACTTTGAAAAGTTCCTAGTTTTAATCAACTAAAGGATGTTTGTGTCACAGAAATTTTGGTAAGTGGTGTTTTATCGCAGATCCAATCTCGGGTGTGGGGTTGGAAGTTGCATTTTGCTGGCTTCAGTCTTATGTTCTTTAAATTTAGCTTTATATTTTGTCACACCTGTTCATGCATCAATATTTCACTTATAAGTGCATTATATTTTGTTTAGATTACTGCTCGGGAAGATGTACTGGAAGTTTCACAGGCTCGTTTTTGGGAATTGGTGCCGGGTCATGTGGTTGGTTCACTCTCAATACAGGTAATTTATTATCTGTTCTCCTTTCGTTCACTACTAAAGGTGTGCTTGGTAGGAGCAAAAACTGAAATTTCACGAGGCATTATGATACAATAGTTGTCTTGATCTATCCTTTTCACTTCTACCAAGTGTGCACCTTAAGTCAAACGTTTAGCTGTAGTGTATTGTGTGGAAACCTGAACTTTACTTTCAATTTTTTGATGTTAGTATGGCATGTTTCCTTCTATTTTTCACTTACTAGCTATAATGTAGATGCTGACTTTTTGTGGATCATGCTGTGACAGATAAAGAAAGGGACTGATGATCGCCCAATACTTGGATTTGTGCATGGTCTGTACCATGATTTGGGTGTGCAGGACCTCACGGTGCAGATTGATGATGCATGAGATTATCTTCATAACTTTACGTTTATGGTTATTACTGAGGATAAAACACGTGAATGTCATTGTTTATCACTAGTGAAAGGATTGAAACATGATTTTGATAGGGGTAGTTGATTGATTTTGAGCAGCATGTTATTTCCCTGCCAAAGTTAGTGAGTTTGGTTACCAGTCACCCATGGAAATGTTTATATACTGAGGTACAGAGGTAGCGTATCAGATAGATACG
Organism: Pterocarpus santalinus; assembly: GCA_031439595.1. NCBI lineage: Eukaryota > Viridiplantae > Streptophyta > Magnoliopsida > Fabales > Fabaceae > Pterocarpus > Pterocarpus santalinus. The sequence goes on from CM062532.1 coordinate 64,934,523, forward strand.
AATTACATGGATGCAATTAATTACCTAAACAAAATTTGAGTAAGTGGTTAATAATAGAAAAAATTATTGGCGGACCATATTGAATAAATGTGGTAGGATAAACATTTATTGATTATTAGTTACCCTTAATCCTCTTTAACCACTGTTATTTCTCAAATTTGAGAATCTTGGTGTAATATTTTTTTAACAATTTTCAATATTTAAATTAGATTAACACCGCTGCAAAAGAAATAATTTAATTAAGTAAATCAATGCGCTAGTAATTTTTATAATGATTAGCATTCAATAGTTAATGAATGTTTGCTGATTAGTTTTTTCATATTTTTTTTTTAGGATAAAGAAATAAATAGTTTTATAGTATATGCTTATTTTAAATAGTTTTTTATTTAAAATAAATTTAAATTGTAATTGTAATTATATATTAAACAGTCATGCGTTAATATGGTTCCATGCCTAAAGTAAAACTTTTCAGCTGAAAATTTCTCTATTACATTTGAATATATTATTAAGTAAAAGAGTCTTATCTTAAACCTTTAAATCAGTAAAATATGTGTGTGAAGTTGCATGAGCTATGTTAAATGAAATATAATTTTGTATTTGTCCAGTACTGATTTGACTTGAGGTAGAAAAGTCCGTCAAAAATTTCTGTATCACCTTTCTCTTCCATTTTCAATGATGTTAAGCTATGAGCTTGCCGAGATAGACTATGACAAGACTAGGAGGAGGAGCCGAGAAGATGAAAATTTTGGCAGCAGTCGGAAGTTTTGCCTAATCATCAGTTCAGAAAAATCACGATGTGTATTGTTTGTCAGACAAGTGTAGGTCTTGATGGCATCCACCCCAAGTCGCATAACAAAAAAGCTAAAATGAAAAAACTTTTTTTTTTTTTTTTGTGCGCATAAACTGCGATATAGTAGAACCACAGATGGCACATGCAGTGCATATATTGCTGACTGTTAAAAGATAGTCTTGTATATGAACAACGAATCCGCTATAAATAATGAGATTTTACATAAACTTACTGACACAGCGTACCAGTTTAATTGCATGCATTGCATACCAATATACCATGGGATAGGAATAAAAGCAATATCATTTGCTATCATTAGGCTATCACTTGTTGGTTGCATTGGGTGTGGCGGCCAATACATTTGCTGCGTACTTGTGCCTCATCGTTCTTGACGATGCCAAGTATGTTGCACTTTGTTTAAACTGTTCCAAGAAGCACTGCCCCTCTCTGTGGAAGAAACATTTGCATTGGCCACATTCAAGTGTCCAGCCATTGCAGCCTTCACCACATGCTTCACATGGAGGGTGCTTACTAACTTCTTCAACCAAGGCAAGAGGGTGAGGGTGAGCATCATATTGGAAAGTGCCTCCAAACTTGACACCCCTAGACTTGTCAAGAACACAAGAAGGATGAGCACCAAAGTCACAATCATCACAATAGTAGAACCATTGCTTCGGAGACCTTTTCTCTTTGCAGATTCCACAGTTGTAATCCCTCAAATCACCTTCAGCATTGTAGATTAGACTTAGAAGATGCTTGTCATACTTGTGCCACGCCTTGGAGGGTAGATTAGCACATCCACAATCAATAGCAAAATCATCACAAACATCACACACAAGTACATGTTTTGATCTAAGGTGACAACCTTTGCATTCCTTTGCAATGCTTGAATTCTCTAGGGAAAGGGGGTGTTTGTGACTTTCATGCTTAACTTTGTCCATAAGGGTACCACAAAAGACATCAAGGTCGAATTGACACTCATCACAGCGATAGACAAAGCCATTGGTCACCAATTTGCAACCGTCACACTTATAAATGCCATCATAAGGAGGTGCCTTAGAGAGAAGAGTTAGAGGGTGAGGATGAAACCGGTGTTGCTTTGTTCTAGGCAATTCAGCACAACTACGGTGAAGAAGGAAACCACAATCCTCTGAACAAGAAAACAAGGGTGGCGTGATGGGTTTGACACACATATTACAGAGTTTATCCGCAAACTCCAAACTCAGTTCCTCCATGGATGTTAACAAATGCTCATGGCTGAACAAAGTGGGACCAATATCTTCGGAGCTTTGAGACTCTTCAGATTCGGAGGAGCCTATATTGGATTCCTCATCATCAGAAACATGTGTCTCATCTTCCTGATTCTCATCATCTTCAGAAACATGTGTCTCATCTTCCTGATCCTCATCATCTTCAGAAGCGTGTGTCTCCTCTTCATCATGCTCATCCTCTTCAGTTACTGTCTCTAAATCTTCTTTTTGTTTTTCTGGACACTTCAAATGCATGGGAAACTTGCAAGCTGAGCAAAAATAACCCGCAAGACTTGAGCTCATTGTTCCATTGCATGCACCACAAGTTACGTCATCCCTGAACCCATAGACATCATGAAGCGAATAGGAGAGCTTCAAAGGATGATGGTGGCAATGTTTTATGATAGTTTGAGGCACTTCAGCGCAGCTAGAATGAACCCAAATCTGGCAAATGGGGCATAAGGAAGCAATGCCCTCGCTATCTTCCTTGCCACATACATAACAAACAAAAGGCTTTAAACTACTCAATGAGATGAAGGCATGGTTATGGCCATCATGAGGGTGCCAGGTAGAACCACATGCTATGTCAAGGTCATAGCTGCAAAGAGAACAATGGTAAACGAAGCTATTGTAGATTCCTCCGCATGCATCACATTTGTATGGACCAGAATAAGGTGGATTTGAAAGAAGAGTGAGGGGGTGTTGAGGGTGCAATGGGTGCTTCACCTTGAGTGGAAGTTCTATGCATGATTTGTGAAGGACATAGTTGCATTGGTTGCAACAATAGGCAGCACCAGAAATTGGTTTCTCACAGCCTGAGCAAGACACTTCTTTACCATCCTTTTTGTGCTCCTCCTTCAAGAGCAATGGGTGGACATGGCTGAAATGCTCGATCCTTTGATCCATTTTTGTTAGTCTCAAATGATCTCTTAACAGGAGTTTGGGAATTGATTGGGAAGAGAGATATAAGGGTGGTGCTTTTATTTTGATATTTCAGATTCGATTCTTGAGTGTTTTGCTATTGTGTTGATTAGGAATGAAGTTTAATTACTTCATGGGTAAGACATCAAAGAGGAATTGATGTGATATGCTTATTCTTGTTTAGCCAAGGAAGAATAGGATCTAATTTCCTACAAAAGGAAGGGAAAAAGAATCCTCGTTTGGCCACCGAATTAGGATACTGAATTTCATAAGATATGCTTATTTTTTGTATAAGCATATATATGACAAGAGAAATGTCTTTCGTATATTAAAAGCCAACATCAAACGAAAAATTATAAGAGAATTAAAAACTTTTTAAATATAAATTATTATAATCAAGTCTTAAATCATTGAATTTTACACATACTTCGAGACTAGGTATCTCATCTGATGTCCGAAACATAGATTCAAACGACAGGACTTATGATAACAATGCTTGGATGGAACTAATGCCAAAATGTATAAATCAAGCAATGAAAAGCGTTATAAACCCCCATCGGCAAATAGTAAGTCGAGAAAAAGGAAAAATACAGTTAGATTTGATTATACAAGCTAGCTTCATGATTTAAAAAAAAATACAGGCTAACTTCAAGTCGTTCCTAGATAGGGAAGTTTGTGCTTTTTCTCCTACTTTTCATGTTTTCAGTCCACTACCAATTAAATTTCTCCCGTTTTGCCTCATTTTTCAATTGATGAATCCACTAATATGAATTAAAAAATTGAAGGTTATATATTTACGCTTTTTACTTCTTATAAACAATTAACGTAAGAGCAAGGTCTTATTTCACGAAAATGACACGATTCACATAATAACAAAATATGTTTTATTTGTTACATCATAGTTTTCAAAGATTAATTTGCTGTAGTGAAAGTTATTTTTCCTTCATTGAGAATTTCAAATCATATTCTACGCTAACTTCTTTAATTAGTTCATACTTGATCCGGAGGAAAAAAAAATCTTTAGCTCATATTTTAAAATAACTGAAAGCTCACAGTTGAAAACCTTTTCACTTTTATTTTTCTAATATGCGAAAAGATTTTTACTTGATGTGAAAGAAACATACAATATAGCCCATAAATTTGCAACAAAAATAAGTTTCGCAAAAATTAAAATGAATTAAATAAGAAAAAAAAACTGATACTGACATCAAATGTAAAAGCAAGACTCGTGTATCATGGAGAAGAATTTGAAACTAGATGGTTGTAATTTGGACGGAGGACTTGCACACATAACTTCATATTGTATCCAACAATATCACGCTGTTAGAAAAATAGAAAAAAGAATTATCAAAACTTTTAACAGAAAATAAAGGTATTCATTAAATGGAATTAAGAGATCAAATATCAATAAACACATAATATCATTTCTAAAAAACAAATCCTAACAAGAAGGTATTGACTGTCTGACATTTTCATCCAATGTTAATGGAAAGTAAAGAAGGAAACTAGCTAGTATTCAAAAACAAAAGAAAAAGCCTTAATTAATCGGAGAAAGGCAAGGATAGATAAGATACATGTCACCTTTTAATGAGTGAATGAAGGAACGATGTTGCTGAAAGATTTTTGGGCATCTCAGGTCCAGGTGAGAGCGACCCGTATCATTGTTAGGCATGCAATGAGGCAGAAAGCAGCCACAAGCAGTGGTGCGAGCCCTTAACCCGATACGCGTTTCTCTCACCCAGAGCAGAGATGGCCATAGGCGAAAGGAGAAGGAAACCATTAAGGGTCTTCCTTAAGCTTGGCTTGGTGATGCAGATGCAGCCATCAAAACTTGTTCAAAGTTCATGGTTCTCATCAATGCTTATCCATTGTGCGTTTTGTGGACCTTTATATATAATGAAAAAATAATTAATTAAGGTACAGATATTCATAGCCGACAGAATTGAATTCAAAAATGATAAGCCATTATTTTCAAAATGACTAATGTATTCTGGGTCTAGTTCCTAGTAAATATGTAGTATAGTAGAAGAAATATTTTTTATACATTAAATTTATTGATATTTCGATGGACCACTTCTTAAATACTTAGAAAATAATGAAAAAAAATTAAAATAAAAAATTATATATTTTTAACTATTAATTTAATAAAATATCTATAAAAACACCTCTTTTTAAACGTTCAAATAACATCTCGCCTGACTGCACCTTTCGTTTCGGGACTGTAAAATTTTGTCGTTTTTCCGGACATGTAGATCAGCAATCTGACGTCATTGCTTTTTCGTTTTTTATTGGTTAGGTGCCTCTGCAACCTTACTCGGTGGAATTAATTTATGTTGGGATTCATATGGTGCTTGAAATTTGCTAATTAAATGTGTATTTTCCTTTGCGAGGTTCAGGATGGTTGAAGTGGCTAAGTGTTTGGGTTTAGGTATTTTAGATTCAAATTTTGAGAATAAAAAATTTATTATTCGAAGATATAAAGTCCCATATGAAATCTTTATTAATGGAGTCGAATTGATTAGATTTTCAATAATAGGATTTGATGGGCTTCACCTAATTAAATGTGTATTTAGATTTTGATTTGAAATTCTAAAATTGTGATTTTTCTCAAAATTATGAGAGATAAATTTTTGTTCAAAATACAATTTAAAATTTTTCAAACAAAAAGCTAAACATAGTATAAATGGTTCCTTTTAAATATGAATTAACCCTAATTAATTAGAATGTTACTTAGTAAGGGAATTGGTTCCTATATAAAGTTTTTCCATATTCTATAATATGAACATTGGATTAAAGATTTGTAAATCGCCATTCTTAATGACTGAATCAGTTATTCAAATAGCCTAGCCCCAGCTACTCAGTGCTTAGTTGACAACTGGAAGGAATTTAATTAAATATTTTATAATATTGATTATCAATTATATTACTTTTTTAGATAACATTCTACAACCGCAGATAACATTGTCGTATCACATGAACTCATGTGGCATGCGTTTCTTTCTTTTTCTCCCCTCTTAATTTAGATATAAAGCAACCAAATATCATATAAAGAAAAGAATTGAAATAATGTATTAATTCTATATTTCAATATACATCTATACCAAATTATATTTTATGACTCATAAGTGTATATGAAGTTAAATCAAACCGTCCCAACGATGTTTACCTCGTCTAGTTGTTCTTTTGTTTATGTTTTACTGTAATTTATTTTAAATTTTTGAGTGTTTTAGTTTACTCTAATTTAGTTTAATTTTTATATGAGAGAGAGAGGGAACTGAATAAACATAAATCTTCTCCAAATAAGAAAAAAAATGTTATTTTGTATTATTTATAGTGCGACATCTAAGATTTATAAGTTACTATTAATTATTTTTTACTTTTATTAATTTATAATAAAATGGCTGGAATGTTAATCTATAAATATTACATAATATAATAAAATATCTTAAGATAAACATACATGGAAGATAAGTGGCCGCGTAGACAGTTGAAAGAGAAAAGGCCAGACAAATGCAATGAAATCATGACCTTTTTTTTTTATCAGTGATGAGTGGCCAATGGCCATGTCGAAACCTAACCAAACTAGGGCACACAGTGCAATCACCAGCCTGTCCAAGGCGAGAAACTTTTAGGTATTATGATAGCAAGAAAATAGTTTTATTTTATATTATTTATAATTATTTGATATATAAGTTTTATAAGTTATTATTTTTTTTTACCGCTTTATATTTTTAATGCGATAACTAATTTATAAGTAATGTATAATATAGAATACTTTTTTTTACCCTATAAACATCTAAAAATTTCTTGTAAAATTTTTTTAACTAATTTCCAACAAAATAAATAAATAAATATAAGAAAAAGAAAGACTGTTAAGTGAAAATATCTGCCTCTTAATTATATAACTTTAAAACGAGGTTTGATTGCTGACTCCAAATGCATTTGTCAGAGTTAATTTAAATGCAGATCATAGTCCGATGAAATGCAAAACAGACGGGGGAGTAGTGATAGTGCCACTGTGACTATGGCCACCATATAGGACGCACGGGTCCATCGTTTCTTCCATCCATCGTGGGATGGGCACAATTTGTTACTGATAATAAATCCAAGGAATATGGTCCTGTGAATTGCGATGGTTAAGGAAATTAGCGTATATTATTAGAAGACAGCCACGGGCAACCGGTCTTGGATTCCTTGCACTCGATAGAAAAGAAAGCAGAAAAAAGCCAAAGTGAAGCTCCTACGTTGAATGTTAAAACTTGGAACTCACCAAATATATTTATTGCCACTTGGACTTTTGCCACAACGATATTGATTAAAGCGGCACAGTAAAGTGCAGTTATTTTTGTTTCTTTATTATTATTATTATTATTAGGGTTTATCTAGCCAACATTCTTAGGGTATTAATTAAAGAATTAAAAAGAAAATTTTGTTTTAAAGAAGTAAGAATTGTAAGTCTTCAATACATTGAAATCCTTAAAAGTTTAAATTTTTTTTCTTAATTAGTGTTTCAAAGACACTGATTAACAAAACCCTTATTATTATTATTATTATTATTATTATTATTATTAAAGTTTTGCTAAGGGCATTGATTAATGAAGTAGAAATGAAAAGTTTTGATTCTTCCAATGTATTGAAAGCTTAAAAAATTAACTTTTTCTATTAAAACTTTTTACTTTTAGACTTCTTAACCAATGCCTTAAGAGTACTTATTAGCAAAATTATCATTATTATTATTATTATTAAAGAAATTTAAAATCTTATATGGAAAGACAACATATAAGCTAAAGTTTAGATCTGTTTTTGTTTTTCTTTTTTTTTTAAAAAAAATTGTGACAAATGTTCATTTGGATATGCCTTTTTTTCTTTCAAAATTATTAGGAATTGATGAGATAAAGAAGATACATTGAGTGAGAGGAGTGAGTAATTGTGAAAAAAATAATAATAATATATTCTTGATTATAAACCAAAAACAATTTCAAGTCCCAATGATAGATGATTAAGTGATAGTGTAATTTTTATACTAACATATATTTTTTAATCACACATAATTAAAATTTTTCTGTTTTCAAATATAATAGTATGAGTTCTTTTTATGAAAGTAAAAAAGAAGTGTTCAAATTTTATGACTTTTGATGGTAAGAAAAGTTTATATATTTAAAATCAAGTATATTACTATATAAGAAATCATAACCAAAAAATATATTATCATAGGGAGACAACTCTTATTGAGAAACTGCATAACTTATTTACTCTCACATGTTTGAGAATTAATTATACGGGCGATTCAAATGGAGAAACTGTATAAAAAGTGACACTTGCTGGCATATTTAGGGATGTGGGAGAATCAGATTCATAGATGTAGACTTCATATGGCCCCCTGCATTGATCCTCTCCAGTCTTGACATTAAAAAGGAGATCCAAGAGGTAGATTAAGAATTCAACACCTGAGCAGCAATGGAGATATATATTTCGTTGAACCATCGATATGAGTTGGTTGTTTCCACCGTAAGGCTGGCTCAAGTTTAATATTCATTGATATATAGGGCCATGCAAAGGAATATATCTAGGGAAGTAGTTACTTAGGGACGGCTTTTCCAATAAATGATCAACAAACATGGATTGTGTTGATAGCCTTCCCTGACCATTCAATTCATATAGTTTCTTTTTTCTTTCTTTTATGGCGCTATTTACCCTCTTTGGGAGGCATGTGTGATAGTGTGATAGTGAAATGTGATCACCTTGGGTTTTACTAAATAGGTTTATCTAGAAAGAAATTCTTTTTACATAAAAGAAAAGACACACCTTCATTAACACGTAAAAATCAAAATTATAATAATGAAATGAAAATTGTACTAAGAAATTCGCTCTCCTGTTTGAGAAAGCAATTGAAGTTTCTTTTTAATTAAAGGCACAAACTTATGATATATTTTTTTATTTCATAAAAAGTATCAGATTATATACTGTAGAATTTTGAGATGAAGATCTTTTTAATTTTATTTTTTTTCAAGTGAAACCAAGAATCAAGAGGAATAATGATATCTTTGCTTTATTTTCCTTTAATTATTACTCAATTCGCTTAACATTATTGACCTTTTCCTTTCAAAAACTTGCAAGTGGAAGCTCCTTTTCAGTTATGAGCACACTCAAAATTGGTCTGCATGAGGAATGAAAACAAAGATATTTTTTCGTTCTAATATGCTCACCTATTATGCATGCCGAAAGATTCACAACACAAAAGATCACAGAAGTAGTACTCAATCATGATGAACCAATAAGGTGGCTGCTTTACTTATTTTATTTAACTTTTAACATTCAATTTTGTTCTCAATGACACATTACTACTACTATATATGTGTGTGTGTGGGGGTGCCTGTGAGAAATCTGCTTTCAATTACCTTGTTGACATGCTTGAATTAACATGGCATGATGTTGCAAGAGAAACAAAAATATATACCACTAGAAGATAAAAACATATACCATACATATGGGGTACATAATATAATTTTTCTAATACAACCTTAAATCTAGTTGAATAGGAAACCCACTAACACTGTGTTTGGATAATAGATAATGAGAAAAAAATGAAAGAAAAGAATAGGAAAGAAAATAAGTCTCATTATTTGGAATTAAATATATATAAGAAAGAAAATCTGAAGGAAATCTATTTTTCCTCTTTTTCTCTCAAAGATCTATTTTTTATTTCTCTCAAAATTGTCCTAGAATGAGGGAAATTAAAAATCATAACTTATAAATTAACAATATGTCTATTCCTTTCTATTCACGTATAACATAACTTTTAAATAAAATCAATGAAATTTTATTTTATTTTCATAAGGGAGGGAAGATAACTTCGTTTCATTCCTCTTCTCTTTTTCGTTCATTTCTATTAATTTTATTCTGTTTCATTAACGAAGAAACATTCAAATACAGTGTAAATGAAAATCAGTGAAATCTTTTATCCAGGTAACGTCAACGACTACCTACACTTTTCGTTCATATAAGATTCTTCATTTTTTGGGTTTCCAAAGGGATATAAGATTCTTCATTTGGTTGAAAGTTATTACTATTTAAGATATATATAGAGTTTGTGGTGTTCAACGTGGCTCTTGTTCATTGTCGCACCTTTCGCGCAGTTAGCCCACTAACAAAAACAGTGTTTCCACCCGCCTCTTCACCTATCACTTCCTAAACCAAACCATTTTGTTCTGAGGTGTCTGAAGTCTTTGTCCGATTTGGATTCATCCAGCTCTTTCGATCTTTGAAAGTGTACTTATAGTAAAGCATGGGGATAATCAATAATACCAAAATGAAAAATATTGTAATGATTTTTCAGATATCTTCGTATAATTACTATCTAATAAGTCATACTTTATACAACTTAAACAGTTAAGTTTTAAATAAGATTAGAAACAAGCATCTAATTACCTCTAGCTAATTAAGGTTCTTGTGCACATCATAAATGTCCATCAATTTGCCATATTCACCTAATTACCATGCGCATGACAGTAAGAAAACCATATTAATTTTACTCGGAAGCCATATAGGATTTCAGCTTGCTGTTGAGATTGTCGTACAGAACTCAAAAGTTCATATATATATATATATATATATATATATATATATATATATATATATATATATATATATATATACCCCTTGTTAACATGCTTGAATATGGCATGATGCTGCAAGAAAAATAAAAATATTTATAATAATACTACTGAGTATATATATATGAAAATTTTTTTTGATCTTATCAATGAAATATACCAATAAAAAAAAATTAATGGAGTCAAGAAAACATTCAATATGTCATATTGGTAAATTTTTACCAAGCTTTAACAGATTAAAAAAGGGATAAAAAAGACTTAAGTAGTACATAAAAGTTGAAACTTTGACGAATTTAATTAGATATGACAAGTGGGGACCAAAGTGTAGCTATGTTTCAGAGACCCTGAAGAGACATGACCAATCTGAATACCTTTTGGACTGATACAGCTCAATTCAAACGATTATCCAATCTTCACGTTGTAAATTGTAATAGTCTTTTATGCTGGTCTCCGGAGGCTGTTGCTGTCGAATGTGCAACAAGGTTAAAGGGAAAGTGCTATTGCCGTTTGGTGAATACCAGAAAAGATGCATTTGCCGGCAAAAATGTGGGAATCTTTGTTTGTAAAGAACTAAGATAGCCCTTAACTTTGGTCACCACGCAATCTTGCACTCTTGCCTTAACAGTTAACCCAAAGCCTTTTACCTCGGTTTGACAAGTGAACAAACAAAACATTAGAATTCCGAATATCCCAATAATCAGCCACGTGCCCCCCACCCCCAACGTACATTATTGAAGTTTTATGAGTAATTCTTATGCAAGCACAATATATTATAAAAATGAATTATCTTGAATGAAAATTTTACATAATTTTATTAATTATAAAATTTTATTATTGATTAAGAAAGTAAAATTTTAAAATCTAATTAATAATAAAGGTTATGTGAGATTTTCATATGGAAGGATCATTTCCCAATACATTGTAGAAATAAAAATTATTATTTGACATCTATAAAAACTCTAGAGATCATAATAAGTGTATATATATCATCATTAAAAATATGTTTGGTAAAAAATTATGCAATAAACGGTATACAAGAATTTCTCGAGTTTTAGACGTTTCCGAAGAGCATCAAAGACATACAAGTGGAGCGATAACAGCTAGCTTTCAAGTGAATTATTATTCCACCAAAGAAAGTGAAAAGGGAAACAATACAAAAGGGAAACCAATCCACATCCCAGCACACTCCATACACGAAAAAAGAGGGATGGACAAGTTCAATTCTATCACAAAAAGAGAAATGGGATCAATACACAAGGACCCAAATGTTCTCCACTTTAGCCATCCACATCCTTTGGAATGTACCACCTTAACCTCCACAGGAAATGTAACATGCTTTGGGTGCAAGCTAAGTTTTGTGTATGGTGAGGCCTATTACCAGTGCAAACCCTGTGCCTTCTCTCTTCACTATGTGTGCCACAAGATGCCCTTGATCACCACAAAACATCCTTCACACCCAAGCCACGACCTAGTCCTTCTTGTTATACCTGCATCACCTGCTACCAAAGCCACCATCAAGTGCGCGGCATGTGGAAACCATGTCACTGGCTTCTGCTACCACTGTGCTGAATGCAGCAGCATCTTCTTCCATACCTTTTGCCTAGCACTTCCCCTTTCCCTCACAATCGCTTACCACCCTCACAGAATGGAGCTTGCATTTTCACCACCTTATGATTTCTTCTGTGACTTGTGCAACAAAACCAGTTACAATGGGTGGCTCTACAGGTGCAGCATGTGCGAATTTGACACACATATAGCTTGTGCAGTAGAGAACATAGAGCCCCATTCAGTTGAGCATCCATCTTTCCCTCAATCAAACGCTTTGATAAGGCAACTCACTAGTCATCATCACCAAGTGGACCATAATAAGGGGCTTGATGGAAGCGTAGGTGATGGTACTAGTAGCATAGGGTATGAGATCATGCGTTTGGTGGCACAGCAAATTGGTGGTGGAACCAGAAGGATCAAAGGCCAAGAGCATTGTGATAGTGCTGCAGTGGGTGGATGGGATAAGAGATTGAACAGTCCAAGAAGAAAGCACAACACAACAAGCATTGGGAAAACCAAGCTTGTTAAGTTGCAAGAGCAAAGTCCTGCTGATTTTTCAGCATACTTAGGAGAAGAGAGAACACCACTAAGGGATAAATTGACTCCACTTTCTGATACTAACACACCAAGTCACCAATTCAGCGAAGCATGTTTTTCAATAGATTTGGCAAAGTCTTATCCAGCCCGCGACCGCAAAAATCAGGTAGAGAAAGACGATGGCAGTGATGAGATGAATCTGAGTGTTGTGTCAGAGAGAATTGTGAGCAATTCTGGAGAAGCTAAAGAGCCATCATTTGGTGTAGTTAATTGGCCTACCAATGGTTCATACAATGCGGCAAACCAAAATAAGCTGAACTCAGCAATTTTTGAAGGCCTCGGGGAATCAAACCATAAGGTGGTAATGAAAAACTCTATTAAAGATCAGACAATAACCAAATCAGACGCGGTAATTTCAAACTAATAGTATTTTTTTTCTTCATTCAGCTAAGAGATCCTTGTAATTAAATTTCCTGATGACACTACACGGATTTTAGGTATTCATAAGAATTGATGCTATGTTTCTAATCCTTTCAGGGAACAGAAAACCGCTCAGGTTGGAAGAAGTTCATACCTTGCTGCCTTTAGCACAGGCATGTGGATGTACCAAGGTTCTCGGAGCACAGAACATGAAAATTGTGGATAATTTGGTTTGCAAATTTCGCGAGAACAGAAAGAGAGTCGATTGCAATGCACACTCGCTGAAGTGTCACAACTTCATATCAAGTTTATTTTGGCAAATAGAAATAATGAGTACCATGGCGTAATTATTAGTGTTATAGTGTAACAAAATAGGAAGACCCTCTCCTTTTTCCTCAATTAATTGTTTATAATTTAGTGAACTGGGTACAATAAGTTGTTACATACACAGGTCATTGATATGGTCATCAATCGTTCTTGATGGTTCTCAGCAAATTACCTGACTTGGGATTTTGCTAATCTACTGCTATTAATGCTGGAATGAATTTTGTGAATTTACTACAATTAATGGAAGTTTGAAAACAGTGGCTACAGCAACAAAGGGAATTAAATACACAAATAAATATCGGTGTAATCGCCCCTCCTTTTTTTATCAATAGCCGTGGTGATATAGTGGGGTCAATCCCCAAGTCTCCTTTTTCATTCCCATCAGTAAGAGCTCCGTTAAAAGGACAAAATATAAATAAATAAATAAACAAACGTACATAAACTTGCTTTTGTTTATTTATATTGTTTCATAAGACTTAGGGAGCTAACTCGTGCCCCTATAGGTTTGGTTGACAAAATGCGGGCCAAGACAAAATATCATGTCTTTATTTTGTCAAGTAGCAAATTTTAGGGCAGGTGAAAATGTTTTCACATAATGGTCGAAAGAGAAATATCAATTGAATACTGTACATATTTATAGTATAGATATAGATATAATACATAAATGAGTGTGGGTGAATATTGAAATAAATATATATATCAAAATAAAAACAGTATTTTATATATTTATATGAGAAAAGTGTTAATAAATTCAAAAGTTCTGTACCTCCGTCTAAGTATGAGCAAATTACCAGAAATTTCAATAGTAAAAGGTGGAGGAGGCCAAGTACTGTTGGCACGGAGAATTAATCAAAGCTATGTTAGCCAAATCTTTTGACGTTAACGGGATACAAATAAATTACTAAATAACAGTGGCAACCTGCACGACCATGTCATATTGTCATTGGCTTTTGTATTGTCCGGTTGGAAGAGGTTACTCTCTGTTGGGACAAAACAACAAGAAGAAAATTCTACGCATAAAAAATAACGCATAAAAAGGTAGTTTGGTTAAACAAGCCGTCCACAGCATTTCTTGCTGCCCAATCTGTACTTTTAATTCATTAAGAAAAGCACCCACTGTCATTGATTTCACAGAATACTAGCTAGCTGCCTGAGAATATTGAAGTAATCAATTGCGTTTGGCTTATGAATATATATGGCAACACCAATATTCCTAAGCTGGACAGTGAACGTTTAATAAAATGGGTTGCCAAATCATTCTCTTGTTACGATATATCACTAACTAAATATAATATAATAGTTATATATACAACAACAATAACCAAGCTTTGCTCCATTTGGTAGAGTCGATTACATACAATGACTGGACAACACATTGTGTTCTATCAAAATTATATATGTGTATTGTCAAAATATTAAAATCTAAATATTTTTTAAAAGTTATGTATAATTTTTTCTCAGTCTTTCTTTATATCTAGTTATTAAACTACCTTCGACATGATCTATACTCTCTTTGTTGGAGGAGGTTCTACATATCTTCTTTGTATAGGACCAAATTACTTTAGGCGAGATTATACTAATTTTTTTCAAAATAGGTGATAATATTAATGACTTATGTAACTAAGGTGATTAATATTTAATTTGAACAAAATAAAATATTTATCTTTTTACAGTTGTACCTAAGAACTTCTGTCTATCTTTGCGGTCTTACTGGCCGGTATGTCCACCCTAAAAGGTCACACAGGGATTGGCAACAATGGCAAGGATAGTGATGTAAGCGACTGCGGGTGCTTAACCTAGCTAACAAGCAGGACAATGGAAGCTTTAAATTAATTAAGCCGCTTTCAACTACAATCCAAGATCAGTCATTAATTTATCTTCTCCCTTCTCATCAAGTATAGCAATAAGCTACTAATTAAGGTCCCATCTCCTCAAATACATGTGCTTTGTGTTCAAAAGATCCGTTGATCAATATTTTCCCATTGACATGTACAAATGTTCTAATAAGGCACTCTTAGCTAGTGTCATAGCAGTTGCTAATTATGCAAGCCATCACATGCTTCCTTTCTTCTTATTATTATCCACCATCAATAACTGGTATATGCAGTGAGCTTCACAATTTGTTGAGCTGTTCACAGTAAACTAGGGAAAAAAAATATATCAGTAATTATGGTGTACTTTCTGCGCCCCTCAGCTATCTGATATACATGATGATCACAACACAAGAATTGTCATGATTGCAGAATCAGAGATGCCCATGCCAGACCCAGCTAGGAGAGGAATAGTCCCACCATTTCTTTAGCTCCAATTCCCCTATTTGAGGCACATAGTGCTCAGACAACCAGATCTCACTGTTTGAATAAACATGGAAACCATAAAGGGATCCATCAATTAATTCTTTTGTGTAGTACAGCCTTTTGAGGGGGGTGTGAGGGCTGGACCTGCGGGTCCACCCGTGGCTGAGGTTGAATCAATTATCAAATGATTGTGATTTCCATCATTAACTTGCTAGAATTCAATTAATCCCTCCTCCAAATGCTTGTGCCTTTTGTGCTTTACCCACCAGCCTGGCCATGAGCTCAACACAGATTTTCCATTATTTGTTTGTAACTACCAAATAAATTTTTTGGTGCTCTTATAATAAGAAAAATATCAACCAAAGTTAGGTATAACAATAAATAAATTGTATTCTTAAAAAAAGAATTAAATTTTAAACTTTAAAGAAAATAATTGTATTTGCCCTATTTTATTTACCATTTGGCATGTTAGTTTTGTGGATCGATGTTATTTTCTACTTTTCCTGTATTTTTTAGTAAAACGGTTGAAGTATCAAATAATAAATCAAACAAAATAAGACTTTTAGCTTGCTCTGAACACCTAAGAATTACTTGTATCTACCAATTGTGCCTTGGCCTTCGATGGAATAACAGTATTTTTATTCATGAATATATGTGACGAATGTGAGGAGCCAAAGATGCTCATGCTTTGGTATAAAACGCCCAATCTCAAATTGACCTTGCCAGTTGCTACTGTGAAGTAATATACACACATACACACATCTATATAATATATAGTTTGGTTTGGTGTCTCATTGGTGGGCCTGTCTGGCCACATGCCATTGAATACATTATCTCACTGGGGTAAGGGAAAGGATGCTATTGCCTCTTGTGAAGGCTCGCTTTGCTGTTTGGGCCCCTCTCATCTCATCAAAGCTTTAGGCATTTTTGCCCTTTCTCCACTGACAAGTGGCCTTCTTATACCGAAGTAAAGATAACTTTAGCCATTTCCACCAATAACAAACATGTTATTGCATGTGAATTGCGATGATCCATCAATGCCATAATTTTAAGACATAAAGCAACACGCAATATGCATGACCCCAAAGAAACCGTATTTTATCAAATTGGAAGTCTACAAATTTGTTATAGCGCCAATCTTATGTTTCTTTCTTTCTTTCTTTTTCGTTTTCATGTAACAATTGCATATTACACACTCAAGGGCAACTCTTTTTTCTCTTGCCAAGTTTTTCCTTCTGTATATAGTAATGAGAATTTGCTTTTATTAGGTACTTCAGTTCATGATATGCAACATTACATAATAGACTTTTACTAGTTGAAAAAAGTAATACCTTGCCCGTATCATATATCTAATTACATTACATTAATGTATGTGTATATGGGTCAAGAATTTCAAGGTGCGAGGCTCTTTGCGGAAGATGACTAAATTGACTTGTATGCATAGGAACTGTGACACCGGCAATTAGCCAAAATAAAACCTAATATATTAATTGCTCCCCCAAAGTTCTCATCACTGATTTCGCTATTTAATCTACAAAGTTGAGGCTTCCCGAGTGATTGGGTGGAGGGCGTGACTCCTGTGGTTTTGTGGAGAAGTGCTGGTATGGGGTCTCCATCCCAACCGTCTCAATCCAAAGGAATCTCTGTCACATTTAATGGCTCAGGCACAAAAAAATGAAAGCCAATATTATGGCATTTTTACCCCCAAAAAAATAAATTTGAGTGGTAATATTCTCGAAACGTTTCTAGCGAAGAATACACTTTCATTTTATTTTATTTTTTTGGTTATCGCAATGAGTAATATGAGTAATATTGTCATTACTTATTTGTACCACTTTTGAATATATGTAAATAAAAAACACAGTAGTATTGACTTCGAAGTCATGTTAGCCCATGGAAATACCGTGGTATTTATTATCACCCATGAAACAGGGACACTCTAAGAAAGGGGTCATATCCCCATCATACATTTCGCGTTAAAGACTGTTTCGAAAATACTTCAAAACAATAATAGATACATCAAATTTTATTGCGCCTGTCTCATGTTTATATCAGTTTCCATGCTTCTTACTTTAGCAGGCATTTGCATATTCCATTTTATTCCTAGCTTCTCACCCTTGAATTAATTATAGCCCGACACAAAAAGAAAATGAAAATAATAGTTCAACTGCAACCATGACTTTTAAGCCTCAAAAACCATCTTAAAATAAGCTTTCTTTGCACCATGCTATGAACTTCCTTTAACACAAACAGTGAGCTACATGCAATGCATACCTTGTCTTCCTCCAAAACACACCGACACAAAAAGCAATACAACCGAAGCAAAGGAAGCCGAGTATACATATACTTGGTTCTAGCTAGCCCTAGACGACCAAACCAATTAGATGTAGTTTTTTTCGCACTTGGTAGCTAGCTACAACAACAGAACGCATGAGTACCCGGTCGACCTTACAGATTCTCATCAGCGGTCATGTAAAAACCTTGTCCATGGCTACCAATATTATGTTAACGAAATTCCAACCCAAGACATGTATTTGAAAGAGATAGAGCTACCACAGGTTTTAACTTCTAACAGAGGGATATACCTTTCTCGTGGGTACGTATGTGTAATATATATGTGCATGTATGAAGCCATGTATTGATCAGCTTTGGAAATTTGGAGAAGGCAAGACACGCGCGGGGACTTCTGTTGTTGGGTTATAAACTTTTCCATGAAGGTGGCATGAAAATCAAGGAGAAGGAAAAACGAAAACGAAAACGAAAGGAAGCTGTGTTATATAGAAGGAGTATTGTAAATTTATAATATTAATTAAAATGTATACTATCAGGCAAAAATTTTGCATTCTGTGCACTGTCAGAGAAATTGCTACTATACTTCCAGCCATTGCCAAAGTAGTGAGAGTCTATCTTAATTATGCAGGAATTGACCTGCCAAGTGATCACATCCTCAATTTTTATCCTACAAATTACGGCGAAAGCACGCACTACACAAAGTATTCATAATGAAAAGTTTACATTAAACTAATTTATTGCTAATTAATTCAGTCTCGTGTGACTTTTCAGACTTAGTTATGTGCATGTGATTATTTGTTTACGGACATCATCCATACATATCATGGGGTCTACATTCTCATGCTTTTCAATAATAACTTAAGGCAAGGAAAACTTTACCTTTGTTGACGGGATCCTTGTATACTGTCAGTTGTTATCATTTGTAAAATAACTATACAAAAAGAAAGAATCGATTGTTTTCTTTGACAAATCCCCCATTCTTAATTATTTCGGCCAGAACTTACATGACGAAAATATAAATTATACATAGCATACAGCTCCCACAAGAAAAGTATATATATTTATAATAACAATTACACTGTTGAGTCAATATAATGGCTTTCTCGTTCTTTTCCGTTGACTACAACAGTTTCATTACTTTTGTGCTCCTGAGATTTAGCATATCCATTTTTTCTGAACATATGAGTAGTGGTTTCTGAGAAATAGCCCACTCATAATGATAAAGGCAACAAATTTTCGGAGCACTTGACCTTACCTTATGTAGGTCTGTCATCTGAGAAAGAGAGTTGGGGTTCATTCAATTGAATCAAAAGCTGCTCTTTTCCTATGCAGCTCTCAAAATCCCAAAATTGTTTCTCATAGCCAGTGAAGCCAAATTACAATACCAGAAGGTACACAAATAAAATGGATCCCAGCTAGATACATTGCGAAATTGTACATGATAAACCTATATATAAAATTGTTTACAATTGATTTTTACACGTTTCTCAAAATTCTGTTGTCATTTCAAAAGGAGAAAGCGAAGCAAGTAAAATTCTTAAAACTGCAAATCTATGGCAAAATTAATCATGTCATTGGTTACTAATTTTCTATTAATAATATCATGCAGGCCACATATGTGTTCGGCTCCGATTATATCAACCTCCGCCACAGATGTTCCCCATTGCAGGCCTGTATATGCAATAATAAATCCCACTTATATGCATGTAACTTTCTGTATAAAACAGCTATACAAATGTATTATACTCTGATAATACAAATTAAACTTGTGTTTTGGCAAAGCTTCAAACTCCACTACAATATCATTAAAGAAAACGATTTGGTTGAACTTAACATCGACTTATGTGAATTATCCGTGTTGCATAAAGGGAACGGTGCAATTGTTGAGACATGTGGAGTTATGTGCAGCTTGACCCCCAAACCACATACAATTTAATCACCGTAATCACATCTGAATTTATTATCCGTTTTCCTTTCTTTGTAAATAACAAATTTTCGTACAAGAAAAAAACAAACAAATTTTCACACGGTAGAATTCAAGTTGTTTGCTTGGTCAAAGGATACACAGTGATCATGATGGAGACCACTGCTAAACTATAAAATCCATAGGATAATTTAACCAAGTGCGTGCATAAATATACGACTGCACTGCAAAAATCAGAACGTGCCCAGTCCAATACTTTAATAATAATCCCATCACCAGCGAGCGGCGAGGGATGAAAGGGAAGACACATCACAACAAAAAGCATAACAAAAATGAAGAGAGAATTATGATACAGAATTTACGGAATATAATAAAGCACCTGCACTATAGTTGAGAGCAGTTGCACCAAGTATATATAACACAAAGTTCTAGTATTAATTTTTTTTTTTCTATCAAACTTCCAAGTACATGAAATAATAGCGGTTCCTGCACTTGCACACAATTCGCCTTACTTGTTACTACTCTCATGTGCTACCGCAATTCCAGTGTTTGTTTGCCCCAGCAAGCTGCTTATGGATCGAGCTTTCACCATTCCAAGCTTCATCCTCTTCTTGGATATTATCATTGGCTTCTTCTCATCATTGCTAGAGGGAACATCAGATTCAGCGACACACTTGGTTTGCTTTTCAGGAGAAGAAGGTGAAGGAGAAGGCAATAATGATAAAGTGTCACGATGAGAAGGTTCATCTCGTTGCACCACCTTGTTTGTGGGTGCAGTAGTAGTGGATGATGCAGACATAGAAGTAGAACGGCTTCTAACACTTGTCATGCTTCTGAGCCTTCCCTTCCCCAAGTGATGCTCACACAGCGAGTAACCGACGAGAGTTTGCTGGCAGCACCTCCAACCTCTTCCATTCACGCGACTGCACCGCGACCCTTCCATCAGTGCACTACCCCTTGCCCTCTTCTTACCATTACCACCACCATTGTTGTTGTTGCTCAAATTCGGTTTTGCTTCACTACGCACCACCTTCTCTTCACCATCATCTTCATCATCATTCTGCGTCGGACTGCACTTCTTGTTCATCTTGGTCTTCATCCTCGCCTTCATCTTCTTACCATTAGCTTGACTAGTGTTATTCACCGTCCCGTTCTCGAAGCTCCCTCTTCGCTTCTTGAAAGGAATCGCTTTCTCTTGCTCACACCATCTCTCATCTGCAACGTGTATGTATACATGTATGTGTATAATATATAGAGTCCGACCAAGTCAACACCAGCTAGAGAGTCAAAGATACATGCAGTGAATGAAGTGGTGTATTGTTACCTTGAGTGGGGGAAGGGCTCGATGGTGGGAGTGTTTGGGAACCAAAGACGCGTCCTTTCCTACAAACAAGGCAGACCCAGAAAGACCCACAACCACAAACATATGTACATACATGTACATGTATCTATACATGAAATGAAACTTACAGCTAAAGGGGAATGAAGGGAAGATAAACGGAACGAGTGTAAGTAATATACATGGAGAGAACAAAAACGTAACGTATCTAGCTGGGGGACCAGCATTTCTACTACTTGTGCACCTCAAGTGCAAACGGTAGTTGGCCAATTTAGAGAAAAGAACGGTGTGCTTGGTTAGATAGAGAAGAGTATGGTATGGTGTGTCATGGTGGCTATACAAATTAACCTCTTCATTTAAAACAACCTTCAACAGTATACTTTCCACTGCTATGTGTGGATATATTTTATATAAATAAATGATAATATTTTGTTTTTCGGATGATGGTTAAAAATCCAAGTTATGGGTCTCCATGTTTTCACCTTTTTTACTACGAGATTTCATGAAAGCACAAGAGAGGCAGCAAGACGCGATTTCTTTTTTTTCTTCTATTCTTTTTCTTATTTTCCCTAATTTTCTCATCGGTTTTAGTTCTTACCTGGAATGATTACTTTTCTTCTCTTCTGAGTCTGTGCTCTCTTCTCGCCCTCCACCATCCTCCTCCTGAAAGATCAGTCAAAGCAACACATATATTGATAGGATCCACTCACACACATATGGATATGCCTTGCCCCCAACACTGCCCCTTTCATTTTTTTTCTTTTTTTTCCTTTCAAAAGGAAAAAAAAATTCGAATTTTACATCAACCACTTGCCAGAGATTGGACAAAAGTGCACTTGTAAAAGCCCACATCATGAAATTTCGAAAAAACAAAACAGAAAAATAGTAAAAACAAAAAACCCAAACATAAAATCAAAAAACAAAAAATTATTTTCTTCACTAACCGAAGGGTCTTGCTTGCTGTGCTGTCCTTGTGCCCCACTCTCACCGATGCCGGACGGATCATCCCAGCCGTTGATCGGAAGCAAAGGTTGATCAGACGGCTGATGACGACGATCCAAGCTCAAAACACCCGACGAGCCACGTTGTGAAGGTTCCGGTGCGGTGGAAGTAGCATCGCTGAGTTGCACCACCACCGGAGACCGGTTGTTCAGGTGGGGATCTGAAGGAGGAGTCACCGGAAAGTGAGGGGAAGAGAAAAGCACATGCCTTTTGCGGATCCTCATGGGGTGCAAGACAGAAGAAAGAAAAACACACACACACACACACACCACCGTTCACGAGATTCACTCCCCCAAAACAGACCCAAATAGCCTTCAACGCTCAGAAACAGACGATCTTTCAGTTTCTGATTTCAGAGAAGAAGGAAGAAGAAATGAACAGAAAAAAACAAGGATGTGGAAAAAAGAGAGAAAAGAAGAAGGGAAGACTCATCTACTACACAAGCCCCTCAAAGACCAAGAAAAATTTATGCTTTTATCAACACACACACACTCTCTCTCTATCTATCTCTTTCTTTCTACACCCTTCACACAAACGCATATACATACGCATATACACACACTCTCTCTCTCTCTATTCATGTCTTTCTCTATGTGCCTCCTCCATATATATTGCTTCCATGGGTTGGGTTATTCTCTCTCTCTAACTTTTATTTGTTGCACCACAGAAAGGAAGGGACTTGTATGGGTGAGAGACGGCACGTGCGAGGGTGTGGTCAGTGGACGAGACGGTAGCCGGTGGAAGAGAGAGAAAGAGAGCGAGAGAAAGAGAAAGGGACAGAGTACGACGAGGTGGGAGGGGAGGGTGGAAGGGAGCGTTACTAATTTACAATGCAAAATTATTACAAATTAAAAAGAAATAAAATAGAAAAAGAATAAGAAAATTGAAAATTGATAAGAGAAGGGAGTGGGTGCTGTAACTTATCGTTTATACTTTTAAGGAGGGGGATTGTGGACCCCACAAGCCAGACTCTCCTTTCAGTTAACAATTTTTGCAATTGCCGGTTGCTATAGGCTGCATTTAAAAATTTATTTATGAGAAGCTTTCCGAAAACTTCCTGTTTTACAGAAGATTTGATGGAAATGGTGAATGTGCTATCCGGATCCATTATATGGCTTAAATCCCCTGTCCGTAAAGTGTAAAGAATATTAACTTTACATATTCCTGTTATTTGGACATTAAATAAAAAATATATATAAATAATATGATACTTTTTTATATATAAATATATAATACTTGTCTATACTTGTATTAATATAAAATACCAGCCACTAGGAATGTGAAAATAGGATTCTTTTAAATATCATTATAAAGTAAAAAAAAAAAAAGAGGTTATTTATTTTTAGATTATTTTGTAGAATTTATATACAATAAAAATTATTAATTTAAAAATAAATTATTTTTTATTTTTTCATTTTACAAGAATATTCTCTTTGCAGAATCCAAATTAAGAAATATGATAATAATGAAGAATTTAAATAATTTATATAAAGTTATAAGTTTAAATCTTAGTGCTACTTATGTAAAAACAAAAATATTAATATACAATATCTTGTATCATATCTATGAATCTCAAGTTAAAATAAAATATATACATTTCATGTAAAGATCATATTTAGACCCTTTATGTTATCATATGAGAGTCACTCTAATGCCTTTTTAAGAGAATGACTGTTGTCACTACTATTATTATTATTATTATATCTAAATTATTAATATTCGAAATTTATTAGACTCTGACAAATCTAACTCAAGTTGGATCGATCAATTATCGGGTTAAAATTCTTTCGACACTAGTCTTTTTATCCACATGACTTGAACTCAACACCTTACTTAAAAGAAATAAATGTTGAACCACTTGAATCAACCAAATATTAGTAATATTGTTGTTTCGTTTAGTCTATTATTATTTCCGCTTAACAATTTTTTATATCAATTTCTTTAAAATGCTCGTTTTTCTTTTATTGTTAAATTTAAAAAAATTAACTTCACAATTTTTTAAAAAAAGTACTGTACGTTAAATTTTTAATTAACAAAGATAAAATTAAATAAAATAATTTAAATATGACCTATATTTATTATCATGATAATAAAAATAGTTTTAAGATTGAATTGAATTACTTCACATGATTTTATACGATATCACATTTTTTTATATTTTTAGATTGCAATATTCTTTAAAAAAGCATATGAGAAGAAATTTTGATAAACTTTTATTAATATGTTAAATTTTTAATTCAAATTTTGTTTTTAGTAACGTAGACATATATGAACTCATCATATTTTTAAGGATTGTTTAACAGGTGATGAAACACGTTAATTTGATAACTTAGGTTCAAATTTATATTAAATAAATAAATTGTAAACCTATAAAATACTTAGTTGTAACATAAAATATTTTAAAGCTAAGAGTGGCAATAAAAAAATAAAAGACTGTTAAGAATTTAAATAAAATAGGGAGTTATAATAAAAATATCCTTAAATAATTAGTTTGACTTAAGGAAGCATATATGAGTAACAACAGATTCTCCCTAAAAACAATAGATTCAAACTAGTACGGAAAATAATATGGGACTTGAACATTCCACCAAAAACAAAAATCTTCATACGGAGACCGGCAAGGAACATGCTATACCTACTAGAAGCAGATTAATCTCAAAAAATATCCAAGTAGGGGAAGGAATATGTTACCGCTCCGCAACAATGATATTGAGGATTCTTGGCACTTGTTTAATGAATGTGAACATACATACCCATGCTGTGATTAGTGTTTCTGGTTTGCAGGTCCAGGAAGCAAACATCGGAGGGGATTTCGAAAATTGGCTGGAGTACTTGCAAGCAAAGAAACCAGGCTTGGTAGCAAGCAACAACCCCATTAATTAAGAAGCTACAAGAAAGCCTTACTATATATATATATATATATATATATATAGTAGAGACTGTTGGTTGGGAGGTTCCACCACCAGGCGTCTCTAAGGCCAATAGAGACGCCGCGTTCTTCATGCAGGAGAGATGCATAGGCGTTGGTGTCATCATCAGGGACAAATGTCTCGCGGCCAGGAAGTAGAAAACTTCAAGCTCCGATGGACCCCTTCACGGCTGAAGCCATTAATTAATATTGCAGTAGTAAGCTAGGAAGGGAATAAAGCCAGAACTCTGATAGTTGAAGGGAATGCCAAGGAGGTGATGGAAAGCGTTGAGGCAGGCAAGTGATGAAAATAGATGTCAACCTGGGCTCATTCTCTCTGAAGCTTATGCTTTGGCATCTACATTTCACTATTTTAAAGCCCAATTTGTTCCCAGCAGGGCTTGTAACCAAGTTGCTGATAAATTAGCTAGATTAGCTAGAGGTAGGCATGACTAGATTCAGTATAATGAAGTACCAGATTGTATAAAAGATGTAATCTCCTTGGACATTGGTCGCTTAATGAATTTCTTTTTCACATAAAAAAATATATTAAAAAAATTATCTTAAAATGTAATGTGAAGTGATTATTCAATTCAACCTCCATACTATTTTTATTATTATTATGATAATTATAGTTCACATTTAGATTTTTTTTTTGTTACTTAAAAAATTTAACCTCTATAAAAATTGTGTCGTTAAATTTTTTTTTTACTTTAATTATGAAGAAAAAGGTATTTTAGAGAAATTAATTAAAAAAGTTTATTAAGTGAAAGGGACAATAGAATAAAAAGAATATAATAGCAATAGTCACTCCCCTCTTCAACTATGCCACAAAAATTTAAAACACTCAAACTTAAAATACAGGATCTAATCGTAACTCTAGTCAAAGATACAAGATTTTAACCATTTATAGTCACAAAACCCATGAAAAGGAGATACCTTATAACCTAACATACAGGATTTAGAATATATGCACTAAAAAATTAGGAGACAATTTAAGGAATAAATTTAGATCAACGCTTGAGATTTCTACAAAGATTTAAATTTATATTCATAAAGGATATTTGGGATGAGATTATGAATTTATGAAATGAGAAGTATATGCGGTAAAAAATTGATTGAGACAGTATATTTGAAATGAGAATATCAGTTTAATTTTTTTTTTTAAAAACAAATGGTCTCTTATAAGAAATTGTATAATGTTGTGCTTTTACAATCACATTAGAAGTAGTCTAATAAACAATTCATATGAGTTTGATCTATAAAAATAAAAATAATTAAAGTTATAAAATAATACTTATGAAAATGCACAAGAAATGTAATAATAACCAAAAAAAAATTATATTCATTAAAATAAGAATTATTTTTTTATATATTATCAATGTAAATTATTTTTTATTATCAACTAATATTTTTTATTTTTTGACATTTGAGGCAATTACGTTAAGAGTTAAATGATCAATGACATGACTATTATAATTGAATAATTGCGTCTGCAAAAATGCTTTACACTGAGAGTGTATATTCAAATAACACAAAATAAATATGATATAGTGAGATTTTTTTTATCATAGTAACTTAACATTATTATTAATTATTACAAATAGTCACTATTAATTTGACTTATCTTACAATACTGAATCTTCATAAATTCAAACTAAATTACAAATTCTTTTAATAAAATAGAGCATTACTCAGGGGTAATAAACCAATTCATCTGTAACCCCCCCCCCCAAAGAAAAAATCTAGTGATCTCAATTATACAATTATTTTAATTTGATCATAAGCATATATCAACTGTTCACCGAATTAAGGCTACGTGTGAGAAAAAGTGAAAGTACATGCATGGTAACTGGAAAGGAAAAAACTTACCCCCCACAACAACACAAAAAAAAAAAACTGAAAAGGAAAAAAGTAGTCATAACTAAAGGTGACATTTTTATATATTCGTTTCTCAACTGTTGCTGATCCCTTTAAAATTGAACAAAAATTCAAGGAAGAAAAAGAAAACGTCCACTGAGATTTTTTTAACCCCAAAAAAAAAAAAGCCGCCATTGGTGTAACTCTAGACTGACTAATCTACATAGATATTCCACTAATTAGTTTAGTGCAAATGAGATCAAACGCATCATTACCATAGCGACTATATATGCAAATGGCTCAATTTGTTTTTTTTTTTTAATTTAAACCACGAGCACTCCCCGCAACTTGATTATTTGAATGTAGAATTAATATATATCCGCTTATCAGCATAATTTTAATGAATTTTGAATTCTTTTTTTTTAAATGAAACTCGGCAACAGTTAAAACAAATAGGAACAAACTAAGCAACTAGCCTGGGCAAAGCAATCCCAGCAAAACCATCTTGAAGAAATGGTCCTAAACAATGAGGAGTAGACATATAAAATGTAACACCAACATTCAAAGACTGACCCATAGAAGCTGAACAATCGGTTGACCTATTAACTTTGCAAAAATGAATTTTGAATTCTTACACTATATATATATATATATATATATATATATATATATATATATATATATATATATATATTGTCAAAGAAATTTAATTTATCATATGTAGGTAGATAATTTTCTTCAACCTTTTGTTTGAGCTTAAGTCCCAAACATTGAAAAACAAAATAAAATCGAACATGGTAATCATGATTGATCATTTTGTGATCGTTAGCAATGTCCTAAAGGTTTGTCTACTTTAGTTTGACGGGGGAAAAAGAGATTTTCCTAATAAACACTTGAGAGTTTAAGTGACTTATCGTTTTAAAGTTTAGTTGTGTAATATCAATCTCAAAACTCAGAATTATTTTTCAAAAAAAAAAAAAATTCCTCTCAAAAACTTCAAAAGGCTCCTTTCATCTCAAAATATCTATACATCTCGATCGTTGTTGGAGCATGTGGTAGCATATCCCAACAAAAAGTTGAAGCTTCTCTTTAATGGTAACTCATGTTTTAAATGTTTGTTGTTTTCAAACAAAATAAGTTACACAATCACTTCTTATCTCAATGAAACAGTTTTTTCCCCTAAAAAAAAGAGTATCAGTTTTAACTTTTTAAGTATTATGTAATGGATTTGTTAAGAAGCATCTAACACCCACTACTACTAGGGATGTAAATGGGTTAGTTTGGTTCATATTTGAGTGAAAAATAAATTTAAATCGATCAAATTTAATTAGATTGATTTGGTTCAATTCTCAAACTTTTTTCAACAAATCCAAACCAAACCAATTTGATCAAGATTTGGTTGGTTTGGTTCAGGTCATCGAGTTGAAATAAAAAAAAGAAAAGAATTATATTTTTCAAAAAATTTATCTTTATAACAACTAAAAATAGTGCAAATTTTGGTTATGATATAATTAATAATGGTGTAAATAAATAAATTTCTTAAATAAATATAAACAATGAAGATAAAAAAATGATTCTATTACTAAAAGTTTTAAGTGCAAAATCTTGAAAAAGTAGAAATAAATATAAAAAAATAGTTGATCAGGTGGTCTAGTTGGATATTTTGATGGTCGAGTTGAAAAATTATAAATCCAAAATCGAATCAATAATAATTAGTTTGGTTTGATTTTATTTTAAAAGGAACCAATTGCTCAAACCAATCTAAACCAATTCTATTCGTTTGGTTTGGATCTTAAGTTTATTGGATTAATTTGATCGAGTTATACTCCTAACTAGTATTGTATGAGAAATGTTTACGTGGCCAGGAAGTAAGTTATTTCTCTTGGTATATTCTATTGATTACTTGCCCTCCTAGTCTTGTGATGGTTGAATAAATAAACGTGATATAAAAAAATGGATAGTTAACAAAATAAAGTCGAGACACAAAACTAATGTTACAATGTTTAAATGGATAAAATAGTAACAATGATTAAATAAAACAATAAAAATAAAATTAATGTATCAATACTTGGTTTAAGTGGTTTGATAATTATTTTTTTTTACGTAAATTATTATATTCAAATCTTGTGAATGGAAAAAAAACTTATGTTAAAAGATATTTATATCCCAATAGTGGGCTAATTTAATTCAAACTAAATTAATTAGAGTCATTAAATTTTGAAAATTGATAGTTAAAAAATATAGACATTGATAAGTAAGCATTATGACTTAAATTTGTAATATTTAATTTATCAATTTTTTTTTTTGTCAATGGTAAATGCAAAATGAATATTTTGTGGCAGTCTTCATTTTATAATTTAGTGTATATTACTTAGAGGCCCTTTATATAACATTACTTATGATCTTTTTCAATTTTTTAGAGTCAAAAGTTATATTTTTAACTTTTTATCCTATTTGATTATACAGCTTATTACTTTTTAAAAGGTTATTTTTAATTTTTGTAGGAAGTTAAAATATCTAACTTATCAAAAAAATACCTGTTAAAACACTCTAAATGGAAATTCCTATTATTATGTATCTAAATATAAAATAATTTATTAATAAATTATTTTTTAAAGTTATTTTTATATAAGTACTTAAATAAACTATACCCAAACAGCCCTTATTACATTTGAAAATGTTGATTAACTACTTCTTTGCGTGCAATTAAATAACTTTATACTCATTTATTGTGTATAGGGATCATACTTTCATTTTGCAAGTCCTAAATTCGAGAAATTTTGCTATTGGGTGGAGACAAAAATTCTATAAGATAAATATGAGAATGGGGCAGGAATTACTCTTCTAACCTCAAAGGATCCTCGTATATGTTACTAAATTATCCTTCTTATTATATGTATGATACATATAAAAGTATATTTTTTAGTAATTACAATATTACATTATTATATTAACTTTTAAAATGATCCCTAATTTTTCAAACTTCGAACCCTAAAACATCATAACATTCACACAAAGATCAAGTGAGAGACACCATTGGGCTACCCTGCTAACCCTTTCCCAGCCCACATCCTCATCTACTAATCAAAAATAAAGAAAGAATGAGAGATTGGAAACGGGTCTCATATACTCCACCAACCCTTATTTCATCTGTCATGTAAGTGTAACTCCACGTCTGGAAATGACATTTCATTCATTCGTCTAAGAATAGCCCTCCTTCCATTTGTCATCCATCTAGCCGCCAAGCCTCTTCATCGTCGAAGAACCATCACCATCACCATCGCCATGTCTTGTTTTGTTAGTTCCTTGCATCTCGACACCTTCAACTTATTTCTTTATTTTTAATTTTTAATTTTTTTTATTTGTTCATTAATGCTTACAAACACTTACGAAGAGTTGGAGATCTTGGATGAGGCCAAAAAAAAAAAAAGAAAAAAAGAAGCCCCATAATAGAGACTGAAGACGGTGACAAAATGGGGAGGCAGGGGTGAGAAGCAGGAAGACACCCCTTGCCCCTGCCCTGGCTTGGGTGCTATCTTTACCCGTGTGCCAATGTCAAAATGAACTTTTATTTTAGCTTATTTGTATATCTTATAGCTGCGTTTTATAATGTCAGTAGAGCATACTTTAAAAATATGGTTAAATGCAATAACAAAAAATTGATTTTCACCCAGTCTTTTTTGTGACCATTGATGCTCTTCACACGAAAAAGAGCAATATTAAATTAGCTAACAACATACTCCCTCTATTTCATTATATTTGTCTATTTAGGGTTTATGTTTCAAATTATCTATTCATTTTAAATATTAATAATTTTTAAAATTTTATATTGCATTAATTATGTTTATTAATACTATTAGCGAAAAATATAAACAAGATATATATATATATATATATATATAAAGACAAATTTTGTAAAATTAGTTTAATTTCTATTATTATCAAAATTATTTAATATACTTTTATATATATGTTGACCTGAAATAAATAGATACAGTTTAAAACGGATAGAATAGTTTATGGATATTAATTATGAGTAACGCTTGCTAAGATGTGAGCATTTTGGTGCATGACTCCAACCACCGAAAATTAGTGCATAAATCCAATTCTAACATGTCACATTTCACATATAAAGGTGTATTGGCCAATCTCAAAAACAATGGCGAATGATAGCAGATAATGGTAGCTGGTAACGATGGACGATGGTAGTAGACAACGGTAGACGATGGTAGTCGGTGGTAGCGAACAGCACCATAAAATGGTAGCTAGCGATGGCAGACGATGGTGGCTAACGATAACGGATGACCACAAACAGAAACAAAAGGTGGCGATTGACGATAGCAGACAGTGGAGGAGGGTGACAATCGTCGGTGGCCAACGATGGCAACCGTTGGTAGCTAACGGTGGCAATCAGTGGCGGCAATGGTGAATGGGTGATAAGGTCAATAGAAAAAGAAATAATTGGCAAGAAGTGAGAAGAAAATAATGAAAAAAGATAAAATAAAAGAAAAAAAATTTGAAATAAAATAAAATTTATTTTTTTAGAATTGATTTTAGTTTTAAATTGGATCAAATAAAAATTAATATTTAGATAATTACCAAATATTATTTATTAACAATCAAATCTTATTATACTTAGTTATCTGATTTTTTTTTTAATTTATCAAACACTCTCAAAATATATAGCCAATTACAAAATCTGAGACACAAAAATGGACCCACTGGAACCAACTCAGCTCATTTAACTCAATAACTTTTGCTGTGTAATATCGAGCCCATGTTTTGTATAAATTTCTATACACCGAAACGGAGTGTGACCGTGAGACTAAGCCTCGATCACTGACTTAGAAAGAAAATTTGGAGAAAGAAAGAGGAATTTTGTACGAGTCCAAAATTCAGTGTCCCGCTTGTTGAATGTTGCACATGCTGTACTACAAGTCACACCTCCCCTTTGCGTAATTGTCCGCATGACCATAAATTACCATGAGCACGATTTTATTGACCCCCTCCTTTTATCGTAGGAATCATAGATCCTCGCATTTTATTATTTACATTATGACAAATAACAATAAACCAACAAGGTTTTAGAAGAGACTCAAATTTTGTAAGTAATTGGTATTAGATTTGATTCTAAAATTCATGTATATAAAAAGAAAATATCATTAAGAAAGATTTCTACTTAGATGTTCAACCATATATTGAAATATTAGTCTTTCGTATATCGCAAAAAATCTATATTTTAAAAATAACAAAAAATCTTGCCATTTTTGTTGAAAGTAAAGTTAATTCTCGGACGTTTGTACAGTAACAAAGTCCTACTTTCTCAATTTTCAAAACACTTACATTATATACACTGAGGGCATCTTTTATTTATTTATTCATTTTCGTATGTGCAGCTCGGAAAGTCGCTTTCAGTTGGGTTTTGGTCGAATACATGGCCTGGTTGGTTATTGGCCCAACTCCGATTTAGTTAGTAGGCTTTACTCTTTGGGTCTGACTAAAACAAAAACCTATTTGGACCTAAGCCTAGACAAATCACTTAAGGTTGGGGTAGGACAATGTCCATTAGCAAAACCGTAGGCTGGACCTGTCACTAAAATTATGTAAAGTCATTTAAATCTAATTTAAACAATAAACAAGTTACCCGACCAAAATGAAACAAAAAATAAGTTCCTGAAAAAAACTTTAAATATTTCATAATCTTTTAAAAAAAGAATCTATACGAGTGATCTTTCTCTTTCTTTTGGAGTCATAAGCTTAGGGCCTTTAGGCCCTAAAGGGAGGTCAAGATTGAGATATTCCAATCAGATTTGGATATTTGACCAAAAAATTAAAAAAAAAAAATCAGATTTGAATTTTTCAAAAGTAAATATTTTTTATAAAATGAGAAAATAATGAGTTAATCACTATTAAATCATTTGATGAAACTCACACATAATAAAAATTATTAATTTAATAATAGTTAATCCATCATTTTTTTTATTTTATAAGAATGTTTGTTTTAAAAAATTCAAATCCATATCAATTAGCCATTCATTCTGATCGGGAAATAAAAAAAATTAAAAAAATCAGTCATACATTCTGACAAAGAAAAAATGGAAAAAGAAAAAGGCATCTATTTAGCATCCCTCATCCCTTAGCACTCCCATGCAGACTGTTTTGTCATGATTCCGAAGTGTCATTGTATGTTTGAACTTGACTCATCCATCCTTTAAAGTTTAAATCATTACAAATCCACACAGAAATTATCTTATTCCCTGGCCATCAATTAGGCGAGAATGAAAGTAACGCATTTTCTTTTCCCTTTTTCCCCCCTATGAAAGTGTAAAAGAGCTTGATAATAATATCGAATTGAATTTAAACCTGAATTAAAATTATCACGTACGTCTTTATAATTTACTTATTGCAAAGAGTATTCCATAAAAACTAGCTAAAATACGACAAATGAGAGATGAGGAGATCTATCTAGTATAACATCTCAAAAAGATTTTTAAAGAAACTCACAATGACCCCTCTATAAGTCTAAACAACTTCAAAGCATCCTGCATATAATCTTGCTTTCACGAAAATATCACTCTCATAGTTCCAACTTTTCAGAATATAATTAAGTGCTATAGTTTACAATACGAAGCAACCAACTAGAAAGATTCTTCCTCTTCTCAAAAACTTCCATCTTGTGCCTAAAAGGAAATCAAATCCAAGGAAAACCTCAAAATTATGGTTTGAGCAAAAGTTATAAGAAGTTTGTTTTTGTATAAATTATTATTTGAAATTATTCAAAATGGGTTTTAACAATATCTCAAATAGCTGGAAATGGTTGGTTATAGCGAAAAATTGCATTGCAATTTCAGACAAATTTTATTTGCAATGTTAAGGTTAATATATTATAATTTCCACTTTGAGAAGGATTCTAACTATCACCCCAGTTCAAAATAACACAAATCGTATGTTCTCTCTCTGCTTTTGATTAGTACTGAAACTTTGTTCTTTATTATATATAGAATTTTAAGATCATCGAATGTGTATAATTAATAATTATTATAAACTTTTTATTGGAAGAATATGTCGAAATTTCATACATGCGGACTTAGTTTCATAGATTCTACGACTGCTACACTTTATGTTAAATTTATTAACTTGTGAAGCTATTCCTCTTCTAACTAATCAAATATTATAACCAGCGATCATACGCAATGTCAGTATCAAACAAAATTCACAAATTTTATATTGTGGTTTATCCAAATTTCAAGTGGAACATAAAGGATTCGTGATAGGCTTGAAACCTTTCTTTCTCCATTTTCCTTTTTTCCTTTTTTATATGAATACAAATATCTGGTAATGGATATCAATCAGAACAATTTTATGGGTACTGTCGTGTTTTTTTCCTTTCCCCTTTTGGACTTTTCCATACAATTCTTGGGTGCTAACGCTAACCCTACATTTTAGTTTTCATGTAACATACTAATAACACTCTAGCAGCGCATTTCCAACTGTGCGGTAGTGGTCACCGGCCACATCGAGCAAAGATGTCAACACACTAAAAGTGTGACGGTGCGCGCATGGTTGTTCCTACTTGCTAATTCCAATTCGAAGGAATCTTTCCCATTTGTTCGGTTGAAAAAGACAAAAATTAATAGAAAAAAAAGGAAAATTGTAAAAATTGATCAAGAAAAAAAGAACACAAAAAGTAAAAAAGTATATTTAGAGTCATGACTAGTAACGAAATTCATTATAAAAATGTAGAAGACCGTTAGAAGATGATTTATTTTAAGAGATTTCTTCAGTACCCTTGATAGTTGCAAGGGTATCAATATTTTTTACTAGTGAGTTTTTAATATTTAACTATGAATCTACTAATTTGAAATATATTTTTTATATTTTTATTGAAAAGTGGAGAGAAAAACCCGAAAAAACTCAATTCAACTCTGTTTGATGTGCATTTTAGTCCTTTAATTTTTGAAATGTACAAAAACACCTCTAAACTCTCAAACAGGTACACTTCATCCCAAAACAATTAGCTCTGTTAATTTTTGGATGGAATTTATCACATATTATTAACGTGACAAGATAAATACTAGAATGTAAGAGACACATGGGGCCAGTTTAATCAATATATCGTTTCAAAACCCGAGTGAGTGGCACATGGCATGATCCCTCAGCTCTGAAAGTTGAAAAACTATACAACCGGAACCTCTTCATTGTCATCTTTGACTAACCAAACCTTCTTACTATTGATCTCCAACAATCTTGTTAATTATGACAAAACATACGTAAAAGCATCACCATCCATCCACAATATCTACCATGAAAATTTCAACTTACCCAAAGCTCACAACTCCAGTGTAACTTGAGCACCTGACAACTCAATTCATGAAACCTAAAACCCATTTCCTCTTCACTCTTAACTCATCGAAAAACTGAAAAATCTCTTAATAAATATATAGATAACACTCAATGGAGCCGTTTTAATCGAATATAACATAACCCTCAACCCATTTACACTAACTCAACGAAACTACTAATTAATAACACTATTAATTGATGTACCCATTAGCAAGGAATTCCTCTTGCTCTTCCTCATGGGAAGCTAAAAGTGGGTCGACCTAGTTCTAGTTGAAGAGAAAAATAGGCAAACACTAATTCTTGGAAAAGGAGAAAAATGAAGAAGATAATTGAGCCAAAAAGTCAAGTAGGCTGAAGAAAAGTAAACTTGGTATTGTAACTTTGAAATCCGGCTTTACTGAAAACCCAACTTATAATTAGGTCATCCATAATAGACAAGAGGAAATACATGAGCTCCACCTTAAAAAATGATGTTGTTCCTTATACTCGCAAGTTCTATGATGAATCCACGTCGAATGAAGCATGTTGGGTGGCAACCTTAATTGGAGGAAGATGGACGAATGATACATTGGCTAAAATGGCCCCACATTCTGATAATTTTTTTAATGTCTCATGAACAACACTTGATGAATTCCATCCAAAAATGAACATTTTGAAATAGCGATTGAAAGTCTGGGGATGTTTTTGCACAGTTTGAAATTTAAAGGATTGATGCACATTGAGCAAACTTAAAGGGTAATTTTGGACTTCTCTAAAGAAAAAAATAAAATATGACTTAATAGTAGCCTCTTGCTTCTACAAGGTATTGGCATCCTTAAAAAAAATTAGGACATCAAAGAAACCCTTTTTTATTAATGATTGCAAAAATATCATATTGTTTTTTTATTTTTTATTTTTATGAAGACAATGATAAAAATAAAAAGTTATTTTCACTACTGTATTGCTTTCATTTAGAGACAAGAATCAAAGTAAAAGAGCTTTTTTATACAAAAGAATATGTTAATATTTTCTAGTGTATTTTTATAAGTATTATTTTAAAGCTAATTTTTCA
Source organism: Pterocarpus santalinus (assembly GCA_031439595.1). NCBI lineage: Eukaryota > Viridiplantae > Streptophyta > Magnoliopsida > Fabales > Fabaceae > Pterocarpus > Pterocarpus santalinus. The sequence goes on from CM062532.1 coordinate 64,970,945, forward strand.
TATAGTCATAATTAGGAAATACTCCTAGTAATTACTTTCTCTAAACTTTCAATTTAATCCTCTTCTTTCAGGCAGCGTCTATTAATATTCTCCCCAGCAAGTCAGTAACTCCAGAGCATGCATGATACTTCTTGCAATCTAATGGTGTAAATCTAATGATGTATCGATATACCAAATACCAATGATATATACAATTATAATTTCTTAATTTTAGTCCAACTTGAAAACTGTGGTTAAATATATTCTAAAAGTAACCAAATTTATCTGTGTGATTTTGAACTATTGAGAATGGCCAAGAAAATTTTCTATTTAATTTCAAGATGATTCTATTTAATTTCAAAATTACACATATAAATTAGAAAAAAATTTATAATACTTTGGAATTATTCAAGATATCTCAAAAAAAATTTTGTTTAATTTTAAGATCATCATATAATTTTGAAGCTAGCTAAAAGTAGGAAATTATTATAGTGCATCACATGTGATTAATCACTACTAAAATTTATCTGAAATGCAACCAATTTTTTCGGTTGCTAAAAAAATGGATTTGCGACCGATTTGAGTAAAATGGGACTAAATTAAAGCTTACAATATTGATCGCAAAATCAAATTTTGCGACTGATATGAAAAAGGAAAGACAAAATAAGAAGAGTGTATTTTAGTTGCAAAAAAATTCAAGATTTGCGACCGGTTTGTAAAAATCAACAAAACAACATGTTGATAAAATAACGACCGAAAAATTGATTGCAAATCTAGAATTTTGTGTCTTAAAAATTGGTTGTAAATAAAAAATTGTTATGTTAAAAAAAATCTTGAAGTTTGTGACCGAAAAATCGGTCGCAAACATCAATAAAAAAATTTGAAATTTGCGACTAAAAAATCGATCGCAAATCTTAAATTTTACGACTGAAAAATTAGTTGCAAATAAAAAACCTTTACGTTAAAAAAATCTTGAAATTTGTGATCGAAAAATCGGTAGCGAACATCAATTAAAAAATTTGAAATTTGTAACTGAAAAATCGGTCATAAATCTTGAATTTTTCGATTGAAAAATCTGGCACAAATAAAAAACTTTTATGTTAAAAAAAGTCTTGAAATTTGTGACTAAAAAATCGGTTACAAACATGAATTAAAAAAACTTGAAATTTGCGACTGAAAAATCGGTCACAAATAAAAAATCTTTATGTTAAAAAAATCTTGAAATTTGGAAAACGTCAATAAAAAAACTTGAAATTTACAATTGAAAAATTGGTCACAAATCCTGAATTTTGCAACAGAAAAATCGATCACAAACGTTGATAAAAAAAACTTGAAATTTGCAACTGAAAAATTATTCACAAATTAAAAACCTTTACGTAAAAAAGGTTTGAAATTTACAACTAAAAATCGGTTGTAAATCTTGAATTTTGCATCTGAACGATCGGTCATAAATTAAAAACCTTTACATTAAAAATTCTTTCAATTTGCGATTAAAAAATTGATTGCAAATTCAAGTTTTGGTCATAAATTAAGACCTTTACATTAAAAAATCTTGAAATTTGCGACCAATCAAACACTTGATTTTGTGGAACAGAAGCCATTTTGAGGCTGATTTTGCGACAAAAAAATCAGTTGCAAATTCAAACACTTAAAGTCAAAATTTTCTAGATTAAATTCATTCTATACCACATCTTTTTCTCTCTAACTCCTCTTCTCCCTCACTCTCACCCTCCCCTACCCTGACCCCCAAGCCACCGTTGTTGCCACCATTATAATCACCGCTGCCATTGCCGTGTCCACCATCTTGGTTCTCTTCTTCTTTTTGTTTGTTTCTTTTTTTTATTTCAAATCTAAATTTTTTAAAAAATAGCAGTTTGTATGTTGTTAAATTGTTAGTTTTGTTTAATTTTTTAAATTATATTACTTGGGTATTTGTGTTCTTAAATTAGTTGAGGTATTTGAGATTGATTTGTGATATTATTAGTTGTTTAGGAGAGTTTATTGTTGTTTTAATGTTAATTAGGTTTAATTATATTTTTTGTTGAGTATGAGAGTATATTGTTGTTTCTATTTTTTTTGAAATTTTCATATTTGATTTTTTTAATAATGGAGATTTGGGTATTGTTAGATTATTGGTTTGTTAATTCTGTTAAGTTTTTTAAATTATATTATTTAGGTGTTTGTGCTTTTTAAATTGGTTGAGATATTTGAGATTAATTTTTGATATTATTGACCGTTTAAGAGAGTTTGTTGTTATTAAGGGTGGGTGTGTTAATTAAAATAGGATTTAAATATATTGTTAGTTAAATATGAGAGTATGTTGTTGTTTCTTTTTTTAAAATAAATTGCCAAATCTGATTTTTTTTTTAATAATAGGTATTTGGGTATTGTTAGATTGTTGATTTGTTGATTTTAATTAGTTCTTTGAATTATATTATTTGGGTTTTTAGGTTCTTAAATTGATTGAGGTATTTGTGATTGATTTCTAATATTATTGGTTATTTAAGAGACTTTGTTGTTGTTAAGAGTGTGTGTTTTAATTGAAATTGAGTTTAATTATATTGTTAGTTGAGTATGAGAGTATGTTGTTATTTTTTTATTCTATTAATTTGGGTTACTAACTTCATCAGATACTTGATTTTAAGTTACATATGGTAGTAGACAAAAGAAAATATCATGTTATACTCTGATGCCAAAGTTTATGAGGCAACTTATAGGTATAAGTATGTCTATCATCTGTCTTTAGTTATCATTTGTTGTTCTGCCATAAATCTTCCACCATTTATTAATTTAATATATGTATATATATATAACCAAGGACGTATCATAATTTATTAATAATTAATTATATGTATTATTGATTTCTTAGCTTATGGATTATTGAAATTATTTTTTTGGACTGTTGTTGCATTTAGGTGTATGAGATTTAGATTTTATAAGATTTTGATTTTTTTTTTTTAATTTAAAATTTGCTACCGAAAAATAGTCAGATGATTGCATAGTGGATTATCATTTTCAGTCGCAAAATAATCAACAAGTGACCAAAATCAAAAGCTTCAGAGAAATGCTTAAAATCGATCGCAACATTTTTGTGATCGAAAACATCAGTCGCAAATAGATTTATAATCTACCTATGTGCCATCAACAAAATCGGTCGCAAATGGTCTTTGTGACCAAATTTCTTCATTTTGCGTTTCAGTCGTAACTAGACAATTTTTTAATATTGAATGTATCAATACATCTCGTAAGTCACAATCTTTACTGTCAGATTGCAAGGTGCATAATATACCTTTGACCACAAGGTGCATAGCAGTACTCACCCTTCTTTCAGGTACAGTTTGCTTGCTACTACTATACACAAACTTTCTAAATAAAGATGTCAATTAAGTCAGCTAATTTACATCTAAAACCAACAAAAAGAAAAAGTTTGTTAAATTAGTTCCCTTGGCACCTTAGGAATCATGTTCTGATTTCATATCCGCCAGAGTCATACATCAACAACACTGAAGGTATTAATTTGCACAAAGAATAAATACAGGTGGAAAAAATTGGAACCAATATCCAACACTAGCATTAATAATATTAACAAGTATTATAACTTTGATGCTTGACTAAACACATGATTTCATAGTTGAGCCTTGATACTCAGAAGAAGGCTCTTGTCGGGTTCTGATTAAAACAAAAAAAAAAAAAAAAAATGAAGTTATCAACAGTTGTGTAAAGCATAGTTTCCTTGAAACAAAGTTGGTGCCCGGTTGCCCACTTCCTTAATTCGTCAAAAATAGTAGTATGCTAGCTACAACACTTAGAAGTTATAGCTTATAATAGAAAAATTACATTCTATGGTAGAAAAGATATAAGAATAATATCAAAAAGTTATAATATTGTAACATGACTGATTTCCACTATGCCTTTTTTCTTTTCAGATTTTTATTCCACTATGCGCATATTAATTTGCGTGACGTTGTAACAAATATTTCTAATGTTATAATTATTTTATATCAAAATATATATTTTTTTTATCGTAACTTTTAAAAATGTTGCATTATACTACCTCTTTAAGCCGTAGTACCGAAATGGGTCCCAACAAAATTTTGTACCACCTCACCTTGGTTAGCTACCTGGCTTGCTCTAGTTGCTACATTATATTTTCCATACTAGACTACCATTTTATAGTATGTTTGGTTTATTATTCAGAGTTTTGACGAAAGTTACTCTCTCAAATCATAGTTTTAAAGTTCTAAATGGAAACCAAACATGCTAAAATTTCTACGGTTCCGGACCTTTAAAGGTAGACCTAAACAGAAGACACCAGCAAAAATGCAAAAGCGTTATTTGTGGAGACAAAGGAGAAAGAAGGAAGAATACAAAAGGAAAAGGAGTGGTGAGGGTGAAACCAGAGCGTGAATGTCTCTGTGTAGCTTTGTTGGCATAGTGTTCGTGAAACTCATGACCTGCCGCAGGTAATGGTCAATGTGCTATCATTAAATCAAAATTTTCCGAACAATATAAATGCTAGCTAGGTCTAAAGTCTGAACATTTGGCCTATTTCCATTTTGCAAATTACATGCCCGATAGATAAGTGCCAACGAGCCAATAGTCCTATCGACAAGAAAATTACATCAATTTGCAGATTTCGCTTTAGAATTCCACAATAATTCAAAATTAAAACCTGATTTTCGGTATGACATGAGATGGCAAGTCAAATGTATATTTGAGTTTTAATGCACGTTGAAGAGGTTGAAATGGCCAGTAGCCTCATTTTTTTTTTAGTATATTTACGGGAATAAAATTTGAATCTAAAAGGTTATGCTAATTATTTAAATCTCTCATTATTAGTCTAATTTTAGTAACTTAAATGGCCAGTAACTTTAATTCTCTTAGTTAATAGAAATATTGAATTATTTTAAAATACTCTCGTAATTGTTAAATTTATTTAAAAAAATATTGAATATTTTTTATGTTCATAAAATATTAAATATATGTATTTATTTTTTATTTAATGCTAATTTTTTGTAAGTAAATATTAGAAAAATTAAGAGATGCTTCAGGACCATATAACGAAACTCATTAATTAATTATGGTCAAATAAGTACACCGGCTTACTTTGAAAATTGGCTGCAAAAGCAAGCAACTACTTTTATTAACTCCAAGTGGACCCAGATTTCGCTTGAGTGGCACAAGCTGTGTTTAAAGTTGAGACTCAATGGAAACGAGCTAGTTTTTGGTACGCTTCTTTTACAAATAAAAAATAAACATCACAATTATTTACGATATCAAGTAAACAAATCAAATATAATTTATACTTAGTTAGAGATAATTATTCTGTTCCCCATAATTAGTATTAATTGTTTGTAATAAATAAAACAAGAGAGGGAGAGAATAAATGAAAGTTACGGGAAATGTACATCATCCCTTGAGTCTCAACTTAAAAATTGCATATATAAATTAATCAACAACATAAAACACTTTAAACTGGTAATATATTAAATTAGTCTTTTTTAATATTTCAGAGAGATAAAAAATATATCCGATACTACAAAATTAATGACATAAAAGTCACATGAATATATGATATAAAAGTAACTATTAATTTTTTTTTATATATAGAAAAAAATTAGGTAGGTTTGACACTTGTTATCTCATTGTATGAGCCTATGAATTTAGAGAACATTTATAAGAGACTTATGGGGTTGCCTATCAATAAAGTTCTTCTATTGGCAATATTTACCAACTGTATTAATGCTTAAATAAAAATACGTATTAAGTATGCCAGATCTTTTTCTTTTTCCTTTTTTCCCGAGACATTTAATATATTAATTGTAAGTGTGTGTATTAAAAAAAATGTCAAGAATGGTGCTTTGCAAACTTAGTCAAAAATATCTAGAAGACTTTATGCAATCAATGTTTGATTAGTTCGAATAGTTTATGCACTTATTTCCTTTAAATAAGATTTTAAATTTGAATCTTTTAAAAGAAATAAATTAATGCTAAAAAAAATTTATTCTAATAGTGAGTTAACCCGATTCAAACTAGATTAATTAAATTTCAATAAATTTTGGATACTAATAATCTAAAAAAAAAAAAAAAAAGAGATTATTCCAATAGTCAGCTTACCGGACTCAAACATGAATGACACGCTTTCCATTGATTGCGGAGATGCTTGTAACGATTACACTAAGTGAATAGATGCGGTACCTTAAAATCTATTTTTTCTCACTCGGAGATAGATGTAGCACCTACAACAAACAAAGACTGAAAAGGAGAAATATATGAAACGTGTAGCTCGTTAGTAAATTTGGTACCACTAGAATCTAAGCCTAGATAATCTCTCTTTTTCTTTTCTTAATGGAATTGACTCAATAGCAGAAGACGACCTTTTCTATATTGCCCTGCTAAATGAATCGTAATATTGGTTGAACATCTAAATATGGAAAAGGGAAAAATAAGACAATATAGAATATGGACCATGATAGGAATAAACATGATGGCGAGCAAATGATTGGTTATGTTTCTAACTTAATTCCTAAGTACTCCCGTTGGGTGCCATTATGTTATCTTAAGAACATATCTGCGACTCACGCCGACACCATGAAACTTCAATGGCTGGAGCAGCTTTTGTTAATTGCTGTATCATTGAACATTTGAACAGGTTAAACTATCAATTTCTATGACAATTTGATTCTTTCTAGTGTACAAATTCTTTTCTTTTTTGCTTGGAAATCATATGGCGGTGCTTTATCATTTAGGAATCGCAATGAAAAATTATAGTGTCGTATAATTTACGCTTGACTTGTGATTTCGTATCATTCAGGAGACAGTTTGATAGTGTGAACTTTTAACATTTGGACATTGCAGGTACGCGTTCAACTGCTACAAAAGCAAAGTAAACAATACTTTATACTAGGAAAATGAATTGCCGTATATAGTTCCGCAACCTAAATCTCCATAATTCGTTATAACAAATCAAGTTCATACTTACATAATGATAGTATCTGATCATTGAATCAAGCTGATAATTAGTCAACGTAAAAAAAAAAAAAAAACTGATAATATTGGTATCAAAATTGATACTCGTTATGAATAATTTAGAAAAATTAGTTTGTGCAAGCAGAAGTCCATTAAGTGATTTATCTACATATAAACATTTTTCTTTTCAATCCATTTAATCATATCATTTGAACTCGATAGACTTGTTGGACTTCCTTCCTATCACTTTCCTAAGTTTGATGGCATTCAATTTATAAATTCTTATGCACCTAAGATAAAGTTTACGTTGCCAAATTATTTTATGACCAAGCACCACAAAGTAGTTAAGCGGCAATCATTATGGTTTGAACTTTGCTTTCCATGTCCCGCTCTGTACCTAATGAGTAGTACAAATCAAATGCATTTTTTGTATGCTAAGTTGCTAGCGTACACTCCTAAGTAATAACCAGTTAAAACTTTATCTTTAAGCAAATTATATAGTAAATTAAAGGCATAAAGCTTTCTTTTCTCCATATATATATATATATATATATATATATATATATATATATATATATATGTATATATGTCACCAAGATATCAATCACTAAACGTAAAATTCGAAAATTAAAGAAGATACAAGAAACCAACCATGCTTTGTTCTATTCCTTATTTCCTGTTGGTCAGCATTGTCTCAGCGCTTACCCTTCTTTATCCATCAAATGCTCAACTGAGTTCAACCTTCTACTCCAGCACATGCCCCAATGTGTCTTCCATTGTGAGCGGTGTTATTCAGCAGGCTTTGCAAAATGATTCTCGCATTGGCGCAAGCCTAACTCGCCTTCATTTCCATGATTGCTTTGTTAATGTAAATATAACTAGCTCAAGAAGCTTATTTATGTACAACTGATCTAGTTAATCAAATTTTTATTGGGGTCTCATGCACTGTTAGATAATATATTAAGCTTAGAAGAGTCCTAATTAATGGATTTAATTTCTTCTTTCTGTTTCAGGGATGTGATGCATCCGTTTTATTAGACCAGGGTGGCAACATAACACTGAGCGAGAAGAACGCAGTTCCCAACAATAATTCCGCTCGTGGCTTTGATGTAGTTGACAAAATCAAAGGCGCTGTTGAAAATTCATGCCCTGGTGTTGTGTCTTGTGCTGATATTCTTGCCCTTGCTGCTGAAGCTTCTGTGTCCTTGGTAACTTGCCAGTCATTTAACGATTAATTCTAATTTTGTTCACGAATTTCTTCTTGCAAACTAATATTTGATACCAAAAAAAAAAAAAAGGATGGTGGCACTTTTAGGGTGCATATATTGATTATATATTCTGATATATATTTGTAGGGAGGAGGTCCTTCATGGAGCGTACTACTTGGCAGAAGGGACGGTCTGACTGCAAACCAAGCTGGTGCCAACACCTCCATTCCCACTCCATTTGAAAGCCTAGCCAACATCTCAGCCAAATTCTCTGCCGTTGGACTGAACACAACTGATCTCGTTGCATTATCTGGTAATTATGATTAATTCTCTCTAGCACCGTCCTTCACGCACACACAAATGACAAAAAGAGTAATGATATAGCCTCCTAAAATTATTCGTCCAAAATACTATATAAAGTAAAAAGTAGATACAATCAATATTTTAGAATCTTAAAAAGTAATCAATTTTTCCTTCATTTAATAATTAGGAGAATGTTTAGGATGATTGTTTAGGAGAATAAATCATTTTTCTAATAAAAAATGGTTGCTTTAATTATGAAAATTACTAGAAATGTTGAGTTTTTGTCCCAACTTATTTGTTAGAATGATATATCATGCATAGGTGGACTTTTAAAGGATAAGTATATCATACCACTTTTTTTCTAGCTAGCATTTCTTGCTAGTTATACGAGAGTATCATTATTTATAGATGATAATAGACACCTCTTTTGAAATATATAGAATCATATATAAATAAGTGAATATTTTAATTATGTATATGGTAAATTTATCTGTACAAAAATATATAGATAACTGTGTTAATAATTATAAATTTTAGTTATGTGAATAATGAATTTAATGAAATAATTTCTTATAAATTATCAATTATTTTATCACACTTATATCCCTACATGTCTAAAGAGGTGTCTTAAACCTACATTCAAGCGAAGCAACATGTTCCAGTATATATATAGTAATTATTAGCATGCTTAGCAACTATAGTGTTTGACCCAAATGGACATGAAGGTGCACATACATTTGGTCGTGCACAATGTCGATTTTTCAACCAGAGGCTGTTCAACTTCAGCGGCACGGGTAGGCCCGATCCCACTCTGAACTCAACCTATCTGGCTACCCTGCAGCAACGTTGTCCACAAAATGGGAGCGGGACTACACTGAACAACCTTGACCCTTCATCCCCAGACACCTTCGATAACAACTACTTCAAAAATCTCCTCAACAACCGGGGCCTTCTCCAGTCAGACCAGGAGCTTTTCTCCACCAATGGCTCTGCCACAATCTCCATTGTTAACAACTTCGCAAGCAACCAAGCCGCATTCTTCCAAGCCTTTGCCCAGTCCATGATCAATATGGGTAACATTAGCCCATTAACTGGAAGCCAGGGACAAATCAGGTCCAATTGTAGGAAAGTCAATGGAAGTTGAAAGAGAGAGGATATCCCCCATGTGGCCAAATGACTTGCCGTCAACTTATTATTATGTTCAGACTCTATATATATAGTTTTGCATTATTTGTGTGAGAAGATATTGTAAGACGACAAAAATGGTTAATAAATATGCCTCGTGCATTGGATATCTTGGCTTGATTCCTTACATATACAGTGATATTGTTGAATATTCCTAAGTGAAAAATTTTACCTATTAATTTGTATTGACAATAATATGCAAGTCTAGTTGATTCAGCAGGCGCCCTTTTTGTCGTTACAGCATGAGTCGGAAGTCAGTTTAACAATTACCTAGCTAGAGCTTGCAATTTCGAAATTACAACTATTATTATGAGCTTCATCTTTGAAATTAGGGACATGTACGTGAATTGCCCGAACGATTATCAATTGACACTGAGGAGATAACATGGGACAAAGCATTGAACTAGGGTCCACAAATTCCGGACACAGTCCCCCTGTGTTGAGATCAGGGTTTATTTCTTCAATACGCTAGGGGACTCCCCGTGGTTCTTCCTTAAGTTTTGTATCTTTTGTTTGGGCGCGTAAAAAGAAGGGACAATGCTCATAATCAATATCAGAAAACAAAAGGCCGGAGAATAGATAGAAAAGCACTAGACATATCGGTTCCTTCTCATTTTAGACTTTAATCAACCAGGGAATGATAGCTTCTCATCTGTGTAATTTGTGTCTTGCACTCGTTACGGAAAAAGTAATAATAATTTTGAAAAAAAAAAGTACTTATTAGTAAGACTTTTGTTGTTAGAATTTTTGTCTGTATGAGAAAATATTATTTTAAACCTTTGAATTGATGAATAGTACTTCATTCTTTTGACTCTTCCAATTACTCTTCTTAAATCTTGATAAATTTTAACTATAATTCTAGCAAATAATTTTAATTATACAGCACTCATAAAATATTAGTTGGATTCACTTTTTGAGACCAAAATAAAAAAGGATTTGCTTTATTACAATTATTGTCCTTCAATTACTGAAAATCCGTCAATAAATTAGGAAGGAACAAAGTTTGTCTGGGACAATAGTGGTTACTTAAGCTGTTAAGCATACAACCGAAACATGTGTAATACAAACTTTTGACCATCTAGCTGGAATCTGGCCTATAGTGAACATGAAATTTCACGCAACCCACTAACAACTAAAGAAAGGAAAATTTTGAAATTCACTATATATATAATTTGAAGGAACTATAGCACTCCCAAAACTTAATATATTAAAAAACAAATCCAACATGTCTTTTTACATAAAATAAATTCAATTTCAAAAGAGAAGGAAAAAAAAAAAAAGAAAATCTTCCCAAATCTTTCAAAATGTTGATTTTAATTTTGGAAACTAGGGCATTTCATGATCATTATGATATTATCTTACAGTAATGAAAAAGGCGCATTGGTAGATCATTTTTAAATTTTATTAAATAATTTTTTTTATGACAAGGGTTTAACTTTTTACCATGTCATCAATTAAAAAATAAGTATAACTTTATATATATAAATATATAAGTAATTATTTAAATTATTAACTTCCAAAGTTTTACAAAATATTTAAGGTCAGAAGCTGAAGTGCAAGCCACTTTTAAAAGATGAGTTAAGAAACTTATGAGCACCTAGTTTATATATATATATGTTGAATTAATTAACGAGTAGTCGATGTAGCACTGAATTAAAATAATCCTTTTTTCCCCTTCTTCTCTCTTCTGGTTTCTCTCTTTTGTGTGTGTATATATATATATATATGTTGAATTAATTAACGAGTAGTCGATGTAGCACTGAATTAAAATAATCCTTTTTTCCCCTTCTTCTCTCTTCTGGTTTCTCTCTTTTGTGTGTGTATATATATATATATATATATATATATGTTGAATTAATTAACGAGTAGTCGATGTAGCACTGAATTAAAATAATCCTTTTTTCCCCTTCTTCTCTCTTCTGGTTTCTCTCTTTTGTGCTTTCTTCTTTTCTCTCATATTCGTGGGCAATATTGAGGGTGCCACCATCCTTTTTTTTTAGTTGCTTTTACCGTTTTGTCTTTTTCATTATTATTATTTTTTTTTAATCTAGGACTCAGATCTAATTTTTTTTTTTTTGCTTAATTACTTAGACCTTTTAAATCTTAAACATATTTATCCAAATCTGCTACTTCTGTTAATGATAAATCTTGTGTCTTTTACGTTATTTTTGTTATCTCATTTATGGTTGTTTTATTTTGATGGTCTATATATATATATAAAATACTTGCATATAGATAATCTTTTGACAGTGAGTAGATTCACAAATTATAAAAAATTTTTATTAGTTTTAGATTTAATATATTTTTTCTAATTTGGAACTGCCGTTAAACTTCTTCATTAATCAAATTTTCTTTCTTCGATGCATAGACTCCATAAAAAGAAAGAAAGAAAGACATGGTTGCTTAGACGGAGAGTTCAAGGTTTTAACTTTGAAAAATGTTATCTATAGTTCTATACCCATTTTTGGGGATTCATTATAAAAATATAGTGAGAAAAAAAGATACAAGATAATGGATGTTAAAAAATAATAGATTTACTATTTTATATTTTTCTCTCTCATTACATATTTATAATAAGCCCCAAAAATAAGTACATAAATAACATTACTCTTTAACTTTTATGCTTTGCATGGCCCCGTCAATCATGTTTATAATATATCAAACTCGATGATTTACGCTTTTGACTTTTACCCAGCCATCAGTTAGGAGATTGCCCACCCTTTAACTTGCTTCCAAATCCATTAGAAAAAGTTTGATCAAGCACTAACGTTAATTAAGTGGGTTAAATTCAAATTGCAAATCTGACCTATAAGAGAAAAAAGATCAGGTACATGCAGAGCTTGCTTATTCAACGGCAAATAAAATAACTATGTACAAAGTTACCCCTCCACTCCGATATTCACGCTACAATTCATAAAACCAACAAAATAAGTGCAACGTTATTCATATCGAGAGTTAACTTGATAAAAATATAATAATTTTAAAGTAAATAGTTTCTGCTTATAACTAAAAGTTTTAAAAATTATTTATGAATATAAGTATTTTTTAATTTAAAATTATTAACTTTTGATTATAGTCTATTTTAATCAATTTATCAAATATGATGGATTTTTCAAAAACAGCTTTTTTATTAATTATTTTTTAAAAAAATGCTGTTTTTAGTCAACATACTCTAAGTGAATCATGTTTGCGCATCATCCTAATGTAATCCAGTACTCTGATCAAACTCAGCCATGGTAAGCAGTACGGGAGGTCGATTTACCCACGCGTAACTCTTAGATTAATTCAATCATTGATGGTGTAACTTGCTGTTTTTCTTTGAATATAATTGAATCCAATATTTCGAAACAATAGAAAAATAAAGAAAAAAATTATAAAAAAATTTTTAGGTAGAGAGAAAGACATGCCCCAATATAAGATCAAGGTATACTTTCAGACTCAACAAATATTTATAAAAGTATTTACAGATCACCCATTAACAAAGAATTTAAAAATTAAATCCAAATCATAATAATATATGAGTGGAAGGCTAACTAAGTGAATCAACTCTCATTGGCAAGAAACGAAAATTATTTAACATTTATAATGTAACCACAAAAAATGTTAAGAACATAAATAATAAGTCTTTCTGAACCTTATTATTTTCGGGGATACACGTGAAAAAATAAAGGAAATTGATCGATGTCCAGAGGTAGTATCCCTCTCACATGAAATCCAAATTAAATTGGGAGAAGTTTTTACATATAATCAGTAAATTCAGTTTCCAAAATAACTCCCCTACTTTGTATTTGTGTCTCAAATAAAAAATATTAGAAGGTTTCAAAACAAAAAATATTTTATATTTTCCTTCTATTTTTATTTTTAAAAAATATTTCCTTTTTCGTAGTTTCAAGTTTTAAGAAACTTTTATTTTTTGTTCCATATTTTTTTTTGAAAAAAAGTGTTTGGATTGTTTATTTTTAATAAATTAAAATATTTTAAAAATTATATGAAATTTATAAATAAATTTTAAATTATTAAAATAACTTAAAATTTTTACAATGAACAATACACAAAATAAGTTCATGTCTACATACTAGTATATTGACATTTAATATACACCTATTAATCTCTATCTTTTGATTTTTCTTTAAGGTGAAAAATGAATGAATAATCAACATTTGGTTCATTATTTGACACTTGTTCTTCTTAAAAAATATCTTAGATTTGAGATTTGAAATTTTTGAATAGAAAAGACTAATGTTAATAGAGATTTATTTGTTCGGTTGACTTCAAATATTTGTGGTTTATATCAAAAAAAGAATACAAAATAAAAATAGAAAAATTTCATTTATTAACGGTAAGTGTGTATATATGCACACTAACCCTATAATCATTTTAAATTAATTACATTAGAACGCGATTGAAGTTTTAGAATATTTACAAAATTGCCATTGCATTTAATTAGGTTCATCAAAACATACCAAACTAGTTGGGCTAGCCCATGTGCTCGCTACAGATAAGTGGATTGAGCTTCAAAAAATCTTGATCGATTCAAATCAATTCATTTTTGGCTCGATTGCTTTTTTTTTTTTTAACAATTTGATTAAGTAATCCATTGAACTTTGACTTTTGAGATTTTAAATTTGGATTCTGATGTTTAATTTATTTTAAATTTGTATAATTTGATTTGTAATGAAGTTCTTTTCATTTTTTGGTTTAAAAGTAAGTATCATGTTTTTCTTTTTGTATATATTGGTAGCAATGAAATTTAAATTTAAAACCTCATGTATACTATTTAAACCCTTCACGAATAAACCTTAATAGCTTTGTTGAACCTGAAGTTTGATTATGTAATCTGTTAAACTTTGTCGTTTCGGTCTTTGAATTTTGATTTTGATATTTAGTTTATTTTAAATTTATGCAATTTAATATGTAATATGTCGTACTTGCTTTTTTTTTTTTTGGGTGCACATGAAATGAAAAGCAAGCAAAAAAGGCAAAAAGAACTAATGCTCAAAACACGCCCAGCTGCATCTGCCACTTATAAGCTTTGGATAGGAGTTGGTGGTGAAACAAAGCTGAAAAATCTTCCTCACTTCGAGCTCCATACTTTGCAAGTCAATCTGCACATTGATTACCCTCTTTGCACATGTAAGATATCGCAACCTCCCATTGCCTTAGTAGAATGCTCTTTATATCATGGATAATACTTGCATACTTGTGTTGCACTTGAAATTTAGACTTAACTTCGATTGGATTTTCGATGTAATAATATTTAGAAATATTATTGTAATAAAATGACCCGTTTAGGCTTGGTAGCTGGCCTTAAATAGGTCAAGCTAGTTTAAGGTAAACCCTTATGCTTTTATAATCAAACGAAAATTAGTTTTATGTGCCGTCTAGATGGACTAAACTTATTCTTGTGATCTCCCAAAAAAAAATTCTATAATTTGTATATTTCAAACCATATGTGGTAAATATTCACTCATTCCAACTAAGGGTTCTTGACAAATTTCATTGCATAACATTTTGTTAAATGTTAAATCTAATTAATTATATTTAATTGTTGAATTGAAAGGTTTTTTTTCCCCCGAAAATAAATTAAGTTTGGCACTCCACATTGCCACTCCATCCCTTCACTTTGGTGGCACCGCTACTCTCCCTCATCCAGTTCGATGTGGGTGCCACAAACAAACATTTCTTGTTATCCCTCTTTGAGGATCCTCCTGATTGCTAGTAATGCCAAACGGGCCAACCCCCTTGCCCCGCTATGGGTCAAATTTTAAGTGGGGCGGGATGGGTCAACCTGCATTAGTAATTTGGGTTGAATATGTCAATCCATCCCACCTTGCCACTAGTTAGTGGATTGGCCCGCCAAAAAATGGAAAATAAAAAAATATCTTGTTACATAAATTAATTCATCTAAATTTTTTTAAAAAAAATAAAGGAATTTTTAATTGAATGCAATAAAAGAATATCCATACAAAAAATCTCATTTCATTTACTTATCAAATATTAAATCATTTACTCAATTCTAAAATGGTTAAAAATCACGATTCTTAATAAGAATAAGATAGAACTTCTAACCAAAATAATCACAACCGAAAAGCTTACAAACCAATATTCAAACTCAAATACGTTAAAAAATTCACACTCTACAAACTAACCATGTTCATAATAAAATATAAATTCATAATCAACAAGCCAACAATATAGTTCATAAAAGTATAAATATAATTAATAATATAGTCCCAAAAAAAACTATAGAGTCCACCAATATTACATAAACACTAACAAAAAATGTCTAATATTATATGTATTGTATGGGAAAAAAAGAAGAAAATAAAAAAAATTTGACTCGAGAGTCAAATCCGCCCCATCCCACTTCAACCCGCGGGTCAAGCAGGGCAGCTTATGCGAGTTATGCGGGTCCAACTTGTTTTGCCATCTCTACTGATTGCATCCCTTAGACGAAGGTCCCATATTTTAAATCTTGATTATCTCATCATTCATTGTGAAAACTTATGATTTTTATTAATTGGTATATGAAATTTATGATTTTTTCTCCTAGGTATGTAAGATTTATGGCTTTTTTTTTTTTCCTTTTCTTAGTATGTGAAGATATCCAAATTAAAATCCTTCATATTCCTAAAGGTGCTTGTTTATGGACTATGCCTTGTATGTTCCTTGTTGTCATCCTCCAACAACAATAAAGGCACCAACAATGGGTGGTTCCTGCCAATGAGAGTATTGATGATCAACAGAAATGGCAAGTTACATATTATATTATTATAAGTATTAGAAATTAATAGCTACAATCGATAACTTTTATAAAGACTATGATGATCACTAAGTTTTGAAAACCATGTAGACAATGCTTGGAGCTCATAGAGCAAATATTTGAATCTTGTGTATAAAGTAAAGATTTGTTTGGAAATAGTTTGATTTTGAAGTAAAATATCAGTCATGTTTTTTTTTCTCTTGAAAAAATCAATTAGTTTAATTTGCTTGAGCTTAACTTATGCTCTATTTTCTATTTTTTAGATTTATTTTTATATTAATTTTATTAGAAATCTAATTAAATGTAAGGAAGATTTCTCTAATTTTATGTTATATGCCAAAAAATCATATGTTTTGTAATTTGCGAACATGAATCTCTAAACTCATCACATTATGTATATTACCTCCTTGAAAATAGCATAAAAAGTCAAAAATACATCTTTTTTTTATGGGTGAAAAATTTAGGTTGAGAGAAATATTCACTCCAGTCCAAGGTTAAAATATGCCTTCAAGCATATAAAGTATTTATAGAGATATTTATAAATCACCCACCAATAGAAGAAACATGAAAATGAACTAAACCATAATGATACATAAGCGGAAGGTCAATTAGGTGAGATAACCCCATTGGCAAAAGATAGCTTTGTAAGTTTTTGAAGCACTTAATTTTTTTTTTCTTTTACACATAGCATAAATTGAAAGCATGCTCTAAAAAGAAAAATGTAAAGAAAAGCATAGGAACAAAACATTGGCAACGAGAGTATGAAAACATGGGAAGTTAAAGAGTCCCCGCCTCTGAAAGATGAAAGTCAATCCTAAGGCTTCGGAGGAGACATGCTTCACCATTTTCATCAATAATCTCACAAGTGATATCAACAAAGAGAGGCTCCACTTCCTCTTTGGCTTGTTTGGTGACATATCTAATGTTTGTCTATCAAAGAAAGTCAGAAAGTTAGAAAGTCACATAAATCCCCGTCTACATTCATTCGATTCAACGACAAGGATGAAGCAATATCAGCAATTAACAAAGTAAATGGAATAGAGCTGGATGGGTTCAGGGTTTTTGTAGTGGAAGTTAAGTATAAAAGGCGATGGGAGGATTGTGGTAAGAGCCTGGGGGTGACTAGTCTCAAGCACGCACAGAGAAGGTATGGTTCTTTGGGGAATATCAATGCTTGTGACAGCAAGAATCTATTTTAGCAAGGAACAACTTGATTCATGCCCAAAGTGATCGAGAAAGCATTTCCGTTATTCATGGGGCGATTAGTGGTGAGAATGAGGAGTGGTTGGCGAGGAGTTTCGTGGCTAAATCATTCAAATTCTTCAAAATTTGGGATATTTCAGCTATGATTTATAAAGAGTTTCAAGAGGTGTCTCATGTTAGAGAACTTGGGGTTCATAAGTGGTTAATCACCTTTGTTTCTATGGATGCCATGCACAAGCCTTTAGTGTGCTCTATGGTGCTGTTGCATGAGCTTTTTTCTGATGTGAGATCTTGGTCAAATAGGGAAGGGTGGCATTCTAGAAAGGTTTGGCTTGAGTATCGTGGAATATCTCCTCAAGCTTGGTCCCCCTCTAACATTCAAATGCTTGGTAAAATTTGGCATTTAGTTATATGTTTGGATAAATGTACTAAAAATATGGAATCCTTTAGTCTTGCAAGAGTCTTGGTTGAAACCTACTTTAGACATTCTATCCAAGGCTGGGTGTAGATTGCCTGAGAAGTGATAGGGGGATTCACTTCTTGTGGGACACTGTGCCGACTCACTACTTATCCGCCATTGGATGGAGCATGACCCAATCTAAGTGGAGTCAACACCCCATTAAATGATGGATAAGTGGTGAGTCGGTACGGTATCCCACAAAAAGCGAGTTCCCTCAATATTTCTCATGTTGCCTTAGGAGATAAGGGGTGTGATATCTTTGTTAGGGATGGTCTGGGGTGGTGAGATCTTAGGGAGCTTAGTTGGTGGCTCGCCGACCAATGTTGGAAGTTGAAATGCTAGAGTTCTATGCAGGAAAGGAAGCATTTATAAAGTCATTTTTCGAGGCTTCTAAAGTGAAGATAGGTCATGATTCGAAGCAAGGCAGCTGCGGGTCTTCTAAGAGTTCTCAACGGATAGATGCTTTGGGTCCTGCACTAACCAATGAGGAGGCCTTCTATAGGAGTAATAACCACAAAAGACATACGTGATATGAGTTTGGCTATGGTGGCTTTGAATGTGGGAATATTAACAATGCGGGTCACGAGCATAGAATTATTTGTGAAAGCTCAGAACATGTGGGTGCACATGGGGAAGATGTTTTGGGCTTGTATGGGCCTAGTCCACCTCATTTAGGTATAGGTAAAGGGGGTTTAGGTGAAGGTGTGTTGGCCAAGGCTAGGAAAAGGGTTCTTTAGGCTTAGACTTCATTAAACCAAAGCCTGGTGATCAGGTTGAGTCTTTTTAGGAGGCTCCTCCAAGGGTGATTGAAGCCTAAAGCCTTTCACAATCTACCTTTAGTTATCCTCCTTGATTTGAACCTTTAGCACCTATCGTTAGTCCTTCCGCATTACAAGAGGAAGATGTGGCTTCAGGCATACTATTAGAGCAAGAACAACATTCTGGGAGTGAAGATGATCCTGTCTTTTTGTATAAAGAATCTGAAACAGTGACTAGGAGCTATGGCAAAGGTCTGGGCTGGGTTTCTCTAAAGGAAGATCAGGTAATAGAAGTTTTATTAGGGAAAAATAAAGCCAAGAAAGATAAGAAGAATCCAAAATTAGAAAATGTTGAAACATGTTTAAGGCTAAAGGTGCTCTAAATGTTGCCCTGAAAGATTATAAACAGGATAGATCTGGGGAGGCTAAGAAAACTTGAGAGCCGGGCAGGCAACTTGGTTTGGATGCAGATGAGGAGAATGAGGTGGTGATTTATCTATCTAAGACTAGAAAGGCTAAGAATAGAGATCTAAAACAAAGCAGAAGAAGGAAGAAGGAAAATCCAAGGTGATTGATAACAAGACTACATAAGGGCTATGGTGTATCATTGGTGTTTTGTCTTTGAGTTTTAGGTGTCTTTTGTTGTTTCTTGGGTGTTTTTCTTTTGGGTGTCTTCTTTAGTATTTGCCTTGTTTCTTTGGTTGTTTCTCATTTGAGGATTAATCGTGTAGGGCGTTGGTGCTTTTGTGGATGCTTTGTGATTTGGTTTTGTGGAATTTGTTTCCTATTTGTTGCTCCTCTCGGTTAGAGAGTTTGAGCATTCCTCTGTCTATTGGAATTAAAAAAAAAAAAAAAAGCATGCTCTAATCTTGTATTTGAGGGGGAAAAAATGTCTTTTTAGTTTTTACTTTGCTAGAAATGTAAGTAAAGGAATATTATGCTACATCGAGGATTTGCACACATGTAGGCGGGATTCTACGTTTCCACGTATAAGAGAAGACTATTGCTAGTCACATGTTGCTTTTAATTAAATTGTTTACAAAGAAACGTATGATGCAGCAACGACAACGACTTGAGTGTCACTAACTTTTCTATAAACAAAAGTGTGGTATTTCAACACCTTTTTTGGGGAAAATTAATAGCATCTTAGACCAAATTTATTTGTAATATTAGAAATTTAAGTCTCAAAATTATTTTTAATTAAAAACTATATAAATAACTATCTAGACAAGGAATTATCGTTCCATATTATTAAAGAAAAATTTTGAAAACAAAAATTAAGTTTACTAAGAAAAGACACTTTAATCAATAATTAATTATCTATATAATTTTAATTTATTAATTTTTAATTAAATTTATTTGTAAATATTATTATTATGCGATAATACGCTAAAAGTGAGCCGAGCCGAGCCCGAGCCCGAGCCCGAACTTGGCATTGCTCAGCTCGGCTCATTAATATTAGGTCAAATTTGAATTTGAACTTGAGTTCAAACTGAGCCTAACTTCTAGGCTCGAGCTCAACTTACCAAAAGCTCATCGAGCTCGGCCTAACTCATGAGCTACTTAAACTTAATGAGATAACTCAAGCTAGGTATAAATTAAGTCTTTTTGGTTTAATAAACTATTGAATATTTAGTGATAAGAACAACAACAACAACAACACCAACAATAATAACAATAATATATATATATATATATATATATATATATAGTTAGCTTACAAGCTAATGAGTCAAATATAGTAAAGTTTAAGTTTGGCTCATTTAATAAATAAGTTCAAATCTCTAGCTCAAGCTCGACTTATAAGCCTATCTTATTGAGCTATTAATAAACTAATCCAGAAATAGCTCACGAGCTGGCTTAACTCACTTCCAACTCTATGCAATAACATCACTTAAATATTATTATAATTAAAAATCCTCCCAATATTTTTCTATGGGGAAAAATCGTCCTTTCAACATTTTTTTTATCAACAAAAGTTTATGTTGAGAGAAAGATTTGCCCTAATCTAAAGTTAGCATATGCCTCTAAACATTCCTCTAGGCTCATTAAACTCTTTAACAAAAGTATTTGTAGATCACCTACTAATGGAAAAACATGACGATACATGAGCAGATGGCTAATCAAATAGGCTAACCTCTATTGACTAAATCATTCCAACAATTCTTCTTTACTATTCATAACTTAAATAGTGTGAATAATTACTAAAACAAAAGCAAAATATTATTTCATATTGTTAAAGATATAATTTAAAAGAATAAATTTGCCAAAAAGTAATTATTTAATGTTAAAACATTAATCAAAATATTTTTATATTTAAAAGGTACATATCATATTAATTTTAACATATATAAAAATATATTAAATAATTGTAAATTAATGTAAACTTTTATAAATATAACCAATAAGGTGTTGGTTCAAATGGAAATGACTCAATTCTCTTAAGCATGTAGCTTAAGTTTAATCTTCAAATTTATGTGCATGGAAAAAAAATACTATAGGAAGGGGTTCCTGCTTGGACACCTAATTGTGAAGGAATACTTTGGAAAACCAAAAAAAAAAAAAAATTATAAACATAAAATGAAACATATGAACTTTATATTAATAATGAGTTGTATGAAAAAAAAAATCAATAGACAGCTACTTAATAATATAAGATTTACATTTAAGTTATATTTATATAAGTTAATCCTTTCTTTAATTAAAAAAACTATTTCGATAATCATCTCTAGAATTTAAACTTTAATCTTCTTTCCACAATTTTCTTTAATTAAAATCATATGAGACTAAAGTTAGTCACTTTTATTGAAAAGAAGATTCTCAAACTTGGAAGAATCCAAATTTTTATATCAGATTGATTAAGTGAAGCTAATATAATATAGAGTAAGACCAAAATGAAGAGAAATTCTTTCCTCCTCCATGGAGGAAGAGTGGATTTATTCCACATCAATTGAGAACCCTTGGATTTTCTTGAAAAAAATAAGAAAGAAAGAGAGAAAAAAAAATTAAGGATGAGAATTGATATATGGAATATAATTCTCATATTCCATTGAAAATAAAAGAATTCCTCTCAAATACAATACCGAAAGCCACATGTAAGTTATCTCTTTTTTTTTTTTCAATAATGTAATAGTTCATAATTAAAAATCACCAGGTAATTAGAATCTTTTATCAAAATTTAAATATAATAAAATAATGTAACTAATTAATAACTTTAATATGAACAAGGTGAGTTTCTTTTTTTTTTTTTTTTTGACTTTGAACGAGGTGAGTTTTGCCGGTAGATTTTATCCAATATTTTGTAATATTGGTGTTGATAATTAGCCCATGACGTTGAGCGCTGTTGGTTGTCTTGGCACGAGATAACGGGCCGTGATTACATCATGCAAAGGCACTTGGTGCAGGCTGCGAGTAAGAGTTGTGGGTTATATACCATAACACCAACCCGATGCCGTTGGAATACAAGCCACTGCTCCCCCTGCCACTTCATCACAGCCGTCCATCTCCATCAGAACCATCAATCCCTTCATCCCCGACAGGTGAGAGAGAGTTAGAGTTTTGTAGTTGTTTTGTGGTGTTTTGCTCCCTTAAGCCTCAATTTCTCTCTCTACCTTATTCTATCTGCGTTTCATCAAAGCCCTCTTTCTCTCTCTTTCTCTGATTCTCTTTCTTTCTTTCTTTCTTTCTTCAGATCGAACCCACAGCGACGATAATGGTCGAACCCACTCGCACCTAAGCCCCAGCGCCCCCCCCCCCCCAACTCGCTACCTCCACGCGCCACCACCCCCCTCCCCCAACAGCAACCTTACCCAACTCCAAGACCCAGGTGTTTGTTTCTTTCATCTTCTTCTTCTTCTTCTCTATTCTTCTATGTCTTGTCTCTGCCTTCTTCACCCATTACAAATCCCTCTTTTTCTTTTTTTTCTTGAAAAAAAATGTTTGCTTTTTCGTTAACTCGCAATCCTGAAACCCTTATTTGTTGACGCTTGAACTTAGCTTCCCTTCCCTTTTGAAGGTCGATTATAAAAAACCGAGGGCAATTTGTCATGAATCGCTTCAATTTGAGTTCAATTTTAGTAATTCACCATGATTTCTTCTTGTAATTGCGGTCAACCTTGTTTGTTGGATCTGGGGTCGTTCATGTTTGCGATAAAGTTAGGGTTTTTCCCCCAACTTTTTCCCAAATTTTGACGACTTTCGTTTCCTTATGTTCAATTTTGTCAGCAAAAGTGATTATTGTTGAATTCCCCCCAAAACCTAAACCTGAGTTTCTTCGATTGAAAAAAAAAAAAAAAAGCCTTTGTTACTTGTTTCTCGTTTACCCATAATCGTAGTTGTTTGAAAATTGTAATAAAGTAAGCTTGTTTGTAGCTTGCACTGTGATGGGGGAAGAGACTTCGGATGCTATGAACCTTGATTTGAATCTGGGTCCTGGCCCTGACCCAACAACCATCGCTACTGAAGCTTTGAACTTGGATGATTGGATTGAGGAGCCTCTTCAGAGAATCAGCGAAGGCATGCGGCTCAGGGCGCGGCAACGGTGGCGGTGGCGGCATATCCCTATCCCTCCTGCTGAAGTTCAGCTTCACATCCCAAATGAAGCTCCGCGGCATTTTCATATACCCCCCGAAGCAAGGAACATCTCAATGGAATTGAACCAGTTCTTGGTCAATTCTGGTAATGGGAGTGCGTTGCAGGCTGGTGAAGGCAGTGTGGCAGCTGAGGAGAGGACGGAGGTGGCTCCAAAAGCTTGTGAAAACAACAATGGTGTTATGGAGGACGCAGCGTCGGAGAAGAAGGATGATGTTGAGAAACGTGGGGGCAATGATGGGGACTTCTTCGATTGTAATATCTGTTTGGACCTGGCCAGGGATCCTGTTGTGACTTGCTGTGGTCATCTCTTCTGTTGGCCGTGCCTGTATCGATGGCTGCATCTGCATTCGGATGCTAAGGAGTGTCCAGTTTGCAAGGGAGAGGTGACTTTGAAGAATGTTACCCCAATATATGGTCGTGGGAACAATGTCTGCGGTGCTGAGGAGGATTCCACTCTTAAAATCCCTCAGAGGCCCCAAGCAAGGCGTGTTGAGAGTCTGAGACAAACCATTCAGAGAACTGCATTTGCAATCCCTGTGGAAGAGATGATTAGGCGTCTTGGAAGCAGAATTGATCTCACTCGGGATTTAGTTCACCCCCATGAACCTGACAGCGCTCGCGAAACAGCGGAGAGAACTAGTTCCTTACTAAGTAGGTTTTTGACATCTCGTGGTATAAGGAGAGAGCAGAATATTGGGGCACCCCCAGATGATGTAGTGGGTTTGACACATAACAATGGTAGTAGTCATGAGGCTGGGGACAACCGCAGGGCACAATCTCTTTTAGTTCGAAGAACACAGTCACATAGGGCAACACTTACTACACTTTCATCAGCACTGACTTCTGCTGAAAGAATAGTTGAGGCATATTTCCGTAGCCAACCATTAGGTAGAAACCAAGAACAGCCTCCTCCAGTTGATGATAGAGATTCCTTTTCAAGCATTGGTGCTGTTATAAATTCAGAGAGTCAGGTGGACACTGCTGTAGAAATTGATTCCATGGTATCGTTGTCAACATCCTCTTCTAGGCGGAGAAACGATGCTTCAAGGGTGTCTGATGTGGATAGTGGAGATTCTCGCGCTCCAAGGCGAAGACGTTTGAACTGATAGAAGTCTTTTAGAGCAAATTATTACTTTTCTATCATGTAACACATAAGATAATAATTTTCCATCACCTATGTAAGTGCTTCTTGCTTTGGTATGGCCATATATTTATGAAGTATTTGCCTTTTACAGGTTTTGGTGGATTTAGAGATGGTTTTGAAAACTTCGATTCTGTCACTTACTATATAAGAATGTCCTTTATGAATCGAGGCATCTAGAGTCATGTCATCCAGAAAATAAATTTTGCTATAGAATAACCATGCTACTTTAGTATTTATAAGTTATAACCCAGAATGCTCATTTATCTTATTGTATCCCTTGACCTAGTGATCATGGCTTCTACTCACAGAAACAATCTCTATTTAAGATTGGATAATCTGACCCTTTTATACCCCACAGTGGTGGGAGCTTCTGTTTTATCTTTAGTGTGCTTGACCACAAAAAGGAAAAATATTTTATAATTCTTATTGGTTATTACTACATTGTTTTCCAAGCATGATTATCGGACAATAACATAATAAAATTACCTTGCTGGTATTGTCTTGACAAGAACCTTTGTTTTGCTTAAGCTGCCATGAATTTTGTGTTAGGGAAAAAAAACAGATATAATGCTAAGGTATATTCAAAATGGGACTGTCAAGTTCTTATCTGGTTTCATTGTCTCTGAACCCCATCTTGTATCCTGATCGGTGTCAAGCATTCCCTTGTCTTTCACACACTATTTTATCTACCCAGAAGACTTGACATTTGAAGAACCTCTATATGGGGATTTGCATGGGATCCCCTTACTACAGAATCCTTCATGGAATAGAATCCATTTATAATGAATCAATTCTTCTAGGAATATTCATCTTCTTTTTGGCAATAAAAAATTTGGTTACTTGAATTTAGCTTTGAAAATTTTAATTCCCTTTATTTTTCAAAGCATCCTTTCTTGTTGTCTAAAAATCTGAGTTGGTAATGCAGCTCTTCTTGTACAGTGTTTTTATCAAGTTGTTTTCTTGATTTTTGTGATGTATGGTTTATTCACTTGTTGTGTTCATCTGATACAGGCCTATTTCATGGGGCATGGTCAACGGCAATTGTGGCTTCTGTCCTTGTCTACTTGTCAATAATGGAGGTTGTGCTTTCAGCAAAGTTGTTGTAGACCATTAATTATAGATACGGTGACATTTAATTGTAGATATATTAGGCTAGTAGCTAGTAGCTCTTTGTTTTTGTAGTCTGAAAATAGTGATTTGGATCTCCCTATTCAGTTAATACTAGTTTGCCGTGCCTCACGGTACCTTGTATGGTAGAATGTTACGCACTTTCTTGAAACCCATGGTGGATGTTCTTGTTTCGAGTTACATTGTTGAGATGGGTGCGTGGCTATGCTGCTACGGTTTTGTTAATCTGTGAGGCATGGGTCTTCAATTTCATTTATTAAGCATAGTTAGCATATTCTCCCAGTATGAAACAATCGAAAATTAATTGGATACATAGATTGGATATGTTTGAAATGTATGTAGTTCATGTGGTTATTCTAATCTCCTTATCTGGGAGATATTCCTGCATTCACATCAATAGCAGTGCCAAATCCAACAGCAATAGCCAATAGTTCATTAGTAAGGACAAGTTACAACTCAGGAGTCAGGAGCTTAATCAAAGCTAGCGTTCTTGTCACCATATGATCTGGATTATTTGACTTTTTGTTTTTTATTAATTGTGGATTCATAGTCTATTATTTTGACAGAAACTACCCTTGGGAGCCATCATCTATCAGTATTAAAACAGGCCTCATCTTAACAATGTTTTTTTTTCTCATTTCCTCGAAACCTTACCTGATCTTGTTTTTTGTTTTTCACCTGTTGTAAAATTACTTCTGTCCGAAGCTTTTTATGTTAATATAATACAATTTCTTAGATTTAGGAGAAATCTGTCTTTTGCATTGTCATATTTTCTTTATAGATTTTTTTTTAATTATTTTTCATTCTGTTCTTTAACCCTGCTTATGTATATCATATTCATCTTGCAACTATGCGTATTTTTATTTGAGTATATGCATCAGCTAATTTTTTTCTTTTATCTTAACTTTTTTTCTCTCCTCCCACCAAAAAAATTTCTCTCTCCTCTTCTTCCTACACCATCCATTTTAGTCCCCTCTCCCTTTTTTCATTGGAAAAATTTAGACAATCAGAAGTTTTGTTATAATTAAGTTACTTGAATAATATGATATTCTATTAGCTCTTGATTTTCTTCATTTCATTCAACTGCTCTATGATTTATCCCAAGGATTTCGGCAAAAAATTTCTATTGTTCTTTCTTTTAAATTCCTCCTTTTTCATTTTTAAATTCTGTTCGGGTATCTCTTAATTCTTTGTTTTTTCACCACTATGGTCAATATCAGAGAAATGTTCAGTTTTCATAGATAATTGGTTCTTTTGAGTTAGTGTTTTACGGGTTTGGTTTAATCACAAATTTTATTTTACTATGTTACTTAAAAGAATCAAATTTCATAAAAGTTATGTAAGAAAAATATTTTTCTAATTTTAAATTTCAGCCTTGTTTAATTGTTAATTTTGTAAAGAAACGGCGAGAAAAGCTTCAATCACTTAGAAGAAAGCTATTTGAGCTAGCAACCTTTTATTTGTATTGATCAAGGATTAATCTGAAAAAAAAAAATTCTTCGATATATGTTTTTATAATTATAATTTTTTTTCTTTTGTATTTACTATTACATACATTTATTTTTTAATTAATTAGTATGCTTCTATAAGTTTATGTTTTAACATTTTTTTTCATATATTTTATGCTCTTAACGAATGTATATTGTACTTTTTTTACCATATATTTTCGATATATGCTTGTTATATTGTATCCATAAATATATGCTTGTTATATTGGTGGATGATCTATAAGTATTTATATAAGTACTAGATGAATCAAAGGCATGAACTCTAAACCAGGGCAGATTTTTCCCTCGAGGTAAACTTATTGTTAAAAAACATCGCAATTCAAATTCATCCGCGTATATTACTCGTGGGGCGTATGTTACCTTTTTGGTCTGTACTAAAGTCAAAAGACCTGGTGAACCAAGGTCCAGGGTTCATGTCAATTCCCCAGCTTTGGGCCTCTGGCCCTTACCTTCAACGGCTGATCTACAATATTTGTGATGGGCTAGGGCCCATTGCATGGAAACCTTTTCTTGCTTTACTTTTTTGGCCCTATATCTATATATATTTGGATATTTTTTGAAAACTTCAAGCAAAGCCTACGTGCTAAGGAAATTAGTCAATAAAATGCTAGTGAATCAAATTATGTAGTGGTGGATAATTAACCTATTATATGGCTAGATTAACTATTAACTACATGATATTAACGAGTTTCTATGGTCCAACATTCTCCTGACCAGAAGAAAGTACTTTTCTAGTTGTTGACCCGAACAATGGGTGTATGATCTCCATTTACAGAGTTTTAAAGCCCGCTCCAGCTTTTATATTTTGCTTCTTGTAATAAATAAATGGGCTAGGGATTGATTTCGATTCATTTGCGGTACAAAATTCTGTTACGTTTATTTAATGGTAAATATGTTATATCATTAAATAAATTTAACTATAATATAGTTTATAGGAAGCTCTATTAATAATGAAATGATGAATAGGTAAGTCCATTAAGTAGAGTAACATTAAATTTTTAAACTAAATTGAATAAAATAAAAACTCTTATTTGTGAATCTCAAATGCAATTTCTTCATGCATGGTTTGTAAACGAAAGAAATAAATTTAAGCAACTGCTACCTTTTTTAAGGCTCTGTGTTAATTGAAGCAACTCCTACTTGACGTATGCGATGCGAAGAGGCAATGCTTGAGCTTCGTTAATTGGCATTTCAAGTTTTCGGGTAGGGTAGAAGCCACTGAGTATATGAAAGCATCGTCACTTTCAAAAATTGGGTCAGGACCCATTAGACCTTCACATTTTTAACTGTGAATACCTCAGCCTCTAGACCGGTCAAAAGAGTGTAAAAGGAGCCCAGTTTATAGAGAAATTCTTGGATCCATCGCTTCCTCCATATGTATCTTGTACCATTAATTGATTTTGGAAAATAGAAAAAGTGATCAAATTAATTAAAATGGATGGTAGATATTATATATGAAGAACAAAAAAAGTTTTTCTCTATAAAAAAACAACAAGAATTTATCTAGTTTATGATGCATATATTATTGCTTTTCCTGCTACACAGGCTATCAATTTTCTTCTTTCATTTTAAGTCATTATTTTTCGTGCTGTATATGTACTGGTATCACGTATCAACAATTTGACTTTGACAATTCTCATATATAAGATAACACTTCCTCAAAATGAAGAACAGCTAGCTCTCGCTTTGTTGGTCCCACCAGGCCAATATTTGCCTTACACAAGACTGTTCATATAATCTTTTAAAATTAATTAGGACAGTTCGTATTTAATGATAATATCATAATTCATATGTCACATCTTTAACGGTTAAGGACTTCAGGTATATCAATATTGTGATATGAAGGCTAAGCTAGGTATTAGAATATTCTTTCTTTATAAAACCGACAAGGTCTGCATTCAGATATTGGTCTGATCGAAGACTTTAAAAGAATTGAATATTGTTTATTACGAAATAATAATATATGTATATTTTTTTTTGTACGAATGTATGTATATTTATTCTAGTTATATCCATATTTTTATAAAATATTAAATAATACGAAATTCCGTTGAGCATTCTAAATTTTGCACATGACTCTGCCAACATATATACTATGTACACAATTATACAAGTAAGCACTACATTTCTTGCCGAAACATGTTGATGGCCAGTAGTGAAGCAAGGTCACGAAGACCCAGGCAGTTCTCGGGGAAACCTATTTTTCTCTGCCGAAACATATTCATGGAAAATAATTGTCTCATATAGTATTTATATTAGTTTTGTATGATTAAGTAACATCAAAGTTGTTAACTAAAAATAAAAACATTTTAGTTAAATATAAAACCTATATGAAATTCTGTATAACAATATCAGGATTAAAATGTTTAGATTTTAGTTTGGACATCTCAAATTATGGTTTAACAAGTGAGCTTGAATTTTTTATTATATATTTAACAAAGTTACATTAAATTATATGAATTTAATTTTATTTCATTATCAATATAAAAATATTTTACATAAATATTTAATTATATATTATTATAATAATTTTATTCAACTTTTTTATTTATTTTCTAAAAAATATCATATATAATAATATATAATTATATAATAATATAAACCTTTTACGTACTCACAATATATCAAGATCAATCTCAAATTATATTTTAACATAATTGATAATTCTAAATTATGATTTAAGCTTAAATAAGTAAATAACTTGCCTTCTCTTTTAATCAAACTATATTCTATAAACTATAAATCACTGACACATTTTATTTATTCTATTTTGGTGACAATATTGTGATGTCAATTATATGTTTTTTTGGTACACATTGAAGTATGGGAACTCTGACTGAAAAAGAAGAGTGGAAACAAAATGATGAATAGGTTGAGAGGGCATGATTGGACACACGGGTGAGTGCGTCCGAAGGCATCTTATTTCGTTTTCTCATTGTCTGTGGTCAACAACTCATGGCGACCCTCATCATCATGACCAAACATCATCCTTCTTTTGATGCCCCAATGCTTCTATGATGAAAGTCAATATATTCCCGTTCATGGCTTCAACCCTGCCATCATTTATTTTTCGGACAGAGTTACATTATTGTGTATCATTATTATCTTAATCATCATTGTTATTATTATAATTATAATTATACAATAATCATCATGCCCGAAGTTAATTTCCCAAATTGATGTCGACTACTCCTATTGAATTTCATTTTATTCACTATTTCTTTTTGAAGAGAGGTGATAGGGCAACTGTGGTTTATCTGGCTGACCATCACCTCACGAAGATTTTTGAATGACAACAAAAGCAAATTAAATATGAACGTTGTGATGAAGGATAGCTTGGCCAAACGTGAGATCGATCTATGTACATACAATTAGTATAGCTTCCAAAACAATTGAGACGCACTGGGTAAAGCTGGAAGGTTTGAAAATTTGAAACTTCAATAACATAACCTACTGCATTTAAAGGGTGGCACCAAAATGTTGGATGTAGAATTTTCGAATTTTCCACCAATAATATTCGATTGGGAAAATTCAACGGAGGAAACAAGAATAATCGATTAATATCAACTACCCGTTTGTCCTCACACTCGCCGATGCAAATGTGCAATCATTATCGGGCTGCCAACTACAGTTATTTTCCTTTAGGAGATGCAGTGTACTCGTGGCAAACTTGAGAAGATATTACGTGGGCTGTGCTATTTAAAAACAATGGATATCCTCTTAAGTAGTATATCAGTGTTACTAGGCAGGATTGAAAATTTTTCTAAGTGTATGATTAGATGTATATCCTCTCAACAGTTTATTTTATGTTGTATATTTTGATTCGATTTTACTTATTAAGAGTGAATTTGGTTCAACCATTGTTATAAAAAAAAAAAAAAGGAAGAAGTAAATTTTAAATTGAAAATTTTATTTTTATAAAAGTTACTTCTATTTAAAAGTGGTAAAAAAAATTAATTTTAAATAGAAGTTGAAATGATTAATTTGCATAAAAAAATTTAATTGAAAAATCTTTATTTTTTTGGGTCAAAAAATAATTAAAACAAATGTACCCTAAAATTTTTTCACTCAATATCTCAACAAGGAATAAAAAAAAGGCCCCATAAATTGGAGGAAAGTGCTATAAAACGATGCATTTTGCACTTACATTAATTATTTTAATTAATGAAAAAAAGTTCAAAACTCACTTTTGTACTTTTTCCCAAAAAAAATTATTTGTCTCTGGACCTCAATTAAATAGATCCATTATAGGGAGTAAATATCTCCTAAGAGTCCATTTTTTTCATTTACATGACTCTAATTTAAGATTGTGTTTGAAAAAATAAATACTAAATTACTTGAACTAATTAATCACCAATTTCATATTTTTGTTTATAACCCAATGATGACATTAACGCTCATGCTAGCTTAGAGTAGTACATTCATAAATTAGATGCCTCGTGAAAAAAAAATAAAAGAAAAAAAAAAAGAAATTGTGTTTAATAACAGTCAAACAACACAGAATGCATTTGACTATCATCCTATCGCATTTTCTCTTTTTAATCACGACTTATTATTTCAAAATCTCAATCACAATCTCTGAAGTCCCTTATAATTTGTCTTTGATTGAACGAGTGTATTGGGCCACCACCTTATTGCGATGCAATAATACAGTTATAACCTCTAATCATCCCGGACTAAAGATTTCAAAAAGGGGTAATTTGCGAAAAGCAAGTGGAATGGGTAAAGACATCCTAAGAGCATAATCTCCATCATTATCATCAAATTGCCATTCAAGTGCAAATATTTTAGGGTGAGTTGTCCCATACTTTGCCGGCATCGCACAGCATCCCAGGTTGACGAAGATGAAGATTATGATTGTGATGATTATATCATTGTGATAATTAATAAGATAAAAGGAGCACGGGAAATGTCCCATAATGATGTCTGACGAAGGGAGCAAGGACCCTTCTATGTGCAGGATTGCATGCCGAGTTGTCTCTTGTATTGCATCGCTCTCATCTTGGTAATCACGTATATTGTTTAATAAACGCAATCTAATTACTTAGCATGTGTTTAGGGTGCATGAAATCATGCAAGTAAGGCACAACCATGCCCTCATGATTGTTTCTAACTCTCCTTTTTCTTTTCTTAATTTTGCAAAATCTCTGTTTTGCACAGGTCATCTTCCAATACTTTTTTAAAATATCGGTACATAATTTAATTAATTATTAAATATTAAAAGAATTACCTGTATTTTTGGAAAAGTTGAATTGCATGCCATAAATGCTCTCATGTATTAAATGAAAAAATATAAATATTTAATATCTTAAAAAGTTGGGTCAATTGATTAGAAAATAATGAAATGATAATAATATTTACTTTTAGATTAAAAAAAACAACAAAGAAATATCAGGGAAAGTAAAAACTCACGTAACATCGTGAAACAGTCAATCACTCATGTCACTAGGAGTAGAGCCAAGATCCAATATCTTCTTTTTGAAAAAATAAAATAAAATAAAAGAGAAAGAAACTAGGGGGAGAGCCCCACTCCTTGCTGACAAGCTCATGGGACACTTAAATCAGCAAGAAAAGTTGCACAAAAATTCCCTTCTCTAATATTTGGATTAGCAGATTATGGAAGAAAAGAAAAGTGATGGAAAGAAATTGGGAGAATTTTTCTATTTTCTCCCATTTGGTTGACAGAAAAGGGTGGAGAGAAAGAATAAAACCAATCGTGGAGCCCATCTATAACTTTTTATCGCACAAATGAAAAGAAATCTGCAGTGGAAAGAAGAAAACTAGCAAAACAACAATTATGCCCCATCTAATCTCAAGTTAAAAACTGATACACTAGTATCGACACTGACATGCATTGTGCCATTTTTCGTATTGATGTATTGTGCCATATGTTGCTAAATAATTAATAACAAGGCTTCTATGTCAAAAAAAGAAAAAACAACACTAATTAATTATATCAAGTTTTTATTATTTTTTAGTTACCATAATTAAATTAACATCTTTTTCAAACTAAATCAATATCTATATCTTGATTAATTCAAACAGAACAATATATTCGATTAAAAGAATGATATTTTCAATAAAAGGACAATTTTAATAAAAATTTATATTTACGTAATTTTATATTTGAAATTATTAAAAATTAAATTTATATTATATTTATTTTTATTTAAAAATATTTTTAAATCAAATGTTATAATTTAAATATTAACAAATTAAATTTTTAATTAATATTATCATAAAATTATTTAATTAAGTAATTTATAACAAAATTAAATAAAAATAACATATTATACTTTAGTATAATAAGGGCATAAATATTATTTTATATTATTATGATTTGGTTTTTTTCATTTTTTATATTATTTTTATTTTTTCTTATTTTATCTTCATTTTTTTAATTTTATTTTTTTTTATTTTCTTCCCTCTTATTTTCTCTCCACATTCAAACAAAGCATAAGAATATGCTTGATTTTCAACCAATCTTTTTGCAGCAGTTGTTTTGATCATCTAGATGATTGTCATTCTGTGATGATTACCAGTTGTCTCCCCATCGGCCACTCTGCCACCGCCCTAGAATCCAGC
Organism: Pterocarpus santalinus; assembly: GCA_031439595.1. Lineage (NCBI taxonomy): Eukaryota > Viridiplantae > Streptophyta > Magnoliopsida > Fabales > Fabaceae > Pterocarpus > Pterocarpus santalinus. The sequence continues at coordinate 65,004,731 of CM062532.1, forward strand.
TCGAAGATAATTTTTGGAAGAAATATGCTACTCTGAGCTCCAGCATTTTCACGCTCAAGCAATGTAGAGGGATATGTAATTTGATTTTTGTTTTAATAATGGTTTTTATTTTTTTTTGGGTGATGGTTGCGAATGCAGAACTGAAACACCTTGCTTAAATCCTGTTTTCAAGAAAAAATGCTAGATAATAAATTACAGATTAGTAAGTGAATCATCTATTATTAGTAATTTAATATGCTTACTGATCTTTAGCTGAATATGTGAATTATACTTTCTTGTGTGAGTAAGTTTCAATTGATTCTAAGCTAAAAATGTTGTTTACCCCTACAATTTTTAACTTATGTGTATTTTATTTCTTGAGATTTTAGAAGATTTACTCCTTAAAATTTATTAGTAGAGTTTAAAATTTCTGTCTTCAAATTTCATCCAAATCATTCATTTCATTTTCTTTCTGAAAACTCTAATTTAGATGCAGACATGCTTTTTTGGAGTTTAGTGCAAAGTAATTTTAGTGATAAATTTCAATCGATATGGTTGATTGTAGGAGAAATTTGATAGTAGTTGGAGTTAACCATGCAGTGGTTTAGCATAGAGTGTAACTCGTGAGATTTAGTATTGATCCAAGTCTGTTTTATGCAAAAGATGAATAATTACCACTTATTAACAGCTGAGACATAACGCAGCTAATTATTTAGGTATATAACATTTGACAGAAAGACACTTTATACTCCACTAATAAATTTTTAAAAAATATTTTATACATTTTAAAATCTTAAAATATAAAAAAGTACACATGAGCTAAAGTTAAAGTGGTAACCCAATATTTTAGGATTGATGTTATCATAGGTCACCCAGATTTTTTTGGGCAACTTTGTGAACATCCCAGATCTGGTGAGAATAAATCTTATACAGTGCAAAATTAACTCTCACCTTAGTGATGATTTTTTCGCAAACCGACGATCGTATACTTTTTTCATACTTTCATGCTTCAACCACGTCAAAAGAGGATTAAAAAAAAAGCCACTGCATGTCAACACTTTCAAGTTAATTTGAGTTGCAATAATATTCTCTTTCAATATGGGACGATATTATTTATGCACAACGCGTCATATTGTGCTTATTACTTTTTAATTCAATGTGTTTACTTTTTCTATTATTTAGAATATTCAACTTATTACCAGCAAAGTGTGAGCTTGAATGGGAGGAAGTTAGGTTTTTCAAGGATATAATTATAGGATTAATTTCAAGATTTATGTGTATGAAAAAAAATATATTAAAAAGGGATTTTCTCTAAGGTGTTTAATTGTATTTTAAGAGATTAGTCTCCCATATTTCAGGTGAAAGAATACTCTAAAAATATATATATATTCATCTTATTTAAACTAAGAATTAAAATATATTTCAATTATGTATTTGTTAAATTTCAAAATAACTTATAAAAAAAAATTTATCAATGATTATTTTTAGATGTTAGTTAAAGAAATAAAAGCATGAAGTGTGCGCGTGTGTGTGTGTGTGTTTTGTTTAAGGGTATCCCCCTCTATATTATCATGAAAGAAAATTAATCTCTTTTGAGTATAATCATATTTGCTCCTCCAACTCATATTTTATACAGAAATTGAACCAAAATCTTCACTGGGATCGTAGTGTGTCTCTTTCATTAAAATTAAGAAAAATAAGTAATACCTTTTGAGTAATTAAATATTTAATAAACATATTAAATATTCTTTAATCAAGTAATCTTAATATAATCATTAGCTAATTTTTATAAAATGAAACTCTAAATATGATTGTATAATAAAAAGGAAAAACTCCATTTTGCCTTCTCAACTATAAGATATGTTCATTTTCCCCTTCAACTAAAAAAATATGTAGCTTGATCCTCTAAATTTTTTTAAATTTGTACTTTAATTCTTTTATTAAATTTTTGTTAATTATTAATAAAAATAATATATATTTAAGAAAATTTAGGAAATAAAATTGTATTTATTTTTTATTTTAAGAGATTAAAATGTATATAAGCTAAAATTTAAGAGATAATAAAGTGTACTTTTTTTTTTTGTTAATTAACAAAAGAAAATTTAAAGTGTACACTAAAAAATAAGTGGTGGATATAGTACATATATTTATAATTTAAGAATTAAAATATATATAATCTATAATTGAGAAAAGGAAAAAGTGAAATTTTCTCTAATGAAAATGATCGAAACTCCATGATCAAATGCACAAAAAAAGCTCATCGTATGGTACTAGCTAGGGACAATGGCAAAGCGAGGTAGATAGATCCAAAGGCAATATACGATCCAACGTACAAATGATTGCTGTTGCGTGGATTGTCTCCTGAGGACTCTGCACCACGTCCCTATCACTGGGCCTCACACCTCACACCTAGTCCTTGATTAAATTCAATTCAATTCAATGCAGAAATATCGTATGGTACCAGTATTTATGATTAAAAGATATGTATAATCAAAATACCCATCAATGCAGCATGATCTCCTCGTATCTGTTATGCACACACACACCACGCTCATGATCAGATCAGTGGATGCAGATGGGTTTGCTAATGAGTAATGATGGTAACTAGTTACTGCAGCAGTGCAGTGCCCTTCCTACGAAGCAGCACAAGCAGACAGCAGAAGCTGCCTCAGAAACTAGCTGGTGGAAAGGAAAACTCCTCTCTCCCTCTCTGCATTGAATGTATACTCCAATGCTCCATCGCCTTATTCCCTCTCGCTCTGATCCAACCTCATCATTACTCACTCACGTGACTTCCCTATCCCTACCTATCCCATACTGTCTCATTAAATTACCAACAAATAAATGGAGGGTATGTTGATTTTAATCTAATCCACCTGATTTAGTTCAATCTTAAAAATTAATTTAATTTTTATAATTTTATAATTTAAATTATTAACGTTTTAGTTTTAAAAATTTAGAAATTAAATTAAAATATATATAATTTTAAATATCAAAATAAATATTCACTCTAAATAAATGGCAATTTAATTTTATACAAGGTAGCGATAAAGCTTAAATTGAGATATAATTGATTCAACTGTGAATTTCAAGTTCAAATTTACGGGAAACTTTATGAGTAAATATTATTTTTAACCATAATTTCTCCTCAAGCATAACTATATACTACATTTGTTTCTTCTATATTTACATTGTCATTTAAAATTTAAACTCAAAAGTGTAACTGTCACAATAGTGTAAAAATTGTCTGCGTTAAACCAGAGAGTTAGCAAGCAGACTTTTTTATGTATGTACATGGAGTTGAAGCGAGAATTGGGTGGACCATCAAGGAACAGTGACAAACGCGCATGCATCTTTATCCAGGGTGAGAAAGAATAAGACAGAGAAAATAGTTAAAATACCCTTCAGCGTCCTGGTTAGTATTTATTATTTTTTATCAGTTTTCTTCTGAATAAAAACAAGACAAATTCCTATAGCCTGTTTCCTGTCCTCACCAATAATGTCAAATATTTGTTCTTGTTTCTTTCGTTTTAACATTATTTACCCTGCATAATTTGTTGTATATATATATATATATATATATATATAGAGAGAGAGAGAGAGAGAGAGAGAGAGATAAGGAGGTATGATTGATGATTTAATTTGATAGTTTGGATTTCAATATTATTTTTGTTGAAATTATAAATATTTTTCTATTAGAGGTAATTTTGTTCAAATTAGATAAGACCTTTATAGCCAATCATTAAACTAATGGGAGAATTAAATGTTTAAATGCAGTTGAAAAAAAATATAATTTGGGATAACGGTAATACTTCATGTACAACTATTATTGCTGTTTACATTTTTACTTCTACTTGCTTTCAATGGAAGTTAACTACAGAAGGTCTTTCGGACTTGCAAAATCTTCAACGTCACCGTATTGTCTACTTGCATGCTTCAATGCCCAAATGATTTTGAATCGAAGTTTTAGGTCTATAATTAATACATTAGTACATGGATGTACTACAGAAAAATATTTTTTAAATCTATACTATAAACACTAACACATATGATATATATATATATATATATATATATATATATATATATATATATATTTGGGGAACTTCCGGTGCAAAAGTCATTGAATGGGTAAGTCGCCAATCCCTAAAATGGACTATGTAATGTACTTTATCTGCTGGATTACGGGTGGGCATTTTACCAGAGGTTTCTATTGTATCAATCTACCTCTGTGTAATTCCTGTTGAAGCATATACTCTTTGGGGGGGGGGGGGGGAATAACAAATATAATATATCTATATCTATATCAATGCAAGAGAGGTATAACAAATATATATCCATGTACTAATGTACATCAGCGCAGTTGCTAAACTGTTTAAATATAACAAATATAAAATACTTTTGTTTTATAAAATTACAATTGAGGGTACGAAATTCTTGAGAAAGTGGGAAGGGTGGTAATAATCTTTCTTTTTTTTTTGAAAAAATAAAGATAGATTGATAAAAAGAGTGATTTCACATTTATTGGATATATTTATCGTGCATTTTCTCTTTTTTTTTTATTGTTTCTTCTTTTTAAAAGTACAAATAAACAACCAAATCCAATCTTGAAAAGACTTTTTTTTCTCCAATAACTACTTTTTTCTCCCAATAAGCACAAACAAATGGGTTCAATGTCTTAATCAGATTGGTGAAGAAATTATAAAAAGATAAAGTTAATCCGCTCACAGGGTTTAAGACGAAAAACATATAATTACTCAAGTATGAGTTTAAGGTCAGTTCATTATTAATTTAAGATTTTTCATTTTTTTTTAAGGTTCTATACAATCAAGTATTGTTATATTTTCAAAAAATATATTGATCTCTTATATTGTTTGTCGTAGTTAAATTTAATAATATGATAATACAGGATATCCTAGCTCATAATCAAGTATTGCTTTTCCACGGACCTTGACGTATACTTTTTGCAACTGATATAATTCTAGGGGGAGATTCAAAAGAAATAAATGCAAAATTAGAGCAGTGGAGACGAGCTCTAGATGCACGTGAATTTATTTAAATAGAAGTAAAACGGAGTGCATAGAATATGAGCTAAGCTATAAGAGGTGCGCTAATGCTAAGTTAGAGGTGAAAATTGGAGATCATATAATCCCACATGTCAACTGATTTAAGTATCTCAAGTCCATCATTCAAAATGACAAGAAAATATTAGGAGATGTAAACCATAAAATATTCAAGCTCGGTGGATAAAATTGATGGGTTCTTTGGGTATTTTCTGTTATAGGAAAGTACTAAGTTAAGAGAAAATTTTACCATACAATTATAAGATCAGCAATATTCTATTGGAGTGAATATGAGGGGGAAAAACCTAACGAGCATAAATTTAATATTGTAGAAATGAAGATATTGCAAAAGATGAGTAAACACAATAGATATGATAGAATTAGGAATAAATACATTAAAAAAAAGGTTGAGGGTATCACCTATTGTATAAAAGATAGTAGAATTTTATATGAAGTAATTTCATTATATGATGAGAAAATCTATAGAAGCTGCAATAAAAAGAATGGATCAAATTGATAGTTCAATAGGCAGAGGTAGATGTGAAGACTATAGACTAAAGCATTTAAAAAGACTTAACTTTCAATAACTTGTCTATAAACATAATTTGTGATTCAACACTATAACACTGATTGATTCGTGTAGTCGACCTACCTAGTGGAAAAAGATTTAATTGTTGTTGTTATGATAATATGAGAATAAATAATAATAACAAAGAAAGAAAATATTAAATCATTTTAACAAATATGAAAAAAATAACTGCTGCATCAGTTGGAAAGAGGAACACCTGAAGGTTTTACTGAGTTAGCCCAAAAAATCGAATGGTGTTCGCACGTTAAATCTTGCCAATTCTTCCTTAAGCAGAAGGGCTTTTCACTTGAGGAAGATAATTTTAATTTCACTTTCACTAGTTAAAGGAGAAGCAATTCTAAAATGCATGACAATGGCATAAGCCCAAGGTTACTTCCACTATTTCTTCCTTGACCATACTTCACACTATGCAAAATAAATTTGGATCATTAAATCAGTTTATTTGATCTTAAATAGTCTTAATCGTCTTAATCCGCAGCAGCATTATTTCTTAATTCCAGTTGCTATGTTAATAGAAACCGACATCAATGCTCGTCATAATCCCACCTGAGGAAAGAACGAGACAACTGATACTGATTAATTGATTATTAATAAAAGTAGGTCATTGGTATTGGTTGACAGCATAAGCATCGGCATGCATGCAGCAGCATTATGTTCAATAGGAAAAATTCTTATACCTTCAATAGAAAGAAATTTTCTTCTTTCATGATAATCTCAATTATTAAATTCATGTGTGGATTTGATCGATTACGTGAATCTGAAGCTCTCCGTAAACTTGATGGTAGGTATTTTAAGTCTTACTTTGATTAAATGTAAGAATTCTTCAACACGACTTTCTTTTCAAAATCAGGAAAGAAGAATCCGATTTATGATAACAGATAGGGGGATCGTACCTTCAATTCAACGTTGAACTGCTATATGTTCACACATCCACTAACTCCAAGTAGCTTATTATATTTTCATCAGATAATAAAAATTAAGTTGGAATTACATAGCTACGCACATATTGCGTATGAATATGATTGACAGTAAACATATTTAAGTGTGTTCAGCAAATGGGTAATCAACTCTTCTCTGCATGAACTATGATATGGAAATCAGAAGTAAATTACGCACAAAGACTGGGTTTTGAGTGAGAGTGACTGAATTCATCGACAGTTATTATACTAATACATAGTGGAAGGATAAAGAATTAAAAGGCTTTAAACCCTATATTTACAACTAGTGAGGTTCACTTGTTTACATTTTTATACGTGAATAATGAGTGCAAGTCATATTTTAGATAAATAAAGATCGAAGTTGCAGTCAAAACAAGAATTTTCAAATCAAGTAAATATACATGAAGTTAAGTTCACACTTGGCTTACCACTGCTTGAGTTTCTTGGTAGCTGGCTTGCTCTATCAACAGTATGTTTGATTTTTAATTTAAAAATTCTCAAATTATGGTTTGGACTAGTTCTTTTTGTTATAACGTTTGCTTAAATCATTATTAGAGATTTCCAAACAATGAAGTAAACGTGCTGCAAATCACTACTGTACCACTAATGAATACTATGTAAATCGCTTGGTTTATATAAGTAGTTTAGTTAGTTTAAATAGTTTGTCATCTATTTCTTTTAATTAAGGTTTTAGATTTAATTTTGTAAATGAAAAACATAGATGTTAAGAAAACTTTACCTTTGAAAGTAGGTTTAAATTTTTATTTTTGGAAATAGGATTTTTGGGAAATGCTACCCCTGTAAATAGTTTTTCTAGAAGTGTGTTTTTTAAAGTATTTGATAAATGGATTGAATTCTCGAAAATATTTTGGTAATAGGTGATAATAGAAATAATTTGGTTATTTCACATATGGAATATAAATATTTTCCCATGTGAAATAACTAAATTATTTCTATTATCACCTATTATCACCCACCGTCGCTAAACCACTGCCCTCCGCCAAAGGTGTTTTTGAAAGGAAAAATATTTATATTCCATATGTGAGATGAGAATATTTTGGTGGGATTATTGATTCAAAATCAATCTCAGAAATATCGAGAATATTTTTGTGAATTTTCTACCCAACAAAAAAATGTTTTCATATTTATGGAACGTGAAAATATTCCCCCCTATCAAACATCATCTAAGAGTCTATTTGATTGAAGAATAAAAATGAGATAATAATTTTTATGGATAAGCTCCATTTATAATTTTATATATAGAACTTGTTCATAAATTTTTTTACTTCATTTTTACACTCAAACTAAACATACCTTCATAATAGATTAATTTGATTTAAATTAAATTAATTAGTTTAATAAACTATAGATATTGATGATTTAGATAAGGGTAAAGAATTATTATATATATAATTGTATAATTATAATATAATTTACCTTTTCACATTTATACTTTAATATTATCAAGACATAAGGGGGTTAGCTTAAGGGCAATGGTAAAGTTGCTACAAATTCAAATCCTGTAACCCTCAAGGGCAATGGTAAAGTTACTATAAATTCAAATCCTGAATATATATATATATGGTTAGGCCGCCTTTTTTTATTTTAATATTATCACATGTTTCTGACGTGGAAAATTATTGTTTCCAAAGCAATGCACACTGTACCGTAAGCATTATTCGGGTGGAAGAAATAAAGTTTATACTTCATGTGATGATAATTCTTGACTGGCGAATCCCATGCATGATTGTGAAGAGAAGAAACTGTGATTGAGGAATGTGGAGAGAGAGAGAGAGAGAGAGAGAGAGAGAGAGAGAGACTAGCTTCAATTCATGGCTTCACGGTTGGGCTGTGGCTTTTCCTACATTCCATTAACAATTATTACATGATGGTCACTTTATGGCATGGTTCGTTTTCTGAGTAGAGGGTCCTACCCAATAATTCACGCAACCTCTCTCTTCTTCTCTCTCTCTCTCTCTCTCTCTCTCTCTGCAGCTTATCATTAAAGCCTGCATGAGTTCAATTATTGCAATGATCCCAAAAGCATGACATATCTGACCCCCTTCACTTCCCCTGTATCCCTATTTTCAATTACCTCTTCTTTCTAAAGCTATCCCACGCCACGCGAGTGTGGGACCACACCCACCCGACCCGATATCCCAACCCTATTTTGTGGGCTCCCACTCATTGGATACCTATCCATTTAGGCATACCCTATGTATCCGTCCCATGTCCATTATGTTCTTGGGGCTCCTAATGCTTCAAAAGATACAAAAGACCCTTTGCCTCTCATGATTTATTTGCTCATACTTAAACCTCCTCAAAGCAAAGTTCAAAGTAGAAGCTTTCCTGGGAATAGTAAAAGTTGGTCGCTTTGTCTCCCTAATAGCACATTATAATAATCGTAATATGGTCAAATTTAAAAATCTTGTGCTAATCATCTGACCCATCTCTCTCCAATATTATTCCTTGTTCACATCACGCTTGTTCCTGAAAGAAATTGTAATATATGTACCTTTTCTCCTACATCTTCTTATGATCTTATCGGTTGTTATTATTATTTAATTAACGTGTTATAGACTTATAGTAGATGATAGCTACAGGTTTGAAGAATAGCTGGTGTCGGAAGGGGGGCACCACTCTGTGAATCTGATTGGCGGTATAAGTAAGAGTATATAGGTAGCGGTCATGGCTGGAAGCTACCAGAGTCATGTGTCATTTCATTTCAATTAGCCTCGCTTTTAATCAATCTACTTTTTAGCTTGGAAACTGCAACACCTTTTCGGCTTAATTCAATTGGAAGAGCCAAATCAAATTCAGAAAGAAAACACTGTAACGGAACCTCATCCTCTTGTCTTTCAAAGACAATTGTAAGGAGGTGCAGTTCACATTTAATTAAAAGGTTTTTCAAACTCTTAATTCGTGTACTTTTCTAGAGAGAGTTTTAAAACCAGCCCCCTGGGGACTCTAATTAGATAAAAAATCATTCATAAAATTGTTTATTTTAACGGATTGCAATCCCTATAATTTTGAAAAACAGTGAAATATTTTAATCCTTGTAACATTGTGAAGAATGTTGTACCTCCAAATATCAACAAAACAAAATTAATTCCAAATGTTATCAGATATTAACATATAAGCATATATAATAATTTTAATAAAATATATAAATATAGTACATAAAAGGTGAAAACGTTTTGATAAGTCAAAACTAATAATATTGCGATCAGATTGTCGTGCATGATGGGGATGACCTTGATGATGATGAAGACCATTATGGTTATGGATGAGAGAAGCCATAGCATCTCAGCCGAGGGAACAGAAAAACGAGAGGCCAGAAGAAACACATAATAATCGTTAGTCAATAAGACAAGAGGAGCAGGTTATAATCTCAGCCATGTCTCTCGGATGACATATCATTTTCTCCTTTGTCATCATGACGCTATTTGGACTTTGTTTGGTGGAACCTCATAAATTGGTGTCATTGTGGCCAGTAACCGCGCAAACGCATTTATTAGTTTACAACTGGAGGCGGCTTTTCCTGCGTTAACTGAGTTTGAATTTTGATTATACACGGATTCTCTAACGCCACTATTTTCTGCATGTGTATATATGTGCGTATAAGCGTATATCTCTCTAATAACATGTTTAGTTTATCTTTTAAAATTATAATTTGTGTTAAATTTTGACTAAATTATCATTGTTAGCACCTTAAAAGCTAAATCAATCATATTATAAACCAATTGGCATCAGTTCCTCACCGGATACCCCATCCCTTCTTTAAAACACACGTATGTATTAAAATGAGGGTTTTGTCTATAAATATATTAAGGGTACTGCTTTAAAATTTTTGATACACAAAATGAATACATGTACTTAAAAAATATATATTTTTGTATTTTTCTTGTAAAACTTTAATCGACACCTTGAAAATAGTGGTTAACTTTTTCATTAAAACAAAGGTTTAAATAGAAAAGAATGAATTAATTATGTGGTTGTACTTTTCTGACCAGTCCGTTCCTTTTTTCTCCTAATTCAGTATTCACTCTTAAGTTTTCATTCCATAATCATGGATCTACATTCCTTCAAAAAGAAAATTGTTAAATATTATTATATTGTGAGTGTTGTTAGCCAGTGTCTCAAAGTTTTTATTAAAAATTTTAAAAAAGAAAATATTACATAAAAATTTTAAATTTTTGACATCAAATAATTATTCTCTTTGTATTTTGTTTATAATACTTTATTTTTCGTTCTTTAACAAATATTTTTAATGAAATCCTTATATTTATATTTATAGGATTAGATTCTCTTGTAATTTTTTTACTAATATAAAAGTGTCATATTATAAGAAACAGAAATACAAATCTTGTTATAATTGAACTCATTATTATTTATACTGATTTATTAATTTTATTTTTATATTTTTCCTTTCTCATAAATATTCTCATATTTATGAAATCAATAAGGATAAGGATTAGAGTGAAAGAAACTAATTTTCTACATATGACAAATAATAGTTCAAATTTTGACCCAAAAAAATCGATATTTAATTCTTGAGGTTACCTCAAACAAGATTACATGAGATATTTATGAAAAACCACTATACGACATATGAATTTCTTAAAGCATTCACATGACAGCAGGCGAGGAATGGAATGGATGTATGGTAAACCTGATTAAATAGCATCGAAACATGTATGAGGTTCTTACTTTTTTTTCTTATCTGGGATTGACATGGAACAGTTGTATATTTAAATACATTCACGTGCGTTTGTCAACCTGGATTTGTCGGTCAATCTTTACTCCACGCAAAGGCACAACACAATAAAAAGGAGCACTACTAGCCTTAGCCTATGTTCATTCTCAATTGCAGCGTGGAGAGTGGGAAGAGAGGGTTTCTCTAGCAATTGTGCACAATCTCTGTCTGTGTCTCTCTCACTTTGCCAATTTGCCTCTCAATAATAAATGAATAAATAGCTCCAAAGCATAGAACAAAGGAACATACATTTATAGCCTTTGCCCTCAAAGTCTACTCTACTCCACTCCATTATGCTCTTGCAATTGGCACCACCGCGCAGTTAAAAAAAAAAAAAAATGCCCTTCTATTTCTCTTGAAACATTCCATTAGTCCATAAACCATTGTCTCTTACTCTTCTCCTCTACCGAGAGCATTATTCTCCGTCTTTTTTGCATCTACGCTTGGAAGATGGAACTTGCTTTGAGCTTAGGTGAAGCACCCAAGTCCTTCTCTTTGCTTGACAACACAACGAAACTACCAGCCAACAAAGATCCAGTGGGTTTCTGCATCGCACTTGGAGGAGGAGGAGGAGGAGGTGGTTTCGGCGGAAAATTTTCATCGGAAGAGAGAAGGGTCGATGAAGAGAGACGGGGTTCCTCAGATCCACCCGTTCAGCTCGAGCTTCTTCCTTCAACACCCGTTCTTCGCTCCCAGCCATCTTCACACCTTCGAATTCCATGGCTCACCGATGCACGTAAGTAAAATAACTAAACACCCCGCACTTTTCTTCTAATAACTACTCTCTATTTGCTATTCACCAGACATTACATGGGTTAATGAAAATAAGAAATCTCATGCTTATTCATCAATATTCAGGACTAGTTAGAAGTTTTCTAGTTATGGGTTTATTTCAGTTTTGGATATGTATATTTATTTGTTTGTTCGTTGCAGTGGGTTTGGAACGGGTCGCATCGGAGGCACCGGCGAGGGCGTTGGATGTGAACTGTTTTCCGGTGGCTCCGGCGGCGGAGGACGCCGACGATGGCGGTGCACTGTCGTCACCTAACAGCGCAGTGTCGTCTTTTCAGATGGATTTCTGTCTGAGAAACAGTAATGCAGATGCTGCAGGCAGGAACAGGAGAGAGCACGAAGGTGAGGGTGGCGACAGAGCCAGCGACGACGATGAAAATGGGTCGACGAGGAAGAAGCTCAGGCTCTCCAAGGAACAATCAGCGTTCCTTGAAGAGAGCTTCAAAGAACACACCACTCTCAACCCCGTAAGTAATGTAACTCCCACTAACACATACTGTTTCTTTTTTCTCTTTACTCTTTACCTCTTTTCAAGTACTGTTTGTTATTTTATCTTTTATGATCTTAGTATGTTTGTCCTTTTTTGTTACCAAAATATGCAGAAGCAGAAGCTTGCTCTTGCAAAACAGTTAAACCTTCGCCCTCGTCAAGTTGAAGTTTGGTTTCAGAACAGAAGAGCAAGGTAAGAAGAAGAATAGTGCATATTCCCTTTACTAGCATGAAAGGCACATGGCACGAGAGAGAAAGGCACAAAAATAAAAGTAAAATTGATAGATTAGTTAGTGGTGTGTCTTGACATAAAAAAGTTTGTGTCTTATTGCAATAAAATTTGTGTTTTACTTTCTTAAATCATGTACGTACTTCCAATTGAATAGATTCTAGAGAGGATGTTAATCTACCCCTCACCTTTCATGGAGTTCTGAGAAAGCAAAAAGATTGTGAAACGATGTTTATTGGTTTATTGTTTTTTCTGAATACAATTACAGGACGAAGTTGAAGCAAACGGAAGTGGATTGTGAATACTTGAAGAGATGCTGTGAAACTCTGACAGAAGAGAATAGGAGGCTGCAGAAGGAGCTACAAGAACTGAGGGCTCTGAAAACTTCTCAGCCATTCTACATGCAGCTTCCGGCCACCACTCTCACCATGTGTCCCTCTTGTGAAAGGGTCGCCACCAACACCACCGGACCCGCCACTGCCACCGCCGCCAATAATGACGGTTCTCAAATGCCTTCAGCTTTGTCTCTTAGCAAGCCCAGAATGTTGCCCTTCCCCAATGGCCAAGCCCATCCACAACAGGCCCAAAAGGCCCATCAGATGGCTTCGTGATCTGATTGTGATTGACCGTTTTACGTCTTTTACATATGATGATGCTAGTAGTACATGTCATAGAGAACTAAAGGGCATTCAATTTCACCACTTATTTTCCATGTGCATATAGTTTCCTTTATGTTGAATTTTAGACTTCATCTTTTGTTTCATTCTTTTTGTTTGGTTTGTTAGCTTCTCTGGATTACATCGAAAGCATGATCCTTTTTGTTGAGATCACTGAGGGAGTAGCAAAGATTTTGTCAGCGAAAATGGGGAAGTTGTGTATGTGTGGGTGTGTCTCTCTTTTCTCCCCCTTTCCTTTGACAAAATGTTGTATTTTTAATAATTAATGCGCAGTTCGTTGATTTATTGCAATGACATTCTTCGTACCTCTTGCGTACCCAACTTGTTTAATAATTATGGACTTGCCAATTCCGCACGTATTTAATGAGGTTATCTCTATAGTTGGCTAGAGTACTTTAATGGATTCTGATCATCCAATGACCGATATCGTTTTTCTAATTTTCCCATAACATTTCTTAAAGAACCAATAAATATATTAATTTTTACGAAGATTCAGGGAAAAAAATTCTGACTTTTACGATTTTTCTAAGAAAAATCTTATATCGTTTTTTCCTTTTTAGTTAATCGTTCTTAAGGTTGTGTGACGGCAGCAATCATCATTGGAAGAAAACCTGTTTAAAGGGGTGGTAATTATAGTAAGATGAATTGGAGGGATGAAAAACGGGAAACTATAATTACTACAATTCTTCAGCGAACTATTTTGCTTGGTTGGCGAATATTTTGGTAAATGGTTGACTATTAGAGGAATATATAATTATCACTTTGACATAATTTATTGCTACTAGATGAGAATTTAACTTTAATAAATCACCAATTAAGTCAGAGTTAAGACTCCTTAATGTTAAGAACCTTGGGATTTTGTGTGGCACAAGCTCTTGTGGGTCGGGATGGAATGGAACTCAACCTTGTTCACAATGATGTCTGTTTTCTTTATGCGTATGTGTTGACGGATTGCATGCAAACGATGTTTCTTGCTGCAGCCGAAAGACGAAGGGATGGGCACACATACTGGGGATGATTGTCACTGAGTTTCATGTCCATTGAGTTTCTTCGCGTTTAGAGAGAGATGACGACAAAGTTGTACATGCTCTTGGTCAATTAGCTTTTCTAACTCCTAATCTAGTCTGGGTAGAGAATGCGCCTGTTGAGGCTTACGATAACCTTAATTGCTTGCATGCATGGATAAATATCCTTGCATTGCCTGCTTATTAAAATCTTTTCATTCAGGTTTTTAGAAAAAGGACAACACAATTAGGGTATGTTTGGATATTTTATGTTGAGTTAAATCACATGGAGTGGAATAGAATTATTGTTTCATTATATTGTTTGAATATTGAAAGATGGAATGAAAAAAAGTTTTCATCCAATTATTTGGAGGTATAATGAAAAGGAATGAAATGATATGATTTTTAAGTTCTATGTTTTTAATGTAATCTATTTTATTCCATCTAAATTGGAGAGGAAGAAAAATAGAAAAGAATGGGATAAAATAAATTCTATCTAATATTAGTTTTCATTCGTTCTATTCTCTCTTATATTAAATTATTGAAATAATGAAATCTAATATCATGTCATTTCATTTTAATTCATTCTATCATATCAATATTGTCAAAAAGGCAAGGGACTTTTTTTATCTTTTTAAAATTAAAAAAATATTATTTATCTATATATACTTTTTAAGATTATTTTTTAAAATATTCTTTTTTATTATAGAAAATCAATTTAAGATAGATCAATTTTATTATTGGACAAATTTGATATCAAAGAGTAAAAAAAGTATGAAATTGATCCAAATTGAATTGAATTTATTACAATTTAAGTGAATAATATTAAATTCAATTCAACATTAAAGTGCATACTCTTTACACTTCTCTTCACCAAGCATCTTTGACTTTATTCTTCCTATTTGCTTTGTTAGTTGACCATTTTCCACCACATTACACCACAAAACACGCAAATTTCTTTCGCTTTGCAAAAGCATTTCGTTAATAATTTTAAATATAGTATATTCTCTAAATGCATGATGATAAAAAGGAATATATATTAGTTAGTTTGAATATTTGTTAGTATAAAATGGCATTATTAATTTTTACCTAAATAAATAATCTTCACTACTCATACTTGTTAATCTAATAAATTTTTAATAGATTATAATTGGATTCTATTGAAATTTTCTAATTACATATGTAGCATTAATACGATAATGATACATGGCACATGTTTATTGTTAAGAATAAGGAAAATACTATGCTGTCTAGGTCACATTTATGTTAACGTAGCCCATTACTATAAGCGGAATCAATCCACTCGTTTTAAAACATTCTAGGGTTGCACTCGAGGGCGCAAATCAAGTGGTAAAAAGTGTCTGCCCATAAATAGTAGGTGCATCAGGACATGAGTTCAAAACTTGTAGGGGTAGAACCCTGTGCTTATTCCCCCCTCCCCCCTAATATCCCCCTCCCCCAACCAAAAAAACAAACATTCTAGGGTTATGCAATTATTATTATTATTTTCGTTGTTTAGTTGTGTGAAAAAATGAAATAAAAGAAAGAGATAATTCTGTTAAATGATAATTTTATCATTTTGTTGTTATAAAAACAAGAGGTAAAGCAAAGAAATATATACCTATTTTTTTTCCCAATTTGTGAATGTTGTTATGAAAGTAAGAAAAATATTGGAGAACCAAAACTTTTATCTAAATTTGTTTATCAGAATCATGTGATATATAATTTAATCTTTGAATAAATAAGTAAACTATATCACATTATTTTATTCAACAACCAATCTTTTAAATTTTTCTGCCTCACGGATATTAGCCAAGAAGGCTATAATTCACATGGAGAATGTTTATAGTTTCTTATGTTACTAGAACATTTACTAGATTTGTTATACTTTTTATAATTTGTAGGCGTCCTTGGCAACTGAAAGAGTATCTGAGCCAACAAAAAAAGTCAAAAATGCTTGGTGGAGAGAAGTATAAGGAATATGCACTTTAGTAATGGATCGAATTTAATATTACTGAATAGTGACAAATTTAATGTAATTTGGGTTGATTTTCATACTTTTTTTACTCTCTAATTTTAAATTTGTCTAATAATAAAACTGATCTAATTTGAATCAATTTTTTTATAATAAAAAATATTTTAAAAAATAATTTTAAAAAGATATATATAAATAAATAATATTTTTCTTATTTTAAAAAAATAAAAAAGCCAAAAGCAAGGCTAGATGTCAAGCTCATTTGCATGATCAATAAATTTAAAATAAGAAATCATTTATTATTATTAGCAGTAGTATACATGCTACTTATTTTAAATCTGATGATTTTTATAATCATGAATTTTTGAACATTTTTAAATCTCATCCAATGAATCATTCATTTTCCAGCACATTTACATATATATATATAACTTTCATGTAAAATGATATCTTCACTCGAAATGTATTTCATAGACACATTATTGCACATAAACAGATTTTGAACCACGTAATGCTTTTCATTTGTGCCTTTTAATATACTCCTTACACCAAATTGTTGCCTGTATAGTTTAAGCACTGTGAAGTTTATCAAATATCGAATATACATCAACATTCTGAGAACATTTTTAAATTGTTTTAAAAGACATAATTTATTTTTCTAAAAAAATTCCGAAAATCACAATCGACATTTAATTTAAAATAAATTAATTTAAATGCGCATCAGTTGCTTCTTATATTATTATACACATACACATGTGAGCGAGAAGGAAATCGATCCGTAATTATCATCTCTCAAGAGGACCATGATGTTGACACAAAAATTTAAGTATGGATACCACACAAAATGATCAATAGCCATTGATCGAGGAGACAAAGGAGAAAAGAATGATGAAGATGTAACTTTTGTTTCTATAAAATAGGTATCAGTATTACCTAACATTACTCTTTTTCAAACAATAAAACGAAGAACAGCCTATGAAGATCGATGTTCTCTGTCATTAGTTGCGAAAGTAGCAGCCACCTTTCTGTAAATCATAATGGGTGAAGTGACAAAGCGGCGTTAAAGTGGTGTTTGGCTTTTATGTCTGAACGGTAGATCGAATCAAGGGATATCAATTTAGATCCTAACATCGAGGGTTGAGGGTGCTAACAAAGACCCCCTGTGCCTATACATACGGCCTAGAAGATATATGATCTTACTACGAACTGGGTAATATTTATATTTTTTTTTTGGGTGATGGGGTAATATTTATATTTTGTCAGATTAAGATAAGATACACTAGGATCTGTTTTTTCAAGCAAATATTTGGTGTTGTGTGAGCCTGCGTGCCTCCCTTCTGACTGCTAGTGGTAGCTAGCAGCTAGGAGTTGTTAGCCGAGGAAATGCTAAATTTGTCGGGTTTTTACGCTTAGATGTTAGGTTTAGTTTGCAAAATTAAGCCTGAGTGAGTGAAAAAGCCAATTTTTATTATTTTAAATTAAAGATTTGAAATTAACCAAAAATGATTAATCAAATGAATTCAAATAAAAGAGTAAAATTAATTTTAATATATTATCAATTAATTATATTATTATATATTTAATTTTTAACATAAACAATAATATATAATCGAATAATTATAAAATAAAATTTTATATTTATAATATATTAATATAATTTATACCTCTAAATTATAATACAAACAATGAATCAAGCATATGTAAATTCTTTTGCTTTTTCTTTCATAGATAGATAGAGAAGCGACATATTAGGAAGTTATTAAACATACACACAATATCAAATAAGAAAAATGCTGAATAATCAATTTGCTTTTAATATTCTTTTGGAAAAATTACAATAACCCGTCGTGAGAATTACAGCCAACACCCCTAATTCTTTTAAACACAATACAGACCAACCCTTCCTCAAACTGATATTCAACTCCGTTAGTTGCATGTGAGATGCATATGTTCTTTCTTATGTTTAATAACTTTACTATTCTTATCATGCCTTCCCCTTCCCCCTTCTTCTTCTTCTTCTTCTTCTTCTTCTTCTTCTTTCAATGTTAAGGTAACACCAAAATTAAAAAAAAAAAAAAAGAGAGCTTGATTCAATAAAAAAAATATTGAATGTAATCTTAAAAAATATTAATAAGAGTCATTGTAATTTTTTCTTCTTTTTTTTTCGGGTGTAACATTACTCATCAAGTAATTATTGTTATTGACGTTCATAAAGCTAATGGCTATCTGCCATATAGCTATATATAGCTATATAGCTAGGCGTTGGATGCTAACAACAGTGAGGGTAGCCAATCACTTATGCCCACCATTCATCATTATGTCAACGTAGCCACGGCTTGACTGTTGGCTTACCATTCTTTTATCCAGCTCTAGCTAGCCCTAACTGCGCACTGCGACTGCCAAAAGAGTAGCGTGTTTTTCCTGTCTTTTTCAAATAAAAGATATTTGGTGAACATGAAATCCGTGCCCCCCCCCCCCCCCCCACACACACACACACACACACACACACACACACACACACACACGTGTATATATATATATATATATATATAGACAAAAAATGTCAAGCATTGATAAATTTTGTGATATATATATAAAATTTACTAATATTAACAGTAAAAGTACTGAACATAAATAATATAATACTGATAAATTTTTGAATAAAAATAAATAAATAAAAATAATTATAATTATATAAATCCCATCATTCAAATACTTTTATTATTTTTTTTACTATTCAATAAACGTCATACTGTTTGTGTCTCCTTTCCACTACTCTTTTTAAATTTTGTCTATGAAAAGGTCTACTCGTATGACACCTTTTTATTTAAAAAAAGAAATGGAAGTCTGATTATATAACACTCAAACATTCACATTCAGATATCTTATGTCTGATTACTCATAGAATTAAAGTATAAATATGTAAAAGATAAAATAAAATCAACTGTAATTTTTTTCTTTTCAATTTCCTTCACAAAGTTTTGAAACAAAAAGCAAAATAAAAATAAGAAAGCAGTTTTGTAATTAATATCAAAAACTAAAAATAAAACAACAAATATTTCTTTATACAATTTTTTACGTGAAACTTTTCTCAGTTATTTACCCTTACTTTATGAAAGCACCAAATCAGTAGGTTGTGTTTCTTTTCAACTATAAGATTAATTCGAAGTCTAACGAAATAATTGAAAGCCTGTTGAACTTGGCACAAGTAGTCATTCGTCAGGCGTGTTGCACTGTCGTCTATGGTAATAGAGAGCTTGGTGAAATATTAAATAACTACTTAAAGGTATAATCAAGTGGTTAAATTGGCTGTGGAATTAATATATTTAAGTGGATCAATAGCAAACAACTAATGTTTTCGAAGAAACTATGTATCCAAAAACAACAGAAAAGAAAATGTGTTCGAAGAAACTCGTTGTAATGTTGTTTTAACTAATCAACTTATCCAGTGCTCTGCGAATAATCCTTGTATGGCAACCGTAATTAATTTACGGTACGCTGAACCAGAAGCTTACATGACTTTTAGCATATTCTATTTTTTTTTATCTTTATATTTATATTTATGTCAAATCACGTCAATATTTTTACATAATTTAGTATGTTGACAAATTAGACTTGCCTTTCTTTCCGTTTAATATTTTTTCATTTTGGTTACAACTATCTGTTGAACTATTTTACAGTGCAATTTTAGTAACGCAGATGAATAGACTCGGTTCCAACCCTAACACCCATTCCTCGCGAGCAAGTGCAGAGGACCAAAAAAGGAGCTGCGACTCGCGGCCAGGAAGGGTGACCTGTAACTAGGAGGTGCTGCTCGTCCGTGACCAGAGGAATGGGTCTTCTCACTTCTGCTATTCCCTTGTGTTGTTAATGTTTGGGGGTTTTATTAATGTTGATTTCTTGGTTTCTGCTAATTTGTTCTTCTTCAGTATTATTTTTTATTAATTTTTGTTGTATATTTTAACTTTGTTCTTGAGCTTTGATATGACAGATGGTATGGATAGAAAATTTGTCACCTGGCAAAGTTTTGTTGTAAAGATGGGATTGATTTGAGGGATATTTACTGCTTTTAGATGATGGTGGGTTATGTTGGATTTTGAATACAGCTGAGAGTGGTAGTTGTGGTGGTGGTGGTGGAGATTAGACGTTGAAGTTGCAGGAGAGTGAAATGCGAGGGGAAAGGGTGTTATAGCATTATATTAAAATAGGTCTCTAAGAAAGGACATATGGGATATTTCTGTTGTATTTTGAATATTTTTAATCATTAATATAGAGGAGTGCAACGGAGCTAATGGTTTGTTTCCGACAGTAAGTATAATGTAATGTTTTTAAATAAATTAAGAGAGTTGAACGACATCTTAAAAACTAGAAGGGACGAAGTATAATATTAAAAAATTTTAGAGGAGATAAATATAATTTGTCTTTTTATTAGTCATTCTACATGCAAGCCTCCCACAGCTGACATTTTTCTTTTTTTGGTCTAACAAAACGAACAAAACAGATGCACTTGCGTAACGGATCGAAGGGTAACAAGATTTTTAATCGTAAAGCCCAATCCAGTGCACATAATACTAGCGAACTAGTTTTCACCCGCAGACCTTGTGACAAAACCTTCGTGCTGAATGTTATAGCTAAGGAAAAAACTTAGGAAAATTCCTGAACTGTTCTTGGGCCTAGATATTTTAGGTTGGACAGCACTTAGAGATGGGAAATATGGGCTGAACTTTTTTTATAATAGCGCCACAGCGGGTTTGAGGCCACTTGTGGATTAGCAGGCCCAAATTTTGACTCACTCAAATGAAAAGCGTAACAAACCTAATTAGCTAAAGGGGAGCCGGGCCGTGGAGGGGCTCGTCTGGTTTCAGTGCCGCTTTCCTCTAGTGACACACATTTTGCTCTATTTTCATGGGCTTTTCCTTCATTCTTCTTGTTGCACCTTCTCATTGCATGATAGCTTGTTTGATATTTTTTCTAGCAAATTTCTCTTGATAGTAATCTCTGAATCGTGAGATGACGTAAGTTTAGCTCCCACTTTTGTATTTCTCACTATTGTTGATACATGAGGCAATATCGGAAGATTGCGCTTACGTTAGGTAATAAATCAGTAACATTTGTTGGTGGTGATTGGTTGAAACGTTGTTGATTTTGTGGCAGCTAAGTACTCTAATGCGTCGTCAAAGAGATGACGGTAAGGCGACAAGTCTATTCTAACACTTTCATGTATGCTTTACTATTATTGACATTATGATATGTACCATGGTGCCAGCTTAATGTTATGGTTTTATGTAGTTCATTCGTGTAATGCTTTAATTAGTGACTTACTTTTGTGCCAAACACCAGTCTCTCACTATACAACCAGTTCCAACCTACCTTCTTATAAGCAAAATCATCCAAAGTTATAACGTCCTATTTAGAGTTGAGTAATTTGTCATTGAATGTAATCTCGTAAGCTTAAATTGTATTCATGTGATTCTCTCCGATGTACGCTGGCTATTGCTTTTAAAATTGTCAATAATTGAATATCTATGACCCCCCCCCCCAAAAAAAAACACACAACAAAAAAAAAAAACGCGCTCGCGCAAAAGAGACCTAATTCATTGACCATAAGAAAAACAGACCTAACTCAGCTCACGGATCATAACCCATTCACCTAACGAGCGAATTAGTCCAATATAATACAACTTCATTATAGAACATAGAAGACTTTTTTGTTGACCAAAAAAAAAACCCTTCTCAAAATAGGAAACAAAAGTAGGGGAGAAAAGTTCAAGCGACTATGCACACATTGACTTGCAATAGTCAGGCTCCACTCCATGTGATGGGGAAGGAAAAGTTCCACTCCGGCCACACCCATTCCAATTCTTTAATTTTTGACCAAGCAAAAGGGACCGTCATCATCCAACAAGCAACATAGGTTTCTAACTTCAAAACGAATACAAACGGCACGATCTGTGAGGTACATGAATCCCGGAATGATTTTAAACTCTCACTGCACTTACCAGGTAGAAGAGCCAAAAATAAAAGATTAAAAAAAAAATCCAATTACTATTGTAGCGATTTTGCATTAGATTGAATGCTTGGCCATCACAGTTTAAGTATACGACATCTGAGTCTTTTCCTATTAACCAAGATTGGTTACATGGATCAGAAGATACTATTGGATCTATCATAAACCATATCCCACCCGCTTAAGAAAAAAAGATTTGAAATCAACAATCAGTCGGATAAATTAACTAAGGAAGGGTCCTGGAACAGTTTATCTGAATAATTTGATTACATTAAACAAAATCTAATTGATTAGAAATGTACAATAGGATCAACCTTTCAATGCGAGGGGATAATTTACAATAACAAACTAAACCATCCATTGTATTCTCTCATCTCCTCAACAGCCTATGCCTCTCGTATGAACAAATTTATTGCAACGTTTCAAGGTACTCACATATCTTAATTATATATTTTTTTCACTTAATTAACCTTATGAACCTTAAAAAAAAATAGAAAAGGCATTTTCTGTATGGTTTCTTTACTTCTTTCCCTATCCAAGAAATGGATGGGACAAAAATGGTATATTGCATCTGTATAAGCTTTCAGCTTAACTCACTGAGGTAGAAGTTCGGTTGTTTATTACCTACTATGCTCTCTTCTGATGCTGATTTTGATATTGTCTCATTAGAATTTCAGCATAGAGAATCTCATTCCATGTATCCGGAACACCCGGAAGGCACCAGTGACTGCAGTCTTGGTATCTCAATGGCGATTTCCTTTCCTCAGGCGTTAGGTTTTGCTTCCTGTATATTGAGGGATGACCATCCTTCCGGAAATCCGTCATTCTAGTGATATTAAGGTAAGTGACATGAGTTTTCATATACTTCAGCACTTTTTCCAAAACCTTCATCTTAGCGGGGTACTCCGTTAGATACTTTTCGTTGTGGATGGGCACAGTTTCACTGTCACAAGCTCCACCTGAATTCCATTGGCCACCACTGCAGCACGATACAAACAGAAAAGTTTCTATGATCAGTCAGTTTTCTAGTTCCATGGTCTAATTGATGCATGGACAAGAAATACATTCTCAACTTGAATAACGAAAGTGCAACCCAAGTAATGTGAGACCACATTAAGTACAACAATCACCAACTGTTTTGTACTTTACCTGAAATGGGAAGCAGAATAGCCTCTGAAGAAGACCATAGACTTGGATGGGTTTACGTTGGCATCAACCCACCTGCTCCAAGTTGTTATAGCTCTTCGGAATGCCTCAAGAACATTTAGTTCATCATAGACATGGCTACCTTCTTGGTAATAGTCCTTCCTGGAAAGTTTCACGGGCAATTTAGTTCATGTTAATAACAAGGTTTCCTCTAATCTTGGAATTTACATAACATTATGAATAAATAGACAGGTAGCTAATGATAAACAGGAAATAAGCCTCAATAGCAGTCACTCTGAAGGGGAAGGAAGTTGTAGGGTGTTTTACCCTTTCGAAGTTTTATCATGAGTCCACCAGTGACCAGTGTTGAAGACAATGATATCAGCATCTTTATATTGATTCGAAGATCTACCAACTAAATCGAGGCGAAGTGTTTCCTTCTTTGTTCCGCTCTTGTCAGACACTTCCCACTCTTGAACTAAGAATGGGGATACAAAAAGCTCAACCGTGAAGTTATAATCCTACCATGCCATTGATACCAAACCAAAACCGTGAGGGAAGAATAGCCAAAAACCAGATTGAAAATGAAGAAGCAGGCGCAGAAGATTTCAACACTCACCTTGAATATGAATGAATAAGAGGCTTCGCCTCTGAAATGGACTCTTCCATTTGCTTCATAAACTTTTGTTTTATCTTTCACAGCATTTCTCAGTATGCAAATCAGAGACTCCCACATGTTCCTATTGAGCGAATCGCCAACAAAAACCAGTCTTTTCCCTCTCAACAAATCAAGCATCCGATGGGCATCCAACCTATTAGCAATTCAACAAGTTGTATGCACACTGATTTCAGCTCGTCAATTCAACCAAGTTGGGACCCCCAAAAGATAAGGCAAATTGATCAATTATAGCAAAGAAAAAGAAAGCAAATTCAAAAGCATCTACAACACTAGCCAGCCAAAAATAATAAATAAATAAAATCACCAACATAATTGCTAACACAAACATTCATCAAATCGAAAACTTCTAATATCTAGTACTAATCATGGAACCACTTATGGAACAACAGAACCCCAGATTCAACAGATTCACATACCTTGGGAGGCTACATCCCTTAGGCTTCCACTTATATTTCTGATAGTCTTTATCAGGCCTTCCATTCCCAATACAATTGAACTGTTCATCGATCAGGGCGGCGCAAGAACCCGGTTGATAGAGAGGATAGGAATCATCCTTAACCCATTCTCCATCAAAGAAATCACACTTGATCAAAGACTCCATCAATTCATCCTTCTCCTTAGCATAGTTGCTCCCATTATTGCTCTGCTTCTTCGCCAGGAAAGCCGTGTAATTACTTGACACAACACCCTTCACAGAATGATTGGCCTTCACAGAAGCATTAGAACTCAGGTTCTGATGAAGGGTCCCCACCGAAACATTGCTTGCAGGTGCAGCAGCATTTGAAGTTCGATTTGTTGTGCTCGCAGCTTTGGTTTCACCAGGCTTGTTTGTGTGATTTTTCGCACCTGATTCTTCCTTGTATACAAGGGGTGGTGGCTTCACCTTCAAACTCTCAGCATGAGAAGAATTTGTGATGGAGGTTATGGTCTTGTTTGTGGCTGGAACAGCATCTTGTGATGAATTCACTAAGCTTTGAGTCCGGTTTTCCAAAGTGTTTGCTTTGAGTGGTTCTTTACTTGTGTTGGCGTTGGGGTTATAAGTTTGAGAAGTGCCATTGGTAGATCTGGAAGCGTTGCTTAAGGGATCAGGAGGATAAAACAGATTGTGGGAAGAACTAGTGTTGTTGAAAAAGTAAGAGAAAACGGAAGCCATTTGAGATTTGTACGAGCCAGCAGTGGTAGTTGTGGTGGTTGTGGAGGAGAATATGTTGGTGAACCAAGGAGAGGACGCGTTTGGAGAAGGGGAGAAGGCCAAGAACACGGTGAGGGCAACGAACACAAGCATGAAGGCATATGCAAAAGCCACGGTTCTTCTGGTCTTGAGAATGGTGAAGAGGCCCTTGAGGTCCGTGGCAAGGTTCCCACCACCGATGGGAACGTACTTCGTGGCATCAGCCATGGAGATAGAGGGTTGGACGGTGCTGTCCCTATTTTTGTGCAAGACAAGAAGAACACAGAAGTGAATGTGAAGGGGGAGAGAGAGAGAGAGAGAGAGAGAGAGATTAGATTCCGAGACACAGAGAGAAAACGAAGTGGTTGTATTGCAGCGTTGTACAACAGTCCTAGTACAGGAGCATCATACAAGGGTGTGGGGTTGTGTTGTTGAGACCTGACCTCTTGCGAGTGTGAAAGGAAGAGGGAAGATGGAAACCAACAAGTGTGTGTGGGGTGGGTGAGTTGAGTGATGTCTGGTGAAACACACTAACTTAGTCTAAAAAGTGTGATTAGAATACTTCCAGACTCAAGTGAAGAGAGATAAAGACTAATAATGGAAGTGAAAGAGAAGTGAGGGACAGAGTAGGAGCATTACTTTGTTTATGCTGCCGACGATTTTCCTTGTCTCAATGATTTATTTTGCACTAGATAAATTTAGCTTGTAATTGTAATGTAGCAACATATTAATAAAATAACTTGTATTAAATATTAAAATAAATAATATAACTGTTTGGTTTTTACGTTTAGTTATTTTTTTATGAAATTTTCAACCTATTTTTACCCCTCTAGCACACGCATTCTAATCCTAAATAGTAAAATAATCCAGAAGAAGAAAGAGAACGGCTAGAGATCATTAATGAGAACGAGCACTGCTACAGTTATGGTCCATACTTTGTGGGATTAACTGCATATAAGTGAAATACTGCCGCCGTGTCGTGTCGGTGAAGCCGCGTTTGGAGCTGGATTCAGGTATTTCCTAGAGCTCAATCAACACGAGGCAAATTAATTCATTATTAGAAACACAGTACAAAAAATTTCGTATTCGTAATTCAATTCATGAGAAATAAATACATACAAATTCTTGCGAAATTTAATCTCATGTTCCTTTATTTTAATTTTCTTTTTTATACTTCATTAAGAAACATTTTTAAGTTCTCATTTAAGAGATCCTTTTGTCAGGGCCACAAAATAAAATTTAACTCTTACTAAAATTAAAAAGAAAAACCTAACACAAAATTTGGTGAGGATCTTATACACAACAAAAAAAGTGTAAAATATGTGGATATATAAACACTAACGCTGACTAGGTGCGCTGATAAAATAATCACACTTTTGAAAAAATTGATGAATTTTCAATTTTTTAAGAAATAATAACTTTAAAATAGACCAATATTTAATAATAAATTTTAAAATATATTCCTAAAAATTTTGATTGTAATATCAACATAATTAACATATTGCAAAAATAATAATAAGATATGAACTTAATTAATCATATTATTAATATATAAAAATTATATACTACTATTATTTAGCGATGCAATCCTACATTTTTTGATAAGTTAAAAAATATGTAAAGTGTTAAAATAAATTAAAAACATGATAAATATATCATTAAATATTAACATAAAAAGTTCCTATATTAACACTGCAGAAAAAGTAATTCAGTTCTCAAATCCTTTCATTGGCAAATGATATGTCCAAGATATATTTTTAAATTGAGAAAAAATTTCTCTCATCAAAATTATCTAATAAAAAATAAATTTATAAAAATAATATTTTTTAAATTATCAATTTTTAATTTTTAAATTGGCTCATTATAAAATAAAATTCTTCCAACATTAATATTTTCATCCATAAAATTTGAAATTAAAATTTTGTTTAAAAGAAAAAGTATGAAACCAATTCAACTTTTGTTATACGGAAAGTGTATATCACATCAAATGCGTTGAGAACCAACCATAAAATTATGAATTTTCGACCGTGGAAATATGGTACACAGTCGTTCCGTGTGGGACCCTAGGGGAGGTAATTATCGCTCTCTCCCGTTGAATATTGTACCCTCCGTACCCCCAAGACTTCCGTACGTGTCAACGTGTCGCGTGCATTCACGATCCCGTTTCAACTCAACGGCTTCGATTTGTGAACCGCTGCTACCTTCTCTACTGTGACTCTCCTTCGTCGCTCACTGCACCACGCGCTCTTGCTTGCTCTTGTACCTGTCAGTTCTTTTTTTTATTTTTCTTTTAAAGCTTTTTCTTTTCCATTTCATTTATTTATCTTTTTAAAAAACAGATACTGTAGACATGTGTCTCCCCTTTGAATCGTGCTGCATTGGCAGGACCACCACCACAGCTTCAGCCTCAATGCCCATTCTTTGCAAGACCATACGGTATTTGGATAAACTTATGTATACACACTCTAGTCTTTACAACTGTTATTTTACATTATTAATTATTGATTAATATTCTAGTGTATTGCATTTCATATAATATTGCATATTAAATATACGTAATCTGCATGCTCTTCCAGCTGAAAAGACATGTCAGCTTTGGTTTTCCATGCAATGCACTAGATTTATGTTTTTTTTTTACCTATTTTACTTAATTTTGTTTAATCTTTTTCATGTTGCTTCTTCTACGCCGGTTCACTGACAAGTATTTTCTACTTTCAGCCTAATTTGTCAACAAGTAGAATCTGATTTCGGCTAACGACTTTATAACTAATTATATTTCAAGTGATATTATGTTATTATACAACTACATGTGGCAGGTTTCCTGAACTTCAATTGTGCGTACAACTTGTACTATTGTTTAACTTTAAAGTTGAAGTCATACATTACTTGTTTGGTGAAACTGTCAAATGCGATGAGCCTTCCTTCCTTGCATTCGTTGAAGACTTCAAGGTGCCATATTTAGTTTAATCATATTAAAATAAAAAAATAAAAAAAAGGATTCTCAACAACAGTATGCGCTTTTATTGTTCTGGTCAGGTTACAGAACGCAGACCAAATGTTGATCAGAAGAGAAAACCATGTCGTTGGTTGAATGAGTTATTTTTCATGTGAAATGTAAATAATTATAATTATAAGTATGCTCTAAGTCGGACAGTAAACAAAAGTCTAGGGCAAAGCTTATTCATTGGAAAATTTATATATAAATATAAAAAATTGTAAATATGGTTTACTCCTTTTTATAATACGTGTTTCGTTATCTAATTAAAATCATTTTTTAAAAAATATTTCTAATTTTTTATCAGAGACTTATAATTCAGATCAAACATTCTTCATTATTATATTTGTTTTCGTTTTATGTTTTAATAAAAGTGAAAAATATGAATTGACTGCCAATGATATCACAATCAATATGATGTTAATAAACATTGAATATGTAATAAGTTGACTATTATCTTTTTTTGTCGGCAATTATCATCTGACATTTTGATTCAGAAAATGCATACGAATTTTGTCTTTTTATTCTAGGAAAAAAAGAGGGCAAAAAAAAAGTGGCCCTTCAGATGGGAGATGGCCTATCATTTGTTGAGGGACAGACATATGCAGCCAAATGGTGGCAGTGCATAGAGCACTCCAGCAAAGAGACGGTGGCAAGCCGAGTAGGCCGGTGACGATGATTGCCAAGCGCCAACCAGGCAACCACAACTCCGTTAATTATTAAACAAATATTTTTAGGATACTTGATAAGAATTTAAAAAAAAATTACATAAAAAATTTATTTTGTATAATTTTTCAAGAGTCTTATCATTTTTCTTACAGCATTTATTACCAAAATCCTAAATGCATATATTAATTAGTACAATGATACTTACATAAACAAATCTGATAAAATCCTTGCAAAATCTCGTGTAATTATTAAATTTTAAATTTATAAGGCGTGCTTCTTTCATTTTTAATAAAAGTTGTTTTAATATTTTTATACATCATTTTAAAATTTTACCAAAAGATTAATTATTCTATATTAATTTATCTTTCTTATTTTTATCATTTTGTATTTGAAAATTGCTTATATAATTTCATATTGAAAGTGACAATTACCCTAGACCAATTGGTTGAAATGAGAGTGAACTAAAGATGACAAATAAGCCAACTCACTCCAATTGGTTCTATCATGGCATAGGTTAACTTAAAAATGGGAGCTAATATGCTGTAACTCAAGTGATATTTTTCTTGGTCTATGTGACAAGAGATTTGTTGCTTTTGGGGTCAAGGGTTTGATTTTCATTTGCCTATTCTCTTCCCTATTTTCACTAAAAACTCCCTAGAATCCCCCTCCCCCCCAAAAAAAAAAACTTAAAAATGGGATGGCGCAAGTTCAGTCATTTTAACAAATAAAGTTGAAATTGTCAACACTTCCTATTTTATAGTTGGTTTTGTGGCTTGCTATTAGAAGTGTTCATGACCCAACCCAGTTCGATAAACCGTTTCGACCTAAAGCTTATTGGGTTGAGTTTGGATTTTGAAATGTTGACATGGTACATTTTTGGGTCAAGTTTGAGTCATACTTTGTCTTGGCTCGACTTAACCCAAAGTCATAGAATTCTTAGAAAGATGTATTTTTCAACAAAATTAGTGTTAAAACTTATGAGAATTTTATTCTTCAGTTAATATATTTTACATAACATGATGTTATTTTTGTATTTATATAATTTATTTTGAAATATATATTATAAAATATCTCTTGAATTTTATTTCTTATTTCCAAAATTTTATGATTTTATTATGTATAATATCCAAAGTTATATATGCTATCTAAATGTCAAGTTGACTCTGTTTAGTTGAACTTGGCACGACCTATCTTTTGTACGCTCCTTGTTAGCATGTAAACTTGTCAAAAGATTTTAAAAAAATTAATTAAAAAAAAGTTAGCAAGTTAACCCATCAACTTGCCTAAAAGTGAAGAACAATAGTAGGCTAGATGGTTAACTTGCGAGTTGACTATTACAAGTCCCAAATCGAAAAATTATGTCATCCAAGTGTGATATTTAAATTTAAGATCTCTCTTATCAAATAGGCTAGTCTTTTGGGTTCACTTTCCTTTGGACTTGAGTCATCCATAACATTAGTGTTTTCATTAAGAGGCCGACACACAAAAGAGGGCGACTTAGGAAAGGAGTCCGAAAAAAGGCTACCAAAAAGGCTAAAGTGAAGCCATTCAAAGTGAATAACCTAGAGTAGGCCTCCGTGATGACCTATAAGTTAGGAGTGATCTTAAAAAAGACTAAATAGAAGGCTAGAGTTGAAGCCACCCAGAATGAGCAACCGTGGTCGTCGACATTTAAGGTGGGAATGTTACAAATCCCATATCAAAAGTCATGCCATCCAAATGTGGTACCTAAGTTAATCTTTTGGGTTGATCTCTTCTTTGAATTTGAGTTTCTAACATTGACATACAATCTCACTTAATTTAACTTAAAAATGGAAAAAAAAAAAAGGGGATTAGGAGGGTCAACATGCAGGTTAACATGCTTAGTTCATCAATAAAAAGTAAAAAAATTAAGAATAAAATAAATAACCCACTAGTGTTATCCACTTTGTCATGTCATAACTTGCAAGCTATATAGAGCATGCTAAAATAAACCATTTAAGAATAATAATAATAATAATAATAATACTAGCTTTAGTTCGTTTTATATGTTACTTTAACCATATATATACAAGAATTAAGAAATTTAAAATTAAGAATTAATTAAGAAATGTATTTATTAAAATACCTTTATTTAATTTATAATATTAATTAATTCATTCTATTAATTTTATATTATATTATCATTTAATAATATACTTAGACTTGCATAATTGGTAAAATTAAAAGAATTAATAATAAATATTTTATTAATATATAAAAATAACATATGAAATAAATTAAGAATTTTTTTTAAAATAATAGATAAAGTGCGCGGAATGTAGTAATAAATAAATTAATAATAAAATAGTGATAGTTCTTAATACGATCATGCTAGACCGTACAGTTTGCCATGGACTGGTTTCTGCCACGTATATATACTCGATGCAATGCACCTACTTTTCCCCGTGTCGGTGCTGCATTGTCTCACCGTCACCCGTGACCCTGGTTTATTCTCTCTCTTTCTCTCTCTCTCTTTCTCTGTTTTTTTTTTTTTTTTGGATATGATGGCCCTGGTTTATTCATTCCTTCGTTAACTTGGAACTCTTTCACCGTCACGGGGGCCCTAAACAAGCGACACATGCATTGTACTTGAAGAATCTCCGTAGCCTTACATTTACGTGAAAATTTTGGAAATGCTTCAAGCTTGTTGAGCATTTATAAAAATATTTTATAAATAGCTGATTAATAAAAATTCTAAATTAAAACTCAGCTGTAAGATAAATGATAAACTCCCGTTGGCTCCTCCGACCTTCCCTTAATAAAGTAGTATCATTCAATCAATTTGTTACTTTTGAATTTATTCAATCGAATAAATGCAATAGTTTGGACACAACTACGCTATTTATTTTTTTTAATTAGTATTTCAACTAATTATCACATGTTTATTTATTGTTAATTATGATTCAATTATATTTTTAATGATTAGTTTGCACTTTCATGTAAATAAGATTTATAAAGAGAATAAAAAAGGCAACCCCTTTAGTTGTTTTTTTATTAATAACTTTTTCAGATTCTTTTTTTTTTTCCTAACAAGAAAAAGGTCATTACAAATAAACTTTATTGATATTTATTGAGTGTAATTCGTTTGACACTGCCTCTAATTTCTTTTAAATTTTATCACATTGTTTTTACGTCAATAAAATATAGAAAATTAAACACCGTCAAGTTATATTATTTATCAACAAAATAATACGAGAATAATTAGTGAATTTCAAATTTATGATCATATTGTGACGTCAACGTCAATCTGATAAATGTGCTATGGAGTCACGCTCTGGTTTAATTACGTGTTCCCCTAACTTTTGGCACAAGAAGCGTAGGAGTTGGCGATTTTCTTCTCACAAAGCTGTTCAAAATCTTTATTATTAACCTTTTTTATTTATTTAATTGTCCATTAGTTATTGAATTAACGATCTGAAAAAAAAAAATTATAAAGCGGTCAAGAGAAGCCTAAATTTTGAGTGAGTCTCTTAATGGGTTATAATAATGGATCTTAAGTCAGCCATTTGAAGATAATCAGCCTATATTTTTTCACTTATATACTCTCACTTCTTACTTAACTAATTTTTTATTGATATGAAAATTTCTTAATATTTACAGGGAATAAATAATTAATTTAATCTAAAAACTATCGATTACTGAAAACTTTACAAGATCATCATCAATGGAACACTATATATCGACGTAAACTTTTAAAATAATGAATTTATAAAGTTTTTTTTTTTATTTATATACTTTCACTTAATTCATTTTGTACTATTTAATATTTCACTACTTGTACTTAAATTTTAACTAAGACAGAATATATGAATCTTGTAATTTTAAATTAATAAGATAAACTTCTTATTTTTGTTCTCTGTCACTATATTCACGAAGTGACAATAGGAGATTTAAACAATAGTTTTGTGTGTTTTCAAACTTTAAAAGCATGTGAGGTCTGAATACTCACATCTATATTATGCTGTAGGATATATTTAATGCATAGTAACCATAGTTTACGGTCACGATCATGATCCCATTCAAAGCTTTAATAGTTGTAATAGTAGTATCACAGAGAGAGTGACTGATGCAAACCGCAATTAGAAGAGTATGACATTTAGGAAAAGGAATTCCGGAATATTAAGAAGAAGATAAGAAAGGAAGGTGAAATTCTGAAATATAGAATAGTTAACGATAATGATCATTGTAACAGCAGTCATGATCGTGTCATTAGCTGCGGGACAGACCGAAAGCATCAAATCTTAATCCCTCTTTTGCTTTGCTAGCAAGACATTAAGTACTTGTTTGATTTGAAGTTTGAGAAGGGTAAAAGCTATTTTTAACAGAAATAAAAAAAATGTTATTATTTTATATAAATCTATTTTGAGAATATGCATTTTTATTTTCTTGTTTTATTAAAATATAAAATAAATAGGCTTTAAAATAAAATATTTTTTATACTTTTTGCTTAATTTATTTAATAAATTTAATACTCACATTTTTAATAAAATATCAAATTTAAATTTTATGAATTAAATAATTAATATTATTATAATAAATTAATTTAACGCAAACAGTTAAGCCCGACTAATTAACATTCAATAATCTTTAATTTTGATTCAGTAATTTTTTCAATACTAACTATTTCTAATAAAAAGAAATAAAATAAAACTTCCCAGTCATATTGCACAATGAAGGTGAAGATAAGAAAGAACTTCTAATGTTAAAATTTCACATGATTTTACTATGTATTATATGTCACCATTGAATAAGAATGTGGGGTTAAATCTAAGACTCACAAAAGAATTATCAATAGTAAACAATAATATATAATAAAATTATATGAATTTTTGATATTAAATGATCTATTGATAATTTCTTAATAAAATAATCTGAAATTCTTAATAGATCATTGAAAAGAAGACAATTAACCTTTTTTTTAATTTACCATAAACAATAACAAATAGAGGAGTTAGCACATTTTTTAATTTTTCGATTAACAGGCCAATTGGTTCAACCCCAGGACATGGGAGCAAGAAACAAAAAGTCTCAAGTTGATGGTGCAGTTAAGGCACACTTAGCACCATCAACTCGAGCACTTAGCACTAAAGGTGCGTTGGCCGCTGTGAGTCCCGTGTTTTGCCACATTTTTGTATGGAAATTAGTCACACTTTTTATCCTTTAACCACACCCATTTATCCTGAGGCCCAATTTTTGGGGTCAATTCTAAATTTCACCAATTTAGCTTTTATTTTCTTTCTTTCTTTCTTTTTAATAAATCTTTCTTTCTTCTTTCAATGGTGCAGCCAGTTATGCACAAATAATTTCTGAGCCTTCTGCGATGGAGAATTTGGTGTCTTCCATCTTGTCATTACATCAGCCGCTGTTATGATCAGCTTATAACCAAATTCAGAATTTCAGATATTCTTCCTTTTCTTTTTCCTTTTTTTTTTATAGAACTGCCAATATCTAATTCCTAATATCAAGAACTAATTAATCTAATTTGATTTGGTAGAGATTCTTGAAAGGGATAAAGGCCTTTTTAAAAGAATTTTTTTCCATTTTTAATACTTAAATCCAATATCTCTAATTAAGATATTAAAATACCGATCATTTTAACCAACTAATCTTAGTCAAATTTCAGATATTCTACCGAATCTTAAAGTCAAATTATATTGCTCTATGACTGACATCAAAGAAAAGGTGAACGAATGAAAAGAATACAGTTGGAAACAAAACTTCATCAAACAACACAAGATTAAAAGTCAGTTATTTCTTCAAACTCCACTTAATTTCTTGAGGTTTGGCAGAAAGATTAGCAAAACTTGGTTTATAATTTCTCTCCCATAGTACTTAAAGTTTTAATAAATTATTGTAACAAAAATAATTATGTTGCTATGGTTAAGGGAAAAAATCTTTGTAAAATTAAATATGTAACTTCATACTATTACATATTCATAATAAAACGGGATTATTGCATTAGTTCAAAGATATTTGTTTTGGAAGCTTACTTCGATTTGGATATGAACCAAACTTACTCCTGAACCAATTATCTAAACCATGGCCCCCACGTGGCTATTCAAGTTCTCTGCACTCCATCACGGATAGACGAACCATTATGTATTTTATTGCTTACTGGGTTTCTGGTGCGCTAGCATAATGTTGCATTGAATTCGCGTCGCAATCGTTCACCAAAGTCCTTCTCCACCACCGACTGAACATCTTAACCACTGTATATATCCACTTCCGATCGATCATGCCAATTATGACAAATCCAATCGATTCCCTTATGACTGCCTGGCCCTGTCTTTACTTCGTAATGTAGAACTGTAGCATCTTGATCCCATGCTTCTTCTTTTTTTTTTTTTTTCCCTCTCACGGATTTTTTGGAAAAAGTTTGGTTGATGACATTTAGTGAGAAATTTCAAAATAATTATTAAATAAAAATATAGTAATTATTACTCTATTAAATTTTTTTAAAAAACTAATTAATATCTAGAAATTTAATATTATTAATTTCTTTGATAAATGTCTTAAAAAGATATGAGAATAATTTTTATGTATTGACAATATTTTTTTGATGATATGTATTAATAATGTAATATAATTTTATATCGTTAGTTAA
The DNA here is from genome assembly GCA_031439595.1 of Pterocarpus santalinus. Classification (NCBI taxonomy): domain Eukaryota; kingdom Viridiplantae; phylum Streptophyta; class Magnoliopsida; order Fabales; family Fabaceae; genus Pterocarpus; species Pterocarpus santalinus. The sequence goes on from CM062532.1 coordinate 65,040,514, forward strand.
TAAAAATAAAAAAAATTGTCATATCATCTCTTTTGAAGTTAAACATATATAATTATCCAACATAATTTAATAATTTTTTAAATTTCTATTGATTGCAATAATATATATAGAAATTATTCTCATAAGGTAGTTATTGGAAAACTTTTTTTCACTGAAGAAAGATCAAAAAAGAAAGATTATTTCATTTCAAGGTCATGTCACAAGATTAAAAAATGCTTGCAATTATACTTCCACGAACTGAATTTCTAACCGTAAGTCCACCTACTTTAAAACTATTATGATACATTTTGAAGGGATGGTAAGTGAGAAAATGACAAAGAATAAAATGATCAAAATTACGTAAAGTGTGTTTAGGAGTAATTTAAAAAGAGGAACCGAAATATAAAGAGAAGATCAAGGCATTTTTCTCTTTTCACTTAAAACTTTTATATTTTCTTGTCTTTTTAGATTAGGGGTCAAGGTAAAAATCATATCATTCATATGACTTTCGATAGAAGTTCCTTCGATTCTTTCATATAAAAAATCAAATAAGAGAACGATATATATATTTTCATTCAATTTCTTATCTCTTAGTCACATTTTATTATTAACAATAGACATTCTATTTAATTTTCTTTCAATTTTTAAAACATATCCTTAGTTGAGGTTGTTGACAACTTTTAGACATTTCGGTCAAACGCATGCAACATCTGCGGCATTGTCTAAGTCCCTCCAGCCTCTCAGCCATGAACATATGGCATGCGATCCATGTATCTTTCATCCTAGATTCGAACTCTTGTTAGCGGCTTAACATAGTACCTGATATGACGCAGGTGTGTCCCTTAAAATTCAAGCTTCATTTTCTAATCGAGCAACGAAATGTGCTTCGAAAGTCAGCCCTATTAAATTATGATGAGCATAGCACAGATATTGCCGTTGTTTTGAGGCAAAGAGGAATGAGTCAAATCAATCAGAGGTATATTAAATGAAGGCTCGGACTCCAATGGATAGGATCTATATTTTTGCATGTGAAGCAATTGTAAGGGAAGGTTGTACGTGACCATCCTCAAGCAAAATTGAAGGAAACTGCACTAATTATCTGCCCAATCATTATTGTAACTTTCGGCAATTTGAAGCAAGCGTGTGTTTTCTTTGAGAATCGAGATCCAATTTGGAAATAGGAAACTCAATGTTACGAAAGGCCGTTGTTGATGGAAACAATAGCTTATGATCCCTATGCTCCATTTCCATGACATAAATTCTTCAGTAGTTTACTATACTTAATTTCCTTCCTCCCGCAGATAAGGGCCACTGCAGACCTACACACTTCGTGTTGCATGACTTGAAAATTATGATGCATGATTTTAATAAAGAAAGCAGTTTATTAAATTTAAAAGTACTGCCACCATTTTATAATAGTTGTTAATTTAGTCATTTTTACATAGACTAAAAAATATAAAATTAATATATAATTATGATATAAATTTACTAAAATATTTTTATTAAATTTTATTATATGATAAAAAATAGCTACCTCTTTCAATCAATAAAGATAAAAGATAAAATTAAAAAATCAACAATAAATATTATATTAATAAGTGAGAATAATAATTATTATGAACAAATTTTTTTTACCTAAATTAACAACTATTGTAAACCGAAGAAAGTATATAATAGGCCAACAAAGGTGCGAGAAGAAAGAGAGTGGGGAAAAAAGTTGCATAAATAAATTTTGGAGGATTTTAAGAGTCAACCAATTGATGAAGACAATGATAAAATCAATATAGAATAATTAATTTTTTGTTAAAATTTTAAAAAGAAGTATATTATGAAATATTTTTTTTTCAAATTAAGCAATTATTATAAAATTAATAGGGGGAGTAGCTTATTCGTCCAAATTATTTACCTAATCTTCATTTTTAGTTCTATATTTAATATTAACCTTGTTAAATTCCACATTGTTTAAGAAATTGTCAAAATAACCTTTATAATCATTTAAGCAATCATTTCCTCGCGAGCTAGTTTTTACGGTGAAGTCATGCCTATAACATCTTCTTTTTGATAAAATATTTTATATAGATTAATTTGATTAATCTACTTTATTGAAATAGTTTAATTAATTTTGTGACAACAATTTATTGATCTATTAATTAAATCATAAATATTAACTTTTAAAATAAGACTATAAATTAGCATTGATAACATCAAAATATATTAATAACAATAAGTTTTATTAAGATAAATAATCCTACTGACCTTCTAAAATTTGTATACATGTGATATAAAATAAAAATATGATAAAAACATATAATAATACAAGACAAGAAACGAGAAGAGGGAAGCATGAAACTACACATGTTTTATGACATTAATCATATAATAATAATAATAATAATAATAATGTAAAAATCTCTTACCGTGCTTGAATGTTTGAAGGAAGAGTCAACGAAACTAATAATCACTTTACCTAATTGGCTTGAAAATGAAGCATGGAGGCCAGACAGTAAAGTCATGGCAGTTATAGTAAATTTTAACCATGGCCGTAAAGTTAAATGGAAAAGATGGTAGTGGTAGAAATTTCACTACCTTTGTTCAAATTTTTCCATGTGAAGCACTTCAACTCATGCCTATAAATAGGCATGTAGACATGGTAAATTACTTGCACAAAGGAAAGGAAAGAAGTAGATAGAATAGTTCTACCATATGTAAATGTTGGTAGCGAGAGAAAAGAGAGAGAAATAGCAAAGAGAAGAGTTACGACTAGCAAAGAGTTCGGTAGGCATGCAATTTTGAAGTAGATAATGAAATTAGCTATGAAATAAAATAATAACAATATTTACTTATTGCAAGTCATCTTATTTAATGCTTCTTTATACTCATTACTATTTACTTTATAATTTATTTTTCCAAGTTACTTTATGTTCTCCTGTATTATTGCTCATTGTTATTTGTTATTGCAGTTTAATTATGATTCCAAGTTCTTTTATTCATTGTTCTTTTATATTAAAGCTGCTTATATTAGTACAATTTATTTATTGTTTCAAGTTATTTAATTTCATTTTTTTAATATTAAAGTTGCTTATTATGTATTGTCGTTTATTGATTATTCCAGTTATGTTATTTTATGTTAATTATTATTGTTGTTGTTGTTTATACAATGATATATTATTTTGAGTTGTCAAATTTTATCGTAATTTCTTTAGGTGACCAATATTAAGAGTAAAGTATTAAATAAGCATATTAAAATAAGTAAAATTTATTATATATGGATCTGAACTATTAAATACCTTTATTTGAAATTTTATATCTTGATTTATAGACAATATAATAACTCTTGATTTATGGACATTACTATAATTTTATAGTAATCTTTGCAAGGATATGACCTTTATGTGCTAAATGCATCATGATGATAAGGGCAGACTCATGAACCATGATGAGAAAGTTTAAAAGAAATTAAAAAAGATCTTACATTTAGTCCTTTTAGAAATTAATATTCAGATTTGATAACTCTATATTTTGAGAAATTTTATTGAGATATTATGTTATTTATTTTACTCAAGCTATATTATTTCAGTTTTTATGCACTTCATTTACTTTAAGTTTTTGAGTTAATTTATATTTTTTGCATTTTATTCAGTTTATTTTATTGCTTAATTTAATGTTTTATTATTTAATTCATTATGTGAAGAATTTATGTTATTCAAATTATTATTTATTTTATGTTATGTTTATTGCTTAAGTGTATGCATATTTATATTTATTGGGAATTGATGCATAATAGTGAGTAAGTAATTTTAAAAAAAGACATTTAATATTTTCCGCTAACCGTCAAGAAGGCAGACGAATATATGTAAGATTCTTTATATTATCTGTCTTGGTTAGTGTGGCATAAAGATCTCGCTTTATCGTTACGATATTAAGAATAACATTAAAGAATAAGAATTCAAGAGACAATTTTCGAATATATGTAAGACAAATAGATAAGGGAAAGTGAAAGTTAAAGCAAAAAAATTATAATCTTATTAATGCCTATTGCATTTTAAGCTGCATAACAGATTTCTCTTAGTATTTATTGCTCATACTATTATGAAGTATTATATGATTATGTAGTCGTGAGAATTTCCGTGCTAAGACATAGTTGGAACCATCATAGTTCAAATGCTTTAGAACTCTTCATTATCTACTGAAAATTTTCAATTTTCATTATATTTTTGGGGATCTCAGATTAGTCAAATAATACCTTAGAAGAAGGCAAACTCCACTGGCTACTAAAAACGTATGAAGTTATATTTAAATGAATCGTACTTTTCATTATCTTCTTAAAAATGTTTAGCCTATGACCAATAAAGGTTTACTTTGGCTCTGAGCATCTTAGTATATGGATGTATGTTAATCTTAAATCTAGAACTTTCTATGTGAATTTGTGTCATTTGCGTTACTATGAATGGATGTTACAAGACCGACAATCTTAATTAAGATGATATTAAAGTCTATCTTATGATTGATATTGGGCCATTAAGAGATATTTAATCTTACAAAGTTCACGTTTCAAATGTTTAGTTTTGGGCATAAATGAGATGTGTTAAGTCCCATATTACTTAAGGATATGATCAAGATAACCTTTATAATAATTTGGATGGCCTTCTCCTCTTGAATTAGTTTTTTTAAGATAAAGTTAGGCCGACAATCTTAACAAACATAATGTTACATATCTATTAAAATTATAAAAGAGAAAAAATAAGATGGTAAAACGATTAAGTGAAAAACCTCATCAATTCCTATGTTTTCCTTGCAATAATATATTTTCTTAGGGGTAGACTTAGATTCTTTTTATGGGAGGGCCAATATTTAATAGTTAATTTTATATAAAGAATAATATATATCTTATAATTTTTATTCTTATCTTTTTTTTTTTGGTGCATACTCTTATCTAAAAATTTAAATATTAATCAACATATATAAAAATAAATAAATATTTCACAATCAAAACTTAAGAAGTACACATATATTGATATACACACAATATATTATCTATCATAATATTTAAGCATATGCTTAAATAAAGGGTTTATAAAAACTAATTGTATTTGTAATATTCAAGTACTAATCAATTTTGTTTGCAAAATTATTGAAACTATGACTAAACTAGTGTAACTACCTCTTTTTTTTTTTTAGTAGTTGTATAAAAGAAATTTAGAGGGGGCCAAATAAGAAAAAATAAAAAATTTTACAAAATATTAAAATTTTTAGGGGGGGCTATCGCCCCTCTCATAACACAAGAGGAGCTGCCCTGTATTTCCTATTTCTATTTTTCATTCGAATTAATATTTTTTAGGTTTTGGTAACAAGTATATTCAGGGTACTTTTTTTTTTTGAAGAGTTTTGTATAATAAATAAAGTATTGTATATTAATTTTTATATGAAATTATTTTATCTTAAATTCTTAACAAGTATATATACGTTAAAGGCATTACTTAGCAAAATTTATATTTTTGAAGAAAAAGAAAAGCTTAAATATGTTCTTAGTCCCTGAAAAAAACCAAAGTTTAGTTTTAATTCTTGTAATTTTTATTTTGTTTTGATCCAAAAATATCTCATCGTGGTTAACTTTGGCCCTTACTGTTACTGAGATGTTGTCAACTTATGATGTGGCTAACGACAATCCAACTTACTATTGCCATGTCACCTCTACATTTCTTCTTCCTATTCTCTCTCCTTCCACCATCATCACCACCCATCATCTCTCTCTAGCCCTAACCCCAACCATCACCTCTATTCTCTATAAATCCCTTACCCTAATCTGTCTCCCTTTTTCCCTAAGCCCTACCATCATCATCATCTCTCTCTAAACTCATCATCTTTCTTTTGTTCCTTTTCCACTCCTCCACCACCACCGCTACCACCACCATCTCCTAACTCTTTTCAACGTCCTCAAACAAGCCTCCACTGCATTCGACCTACTCCCTCTCTTCCTTCCTCTCCAAAACCTCACTATTCCACTGCCGCCATTAAAGCCCTCCTCAAGTTCGAGCTCAAGCCCAAGGCCTTCCACCACGACGGTCGTGACTTCTTCTACAGTCAAATCACCACCTTTAAGATCTTCAAGCTCGCACACTCTTCACCCTTGTGATCGCCCTCCCTGCCTTGGTTTGGGCATGCACACAATGAACAACCTTGGAGCAACAACAAGACGCATGACAGCGGCCGCATTTGGGCTAAAAATGCAGTGGCACAATGACAGCTTCTCCTCTTTGCTCACGCAATGACGATGCAATGCGGCCAGGATCCATGGTGGCGAACGATGATGACAATTAGTGGCTCCTCCTTGAAAAAGTTTCGATTTTTATTTATTTATTTTGGATGGATACTGTGTTGCTTTTTGTACGTTGTTATTGTTTGAGTTCTGGGTTGTCTCTGGCTTTTGTGTTGTTTTGGGTTTTTTGGACAAAAATTTCAAGTTGATTTATGAGTTATTGTGAAATGTGAGACATGGGTAGTGATTGAGAGATGTGGGTTCTGTGTTGTTGTTAAGGGGTGGGGATTTGGATTTGTTGTGTTGTAATAGTTGTTTTGATACTAAAAAGTTTGTGTTTTTTTTTTTTTTAATTTGGTTATCATACTAGGTGTTGGAATGCGTTTTTAATCTAATAGAGTTGGGGGTTTTGAATTAGTTCTTTGTATTTTTGGGCGATAATGGTTTTGAAGTTGATTTTGGATAATGGTTGTTCTTTGGCTTTACTTAATGTTGAAAAAGAAAGGGAAGAAAGAAGAAGGGATAAGTGACAGAGAGAAGAGAAGAGGATGAGGGGGAGAAGGGAGTGGAAGAAAGAAAAGGAAAGGAGGAAGAAGACGAGAAGTGCGAGGAGGGAGGGGAATGAACAAGATAGAATGCCACGCGGAACATAAGAGCAGATGTGATAAGTATGCGTTAAATTTTCGTCAGTCACATTAGCAGTGAATAGATCTTCATTAATGGTAGGGACCAAAAATAAAAATTTTTAAAAAGTTTGGATGAAAAAATAATCTTAAAAATCAAAATCCAAATTTATTAATTTTATAAAAATTAAAAATATATTTAAATCTAAAAAAATAATAAAACCATCATACATGCGCTCCATATGGCGTACACAAGGTAGGAGCCCCGTGCGTGCGGAGTGCACAAACATAAATGTTTAGACAAAGTCGGCCAAGTTTTGAAGTAAAATCAGGACCAGGAGTGCAGCAAAAGCGTCAAATGGTGATCTATGAAAACTGGGAAGGCGTTCTGACACTTCTACTTGTTGGACGGAGAGTATAGATAAATTCACATGATTCGAGGACCGCGCTGCTGGCAACCCAGATTATTAGACAAATGTCGAGCCAAGGAAAGAGATTGCCACCCCCACACAATTAAACAGTCTCTTCCTCAATTGTCCATGATTTGTTATTGGTAGTTACGTTTGGTGTATCACGCACTCTTGGTCGATGATCACATGGCTCGTGATCGTGAACTGGTTGAAACCAAAAATTTTACTGTGCAAAGAAACTTAAGTGGTGGGTCCACACAGGCATGAGAGGGTGAGACCAAGCTGTAACATGCATGTCAAATTCCGGTGCCTTATTGGTTACGTCTTTATGGAATCTCAGGTGGTTTCATTTGCTGGCCCCAAATGGAGTCCAGTTTGCTGCTCCTTTATTTGAATCCGGATAACATGATATAATTGGAATTATTTGTTAAAATTATAATTGGAATTTGTAGAAATTTTATAAAAAATAATAGAGAAATTAAAAGAATACAAACTGCTCAATTATCTAAAGATTAAAAATAATATTATATCATTCTAATAAAAATGTTGATACTAAAATTATTGTTTAGTATTTTTCATTTTAACCGTGCTGTTTACCTTTTTTAATTGAATAAGCCCTCATCTATAATTGTCACCACTCACCACCCACCACGTGGAGGTCCTGAAATCTCAACCTCCATCTTTAAATCGTCATTCACATGGTTTCCCTCGGTTTTTTTTTTTCTTTTTCGGTCACTTGGGGGGGAAGGGAGGCAAATGGTTTCCCTCAGGTTAAGTATAGAAAAGCGTATAGAATATGTATACAACTCGTTCCTACACTCAATGTTCTTAATTTTTAAGTATGACATCGATCTCTATTTGAATGTTAGCTTTACTCTAAATACAAAACGCTAGGCTTCCTTTGAGTTTGGACATCTTATATTGCAAATAAAACTTGCTCACATTATAAATTCTGTCTTTCAACCAAAACTGAATACCGACGAAAAAAAAAAAAAACAAAACAAAACTGAATCACACCTCATCATTTGACCTCCTCCACTTTCGATTTTAGTGGCATTCTACTACTCTACCTTTATAATTAAAGATTACCATGTTTAGTTATACATCACAAACTCAACGTTAATCCTAACTGAGAGCTGCTACATGGCTCCAAATATTTTAGTACGAATCGCACGAATGGCCGATGTGGGATTTAGTTTTGAATTATTTTTTCTCAACTAATACAAATTATTGCAACATTAGGTATACCCATCCTGTTTCCAGAAAGAATTAATCGAAGCAAGAAACTTTCGCCAGCTAGCATAAGGAAGCACAACCCAGAAAAACATTGCACTAATTCCAAAATTTGTCCTCAGTGAGAATATTTTCCGTCCTTATAACCAAACCAATCACATCTTTAATAGTTGCACGCAGTGCTTTGAGTTGAACACGTATTATGTATATCACTTACTTGTCATATTTCTAGAATTTTAGTTCTCTTCAAAACAAAAAGTGTAAACGTTGTCACTTAAATTGGGAGATTTCTGATGATCCCACGCCAAACCAAGAAAAGAAAAAAAGCATCTCTATTCTATGGTGAAGAACAATATACCTCGGTAGTTGTGATTAATGAATCTTTTTGTTTCTGTCAACCCAATGTTCTAGGCTATAGGTTTTTCCAGATTTTTCTTTAAGAATCAGTTTCTTCTTTAATTTTTGAAGTGCAGAAACTTGAACAATAAGGAATTGGAGAGAAGATAATTCAGGCTCTTAGAAGGTGCAGACAAGAAAAATTATTTTGATCCGTGCGACTCTGTAAACGGTGGCCATAGAACTCTGTCACATGCTTATGCAAAACAAAGCATCCTCAACCTCCACGACCATCAAAATGAGCCCCAGCTGTGGCATTTTTTTTGGGCTAGGTTTCATTGTGTCCTCCCCCTCGCCATTGCCGCAAGAACCCTGTCGGCATCTTCCTGTTCCACCGTCCCAATGATGCCGGAGAGATTGATTTTGCTGAGTGAGGGTTTGGTGGAGTGAGAATGGAAAAGAATGGACCTGACTCAAAGGTAGATGCCATGTCATTCGTAAAAGTTGTCCGAAATTATTTTGGTACCAAAAATCATTTTTCATACTGAATTAACCTTTTGGATTTCCTTAATCCGGATTTATATCATACCATTTGTGTTATAAATATAAAGTGTTTAAAATCTTAATCATCACGTCTTCTAAAATCTGCATTTTACCCTCCCTGTTTGAAGCGTAGTCAATAAATAAACAACGATGCCACATGCAGTCTCGGAATGGATCTCTGAAAACTGATCGCAAATCATGAGGTATTTCAAAAGGAGAAAGGCCACGAGGGTCAAGGGTTACTAAATCCTGAATCTTGACGTTTACATGATCAATATATTATTACCATAATGTAAGGATTATAATCTCTAAGTTTATCAAGGGTAGGTAGTCCGATCCCATATTAAATTAAGAGCACCGTTCTCTTTTGTTCAGAAAAGAAAAAGGCAGTTAATTTATACGTGTATAGGACCAAAAATTTAAAATTAGTGTAACCCTTTTGGCCTTTATAGACTTGATTATACAAAAAGGATGGGGCTAGTCACATGATCATTAGGGTTCGTGTCCCATTTAACAATAAAAAGGGGTCAAATGATTCACCGACTTATTCTGTGTAGGCATGCTTTGCAGTCACTCCCAGCAGACATGGCGAAAACCACTGCTATTATGCTCTTCCCTTTTCAGTAAACTTATTAAGCAGCATGAACCTGTTGCCGCTGCTTATTTATGAAGCTGAAAACCCCATCATTCAAGGGTTAGGTTAATTAGGACTTTCACCAAATGCTGCACATTCATTTTGGACAATAAGGTATTTCTTCTCCAGCACAAGGTCATTCTCCTAGGCCCCTAGTCTCAATTTGTAGAGTGCATGTAATAATGATGACAACCTAATCTAATTTCATACGAGTATTAATTTTAATATAAAATCATCGGTCACAATTTTATGGTTGTGAAAAATTACTCAAACTGTAATTACTTATGAAGACACAGTATACAAAAGTTCATACATAAATTAAGCGTATTGTGATGAAAAGATCTAATTATTACAGTTACACTAAAGCACCACATACAGCTAGCTATAAAAAGGGGTACGCTGACAACAATGTTTTAACCGCCACGATGCCCTCTGAATACAGCATTATGTAAGTTTTATAAAAGGAAAAAGAGCCTATATCTGGAGTGAGATGGCGATGGCTTCAACCTTTTTTCTTTCTTTCTTTTCTTGAAAAAAAAAAAAAAAACTTCCCCTGGCACTACTACATACTTTAGTGCTTAGATTCTGTCGAAACAAAATTTTCTTTTTCTTTTATACCACGAGATCGATATCTTAATAACAGCTAATATTAATTCAAATATGTTGGCAATACGCGCGTTCGTCCAGAATATGCCAAGCTCTTTCCAATTTTTGTCCCTAGAGATAAATTACACAAGTATAAGATAAGATATAGATAGATAGTTATAATGTTTTGTTACAAATCTTTTTAGAATGAATTTGCAGTGTTATTGATTATTTGGATACATGAAAATTTTGATTAATTAATTTGATTAATCTAGCAGTCACCCTTTAATTTTAATAAATTTTGACTAAATTCTGTTAAATTTTTCCAGTTGTGCAAAACTACAATAATTATTAGAATTACTTATGAAGACAGTATTAAAAGATTTAACATTAAGCTTATTGTAATGATTGAGTTGCAACCTAATATAATCTGATAATTAAATAGATTACGAATAGGATTTAGAATTTATAGTGATAAAGATTTAAGTTTAATAAGTAGTAACAACTCTTTTATAGTATATGTTCTGACTATAAATTTTACATCTCGATTGACAGTTTTTTTTTTTTTTTTTATATATACATTATATTGGAACAAGTTGTGTCATTTTTGTTCAGGTAATTAGAGTAAGTAAAAGTTTAAATAATTATGAAATGTGATATGGTTACTCTGCTTCAATATATATTTTCAGTGTGGAAAATGCAGTCACGTGTAAGCAGTATTGATCCCCCTACGCTGCACATACTGTATTGACCCATTTCATCCTTCTAGGGAATTTGGCTTTTGACATTTCCTATCATTTTGTTGAAAAATGGAACGGATTGTTCCAGTTGTTTTCGCACATATTCGTTGCGAGAAAAAAAGTCTCACCTTTTCCTAGAAATTTTAAAAAAAAATTAATTTTGATATATAGTCAATATAAATAAAAATAAATTTACATAAACATTTAATTATGTATTATCATATTAATAAAAATATTTAATTTAATTATCCATTATTTTAAAAATCTTACAAATAAAAGTATATGATTAAATATATGTGTAAAACTCTTTTATACTGATAGTATATCAAAATTAATCTATTAAAAAGATATGATTTTTTAAATAAATTATGTTATTTATATATCAATATTTGATATCAAATATAACATCTTCTACATAAGCATTCAATATATTATTTCACTTTAATATATGCCTATTATATAGAGTCCCATACCATGTCTATAAATTTAAGTTAAGGAAAAATATTTTTTTTCTTTTTCAAATACGGTTTTGCACTGGAGACTTCATGGATTTTATTTTAATTTTATTCTTTATTTCTCTATATATTTAAATTAATTATACTTATTGTATAAGATAACTCGTAAAATAAGAGCATATAGTTGTAATTGGACTTTGTGATTCGATTGTAGTTTAGTTCGTAACTATTTCAAACTTAATCAGAGGGTTGTAAAATTTGAACCCTCAGTTTTGTTAATCAAAACCAATGGTGACAATTTTTATGAGGCGGCGACAGATCCTTCAATTGCAAAACTAATACTCATCCCTACTCATCCAACGATTGACAGTGTCTTATTGTCTTTTCCTACGGTTAATGAGATTCAAAATTCTAACATTACTTATAAATACTACTTCGACTATATATATATATATATATATATATGCTTCATAAAAGTTTTTCTGCGTTATCTTGTATTGTATGTGTCCACTAAAACCTGTGAATACGTTTATATTGGTGCTACATATTCTTTAGATTAAGAAGCATAAAAGAATGTAACTATGGTGATTAGGCGCAAAATTGACTTTATCCGTCTCACGAATGAAAGGAATTATTCTAAATAAAGGTGCTGTCTTGAGGCAATCATTTTAAGGATTAACATGAATGGGACAATTTTTCTACCGATTTGCTCTGGTCAGCTTATATTTGTTAATAATGGGACTAGGGCTGTTCTTAGAACTGGCACCCAAACGAAGTCCATCTCGTGTTTTTTTTTGGGTCATTAAGCCCATCTCTCGTGTAATGCCTTCGCTTCTCAGTGTTGCATGTGAACAAGAGCAAGTGGGTCCTATATAATAACATTTAAATCTTTCATAATGTTGTCCAATCTAAAAACAGAGCAGGTTCCCCCCCCCCTCCCAAAAAAAAACATAGCAGGTTTCAAAGATGGATCACTAAACTCGGGCCCGCCTATTCCTGGGTTCTACCTATTTTTTTATTCTTGATATAGAAAAAAACATTGTGTGGAAAAAAAAAGAAAAAGAAAAAAGAAACATAGTCTATTGTGTCGCTCTCATCTAGGGCTTATATTAACAGTTATTTTGATATCTGAATGAAAAATTATGGCCATCTGAAGTTGGGCTGGTTAATTTGGAGTTGATTTTCATCTATGGTTTAAGTTTTCTTGATTCTTGGTTTGTGTGGTATTATTTAGACCTTGGATATTGATTGCTCACTTATTTTCGAGGGTTTAAGGAATTTTTGAGTAGTAAAAGGTAAAAGTGGTGAGAACATTAGAAGGTAAAAGCCAAGAAAAGTTGAGTCTAAATATAAGTGGATTGAGTGACCATAATACTAGTGTAAATATGTGAGGGAGTGACTGACAAGGCATTGTTTTATTTATTAGACTAATGATTTTTTGCAATTAAGAATGTCACATTCAGGAGTTTAAACTGACAAAGTCTGCCATTAAGTAAATACAGAAATAGTTCAAACGCTTTAGAACAACCTTGAAGGCAATGAATGAGCGATTAGCAAGATATAAGGCATGAACATTGTCATCAAGATCGCAAGTTAACTTGTAAAAACATCCGATTTTACGAGTGTAGGCAACAAAATCGAGCTGACTTCCTCACAAGCTCATTTCTAAGTAAGCTCGGGCAAACTCGCTCAAACTCGTATAAAATTGTGAGTTTACCCCTAAGACTAAGAGTTTGCCATAAGGCCCATTAAAAGCCAAAACAACATCATTTTGAGGGTGAAAATGATGTCATTTTTGTCATCCTCCATCAAGTACATTAGGGCTCACATCTTTAGCCCCCATTCGCGAACCATTTAAGCTCCTTAGCCCTATTTTGGAATTCTCACTCAGTCACTCTTCAACCTCCATCTCTAATAGCTCACACCACATGCACACCACTGCACGTGTTCCTTCCTCTTGTTTGTGCTAGTCTATCAGTGCCACTGCGCTTTCCTTCCTTGTGTTCATGCAGTCATGCTGTTATATTTGTGCTGCCACATGTCGTCATATGTCCCATTCTATTGGCGTTGTCATTCATCGTCAGACTCTTCACAGCTGAGTTATGTTTGTGTCACTAAGTTTGTTTCAAGTTTCAACTCTCAAGTTTTGCTGTTGAGTTAAGTAAGAATTTGTAATGAGATAATTGTTATTGCTTTCTTTAGGACAAGGATAGTTTATGGTAGATTTCTACTTGTGCTATCTAGCTGATTTGGTATTTGGCTTGATTTCTTTAGAAAAGAATCTGGATGCCAATATGCTAATGTAGAATTTTTGATGTTGTATTTTGTGTGTGTTGGCTTAATTTTAGATGTTGTCTTGTCTTTGATTTGTGTATGCTAGTTGTATTGCTTTGGTTTGCATTTTAGGATGTCTAAAACTGTTAGGTCAGGGATAGGGTCCTTAAACCCCAAAGTTGTAAACTTATAATGTATTAATGCTTAATTTTAAAATTGGTGTTTTATTTGAATTTTATTTTTATTAGTATGATATATTTTTTAAATATTTTTTTAATATTAGGTAAACTTTTACGAGTTTACGAGTTAAGTTTACGGAGGCTCCATGGGTTTACTTAAACTCTCAAGTTTGATTACCTTGGGCACCAGAACCTTGCAAAAGACAACTGACAAGAAGTATATTAGTCATTAGACATACCTTGAATACACAAGTAAAAGAGGAGATTAGTGATGATGAGGTACAAAGAGAGAATATTTTTCATACGAGGTCTCTTATCCAAGATAGAACATTCGGCATGATTATTAATAGAGGGAATTGTGCAAATGTGGCTAGTAATATCCTAGTGGAGAAGTTGAATTTGCCTACTTTGAAAAACTCTAGGCCATACAATTTTAAAAGAGTGTGGAGAAGTTAAAGTGACTAAGCAGGTGCTAATTTCCTTTTCAATTGGAAGATATAGGGATAAAGTGTTGTGTGATATGGTTCCAATGTAGGCTAAACACTTGCTACTGGGTAGGCCTTGGCAATTTGATAGGCATGTCTTCTATGATGGATATAAGAATAAGTATACTATTGAAAAGGATGGCAAGTGATTTTTTTTGCTCTTTTGACTCCACAGCAAGTGCATGAGGACCGGCTGAGAGTACAAAGAAACCGTGAAGAGAGACATCAAAGTGAAAAAGATAAGAAGAAAAAAAAGAGTGAAAAAGACAAGGAGGAAAATAAGAGTGAAAAAGAATAGGAGAGAGAAAAAAAATAGAGAAAAAGAGAGCAAGAATGAGAAAGAAAATGAGAGAACAAAAAAAAGAGTAAGTATATATGAGAAAGAAAGAGATATGAGGTGTGCTTTTGAGCTGATGAATTTACTTATGTATAAGAAGGCTTACGTACATGAGACTAACCACAACTATTCTTTGCCTAGTATTGTTTCTATTTTACAAGAGCCTAAGGATTATGCTACTCATATTGCCAAAATCAACGATAGAATATCCAAACCAAATTTGGTTGGTAAGTTTAATGTGAGTACTACATTTAATGTTCTTGATCTTTTACTTTTTGATGTAGGTAATAACTCAAAGATGAATCTTTCCAAGGAAAGAGGGAATGACGAGGACCACAGCACAAGAGATCTAGTTGATCATGCCACAAGGATTCAAGTTAAGGATATGGACTGATTTGGAACACTCTCATAATATTTGAATTAATTTAGAAGACATTATTATAATTTGTGTTTTGTCCATTAATAGGAGTTTAGTGATTAAGATATTTTGGACTTTAATTTTATTATTATTTGAATTTTTAATTAGGATTAGTTAAGATCATATCTTCTAGTTAGGATCAAATCTTATTAGTTATAATCAAATCTTTTGAGATGAGATCAAACCTTTCTAGATTGGATCAAATATTTTTAGGATTAAATAATTTTCATTTTTATTAATTTTTAGGATTTATATTTAAATAGGCAAATTGACCTATAGAGAATTCAAAGTTTTTACTATCATTACAATTGTGAGGTTTATTCTTTTTACTCTCATACTTTGTGAGTTCTTGATATTCTTGATTCTTGTTTTATTTATAAACAATGAGTCAAGAATCTTATTCCTTATCCCAATGTTCTTATTAATGGGTTAAGTAAGGGTTGCGAGCGCTTTATAGTTTCAAATTTCTTACGGATGTCGTGTTTTTACATGGAGTTCGTATCACATAACCACATACATTTTTTTCTTTTGTCTCTTAGTGAATTAATAACTTGAGCAAACATAAATGGATTGAGAAAGAGAGAAGACTTAAGTCTTCTAAGGAAAGAAAGAGATGCAAAAGGAACCAAATCATACACATAGTGAAGAAGAATTATGTTTTTCTAGATGAAATTTTCATATAGAGACTACATGTTTGCTATGAAGCAGTTTCTCTGTTCCGATAAGGATCCACATTGTTTGTCACACTTAACCTAAGTGCATCCTCCACCAAGTTCAAGTCCATGGAATCGGAGAAGGAATTGCGGTCAACCTTTGCAAGGAATTGGACGAAGGGTTGGGAAGAAGCATGTGGAGTGTGGAAGAAGTAGCAGATGGAGGAGTGGCATGACTATGAGGAGGGGCAAGCGATGGTGGTGCCAGGAGCTATCAAGTGGCATTGTGATGATAGTGGAATCGACCAAAGGAAGGAGAATGGGCCGATGAGGTATAGGAGATTTGAAAGAGAAATATGAAAATTTTACTATTTGTCATAACTAATTGATGTATTAATACACCTTCCATTAAGATTCAACGTGCATGATGCACTATTTATAACACATTGCATCATAGCCTTCGCTTATTTTAGATTAAGATATTCTTGAATTTTCATCCAAAAAAAAGAGTTTTAACCCATGATTCTTAATTTCTTCTATGCAAAATTGCATGTCTTCCTATAAAAATAACTTGGAGTGTATGAAAAAATTGTTTGGGTTCTTTTTTGAACTAAAAAAAAGTTCAATAGTTTAAAATAATCTTATATTATTGATTTGAGTATTGAACTCGATCAAATTACAAAATTGAATCACACAAAACTGTAATATAGTGTAACCTGAGTCATTTCTCTAGGATAATAATACTATTTGACTAGAAATGTAGGGGGTTTAATCATTAAACAACAAACGTGCATAATGTAATTGAGAAGAATTAAACAAAGTTAAAGCTTTAATCCAAGAATCAAGAGGAGACAATTGCTACTCTATCGTAGAATTTTAAGCACACATCATTATTCCAATTCAGTGGTTAATCTTGAATTCGAATGAAACCTCAATTCAAATTTAGCATTCAATCATGAAAACCTCCATACATTTAATTAACACATAATCAATCAAGTTTAGAAAGCTCTAAAACATAATTGACCCGTGTTAATTTCAAACATTAATGCAGTTAACCTTAGATTCAAATTTGAAGTTTAATTCCTACTCATCCAATAATTGAATCACAAAAAGCAACTGATTAATATGAAAATAATCCAATTCTTAATCATCATTTCTGATTGAAAACCTTCAAATCTAAAAGTAGTTCAAGAATAGAAGGAAAAGTAGATGAAACTGAGTTGAAATCTTGAATTTGGGTTAACTAATTCTCAAGAGTATCAATACTTCACTTGGATCCTTGAATTAGATAAAGATCTACTTTTCCATTAATGGAAAAAAATGAAACTCAGATAAGAGAGAGAGAGAGAGAGAGAGAGAGAGAGAGAGAGAGAGAGAGAGAGAGAGAGAGAAAAGTGATTATTATAAAATCTGAAAAATTATTCAAATGCTAAAAGACTTTATTCAAATTCGATTCCTCCCTATTTATAGCTATTAATCTCCTCTTTTTAACTTTTATTTGGACAACTAATTTGTACTAATTAGAGTTTTGGTAAGAAAGATAGACTAAAAACACTTGTTTGAGCTCTCTTGGCCTATTCGTAGACTTTCACTACAATTTTGACCACAAAGACTTCTAAAGATCAAATATAGCCTTGAATGTTAACTTTCAAATAGCACTGGAATAGACTTAATTAGACTCTTATGGACTGAGTTATATCCTAGATTATACACACTACCCAGGAATCATGGCTGCATCTCTTGACTTCACTTTCAAATCTAAATTCAGCTCCAATCCTTGAGAATTAGTCTCTGATCTCTTATAAAAGTTGAAAGTCCAGCTTTCAGCTTTTCAACGAATCAAAAAGTCACAACCTAATAAGGTCCAGACAGGGTTTGTTTTGAGTCTCGGTGATCACTACCCTTTTTCAGCCAATAATTTAATGGCCAGAAATTTCTCACTCCAGTCCAACAAGTCAGTAGAAAATTAGAGTTAAATACTCTAAAAATGAGTATAAAATAATGAGAAGCTATTGGTATTGGGGCTTTACTTTATCCGCAATGAGTGGGCCCGTGATTCCCTTCCCTTCTCATATAGTTTTCTTTTCTCTATCCTCCTTACGCTGTCGTTGAGCACACCTTCCGGATAAGCCTCTCACTTGCGCCAAGTTTCCGAGGTCGTTTAACTTCGTTTTAAACAATCAACACTATTTCGTATTCATTTTCATTTTTCATTTTTCATTTTTGTTCTTCTTTTTTCCCTTGCTTTATAGTGTCCGAGGCCAAACCAAGAGAATTTCGACACCGCCATATTCCCATCACCTGATTCCATGCTTTGTCCGCTAAACTTAACAAAGCCGAGAATGATTCTCTTCTTGTTCTCTTAGCTATATCAACATATTAAGACCATTCTCATCATCATCTTGTATTGTTGTTGAAAGAGGGAAGCTTGAAGTGAAAAGGGTATGTCTGTTATAGGCGCATATTATTCGCATATTCTCTATGGAGACGTTTACCAGAGAGATCAACAGCATCACAAGTGCTTGGCAAGTGGCGGTGGCTATGTGTTTTCATTCAAGAGTAGTGGTTGTGGGAACGTGTGGATTGGGCCCAGAAACATTGAACACAAGATTAGACGGAGGAATTTGAGGGCGGGAGCCATGTGGCCAGATTTGTCAAGACCCAGTGTGGTAGAGATGGAAGCCATTAATGATAGTGAGCACCTCGATCAAATTCTGGAACATGCTAAACAAAACTCCCAGCCCATCCTCATTGATTGGTATATATGTTCTATCTCTCTTCTATCTTGTTTTAATTCTAATCTCTTGCTGCAAAGATAAGACAATGATTTCCAGTGCCGCCGCTGTAGCTAGATATTTTGAGGATTTGGATGTCATTTTGAAAATTTAATATCTTGTTACTTTTATATCCGGTCGGGTGGGCCATAATAGTAGTATTTGAGAAAAGCCGTGGAAAATTGATATTAGAGATAAGTGTGTTCCAATAATTATGTTGTCTAGGTAAATAGTTGTTTAATTTGTATGATGGGTAATTGGTGTTCTTATATAAATATTTATATTGTAAATGGGTTTTCATCGTCATTTTTTATTTTAAGCATTGACATGATGTTGCTATCGGACTTTCATGGCTAAAATGGGGAGGGGAAAGTGTTGTAGTCCCCTTTCAGATTATGAGGGTAATTTAAAAACAAATAATAAAGTACTTTTGGCAAAAGATTAATGTTATTATTAGTCTTAGTTGTTTTATTTATATTTATCAATTATTGTAATTAGAGTTTCTTAAATTGTCTTTAACTAAATGTGAACAGATAGAAAGAATATAAATTAAATTTTTTATATAAAATTAAGAATTAAAATATTATAATTAAAATAATTAAACAATATTGTGGTAGTACATTGAGAGTGGCAACAACTCTTACTTTCAATATGAGAGGACAAATCTAAATCTTAAATTACGACATATCTTGTTAACCCTTCATAAATTTAACTTGGAGTGCAATGGAATTATGCGGGTAAACTTGCTAATTCGGTTACTTGTATTTATTTTTGTGAATTTAGGATGGCTGCTTGGTGCCGGAAATGCATATATTTGAAGCCCAAGTTGGAAAAATTGGCCGCGGAGTATGACCCCAAGTAAATTAGTCACTAGTTCTTCTTCAGTCGCATACCTATTTACTTTATTTAATTAATCAATTCTTCTTTTAAATCTAAATTAAGCTAAAATCAATTCAGCCTAGCTACTCATTTGAAGGTGCTGTGATTCAAGCCTTCAACTATAAGATAAAGATTAACCACTTCTGGGAATTCGAGTATGGAATACAATTTCTTTGTTAATCAAATGCAAGCTCAAATTTGCTACTAATTCATTTATTTTCTTACCTTGTCACTGTTGCAGAATCAAGTTTTATTGCGTGGATGTCAATAAAGTACCTCAGTCTCTAGTCAAGCGTGGGAATATCTCTGTGAGTATGATTTATCATTGTCCCAACGCATTAGAATTCTTTCTGGTGACAATTTGTTGACATTCTTTTTGATGTTCTTGTTTACTTCCTTATTTATTTTGTTGTTCTGTTTCCCAGAAAATGCCAACAATTCAGGTGCGTCCCACATTAAATTAATTTTCTATATGATAAAGAAAAAAATAAAAATAAAAAATTATTGCCACTGCCAGGAAGAAATCCAAGTCGAGAAAATAAAACGGAATACATGAATTCTTTGCAGCTGTGGAAAGATGGGGAGATGAAAGCAGAAGTCATTGGAGGCCACAAGGCATGGCTAGTCATTGAAGAAGTCAGGGAAATGATCGAAAAGTTTGTGTAGTACATTCTTGATTCTTCTGTTCTGTTTTTCTTATCTTATTCCCTCCCGCCCAAAAATACAAAAAAAGAAGAGGTAAAAAAAGGAGAGCAATCTTGTAATGTTTTATTTTATTTTATTTTTGACAACCGCATGTTGCTGTGTGTCATATATTAATTAATTCATATAATATGGGACACTATAATAGCCAAATCAAATTTAACAGGAAAATAAAGGTGTTTACTGTTACTCCTTCCGTCTTCCTCATTTGAGTGGCGAGGAGTGGAAGTATATAGATTTTCATGCCAAATCTCGGTCATTGGTTTACAGTCCAGTCAAAGTAACACAGAAACTTGAAAGGTATTCTTGAGGCTAGCCCCTTGTGTGGTCGAAGGCACGTGTATTCAACTTTTAAGAAAGTAGAAGGAGGTGCCTTACAGTAACGTCGCTTTGGCCGAGTGGTTAAGGCGTGTGCCTGCTAAGTACATGGGGTTTCCCCGCGAGAGTTCGAATCTCTCAGGCGACGTGTGCTGTTTTTAAAATCCAAAATGAATTGTTATACCTGGCTTCATCAAATTTCAGATGCTCAAGTATTAAACCCCAAAAAAGAATACAATTTGCACTGAATATGATATTTTCCGTGACACTTCACAATCGAAAAATGCTTGACCAAAAACTTAATAGATGCCATAGAATTTGCATAGGGTTTGAATTATGAGTTTAATTTTTATATATTGATAATATAAATTAATTTTATATTATCAGTCAATAGAGATTTAAGGATTTATCACATCACAATAAATGATTATTATAATAAATAATTATTTATCATAATTTGACAAATTCTTGAATTTCTATAAATTGATAATATAAAATTATTTTAAACTATTAGTATATAAAAATTAAACTTTTGAATTATGAAGAATTTCATGTTGTTTACCACTGTTGAATGATATAGTATGGGGTAATCGTCTTAAACAGAGAACAAATCAAGTTTAAAATTATGGGTAAGACAGGCAGATTCATTTAACTCGTATTACATAAGAGCTTTTTACCAACCTATAATATACTCGAGACAGATCGGTAATCAAATTTTTTTGGTTCTTTCTCAATCATATTTACAAGGCCACTCCAGCATACCCGCTTGCTTTTCAAACCCCTAGCTAACCGGGTGCCAATGACTATTGCTGTAAGTTCCTGATCTTCAATCCCAGTCTCAAATACCGCACTCCACTGACATCTCACTATAAAGATACTTCGCAGATAATCCCTAACTTCGAGTTGATGGACAGAACAAAAGAAAAGAACAGTAACAACTAACACCAAATCAAAAGTGAACATCTAATAGGACCCAGAGCTTGATATTGAAATGAAACTGGTGACACCATCATCGACTGGGTTAAAACACTCAGCTCAACCCAAACAAGCTGGGTGCAGTCACCGGCATTCGTTCCACACACCTAACCAATATAAGATTGGAATTCTCTACTTAGGAGATGCTCATCATCATTGAGCACCTACATTCCAACCTGCAATATTGACATGAAAAAGAGCACCAGAACATCCCATCATCGGGCAATTTAGCCAATAGGTATCACAGCATCTACTTCCGTCACATCAGCACCATAATGGTTCAATGACTACAATCAAGTTAAATAATCTCAGATTATCGCCGATTCTTCGTGCCCAGCGACTAAGGTTCGATCACTGAGAGTTATTGATCAATCATCATGGTTAAGAAAGACACACGATAAAGGAAAAAAGAAAAGCTTCGAACTACAACAACGTAGAGCCTCAGGTTCCTTGACGATATCATATCCAGGGAATGCATTATGTAAATTAGTGATATGCGGTAAGTCCATTTTTCTCTTAATACTGCTTTTTTTTTTTTTAACCCCACTTTTAGATGTCCCTTTATAATATAATCTTAATATTCAAATTTGTGCACACACTTATATCCAAATCCACAGCACTCACAACAGCGAAGAGCAAACCTCTAAAATGTCAGGCTGAAAAAAACAAGATGGAAGCATTCTAAATTTTTTTCCCTACCCATGGAGATCTTAATCGTATAAAAAGATGAGATGTTATTTTAAAACAGAAACCCGAGCAAACTGGCAATGAATGATAGATAAACCATCTACTCTTATTTGGCCTACGAGAAGTTCACGGTAGGTCGCATCCAAGTTCTATCATGTCAAACCCGTTTGTCTCAGACAACGAGAATTCGTTAAAGATCTTTTGAGCAAGTTATAGTTAAACATGCGGCCCGGGGAACTTACAGATTAAGATCCATAGTCATATAATCCATTCTCTAATTTAAGCAGTTTACAAGAGGAACAAGTAGCAACACTAATGACAAATCACATTCCATATTCACATCAGACACAGCGTTAGAAACATTCTATTGCACAAGTTAACGACACGCAAAGACGAATAAGACTAGGAAGCATGTGGCATTGAAGAAGATGCAAAAGCAGAAAGTATTTTTCAGAAAGACACTCAAGGCTTCATTAACCACGAGCATCGATAACAGTTCAACAATATCCAATTGTCAACCCATGAATTAATCTTTCCCTCACTTAAAACTAATCCAAAATCCGTGAAATTCTACAACACATGACATAAGAAAAACCCCTACATTGTCAAAAATCTCAAATTCCGAACCCAAAAACTGCACGTATCCTTTGGAAGATGAGATCCCGCCACCCCCTCTCAGTGTTCTCCACCACAGTAGCATTCCCATACCTACACAACACATTCATAAAACCAACCATAACCATATCAATACACAAAGCGGTCAAAAAACTCAAAACAAAACAAACATTCCAAAAACCAATAACAATCAATCAAACACTCACCTATCTTCCTCGGGCACATCACTATGCGTGAGCTTGACAATAGTAACACCCGGTTCAGGCTCCTCCAATACAAGTCTCACCTGCAAAAAACCAATCACCAATTACACGCGTTCAAATTTGAACATATATAAACCAAGCCAAACCAAACCACAAAAAGCAACAAACACATACCAAAGATTGCACTCCATCAGGCCAGCTCCCGAACCTCCACTTCTGCACGATCAACTTAGCTTCCTGCAACTCCACGTTGGTCCCAGTCACCGAGCCATCAAAGATACTGAATTCTCCACCAACCTCCTTGCTAATCCTCGCATTGCTCTGCGTGAACCCTTTCCACCTGTTCTCATCCAACAATATCTCATACAAATCCCTCGCCCTGCAATTGAACCTCTCCGTCAAGCTAATACTCTTAAACCCCTCCTTCTTCTTCTTCTTAGCTTCCTTCTCCGCCGAACCCTCCTTCTTCGCCGCCGCCGCCGAAGACGGCGCCACCGCGGCCGCAGCAACATGATTCTGCTGCGGAGGAGGTGCCGCCTTCTTGGTTTCCAACTCGTCCTTGACGGGTCCTCCCTTGGCCATGCTCTCGACCCAAACCCTAACCTTCTCGAAAATCAAGGGCTTCCCCTTGGAGACCATGGCATCCTTCAGCGTCCTTCCGATTGGTCCCTCGTCCTTAACGGTGACCCTAAGCTCGGGATCCTCGTCGGCGTTCTCGTCGGAGATGTAGGGGATCTCGACGGTGCCGTCGACGTTGAGGAGGGTCTTCCCTTCGGAGTCCTTGGCCTCACCCTGCCATGCGAGGGTGAGGGAGATCTCGTATCCAGGGATGATCTTGCCCTTGCGGACGTTGACGTAGGCCTCGCCGTCGAGGGCGGTGACCTTGGTGGTCTTGATGAAGAGGTTGGACTCGCCGTCGAGGATGGTGAGGTCGGAGAGGAGGTTGTTGAAGAAGGTTCTGGACCATTCGAGGCAGTTGGTCTCGGCCCAGTGCCAGTTATGGACGTTGGTGCCGTCGGCTCTTTCTTCCACGATCCAACGCTTGTCGCCCTCGCCGTAACGCGCCATCTAAGAAAGTGAAAGATTGTGTGTGTTTTTGTGTGTCGGGAATGAAATTAGATTGGACTGAACTGGCTTGGGCTGGGAGTGAATGAAGGGTTTTGCTGGGTTAAGGGTGCGTGGGAGGAGAGGGGAAGAGGGTTAAAAGGGGAAGTGTGGAATGGTCTAGAAAGGAAAGAGAGAAGGAAGGAGGGTCGAGTGTTTGTGCTTGCGGGTTGAAAGGATGGAAAGGTCTAGAAAGACCTGAAGACTTGGACTAGGGATCGCGTGGCGATTCGAATCATGCAAGACTCTTCCTGAAGGGACCGTTTTGTGGTGGTTGGTTCCATACCTATCAAGGGCCAACAAAAGGAAAAGGCCCAGAGGTCCGTAGCCTGCCGGATCTATTGATTCTTCATCAGCGTTTGCTTCTAAGGTCACTATTTTTACTTTTCTTTCAGAATTTAATTTTATAGTGAAATCCCATTTTAATCCTGGATAAAAGTTCAACAATAATCTCTTATCATTTAAAAAAAGAGATACATTAGCCCTTCCATGAACTCATCATTATCACACTTAACTAAAAATGTCAAAAAAATCCGCATCCCGCGGATACCTGCAGGTAATACCCACAACGGGGTGAGTATGGCGGAAAGATTTTGCCCCAGCAAAACAATAGAGACGGGAATTTTAAATACCTGCATGTTAAACGAAGTGGAGGCCCGGATCACTATCCTCCCATCCGCGGGTACCTGCCATAAAATTACTATTTTATCCTTAAACTATTAACTTAGTTAAACTAATATTATTGTTATTTAAATTGATTAGACTAAGATTTAAATTTATAAGTTAGATTTATTTATACTTATTATATATTAAACTAATGATTGGATTACTATTATATATTTATTTTTACTTTAAGTATTTTAAGTTGTTAGAATTTAAATTGTAGAATTGGATTATTGTACTTATTTTTTTGTTTATTTTATGTGTTTATTTTTATTTTAAATATATTAAATTGTTAGAATTTGAATTGTTAAATTAAATTATTATTTATAATTATTTTAAGTATTTTATAATATTAAAATTTTTATATTTAATTTAAATTTTTAAAATTTTTAATATTTTAACGGATATCCATAGATATCCATAGGTATCCGTAAACCAGCGGATAAGTAAAAAATGGGTACCCGCACGGATATGGGGCGGGGGACGGGGGCAGATATTTACTTGCAGGGCGAGGGACGGGAGCCTATCCCCGCCCCGTTGACATCCCTGCACTTAACTAAGAAGCATATGTAATACGATAATTTTTCGTTAAAAGCTCATCTCTCACCAAAACGATATCATTAAACTCGCTCAAACTCTCTCTTGTTAAAATCGAAACTCGAAAAATTTGAACTCTATCTCAGTTTAGTGACGCGCTAAACTCGGAACTCGAAAATTTAGGAGGACAAGGAAGAAGTGACGGTAAGTGACTTGTGTCATTTCTCCCTCACCAAGTTTTTGAGTTTTGAGTTCAACATCTTACTAAACTGAGATAGAGTTTAAAGTTTTCGATTTCCAAGTTCCAAGTTCAACAAGAGAGAGTTTGAGTGAGTTTAACGATGTCGTTTTGATGAAAGATGAGCTTTTAATAGAGAATTAACGTACCACGTATGCTTCTTCGTTAAGTGTGATAATGGCAAGTTCATAGAGAGACTAACATTAGTCCCTTTTTATGAGTGGTGAAAGACTATTGTTGAACTTTTAAATCTTAAGGGACTATTTTATCCCCCGTCATCTTCGTTAGGGGCTAAAATAGGGTTTTATTCTTAATTTTAGGGGGTGTTTGGCAAACTAGAAAAACTAAATAACTAGGTACAATGGGGCCTAATTTTTAATAAATATTGTTTGATAATTACCTAAGTATTTTAAAACTAATTTTTATTTGAACTAATTTAGATTTAAAACTAGTTCTAAAAAAATAATTTTAAATTGGTTTTATTTTGTTTTAATTTTTTATTTTATATCTTATTGCTACTATTCTTCTTACTTCATACCAATTAATTCTTTTTCTATTGACTATGACAATCGTCTGGCCGCCATGGTCCACCACCATTTGCCGCCATCGCCATCTACCACTGTTCGCTGCTACCATCCGCTGCCATTTGTCACTGACTACCATCGACGACCATCAGCTGCTATTGATTGCCATCGTCAGCCAACACTAACCGCCACTGACGACCACACCATCCACCATTGTCTGCGGTTGTTCGCCATTGCCACTCGTCGCATCCTACATCATTTGCCATCGTTAGCCACCATTGTTCTCTATCACCCGCTTTATTTGTCAACAACGGCTATCACCGCCCATTGTCACTAGTTGCCACTACCCATTGCCGCTGGTCGCTACCACTCATCACCGCCAGCCGCTAGTTGCCCTTTGTTGTTGGTTGCAACTGTCTCCCACTATCCATGACTGCTAGTCGCAATAATCCACTAGATTGGTTTTTTTTAATGACTTAATAAAAAAGAATGAGGTATAAAAAAAGAAGAATACATATATTAAAACTAATTTTTAGGTTATCGAATCAAACAACGTTCAACAAAAGCCTAGTTTATTTTTATACCGGTTAACATAACTAGTTCTACTTTGTACCATGTTAACTAAGTTTCTGAGGTTGCCAAACACTCCCTTAATATATTGAGTTTATAAAACCTTCTAATAATGTCATTAAATCAAATTTTTTCATGTATATGATTTTTGAAATAATGGATATGAAAATCAAATTTATTTACTAATATGATGATATATAATTCGATAATAAAGTAAGTGCATCAAAATTAAACTTTTTTTAATGAGAAAGAGGTCAATTATTTTGAATTTGGATTATTGTCGCAACAAAAATTAAATGATTAACGAAATATTAGTCTTGATCAAGGGATGAATTTTTAACAAGGATTAGTATAACGACCCATTCAAATTGGTAGGACTTGTAAAAATATTTCATAGCATCACAAAAAATAGTACAAGACAACCCTTAAAATGTAATGTACATAATTTTAACCAATAGAGTTAAGTGGTAAGGGAATTGCATTTTTAAGGAAAGAATCAAAGTTTAAATTCTAAAAAAAATAATTTTTGAAAAGGCATCTTAATCACAATATCATTGAAAATAGAGATACATTAAAAGAAAAAAAAAACTGTTAATATGAAAAATAAGAGCAAATTATTATGCTTGTATGATATATCATACAAGTATTTACATATAAATTTAATTTTGATATACTATTAGTATAAAAAGAATTTATATAAATATTTAATTATGTATAAAAATATTTGACTTAATCATTTACTATCTTAAAAATATAACAAATAATAATATTTGATTAGATGATAGTGCATCAAAATTTAACTCTTTACATATTATGAAATTATAATTTTTTTATTTTCAATTGACAACTATATTTGTGAAACACACCCTATATTATATAAGAGCCAAATTTAAGTTGTCCTACAACAACAATTACTTAATGGTTACATTAATCACAACCCAATTGTCCAACCTAAATTAATTATGTTATTAAGATGGTTTCGTTCGTGTTATTAAATACGATTTTTCTTATTATAACTCAACTAAATTCACTAAGTTGATTTTATTTTATTTTCCTAAAAACCAACCTAACTTAATTTTTTTTATTTCTCGAAGCATTTCTTCACTCGATGGGTAAGAGACTAATTTCTCAAGATATAATCAAACGCTTAAGCAAGAATTTTTTCCAATGATATTTTCAACATACAAATAAATCCAAAATTGAATCCAGAACCTCATATTTAAAGGACAGAGTTTCTCCATTTGGAGCAACACCTTATTAATCCAACTTAGCTTAATTTGTGATAGCATATGACTCTTTTTTTATTTTTTTATTTTTAAATTTTCATGACATTATTTATTTTTCATTATCAACTAAAGAGCTCCCAACTTCCCAAAATTCGTGAAAGATCTTGAAGCACGTATAAAAATGACATAGCATATAAATATTTCCCTTTGACAAAGGATAAAGGGAAGGAAGATCAAACTAACAAACTATTGGACGAATAGTAAATAGCTCCATCTCTCATAAGAATAAAAACACGAATTTGAATATTGTGAAAATAATATTAAAATTTTCATCCCCATTATTACGAGAGCAATATCTCTCACAATTTTAAAATATATTTAAAAGAAAAAAGAAAGGAAGATCAATCTATATACGCACATTTTAAGCCACTATAAGTGATTTAGTAGGGAGAAGTTTGAATAGTTTATATGAGATTCTAAGTTCAAATCTTATTATCTTTGATATATCAAAAAATCTATACACACACCCCACATTATAATGTTAAGTTCGCTACAATTGACTCAACACTCTTACATCTCATTCTCACATGGTGTCGTGAGCCAAAAAAACAAACATTATTTGCTTTTGTCCAGTTTCCTAGCATCTCCTTAGTATATTCTCGTTTTATATATACTCACCATATAAAATATGAGAATTCTTGGCAGCGAATAAAATGATAAAATGCGAGACAAAATATAACATATTTAGCACGGCTTAGAATATACAATCAAACTTTTTTTTGTTTTTGGGTCTGTATATAGTCAAACTTAAACAGCACCGTGCACAGGTACATAAGTTCAAAATGATCGTGAAAAGACTTTCAAAACAATAATTGTTTTCAAAAACTTAATTTATCAAATAATCACAGCCAAATTAATAATGATACATGTCCAAAACTAGCCGAACACATGATGCAACGGACAACAATATTTAAGTATACATACTTGTTTTTTATTAACGTTGTTGCCGGCTAGCATTATTGGCCCGCCAAAAAAATCCCATGAAGTCCATCCAAGGCCCAAATCAAAAGTCGGCTTTTTGGACCCCCATATATACAAATGGGAGGACTAATGCACAACTAGTAGTGCTCCAAGATGCTTGACCACGACAAGAGTAATTGAACTCCATGAAAAGAAGGAAACGGTTATGAATCTGGCATCCGGTTCTATGTGCTCCGCAATCAAAGATGCATAGTGCACCTTGTGACTGTATCATATCTCATGCATTGATCAAGGGGTGAAAAACATCAACCACTTTAATGAACGAAGAGGAACTTATTGTACCGGTTAACGTGGAGCATTAGAGTATCTGCCTTATTGGCATTGCCATCGTCATCCCCACCTACACTGTTATTGAGGTGGTCAAACTGACCAATGACTGAATTGCTTGTAACAGACCTGCCACACGAAGTAGGGCTCATCTCCTTTCTACAACATAGGATTTGATATTAGGCTCATTCTGATTTTGCTAGACCAACTTCAGAAAGCACTACTAGCGGCAACTAAAATACAAGCAGTGCTTAGGCAAAAGAGTGGTTGAACGGTGGTATAATGTGAAGTCTCAAACATGACGGAAATGGCCCAAAAGCTTGAGTAGCTAGATATTGGGGGAGGAAGAAAAAATTGTAGGGGAGGGTAGTCATGACATTGATACTTATTTGGAGTTGTAGGATGGAGGGCAGTGCTCCGCCATGAATAGCCATTGGCAAAGGAGTTTGGCAGTAGGAATTGGACAGTGATTGAGGGATGGAATTCGGATAAGGAAAGTTGGAAATTGGGCTTAACGAGGGACTAACTTCTTATTGGTGGTAATAGTACATGGAACACCACACTCATTAACTAGCGAAGCGCACTATAGAAGGTGCCTATCAATCTATCTAGATTGATCATTATAAAGGAGGATATTCGGAATAGCCAAGCATAATTTTCGTTTAGATTGATTCACCTCTTGAACTCCTGCTGACTTGAGTGTTGTAATCCTTGCAAGTACCCCAACCATTGGATACATTCATCAATCGACCCTGGATCATCTTCTTCCATGCTTTCCCACCTACCTTTGAGTTCAATAAGGTACTTGATCTCCCACTTTCCCACCTCAACAAATCTAATTTGTTTTTCTTTTGGGTTTATTTGGCTATGAAAAAATTGTAAGGCCATAAATATAAAAGGAATAAAGTTTTTTCCTTTAATCTTATTTGACATGGCCTATAAAAGAGTAATTTTTAGATTAAACTACCAACTTAGTCATTTAAAGGTATATATGATATCAATTTAGTTTTTTAAAATTGTGTAATATCAAATAAATTCTCTAAAGATTTTAAGTGACATGAAATTAGTTTTTTCATCAACTTCTGTCTTCTAATTATTATTATGATGCCTATGAGTGATGCCATTTTCCACTGTGATAAAATTAAATTGATGTCACCTAAAATTTTTGGAAGGACTTATTTGATGTCATAAGTCTTTGAAAGATTAATTTGATACCACTTAAAATATTTGGAAGACTTATTCAATATCATATGAATAGATAATCATATTCCATATTGCCATTTTTAATCGTCCTCCCCTCTCTTCCTTGCATTGTCAATACAAAACCCTCCATTTACTCCCAATCCAATTCTCAGCACACTTATAATAAAGGTAGATGAAATGAAACGAAACGGAAGATGATGGAATAAATTCTATCATATTCCATCGTGTCTTCTTATTTTTCTTTGTCTCCAATTTGTAGAGGCGTTTGGTAGATAGAACAAAATTTCATTCTTAGAATAATATTTTCAAGAATGCTATTTTCAGAAATAATTTTTTCAAATATAATGTTTTCAGTAATATTTAGTGTGTAAATTAAATTCTTGAAAATATTTTATATATTTTTAAAAATACCCTTAACAAGGGTAGTCAGCAGAAGCAACGACCAATGGCCAGTAGGAATATTTTAGGCAGCAAATAGCTTTGACTGGTAATAGGAATATTTTAATCTTTTCACTATAATAAATAATCTCTACTTATGAGGACAGGAGTTTTTGAGTATATTTTCATTGGAACCTTGGGCCAAACATTTTTGTTATATATTTATACATTCTCCGGCATATTTTCATAGCTCGCCTGCCAAACGCCCCGTGAAGAATCGTCATTTTCAAATTATAATCATCTTCATCCCCTTTCTAATTTCTGTCGTAATTTTTAAATAATAGAGTAACAATTTTATTCCACTTTCTTCCTGATATATCTAAAGGGATCTTCGATTCGTTCCGCTTCACTTCACTTCATTTTGTTATATTTCCATTTCGTTCCGTTTGTCATTAATCATCCTATAAAGTTCGTAAATTGAGTGATTGCAAACAGGAGAAAATAGAGCATCGGAGAATGTGGGAAGTTTTGAGAAAGAAGTGATCAAATCAAAACGGCCGTGGAAAGGGCCGGCATCGCATATGCGACTAATCCATCGATGCGGCATGTCTTTCCCACAGTCAGACTCGTCATCATCTCCGTTTGATTCCTTCTGTTTCCGCGGAACCGTAAAGAAGCGAGAGCGGACCCAGCGGCTCAAACGAGTCGCCGAACCCACATCGCCGGTTCAACCCACCGAACCGGAGAAGAAACCTCGGCGTTCTAAATCAACGAAGCTCAACGCTAAACCCAACCCCATATCACAATCACCCACAAAAATGGAAATTTTGCCCCGCAGTTTCTTTCAAATTGATGCTTTAGACCTGGCCCTCCGTTTGCTGGGGAAGTTCCTTCGCCGGGACGACGTCGTTCTTCAGATTACTGAGGTATGCATGCCCCATTCCCCCCACTTCACATTCGATTTCGATTACAACACAAGAGGGATCAATTTTTAAATTTTTCGGTTCGTCGATTGCCAATAACACCTTCACAATGTTAAATTGGTTTAATGTAAAATGGGGGGGGGGGGGGGAAGGACCCTTTTTATGTGCACGTGTGTGTATGTTTTAATTGACGCTAATGTTAACAGTTAACACTGAGGAATGTGTATCAGACAGGTTGAAGCGTATAGACCAAATGATTCAGCTTGTCACGGTCGGTTTGGCATGACACAAAGGACTGCCCCTGTTGTAAGACGCTTCATTTACCCTCTAAATTCTCTACTTTTTATAGAAGATGCTTGGTTGGTGATGTTATCTTGTCTAGAGCAATTTTTGGTGTGTGTTTGTTCCTATTTTTGTAGTTTGGGCCAGGGGGGCATGCATATGTTTATCTTTGCTATGGTCTCCACATGATGCTCAATATTGTTGCTGACAAGGAAGGAGCTGGAGCTGCTGTTTTGATACGTTCTTGTGCTCCTATTAGCGGTAATGCTCTATACTCTATAGTGTTGCTTATATATAGCATATAAATAAGTATAACCATTCAGTTACTTGTTGCATTCTGCTGTTTTGCCCATCTATCTTGACCTGTTTTGCTTCTCTTAAACAATCAACACTGTGCCCTTTAGATTCTCTCTGTGTTATTGATTCAATTTATGGATGATGAATAAAGAGATACATGATAACTGACTTCTTAAAATGAATATGTTATTCATATTTCTCTTCTAAAGGAAAAGAAAAGAAAACCTTGAAGATATGATTCCTTAAGTGATGGTTCTGCTTTGTGCAAATGAAGAAATCAAAACAAGCTTATATGTGGTAGCTTATTTTGTGCTAGTTTGGTTTGTATTTGAGAAAACTCAAACCATAGTTCAAAGGGTGTAAACTGAATTTACAGCTCATTTTAACATTTTTAGCAAAATCAGAGTTACATTTCGACATGGATTTTGGTATCGAACCATGGTATTTTTACAAGCAAAAAAAAAAAAAAAGAAAAGAAAAAAAAAGAAAGAAAAAGAAAAAGGAAAACTGTTTGCAAACTATAAACCAAACACAGCCTTTGGCTGTGTACAAACTGAACTATCTGAGGGAAAAAACTTGCACTTGAACCCAGATTATCATCTAGAGTCTTTCCAAAGAACTGTGAATAAAATGTACTTGCAACTATTAGTCTTTCAGGTATGCCAAAGCAGGAAACTGACTAATTAATTGGGAAGGTGAGGCTTTCAGTAGAATTTGAAGTAAAGTTCAGCTTCTTTGTTGCAACAACCTCTGATTCTTTGTTCCACTGTTGTCAGTAACAATTCAACCCAAAAGACCTGCATGTCATTACTAATACTCATTCTAAGGGAACCTTGCATAGTATTATTTACAGATTTACCTCATAATATTGGACAATGTCACAGGATTGAATGTTATTCAGCAGCGCCGAGGTCTGAAAACTGAGAAACCTATACTTCTTACCGGCCCTGGCAAGGTTTCCTTCTCTCCCTCCCTCCTTTTAAGCTGTTTGAGGTGCTTTCGGGAAAAATAATATGGTGAATTGTTTTGCACTACCATTTGAATTATGAAGTGAAAGTTATCTACATCTTAGTGCTTTACAGTTAACAAATCAATGTAGGAAGTTATTTTGTTCAAAGATTATAAACTGGCTGCAATTACAGTCTTGCCTTTTTCTTGGCACAATTTTATTTGTATTAAAGAAAAAAGAAAGGAAATTGTACCTAATAAATAATGATGAGTGGATAGTTTGACACCTGCATCTTTGATTCGTAAATTGTTCATTACATAACCTCATGGTTATATTATATGCTTGTGGTTTGTGAAATAATTTGTTGTCCTGGTTATTAAGTTTTATAATCTGGCTATTTCCAGGAGGGGAAAAAAAAAGAGTTCATATCCTGTAATAAAGTTTCAAAGATTGTGCTTACCTTTCTATAAGTTTTTAGAAATTGTGTCTATAAAGATTGTGAAATAAAGCATTTCAAGTGGTTGTTTAAAATAGGTTGCATCATTTGTAGAATGTAATTTCGTTATGCATCGCAACCTGGCATAACAGAATTCACCGTGGTCATAATGATTACTGAGGTTCTTGCTAGGAGGAAAAAGTTAGAAAGGAGAAAAGGAAAGCAGCTTCATCATTTAGTTTTCTTCGGCTTTTTGACCATCTTCCATAATTTTTCTTAAGAACTTGGAATACGCGTGGAGATTATCTTTCTTTTTTTTTTTTTCCCCACAAATGCCCCTGCATATCTAAAACATAATATTAGATTTAGAAATTGATTGATCCGAGTGTTCTCCCAAATCTTAGGTTGGTCAGGCACTAGGTCTTTCAACGGAGTGGTCCAACCATCCTCTTTATACCCCTGGTAAGCTTATAAATCTAGCATCGCAAACTTAAATTTGACACATGGATGTTAATGTGTTTACTTAAAGGGAAAGTGTGTGTGCGTGTGATACACAGGTGGTTTGGAACTCTTAGATGGTCCAGAGCCGGAAAACATATTGGTGGGTCCGCGTGTTGGTATTCAATATGCCTTGCCAGAGCATGTGAATGCATTGTGGAGATTTGCCATTGCAGGTACCCCTTGGATTAGTGCTCCAAAAAACACTCTCAGGCCCCCCTTATAGCAAGTACTGTAGTGTCGTAGTAAATTGAGGGAGACGAGCCTTATGATGGTAATGTGACAGGTTAGGTAAATTTCCAACGAATGCTTAACTGAAAAGAGATTTAAAGGCATGCCCTGCCACTTTTGAACTTTGTAAGCACATGCGTGTGCAGCTGGTTGCATCATTGCTGTTGCTTTTCTTAGTAAACACTAAACGTAAATTGGCTTTGGCGTGCTATATATGAACTAATTATTAGAAATATTCGCAAATGCGAATGGTGTGAATGGTAGTTTGCATAATTAACTTTTAATTTCCGTTTGCCTTTTGAAAAGGTAAAAAGATACCAAGTGATTTTTCTGCGATAATTATAGACAATAGGTCTTCAAACCAAATTGAAAAGGTTACTTTAATAATCACTCATCAGTGCCTGCTTGCACATTCAGATTCAGTATATTGTATTCGTATACTTAGTAAAATGGAAAATGAAGATAAACGCATTTCAAAGTGTAACTAAGAATGCAACCAGTGGAGAACGAATAGATTATCAATCAATAAGTAATTTGTTTCATTCAATATATGTCTCTTTGTCGCTTTTGAGCGCATGTTTAAAATTTGGATTTAATTTAAATGCACTATAGTGATTGGATAAGAGTTAAAAAATTTTATACTTTAATGCATTAAAATTAAACTGTTAAAATTTTTGGTAAAACGTTCAGTGAAAGAAAATGCGAAGGCTAAGATAATTTTATTATTCATTCTATTCACTTACGGTTAGGTATTTGGTTGAGGAAAAAATTTCTAAAAACCAAATCAAAAAGTAAACCAGTAAAGCCCTTAATTTATAATTTAATTAATTCAACCAATTAAACCTATAATTAAACTTTCATTAAACAATGATTAATCAGAAACGTTTGAACGTGAAATATCACCGATTCATGATTCAACTAGTTCAATCAATCAAAACAGAAATTTTTTTAAATATTTATTCAAACTACTTTTACAAAAAAATATTCTTTGCCTATCTTAACCTTATCATGTACTTCCTTTCGTCAAAATCTTTTAAGAAATCACCGTTGTTATTTACACACCACAATTCTTAACACAATCTTCACTCAGTGACCTAATGGTAACGAAAATATAAAAGCTTTAATGGCTTATGAATACTATTATTTGGTTCACACGCCTCATATTCCTGATGTTTCAGCAACCCCCAACGAGATAACTTCAATCCCTCATAGTTTTTTCATGATACTCCTGAACGTCAAGGGTTGCTTACAACTACAACATTTTCAGCTAAACAAACAAGAGATAATTATTTCCTTCTAAACATTCATCGATTCTATTAAATATGTATATGTTATAAATCTCTAAAATAAAGGACAATTCTTTCTAAAAGCAATGCTATCAAATTTCCACTACCCAGTTCTCCATGTTGAAATATGATTACTTTTAATACTTAAGTATGTGGCAAAGCAAGTAATCACTGATGAGCTCTATTACTCACGTTCAGCTACCATTTAAAAAAATAAAAAATAAGGCTTCACACTCTTCACTCTAGAAACTGAGCTTGTACAACATCAAAATGAAGCTCCTTCATTACCTTACACATACATAAAGTATACTGAATGGCAAGGCATGCGTCTTGATACTTGATTCACCAGTGGCTTCATTTTTATTGCCACAAGGCAAAAAATCAAGCACGCTGCAGAGTGAGAAGAGAAAGTAAACCGGAAGAAGTACAAGAGAATGCAGAAATTAGACTTTCGGACACCCATTTTCATTCAGCCAATAAAAAATTCTAGGATACAGATGAACAATCTCTGGAAAGCACAGCTTGCAAAAGTTGCTGAAAACACTAATTAAATCATCAGATATTCGGACACTTACGTGTGTACTGCTCACATCAAGCATCCAATCAGAAAATTAATAGCTCCATATCTGCCACAAACCACCTTGCAAACCACAAAGAATGACTATCTGGACTCTGGAGACAGACAGTGTGTTAGATCCTCCATGGAAAATGTCAGGCAAAAAAACAAAAAAAAAAAAAAATGATAGTGGCAATATACACACCATACCTATAGTCAATTAATGACCCATGGAAGGGTTGGTCTGGAAGGAAGTTAGCACCAATACCAATCGAATTGTTCCACTCGAACACAGAATGGTGGTTAGCTGCTTGCAAAGCTTTGTTAATTCATCATCTACTTAAACAAACAATGCTTCAACCTGATCCTCAGCCTTATTCACAAATTTCCTATATGCTAGGAGACACCCGCCTATAAAACTCATTGAAGTCAAGACGGAAAAAGAGAAACTTTAGATCAACGTGCTGCTGTACAGGCAACTGAGAGATGAATTCCTCTTGCAATGATGAATACTCCTTTGCAATTTCTTCCAAATCTTGTCTCATGTTTCGAAGAAATTCACCAGCGCGTTGTGTTAGGGCTTTCCTCCCATCAGCTGTCCAGGATCCTTGTTGTTGCTTTCGTGATTTATTCTGGTCTCGAGAGGATAGGGAGGATCCTGTGATTCTGAAACAAACACGTGATCAAATGTTAAACACGGCAATATATTTGTTTTTTAGGAGTGAGGAGGTGGAGGAATATGTAGGGCTGATAGAGTAAGATCATTACCTCGCTTGCAACTCGTGAATACCTTCATACAGCCGATCCGCATGGCTCCGGAAACGTAATATAAGGTCAAATATCACAAATAGTGACTTGTAAAGCGAGTGGGAAAGCTCACCAAGTAGGGATTTCTCTACAATGGAATCCAGATATTTCTCATGAGCCGCAAGTAGGTCATCAAGATCCTTGGCTACATCCATCTCACTTAAAAAGTTTGACCATGATACCTCCAAGACTTCAAACATTATATAATATTGTAAGTTTGAAATAAAGTGATTAATTTCAACCCACAGAACCTGGCAGCGCCTCAATGTTGACTCTAACTGCTTCTCTACTGCATCTTGCAGTCTGTTAAAGGAATGAGATGTGATGCAGTTTGGTTTCATGGTCTTCCAAGCACCAGTAAGTGCATGTTCTACTCTTCTAAGCTTCCACAGAAAATTAAAAATTCTTAAATACTTTGCCATTACAGACTCCGTGAACACAGTATCTAGCGGAACTCTTGCATCATACTCCAGTGAAAATACATCCCAGCCCCTATCACCAGTTTCATGTGGCATCATTTTGACCCTGAGCCTATCCAAAATATCACGATCATCATATTGAGCATTGGATGCTCGAATTGCAGTTTCCAGTAAGCCTGAGAGTTTGAAAGAGCTTATAGTGTTTGCTGGCTCAGAAAGCTCAGGCCCAACAATATCCATTAGATACTGCACAAAATCACCTTGACCAAGCAATAAATACCGCTTAATTGCAAGGCAGTGTTCTTTGAATTTGTACCTCTTGTAAATTACATCCAACAGATGCTTATCAATTCTTTTTGCAGCTTCATCGACCAATGACTCAAGGGTATCAGTCTCCCCATACCCAAAACCACCTCTTCTTGCCGCGGCCCCTATATCAATGGCAACTTCCGTTGCAGCATCAGCCCAACCACGATCCTCACAACAAACCCGAAGAAAATTTATGGACTTCCCAGTCCTCAAGATCCGCTGAGCAAGCGAAGGCGAAATGAATGACGGAAGCATCGTGTCATTGAGCTTGTAACCTTCTCTCCAAAGGGACTCAGCTTTCACCTCCTGACCCACAATAAAAAACTCCGCAAAGATATCTTCCAACTCCCCCTCCTGAACCCACCTCCTCACCATCTCAAACAGCGGTGCACACACTCTCTGCAGCAACCTTCTCATGAACTCATGGACCAAAGGATCACCATGCCGGGCGTGCAAATGAATCGCGCCAGCCATCGCGCCACCCTTCAAAACCCTGCACTTGTCAACCAAATCAGCCATCAACCTCATCTTCACCATCGGCTCCGCAAGCCAAACAGCCAATCTCCTCAGGGAAAGATAATTCCCCGAGCTTGCCGATTCAGACACCAATGGAATTGGATTTGAAGACTGCTCCTCAAGCACAGCCAACAGCTTATAATACTCAGTGAGCTCATCCTGCAATGCAGAACAAAGTGCCTGCCCAACAGTCCCAACATCTTCTGCTGGAAACCGATCCATACTCTGCGATATATACCCAGTAACCTTCCTAAACAACCGCCCCAATTCGCAAAGCTTCTGCACCATAATCCTAGTAGCTCTAGGGACCCTAATCAAATCCAATAACACATATCCCACATCGTTAGCCTCGAATTTCACATACTTCCCATCAACACCTTGACAAGCATACAACACATCCCTAACCAAAACCTCTTCAGAAACCTCATTCTCTTCCCTAACCAAATTCACAAACTCCCTAAACGCAATTTCACGTCGATTCTCGGGATCCTTGGAAACCAGCAAAACCCCATTATCCCAACCCTTGTTGTTATCCTTCAAAGCCTTAGCAGCATAACCCTTACCTAATTCGCTATCGTCGGAGAGGGCCAAATTGGGCAAGAGGGAGGAAGGGCAAGATTGGGATTTCAGGTTTTTGCGATCTTCGGAGATGATCTTGAGGAGGTAGATGACGGCCCACTTGTTGTTGACGCTGCCGGGGCCGGTCTTGGAGGCGAACTTGGCGAAGAGGTCGGCGAAGGAGAGGGCGTGGGAGGAGCTGCCGTGGGAGGCGAGGCGGCGCTTGATGGAGTCGGCGATGGCGGCGGCGTCGGGGGCGACGGAGGGGGAGAGGCGGCTGGAGAGGATGCGGGAGGCGTAGCGGAGGGAGTTGCGGAAGTGGGGGGAGTTAGGGTTTGGCTTGCTGGGGGAGTCCTCGCCGTGGGAGGAGAGGAGGCGGAGGACCAGTTCCT
Source organism: Pterocarpus santalinus (assembly GCA_031439595.1). Taxonomy (NCBI): domain Eukaryota; kingdom Viridiplantae; phylum Streptophyta; class Magnoliopsida; order Fabales; family Fabaceae; genus Pterocarpus; species Pterocarpus santalinus. The sequence goes on from CM062532.1 coordinate 65,080,017, forward strand.
TCACCAGATCTGGGAGCTTCTGCTGGTCTTCTTCGTCCTCCATTGTCGTTGAACGTTGATGGTGAAGATTCTGCACTGTGCAGTGTGGAAAGAGTGAAGAAAGAAAAGGGGTTGGAAAATGGGGGAAAAGAAATACCTTTTTCTCTGTGAATGGAGAGTGTTTGGTTTTATTTTTTTATTATTAATATAATTTGATTTAAGGTGGGCGCGGAAATGAAAAATGAAAAATGAAAAATGAAAAATGAAATGGGATTCATCGAGTTTTTGAGTAACAGAGAAACTGAATTGATGCTGACACTTTAAAAAAAATTGAAAAATAAAAAAATCACCTGTGCCACACTTGCAGTCAATGCTACCATTTGAATAAATTCGAATTTTTGTTCTATGAAGTAAAATTATTGCAAATTATAATGTAAAAATAAGAGGGAGTATAGTTCAGGAGATGAAATTATAATGCATATTTGAATCAGAAAAAAATAACTAATATTTAATTAATTTAAATAATTTAATATTTATTCCTCTTAAGTAAAGTCTTAAATTTAAATATTATGCATGAAAAAATTAACGATGAAGAAGATTTATATCTCATAGTGACCAATCTGATTAGAGTTATCTTAGTTAGAGTTCAATAAACTTCAAATCTTAGTGGTTAGACCTAAATAAAAAAAAAATTAAGATATGCTATAACTTATTTGGTATGGACTTATATTTTATGTTGAATAAAAGGAATGCATGTACTTGTTATTCTTATGATCTGGTTGGGTTAATAGTTTATTTAACCTCATATACGGAAGTAATTTACAAATAAATTGTTTTGTGTTTGAATATGTAGTACTAAAAGCGTTTGTTTAGAGTGTTTTAAAAAGTATTTTTTTTTAAAGTTAGATATTTCAATAAAATACTAAAAATAACTTTTTATAAAATAATAAATTACACAATCAAATAGAATAAAAAGTTAAAAATATAATTTTTTAACTTTTAAAAAGATTGAAAAAACGTTATAAAAAATATTATCTAAATGGACCTTAATACATGTTCATGTCGAGGAGAATCTAATCCAAACATGGTATTAGTTTTATCAATTTACGCAATTGAGAATGCCCAATTCAATAACTTGATGTCATTTTGGCATGATTTCCTCCGCATGTTATTATTTAGACTTTTTGATTTATTAAAAATATACTATTCAAAAGTATTGCTGGAGAACAAGAAAGGTGTTGCTTATCTAACGTAGTTACAATAAATTATTGTGAAAAACATTTTCACCCGAATTACTTGTAGCTAGTTTATAGAAAGATTTTAACTAAATGTAGCTAATTTTAAAGGGTAAAATCTCATTTATATCTCTTATGTTTAGCAAAGATTTTAATTTTGTCCTTAAATTTTTTTTGTTCTATTTATATCCCTAATGCTTCATAAACATTTTAATATTGTCATACCCATTGACGCCCCGTCTAAATTACTAACGAATAATGATGATATGTTATGGGAATGACAATATTGAAATGTTTGTGAAATGATAAGGATATAAATAAAATATTAGAGCTTTCTTCTACTAGAGTCATAAATAAAATATTATAATCTTCTTTTCTGAATTATCTTCTTTCTCAACTCCTTTCTTCTTCTTCTTCCTATATTCTTTTCCCTGCTATTCTTCCACCATAATCATGCCTCTTCTACTCTGAGTTACATAACCTCTCTTACTCTCCTCAACCCCACACCACCACCACCACCACAACACTCCATGTATTTTTCTTGGTGCTCGGCATTTAGCGGTGGCACCCCACGGCAAAGGCAGGTGGAGCTGCAGCGGTTCCATGTAAAAGGTTCGAGCGACAATGGCTGTGTGACGAGACAACAACGGAGCTTGCAGCAATGGTTGATTTGCTTGGTGGCGTGGATTTTTGATGAGGTGGAGACATAAATAGGTGTTAAGATTGGATTTTTATGTTTCTTCTAACTTTTGGATGTTGAGATTATGTTTTGTTTTATGTTATTTGTCTAGCTTGTGTGGTGTAGATGGTAATAGGTGGTTGGGATTATGGTTTGGATTCAAAGATTGATTTTCTGTTGTGGGATCTGATTTTGGCTAATGGAGAGGACGGGATGGGAGTTGAAGGGAGTAAGGGAGGTTGCGTAGTTGACACATCATCATTTTCCATTAGTAATTTAGACTGTGTCAATAGGAATAGCAACATTGAAACGTTTGTGAAATATTAGAGACATAAATAGATTAAAAAAAATTAGGGACAAAATTGAAATATTCACTAAATATAAGGGATATAAATGAGACTTTAGCCAACTTTAAATGTCTCAAAGATGAAGCAAGTTAATTCCAATGTCGTAGATTTCAAACAACCTTTCTAAATATACACACTTTATACAACATTTTGTATGAATCAATTAGGGCAAATCCATTTGTCTTAGCACATATATGTGCTTCATTGAAGTCAAAAAATAAAGGAATTACAAAGGCAACTTTATCCTTTTATGAATTTTTATGCATTAACTACACCTTCTACATGCCCTGCCATTTTGAATTATGAAGTGCATAATCTAACTTATGTGCACTACACACTACATGTAGTTATTTTTTTTAAGGAAAAAAAAGGGAAAAATTCTGAGTTATGGAGTGCAAGCTACTAGGTGTTGGCTTTGTACTATAATGGTCATGGATTGTCGGTTTTATGTACTGACATGGTTTGCAATAGGGTAGGTATAAATAAGAGAGAATTGGGGTGGTCTGCAAGTTAAATAGACCAAGAAAGGTCCAATCCACATCTATCTCGCAAGTTAACAAGGGTTGTGGTCATGGAGATGAGTAACTAAGTGAACTGAGGGAGGGAGAAGGGCTAAGCGTGAGCGAGGACAAGTTGCACTTTTGTGTGAGATGGAGGGGAGGGTTATGAGTGTGATGACTGGGAAAGGGAGGAGAAGTGAATAAGGTCATTAGGGATTTTTTTTTAAAAAAAAATTTCAGAGCAGTCCCCCACTCGACATATGAAAAGACTAATCCCTCGAGGTATAATCAGACACCTAAGCAAGGATCCCTTTCAATCATTTTTTTTCCATACACATCAATCTTAGGATCAAATTCAATACTTCATGCATAAGGGACCTGAGCTCCTTCCACTCGGAATAATACCTTGTTGGTAGGGTCATTAGGGTTATAACTTAAGCTTAGTTGGATTTGGGATGTTGGATAATTTTCTTCTCTTTTGTTTTTCTTTTGAAAGGAAAAAAGCAGGTTAGCAACTTAATCCACTAACATGCGTGTCATAGCCCAATTGACTTGTGAATTAAACAAATCAAACACATAGATTTGTGTTTAATTGGGATAGCAAATTGTCTACTACCAACCACTCTGGGTTGCAGACTTGGCATATCAACCAACAAATTGCAACCCATATATCAAACTCTAGCAAGAAATTGATTACTCCTCAAATAGTACCTTTTATTTTTTTGGGCACAGTTAAATATGGCACCTTAGGTTATGTTTGAGAGTTATATAGATAATGGAAAAGGAGTAATTCCTAGTGGAACGAAATGCAAAGGCAAGGGGTGTAGTGTAATAGATCATATTATCTTTATGTTTGGATGTTCAATTAGTTTAATGAAAGAAGGAAATGGAAATATATATCATTTCCTATTTGACTCCTTAAAGAGATAAAAATTAGGGATTTTGAGTGGTAAGGGTGAGATTCCCTCCTTTTATATCGTTCCCAAACAAACTTTTACCAAATAAGTCATTTTCTTCCTTTTTTCAGTCATCGAGCCATCCCCTTTCTATTGCCATTCGTCATAAAATAGCCTTTTTTTTCTTTGGTCATTCGGTGTAGAGAGAGAGAGAGAGAGAGAGAGAGAGAGAGAGAGAGAGAAGAGAGAGGGGGGGGGGGGAGGGATAGGGTCCTAGACCCATGGTCGAACACGCAACTCTTTACATCTCCTTAGTGCATTGTTAACAGAGACTAATAGCTTGGACCATCCATGCTGCGCCTCTCGTGCATCAAAAAATAGCCTTTTCTTTTTTTTTGGATCCAAAGCCTTAGGTTTTGGCCATAGACGCCAGTTTGTTCTAATTGGGCCCATTTAGACCCAAAGAGTCTATACAGATGGAGAGGCTAGTGTTTGAGTCTTTCATGTCATCTCGGGGGGGAAAATGCCTTTTTAAGGTCATCAGTGACATGTGCTTATGGACTTGCTTGGTATTACATATTTCTTTTGGTACATGCTTGGTATTCTGTGTCTCGTTGAATCATTGGCTATCATGTCATGGGCCTGAGAAATTATCGCTCTTACTTCGTGGCTAGCCTGAGGTGGTTGTTGCCAAATAACAAAAGAGTAATGATACAACTTTCTAATAATTTTTTATAATATTAAATAAAATAAAAAGTAGGTATAATTAATATCTTAGAATCTTAAAAATAATTAATTCTTCCTTTATTTAGTAATTAAAAAAATTTTAAAAATTTTGTTAAGAAAATAAATCATTTCTAATGACAAAAATAAAAATAAAACTGAAGTTGTTGATCCGGTTTTAGTTTGTCTCTTATCATTTTTTTTAAAATTTATTTATTCCTTTTTCAAATGAACATGCAAGCGATAGTAACTGCACACCAAAATATTTATGGCTTTGTATTTACTCTTTACGTGGCACGGTGGCAGTGATCTCATCAATATTGATTGGTCCCAAATGATGAAGGTTCTCATGTTGGAGCCTGCAGCACTGTTCGGGTTCGCTGAAATTGCCGAGGCGGAGGACCACCACTTCTTGTAAGCTGCACGGCCCACTCGATTTTTTTTTACCAAAGCATCGCGATGAACACAAAAGTAATAATAATTTGACAATTAGTTCACCAACTTTTGACAATTTCGTGGTCTGAATTTGAATTTGGAGGTCCTCGATTCATATATTTTATGCATAATTTTATTATAAATTATTGCTAAGATCAATAATTTGCCTAACTTTAGAGTAGACGAAAAACAAAACAATGTTTAAACTTCCAATAGAATGTATAAGTGGGAAAAAAAAAAAAAGATACCATAAATAAAGTTATAATGCTGTGGTACCTGAAGAAAAGGTAGAAAGCTATAAATACCTCCACATAGAAGTTAGAATCCAAATGACATGTAGCTTACAGAGTATAATCTTTCACCCGAAGCAAGGGACAAAAAGACCCTTGTTTTAAGTAGATAAAAGAGGGCTTTTTTCTGTCAAGATCAATAGGCATAATTATCGTAGGTGCATTTTCTGTGTTTTTAAAATTATGTATATTTATTGGCAGTGTCTAAAAAGCACTTCGTGGGCCGCCACACACCGTCGGCCGAAGCTCCGATGAACCATCGCTGTCACGTTGTCATTGCTAACTTTTCGCCTCTATCACTTTGACTTGGACAGTGGCAGAGCGCTTCAATGAAGGAGGAAGTAGAAGAGGTACTGTAATGCATTGTACTGACTGGAGTATTGATACTCCAATCAAATCTTAGCCTTTTCCGTCACATATGGCATCCGCCTTAATTATTTGTTAAGATATGAGGGTTGAATCTAAGTCTACATATTTCCTTTTTAATGCGAGCTCTAGTGCTCCCAACTTTTGCTAAAGAGAAATGTTTAATTTTATGAAGAAAAATGATTGGGAAACTCATTTTTTGTGATGTAATATGGGTGTATACAGAAAAAGTGAGCAAAACGATAAAAATATTTGGATAATAAGTCTTACATAATCATTGTTACTTTTATTCAGTTTTTTTGTATCCAAAAATTTACTAGCATTTTTCAACAATATACTTGTAAGTTTTATATTTTATTTACATATATGCAAAATTTATTAGCATATTGCTGAAAAATGTTAGTAATTTTTTTTTTACAAAACTTACCAATATGTGTATTGTTTATATTAGTAAGTTTTTTCATTTTTTTTTACAAAACTTACCGACATGTGCATTATTCATATTGATAAATTTTTTTTTTTTTTACATAACTTACCAGTGTAAATAGTACATACGTTAGTAAGTTTTATATAATGTAATGTTTATGCTGTTAAGATTCTAAAAATAAATTAAATAAAAATAATAATAGTTATAAGAGATCCATTATATAAGTATTTTTATTATTTTTCTCAATTTTCCGTATGTAGTGTTTTTGCATCCCCTGTCAATTCTCTTTTATGAAACTTAAACCTTCGAAACAATTATGAATAGCTGCGATTTTATTGTTCGGTTTTTTTTTTTTTTGTCCTTTTACTTTTGTTGTTTTATTTTAGTTGAAAGTTTATGTTACTTTTAACGGCACTTATTTACAGTGTCGTGCTCACTATCGGTACAATATTTTTTTTTACCCTACTAAATAGCTTAGTTATTTGATAAGGCCTAATAAACAAAAGTGATCATCGGGCCTGTTGCATGTAATGGATTTCGATTTAAAAAATCAACTTATATTATTTTCGTTTCTTTTCTGTAAAACCTTGATTTGCAAATATTGAAAAAAATATATTTTTAGTATAAAAATCTCTTACGATCGCATAAAAAAAATACTAAATTAGTATGAGATGATGTGGAATTTTTTAAAAAATTAATTTTGATGCATTATTAATATAAAAATTAGTTTTATATTATTATTTAATCACATATTTTTATCACATATTTTTCAAGTAATAAATATTTAAAATAAATATTTTTATTGATATAATAATATATAATTAAATATTTATATAAAACTTCAGACAGTATATGAGAATAATTTTTTTAATCAAATTGCGGTTATGTTTGCAAACTTTTTAAAAAGTTGATATGTCATGCTTGCAACCTTTTAACCTATAACATGCGCTATCACATCTAATCACATATTGCATGTCATTAAAAAAAATTTATTTCACACTTATTATTGTGAAAATTTTATATATAGTGATATATAATTGAATGATAATATAAATTTTTTTATATAAATAGTGTATTAAAATTAATTTCAATATAATTTATTTTGATATATTATCAGTATAAAATTATTTTATATTAATATCTAATTATATATTACTATGTCACAAAAATATTTGATTTTCATATCTATTACTTTAAAAGTCTCACATATATACCAATAACAACAATTAAGCAATATCTCATTAGATAGAATCGACTATATAGATCAGGTGTAGTCATGATATTATATATAGTGATATATAATTAAATAATAATATAAATTTTTTTACTAAAGCGAGGGTCAATAAGCTGAAACTTACTACATATAACTTTTCAGGTGAATTTTATGGTGGGGAGTGGTGAGTTTGGGATCAAATTGATCTTTGAATCTTAGCCATTGAAGTCTCATTCAATGGTTGAGATTAAATTTTTTTAATATAAAAAAATGGTATTATGATAAGTTATTTCTATATTTTAATATTATTAAAAATTACATTACCTATTTACCCTCTTTTCTTTTCTTTCCCAACAACCGCCGCCTTCAAACCCTTGCCAAACTCCCTTCTGAAATTTTCTTGTAAAAGCACTCAACTCTCAACATAGGCAGTGTAAAGCATCCCAATCCCACACCCCAGAACAAACCAAATCTAAAACACATACAAAATAAATAAATAGATAAATAAAATAAAAAAGAAATAAGAAGCAGAAACAAGTCGTGGAAGAGACTAAGATTTGCGAATGTAGATTTGCCACATTTAGAAATTGTTTGATCTAAAAGCAAGAGAGAGAGATTTTGAGGTGGAGGATGTGGCTTTGGTGGTGCTTAGGGGCGTTAGGTTGTGTTGTGACTCCATGGCTGAGATGGGGGTGGAGGTAGAGTCATGGCGAGGGTCTTTGCCCTGAACCTGCCAGCGAATCGCGGCCTCAATGTCTTCAACTCCGTCGCTGCCAGATCGGGCTCTGCCTTGTGCAAAGGAGCTGGTGCCTTGCCATTAGAATTAATGTAGTCGGGTTCGGAGGACCAGCTGAGTAGCGGGATCCATCAGTTGGCGTTGGAGCTTCTCTGGCGATTAGGATAGAACCTGCATTGGCCAGAGGTGGTACACGCTTGGATTCTGGCGATGCGAATGGGAGTCACAATGGCTTAGCAATGAGTGGCTTAGTGGTTAGTAGTGTGACAGTAAGATGTAGACATTGGTGGTGGGGTGGGTTGTACGTGCACAATGGTGGGCTTGTGGAAGATAGGCGTGAGAGAGAAGGGGGAGGGGGTGGGAAAAGAGGAAAAAGATATGAAAATAATTTTATTTTACTTCTTTATTATAATATTAATTTAGTCTAATTTAATCACAAACTCATTAAGAATTACTACAGCCTTAGCCTAACTTTTCAGTCATGCTGAAGGTTAATACTTAGGGTAGATCAACAAATTCTTAACTTACTTTTGGAGTAATAGTAGTTATTAAGGCTCTTGTTGCGCTATGTCGACTTACTTGTGATGCAATTTTGTTTAGGATGTGTTTGTTGATGATTTTTGATTAAAAAAATTAATTTTTTAATAAAAAATTAATTTTTATATTTTTGAATAATTTTTAAAAATAATTAAAATATAAAAGAAAAGTCTATTTTTAAATTTTTTTAATTACATATAAAATTAAAACTTTAGAATCACTTTTATTTTTTCACTTAATTGCTCTTCAAAAGTATACGTAAACGAAAAAAACGCCATACACCTAAACTTACGAAGTGGATAACAGAATATGCCAATTACCAATCCAACTATGCAAGAAAACTGGCATCAACGAACAAAAAAAATATAGAAAAAATTAAAATAAAACAGATGAGATAAATTTTAATTCAGTGATAATATAAAAAAAGTTATGCACTATAATCCAATATGATGCTTTTATTTGCAAGATTATTTTTAGTTTCGATAAAATTACTGGTATTTTGGTCTTATTATTAGAAATTAAACTAATTTGGTCCAATTTAATAGAGGACTTCAAAGGAGATAGAGGTATTTCAATAAAAAAAATTTATTTCTAATATTTAAACTTGAGATATCTAATTAAAGATCAAAACACTTATTATCTTAATTAATCTTATATTGATTATTTATAGGAAACGTTTACGTTAGTCCATAGAGTATTGATGTTCCAAACTTTTACCGGTCTCCAACCGATTTTCAATTTTTTAACATGTGTAATGACACTTTTATTCAGATAACAACTCTCTTTATTTTTTATGCAGTGTACGAACGTACCAATGCTAATGCTTGTGTGATGAGATGAACATTCACACCAAGTAAGACACAGCTCTGAAGAGGCACCATCCACTATGTGACTTCTAATTTCCAATTGTGGTTTTCCAAGGTAGCATCGAAAGGAAGGCAAGGGAGGCGGGGCTGTCATGAGGGGAGTGGTTTGCGAGGAGGTGGAGCTGATGGCATGAGTGGGGGTAGGTGGTGACACCCGCTACAAGGGGAAGCGGCCGGGTGATGGTGGGCTGGAAGAGAAAATTTATAAAAATAAAAAAAGTAAATTAGATAAATTAAGTAAAATTAGTTTTTATAAATATTAAAAATATAAATATAAATTATTATAAAACTATTTTTCAGATAATAAAAGAATTAAATTCCAACCATTTCTTAATTATATAAAAAAATTTATATTATCATCCAATAAAATATTTATATTTATAAAATTTTTAGAATAATATATAATTGAATTAAATATTTTTATTAATATGATAATATATAATTAAATATCTATATAAATATTTTTTATATTGATAATATATATAAATTAAATTTATACAATATATATATTTAAAAAAAAAAGAAAAAGTCTGGAATAATAAAATCGTATGTTGCGTATTTGGCTCCTTGCACAGTAAACGAGTAAGACAAAATCCATACAATATACATTTTCGTCATTTTCTTGTCCAATAATTTTTATTATTAAATTTATTTACCCAATAAATTGGCCCTATCCATGAACCAGCAATTTTGGTTACTATCCAAGATTTTTTTAAGTACATCCAAATCGTTATATTATTTTAATTCATATCTGAATAGCTATAAAAATTTGGGACAAGATTGGAACATCAATGTTCCATGGAGCAACGTAAACGCTTCCTTATTTATAAGGTCTAAACATAATAGATAGTTAAACACATTTATCGACGTAATAATGCATGATTACATCTTCATCTAAAATTTTTTTAAACGTCGCGTGCGGGAAGGGTCACTGGTCCACCACAGTTGTCTTTGCAACGTATCGCTAGGGACAACACCACAGGGAGTCATAGACGAATCCAAAATAAATATATTTTTTTAAGTTAATTGTTATTTCCGAAAACTCAAAGCATAATACAAAACAAAATCGAGAAGTAAACAAATAAGGAAACAAGCATAGCAGAATACAAGGAAATCCTGCGACTTGGAGGCGAAGCAGAACAAACAACGTTGGCCAGCATCGACATATATCGATACCAACAAGGCACCCTTTTTTCCTTCTTCAATCTCAATGGACACCACGACCCATTTCCGCAACTTCCGGAGCTCGCGGTACGATACACTCTCTCGTCTCTAGTTTCATTTGCATTACCCTTTAATCTATTTTTGTTCTGTTTTTTTCTGTGCCCAGGCAATCTTACTTTGAACTCTTTTGTGATACACGGACACACTTAAGGCTTGGAGTTCTCAACTGGGTTGTTATTATTATTATTATTATTATTATTATTGTTTTTATTTTGAAAAGTAAAATTATGTTTTGCACTTTGTTCTCATCTAGTGGTTCCTTGTTTTTTCCTTTGAAGGGTAATGTTTCTTGAATGCTTGTGTCCAGATTTCGTCTTCACTTGTTTTGTCCTGTGCCTGGTTTTTATTGCACTTTGTTTCTATATATGGGGGCATTGGTTGGTGTTGGATAAACCCGGTGTTGCATACTTGCATATGATGTGTTTTTAGATGGGTAGTTGTTTGGCATGTTACATTTGAATTCTTGTCCTTGTTTTTCCCGGTTATGTTCAAGTTGCTGAGTGCTTGGATTGAGTAGGAAAAGGTAGTATTCTGGCAAAGCCTTATCTGCTTGATTGAATTTCTGAGTTGTTCTTTTCTTTCCTGTATTTTTCTCTCTCTTATTTGATATATTTGATGGATAATTTAAATGGGGGAAGAGGTCAGGGTTGGTCAATGGTGATCTCTGGCATAACTCAATTTCGTATAAAATTAAAGGCACAGGCACTGCAGGTTGCCATGGTGAAGTAGGATTTGTTTGCCTCCATGTTAATGTTTTAAAAATTAAAGCACTAAGATGAGGGTCAGTGATAGTGAGTGGTGAAAGATGTTATGTTGAGTGACTTCTGTCTTAAAACTGATCCGTGTTTGGATTTTCCCAGACAGTCTGTAAGATGAGCCCTTCCTGTATGAAATGAAATTGTTGTTTACAGTTATGTTTTTTGCTTTGGCTATGTTATTTGTTGTTCTGTTCTCTTTCCTCAAGCTGAAGCGGTTTGAAAATTTTGAATATCAATTTAACAATTTCATGTTAAGGAGTTGGAATGGAAAGTTGTTTGTAAACAAATATATGCTCTGCTTGTCTCACAAGAAGCATGTAGCAACAAGTGAGGCATATGGAATGGTATATATGTCATTTGCTTGATATATGCAAAAGAAAATTATGTTTCTGCTATGCTTTGATGGCAATTAATACTTGAAGATTGCCATTTACTGAGTAATTTATCCATGTCTTGATAGTGAGAGGTTTAGCTTACAGATATCAGTGTGGGGTAACGATGTTGCATGACGTTGTTCTCATGTTTCAGGCTTACTTTCTTTTCTTGAATCCATGGATCTTGTAGATTACTGTTAAAAGAATTATTATTTACATGATAAGAGTGGACCAGAAACACTTGTTCAATCAAGTTTGAAGCTAATCTAGTTATCATTGCATTTGTTTGCAACTTAGCTGTGTTAAATGATATTAACACTATATAAGCCCATTATTCTGACTGAAAAAAGGACATATTAATTCTTCTTTTTTTGGGTTAGAAAACCTACTTTGTACCTACATTTTGAGCTAATAATATCAAAATTTGAGTATTGGAGCATTTATTATGTATGTTCTTATGCATTGACCACTTTATTGTTTAACAGATGTAGCATGCTATAAACCCAAAAAAAAAAAAGAAAAAAAATCAAAGCGGAAGATATTGGACTAAATTGGAGTTCTGGGTCCTAGTCATTTGGAAAGAAGTACTGCAGATCTGAGCCAGCAATGGCTCCTGGAGGCAGTGTTTTCAAAGAAGTTCTTGAATCTCACTTGATATCTTCAGATTATGAAAATGGCAAGGCTAAATATGAGGCCAAGAGCAGTAGTACCTTTACAAAATCTAGTGCTGGGTTGAATGGAAAGAACGGATTTAGTTCAAAGAATGGCGTGTATGACTTACTTGAGTGCCCAGTTTGCAAGAATTTGATGTACCCTCCAATTCACCAGGTGCAGTGTTTGCAATTTCTTTTTCTTTTTCCTTTTTTGTAGTGTGTGTTCTAAAACCTTTTTCTCATAATTCATGATGCACACATGAAACAGGTATGGTCATACGAATAGTGGCATTGTAGTCCTTTATCTCCATATTCCATATATGATAAGTACAGTTGAATATAAATTCATTTGTTTACTTATTCCTCCGGTAAAAATGCTGCACCATGCTGCTTAAGTGCATATTGAACTTTCATTGCAATAACCTCCTTGCTTTTCTGGACGATGTGGAGTTAGTTTAGTTATGGATCTTGAGTGAGAGAGAGTTATGGATCTTGAGTGAGAGAGATGAATGGAGAGATGTAACAGGATTAACAAATTCAAGAGCTTGTATCATTGGCGTTGCATGAAGTCATCATAGTATCTATTCAATTAATTTGTGAAGTGACTTACATGATAGCTGTCCAAATTAGAGAAAACTCATTCCTCATTTTTCTTGTTACATAAGTGAATATTTTGGATTAATACCAGGCAATAACAAACAGATAAAACCCTAAGTTTATAGGCTTTCATATTCACTTTCTATTTTGAGTTTGATTCAGATATCCTGGAAAAGGAAGGTCATGACTGAGACTTGCAGATTCTAAGCCTATATTTTATAAATATTGATTGGATCCTGGTTAGAGATTTTTTTTTTGCCCCTTCCCGTATTGGGATGGCTTATGCTAAGTACAGTGGATTTTTTTTTTTTTTTTTTAATTGTGATTTACACACTAGTGGGGTAGGAAGGAGAAGTTGAAACACAAATGTAAGAAACTCTTGCTTAGTGATGCTAGTTTAGTCTTGTTGCTGCACCTTCCTCAAAATGGTGTTTACGTCTGACCCTGATGTATTGGGCTGCCGATTCTGTTGAGAGGACAGTTGGATTATCATAGATGATTATTAGAACCAACTACTGAAACTCTTTAATCATGATTTTCACTCTACATCTTTATGGTGAATTTATCCATTCTTCTAAATTATAATATTTCCTTTATGGCTGCATTGTGTGTTTCAGTGCCCAAATGGCCACACACTATGTTCAAATTGTAAGATTGAAGTCCATAATCTTTGCCCAACCTGTCACCATGATCTTGAGAATATAAGGTGTTTGGCACTGGAGAAGGTGGCGGAATCGTTGGAGCTTCCTTGCAGATATCAGAGTCTAGGTTGCCATGATATATTCCCGTACTACACTAAGCTTAAGCATGAGCAAAATTGTGGATTTCGTCCATACAATTGCCCCTATGCTGGATCTGAGTGCTCTGTGATGGGTGACATCCCAACTCTAGTTGCCCATCTCAAGGATGATCACAAGGTTGACATGCATGATGGGTGCACCTTCAACCATCGATATGTCAAAGCAAATCCACATGAAGTTGAAAATGCCACATGGATGCTAACTGTAAGTTATTTAATTAATAAATTAAAATACATGGTCTGTTTGATGATTTGATGTACCATTTCTCGTAGATTGGCATTGTTGCATGTTATTTTGATTATTTAATTGGTAAGTTCTCAATCATATCTTCTAATATGCGGCACTCAATTTGTGTGCGCACATGGCCATGCTTGTTTCTGTTTGAAAAAAGAAATCTACTTCTGCACTATTTTTAATTCTTTGCAAATGGTGTTGAGGATTATTTCTTAGTCTTGTTTTCTTTGAAGCAGCCCACAAAGTATCGCATCATGGGTCACATGACTTACACGTAGTAGTAGGCATGTGGTATTTTGAATTTAATTGCACGGTGGAATTTTTTCCTTAGATTTGAATCTAAACATTTCTTTAAAGCCTAAGTTAATATAAGGGTTCAACCTTTGTCTTCTAAGTACACGTCATCACAAATTTTATTGTGACCTCCTGATGTTAAGCTCTAATCTATGCCAAATATTATTAAAAAAAAATGTTATGTTATTTGAACATTATATTTTAATGCCATATACAATATCCCTCTCCTTGATATAGACATAATTTGATACTTATCCACACTCATATTATATTAATATAAGAAGTCTGTATGATTATTATAATGTAGTAATGGTTCAAAAAAACATTTCCCTTATAAAAAAAACAGCCACTTAAATGATGAAGTTTCTTGTTTTCAGGTTTTCAATAGTTTTGGAAGACATTTTTGCTTGCACTTTGAGGCATTCCAGCTTGGCACAGCTCCAGTTTACATGGCCTTCCTTCGGTTTATGGGTGATGACAATGAAGCCAAGAAATTCAGCTACAGCTTGGAAGTTGGTGCGAATGGCCGCAAGCTTATATGGCAAGGAATTCCAAGGAGCATTCGTGACAGTCATAGGAAAGTCAGAGATAGTCAAGATGGACTCATCATTCAGAGGAACCTAGCTCTTTATTTCTCTGGTGGGGATGCAAAGGAGCTGAAGTTGAGGATCACTGGTCGTATATGGAAAGAAGAGTGAGAAATGTAAATATACCGTTACTCTGTTAGGGGAAGTCACAATGATTATTATTGTATAGAGCCTGAAACGATTGGTTTAAGATTTTGCTCTCTGGGCACAGAATGGACTAGTGCTCTAACTATCTCTACATAGATTCTCTTTCAATCCCACACAGCTCGTGTCCTAGACTTGAGGGTTTCTTTAAAGCTGGCTTTCGTTTCAACTTTCGTTTCCTTTTTTTATGTGCTTTTGAATAATATTGGAGTTGGAAACTACAATATTGGTAATAGAGGATGCTATAAGATGCGTGTCAAATTCATACGATCTAAAAATGTTTTTTTTTTTTAATTTGTTTTTATCATCCAAGAAAAAAAAAATCTTAATCAAGGAAGTAGTGTACTGAAATTGTGAAAATCCCCGAGAGAGTGATATATCACTGTCAGCATACCATCGAGAATAATTTTTTCTGGTAAATTAGCTGGGAATATAAATTATGTTTGACATATATATCAATGTATTGATATATATATATATCATAAAATATTATAAACACGAGAACTGGTTAGTCATCCACGCAAGTCAAAAAAGTCGTAACTCACATTTAAATGTCTTTTTTTTTTGGGTAATTTGGGGGTCTTGAAAGAGAGGTGTCAACATGATGAGTCGCCATATCCTGATTGGGCCTACATAAAAAATTGCTTATAAACATACGTGTTGGGCAGTTTAAGCTGGAATTCATTTTTGGTATGGGTCTACTTGACAAAATGTGACCCTATTAGATTCGGCCCAACCTAGATATCCCTGCACATGATGTTATTCAGTCCCTGAATCCTCGTATGAGGAAGGGAAAGCTTGTGTTCTCTTCCATATAATCTTGAGAAATGCTTTATGTACTTAAAGCTCATGGACACACTCTCCAAGAGCCGTTGGATTTGCTGCAAACAATGAAATAAAAAATTAAAAAATTAAAAAAACCCAATGATTTGAATGCTTTGATGGGCCATTATGTCCAGAAATGAGTCGAAATTTTTCAGCCTTTAAGAACATCTAACGCTTTAATTTTGTGTGTCAACATTGCCTCTTATTGTAACTACATTTTTAAAGTAATTATTAACGAACAGAACATCAATTTTTTTCCCCCTCTAAGATCACCTAACAGCTTTTGCCTCGTATTAGTACGCTGGTATAATTGTATATACTTCCAAGTTGTGAGCAATTGAGTTCGCGGTTGTGTTTGCTGGCAGATGAGAATAATAGCAAACCATGAAGAGGCATTAAAATAGAAGGGAATGAGCGAAGGACGTGCATCGTGGGGGCACGTAGGAACACAAACACAACCACCCGCAAGGTTGGCGCGCTGTGTTACCCTTCTGGTTTTTCGGTTAAGCTCTTCATCACCAAACCGACTTTCCCGCAAACACAACAACATTCTCTGCCTTTGTTCCAAAACCGATCTTCATTACACGACAGTTTAGAAACAAAAACGACACAAAACCACCCCCACTTTCAAACCACCTTCATCTGCATTAATTCCTGTTCCCTGAGTTATTGTGCGTAATCTCGTCCTAATATCCTTCTTTTTGTCGTCCACATTTCCTCTCTTGCCACTACCATTCATCACATATTGCCTCATTGAGCTTCCTGGTTTGATCAGGGACAGGTTAGAGGCAATGTCAAGCAATGTCTTTTATACGTTTTTTTCTTCCTTTATTTGTGGATTTTGGGGTGTTACATAATGTATTAAGTTTGCGTGTTGATCCTATAGGAACAAACGGTTAACTTGTTATTGATTACATTATTATCTTTTATATCCAAAAACATTTAGAATTGGAGAAAAATTCTTGAGATTTGGTACACATGTCAAAAGAAAAAAAAAAATGACTAGCCGCTTGTATAAAATCTGCCCCATATATATATTTTTTCTTCAATTTTGTTTCTGAAGCCTACGATAGAACATTATCGTTTAAATAGATATAGCTAACCCCTATTGTTGTTAGTCTTTGAATCCATGAGTATTATTCTTCTCCTTCTTGATATGCTTTGTCTTTTTATTTTTATTTTTTTTTCCCTTTTGTTTGGTTTTTGTCATATTTTCACTTATAATTTGTCTATTAAACCAGTCTCAAAAACAAACTTTTGGTATCAACCCTTGTCTCTATAAGCTATGTGTTGGGAAAATTTTGAGCCATGAAGTGCTTTCAGGTGGTTCATTCGATATCGTTTACTGAATGGATTATTGAGCCTGCAGCTTGGAATACTTGAAGAAGTATGTTGTGCTGCGGAGGTGCAGAGGAGGAGAGCAGCGGTCCACCTGCAAACCAATACACTGCACCACCTAGAGGGGGTAGCACATATGGTGGAGGAGCAGGTAATATATATTTATGCTCATGTTAGTCTATTTGTCATTCATATATGCTTCCTTTTCTTTGTATTAGGCTTGAAAATATGATGTTTCTTTGCAACATCACGCTCAGATAACTTTATTTAGAAGGGGTGAAACTGGACGAAATGATTTTGTGAAAATACTGAAAATTAGAATAAGGTAAGAGTGAAAATATGGAGAATATCAAACCTAAATTATGCCACAATCAATCTCTTGTGAAATATGGAGAAATGCCATAGCATTCTAAATCACTAATTTGTCTCTCAAATACCATTTCAGCAAAACCTAAATATATTTTAAAATTTCTTTATTTCCATTCGTTTCATGCGCATATCATACATTATGATTTATGAGGAACTGGTTTACAACCTTTGACTCAAATTTTCAAGAAATTAACTATATATTCTATAATAGAGTCCCAATAATGTCTTGTGCAATTAACTTTAGCAAAGTGACGTAATGCTGCGATGCATTTTTTTTTTTCCCCCCTCGCATATCACTTGGTTAAAGATTAACTTTCCTCTCCAAGGTTATGGGTAACAAATTTACAACAACCTTCTTTGAAAATAGGCAATGACAGAGGAGAGCCAAGGGGCAATGTTGTCAAGAGTGGTGCTCCACAGAAAGTACTACCAATTGAGATACCCGCTATGCCATTGGATGAGTTAAATAGGTTAACAGGCAACTTTGGCTCCAAGGCTTTTATTGGCGAAGGTTCCTATGGACGGGTTTACTATGCAAAATTGAGTGATGGTACTGATGCTGCGATCAAGAAACTGGATACCGGTTCTTCGCCAGAGCCTGACACTGATTTTGCAGCTCAGGTAAGATTTTAATGTGAGATTTGTAAGTCCATTGAGGCAATATTTTGGCTCTTAGTATTGTTACACAATAATGCATTGTGTCACATTGGTTCATGCAGTTATCAGTTGTTTCGAGACTGAAGCATGAAAATTTTGTGGAGTTAATGGGATATTGTCTGGAGGCAAACAACAGAATCTTGGTTTATCAATATGCAAGTCTTGGTTCTTTGCATGACATATTACATGGTAGGCCTAACAATACAACTTTTCTATTAATGAAATAGTTCTTTGTTTCTTTGACTGAACACTATGCTTCTGGTGTTGCAGGAAGGAAGGGTGTACAAGGGGCTGAACCTGGTCCAGTTTTAAGCTGGAACCAGAGAGCAAGAATTGCATTTGGTGCAGCAAAAGGACTTGAGTATCTTCATGAAAAGGTTCAGCCTTCTATAGTTCACCGAGATGTTAGATCCAGCAATGTCTTACTGTTCAATGACTATGAGGCCAAGATTGCGGATTTCAGCATGACAAATCAGTCTTCTGACACAGCAGCTCGCCTGCATTCAACAAGAGTTTTGGGAACATTTGGCTATCATGCTCCAGAGTATGCCCTTGAATTATATATCTACCTTCCTCATAGTTTGACTAGAGATGCAGATATGGTGACTCCTGCATGGCTGAATAAAAAGGATTGAGTTGATATCTGAGTTACAGTTATAATGTTCCCTCTTAACATGAAGCAGGCTTATTAATTGTCATTTAATTAAACATAGCCGTAAATCGTAAGCTTATATGCAAATGACGAATGTCTTATGTAGACATAACAGAAATAAGTAGGGTATAACTTCAGATTTTTTTAGGCTCCTTGTTGGCTAATCTTTGGTAACCCATCCCAAGTAAAATCACTATCCATTGGGTGGTATTTCTCATGTTAATATAAGATATGACTTTGTCCTTAAAATGATTACTTTCCTCTTCAGGTATGCAATGACTGGGCAGATAACCCAGAAAAGCGATGTTTACAGTTTTGGGGTTGTGCTTTTAGAGCTCTTAACAGGAAGAAAGCCAGTAGACCACACAATGCCAAAAGGGCAACAAAGTCTTGTAACTTGGGTATGCATATACCCTCAAATGCAATTATCCTTCTGCGGTTTTAATGACCTTGGTTTACTTTTCCATATTGTCTACTCTGTTGCTAATATGATTTCTAACAATATTTCAGGCAACTCCAAGGTTGAGTGAGGACAAAGTGAAACAATGTGTGGATCCCAAGCTAAACAATGACTACCCGCCAAAGGCAATTGCTAAGGTTTGCATTTTCAGTCTTTCACTTAAGTTGATCTTAGATAACGTCCAAAATATTTTGAGATGTGAAGTTATTAGGTGCTCATAGAGCACTAGATAGGATTGTGTTCTATTCACTTGTAGTGTGACATATTTATAGAAATGTGTAGGTTAGTTGTGGGTTCTCTTACTGTCTAAACTGAAATATTACTCTATAAGTAGGCAAAGCGCAATCTTATCTAGTGTTATATAAGTATCCAATAATTTCCCCTTAGAGATTGTAACTCATCATTTTATGTGGATATGCAGTTGGCAGCGGTTGCAGCACTTTGTGTTCAGTATGAAGCAGACTTCCGGCCAAACATGACTATTGTTGTTAAAGCTCTCCAGCCACTTGTCAATTCAAAACCGGGTGGTCCTGACTCTAATGCTTGATATTCTGACCTTACCTAACTATCAGGAGCGACAAGATTTTTGTGCAATTTGTGACACAAGTTATTTCTAATCTCGTTTTCATTGTTCTAGAGATTGTATTAAACTAAGCAAATGATGTTTCGGTCTGCTAGATCCCCATTCCAACTGGAAACATAAGTGTTGTGTTCATATAGGATGCATGATGGAGACCATACTTCGGCCTAAAATAATCAACAATCAGAAAAAGAAACCATAAGAACGTGTTTGGATTAACTAAATTTTAGAATTAATTTGATTGAAATTTGAAATGATTATATAAAAATAAGATTTGAATTGATTTAGAAGTTAATTCTTATATTTATAATATGTTAGATTGTGTTTGGAATAATTAAGAATGAAATTAATTTGATTTGATTTATACTTAAATTTTAAAATCAAATCAATTCTCATCAAATCCTTTCAAATTTGATAGGGTTTCAAATAAAAAATAGTTAAATCCTATAGTAATTAGAAATTATATCATTTTTTATTTTTAAAACATTCAAATACAATATTTGATTTCTAAATCAAATTATTTCTATTTTTTTAAAATTCCAAACATACTCTAAGTGTTGTATTAATAATACAAAATGTATTAAAAAAAAAAAAACAAACGTTTTCATAAGTTATGATATATATATATATATAGTGTATCATGTGAGAGGAGTGATTTATTATGAGAATGAGAGGAGCAAATCTTGACTATTAAATCTTACGTGAATGATCAAGATTAAAATATAAAATCATATGACTTTTTTAAGTAATCATGTGACCCTTAAGTAACTTTAAATCTTGATTATCTATATATAGTTATATGGTTCAAATTTACTCCCTTACTCTCAAATAAACCACTCTTCTCATGTGATACGCTAGTTCAACTCATGCATAAATATTTGTTCAATTCGAACCTGTAGTAGTATTTGATCGATTTTCCTGTAACTAGAAACTGAGTTCGAAACTGGAATTCAGTAAAGATGCAATTTTTTTTAAATCCAAAAAGCTACACTATTGAGAGGTAATGTATAAACTGAAATCACCTGAATTATACAAAAAATCTAAAACATATTAAGTTAAATAATCAATATTCGAATGCTATGCATTAAATATTGTTCTATAACTAGATGTTTATTTATTTATTTTTTTTAAGCTGAACTAGATGTATTATACTTTGAACAGCTGAACCAAAAGTAACATTTTTTCTGTAAACTATTATTACATATTATTTATGTTCTATTATCCATCTTTCTTTTTCAATGCTTTCTTGCAGTAATTGGCTTCCATAAAGGATTCACCCACATTGTTGATATTTTATCATATCCTCTACAACCACTATTTTAGTATATATATATATATATATATATATACGCTTTCAGAATATTTATTACACAGTACACACGTCAAATATTATATGCTGGTCAGGATGAGATTTTGATCTTTTTTTTTTTTTGTGTTCACTTCTCAATTCAACAACGAAAACGGACGACATACAACACTTAACCCAAATTAGAGCAAAATGGGAAAATAAATAAGTTACAAAAATGGGTGTCATTTGCTTTGATCAGGTTCAAAGAGAGGAAACAATGTCCCTGCGTTCCCACTTGCTGATGAAAGAACATAGAATTCATATTATCCACCAAGTCCAGAATAACAAAACTTGTCCCATTAATCAATAATCAGGATGCATAAAGCTACAACCCGCACGAAAATGAAAAAAGCAAAATTTATACTGAATAAACTACTGACCTGCTAGAGGTATACAAAAACCGTGGTCAGTCACCAGGTTAATTAGCTGGTAACTACACATCTACACCATTTTAGTCCTCATTTTTCTTCTTTTTTCCTTTCTTTTTGCTAGGCATTTCAGCTGATTCTTCCTGTTCTGCGTGTTTTTTCCTCTTTTTCTTCTTTTCTCCTGCATCCAAATCTTTGTCCCCATTCTGCAACTCAGCATTCTTTACAGAATCCTTCCTCTTTTTCTTCTTTTCCTTTTTCTCAACTTCATGTTCTGGTTCCCCACCAGCATCACCATCAGCTTGCACAGTTGCATCCTCTTCTTCCTTTTGCTCCTTCTTTTTCTTCTTTTCTTTCTTTTCTTTCTTTTTATCGGTGACAGAAGGCTGTTGGGTATCTTCATCCATAGCAGAATTAGTCACTTGCGCGATAACTGAATCGGCTGAAGGATTGTATGTCTACAAAGAAAAGAACAATCAGCACAAACTGAAAATAAGATGGAAATTAATACAAATATCAAAAGATGCAAGTAACCGACCTTAGCTGGGGTTATTAGTCCTCCAGCTCCTTTCTTTCGATCCTTGTCATATGCTTGTATCTTGGGCTTACCTTTAGCAGAACCAGCAAAACGACCTAATTCTTTGCCTTCAAGGTTTCTCAATCTTGCTTCAAGCTGCTCAAAAACTTGTGTAAGGAAAGTCTGAAAGGAAAAAACCAGGCAAATAACTAAATAACGTATAACATGTACCTTGGCTCTGTTCTCCAATCCCATTGTGTTATCTTGGCCATCTCCAAGAGCATCACACCTGATAGCCAATGCTGACTTTGCAGCAAGCGATCGAGAAATTTTCCCCTTGAACTTTGGAGCTGCTTGACCAATCAAGGATGCATGGTAAATAAGACCATACTTGGGAGTAGCATGCTTAGTCTTCAGCGCCCTAAAGAGAGCCTTCTCAGCACCAAGAATCTGGACAGTACTACCAGGCTGTTTTGCAAGATTTAATAAGCTACCCCCATGGGCAATGAGGCGAGCACCAACAAGCTCCCCAACCAGAGCAGTCAAATTGGGAGCAATGGTGTTCATCCTACTTTTCAGATAATCATAGAGTTGTGCTCTGTACTCTGAAAGAGACAAAACCTGGTCACAGAGTTCTCTGATATTTGCCAAATCAAGCTCACCAATTTCAGTTCCCATAGATATCACCGCTGCCTCCTTCAGTTCTGCCTCAACTTCCTCTGGCAAAATCTGTAACATATTTTAGGATGAAAAATAAAATAAAATAAAATATTAAAACATGGCGCATTCAAACATATATAACTTTATATCCTTTGTCTCGGGGATTATAAATTCAGAAAACAAAAATTTTCTATTAAGGGATGATATCCAATTATTCATGCTAGTTAACATAGAGCAGGGCATTAGTAGATACAAAGATTGATTAAATTATACCAACTTAAAGTAAATAAAGAATATATCTGTTCATGAACCATATGAGCCATGCAAAGGTGCAAAACTATTGGAAGCACTATTTCACTAATAAATCATAATTCTACCTCAGAGAAATCAAGATTTGCAGCATTAACGCGATCACCCATCAACTTGACTGCCCTTGCATAAAGGATGTTATCCTGTATTATTTTAGTAAGCTCTGGAAAATGCCAACCATACCATTCTCGAACCCTCATGGCATATGTATTCAACTCTTTATCAAGATCATCAAGTAAACCAATAGCCTGGACGATCATGGTATCCACCTAAAAAAAGCCATCTTAAAATCAGTGAAATAGCATTCATGCAAAAAAAAAAAAAATGGAAATATACGGGCAAAAATAGTAAACGCTTGCATTGGTCAAAATTTCCATTACAAAACTAAATCAGGAGAAATTGTATTTTAAAATATGAATGATTAATAAATACACAATTTCATTTGTATGGTTTGTCTGTAGAGAAGAACCATGAATTATTAAAGTCCTTCAGCTACTAACTAAGTTTTCAGTTATTCAGAGACACTAGAAAGCAAATATGTGAACCCTCTAATAGTCATGGCAGCCAAAAAAAGTGGCCATCAAAAGGCGGAAAAAGACACAGGTAGCGTGTACAAATTATGGGATCTAGGTAATTTATCAGTCAAATCAAATGACACAGGTTCACATAATTTTTGGAATAATAATAATATTATCTTACTTTCATCAATCATTCGCAAAATTTGGGAAGAATTTCTTGATGAATGGCAGAGTAGTATACTGATATTAACATAAGAACAATCTACAGATGATGTTTCCATGTTGTCAAAAAATTTAGAACAAATAGAACAATGATGATAAAGATCAACTCTATTCGTCTTCAAAGTCAACAGAAAACACACCTTCTCGGCACTAAACTTGAGCTTGTATCTGCATAAGCTATGAGATAAACCCAAGCTCATAGGGGCCATGTCTTGTACAGCTAGACCAGATATGAGTTCAGTTAACTGATTTCTAACACCTCTCATCAACTCCATAACAGCATTGTTGTGAACACAATCGATTTTCTGCAAGGTAAAAAATAATAATAAAAGAAGAAAATTTAGCTACAAGACAAGTAAAATGTAAAAAGTCAATATAAGTTTCTAGGGAGAACTTAAATGGCACACCAATTTCTCCTTAATCACATTCCCAAGCTTAGAATCAGCCACAGCTAATGTTTCATTTTCACAATGTGCACGCAGGAATTTGCGCAGACCCTTGCTAGCTTTTCCATCAATCAGCAAAGTAGCCGCCTCCAGAGCTTCTGAAGTATTCTCAAACTTAGAAAAAGCCTTCAACTTGACCACCTAACTTAGCACCAATCAGTGTTACAACCAAAATCCCTTAGAAACTCGAACAAACAATAGACACATAGATATACATTGACTAGAATTTTCCCATCACACAGACAATTTAGAAGACAGAGAGACAACCTGTCTAGCCGTGTCTGCACTGGAAAACTCTTGCCATAAGTCCTATGTAAAAAAATTACACAGAAGAAATAAGTTAATCAGATATCAAAGTTGAAAAACAAAAACACATAACAGTAATATTACATCGTTCACAATAATACTAAACGACGATAAATTCCAACTTTCTAATCAAATCATACTGTAAGATACCAGACATCAAAACATGGCATGGTTCAGGTGCATAGTAATATGAAATAGCTTTATACCTCAACTTTAGAAAGCTTGCCTTCGTCCAGCACCTTGAAAAGGGCAAAGCCCGCGGGCGTTTCAAACAGCACAAGCATTTTTACCACCTACAATGAACCTGAAAAGAAAAAAAAGAAGAAAACACCTGGCTTAAAGAGCTTGATCACGAATAGGGTTTAAGAGCATAAACCCTAGGGTAGGGTTTTAAGAGAAGGAAGAGACAATGTTAGTTACAACTCGATGAAGAGTCGGCACCTCCTAAACCCTTTTTTGGTCTCAGGTTCGCGACGCGATTGATAATTATAGCTGTCGCCGGTTGGTCGCGGCGTCGCTGAAGAAGCTGCGTCGACCGGCGGCGAAGGTTAGCTGAGACGACGGCAAGGGTGGCGGCTATTGCGAGGAAGAGAGGGTGAGGGTGGACGACATATAGTGTTTGGTTACAATTTGAATGAGCGAATGGGACTTTTCTTTTTTTTTTTTTTTTGGGTCATAAGTGAATGTGACTTGGGACTTGGGTCTTGGGCTGGTAGCGTAGCGGGCCATTGGGTTCGGGTTCATGGGAATATTTTTAAAATTCATGTTCACCGCATGGGCATACACAAATTACACGACGCAAAGAAAATTAGATGACGTTGATTGAAATGAATGGAAGATGGGATGCCCTTGTCGCTCACGTTGTACATATAGAAATTATATGCATGAATTTTTTGGTGAAAACTATACTTATGACATTAATTAAACTTTCTTGATAAGTACGGTATGCATACTATGACCATTGCATGCTTGATTTTTCATTTAAAGCTACAAACAAAAATTTAAACATACACAAAATAATAATGTAAAGTACTAACTAAATTGTTATATTTATGTTTTTTTTTTTTTTTTTTTAAGAATTGGCTTTGATTCTCCTCCCCGTACGCTACGTTTGTCCCCTTTCTATCACAAAACTGGGGCATCTGGTAGGGCCCAAAGGGGACATGTGAATTTACAGTTATGTCCTCCCTGCTCAGGCCAATGACGTGGTGGACAAGAAAACCCTTTCCAAGTCCACACAAGTAATCTTAGTATATGGGCCTCCAGGGTGGAGCACGTGGAAGTTAACCTTGGTGCCAAAAGCGCAACAGTGAAGGACCTCAGCGTTTGGCGGCAAAAACCACGCGCTCGTGCCGCTGCAAGAAGTGACCTCAAGATGTTGTTTAAAAAGGGAAAATATAGGCCATTGGGTTTTTTTTTTCTATTATTATTAATATGATAAATGAATGAATTATATACTTGAATATCGGATTACAGGCCAAATTATGTTAATATGGTATTATGAAAAACCGCCACTAACAGCTTTTGTTGTATTAAAGCACTGAATGGCTGCTACATGCATGGGAGCCTTTGTGGCAATACACAGATTCAAAAGGCATGCGAATTTGGGCTCTGCTTTTCTGAAAAGCTGAACACTTGGTGCTTTGACTAAATGCGTGGAACACTCTCAAAAATTCGTCAATAACGATTTTTGCTTTGACTAAAAAGCAAAAACATGGAGATAGGCATGAGAATATATTCTGAAAGCTTGAAAAACCGCTAATAGCATTTTTTTTGTTGTAGGGAATATGTGCAACAACATCTCATCATATTCCCCAAGTGTGTGCATACCATGTATATATGTGAGATGCGGACGTGAGGAAGAAAGTTTGAAACCAAAGAGAGAAAGAAGAAGTGAGGAAGAGAGTTTGAGACTGAAGATAGGAAGAAAGAAAGAAAAAGGTGTATCTGAGAGTGTGTTTTTTTGAAGAAAAAAAAAAGTTATTTTTTAAGGAAGAAGAAGGAAAATATCAAAAAACAAAAAGTGGTTCATGCCTCGATAATGAATTTGCACAGATATATTTCAGAATAAATTTATGACCAAAATTTAAGTATTATTTTTTCATAATTTAATTTTTTTTATTTTGTCTGTGAAATTTTATTATTAACAGTATTGATAGAGAAATAAATTTTATTGCTGATTATTGAAGTTATAAAAAATGATTAATAATATTGTTAAAAAATATTTTTTTTGATCTGGATGTCTCTATTTTTTATTATTGGATTCTTATGGGGCTCCTTCTCTTGTCATGTGTTCTGTTGTTCTTAATTATAAATGTATTTTGTATTACTTTTTCCAAAGTGTTAGGCCTATACATTACAAGAAATAGATGAATGACCTATCTTTTGATTTTAGATATTGTTACCTTGTTTTTGTAACATGTACAATTAGAATGTTTAAAGTGTGAGATGTTTATTTTCCCTTAACTATTATAATAGTGGTCCGACCAAAAGAGAAGTGGTACTCTTTTAAATTAGACTTCTTGTATTTTTATGTGACTATAGTTAGTGAATTGATTATACTTGGAATTATTTTAA
The DNA here is from genome assembly GCA_031439595.1 of Pterocarpus santalinus. Taxonomy (NCBI): domain Eukaryota; kingdom Viridiplantae; phylum Streptophyta; class Magnoliopsida; order Fabales; family Fabaceae; genus Pterocarpus; species Pterocarpus santalinus. The sequence goes on from CM062532.1 coordinate 65,107,063, forward strand.
TTCTTGTAAGGGTAATTTTATAGTTAGATAAGCATATTACATTACAGAAGTTATAGCTTGTTTAACTTGTAATTTGCCTAAATTAATATCTTTGCTTGAATGTAGATTTATGAGTCTGGTCCATGTTATTTGCAAGTAATATTCGCACGTCCGAAACTAACTCATCTTTGCGATAAGTATTTGCAGCATCTAACTGAACAACTGATCCTCAAATAACATCAAATACTGCTACACACCATTTCGACAAAACTTCAAACTAGGCTTCTCGTAGACCAAATACTTTTTTGATTGCTTTTTGCTTTGCCATCCATGCTTTTCTGTACGTCATCGTGTATTCGTATCGAGACTGAATCTCTGCAATCACGGATTATATCTTAAAAAGAAGGGTCAGATTCTATCATGGGCTTAATACATTCTATAATTGTGTTTGAATCTAACTTTGTATAATCTTGTGAAATCCTTACTCTAGTGCAAGTGTATGGGCCATTGTACTTCATGATATTTCAATAATACTTATTCTTCCTGAAATTGGCCCTAACAAGCTATCTGCAGTCTATGCCATAGCGTACACATTCACAATAAAACGTCATTGCTTCTCATTTATAGACTTTGTAATCCACTCCTTTTGATATATTATAGTACTTAATTGCTCGTATAATAGCTTATTTGTTACTAAATTGTATTCCAATACACAATTCTCCATCTGCAGTAAGATCACCTATGAAACATGAAGATAAAATAATGAAAACAAGAAAATTAAAATGGCAAAAAAATTAAATATATAATAATTAACAGGTTCAAAAAATTAATGGGTAATAAAAATTAAATAATAATAATTATGAAAAATCATTGTTCTGAAAATCGGACTGGTTGAACTAGGAACTGCGAAGTATTCGGTTCAGCTATATCTAAAAAACTGTTTCATCCAAAAACAGGCTAAATCGGACCGGTTGGCTGGTTTTTTTTTTTTTTTTGAAAAAAGAAGTAAAAAATTATTTTTTTTATCATCAATAAATTAACTATTTCATTATGATGAAAAAGGGTCAAAAATGCGTTTTGGTTTGCCAAACCAAAAATTACTATATCTCTTACTCTTTAGAAAAGAGCTTAGAGGTAATAAATATATTAAATGTAAGAAAAATAATAAATTGGTACTATTTATAGAGGTCTTAAGAGTAAAAAAATTATATTCTGAGTAATGTGGACTTCTTGAATATTTTATAATAGCTTTAAAAATAAAAAGTTCAAAATTTAAGTAATATGAGACTTAATACTTTACTGGTATTAGTTATATTAATATGACTTAATATAGTAATTTTGATTTCTAAAACTATTTTTATCATATTAAAATTTTTTAATCATTTTTGTTTATCTTATAACATATTATTAATAATATATATATATATATATATATATATATATATATATATATATAAATATATATATATATATTATTACATCCCAATTGAACTTCTAGTTGAAGCATTGAACCTTTGAACCAGTAGCTTGTCCGGTTCAATGCCTGGTTCGGTTTTCAGAACCTTGGAAAATACCAAAAAAATTAATAGGGCAAAAAAATTAAATACATAAAATCATACATTAAATTACAAGTAGCCAAAACAATAATTTTATTAAAGTCAACATATTTTTTTTCCAATTAAAATATGAGGTCAAGCAAGGGATTACATAAAGTGCATGCACTATAATAATGATCATGTAGTGGAACTCCATCCATACTGTAATATCATAACCCTCAATATTATAATAATAATTTTTAAATCTTAGAAATAAATTTTTTTCTAAAAATAACAATTAAGACAAAATGTTAGTAACTACATACCCAGGTTTGCATATTCTAGAAATTCGGATGCATGCATAGCTTCAAGATCTAAATATGCATGAATGATACTCCCCAAATGGATGCTAACTAGCCACCACTGTGTTTGATATGTGCAATTACTCATCATTTGTATCATCATCTGCATCATCATCTACACTATCATCGTTGTTTCTATATTAGCCTTCAAAGTCTTCGTCATCACTTTCACTAATATTTTGTTCCCATTTTACCCTTCTTTTATGGAACTGTGTCTGGCTCAGGTTCTTCCTCTTCATCGTCAGCTTCATGGTAAAAGACAACAACAACTTTAAAATTGACATACAACACATTAATATGAATTTGTGCTTGATGTTGCTAATGTATCTAAAACATTTGTTAAAGGTCGCTATCATCGCTTATTGGAATTGCTTGATACTGCAACAAACTACCAAAAATCGAGATTAAACACCTGTATATTATTTTCTCCACTATTTTCGAAGTCTCAGCTTCTATGCATCGACAAATCCCACTCTTTATATCCGCAAACGACGTAATGTATAGAATAGAGAAATATGCTAGCTTCTCGCATATAAATATCACACGTTCACTTGTGTTCATAAGAATATCACTTTTAAAATATACTACCATATATTTGCATTCATTTTTTCCTCCTTTTTCTATTCTATGCTACTCTCTGCTCTTCATTCTCCACTTTATTTTCTTAGATTTACAACATGAACTTTTGTGGATGGGTTGCAATGAGGAGGAACCAAGTTTATATACTGGAGGTTTTAAAAATCACCAATGGCATTTTTTATCGGTCAACTAACGTCTCAGACTGTTAATTTGTCATAGCGTAGCAGTTAACAATTATAAAAAAATTTGAAAAATCCAAAACTAGCCAATGACGATTTTTAATGTCAGTAAATTAGAATATTTTCAAAATCTAAAACTTACCATTGGCGATTTTTTCTCAATTCTCATATTCTCGTAATTCACCCAAAAATCTCCTATTTAGAAACATAATATTCTCAAAATCCATATACAAAAAAAAAGACCCGAAAATTGGTGAGGAGCGAAACAAAATAAGAGAAAAACACAGTGAAAATAAAAGAACCCTTTTCACATCAAAATAAGAAAATACAATCATCCTTTTTGTTTGATATCATTAAATGAAAAAGAGAGAGATTTTTTTTTCTTTATTTGATTTTAGAGTAAAATCTTATTTTGGTGCTTGAAATATATTAATTTTCTAAAAATCATTATTTCACATAAGTCTCCTAAAATTAAAGAGAATGGATCCTCTCGATTAAAAATTTCACATAACAAGATTAAGTGTTGATTTTTATCATTAATTAAGAATGTGGGGTCAAGTATGGAATCCATAAAAGTATCTAATCAATAATAAAAATCAACACATGATATTATCATGTGAAATTTTCAATTGGGAGGATCCGCTCCCCCCTTAAAAATCTAAAATGTCATCATTATTTTTTATTGAGCACTAAATTGGTGAAATAAAAGAGTCAATTATCTAACTATTTTGAATCTTTGAAGTACATACTTATGTAGTGATATAATTTTTGGAAGGCTAATGTGATATCACATATATCTTTTGAGAGCTAAAATAGAATTTTATAACTTGATTTTATTTAAAAAATGTGTAAAATATATTAAAAAATAAAAATGTGCGTAAATGATAAGACAATACTCAAAATTACTCTATTTCCTTCCTTTCTGCAATGAGGAAAGGGTGAAAATTTGTGAAGCTAACAAAACTTTATTTTTATAAAGCTATAAAAATGATTTTTTGTCTTTTCTTTTTTTATTTTTGTTAATTTAGTTTCATACGTTTAAAATCATATTTAGTGTTCTGTCACATTTTGTATAGAACTATTAATAAAAGTAATGATTTATCATTAATCGATAATGTTTACTATTGCGTTCAGTTAGTCACACTGTCTTCACGAACCCTTTTTTTTTAAAAAAAAACACAAAGGAAAATTTCATTTATAGGAAAGCCTAACGACGACACTTATATATATATATATATATATATATATATATATATATATATATATATATATATAAAACCAAATTTAATAAGAAAGAAATATATTGTATACTTTGAATTAAGCAATAATCTATGGTTCTGCTTCTTATTTGAAGATTATTGAATTCTAAACATCTTTTACACCGGAAACTAATATAAGAAGTGTTACACCTTGAAGAATATATTATATCTCAAAAAATAGATTTGAACATCCCTATCATGAGTAAGACCATCAAATTATAAATATCCATAAGAGGAAACCAAAACACTCACAAGGAGATAAGCAAAAACACCTACAAAGAGAACAATGAAACCACCCACAAAGGAAATAATGAAAACACTCACAAAAAGTATAATAAAAACACCCACAAAAAGGGACAACAAAAATAAAACATAAAACATAAAACTCTAAGCAAAGAAAAGAAAAAGGAAATTGTGGGCTGTCACCAAAAAAAAAAAGAAAGACAGTAGCCCCTTCGACAACACTCATGCAAAAAAGATTAGAAAAAGAATATATATATATATATATGGTGATTGCTCAAAATCTGCACCGTGTTGATAAGTGTTGGGATTGGTGAAAAAAATAGTGGATCCTACACTGGTGGACCTTATATGGGCCACACTTTTTGTGTCTCTATCAACACGGTATAGATTTTTTTAAACTTGCACTAGAGAATCACTCATCTATATATCTATATATATATATATCATCACTTTATCTTCGTAATTTGACTTTAGCAGATGTTGTACACCATGGTGCACAATGCTCCATTCAAGAAAACTAGTTATGAATATAATTTACTAAGGGTGACTTATTGATGAAGGGTTTTGGCAATTTATACGAGGTCATAGGTTCAAATTAACCTTAGTGCCTGATGTACCAAAAAAGAAAACTAGTTACTAGAGGTTGAAATAAGGTGAACCAATCATATTTCTCCTCCAAAATTTTTTTCATTTAAACCAAAAAAAAAAAAAGTCAGCCATTATCCTAGATTACCCGTGCAATACAACAACAAGCTCGATCACTATCATGTAGTTCAACCATCCATCCCTTCGCCGAAAAGTCGCTCCAGCGAACAACAATGACTCTACCGGCTCGACTAGTTCCTCTATCATATGCAACAATGGGAGCCCAGGGCCCTTCATTTGTAAGACCCTTCATCCTATATGAGAAAGCATGAGTTCATGTGCAGTTTCAACCATACTGACCCCAAAGAAAGATGGAAAATATAGGTTTCCTATCCCGAAGTTGGATGATACACTTTGACAGACTACATGATTTGACGGTCTTCTCAAGACTTGATTTATACAGTGGGCATCATTAGATTCAAATCCGATCTAGAGATAAGTGGAAGACAACCTTCAAGGCTAAGGATGGCCAATATGAATTTCTTGTGATGTTATTCGGGTAAACCAATGCCCCAACACTTTTATATATGCAGCCGATAAGTAAGGTATTAAAGCCATTTATTAGGAAGTTTGGCGCTGTTTACTTTGATAATATCCGAATTTACAGCTAATCTGATGAAGAGTATCTTTTGCATTTGCTTATTGGTAGCTTTGCAAGAAAACAAATTCTACGTGAATATCAAGAAGTGCAGTTTCATGACCAACAAGCTGTTGTTCCTAGGCTTTGTGGCCAATTCCAAAGGCATTCAAGTTAATGATGAAAAATTCTGATTCATCGCGAATGACTTACAACTAAGATATTGACATAAGTCATACGTTTCCTGGGATTAACAACTTTTTACGTTCGTTTCATTTAAGAATTCACCACCATTGTAGCACCTATGACAGCAAAATGTTTGAAGAAGGGAAGATTTTAATGGGTGAGAATTTGCCTAATTTTGATGCGTTGTTTGAGGTTGACTTAATTCAACTACCAAAGGCTCCTGGGGTTAGTGTAGCAACAAAATATATAAGAAGCTAAGAAACTAGAGCAGGCTAATGCAAATACAAAAAGACTGCCAATCAACTTTGCAAAAGCAGATTTTTGCAGTAGGTGATGAGGTGATGGTGTTTCTACGAAAAAAAAGCGGTTTCCAATTTGTACCTATATTAAGGTGCAACTTAAGATGTAAAATCTCTTTTTTTTTTCATAAAATATTCTGTGTAGTATAATCGAGTTAATCTACTTGATTAAAATATTTTAGTTGATGTGTTTGAGTTAATTGATCAAATGATTAAAACATAGACACTAACTTTTAAAGTAAAACCATAACTAAAAACAATAACTTCAAAATATATTACTCTATTATTAAAGATAAAAAATAATATTAAATATTAATATTAGGAGATAGTAGTAATGATAATTACAGATGATAATATAATTATAAATATTAAAAAAAAAGAGGAACACTCACGTGAGCTTTGGGATGAAGACCTCAAATTTCTTAAAAAAAAATTATGTTAATCAAGACTTGAAAGTCAAGTCTTGGTAAAAAAATGCACCTATACGTTTGTAAGAAAGTAAACAAAAGATAAGTGAGTAATAACAATAAAGTAGTAGCAACGTAGAGGCATGGTGACCATAAAGTCATGGTGATCATGGAAAATTTAAGCAAAATAACCGTAAAGTCATAAGGAATGAAGGATAGCAATAGAAATTGCAACATGACTTTACCCAATTTTTCCATAGCAATCCGTTCAACTCACGCCTATAAATAGGCATACGGATACATGGAATTACTTGCACAAAGAAAATTAAAGGGAGGAGAGTAATATTCTACCATCTTTGAATATTGGCAGCAAGAGAAAATATAGAGAGAGAGAGAGAGAGAGAAGAGTTAGAAATTGGTAAGAAGTTTGGTGGATACACAGTTTTGAGATAGATAATTAAATTATTTTTGAAGTAAAATTATAGCTACCCTTATTTACTACAAATTATGTTATTTTATATTTTTATTTATTATTATTTACTATTACAGTTTATTTTATGTTCCAAGTTATTTTATTTACTAAAGTTGTTTAATATTATTCTTGTTGCAATTTATTTATCATCCCAAGTTATTTTATTAACTATCTTTATGTTATTGCTCCTTATTATTGCTATATATTCTATTTATTATTTCAAGTTATTTCCACTGATGCTAATTTATATTATTACCCATTATCATTCTTATTTATTTTATTAATTTTGTTAAGTTAATTTATTTAATGTTCCTTTTTATTATTATTTCCAATTTATTTCCACTAATGTTAATTTATATTATTGCCTATTATCATTCCTATTTATTTTATTCATCTTGTCAAGTAAATTTATTTAATGTTCCTTTATATTATTATTATTATTATTATTGTTGTTGCTGCTGTTATTTTTGTTGTTATATTGATACATTATTTTGAGTTGTCAATTTTTATGGCAATTTCTCCACATGACCAATATTAACAATAAAATATTATATCTAACCATAAGGAAAATTTATTATACATAAACTTTAGCTATTAAATTATCAATACCTTTACTTGGAATTTTATATCATAACTTATGGATAATATAGTGACTCTTGACTTATAGATATTACTATGACTTTTGAAGGGACATAACCTATATGCACTAAATGTGCCATGATGACAAAGATAGATTCATAGACTATGATAAGAAAGATTCAAAGGAATTAAACAAAAATAATTTCTAATTCAATCCTTTTAAAAATTAACATTTAAACTTAATAACTCTATGTTTTAAGAAATTTTACTGAAATATTATATTATTTATTTTGCTTAAGTTTATATTATTTCAGCTATTGCGCACTTCGTCTATTTTAAGTTTATGAATTAATTGATAATTTCTACACTTTATTCTGTTTATTGCCTAATTTTATGTTGATTTATTATGAGATAAATTTATTTATATTATTGAAATTATTGTTTATTTTATACTACTTGAGTCTTCTATTTAAGTTATATTTATAACTTAAGTTTATGCATCTATATATTTATTGTAAATTTATGACAAATAAGTAATTTAAAAAAAAGACATTTAAGATTTACTGTTAACCATTAAGAAGGTAAAGGAATAAAATGCAAGATTATTTTTATATTGTCTGCCTTGGTTAGTGTGGCGTAAAATTCTCGATTTATCATCATGATGTCAAGAATAACACTAAAAAATGGGAATTCTCAAAGAAAAGTCTTCGAATATGTGTGAGACAGGTAAACAAAGGAAAGTGGAGTTTAAAGCAAAAATATTATAATTATATTAACACTTGACGCATTATATATTGCATAGCATATACTTCTTTTAGCATTTACTGCCCATAGTGTTATGAACTATGATTTTTTTGCAAATAATGTAATGAGATTATGATACAGTAGCTACGTAGATTTCTATGCTAAGACACGGCTGGAATCACCATAGTTCAAATATTTTAGATTTTTTTATTATCTATTGAGAATTTTTAATTCTCACTCTATTTCTGATAGTTTTAGATTAGTCAAGTAACATCCTATAGGAAGGCAGACTTTTCCATCTGCTAGGCACATAAGTTTTACTTAAATAAATTGTAATATCGTAATCAGACCTAAAAATATTTAGTTTATGGCGAACAGAAATTTACCCTACTCCTAAACTCGTATTATATCTATTTATATTAATGTCCAACTTTAAACTTTTTATGTAAAGTTGTGCCATTAACTTTACTATGAACAGGTGTTATATAAGAAGTGTGGGTTATATAAGACTCTGAAGAAGATCAATGACAATGCTTATATTGTTTGGCTACTTGATGCATTTGTTGTATCCAAAACATTTAATGTGGTGGATATTTATCCGTTTCATTCGTTAGATGTGCCATTGTACCTTAGAGATCAAGGCAACTCGAGGTCGAGTTCTTTCCAAGTGAAAGGGTCTGACGTGAAGCACATGGCTCAAACTATATGAAGCAAGTGGATTGTAAAAAGACCAAATAAGATTGATATTTTAGTAGTTACATGCTTTTCTATTTTGCACTTGTTACTAGTGACAGATCGATTATATTAAAAACATGAGGAGAGAAACTCCTATATAGTTTGTAATTGAACCTTCAATCAAATAATAATAACTTTTATCCTGAAGATTTAGGATGTTTGTTTGTGATTTTTTTGGGATAAAAAATTTCTTTTCATATATTTGGATAATTTTTTTAAAAATAATCAGATTTTTAAAAAACTCAATTTTCAATTTTTTCAGTTATATATAAAATTTAAATTTTATAATCACTTTTTCTAGAAGTTGAAACAAATGTATCCTTATTATCTTTTCAATATTAGTTAGAACTATGTCAAGGGTCCTACCTAACTTTGCTTTGCTATATTTTTATGATTTCTTATGCTTCATTTGACAAGTTTTTGCAGAAAGGTTGAGATCGATATTTTTTTGACAATGTTGCACAACTGATCAATTTTGGAAGTTCCGTTATAATCTACACAGCGAATTAATGAAGTTTTGTTTCATTTTAATCATAATTGTTTAAAAATTTATATAGGCTTCAAAATTTGGCTAAATAATATTTTTTTATAGAAAAACTATGTTTAGTGAATACTAATTTGAAATTAATTGATAATACTTCCATCTCAGTAAATAATTTATACATTGTAAATACAGGATCTACAATTGGTGAATGCACCCATTCTCTCTCTCTCTTGACAAAACAAATAAATAAAATTAGTCCAAATAACTATGGCATATGAATATTCAAGTAATAATCACTTAATAAACCAAAAATATTCAGTTAAGCAACACAAAAAAATTATTTCTCTCTCTCTCTCCCTCTCTCTCTCTCTCTCTCTCCATATATATATATATATATATGTATATAATTTGACTTTGCATGTGTTTTTGCATCATATAATCTTGTTCCTTCAAATTAAATATCAAATATTTATCACTCATATATTGACTATTACAATAAAATACTTACTTAAACTACCAAATTTAATTAATAATTATTAATGACTAAAACTATAACCCAATTTGAACTAGATTAGTGAGAGAATACTAGACTCCAGGTAAAGCTACTAGGATTAGTCTAGTGATGATTGGTGAAAAATTTGGATAGATTGCATGAGATTATAGGTTCAAACCTTATTATCGATAATATAACCCTTCCAAAAAAAAAAAACTAGACTCAAGGTAATGATGTTTAAGACCAAAAAGTTTAATCAATAATTAATAACTAATTTATTTGTGGACATCAAATACAAAAAAAAAAAAATAGTAATACTCACATACTCAAATAATATTTTTTGGTAATCACATCCTCAAATAGTATGCTAATTAATATACCAACAAGGTGTTAATCTGGGTTGGAAGAGTTTGGATATTTTAAGCATGTGATCTTGAGCTCGATTCTGATATTCGTGTGTATAGCAAACAAATATCGTCGAAAGAGATTTTTGCCTATATGTGTGACTATACTCGAGAGATTAGTCTCTCACTTGTAGAATGAGAGGATATTGTTGAATGTTCATATTTCATGCATTACTTACTTTTTTTCCACCACTAATAATTTATGGCGAATGATTCGTTACTCCGGTTGTTTTTTGGATTAATGATAATCTTGTTTTAATATTCAAAAAATGACCCCTGCATTTGTTTGCAAAAGAGGGCCTAGGTTATTATTTTTTGCAGTTTGAGTCATTTTTTCTTCCCCATATCCGCCTTAGCAATCCTGTTTATGACAGAGCACTAATGTTTGGGGATTAGGGTTCAGTTGGGCTTACAAATCGAAGCCGCAGTAGTTCCCCCACCCCTCTTCCCGAATTTCTTTTGACAATCTGTGGGACATTTGCTTTATCTCGTCAAAAATCGAATCTGAAATAGGGTTGATCAGTGCTTTCTTTGAGAGTTAAGGGTTGCTGTGCTGGAGATTGTGCTTAGTGATCTGAAGTGATTGAAAAGCTCGAGAGCAAGTTTACTCTCTGCGGCATTTTGAGTCCTCTAGATTTTGCTTATTTTTTAATGTAAACCAATATATTATTTGGGCAGTGACCTGGAATTCCCCCCACCGTTGTTTTTGCTTCAACACGCTTGAGACGATACGGGGCAAATGAACATAAGACAAATACCTCTTCAACCTTTGATCGGAATAAAGGAGATTGCATGTACTTTGGTAGCCCCATCGCCAATTATTGCCCTAGCATGCTAGAACCACAACTCACTGTCGAGAAGTTCGGTCCAATTCCATGGAGGAAGAGATTCTTATTTCACATGTATTTTATAATTATAAATTTAAATTTTTATTTTATATATATATATATATATATATATATATATATACATTTTAATTGATGATTGTTCTGATGCATATTTAAAAAAATTTGCACCAGAGACACAAAAGTGTTGAGATTAGTGAAGAAAATGGTGAATCTCGCATTAATAGACCTTATATGGCCCGTAGCTTTTGTGTTCTTATCACCTTTTCAATTATTGTGTGGTTAATATTGACATGGAATAAGAAAAAACATTTACTCGATCGAGTATTTAAGAATTTTTCCTCAGTGTCATCCATTTGCTCTCTCCGTACCGCAACTTAGTCAAAGTCCGAGTCATCCAAACTATTTTTGCTCATATGACATGCTCCACCACATAATAACCATATCATCCCTAAAAGTTTCTTTTAAGGCATGTGCTTTCAGTATCTACCCTCTGCAGCTGGAATCGTTCACCTAAACTCAAATTCTAAACCAAAATTGAAGTAGCTGTGAATCATTATACCAAAAGGAAGCTTGCTGACATGATTCTCACAATATAGCACCTTATCAGTGAAACAATTAATCAGTGAAACTATGAAAACGATAGTATCTTACCATGTCAACCAAGCATTAAACAAACTTTCGTGCCACAATCTGCAAAGAACATAGCAACCAGCCATGCAGCCAAACGCTAAGTATTACATATCTCCTTCATTCCTCAAAACCAATATCAAAAGTGAGAAAGAAAACTCCAACAATCCGAACTAGACGACAAACTAAACTATGTCAAACACTGCAAACTAGCCAGCAACAAAAAAAATCTGCATCCATAGCAGTAAAAGGCACCAACCGCATTTGAAGAGCAACACACATCAATTTGGTCCCAACATGCAAAGGATTCACTTCCTCAATACCACTACCAGATAGTTCAAATATTTCAAACACAATATAGCTCAAAAAAATGAAAAAAAAAAAAAAAAACACCACCACCACCCACAAACAGGAAGGAAAATCACAACACACTTCCCATCTACAACACACACAAACTGCAAGCTTCGTCAAATACACTGACCAAAATCTAACGTCTCCGGTGTTTGTCTTCGAACATAATTAAGTAAAACTAGCGTCAATAACCTTCCCCATGCCTCAAAATACACAAACAGAAAGAACAAAACAGTACCAAAATCAAATACACACTGCAAACAAAATTAAAAACATAACAAATGTCCAAACAACTCACTATTCAACAAACTCGCTTTTACCTTCACGATGAACCAAGTTCTTCTGTCTCCAAAAAAACTTATGATTAAAAACTTTTCAACAAACTGGCTGTCTGCCTTCATAGGAAATATTACCTGCCAATATGAAATCTCAGAAAGTTGGATAAAGATACACGATACAAGATTTCCTTAATATGTGCTACACAGAGTTACATTAACATTAAATGCACTGTTCAAATCTACAATTCCAGCTACCAACCATCACAAAAAAACCTAATAACTGTGTTCCTCAGAAACCCCTGGAACTCGCTGATAACTTACTTTCACTCTTCCACCGTCTGATATTGCTTGGGGGATTAGGGTTTCCCATAAATCCTCTGCTCTCCTCACGAATGTATACCACTTTTCTCCTTCCAAGTCTTCGATCCTTAAACTGAGAGGCTCCTTTGTTCACTACTTTGTTTGTCGTTTCTTTCTGCCACCAAAACTCGCCCAACTCGCCCGCGATCTGAGACTAAGACCTCTGCTCGAGAAGCCCATGGGCAGAGAACAATTCAATTAGGTTCACCACCAAGCACGAAGAAGAATGTCGCCTTATGCTCATGTTTCCATCTTGGCGCCATCAAGCCATCGAACGTGGCGGCGACAAACTACTTATGCTCATATCTACGAAATCAAAGTGAACAGGGACTGGCAAAATAAACATTCACAAGACTGAAATGGAAATTCATTAGTAAAAACACATGGCTCAAATATTGACCGTCCAAGTATTAAAAAACGTGATCCAACGGTTTACAGTGAGTCACTTCGGCCAGGACTAACTTTAGTCCAAAAGACAACCGGTCCACAAATCCTTGGCCTAATTTTATATGATTAAATTTGTTTATAAAAAATTATATATATATATATATATATATATATGTATGTATGTATGTATATATAATTTAATTGATATGCACTGATAGTATAAAATTTTTTACACTGTCAATTAATAAAAATTCTAAAAAAGTGAAAAATTATGATAGATCTCTCATTATTATACGTGATTATTTATATCAGTTGATAGTATAAAATTATTTTATATTATCCGTGTATTTAAATTATATATATATATATACACACACCAAAAGTGATAGCTTCTTAACCTCTTCCTTTAAAACTTTATATAAAAAAAATTCTATTTATGGCAAATTATTTTGATTGATTCTCACTTTCCATTATTTATTAATTTCACTATCTCTACTACTTGCACTATTTTCAAGAGCCCACTAATTAATAAATATAACCATTATTATATTTGTATGAATAATACTATATATATTTATAAAAGAAATATAAAATTAATACTATATATAATATATGTCGTAAAAAATATAACAATTTAAATAAATAAATATACCTTTGTTTAAAAAATTACAATAAGCATAAAAAATATCTACATTCTCTATATACGTATTATATTTAATCAATTTCTTTTAATATTTGTCTTAAACATATGAGTTGTATGTAACAGTATATTTATTTTTATATTTAATATTGAATATATATTCTCTAAGGTTTGGTTTAAATTAATAGTTAATAGGAGGTGGAATAAATGGAAGGAAATAGAGTGAAACAAAGTTTCAAACAAAGAGAGTGGAAAGAGAATTGGAATTATTTTCTTTATTTACAAATTTTATTAGTTATAATAAGAGAATGATTTCAACATTAACTCTTTTATTCTAATTTCAAAATTAGGAAAAAATTCTTATAAATAAATTTCTTTTTGATAATGGGTTCTTATACAAATAAATTATATGAATTTATGCAAACTTTTAAATTAAATTATTCTTAATAATAATTTAAATATTGAACTTTTCATTTCCAAAATTAATTCATTATATATATATATATATATATATATATATATATATATATATATATATATATATATATGATAAGTACTCTTTTTAGAAAATAAATAACTCTCCATTAAAAAAATATATATAACTCAAGCTTTTAAATGAGTATGGGCTTATAGAATTTTTTTAAACTATTTTTCTATAAAGCTGAAGATTTGATAGGGAAAAAGAAATGAAGTGATTTTACTATATTTTCGGTTATTCAACCATCACTTAAAAAAATACTTTTCACTATTTTTTGAAATGAAAATTCTAAAATTATACTTTTAATTTCTACACTAATTTTATTTCATATATTTAAAATGTTTTAATTATTCTTTTATGTTAATTTATGCAACCATTTCTTAACTATATCTTTGATAATATCTTATGGAGTCTTCTTTGAAATGGATCATAATGGAAGCATTTTTATAGCTAAATAGAAAACCAATCTTTTTTGTTTTTTAGCTTTTTCAAAAGATTATTCAAATGGTTCTTTATAACATTTTTAATCATGCATAATATACAGATTCATTTATATTATTATGCAAAAGATTGAAAGTTTTATAAAATAAATGTTATTAGACAAAAAATATGTGAGGATAGTTAATAAGGTTTTTTTACATAAATAAATTAAAAAAAATTTAATAATTACGAAATTACGATAATTAAAAAGTAATTATGATCTCGGGTAATTTGGGCATTAGAAAAATCGGCCTAGGCCGATTTATGTGTTTTTAAAAATCAGTCTACCTAAGCTGATTTACATGTTAGATCAATTTGGCCTACGTGGGTCGATTTCTATTGAATATTTTTCTATAAATACCTTCCAACGGGAAGCAGATGTACATCACTCTTTATTTGTTACAAATTCTATTTTACAAAAAAAAAATATCTGAGAAATTTATCATATTGATTCACCACAATGGTGAAATCACAAACACAGCAAAGGGTACTATATTTTATAGTCAAAATCCAGTTGGTCTTACTATTTCTTCATCATCTACAACTCTATTAGTTTTCTCAAATAGAATATTGAAAAAGTTGGGTCTTCTCAATTGCAAGCAAATAACTGGAATGGTGTACAAAATACCTACTGCATTTGTGCCTGGTGTCGTCCGATACACAAGTTTTCTAGTTGGAAGTGATGAAGATGTGAATCTGATATTCTACTATCACTCCCAATGTCTTGGAATTCAGATTATGGAGTTATTTGTGACCCTTGAAGATATAAACAGCAGCTCAGAAGGCTCAACTCCCAACCCACAGTCTTTTGGAATGGACGCCAGTGGTAGAGGGTCATGTTCTGATCCTATACCATGTCCAATTTCAGTAACTACAACTTCTCCATCTTTTGATTTCTACTATCAAAATGAAAATGTTGGGCATGAAGATATAGAGGATATGGAAAATGGTAGAAATTTAAGGTAGCCAACAATGGACATTGCATAGCCGCTTATGGCAGATGGCCCAATTACGAGTGTTGAAAGTTTTGATCATCATGAGGACGAAGAGAATGAGCTGCTTCAAGTACCAGTTGATAGTTATAGTGGTGAAGGTTCAGACAGAGAGGTTGCCCCAATGATTGATAGCCAACCATCGGAAGCTCGACTAGTAATGTCCGACTCACAAAATCATCCGCGTCATTATTTGTATTTGAACTTGGATGCGATGCCACAAAGCACATTTGCAGGACCTCATGGAACTACAGGGGATATCTTGTATAATGCAGGGGAGGATGAGTTGTATATTGGGTAACAATTTTCTAATAAGGAAGCTGTGTTATTTGCTATTAAAAATTACAGCATTCAAAGATCAGTTGAGTACAAGGTATTGGAGCCTAATCAGTTGACATACCACGAAAAATGCAAGCATTTTGGTAATAGGTGTACATGGAGTATACGCGTTACATATCGTCGGAAAAAGAAGCAGTGGAAAATTAGGAAGTACAATGGCCCACATCATCCAAAGTTGGACACAAATGTTATATGTGCGGCCATATTTCCTATAGTACAGGCTGATCTGATGATATCCATTAAAGTGCTGCAAGGATCGGTGGAGGCGAAGTATGCTTTCAAGACTTCGTACAGGAAGGTTTGGCTAGCGAAGCAGAAGGCTAGTGCTAAGGTTTATGGCGATTGAGAAGCGTCATATCATGAGCTTTTGCGATGGTTGCAAGCTTTACAGATGTTTCTGCCAAGTACCATAGTCCAATTGACTACTTTGCCATATTATAATGAGAATTTTCTCGATAAGAGCTGTGTGATGTTCCACCATTTATTCTGGTCAGTTCAGTCTTGCATTGAAGCATTTAAATATTGCAAGCCATCCATTTAAGTCGACGGCACCCACTTATACGGAAAGTATGGTGGCACACTTCTGATGGTAATCACACAGGATGGAAACTCTAATATTCTGCTAATTGTATTTGCAGTGGTTAAGGGTGAGACTAGGGATACTTGATTATTTTTTCTTAGCAATTTGCACCAAGATGCAACACCACAGCAAGGGATTTTAATAATTTTTTACCGTCATGGGGCTATCAAAGCAGCATTAAATTTAGAAGACAGTGGGTGGCATCCTCCAACGACATATCATGCATATTGCATATGGCACATTGCTTCGAATTTCGCACTTTAATTCAAGCCCAAAGATGCACATTGAGCCCTTGTAAATGCGGCATATGCAAAGACTCAGTGAGAGTTTGCAGATTATTATGGGTTATTGAGAGATAAGAACCTAGCAATGTGTGCATGATTGATAAGATCTCCAAAGAAAAGTGAACACAACATTATGATGAGGGACGAAGATTTGGGCATATGACAACTAATTTGTCAGAGTGTGTTAATGCTGTTCTGAAAGGCACCCGCAATCTCCCGATTACATCCCTTGTAAAGTCCACATATTTCCGTCTTGTTGAGCTATTTGTAAAAAAAGGGCAGGAGGCCGAGGCCTAACTTGTGAGCAGACAAGTGTTTTCACAGACGCTGATGTAGGCGATTGAGATAAACAAGCAGTCCATTGCCTCCATGAATGTGTCGTAGCTTACACATGCAAATGAGTAGTTCGTAGTGGAAGAACTTGTACTAAGAGCGGGTTGGAGTCACCAAAGCTATAGGGTGAACTTATGAGAGCGTTGGTGTGATTGTGGGTACTTTCAGGCTTTACACTTCCTATGCTCGCATATACTCGCTGCATGTGCATATGCGCAAGTTGATTGGGGTACTTATCTGGATGATGTTTATCATATTCAAAGTGTATTCAATGTCTACAAAATGGAGTTTGCCTCTGTTGTAAGTGAAGAATTTTGGCTTGAATACTATGGAGTTCCAGTATAGCCAAATCCAAAGCATAGGCGAGCTACTGAGGGCCAGCCGGTTTCAACGAGAATCTGCAACAACATGGATGAGGTTGAGCCAGGGCACCAAATTAAGATGCCCAACTTTACATGCTTCAAGCTCCAGCCATCCTAGCATAGACAACTGATGTCGTTATTTTTAATTCGTCTTCCTGTATTAATTTCTGTTGTTATGTATATTAATGTTTATTATGTGGTACTTGCAGTTAATTTATTCTATTGTTATATTATGTTCTGATTTGCACGTTAATTTTTGTATTTTTGTTTTGGATAAATACAATCTACATTATATTTTGGAGAAGATGTAATTTTGAGTTTAATTTGATAAAGATAATTAACTTTCTTTCAACTAATCCCAACTTGATAGCCACAAATCACTGATAAGAAAAGAAAAAAAAAAATAGAGATGGAGAGAGATAGAGAGGTAGAAAGAGTAAAATAATATAACATTAAATATTAAATTACAATATCTATACTAACTTAAAGTAAATCAAGCTAATACTAAATAATAATGTCATTACTAAATTAAATTACAAGATTACAATCACATTTAACTAAAATTATACTATTACAGTTAAATTAAAATGAACCATAAGAAAAAGGGAAATAAGGAGTGAATGCCAAAGGGTATTCCCCGAGCAATTCCTGCAAAAACGAATGAAAATTATTCGAAAAAGTAAGAAAAAAATACTATAATTGATCTAAAATTGAAAAATTTGGGTATTATAACTTATACATGATTCATGCATATCCTAACTATTCCAATGGTGTCGTCTAGGAGTCGGAAGAAGACAACCTATGTGACACTGACGGCGTCAAATCTCCCGCATCAGTTTGCCTTGTCCATCCATTGGTTGTTGCACCTGGTGCTGATCATGATCCTGATCCTCATGGTGGTGTTGCTGATCAAAAGTACTAGGATCAATATGTGCTGTCGTGAATACGGATGGTGGTGTCCCACCAAACAGATGAAAACCATACATCATTCGATGCGCAGACTCTCGGGCAACTGCATTGGCATGGTCGAGAATGGTATGTCTGGTGCATTCAGGTCAATAACATCATCTATAGATGGCCTGTAGCACTCAAATGTCAATGGTGCATCATGTGAAGCCTGGGGTATAGTGGTAGGGGCAGCAGCCTCTTGGTATGACCTGTATATTTTTGTCTCCTAAATATGAAAATGAGCATACCTGGGAGGCGTCCATGAATTGAATAACTTGTCAAAACTCACAGAGAGTCTAGGGTCAATATCCTAGCTGAGCCTAATCGTGAACTGATGAGCAGGACTGGAAGAGGGTCTAAACTGAGAGCTAGAAGAAGCACCGAGCTCATGGCTAGAACTATAAAACTGAAGGCTGGAGTCCAGCATAGAAGGGTCGTTGCGACTCGACATAGAAAAGAGGCTCGGTTCCACGTGATTGAAATCATGATACTCCTCATCGGGGTCTTCATTAGAGCCAACATCCCGCCGATGGATGTGATCGCGAGAATGGCTCCTTCTACATCTTCTACCCCCCCGACCTCGATGACATGGGTCGGGTACATGATCTGGTTTTCGAACAAATGGCAGCGATGGGGCATCAACAGGTGCTTCAGCTGGGAGTTCCGCCACCATATGGTCACTTTTGGCTCTTTCTATTGACAAGAAACAACTTGCAACACCGGAGTACCATTTGAAGTACGCAACTGATGAAAGAAGACTTTGTGCAAGGGGAAACTCAACAACTTGGCCCTACAGTCATCCCATATCTTATAATATTGTCGATAGTGCATAGGTCACCAATAATCAGTGCCCCTCCCATCAGTATGATGCAGCTTGTCAATATTTAGCAGATCCTCTGGTGTCCACCAAACTGTCGGAGGACGCGATCAACTTGATGCCACTCCACGATAGCGAAGCATAACAAAGATGTCATCGACACCTAAATGTCAAATTCAGCATACACAGACTAAGGTGTCTTCGCTCTCACTTCTGCATACTCATAGGGCCTCCATTGAAACTGCAATGTACATCAATTAATCGTTGGATGCTAGTTTAGAAAATTACAGTCCTAAGTCAATATTCTCTTTAAACAGCTTATCCTATGAATGTTAATAGTGTCAAGATCATCTCTAGCACGAAGCAGTCGTCTCTTCTCTAAATCAAATGAACATCGATATCCTCCCCATCTATTAAACAAAATTAATTAGTACTCCTGTAAAATAAAAAATAATAAATCAAATTGACAATTTTTTTAAAAAAATTACCTTCCAGCTAACGGAAACCTCAATGGATGTCGATGATATTCTGTAGGACGTAATGTTGGTATTCTGTAGAATGCCTATGATTGTAAAAGAGCTAGGCACCCAGCAATATTTTGGGTTGAGTGCTTAACATCGCGACATAATTGGCAATAGAGATTCGCCAATACTGTAGAGCCCCAACTAAGCCTCTCAATTTCACCAAAGTTGTGGAGAAGAGGAAGCCACTTCAGACTTACTCTCGCCGCTAATGCATCTGCCATCAAAAACCCGCCAAAAAGCCGTAGAATAAATGCACAAGTATGGCGTGCAATCGTCTCCTTCGATGCATAAACATCCAAAGTTCAAAATCCTGAGCTCAACAGATGAGTGTAACACCGTTTCCTTGTATGTGTGACTCATCTAAGACAGCACCAAGAAGCTCTCTACAGAAGTTCCATATATCACGATTTCAATAGGTCTCCCAGTTAGTTGTGCATCCATTAACTGGCTCACCATCAATTTGTAATCCAAGTTGGAACACATCGTCCTGAAGTGTGATGGTGCACCCTCCAAAAGGCAAGTGAAACGTATATGTCTCCAGATGCCACCTCTCGACAAGCGCACTAATCAATGCGCTATCATAGTCAAAGTATGGAATATTTGCCGCATGCCACAAGCCTGCTTGCTCTAAATTATTCTGCATAAGTGGGTGTGGTACCCCCACTTGAGACTCCTGACGCCAACCTCGAAGCATTTGATCAGGCTGCAAGTAAAAAATCAATTTCAAAATTATATTTCAATTCAATTCAAGTTTAAATTGTTACTCAAATCCAAATTACAACATTCAATACATATGTAATATCGATTTTAAACTCAAATTCACATTATGACTCACATTCTAATTCACATGCTAAATACAAATTCAAATTTGAATAGCAAATTTAGATTATCACTCAAGTTCTAATTCCAATACAATATTACATGATCAAAATTTGAAAATCAAAATTCTCACTAAAATTCAAATTCAAGATTTGAAATTCAAAATTTGAAATTGAACATTCCCATTAGATTCGAGATTCAAATTTCAAATTTTAAATTCAAATTCATTCAAATTCAAATTTAACTTCAGAATCATATTCAAATTCTAATTATGATTTTCATTCTACTATATACAAATTCAATATTCTCGCTCAACGAAAATTCGAATTTGAAATTCCAAATTTTCGCTCAATAAAAATTTGAATTTGAAATTTACAATTCCCGCTCCCGCTTAATAAAAATTTGAATTTGAAATTTTCGAAAATCAAATTTCACATCGAAACTCACATTCAAATCCAAACTCAATTTCAGAATCATATTCAAGTTCTAATTATGATTTTAATTCTACCACATTCAAATTCAAATGTAAATCCAAATTCAAATCTAAATTCATAAATCTACGAATCTAAGTTTAACTACAAATCCAAATATAAATTATATTATACCTAATTTAATTTAACAAATAAATTACCTTTATATTCATTTATCAAGCAATATGATCAGTATAATCCAAATGACATAAGTCATACTCCATATCTAGATTTGCAACACAAATATAATAATAAGAATAACTAATTCATAAAAATTATGTACAATTTTTATGTATAAAATTTTACCTTTCTTCTTCTTCTTCTTCTTCCTATTATTGTTTCTTCTCTTTCTTTCTGCCTCTCTCTCTCTAAAACGACCTTTTTCTTTCTAAATTTGTCAAATGCATAGAAATCGGCCTACCCAAGCCATTTTGTAGTGCAATGTTTGAATGGAAATCGGCCTAGCTAGGACGATTTCTCAAACAAATTTTCTCCCACGAATTTTTGTAATTAATTTCAATTAATCGTAATTTCATAATTAATAATTTTTTTATTTTAATTATGTAAAAAAACCTAGTTAATAACTTCTCTTATTTGATGCATCTTATACAAAATGTCGAATATTTACATAAATTTTGCATAAATTAAGTTTAATTTAAATTTTAGCTTTTATAATAAATATATATTTTTTACATTGTGGTTTTTTAAATTAAATTTTATTTTTAGTAATTAATATATATTCTTTACATTATGGTTTTAATATATTGCTATTAGGAAGCTATATAAAGAGGCTATATAAAAAGTGAGTGACAAAGAAATAAAATAAACTTTTAAATAAAGGGATGAGATTAAGAAATAGAATTATTTTTTTTAGTTGTTTGATCAATATTTAAAAATTAAAAACAATTCTATATGATTGAATTATGCTTTAAAAACTATGCTTTTAAGGATAAATTTACACTATTTTGTATAAAATTTATTATTTTCTTGAAAAATATTTACGTAATTATGTTTTTTTATTTTTCTATATATTTCTATAAATATGTATATATTATTATGCATGAGAACTAATTAATTATATAAGGGATTGAAATTTTTCATAGAATATAATTAAATTTAAACATACAAGGATGGGGAAATAACTATTTTAAATTTTTTTTATTATTAAGTTTTTACTAAAATTTTGCAAGAATATACATTAGATAAAATTTTAGATTTTAAGATTAAAATATAGTCTTATAAGGTTGGTTTTAATAAATTGTTAATAGGTAATAAAGAACAATGAAATAAATTTTATAATACAGAGAAGGGAGTAGTAAATGAAAGTGATTTTTTATTTTTATATAAAAATTAGAATAATTTTTTTTATAGAACATATTTAAATTTTAATAGTAAGTTATTACATAAAATAAATCTATACATATGTTTAAAATAATTAATACTTTTTATTCATATAAATATGTTATTTTACATAATTTAAATTAAATAATATTTAAAATTGATTTATATAATCATATTTTATTATACTTAAGCAATAAAGTAGAATATCAATAATAAAATATTATATCAAACTATATTATTATATTATATATATTTCTCACCATTTGCACCCGGTTATCGCACAGGTTAAATACACTAGTTCGATCATATACTATCAATATGTTAAAATTGAGTTATTCTGGCAATTACATTTTGAGAATCATTAATTACTATTGCCTATTTGTTTATATTCATTTAAAGTGTCATTAATTAACACTGTGAAATTGTTCCGAACGCTTTGATAGCCAATCAGGAGGGGGATTGAAAATGCAAAGTGAAGAGAGAGAAATTTGATCAGAAGCAAAACGCAAGTTAGCCACTACACCTTTTTCACTTTGTAAAAATGGTTTCCTACCATTTATTTATTTATTTTTTAAAGATTTCTAACAATAATAGTGCTGCATCAGATAAAAAATGTGTTACGGAACAAGGACGAATGAGTTGACCGAATAGCAAATCAAATGAAAAACTATTTTTCTTTTACAACACCACACAAAAAATCATGGGCCGACCAAAATGCAAAACAGGAATGTAATGCTTTTTGTTATATGTATACTATGCCAAATAACATTTCTCTAACATTTTTCTTTCTAGAGTTACGCAAATACGTAAATTTTTTTTGGACAAAATATCTATAACTCGAATGATTAAAAAAGACAATATTCTTTTATTTTAGTTATAATTGTATAAAAAGAAGAGTTTAATTGGTATGCACTGACAGTATAAAATAGTTTTACACTGTCAACCAATAGAAATAGGGGAAAGTGAGAATTCATGGTGGGTCCCTCATTATAATGGGTGGTTATTTTGATATGTTGGCACTTTCCACCATTTCTATTGGTTGACAGTGTAAAACTATTTTACACTGTCAGTGTATTTAAATTAAATTCTAAAAAGAAATATATCTTAGTAAATATCAATTTGTATGAGAATTCTATGAACTTCACAATCTTCATTGAAAGATGTTTCTTTTTCAAAATAAAGAAGCTACGTTTTCAAAAAATAATAATTTGAAATTAATGCAAATGATTATGATACATGAATATTTAGACAATAATTTCTTAATAAAATAAATAACCATTTAACAAACATAAAAGTTATTTTTCCATATACATAACTCAACTTTACTTACGATTTTACATCACGTAGTTTTTATGTCAATTGAAGGAGTTACTACGATGTCGTAGATTTTTAGAACAGTAGTATTCGACTGACTATCGATGTTTATACAATTGTTTGGTTTTAATTATCAGTATTTAAAATTGTTTGAATGTCATCTATTTTAGTTTGAACCAAATTGGTTTATGGATAAAATTCTTTAAACTTTAATTTTTTAATTCTCAATATTTGAATTAAAGATATTAATTTTAAAAAATAAGTATTAAATTACTTAAATCAATTAAATATTACTAACGTTTACACCAATAACTTGTGTAATCGATTAAATTGAATTAAATATTAAACAAATATCAATACCCAACAACAAAAACACAACTAACGAAATAATATGCTTTGATTTATTGTAGAACACAAAAGAATGGTCACATTGTTTTTTCACCACCATCAAACGAATTCTTGCGTTTACCTTTTCTTTCAGGAGGCAAATGATTGATCACACTTACCTAGTTACCAATATTGATATGATTTGATTAGCTAACAAGCAATATTATTTATAAGTTGAAGAAATTGTACTTACTCCCTTCAGGCTTGAAGAAATTGCAACTAACTCCATTCTTCTTCCTAAGTTGCACTTATCTCTCTATAGGTTTGAAGAAATTGCATGCCACCCCAAACCCATACAGTACTTAATGGTATTGAAAGAATATTTGAACAGAATATTCTACTTAACTAGAGCAAAGTGTTAAATTTTAAAAAAATACATTCTATAGGATTCACGTTAGAACTCATAACTCAGAGTTTTGATTCAATGACGTGCTATTTAACGTGTTTAGGTTAGGGTTCTGAGTTCCATGTTCCAAGTTCCAACCTAACAGAGTCATCTCTTCCTTTTCCCAATTTTTCGACTTCTAAATTTAGCAGAGTGAGTTTAATATCTTACTTGTCCTCAAGTTGTCGAGTTCCATGCTCAACATACTTAACACCATTAAAAAATTTTCATGGGACAACATGAGTGGAGCATTGCTACCTGCTATTAACCGCGGGCTCGTTAAGTGACACATTGAATTTGAAACTCTGAGTTCCGACATGAAATATGCAGAATGCATATTTTTAAAGTTTAACACTTTACTTTGGTTAGGTAGAATATTTTATTCAAATATTTCTTCAACACTATTAAATGCTATATGGGTTTCGGGCAGGATGCAATTTCTTCAAATCTAGAGGGGGTAAGTGCAATTTAGAGAGAAAAATAGGGTTAGTTGCAATTTCTTCAAATCTGAGGGTGGTAAATACAATTTATCCTATTTATAAAATTGAAATAATTTAGACATACAAGAAACAAAATTGGTAGGATTCACTATTTTTAATTTTTTTTAAATATCTCCTCATGATTTAGGTGAGAAACTAATTTTCTAAAATATGGTCAAACACTTAAGCAAGGACTCCTTCCAGTGATTTTTTTTTTCTATACATGAAAATTTCAAATCAAATTGAAATCTCATATTTAAGGGATACTAACCCCTTCCAATCTGATGAACACTTTGTGGGTGAAGTGAAGTCTATTATATTTTCTCTCTCAATACTTACTCTCTTATATTTTTTCTCTCGCATAATGTGATAATATGTCAACACTATGTCATTCTAGCAGGTACAAATACTTTTTCTCTTTAACTAATTTATCCAAATACCCATATATTTTCAATTTTTGGGGGGGTGAAAATGTGAAATTGTGGATAAAGTTACAGCAATGGGCTTTGTTTGTTTCATTTTAACCGCGCCTTACAAGAAGGAGCAAAAGCCATTTCCACCTATCTCTATTCCGCTCTCGTGTCTTATTTCATTTTTCTCCACAAATATATATTCACACCACGCAGTCGCACACACCTCCAAATCTCATTCTTTCTCATCGTCTTCTCTTTCATTTCTCATCGCACCAAAAACCCTTTCTCTCTCAATCTTTCCATCTCCCAATTCTCGCTTCTCTTCGATCGCTGTTTGCATCTTCGATTCGAACCAATCCATCATCATCATCGTCCACTTCCAAATCCAGTTCCAATCCGAACGAATGATGACCGATTCGATCTGCTAGGTGTTTGTGGTTTCAATTTTATTGATTCATGCTTGTTTTAGTTTCTCATCCGATTGATATGAATTTCTCAGAATCGATTAGAATTAAGGAGGAGCGGAAGCATTGGTGAATGAATCTCGCAGGGTTTCAAAATGCCCGGGTTAGCAGCGCAACGGAACGAACAATTCAGTAATGGCTCCTCGACGTGCTCGCTTTCGTCCAATGGATTCTGGTCCAGGAATCGCGACGACGTCAGCTACAATCAGCTCCAGAAGGTAGTGGATTGTTTCTGATTTTCATTTTGTTTGTTTATTTTTTTGGTTATTAGTTTTTGGATTGAGGATAGATCACTGTTTTGTATTGATTATTGTGTTGATACTGATGGTTTGATTGAATTCTGTATTGGATCTGACTGTTGAATTGATTCTTGGATTGCTTTAGAGGGTTTTTTGGATGTATCATTGTTAGAAGAAATATATGAATTTGTTTTCTATTTATAATTCTGTGTTTTTGTGCTTGATAGATGAGATTCAGTGTACTCTATCGCATCTCCGCATCAGTGCCTGGTAAAGGCTATTAAAAAAATGATGTCACATGTGGATTCTAATATTTATGGTTACTTTGTTTTTTAATTGCCCATTGAGCAATACCTACTATTTTTGCATGCATTGCCCTCGCGCGAGGTCGAGAATAGCGTTATTTTTCTAGCTGGAGCAATGAATTATCAACAATGAATGCAATACACTTGACTAGTGGTACTTTCCTGGCTGTGGCAATGAATTATCAACAATAAATGCCATAAACTTGAAAATGTGGTTGGGATGTCGGCCGGTGTAGGACACGTGTTGATGTTGGGGGCTCATTGGACAGACAGACACCATCAGATGCTGCTGCCTTGTATCTGTTAGATTTTTACTTATACTTTTTTATAGTTTTATACTGTTACAGATGCGATACCACAAGAATGATAGATGTAATGTTTGTTTATTGTGTCTACAATGGATAATGTTGACCTTTGAAACATTAATTTATCTATTTTAATTTAGAGTTTGTGTTAATATTTTATTAATTTTATAATGTTTTTCCCTTGCCCTGTCGTGGATTCCATTGTCCATTTCATGTTGTATTTGTGTCCTCTGTCTTGTCTGTGCTTCCTAGCTCTTCAGTGATTGTAAGCAACTATCAAAATTGTTGGTATTTAGGAGGCAGAAATGCGATGAACATCCATGGGAACTGATGTTAAGTCATAGAGATTGATTTCTGATTTGAGGACATGCTGTGCATATGACCTTGTTCTCTTGATAAAACTGCAATTCGTAACATGCTTAACTTGTCTCTTATCGGGTGTTTTACATTCCTGTGATACAGTTCTGGAGTGAGCTGTCACCGCAAGCTCGACAAGAACTCTTGAGGATAGACAAGCAATCCCTTTTTGAGCAAGCTCGTAAAAACATGTACTGCTCCAGATGCAATGGGTTGCTTCTTGAAGGTTTTTTACAGATTGTTATGTACGGGAAATCTCTGCAGCATGAAGGGGTTGGTGCTCACTTTCTTTGCAGCAGACTTGGAGGTTTGAAAAAACAACATAATGCTGGATCAAACGTTACCAATGGGTGCCAAGATGAAATTCAAGATCCGTCTATCCATCCATGGGGAGGTTTGACCACAACACGTGATGGTTCATTGACGCTTATGAACTGCTACTTGTATTCAAAGTCTCTGAAAGGACTTCAAATTGTAAGTGCAGCACATTCATATTGCGTATAAATTCTTTGATGTCTCTAGAGTGAGAAAAACTTGTCGCTTTGTATCA
Source organism: Pterocarpus santalinus (assembly GCA_031439595.1). Lineage (NCBI taxonomy): Eukaryota > Viridiplantae > Streptophyta > Magnoliopsida > Fabales > Fabaceae > Pterocarpus > Pterocarpus santalinus. The sequence goes on from CM062532.1 coordinate 65,134,680, forward strand.
TTCAACATTCATCACCTCAATTATAGCATTAAAAATGTAGATAAAGTGGGAGAGAGTGGTAACCCCCATAACTAAGGTGGTGAATGTTAAATGATACAGAGCAACAACTTTTTCTTTCTTTTGGAGCATTTAAGAATTTCTCTATGTTGGGCAACCTGGGTCCTCATGCAATTCTTTTCCTTATTTGGTAGCTAAACTTTTGCTTGTATCAGGTCTTTGATGGGGCCCGTGCAAGGGAGCGGGAAAGAGAACTACTTTATCCTGATGCTTGTGGTGGGGGAGGCCGTGGGTGGATAAGCCAAGGAATAGTGAGTTACGGCAGAGGACACGGGACAAGAGAAACATGTGCCCTGCACACTGCCCGACTTTCATGTGATACACTGGTGGACTTTTGGTCAGCACTAGGAGAGGAGACCCGGCTATCTCTTCTAAGAATGAAGGAAGAAGATTTTATTGAGAGACTTATGTACAGGTGACTATCTATTATTTGTGCAATACTGACACTTGTTATGCCTTAGATAAGTGACAGATTGTTAGTGGTGCAATAATAATAAAAATTCTGATACTAAAAGCAGCGATACAGTTGAGACTGATATACTAAGCATCTGTATCTGAGTCATGCATCTGAAGTGTTTAAATTTCCTGAATATGGCCATATTCATTGGAATCCAAGTTATCCATTTTCCACCCTTAAGAGGTCAAGTGGAAAAAAGAGGACGACAAAGATTTTGGGTGTTTGATATTCTCACTATTCATATGCAAGTGATTTTTAATTGACTAGCTATCGTTGGATTCTGGGACACTTGAGCTGCTGGCTTGATGTTAAACTCTATCATAGGCATGAAGTTAATTGTTGAATTATGAGTATCACTTAAAATCCCAGAGAAGCAGAATGATACAGGCTGTAATAGGATAGCATTTCACTTATGAGTTATGACATGATGGAAGGTCTAGTCAATTGCATGCTAGGGACTGGTGGAATGGCTGTGTGGTTAATTAGATAAGCAAGTATGACTTTGTTGGATACTGTTAGGTACTTAGGGACTTTGTAAATTGTCATATGGATAATTATATAAGAAAGGATGTTGTTGCACAGATTTGTTCATGCAATTCTTGAGAAGATAAATTAACTGATAAGCTGTGCGCCTTATCACACTGTCCACTCAAATGGTGATTACCGTTTCTTGTCGAGGTTTCAGGCCATTATATGGTTAATACATTAATGTCCACTGACCATTTTGTGAGGGCACAGCGATGTTGTTTGTAAGGAGATTTATTGAAAGGTAACACCCTATAGTATGGATAACATAGTTTCTAAAGACAAAGAAACAGGAGAAGAATCTGAGTTAGATATAAATTATGGAGTAGAGTAATGGACTAAGCTTGTGCATTTTGAAAGTGATTTTGACATAGGCACCTTGGTAGTGGTAGGTTAGAATATTCACATTTCCTTTTAACTTTCTGATATAAATAGGAAAGTCTTAATAGTTATTATTTACTGCTGTATTTGCTCTTTGCATGATGCATGGTATTACCTACTTATTTTATGTTTTCCACCAGTGTTTTTGTCTCTGGAGTTGCATGATCTGTCATCTGTCAGCAAAAGATATGAAGCGAAGCCTTATGCTTTGTTCTGTTTATTTGAAATTTTCCATGTTGAGGCTGGTCGTGGCTTGTTGTATTTGTCATGTGGGCTATTATAAGACTAGAGAAATGAAACTCTTTTGATCCTTTAACCATTTCTTTTCAAAACTTTGTTCTAATGCTCATTGAAATACATAAACAATGGGTACGCCTTAATTTCTAGCATTACTAGTTTAATTTATTTTGTCATTCATCATTTGAAACTAGGCATGAGACCTTGCTTCATGGTAGTATTATTTGTTGAGATCTATTACAAAGAGTCTTTATGCTTTCATTTTTACTAATAAGTTACCATTTATCTTCCAGGTTTGATAGCAAGAGATTTTGCAGAGATTGTAGAAGAAATGTTATCCGAGAATTCAAGGAACTAAAAGAACTGAAGCGCATGCGCAAAGAACCTCGTTGCACTAGCTGGTTTTGTGTTGCTGACACAGCCTTTCAGTATGAGGTGTGACTTTTGTATTTCTATGTTGTAAAATCTCTTGTGATTGGGAGTTCAGTGGAAAAGTCTATAGAGCATTATTCTTATGACAAGGTCATTTTATCAAGCTACCATTGACCATTAAAGCATATATTCTGCATAACATAACATGTATCCACTTGCTTTTATCAGGTATCTGATGACTCAATTCAAGCTGATTGGCATCAGACATTTGCTGATAGTTTGGGTTCCTATCATCACTTTGAGTGGGCTGTGGGTACAACTGAAGGAAAATGTGACATTTTGGAGTTCGAAAATGTTGGAATGAATGCATGTGTTCAAGTCAGTGGCCTGGATCTTGGTGGTTTGAGTGCATGTTTCATTACCCTTCGAGCTTGGAAACTCGATGGGCGCTGCACTGAACTTTCTGTTAAAGCTCATTCATTGAAGGGTCAACAGTGTGTACATTGCAGGCTAATTGTAGGAGATGGTTATGTTGCAATCACAAAAGGGGAAAGTATCAGAAGATTTTTTGAGCATGCTGAAGAGGCAGAGGAAGAGGAGGTAACCCAAGTTTCACTAAGGAAATAAACTTCTTTGCTAGTTATCCATGTGTGATTTTGATAATTGTCTATGAGAAACTTGTCAGGATAAGTTTCATATATTATCATACGATGTATGCCTTTAGGATGACGATTCGATGGACAAGGATGGAAATGATCTTGATGGAGAATGCTCCCGACCCCAAAAGCATGCAAAGAGCCCTGAACTTGCTCGAGAATTTCTTCTGGATGCTGCCACTGTTATTTTTAAAGAACAGGCATGTTTAGCATTGTTTTTCTTTGTCTGTTTGTCTTGTTCAACTGCTGACTATGTGTTACCCTTTCAGGTTGAAAAGGCCTTTCGAGAAGGGACAGCACGCCAAAATGCTCACAGCATATTCGTTTGTCTTGCACTAAAATTACTGGAGGAACGACTGCATGTAGCATGCAAAGAAATCATTACATTAGAAAAGCAGGTATTAATTATTAGGCTTTTAGGAAAAAGACTTTTGGGGATGAAAAAACTTAACTCTGCTTCTGTTTTGGAATTCCATTTCCTAAATCCTAATTGTCCGATTTTGTCTGCAGATGAAACTTCTTGAAGAAGAAGAAAAGGAAAAACGTGAAGAAGAAGAGCGCAAGGAGAGGAGAAGGACAAAGGAAAGGGAAAAAAAACTTCGGAGGAAGGAAAGACTGAAAGGAAAGGATAAAGATAAAGATAAAGAAAAAAGGTGTTCCGAATCAAATGATGTTCTTGGTCCTCCAGAAGTCTCAAAAGAATTGTCTGCAGTTGCTGATATGGAGCAGAATGATCCTATTAGCTGCAGGAATTCAGTAATTGAAACAGATGAAGCTAATCTACTGAGGGATGATTCTCCTGACATCCAACATGAAGAGTTCACTAATGAATGTAGTACTTTGACAACACAAGGCCACTCTTACAATGATTGCGATGAAGAGATTTCCAATACAAAAGATGGGGCAGGTCAGTTTACAGTTGAACAATCAATGCCTTCCCGTCAAAGACCAAGATTTAGGAAAGAATTTCAACTGGATATGCCTATGAAGTGGTCTGACAGACGGCGTCATGCAGTTGTTTCAGAAAGTGGTATGGTGGTTGGCAGATCTGAGCCAAGACATTATGGAGAGAGTTTTGTGACATCTTCCAGGGTAGTCAGTGGATTGAATAGGCAATCAAGAATAAATGTTCCAACAAAACAAAATGGTCGCAATGTTGGTCCCAAGTATAATGAGAAGTTCCATTGTTCCAACAACCGGGTGAATGACAGATGTGATTTCCATTCTTGCAGTTGTAGCCTGAATCATGAATATAGGACAAAGGTTGAGCAACATTCTCCTATGACTAGAGTCAGTCGGGAGACAAAACCTGCAAGTAAGTCTGAAGCTACAGGAGATACATCTAAGCAGTTTTCTCGTGGTAGTAAGCATAATCAAGTAGACTCTATGCATGAGTGTAATGGGAGATCCAAAAGCAAAATCATCTTGGGGATCTATCCCAACAGGGATTTGTTTCAATCAAAGAAAGTTTGGGAGCCTATGGAATCTCAGAAGAAATATCGTGGTAGTAATCCAGACTCTGATGTTATATTGAGGTCTGCTGAGAGTCAAGGACTTCAGTCTGATCTGATCAAGTCATCAATTGGTGAAGCTGTTGATTCAGGTGATAATTATTATGAGGATTGTAATTCGAAGAGATCAAGTGAAATGGATGAAGGCTGTCAAAATGAATTTCAAGTGGAAGCTGAAGGTTCTTGTAGATCTACAGAAAATGCTTCTGAGGAACCTGGAATATGTGCAACTGGAGGTTCTGCCTTGAATAATTCTTCTGATCCCAATCAAAGTAGCACTTTTAGTTCTGATAACTGCTCATCATGCCTAAGTGAGGGTGATAATAATACAACCTCTTCAAACCGTGAAAATACAGAATCGTCAACCACATCAGATTCAGAAGATGTTAGCCTACAATCTGAAGTTAGAGACAGTTCAGCTTGCATTGAAAATGACTTGTCTGGCTGTCATGAATTTGGCGTGGAAAATAACCAGAATGCAAATGGTGAGAGTTTGGCTAGAAGGTCAAGTACACTGTATGGTCCCTCCTTGGATGGTACAGGAAGTGATAGATTGGGGAATCTTGTGGTGGAAACTGGCCAAAATTTTGAAAATGGTTTTTCCACGATTAACGTGTGTTCTCAACCTCAAAGCATGCTTCCGCTGGTGTCGAACCAGAATATACAATTTCCAATGTTCCAAGCTCCTTCAACAATGGGTTATTTCCATCAAAATCCAGTTTCGTGGCCAGCAGCTCCTACAAATGGGTTGATGCCCTTCCCACACCCAAATCATTATTTATATGCTGGCCCTCTTGGATATGGCTTGAACGAGGACCCGCGCTACTGCCTGCAGTATGGTGCCTTGCAGCAACCAACTTCCTTGTTTAACCCTGCTGTTCCAGTTTATCAGCCAGTTGCCAGGGCTAATGTCTTAAATGCAGAGGAGCGGACTCGAGTTTCTAAGCCAGCTTCCATGCAAGAGCATATTACTGGATCTATTGCAGAAAGGGCTGTTCCAGCTGGAGCTAATTCAAAAAAAGCAGCATTGAGTGGAGAAGTGAGGCATGATAATTCTGCCAAGACACAAGAGAATAATAGTGGCTTTTCCTTGTTTCATTTTGGCGGGCCTGTAGACCTTTCAACAGGCTGTAAATCGAGTTTTGCATCTGCACATGGTAGTACTGTCGGGGATTTTACCTCAAAAAGTTCGGCAGATCCTGTCGAAGAAGTCCATACTTGCAATAAGAAAGAGACAACCGCCATGGAGGAATACAACTTGTTTGCGGCAAGTAATAACTTAAGGTTTTCAATTTTCTAGGATGATAAAGTGAGAAGTATAAAGTGGCTGTTGTGAGTCCAGTCCTGTCATAGTAATGGAGGTTTGAGTACCTTGTAATTTGGTAAACAATAAGCTTCCTTCAGCAGTTTCCAATTTTATCCTATAGATTGATTAGTTAATTGTTGCCAAATATGTCCCTTTTTTTACCCCTTCGATGTAGAGAAAGATTGAGAGTGCTGGTATTTTGAAGTTTTTTTTGGTGTGAGGTCATAATTACCCCCCAATTTCAATGAAGCCTTTGTTCTTCGCCTATTCTTTTTGTCATGCTGGAACCGAAGCAATCTTCATAGTGAAAGCTGTATCGGGATTTTTGAGTGGACATTATCATTTTGATTAAAGTATTTGTTTGACTCAGGTTCAAGGTATTTCTCGTCCCGTGGAAAAGTTTAACATGAATTGAATGCAAATTAAGATTCTTTCACGTTGTACGTGAGTTGTGCTTCTGAGAATTAAGGTTTAAATCTTGAAGAAAACAATTGTGAGATTTTCTGGGTTGTAATGCCTAAAGAGTTACTCCTATAACAATGTTTGTGTGGGGTACTTTGATCAAATTAAAAGCTAAAAATTATGATCCTTTCGTGTGAGTTTCATACATGATGACAGAGAGTTGTAGATGAAAACCTTCTGCAAGTTTTTGTGTAATCCTATGGGGAAATTGTATTTGTAGTTGTAAACCTAATTATTGATACTGTCATTGTCAAGAGTTGTACATTGTTATCTGTTCATATCTTATTTCTACTTTATATGTGACTTTAGAAATAGTGATTATAATAATCAAACAATTTTGTTAATGTGGTAATATATAGATTGGATGGTTATATAAATTTTTTTGACATATACTGATAATATGTTAAAGTTAAATTCTTTATTATCACTTTTCACAATCACTTTTCACTTATATTAAAGTTTTGTTGGATTATATTTTGAAAATATTATAGATTATCATATTTCTTCTACATACTTAAGTAAACAAAATAAAGAATAATAAAAAAAAATTCTGTGTGAATTATAGTTTTTTTATGCACTCATTTAGTATTTACATTTAAATTTCTTATTGTTATTAGGTACCCATATGCTTTGGAGGTGCAAGGTTCCATGGTGCTCCTATCAGTATTTTGCTTAAGTAACTATAGAAAGCAGAGAGTTTGAACAAATTTTACAGTGCCTTTTTTTTTTTTTTTTGACGAGAAGTGTAAGTATTCTGTATTAAATTACTTTATAAATTTCAATAATACATTACAAATATTCTTTTGTTTACATGATTGTTATATTTTGTTACAAGGATGACTAATGATACAATATGGCTACTGAGACAATGTGCAAGTTAAATATAGTGTGCATCAAGTATGTCACTCATATTGTCATATTAAATAATTTTGAATTATACTCCAGAACTTATATTTTATAAAATGATAACTTATTACACCTTATAAAATTGTAATATTTTTTGTTTATTAATATCATTATAATTTACAACTTTTAAGTAAATTAAATAAGTCAATTTAATTACTAATTTTGTTACTATATAATATAGAAATATATGTTATATGGGTAGGAATATTAGCAGGTTAAAAAGGCAATCATTAATTTCTTATAAAGAAAACTAATTTATAGAATTTACTTTTTGGTAATGGTTAGCTTCATAATTTGTCACATACGTATAAATGTGTTATGATTTGTTTCAAATCAAATGAAACGAGATAAAGTAAATTTCAAAATAATGGTGTTTTAGAAAAGGAAAAAATGTGTCTAAAGTTATGAAGTATAGGACTTGATTTAATTTACATAAAAAACGTTTGCTTGAAAAGTCATAAAAGAAAATTAAATTTGTACAAGTTTATTTAATATAGAATTTTATTGTGCATATATAAAATGTATTTAATTTAATCAAATTTAAGGAGATTTGTTTTGAAATTTGAGTAAGTCAAATATATATATATATATATATATATATATATATATATATATATATATATATATATATATTTGCCAGTGAACTATAGTTTAAGTAATAAGCGGTTGTTTGTTTTGAGTTGAGGGTCCAATCCCTGATTACCTATCCTTTTTCGGCCTTTTCCATTTTTCATTAGCTCCACTAGCCACTGGGAGCTTCCTAGAATAGAATATTTTTTTTTTAAGATGTCATGTTTTGATGGATTTATTTTATATAGAAGCAAGTGTTTATGTCCATGTAACTATTAAGTTGTATTTTTTAAATAAAATTATGACGATAAAATAAAAACTATTGCAAACTATTATCTAAGCCCAACATGTAAGTGTGTGTTTAGATTAGAGTTTGTAAGTTTGATTTTGTATAAATTTGATTTTGATCATAAGTGAGTTAGTAATAATGTGATTTATATTTAAAAACTTTTATTTCAAAAGTGATTACAACAAAATAAATATTATTTAGATGATATTGATCAAAATCACTTATGAATGTATAATTATTAAAAAAAGCCTTTTATATTATATTTTTAATATTATCCTTTTATTTTATTTTTAAGACATTTAATGAAATGTTAAAAGTGGTAATTAAAAAATTACCTTTGCTTCAACGGGAAAACATGAACTCAAATCTATAAATTCTTGCTTCTAGTCCAACCACGGTTCAAGATATAAAACTCGTTGGAACACACTAGAAATGAAAACACCTAAACATATTAATTACTACATTCAATGGACTTCAACCTACATTTGTAGAAACAAATGCGCAAACAACCATGCTATAAGAGAGTTGGAAGCCCAATATTGCATGGACCCAAGGGACCAAACTAGAGGCCTAGAATCAAAGGCCCACTATATTAGACCAAACTAGCAATTAAGGAGAGTGAGTTTTGGGGGATTTGCTCTTATCGATTTGTTGTTACCTCGCGATCTTGAAAGGCCAAGGCATGAGTGCCTAATGTGGGGCATGAAAGACGAGATTCGACGACGTCAATTTCACCTACCCCTGCGGGTAATGAGAATAGAGAAGTCTAATATTCATTTGTTAAACGGGGCGGGGGTGGGGATCATAATCTTTGTATGCGTAAATACCGGATATGAAATTATCAAATTACCCTTGTATATATATGTACACATTACAAATCCTAATTTTGTATTATTTCTCGTATTTCTCTCCCCCTTTTCCACTAGTCACCCCACTCCCCACTCTCTCATTCCTCCCAACTCTTACTCAACCTCACAAACCTCATAACTCAACCTCATAGCCACAGTGCCAGTGCCTTCACCTTGCTCCATCGTCCTAGATTGCGCTTCCTCTGCTGTTCGCATGTCATCTCTGCTTTCACTAGCATAGCTCACACCACACAAACACTGTCCTAACACCTAAATCGTGCTTCCTTTGCCGTCGTAGATTGTGCTTCCTTTGCTGTCCGTGCCTCGCCTCCACCTTCGCCAGCACAACTCACACTGTGCAACACCTCTGCTGGCCAGCCTTGCCACCACAAGCTCATCCTTTTCCTGTCTAAAGGAAACTCACATCTCTCTAATGACTGGTGTTCTGGACCTCTGGTATTTCTTCAATTTTCCGACCTTTTTTTTTGCTAGTTTTGGAACATAACATACTTGAATGTGTCAGTGAAAGTTATTTGATTAATGTGCATAGTTATTTGATTCAATTTTCCTAACAAAGTTTTTTTTTCCCTTTTTTCTTGTTTCCTAACCTGCAATGGTTATTTGAATAATGTGCTTTTTATATTCCTTGCATATATAGTATATTTCTCGATATTTTAGAATGATTGAATGTTTGATAGTTTAGTAATTTGCTTCTTTTTTTTGAAAGGATCCTGTTTGTTTGTTTGGTAAGCTATGTTTATACCACTCATAATAGTATTGTTTGTTTACATTTTTATTTACGTGTTTATTTTTGTAGGAATCAATTTGTCCAAGTTAAAGTTGCAAAGGAAGTTCCATGATGGGGCCATGATGATGATGATGGATTATGCTTTTGTATTCGGATTAGTTGAATGCTACTATTTAGTTCATAGTTTGGCTAAATGTTATTGTAATTTTTATTGATAGGACTAAGATTTAGATTTGAAATTTGGATTACTATTTATACTTATTATGCATCAAACTAAAAGTTGGACTACTACTATATATTTATTTTTATTTTGAATATTTTAAGTGGTAAATTATGGAATTAAAATTGTTTTTATTTTTTTTTTTGAAATTTTAATAATTATGGATATCCTTGAATATTCGCGAATACCCACTTATCTGCAATGGTTTCCAAATACGGATACTCTTACGGGTATTGGAAGTGGAGATAGGGGCAGGTTCCTATCCACGGGATAGGGACGAGGGTTAATTCCTCGTACCCACCCCACCCCATTCACATCCCTATATTCGAGATAGTGCCTCTTTTGAATTATAACTATATAACTCATATTAAACTGGGAGCTTAGGTAAGTTTTATTCTGATTCATTATTAGTACCTATTGAAACCGTGCCGACTTGGACATCGAACTCTTTGTAGGTTCCACCCCGTCATGAGTTTGAAGTAGCGACGTTGACCTGAAGATATCAATCCGGTTATAGGATAATTCTAACCTTCTGGATTACTTGCGAACAAAAACTAAAGAGAATCTAAAAATGATTATAGATGAAATACATGGAATATTAGTAATTCATATTATTTTTCATTTTCTATATAAATGGTAAAATATATTAATGATTTTATATTTTTATTTATTTCGGCGATTCATATGCAAATAATTAATAATTAATATATGCCATGTGACAATTATCTATAAAAATTAATGAGTAATTGATGTGAAAAGAATAAAAAGCAAGTTGTCGAGCTTAACAGCTAGCACCCCACAGCGGGAAATACTTGCTATACATGACAAACTTGACATAACTCAAACACCTATCACCTAAGTTTGAAATGAAATGAAATGAAAAGAATAAAAAGTAAGTTTCAATAAGTACGTCAAAATTGTATACAAAAATAACATAACCCCCCAAGGAGCCCTATTATGGCCACAGTTAGCCAAGACGTACTGTATGCCACATGGTTGCCCTTTCTATATAAGAAATTTTTAGTTGTTCTTTGAATAAGAAATCTCTTACTTTAATCTATTATCTATTTATCACATTAATAAATATTGGTAGTTAAGAAAATAAGAGTGGTCTATATTTATTAATGTAGCAAATAATATCTGAAAACAAAAGAAATCTCTTATTCTAAAGAATAACTAAAAATTTCTCATATAAATACAGTTTGCCATTGGAATTGCTTAAAACTTTGAATATATGTTCCAGTGTATTTTACATTTTTTTAAATAAATAATATTTACACTGGTGGAAACGAAATAGCAAACCAATTCCATACAATGAAAAACAATCGACGCATTATACAATCACGCAATTGAGCTAACGGTGGTAAAAATTGTCTTTATAGACGTTAAGAGGTACCTAAAAGTGAAATATTCTTTCACGTGTATGGAGAGAATGCCTTATTAAAGTGATATAACTCTTCATGTGAAAGAAAGCGAAGCAAAGCTTGTACTTTTCTTGCACCAAGTAATGTAAAACTTCTTCATTGCTCTCCCTCTTCATGGTCCAGTCATTGCCCTTCACTTGACTTTCAACCTTCAGAGAGTAAGTTTTGAACATGATGCATTTCTTTTTCAGGCTGAACTCATTCATGAAAACAGAATGCTTGCAGTTCGATACCCCAGCTGCATGCATTAATTGTCAACTACGTGAACGTTTGATCGATGAAAACACGCCCGTACAAAACTTTGATTTAGAAGCAATACATACATTTGATTAAAGTATTTATTCTATTGTCTATCGTCCTAGTTTGTACTTTCAAATGAAAATCCAGAAGTGAGGGAAAATAGCATTAGAAATAATTAATGGACAAGGAACTGCTTTGGTCATGGTTAAATTAAACCCTTTCATTTAATCATGTTCAAATTCTTGATAATGAAACAGTAAACCAGTTCAGGCCATGAAACAAGAAGAATCCGCATTAATCTCCATATAGCTTTTATGCAGTCGATCATTTCCATCTAGTTTTCTACGTATAAAAGTTGTTTTTCTTCCTAAACTTGAACTGGCTTTCCTGGAGTTGTTGCCAAGCAAATTATTCCTCTCACTTAATTTCTTCATTTCTTAATCCACCAGAAGTTCTCAACTTGTGCGTGACATTCAGAGATCAACTGAAGCCTCGACCATAAAATAAGAGGTCAGTTTCAAATAACAATCATTTGGGTTTTTGATAAATAAAAACCGAAAAAAAAAAAAACACTGCAAGAGATTGAGAACAAAAATCATGTTTCTTAGGAAACTACACGACAAATAAATTAGAAGGGAAAGAAGAAGGGAAAGAAGTTTGCTTATTGCAGAATCGTTATCAGAATTGTTGGTCCAATCCAGTTGTGTGACCAGAACCGATTAGGATAATGGTGATTGTGGGTGGCTAGGGTTTACGATTTAGGGAAGAACACTTAGTGTTCTTCTAATTTTTTCTTTTTAAGAGTTCATGAGATTTTTGTCATGGAACTACTTTGGTCTTGGTTAAATCCTTTCCTTTAATCATGTTCAAATTCTTGATAGTGAAACAGTAAACCAGTTCAGGCCATGAAACAAGAAGAATCCACATTAATCACCATATGGCTTTTATGCAGTCGATCATTTCATCTAGTTTTCTGCGGAAAAAAGTTGTTTTTCTTTCTAAACTTGAACTGGCTTTCCTTCTGTTTCCTAGATTGTTGTCAACCAAATTATTCCTCTCACTTGATTTCTTTATTTGTCACTCCACCAGAAGTTCTCAGCAAGTTCCTCTCACTTAATTTATTTGTCACTCCAACAGAAGTTCTCAACGACTTGGGCGTGACATTCAGAGATCAACCGAAAGCCTCCACCATACAATCAGAGGTCAGTTTCAAATAACAATCATTTGGGGTTTTTGATTATAAAAAAAAAAAAAAAACCCTGCAACAGAGTGTGAACAAAGATCATATTTCTTGGAACACTACACGACAAATAAATTAGAAAAACTTACAATGGTATATTAATGTCAATGGTCCACCACTTGTCCTTTGACCACAACCCTTCGCCCAAGCATCAAGGGAATAAAAAATTAAATAATATCACAAAACATGTTTCAGGCCTATAAAAGCAAGCCATTAGGGTTCATCTATTCCTTCGTTTGGTTCAGGGTTTCATCGCATTTGGTTGCTTTTGCATGCTTTGTTATTTTTTTAACCTGAGTTTTAGGGTTTGCACTTGCACAGTGTATGGAAGGGGGTTTGGATCATTCAAGAACACTATTTTTTGTTGCGCAACTCAGTCACTAATGAGGTTCGGCCTACCTTTTGTTGTTATGTTAAGCTAATTGCCTTTGAGAGGGCAATGGGAAAAGAGAGCAGGATCAAGACCACATTGAACTCCCCTTGACTTCTTAAGGCTAGTGGCTTAACAAAATAACAAAAGGTATACCTGAATGTTCTTGATGCATGCAATTTCCTAGTTACACTACTCTTTATCAAGTGACGAAAGTTTGAGCTTGGTTAGTTGAAACGAAGTATAGATTTAAATTATTATAATGAAGACTATTATTTGATATTGGATAATTTACTTTACGTTTTAATTTAATTCTTGAACTTTGAAATTAGTCTCCACATTTTTTAGCAAGATTACAATTTAGTCCCTGTGTGGAACACTAATTCACAATCGTTAGTAATTTGTTTGCGTGGCATACAAGCAATTCGTTTGCAGTACTGGTGCTGGCCGGTGCAAAACCACCTCACAAGCCATCTCACTAGAATCCTCTTACGAGTTAATTCTTCTGCGGTTGGTCCCTTTACTTTAGTTAAACATAATTGGCATTCTCTCTTTTTGTTTCAGTTTGTTTTGCTTTAAGCGGTTTTTATTTGAATGCATTCTTGCATCTTACCATTCGAAAGAATGGATTAATTGGATACTATTTCATGCTATAGTTTGTGTCATAGTTACATTTATTTGCAGTGATAATATATGAAATGGTCTCGCTTCTCAAATTTCATTTACTTTCTTCATGTGCTATGGAGAAAGAGCATTATGAAAGGCAATTTGCCACGATCGACAAGGTCTTTCGAGGAGGTTGATTCTATTGAGCATCACATGTCGTTGAGGATCAGTCAGTACATGCGGAACAAGTGCAATGAGAGAGAGGGCGATGCAAATATCTAATTGGACAAACATTCTATAGCAGCAATCAAACCAACTATACGTTGGTTACCAGGATCACTATTTTGATGTGATAACCAACTTATACTTGGTGACAGTTGGTGGATTGACCCTAGCAATTTTAAATTGGTCTAGAACAGTGCTTGAAAATGTTGTGGTTCTCCTCTCTCTCAAAGTGTGTGTATAGATCGGTTTCCATTAAATTGAAGCTAAGACTTGTTGTATCCTAGCTAGTAAGGCGTATCACACTTTGTCTGCTCTTTTTTCTTCTTTTATTTTTTGAATGAAATGTTATAGTGTCGGAAAAACAAATATTCTCCTAGAACGAAGAGTAGCGAGCAAAAGAATTTACTAAGTTTATATACACATATAGATTCAGAGTGCTGGTATGTTGAAGGTTTTTTTGGTGTAAGATCATAATTAAACCAAACCCCCCCCCCCCCAAAAACAAAAAAAACCAAAAAAAACCAGAACACAATTTTTTTCAATGAAGCATTTGTTCTTTGCAATTTTAGCCGTTTTGGGATTTTTTAGCGGACATTATCATATTGATTGAAGCATTTCCTTGACTCAGGTTAAAGCTATTTCTCATCCGGCGGAAAAGTGTGCAGCTTAATTGACTACAAATGAAGATCCTTTCATTTGAGTCTCGGAAGCATTTCCAATGTTCAACCCGCGTGACACCGCGGTTGCAACCTGTTTTGGTGATCACTTATTATGAAATGACCATTATAACCAGGAGTAGACACTTCTATGTCAATCCATTGTTTTCCCATTACCTTTGTAACTTCTTGCTGACTTTTTTAAAAAGATAAATTATACTGACCTCTCTAAGATTAAGTGATACTAAATATGATATTTTTTAATTTTTTATGCATTTACATGGGTTGTTTATTGTTATGTTTTACAAAATACGAGGGTATCGTGTATAATATTATCTATATATCTAGAGAGATTAATGTATATTTTTGAAAATTGAAAGATATTATATATATTATTACCTAATCTTACGAGATGTTAGTATAATTTTTCTCTTTTTAATATTGAGTGGTCAATTTTTATTTATTTATTTTTTATGAGGTGGCCAAACCTTTTTATTATTATTTTTAGTGATACTATAAAAATACATTTATGTGACCTTAATTTTACCCATGTGGTCAATATAGAAAAACTTTCTGTTATTTCATTATATGTTATAATGATATTAAAAAAATTTGACTACAATTATAACTACGTAAAAGTAAATACCTTTCATATATGATAATACATAATTATAGATGAGCATATATATTCTAGAATTAAATCGACTGAATCTTAACATAATCCATAACTAAGAAAATTATTGAAACTGAACGAAAAAGTACGAGAAGCAAATATTGTGGCAGCATCACCATAATTCTTTACAAAAGTTTGGTCGACCATGGTCCCAAAGACTTTTTTTCTAAAGAAAATAGTTTTATAAATCAAACTGTTTAGAAGTTGTAAATTTTATTGAATGGTTATTTGTTATTTTATATAAATATTAAATAATAATTAAGTGGAAAAAGGGAAAAACAAGAATAGAATCATCACATTAAAATAAAGTCAATTTTTTTATCGTTCTTTATTTATCATTTAAGGTAATTATACGAAAATAAAGAATGCCATATCAGACAGTTTCTCTTATAAATGAAAATAACTAAATTTATCTGAATTTAAGTTGTTTTTTAAAATAAAATTATAACGTTGTAATAAAAAATTATAAAATCTAAAGATAATTATAATTGAATTATATGAAACATTTATAATTTATATATTTATTGCTTACCATCTAAATAAATAATAAAATATATTAATGATTTTAATATTTATATTTATTTCGGCGATTTGTATTCAAATAATTAATAATTAATATATACTATGTGATAATTATCAGTAAAAATTAATTATAATCGATGTCTTGTGTAGCAATTAACATACATCTGCGATAACTAACGTGTAATAGTGATTTATGTAAAAATAATGCGTAAATATCAAAGTTGCTTGGGTTACACCTAGCATTCCACAGCCGTATGGATTCTAAACAATGATTAAAACAATGTAGGCCGGGAGAAAGGTGGTGGCCACAGTTAGCCAAGACGTCTGCCACATGCATGTTTGCCCTGAATTGCAGTTATGAGTACTTTTGCATAATATCCCATATCTCCCATGGTCTGCCACATACAAAAAATTGACATCCTGGTGACATATATCCCATAATTACAGTTTGAAGTATAAACCAATAATAATAATAAAAAAAAAAGGAGTTATGAGTACCTTTTTTTACTTGTCTTTTATGAGATGTCTGTGCGATGTCAAAATGGTACGTAAAAATAACATACTCTGTACAATTTGCCATTGAAGCTGCTTAAAAGTTTGAATATATATTGAAAAACAGCGGTGCTAAAGAGCACTGATCAGAATTTGTGACAAAAAAATCATTAGGATTGATTTAATAATAATAAGGAAGTTAAATAATTATTATGAGATTCTAAATTTAAATTTTATTGTTATCAATATAACAAAAACGGAATTCGTGTCCAATCATAAGGGACTAAAGAGTAAAGTGAAGAGAGATCAAAAAAGTTATATATTAAAATGCAAATCAATGTTTTTATTTTCACTGCTTTAAATGTCGTTCTTAGAATATAATTTCGTACTATTAAATATTGCTTATTTAAAAATGAGTTTGATGGAGTGCATTGATTTCCAGTGTATTTTATATTTTTTAAATAAATAATATTTATAGCTGGCGGAAACAAAAATGGCAGAACCAATTTCATACAATGAAAGACACTTGACGCATTTTGCATTCACGCAATTGAGCAACGCTAGTAAAAATTGTCTTTATAGACGTCAAGAGGCATCTAAAAGTGTAATATTCTTTCAGGTGTAAGGAGAGAAGGCTTTGGTAAAGTGAGGCTCATGTTACGTTACTCCCAGCTAAGTTTGAGAGTAACTTAGTACTACCTTTAAAATATAAAACAAAGTTATTAAAAAGGATCTCTTTTTATTATTTGCAAAATAGAATCATTTCCCCTTTCATGTCCCCAGGTTACCAACCAAACAGTCATGAATATGATGAACTTTGCAATACACAAGTGTAAGAAGCTCCAACCACAAGCACCAAAACACGACCACCCTTGTGAGCTGCAAACTACAACAACAACCACAGCAAATAAAAAAAATAAAAGCACCTTCATCATCCCAATCAGAATTGCAGTCCACAAACACCTACTTTGCCCCCTTCTTCAACTCGCGATTGTAGATGTCGCCATTCGCAGTCGATAGTCGCGTCACCACCCATCTCAAATCCCTGCCTCGTCGGAGCTCCACCAAGTGCAATGCCGCACCTCCATAACCTTGCAACCGTGAACTCTTCCTCTCAACCACTACGTCATCCCTGAGCCACACCGCAAGGACCACCACGCATCCTTGTTCGACGCACTGCAACCACCTCCAACCCGTGAAGCTCCGCCCCCCACCGCCGAAACCACCATCACACACCATCACGCCCCCTACTCTCGTCCGTTCACACCTCCATGGCCACCGTCCAATGGTGCTAGCCAAGCCCTTCTCCCTTTCTCTATCTTAATCCAGATCCCTAATTGACTTTAAAAGAGAGGAAATTGAACAATGCCCAATTCATTTTGTGGCATAAGTTGTCTTCCCAAGCAGAAACAATGAAACCTGAGCAACTAGTTTTTGAATTTGAGCCTTTTCTCAAATTTTTTGGAAAAATTATGATCGAATATCTTTTGCCCTTTAGTATTTGGGTTAATAGTTTATGAAAAACCATATAATTGGATGATGAAATGGTGCGTGGTTGGAGATGATGAATGGCAATTGAGCTAGCAGATCCATCATTTAACTTTTGGTTCGAAGATTGTCACAGTAATTTGCAGGTTTAGTTGGTTTTGGAAAAGGGTAATGATGTTGTAGTATAAGTAAAAGCCTGTATTTGCAAAAAGAAATTAGCAACACCCTATTTGCAATATTACATGGGATTTTTTTTGAAGTTTCACAAGGGAGTAAGTTACTCCCAAACTTAGTTGGGAGTAACGTAGCATGAGCCTTAAAGTGATATAACTCTTCATGTGTAAGCAAGCGAAGCAAAGCTTGTACTTTTCCCTCTCCAGTAATGTAGAACTTTTGCATTGCTCTCCCTCTTTTATGATCCACTCATCATCCTTCGTTTGATTCTCAAGCTTCAGATGGAAAGTTGGCTTGTGTTACGTTACTCCCAGTTAAGTTAGGGAGTAACTTAATCTAAGCCTTTAAAACATCAAATAAAATTGTTAAAAGGGTCTCTCTTATTATTATTTGCAAATGAGAGGCCTTTCTCCTTCCAAATCCAAATCTTCGAAGCTCTAAAACCCCACCATTTAGACTTCTTCGAATCCCTTTGCTCCACCCAATGGCCACCGACGGCATTTAAATCCACCACCAAGCAAACCCCCATCGAAGCATCCTCCTCCGCCAATGACACCGCCTTCTCCAACCGTAGCAGTAGCTCCTCCTCTGTCCACCACCGCTGCTCTTGGAACCTCAGCCGCTTCTCTTTTTTGGGCACTCATTTCCATTTTGCACAAAATAGAGCCTCAGCCTCACCCAATGGCCACTGCAGCGTTCAAATCCACCACTAAGCTAACCCCCATTGGAGCCTACTTCTTTGCCAACGACTCTGCCTCCTCCAACCGCAGCAGCAACTCCTTCTTTGTCCACCACTGCCGTTCTTGGAGCATCAGTCGATTCTCTTTCTTCGATAGCCATTTCCATTTTTCACAAAACAGAGGCCTTGCAAGTATTAAAAATTAGATTTTCAACTATATGAAGTTTATGAACAACTTCTCTGTGTCCATAGAGTAGGAGTGGCACTGCAGGGACGATTTAATGGAGATTTGGTTGGTTGAGGTGTGAACACGGCAAAGAGGGCTAACGAGGGTTCTGGCAGAAGATGCAGGTGGCGAGATGGATGAACGACTCATGGTGGCGCGTAGACATGGCTTGCTAGCACGCGGTGGTGTTTTGTGGGGACGATGAGGGCAATGATGTTTCTTTGGGCGATGAAGATGCCAAAGCATGGCTTGAGGCTGGGCGGAGTAGTTTGCTGTCATTTCCAATGTGGTGTTGATGACGGTGATGGCTCTGGACTTGCAGTGATGGTGATTGCGGTACTAGAGTTGTAGTGGTTTTTTTTTTTTTTTTTCCTTTCTGTCGTTGCTGAGAGAATGGGAAAGGGCTCTAGTTTACAAATAATAAAAGACAAGACTCCTTTAACAATTTTATTTTATATTTTAAAGGCTTGGACTAAGTTACTCCCAAACTTACTTGGGAGTAACTTAACACAAGCCTAGAAAGTTTTGAGCATGGTGCATTTCTTTTTCAGGTTGAACTTTTTAACGAAAACGGTGTGTTTGCAGATATCGCTGCTGCATGCATTGATTGTTAGCCATGTGAACGTTTGATGACGACGCGCCCGTACAAACTTGGAGTGAGAGAAAATAGCGTTAGAAATATTGGACGAGGAACTGCTTTGGTCATGGTTAAATTTAAATCCTTTCCTTTAATCATGTTCAACAACTTGATACTGAAACAGTCAACCAGTTCAGCCATGAAACAAGAAGAATCCACATTTATCAACATACGGCTTTTATGCAGTCGATCATTTCCATCTAGTTTTCTATGGATAAAAGTTATTTTTCTTCCTAAACTTGAACTGGCTTTCCTTCTATTTCCTGGAGTTTTTGCCAACCAAATGGTTCCTCTCAGGCTCTCACTTAATTTCGTTATTTGTCACTCCACCAGGAGTTCTCAGCAACTTGGAAGGTCAATTTATGAGCTTAATTTTCCCCACTAGAAGTTCTCAACAACTTGTGCGCGACATTCGGAGATCAATTGAAAGCCTCCACCAGACATTTAGAGATCAATTTCACATAAAAGTCATTTGAGTTTGATGGGTTTGATAAATAAAAAAACAGCACTGCAGAAGAGTGTGAACAAAAACTATATTATTTAGGGAACTACACTACTAATAAGAAAGACTTACAATATCCCATTAATATCAATGGTCAACCACTGGTCCTTGGACCACAACCCTAACCCTTCACCTAAACCTCAAGGGAAGAAAAAAAAATCAGAAAACATGTTTCGGGCCTGTAAAAGCAAGCACTGTCCAGCCATTAGGGTTCATCTTTTCTTTCTTTTGGTTTAGGGTTCATCGCCTTTGCATATTTTGTTATTTTCTTGCCACAGTTTTTGGGTTGCACTTGTGCAGTAAATATGGAGGGTGGTTCCGATCATTTAAAAACACCATTTTTGTTGGCTAATATGGCGAGCACAGCTCAGTCACTGGTCTCAAATGTGATTTTTTCTCCAAATTGCCTGATAAGGTTCGGCCTGGTCTTGATCCTGATCGAGCTCTCTTTTTCCATTGACTTCTCAAAGGCAACCAAAAATCCAAAGGTATACTCGATTCTTCCTTGTGCACGCAATCCCAGGTTGTTATTACATTCTCCGAGTCTACATATAGTTTATTCTTCATTGTTTTCTTTTTGTAAGATATTTTCCTGAAGAACCAGTGTGCTTGGTTAATCTGTTAACCCTATTATATATGGACGTGGCGGAAGTTGGACCTTGGTTAATTAGTTGAAATGAAGAATAGATTTAAATTATTGCATTGAAGACCATTATTTGATAGTGGCTAATTTACTTTTTAACCTGTTCATAAAGGTGTTTCTCACTGCTAGTATGTATGGGGATGGAATTAATCTTCTCTTCTCAAACCCTCTTCCATTCTTTATTGCACCATTTATATTTTATCACACGACAGATCAGTTAATTTTGCCTTCATTTTCCTCTTTCACAGGGACCCGACCCGAAGTAGTTGTTGGCTATGTTGAGTTTCTCGAGGTTGGGGAAGTACTTGAGGAAGTTGAGGTTCCTTGAGAGCTTGTTGGATGAGACATCGAGGAGGACAGCTGCGGGGGGACTTCCTCGGAGAAGTGGTTGTTTCCAAGGCCGAGAATCTTGAGCTTGATGAGGTGGATTTTGCGTGGGATGCGGTCAACAGATGTTGTTGTTGGGGAGGGAGAGTTCCTTGAGTTTCCCTTAATTTTGCCTTTGCATTGATGATGCCCTTCGACATACATGTCTAAATTGGTGTTCTTTTGACAGGATTCAGTACATTGATCATCTAGCATTACAAACAATATGGGGTAGTTTCTGTGCTAGACACTCCCCTCTCCCCCATGATTACCTGGTATCCTGCTATCGTTTGATATGGTATGTAGAAATTATCATATCCTGCGTGAATTTATGAATGTCATTGCCTGTTGCATTTGGTTAATATTAACATGAAAACAAATTGAGCGCCTTTTTGGTGTTGTTGTTTGACAGATTAGGAAACTTGAATTCTTGATTGCACCATTATTTACCATTGCTGCTTGCTTTATGGTTGAGCTGGGATCTGCAAAGCCTGATGCCAAAGAAGTTCTAAAGGCTCCACAACTTAAAGGGACTGAGTCTATTGGTCTTGCAATTTCACTCCTTGGGGCTTTGGTTATGCCGTGAGTTCCTCATGTCTTGTGAAGTCTTTATCATTATTAATTTTCAATGTAACCTAGTATTATGTTTCTTTATGCATTTGCTTCAGGCACAATCAGCATCAGTGTAACTGTCCTCCCTTAAATGCCCATGATTCGAGAACAATATACCTTTATCTGGGGTGGACTTCAGATATCTCAATATCCAGCTCTACAGCATCCGCATGTGACTTATGCGGATCATGCATAAATTGGGGGGACTTGTTCTCCATGCACCGACTCATACTCAATGACGTGTGGTGATTCAATAGAATCAACGTCCTCGAGGGACCTTAGTGTGGCAAAGTGCTTTTCATAGTACCCTTTCTCCCTAGCACCACATGAAGCAAGTCAACGAAGTTTGAGAATGGTGACACTTTTCCTTGTTTCATTTTGGCGGGCATGTAGCCCTTTCAGCAGGTTGTAAATCTACTCTTGCATCTGCACATAGCAGTACTATCAGCGATTTTAACTCAAAAAATTCAGCAGGTCACGAGTCCATGCTTGTAATAAGAAAGAGACAACCGCCATGGAGGAATACTTGTTTGCGCCAAGTAATAACTTCAGGATTTCGATTTTCTAGGATGTTAAAGTAAGAACTGAGAACTATAAGGTGGTTGTTGTTGAATCCAGTCCTGTCATGTTAATGGGGGTTTGAGTACCATATAATTTGTCTTTTTGTTTTCTTCGATGTAAAGAAAGTTTGAGAGTGCTGGAATTTTGAAGGTTTTTTTTTTTTTTTTTGGTGTGAGGTCAGAAATGCCCCCGAATTTCAATGAAGCATTTGTTCTTCACAATTCTTTTTTGCTTGCATTGTAACATAATATAATAGGAATTAGCTTTTGGTGCTTCGCACCAGTAGTGCATACCTCGTATTACTTCAGATTGCTGAGAGCATTATACAATGCACTGCTTTGATGAAGTAATGTGAGAAAGCTCTTTTCAGTCTTAAAATGTTTTTCTAAGAGATCCATTAGACAAGCCATTCGCCCATGTTTGCTCGGTTCTTCCACTTTATATGGTCTATCTATGAGACTGCTACTTTCACAGTTTCACCCTTATTGAGGAGAAATCTCAATCGAGGAGGCTTTAAGATCTATTTGTATTCTGTTTGTACGAATAAGAACCCAAGATGGAGCCAGAACAGTGAAAAACAACAGATCACTCACCAAAAGGCTTTTGCACATCACTTAAATTACTCCTAACAAAGCCTTCAAACACTAATGAAAGCACTCAACAGAGTTTTTCAGCTGACTTTCGTTCTTCAGAAGAAAGGAAGAGACCCAAAATGCCAGTGTTTTGTGGCAAATACTCTGTTTTGTAGCCATAGTTTAAGGATGATAAATGAGGAACAAAAAGCTTAGCATGCAATACTCAGCAGGTGCAAAACCAAAGTTACAAATATTATTATTAGTATGCAACTCCAAAATTAAGGAATAAGGATATGGACCTTCCTCCTCACATGCCAACAAAATTGAATTGTTTTATAATTTCAGTTTTCATCTAAAAATTCAAAGGTAACAGCTATAGAGCGAAAAACCATATAGAAAGTCCAACCAAATTGTCTACTGCTATGTATCTACTCTAGTTTTTAAGCCCCGGAGCAATTAGAACAGCCAAATAAAGGCCAGGTTCATCCACAAATTCAACCACATCAAAAGAATGAGCATCTGCAACCGTTTGTAAATTTGTTTTGTCCGGCAGGTCAGAAACTACAACTTCTGGGTACTGTTTTCTTTGCTGTTCTAATACTTCTCTCCCTTGGGGATGACTGATAATAATCCTTCCACCTACAGGGTCAGATCCAAGATTAAAGGGAAGAAAGCATTGAGAGCACTGGCCTAAGTTTCAAAAGAGGGAAGAAGAACATTGAGCTAAGATAAACTATATGTGCACTATGAACATCCATCAAGTTTACGTTGTCATACCATCAAGTTTATATGCTGCAATGTTCCTCACATATACTAAGGATTAAATTGTTAATAACCTATCGTTGATATAAAAATTACACATTTCAAATTCGTCATCTTGTTAAAACATAAGTTCAAGCAAATTAAGAACCAGGATGTAATAAATTAATAATAGGTGTAGAAAGTTTGGTATGCAAGTAGCTTATTCCAGAAAGCAATTTCTTGTCTCGGACAAAACACTACTCAAAGCTTGATGAAAGGCAAAATGTGAGACACAAGATGCGTGAAGAAGTAAATGTAATGAGTGACTGCTTATACTTGTATGAAGTTCATATATAACATTATAATTATAAACAAACTAAACAGCTTTATAGGAATTTCCATATCACAATACAACAATAACAACCAAACTTTATCCATAGTATCCTATTGTGAACCAGTTTTCTAACACACAATATGCAGCGAAATGTAAAGTAACTCAAGAAAGAACAAACTTCAACCATAAGAGAAAAACTTACCCGGTGCACATTTTTTAGCTAAAGACCCCAGAGTGTCATCAAGTTTGAAGGGCAACGCAGGCAGGAAATAGAGAAACACAACATCCAAAGAAGCCCATTTCTCAGGAAGATACACAATCTCCCCTTGCCAACACTTGACCTTGTCATATTTCTCTTTAATACAAGCCAATATCAACAGTGAATCATGGACAACAAAAAGAGACTTACATGAACCCACCAAGCCATCCACAAACTCTTCAGACCCAGTTGAAACCAAGACCCTTGAACTCTCTTCAACCCTCCCAGCAGATATAATGCGGTCAATGCTTCTCTTGAATTCCCCACCAGAATTGGACTCAACAGAATCAAGAACAGACCAATCTTTCTCTATAACCTCTTCAATGTGAACAACGGATGCAGAATCCTCAGGGAATGAAACTGGGGCATCAGTGTTTGAGTCAGTGGCTTGCAGCAAAGTAGGCATAGACTTGGCGGGTTTTGATGTCAGGGAAATTGAGGAAAATTTCAAGGCACTGCCACAGAGATGGTGAACATGTTGGTGCTTCACTTGAAGACTTGGGTGGAATTTGCGTAGTGGTGGGGATATAGAGGTGAAGGAACCTAAAGTAACAGAATTCATGGGAAGAAAGAACAAATTTTTGCAACTAGTTTGTTGTAAGAAACGGATCCTGATGCTCAAATTAGTGTCTTGAAACTAGAGATTAGACCTTGGTTTTGGACATTGAGGACTTAATTTGCATACCGTGGCGGCACATGGCAGGAGAGAAGAAGTGAAGAGTACAGAGTAAAACCCAAACGAGGTTTTAATTTGAGAGAGGATAAAGGGTCGTATGTCAGATAGGTCGGAGCGAGGAAGAGGTGATGTGGCTGTCACCTTATAGAAATTAAGGAGTTAAGTTTGGGGAATTTATCCTGGATCAACGCCGTACCGATTTACATCTCATTTGAGAGTAAATAAGATATAAATTAATATAATATTTTATATAAAATAAATTTATTTATCGTAATTCTAGAATAAAATGCAATTTCCATTACATTATACAATGTACGGTATTGCTTTCACAAAACAAAAAAAATTGTAGGGTATCAATTGAAAAGTTTTGAGATTAATTTTCATATACTAAATAATCTTAATTAATTATGTTTTCTTATATAATTTTTAAATAATTATAGTAAGAGCTCAATGATTTTAATGATGTGATTATATATAATTAAATATTTATATAAATTTTTTTATACTATATCAAAAATAAATCCTAAAAAAAAGTTAATCATTAATTTTTTTATCAATACACTAATTTATAAAATTTAATTTTTAATTAATGATTATCTTCATATTTGTCTCATACTCATAATGTGTTTAAAGTTATAAAATATGGGACTTAATCTACTTTATAGATTTAATTTTAGTGTACTATTTGTATAAAAAAATTATTCAATCATTTAATTATGTATTGTAAGCCATAATTTGATTGATTTATTTTATATAGAGACAAGTGTTTCTCAATGTAACTATTAAGTTGTGTTTTATAAATGTATCACAACGATATAATAAAAATTTAAAAAATCTAAAGATAGCTATAATCAAAACATATAAAATGTTTATAATTTATATATTTAATTTTTAATTTTTAATTTCTAAATAAAAACAAAATATATTCATAATTTTATTCTTATGTTTAAATTTTTAAATAAATAATTGATGCTATTATTTTTAAAAAAATAATGGCAAAATACAAAGCAAAATTTCTCTCTTTATATTTAATAATAGTATAAACAGTAAATATACAAGTTGATCTTTATTGTGTCTAGAAATTAAAAAGAAAAAAAGAAATTTGTAAGATAAAAATATATGTTGAATTAAAATCACCTTTTATGTTGGAACTCAGAATAAATAAAAGATTTAATTTATATACATTATTAATGTTAAAATATTTTACATAGATATTCAATTACGTATTGCCACATTAACAAGTATTTGATTAAATTATTCACTGTCTTAAAAATCTTAAAAGTACAACTATTTGATTGAAGAATAGTATAAGTGTATAAAATTAAACTTATAAGTAAATTGCATTTTTTTTTGTTTTGCGCTATAGAATCCTAGAAACAAGAACAATTAATTAGCAACGTGGGCCATTGCTTTGCTCCCTATATGCGAGGCCTATAATGGGCCTTTTTGTTGCATGTGACGAGATTTTAACTTAGACATTATTGGGCCGAGCAACTTGAACAGATTTAGGGTATCTGCGACCAAAACAGAGGCTGATTTATGTGCTCTTAGACCCATTTTTGAGCGAGAGATTTTCGCACCGGCACAAGTTTAGCAACTCACATTTGCAAATACCCACAATAAAAGTGAGCCCGTCACTTTATTTAAGATATATTTAAGTATTTATAGATTTCACTAATTTTATTGTGAATATGCTTAAATATGAGATAACTAGTAACTATCCAAAAAATTTTCCTTTTGAACATCCAAATTTTCTTATATTTACTTTGGTTCATAATAATTAATTTAGGTGGACTTTTTTGGTTCACAATAGCTATTATTCTTATATATCAATATAATATTTATTATTGATTTTTTAATTTTATTATTCATTTTCATTGGTAGAAAGAAGTCACTACATGTTACCACATAATAAAGTCATGCATTCCACCACACAATGAAAACACCATTTTTGCTGGCTAATGGTGAGCACAGCTCAGTCACTAGTCACGAGTCTCAAATGTGATTTTTTCTCCAAATTGCCTTATAAGGTTCGGTGTTGTCTTGATCCTGAGCTCTCTTTTTCCATTGACTTCTCAAAGGCAACTGGCTTGACCAAAGGTATACTTGAATCTGCTTCCTTGTGCATGCAATTCCAGGTTATTATTGCATTCTCCAAGTCTACATATAGTTTATTCTTCATTGTTTTCTTCTGTAAGATATTTTCACAACCAGTGTGTGCTTAGTTAATCTATTAACACTGTTACATATGGAAGCGACAGAAGTTGGAGTTTGGTTAATTAGTTGAAACGAAGTATAGATTTAATTTTCATTTTTGCAATTTACTTTACGTTTTAATTTGATTCTTCAATGGTAGACTTAGTTTCTATATTTAGAAAGGTACAATTGTCCCTGGGCTGATCACTAAATCACAACCGTTAGTAATTTGTTCGTGTGGCACTAGGGTAAGCACATTTTGGTTGCTGAGATATTGCTTCATGTGGTGGAATCAGTAGATGAAATGCCTTTGTCCCTTGGTGCGTTCTGCCATTCTCCATATGGTGCTTGATGCACCTTATTGATAATGATTGAGGGTATACTAATACAATCAAACACATATGATACAGAGTATTAATTATCATTTTTTCTCTCTCTTTCCCTCATCATTCCCGACTCACCCTCTCTTTTCCACCTTCTCACTGTTCTAGCACCATCAGCTCCTCCTCTCCATCTCCAACGCCGACGACACCACCCTCCTTGCCGCCATCAGAAATGGCACCGTCTGTTGATGGTGGAAGGGAAGAGGAACAATAACAAAAAATTAGAACTTCATGGATCTCACAAGAGTAGCGCTTTTCTTTGTTTGTTATTGTTCCCTCGACGTTTATCCTTTGCTTTGGTTGACCATATCTAGTATTTTATTTTTTGTTCTTTGGTTGCTGTAGGTGGGCTTGTTAGAAGGTTAAGAGATGAAGATGGTGTTAAATTTGATCGACCATCAACATCTTATTCTTATGATCAAAAAGATTTCGTTCCTATTGAATGAAAAGCTGGGTCTTTGG
The DNA here is from genome assembly GCA_031439595.1 of Pterocarpus santalinus. Lineage (NCBI taxonomy): Eukaryota > Viridiplantae > Streptophyta > Magnoliopsida > Fabales > Fabaceae > Pterocarpus > Pterocarpus santalinus. The sequence continues at coordinate 65,162,187 of CM062532.1, forward strand.
TTGTCATCCATGGTGATCTTATCCATCAAAGATTTCTTAAAACAATTCTTTCCAGATAATGCATTCCATGAAATATGGAAGGAAAATTGCCTTTGAAGGGATTCCTTATGATTTACCCTTCTCTACTTTGTATGTGGATGACAGCTTTGAAAACCAGTCCCCAAAATCAAGGCGCACATACAACTTGCATGTGGTGGATAGTAATTGTTGCAAATGGGCTCCGGAAAATTGTTGAGTGTAGATCACAAGAAAGTATCTATTTACTAGCCTTTTTTGCTATCGTTTAGGAGCTCGATTATCAGTGAAAGGTTTACTTGCTAAAAGAATTTTTCAGAAGGTTTATATGACCATTACCAGACGGTGCCATTTCTGACCACGGCACGGAGGGTGGTGTCGTTGGCAAGCGCGGCGTTGGAGGCGGAGAGGAGGAGCTCGTGGTGCTGGAGTGGTGAGAATGGGGAAGTGAGAGAGGGGGTGGGGAATGACGAAGGAAAAAGAGAGAAAGAAATATAATTAATAAGATGTATTACATATGTTTGGTTGTATTAGTATACCGTCCGTCAATCATTATCATTAGCTTATAAGGTGCATCAAGTGTCATACCTTTTAGCATCTAACCTTGCCTCGAATTGATCAATATGGTTGTAACTTGTCATGACCAACAGATGTGCCCTTATGTGAAGTTTCTGTCAATTTTCTTGCATTTTCATTTATGGTTTACCAATTATAGCAGTTTGGACGTAGGGGTTTATTATTCCTGTTATTGAAAGTTTGAGCCAGCCAATTGCTATTTGCCAGCATTGAAACCACAGTGCTTATTTGCCAAAAGGTCAAAGTTAAAGCCTTTTTATATTTTAGCATTTTAATTATTTGTATAGATGATGGTATAAGCTCGAGTGATTAATCTTCAAATATTCAAACCTCTTCAAGAGGTTTATTGGGAGCATAATTAATTTTTAAATTATTTTAATTGAAGTCTATGTTTAGTTGTTTAGCAAAATGGCCCGCTGATGCTTTGGCATTTTATTCAATTTTCAAGGCAATTCAACCACCAACACTGTGGCTCTTTGCACATCTCAATATATTCTAGATGATGATTATGAACATTGCTAATTTTTTGCAGGTTCTTCCCTGTGAAAGCTACAACTCTTGCTGTTGATATTCTTAATGAACTTGTTGAGGTAAGTTTTTCGGTGGTGCTCTATTTTTTAGGTCAGTCAGTCTGAAATTCTAGTCAGTTAAAACATTTTCAATGATTTTAAATTGTTCTATGATCTTATGTTTGAGATTTAGACAACGTAAGTCTGGTTGGGATAAGAAGCATAATTGTAACATCAATTCTTTTTTATGTTCCTTGTCGATATGATTATATCTATGGGAATATCTGTGTGATTCTTTTAGTGTAAACTATGGTTACATGCCTTCTCCATAGGGCAATTTGTTCCATTTAGTCTTTTGCTGTGAAAACTTTATTTATATAACCATTTTACACATTACTGGCATAGATATGCAACTTGCCCATTGTTTTGTTTTTCTTGCCTGTCGTGCTCTCATTTAAGGAAACAACATTCATTATGGAAAATGTTGGTACTTGGTACTTGGTACAGTTGTCAACCTCCTTTCCCTTAAGCTCTGCATTTAGATTCCAAATTAATCAAGCTTGCATGCTACTGTGCAAGTGCATCCAACGTTTGCATGATACCAAAAACCAGAGTCTGCAACCATGCAAACCATGAACTATTCAAATTTTGGCAAGCTGACAGATCATATGATCATTTTCATTGCATGTGTGTACAAAGAGAAAGAATTGGTCATTCCTGATTTTTAATTAAAATTGAAATGAGCATTATAACCCAATCTTTTTTATTCAAGTGCCAGGTGAGGTAGGTGATATTTTAAACTGTTTCCTAGAGTATTAAATTCCATTTGATTTTGTCACAGGTCATTATGGGCATCATCCGATTGAGTATAAGGTTGCTATCACTAAGATCCTTGGCAAGGCAGTTGCTATTTATCGCAGCAAAAATAAACGCATTGAAGATGAGAAACTGGGCATAGAGGGAAGTAGAGATGAGATCACAGATCCATTCAGTGAATTGAGGAAAGCAGCAGTGACCTCAACCAGTTTTCAGGGTTTTACTCTTGCTCCAAGTGATAATCTGTGACCCAGTTCAATGGAGTATTACAAGGGTAAATATGTTGGCTCCATACCGACTGAACTCAAGGAAGGTTTTATTCAACTCCCAAGCAGTGCAAGCATCAAAGCACATGGGGTTCTTGGCCAAGGAATGTTGAGAATTGGGATATCAGGTCAAATTCCAAGAATGCAGGACTATTAGCTGCTACGAGAAGGCATGCTTCCTTTAGTATTTGGCGTTCAAGGTTGTAAGATTGTTGACTGAGAAAAGTTTAAGATGATTTGATGCTTCTGGTAGTTATGTAAACATTGGCTAGTGCGAGTTATTGGCCATTGATTAGGAAGAATAATGTTGGAGTTAAAATGAGTTGTTTGTCTTTGGGGAGAATGATGTTGGGATTATGAAATTAGTGAGTTATGCTAGAAGTTAAGGTAAATTATTTTTTGTTTATTGTGAGAGTTATAGAATATGTTAAGTCTCTCATGAAATTCCTATAAGTATCCTATGTATTTGGAGTTTGATGTGTAAGAGAGAAATAAAATTATTTTCTTCCTAAGTATAGTGTTTGTCTCTTCCCATATACTCTTCTTCCACTCTAACAATGAGGTACCCCTTGTAAGTTTTGAGAGATGGCAGCAAATAATGAAATATTTCCATTTTTATTGCGTTGTCTTACAAAGAATAACTATGAGTCTTAGTCTAACCATACGAAGATGTTGTTCGAGTCTGAAGATGTTTGGGACATTGTGGAAAATGGTTATTCTAAGGCCGAGAACGAGGCTACTATGTCTCCAACTGAGAAGAAGGCAGCAACCAAGTTGAAGAAAAAGGACTAGCAAGTCGTCTCTCTCAGCCATCAAGATTTGGATGATTTGATATTCGAGAAGGTCAGGACAGATCTAGAAAAATTACAAAAGAGGGGCCAAAAGTAAAGAGTAGTATTACTAAATAAATAATTTAATGAATAAAAAAATTCAAGGTACAAAAATTAATAATATATAATATATTTGTTGAAGTCGAGTACAACATTCCTTTAAATCATGAAACTTGTCAATGGTAAAATCTGTGTCAAATTCTTCATTAATCATTTTTTCAGTATAAGAGAATCAACAAGAAAATTATCTTTCATCTTATGTTTGGGTTTGTTAAAATGAAGCAACAGATAAAATAAATAGAACATAATAAATATAATAACTTAGAAGACTGAGTATACGAATTTTGTGTCTCTAAATGCAAAATATTTTTAATGTAAATCCACTATTGACTTTGTTTTTATTTTTTTTATTCTCTATTGATTCTTATAAAAATATATATTTTTGTTCTTGGAAATAAATTAAATAAAAAAATACAAATAAAACTAAAAAGAATATAGATAAAAATAATTATTTTATTACAATTACTATGGCAGGGGATGGATGTTTAGGTAAGGTAAGCGTGGGTTTTTACTTTAGATGCTGCAATAACATAAAACATTTAGGATAATTTTGGTTAGAAGGTAACAATAGGGTGAAAAATTTTATGAATGAATTCTATGTGTAAAATTACATATGGAACTAATTCATAAAAGTTTTCATCGTGTTTTTATCTCCCAACCAAACATACCCTTAGAAATATAGGCATCGAACATTTAACCTCTCGTATAAAAGCATTGAATAGTACTATTTGAGCTACGTTCCTTTTGTGACTATATATATATTCAGGGGGGCCATAGGCCTTGCTCGCCCCCTTGTATTTGTCTCTGGAGAAGGTGGCCAATGTATCAATCATGAAAGAAGTATGGAGATTTTGCAAAAATCTCTCCAAGGAGCAAACAAGGTGAAGAAGGTGCGATGTCAAATTCTATGGTGTGAATTTGAAGCTTTGCACATGAAGGAATCTGAATCGTACTCAAATTATAGTTTGAGGGTGCTCACTAATGTGAACCAAATGAAGATGTATAGAGAAAAAGTTGAAGATGATAGTGTGAAGGATAAAATTCTTTGTTTTTGACTCCAAAATTTGATTATGTCATTTTTGATTTTTGAGAACTCAAATGACCTAGACACCATGACCATTAATGGGTTATTTGGAGCTATACAAGCCGAACAAGAAAAAATGTTAAAAAGGAAAAATGAGCCTTCGGAGCAAGTTCTAAAAACCAAGGTGTCATTGAAAGGTGATGGTGGAGACAAGAGTCAAAGAGGACATGGACATGGACATGGACAAGGAAGATGGCATCGTTATGGCCAAGGAGGAAGAGGAAGAGGCACCATGACAATTCAACCAATGAAGAGACATGCCATTATTCATCTAGGGGCCATGGAAGAGGAGTCACTAGAGGAAGAGGAGCCTCTATTAGAACAAATGATAGGAGGTATGAAAAATCTCATATTGAGTGTTTCCATTGTGATAAATTTGGTCATTATGCTTCGAAGTGTGGTTATGATACAAACGGTGTTGAAGAAAGAGCTAATTTTGTTGACAATGAAAATGTGAAGGGCTAACCTGATGATTGGCACTAAAAGATGATGAAAAGGATGACAAAAATTCATGGTACTTAGACAATGGACCAAGCAATCACATGTGCCACAACAAAGAAAAATTTGTGGAGCTTGATGAGAAGGTGAAGGGTAATGTTTTATTTGGAGACACCTCAAAAGTGCAAATTCAAGGACAAGGTACCATTTTAATTTTTGTTAAAAATGGTAACCACAAGTTAGTAACAAATGTCTATTAGGTACCCAAATAAAAAAGTAATAATTGGAGTTTGGGACAACTTATTGAGAAAGGATATGAAGTTCTCATGAAAGATTGTTATCTTTGGCTTAGAGATCAAAATGCTAACTTGGTTGCTAGGGTGTCCATGACAAGAAATAGAATGTTCTTGTTGAATCTTAACACAATTGAAGCAAGGTATTTGAAGGCCAATGTGGGAGATGAAGCATGGTGTTGGCATATGCAATTTGCCCACTTGAATTTTGAAGCACTCAAAGCTTTGGAAGAAAAAAAGATGGTGAATGGAATGGTTTCCATTAATCATCCCAACCAACTATGTGAAGCATGTCTCCTTGGTCGGTATAAAAGAGAGAGCTTTTCAAAGAAAGCAACTACAAGAGCAACTAAGTCATTGCAACTTGTTCATATTGATATGTGTGGCCCAATCACTCCTACCTTATACGGTAAAAATAAATATTTTTTATTTTTTATTGATGATTTTAGTAAGAAGACTAGGGTTTATTTTTTCAAGCAAAAATATGAAGCTTTTGTAGTATTTAAAAATTTCAAAGCTCTTATAGAAAAGAAAAATGATTATATAATCGAAACTCTAAGATCCGATAGTATTTATTTAGGCAAAGATGTGGGCAGGGGTGAGTAGGATTGGGTCCTAAAATTTTTATGCGAGTAGAGTGTAGGGTGTGACTTTTAAAACTCGCAGAATGTGTTAAGGATAGGTTTTGAAGGTTGTATTATGTATTAGAGTATGGGGCGGGCTTTCAGTAGACTAAAACCTACCCTACCCTACCCATTGCCACTCCCAAATGTTTATTATCACTCCCATTTTAGTGGTTTTTATTTAATTTCTCTAAAATGTTCTTTTTCCTTTCTCTGTTAATCAAAATAATAGTTTAACATTAATTTTTATTCTCAATTATAATTTTATGTAAACTTATTATTGTTAATTTAATTCATAATTATTTTAATTTTTCAAAAACATTTATTACTAATCTCATTTTGTAAGTTTTATATAGCCACTAAATATTACAAGTACAAAAAAAATCTTATTAATATAATTATTTAAATTTATGCATTAAATTATTTTAGAGTTTAATTACTATACACTGACAATGTAAAATAGTTTTATACTATTAACCAATAGAAATAGGGAAAAGTGAGAAATCATGGTAGGTCCTTCATTGTAATGGATGGTTATTTGTACGAGTTGGCACCTTCTACTATTTTTATTAGCTGACAGTGTAAAACTATTTTACACTATCAGTGTATTTAAATTAAATTTATTATTTTATTTAAAATTTTCTTAACACAATCATCACCAAAAAATATATATGAGTGAATATTTTAGAAAAATAATAATAAGTAAACATGAATAACAATAAAAATATTTACTAAAATCTTAATGTACAATACACGGACCAGTGTTTTACCATCCAATGTTTATTATTATTTTTTTTAAATCATGAAATGAACAGAAGACATTAGAAATTATTACCCAAAAATGGTTTATTGCAATGAAAAAGAACTGCGACTCTAGACGAACTTTATTTACAATATCAAGGTTTAAATCTTGGAGTCGCCACTTTGAGAGGTCTTTACCTAACTACAAATCCCAACCCAAAATTGCATGCTTAATTCCTAAGATTAGAAAAAATATTCAGATAATTTGATGCACTAAATTAGTTATATCTTTGATTATTATCAGTTACCATTACTAATGAATTGAAAGGAACATATGTGTTTGTCAATAGCCATAAATTCTTTTATCATATGTTTATTTCATTTTTTTAATTATATAAAACACTATATGTTAAAAAAATAGGTATAAATATTGTATATTCTAATTTATTAGTATGCCTTTATTGTTACTCAATTTTACATACTATTTTAAAAAATAGTCATTACTATATTATTTGGATAATTACTGTATCACGAAAATTTTAAAAAAGTAATTCAATATTTTGATCTAAATTGTTATTTTAAAAAAATTAATTATCAACACTTGTAATATATCCACTGGTCATATAAAAATTGGAAAAATCAGATAAATATTAAAGATTTTAAATAACTAAATTAGTTGTTAATTAATTAAACTAATACTAATAAATTAAGACAAAATTATGATATATACTGAATGATTATTGTTATACCATTATTTTGATCAAAATATAAGGAGGATATTTTAGATAAATCAAATAAAATCCACTAAAATGAGAGTGGCAATAGCCACTCCCCACTTTTAAATATATGCAAATAATTAATAATCAATATATATTATATATGTGCTAATTATCAATAATAATTAATCAGTAATCAATGTATTGTACAGTACTTCTTCAGGTTCACAATAGTTGTCAATTTGGCCATTTTTACATTGATTAAGAAATTTAAAATAAATGCATAATTATAATATAGGTTTACTAAAATACCTATATTAAATTTTATTGTATGATAGAAAATATGATTTCATTATGTGGTAGAAAGTAGCCAACTCTTTCAACTAATGAAGATGGGCAAAATTGAAAAATCAACATTAAATATTGTATTGATATGTGAGAATGACAACTATTGTGAAATTTTTTTTTCCCCAAATTGACAACTATTATAAACCGGAAGAAGTAATTAACATACATGTTGAGTAAAGAGGTAAACAGGCAGCCCAAAAATCGGGGAGATCTAAATTGACAGACTTAATGATAAACAATAAAAGTGAGTCGAATGCCATATCTTAACCCACAACCTTAAGACAGTGAGTCTAAAGGTCTTTTTAAATATATACTCTTCATTTAGTTCAAACTTGACTAGTGTGAGACTTCATTCTCATATTTAAAATTTTATCATTCTCCACTTTCAAGTATGAGACCCAACATGGTGTACTCCCCCTTCAATGGAAACTCTGAATATTCATGGCAAAGCTAAACATAAAGTCTTGACCAAGGGCTTTAGGGTTGGTATGACACTTGAGCACAACCAAACTGCCGTGTCCAAATTTAAATTTCATACACTCGATCCAGCAGAGGCCCAACCGAACCATCGACTTTAATACCATTTATTGGGTAAAGAGGTAAGCGGGAGCCCACATATCGGGGAGATCTAAATTAATAGACTAAATGAGAAACCCAAAAGCAGGTTCAATGCCATATCTTGACCCAAAACTTTAGAGCAATAAGTTTATGGATTCTCCAAAATATATACTTTTCATTTAGTCCAAACTTAATTAATTTGAGACTTCACTATTTACACTTTTTTTTTGGTCAAAAAAGCTTTATTGATTAACAAACAAAGAAAAAGTCTAACTACATCATAGAAATTGGTATAACAGAACCTTTGGCACAACAAAATTAAGCCTAGAAAATTAACTAATAAGTATTGTGTAGCTTTAATAGACACCTCTAAATATGGACGCAATCGCATCATGCCGCAAACATACCCATGAATGCAAAGATAAGCATATCATATCTTTGATCTATCTAAAGCATCATAAAAGCAATATACTCAAGCTATATAGAAACAAAATATTATAATCATGACTTCTCAGAGTTAAGGCACTGAACATGGTGATGTCTAGCTTCATAGACATTGTGACAGCCAAATTTGTATATCAGCAACCCACTTTGTGGTATATATCAAATCATCAAAATCTTCGATGATAACCATATGTTGTAGGAAGATGTCCACTGCCTCAAAAAAGCTCCAATCAACATCTATCAATAGAGATTGTTGATCCATTATTGCCATAAACATAATTTTTTGATTCAAAGAGTAATTGCAACTGTAAGACTTCAAAATATAAATTCCTGATCCAGATATCCTATCATCAAGAAAACTCATTGAACATGAAAATCAAACACACCATCAGCTAGGAGAAGGGTAGGCAACAAAAGAGCAAAAAAAAAAAAAAAAACTAAGAACCAAAAGGGAAGGGAGTGATCGACTACCATGAAGGGGATAAACCTCCTCCACGAGGGCGGTGCCCCCCCCCCTCTTAAACTAAAATGAGGAAGGAGAAATGTTTGGATGATGCTAGGTTAAGATAAGACAGAAGAAATGATGCACTTATTGAGTGTATATATATATATATATATATATATATATATATATATATATATATATATATATATATATATATATATATATTTTACAGTTTACACTTAAAATTCCAACAAGATATTTGTAAGCAACTAGGAGTGGGTTAGTGACAAAGAGCTTGAGTAATATCTATAAGATTATAGGTTCAAACTTTATTGTTATAAATGTATTAAAAAAAAAAGTTTAAGATACATTCATGATAGCTAACGTGTACAATGCAGTTATTGATGTAAAAATAATGTAAAAAAAATAATTTGTGAATATCAAAGTTGCTTGGGTTAATCGCAAGCATTCCACAACAGATGATGTATAAAAATCATTCCTCGAAATATAGTTTTCCATTGGAGCTGCTTAAAACTTTAGATATAGGTTGAAAATAAGTTTGAATGCATCGGTTGGCAGTCTATATTTTAGATTTTTCTAATAAAAAATATTTACACCTGGTGGAAACAAAATTTCAAAACCAATTGTATACACTGAAAAACACCTCACGCATTTTGGATTCACGCAATCAAGCAATGTAAGTAAAGTTTGTCTTTTTATAGACGTTTAAGAGTTATCTAAAAGTGATACAACTCCTTCATGGAAAAATTCTCTTATGTGTATGAAGAAAAGTCTATAAGGTGATGACACGTCATGTAATAGAATGAGAAGCAACTTTTCAGAAGGAAAATAAGAGGGCACACACGTACGTTTATGACACGCTTTCTATGTGCGGAGCTTTTAACTTTTCTAACTTCGGGTAATGTAGAACCTTTTCATGACCCTCTATTTTGTTAAAAAAAAAAAAAAAAAAACCTCTTAACATGTCTTTCATTAAAAATTAACTTATGATACTTGGAGCAAAACTCTGTTAGAGTATGTTACTAGGTTAAGAAAATATGTACATATCACAACTTTCTAGAAAACGAGGACATAAGAAATTGAAAGTTTTGTCCTAAAGTAAATTCTTTCACGACGCTCTTTTCGCATTATGGAAATTCATGCCAGTGTAACATCTCTCTTTAATTTACATGACAGTTTCGCGTGTCACTAGTATATAGATACACACACACCCCATGTTATTCATACAGCACAGGTTCACAATGTAACTCGAGCTAGTTGCTGTGCTCTTTTAATTATACGGATTCATCACAATTTCAACGAAACTCATTGATGAAAACCGTATGTGTTTGCAGACGTCACTGCTGCTTACGTGCATAGTCAGTATCATGCGAACGGCCTTCATCAATTTGAAGGAGTCGATGTTAGGTGGCCTTCACCTAACCATCGTCAATGACATGTGGGTTTTGCAGATCAATGGGTCCAACCATTTTGAATTTTGATGAGGTACATACAGTGTCTTGTCTTGATAACTGCTCTTACTGATCTTGCCAAACAATTCTACTCTGTTGAGGGAAGGTGTTAATATTTACAAACAAACCAAGGAAATTTAGAGTCAAAATCTTGAAAAAGATGATGTATATATTTTTTCTTTTTAACTTGTAAATGGAATCAATATTGGTCCACGAGTAATAGCCCTTTTCTTAATGCTAATTTGTCCAAAGCTCAAGTTGCATCGCTTTTGGATGCTTTGCTTGCATTATCTCGCAAGCTATAGATAACAGAGAAATTATTAGGTATTCGCAGATCATTAAGTATTGTATTATGAGTTATGAATACTTGTAAAGTGATATTTCTACTTCATAAGGTATAAGAATCCTCCACTAACTATTATTTAAAACTGAAATGTCACTTCTACAAGCGCGTAATAATTTCTTTTTCCCTAAAACTAGAACAAGATACGTGACAGAAAGAAAACATAATATTATATAATTGGAGTCTGAGGGGAATAAAAAAATAATATCACAATTCATGCATATAAAAGCAAGTTCAGCCGTTAGGACTTAGGGGGCTCATCTTCATTTAGCTTGGTTTAGTCGGTGTTGTTTTGGCCTCGGAATTTGTTGGCTTCTGCATCTCAATTTTATTTTTATTTTTTTTATCTGAGTTTCTGGGTTGCACTTGTGCAGTAAATATGGAAAGTGGTTCGGATCATTTAAAAACACCATTTTTGCTGGATAATGGCGAGCACAGCTCAGTCACCAGTCTCAAATGTGATTTTTTCTCCAAATTACCTGATAAGGTTCGGTGTGGTCTTGATCCTGAGCTCTCTTTTTCCATTGACTTCTCAAAGGCAATTGGCTTGACCAAAGGTATACTTGAATCTTCCTTGTGCATGCAATTCCAGGTTATTATTGCATTCTCCAAGTCTGCATATAGTTTATTCTTCATTGTTTTCTTTCTGTGAGATATTTTCCTGAACAACCAGCGTGCTTAGTTAATATATTAACCCTGTTATATGTGGAAGTGTCGACGGAAGTTGGAGTTTGGTTAATCAGTTGAAACGAAGCATAGATTTAGACATGGTTATCAAACTCTCGAGATAACTCATCAACTCTTATGATTTTACAAGTTTAAGCCCTTAAATTGAGTTAACTTGCTTGAAAACTCAAACTTGAGTAAACTCGGATAAACTCAAGTAAACTCGTATAAATTCAGGATAAATTCATGAGTTTACTATTTTAGTTAGAATTTGATCTGTCAAATACTAAAACATGGATTTTCACAAGAAGCATTTTTAATTAGGCATTCCAAAATTGAATATATGATTTTTTGACTTAATTAGTTTTTTTTTATTTGTAACATCATGAAGTTCTTATATGTTACATTTTTAATATTTTAATTTATATTTTATGACTTGTATTTGCTTTACTATGATGTTGCAAGTGAAATTTTGACATATTTTTATTTTTTTCATAAATTTATTTTATTATAATTAAATGTTATAAATATTTCTTAATATTATTTTAAAATAAATAAACTCTTACGAGTTTAAGATTTGAGTTTATTAAGTCCCACAAGTTTAGGTAAAATTACGAGTTTAACAACTTTGTATTTAAATGAATACAATGAAGACTATTGTTTGATACTGGCCAATTTACCTTTTATTTTTTGTAAGTTACTTTACGTTTAAATTTGATTCTTCAATTTGGAATTAATCTCTATATTTAGAAAGGTACAATTTAGTCCCTATGTTGAACACTAAATCACAACCGTTAGTAATTTGTTTGTGTGGCATATATCTATAAGCAATTCTTTTGCAGTGCTGCTGCAAAATGAGTACCTCAACCATATCACTAGAATCCTCTCACGAGTTAACTCTTTCGTGGTTGGTCCCTTCTCTTTAGTTAAGCATAGTTGGCAATGTGTTTTTTTATATGCTGTATGTTTCAGTTTATTTTGCTTTAAGTGGTTTATATTTGAATGCATTCTTGCATCTTACCAGTCGACAAAATGGATTAATTGGGTTCTATTTGATGCCATAGTTTGCGTCATGGTTACCTTTATTTGCTGTGAGAATATATGAACTTATTCACCAATCGCCATTCTCAAATTTCATTTTCTTTCTTTATATGCTAGGGGAGAAAGAGTATTATGAAAGGCAGTTTGCCACCCTAAGGTCTTTCGAGGAGGTTGATTCTATTGAATCATCTAATGTCATTGAGGATGAGTCGGTGCATGCAGAGGCAGAACAAATGCAATCTGAGAGGGCGATGCAAATATCCAATTGGGCAAACATTCTTTTGCTTGCGTTTAAGGTACTACTTTTCTTTACTTTAATAGGACTAAACTATACTCACGTTTTCACTAGTCATTTGGAGCTTCAGTTTGTCAATTTGTTTGCTGAACACTGGACATAAATTGAAGAATATAAAGAAAAGGTGAAAGCAAAAAGAATGAGTTCCTTGAAGCTTGTATAAATTTGTGGTTCACGACTAGTCAGCATTCCTTGTTCTCCTCGTTTCTTTGTATTTTTGCTCAACTTTGACAAGGAATCACACCTTACAGATATTTGCAACAGTTAAGAGCGGGTCCATAGCTATTGCTGCATCAACTCTTGATTCTCTGTTAGATCTTATGGCTGGTGGAGTACTTTGGTTTACACACCTTTCTATGAAGCGAACAAATATTTATAAGTATCCAATTGGAAAATTGAGAATGCAACCGGTGGGCATTATCATCTTTGCTGCTATTATGGCTACGCTGGGTAAGTTATGAGTGTTCCAGCCTCAAGCTATGACTCATACCTCATGCCGTCGTGTCTTGAGTATCAATATGGTACTTATACGTCTGTGGTACGTGTTTATCAGAAAGCAGTTCGGATAGAAGTCACAAGAAGTTGTACAATTGTGATAAAGAAAGCAAGCAATGTTAAATCTAGATGTGGTTTTAATTTTAGAGAGCTCATTTGTCTCTCACTCTCTTCTAAATTAATGTACCAAGAATGCGGACAAGGGTTGGGTGAAATAATTTACAACAAATACATAAATCATAATTGCACAGTAAATTACTTAATTTGGTTCAGAACTTCAGATTTAATTCTGTTATTAATCCATTGTAAGTTGTAACTTACCTTTGATTTATCTAACATTCTTAAACTAGTCAAAACTATGTATCATAATTATGACACTTTTCTTTTGACATTTTTATGAAGGTTTTCAAGTGCTGGTTGAGGCTATTGAGCACTTAATTAGAGGAAAGGCACCTCTCAAGATGACTTCAGATCAATTGGTTTGGTTGTATGTAATCATGCTGACTGCCACCGGAGTAAAGCTTTTGCTCTGGTTGTACTGCAGAAGCACAAGAAACAAAATAGTTCATGCCTATGCAGAGGTATAAACTAAATAGTTCTGTTTACAGCTTATGATAAAGTATTAGCTTGCTTGGTTCTCCTTTTGTAAACTGATTCTAGATAGAATTGTTTTTGTTAGAATTGATTTGGTTAAAATTGATTTTGAGGTAAAATGATTTATATTTAGTAGTACTTCTAAAAGTAATTCTGACATAAAGTAAAATTCTTTTATTTTTTTTAAAATCAATTATAGAGGTAAGAATTGATTCTAGAAGTATGCAACCAAACATTACAAAAATTAGTCAGAATCGATTCTAACCCATGCAGACAGGTTTCCAAACACACAGTTTGTACTGACAGGATCATCTTTGGCAAGTTAGGTTTTGGAGTTTCACTGCTTTTTGTTATGATGATTACCAGGATCACTATTTTGATGTGATAACAAACGTAGTTGGTTTGGTCGCTGCTGTACTTGGTGATCAATTTAGTTGGTGGATTGACCCTGTTGGCGCTATTTTGCTTGCAATCTACACAATTTCAAATTGGTCTAGAACAGTGCTTGAAAATGCAGGTTCTCTCTCCCTATGTGTGTACTTGTAGATTGGTTTGCATTAAATTGAAACTAAAACTTGTATCCTAGTTAGGCTTGTCACACGTTTTTCCTGCTCTTTTAGGCGTCAACATCAAGTATTATCCTAGAAAGAAGAGTTGCTATCTAAACAATTTACCAAGTTTATGTATACATATAGAAAAATTCTCAGCTTTATGCCTTAAATTATCTTGGCATCAAATTCGTACCTTAGGATTGAAGAATGTCTTGGTTGTTCCATATGGCGTGTGTACTCTTTTTAAATGGTTGTTACCTTTTGGTGTAGTATCCCTGGTTGGACAATCAGCACCACCTGAAGTCTTGCAGAAACTGACATACCTTGTTTTAAGATACCATCCTCAAATCAAACATGTTGACACAGTCCGTGCTTATACCTTTGGAGCTTTATACTTTGTTGAGGTAAGTTAATTATGAGTCCTCTCTTGAAAGAGACTGGCTCAAGCGCCGTGGGCCTTGAATTAAAGCCAAAATTTCTCTCACATGTGAATCTTCGATCTTAGTCTTCTGGTTGAAAGGAACCTTTGCATTCGAATACAAAGGGAAATAAACTAATATGATTTGAAATGTGGCCTAATGTAGGTGGACATTGAACTGCCGGAGGATCTGCCACTGAAAGAAGCCCATGCAATTGGAGAATCTTTGCAGATAAGAATCGAAGAACTTCCTGAAGTTGAGCGAGCCTTTGTTCATCTTGACACTGAATGTGAGCATAAGCCAGAGCATTCCATTCTTAGTAGACTTCCCAGCAGCCAGAAATGGTGTTGAGCTTTCAATGTGATTTAATGATGAGATTGGTTATTAAACCAAGAAATCAAAGTAGGTCTCTTTAGTTTGACCGTTCATCCTATTGATTGTGTAAAAGAGCTGGACAAATATATTTATTTTAATCTTTGAATTTATTGTAAAAGAGAGTAAATTTATGTTTTGACCTTAGAAAGATTGGATTTATATTTTGTTAAAATGTCATTTTACATTGATTGATTATCACAGTTTCTAAGTTTTACCCGCTAAAATCTTCATATCCGCTAAATTGGTATGCACAATTTCTCTTTTAAGAATGACTATCTTTTGAAATTTTATGTATGATATAATCGGTGTAAGTCTAATTTGTCAAAGATGAAGAAATCAATTTACTAAAAAAGAAAACACGAAAAAGAAAAGGCAAAATCCATTATGAATTGATTCCCTACAATTTAATTATAATAAGAAGCATTCAGCCATCAATACTAACACATTATAAGAGTAATTCATTGACTTCAATTCAATTTAAGAATAAATATAACTGCAGAATCATTAAAAAATTAATAAAATCAGCTGTACTGTAATACCATATACCATTCCAGTGTCCATACCTTCACAATGAAAGTTCGTGTGGTTCAGTAGTGAATGTCTTTACACCAGGAAAACAGGAAGATTCAATTCTCTTAAAAATGATATTCTTTAATGAACAAGTAAATAATCTTTCCAAATATTATAGCCTTATTTATCGTTAATGTCATGTTATTTCATTTTTACAATGTCTTATTACAACAAATTATAACTATCATATAAACTTTAAAATAAAAAATAAAAAAGTAAATTTTTATTATACTAAATATTACCAAATTAACTAACGTGGTGTTGGCCGAGGTGATAAGGTACATTGACCCCTTAACTAGATGTCTCAAGTTTAAGGCCTGAAAATGAAAAAAAAAAAAACTCTTACTAGGAGAACCCTACCCTCTTTAAGGACTTTGGCATTGGGTTGGATTGGATTAGCTAGGTTCTTGATAATAGGACTTGAATATTAGTAGTTCCATTGAGAAAAAAATACCAAATTAATACTAGTTTAAATCATATCATTTCATTCTTTAATATTCTATTCAACTATAAAAAAAATACCTTAGTTTATATTTCTTTTACTTGATTGCATTCACTCTATCATATATACTTAAAATTAATTATTTATTTATATATCTGTACTTTCTTACCAAAAAAAATTATTTTTTTCACTTTTCAAATACAAATTTCAAATTATTCTTCATTAAAAAATTAAAAACATATTTTAAACATTAAAAAAAACACATTTTAAAAAATATTAACATGTCATCTAGAGTTAATCAATAGAATCTCATATATTGTTTTCTTTTTATTACACCAAGTAACATTGCAATTCTCTTAATCAATAATTTTGTCAAAAAATACACATACTTAAACTAAAAATTAATTACAATAAGAGTAAATAAATTATCTCAAGAACATTAATATCAACTTTATTACCTTGCTCATCATTTTTCTATTCTCTTACACAATTACACAAAGAACTCTTTACATGCAATAGTGCGAAAAAAATCTGATTTCATATTTCAATCATATGTTATAAAAGTAAAAATGTACACCATAAGGAATTTGAAATAATAACTACAGATGACAAGTATAAACGATTAAAAAGAACAATGAAAAGATTTTTCTTACTCAGAGCTTCTCTTGCTCACGATGTTTTTGAAGGAGACAAGTGTTAAAAAAGGAAAGGATGAAGATAACATTAAAAGAATGGAGTATATTTGAATATCAGATATCCATATGGTTTCAATATATTCAAAAGTTATAAAGGAAAAAACCTTTTATTTTCTTTATATAATTAGCAGCTTTCACTTTATCATAAATAAATAATATTTTCATGTCATTACAAAAGTCATTTTATTTTTAATTATTCCTACAATATTTAATAAAACATTCCTATATTTTATTTGCCTGCACATCTTGTATGTCTCATTCTAGTTTAATATAATGCAATGCAATAATTCATTGTTAGGATTTTACAATAGTATATAAGTAGGATTATGTGTTGTGGGGTGCATGCGCAATTCACGTGCGATGTACGTGATGACATTAAAAAAAAAATTCTCTTACTCTCTTGTTCTTGTTCTTCTTTTTTTAATTGGGTGGGGAGGTTAGGGGAGCGGATTGGATTTGGGGGAAAGGTTGGGTGAATCTCATATTCGAACCTATGACCCTAGTGATGTGGTTCTTTGAGGCAACAATATTAACCACTTTGTCTCATGCCTTAACCATCTCTTACTCCTTCTAAATTAATATATCAAGAATGGGGACAAGGCTTGGTTGAAATAATTTACGGCGAGATGGTTTCTCCTATACCCATTTAAAAATAAGAGGTTTGAAGCCCAGCATAGATAGTTGGCCTAATATAGTTTGACTACTTGTTACATTTTTATCCACCTAAGTAATGACTTGTCACTTCACTAGAATTTATATTTAGGGTTTAGGGAATTTATTGAGGATAATTTCTGATACGGGCCTTACTCAGAATGTATTAGGCAAATGGAGTTCAAGACTACTTGGCATTGCTTTGCTTGCATCAGGTCAAAGTTTTATTATGACAGGAACAGATGCAGGGCTGTATGTCATGCAAGTCAACTGTTTATAGATACTTTAAGTACTTTTTAGATATAAAAGAGTACTTTACTCATCTTCACTTTAATAATGAAACTAAACCAAGGTGTAATACATGGTGTACCTTACCAAATGATAATCATAATAAATCCTTGTATATAGCATATTGGAATTTGAGTTCTTCACTTAAAAAAATCAGGAGGGGCTATTATAATTTTTCAAACTAAATTATAAAATTAAGAAGGCACGCTAGGCAGTTATCAAGTTTGGCATTTTCATGTTCAATAAATTTCTCTTATCATTTAAGGGCTTTAATGGAGGTGAAATCATCCCTAATGAGCTTGGAGATTAACGAGTATCAAATTTGCCTTAGGTTCACTTAGATAACAACCTCTTTGAAGCAATGTTCATTTTATGCACTTTCTACTTGGCATTTCCCCTCAATTTTTATTTTAAGGGTTTATTGATTTGTGCGACTAAAGCCATGGATTCAGAATCTATTAACTCGTTGCTTAGCCATAGTTCCTAGTTTGATTGTTGCAGTCATTGGTGGCTCTGTTGGTGTTGGGAAACTCATAATGATTGCATCAGTAAGAAATATTTCTTGTTATTAAAGTCAACGTTTGTTATTAAAACAAAATGAATGTTTGGACAAGTGTAAGAACATGTGCCATACATGAGCATGAGTTGTGTGTAATGTTATATTTAATATAAGGATTTAATTTGTATATACTGACAGTGTAAAATTATTTTAGAATTTAGGGTTACTATAGTTTATAATTAGGATTATGTGCCGTGGGGTGCAGTGCAATTCATGTGCGATGCATAGGATGCTATATATATATATATATATATTCTTACTCTCTTCTAAATTAATGTATCAAAAATGGGGACAAGGCTTGGTTGAAATGCATTAATAAACATATGATTTTAAAAAATGCTTATGGGCCATTTATCTTTGATATTAATATTGCTATTTTTACAACTCTTCTGATCACAACCATATTACGGTGGCCTGAACTGAATCCGGATAAGACATGTTGATAGCAGTGTAGGTAGTTTTACTTATTAAACTTAGATGAGGTTGCATTTGTCTTGTATATTTACAAATAAAAGAGTTGTATAAAGAGTGTAAACTTATACTTTGGCCTTAGATTGGATTTATATTTTGTTAAAATGTCATTTATATTGATTGATAATCTTAGTATTTATAGTTTGACCTAATGGAATCTTCTTATCAGCTAACTGATATGCACAATAGCTTTTCTTTTTAATTTTTATGAATGATATAATCAGTGTAAGTCTTATTTTATTTATTTATTTGTTTTGATATGAAGTAAATCTTATCATTGTTAGGACTAGTTCCTAAAATGGGCCTAAAAACATTTCTTCAAGCCCACTATATTTTTTTTTTTTGCTGTAGCAAGTGTGGACCAATGTAATGAATGAAAAGGCCGTACTTATCAATAGGAACTAGACGGTACCCGTGCGCTGCACGAGAAACAACTTTTGAAATTATTATTAATTTAAAATTATTTAAATTTATTAATAGTTTATTTTATGAAATATTAGTTTAATTTTTATAAATTTATTTTTAAATATATGCATTTATATATATTATTATTAATTAATGTAGAATAAAAAAAGAGTAATTTAGATATCATTCCCTTCTTACATAACTCTTTCTTGCAAACACACACCCAAATATGGTTATAAGACATAAATTTTGTTAACGAGTTTAAATTTTCAAAAAGTTAAAGGTAATTTATTTAGCAATTTGATTAACTAAATAATTTTATAAAAACAATTGAATACCCAACAAAAGAATGAATTAGTAAAAATAATAGTACAAAAAAATCACCTTCAACTAATTCATATCTTTATATGTTTTGAATTATCTTTATTTGTTATATCATATCAACTGATTCATTCTTTTAATTGGGTATTCAATTGTGTTTTAAAAAATTATGTAGTTAATTTAATTATCAAATAATTACCTTCAATCTTTTAAAAATTTAAACCCAATAACATAATTCATCTTATAACCATATTTGGAGTTAATGTTTTGAAAATAGAAAGAAAAGTTATGTAATAAAGGAGGTATATCTAATTTACTCGTAATTTTTTATTCTACATTAATGATATATATAAGTACTGCTTTTAGTTTAACATCAAAGTTTTATCATTTTGAAGCTTTAAAAGTTGCAATTCAGTGGTAGATAAATTAGCTACGTTAACAAGAAACAGAGAGAATCAAATATGGACAAATGAGGCTCCCATATGTATTAGGGATGTACTTCACTTGGAGGTTGTCTTTGAATAAAAAAATAAAATTATAACTTATAAAACAAGGTTTTAACAAATTTAAATAACTGTAAATTAATAATAATTTTAAAAGTATTAAACCCGTTTTTTCCATTACAAACACTACCATATAACAACTCATTAGCGATAGGAATTTTTAATTTTTAAGTGATGATCAAACAATTGAAGAAAAAAATTATTCTATTTTTGTCTATGTCCCCTTTTAGTTAGCCTCCTGACAATGATTTTCTTTTTGGAGTGTCATAAGATTAAAAATAATTGACAATAATTAAAATTGTTTATATTTTTGTATAATGTCAAAAAAACAGATTTGTATGAAATATTAAAATTTTAATATGAAAGACAAAATAAGAAGATGTGTTTGTGTATAGTTTGTTAAAATTAAAATCTAAGTAAATTAGAATGTATCATAAAGATATAGATAAAAACTTATTGTAAAAAAATTGAACAAATCAAGAAAATACACTTAATAAGAAATATTTTTTGAAAAATAGAGATGTATATTAAATAATTTGATCTAAATGGAATTTAATATAATTAATAATTGTAAAAAATGTATTGAAGATAAATATGATATTAAAAATCTTCATTTTACGCATTACATAGATAAATAGATTAAAAGAATATTTCAAATGAATTCATTTAAAAAAAATTAGATTAAGATACTGATTAAATCATACGTTATATTTACAAATGAATCAAATATGGATATCTCAAATTATAGTTAGAATGGACATCGAAATAGGATAAATCAATTATAGATATATAATAAATTTAACATTTTTTGTATGCTTATTTCTACAAATTGAACAAATATTGCTATATTTGATAAAAATTGCATTCAATGTAGCAATGAACAATAGAATAATATTAACAAATTGTATGAGCAAACCGCAATTTTTTTTTTAAATCCTTGTGTTTTTGAGCTTGCATTTAAACTTTGATCTTCTTGTATGAGTTTGCATGTAAATAATATTAAATATTAACAACGAATTCTGTAAAATTCTAATAATTAAGTGTAATGAAATTTTTACTGCAAAATAAAATATTAAAATAAAATATTGAAACTGGTACTGAATATATTAAAACAAAATTTGGCATCTATAATTAAAACTGGTGCTGAATGCACTTCAGCATTTGAGTTTCACAAAAGAAAGTTAACTGAGTGTTAAAAGCGGTACTGGGTACTGAATACAGTTGGCCAAAGTCAAGAAACAAACAAAATTTATATTTAATACATATAGGTGATGTAACTTGCGAGAAAATAAAATACTTTTAATCATAATGACATAAGAAAAATTATAGAAAGGCAATAAAGAAAAAGATAAGAGTAATTATAAAGTTATAAAAAATTAGAAAACATGTTGAATTTTCAGAGTTCAATTTGGTTAAAAGTGGCCAAAAAAAAATCAACACAAAAAACTCTGATAAGAGTAATTTACAGGAAATCAATATATAAATATTAAAGATATGATATGATGGTGAGAAAAATTTACAGTCTTTGAAATGATGAAGTCATATAATGTCAAGAAAATTAAAAACTTCGAAGCACAAGGCATAGTCACAAATGAGGTCAAACAATCGTACGCGGATACTTACAATTGCAATTAGAAGTCACTATTGATAGGGATTAATTACAGGTGATCTGCATAGGCAATAACCAAACCCAAAAAAATTAGTGGAAGAAAGAGGACATTGAGAATTGAGACTTTTAATGACAGAAAAAAATTAAAAAATTAAAATAAAAGTTGAAACTTTTGAGATTCAAAATATGAAAAGGCAGACTTTTGAGATTCTTTGGTAGTATTACTTTTAAAAATGTAGAATATAGATGTGTAACTCAAATCCAAACTTCGACACCCCAAATAAAATTCTCAAATCCAAACAAAAGAAAAACTCTAGCTTTTTTTACTTTTTGGAGTCCAACTGAACCAAAATATTAAGATGTTAAAAAATATAAAATTTAAGAAATAAATTAAATGAAATTAATTTTAAGGATTAAATAAACATTTTACTCCAATTTTTTTCATAATTGATGGATAGAACAAGAAAAGAACATTAATTACATCAAGTGAAAGAGGTACTTCCTAATTTACTTCTGTACTGAATTGAATATTTTCACATCAATTACAAGCAACTTTATGATACCTCAGATTTGTAAAATTTAATTTAATTCCTTAAAAACACACACACACACACACACACACACACTTGGGATCAATTAATAAATTATTATTATTTTTTAAAACTTAACAATATTTTAGTTCATCCATCTTAATAATGATCATGAACGATGTGGAATCAAACTGAATTGAAATATTAAGATTTTTTTTACATAATTTAAACGGGCTCAAAACACTCTCAAGTATGAGACGAGCCAAGGCTACATCAACACACAAAATTGAAAACATAATCAGAATTCAAAATAATATCAAAGTTTAAAAGACTAAACACCATAGTTATTAAACTCGACCTGATAATCGACTCGGCCGAGGTATTGGGTCACTGGATCACTGGTGAATAGGATATAATTAAATAAATATATAAAAGTATATTAAATCTCAAATAAATATAATAAAATAATATAAATAATTAGCAATTTAGCACATTTTAGGTGTAAAATATACATTATTATCATAATATCATAACACAATAGCACACATGGTTAGGCGGTTAGAGTGTGTGCCTGCTTTTCTTAAGGTCTTGAATTCAAATCTCATTTGCACTAAAAATAAATTTTTGAGCATATATTCAGTTGAACCAGTGAATCGTCCATTTGCAAATATTAAGATTTTTTTTTAGAAGATATTAAGATATTAAAAATATGAATTTTAAAGAATTAAATTGATAATAAATAATATTTTTAAAGATTAAATAAACAATTTGCTTTGATTATATTCATAATCAATGGATAGAACAAGAAAAAAAAATTTGAAATATCACATTAAGAAAGAATTCTTAATTTACTTCATATGTACTGAATTGATTCACACCAAGGCCCCACATTTAATTATATTTAATTGATATAATTAAGTTGATGCATAAACGCTATAAAGAAGCTTTATACTATTATTTAATCACATACTTATATTTGTAAAATATTTAAAGTAATAAATATTTGAGTCAAATATTTTTATTAATATAGTAATATATAATTAGATATTTATGTAAAAAATTTTTATATTAACAATATATCAAAATTAAATTATTAACTATTTGAGATAATTTTTTATACATTTTTAGCGTAAAAGAGTTTTTACTTGTTATTTAATCATATGCTTTTATTTATAAAATTTTTAAAATATATTCATGAGTTTGACTTAGAAGAAAATGAGAGAGAAGAAAAAGACTTATGGCGTCACACCTTATTCACTAGGTTTTTTTTTTTTTAGCAGGGAAAGATATATGGGGCTTTTAATTAATCCCTCATGATTCCCCCAAATTGAGGGTTTTTATTGAAATTTGAATTTAAATTACTGTTCTATTTTTATTAAAATATAAAATATCATTTTATCAATTCATTTAATTTTATTTCAGTTTTCATAGAAATTATATTTCCTTCTAATTTTTTATCAACTTCCATCAAAATTTGTTCCCTCCTAAAAAAAATTTAGAAAGGTTTAAAAAATATATATAATATTTTCTAAATTTCTTAAAATTAATATTACTATAAAATATATTAATTATACTTAATTATTTGAGTAAAGAGTAAAATTATAAAAATATATTATAAATTTTCTATTTCTTTCCCTTATTAATTTTAAACTCATAAACAAGATTAATAGAAACTTTTTAAACCCTTTTTATTCCCTTTCCCTTTGATCGCTTCCCTTTTCTATCCCTCATAACTCATGAACAAACTCTTAAGATTGTAGGTAGTTGAGTCAAATACTTTTGCTAATATAGTAATACATAATTAGATATTTATATAATTTTTTTAATATTAACAGTATTTCAAAATTAAATTCTAATCATTTATGAAAAACCAATAGAAAAAGGAAAACATTATTTACGTGAGGCGCTTTCTCGCGGAGAGGAGGAAATACTACTCCTTAGCTGAACCTGGTCGTCCTTGCGCCACGGTGGCGTCGATTGGCTGTACATGCACATCGCTAACGTTAAATTGTTAATTGTAATTTGCATTAATTATGTTAGCTTATTATATATATATATATATATATATATATATTACTGTATATCATTGTTCTTTTCCTTACAGGAATTATTTACTGTGCAAAAGTCCAGAAATAAATAAATAATCTTTACAAGAAGTGGATTAGATTGTGAATAGATGCAAAATTTGATACATAAATAATATATATTCTAAGAAATTCAAGTTAGCTTTGGCAAATAATATCATGAAATGCTAATAAAAACATTTTTTATCAACGCAACTGATTGATAAAATTAATTACTACATTTCATACCAAATTATTCAAATTATGGATAAAAATAATTATATTAATAAAACAATATTGTTTATTTTTAAAAATATTATAATTGAATACAAAGACATTTTGATGGAATATAAAATGTTTTAAACTAATTTTAATTTATTATACAATTTTTTTATGAAACAATTTTAAATGTAGAAAAACATTTAAATTTTGGTTTATTAATTAATAGTAATTAATGACATTTATTTTGTATGTCAAATTCTCAAAGATGCAACTAAGCAAAAAAAAAAAAAAAAGAATTAATATTTTTCTTAGTCTTAAAATATTATTGAACGTTAGTCTTGATAAAGTTTTTTTTGAGTATACAAAAGATCTTGGTTGACTATAAGATTTTATAAACATACTACAATTTTTTTTCGATCCAGAGTCAATAATATTATTTTCTACTGAAATTTCTAGTAAAAAAAAATTATATCAGAACCAACATATAATATAATTTTTAAATAAATAAAATGCTTACTACTGAAGAACATCGCATGACTACAAAGTATATATTTGTAAGGTTTACTAGCATAATTTTATGAGAATCATCATCATTAAAAAATGTAAGTTTATCAATTGTTATTATAATAATGGTCATCTTAGAATTGAGTGGATCTAATTTAACCTCAAAAGGTAACTCATGGAAGGAGAGCTGTCCAAGCTCTTATAAAGGCTATCTTGGCCACATTTTCAAGCGATGTGAAACTCTAACACACCCAATAAAAATCACAGGATAGATTCTAATATCATCTTAAAAATTTAGTGAGCCTAACACAACCCCTAAAACTAATACATGGAGGGAGAATTGCTCAAACTCTAATAAAAGATATATTAGCCATATTTCTAAGTAATATGGAGCTCTAACACACCCTCCTTACGTTTAGGACTGGATATAAAACATGAAATTTGCAGAACTAAACATTTATGAGTTACCCAAGCTTTTATAAAGGCTATATTGACTATATTCTTAAGTAGTGTGGAGCTCTAACAGGTCTGAATGCTCAGCCATTGGACCATCTCTCTTTTTGAGAAATTCTTGGTTATTCTTGGAATGTCATGTGGATTGTACTCACATCTAATAATATAATAATATTTTAGATAAGGGTGAAAGTTAATGATGAATATTATCTTAAAATATTATTTTATTATTGACTTTGAATATATTCACATAATGGTGAACATCTAAGTATTTCTCCTCTCTTTTCCTCTATAGGTGTTACATCAATTAACAATCATGCATAAAATGAGGATGACAAAGCAATGCGTGAAATTTAATATGAAAAGTCCAAGTCGACCGGTATTTATCTCTTTTTTGTTTCTCTTTAAATAGTTTCTTGCTTGCATAAGCAGAGGGCTAGCTTAAATATGAGGCTAACTGATATAGAGAGTGGTTCGGTTGGTCTACCCGACCGACTTACCCTACTATCTTGACCGGACCAATTTCCGTTTATAAACCTCTTTGCTCTCACAAACTCGAGATTGGAGTGCTTGTAGTCCAATCAATCTACTAATCTTCTGGTCCACCGGTTCCCCAACCTTCCTCACCTGACTTAAGACATTTCTTAACTTCTTTTAGAGCTCGAACGTGGAGGCTTGTAATCCGTCCGAGTTTCCTAATTGTTTGGCCCAAACCCATTTTATCACCTCGCATTAATAGCAGGTATAACTCTTACCCCCTTTAAATTGGCAGAAGGAGGGGGTAAGGTAGCTTCATCTCAACCCATGTACCAACCCTCCACTCTCTCTATCTCTGGTTGAGACAGGTACAGAAAGGAATAGAAGGCAAGTGATGTCGCTGAATAAAAGAAGCAGCCAAAATTTCCTAGTATGCTTTCATGATCAATAAACCTCAAACTGCTATAACACTTGGTTTACCTTGGGGAGGGACGTGGCGATCCGTGCATTTAGAGAGAGATCACTCTTAGTAAGCAAGAAAGAGAGAAACAAGTTGGAAAAAAGAAACTGAGTATATGGTATTTGAAAACTGTTATGAAATATTATTTGAACTTGAATATAAATGTCTATATCTTTATTTTAGTTCAGTTAAGATTTGATTAGATAAAATTTATTATTTGATTTTGTATTGTATCTCTCACCTTTTGACTATAAATAACCCTTTAGATATTCCATGTAAGACATCTTTTAAGAATGTCAATAATAGAATTCTTTCTTTATCTTCTTTCTTTATTCTGCTTATTGTTACTTTCATAACACATTATCAGCATGATTTTGTTTTGAAGTGAAGAATAAGAAGTTTAAAGAATCAACTTTTCTTTAAAGAAGTTTCCAAGATAATTTTTTTTTCCTTTCTGTTAATACATGTTTTATTGCTACACATACGTTTCTTTCTTATTGTCATTAGTTTCTACATTGTTATGTTCTCTCCTTTAAAATATTTTTCAGACATTATGTTCTATTGATGTATATTTTCCAATCACTGTTAATGTGGGTTTCTAAAACAAAATTCATCTTTTCATTTTATTTTATTCTAACACGATTAGATTTCTTATTTCTCGATTACTTTTATCAATTAATTATATTATGTTTATGGTTTATCAATTTTGACTATTTATAATTGGTCCTATGATCACATCAAACAAAATGGTTTATCATTCAATGTATACATGGGGTTAGGATATACCCATAATTTATTACTTTATGTTTTTTTTTTTTGGGATGAATTTATTACTTTATGGTTTAAATCTTATTTAAGTTCGTGTTTATTATTTGGCCTTATCAACACATACTCGTTTTATATTATTATATTTCTTTTCTTTTAATACCATTCCCTAAAGTGAGTGGTAATTGTATCTATAAGAAAAAGGTAAAATTATTCCCAAAAGTGGATGATAATCATTCCTTGAAGTGAATGATTACTGTATCCAAAACTAAATTATAGTGATTCCCTAAAGCAAGTGCATCTTTATTATCCAAAATTATTCAAAAAAAAAAGTACAATTTCTCTATTTGAAAGGATTTACATATTTCCAGCAATAAATATATCAAAAGATCATTCCTTAAAGTGAATGAATCCTATTATACACATTACCTGAAATGTGTGCTATTATTTTTGCATGAAGCATGTCATTATAATCTAAAATAAGTTTATACATTACTTGGAATGATTTTTTTCAATTTTACATTCTCCGAAGCGAATGTGCCTCTAAGGACAATTTTTAGCATTTATAGTTTATTAATTTTTGTTATTTTGGATACTTATAATTTAGTATTGAAGAAGATAATATAATGGATTTATTATTTACCAATTTCTAGAAGCAAATTGGTCAACTTAATATTTAAATTATTTTTTCTTTATTTAATTATTTATTGAATTTACTTTTAATTATTTAACTTGAGTTAGTTGTGTTCAATATAATGGGCAAGAACTATTTATCATGTGTGCTTGATATTGAAATCGTGGGTGCTTGACTTTGAACGCCCCAAATGTGCTCTTGTAGTAGCAATATTGAGAAAACAATTTTACAAATATTA
This sequence comes from Pterocarpus santalinus, assembly GCA_031439595.1. Classification (NCBI taxonomy): domain Eukaryota; kingdom Viridiplantae; phylum Streptophyta; class Magnoliopsida; order Fabales; family Fabaceae; genus Pterocarpus; species Pterocarpus santalinus. Next base: position 65,190,060 of record CM062532.1, read on the forward strand.
TGAATTAATTTTATGTCATCTTGTGGCTGAACAAAATGATTAGTTGCTCATGAAAAATCATGAAACCCGTCTAGTTGGCTATGCTCCATCCCTAAAGTGAATGCAATAAATTACAAACCACAAAAGTGGCAAAGATCGTGTTTCCAATAAAAATATGTGATCAATGTATGAAGAAAATAAATATTATCATTGTGACATCAAAACATATTAGTCATGTACCTATTGTACGTTGAGACCCTTTACATGATCTTTAATCTTTATCAAACATCACTAAAGAAAATGTGTAAAAGATAGAAACAAATTTGATTTTTAAAAATATTTTAGACGGTTAATATGAATAATTTGGATATATCTAATTTTATTTAAGATCCTAATGGAATTTTGGTCATTTGATTAATGATAAATATTTTCACTAATTGTATTAACTTTACTTTTCTTTTTATAAAATTTGAGTCTAAGATTCTTTTTTAAAGGATACTATTTTATTTTATTTGGAAACATTTAGTATTTAATGTCAACATCAAATAAAATAATTATACTATTTATGGCATATTCCATAATTATTTATTGTGTTATTTTGACGTGATATTATTGAGATTCAATATATCATTTATTTTATTAATTCAATATATCACAAAATAATATTGACACTTTTGTGATACATGTATTTATATCAGTACTATATTATCAATTATTTATTTTTGTAAAATAATTATATATAAGTTCTAAATTATATGATATGGCATGTTATGATAAATTTTATATTTCACTCATCCAATGATGGCATAAGTAAATGTTATTGCAAGTATTAGATAACTGAAAGTTCTAGAAGAGTTATTATTTTATTTCTCGAAGGAAACTTGTTAAGTTTTAAAAATATTCTCCAAGATTGATATCATGTTGAGACTTAAATGAGAACATTGAATATTTCTATACCACAACTATTATAATGGGCATGAAATATGTATTAGAAAAGCCACATGCTTTTTCCTCCGATTTGTACTATACAAATATTGGCACAATTGAATTTTATGCTACAATAAACCAAAATTTTACTGACGAAATTCATATGTACTTTTACCATTTGGCATACCCAATTAGGCCATCCCGGTTGAATTATAATGGAAAGAATTATTAAGAATCTACCTAGATATTCAATGAAGGACTAGGAGATTCTTCAATTTAAGGAATTCTCATGTGCTGCTTATTCTCAAGGAAAATTAATTATAAGATATCATCAGTTAAAATTGGGATCGAATTATCTGCATTTTTGGAATGTATTTAGGGTGATATATGTGGGTCCACTCACCCACCATGTCCATTTAGATATCATATATTTTTCATAGATGCATCAACAAGTTGGTCACATGTGTGTTTATTGTCAACTCATAACCTGGTGTTTGCAAGATGACTTGTTCAAATAATAAAATTAAGAGCACAATTTCAAGATTATTGCATTACGACAATTTGTCATGATAATGCTGGTGAGTTTACATATCAAGCTTTTAATTATTACTATATGTCAACTACAATAATGGTTGAACAGCCTATTGCTCATATTCATACATAAAATAGTCTAATAGAATTATTTATTAAATGCCTCCAATTAATTGCCAGGCCACTATTTATGAGAATAAAACTTCATGTTATGACATGAGGACATGTTATCCTACATGTAGCAGCTATGCATCAAACCAATAAGTTATCATAAATTCTCCCCATTAGAATTGGCTTTTGGTCAGGAACCAAATATATCCTATCCTAGAATTTTTGGATATGTAGTTTATGTTCCAATTGCTCCACTATAACGCACAAAGATGAGGCCTCAAAGAAGATTAGAAATGTATGTTGGTTAAAAATCGCTTTCTATTATAAATTGACTCAAACTAATGATCGGAGATTTAGACAAGATTTTTTTTTTTTTTTGACATCAGTGTATGCAAGTACGTCTTCAAAATTTCACTGGTCACATGACGTTCTATTTGTTTTTACCTTGGTGAGTTTGCAACAATAAGAAATAATAGTCTTTAATAATTGTTCTCCTCAATTCACTTCTCCTTACTCTTGGGCTTTTCTTTTCAAACTTTGTTTTACATTTTTACAGCTAAAAGATGTTGTTGATAATCATTTCCCATTTTAGTTAATCAAAAAATAAAGTTAACTTAGCGAACTAGTTTATTACTTGACTTACTTATACCTTTTTTTTTTTTTTTGATAACTAAAACAAGCTCCACCCACGAGAAGGTGGGGAGCAAAAGGATCACTGTACAATGAGGCAAGTACAACAAAAAAAGGATCCACTAGCAAAAGGCTAAAACAAGCTGAACCCAAAACCAACATCTAAAAAATGCCCACATCAAGAAGAAACATATTAAAAGCAAACACAACCCAAACCAGTGACTTAACTAGCCGCCAGCTCCAAAGGAAGCTCAATAGCAATAACCAGAAGATAGATAACATAGACTGCAAAAAGCAAAGACAGATACAGACCAGCGCCTTAGATAATAGAAAGGTACTCAAACAATTTCAGCGGACCAACTATGCAAGCTCAAAAAAGATGGTCAATGAGCAGTCAGCTGAGAAATCAAAATATTAACACTATCCTTTTGCACCAAAGACCAGGAGTCGCAACACCAATCATTTCAGCACCATGAATTTCTGCCAAATATGATTACTCCAGTAACAAGTTGCTGGAATTCGAAGGGCACACTCCACACTTCTATATTCTACCTATAATGCACCTATGTCATTTGCTTCTACTCCATATTGAGCTCTAAATATTCAAAGATGATGGATTGGAACATAATTCATCAGAGTATAGATGCTTCTTCTTAAGCCACACTTTTATCTAATAGTCCCATATCAATTTAATCTTCCTCTTTTCTAACTCCCAATTTATCTACTCCTTTTCAAATATCACTTTATGCCTAATATTCCATATGCTCCATATGACTACAAAAAACAAGCAAAGCCATTCCTTTTTTTCGAAGCCAAAAACAGCAAAAACAAACCAAGATTCAAAGAAATTTGCTGGCTTCTCAAGGCTTGACTATGCAAATCCCCACCAATTCATAACATTTGCCCAAATACTCCAAGAAACATAACAGGTGAAGAAGACATGTGCCACTGTCTCTACTTCGTGATTGAAAAATGGACAAATTGCTTCAATAGGTTGAAGAACATCAAGTTTGCAAAGTTTATCTCTGGTGTTCAGCTTTTCTTGCAAAACAAACTAGACCAAAATCTCTGCGCAAGGAGGGGCAATAGCTGACCACACTTTACAAAACACTGAAGCTGTTGCATTGTTGTTTGTCAAAAAAGTGTGGATCTGAAAAAGAAAGGATTTAACAGAAAAAACGTCTTTGTTTTCAAACTTCCAAACATATGCATCGTTATATGTTCTTGGTTCGGGGGCTTGTATTTTCACTTCGTATTTTCATTGTTTATTTTAGTATATATTACTGAGATATTTACGTCACTTAAAATTTTGATTACGATACCTCCTGTTAACAACCAACCGTCTACAAGGAGTATGCCTCACAAAGATTCGGGTTTTGTTTTAGGCTTTTGGCACAATCACGTGGGTTTGATCAAGATATCAAATATTAAAGAAACACGTTATATGGACAACTAAATTGATATGTAATAATCGCATTTTAAATAAGTCTGAATTTCTGTTAAATAAGCGTTGAGTATAACATTAACTTAGAATGAATATTTATATTATTAATAAAGGCAATATGATGAGTCGATATTTTACATATCTGAAATACATATTTATTTGAATTGCGATTACCACGTATCAATTTAGGTGTCTAAATTTTGATGTATAAAATCATTATTTACATGATTTGTAAATAATTATGTAGGTGCATAATTTAACACCTGATGATATTGACCATACATGCTGTTTTAACCACAATTTAGATACCATTGGGAGGAAGTAAGGACGTAGTCGAATAGATTTTTTTTTGGGGGTTCTGTTTTAAAGAACTAAACAACATTTAATTACTCTAGGAGGTTGAACCTGCATTTCTTTTATTATAATAATCTTTGGTAGCTACTCATACTACCAATGCTCAAGTTACTAGCTAGCTGGGAAAGTTTGAATGTCCTTTTTTCGGTTACAAAAAGGTTGAAGGTCTGATGATTGTCCGAAATTTCTGTAATTTACTTATGAGGTGACCCCTAAAATAGTCCTTATTGATTTTTATATCAGACAAATTAGTTTCTAATAAAAATAAATTGACAAATTATATTGGATAAATTAATCTCTAACAAAAAGAAATTAATAAATTAGTCTCTAATCTTTTGAGATATTAAACAATTTAGTTGCTCCATTAAACACTATGATGTAGCCATTAAGTAGTTGGCACGACACTGTTATCTCTCAGCGTATTATCTTAGTCACTTCTATTTATTAAAATGATGTCATTTTGACAAAGCTCCCCTAATTATCAAACTAATGTACTGAATTTTATATTCTAATATGATACAAATAAGAGAGGTTTTGTCAGACTGATGTCATTTTGATAAATGGAAGCAATTAGGATGACAAGGTAAGAGATAAAGGTGACATGCCAACTATTTAATGGGCGACATCATAGTGTTTAATGAAGAGATTTAATGGAAAGACTAAATTGTCTGACAGTTTACCAATTTGTCAATTTATTTTGGTTATGGATTAATTTGTCCAATATTATAAAAGGTCAGGGACTAATTTATTAATTTATTTTCATTACAGGCTAATTTATCTAATATAAAAATTGATAGGGACTATTTTGGGGGTTTATTCTTTACTTATACACTCAACAGCACTTAGACATCCTTTTATTTTTACCTGAAATTGACCTCTACTTAATTACAATATTCAGGGTTGATATTCGTATATATGAGTTAACACGTGCTGTCCTAATTAATTGATCATATGTCATACTAGGCATTTTGTAAAGAGCAAGTTACATATTCATAAAGAAGGATACTCATTAAACAGAATAAAGGGAGATAATTTACTTACCAATTCAAAAGTTAATATACATGGTAGATTATCTCAAAATAAATTCTAACAAAAAATTATAATTCAGTGTAATTTTTTCTTTGTAAAACTGGATAGCAAAAATCTTGTTTGGATTCATGAGGAGGACTACATAGTGCAAATAGAGCGATCCATTTAACCCGGGATTAATTGCATTATCCTTCCAGGTCAGGGACCACACCGTCCCCTCTACTCAACAACTCTGCATGCACTTTGTACAAGTCTGGTTTCCCCCTCCCACGTTGTTGTCTCCAAACATCAAACCCTAAACCTAAACTCTTCTACAATTCTATTCTTCTCCGCCTCATGTCTTTATTTTTCTCTCTAGGTATGAATTTTGGCGTCTTTTAGTCCTATAGCACATCGAGCGAGTCACTCCAAAATTTATGTTATTAATATCTTAGTAATATTATTTATATTATCTTTTAAAATATTTTTAGATGTCTTTTAAATATTAATTAAAAAAAATCGAAATGCATTTTCAACTAATTTTAAGATATTCCTAAAGGTGCCTCTTCAAAAATATCTAAAAAAATGATACAAATAACATCTGTATATAAAAAAAGTGATACAAAGAACATTTATGATAAGTATTCGCTTTTCTCGTATTCAAGCACAAATGTTGTTCCCCAAGTCACAACAAATTATAAAGTGGTCTAGTCACTGAGATCTCTTCTGGCCCTATCTCCCCCACCTGAAAACTCTTATTGATGAGGAGCAAAACCAATCAAATGCTGTGTCTGCAGAGTGCTCCTTCTGCTGAGAGCTCAACCGCTGATCAATCTGGCTACAAGCCAAGGCAGACGGGGGTGTGGCTGAGCCTAAGTCCACCCAAAATCCACGCTTGTCCTTTCTGTGACAAGAGCTTCCACTCCCCCAATGCCCTTGGAGGGCACCAGAATGCTCACCGCAGTCTCAGAAACAAGATGCAGAAGATGTATTATATGAAGTTCCTAGGAGAAAGAAACAGTCCTCCTTTTGACTTTCCCATTGATGATGATGATGATGATCCTGTTGGGGACACATCATCACCAGTACCAACCAAAAGGGCCCGCAACAACACTATTGAACCTGTGGCCAATGATGATTCGGCTGAAAACGAGATTGACTTGGAGCTGCGCCTCGGTTCTGTAAAGGACGGTAAAGGGTTTGGTGTTGGTGCCCCTTCTGGGTCTGGAGTTAACAAGGCCTATGATGCTGAGACTCAATATCCTTATACCAGTCCCGTTGCTTATGGCCAATTCTCGCAGTTGCAGCTATCTGGAATGGCCGTGAGATCTGGCGCAAATGAAGGTGCCGTTGGTGTTGGTGTTGCTGATGAGTATGTGGGGTGGCTCTGTGGAAGAAGGGGCACCAGGAAAGTCATTAACAACACTGGGCTGGACGTGACTCTTAAGCTGTGATACTTACATGGATATAATTTGGTACAAGTCTATAATAATATGTATGAATCAGTGTCTAATTAGTCTTCACTTGTTAATTTCTTATAAGTTTGATTTGATATGGTTTGGTTAATTTTCCCTTAGTTTTATGTTGATGATGTAGCTAGGGCCTTGATAGTTTAATCATCGCCTGACGAGGTTCCCCATGAAAGATGCAAACTTCTACGAGTTTACATCAGGGATTTATGTTAACATTATGTGTAATAAGATTCATATATTTATGTATAAAAAAAAAAAACAAAAAGAGATTCATTGATTTCGTTGATTGCCTCTCTATTTTTCCTTTCATATATTGTCTCTCTGTTTTGAATTCATCTTGTACAAGGATTCAGAAATTCAACAGCAAGTAAATTATTCTTGGTTCCGTTAAAGATGTTGACCTAATGTGTATGAGACTGGAGAGTACTGCTCTAATTACCACTGGCATAGTCAATCCGTAGGCCAGAAATGAAGAAGCAACATCGTGGATGAGTGGAGGAATTGCCAGAATTTAATTTCACCTTTTGAATTAAATAATTATTCTGGTGCCACAAAAATCCAGCGGCCGCTTCTGGTCATTTTGTCTTTTGCTTTTGATCTATGAAAATGTGTAGCCTAACTTCTATTTAGTTATACATTCATACATCCTTAGCAAGTCCCATCTCTGAATTTATTAAGGTGAAAGCCCCCCAAGAATTTTAGTACAATACCACGAGGATGAACTGCCTAAATTTTTTGCAGTTGCCACCTTTCATTGCTAGCAGTACAACCGATTCCTATTAATTAAGGGTAAATATTTGTTTTTCTATATTAATAGGATACGGTTATTAATTTTGAATAGATATCATCTTGGTTGTGTTAGATTCATGAATTGTTTTTGGCAAATTTTTACAGCCTGAATTCGTCATAAATAGATAACTCTTTATGTTTGGATATAAAGGCGAATGGAGGAAAAGAGAGGGAAATCTTTCGAGTGATTCCTGTTCGAGAAAATTTTGAATAAAAGAAGAAAAATGAGACATTAGTCCCAAACTCGTCAATGATTGTGACTAATTAAGATAATAAAGTCACCTCACTTTGGTAGATTTTGGAGGATTTTAAATCATCTAATGAGGAGAACAAAATTTATTGGTTAACCATCCATACTGTTCACTTTCCTTCCTTCCCCTTCTTCCCATCCTAGTTCTTAGATATGCCTTTAGGGGTGCTTGGCATCCGATAATAACTTTTCCTAGCATAATATTTTAGGCGTATTTACTATGCAAATTAAATTTCTAGAAATATTTCATAAATTTTCAAAAATATCCTTGATGGCAGTAGCAGCAGATGCCATTCGAGAATAGCGACTGACTAGTGGTGGACGATGATCAGCAGTAGGTGACTTTGGGTAGTGATTGACATATTTTAGTCTTTTAATTATGGCAAATATTTCCTTTCTATGAGAATATTGGATTCCTATGAGAGGATAGAAATATTTTAGGGGTAATTTTATTTTTCAAAAATATAATATTTTTAAGAGTATTATTTCAAATCTCCTATCAAATATGAGAATGATTTTATATTTTCGAAAATATGAAAATATTCCCTCGTTCCGAACACCCTCTTAGTGGCTTTGTTAGATTGCAGCCCCTGTGCTCAAATAGCTCTGCATCCTTAATATGGAAAATGCATATACCTATAGTGTAATTGAATTTACCTTTACATGAATTATATAATGCGGTAATCAAATTGATCATTTAACCCACATCATATATATGTGGAATCAAATGCTCATATTCTCAGCAAACGTAGCCTAATCTTGGTGCTGTAACTTGAGCATAAATAATAAATGCTCAACATATGGTGTTGCTATAAACCACACTACAAATTAACAACTTTATATTAATTTTGATGCACTATTAATGTAAAAGAGTTTTATATTATTATCCAATTATATTTCATCATATATAAAACTTTTGAGGTAGTGGATATAAAAATCAAACACTTTTACAACATTGCAATATATGATTAACTGTTTGTAAAATATTTTTACATTAACATAGTATTAAAATTAAATTAAAAAACTTAATTAACATTTTACAAAGAAATTTAAAATAAAAAAAAAAGTCGTGAGAGATCTCCATTAGCATGGGTCGAAGGATCAAACAAACACCATATATAGCAATAGAGATATATAGAGGCCACTCTTTCTTTCATTTTTTTCTTTCTTCCTTCGGTACAAAGAAAATTTCAAGGGAAAGAAGGTGGTTATACTTGTGAGATCAAGCATGGCACGAGAAAATGTAGTGGTGTACTTACAAACCAATGAAGAACTACTATGAGAAACAAACTCAAGACCTTTGGGTCCACAGTGTTTGATGTATTTGTTGAGTGAACCATCTTTCACAAAGGCTACTTTAACGTTTAATCCACAATAAAGCCTCCCTTTCTGGTGAAACAGATAAGCCACGGCTTGTGCTTATGGACTCCTTCGGTCGGCCTTGCTGGCTAGAATCCAAAAACATTACACACCATTAATAACTTCCAAATTGATTTCTCTCCCGTTTTGTTTAAAAGTTAAGACGTAATATTCTCAAAAAAAAAAAGATACAGAGCTCACATGATAAACCTTCCCCCCGTCAATTTCAAAATCAAGAATTAAAAAATAAAAATAAAAATAAAAATTGAGATGCAAATTGCATCTTCCCAAGTCCAAACCATCCATATAAATTCCTTCTTGCATTTGCCCCTCTAGTCCACACCCACTACTCTCTCCTCCATATCCTTCATACGAAGCATGTTCTCTTCTAACTAGAACATTGTTCACATCCTCAATTATTCTAGTGTGCCGTCTCTAAACCACTTATTCCTCGATCAACAATTGTTTCATATTGAAATGGAATCTGATTTCTCCCTCTCAGACAACGAGAGCAGCACCGGCAGCTCCGGCTTGAGCACCGGAACCCTCTTGGCCTTTCCGGCCAACAACAGGTGCCGATGCTCCGGGTGCCTTCGCTTGTTCTCTTCCGAAAGGGCGCTGATCCAGCACCAAATGGGCTCGTGCAACTTCGCCAGAAAGGCCCTGAGCTTCCTCCAAAGGTTCAAGTTCGCTCAACCAGCTATTCCTCCACCACCAACGCCACCGCTACTCCTGCCATCACCACTACAATGGCCTTATTACCAGCGCGCAACCATGCTTGCACCTGCACCATTAAACTTGTCTCTTACGCTCGGCAACACTGTTGCTGAGGGCAGTGCAACACACGATCCTTTTGGTGGTCGTGGTGATCCTAAACCACCTTTGAAGACCGTGGACCTTTTGTCTCTGATCGACCATACCTATGCTGCCAGGGCTCGCTCCGTCCAATTTCCAGGACCAAGTGTATATGGTGGATATGGTGGAAATGGTGCTCGTGATGCTGCTGCAGTGGGTGGTTCCAGTGGAAAGGAGGAGCTGGATTTGGAGTTGAAGCTCTAGGTTGATCTAGGGTTTTGTGTTTAATTAATTGGGATTAAGACTTATGGTGGTGTTATCTTTCTCTTGTTTATGCACGTAATGGGGAATGGACTTTTAATTTGATTGCTAGCTTTGAATTCATGTAATGGGGTGTCTGAAAATTTTGTTTATGTTATCGCTTTTGTGATCATTGGAGTATGTGAATTTGGTCGTAGGTCTGGTTTGGTCCGTTAAGTATGGAATCTGGCATGTCTTTTAGTTTGTTCAATCCTGATTTTCAGTATAATGGTGACGTTGTTATCAAATTAATCATCGTTTAATTATTTCATGTTTGTGTTGTTTTAATCTTGTAGTTGTGTTGTTTGTTCCGGTTGGCAAGAAAAGTAGTTTAGATAAAGAACAGAACCCATTTCATTGCTCCAAAATCAGGTTTGATCTCAAGTGATCGACGCCAGCAAAACCCCTTTCTGAAGCACCCAAAAAAATTCTCAGTTGATCAATATACCCGATGAAATCCAAGCGATTGTGTTCATTCTAACCATGTTGGAGATGGTAAAGGTCACAACGCTCGACGACAAGAGCCAAAAGTCGTATTGCATTTATTCCAATGTTCAAATATATTTATGATATCTTGATGAGAAATATTAAGTGAATTTTATATGACATATCGTATTGATTTATCTATTATTTACTATTGAAAATGGTAAAAAAAAACTAAAAACTCAACATTTTTAATTGCAGATAATGGATAAGTTGGCATAATATCTCACATGAAATGAGTTTATTTAATATTTCTCTATCTTTATTATTGATATTTTGCTTGTACGACTAGGTTAAGGTTATAAGTTTAATTTTAATGTATTAACTGTATAAATCTTTCTTACACTATTATTCAATCATATATTGCATGTGGAGGCCCTGGTAAGTATAGTGGATCATATAGAGGGTAATACTATAACTAGAGATAAGGGAGACTTAGAAAAATTATGGTGAAATAGTTTAAAGAGATTTATATTTTAATAGTTTAAACATAAATATGATCTATGATAGAGCACTATATGTCATTTGATCCATGTAACCGACCCCACCCAAATGGAAAAAGCTTCGTTGTTGTATCCTATCATACGTAGCTAAATTAACAAATATATTTGACTCACACGTGAGAAGTTGATTGGATGGTATTGTAAAAAAATTTTATACTATTAGTGCATACAAATTAAATTATAAGATTATCTCATTTCAATGAATTAAAATTATTTTATATTTTTATTTTAAATATATATTTTCAGAGATTAATTTTAATATATTGTCAATATAAAAAAATTTTTATACTATTATCCAATCACATACTTTTATATATAGGATTTTTAAAGTAATTTGTGATTAAATATTTTTGTTGATATGATAATACATAATTAGTGCCTATATAAAAAAATTTTATACCAATAATGCATAAAAATTAAATTCATATTTTTATACAGTATAATTGTATATAATGTATTCTATATATGCGTCACAATTGTTACCAAAATTTATTAAAACAAACGTATTTAACAAATATTTACATTTATCGAAGCCCATGTTTCTTTTGAATATTTTTTTTTTTGGTATATGTTTTGAATAATTTAGAGCACATATGAGCTCAAAAAAGTTGGTACAATCATTCTCCCACTGCAAACTATTTTACCCAAAAAGCAAAGCAACCGTAGCTCAATGCTTTGTTAATGAAATGGATGGATTAAACTTCAAATGAAAAATCTCCAATGAAACAGTACATAGCAAAAAAAAAAGAGAACCAAAACCGGTCTTGAGTATAATGTCAAATATCACCGAAACAGGCAAGTAAAAGAAAATACAAATCCCACAGGTAAAGAAAAATCACTGCTCCATCAACTCCTAAATATCACACCTGCAACAATAGAAAGAATTGGAGTCAGAGATTGAAAGGGGTTAGAGAGAAAGGGAGAAACATACAGAGAGAAGAGAAAAATATCATACCAAGCTTGCCTCACTCGTTGCCCCCTCTTTTCCCCATATAGCTCAACGCATGAAATCCTTGAGGAATAAGTCAGTTACTTGCACTCTTTTGCAATGCCCCAGCTCTTGATTTTCCTTATTTGGTTCGATATGTCCCTTTTTGCTAACCAATTCTTTGATGTTACCCTTATTATTATTATGAGCTAAGATATTACCCCCCCCCCCATTATTTTGTTGCATAACAATCCCCTTCTTTAACTTCAATTCCCCAAGGTTGAGATTAGGATAATGTTCTTAAATTACATAGGTATCTTCCCACATGGTTGCTCTGTTGGTAATCCCTCCATGCTATCAGTACCTGAGGAATTTGTAAATTGCCTCTAGAGATCATCCTTTGTTGGAGAATGGCATGTGGCCTGAGGATAGGTCCTTACTCCACTATGACTTCTAGGAGAGGATAATATTGAGTCTCGACATCTCCTTTGAATTGCTTGAGCATAGATATGTGAAATATTAGGTGTATTCATACTATTTCAGGAAGTTGCACCTTATAAGCAACCTTTCCAGTTCTCTGCACCATTGGAAACGGGCCAAAAAATCTCAAATTGAGCTTCTGATTCTTTCTGAGTTGCAGGGAGTGTTGCTTGTATGGTTGGAGCTTGACTAACACCAAATCACCTTCCTTGAATTCCTTATCTATCCAATGTTTGTCAACTTGATTCTTCATTCGATTTTACGCCTTCTCTAAGTTCATCTTTAGTTTCTATAGGATTTGATCCCTAGCTATAAATAACTGTTGGACTTCTAGTGAGTCGTTAGGCGATAGACTATACTTGATGAAGTTAGGTGCTAGCCTGCCATACACTACTTGGAAAGGGAAAATTCCCGTGCTAGTATGGTATGATGAATTCTAACAGAGTTTTGCCTAGGTCAGAGCCTTAGACCATGTCTTTGGATTCTCAAAAGTGTAGCAATGGAGGAACATTTCCAAGCACTTGTTGACTGCCTCGGATTGATTATCAATTTATGGATGGTAAGAAGAAGACATCGCAAGTTTCGTGCCCTGTAGTTTAAATAGGTGCTACCAAAATAAACTTGTAAACACTTTGTCATGGATGGAGACAATGGATTTTGGCATACCGTGGAGCTTGACAATTGTGTTAAAGAACATTTCTGCAACTTGTTTGGCAGTATAGTTATTCTTCATTGGCATGAAATGAGCATACTTTGTGAAATGGTCGACCACCACCAAAATTGTTGTGTAGCCACAAGAATTAGGAAGACCCGTAATAAAGTCCATAGAAATGTCTTCCCATACCTGAGCAGGTATAGGTAGTGGCTGTAGCAAGCCGACTAGTGAAGAATTCAAAGACTTGGCCTTTTGACACACAACACAAGTACAAATATATTACTTGATATCCTTTTGCATTCCTTGCTAATAGAACAAAGAAGAAATCCTTGTTGTAGTTTGTTTGACTCCAACATGGCCCCCAATTGGAGAAGCATGAAATTCCTCTAGTAATTTAGTAATGAATTGCAAGTTCCTTAGCATGACCACCTGATTATTGAAGAAAATGACATTGTCATGAATTATGAACTTTGGTGACTTGTCATCCATGTCATGTTACTACTACAATTGCTTCCTAAGATCAGCATCTTGCTTTGGGCCTGCTTAAGTTCCTCCTAAATTACTGCCTGTGGTTGACTCCATGCGATGTAAAAGGATTTGGAAAGAGCATTAGCTGGAATGCTGTCTTTCCCTACTTTGTACTTAATCTGAAAATCATAACCTAGGACTTGTGTAACCATGCCTGTTGCTATGGTGTTTGGATCAACAAATCCATTAAATGCCTTAAGCTCTGTTGATCAGTTCTAATAATAAACTTGTGGCCTAATAAGTAATGCCAAAATTTGCCCAATGATTTAGTAATTGCATATAACTCTTGGACATATGCTCCTTGCTTCTGCATTCTTAATGGCATTTTCTTAGAAAAAAATGTGATTGGGTGGCCATTTTGACTCAGCACCATGCCAATACCAATGCCTAAAGCATAGATCTCTAGAATAAAAGGTTGTGAGAAGTTGGATAATACTAGTACAGTCCCTTCGATCATGGCCTTTTTGAGATCATCAAAAGCCATTTATGCTATGGGAGACCATTGGAAGGCCTCTTTCTTCAACAAATCAGTGAGAGGAGTTGCAATGTTGGCATAGTTACTAATAAACTGCCTATAGTACCCTGTTAGACTAAGGAATGCTTGTAATTGCTTCACATTGGCTAGTGGTTGCCAATCCAAAATTGCCTATACCTTATTAGCATCCATTGCCACACTTTTGTTTGAAACAACATGGCCTAAATATTCAATCTCCTGAAGCCCAAAAGAACATTTTGAAAGTTTGGCATAGGGTTAGTGTTGCTATAACAGTTTCAAAAAAGTCTCTAAATGCACCAAATGCAATTGCCATGTTGGGCTATACACAAGTATGTTATCAAAGAATACTAATATAAACTTTCGCAAGTACCCTTGAAACACATGGTTCATTAAAGATTGGAAAGTTTGCAGGGGCATTTGTCAAATCAAATGACATTACTAGCCATTCATAAAGTCCCTGGTGTGTCCTAAAAGTAGTTTTATAACCATTTTGGGATTGCACCAGAATTTGGTGGTAACCCAACCTTAAATCTAGTTTAGAAAAGAACCTAGCCCCATGTAATTCATTGACAGTAGGCATAGGAAACTTAGCTTTAACTGTCATTGCATTGAGTGCTCGATAATCCATGCAAAACCTCCACGTGCCATCCTCTTTCTTAATTAGAAGAATTGGGGACGCAAAAACCCAACCTTAAATCTAGTTTAGAAAAGAACCTAGCCCTATGTAATTCATCAAGTAATTCATTGACAGTAGGCATAGAAAACTTAGCTTTAACTGTCATTGCATTGAGTGCTCAATAATCCATGCAAAACCTCCATGTGCCGTCCTTTTTCTTGATTAGAAGAATTAGGGACGCAAAAGGACTCAAGCTTGGTTGAATGATCCCTTCATCCAGCATCTCTTGAATCATTTTCTCGATCTATTCTTTCTTACTATGTGGTTGTCTATAAGGCCTGGATTTCACTAGTTTAGCACCCTCAACCAGTGGATTGGCATGGTTATGAGATCTTTCTGGAGGCAGCCCATGATGAATGTCAAATACTAAGTTATATGTATGCAAGAGTAACACTAACTTTAGTTCCATTAGTTCAAGTAATGGCAGCACCTTAGTAGGCAAGCCATCCTACTGTTGTAACTAAATTGCAAATATTTATGCAATGAGATAACCTTCTAATGTGGTGAAAGTGAGCTAGCAGTGGAAGAATAGGCACTAATCCATGTAGTGTAATAAGTTTATGACCCCAATAAAATCACAAGCTCATGTTCACATAGTCTGCAACATGAATGCCAATTGTGGCAAACCATGAAGCTCCCAATAGCAAATCAGCTCTAGATACGGGTAATAGATATACTGGCATATGCAATTCATGACCCTAAATATGCACAGGTAAATTCGGTATGAACCCCTCAGCAATCAATGTGTCTCCATTCCTTACCACAACTCTGAAATTCGTACTAGGTCGAATTAGTAGTTTGATGAATTTACCAATTCTAGGATGGAGAAAATTGTCAGAGCCCCCATTGTTAAGTAGACTCTGCACAGCCACCTCGTGAATATGCCCTGCAAACTTCATTGTTCCTTTTCCCGATGCTCCTCTCAGAGTATTAAAAGGCAGATGACGTTGGGAATTTTTTTGACTTGTTAAAGTGAGCTCAATATCCTGATCAGATTGTTGTAACTTAGGTGCTTCTTTGGATTCCTCATCTAACTATAGTAATAGCAGCTGTATATTTGGGTATTTATGGCCTATAGTGTACTTTTCATCTCATGTAAAATAGAGACCTCTCTCTCTTCACATCTGAATTTCAGTGGGGGACATTTTTCTAAAGTTCTGGTTCCTTGGCGAAAGTGTTTGAGGTTGGGATGGTGGAGCTAGTAGTAATGGAGGTGTGGTTAAAAGTGGGGTGGGTAATAGAGGTAGGAGCTGTGGCTGATTGTTCAAGCTTGTGTTTGTAGAGTAATTGGGTTATTGTCTTGGCAAGAATCTTGGGGTGGTAGACTAAGAATGCTATCTAGGCTTATATTGGTATTTTTCTTCAGAGTTTTGCTAAAGATATTGCTCTCACTAGGGACATGGGGTTTTGGGACAATACATTTCTCTTAATATCGAGTTTGAGGCCATTCACAAAACATTCTAGAACAACATTAGGAGCAACACCATAAGAATCATTTGCTAAAGTAGTAAATTGTAAATAGCAATCGTGAGCTGACCTTTACTGAGTTAGCTTAAATAGAGTAGCACACGAAGAATCAATGGAGAGGGTCCAAACTCAGTCTCCAGAGCGCATGTGAACATCTGCCATGAAGGAAACAGGTTAATGCGTTGCATCATTTGGAACCAAGGTACCACCTCCTTATCTAGATGAAGAGAAGCAATCGGAATTTTCTAATCTTTTGGGGTGGAATAGATGTTAGAGAATTGCCCTGCTTTGAAAATCCAACGAAAAATGTCAGTGCCATCAAACCATGGGAAGTCTAACTTCACATGCCTTGGGTGAAAAGGAGAGTGATCAACATCACTCTCAGTGCCATTATGTCAAGCACCAGAGGAGGAAGCAGATTGTATATTAAAATACTATTGGATTTGCTGAAATATGGACTCTATCAAATCAAATTGGTCGTTGAAGGCTTGGTCCCGTTGCTAGAACAACCCTGCATACACAAGACTTCAACTCCTAATCTGTCCACCCCTCCAGCCACGTCTTTCAGTCTAGTACCATCTGCCATCACTGACAAAATGAGAGCACCAAATGTAGCTCTGCGGTTTGTAAATGAAATGTATGGATAAAACCTCAAATGGAAATTCTATGATGAAATGGTACAAACTAGCAACAACAAAAAAATCAAAACTGGTCTCAAGTACAATGTCAGAAATAACCGAAACAAACAAGGAAAAGAAAGTACAAATCCCACGAGTAAAGGAAAATCACTACTCCATCAACTCCTAGATATCTCACCTACAACAATAGAAGGAATTGGAGTCAGAGACTGAAAGGGGCTAGAAAGGAAGGAAGGAAGGTTTAGAGAGAAGAGAAAAATATCATACTAAACCTGCCTCACTCTTGCCCCCTCCTTTCCCCACATAGCTCAGCACACAAAATCCTCGAGGAATGAGTTAGTTACTCGCACTCTTTTGCCATGCCCCAGCTCTTGATTTTCCTCATTTGGCTCCATGTGTCCCTCTTTGCTAACCAATTCTATGATGTCACCCTTATTATTATTATGAGCTGAGATATTTATCCCCCCATTATTTTGCTGCATAACAGCAACAATGATTACTGCAAATTAAAACATGTTTGAAAGGTTTAGATTCTGAACTATCTATGATTAACATTGAGAGAGTTGTGTAGAATTGCTTTCTTTAACCTAAAAATTACCCGACAATAACAGTGTACGAACACTCGAAAAATTATGGCAAATTAGTAATTATACTTTTAACTATTTGATAGGAAATAGATATTGTTGTTATTGCATATTACAACAAATTAATTAAAGTTGTATATCAGTAATACTATTTATTACCACAATTATTTTTACGAATGATGCATGAATTCAAATGACAAGGATAAAGAGTTGAAAAATACTGAAATCAGAAGGAGAAAAAAGTGAAAGCAGTAATGTGTGTGTGTGTGTGTGTGTGTGTGTGTGTGAGAGAGAGAGAGAGAGAGAGAGAGAGAGAGAGAAGGGGGAGAGAGAAACTACAATTTCGTCCATAAAAATTTTGAGATGTAATCTGAAACAATAAAAAAAACACCTACATTTTGATCCCTGAATTTAACCACTCTGCTAATTTTTTCTGTTAAATTTAAATATCAAATTGTATGTGTTTTATTCTAATATTGTTAAATTTAGAGAGCAAAGTATATTTGTTTTCTATTTTAAGAATGAATTAGTTACAACACAAAATTTTTAGAGACAAAATTGTAGTTTTTCCCTAAAAATAATCTTATAATCAAAATTGGCCAAACAAATTTTACAAGTTCATTATCGTTTCATTTATTATTCATTATATATTTGTTGTTATTAAGCCATAATCTTTTCATAAATATTCAACTTGTTTGTTTCAAGCTTTCAATAATATTGGAACAATAACTTTATTTAAGGCAATATATGACAAATAAATTATAAGCGTCAAAATCCGTTATCCTTTTATCAATGTTTGACTAGTACTTTTGTAGAGTGTTTTAAAACTCGAATCGACGACAAGAAATCTTATTTGGTACAAAAATTTATTCGTACTTTCTGTACGGATAGACACAAATGATAAGGATTTTTTCTCTTTCTACTGTTTATCCACCATAGGAATTTCGGTGGTAGAGCAATTTTGTTGATCCACCTTGTTTTCGTATGAAATTCGTGCAAATCTTTTCGCTCTAAATAACATATCTCATGAGCGATTAACGGATAAGGTTCTTAATTCATGATTCAACCAGTTTAATTGTATGGATTAGTCAGATTTTGACAAAAAATCAATAGTTCAACCCTACTATGAAACTGAAAAATATTTAAACAAAAAGAACATAGCCAATTTATGATTTAACTATTTTAGCTGGACGGTGTAGTCTGATTTTAGAACATTACTTTTGAAAACTACTAATAATATTGAATCTACCGCTTCATTTTACAACGGTATACGAAAAATAATGAAAAACATAAAAAATCATAATATATTCATAGATTATTACTCTCAAATTACTTTCTGTACTGTCAATAATTTAGGCCTAATCAAGTACATGCGACTCTCATTTTCCTTGGGCATAAACAATACTATTATTTATTCATTAATTTTCATGTGAATTTGAACTTAGAAGTTTTGTGAACATATTTTTCTTTAAAGATTTAAAAAAAAAAAAAAAAACTGACAAGAGCTGGGTATAGCGGCAAACGAATTACACTCCCAAAGAAAAGACATAGAATTCAAATCTTGTGAATAAGACAATTATTAGAAGAATATCTTAATTGTGACGGTCCTTAAAGGTAGAAATACTTTAAAGATATTAAAAAAAAAAAAAAAGATCGAAGAAAGCAACGCATTATAATCTTAGATGTCATACTTACAAGCGACATTTATGACTATACATGAAAATGAAAATTATCAGTATACTAGTACACGAGACATGTTCTATATACATAATTGTGTGAATTAACCCTGAGTGTAATTAGTTTGAAGACGCGTTAAGACATGCCATTTTAAACAAATTTTGATATTGTTTCATACCATGGGCTGTAACCATATTTCATATTCTCTCATGTATCTAACATGCAATTTTTCATTCCATGTACAGAGATTTGTCGTAGAATTAATTATCGATAATAGACATCAAGGTTTATCAGAACCTCTTTACCATCTGAATTCAAGCACTACATTGCTTAAAAAAAAAAAAAAAAAACTAAAAAATGTTTCATATTTATACAGCGAGAAATTATTTTGCAACGTTTGTCTATGAAAAATCTTTAGTTTGTGTAAATGATGTATCATGCACGGTGAATTGTTAATTGTATAAAATACACACACTTCATCAAATTAACAAATCTCTATGAGCTTAAATTCCGAATCCACGGGTAAATCTTACAACTATGCAACAATTATTACGAAAGTGCTAATTTAAAGTCTAATATCATGTTTCGATTTTTTTTTTTTTTTGCTTGACCAATTATTTTGAGTTCTTATGAGTAATAAAGAACAAACCACACTACGCACAGATATAACATCACCAAAGAAGTATTGTTTTTTAACATTTTGTCTTGGCATAAGTATTAAACATAAAAACTAATGGTTGAATAACTGAAGTATTGACGAAAACAAACAAAAGTTGGTTATGAATGCGAAAAATTTCAACAAGCCAAATACGTTCAAAATTAAATGGCATAATAATAGTGTACAATTAATACATCCAAATAATAATAATAATAATAATAATAATAGTGTACAAAAGACAGAGGCATGGAGCATGAATCACCTGACAATCTCACTATAGAGAAATCAGAAATGGATCACCATATAAAAAAGTAAAAAATGAAAAAGAAAACGAGGAGGAAGAGGAAGAGGAAGAAGAAGCATGGATCTCGTCCTACTGAAACTACCATAAAACACATTGCATAGCTAGAAGACATTAGAAATGGGATAGAAGGAGAGGGTTGCCTCACGATATGGATTTTGTTTTTTCATGGGGAAGGTTGTCCCACACACTTGTTTTTCCATACCGATTCCAATGTAAACGTTCACGCTATGCGCCTAATTTCCACGTTATGACATAAACGTGGTAACTATGTATATAGAAAATAAAAGCATTCTTTTCGTTTCTTTCCTTTACTTTTAAAAGCATTAATTATAAGTAAATTTACATCTGAAATTTTACAAAAAGAAGAGAAGAAAGAACATTTGAAGGTTTATTGCCTAAATTTTAACGAATGGAGAAAGTGAGAAGCGTGCACATGAAAAATCTTCTATCCCCATATCATGTTGCTCTCATAGCCAGTAACATTTTGCTAGAAGATCATACATACATAATTGATAACCACCTTAAATTTTTTTCTTTAAAAATATTCATTATTTAAATGACAAATCATGAATGTAAACACCGCGTAATATTTATTTTTTTATTAAATTTAATATTTTGAGTTATTAAAAATGTCAGTCAAACTAAAGTATTAAATAAATAAGTATATTCATGAAAAAGTAAAGGACGGATGTTATTAAAATTTTGAAAGATACAATTATGAAATATTTTAATTCATTCATCCAATTATTAAAAGATAAACATTATTAAAACTATCCTTTTGTGAGTGTATTTTATTTTAAAAAAATGCAAAATATTATTATATCAACTAATGTGTTTTTAAAAGTATTCGAATAATTTAATTCATATTTATGAATTTCAAAAAATAAAATTTAAGATATGATTATATTAAATAACTTATACTAAAATTATATTAATAATTTATTTCAGTTTTACTGAAGAGAGGAAATTTGACTTTATTATGAATTTTATTTATTAAATTTCAGTTCGTAAATTATATATTAACATATGATAAGATATTTAATAAATATCAATGTATTCATTAAATGAAATATAATTATTTATTTTTCATTAAATTCAATATTTTGAGTTAATAAAATACTGGTCAAAATAAATTGTTAAATAAAGAAATATTTTAGTTTTATTCGTCCAATTAGTTCATGGAAAATGAGAGATGAAAGTTGTGATAATTTTGACGGATTATTAAATAAAACATTTTGGTTTGTCATCCATTTAATTATTGAAAAA
This sequence comes from Pterocarpus santalinus, assembly GCA_031439595.1. Taxonomy (NCBI): domain Eukaryota; kingdom Viridiplantae; phylum Streptophyta; class Magnoliopsida; order Fabales; family Fabaceae; genus Pterocarpus; species Pterocarpus santalinus. The sequence goes on from CM062532.1 coordinate 65,211,352, forward strand.
TAAAATATGAAGTTTTAATATTATTTTTTTCTGAGTGTATTTTATTATGAAAACAAAATGCAAAATATTATTATATCAAATAACTTGATCTCTGACGTATTTTAATAATTTAGTTCAGATTTAATGAATTTTGAACACAAAATTTAAGATATTATTATACAAATAATGTTATCTTAAAATTTATTTAATAATTTAATTCAGATTTAATGGAGAGCAAGTTAACTTTATTATTAATTTTATTTATCAAATTTAAATTCATAAATTATAATTACCGTATGTTAAGATATTTAACATATATCAATGTATTCATTAAATAAAACAAAAAGAATTTAAAATTTTGACGGATTATTAAATACAAATTTTTTTAATTTATTCCTCCAATTAATTCATAAAAAAGGTAAGAATCAATGTTGTTAAAATTCTCCTTTTGTCAGTGTATTTTATTTTGAAAAATTAAAAGATTACTATATCAAATAACGTGATCTCAAAAGTATTTTAGTAATTTAATTCAGATCTACTAAATTACGAACTAAAAATTTAAAATATTAGTATATCAAATAAAATGATCTTAAAAGTGCTGTAATAAATTAATTTAGATTTAATAAAGTGAGAAAATTTAACTTTTTTATTAATTTTATTTATCAAATTCCATTTCTTAAATTATATATTAGCGTCAGTTACAATATTTAATATGAAATAATTAAAAAAATTTTGAATAACAAGAAATGCAATACTCTAGTGGATTAATCCGACTCGGACCACGTTAGTTAAAGTTTAGTGGATTTTAGATATTAAAGATTTAAAAGAAATGCAAAAACAAATTATAGGGTATGAAACAGAGAAACTCTGAAAAGAAGAGGTGGAAGGAGCATTTATCTCTTTGAAAAAAGAAATAAGTATGATTTTTCTTAGATTTGCATGAAGAAAACCTTTTCTTATGTAAACGTCTTTTCACATACTATGCTGTTGTATTTAAAGACCTTTAAACGAGAATTTCGGTGTGAATCATTTACTAGCAAGCTAGTCTTGAGGGAAAAATTATAGAAATGGGTTAATTAATTAAAAATTTAGTGAAGGGAACAAAAACAAAGCACTGACTTTTTATTTATATAGGTTTTTTTTATCAAAGTTATTTCATAAAAAAACATCTAATGGACTGATCCAACTAATGCCAAATTAACTAGAATTTAATAAATTCTAAATACTAGTGATTTATACCCAAAAAAAAATAGATGGATTTTTTTTCATATTACTTCTTTTACTAAACATTAATACCATTTCTCAGATGATTTAAATCTTTACATTTTACATTTTTGTGTATAGTATTTTACATCGAATCAATTGTGCGTGACATGCATGATGTGTTGCTACATGTACGCAATAGGATATCCCCAACATCAAAATCAAAAGAGACAAACATGCAAACAAACTTTCATGAGACTAGTTGACCTTCCAAAATAATCTCTCTCGAAACTAGATACTATGCAAGAGAAGTCGATGAGTAGAAGAAGCAAAGAACTTATAATGCGATGTTCAAGCACATCGGTAGTAGGTTAGCACCGCATCTCTCTCTGGATTGGTACATGATGCCCCACCAGATTCAGCAACCCCAAGCCTCCCATGTCCCATAAGTATAGCGTTTAAACTAATAGCACCTTAAAGGATTTCAAGCTTGAATCCCAATTCCCAACAGCCCGAGCAAAGACAGCAGTAATATAAAAATACTTACATGATCCGAGAATACCATATGATTGTACTCCCCAATTAATTATATAAGTATATTTTATATAGAACCCATCACTAACACACAATCCCATAAAAATACACCTACATAATTAACCGAAAACAGTCACGTGACGCTCCCAGACCATGTAAAAATTTCTCATAATAATAACTCCTATCACATCTACCAAGTATCATGTCGCACCAAGACGCTTCAGTTCTGTAAATAATAATAATCTATCTTCATGTCCACTTATTAGCAGTGTAAAGTAAAAGAGTCAAACGCAATAGCAACTTCATTATGAATGTACATTCGAAGCCAATATTTTGGAAGGGTCAAACGCAAACCAATATTATGATGCAATCCATGCCTTAAAACGTTATCCCTCCTGAGATGCCAACCAAATAAAAAGGGACCAAATTAGCACAACATTTGGAGGAATGGAGAAAATGAAGGCTGCGAGAAGGGAAGCGGGGATTATACAAATGGGAAAGCCTTCTATATGGACAAAAAAGGACATTGATGGAGGGGGAAGAGAAAAGCACACATTCCTGCGGAAAAACAATCTTTACACACTCCTCTCTCAAGCCACTCCTATCAAAAGCAAATTGTAATAAACTAATGGATCAACTCAAAAGCCACTATCACGAGACCACATCAAATGTCAAAACCATCCAATTGCAAACCCTCTCTAGTCGACCCAGAAACATCAGTATCAGCTCCTTGTGACTTTTTTAGCTTTGCCACGAGAACCCACATGTTGGCAAGTTCATTTTCAAGGTATGCTTCTTTTTGCTTTGACTCCTCGATCTTTCTTTGAAGCTCGGCCTCTTTCTGATCTTTCTCTAAAAGAGCAGCTTCATATGAAAGTTCCCTTTCTTTACTCAAGGCTAATTCTCTCTTGACATCTGAGTTTGACCCACCCTGCTCATTTCGTCTGAGTCTACCATGACTTTCCCTTCGTCCATTTTGGACTGTTCCACTAGTTCTGCGCTGTGTAGGTGAATTCTTGGATGCAGCTAGCTCGGCAGCGAGTCTTTCATTATGGTTCATGAGTTTGGCAACTTCTTCTGACAATGCCTTAAGCTCAACAGCAGCAGCTGAAGCTAGTCCTTTAGCATATGAACTCTCTTCTGCCAGTTTCTGATTCCGACGTTCTAGCTGCTCCTTTGATTCTGTTAGTTCCGTCACCTTCTGCTTCAGCTCTTCTATCTCACTTATCTAATTAATAAGTGCACAAAATTAGTGTGAATGTCGACTTGACTATAAAAAAAAAATTCTTGGCGCCATCTGAAGATGACAATTTAACTAAACGAAGCATTGGAGGCAGGTAGAAACAAATAATTTTGGAAAGACATGGCTTGTTTCATTCGGCTAACTGCAGATATTAGCTTTCTCTTTTTAGTTCGTAAAATTTGCAACTTAATATCTATTTAAAAGATTTCTTTCACAAGCTAAAAGCTCATAAGGAAAATAGAAAACAAACCCAACGGGAGTCTCACACACACACACACATGTAAAGGGGATTGGTTCCTTGGTCATAATTCATGGTATTTATTACTATTACAATTACCATTACTAATTAATTATTTGAAAAGGATAAAATATTAACTTCTTATTAATCTTTTACGTAAATGTTTAAAGATAAATACAATTATGTAAATGTTTGTTACTCTCACATTACAACTATTTGTAAACATTTCTTAACTTTTAACTATATAGTTATAGCAATAATTTATTTCAAACAATTTTTGTTTTTATCTATTTTGATCTTAACAAGATTAAAAAGAGAGAGAGATGAATTGACAAGCACAAAATGCCATCCAATTCACTAGTATATATAAAGTGAGAGCATTCTGATATTTTGAGAAGGAAGCAACTCTTGATCATTACATCATGCGAGTATGTTAAAGGATTAGAACAAAGTAATGTGACTTCTAAGCAATTTCTAATCTTGATCATCCATGTAAGAAACAGTAGTTAAGATATGCTCTAGACTCTCAGTAAGATTGTACACTTTTGCTAGATACAAATCTCTGCACAGTAACAATCAAGTTACAGCAGGTAGTTTGAAACAGGTACTGTATTACAAGGACATTGTAGGCAGCCTTTTTAAGATTGCTGGAAGCATAAGAAGCAATCACAACCATTCTTTCTACAAAGAAATGAAATAAAGAACTGTAATAGCAGTCAATGAAGACCCTACAAGGTAAAAATATACCTGTGCTTGCAAAAGAATCCCTTCATTGGTATTGTTTATCATCATCACATTTCCCTTGTCAAGGTGAAGATCACCATGATAGTCTTTGGTTACAGAGAAATGTTGCGAACGATTGACTACAGGGCTGAAATTTCTCAACTCCAATGCATCTGCAAGTTGCTGTTTCAGAGAGGCAATTGTTTCTTGCAGGTTTTCACATCCACGGATCTGATAACGCCAAATTACTGAGTTAGCTAACAACATGAAAAAAAGAAGAATAATATGAATGTCTAAGTAATTGAAGACAGATTTTTCACCTTCTGATTAAGCTGTTCTTGAATTATACGATTATCTGCTGCTTTGACCTGCGTTAGCACAATAAGATGCACTAGTTAACACTGGACTCATCAGAAAACAGCCCACAGCAAGGCAACATGTTCATGTACTGCTATCACTTTTGCCAGTTGAAAATGTCTATGCTACATAATAAGAACACCACTCTCTTGCTTGATTAGCAGCATGGCTTTTAAAATATCAATTATATCCAATTACCGACATAAGTACTACCTATTTTTGTTCTGATTGGAAAGTACTACAACACAATTATATTTAAGGATTGAAAAAAAGGATTTGACCTCCCATATGTTCCACAAAAGGACCTGCTGTATATAGGAAAGTATTAGCAAGATGTAAATAATTCTCACCTCAAGTTCAAAAGATTTCTCATTTAATTGTGCCATCAGCTCAGCAAGAGTCTTCTGTATAAAACAACCAGCATTAAGTTCGACTACTAACAAGTGAAACAACACAACAATGATGTAAATTGAATGTACCTGTGATACTCCTGATCGATCCATCTTATCTGAAACAATGACAGAATTAGAAATTTGCTTTTCCAGCAATTCTATTTGTTCACTCTTTGCCTTAATTTCATCTTTCAACCTTTTCATCTCCACCTTAGTACCAGATAAAACACCAGAATGCAACTTTCAGGCATTATAGTCACAGTTATGATTCCAATCAGAGACATACATATCTGTATAGACAAAAGAGGAGATAAGTAACCTACATGAATCTGACCATCCTGAGGATTTCTTGCTGTTTCCTCAGACAGCCTCTTCAAAGCACTTGAATGAAGTGCAACTTCTCCAGATAAAATCTTGTGCTGCTCCCTCAGAAGATCAATCTGATCAATTGATTTGATGCTTGTCTAGAATATTAAAAAACATAAGTAACATCTAATAAGATAAAAATATAGATGTCTCAATGACCACATATCCATAATATTTCTCCATTTTATGATAAATAAAACAGATATATCTTCCCACCAAAAAAAAAAAAAGGCAATTTAAGATATTTCTCAAACTGAAGGCAACACATGGCTATGCTTTTAGGTCTAACACTAACAGAAAAATGAAACGATCACCACATGAAAAAGTAATGGAAATATTTGAAAACAGGAAAGATGTAATGACTGGCTGCAAACCAAATAAACAATGGCGGATACTTTCGGTGTTTTTGTTGTTTTTTTTTGTTTGGGGGGGGGGGGGTGGACACCTCACTTCGAATTTATCTTCTCTCGCAAGACAACAACATTTATGCACTAAACTGCACTTGAGGGCAATATTGGATACTAGAACATATATGCATTACTAGACAACCGAGGTTGTTTGCGGGGATTTTCAAAGCATTTAAGTGACTGTCGAGAAAACAATTGCTATACTGCTTTTGCCAAAACATATGTAGTAGTAGTAGTAGTAGTAGTAGTACATACAATCTGCTTCTCTGTCCTATTCATTCTATAGTAAATATGAAATTTTTCCAAATGATAGGAATTGGCATTTTTTCCCAGCACTGCTGTTTTAAAGGAAAAAAGGCAGTCAATTACATACCAAAGGTGTTTCTGGTCCCAATAAACTATCCTCATGAATATCTTTATCCTCTCTTGCCTCTGATACAAGATCAGCAGATGGAGAGCTTTCTGCAGGTAGAGAATGGGAAAGCCTGGATTCTGCATGATTGCCACTTTCTGCTTGAGGTGTAGAAGGTGTGCTAGTAGATTTTGCTCCACTGGATTTATCACTAGTGCCCGTCAAGGCACTATCTCGTTTCTGATAAAAATAGTGAAATGCACAAGCTTAAACAAATAGAAAATTAACTTGTGAAGAATACCCAAAATGAAAAGTTCCATCATAGAACTTCGGAAATATGAGATGTTCAATAAAGGTAACTAATGAAATACCCTCGGCATGCATCAAAATAAATGTTATCTGAGATAAGCGACGATTATAAACTTGCAACAAAGCAGAACTCAGGTGACAAATGCATGGCCCAAAGAGAGCTTGAATTTTGTTGTTAAAGACAGTTATATAATCTTTGGAATGATGATTAGAACTCTCAAACTTCAAGGTATTACCTATAAAATGACCTCAAAATACTTCCTGATAAAGAAGCAAAATGCATTCCAATTTCTAGAGTTTCAATAACAATAATGGGATAATATCAATGAATGCATAGAAGAATGCCATTGCTAAACCAAGTGTTACATTATTTTAAATACATGGTCCAACAGCATTTTTTAGATTCTTAATTACTAAAGAATCAGAGTGGTAAAGAATGGGAGAAGCAGACAACGAATGAGAGGATCAGCCAAATAAGTCTCATGGGTTTAAAAAAGATGAGAGCCAAAATAGACGTAAGCTATATATATAACTGTTTATAATACCCAAGATCAGCAAACAGCAATGGACAACTTACACGTAACTTCAACCAATTTAACAGTCCATGTTTCTTTGCCTTTTTTTCCTCCTTAAAAGAATCACCAGCTGTTGCAGCATTTCCCTCTAGATTAACATACAAATCAATATTTTCCTCATCCAAGATTAAATCCCGCCTTTTGTATGGAAGGTATGCCAGCTGTAAACATAATTGACAATTAAAATTATGTAGGGAACAAGGAACCTGTCTTATATATTGACACAAAATATGTAAATGGAATTTAAAATCCTGGTATTATTGTATTATTAGATTGAAAAAAGGAGATAGCCAACATAAAACAAGAAATACCTCTTCTTCCCCAAAGGAATGTCTTCTTCGAGGACCGGGCCTGTTAGGAAATCTTGTTGAATGTGATGCCTTTGTGGAGACCAAAATCAACTTAGTCAACCGTTGAATTCTGCCTAACAAAGCAGCTTTAGCTTCTTCTTCTTGTTCCAATCGGGATTGCAACTTAACTTGACCGTCTTCTAACTTTACAATTTCACGATAATTAAGAACCATTCAAAATCAGAATATTAATAACAATGAACTCAATGTGCAGTAAATTTACTTCACAATAATTAAGTACACCCGATTCCAAATCCATCATCATTATGCCTTTTAGAAGTTTTTAAACACACACACACACACACTGATTACCTGTTTGCATGTGATATTTGTGCTCAACTTCTAGGAAAACATGATAGAAGTATTCACATTTTGAAATCTAATTTTAATCCACATATTTTTTTGAAAAAATAAATAAATAACAAACTAAGAAACTATATATATATATACACCCACCTTTTGTTTTAGAAGCACAATGTCATCTTCCCCGGTATCTTTTGGCTGAACTGTAACAATACCCCTCTTTAATTGCTCCAATTCTTCCTTTAGGCATTGAATCTCTTGTTGGTATTTCTTGATAAGTGACTTCTCATCAATTATCTACAGGTTCAATATAAATTAAAACAGAACTAAGAATGGAGCAGAGAGACTACAAGATTAAAGGATGAGGTAATCTCAAAGAAAAGGGGTGCCAAAAAAGAAAAACATCATAACTCTCTAATCATGCCAATTTGCTAAATACATACTAGTACAACTTCTTAAGATACAGTAGAGGCAGAGCACCAAAGTTAAGAGAAGTCAAGACACACCATCATGTTTCTGAAGTACATGAAAATATAATGCTGAATTTTAAAGATTCAGGCATCTCATTTCAATCATCAGCAACTACTTCAAACATAGACAATTTCCCAAACTACCTTCCCATCCAAAATCTACAGGTTCACAGAATTTCTTCCCAGTGCAATCAAAAGAAACCATTTGAAACATTTCTTCCATTAAAAATTGAGGGATAAAACATGCCCCAGGATTATATTAACAAAAAGTTCTTAGATACATATATAATTTATCTTACCTTGTTTTGTGCTGCTTGTATTTCAATGTGCTTTGCCCGGTGAGCAAACTTCAATGTATTATGCGTCTCCTCAGTACTACTTGATGAAGGAGTTACCGTGCAAATGAGCTGTGTTTTCAATAACACCGAACTATCAGAATTTCCAATTTATGTTTCAGCACTTCTACCACAAAGATCTGTATAATGGGATTTATTTTTCATAAATAAATGCCTTACAGATACACGTCCATGACCACTGAGCGAAGACTGAAGTAGTCTAGTCAGTTTGGAGTCCCTATAAGGTATGTGACTAGGTTTATCTTCAGTTAATTTTGAAATAACCTGTGCAACAAAGATAATTACACTTCAACACAGGCATAAACACAGGTCCGTTGAATACAACAGTTTACAGTGAATTATCTATGCTCAGAAATCATTGCAGAGAGATCATTCTCAAAAGAATAGACTATTCATTCTATCAATAACAGAAAGGACATTATAATAAATAACAGCACAAAGCACAACCGTGTGCTGGAACCTTATGATGAACTAAAAACATTCTAAGGCAAGGCAAGGTGACCATTGCACGACAGACATTTCCTAAGAGTATACTCACCAAAGAAAGAGAAGGCCCAAGCCCTAGAAGAGTATATAAAAAGGAAGACCATAGAGCAATTAAACAGGATCAATGGTGCAAGGCAAAAGAACCTATTCTACTGTATTTTTTATGGATAAAAACCAAAATGTTTCTCATTGAGAAAGAGGATACATGAACACATCCAAGCAGTTCAGAGAAAAACCATCATGAGTCCCATCTGAATTCAATATTTTAGATGTGAACTAAATCAAATATGAATACAATATACATCTTTGTAATCTTCCTTTCTTCATCTTAATAAAATTCTTCTTTTATAGAAAAAAAATATCAATACAGATATATCTTCTTTTTCTTTTCTTCCTCTTCTTTCCAAACATATTATGCTACTTTATTTGTCTGGGTCGTTAAAAAAAGAAACTATAGTTTTCCTCTTTTTTAATTGAATTTCTCATTTCTAAGCTTTTTTTTTTTTTTAAAAGTATTTTTTATTATTCAAAAAAATTATGTAGACAAATGATAGATTGTCACATGTATTTATACACATGCATATGAACAATTTTTGTGTAATTGGTGAGAAATGGTTTATTACCTTATATGTACGTTTGGGAAAGTTTACAGACTTGTCATCCAGATTTAAAATTTTGGTGGCTATTTCAAACAGTAATAATTCCAAACAGTAATAATGACCTTGCTCTAAATAATTAATACTAAAAATATTTTATTTCTGTAAATAAACATGGTTGTTTATGGAGCCAAATGGTAAAGATTTACTAATGAAACTGACTCGACCAAAGAGGATAACGCTTAGTTCAGATAATTGCAGCTCATCTAAATTTGCCACTGATTGGACTACCAAAGAAAGAAATTTTGAATAAGGGGAAAAAAAAGATCATATGGCTATGTGGGCCAGGCTGCTAAAACCATGAATTCATGCTTAAATTTGGTTAAATGCATATATGGCTTTATTTGGTTAAATGCATATATGGCTTCTAAATTTCTATGAAATTTGTCATTTTTAACTTTTTAATTTTTAAAATATCATGTTTTGGTGGGCTAAACAGGCTGGCTCATTTAACCCCTGCTTGCAGGCAGGTTTAGACCTGCCATACTTCAGGCTGTTTTAAAGAATAAGCTGGTCTTTAGGAAAGGCCAGGCCATCCAACCTGTTTGACAGTGCTAAACAAAACCAAAAAGAAATAGAGAAAATATAAATTGAATTATGGCAACTAATTTCTTGGCTGTGGATGATGTTAAAGTTAATGAAAAGAAACAGATATCTCCACTGGCAAATATAACAGAGAGACAATCTGATATAGGCTTGGCTAACAACAAAGTGTAAGACCTTGCAGCCCAAGAGCTGTAGCTCAGGTGAAGTGCACCAGGCACCTTCAAGGGCCGTTTGATCCCAAAGGCTGAATACCCCCACAGGCCCTTTGCTTGAACTTCAGCCTACCATCACCCTCCCCAAAATAGGTCTTAAGAGTCCTATGTACACCAAGAAAAGGTTTGAGACCTCACAGTTCCAAGAGTTAGAAGACTTTTATTGATATAAGATCCTTCTCTCCTTCTCATGCCAGTTGTTTCAGCTTTTGAGCTCTCAGAACCTGCCAGATCGATGAGATTCTGCAGGTATAAGTAAAATATTAAAAAAAATGTAAGAAACAATAGAAAAATACAAAGCATGAACATGAAATCATAACTCATGCTAAACCTTAGAACAGGACAAAATGTAGTACAACCAAAAAGTTTAAAATGATTACCAGTTGTGACAGCGTTACTGCTTCTCCTTCACTATTTTCACCGCATGGACTACTCTCTATGGTCTGATACAAAATATTAACAAGTTAAAAAGAATTGAAGCAATATCATATTTACAAAGGGAACTTTAAAGAAACAGGTTGCTTCCTGATGTTACATTTTTTTCATCCTGAACTTCTTAAAAGTTAGAGATTGTTATCATTGATGATCTGGCTGAAAATGTTGGATTTACTTTTACTAACCAACCCCACCGCCCAGCAGGTCTTATAGTTTTTATCATAAAGAGAAAAAAAAAATCAATAATAATGGGCAATCTCATCAAGATGTAAAAACAACAAAATAAATATAAAAATCAATATAGTTAGAACATGGTATAAGAATCATGTTAATCAACTAAAACAATGTCATTTATCCCTTTAGTACAAACCCACCAGGGTAAATATCGTATGGCTCCTGCTGCTGAGTAGGTTGAAATTTGTGGATCCAACATGTCTGTGCTCTGTGATCAAATTAAAAATTTGTCAAGAATAAAGAAAGCAACGGATACTCAGATTAAATAACAGAATTCAGTGGGAGTTACCAAGTAGGATTGTAGAAGAACCCAGTTCTCATCAATCATGATCATTTACAGGACCACAAAAACAGGTTTATTTAGTTTTTATATTTTAATAACAGCCCAACCATTCTATATGCAGCTACTCCGTAAGAATACCATATTAAAATTTGTTAATTGATATGCCTGGTATTTTAATGCATAAGCATAACCTATTTCCCAAAAGAAAACAGCCAAATAAAGCAAATTAAGGAAAGGGGTGGGATAACTTTTCTCCCCCACTCTTTATGGTGATACTCAATTTTGAAATTACAAAAACATCACTAGTTAAATACAAAAGTCACAAGCAGACAACCCAACTCCCACATTATTATGGTATACCCAGGTAATCCACAAGAAAAAAAATGTAGCTGGCATTTTTACCTTCTCCAGCTGCTATAAGGGACAGTGCATGAGCAGGGGAGAGTACAACCTCTTCCTTTATTCCCTCAACAAAGGTTCCCTACGCATGAATCAACTTACAAATGATACAAGCTTTCCTTTCAAAATACTTATAAAATACTTAGAGAACTATGAATAAGTATTTCAACAACAATTATTAACACTCTGATGACCAAAATTGCAATATACATTACATACAAAGAAAGAACAAGAAATAAAGTTAATGGCTCAACATACAAGAGTTAGAATCGTTAAGAAGTGTTTGGAACAGTTTCTGATAAACAAAGTCATTACATAGATTTATTAGCAGTCTCTAACTAAAGGACCATGAGCACTGGCAAGCAGAGTACGTTACAAACTAACAATCAGGAAAATAGTTCTAGCTCTTTAACAGCAAAGCTAGAGAGACTGATATGGCGAGAGAAACCAATCCATTGATATTTAAAGCACACTAGTTAATGCATATGCCTGATGTCCATGATGTTATGAAAAATTCATCTACATCACTTGATGTCAGTGTCCTCTATTCAAGAAGAATATCCTCCTGGAGTTGATCTCAATTTCACTATGGTTAATAATTTTTTTAAAATAATAATATATAGGAAATAACAAAGCAAGGAAAAAAAAACGAAGAACAGAAAATCTTTAATCTTAATTCAGTCATATAAAATAAAGATACATAATAAGAAAAAAGATCAGAAAAGCTATAATTGGCACCTGAGCATCCTCTCTGATTCTTAAGTTCTGTCCTGCTGGATTTAATAAGTCATTCACCACCTAAAATAAAAAATGAAGTTTTCAGAATAATAGTGAGAAGAGCAAAGCAGCAATAGTCAAATTTCTTTTCCAGCAGAGTCCAAATGGAAATAGCTGAGTTTGAGGAAGAGAATATCAGCATAAACTTAGCATCACAAGAAAGTAGCTAGATAGGAGGAAGAAGTCCACCTCATTGTAGATCTCCAAGTATGAAACTCGAAGGAGAAACTCTCGATTTGGAGTCTGGTGTGCAGAAACGTCAGGATATCAGACTATGTAATTCCTATAATAGAAAAGTTCAACAGACAGACTGGTGTTTAATATACCTCTTGGATAATGCTAAAAGCATCCTTCACAGCAAGAGGTATGATTCCAGGAGATCTTTGATCGCCCTGAAAACATGAACTTATGAGCAAGAGTTGTGATGTGAATGGAAGGAATGACATGTTAGGAATAATACATAACAAACTACAATTATCAAATTGAAGACAACACAGAAAGAGTTGCGTATTGGGAATTGTATTTCCCACTCCCATAGGAGGAAAAACAATTATGATGCAAAATAAGACCAGAAATTAAAGCTAGTACTAAAACCAATTACTACTGTTATCTAGTGTACTTAGGTATACATTTGCACAAAATTTGACAGCATCCACAATCAAGAGACTGAAAATATATTCAGAAAAATGGAGTACAATTCAGTTGGGTACCATCAAATCAACCTTGACTATGCATGACTAGCAGAACTTTTAAAGCAAACAAAAAGGCCAACAAGGAAGGGATTGTGCATTGTGTGTGGGTCCCACCAAATAATCTAAGGGTGGATAACCCTCACTTTCTCACTTTAGAAGGAACCCCACTTTAAAGGAGCCTAATTCATCCTGTACTACCAATTGCCATTGGTAATTTTTACCAAGTTTAAATTAAAATGACCCATTGATATGAACAACTTCAAAGCAACTATAATTCTAATGATGACGTTATGTTACCTTGTAAGTTCATATATTTTATAAATAATATACCAAGGACAAAGTTGCAACTGCTGTTGAAACCTAATAAACTTGCAAATCTATTGAGATAATTCATTATGGAATCTTACATCACCAAGAATCCATTAAAATCCACAAAGAGAAATGAACTCAAATATCAGAAACAAGAATGCAAGTAACACAAATTCACAATGATCAGGGATTGCTCTTTTGTGATTTAATGTGGCCTAATAACCTTAAGTATCATAACATGGAAAGAACTTATCATAAACATTCAGATCAATAAGATGAAGGCAGAAAACAGCTTAAGTCTCACATGCATTGTATGAGTCTTCCCACTGCTTGTTACCCCATATGCAAATATTGTACCTGTTATGAAAACCAAAGAGGTTAACCAAAAAATAATGAAAAAAATAAAACCGAAGAGGTTTTCATTTGTTAATTACCCAATATGCCAAGGTATGCAATTGATAAAACAATTAGAAGTTGCTCAGCCACATAGGTCCCCGTGCACAGTGACTTTCAATTGGAATGGTTAACTTCAAGAGAATAAGCTAAAAATGGATAGTTTTCCATATCAAGGAAATTGCAAAACTACCAAACAAAACCTATAAGAGAAATGCTGAGTCTCAGAAAAATTTCCGTGGACCGAATCATCAAGTTACCTCAATTTCTTTTCCAGTGAATTCGGCAAGGTCTGAAACTAGTGATTACTTTTACAAGAAGACAAAAACATTATGTGAACTGATTGTTAAGATGTCAAGCCTCAAACCGATTACTGTTAACAAGTTACATCATGATCTGACTATCAACCTAAGCAAACCTGTGGTTTGAAATCTTATTTATCAACATTTGGAAGAGAAGTGGTCAATGAAGCCAAAAGCATATGGCTTCATGACAAATAAGTCAAAATTGTATGGATGGCAGTCTTTCAGAAATCTTTCTTAAAGATTTCAATAATTATGTCTGATCCTGTCATGTTTGATATTTGATAAGCAAAATTTGTATATCTTTGAATACAAATTCATTGCTCTTAAATCTTTTCACATATCCACCAAATTCAAAATAACAACTTTTATTCTCAATGAACATTAGTATCCAAGTTAGAGTTGATCAGCCATATCAAACTACACTATATCATATTACAACCCTTGCCTAATTAGTTGACATTACTAATATTTCAAAACATCCATACAAAATGTGATCTGTATATTGAGGGAAAAGAAAGGATGCTTTGATTAAAACAATAAATTTTATTCTTTGACCTTGCTGAATAGGTATTAAGTAAGAAGTACAATCTGTCAATTACCATTGATGCCCTCCATAGCACCGCTAACAACATGCTGAGCAGCAACATCATAAACATGACGAGTTGTGGTTGTGGGACCAAAGACTCGATCTAGAAGCAAGAAAAAGAAAATTAATATTTTAATACACAACTTTGACAAATCATAGAGAGGGAGACAGAATACTATTAATTGAGAATAATATGCACTTGATAAACTATTTGATTTGTGATAAATGTACAATTCATGACATTTAGAATTCTCTTCTCTCTAACAGGATCATGAAAGTTTCCTGAGTACATTACTCTTCTTCAAATATCATAACTCTTGCAATCTTGTGAGCACTAGGCAAAACAATTAAAAAATACCTTGCACTAAATGGTTTTAGAGAAGTTTATATTTTTGTTAGATAGAGGCAAATGGCTAATGTAAACATGATTTATGGCATGATACTATAGCATCATCTGATTCATGTAGCTGACCCCACCTAATAGAACAAGGCTTAGTTGTTGTTGTTGTGAAGGCCAATGGCTAATACTGATCCATAAAGCCAACCCAGGCAAAACGATAAAGCTTGATTGTTATAGTTCTTGTTGTTGGCTTGAAAGCTAACACAATGAAGAGTGGGTTGACTAGAATTAACATAAATAATTAGCTTCTCAATTCTTTCGGTAATTTGGTTGGATGCCAACTGTGAAAATCCTCAAATGGCCTTTTTCTTATTCAGGAGTCCAAGATCCTCAAGTGGCTTCATTTTGGGGCCTTGTGATCCAAAAGATGCATAAAAGATCAAATAACTAGAAAGACACATTTCGTGTTTTGGTTCCCCTCCCCCCCCCCCCCCCAAAAAAAAAAAAGGAAAAAAACAAAAAAAAAAAAAAGGAGATCAGTTTATGCTGATTCAGGCTAAGCACCTGTCTTAATCAGAATTCTAGTACAGATTACTTAGAAAACTGTAGGCCCATTTGGTTTCAAAGAACCTTTTTTTTTTTCTCCATTTTCTGTGTTCAAATTTAATTAAAAGAATGCCACCTTGTTTTCATTTTTTGTGAAGGAAACTTTAATTCACAAAATCCTAAAAATAGGAGACAAAATAAAAACAAAGTGTCATTTTTTAATCAAAAACAAAAACAGGAAATGGAAACAGAAAACATTCTCTAAAGCCAAACAGGCCCTGTGTTTCTTGATCAGGTGTTGGAGATGAAAGAAGGATCATTTGGTCAGCGAGATTAGATCTAGAAATTTGATGTCCAGAAACATTGTTTACATTAGTAAATGGCTATGGTGTTTTTTCAATGCATCATTGCCCATCCTTGATTTAAACATTAGTTTATGTCTCCAACATTTCTTGGAATTCCCACTTCTCTAGGACTCTGAATGTCGCAGAAACTTTTAGAATAGAGTCTCTTTTGGCTTTTATCATAGATTTTTCTTCCAATTTCTCACTCATTATCCAAATCTTAACAGGAAATTTCCTTCTTGAGAAACTGTTTGGAACTTTGTTAGGTCAAGTCTCAGACACAGCTGCACATATGTTTATACACTGTCCAGCAGCAAAGCTACATTTAGGAGGGAGCCTTTCTTTTGGAGTATTTGGTGACCGTTGGCTGTGTCCTAAAACCTTCAAAGTATTTTCTGATGATTAATTTCATAGGTTTCAGCAGTAGCAAGATGGGAAAAGTCACTCTATGGTCACTGTACTTTGGTATCGTTGGTTAAAAAGGAATGCTCAGAATTTTAAAGATTTAATTATTCTGAAAGTCCCTATAATTTCACTCAATTTTTAATTTGGTCCCTATAGTTTAAAAATTTTTAATTAGGTCCTTACATTAGATAAATTTTTGTAATCAGGTGCTTAAAGCAATCTAAAATTAAAAAAAAAATTAAAATTTTATATAATTTAATAGATCATAACCCAACATTTTTTTTTATTTGGGCGTACTTAGACAAGATTTTTTACTTGGATTCTCGTTCCCGTTGAGCACAAGGATTCTCCTCAGTACATTTGCAGAGGGATGGGAGAGCTATATTGTATCATTAGTTGCTTTATTTCTGTTTGATGACCTGCTTTCTATTAGTTTTGTGACATTTGTCTAAGGAGGATTTCTTGTAGTAAAAATTTCTTTCCTCAACCACCTAAAAAAAATCAATGCTTTTGGTTTCGGCTGGATCAATTAAACCACTATTACAGTTTTTTTCTTTTTCCTCAGCTATCATCATAAGATATTACTCTCAAAAATAAATATAAAAGAAGTCCAGTACTTCAATGTGCCTAAGAACATAGAAGCATCCCATGATGTACACTCAGCCTCAAAAGCACCATACTTCACACTCAATAAAGGTACACAGAAAAAATTCTATTCATGAATGTCAATTTCGGATGTCATACATACCGTATGCATACGCTATGGACGGGTTATACTCGTTTCGCACTATGGTTTCTCCATCAGCATACCAAGCAATCTCTTCTCCCTGACGAATCTCTCTTGGACTGTTCCCATGCACACAGACCTCAATCAAAATTGACACGCATCCATAGAACACAGTTCACAGTAACAATTTGGGCGGAAAAAAAAAAACACTTACTTCAGTGGACGAAATCGGACGGTGACCGTGACATTCTCCTTCGCTCGTTGCGCATCCAACGGCACAGCTTCCGGATAGAAGCTGTGCGGCTTGCTTCGAGCCGAGGAAGACGCGGGGGAGCTCTGGCCGTCAACGGAAGTTTCTAGAAACTGCTTAGACGACGACGTAGTGGAAGAGGAAGGCGAATTCGCGGCCTTCGAGGTTCTCACTCCGAATCTCTTCGATTTCACACCTTGCTTCGATGCCATCGCACACTTCCACACTCAAAGCTCTCAACAATCTACACAAACAAATAACCTCAAAAAAATAAATTAAATAATCAAAAAAAATAAAAGAAAACAAAAATTCGCGAACTAAACCGAGCTGAAAAAACGGAAACGCTTTAAAATGGAGGGAAACAAGGGGAAAAGGCGTGGAAAAGTGAAGAGAGAGGATTGACCCGAGAGGGAAAAGAATCAGAGGCGCATTGTGGAGGAGATCGAGGTGGAAGAGACAGATCGGGGAAGTGCGAGTGAGAGAGCTGAGTGAATGATGAAAAATTAGCGCGCAATAATCTTCAGCAGCAGAAGAAGCAGTATTGCGTCAATTACAGTTAGAGAGAGAGTGAGAGAGAGAGAAAGAGAGAGAGAGAGAGAGAGAAAGAGGGAGGGAGGTTGGAAGAGGTTATTGCCTTGGCTTGGAAGCGATGGCGATGGGGTGCCCTTCATCAAAAAGCGTAAACCTTATATTAAATGGAAATTGTTATTTTTTCTTTTTCCCTTTTTTCCGTCGAGCTGAAACGGAGGGAGAGAAAGGAAGGAAGGAACATGAAATTAAGAGAGAGAAACAAATTAGGATAGGGGAGAGTGGAAGGAGCAGGTGCCCGAGATGGTACAGAAAGAAAGACAGAAGCAAGAAGGGAGAAGAAAGTAGCAAATTTTGCACGAATCTCTATTTTCTCTTCTTTTTTCTTTTTTTCCTTTTGGTCTAGCTATTCCCTCTCTCGGTCTCGGGCAGAGCTTATTGCTGGGGTGGGGTTGCTGCTTGGCTGCTCGAGTTGGTTGTCTTTCACAATCTCACGGGAGCCGCGTGCCACGACAAGACAAGCAACACACTCGGACTTGCTATCTACTATTACTATACTAAAATACTAAATAATACGAGTGCTGTAACTTTAAACCTCAATTTTGTCATCGACCCAAAAAAAAAAAAAAAACCTCAATTTTGTCGATGTTATTAGATACTTAATAATT
Source organism: Pterocarpus santalinus (assembly GCA_031439595.1). Classification (NCBI taxonomy): domain Eukaryota; kingdom Viridiplantae; phylum Streptophyta; class Magnoliopsida; order Fabales; family Fabaceae; genus Pterocarpus; species Pterocarpus santalinus. The sequence goes on from CM062532.1 coordinate 65,229,630, forward strand.
AAGAATTAGGTAAATAATTGGTAATTTTAACTTTAGTTTTAGTGAATTTTAATAAAAAATATGTATTACTAATCATAAATCTCAATTATATTATTAATAAGTTTAGGTGAAAAAATTTTATATTATTATTAATTTTTATTCCACTATAAACTATTAATATTTAAAATTTACTAAATTCTAATTAATTTGACTTAAATCAATCTATCCACTTTAGAAATAAAGTTCTTAGTGATTTTTTTTTTATACATAAGAGCCAAATCCAAAATTTTATTTAAAAAAATAAATACCAAATAATTTGATCTAACTAAAAATTTGATATATTATTATTAATTATTTTATGACATTTATTATATTTACTTGAAATATAATTAAAATCAGAATTATTTATAAATTAATCTTTTTATATCTAAATAATATTTAAAATTATGAGTAAAAATATCATTTCTTTTAACATAAATATACCAAAATATTTTATCTTACTTTTCGATGAAGAAAATTTCTTTCTGTTTACAACTTTTTAACCACATATTTCATATTTTATTCTTTCTTTTTTTCCCTTGTTTAAAGTGGTTTACGTCTAAGAGGTATGTTATTTGTACATACCTTTTTTTCCAACACCCCAACACCCTCTCTCAGCTTTTTCTCTCTCCATCAATCATTTCACTCTTTTCATTTTCTTTTACAATTTTTTTTTCTCTTTTCTATCTCTGGATGTCCAAGGTGTCTACCTACCCCAGTGGTACAAAAAACATTTCTCTACATCTAATACTTACTTGAAGTGGAAAAGCTTTTCATTCAAGAATATACAATTTTTTTTTCCTAGTGCACCACCAATTGTTCACCTACGTGGCAGTTGCCAGGGATATAGGCCCAGGGTCGTCCTTTTGGTTTTTGGCAATGAGACCCAGCGTCATCCCATTGCATAAGACAAACAATTTTTTTATTTTTTCACAGGAGAAACAAAATTTACACCTTGTTAATAAAACCATTTCTGTTAATGAAACCCTTTCTATGCATGCCCTTCTTCCACGGTACTCATTAATCGTTATTAACCAACTTTTATATATATAGGAGCTATTAAGTATCCGAAAATTAACCTATGTTACTATTCTTGTAATATTATAATGTTTTTCTTTTGGTTTGAAGGGTTGAAAATACACCTTTTTTAAAAGGCTTAATTAGACAGTTTATATTAAAGTCCTAAAAATAAAATAAAAAAATCTCATTTGGAGACGCAAAGCCCTTTTTAATGGCTTGAGTCGGATTAATCAAATTTCTAATAATAAAATCCAACAAGAAATCAATAAATTCTACTAAAAAAAAATATAGCTTCGTCAGTATGATTTTTGTTCTTGTAATTCTTTATTCTTTTGTCTTTTTTTTTCCCAAAAAGAAGGTACAATTATTTTTTGGAATTTGAGATTGTTCTTTTTAACAAGTGTTTCTTGGTTTCCTGCTTAAATAATAATATTGTAAAAGCTCTAAAATTAGAGTTTAAATTTATTTAGTATATTACTTATTTGGATGGCCTTTTATTTACGAGTAATTAACCAAAAACTTTTTTTAAACATTTTCATATCACTATAATGAAATATTTTTTGATAGGAAAAATTATGCAAGATATTACTCTCACAATTCTGAGATATGGAATATTTATAATTACTCCCCTTTTTACTAAGTATGGGTCCTAATAATCTAATTTACGTTCTCATCATTACAAGAAACCAAATTTCTTATCACTCATCTAACAATTTGTCACTATTATTATAATGAAATATTATTAATATTTTTTTGGCTTTAATAATCCATTTCATTGACATTGAAGGAATTACGAAATTTAACCAAATGATTGAGACTTGTTATGCAATACATTATTATTTGTTATATGGTACATTGTCCGTCCACTTAATTCCATTGCTACTTTTTAAGATGGTAGACATGGACAGTTGAAATAAAGTCAAAGGCTGCCTTAATCATGTGGTTAGCTATGTATTAACTATTATTATCTTGTCATTTAATATATTACTTAATTTATTTTGTTTAAAAAAAAAAAGCAACTAGCTAGACGGATTAATCTAATCACTCAACATACGCTAAGGTTGTGAGTGGCATGTTATAATAGGTATGATAGGATAAATTAATACTATATATTATGATTTTATCTATTATTTGGTGCAGTTAATATATTGGATAAGATTATCTATCATAATTCTTTTATACATCAAAATAATGAATAATTTAATCAAGTCTAAAGAAGTTATATTAGACTTGATTAATTTTTAATATATAAGAGCTCTTTTACTTTTTATTTTTTTATATTTTATTAAAATAAAAATAATTATTAAACAAATAATAAAAATTAAAACTATATAAATAAAAAATAATATTATTTAATTAAAATATTTAATAATAATAAATAATTTTACAAATAATATGTATTATAAAATAACTATGCAATTAAACTAATATAAAATATATAAATAATAATAAATAATATTTAATATAAATTTAATTATATATAATAAAAAATTATATATAATGTATAATATAATCAAATAAAGGAATGTAATATTAGATCTAATTGGATTTTAATATATTAAAACTCTCTCTATTTTTTTCTCTCTAATTTTTTATATTTATGCAAAACTATTTATTAAAATATATAAATATATAAATAATTTTCAATAAAAAATTGTATTAATATATAATTAAAAAATAATTATAATAAAAATTATATTTTATTATAATCTATTTTTTTGTTATATTTTATATAATATAATATTTTTTATAATGACATACAAAATATTGTATAATATTAAAATTTTATCAGGTTTATACTAGCAGCCCTTATCCTATCATACCTGTTAAATGGGCCCTAAGTTCATATGTAGTATATTACTACAGAATTAACCTAAATCAACACAGATTAAAAACTGACTTATAAGATGGGATCGATCTGAACTTTCTAAAAATATATTGCACTAAATACGGTAGTTTTCAATTAAATGCAAATATACATTGGGTCTAAGTGGGTCTAAGTAATTCCATGGCCTTAGTTTATCACAATTAAGTATTTATCATTTGGGTTTATCTTTGTTTTTTTTGGGACGTGCATTTCCGTTTATCTTAAAATCCAAAAAATTGCTCAATATTGCTCGTAGTTAATTTCTTTTTTTGGTGAAATGTACTTAGATAATTTTATTCTTTTAAAAAGTATATTTGGATTAATATATGAATTGTTAGCGTGAACAGGTTTATTTTTTCCATTCATATTCATATATAATAATAATTTGACATGCGTTACTATTTTTTAAAGAAATAATGATGTATTCGAAACAATATTATCAATTATTATATTAAAAAAGCAATATTAGCAATTAATAGAAATGGGACATAAGTCAATAAGGTGGTTAAAAAAAAAAAAAAGAAGTTATAAAAACTCTTAATCCTTCTTGTAAACCAACCAACTATGAACAACAAGAAATGGATCAAAGAGGATGATTTGGATCTTTTAAGCTGAGAATGTTTATAAAATAGAAAAAAAAAAGTGGGATTATTTATTTTTAAATTAATAATTTTTAATATGTATAGATCTTATTAAAATGATTAAAGGATAAATATCTCCATTTTCTCATTTTATAATTATCTTTATTTGAGAGGATCCTATTTACAATGGAAAATTCCTGAAATCATAATTTTAATTTCAGCAAATAAATCTCAATAAGGGAGAAAGACAAATATAAATTGAACACATTAAACAATATAACATTGTGTGTGAGATCCAAGAGCACCTCCAACGCTAAAATTTCACCGTCCGAGTTACTGTAGGTGTCAGTCCCACTTTGATTTTTGTCGTTGGAGACCACACGCGAAACTGGGAGACATAGTGTTGAGTTCCACTGAACCGGGATACAAACTATTTGTATATCATTCAATGACCACGTGACAACTAAATTATGGCAATTTTTTTTCTTATCTTTTATTAAAAATAGTAAGAAGTGAGGTCAAAAATAATATTTAAAATGAGAATAAAATTGGGACCTTTTATTAAAGAAAAAATCATAATATTATCTCATTTTTACTTTTTTATAATATTTTACTGATATAACAAGGAGCAAGGAGTAAGGTCAAAAGTAGGATGCAAATTATCCATCTCATTGGAGATGCATGAAAAGCTATCCGCCAAGAGTGAAAATTAATACCTTTCAACGCTAACGTGACGTTAATCATCGTTCTTTGCATATAAGAAACAACTGCTATGAGTGTTCTCTTTCTTTTTTCCCATGCCACAAAAAGGGAGAAAAAAAAATGTTCTGTTCATTCCGCATGATAAAAAGACATAGTATCACATGTACAATGGTTGTAACAAACTATAACATCGTTGCATGATTCACAATCTAAAATTAACAATTTAAACGAAGTTGCATGCTTCAATCTTAATATTCAATCCAGTTAGCGCTCACATCAACCGGTGCAACATGCATTAGCCCTAGAACGGGAATGAGCAAATCCATAAGGAAGCGTGCAGAAAATGGCAATGTACTTGAATTATCATAGGGACAGGACATGAAAGCAGTTAAAGCTTTAATTTTATTGATGCTTGTGCCACTGTTAAGTAGGACCAAAAAAAAAAAATTCTATGCAGTAACTGGGAAAAAAAATTTATACTATTTGTCAATGTAATTATAAAAAATTAATAAATTAGAGTGAATAATTACTCTCTATAATTTAATTTTTTTTATAAAAAATCATCATGATTCAGCACTTCTTTATATTTCTATTGGTTAATAATATAAAATAATTTTATATTATCAATACATACAAATTAAACTCTTTTTATAATTATATTGATTAATAATATAAAATTATTTTACATACTAAAAAATTAATATAAAAAAATACCACCTTGCTATGAAACAAAAATAAAAAGAGAATTCTATCTACCATTTCTATCTCTAAAGTAATGTTAATATTTCACATAACTAGTAACACGAAAACTCTTTTTTTTCCCCCTCAAATCTTTAAGTCAAACACTTCCTTATGCTACAATTCACTTTGAGAAATTTTTTCATGGTCTTGAAGTATTACGTGATTGTGCTCCCAGTCAATCATGTAAGTATATTTTTTTATAGAACTCGCCACTAACACACAGTCTCATGTAAAATATACTTATATAATTGGTTGAAAATATAATCACGTAATACTTCAGAACTATACAAGTATTTCTTATTCACTTTAGGGTTATGAAACCTTAATATGTATCAAGATCTTCTAATATTTATTACAAATAAGAAAAGTGCCATATTACAAAAAAGGCACAAACTTATCATGATAAAATTTACAAGTATTTATATACTTTAATTTTAGTATATTATCAATATAAAATTTTTTTATATAAATATTTAATTATATATTATTACATTAATAAAAATATTTAATTCAATAATTTATTATTTTAAAAATTTTATAAATAAAAATATCTAATTAAATAATAATATAAAAATATTTTATATTACCAATATATCAAAATTTCTTTTATTTATATTAATCGTATTAACGAGAAACACAACAAGGGGGAATCATAATTGATTAAAAATTACCGCATATCCGTGCTTCGGTCAACGATAGTGGAAATTGGATGCTTACCGTTTTTGACATTGCGTTAAGCGGGCCCAGACATGCGCCACGGACGGAAATGAGAGAAAACACTGCCAAAATAATTTTGCCCTGTCCAAAAGTAAACAGCGCCCCTTTTTTCATGGCAGTTCCAGTTTCAGGAAAAAAATTGAAAACCTCTCTCAACTTTTCAACCTTATCGTTGAAAGAAAAGGAGGAAATTAGTCTCAGAAAATTTATAACTCGTTTTAGAACAAATCTGATACATTAAAAACTCGAAGAATATTTTCATTTTCCTTAATTGGAAATACCATTAAATTAAAAATCATAGTGCACGAGTCTGAGCCTCGTGATTCACATATGCAGCATCCAAAAGAAAAAGAAAATAGTTTCATTGTTAATCTAAAATTTGGATAATGTTTAAAGAATGTGACCAAATCCATGTCACCGGTTTGGCTCCGTTTGTTTATATCAGCTTTGTAACTATCCGAAAGGGGAAAAAATTATCCCTCAGGTGTATGAGTCTTTTATTTAATTAGTACTTCATACTATATGTCATTTTGTGATACTGCTACACTGCTACCGACTTGAAATAGCATGTTTGGATTTCTTCCTTTTTATTATTTTGTTCTTGAATACAAAACATGCAAAGCATCTATGGATTCATAATTCAGTATTAGAATCACTGTATTCCAAGTCGTCTAAATGAACCAAACACAATAGAACTATAAGTAATGTACCTTATCATTTTGTATCACATTAACAGGGATTTTAACGATGATTTCTTGATTAGGTTCAAGTCATTATTTTAACACTTATAACTTTATGTTTTGCAAACATCTAAGTATACATGAATATAACAATAAATTTTGGGAAAATACATTGCATTGGCAGATCATTTACCTAATAGTGTACAACATATGTAAATAAAAAAAGGTGCAACCGACTGCAAATTTTCTTATTTTGTCATTTTGTCATCAATTCATATCACCTAACGGGATCGCAAGCTCGTCGATTCCTTGAATCAAATCATTAAAAGAAATTTACTCACATTAGAAGAAGACAAATTAAGCACAGCAAGATACTCAAGATTTGAATCAGGCCACTAGTACTTTGGCCTCTCCCTTAATTATGAAGGATGCAATACAACTACCAATCAGGGACTTTTATACTTTGCGTCTGATCAAAGAATGATAATGAAATAGTGTACATCATCACTAATTATGAAAGAAAATGAAAAGTTCTATGACGATTTTTTCATTTTTCTTGAATCGAGGTTGTAAAATACATATTAATCCCAAACTTTGATGACATATATTAAACGGTGAAAGAAAAGTGGAAAACCTAGTATTCTACAGAGGAAGCAGAAAAGGATGTTCATTTGTCGCACAACTTTTTTGTATAAAGAGATGTTCAAAATTCAGGAGACAAACCATATTCACATCTTTCGCTTTTCTGCTGATGGAAATTGAAGTAATACTGAGATGACCTTCCTTTAAGACCCGTGAAAATTGTCAGCAATTGGAACCTCACCCACAAATGAACTTCTGGTTAAAGTTGCTGAGTTGCACTTTCTAATTTCTACTCAATATGTTTTACTTTATCCATCGTCTTAAACTTGCATACGTCATCTCCATTTTCCTGATAAACCAGTAATATTTTTTCCACAAACCAAATTAAACAATTAAAATTAAATTTATTTTAGTATTTATAACCAAAAAATGTTTTAGTTTTTTAATGTCAACCTTAAAACGTGTAATATTTCTATTTTTTAAAATGTAAAACTAATTCTTTTAAATATGAAACAATATAGTTAAAGCTTTTATTTTTAGAGAACTGATAGGGGGACATAGAAATAGTGGACGTATACGCGACGCATTTTGAAAAATAAGAAAAACGAAAAAAATACTTGAATAATGGATTCCATATAATCATTACTACTTTTATTCAAAAAAAAAATTTATTCAAAAGTTTTATACAAAACTTACTAGCATGTATACTATTCATGCTGACAAGTTTTGTAAAAAAAAAAACACTTACCAGCATGAACAATTCACACGCTAGTAAGTTTTTGGATTAAAAAAAACTGAAATAAAGTAACAATAATTATGTGCGACCTATTATGCAAGCATTTTTGTCGTTTTGCTCACTTTTTTGTGTACATTTCTTATTGCGTCACAAAAGATGCATCCGCCAAACATTTTTCTTATTTTTATTCTTGTATTATTCTTCATATTCATCCAATAGTTATCCAATGACATATTATTCTATCATTTGTGTAGAAATACATAAATTTGGAAGAATTATAATTTTTCTTTAATTTTATATAAGGTTTTCATTATACTGCTTTTTTTTTTTTGGTATGCTTTGAAATTATTTACTATTAAATTCTGTATCAAAATTTGTCCAACAATCATCTAAATAACAGTGTCAACTAGGTAGAACATCTCAAATTAATAAGGTACCACAGAAATTATGCCAACATGTTGCTGGTTTAAGTTTTTTTTTTTTTTTTTTTTTGTATCCTTTTCTTTGTCGATTGTATTTTGGTCTGTTGCAGCTTGTTGTACTGCTGCATGTTCTTTGGCCTTTGTTATATTTTGAACTATCTTTGCTTGCTCCCCTCCATTCTTGGAGTGGTTAGAGCTAAGTTTACTCATCGAAAAAAAACGTAACACAGAAATTATATTTTTATACATATTCTCCGTGTAACCCTGGCTGTCCGGAGGAGTCATCCCTCACCAACCAATCAATCATTCCATGCAAATTGCAAAATATAAGTTCTTTTGTATTGGATGCTTTACCTGTTTCATTTTTTCAAAAATAAACGGAAATAATGTAATGATAAAGCCTGTGTTTGCCCTGAAAAGACTGAAAATCCCCACATCTTTAGTTGGGCTCTACTTTGATTTCGACTCTCTTGTCACTTATCCTTTCACAAATCATTTCCGACCTAACTTCAATATCAAATGGGCACTGTTAATATACAATTGGAAAGAATTATATGAAATTGATAACTACAACAACAACCAAGATGACATACAAATACATGCATAGTGATTACAGTAAGAAATAACTTCAAAAACAAAGTTTAATTTTAATATGTTTTAGTATAAAATTTATCATATTATTAATTATATATATTAATATGAAATTAATTTTGAGATATTATCAGTATAAAATATTTTATATTATTAACTAATTATATCTCATATAAAATACATACATTTTGAGATTTAGTTAATGTAATGATATATATAATTAAATAAACTAGTGTTAAAAAATTATATTAATAGTATATCATAATTAAATAATAATATTAAAAAACGACTAAACCTTTATTTAACTGACCTTAAGCTCTGATAGAAGAGAATAGCTGTGTTATGTAATTAATAATTAACGTGAAATTTTATGAAATTTTTGTGACATAAATAAAAAAATATATTATAATTAACGTGCTAGCATAGTTGTTCGTGTATATTCCGTCACCTCGTATTTGTGAAAATTCTAAGAAAATAAACTGCACATTTTCGATCTCAAAGTTAGTTTTTTTTTTTTTTTCTGCTTTCTCATTATATTGTCTCTCTATGTAATGTTTTTTTTTCTTTCGCGTCTCTTTTTAAAGTGGGCTGTCCTTCGTTAATTTGTTTCTTGAAACCAACTTTTATATTTAATTAATCTTAGATGATTGTGACATTAAAATGAACTGTCATTTTAGTAGTTAGTTTCCCATGACGAAAGCAACAGCATGAGATACAGACAGAAATTCTTCTTTGTTCGACATAGACATATGCAGACTGCAATTGTCTTTATCCTATCAATAATAAGTTCAGAATTTTAACATACAGCACGAATATACCTGGCATAATTAATTAAACTAATAATATTCATCTATAACTGTTGAAATCGCATCTAAAAAACTGCAGAAAAAAAAAAAATTTACCGACCAACCCGTAGTTCAGTAGGCACTGATTCAAATTATTAAGATTGGAGTACTACACCATCCATTTTCTTTTCTCTTTAGAGGTAGATTATAGAATGTTCACCTTTAAATATAAATATTAAATGTTCACTTTCTTTTTATCTGTTATAGGTAATTATTTTATTTTAATTATTTAATTAATACTGAGTTTCGAGTTTCGAGTTCCACGAATACTGGGCTCCGAGTTAAAAATTAGACCTTACACTAACAAATATCAATGTAAGGATATCAGGTTCCGAGTTTCGAGTTCCGAGTTGGGTCTCACATTGACAAAAACATATAAACACCGAATTTCGAGTTCCAAGTTGGATATTGACAACAGGTTATCTTTAATATCATGTATTAATATATTAAATTTATTCCATTATTCTCTACCATTAAATTTGTAAATAGCTTTAGATCAACAGTTTAATTTTAAGTAAATATTCAATGTTCATATTCTATGGTAAGCATTCTAAATGCTACCTTCTTTAGATACTTGTACTTTTGATATAAAAAAAGTCATTGAGTTTGCATAACTTAGCTTGGGGCCCTTTTTAATTAGGTTTGTTTACCGTCCTTTCAAACAAGCAATTACTTCCAATAGCTGTAAAAGTTGGCTTGTCTTGTTTTTCATGACTTTATATCAAGGAATTGATAAATAATTTTTGGGGATTTCTAATTATATAATGAAAAAAAATTTTCCTATAAACTCTTACTTATTTTTTCTCTAACTTTTCCATCATATCAAGGTATGTGCTCTGATGCATTAGGCTATTTATAGTGCACCACATGCTAGGTAAATTTAATAGTGAACATTGATGGAGAATGCATACAATCCATCACTATTAATTTATTGTAAAAAATCAATTTTTTCACTGTTATTTTATGACTTTCTTTCTCTCTCTGCCTTCATGCTCATGGACTCCAAACTCTCCACTCTTGCTCCTCTACCATCATCGTCAATGCCAGCATCTTCGTGACTACCATGTGAGCCTAAACAATTTATAGTGGAAAATTTTTTTTCCTCTTTACTCTTACTTATTTTTTCTCTAACTTTTCCATCATATCAAGGTATGTGCTATGATGCATCAGGCTACTTATAGTGCACCACATGCTAGGTGAAATTAATGGTGAACATTGATGGAGAATGCATACAATCCATCACTATCAATTTATTGTAAAAAATCAATTTCTTCAATATTATTTTGTGACTTTCTTTCTCTTTTTGCCTTCACGCTCATGGACTCCAAACTCTCCATTCTTGCTCCTCTACCATCATCGTCAATGACAGCGTCTCCATGACTACCATCTGAGCCTGGCCAATTCATTTTTCGCCACCAACAAAAACTGCATCATCATTGTAAATAAAAATGTGAGATTAACACTTCCCATCATATGAAACTTGGAGTGTCGGTTGGATCGCCAACAACAGATCCGACCCATGTGGCCAACACCACAACAAGTGTGGCTCCACCATCCACCTCAAGCATTGCCACAGTAACTCCTGGTCTATTAGTTTCATGTGGCATTTTGCAGTTCCACAACCATATTTCAATGGTACCAGAGGTAGTTGAAGGAGGAGTGTTGAGGGAAAAAGAAGATCGTGGTGAGAATGATTTTAAGGGAAAGAAGAAAGCCGGGTTTACTATGTGCCATTGTTGAATGTTGGGAGGCAGAGGAGTAAAGGAGACTATGGAGCTGGTGAGAAGTACAGGAAAAGAAAGTGATTTTTTATGGTGAATTCATAATTATAAATTGTATGCATACTCCGTCAACTTTACCATTATATTCACTTGGTATGTGTGGTGCACCACAATAACCTGGTACACCATAGCATGCGCCTCATATCAATGATTAAGTGAGAATTCATTGTAAAATTTGAGGGACTTTAGCTAGAGAATAGGGACTAAATATTGTCCCTTTCTTCAAAAGATACTTTATACTCGAGTATAGTTTTATTTATTAAATCCCCATTTCATAACTATAAATCTCCAAAAAAATTAAACACGAATCCTCATTTTATCTCTTGAAAATTTTCTTTCTATGTACTCAAGTGCAAATTTATTTATGCAATCTCTATTATATAACTTTAAATCCTAAAAAATTTAACATTGATCTCTATTTTATCTCTTCAAAATTTTTCTCTCATCAAGTTTGAGAGACAAAAAGTTGGAGAGATAATATTTTTTCTATTACATAACTAAAATTCTCCCAATACTTGTTTATCAGTCCTCCTAATGTGATAGTTATGTAAAACGAGACAAAACAATTTTTACATGTTTTAGATATAGTTAAGAGTAATGTTATATTGCCCACGGTTTTATCGACACATACGGTGTCAACCGTATGTAAGTGCAAAACGACAAAAGGATTGCAGCATCTCCAGCAACCATATACCACTTCTCTACGATCATTCATTTTGTCAAATTGAAAACACAAATGAAAATAAAAAAGAGGGAAAACAAAACCCGCGCATACCTCCTCCTCCTCCTTCATCCCCTCCCTCCTCGCCAAACCACCCGTGCATATCTCCTCCTCCTTCATCCCCTCCCTCCTCTGTAAACAACTCCAAACCATGCCTAAACCATAAAGCCTCATCCTGCTTCCTTCATCTCCAGCTTCTCCTATTTCATCCCTTTTTGGCACCAAGTATTAAGTGGAGATTGCTGCTGAAGTCCCTCAAACATAAAATCGAAGTCTTCATTTCAAAATCTGCTGCTAATTCTTTGATTATTCATTTCCCTTGTAACCAGATGATTTTGGTCTTCCAATAGCGGCGCACTCCTATTCTTCTCCGGTGACCGGCGGCAGCAATATCTTCTTCTCCAGTCAGCCCCCAAACCAGATTTCAGTTTTGCTTTTTGAGAACCCTTTATTTATGTGATGATTGGTTCTTGTTTTTGGTTGTCGTTCATGGCCCTGTTGCCATTTCACTGTCTTCTTGTTTCAATATTCCCCCTCATTAATATTTTCTTTTTTCCTGTAATTTTTTTTGGGAGTAGCCTGATTAATATTTGTTATGTGAGTGTTCCTTGAAGTTATTGTCTCCTCTGATTTTTTCAAAAAGTGGCTGCTTGAGTTGATGTCTAAATTCTGCTTTGGGTCTCTTATTTAGATTATTTTTTTTTAAAAAAATCTGAATAAAACAAGAAGCAAAGGAAATTTGTGAAATTTCCCTAAGTCATAAAGGGCTCAACAATCTGTAACTTATTCATATAACATAAATGTTGCTAAAATCAGCGATTGATGATGAATCCGAGCATGTTTCGACTGTGTGCAGACATAGTTATTAGTTTTTATTGGAAGTGTGTGCTTGCGTTTTTTTCTTTCTTGCAATGCTTGAGTTTACTTAAATATAAGAAATGAGTTTACTTAAATATATCAATTTCGATTTTTATTAAGTAATATATCATGATTTATATAAACCATGAGTTTACTTATATCACTTAAATATATTTAATCTGAGTTTACTCATGGTTTATTATTATTGGATAAAATTAACAATTCAATTTTTAGAATATTAAATCTATTTCTTAGAAATAAGATATTTTGTTCCCACTCTTATCTCTGTTGCTGAGTTTTCTGTACAGTTTTAAGAAAACATGAACTGTGCTGAGAATTAAATCATATCTTGTAATTGCTTTGTAGAATTAGTTTCCTATGTTTCATTTCCCATGAGCAACAACTTCTTTCTGCCTCGAACTCATCGGCTTCCTCATCATGTTCCTCCCTCTGTTGTGACATCACTGACCCATCAGCTCTCACTCATTTGCCTTTCACTCACTGACCCATTCTCTCTTAAACCCATAGGCTTCCTTCTTCCTCCTTCGGATGAAAAGCAAGTGGCAGATCCATCAATTTTGCTGAACGTTTTCTCCCCCATTTTGGTTAGTTGCTTTAACTATGGCACTTTTGTTATTTTCTTTTGGGAATATAAATCTATTAGTTCTAAAAAAGAAAATGGAGAACAATATTCAGTAGAGATTATCGCTGTTGACAATATTTGATTTTAGAATGAAATTGTATTTGAAAAAAAAACTAATCTCGCTTGACTTTATTGGACTATGGTGTTAAGCATTTTTATTAAATATAATTTATATAAATCTATTCTTCTTTTGCAGTTTTGGGATTTAAATTATAGTCTGGTCTACCTCAACAGAGTAATGCTTGAGCATTGTAGGGGAAACTTGAGCTTTTCATGTTCTTCTGTCTTGGACATATTTTATGCTTTCACCTTATGATCTTGGCAACTGACTTGTTAGGAAGTATTGTAGGCTGCATGTGCATTATGGTTGATTTAACTATTAGATTTACATGTCTTTTTCTGCAATAGGAAGTTTTATTTCTTAATCATTATATTATTAACTTAACACTTTTCTACACATATGTACAAGTGAATCTAATTAATGGCTGTGTCTTTGTACTTATATTATTGTTGTAGGGTCTATTTATATTATTGTTGTCTTGCTGCAAAATTGTTGTAGGAGCATGTTAGTTAAGGCGTATACAGGGGATCATTATCATAACATAGTTGTTAGTGTTTTCTCTACTCTTCACTTGGCTTATGTGGGTTGAGCTACTTGTATGAACTTATCAGAAAAAAAGGAAGCTTCAACAGATACTAGTGGAGTACCTAAAAATACTATCTAGAAAACATGAAGCAAGTTCTGCAGGTAGGATTGAAAATAAGTTGCCATGTACTGATTATTTTGAGTGCTGAAGAAAACAAAGAAAAATGTAGATCAAGAATAATAATGAACTCATTGAAGAATTGCTTTCATGTTAAAAGGTCCTTTGTACATGCATTTATGTTTCGAAATCCTTTCCTTTCTATATCGGTTCTTTGTTGCAAGCATTAGTACATGCATTTTTGTTTAGATGTTTAGCAATGTCTTGTTTTGTCAATTATCTTTTAATATGTTCTTTTAACGAATTTTGGTACAGTCGAATTCCTGGGAATTCTCTTGATGCTTGTGTGTTTCGATAATAATTGTATATGTTGTTTTCACCCTTCTATTTTGTCAAGTGAGGAATGATAAAATTTTTCACAATAAAGATCTAAATTGGGACCAGATGGTTTCCCTCATTAAATTGTGTTTGGGTTTCTGGGTAAAGGCCTGGTGTAAAGACTTTTCTTATCATCCAGATATATTTGTGTACAATTTACATGGTCTAAAATCTTGGAATGGTAGAATGTAACTTTGTGTATGTTCCCTATAGTGTTCAGTTGTTGTGAATTGGTAATTAGCAACATTACTTTTTAGTTTTTAAGTCAATTTTTAATGCCTCATTGGTGATGGTCATCTTTGCAGGGTGTTGTGTTTGTTTGAACAGAAATAGCTCAGTTGTATGGCCTTGGTTCTTTCTGCTGTGTTGTGGTTCTGTTGTCGGATGTTCTGTGCTTCTTAGAGGCCTTTTGTTTAATGTGATTTGTGTTTTTGCTGCAATGTTGGTTTGTCTGATTGCCTGCTGGTGTTCCTAGTGCTAGTAGGTTAAGCTATTTTTTGGAGTTCTTTGGCCCATAATAGGAGGGCGAAGCAACTCTAATGGCATGCAGAGAATTTGAGCAAGGTTGAACATTTGAAATGTTATACACTTGGAGGAGCCTTGGCAGAGGAGATCTTGGGTGAAAGTGAAGCTGACATGAACAAGCACAGGGAGGCATATTTATCAAATGTGGTGGTCGGTGTTGAGGCAACTGTTCTTAATACTATTGCAGTTTTTTTATTTAGCTAAGAGTCTTCTCGGATGTCTCTAGTTTTGCTAAGATCGGTCATAATTCTGCTGTAGTGGGTGTTTTTTGTTTTTCACTATGATATTCTGGTGCCTTTTGGTTTTTATGGTGAAGGGTTTGTTGTATGCATGAGTCTGGTAGAGAATAAAAATGTTTAGTAACACTTACTGCAAGTTTATTTGTGTCAAAAATAAAAGTTTATTTCTCAGTTTGTCTTTTAATTTTTGGAGATACCTTGCCTTGAGCAAGGCTTTCTTACTCATTGTGTATCAGAATCCCAAAATTCATTTGGACAAAATATAAGCTGAGTTTATGAAAGTCAAAATAATTTACTAATGAATAATTGCTTATAAGACAGCTTTTTCATAAAGCCTTCGTTAAGTTAGAAGTTTGGATCATATGTATTGTCCACGCAACTTTTCACCGTAACCAAAGATTATTTTGATATGTAGAAATTGGGCTAGCAATTTTGGCTCATGTGTTTTGAATTCTTCCAAAATTGCATTAGGCTTGCAGCATTATAATGATGTGGAAGAGCACAAACCCACTTCATTTTTCCATGTGACTAGATTAGATTTTGAGAAAATATTGATTATTCTTTGCACCTACCAAAAAGAACTTTTAATGAGGTATATCTTAAACCCTAAACTATAAATCCTAAGTCTTAAAAAAATCCTATATTCGATAATAGGTGTTGGATTAATCCCATCCACTTACACCTCTTACTGTTAGGTTAATGAAATAAATTAGTTCTGAGGAAATTAGTGTTGCCGCCACCAACAATAAGAGGACTCCCCATGATCATAGAGTCAATTTTGCCATGGCTGAACAAACCTAGGTTCAGCACATGGTTGGTAATTGGGACCAAAAAACTAGTAATTTCAGTTCAATAAGCTGGTAACTTTTCCAAAAAGCTAGTAACTTTTCAGGTTCTTGGAGTTTTGTTTATATTGACCTTGCGGAATGGATTTTTGCATCAAAACAAGTTAAGACAACACTCATGCATGCTAGATTGGTGAAGGGAGCCTTATCCCTACTTGGGGAGCAACTTGCAAAGC
The DNA here is from genome assembly GCA_031439595.1 of Pterocarpus santalinus. NCBI lineage: Eukaryota > Viridiplantae > Streptophyta > Magnoliopsida > Fabales > Fabaceae > Pterocarpus > Pterocarpus santalinus. Next base: position 65,246,002 of record CM062532.1, read on the forward strand.
CTAAGTGAGGATCTACGCATGGTTGGTAACTTCATCCAAAAAGCTTGTAACTTCAGTTTAATAAGCTGGTAACTTTTGCAAAAAACTGGTAACTTATCAGTTAATTGATGTCTTGCTTCTATTGGCCTTGGGAATGGATTTGTGCATCCAAACCACATCCATTCATGCTAGATTAGTGAACGAAGCTTCATCCCCATGTGGGAGTGAGTAGCAAAGCTTAAGTGAGGACCTGTACATGGTTGGTAACTTCATCCAAAAAACTTGTAACTTTAGTTCAATAAGCTGGTAACTTTTGCAAAAAGCTGGTAACTTATCAGTTAATTGATGTCTTAGTTCTATTGGCCTTGGGAATAGATTGGTGCATCCAAACCACACCTATTTATGCTAGATTGGTGAAGGATGCCTCATCCCTGCGTAACAAGTGACTAGCGAAGGCTAAGTGAGGATTTGTACTTAGTTGGTAACTTGACCAAAAAAGCTGGTAACTTCAGTTTAATAAGCTGGTAACTTTTTCAAAAAGCTAGTAATTTATTAGAAAATTTGGATGTTGATTTTATTAGTCCTTGGGAATAGATTGGTCCAACCAAACATGTTAAGATCACACCCTAGGATATTATACCACATGGGGAGAAACTTCTAAAGCCAAAGTGAGCAACTCTCAATTCTGCACTTGGTTAGTAACTTGGGTCAAAAAACTGGTAACTTCAGTTCAATAAGCTGGTAACTTTTTCAAAAAGCTGGTAACTTATCAGAAAATTTGGATTTTGGTTTTATTGGTCTTTATGAATAGATTCATCCAGCCAAACACGTTATCACATGGGGAGAAACTTCCAAAGCCAAAGTGAGCACCTCTCGATTCTGCACTTGATTGGTAACTTGGGCTAAAAAGCTGGTAACTCAGTTTAATAAGCTGGTAACTTTTTCAAAAAGCTGATAGCTTGTCAGGAAATTTGGATTTTTGGTTTTATTGGCCTTGGGAAATAGATTGATGCAACCAAACATGTTAGGATCGCATTCTAGGATATTAGATCACATGGGGAGAGACTTTCAATGCCAAAAAATTTCCAGCTTTTTAAACTGAATTTACCAGCTTTTGGACCCAAGTTACTAATCCAATGTGAGAAAAAAATTATACTTCTTAATCCTTGCACCTCTATTTCTATGCTGCGTTTAGGCTCCCTTTATCAATCTATAATCACAGGGAGTCCTATTAACTTGTTCAGTCGAGAACCCCAATACTTCCAAATTTCTACACACCTGAAAAGTTACCAACTTTCTCAAGAAGTTACCAGCTTTTTCAACTAAAGTTACCAGTTTTTGGGCCTAAGTTACAAACCCAATGTAGGAAAAAATTATGCTTCTACGTCATTCCACCTCTAATTCCATAGTGTTCAATCTTCCTTTGTCAATCTATAATCAATAGGAATTCCATTGTACCTCCAATTTCATGTTGTATTTAGAGTCATTTTATCAATCTATAGTGCCAACGGGTCCTATTAACTTATACCATGACATAAATTTATTTAATAATCTTAATACTTCCAAAAATTTCCAAAACCTGAAAAGTTACTAGCATAATTGAAAAATATTGATTATTATTTTGAACCAAAATTACTAGCTTTTGGTACCAAGTTACCAATCTAATATAGAAAATATGAAGTTACTTAGAATTGTACCTCTAATTTCATGTGGTATTTAGGCTCACTTCATCCATTAGTAGTGCTAAGGATCCTATTAACTTGCTCCATAACCTAAGTTTACTTAGTAATCTTAATACTTCTAATGTTTTTAAAACCTGAAAAGTTACTAGCATAATTAAAAAGTTACGAGCATTTTGAACTAAAGTTACTAGCTTTTGATACTAAGTTACCAACCTAGTGCAGAAAATATGATGCTACTTAGTCATTGAACCTCTAATTCCATGTTAAAGGAAAAGAAAATGAAATAAAATAAAAAATGTATGGGGTAATGTTGGTTGGTACTCTAGCTTTTAACTAAATCACTTGCACATGGCTTCAGCGAGAAAACAAACTTCTGCAAGGAAACTACAAAAAGTCCCATGCACCATTACAATGTCATCATTCTAGCTAATATTAACACTTAGCTATTTTAGTGTTCACACATGAGAACTGAAACTTGAGAAGGAAAAATTTCTCGAAAACTTGAATAACAAACGATTTCCTGAGATGGCAAAACCACCTACATTAACAAATTTAAATTTCTGAAATGCACTAGTTGTCACTAGTGCCATGGCCAATTAATGATAGAGAAGGAACAAGGATTGTAATTCCATACAAGGAAACACCAAACTCATTCCTCATGCAAATTCACAATCACATTTGCCAAGAAAAATTTGGATTACAAATTTTAATTTAATACAAAATGCAAACTTTAGTTAAAACTAGGTAAGGAATTAACTGTTTCCAACAAAAAAAAATTGAAGTTAACGTGATATCAATTAGCATCTTCCCTCGGTATTATCTCATCAGTGTTTTTCTATTAGATAAGGCTTCTGTTCTCCCATCTTCCATGTAGCATTTTTGTTGTAATTCATCTTTTTGTCGTTGGCTCTCCTGACCCTTCTCTTCTAGTTTCTCTTGCAACATCAAAACCTGCAGGTCCAATGAAGCTAAAAATTATAATCATTTTTACCAAACATACCAGATTATATTGATTATTGAAAACAGTAAGAAAGAAAGCTGTTTTTTGGGAAATAATCAAGATTCTCACACATGCACACAAAATCATATTCCATAGTAATCTCCGTTCCAAATTGTGTGGCATTGCCAAGACCACAACCATCAACTGCAAAACTTGATCCATATTTCACACATTGCCTTAATACCACAAAGAATCCTTGCACAGCATATATCCTTGCATACCCAATTCATTTAACAATAACTACACAACAAATATTAGTACATTCCATGCTTGTAGTGAATCAAGTAACACCGGTAAATTGTGAAGACAATCAAGCCACCAAGTTTCCTTAGAACAACAACGCTTACATGTAAAACTAAGAATCAGACTTCCATCGAGGGAAAGATCTTTTACCAAAGACTTGCAACAAATGCCACCAAATTCCTATACTGCAACCTTATCCAAGACTCCAAATTTGAGCACATTCTCAACACCAAAATTCCAAGACAATGAGCTCCAAACTGCTGTCATATCACAATAGTAACAGATACTATTTTGTAAAACTGAATTTGATAGATACCAAACCACTTACTCTCTCATTCTCCTTTTTTTTTTCCTTTCTTTTTTTTTCCTAGTCGCATTCTCACATACTATCTCAATTATTCTATACCTCTCAAAATATCATAAAATCTTACAACACTTTGACTAACTCACTCATAACCTCATGGAAATCATTCTCACTCACTACCATGACTTTTTTCTTTCTCGACTCTTTTTTTTTTTTTCATTCAATCTCATTTCAAAAAAGAAACAAACTTCAACTACCAAAGGGTTAGACAAGAACCCTTGCACAACAAACAAAAATCACCAGCAAACAAAAATAAACAAACTGCCATACACACCAAAATACAAATTGTAATGCCAAAACTGAATTTGCTACCTAAGCTGAACAAATAGCACACTACAATGTATCCTATAATGTAAAATACTGAGTTACAACCTGCCACAAGATTGCAAAGCCGAGCACATTCTCATTACATCAGAATACCAAGACCTTAAGCTCTAAAAATCGAATTTGTAAGATAGGAAGCATTTGACTCTCTCATTCATTCATTCTTTTTTTTTCCCCTTCTCTGCCCCTTTTTTTCTCTCTATAACTTACTCTCTCTAACTCACACACTCAACCCTTGAAAATCCAATCTATTCCATTTTACTTTTTCACTTCATTGTTCCTTCTCTCACACTGACATTGACCATTTTTTCTGCTCCTTTTTTTATAATATATTTTCACTCTCACATGCTTACCTTTAAAAGAAAACAAAGAAACACTTCAACCACCAATGAAGTAGACAAGAGAATTGGTACCACAAAAGGAAAGAACCTAAAACATCTGCTATGCTCACCAAAAATGTTACTGCTTGATACCTTGAGATAGTACACCAACATCACTTCCCATAGCTGTAGCCAAGGTAAAGATAAATAAGACTCCTTAAACATGCAAATGCAAACAGAAGGGGAACCACCCCACACTCATATCACCTCATGGCACACCTCAAATTTCAAAAAAACCAACATCACTTACCCATTGATTGAGATAAAACAGCCAATTCATCAATTTCCTCCTTTGAAATTCTTTATTATAAAAGATACATCTATTCTTACTCTTCCAAACAGTCTAGTTTGTCCACAAAGAAAGTAATCCCCTAAACCTTTCTATAGTTTCTGCTAGTCAACAAGCCATGACTTTAGATTAGTATGAGTCAGTTAGCAGTTCATCTATTCCTATTAATATCAATGTTGCTACTATCCCACTAATTTTATGTGCATTTCTATTGCTTCATTCCTGCCTTAGTCAATTAAGATGAAAATTGCACGGAATATTAACAAGTCACTGAAGTATAAGAAAAGCATTTTTTTTTCCATCACATAAGAAAAAAGATTTGTGAATATCAAACATTATTCAAAAAATATAAGTGAATCAATATTAAAAAAAAAAAAGAATACAATCAGGAAATTCCATCGAATACAATGACACTAATGGTGTTCAATGGAATATTCAAAGCTCCATAATGTTGTGTAATGGTATATCATAATCCAATAACTTACGAGTTAGTGGCAATTTATCAAACACTAATGCAACCAAGCCAATAACAAAGAAAATAAAATAACAAATTTATTCTCAAACATAACCTCTAATGTTAAATTCCAAAACTATATTATTTCTTAAAAACTCATTCAACAAAACACCTTAGTTTCAACAACACTAACCAATGGTTTTTGGTATCCTCAAATCATGATGTACCATTCATGATTCATTTCAATGCACGTTAAGGTATTGAATGTAGAAACAAAACAATAACAATGAAGCATTATCCTGCCAGGTGAAGTCAGCTAAATATAGAAACAAAATAGTATCCAATCAACTAACCTCTCAAGTGTCTTACCAACAGGCTAATATTTTTGCCATGATGATTATTGAACTGATTTCTCTCAACCAACCAAAATCACGACAAGTACAATAACCAACAAATTTTCTCATAAGTTCAGTGTTTTAAGGGAATTGCACAATATTTAATAGAAAATTTGTATTGAATGTGAAGGCAATACCTTTGCAATAAGATATCAACAGCCACAAGAAAGCATTTGAAATTGCATCTATCAAACAACTTTTGACACGATAATATATATTATTGTTTGCATTATTGTTATTGTTGATAAAATTCAGTGATAATAAGAGAAGCAATTGACAGCTTAGGCATACCAAACAAGGACAAATATAAACATATCATAATTCATGTAGCCTCAGTATATCGAACAGATTAAGATTACTAACCATAGCTACTGATGATAAAGGAAATTAAATGTCTTCTTTTATACGAAACCCAATCTTCTATAGGATTTGACATTATGTATGGTTTGCATATCAAACAAGAGAGGTAGTTACATTCAAATAACAAAGATAAATTAATAGAAAAAGAAGTAACAGGAAAAGATCCAACGTATTAAACACTTAAGGGTGAAGACAAACAAGATAGACCAGTACATTATGAGAAACAAACATAAACATTCAATGCATTTGGTTTTTGTCTTACAGGATGGCCATCAATCAATGGTCTAACTTCTTGATAAATATTGACATGGAAGTCATTCAAATGACAGAAAAATGAAATAGAAGCACCACCACATGGTTGTATTCATCTCAGTTCTTGTATATGTTTTTAGTTAGCCCTTCAATGTTAATTCTTTTTGATTGGCCGTATACTCAAACTGATTACCATAGATAAATGCTTCAATAGTTCCAAATTTATGGACTAAACATTTACACTTATAGTTGTGCACAACTACATACGTGGTTCCATTTTAAATGTCCCACTTAGACACTTAGACTATTTAGATAGTCATGTACATTTGCACATAATTATTTTACATTAAAAAATTGTGTCTTGGGTTATGATATGAAAGTAAGTAAAATATAAAATTTTTTTCAAGTGATTTGTCAGTATGAATGATCAAGAACTTCAATGTCCAATGCCAGAATGCCACAACACATTAACAAAAAATATATTCACCAATTTTTATGCAAAATAGCTTTAAAGCAGAAAACTAAATCTTTCTACTAAAATGATTATAGTGAATGACTAAATCAATAAATAGTAAGATACATAATACATATAAGATGATTAGTGATGACAAACATATATCCTAAAAATATAAATATGCTTAAACCTTAGAAGCAAGGGGTCATTGATAAAAAAAGAAAAAACAAATTGACATCCACTCACAGCATGCTGGTTGATGTTCTTTCTGCAGTTTCTCCCAAAGGCATAGCACCATCTGTGGGCTTTGATAATGGGCAAGTACATAATTTGTTTCACATCCAACATTGTAAAACCTCTCATCATTTACATAGTGCACTTCTTTACAACCATTCTTGAACTATTCAATCCATATGCCCATTGCAACATCTTCTAGTTTAAAGAGCTAAGAATAAAAAAAAAAATTGTGCAGTTAGATAAAAGTGCTCTTACATTAAATGAGATTAAAAGAGAAAATTATACATATTTATTTTGCATTTGATAAGGACATATATAATGAAGTAATGGAAGAATATAACTTCTTGAACAAAACCCAAAATAATGCAATGATGGCAATTAAGCTTTTCAAAAATGCACCTGTATTTAGTTTAAGATAATACTTGTTTAAGTCAATTTTAAGCTCCATTTGATTTTACAAAATTGAGTCCCTGGCAAAATTTTGATGCATGAGTAAGGTTTTATTCCTAATCCCCATAACCAAACTAAGAACATGGCAACTATTTAACACTTCTAATACGAAAAAAACTTTGAGAAGCATATCCTTTGATTAACCAAGAGATTCTACAATAAGCATATAAGTTTTTTCATTTTCCATCCTATAATAGGAAAGAAGAACTTCTTACCTGGAGTTTTCTTTCCTGGTGGCCATGGACAATGAATTTTGCTATGTCTCGGGAGAGGACATAGCTAGAACCATGAGGCCAAGGTGGGTATGTATCATGTGGCCATTCCTAAAATAATAATGATAGTAATAAGAAGTAAAAAAACAAATAAATTGGTCAGCGAAGCGGAAGATGAAGTCGAGCCAAAAGACGAACTTGTGTCCAAAACCACAAACTCAGCCATACAAGAAGCAAAAAATCATGCACACTCTTACCGCTGGAGGAGGATGATGTGGCAGGTGGCAGTGGTGGTGGTGGATCCATTGCGCTTTGGGCTTTTGCGAGGAGAAGAAGAGAAAAGGAAAGGATCAAGCCATTTGATGATGCGCTTTAGAGTCTGGATAGGAATGTGAAGAGTTTCTGAGTGAGAGAAATGATGCGTTTCAGATGAAAGAAAAATGAAGTATTTCAAATTCGTCAATGCAAGTGAGAGAAGAGAAGAAGATGCGATTGAATGTGAGAGTTTCAGAGTGAGGGGCTTCAGTTCAGAGTGAAAGTGGGGGCAGCGAGGGAGCTGACGCGGGGGTATGGGTTTTGCTTTTCTTCTTTTAAAATTTAAAACTTGTACTTCACTGTTTAGATACCCTAAGTTTCTATACGACTTTTGTCTTCTTCCCACTAGGGTATACGGTGACACCGTATGTGTTCCAAAAAACGTGGTCAAAATAACATTTCTCTATAGTTAATCCTCTAACTTTTTTGGGAGGACTTAGCTGCTTCTTTTTTTTTTTTTTTGGTACTTAAAAGGTCATTTGTTTAAAGATTTAAAATTATATGAAATCATATTCGTAGAAATGTTATATTTAGGAATGTCAGTCATAGACATTCTATAAAATTCATTTGTTTAGCATTAACAATTTTTGGAAATATTTGTTAAGATTCCCAAAAATAAATTAAAATTTATTTGTTTTATAATATATATTTTTGTTTAATACTTTTTATTCCTATGTCATGGGGATATTTCATTTCAAACCCCTATGATGAAAATAAAAGGTTACCAAATCTGAGAATATGACTTTATAACCTTCCTGTGAATTATTAGTATTCAGAAATATTTTTTAAAAACTTGAAACAAGCATAAGGATATATTATTTTTAAGTAATTGTTTCCAAAAATAATTTTACATACCTCAAACAAATATCTCACAAAAATTTAGATAGGTTTAGTACCAATCATTCTACCACGAGCAAGGTAGCCGCTTCCTTTTAAACTAAATTTAAATAAATTACAAGTAAAATTGTTAAATAGCATCTATTTATTACAAAAACAGTGCATACATAAAAGCGGACTGGAGGTGCACGACAACTAATTAAAGTAGAACATAAATGTTGCAAAGGAGAGGATGACATATGAACCACATTCAGACACTCCTCGGCAGTGGCTTCGGCTATGGCTTCTGTGTGTGTTGTGCGTACTTCTACCTTTTACGATTGCAGAAAAAAAAATTCTGGCTTTCTATAAGATTTTAAAAAATATACATAGAAAATAAACTTTTCTTTTAACTACTTATATTAACATTTTTTTTTTATGTGAACTACTTACATTATTAAAGAGCACTGCTATCTCATTTAAGAGGAACTTCAAAAAACTGATACAAAAGATATGACATAAGTTAATAGATATTCCACTTTGTTTTTCAAAAAATAATATGTGTATATATAAAGAAAAAATCATAATAAAAGTGATGCCAATAAATATTTACCTTCGTGAGTTAGTGGATAAGGCTATCTTAAAATGAATTTATATTTAAAATAAGAAAGTGAGAAATATTTATTCTTAAATTAATAAAATATATCAGAATATCATTATATACCTAAATGATAAGGCTAAATACTTTATCACATTCTCACTTTAGAAGAGTTCTTTTTTTTTTTTTAATGGTAGAAAAGTTTTTTCCCTTAATTTTTTAGTACTTAAACTTTTCATGAAATTTTAGCATTTGGCATAATTAAATTATATAATTGCCTTTTATTTTTAAAATAACAAACATTTATGTTATTTTAAATTAAAAATGGCAGAGTTAAAATTTTACCAATTTATTTGGCCATATCTTAATAACATCCAATATTAACAAACATGATATTAGAACACCAAAATACAAAACAAATTAAAGATATATACCTTATAAAACATTTTGCTATTGGGAAGAGCCACTTTAAGTATTGTGGAAAGTATACATGCAGACTTGTGCATAACAAAAACATGATCTTCTCATATATATATATATATATAGCGAGTGTTGTGAGAAGATCTACCTTTTGGTGAAAGATTATTTTATTTTGTTCATTATAGACCAAACAATAATCAGATCAATGCATATTCAACCACATTAATATACTTGAGTCCAAAGCCCAATATATGATTTCCAATGATTCTTCAGTCACAAATAATTCTATAGTAATAATGGATCTCAAGAAGTGTCAGGTTCCCATTCAATTAATCTTATAAGATCAATGGAAATCCAATAAATTTCCAACATATTTATGTGATATATATGCTTATTAATCAATTCTCAAATGGATAAGTAGCCTATTAACAAAGATTAGGAGTAGTGATAAGTTAGTTGTATTTCTTGTTAAAAAGGACTAAAGTTCAAATCTAAGAAAGGACAATTAATGGGAAGACTTCTTAGGATATGTTTATTTGTATTTTTTTCAACAAAAAATCACTTTTTTTATTAAAAAAATTAATTTTTATATATTTGGATAAATGTTTAAAAATAATCAGATTCTAAAAAAATCAGTTTTCAACTTTTTTTGGAGAAGCTAAAAAGAGTAACTTCTAAAAAAAAAAGTCAATTTTCAATTTTTTCTATTATATATAAAAATTAAATATCAAAATCACTTTTTTTTAAAATCTAAAACAAATACACCCTTAGTCCTAATTGTATTTGAAAGATTAATCTCGCTATAAATTATTATTTTATTTTATTCAATAATTATTTTTATGTTCCATCAAGATTCTTTTTTTAATAATGTAGCATTGCTCTTTTAAATTATAGCAAATGGAATAGAAAATTAACATTTACTTGATTCAAATGATTTGCACATTCTTTCCACTTAAGCAATATCTCATATTCAAATATTGTGAATAAGAAAAATTAGCTTTAAAAAAGCCTTCTTCCTATAGTGTAGGTAAATTATCCTGATGTTAACGTGGTTCATTCATATATTATTTACTAATTTTTATAAAAGAAAATTATTTTTATATTATATGGAGATTCATATAATTTTTTTAATAAATCATATATTGTGATGTGACTGAAAAACGAAACAAGGAAAATAGTTCGTGCAATTAATTTGTTTTACACTATCTTTTATGCATAAATGGCTTTCCGTATAGGATAACTATAATGTCTTCCTTACTCAAATAAATAAATTTTGTAAAAGAAATGATATACAAATATCAAATTAAAAAAAAAAAAAACAGTGACAACTATTCAACGAATAGTACAGTGCTAGCAGCTTTCGTTTATTTAAATCATGTTTCAAGACCTGCTTATAAAATTTCACTTGGTCTAAAAAAAAAGTGATTATAAGATTTAAATTTATATATAATTAAAAGAATAAAAGATTATTTTTTAAAAAATTATTCTTTTTAATTTTTATAAAAAATTTGAAAATAAATTATGTATATTTTAATTATTTTAAAAAAATTATTGAAATATATAAAGATTATTTTTTAATAAAAAATAATTTTTTACCCAAAAAATCACAAATAATAAAATATTTGAAAGTAATAAAATGACATTTGATGGTGCATGTATATTTTATAATGTGCTTGAACACAAGAACGGATCCAGAAGATATATAAAGGAGGGGCCGAAAGTTAACAAATTGTATTATCAAATTAATATTATAATATGTAATAAAGAAATATTTCAGAGTATTATATTGTTTTGCTATCATAAAAGATTCTAATTTTTTTCTCCTTCTCCTTTATTATTATGAAAAATATAATAAAATAGTAAACAACTATTTTAATAATTATATTATATGCATTTAAAATTAATAAACAAATTAAATAAATAGAACTTATTCAATTTAATAATTTATAAGACTAAATATACTAACTATTGTTTCTATTTAAACTCCAAATTTTTTTATGTAAATCCACTATTTGCTTTATTTTTACTTCTTTTCTTCTTTCTTGATTATTATAAAATATATAATTTTTTATTCTTAAAAATAAATTACATATAAAATAATATAAATAAAAACAACGAAAAAAGAAATACTTAAAATTAATTACTTTAACATTAAAAATAAATAACTATACTCTCATTTTACCCTTTTTACTCCAATACTGCCATGAATTATGCACCTCTAAGTATAAATAGGTGAAAAAAACAAAATTTATATATATATATATATATATATATATAGAGTGAATGAGATAAAAGAAAAATGGTTGAAGTTATTCCTTTCTAGCGATTGGTTAGAGAAGAGAATAAGCTAAGTAAAGTAAAATGTACAAACAGTGGCAAATGACTATTTTCAGTCAAAAAGTTGAAGTTTGTGAAACACCTGGTATTCGAGCTCAACATTATTTTTGTAATTTATTATTATTTTTCTATTTATATTTACTTTTGAATAAAAAAAATTATGTTTGTACATAAAATGTCTAACGAACTCACCATGAGCTGAAGTTAAAAAAAAAAAAAAAGCCCTTAACGTGAATTAATCAATTGATCTATTCATCGGTCAGATTATATTTATTTGATAAATTGTTGTCAATATTAGTGTTAAAAAAGAATAGAATCAAGAAAACAAATGAATTCAAATTGGTAAATGAGATATTATTATTATAGTTTTTTTGAGCAATCTTACATATATATATATATATATATATATATATATATATATATATATGAGATATTATCATTATTTTTTTTTTTAGCAATCTTTTATTTATATATATAAAAATTTTTAACCCCCCTCCCCAATAGCAACAGCCAAGAAAAAAAAGTCCGTCCCTACATTTCACTTTATAAAATAAAATAATAATGACTATGATTACTTATTCCTTCTCCTCTAGGAGGTTTCAATTTACAACCGCAACAAAACAAGAGTGAGAGTATAAAATTAGAACTGCATTTTCATCTAATCAGTTACGGCTCCATCATTTGTCCATTTGGCATCGTTGTTTACAATCAGCTGAGAAACTTTTAGGTGGTTTGAAAATAAGATATTTATTTCTCTTTGTTTGTTACATTTAATGTGTAATAATATTAAAAGATATAGTTAAAGTAAAGTTTAGAGAATAAGTAGTTAAATTAAAGCCCTAACACTTAGTTCAAATATTTTGATATTTATTCCTCTTAAATAATATCTGTCTTAAAATCTTGCATATAAAAAAAATTATAAAAAATGTTTTATTCTCATAATTAACTAACTTAATTTAAGTTAGATTAATTGAAGTAGCTTTTTATAGTTGCTGTTTAAACTAAAAAAAGTTAAAATAAAATTGTGATGATATGTATAATTAAGATGATATATACTACATAGTAAAGAGCAAAAGTGTTTGCTTTTTTTATCCCTATATAGGTGAATATTTACTAAGTAAGATTCCTTTTTCTTATTTCAATTATGATATCCAAAATGAAATATCAGAATACCTAAGGTGATATTGACATAGGGTTAGTTGTACTAATAAATACTCCTTTACTTTAACTAGTGGTATGGGTTTGAATCTTAGATATGACATATGAATAATAAATGCTAAGAGAACTACAATTCGTATAAAATCTCAAATACTCAATCAAAAATACATCCAATAAAAAGATACTTGTGAGTATATATATATAAAGTATCCAAGGTGATGTGATAAATACTAAAGAGTAAGAAGCATGGTAATATCTTCTCTTATATTTTCATCACTATATAAAAACGAAATTAATAGCTTAATATAAATAATAATGAGTCTTATCATGACAAAATTTGTGTCTTTATATCTTATAACGACGCGAGAGGACTCCAATTCATTAATTTAGCGTATTTGGTCAATGAAAGAGAGGCTGCTTACAGGAAAAAGTTGGAAATCAGATGGTGTCTTGAGAACTTAAGATGGATAACAATCATGAATCATGACTTAATAATATTACCTTTTTGAAACTAGATGCACAGGCTTTGCTTCTTTTCAAAGTGGGTGTGCCTGATATTTTTTCTTGAGCATTATCAATGATTATCAATTTAAGTTCACCGGCCTCATATAAATACATGGGAAAAGATTCACCGATTAGTCTAACCATTCATATGCTACTAGTTATTTGGACTAAAACGGTTAGTTTATATTTCTTTATTTATTTGTATAATTAGAATAAAAAATATTAAATTTTAATATTTTATTTAATTAACTTATATATATATATATATATATATATATATATATATATATAACTTTAGATTAAGATCTTTAAAATTAATTAATTCTTGTTTAAAGCAAATAAATGTTTTAAAAAAGGAAAATCTTAATAATTTGAATACTTTTAGGTTTGCAAGCCAGTTTTTTTGTTTGTCAATGTAATTACATTGGTTAAAAACTTGAATTTAATTTAAATATAACGATAATATAAAATAATTTTATACTATTAGCCAATAGAAATAATAAAAAGTACCAATTCATACAAATAACTACCCATTATAATGAGAGACATATCATGATTTCTTATTTTCTCTGATTTCTATTGATTGACAGTATAAAACTATTTTACACTATCAGTACATACCAATTAAACTCTAAAAATTTAAAGCAAAGCCTATTTCAGCATAGAGTTTAGTATAATAGAACCTAATGAAGTATAAACTAAGTTTGAGATTATAATCAATGATCCTTAGCCAACCGGAGTCACATATTCTATCAGTCGGAAATTCAGTGGCCTTTATTAATTTCCTAGTTCTTTCCACAAAACCAAATCCCACATCCCCTACCTACCAAAAAGTTAATATATTAAACAAAAATTGCAATACACCCAGAAGCTGAACCAAAGTAAAATTTCCTTACAGTGGAATTTCATTTAGATCACAATATCTCCTAAAAGTCTAAAACTGATCTTATTAGAAAGAGACATTTATTTAATATACAACATGAATCTATTACCAAAAATCTATCACATATCTTGTAGATATCAATGTCATTCTTTACCGAGATAACCCCACACTAGAAAAAGGGTACCCAATGAAAATGACCCAAAATTTTCCACAAGAGATTTTTCTAGAAAAAATTCTCAAGCAGTCATGGATGAGTTCATCTCATTCAGTATGCGGTGGTATCTATTATGCTCTGAGGTGTTTTTGAAGCCAGGAAGGAAATCTGCAAGGAATCTTAGAACTGCAGCAAGATGTTGAGAGTCATTGGAAACAAATGCTGCTTCTAAGAACAATGATGGCCGGATGCTATCCACCTGAAAAATAATTACCATATTAGTTAGCTTTGGAGTTCTACAATTTAAGGGGAAAAAAAAAATCATAAAAACAAACCCAGTGACCATTTCATGTTTTTCCAATATACACTCAGTAGTCACTACTACTACTTGAAGTAGTTCTTGATGCTGTGTTTCTGTACATTACATAGATTCCACAGCTAAAAATTTACTTCAAATAGCAATATACATAATATTTACAAGATAATATTTACTTCAAATTGTTTTTATTTGTGACAACTTCACAAATCAAATAACTACATTACTAATCTCTGAAGTAACTACCAGCACCATAATCTCCCCAACCATACCAACAATTTCAACACTCAATTTGTGATCATAAATAGATCATAAATAGTTGCTCAGTGGAGTTTCTATGCAATGGATGACAAAATTTCTGCCAACAACCCATCACATAGAAGCCCAATCCATTCCAAAGAAAGCGGTGCAGTTCCACCTCTTCAGCTAAATAAACGAATGGGCATAATAATATTTAGCAATGCAGTCATTTCCTAGAATAGAGTGTTTTGGGATGAATTACTAAACAACAACCAAGGCGTGGATACAGCTAGAGACTAACTCCAGGCTGTAGAAAGAACAGGAAAGCACTTCAGGTGTGGGTATGGCAACGCAATGAAGTATTTGCTTATAGACTATTACAAGTCAAGATGTCTTTGTCTAGTTCGTGTCCTCATTGGGTACTGAAGCAAACCTCCATTTATTAGCCTTCTGAAGTTGCAAGAATGTTGGCTAAGGCTCTTGGAGAATAGTGGTCAAGGTTTCAAAGGATTTTTTCTAGGTTTCAGCAAGGAGTAAGGAGGGCAGGTGGCCTGGAAGTGTTGTTCACTTGTTCTCTTTCATTGCTGAGGATGAGGCTCATCTAGGAGATCTGGCAGGGAGTCCTACGCGACTTGCTCTTTAGTTGAGTGTATAATGTAGGCTTCCCAATTGCCAGGTTAGGGCTCCACAAGGGCTGCTACTGCAGGTTCATAGTGGACAACAGGTCAAGGGCATTTAACATGGGAAACAGGATCAGGTTAATGGAGGTGATGTGGCTTTGATGTTACTTATGATGGAGAATGATATGACTTAGTCTAGATTTGCTTACATTTGAAATGAATCAATTTATCTTTTAAGATTTAAATCAAATCTGATCTAATCTACAAAGATCAAATCTAATTTAAATTAGTTAGGAATAAGTCTTTTCGCATAGAGTCATATCTTTAATTTTTTTTAATTTCAGTTTTAAATCAAATCTTTTAAATAGGATTAAATAATTTTCGTTTTTATTGATTTTAGTGTTTATGTATAAATAGGCAAATTGGCCTATAGATAATTTATAGTTTTACTATCAATATAATTGGGAGATTTTTCTTGTTTTGGTTCTGTATGATGCAGAACTTTCTATCCCTTTGATCTAGGTTGTCAAAGATAGGCTCTTTGAATGTCTAGTAAGGAAAATCCCTTTTCAATGACCTAGGTTGTTAAGAACAAGTTTCTTATATGTCTAGTAGGAAACCTTATCATTATTATTCTGGGTCTATTTTTATTTCTGCTATTAAATTTTACTTTCCAGGTCTTTTTCTTTTTTTTTTTTTTAATCATTTGGTATCCGTTATAGGTTGTAGATAAATTCCTATTTGTCTACATTCTTTAGTCTAATATCTAGTTTTCCTTGCGAGTCAAGTAACATTCTTTATTCATGTTTTGAGTTTAGTTTCCATCTTTGTCTACATTTTTTAAAAAAATATACATATATTTTGAGCTATATTCAATTCCCAAAAAATAAAAGCAAAAATAATTTAAAAAAAGAAGCAAACTAAAAAAAGGGGGACCAAAAAAAAAAAAAAAAAAAAGGAAAGCATTAGTGAGGTCCTTCTTTTTGCAGGTTCTTAGATGACAACATGGAGTGAAGGTAATGGTGGAGATAACTCTAAAAGTTACAGAGGCAAGATTTGAGAACGAATCTTTTTGAAGATGAGGAGAACAATACAATCTCAAAAGGCAATTTGGTCATTCCAATACTAGAGAGCAAAATGGAGATGTTGTCATGGCTGTCCTATTACAAAGGAAAGAGCTTGTTGGTGATAACTTAGAGCCCAAGGAATCAAGCTTATTTCAAGCTACTTAGAGATTAGGGAATCAAGCTTAATTAAAGTAACTTAGAGAGCAAGCAATATAATCATATTGAAGGCGCTATCATCCAATCCAATATGTGATTGAATACATTTAGATTGTGTCCAGATTTATTTTGATTTGTTTTGACTTAGTCTAGATTTGTTTAGAATATTAGATTTGAATTAAATCAGTTTTTCTTTTAAGATTTAAATCAAATCTGATCTAATCTACAAAGATCAAATTTGATTTAAATTAGTTAGGAATAAGTCTTTTAGAATAGAGTCATATCTTTAATTTTTTTTAATTTCAGTTTTAAATCAAATCTTTTAGATAGGATTAAATAATTTTTGTTTTTATCGATTTTAGTATTTATGTATAAATAGGCAAATTGGCCTATAGACAATTCATAGTTTTACTATCAATACAATTGGGAGATTTTTCTTATTTTGGTTCTGTGTGATGCAGAATTTTCTATCTCTTTGACCTAGGTTGTCAAGGACAGGTTCTTCGAACGTCTAATTGGGAAAAATCCCTTTCTAGTAACCTAAGTTGCTAAGAACAAGTTTCTTAGAGGTTTAGTAGGAAAACCACTTTCCAATGACCTAAGTTGCTAAAAACAAGTTTCTTAGAGATCTAGTAAGAAACCATATTTTTACTATCCTTTGTGTCTATTTTAATTTCTGCCCTTAAATTTTACTTTCCTGGTCTTTTCTTTTTATCAGAGAGCTTTATGCTTCCTTAACCTGCTTCTCAAGAAGGACCCTTTCTATCAAGGTGATGAAGCCTTGGTGGGGATGTGGGGTTTCCTTTCCATGAAGTCCTAACAACGTGCCGAAAGTGAGTTCTCTATTGCAAGGGCAGTTTGGCTCCCTTTGCGAGATGGCATCCTTCACCCTGCCATTGTGTTTGTCTTCCCAGGATGCTGTGCTTAGCTGAGGTGTCCAATATTTCTATCCATCAGGGGTATGTAGACCCCAGTGGAATCTGGGGACAGCTAAACCCACCCTCGGTAAAGGAGCTAAATTTAGTTTTAGTATGCAAACAAACAGCTACTCTTTTTTCAGCAAAGAACTATCTTTCTCCAGACACACTGGATGAATGAAATTTCTCCAGCAAAATCATGAGAAAACTGCAGCACCATAGTCGTCAGATTCCATAATCTCCATGCTCTCTTAATTGTTTAAAACACTACATAATAACTTCCTATACCAGGAGCCAGCACAGTAGAAATTACCTTGTATTTCCGTGCATATCGTAATGCTTCAATGTAGTATCCATCTTGCACTAGCAGCAATACATAATCATGATGTAAACCAAGCTGTCTCAGCATATCCAGACCAAGCTTCCTAGTTTGAGTATTCTGACGACCAGATTCTAGGAGCTGCAGTGCAACTTCCTTAGAGGGCTCCAAAATCTGTAACAAAGAGTCTAGCTTCAGAATAAAATTAACCATAATTTAGCATATAAAGGCCTCATACCTCCACAATACTAGTATGCAGAAAGTTTGGTAACCTTGTTTATGACAAACAACCCGAGTTCTGCATACCGCTCATTGCGGGCCAGCAGTTGAATTATCAATACATATAGATTTGGGAGTACTCGAATCTTTTCCAAGTTTGCGCTGCAATAATTAATAAAGAGCATTGAGCGGATCACCAATTAAAAAATACTGTAGGTAAAAGCTAAGATCGGATCATGAAAAAGAGAATTAACTTAAGTCTCTGAATTTCCATCCATCATTTCAAGTGGATACATGGTCAAACTAACCTAATATATTTACATAATATCCTAAGTCGAGACCTTAGTTGGCTAAGGCTCATCAAGCTGAACCACTTTAGGAAGTTACAAAGTTTCAGAGAGTTTTCTGTTCTTTCTTGTAGTTATGCCTGGTTTGACTGTTGAATAGTAATAAGCTATGGCAAATATGATATCTCATATCAGTAGTGGATTTTAGAGTTTTACCCATGCTTTGATTTTTACACATGCATTGTTTTTATATCTTTTGTTGATAAATACTTCACATCCCAGCACTCATTTTTATATGATCTAGTGAACACTAACCAATCTTTTCACGATTATTTGGAACAAAAGCTAGTAAAAACTAGTTAAGCCCAAAGTATCATTTGCAATCTTTTTTTTTTGGGGGGATGGAAAAGAAATATTTTGGAAGAAAAGAAAAGAGCACAAAAAATGATAAGACATCCTCACAGAGGCACAAAAATCTCAACCAAGTCCTATAAGGATAAACCATGCAACAAGAATATTATTTGCAATCTTTGATGAGCATTGATTTAACTTCTCTCATGATTTCATGCTAAAACCATAATAGAGAATGAAAAAAACAGTTTGTATTTTAACGCATGATTTATAATATTTTGAATTGTTATTTTTATTTATTAGTTTCAAAACAATAGCATTTTAAGTTCATTATTTCATCATTTCATTTTCCACCAATGGCATATCAAATAACAATAGTTCTTACATATATTTTTTGATTGGGATACAAAGAAAACCTTGTAGACCAGGGAAATAGGAAAAGGGATGGAGCAAGAATTGAAGTGCACCACAGACTATGGTCAGTGCCAACTTTGCCATGTGTTAGATCTACCAGCACAAGAAGATTGATAAAAGTAATCAACTGAGTTTAAATTAGATCTCTCATCAATAGAAAACTCTACATACTATCAATAAATAAGAACTGGAGTAGTTAAGACATTTAAGTAGTAGATAAAGTTTTCAACACCTTTTTAAATAAGTGAAATTAAGATTCACTGTCATACCCTGAAGGTGGACCAAACTTAGATCCATTGAAAAGTAGAACTGATATATGGTATGCTTTCGGAGCCAAAACAGCTTCTAAACTAATGAGTGAGAGCATACCTGTGAAGGAACTCAATAATGATAGCAACCAAGTAAGAAGGTTCTCCAACCATCTCTTCATCGGCAGGAGAAAAGACAAAGCTGTACATCTCATCTGGTGAAATTGCTGCAGAGGTAAGTTGGGATTCCTCTTGCCCAGACTGCAGAGGTGATTGCATAACATAAGCACTATGAGCTTCAGTGCTTGAGGAGTTCTCATTGTTCACTTCTCCCCCAAAATGGGTCTCCTTTGAATCGCGTTTTGGATTTGCAGATTGGGACTCATCCTCAGAATCCAAACTTAAAGCTTTACCAAAAGATCTTCTGTCCACCCTTGCACCAGATTCGTGTACAATCGATTTTCCAATTGCATCTGTTCCTATAGCTGATACATCGGCACCAGCATTTTGTACACCAGAAGCTGATGTCTTCTCTGGCTTCAGTCCCTTAAGATAGCTACCAGTTTTAATTGAATGGGAGTACGAGGTGACTAATACATGTATAGCTTTGGCAACCACAGGTACAGGCCTACGCTCTAGAATAAGTGTTCGTGTTATACCCAAGCATAATTGTTTAGCCTGAAAGACCAGAAATAAGGTGATGTTTTTCAAATATCATCAATTAACAAATTCTAACTTTCAAACCAAACAAGTATAGGTGAGAATACTATTATCTTTAGTTTATAACCAGTTAGAAAGACATTTCCAACAATATCAGTATAAAATCATGGTCTCAAGGGCCCATTTAGATGAGGGATTTTTCCAGAATCACATTCCAGACTTACAGTGCATACCTCAATAATTACAAGGAAACTCAGCATTCTTAGGTTTAGCAAGAGAATTACAGGGAACCCAAAGCTACCAACAAAAAATTTCAATATATTTAAAATCTTGAATACCCACAAACTAGAATAACTTTTCCAGGCAATGCATATGAAAATCATGCTTTTTGCTAGGGTAGATGGTAGATGATAACTGTCCTTTATAACACTACTCTTATATGCCTATCCGTTGCACTCTAGTTCTGATAACAATCACACATTTTCTCCTTGTACATGAAGGGATACTAATGTCCCAAAGGGCCCGCAAACGACTGAGAAAAAAAAAAAAGTCTCACTTAAATCTCAATTTTAAACCAGCTAAATGAAATAATAGGTAAATTCATTTCAAGAAGTGCAAATCACTAAACTTAAGTCACCATTAAATAGAAACCGCAAAGTGAGATATGGATATATTTATTGCACTAATTATGCTAATGCTTGGATGCATAAAAAACTTAACACACAAGGCTATGCCAAAGGAAGACTAGAAGTGGCTAGCAATAGCAGGCAGACTATTTTTGGTTTTTTTTTTAGCAGGCAGACTTTTTTTTTTTTTTTTTTGGATAAAAGATAGCAGGCAGACTTTATTGCACCAATTATGCTAAAGCCAGGATGCATAGAAAAACTTAACACACAAGGCTATGGAAAGGAAGACAAGGGTTGGCTAGTTGCAGGCAGACTTCATAGCAGTAAAGATGATCTATACTTTTCAATGTCATGCTTCCTTTTTCAGATCCTATGCCTGCAACATCTCTTAGCGAGGATTCATCCTACAGCAAGGCAACAAAACAACTTTGGGCAGCTAAAAGATTACTTTAGGCTCCAAATCAGCAACTAGACATGAAGCAGCCAACACACACTTGTTGTCAAAATTCCAGTACATACTAACTACTAGGAAGCTTAGTTTGAATTAAAAAGAAACAGTCATTAGCAACAGCTGCACTATTGCATCCTGAAGAATTAATCAACATGAAGCATTGCTATAGTGAGAGGGGGGGGGGGATACCCTGTTAGCTTCTGACTTCCGCCGCTGCAGGAACTCTAATACTGATGGGACCTCTGAGCTACTGGCAGAAATTGCCTGCAATATATAGGGCTATTCATGAAAAGAAAGCACACAAAGTTTGGTATTGATACATAAAAGAACAAATAACTTACCTCTAAATCTAAATGAAACTTCCATAGTAACTTCTTGGCCACATCGCATACAAGGTCAGGCACTAGGAAAGTCCATGTGTTGGCATAGGTAACTGCTTCATGATTACTCACAGCATTACCATCTGAACTCTGACTTTCTCCACCACTAGATTGAGATGAAGAAGTACCGGACCTGGGGAAACCCCTTAATAATAAAGGAAGGGGTGCAGATATTGGAGCTCGAGAATCTGCAAAGAGATCATAAAGTATAACAACCTTTGCTTCAACTTGATGAATAAGAAGTACATTGTCGACCACACTCACAGCAATCCTGCTGGAATAAATTGGTAAAGAACCCTGCAAATATCATGAACATCGCTCATTTTATAAAGTCTACAGTTCAATGCAGAATCACACAACCAATGCAATCATACAAGATCTAGGATGAAATTCAAGTACCAAGTGTTTTTTTTTTTTTTTTTGATCGAAAAGTACTAAGTTAAAATGTCTCTTAAAACTTAGAATTTTTGTAAGAAGGAAAAAAAAATACTACAAAATTTGAAGGGCAGAAATTAATTTGGTCAATCCGAAGAAACAGAATTTTATTGACATAAACATAATCAATCTTACTATTTCCAGCTACAAGTCTCTGAAAGTATGAAGATCTAATTCTTGATACTTCTTATCAAATTGTTGCAGATTGTTTGCTTCTGATAAAATCATATCATGAACTAGTGGCAAGTTTCTTTTATATTCTTTATGTTAATAAAATTGTTTTATTAAATGGAAAAATAAACCTAAAAAGTTCACACATGCTCGTTTTATTTTTATAAAATTTTATCTGCTTACCATCATATATTGAAATTGATGTCCCAGTATCACCAAAGTAAACTAGAGGGAAACATATCCTCCACAGAAAATTGGCATTTGTTAACAAGAGACTTCTAGATGGCTATTTAAAAATAATTTAAAAAAAAAAAAAAAAAACTTTGGGTTGAATTAAAAACAGTAAATCATTAACAAATTTGAGCAAAACCAACCTGCTGTATCACGGCATCACGGTATAGCCTATATGAATGGAGTAGCATAGCAACTCTATCAACTTGCAAGCAGTATATCCTGCCATAACTGTGATTGTGAAAAAAACCCCAGTAGTCAGCTATATGAATTATGAAGATTTAAGCTAGAATGCTTGATGAAGTCAAAAACTTATATACATACACAGTGATAATATAGATGTCTTCAGCTGCTAAAACGGGCTTACTATTTGCCTCAGATTTGGCCATAACCATCTCAAACCTTGGCAAGCGAACAATGTCTGCAGATGAAATCTAACCAGAAATGCATTGCTGTATTAGTCAAATGAAATAACACAAGGAATATCAGTTGACATTCTACATTAATACGCTTAAGCAACAAGGACTATGACAGAAGCTGCATTGATACATGTCATTCTTTTCTGAACAATAATGATCTCGAATCCTATTCTGAAAAACAACAAATTACAATTCTTCTATGAGCTACAAGGCAGCTCGGCAATATATGGTATTTTAGATACAGCATGATGTTACAAAGCATTCATCTTTGCAGATAAGCTGGCTACAAATCCCAGTTCATGCCATAGAAGGAGCTCCAAATAGCAAATATCTCAGATTGTCACAAAGTAATTGCATGATGGATCTTGTAAGGTATTTGACAAACCAAATAATTATATTTCCGACATAAAAATTAACAAGAAAAATGAAGCAAATAGCATGCAACTCTTACCTGAAATCCATGGAATGTCTTGCACTGCATTCCAGAAGCAAGAACAACCAAGCGACTTTCATGTGTGTATACGTACCAACTCACATTCAGTTTCTTTGCTTCGACCAATTGCAGTGATTTTGACTCCGAATTATATGCATACAAGTCTAGACCACTGTCGAAAAAGTTTGTCATTTAGTACTTCTTTATTTTTTGAAAAAATAAAAATGAAAAAAAAGGAAACGGAAATATTTTCTTCTCTTCTCCTTAATAATATTCTTCTTTTATCAAAAATAAAATAAAATTGGGGAGTTGAGCCATCTTTATTGTGGTTTAATGTACTTTATTGGAGCATTATGCCAGAAGTCTTATGTAGAAATTCATAACTTCACAGCTATAGTGGGATAAGGTTGTTTTTAAGCATCATTATGAAGCTCAGACAACAAAATGTTTTCACAAACATCTAACAATAGAGTAAAATTTTATCACTAAATGAATTTTTTTAATTCTTCCTTTTTATAGAGAAAGAAATTTATTCATGAGAAAGCGACAAGCATCACAAAGAGAGGATGAGGTATTGTCACAAGAAGAAAGGAAAAGAAAACATGTAGGTCCTAAGAGATTGAGCCATGTAATAAGTCACGTCAATCTCCGCATATCTACCAAACAAAAACCTCTAGAAAAGCCATTTGTAGAACACCATGTGGAAGCTAAGAAGGTAATCTATCCGTCCAAAGATAAAGAAGTCCCCTTGAAAATTCTAGCATTTTCCAATAGCAAAAACTGACCATTGCCACAGAATCTCAGCTTGTTTAAGAATCCCAAAGCCCCCCATTTAGTAAGAAGAAACTGATGAAGGTCCCTAAGGCAAACCCAGTTTTCTCTAAAAATCTCAAACAGTTTGTTCCAAAGATAATTCACAGCAGAACAATGGAAAAAAAGATGATACACTGATTCTGAACTAGAACAGAACATAGCACACATTAGGAGACAAAGAAATAAGAGGTCTGCGCTTTTGTAGGATTCTTTTTTATTGTTCTTTCTCTATTTTATTTCTTCAATCATAATCTAAAAATATACCTGTTCTTTGTCTTACACTAATAAACTTCTGCCCAAAACAACATAGAAAAAATCTTCACCTTAAACAATCTAGGTAATAACAGAAAAGAGAAAGGAAGAAATTAAGAGAGAAGCAAAGTACCACAGATATTATTATGAGAAGAAAATTAAGACAATAGAATAGCAGGTCAATGATAATTACTGGAACATTTAAACCACAACAATGGTAAAATGACTAGATGGCCTCTTGTGATGAAAGAAAAACTCGATGAACAATTTTTAAACAGCCATTGCATTCAGAACTACAACTCTTAATCACATTTTATCATGGCTACATATAATTATGAAAAGAGAAAAAGCTGCCCTCACTAGCCCCAAGATAATATAATTTCCCAGTTATTTTTTTTTCCTTAGGCAGAAGAGCACTGTCAACTTTTCTTTCCTCTCTATATTTAAAGACGAAATCACGTAACTGCGGTGCCCATCTCCAGTCTCGACCAAACCCAACTTTTAGTTTCCAACCATTTTGTTGTAAGCGGAGAAAGGAAGTATAGGGACTGTTAGATTCTTATTTTGTTTCTTTTGAGAAAAATTGGAAACAAATGAAAGGCAACAGCATTATAAGCGATAACATTCCCTCTTTCAGTAAGAAGGAAGGGAAAAAGTGTATCACAACTGAAAATAAGAAACATGCTGTGAAGCATAAAAAGCAGTCAGACAGGCCCACAGTTGCTGGATCTCTACCATGATTACTAACATACTAGTGAATACATTTCTCGTATGAGAATTTCACAAATTGCTATAGTTCAGGTTCAGAAGCTGGAGGGGCAGGCCACTGATCATCTCAAACAAAGGCATGCAAGAATAAATATTTCCCTCAAGAACACTAATAAAGTTCAAGATTCTTTTATTCTCGTTCACTAATTGAATTACAAGAAAACCTCAACTCTCTTGGTCCCCATTCCCCAAGAAAAAAAGATGCTAGGTCCAGTGAAGAGTATTTATTTATTTTTTGCTAAAAAGATCCAATGAAGATTATTACAAACCTTAAAATATTAAAATCTAAATCGACTAATCATCCTATGAAACTTCATACTACTAAAAGACTATAGATTCCCAGCTAAGAAACATTATTACCATCTTTTGTTGGGTCTTCTCTGGATATAACATCAGAATATATTTAAAAGCTGCATCACTAAGTAATGTAAATTGTATAAACAAAGAAGGGGGAAAAAAATGAAAAGCCAACTATACCTGGTCTTAACAAGAACAATATCACACTGTTGACTATCAGTCCAAAAAAATCCAAGTACGCTTTCTGATTCTGGCCTGCACTTATGGCTAAAAGTATTCCCAGTCTCCCTGTCCTGAAACTGTATCTCATGGTTTGATCGTTGGATTGCAATGACCTTTGTGTCCAGAGAATACCGAATAGCTATAATAGGGCCCTCACTTATTGAATCAGTAGTGGGACCAATAAGAGGATCGAAAGGAACAACTTTCCATGAAAATACCTAAACATTAAAACACAGACTCTGTGATTCAACACTTGAACAAGGAAGTATAATATAAAAATAGACAAATGACCCATCATTTCAAAGCAATTCAACAAGGTGGACATCTAAAATAAAAACACCATTTTTCACTGAATAACAAATATACAAGGTGCATCATATTACTTGATCAGCTGTTGGGGACAGTAACAATTTATTTCCATCATCATAAAACAATCCCCTTGATCCAGGAACATTGCACCGAAGCGGTGGATACTGAATGTAAGCATGTGAAAGACCACCAGATCCACTCAGATCTATATTAGGTTTTGATGTTGATGCTTTTCCAGACATGTTGCTAAGTCCTGTTTACACAAACTGCAAAATCATTTATACTAGACAGTAAAAGATTGAAGTAATGCATCTATCATTAACAGGAGATACAAAGAATGAAGGTCGAACCTTTGCTGCATGCAAATATAGGACCTTCCTCTTGAACTGATGGTTGGAAAGTTCTTCACCAAATGCTTCTCTTTGTAACTGCCAAGCTTTGTAGTTTGTTTATTCAGTGGCCCGAAACAAAGAAACAAGTGGGTGCACACTTAAACCTTCTTTTTCAGCTGTTTGGAGCAAAATTTAAACATAAGATATATATCAGAAAGCAAAAAGAAATATAACAATTGTCCAGTCGATACAACATAATAACTTCAAAAACACAGTAAGAAAAACCAAAAGTTTACAATCAGAAACATCTTGTTGCCCACAAAAGTGATTAAATGATGTTTTCAGAAAGGTTTCTGTTCAGTCGTTCCTGAATGTTGTAGCTTAAAGAGAAAAACATAAAATGTATCCCCTCCCCCCCTCCCCCCCAAAAAAAAACAAACACACCCCCTTAAAATGAAACAAACAAATTTATAGCTGAAATGCCAAGCCAGAGTAAAAAAAAAAAAAAAAAGCTTCATGCAAGCCAGTTGTAGAATACAATACCATATTCTGCAAACAACTTTTTAATGCCAGAAACTCCTGCGCACAAACATCACGTTCAATCTCTGGAACCTTGGATGCAACGCAGCTCCCATATGCTTTTCCCTATTAGATGAGATTTAATCAAATAAATTTTTATACTCGACTACTACGCAATAGCCAAGATAAGGCAGAAATAATACAAGAGAAAAGACAAGCACCTATTTATACAACCCATTCCCTTCCCTTGCTAACAACAACATGCTTCAATCACATGTTTAACACATCTATCCAAGTAAATAAATTAAACTCAAATATCACAAGTGAAAAATGATAAAATCAAGTCAACCATTACTAACATGCTATCAAAGTTTATTATTATATACATCCTAAACACCGAAATGATGTATCCAAAAAGTTCAACATACATGCAATATTGCAGTTTCATTATGTAACCCAAAACCAAAATCATACATGTAGCCCACGCTAAGATAAAATCAAACCTGAGATGTACAATTCATTAAAATGCGCTTGAGGGTAGAAGTACTGTTCTTCTTTTCCTTCATGTCAACAACACTGCAAAAACTTACGAAAACTAGAATTACAACATAACTAACAATCATACCCCAAAAACCAAAAAGAAAGACCTATGAATAAATATTAGCATTTTGAAGTTTCAAACGCCATCAATCAAACTTTAAATTTTCCTCACAAACCTCAAATTATCCTCATCATCATAATAATAATAGCTCAACTCGAATTTCTAGCGTCGAATAAGTATTAAAACCCTCAAGGAAACTTCGCCACAATTTGCTTTCTCAGAAGATTGGAAATTGTTAAATCATAGCACACAATCGAAATTGCAAATCGAAAAAAAAACAAAAAAAAAATCTGTAGAAAGAGTATTTATGTAGAGAGCCAAAAAATAAAATTAAAAAAAAAATCGGAAATCAGAAATCAGAAAGAAAAGAGAGAGGTTAGTTTACCTTTAAGAATCGAGCATATGCATTGTGCAACAGAATCAATCGCAGATCACGAAGTGAGCTTGCTTATGTATCCTTCGTTTAAACACAGAACGATCGTGCAGTGGAGCTACCTAACAGTCTCGCATTATTGCTTTCAAGTTGTGACTCAAACGACTTGGGAGTGTCCCTTCCTCTTTTGTTTTTCTACGCTCTCTGCATTGCAAAATGGAAAATGCCGTTTTCCTCTGTGGGTCTGAGACGGGAGCTTCCGTTGGGCTTGGCCTCCTTCATAAAGAAAGCCCAATATTAAGAATCGGCCCACATAGGCCAACCTGCCTTAAGAAAACTGGACCTAGAAATATTGATCAGGCCCAAATTATAACCTGAACAAAATATGTTTCTTGGTGTGGCCCAATGAAAAATAGGAATCTTGTTGGCAGAAAAAATTGCATTTTAAATTTTCAAGACTCAGACCA
The DNA here is from genome assembly GCA_031439595.1 of Pterocarpus santalinus. NCBI lineage: Eukaryota > Viridiplantae > Streptophyta > Magnoliopsida > Fabales > Fabaceae > Pterocarpus > Pterocarpus santalinus. The sequence continues at coordinate 65,274,175 of CM062532.1, forward strand.
AAACGGTCTTTTTTGGACTGTCTCTTGATTGACTCTTGGATCAATTAGCCTTAACCCAACAAATAACGGGCCACAATGGGCCTGATTTCAAATTCCTACGTTGCCTTAACGGGGGACAAAGGACCGAAAAACCCGATTAAGAAAAATAATAATCAGAACCCAAAAAACAAAGAATAATAATGGCCAAAAAACGAGTAGACAAAACAGAAAAGAAGATGTTGACCGTCAACAGCAATTGGCCCACTTGGTCGGCCTTTCGCTATGTATTGCTATAATTTGAGCTTGATTTTCAAGTTTTTTTTTTTTTTGTTGATGAGTATCTATAGACACCCTTTTAAGCATTTTATGAATTTGGAGGCATGTCTTTATCTTGATCTGAGGCGAATTTTGCCTTCAACCTAAATGTTACGATAATAAAAAATAAAATAGAAGATGTTGAACAAAAAAAAAAACAAAGAATAGAGAATAGAAGATCAATAATGAAATATTTAAAAGACCTATATGCCGATATCAATTTATTGATGTACCTAGAATTGATTGCTAATAGATTGGATTGCAGGTGAAATCACATAACACTAATCCAACCACAGTAAAGGCAAGTTACTAATAGAAAGAACTTGTACCAATGTAGGCTCATAAACATTTTATGTTTACTTATAAAGCCAAATAGCAATTCACACTATATTTGTTTCCAAAGGTATAATCGCTAATGTTACTAGGCAAACGAACACAATTAACTGGCAATATACCATCCTTATACGTCTCTCTCGTTCATTGCAAGCTTATGATGAAATTTTTCCAATAATCCATCATGAACTATTATGGAATTTAGTTCTTAACCATCTTCGTACTCGGCTGTGCAAGAAAGATATAGATATAGTTAAAGTCCAATAGCATGCTATACAATTACTTTGCCTTAAACTCGGCATGAATTGCGACTTCATCATGCTAATCCAGCTGTAAGCAAATGTCTAAAAGGAATGTGATAGCCATTTCAAATTTTCTCCCAATGTGGATGGAACTTGAACGCCCTTCTCCCAATGGGAAAACTTGCGCCCATTCTTTATTCGGCTTGAAGGAATGTCATGTGGTGGTGGGGTTCGTGCGACTGTTTTAATCCACAGTTCATTGATTTGTTAAAGACTTCAACCAATTAAAAACCCCTGTTTGGGTGCTTATAGACACTAGATACCTTAAAAAAGCTAAATGCTTAATTATACGAGAATAGAACATCCCTCACAAAAGCCATCAATGTCAAAGACCCAGCTAGTAGTAGCTCCTGACTTGTAACTAAACGTGAGGCATAGTAACTGTCCAAAAGAAGATGCCGATTGTGACAAGGTAGCAACTTGGCAATAGCTATATTATAGACAAAAATATATTTATTAAAAAAGTATCAAATTTAAACGTAGAAAATGGTTAGGCACCATGATAATAAGTGAATTTTCCTTTAAGAGAAATGCATTAAATTTAACCCCCCCCCCCCAACAAAAAGGATAATTATTGTGAAGGTGTTCTTTTTGGGTTTTCTAGAGTATTTCCTTCTTAGACACATAAGAGACTAATTTATTGAGGGTACAATTAGGTACTTAAGTAGGGACACTTCTCAACTATATTTTTTCTATATATATAAATCTCAAAATTAAATCCAAGACTATATGCTTAAAGGAGTCAAACCCCTATTACTTCGAATAAACACTTTATTGTAAAAGTTTTCTAATTAACCATAAAAGGACCTCAACGATTAGTCTCATAATAATACTCGAAAAATACTTTTTTTTTTTATAAAAAAAAGCATTGCCTGTACATAGATAAAGAAAGAGAATATGTTTAGACTTCTAACCCACCATGAATCTTTTCCTATAATTCGTACTTTAATTAGCTTTACTGTTTAAAACTATGCATTATGGGTTACGTCGTCCTTTTGAGGGGTTCGGATGATGGAGACTTTTGTTTCGCCCACTTTCCATCAAGGGCCCTACATTATTAAACATTTTGGAAAAGGTCAAGTAGGTGGATGTGTGGATGAAAGCCATGGAACAGAAGATATACAAGCACAAGGCATTAGAGGCTGTCTTGTTTAGGACCACTTAAGAATGCCAGAAGGCAAAGCACAGACACACAAAGCAGAGAAAGAGCACTGGTTTTCAATAAAGCCTAGTATGATGCATTTGGGCACCAAGTACATATTCATCACCTCATTTCAATCTCACATACATGAACAAATCTATCACAGGAGAGTGCAACTGCGGAGACACGAAAGAAATTTCAATTGGAGTATATAAACGTTACGTATATGTTAGAGGAAAGAAATTATAGACACCATATGCAGACATAAATAGGTATTGCTCAGAAGGGGAAATGGCTAGGAAAACCAACCGAGAAGCTGACACCGCTTGTCACTGGACACTAATGATATTGCCAGGGATGACGATCTTTCGTGGGTGACTAGTAATCTAATCTCAATTAATTAAGGCCATGGAGTTTCATGCTAATGATTTAACTAGAATCCTAACACCAAGGAAAGATATAAAAAAATGAAAAATAGATAAACTATAAAAAGTACAAAGCTAGCATGTATATTTTTTTTCTATATATAGTTGATATTGTTGATAAGATAGTATATATGTATAAGAAAAATCCTGATCACCACACAGATTTAGATGTGTGTTAGTTAGCTATAATAGAATAAGGATACTGACTACATTGTTAGTAGTTAAAATGATTCACAGATGTCATTGAACAGGTTCTAGTGTCAACATCTTGATTTATGGATGTGGACCAATTTTCAGTGATTGAAGTAAATGAAGGGAACATTATTCATGTGAACGTCGTTAACTTGCAACTACCAAATTCAGATACTACTTTTAATGTCAAACTCAAAGAACGGTACAAACTTTGAATGAATTTCTATCCCTCTCTGTCTCTTACTCTCCCCCCACATGACTGTCTGTCGTAAACACAGACAAGTGAAAGAAAGTTACTATTACTTGGGGAAGTCTGTAGAGTTCCACGCAAAATCTGGGGAACCCATTTAACATATCGTTTAGTAAACACGCAAAGTCAATTATTATTCATAACTTTTTCAATCTTGTTCATTCGTAGGTGTGTCGAGAAGTTTGATTTGAAATTTTAAATACTCATTCGATTTCGTAAGTCGATTCAATCAAAAAATTAATGGAAGATGAAGATGTAATTAATGAATTCCAGCTTGTCGAAGCCGTGATTCTCTTCACATTGCAATCATGTGTGTGAAATCGATTCACAGAACCATAAATCTCTATCAATATGATAGATGAACGGCCACTCGTTATCCATCAATGCGAATCCATTAAAATCCATAGAAAATGATAGGACGATGGAAACTTCTGTGGAAGATTAAGAACTGATAGTCAACCGGGCAATATATCGATGGACATTTTGATGTCTATTTTCCTTTTATGAAAGGGAATTTGCTGAACAAGTTTATTAAATGAAATTGTTCGGATCGAATCATTTTCACTAAGTTAGAAGTTATAGCTGTTAATTAGCCAGGGTTTTTAATTAATTTGGTTATCAATTGTTGTTACAGCTAAGCGTAAATCTACCTCAACTTTGCCAAAGCAGGGACATTAATTCCCAACCAACAATAAAATGAAATTAAATTTAGCTGTTTTTATTTTTATTTTTTTTGGTTGTCGGTGTTTGGAGATAATTTAATTATAATAAGTTAGACATGTTATAGGGCTTGTCTGGTTAATTAAGATTATAAAAGAAATATTTCTCAAGAATCATAAGCAAAATTAGATACAGAAACAGAAACTTGTTTTGCATTTGAATTTAATTGTAAATGTATTTTTTTATTAGACACAGAAATTATTAAATTATTTGTATATGATGAATATAAATATATATATATATATATATATATATTTTATAAAATTACTACAAAAGTGAGGGGGAGAGGGAGAACGAGAATGTGAGTGGTTACTACTTCTGATAGTAAGTTAGTAGTTGCTAAATTTAAGGGATGAATTTCTTTCTCTATTATTATTTCTAATTCTGGAAGAAACAATTCTTTATTTATATTCAAGAAAGAAAAAAAATTATTTGCTATTTCTATTTTTTTTAAAAGTATAAATAAATAATATTTAAAATTTTAGAAGTAATTATTTAAAAAAATAAAAAGAAGTACTTTTTATGCTAGAATTACAAACAAACGCACCCATAATCAAAGTGTATATGTCTTCACAACAAGCTAGTAAATTTAGAGCCTGTTTGATTTTAGGAAATATTTTTCATTTCCACTTTTCTTTTTTAATATTAATTATAAAAAAATTATATTATTTTAATTATGATTCTTGCTCCTAGAGTTGTGTTAAAGAAGTAATAAAAATAAAATATTTTCTTTATAAAATTCTTTTTAGTACATTATTGGTAATAAAATTTGAATTCCTAATCTTATACATATTATCCAAACTCTTCACCATTAGATACTCCTAGTGGCTTATAAAATTCTAAAATAGAAAATATAATAAAAATAAAGTGATATTTTTTAAAATTAAATATTAAAAATATATTAAAAAAATTAAAAATACTTACTGAGATCAATCAGACACTCAACATTCCCTGTGGTGCACTATTCTCCTTTTATGAGTTTTATATTTATACAAGAAATAAGATTTTTGTTTAATTAAGCAGTAGTTTTGTTAAAACTATGAGTTGACAAAGAGGGAGTTGAAATATGTTTTCTTTTGTAGATTCCTAGAATCAGAAATCAAACTTGAGCAGCGCAATAGCTTGTTCTAGTTAAATTGAATTTATGCAAATGTACAATTTAGGAAAACAAGTTCCTGAGGAAAAAGTCACCAGTTACACAAATGCACACATTAATCACTAAAACTTAAAATTCCAAACACATGAAAGTTAGGAAAGAGTAACTTGCAAAAGCAATAAATTAACCTGGCGTTTATGTAGGTCCTAAAACTAGTTATATAAGTGCATATTAGGTGAAAAAAATTCAAAACTGAGCTCAATTTATGTTAAAATTACTTCCAAAATGATTTTAATATTGATTTTTTTAATTGAAACGTGTGAAAGAATGTGATTATCTAAATTTGAAGATGTTGGCATGCTTTTAAACTCTTACGGATAAGTATTTCTTACTGATTTATCTTATCTAACAGCCAAATTTAAATCTAATTGAATAAGAAAAAAAGTGTGAAAAAGAAAGAGTTTGTAAAACTTTAAAGCAGAATAGAACCATGTTTGAGTTGGACTTACTAAGGGGACATTTTTTAAAAAAATTAAACATCATCTCGTCCCAAGAAATTCAAGGTTTCTTAAAGACAACGAAAATTAATCCACTTGTGACCGAAGATATAACTGGAAATTGTATAGGTTTGATGGATTTTGAATGAAACCAAAGTGGTTGGGTAGAAAAATAAATTATTAATCTATTTAAGATTTTTAATTCATTCATGACCTATTTAATTAAAAACTGTCCAACCAATGTATTAAACATTATGTTTTTGATACTATATTATAAAGAAAATTACACTCACTTTTTATGAGTAATGTCTTTATTATACGACCATCCTCTCTGCCTTTACAATATATGTACTTCTCCCTTGAAAGGTTAAAATGTGTTATCCTTTAGGTCATTTTTATGTTTTTCATTAAATAATCTCGCTTAAACTCTTATTTTATATTTATTACCATATTTTTGACCAAAACATCCTTTATTAATGGTTATACGTATAATTTTTTTCAGTAAAATAAAAGATATGTCACTGATAATAATATAAAGATATTGATGCATGTATGTTCTTTTGTTAATTTTTTAGTTATTATTATCTTATGAAAACAAATTAATAACAATAACAATAATTTATTACGACTATTTAAAAAACAAAGATTGCACACTTTTTAATTTTTTGAAATATTTGTAGACTATAATCTATGTGATAATGTTAATAAATATAGTATCATTAATATTAGCATATCAATTCGATCTCAAGAATTTAAAAAATAAAAAAAATTAATAATATTCAATATTTATTAATTAAAATAATAATAAATATTTTAAAGTTGATGCTAATTAATAAAGTATTTTTTTTATAATGAGTAGTAAATTTACATATACATATTTTAATGAATAATTTTTAAAAAAGTAAGAGAGTGATGTTAACTTAATTAGAGTGTATATTTTACAAATAGAGAAGAGGGTCATGTAATAAAAACATTTTTTAGGGGAGGGGAGTAATATACTCTATATTATATTTTGAAATTTATATTTTTTTCATATTTTAAAATTCTGGATTTTGATAAATTATGGATGATTTATTATTTTTCCAATATATGTATTAAATTTAGTAACTCCAATTCATTAAAAATTGGTACACTAATAGATAAATTTGGTTGAGATTATGTTTGGTTTGATTGGATTAGTGACTTCATTGATCATTTTGTCACCTAATCTAAAATATTTATTTTGTCCGTCTCTAGCTTGTATATGGTTAATTTTAGCTGCATATACATTTTTTTTTTTGAAGAGATATACATGTGAATTTTAACATTATAAACCGGGAAAAAATGCGATTTACATCTTTACATGTGCATGCACACAGATTTTGGTGCTAATTTTCTTGCAAGTTAGTTGTCTAAAAATTTAAAAACATTTCTGTATGAAAGATAATGATTAATAGAAGGAAAATATAGAGACCAGAGGATATCACATAAATTAGCGTGGTCTCCACAATGCTAATTCAACGTCCGAAAAAGATGCCTTTTGTGGTCCAAGCCCTCTAGTTTCAGAAAACAATGATATCGTGCCCACCAAGCTTTTAGGTTAATGAATTCGAAGAACGATCCTTATACTTGACAATTAAGGGTCTTATATGTAGAAAAAGCCGACCATCCATCACGGTCATTGTTTTAGGTCCATCCATATATGTTGTTAACTTGTTTGTCTGCTTGATGGTGCTATGTCCAGCCAAAGTTTTAGTGCATTAAGTGGAGAAATGCTGGGTTCTTGTTTTTTTTCTACACTATTATTGCTTTCTATTTTTTTCTTAGAAAATATCTCTTCCTTTGAGTATAAAATTCTAAATATGTATTTCGTTTTGGTAGCCGACAATTCTAGTAGTAAGAAACAAATGGCCAAATTAATGAATCTATGAAAATCATTTGCCAAAGTATTGCTGAAGTGTATTAATGAGTCTCCTGATAGAGTTAGTTTAAGGCCAAACACTCAAACAGAGTGAATTGAATGTTGAGAATCACCTCTGTATATGTTGAAACAAATAAAATAAAATAAACTCTACGAAACTTCTAGTTCGACATGTGATATCAATCTATGTGGATAACTTTTACTTGTAATTAATAATTAATTTTAATTTCCTTTTCACTACTCAAATATCTTTTACTTTATTAGTCAAAAGAATATCATAAACTTTCATTTATACTAAATATTGATTATATTCTTATATCAATTTGGCAATATAGGTTAACCTATATATGTATAGACCTAAATCAATCATAGATGACAACAAGATCCCTAAATCAGCCCAAGTCACAAAAGGGCAAGAAAAAATTGCTGCTCTTCAATGAAAATATACGGATAGAAAGTAAAACCCACGCGGACTTAGTTTAGCATAACCTTTCAAATCAAAATATAAATAGTCTTTTTTTTTTTGGGTAGAGAATTGTCATTTTTTGTTTGGTTAACTTGTGCGGAATATGTTACAAAATGTAAATTAAAATTATTAAAAATATAAGTATTTAATATTTTAAAAATCTAAAAAGTGTTCAATCATTTTTCTTTCAATAACTCAAATAAATAATAAATATATTTTTATTTTTAATAATTATATATGTATAGAATACATATTAATAAATTCCATCTTTTACAAAAGTTCACAAAATAGTTTTACACGCTTCAAATGTGAAATGAATACCGTACCAAAAAACAAAAAAAAAAAGGTGAAATGAATACTTGTTTGGACGTTGGCTTGGCCACAGAGTATCTTTGGTAAGTTTCAAAAAATTCACCCGTATAAAACTATAAATTTAGTTACCAACTATAAGCCATATTTTTTGGTTTCATGAACATAATACATCATCAATGAGCACGTAGGTCAGCTGGCAGAGGACTGTTCTACCATACTCAAAAGTGTTGGATTTAAGCCCTAAATATACAGTTTGCGTTAAAACTTGGAAAGGAAAACTTTGGCCGCTTATAAAGGTCCTACCCGACTTGAGTAGAATTGCTTTTGATAAAAAGATATCAGTCTTGACTGAAAAATAAACATAACAACACTTATGGTCAGCACCATCATCAAATCATCATACATAGGTGAAAATCAATACACAGCGTGATACACATTCAATAGAGAAGGCAAAACTGTTGATAATTAAGCAATAAGAAAATGCATTCTCTATGCCAGAAAAAAGTATGCTAATATTTGTGTTTTGAAGAGAAAATGGGCAAGTTTAACCATGGGATCCATTGATTGAACGAGAAAATAATAATAATAATAATAATAATAGTAATAGTAGTAAAAACCACTAAGGGCGATTTAATGGTGAATGCTTTGGATAGTTTGCATGAAATCCTAAATCCCAAAAAAATTAGTAGTAGTAGTAAATTATACTTTCTTCTTTTGAGAGATATCTTTATTGTAGATTAAGATTCTATAAAATGAAATTTTTTGTAAAATAAAAAGATAAGGAATTATTCACTGTTAAATCAATACAATGCATTCTGCATTGTGTCTAGGTCCTATCCAGTAAAAGATCTAAGGGTGAATAACTTTTTATTTTCTTATTTTATAAGGAATCTCACAACCTTTCCCTTTGTTTCTAGCTAAATTATACACCCCTCCACTAAAAGATAAAAATACACTACACTTTAATCTATTTTTATGTTTTTAGTTTAATCTTAGTTAAATTTCAATATCTCAAGTTTATTTTTTTGATTATATAAAATTTAGGGTGAAGGGATGATACTCCAATCTAAGATAGAGAAAGTCTCCAAACTCAAAGAGTACTTACAGAGAAACTTACATTTAACTTATCTGAATGAGACAAGTGGGGGCTCGAATATCTCCAGTTTATTAACTTATTTGTTAAATTTCAATATCTTAAGTGTATTATCTTTTTTGTAACCAAAATATACACTTTGTTTTATTTTTTCCCCCTTTTGGTATTCTGTTTGGTAATATACACTTGCTGTATTTATATAAAAACAAAAGGGAAAAGAGTCCATATATATAGACACACACATGGAAGACTCGATTAATATTGGTGAAAAATTTGATATACTTATCCTTTTAATAATTTTTTTATAAAATATAGTTTTTATTGATCTAACCATTGAATGATAATTATTTATTATTCGGATTATTTGTGTCAAATTTTAAAAATATTAAACATCAAAAAGTATTAAATAATTTTATTTACATACATTTAAAATTTATTTATTACATTAATGTGAAATATTTTGAATTAATATAAAATTTAGAAAGATGATTTATAATATATAAATTTTCAATCCAAAGATAGTATGGTAAGATATTTCTTCAATAAAAAAATTATTTAATTATATAAAAATTATATTTAACTTATACCAATATAAGTTAATTCATTCTTATCCTAAACCCATATATATCTCAATCCGTTATCATTATAATAAACTTGATGTTTTTTAATTTTCCCTTAAAATGAAAGATTCAAAAGCTGGCAAACCCCTTCGGTGTGGTTATCAATTTTTATTATACATATCAAAATACTGCCATGCCATGACCGACCAACAATAATTGTACAAGAAGGGTAGCCTTTAATCAACGGATTTTAATTTCAAAGTTAAATTTTAAATCTTTAATGTCACAGTATGCCTTGAATTTTGAAACCGAAAGACAATCATTCCGAGCATAAAACCTAGCTAGACATAAAATAATATAGATGTTCATCGGATAGAAGTGTTGGAAAACATTATCCAAATAGTGACAAACAATAGTGTCTATGTGTGCAAAGAGAATCCACACATATACACATGGATACCTAATAAGAATGAAAGCTATATGCAAATTGGAGGTCGATCGAAAGCTCTAGTTCTCGGAGGGAATGTCGCAGTCATGACACCTAATGGAAATAGAGATAAGAAGGAACAAATGGACAGTGACCCATCTGGTTCTCCCCTAAGGTACGCCAAATTAAGAAGACACAATGAACCCAAGCGGCTGGCTGCATGCTGGCTAGGGGAATAGCGAATTAAGGTAGCTAGATAGATCTAGCTAACGACGAAGAAGACACCAAAGATCAGAGCCAAGCCAGACCAACATTCCCGGGGCAAGGGTTTCTCTACTCCTTGAAAGAGTACTAAATGTTTTTCACTTTCTTCCTCAATATTTTGATTCTGAGTTTCCTGAGGAACTTTTTTAGCGGTTTAAAAAAAACAGAATAATTTTGTTTTGTTTAATTTATTATTTAACATTTTTAATTATTTAAATATTAAAAATATAATAAAAATAAAAAATAACAATAGCTTTCGAAATTGAAGTACAAATAATTTTTTTATATTCTAAAAACACTAAAAAATTTTCCTTTTGACTGGTGGTGGGTGAGTGCTAAAATTGCAAATGAATTTAATTTTGTTATATCTTGTTAAAATATTTTTTAATAATATTTCTAATATTTGATGAATAAAATATTAAATAAAAAATATATTTAATATGTTTCTTATTTAGTAATAATTAAAAGGATTATTAAGAGAAAGTTTTACAGTCACGCATCACTGAGCTCATTTCCATCACGTCAAGTATTTAATGAGACTTGGCTGCTGGCTGGACCGAAACGACGGCCTTCTTGTCATGCCAGCAACACATTCTGGTCGGAACACTGTTCTGCCTTTTTCTGCTTACGCTGGCTGAAGCCATCTCCTAATTAATGTTTATTCAAGAAAGAGAATGATAATATCACAAACAAAATTTGTTACTTATTATTGAAGTTAATCAATAACGAATTACTTTAATATGAAAGCTAAGCCATACATTTGACTGGTATTTAAGGTGAGTTATTTATTTATTTATTATTGTTTTTAAACATTAATATGACTAATAACTATTTAATGACTCATTATGCACTATTTTTTTCCAATAATTAATATTTGGAATTAATTTAATGAATGAACTCCAATTCATCCTATTTAAGTTGTATTAGTTTATAGAAAGTATTAAGTAGGAGAAGTGATTCATTATAATAATAAAAAATAATAATAAATTTAAATCATATAATTATATATGAATAATTAATATTAAAAATTATATAATTATTTTAAAAAATTACATAATTTTATATTTTAATTTTAATTATTTATATAAAATTAATAACCAAAATTTATTTCTTTACTTTACTTTTATAATTAATCATTCGTTTCACTTCATCCTTTTTATTAATCCATTATTACTATAAAATAAAACTGTTTTAACATTTTTTAATTTATAAAATTTATTTACGATATTTTATTTAAAAAAATCACAACCAAACCACTTAAATTAAATAAATATCGATTTATTATCTTTATCTGAATCATACCAGTTCCCAAGCTGAGATTATGTAGCATATACGTCACTAATGCTACGCGGACACATCATTTTCAAGAAGATCTTTCATTATCAATCCTCCTAAAAGTTATCGCATCATTAATATTCCAAGAATTCTTATTATAACCACATTCAACTTGTCATCATATTGCAAACTGGGGGATGTAGAATTGTTTCTGCTTGCTACGGCTTATTATGGCATAATCAATTGATCCTGCAAATGCGCATCCAATCACGACCGCCGTCATCGTTAATATAGGCTACTTATTATATATTCATGTTGATATATCCCCTGAAAATGATCGAATTGAAAGAATTTATCAAGAAGGGCTTCGTTAATTTAACCGACGTTTACAGTTGTACCAATAAGCAGCGCATTTTTGGATTATATATAATACTAACATATTTAATTTAGTTTTTAGAACATTAATAGTGTATTTAATTCTATTTTTATAGAATTGATCCTAGATAAAATTGATTTTATTGAAATTAATTTAATTAGAATTAATTTTAAGGTAAAACGATTTATGTTTGGTAGTTTTTTTAAAAGTGATTCGGATAGAAAGTAAAAAATTTTCACTTCTTTTAAAATCAATTCTAGAACCCAAAATTATCTTTAAAAATGAATAATCAAATATTATCAAAAACTCTCAAAATCAATTTTGGGAGTATAGAATCATTTGGACTCCAAACACATGTTAATACTATATTTTAAACAAAAGTTATGAGAAATAAACTTTATCTACATTATCATTTAAGGATTTCTAAGAACTAAACTAAATATCTAGTAATTCAGGTGGCATTATGAATGAAAAAATGAGTTGAGATTGTAAATAGTTTTTAATTTATTGAACAATTGATTCAACTAAAAACAAATCAACAATGACTAAATGTACACGTGTTTCCTCTCCATTGCCTACAAAGTTGAAAAATAAATGACGTAATTCAATGTCATGTTCATTAATAAGATCCATGAAATGTCGCTCCGGATGTTGCCAAATCAAGTGGCAAAGCAAATGGGCAAGTCCTTATGTTCACGTCAAATAATTTTCTACTTTATTAGGGCAAATAAAGTGGTGCAATTGCAATGACACCCCAACATGTTATATGGTCCCCTATCAAAGCATCTCATACATGATGTGACCTCATTGGCAATTAAAGAAGTTTGCATGAATGAGATTGGTTGTTGTTGTTAGTATTAAAGGATAGATTAAGAGGCCCACGTTTTGAGGTCGATGCAGATCACTATCAATAGGGGCACTTGAGTTATTAGAAACGAAGAAAATTCAAGCCATGTATAGTTTACCTAGATACAATAGAGATTTATCTCCAATACTTCAAAGGAAGCTCCTTATCTTGAAGACATAGCCCAGAATGCGAAAATAATTGACTGACTATGAGAGAGAAAGAAAGTGGGAATAGTGACATGTCCTGGGCCAAGAAAGGCGTAGAATGAAGAAAGAGTGAAAAGCACTTGAGGTCTATATAAATACATATGGAAAAACGAGTCAAGCATGCATGAATAAAGCAGGCTGTTTCATAAAGAAAAAAGTCACTAAAAAATCATCAAACTACTATTTCAGATAAATTCCATGAAAAATTCACTGACAACCAGAGAACCTCTTGCAGCTCCTAATAAGAAGAAGAGAGAGGTCACCTTCCCTCTCTTTTCCAGTCATGCTGAATAAGGAGTAACCTTTTTAGCTAACGAACGATAAAAAGAGGGACATTGGCAATGCAGACATTGAAAGAAGTGAAAGACAAAAAAGACAACAGGTTGAAAGATATATTTCCTTTCCTTTACCCAAGATATATATTTAGGGAGAATTTGACATTGGAAAAATCTGAGTGGATATTAATGCATCGACACTATCACACTAAATAATAATAACTACTTAAATTAACAAGACTAATTAATTGATATTTATATAACTTAATCATCAATCTGTCAAGTTCTGCTTATATCCTTTTATTTATAACTATGTTGAATTTGTAGGAGAAATGTTATTTCTAGATTTATGATGGATATCTTTGAGAACATTATGTGGCAGTAAATGTATATAGATAAAAATAAACTTTTATACCATGTGAGTATAAGTGTACATGATATGTTCATCAAAAAATATACAAATAACGGACCTCAATTTCTAATTGCGTTGAAAAATACTTTTGACCACATAATATCTGTGCACACTTGACACTACTATGTGTACGATGAATATCACGATGAAAAAGTAATAAGTGAATTTAACGAAACTTTAGATGAATCTAAAAGATATTGAATAATGCTATATGTTTAAGTATGGAAGAGATGCGTATATATAATTTTGCAAAGAATAAACTTTGTCAACATCTACAACATTCCTAGATATAATATGTCATTTTGAGATATCGTAAACAAAAAGTTTTACGTAAAATTTTATTATTAACAAACAATTTAACGAATAATGTGAATAATATCTAACTTACTTTGTTTTAAAGTCAGACATTTTGTTTAAAAGATTTTATATGTTTACCTTTTCAATTTAGTACAATTTATTCCTAAAATATCTGACTGGTTTGAATAATTACATTCGGATCGATAAGTTATTTTATGTCGTAAAATGAAAATGATGTGAAAAATGCGATTGAATGCGCTTAATCAAGTACAAACTTATTATTGAGTCAGTATTTTTTGAAAAGAAAATGTTAAAATTGGTATAGGATGAATGGGCTATAGGCATGACTTTGGAAGTAGGATAAGTCACCTGATCTTATACTAAAAAACAGAATCAATATTTGATTAATTCAAATAGTTCAACATTTAAGAGAAGTTGAGTTTGATTTTTGTAGCTAAGAAAAAATATAGCGCCAGAAAAATTTATTCTCATAGTAGATCGATTCGACTCAAATTAAATTAATTAAAATTCAATAAACTCTATATAATGATAATTTAAATCATAAATAAAATAATAACAGACGAGAAGTTGAGTTCTCAAAGAATAAGGAGTGCGAAAAAAAAGGAGGGTATAAGAAATTATGGAACATGTGAGTCTCTAAGCTAGCGAAACTCAATTTACAGCTAATAACACGTATACTATAAAAATCATTTTATTAAGATTTAAGGGTCTGTTTACAAGTTGAAATTTGGAATTATAATACAGAATTTTAATTTCAATTCTAATTCATTAATAATTGACTTAAAATTTTAAATTTTAAATTTTATATTTGAGTTTGTTAAAGAATTAGAATATGAATTGTAATTCTAATTTTATTAACTAAAAATGCGATTTAAAATTTAAAATTTAAAATTAATAAAATGTAACATAATAACAATTTTATTGCTATAGAAATATTTTTATTATAATGTTTGTGAAGTTTATTTATATATAAAATAATAAATAATAAATCTAGGGAAAAAGTTTATGTCATGGTATTTTTTATAAAAATATTAAATATTAAATTAATTATCGATGAGATAAAAATATTTAACTTTAATAAATATGATAGCTAGCAAATAAATAAAAAAAAAAGATAGAACTATATAGACTTTAATGAAAGATATATAATTAGTGTTTAAATTGATAGGGTATAGGTTAAGAATTAATCTCAGTTATTTCAATTTATAGACTAATATGGAATTATAATTATAATTATAATTATAATCTTATATGTTTTT
The DNA here is from genome assembly GCA_031439595.1 of Pterocarpus santalinus. NCBI lineage: Eukaryota > Viridiplantae > Streptophyta > Magnoliopsida > Fabales > Fabaceae > Pterocarpus > Pterocarpus santalinus. The sequence goes on from CM062532.1 coordinate 65,289,415, forward strand.
CTAAGTATAAAAAACGGAATTCCATAAATAAAAAACGGAATTAGAAAATCCAATTATAATTTTAAGACGTAAATTTTATGTTGAATTTCAGACTTCAAACGGAAAGTGATCAAAGCATTTTGTATCAATTTTGAGAGAATGTGATTTCTTCAATAGAAAAGTTAAATCTTGTTTTGTAATTTACACTGACTGATAGAAGCGAAATTAAAAGATGACAGAAAAGATAAAGAGAAGGAATAAAACAACAAACAAGACAAGCGCATTGAATAGCGGCTCAATATACGGAATATAGGGAGAAGAAGACAATATATATATATATATATATATATAGAGGCAGAAATTTGGTCTCTTATATTTGTATTTTTAATTTGGTTTTTATTTTTTTAACTTGGTGCTCTATATTTTTAATTTAGTCACTATCTGTTTTTAAATTTATTTTTCATTTTTTTCGTAAAATTATCTATTAATCTTATTAATTTACTGTCACTTTTTTTTTTTTGTCAAAATTACATCAATCCTCCATCCGGAAGTCATTCTACTCAAATCAGATAGGACCACTTCAATGGCACAACTCTTCCATTTGGGTTTTAATACAACTAATATTCAAGACTCGAATTAGAGATATTTAATTAAGCTAGTACAGCTCTCATCAACTAATCTAGTTGCTCATTGCTGTTTCCTATTACACTTTCTGTCATCCTTTTAATAATGATATACATGTTACTTACCCGTGATGTTGCATCAATATTGTCACACGATAATCATGTTATTAACATAAGTAGATAAATATAAAGGAATCTAATTGTGTATTTTACCAACGATGTATAATGATATGGAGAAAAACAAGGAAAAGGTATAAACGGAAGAAATGAATGTACTTAGTTACCCAGAGGGAGAGGGAAAGGCAGGCAGATTACATGCTCTTAGTCTTACCCATTCGTGTAGTCTGATTCAATTTAACATTTTTGAGGACCACTCTCTGCAGAGTCCTGCGGCAGATATAAAGTAGCCAACAAAGAAATAAAGAACCGACACCAACTATTAGTACAATACATGGTCCTGGAAAGAGAGGAAGACATGGACTTTACCAAAGAAGTTGGGTCATTTCTTAGTCCTTCTGAAAGTTACGACTTCATTAACGACGACGTGGCGCTCTGATGATACACGTACATACGTGAAATAAGAGAACCGTGAGAAGGAAAAGACGTGTGTGTGTGGGCAGAGAAACCAAGTACTGTACCAGTGGTGGTAAATCTATGATACCTGTTTATCAAAGTAAAAAAACCACTGCCATGCCACTACTGTCTGACATGGTACTCGACTCATATATTTTCAATTTATCTGAGCATTTTTAACTGGGTCTGATGGAGTTCGAGAGACAGGGAAAATTTTTAATTGTTTAGAAGAATTATACTAACTGATTATGACATGATATAATTTATTAAAATCATTTTTTTATATTTTAATTTTGATATATTAATAATATAAATTTTTTTATACTATTATCCTATCAAAACTTTCTATTTATATAATCATATATTTAAATAATAGGTATAAAATCTAATCATATTTATTAATATAGTAGTATATAATTAAATAATAATATAAAATTATACTATAAAATTATATTATTAATGTATTTAATTTTTTTTGTTTTTGGTAAAATAATTTGAACATCATATATGTTTTTACTTTGAATAATGTAATTTTTCAAAGTATTTATTATAATAATATATGTTTAAACTAATTTTTTTGCCATCATTTCTTTTTGTCAAGTTGAAGGGAGTGTTCATGACCCAATTGATCTGATAATCTTTTTTAATCTAAAACTTATTGGGATGGATTTGGATTGTAAAATTTTATTTGATACCTTTTAAGCCAGATTGGGGTCATTTTTTATGTTGATTAGTCCTAATTCAAAACTAAATAATTCTTTAAATGTTATATTTCTTTTATAAAATTAATAATAAATTATAAGATATTATTATTTTTGTATAGGTATAATTTATTTAAAATATTATAAAATATTTTTTAAATTTTATTTTTCACTTATAAAATTTTATGATTTTTTCATACGTAATATCCAAATTTTTATATATTATCTAAATATTTGGCTGATCCAATTATTAGCTGAGTCATCACTGGGTCAAATCTAAATTTAAAGAAATATGCCGATCAAAATTTGGGTCGAGTCTAAGTCCAAGTCAGATTTAACCCAACTAACCCATTTGTTATACACCCCTAATTTATATCTTTTTGTGTGTATCCAATAATTGTAACTGCATTACATGCAATTTGTAAGAAATGACCAACCATGCTCACGAACAAAAGAGACATAGGTGATAGTGAATTAATAGTCTACAATAATTGTCTCCCAAGGGCTTGTCTAAAATCTCATTAAAAAAGTGAGAGTCATGAATGTACCACGTATTTTAGCCGTTGATATATTAATTTTAAATAAGATTTTATCAAAAAAAAAAATTATTAACGTTTCGATTTTATCATTTTCTTTCTTTTTATCTTTTTAATTAGTATCTTAGAATCGTCCTTTTCCAACATTGTCTGGAGTGTAGCAATGACTTTGTTTGTGCGTACAGAAGCTTAAAATTTAAATCTAGCGGATGTTAACATGCTCATAAACACTACGAGAGAAGAGAGAGAAACTAATTTTGAGTCGTTAATAATTATTTTCATGATTTAATTTTAATTTATGAAAATAAATCAATGGCTCAAAGTATGAGAATATTCATTCTCTCGCATTTTTTATGAGCATGTTAGCAAAGTACTTTAAATCTAAATTAGATTTGGCTATTTTAAAACATGAAGTGCACCTTAGGAAATAAAATATATAATCTTAATCATTGATTAAAAAATTAAAAAAATAAATTATTACACCTAAATAATCTATTATACAAGTACCTATGTTTTACAAAATCATCTTAGACTAATTTTTTCATTAACCGTTATAATTACATACGTTGCCCTCAATAAAAGTGCACTGTCATTTGAAATGCCAAAGTCTAATCCAATAAGTGAGTATCAAAGGTCAGCAATATATCATGCTATATTTTTTTTCGTAGAGATTGCAATTTCAGCACTAATAATAGACTGAACCACTTCAAGATCCAAAAATTATTTTACGGCGACCCAAATTATTATTGGAAGTGCTGCTTTAGTTGTGATACCATCCTTGTTATTGTGTATACTACATAATAACAATAGTGTCCATATAAATGAACCAAATGTAGAGTTTGGCCCTTTACAAGGTGGCAACAAAAAATAGGCACATTTTGCTATGCACCACCTTGAGAATGGTGCACCATGCACCTAGCAATCCAATGGTAAAAATTAGCAGTCTATCGATACTCTGATCATTTATCATACACTATAGCAAGTCCTCTCCATCATATTTTGGCGTACAGCATCTCTAACAACTTCGACCACCTTGACCGACGAACACCGCATCTCCACCACTATTCTTCGTGTTGCCAATCATGACTTGCCCTGCTAGCTCGACGTCTATTGTAGTTGTAGATCTTTCTTCCAATGTTCTTCCCTCTCCTCAGGGACTGCAACGAAATCACAACCCAACGGAACACATGGTCGGCGTGTAGGAACACGGATTTGGTGATGCAGAGCAAGAGGCATGTGCAAAGGAGGAGGTGGTGCGTGACGAGATGGAGCGCGTGGTGGCGGTGGTGGGGGCTGGAGGTGAAGGGGTTGATGGATTCGAAGAAATCGAAGAAGCTTGAAGAGAGGAATTGCTGTTGTTGTTGGCACTAGTGTTGTTGGTTTTGGTTTTGGTTTTTAGGGTTGATGAGGACGAGGTTGTTGCTAATGTTGTTTAGGTTAGTGGTGGTGGGGCTCGCGGCGACCCTTGGGTTGGTGTTGGAGGAGCTCACAGTGGGGTTGTCGAATGACATGGTGGTGGTAGTGGCCGTTGCCAAAATGCCACGATGATGGTGATCGAAGTGATGAACAAATGATGTGAACAACAAATAACAGAAAAAAGAAAGGCAACTTGTGCCTTTTTTTTTCTCTGTTTGTGTTACTATTATTGTTTTTGGTGTTTTTAAGGTTGCAGTTTCTAATGAATAGAGAAAATGTTTTTGTTTGTGCTATTATAATGATCAGCGGTGAGGCAGAGCGACGACAGTGGCTAGATTGGAGGTTGACAAACGACATGGTAGTAGCTACCGCTGGAATCCCATGGAGTTGGGGGGAAGAGAGAGAAGCTGAAAAATATTATATATCACACGGGAAAAGTATTCATACACCAACAACTGTGAAATTTAAACAATATATAAGTACTCCAAACACCATCTTTAAGGTGATACATTATGGGTGGAGCCTCAAAAAATATAACAATTTACCTCACTATAAAATGTTGAATATTAAGAGAGGGGCAGGTAGCAAAAGTGCAGTTAATTGGGGAAAAACGCAAAGCGAGATCGTGCGACCCAGTAATTATGCACCCTGAATTCTTGCCATTCACGAGGACATAACTTGCAACAAAGTTAGTACACAATAATGAACAAAGCAAGTTAATTTACTAGTACATATATTAATTTTGAAAAGACATGCACGGATACAAAGCACGGTGTTCAAAGTCAAGGAAGAATCAGGTTAACCTGAACACAAACGTGCATGTTAGGGTGGTGCATTGCCAAACACGTTGAGACGGTGTCCCAAGGTTGCTGGGAACAAAACGCATCGAAATAATACCGCTGGAAAAAGGCGCACAATAGAAGGTAAAACTGAAAAAAAAAAATTTAAGGGTTTGATTGGTTTTAGAAATTGTTTTTAATATTAATTATAATAATATTATTTTGTTTTTATTCTATTTTATAATTTTATGATTTATGAATAAAATAATAAAGATAACAAAATCTTTTTTATAAAATTAAAAAAAAGGAAATAAAACAAAAATAAAGTGATATTTTTATAATATTTTCTTAAATTAAATAGACCCAAAATTTCTCCTCTCAACTATTGATATTATGTAGAGATAGAAAGTGATCTTAGGATTAAGAAAAATACTGATCGCTACAAGAGTAATACTGGACAATCCGACTGGATTGCCAGAAAGACATTTTCCCTACAGAGTTGGAAAGCAAAGAGTGGTCATAATAAACGGTGTGGAATCCACGAATTTATATCATTTTTATAATTAACAAAACAAAGTGTAATGCCAAATCAGAGTACCAATAAGTTTTGGACAGCTTTGCCAATCATTTTCCTTGTTACAAAATATTTTAATAAAAGCAGAGTGAATAGTTTAAAAGAAATTATACTGGTTTAAAATAATAACTTTAATTCTTCAAAAAAATTATAATTTTAAAATTTAATTGGAAAAATAATTCATATACAAATATCACATAACTTCATACTCCTGCTGTTAAATAAAAATTAATTTTATAAATAATTATATAAACTAAACCTATAAAAATATCTCTATTCATATGAGAAAAAAAGAATGCTGTTTGGATTGTCTCTTTTTCTTCATTTAACTTTTCGAATACTGCTGGTAATAAGAGGTGGGTGGTTGTTCTTTTGCCAAGTCATTCGTACGTGATGGGATTCGTAAAATGAATTCCTCGGCATATAGCATTAGTCTTGCGAATGGGTAAGTCTAACATTGTCCATTTCAGGGTTACTTACAAAAGGTAAAAAGAGCCGTATACATCCAATGGTATATGTGTATAATAATATAATAGTCCAACTACTTATAATAAATACTCATAAATACAACGAAATTGACAATGACCGTCTCATCATTAACAAAACATTTTTATTCAATATATTTCCTTTCTATGAGAAGATAGGAAATGAAGAGTCCAAAGTAAAACTTTTCCAGCTAAGCTTTTTGCAACTTCAATCAAGTTTTGATGTTGGTTATTTAATGTATAGAGACAGTGGAGTTAGGGTCGCTATACTTAACGCTCTTTAGAAATTGAATTGCCATATCGGCCATAAATTAAAATGTAACAATAAACTGTCATATGTTGATTCATGATAAATCCAAAGTTATTGGTATGATTTAAATTAAGTTTATGTCAATCTCTATTATTGAAACTTCGATCCATTCAATCTTTATTGATGTCAATGATTAAAAAAGTATACTATGATTTTTATACTTGGTCAATATTTATTATCAAAAGTTATTCATCTACTAATTATGCTAAATGTTTTTTTTCTTTTTGTGAATATGGTATATATTTACAAATATTTGTTGTGCATATGAATGTTATTTATAAAGTTTTTGTTTTTGTTTTTGTTTTTGTTTTTTATTTTGGTGTGTGACTATTAATATGTGATAGGGAAAAGAATGAATTAGTTATTGATATTGGCTAGTAAGAGTATCAATTGGTTGGAGTTAGTTATGTCAGTCGGCGCAAATAGTTAGTTAATATCAGAGTTAGTTTTGCATCAGATTCAGTATGTGCTAATTATATGTATATTAGTAGTCACTCTCTTTGTAATCAGTAACCAATCATCAATTAAAGAATTCATTTTCTCAATTTCACATTTTGCTCTTCATCCTTTCCTCTCTCTTGAGCTCTCTCTTCTTCTCATGATCTACGGATCTGGTACCTAATTTAAATATGAATTTATTGGAAAAATAATACTTTACTCAAGAATAAAATCCTTAGTTCTTATTTATGAAATGATATGTTATATAACTCAATACTTAAGTAGCATGTCCCCTTTTTTATTCTTTTCGTTGAATTTTACATTGTAGCCGTCTTATTGAAAAATTCTTGCGCACAGCGGCACAGGGCGCGCATCATCTCTTTGTGGACTATGTTAACAGAAATGGAAACTTGAATATATTAATTTTCATTGTTCATTTTCTAACACATTTTTTAAGTAAGAGAGAAAAGAAAGTTAGAAGGCCAGTATTTGACATTTTAAAACTCTATGAAATGGTGCTAAATATAAAAGAATTCTGGGGTTGTAGAGATACTTCCATGTGGAGAAAATATTTGAATACTCCTAAAGGCCCTCAAAAATTAAAGCATTTTTAAAAAAAATATATTTAAAGCATATTTTACCATTGAATTTCGCTAAGAAGGTACATATATCTCAGATTTGGTTTGGCATTACAACTTATCTTTAAGAAAAATCATTACAAATTGTTAGAGTGGTATTGTACTTATTTAATTTATAATTTAAGATCTCAGTCATGATCGCGATGGAATATTTATTATTAATTTATATAAATTATTCAGTTTTAATTTAATAAAAAATGAGATTTTTTTTTTTTTTTGGGATTATATGGGAGGGCTAAGGCCCCGGGCTGACAGGATTCGACTAGGGAAATTAACACATGAAACATCATCAACTAACAAAAAATACAACCTCTTCGAGGTTCATCCGGAACATGTAGACCCACATGTTAAAAAAAAAAAATATATTGATAATAAATATATGAAAATTTCTCCGCTACCAGCTTATTCGTGTAACGGTACCAATTATACTTTTTGATTATTAACTATTAATTGCTAAAAGGCAGGATATATAGTACTCTTACAAAATATAAAGATATCAAAAAAATCTTCTATATAAGTTAATAAAAGATTTTTTTATTATAACCTAGAAAAGTACAGTAAAGATAATAAGCAACATTAACCCGGATATAAGTTTGAATCAAACTCTTGCGAGAATCGGCATACTTATGTTCCCTTAGTTAGAAGAGGATTAATTTTATACACAGTTCAAAACTTTTAAATAGGTCAAGTCTATAAAAAAAAAATTGGTTCTTAAAAATACAAATCCTTTATTATTGAATATGATTAGGATATAAAATTCTTTTTTTAAGTACATCAGTAACAGTTATATTTATATGCTAACTACTGCCCATTCCCCCATGCACCACTAGCCAAGATGAAAAATTCTAAATAAAAATAAATACAATTTTACGTGACATTTTAATAAATACAATAATTTCTTCTTAGTTCTGCAATGATCATACAAAAACTTTTTCCATGTGAAACCAAAATTGAGTGAGAGGAAGTAAAGGTGGTACTTTGAGAAGCCAAAGCCAAAGCCAAAGCCAATCTCAGAGACTTTGTGGACTTTGTCAGGCTTCACTCTCAGATGGGATCAGCCCTCAATTGTCCCCATATCAGACCCCACTCTCCCTCCGTTTATAGGACCATCCATAACCTTCACCCTCCCCACATCTCCCACAATCACATACATACATCCCCTTTTATGGCCTTCCTCCCCTTCCCCCAATTATCTCAATTCCTTCTCCAACACCAACCAACCTTCACCCTCCTCCCCCAAAGGTGGTGGTGCACTTCACACCCTTAAATCACCTCCACCACCTCATTTCCAACATTAACCTTAATTTCTCCGTAGTTGAGAGGATCTCTTAATTGTGACCGTGCTCAAGGATAGAATTTAAAGACTGAAAAAAAAAAAAAAAAGCCTACACACTCCCAACTCATACCTCTTGTTCCCCCCTCATGGACAAAGCTGAGAGAGAGACACATGACTTCATGAACGTCGATTCTTTTTCTCAGCTCCCCTTCATCCGCCCAGCACCACCTCCCAAAGAAAAGGGCATCCGACTCTTCGGCATAGAGTTCGGCGACGCCCCACCGATCTCCGCCGCTGAAGAGTCGGAGTCCACTGAGACAACCACCAACAACACTAACGAAAATAACAACAACACGGAGAACGGTGAGAGTAGCCGCAGGTTTGAATGCCACTACTGTTGTAGAAACTTCCCAACTTCTCAAGCCCTTGGTGGCCACCAAAACGCACACAAACGGGAGCGGCAACACGCAAAACGACAACACCTTCAGTCGGCTATGGTTCACGGTTCCCTCTCCGAAGGGCAGGTTTATGGCCTCATGAACTACAGGTTCGGATCTTACGGTTCTTCTCCAACTGTGGCTTATCCAACATGGAATAATAGCAGCAACTCGTCAAGTTCTGTGATAAATGGTGGTGGTGGAAGGTTCTATGGAAGCTCATCATCATATTCTTCTCATCATCAGCATCTTCAGCAACCCATCAATGGGAGCCCCTTGGCCTGGTGGCGAGTCCCTAACGGTGGTGGTGTCCAGAGTAACCCTATATTCAGCCGTGAACGCTCGTTGCATCCTTTGCCTTTGTTTGCTGGCGAGGAAATGAACACGAGGATGGGGGCCTCACGGGTCGAATTAGGTCCCACCGGTTCACAAAACGGGTATGTTTATGACTCCAAAACAAGCGTTAATGACCATGTGAGTTTGGATCTTCATCTGTAACATCAAATTTATATATACAAATTTTATCAATAACTTATGTTCCAGATATAGAGCTACTTAATTTGGAGTTCGGAGAAGCTGCAGACAATATATAAAATGTTGGGAATTTTCTTCCTATTGTTGTTGTAGATATGATTCCCACATCAATGACTTTGTTTTTAATATTTTTCTTTTTCTTTGCATAACAGTTAATTTTTAGATATATGATATTTATGATTTATTATTTTTAAGCTTTGTAAACAATAACGCTATGCAATTATATGGTTATATAATTGCCTCTCATTTTTCTATTCTTGTTTGGTTTTCTAAATACTGGTTTTTGAGCTCAAAAGATATATGCACTGAGAAATTGTCCATACGTGTGGGGATCATGTAAAGCGTACAAGGCAGTGTTGAGTGCGCATGAACATTTTGTTCGAACACACGTGTGCTAAATCTATCATATTGTCCAGACAGGTGGGAGTGATAAGAGAGGTGGGTTCTGATTCAATGCAATGTAATTGAGAACGGCAATGATAATGATAAAGTTTGGTTCCATGATCTGCTAAAATTTTGCAGATAATTAAGAAAGTGATATTTTTCCATGCCATTTGCTGACATCATAGCTCTCCAACTTAACTCCAACACATACATATACAGTACACATTCATATGCTCCTTTTGTTCTCACTCACTTATTTCCAGTGCAATGTGAAGAGGGAATGATAGGGGGCGGGGGTGTGTGTGTTTGTCTGTGGATGTGTGCCCATCCCCTAAATATTATGTCTTTTATTAGAGATTTTTAGGTAATCTCAGGGCAAGATAAAAAGTTAATATGTGTTCTTCCATATACAATTTAACACCTCATTATAGTGAATGTCATGAGAAACAACCGTGATCCACAAAAATGAAATATCAAATTATATTTTTGTCTTTGTTGTGAGACCTTCTAAAAACTTGGAAGCTCATTTCAGTGACAACTAGGGCTTAGGAGACAAAATGGAGAGGCCAATAAACACGCACACACACATTCTCTTGCCCCCTCTACAAATCAATAAATGGGAGAAGGAACATATTCTGCGAGAAAACATATTCCGCGATAACATACGAATGTTTGCTCGTGTTCATCGCAGTTAATTTAGGTTGACCGGATGATTCTCTCAAATGGCTGAAGTTTGAACAAAATGGTCCTGTTAGAAAATTCAAGCGTGTTGTGGAGGACCCGGAGGTGGAATCTGAATTATGTAATGGGTATTAGGTAATCACTCAAAAATAAAGTGACGACAAGAGTTAACTCCTATGTACTAAGTTGATGAGTACTGCATGTCCCACAGCTAGGAAGTCATGGGTCACTTATTTATGCCTTGTTTACAGACACAAACCTCATCATTCAGAGGCTGTGGTGCCAAGGGCTTTCTTGACCTTAAAATAGCAAAACCAACCCCTAAGAAAAGGATGTGTCTTCCTTTTCCCTCAAAGACTTTAAGGAACATATAGTTAGGCTGCCATCATTTTTATTTTTGGTTGCAGACTGCCATCTTTATTTTCCCAACTTCTGCACCTTTGCTTTTGTGTCTCTGCAGATTTACATAGAAAGAGAGATAAATGTTAGGTAGCTTAGTTTAGGTGATGAGTCTGAGAATTGGAGATTCCTTCTGAGGGAAAGATCTAATAGAGGACATGTTCTCTTTGACGAGAGAAATAATGTTTGTACTTATTATCCTATCCGACTCACTTAAAAAGAAAAGATTATTGAATAAAAGTGTATAACACACTGCATGGAAATAGATCCCATAATTTTTTGTGGAGATGTGTCGGATAATGAATCCCAATTTACCAATACAAATATTATTATTCCTTTGACAATAATATACTGAGAGATAATTAGTATTGATCGATGTGTCTATTTTAATCATCTCTTATTTCCAGTCATAGTATAAAGCGTTAAGATAAATATTACTCGTACATTCATAATAAACATTCTTAAAAATATTATGTGAGTAGGTGAGAAATAGAAGAAAAAAAAATTGAAATATTTTTTATATTAAAAAGTGAGAGTGTCCATTGTACGTATAAAAAACATGTTCAAATAACATATTCATATGACAATGGACTTTGCCCAACTTATTGTCTTATCTATAAAATTCAGAGAAAAGGCAATCAACCACACACATGTTAGAGTTCCGTTCTCCTCAAAATTGTTGGGATATATGCTTTTGTATACATGTGAAACATATCCCACGCTTTCCATCACCTGGTTTAATCAATAATTCGTTTCTATAAAATTTGCAAAATGAGAAGGTGATTACACGACATTTCTGACGTCTGTTTAATTGTTTCCTTCAATGAATAAAACATGCATCAATGTTTATCACCCTGAACAATGAACATTTCACTATCTGCACAGTTTAATTAGAAGCCTTTCATGATAGATTAATTCTGTGGTGTGGGGTAAGGTATTTGTACATATTATTAAAGTTAACAGCCTTTCGCAAAATCACGTTAATCACGATGAATATAACCTGCATGTGTGGTGACTTCATACCGAGCATCTTGATCATAGATATCACGATCAATTCAACTAATAAAATCAAATTGCGTTTAATAAAATAATGTACACACTGAATAACGATGAATTAAAAATGCTATGCAAATAAGACATTTTCACATAAGCAATTCACTCTTTAGTGTATACCTCTGTATTGACGTTTTTGCACCTTAAATTGTTTTATTTTCAGTATCCAAGAATATATGATTTTAATTTTATGACTATGAAAGACTTTCTTTTAGGTAGTATGAATGATAAGTTTCTGACTGCAAATAAACAGGTGTCGAAATTTGAGTGTTCTTCATTTTATTACGAAATCGGTCAACTTGATTGGATGAAATGGAAAAGATTAGTATTCATATATGTATATGTATATTACAAAGCTATATGCATAACATGTTAAAAATGGAAGCCTACGCCAATAATTAACAACGGTAATAATATTCTGAATCGAAATAATTAACAATGAATTCATATAAAATTTATTTAGATATAGTTAAATTTGGATAAATTTTTGAATGTATACTACTTAATAAAAAAGATCTTAAAATCAAATCAATTCAAAAAATGCGTTGTTCTAAACACTTCCTAAAAAACCTTGACTTCTTATATAATTCTTTTTATATTCAAATTCTTCTAATAATGTTACAATACTTAACTAACATGGTAAATGTAAGACACTTGATGAATTTAAACTAAATTCTAAATTCAGATAAAAAATAATTCTGAATTTCGTATAATCAAAAGTAGTTGTGCTATTATTAAGCCACTGAGCATGGTCATCCACTTGCCAATAAGTCGTCTCCCCTCCCTCAATTTGGTTTCCAGCCCCAAGCACATATGTACGAGTTACTCTATCTACTATCAATCAAAACTTTCAAACTGAAACTAGATAAATTAATTCTATAAAGGGATCGGCATGAATTAGAATGGTCTAATACCAAGTGGGAATTAGGTACATGCTTCAAAAGAAATCATAATAGAAAGCAGTTAATACAACGGATATGTTTCGTTGTAAGCGTAAATAGCAAGAATGAATCACAGACCCATCCCCCCCCCCCCCCCCCCAAAAAAAAAAGAATCATTGACGATGAAGGGTCGTTTAGTTTACAGTTTGGGGCTACAAAACTTTTTATTATTGTAATAATAAAAATATATAGTAATTAATATATTTAGGTGTATAAAATTTTTTTTCTAAATTTATTTTGGAAACTTTAGAAGATATTTTGTAAGAAGTATTTTTGAAATTATTTTTTATTTTAAAAAAAACCTTTTGATAAAAAAAATCTTATTATTACTCTTATATTAATAATTAAAAATAATTTTATTTTATTCGATTAAAAAAAATTATTTTTTAAAATTTATTTTTAATATATTTAAATTAAATATAAATTAATTATTTTAAAAATAAATTTTTTAAAAAAATTTAAAATTATTTTTTTAAAATTAATTTTCCTAAAAATTAAACCAAACGTACTTGAAGATATTTATTATCGCATTGTCGACAAACTTCAGTGGGAGGTGGGCTCATCGTTTAATTTGTTGAAAACGAGGTGGGCTCATATATCATATTATTGCTTGTTCCAAGCCCAACAAGTACAGATGCATCAGGGCCTCAGGTAATGGCTAAACTAATTTTGTGATTAACCAAGCTCTCAAAGTCGGTGTCCAGGGTACCTGGGAGGCGTAGCACAGCTGGCTTCATGTTTGGCCTCTTCAATAAAATGCACCTAGGAAGTTAGAGTAATCAATAATCACCCACAAGGACCGGAAAAAAAACAAAAACAAGTCGGTGTCTAGGGTCTACCGCTTGTTTGGTTTATTTCACTAAATTAATATTATATATATTTTTTTGTTTCGATTGAACCACCAGTACTTGGACCTTATTATCAGGAATTCAACTAATCTGCCCTGACTTGACGGTTGGCCCATTGAAGAAATAGGAATCTCCTAACAAGAATTTTTTTCCATTCCTAAAATTCGAACTCAAGATTACTGATTAAAGGACCAAGTGTCAAATCACTTTACCAACCCTACATTGATAATTAATATTATATTTATTATTTCTTAGCAGCCGCTAATTTCCGCACGTTTCCTGGGTGGATGCAAATATAAATTTGTAATCAACATGTACCTATCAGTTCTCACCATATATTAGTAATTAAATACTTCTCAGAGCATCTGAATATTAAATTTACTCACGAAAAATTGGAGGCTACTGCACATAATAAGGCGTTGTTCGATAAGTGCTGCTACGCAGCCAGCATGAATGCCCGAATTAAGCTTGCCAGATACATCATGTGGCAGCTCATTTAAGTAACGTGGCATGATGAATGAATTGAAAGTAGGAATATTGAATCGATTCATATACAAGTGTTGAACCATCAACCTGCTACTCGAACTTTCTGATTTTCCAGGTTTGTGTTTCTACTTATTGGTGAAATTTTTTATTTTATAAAAAATGGATTGAATTTTAATAGTCTGATTGTTCTTTAGAAATTCATGTTATTATTAAATGATTTGTTGTAAATTTTGTTAGACTATATAGAATTTGTTTCAAGATGTTAATTGAGATCAGTTAAATAATTTTAATTAGAGAATAATTAGTTACATTTCTTATGCTATATAAGTCATATACTAAATCTATTATAATAATCTTTTATCATTTAGTAAAATTTTACATTTTCAATTTTCTCTCATTTCTCCAAATTCTCATATTCTAAGGCTTTCTGTCATGGATTTCAACATTGTACCAGATTTTCAGAGTTTCAACATGGATTTCGCTACTCTAAACCCTCGCCTAGATCTATAGAAAAAGGAGGAAAAGAAATTGAGAAGAAAAAAAATAGAAAGACTTTTAGATTTTTCTTTACTTGAATGGGAGAAGAAAACATAAGAGAAAGAAAAAAAATTAAGGATGGGGCCCACAAAATTTTTTTCTCCCCTTAACAGGCAAGAAAATTAAAGTAGGGACCTGAAGACTTAAGTGTTACTGTGTGCTACAATGAAGAAAAGAACTCTTCACTTTACGTTAGCACCATTCTACTTTAGCTATAATAATACCTAATATTAATTTTTATTATTGTATTTTTAATGTGAAAAATATTTGGAATTGTCCAACTTGGAAAGCATATCTTTAATTTGTAACTAAATGTATTGTTTTAAGTTGGGTTGTCAATTTTTTTTATATTTTTTGTATATTTAATTTATTATATTGCAATTTATTATATTTAATTTATAAAGAAAATAATTTCTATGTACTGACGATATAAGATAATTTTATACTGTTAGCCACTAAAAATTTAGAAAAGTAACAAATTATGATAGATAATTATTATAGTAGATAGTTACTTACCATGATCTGATATTTTTTTAAATTTTTATTATTTAACAATGTAAAGTTATTTTATATTGTCAATGTACAAAAATTAAATCCATTTATAAAAGAATTAGAAATATAAAATATAGGAAAATATTTACCTTATATTGAACTAAAGGTAAAATAGTTATTTAATATAATTACATTTTCTTTCTTCTTATTTTTCATTCTATCCAAGTAAGAGAAAGAAAATTTTTTTATTTTCTTTATCTCCATTTTCTCTTCATTCAAGCAATAGAAGAGAGAATAAACTTTTCTCTCTATCTTTTCTTCTCTCCATTTTCTTTTTTTTTTTTTGCTTTTTTCTTGTCATTTTCTCTTTTGATCCAAGCAAAGGGTGAGTTCTTAGAACTTATTATCTCTCTTAGACACTTTCTCTACTCTCACATTTCCATTTTCTTTTAACTTTTAAAGGAAAATCCTCGATATATTCTTCTCCCTACTTCGTATTTGTTCAGTAGCCTCTTATTTGATTCATTGCATTATATTGTGTGGCCGCAACCTCCATCGATGGCAGTTTCTCCGACGGCCATCGCAGCCTCTTCGACGTGGCTCAAGTTTTCTAACGCAGTTCGCACACCTTCACCAAATCTGCATCTCTCATTGATCCGGCTTGTCCTCTTCAAGCTTGCATTTCCGACCATAATTGCTACCTCATTTCTCATCTCCATCGCATCCTCTACAAGTCGTCGCCGTTGCTATCGCTCGTCTTCCTTGTTTTCAAATCAGTCGACTCTTATTCTTCAAAGATCTGATCTTATTTCAAATTTAGTCCACTAGTTCATCGCTGCTGCTTGTCTTCAAGATCCTCATCTCTGCCATGTCTCTCCACTATGGCTTAGATCTGGATCTGCTCCATCCCCATTTTTCGATGAGCATTTGTGTTTTTTTGGTGTTGCCAATGACGATCATTGATCAGTTTCAGATCTGTGACTCTATTTTGTCGGATCTCTGTGATTGGTTTTAGATTTGGTTAGTTTGTGCTCTTAGTTCCGTTTGTTAGTCCTTTCACTTTAGATCAAATTGTTTCTTGAAGGTGTTATCTGTGTTGAGGTGGGTTTTGTTAATTTTTGGTTTTATTCTGAATTTTGATTAGATTGTTCCTATTGCCATTACTGCCTAGTTCTCTTATGTTCTTGTGAAGAGCACTTAAGATGTTTGATAATTCGTCTGAATGATGAGAGGTATATGTTTTCCTTTGTTTGGACATCCATTGGCTCTGTTTTGGATTCATGTGTAGTGCTGTCCACTTTGTTTCTTGTCTTTAAGCATGGATTTAGCTTCTGCTTTGGGTGGTTAAGCTTGGATAGTTTGCTTCTTCTCTCAATGGTTAAGCTGCTGTTATAGTTCTTGTAATAGCTCTATGACTTTGATGTTTGCTTTTGCCATGTGATTAAGCTTGAAAATTGGTCAGCTTCTACTTGGTGGTTCAGCATTTGATTTCAAATTTGACATTGAAGTTTGGTATTCCCTATATTGGGAATTCTTAATATAGCCCTATGGCTTTAACCTCTTCTTGATATAGCCCTATAGATTTAACCTTATTCAAGTAATGATTTGGAATTTCTTTCGTAATGAGTGCTATGAAGATGTCGATCGAAGATCGAAGAGGCCTAAGTGATGGTCAAAGACTTCTTGGAACTACGTACCACTGCTGACATAGTTTTTGTTCATTCATTTTTCAACTTTGTTATCATTGCATTTTTCTCATTTTTCTGTTGTAATGCATTTTCATCCCAAGCTGGAGATGCTAATGCATGCATCCTCTAGCTTGCAAAGGGTGTTAGAGTATATAGAGTTTGTTACAAGCTATTAATTGAGGTTAGTTAGAGAGTTTTAATTGGTGGATAATTAGTTACATTTCTCATACTATATAAGTCATGTATTAGATCTATTTTAATCACCTTTTACCATTTAGTAAAATTTCACAATTTTAGTTTTCTCTTATTTCTCTAAATTCTTAGATTCTAGGGTTCTCTACTATCTTTTACCATTTAGTAAAATTTCACATTTTTAGTTTTCTCTTATTTCTCCAAATTCTTAAATCCTATGGCTTTATACCATGTTGAAATACCATTTAGTCAACTTTCATATTTTCAGTTTTCTTTCATTTCTCCAAATTCTAACATCCTAAAGCTCTCTACCTTGTTGAAATCCATTTTAGAGAGCCCTAAGATATGGGAATTTGGAGAAATGAGATAAAATTGAAAATGTGAAATTTTACTAAATAGTAAAAGGTGATTACAATGGATCTAGTATATGACTTATATAGCATGAGAAATGTAACTAATTACTCACTAATTAAAACTTTCTAACTAACCTTAATTAACAGCTTGTAATAAACTCCATATGCTCTAACAAGTTTCATATTCACTACATGATATTAGGCTTGGGCTCAATGATGAGTATGCTGGAAGGTGTAGAGACTTAAGGTAACCTAGGTCTTGAATAAATGGAACTAGGGTACTATATATTCATATTATTGGCAAGATCCCTACTATAGTCTTAGCACTCTTGATGACTACTACTCCATCGATGTGGCTCTATGGAAAAGAAGGAAATAAAGTGGATTTTCTTGTACTTGGCGTATGTATGTGCATATGTTTTCTTTTGCAACAAGATTCATAGCTGGTGTTCCACAGCAATAGGAATCTAATAGGTATGCAACGTTATTAATCCATATTCCTATATCATATGTGTTTTAAGCTTCTAGTATAGATCCAATAAAATCTTACACTTTCTACTAACAAACTAACTAAATTTTGTTATATAAATAACTCATTTTAATCGATCTAGGCTTTGATTTCACTTCAACTACTCCCTTCCAATTTGATGGAAAATCCACGGGAGATTTGTGTTATGGCAATATTTCTCATTTGCTTTTTCTTTTTGTGTCAACCCAACATTTGGAAGTCCTAGATTTTTGGTTGGAAGTCCAACCAGATATTAGGGTTGAAAGTATTTGGGTGTATGTGTGTTTCTTAGGTCTGAGTCGTTCTTTTGTCCTACTTTGTCCTTTTATATTGAGTTGGGCTCGCTAAGCATTTTTAGGAATTCAAACGGTTAGTATGCCCTTTATAGCCTTTTAGTGCACTACTCAACATTCATAAGGTCATAGAGTTTAATCATGAGCTCTTTTATTCAGTGTAGAAAGCTTGGTTGAATTATTTCTAGGCATTACAGGTTAGACAGAAGGTCCGATCTACAAGGCCCTAGGCTTGTAAGTCAATGTAGTTGTTTTAATGAGTTATGTTTACTTAATTTCAAATATTATCCATATATCAATAAGACAACTACATTGACTTAAGAGTTGGGGGCCTTGTGGATCGAACCCTCTGTCCGATCGTAATGCCTGAAAATAATTTGACCAGGCTACATTGAATAAAGGATCTCATGATTAAATTTTACGACCTTATGAATGTTAAACAACTCACTAAAAGGCCATAAATGGTAGACTAGCTAATTGCTGGAAATTTGGCCTCACGTCATTGAAGTTGTGAAGAATTGTGTAAGGAAAGGAAGTTGGAGAAATAAAAAAATTCAATTGAGTTTAGAGGTGATTCTTGCAAATAATAGTCAATGGAATCCGAACAATTTATTGTGGCAAGCCTTGTCAGAGTTCTTGTGTTTAAAGGTGGGTGATGTTAGAGGGCAGATTTGACATTTATCTAAGTAATGACTGATTATGATTAATTATTTCAACTAATAATAGATTTAAAATAAAATACATAAAGAAATGAAAGGAGTGGGATGATAAATTTAACATAAAATAGAGGAAGAAATGAGAAGAGAGACACTAACAAAGAAGAGAGAAACAAAAAGGAGGAGAAGAAGGAATTGTATTATTGATTCCACACAAGATGCCATATTAGTTAGTTATCTAAAATTCGAGCATATTTTATGTCCAGATAGTTCTTTTTCTTATTTTGATATGCTTTCATGAATTCTACCTTTAATGAATTAGTAATGAGATACAATTAGATAAAATTGTTAGATTTGATAAAATAATAAAGGTGGTTGATGGATGAGATAAAGAAAGATGATCCACTTATTCATTTAAAAGTCAACTTATATAGCACATTCTCTTAACAAATAAATTCAAGCGAAAAAAATTAATTCTCTAATATTTACTTAATGAACCCATTAAGTGTTTATTTTTGTGAATAGACATGGATGTATGTACGTCTTTCACAAATCAAGTAGCTCCCATATATAAGCATATAATATCATTAATGCTGTCAAATAGGCTAGCCCGACTCGTTTAAGCCCGCAAAATAAATTGCCTAAACAGGCTAACCCGTTTAGCCCATGGGCCACATTTTGGTAGCTTGACCCGTTCAACCTTCTTTTTTTTCTGCTTTTTAGGCTATTAAAAATAATTTTTTGATAAAAAAATTGATTTTGATAAAAAAAAAAGACATAAATTCTTCTTCCTTATTAAAAAAAGTGAAAATATTCTAAATTTGATTACTAAATTCTGTTTTTATATCCCACATTAATGCTTGTTTCTTTCAAAAAAAAGAAATGCAGGTAAATGGGTCATGCGGGCCAGCTTGTTTAACCTATGGATTAAATGGGTTTGGGGTGAAAAACAGGTTAATTTAAATAGGTCGTTATTTTTTAGACCCAATCCATCTATTTTTGATAGGTAAATAGGTTACCCAATGGATTTGGCTCATTTTGATAACCCTAAATACCATCTTTTTGGAGGTTCTTGAGGCCAATTTCCAACAAATATGTTATTGAGAAATACTAGTGAGTAAGAAATTTTTTGTCTTAGGCAATGAGAGTCGCCATGATAGATCTTGAGATATTCTATGTTTGTCTTAAAAAGGCTACGTTGAAATAGTTCTAAACAGATTCAATATGAAATTTTTTAAGCCTTGTGCTACACTTATTCAAAAATAAGAGGCACTTTGATACCTAGTGTCCTCAAAATGATAATGAAGCTGCAGAAATGAAGAAAGTCATACATGCCTGCGTTATTGGTAGCCTTATATATGTTCAAATTTGTACACATCTTGATATTGATTTCATTATTAGTGTACTTTGGAGATACTTGAACAAACCTAATATGGCTCATTAGCAGACGACAAAACAAGTTATAATGTATTTGCAAGGTAACAAAGAACATATGCTCAATTATAGGAGGTTAGATCACCTTGAGGTGATAGGTTATTCTGATTCTGGTTTTGATGGTTACCCAGCCGACCATAAGTAGTCCACACCAAGTTATATCTTTATGTTAAAAGAAGAACTTTCTTGGAAATTCCAAATAAACACTTACAGATATCTCAACTATAGAAACAGAGTATTTAGCATGTTATGAGGCCACACATCGAGTGATATAGTTGAAAAATTTTATTGTAGAAGCTAGTGTTGTGGGGCGTATCTTTAGGCCTTAATCTATATATTGTGACAACTTAATTTGCTATGACGTGCTCTCAAAATAATAAATGCTCAAAGTGATCAAAGCATATTGACACAAAATTCATGTTTTTTAAGAAGAAGATTCAAGAGTTTCAGGCATGTACTGTCAAGTATATTCATACGGAACTTATGACAACTAATCTCCTAATTAAAGGCTTAGCTATTAAAGTTTTTGCTGATCATGTAACCCATATGGGTCTGTTGTGGTTTTTATTTTTTTGACTTTATATTTTGGGTTAATAGAAGCCTTATTCCATAGATTTAATGTAACATCATATTTTATAATGTCTGGAGACATTAAGTATGACTATTGATGTCATTGTTTTTGTCATGCTTTGTTTATTTCCTATGTAGCTTAATTATTTATATAATTGTATAACAACATGTCGTGGAGATATTTTAGACTCAGTCTCATTTTGTTGTTATGATGGGATTTATTAAATCTCATATAGCATCTTTGATGGTTAGATAGTTGGGTTATTTTGTTGGGAATTACACTTTGATCACATATTGGCATGCCATTTTGTTATGTTTTCCTGTTTACCCATATCCTACATTTTGTTAGGTCATTAGGATATGACTATCTCACGTGTATAATATCAACACTTCTTTAAGTTATGATTTTCTATATTGTTGAGATGCTTGTAATCCCATTTTGGACTTGTGATTGAGAATGTTGGCTTAGTTTTGGCATTAATCTTATTGTGGTCACATATTATTAATTAACCTGAAGTATTATTTCCATATGAATATAGCAATCTAATTTATGTTGTACAAGTGGAAGAGTGTATTATTTCGTGAACTAGCATAAATCAATATTGCTTTTTAATTTCAAAACCTATATTAATTAGATGTCAAAATATTAAAGCATATTGTTTAACCCATTTGGTGATCAATATTGTTATTGGATTTAATGACATTTAGTACTACCTTTTTTTAATTTAGCACTACTTATAAGTGGGTATAGTATGACCCTTGTACATGAGCTTGAGATAATAGGTAGGCTTAGCCATTTCGTTATTTATGCCAAAAAAGGCGCCCTATTTCTAACCATAAATATAGATGTTTGATTACCTCATTAAGACTGACACACAAATACCGTAAACTATTTGTGGGATGAGAGTAATTTCTCTCCTTGTGTAACCTCTTGTCTCTTATCTAAAGCCATTCATATCATATTTATAAAAATAGTTATTATGCATATCATATTTAGTAGTAATTTTTGTCTAATTAAGAACTAAAATTCCTACATCATTAACTTCTAAATTATGTTCATTCAACCACACCAATAAAGTTTCAGCATTCATTTTGAGTTTCAATCATGTTAGGGTCCATTTGGATATACTCTTGGGAGAGTCAAAAGGCTTTTTATTTGAATGTGTAAAGATATTTTTTTAAACTTATTTTTGGAACTCCAAAAAATATTTTGGGGGAAGTATCTTTAAAGTTATTTTTTATTCTAAAAAAAAATCTTTTAAGAATGAATATTATTATTGTTTTCACGTCGACAACTAAAAGTAATTTTATTTTATTCTATATAAATGAAAATTATTCTCATAAACTTATTTTTGATATATTTAAATTAAATAAAAATTATGTTCTTAAAAATAATTTTTTTAAAAAATCTTTTTTCAAAAATAACCCTCCCAAAAATTAAACTTAACATACCTCATACTGGTATAGCTTTTCCAATTGGTCTCGCAAGATTCGTGGCATTCATTTTGACCAACGCTGCTTATCATGAATGCTACTCTGAATTCAGGAATATGACTAAGCATTCGTGTAGCCTTAAAAAGTCAAACAGAGCAAGCGACGTGCTTATGTTTTATTATATTATTTATATTTATTTTATTTAAGATATCATATCAATTCATGTAGTCATCCACCATTTATTATTGAAAGTGATGGGTTTCTTATTTTAATTTTTTTTATTTTTAATAATAAATAATAGATGAATCGATATAGTATCTCACGTGAAATTTATAATATTCTTGTTTTAAACACCTTTATATGTAAATTTTTTTTTTCTAATTTCTTGCTTTAAACCCCTTTGTGTGTAAATTTATATATTTTTCAGCAATTTCATACACCAAGTTTTTTTTTTGGTTGTTTCTAAAGTTAATTTCATCCAAAAAGTGATAAACTATTTGTTTGAATTTTGAAGTTAATTTGAACACGTCAGATTAAAATGCCCCATCTAAAATAAAATAACATAGGGCATAAGAGATAGAGAGAGATAGATTCAAAAAAAAAAACCCAAAAAAAATACTGCGGTGGTGTTTACATCACCCCAACTGTATAAGGTCCCCGCGAGTAAATGTGACATATAAGGCGCATGTGAGGTGCAAAGCGCTGATGGAGGCCACGATGAAGACACAGAGATGAGTACACACACTGAAACACATTATGATTAGCCAATTAGGACCACACTTGCTTCCTTACTTTCAAAGGGAGAGTGAAAGAACAGTAGAATTTAAGAGAATTTTTCGCGGTCCCATACCACAATAAAGTTTAGAAACGAGGTTGATAGTTTATACAGTAAAGTGATCTCATAATGCCAACCTGCACGGAAGGCGCATTTACAACACAAAAAAACAAACCCTTCCCTTTCATTTCCATCCCATTGGCGGAAGAGTGAAAGAACTTGATGGACAACATCGCAGATCACAATAAACGCCGCA
This sequence comes from Pterocarpus santalinus, assembly GCA_031439595.1. NCBI lineage: Eukaryota > Viridiplantae > Streptophyta > Magnoliopsida > Fabales > Fabaceae > Pterocarpus > Pterocarpus santalinus. The sequence continues at coordinate 65,312,694 of CM062532.1, forward strand.
CCATCTTTTACATAAATACTAAGTAGAGTACCGCTTTAATAGGATCCAATGTCCTTGGTCTCGTCAAAGTGTCAAACAAACCATCTTTGTTTTTCAAATGACAATTATTACAGAAATGTATGTAACGAGCTGCAGAAACAACAATTATCACTGCCACCCACCCAGTCTTAGGAGGTGCTGGGTATTGCTATTTATGGTTCCAAGTATTCATATTGGACCACCAACACGTCAATGCCGCGGTCCAGTTGATCTGCACAGCGTGGGCACCTCCGCAAGAGACGCTATCATATCATGTTTAATTCGTCGAATTTTCAGGATTACATGTGATGCCCCCCTAAGGAGATAGAATTTACGTTCAACTTCTGCACTATTCACCGGGCAATTAATAAGCCACCAAGTTGAACAATAGAGCGCTTCACGTAGAGGTACAGCGCTTTTCTTTGTATTTTGCTTCTATCATCATCATCATGTCTTTTAAAAATATTCAAAATATTTAATAAGAAAAATCTTAAATATGTATTTAATATCTTAATAATATAAAAATATTTATTTTTTCATTTATTAATTAGAAAAGGAGAAGCTAATCGAAGGTACTAGCTATCGCTAGTTAAGAAAACAAAAACAATGAGACATTAATCAATATTTTTTTAATTCTGAGTGTGACCTCGATCATCTCATTATTGCAAACTCGTTGCGGGCAGAGAATGTTCTTAATTGCACAATTAGTTAGTGTACTCAAACCACGTGTGGTTTTAATAATCTTGAAGGATATTATGCTTTAGTTAACAATTTATTTCTCTGCAACTTAATTTCTTTAATTTAAACTTTAATCACCTAAAAATATAATCCAGTTTATCTGATACACAAATCCTTAACGGATACTTAAAACACCATCAACGTCTCTTTTTTAAAATAATAATAATAATAATAAAGAAAAGAAAACGCTACGGGCGCAAAAAGCCAACAATTGATGGAAAATGCAAAGCCTTTACCATGCTGGCCCAAAATTCCGTTGAGGTTCAAGTAAATGGAAAAATAAAATCGACTCAAATTACATCTTTGAGATTAATTGACTCAAATTATATCTTTGAGAAACTAAATAAATTTAGAGATCAACAGGACTAAAAAGCCTAATTTATGCGACGCACTAGCATCTCACTATTTCTGCTGAGGGTTGATGAGGCTACCTGCATATATAATGCCAATTCATGGAGGCAGTAGAGCATACCAATGCCTCTCTCAGCATGTAACACTTTTAACAGCTGCACAAAAAATGTTCCCATTGCAAAGACTGAATTTACTATACAGTTGGCCAGTAAGTGACTCAGATTAGCTTAGCACACACAATAAACTGCATTTAATTAACAGGCAGATTATCTCTGTTCATAACATAATGCAGGATAGAGAAAGCTGGCAGCCTTTGCATATTAATGAATCTATACATATAATCTAAAACATTGTCAAATGACAATTTAGTCCCTTAAAATAAAAGACAAGCTTTTCAAGTCAAACTACTGGATACAATAATCATTCGAAATGGTTCACATGAACTTTTGATAGTTTTCTTTCTGAACAACTGTACCTTGAAACGCCACCCGTTGCCACATTAAAGCTTAACTACTCCACAATAACAAATGGGATGTTGCAGGCGTGCAGCTCAAAAACAAACTGTGTGATATATCATTTACACAATAAGCTGGTATTGCAGTGTGGAGTATCAATTCCTTATTTAACAATTTTACTGAAATGTCAAACTAGTGTTTACTACACGATAAGCATTGCCATCGAAACCCCCATAATCAGTAACGCAAACAGAGCATTTTGATGCATTAATTAATGCTGCTCAAGAGAATATTATTATACAAATAAATAGAACACGGACACAACTTTTTGTTTTTGGTCAACATGCACGTGGGGGCGTAACTGAAAGCTTGAAAATGAAAATTGTTTGCTAAACCGAACTGTCTAAGCCCAAGTAGATTAGGCACTTGGGCTTTTAATATGATTGATACTCAATCAAGCCCAACAAAAGGAAAAAAACAAAAAATGTATACTATAAAGTCAAAAATTTGATTAGAATGATGTAACTGAATTATATACCGACTCTTTATCATTTTATTCTAGTAACAACTGCTATCCTATTAAAATCATGATTATTTTTCTAATACAGCATTAAAAATAATTGTGAAAGAAGTACGAAGTAAGAAGGGAAGGTAATTGTTTTTTGGGGTAATTAAAAAGACTACAAAGTTAAGCTATGGGGTGTAGAGACTCCCTCAATGCCACGTAGAAGCAGAGCTCCAATGTATGTCGGCACTTAGCAGGAGGTGAGCTCCGAACTATAGATCCCAGAACATGAGTTAGACTAATGCCAGCCATGTAAAAAAGCACTAAAGTGAAAGGAAAAAGTATTTAATGATGAAGATGATTAGATATAGCTGTAAAATGAAATTTCCAAAACGGACTCAAAAATTCCATTATTCCAACGTGATACCAAGTTATGCTACTCAGGATTTTAGTTAATGGTGGCTCGTGTGACGCATGAGTGATGACTGATGGGCGTCAATATTCTGAATCTGAACAACCATTTTATTTAGTTTTTACAATCCTGGTGTACTCAGCGCATTTTCATTTTTATTATTTAAAGATGGCGATAGTGCAGCAGCGCTGTTGTCGTTGTCTTGTTTGTTAATTTATGGAATAACCTTGACTTCTTATAATTTCTCCAGTAACAAATTTTTATTATGCTACTTTTGTGGAAGCCGTGTGCCCCGTGCATCCTTTGTTTTTTTTTTACAAAATGAAGTGATGCTAAGCAGCAAGACAATTGACCCAATTAGGGTAGCCTAAATGAATTGGCAATTTGGCATGCTATTTTTAAGGGTATATTTGTTTCATTTTTTTAAAAAAAGTGATTATAACATTTAAATTTTATATATAATTAAAAAATTAAAAATTAAAAATTAATTTTTTTCATAACCTACTTTTTTCAATTTTTACAAAAAAATTAAAAATAATTTTTTTCACAAATCTAATTATTTTTAAAAACTTATTCAAATATATAAAAAACAATTTTTTACTTAAAAAAATCACAAATAAATACCTTAGTCACGATACTTAATTGTTTATCATTAATTACGTATAATTAATATCTTTAAACAAATTTTATAAAGTTTGAAACAGAGAATCGTCATCCCTCTCTTTGGTCGCTTTTTAGTTTCCTTTCTGTCATGCTTCCGCAGACGTGACCTTCATGAAAAGGGGGCGACTTTTTTCAATAAAGCAAAGAATGTATCAAAGTTCCGTTGTTGACAGGACCATAGATGATGCAAAAGAAATTTGGATCAAATATCCCTTGTCCTGTGTGCTTTTTCACGTGTCGCGTGGCAGCCTTTACAAATAGGCGGTTCCCAAATTCCAATTGTTTCCTTTTGCCTGTATCCTTCTGATGATTTTGGGAGCGAACATGAAACAAAAATGTCCAGGAGTTTAGAATTACCAAGTGATTTTATTGCAAAGAGTTAAGACTCACAAAGGGTAATTTTCCATTAGTTAATGTAGTATCTTTGAATTCTCATCTCGCAAGACTCGTACAAGTGCGTATCTTACATGACAAAATGACAAAAACTATTGAAGTCTCCGTTATCATGCCAGCTAATCAACCATGTGGGAGTTTACAAATCCAATTCGTTGACAAATTAATTAATTATATATAGCGAAAGTGTGAAATTAGCTAATCCATTATCGATCAACAGTCCAATTTCTTTTCAACGAAAAAAAATGAAGATTAGTTGAAATATCTCGTCAGATTAGTTTGTAAGCTATATTATGATGAGTTCATCTAGGATTCCCTTGCTTTTTTTACAATTTCATTGTGGGGTTTGTTGAAGTGAACGACAAATATGTCTACTCTAGAAGGGATGAACGACCCATGCATTGCATTCTCACCTTACCCTACACATAAGTCGCCTCTCTCGCAAGATAGTTTGCTCTGAGTCATTTCATAATTAGCTTGCTGCTTGTTGGACATGCATATGGCACTCCATCAACACCCAGTCTATATAAAAGTCGAAGTGAAACTATCTTTAGGGTTTTTTTTCAAAATAAGTGCCCTAAGAAACAAAAAAGTATTAAATTTAAAAAAAATTAAGTTTTTAATAGCTCCTAGGTTATATTATTCGACAAATTATCGTTGATATACATATTTTCAATATAAAATATTTTACATAGTTAATTAATTATATATAAAAAATCAAATATTTTTTATGATATAATAATATATAATTAAATGGTTATATAATATTTTTCTTTTTTTAATTCCTTAACTGATATTTTTAAAATAATTGCTTGCAACAATCTCTTATCAATTTTAAGGTTCATGCTAAACGTTCTGGGTTTAGAATCCCATTTATAGCCCAATTGTGTGTTATAACTTAATAGTGCCAGCTCACGCTTGGCAAATTTTCATTTTAATCACTGTTCAATTAGTTGTCCAGGCTTATTCGGGCTACCAAAAGCCGGGTTGAGTACTATTTCCCTCTTTAAATAAAATATTGAATTGTGGCATTTAATTTTTCTTGTGTTAGGAGAAGTGCGATCACTGAGGTAGCATTTGACGTTAATTATTATTGTTTAGTCTCAGTTTAATTTAATATTAGGTCCATGATGTGCCAATTCCTAATATTCGGCACAATGCATGTCCCACCAGCTTGCATATGTGTAATAATAATTTCTATTTTGGCAATGGTAGGTGAGATCCGTACTCTGAATCAATTGATTTCATCCAAATTTGTCCAAAAATGAAAATTTCAGGATATAGTGAAACCACAAATCCAAATTCTGAGAGAGGAATTGAGGGAAAGAGTATCGAGCAACAAGAAAAATTGAAGAGAGAATAATTTCTCATCTGAAATGAAAACTGATACAGCGAACATATATACAGACAACCTGCGATCATCTATTCTATCTAACTAGTCTGATAGCTGGTGTAACTAACCAGTGACTAATCTAACTGAGTCACTCAACTGAATGTACAACCGTGTATGAGAAAGGTGTAAAATATAAATACAAGTCTAATATAGATGAACGCAGGACAATAACAAAGAATAAATTGGAAGAAAATACGCGGAAGGTAAGTGAATTGCAGAACAGTAACAACTGGACAAGGAGTCTTGAACTATATACCTAGACCTAAAAAAAAAAAAAAAAAAAAGAAAGGACAATATGACAGCAGCACAACTATGAAATATGATATCATATATTCATATAAATAGACAAACTCTTAGTAATGAAGTGTCCATATCAGAGGTAGTATACCCAAACAACACGTCCGCGCACATACACACAAAGTAATGCTTAGTGAGTAATGCTTATGACTAAGGTAGCGTTTGGTGCGGGGTAATCTATCTAAATTATCAGTAATGTTTGATTAAATTATTTGGATCCACAACATTATTCTGTTTGACTAGGCAATATTACTAGTAATCTAAATTTTTAAGGTAATATAGATTACTACCAATGTGATAATGTGAATTGCCCTCTTAAAAGATTATAATGTGGATTATCACCAATATGATAATCCTTCCATTATTATTATTATCATGATTAATTATATTAATAATTAATTGATATTATTAAATAATATTAATTATTATTATTTAATAATAATTAATAATTAAATTTTCTTATTCTTTTTAATTAATAATAATAATAATAATTATTATTATTATTATTATTATTAGTTTAATGCATATATTACGTAATAATCTTTTTGATATACTAAATAGAGTAATGTAAATTGCTACTTAGATTATTTATGTATATCAAGCACTATATTTAACATTACCAATAATTTAAAAGGTTACAATCTTTCTAAGTAATAATATACATTACTGGTAATTTTAATAGGTAATGTATCAAACGGTACCTAAATGCTACCTCCATGGTTGCCTAACCATAAATTAGCTCTAAATTTACTTCAAAAACAATTCACTACATATAATAAAATAAGTAATTTTTTTCGTTACCCTCACTTTTTATAGAAATACTAGTACTTTTTAATAATTAGTAATTATTATATTATGTGTCTATTTTTTTCAAAATAAAATATTACAACTATATAAAAATATTATATTTTAATTTAGTAAATTTATAACTATATTTTAGTTACTAACTATTAAAAGTATTAACACCTTTATAAAAAGTGAAGGTACCAAAATCATCTCTAATAAAATATTTTAGAATCTAAAATCTAACAAATGCCATAGGAATATTTATTATGCTTTTTTTAAAAATTATTATATAAATAGGAGAAATATCACTTAATATATTAAAAAATTATATTTTCCAACAATATTTTGTTGTTTTAAATCTTTGATAAGTGTCCTCGCCACATTTTGTAGACAAAACCCGATAAAATTCTTCGAAAAAGAAAATACTTATAATTCGTTCCTTTAAAGTTTAAAAGACTTCAAGTAACTACTAGCGTTACTGAGTTCAAGTTCTCAACGTCCACAGGCTAGACTGTGATGCTGAATTTTTAAACGTGGTGTTGTTATGCAACTTCTCTGTCAGCACTGCATGGACTAAAACATGTTGATGATTTGTTGAAATCAGCGTGTGAACCGGTAGAAGGGAGTGAAATTTACCTGAAGTGAGAGTAACAAGGTGTTCATAGTAAAGTTGTAGGTGCCTGTGCTGGTCTGCTGTTTTCTTTCCGGTCCTGTCGTTCTATTGGTGTTCTGTTATTCTGATGTAGTCATGTTACTTGTCGGTTTCGTGTCTGTTTCTCTTTGTATGTCGTATCTCTGGATGTTAACAGTAATGCCACATGGCTCGACTACGAGTTGCACGAATATGACGTGTACACGATAAAAGAGGGAAGTGGCAGAAATCATGAGTAGGTAAAAGTAAAATATTTAAAGAAATGAAAAAATACATCCGATCAGAGTCATTCGTGCAAAAATCACGAATAGGATTTCGTACTGTTTGGCATTACTCGCATCGCCAACAGTAATGCTATATGGCTCAACTACGAACTGCACGAATATGACGTGTACACGATAAAAGAGGGAAGTGGCAGAAATTATCGGTAGGTAAAAGTAAAATATTTAAAAAATGAAAAAATTCATCCGATCAGATTCATTCGTGCTAAAATCACGAATAGAATTTCGTACTATGAGGCATTTCTTGGATGGCTAACAGTCATGTTATGTGGCTCAATCACGAATTGCATGAATATAACGTGCACTTGATAAAAGAGGAAAGTCGCAGAAATCATGGGAATACATTGAGCCTAATGTTTTCATTTATCTAAAAGAAGACTGGCCTAAACCCCTTTTTTTTTAAAGTAAAATATCTGCATTAATTACGAAGTGACGTATGACAAAAAAGTTATACTAGGAATATTCACAAAGAGAAAAGGACATCAACACTACCACAAGTGGACAATGAAGCAATGAGAGAAATTCTTTGGAATTTTGAAAAAAATAAGGAGTTGTTTAAAAGTGTTTTTGTTTTTATGTTTTTTAAAACTTTTTTTAAAAATAAGTTTAAAATTAGTTTTAAAAAGTAAAAGAATAAAATATGCTTTTGTTTGAAAGTGGTTTTTATGATAGTCGAATAAGGTTTTAGTATATATTTTCAAAAATGTCACCATCCCTTTCAATTGATTCAGAAACAGCAAAATAAAAACACCTCAAACCTGTTTTCTTTTTTTTGTATCTAAAATCTAAAATCAGTTTTTTCAATTTTAAAAACAACATGAAAAGAATTGCTATTCAAACAAATTTTTTGATTTTTTTATTTTTAAAAATCAAAAACAATTTTTAAAAACTCCCGTCAAATAGGCCCTTCTACTCTCTTGATTCTTATATCACTTTAGCATCAAGTCATCACCGTCTCTTCAGCTGAATTGTATCATATTTAGGGTGTATTGAATTTTTCAACCATTTTTATTCTATATCAAACACATCCTTAAAATAATACACTTTCAGTAGTTTGAATAATTATATCTAGGCTCAATTAATTTTATTATTACTTTTTGTCTATTTTTCCAATTATCAATTTAGAGAACATTTATTAGAGTAGGGTTACATAACTAAAAAGACAACTAATTTTTTAAAAATAAGTCAAGAGTGCAATTTTTATATATAATAATATAAAATATTTTTATATTATCAGCTAATAAAATGTTATCATATAGCTCATTTCAAAACCAATTATAATTCCAATTCAAATTTGAAAAAATTGCACATTATGAACTATAATTTGTCAATTTTTTACTGGCTACTTATGTAAAGATAGTTTATATTATTAGTGCATAAAAATTAATTCCAATAAGTTATTGTTCAATAAAATAAAATGATATAAATTATTTATTTATAAAAAATAATAAATGTGTAGGATTTGATTTATATACATTGTTATTATAAATTTTTTTTTATTTTATCATCCAATCATATCTTACCACATCAGTAAATATAATTATGAGTTCATCATGATACCATTATTTATAACTTTTCTTAGCTTTTGAGTAGTCAAAAGTCATTTTATACCTATTTAGATCAAATTATTATATAATTTATAATTTTTTTAAAAGCTATTTTTAGTGTTTTTGTAAAATTAAAATATTTAACTTCTCAAAAAACTCTTTTACACAATTTCTAGAAACAAGCGCTGCAAACTAAAATAAACACATATATAATTCTGCATTCAAATACAAAGCAACTATTCAGGTGTTACTATTTATACAAATCTTTCTATGAGACATTTTCTTTTATATATCGATTTAATTATGTTGTTTACTCAAACGGGGCCTATATCTCATATCTATTAGCTAAATGATCATGTAAATAATTAATTAATTATATAAAAATATTTTACGTTATCAATATATCAAAATTAAACTCAAATATGTAATATTATGTTGATAAATTATGTAATTATTAGTAAATGTCATAATTTCAGTTGATGGAATAGGTCAATGGAAAGTAAAGAGAGAGAAAAGGGCCCGCCGGAGGGGTTAAGGAAAAAAAATCGGGGGCAAAGGACAGAATATCTCAATTTCACGGCATCTCTTATACCCAAGGAACAAGCAACGAGATTCTTTACCCACACAAAGAAAAAGGAGAAAGTAAAGACAAACAAAGTGGCGAAGAGAAGGGACGGGGTATCAAGCACTGGTCAATAATGGAACACGTAGACATTGTATTCCACAACAGCATCTCCTGAGGTGAGATTAAACCAGTGAGTCTTGGCCTGAGCATACCCATGTGCAAACCGGAAAAGCCCGCTCCCTCCGACGATCGGCATCTCCCTCACGGTGGTAAACACCGCGTTCCGTCCCAACAAGCTGAGCGTGCTCCCGTTGTACTTCCCTTCCGAAAACTCGAAATTCATCACCATCAATAGCGCCGCCTCTTCCTGCGACGCAAGGGCGTAAATCCCCTGCGCCTTTCCCACAAGCTTGGACCCGGGCTCGGGCCCAACGGTCAACGGGTCGTCGATCATCACGACTGCTCCGAATAAGGCGGATGACTTCTCGGTCATCTGGGCCTGGGCCACCCTGACGGCGGTGGGCTTTGGGCCGCTGACAATGTCGTGGAAGAAGAAGTGGAGGTGGCTGACCTTCTCCTTGCGGAGGCCCAGAGATGTTGGAGAGATGCTTCGATAGTAACGAGGTTGTTTGGCGGCGGTTAAGGAGGAGAAGAGGACGGTGAGAGTGAGGGGAATTAAGAGAATGGCAAAGAGGTTACTGGATTTGGCCATGGTGGTGGTGTGGTTGTGGTTAATTAGGGGAAGTAATCAACGGTGCTAATAGCTTTGACAGAGAGGAGGGTTCTTTGGAAGATGTTAGACTGTGTTGAACTATTTATAGGGAGGAACGGTAGAAGTTTTGGAGCATTGACCTGCTAGGAGAATAATGTGCACATCTTCTGAGAACTTGTGACGGCGTGCCGGAGAAACATTTTTGACCAACTGCCTTCGTTTGTGGAATCTTTTTTTTTTTTTTTTCTTTTGTTCATTGTGGTAGCTTTTTTCTTTCTTTCTTTCTTTCTTTCTTTATTGTGGTAGCTTTCAGTTTTTTTTTTCTTTTTCTTTTTTTAGTGATAGTATTTTTGAAAGTAACGTTATATATATATACATTAAAGTTAAACAGTAGGAAAGACTATTACAGAAAAAACATAAAATATTTGCAAATAGTAAATGAAGCAAAACTTCATTTTATATCATTTTGGAATTTTTTTTTTAGGTGAGTTTAGACAATTTTTTTAGGCACCGTATGAGCGAGAGGAAAAATTTATCGATAAAATAAAAATTTGAAAAAAGAGTGTTTTTTTCAATATACATCTGAATAGTGTTCTCATTGATGTTTCCTTTTAGTTACATACAACCTAATATTAATAGAATCAGAATTTAGAATTATTACATCTTTGACCTTTTTTTTTTCGAAATTATCTCATAATGTAACTAAAATAACAAAAATTACTTTTTATAAAGAATTAAATTTGAATAATATATCGTATTTTACAAAATTATTTTATGTTGTTCATCTATTATTTCAAATTTAATATTATTTTTGCATATATGTGATTGGTTCCTAAATTAAACGAACACATGAGAAGTCTTTTATATAAAAGTCAAACAAATTTACACACAAATAAAATAAAAAATTATGAAAAAATTTCCTTTAAAATAAGTTCAGTGAGAAAGTAATAAATTATTTACTTTTAAAATTATTTAATGAAACCCACATTATATATATATATATATATATATATAAAGGGTGAATAATCCCCTTTCCTACGTTTGAAAAAATCTCACTGAGTTTAATCTAAAAATTTTATAGATAATACTAAATATAAAGTTGCATTTCTATAAATTAGTTAGCACTCATAAACATAAAGTTCCCGTCAAAATAAATAAATAAATAGCAAAGTCGGTGGAACCAAAATGGAGTACGTCACTCTAGCACTGCTTTGTCTCCACTAAAGTACTACGCTACATAGATGTGAATAATGACAAATTAAGTAATTAGAAAAGGATTAGTCCTATTTCAACATAACAATAAGACATCCGATGATTTAATGAGTTTAAAAAATATTCCCTTTTAGAATATGATTCTTTCAAGTTCCACCGATCAATCAACCCACTAATTAAAACTTAGAAAAAATGAATCATTAAATACTTTTAATTTAGAACTTGCAAATTAATTGGAAAAAAAATGTAGTACCCATGTGATTGGAGTGATTAGAAATTCTGATTTCTTTTTCTGAGTCAACGCGTGAGGATCTTATGAATTTTTTTCATTTATTTATTTGAGCGAGGTTCACAAGATATTAGTTTAATTTAATAAATTTTTGGTTGAAACTTTTCATTTCTTCAATTGAAGCGCGTTCAATTCTTGGTTCAGTCATTGCAAATCTGGATTTTTGTTTAACATTATTGTTCCTGTGCTAGCTAATAATATGTGATTTTGGCGTTAATAACTCGCATTTGGATTAAATTAGATGTACTGACCTTGTAAGAGTTTTGTTGCTACTTAAGACACAGTAGTAAACCACATGATGACACATGACCTAAAAAATTGTTGTTTTTTTTTTTTTCACTACGCGTAAATGATATATGATTATGCACAAAGTTTATTCCCTACATCTATTTATAAGTGTCTTTTAGCGTTTTTCAATAATTAAGGATGTTATTAATTATATTTAGATATAGAATAAATATTACTTAATTTTATTAAAATTTCCTTTCTCTCTTTCCATTTATCAGTTGAGAGAAGATAAGCATAAAGTTGGAAAAAATTATTAATTTTTCTATATATATATATTCTAAAATGACAAATAATTTGAGACCTTTTTTAAAAAAAATTATAAATAGACGGATGAATTACCTAACTAATCTAAAAATAGTTCAAATATAAAATTAAGGAATATTATTTATTAAGGATTTGGGTGCTCCAAAAAAAATACATTTTAAAGAATAAAGTGTATGATCATAACTATTGAAAAAAATTTGATGGTTAGAATTATCACATATGTATGATTTATCATGTTAATATTTATATTTTGTAAAATTGTAAAATTTTAAATCCAAATCACATTAGTAATTAAAATCAAAAAGGATGTTTGACAATTTAAAAAATTAAGTTAACATAGTATAAAATAAAATTAGTTATGTTAATCTGTATAAAAATGAACTATTTTTTTATTAAATGGTGTTTAGTTGGACAATTTAAAAATTAATTTTAACAGATATGTTGTTTCATTTTTTTTTTTGTACCTCTTTTTCCTTTCCCATATTATTGAAAAACCAATCTAGTTTGTCATCTCATCTAATAAGATAAACATGTTAGCACAATATTAACTTGTGTTTTAATAAGATAAAGCCTAGCACTTGTCAGTATAAGAAATCTAATCTTGAGTATTCTAAATATGTGCTCTATCGCATTATACGAGGAGAATGGCAATGCTTAAGCAGTCCTTTGGGATTAGTTGGTATATTAACATCTTGAAATTCACTCAAATGGTAATGCACCCCACGATAAAGAGCAATAAAATTAGGATTTATGGAGATAAATCCTAAAAAGATTGGTTAACAAAGTCAATAAAAAAAGAAAGAATTTGTGTACAATGAAAAGAAGGTAATGGAAAGAGATAAAATAAAAGAAAAAAATATAGAATAAAATAAAATAAATTTAAAATTGATTTTTTTATAATTTACTTTAGGTCCGAATTGATTTAGGTAAAATCTTTTTTTCTTTTTCTTTTGTTCTTTGTGGTAGGTTTGTTCTTTCTTTCTTTCTTTCTTTCTTTATTGTGGTAGCTTTCAGTTTTTTTTCTTTTTCTTTTTTTTTTTTAGTGATAGTATTTTTGAAAGTAACGTTATATATATATATATACACATTAAAGTTAAACAATAAGAAAGACTATTACAGAAAAAACATAAAATATTTGCAAATAGCAAATGAAGCAAAACTTCTTTTTATATCATTTTGGAATTTTTTTTTTAGGTGAGTTTAGACAATTTTTTTAGGCACCGTATGAGCGAGAGGAAAAATATATCGATAAAATAAAAATTTGAAAAAAGAGCGTTTTTTTTAATATACATCTGAATAGTGTTCTCGTTGATGTTTCCATTTAGTTACATACAACCTAATATTAATAGAATCAGAATTTAGAACTGTTACATCTTTGAACTTTTTTTTTTTCGAAATTATCTCATAATATAACTAAAATAACAAAAATTACTTTTTATAAAGAATTACATTTGAATAACATATCGTATTTTACAAAATTATTTTACGTTGTTCATCTATTATTTCGAATTTAATATTATTTTAGCATACATGAGAAGTCTTTTATATAAAAGTTAAACAAATTTACACACAAATAAAATAAAAAATTATGAAAAAAATTTCTTAAAATAAAGTTCAGTGAGAAAGTAATAAATTATTTATTTTTAAAATTATTTAATGAAACTATATATATATATATATATATATATATATATATATATATATATATATATATATATAGTGTGAGTAATCCCCTTTCTTACTTTAAAAAATCTCACTTAGTTTAATCTAAAAATTTTATAGATAATACTAAATATAAAGTTGCCTTTCTATAAATTAGTTAGCACTAATAAATATTAAAGTTCCCGTCAAAAAAAATAAATAAAGTCAGCGGAAAACGTCCCTCTAACACTGCTTTGTCCCCACTAAAGTACCACGCTATATAGATGTGAATAATGACAAATTAAGTAATTAGAAAAGGAGTAGTCCTATTTCAACATAACAATAAGAGGGTTTTTATTTTTGAATATGGGAAATATGAGATAAAATTATCATTATATGGGATTATTTATATAATTATAAAATTATGGGAAAGATGAATGCCTTACAATAAGTAGTAATTTGTGCAAGTAATTTTTGAACCAAATTCTACCTAAAGCAAGGCAAAATGTGAGGGAGCAAAGTTGGAAAATTTTGTATGTTTTTCGCCTGCAATAAGACGAATTGTCTAATGCCTTGAACAGTAATATCATGCCTAACATGTGTGTCTTGTCAAGCCATTTGTTGAATTGCATTGTGCTGAATTCTCTAATAATACATGAGGAATCTTGCACGGATGCCTACTGCCTGTGTGTCTCGTCAAGCTATTTTTGTTGCATTGCATTAGGCTGAATTCTTTAATAATGCATAAGGAATCTTGCACAGAAGAATCTTGCAGGGAAAGATGTGGTAATTTTGACCAGTTGCAAGTTTTACAACGAAGCAATGTATAGTAATTTCTATCGACAGATAATTTTGAAAGGTTGGGCTATTATATAAATGGCTTTGTGAGCTTCTGAGATGCAAAGTTTAAATTTGAGGGTGTAGTGTTGTTGTGTGTGTGGAAGAGAGGAGAGGTGTATGTTTCATCTTCCTACAATTGAAAGTTTTAAGAGTTGCAGTGCTAGAGTAAGGGATTAAAAGTGTAGAATATTTTTGTGTGTATGCTATTAGGATGCGAGAGTGTTATGTGTTTTGCTACAGTAAGAGGTTTAAAGAGAGTGGTGATCAATAAGAGAAAAAGAAAGAAATTAAGAAAATGAGCCGCCTTAATCGATGACGTAATTCAACAATGGATTCAAATAGTCATATTGTAGTGTAAGTTATTGATGTAATATATTTATTTTTAGAAATTATGTTTGTCAAGTTTGAATTTTGTTGTGATATTATGTATGAAATTAATTTATTTTAAAATATAAGCATGTCACTAGTGATGATATAAGACATATTTTTAAAAATGGTTATGTATTTTTTAAAAAAATACAAGACAGTTTTATGTTATAATATATTAATTCATTTATTGGGTATTATTATTATTATTATTATTATTATTATTTTGCAAGAAAATATTGAATATATTGTTTAGGACTTAAATAGTTAAATTAAAATGACATTTTATTTTTTTATAGTCAGTATTATATAATCTAGATTATTATTATGTTAGATAATTTTTAAACTAAATTTGTATTTAAAAATTGTTAATATTAAATATGAAAATAAATTCATTTGTTAATTAATTTAAAAGTAGTAAAGACAAAAAATTTATAAAAGTGGTAATGTCATCTGCTTACATTTTAGAATATAATTTTAAATTAAAAAATTTGTGATTACTTTTATTATACTTGCTTTATTAGATTTTTAATTTGTAAAAAGATAAAAAATTGAGGTAATGATATTGAATTATTTATTTTCTTGGGGTAAAAAGATTAATATATATATATAATAATTTATAAATTTGTAAAAATATTAAAAATAGATTAATATAATAGTTTATAATTTTGGAGCATATAATTTAGAATTTAAATTGATTATTTAATACTTATAATAGAGCAGCCGTAATAAATTAACATTTTTAGTTATAAATCATAGAATTGGGGTAAATTTATAAGAACTAGCTTTAGTTTATTCAAGATTTGATTATTGTAAGAGGTATTGTAATTCGATAAATAGATTTTTGAATTTAATTGTAGCTATTTTTTTTAATAAATTTATCTAATTTATTATTTTATGATAATGTAATAAGATGGTAAACAAATATGCATGCGATTTAGGAATATGGAGCCACCGTATCATAAGATAGAAGAATACTTACAGAGGGCGAGATTGAATGAGGTTGCCAATATCAAGAAATTTTTTCTATTTCCAGATCTAGTTAATGCATTGGTGGAATGATGAAGGCCAGAGTGTCACACATTTCATTTTCCTTGCGAAAAATGTACCGTGACTCTAGAAGATGTAGTACTCCACCTTAGACTGCCTATCAATGGGTTGATTGTTACTAGAACCACCAATCTTAATGTCCCAATGCTTCAGGATATGTGTGAGGCATGGCTTGGTCAACGACCTGAGGTCAACAACTTTATTGGTTGCGTGATCAGGTTATCTTGGCTAGAGAGTCTTAATTCGAAGCTAGTAGACATTGCAGACCAACAGACAATAGAGCGCTTTGCGGGTGTTTATATACTACGCTTGTTGGGCTGTAAAATAATGCCAGACAAGATGTTATCTAGTATCCATGGAAAGTATCTTCCGCTCCTCTTACAATTGGACCAGAGTTGGGGTTCGGCATACCTCACTATGTTATATTGACGTTTATGCCATGCTTCGCAGAAAGGTACAAAGGAGGTCAGCGGCTGCCTTATACTATTGCAATCATGGGCATGGCATCGGCTCCTGTTTTTATGTCCCGTGGATAGGCCAATTGCATTTTTCCTATGTGTGAGGTAAACTAATTTAATTCAATTACCTGTTAATTAACATAATAACCTAATAAAAAATAATTGAAACCATTACATTGAAAATAGTAATTGTAAATTGAATAATTTAGTTTAAATTTATAGGGTTCATTGAAATTTATTATTTTTATATTCTATAAGCATATGTTTTTAATTCAAAAGGATTAATTTATCATTATCAATTTTTACTTTTTATATGCAATAAACTTATTTAAGACAATTATTTGTTAACATAAAATAATTACAACAGTTAGTATTCCAAAGAACAATATTATGTTATTGTCATATTTAAATCTAATTAATCTAACATTACATAGATGGGTTGGTGCTGAATATTCCTGAAGATTTAACTATACCACTATCGCCAATATAAGGGGGCTCTAGATTGTGTTGGCTTACAAAATCAGGTACCGAATAAAATATTATAGCAATTCCTATAACGTGATTATCTATATGTATATCTCATGATATTTTTTCTTTATTTTATAATGTAATTATAATTTTTATGGCATTCATATGAGATTTCTACTATTATTTCATGCATTCCATCGCATGTGCGAGATGATCATGTAATGAGAGGCTTTATATAACTAAAATTGTGAGTCATTGAGATTTTCGACCGTTAGAATTATTACTGTTGGGGTCTTTTTTTTCAAATTTCTACATGTCAGATGGCAAAATCTCTCATATTATTTTTTTTCAAACTCCTACATCTAAGAGGGCAAAATCTCTCTCAATTTTTTCTCTCATATTTCGCCTCCTATCAAGTAGAAATGTCTAAGAGCCAATTTTGTCTCCCATGACGGTGAATTCTCTCCCGCCATTCCATATCCTTGTAATTAAATTTCAAAGACAATATTTTGATAATATCATAACACAAAACCCATATTCAAATAACGAAGCCACAATAAGAGATCCAATGATTTAATGAGTTGAAATAAAGTTTCCCTTTAGAATAATGATTCTTTCAAGATCCACAGATCAATCAACCCACTAATTAAAACTTAGAAAAAATGAATGATTAAATACTTTTAATTTAGAACTTGCAAAAATTCGAAAAAAAATGTAGTACCCACGTGATTGGAGTGACAAGAAATTCTAATTTCTTTTTTTGAGTCAACGCGTTAGGTTCAATTTTTCATGTTTATTGAATTTTTATAAAAAATTTGATGATTTATTATTTTTAAAAAATAATTAAAAAATTATGATATTTTTATTTTTTATTATTTTTTCTCTTCTCTCTCCTTTCCTTTTCCAGTTGATTTTTTTCTCCTCTCTCACACTCTCGTGCTCTCTCTCCCCCCTCTCTCATACAAACAAGAAAAATCAAAACACATACAGTACGTGCACAGACACATATATGTATAGTAAATACACAAAAAAATAAAAAATAAAATAAGTAATCACAACTTTTACTTACAATTTTTATTAAAATAATATTTTTTATTTTTGTTTTAATTCTTATTTTTATTAAAATTACAACAATGAGTTGTAATTTTTATTAAAATAATATGTTTATTTTTATGCCTATTTTTATTAAAATCACAGCAATGAGTTACAATTTTTATTAAAATAATATTTTTATTTTGTTTTAATTTTATTCTATTGAGATCGCAACAATATATTGCAATTTCTATTAAAATAATATTTTTTATTTTGTTTTAATTTAAAGTTATTGAAGTCGCACCGTTATGTTGTGATTTTTATTAAAATAATATTTTTTATTTTTATTGAAATTGTAATAATATATTGTAATTTCAATTAAATATATTTTTTGTTTTTTAATTTTATTAAAATTGCAACATATATTTGGAATTTCTATTAAATAATATATTTTTTTAATTTTTGGCAACCTAAAATCGCAATTAACTATTGCGATTTTTTTAAAATTCATCATATTTCTTTAAGTACACAAAAAATACAATATTTTTGCAATGATTATATATAAATACAATATCTAAATAATTGAGCCATGAGGTTCTTATGGATTTTTGTCATTTATTTATTTGAGTGAGGTTCACAAGATATTAGTTTAATTTAATAAATTTTGGGTTGAAACTTTTCATTTCTTCAATAGAAGCGCGTTCAATTCTTGGTCCAGTCATTGCAAATCTGGATTTTTGTTTACCATTATTGTTCCTGTGCTAGCCAATAATATGTGATTTTGGCGTTAATAACTCGTATTTGGATTAAATTTGATGTACTGACCATGTAAGAGTTGTATTGCTACTCAGTAGGCACAGTGGTAAATCACATGATGGCACATGACCTAAAAAATTGTTGATTTTTGTTCACTACATGTAAATGATATGTGATTGTGCACAAGGTTTTTCCCTACATCTATTTATAAGTGTCTTTTAGCGTTTTTCAATAATTAAGGATGTTATTAATTATATTTATAAATATTACTTAATTTTATTAAAATTTCCTTTCTCTCTTTCCATTAATCAGTTAAGCGAAGATAAGCATAAAGTTGGAAAAAATTATTAATGTTTCCTTTATATATATTCTAAAATGACAAATAATTTAAGACTTTTAAAAAAAAATTATAAATGGACGGATGAACTACCTAACTAATCTAAAAATAGTTCAAATTTAAAATTGAGGAATATTATTCGTTAAGAATTCGGGTGCTCTAAAGAAAAATGCATTTTAGAGAATAAAATGTATGATCAATAGTTAAAATTATCACATGTATGATTTATCATGTTAATATTTATATTTTATAAAATTTTAAATCATTGATTTTCTTTTATCAATAATTAGATTATGTACTTTAGAAAATCTAAATCCCATTGGTAATTAGAATCAAAAAGGGTGTTTAACAACTTGAAAAATCAAGTTAATATAGTACAAAATAAAATTAGTTATGTTAACATATATAAAAGTAAATTAATTTTTTATTAAATAGTGTTTAGTTGGACAATTTAAAAATTAGTTTTAATATATTGTTGTTTCTTTTTCTTTTGTACCTCTTTTTCTTTCCCCACATTATTAAAAAACCAATTTGATTCATCTTCTTATCTAATAAGATAAATATGTTAGCACAATTTTAACTTGTGTTTTAATAAGATAAAGCAGTGCAATTGTCAATAAAAGAAATCTAATCTTGAGTATTCCAAATGTGTGCTCTATCGCATTATACAAGGAGGAGTGGTGATGCTTAAATAGTTCTTTGTGATTAGTTGGTAAATTAATATCTTGAAATTCACTCAAATGGTAATGCACTCCAT
Source organism: Pterocarpus santalinus (assembly GCA_031439595.1). NCBI lineage: Eukaryota > Viridiplantae > Streptophyta > Magnoliopsida > Fabales > Fabaceae > Pterocarpus > Pterocarpus santalinus. The sequence continues at coordinate 65,332,220 of CM062532.1, forward strand.
GATAAAGAGCAATAAAATTAGGATTTATGGAGATAAACCCTAAAAGAATTGGTTAACAAAGTCAATGGAGAAAGAAAGAATTTGTGTACAGTGAAAAGAAAGTAATGAAAAGAGATAAAATAGAAGAAGAAAAATATAGAATAAAATAAAGTCAATTTAGAATTAATTTTTTTAGAACTAATTTTAAGTTTAAATTGATTTAAATAAAAATTAGATTTAAAATATTTAGATAACTATGAAACAATAATTATTAAAAATTAGGTCCCATTATACCTAATTATTTAGTTTTTTTTTTAATTTGTCAAACATCATAAAAGTCTAAAATTGGGAATAAATTCTCTCATATAAAAATTTCACATGATCTTTTCATGTATAAAATTTTACTATTGATTAAATTATTTTGTATGACCCAAGCTAGGGCCCACTTTTCTCATTAATGATGAAAATTTGCACATGATCAATTTATATAAAATTTTTACATGTTTTCATCTAAAATTACATATATCCAAAGCAGAACACCAATGCCCATGATCAAGTTATGTATATGTTCTTCCCCGCTTTGAGCCCTTCATTGTAACACAAATCTATAGCTCGATTCACTAATCCATTAAACACTTCAGTAACTAGTACAACTAAAAGGAGGGAAAGAGAGTCCCTTCGTCTCAATCCACACTTTATTCTAAATGGAGTTGAAAGGAAACCATTAATAAAAAGGGATATTGAGGTGGACATCCCAGAGAGAGATATTCATCATCTCCATTTTGTTAAACACCATGTACTCCAGACCTTAATCAAGAAAACTTCATCTAATTGGGTCGTAAGTTTTGTCAAAGTCAAGTTTCATTAACACACCACTACATGTTGACCTTTTTGCCTTGAAAACTACCTCAATGGCTATAAGTGGCCCATCTAAAATTTGCCACCCACACGCAAATGCTTATTGAGTTTCACCCTCCAAGCAAGGCATTACTTTTGTAATCTTTTTGACAAAATTTTTGCAATCACTTTTACAAAGACAACCTACCGTACCAAGTGCAATAACTTTTTAATTTAGCCACCAAGTAATATTTGGTTATTTTAAACTTTTGATAAGTATATATACTAATACTTAATTAGTTTAAATAATTCAACATTTATTTTTCTTAAGTAAAATATCAGGTTTTTGGGATGTCCATAACCCAGATCGACTAGCTAACCCATCATGACCTGAAGTTTTTTGGGGCCGTATTTGGGTTATGAAATTTGATCCAGTGTATTTTTTAGACCAAGTTTGAGTCATGCTTCGAGTTGGCCTGACCCTGCCTGAAGTCAAATATTTCTTTAAAAGTTACTTTTTTTAAAAAAAAGGATGAATTATAAGATTTTTATACTTTAATTAATAAATTTTATATAACATGCTGTTATTTTTGTATTAATATAATTTATTTTGAAATATGTATTGTAAAATATCTTTTGAATTTTATTTTTAATTTTTAAAATTTTATGACTTTACTATACACATAATGTCCAAATCTTTACATATTGTCTAAATGGCCAATTAACCTAGTCATCAGTTAGGTCATTATCAAGTCAGGTTTGGGTTTAATAGAATGACTCGATCAAAAATTTGGGTCAGGTTCGAGTCTGCTTAGTCCAGCCTAACCTATCCTTTGTACACCGGTATTAGGTTCAAGTCTTGTAAATTAAAAAATTAGTATTGGGATAAATTTATTTTTATAGTGAACTGATTTGACTCGAGGCAAATTAATTAGATCTAATAAACTATAAATACTAGTGGTTTAAATAAAAAGGATAAATATCGCTTACTATCCATGAGGTTTCTAACAATTGCACTCCACCACAATTTAGACAAGAAAAAGCAATCCACCCCACTTAACTTTGCACAATGTAGTTCGCTCCAAAGGAGACAGTAACATCTCTGTTAGAGTCACTTATCCCCCTAACCATAGTTGGCTCATTCTCACAAGCCTTAACTACTCTCGCCTATCATGGTTAAACCTAAGGCAATTCTCAAGGGAGAAAAGATAGTAGCTTTCACGTCTCTGTGTCATTGACACCCAAAATAGAGTGGAAAGGTCGTGCAAGCATAATGGCATTGGGTCACCCTTCTAAATTCTTTAAACAACTAAGGAGTAAGGCTGTAGTTGCACAGCATACATCACACTATTGGTCATGCAAATGCTTTATACTCTCCATGCTTTCTTAAATTCACTATTACATTGCCAAATACATTGAAACTGATGCACACAACTTCTAAGGTATATTACTTAGTTATAGTTATAAAGTTGTAGATAATAACTTGGTTGCTTGATGGATTTTGTGTGCAAAACTGGTTATGTATTCGCTTGGACAGTAAAATTAATAATTGACATTTCAATGGAAATTAGGAATCTCACTCAACATTTATTATTTGGTTGGTTGACCAGGAAACCCATTACTTGAATTTTTTTTTTTTTTTTACAAATAAAAGAAGAGTTTAGTAAGAGAGAACAAAAGCATAAAACAAGAAACAAAGACAACATCGACTCAAAAAAAGCAAGCCAGTCTCTTGACACAATAAACAAAGGAGCTCTCTAAAATATGGTTATATATATTTTGGCAAGCTCAATGGAAATTGTGGTTGCATATATTTCTAGCCACATAGAGAAAATTATTTGTTTTCTCTTTCTCTCATTGATTTTCATAAGCATGAATTTAGAGATGTCGGCTTATTAGTATATTAAACTTTAGTTTTTATTCCTTTTCTTTTGTCAGAAATCTCCAATTTCTTTACAATCAAAAGGTGAAAGCAAAAGTAAATATATAATGAAGCGGGCTTGTCATTTTTTTCTTACCATGTAGGATGATGCAAAAGCCAATTGCACAAAACTAGTAAACCCAACTGCAGAAACTAGTAAATGTAGTCAAGCAAATGACAAAAAAAAAAATACTGTAGTATGCTGTTGATATTGATAATTTTTTATAACACCAGTTTGTCATATACATGTCATTTTACATCAGACCAATAAGCAGATCACATTCTCACTTTACATAGTACTGTAGTGGTGATGCGAAGAAACTACAAGTCTCGCTCTTTCTCCCCACAAGGGAACCTACCCGCAAACTTCAAGTAGCACTTATGACTTGCCGTAAATGTTAATGATTCTGCACTCACATTTGATCACCTCCTGGAAAATAGTCTGCACATCAAAATTTGCATACACAAGAACTCTTGTAGCTACCTCCTCCGTCTCTACACAATTTAGAATAGGGGTCAAGCGAACAAGTTGCACGAATGGAGCAGATCAAGTGGCTTTTAGATTATGGGGATTTGCGATTTATAAAGATCAAATGGATATTAAAATGAAGGTGTAATAAGGAGAGGAAGTGGGAGTGATCTAAGGAGGGGGTTTTCGAAAAGGGGTTTCAACGACCAAATTTTTGGAGCTTTTATTTAATGATAATTTTATTTTATTTTTTTAAAATTCATCAAACAAACCAGAGTTAAAGTGAGTTAATTTTAACCGTTAGTTACAATGTCGAGTAGGGCAGACTGCCTTTTCTTGTCTAAATTAGGGTGGAGTGCAATTGTTAGAAACCTCAAGGGTTGTAAATGTTATTAACCCAAATAAAAATAACTCTAATATATGTCCTTGCCAACATTCTGTAAACAAAACCCAACATTATATCTTCGAAAAAAGTAATAATATAATTCTTTGACCAAAAAAGTACATCTAATTTGTAACACCAGCTAATAATAAAGTTAATAGTATAACTTTATATAGAAAGTTCGAAGTTGGATATTAATATATATAAATACAGCATAGAGTTCAGGAGCAGAAATAACGTTCTGCTTGTCTTAAACTAAACATTTTTAAATCGATAATAAAACTACAATTTATTTAATTACAACTCCATATATTTTGTCAGCTGGAAGAGTCCACCTTCTTCTAGGGCGTTACTTGACTAATCTGAAATAATCAGAAATAGAGTGAGAATTTAAAATTCTCAGTAGATAATGAATAGTTCTAAAGTATTTGAACTATGATGGTTCCAGCCGTGTCTTAGCATGAAAATTCACACGGCTACTGTATTATAATCTCATCACATCACTTATCAGAAGATCATAATATTATGAGCAGTAAATGCTTAAAAATATATGTTATGCAATACATAAAGTAACAAGCATTAATATCAATATAATCTTTTTATTTTAATTTTCACTTTCCTTTGTCTGTTTGTCTCACACATATTCGAAGGCCTTCTCTTAGGGAATTCCCATTTTCTGGTGTTACTTTTAACATCGTGACGACAAAGCGAGACTTTTACGCCACACTAACCAAGGTAGGTAACATAAAAGGATCTTGCATCTTATCCCTCTGCTTTCTTGGCGGTTAGCGGCAAATCTTAATTAAATATCTTTCATTCAAAATACTTACTTGCCATAATATATAAATTCAAAATAAATATACAAACGCATAAACTTAAGCAATATAACTTAGATAAAAGACTCTAGTAGCATAAGATAAACAATAATTTTCAATAATAAATTTATCTCAAAATAAATCATACAATCAATAAGTGGAATAAAATATAAAAAACTATAAATTAGTTTATCAATTTAAAATAATTGAAATGTGCAAAAACTTAAATAATATAAACTTAAGTAAAATAAATAACATAATATTTCAATAAAATTTCTCAAATAACATAAATCATAATATAATTAAATTCATTATAATAAATTAAATAACAAGGCATAACATAAAACGAATAAAAGTGCACAAAATATAATTAAAGTTATAAACTAAAAATGAGTAAAGTGCTCAAGAATTAAAATATTATCTATTATTGTGTAAATAATATCTCAATAATAATAATAATAATAATAATAATAATAATAATAAAGATAAGGAATAGTATGAAAGAACATCAATTAAATTAACTTGAAAGGATAAATAAAATCAATAGCAATGATAATTGGTAATAATATAAATTAACATTAGTGGAAATAACTTGAAATAATAAATAAAATATATGGTAATGATAATAATATAAATAAAATAACTTAGAATGATAAATAGAATAAATTGCAATAAGAATAATATTGAGCAACTTTTATAAATAAAAGAACTAGGAATATAAAATAAACTGTGATAATAACATATCATGCAATAAGTAAATAAAGCCATGATTTTACTTCGTAAATAATTTCATTATCACCTCAAAACTCTCGTACGGGTAGAAAGATGTGCACACAGTCAATTCTTCTATCCTTCGTTCCTCTACTGAATCAATATAATTTTCGCCTTCTCTCAGTAAAACTCCTCTCACACCCTCACTTCTACGTGAAGTATTTCAATGTGAAATTTAACTCGCGCTGCACTCCTTATATAGTTGCAGAAAATTATTTTTTTTACTGTAAAACATTTAATTTTTTTGCTGACCTTTAACATGTCGTGCTTGCACCACAAGGCCAAACTTTCTTCTCCTTCATTTTTGACCATATTGCTTTTCCCTCTTCGTTTGCAAGTCTTTCACGTCCGTTGACGTGAACTTTCCTTCTCTTTTCTTTTTCTTTTTTTTTAATTATTATTACTATTACATTATATATATATATATATATATATATATACTATGAGTTAGCAAAACACATATTCACGTATCTAATACCTATACATATTGATATATTTAATATTATTATTTCATAAAATTTAGTAATATATTTTGAAATTATTGATACTAATTTATAATCTTACTTTACAAGATTAATGTCCAAGATTCAATTATTGCACCAATTTTATATTAATCATATTGTTATAAAATTATTTCAAATATATCAACTAAAATATTTAAATAAAATAATTGAATTAAAATAACTCTAAACAAAGTATTTTATGAAACAGGGATGTTACATAATTCGTTCCATTAATGTTTAGAAAGTCTCAATTCATGATTTGGATAAAGACTAATTTCTTAGAATTTTTACACAAACCATAAATTGAGTTCAAGTACAACGTCTGTATGCTATTTTTTCCCCCATTTTACAAGTAAAATTTCTGCGTTAATTTCAAAGTGACATACGTATTGAGAAGTTATATATACTAAGGATCTCCACAAAAGGAAAAGGACATCAGCACTACCACAAGTTGACGACGACAATAGCAAGGAAAGAAATTCTTAAGAATTTTGGAAGAGAATAAATCTCTTGATTCTTCTATCACTTTAGCATCACGTCATCACAAATTTTCAGTTGAACTGCATCATATTTATTTTTTTTATTTTTTATTTTTGCGGGGAAAAGAAATTCAATCAAGAACAAGAGTCTAACAACAATACATCTTGAATGAAGGGAAGAGGTATATCTAACCAAGCCAACCCCTTACTAGCATGCTAGGCCCACCAGGCTGACCTATGGGCATCATGGTTTGCCTTCCTAGACACATAGGCAACACAACAGGTTCTAAATTGGGACTTTAACTCCCTAATATCATCATACATTAGTCCTAATTCTGATAAATTAGTGATCTCACTATCTAAATCATCAATTACTTTTTTACAATCACTTTCAATGATAATTAAATCCCAGCCATGAAACATAGCTACCTTCAGTCCTTCTAGCACAACTCGGGCCTCCATCACAGTGGTTTTGTTTGGGAACCATATTAGCAAAGATTCGCAAACCATGCAGTCTCCCTCCATGCCTCTGGCAATTACTCTTAGACCACCCTTGTTGTAATCTTTAAATTCAGCAGCATCAACCTTTATTTTAACTACCCCTTCCTGAAGTGATCTCCAACCATAATTGCCACTAACAATTTTTTTCAGCACCTCCTCATGGAGATATGATCTTCCGCTAGCTTTCTTCCAAGACCCTAAAAAACATTCAGCACTAGCAGCCAGTTCTAAAGGCAGTTTACCATCTCCTTTGAAAACAATCTGATTTCTATTATGCCAAATGAACCAAGATAAAATCAGAAACCATTGATATAAATAAGGGGGCAGTTTTTCTAACAATTCAGCAAACCAATTTTTACAGCAATAATTATTAGTTGGCTTTATCTTTTCATTTAAGCCCACCACAATCCACACCTCTCCAGCAATCTCACAACCCCATAAGGAATGTATCATAGTTTCTGGGACTTCCTCATAGCTTGGATGGCAGTTGAGAATAGGAATCTTTCTTTTACTGAGATTTGATCTGGTTGGTAGTATGTGACAAATCACTCTCCAACCAAAGATCTTTATTTTCTCTGGAACTTTAGATTTCCAAAATTGCTTCCACAATCTTTGTTGGTTTCCCTTAGAGTTACTACCTTCATCCTTTTCAACCTGCCTCCTCCAATTCATCTCAGCTTTGTAGGCGCTATTTACTATGAACTCTCTTCTTGGAGTGAAATGCCAAATTAGCAAATCTTCGGCATTCCTCACACTAATGGGGATACTGCTTATTGTCTCAACATCTTGGGGTAGGAATATTTGTTGCAGAATTTCTAAGTCCCAAGTTCTAGTTTGCCAATTAATCAAGCTTGAAACATCAAGATCTTCCAATTCTTCAATCTTCGGAGTCATTGGTTTAAAGGACCATGGTCTAGGAAGCTAAGGATTTTTCCAAACATTGATGTTTGACTCGTCCCTAACTTTCCATCTCAGGCCCCTCAACAGAATTTTTCTCCCCTCTAATATACTCCTCCAGGTATATGAAGGATTATTACACAAACTAGCTTCTAAGAAGGAGTAGTTTTGGAAATACCGGGCCTTCAATACTCTGATGCATAGGGATGAGGGGTTTTGAATCAGTCTTCATCCTTGCTTTTGCTAGTAGCGCCAAATTAAAGACTTCAAGGTTTCTAAAACCCAATCCTCTCAACACATTTTGTCCCAACTGAGACAATGAATCTGCCTAGAACCAGTGTTTGTTCCCCACCAAAACCTGGTCATCATTGCAACCAAGTCCCTACATAAACCGGCTGGGAGTTTAAACACACTCATAGAGTAAGTGGGGATCGTTTGGGCCACTGCCTTTAGAAAACTTCCTTCTCCGCTCTTGACAACAATCTCTTCTTCCGCCCATGGATTCTCTTCCATACTCTGTTCCTTATGCTCTAAAAAGAACCATTTTTTGATCTTCCTACTCTAGTTGGTAATCCAAGGTAGGCTTCATTTAGAGCTTGAGTACTTAATCCCACCCTAGACATGGTATCTATTCTCTTGTTATTGTTCACGTTTGGGCTAAAAAATATGGCTGACTTCTGATAATTAATTTTCTGCCCCGACGCCTCACAATACAGCTCTAGCAACCTTGACAATTCCTCTGCCTCACACTCTTCTACTTTGGCAAAGAGAAGGCTATCGTCTGCAAAGAAAAGGTGGGAGACTTGCGGAGCTCTTCTACATACTTGACCCCCATGAATGGTCTGGTTTTGTTCAACTGTAAACAGCAAATTAGGTAAGGCCTCCGCCATCAGACTAAAAAGATATGGAGACAAGGGGTCCCTTGTCTGATACCCCTCTGATGCTAGAACTTCCCGTACATCTTTCCATTTATATAACTGTGAATGAGATTGTTATTATGCAGTCCATGATGAGTTTTGTCCAGCTATACGCAAATCCCATTTTCTTCATAACTGCTTCCAAGAACCTCCACTTCACCCAGTCATACGCCTTGCTCATGTCAAGCTTAAGAGTCATCCAGCCTCTATTGCCCAATCTCCTACCTCTGAAGCTGTGTAGCAGTTCATGGCCTACTAAAATGTTGTCTGTTATTTGTCTTCCTGGAACAAAAGCACTCTAGGCAGGAGATATGATACCAGGCAAAATACCTTTAAGCCTATTAGCCAAGACTTTTGAGATAATTTTGTATATAACATTGCATAGACTAATGGGCCTAAAATGGGTCATATTACTAGGGTTCTTTATTTTTGAAATTAATGCAATGTAAGTATAATTTAATCTTCCTAAGAATCGCCCCCTATTAAGATAGCTAAGAACACAATTTATAACTTCATCTCCTACAACAGACCAGAGATTTTGATAAAAGAGATGAGGCATATCGTCCGAGCCGGGATTTTTTGTTGGACACATTTGAAAAATTGCTACTCTAACTACTTCTGCCTGGTAAAGTCTTGTGAAGGTCTTATTCATCTCGTCTGTCACTCTAGGGAAGACAACCTCCATCAGTTCATTTGCAACTGGGGGACTTGTGGGCTTGAAGAGATCCTGGAAATATTTGATTGCAATTCCTGCCACTTCTAGTTCACCTATGTACTAAACCCCTTGGTCATTTTTGAGCTTTTTAACTTTGTTCTTTTCTTTTCTAGCTACAGCTATACCATAAAAAAAAGGTTGTATTCCTATCACCTTCCTTCAACCAATGCACTTTGGACCTTTGTTAACACATAATTTCCTCTTTCATTGACAGCTCATTGATGTTTTCAGATAGGCCTTGCTTCAAATTTAAATTATCTATGGACCATGGTTGTTTATCCAAGTCTTCTAGTTGTTGTTGCAGTTTTTGAAGCTCCTTCGAGACCTTGCCAAACTCTACCTTACTCCAGATTTTTAACTTACCCTTTGTTTTTTGCATCTTTGAATTTACCGTTCCTAGATTGCTTGGCCCCTGGCAGGATTCCCAACTGTCTTTTATCACTTTCGTATAGTTTGGATGTCTAATTTCCTTCTTGCCCTTGAGTTGACTCTCTTTGAATTCCCATTCGAACAGCATTTGAGAATTGGAGAGTGATCCGACACTGAAGTGTTAGATGTGTAACCTCTTTCACTTTCATCAATTCACACCACTCTTGAGAAGCAATTGCCCTGTCTAGTCTGGCTTGAGTAACCATCAAATTGTGTTTCATTGTTGCCCAGGTAAATTTGTTTTCCACAAAACCAAGAGCCTCAGATATTTATTAAAGTGATACACATCAATAGTTCGTATAAATGTATAATCATATCTAGATTCAAATTTTCTGTTTTTTTAATATGTCTCTTTCCCCAATTGACAATTAAGAGAAAATTTATTAGAGGAGTGTTACATAATTCAAATTTAACTCTTTTTTAAAATATTGGAGTGATTGTTGAAGGAAATTAAATAATATTAAAATTTTTTTAAAAAAAATTAAGAATTTAATTTATATGTACTAATAATATGAAATAATTTTACACTATTATCTAATAAAATTTAAAAAAATTGTCAATATGGTCCATATTTATTTATTTATTTGTATGAACCACCAGTATCCGAAAATCTATTAGACTTCGACTAATCTGATTTGAACCGGGTTAGTCCATTATAGGGGTAAAACTCTCCCAATATTAATTTTTTCCATTCATAAGACTCGAACTTGAGATTTTGTTTAAGGGGAACAAGTGCCAAACCAATTGAACCAACTAAGCGTTGGTACATCGTCCATATTTAAGTAATTACCTATGATGACATCACACTTCCATAATTTTTATTAGATAATAATATAAAATTATTTTACAGTACATGAAAATTAATCTCAAAAATTAGTAAGTATATTAAATTATTATGATAAGTAAATTTTGATAAAAAAAATTAACATTTTACTTTTATTATTAATTAAAAAGAGATAAAATTATTATTAAATATCATTTAATTCATGGAATAGAAAGTAAACAGAAAAAATGGACATAATATTTCAATTTCATGGCATCTCTCATCCCCAAAGAAGCTCTGTGCCCAAAAAAAAAAATGGAGAAAGACGAGAGAAAGAGAGGGATGGCAATATGGCATATGGAATGCGAAAACTTACTAGGTATCAGGAAGTTTTTTCTTCTTCTATTTATCCTTCCAAATTTCAGATAGTTCATTAAAAAATGAATAGAAGTAAAAAATAATAACAACCGACGAATATTAGATGCCAAATTATGAATATAACTCAATAAGATTTTTCACTTTTCTAAAAGGCATCTAGAAATTCCTTATCGATCATCGGTGAACAATGGAACACGTAGACATTGTATTCCACAACAGCATTCCCTGATGTGAGATTAAACTAGAGGGTCTTGGCCTGAGCATACCCACGTGCAAACCGAAAAAGCCTACTCTCGCCGATGATCGGCATCGCCCTCACAGTGGAAAACACCGCGTTCTGCCCCAACAAGCTGAGCATGCTCCCATTATACTTCCCTTCCGTAAACTCGAAGTTCATCGCCATCAACAACCCCAACTCGTCCTGCGATGTAGAGGCATAAATCCCCTGAGCCTTTCCCACAAGCTTGGAGTCGAGCTCGCACCCCACGGTTAATAGGTCGTTGACCATCGACACGACTCTGAAGAGTGTGGGGGACTTGTTGGTCATGTGGGCCTGGGCCACCCTGACGGCGGTGAGCTCTGGGCCGCTGACAATGTCGTGATAGAAGAAGTGAAGGTGGCTGAGCTTCTCCTTATGAAGGCCCAGCAATGTCGGAGAGATACTTCGATGGAAACGACATTGTTTGGCGGCAACGAGGGAGGAGAAGAGGACGCTGAGAGTGAAGGAAATTAAGAGAATGGCGAAGAGGGTTCTGGGTTTGGCCATGGTAGTAGTGGTGATGATGGTGGTGTGATTGTGGTTAATTAGGGGAAGTAATCAAGGGTGTTAATAGCTGTGAGAGAAGTGGGGGGTGATGGAGAAACTTATTTGTTTCTAGAACCTTTCTCTCTTCCCCCTCTCTTTTGTTTATTGTGGTAATGTTGAGTTTCATTTTTATTGTCTAAAGAAAAAATATTATTTGTATTTATTTTAGAGATTTATTATAGATATATAATAAGAGAGAAAGATATGAGAGGATAGGTGTTAAAAAAATAGAAAGTGATGAACCTATTATTTTGTATCTTTATCTCTCATTATATGTCTAAAGTGAGGTCTAAAAAAAAGTATAAATAACATTATTTTTATTTAAATTATTGAAGACAATATTATTTGTATATAAATTATTTTCATCAATAATTGATTAAAAATTTAATAAAAGGATTAAATTTTATATTTTAAAAAAATTTAGGATTTAATTTACATATTTTTTAAATTTTCAGATAAATTACAAATAATCTATAATTCAAAGGATAAGATGTGTTTTTTTAAATTATTTATTCTGCCCCACTTTCATTCCTTCCTCGTAACTCAATTCTATAGCTCGATTCACAAACCTTTTGAATATTTCAGTACAAGCACAAATAAAAAAGGAGAAGGTTGTCCCATTGCTTTAATATTCCACTTTCAATTCTAAATGGAACTGAAAGGGAACTATTAATCAACGAGGACAATGGGGCTGAAGTCAGAGTGAGATATCCATCCTCTCCATTTTGCTTCAATTCCCGTATACCTGAGAACTTTATTTATTAAAACTTCACCTAACTCGGTTATAAGCTTTATGAAAGTCTAGTTTCACTATCATAGAACTATACCTTGACCTTCTTGCCTTTGCCTCCCACACGTAAATGCTTACTGCCCACCAAGCAAGGCATTTCTATTTTCAATCTATTTGACAAAATGTTTGCAATCATTTATATAGACAACCCACCATATTAAGTACAATTACTTTATATTTTTCCTTTATTAAAGTGGTTTAACGTTATTTTCTTTAAGTAAGACCCCATGTCCAAATTTTATGAATGAAAAAAAAGATTATTAAATTTTTTTTTATAATAAACTAATCTAATTGGAACAAGTTAGTTTTTTTTTTTTGTCGATTGTTCTAAAAGCGCTCAAACTCTCCACTAGGGAGAGAAGCAAACAGAAACAACCCAAAACATGAACAAATACAACATACAGAAATAAGAAACACTAAGCAAACACAAAATCACAACCAATAGATCACACCACGGCAAAACACCCAAGCACCCGCAAGGACCCCAACCCGGGAAAAACCATGAGGAAGGAACCAAGCACGACACAGAAAAGCACATCACTGACAAGGACAACCAAAATCAAGCAAAAGATTAAACACCCTCGAGAATAGCTGAGGCAGAGACAACAATACCACCGTGACTGAAGTAGCTACCAATAGCATCACACCCCACCACTAACTCAATTAAGAGAACCACTAACACAAATCCTTTAGTCTCTAGAACAACCTTTGTTCTTCTTGGGATGGCCACTTTTTCTAGGAAGGACAAAATCTTGAAGCTTTGGAACTTTGGTTCATGCAAAAATCATAGACTTATCATTACTAACCTTAAACCCCAATGCTTTTCCAAGGTCCCATGAAATCCTTGCTTCCACAAGGTCTTCTTCACATGGCACCACACTTACAAATTGTCACTCAACCGATTTGAGATCAATTCTAATGAAGGGGTTTGGGGAACCTCCTATACCGAACTTGGAAAGAATCCATGAGATTCCCCAATACTTTGATCATCTTCATTTGCCTGCACTAATGAGTTCTCACATTCAACAATTTCTATTGACAACCTTTGCATTTGAGCCTGGTTAGAAGGCCCAACTATATCTATAAAATCTTCAAACCCAGGAGGGTATTCAGGTCCACTGGACGTTGGTTTCCCAAGACCCAATTTGTTTAGGCTCGGTTTGGAGACTGGATGAGAGTGATTTACCATAGCTACCCCTTTAACTTCCTTAACACACTTCTCCAAAGGGCTTACCTCTGCCCAAGATTGCCTGGAAGCTTCCACTGCCCGAGATGGGTCAGACACGCCATAGAGGGAGCCAGCGCTGCCTTGATCCTTGTGCAGCATTGATAGGATGAGTTCCTTTTCCCAAAAAGCCCCTAGCTGCTCCTCCTTCCCTTCCATTGCTAACTCCTCCATTACCTTCCTGTGACCAAGCAGTTTAACCATTATCACCTATTCCAACAAAGCCCTAAGTTTCCTTTTGATTTCATCTATCTTGTCGGGTTTGAAATCCTCCTCCACTACCTTCCACCACTTCTTTATAATTCCTCCCACCATTTTTGCCTTTCCTGTACTTAACTTCTCTCCACCCCGGTCGAATGGCCTTATCGATTCCTTGTAGGACAGAAGCATTCCATGGCTTACCATTCTTATCATATTTTGCAAATGAGCCCACCAAGTTCTTCCCTCTTATCTTGGCATTATTCAGATTTCTAACTACATTTTTAACATCTTCCAACCTCTTAAAATGGAACAAAGCCAAACTAACAATTGTTATATCTTCTCTTCTGTGAGACATAAACGTCACTGACTTCCCGTTCTCCTCTAAAGATATATAATAGCCAATCCCAAGTCATCTTCAAAGGAAGACCATTAATGAATAGAAAAAAAAGCTCTTTCTCTTTCTTTTACTCGGTTCATCCTTTCCCTTAAATATCTCTTTTCGATATATAACTAGAACCAGGTAGTTAAAATCTAACAAACTCTAAATACAAGTGATTTAAATTTTAAAAAAAAAAAATCTTTAGTAAATGTCCTCGCCACAATTTGTAAACAAAACCCAACGTTTTATCATTGAATAAAATCAAATATAAGTTTTTGACAAGTTCCATTAATCAGCTTCAAGAACTAGCATTATTTAAATATATTTGATTTAACCGTTGAAAAATCTTAATACATCAATGAATTTGATAAAAGCTTATTTCTTATAATTTTTACAGAAACACAAATCATAAATTGAGTCCAAGTTCAACGTCCGCATGCTAGCTTTTTTTTCTACAAGTAAAATATCTTAAAATTAACGTATGAGGAATGTTATTTATATATACAAATTAAACACACTGGGAACATATATATATATAAAGACACAAAGCTGATAAGTTCCTACTTTTTCACTTTCAACAGCTACTATCATTGTATTTTTCTCTCCTTATTCGTGTCTCCAAAATATCTATCTTATACATACTAATAACATCCCTACTAACGTATTAAGAAGATATACCAAAGATCTCCGCCAGGAAAAAGGAAATCAACACTGCCACAAGTGGACAACGACAATAGCAAAGAGAGAAATTCTAAAGAATTTTGGAAGAGCTTAAATATGTTTCTAATTCTTATAAATATAAGTCTTTTTTTTTTAATTTTTACTTTAATTTTGCTTCCTTCTTTTTCCTTTCATTTTTTGTTTTTAGTTCTCGTTGTTTAAAATGTTGGTCCTTATAAATACTTTTGAATATGCATTTATCTATACAAGTATTAAAAATTTTATTTTTGATCATTATAAATATTATTCCTTAACATTAGCTCTAAACAACAGAAATTAAAATTCTAATAAAGAAAAAAAAGAGATCAAAATCAAAATAAAAATTTTAGAAAGAATAAAATTAAAATGACTCATATTTATATAAATTAAAAATATTAAATCTTTTTTAAAGAGAGGAAATGTCTTGATTCTCGTATATCGCTTTAGCATTACGACATAACAATTTTTCGGTTGAACTGCATCATATTTAAAATGATAGACATTCAATGGTTCGTATAATTATATCTGGATTCTAATTTTCTGTTGTTTTGTCTCTTTTTCCAATTAACAATATTAAAAGAAAATTTATTAGAGCAGTGTTACATAATTTTAAAAATAGCTTTTTTTTTTAAAAAAAATACGAGTTATTATTGAATGAAATTAAATAATATAAATATTTATTTATAAAAATTAATAAATATGTCATATTATTATGATAAGTAAATTTTGATTAACAAATTAAATTTTTATTTTTCTTATTTTATTATTTATTAAAAACAGATAAATTTATTATTAAATATCATAATTTAATTGATGGAATAGAAAATAAAGAGGAAAAACGGACATAATATTTAAATTTCATGGCATCTCTTATCCCCAAAGAAGCTCTGTACCCACAAAAGAAAAAGCAGAAAGTAAGGAGCTACAAAGACAAGAGAGAGGGATCAATATGGCACATCGAACACGAAAAACTTTTAGGTATTAGAAGGTTTTTTCCTGTTCTATTTATCCTTTCAAATTTCAGTTAGATCATTAAAAAAAGCATAAAAATAAAAAAAAAATTACAATGACTCACGAATATTAGATGTCAAATTATGAATATAACTCAATGAGATTTTTCATTTGTGGTAGAAAGCATCTAAAACTTTCTTTTCGATCACTGGTTAATTAATAATGGAACATGTAGACATTGTATGCCACGACAGCATCCCCGGACGTGAGATTGAACCAGAGAGTCTTCGCCTGAGCATACCCACGTGCAAACCGGAAAATCCCACTCCCACCGACGATCGGCATCTCCCTCACGGTTGAAAACACCGCGTTCCGCCCCAATAAGCTCAGCGTGCTCCCATTGTACATCCCCTCCACGAATGCGAAGTTCATCATGTTGTATTTTATTTATATTATTTAATATTTCAAGGTTATTATTATTATTATTATTATTATTATCATCATCATCATCAAATCAGCTTGTGTCTTTTCTAAAATGGAAAAAACATTGGTTGTTTGCTGAAGCTAATTTAATGGTTTTTACACACTAATTTTACGTCCTGGAGGCTATGAGAATATATACGTGCGTGAACGTTATGCCACATCTGACCAAGCCTTTAACTTCTTTCTTTGACTATGTCAAAAGATGTTGCTTATGGTTCCTCTTTTCCAGCCGGGTTATAAGCTTTTGTTTAATGCCTTTATCTAAGACTTGGACGTGGATGTAACGGTTGTTTTATTGTTTTCTTCTATAAATATTAGTAGTGTACGAGTTGAAAGGTGGGTCATAAGACATACACGCAAAAACTGTTTTCTTCTACTTTCTTTTCTTGCTCCCTTGGGCAAATTTTGTAAATTATTTTTGTAGCTTCACTAGTTTACATACAGAGTTAGTGAGTGGTGACTATCATATCTTGGAAAATATTAATTGTAAAGACATTTTGTACTTAGTTATTCATTCGTGGTGGTAAAATAATCTTAAGTTTAATACCTAACACACCATAATCATATTGATAAATATCTTATTTGTATTGAGTAATTTATTTAATTTAATTCTTCAATTTCAGTGTTTTTTATATTAATCATTTGGAGATAATTTTATTTCTGTTTATATATTATTTGTGCTATTTCATTTAAATTTTACAACACATCACCATCTACAGCCCCAACCAGTCCTGAGACGCAGAGGCACAAATCCCCTAGGCCTTTCCCACAAGCTTGGAGTTGGGCTCGATCCCCGCCGTACGAGTAGTCGGCCATCGACACGGTTCCGAAGAGCGTGGGGAACTTGTTGGTCATGTGGGCCTTGGCCACCCTGAGGGTGGTGGGCTTTGGGCTGCTAACAATGTCGCGGAAGAAGAAGTGAAGTTGGCTGAGCTTCTCCTTATGGAGGCTCAGAAACGTCGGAGAGATGCTTTGATGGAAACGAGGTTGTTTGGCGGCAGCAAGGGAGGAGAAGAGGAAGGTGAGGGTGAGGCTGATAAGAATGAGGAAAATGGAGAAGAGGGTTTTGGACTTGGCCATGGTCATGGTGGTGTGGTTTGAATCAAGAGTGCTAATAGCATGGTTAAAAAAATCGGATCGAATATTGAATTAGTTAAGGTAGGGGTTCAGAGGTTTAACTGAGAGTTCGATCGGGACATAATAATAATATATATATATATATATGATTAATTAAAAATAAAAATTATATTAAATTATTATTAATAATATAACTAATACAAAATAATATTTATTAGGAAATATTTTATTAAATATCTTAAATATAAAATCTATTTATTTTAATTTTTATTTATATTTCTTTTGAAAAGTACTCACAAACAATATAACAATTATTTTTAGCTTTTTATTTTTAAATTAATTTAAGAATATATATCAAATAAACATACTAAAAGAATCAACGTTCTAAAAAAAATAATTTTTTGTACTGAGCTTTTTCTTTTTTTTTTTCTATAAAAGAAACAATAGCATTTTTATCAAATTTTTTTTTAAAAAAAAAATCAAACTGGTCAACTGATTTGACCGATCTGATTCACACCAGTTAATCGATTTTTCCTGATTTTAATTACATTTGATTTTATGGTGAAGATCAGATCAACATAGGGTTGGATCCGGATTAGATCGGTCTGACCAGCCGCGCCAGTCGAGTTCTCTTAACAATGGCTGATGGCTATAAGAGAAGAGGGATCTAGGATAGAGATTATGAACTATTTATGGGGGGAACAGTGGAAGCTTTGGAGTGATTGACCTGCTAGCTGCAAGAACAATGTGAACATCACCTGGGAGCTTGTGATTGGGGATGACGACGAAACTATTTTGACCGAGAGGTTTTGTTTCTGGAATCAGTTTCTTTTTTTATTGTAAGTAGTACTAATATACTATTTATAAGATTTAATTATATATAACAATAAAATTCTTACATCTGTACCCTTTTTTTTTGGCTTAAAACATGGATAATGAATAGATTTATTTTATATTGTGCTTAAATTTTAATTTTTTATTTAAAAAAATAGGAGTAAATAAGAATCGAATTTTAGACCTCTAAGTCATTGAGGCCTAATATTGGATCATAAACCATTTTTCTTAAAAATTTAAACTGATAAAGATATATGAATAAATTTATATATTAACAATATCCATTTTTGACACTTTTTTTTTAATTGAGATATTTGACTATTTATTTAATTTAACTTAATAGTTTAAAATGATATAATTTAAGAACAAAAATCATAGTAAAATAGATTTTTTTAAGAGAGAGAGAGAGAGAGAGAACAATAAACTTTAATAATTAATGATAAATGAGTATTTGAATATATTTATGCTAAAAATTAAAACTTAAAAAAATAATAACTGCATTTTTAGTGAAATAAAATATTATAAATTTCAACCAAAAATATTTACATTTCTAGTATATAATTCTAAAACAAGTAAATACTTTTTAATAATTCTTTTTTTGGGGGGTTTCGCTAGAGAGTCAAAAGCCCAACGAAATTACAAGACTGCCGGTCGAGGCAAAGAGACTCCAGCAAAATCACGCATTTGGAGCTCCCACATAACCTGAGAGAGGGAGGGAGGGAGGGAGAGAAGAAGAGGGAGAGGAGAGAGGGGGGGTGGGGGTTTTGTTCCAAATGTTTAAAACAAAAGAGTCATTCGAACCAAGATTTGTCATTGTGTCAACTCCAAAATTCCCTTTTCTGTAAGTGTGTTCACAGATGATATTCCAGTTCTTATCACAGAGTTTGAAAATCCTTCTCAAGAGACCATTGTTGAAAGTATCGGTCAGACCCCGTTTATTCAGAAGATCGACCACAGATTTTGAGTCACATTCCAAGATAAGATTTCTGTATCCATACTCCCAGGCGATTTGTAACCAAGGTAGACGCTCCAAAGCTCGGCCACGAAAGCAGTACAGTATTCACATCGAAATTTTGAACAAAAAATTATAAATATTTTTATTGAAAATTTTCATTTTAATTTCATCAAAAAAATTATTTTGCTTTCATTAACATTTTACTTGTTTATGTCATTTATGTTTTTATAATTATTTATTAGATATTTCAATGTGAAGATATTTGTGTTTTTTATAATTATTTATTATAAACATAAATATTTTTATTGAAATTTTTATTTTTATTTTATTAAAAATTTTGTTTTTTTATTATCTTTCAATTTTTTAAAATATGAAATACAATCTAATTATCTTTCTTCATTAATTATTAAATTTAACTATTCTTTCTCTTCATTAAAATTCTATTCTATTACGCCCTTTCTTCATTGAATTGTATTATTTTAAATCATCCAATCAGAAAAAAAATTGATGGTTAGAAAATAGTGTAATAGTTTTATTCTTATTCTTATACGGATTTCATTTGATCTTGACCCATATATAGTTCGGATCAACCGATATAACTTTAAATATATTTGCAGCATAAGAAATTATTATGTACTTATAGAACATCAAGTAAAATTGTATTATAATCACTTATAGAGTGATATTTTAACTTTATGTAATGGGAAGACCCACCACTAACTATCATATGAAATGTCAATTCACAAATAATCAGAACACAATCTTAATTACTTGATCTTCCATGAATACTTAATTATTTCTTGTTACAACACTTAATAACTTTCTATAAAATATAATCTTTATTAATCCTATCATTGAATTACAATTATATATTATATAGATCATTTTTGTCAAATTAAAAAAAAAATAAACATATGTCAATAAGAATGTGAGGCTCATCAATGTTGACTAAATTTTTAATTGAATTTTGTTTAGTTTTTACAATTAATGTTTTTCTCACATCTCATGCATTTTATTTTAATTATATTTTACGTAAGTTTTTTAATTTCATAAAATATATGACATAAAAAATTTTAAATAATACAACTTAAAATAGATATTTAATATAAATAATTATTTAAAATTATTTAACAAAATAATTTAATTTAATAACAGTAATTACAATTATATTAATTTAATTAAAATTTTAATTAGAAACTTTATTTTATGTATATATAAATAAATAATTGTTCATATAAATGTTATGCTATTTTGTTTGATCCTCCAAAATATTATAATTTTTTCATTTAATCCCTTAAATATCACTATTTCTTTGTTTCGTCCCTCCATTCTATTCTTTAGTCCATATCAGTATTCACATAAGACGCCACATTGACACTTAACAACATAAATTAATAAAACACTAACGAAGGGATCAAATGATAATGAAAATAATTTTTGAGGGACTAAATGAACTTTTCTTTTTTTTAGAAAAAAAGGGACTAAATAGGAAGAATGTGATATTTTGAGGTTTTGAAAACATAATTATGCCAAAAAAGTCTAATAAAGCAATTGCTTGGTCTTCATCAATTAACTTCTCTCCTATATTCAACAATTGACAACTAGTCAATTAAATTTATTAATATGATTATGAAGATTATCTCCGTCTTCCATTCTTAATGCGTACAAGTTTATCTTAAAGCATAGGCAGTTGGTTAATGACTTCAATGCATAAATCTCTGCTAGCTTTTTCCACATCTCCTTTAGTGTTGTCTCATTCAATACTGTGTACTTGATTGCAGGGGTAAGAGCCAACTATAATACCCTCCTAAGTACAGTACCATACTTAAGTTATAGTAGTACACTCAGGAGTTGTCATTGTTACTTCAACGAACCTTGTATGACAATGCTCCTTGGGATGTCTTTAATTTTTCTAATTTTGTCTCAAACGATTATCTCTTAGCTCCTCTGAGATATCTGGAGATAACATAGAAATATATAGGAGTAAGAATTATAAAATTCTCAATCGGATTCACTAAAAAATTACATATCATGTCATCGTTATTATCTTCAGCTGCTTTGATTAATTATGAAAAAGATGAACATATTATATGAACTGTTCAGTTTTATAGTTTGAAAATATATTGTCTAAAGTAAAGTTCATTTTATTCACACACCTATTAAATATAGAGAAAATATAAACATAATAACATGAAGGATAATTGAATAAAGTGCACAACTTCATAATGAAATAAGGCACAGTTAATTCTCATGCATAAATAAATGCATATGCCTTCTTGGTGTAAGTATTTTTGCCTCTTTTAACTTTCTTTACTTTCCTTCTTTGGTATACCTAGGCATTATGTATCGTTGTCCCTAGGGTACATCTACCGGTCTGTATTTGAGCATTATATGTTGCCATCCTCAAGTGCTAACTCTCTTTACTTTTTTTACTTGACACACCTAGCCATTACGTATCATCATCCTTAAGATGCAACTTTTACTTGTTATACACATTCCAGAGTATATTCGCCATGTTATACTTCTTAGGAATATGGGATCATCATCATATCTTTAACCGTAGAATCATAAATACATGGGCTTCATATCTTACTTTCAAATATTCATACTTGAATGGCAATAATGTATATAATGTATAAACTTCTGTAACTCTCACACAACTTTGCCGAATTTCAGTAGTATAATGGATCAAGTTCACTTTTCCGTGAATAGTATTAATCAACCAAACAGTTATTCATACATAAAATCAATACTAGGCATCAATCTTTCAATGATCAAACAGAATTTGGAACCCTTAACCTTGAGTTAGATTTCTACCATTTTTTTCAGTTCTGCTCGATTTTGTAAATTAAGCCATAAATTCTATTTAACTCATTTAGATCTAAATTTTGGATATATTAAAGGGTTATTTGTCTAGTTTCTAACCTATTTAGTCCCATTAAGTTTTAATATATATAATTCAAGTTATTGAAGAACAACCTAGGCCTATCCTGTACTTAATAGATTTGAGTCCTAAAAAGTAAAAATTCACTAAAAATGGAAAACTAGTTAAAACTACGTAAAACCTATATGCTTTTAAAGCTAATCAAACAAATTTTCATTTCCAATAAGTTCCATCTCTTTTGAATAAGCAAAACTTAAGTTATGAGCTTTTGAAATTGGCTAACTTGAACTGCCCTGCTCTAGCCTAGTTAGAGCTTGGAGAAATTTTCATGAATTACTGGAAACAATAAATATTGAATTTGGTTCTAAAAATTTTATGCCATGTTATTCTATATCTTAATTTTTTAACAAAATTGGTTGCATTCAATTTGAAGGAGTATAACGCGAGTTATGCCCTGCTCAACTCACTCTAGTCAGATTTAGAAACAGAAATCTAGGTCAAATTTCAAAAAATTATATCTTACCCAATACTAATCCAATAGTCTTATAATTTATAAAGTTGGAAAGCCCAGATGTCTAGTTTCATTTAAAAATAGTTCATCAAAGTTTGATGATAGTAGGAGGAGCCATACACTCTGCAAGTACTGATGTCGTAGGGTTTCAAGGGAATCTAGAGTATGTTTTATGGCTCCTTGTGTTTTTTCATTCAAATCTCAATCCAAACCAAGCAAATATATGCTAAACCAGCCCTAAATCAATACACCACCACCATATATCATCAATTACATGAAAAGAAAAGGTAATCCTAATAGTCATTAATTCAATAAAACCAAGCAAAGAAGTTGAATCTTACCTCAATTTAGTGAAACTAGTAGCAAGATGTGGAAATCTTGAGGGATGGGAGTGATTAGAGCTTGAAGCAAGATGAGATGGGATGGAGTGAAGGAAGAAAAGAGGAAGACAGCTGCTAGTCCTTTTTGGGGCGAAAATGAAGGGATAAGGAAAGAAAAATTTGGAGTTGATAATGAGGCAGTTATGATTCTTAAATCCTATTGGCTCTTGGCTTGGGTGGCTATCATTCTTCCAACATTTCTTCTCTTTTATGGCTGATTGGTGGTGCCAAAGTGGGGAGAGTGTGGCTGAGTTTTTAGCCACAAGTCTTGAGATTTTTGATATGTAATCCCATTGATTCTATTCTGGCAATTTAAAATATCGAATGTATATCGATTTCCTTCAAATCGGCAAGTTATAACTAAATGGTTTTGTAAAAGTTCGTATATATCTATCTTAATCTTTCCTAAGCTTAATCCCTCTAATTAATACTTAATTAGTTCCTAATTAATCTTTAATTAACTTCTAATTAACTTTATAGATTCAATAAAATTGAATAAATTGATTAATAGCGTAAATTAAATATTTTGCAAATTCAGAGTCTTTTCTATTTTCTGTTTTTCATAGATAATGGCATTTTCATAATTTTGGGCAAGTCTAGGGGCATTCCACATCATTTCATATGTGGACACCTCCGTGACTTAATTGGCCAAGAATTAGGTTTCTATATTTTCGATACAAGATTCTGCTTTATTTAAAACCTTATTCTACTAATTTTATTGATGTAAGGACATAAATATCATTTTCTAAAAAGTTCAGAAGCAATTATGGAAAGAATCTTTGGGGGTCAATATGTAATTACTAAAAGTCCTACAGCAAGGCTGTAAATAACAAAAGTTTACAAGGCATATTACACCAACCTAATATAGTATTTAGATAGCGTTTGGTGTAGGATAATCCATCTGGATTACTAACAATATTTAATTAAATTGTCTAGACCCACAACAATACCTTATTTGGTCGGATAACATTATTAGCAATCCAGATTTTCAAAGTAATATTGATTACCACCAATGATATAATATGGGTTGCTCTCATGGGGATGACTATGTGGATTACCACCAATATGACAATTCTCCTATTATTATTATTATTATTATTAAAAATTAATATCATTAGTAATTATTATTATAATTTATTATTAATTATATTAATAATTATTTAGTATTAAGTAGTAATTATGAAAAATAATATTAATCATTATTGACTAATACTAATTATTAATAACATTAATTATTATAATCATAACTAATCATTAAATTTTATTATTATTATTATTATTGGTGAAGACATATATTACCTAATAATTTATTTGATATATCAAACACGATAATGTGAATTACTAATTAGATTATCTGTACATACCAAATATAGTATTGTAACATTATTAGTAATTTAAAAAAGTGACAATCTTTCTGAGTAGTAATCTATGTTATTGGCTATTTGGGTAGGCAATGTGACAAACACTACCTTATAGATTTCCTTTGAATAGATTTCGCTTGATTTGATAATATTGTGATTTTTCCGAGTTGCCAACCTAAAACCTGCTCTTAAAATGCTATAATAATATATTTAGTAAAATAATATAAATATTATCCTCAATAAGGAGAAGGTACAAGAGTAATATTGAATAAATATATTATAAAATTACTACTAAAATTTAAAATGACTATAATGAATATATATATATATATATATATTAAAGAAAATAATTTTTACATTGGATTTTTATTGAAATTTAAGGTTATATTAGTCTTTTATTTTTAAAGAGCATAAATCAGCTCTGAAAAATACTTCATAAGATGCTTTCAAAAGCTCCCCTAGCTTTTAAAATCTAGAAATAAAAACACCATAATAAGTTTTTTATTTACCAAATAGAAAAAATTAGAATATGTTTTCATAAGCAAAAGCACTCTCTCAAAGAGTACTATCAAACCAAGATTCCCACTCACTATCCTTCATCTCTTCATGCTTTTCTTCTTCAAAGTCGCATTTATACCTTGTTTGCACCAATAGATCTTGTATGTGCATTACCATTGCCCTTTCTGTGAAAGAGCAGTACCTCAAATTTCATCGCACTAGCGATAGTACAGTGAAGCGCCTCTTCCTACTTATAATATCACAAAATTCACAAAGCAATTAGAAAAATACCTCAAAAAGATATTGCTGACATGACACTCTTAATAACAAGGCAATGTTGTTATTAATGGTGTCTCCCTCTTTCTTCTCGAGGCGACAACCTTTTTCCCTTTTGAACCAAAGCTCTTGATATCACTTGTTGGCAATAAAAAGAATCCACAAAGAATACATAAGAAGAAAATAAACAATTAAAGTGCAATAAAAGAATATAGAATTTAATATGATTCAGTTACTTTAATCTATTTTCACGACATTTAAAAGGATGAAAATAACTCTACTAATAAAAATATTAGATTATGACTTTTTTACAACTAAAAATTCAAATCATTCCTACTAAAATCACCACCTAATAACCTAATTACACCCTCTCTACTGTATATACTCTATTTCTTGGTGGCATGCGATAGCCAAAAGTTAAATTTCTATTTATATGAGAAGTCCCTCCCCTCCTACACCAAATCCATCAATGTGTGGGACTTGGCTAACTCACGATAATTTATTGAGAACAAATAACCTCCAAGTGATTTTGCAAAGAAGACTGAGTACTGCTCATTTTCTTATCAAAAAAGTAGTATTCAGCATATTGTTCTGCATGAAACAATGAAGACTGATATTGTGATTGCATGTGATTGAGATTTAATGAAGGGTATAATGGTAAGGTCGTCTGTTTAGGTAAAGGGTTAAACAAAATGGAAAGAGATAGCTAGTGAATTTCATGTGAGAAGTCAAGTTTTCTTTCATGATTTTACTTTCCTTTTTTAATTGTTAAAAATAAGAACAAATTAGTTTGTTGATACATTGGAAGGGAATATGTCGTAACCAACTAAATTTCTTCTAATTTATTAAATTTGCTTGTCATTTTTAGCATTTTTTTCTCTTTTCAAATTCTACTAATTAAAATTTCATATTCTTTTGAAAGTTAAAACGATTTTGTGAGCTTATGATGAAGTTTATGACACTATCCCACAACACACAAGTGTGTATCTGTTTAAATGACAATGACAAACCATCCAAGGTAAGAAAAAATGAAAAAAAAAAATTGCTAGGTTAGAATTTTTTTTATGGATTAGTATACGTTAATATTATGTTATATAAAATTTAAATTAATTAGATATTAAAACAATTAAAACTTTTTTTTATACCTCAATGATAATATTATTGTGATCGAGCATATTAATATGAAGCAATATTTATTTGTAAATATGCTGTTGATTATGTATTGTTATAAGATTACATATAATGAATAAGTTAGCTTATTAACTTATTATTATATTTTCATCTCACTACCGAAAAAACTGTGAAAAACAACACTTTTTTAACTACTCTTACATAAACGTGGGTAAACAACACAAAATTAATCTCTTATTATATTCTGCTCTTAAACCGAAAGTTCCGGCAAAGTCTTCTTCCTCCATTATCGATGCCAACTACTCGACCATGTGGGAGTTTACTAATCCAATATTCCAATTCATCGTCAAATTGCAAAATGTGCGAAATCAGCTACTCCGTTATTATTCGAGTCTAATATGTCTTCAGCAACCAAAAAAAACCAAAGGAAAAGTTCAATAACTCCACAAATTCGGTCGTAAAGCCTACAATAATGGGTAGTTGAGAAAATAAAAGTGAGTTCCAATTTTTTTCATAATTTTAATGAACCTATCCAGCATTCCCTTTTTTTTTCCTACATTTTTATTAAGGTAGAGTTAATCAAGTGAACGAAATATTTGACAATATTCTAGAAAGATAAACGACCCGTGCCTACATTCTCAGCGTACTCTATACAAAAGTTGCCAGTTTTGCTCCTCAAATGGTGAATTTGTTGTGTGAGAATCATTGAGGTAGCATTTGATGTTTTTTTATTTTTTTATTATTATTTACTCCCATTTCCGTTAAATAAGCATTCCTTTAAAAAAAAAAATAAATAATCACGAAATCATATTCGAAACTAAGTGGGACTGAAAATGAGAAAAAGGCAAAGATGACTCAAAACACAAGTGTGCTTTACGGAAAACACGGTGGGGCTGCGCCTGAATATTTTTACAGGTCAATAGATACAAAAGTTTGTCCTTTGTATCAAAAAGAGTTTTTTTTTTTTTTTCCAAATCAACGGCCTTGAATTTTGAATTTACGACTTGATGTACAGTATTTAAAAGCTACTATTATCAATGGCCATTGTTGATATTTTTTCCGTCTATCTACAGTTACTTTTAAAAATTTTCACCCAAAAATTAAGAATATTATTACTAAACTCATATATTAAAAAAGTTACAACTTAAATTGACTAATTATTTATACGGTAAATTCTAAATATTCAAACAAAACGTAAAATTATGAGAGGAAATATCAATTTTGCTCAAGGAATAAGAGTAAACAGAAGAACGGAGCGATGACAAATCAAGCACCATTGGTTAATAATGGAACGCATAGACATTGTACTCCACAACAGCATCCCCAGACGTGAAATTAACCCAGTGACTCTTGGCCTGAGCATAACCACGTGCAAACCGGAAACGCCCGCTTCCGCCGACGATCGGCATCTCCCTCACGGTGGAAAGCGCCGCGTTCCGGCCCAACAAGCTGAGCGTGCTCCCATTATACTTCCCTTCCGTGAACGCAAAGTTCATCACCATCAAGAGCCCCAACTCGTCCTGCGACGCGGAGGCATAAATCCCCTGGGCCTTTCCCACAAGCTTGGAGCCCGGTTCGGGCCCAACGGTCAACGGGTCGTCGGCCATCACCACGGATCCGAAGAGCGTGGGGGACTTGTTTGTCATTTGGGCCTGGGCGACTCTGACGGCGGTGGGCTTTGGGCCACTGACAATGTCGTGGAAGAAGAAGTGAAGGTGGCTGAGCTTCTCCTTGTGGAGGCCCATGGATGTTGGAGAGATGTTTCGATGGAAAAGAGGTTGCTCGGAGGCGGAAAGGGAGGAAAAGAGGAAGGTGATGGCGAGGGGAATGAAGAAAATGGAGAAGAGGGTTTTGGATTTGGCCATGTGGTTGGGACTAGGGGAAGTAATCAAGAGTGCAAAATACGTCTGAGAAGAGGGTTCTTCGAATACGTTAGCAGAGTATTGATGAACTATTTATAGGGGGAACAGTGGAAGCTTTGGAGTGATTGACGTGCTAGAAGAATAATGTGCACATCTCCTTCTGTGAACTTGTAAAGGGGACGACGGAGAAACTTTTCTTTTGACCAAGAGCTAGTGTTTCTGGAATCTCTTCGTTATTTTTATCTTTTAGCTTTGAGTTTCTTTTTTCGGTAATACTATATATATATATATATATATAATCGTCCACATTATTATAATAATCAAATTTTAATAAAAATTATGACATTTTAACATTTTTTATAGTAGTATTAATCAGTTATTTGTAATATTTAATTATATATAACGTAATATTAGTAGAATTTGAATTTAGAATTATGACACTTCGAACATTTTTCGGAAATATATGATAATATAATGAGTTTAATTGGTATGCATTGACAGTGTAAAATAGTTTTACACTGTGAACCAATAGAAATAGAGAAAAGTGAGAATTCATGGTGGGTCCCTCATTATAATGGGTAGTTATTTGAATGAGTTGGTACCTTCCACCATTTCTATTGGTTGACAGTGTAAAACTATTTTACACTGTCAGTGTATTTAAATTAAATTCTAATATAATTTAAATAATAGAAATTTATTTTGATAAAAATAACATTAGAATTATATAGCTTTAGAAAATTATTTTACGTTCGTTTGTATTTTTTTTTTTATGAAACGAACACAATATGAGAAGTCTTTTATAAAATTAAAACAAATTTTACGCACAAATTTTAAAAAATGGAAAATAAATTAATAATACAAATTATTGGAGGTCCTTTTCTATAAATTTGTTGGTAGTAAGCAGAACCAAAGTAGACGTTACTCTAGCCCCGCTCGAGTCCCCACTACAGTACTACACTATGCACGACGGTCGGTGTAGCTGTGTGGTGTGAATAATGACAATTTAAATAAGGGGAATGATTCTTTCAAGTTTCAACGATCAACTAATCCACTAATTAAAATTAAGAAAAGGAACGATTAAATCCTTTAAATTTGGAACTTGCATTTTTGATAAGAAAAAAAATGTAGTAATCATGTGATTGTGGAGTGGATATAGAAATTCTGATCAAATTGTTAACTTTTTTTCTAGAGTCAACGCGTGAGGTTCATTTGACTTTTTTTTTTTTTTTTTGTTATTTGAGCGAGGTTCACAAGACTTAATTTATTAGTTTGTTGCTTTATGTTGTAAAAATACGTTTAATCAGTTCCAAGCTAAAATATTTCATTTATATATATATATATATTAGCGTGTTCAATTCTTGGTTCAGACATTGCAAATCTGGATTTTTGTTTGAGATTGCTCCTATGCTAGCCAATAATATATGATTTTGGAGTTAATTACCTTGTATTTGGAAAAAATTTGATCTATTGACGATGTAAGATTTCTAGGCTAAACAGTAATCACATGATGCAACATGTTTAAAAATATTGTTAAATTTTTTTCACTACATGTAAATGATATGCACTTGTGCACAAAGCATGCCTAATATTAGTTCAAATTTAAAATCTACTTATATTATAAATTAGAATCAGAGTCTAGCATTCATTCACTGTTCAAACAACGAAGTGTCACTTAGCATAGCACCGGTAACTAAGCCAAGCTATTCATATGGGGAGTAGAGGTAGGCGAGCAGGTTAGGATAAGTTTTAATTCAATTCAAATTTATTTGTCATATCATTATATAAGTCTCAATCTATTTCTACTCTATCCACGAATTTTGACATTCAAAACCCAAACTCTATCCACAGACAGTTCATCCCAACCTATCCTTACACACTACTCCTTTTAAATACTTAAAAAAAAATTTTAAATTTTTTGAGATGAAAATTATTTTAAAATTTAATTTGTATTTGGGGTGTGTTTGATATAGAAATTAAAAATAAAGCGCAAAATTTTATTGATTAGCTTCATATAAAAAATAATATATTAAAAAAATTTTATATCTATCTTTATTTTTAACCAAACACAACCCTAAAATGATCGAAATATTTAAAAAAATTATATATATATATATATATATATATATATATATATATATATATATATATATATATATATATAGGGTGGTTTTGCCTTGAACTTAAACTTGAACCTCCCTGCATCCGAATCCAACTCTACCTACATCCAAATCTGCCAGGTTGCGGGCCTGGTTTTAAACCCGATCCGATTGAGTTAGGGCAGATGGGTACTAATATGTAGAGTAATAATTGTCACCCCTAATGGAGAGTAGGAGAATACTCAAACAAGGAAGAGGCAGGTTGACACAATTAATTCATCATCATGCCCCATTAATTTAAATTTGAACCCAAGTTCTCAGCACATTTCCTTTAAATTTGGAATGGATCTTTTATAAAAATTTACATACTTATATGTAAATTTTTGCTATTTATTAAATTTTTTTATGGATCCCAAATTAGATTTCACATTTTTATTGAATGATAAAATTTTATATGATTGGGTTATGTGAAATTTCCATATCAGATAATTTATTTTCTCTTCAAAATCTGACTGCAAAGATGAATTAAATGAAATACAATGATTAAGAAGGAGACAGGTTTCAAAAAATGAAAATCAGTTTCGTATTATGAGATCTATGGCTGTGGCATCGTGCAAACGG
Source organism: Pterocarpus santalinus (assembly GCA_031439595.1). Classification (NCBI taxonomy): domain Eukaryota; kingdom Viridiplantae; phylum Streptophyta; class Magnoliopsida; order Fabales; family Fabaceae; genus Pterocarpus; species Pterocarpus santalinus. Next base: position 65,362,995 of record CM062532.1, read on the forward strand.
AATTAATGGTCTATTCATCTTCTTCCAAAATGCACTCGATCACTATCACAATCATACGACTAATATTATTTGTATTTTTTTAGAGAAACATTGGCATTTACTTTTAAGCAATAATTAAAAAATACTATAAGATGTCCCTTTAGATATATCCCTAAAAATAATATAAATAATATTTCTCCCGCTCAATTTGGTTGGCCCCATCCCATCACTAGATTATTTTTATCTATAAGAGTTGAACCTAATCCTTGCATAAATAAAGGAAATAAATGTCAAATTATTGAACGTATATACTCTTATTTTCTTCCTTGCATCACGCAGATGATGAGTTATCAATTTTATACGGCAAGGGCACAATATTTTAGTATTGTGATTATGTGTTGAACAAGCGGCCGTGTTAAATTTTATATAGCACATTAATAACACGTGTTTATCTGTGTTTAATTTAAAAATATATTTTAATTATGACAAAACTGAACATAATATATATAAAAATGTACGTTTGGATTGACTTATTTTATATTTAAAATAACTTATATTCAAAAGCTTTCTAAAACAAACTCAAAAAAAGTATTATTTTTCTAAATTTAATCATATATATATATATATGAGGAGTGATAAATTATAAAAGCAATAAAAAGTAAATATTAATCATTAGATTTTTAATACATAATTAATATTAAAATATAAAATCATATAACTTTTTTAAAATAATCATACATTTTTAAAATTTGGCATGTCTATATTGTAACCATATCTGTATTTACACTACATATATAAGTTATAGTATTTGCACACACTCTTTTTAATACAAGAAGTTTACACTTTATTTCCTCTATGTATGATGGATTTTTATGGCCAAGAAGAAAGGTATAATACTGATAAAGTAGTAAATTACATTTTCCAAGACATATAATGCTTCGGTCACAAATCAGTGATGAAAGCCCCCAATAGAAACTCTTCTAAAGCCCAAAGGCCAAGAAGGACATGGGCTTGAACTGAAACATGCAAGCCAGCCCAGTAAAAAACAAATGGTTATATGCTCTAAGAATTGAAGAAGGGGTAGCCAATTCCATACAGATGATTCATCCCTGCTATCATGGTTCCGATAAACCTTTGGCGCCGACTGCGATGCTATTCGCAGTTAAAAGTTAAAGGTGTACTATATATTTTGTAATTGTAATATATCTAATGGATTAAATTTATAAGATATATTGATATATTAATTATCTATGATACATTGTAGTAATATATTAATTTTAAAAAATTGAAAAAGATGATTAAATATATTTTAGAAATTAATTTTCATATATTAATAGTATAAAATTATATTAATAATATAAAATAATTTTACACTATTAGTATAAAATTATATTGATAGTATAAAATATTCTAAAATTATATTGATAGAATAAAATTATATTAATAAATTTTTTTTAATTTTTAGAAATTAATTTTTATATACTAATAGTATAAAATTATATTAATAATATAAAATAATTTTATACTATCAGTATAAAATTATATTGACAGAGTAAAATTATGAAAAATAATACTGACAGAGTAAAATTACTCAGATAGAATTTTCTAATTATACTAAGTGTAAAATTATTTTATATTATTAATATAATTTTATACTGTTAGTATATAACAATTAATTTTTAAAATATATTTAATCATATTTTTAATTTTTTTTAAAATTAAATATTACTATAATATATTATAGGTGATTGATGTATCAATGCACCTTACAATCTCATCATCAGATTGCAAGGTACACAACGCTCATTGACCCATGATATGCACCATAGAACGCGCCTAAACCTTTTAGTTGGTGAATCTTTCTTCGTTATTTTTCCTCCTTTGTACTCCCACCTCTTTATTATTTGATAATCACGACGAGTCTTGGACTAGATTAATTTTTGTGTTTTAATGGTAGATAAAAGGGGTGTATTGATATATCCCTTTTTATATGATGTATTATAATATTTTTTTGAATTATACAAATAAAAATTAATTAAGTCTAAAAATTTTTATTTTTGTAACACTTAAAAATATCAAATTTTATCTGTATGATATCTAAAAATTTTCAGTTAATTTCAGGATTTCATAAAAAGTGATTAGATTTTATTTCTGTAACATTAAAAATATTAAATTTTATGTGTGTGATACTTAAAGATTTATAATAAATTTCAAATCTCAGAAAAGAAATTTTGATAATTTTTAAAATATATTTAATTTTTTTTCTTTTTAATTTGACTAAATTAAAAAAATTATAATATATTATATAAAAAATATATAAATATATCCTTTTGATCAATTATTAAATTTCAAAGACCAACTTTATCTTTGTTAAACACTCCCTTATTAGAAATATCCTTTGTTTAATATCTCTTTTAATGAGTTTCTCTTAATAATGAATGTGTCTTAGTCATGACAAATGGCGTGGGGTTAGCTCACACTTTTGTACTTCTCACAATTGCCAATACATTAGGTAGGATTGGAGGATCGCACTTGTGTAAAGTGATATATATCACCGGCACCGATTGCATTGCGATTGTGGTATATCGATATACCAATTATTTATGATATATTATAGTAATATATTAATTTTTAAAAAAATTAAAAAATATGATTAAATATATTTTAAAAATTAATTTTTATATATTAATAGTATAAAATTATATTAATAATATAAAATAATTTTATAATATTAATATAAAATTATATTGACAGTATAAAATATTTTAAAATTATACTGATAGAATAAAATTATATTGATAAAATTTTTCTAATTTTTAGAAATTAATTTTATATATTAATAGTGTAAAATTATACTAATAATATAAAATAATTTTATATTATCAATATAAAATTATACTAATAAAATAAAATTATAAATAAAATTACATAAATAAATTTTTTTTGATTATATTAAGTGTAAAATTATAATTTTATATTATTAATATATAATAATTAATTTTTAAAATATTTTTAATTATATTTTTAAATTTTTTTAAAATAAAAAATTATTATAATACATTATAAATGATTAATGCATCGATATACTTTACAATACCACCATCAGATTGTAAAGTACACCATTCTCCTTGACAAAAAAATTCACCGTAGAACGCGCCTGTATCATCGGCCTTTGTTACTAGTGGGCAATTTGGACTTTATCGGTCTTGCGCCGATTACGTGTCCTACACCTGCAATGTTGCGAACGTAATAGTAAGGAGATAGGTATCTACTTTGGCAGTTCAACCATGCTCTATATGCGTGCTGAAGAGTACCACATTATTGGGTTAGTGCTCCATGTTCAGTGCTTTGGATCTATGAGTCCGATAAATGCTTGTATTATATAAGATTTAAATATTTAATTTTTTCATCAATAATTAAAATTGTGTGCTTGCTTTACTTTAAGAGGGTTTGGTAGGAGGTTTTAATTTTTATTTTTGGGAATCTTAATCCCAGAAATATTATCTCTGGGAATAATTTTTTTAGACATGTATATTTTGAGGTGTTTGGTAGATAGATTAAATTCTCAAGAAAATTTTATTCATTTCCAAAAATTCCCTTGGCAGGCCAACTAAGAAATCCAGAATGGTCCCTGACTGGCCGATCGCGCCAATGGTAGTCAGGCGATAGTCAGTGGTGGTCCGACGATAATCAATGGTGCTCTGGTGACTGCCCGATGGCAGTTGGTGGCAGTCGGTAGTGGTCCAGCCGTGACCGGTGGTGGTCGATGGTGGTTTGGCGGTGGCCCGCGGTGGTCCCTGCCGATCGATGGCGTCCGACTACAGAAATGATGGTTCGACCGGCAGCCAAGGCCGGCGGTGGTCCCATGAGGGGATGGTCCACGGCAAATGAGGGTGGTCTCGACAAATGTCGGATGGTCCAAAGAATCGCCCACAGGTCCGACAAACATCTAGCGGTGGAGGGTGATGGTGGAGGGTAGTTAGTGGAGGGTGGTAGTAAGGATAATTTGATCTTTTCACATGAAAAAATATTCTCTTGCCATAAGAATGTTACAATCCCATATATGAGATGAGATTATTTTGAGGCGAATCTTACCCCAAAATCAATCCCGAGAATGTAACATTTCCAGGAATATTTTTCCAAAACTTGTACCAAATATAGGCATCTTCATGAGATTCCAGATAATCCTATTCTAAATCCTCTACCAAATACCCCCTTAAAGTGTACCAAATACTTTCTTTTAGTACATTAATAATAACAAAATTTAAATTTATAATTTTATATAAATTATCCAAACTTCTCATCGTTAATTAACTTATATTGATTTAAATATATCCGACACTCCAAAAGAGCCATAGTTATATTTAAAAAGGTAAGTTATCATGCATTCTTATACAAGTTATTAGATATTGAATTAGGTGCATACTCTGGTGAAGCACTTGTAAAGTGATTCATGGTGAAGTGCTGATGTTGGTCAATGATAACATTACATATGGAGAGTAGGGACAGTAGTTGGTCAAACTCAATTAAGTGAGATATAAGGTGTTAATGAAACATATCTTTTAGATTATTAGAAACCAAGGTCATTAGTATTGAAACCAATCGAGGGAAAAAAAGTAAAATAAAAAAAAATAAAAACATTTTGAGTGTTGTAGCAACCCTTTCAATGATGAACTTTTCTCCTCACTTCTCCCCCGTCACCGTCGACACTCTCTTCATAGCACCTATGCTCCACTCCTCACCCTGCTCAGCTCAGAGCACTTCGTCGTTGTCGCCATTGACCCCTTGTCCCTGCTCCTCCGATCGCCGCAGTAGAAGAACCAGTTGCCGCTTTCGACGACATCTCTGGCGCGGCAGAACACGACTGGGCATGTGGACTGCGCAGCGCCGCCGACGGAGAACCTCAATCTTGAACAGGTTGGAGCTCGCGCACATCGTCGTCATTGGGGTGCCCCATTCTTAGCTGCCGCCGCCACCTCCACTGTTCAGCACCACCATTTTGATCATCACGATGAGATGATGCTGTTAGGGATGCAGATCTGTATTTATCCATGTCCATGTTGAAGAATGAAATACAATAGCAACCTATACAAGCTTTATTCTTGAAGAGAATGAGGAAGAGAATTTGTGAGATTACATATTGAAAGTTTTGATGCCCTTTTATGAATCTTTTTCCATTTTTTGGTAGCTTCACAAATAGACAATTTTTTTTTTAAATACAAGATAGATTCAGTTGTTGGGATGTATTTGTAAAGCCCTGCTAAACTATATTATTGTTGGTATAACTTCAGATGATTCTATTAAACTAAGAGCAGTGAGGATGATCCACAATAAGTCAAATTTGTCTGAAATTTCTCACTTAGGGAGGACAAAAGTAGTGAGGGAGGGGTGGACAAAAATGGCGGCGATGACATTTCGACAACGGGCAACGATGGCTATAGCAGCAGCAACGTTGTTCCATGTGATGGGGCAACATCATGAGAGCAGGTTGTACTGTGGGAGGAAGAGAGAAGCAAGGAGAACTTTTTTTAAAAAAAAAACTAATACAAAGTTTCGAGGCTCACGAAAAATGATACACTTTATTAACAATAAGCCATTTAATGCATTTTAATAAAGTTTGACCTATCACTGCCCGCTTTCCATATGTTGGATTATTATTGGACAATGTAAGGACTTCATAGTGAAGCAAATAACTTCTGCTTCACCAGAGAACCCACCATTGAATTATTCAAGACTAGCCCAACAAAAGGGAGAAAAGTTGTGGCAAGAAGTAAGAAATAAGAAGGGAAAGTATGTAACATGAAAAAAGAGAAAATATCTTTGTGTGTGTGTGTGTGTGTGTGTGTGTGTGTGTGTTGATTCGAGTGAAAGGAGATTCAATTTTTTAGGTATGTGATTCAAGGTTCAATCTTCATATGTATGAAAAAAAAAATTTGTTGAAAGAAGTCCCTATTTAAATGTTTAATAATATCGTAAAAGATTAATTTCGTATAGATGGTAGCCCCAAAATACACCTGTGTGTGTTTTTCAGGAAAGAGCTGTAAAGCGCGTGTGCCACACATGTATAATTATCCATTTTGTAGACACTTGTATTATATAAAATTTTAAACATTTAAGTTTTCCATCAACAATTAGAATCATACAGTTTACTTTTAAAGTGTACACCATACTTTAGAACAACCACGTTTATATTTAAAAAACGTAGGCTATCATGCAGGATATTGAATATTCAAGATGAGCCCAATAAAGTAAAAAAAAAAAAAAGGAATGGCGGTAAGAAGTAAATTTCATGTAAGAAGTCTAGTCATTTGTGCATCACTACGGGCAAAACAACAAGCAGGATTGGGATGCAATTAAGAAGGTGGAGGAGTCTTGTGTTACGGTGTTTGTGGATAACTTGCCGTCATCGTGACCAAGGGGTGGCTATTTCAGCTTTTTGTATATGAAGGTTACGTTTCCGATATCTTTATTTCAAGGAAGGTGAGACGGATAAGTTCAACTCCGTTTGCCTTCGTAAGGTTCGCTCGCCAGGATGATGCAGTGATGGGAATCAAAAACTTGAATGGAGTGGAGATTAGAGGTCACAAGATCACGGTAAGCGAAGCAAAGTATAAAAGAAGTGCCCCTAGGAAATCACTTCAGACTCTGAAGAAGTCTCCAGGACCTAAACAGTGGTTGCAGGAAAAATGGGGAAGAGAAAATTTGAAGGGTAGGAGGTCTTACAGAGACGCTGTTGATGGTGGAGGAAAGAATGAAGAGATGGTAGGGAAACCGAGCCAAAACCACTCTAAAGGGTTCACCGACCACAATCAGAATGGGGTTTGGTATGCAAGCTCCTCCATAAAGGAACCTATGGAGTATAATAAGGTGTCGATAGTATAGGGTGAAGTGAGCCGCGAGAAAGTATAGTGGCTGCAGAGGAGCATTGTTGGTGAGTCTTTCAAACAGATTAACTTCAGTTTTCTTGCAGATAGGTTGATGAGACTTGAGAGAATGGTCGTGTATTGCCAGCGTTAGGGAGATGGGATGCTATATAGCATTGTTGACCTTTGACACTAAAGAAGACATGGAAGGAGCTAGGGCATCCGGAGGGGATTTGCTTCGCAACTTTTTTTCCGAGATCAGGCCATGGTCGGAGGAGGAGTGGTGTCAATCACGAAGAATATGGATTGAATGCTACGGTATTCCACCTCATGCATGGTCTACCGAAAATATTCATAAGATTGGTGAAGTTTGGGGGTAACTTTGTTGGTCTTGACAAAATCACTGAGGAAGGGCCCGTTGTCCCATTGACACATGTGTCCGGCGGTTTATTAAAGGATGGGTTGTCTTATTCTTAGGCGATAAGGGCTACGATATCTCTGTTAAAGAGCTTGGGAGGGAAATGTGCAATTGTTCGTGTTTTTGTTCATCTAATCAGAATGCTGTCCATTCAAAAATATAAGGATGCCCAGCTTAGCTCCAAGGAAGAATGGGCGGCCAGTGGCCGGCAGGAGGGATGTCCGGTGGTCTCTGTAGATCGAAAGCCAGTAGATTCGCCATTTATTAATTAAATTGCTTTGGACTCTGGTGTGAATAATGATGAGATGAAAAGGCATGAGCAAGTGGATATTTCCAAGATTAACAATAATGATCACATTTATGACGGGAATTTGAAAATGGCTAATGGTTTCGAGGAGATGGAATTAAGCAGAACAAGGAGTCTTCATGATGACAGACGTACTGTGGAAGTAATTGAGGAAGTGAGTTTGGGCCTCGAAAAAGTGGGCTTGGAAAGTGAAAATATCATGTGTTTTATTGTGCTAAATGGTTCAAACTTCATTAATAGTGTTGCTGATAGTGTGCAAAGTGGGATGAACAACAATGGTGGCCCATTTGATTTTTCATCATCCCCCGGTTCCGCTCCACCCGGGTTTGAGGCCCAATGAGATGTAGTCTTGGGCCAGGAGGTCATTGCAGTGCCGGAAATGCAGGATTTGGATGGTGGTGGAGGGGATGAAGAGGTGGATGAAGAGGTTGAGGTGGATTCCTTTGATGAAGATACCGAAACTTGGAAGCTTAGGAAGGTTTTGGGTCTTTTTTCCAGATGATGAAGACAAGGTAATAGCTTTCCTTGCTGCAAAGCATAAACGACATAAAGGAAAGTGCAAAGCCAAATCGAGAAAGAAGAATCGTCGTGGAACCAAGGCTTGATCAATGGAAATCCTGTTTCTGAAAGCTATAGATGATTTTCTCATCGCTTAATTTGTGTGCATTTTCGGTCAGCATGGAGGATGGCTTAGTGGTGCTTTGTTTCAAAATACAGTTTGAGGTGGCGCTATGTTTAAGGAACGTTATCAAGGGTGCTTCCTTTTGACACCTTTTGGTTAAGGGAGGCTCTTTTTGACACATTGATATTATGCTTTTTGATAGGGCTATGTGCTGCGATGTCATGGGTGTGTTTGTGGGTGTTGATGATTAGTGAGTATCTGTTAGGCTTTGAGGGGTGTTGCCTTTGATTTTTTTGGCCTTTGATTTAGTTTTAAGCCTTTTGTGGATGCTGTATCTTGGCTCCTCTCTCTGAGAGATAGAGCAGTTTTAATTATCAAAAGAGAAAAGCCTAAGTATTACCTGACTTCCATGATTGCTTCCTTGAACTAGTATGTTTTAAATTGATTTAATCAAACCCAACTACATATAATAAAATATTTTATAAAAAACTTAATATAAAGCACCATTAAGAAAACATATTTATTTATATTTATTTTTAAAAATATAAAATATTTAAACTATTAAAAAGATCACATAAAATTTATTTGAGAAAGACTTTCTGCTTAATGGATTAAAACATCCTTAATAAAATAACAATTCAGTAATAACAAATGATCATTCATTATATATGAAGTGGTAATCCTTTGTCAAACTTTTTATAACTTTGTATATTTTAATTATAAATAAAATTATTTATTTCTATTAACGATTCATTCAGAATAAATATTACTCAATGATAATTAACAGGTGTTTATAAAATTCTTTTTAATTATATGTCTATCATATACTTATATTTAAAATCACTTGTCACTCAGTCAGAATAAATGCCTATTCATGTAATTTAAAGTAACAATCTTTCACCAACCTCATGTATATTTATAAAGAGTATTATTTATTATTATTATTAGCCACTCAATTTATTCGAACAAATGTCACATACAATAACCAGTGACATATAATAACCACTCGTAACTTTATTTCAATTTTATAAATTTAGCATCGAATTTTATATAAAAATTTTAGCTAATCATCTGAAACAAATACTTACAAAACTAAAAGCATAAACCGTTTACAAATTAATTCTAAATTTCATGAATTGAATAAAAGTTGTATTTATAATGAAATCGTATACTAAATTTTATGTTTATAAATTATTTTGTTAGTTTCAGACAAAATTATGCAATTAATCGATTTATTATAAAATTTTTATATTTACCAAAAGTTTTACAAAATTTTTTTATATTTGTCAAAAGTTTTTTTTTCTGTGCATTGTGAAAGTCCAAAAACCCTAGTTATATGAATATAATTAAAAAAAAATCATGTACAATGATTAATTTTAGTTTGATAGATATTTTTGCAGTAGTTCCATACTTAGTTGAGAGTTTAATAATGGCAATTAATGGGTAATAAACGACACTGAAATAAATTATAATATAAAAAATTAAATAATTTTTATAATAATTAAAAACAGATATTAGGTATAAGAAACAACAATATATTTTAATAAAAAATTAAGAAAATAGACGTAGAAAAGTTTTTCTCGTTTCTTTTGGAAGCTTTTTATTTTGTATAAATATAAAAAAGTATGTGTCGTTGCTTTGTGACTTGTGAGTATATGTGGCTTTCTCCATTATATATATATAACTTATATACAACCTAATCTGTAAAATTTACATAAATTATTTAACATATTTTTTTTATCATCTTTCATATGAAGATTATATACAAATAATATAATTTGATTTAAGCTCTTTTCATTTACAAAATTTGAATGCAATATCTTATTTAAAATAGATAAATGTCATATCACTCGAGTGTTTCATGATGCCTTTGGAAGAACTTAGAGTGTTGTGGTTAATACATTAGACAGTGTGAATGCGAAACTGTATGTTGATTAAGGGTGCTTGTATTTCGTGAAGCTGGGGCGGAAATGGGATGATGTTCTCACTGCGATACTATACTGCTGTTGCTGGTTTGTCACTCCTTATAATAGTTGCTGCATGTTGGTATTGGAGTCTTTGGCATGATTGGTATATGGTTGTAGTTTGTTGGAGGTCTTTGTTGTTTTATTGTTTTTGTCTTGGCTTCCTATGGTTTTGTGTTTTGGATTGATGCCTGATTGTGTAATTTATGGCTACTATTGTCATGAGATTTTGAGCCTTTACGATAATTATTAAAAAAAGAAAGTCAAGCCACTTATACCAATCAAATTTTATTTATAACTATGATGTTCCTTATCGATATGTTGATGCACTGAATACTTGCCATATTTTTAATTTATTTGCAATCGAAAAAAAAAAAAACCACGAGACAAGACTACAAGCGGCGGGCGTAGAGGAACGTCAGCGTCATCCTAGGTAGATACGATTTAATTATAATAGATACCCAGCTAATTTATTATTAAGCGTAAATGAAAAAGATATGGAGTTACGTTATAGAAGTGCATTCATCTTTAAAAATATTTTCATACATATTAAAAAATAATTTAAGTACTTAAGAAATAATTGTGTCAACCAAATAAAATTTTCATTCACAAATGAAATATGTCAAAAGATAATCTTTATAGTTAGTTGAATTTTTAACCTAATTCACATAACTTTACAGTTTCTTATTCATATCAACTGTTAATTTAATTAAGTTTTTTTTTTTCGATAGATTTATAAAGGACACCACTAACCATGGGGGTGAGGACCAAAACTACAAAGAGTATACAAAACCTACAAGGAATTTGGTTACACTACAACCCAGAAAACACCAGCCAAGCACACCAACCCAACCCTAGGCCTAACCCAGCTAATACTTTAATTTAATTACGTATACTAGGCGATGACTAGTTAAGAAATATTCCCTCCAACAAACTCCTCCAAAGCCACCGGAGGCTATTGCTTCGACGTGGTTGGTGTAGCATTTTTAATTATTTGAACGAAGAGATTCTGACTTATTGAATATTAACTGAAGATGAAGCTTTTGGGTAGTTTTCTTGACCATTTAATATTCAATATTCTCCAATTCTAAAAGTAACAACAGCAGCCACCAAACAAATGGCAGCACATTATTGGGATAGGAAATTGTCAAAGCCCCAGTATTATGTCATAAATTAAGTAATAAAATGATGTAACATGATTAGTGACTCTTAGATTAAAAAAAAAGGGAAAAAAAGTCCTACTATTATAGTATTTCATCCAACTACTATTATAATTTTTTATCAAAATTTTTTATTACATCATTGTGATTTTGTAACATTACTGAATAAGACAAGGTTATCTGTTTACTATGACGCGAATTTATGATGGTTTCAGCAAATGGCAAGCTGCCTACATTACAGACAAACTATCATAATACGACAGCATATTTAATTATGTAAATAATTTAAAATTTTTAAACAACACATATTATCGTAACTGAAATATGCTACGCATTAAACAGAAAAAGACACTGCGCATTTCCGAGAAGTATATCCCAAAACTGAGTGGATCAGGTGGACCTCTCCAATAACAAGTAAGACGCACTTCTTATTTCTTAACCGTGTGAAGTTTTCGTACTAAGCAAAGCCACCCTTAAAAGTACTACTTTATAGTAGGCTCGATCTTGGAGAGTATAGGATCGACCATATATTCGAGTCCCTCGTTAAAATTACCAGGAGACGACGAATCAGGGGTTAAATAGTGGGTGACATATACATTGTATTCCACAATAGCATCTCCTGTCGTCCAATCAACCGAAACAAAGTTGGTCCGAGCGAACCCACGTGCGAACCGGAATAATCCAGTTCCACCAATGATTGGCATCTCTCTCACGGGGTGCTCGACCATGTTGCGCCCTAATATGCTGAGGGTGCTTCCATTGAATTCCCCTTCGGTGAATGCAAAGGTCATCACCATCATTAGTGCCATCTCCTTTTGGGATATAGAGGTGTAAAGCCCTTGGGCCTTTCCAATTAGCTTGGAATCAGGCTCGGGCCCAAGGGTCAGCGGATCCTCTATTATCACCACGGTTCCGAAGGGGAGTTCGTCCTTGCGCCTACCCTTGGGCTCGGCAACTATGAGCATGGTGGGATTTGGGCCCGTGACAACGTCATGGAAGTAGAAGTGGAGGTGGGTGAGTTTCTCCTCGAGAAAGCCCAAAGATCTTGGTGAGATTCTTCTAGAGTAGCCAGTGGGTTCAACGGTTAGGAGGGAGGAGAAGAGAAAAGTGAAAATTAGAAGAGCAGAGATGGGAATTTTGGATTTGGCCATGGCCAGGAGTTTAGGCGAAGGAAGAGTGAAAGCTAACAGTCTAATGCTGGCTAGTGTATGTGAAAAGATAGAACTGTTGAATTATATCTCACACTCCTTAGCATTCCACTAGCTAGGTATGATAAAGTATTTATAATAAGGTGGAGCTCAGCAAGTCGTTGGAGGTGACGCTGACTGGATTATTGGGCTGCTGGTCAAATATGAACAACTACGAATTTTTAACCTGTTATGACGTTCGCTAAACTTTTGGAGTGCTATGAAGTTGCCGATGGCAAGAAAAAATAAGAGAAAAAGAATAGGGCGGTCACTTTGTTACAATTTCTGTTTAAGATGTATCGTATGCCACTTCATTTGAAAATTACACTTTATGGCAAGCAAATTAGAGACTAATTTTGATATATTATTAATATTAAAAAAAATTTATATTATTATTTTATTAAATATTTCTATTTATAAAATATTTAAAATAATATATAATTGAATCAAATACTTCTATTAATATAATAATACATAATTAAATATATATGTAATTTTTTTATATATTAATAATATATCAAAATTAAATTCAACAAATTATAGTTGTGAAATTAAAAGTTAATATGAAAATTATTTAATACATTTATGTATATTTCACCAAATGTCACGTCTTGTTACATCATGTTATATTGTTGAGAAATTTTACCAAACCGGTTCCGGAAAGTCGTTATGATGGGTTTGAGTGAAATCTGTAAAAGAATTATTCTATTAATATATAGTTACAAGCTTTGTTACTTTCATTGAAAGCGCTTGTCTACATATATACTATTCCAGCCTTGAAATTTCTTCTGTGCCTTCCTTTGAAATATATACGTGATTTTTTCCTTACGTATTGATTTTAGCTTTGACATTTGAGTTTCTTGAATATGACATCAGCACCAATCGATCTTTTATAATTTATTAAATAACCAAATGTTTATAAAACCTACATAATTAAAAAATTTTATTGATATAATTTTTGTAAAATTATATCAAACAATCTAATTATTTTCTTTTAAATTATTCTTATCTATTTTTGATGTATATATTTTTCTTTTTATCTGTTACTTTAGATTTAATCAGACGTTTTCTTATGTTGGTTTTTCAACGAAGCATTCATAATAAGATGTCTTTATAATATAAAAAGTACTTAGTCATATATGTGAAGGTCCTTTTCAATATTTTAGATGCAAAGTATTTACTGTGTTGTTTCTATTATTATTGTTATTATTATTATTATTAAAAAGTTTAATTTCAATGCCAAATAATATAAAGCAATTTTGTATTGTTATTTAATAGGAATGCAAAAAATTATTATGTTACGTGCTTGAAATCTAAGTTTGTGCACCTGTTCATAATGATATGACGGTTCTTGAATTTCTACTTGCCCAAATATAAAGTAATTTTATATTATTATTTATAGAAATACAAGAAATTATTATGTTATGTGTTTGAAATTTAAATTTATGTAACTGTTCATAATAGTATGGCAATTCTTTGTGCATATATATATATATATATATATATATATATATATATATATATATATATATATATATAACCATGCACTTGTATTATGAATAAATACGACCTCTTACGATATCTCAACATTTTTCCTCTGGAAATAAAATGATATTGTTATTTTTTCACAAAAATTTATTAAAGAATCAAACACACGATATTTATATAATTTACTTTTACCGAATCTTCCTATGTGAGTCTAAAATTTTTATTTTCAATTGGAAAAAGGAAAAGTAATACAAAGAAAAAAAGCAAGAACAGAACAGAGACAAGAAGCGGGGTAGGATGCTGCGACTAGACTAACGAGTTTCAATACAAGAAGCGGGGTAGGATGCTACGACTTGACTTACGAGTTTCAATAATATCCAACAAATTTTTGCAGAGCCACCGGACGACTATTGCTATCTTGTCGTTTAACCATTTATATAATTTTTAAGATTCATTTTAATAACACTACTTATAATTTTTTTAAAATTTTTTAGAAGTTAAAAGCAACCTTTTTTAATTTTTTATCTCATTTGATTATATAATTTAATTATTACTAATTTTTAATATTTTTTATGTAGTTAAAATATTTAACTTCTTAAAAAATATTTTTTATATAGAACACTTTTATTGTTATATACTTAAATATAAAATAATTTATTTATAAGTTATTTATTAAAAATTACTTTTATATAATAGTTTAAATAAGCCATTTATCCAAACAATCTATATAATTATCTATAGTGGAATTTCTAGGATTTTATATGGTATTCATAAACTATTTATTAAAATTTAATTTTAATGTATTGATAGTATAATATTATATTATAATTTAATTATATGTTATTATATTAATAAGAGTGTGTTCGAATAATTTTTTTGGTAAAAAAATTTATCTTCATTAAAAAATTACTTTTGATATATTTAAATAATTTTTGAAAATAATTAAAATTTTAAAAAAATTATTTTTAACTTTTTAATAAAAATTAAAAAGAATAACTTTTTTAAAAAAAATCTATTTTTAAGTTTTTGGGTTATATGAAAGATTTTAGTTTCGGGCAGCCGGTCAAATATGAGCAAGTTCGAACTTTTAAGGGTCCGTTTGGTGTAACTTTTGAGAGAAGATCTTTTAAAAGAAGGTCTTTTGAAATAAGGCCTTTTAGAGGAATTACTTTTAAAAGAATGAATTTTGTTTGGTTTGAATATGTCAAAAGTAAGTTTAGGAGAATGAGTTTTGTTTGGATAGGATAAAGTAAAATTACTTTTGGTTATTGATGTGAGAGTAATAGTAAGATTACTTTTCAAAAGGCCTTTTTCTAAAATGAAAAGTAACCTCAAAAATACTTCTTCCAAAAGGCCTTTTTTCAGAAGGCCTTTTGGAAGAAGTTACAACAAACGCTACTATTTACTATACAAAGTTATTTTCCTTCTCCTAGAAGGCCTTCTGGCCAATGCAAACGGCAATCCAAACGGGCCCTAACATGTTATGATGTTAACAAAAGAGGATGCGATATTTATATAAACTTTTCGAGTTCCGGATGAAGGTTGCTGATGGGAAGAACAAATAAGAAAGAGTAAGAGAAATAGAATAAGGCATTCACTTTGTTACAACTTCTTCTTTTTTTTTTTTTCAAGTTGTATAACTTAGATCGTGTACTACTTCGTTTAAAAATTATACTTTATGGCAAAAAATTATAAGTTTAATTATTTTACAGGTCTTTATAATTTTATTCAATTTTTAATTAAGTTCTTATAGTTTAAAAATTTATAATCAAATTTTTATATTGAATAAAAATTTTCAATCAAATCTCTGTCTCCTTCCATTATTACAAAAAAGTTAGATTAAATAGAATATTTTTGAAATATTTATTGAGGTCATTTGATAGGAATGTAATAGGAATTTTATTGAATTTTGTAATGAAACTATACAGACCTGATTATAAGTTTTACAAATTATAAGGATCTACATAATAATTATTTAAGATAACTTTTTTTTGGATATTAATATACTGTATATGATATAAGGCAAAGGAAGTGTAGTTAATTTCTCATAGCTAAAAGTTGAAGGTATGTACTATGAAAATGTGTTAGCAGTTGAGAATTATGTAAGTGGTGTATGGAAATGACTTGCTCCTCCCAAAGCTAGATTGCTAACTTGGTTTGCCATTCTTGGAAGATTAAATACCAAAGATAGATTGATGAAGTTTAACATGATGCAATTAGAATAGACAAGATGCGTTTTTGATAATTCTGAAGTGGAGTTTGTTTCCTATTTATTTTTTACATGCTACCATACTTGAAATGTCTATAATGGTAGAGATTATCTTGGGCTATTTCAAATGAATCAGATATCATTTTTGAAAATTGGATAGAGTGTCCATGGAGTGGATTTCATAAACAAGTTTGATCCACTTTATTCTTTATTATCATCTAGTATGTTTTGAACCTTTGAAATCAGATTATTTTTTAGGGAGTAAATGTTGAGTGGGATGTTCTTGTATTCCAAATAAAATAAAGATGGGGCTTTTGGGTGTCAAGATGGTGTGGTGAACTTTCGTTTTCTGCTGATTTTATCGTTGACAATATGGAAGTCGTAAAGCAATGGTAAAGATACAATAACAAAGCCAAAAGGAAGGATATTTCAATCTCAAATTATGAAGGGAAGATGATTTGGTGGGTATGCAGTGAATATGATGCTAAACTGCATAAACATATTTGGTGCATTTATTTGTGTTTTTGATACAAAAAAAAGTACTTTTTTTTTTAAAAAATTTAAAAAGTACTTATAGAATTTTTAATGTTAGTCTATTTATCCTTCTGAGAAAAAAAGTAGAAGCAGATAGGGAGCTATTTCTCCCAAAAGCAAAAGTAATAAAAAAGAGAAAATATTGTTTCTTGAAATTAATAACCACTTTTTTCTCATTTAGTTACGAATTTACAATTAAAGCTTTTTAAAAATTATCACTCTCTTCCCACTCTCTCTCTCCCCTCATACCCATAAGTATAATTTTATTAAATAAAATACTTTTATATTTATTATATCTAAAAAATTTAATATCTTCTAATTTTAATAAAATATACTTATACAATTATATCCAAATGTAAAATAATTTCCTACTTTTGTTTCTATTTCTACATTTTAAGAAATACTTTTCCTATAATCTTAATCAAACGCACCCATTATAGATAAGGTGCTTTAGAAAAACAAAAATGACATCAAAGGGGCTTTGTGTAATCAGATCAATGCCGATTTAGGTGTATAGGCTCAATTACTTGCAATTGTTGAGTTGTTAATAGTTGCAACTAATGAAGAATGGATCTTCAATGCTGAAATAGTTGTCTTTGTCAAATCAAATCAAATAAAGGCTTGATTGAACAAGAAAAAGGATTTTTGCTAGGACCTTATATTTATTTGGAATAAGTTGAAACATGATAGAAGCAGGTTTAAAAGCATTTATTTTGTAGTAGATAAGAATACACTAGGAAGTATTATATAGTTCTTAAAGGATTTTATAAACTATCATCAAAGGACATAGGCTTACGAATGACAGGAAAGTGCAATGACATAGCTTAGGAGTTAACTAACATGGCTTTAAAGTCTTTCTTTTCATTTTTGTTATAATTGCTGCCTTTATTTCTTTTGGTGTGTCTGCATTTGTTCTTATTTGTTGTATTTGCTTGCTCCTTTTCATTCTAAAGAGTTTGGAGCCACTTTTATCAATAAATCATTGAAAAAAAAGGAGTGTTATGAGAAATTAGTTACATTGCCCTATTCCTTACACTATACACGACATATCGTATCCAATAAATAATTGTCTTAATTAATTATTATGTAGGTCTCTATAATGTGTAAAACTTGTAATTAGGTCCTTATAGTTTTATTACAAAATTCAATCAGGTCTCTATTACATCCACATTAGACGAACTTAAGAAATATTTTAAAAATATTCTATTTAGTCTAACATTTTTGTAATAATGGAAGAAAATAGAGACTTGATTGAAAATTGTTATATAGCATAAAAATTTATTATATTTTTTTAAATTACAAAAATTTTATTAAAAATTGAGTAAAATTATAGAGATCTGTAGAATAATTAAACTAAAATTATAATCATGATGTTATAAGCATTTGCTTTTATGCCTATGAAATCTTGCATATAATTTTGCCACAATTTCTTTTCTTGTTTTTTTTTTTTTTTGGCGGTTCAGGCATAAGGTTTGGTCATCCCAAACCAAAGTGAAAGCTTGCCTTTTGATTTAACAAGCGTTTATATATGTGATTAATATTGATATATTATTAATATAAAAAAATTATTTTTTCATTTAATAATAAACATTTATTTATAAAATTTTTAAAATAATAAATAATTAAATCAATTGTTTTAATTAATATAATAATATATAATTAAATACATGTATAACACTTCTTTTACAATCTTGAAGAAGCCAACGAGGTACTAATCAACAAAATTTTATGGGTTGCTGAATTGTCCTACTGCATGTAGGGTACTTGCTCGTAAGTGGGCATAAGTTGTGTTGGAATCTTGATTATTTGTGAATCTACTAAGAGGCGGCCAGCGTCGTAAATTTTGTGGCATTTTGTGACTGATAAATATGGTAAGTACCCTGCTGGGTGTGCAGACTTTCCGTGCAATTATTTTGGAGTGCCAGTCAAATATGAACAACTTCGGTCATCTTACGGATACAAAGATGAATTCAAGATTAAGATGTTATCTGACCTAGCATTTTTGTGTCCCAATTAACTGTTGCCACTTGCCACTTCGGAATTTAATTTGTTTATGAAAAACGTCACATATGTAATTGATGAGTGCCAGTGTGCCACCTTCATCTATAAAAAGATAAACTGAAAGCTACAACATGAAAGGAGACAGGACGAGAGAAAAAAATAATTATAGATATTAACATCCTTCTGAATACGTTAGATGCCCAGCAACGCACAACTACGCACAAGAGCATCTTGTTTCTTTGTATATATGTCAATATTATGCAATTGTTTAGTTTTTAATTAGGAAAATGCTAGATAATTGTGATTAATTTGATAAAAACACGAGATAGAATTATGTACACATTAGTATTTACTCTATAAATGAATAGATTCTCAGTAGCTATTACTCTCGCAGACTGTGAAAATGTGAATAAAACGTAATTCTACAATATCGACCTTAATAGCTTAATTTGAACTGAATAAGTCTGTACGGCTAATTAATTTAGAGACCTGCTTGAGTCAGAGTGGGAGTGATATTGATAATATAGGTTTGATATTTTGGGCAATTCTACAGTGATTGCGGCTGAGCGTGGGCACCAATGCCCGACTCATGTGGGCAAATAAAGCTGCTCCATAGGTCATAAGTTGTCAACAGTAGAATATAAGATTAAAAAGGAAAAAATTGAGGTGAAAAGTAACTTTTCTAATGGCGTGATAGGATATTGTCTAAAGAACATCTCCGGTACATCGTACTTTATAAGGTGGAGTTCTGACTTCTAAATTTTAAGTTTAATATGTAATTTAACGTAACTTTTTCTCATCTTTCAAAATTTTTAAGTTTTGAGTTCCAAATTTAATAGGGTGAATACACTTCTTTCTTGTTCTCCAAATTCTAATTATCAATAAAATGAGTTTACTTCGTTTTTATTCTCAAATTTTGGAACTTCAAATTCCGACTTTAATACATCTAATACCGTTAGAAAAGTTTCACTGGAACGTGTAAACAAAGTATTGATGCCCGTTATTTGCTTCAAGCATCGTAGAATGCACCTGATATTTCGACTGGTCATCTCTTTCCCGCGGTGGCACCTCCAAAACAAACACTCTGGATAAGGTTCTTTTGGTGGTTAAAACTTTAGGTGAGGTGCGTAGTAAGGATTATAAGGTATGTTATTTGTATATATCAAAAACTTTAATACTTCAATATTCTCTCTTAATTTTTTCTCTTTTCATCAATTATTTCACTCTTTTTCACTTTCTTTTACAATTTTTTTTTCTCCTTTTTATCTCTGAGTATCTAAGATGTCTACCTATTTCAATGGTACAAAAAATATTTCTCAAAGATTATTACATATGAATATTAATTTTGGAGTGAACTAAAGCGGAATTTAATATGTTACTCCCTTTTTTTAAACAAAAAATGATAACACTTTTATCACTAAAATTAAATACATAATAAGAAGTTAATTTTTTCATCAGCTTTCATCCATTAACTCTTAATAAAAATGATGTTATAAGCATTAAATGTTATATTGTATTTGACTTGAAACTAATTGAAGTGCTACATTTTAATAATATATATAATAAAATATTAATTATCTCTTTTTGATACAAATTGTCAAAGAAAGGATTCCAGAAATATGTGAAGAGCGATGTAATTAATGTGTTCTCATATATATTATTAAAACACAACGTTTGAACACTTAGTTTTAGGTCAGTTACAACATAATACTTAACGGTCATATTATCATTTCTTTTAAGAGTTAATAAATGAGAGTTAATAGAATAACTAACTTATTCCGATATGTTTTATTAAAAAATGTTACCAAATTTTGTTTTCGAAGTATTCATCTATTAAATCTAAGTTCATGCGGGGGTTAATATATTTGTATTGAATCTTAATTCTATCAAGGAACTGCTCTATTTTCTTGCACAGAGTATAAAATATATTTAAATCCTCCTAGTAAATTGGTTTTCACGGTCGTAAGTTCCGTGAACTTTGAACAGCTGACAACTTGGAGACTTCAAACATGAGCATTGTTTGATGAAAATGTAACATGTAGTGCCATAAACATTCAAAGGTTTAGATTAAATACATAAAGTCTAATTAATACATTATTTAATAAATCTTGTAATGTATGAAATGTTGAATTTCTTAAATAATATATAATAATGTAACAGCAAATGATAACATATTATTAAACATGAATAGAGTAATCGAATTATTAATAAATATAACTTGCCCAAAGTAATACCCTGAGATAATTTTAAAATTTCTCTGTTGAGTTACTAGTATTAAACAACCGCCGGAGTTTGACAGGCTGATCATACTTTGGATTTTTTTTTTTGAATTTAATTTAAATGCACTGATAGTATAAAATAGTTTTACACTGTCAATCAATAAAAATAGTAGAAAGTGTCAACTCATACAAATAACTACTTATTATAATGAGAAATCTACTATAATTTCTCACTTTTTTCTATTTTTATTGATTTATAGTATAAAATAATTTTATACTATCAGTACATACTTTTTAAATTTAGCTTTGATTTTTAAATTTTTTTTTTTGGAAATAATTGCAAATAATAGTCCCAACAAGCAAGCGATAGGTCGAGCACACTTTTAAGTCATAGCTCCGAATGCGGAAGAGACCTGTGCTTCAGCAATCGTCATCTCGGGTAGAGATGGCAAAATAGGTGATATGTTAAATTGATCAAAAATAGCAAGTTAAATTAGTATATTTTGCCCGTCAAATTTTTTTGACCTGCCTAATCTACAGGTTTTCATAGGTTTTCATAGGCTGAAGTGGATCGGATTTGCCGGTCAAGAGTTATCTTTTTTTTTTGTCTAATTATAGGTTTTTTGAAAAAAAATTGAATTTTTGTTATAGTGTATGTTATTATTATATTTTATTAATTTATGAAATTATACTTAATTATTATTTATGAACTTGTTATTTATATATCATAATTAATTTATTATATTTATCTTTGAGGTAATTTAAATATAAATTATGTAGTTTATTTATTTTGTTCTATTTTATTTAAGGAAATTTTTTATTTAGTAGATTTTTTAATTTAAAAATTTTTTAAGGGTAATTTAATAAATTTATTTATATATATTTTTTGGTAGGTCAACCCGTCAACCCACCTTTAAATGGGATAGGTTAGAATATTGAGTTTGCTTTCCTAATTTGGCCCGCTCCACCCAGCTTTTGGCAAGTCGAGGAGAGCCGAGGCGGGCTGATCCGCTTTGGCATAACTACTTTTGGGAAGCCACACATCCCAAAGGAGTTATTTATTTATTGAATAGTGATAGGAAAACACACAAACAGTGTAATGTATATTAAAAAATGAGGAAAATAACAAAAATATTTGAATGATAGATCCTACATAATTATTGTTATTTTTTTCAATTTTTTAATCTAGAAACTTGCCAGTGTTGCACTATTTGCGTTGATAAATTTTGTTAAAAAAAAAAAAAACTTACTAGCGTAAATGATGTATAACTAATAAGTTTTGTGTGTGTGTATATATATATATATAACTTATTAGCGCTTGTATTGTTTGCATTAGTAAGTTTATAGATAAAAAAAATTAAACAAAAATAATAATGATTATGTGAAACTCATTATCCAAATATTTTTATCACTTTCCTCACTTTTTTCATATATGTCGAACTGTTTATACATTCACCAAATATTATTCTATTTATTTTAGACATAGCTTTGAATTATTTATTTATTTTAAACATTTGTCTTTTTTTTTTTTCGCACGGAGTTTTAAAATTCACCGGGCGTGGAAATATGCTAGGTTGGGCACACGTGTCTTGAAATATAGCAATATGAAAGATCATTAAAGGAGATTGAATTTTCTCCTCGCGTTTGTTACAGTTTTTTTAATAAAAATAAATTTTAGTTAAAAATTGAGTTTAATTTCTATATTTAGTAGTGTAAAATAATTTATGTTATTAACTAATAAAATTACAAAAAAAAAGTGTCAAATTATGATCAATGAATATTTATATAATAAATATTCACTATAATTTGGCACTTTCTTGTAATTTTATTGATTAATAATATAAAATTGTGTTCCATTTTTAATGCATAGAAATTAATATTTTAAAAATTAACTTTTACAAAATACTTATCTTAATTTCTGCTTAAAAATTAAAATTATCAGAAAAAGCTAAAATAAACACAATTTATGGGAGCATTTGTTTTATTTTTTTATAAAAAATAATTTTTTAACTATTAAAAAATATTTTTTGCACAAATTATTTATTTCAGCTTCTATTAGAAATAAATAATTTTTATATAACTTTCGAATAAAAACTAAAATGAATAATCTTTATAAAAATAATTTTTTAATTAAAAAATATTTTTTATTAAAATAAACTGAGCCAAATGCACCATATATTTGCAAATCAATCGAATAGTAAAAACTTCACGTGTTACTCAAACGTCTAAACATAAATTAGTTTAAAACAGAAAAATGATGTGTCTGTATAGCACACATATCCATTCTTTTTTTAATATCAAATAAAAAATACGTTTCTTACCAGACACAGGTTACCTTTCACAACGTGATGGAGAGTTTAGATAAGAGGGAAAATTGAGCTGATGGAGTGATTATGTCGTATTATTATTATTATTATTATTATTTTGACATCTCTTTTTTCTGGTCAATTCCAGGTGTTATTAATATCTTTTTGGCAAGGCCTAGACCATCTCGTGAGTCTGACAAAAGGGCTTGCTAGCGAGGCCCTCAAAAGTTCCTTGACGAGACATGCAGAAGAGATGAGAGATGCAAGAAAGAAATTCTTAGATCCATTGTGGAAGAATAAATTCTTCCTATATATAGGTCTTGTATGATTAATTAATCCTAAAAAATAGAAAAGGTAATAAAATTAATAAAAATAAATGATAAATATTATATTTAAGAAAAAGAAAAAGGTTTCCTTCTTAAAAGAAGGAAGAATTTTTCGATATAAGAAGAGCAATTGAGATAAAAATATTTTTAGAGATTAAATTTCTCTACTCCCTGCAGCTGTGAATATGGGCCGGCCTAGCTCGAGCCGGGCCATTTCGAATTAGATTTGATCAGATTGAGCTAATTTCAAACTAATAAAATATTAATTCGGCCAATTTTTTATAGCTTATAAGCTAAATATCAAGTCAACCTTCTAATTTTTGTTTTTAGGGACCAAAATGATCCGCAGGCAATGTCTCACACTTAGCGATGATGAGAGTTCAAAGCCCAACCTTTAGACAATTAAGTGGACACAACCACGTGGCCCAGGAATAGCTCAAGTTAGTAGTGTTTCGCTCTATAAACGCTCTTTTCGTTCATCCAGTATAATTGCATGCAAAATCCTATTGGTAAAAGTCATCCATGAGGTTAACCTCAGCATACGCGGGATTAAGGTGGAGTCTATGGAACTTAAGAAGTGTGGTTTGCCTTCAGCCTTGGAATTGGGAATGTCACTTCAAATGTAATTGAGAAAAAAATAAATAAATAAATAAAGGGGCAACATTATTATAAAGATTTAGTTCTTTGAGTCTCAGTGGATATAACCAAGTAAACGCATTCCCTATCAATTGAAAATTGCCCTTTTTTTTATATTTGGTGGGAAAAGTGATTCATTAAACAGCCCAAATGACTGCGGGCTCAACAACATACATAACGCAGCACTGGCCGAAAATGGGCAGACACAAAAAGAAAGGAACTATGCAACCAAAAAAAGAAAGAAAGAAAGGAGGAACTATTCACAAGCACAAAGTCAAACACAACGGAGGCTTATCTCTAAGCAGAATCCTTTCTAAACTAGGGGGGAATCTAGTGCACCAATCACAGTTGAGATTATCTGAAAGAGACATCGCTGCAACTTCATGTGTTACTGCATTAGCATCCCCCCTTGTCCAGAGGAACCCACACCTACTAAAAGACAATTTTAAATGCAAGAGATTCGTCAATGATGACATCAATTTCTGGGATCAAAATCCCATCCCTGCACGCCTCTACCACTCGGCTGCAATCTGACTCCACCAGGATCCCTTGGCAAAAACAACTATATGCTAGAAGGAGACCATCACGGATTGCTAAAGCTTCCATTACCAAACTAGAAGCTTGTTGGATTGAGGATGACTACTTTATTAGAAAGCAAAACGGATCTGTGAAGAGTTTGAAGATGGTCCGACCTTTTAAAGTTAAAGATACAATCATTTCGGCCTTTCTAGATCTGCCACGTCAAGGTAACCAAAAGCGTCAACGGTGAGACGACGAATCAGGGGTTAAATAGTGGGTGACATACACATTGTATTCCACGAGAGCATCCCCTCTTGTCCAGTCGATCATAATAGTGTTGGCTTGAGCAAACCCACGGGCGAACCGGAATAACCCAGTTCCACCAATGATTGGCATCTCTCTCACAGGGCGCTCGATCCTGTTTCGCCCCAATATGCTGAGGGTGCTGCCATTGAATTCCCCTTCGATGAATGCCAAGGTCATTGCCA
Source organism: Pterocarpus santalinus (assembly GCA_031439595.1). Taxonomy (NCBI): domain Eukaryota; kingdom Viridiplantae; phylum Streptophyta; class Magnoliopsida; order Fabales; family Fabaceae; genus Pterocarpus; species Pterocarpus santalinus. Next base: position 65,388,221 of record CM062532.1, read on the forward strand.
TCATTACTGCCGTCTCCTTTTTGGATATGGAGGTGTAAAGCCCTTGGGCCTTTCCAATGAGCTTGGAATCTGGCTCGGGCCCAAGGGTCAGTGGATCGTCAATCGTCACCACGGTTCCGAAGGGGATTTCATTAATGGGCCTACCCTCGGGCTCAGCAACTATGAGCATGGTGGGATTTGGGCCCGAGACAACGTCGTGGAAGTAGAAGTGGAGGTGGGTGAGCTTCTCCTCATGAAAGCCCAAATATCCTGGTGAGATTCCTCTAGAGTAACTGGTGGGTTCGGCGGTGAGGAGGGAGGAGAAGATAAGAGTGAAGAGTGGAAGAAAAGAGAGGAGAATTTTGGGTTTGGCCATGGCAGGGAGTTTAGGCGAAGGAGGAGTGAAAGCTAATAGTCTAATACTGGCTAGTGTAAAAGATAGAATCGTTGGAATATCTCTTACACTGCTTAGCATTCCACTAGGTATGATAGAGTATTTATAATAAGGTGGAGATGAGCAAGATCTTCGGAGTGACGCTTACTGGATTATATTTGGGCTGCTGGTCAAATATGAACAGGTTCGAACTTTTAACATGTTATGATGTTAGTAAAAGTAGTTGTGATATTTACATAAACTTGGACTTCCGGATGAAGGTTGCCGATGGGAAGAATAAATAAGAAAGAAAAATAGAATAAACATTTGGCTGTTAGCCTTTTCTTTTGTCCTTGCTTTTCCTGTTTCTGTATCTTTCAAAAAAGAAAGAAGAAGAAGAAGAAAAATGAAAAAAGATGACGAAGAAAAAGAGGAAAAAATTAAAAGAAAAAAAAGAAGAAGTAAGAGAGAGGGAAAAAAAAAAAGAGAAAAAAGAAAAAGGGTGGAGATAAGAGACATATAGGAATGAAAGAGGTGTGGAAAAAAAGTAAATTTTATAGAGAAGGAAAAAAAAAAAGGATGAATTTTGGATGAAGAATAATAGGTGGAGGTTCTTGCAGTGTCAGATGTTGTGTTATAGGTTGGTTAGATAAATGAGGTAGTTTGCAGCAATATGTGGTCGTTCAGTAGAGACAGTGGGGGATAGAACCAAATGAAGGGGATCTCTGGTGCGCGGCTTTATGAATCACAGTTCTGTTCGGGTGGTTTTGTTGTTAAATAAGCTACAAATTAGGCCGGGGTATTCATAGTCTGTATGTGTCATTTGAGTGGATATCTTTGCTTCTAGTTAGCAATTCTCTATGCTCCTATGGGATGTTGTTTGCGGTTTATGAATGCAGGCTCTGGTGTGCAAAGCTTTTTCGGTGGTCTTCAAGCAAATCTAGTGCTGGAATTATTGTACATGAATCAACCTTGGTGTCAATAGAAGTTCAAGTTGTATTCTATTGGGATGATATCTTCAGATCCTTGTGGTGATTGATGGGGGGTATTGCTTGAGAGGTATTTTTGTATTGGTTTTCTTTTATGCTTTTTTTTTTAATCCTGTCTTTGTACTCTCCTATTCTCACTCAATCTGGTTCTGAGTAGTATTTTCTTCAATTATCTAAAGAAAAGAAAAAGAAATAGAATAAGGCATTCACTTTGTTGCAACACTTTTTTTTTGAGTTATATAACTTATATCGTGTGCTACTACATTTAAAAATTATACTTTATGCCAAAAAATTATAATCATGATGTTAAAAGTTGTTATGTGAAATTTTTTTTATTACATTTATATTACATCAAGTGTTAAGATCATTTATTAATACATCTGTGTCACATCTTGTTATATAATGTTATTATATACTTATCTCTCGTGTGTTTTTTTTCCATTTATCCCTCATTCATCTGTTGTATATTGTCAATTTCTCTATTGACTCATATCACATACGACAAGAGTGATATGGTACACACTTTTTGGGAAAATTATTCTAAACTGGTCCCGAAAAATAGTTATGATGAGTCTCTGTGAAATCTGTAAAAGAATTATTCTATCAGTGTATCATTACTTTGGAGAAAGCTTTGTTATTTTTATTGAAAGTGCTTGTTTACATACTATTCCACCGTTTGAAATTTCTTATGTGCCTTCCTATTCCTCCTTTGAAATCTGTTGCGTGTTTTTATTATTCTGGCTCTTCAAATCGATAATGAATTAAGCATTTGCTTTTATGAAAGTGAAATCTTGCAGACGACTTTGTCACAATCTTTCTTTTGGCTGTTCAGGCGTAAGATTCGATCATCCCAGACCAAAGTGAAGGCATGCCTTTAGACCTAAGAAGTGTTTATATTGGGATTAATGTTTTATATTGGGATTAATATTGAAACATTATTGGTATAAAAAAATTTTATATTATTATTTAATCAAAAAAAATTATTTATAAGATTTTTAAAATAATAAATAATTAAATTAAATATTTTAATTAATATAATAATATATAATTAAATGGCTATATAACACTATTTTTTTCAAATCTTGAAGAAGCCAGCAAGGTACTGATCAACAAAATTTTATGGGTTGCTGAGTTATCCTAAAGAGTACTTGCTCATAAGTGGGTACAGATCGTGTGGGAATCTTAATCATCTTGTGGTGCTTTGTGAATGAGAAAGGCTTGGATGGTCTAGGAGTACCATGAAGCTATATTTTTTATTTAATTATATAAGTGTATTTTATATACAATCTATTACTCATATATGATTTTATATAAAATGTACTTATATGATTAATTAGGAGTATAACTATATGGTGTTTTTGGGTCATGTAAGAATTTCTTTTTGTTAATTGGATGTGCTGTTAATTAACTTGTATTGCGAGTAGGGCATTTATAACTCGCCCCAACCTACTAATCTAGCACGGCTCGAAATTTATTGGGTATTTATAACTTGGCTCGGCCCATTAATCCAGCCCGATTTGAAACTTATTGGATCGGATTTGACCTAGTGCACTTTTTGGATTTGATTCAATCATGATTTATGTTAGTCTAATTTGGCCTGAAGTTAATTATATCTTTACAAATTTTATTTTTTTTAAATAATAGTAATAAATTATAACAATTTTATATTTTAATTAATATATTTTATATAAATATGATATTATTTTTATGTTAATATAATTTATTTTAAAATATATATTATAAAATATCTCTTAAATTTTATTTTTTATTTCTAAAATTTTGTAATTTTATTATTATAGTATCTAAATTTTTATAAATTATGTAAATATTAGGTTGACATGATTTGATTCGATTATTAATCGAGTTATTATCATATCAAACTTAAATTCAAAAAAAATGATTCAATCGTAAAAATAGGGTGAGTTTCCGGTCTAACCCGTCCAACCCGTCGACTGTACACTCCTAACTGCGAGGCGACCAGGGTCGAAAATTTTGTGGCATTTTGTGACTGATAAATATCATTAGTACCCTGTTGGGTGTGCAGACTTTCCGTGAAATTATTTTGGACTACCAGTCAAATATGAACAACTTCGGTCATCGTGCATTGGTGATGACGGATACAAAGTTGAATTCAGGATTAAGATGTTATTTGACCTAGCATTTTTTTGTTCCAAGTAACTGTTGCCACTTGCCACTTCGGAATTTAATTTGTTTATGACAACCGTCACGTATGTAATTGATAAGTGCCAGTGTGCCACCGTTGTCCATAGAATGGTAAACTGAAAGCTACAACATGAAAATAGACAGGAAGAGAAGAAAAATAATTATAGACATTACCATCCTTTTGAATGCATTAGACGCCAAGCAACGCACCACCTACGACGCATGAGAGCATCTTGTTTCTTTCCATATATGTCAGTATTATGCAATTTTTCAGTTTTTAATTAGGAAAATGCTAGATAATTGTGATTAGTTTAAAAACACGAGTTAGAATTAGTTACACACTAGTATTCATGCCCGTGTTCCCACGGGTTCATTTTTTTGACCTCTTTTATTTTTTATTTGATAGTTTTTATTATTTGTTTCATTATTTCTTTTTTTAATGAAGCATGTTATTTTATTCATTATGAAATGTATTATGGTATTTTAATAACAACTTCAGAATTAAATTAGTTATTTAATGGTTTGCTTAAGAGAATTGAAAAGTAGTGGAATTGTACATGAGCCGAATAAGAATTTTGATTTGGAAGACTCTATGCATTTAATTGCATAAATTAAAATGATAGAAGGAGATTTTTTTTAATCACAACTATGACTGAAAAATATTTTTTTAAATAAGTTAATCTTATTAAACATTTAACCCATCAAGTTGAAATGCTATACACTTTTAAAAACTAACTTGAGTTTGTAGAAGATACACAACAGTTTAATAATCTCTTATATTAATAATTATGAGAAGCAAAAAATGTAATCCTAACATGATATTTCTAAAAGTGTAAACACTATACACTTTTTAAAGCCAATTTGAGTTTGTGGGTGATATAGTAGATAATCATCTACTATGAGCAAACTAATTAGAATAAAAGCAAAAAAAAAAAAGTTGTAAAACTTCTATTTTTGTCACGTGAACCTTGCAAAAACATAACTTTATTTATAAATTTCAAAAATTATAAAATTATAAAATTAATAATTAATAAGTAATAGATTAAAATTAACATATCAACCAATAAAACTGAATTAACAACAAAGACATTAATGATCAATACAAAATATTGCTATAGCACTACAATAATTCTTTAATAATGACGTACCACACCATTAAAACTACAAATTCGTAAGAATAATTTTTTATAGTTTGGGAGTGCTTATTAACAAGTAAAGAGTGGAAAATTTTTTATTAAAAAATAAAACTTTTAAATTTTCTATATATTAAAAGAGTTTATTATACTGTCATCCAATTATATACTGTCACATAAGTAAATATATATAATCCTCACTCTCATTATTCCAAAAATCTTGCAAATGGAAGAATATGATTGGATGACAGCATAAAATAGTTTTATACTGTCAATACATACAAATTAAATTAATATTAACAACTTCAAGAACTTTTCACTTTTTTATTTTTCAATGTCCTAACTATTAAGCAATGCCCTATCTATTAAGCTTAAATCATGTTTTTATTTCTTTTATTGTTTAGGCAAAATTATATATTATGCTATCTTTAAAAAAAGAGCTTTTTAAAACCTAATCAATAATAATAATAATAATATGAATAACTCCCATCATCTTGCGGGTACGAAGTTGAATTCAAGATTAAGATGTTAATTGACCTAGCATTTTTGCGTTCCAATTAACTGTTGCCGCTTGCCACCTCGGAATTCAATTTGTTTGTGAAAAACGTCACGTATGTAATTGATAAATGCCAGTGTGCCACCGTCGTCTATAAAAAGATAAACTGAAAGCTACAACATGAAAATCGACGGGAAGAGAGAAAAAGAAATTATAGACATTAACATCCTTTTGAGTGTATTAGACGCCAAGCAACGCACAACCCACAACGCCTGGGAGGATCTTGTTTCTTTCCAGGTGGCTTCTCCGGTACCTCTTTAATATTGTACATTTTGTGCCTTTTCTTAGTGTAGCAAATATGAAGTTGACAAGTGGTGCAGTGCATAGTGCACCTCTTGTCTAGCTGATGCATTCTAGACAAAGCTTCCCACCCCTCCATTTCACCACAACGCCACCTGCACCATCGTGCCACAGCCCTTGCCCCCTTCCACCATCAGCAAAGCACTACAGCCACCACCGATGCCTGCATCAACCACCTGGCCGTCGTGATGGACCACCACCACCACGTTTTCCCCCTCAATTGTGAGTTCTGCCACACCATGCTCTACCATGGGTGAACTTATACTCAGCCTCGACGTTCGTCTCCTCACAAAATTCGGCATCGACCTCAACTATTGCAACAATGCCAGTGGTCTCATGATGTTGCACATAGCAGCGAGATACGTACAACCCGAGATCTCGGTGCGGATCCCAACATGGAGGACGATCAGGGACAGATGCTGATGGAGTTAGGAGCTTTCGGCGATGGGGGTTTTCTGGCTGGCAGCAAGGGGTGGTTCCGGAGCTTCCAGTTGGGGCAGATTTTCGGGAGAAAGAAGAAGACTGTTTCTAGAAGGGGGTGTGTGGGTTGCAGACCTGGTTCAAGGGGGTGTTGAAGATTGGAAGAGGAGGCTGAGCTTGCGACGGCAAAGTACAGTCCGGCAGTGAGATTGGTTGAAGACGATGGTTAGACTGGAGAGTGACCGGAAATGGAGAAGAAATATTTGGGGAAGGTGATACAGTAGTTTTTTATTAGTTTTAAGACTATCACTAGAATACACCAACAAAATAAAAGTGTATCATGCATCACACCACTTGTCATCTTTAGATTTACTACATTCAAAAGATGCACAAAATGTACAATGTACAATATTAAAGAGGTATCAGAGAAGTGGCCTTTTTTCCATATATGTCAATATTATGCAATTTTTTAGTTTTTAATTACAAAAATGCTAGATAATTGTGATTAATTTGATAAAAACACGAGTTAGAATTAGTTACACATTAATATTTACTCTATAAATAACCACGAAGCCTAGCATAATTGGTAACTAGCTGGGTTTCTTAAGGATCTAATCAGGGATTCGATCTCTAGTAATGTGTGTGGAAAGGATCTCATGGCCAGAGGTCATACCCATATTTGTGAGCTCTTTATCTTGAGGAGACTAATCAATGCTTCTGATAGTGCATACCCTGGATTCCCCTAAAAATTTACTTTATAAATGAACGGATTCTCTGTAGCTATCAATCTCATAAAAGAGTGTGAACATGTGAATAAAATGTAATTCTACCACATCGACCTTAATAGCTTAACTTGAGCTTAAAGTCTCTATGGCTAATTAATTTAGGGTCATTTAATTAAGATTTTGAAAAAAATATTTTTTAAAAAATAAAATTAAAGATAAAAGTAAAAATAAGTGTAACAAATTATTTTATATTTAAATATAATTATAAAAATATTTTTATTTATAAAATTATAATTTAAAGAATAAAAAAAAGAGAACAATAATCAAAATAGGAGGATAAAATAGTAAAAAAAATAAAAGATAGTGATTTTTAAATCCATAAAACTCGATTCTGTCTCTTTTATTATTTATGTTTCTGAAAAAAATAATTCTTTATTTATTTTTTAAAAAATAAAAATAGATTATTTTTTAATTTTAATTATTTTAAAAAAATATAAATAAATGCCACTAAAATTATTAAAAATATTTTTTTAAATAAAAAATATTTTTTAATATAGTAGAAACAATCAAATGCACCTTTGGAGACCTACATGAGCTAGTGTGAGAGTGACATTGATGTTACAGGTTTGATATTTCAACTGGTCATCTTTTCTCTTTCCCGCGCCTCCAAAACAAAAACTCTGGATGAGGCTCTCTTGACGAGTAAAACTCTAGCTAAGGAGCTCAGAAAGAGTAAGGATTATTGCATATGAATATTAATTTTGGAATGAACTAACTTCTATGTATGAAAGGAGCGGAATTTAATATGTTACTCCTATTTTTTTTTTAAAAAAAATTGATACCACTTTCATCGCTAAAATTAATTCATTGTAAGAAGTTAATTTTTTCATTAACTTTCATCCATTAATTCTTAATGAAAATAATGATGTAAGCACTAAGTGTCATGTTATATAAACTAATTGTTCAATAATATATAAAATAAAATGTTGATAATCTCTTTGTTTTTCTACAAACTGTTGGAGAAAGGATTGCAGAAATAAGTGAAGAGAGACGTAAGTAATGTGTTTCTATATATATATATATATATATATATATATATTATTGAAACGCAATATTTAAATGCTTAGTTTCAGATCATTTATAACATGACACTTAATAATCACATTATCATCTCTTTTAAGAGTTTATTACAATATGTTTAACTAAAAAGTGTTATCAAATTTTCTTTGAAGGATTCAGCAATTAAATCTAAATTCATTCAGGGATTAACATATATGTATTGAATCTCAATTCTGCCAAGGAATTGATCTACTTTCTTGTATAGAGTATAAAATATAGGAAAAATTAGTATTAAAGACCATTAATAAGGGTTAATTAATAAAAATGACCAATTATGTCAAAATTATAAAGAATGACCAATTTAAATAATATTTAAGGAGAAAGACCCAAACCTTTCTCTATAAAGATAATAATATCTTTAAACCATCTCTTAATCTATCTTTATTATTATTATTTTCTCTTGCGTTCCTGCTGAGTGCACTCTCCATCTCTCAACCTTGGCTTTTGAACTTTCACCCTTATTGTTAACACACCTTTGTTTGTTGCTTGTTTGGCATAGCTTTGTCATACCACTAGCAGAAGGCTCATGCTATGCATGGGTGAAGCACTCCTTCAGCAAATAAATGTATCTGTCAACAATCCATTCAACTTTCTTAGTTACTCAATTTGCAATTGAGTAAAACAAAACATCAGTCCAAAAAAAGGGGATGGATCCCTGGATCCCTATATATATATTAGTGGATTAAGGACTTGAATGATATTGCATTGTAGCAAAATCATTAAAAAAAAAAAAGATTCCAAAAGAGCATGTAATTCCATACGCAATTGAAGTTACAAACATTACCTAGTTTAATGCCCGTTAATACATGAAGTTGATGACAATGTAAAGTTTACACACCATAAACAAAAATATATCTAATCTTCCATTTCACAAAATGACTCAAACAAGGGAGAAAGGTGGTTGCCAAAAGAATTAAATAACCAAAAAAAAAAAATTGGGTAGCAATTTCCACTTAGCCTTGTCCATAGCATGATAGAAGAAAAATGTTGATTTCCTCTTCATACGTAATGTTTTTAGTTTAATTATATTTCATACAAAATTTTAAATCTCACAAAATATAATAAATAATTTATTTATTTATTTAAAAATAACATAAAAATCTTTGAGAAATAATTTTCTAAAATATTTAAGATAATAATTTATTTTTATAATAGTTAAATTCATATTAATTATATTATTTTTGTTTAAAACTATAGTATAGTGCCATAGTTAGCACTGTAGATATTATTTTTAATTTATGGCATAGCATTATAGGCATTAGATTTTTTTTTTATTGTCAGCTATGTATAGTACTATATTATAGCACTATAGGCTTTTATGTTTTCTAGAATTCTTTTTGGATATTTTATTTCAAAAATTTGTGAAGGTGACCTGTGACTATGAAATTCTTTGCTATTGTTATATGGATACATACGTAGAAATTGTAATACTTTAGTACAAATTAATAGTCTGCCCAAATTATCTAATCATCTTAGATAATATCCAAATAATCATATTTAACCAAGTTCTAGCTTATGTTAGATAAAAATGAATAAATATTAATGATATATCAGTAAATACATATCATCACCATCAAAAGAAAATAATAAGTACAAATTATCACAAGCAAAATAAAATAATAAGTATTTATCAACGCCATATTTATCCAAATAATCATGTCTAACTAAGTTATGACTTATTCATAATGAAAATAAAATAAATGTTTATAAAGCATGAGTGAGTTCATATCATAATCATCAAAACAAAATACTGAGTACATATCATCACTAACAAAACAAAATAGTTAAATTTCTTGAAGGCAAAAGTGGAAAATACTCTAAGCAAATAGAAAAGAAAATCAATCAATTAAGATGAGAATGTGTAAGAGACAACAATCATGAAACTTAAAGTGAACGGAATTGTTGGAGAACTTACTACTAGTGGCAATGGAAAATCAAAATTGCAGAAGTAAGTGCATGCAGAGTGCCGAAGCTATGCTGGATGAGTAACAGACAAAGGTGTGCTAACAGCAAAGCAAAGGTGAGAGTTCAAGAGTCGGGGTTGAGAGAACGAGAGAGTGCTCAATAGAAGTGCTAGAGAGATAAAACAAAAGATAAATTAAAATATGGCTTAAAAGTATTATTATCTATTTAGAGAAAGATTTTGGTCCATCTCCTCAATTATTATTCAAATTGACCCTTCTTAATAATTTTAATATAATTAGTCCTTTTATTGATTAATTCTTATTGACAGTCGTTAATACTAATTTTCCCTAAAATATATTCAAATCCTCCTCGTAAATTGGTTTACAACGTCGTAAGTTCGGTAAATTTTGAACAGCCGACAACTTGGAGACTTATAATGAAAATGCCATGTAGTGCCATAAGCATACAGCATACAAATATTTAGATTAAATATATGAATTTTAATTAATACATATTGTTATTATTTAATAAATCTTATAAGGTTTGAAATATTGATTTTCTTAAATAATATATATAATAATGTATTAGTAAATGCTAATCTATTATGAAACCTGAATAGAGAAATCGCATCATTAATAAATATAGCTTACCCAAAGTCATACTCTAGGACAATTTTTAGGGTTTAATTGTTATGCATAAATAGTATAAAAAAAATTATATATTATCATTCAATTAAATATTAATATTTATAAAATTTTTAAAATAACAAATGATTGAATCAAATACTTTTACTAATATAATATTATATAATTAGATATTTATATAAAAAAATTTTATATTGATAATTTATACAAATTAAATGCTAATTTTAAAATTTCTCCGTTGAGTTGCAAATACCAATACTATTTTTTGTGTGTGTGTGCGCGCGCGCATACGTTGAGTTTTAAAGATCACTGCACATGGAAATATGTTAGGTCCACACACATGCCTTGAAATATAGCAATATGAAAGGTCATTTAAGGAAATTGATTTTTCTCCTAGTATTTGTTTCAATTTTTAAAAAAATAATTTTTAATTAAAAATAACTTTTATAAGATATTTATTTTAATTTCTACTCAAAAGTTGAAGTTGTTAAAAAAAGCTAGAATAAACACAATTTATAAAATGCATTTGTTTTATCTTTTATATAAAATAATTTTTTAACTATTAAAAAATATTTTTTATATAAATTATTCATTTCAATTTCTACTTAAAAATTATATATAAATTTTGAATATAAACTAAATTAAATGCACCCTATATTTGCAAATCAATTGAATAGTAAAAACTTCTCATGTTATTCAAATGTCTAAACATAAATTAGTTTAAAACAGAAACATGACGTGTCTGTATATCACACATATCTATATTCGTATTTTAATATCAAATTCAAAATAAGTTTTTTGCAAGGGCGACTTCTTATGTGGTGGTAATTGAGTTTGTTTCTACATGATAACTAATAATATTATAATAAAAATAATGATAATGTGATTTTTATGCCCTCATCTTAGTCTCTCTCTCCTCTCTCGCTCCAATCTGACCCCTCCCCACCCTTGTCGCACCTCGCTATAGTACCTCACATGATTCATTTGTAGAAAGTTGAATATTGGCAGCAAGGCTCTTTTTTGTGCAACCATTGTATCATACTATCTTTTTATCATGTTATAAATTGAAATGTTGCAATCTTGTATATTAGTGTGAAAAGGATGAGAAGATGGGTACAAGGCACGGCAAGTTCGAGATCTCCTTTTACTTTTTTTTCTTAAAAAAAAAGATGGAAAATTTTTTTCTTTAGTATATAGGAAGAAAATGTTTGACCTTGTGCTTTTAAGCTTTCAAGTTCAAAAAATCAAAATGTTAAGAGAAAATGATGATGCCCTTCATCATTAATGAAGGTGTATATTTCCTTGTTTAAGCAAAGAAAAGTAGAAATTGCCAGTAAAATTCTGATTTTTTGGGCAAGGAATTGGACCTATGGTTTCTAGAGCAATTAGACGTGTTTGTTGTTGCTTAATTATAGATTTCTCCACAATAAATCACAAGTAATCACACAGTGGCATTCAACACGACAACAATGTAATAATTAGAAGTGACGACGGTAGCAATGCGGCTGTTAAACCGCGCAATGGGTGCGGGTTGTTGGGGACGGTTTCATGCTAGACAAGAATAGTGAGGGTCAATCGCGATTATATGGTCCATACCAATGAATGACTTTTGACCTTTGTGAGCCTGAGTCATCGCTCATAAGGGTGTATGGCAAGTGCGGTTGGGTTTGGGGGAGGAGGGTGAGTGGCAAGGGACGGAGTGGTCGGCACTGACGGCTGTAGCGACAGAGGCAAAGGTGGCAAAATGGTGAGTGCTATGGAAAAAACAAAAAGTGAAAGATAATGAAAGAGAAGGGTAAAATAAAAAAGTTATTTATAAAATTATTTTTGATAGATAAACTCATTGTTACCACCTTAAGAGCCCGTCTTCTTCCCAGGCACATATGAATTCAGGATGTGACGGAGTTTTTTTTTTTACGTCAAATGATGCAGAGTTTAGATTAAGAGTTAAAATTTAGCTGATAGTGATAATGTCGTGTTAACCAGAGCGACAATGTAGTGTCATTAAAGACACGGCCTTCAACTATTGACGTGGCTGTTGTGTTATTAATTTATAAATGCAGGGCAATTTCTTTTGGGGGAGAGAAGATTCTTTCAACTGCCTTTCTGGGCTATTTCTAGCTTTAATTTGGTCAACGGCTATTTCTAGCTCAAGTGTCCTCAACCCATTTTTTCTTGCAAGCCCACCAATTCCACACAACTATAACAACACATGGTGTGTTGGGCCAGCACAATCTCATCTTATCTTATCTTATTACCTGATATATAATCAGGATATATAATCCTTTCGATAGGAAATATGTTGGGCTAATCCAAGCACAAGCACAGCTAAACCCGTTTTTTATCCTTTCGCATTCAAGCTTAGAACCAATCTAAACAATAAACAGCAAAGCCTAACCTGCCATTACTTCTGAAAAGTTGAAATTGGCAAAAAAGCTTCAGATTATTTTCTTTCTATATTTTCTTTGCATAAAGATTATACTAAAACGTTCACAGTATATCATGAAATTAAAACAATATACTAGAAAATTATGCAAACGTCGAAAATATTATATACAGTATGCTGAGTAAATTGGCTTATCCTCGTGTATATCCGTATATATACTCAATAATTTATATTTTATATATGCATTTTAACCAAGGAAAAGGAAGAAAATATCGTGAGCGACAATTCTTTTGAGTTCCTGTCCATCAATATATATATACATACATACATATATTTATATAAATTGCTGTGGATGATGCTAGACAAGAGAACTTCGGTCTCTCCATCTTAACTAAAGTACTTCAATTAATATATTGGCAAAGTTCCTCTTACACCAAAAACTAAGTTATGTATACTTAAGTGGCGAATAAGCTTGAAATCAGCAGTTAAAGAACTAACATTAAGAAATATTAGTTACACATTCGGAGTATTACAGCACCTTTCAAGTTTTATTTAAATAAATTAAAAAAAATTTGGAAAAAGCTATGTAATTCCAAGCCAAAGCTTAGGAGTTGGTAAATTGACCTTGCAAGAAGTCAGTAGCCAAGTAACTTCTTCCTAAAAATAGTCACTACAATCACTGTTTCAAATTCTCCAAGAAAAGGCACCCTTCAAAAAGATGGTTACTAGTCTTCGATCTCGAGTGGCAAGTGGCAACACTGCACTTGACCAATATAACCCCGTTGCACAATCCATCTCCAATAGAACGTGTGCTAAGAAGCAAATAGCATAGCGCTATGCCCATGTCATGAATCAAGTATTTAAAACAATATAACCTGCCGCAAAGCCTCCCCAGGTTCGCAAACAAGAATATACACCATTTTCTGCAGCAAGACACAACACGGCATCCTCTCTGCCGGTGAGAGTAGCAATATAAGTAAAATGCATTTGTAGTTCAACCAAATCATTGGACTTTTCACCATCCACTCTGTCATATACTATTCGATAGGAAAGGTTTTAGGTTCTCGATTTTGATTTCGGTTTTATGTTATACTGGCAATGTCTTGGAGAGATGTGGTTCAGCCATTGAAGCTTATAACTCAAAGTTATGGTCTTCCAATTTTGACAACAAATATATTTCATCCAGTACTTTATAGATCTCCTCAGATTGAGGGTGTGATTCATCGGCTACCAAAAACTCTTTAAATTCACCCTCTACCTCTATTAGGCTATGACCAGGAATCTTCCTCACACCCTTTTCTCTCATCAAACTTCGCGCCCCCTTTACATCACCCCATTTTCTCTCACTAGCACAGACATTTGCCAGCAGCACATATATTCCACTGTCTTCTGGATCCAACCTTAGAAGATTACAAGCCGACAACTTAGCCAGCTCAACATTGCCATGCATCCTGCAAGCATTTAGAAGGGCACCCCAAGCAGCCTCACAAGGTTGCATTGGCATACTTATTATTAACTTGTGAGCTTCTTCAAGGAGCCCCGTTCGACCTAGTAGATCAATCATGCATGCATAGTGTTCCCTCTTTGGTTTTACCCCATAGTTTCTTTCCATGGTGTCAAAATATTCTTGACCTTCAGAAACTAACCCGCCATGGCTGCAAGCTGTCAACAAGCTCACAAATGTAATATCGTCTGGCTTGAACCCCATACATATCATCTGATCAAATAGGTTGATAGCTTGCTTAGCTCGGCCATTAGCAGCATACCCCGCAATCATTGAATTCCAAGAAACCAGGCATCTCTCTGACATTGCACCAAAGACTTTTGCTGCTGCATCAATGCTTCCACACTTGGCATACATATCTATAATTGCATTCCGCAAAGTTACACTAAGGTGCATCCTTTTCTCATTGACAAAATACTGATGAATCCACTGTCCCAAATTCAAGCAACTCAGCTGGCCACAAGCAGAGAGCACGCTGACTAATGTATGCTCAACCGGAACCACGCCTGCTCCAATCATTTCATGAAACAATTTCAACGATTCCCTGGGTTTGTTATTCTGAGAGTATCCTGCAATCATCGCGCTCCATGAGACCACATTTTTACTAGGACTTTGATCAAAAAACCTCCTTGCAGATTCCAAGTCACCACATTTAGCATACCCATTAACCAGGCTAGTCCACGAGAAAACATCCCTAGTCTCCATTTTATCAAAGAGCTCTCTAGCAGCCACCAAACTACCACACTTTCCATACATATCCAACAGTGCGTTATTCAAACTCAAATTACATCTCACATTCTTCTTCTCTATGTTTTCATGAATACTTCTCCCCATACCAAGATCACCCTTCTGAGAGCACGCCGAAAGCACCGCAATCAAAGTCACCTCATTGGGCTCAACTTCACTCCGCAACATCAAACCGAACAACTCCAAAGCTTCATCCGCACACTTATGACCCGCATACCCATCAATCATAGTGGTCCAAGTAACAACATCCCTCTGAGGGCTTTCACCAAACACCTGGCGCGCACTTTTCAACCAATCACGTTCAGCATAAAAATGGACCAACCCATTTCGCACGAGCAACTCAGAATCAAAACCCATCTTCCGAATCACGCAGTGCACCGATTCCCCCTCACCAACAGCTCCAAACTGCTCGCACGCCTTGAGCGCGAAAACGAAGCTTCTGCAGTCCATTTCGGCGCGTTCACGAAGCATTCGTAGGAAAAAAGAGAACGCCATGGCGGGAACATTGGCCTTACGGTAGCCCCTGATCATGGTGTTCCACATGAAGGTGTTGGGTTCCTCGATGATGTGGTCGAAGAGAGTGCGAGCGTAGCCAATGTCACCGGCGTCGGAGAGGGCGCAGAAAGCTAGGGCCCTGCTGGCCGGGAACGTGTGGACCATGAGGCCCGTGCGGGTCATGCGGGCCTGGATCTGCCGCAGCTGGCGCATGTTGGAGCAGGACTCCATGGCCACGAGGGTTGGGTTCGCGATAACGACATTGGTTGGTGGGTTCCATTTGGATTTGTCGATGGAAAATGATGCGGACGAGAATGTTTTACGAGGTTGAGGGAGAAGGGTTTGGCGAGGGAGTTGATAGAACGGTTTGGATTTAGGTTTAAGTGTTAAACGTAGGGGGTGAGGAGCAAGCAATTTTTTCATTTCATGCCAACAGTAGAAATTGAGACGAAAACAAATATTTTCAAGAAAAAGAATGTAGCTTGGATTTTGAGCTAAGATGAGTAATGTGCACTCGTGAGGTACGGAACTTCTTCTCTGAAAATATATCAATGTTTCTTCGTATCACGGTTATTTTGAGAGCGTATGTTAATTAAGAGAATGCAATGCGCATGGGAGATCGAAACTAAGGAATTTGTAAGTGCTTTACAAGCAAGACATTTCTCTTTGCTGATTTATTTACTAATTAATATTTGTCGTCGACGGTTCTCCGCTGAATGTAATTTTTGTACAAAAGAGGAAAGAAAAAGACGTGAATCGAGCATGCAGGTCATTGGGACAGTAAAAAATTAATAAAAGAATTGTATTTGCTATGGAAATTAGAACAAACACAACTTAAAGAATATTCAACATTTTCAATTTTCATAATTGTAACTAAAAATTAACTAAAGGCTAAAATGTTAAATTTTATAATAATTTTATCATGACAGATGTTATTCTATTTCTTTTATGTTTTCCTAATTTTTTACAGAGCTCAGGAATCATCACAAACTTCTTATTGAAACGGCACTCATGTTCAACTCCTAGATTGGTCTAAAATTTGTACCACCACCACATCGAACGCAAAATTTTCTTCCCAAGTTGAATATCAAAAGTAATTTAAAATTCCAATCGGATAAACCAATTCTTCTTGTAATAAAAATCCTCTTGCAAATTGCATTACTAACAAAGGTAACAAAAAAATCAGCAATTAAGAAACGAGGAACAAACTGGTGGCCAAGGTGACCAATTATAAGCCAGAGCATCCATCCAATTACTTCTCAATTTAATCCAATCAATTTTCACAAAATGAAGGGCTTTACAACATCTAATAGTCCCAAACCTACCAATCTAAATCTACATATATATCCCAAGAGCGACCAAAACGACGGGAGATGACGGAGATATGGTTCCAAGCCTCATTTTACGTCCCTACGAACCTAAAACTCCTGACTGGCAGATCCAACCTCGCCTTTTCCCTTTCCAGCGACCTTCTTGGGCAACAAAGTCTGATGAATATTCGGCAGAACCCCTCCGCTAGCAATGGTCACCGACCCCATGAGCTTGCTCAATTCCTCGTCGTTCCTCACCGCAAGCTGAATGTGCCTCGGTATGATCCTCGTCTTCTTGTTGTCCCTCGCAGCGTTCCCAGCAAGCTCCAAAACCTAAACAAACCAAACCATCAGCGCAAAAAAAAGATACTAATAATAAAGAAAAAAGAGAGAAAAAACAAGGTTAAGTTAAGGGAACAAAGTGGGGAACCTCGGCGGCTAGGTATTCGAGGACGGCGGAGAGGTAAACGGGTGACCCGGATGCGACCCGCTGGGCGTAGCGACCGGCCTTGAGGTAGCGGGCGACTCGGCCAACGGGGAATTGGAGGCCGGCCTTGGTGGACCTGGAGACGGCCTTTGAGGCCTTGGGTTTGCCTCTGCCACCCTTCGTGGTCGTTGCTGCCGCTTCTGATGAACTCATGGCGCGAGTTTTTTTGGGGGGTGGTTACTGTGGTTGAGAGTGAGGTATGGGAATTTGAAATTTGCGGGGATGGTGAACACGTGATCCTGTTGTGGACAGTGCTTTGCCTTGGCTTTGATTTATATAGAGCGTGAGGGTGAACTGCGATTGGATGAGGGGGGTTGTCGCGGATCGCCAGCGTGGCAACCGGGATGCTTTTTTGGGGTTTCTGACATTTGATTTTGCGCTTTCAAGCGGGAAACGGTGAATTTTTTTAGGGGTTTGAATTTTGAGGTGTCGTTTACAATTCTATAAAGGTCGTTCCTTGAATTTTCTCCTTCTCCTGGACGATTATCGTTTCATAGCCGGTTTCCTCCTTTCTTTTCCCCTTTTTGGAAAAATTATTTAAATACCTATAAATTGAAAAGTCATGATGAATTAGGACAGGTTTAGTTTAATGTTTAAGAGAATTATTTTTGAAAGAATTAATTTGAAATAATGTTGTCTAGAATGATTATTTTTAAAGAATATTGATTTGTGTTTGATATCAAAAATAAATTTCAGAAAATAATTTTTATTTGAATATAATAAAATAAATTTATTTTTAGAGATATAATTATCTAAGAGACGAAACGCATTTGGTTTGGTATTTTGATGCCCAAACCCAAATTGAAACTCATTGAATGTCTATGTGCATGTTTGGAAAAATATTGCACAGTGGTAAAATCGAATGTGGCACCCCATAATCGATTGTGGCAGTTTTTTATTTTGTTTGGTTGGAAGATATAAGAATCAATTATTGTCTCTAGAATTTATTTTGAGACAAGTGAAAATTTTTTAATTTTTGTCAAAATTATTTTTAAAAAAATTATAAAATATAAATTACTTTACCATAAAATCAATTCTAACTAAATCAATTCAAATAAAATCAATTACATTTAAAATCAATTCTACAAAAATAGAACCAAACACACTATACATTATTAGTTTAGGTGCTTTTTCACTTAAGCAACTTTAACATGATTTTGGTTGTCAACTTATGTTCAACCTAAAGCAACAATTTCTTGCTTTTCAATTGCGTTTGGGCTATCACAAATTTTAAAGTTAGAATTAATTTTTATCTATCCTATTTACCTTTTTTCTTTAGTTGATGCATGAGAATTTATTGGTTAAAATATTCAGATTTGGCTAAATTTGTGAATTAATCTTATTAATTAAAATTTATTTTAATTACTTTTTGAATTTAATTTGAATGCACTGACAGTGTAAAACTGTTTTACACTGTCAACCAATAGAAATAATAGAAAGTGCCAACTCATACAAATAACTACCCATTATATTGAGGGACCCACCATGATTTCTCACCTTTCCCTATTTCTATTGGTTGACAGTGTAAAACTATTTTACACTGTCAGTGCATATCAATTAAACTCTTACTTTTTTATGCATTTTCTTTATACACTCAATTGTAAATTTTTTATTTATAATTTAATACTAACACTAAGAATTATTCAAATATCTTAAAAATAATTTTATTTAAAATATTATAATATTTTACTAATAATATTTATATATTTTTTAAAATAATATTAATATAGTTTATTTAAATATCTAAAAATTAAAAATGAAACAAATCAATAATATTAAAAGTATAATATACAATTTATGTCTTTTTTTAGTAATTATGCATCCAAAATATACATTTGTGTTTGGATTAATGGAAGCAGAGCAAGGCTGAAGTCTAAAGCTTATTACACAGGATGTACAGCTTCAATGGGATTAGAACACAACCTGCATTCCTTCTCTCCCCATTTCATCAACCACCCATCCAAAAGCAATTACCTAGATTAAATAACTATAGACAGAAAGCAGTTAAGCAAACATCCTCCAAACTAGAGCTACGCTCTTCATTTCTCATGATACAAAGGATACTCAAGACACACGTTTTCCAAAATAATCTACTAATCTAGGAGGGGCAACGCCAACACCAACGCCTTCAAAGCCCTTATTAAGACTCGCGCGAGACCCACGAGCAACCAACAAGAGCGCAACCTGCAAATGCCCAGCCTCAACGGCACACCGCAAAGGAGTGTACCCATCATCATCAACAGCATCAACCTCAGCCCCATGTTCAATCAACGCCTCAACACTCTTAACCCTCCCTTTGAACGCAGCCCAATGCAAAGGCGTCCACCCATTCTGGTCCCTCCCGTTCACCTCCGCCCCAACCGCCACACAACTCGCCATCCCATGCACGTCCTCCACCCTCGCAGCACGAAACAACACGTCCCCCCAATGCAGCAAATCCCCCAACGCCACGTGTCCATTTTCCATCGCAACCGCAAACGCCGTCTTCCCTTCCCTATCCACAACGCGCTTCGCCTCATAACTATATTCCAACAAACACTCCACGGCACTCAAATGTCCCTCCGACGCAGCACAATGCAGCGGGGTCCACCCCCTCCGATCCCCACCGTTCGGATCCCCTCCGATCGAAACACAAAACCTGATAGAGTAATTTTTAGTTAGTGATCACAAATCATTATATTTGACATGAACATGACATGAATACGCTCATTCTTATTAAAATTATTTTCACACTTGTCACATACTAATTATATTTGGGTTGTGTGTCTATAAATAATGAGTTAAGTGCCTTATAAAATGACATGTTAGTATGGTGCCTAGTAGCTAGAAAATTTCTGAACCTGATAACCTCCACGTGCCCACGAAGCGCCGCCACGTGAATCGGGGTCCTACCTTCGTGATTCACCGAATTCACGTCAGCGTCGTCACCGAGAAACTCTGACGACAACTCCATGAGATCTACCCTACTCGCTGCTGCAGCTTCGTGCAAAACAAAGTCCATCGAGTTGTCGATTACGCAACCACAAGCTAACAAAACCTTCACGGTATCGATTTTCCCGGTTCGAATTGCTAAAGGGACTAGCGATTTCCCGTTTGAGTCCTTGGAATTCGCGTCTGCACCGGCGTCTATCAAAACGGCAACGGAATCTGCGTTTCCGCGTTCGACGGCGTAAGTCAACAAGTTCGTGAGTTGCGATGGAACGCACCTTGATATGGCTTTGTTCAAAAGGAAGCGTGTTTGTGGGATTCGGGGGTGGATTGAGATGAGGTACTCGGCGACGTTGGGACCCACCAGGTAAACGGGGATGACGGCGTCGTTGAACACGTGAGGTCCCGGTTTGGAGAAGAGGCGGCGGAGGTCGTCATGTTGGTGGGGCTTTCCGGCGAGGAGCAAGGAGGTTCTGACGGTGACGGCGTCCGGTGCGGCGGAGAGTGGCGGTTTTTCGGAGGGGTGGGAGATGGAGAGAGTGTATGTAGAAGAAGAGAGGGGTGGGATTGTGGCGAATGGACAATCGACGGAGAATGGAGAAGAAGGGTTTGTGGTGGTTATGGATACTGCCACAGACATGGCGTGCATGAGATTGGTGAGTTTGAACGTTGTGCTGCACTTTTGGCCCTTCTGGAAAATCAGTTCCACGTCCTTCACATCTGGTTTCACCAACCTGTCCATATGGTGATGCTACTATTTCTAAATTCTAATTTTATAAGATTTTGTTAAATGTTTGTTGGGGTTATTATTAATGGTATATATGGTCGTTGGTTTGGGTATGATGACTGTAGTGTGTGAAGATGAGGAAAAGGTGTTGACAATGAGAGTATGGAGGATGATTGGAACCAGTCGTTGATGGCATTTTTGTAATATAACAATGCTACATAGCATTTGATTTTGTTTTAAATATGATGCTAACATCCAAAACATCCTGGTTGTTTAGCATTTTTGCTTTGAATATGATGCAACATATGGTCAAAGTGATCACTATCAAGTTGGACAGGACAAGCACAATGTGACATGTGAGGAAGCTGTGTGTGTGTGTGTGTGTGTGTGTGTGTGTGTGTGTGTAACCGTGTTGGTTCGATCCAGTTCAAAGTCTTCAACTATCGGCGTCCAGAAGACTGGTATGTGCTATTTAATTTCTTGGTAAGACTGCTGTGATCAAGTCAATAATTATTTATTTAGTATCATTTTATTTTGAAAACTTTAGGCACGCGGTGAGCAGGAAAGAGTCAAACATGTTGCTAACGCGATGGATAAATAAAAATTGCCTCCCCTGACTAGTAGGATAGGATTATTGTCATCTTTTTTATTTGTCTTATTTCTTTAACCATCTGAAAGTGAAGGCTGCATCCCATTCTGATCACCTCTGTGGTGCTGAGCCTAGTTTGCTTACCGTTTGTGGCCATATTTGAGAATGGTTATCAATTGATTATTTGGTTAATTGAAAAATGCATTGATAGTTGTAATTAAATTTGTAACATTTTATAGAAAATTAACATTCAGAATCTAATTAATTCAACTACTTGACAGTCTATTTGATGTTGTTTCTATGCTATATTCACATGCCATGTATTTTAAAGGAGTTATTAGAGGTGTTTAGCATGACATATTAGGTATGATAGGATAAGGTAATACAGTATATTATGATTTTATCCGTTATTTGGTACAGTCAATACATTATATAAACTTATCTATCAAATCTCTCTTATACATTAAAATAATAAATAATTTAATACAGCCTAAGAAAGGCATATTAGACCTTATTAGCTTTTAATATATAAGAATTCTTTTATTTTTTTAATATATTTTATTAAAAGAAAAATAATTAATAAAAAATTTTTAAAAAAATTATTTAATAAAAATATTTAATAAATAAATAAATAATCTTAAAAAATAATTATAAAATAACTATTCAAACTAATATAAAATATAAGAATAAAATTTATTATTAAAGTATATAAATAATGATAAATAATATTTAATATAAATGTAATTATATATAATAAAAAATACAACCAAATATAGGAATGTGATATTAAGTCTACTTGGATTTCGATGTATAAAAACTCCCCTCTATTTCTCTCTCTCTCTCTCTCTCATATTTTATATATTTATGAAAAATATTAAAAATAAACAAATAAATGATTTTTAATATAAAATTGCTTTTATATATAATAAAAAATAACTAAAATAAACATAATAACTATTCACAATTATATTAATTTTAATTTTTAAATTTAATAGTTAAAAGTTATATTTATTATAATATCTTTTTCTGATCATATTTTACATAATACAATATCTTATACAGTAACATATCAAATACTGCATGATATTAAATTTTTATTAGGCTTTATACAATCAGATTTTATACTATCAACCGTTATTCTATCAGGCATATCAAACGGCTCTTAGTATACCTAATTATTCATAATCTTGCCCTTGCAACTAACATGCACTATATGTACGCTATGCATATGTGTTGTCAGAGACTCAGCGAAAATATTATAGCTTTGGAAAGGAATGGTTTTGGAATGTAACTTAGGAGTCATAGGAGAGGGGATCATGATGATCATCTATGTGTAAATTGCTGAACATATATATATATTCTTATCATTCATTTTTCTTTTTCTTTTTTAATTTATTATTATTTTAACATGATCTAACTAAAATAACAAAAAAAATATTGTACATTTATATTGACATTCTAAGAGACATCATGTGAGTGAAGGTGAAAAATAAATAAAAGATTTTTTATACCATGTGCGTGGGAATGTTATATCCCTTATAAGTTCATGATAAGATATACAAATAACAACTTTCAAATAATAAAGATATGTATATAACTAGCTGATATACAATTTTTTTACATATAAAAGAATCCCTCTCCCCGAATACTACACTCAAGTGCTGAATAGTTAAATCACGAGTAACCTCTTATTCCTTTCTTAGGAGGTTCCTTTACCTCAAACAAGGCTTTTCTTTCATCTCTGCTTACAAATGTCCAGTGTTGAAATCTAAAGTTCGTAAATTGTGGCTACTAACATTCTTAATTTGAAGATCCTGAATTCAAAGTACAAAATCAACATCCAGTGGTAGAATAAAAATGATCAGAAATAGACGTGGTTCTGTCTTAAAAAGTGATAGCTCGCAATAGAAATTGACTGTGATTCATTTTATCTATAATATAAAAATTTGAATTTTATATTTGTTATTTTTAGATAGAATTGTATTGTTTATCTGTTGCTTCTAATTTAAAACTACGTGAAAAATCGCTAATAAAAAAAAAATAGAAATTCATTTAAAGAAGGGCTGCCAACATATTTTGCATCCATTACGTAAGAGTCATGTGGAGTCGTCCAAGTGTGCTTATGGGTGGAAAGCTATGTATTTGTTGCTTCTCTCATAGAAAACCATGTTTGGATGCGTGTTTCTACTAATGTTATTCAAGCCAAATATTCCTTTCTAGTAATTGCACATTAAACATTGATTTCCATTAATACTACTTCAATAACATAAGAACTTAACGCATACTCACTTCTCAAGAAAATCAAATTCTGACAAAAACACAAACAAAGTTTTTTGGCAAAATGAAAAAAGCTAGTAATTATTTTTTATTTCAGTTATGATAAAGAATATTTTTTGTACCACTGGGTTGTTAGACACCTTTAAATATCCAGAAAGAGAAAAGAGAAAAAAAAATTATAAGAAAAAATAAAATGATTAATAAAAAACATAAAAACAGAAAGAAAATATTGGGAGTGTTCTCATTTTTAGATATACAAGTAACGTATCTCCAGTTATGATTGATGGTACGAAATTATTTTCGTAATTCGACACACGAACAACTACAAACAAAGTAATCATTTTAGCCTGATGTTAACAAAGTTTCACAGCTTATGAATCTTCTTATGGGCTTCTGTGAAATGCAACCCTCGGTCTCTCCAAGCCCATTTTTACGATAATTATGTCACAGCGCACACCAACCCATGATCTCAGTTCCAATTCAGGCCTGCTCAACGTTTTTTTTCTTTCCCCGAATTAGAATCCAAACTTTTGTAAACAAAAATTCTGACCCAAAAAAACCAAAAATTTTGGGAATCCAAACTTATACCGACAAAAAAAGGTAATTCAAACCTATCAAGCAAGATGCAAACATGACAATTGATGAGTTCGCAAAAACTTTTGATATGATACGGCCTAGAAGCGATTTCCAAACCCAACCCTTGCCCCTTTGCTAAATCATGGAAGATTTATGTGGAGAAAAAAATGAAGTTGATTCAACCATTTAGGTCCAAATGCAAAGAATTTTGACAAATGAGCCCATCCGATTTTGAACTTAACAATTAACTAATTTATGATCTTAATGACTTAATAAGTTATTCCATCCAAAAATTTCACATATTTAAATATTTAATTAAAATATAGTTACCCAAATCATAAAATTAGCATATAAACACACTTGTTGAAGCTAAATGTATTAAAATTTATTGAAATATTCGACATCAATTTGGTATTATCACTGATTTCAAATTCAGATTAGGATGTGATATATGAAGTCATATATTCTATCCTTCATTAAATTACTTATATTTATTTTTTTCAAGTGCTAAACTTTTACAGGAAAAAAGTATTAAAATATCCACTCAATATTAAATTACATGAAATTACGCATCCAAAAAAATTGCATGAAATTGATTTCATTTCAATCAATTATTTATTAGTTTAGTTTTGATGCATTGATAATATAAAAAAAATTTACACAACCAACGAATTATATCTTTCTATTTACATAATTATTCAAGTTGTGGATGTAAAACTTAACTATATTTATTAATGTAATAAGATATAATTGCATGATGGTATAAAAAATTATCTGATTAGTGCTTCCAAATTAAATTAATTATTTATTACCTATATGGACGTATAGCCTATTACTTGTGTTAAACATTTCACTTGTTTTTTCCCTGTCTCGATCGATCGTGTTTCAATTTTATATGGATATATATCAGACTTTTTAATCAAATCAAAACCATTAACAAGGGAAACCGCATCACAATCACCATGGTCGTTTAATTTTCGAAGCATATTTCAAAACGTCATTGCTGTCATCACCGCAAAAATCATATTCATGGTTTATAATGCTCAAAGATCGGTGTTTAAACTGATTAAAATTCAAAAGAAAGAGATGACAATAGATACTGTGGCATAAACCCTCTTCCATTACACATGAAAACGGCATATTCAGAGTCATACAGTCATCTGAAGATAAGATCATATCTGATAGGCTATACACATATGCATTCGTGACTCAATTTTTTTTTTTTTTGTTGGGGATAATTTTCTGGTGCCACAGATGGCGTACATGCCGAAATTAACAGGGTTGTCTAATCATATCAGCCAATTCATTATTTAGGTGTGTATATGCCAGATTTTACCATTTCGTTGTCATATGTATGCTACTTAGTAGCATTGCAGAATTATTCTTATTTATTTATTTATTTACTAACTTAATTGTTTAGAAGTTTTATTTATTATTCCTTTTACAGTTGAAAAGTGCTTATCGGAAGTGCTTGCGTGAAGTTAAAATGGACAAGCTAGTGCGTAATGCGTTCTCAATCTCACTACAGGGCCAGGGGCCCTTCTGGAACCATGTTCCTTGTAGAGATCAACTATCCTTAATTAATCGCATAAGCAACACATGCTGTATGGAATGTAGTTGGCAATAATTTCTTTGAATTGTGGAAGTTAGAGATCCCACGCCACTGTACTCTCATTACGTAATTCAATTTCCACTTGATAGTTACACTAGTGTTACTGATGCCGCCTTCCATGAAAACATGCTCCCCACCATGGTTTCAATTATTAGGTACGATTAAAACCCGAGAATCGCTCTAATTGGCAAACTCACGCGGCATATTAAAGCATAAAAACTTCAAAATGAAATTTAAATTGAAAAGCATTTATATATTCAAGTGGTTTGATCCCATCTACACGTGTTTTATGGAGCATGATTATCATCATACAATCTGCTTCACCTAAAGGGTTGTTAAAATAAAGTGAAGCAAATAAGTTAGGCTGGCTCCTTTACGGGTGCAATTCAATGAACTTTGATCATTCTTCTTTATGCTTGTAAAGATTGACGACTTAATTAGCTGATAAAACCAAAAAATATTAAGAAAATGTTTCGGATTTAAAACATGGTTGTCCTTCGTTAACCAAATATTTATAAATATTACTGCAAATTCCTACTGAATCTTACAGCATATCCTAATCTTCAAATGAAAGAAAATTTGTCACCTGTAAAACTTTGTTAAAGAAAATGTAAGACTTCTTTTGGAGAAGGAAGAACCTTTGGGATTAATCAGACAATATTGGCACAAATGCATTGCACCAAGTTTGGTGGGTATTTGACTTATAATTAAGATCACAGGGGGAATTAATCCGCCAGAAACCAAGCATTCATTGCATGTAAAAGCATCCTTTGTCTTTATACCCGATGAAAAGGTAACCCTAGTGGACTTAAAGGGAGCCCTAACTAAAGGCAATGGTTTGTACAATCATATTATGACATTATTAAATTGCTACTTGCTATGTAATTAAATATGAAAATAGTACGAAAACATTGGCGATAATATCATTATTTTTTGTACATTAATTAATTAAGCATTTGAGTATCTTATTGTCAATAATCGACGACGGGTTAGTGGTTACCTCGATGAACAGTTGGATACCATGCATCCTTCCAATACTGGTTGGATCCCTGCACAATGAAGGACTCATTAAAGTAAGCTGGTAAAAGACACTGAATCAATCACGCAGATAATTTCATGAGTTTAATTGGTATGCACTGACGACAAACAGAAACGCTTTACATCGATCAATCAATAGAAATAGGGTAAAGTGAGAAATCATGGTGGGTCCCTCATTATAATGGGTAATTATTTGTGTAAGTTGGCACTTTCTACTATTTCTATTGGTTGACAATGTAAAACTATTTTACACTGTCAGTGCATTTAAATTAAATTCTAATTTCATTACTCGCGGAATAAAAGTTTACTAGCGGTACGAAAGGGTATATCAAAAAATTAGACAAAATCTATCTGAATGGTTGTCTCCTGTTCTTATATAACAGAATCTAGTCATAAATTAATTAAGAAGAACAATATATCATAGGGAAGTGGCTCTCAACGGGACCCTCTCATTTGCTCAAAGGAGATGGTTTAGTATTTTCAAAGACAAATGTATAGTAGTAGGGTTCATTAATAATTAATCTAATTAAAAAAAAAGAACAGCTTATGATAAAGATCAGGACAAATAATATATAGGAACAAAGATAGCTAATTAGATTATTAGATGGAAATAGAATGATGAATGGACACGTATAGAGCCAGGTGGAAGGGACGAACGCATACATACAAATGCAAAATTTACAACCAAAGAAAAATTAATCAATTAATTAATTAATATTGGAGATAATCCAAATCCACATGCGGATTGGTTACTTGGTTTTGTGTTTGGTTAGCTCGTTGCGATTACCACAATTACAATCTCTCTGTCTTCGTGATCTGACGATCGAACAGAGACAGGCATAAATGAACTCTTTCCATTTGGTGGGATTGAGCTAATCGGCACAAAAGGCCAAAAGCTGTTCCTAGTTGTTGACCTAACGCAGAAAAGGCCAAACCCAAAGTTGGCCCGCACGTTATCGATGCAGAAGCTTTATTATTTTATTATTAAAATGAAAAAAGAACAAAGAAGACAAAAACAAGAGAGAGAGCATTCATTGCCCAAAAAGAAGCAAATGGCCCATCGAATGAAGAGTGTGAGAGAGAGAGACGAAAAAGCAGGAAAAGGAAAAAGAAGCAGAGGAAGAAACAAGGAAGGGAGCAGTAAACAACACGGCATGTATGTTTGGAATAAATTTTGTGTGTGTGTGGCACATGCTTAGCCACCGCTTCTATATTAGGACAACATATGAGGACAAATACTTAAATGCTTGTGCTTTTATTTTATATATTTTACTAGACTATGATGTTCCTTTTGGCTAGCATTGTATTTCGGATATGGATCCCTTTCAGTTATAAAATAATAAATAGTAATGTGTACTTTTATTTAATAATTACCTTTATAATTTTGCGTCAAACGTAATAGTTAGGTGGCCATTTAAACCCTAATATTACAAGGTAAAGTTCGTTTGAGATTGTAGTTTATTTTAACCAACCACTTTTAAGAGAGTCATTTAAACCCGCCCCATTTAATTTATTAATCTGTAATTTTGAAAGATAAATTTATTATTTAATAAAATTAAGTATTTCGTTACATTTTAATACGATCGTAGGACTGATTCTTGTATTCGTATTACTGAAAGGAATCCAAGATCAATCTAACCTTTTCTGGAATGTATGGCTAATGAGCAAGTGTTCTAGGGGGCATTCTCAATAAAGGAAATAAAATCCTTCTCTCAAATAGAATGAATTTCTCGGCAGTAAAATCAGAAAAACGTTTACTTTTCTTCTTTGAGGTGGAACAGAAGTATTCTCTCTCCCTTACTTGTATAGTTGTCTATTGTAGTTTTATCATTCAATATTGTCTTTTTCCTTCTTCTTCTTTTTCCGCCTAACCAAGCACTAGAAGGCGTGTCCGAATATAATAAGCTTTCTGTAATTCATCTTTCTTGTTCATTTTGTTTCAATGTTATCTGAAGTAAAACAATTCTTCTTGCGACCCATAATTTTAAATTGCAATTATAATCGTAGCTGCAGTTATGTTATAACGAGAAATATTGCGAAAAAATGCATCTAACATAGTTTTAATTGCTGCTGCAATACGATTGAAAAGGATATCACAACAGACAGTAATATTGCAGTTACAATTGCAATTACGGGCTACAATTTAAAACCATGCTAGGACCTAAGTCTCATGAACAAGTCCCAAAATCAATGTTAGCAAAATGAAGTCTCTTCCATGTGTGATCCGTGGTTGGAAGATGGGTTAGTGGCTATTTGTGCAACCCTGTGGATGTTGTCCAAACCTTAGACATTGGCTAAGAGTTCCAGCATGTTTGATTTTGCGTTTAGACAATTTCAAACAATAGCTTTGGTAATTTTTTTTTTTTTTTACAGCTTTTACCTTAGTTATGATTTTGAGGTTATAAAAACTAAACCAAACATGCTATCGTGTTTTGCAAGAAAACTATATATGGCGGCTGGACAACCTTTATTCTGTTCTTCTGAATCAAGAGTGAAATAATTTCAGTTCACGAATACAGGCCATGATGATTGATGACTGTATATGTATGGCGTGGAGTGCGATTGCTTCTGGAGCCTACCAAGCTAAGTCAACATAATTATATCTGGCGTTTGACCAAGCACAATATGTTTACCACCCTATATGTATATTCTTGCGGCAAGAGATATATGGAAACTTCCCTCCCCGTAATTAAAGGTGAGAATGTGAGATTCATCGTGTCAACGACATATTATAGCTCGCTCGTTTTGTATGAAGTGTTTGGGTGCTGAGGAGAGTCTCCTTCATAGCATCCGCGATTATTCAAAGCCAGGGAGAATCTAGGCACTAGCTATGCAGCTATTGAGACCCTGGCTTCTTCACAGTTGGACCTCTAAAAAATGGTGTTGTCTTTCTCAATATATGAGAGATAATAAATGCCTTTCATAGCTAGGTTGTGGTGGAATTGGCAGGCTCGTAACATGCAAGCCTTAGAGAGAAAAAAGATCTTATTGATGACAATTTGGATGTCAGAAATATCAAACTTTAGCTCTTGGATTTGTGTTCAATTACGTTAGAGTGCAGTTAGCTAGAGTAGATATATATACATGTGGATTTAGATTGAGACCCTCCACCAAGCAGATAGCATGTATGGAAACTAATTCGTTTATTAAGTACAAACTATAACCGGCTTCCCATAGCATGCATATATGAGGTTACAAAGTTCGTTTTTTATGATAGTATTGTGGTGAATATATATAAAATAACTCATTGGCTTTTTGAGTGGGGGATCCATGTCCATCTCACTCTTCGTAAAGAAAATACCTAAGCTAATTGCATGGCCAGGACAAGAGCCCATGGGGGTGAAAAGATTCTTAATGTGTACGATCACTTTCCGTTAGTCTGAACAGTTCATGCCATTGGGCATTGGCATGCCTTTGTTGGAAGTTAGTTGTTCATTTTTTCCTTTTTTTTTTTTTTCTGTTCCCCCCCCTTATTGTACAGTATTGAATACATCTTATTTCTAAAACAGAAACTTTATTTGTCCATCGGTTGCTGCGACATAGTGACAGACAACCGATGGATTTGATATAAACAATTTAAAAAAAATTAAAAATAAATAAAATTAAATTTTAACGATAGATTATTTATATTTTTATGGACACCTTACTTTTTTTGGTCCAAATAACATGTCTCTTCTTAAAATTAATAGACGTTAATTTGATTGAAGAACTTCGTATTCCGTGCTAGATTTGCTTGTCAAAGATCAGATCAGACATGGGACTTGGTAATTTCGTGATGCTTGGTGACCTCATCAAAATATATTTTATGATATTCAATTCGAATTAGCCATCGCAATATGATGGAAAAATCTCATCACTTTAAAAATGCGTGTAACTTCTAAATCCGAGTAACAAACGTTTGAAGCAGTCACGATAGTCTCCTAGATGGAATCAAATCCTTGATGTTTCATAAATTTTCAAAAGTGTTACGTAGTTTTTTTTTTTTTAATGTAGCCCATTGTATTAATAATTTTTTTTAAATTCATAATTTTGCTAAAAATATGTCTGGGTTGTTTACAAGCATCACAAGACAAAATTAATTTTTAAATAAAATAAAAAATAATAATGAAGTAAATTATGAACAATATACACGAAGTGTTGTTGCGATAATTATGGAGTGGGGTTTATTTTCTCGATTAGCCCTCTAGCAGATGGAGTAGGATGGGCACCATGAATGATGGCATAAAGATAGAACCAATGAATAAAAGGAACGCATGGAATTTTAAAAACAAGCAACAAAAACAAAACGCCAATTATTTAGAGTCAGAAAAGGATCGTAGGACTACCAAATCTGAGCAACCTAGCCGTCATTAAATAAATTTTAAGAAATAAATTCAATACCCTCCTCTCCTCTTCCATCACCATGACCTTCCAAATGGTCCAAACTCCACGACTCACTCTATTATCGATAGGAAATGTGACGGCTCATTTGATTTGTCACACTCTAATCACATTCCCACCCCACCCTCCACACTCCATTCATATGATTAGAAAATCTCACAAACTTTAATCGAGCTTTCCATCGCACAGAAAAAACAAACGGCAGTGATATATACACCGCAAGGGTCCCGCAACCAATTGTCACGAGCAAAATCTGATCAATGGAAAGAAAGCACCAGAAAGCAAATGTGATGGGACACGTGTCGAGCGGTGGAAGCCGCATAGCGGATCAGAGGGTCTCCTCGAAGTGTGTCCCACACCGAAAGGGGGCTATTGATCATCGTATCAAACTCGTTTTGAGAATAAAGACTTCGGAAGGGGGACCCACCCACCCCCGAAACCAAGAGCAACTTAAGTAGCCCATTTGTTCGTAGTGCACGATGAGAGAGAGAGAGAGAGATACGACGGAACCGCCTCGCTTTCACTCAATATACGACAAAAATCCAAAGGAAAAAATCATTAATTTTTTTAGAGATTAATTTATGAGTTTAATTGGTATCTTGGACATGTAAAAGCAGTTTCTGTGTCAGCCAAATAGAAATAGGGGAAAGTGAGAAATCATGGTGGGTCCCTCATTATAATGGGTAGTTATTTGTGCAAGTTGTCACTTTCCACTATTTCTATTGGTTGACAGTGTAAAACTGTTTTATACTGTCAGTGTATTTAAATTAAATTCTTAAGTTATATACATAATTTTAAGAAATTATTATATAATTATCTATTATAATAATTATTTATTATAATTTATTATTTTTTAAATTTTTTTATTAATTAATAATATAAAATTATTCTATATCATCGCAATTAATATCAACTTTTTATGTTTTATTTTTTGTTTTTATCTTTCACTAAGGTATTTTACATGTTTTGCTGTGATAAAAGTTAAGAAGTCTCTTTAATAATTATTTGTTTAAATTTAAATTTTATTCCTCCCTTTAAAATTATAATTAACTTATTATGGTATTTAAATTTTTTCAAATTTTTTATTTTTGTTTTGTTGATGTATATTTAAAAGAAATAATGTTATACAATTAAAAAAATAAAAATTAATTTTAACATAATGTTAATATAAAATTTTTTTTATAATCATGTATTTTTATTTATAAAAATTTTAAAATAATAAATGATTGAATCAAATATTTTTATTAATATAATAATATATAAATAGATATTTATATAAAATTTATTTATAAATTAAATTTTAAAAAATATTATATTTTTTTACAAAAATTATAATAAATTATTCAATGAAATAAAATAATATAATTTTTTTATCTAAAATAAATATACCATATCATTTTAGCAGTTGAATTTTGATAAAATTTTAGACTATTTATTATTTCCTTTTACAATATAAGTTAACAATTAAAAATAAAATTTAATAAACAATAAAAGACAACGTTAGAAATAATGTTTCAATCATTCAAGAATTATGTAATGATATTTAAATTATTTAAAATAAATATTAAATATTACTATGTTATCCCCCAACGACCCACATTATGAGAACACGTTTTAGTTTTGGTTTATTTTGAAAAAGAGAAATATTATAAGTGCATTTGATTTAACTTTTTTAATAGGATCTTTTGAAATAAGATTTTTTAAAAGAAAATTTTTTTAAAAAATTATTTTTAAAATAATTATTTTTGTTTGATTTGAATATATTAAAAATAAATTTATGAAAATAATTTTTGTTTGAATATGATAAAAGAAAAGTATTTTTTATTGTTAATATGAGAATAATAATAAAATTTATTTTTAAAATTTTTTTCTAGAATAAAAAATAATATCAATAATATTTCTTTTAAAAAGCCTTTTAAAATTTAAAAAAAAAATTTAAAATTTTTTTATATATTTAAATATATTAATTATTCTATATTTTTACTCTCATTCTAATAAAAAATCTTTTAGATCCTTTAAAAATATAACCAAATAGAATCCATTTATATTTATATTTTTTTTAACTTCAGTATTAACTCATTTTTATTTATCATAAAATAAAATATGAAACCCAAACAAAAAATGAGAATGAATCGATAGAAGAATAAAAAAAAATGTTATAACAAATATCATAACTCATTTTGAAAAATCTTAAAAGACAAGAAACAAAACGACGAAAAGGAAGCTCCCCTCTCCAGGTTGTGACAAAAAACATGCCGTCACGCGCGACCCGCTACCGGACAAAACACGTGTCACCCTCGATGGCACCTTGGTGGGGTTTCCGGGGAAAGCTGAGGGCACTTTCGGAAATTCGTGCGCGTAGAGGTGCTGTTCGGGCAAAGCGTGGAGACGGAACCCTTTGTCGCCACGTGCCTTGGCGTCGGCCGCACGCAGGGAAACTCTTTTGTCTCCTTGTTCCAATCTTTTCCTTCTTTTTTCCCTTTGTCCCCATTGTGCTTTGTGGCTTCTCTTTCTTTCCACCAAAGATTTTTATCCTCTTTTTTTTTTTAGTTATGGTACGGCTACTGCCAGGTCTTGTTTTTGACTACTTCCAGTCCCTTCCAGATCTACCGTTCTCTCTGTAGGAAAATGTACTTTCGGGCGTAGAAAAGAGAAGAAAAGTGATAGCCATCTCTTCAATTCGTTTAGAACAAAATTATTATCCCCGTGATAAAAGCTTCCTCCATTTTAGGGGGGATAATGGATAATTGGATCTTTTATTTAGGTCACTCACTCGAGAGAATTTTAGCATTGGACAATCAGGTGATGTCTGAGTAGACGTGTTTATGATAATAAGTCCGAATCCTACGATGCTTATTACTTGAAAGTCAAGTTATGGAATATCTATACTACTATATATAAAGGGGTTGGACCATTTTAACTTCCTTTTGGTCACATTTTATTTTTTATTATTATCTTTCTCTTTTTCTTATCTTCCTTCAACTTTTCTTAACTTCCCTTAACTTCTCTCAATTCTCTAACTTCATGAATATTTTAAAAATAAAAAAATTTAAACACCAAAATAATTATTCATTCTAATTTATTTTTTTTACACATAAATAAAAAATTATTTTTTAATTTATAATAAAATAAATAAATGTGGATTGATAGGCACTTTAGTGCCTATCAATCCACTAGTATTCTATTATTCTTTTATCTAACATATATCGATTAATCAAAACCTCCATTGATATAGTGCGTATTTGATTTTATTTTTATAGAATTGGTTTTAGAAAAAATTAAAATTAATTTAGTTAAAATTAATCTTGAGATAAAATAATTTATATTTAGTAGTTTTTTTAAAAATAATTCTAACAAAAAATAAAAATTTTTTTACTTCTATTATGATCAATTCTAACCTTTAAAGACAAAAATTAATTCTGAAAATGAAAAATTAACTAGCACAATTATTGATGGGAATCGATTTTCACCCTTTCCAATTGATTTTGGATGCCAGAAATGTGTATCCAAACACATGTGTAGATGAGTTAAATTATGGATTTAGTTTATATATTATTGATATAAAATTTTTTTTATGCGGGTATTCAATCATTATCATATTAGTAAAAATATTTTATTCACAACCATTTTTTTAGAAATCTTATAAATACAAGTATTTGATTGAATAAAATTGTAAAATCAGTACACCATAATTAAACTGTTAAATTACAATTCATGGATTAATGATATAAAGGTGGGCTTTTCCATAAACTCAATTGTAAATAAATAATTTTTTCAATAAAATTATAAGATAGTTCATTTTTTTTTTAAAAAAAATATAAGTCTTAAGGTATTTTTGCAGGTTCGATCTATTTAAACTGCATGTAATCATTTGACTGTAGAAGCAAATGAGTTATACAATCTCTTTACAAAAGTTATCTTCTTAGGATTCAAATTCATATCTTCCTCCTGATAGATATAGATTAGGGTGAATTCTGCCATACACATCATAAAGTGAAGTATATCAAACATCTTGTAAAATTAATGGTTAGATGTGAGGGTATATTTATGCAACTACTCTATACTCCTCACATTTGATCATTAATCTCGCAAGATATTTGATGCACCTCACTTTAATATGCCATAGATTAGTTGTAACTTTTACTGAGCCTTTATAGGTTAAACCTTCTGATTTTGTTTACTACATTAGTGGATCGGAACTAAAATTAAATATTTAGGAAACTCTAATTTTTAATTCATTCTGGCAAAATCTAAATTATCCATTTTTTCTTTCATCAAGATGACAAAATTATTCCAAGCTCCCACCCTGGACAATCTTAACACCTAGATATTTGGATGATGTTAAGTAATAGTGTAAGTGATCTTGCTTTAAAGTACTCAATCAAATCGAAACAACTTTATGTAGGAATAGAGATTGCTTGGCTTCATAATTAATTGATAAAATCAAAGAATCAAATATCAATCATTAAAGTACTGTAAATTAGGCATGCAAGGTTGTATATCAAACAAATAAAGTAGCGTTAGTGTAAGTGTTGTCTTAGGTATCTAATCCCAATTTTGTAATAGAATTTAGAACCAGTTGTATTAAACAAAGAAAGTAGTGTTAGCGTCGCAAGCAAGCTACACACTGGGGCTAGAACTAACGCCCAATTCTAACATTCGTAGATTCCAATTGCTTATTCTTGGGTAAATTTACGAGAATTTTCGATGAAAGGGAAGAACAACAAAATAAGATTTAATCATTTTCGGATTTCATTTTTTTCTTAGGAATTATTTTTTAAATAAATTATTGACGATGAACACTTCATATGTATATATCACGATTATTCCACTTAGTAATTAATTTACAAAGAAAATGGGAAATTAACTAGCTTGTGACTCCAAAAGATGAACACATGTTCTAATCCTACTGCCAACAAAGATTTGTCCACTTAATTGCCCTTTTGCTCATATATCGTTATAAATTGTATTTTGATTCTTAGATTTCTTTATTGATAGATAATTTATAAATACTATTATAAGCATTTAATAAGTCCAAAAATATATCTAATTGTAGACTAAGGCAAACATTTTCGGTAACCTAAATTTTTACTTAAAAAAATATATATCATACTAAAACTATCATCTTGAAAAGCCTTTCTCAAGTGTAACCTTTATCTAGAGGATTGAACTTCTTAGCCTAACCTTTATTGATAAAGGATAGGCTACAATAATAAACAACCTCAATTCCATAAGACAAGTACTTGAGTTTAATTTTTTCTTTATTTTGTTCATTTGACTTCTCATGGGTATTTTTTTTTTTTTATCAAACACAATCCTATTTGAAGCATGACTTGAGATTAAATGTGAATACCTTTCTCAATTGGTAGTAAGCGAGTTTAATTTTTAAGGAAGTAATTGCTATAACAAACTTGTACAATCCTCATGGTCTTATAATTAATTCAGATTAATCTCACAAACGACGTAAATAGACTAAAACCTTACAGACACACATCGTAGTTTTATGAGAAAAAACAATACTTCAATTCTACAATTTATACATTTCGATCACAAACTTTATTTTTGTTAGATAAGTTACATCATAATTTTTATTAATATACATATTGGTTCGTTTAATATTTTTAATTTTGGCTTTTAGTGTCTATATGCTCACTCATTTGGGTTTTGATTTCTATTTTATAGCATTGACCGTATATTTTTTTTTTTCACTTGGGTTTCAGGTTCTATAATTTCACTTGTTGATGTATTACTCGTTTTTTTGAAAATAATTGATTGTTATAACTGAATTTATTATGACTAGTGAATTAATAATCAATACGCACTTGAAAAATAATAAATATTTAAAGATAATAATAATATATACTAAAAATATTTAGATAACTATATTTATTTCTAAATCTTTAATTAACTAACTAATAAGAATTTTATTATTTTATCGTACTTATTTTTAGTATTTAAATGATAAATAAGATGTTTGTAGTATTTAATATTTTTATCAATTTTTTCAAATAAGTAATTAAATATATTTTAATATAAACATAAACTAAATAAAAATTATGATCAAAACCAAGAAATTTGTACTTAAATTCCTTTTATGGTCAAGACTTTATATTTTATTGTTATTACTATTTCAATCTATTTAATAATAGTACGAAAAAAATAAAAATCAAATACCAGAATAATTTTTTAAATAATAAAAAAATTAGATCTTAACGGACTAAAATTTTCTTAAAAAAAATCCATATCCATAAAATTACAACAATTAAAAGGTATGTTAATTAAAATATTATTAGAGTCTTTATTTTCCCACACCCTTGCCATAAACATTGAAGAAATTTTTATCCAACATGGTTGGCACGCGAGGCCAAAACGGACCTGTCAATAGCCATCAACACGGAAAGGAGCAAAACGAAATAGGAAAAGGAAAATCGAGATCGAGAGGGTAAAAAATAAAATAATAAAAAAAAACTATCATACAAAATAAAAAAACCTAAAAAAAATTAAAATAAAAAAGCAAGCGAGAAATAGTGGGACCCATATAAACAGTTTAATACAGCCGCCCGCTCTGTCGTCTCTCTCGTCTCCGTCGATTTCCGTCGTTCCTTTGCGTTTGACTCTCTCTTCTCTCTCTTCTCTCTCTCTCTCTCTCTAGCTTCTTCCTCTCTCTGCTCTCTGCACCTTCTTATCGTTCTCACACCTCCCATACTCTCTTCCCCCTTCCCTGTCTTATGCCCTCTGATCTCTCTTCAGCTCCCTTTCTTTTCACGTGTTACACGTCTTAACTTCTTTCTTCTTCACTACCCTTTCTTCAACCACGAATCATTCAGAACAGGTGCCAGAGCCAGAGGCACCGGCTTAACGGACACCTACGTAGTACGTCGATACGTACATACATACGTACCGAGTACGTACTCATCATTTGAAGTTCCAAGGCCTTTGTTTTTTGGTTGTGATTGTTGTTATTATGAGGCGGCACAAGAGGGCGGTTACCCTGAGGATCATCGTCACTGTTGTTGCTGCTGCTTCTTAATCTTAAGCGTGTTCTGTCTATATCTTGCTCTACAAATAAAGAGAGAGAGAGAGACATGGCTGGAAGTAATGAAGTCAACCTCAATGAATCTAGGGTAACATCTCTTTTATAGTGATGCTTCAATCTGGGAAATTGTTATTATGATTGTCGTTTAGAAGCTCACATTATGTTTTGGTTTTGTTGCTTGCTTTGGCCTTGTTGATGTTGGGTTGCCGAGAAAGTTCTTACCTTTGGGGGGGACGTATCTGAGCTAGAGGGTGATTGATTTCGTTGTTGTTGCTCTTCTTCTTCTCCCTCGGTGGTTTTTTTAGTTAATAATGATGAGACACCCTTATAGGATGATATGATAATTTTTGGGGTTGGTTTAATTTTTATGGTTTTCTTCTTCTTGTACTTTTTATTTCTTCTATGTAGGCCTTTGGTTTCTTGTTCTGGTAAGTTGGGCAACTCGAGTTTCATTTTGGTGCCACAAGTTGGATTCTTTTTTGTCTTTTCCTTGAAGATTTGTAAGCTTCACATTGGCCTTTCTTTTCCTTTTTCTGTACAGATTTTCCTCTGTTCTCTGATTAATGGGAGGAATCAATCACACGATCAATCTGCAATTTGTTTTAGAATTACTAAATAGTGATGTAGACTACTACTACAGGGTTGATATAGATGAACGCTTTTTCTGTTCTAACATGTTCAATCTTTTGGTTCCTTTTCTTTTGTAGAGTGTTGTTCCACTCAATACGTGGGTTCTCATCTCCAATTTCAAGCTGGCTTACAATCTTCTAAGGCGTGCCGATGGAACATTCAACCGCGAGCTAGCAGAATTCCTTGACCGCAAGGTACCCTCTAATTCAATCCCCGTTGATGGGGTCGTATCCTTTGATCATGTTGATCGAAACACAGGACTCTTCAACCGTGTGTACCTACCAGCTCCTCAAATTGAGTCTCGATGGGGCATCATAGACATGGAAAAACCCCTGAGCACCACAGAGGTTGTACCTGTCATAATATTCTTCCATGGTGGAAGCTTCTCCCATTCTTCTGCCAACAGTGCCATCTATGACACCTTCTGCCGCCGCCTTGTCGGCGTCTGCAAGGCCGTCGTGGTGTCTGTAAACTACCGGCGATCGCCGGAGCACCGGTTCCCTTGTGCTTATGAGGATGGCTGGGCTGCACTTGAGTGGGTGAAGTCAAGAAAATGGCTTCAAAGTGGGAAGGAATCAAAGGTTTATGTGTACATGGCTGGTGACAGTTCCGGTGGCAACATAGTTCATCATGTGGCAGTGAGGGCTGCTGAGGCAGGAATTGAGGTGCTTGGTAACATCCTTCTTCATCCATTGTTTGGTGGGGAGAAGAGGACTGAATCAGAAATTAGGCTTGATGGGAAGTACTTTGTGAGGCTACAAGACCGTGATTGGTATTGGAGGGCTTTTCTACCTGAGGGAGAGGATAGAGACCACCCTGCTTGTAACCCCTTTGGGCCAAGGGGTAAGAGCATTGCGGGGCTCGGGTTCCCAAAGAGTCTTGTTTGTGTGGCTGGCTTGGATCTTCTTCAAGATTGGCAATTGGCATATGCGGAAGGTCTCAGGAACTCTGGCCACCAGGTCGATCTCCTTTACCTACAGGAGGCCACTATTGGTTTCTACTTCTTGCCAAATAATGATCATTTCTATTGCCTTATGGGAAAGATAAAGAACTTCGTGAATCCTAACTGTTAATATACTATTACTGCTACCACTACTACCTACAGGAGGCCATACATAACAGAAGCTTGACATTTTCATTTGGGTTCTCTCTTTTTCTATTTTTGTATCTTCTCTTTTTTTTTTTTTTTTTCTTCTTTTCCTCCTACTTTGTAGTAATGGTGTGTAGTTATAAAAATCGTGTACCATTACGTTACTTCTTAGTTCTTATTGTCATAACATCTATGGTGGCCAATTTGAGAGTTCTGTAGCTGGGGGACTACTGCTGCTTCCTGTTCTATCTGCGCATGTCTTTTGAAGGGTAGCACCGGTTTTAGCAGTTTGAAGTACCAGAACTCTAAGTTCATATGTGGGGTTTGGCTGAACCATCGTATACAAGGCTTACCCCAATCAACTTTTTTGACCTTAATACCAGGAGGGGAGATAGAAGATAAGGATCAGTTGATCGCTTTAGTGAATGCATTTCTATTGTAGCACTAATTACTGAATGTGAACTGGAGCAGATCCGAACCTGTTATGAATTTGTATTTGTACGTTATATATAATATATTATAGATATATAGATGTCCAGTATATTTGCTTTTCGGTACTAGTTGGATTCTCTCCTCCAGGAACGATACAGAAGCCAATATTGTCGTGCTGTTCTCTGTTGCATCCTGCTATAGTTCCAATTAAGCAGTTATTGAAGCCCCCAAAAAAAAGAAAAAAAAGCCTATGTGACAAATGATGTTGCTGCTATTGAGTTCTTGAAGATAAATTACATACATTCATTGAGATGCTTGCGCCAAAACTTGGGTGTGCAGTTATTTCGGTCTTTCCTGATGGAAGGGCTATTGCGACAAAAGAAAAAGGAGGATGGAAGGCCTACGATAAAGGCTAATGTAAAACAAAGTTGCCTTGTGGGTGGCGTGTCCATTTGACCAGAAAAGTTAATTTGGAAAAAAAGAAAAAAGAAAAAAATTGGAAATTTATTCTTTTGTCTGCTCGAAAGGTTCATTCTTATCTTTGCTTTTTTCTTTGTGCTTAAAGGGTCATTCTTTTCATTCTTAGCATTCGCACCTTCCAAAATCTAAAGTAAGTCATTATCTTTAGCATCCGAATCATAAGCAACATCATAGTATAGAAGGGAAAGATAGTACTAGTGCACTAGTTATAAAAAAAAAAATTGAAGCGGTATTTCTTTCAAAAAAAAATTGATGGGAGATGAAGCATTTGATTTGTTCTCTAGTTTTCTTATTCTCTCTGCATTCCAATTAGGTTCGAAAAAATAAGATTCGCCTGAAAAAGTTGATACCAAATGTCAAGATGTGTTTGTTGTATCATGTGTTGCAAGGGGAAAATGAAATCGTATAATTGAACCCCCCGTGTGAGGGGCGAGGACTATCCTTAATCCTAGTAGCCTTAAGCCAAAACCCATTCCCCCCAAAAGTACATGAGAAACTTTCACGCAAAGAATGATTGGCAGGAGTTTGATCCATAGATTTCGCCATCTTTCAACGTCAATCTGATTAATTCTTGTCATCTCCGTTATTGCCTGTTCCATCAGGGTCTGTTTGGAGCTTGGGAAAACAGCAAAAACGGGAATTTGGCATTGCTTTGATGGGGGGAACCCATTTTTCTATTGGTTGGGATTTTTGGATGTATTCTTAGGGACCACTTTTCCGAACCCACGACCCCCATAAAGTCCAATTTAAAAAAATTAATCCTGTTGGGATTGCTTTTAAGTGTTTAATGGTCACTAAGTTGTAGGAACAGCTAAGCTTGAACAAGGACATGGAACCCTGTCTTTTATTGACTTTCTTGTGACACATTTATTTTATTTTGTATGTTGAATTGGGGCCTCAGCCTTGTGTGTGCAACTAAGGTTCGTTTGATATGTCTGATATTATAAAATCTGAGAAGATAAAGGTTAATAGTATAAGGTTTGATAAAAATTTAATATTATGTAGTGTTTGGTATATTATTATATAAGATATTATATTATATAAAATATAACTAAAAGAAGAGATTATATTAAATATAATTTTTAAATATTAAATTTAAAAATTAAAAATTAATATAATTATTTAAATAGTTATTATAATTATTTAGCTATTTTTTATTATATATAAAAATAATTTTATATTAAAAATTATTTATTTATTTACTTTTAATATTTTTTTCTTAAATATAAAAAATATGTGTGAGAGAGAGAGAGTGAAATAGAGATGAAGTTTTTATATATCGAAATCTAAGCAGGTTTAGTATCATATTCCTATACTTGGTTGTGTTTTTTATTATATATAATTAAATTTATATTAAATATTATTATTTATATATTTTAATAATAAATTTTTATTCCTATATTTTTATTTTAGTTTCAATAGTTATTTTACAATTATTTTTTTAAAAATATTTATTTATTATTAAATAATAATATTTTTTTATATTTTTATATTTTATATTTTATATTATTTATTTAATTTTCTTTTACTAAAATATATTAAAAAATAAAAAAGTAAAAGAACTTTTACACATTAAAAGCTAATCAAGCCTAATACGGCTTCCCTAGGCTGGATTAAGTTATCAATCATTATAACGTATAAACTAGGTTTGATGGATAAACTTATACAATACGTTGATTGCACTAAACAACAGATAAGGTCATAAGATATTCTATTATCTTATCCTATTATGCATAATGCGGCATGTCAAACACTCCCCACGTGCCCAAGACTTTGGTTTGAAGCTTGATTTTCACCTTTCTTGTGCAGATTATCCTGCTTTGCTTCCTGTCTTATTGTTAGTTGTCCTTATTACTTAGCTGTTTATGTCTTTGACAATATTCCTTAATGGAACAGGCCAAGTTATTGTAAACAAATAGGTTTTCCTTTATTGGGGAGACTATGGACAAAATACTTCATTTGTTTGGTCGGTACCTTGCTTTTTAACACAACAACATGGAATTATTCATTGCTTGCGGTTTGCGTGTTCACAACATTATGATGATTCTCCTATTCAGGTGTGTCATTAGTGCCTAATTTTATAGTTTATACTCATAGTCATAGTTGTCAATCCTAGTCACTTTCAGCTTTCAACTCAAAACCGTTTGCCATAAACAGCTTAGGGAAAAAGTATGATCCTTACCGGAGAAATTGAAACCCACAGATATGCTGTTAAGACTTAAAATAGCAGCAGCAGATTTGGAAATTCTTGATGACTTCTCACTTGTAGACATGTTTGATTGTGCATTTGTAAAATTGATTTTAAAATAAAGTAATTTATGTTTAATTGTTTCATTTGAGAAGTAGTTTTGACAAAAATTAAGAGAGTAAAAATCTAGAAGCAACAATTTTTTATTTTCATTTAGAATTGATTTTGAACCCAAAATTGATTTTGAAGAATGGATTCAATAAGAAATCAAATAAGATGGGAAAAGTGCAAAATTGATTTTGTATCCCAAAATCAATTTTAGAAGCCCCCAATGAAAATTCAAACACGCACAAATCTATCCCAGAAATAATTTCCGAATTTGGGTCACTGGTCAACAATTCTCATTTGAAAATGCTACAGCTAGTTGAAAAAAAATAATGAAAAAGAAAAAGAGGCTATAGATAGGCTTAGAGCTGTCAAAGTATAACCTTGGAAATGTGACATGAACTTCCTATATGAGCTTTGGGCAAGAATGATAAACTAGAATAATTCTAGACTTCTTCTTTGTTTTCAACTACTCCAATCTAGTAGGTGATTTTGGGTTGTTTTAGTCTCTTTTAAATAGTAGAAATTTCAATCATTTTTGCTCATGATTCAAAATTTATTAAATTCCAATTAATTTTTTTTCAAGCTACATTAGCACATTATAAAGATAAAGTTATTTCAACATTACCTTTTTTCATCTATAAGACTTGAACCCAAGATTGTTCTTAAAGAAAATATATGTCGAATTCTATTAACCAAGTTTTTAACAATTCTCTTAATTATTAAATAAAAATTATATGCTTTTATTTATATTTAATGTATTTTTATTTTTGATTAAATTAAAATAATATTTAAGGAGACATACAAAAGTCTAAAGCAAAATATTCCCAAAATGGTATCCCACTATTCTTCATGTAGGCTTTGAATGATTCTAGGCCAATTGGGGCCGGACCGCACCAAACACCCGGGGAGGAAGCAATCCCGTAATTTACAATCCATAGGCCTCAGAGTGGTTTCACTATCTTGCTTGGTTTATTTTCGTAATAAACGATACTGGGGGCAAAGTAAGTGGCATCTGATAATTCGGCTCCTAAGCTCATTATGTATGTAAAATTGTATATGAAGCCAATGTTATGTCACTGATAAGAATGACTACTGGCCTTTGGGTTGTTTGGGGGTGAGCCAAAAACAGAAGGGAGCCAACAAATGCAACAACTATCTATTCTCATCTGCTTTTTCCTCTACCGCAATCAAAGCGGTTTTCAAAAATAATTAACAAAGTAAAGCCCATAAAAAAAAAAAAAAATGGGGGAAGGAAAAATCATGA
Source organism: Pterocarpus santalinus (assembly GCA_031439595.1). Taxonomy (NCBI): domain Eukaryota; kingdom Viridiplantae; phylum Streptophyta; class Magnoliopsida; order Fabales; family Fabaceae; genus Pterocarpus; species Pterocarpus santalinus. The sequence continues at coordinate 65,432,811 of CM062532.1, forward strand.
GCAGTTTTTCTAATATGCCAGCAGATGGAACGTGAGAAAATCCAAAAGGTGACTAGGGGCTTGGATAACGCTGTTCATATACAGGAGGAACACGTACATCAAAAATATATAGGAGGAATACGGGCATTCCAATGACAAAGACGAGGAAAAGGACTATGAAAGAGTGCCATAAGAAAAACATGGGAAGCTACGAACATGGTTAGCACTATGAACTTTGAGTACAGAGCTTTGTCTTTTCAAAATTTAAAAGCTTAAACCTTTTACTACAAAACAAAAAAGCTTTAATCTTGTGATAATAACAGTGAAGGTTGAAACTAAACATATTTGTTAACTCAATAATTTAAGCAATGTTATCCGTACAATTGATAGTCATACAAAAATATGCAACTACTTGTGTTGACCATTTACTCAATTATCTTTAAAACAAAGACATGCACTAACAACTATATTATTTATTCTTTCGGTGCCTTTTTACTATTCTCTTTGACAATACTCTTTTTGTTTATTTTTATTTTTTGCTTTAAAAATTTAATTAAGTGTTTTTTTTTCTAACTTTTTAGGAATAGCTAGAAATTTTATAGAATTATAGTAATATTTTAAATATTTTAATAAAAACATCCAATCAAATTTTTTATGGTGTTTTTTAATGACCATCTTAATTCTTATATAATAACATTATAAAAACAGATAAAAGATTGGAAGGATTATATTTTTCAGTTGTGTCGGCTGCTTTATTTTCTGTAAATACTCTTGACATGATATAAATATTGGTAAATTATAGAATGCTTACCTTCAAATATGAACATCAAAATATTTACCTTCTTTTTATCTATTATAGGCAATTACTTTATTTTAATTATTTATTTGATACTAAGTTCTGAGTTTCAAGTTCTATGAATACCGAATTTCGAGTTAAAAATTAGGACTTGCACTAACAAATATCAATGTAAGGGCATCGGATTCCGAGTTCCGAGTTGGGTTTCACATTGGCAAAAATGTACAAACACCGAGTTTTGAGTTTCGAGTTGGACATTGACAACAGGTTACCTGATACCAACTTGATAGACTATAATATTCTAATATTATGTATTAATATATTAAATTTATTCTATTATTTTCTATTATTAAATTTATAAATAACTTTAAATCAATAATTTAATTTTAACTAAATATTTAATATTCATATTCTATGATGAATATTTTAAATACTACCATAAATATCGATCTTCAGCAAGTAACTTTTACTTGTCAGCAATAAGGAAATAAAAAAGACAGGTTGTACATTTAAAATAACACGGGAACAAAAATCAAATATCAACCACCAACAAAAAGACAGGATTTATGACAAATAGCTTGTTATTACCCGATTTCGGGGTCAAAATCAAGTATCAGGTAATGACTTCTACGGGTAAATGAGTTTGGGTCCTACTTATCTTGTGGGGTGTATCTAGCGAACAAACTTCCAAAATTGCTCTCTCATTCTGACGGTGCCCAAAAAGTACATAATACATAGTTCCATACGCACAAGGGATTTTAACTTTTATAAAGCGAAAAAAGAAATTAAACCGACCACGCATAGCAAAAGTCGTTGAACAAGGGAACTCCCCCACCCTAAAACAAACAAACGAAAAAAGAAACTCTTCTCTTCTTCTTTTGGGTGCAGTTGATCATTTGCATGTGCTCTATTCATAGAACCCTCGTTAAGACATACTCTTACTATTTGTTAGATTTGTGTGTGTTTGGTTTCAGGTTGAAGCCTTCAAAGTCCCGTTTGAACTTGTAAATTACTTTGAACGGAGTGTGAAATATGGTTGGGTTCAGTTGAGCCAAAATCAACATTGACTTCAAACTTGATTCTTTTTTCTTTTTCCCTAGATTATTCTCTCACTCAACATGGGAGAAACTAATATCTCAAGATACAGTCAAACACCTTAGTGGGAGTCCTTTTGAACATCTTCCACTCAGACTAACACCTTGTTAATACTTCAAACTTGAATTTAACCCCTTAAACTTGAAAGTACTATTTTATTACTTTTGTGGTAGATAAAAAATTTTTAAAGTATGTATTGACAATTTTTATTAATGTAATATTATATTATCAATTAAATATTATTAAATAAATAAAAATTCAATAACTTTGAACTATTAAAATATTATAAAAGTGGTTTTATTTTATAATGTTTAAATAAAATTTTAATTGTAAAAGAAATAATTCTCCATCAATCTATTTATTCAACCTAAAAAAGTAAATTCATATCCCTTTTAATAATTACACATATAAAGGTGATTTTTTTCCTCACATCACACGCTCAATAAATTCAACAAGGGAGTTCACACCCACCAGAACACTGCAGTCAGTGTTGAAGGGGTTATTATGATTTGGGGTTTTATAATATTGGGCGGTAGTAAGGAGTGATTGTCCTTGAAGAGGCCATGCACTGGGGATTTTGCACTTGATATTGAGATCATTTTATCATTCTGATTATTGAGCTTGCTTTGAAATTTTGTGAAGGTTGCCATTCAGCAAGCTGCAGATCCAAGTGCTTATGAATGTTCTAGGTGGTTTTTCAATTTGGGAATTTTCAAAGCTAAAATATACCCTTAATCATGGACGAGTACATAAACAAAAGCCTCTTCACTTTATTGCCCTATTGATAGGCAGACTGGTTATGCATGATTTCTGTTTCGTCTGGGCTTGCAAAGGTTTAGCGAGGAAGCACACATAATGTGATAAATTACATTCCACAATCATGATAGGTAATGTGATCAGAATGAAGATCTCTCTGAAGTGGATAGAATAAAAGAAAATTTTAGCTTCAGAAATTCACACCTGGAATTCTATTTATGGGCTTTTGTTGATGCTTGAACCAATTTGATCTGGAACTGATACTACGGGTCAGTGTTGGCGACCTATTGCTCTATGAGACAATATTTCTACACTATAGTGTTTTATCTTTTGGCACAGGGGACTGAGGGGAATCACCACCAACTAGATGAAGATGGAAATGGAATGGTCCTAGTGCTTACTTGTATACTGAATTGATATCATTCTAAAAGCTGATCTTCTAGTTTCTTTTTATTGATAATGAGTAATGACAAATAGGAATTAACCAGTTCAATCAAGTGAGCTGCCAAGCTTTAAAACACTGCATGCATCCATACGCAATTGGCTTTCTGCGAAATTTTTTTTGATAAAAGTATATGCAATAATCAAATATTCAAATTTGAGTATTTGTGTATTACCAAGAATAAATGCAGCCCTCCTCTGGATTAACATATATTTTTCACTCTAATTCTTTATTACAAGCATAATCAGCCAATGAAATTAGGGCATCTATATCAGACAAAATTTAGCTGACAAAACAATTGAAAGATTAGTTTCAAATCGACTGGGAAGAGGACATCGATTCAAAGAATTGATTGTTTGGTGCAAGGTAAGTAAGCTCCAATTTCATTTATGTATTAAATGTTCCCATATCACCTTCATCCCTGCTCTTCCGAAGTTCCACCATGGCTTTGTAAGTTGTAAATAGTCTCTGCATGTAGTCAACAGTTACTCTGTTATGTGGAATTGTAGTCTCCTATAAAATTTAATGGATATGAACATTAATATCTTTGGCAGATAGATATGTCCTGCCTGGGTGGAGGTGTGGGACTGATTTTGGATTTTGCAAGCACTAAAGCACTCAGCATGTTGGGGCCCTTCATTTCCCAAAGACTGCACAGGTACAACACCATCTGCAATAAATACTGTCAGTAAAGCAAGCCAGCATACAATGAGAAAAACTAGAGCGACAGAATCATGTTCTATGGCTTGACTTTGAAGAATAAGCAATCAGTTTGAATACAGGCACATGTTGGGGTTAAAAATGAGTAACTGCTATACTCTCTCTCTCTCTCTCTCTCTCTCTCTCTCTCTCTCTCTCTCTCTCTCTCTCTCTCTCTCTCTCTCTCTCTCTCTCTCTCTCTCTCTCTCTCTCTCTCTCTCTCTCTCTCTCTCTCTCTCTCTCTCTCTCTCTCTCTCTCTCTCTCTCTCTCTTTTAAAAGGTGATAAATTAGCTTTCACAGTTTCACTAGTAAAAAGATAATTATCTTCGAACTTCCAAATATAATTTATGATTTTATGTAAAAGATACAATGAGAACATTAGTATAGGCAATACAGTGAATAACAACAAGAGAGTGTGGCATTGCACCAGACATTAACATATTCTGTAGGGAAAACCAGCAAAGACTAATCTTTTTCAAAAGATCCTGCGAATTGTTGAAGCCTATCTTATCTTGGGAGTTGTAAAGGTTAAGTAGTTAAAGCTAAACCATCTAGATTTCATAATAAAGTGTTACTTCAAATTGAATGTCTCTCGGATAGACATGACCATCCATCTTAGAATGAATGGATGCCTTCAGTAGCACAGCAACATCTAGTCAATCTGATGAATGGCTGAGTGCCATCCACTACCATATGATACAATACAAGACAATTTGGAGTTATAGATCTAGGGCTTCTCAAATTAGTAAAGCTAATTTGATTTTTATATTCATTTATTAGCTTGTAATCTATGAATTTTGATTAGATATTTTAACAAATCAGTAAGGACAAGGGTGGCAGCAATGGTGCTTTGTACAGAACGAGTCCAAGAGGCACCATTCAAACCAATCCCATGATCAGAAAAATTGAGAATTATAGGCATTGAGGAGCAACAAGTTCAAAATTAAATCCAAGCATAGGTATTCAACCAAATTATTAATGCCATGAGAGACAAAATAGGCAATCCATGCGAATAAGAATATCTTAAAAGAAACCTCAAGAAAAGATGCATACCTACAAATTATTTAACTAGCAAGCCACTGAAGATGTCCCTTGCACTTCAAATATTTTTTTTTCTAACTAATATTAGGGCTATGTGCAACCACACGTGTAGAATTTCCTTGAATGCATTCTCATCATAGAATGTATTCAATGTGGTGGGCATTCTTTCGCTAGAAATTGTGGACAGCTCAATTTCGGGCAAGTGTAACGAACATCTTCACACTAATCTGCTGAATCACCGTGCTTACAATAACGGAAACAGGCAAAATGCAAGACCATATATTTTATGATGGAAATGCACCCAAGGGGACTTCATAACCATGCTTGAACATTTGTCCCAATATTTTCAAAACCATGGATCTCTGACCACAGCTCAAGTAAGCTCTGTACATTATCCACAATGTCTTCTTTGAGCAATCAAGGTTAATAACTTCCATCTCATTAAGGACACTTTGCATTTCCTCAAAACGCTTCTGTGATCCGTACATGACCAGCTTACAATGATATAAAGACCGGCAGATTCTCCACCCAGCACATTCAGCACGTTTCACAAAAGTTTCTAGCCTTTCTACAGCATTGCACCGAAAATAAGTTGCAATTATGCATCTCATAATACCTGAGGTGGTTACAGGGGTTCTGTGCTCAAATGCCTCATTTATTGCATTCTCCATTTCCTCTAACCACTCCTCCTGGGCATAGAGCTTAATCAACAACACGTTCAACCACGGCCTGTACTGTTCTTGTGGAATAAACTTCAACAATACCTCTATCTTCTTAACTTTATCTGCATCAGAACTTCTACAATATGCACATATCATGGACCTGATCAACGGAATTTCATTTTCATTTACATGATCCCTTACCAAAGAATACGTCTCTTCCATCTTCTCCAGATTACCCGAATGTGCATAGCCTCGAAGCATTAGCAGGTAGGTTTTCAAGTTAGGCTTGACAGGGCCTGCCTTCAATATTTCAAAAACCTTCTCCATATCATCCCACATCCAAGCTGCAATGTATCCGGCAATTAAATTATTATACGTGTTCGTATTAAGCGGAAGGTCCAACTTATTTATCTCCTGGTACGTCGCTTCCATGTGATCAACCAGCATCAAGCGACCGAAAACAGATATGAGAATATTGTATGTGGCAATGGAAGGAGTGCAAGTTGCATCCTTCTTCATATCACAAAACAAGGACTGGCACCTATCAGCACGACCATTGAACATAAAAGCACCCATAAGCGCATTGTAAATGCTGGTCGACTTCATACCCTTTTTCGCAGCCTCCTCAAAGAGCTCAACAGCAAGATCAATATTCTTATGTCTACCCGCAGCTTTTATCCCCTTAGAATACTCATACACGCTCATGCCAGCACCAGAAAACTTCCTCCTCCAATTAAACACCTGAATCACAAACAACCCAAATCCAATGACAAAACAGGTGTGACTTCCAAATCAACGGGTACATTTATTTGTATTCATTTTGTAAGAATTTTTTTGTTTAAAAAATAAATAAAACATTACTTCCTAAATTTTTATAAAACCATTTTAGATAAGATTATTAAAAAAATTCAGAAGATAATGACCATTTTGCTTATGATAATATCAATTCTAGAAAAATTTATCTTAAAATCACAATTTCAATTAAAGTTTATCCGAACGCGTCCAATTTTTCAGTTTAACTAGCACTAGCTGGTGAACACAAGAACCATCACAGAATCAAAGTTGGGAAAAATTTGCAAATTACCTGAAGGGCCAAGGAAGGCCACGAATCCAACTCATTCAAGAGCTCGAGCAACACGGATCCAGAAGGGTGAGGTTGAATCAGAGATTCAGAATTCTCGTCGAGGATCTTGAGCACCCTAGCAGAGTCCCAGGATTCCCGAACAAGTTCGTTCCTCAAAATCGAAGCTTTATTGTTAAGATCCTCTTTGGGCGGAGGCCCAGGTTTCGCGGTGAAGAGGAAAACGATTTCGGTAAGCTTGCGGGGAGGGGGGACGGCGGTGCAGTGGCGGCGCGTGAGGGCACGCGAGTGTGAGTTGGTGAAGGTGGGGATAATGGGTTTGGGGTATGGAGGAGAGAAGGGGATTCCATGGGAGTGCAAGCAGAAGACCTCGGCTTGCGCTGCTGCGTCTGAAGAGAATCTCCACACCCGCTTCATTGTTTGGTACTTTGAGATTTTCCTAGGGTTTTACAAAACCCATTGCCCCCCTCCCTCACTCTCTCCTACTCGCACACCACAGGGCTTCAACTTGCCTCTTTTTTTGTATTTGGGAATGGGCATTTTTTGTCCACGTTCAGTTGGGCCGGCCCATTTATACATCACTTTATGCATGTACTTTGAATGTTTTTGGAAAAAATATACTTTGATAATTTTGACAAAGTTTTTATTTTTAGTTTGAAAAAAAAATATCAAAGTATATGACCAAAAAAAAAATTACGAAAGCATCAACATATTAAGATTAGTGGTAAGTAACGGAGCAGAGTAAAATAAAGTTTAAGAGAGTGGAATGGAACGGAATGAGATAGAGTAATTATTCTATTCTATTATTTAGATAAACAGAAAATAGGATTTTGGTATAATAGGATAGAATCAATTCTCTCACTAACCACTTCACTCCACTATAACCTTATCAATCCAAATGATGGAAGCCTGTTACACTCTTTTAGGCTCCATTTTATTTTATCCTAAACCACTAATCCAAACATACCCTAAGATGCAATTTGATAGTACTCTTTTAGGGGATGCTTCTGTTTATGAAAAATAAAAGTCAATTTTTTCTATTTGATAAATAAAAAAATTAGGACACTTTTGTTATTGCTTTTTAAAAGCTAAGGATGTTCTTGAGAGCTATCATAGGATACTTTTTAAAGTTAGTTTGTCCTCTCTAAAATATAAAAGATTTATATAATCTTGTTTTTTTTAATGATAGTACAAGTAGGAATTACTCTCTTTAATATTTATGTTCATTATAATTATTTTAGTTTTTAAAAATAATTTTACTAAATAGTACTCTTATAGCTCCTATTTATTGAGAGTAATTTTTATATAATTTTACCAAACAATATTATAATAACTTTTTAAAAATAATTTTTAGAGAGTTAAGATAGTTCAATAGCTCTAAAAATATTACAACAATATCAAACTAAGCTTTACATCTTTTTAGTTTACCTAACAAAAAAAAATTATACTTTTCGTAAGCAAAAATACTACTTTAAATAGCACTACCATATCCGGCCTAATTCTCACTAAAGCATTCAATGTGATAATTGTTTTTCATATTGAGAACTGATAGGAGGACGCACAAACAGTGGATACACATGCGGCGCATACTGAAAAATGAAAAAAATGACAAAAATACTTGAATGATGGGTCCCATATAATCATTGCTACTTTTGTTCAAAATTTTTTTTATTCAGAAATTTTACACAAAACTTACCAGCATGTGCATTGTTCACGCTGGTAAGTTTTATGGAAACACAATTTACCAGTTTGAACAGTACACATGCTGGTAAGTATAACAAAAACTTATTAGTGTTTTTCAATAATACGCTGGTAAGTTTTGTATTTTATATATAGAACTTACCAGCATATTATTAAAAAATAATAGTAAATTTTTGAATAAAAAAATTGAACAAAAGTAATAATGATTATGTGAGACTTATTATTCAAACATTTTTATAGTTTTACTCATTTTTTTGGTATATGTATTGTATTACGTCACAAAAGATGCGTCCCCAAATATTTGTCTTTTATGTTATCTCTTATTTCATCTATTAACCTAACATCTTCTTGTGTTTGGTTATTTTCGTTCAACTTCAATTTCTCTTGCTTTTTGATTTGTATCATTAATAATGCTAGCTTATTGGTACTCCTTATTGGTAATCCTTACTTTATCGGTGATTTGATAATCATTACACCTCTTACCTTCAAACATAATATAAAATTCATGGATATTGTCTCTTCTAAAATTGGGGGTGCATTTTAAAGGATAAATTAAAGGATAAAGTGCATGATCTCAATCGTTAATAAAAAATCAACGATTATGATTTTATAATATATAAATATCAATATAATATATTATATATGTGAAATAATTTATACCTTTGAGTTTTACATATTTCATCCTTTAAAATATATGATTGAGATTATATATTTTATCCTTTAAAATGTACCTCTTACTTTAAAAGAACTAAATCCAAAATTTACATATGATTGATGAATCACTCAATTGAAGTTCATACATACATAAATGTCTATTAGAGAAATGAATAGTTTTATGTGAAAATTTTATATAAATTAAGAGATTAGTTTTAATATATTATTAGTATAAATAATTTTATATTATCATCAATTATACTTTATCATATATATGACTTTTAATATAATATTTATTAAAATTAAATTTATGAGCTAATTATATGTAAATTTTTCACAAGAATCAGAATGGTGGGCCGAACATAGAATATGAGAGATTAAATTTACCAACAAACGGATCATTTATGAAATTTTTCATACGAGATAGGATCGGATGTACAGTCGTCAATGAGACAATCAATAATAAAAGATATGTCTATATATATATATATATATATATATATATATATATATATATATATATCAAAAAATCTTTTTAAAATGTGCTATTGGGAGTGCATTTCTTCCTGCACTGACTGTGGACAATCTCCTTCACCGTCATCCGCTTTATCCTTCATGTATATCTTCATCACACAAAAGCCGAAAAATGCGTTGAGTTTACTGTTTTTGTCGGACATATAATACAGCAGAATCTTCTGCTGAAGACAAAAGACAAGTGAAACAGGTAGAAAGAATCTTTGGTCCTTCTGCTCCAAGAGGTATGACATGACTATCAAGCTAGTAAAGTGTATTTGTCAGACATTTATACAGCACAATTGCCATTCTTTCTGTTTTCCTATGCAAATGAGTTGTGATTCTTATAATCTTGAAGCCACTCTTTGGACATGAATTCCAGCTGTTTAGTACTGTACTAGGTTTGATGTTTCATCTAACTTTTACTTTGTTCAAGTCTCTGGGTTAGCTTTGACATCTTCAGCTTCTGTATGAAATGGATCTCTAAAATGGTTTATTATCAATGGTATTGGTTCATCTTCACTGTTTCACACAGTAACATTACGTTTTGCTGGGAAATTTTTAATTTTGAGGCGATTCACAAAGAGAGTGAGGGTTGTGAGGAACTGGGTATGATCCATTTTTGGTTTTGCATGTTTCCCTCTTATTCAAGCGTTGTTGACAAATGGTTTAACTTGAAGATGATTCACTGGGGAGGGGCATGCGAGTTATTGGGTATGATTCATTTTCTGGTTTTGCTTGCTTTTGCCTGAAGTTGATTTTTCCCTGAACATGGAAAATGTTTTAGGTTTATCAGGTGGGGTTGTTCTGTTATCCTCTAATAACCCACTGAAGAGAGAGAAAAAAGAAAAAAAAAAACATGATAATTCATATTCGTCAGACTTAAGAATATGATGCTTGTCAAATTCCTGGTAACCTTCTATAGGTCAAGGGAAGGTTCTGGTATTTCTTTAAATTTAATGCATCAGCACAAAAGGCAACCCCATTAACTGGAGTTGGAATCAATACTACTGAGCAGACGCTTTTGACAAGCAAAGAGGTCAACTTTATAGTCAATTGTACTACATTAACTTAACATATAGTTCTTTTTGATTGCTAATTGTTTTAAACTGCTAATTCCAATTTTTCATTATGCTAATTATTGCTTCAGAAATTTTTTTCAGAGAAATGAAATCCAGAAATTTACTCATCTTTTTGTCTACAACTTTTTTGTAGGGTTGACAAGCACGTAGATGCTATGAAGATTTTGTAGCAGATAAGATGCTTGGGCATTACGAAATCTTGTCAGTTGCTGTGAATTATGTATGCTACATCCGCTGCAATTTACACTGACAAAATGGGTTATGCTATGAGTAGATTGGAGATAGATTCCGACATCTCTGATGATGGAAATGCCATCCTTGAAGATTGTAGCACTCAACCAACTAAAAAATCATTGAACAATTTAGACAATGAAATTGCTCAGCTTACAAAGTTGAAGTCGACGCCTCATCAATTGCTAGGCCAAGTTGGACCTGGAAGGCCAGAGTTGCCTGTTTCACCTGTGAAGTTGCTGGCAGGTCGGGAATCTAATTATTCAGGGCGGGGAAGGTTTTCATCAGCTGATTGTTGTCATCTTTTAAGCAGATATTTGCCAGCAAATGGCCCCTCACTTATTGATCAAATGGCAAGTCGAGTGTATGTCTCTCAGTTCTCAGCTGATGGTTCTCTTTTTGTTGCTGGGTTTCAGGTAAAATGTTTTCTGCTTCAACCTTTATTTGATTCTTTCAATGCTCCAATATGTTACCTATTCTATGATGCAAATCATATTGCATGGTGGAAACTACATAGACAATAATTAATATAGCAAGAACTATGTTTGTGAAATCTATCTTCCTTCTAGGGAATAGGAAAGCTTGCTTCATTTATGGTCATATCAGGCATGTTCTTTGTTGATCTGTTGTTGAAGGAGGAAAAAAAAAAAAAAAAAAAAGAAGGATGCGATTGTTTTAATTTTAATTAAATCAAGAACATCTACTTTGCAGGGAAGCCACATAAGAATATACAATGTGGATAAAGGTTGGAAAATTCAGAAGAATATTCTAGCCAAAAGTTTGAGATGGACAATCACTGATACATCTCTTTCCCCCGATCAACGCTTTCTTGTGAGTTCCTGTGTTTTTACTTTTTATCTATATAATTGCATGAATAAAAATTGTCTGCATCCTTTTGATCCATTGCTTTCCTCTACAAGTATGTGTGGTATCATGGAGGAAAAGGAAAGGAAAGGAATAGGATGGAAAAGAAAAGAAAATAAATGGAAGGAAAGGAAGGGAGAAGTCGAGGAGTTATCCCTCCCTTATTTGCTATCATCCAATGGAAATGAAGGGAGGCTTCCCTTCTTTTGTTTAATATCACCAAAGAAAAGAATGGAAATGTATGAGAACGGAAATGTATTTAATTTGTAGTGGGACCCACATAAATCTCTTCCCTTCCGTTCTCTTCCTTTCCATCCAAGAGGGAGAGGTCCTGTGGAAATGTCATCCCTCTGAATCCTTTCTTTTCCATCAACAGATGCATGCCAAACAAAGGATTAAGTCCCTTCCTCTACCACTTTCCTTTCCTTTCCCTCCCAAAAATGCATACCAAACAAAACCTACATTTTTTTCGGAGTGGGGGTGCTATAGTACATTTCTACTGTTGTTAACCTTTTTCTTATGGCATCTGCACTCTTCAATTTCAGGTTTATGCCAGCATGTCACCCATTGTACATATTGTGAATGTTGGATCTGCTGAAACAGAGTCCCTAGCAAATGTTACGGTATTGATAAGTAGTGCAGCTCTTTGACTTTAAATTGTTCTTCTGGTTCCATAAATACTGCAATTATCTTGATAGCTATAGAATGTTACAGAAGAGTAGACATTCAAAAATTTAATCTTTCAAGATATGTGTCAATCACTGGTGGTGGATGTTTCATGCAAAGATTATTTTCAGTTGTATTTTTTTCATTTTGTGATGTGTTTCAGTTCTTATAATATGCAGGATATCCATGATGGTTTGGATCTTTCTTCAAATGATGATGGAGGTTACTCTGTTGGAATTTTCACTGTGAAATTCTCAACAGATGGGAGAGAGTTAGTTGCAGGAAGTAGTGGTGACTCTATATATGTATATGATCTTGAAGCAAATAAACTTTCACTTCGAATTTTAGCTCATACGGTATTGTTACAGGGCATAAACACTACATTTATTTAGCTTCACTTCCCCTGTATTGTATGTTATTTATTTGTCTGTTTTCTGGGATGAATTAAGTTAGATGACTTCATAACTTAGTGGTAGCTCTAGGGCTGTTGTGTACAATTGGTTTTGCACAAGATGAAGAGGACTTTTTATATTTCATAGGATAGCATATATTGTTGAGCTGCATAATGGGAATTTGACTTATTTTATGATATTTGGCAGTGCTTTTACATTAATGCTTGTGAAACTCTATATGAGATTTTCTGCGTTCGGTGATATATTTGTTAAAAACATCAAAAGTATATGAAGAACTTTGAAGAATGCTAGATTTTTCTATCCCAAGGGGGAAACTTTTGGAGATATTCCTAGCAGTTGTTTGAACTCACAATGCTATGACTATTTTGCTTTCTGATTATGCAAAAAGCGTGATCATTTGTGAAAAATATTTCAATTAGGAAATAAACATTTACTAGCTGTAATGAGTAGTTTCTACTCTTTGTTTCCGTGCACACGTGTGCATGTATTCATTAATTGGTTTGCTGGTGGTTTGCTAGTTGTAATGAGCAATTCAGCCTATTTTCTTTTTCATCTTCAAAATATTTGGAAAGGGGAAAAAAAAGAAGAAGAAAAACTTACAAATAGGATTAGCTATGTTGGTGTAGAAGGATTGGAAAGTCCAGTGATGGGCATGACATGGCCACGTAACCATGCTACTTGTCAGTACCACCCACCCTGGCTGCCCCAAAAGAAAAGGAAATATTCAAAACCACCTAAAAAGAAAAAAGATAAAAAATCCATTGGGTTGGACTTGCATTTGTTTTTTTTTGGTGGATAATCAAGAATATTAACCTAGAGTGGTTCTAAGTTCTAACATTTGGTTTTTCATTTTGTATTTTCAGTCTGATGTGAACACTGTATGTTTTGCTGATGAAGCTAGCCATCTTATTTACTCTGGGAGTGATGATACTTTCTGCAAGGTATGTTCTGCACTATAGCTGTAGATGGATTTTTTATTAAGACTACCTGATTGTAAAGAAATATACTGGCATCTTTTGCATAGGAAGTCATTGTCATTACTCATCATCGAGGTTTAAAAAACAATGAAGCTGAGAGTTTTTATTAATGGAGATAAGTGTCAGAGTTCTTTGCTATGGTCATCACGGCTTATTGCAGTTTCCATAAGTATTCTGGCACCGTTGCCCTTTTTTCCCGTTTTATAGTGAAGGACACATTCTAAGGTATAAATTTGTTTAGGTCTGGGATAGGCGTTGCTTAAGTTCTACGGGCAAGCCTGCAGGGGTTCTAATGGGACACCTTGAGGGCATTACATTTATTGATAGCCGTGGAGATGGGCGTTATTTCATTTCAAATGGTAAAGACCAGACCATCAAACTTTGGGATATACGCAAAATGTCATCCAATGCTACCTGGTATGCTCATTTTTAGCTTCCAATATTTTTCTAATGTTCATTCTTTTAAAGTTTGAAACTCCATGATATATATTCTGATAAAAAAGAAAGTAAATGATGTGAAGTGGTTAATTTAAATTTCTTGCTAAGAGAATGATGATTTGTTTTGGGGGTAAATAAACTTGCTTGCGATATCCATTTTAAGACTCCTGTTAATATGTCTGAAGTGTCTTTACCTTTCTTGGAGTATAATATTTCAATAATTTCTGGATGAAATGCTTGGTAATCACGACATACTATAACTGAATTTCCTTCATTCCAGCAATCCCGGCTATAGGAGTTATGAATGGGATTACAGGTGGATGGACTACCCACCTCAAGCGAAAAATTTGAAGCATCCATGTGATCAGTCCGTGGCTACATATGGAGGCCATTCAGTCCTACGCACTCTTATCCGCTGCTATTTCTCCCCAGCATTTAGGTGGGCACTAAACTTACTCTGTAATTATTCCTTTTTCTTTTTGCTGTTCCCTTGCTATCTTATTCTTCCTACAAGCTCAGTCATTTTTTTTTCGTGAAACAGTCTTCTTGGTCAGTTCTAATTAACATTTTCTAAATATGCTGTGCTTGTGGTTAAGAAAGGAGATTTTTTTTTTTTTTGGGGGGGGGGGGGTGTGTGCCAGCAGAAAGAAAGACAAATCTTTCCAGGTTCATATTCGGACTAGCATGCAGCTTGCTTGTGCGTATTAAGTTTTCATGCTGGTTATTTCCAGCAAGATTTTCTCTTCAAAATGTTGGAATTGTCATCATATTTAAAATATTTCAGTTAACGTGTTTTTTTTTTTGCCATTCGCAGCACTGGCCAAAAGTACATCTATACTGGATCACACAATGCACGTGTTTATATATACGATTTGGTATGTATATCAGTTAATGCTGCTCTAGCTATATTTGCATGTTTTATGATTGCAACGATTTTATTTAGGTGCAAGTCAACAAATAGTATAATCCATAACCACATTTTATAAGGTAATATTCATTAATTAACATGGACCAAACTAAAATTCTCCTTACAATTTGTTATTCTGAGATCATATCTATTTTATACATTTTCCATTTTTTATTGATAACAAGGTGGGGATTTTGATAGTTGCAGCATGAATTTTGAACACTTGAGTGATATATAAGACTAGGGTATGCTATCTTCTTTCCCTTCCCATAGACCCATACCGTGCATAAAAAGCAATATCCTGATCACAAATTCACAATGAACTGAACATCAATCTTTGGAATGTTCCCTGTGCCTACTTTATTGAATGCTCCACGTGTAGCAACTGTGAGCAACAAAATTGTAAAGGAAGTACCAAGTAACTCCATAGACATCCACATAGCCACCATGCACGATCATGCTTTGTCCCTACGAGGGAATTTTGCACTTAAATAAAAATGCTGTTTTAATTTAATTTATTTCCACCACCTCCCTTACAAAAAAACTATCCGAAGAAGAAGAAATGAAGTCTTTGTTGGCTCTCTCTTGACCTGTTGATGTTAAACTCTGATGATTTCATTTTAGGTTAGTGGAGCTCAAGTTGCAACACTAAAGCATCACAAATCACCTGTAAGAGATTGTAGCTGGCATCCACTCCAAACCACACTTGTTAGCTCTTCTTGGGACGGGGATGTCGTGAAATGGGGATTTGATGGGAGTGGTGAAGTACCTGCCCTTTCCACTAAAAGGAGGGCTTCCAGAAGATACTTTTAATAGATTACCTATGATGTAAAATCAAATCAGTTATCAAGTGATCTCGGAGATATCCATGTTCATGAAGATATGTTGTTGGCATAATAAGGTGCAATATGGAGTACCACAAAATCTTGTACATAAATAGCCACACGAATTGACATGGAGGTTGATTCATTTGTAAGCAGTGTATGTATGTAATAAATTTATGTAATAATTGGTGTCTCGCTACTTGTAATGAATCTAGTCGTTGGCCTTTGTACTTTTGCTGAAGCAATTGCATGGTACGCCACAATTATTGTCGATGCACATTTTGTGAAAGTTCGAGAATAAAGCCAAATGCTTCTAGCTTCTAGTTCGAGTGTTTGGCGGTCTTTGGTATTTTAACAATTAACCCCTGCCGCTTATAAATCAAAACTCGTAAGTGTTTGGAGAATTTATCAAATTTATTTTCTATTAAGCAAATCTCACATCAAGGGCGCAAGATAGCCGCTTCTATAATTTCGGAACCTTCCTCTTTCATTTGTTTTGGTCATCATTGGGGGAACCCTTCAGAGTTCAGACCAAAGGTGGTAATGTCAAGCACTCAAGCTGTGAGAGTTTGGGCCCCCCTGTCTGGTTGGATAGTAATGTTACATAGATTCCGCGTACACTCATTGGCACAGATTTCAAGTTCTATTGAATTTGAGTTCGCCTTATATAATACAACACAAATAAAAATTAAACATAATATTACATGTAGACGACACGCTAGTTTAGACGATGTATAGTTTCAAGTAACGTTGTATTTTGTACATGAAATTAGTAAAAAATTCAAGTGATTATTTAATTTTATTGAGAAGTTATTTGTTACTATTGAGTAGTTAGCAATTTAAATAAACATGAAGTTAGACAATACTTTTTGAAAAAAAAAATTTCCTAATTATTGAGGGGCACATATTACCACTAAATGGCTATATTGAAATTATGGTTATATATAAATGTAAATAAAAATAAGGACAACTTTGAAATGACCATTTCTTATATTTAGTGGTAACTTGTTAACACTTAGAGGGTATTTGATATGAGATAATTCATCTGTATTACTAGAAATGTTGGATTAAATTATCTGGATCCATAATATTATCTTATTTGGTTGAGATACATTGCTAACAATCTAAATTTTCAAAAAAAATCTATATTACCTTTAAACTGGCAATGTGGATTGCCCTCATGAGAGGTTTTTATGTGAATTAACACATGGATGATAATTCTCCGGTTGTTATTATTATATTAGTAAAAGACATACATTATATAGTAATTTTTTAATATATCAAATATGATAACGTAAATGGACAGTTAGATTATCTGTACATACTAAACGCTGTATTATAAGATTACTAATAATTTAAAAAATGACAATCTTTTTGAATAGTAGCCTAGATTATCAATAATCTTATTAGACAATATGTCAAATGCCATCTTAACAACTAATAAATGGACAAAGTTACTATATATATATTTTAAAGAAAAGAGAGGATTATAACATAAAAAAGAAAGAAGATAGTTAATGATAGTCTAAAATTAATAAAAATAAATAAAAACATAAAAGTATTGATATTTTATCAATTATCATATTTTTTTATATTTTTTAATATAATTAATACTTTATTATAAAATAATTATTGTGATGCATAAAAGAAATTAAGGTATAACATCCTTGCTATGTTTTCTTTGGGTTAGAACTAGCTATTTAAATTAGAGAAAAATTTGTTATTAGCTATTACTTTTTTTTAAAATGATTATTTGTTACAAGTGAGTGGCTAAAAATGTAAATAATATTTTTATTATTAAGGGTATTATACTATTATTCTTTACTAGTTAAAATTATTTGCTTCTCTTTATATAATTTTTTATCAATTTCTTTTGATAATTTTAATGTACTTAATCTTTTTTCTTAAATAACGTTTTTTATTAGTCCTTACCATTATTTTCCCCTATCATTATATATAAATACAAACTAAAAGACTAACCTACTCCTTATTTTAAATGGAAAATAAATTGACCAATGTAATTTGGCGAAAGTCTTTTTTTTTTTTTTTTTTTAACTTAGTTCTTTTGATTACTACTAAATGCTCCAAAAACAAAATAAAAAATTGAACAGTTTTCCTCCGAGTTTATATCGCATTCTATCTCTTTATCCAAATAATAAAATAACCGGTAAGTTTTATTGATGCTTCTTGAATCCTCCTTACTTACGATCGTATTCTAACTTTGGTGAAGAAAATTTAAGTGATTTCGAATGTGTAAAGGATATTAATATGTTTTTTACCCATAGAACTCATAACGTGACATGTCAACTAGAACATGCCATTACCGAGGTAACAACCCGATATGACGAACGACAATGAGTTACATATGGGAAAAGCCGCCATTTGAGGGAAGTTGTTGAACTGCTGCTCCTCTTATTTCACTTTCCATGTGTAGTCCCCATAAACAGCCAGTCCAAAGCCAAACCTCAAATGGCATGTAACTACAAGTCAACAAGTATTTTTTTGTTTTTTCACATGGAGCCTTCTAGGAGTTGGTAGCGGAGGAGGGAATCAAATCAACTCCTTTGTGTGTGTGGTTTTTTGTTTTTAAATCTTTCGTTTCACTCAGAGCCTTTTTATTTAGAGCCTTCATTGGAGGTGCCAGTTAAGTTACACCACATTAGCTAATTCAACGAGTATTTATATAGTCTCAGTGCCAAAAAAAATTGGCAAGCCTAAAGACACAGCTAATTCAAAAATTATGTAGTGACAGGAAAAGTAACTCACGAATGAGTGGTTAAGAATTTTGTGTATTGGATTTAAGCAACCAATGAGAAAAAAATTTCCAATCATTCATTTATAATTGTGAAGATTACATGAATTAGCATATATGATTTGCATCGCTAACTTTATGATGGATAGATTAGTCTTTCACCCTAAGTGTTGCAACATCTTATATGGGCATCTCAGCAAATCAAAATCATCACTATTCATTTTATTTTTCATCAATCAATAACTATCCTCATGTTTGTGAATTCTCTGCACAAAATTGTCTTGCTAATAACATCTCTGCTGATACTAAAGAGACATTTACAAAAGGAAAAAAAAAATCATAATAATGACACGAGGGCAATAATCAATATTCAATAATTTCTGCCTTTTATTTTTTTCTCCCAATTGAATCATATTACAATATTAGTAATATATAGAACATTATAATTCAGAACCTGCTCACTGCAGCTTACACTCTCCCAAACTATTCACAGTCACACTAGCCACCTTATTCATCCTCACCAATAACGAATCAAAAAAAGCTTAATAATAAGAAAAATAGAAACAACAAAACTCAAAGCCTATATGATCAATTTCCACTTCAAAAGTTTCAACATTCCCTATAAGTTTAAATGTAATGACAATAAATTTTATAAAATAAATATATAACAATACAACTATATATGATTTTTTTTTCCTCCAAAAATCATCATCCCCTCCATTGATTACACTCCTCAGCAGGCCTAATCTTCTGCGTCCCTGCCCTCACGGGGCACGCCGCCTGTATCGGCGGCACCATGCAATTGTACTGAACACACAGCGTGCTACTCACCGGAATCTCCGCCGTCGGACTTATCGCTATTCCGGTCAAGAAATTATGTTGCAAGTACAAAATCTCCATTCTCGCCGCCAGTAACCGCTGCACGAAGCTGCCCGGAACCTCGCCGGAAAACCCGTTATTGTTCAGATAAAGGTTCTGCACGCTCGCCAGCATTGGCGATATCTCGCCCGAGAATCTGTTATAGCTTAGATCAACGGTCTGGATCGTCACCTCGTTAACCGGTTGAACCGGACCGGAGAATAGGTTCCTCTCGAGCTGGAGATTCGTCAGCGGGAAGGAAAACAGTTGAGCCGGAATTGAACCGGTGAACCGGTTCAGGCTGAGGTCGAGGTAGTTTAACTGGTTGAGGCGGGTTAGTAACTGGTCAACCGATCCGGTTAGCCGGTTCCATGAGAGGGAGAGGTAGTGGAGGGAGGAAGGGAGGGAATCGGGAGCGAGCGAACCGGAGAGAGAGTTGTGCTTGAGATCGAGTCGGGTTAGGGTTTGGGCGGAGAATATGGGAACCTGACCGGAGAGGCGGTTGTGGCAGAGGACGACGTTGACGAGCTCCGGAAGGGTTCCGACCGCCGGAGGGATTGCTCCGGCGAGCTGGTTGTAGCTGAGATCGAGGGTTCTGAGGCTGCGCAGGCTGCCCAGTCCCGTCGGAATCTCTCCGGAGATGAAGTTTCGGCTGACGCCGAGGAACCGGAGGTTTTTCAATTCGGAGAGGGAGGGTGGTAGGGGGCCGTAGATACGGCCGGGGACGACGGTGAACTCGGCGAGGGCGGAGAGCTTAGAAATGGCGGGGTCTAGTTTTCCTGTGAGGCCGGGGGAGCCGGCGCGGGGGTCGCCGAGGTTGAGGGCGACGACCCTGTCGCCGTCGCAGTAGACGCCGGCGAAGTTGCAGGGGTCGGAGGTGAAGTCCCAGGAGGAGAAGAAATTGGAGCCTGGAACATCGTGAAGCGATTTTCGAATGGATTGAAGGGCCAAGAAATCGTTGGGGTCCAATATGGCATGAACCGTGAAGAAGAAGAAGAAGAAGAAGAAGAAGGGAACAGTGGCCATTGTTGAAAGATGGAGGAGAAAGCAAGAGGGTGGTGGTGGGCTTTATAGGGGAGGAGAGGGAGTGGTGGAGTAATGAGGTTGTTGTTCTTTTGAGTTGGAAGGGGTTGGGTTTTCCGTGATGATGAACGAGGGAGGGAATGGAACGTACCGGTTTGTCGTGTGAAGGTCTTAAATATGGCGGAACTATCAGCATCAATCGAAATATAAATGTGATAGGGCTTTAGGCTTGGACGAGAAGCAATTCCTTGCTGAATCCACAATGTTCAATCGCTTTGTTGCCTTTTCATGATTTTGGCTTCTCCCACAAGGTGAAATAGAAATAATGCAATGCAATCACTGCCACAAACTAACCACACTACTTGCTCTTCAACTGCTTAACTACACACACACTGTTTATCTTTCTCTCTATCTCTATATGGGTATCTGGTATCATATCACTCACTGTAGCGCTACAATACAAATGCAAGCATGTATGGATGTGGATATGTGGGAAATGATAATGTTATTTTTATTTATTTTAATGTTTTTTGACACTGTTTTTCGGGTACGAAGAGGTTCGTATCAAACGGTTGTCCGAGCCTACGTGGCATCCGTACGTAAGCTCATGAGGACAGGAGTGACAGCCGGGATGCGAGGTGGCATCCAAACGCAGGCTAAGTGTACGTTTTACGTGCAGAGATTATTGCTACTAGGCTATTTTGTTCGTAAGATGTGCAAAAATAAAGCCCGTTAAAACGCCTGCCACGTTATTATTCTTTTTTTTTTTCTTGTGCATGTGACACGTTAGTTTTCTCGTTTATGCGGTTAAATGTGGTACTATTATTATAATCAGAAAATGAAAATGTTAGTGTTATTTATTTCTTTATTTTTTTTTTTTAAAAAAAGCGAAAGCGTTTTAAGCGAGGATTGTTGGGTCACGGTCGCTGAGAGTGACAACTAAGCAGTTGATGTCATGGTCAAAAATAAGTGGTGGACCGAACTGGACTGGGATTCAGTTTCGCCACTTCAGATCGGTTCCATGTTGAAAGCAAAGTGCAAAGTCAAGCTCGTACTCACATGCGTCTTGTGCCATGCAAACATAGCTGTATTTCGCTGTATAACAAAAATCTCACTTTAGTAAACGTGTATCTTGTTTAGCTTTCAGTCTTTTTTTTTTTTTTCAAGACTCTAAGTAACTTTTTATCTTAGATTGTTCACATTACAAACTAAATAAACGTCACTTTCCAAAATAAAGTTTGTGAAACGAGTTTTTTGGGTTAATTGTGCATTAATTTGAACATTACAAATATTAAAGAGAAATGATTTATCGGACTCACCTCTTCTAGATGAATGCCTAACAAGCCATAACTTGGAACACACTGCATATATTTCCTAGCGGTTTGATTGCCTACTACATATGTACCACATACCGTGTGGGAGTAGGAAAAATAGGATTATAGCATAACATCAATTATAGGGTAGTATACCTTTTTATTTCTTATTATAAAAGAAACGTCCAGGCTCTCTCTCTTCTTTTGGATGAAATGACAAAGGAGGAAGGTGGTTTGGGGCACAAGCTACCTGAGTGCTAAAAATAGTCATTAGTCGATTGCATTCAGTCCAAGACATGCATGTCCAACGCTTGTTTCGCAATTCAAATTATGCTTACACCAATTACTACGTGGAACGGGTTAATTATTAGTAGCCCTTTTGTCTTAATTTCTTAGAGACGAAGACTGCAAGTAGTCAACATAACAGAATCAAATCATCCATCATGTGATCCGCTGCGTACACGGTAAAGTTTGTTGTTCTTTTTCTCCTGCATTGCTCTTCACTTTCTTTTCTTGGGGTCTATTTCTTTTCCCTGCTAAGGTTTTAGGTCCTTCTTGCCAGGGTCAAAAGCTGTACCATTGTAAAATCAAGCTATATTTCCAATTGCCACTGCTCACTGGCTTGCAGGCCACGGATAAAAAGGAATAATATTGTTTTTTTAATTCACAAATAGGACTACAATTCGATCCGGTTCTTTTATGCATAAGGTATTCTTGATGTCCTTTCTGATGGTGCCGTAAGGATAAAGGTGACAAACTGTTAATATATACCATTTAGAAGAGGTTGTAAGCATGTTTACCATAAAATTAGGCAAGAACTATAAGAGATAACTTCTTGTTCAAACTATAACTATAGTTTGAGACCATCCAAAAACTAAACTAAATATGTTATATATTATGCATATGCTTCTCGTCTCTCTCCATCTTATTTTTTTAACGAAATAAAAGCTATACTATACGCTATGCCAAAAGGAAAAATTGGAAAGAGTCCCAAACAAGCCTAATTGATTGATGTCAGCTTACTCTACACTCCGCAGTTCACAGTGAATCATTTTGCCACACCAGGCTATTACGTCAAAAGCAAGGTGTTTTTTTTTCCCCTGCAAATACACAAAACAATTCCAAATTACAGTTCACAAATACACAAAATAATTAATTATGATTAATAATTGATAATGATCTCTAGTACGAACGAGGGATACAGTATGATAGAGGAAACTGCTACATATTGGCAGTAGGCAGTTGCCTGAAGAATATTCTGGGGGGAAAGTGTCAACCTCAAACCAATAAATCAGGCTAAACAGAAGGACATGTGCGTGTATATAGTACTATTTTGTTTTTCCCCGCTAATAAGTAGACCAGACCTTTAACCTTAAAAAAAAAAAAAGGGTAGACTGGACCGATACTTGGTTAATCTTCCTTATATAATAATGAGTCACCGAATCCTTATATAAAATTGCCGACTTAGATCTCCTAAATAGCAAGTGTTTCATAACCAAACGCTACTGAAGGATTATATCTCCCAAATACCACCTAAGTGTTTCATGACCAAATGCTACTAAACGATTATATCTCCCAAATATCAAGTGTTTCATAATCAGACACTATTAATGAGATGTTAATCTTCCTCATAATTAGTTTTGGACAGTTATATAAAACCTGCCTTCTTCAATAAATCTCTCACCTCGAGTCCAAAACTGACCAATGCTCTATAGATACTAGCTAAGATTTCAATAGTAAAAAATTTTGAAGCTTTCAATATATGAAATGCATTAAAAATTTTAAAATTTTATTTGTTTAATCAAAATTTTTCACTATTAAAATTTCAAGAAATGCCCTACTTGTTAGTAAATCCCAAATATATATACTCCTTTTGTCCACTTATAATTGTTACACAGATTAAAAAATTATAAAATAATTATTACGTATAGATAAGAGAAAAAAAGTAAAGGTAAAATTGAAAAAATATAATTAATATTATTTTAAATTTCTCAAATAACATATAAATGTGAAAAAAAAAATTGTTATAAAGACAGTTAACGGAGGGAGTATTTCCTCTTGTCTACCATTAAGGGATCGGTCGAAAATCGGGTACTGACCGTCAAGATAGAGAGAGAAACATCAAGCATATTTATGAATGCAAAAGAACGATGTCTCCCAGGGGGTTGTTTGGTTTGGTATACTGAATGCACATGGAAAACAACCATAGCACCATATTCATATCATCTTAGCTTGAAAACACCCCTCATTAATTCACAGAATAGAAGTCGTGGGGGGCAGTTCTGCGAAGCGGCAAGTCTAAACAAATGGCCCTCGTCTTGTTACAAGTGTATGGGGATGTGTGAGGATTACACCAAACTCAAACAACGACCCAAGACGCCCACCTTTTTCTTTATTCATGGTATGAACTTCAATTCCAGGAGTTTGAGGTGGGGGCTATCGGGGTCGGGTGATGATTGCACCATTTCTCTTCCACATGCTTATTAATGTAGCTTTGTTGTGTTGTCTTTTTCATCAGATATCTACCATGATCAATAATGGTAACTTTTCTATGACATTTTTAAGCCCCCTCCCAATGATATTAGCGAGTCTAATCCATGATTTCTAACACCAGTTGACTTATAACTATGGGGTGCTGAAAATGCAATCTATGTTTAAGTAAATAAATTTTGATTCACTATAGTATAAAATATATTCACTTTTTCACTTCAATATAATTTTATTTTCTAAGAGATATTATTTAATATTTTTTACATCATAATCTGATTTTTTTTGTATTAATATATTTATTTTTGAAAATATTTTATAAAAGAAAATATTATTTGTACTCAATTTTTAGATATATTATTAATATATGATAATTACAATTCAAATAAGTATATAGTTCAATTATATAAATAAAAAATGTAACATTAAACAAGAATAAATGCACACTTATGATGAAGCTAATATATTAATTTTATATTTATGTAATTAAAATCTACACTTATTTAAACTACAATCACCCCAATATTGATAGTATATCTAAATAACATTTCTCTACTTTTATAAAGCACTATCCTATTGTAGAATATCTATAACTAAAAGTACGATCATTAAAAAAATAAGCGTTAAAACAACAAGAATTAACATTAAAATGCACTACAGAGTCAAATTTGATATTAAACAATAATAATTTCTTGTATTTTAAATAAAGTTAAGAACTTGCTAAATGCCAATTGTCCCAGACACTCGAACTTCAACTATAAATACAGCAATTACATCTCCCATGTCTTAGGCCAACAATTCCCTCAGTTCATTTAAGCTGGATGGATGACCAAACGAAATTAAAGCTGGGAACATTCATCGAGCCTTTAATTCTTTACAACCGCGGCACTAGCACTATATTATCGCCATCATCCAGTTCCCGCTACCAACCCTTCCATCACCATTATTTTATTCTTTTTATGGCATTTTGGTTGGAACTTTCTAAAATTAAAGCAGAAGCTAAAGGAAGGAGCCACTACGGTTGCCCATTATTGCCTCCATAAAAGAGCGTACTGGAATCTTACCAAACATATGAATTTTTCTTATATAGATATAAGTATGTCATAAATAAACTTGCATTAGGTGACGCCCACCATACCATAGAGTGATTTGAGTGCATAGAAGACTTGTATTCACACAGAAGTTTCTGCCGAAGATAACAGTTACTGCGGCCCACGTTTATCAATGAAGAACATTAAAACTTGAACTAAAATCAAAATTATATTCATTATGATTCCTTATAATAATAGGGTTCATTTTGCCATGCACCTCTTTAAATATAGTGCTTGATGCACTGTTTAAGAAAACATGATGCACTATCTTCCTGAACTTCTCCACACCATTGATTAGAATTTAGTAAAATTGGACGGTGCGGATTAAAAGTGGTGACTAAACAACACCATGGTCCCTCTCATCTTAACTCCCATTGCCTCATTGGTGGCCGATGGAGGGAACCTCATATGGGGAAGGCAGTTGCGTTCGGCTATGTGCTCGCCAATGCTAAAGAGGAAGGTGTCCTCCTCCACTAGCTACAAGATTTGTCAAATGGAGGTGATGCATGAGTCAATGTACTTTGAGTTCAGAGTCAACCATGACATGAAGGCGATGCTGCTGGTGATGGTGATCGAGTCGACTAGGAAGAACGAGGTGTGCCTAATTGAGTTGAGCACAAAATCATTCCTGGCATCACAAAATGGTGGTGGACCATTTTTGACGATGGATATGTGGAAGTGGTGGTGGTGGTGGTTGGTTTTTGGCAATAAAGATTATGGTTTTGTGATAAGAGAGTTTGGTTGGTTTTCCAAAATCAAGGTACGAAGGTTTGGTCTTGTGATAGGGTCTCTAAGGTGGTCAGATTTGGAGGGGGAGCTACTGAGGTGGAACGGTGGAAGGAGAGAAAGGAGATGAGGTGAAAGTCATTTAACCATATTTTTATTTCTATTTAGCCATATTTTGATTTTTATTTAGCTACATTTTTTTAATGCGGATAAAATTAGGTGTATCCTGCAGCATTACTATCACACTTTATAAAGGGCATTTAAGACAAAACCTAATAATAGCCAATAAACTTTGTCAACGCATTCAGTGAAAAATGAAACTCCTAACAAGGTGGATAAGAAATGCCTCTTCACAGTAGCACTATCCCCTCGTTTGAATTGGATACGATTCTCAAGGAATCGTCCAGCAGAATCTAAAAGTTGCTTGGCCTCAGAACTTTTCTTTTTTTGAAAAAAAAAAAAAAAAAAGAAGAAACAAGCGCGCGCGTACACACACGTGCACACAAAATTAGCGGGTTCCATCGAAAGCTTTACTTTGTTTCTCATTTCTAATAGTTGGCAATCATGCCACTGCCATCTATTCCATTGTGGAAATTGCACCGTCGGCAGCATGGATTTCTTGCTGCAGCTGGTAATCAGTACAAGAAACACCGTTAACCACTAATAAGGACAAGCACACGAAGCTATAGCATTACAAAATGCAGTTTTCCTCTCGAGAGCTCCTTGAACAACATATTACATTTACCTTAAATAAGAATTGAAGATTCTTCTTCACTATAGAGTATTCATGTTGCAGCTGTTGCAGACATCTTATACACCTGCATCTATATTCTTTTCTTTTAGTGATTCCGATTCTTGTCCAGCTATTACAGTCAAGGCCATGTCAGCATGACTAATTTCATGCATAGGTGCAAGATATCTACAATGAGTATGACTCTGTCAAAAGAGCTCACGGAGAAGCAAATAACCATGTTATCTGTGAGAAATCAGTTTAGGCTTAAAACGGAAAGGCTTATCTTGCTACTAAGTGCTCCTGCTGCAAGATTTTGCAAAAGAAATAGAATTTTTGCTAGAATTTATTTGCCGAAATAATGCAGCATTCTTATTGATTCTTAAATAGGTAAGTAACTCATACTGCTTTATTCTATAATGACCACCATTATTATTCTGGCAATTTTTGCTAATAATATAGTATTTCTCTTTTCAAGATACTCCTATATTTAAGGATAAACTAAAAGCAAGTTGTAAATAGCATAGTACATCTTAAAAATATGAACACATGAGAACAACAGCATACATTAACTCTGATAAACTATATATCTATAGAACTTTCTTTCAAGCAAGAAATTAAAAAAATTACTGGAACTACATATTTTTATTCCATTAATCAAAACACAGTTATTTAAAATAAGAGAGAGATGAGATAAGCAAAGGTCTATGAAGTGCAACGGCAATTGCCTCATAGTTTCCAGCGCAAGTATCTGATACAGTGAAATTATGGCAGTACATAAACAAGTATTATTGACTTCTGTGGTATATTCATGTCAAAAATAGCAGTCCTGGATCAGGGGATCAGAAGAGAGATGAAAATATTCATAGCTCTCACCAATTATCATTATTACTTAAGTTTTCCTAAACCTTACGGTCCTCAGAATTTCAATCAACGTCTTAAAAACCAGACCAAACCATCCGGTTGAAGTGGTTGGATCATAAATCGACCACGTTTTCAGTTCAAATATTTTCCACATTAACCACAGTCTAATTATGGTTTAACTACAAATTTAAATGGTTGAACTAGTAGAACCATGAACCAAAGGCAATGCCGGTTCAATATTTTTTTCTTTTTTTTAGTATGGACTATCATTATTGGAGAGTTTACTGGACTCTAACTAATCTAATTCATGCCGGATCGGTTTACTATAGGGGTAAAGCTTTCTCGCGTTAGTTTTTTCCATCCACAAGACTTGAACCAAAAACTTTATTTAAAGGAAACAAGTACCGAATCACTTGAATCAACTAAGCATAATGCCGATTCAATCTTTGGTTCAGTTTCTAAAATATTGATTTCAATAGGTGATTTCAATTTT
The DNA here is from genome assembly GCA_031439595.1 of Pterocarpus santalinus. NCBI lineage: Eukaryota > Viridiplantae > Streptophyta > Magnoliopsida > Fabales > Fabaceae > Pterocarpus > Pterocarpus santalinus. The sequence goes on from CM062532.1 coordinate 65,460,970, forward strand.
TATTATTGTTGGACCTTATCCTGAAGGCATCTTTTGCTGCAAGAAAAGCAATAACCAAAATAATTCACAAGATATGATATAAGAATGTCGAAGCAATAGTCTAAAGGCAAGTTCAAAGATTTAACACGCTGTGGGGAACAAAGAGAATTTATTAATTAGTAAATGAGTTTGTACTACTAACCCTTCCCGGTTCTGAGCCTAACAAAAGTTTCCGAAGGTACTGAAGACATTTTTAACTCTCGCAACACTAACACAGTGTGCTAATTAAATAATGTCACAATTCTTGTGTTTAATGCAATACACAGACAATCAGAAATATAAAGGAGAAATCAATCCTACAGTGCAGCCGGCACTGCTCCCCTTGTAATGACGAATATGAGAATATACTCGTTTGAAATCTACGGGCCTTTGTTCTTTGCACAGGTTAAAACATAACAGTTATTGAAATTTCCCTTCATTCACATGGATTCCTATTAAATGCAGTCCCTATTCCTACCCGTTACATACCCACGCACACGCGCACAGAAAGAGAGAGAGAGAGAGAGAGAGAGTGCTTACAGAGCTCGTGCAATGTTGAGAAGCTTCTCAGAGTCATCAAAGAACATGCCACAACCTCTATCACAAAATACGAGTAAATGTTCATTTAGTCGTCTCGTCTCTTTATTTACAATGAAATGTAAAACACAGTACAAAATGTATAATAGTAAAACACAGTACAAGATTTATAGTACAATTGTAGTATAAGCCTAGCTCAAGGACACAACATCAATTAATACATATTTTCTAACACTCCCTCTTAAGCTAGAGTTAATCAAGCTCGGCTTGATATAAATATAGTCTATTTCCTCTTACTGAGTGCTTTGGTAATGTGATCTATTAGTTGTTTCCAAACAATCACACATGCTAAGTGACAAGAAGTCCTCGTTGAATCTTCTCATGCACAAAATTATAATCAGTTTCCATATATTTTGTTCTTTCGTACGTGAAAGCTAGGATTAGATGCAATATGAATGCTTGTTTGATTATAACACCCGTAAATTCATAGGTATAGTATTCTTAAAGCCAATCTCATTAAGTAGATAATGTACCCATACTTGTTCACATGTAGGTTGTATCATTGCTCAGTATTCAAATTCAGCATTGGATTGAGCAATAACACACACCTTGCTTCTTACTTCTCTAAGTATAAGATTATCTTTACGATGGCCAGAGGTGGATTTTCTATCACCAGGAGAACTAACATAGTCGGCATCAGAAAAGCCTTTGATTGCAATATGCCCATGATTTCTACACCAAATACCATGTCCTAGAGCTCCTTTCAAACACCTCAATATATAAAGAATAGCTTCCCAATGGGTGGTTTGAGGGGTATGACATGAATGGACTAATTACAGTAGATGAAAAGACGATATCAATGTGAGTGACAGTGAGATAGTGGATTTTACTCACTAGTTTTTAGTATGGTTCAATCTCAAACATAACATCTCCATCATTGGGTAACAGCTTGATATTTGGAACCATTATGCTTTTTGCAGTATTAACAGCAAGCACGCCTGTTTCTTTGAGTAAATTAAGTACATACTTCCTGTGATTTAGGAAAATGTCCTTCTTACTCTTCATCACCTCAGTAGCCAAGAAATACTTTAACATACCTAAATCCTTAGCCTGAAACTCTATCTAAAAGAAATTCTTGAGTTTTCTATTACAGTCTCGTCACTCACAGACACTGGGAAATTTCAATAATAGGCTCTAAGGTGCCCAAACCAGCAACGGGCTAGCCAAAAACGCCATAAAAGTAGATGACCACCGCGCCCCCAATTTCGACCCTCTTGGTCGGACTATTACGGTCAGCAACGACAAAGTTGGTTGCTAGAAAGATCACACACGGTATACTACACTAGCCAAATTATTAAGAATCCGCTTGGAAAAACTTCTAAAAAAAAAATTTTTTTCTCTAAATTTTTTTAATAGAATTTTATTTTTTAGAAAAAATTATTATATATATATATATGAGAAGTACTTATAAATTTGGATACAAAAGAATAAAAATAATTTTTTTATGACCAAATTACTAAAACAATATTTAAGAAGAGGAAAGAGAAGTAAGATTTGATAAATGATTAGAAATGAAGAATATGTATTATAATTTTAATTAAAGATAAAGGATACTTTTGAAAAATAATTTTATTAAAAATCACTTCTGTTTTTATTTTTTTTAGAAGTTAGATATTTCTAACATTTAAAAAAAGTGGTAAATTAATTTTTTTAATTGAAGTACTTTTTTAAAAAATTACATCCAAATATCTCTAAAAATTTATAGAAGTACTTTTAAGAAAAAAGTACTTTTTTTCTTAAAAAAAAATCAATTCAAACGAACTTTAAGTGTGAGAAAACACGCCACGCAAGATGGAAACAATCAAATATACACTCAGCAATGGATAAAAATTATGAAAACTCTAGAGATGGAGAAATTGACTGATGCTAATATCTGCGAAGGTGGTCGATTTAGGATTTCTCTAATCCATTCATGATAAATTAGGTAAAAGAAATGACTAATTTAATCACGTTAGTCATCTTGTCACTCTAATTTATGTTGAATAATAAAACATAGTACAAAGCATAATAATAGGGAGTATATTGACACTAATGCTATACTAACTAATACATCTTTCTAACACCTCTCCTTAGATTAGCGCTTACTACATTGATACCATCGTTGTTTGGTAAATTACATTTACCTTCCTTACTCTGTTATTTCCAAGTAGACTTTTGTAAAATCAATACGTAAAGTAGGGGATTTATGTGTCACAAAGAAAGATATCGGAGGAAAGAAACAATACATAAAATGAAGCAAGGCTTAGAGAAAGAGACACTATCATAATCATTCATCATACTCATGCCACACCAGTGGCATAAGGGGAAAGCGAAGCATCAATGAACACACTATTAACTGAACTTTTACAACTTTCATTTCTTCTTCTTGCCAAATTCAAAATGTACAAAATTGTTATACAACTTGAAGGGAACTGCATGCCCAATTCATATTTACAGACAAGCTTGATAAATGATCAGCTTAGGACTGAATACAAACTCAAAATATCTTTACACAGGGCTTTCCATATCCATGAATATACGAATTTCCATCTACTAAATTTACAAGGGTGAGAGACGGGACGAAGTTCACACAATTGAGCAACAAATCAATCTAAATTGATGCTCATATGCAATTTCTTATTCACAATATTCCCATTGATTTTAATTTTCCTTAGGCTCCGGCGAGTAAAGATGTCGAGATGACTTCATAAATGCTGCGACTTATTCTGCAATTGTGGTAATCAACCTAAATAAATATGAAATTCATGAATTCATTAATAATAGATGATAATCTGATTATACGAAATAAACAATCACAAAAGATTTAGAAAATAGATGCGGCTGCAGCTGCAGCTACAGCTTTATATATTTACCTTATTCCGAAAAGGCAAATATGCCACCAAGCATTTCATCATTCTCCCCATCCTCCTCCAGTTGCTCTCTTTCATGGTGGCTAATGCCGCTGTCAACATCATCAGTTACAACTTCAGTTAATACCTCACTTCTATCATGCCCCAGTGTCTTGCAGTGGCCATCATGGAAAGATTGCCTGACACCTGCATTTTGCAATACTGAGGCTACTTCCACAACTTCAATCTTTTCCAAATCATGTTGTTCCAGGACCAATGCTGAGTCCCCACTGATCCCAACACCTACAGAATCTCTCCCTTCGGAAGTTATGTTTCTCCCTCGGGATGTTGGATTGCCAGTGGCAGTGACACAATGGTCAACATGAACATCAACACGTTTCATGCTTCCAGATAGAAATGATGAATTTTCTGTCAAAATCTGGTTTTGTAGGAAAGGCTCAACATTGATCGCCCCTATTCTTTCCAGATATATCTCACCAAGCATTTGATAACTAGACGCAACTTGATCCAGGTCAAGCAGATTTTCAATTCTTCTTGATGAACCTAAAGTAATTACAAGCAGCACATCAATGGGAGGTCTCCACAGGATATTCAAATAATAATAAAACAAGGACTCCAACGAGGATGTTGGTATATTGGGTGATGTATGAATCCATATTCTTTCACAAACTCCAACAGGTTTCAACAATTTGGTTTGTTTTGCTCCAAAAAAAGATTACAAAACTAAAACCAGTTGGTTTAAGCATATTTTTTCTGTATACTAATTTCTTACCCCCATCATAGCTTTCAGTAGAACTCAGCGAGTCTGGCTTTGAATGACAAATAACTGTCACATCAGCAGTTTCCTTATCTTCAGCCTGATGGGGATCTGGAGATGTAGAGCTTGAATATCTTTCCTCAGCAAGGCCTCTAAATCAAACAACCAAGTGAGCATTAAGTAAACAGCATTGCCACCAAAAAAAGATCATCGACACGCACAGACAAGCCAAAACATTTTGTTTAGAATAATGGTTGTCATTAATGACAATGCATGCCTTTCGCTAGAGATAATACTTAACTGATCAAGGTAATAGTTCCCTAAGTTGCCTCCAATTCATGAACTGAATGCAAGCAGCAGATACTTAAAATATGGATGACCTCATGCCAACCAGACCATGAGAAAACACTTGCAACAATTCATAATACTGTGTTTTTTTCTTTTTCTTCGTCCTCCTTTTTCAAAGGGAGTGCATGTCGAATTTTGTTCAACTTTGAAACTAATACTCAATGAAGATAAATCAAAAGGTTGTAGTTGGAAAACAAGTTTATCTATAACATCATACAGTGAGACTGTTAGGGTGAATTTGCAATACCATGGTTGAGTTGGAAACTTATAAACTCCAATCCTGTAAAATTTAGATGTATCAGGTGCTCCTAAGGTAACCAATTAAGTGAAATCAATATCCAAAAAATACACACCATCCTTATGCAATCCTCTCCTTCGTAACATGAAATTCTGTGAACTCTAGAGCTTGTAAATAACGATTATATTGTTTCTTTAATGTCTTTGATAAAGCCCTGTCACAGCCAATTTTTATAATCTAATGAGTAAATTACATTGACCTCCTCTGAGGTTAGGTGATATTATACACGGCATACCTTGATTTTCAAAAATATACACTGACCTCCCTTGAGATATAGGTGATATTACACACGATACCCTTATATCTTGTAAAATGTGAAACTAAACACTCTTGTAAACATGAAAGGAAGGTTAGTGTAAGCATGAAAAATCAAGGGATGCTATGTGTAATATCACCGGTCTCGGGGAAATCAGTATAATTTACCCTAATCTAAAAGTAGTATGGAATAGATAGAATGACATGATTTGATCATGTGATGGCCTGGCAAACAGATAGCAAAATCTATGATGAATGAAATAGAAACTACTAACTGGTCAGCACCTCTCATCCCAGCTTTGTCTACTGCTATGAACATGGTCAAAAATAGATAACAAATCCTTCCGTCTTATTTCAACTTCATTAGCAGAGACCTCCTCAATTTCAGACTCTCCACCAGCACTAAAAGTAGTTCTTGCACAACTCATTGTATAGCAACAAACCTGAAGAAACAAGATTATTAACAAAACCATGCCTAGCACAGAGCAACTACCATTGCATATGAAAATCAAAACTGAACACAATAAAATACCTTAGACTTTTGCCATATCGGCAGCCTTCCAAAATTCACTTGCACCTCTGCATTAGATAGATACCAGTGAAACCTCTCTTTGGAATTCCCACTGGAAGATTTTACCATCTTTTCCCCCACATCCTCACCTATATCCAAAGAACCCAATGCATGGACATCAGCATAACATATTTTCTCTTGAACTCTCTCAGTTCCTCCTTGTCTATCAAAGGTATTGCTGCAAGGATCCCCTCTTTCTGGCCATTCTGACCTTCTACATACATCCCACCATTGAATAGGTTCAACTTTGACTCTAAACTCATCCTCCTGCATATGCCAGAGTGAAGCTGATTCGTTTCTCGAACCATTATCACTTGTTTCTGAACCAACAGATGGAAGAAGTTCATGTTGAACTATGTGACCTGAAGGTGTGTATACCAATATATGCTCTAAGGGTTTTGCCTTTGAGTTAACAAGCTTTTGTGAGTGAGATAAGGAATTGTGAAAAATGGCAGCAATAGCACCAGATGGCACAAAAACTTTTCTTGCCACATTCACAGCAGAATTGTGAACAGTATTAAGCCATCCAAAACTGCTATATTTTATCCGGCTTGCCACAGAAAGGACAACGGGTGCTGGAGGAGGCAAAGATTGATGATAAGAAATGGAAGATGGAGTAGACCACCAAGGTTGAGAAAAAATGGGAACTAAGGAGGGTTCTTCTCCCTGAGAACTAATAATTTGAAAACCAGTATCACCTCCAAAGGGTGACAAAACAAAAAGATGACAAGTCCCCTTGGATGAGACAATTGCAATCCATTGACTGAAATGACTAAAACAAATGTCCTGTATTGTCTGTCAAATAAGAAAACAGAAGAACAAAGAGGCATGAATGCAAGCTATAAAGGAATATCAAACTTAAAAAACAAATAAAATAAGCATATTGCAAGTAAGATATACTAACAGCTGGTGTTATTCCACGATGAAGTTTATAAAGATGCACATGAGAAGAGCTCCAATCAAAGCCTAGACCACCCGAACTCTTGTGTGCGCATGATGGCATTATCCGGAAGATATTAATGCTATTACCATAGACTGATGCAGTAACCAGAAGGGTCCCACTAGGGTCAAAACATAGTGCAGATATAGGACTAGTGTGAGCTTTGAATTGGGATATGATATCTCTGGAAACAAAATCCTTAACAACTACCTGCAATCAATCATATGAACCAGGAACAGGTCAGATATCAGTATTCTGATTTTAAAGCCCTCAAATCTCTAACTTATCGATTATTTGAGCCATCATGAAACAATACCAACCATTCCTGCATTATCCATATCAATTCCTGTAACCCTGCTGACTTTCCTGCCTGCACTTGATGATATTGGAGAAGAACCATCAGGAAGCAGATCTTGACAGTATTTGATAATTCCAGCAGCCAAATGTCTACTGGACTCCTTTGCACAATGAGCCACTACACTACCCCTGCTAGGAGATGTTGATGCACTAACTCCAGGAGAAGAACTAAGGTTTTGTGGGCTTAGGCGACCTAAATTTGATGGCAGTGGATTGTTGGAAGGATATGCTAACCACCTTGGACCCACAGCCATTGGACCATAACCAACATTAACACTGGTTGTTCCTTGTCCTGCTAACTGAGGAACAGGATAAGTGAGAACGCTGAACTTATTCTCAAGAGTTGCAGCATCAAAGCAGTATATCTGCAAAAGTTTTGAGAAAATAAATGAATTATGGTTTATATGACACAAACAAGCTAAGTCAAATAGATCGTATTATGTGTTATCTAACAATAACGCTCCAGTGTAAGTGTTAAACAATTCTAAAAGATACTGGAGAAACCACCGCATACTTGTGTGGCCAGACCAACAGCTACCATCCGTGAACTGCATCTGATCATACACACAGTGGACTGGAATCTCAGAACATGCACATAACAGTGAGAGTTCAAGGAGTAGAACCGAACAGCTGTTGCAGAGTTGACAATGCTCCCAGATCGAGTCTCCACATTACCATCTCTTCCTAAACCCCTCAAATGGGTACTGTTTTGTTTTAAACTGCTAGTGTCTTCCCCAGCAACAACCAACAGTAAAGGATGCGCCTTTCTGAATCCTTCCTGGCCATCAGAGGCTGCAGGGAAGGGCTGCATCTGTAAGAAAGAAACTGGACCATCACGCTTTGAGACCAGCTCACTGAAGCTAGAGGCATCCTCCACATCAAGAACTTGAAATCCGTTCAGATAACCAAGTAAAAGAACACGTTTGAAGATAGATGGACCAAGCTCTAGTATATCAAAATCAGCCCAGGTTACCTGCCCACCAAGTAGTAAAAGGTAAACTTATAATTAATAGGAATGTGATAATGGATACAACAGCACGTTAACTAAGCAAATAAAAAATTTCAAAGAAGCAGAAAGTCTAATCATAACAAGAACTTTTAACAGGAAAATAGCAAAATCAGTCAAATTGCAGATCAGCTAGCGGAGTTAGGAACTCTATCTGCCAACTCAAAGCTAATAAAGCAAGCTCTGCAGCTAAAATCAGTTACAAAATTCATAGCTTATCTTGTTGGAAGGATTTATTTAAATTAACATAACCTATCCTCTCGAATAGCTTATAGGTCCGCATAATCCTGTCAAAACTGTTTAGATTCAGAAATGCTTTTCCAGGAATCAGTTTACTTATCCCCATAGAATTGGGGATGAAATATTCAAGATTGATTCTTTCATACAATTTTTAATTTAAAGAAATTTTCACCTCATTTCATATTAAAAGGCATATTAACAAATTAGTTATACCATCTCAAAATACACCGTAAATAGCCAAAATCCCGGTGCAAATAATATAATATTTGTCAATATCTTCAGTCCAGAGTAACAATCGCATATTAATAGAGCTAATTCAGAAAGAGGCACACGTTCGCTCCATTTAAAAACGGTTGTGAAGCAAATATATTAGCTTGTGATAAAGTCCTTCAAGTTCGCTGTGATTACCTAACAATAAAACTATAATCTCTACAGAGTTAAGTTCGGCGACGTAAAATAATAGAGTTAACTTCAGCAAAAATAACTGTCAATATATCGTTACTAAAATAAGCACCAACACAGATTTTTCTTAGTTTTTCGTTTTTTTTCGTACGTGCTTTTAGTTTTGTTGCTGAAAATTCACAGAGCGAGTGTGGTGGTGGAAGCACCAGGTCTTTGTGATCCTCAGAAGCAGATGAAATTGAAGCGGCGACCGAGGCGCCAGCGGAGCGTACGGTGGAAGCAACGGTGGTGGCATTCGTAGACACGGTCTTGAGGCACAGAGAGATAATCCTCAGAGAATTAGGCAACAAGCCGTTGTTCTTCCCCTTCCCTTTCTTCATGATTATTCTTCTCCTTCACCTTCGGCACAAGTGCACAACCGTCAGCCGGCATCCGCCACCTGCGGCACAGCCGCCGGCACCTCGGCCGCCGGAAACAAACATTTCCGATCAGCGAAGATCGGAAATACCATCCGACTGTGAAAAAGCGAACGCGATCGGAGGATGAACCTTGCTTGGTCGCTCGGTTTGAATTGAAGCAAGTTCTGATGACTCGGTTTCTCTCTCTCTCTTGTGACTTGTGAGTGGCACAGTTTGTATCAAACTTCACTATTCACTACACACTTCGCTTTCGCGCGCGCTCTCTCTCTCTCTCTCTCTCTCTTTCTCATCCATGGCAGCTGATGTGCAGTTAGACTCCGCAGTTTTGTATTTATTATTGTTTTCTTTGCTTTTGCTATCTTCTTCTTCTTCGCATTTTGCAAGGTAAAGAAAATCGGACTCCAAATTCAACCGATCCAAGCATCGGTTCCAGAATTAAGAGATTCAATCGATTTAATCAGGTAAAATCGAGATATAATAAGATGTATATTAAATTATTTATATATAAATAAGATTTAATTCGTATATGTTGGTAGTGAAATTTTTTTAATATTATTATTTAATTATATATTATTATATAAATAAATATATATACTTTTTAATTTTATTATTTCAAAAATCATGTAGATGAGAGAATATAATTAGATTATATTGCTAATATATATATATATATATATATATATATATATATATAAAATTAGAGTTTAATTGATATGTAATGATAGTGTAAAATAATTTTATACTGTCAATCAATATAAATACTAAAAATACAAAATTATAGTGAGTCCCTTATTATGATGGATAATTATTTATATGAGTTAATATTTTTTATTATTTTTATTGATTGATAGTATAAAATTAAAGTTTAGGGTTTAGGGTTTTATACTATCAGTATATTTAAATTAAATTCGTATAATTAATTAAAAAATAAAAAATAAATTAAATTGTTAATAACAACATAATTAATATAAAATATTATTTATTATAGAATATTTTATTAAACATTTCAAATATAAAATTTATTTATTTTTATTTTTATTTTTATTTCTTTTAGAAGATACTCATAAATAGTATAATAATTATTTTTAATTTTTTAGTTTTAAATTAATTTAAAAATATATATTAAATAAACATACAAAAAAATAAAGATTCTAATATGATTTATGTTTTGACTGAGCTTCATTTTAAAAAAAAATAACAATATTTTGACCAAAATTAAAAAAAAAATCTAACCAATCAATCAATGTAATTGGTCCAATTTGTTGGTTTTGCTTGATTCTGGCTAGCTACTCGCCAATTTTGAGGATAGACGATTTAAGAGAGATAAATAGACCAACCTGCGATTCGGTTCTCAATCGAATCGGTCCAACCAATCAATCTGGCCTAATTTTCTTAACCATGGCATTTTCTCTCTTGTGTTCATTTTTTTTTTTTAAGAAAATGAGCTAAAATTGGATAATCATAACTTTCCAAAGATACTGATAGTTTAATGATTAATATTAGAATTTAGTTTGTATGGGTTACTGATTAATATTAGCTTAATAATTAATGTTTCTGTCTTCTTTATATGTATTGAAAATGTAAAAAAAAATTATATTATTATTTAATCATATATTATCGTAACAATAAATATGGTTGAATCTCATTTTCATTATTTAAATAATTATATAAATAAAAAGTTGTAATTGGATGTAAATGTATTAAAATTAAACTCTTAATATTAAGTTATATTATATTTTTAAAATAAAAATTTATCACATAAAAAATTTGAAAATATTATGTTTTAAACTGGTGAATTCATAATTGAATATTAATTATTTACTAATAAAAATATATTGCTATTTTTACAATAATTAAGAGTATTAAAAAATCTCGATGATAATAATAAGCGTGCAGAATTGAAAAAGATTTGCACCGAAATTTTGTTTCTGTTCAGTATCATTTTAGTAATATTGGTTTTGTCCAGGGTACTTGAGTAGTTGAAAAGAACTTTGATATAGATAATTTTCATTTTTTGTTTAAGTCTATCTGAAAAGTTTGTTTAATTAATAAAGAAATAATAAGAAGACTCATTTTTATGGAATACCATACTGACTCACATTCCATCTACTATTAGATAGAGTGTAGATTTCATTTAAGTAGAATTTATATCTCATTTAATAGTAGATATAATGTAAGTCGACACGATATACCATAAAAAATGAATCCCCAAATATTTTGCTAATTAATATGACCTCACGAGCAAAGTTGTTTTTTCTTTTTCGTTTTATACGTATTTAACAAGAGATTGGGTTTGAAATTTTTTTTTCATTCTTTATTCCAATTTTGTCCCTAAAACTAGGATCTTTTTTTTGGTTGGGAAGGAGAGTTTTTTTTCCTTTTTTTTGGGGGGGGGGGGTTAATACTAAAGAGCAATGCTTTTGAAATAAAATGACGCTGTTGCTCACTTTTTTAAAACTAAAGTTAAGTTGCTTTTATTTATTTTATTAAATTCTCAAACTAAATAATACTATGGGAATACTTTTCTTAAAATGAGTGACAATTTTAATTTCTAAGTTTTTAATTTAAGAAAAATATCCCCATGCCATTAATTAATATGAGAATTAGATGATATAAACATAAAAAACTTAAGACAAATTTTATCTTTTTTTTTTTAATGGTTTGATTCTTTTTTTCCCTTTTAGTCTCAATAAACAAACGCCTACTTAAAGAATTGAATCTATATTGATTTTATATTTTATTTGTGCAAATATATTAACAGAATAATATTATACTAAATAACTAATAATGGCTACAATAATAATATCTTATACATCTAGCATCATTGGGTAGATGAGACGGTCGAACATTTTAGTAAAATTTACATAGAGTTAAGTATGAAAATCAGCAAATTATATCCTTTAAGAAAAGATAGTTGAGTTTAGAAGGCATCTTTTGTAAATAAAACCTAATTTTATTATTTTACAATTATTTAAAGAAATTAGTCTTACACTTAAAAAAATATATAAGAATACATGGGAAATATAATAGTAATTAGTATGTAATATGTATCCATAAAAAAAAGGTAAATAATTTTTTTAATCCTAATATTTTAAAGTTGATATCAATTTAATTCTGAAAAATTTTTTGCTATCAATTTAATCATGATACTTTGAAGTTGACATTAATTTGATTTTTAAAAAAATTTTGATATCAATTTAATCCTAATATTTTAAATTTTGATATTAATTTAGTTTTAAAATTTTTTTTATAAAATCAATTTTTTCATCAAATCATTAGTATAAGACTAAATTAATGTCGAAATTTAAAATATTAGGACTAAATTGATATAAAAGTTATTTTAAAATTAAATTAATATTAATTTTAAAATATTAAGACAAAAAAGAATTTACTCAAAAAAATAAATTGTAATACGCGCACGTATAGCGCCATTTTGGTTATATATATACACGGGACAATGGGCAAGATACTCGACATTATACTCTCAGCATCGATCTTGAAGGTAGAGCTTTAGTAGCATTTAAGTGGAAAGGATACGTGTGGCATGGATGACACCGGACAATGGATATGATCGCTCTTTCAAAATGATAGAGAGTTTATGTATGACTTATGTTTCAAATGACACCGTTAATTATTATGTTTGAAATGAAAATAAATGAGATTTCTATTAATAGAATGTTGCATTAACATAAATATTTCATAAAATTTATTGTTGAATTGAAAAGTCTACTATAAAGCATTAAAACTTTTAAAAAAAAAAAGTTCAAAGATTATTTTCTCTTCCATAAAATTGTACTGGAATTAAAAGCATACCTTTTTTTTTTTTTCTCGAAAACTAGAAACGAATCAATTTCGTAATGTTGAAATAGATTTAATTTTCATTAAATTGTGGGAAACATGAAAAAATAAGTCCCGTTCCTAATATACTATAGTCTTCAATGTACGTATTTGGAAGTCTATATGAAGTTGTTTACATCTCAATTAAAACTTAACAGTTTTTCAAATGAAACATCTTATTTTATTCAAATCCTTCCTGAATAATCAATCATACATCGATATCTATTCCAAAAACTATTGAGAAGTAAGAACAAAACATTCAAAAATAAATTATTAAACAAGTGATGGCCTGTTAATTCAAATTTCGTGTCCTCAATTCCCTTTGTTGCTTCTGCATATATTGCCGTTTATAATACGCGGGTGGTTGATTGTCATATTCCGGAGCTGGTAAATGTAATATCTTCAAACACTAGGTTAGGCACTTCCGCACTCGCAACCAGAAGCTTTTTCTTTGTTTCAATCATGTGCTGACATGGGAAATAAATTCATAGTCTTTGCTGACATTTTTTCTGTATGCATATATTATAGTTGCAAGCAAGAAAGTTGAGATGATTAAAGATAACCTTGGACATTAACATCACATTTTCTTTTGGATTTTATCAACATCACATCTTAAGTTTTACAACTTGAGTTACTAACAACTGAACTATAAGCTTCTAGGCACTCTTTTTTTTTTTTTTTTTTGGGTCATTTAATCTGAGTTCTCTTTTTCACTATAACATGTACATTCTTAATCAGTTTGATATCTCTCAAAATAAATTTAAAGATAACCTTTTCATATAATCTTCATCTCTTTTAATATTTCGGACTTAATTACGAAGATATTATCCTAAGAAAAAAAAATCTAGATGAGAGACCGGGAGGAATCATTCCTTTCTTTCAAGTGACTAAGTATTTGAATTTTTACAAAAAAAAAAAAAAAAAACTACCATGTACGCATGTTGTGAGACAGTGCCATGCTTCGTCTGTGCTTCATAAACTGCAAAAATTTTGGTTTGACAGAGCAATTTCTATCTGCAGAAACTCAAACCCCATCAATGCCGTATGGCGCAAAAGGAACCTTTTTTGATTAACCACTCAGTAATCACAATTCCTTTAATGCTGCTGCTGCATATGTGATTCATGTTCCTTTTCAACTAGTCAGAGTCAAGGAACTCTTCTTGAAAGACTCTTCCGAAGAATGAAAGTCGAGATTTCTTGACAAACTTAAAGCAGCTAAGGTTGCCTTTCAGAAGCTGTACAATCTGCATTCATAGGTAGTCATGAACTTTGTTACAGGTTAAACAGACAAAGACCCCTTTGTACCTAATCACGGTTATACATGTTACCGGGGCTTAATTTACATAGGTAGCCATTAAAGAGTCTAAAGAATAACAGATTTAACATTAGGAGGAAAAAAAACTCATCAAATTTTTAAATCAAGCTTGAGGTTGGTTTAGCTCAGTTATAGTTGCAAACGTTGCATATTGTCTGCCACTAGAGAAATTGGACCACGATAGAAATAGAAATTCTGGTAAGGAAGATATGAGCATCATGCAACGTTCAATACGTCACAAACAATCACTAAAAGAAAAATGCCAACAATTGTGCAAATCTGAAGATGAAAAGTAGGTTCTGTTAAAATTTCAAAAGAACTAGAGAACTTGCCTGTCTCATAGAGGGACGACGAATTGAGGATTGTTGTATGCATAAAGAAGCCACCAAGAGCATGATATTAATCTGTCTATAGTCAAAGTTATCTCCTAGTGAAGAATCAATCAGTTCCCTAATATCATTCTTTTTCAGCAAAGGTTTTGCCTGGACAAGTATCAGAAGAAAAATGTTAATGAAAAAATATCCAATTGTTATCTTTCATTATTAGAGGTTCAAATAAGCACGAAATTTTTTTCTTAGTTGCACAGCATACCCATAGAACAAGACTTTGTTGTGAGTAATCTAGTGCTCGCCGCCCAGTGACTAATTCTAATAAAACTACACCGAAGGCAAATACATCTGTTTTCTCGTCTACTATGCCATGAAGCAAGTACTCAGGAGCAAGGTATCTGTGGCAACCATAATTGAAACTTGAGTTATTTAGCAGGAGGTTACAAAAATTGATTATAAAGAATTATTTCTGAAGGTCACAAACCCAAAAGTTCCTTCAAATTTCGTAACGCTGTGGTGAGTCCAATGCTCTGGTAGCCATTTTGCTAACCCAAAATCACAAATCTGCGCAAAAATTTCTTAGCGAATTCGAAATTTCTCAGTTTATTCGTAAAATATTATTCAGAAGAAATAAAATCCGCTCGTGCTTAAATTGTGCAATTCATTTGAGGTGGATTAGAGTACTAATGGGAAAAGAGTCACGTTTCATAATTTCATCCCTGACATAAAATCAGGAATCTTCCAAAATTTTTTTGTCTTTAGTGTTAGACACAAATTGCCAAGAAGCAGAAGGAATATGTGGTGAATGGTGATCAATCATAGGATAAAACTTGTACAACAGAATCCAAAGCCATATCCATGCCTGAGGCTCAAAGTCTTCAGTAAGCAAGATATTTGCGGCTTTTATATCTCTATGGATAATTCTTCTTTGACAACCCTCGTGAAGATATAATATACCCTCAGCTGTTCCTAACGCGATTTTCTGCCTCATAGACCACGGAAGTTTCTCCTTGGAACCTAATATTGGGAAGAAAGAAACGAAAATTTTGATTGTAATGGTCAAAAACTGGCTCAATAATCAAGCAAAATATGAAAGACATTTAAGTCATTAACTTTCCTTACCATAAAGCACTGAAGCTAGGCTCCCTTTTTCAGACAATTCAAGCACCAGATGCATTCCCCCTTCCACCGCGTAGCCAACCAATTTAGCAGTATTGGGGTGATTTACATGTGCCATGATGCCAAGTTCTGATAAGAAGTCCCCTATGATTTCATCAGATGTTCCTCTTGTTAGCCGTTTAACCGCTACTAGCTGATGATTTGGCAAACACCCTTTATAAACTTCAGCATAACCACCCTTTCCAATCAAATTTTCTACACAAAAACAATGCAAAATTATAACCAAGTAACTTGAGTGTAACTTAATGAGAAGTCTATTTGCGAGGGACATTGCATACCTCGGCTGAAATAATTGGTAGCAATTTGTATCTGATGCTGAGTGAAGATCTTCCAGGGTGGCCTGTGCAAGGAGGAATCTGAATCCATGCTACAGCTTGCAAGTGCAGTCTCCCTCATGCTACCGCTCATTCTTCTTGAGAGCTTGAGGACACTGAGGGGATGCAATGTGGCTAAGGGCTTCTTTGATCTGGTCCTCAACAATTGAAGAAATGTATGCCACCTAGAAGCAGGTTTTGACTTGTCTTGAGACTCAGAATCCACAGTGGGTTCTTTGGAAGAACTTGTTTCTGACCCTGAGCTTCTGAGATAGTCCTCTAGAACACAAACTGGTGAATCCACCTTGTCCTTCATTATTTTTACACCGTTAGAACTCAGAATCCTCTAGAGAAGAGAAAAAGACTTCTGGTTTTGAAGAAAACCGTCATAGAGAAAATTTTGAGTTGATAGGAAAATCTAGATTAGCCAAAGCAAAGAGAGTGAATTGAAGGGCATTGTGGGGAACCGTTGTATTTCCTTGAAAAGAAAGGTTGGAACGTTGAAGTTAATGACACCGCAAAGAAATTTTCCTAGAAAATAATTTGGAAAAAGAAACACAAGAATGCTTCCTGAAGTGTAAGAAGCAACAAAAGCGGCAAGAGAAAACCAAATTTTTTGTAATGACCAGAACAGAGAAGACACCAACTTATGTATCAGAATTCAGAAGAGGTGCTACGAAATCACATAGCAACATAACGTGTATCACGTATGTAACCCACAAGGTGAAATCCACAGCAACTCAAAAGGAGTGACAGAAATTCAATCATACATGGTGGGAATAAAAGAAGTTAGGTAGCTAGAATGGCACAGAAAATTTCACAGTTATTTTTATTTGTTATTTTTTTTTTCACTCCTTTGGACACATGTAACAGAGAAACAAAGAGGACAGCGAGACAAGGAGACAGTGGAGCGAACAGAGACGCAGACATAAGACCGTTTATTACTTATTGGCCTTCCCACTTCAACAAACAACTATCACTGCCTCTTTAAATGTTGCCCAGGTGCTGCTCACAGTAGGTTGCTTTCAAGTTTACAAAACATAATTGTTATCCATCTTTATAAAAGATAACAAATTGGTGATAAGAAAAAAGAACATATGGTAATAAAATAAGATGTTAGACTGTTATCTCGGTTTTATAGAGCTATAATTGTGGATTACCAAATTCATTGGTAGACGTAGAAAATAAGAAAAATGAAGCTTGAAGATGAGTACTAGTATTAATTATTATTGATATTATGTAAAATGGAATTTGGATTGTTGAGGTGGATGAAAGAGGTGGTGAATACAGCTTTATTTCATTGTCACGATGCCTTCTTTGGTCAGAGACGGCTCTGTTTGTGTCTGTGGTGTCCTCTTGGATACGGCACGTGAAGGTGAAAACATGGTGCATGTTGGCTTATTTTGCTTAGCAAACCAACGTCACACTTGGATTCATTCATTAAGATGCGTCCTGTGCCATGTCCTGTCCTACGATATGTGCTGTGAAAAATGAGAGCCATACAAAGGTCGGTGCATGGTAAGGTAGAAAGTTTATTTAAAGATTTAAGTGTAAATTATCTTTAAGTTGAGAGAATTTTTGTAATGTATCAAAATGTATGAACATTTTAAAAGAAGTCAATATACTTTTGTTGAATATGTCATATGCATATTCGATATCCTGTGAAATTTCTCATTTTGTGTGAGTTTATATTTTATTATATCTAACTGCATCAATCGGCTTTGTACTTAAAAGGATCTACTTCCTATTTATTTACAGGGAATGAGCGCAACTTAGAAAACAGTAACACAACTGAGACATTCGAATGAAAAATAAAAACATTTTTGTAAAAACAAAAGGAGCTGGGATTATACAGTTCATTGATTTAATTTTAACTGGTTTTTTGTCTTTTTGTTTTTTTTCAAAGAAACTCCTAGTGGAATTAGGATATAAGAGAAAAGATAGGCATGTGAGAATTGAATCTTTTACCCAACGCTGCGAACATTCTTAACACAAGAATTAGGAGAGTTATCACTTGAGTTAGTGCTCATGGTCATTGGATTTGTTAAAAGTACTATATATGAAAAAAAGCTAGGAAACATACCAATATATGCCAATTTTTTTCATTTTAGGTTCCCTATGGGTATGCTCCCACTTGAGGCAATCCTGTTGGAGTACTACAAAGCATTTATATATAAACGACTCTTCTAATTGATATTCAAACTATGACTCGTCATGTTATGATGGACTAACTCTCTTATTATTAGATCAAATTTCAGTTTGACAAAAAAATACATAACATATTCCATTATATGTCGCCTCGTAGGCCTCATTGTATAGCTGTATGTATAAAAGTAAAGCAAAACCATAAGTTAGTTGTGTGTGTGCCCACACCATCATTATTGTTACTATTTACTATTATGGGTGAGGGCTGAACACCTCTTTTAAGGTTTATCAAATTCCAATTAGTAAAGAGGTTATGACATAGCTTTTTAATTTTCTGATAAGAATAATATAAAATAATATGTATGATCATTAAGTTACACATAAATTTTTAAGAAGTTAATATTATGATATTTAAATTTAAAAGAATAATAGTATAAATGCATTTCATGTCTATAGAAAAATGCTGGATATATATAATAATATTTTATCTTTTTGCCGCATATACAGGTATACACTAACGTGTAACAACCGCTACCTAATGTCTCAATTATTAATATAACGTAAATGGACCCGTTAATCAATTGTCACTTGCGTAGATGATCAGCCTTGTAGCAACGTAGCATACATAACCTACAAGTTCCGGCAATTTTTATTTTTAAAAAGTTAAGACTGTATTCGCTATCATTTCAGCGTAATGAACACAATCACTATGCACAAGCCAAACCCCTCAGTCAAGGAACTGTACTGCTACACTCAATGCCTTATTATTATTGCTCAACATTCTTCGCCACCAAATCAACTTCGAGGGTCCTCAGTTAATCGATCATTCCTACGTGATAAATCATTTATATATAGTTTTTATTCCTCCTTAACCCCTATATTATTATTTGTATAATATGTATAAGCAGGGTCAACATCCATTCATTTATGTTTGGTGGCTCTTATTGGCTATTACACCACAGAAGTCGATTGTTTCATTCATAGGAGGATTTGTAACTATGTGACTACCCAACAACTCTATTCTTTGTCCATTTTCTCTTCAGTGTGAAAGATGCCAACAAGTTGGTATCTCACATTAGACACGAGGCTTAACGGTTTTCTTTACCAAGAAAAAAAAAAGTCATAAGCGGAATTCATTATTGAAACAATGAAATTTTGACTTGAGAATAAAAGCCGGGTACCTTCTTCCACTGGCATACACAAAATTACAGTCAACCTATCTGTTTAATTTATTTATGATTTTTGGTCTAAAACTGTTTGTTTTGACCACGTCTGGTTGAATATCATTGACTAATCAAACTTTTTTTGTTTTTTTGTATAGCAATAAGATTTGAACCCTAACTTGATGTATATTACCCAAATCAGTAATGCTTGGCGGTACGAAAGAATCCTTAAACGAATGTTACAAAAGTATTGGTGACCAATCAAGATTAGATTAAAAAGTTAAATGAAGAGAGAGAAAATCTCTTCAACCACAAAACGCAATAGCGCTATTTGCATTTATTAGTTTTGTATGTCGTTTCACGAATTTAATTCGTACCAAGAAGCATTTCTCTACCCAAATTCCTCACCATTAAATCGCTCCTAATGATTTTTTGACTAATCAAACTTGAATCAT
Organism: Pterocarpus santalinus; assembly: GCA_031439595.1. NCBI lineage: Eukaryota > Viridiplantae > Streptophyta > Magnoliopsida > Fabales > Fabaceae > Pterocarpus > Pterocarpus santalinus. Next base: position 65,480,764 of record CM062532.1, read on the forward strand.
GATTCAGTCGTAACAATATATTTTTCTTGATCTCGAATTCTTCTCGTTGTGTATTAGCTACCAACAACAAAATAGCACGCATGTTTCAAACGGTACTTAATGTATATTTGAGTCTCAAGTTCAGGAGAAGTTTTTCCTTGGGGTATAACGAGAATCAGAGTTGAAAAACACAGAAGTAGAAAGTTAAAGGAAGTTTTCTTGACAAAGGAAATGCACTTGCACTGGGTCAAATTGGAAACTTCAAATATGTTTAATTTCAGAAAATATTTTATGTTTTTATTATTTTTTAAATATATTTAATTCTTCTCCTATGACAGTGTAAAAATTTTTTACCCAATCAATCAATCATATCATTACATTTGTATGATTATTCAAGTAGTAAATATGATATTTAACTATATTTGCTGATATAACAAAATATAATTGGATGACAATGTAAAAGAGTTTTATATTGTTAGTGCATCTAAATTAAATTATTTAAAATTAATTATAACAGTGTTACATTATTTTTAATTTATTTTTTAGAATTTTATAATGAAAATATTGAAAATGAAATTTTTTATTTTTATTATTTTTTACAAAATTTTAAAAACAAGAAATAAGATAAAAATAAAATAGCATCTTTATAATTAATTTTAAAAAAATAAAAATGTAAAATATTTTATGAAATCAAACATATTCTTAGTTTGTATAAATGTATAATTGTGTGAACTTAAGTTTTCTGATACTATATATAAACCCTTCCTATAATAAAACCCTTTCTAAAATTTGAACAATTAATCATGTGCGCAGGAAATGATTATTTATCTATTTAATCTAGCATGATCAATTTGACAAGTTCCTAGCTAGCTAACCACGTGAAATGAATTTTAAAAAGAAAATCGCAACCAATGCAAGTATCAAGTATGAACTGAAGTTGATGTCAATTCAAATTGTTTAGTGTTTGTCTTTGTCTTTGTCTTTTTCTTTTTCTTTTTCTCGATAGCCGAATGTCTTTTATTTTGGCTATTGGATTATGCTGATGAGCTTAGCTTTTGTTGAGTCTAATAAATTTATGAGATTTGAATTTGTCACACTTTTCACGAAATTCGGTTCAAAGGCGATTTTTAAAAGTGCAAGAATACAAATTTATTTGTTTTCAGATAACTTGCGGCTGAATTTTAAGGGAGGACAAATTATTGTGTTCTCTTATATTAAGAAAAAAAAAGTGTCCCTATTTATCTTTTAATGTTTAATTAATAGTCTATTACATCAAAACTATATATAGATAAAGTGAAAAATAATGATGACGAATGGTGTAATTTTGTAATTTCAGATAAAAATAGTGATTAAATAAAAAAAATTTCCAAGTAAAAAATAATGATGATGAATAGTGTAATTTTGTAATTTCAGATTAAAAAGAGTGATTAAATAAAACTTTTTTTAAGTGACGATTTTAAACTTAAAATCCTTAATATTACAGGTAAGATAAATTTGATAAAAAAAAATGAAAAAAAAGTTCAATTTTTAATAGAAATGAAAAAAAAAACAATCTACTAATATAAAAATAGCTATAAAATAACATATACATAATAATTAAAAGATATGTTCAGTTTTGTGCAATTTGACCCGTTACGTATAATGAGGGTAAGTTTGTGATTTAAACTTCAAAGAGCATGTTCAAGTGAGCGGGGATGGTCGAAATTGAGAAAGGAATCGTTATGGCGCTTGTGAAACATGGCGGATTCCCTGGTGCATTAGTTGAGCAGTAGGCACTTTTTTCGGTTTTGCTTATATATTTTAAATGAGCCAGCGGCAAGGAGCGCGTCTGGCTCGCATGCTCATCCAGAAATCAGTGGTTGAGGGTACGAGCCTCTCTCAATCACTTTATGACTTTTAGCCATTATTTCATCTTTTTAATATAGAAAAATAGGGGAAAAAATCAGGAGCAAAAAGCTTTAGTTCTTCTATTTGCTAATTATTTTATTTTCTTATTTTGTTTTTCTTCCATTTACTATTTGGTAATTTTTATTTTATTTTTTCTTTGCACCTTCTTTTTTGTTTGCTACCTCTTTTTTATTTTATTTTAATGTTAATTTTTTATCTTTTATTTATCTAAGTAATAATATCACTCTCTACAAATAACAAAATTCATTTTATTTTTCTCCCTCTCCCCTTTATTTAACATCTTATTAAGAATTTATTGAAATTAAATGCAAGAAAATTTATATATTAATAATTAAAATTAATGTTTAATATATGATATATTTTTGTAACATTTATGTAAAAGTTCAATAGTTTTCCACTTCCATCTCTTTCTTTAGTTAATAAAGAAAATATTAAAATTAAAATGGGCCATATTTGTAATATCTATTTACAAATCATTTTGTTCGAATCCAATATATTCTAATCCCTATAAATTGTATATAAAAAATTTAATTTTTATCCTACCTTTATACTTTCTTAATTTAATTATATTTTATATAAAACTTTCAAGTTCATATATAATAATAATAATATAAATAGTTCTTAATATTACATGATAAAATATACATTTATAGAAATGAAAAATAAATTTATGACATCATTACTGTAAAATACAAATTACTTTTGAAAAAAAAATATAAATGCATTATGTCTAACAACTCGTTATTGAAAGTGTAATGCATTACTGTATAAATTTTATATATCTTTTGCAGCATTGAATATCTTCACTAGATGATTGTGGACTACTATTTAAATTTATTAAAAAGAGGTCTTATGTGTGGATTTGTACCAACAACTATTTAAATATGAATTCCAATATATAAATTGAAAAGTATTAACGTATAAAACAATTATACTTTTTAATGCATTATGCTTTTAAAAGTATGATGGTAGGATGCAAAAAATAATAAATTTTTTATATACAATTTATAGGATGTAGGTTATATCGAATTTGAACAAAATAATTTATAAATAGATATTATTGATATGCTTCACTTTAATTTTAGCAATTTTTTTATTAAGATACTAAAGAAAGAGATGAAAGTGGGAAACAAAAAATTTTTTTATTGAATTTTCTTGTAAATATTTACAAATATATCACATATTAAACATTAATTTTAATGACAAATATATAAATTTTGTTCCATTTAATTTCAATAAATTGTTAGTAAGAAGGTGAATAAAGAGGAGAAAGAGAAAAATAAAATGAATTTTGTTATTTGTAGAGAGCAATATTTTTATTTCGATAAAGAAAAGACAAAAAATTTAATATTGAAAAAAAAAGAGATAGAAAACAAAAAAGAAAGTGCAGAGAAAAAAAAATAAAAATTATCAAATAGCAAATGAAAAAAAAGTAAGACAAAAATAAAATAGTTAGTAAATAACAAATTAGCAAATAGAAGAATTAAGACTTTTGTGCCTTTTCTTTTTTCCCTATTTTTTCTCTGCTTTTTTTTTTCTTTTTTTGTTTTCTCTTTTGAAAGAATGAAATAATTGCCAAGATTCAATATTTGGGTGGGAAGTGGTAGAGGATCGAAACCCCTGTACTCCACTCCAGGGACCAGAATGCGGGGCGAACGCACTGAAAGTGTAGGCATGGTGTGCTAATTCATTTTCATTTAAAGTATATAACAGAAACACAAAAAAGCACCAAACGCACGAACTTGCAAATGCACCAGAGAACGCACAGTGAAACATTTGTTAAGTGTAGCCTATAAGTCATATCAGAAGTGTTTAAAAATAAATATAATTAATAAAAACTAGATATTTGACAACTAATTTTTTAATACTTAGACTGTTAATTCTAAAATAATATGGGTAGAGGATAAATCCTTCAGAGACATGACGGAGAAGGACTGATTGTCCCATTCTCTTGGCAGCAATGGGGCCTGCTGCTTTTTTTTTCCCCCCAGAATGGAGCCGATCATTTCGTTTTTGGTAAAAGAATGGAGCCTATCTCAAACCGAGGTAACTGAGAGAGGGAAGTGGGTTGGGGTCTTGAGGGTGATGGATAAATTTGGGCCGAATCTAGGTTGGACCCAATAACACTGTACGCGAGCCTTGACTATTTTAATTTTAGATGACAAATTGATAATACAATTTTGCTGACCATAAATAGGTCCTACATCTTTGACTTCTGTTATTATGATAGATACGACGAAATAATTATTACAATTAACAAGACAGGAATTTGTCCATATATATAAACAACATAATGGAGTATTCATCACACAAACAATGATATAACGATCATCTATGCCATAAGCCAATAACTAAACTCGAATTCAAAGGGTTTGTTGAAATGGAAAATATTTTTCTCGCGGGTCTTCTTCTAGAAGAAGCAGTAGGCGAGTAATTAAGAGCCCAAAGCGGATATAGATGCTGAAATGGGTCAACGGTCAAAGGCACATCACTTTTTGTTACTACTGCAACAGTAAAACTAACCAACCTGGAGTTCCTGGAACCATCGTCCCCGCAAGGAATCATAAATCACAATCCCCCATGGGACTTACATTACATTAATCTAACCAACGTAAAACGTGGCTGGCTGCTGACCATTCCACCAACTTAACAAGCCACAACGTAGTACTAACTCAGCAGACAGGATTAACAAACAAACAAAGAAACACCATCATCATATCATTATAGGGTCAAATTGCAAACCCACTCGTTCTCTTTCTCCCACTTGCTTCTTCCTCTTCTTCATGTGGATCAATCTCAAGCACCCCCACCAACCCCTTCCATGACCCCAATGTCCCTTCTCTTCCTCCTCCTCTTCCTCCTCCTCTTCACCTTCTCCACCCCTTCCCTCTCCCAAAACGGCACCGTTTCATGCCCCCTCAACATCACCGTGCTCACCGCCGTGGGCAGCGGCTCCCGCCCCTCCCTCGACTCCGGCACGCAGTGCCACAACATCCTGCAAGCCCTCCACCTCCTCCAAGCCGACTACCTCCGCCGCACCTCCCACTTCGTCCCTCCCCTCAACGCTGCCTCCTCCTGCTGGTCCACCTTCCAATCCTTCATCAACCAATACGACCCAACCTTCGATGTTCGATCCTCTTGCGGGCTTCAAACCTCGTGGATATCCCAAGGCTGCATGAACATCACCACCCTCCAAGGGTTCGAGTCCCACGTCCCCTCCGGCGCGCTTCAGCCCGTTCAAGGAAACTGCAACCAGTCCCTTGAAAACAGCGCCCCTTGTGCCCTTTGTACCACAAGCTTGTCCACTTTGCAGTCGTACTTGACAGGTCCTACCGTAGGTAACGTGTCCGATTGTAGGGCATATACCTCTATTTATGCTGCTTCTTTGTCAGGACCTACTGATCCTGGAACTGCCAATTGCTTGTTTGGGCTTGATTTTTCTTCCTCGGGGAAAAGTGGTAAGGGTAAGAAGGTTGTTGTTGCTGTGGTTGTTTCGGTTTTTTGTGTTGTGGGGTTGTTGGTGTTTGGTGGGTTTTGTGGTTACTTGAGATGGAAGAAGAATAGGAACGAGAAGAAGGTTGTTGTTGGGAAGGGTGAGATGGGTTTGGTTTCTGGGTTGGATTCGATGAACCAGAGCACCACTTTGATTAGGTTCACTTTTGATGATATTAAGAAAGCCACTAGGAATTTCTCGAGGGATAACATAATTGGAAGTGGGGGTTACGGGAATGTTTACAAAGGGATGCTGAGTGATGGAACTCAGGTTGCGCTGAAGAGGTTCAAGAATTGTTCGGTTGCGGGTGATGCTAGCTTCGCTCATGAGGTTGAGGTTATTGCTAGTGTTAGGCATGTGAATCTTGTTGCATTGAGGGGATATTGTACTGCTACTACTAATATGGAAGGTCACCAGAGGATTATTGTCACTGATTTGATGGAAAATGGGAGTCTTTATGATCACTTGTTTGGTTCAAGGGGGAAGAAGCTGAGTTGGCCAATTCGACAGAAGATTGCTCTAGGAACAGCTAGGGGATTGGCTTATTTGCATTATGGGGCTCAACCTTCAATCATACATAGGGATATTAAGGCTAGTAACATTCTTCTTGATGAGAAATTCGAAGCCAAGGTCGCGGATTTCGGGCTGGCTAAGTTCAACCCTGAGGGAATGACACATATGAGCACTAGAGTTGCTGGTACCATGGGGTATGTTGCTCCTGAGTATGCACTTTATGGTCAATTGACAGAGAGGAGTGATGTGTTCAGTTATGGTGTTGTGCTTCTTGAGCTATTGAGTGGGAAGAAGGCTCTTGAGACGGACAGTGATGGCCAACCAAATGCTCTCACTGACTTGGCTTGGTCATTGGTTAGAGAGGGTAAGTCCTTGGATGTTATTGAAGATGGCTTGCCGGAACCTGGTCCACCAGAGGTTCTTGAGAAGTATGTGCTGGTTGCTTTGCTGTGTTCTCATCCTCAGTTGTATGCTAGGCCAACAATGGACCAGGTTGTTAAGATGCTGGAGACTGATGAGTCAGTGCCCTCAATAATGGAAAGGCCAATCCCTTTCATTGCTGGGAGGATTGATATTGAGAAATCTGTACTCGGTAACTCGGGTCAGCTTTGTAGTCCAACTGGTTATCAAGCATACACAATGCAGAGTCGCCGTCTTTCTGAGTCTTCTCAGAAAGAAGAGCATAAGACAGAAGAAGGAAGCTCGGAGTCTGGGACCGTGAGCATGGATTGAGATGGGGGAAATTATTGGTTAATCTTCGGATACTGGTAATTTAGACAAAACCAAAAAAATATTGGATTCTGTTGCACTGTTTTAGAGTCAGCATGATTTGTTTGTACATTTTGATTTTAGATTGTATGTTTGTTGAAGAGCATTTTCTGTTGTAACACCAACAGGTTGTAAAAATTTTGATTCTTTTTAGAGTTTGTGTGATGGCAGTTGAGTATATATGATCAAGTTTTGCTGATTTTGCTGTCAGATTACTCCATTTGAGATTTAGAACTAATAATACATACTAGAAATCATAACCTGAAATGTATAATTTTACGCTTCAATTTCAGCAAGCGTGTACTAAATTGAGCTCAAAGATTAGTTAACGCTTGTATATTCCTGCTTGTGACACAACGGCTTACTACTAATTGTTGAATCAGAGTAGCTCTATTAGATCAGCAGTTTGGTTTTGATGTCAACTGCAGGCTTGAAGAGTTGCACCATGCTTATATCAACTGTGAATTAATCAACTATGTATCGCCCTAGTGGTTCATTAGTGGATAACATATGGTTCAAGAAGTTCTTTTATGGTACTAATGAATGAGTTAATGTAAAGCTTAATTATGATGCTAACAAAGATAATATTGTAAGCCTATAACTAAAACACTTCAAAAGAGATATAAGATGGAAGAGTGATAGGGATTAGGGTGTAACGAAATAAGCGCGCTGCAGATTTCAGTTCCTGTTTATGATGCTTGGTTGGATTATTCTTATTCTTCATAATTTGGCAATCGGCCTTTGTTTGTATTTGTACAACGAAATTCCATCATTAGGCCACAAAAATTAAAGAGCTGGCAGGGATATTAATTAATGTTGTTGTTGTTATCAGTCAAATATGCAGATTCCGTCGTTTATTTAATAGGATTACAATATGTGGCGTTAACATAAATTCATACAATAATGAATTTGGTGTTAGAAAACATACTAGTTAACAGGCTGAATGTAATAAATTATTCAAAAAATAATGATATTTTGGAGCTTTAATTGGTGTAATCTAGCACAATTGACTCTAGTGTGGTTATTAAAAAAGAAAAAAAGGTTGCTATGATTAATCAGTTGAATCAGCAATCACTGGCATCATTCTATAATCTGTTTCATTAGCCAAATGCTTTTTGCCAAAATTAGCCTTGAACAGATCACGAAGGTAATTTAGTATCGAGATATTTAACATTTAATTGTAATGCATGATAAATATTTAAGATTTAGCTGTAATGTTGATGTTGGAGAGAAGCTATCTTTTTATTATTTTACCTAAGCAGTTCCATCTTTCTTTCGTTTTTTTTTTTTTTTTGTTTCTTTTTGTTTTTGGGTCTTTTATTTTTTTCCAATCATTGGTCAACCACGTCTTTTTTTTTTTTTTGGTCGGGGGAGGGGGAATATTTATGGGCACGGGGCTCTGCCCCTGCGAGTTGAACTCGCGCCCTACCATGCACCTGCTTCTTTAGGGGCGGAAGATATACCACTGCAACTACGCCCTCAGGTGCTGGTCAACCACGTCTTTAAGTCTCATGTAAATGTAAAATGACAATTCAGTCAGCGCATTTGGACTGGTCCATCATCCCGACGGAACTAATTTCAACCCGGGCTACGCTGGCCCAATTCTCGTCTGCAACTTCCTTCTTCGGATTGCTTTGATGAAGATAATAACTCATTATACAAAAAAAAAAATTTGAAAAAAAAAAATAAATAGAAGGAAACTCAACATCTGCAACTTACCTATGGAAGGAGGAGCCTGGACACCCCCTTGCTGCTTCCATTTCGCTTTTCTAAAAACCACTTGTTCTCAGTGAAAGCACAAAGAAGCCAGCAAAAATCGTTGCTCAGTAATCAATGGAACTTCGTTATGAAAACTTCTGTCTATTTCATAACTTATGTCTCTACCCTCTAGTATAAATGTACAGCAGAGGAATTAGCATTTTTCTTTTGAATTCAATCATCTTTGTACTTCTCTTTAAATCATGTTTATGCCTTAATGTTTTAAGTTAAACAAGCTGGGGAATTGTTTGCTGAATGATATTTAATACTTCGTATTTTTAACCACTCTATCTAACTGCCATTGTTGAGTTCTGTTTCGACAATGAAGAAACAAAGGCTCGACACTCAAAAAGAGAAGAGCAAAAGCTGCTCAGTTCATCATATGCATAAGAAAAGCTCTTACACTGAGCAACAAACCAAAATTGGAGCATGATGACAAGACTAACCGAACTGCATTATTCTAAACCCATCTACACCCGATATAGCATCCATTTCTTCCACAATTTGAATTGTAGCTCCACCAAGATATCAGCATTTGAGTAACATATCAACATGCATAGTCACAAATCAAAGCTCGGAATAAACTTCCTTTATTAGATTACTTGCTTCTTCGCCAATATTATAAAGCTATAGGTTGATCTGCTTATTACAGTCTGTTTTGTCAACAGGAATATGCTTTCTTTCCTACAGTTTGTCTCAGCTAACGTGTTTTTCTATATTTTTTGTGCCTGAACATGTCAAAGTAATTTCATTTTTTAACCAGGTCTATAGTAGAGTTTGGAGGTCATTGGCCTTATAAGCTCAAGGCTACTGGTCATAAACTCCCAAGTTGGTCATCAACTCTGCCCAGCTGAATATTCCGTTGACAAAGGAAGGTGAGCTGCACAAATTACTTATCTTTAGACAGTTATTATTATTATTATTATCTATTTCTCTCTCTTTTATAAGTCCCACACTGAACCCAACATGTTTCAGTTATAATTTCTATTTCATAACTTTGATGTTACTTGTAGATGGATTACAGTAGAAGAGTTGGTTCTTTTGAATACTTTTCTTCTGTTAGTTATTCTACCTAATAGCTGGTTAAGTCGTTACTCGTTAGGTTGGTCTAGCTGCAGCTGCTAGCTGCGGCGTAAGGCGTAAATAGTAAAGGCAACAGTCAGCAAGGTGGATAATTGCCGGTTAAATTCAATAGATTCCATTTGCTTAGCCTTACAGTGGCAATTACGGTAGGAAGGCCCCTTACCTTAGTTAATATGTTTTAAAGCCTAATTATATAATAGTTCGTTGGCTTTCATAAAAATAAAATAACATAAAATAAAAGTGAATAAAATTGAAAGTTATATGTATATATTTAATCTTATACGCAAATTTGATATATGTAATTTATATTGGTCACAATTATGTTTGAGCAATTTATGTTACATTAGTTGTTTTATATAGGATACCTTTATATGGTAATTAATTTTGTTTAACTTCTATATATTTAGTCTGGCCCCTCTCTAACTAAATTTCTCGCTGTGCCTCTGGTCGCAATGTTGCATATTCTATAATAACTCAGATAAGTTCAATGACTTGAAACAAGAGTAAGAATACTAGTCAAGAGGACTTCTTTTAGTTAAATGTAAAATTTTGAAAATTGCTGATTCTATAGTTCAATTTACTTAGTATTTTGTATATGATGTTCGTCAATTATGCATATTAAAGTAGGCAGCATCTATAATGCTCTTCGCAAGTCAAGGTACATTATGCACCGTGCCATCCGATGGTGAGAATGTGATGGCCTATCGATGAGACCAATGACAATGATACACTTTAGAAACATTCTCAAACCCTTCTCTCCTCCCTATGGGAAGCACTGGGCTATGCAACATCATTGCTTTCACTCTCCCTACCCCTTCTTTTTCTCCACTAAATCTGGCCTCAAATCAAATCTCAACTACACTGGCTAGCATTGCAAGGGAGAGCTGGTTGATAAGCTAGCCATGTTGACCCCCTTCGCCCAAGCGACGCCATAGTAGGTCGGTCGGCTGCAACAACTGGCTCAGCCCACCAGCGCTGCGAGGTCCGCATCGTCCAAATTAGCAACTTGCAATACTGGATGGACCAAAACTACCTCTGTGCCTACTTTGAATTGATGTAAAAAAATAAAAATAAAACTCCTTCAGTGGTCATGGTGGTGCGAGGATGAAGGTCCCATGGTGACTGAAGACGCAATGCGGCTACGCTACACGGTGGATGAAGGCTCGGCAAGGATTGGGAAGAGGAAGAAGAGCGGGGTAGACGGGAGCTGAGAAGAGTGCGAGTGTGCAATTTTAGAGTGTATTAACTATTATCGGTTATGTATGTGCACCATAGATCTTTGCCCTCCATTTAAGTAGTATGTGATGCTCCTTTGACCATAAAGCACATCATAGAAGGCGCCATTAAAGTATTTGGTAACCCATGATGTTAAGTATCTTGCTAATCTCATTTGTTACTTAGGCATCAAATATCTATTGTGTGTGTGTGTGTTCTTTTTTTTTTTTTTTCTGACAAGTAAGTAACATTATTTATTTGATAAGGTTCTTTATTTGAAAAGTTCAACAAAATATCCAATGCTTGTAATCCAAATTGGAGAACAACTATTAATGTTTGAATTGGAAAGAACAAACTTATGTTTCTAGTAAGTGAAGCATATCAGAAATCAAAAAGAACAAATGTATGTTTCTAGTACGTCAAGCATATCGGAAATTTTGCTTGTGTGTAATAATCCAAGTGAATATTATTTGAAGGGCCTTGTAGAGCTTATTGAGTTGTGCAACCCGAAGTACAAGAAGAGTTTTGCAAGCCACATTCTTAAAAGTCAACAACTAGTTATTCTTCTCTACACTAAAAGGCACTTGTACTATTCCACAATATCAAAGTATGGCCGGAGCTTCTCTTTCAAGCTTTCAATTTCAATCAAATATCTATTGTGTTGCATTGGCTGAGATTGAAGCATTTGGTAACCAAGATTTCAAGTGTCTTGTTGATTACATTTGTAATCTTCATTTTTTTTATATGTTTAAGATTTTTCTTTTTAAATAAATATCGGCCACCAAAAATTTAGTAACCATATTTATCTCAAACATTTGATCTTAAGCTTTCTTAATCTGTGTATTTGAGAGTTAGGTTTCCTTTTTCAATCATTGACAATTGCACACTAATAGTCTATTTTTCTATATGACAACATGCAGCTATTAAGTCCTTTTGAAGTTTGAACTTTGGATTTTAAGAACTGTGGTAACACTAATTTAAATTATTTGTAAAGGTAAAGATAAAGGATTATGATAAACATCACATGAATGTATTCCATTGACAAAGGAATGTGAACTATACAAATTACTCACACTTTGACAATTAGTACTGAATATTTCTCTCTCTTTATTGGAGAAATATAAATCATTAAAGCATAGACTAACTATAAAATGAATCACATATATTTTTACAAAGCATATCTTTCTCGGTCTTTTGGTTAAGAACAATTGTAGTATTTGTTCTTATCAGTTTAATATCTAATATGTGGATCAATGGTCCATGTGATATTAAAATTAATTTTTTTTAGGGAGAGGGTCCATACCATTAGCTTGCTATTAGGTCTCTCACTTGTCGCTAATGTCTTACACTATAGTATAGACTTGGCACATCCCATCCAAACTAGTTTGAACATTTTGCTTTTGTGATCTTTGAACAAGTAAGATGCATGTATTTGTGGTTTTTCTCCCAACTTCCTTTTTAAATAAAATTGGGTGCTTTTAAGGATAGTTACATGTGGTTGAAGTTACATATTGTTGGAGTTAAAATATTCAGGGGTAATATTGTGGCATTGGTTATGAAGATTGAAGTATTTGGTGAAATATTTCACACTGCATTCTTTATGTTGTGTGAAATATATACGTTCCCAAAAAATTCTTAACTTGGTTAGGAATGAAATTGCATGCCATCAAGTCATACATTTTTCACCATTGATAATCATGTTAAAACCATTTTCACTCAAGTCATGTTAAAAACATTTTCACAAATCAAGTCATGTTAAAAATGTGAAAAACTAAACAAGCATACATTTTTTCACCATTAACCAAGTCATGCTAAAAACATTTTTAGTATTGATCAAGTCATGTTAAAAATTCGGAAAGTTAAAAAAGAGAGAAGTCGTGTGCAATTTCCACGTGAAAGTACCTTTTACCGCAATATGGTGATAATATGATTGTCAACTGCCTATGCAAAACTTCCAAGTTCCACGGAAGTTATGGTTGAAAAATATACTCTGCAACATCTATTGATGTGCCTCATACTCGTGACATTCATTGGTTGAATGCCTAACGAATTTGGTTGTGTTTTAGGTTTACAAATACTGAAAGTTGACCAACGTTCCCTTTAAAAAACAAGCTACCAAAGGACTGGCCCAAAATAGCTTAGTACCAGATAGCTCCGTACTAACCATTTGTGTTGACAGACTCAAATTATAGCTCGATACTTTATTCCAATTTACAGATTTCATAGTTTAGTCTCTTTTTACTTCTTAATTATTTCTTTATAATTGTATAAATCTCCATATCATTTTATCACAAGTTTTATTTCACTTTGTTATGTTGGAATTTTGAAATCTAATTGTTTATTAAGAAGATCAATATTCTAGGGTAGACAGGAAAGATCAGTTATATATGGGGTGTAGTTGTGAAAAAAATAAATAAATACAATATCAACTGCAATTTTGAAATATCCAAGCATAGCATTAAAGAGAGCAATATAACTTCAACAAAAAGACATAGAATAAACAATAACTTCAATAATATAATTAAATTTATCATATAATAAATTAAATAATCAAATATAAAATTAAGCAATAAAATAAATTGCAAAAAGTATAAACTATATATTTTACTATTAATATTGGTCCCGTAGAGAATTACCATAAAAATTGATAACTCAAAATAATGTATCAATATAAAAATAATAATATCATAATGGTAGTAATAGGATCATAATGTATCAGTATGAAAATTATATTATAATAACAGTATTAATAATGATGATGATGATAATAATAATAATAATAATAAATAGCAATAATGTAAGGAAATATTAAATAATTTAACTTGAAATGATAAATAAGATAAATTACAATAATAATAATAATATTGAGCAACTTTAAAAAGTAAAGTAATTTGGAATATAAAATAATGTAGAACAGTAAATAAAATAAATTGCAATAAGAGAAATATTGAGCAATTTTAATGTAAGAAAATTAATAACATAACTTGAAATAATAAAATGGATTGCAGTAAATAACAAAGAGCAACAATATAAAAAACATCAAATGAAATAGCTTGGAATAAATTTCAATACGAAGACATTAAATAAAATATCTTAGAATATAACACAAACTGTGATAATGAATAATAATGAGCAAAGTAATATTAAATAACATAACTTGCAATGAGTAAATAAAGCCATGATTTACTTCGCAAATAATTTTATTATCTACTTCTAATTATTGTAGGCAATTGAAAATGATGTGGGTATACTGAACTTCTTTCCTTTCTCGTCTGCTATTGCTTGCTCTCTTTCTTTCTCTTTTTTTTTTCTTCTTTGGCTCTCTCTTAGTTTTTTCTTTCAACAGGATGCCAACTTTTAATTCTGTCTGTGACCTCCCCCTTCTTCTCTTTATATAGAAGATTTGCAAGGTAAAAATGTCACTAATGATGTTTTCTATTTTTATTTTATTATATATATGTATATTTTTCTTTCTATATATTTATTATTGTAAATTTTTTCTATACCTACTGCATGCAACCCTCCTTCTAATTCTTACGCCGTGTGACTTGAGTTTCTTCTTCTCCCTTTTTTTTTCTTCTTCTTCCTAACATTTATTATTTTGTGTTTGTTTTCAAAGTTGAAGACTTTCACCTCATGCCACTGACGTGAGTTTGTGTTTTGTTTTATATTTCTATTTATTTTTTTAATTATTTTATAATTATAACTATAGTATTATTTGTAATTATTATTACTATTGTTGGCATTATTTTATCTATCATGATGCTAATATTTGATATTATAGAGTAATATATTTTAAAGTTGTTGTTATTAATTATAGTCTTACTCTAAAAGTTAATATCTATATTTTAATTATTTAGTCAATCGACTCAAACATATCACCCAAAATCTTCCAATCAAGTAGACTAACTAGATTGTTCTATATTAAATATTTTATGAAAAGAAGAGGATGTTATAATTCTTCCCTCCTTTTAGGAATTTTGTCCTCAAAATTTTCTGACCTGTTTGATATAACTCTGGATATGATTTCTTAATTTCGTTTTCCAATTCCTATGTTGCTTCTTCATGTGATAATCCCTTCCAAACCACTTTGACTGAAGGAATTTCTTTCCCACTTAAGTGTTTGACAGATTGATCTATGATTTGAACTGGTTTAATTTCAAAAGTCAAATCGTCTCTTACTTGCATCGTTTCATATTCTATGATATGTGAAGGGTCAAAACAATATTTTCTAAGCTAAGAGACATAGAAGACATTATGAAGGTTTGAAAAATTAGGGGAAGTGCAATTTGATACACAACAGGGCCTACTCTTTTGAGGATTTGGAATGGCCCAATAAATTTTGGGTTTAGCTTTTTGGATTTGAGGGCTCTGTCAATCCTAGTAATAGGAGTAACTCTAAGAAAAACATGGTCACCTTCTTTAAATTCTAGAGGTTTCCTTCTGTGATCAGCATAATTTTTCTGCCTACTTGAAGCAATGAATAATCTTTCCCTGATGAATTTGAGCTTTTCTATAGTCTGTTGCACCAAATTGGGTTCTAGCAGACTTTTCTCTCCTACTTCATACCAACACAAGGGAGATCTACATTTTCTACCATACAGAGTTTCAAATGGTGCCATTCCTATGCTAGAATGGTAACATTGTTATAGGCAAACTTTATCAATGATAAATGAGTATCCTAACTTCCCTGAAGTTCTAACACACAAGCCCTAAACATGTCCTTTAAGGTCTAAATAGTTCTTTCTATCTGACCATCTGTCTGAGGGTGGTAAGCTGTATTAAAATGAAGTTTAGTACCTAAACCTTCTTGTAGAGCTATCCAAAACTTAGAGGTAAATCTAGGATCCCTGTCTGAAACCATGTTTGTTAGTATCCTATGTAATCTTATAATTTCTAGGATGTAAACCTGAGCCAACTTATACAATGGATAACTAATTCTTATTGGCAGGATGTTGGTTGAATGTTGGTTGACTTGGTCAATCTATCAACTATCATCCATGCTGCATCATACCTTGAGGGAGTTCTAGGTAATCTTATTACAAAATCCATTGATATACTATCCCATTTCCATTCAGGAATATCTAAAGGTTGTAAAAATCCTACAGGTTTTTGGTGCTCTATCTTAACCTTCTGACAGGTAAGATATCTAGCAACAAAACTAATTATGTCTCGCTTTATGTCATTTCACCAAAACAACTTTCAAAGGTCTTGATACATCTTGTTTGCACCAGGATGCATAGTAAACTTACTGTAATGTACCTCGGATAAAATCTTATTTCTCAGCTCTTCATTATTAGGCACACATAGTCCTCCCTCATATGTCACAGTCCCATTTTGATCAATATGGAAATGCTCAAGTTGCTTTGTTTGAATTCTATTCTTGAGAGACTTTAGAATTTCATCACTTTCTTGGACTTGTCTTATCTGATCACTCAAATTATATTCTATCCTAAGCTTACTTGCATATAGATAATGGGGTTTCAAGGATACTGAAATCTTCATATCCGTAAATTCCTCCGACAACTTATACTTCTCTATCATCATCAAAGACATATGTAGGGATTTTCTACTTAGTGCATCGGTGACCACATTAGCCTTGTCAGCATGATGCTTTAATCTAAAATCGTAGTCCTTTAAAAACTCTATCCACCTTCTTTGTCTCACATTCAATTCTTTTTTATCACAAAGATATTTCAAGCTCTTATGGTCACTATATACCTTAAACTTCACCCTATATAAATAGTGTCTCTAGATTTTTAAAACAAATACTATGGTAGCTAGCTCTAGGTCATGGGTTTGATAGTTTTCTTCATGAGACCTAAGTTGCCTGAAGGCATAAGCCACAACTCTTCCTTCTTGCATTAACACACAACCTAGTCCTTTCTTTGATGCATCACAATAGACTACAAAATCTTTCCTAGGATCAGGAATTATTAAGACTAGGGTAGAGGTAAGCCTATTCTTCAACTCTTGAAAACTAGCTTCACATAATGAGTTCCACTCAAAAGATTGGTTTTTCCTAGTTAACCTAGTTAAAGGTAAAACTAGTTAAGAGAATCATTTGATAAATCTCCTATAATAACCTGCCAACCCCAGAAAACTCCTAATTTCAATGATCGTCTTTGGTCTCTTCCAGTAAACTATAGCTTCAACTTTACTTAGATCTACTGCAACCCTTTCTTGAGTGATTATATAACTTAAGAATTTTACCTCACTTAACCAGAACTCACATTTGGATAACTTGGCATATAATTGCTTCTCCTTTAAGATTTGCAACACTACTCTAAGGTGTTGTTCATGCTCCTCCCTAGTCTTAAAATAAATGAGGATATCATCTATGAAAACTATCATAAATTGGTCAAGGTAAGGCCTAAAAACTCTATTCATGTAATCCATGAATATTACAGGAGCATTAGTAAGTCTAAAAGGCATCACAAGATATTCATAATGCCCATATCCAGTTTCGAAGGCTGTTTTAGGTATATCTTTTTGTTTCACTCTTATCTGATGGTATCCTGATCTCAAATCTATTTTGCAGAAGACTGAGGCTCCTAGTAATTGATCCAATAGGTCATCTATCCTAGGAAGTGGATACTTATTTTTGATTGTGACCTTATTCAACTGCTTGTAATCTATATATAACCTCATGCTTCCATCCTTCTTCTTAACTAAAAGAACAGGTGTATTCCAAGGAAACACACTTGGCCGAATGAATCCATTAGCCAACAATTTCTCAATTTATTTCTTAAGTTCAGTCAACTTTAAAGGAGACACTCTATAAGGTGTAAAAGATAAGGGTCTTGTTTCTGGTATGAGATCGATGAAAAACTCAACCTTTCTTTCAGGTGGAAGGTTCACTATATCATTGAAAAACATATCTGGAAATTCACTTACTACGGGTATGCTATCTATTTCCTACTTGACCTCTAAATTTAAAGAATAAAATAGGAATCCTTGAGCTCCTTCTGAGAGACACTTCTCTACTTGAGTGGCATTAAGGAATAAGAAATTAGAAGACTTTTGTTTATTGAGTGGATCATTGGAAAAATAGACAAGTCTTCTGGAATAATCTAGGATGATGTCATTGCTAGATAACCAATCCATTCCAATTATGATATCAATCCCAATTAAAGGCAAACATATAAGATCAATGACAAATAATTTTCCTTTGACTAAAATAGGACAGTTCAAACAGGCTCAGGAAGTAGAAACTTTTTCCCTTGTAGGAGTAGAAACTAACAAATCAAAAAGTAAAGATAAAGACAAGTATAACTTCTTCACACAGTCAATAGATATGAAGGAGTGCGTAGCTCCTGAGTCAAACAATGCAATTAAGAGAGTATTTTTAAGGAAACACGTACCTTTAATCATATCGGGAGACTGAGTTGCCTCTTCTCCACTTAGAATGATTACTTTTCCTTTAGTTTGTGGTCTGGGCACATGATTGTTCAGCAGTTTTCTAGTGTTGCAATTTTTGGCATAGTGTCTTGACTTCCCACATCGGTAGCAAACATTTTGTCCAAAAAGACAAGGTTTGGAGCTATGGGATTTTTTGCACTTATTACACGAAAGTATGGGTTCCCTAATTGGCATTTGTCTATCCTTCTTTAGGTTCACCTTACTCTTAAAATCATTTTTCTTTTGCATTTCTGCTACCCTTTTTCCTTTGAGAAAACTCTATCTTTATCTTTCAAACTCTATTTCTAGAAAACTCTTTTTTGGTATTCTACATTTATTCACTAGAGTGGTGAAGTCCTTAATCTCTAAGGTAGATATCTTCTATTCTTATCTCGGGTCTTAACCCTCATTCAAATTTGGTAGCTTGCCAATAACCATCAAGGTTATTTTTAAAGTAAGAAGAGAATTTAGACAATTTATTGAATTTAGCTATATATTGACCTATAGTCATACTTCCCTGCTTGAATTGTATGAATTCAGCTTCTTTTTCATTCTTAACATTATCTAAAAAGTATTTGTCAAAGAAAGTGGTTAAGAATATTTTCCAAGTGATCTCGGTTCCACTAGATTCTAACAGGTTTTTGGCACCTCTTCACCAGTGTTCTGCCTCTCCTTCTAGCATATAAGTGGCAAAAACCACCTTTTGTGAATCCGCACAACCCATAACTGTAAAATTTTTCTCTAATTGCATAACTCATTTTTCAACTAAGACTGGATTGTAATCTCCATGGAATGAGGGTAGCGTAGCCTTTCTAAATTCAGAGAGTCCTTGGTAATAAGGATTGACTATAAGGGCTTCTCCTACTGAGTTTCCACTTCCTTCACCATGGTTATTGTGGTTTCTGTCTTAAGTCTCCTGTATGCATTGTAGAACCATTCTGTTTGATTCTGTCTAGGCCATGACAGCTTCAGCCAAATCCTTAACAGCTCCCATGATCCCTGATAGAGTATCATTTGGTGTACTCTGTACTTCTTGGATCCCTTATCTTTCTGATGTCATATAATCCTACAAGTGCATAAACAACCCAATATTGAGTTGATCAGGCTCAATATTATATAATTAATGCATTGAGAATACTATAAGGCATGCAGAAAGAAAAATTGGAGCTAGATAACAAAGACTCAACTTTCACTTAATGCCTAATTATGCCTAGAACGGGGCTCTGATACCAAAAATGTAACACCCGTTCATAATAAAGTTAATAGCATAACTTTACATAGAAAGTTCGGAGTCCGACATTAATATACATAGATACAGCACAGAGTTCAGGAACAGAAATAAAGTTCTACTTGCCATAAACTAAACATTTTTAAATCGATAATTCAACTACAATTTATTTAATTACAACTCCACATATTTTTGGCAGCTAGAAGAGTTCACCTTCCTCTAGGGTGCTATTTGATTAATCTGAAACCACCAGAAATACAGCGAGAATTAAAAATTCTTAGTAGATAATTATTAGTTCTAAATCATTTGAATTATGATGGTTTCAACCGTGTCTTAGCACGAAAATTTACACGGCTATTGTATCATAATCTCATCACATTACTTATAAGAAGATCATAATATTATGAGTAGTAAATGCTTAAAAATATATGTTATGCAATACATAAGGTAACAAGCATTAATATTCATATAATCTTTTTACTTTAATTTTCACTTTCCTTTATCTGCTTGTCTCACACATATTTGAAGGCCTTCTCTTAGGGAATTCCCATTCTCTAGTGATATTTTTAATATCGTAACGATAAGGCGAGACTTTTATACCACACTAACCAAGGCAGGTAACATAAAAAGATCTTACATTTTATCTCTCTGCCTTCTTAGCGGTTAGCAACAAATCTTAAATATTTTCTTTAAAAATTCCTTACTTGCCATCATGCATAATATCAAAATAAATGTAGAGACGCCTAAACTTAAGCAGTAATTATAACTTCAACAAAGGACATAGAATAAATAATAACTTGAATAATATAATTAAATTTATCATATAATAAATTAAATAATCAAACATAAAATTAAGCAATAAAATAAATTGCAAAAGGTATAAACTATATATTTTACTATTAATATTGGTCCCATAGAGAATTACCATAAAAATTGATAACTCAAAATAATGTATCAGTATAAAAATAATAATATCATAATTGTAGTAATAGGATCATAATGTATTAGTATGAAAATTATATTATAATAACAGTATTAACAATGATAATAATAGTAGTAGTAATAATAATAATAATAATAATAAATAGCAACAATGTAAGGAAACATTAAATAATTTAACTTGAAATGATAAATAGGATAAATTACAATAAGAATAACATTGAGCAACTTTAAGAAGTAAAGTAATTTGAAACATAAAATAATGTAGAACAGTAAATAAAATAAATTACAATAAGAGGAATATTGAGCAACTTTAATGTAAGGAAAATAATAATGTAACTTGAAATAATAAAATGGATTGAAGCGAATAATAAAGAGCAACAATATAAAGAACATCAAATAAAATAGTTTGGAATAAATTTTAATACGGAGACATCAAATAAAATATTTTGAAATATAACATAAACTGTGATAATGAATAATAATGAGCAAAGTAATATTAAATAACATAACTTGCAATGAGTAAATAAAGTCATAGTTTTACTTCGTAAATAATTTCATTATCTACCTCTAATTATTGTAAGCAACTGAAAATGATGGGAGTACACTGAACTTCTTTCCTTTCTCATCTACTACTGCTCGCTCTCTTTCTTTCCTTTCTCATCTACTACTGCTCGCTCTCTTTCTTTCTATCTCTCTCTTTTTTTTTCTTCCTTTGCTCTCTCTTAGTTTTTTTTTCGACAAAATGCCAACTTTTGATTCTATCTGTGACCTTCCCTTTCTTCTCTTTATATAGAAGATTTGCAAGGTAAAAATGTTACTAATGACGTGTTCTATTTTTATTTTATTATACATGTGTATAATATTCTTTCTATATATTTATTATTATAAATTTTTTCTATACCTACTGTCTGCAACCCTCCCTCTAATTATTACGCCTTTTGACTTGAGTTTCTTCTTCTTCTTCCATTTTTTTTTCTTCTTCTTCCTAACATTTATTATTTTGTGTTTGTTTTCAAAGTTGAAGACTTTCACCTCATGCCATTGACGTGAGTTTGTGTTTTGTTTTATATTTATTTTTATTTTTTTCAATTATTTTATAATTATAACTATAGTGTTATTTGTAATTATTGTTACTATTATTGGTATTATTTTATCTATCATGATGCTAATATTTGATATTATAGAGTAATGTATTTTAAAGTTGTTGTTATTAATTATAGTCTTACTCTAAAAGTTAATATTTATATTTTAATTATTTAGTCAATTAACTCAAACATGTCACCCAAAATATTCCAATCAAGCGGACTAACTAGATTGTTCTATATTAAATATTCTATGAAAAGAAGAGGATATTACACCTTTGGTTTTCAAAAATTGGAGTAAAAGCATATCAAATTTTTGGTTTATCAAATAGAAAAAATTAACTTATACTTTTCATATTTATCCTTTTAGAGAGCACTACCTAACTAAACCTTAGTTTTTTCGGAAATCAATATACTTAAGATAGACTTAACCTTGAAAGGTCACCATGTGAAGTTATGCATTTGTGCAACTTCACCGTCACTAGATAACAAAGCCTTCTAAATGGAAATGTAATCATTTTTTCCTTTTTTTTTTCATAAAAAAAGTAGGGCATAAAATACATATGAATCCTAATTTTTTTTTTTTTCTAGTGGGGGTGCTGGGGTTGGGGAAAGAGGATATGTGAATCTGTTATTTAAATCAAGATCCCTAAAAATAACAGCATATACCACTTTGCCCCATACCTCAGCCACCGAGAGCATGTAAAAACTAAGGGAAAGTGTTGCAAAAATGCAAATGGCAAATATTGCTGTTTTTTTTTTTGTTGGGGGGGGGGTGTCAGTCAGTTTATTGTAAGTAGACTTTGGGTCGTTGGGCTGTTGGTTTGAAATAACCATTGGGCCACTATCATTGAATTGGTCTACTTGTAAAATAGAAAGTTAAAAAAAAAAAAAATTAAATTTGTCAACCGTGACCAAAAATTACTATAAAATATGCTTGAAAACAAAATTCCTCAAAAATTTTTTTATATAAAAAATTCCTCCAAAATTAAATATTCCAACTTAAACTTATATCATAATTTTATTTTATTTCTTAACTCTATCGCATCAAAATCTATAAAAACAACTTTATAAAATACTAACTAAAAGCATAAAAGAACAAACTAAACTTACTTCTAATTTGAACCCTTTCATTTTCATTTTTCTTTTAGACTATCATAATTTCATGCTGTGCCTACCAACTTGTACACATGATCGTATTCTAATACTTGAAAGAGAGAATAGTATTTGTGTGTGTGTGTATATATATATATATATACTATCAGTATAAAATTTTGTATACATATATTATATTATATATTGCTATATTAGTAAAAATATTTGATTCAATCATTTATTATGTTAAAAGTCATATAAACACAAGCACCTGATTGGATAACGGTGTAAAACTTTTTTTTTTATTATCAGTATATATAAATTAATCTCATAAAAAATAATTTTATATTTAAAAAATAATTTTATGCATTCATGGTATAAAGAAATGTGGCATTACCAATTAATAGAAATTTTTAAAAACTTTTCAAGTCATTGGATAATTATGTACGCTTAATTTTAAAAAAATAATATAAAATTTTAAAAAAATTATTGACTGACATTATAAAGTTATTTTATATTATCAATATAAAAAAATTGTTCTTTATATAAAATGGAAGCACATTATCTCATATGTATAGTTTATGTGCATATGCTTATTATAGATCAAGTTTTTTTTGTTTTTTTTTTTTTTAATTTCTCACTTTTTCAATTACATAATCAATAGTAAGGATTTGTTCGAAATCAAGATGTGTCAAATTTATGCATAAGAAAATATATATATATAATGAAAAGAATAAATCTTGACTATATAATTATATATGGGTGGTTAAGATTAAAAATTATTTAAAGATTAAATAATCAATTAAAAATGTCATATAATTTTATATTTTAATTTTAATTATTTATGTAAAATCTAACAGTCAATATTTACTCTTCTTATTTTCATAATTAATCACTTCTTTCATTTGATTTTATATATATATATATATATATATATATATATATAGACACACACCCACACACACACACATAGAGGGGTGGAAGCCCTAACCAAGGTTGCTAAAATTAAGATCCTACGTAGGATCGAAAGAGGAATATAAAAGCGTAAAATGTAGAATCGTAATACGGATCATAAGATCTTACTCAAAATAAATAATTATTTTTATATAAATATTAGTGCATATAGCATGATAGAATTAAATAAAATAGTTTTTTTTAAAAAAACCTAAACCAAATTTTTTTTTAATGTCTAAGACTTAAAAGGTCCAACGCACAAGATGACCCAAATCTCAACCACTGTCTAAGATAGTAAGACATTATGACCAAAAAAAAGAAAATAAACATAGTAAGAGACACATCAATAACAAATTGAAGACAAATGACATAACATGCCACTGCACCCACACCACAATGCATCCACCCACAACTTATCTCGCGCACCTCATCCTCCATTAAATTGCGCACTCACACCTTCCTGTGAAAGTGCTCTCTGCCCCTGCCTTCACCCTAGATGACCTCAAGAAGCTTACTGCTGACGAGGTTGTCAAGTATGTTAAGTCCCTACCTCCAAGCACATTGAGGAGAAAGCCTGCTCTTTCCTTTTGCATCCCCTTCTGTCCTTGATGACAACCCCCACCCCAATGTCTCCATCGACGACACTACGAGGACGACCTCGACCTTAACCTCATCAAGGGTCACAACGATGCCTTCCTCTATGAGACGATGGTGGTCGACAACACCAAGCTAGGGTCAGGTCATGGAAGAAATGGAACGGACCAACTTGTGAAAATTTCATGCTCCCAATGATTTCACGATCTAGATTGATGATCCCACTATGATCCCACCAACTCGGGTTAGGCATTGGGATCGAAATCAAGGAAAGTACTCAAGTTCGTGTATTCGTGCGATCCTATGAGATAGATCGTGATCCTAGCAACCTTGCCCTGAACAACATTAAATAACAAAGGAAAACCAAAACCAATGGGGGGTGAATCCCATAAACCAATTGGCAACATAGTTAGTAGTGCGGTTCCCATCTCTAAAACACACACACACACATATATATATATATATATATATATATATATATAGAGAGAGAGAGAGAGAGAGAGAGAGAGAGAGAGAGAGAGAGAGAGAGAGAGAGGGTGGAAGCCCCCAACAACATTAAAGCAAAGGAAAAGCAAAACCAATGGAGGGTGAATCCTAGATGTGCATGGAAAAGTCCTTATTAAGAATCCATGCACGGTATAACTTTTGAATAGCATAATTTGTATTCGTTTTATCTAGGATATTGTGTTAACTTATCTATCCTTTACCATTGAAAATAATAATAAAAATTTAAAATAAGAAATTCATTATTTTTAATAGTAGATAATAGATAAAAAAATTTAAAATAAGAAATTCATTATTTTCAATGATAGATAATAGATGAGTCAGCATGGTATTGCAAGTGAAATAAATACAAATAACATTACTCATAACTTTTAGTACAACACTTATGATTCATAAAATGGTGTGTAAAACACTATTCTCTAATTAAAAAAGGGTAATCCCCCAATTGGCAATTCAACTTGGGGAAGATTCATTCTAAGGAAGATTTTTGGGACTTAGTTAAGCAATGTCTTTGAGGAATGTTTTCCTCGAGAGTAACTTAGGCAAAGAAAAATATTGTTTGCACCAACTTTTGTGGGATATCATATCGACATTTCACTCATCCACTATCGGATGGGGTATGAACCACTTTAATTGGGGTTCACGTCTCATTCAATGGTGGATAGGTAGGTGTTGACATGATATCCTATAAAAAAGTGGTATATAAATAATATAACTTTTAAGCAAATAAAACTATATTTTAAGGTCTTTCAAGTTTCAAATCAAAGAGACAAATGCATAAGACTCGCAAACAAAGGACAAAATTTTACATATGGATTGGCAAAATATAGTGCACATCTAATGATGGATGGATAAGGGGTCAATACAATATTCTACAAAAGAATGGTATAAATAATATAACTTGTTGGCGAATAAACCTATATTTTAAGGTCTTTCTAGTTTCAAATCAAAGACAAATGCATAAGACCCACACAAAAGGACAAAATTTTACATATGGATTGGCAAAACATCATACATCAAGTCCGCAATTTAAAAAATAAAAATTGCTGAGAATCTAGGCTTTAAAAAATTATCTGTTTTATGATGAACTATTAAAATTAAATATAACTAAATATTTTTCAGGCCCTAGATCGCGATCTAAATCCAAATTTTTTAGAGTTCCTAAATTATCACGTGCTGGACCAAAATATATAAAGTCACTTCACATCATCGCTTATTATATAAGAAAAATAAATGAACATACTCCACCAGCCCGCAAACATTTTAGGATAATGCAAAGTTAAAGACGCAATTATTGTCCCATGACGCAAAATATCTTTGCCAAGACATAAATTTTCCCATCTCATGATAATGATCTTTGTGGGCTGCTGTATTCACAACGAAGTCAAGACCAAGTTTTCTTACACTGTAAAGGAGGAAGTGACAACTGCTACTCCCTTATCCAGTCAAATGAAACGTTTAAGCAGAAGCATGTCCTTCACGAAAGACCACATTTTAACTTTTATTTAAAAGGGTAAAGAAAATAAAAATTAAAACTAAATTATTTTATCATAAAGACTGCAATGTCGTAACATAAACTTTTTTTAGTTTGGTAAAAAATTTAAGCGATTAGATAAAGAGAACCTAATGGCTAATCTACCACTAAAAATTTGGGATCCGGATCCAGTTGAGCTAGTTCAAATTGGATACGATGAATGCCAGCTTTGTGTGGGGCATTGCTTGTCATGTAGTAATTTCGCTCTTATCCCACATGGTATATAATAGGGAAAAAAAATTAACTTGCTTCCATGACAGCATGGTTACTTGCATTTGAGATTCTTTTGCCTACCTACCCTATTGCATTTTCCTTTATATACCATCATTCATACAGACCAGGGAAATTGTAATTACCTACATACAAAAGTGAACATGGCAATCAAAGAGGATATGGAGGATAGTGTGCAAAAAGGAGTCAGAGAGCCACTGATTCATGAACAGAACGACCAGCTGGTCCATGCAAGCATAGGGCATCCATGGATGGTTTACTTCACTACATTTGTTGCTGTCTGTGGTTCCTATGAATTTGGAGCATGTGTAAGTGTTTAGTATATAGTTGAACTCTGTTTGACAGTGCCTATCACCATGGTTAAAATCCAAAACATAAGCACTATTTGGGACCTGTTGAAACAAGACACTGAGAAGAGAAGCATGATAGTTTAATTGACCGACTTTGATAGATTTGATTATATTAATATTAATATCTCTGTGGAATGATTATGTTTATGTTTGCAGGCTGGCTATTCTTCTCCCACTCAAGATGCTATTAGGAATGATCTCGGTCTGTCTTTGGCAGAGGTAAGCCAGTAGTTATTGAGGCTTCTATCCTACTGCATCACTTTTAGGATTAGCGAAATCGTAGGAAATAGAATGAATATGACTAACAAACAGTTGAACAATGGCAGCTAGTGTTTCGGTAAGCTTCACGAGGGGCCAAGAGTTAATACTTAATAGGAGTAATAGAAAGTGCAGCATGAAATTAATGGAGTGGTCGGAGAGTTTAAAGCTCAGTTGAACTAAAATGTTTCACAGAAAGATTGATTGGCTTCATAGAAAAACTTTAGGAAATCAATTCAGTAGCTAACTCTTGATAATTATGTACTCATAAAATGTGTTCACTTTACCTAATGGATTTTGTGTCAATGATAGCAAACCGGCCCTGGATTTGAAGTAATTTTGCTTGCATTTCGGGTATCCACTGTATGCAGTATTCTTTGTTTGGCTCCATCTTGACTTTTGGTGCAATGATTGGCGCAATAACAAGTGGGCCTATTGCTGATTTGATTGGACGAAAGGGGGTAAGTTAAGGGAAATTATGATGGTTGTTTTGGGATTAACTTCTAACTTGTTATTTTTTATTTGGGGTATTCAAGATGCTATAGAGTTTGGACTATGTGCAGGCAATGAGGCTGTCAAGTGCCTTTTGTGTGGCAGGGTGGCTTGTTATTTACTTTTCTGAGGTTCTTATTTGTTATTACAAAACTTTTATAATGTTTTTTCAAACAACATGTTTTCCAAGGATTATGAACTAATATAACTGAACTTTTTCTTCTACACAGGGCCCAGTACCTTTGGACATTGGAAGGCTAGCAACAGGATATGGGATGGGAGTTTTTTCATATGTGGTTGGTTGCAGTTATATTTCCAAAAACCCCACTCTTTTGGTTCAAAGAAATAATTCACTATTTCATTTGAGACACTTGCATGTTCAAATTATTAAATTCTGACCACATATTTGATGGATTATACAAGGTTCCTGTCTTCATAGCAGAAATTGCACCAAAAGATCTCCGAGGGGCATTGACTACCCTAAACCAGGTAGATTTTGAAGTATTGCAACACTTATTGTAACTTTGAGGTCACTGAAGTGCAGATATATATTTCTTTAACCTTTACAGTGAACTTATGTCTATGCAGTATTTGGTAAAGTTAGTAAAGATATCTAACCTGTGTCTCTTTTCGTTACCTTGTAGTTCATGATCTGTGGTGCAGTGTCCGTGTCATTTGTCATTGGAAATGTACTTTCATGGAGGGCTCTAGCTTTAATTGGTTAGCTTTCTTTCCAATTTGAATCTAATTCCAACAAGAAGATGGGAAAGGCAGGACAAACAAATTTAGAAAATTAGATATTAAATTCTACTTAGCTGGAGGACTCACTAGGCAAGTGTTTGCAGGCCTCATTCCCACTGCTGTGTTGCTTTTGGGTCTGTTTTTCATTCCAGAATCTCCTAGATGGCTGGTAAGAAATGAATTCCCATATTCTTTTTATAGCATGTTTGGCTTTCCATCGAGAAAGCTCCAAACCATGGTTTGGACAAAAGCTATAGGAGTGTAGCCTTTGCCCAAACCAGGATTTTGGAATTCCAAACACGCTATTAATTTATATGTAGGAGGAAGATATGTGGTGGTTTGCATAGCATCAAGAGTATCAAGCAAACAATGACTGCTGCAGGCAAAGAAAGGACGTGGAAAAGATTTTGAGGCAGCACTGCAGATACTTCGTGGCAAAGATGCTGATATATCTCTAGAGGCAGATGAAATTCAGGTTCCTATATAGTTAGATATAACTCTGTGACTTTGCTTCTATGCACAGCATTCCAAAGATAATACAATTAAGAGAATGTATGTGTCACTGCCACACAGGACTATATAACTACTTTAGAACGGCTCCCAAAACCCAAGCTGTTGGAATTGTTTCAAAGAAGATATTTGCGCTCAGTCACCGTAACTATACCTCTCTCTCTACTCCAACTTATTATGATTGAAAGCTGCTTTCTTTTCCTTTTGGATAATGCTACTGTAATATCACTTCACTTAATCTTAATATAATATCCCTTCACTTGATGTGTTCACTTGTCATGTTCTTGTTGTACCAAGCAAATCTGAAGCGTCTTATTCAAATATTTCATCTTCCCATTTTTCACCTACCAAGGCAAGTACACCATAAAGACCAACAAATGACTAACTTTTATTTATCAATGACTAGATAGGAGTAGGGCTTATGGTCTGCCAGCAATTTGGGGGAATCAATGGAATTTGCTTTTACACCAGCAGTATTTTTGAGCTAGCAGGTACTTGCTGTGATAATTGAGTGTCTGAAACCATCATACTTTATTGCATACCGCCATTTGCATGTAACCTATAATTCCCACAGCTACATTTCTAATTGAGAACATGCTTGAAAACTCTAATAAACTTCATGAAGCACTGAGATTTTTGTTTTGTTTTGGCAATAATGTCTGTGAACTTTATTATGTCATAGGATTTTCTTCCACCATTGGGACTACAATATATGCTTGCCTTCAGGTTCTTAATTCTAACTTACTCACCAGTTCTTGGAAAATCTGATGTTTGTTTCCCATAAACCAACTCATCATGGTTTTTGCTTTACAGATTGTGATCACAGGCCTTGGTGCAGCCCTGATAGATAAAGCTGGCAGGAAGCCCCTATTACTGGTAAAGTGGAAGCGCAAAACAGTTTACCTTCAAACTTTCATTTGTTTATCAAGATCCCCTTCTTTTTTAATATTGTTCTTTCTTGGTTTCATTTAGGTCTCTGGATCTGGATTGGTCGCAGGTTGTTTATCTACAGCAGTTGCATTCTACCTTAAGGTATATCCTAACTGAGAACCCTGCAGTTTCCATTATTTAAACCTGGTACTTATTCGAAAAGTGACATATCCTTAATCCTTGTGTGAAGGTTCACGAGGTGGGTTTGGGGGCAGTCCCAGCACTTGCTTTAATTGGCATACTGGTATGATCAATTTTCTTTTCTTTCATGATGCTATTTTCTTGGATAGGTCTCAGAAATATTAACTCATTCTCCACATGACACGCATTATGTGACTTCAACTCTTTTGGTGATATTAGGTCTACATAGGATCATTTTCAATAGGTATGGGAGCAATACCATGGGTTGTGATGTCTGAGGTAATTGAGAACAACTACCAAATGTTGATCCTCAATTTTATTTACTTAATTTCTTTGATTTAGGGAGTAGCAATTTCTGTGTGTACTATGCCAAAATCTACTTGCAAATGCTCCACTTCTAAAACTTGTCTGCTGTTATCAGAATCAGCAAGACTTTTTTAACAAAGAGATATCATAAACCTTGCTCAGATATTACCCTTTTTTCGGTGGTCTGATCTCATATATTACCTTCTGTTGCAGATATTTCCTATCAACATAAAAGGGCTGGCAGGAAGCGTAGCCACATTAGTGAACTGGTTTGGCGCATGGTTATGCTCTTATACTTTCAACTTTCTCATGAGCTGGAGCTCCTATGGTAGGTTATATCTTTCAGTTTTCTTTCATTTAGAGGAGTAATGATCAGCAACATTATATCAAAATCAGTTTACCACTTAGGAATGATCATAGAAGATTGAACTTCAAGAAACGTACAGGCTATAGAACTTAAAGTTCACTTGTGTGTACGATTTTCAGGTACCTTCATTCTTTATGCTGCAATCAATGCACTGGCCATATTATTTATAGTTGTAATGGTGCCAGAAACTAAGGGGAAAAGCCTGGAACAATTACAAGCTTCTATTAATGCGTAGAAAGCAAGAGTTTTGCAGTTAACTGGTGGAAAAGAAGGCACAGGTTGATGATTGAACTGCTAGCCATATTTCTCGTTTGTTTGCTTCTATATTGATGAGTGGATTCATTCTTACGGTTTACAATTGACATTGGTTGTATTCATACCGATGATTCACGCAATATATTCCAAGGCATCAGTGTAGAATTTGCACTTTAGCTCCAAATAGAAAAAACAAAAAAATCCCGTTTTGGTGCATTCGAAAATAAAGAACTGAAACTTA
The DNA here is from genome assembly GCA_031439595.1 of Pterocarpus santalinus. NCBI lineage: Eukaryota > Viridiplantae > Streptophyta > Magnoliopsida > Fabales > Fabaceae > Pterocarpus > Pterocarpus santalinus. The sequence continues at coordinate 65,511,637 of CM062532.1, forward strand.
TTAAAATGATCAGGTTTGAAAATAAGTAGTTTACAAGGCAAATTTAACCACAGAAAGAACAATGTAGAATGCTTTTACCCCCTTACTGCAGTTTCATAAAGAACATCATGAATTTCCTCAAACACAACATTGATTAATCTCTTACAAACATACATTAACTTTGTCTCCCAAACAACTAGTCCTTCTATTACACAGATTTTTATTATTGTTAAAAAAAGCAACTAAGCTCCTTCCAGACATTATTATACTAACTGTGATCAGATTGAAGTTCACATTCCTCAAGAGATATTGGAAGCAGTCCAGGCCATTGACTACATATTATTAGCCATCCACAGGTACGGTCACAAAAGCAAATTTTTCCAGGAGTTTGACAATTTCATGATTCCGAATAATCTTGGGTGGTTTATATTGACTAGCTGGCGTTCCATTTTTAATGGCTAGTTCTGCTAACTGATCAAAAGCTCCAGGCCTTAGGATTAATATCAGTAAGTTCCCTAGGTGACCTTTATCCCTCTGCGCCTTGTACAAAGCTCCCAAGCCACTCTCAAGTGACGAAATACACCTTTTAAAAATTAGAACAGACTCTTCCAATTTATCATCCAGAAAATCGGATTCCTCTTGGACTTCTACAAATGCCTTCAACTGCTTAGGCCATGGATCCTGGTCCAAGAAACTTGCAAACTCAACAATCTCAATTCTCATAGCACCACTTAGTGCAAGTTCAAACTTTTCAATAGCGGAAATCAAGTCTTTCTCAGTTAGAACCTCAGCAGTAGCTTTAGGTGCTCTCATCACAAATTCCACTTGAGGAGATGAATTATAGAAACCAACGACTCTCACCACATCACCTAAACGATAGCGATAAAATCCTCTGTAAGTAGTAACAACCACTTCATACATCTTCCCAACCTCCACCCTGCTAAGGTCCACTGTTTCTTCAGCAACGTCATTGGTCTCATTCATGTTAAATGGAAGAAACTCAAAGTAGGCAGCAGTTGGAAATATCACATATCGCGTTGTCTCAGGGGGTTGCATTGCGTCTACATTTATACCTACACAGCACTCAGAAGCAAAGTATTCTCCTCCTGTAATAGGTACCTCTCCTGCATAATACTTAAGCTTGGGGTAGTACTGCTTCATGCTTCCAGTGCTAACACACTGGATATAACGGATGTTTGGCCACAATCTACACACAATCCCACCCCAGTTTTTACCTTCACAAATTAGCCTTATTCTATTTGACAATTCTGGTTGAGGCCCATCAAGTGTCTTAGTTACAGCTTCCGTCATTGCCACCTCTGAAATTTCATGACTTGGGAACCCACATTTAAGATCATCGCATAGCTGTTCCCACTTGGACTCCAGAAGACCAAATGCTTTAATCAAGCCTAAGGCATAAGGGGCTGCAATCCCATCTATAACTTCGAGATTCCTCAGGCCACACAGAAGGTGGCAATATGTTTGATGCTCAACATGAGATCCAACAAAAACTTCTGGAGGACTTGAATAGATAGGAAGTTGTTGAGGGCTGGCCTTACCAGTTTGCAAAATGTATTGAGAGGCAGGCGTAACCTTCAAGCCACATTTAGTAGTAGTAATATTGTCAGCACAGTAAAACAAAAGGAGCTTGTTAACTGCAGACCTTGGAGGAAACAACCTGCATGGAGGTCTAAAACTCAACTCACTAAACAAATATAAGATCCTTCAAAATTGGCAAGTGAAATGCCTGTTTGGGGATGCTAAGTATTTCTCAAAAACCGTTTTTTTTTTAAAAAGAAAAAGAAAAAGAAAAAGAAAAACTATTTTCAATATAATGCGATATGTTTGATAAAAACAAATAAAATAGATTATAAAAACATACTTTCTACGTAAATGTTTAGCATCAAAATATTGCAATAAAAAATTAACATTCAATAATTAATAAAAAGCATATAATGTTATTCGTAATAACAAATGCACGTGGAAAGCAATCTTCTCATACTCGAAAAAAAATATATTTTCAAAATTATTTCTTCAAACATCAATTAAATATCTGCAAGAAAGAAAAAAATAACAACAGTGAGGTACCATCATAATTTATTTTTGAACTGGTATCACCATAAATTTTAACTATGACATATAAGAAATATGAATTATTAAATAGGCGATATACAAGCCATATATGTCTAAAAGCTTTTTAATCTCGCATGATAGTACTAGAGCATAAAGCCTCTAAACCAAAATTATTTCCTATTCGGACTTCTCCAAGCTATTATGACTATTATCGTCATTAAGTAAGGGAACTTAATTACAATTTGTGGTTTTATTCATAACTTATAGTTAACTTTGATTCATCTAAAATTAACATATTTATTAAACTATTGAAGTAGAAATAAAATGATAAAATGGGGAAAAGAGTCTAATGCAACACAGTAGAAGAAAGAGTTTTATAAAAATAAATGTGAGAGTAATTGATATTAAATGAGAGTGTGAATAGACAAGTGATAATATACTCAACTAAAATTAAATTTTAATAAATTAATTAATTTAGTTGAGGGTAATTTAAGAGATCAAAGTTATAAACTAATAGGAGGAAGTGTAAATAAGCAAATAGGAGTGCCAATAATCTTTTTCTTTTATTTATGCTAGAATCAACTTTTTTCAAAAATAAAATAATTTTGAGCATTTTGATTATAAGTAGAAATTGATTTTTTTTAGAGTTATGATATTTTTATCAAATTAACCCTAAATATCAAATATTATATAATATAAACAAATCATCTTATAACATTTTTAATAATTTAATTACTAAGTAAATATTTTTTCATACCAACTAAACAAAATATACTACCTTAAAATTATTTTTTAATTAATGCATTTAAACATAAAATTAATTTTATCATAATCAATTATAAAAAAATTAATTATATTTATAATCAATTACTAAAATAATTTTAATTTGAAAGTTAATCCAAACACACACAATTATTTGAATTAATTTACCTCTTACGAGTAGCAACACTGCATCGCATAGCAAGAAAGGTGGCAGCTCTACAAAGGCTTGAATCAAAATAAGGGATCAATTTCGGCTTCATGGAGGTTGTTCCGGAGCTGAGAGAGGGAAAAATAAAAGTCACACACAACATCAGACCCTTTACTTTACCATCAAACAAAAGTTAAGAAAAAGTCACATACAAAGCCTAGAGTTTAGAACCATAGTGCAACTATTTCCGATTACCCTTTTACCAATCTGAAACAATACTATTAACAAGTCAGGGAGGGATGATGATGCCTACATGTTAAGCAAAACAAAGAGAATATCAAGTGACGATTATTGAAGCAAAGGTGAAAGAGGCGGAGGCACCTGTAGAAGAAGCCGACGAGAGGATCAACAGAGAGAAGAGGGTGGTGAGGATCGTGCTTCCCATCTGCCATTTGGTTGATGTAGTCAACATAGTCTTCGTAGGAAGACAAGGGCACAACACTTGTGAAGGTAGCAGGGTCAAGAGTAGTGTCCCCTTTGAAGGAAGAGAAGAAGGGTTGGAGATAGCGCACTTTGGCATTGCGGGAAAGGATTGAGCGAAGAGTCTCCAGCTGGTGATGGTGGGCGTTGGTGGTGTAGTCTTCCAGCTTCTGCAGGAGTTCCTCGTCTGCCATGTTGGAGGGCTGCACCATAGGATATAGAGGAGGTGTTCTATGTGGGTGGATGTGTTTGTTTATGCTCTCTACTCCTTGTTGATGCTTCACTGTGTGATACTTTGATATAAGCTGGAGTCTAAGATCACAGGCGTACCGTCATTCTGGTATACTCAGAAACGTGGCCAAATGTTTAAACACCTGACTGTGGGTGTGTTTCGCAAGTTATATTAGATATAATAGAATAAATTAATACTATATATTATAATTTTTTTTATTTTTTTGGTATAAATAATATATTATATAAATTTATCTATTATAATTATTAGAGATAATTAGATTCTGAAACATGTTAGTTAAGAAGTTAGATAATTAATTATATTATCTCTAATATATAAGTTAGTTTGTACTCAAAATTGTAACCAAGTTTTTCATTTGCATCAATACACAATTTTTTATTTCTATCATTTTCTCTGCTTTACCATGTTTCTCAACATGGTATTAGAGTCTTACCACTCACCCTGACACCTTTTTTTTTGGCTGCCCTTGAGTTCCTAGAACTCTCACTTTCTTGCATTTTCCTTTCACTTTCCTATACTTTCTCACTCTCCAAACATTGTTTCAGTCTCTTTCCATTCTAACCCTCTTTCTGAAACTAGATTCATCATTCTTCAAGCTCATTTCTTCTCCGATCGGTTATAGATCTTACTCGTTGCTTCCATCATTGTCTCGGTTCACGCTTTCCAATTCACAGTGGCTCTTCCTCGCCGCTACTCATCTTCCATTCTCGGCCACTAGTTCTGGTTCTTCCCCGGCTCCGTTCACACTTTTGGCATGATCCTTCTCTTCCAAGTTCCAAATCGTCTTCCTCGGTTTCAAATTGAGTCGGTTCTCGCTGCCAGATCTTGTTGCTGTCAAATTCGATTTCACGTCGTTCATGTTCTTCGTTGGCTTGTCTTCCTCGGTGTGGTTCTTCAGATCTGGATCTACTTCATCTCCGGTAGATCTGGTTTTCCGGCATCACTGGCACTTTTCGATCTACTTTGTCTTCTCTGATCTGGTTAGTCTTAGCACTTGGCATGACGGTTGGCATTTTTCGATGTGGTTTGCGATCTGCTTTGTTATTTGTGTTCTGATCGGTGATTGTGATTCTCTGGATCAAATTCTTTTGGCTAGGAAGCTAGGATTTGTGATTCCTCTGCCTTGGCTTCGATTTGGTTTGAATTTCTCTTGTGTTTAGATCGGTTCTTGATGTTATTACCTTCATTCTTGAATTCAAGATTCGAAAGCTTCTTCATTGTTTTTCATTCAGGTTTGTTCTGCTTCTCCATCCATGACAAGAGTGGTGGTGGTGATGCTTATTCTTGTTTTTGTGCATTTTCAATTGTTTGCTTCTGCCATGTTTGGATCAGAATTGGTTCTTCTTAGTTTGTGTTTGCTATGGTTATTGGATCGATGTTCTGCTACGTTGGACACTGGTTTTGGTGTCAGCAATATCTGTTTTTCATGGTTTGATAATGGTTCAACCAACATTGGCATGTTCAGTTCTTAGAGAAGATTTGTTGATTTGGCTTAATATGCCTTTGTTTTCGCTTCTGTCTTGATGGCTAAGCTTTGGTTTCAGCTTCTGCCATGGGTGGTCAAGTATGGGTTGACTTCTGCCTTTGGTGGTTAAGTCTTGTCATTAATTGAATTTCTTATTGGTTGCTTCTGCCTTAGATGGTTAAGCATAGGTTAGCTTTTGTCCTTGGTGGTTAAGTTATGACTTTTGTTTTTGTCAAGTGGTTAAGCATATGTGTAGCTTTTGCTTGAATGGTTAAGTTTTCTCTTCATTGGTATTGATGATTGCTTCTAGTTGGGACGAGAGTTGTGGAGATGCCAGAAGAAGTGCTATGGACCTCACCCATCACCGACATTTGTTATTGTCAGCCCTTTGTTGCCTTTATAGCTTTTATCATTGTATTTTTCTTTTCCCATTTCTTACTGTTTAGCTGATTGCTTGTATTGTACTCTTGATCCCAAGTTGGGGAATGCTATTACGCATCCTCCAGCTTGCGAGAGGTATTAGAGATAATTAGATTCTGTTACATATTGGTTAGGAAGTTAGAAAGTATCATTATCTCTAGTGTATTTATACTCAAAATTGTAACCAAGTTTTTCATTTGTATCAATACACAATTTCTGATTTCTCTCAATTCTCTTATTTTCTTTACTCTACCATGTTTCTCAGCAATAATCTCTTTATATGTCAAAATGATAAACAACTTAATCAAATTTAAGGAAATTGGATTCAATCTAATTAACTTTTGATCTATACACATATACTTCTTTTGATAAAAACTATATAAATAAAAAAATACCAATGAATATGGGTAATATTCATTAAGAGTAATATCTACGAAACAGAGTGATAAAAGCCCTTACTTTACCTACTATTCGTCAAAGTGTGTCTCTCTTAAATTTATATCTGTATAATCTCTACAGACATAACATTAGTCTTCCTTTTGTTTTTTCGGTGGGCGTCTCTTGGCAAGTCAGAGTCGAGAAAACAACTATTTCTTTTCTGCGTGTTACTGCCAGTACAAAAGTTTTCTTTTTTATCTTGGTTCTCACTTCCTTCTATATATCATTATATTTATATCTAGTGTAACGAGATAAAATATGAGAAAAAAATATATTTCTTTCTTTACTTAATTTAAGATAAAATTTAAAAAATAATTATATTAAATAATTTTTTACTTTTAATAAAAGTAAAAATATAAGAATAATAGAAATAAATTATTATTTTAAATATACTTTTTCTTTTTCTTCAATTTTCTCTCCAAAAATAAAGAAAAAACTATTTTGATAAGTCCCACATTTATTTTTTTTATTCTCTCCATAACTAACTATAAAAAAGTATGAAAAAAATTTTTTCCTCTCTTTTTTTCTTCTCAATTTTTTTTTGGGTCAACCTCAATTTTTAAAATCAAGCAGCGGAAAAATATCTCAAATCAAGCAGTGGAAAAATATCTGTGGGTCAGTACAAAATCCTTTGGTTGTGGTGATTCCGTGTCCTGGGTTTCTCGAATACAATAAACAATAAAACGAGTTGGTCAGCATCGAAGGCAGTAGTGATATCCTGAATAGCAAGTTGCTCGACAAAGCAGATCCAATAATTTAATTAGTTGGTGGGCCCCACGGGGGGGAACCACTACTAGTGTGAAAAATTCACGAACTTCTCCTCGTTAGGTCTAAGTTCACCTCCAATTTAGAAAAACATTTGAGATTCGCGTTACCTTTTGGATGAGTAAAAGAAAGATTTCATGTACATTAGGGTTGCAGGGTGGAAGAGCAAATTATTAAACAAATCTCGATGGCTGACTTTGGTGAAATCAGTGCTCTTTTCCATTCTTACGTGTCCCCTACCAACCCTGTGGATTCTGAGAAGCATATATGACGGCTAAGATGCACGCATGTTTGGCTTTGTATGGAAGAGTACAAATGTGAATTTAGAGATTAAGGTTTCGGGTTTGAGAGAGAACTGAGACCAAGTTTGGAGCATCCCCACCTAGCCCGCCCCTCGTAGATGCTATGGGACAGTTTCAATGTGTTAGATATTAGTTGTTTCTTTTTCTTTATTTTCAGTGGTACAAATAGTCATTGGTGGGCCCCGTGCACGTTATTGTTCAACCATCTTTTACGGTTCTACCGAATCAGGACTGTTTGGTGTAACTCTTGGGAGAAAATCTTTTAGAAAAAAATCTTTTGAAAGAAGGTCTTTTAGAAGAATTATTTTTAAAAGAATAATTTTTATTTAATTTGAATATGTCAAAAATAAGTTTAGGAGAATGAGTTTTATTTAGATAGGATAAAGTAAAATTACTTTTGGTTATTAATATGAAAATAATAGTAACATTACTTTTCAAAATGTCTTTTTCTAAAATAAAAAGTAATTTCAAAAATATTTCTTCCAAAAGGCCTTTTGAAAGAAGACCTTTTGAAAGAAGTTACAATAAATACTATTAATTACTATACAAAATTATTTTCCTTCTCCTAGAAGACCTTCTGGCCAATGCAAACTGCACACCAAACAGGCCTGAGTTGGCAATAGAGTGAATAAGGGTATCATCATCCTTGGTACTAGTATATGTTGAAAAGCATAAAATAAATGATACTCGCAAAAAATAAATATATCGAGACATTATAGCCGAACAAAAATATCCGAATAGTCATATGGATTTATAATTGGAAAAGGTTACACGTATTTAATTACCTTTAATCTAGATACTTAAATTAAATTACAATGCAGTTAGTGTTTATCATAGATATCTTGCTTCCTGACAATTTTGTATTTGCGATTAGAACCTGTGGCTTAAGATTGTCATGTAAAATGAACAATCATTTGAAAATGATCTTTGCACAGAACTCCAGGTTTCAATGAAATAGATTACTTTCAACTTAGTAGGCAGTACTAAAGCCCTCCTCTGGGATCTCTAAGAATCAATCTGCATTAGTAAGATTCCTAGTAATATGGCTCAATAAATTAGTAGGCTTCACAAAAAAAATAAAAATAAAAAAACTTAGTAGACTCCCATAACATAGAACTTCATGGACATCCATAAAAGAACAAGAAACAAGAAATCACTTTGTAAATTTGACAGTTCATAGTCAAAAGCTATGCAAATCCAAAAAATAAAAAATTAATAAAGAATGTGTAATACATTAATCTCACCCTTCGTTTTTCATATTCTTGTAAATCTTTTAAGGAACATTTTATATAGAACATAGGATTAGGCAGCAGGAACAAAACCAACTGCCCAGTCTCCGTAATTAACATAAACTTACGACTAATCTAAACTAAGGGAAGAAAAGTACTGAATCTATCTGTCCTGTGTGTTGTTTTTTTTTTCACCAAAAAAATATTAAGGGTGCATTTATTTGTAATTTTTTGGATAAAAAATTATTTTTTATTTAAAAAATATTTCTTATATATTTGAATAATTTTTTTAATAATAATCAGAATATCAAAAAAAATATTTTTAATATTGTTGTAAAAATTGAAAAAAAATAACTTCTACAAAAAATTAATTTTTAATTTTTTCAGTTATATATAAAAATTTAAGTTTCATAATTATTTTTTTTTAATGAAAGAAACACACCTTAAACCATGCTTTTAAAGAACCCACAAGTTTCCGTATTTGTTATGCTACTCTACATAGCCCACAAATTTGCAGACAAAGAAAAGCCATAGCATGCGACAACCATTTCACTGCTAACATTTATTACCCTCTCGGATAATTTAATTTGCTTTTATCATTATTTTATTATAAACATTTGGCTATATATAAAAGGCAATCCATGGTACCATGCAAATCATCAAGTGAAATCAAATTGCTTACTCTCTTTCTTTTAGTATGTGTCTCATATATCATTTGGTATTGAAACTGGTTATATTCAATGCCAATAAAGATTTTGTGACAAATGAGAATATTCTCTTACACTTTTTTAGAGTCATTATGGTGTATAATTACAATCTTGTTTGATCAAGTCCCAAATTAAATAAAAAAAGTTGATTCTAATTAATTACTGAAAAATTTTAATATCCACTCACCTAAAGACTCACAATATTTGAAGTTTGTTGAACTAGTGGTCAAGAAGAAGCAAATGCAAAGGAGAGGTTAAATGGTGTTGTTACAACTTCATCAAAGAGTAAATTATTGGGTTATTGGCAAAATTATCAACCCAAAAGCTGCCAAAGAAGCATAAGATATTTTCAAGTTGTCTTATAAAAAGTGTAGATAAGGCGCAAAAATCCAAACTATAGCCCTAACTTAAAGAATATGGAAAATATAATATATTCAACTCAAAAACTGCTAAATAATACTTTTCTTGTGTTATTGATCTTGTTAATAAGATAAGTGTACACGAAAAGGAGATATCAAATAATAAAGTAGTTGAGAAAATTTTTTGCACTATTCCAATAAAATTAGATTATGTAATGATTATAATTATAGAGTCATGTGAAATGGACACAATGACTTGTAGATTTGTAGGGCAATATAAAAAGTCATGTCACGAGAATCTTAGGAAAGATAGAAAAATCAATCATACAGACCTTGAAAAGTCATGTGAATCTAAAGAAATTTATTGAGTGAAGCCAAGATAGAGAAGCAAGAGGGTGTGGTTACAAAAACAAAGTAAGAGGAAACTTCATAAACAAATCAAGTCTCAGAGAAAGAGATTATGACAACAATTACAATCAAGAAAAATACAACAATTTTAAACCACCTAAAAAAAAAAGAGGTATAAACAATTTTGATTTTGCTAGTCAGTAATGAGAAAGAGATAGTTTTCACCAAAAGGGAATAAATTTTAATTGTTTTATTATTTTATTTATAAAATTCTAAAAATAGCAAATAAAATGAAAATAAAGTGACTTTTATATGTAGTTGTCTTTTATAATTAAATAATAAACCTATAGGGATAAATCTGTAATTTTGCCAACTAAACTCATTTTTCCATGTTTTCCTTCCACTCGAGCAATGAAAACTTCTGAGGTCAACTGTTAGTTTTCTTTCTCCTCTTGATTTTTTGCTCTTCCAAACAAGGTGAAAACCAACTTTCTTGCCATTATTCATTCCAATGATTTAGGATGGAAATCATCTATTCCCAAATCATATTTCCTTCTATGTCTCACCAATCATCGCTTGCCATGTGAAAGATAAGTGTTTAAATTTTTTCAAAAAATTAAAATAGTTACCAAATATGCATTATTTATCTTTCATATGGCAAGAGATGATTGGTGGAGTAGGAAAAGTGACATGATTTGGAGCATGTGATTTACAAGAAAAAGAAATCCCATTTTAATGCATTCAAAAATAAAGAACTAAAATTTACTATGAAGATCAGGTTAGAAAATAATTAGTATGCAAGGTAAATTTATTGACAAATAATGTAGAACTAAAATGAGACTTGTGTGTTGTGCGAATCAGATAAACTATAGAAATGGTTAATAAAGATTGTAGATATAATTTAAAGTGCAATGATAATGTTAAAAAAGAAAAAAAAAAAAAAAAGGCATACACTATTGATGGCCATTTAGAATGACATGAGCACAATCCTTGCAATCATGGAAGTTTGCATAAAAATATAAACTATGCAGTATTCCACCAGGACTTGTGCAGCGTTGTCACTTTATAACTCTCAATGTTATCTCTACTAAAATAAATAAAAGATAGATAAAGCATTGCACATTTATGTTATCAACTTTGCTTTGTACATAAAGGGTAGACTCTACTTCCCTTTCGACAGTTGCAAAAGCATTAAAATAAAATAAAATTAACATAGGACGACCTCATGGAACAACCCAAAGTTTGTGGCAAGTACTAATTATGATGCTAAACTCAACACAAAACACATACCTATCTTGAAACTAAATTAAGCTCCAAAATATTACGAACTCCAACAAATGACCTCTTATTGACATCCTAAAGAAAAGCCACATGAACTCTCTATAAATGATCCAAATTTAAAAATATTTCATATGCAGACAAGTAATAAAAGCATGTAGTAGTAAGTTCAGTAAAAGCATGTAGTTCAACAAACTCTTTCTTCTATTAGCCACTTGGAAATTAAAAATAAAAGTGTATATTGTTCCCAATTGTTGATTGGATCAAATATGATATGAATGTGTCTAACATATTTTGATATTCGCCACCTCTAACAACCTTATTCATCCAATTTACAATTGTTTGCATATATATGAATGAAGAGTAATTCATGCACACTAATTAGATTGAAATTTTTAGGAGTAGGTACCTGCATTGTTTCTAAAGCATCTATCCCTGAATTTAAGTCATAAAAAACACTTACAAATGTAAGCTTCATAGAAAGAAACTGCAAGAAAAACCAAACACAAATTGATAATAAGGTTATTTTTCAAATATTTTTTGCTGGCAATCAAAGTTAACTTTTGCCATTCTCTTATTTTGACTTTTGATTACTTACCTCAATTTGATGCTGCGAGGATTGGACATAGTTTATGACCTTGTCCAAAATTGTGACCATTCCCATGGTTTGCAAGGCCATTAACGTGGAAATGAAAAAAATATAAAAATAGACATTGGATTTATATAATATTAGACACATACCAAGGCTTTATAAATAACATTTGCATTACCTTGTAACATTTAGGATAATGTTTTGTAAGCATCTAAATTTTTTATCGGTTTTCCCTATTGTACCCAGTATGACAATAAAATAAGAAATGATGATTTGATTCTTTTTTCTTAGGTATCGGATTATTAGGTATTGAAAATTTGTTTCATAGCATGAAGCATAGTATGAAGCAGTGGATTAGAAATAGAACCTTTTCTGCTAAACTATGACTATTAGTAGATTGACCTCTTCTAGCTCTAACATGAGCTACTTTCATTGGTTATTTGTCCAAAGTTACATTTCTTTTTACTTTCTTACCTCCTTCAAATTTCTGAAAACATGCAAATAAACCATCAATCTTTGTGCTACATATAAGTCAAACATAAAAGTTTCAAGAAAACCAATTTATATTCATACTAATTATGAATGAAGAATAAAAGGAAGCATTAGAAGAACACTTGCATTTTTTATCTTGCTTCCACTATCAGAAATTGTATGGGCTTTGGCATATCTATTGCTTTCCTCTTTTTACCTTCTTGGATTTCATTTTCTGCTGAAGAAATGAGAAATGAAACTGAATTTCATTTTATTGTAATTAATATATACATCTTGGTTGCTTATTGGTTCACCACATGGGCCATGCTTGTTGCCATGGCATTATTGTATGACCTTGCTGTTGTTCTGTTGCCTATTGGGCCATTGAGGCTCTTGTTGGAGCTTGCAATATCGAGTGATGAAAAAAATCCTGGCATTGGTTTAAGAGGCTAGGCTTGTGAATCGTGATAATCTGGATCCTAGCGGTGGTGCTGCTCAAAGTGGGGTGTGGAAAGATAGGAGGGTTGTTGAGAATTCAAATCTCCTGAGTGATGCTAATATGAATGTTAGCTCTGTGTTGGGGTGCTGATTCTATCATGATAGAAATTTGATTAGAGTCGAAAAGGGTGGGTTCAAGAAACTGATTCGTAGGTTACTACTCCATTGATTGATCATGGAATGAATGCGCTGATGTAACATAAAAAGGAAAAATAGGAAGGAGTGTTGTAACATAAGAAACAAGAAACAGGAGAAAGCAACAGTTAGGTGGAAGAGGAGAAATGAAAAAGTTGATGTGGCAATGGCTTAAAGTGAAGAATGAAAGCTTCAAGAAGAAGTTTATGTAGCAATATTATAGATCATCCAACATGTCAATAGCTCATATTATAAATAGATGCTTTTCCCCCCTTACAGCAGTTCCATAAAGCACTTCATGAACTTCCTCAAAGACAACATTGATTAATCTCTAGAAAAAAATACATAGTTAGATTTTTATTATTCTAAAAAAAAGCACCTAAGCTTCTTTCAGACATCATTATACCAAATGTGATCAAGGAAATTGGCATTCATCAAGAGAGTTGAATTCAGAGGGTGAGGAACTCAGGACAGAGATGTTGGAAGCAATCCAGGGCATTCACTACATACTATTAGCGATCCAAAGATACTGTCACAAACGCTAATTTTTCCAGGAGTTTGACAAATGCATGATTCCGCATAATCTTGGGTGGTTTATACTGATTAGCTGGTGTTCCATTTTCAATGGCTATTTCTGATAACTTATCAAAAGCTCCAGGCCTTAGGATGAATATCAATAAGTTCCCTAGGTGACCTTTATCCCTTTGCGCCTTGTACAAAGCTCCCAAGCCACTCTCAATTGAGGAAATACACCCTTTAAAAATTAGAACAAACTCCTCCAATTTATCCTCCAGAAAATCAGATTCCCCGTGGACTTCGACGAATACCTTCAACTGCTTTGGGCTTGACTCCTGGTCCAAGAAACTTGCAAACTCAATAATCTCAATTCTCATGGCACCTCTTAGTGCAAGTTCAAAGTTTTCAATTGCAGAAATCAAGTCTTTCTCAGTTAGAATCTCAGCAGTAGTTTTAGGTGCTTTCATCACAAATTCCACTTGAGGAGATGAATTATAGAAACCAACAACTCTCATTATATCACCTAAACGATAGCGATAAAATCCTCTGTAAGTAGTAACAACCACTTCATACATCTTCCCAACCTCCACACTGCTAAGGTCCACTGTTTCTTCAGCAGCATCATTGCACTCATTCATGTTAAATGGAAGAAACTCAAAGTAGGCAGCAGTTGGAAGTATTACATATCGCGTTGTCTCAGGGGGGTGCATTGCGTCTAAATTTATACCTACACAGCACTCAGAAGCAAAGTAATCTCCTCCTAAAACAGGCACCTCCCCTGCATAATACTTAAGCTTGGGGTAGTACTGTTTCATGCTGCCAGTGCTAACACACTTGATATAACGAATGTTTGGCCACAATCTACACACAATCCCACCCCAGTTTTTACGTTCACAAATTAGCCTTATTCTATTTGACAATTCTGGTTGAGGCCCACCAAGTGTCTTAGCTACAGCTTCCCTCATTGCCACCTCTGAAATTTCATGACTTGTGAACCCACATTTAAGATCATCACATAGCTGTTCCCACTTGGACTCCAGAAGACCGAATGCTTTAACCAAGCCTAAGGCATAAGGGGTTGCAATCCCATCCATAACTTCGAGATTTCTCAGGCCACACAGAAGGTGGCAATATGTTTGATGCTCAACATGAGATCCAATAAAAACTTCCTAGAGGACTAGAATAGGTAGCAAGTTGTTGAGGGCTGACCACACCACTTTGCAAAACGTATGAAGAGGCACCCAGTTAGTAGTAGTAATATTGTGAGGATAGAGAAACCAAAGGATCTTGCTGACTGCAGGTTTTGGAGGAAACAACCTGCATGGAGGTTTAAAACTCAACTTACTAAACAAATATAACATCCTTCAAAATTAGGAAGAAATTAAATGCATGTTCGGGAATGCTGAATATTTTCCAAAAATATTCCTTTTTTTTTAAAAAAAACATGTTTTCAATATAATCTGATATATTTGGCAGAAATAGATAAAATAGATTATAATCTTTAATTTATTTTATTTATACTAGAAACAAGTTTTTCAAAAAAAAAATTATTTTTGAGTATTTTGATTATAAACAAAAATTGATAATTTTAGAATTACAATCTTTTATCAAGTTAATTCTAAATATCAAATATTATATAATATAAATTAATTATTTCATATCTTTTCAGTAATTTATTATATATAAATAATTTTTATATATAATTCAAACAAAACACACTATCTTAAAATTACTTTTCAGTTAATGCATCAAAATATGAAATTGATTTTTTTATAATTAATTATAAAAAAATTAATTATTAAAATAATTTTATTTTAGCTGCTAATCCAAATACAAACTAACTAATTCGATTAATTTACTTGGTACGGATAGCATCACTGCATCGGACAGCAAGAAAGGTGGCAGCTCTGCAAAAGCTTGAATCAAAATATGGGATCAATTTCGGCTTCATGGAGCTTGTTCCAGAGCTGAGAGAGGGGAAAAATGAAAGAAAAAAATAGAAAAGTAAGTGACACAGAACATCAGACCATTTACTTTATCATCAAACAAAATTAGGAGAATTCACATTCAAAGCTTGGAATAGAACCGTAATGCAATCATTTGTGATGACCCTCTCACCAATATGAAACAATACTATTGGATAGATCATGATGCGTACATGTTAAGCAAAACAAAGATGATGAGATGAGGGTTGGGGGCACCTGTAGAAGAAGCAGAGGAGAGGATCAACAGAGAGAAGAGGGTTGTCAGGGTCGTGTTGCCCATCTGCCATTTGGTTGATGTAGTCAACGTAGTCCTCGTAGGAAGACAAGGGCACGACACTAGTGAAGGTAGCAGGGTCAAGAGTAGTGTCCCCTTTGAAGGAAGAGAGGAAGTGTTGGAGATAGCGCACTTTGGCATTGTGGTGAAGGATTGAGCGAAGAGTCTCCAACTGGTGATGGTGGGCGTTGGTGGTGTAGTCTTCCAGCTTCTGCAGGAGTTCCTCGTCTGTCATGTTGGACTGCTGCATCATAGGATGGGGGAAATAATGTTGGACAAATCCGGTTATGTTCGTGGCTGTGTTGTCTATGCTCTACGTTCCTTGTTAATGCTTCAGTCAGTGCGTTATACTTTGATAAAGTGGAGTCCGGATACACCTTTCCCCTTTTAGCACGTGTATTTCACGCAGAGAAATGTTATGTATACACCAATTTTTTTTTGGATATTGTGCTAATATTTCATTCATTCATTATTTAAGCCACTTCTCTGGTACCTCTTTAATATTATACATTTTGTGCATCTTTTGAGTGTAGTAAATCTGAAGATGACAAGTGGTATGATACATGGTGCACTTTTATCTTGTTGGTATATTCTAGTGATAGTCTTAAAACTAATAAAAAATTATTGTATCACCTTCCCCAAATATTTCTTCTCCATTTTCGGTTACTCTCCACAGTCTAACCATCGTCTTCAACCAATGTCACTACTGGACTATACTTTACCGCCGTAAGCTCAGCCTCCTCTTCCAATCTTCAACACCTCCTTGAACTAGGTCTGCAACCCACACACCCCCTTCTAGAAACAGTCTTCTTCTTTCTCCCGAAAATCTACCCCAACTGGAAGCTCCTGAACCACCCCTTGTTGCCAGCCAGAAAACCTCCATCGCCGAAAGCTCCTAACTCCAATAGCATCTGTCCTTGATCATCCTCCATGTTGGGATCCGCACCGAGATCTCGAGTTGTACGTATCTTGTTGCTATGTGCAACATCATGAGACCACCGGCATTGTTGCAATAGTTGAGGTCGATGCCGCATTTTGTGAGGAGATGAACATCGAGGCTGAGTATAAGTTCACCCATGGTAGAGCATGGTGTGGCAGAACTCACAACTGAGGGGGAAAATGTGGTGGTGGTGGTCCATCACGATGGCCAGGTGGTTGATGCAGGCATCGATGGTGGCTATAGTGCTTTGCTGATGGTGGAAAGGGGCAAGGGCTGTGGCGCGATGGTGCCGATGGCGTTGTGGTGAAATGGAGGGGTGGGAAGCTTTGTCTAGAATGCATCGGCTAGACAAGAGGTGCACCATGCACTGCACCATTTGTCAACTTCATATTTGCTATACTAAGAAAAGGCACAAAATATACAATATCAAAGAGGTACCGGAGAAGCCACCCATTATTTATTGGATGAGGTAACGGAATTCATCGGGATACGTGATTCTATAATGAGATAAGGTTATGGTGTGTGTGTGGTTGATATTAGCTAATGGCAGATATTTTCACGTAACCTCATTTGTTGTTGAGTTTTTTCTTTGGGGGGATAAAATCGTGTTAATAGTAATTGTAGGATTAAAGTGTGTGTAAATGTAATAATATCAAATTAGGTGTAGATTTTGAAATTTTTTTATTATTATCTTTCAAATAATTTTATTTTAAGTTATATTTTTATAATTAAAATTTATTTAATTATTATATACTCAAGCAATTATAGCATATAATTAATTACATGTTTATATACTTATATCTAAATACATATATTTTATTATACTCCAGTTGAATTCTGATTGAACCAACAAACTTTTGAACTAATATCTTGATCGATTTGGTGTCGGGTCCAATTTTCAAAATATTATGTTGAATATATTGAAACTATATAGATATTTAATATTTAAATGTGTTCATCCTTTTAATATGATCTTTTTGTTTACCTTTAAATTGTGGGGAAAAAATATTTTCATTGTTCATTTTTTTGGTGTATACTTGTTATTTGTTGTTGCTATTTCAAATTCCTTATACTGTAAATTTTTTCCATGTTATAATATATGATTGAAATATAAAACCAAATTTTTCTATAGGAATTCCCTATATAATTGTGTAAGAGAGTGGGAAAGTGATGAGTAAGGTGATGAGAAAGTTGATATTAATATTGTTCAGATAATTTATTTAATCTTATGGGTTTAATTAAGATGCATTAACAGTGTAAAATAATTTTACATTATCAGCCAATAAAAATGCTATAAAGTGAGAAATCATGATGGGTTCGTCATTGTAATGGGTGGTTATTTGTATGAGTTGGCACTTTCTAGCATTTCTATTGGCTGATTTTACACTGTCAATGTATTTAAATTAAATTCTAATCTTATTATTATTAATTTTTAGTTTAAGTAAGGTTTTTTTATTTTTGAGAAAATTGTTGATTTATAGAATAGAATTGTAATGTTACTTAATATAATAAAAGGAAAAACAATATATGGGAACTAGTTGATTAACTCTAGGTGATGGGTTAATATTTTTGAAATGTATTTTTTTAATGTTTAAAATATTTTTTTAATAATTTGAATTTTATATTTGAAAAATGAAAAAAAACTCATAATTGTGAGTATGAAAGTAAAGTAAATAATTAAATAATTTAAAGTATATATAACAAAGTAAATGAATTTTATAATGTGTTAATGATGGTTGTTGAACGTTACCTATTATAATTCAGTTATATATGGAGCACCAATTCATATATAATGGGAATGAAAATTAAGAAAATGTATAGCTTAAAAAGTGAAGTATTTATAAGTGATATTTATTTATTTGAGAAGAATTTGAAGGAAGATAAAAGCAATTAAATGAGATAATGACAATTTTATAAGCTGATGTGGCAGCTGAATAGAGCATCCAATGGGTCAATACTATAGCATATTAGAACTTGAGTTCTAGACTTTATATATTATAAATAGATAATTTTTAGGTGATTTCTGTGGTACCCTTCAAATTTAAGGGGTGCGAAACCCTTCTTACTTAGCCTAATAGTATTTGATTATATGGTTAATAATTATCCACGTAAATAATGACATGTCATTATTTCATTATTTAGATATTATCCCGTTTAATTTTTTTTTTATATTTTGACCCCAAACTTTTTGAAAAATTTTATACTTTTGGATCTCAAACATCAAACCAATTTACTTAGTACAAACTGGAAAATGATGCAAAGGAATGGCTGACGTAAGTCTAATAGGCAATAGCAATGGATTCAGTTCCGGAATTACAAATCTCTTTGACTTTGAGCTTCTTGAATATGTACATATATTATATGTATGTATAGGTTACACACATCAATATATCGAAAATTAGATACATGATCCAATGACGCAAAAGAACCCAAATCCTAGATTAATTTTATCTAAGAATAATAAAATCTTTTGACGTTGTTTGCGGATCAAAATCTAACGTTGAACATGAATTTCAGCTTTTAACAATAAAAAATAATCCAAAATATCAATCAACACAAGAGTCAAGAGAGGTTGAAAAAGGTTCGAAGGGGGAAAATGGTTATGGTGGCAGTGACAGAGAGGAATATAGTGGTTGGTGGACATAGCGGAATGATCTGGAGCAGAATGATCGGTGGATCTCAATGACATCATTTTCTCCATCATTTGCACTCACGAGAATGAAAGAAGAAGACGCTCAATAGAACAAGACCCACGCTGCATTGTTATCGTTTTGTGCGCCATAGAGGAATTACTATGGTCATACACAAAATTTTGCTGGATGGAGATCTTAATTCAATTCACAATGGTGGTTGCATTCAATTTGCGACGGTGGCTGCCAAGGGAGAAAAATGCGACTAGATTGAGCGAAGGAGATTGAGAAATTTAGGATTCTTGAGTTTAAGTGGAAGAATTAGGGGTCTTATGTATGAATTTTGTGAAAAAAAGATTGTTTAGATATTTTAGAATTAGAATAAGTAACTTGATTTGGTGTTTGAGATTTGGAAGTTTTAAACTTTTCAAAGATGCATGGTAAAAATATAAAAATAAAAAGTTAAAAGGAATAAAATCTAAATAATGAAATAATGATATGTCACTTTTTATATGGATAATTATTAACCACATGGTTAAATATTATTGGACCAAATATGAAGGGTTTCAAACCCTTCAAATTGAAAGGAGTACCATAGAAACCACCTAATTGTTATAGAGATTAATTTTAATACTATTGATCATCATCTATATTTAATTTTAATAATTTATATATTATCTATTATTTAATTTATCATCATCTTTTTCTTCGCCTTTGGAAGGGGGCCGATCACGTCAAGCTCGCTTCAAAGAGCATCTTCACATCAGCCATTATGTTTGCCATCGCAGAAACAGTAACAACTTCCTTGCTCTTTCACTCACAAACACATCTCTACTTACAACA
This sequence comes from Pterocarpus santalinus, assembly GCA_031439595.1. Taxonomy (NCBI): domain Eukaryota; kingdom Viridiplantae; phylum Streptophyta; class Magnoliopsida; order Fabales; family Fabaceae; genus Pterocarpus; species Pterocarpus santalinus. Next base: position 65,531,527 of record CM062532.1, read on the forward strand.
TTGGTTGAACACTCATAGGAGCTCCTAGGCTGCCAACATGAAGCACAAAGAAGCTTTGCACTAACAACGACGTCTATGCAGACTATGGAGGTGCAACCTATAGATGTAGATTCCACTAAGAATGTAATTGGAGGCTGTAGGGGAGTGAGGGAGGGGGAACAGTAGCGCAAGAGTGGGGTGGAAGTGGGGGGGGTGCCGCCAACAGAGAGGGGCTGGGCGATAATGGTGCTGGGAGCTGGAGTTGGGTGGATTTGCAGGAGGAAGGGGAAGGGTGTGATGTTGGAGGGAAGGGTAGAATATAAAGATAAAAAATTTAATCATTTATTAGATTATTTTGAAACTTTTAGATTTAATATTCACTGACTTAGATTTACCTAGCACATTAATATTCAATCGCTTAGATTTAGCTAGCACATGGTGGTGATAAATTCACACTCTCCACATAAAAACTCGCCTCTATTTATTGGTTGGTGTCTTTAGGCAAGCCAGAAGTCAAGATCACGGTCAGAGTTAAGATAACAACTTTATTTTCAAGGTGAGTTTTGCTTACGATGTTGCAAAATGCACTTTGAATCTAAGCAATCAAATTTGTTGGTTTTCATGAGTGCTATTTCACTTGATAACTTCCCATGTGCACTCTTGCCATGGCTTCCTGTTCCTTCAAGCTGGCTTCGGTGACTGCACCCAATGGCCATTGCTCCCGCCTACACCACCATAGTAATCAGAATTTCTTCTACAGCATTTGATTCTCCACAAAAACAACCCAACATGCCCCAAAGGAACATCCTCTTCAACAAGTACGAGATGGGCAAGTTGATGGGGTAGGGGAACTTTGCCAAGGTGCACCACGAAAGGAAAACTTCATGGTCGTTGAGTGTGTCAAGGGCGGAGACATCCAACAACTCATCTCCACTGTTGATTTCTACCATAGCCGTGGTGTCACCTATTGTGACTTCATCACCGTCGATTTTTTCGCTTTCTGGGTATTTGCCATTCCATGGAACCGAAAAGAGGAGGCATCATGTAACATCCTCCTAAGTATAATACTACGCTTAAGTTATAGTATTCCACTTAGGAGTTGTTACCAATAAATATATGGACCTTGTCTGACAGTAACCCTCGATCGTCCATCCAATCTCTTCTTTGATCTTTCTCAAGATTTTCCTAAGCTATTTGGAGATGACATAGAAACTTATATAGGGGTGAGAATTATATATTCTCAGCAGGACATCCTAGACTATTACACATAGTGTTGTCATCATCATCCCGAGCTGCTTTGATTTATTATAAAAAGATGATACCATGCCATAACAATGATAAATTTCATTTTATAAAGTTTAAAAATATCCTTTCACAGCAGGTTAATTTTATTAACACACTTGACACTTAACAGAGTAGTTTCATAACAAAAATAAAAAGAATATAACTTATGCATATGCAGATGCACATCATGCAACCATACAAGTGCACTTGTCTTTTTTGGCTTTCTTTAACTTTCTTTAATCTTTACTGCCCTTAGGTAACCTGATTTGGGAGTCAACTCAACTCGTAACCGTTGTCACACAATACTAACCCGGAAGGGGATCCACGTGCCTCTAGACTTAGAGGGATCTCTTCTAGCCATGTGCCTCCAAAATAGAGAGATCTAATTTGACCACATGCCTTTAAAGTATAAGGATTTCATCTGGCCATGTGCCTCCAAAGTAGAGAGATCTCATAGTTTTAACTGCCTTCACAGGGAGGGATCTCATAACTGCCTCTAAGTGAAGGGATCCACGTCTTATTTGCTTATTTACTTTCTTAATTCATATGATCATATGCATTTCCTGTACATGGTTATGCATGAAGATGATACATAAACCTTTACTTTCAAAATATGCTTGCATGCATGACATTTTCAATGGAAGATGGCACATAGAAAGGTATACTCAAGAATATACATAACATTATCATAAACATATAAATGATGGCATTCTAACCATATGGATTGTCATTGCATAAGTTTTCATTCAATTCAGCTCCCACATGGCTTTGCGATCTCTAAACCATGTAATTCACAAGTTATCTTGCTTTTCTTAAAATCTACTTAGAAATTCTAAATTTCACTAAAATTCTATTTTAATTTGTTTTAATCTCAAAATTTAATGAAATGTAACTTTGTTAGCCTATTTTTAAACTTCTTTAGTTTTATTAAGTTTCAAGGTGTATAGCTCGAGTTATTGTTTTATTCAAGGCTGTCCTATTTCAAAACGGACTTGTACACTTAGAATTAGAAAATCACTAAAAATTATCCTTTTGTTATTTAACCTGAAATTTCATCAGGAGGTACCTATATAAACCCTTTTTTAAATCTAATAAGTTTCACTCTCATTGGGTAAGTAGAGCTCGAGTTATGAGCTCATTTGTGCTGGCCTGTTTCAGCCCGAATAGAGCATATGTCAACTTTAAGTAGTTACTGGGAACAATATACTCATGATTTGATTTTAAAATTTTATGGACATAATTTTCTATATGCTATCTTTCTGAAAAAAATTGGTTGCACTTTATTTGAAATTATATAGGGTGACTTATGCCCTTCATATCACACACTGGTCAAGACTAGGGGTGCTGACTAACATCCAAGTTCTAAAATTCATAACTCTCTCATTTCAAGTCTAATGAACCTATAATTTATATGGTTGAATTCATTTTTAAGTTTAATTTCATCGAAAATTAGTTTCACTCAAATTTGACTTCTATAGGTTGAGATATACTGTTCATTGTACAGACTGTTCATATGATTCCCTTCAACAACTTTTCTATTTGGTGTCTATCTTGATTTCCTCACTATTCTTCAATCTAAACCAAATTTTTCTGCCTTGAATCACTAGAAAAGAGGCTTATTAATATCATACAAAAATAAATCAAGGATGATATAAGGAAATCCTAACATTCATAAAACCCTAAAAGACCACAAATCTAGGAAATCTTATCTCAAGTTCAAGGTTTGTAGCTCCTTAACTTGAATCTTTTGGTGTCTCTATTTCCCTAAAGCCTTAAGATGAGGACAAATCACTTCTTACTCCTTGCTTGATTGAGGTTATATGACTCAAAGGAAAGAGGTTTTTGGCTTGTATTAGGGCTTTTTGATGATAAACAAGTGAGAAATGTTGGATATTTAGGCAAAGACAAGCAAAATTCAAGAGTTTATGTGAATTGAAGATGAAAAATAGATATGGAGAGAAAGGGAAAGAGGCTGCACGAATTTGGGAGAGAAAAATGAGAGAAAATGATGATGATAATGAATCTTTCTCTCTTTTAAGTCACCTAGCTTGATGGATGATCCTCATTGGTAGATATCAAAGGGGATTTAATTTTTCTTAAGCTTCCCTTTTGTGTGGCCTTCCTTTGGCCACCAAGAGGGGTTTATGTTGCTAGTTTCTAGCCACATATCTTAGGATTTTTAAATGATACTCATGTCATTCTATAGTATAGACCCTTACCAATTCAATTCTTGCATTATAAGGCACTGTTAGTAGACAAGCTTCTTCTTTGACTAGCAAAACATATCTATTTTTCTATTGGAAGAACTTAAATTCACCTTACCCTAACATTAGCATTTCATTATGGTCTACTTATATATTTATAGTGTATCTAAAAATAAATCAGTCAATAGTGTTAAATGTACTGTTATTTTGGATGTTACACATCATCAGCCTACAATCGCACCACCATAGGTTTTATTATGCATTAGAAATGTTGATTATACCAATACACCATTTAATCTATGCCACTAGATTCAAAGTACATTTTACACCATCTTTACCAAGGTGCATAGCAAAACGTGCCTATTTTCAGTATAAAAACTTCCTTTTGGATTTTGGTCTAGTGACCAACTTCTATTTAGGAAACTAGATAAAACAGAAAGAAAATTATATATATATATATATATATATATATATACATTCTTTTTTCTTTTTCTTCCTTAATTTTAGAGAAAAATATTTGTTTTTATCTCTAATGCAAGTGAAAAGAAATGAATAAAAATAAAATTATTATTTCAAATAAAACTTCTCTTTTTGTCTAATTTTTTCTCCAAAAATAAGGAAAAATTAATTCGGTAGATTTTATAATTTTTCTTTTTTTATTTTCTCTCTGTAACTAAATACGAAAAATTGTCAATTTTTTTCTCATTCTTTTTTTGTTTTAATTTTTTAATTAAACTTTCTTTTTTTTCCCCTTTTCTTTTCAATTTCATTTAAATCAAGCAGTGGAAAAATCTTTCGTGGATGTGCGCCAGTACAAAATCCTCTGGTTTTGGTGATCCCATGTCCTGGGTTTCTTGATTACAACAATAATATATAAATGAGTTGTTCGGCGCGGATAGTTACCAACGACATCCTCAGTAGCAAGCTGAACAATTGAGATCCAATAATGATTATTTAGTCGGGTGGGTTCCACAGGGTACACGTACAAGAGTGAAAAACTCACAAGCATCCCCTCTACTCAATTTACCTCCAATTTAGAAAAATACTTGGGTTTTCCACTACCTTATGCAAGAGTAAAAAAAATAAAAATCAGGTATATCATTTAGAGCATGCAAGCGAGATTCGCAGGGATTACTCAGAAAAAGGTTCGTGCCGATATGAGACTTATCAAGCTGCATCCATGGTTACATTTGGATGGCACGGAGAGAAGCTGAAGACCGAAATGATAGAGCAGTAGCAGTGTTGAATTTACACTTTCGCTCCAAATAGAAAAGAAATAAATAAAAGAAAATAAAATAAATCCCATTTTATTGCATTGGAAATTAAAGAACTGAGATTTATTAAGATGATCAGGTTAGACAATAATTAGTTTGCAAGGTAGATTTAGCCACAAAAAGAACAAATGTAGAACGCTTTTGCCCCCCTTACAGCAGCTTAATGAAGAACTTCATGAATCTCCTCAAACATGATGTTGATCAACCACTTGAAAACATACATTGACTTGTCTCCCAAACAACTAATCTTTCAATTACACAGATTATTATTATTGTAAAAAGCAATTAACTCCTTTCAGACACTTATGTTATACTAATTGTGATAAGATTGAAATCGACATTCCTCAAGAGAGTAGAACTTTGGAAGGTGGGGATAGAGGCATTGACAACAATCCAGTCCATTCACTACATATCATCCAAAGGTATTGTCACAAAAGCTAATTTTTCCAAGAGTTTGACAATGTCATGATTCCGTATAATCTTGGGTGGTTTATATTGACTAGCGGGTGTTCCATTTTTAATGGCAAATTCTGATAACTTATCAAAAGCTCCAGGCCTTAGAATGAATATCAATAAGTTCCCTAGGTGACCTTTATCTCTCTGCGCCTTGTACAAAGCTCCCAAGCCACTCTCAAGTGAGGAAATACAACTTTGAAAAATTAAAACAGACTCCTCCAATTTATCCTTAAGAAAATCAGATTCATCTTGGAATTCTACAAATACCTTTAAATGCTTTGGCCATGACTCCTGATCCAAGAAACTTGCAAACTCAACAATCTCAATTCTCATAGCACCTCTTACTACAAGTTGAAAGTTTTCAATTGCTGAAATCAAATCTTTCTCAGTTAGAATCTCAGCAGAAGCTTTAGGTGCTCTCATCACAAATTCCACTTGTGGAGATGAATTATGGAAACCAATAACTTTCACTATATCACCTAATCGATAACGATAAAAGCCTCTGTAAGTAGTAACAACCACTTCATACATCTTCCCAATCTCTACACTACTAAGGTCCACTGTTTCTCCAGCAACATCATTGCTCTCATTCATGTTAAATGGAAGAAACTCAAAGTAGGCAGCAGTTGGAAGTATTACAAATCGCGTTGTCTCAGGGGGTTGCGTTATGTCTAAATTTATACCCACACTGCACTCTGAAGCAAAGTAATCTCCTCCTAAAATAGGTATGTCTCCTGCATAATACTTAAGCTTGGGGTAGTACTGCTTCATGCTTCCAGTGCTAACACACCTGACATAACGGATGTTTGGCCACAATCTACATACAATCCCACCCCAATTTTTGCCTTCACAAATTAACCTTATTCTATTTGACAATTCTGGCTCAGGCCCCCCAAGTGTCTTAGTTACAGCTTCCCTCATTGCCACCTCTGAAATTTCATGACTTGGAAATCCACATTTAAGATCATCACATAGCTGCTCCCACTTGGACTCTAGAAGACCAAATGCCTTAATCAAGCCTGTGGCATAAGGGGTTCTAATCCCATCTATAACGTCCAGATTCCTAAGGCCACAGAGAAGGTGGCAATACATTTGATGCTCAACATGAGATCCAAGAATAACTTCTGGAGGACTAGCATAGATAGCAAGTTGTTGAGGGGTGGCCTTACCACTTTGCAGAGGGTATGAAGAGGCAGCCATAACCTTCAAGCCACATTTAGTAGTAGTAATATTGCCAGCATAGAGAAACCATAGGATCTTGTTGACCCCAGGCCTTGGAGGAAACAACCTGCATGGAGGTTTAAAACTCTAACTCAGTAAACAAATATAAGATCCTTCAAAATCTCGGAAGAAATTAAAATTAATTTGATTAATTTTACCTCTGAAGAACAGCAGCACTGCCTCGGTGAGCAATAAAGGAGGCAGCTCTGGAAAGGCTTGAATCAAAATAAGGGATCAATTTCGGCTTCATGGAGCTTGTTCCGGAGCTAAGAGAAAAAGACAAAAAGAAGTCACATTCAACATCAGTCCCTTGAGTCACATACGAAGCTTAGAGCCATATTGTAACTATTTTGAATGGAGTGATACTAACAAAGACTCAAGTTCACGGTGAATTTTATACATGCAACATACCCACTATTTAAAATATAATTTAAAATTATGAATTATAAATATATAGATATTTATAAAAAAAATCAAGGATGAAAGTGTTACTTATAGGATTTAATATCATCAACCCCGAGTCTATATATTAACATCTATAATGACCCTATTATCAATATGAAACAATACTATTACTAACAAGTCTGGGGGATCATGATGCATACAATTAAGCAAAAGGAAGGTAATATCAAGCGATTATTGAAGAAAAGATGAGAGGGGTGGGGGGCACCTGTGGAAGAAGCAGAGGAGAGGATCAACAGAGAGAAGAGGGTTGTGGTGAGGGTCGTGCTTCCCATCTGCCATTTGGTTGATGTAGTCAACGTAGTCTTCGTAGGAAGACAAGGGCACCGCACTTCTGAAAGTATCAGCATCAACAGTGTCCCCATTGAAGGAAGAGAGGAAGGGTTGGAGATAACGCACTTTGGCATCGTGGTGAAGGATTGAGCGCAGAGTCTCCAACTGGTGACGCCGGGCGTTCTTGGTGTAGTCTTCCAGTTTCCGCAGGAGTTCGTCGTCTGTCATATTGGACCGATGCATCATGCGTGTGCTGTGTGCTAGGACAATTAATCCGGCTATATCGGGGGCTGTGTTTTCTATACTCTTTCTGGTATGTATCTATGTGCCGTGTTCATGGTTCCACTGTTTTGGACTTTTGACTTATAGTTAGTCCAGATCAAAACTTCTTCGTCTTTTTTTTTTTTTTTGGTTGGAAAAATTACAATAATTTCTCTTATCATCTTTTAAAATTACATTTATCCACCCCCCCCCCCCCGGCCTCTTTGATTTTTAAAATACGCCGAATACCCTTAAGTTATAAACATGTTACAAATACATCCCTTGTCAAATAAATCGGATACCCTTTAAGCAAGTTACAATTACATCCCTTGTCTTTAATAGACGGTAAGCACAGTTGCATGTGAGTGGCACATGCTCTTTCGCATTTCGAAGGACCAAATTATCCTTGTCATGCCTTCTTTGTTTATTTATTTACATTTTCCCCGTTTATTTGTTTATTCCTTTGGAGTACGAAAAACACAAGGAAGTCTACGGCGACGGAAAAAACATGTCGACTTGCTCAAAAGATACTATAAAACATGGAAGCCAAAACTGACGACCTCAAAAACATGGGGCTGGCAATGGACTTGCTCTGCCACGACGAGCTCCCTCCGCCGTTGTACCTCTTGTTGGTCTTCAACAACGGAAAAAATCGCCTCCGACAAAAAAACGGCGACTTCATCCCTATAATACTTGAACGAAAACACCCTCGGCTTCCCAATAGACCCAAAAGGCGAAGGCCTCTTGCTCCAGAAGCTACTGCTCTCTTTCTCCCACAAGTTTCATAGAATGGCTCAGCTCCAAAAAGAGGAGCAACAAAAGATAGGCACATCGTAAAATAAGGTACATAGCAAAATTCAAAATCAAAGGAACAAACATAAAACTGATTATGAAGCTCAGCAGTCTACGATTGGCACCACTTCCTGCAGTTATATTAGTTCCTAAAAATAGGCTTCGTCTCGGAATTTTCGCTTACTCCTCAAAGTTATCGACAGAGTTGTTTACATCTCAATCATCAGATCGAATATATTAGTAGATTAAACGATTACACCTAGGCACCTGTAATGGAAAGTGCTACTTCGAACATCAGAATCCCCATATATGCCATAATTGAAACATGAAGGAAGTCCAGCGCACCAGAAGCTGCCGCTACTCGCTCCCCTCTGGTACCGCCACGACGATACTGTTGCCGGCTCCATCACCATCACCACCGCCTACGAGATCTTCGTCGCAGCGTGTCGGACATCCGCCGGGAAGCCTCTGAGCTCCGTTTCCAACGGCTCCAACAACCACAACCACCACTCATCCTCCTCCGCTGAGTCGTCAAACTCGCCGGCGGTGCAGCGATCCCTCACTTCCACCATCACCAGCAGGGTGAAGAAGGCATTCGGCCTGAAATCGCCCTAGTTCGAGGTCCAGGAAGAGCCCTGGCTCAGGTTCAAGTTTCGATTGGGAGCAGGGAAAGCCGAAGAGGAGGTTGACAGTCGGCGAGCTCATGAGGAACCAGATGTCGCAGAAAAATAAAACTCACCTCAAGACTGGGTTAAGACATCGGTGGCTAAGACAGGTAGGCGGCGTTTCATCTTCTCCACGTTGCAGACTAAGAGAGGCAGGCGGCGGTGTTGATTGGGTGAAAGTGACAGAGTGGGTGTGGCGACTTTGAGGGGCTAGAAGAAAAGGAAAAAAAGAAAAAGAGAGAAAAAAAGAGAAAGAGAAAAAAAAAAGAAAAAAGAAGGAAAGGGGGGGGGGGGTGTACGGTCTTTTTGGCGAAATCATCCCGTTCGTCTTCTAGAGCGTAGGAGGTGGAATTCAATCTAATTCAATTAAAATTATTAAATTAATTTAATTTAAATTAAAAATTAATTAAAATTATAAAGATTTAGGTTAGATTTTATTTTTTATAAAATATTTAATTTGAATCAAATTTTGGATTAAATTTTTAAAATTGATCTAATTTAATTTAAATTAAATAATATTATTTAATATAATTATTTATTTTTAATTTTATATTTTTATTTATAATAATTTTAATTTATCATATAATTTTTTATATTTGTATGTAATTAAATTTTAAATATCATATTATATATATTATATGAATTATTTTTATTTTTATTGATTTATTTTATAAATTTAAGTTATTTTTTATTTTTAATATTTTATATTTTTTATGAAAAATAAATTAAATCGATCCAATCCAAAGCGCAAAAGATTGGATCAGATTTAAAATCTAAATTAAATCGATTCAATCCAAACTATTATATATTTTATTATTTGAATCCGATAAATTTTTTACTCAAAATCGATCCAAGCCGCACTGCAAACACCACTAATAACAAGACATTTGACCAAAAAAAAAAAAGCAAATAATTTTGTCAGATATAATGAAAGTAACGTACTAATTATTATTTTTTTTAAAGTAACGTAACTGCAAACTCGGTTTCTGTATTTTTTTAAATTTTTTTTATAACGCAAATGAACACTTTCTAAAGTAAATTATACTTATGCATGTGGTGAAGAATTAAGAAGTATTAAAGACAATTATTATAAAAAATAAAAATATTTAAATAATTCTGTTTATGTTAAATATTTAATTAAATAATTAATAAAAATACTGTTTTATGAAAAAGATTATAATAATTAAATAATTAATAAGATGCATTCGTTGTTTTATTTATTTTTTTACTTTTGAATCATTCAAAGTAAATAATAATATATTAAAAAGTATATATCAAATGAAAATAATAATAATAATAATAATATATTATCAAATTGATAAGTACATGATTGCCAATTCAAATTTTTCTTTTCTTAATTTTCTACAAAAAAATAAAAGTAAAATGTATTGAAATACATTATAATTATATAATACAAAGTTAAGAAATATCTGAAAATGATTATAATTAAATAATAAAATACATATATAATTATTCTTACATTTAAAAACTTAATTATATTACTAAGAAAATTATTATGTATTATTGTATTTTTGGAAATTTAAATAATTGTTAAGATGTATTTATTATTGTATTATATTTTCTTATTTTTATAAATATTTAAATAATTAATATTATAAATTTTAAAGAATAAATATAAATTAGATACCAAAATAGAGATTTTTTGGTTATATTGATAGATAATTAATAAAATATTAACATGTGATTGATTTGATTTAACGGGAATATTAATATTCGTAATTAAATGTTTATTTTGTAACAAAATAATCAAACAAACTATTTTTAAAGCTTGTTTGGAGTTTGGTTATGTCAGTTTAAATAAAAAATAAATATTTATATTTTTTAACAGAATTAAATGAGCTTTTAAAAAAAATTATAATAGAAATCAGGTCATTTTCAGAAATTATATGTTTTAGCCTTTGAAAAAGTATTTTAGAATATAAAAGTTATTTAAGAATAAAAAATATTTTTTGCATTATATATATATATATATATAGAACATGGTTTTAGAAATTTATCATTAACAAAATAGAAAACTGTTTTTGAATGCTCATCTAAATCAACCTTATTCAATGTTTAAGACTGAGACTAACGGCAGTTGAGCTGGCGTAATACTCTTCTTTCATTTAAATGTATACGCCAGTGAAAGCGAGGATCAATTCTACATTGAGTGATGCTATACAACCAGAATAGAACTTGAAAAATGATGATTGTACTTTGTCCTTGGGAAAAATGATGGATTGAAGTTCGAAGTGGAGTATCAATCACCGTGAGTACGAGGGGTTGTAGAATATGTGGTAATGTGGATGCTGGAATCGACCAGCAGGTGCAGCATTGAAAGCATTTTAACACCTTTGAATTAAGATTTGTTCCTGGTTACACCATGTAAAATTAAGAACAAAATCAAGAATAGAATAAGTGTAAGAGAACCTGATTCAATTGATGAAAAATGATCGATCCGAAGTTATTTTTGCTCTTTGATTCTGAATATAGAGAGAAAGAAAAGAGAGAAGCTGGCCAAGAAAGGTCAGAGGAAGAGAAGAGCTCCTTCTATTTCTCACAGAGTCAAAAAGAGCGTTTTGTTTTAATGGCACCACAGGCATCTATATATAGGGTTAGGAGGAGAGGCCTTTCTTTATGTCAAAAAAGTGATGTGTCAAATCACCCATTATAGCAAGATCCATATATACAGAGATATATAACAATATCCACCAGTAAACAGTGTGTATGCCCAATTAAGTTCAATAACAACAATAATTTTAATTAATTTAGATTTAAGCAATTGGTTTTAATCAATTTTGATATCCAATTAATCCTAGTTCAAAGTTAAATGTGATTTGATTTATGTAAATCCACAAAATTATCTAACAATCTCTCACTTGGACGACATAAATCAAAGCCTTACGAAACAATTCCCCAGATTAGTTCATAATATGTGGCTACAATATGATGGCAAAATTGAGCTTGCACTCTCAACCAAATGGTCCGATATAGGACAAGGAGTACTCAACAGTGCAGAAAATCATACTCGAAGGAGTACTGACATCATGCACATGAGATACTCATCTCTTAGTGACCCAATAAATAGTGGTACATAAGCCAATGGGAATGCACAACAACAAAATGGCATGCCGATAAATTATCAATATGTAATTCCCAACAAATGGCTCTAGCATCCACCTTAGATGCTATATATGATCTAATAAATCTCATCACAATATGAGACGGGTCCGAAATATCTCTAATATTTAACATATCAACATAAGTGTGCACAATAATATATGGCAACATAAGTATCCACCCAAGATGCTCTTTGAAATTTAATAAAATAGCTCAGTATAACAAAATTAAGACTAGGTCCAATATATCTCAATAAAAACAATTAAGTTGCACAGACTTAAATGGCATTAATAGTAGTTTGAGATCATGATGAATCTATAGAATAAGCTCCCACTAACCCAAAATGCCAAAGGGACCTCAATATACCTATACGGGTTACAAAATCAACAATAAAACCTTTGGCAGCTAGTATTTAGTTAGGGGATCAACAACAATAAGTTTTGTAGGAATATACACGAAAAGAATCTCGAGTCTACCATGAATTGCCATATAATCACAAAAGGATACGAATTAATATATGGCACAATATCTCCCACTAATCCAATATATCAATTAATATAAACATTTCTATTAAAGACCACAAGATTTCAATATACTCTAATGATACAATAATCAATAGTGGGATAATCAATAGTTTGTGATAGAGTGTTCAATGTGAGTCTGAAATTTACCACTATTCCCTCTAACAACAAAAGTACAAATCAGAGAGAATCTCAAAGGTGCAGAGTCAATAAAATTTTCAGCCACAAAGTTTCATAAAATTAGCTTCACATACTTTGCTTATATAATTGAGGAGATCATAAGTGTCTTTGACATTTTAAAGCAAATATCCCCTCTTTGTGTCATCGTAAATTCAGACAACAACATATTATAAAAGATATAACGAAATTAATATGCTATCAGAAGCATTTTGAACCTATATATAGCCATTAATAAGACATAGCAAAATATAAAGTCTTTAACTCCTATTATAATAATAGTTTCTATATAAATGAGAGTAACATTACATTCTAAGAGACTCAAAATATCCTTAAAATAGGTCTCAAACAATAAAGCGATGACAGACCAAGAGGTAAAGGAGAAAACCTTACATCAAAATATCGTAATTTACTCATATAATAAAATTGGTTTTCTCACGTTCAATTAATTGGACAATTAGTTAAATTAAAGAGCTTGTATCATTGCAATTCTACCGAAGGGTTTCGGATCACAATACGCAAGTCTCTTTCACTTGATAAAGTCTTCTCTATCACATAATGATTATATCAAATAATGTCACACCGAAGGGTATGTCCATTGTCTACATAACCCAACAATATTCACAATCCATACGTAATTTAATTCAACATAAATAAGTTTCACCATAGGTTAAAGCAAAATTCACAAAATATCAGACTACTTCAAACGCTCAATTAATAAATAGAGCTCTCATCTAACTGCAATATCATTTAGGGTCTCAAAATTCAACACATAAGTAAACTCCAATAAATAATAAAATCATGTCTCTAAAGCTAGTATCGAGAAGATATTGAAAACCTTATGACACAATTTTCAAATCATCAGACATTATGTCAATAAAGACAAGTCGAAGGGTAAGTTCATTATTAACATAATTCTCAATGCAACATAAGTAACAATATATTTAAAATGTCCACAAGAGAAAGGACAACACTACCAATATAGGAGAATAACCAAAATTTTGAGTTTATCAAATAAATACCCACAATATTGAAAGCAACTTGATTGAAATTTCACAAATTGAGTACAAAAGAATATATAACAAATAATGAATTGTGACTAAATTCTTCCTTCAAAATCAAAATACACATTGCTATCAATTTGTGGAATTAAATATAGAGAAAATTTCAAAATTTGAATAATTTCTCTCATCTTATAATGGTGAATCACATCCCCAAAATAATTTTCCTTTATGGAAAATGGGATTTTAATCAAAGATAATAATACTTTAACTATCACCAATTTTGTGCTCAAATAATAAACACTCCCAAGAAATCAATATTTTTCAAAATCTATAACATGCTTCAATATTTAGGCATGTATTTAATTTGGATTAAATCCAAATTAAAATTTTGATTTATGCAAATCTATTCTGATTTATGCAAGTCCACAAATATCAAACATTCTCTCACTTGGACTGCATAAATCAAATTCTCAAAATTTTACATTAAATAAGCAATTATTTCATATAAAATGGGAGTATGTACCAAAATCTTTCTCTAGAATTTTAGACAATAATTCTTAGAACAATATTGCCCAATATTATTCATAAAATTAGCATTTATCACAATTGTTCTGCGAAGGCGAGCTCTCATGAAAAATGCTCAACAACATTGCCAAAATATTCCAAAAATTAATTCTCAGAGTAATATTGCATAAAATCTGATATAATTACAAAATTTGCAATATTTCATAATCAATATAAACAATAGTGGTGCCCAAAATTTATTTCAATATTCAAAATATTCCAACTCTAAGAGTACACAAATTATGACATACTTAGATACGTCATAATTATCTACAAAATTTTTCAGAATAAAATTTGGGGAATATCATATGACTTTAATAAATTTAATTTCTGGAAAACTCAAAATAATTTATTTGATGCCCAAAATTTCATTAATACTCAAAACAATAGTCTTAATATTTCTTAAATTGTAATTTTCAGAGTAATATTGTGCAATATTCAACAATAGTGATAATTCACAATTTTAATTGTGCAATATAATGAACATAAAGAGCTCAAAATTATTTCAATATGCAATGCATATTAACTCCGAGAGTACACTTAACACAATATGCCCAATAATAGCACCAATGTGCATAAAACATTTCAGGCCAAAATTCGGAGAGTACCATATAATTTTGACCATTTTAAATTTGAAATAAATCCAAATAAATATTTTTAATGCTCAAAAAATTAAGTAAAATTCATCAATAATTTTATTGCAGTTAAATACCCAATACTGCAAATTTTGGTGAATTTTGGGCCACGTTTAGGGGTTCCACGCGGCAAGCCCACAAGTGGGCGTCACGCGCTGCAACTACTCATCCATCTTCAACCTCTGGCGAGTTGATTCGACTCGATTCGTGACCCATCAAGCTCAAAATGAGTTGAGCTCGATTTCTCCTTCGTTTCTCAATCGTTTCAAGCAATTTTGGTGTCTATGAATTCGTGATAGAGACAGCTACAAAACCCATATAATATATCGAAGAATCGTGGCCTATAACTCCTGGGCTTGCTCGAGGAAAATCCGTATAGGTTTATGTGATTTTTCGCTCTTTTCTCCCTCAATTCGTAATGAAAATTCATGCTCTTGGTCTCTATAGATTCAGCTTGAAGAGCTCTACAAAACCCATATGGAGTTCGAATATAAATCGGTCTAGATAACTAAATTGGTTTTTCGATCAAAGCGTTAAGGTTCTTCAGTTCTTCTTTCAATTTCTCTCTCAATACAGCCCCAAATCACACAATAATCGCCTCAATAAATTCACAACGACATGAGCAACAATAACCCTCAATAAATTTTGAAATTAATTGGTCAGAATCATAAATTTGAAATTGAGTTTATGATGTATTCGAACTCAACCATTTTAAACACTCTATCTCACACCAGAAACACAAACAGCAGCCATAATCAGAGACCGAATTAGGCTCTAATACCACTTGAAAGAATTTTAACACCCTTGAATCAAGATTTGATCCTGATTACAATATGCAAAATCAAAAACAGAATAGGTGTGAGAAAATCTAGTTCAATCGATGAAGAACGATCGATTCGAAACTGTTTTCGCTCTTTGATTCTGGATATAGAGAGAAAGAGAAGAGAGAAGCTGACTAAGGAAGGCCAAAGGGAGAGAAGAGCTCCTCCTATTCCCCAGAGAGCCAAAAAGAGTGTTCTATTTCAATGGGGCCACAGGCGTCTATATATAGAGCTAGGAGGAGGGGCCTCTCCCTATGTCAAAACTCTAGCCTGCAGCATTCCCTGGTTTCTTTGGTACAACCTGGAAGGAAACAAGATGAGATCACAATTGATGGCTCAAATATCTTCCATCCTTTCTTTCACCTTTGCAATTGGCATAATCATTCTTGGTCTTAACAACTATTTGGCACTTCGCAAGGACTTGTTTGTTGGTTTGGTCCAATGCATGTTCAGCCATCTTTAAAGGTTCTTCCAGATGAGTTGGCAACAAAGTGAACTAGGGGATCTTCATCTTACCTTGGTATATGCTGAAAAGCATCAAATAACTGATATAGAGTTGGAAAAGCACCGCACAACTTTATATATATAGGTGACGTGACTCACATCCACATAACCTTTTATATATATACTTATATTAAACTACAATGCGGTTAGTGTTTGTTTATCAAAGGTATCTTGCTTTCCTGATATTTTTGTATTTGCTACTCACAAAGTGTAGTTTAAGAATTGTGATGTGAAATGACAAATTAATTGTAATGATTTTTATGTAGAACTCCGAGTACCTTGAATGAAATAGCTCACTTTCAACTCAGAAGACTCCAATAATCTTGAACTTTATCGACATTCACACAGAACGAGAGGCAAGAAATCACTCTGTAGATTTATGAGTTCGTAATCAAAAGCTATACAAGTCCAGAAAAAATTAAATTAAATTAACAAAATGTGTGACACATTACAGCTCACCTTTTTTCATATTCTTCTATATCTTTCGAGGAACACCGTATACAGAACATTGGATTAGGAAGCAGGAACAAAACGAACTGCCCCATCTCCGAAATATAAACTTAGCACTAATATAAGCTAAGGGAAGAAAAGATTTCAATCTATCTCTCCTGTGTGTGTTTTCCATATACATGTTGATGGACTTGACTGTGTTATTCTTGCAACTTTCTGTCTTGGTTGCCGCTGCTTCTTTGTTAAATTCTCTTGAGGACTCGTTGGATTGCTACTTACTTTTACCACATCAACTTTCACTATGTGATGATCTGAAGTCCCTTTGGAAGAAAGCACTAGATAGGACCCGGGAACGAACTTATATGTAGAGTCTGAGGATGATAATATGTAATCTACCCGAGTTCCATACTTACATGTCCCTTGGACACCTGCATAATATTTATAATTTAAGAGCAAAGTTGGAATTTCATAAACCAAATGCTCAAGAGTTTTCCAAAATTGAATTGTCATAAAGTTAAAGCTTAAGGGATCGTCGTTGTACTTTGGCCTTTGGCAATCATGACAACGGACTCACATTCCCCTGCAAAGTCCTTAGCATCAGTGTATTGTTTACTCTTGAGATATTTCATCACTTCAACCTTAGGTGCTGGCTTTCCAATCTCTTCGTAGTACTGGACACAAATGAACCAATTGATAGAAGTTAATTTTATTTTTATTTTTATCCTTAAAATTAAAAAATAAAAAGGTGACATTTATATTGAGGCTATGCTGAATATACCTTTACAATATCTGTCCATCTTTCCTGGGAATAATCTGATTCATCAAGTGAATTAAGCCCTCCAGCTAAGATGTGAGGCTCGTCATTAGATTGAATTATTGCATTTATCTGCTTCATCCTCCAATTTTCATCAAGATGATCAAGGTGGGTACAGTAAAAGTTCAGTTCACCTGCTTCGGGTACATCGATAGTGGCCTTGAGAACATTCCTGTTGCCATGAAATTACAATGTGTTACCTGTCACATTCACACTTGTTGCTCGGTCATTCTCTAACCCCAGAATTTCAAGGAGATTTTTGTTGTTGTATTTGTTCAAGCTTGATTATTTTCACTTTTCACAAGCTGGATTTCCACTAATGTTTCCATAATCATTCTTTAATAGATGGTCGATATCAAGAACTGCCTTTGGAGTAAAGTAAGACAAATTTCTTACTTCAATTATTACGAGCCTGAGCAAGAACTGTTTGTAATATTCTTACTCTCCTTCAAGATCAGGCAAAGGGGATGTCTACCTATTTCTTGAAATGGCAGCATTATTCAGTTTTCACAATAGATATTCCAAAGATCATGACAAACTTGACCTACATTGCATCATGCAAATCTAATTGACAACGAACATAAATTATTTTATGCCGCTTATGGTGATGCTGCACATAGTTACACAACATTGTTGTGGAAGAACGGTTATAATGTCAAGGAACTAGACAGCGACCATGAGTATTTGCCAGAATCTAAAATGTGCTAGAGGACTCTAAGCAGGAAAATCTTCTGCAGAGACTAGAAATTGATATTTCTTTATTGGAATATTTTGAGGTGCAAGTGAAGAAAAAAAAAATACTCAATTGGTCGAGAATCTTAATAAACTATTCATCCATAAATTTTTTCACAAAAATGTTGATTATAGCATGAAATAGAATATCGGTCGGAAAAGAAAATTGTTGACAACACAGAATGCTTAGGAGTAGGTGGGATCCATCCTGCCTCGCTGCATACAGCTATTACAGTTGGAATCCCGTGTATCTTATCATTGCCAGTGACGCGTAGAAGAAACATAAGTCAAGAACTAAATAAGGTTATATAAGGAGTGTTTGGATAAACTTATTTTAGGCTCAAAATAATGAATAATCATCAGTTTCTAAAGATAATTTTTTTTCAAAGATAAAAGCAATTGTTTCCCAAAATTAAGCTGTTAGCACCACGCAAGTAACAGTTTCATAGTTCAATGCAAAATCATAGAGAAAACCAATGCATAAACAACACATAAGGAAGGTCATTCAAAAAGCATTAGTTAGAGCAAGTAGAAAGTATGAATATTCTAGCTGGCTTTCAGGAAATTCCCGTGTTTCAGACTTTTTTTAATTTTATTTTGCAAAGTTTTGGTATAATTGGAGACTTTACGAGAAAAGCGACACTAACTATTGATTCTTCTCCACTTTCCTTACCAATAGCACAGAGGCATGAAGAAGTTTCCACGAAACACACTCGATAAACAGTAAAAAGGCATCCCAGTTACAAATAAATTATTTCTTCGCTCCATCAAGAGACCAAGATTCTTCACTTTAGAATAAAAACAAAAATGAAAAATAATTAAATCTGCAAAATTGAATTAATGAAAACATGCTAACCTGAAATCGGTGTCGTCAAAGACTTTCTGAACATTCCAGCGCTTGATCGGCCACCTGGACAAAACGGCGTTGCCGTATTCGGGAGCCCAGCTTTCAGCAAACACGTAGTTCATCCCCAAAGCTTTCGCCAAATCAGACAAAGGCTTCATCCCATTCTCTTCTTCTGCCTTCACATCTTGCAAACCGAGAACGTCAGCGTCTAACTCTCTCAGAACCTCAAGCACCGTTTTGCTGCTCCTTATTCCGTACACGTCGTAACAACCATTAATATTCCCTTCGAAACCTGAAAAACTCGCACACTGTCTCATTACCACACTTCTCCAACTACAAGACCCTCCTTCGTATTCCGAGAAGCTCGATTGCCTATTTCTCAGTAACGAAATCTCGTTATCGGGTAAGTTGATGGAGACTCTCAACTTGGACTTGGGAAGCTTGTTGTGAGGTTCTGGAACCTTCATGGAACTGGGGTGAAGAGGAGAATGCTTCAGAATGCCTTTGGGTCGTTCGTTCACTGACTTTGCATGGAGTTTGAGAGGAATACCATTTTGGTCGTCAATGGTCGTGGTGGCGGTGGCGGTTTTTGGTGTTTCGGGAAGTGCTGGTGCCATGGAGAAGAGGGCGGCGTTGAAGGTTGCTATGCGTATTGGTTTCTCCGGTTTTGGTTTTGGGGTGTTGTTGGGGTGAACCAGCGCTGAACCGTTGGAGTTGGTGTTGGTTATGGTGGTGGTTTTTGGGGTAGGTTTGCCGAACCTCTTGATGGCTAGTTTGGACCTGAAACGGCGCCCTTTGGGCCACCGGAGGTGGGAGCAGAGACGGCGGAGGCTCTTGTTGAGGAGGTTGAGCATGATGGAAAGGTGGTGGTGGTGGGTGTGGGGCAGAACTTGTTCTTGGCTAGGGGAGACCATGTGACAGGATCATATAGGATGCTGCGTTGTGTTTGAGATGAATGAACTGATATATGAAGTCAATTGCTACTTGCTTGCTTGCTTGAAGAGTTGGTTTTTCAACTCTTCTTTGTGTTGGTGTTTGTCATATTGGTTTTCATGAGTGGAGAGAAGAACTAGACTTGTGGCCTGGAAGAAAAAATGGTGGTCGCCGTTGAAAAGAGATGATCTATGTGATTAGATTAGGGACTAGTTGGAAGTACTCTTTGTCTTTAGGGAGTTGTAGAATAGCGGAAGGTGTCTTCCCGGAAATGAGTTTGTGACACTTGGCACTCATTTAAGCTTTGTGTTTTTTCCCATTACTATTTTGGTTTCTCTCTCCCTTTAATTTTCCATTTGCAAATGAAATCAGTGATTCGGAGTAGTTTACTTTATTTTTGGGGGGAGATCAGAGATGCCATTATTCAGCACAAAAACAAAAGAAAGTTGAAGGACAGGTGGGACTGGGACATACCATGCCATATTATTGCCTTGCCCCCACCTGCTCCAGAAAAAGATAATTGGCTTCCTCTAGTTGTTTATTGGACACAAGGACAGTGTCCTTTACCCATCAACGGAAGCAAGGATACTTTACACATTTTTCTTTTGTATAGATTATGCACAAATTATTAATGTATTTTATTATACTCGCAGCAGCCACATAAGTGAGATTTGTGCAAAAGTTCATAGCACTGCATCTTTATTCTTTTTGTTTTCCTAGTTTGATTAAGATAATCAATCAATCAAGCTAGTTAAGGAAAAGCAAAGTATAATAACAATAATAATAATCAATGAGCCCAACAACTCTGCTCTTGACCGTGCAGCTGTGCAAGTGAGATCCTTATTTGGGACGCCACGTCACATGAAACCCGCCGTACCCATCTCCCATGAGCCTACCATTTTCTCCAAATAATCTAAAGAATTAGGACTAAGGACAAGTGAGAACTTGCTGTGATAAAATCCCATCCAATGTGAGTTGGAATCGGGGCCTCACTCTAATCTGTAATCTCATCACTTGGGGACATATTGATCCAAGTACCTTCCCGTGAAAAGCAACAGTTGAATGCCAGGGAACACGGAGGAAAATCTCTTTTAAACACATGATGTATAAATATCTCATAAACACTGCATATTATCGCAAATATGAGTAAATATTGAAATATGTGTATATTAAAATGAGAAATGTGTTACTTATATGTAAAGAAGCATTGTATTTAATGTTAGATTGTGGTGTTTAAATAATATTACTCATATAAAAAGTACCTTCCTCTTTGTGTTCTTCAGTAATATTTTCCATTTACCATCGGTTTTTTCTTTTCTCATTTGGATTCAGTTCAAGATAGCAAAGTAATGATAAATACATATAGTAGAAGTCATTTTAAGAAAGAAAAAAGATTATTGGCCTCTTATTAAAAGAAGTTATTACAAGAAAAACTAGAGATATGCATGGTCTAATAAGATATGCTTCTTACGCTTTTTGACTTTGCCAATATGTTACCTAATTTCTTTTTATCAATTTACACAATGTTCTTGACTTTGCCCGTAAGATACCTATAAGGTAAACATCCATATCTGGAACATGACTACAGTGAAAAGATAAAATATGAATAATCTTATTGCAATTGGATCCCATTAATTATATCAAATTGTTTCATTCAACGATATTGTCATTCTCAATTGTTTGACTTACGTCATGTATTTATTGTAAAAGCCTAATATTAAATGAATGAAAAGTATAGTAAAACCGGAAGGTCTGTTTGTAAACGTAACCTACATGCTCAAGGTACATCAGGAAAAGGTTATACGTAAAATGTAACATTAATTATTTAATCATCACTTATTGTCACTTTCTGTAGAAACAATGGCGAGATAGAAAGAAAGGAACACGGGCCTCTTTGCACTGGGAAGGGTCAAAGCCCAACAGGCTCACGGGTATATATGTCAGCCCGCATATCATAAATGGAAATGATCTTAAAGAAAGAGAAATGCCCCACGTCAAATATGTTGACAAATCGTATCCGCTCAAAATTAATGTTTTATAAATAGAGAAACATTAGATGATATAGAGTATATTTATTGCTGTAAATTAGTAAGTGGGTCTACCAGGATTTGATGTATCAAATAAGATGCCAAATGCATAAATTTGGCCTTCGGAGCTCAGAAAGATCTCTGCGATATGACAAATTTTTTATTCCTTTTTGCCACAGACTCTGATATTATCATATCAGAGCTGGCCGTTGGATGTTGCTTTCAAAGTTTCACTATAGTATTAATTAGTTATGGGAAACTATTCTATACTCTTACGATATGATAGCGATAGAATTTAAGAAAATTTCCTAATAATTTTGAATAAATGTTATATATACACCCAATTTTTTGCATACCATGCCTATATGGGTGTGTGTCTGCACAATATAAAAAAAATGGGGTCTATACATAATATAACTTATAATTTTGTCGCCTAATGATAGTAGTTTCTGTTGTAGAAAATTATGTTGAACACTAGTATTTTAGCTTTAAGTAATAAGAATAAAAATGACAACAGCAACAATAAGAAGTAGTAGTAGAAACAGGGTTCTACACGAATCGCAAGAAAGAATCGCCCAGGGTTTAATTCGCCTCTACCCAAAGCTACGCTCGGTGGAATGGCGTTGACGACGATTAACCCTCCAGATTAGGACGTGGGTCTCCACGAGGAACTCGCCCACAC
Organism: Pterocarpus santalinus; assembly: GCA_031439595.1. Lineage (NCBI taxonomy): Eukaryota > Viridiplantae > Streptophyta > Magnoliopsida > Fabales > Fabaceae > Pterocarpus > Pterocarpus santalinus. The sequence continues at coordinate 65,554,229 of CM062532.1, forward strand.
GATGATCCCAAGACGTTGAGCAGAAGCAGAAAACGCAGCAGAAGTAGTGGGGATAACTTCTATTGCGCATAAGAGAGAATAGAGAGATGGTTGTTGTTCTGTGTTTGTGCTGAGCCATGTAACAAGCTTTATATAGGTAAAAGAAATAAATTTGTTATAAAGAAAGTTGAATAACAAATCAGAAAAAGAGCTGTTGCAACTAGCCGTTGAATAACGATCAGAAAAAGAGCCGTCGGAGCATTAAAGAGCTGCAACGGTAAAAAGGAATTTTTGCTAAAATTAAAATAAATTCGTATAGGTAGTAAAAGCTTGGCACGCCCACACGCATGACGAGACGATGGCAGGCGGGCGAGGCGCAGCGTGTATTTAACTGCCGCCAAGTTCACAATCTTTCTCAATACCATAAGGTATTTACCGATTAAATACCATCATATATAAATGCTTATTAAAACATTTTCATGAGCAATGTGAGACTTTTTCCGTAGCTAAATATACGTAGACAAACTAAGTTTAAAACACACTAAGACTCATATATATACCACAGTTTCTTTATGATGTATGTGCACTCCAATTTTATTTTAATGAGTTTAATACTTATACTTTTCGTTACTTTTTTCATTATCTGATCAGGTGACCTTCATTGTAGCTAAAAAAATATAAAATAAATAAGATATAACCAAAAAAATGAATAGTTAAAAAAAAATTACAGTGTTTTAGCCGAGGAATTGTCTACTTTTATGAAGTCTTGTATGACGAGATGATTTATCCTAGTTTGTCATAAATAAGATAACCTCAACTTAATACATACATAAAATATACATTAAACCTCTATTCACATTGCTTGAGATAGTTAACAATTTCGAACCTTAAGATAAGAACCTGAGTTTAAAAAAATTATAGGAAAGTAACACTTGTGAGCTCTCAATAAAAAAGGCCTCTAACCAATCTGCAAAGTTTTTTGTTTATGCTTTTCTTTTTCTAGGTTGAATTTCTCTGCAAGTTTTTTTTCTTTCTTTTTTTAACATACAGCAGTAGGGTGTGAATGAACTATGGTAAACATGCATTATTAGAGAATGGGGTTCAGTAGCTGTGCCCTACGTGTACAATATATATAACGCAGCATTGTCAAAACAAACAATCCTTTATCAGCTAGCTGCTCAAGGAATGTCAGCCATACATAATTAGAAGTCCATTATAACTTGACAACGATCAGAGAAAAAATATTCTGCAAGATTTCGTGAGTTGGACGGATAAGTCATTCATTGCCTCAATGATTGTTCTGAAAGGGAATTTCCATGCCATTTGCCCAAATTGTCACATTTTTCTCCAGCTGAAAGTCTCAAACTCAGAGAGTGGTAGTTGGGCACCCCATGTTGACAGCATTCATGAGTTTAGCTAACCCTATCCGAATAAGGCCAGAGCTTTTGATGTTGCAAGACGATTCTATATATCTACCCATACATGATGATTTCTCAGTGCTCTTTTTTCTTTTAAATAAATTTTTGTTAATTAATAATTGAAGGCAATAGCATGCTTATATCAAATAAATTAATACAATTAGAGTATGCTTGTTTTAATTTTTTAAAAAAATGATTTTAAAATTTAAATTTTATATATAACTGAAAAAGTTAAAAATTAAATTTTTTTTTTAAAAGTTGCTCTTTTCAACATTTATAAAAAAGTTGTAAACAAATTTTTTTGAAAATCTAATTATTTTTAAAAAAATTATCCAAATATACGAAAACTAATTTTTTTAGATACAAAAATACTTTTTTGCCCAAATAATCCCAAACAAACACATCCTAAAACTTGATAGCATATAAATTAAGCCTACAATTACAACTAAGGAAACTACATAATTTTAGATAAAATCAGTGCTCTTGAAGTATCAGTTAAAATGTATGGTCGATTAAGAGGACCATTAAATTAATGCAGAAGCCTAATTCGAGTCCACAAGGACCAGAGGCCCAAAACTCTACTACTGCTTATGTGTTCAAGAGTTCCAAATTTACACCCTTGCATCCATAAATTCAATACAAATTTCTCGTTGTTGTCCCAAAATAGGGTCCATTATATGATACTCGCCAACTGAATGTGGCAGTATTTGTCGTGTTATTTATATAATCACGTGTTTTATAACCCACGTTAGTAGACAACATGAACTGGATGGGTCTAACAGATTCCTGAAAACTATTTTTTTTTCCCCCTTCGATAATTCAAGTACAAAGAGGGAGTTCCAACTCTTCATGACAGAAGAGGAGCAACCGCAAACAGTCCAAAAGAAAATACATGAATGGCTGAACAATTGATCACACATTTACATTTTGTAGTGCATATTCCCTCAAACTAAGCCACCTGCTGCCAAGCCAAATCTATCACCGCACCTTATCACCAATTAGCAGCTTTGACACCTCAACTCTTAATTTCAATATCAGAACATAGTTTCTGCACTTTCAGCAGCCATATAGGCCATATGACTCTTGAATACTTCAGCGTTGGATCTCATATCAATTATGATCCGCATGATTGATTATTCAGCCAAACTCGGAATTTCCTTTTTAATCATATCATAAGATAAAGTTCTCGATTTGTTCTTGGTTTTAGTTAGAGTCTGAGAGGTGCAAGTAAGTACTTAGCTGTCAATGCATACGATATGAGCGTGGTTAGCAGAAACATAAAACTAACGATAAAGTACAAAAACACGTCGACAGCAGGGTTCGAACCTGCGCGGGCGTAGCCCAACAGATTTCAAGTCTGTCTCCTTAACCACTCGGACATATCGACCATGGATGTTACATGTCACTCTTCGATTAAATTTATACTATTTCACGATTACCCCAAGAAACTTCGATGCAAATTAGTTAAAAATATTTTCATTACTAGTAATAATAGCTTTATAAATAAAATTTATTCTCACAAATCCCATATTGTCATGTAAGCTATTGAATAATATGTTAGTCTCACAATAAATTTCTTTTTTAAATTATCTAAATGAGTTTATTTTTAAATCCAAAGGTAAGATTTGTGCGCAGATATAAATTATAATGATAAATTGAGAAACTAATACATTGAGAACAAACTTTAACATGAAATGGAAATATCAATTCAAAGAAATGTGGTATAAAATATATAAAATTTTATGAGTATATTAAATTTTATTAATCTAACTATTGAATTGACAGTTTAACTATTGAATTGATGAAATCCAATATTTATATAAAAAAAATTCAATGAAATAAGTTTACAAACTTACTCTTGAAGTAAGTGAATCTCTTCCTTATATATATAGGATTCCTTCATATTATGCTTAGACTAGGTAACACTAGTGATTATTTAGATGAAATCTTTACCAAACTGTCAACTATAGGATTTGAACCACTAACATCACACCTAAAGTTCGCATGAGGTCGCAATTTACTTCTACTATGATCAACCACTTTTGAATGCTAAAACTGTGATTTTTTTTTTTGTCTAAATCACTAATATTTGAAATCTATTAAACTTCAATTAATCTGAGTCAAGCTAAGTTGATTCATCATAGTTTATCGAGATAAAGCTCTCGCACCGCTAGTTTCTTCTGTCTACAAGATTCAAATCTTGAACGCAAGACCTTACCTAAAATAAATAAATATCGAACCACTTGAATCAACTAGAGCCATCAAAATGGAATGAGTCCGATAGGCCAACTCGAATAACTTGAAAAATGTACAGACTAGGCTATAAAAATAAAAGCAAAAAAATAATGTTGGCCCAACATGGCCTAACCCAATTTGGCCTAGCCTGATTTAGGCCAGTCCAAATGCTTGAACATATATATTAAATAACCAACTACTGCAATTGCAAAGTTGAGGCTATTGAATATGGAAATTTTGAATGGATAGGGATGTGTTTACTTGGTTATATCCATTGAGACTCACTTAAAGAACTAAATCTTTATGATAATATTGCCCCCTTTTTTTATTTATTTTCCCAATTACATTAGAAGTGATGTTCCCAATTACAAGGCTTAAGGCAAACCACACTTCTTAAGTTCCTTGGATTCCACCTTCATCCAGTGTATGCTAACCTTGTGGCTGACTTTTACTAATGGGATTTTGCACCCAAATATACTAAATGAACAAAAAGAGTGTTTATATAACGAAACAATATATTACAAAATAACTTGAGCTATTCCTATGCCACATGGTTTTTTGCTTCATTGTCTACAGCTTGGGCTTTGAATTGTCATCATAGCTCAGTGTGAGACATGCCCATGGATCATTTTGGCCCTTTTGTTTTAAAAAAAAAAAATTCAGAATTGGCTTAATATTTAGCCTATGGCCCATAAAGGATTGGGCTAAACTAGTATTTTATTAACTCGAAAGTAACTTAACTCGATTAAACTCAACCCGAAAAATAATCCACCCAAGTTAGGCTCACTTGAATGGGCCAAGCCAACCTATTTTGACAACTCTAGAATCAACCAACTGTTGGTCCTAAAATCACAAATTTGACTGCATATAAGTTGTAACAACCGCCTTTAAACATATTTTAGGTCAATAGTTGATCATTTTAGGCATAAGCAGGGGTGGCTTTACGTGCATTAATAATGGCAAACAGACGAACCCATCTAGCCTCGCCACGGTCAAGCTTTAAGTAGGGCAGAGCGAGCCAACTCACGTTAGTAATTTGGGTTAGATATACCGACCCACCTCACCCTACCTTGTTGTAGGTTGGCTTGCCAAGAAAATAGAAAATAAAGAAAAAAATTTAATTTTTATATGAATTAATTCATCTAAATTCTTTTTTAAAAAACTAAAGGAATTTTTAATTAAATGTAACAAAATAACACTTATATAAAGAGGCTCATTAATTTACTAATCAAGTATTAAATTATTTGCTCAACTTTAAAAAGGTTAAAATCATAAATTTTAATAAAAATAAGATAGAACTTCCAATCAAAATAACCATAATAAAAAAGTTTACAAGCTAGTATTCAAACCCAAATACATTAAAAAATTGACATTTCACAAATTAGTCATGCCCATAACAAAATATATATTCATTATCAATAAGATAATAACATAGTCCACAAAGTATAAATATAATCAACAACATACTTCCAAATAAAAAAAGATGAAAAAAAAGGCGACTCGCAAACCAAACTCACCTCGCTTCAACCTGCAGCTTGAGCAAGACGGGTTATGAAGATTGAAATTTTTTTGCCAATTGAAAATATCAACCTACTTCACCTAAAATTACGGGTTATACGAGTCAACCTGATGGGTCCGACCCATTTTGCTATCTCTAACGTGCATTGATTTAAGGGTATATGTCCCCACCAAGATTTGAGGGGGGTTTTTTTTTTTTTAGTAGCATATAGATATACATATATTTTGCCCCCATTATTTTATCAAGTTTGAGTCCATACTAAGATAAAAATTATATAAAACTTCTTGTTATATTCATATATTACTTTTGCCTTCACTATCTAAATTTTCTAGATCTGTCACTAGCATTGATTATAAGAAGCGTTATATGCGCCCCATTAATTTGCCAAATAGACGGATTTTCTTACGATTATGTTTGTACTTCTATAGTTTTGACATTGCCTCTTAGACAACATAATGAATTATAATAAAAATGAATCTTACACTTATAATTTAAACTATCATATTACAATATAAAATTTGTATTTAACACTTTATAAACACATTTTTATTAAAATTAAGTATTTATTTTGTTACATCACGATTGCAATTTTTAATTTTTTTTAAATTGTTATCCAATCGTACACTTACAAATTATTAAAAATATTTAACTCTCACATAATTATTTTTAAAGTTATATATATAAATAATTAAGTATATCACACTAAAATCTACCAGTCTAGTTTATAAATACTAAATCAAACATAAAAAAAAAAGGGAATCGAAAAAATTATTTCTTCAAGAATCAAATACTTACATTTATACATATAAATTTAAAATTAATAAACTCGAGTACAAGAAGCAAATACAGACCGTTGTAGATAGAGTAGAGTTTAAGCCTTTAAGGTTGTTCTGGACGTTGTCGTTTAGACATCCTTGCTAGCGTTTCAACAAGTCCGCAACCTCCACCACCACCCCCTCTGCCTCACATTCCTTATCTTCCATTCCATCTTCTCATCGTCGTCCACTTTCCGATGAGATGACAGCCCAATTCAAAACCTGAAACTCTCACACCCAAAACAATGAACACTCTGTTGCCACCCCCTTCAACCATTTCGGGGGTTCCTTTTGTCTCTCCAGTCCTTACCAACACCAACCTTCCGAGGTTCCATTCCTCCGTTTCTACCATCAGAGTCAGCTTGTTGTCGCACTCTCTGGTTCGCCGCACGCTCTCTGCACGTGCCACTTCCGATGAACTAGACACACATTTACAAACAGTAGATGAGGAACCTGCAGTGACAGAGGAGGAGCCCAACGTGGACTCCAACGCTAGCGGGGGAACCAGTAGCACTTCCACTTTTTCTGCTCCTATCGACAAAGAGCTTAAAAAGGTTCGTTTCCACCACTGGAACATCCTTGAATTTCAATTTACACCAATTTTTAAGGATGCCCATTTCCTTAAAAACCATTTTTTCTTAAAAAGTTTGCAACTTTGCATTTGGGTATTGGTATATTAGATTATTAGGTGATTGACTACCCTAGTGACTGAAGGGGTGGAGTTTGTATTTGGGGTTTGTTGAGTGAAAATGACCATGCTTTGGTGAATTCTGGATTTGGATAATTCACTTGAAAATCGTTTGTGATGGTGCATGTTGCTGAGAGTGTAAGGTATTGGATGGTGTATGCTGATTTTCATGTCTGTTGTCGGCGACAGGTTGCTCAGAAGACTGCTGCTACGTTTGCACCAAGGGCTTCCACGGCTACGAAAAACCCTGCAGTACCTGGAACTGCATTGTACACTGTCTTTGAGGTTCAAGGTTATGCATCAATGTTGTTAGGAGGAGCTTTGTCTTTTAATCTCATATTCCCGTCAAACGAACCTGACATTTGGAGATTAATGGGAATGTGGTCTATTTGGATGTTCAGTAAGTTTACACTTTCAAACCTTCCAATTCTGATCTGAATCGAAAGTTGCATGAAAGAACAAGTGCTTGTTTATTGCTATGCTTCAAGAGATGATTTGTTTCTAAGAAATAGTAATTTTTATTTCAAATCACATCTTATTATGATCAGCAATTCATGCAATATGTTGTTACATGTTCTAGGAATCTATTATCCTTTAGTTAGCGTAAAAATTTTCTGACTAATACAACTCCTCATCTATGCAGCAATTCCTTCACTTAGAGCTCGAGACTGCTCAAAGAATGAGAAAGAAGCTCTCAACTACCTTTTTCTCCTCATCCCATTGCTCAATGTTGTAATCCCATTCTTTTGGAAGTCCTTTGCTGTTGTTTGGTCAGCAGATACAATAGCCTTCTTTGGAATGTATGCGTGGAAGGTACATATACTTTCTATTTATCCATATTTGCTATTAGCATCATTTTCTTATGTTGTATCTAAAGCGTATCTCTTGCAGTTTGGATGGTTGCAGAGAACGGACTAGGAAACCACCTGGGTGGTCAACTGCCACCAAGGCTTTTTGTCTCTTGACTTTTTCATGGATCTCAATTATATGTCACAAAGTAAATGACATTCGACATTTCTTGGAGCATTTCATAGTCCCAACGTTAGAACGAATGGATTCTGTATTGAAAGTTTGAAACATCTTTTGCATGTACTAGGGTAGCAAAACACCGTCCTTGTATCCTATCATCAAATGAAGAAATGATATAGGCTCTTTAAAAAATTCTGCATTTTGCCATTTTGTCATTTCGTTCCTCATTGCACAGAATTGAAATTCCCAATATTATCGAGACCCTCCTCAAGACGAAATGTAATTTAATCACGGGTTATAATATGTTGTATCACTGAGATTTACTGTGGCTGTAAAGCATTTTTCTTGACTAGTGAAGAAATTAAAATTAACACTTTTATCCCGTTTGTTGCTGGTGCAACATCAATAATTTTAGGCGGGCAGAAAGGGCAAATTTCTACTAATGTATCATTGCTTCGCATGACCTTGGACATTTGAGCCATTGCTATTGCTTGACTTTGGCCAGAAATCGGTGCAAAATAAAGACCCAAAGACAACCAAGAGACTATGCAAAAGGAAAGCATGAACCGCATAGCAATTATCCACCACTGAAACAAAGTAGCAACGGCGTGTCAGAAAATCTCTTCACCAAACATCGTAAATAGCTGTAACACTTGAAAAAACAAAAGCGCAAAGTGCTTGATCCTCCCAATTTATTGGGACTCCATACATTTTACAACTATTAAATCGTGTCTATGAACAATCATTCAACAAATAACGTCAACAAAATTGGGTAGGGAAAGTATATCTTTGAACACAGGTGAAGTAAAACGTGCTACAATTGCATTGCAGCGATTTCTTCTCTCTTTTTTACCCATATGCAGTAGTGCAAACGAATAATAAAACAAGTTAACCTACATTTTAACCACAATGTTACAGACTACCTCTTCTTTTTATTTGAGCTTCTCCTTTCAGCCTCTCTTTCTGCAACCAGAACACAGAACTCAGAACCAAGCATGTCATGTATATCAAGATTCAGAGATAGGCTTAGATCAATAACTCCCTTGATGATTTCCAACGTCATATTGAAACCCAGAGTAGATAATACTCTAACAGCATTAGCAGCCCTGCATATGTATTTTCTTGTCTCCAATGCTGTGTAACTTTTCTCCTGTTCTTCGAGACTCACGGAATTCTTATTGGGACATAAAACTTGTGGATCAGATTGGTTCACTTGATCTTCTACCATGCCATCTTTGGCTTCAATATGTTCCCCAACCCATATGAATCCATTACATCCAAGTATCAAATCAACACCATACTGCTCCAGATGATGAAAATGTTGCTTTTGTCTCTTCACTAAATAAGGCGGTACTGTAAGCAGTTGACCTCTATTAAGCTGCCATAGAACTGGGAGCAATTAGTAATCTATAAAACTTAAGAATATAATCCCAATAAATTTTGAGCAACCAGAATATATTACACTTCATCTATTCTAAATAATCCCTGTAAGAACCATGCCAAACATGAATTTTGTTCTCCCTCATTCTAAGTTGTTTGCATTACATCTTAATCATTAAGAGGCAGTTGGAAGTGTAATTTTATATCAGTAAGCAACTGTACCCATCTCACATAGAATTTTCATTTTTCTACTATCTCCTACTCTACGTAACTGCTAACACTTTTTGAGGGAAAACAAGAAGCAAATCAAAAGAAATAAATATGATTTACAAAGTTTCTCAAAACTACTAACCTTTCCATATTTCTGACTTCTTGCCTGAAGGTGTAAGCCATCATGCTGGAAACCACGAACTTCAGCCTGTGGTCATGTACATAATTTAGGACACTAATCAATATCAACTGCTGTTTCCTTCATCCAATGTAAGTAATTTTTTGCAAACATGATACAACTGCACTTACACAAACGACGTCCTTCTCTTCAAAAATTGCACGCATATTTAGTTCATCCACAGCTGTTCGCCGCCTCTAGATGCCAGTAGAAAAAAAACTCTGAATAAGGGGTATTCAAGCTTAATTGCGGCAGAAAAGCCAGCTGTATAATATGGCAAAAATGAAAACAGAATGACAAGAAATCCAATTGAGTACTTTCATATACAAAAGCAATTGTTTATAATACTTCTTTGTCTGTGTTTATCAAAACTTAGAAGATTGACGGACTTCACTGCATCTGATAACTATAATGTTTTGCAATTGACATTTGCACCCCTGACCTTGACTATTTCCTTGAGCATAATTTCCTCCAGAAGTAGCATTTCTTTACACAAGCTTAAAAAATCACACGTCAAATCTGTTTTACACTTCATGAGAAATGGCATACATTTACTCATTACCAGCAAATGTCAACCCAGACCTAATACACAGTTCAGGTCATAAATAATACTTGCAGTCCAACTAAGTACTAACATTCAGGTCAGACTGCACCAAAAACCAGAAGATCAAAATTAAAATTGGTTAAAGAGCTGCCCAAAGACCCCAACCTGGTTGGTTCCAAGGCACTATTCCATTCAGGACCAGGTCAGTCTAACATTACAAAATATTGCAGGATCAATGCACTACGAATCTAAAAAAGAGTAAATAACCATATTCATTATGAACGGCTTATACCCTAGATAGCAGCAACTGCAATGATTGGAATTAATAGTTTCATAGCAGAAACTCCTAAATACAAATTTGCTTCCTGTTTCATGCACTCTTCCACTCAAAAATAAAAGCAATGTCAGCAATTTGAGACAGAAAAACAAACTCATCAACTCTTCCAGTTCCATAATAGTTGCCTAAAATTCGCTAAATTATAATCTACTAAATACTCCGAAAGAGAGATGCGCGCAACCTATGCATATACTCTTCTGATAAAGAATAGCGAATTCACAAAACTTCAAAAAAAAAAAAAATATATATATATATATATATAGAGACATGAAATACCTGGACACCATCAGGCATGTTCATAGAAGAAAGCATTAAAACTGCATCTTGACTGTAATTTATCTCCAACCTCCAACGCTTTTGAGAAACCTAAACAACAATACATACATAATAATGTATCAAAACACTTTCACATGTCCTATAATAGCACTATGACGTTCTTACCTCAACAACACGCCCTATAACGATGTCCCCAACCTCTGGTTTGTACCTAATATTCGCTGAATAGGATTAACGAAGTTGAAGATAACAAGAGAAGAAAAAGGGATTGGAGAGTTGAGAAGGAAGGGGTTATGGTTAGGGTTACCTGGAGCGCAAAGCGCGGACGTAGACGAGCTTGTTGACGCGCTCGACGACACCGCAGACGGTGGCGACGAGATCGCCGTCGAGGTCGGCGGTGCCGTGGCCCTTGAGGACGCCGTCTTCGTGGTTGACGGAGATGGAATCGGCAACGGTGACGGAAGCGTCGGAGTTGACCTTGGACGACAGAGACTCCAGCTGCTCCAGAGCCTTCTGGAGACGAACCTTCTGGGTTTGGCTCAACGGTAATTGTATCCCTCTCATCTCTCTCTCTCTCTCTCTCTCTCTAGAACTCTAACTACATTACCAAATTATTTGATGCGCTTGGAGGGGTCTGATGGAGGACGGAGGAGGCGGGGCTGTGTGGCGGCAGGCAGCGGCGGTGTGAGGCGGAGTAAGGGGCGAGCTGCGTCGGCGGGACTCTCCGCTGTGAGTCACACACAAATAGAGGAGAGGGACCGAGGGAGAGTGTCTGTGTGCAGCGTTCGCTTGGTTTAGGGTTTTTGTTGTTTATAGACTTAAGATGTTTGAATTCTTTGTTACTTTTTATTTTTTAAAATTTCAATTTATTTGAGAATTTTTATTGGTAATGGAATAGGATGCATTTATTTCAAATTTTGAAATTAAAATTTTATATATAATTGAAAAAATTAAAAATTAATTTTTTTTTAGAAATTATTCTATTCAACTTCTACCAAAAAAAATTGAAAATAATTTTTTTAATATTCTTATTATTTTTAATAATGTGATTTTTTTAGTAAAAAAAGGTAATTTTTTGAGCAAAATAATCTTATCCAAATACACCCAAATGGCGGGTTGGTTTAAATTGTTTTGACTTGCTAGCCGCAACTTGCATTCATGTTTTTCTTTTTGGCTCAATGTATTCATGTTCACTAATGAGTGAAAAATAAATGGGCAACATGTTTACTTGATGGAATAGCTCGTTTAATTTGCTGGTTCAACGAGTCAAGTTGAAAATAAATTATTTTAAATAAGTTTAAATTGTTTAAAGTTAATCCGTCTAATATTGGTAAGTAAATTGGATGATCAGATGGGTTTGACCCATTTTGATGTTTTTATTATCATATGATAATTTAGTTAATACTCTATCTAATATATTTTTCTTAATGATGGTGGTGTTTAATTAGTGAAAGATGGCTTGAGATTGATTATTTGTTTGTGGCTCTCGCTATTGCCAACACATTAATTAGTAGCATTGGAAAATTTGTGCTTGGTCATGATAATTAGCATTCTTTGTTGATGATAGATAGAATAGGGTTTGTTTAATTTTGTTCTTCTACGTGTGTTCTTTTTAAAAAAAATTTATTACACTTAACTCATATGATGTATAAAGATGATGTACAAAATTCATTTTGCTAAGATTATATATCAAAATTTGTTCAATAGTCCTTCCATAATGAATTAAACTCTAACTAGGAAAATGTGTAATAATAAAAAAATATAAGAACTATTACCTTTTTTATTTATAATTTCTTTTATGAATAATATTTGTGCTACCAACTAATTGGGTAATGGGTATTCTACATATTAGTATGCCCATTTTGCAGTTTCTATGATAAAAATAATGAAATTAAAAAAAAATACTGTTTTAGTGTAAAATATTTTTTCCATCGTCATTCAAATCATCATGGTATAAAAAGACTTTAAATTTTAATTAAGTTTCTCATCAAAGTTAAAATAAAATAATTTTTTATTAACAAATCCTGTTATGTTTGGTTAGGATTTTAACCAACACAAACAAACATTGCCACATACTTTTAACAAAAGGAAGGTGTAGCTTACTTTTAACACGGGTTTGTGGTAGAATGAGTCCTAAACAAGCCGATGCTAGAAGGATTAGCGTTCTTTTACTAAATCTTTTATTTTCCTTTAAAAAAAAAAGTAAACTGTGTACTTGAATAAAAAATTATTTTTATATACAAAAATCAAAGTAACATTTACATTAATCATTTAATTGTGGAAATATATCTTCCTCAAAATAAGAGACCAAAACCTTACTGGTATTCCCCCCGAGAAAGCTAACAACGAAGTCTACTCCATGTATTCAGGCAAAAAATATGGAAAGTATATAGAAAAGAGGTAGCTTATAAAATAACAAGAAAAACAATGGAATTCTTTTGATCAAAGATCCCGGGACATTGCTAAAGTGCAACAAATATCACAAACATGTTTGATTCTACAAAGCCTTATTCCCCTCCGAGGAATGTTCTCTTCCCTACAATCTCATCAACCTCCTTCCTCCCGTTTCTCTGAATTCATCAAAAACATCCATTTTCCAACCTTCTTTCCTCAAAATTTAGCCTAACAATGGCTCCCAATCTAGATACTTGACTAGCCCAAAATATTTTTTCTACCCTTAGGGACAGGATGGCCTTTTGGAACCCACCACATAACCAATGTTCCACCAACAATAATGCACAACTCCTCCTTGGCCTCCTGTCTCTGCTCCCCTTCCTCCTCGTCAACCACCACCACCTCACCATCGCCGCCGCTGAAATCCGCCTCCCTAAACCCATCCCTGATGTCCCCATCTTCAGGGAAGCCCCTTCCTTTCGCAATGGGGACTCATGCAAGCTAGAGAGGATCCACATTGCCATGACATTGGACTCAAACTACCTTAGGGGCACCGTTAGTGCTGTTCTCTCCATTCTACAACACTCAACATGCCCCGAGAATGTGGAGTTCCATTTCCTTTGGGCTAGGTTCGAGCCTCAAGTATTCTACAACATCAAATCCACCTTCCCTTACCTCAAGTTCAAAATCTACCGCTTTGAGTCAAATAGGGTACGTGGGAAAATCTCAAAATCCATTCGCCAAGCATTGGACCAGCCTCTAAACTATGCAAGAATATACTTATCCGACATAATACCCGATTATGTGAAGAGGGTTTTGTACTTAGACTCTGATCTTGTAGTTGTGGATGATATTGAAAAGCTTTGGGAGGTTGAATTGGAGGGCAAGGTAGTGGCGGCGCCCGAGTATTGCCATGCAAATTTCACAAGGTACTTCACAGACTTGTTCTGGTCAGACCCAAATCTTCCACGAGCATTTCAAGGTAGGAATCCATGCTATTTTAACACGGGTGTTATGGTGGTGGATGTGGAGAAATGGAGGGAAGGAAGGTATACACAAAAGGTGGAAGAGTGGATGACTGTGCAAAAGCAAAAGAGGATTTACCATTTGGGATCTTTGCCTCCATTTCTTCTTGTGTTGGCTGGGGACATAAAGGGTGTGGACCATAGGTGGAACCAACATGGGTTGGGAGGGGACAACCTTGAAGGCAAATGCAGGAGTTTGCATCCAGGGCCTGTTAGTTTGATACATTGGAGTGGCAAAGGTAAGCCTTGGTTGAGGTTGGATTCAAGGAAGCCTTGCACTGTTGATCATCTTTGGGCACCCTATGATCTCTATCGTCCAAACACTCATTACTTCGAAGAATGAAATTGGGAAAAAGTGGGAAATGATGGAGGAAGGTGAAAAAGCAGCCAGTTGAAAATGAATCATACATTAAATGATCAATCACAGGTGGCATCCAAGATTGAACGAAAAAGAATGAAAGGGGTAGAAAGAAGTTAAACCATTTTTTTCTTTGTTTTTTAATCGCACTAGAGAATTTGTTCAAGGGGAAAACATCAGTATTGTAGGACGATATAACTTGGTTGAAATTGTTAAGTGGGGAAGGGAGTAACAATACATGAAGCTTTTTTAGCAGTTTGCTATGGGAGAAATAGGAAGATTAATCTTTGGTTAATTATAAGGCCTTCTTTCAAGGAACTTGAGAAGGCAATAATACTCGGAGCAATGTAAGTCGTGGATTTGTGTTTTCCCTTTTTCTGGGTGCTTTTGATTAGGAAAATAGAAAAATAAATCCTTTGGCATTGGTTATGGATGGTATTGTTTGTATCAATGATGTTTGCCGATCAAAGAAACTCGTCCAAACCTTTTTTGTATCTAAACACTTAATATCCTGATAGATTTTGTACATGTTTTCATTTCAATTGCAGTTGCAAATAGAAAAAAAAATGTCTCGATTTTATTTTATTTTTGATTTGAATATCCATGTGATTCTTAGTTAGTGTTTGTAAAATCAACCCTGATTAAAAACTATGTTGTACGTAGTTGAGTTTATTATCCTTGTAATGGAATTAACCCATGTTATGTTACTAAACTTTGGTAGCCTGAACAAATTTGATGCTTTCATATAAATAATTTCAATATTGCTTGCTACTTGCTCATTTTGTATTTCTGATTTGTTTATTACGATTATAGCACTTCCCAGTTATACGCTGCATGAACAACTAAATGATATTGCCTGGGATGCAACAAATGCGTAGTAGAGCGAATGCCCTTGTTTAGTTTAACTCTACGCCTCTTCATTTCCTCCCTTTCTCTTTGCATATTAAATATATTAATAGTTTATTTTCTAATCCAATTCAACACTTATTTTCTTAATCAAAATATCGAGTTGAAGTCTTATATATGAAAAAAAAAAATTGAGAGTTTTACCTCATTGAGTCAACTTAACTTGAATCAAACTATACTTATAGTTTAGAATACCAAAAAAAAAAAAAAAAACTAACCGTGCACTAATTCTCTCCCTACTCCCAGTTAAAATTTTAGAATGTCATTAGACTATCATAAGTAAATAAAAATTTAATTAACATGTACATCATATATACCAACATGAAATATTATTAATAGCAATTATATTTTCTTTATATAGCTTTAGTATATTTTTCAATGTAAAAAAATTACACTTTTATTTAATGAGATATTAATATAATATTAAGCAATAATATAACAAATTTGTGCATTATTAATACATCAAAATTAAACTTTAAATTTAAATGTATTTTAAAACATTTTATTAAAACAAGATAAACAACCTTATAAGAGCAATTTAAGTCCAATTTTATTGTGAATAAGACTAAAATTTGTTTCGATTGTACGATAAACATAATTATCACTAATAAAAATATATGTAGGAAATCGAAAAAAAAAATCTGAAAACAATTTAAATATCAGTTTATTTACTAGTTATAATTTTAGTTTAGTACACTTTTATTTTAAAAATCTGATAAACATAATTGAGTACACTTTTATTTTAGTTTTTGAAATTGTAAATATCAGTTATAATTTGTTTACTTTATAAAATTTATTTACTAGTCTCTAACAAAGACTAATTTACCAACAAAAATATAATTGTAAAAATTAATTTAACTATGATATAACATATAAACAATTTAATAATAAATGTCTTAAAAATTTAAATTATTGTAATCCGTAGTTATAATTTTAAGAATTAAAGCGTATATTTACTCAAAAGTTATCCCTTATACCTTCGGCTTAAATCAAATTCTATTGATCATTGACTTGATCTACACATTAAGTGTACTTAAAATGTTTTAAACTCTGAATTATAAAAAATTCTACCGTGTATGTTATCAATTCAGCTGCTAAACTACTTCTTTGTCCTCCAAAGAGAAATTGGTCTTTAATTTGATTTTCGAAAAGTTTGTAATATTAATTTGATAACAAAAATTATAGAATATCAATTTAATTTTTAAAAATTTTATGATATTAATTTAGTATTTAAAAAATGAAATATATTTTAAATTAATTAAAAATTTTTAAGTTTTTAAATTAATTAAAAATAAATTTTAATTTTCTAAGAATTAAATTAATATGGTATAATTCTTTTGATACGAGGTTTTACGCTTTTGGTAGGCCTCTCCCTCGGTAGACGTCACAATCAACAAACAACGTTACGTTACAGGCGATATGCTATGGTACGCTTCATGATTACTGCGCACCACTGCGCATTTTTGTAGGATCCGCCAAACAAATGTATAGGTAGTTAGGTATTGGAATCATAGGATAAACAAACATTTCACATTTCCAGTTACTCCATTCTCTCCGCATTTTCTATTTTCCCCCGATGAATTTCTTCAAATCCGTTTTTTCCGACGACCCAGACCCTCCCGAATCCGAATCCGACAATGCGCCCCACCCTCAAAACGCACCGCATTGCGATCCCTCCCCAACCACCGACCCCAGCCCCTCCGCCGCCCACGACTCCTCCGACGCCGGCGTGTGGAACTTCGGCGGCCTGATCAAAACCCTAACCGCCAGATCCGAATCCATCATCGAGACCTACCGCCGCGACCTCCAGGAATTCGGCACCGGCCTCAAGAAGGAGATCGAGGTCGCCCACGGCTCCCTCGAGACGGTGGGCCACGCCATCGACCAGTTCGGATCCACCGTTGTCAAAGGGACGGCCCAGATCATCACTCAAGGTAAGGAAGCAATCCTAGCCGTTGATCTCGAATCCGACGATAATAACGGAAAGAGCAGAAACAAACGCGGTAGTAGCGAAGAGATTAGTAGCTTGAATTCGAAAGGGTACAGTAGGTTTGAAGCTCAGGTTCGTGCGGTTCAGGGTGATGCTAGCACGTATTGTGAGGAGCCTGAGGATTTGGACGAGTATAGGAAGTGGAAAGTAGGGTTTTCGCTTGAAGGGAAGGATGAGGAAATGGGGAGGTTGCTTAGGGAGAATGATGCTATGGAGAGTATCTACAAGAGGGTTGTTCCGAGTAGTGTGGATCGTGAGAGTTTCTGGTGCAGGTATTACTATAAGGTTTATAAGCTGAAGAAAGCTGAGGATGTGAGGGCTAGGCTTGTGAGGAGAATGTCCAGGGAAGAGGAGGATTTGAGTTGGGATGTTGAAGATGATGATGATAGTGATGATGACGAGGAAGAAGAGATTGTGGGTCGTGGTAAATCAGAGGGTGCTGTTGATAAGGAGGTTGGTGGTGAAAAAATGGGAAGAGGGGGAGATTCTGAGTTGCAAGATCGTAACTTTGATGAAAAAGGTGTGGTGGGGATGAAGAGATTGAGTGTGGAAGACGGGCATGGTTCTGGTGAGGAGGGGTCTCAGGTGGAAAAAAGGGAGGGTTCATTGGAAAGTAAGGAACTTGGCAATGAGTCTGTTGGGGAATCGAAAATTGAGAGTTCAGAAGTTGTTCAAGAGGTGGGCGATGGAAGCAACTCAACCGAGGAAGCTATGAAGGAAGTGGATGACGCTGGGAACAAGAGTGACTCTGCAGCGAGTTCCGATAAGAGAGAGATAAGGGAAACGAAGGTTGATGATGGAAAGTCTCAAGTGGTTGCTGCGAGTATGCACTCAGCGCATGAGGAGGAGGAGGAGGAGGAGGAGGAGGACCTTGAGTGGGATGAGATTGAGGATCTGAGTAGTGTGGATGAAAAGAAGACAACAGCACGGAGTGGGAGCCCAAGCAAAGTTGATCTGCGGAAGAGCCTGAGTGCTGCAGAAGAAGAAGAAGAAGACTCGAGTTGGGACATTGAAGATGACGATGAAGAGCCTGCTAAGGCTTGAGGTGTTTGATGCTCACTGTTCTGAGTTCTCGTGAGACATATAAGTATGTAAGTGTGATTCTTTGATAAGAGAAATTGATTTAGCATTTTCTTTTTGTTTCTACATATGTATAAATGGATTTAGAAGTAGCGGTGTCATTTAAGTGTATGCAAAGCAACGATTTCTATAAGCGTATCTCTTCTCTTTTAATTTTTTTGTCAATTGTTTCAGACATACTTAAGAATATGGTGATTGCAAATAGATATAGATTCTTGGATAACCCTTCCTTACAGTCCGTTAGGAGCTTTTGTATTTTGAACTCTGATTTGGCTAAAGTTCCTTCGTGTGGAAAATTCTACTTTACATTTAAGTGCTTTCTTTAGCAATGAAATAAGAAGCTATGCTTCCTTGTTTCGGTACAGATAAGCCAAGTTTTTTATTGTGTCAAATAATAGAGCAATCAATCCAATAACTTGTACATTTGATGTAAATCCTCATCCTTTATCCTTCTATATGTACGTTCCTATCTTTTTTAAAATAAAAAGATGAAGAGTGAAGATTTGCGCATGACCCTCTCATGTGTTATTTTGAGGCGTGAGGACATTTACACACGAGAGGATCAGAAAGTGTGAATGTGTGATGTAAAAGTTTTGAAGGGTGGGTAAATTTACCCCCATAAACATATAAATCCTTGCTAAATGAAGAAAATGTATACATTAGTCCCGAGGAAGAAACTTTAAAAAGATGCAAATCAGTATGAAACATCAAGGATCAGAAAGTACTGCAAAATAAAATCTGCACTTTAAGCATTTAGAGCAGTCCCTTTTATTTCAGTTTATCAACAAGTATCAAGATCAGGTATGGTTACTTGACTATAGATGTTTGCAAAAGAATCAAAATATTCGACAAGAAAGTCTTTTCACATCTAAATATAACAACGAAAAATTAAGTAGATTATCATAACTGTGCATACTGATGATGGTTTGATTTGTCTAATATGAAAATATAAATTACCATTCTTACAGAATTTTACCCTCTCAAGATAATTCACATTCTTCGCATATGAAAGCTAGACTCCTCTAGAGCCCTTAAGCTGATTGAAACCCTTTACAAGCTATCGTGAACTCTCGTTTCTAAGCTATCTGTCTAAAAGTTCAAAAAAAAGAAAAGGGGGGGGGGGGGAGGGTGAAAAATGGATGAAACAAACTCTTCTAGCAGCAATCGTGCCCGTTTGTACAACAAATTGACATACACCATAGTCCCGAGGCCAGAGCAAATAACTGAAACATGAAAGCTAATTTTCTTGATTCACATTTCTTTGGACCCAAGGCTCCTTCGAAACTAAAATTATACCTTTATCCTTCAACCGTAATGCCTGGTTCAGAAGTGGACTCTCCCATATGTGAGTCAACTGGGGAAGGTAATGCCATAAGCCGTCCCTTTTGGGCTCGCGGTGGAAGATGCCTTGCAGGTCTTCTGGATGGCACCTTCCAAGGTAAGAAAACCCCAGTCCCACCACGAGGAAGTTTGCGGTTACTCAATTGCATAGGGCGCATAGGGGTTAGCATGACCATTGGAGCACCAAGTATTCCCCATTTGGGCATCATATCCATAGCCTCATAGCCTCTTGGAGCTCCACTTGGCACAGCAAATGGGCTAGCAATGCCAGGTTGCCAAATAGTCATCGCATTTGTCATGGTAGGAGTTGGTGCTTGGCATGGATTGGAGTCCGGCCTCACTCTAAAGAAGGTGATGCTCACCCTTCTGTTCGGGGATGGACACATTACGTGTCTTGCCATGTCTGCACTGTGTCCTCTCATCACTAAAAGAGACCTGCGAACGTAAGGTGTTTCATCATCTAATCATGCATTGTTATTCATCAGTTTTAGAGTATACATACAGTACATTGATGGCTCAAATATGATTGCATAAGACGAATACTATCGTCACTCTTCTGAGACATGTCATTAAGGGCAATCCTATCGGGGTTTCTTGATGCAGCCACTGAAATGGACAGAAGCCCCTTGCCAAATGATGATAATGCCATGCCCATAACATACCTAACATTCCTTAAGAACATCTAAGAAACTCGGTCATTTAGTGTTGAAGAACTTAATGCTTGTTCAACCAAGAGAACTTAGCCACTTTAAACACACAATGTACTATATGAATGAGAAGATATTTATGGAAAAATAAGCTTTACAGGATCAGAGCGGAGCCCTGCAATGCGACCTTTATACAAATGATAAAAATTTAAAACTAGGTGTGATTTCTATTACAGTCTAGGTATTGATATTTTCAAGGCAGAGAAACAATCTGTTTTTATTCCTCTAAGTGCCTGCAAGTTTCCATGTTACTCAAGGAAAAAGGAAAAGGAGAGAAGCAATCTAACCGAATAATATGGGCATTATATGAACATATATAGTTGCATCCTCTAAAGAGCTTGTATAATAGCATTTCACATTATTCACTTACATGTTGAAGGTATTTCTTCCATTGTATCCAGCACTGTGACTAGTATCTTAAATAATAAATGGAAGATTAGGACTGCAAAGAGTAAAATTGTTTGATATATACCCCTTCTTCAACGAAAGCATGAGTGGCCCCTTGTAGTTCCCATCATTTTCGCTCACAAGGATACGTCCAAAAGCCATAGTTGATTCAGAGAGAAGAAGGGTGGATATAGGTTGTTCCAGATGCGGTGGTTTCAGGAATGGCTGAGAGAATTCCCCCTAAATATACAAAATTGTATAGACATTGCTAAATGGTTATTTCATTGCACCAACGAGTGCTAATAGAGTTATTGTAACTTCCTAAGATTTGACTGACGCAAGATAAGGGAAGTAACCAGGAAACGATGAAATGTTTACCTCTTCAAAGAAGTTGATGATACAACCATTTGGTCTTTTGTACTCTGGAATTAACTTCCATTGAATAAAGTGATCAACGACACCATGGAGAAGTGCCGGAATTGGCTCTATGTTGCCTGTAAACGAAATGTAAAAAGAAAAGTAGGATTACACACTATCCCTACCAAATTATCAAAATTTTATTTTAATCATTTCTTACTTTTTGCATCGTCCTTTATCTGCCCAAATATTGGAATACCCAACTGAATCAGCTCCCTCTTGTTCCCCTTCATCTGTTTGTTGAACAGGATAAAAGTTTCACCTACATTTACTCAAGAAGATTTAGTTAGTATTTTAAAGACTACGACAAAAGGACAGCTTGCATAAATCATCATCTATATCTAAACCTGTCTTGTGATTGGCGACAAAGTCAAACAAATACAAGATACAGCCACAACGGTGTCAAGAAGTATAATACTTCCTCCGTCCACTTATAACCGTTTTTTTAGCAAAATTTTTTTGTCTATAATTATTTATCGTTTGAGAGTTTTAAAGTAATATTAATTAACTTTTTTCAATTATATCCTTACTCTTATTTACTCACCTACTCATAATAAATATTTTATAATTTCCTAAAAAGGGGCAATTTTATTAAAATAGTCTAAATTTTTATTTTATATTTGTGCAATTTTAATGATTTCTTAATCTATGTGTCAAAATCTTAAAAAGCAGTTATAAGTGGATGGAGAGAGTATTTGTTAGCCTTAAAACACTCAATATATCTATTATTAAGGATAATATAGAGCCTAATATTGCATGTACTATATTTGATTATTTAAATAAATTGAAAGAATATTGCAATCCATTGTGTATGAAATAAAGAAATTAAACATGGGAATATCCACACGGGGAAAGAAAGAGTTAATGGTGGTTTACCCGAGAGTTCCCCGTTCTGGCCAGCAGCATGCATCTCATTCACAAAATCAGTCAGCTTACAGATTTCTGGCTCGGTGAAAACGTCCTCATATAACTTCAATCCTTTCACAACATTCACCTGTCAATTGAAATCACAGTCAATTAGCGATATCCAGCTGCTCCTTATTACATAAACTAGTGGATGTCTGAATCCAAGCTTCATTGTTAAAAATAATGTATTGAGTTTGTGAAAGGAAGAACTTGCCATATGCCCCTTCACTGATTCCTTCGCTTGGAAACCTTTTGTCAACTTTATCTGTGAAGAGCGTCCTTCACATTCTTCATGATTGGAACATATATTAATGTTCATCGAACTGGCATGCATTTCTTGAGATCCTACACATCAGACCAAAGAAAATCTATGAAAATTTAACACTCAGCAAAAAAAGGGGCGATGGATTTACTTGATCACATTATAATTCATTAAATTTTCCATCCTAAGCATTATATTCACAAATCTAGTCGACAGCAGTGAAACGCTTTTTTATTGTCAATTTGTTACATTCATCATCCTGGGTTGCCATCACCCAATTTGATTCTAAAGAAATTTGATAACTTCAATTCACTTAAAAATGAGGGGAATTCCATTGGTAGTTTAACTTTAGATTAGCAAGAAAGAAAACTGAACACCAAGGGATAGCATTGCCAGTTTGCCACTTTACCAATAGATGTTTGATAAAGTTAATCTGAACTTTCACCACATAACACTTGTTTTTGCTATGTTACTGTTGAGAAAAAATTGCCGTCTCCCAATAAAGTCGGTATTCGTTAGAACACCACCGGCATTACCAATGTCCCCACACCATAGTCCAGTTAATAAAGCCAAAACGGGCAGGCTATTGCAACAAACAAACGAATGATAGCAGCACATGTCCCCCTATATGGAATAAATGCATCCGGCTGCCCAAACATGTGCTGTTTTCCCCTATCTACTTTTGCCATCTGCACATTGTTCACTCCCTAGTTTTCTACTACTTCCTAAATCTATGGCATTCATTGGAAAGCTCACCCATTAAGCAGGAGCAGCAGGACAGAGTTGACCTGACATCTTGGACAGGTCGTCGAAACTCAAAACGGTTATTTAAGGAAGAGGAAAACGCATTCAACACAACTATTAATGCATATAACCGTCTCTTACACTTTGATTAGGAGTATAAATGTTTAAAAAATAGATCAATTATAATCATTAAAAATTGTAGGGATATGAAGTGGTATGAGGTGACATGCGTAAGAATATAATAAGTACGTACAAGTGACAAATTATTATATATTTTTAGTGAACTAATGAATTCTTTTAAAAAATTTCTATCATTAATGTTAAAAAATCTTTAATGAATTTCAGTTATCTTTACCCAAAAAAAAAAATTAAATTTGAGTTATAAGATCAATAATATAGAGATTCTTCTAAACTAGAACATACATTAATTGCGTTATAAAAATATATAATAATTTTTCATCCATATAAAATAGCTCTTAATTAAACGCAATTCATTATTACCAAAAAGAAAAACACAATTCCTTAAAAACACTCAAATTATTATTTGATATATGTAAAGTTTTAAAAATTATGATAGAAATAGACATTTTTAATAATTTTTTTACACATACCAATAATTATTTAAGTTTGAAAGATGAAGTGGGGTATAACTAACCAAAAAATTTCATGTCTTCCAATTTTTTTTTTTTAAATATCATTATTCTTCAGACTTCATCAAATTAGAGTAGGGACTTGGGAATGGTACCCAATTTTCCAAAATCCAACTAACCCAACGCCATTAAGACCCGAATTCACACGTGGTAAGATACCAGTAGATGGAACTACTCACGTGACGTCAACAACAACTGCCTTATGCCGTCGGCTATGATCTTTCCGCCGCCTGTAACAAATCATTGCACGAATCTCTAGATGTATCCTACATCAACGTTGTTATATTCGTCACGTCGGTCACTAACCGTGACACCAACCACACCCAAACCTTTCTCAATATATATATATATATATATAAACATTTATTTCAAAATAAAAAGAGAAAAGAGAACTACGCTACTTGTCAAGTGGAGTCGAACGACAAGAAAGTTCTAACATAGTTACTGTGGTTTAGCGTGACCTAAAGACATCGAAAGAGAGTAAAGTGTTGGAAATTAGACCGATCAAAAGGTTGAACGACGTTTGCGGTCTACCAATGCGCAACAGAAATTTAATTTTGACTCCAAAAAAGAGATTCAATAAACAATTTCTATAGGAACCTGATTCTCATGCCAAATATCTTTTTCTTCAATTCCTTAGCAGTACACCAGGGGAAAAAATAACTTTTTATGATATATAATGTTTCATAAAACTCGAATGAATAAAAGAAAAATTTTAATTTATTTATATTAACAGTATAAAATCTGTCATTCAATCAAAATTTTCTATTTGTATAATTATTTAAATAGTAGGTAATTATATCAAAAAAATTTGTTGATGTGATAATTTATAATTAGATATCTATATAAAAAAAATTTATATTAATAATGCATTCAAATTCAATTCTAAAAGAAAAAATAAAATAGTTTTATTGGACATGAAAAATAAAATAAAATTTGCTCCTTTCAACAGATACTCAACAAAGTTTCATGATTTTTTTTTTAGTATTCTCCTTTCCATTTTAATTTATCTATCCACATATATTTTAATTTAAAAATATATTAAATTTTTTAAATAAATAAATAAATTGAAACAAAAAAATAATTCGTATCAATAACCCAAAAAGAAAATCGTTTTAAATCTCCAATAATTAAAAAGGAAAAGAAAAAATAAACGCTGTACTCCCGAGCCAAACACAAATCATCAGAAAACATAATAATTCAATTCCTCTAATTCTCCACCGCTTTTTTGGGAACAACGAAAGCAAAAATTAATCAATTTCGAGCGAAATTAAAAGTGGAGCTAAATTTAAGCTGGAAAATCATGAGATCACGAATGAATATGAAAATAAATAAATAAATAAAAGTAAGCAATAGAATTAAGATCACTGGCACGGTGTAATAATTACCTGAATCAGTAATCTCACTGTCTGGAGAATCATACTCCTCGTGACTATGAGCTTCAACTTCACCACCACCTTCATTTCCAACACTCTGCATCACTTCCTCCTCCTCCTCCCCCTCCATTTTCCCTTTCTCATCATCCAAGCCACTCTCGCCGCCATTATTCTCCGTCGTCTTCTTCTCGGTGACCCTGCGGAGCTCGAGAGCCACGTCAGCGATGGAGTGGTACTTCTGCATCTGGATGACCGGGATCCAGTTGAGCCTGCGGCGGTGGATGGCGGCGAACACAGCGTCGTAGTCGTCGGAGGATGAGGCGGTGGCGGCGAGGTGACCGCAGAGGGCGTCGATGATGGCGTTGGCGGCGGCGAACTCGCCGCGGAACCAGGCGAGGATGGCGTCCTTGGCGAAGGAGTCCGAGACGACCATTGGTGGATCGGTCCGAGGAGCAGCAGGGACAGCCGCCATCGGCATCGCGTCGAGGCAATTAAGGAACTTTGTCCCAACTGGGTTGGAGTTTGAGAGGAAACAGTGACAGAGAGAGAAACAGAGAGAGGTGTGTGCGTGTGTGTTCTTTTGGGGGTTTGCTGTTTTTTAAGTTTTTAACTTCACATGCAGAGGTTGGAGAGGTTTGACAGGAGAGGGTTTAGGAATAGGGAGGGAAGGGGGGTAGGGGAGTGTGGGATTTTAATACTAAGGTTGTCTGGCTCTTGTGTTGTGCTGTGTGCCGACTCCGTACAGTTGGGTTTTTCCTTTGTAACGTGGCAATAGCAAGGAAAAGGGCTTAAAGGGAACAGCATATATTAACGAGCTTTCCTCTCCCTCCTTCGCGATCAATTCCTATTCCATTTTCACCGTGGAATACTAAGGGGCTTGAATACTTGCATAGTCAAGAATTATTACGTGATTATATTTTTAAATTAATTATATAAATATATTTTATAGGACTTACCATTAATATATAATTTCATAAAAATATATTTATATAATTGATTAAAAATACAATTATGTGGTATTTTTGAATTATGTAAAAATTTCTCTTCCTCTAACTTCTTTGCATTCAATCCTTATTCCATTTTTTCATAAGAAAATATTATATACATATATATATATATATATATATATATATATATTTGTTGTGAAATATTGTAAAATTCACACCTCAATTAATAATAAATAAGATATAAATTAATATAATATCTCATGTCAAATCTATATATATAATATAACTCTTTTCTATGGTGTCTTTTACAAATAACATGATAAGATGACTTTTCTACCGTGGATATATTTAAAAACAGTATTATACTATTAGAAATCAATGTAAAAGGTTTTGACAAAATATAAAAGTGATTATTTGAGAAAATAAAATAATATGATCAACCTACTTGTATAATATAATAACTAATATGTGTACCAAACCAATTTTAATAAATAAATTCAAATAAAAAATTTTAATCATCTTGTTATGCTCATAGTAATTTTAGCTCAATATTAAATTTTTCATTGAAGAGTTATTTATATTATATAGGTGTTATTTAAATTTTTAATTATAAAATATAAATAAATTTAAAAATAAGTATATGCACTTCGTTATAACGACTAGCAACCTAAAGTGTCAACTCACATTATGAAACATCACAAAACTGTGTTATTAGAAATAACATTGTTTTCGCAATTTAGATAAGCAATGTTTGTTAATTACTAATTTTTCTTGTAAGTATTTATTGTATATTAATTTTCATAATAAATGATAATTAATGAATACTTAAAGAGTTATATTTTAAAAGTACAATTAATGGTCCCGCTTTTCTGGTATGCAATATTGTTTTTCTTCTAGAATAACAATCAGTTGGTTCAATTATTATTTTATTATGTTGGGTCATTGTTGGGTTGAAGTAGTAATCGCAACCAATAGGAATGGTTAAATTTACATTTTTTTTTTTCCTACACCGTACAAGTGGTGGTTTGTTATAAGTTTTGGCCCCAAATATGCATAGAGGGTTAGAGATTTAATTCTGATTATTATTGATGATACTATTATACTAATAGATAATAGACCGAGGACGAATATGTAAAGGGAATAGGAAGGAGGCAATGACTATCGAATTATCGATTACACACTCTATTGAATGGTTAACATTGATAAATGCATGTTTTGTGATTGATAATTTTTATCGTAAATCATTATATATACACTTAACATTAAATAGAATATCTATATTAGACAGACATTTTTTTTTATAAATCTATATTTGACCGTGTTTAATTAAAAATTAGATATTAATTTAAATATAATATCAATTCAAAAAAATTTTACACTATTATTCAATCATATATTTTTATTTATAAAATTCTTAAGATAATAGATAATTGAATTAAATAATTTTATTAATTTAATAATATATGATTATATATATGTATAAAATTTTTATATTTTCATTTAATTATATACATATTTGTAAAATTTCTTTATTGTGGTTAAATCCTAAAAATTATTCATAAAAATAATAACATTTATAAATTTCCAAACTGTGGAGGCCCAAAATAAGTGAAATGAAAATTGACGGAATAAGTCAGTAAAGGGCCGAAAGGCAAAATGGAGTGGGTCCCTTTCCCATGGCAATTAGAAGCATCTGGTCCATCCCATTCCACCACGATTGAACAAGGGAGGAGCACTGGTGAGGTGCTGTTGTTGGGGCCCATTCAGAGCCTCTATTGTTGGTTCACCCTTCGCAGACGAGCAAGGAAAGCTCAGAATGGGTCCCACCAGGGGTAAGCCACTGCATTGCCTTCAATTGTGAGGGCACTACTGTTGTTGTTGATGGTGTACATGGGTGTGCCACTGTGTAGTGGTTGGTTGGTTGGCTGCTCTTGTTTGGTTTCAGTTTGTAGAGCCAAACGACGTCGGTTTGAGTCAGCCAAGTTAACAGGAACAGAGTCACTTGTATTCTCCGTCGGCTCGATCAAGATTGCATTCTTGGATTTATTGTAAACCCTATACATGTTAATATTTCAATTATTTAGTATAGAATTTAAAATTATAAATATATAAATATTATAAAATTATTAATTAAAATTTTACAATATATAACATTCACCATAAATTCAAGTCTATTTTAATATTTTTCTTTCCATTCTCAAATGAGGGGATTCTTTCTAAAAAAATGTTTTGCTACCCGATATTCCCCTCCTACTATAAAAAAGAAAAACATCAGTAATAAGAATATAAGATTCATTATTATTATAAATTTCATTAGTACTTTATATGATTTATTGTTTTTTAATATAATACTATTGGTTAATAAGTATTAGTATTGATTGAGTCAACTAGAATTGCCTCATTTGATTAATATTTTACTCATATCTTATTATAATTTAAATTTAATTCTTAAATTTTCTTATTAATGGATAATTTATAAGTATTATTGAAAATATTCAATAAGTCCGAAAGTATATCTTAATCCTCAATTTAAATTTTTCTCTCTATACCAAAAAAAAATTGATTGTCATCCAAAACAAATTGGCCATTAACCATTTTCAAGATAAGGCATCGGTTCAAGTTGCACAAAAGCTATATGAAACTCAAGGGGGAGAAGGGGGAAACGTTGCTCCCACTAAGGTATTCTGTAATTGACATCTCATTTCACTGCAATAAAATCAAGGACGTCTGTTTGGTAGAAAATGAAACATAACTCTTGTTGGAAACATAGAAGTTTCCCTTTTTTTTTTTGTTTTAAATATATGGTGATTACATGAGATCGGTTATATATACCAAGAGTTAGGAGCGTTGTAAGTAAGTGACGCTTTTAAAGAGAGAATTAAAGTTTAAATTTTAAATAAAATAATTGTTATAAGAACAACCGCTTAATTGAAATATTTTAATTATGTCCAAAAAAAAAAGAAATATCGTAATTGAAGATAAAAGAATCAAATTTGTTATATATTCTTTTTACATAATGTGTGATATTTAAACTTTTTATGATAATGAAGAAAGATATTAAATCTTTTTAATTTTTTAAAATATAACTGCATTTATATAATTTATCTTCTTATTTAATTAATGTTCTTTTATCTTTTTCAATAGAAATATTAAAGATAAGGATAAAATTGAAAAAACAATAATGTATTCTAATTTTTATAAATAATTGATTAATGAAGTAAAAAATTTCTCCAAAACGACTAATATTTGAAACACAAAAAGTATTAAAGAAAGAGTTTAATCATGTAAATCTTATAAACAAATTATTGACACTTAGTGCTGCAATAATGGTTGTGCTGCATGATAATTCGATAAAGCTCATCGTCTGAAAAAGTGTGTATATATATATATATATATATATTATTTTAGCATATAAATCATTGAGTTGCACTGTTAATATTTTGGTAGAGAAAAAATAATAAAAAATATACTTTTTACGTCCTAAATCGTAACCTTTAGTTACATTGCAAAAGAATAAGAGCTTAATTTTAATGTAATGTGAAAATATTTTATACTATCAATTAATTATATGAACATACATTAAAAAAATTATATGAATACCAAAACAAATATATTATGATATATGTAAATTTTAAGATAACTATTTAAAGAGTTAAATATTTTTAATAATATATTAATACATATCAACATGAACAATATATTAACATTAGATTTCAAGGATGAAAATTGAATGGAATAATACATTGGGAAAGACAAGCTTCCAGCCAATAACATGTAGATTCGTTCTCTTTAAACTTCTGACCGTTGCGCCAAACCAAAAGAGATTTAGTCACAATCAAATCCTACATATATATATATAATACGTAAATAAAATAAAAAGAGATAGAAAATAGAATCAAGACTTCAAGCTGAATGTGTTGTTTTTTTTTTTTTTTTTGGTGATTGAACGGGGTCAAGCTGAATGCTTTGATTAGCTTAATATATCATGTTTTATATACCTTGGAAAAAACTAACGCCATATGAAACATAAATTAATTCTCCATCGAAAAAATTGAGAAACAAAATTTAAATAAAATGCGAGAGGGAACCTGTATAGTTTAACATTTTCACGTATGTATTACCTAATATGCGAAGAGATAAACATAAGTGTCGCAAAAAAATGTGACACAGACATGACCACTTTTTTTTTTTTTTAATTTATCTCTATTTAATTTTGAGTGTTATTCATTCTCTAATGTTACAATCTTTATCAGATTCCTTTCTATCTATAATTTAGAGAAGCTCTTTATTAGTACACTCAAAAAAAAAAAAGAAAAAAAAAGAAACTCTATATGAGATTCTAGGATGGCAACCAGAAATAAAATAAATATTAAAAAAGCTAAATTCATTTATGACTAAACTTTACAACTGAGATTCTTATCATTTACTAATTATATCATTATCTTAAAAAAAAATTATATTATTATAATAAAATAAACTTACCTTTTTCTCGTTATAACTTACTACATCCTTCTTAAAATAATTGTCTATTTTTAAAATTTTATTTATTTATAAATAATTATTCATTTAAAAAATTGAAATAATATTAACTATTTTTTAATTATATTATTATTAAATAAAAAAGAGAATAAATGAAAAAAGTAACTAAAAAATAAATAAGAATAAATTTATAAAATATATTTAAATTTCTTTAATATTAAGATTTTAACAATTATTTTTTTAATTTATATGTATATTTATAATTAAACAATTATTTCATCACGGAAGTAGTAACTTTTTAAGAGAATTATATTCTGTTGATGGCTAATCGCTCGAGAGTTGAGAGCAACTAAAGCTATAAGCTAAGCTGACCATAAAAAGTAAGATGTAAAATTGAAAGGTGGGGTCTACCTTTTGAAGGCCCTGGCTCCTGTATGTTGATCCTATTTGCCTTTTTAGTTTATAGCCAAAAAGTGAAGGGCGCACACAAGAGGCTCATGCTAAAACTACCCTCCCCCTTAAAGTGTCTGTCATCCCATCACCGCCACCACAAACAAAAACCATAAAATTTTAACACATAAATAAAAAAGGGAAAATGGGGTCAACTTAGAAATTCAATCTTCAATTTTCAAGGGCAATTTCTCCGTCCTTTATGTATGTTCACATCATCACTACACATTCGTGACATAAGTCTGCATCATATTCAAGCATATACTTTAAGAGATCCGTGATGCTATTGCCATTGATATCCAAAAATTTGTCTTCCTTTTCTTTGAAATTTGAAATAATTGCTTTTCTTTTTTTTTTTTATGTTGATTCCTACGCCCGAGTTTGGTGTTTAATTTTACATTTTTATAAATTGGTATTCAAATTATTATTCTGAAAAACATAATAATTAGTTTGGAAAATATATGCGTTATTATTCAAGATAGTTATTATATTATTCTTATTGCTCGCTTAAAAATGATTAGGCATAGGAATATACCTATTTTGAGTTATATATGAGTTTTCTTATTTGAGTGTGGGTACTAGAAGTCCGGATAATGCGCGTCTGAGTTCTAAATTTCGACCATGTTTGAGTGTGGTACAAAATTTGTCCACTTATATGTGCATATCCATATAGTTGCGATCTTATACTGTTTTTTTAAAACCAATATATATATATATATATATATTTTGCGAAACTCCTAATTCATGGCAATATCATGAGGCAAAAGCTCAAATATACAATTAGGGGCAACAGTTTATGTCATAACTCATAAATGTTATTAATTTAAAGTGTTGATCTAATGGTTACAAAAGTGTGTCTTCGTATCAATTCGGGTATGGGCCTTTAAAATTGTTGAGAAAAAACTTTCATTCAATTGACGTTCCATTGATGCAAAATCCAAAGGAACTAACCTAAGTACTGTTATAAGTTTTCTGGTCAAATGTTAGCAATATTTGTTTTATTATTATTATTGCGGTTTCTCTATTTTTTTAAGGATACAATTTCAAAATAAAAAATCAATGTTTTAATATTCAAATTAATTTTAAAATTAATCTATTTCCCTGACTACTAAATAATTAAAAATATAATTATCCATCCTTTCTATCTATATCTTTTGGTACAATAATTATACAAAGATTAAACATAAATCATTCAAATTTCATATTACTTGTTATCTTTTAATAGTCTTTTATATTCCTTACAAACTTTGTCTTTGATTTATTTTTAGATTATTTTTATGAAATTACCCAGCATTGAAACGATTTATAGTTTTAGTCATTAATTTTTTTTTTTTTGAGATTAACGAAATCTTTTTGTCTAAAAAAATTGATACATATATAAAAAACATCAAACCCGTCGATTCTACCTTGCACACTAGAGTCCCTCTTTTTTTTTTTTTTTTCTATTCATAAATACCAAACTTAACATGAATTCCCAATGAGGACGTTACCAAGAAAGCATTTACCAATTTGATAAGATTTTTTTTCTTTCTTACACGAATCGTCACTCATATCCACGCATGCAATCACTTTTAATATGCTTGTGCCAACATCTTTGGGAACTTTGCCACAGAGATAGAGAATCAAGCTAGCAGAGAACCCCAGAGAGTAGTGTGTGGTTCAAATGCTACATGGACCATCCAAAATATGTAGAAGCGGCCATTCACCCTTTTTGGCATGAACATTGCAAGTGCCCGAAAAGATGCCTTGTTATTTCATCACAACCATTCATGCACAAAGTGGCAAATTTCGGATGAAGAAAGGTACTTGTTTCTAAAGTTTTGTCCCTTAACAACTTGGTAGGCAAGAGAAAAAAAAAAAAAAGGAAAAGAAAAATAAGGGCATGTGCATAAGTGCAATGGAAGGTAAGAGCTAATTAATTTTAACTTCGAAGAATCAATTCATTATTCTTCCTTTTTTGATTTGATAATTTATTATTATTGTTACTTATTGCTTATTAGTTAAGATGTTTTCAATTGAGTTATGTTATACATTGTGTAACAATACTTTTTGTATAAGAAATATATGAAATGGTCAATAGCTAATTGTGAGTGGGTTATAACAATACACGTGGGGAGCTAATGATTGTTGGTTCAAGTAATTCAACGTTGCTTTGCCTTAAGTAAGGTTTTTGGTACAAAAAATTACAAGATAAAAAAGTGTTCTCAAATAAATGAATGACACAAATGTTCATATAAAATTTTGTTAGGTAAATTCAGTAGAATTAAGCAATATTATTTTTAATTAAAATAAGATAGAACATAGGTTATTTTTTTATTTTTTGTAAAAAACATGTGTGTTAAACAATTTAACATTATCAATTATATAACTACCTTATAAATTCAAAAGAAAATAAAAGTTTATTTTTTTGAGATGATTAAAAAATAAATTTAGGTTAATTTTACATATTTGAAATTTATTATCATTATTATTTCTCAGATAATATGATAATTTAAAGGTAGTAGTATCATGTTATTAATTTAATTTTTAGAAATAATTAAAGTAAAAAAAACTATTAAAATTTATCTTTGCTATGTTTTTTTTTAGTTATTTATAATTATAATTTTTCAAGATTATCAATTGGATGACAACATAATTTGGACTATGGTATTATTGAAGGGAAAAAGATTAATACAAAGTTAATTTTTTTTATAAACAAAAGTTTAATTGAGGGAAAAACTCGACCCAATTTAGGATAAGGTATATTTTAGAATTCATTAAACGCTCGTAGAAATATTTATAGATCATACACCATCAAAAAAACTTAATAATCAAATTCAAATCATAACGATATATGAATGAAACCCAGACTAAGAGTCAACTCCTATTAATAATACAGAGTTGAATATTTATCAATACTGTTTCATTTTTAAATTAGTTTTATTTTTATGATTACCTGCCCGCATGAAGTGTTACGTTTGGCATACGGTATGCATATCATGCGTTGCTTGGTTCTTTTTGGATTAGAAAATTTCTTAAAGCATAAAGAATTCAGTGTTGTTTAGTTTCTAGATATTTTCAACCTTTGAAAGTACAAAACGGCTCTTCCAAGTTCATCAAGGGGGGGGCGACCACCATCCCTTGACCTTTCCTGTGAAAGAAACTTCTCGCCAAAGCTGAATTGAATTCCTATATAATTCATAAATTTTGAAAATAATTTCTTCATGAAAATCTAGATGATTCAGTTTCGTTTGGTTTGTGACTCAAAGACTCAATCTCAAACCAACTTATGCCTCATATATTTGAAGCTAAACGAGTGTTTGATTTTATATTTGTAATATTGATTTTGAATAAAATTAATTTTGTTAGAATTGATTTTGAGAATATAAACCCAAAAGTAACAATTTATCGCTTCTTCACGTATGATTTTGACATTGGCCTCAAGAAAAATCAAATAAAATGGAAAAAGAAGGCATAATTGATTCTAAGGCCTTAAAATTGATTTTCCAAAGTTGCAATGCGCAACCAATTACATGTTGTAAAAGTGAAATCATATGTTTCAGTTGAGTTATTCAAATCACAGTCTATTGATGAATTCAATTTGATATTTCAAATTGCATGTGTTAAAAGATTAATTGAATTTGTTTAGAAAAGTATTATCAATTAGATAATAAAGCAAAATAGAACTAGTTATAATACATCATCGAGCATCAAAGTCAAACATAAAAAAAGCCAGAAAGGCAGAAACTACAATATAATGTATAGTAAAAATAATTAAAATGTGACATGTATTAACAGTTTAATTCGGTTACTATGATTCGATTTAACTTCCAAAACCTTAGATAAGTCATAAAATGGAAGCAAAAAATACCACACTGTATCCAAAAAAATCCCATATTACGATTTGGTGAAATTTTTGAACAAATAAGTTTCTTGGATTTATCAATGAAAATGATTTGAAATTGATTTTTTTTTCTATTTTGTTAAATCATAAAAAATTGAAAATATATAAGTAGAAAAATTAACGAATAGAGATTGACAGTTGGTGCCCTTTATCGAAAACTGAAGTTCCAATGAATTACTGAATTATTTAAATTATTGATAAACACTGTAAGTCTGTAACGCACGCTACCTTTTTTTTTTTTTCTTTTCCTTTTCTTTGGTTAAAAATACGGATGCAAATGCAATAATAGCTTGATTGATGACCTTTGCATATAGATAGAAAATTTGTAATTGACTAGTCTCACCACGAAAACGACATCTTGCGTCTTTGTTAGGACGGGTCGTTTGATACTCGCTACCTCCGTGACGACGTGCACCCCGCGCATTCGCGCATCTATTATTATGTCATTTATTTATGGGATGCTAATTGCTATGTAAGATTTTTTATTAGCTAATTTTCAATGCAACGACGGAAAGTCGGAAACCCAGCGCACGTCATGCCGTCGTTTGGTTCCTCGCCTTTCATTTCTCCAACTTCTTTTCCTTTATCAGTGCGTTTATTTGTGATTCTACCACAAAAAGTTTTTTTTAAAGATTAATTATTATCTATTAACAGCGTAAATTTTTTTAATATTATTATGTAATCAAATATTTGTATTTATAAAATTTTTAAAATAATAGTGATTGAATTAAATAATTTTGTTAATATAATAATATATAATTAAATATTTATATAAAATTTTTTTACACTAATAATATATATAAATTAATTTATTTTAAAAAATTATTCTTAAAAATTTATGAGTTTAATTTAGATGCATTGATTGTATAAAAGATTTTTATTCAGTTATTCGATCATATCCTTCTATTTGTATGATCATTTAAATAATAAATATGAAACTTAATCATATTTGTTGATATGATAATATCTGATTGGTTGACAACGTAAAATTTTTTTATATTGTCAATATATATAAATTAAATTCTAAATTTATTCCTAAAATTTGTAATATTGTTTATTTGTACTTTTCAAAAAAATTAAGACAAAAAATAATCAATTTTTTGCTTCTTTATAACAAATAAAGTGTTATTTTTTCTAAAAATATAAATAATAGAAAAGAGAGAATTTTAATCCCAAAATCTGGGAACCACTCCCTTTCCATTTTATTACAATTTTGTCCTTAAATTTTTTTTTAAGAAAATATTACTCTCTTTCCACCATAGTTCTCACCTTCCCTCTCCATACCATTAATTGTAAATTTATAAAATAATATTTTTATATTTATCATATTCAAATAGTTTAATAATTTTAAATTTTAATAAAAAATACTTCTATAATTGTATCAAATATAAAATAATTTTTTATTTTTACTTTTATTTTTAAAGAAGTATTGTTCCTAGGATTTTATATAAATGAGCCCAATATCAAATAATTTTTTTAAAAAATTTAATTTTAATATACTATTAATGTAAAAAAATTTATATTATCATATCATCATGCATTAATTTAGGCAAGACTTTTAAGATAATATATGTGAAAGTTAAATATTTTTACTAATATAATAATATATAATTACATATTTATATAAAATAATTTTATGAATACATTAAAATTAAATTATTTCTTTTTTAGGTATAATAAGTAAGTTTGAATTTAATAATTAAAACTTTTTGCAATGTTAAAAGTTTAAGTTAATGATAAATCGATTTTATGGAGGGGTAATCCCAATACTACTTAGTGAAGATTTATTTCACACTCAATAAATATTAATCAAGAGGAGAGATCTCTCAGAGTACAATATGTTTTTTAATTCTTCAACTTTGAAATTCAGTGCATATATACAAAGACACAACTTTTAAAATTTAAGATTTTGCTACCACAAGATAGTACTCCCTCCGATTCATAATAGTTGTTAATTTGGGTAAAAAAAATTTTATTTATAATAATTGTCATTTTCATATATCAATGTAACATTTATTGTTAATTTTTAAATTTTATCTTTTATTTTCATTAGTTGAAAGATATGATTACTTTTCACTATATAATAATACACCTTAGATAAAATATTAAGAAATTATAATTTTCATCTCATAATAAAATTTATTAAGGATATTTTCATAAACCTATATCAAAATTATGTATTGATTTTAAGTTTTTTTAATATGTGTGAAAATAGCAAATTTGGCTAATAATATGAACAGGGAGAATATTGATTAAGAAATTAGAAGTAAAGAATATTAAACGAAAAATATAAAATTTGACGTGATGGAAATTCAAAAGCATTTATTACACTTTAATCTATTTTAAATGTGAACAAAATAGTAATTTTTAATTAGTTTATTCTTTTTTACATGAAGAGGTTTAATTACATAAAAAAAGTGCAATTTATCCTTAATAATGGAGTAATTAAAGTGAGAATAATAATTCATAAGTCATAAAGTTTCAATGACACATGTTTCTCTCCCTTTTTAAAAAAAAAAACATAAAGAGAGTTTAATTGGCATGGATTATTAGTATAAAACTCTTTTATACTAACATTTAATCATGTGTTATCATAAAAATAAAGATGGTTAATTATTATATCCATTATCTTAAAAGGAAATCACTTTTACCTAGTAATAATTCATGCCAATTAAACCCTTAAAAAAAGATCTGTACAATGACAATTTAATGGTGTTAAAAAGGAGGAATATCTTGTGCCCACCACAAGCAACATTTGCGAGGCAACTCATTGTTCTAAGCTGATTGCTTGTAACTTACATGACATCTTAAAACAAATATTTCACTAGCAAATAATTAATAATTATGAATTTGATAAACTATTATAACATTCTTAAGTTGATTTAATTGATCTAAGATGTATCACTTAAATATAATTTATAACATCAAGCCGTCGAGGCACATACTCATAATTTTTAAAATGGTCGTTATGAGAGTTAATTATTTTTAACATTATAATATATAATTAATTGATAATATTAATATATTTCAATTAAGATTAAAATTATTAAATATTTAACATTTATCAATAATGCAACTATGCAAGCTTCCACGCTCACACACATAATAACATAATAATAGATAATCAAATAAATAACCGTAACGAATTTATCTTTTAGTTTTTTGGGCTCGCAATCCGTAACTAATTTGAGTCCCAACATTTGATGGAGGTTGGGAGTGCTGCACTCGAAAGGTCATGGATCGCCACCAGACATTAGGAGGCCAGGTAATGTTGATAGCCCACCTTTTATAATGTCACCTTCTCACACTGTATCAATAGTGTTGACCCAAAAAGAAAAACAGTGAAAGAATGAATAACGAAGTTGGAGCCTAATGCAACAGAAATGTTTTTCTAATCAAAATTTTTAATTATTATTTAGACACATGAGAAATTATGTTTTAATAACTAAAAAATTTTATTAGATAATTAATAATAAATACAAAATTATTTTACTAGTAAAGTAACTAAAATTATTGGTTATTAACACATCATTGATCATATTCTCTTACTGACAAATTTATCAATAATACAACTGAAATTCATAATACTAATACATGATTCTTCAAGTGTCACAATATAATAAGGATTTAATTTATATATATTATCAATGTAAAAAAAAATTATATAGATATCCAATTATGTATTATCATATTAATAAAAGTGTTTAACTTAACTATCTACTATCTTAAAAATTTTACAAATATAAATATACGATTAACTAACAATATAACAATATAAATATACTAATTAAACTCATATAATAATGTCAAAAAATTTAGGTACACGTAATAGTACTCCTAATGCAATTTGAACTAAATCTTTTGGACAGTTTATTATGTAAATTTAAATGTGTCTACACCGCATCAAGACGACAAACTGGGGATGTTGTCCCCTCAAATAAAGTTATGCAATTATTAGATATCCACGATTGTGCACAATCATAAGGTTCTATGCTTTTTTTTTTTTTTTAAATTCAAGTGAACCGGGTCGCTCACGAAATTGTAAATCTGGTAGTTTTAATAAGATTGAAGAATAAATAATATTAATTTTTCTCAAAATACTGTGTGCATTGGCTCCTGGGGATTTTATTTTGGGGTTAGAAGGGGGGTGGTGTTGGTTGGTGTCTTCTATTAGTTCAGAACGACCATAGACTGCCAACCCAAGTAGGTTTATGAAGGAATGTCTAAGGGTCCAAGATCATGTTTCACGTCGTCAATACCGACAGTGTGTGCGAGCAGAGGGCTTCTTATTAATTCAATATTTTGTAATTGATTATAGAATTAATAACTAGAGCAAGGGTTCTGGTGTGTTAAGCTGGGGATGGGATGTATTACCAGAACACAGATAGCGAAGTCACTTGGGCTCACTCAGGACTGTTAGATTGATGCCAATTTCAACATAGATTGAGGCCAATAAGCTATAATTCAAGTGACAACTTTTATGAACTGTGTTTAAGGGGTTATTGGCTTTGAGCTGGAGTTTGGTTCCTGCTTGTGCATCCCTTCCTTATTTTTCCTTAACATTACTGGGAGTTCTCTCTAACTTAGACAATGTCTTACCATTAGAGGTAATTATTAGAATTTTTAATAGAAAATAATGATAAGGATAATAATTATCGAATAGAATTAAGTAATATGATTTATTATTTAAAGATTATTATATAAGCATGTTACATCACTCTAGAATAAAAATTTTGACAAAAAATTTGAATATTTAGTTAGCATTTTTCTTACCGTAGATGTGGCTGCTAAGATCGATACTGTGCCTTCAATCTACAAAATGCAGACTTAGATAAATGAGGAGAGAATCATTTAGCTACCACTTCTATGGAGTGGGTGTCTAGGGAGACTGGTATTTGAATGTTTTTCAGTGTCTGCTCTTAATAAACATTTGTTCATAAAAGAAACAGTAGGAAGAGAAGGGTGGTTGGCCTGCCAAGTGCCGATAGCAATATATGACAAATAAGAGAGCAATCAACCGCACCAGTCAACGCTGCTGCAGAACCACCTGATTCTGCTGATCTGCTAATTAGCTGTGCTTAGGCATTTTACTTGGCGCGCAAGTTTGTTAGTTAGTTATGACAGTTAGTTTTCTGTTTCTGTTTTCTGTCGTTTTCAATCTCATGAGCTGCACTCCTCAACCTGTATATATAGTCATCTTCCTGAACATTTGGATCAATAAGAAATTCTATCAGTTTCTTTCACTTGTTATTTTCTCTCTCTCTCTCTCTCTCTCTCTCACTCTCTCTCACTCTCTCTCACTCTCTCTGTTGTTCTTAGATGGTATCAGAGCTTTAAGGCTCTGCTACGCATCACGCTGCTATGGCGAAGAACTCGAATCGTGCTGCAACGAATGCTGTTTCTGGATCTTCGAACACCAACGTCCATGGTGATCCTTCGTTGAATCCTTCGAATCCTTACCATATCCATGCCAGTGAAACTCCATCCTTGATTCTTGTTCCCAAGGTCCTTACGGGACCGAACTACCACGTCTGGGCGCGATCGATGCGACGCGCGTTGATCTCCAAGAACAAGTTCAAATTCTTGGATGGCATAATCACGGAGCCAGATCCATTTGATCCATTGTACGAAGCTTGGGAGCGTTGCAACACCACCATACATTCGTGGTTAATGCACTCGATCTCACCAGCGATTGCAAGGAGCGTTGACTCAGTTGAGAACGCCGCTGCAGTTTGGAGAGATCTGAAGGAGCGATTCTCACAAGGAGATTTCCTCCGATTGACAAAATTGCAACATGAGTTGTACACTTTCAAGCAAGGTAATCTCTCAATTATAGATTACTTCACTGAGTTGAAATTAATGTGGGAAGATTTGGAAAATTTCCGTCCTGTATTGGAGTGTATGTGTCCGGTTAAATGTTCTTGTGTTGCCACACGAAACAATAAGCTTTTCAGAGAACAAGACTATGCTCTTAGATTTCTCGATGGCCTAGATGATAAGTACTCTCAAGTTCGTACTCAAATATTGATGAAGAAAACACTTCCACCACTTAATCGCATCTTCACACTAGTCTCTCAACAAGAAGCAGATCTAGTTACACCTGAAGTTCAAGATGAATCTCGAATTTTGATTAATGCTGCCAACGCTAGTCATGGACCTCGTTCCTATGGTAGAGGCAGCGGACAAAGTTCAGGGAAAGTATGCACATTCTGTGGAAAAACAGGACATACCATAGAGGTTTGCTATCGCAAACATGGATTCCCACCAAACTTCAAGTTCAGAAATCAAAGTGCAGCACATAATGTACTGACAGAAGAAACTGAAGAAATAGTGGACTCAGTTTCACCATCTAAGGTTGAGTTGACGACTGGTTCATCTCCAAGTTTCACTCCTGAGCAGTATAAAAGCATTCTGGCCCTGCTTCAGCACAAAAATACTCAAGATTCAGCTCAAGGTACTTTGGTCAGTGTGTCTCAAGTGAGCAGTTCACTTGAGATTCCCCAAGACATTTTGTGGCATTATAGATTAGGCCATCCTTCTTCCTAGCGAATGTCCCTGATTAGCCAAGAATTTCCATTTGTAAAATTCCATAAGGTTGGACCCTGTGACATATGTCACTTTGCTAAACAGAAGAAACTTCCATATGCTGTTAGTAATAGTAGAGCATCAAGTAAATTTGAGTTGCTTCATTTGGATATTTGGGGCCCCTTTTCCACTCATAGTATCCATGGCCATAAATTCTTTTTAACTGTTGTTGACGATTTTACTCGCTTTACTTGGGTTATGTTGTTAAAATCAAAGTCCGAAGTGCAGCATAGTGTTAAGAATTTTGTTCAATTTGTTAAAACCCAATTCAACTCTGAAGTGAAAACTATCAGAAGTGACAATGGGGTCGAGTTTCTTATGTCAGATTTCTATTTGTCTCATGGAATTGTCCATCAAACAAGCTGTCCTGAGACCCCTCAGCAGAATGGGCGAGTTGAGAGGAAGCACCAACACATTTTGAGTGTAGCCCGTGCCCTCCTATTTCAGTCCAATCTCTCTAAACGTTTTTGGTCATACTCAGTGATTCATGCTGTTTTTTTGATTAATCGAGTACCAACGCCTGTTTTACAAAACCACTCTCCATATGAACTCCTCTATGACTCTAAACCAGATTTGTCTAGTTTGAAAACCTTTGGTGGTCTATGTTTTGCTTCGACCTTAGATGCCAACCGAACAAAATTTGATCCCAGGGCAAGGAAATGTGTTTTCTTGGGATTGAGAAATGGTGTCAAAGGTTTTGTGCTTTTAGATATGTCAACCAATCAAGTTTTCGTGTCACGAAATGCTGTATTTTATGATCATATATTACCATATAAAGTTCCTTCTGCAGCACTTGACACAGTCATAGAAACCTTTCCTCACTCACCCTCACCACTTGACACACTTGATCAACTTGCCAACCCTTCTTCACAACCTGACACAATTAGGCTTCCTCGAGAACCTGAATCTGTTATCTTGGATTTGGCACCATTGCAACCTCCCACACCTCACCTCCCACCTGATTCTGCTGCTGATGATGTAGCCCGAGTTCCACCTCGAGTGAGAAGGCCACCTAGCTACTTGGCTGAATACCAATGCAACAGTGTCACCAACATACACGGCACCAATCCTCCTTGTTCATCTTCCCCATATCCTATGAGTCAATACATTTCTTATTCCAATTTGTCTGACACATACAAGGCTTTTATCCTCAACATTTCTGCTGACACTGAACCCAAGTCCTATGCTGAGGCTTGCAAGTTTGAGTGCTGGAACAAGGCTATGCAGGCTGAAATTTCTGCTCTAGAGCAAACAAAGACATGGACTATCGTTGATCTTCCTTCTGGTGTTGTACCTATCGGAAACAAGTGGGTTTACAAGATAAAAAGAAAGGCTGATG
The DNA here is from genome assembly GCA_031439595.1 of Pterocarpus santalinus. Taxonomy (NCBI): domain Eukaryota; kingdom Viridiplantae; phylum Streptophyta; class Magnoliopsida; order Fabales; family Fabaceae; genus Pterocarpus; species Pterocarpus santalinus. The sequence continues at coordinate 65,597,003 of CM062532.1, forward strand.
GTTCTATTGAGCGGTACAAAGCTCGCTTAGTGGCAAAAGGGTACACTCAGGTTGAAGGTATTGATTATTTTGATACCTTCTCTCCGGTTGCCAAGATGACTACCATACGGCTCCTACTGGCTGTTGCTTCCATCAAGGGATGGCATCTCCACCAATTGGATGTCAACAATGCCTTTCTTCATGGTGATTTGCATGAAGACGTTTATATGCATCTCCCACTTGGTTTCCATTCTCCTGGGCCAAGCAAGGTGTGCAAGCTTCTCAAGTCCTTGTATGGCCTTAAGCAAGCAAGTCGCTAGTGGTTTGCCAAACTCTCGAGTCTCCTCCTCGCCAGTGGTTACACCCAAGCTCCCTCTGATCCTTCACTCTTCACTAAGCGCACTGTTTCATCTTTCACAACCCTTTTGATCTATGTAGACGACATCATTCTCGCAGGCGATTGTTTGATGGAGTTTGCACACATGAAACAGATTTTAGACACCAACTTCAAGATCAAAGATCTTGGTCACGCAAAGTACTTTCTTGGCTTAGAGATTGCCCACTCCAAGCGGGGCATTTCACTATCCCAGAGAAAATACTGCTTGGAGTTATTGTCAGATTCAGGACTCACTAACTCTAAGCCTGCATCTACTCCAATTGACTGCGCCTATCGGCTGCATCAAGACAATAGTAGTCCCTTCTCCGACGTCGCAGCTTATCGCCGTCTCATTGGCAGACTTTTGTATCTTACCACCACCCGCCCTGATATAGCTTTTGCCACCCAACAATTGAGCCAATTCCTCGCTCAGCCTACCATTGTCCATTACAAGGCTGCCATGCGGGTGCTGCGATATTTGAAGGGCAGTCCAGGAAGAGGCTTATTCTTTCCTCGAGACACCTCTCTTCAACTATTTGGGTTTAGTGATGCGGATTGGGGAGGCTGTCCCGACTCTAGACGCTCCATATCTGGTTTTTGCTTCTTTCTTGGCTCCTCCCTGGTGTCATGGAAGGCCAAGAAATAGAAAACAGTCTCCAGGTCTTCCTCCGAGGCTGAGTATTGTGCTCTCGGCTCTACCACTTGTGAATTACAATGACTTTCCTTCCTCCTTCATGATCTGTTAGTCCATTGCTCTAAACTAGCAGTACTTTACTGTGACAATCAGAGTGCTCTCCACATCGCCGCTAATCCTGTGTTCCATGAGTGCACTAAGCACTTGGACATTGACTGCCACGTCATGCGGGAGAAGGTTCATGCTGGCCTGATGCGGCTGCTACCTATCAGTTCTTAGAACCAGTGTGCTGACATCTTTGCCCATTTCCTTCCCAAGCTTGGCTTGGTGGATATCTACCACCCACCAGCTTGCGGGGGGGTAAGAGAGCAATCAACCGCACCAGTCAACGCTGCTGCAGAACCACCTGATTCGATCTGACCGCCGATTAGTCAGGCTTAGGCATTTTACTTGGCGCAAGTTTGTTAGTTAGTTATGACAGTTAGTTTTACATTTACGCTTTTGTCGTTTTCAATCTCATGAGCTGCACTCCTCAACCTGTATATATAGTCATCTTCCTGAACATTTGGATCAATAAGAAATTCTATCAGTTTCTTTCACTTGTTGTTTTCTCTCTCTCTCTCTCTCACTCTCTCTGTTGTTCTTAGACAAATGTGGGTGAGGAACAGAAGCTGTGATCCTTGTGATCAGTGGCGAACTTTCTCCCCTTGAATTCGCCATAGAAAAATCTTAACCCATAGTACTTCGCATCTAAAGGAATCAACTTCTTCACCTAAGGTATAGTCTAAAAAATTGGTCCCAATAACTAAGGCACGAGTTTTCGATGCAATTTTTTCGTATGAATTTAATTCTAAAAATTGTCGCCTCATAATTTTTTTTACTGTAACAAAGCAACTATAAACAATATCTTGGAATGCCTTGGTTGTTAATCTCATTCCTCTCTATGAGATTGCCATTTTAGGGGAGATCTTAAAACCACACCTATCCGCATAACTCTGATGGAAATCTGATCTTGTGACAATGGAAATATAAGGAAGTGTTTGGTTTGCCTCTATTCCGTTTTCATTTTCAATGAAAATAAAAAATATACATAAAAACATGTTTGGTTGAATTGTGAAGAAAACATTTTCTCAAAATATTTTTTAAAAGAGCTGAAAATTTTAAAACGTTGATTTCACTGCATTATACCGTCTTTGAATCTGCACTAACAGAAACTCGTCTTATTATTTTTTTTCCAATGCCTCACACCACATGTTCCAAGCTTCCCAGGTCAGTGGAGAGAAAATTCCAAGATGGATGCTGCTGGATTCCAACCATTATTTGCTTGCACACCCCAAAATGCATTACAATGATGCCATACAATCAGCTAGTAAATAATTGCTCCATTATAAATAAGTTACATATTATGAATAAATTGTTATCACTGATATGGAGTCATGGATGAAAACTTCTTGTTGGATAATTCTTTTTCACAATTCATAATCACGTAAAAGAAATTTTTTATATAGTCATCTTGGATTTAGGATTTAATGGGAAATATGATTGAATTGAAATTATATAATATTAAAGTTATTTGTAAGCATAGTCAATTTTATTAGAAATATGTTATTTTATAGAATTATTTATTATGTTAATAAATATTTTCTTTTTGGATATCCATAAAAAAATTGGTGGATATATATATATGGGAAAAGATCAAGTGAGAGGAATGATTAATTGTGAAAGTGAGCATAGCAAATCTTGGCTATTAGTTTTCATATGAATAATCAAGATTAAAATATAAAATTATGTGACTTTTTAAAGTGATCATGTGATCTTTAAATAATTTTAAATCTTGACCATCTATATATGGTTATATGGTCCAGATTTGTTCTTCTCACTCTTATAATAAACCACTCATTTCATGTAGTATGCCCTATATATACATATATATAACCTTTTTATTTTAAATTTGATTTTGAAATTTGCATTTTGAGAATGGATAAATCAAACATATTTTTGCTTTTTTTATATTTGAAAATAGAATCTATTTTTATAAACCAAACACATTTTTTTAAAATTTGAAAATATGAAAATGGAAATTGTTTTAAGAAAATGAAAACAGGAAATATTTTCATAAGATTTCCATTGAAAACGTGAAATCAGTGTTTTCAAATTTTCAGCTCTTTTAAGAAATATTTCGAGGAAATGTTTTCTTCACAAACCAACCAAACACGTTTTTATATGTAGTTTCTATTTTTATTGAAAATAAAAATGGAAATTAGGCAAATCAAATGCTCCCTAAGATCCTCAAGCAGTGGGCAACCCTATGTAAGGAGATCCCCTACCACTTGGGCAATGCCAATGAATCTGCTTGATGACCTTAGAATAGCCTAGTTTAGGGGGGGGGGTGAATGCTAACCAAGGGCTGAGTCCCATAGGTATCCCTCACTTTCACCGACTGGATCCTTAGGTTGGGCACTGGTGCCTTGCTAGCTAGTATTGGGAATGCCTTCCCTTATTGGAATTTTGAGAACCTCAAAAAAACAAAAAACTTCTTTGCTCTTTGTGCTCACTTAATTTTCAATCCATTTTGCTTAAATTGAATTAAATGACACCATTACTAAATTTTTATTTATTTTTTTAAGAATCCATTACTAAATTGTTTAATACAAAAAACATGAGAAAAAAAATCAAAACTATATGACCATAAAAAAAGAACGAAAATTATGGCATTATATAAATTCAAGTTATAAAAAAAAAGAAAAAAAGAAAGGGGGAATTAAAACAGAAATAAGACCTCAATATACATCGTAATCTTTCAAAAAGCATTAAATCCGAATTATTCTCCTAAATCAAGCTTTCGAATTTCAAAAGGATAGGAATATATAAAAAAATAGAGAGAACATATCTGCTTGAAAATCCCAATAGGGCCTTATTTGGATTCACTCCACTCAACAACGAATATTAGATGCCAACACATTAACAATACCAAGAAGAAATATTTGCATGATCTGGTGGGGGTACCACGTGACTATGATTCTGACCAATTATATAAATATATTTTATATGGACATTTATATGGTTGGCCAGGATCTAGGCAATATGGTGCTACACCACCATGGCACCAACATTACTAGTCAACACTCTTTGTGAGCGAGCCTCCCTGGCTCAATCAATGTCTACATCTTACCCTCTTTTCAAGGAACCCGTCTTTCCAATACTCGATGCAGTTCTGAGCTTCTTCTTAGAATGCTGAGTAAAATCAGAAAAATGGTCTTTCTGGTTTTCCATCTTGTCAGTAGCATTATATTTAGTACCATTAGCCTCATCTGTTGCAGAGTTGCCCTGATCCCGACCAACGTTTCTGATTCTGTACTTAGCGCGTTGAATGTACTCAGTGAAGGTGTCATTAATATCTAGTACTGTTTTCTTACCTTGTTGTTGGTCTGAGTGCGGCATCCCAAGACCATCTTGTCCCTTCAAAGGGCCTGGAGCAGTGCCTTTGTTTGTAGGGAATCCCACAAACTCTACCTTTGTTGAGGGTTTCGCTTGCCTTAGAACAGCATATTGTGGCTCAGCAACTTTTGATGACTGGCCATGCACCTTTGAGATTGATGATGATGAGTTTCCATTGCCGATGGATGATGATGGGGTTGAGTAATCAAAGTTGATGGGGATTGCTCCTTCTCCTTCTGTGTTTACCCTGACATGTTGAGGGAGAGGAGGGATGGCTCGGATAGCAGTGTTTTTTGCTGTATGTTTGTTGGGAGGTGGAGATGGGAAACTTGAATGTGTTGTGATGTTGACAGGCTTAGGTTCTGATCGGTTGTATTGCTTGATGCGATGAATAGCTCGTAAAGCAGGATAGCTTGCGAGGGCTTGGCGAATTTTGCTGCAGATGGAAGAGCTTGAGGTGGTGTTTTTTTCCATAAAAAGTGCAGGTTATGGTACACAGGCAGGTGTAGGCAGGTGTAGGCAGGTGTAGCGATTTACTAACTCAGGAGTCTGAAGATTATGAGTTGTGTGTGCAGTGCAATAGCTGCGAGATGCTTGCTTTATAGTACAGTTTATCCGCGTAAGAAAAGGGCAGATTTAAAAAGACTAGCATAAGTAGAAACTAGAAAAGGAATAGAATCATCTTTTGAATTTTGTTACGGGCATTGTTATACTATATAAAAAAACATTGTCACAAATTTTTTTTTGGTTTAAATCATTAATATTTATAATTTATTAGTCTCTAACTAATCTAAATTGAGATAGACCAGTTTATATATTATGAGAATAAGCTCTTTTAATACTAATTTTTTTTATTCGCAATTTTCAAAATCAAAGTATTGCTTAAGGAAAATAAATACTTAACTATTTAAACCAACAAAATATTTATACAAATTATCACTATTTCTGACAAAAATTAAGCATGGTTTTCACTTATTCATATAGAAATCAATAAGTGCCAACACTACTCCCACAAGTTTCGGGTCATCTAATTTTTATTTTTTTTTTTTCTTTTGATATTTGTAGAACCAATCATGTTTGCAGAAAGCCATCTAGCTAGGTAAGATTCTTAACAGCGACAAACGAGAGAGCTTTATTTCCATGGAATGCATGTGATGGCAGGGATCAATTCCTTCTTGTCCCCTACTACACTCCAAACTAACAAGCACAGCTATCACGTTATGGCATTTCTATCCCATGCTCTTATTGCCATAGTTAGTCCTTCAGATAAAGAAAGGAGACAAAAAAAAGTATAAACATGAAACATGTTACATGAGCGTTTTCAAAGTGGCACCTGGATGGCATCAGATTCAACAAAGACTCGCAGTATTGGAGAAATAAACAAAGCTCAGTTGCAGGAATCACATTTATGCAAGCTTCCCACGTAGCTAACGTGGTTCCACCGATCATATATGCGGAAGTAATAATACTGGCTTTCTGGTGGAAAACAACTCACTAGTGTTGAAATTACGCCCATGATGTTAATTAGTGTCCCACATATATATTCTTTTCTTTTGGTTCTTAATATTGTGTGAGTAAAAACCAACCCGATACTAATTTCTGTTCGTAACTTTGTATAAAAAAATTATGTGGATAACCCCGAATATGCTTTCTGTAATTATGTCTCAAATGCTAGTTTATGATAAGTAGTTTTCTGAGCATCACGATACGTTTATCAAAAGTAGAGGCTCTCGATTTACAGGATATTAGTCTATAAAATTCATATATCCTCCAATCATGTGTTAAAGTATTTAAAAATTGCGATTATGATAACAAATGTCATACTCATTCGATGATAACGTGAAAAATCTGCATTAACAGCTGAAAAAAGTTAATGACAGTGCTACATGTATAGCACGAATAATTGTCATGAAAGCTTTATGAATGACGTGACATTCCTAACAATATTGAGGGAGTTGACACTTCTAAAATTGCACTTCACAATGACAGCGATAAGTATGGAAGCGAGGATTTCAATTCGTGTGTGAGCAATCGACAATTAATATTCTCGGCGATTGATTTTGTAGGAAAAAAAGTTTTTCGTAGCAATCAAAATTTTCCAATAAGTAATTAATCTGTTAATGAAATTATCCAAAGCTTAAGTGATGAGATTGTAAGTTGTTTATTCATATAGCAAGGGACGAAAAGCAAGGATTACTCCCAGCATCTGGAATATGCTGTAGCTCTGATAACGTGATCCGGCGATTGGCATCGGTGAAGGGATCTTAGAGAAAACAACTTGAGTTTGTCTTATCATATCCCCTCAGAAGAAGACCAAGTATTCTCTAGACATGCAGGCTTGCAATTCAAGATTCATGAACCTAAAAGTTAACACACTGTTTTACGGGAAGAAAAAATATAAGCATACATTATTTCTGAAGAATATAATAAGCCAATGTAGGTAGTTTAAGGACAATAATCTTCAGGTCCTTAGGTATTATGCCAAGTACAATAGGGCACATGACAAGCTCAAGGGTGTAACAAAGTGCTTTTTCTAGCATGCATTGTGTAGTTTCCAAAAAGAAATTCGAAGGAGCGAGTTATAATCTGGATATTCAACAAAAGCGAAAACAATCTGATATAAGCAAAACAACAATATACAGTAGATTAAAGTAACATGCAACCTTTGTGACAATAAATATTAGTGATTTGAGAGATGCTAAAAGTGTCAGTAGCGGTAACACACATGAATCATGTTCTTAATATTTCTTTTAATGAATTGATCATAGACAACCCAACGAAATTGATTGACGAAGAAGCGTAGAAATCATATAATCACCATTGACCCTTTTTTTTTTTGACATGGACTAGATTGGGTGCGCTTTGTTGTTGGGCTCTCAATTGCGATGTGTTGTTTGGAACTAAATAGATAACTCTTTTTCCGGTGAATACTAAATAGATAACTGTACTGATGGGGCTTTAACTTGGGCAACTCAATTTGGGTAATTGTGCTAGATGAGATTGCTTTAGTAAAAGTATATTGCACCACCGGACTGGTAATTCATAAAGTCATCAACCTCGCAGGGAAGTTTGTGTAAGTCTTCTCCTTACACACCCCCCCCCCTTTCTCTCTTTCTCTTAATTCTCCTCTCCTTCTCTCTTTTTTTTTTTTTTTTTTTTTAACTTTCTCCCCTTTTTTTTCTTAGTATAATACATTTAGGTTTGAAGACTTTTGTGACAAAGAGAATTGGACGACGTAAAATTAAGTCCCCTCTTTTTAACAATAGAAATGTTAATTTGTAGGTTTATGTCAAATATTTTCTTCGGACACCATCTGAATGGAAAGTGAAAAATAATTAAAAAATTGGAAAGAAAAAACTACGAGCCTGTTTGGTTATTAATGTTAATGGCAAAATCACACTTCTTCAAGGCAAAAAACACTTCCCGAAACAATTTTTAAGAAGTAACTTTTCACTCGATTTTTCTCAATTGTCGTTTGGACCCAGACCAAACGGATACAGTTTTCGAGTCTTGATGGGGGCATGTATACCTATTTAATTTTTGAAATTTTTTTTGGGGTGAAGTCACTCTATCTTTAATAAGAATAAGATTAATTTTCAGATGTTTACGTCAAATGTAAAAAAAAATATAACTAATTAAATAAATTGACATCTTCAATTGAGTAGAAACACCAACAGAAATAAGTACAGAGACAAATTCAAATAAAAGAAAGAAATAAGATGAATGGAAAATATAAATTAAAGCCTCAACTTATATTATATTTCATACAGATAAGAAATCATACTAAATAATTTTTTATTTATCCCCATCAAATCCAAATTATTCCCCTTAATTGAGTAGTTCATATCACGCTTCGACACTTCAATTAAAAAAAAAAGGAATAAGGTATCTGCTTGCATGCCCTAGTAGGCCTTATTTCTATGTACTCCACTCAATAACTAAGATAAGATGCACAAAGCGTTACCAAGTCGCCAACATTACCGATCCACAATATTCTTTGAGGCTTCCAAGTTCAACAATGTTCATGGTCTTTAGCCTCTTTTGAAGGAACCATTCTTTCCAACTCTTGATGTAGTTTTCAACTTCTTCTTAGCAAGCTGAATAAACTCAGAAAACTGGTCACTTTGGTTTTCCTCCTTATTGTTGGTACCATTAGCCACATATTCTGGTCCAGCAGGGGGTGCAGGGTTGCTATACTCCCGACCAATGTTTGACACGGTTCTGATCTTTTGCTTAGCACGTCGAATGTACTCAGTGAAAGTGTCATCATTGTCTAGTGATTTCTTACCATGTTGCTCTGAGTACACCCCAAGACCATGCTTTTGCCTCTCTACCTTTGGTTTGTCAATATATTCACCTCTGAATGCATCACTTTTGGTTCCATATGGTGGGAAGCCATCCACGTTATCCTTTGTTGAGGGTTTCCCTTGCCTTGGAACATACTGTGGTACCTTAGACTTTGAACTTGTTGAGTTTCCATTTCCCATGGTTGTAGTGGTAAACAAAAATTTGATGGGGCTTTGGTGGTAGTGTTTGATTTCTCAAGCTGGTTTAAGCTGAGAAGATTATGGGTTAAGTGCAAGTTGCTAGACAATCGGTGCATAAGCTGGTTTTTTATAGTGTTTAAAAGATGGGATGATTAGGAACTAAAATAATAAATAATAATATATGAAAAAAAACATGTTTTGAATTGTGATACTTGGGGAAACCAAACGTGTTTGCAGAAGCAATCTGGTTGAGATTCCTAACGGCGACTAATGAGAGGGCTTTTTCTTGGTTTTCAATGGAATGTGATGTTAGGAATCGACAAGCACAACTGTAACTGCTATTACACTATGGTTTTTGTTGGGGTGCCGTAAGTAGCCAATTTTGGCGGCTTAGTCCCTTAAGGAAAAAAGACACAACCGGCAAGGTTTTCAAAAGGGACACCTAAGATGGTATCAGATTCCAGGAGAAAAAATCGTAGAATTGGAGAAATAAACAAAGCTTAGTTGCAAGAATCGCATCATGGGAGCTTCCCACGTAGGAAGCGTGGTTCCGCTTTACTTCGCATGAAACCAATGTATATAGAGATATAATGACTTTCTGGTGGAAAACAACTCACAATTAATTAAGTTACACCCAGAGAAGGCCCGATTTTTAGTGTTCCGCAACATAACAAAAAAGAAAGAAAAAGAATACAACTAATACATAATATATGGCTTTTGTTTTTGATCGTAGATTGTCGTGCAAATATGCCAACCTGATTCTCTATTTCTATTTGTATATAACATATGTGGGGAGCACCCGAAAATTCTGTAATTTTTTGTCTCTCAAATCCTTGTCCGTAAATTCGCCTAACAATCGTTTGTTTTAGATGAATTCTATCAAAGTTCTAGTTTATTTTTGTCTTGCTGTAGCAGTATAGCAATTGGTTGAGTTGGCATGCATATTTTAACGTGTTTAAATACGCCTTGCCATATGAAATGAACTTATTTTAAAATTCAATTAAACAAATAAATGACTAAATCATATTATAAATACAGCAAGGGATTGAAAGTAAGGATTCACATCTAGAATATGCTGTAGCTCTAATATGACCCTACGATTGCGTTGGCCAAGCCAAGCCCGTAGGCAGCTTAAAGGGGAAAAATCTCATTTTGTCACGTCCCCTCAAAAGGTTAAAAAGTAAGTCATTTCGTAGAAACCGAACAAGGCAGTCCCAAAGATTCTGTTTCACCGCTTGTCGCCTTCCACCGCTGATCAATGTTTATTACCTCTAGAAAAGAAAGTATATATCCCAACTTGAACACAATGTCTACCACCAGCTTTTTTTTGTGTCAAATTCTAGAGACTGGACTGCGCTGAATAACCATTTTCTTGATTCTCCGTGAGAAAGAATTTTGACTACGCAGATTAATCTGCTCGCCCTGGTGGACAAGGCATAGAAACTACTTTAATTAGGCCGAAAAATCAAAGACATTATGTTGACGAAAAAGGAGGGACCTAAAAAATTCAAAGCATCGAAAGTACAGGCTCTCGATTGTCTGCATTGCACCGGTCCATGATGGTGACACATAGCGCCCAATTCAAGTGTACAACACATACCACGCCCAAGTAAATAACTTGAAAGCAATTAATAGTGTAGCAACCTAAAACTAAACATTATATTTTATGGAGCAAACTATGGTGGTATTAGAAAACTTGGGTAGGGGTTGAATTAAGTCTTTGGATTTTTTTTTTTTTAACAAAATTGCATACTTAAAACACAAATAAGAATATTCACACAAAATCTTATATTTGATTATGAAATTTTTACTAAGATATCTCCTGCTGCCAAATGAAACAAATTGGAAATGTGGTATTGTATTACAAGCACTGTTTTAGATTTGAATATTAATTAAAATATGTCAAAACATGTTACTGAAAATAAAACCAAACTAATATGAAGAAAGTAGAGTAGAGAAGATGACATCAAAGAATTTATACTGATTCAATTTCCAATATAGAGTTTATATTAAGTCTCCACCAAATATGAGATTTTCCACTAACAACAAGTTATCTTTACATAAGCTTCACCAAGTAGTCTTTCGCAATATCCTCTCCAAACACGCACCAAGAGTCTTTGAAAAGAGCCTCTCCAAGTTCATATGAAGTTCACGGGACAAATTCCCAAGAGTTAAATCTTTTTCAAACTCAAATTCTCAAAATAAGCAAAGATTTACGAACAAACAAGATTATCAAAGAATAACTTACAAACAAAGGTTCTTAAACAAAGCTTTGGAAGATAAATTTTTAATATATTTCTAACTAGTTCTCGTTTCTATGGGTCATCAATTCTCTCCATTGACTCTTCAACTTTTATTAATTCTTCATTAACTTCAATTGTGTCCTTAACCTTTTTTATTGAGTCTTCAACAACTTCTATTGAGTCTTCAATTTTATCCATAGAGTCTTTCACTATTGAGTCTTCTACAAACTCTACTGCGTCTTCGACAAACCCTATTGAGTGTTCAACTTGTTCTATTGAATCTTCTACTAACTTTATTGAGTCTTCAACTCACTCAATTGAGTTTTTCACTATATCTATGGTCTCTTCGGATATATCCATTTAAACTTCACCAGACAAATTTAGTACAAACCAATATTACACAAACTCAAAAGCACAATAACTAAATATAACTTAGCAAACCTAAATTTTTATTCTTAGTTATCATAATGAGTAGAAATTGAATACTAAATGCATATATACCCATTCAATATTTACTCAAATCTAAGAAAACTTCATCAACTTTCAATTGTTTCAATTGCACTACTTTAGTGATTAGGAAAATGCACCCCCTCCACTCAATTATCTACATATTGCATTTTCTCTAGGGGTTTCAAATCCAAATTAATCCAATCAAAACCATTAAACTAATTCAATCCAAACCGAAAAACAATCAAAACGGCAATAGTTTAGATTGGTTTGAATCTTGTTTCTCACACAACGCTTGAATCAGATCGGATTTTGGATTTAATTTTCAAAACCGATATAATCCAATCCAAATCGAATAATATTATATAATATAATTTTTTGTTGCTAAGTTTGTACTTTTACTTATAATAATTTTAATTTATCACATAATTTTCTATATTTATATGTCATTCTCATTTTAATATTATTTTATCCATATTACAGGAGACTTTTATTTTTTATTTTTATTTATTTATTTTATTTATTCAAGTTACTTTTTATTTATAATACTTAAGATTTTCTTTTATAAAAAATTGATTAAACTGATCCAATCCAAACTGCAAAAAAATTGGTTTGGGTTGGATTGAATTTGAAATCTAAACTAAATTAATCCAAGCTAAACTGCTATATATTTTATTATTTGGATCGAATGAATTTTTTATGCAAAATCGATCTAAATTACACTGCAAATACCCCTACTTTTCCCATTGAAGTTCATTTGCACCAAATTAAACACATTAAATGATACAAAACTTTAAAAAAAATTAAAAAAAGAACAAATCTCAACAAAAACCAACTAAAAGTTCAGGTATTCCCAATTAAAGCGACAATCATAAATTTTGCATAGCCCCTAAATATTAAAGCAACAATTCCCAACCTATTTAGTATATATCTACAAACAACAATCAATTTAACAAAAATCTATTCTCATAATCAACCAATAACATCAAAAATCCAATTTAAATAAGATCAACTAATCTACGCCAATAATCAACCAACAACATCAAAACCCAAATTCAAAAACTATAACTAATTTAACAACAATATACTTCCACAATCAATCAACAATATCAAAAAATCAATCAACAATCTCAACCAATTTAACAATATCAAAAACAAACATAACAAACCAATAATATCAAAACCCTCATTATTAAAAAAAAATCGTAACAGAAAAAAAAGGAGCAAGGAAATGGTGGTGAAGAACCAGGATGGTGGAGAACAACAACCAAGCTTGAGGCTCTGTGATAGCACGACGTGCTCCTCCTTTTTCTTCGACAGTGACAGCACGGGCAAAGGGGTGGTTGGGGAAGATAGGGTTAAGGGGAAAAGGTGAGGGGAAGGGATAGTTTGAAGATGAGTGAAGAGAGAGAGTGGAGTTGTGTTTTGATTTGGGAATTAGGGATTTAAAGGGATTCATCATTTGAGACCAAAAAATCCATCACAAATAACTATATTTGAAATATTTTGAATTTGCGACCAATTTTGCGATCGATTTTGTCTTAAATAGAAATTTTCAGCACTTCAAAAAATCAGATGCAAAATCAGTAGCAAAAAACTAAATTAAAAAATTTTTGAATTTGTGATCAAATTTGTGACCAATTTCATCTTGAATAATTTTACTCGAGCCTATTAAAATCAATCACAAATTTCAAAATTTGCAATTGATTTTGCAACCAATTTAGTCTTGAATCATATTTCTTGTACATTGAAAAATTGGTTGCAAATCTCAGAATTTGCAATCAATTTTGTATTGAATATTATTTGTTGAATGTTGTAAAATCGGTTTGCAACCGATTTAGTCTTGAATCATATTTCTTGAGCGTTGTAAAATTGGTTGCAAATTCAAAGACTTGCGACTGATTTAGTCTTATCATATTTTTTGTACATTGCAAAATCGATTGCAAAACTTAGAATTTGCGATTGATTTTGTATTGCATGTTATTTCTTAAATATTGTAAAATCGATAACAAAATATATTGCAAATTTTCATATTTGCGACTGATTTAGTCTTGAATCATATTTTTTGAATCTTATAAAACCAATCCCAAATTCTAAGATTTGCTACCGATTTAGTCTTAAATCTTTATCTTGAACCTCAAACAAGTCGCTGGCAAAATCAGTCACAAATGATACAATTTGCAATCGACTTTGGCACCGGATTTTCCCCCAATTGTTTTCCGTTGACCACTCAAAAATTGTTACAAATTCGGTAGCAAATCCTCATTTTGCGATTGATTTTTTCTCAAAATTTTTTCCTTTACTTTCACAAGTCAGTCAGAAATTTAAATTTTATGACCAATTTATCTCCCTAAATATTGGTCCCATGTTACTCGAATCGGATACAAAATCGGTCACAAATTTATTTTTTTGCAATTAAAAAAAATCAGTTGCTTTTTCAATAGTTTCTAGTAGTGTTATTAAGAAGAACCTTATAGTTTGTTTAATATTTTGTGCTAGTTCTTATGTGTAATTTGATCTTCTTGGATAATGAGAAACTAGATATTGCCTTCTGATTTGTTGCTAATATCAGGTCATGAAATTTGGATTATATAAAATTCATATTTTTTTCTGTTTTCTATTTTGCAATTGATATATTTTTGCGACCAATTTTGCGACTGAAAAAAGGCACATGTCATGAAAGTTGTAGCCGATTTTGCTATTAGATTTTGCAACCAAATTTGCAGCAAAAAAGGGCCCAAGTCAAGAAATTAGCAACCTATTTAGAAATTGAATTTGCAAATGTTGTGATTGGTTTAGCTACCGATTTATTCGACTCTAAATTTGCGACTAATTTTGTAATTGAAAAACATATGATAGAGTTGGTATTACTTATCAATCACAAAAGAGTCAACATGCAACCAATACAAATGTAGCATATGTTGCCTAAGATCAGTCGCAAATTTTTTCTATTGATTTTTTCGATCGCAAATATTTTTGCAACCAAGTGTTATGCGATTGACAAAATTAGTCGAAAATAGTTTTTGCAACTAAAAAATCGATCACAACTAGTTAATTTTCTTGTAGTATTTCACAAGTTCACAAACACTCAGGCCTCTTTCAGTACAATATAAACTCTCAAACTCACAAAGCTTACAAGCTCATAAAAGCACTCACAATGTTTACAAGTAACAAGCACACGAGAGAAGAAAAGAGAGAGCTGATTTCATATAGCTTGTAGGTCAAATATGTGCTCTCTTTTTTGGGTTTTGGAGCCGTAGCTAGATTTTGTTAAATAGGAAAAATTCAAAACATTACAGGTGGTGCTACATCTATCACTAGCTATCTTTGGTGAGTTGTCCCATTTCATGCACTTTTTAATTTTTGGTTGGTCCTTGGATTGCCCTTTTCCTTACAAATATGGATCTTCTCTTTCTTACTTTTATGCTTTTGGGGTGTCCTTTTTAGAGTTATCATTTGCTCCCTTATCTTAGGAAAAGATCGCATCTTTTTCCTCCAATTTGCTCATATGTTTTCGTCCAACTCACATTGTGTGTTTCCTTATTCTCTAGGAGATTTTGCTCCTTTAAGTCTCTTCTTGAAACATGAGACTTGATGCAATTTTGAAACACTAACACATAAATTAAATAATTTAATGCAATATTTATAATCACTTATTTAGGATCCATAAACCAGGTAACCACCACTATATAGAAACTTTGTATCCGAGGAGTATAACAACCCATAATAGTATCCATAAAAAAAAAAATCCACAATAGTAATTAGGCCAATTGTACGGTGCTCGTAGCCTGGAGTGAACATTGGTGCCTAGCTAAAGTGGGTTAATAATGCTCCTCCATGTGACTAAACTTTTCAACGCTAAAAATAGGTTGTTAAAAAAAATGAAAAACACAAAATAAGTTGTCGTCATCTAAATCAAACTTTCATTAAACTTAGTTCACTAAACTCCAAGTTTAGGATTTCATCTCCACCAAATGGAAACCCTAACTTCTCGAACTCTACTCCTGTATATCATTCTACTCCATTTCATCTACCCCTATTTCAGAAGCAACATGAGAATTAATAATTAGTAATAAGTTTTGGTTTTGTAGTTTCAACCTTGACCAGCCCTTTCGACCATTACACCACTTTCGTGAATCTTATCCAGGTGCGATGGCTGCTCCTGAAATAAAGGTAAATGAAGTGGAGCAAGATGATATGGAGAAGTAGAGTTCAAGAAGTTAGGTTTTTAATTTGGGGAGATGAAATCACAAAGTCTGATTTAGGTAACAGCAGTTTATTTTATATTTTTTAAATCTATTTTTTAAAAATATTTTAACAACCTATTTTCCCAATTGAAAAGTTTTGCCATATGAAGGAGTATTACTAGCCCACTTCAGCTAGACATCAATGCCCACTTCAAGCCATAGACAGCATGGGATGCACCTAGTAATTACGAACATGATAATATAGTATCAACTTAATTGTTAGATGCTGGCACATGTGATGTGGGGAGTCACTTTTACTACTACCTCTATAGCTGATGCCTATCATGCATGTCCTCGTGTCAACTCGAGGGGTTGCCTGAATAGGATCATCGAACGATAGAATATTGTCCTTGCTCACTCATAACCTTGTCAAATATTGCCGCCACCAATGGTACTAATGTATAAATTTATGTCAACATAAGCTATTGGCAAAAAAAAAAAAATTATAATATAATAATCACACATGTTATTTTAGAGATTAATCTTAATATATTACTATTATAAAATATTTTATACTATCAATTAATTAATCTCATATTTTATATTAATTATGAAGTAGTTATAATAAGAATTAAATATATATATATATATATATAATATAATTGTGTAAAAAAAATTGTAATAATAATATATTAAAATTAAATAATTTTTTAAAAAATAATTTAAAATTTTAATTTTAATATATTATCAATATAAAAAAATATATAATTATTTAATTATATATTATTATATCATTAAAATTATTTGACTCACTCTCATCTTACTTATTTCCAAATTTATGTATATAATAATATACGAATTATGATTCATTGGCGATATAAAATACTTCACATTAATAATATATTAAAATTAATCTCATAATTTAATATCTAATTAAACCTTTCTAATATCAATTTCTTGGCTACTTGCTTAATGACAAGTAGAATCTCCCTAGGAAAAAAGATTTTCCTTACACAAATTGGCTATTGAGATTTTTCTGAATTAAACGGAATTTAATTGCTTTTTTTTTTTTAAAAAGAGATATATCCATTGAACTCAAAAACTTAAGAGGTTTGTATGCATGTTCTTAAACTTAAAACCTAAATGCACACACATCCCACTTTTCTTTTGTATTGGGCAGTATAATAATTCAATTAAATTCAAAACGTAACTTTTTTTTTTTTTCAGAAAACCACAAGTATAATTTTTTTTCCAATAAACATTCAAACGAAAAATAGACAATGTACCAAAAAAAACAAAAAACAAAAAATAGACAAATACACTCTTCAATGAAATTAAAGGAAAACTAAAAAGATAAAGAGAATATTATAATCCAAAATTTTAACAATTTTTTTTTTATAATTAAAAAGATATTGGTGTTTTTTTCTCTCTCTCCTTGTCCGAGACACAAAGCGCGGGGTGTTGCAAAATTTGGGCCGCACGAATGTTTCGGGTCGGTGTCTGCGTGAGTATGTGTCGGGAGCCCATTCTAAACTAAAACCCTGCAACTTCACCTTTGTTCTCACTCTCTCACTGTCTTCCTGTCCTAAAACCCTCGCCACTTTCCTTCATCTTCGTCTTCCACGCCTAGGGCTTCTTCTTCACCTTACAAGCTCCAATGGCTTCTCTTGCTCTCAGGAGTTCCAGTTCTAGGCGACTCTTGCCATTCTCTTCCCAAATCTACTCTTCCTGCTGCCGACCCTTTGCTCCTTCTCATTCCCCTCTCTCGGAATCCGCTCTTGCAAATGACAAAGCCTCTTCTTCCAATCCATGGTGGAGATCCATGGCCACTTTCACCAGAACGTAAGTTGTGATCCTTCAATTTCACCTCTCATTTTTTGTCTTTGTTGGAATTTGCGAATCATATATATATATAAACCCAACATTTTGCCTCATTTTTCAATTGAAGCCTTGTTGCTGTGTAGATATTTTGAAAATAAAAATTAGATTTTTACTTGTCAAAGTAGAGTTATGATGTGATCTTTTAAAGTTGCTCTAAACTTAGGAATGGACTTTTGGATTTGGTGAGGCTAGTATGTTTCATACATACATGATTGGAAGGATGCTGCTGATTTCTTCATGCTGCTAGTACGTTTCCTCTTATTGTTTGATGTTTTTATGCTGACAGAAAACCCCATGTTAATGTCGGAACCATTGGACATGTTGATCACGGGAAGACTACACTCACTGCAGCAATTACGAAGGTTTCAACTTCATCTTTATCTACGTTTCTGTATTCATTGTTTAATCCGTGTTAGTCAAATTTGGGGGTGCTGATGTTTTCCCAAATAACTATCATCTATAAGTTCAAACATGGGTATGAAGCAAAAAGTGTCTTTAGTCTTTAGTCATTAGCTTATGAAGTTTTTTCACCTGACCTCTTTGATCAGGTGCTAGCAGATGAAGGGAAAGCTAAGGCTATAGCCTTTGATGAAATTGATAAGGCCCCTGAAGAGAAGAAGAGAGGAATTACAATTGCAACGGTTGGGACTTATATTATTCATTCAGGCAGGCCTTTTTGGCCATGTAGTCAATTTCACTCTTTTGACAATTCCTGTCCTCCTGATGTATACTTGCTCAATGCTTCAATTTTCAGGCACATGTTGAGTATGAGACCGCGAAACGACACTACGCCCATGTTGACTGCCCTGGACATGCAGATTATGTCAAAGTAAGCACAAATATTTGTTTATGACTCCAAGAAATAAATTGTTGATTATAATTAGTAATTACCTAACAGAAATCAGGTGGCTAAGTTGTGAAAGAGAGGATTGGATTATCACCTAGGATTGTTCTACTAATATGTGGAGGCAATGGAATGAGATAATTCTTATTTATTTCAGTATAGATCACAAAATAATTCTTATTCAGCCATTACTTTATTACATTAGTTATGTTTCTGCAATTTTGTGCTTGTGCAACTATGCATGGATTAAATAACTGTCTGCTGTGTAGAATATGATTACGGGAGCTGCTCAGATGGATGGCGGTATACTTGTTGTATCTGCGCCTGATGGACCAATGCCTCAAACCAAGGAGCACATTCTTCTTGCTCGCCAAGTAGGTATTCTATTAAAGTGGTTTGTAAATAATCCAAGTACACTTTTAGATCTTGGGTTGCCCCTTACTTCTATATTAATGCACATATTTTCTTTACATGTATTGTACAGGTTGGTGTGCCTTCTCTTGTGTGCTTTTTGAATAAAGTTGATGCTGTTGATGATCCAGAGTTGTTGGAGCTTGTAGAAATGGAGCTCCGTGGTAGGGTGTTTCTCTAAGACTTCTCCTAATTCGTAAAAGTATACATGTGGATAACTTTCTGTTTCCTTCTTGTGTTTGTTTAAAAGTTTGTGTATGTTAATTACGAATCTGGCAGAGCTTCTGAGCTTCTACAAGTTCCCTGGGGATGAAATTCCTATCATTAGAGGTTCAGCATTGTCCGCTTTACAAGGTACAAATGATGAAATTGGAAGAAAGGCCATTCTAAAATTAATGGATGCTGTAGATGAGTACATTCCTGACCCAGTTCGCCAGCTTGACAAACCTTTCCTTATGCCCATCGAAGATGTATTTTCAATTCAGGTAAAAGGTCATGGACTTATTTTCCTATGGATTTTTTAATGCCAATTCATTGAATAAGAGATGAGCTTGGTTATAATATTCATACAATATTTTTAACGATGCCTTGTAGAGTCTTGCTGTTGACAGAAAACATTTTGGCATTTATCTGACTTCTATTGGATTGTTATCTCTTGTTTATTTTTGTTCTTTCTTGATGACAGGATGTCAAAATTTAAAATTTTCAATGCTGTTAAGTGCTCATGAAAATCTGTGTTGGCTTGCTCTTGTATATTGGAAAGGCTCATCATAATTAAAGCAATGATTTCCAGAATGTAACTTCGGCTGCTTTATATTTTTAATTTGTGGTGCAGGGACGAGGAACAGTTGCCACTGGCCGTGTTGAGCAAGGAATCGTGAAAGTTGGTGATGAAGTTGAGGTTTTGGGTCTAATGCAGGTGTGTTTACTAAGGCATTTCCTGGGAGTAGGGCTTCCCTCATTCCTTTTGATCAAAATGCCAATTGCTGATTTCTTTTGCTTCTATGTATATTTTTATTTGCAATTAGTGATTAGATGGGCATTAGTATATTGCTCTGTATAAGAGGTTTTGGCAAACTACTTGTGTCGTAGTGGTGGGTCTTAAAACTGAGTTTTCCTCTGTAGGGTGGTCCTCTAAAAACAACAGTAACTGGAGTTGAGATGTTCAAGAAGATTTTGGATCAAGGACAAGTGAGTGACTGTTATCTTTATCTACAGGGACTATTTTCATAGCATATATTAAACTAATGTGTGTTTTTACATTTTCTTAGGCTGGTGACAATGTTGGTCTTCTTCTCCGTGGTCTGAAACGTGAAGACATACAACGTGGTCAGGTTGGTTGCAATGATCAAGCTTTTCCCTTTTGTCAGAGTGATAGCCAGCAAGAGAGCTGTCTATGATCTGTATTTGTTTAACTAAATGTCAAATTTTAAATTTAAACTACTATAGTTTAGAAACCACTTTTCTAATACTAAGGTGTATTGAAAAGGTTATTGCCAAGCCTGGTTCTGTAAAAACATACAAGAAATTTGAGGCAGAGATATATGTTCTCACAAAGGATGAGGGTGGGCGACACACTGCGTTCTTCTCTAACTATAGACCTCAGTTTTACTTGAGGACTGCTGATGTCACCGGAAAAGTAGAATTGCCTGAAAATGTTAAAATGGTTATGCCTGGAGACAATGTCACCGCTGTGTTCGAATTGATTTCACCTGTTCCACTTGAAGCAGGTCAGTAAAACCTGATTTGTAGAGAAAATTATCATTTCAACCTGTCCATCATGTATAACCCAACTACCATATATAGATTATGCACATGCTGCAGTATTATCCTCGCCTTTTTTTAGCTTTTTTTGCTTATTTTTACCGAATCTTATTATACATTATATGTTGGAAGTGTTAAAACTTTGCTTTGCTAATTGCTATTCATTTTACAGGACAAAGATTTGCCTTGAGAGAAGGAGGCAGAACAGTTGGTGCAGGTGTGGTGTCAAAAGTACTGAGCTAATATGCGCACTGTGTGATTCAACTTGTCTACACATTTGCAAAAAGGGTTGGAAGCCCTGAGACCTGACTTTTATCTTGAAAATACAAACCATGTGGCAATCAATTAAAATATTTAGCGTTTGTGTCGGATGAAATTGAGTAAATTTTAGAGAAGCTCACCTTAATTGTTCATTTTTGTAGTGCAAAATTTGTCAACATTATCTTGGTCGCTGCAGACTGCTCCTGCTTCATTAAAAAATAATTTGTGAATCATATTTCTCTGTTTTACAATAATGCTCATCATTATGAAATTTTGTTTACAAAACGGGATATGAATAGATTGACGTGTTTTGATTGGTTATTTACTAAGAAGCATAGCTTTCAATGCTTCTCTGTTGTAGTACTTGCGTAGTCAATTCGTGTAAAATCATTGGTACCATACCGCACCACTCTGTTATGACCGATCGCTCGTTGATGATGAGTTTGGCAAGTCTTTTATACTTTTTAAGATATGCTTCTTTTGTATGAGGTCCTATTTGTCGATTACATTTGTTTTCTGATATAAATAGATTCGAGACATGATTTTGTTAGCGGTGTTAAACATATCTTGTCTGATTGATGTACACCCTAGAGCATGAAAATATAGTGGACTGGTTTCTTGGACGTATGTGTATTAACTATCTACTATTAGTCTATTACCCTTGGCCAGTTGAATTGTTAATTGGTTAAATCGAGTAAAAGGCATTAAGAAGTTACATATTTATACGGGTACTTTACCTCACTAAACTGGGAGACTAGGTGAGTTGAACAAATGTTACACAGATTAAAACATCCTCTTAATTTCTTGGCCCGAATCTTTCAATAGGCCCTAATGAGGAAATAATTAATCAATGGTCCTAGTTTACCCAGTAAACCCCATTATTTTTCGTCCATCCAAGTAAACCCGTTTACGGCTGCTTTAATATCTGCTAAAATATATGGGAATTCCTCACTCGTGGACCAGCATCATATGGCTTGTGGTTCTATTATTAACAAGTAATTAATACTCAGTAGATTGATTACATTGCAAACTCGTATGTTACACCCGACATGGCTTTGCCGCTATAGTACCAACTACCAAGCCATGCTTGCAGGGTTAACTGAAACTACGTAATACATCAACCACAACAGCCTGACTCTTGATCTACATCGTGTCCCGAATATCTCATGGTAGAACTAACTTTTAAACCAACATTGCTCTTAGCTATTTCCTTTAGCTAACCATAGATATCAAACCAAAAAATAAAAATAAAAAATATATATATAACTGCATTACCCACTCAGCTAGTATGGCATTTACATTTCTTCAAACTACATCTTCACATCTTTGGAGATGGTACTCAAGCGAGCCTTAGCACAGCCACCGCTAGCAATGCGGCAGTGCTCCAGTAAATTTCTCTTATGCTCTTATCCAGTTTCTGAATCATGTCTTCTTCTTTTGATCCTAACTTTCCCGCATTCTTGCTGATGCCGACGATTGTGGCCCTTAGCTTATTTACTGCCCAAGAAAGCCAAACCAATGCGAATCCGAACCCGGTGTTGAACAGCTTAGATGCACTGATGGGAACCCTTCCATAAGCAAGCTCGCAGATAACAGACAGCAGGACGGCGATGCCAGTCCCCGCGATGCCAGCAGAAAATTGCGTCAGGAGCTCAGGAAGCTCAGGGCCAGATTTCTTCAGTGAAAGAATTGCTGTCTTCCGACGTTGCCTCTTGTCAATCATCAAGGACAGAAGGCTCTCACATGCATGCATGGAGTTCCTCTTGTAGAGATCCCTCTCCCTGCCTACTTTCTTGTTCTTCTTCTGTGATGGCTTGACTTTGACCTTCTCGGGGCTGCTAAGCAAGAGACAAGCATTAATTTTATGCATTTCTTGATCAAGAAAGTGCTACAGGCATTGTATACTCAGTAGAAGAGCCTATGCAGAACCGCACAGATACATTCACCTTAAATGAAAGCAATATCCCAATAATTGAACATGACACATCTACATCATCATGTGAAAAATTTATCCAAACCCATGTATAATGTTCATATTGAAAAAGAATATAATCCTCCCTCATAAGACAAGTATTCAAAAATATCAGTTTAGATGAACTACTTTCACAATCTCATGGGATGGAGGAATTCCCCCCCCCCCCCCCCGGGGAATAAGAAGTAGCTTCCTAGAAAACGTTTCCAATAAAATTAGTTATCTAGAAAATAATTTCAATTAAAAACATTTTCATAGAAATAAAATATCATAATTTTGGTCTCTGATCTGTTTTAGAAAATGAATTCTCATTTCTTTGAAAAGTTGTTCCATTGACTAGGAACTTTTGCTTTGATTACTGCACCAAACGTAAACAGCAAACATTGCTAAAATAGTATAGTCTCAATTGACTATAGTCAACTCAATGGACCCTCAAAACCTTAGATGTTGGCAGTGAAACAGCCTAATATTGCCCCAAACGTTTCAAGAAGCACCTAAGAAAGGATTTACCACTGCAACCCACATGCTCCTTAATGCTTTTATTTGACAAATCCTCTAGGGTGCTCATTTTTCTTTTTTGTTTTTTTTTTTTTTGGGGGGGGGGGGGGTTTGGTTGCTGTAAAAGAATACTTAATCTTAATCCTTCTGTTGCGCATACATATTTTTGTTTTCTTAAATTAACTTTTTAAGAGTCAAACTCTAGAAACAAGTTAATGCTCCAATGCTAAACTTCAAGGGTGAAGGTGGAAGAAGATGGTTGATTTTTTTTTTTACTGGCCAACATAAGAGCAGATCTCGAAGTCAGACAGAAACAGGTGTCAGGGAAAGTATATTCTGCATACCTCCTTAAAGGAGCAGTTAAGGTAGATTCAATCTTCGATATGGAGGAATGGCTTCTGCCCTCTACTGCGTTAATATTCAGCCTGCCCATATTGAATCTCGGCAAAAGTCAGTTCATCAATACAAAACTAACAACTATAGACTGTCAAGTATGGAGAATAAAAAATGATAGGTAATTACTCAAGAACATAATGGAAATTGGAAGTATCAAAAGTTTATAGAAAAATCAATCAAAGGAATCACCCAATGCACAAGCAAGTTAAGAAATTGATTTAAACTAATTCATATTAATTATCATACACGCATTTATATGAAACACCATAATAAATTTATATACATAAAAAACTATCAATGAAAACATACACATAAACTCCAGAGTCATGGAGTGAGTGATAATGTATGTTTTTCATTCCGGTAATAAATTTTTCAGCTATCATAAATAGAAATATCAAATAAATAACACTGTAGTCCCACAAAGAGAAGGGAAACAAGAGGTAAGTAATTCTTCAAAGTGACAGAAAGTACTGTTTATGCTACAATAGCACAGAGCCATAGACAGCGTAGCAGTGATATTTGATATTTGATATTTATTTGTCTTTAGTTTATTTTTATTCAAGTTGCTTTGAAAATTACATCTGTTGTAAGGGTTACGATTTGTTTTTTAATATGGGTTTCTATAATTCTACTCTCTATGCTATACAATATCTAAAAGGAAATATTTTGACAATATTCTAGAGAAGAGACATATCATTTGCCAATATATTTTTGCAAAGCTTTAATATGATGTTGAAAATCTCAATAACATGGAATGGTTGAAGCTAATCCAAAGATCAACATAGTTTACAGGGAAAGTTAGACAAACCTTCTGTTCTACCATGAAAAAGTAAATTTTAAGTAAGCGTGCATTTGTTTTAAATTTTGAAAAAAGTGATTTTGAAACTTAAATTTTATATACAGCTGAAAAAATTGAAAACTAATTTTTTTTTCCCCGAAACTACTGTTTTCAGCTTTTAAAAAAAAGCTAAAAACAGATTTTTTTTGAGATTTTGATTATTTTTAAAAAATTATTCAAATATATGAAAAATAATTTTTTTCAATGGAAAAAGTGATTTTTTGCTCAAAAAATACCAAATAAACACACCCTAAATCAATTAGTCCTTTGGATTTCTGGACAGTACAGTCAGATTTTCATGTAATTGGTTGTAGTTTAAACAGGTCAACATATTTATACCTACTGAAGTATGGAACAAGCATAGACTGCTTTTCACCCTTATGCAAGCTTTTCAATAAGTGCGACTCAGCCACTTCAGAAAGAAGATCTTTCATCTCAATTCCAGTACCCATAAACTTGGCTTGACCATCTGGATGAAATGTAATCTTTGAAGTAAGGGCTGAATATTGAACAAAATCTAGCAAAGGCTTCGGGATGTAGAATTTGCTATTTGGGCAGATAAGAGATGACAATGGTTGCTGAGCTTCATTAATGCTTGACAAGTGCAAATTCATAATGTCCAATAACAAAGATAAATTTGCTCCATCTATCCCTGCTTCAGAAGTCCCTGACTTAAGGAATTGTAAAATCTTATCACGCTTACTGCATTGTTCAACAATGCCAAAGCTGAAAAGTACTGGGCTTTGGCAGCTTGCTGCAACCAAAGATAAATAATGTCACTCTATCTTAAGCATCTGAACAGTAAATGCAAGCACAAAAAGTTATCAACTGAGTTGCTATCATCTGCTCTCTGGTTTTTACATTAATGTAGCAATACATTACATATGAGAGAGCAAAGCAACCTTTATTTATTACTCTAGTGACTAATCAATTGGTATTACTCTAACATCTAATCTATTGGTCATTGGATTTAACATCACACTGCTAAATGGACATTGAAAGAAAGATGCAAAATGAATATACAGAGACAAACACAATCCATCCCAAATGGTATAATGACACATTCAATGAAATATTGGAAGTCATCAAGTCACAAGAAGCACTCAGAGATGTTGAAATTCGAAGTGATTTGCAGGACCATTACATCAACAAATAGAACTTTAGGCAGTCTAGCGAGCCAAATGCACTATATTGCCACACAATTAGTCTATAAGAAAATGAGATAGTATCATGAAATGAATGAACAAACAACAGTCACAACACAAGGTGGGAAGGGGGACTGCTACTTGATTGTTTCACATGTTCTTCTAATACATGGGAATGGTCAAACAATTATACGACATCATGGAAAAAATGCGAGCCATAAAATGGCTGGATCAAACATACATCGGACATCAATAAGCATAGGCCTTTGAGCTGAGAAGTCAACATCGACAAACTGATTATAACCAAACCGTTCACTTTGAGATTTCTTTGACTCCTCATATGGATTTGGCCTAAGACAAGGAGACTGATATCTGATAATGTCTGGTGTTGCTAATGAAGAAGGCAAGAATGTTTGACAAGCCTGTCACAAATAAACAATATATATAAGTTATGCATATGCAGTTGTCCAGACTAAGAGCTTAATTTTGATCCATTATCCAAAAATGTAAAACTTCTAACACAATCAAAACTAAAACCATCTTTGGATGGAGGTGTTTGGAGGAAAATAATTTTATTACTTTGGTAAACATGCCCTTATTGGAGAATTGTTTAAAATCAGGGAAATGAAACGAGAGACTATCATGTAGCCTTCAAATCAATCATCCCTTATTCATTATTGTAAACATTTTATAATTCTCTAAACTTAGAAATAAGAAACTTACCCTCCCCTCCTTCCCCTCCGAACATACCCAAAGTGTTCATACAAAGGTTACACAGTAACAATCCCTCAGTTAACAAACCCATCTTACACTATAACACCATTCACTAATCTTAATATTGTTAGAACATATTCACAACAGTATATACATCACCACCCCAGCGGCACCCCTTTATTACAGTACAACCACCACCACAAAAAAAATCAATTATAGCCAGAAGAATCTCAAAAATTGCAGAGATTTTGAGATCATAAAACAGATGCTACCTTCATATTGGCGGGGGGCAAGCCCAATTCTCTCCGTAAAACAAGCCCTGAAGGGTAACCATAACCATGAGAAGCCATCAAACAGAGTCTCTGAAGCATTTGGTCTAAGAAACCAAAAGTTCCCTTCTTTCGTGCCTCTGCCACAACCCCATCTAACTTTATCGCTCCCTGGACCTCTAATCCCAAAGATCTTCCTCAAGTTCGGTTTTTTTGGTGGCACCAAACCGATAAGCTGCACAAAAATTAAATTACAAAAAAAAAAATAGTCTTTATATATGATCCATTTGTTTTTGACCAAAAATAAAAGAAAAAGAAAGAAGAGAGAGACCAGTTATGTAATCCAGAAACTTCCGAAAAGGCAGAACCAATGGCACGCACGGGCGTGATAAATTCCAGGTTGGCGTCCCATAAAGGACGAAAACAGAGTTGGCTTACTTATGGAAAACTAAATGTTAAAAATATGCTTATTTATTCCTCATTTTATTTCCCAAGCTAGGTTAATGCATTAATGGAGGAAAAAATAAATACTCGTGGATTCATTAAGAGGGATTGGGTCTAGGTAAGGATGTTCTTCTTATATGACAAATATAGCTCGAAATTTCGAATTTTAATTGGAATAAGTTTTTGTATTAGTATATATTTGATATGGGATAAAAATAGGATATAAAATTTCATAAAATAATTTCATGTGTAATTTTACAAATAAAATTACTTCATAAAATTTTACTTATATTTTTACTCTCATACCAATTTCATATGTAGATTTACATATAAAATTTATTCATAAAAAATTTTCCCTTCTTTTTACTCCTTATCAAATATACTCTTAATATTTAATCATATTTCAAATAGAATTACTTCTAATAAAAAATACTTATAAAAAATTATTTGTGTTTTCAATATTACTGGCAGCTCTCTTAATCACTTAATAACTATTACATTATTTTAGCTATATAGATGAGTTTGCAGCATAAAAATGATAGTGATGCATGGAAGCATGATGAAAAACTAAGAGTCCTAAATTTGTTAGCATAAAAAATTTTAAATTACTTATCAATTTCATATTAATATTCTTTTAATAAGAGAATATTAATTAACAATAACATAAAAGTTTAACTTATTCAATAATATAATAATAGTTATAATAGTTATCTATATAATCTATATTCTATATTCTATTTTATATAATCCATTAATGACATGGTTAGTTTAACTTTTAGGGGAATTATTTTTGAAATAAGATTTTTTTAAAGGAATTATTTTTAAAAGAATTAATTTGTGTTTGATTTGAGTATATCAAAAGTAAGTTTAAGAGAATAATTTTTATTTGGATGGGATAAAATAAAATTACTTTTGGCTGTTGATATGAGAATAATAGTAAAACTTTTTTTAAAAGATCTTTTTTCTAAAATGAAAAGTAACTTCAATGATACTTTTCTCAAAAAACCTTCTGAAGTTTTAAAAGTAAGTTTATAAAAAGGGATCTTTACACACCAAAATATATTAATTATTGTATATTTTCACTCTTATGCCAATAAAAAGTCTTTTAACCCTAAACCGTAAATCCAACCGACCCTAAATCTACAAATACTCCCATTCTTCCACTTTCCCACCTATTTTTATGTGACATTGTTTTATTATTATCATCATCATCATCATTCATTATTATTATTTTATCTATCAGATTGGCTTATTCAAGAAGCTATTTAAATACTTTTATATCTTTTCAATCTTTTATCAATCTTTTCACCATTTTTTTACTTTGTTTTTTATTATCAATTGTCAAAATTTCCCTCCTTTACCCAGCTTTTTATTTTTTATATGAAAATTATGGATTAAAAGTATAATAGTATAGGATAATTTGTACAAATATAGATACATGGGAAAGTTAAACACATTTCTATCCATTGCAGGGCAAAATTTGAAAGAACAAAAGCTTGCCCAAAATTCTCCAAATTGCAGGGCAAAATGTGTAACAAGCACAATGAAGGAATCTTGACCCCTGTGGACTTGGGAGCATTATAAGCGGAGGGGAAGGGTGTTAGTGGTGCACAGTGTTACAATTGTTGAGGGGGTTGTGTTTTCGAAGTGCTAAAGCAAAAGAAAGCTACGAGGATTTTTATTTAGCATGAGTAAGGAGTTTCAGTTCTATGGTTGGTGCTAGAGTGAGAAGAAAGATTTCGAAAGTGTGATATGATTTGGTGTGTGATCAAGAAGAAAAAAACGAGATTGTAAAAATGAGCGGATATAATCGATGACGTGATTCAATAATGGATTCAAGCGATCATATTGCAGTGCAAGTTCCTGATGTAATATATTTATTTTCAAAAATTATATTTGTTATGTTTGGAATTTTATAGTGATATTATATTTAAAATTGGTTTTAGCATGTTAGAATCCTATGTATATCAGATTAGATTGGCCATCAGATGAATAGTATAGTTCCTGATGATTAGAAAAATTTTATAGAAGGCACCAAAAATATCAATAAATAAAAGAGAGAATATTATGTAATTCTTGATTTTTTATGTATTGTTAAAACAAAAATACTTGTTAAAAACATAAATAAATAGCAAATATTGTTTAAGATAAACAATAATTATACATAATAAAAATAAGAAATTTTTAAAAAGTTGTACATAAAAGTAAAATATATTTTAACAATAATATTTATTTGTTAATTTGTAATTAATAAAAATTACTATATTTTACTATTATTTTCTTTTTTTATTAGACTTTTGGTTTTGATTAAATTGTTTATTATAGTGAAAAGATAATATTATTTTATGTAATTCAACATTTTATGGAAGGGCATATCATATATTGCATAGTATTAAAATTTTATCAAATTTTATATAATCAACTGATATACTATCTAATATTATACTATTGAGCATTATCCTATCAATAGTGCCAAATAGACCCTAAGGAGTCATTTTGGTATGCAAACAAAAAATCCCTCTCACGCTCACTCAACCACAATTCCCCTTTAAACCCAACAAGCTGTGGTAATAGCCTATGCGTGGTAAAGATCAAATGGTCGATAAAATTTTGAATAGGCATAACTTTTGATTTGGGACTCGAATTTGCTATTATTATACTTTTCCAAAAAGCCCTAGACGAGCTTGTGAGTGTAGCAATGGTGGAGTTGGTAGGTGCCTTTTTTGCCTCAAAAAATGTTGTTTGAAGGTGTTTTGGCCATTTTTTTATTTTTGTATGATTTTTTTTAATTTTCCCCTCTTATATAATAAACTATCACATAACTCACTTGATATAAACTAGGGACGGTCTCTTTGTCTCGCCCAATGGGATATGCACTTCGAATAGTTTCATCCTAATGTAGACCAACTCGACTAGTTTCAGCAACAATTTCTTCAAGGTCGACGTACAATTCAATGACAGCAATGTGCTGCAGATACTACTTATACGTCCTAAACATTATTTGCATCTCTCTGTCACTACTTATTTTAATTAGTCGAAATTGTATTTTATTGTTAAGATTTGAGACTAGACAACTTTCTTCAGAGTGCCTGCATTTATGCCTTGACAAAGTACAATATTTAGTTCTTCAAAGGATATAGTTTGAGGCAACATTTAGTTTCTCAAAGGATATAGTTTGAGGAACGAAAATGATAAAGGGTTCGTCAAATATAAATATCACATCTTCTTTTGTATTTTTAATAACAGAGCTATTATGCGTAATAACAGTAACACTTGCACCATTATACATAATTTTCTCTCATTTTTCTTGTATTATTATTCACTCTCATTTTAAAGAAAGCAAAGTAAGACACACTAATAAATGGGAACAATAACACTGGAGAAAGGCAAAATAACAAGAATAGAGAAAAAAGTAATGAAGGCTTGAGAGGAAGGGTTTATGTAGAATCGAAGTAAGAGTTTAGACTTCAAGAATAATGAAGGCTTCAACATCCTTTGGAAGTTTATATAAAAGCAAAGCAAATAGCCGTTAAAGTTTATGACCGTTGGAAAATGAACGTTGGATATGTGTCGAGAACTCCACTTTTCTATTTTTTTTGTCTCACATTTTGCCATACTCTAGGTCAGAAAGGTAAATTATTTCATTTTTCACCATGTTGGGGGATGAATTCCTTGCAAAATTTTGTGTCAAATTTTGCCTCTTAGAAGTAGTAATTTATGTGACACATTTCTTCTCTACTGGTGGCAAAATGGCTAATAACATCGCCATACATCCATAATAAAATTTAAAACATAATATTATTTTATATTGGTATATTGTTACCATATTCAAATAACTGAGCCCCTTTAACCGCTCTATTCTTTCTGCTCCCTTTCTTTATTTTATCTTATTTACGTTTTTTGAAAAAGAACATGCATGCATAGTTTCGGGTCGAACTCCCTATGCACCATTTCTTTAACTGAAACATTAAGATTTAACATTTAGTCTCTTCTCTCTCTCTCTCTCTCTCTGTGTCTAATTTATGTTCCAACATCCTGCAAATAATACACCCATTTTCTTCAGATGAGGTATGGATGTAAGCATTTTGGGCTTCTGATCCGAAAAAGCATAACATTTCTTTTTTCTTTTAGTTCTTGCTATAATTTTTTTTCCCTATTGTATTTTCATTCTTTTTTGGTGCCTAATTATTTTCATCTCCTTTTTCAGTTCTTTTGTGTCTTGCTTATACGTATTATCTGTTTGAAGGACAAAGCTTCAAAGGTGGTCCAAATAGAGAAGTGTTGAGTACTTGTAGTGGTAAGAAGCTAAGAGTGATTGCATTTTGTTATTTGTTTTCTTGTATTTATCATTATCTATTAATATATTAAATCTGAAAACATTCCACGTATCCTACTTTCCTGCCTACTGTTTTGTCATACAATATTATTATTTAATTATTTTATATTTATATTTATATTTAATTCTTCTCAAAGAAGCTACTTTCGTATTGACATACGGCAAGTTTAACTCTAATGTGTGATACATTTATAGTTATTATTTTTTGAGTTGACTTTTAAACCCTTATGAGGTTATGATTCTCCCATATCAAAATAGGTTAATCCATACATAAACTCTTTTTTTTATCAAACTTATACTAATTTAAGTAAATTCTAACAAAATTAATAAACTTTTAATTCTACAAATAAGTTTATAAATCTAAAATTATAATTATTTTTGTTCTACAAATATAAAATATTGATCATTTTTATTGTATACTTTAATTTATCTAATTATTTTATATAATATTTATTGATTTTATTCAACTAATCGTATCTATTTGTTATTATTTAATTATATTTTATTGAATTACAAAATAATATATGTATGAAATAAAATATAATAAAAAAAGTCATATATTAACCTATATTTTATGATTTTTTTATCATTCATATTGTTACAAAATTAAAATTGTATAATATTAATCATAAAAATATTATTTAATTATATTTAATTACTAAAATATATTTTTTAAATATTTAAACTCTTATGAATCTACAAATCAAGTTTACTAAAATTTCATAAATTTACTTAAATTCTCAAGTTTAAAAACCTTGGATGCACCATTTAAAAAAAAAAAAAAAAAGTGCATCATGGAGCAAACTGGTCCTTACTGTTCTTTGGAATTTAAAAGTATCTAGTGGTGGAGATCAAAAATTGTTGTGGTGCACCGCTGGTTCCAGTTGTCCACTCCCTTCCCCTGCACCTTCGCCGGCGCTCCACCCAATGTGCCACCACTGCTGGTCTACTTGCATCAATACCGTCGCCGTTCTTGGCATCGGGTTCGACCTTCATCACTAGCAATACTATCACCACGTTGTTGTCATCATGCTGCCCAGCCTCCATCTTTGGTAGTAGCTTCCATCTCCGACGACATTCATCTCTGATGACGGAGTTTCAGATTGAAGGGCAGTGTCTTGTGGTAGCACGCAACCTTCATCGTCTCGACCATAGAAGGCCCGCATAGAGGACATGGCAGCGGAGGAGGAGGAATCATCATAAGACCATTGCAACCCACACCACAACACTCGTCTTCCATGACCTGTAACTGCCACGACCACCACCACACCAACCTAATCGCACCGCCACAAGCTTCACTACATCATCCAACATTGCAGATTTTGCAACTTTTAATTTTTCCTTGGTACCTTGAATTTCGAATTTTTAGTTAAAGGGTGTTTGGGAGATAAGCGACGGCGACAGAAGGAAGAGCGCCGGAGGAGGCACAATTTACGATGGAGTTTGTTAGATTTGGGGGTTGGAGAGCTTTTGCATTTGATAACATTTATAATATGTTTAACTGCACTTCATAAAATATAGTCAAATAACTTAGTAACTTGCTCGCACCCTACTCTTTAGTTAAAATTAAGTGATATGTAATATATCATATTTAATCTAAGGCACCACATTCTCAACATATACCCTTTTCATGATGAAAATATTTTTTCTTTTTTCTTGTTTTACATGACATTTCATCTTTTACTTCTATCAATCATATCAAATCTGTAATCTTTTCATCATTACTTTTTGCTTCTTCTTTCTATTCCTAATCTCTTTCTCTCTCTATCTATCTTTTCATATATATTTTTTTTTTATTTCTTTCTTTTTCCTCTGCCTATCTATGTCTCTGTTCTTTGCTCGCTACTTTCTTTTCAGCCTTGATTTTTTGTTTTTCATTACTTACGATCTATTCTTTCTTCCTTCTTTATCTATATCTATATAATTTATTTATTATATACGTAAACATTCCATGCAGTTAATTTTTCTCCTAATTTTCTCTTATATTGTATTATTATATTATCAGTATTTTATTTGTTTTCAATTTCTTTTCCAATGAAGCTATTATTGTTCTGATTTATTTCTCTTCCGAGGATAAAACCATTTTTTCAATTTTTTTATATCAAATATTATCCTTTTCTTATTAAATGCACTTTGCTTTCATTCTCATTTATATCTCTTATTATTTTAAAAGTCATATATATGAGATAATTTAATTGGTTAATAATATAAAGTAAATTTTTATTGTCATTACATCAAAAATTAAGCTCTAACTATAATTGTAAGTAAAAATTTATTAAAAAATAAAAATATAATTTATTTATTATATACATAAACATTCCACGCAGTGTAACTTTTTGCCTAATTTTCTCTTATATTGTATTATTATATTATCATTATTTTATTTGTTTCCAATTCCTTTTTCAATGAAGCTATTATTGTTTTGATTTAGTTCTTTTTCGATGATAAAACCATTTTTTAAATTTTTTATATCAAATATTATCCTTCATTTTTATTGCACTAAATGCACTTTGCTTTCTTTGAATCTTCCATTAGTTTAAAAGTTATGCATATGAACGAACTAGACTTTTTTGACTTGTGCAAT
Organism: Pterocarpus santalinus; assembly: GCA_031439595.1. Classification (NCBI taxonomy): domain Eukaryota; kingdom Viridiplantae; phylum Streptophyta; class Magnoliopsida; order Fabales; family Fabaceae; genus Pterocarpus; species Pterocarpus santalinus. The sequence continues at coordinate 65,631,151 of CM062532.1, forward strand.
GCGCAGGATAAAAAAACTTTTGACAAATATTTTATAAAAAATAGACTGTATATAAAAATTACATAATTTGATCTAAAACTAACAAAATAACTGATAAATATAAAATTTAATATATGATTTCATTAAAACTTTAATAACTTGAAAAAATAAAGTCTAATATAAAAAATACTAAAAATTAAAAGTAAGAAAATAGTAAAATAAATTCTTTATGTTTGTTTAAAAATTCAAATTTCTTTTAAGGGACTAAATTGATATAAGTATAAAAATTACAAATTATATAATAATAAATTATTAAATAATAGCAAATAAAATTATCTGCTTTCAATTTTTATCAAACAACTCAAAAAAAATCATTTTTTTCTCCTTCCCTATTTTTCAACATTCCAATAAATTAATTTTAGAGATAAAATTATATAAAATATTCTATATAACAATAAATTATTCAAATAAAACAAACAATTAATTATTAAAAATATAATTTATTTTATAAAATATATATTTCTAATTTTTAAGTGATAATTGAAAATACCTAAAATCAATTATTAAATTTATAATTTATATAATTTTTGTGTACTTTATTACAAATAGAGACTGTAGAGTTATATGTTTACTATAGACTAGTATTTTCATTTGTTTCAAAGTTAGGAATTTATGTGTGATTTTTAAAGAAATTATGAAATGAAATAATTTCTTAAATGCTAAATTTATAGTTAAGTTTTGTTTGTGAGTTCTCTTTCAAATTTATTAAAAATTTATTTAAGCATTTTACTTATGATGATAGAGTGTTTTTCAAAAATATTATATGTTAAGATTTTTTTCCAGTCACCTGCAGCCCATGCAACGCACGGGTGCTGCAACTAGTTAAATACAATTACAAAACTTTTTCTTATGTCGACATTATATAAAGAAACGAAATTCAAATTAAAAAAGGATCAATATATATGGGGAAAAGTTACAAAATCTGGAGAACTTTAAATGGTGCTTTTAAAGTTCGAAGTAAAGTACAATTTCCTCAATTTTTTTTTTTAGGAAAAATTGTACCTTACCCTTTAAAGTAGAATCCAAGTGTATTTTACCTTCTAATATATAAAAATATGCAATTTAACACCATGATATTTTCAAACTGTATAAATAAGACTTTTTGTTAACACTACTGTTGAATATGAGTTCTAAGTTTCTGAATTACGGTTTCAACAAAAAGTTCGCTTCTTCCTTGTTTTCATATTTATAAATTTATTGGGTCAATTCCAACTTTAATGGTACATGTGAGCGAGTTTCAAATTCAATAACACATGATCACTAATAGTGATATTTAATAGTAGAGTTAATAGAAGGTCTCATTAACATAATTTGGAAATGTCAGGGTGTCGAATTACACATTTTTAAATATTAAGAGTTAAAGTACACATGATTTATATTTTAGGGGGGTAAAATATTTTTTTATCTTTTTTCTTTTTTGGTACAATGCTAATAATGAGATTAAAACCTATGACCGTATGCAAATTATCCTAACCCTTCTTCACTAAACCACATTTAATGGCCTTTATTTTTTTTCTATTTTTGATTTATTCACTAATTTTCTGTCAAAATGACCGGTTTGGTCCAATTGTTTTCAATTATGATAATAAGTACAAATGTTTTCCAATTGTTTTCAGATTTTTATAAAATGAGAATTTTTTAAATGTCATTAAGTTATTCTTTTTTATCTATGACCTTAATTGGAAGGTCAAAATGTAGCTGCATGTCAAAAATATTTTTCAATTTTGTACATTTTATCGACATAAATTATAATTAGTATATTTTATTTTGTAAAACGTTTTGTTAAATTCTTTATTTATCCCTATATCAACTAATTGTATTCATAAAAAATAAATATTCATTTGATCTCCTTTAATTTTAAGTTGTTTACATACTACCTTATGATGACATATTACTTTTGATATTAATTTTTTTGGTGTAACAAAAAATAAAGACAGCAAAAACGCAAAACTAACGTTTGAAATTAACACCTAAGGCATAAGCTAACAAAGCCCCTTGCAATCCTTAAGGGGGGTCTGAAGCAAAACCAAGCCTTCCTCTTGTCATGCTCTCGGCTTTGCAAGAAAGTCTGCACATTGATTACCCTTATGGTAAGTATGGCACAAGGAGACAAACCAATCTCTAGAAAAAGCAATCTTGATATCATGGATGATGATGACGATGGGTGCAAAACAATGGCATGGACCCACCCCCTTAAGAATGAAGTCAACAATCATCTTAAAGTCTGAGACACATTCCAAGACACGGATACCTTGATCCCAACTTTTGATATTAATTAAACAACTCAGTTCTTTTCTCTTAAAAAAAATTGTAGATTTTTTAATAGGCACTTCTATTTTAGGATGTCACCTACACAGGGCGGGGGCTAAGAGTGCCTCCCCACTCCCCATCCCCACCACCTTAAACCCTCCTTACCCCTGTCCTCGATCCCTGTAGTGGGGGATGTTTTCTTCCCATCCTCGTTCCTTGCCTCCCCACATGTCCTTGTGGGGATCCCCAAAGGTTGAGGTGTTGTGAGAATGAAGGAGAAGTAGAGGCTAAGGCATTGTGACTCTCAGGAAGGACGTCTAGTCTAGGCGGCCGCTGTTTAGTGCTATACGCAGTTATGGGCAATGTTGCAATGCAATCTGGCGAGGGCTGAGGGCATTGTGGCTGTTGCTGGCGTCGCAAGGGCTAGAAATGCGATCTGCAGTGGCTGTTACTGGCTAAGGACGATGTGGCATCGTGAGGGCTAATGGCGTTGTGGCTGTTAAGAAGAAGAAGAAGAAGAAGAAAAGGGCAAGACTAGGAATGGCGCAAGGATGTTCTATGTTTCAAATGAGGAAATGACTTAGGGTTAGAAATATTTTTAATTATTAAATTAAATAAATATATGTGAAATGTCATAAAAGTATAAATATAGTAAATATTCATTAAAGGTAATATAGTATTTTCATACATGTGAGGTCCTCGTGGGGCGGGAAGGTCGATTCTCACCCCCACCCCTATCCCCTCGGGGAAAAATCCCCCACCGCGGGCCCCAAATGATGCAGTCCCTGTGGGGATCCCGGCTATGTGAGGATTTTTGATATCCCTACTTCTATTTATGGAAAGTTTAGTAGAGATGTGTAATTGGGAAATTTTTGTTTTCATCATAGCTGGTAGACATAATAATTTAATAAAAATAAAAGCAAAATAAATTAAAAGAACAGATAAAATCCAAGTATACACAACATAACTAAGTAGTAACTAAATCCAAACAATGGAAACCAAGATAAATGTCAAAGAGGTAAAATAGAAATGTTATATTAATCTTTACTTTGACCATATTTAATCTTAACTTTCATATAATAGGAAAATCCAAACAATATTAATTTTTAGTCTAACAATGTTTAAGAAGTCTGTCGAGAAGAAATAAAATTGGTATAATAAATGTTTGGGCTTGCCGATGCTAGAAATTAAGAGGATTCCGATGGCATACAAAAATTACTTTGTTAATTTTCGAAATCAATGAATAACACATATAATAAGAAAAACATAAGGTGATTAAATATATTTACTGTTAATCTGGTTCTTATTGTCACAAATCATAGTAGCTTTGATGATCAACGTCGTTCATGGCAAGGACTCTAGAACGAAGCTTGTTCCAAATCATGTTTCACGATAGTGATTCTAGTTCCTTCAATAGCTTACTCTTGAGAGATAGGAAATAAAACTCACATTACATTTCGACTCCGAGAATGTAAGAGCGTGTTTGGTTTATTCATTTTCTGTTTTGATTTTCACAAAAAACAAAAAATGCTATAAAAAAAATATGTTTGGTTAGTCATTCTCATTTTTGTAAATACTAGAAACGATAAAAAGATGTTTTCATTGTTTTCAGATTGGGACGGTGGCATTTTTGTGATTTTAATGACATTGTTCCTTTTCTTTTTCCTTATCTCGCGTTCACCCCTTTGTTTAGTCATCCCCTACCTCCAAACTAAACACACCAACCATGATTGCTCTATGCTGTAGATGTCAACGATGAGTGAAATTGCTCCCTTACATTTCCCTCGCTGCTAACTTCTCTGTCCTCTTGTCCCACACCTCTAACCTCGACAATTGCCACCATAATCTCGAAGAAGCATAATCTTAGAGCAACTAAATCCACCTCTAATCAATGCTGGAAAGTCAGAAACTGACCCAGTATGCCCAAGTGGATTGCACTGCCACCACCAACTTCCATCTTTTTGGAGGCTCTCTTTAACACCTCACGAACCTGAGTGTGAGCCTGGCTAGTGCATCTTCTTATTAGGTTCTGCCATTATATTGTTTGCGTTGCTGTACATGTCATTGATCAAACAATTAAAGCTTTGATTCTACCTTTGTCTCACTCTCTGTTTCTCCATTTCTCTATTTTTGTTTCTTTGCTTCTACATTATGTGCCTATGCTTCTCCATTTGAAAGACTTTTGTTAGGTGGCAATTGCTTTTTTGGAGGTATATGAAGCCCTCTAATGGTGCTCAAACTGGGTTTCGCAAATGTGAGGCCCATTGTATAGGTGCCCTCTTGGTTTCTTTTTTTGTGAGGATAAAGATAAAAAATCTTATGAAGAGTGTAAGAGATTTAGCCTCCCTCATATGATGAATTACATGTAGATTTTGATATCTAGACTCTCTTTCTTTCATGTTTTGCCTCGTATGTGTGTTCTTTGATGAGAGAAAAGATAGAAAATGAAAATAAACAAAAATAAACATATTTTTAAAAATTGAAAAAATGAAAATAGAAATGATTTCTAAGAAATTAAAATGGAGAATGAAAATAGGAAATGTTTTCATAAATCAAACATTCCCTAAAGTTTTTAAAATGTAATGGAATAACAATTTGACAAGAAACTAAAATGTGAAAAAGTAGCCCCGAAGAGGTGTACAATAGTAATGATACTGTGTAGATAGCAAAAAGATTGGCACATTGTGCTATGCACCATGTAAGTTGGTGCATTATGCACTTGTGCTTACCATAGTACTTTCTCCCAAAGGTCCACTAGTGCACACCATCTCCTTTTTTGCGAACAATACCTAGCCCAAACAATTGAATCGCCAAACACACTCACCTGCACCCAGAGCTTGCATCATAGCCATGTTCTTTGTGATTTGAGCAAGGGACTGTGATTTGCATCGTACAATTGTGTCATCCTTCCTTGCTTGTGTGTGGAACAGCAATAAGGAACCTGCTTATAAAGAAGCCAAAACACAGCCTCGTTGCCATGATTCAAGCAAATGGAGGAGATCACGTGGATTGCGTTGATGGCCTGGGTCACGAAAGATTAGCACTAGTGCGACACTGTTGCCTGCACGTGGTGGCACGTCATTATTTTTTTGTTGTTGCTGCTCGCTTAAGATAAGGAGTGACGACGGTGTAAGGAAGAAATGCAGTGGTGGGCTGTGGTGCTCTAGTAGCGGGGCACAGGCTGAGGAACTGCAGCTGCTAGTGAGTGTTCCACCTCTACCACTTTAGACTTAAACAATGGCCGCTTGCACGGTTGCTGGACTCAAATGGTGGTAGAGCACTTCGAAGGAGGAGAAAGAAGAAGACTATTATCACGGTTAATAGTGTTTGGATGTTCTAATCAAATCTTGACCATTCAATCACGTGGTGCATGGTGCACCAAACTTCTCCTGATGCACAGCATAACGCACAAAAAAGATAATATGAGCATAAAGAAATTCAAAAGTTTAAATTGACAAAAACAAAAGGCGTTATATTATGCACCGCCTGATTTTTGCACCATGCACCTAGGTGATTCAATGGTAAAGATTGATTGTGTATTAGTGCTCTAATTAGTTATGATACACCAAAGTAACACTTCTTTCTTCCTATTCTAGCTTGCAACATTCATCATGATGCCAAACTTGTGGCCTCCTTCACCTCGCGCTCTCCGTCGACAGCGTCGTGGTTGGTGTCGATGCAAAGGTGGATTATGGACTACTTCCAACCTTCAGCTACCTCCCCGACGCATGGCCATTGAGCTTCATTGGATTCTACTGTCTGTGGGTTGATTTAATGAGTATCACTGGTTGATTTAATTAGCTAGTGGCACCAGCGAGCTCGACAACGTCCTACTCCAATAGATCAATCGGCCCCCGCAATGAAGAAGGGCACCTCACAACAACTAACACAAGGCTTTCTTTGCGACTTGTATTCTTGGGCCTTTTTTAGAGCTTGTTTCTCTTTATTTGACAATGCTTTCATCTGGATACATGTTGGCACTAAACTTACTCTCTAAATGTTAGGACCATTGAGCCTTTGAACATTTAATCTTTTGATGGATTAGAATTCAATGCGAAGCTAAGCTATTTTAGTGACTAAAGATCTTAATTTTGTTTGTTGGTTGGTAGAGTATGCATATACAATGATAGTAGTAATGGCTGGGAATGTCTATAGCTTTAGGATCATTATGCTCAAATTGTTGTTGCTATTGGACTTGCTGAAGTTCACAATGGTGGTGGTGTTAATGATGTTGATGATGCTACAATGGACAGCAAAAGGGAGGGTATGAGGGAGGAGGGGCCAAGTTTGGGGGTGGGTGGTTTGGGAGGAAGGAGAGTGATGAAAAATTTATTGTGCTATACTTAAGGATAATATATCATAATACCAATAAATCTTAATCTTTAGATAATAAAGTGCATTAAGCACCATAGTTAAGGAGGGGCATAGCGGGCAACGCCCAAAAACATAACCATAAAAATGAATTGTTGTTAATGTGGGGATATATTTACATTTTTATCCCATGCAATTGGAGATGGAAGCAAGAATGATGTGTTTGGTTTCAAATTCACTACCTTACATATCTCCTTTTCTATTTGATTTGAAGGATTGGAAAGTAGGAGCCCATAGACACCTACTAAATTACTAACTAATTATGAGTAAATGAATAAAAGACAAATGAAATAACAAGTTAATATTCCATATTGCAATGACTAATGAATAATCAACACTAATTGACAACTATGCAAAAAAAAAAAAGAAAGAAAGAAACTCCATTTTTTTAGATTTAGCTGCTAATATTGTTCAACTCCTCCATCGCTTTCATCTGCCGGTCTTGCCATACGCCAACCACTTTTGGATCCCATTTTGCCTCGTACACAACTTCGATTTTGCGTTACACATATAGCTAAAAAAAATTACTTTTTAAGAAGAGATAAAAGAAGGAAGGAAGTAGGAATATAGAGTAAGAGTGCATTTATTTCAAATTTTGAAAAAAATGATTTTGAAATTTATGAAGTTGAAAATTAATTTTTTTTAAGAAAATACTCTTTTCAATCTTTTAAAAAAATTAAAAATTAACTTTTTTGAGAATCTAATTATTTTTAAAAATTTATTTAAATATATAAAAATTGATTTTTTTAATAAAAAATAATTTTTTTGTTAAAAAAAATTACAAACAAACACACTCTAAAACAAATTCACATATGTATTTCCCGACGGATACCAAACCCACACAACAACTTATTTCCTCAAGCAACCACACTTCATTTCAAACTCTTAACAATTTGTGCGCTCCTTCTCTAATTCCTACTACACCAGCTTTTGCACCGATGTAAGCAACTTTCGCCACTCATGGTGACAACCGCCATTTAAAATGGCAGAGCGTAGCATCCCTCGAGTGGGAGGCAAAGCCAAGATGACTGTCAATATGGAAATCCATTTTTGTGTGAATGATACATTTCCAAGCTAGTAGTGATGAAGGAAAAACCGACAAAAAATAACATAATTGAAATTGAAGGAAATCCCAAGATGATATTAATGTTCTATATTCACTGTCTGGCTTCATTTTGAAAAAGGATGGTGGTAGAAAACTATTAACGTGATATAGAAAACTATAGGAAAAGGTAGGATAATGAACAACTTTAACATACCTTTCTAACCTAAAAGGTTTTTAAGCAAATTGTACATATGGATAAATATTAAAAAAAAATTATTATACACCAAAAGCAGACAATCCTATTTTTTTGGCATTTTTAAGAGATTTATATTTTTGAATACTGTCGTAATTAAGATGTCATTCTCACAATTATTTTCCCTAAGATTTAAACCTATACCCTTTTCTAAAAGTGCAATTTACTTATTACTTTAGCCCACTGTTCTTGGCAGAAGACAATCACTTTGTATTAGACTAGTGGATGGATAGTATTATTACTAAAATCAATCTAAAGAAAGAAAGAAAAGCAAGCGGGGTCAATTAGATGCGCGTCTCACCAATAATTCAATTTTTCTTTCTGCCCAAACGAGAGGGGGCAAAAACAGTATTTAAAAGCCACGCTAGCTGGAGTCTTTATTCGTCATTTCATTTCTGCAGTTTCCTGCATTGTGTTCTCTCTCTCTCTCCGAACCGAAACCCTAGAAATCATCTTCATCAGAATCTGACAAATTCCCCTAACGGAACCCTGGATTTTCTCATCAAACCATCACCTCCCCTGCCCAATTACTCACTCAATCTAAGTCAGATAGTCCAAGCCACCACCCCCGATCTCGCACACAACCCTAATTCCTAAATCCCGATCCCAATCCCCCTTTCTCTCCGTTAGTTCCCTCGATCGGCGTCGTTTCCCGAACAATTCGATCCAAAACAAACCTCGATTCAGCTACGGCGGCTCTCGCGCATGGGTAAGATTCTCCGAGAAACCGCGAAGCCATCCTCCAATTCCTCCTCGCCGTCGCCGTCATCGGCTCCGGCAACGACGTCGTCGACGTCCGTCACGGAAACCGTGAGGGGCTCTCACCAGTTCAAGATCACGGGATATTCCCTTTCGAAAGGGATCGGGATTGGGAAGTACATAGCTTCGGACACGTTCTCAGTTGGTGGGTACGATTGGGCGATCTACTTCTACCCTGACGGGAAGAGCGTGGAGGACAATGCCACCTACGTTTCCCTCTTCATCGCGCTTGCCAGCGACGGCACCGATGTTAGGGCTCTGTTCGAGCTGACCCTGTTGGATCAGAGCGGGAGGGAGAGGCACAAGGTCCATAGCCATTTCGAGAGGACGCTCGAGAGCGGGCCTTACACGTTAAAGTACCGGGGTAGCATGTGGTATGTGTAATTTCGCGTTATTTCTATTTTATTATTGTTTTTTTACCTGTTAGTTTTTTAAAAATTAAATTTTTGTTTTGATTTCTTCAATGGGTCTTGTTTTTTTAACTTGATCTTATGCGTTTCGTGGAATATGGTATGAAAAATGTGTTTTTGGCATATGGGGTAGTTGGATGAGTTTCGATCATGATGCGTGAACTCGCGTGTAATACGTGTTGCTGGGAGATGCTATATTTTCATTGTACCGTGACTGATAAGCTATTGGTTGTTGAGTTTAAGTAGTTATCGAGTTTAGAAGGTCGGGTGTGTCACTGTTTAAATTTCTATGTGGAGTATCTAAATGCTGCTGTTGTATACCAAGTTGTTTGATTACTTTCTTTTGATATATAAGGTTAAGTCTTATCATGTGTTAAGAAGGCCAAGGGTGTAGCTGTCTGGTTGTGCTATTTGTCTGATGGAGTACACAATTCATGGAATGATGCAAGGGGTAAAATCTTTTCTCCCTTGCTCCTACAAATGCATATATTTGTTGGGATTCCTTGGAAAGGGTTAAAGGGAATAGTAATTTGAGATATAGAGAGAGGAAGTGGTGGAGTAAGAGAATGGAATGTCGTATGATGAGTATCTTTGAGAGAATTACTTCTATGGAATGCAAATAAGTCAAACCAATACTCACTTGTTGAGCAGCCTTCATATTATTTGTGGGTTTATTTTTTAATCCTCATCTTACATTTCTCCAGTGGGACACTCACTGTTGTTTTGAAATCAATTATCTCACTTGTACAATTTCTGCACGAGCACACACATATTATTGTTTGTTAGAAGGGAATTGAAACAGTTTATAACTGCCTAATATTTTGATTTCTGGTGTTTCAGGGGTTACAAGCGGTTTTTTAAGAGAACAGCTCTAGAGACATCAGACTACCTTAAAGATGATTGTCTCTCTGTGAATTGTAGTGTTGGTGTTGTGAGGTCTCGTACAGAAGGCCCTAAAATCTATTCGATAGCAATACCACCTTCTAACATTGGTCAGCAATTTGGGAAACTGCTGGAAAGTGGAAAAGGAAGTGATGTGAGCTTTGAAGTGAATGGAGAAGTTTTCGCTGCTCATAAATTGGTACTAGCAGCTCGCTCCCCTGTTTTCAGGGCCCAGCTTTTTGGTCCTATGAAAGATCAGAATACCCATTGTATAAAAGTTGAAGATATGGAGGCTCCAGTTTTTAAGGTATGATTAAATGCTGCTTGTAAATAAATATATCTATGGTATACCTGCCCAGAGGGTATTATTATTGACCATTTTATGATAACTCAAGTGTTGGCAGTCAACTGAGAGAACACATGGACCTCTCTGAAAGATCTCTCTCTCTCTCTCTCACACACACACACACACACACACACACACACACACATATATATATATATATATATATATGGGGGAAAAAAAAAAAGAGACAGGTGCCAATGTAAATTTATCATAGCTATAAGCTTGTTTGTGGTTTCTTAGTTTCTAGGTTCCTCTTTGGTAAGTTGTTCCAGCTGGTTCTGATGGTATAATTGCTAAGTCTGAATTATCTTATTTTTGAACATGGGACATGAATTCAGGGACTTGAAGAAAATTCGTACTCTATTAATATTGTAATTTAGTAGTTTGCATTTAGAATTGGCAGATTCACAAAACACACGGCTTTTTGTGGTCACAGGAAGAAGTTACTTGATGTTTTTTATAATACATGCTTTAGCTTGGAAATCGATTCTCGTAATTCTATTGAATTGAACTAGTTTCATTTTTTCTGGATGCTACATGATATCAATTTGAGTTTAATCTTTGATGTTAACAGACGTGATTTGATGTTTCACGCAATATAAAAAATTATTTGTTAAAAATATCTTAAACATGTAGAGAAAATCGATTAAACATAGCAATGAAAGTTGATACCTTTTTTTTAATTTGTTTCTTTACCTTCAGATATAGATACCCTGAGAAGGAAATGCCATAGTTTTGTTGTTTGTGAATACATTATGGGAATACAGTGTGATTTGATGTGGTTTCTACTTTCTATACAATTACAACATGGAAGGTTTGCGTGCAATGGGAATGTAGCGGTATGATAAATTATGCTGAGCAGTTTGCATGTGGAAAGATTTGTCAGCTATGCCTTTCCTCTATTTTGTAGGCATTGCTTCATTTTATGTACTGGGACACGCTACCTGACATGCAAGAGCTCACTGGGATGAACTCGAAATGGGCAACAACCTTGATGGCTCAGCATCTGCTAGCAGCAGCTGATCGTTATGCTTTAGAGAGGCTTAGGCTGATGTGTGAAGCAAGTCTGTGTAAAGATGTTGCAATAAACACTGTGGCTACGACTTTAGCCTTGGCAGAGCAGCACCATTGTTTCCAGCTGAAAGCAGTCTGTCTCAAGTTTATTGCAACCTCTGAAAATCTCAGAGGTGTGTTTATCTTCTTTGAATTCCTATGTTGTTGCTCACTAAAAAAAAAAGGGGGGGGGGTGCAATATTAGGAATATAAAAGCTCTGAATGTCCGGAGGTAACTATGATTTAAAGTTAAATTTGTTGCTGAAAATTAACAGTTATGGTTTGGCACTATCATGTCCCCAGTTTGAACTTGAATGCAAATAATAGTTCAGTGACGTCGTAGTGTTATGACCGGTTAATTTGTGCTAGTTAACCTCATGAATCCTTAAAACTTTTTGTAGTTTTTACCAGCTCAGAAGACTGACATGCTTAGGTTATTGACAATTAGTATGTCTTCCAAGATTTTGATTTAACTAAAGGATGCTATATTTGGTATTCATATTTTAGACACATTTGTTTGTGGTATTAACGAAAATTTTTGTTGCGGTAAATTCATCTGTACCAATTTGAACAAATTGTGCATACATTTTTATTCTTCATCCAGAAATGTAATTATCAACTGAAGTATTTTCTTCCTTTTGGTTCTTCAGCTGTGATGCAAACTGATGGGTTTGAGTACCTGAAGGAAAGTTGCCCATCTGTTCTGACTGAGCTATTGGAGTATGTGGCGAGGTTCACTGAACATTCGGACTTTATGTGCAAGCATAGGAACGAGGCAATACTTGATGGCAGCGACATAGATGGGAGGCGGGTGAAGCAAAGACTTTAGTGTTTACCCTGAACAGCTTTCTGTACAACCCTCTTCCACTCTCCTTTTTAAAAGATAGCAAGAGCCATAGAGGGAGATGATAATCTTTTATAGGATTAGAGGCAATTTTTAATTTTCCTTAGCTTGTTGCCTTATTCATGTGTAAGAGATGTAAATGTATTTTGTGTTGGTGATATTACTGGTCTGCTTGACATAGGTTTCTGTAATATCTGTAGTTTTTCATTTTCCTGGAAAACCATTTGTCTGAAAATATTGATCACTGCTCAGTTTGTTTTTGTATTCTGACATTCTAATTGTTCCTTCATTCTTGTGGCATAAGTCATCTTAAAAGACATTAGAGAGATAACTACTGATGAATTACCCTTAATGCATGCATCAGTGTCATTACGCCATTACTTGTTAAGCAGCCTCAAAATATTTGCGATCGGGGTTGTTTTAGAATTTTCCACTCGATAATCCGGTTACTGTGTTGCTAACACACTTTTTTGTCTGGTATTTCTTTAAATTTAAACATTAATTTGTCTCCTTCTAACAAACAATATTAATGGTCTCAGTTGTGAAATTTTGTTTCCCTCTTGAGGACTCATATGTGAATTGAGAGGAACGATTGCCTATAAGTAGATTGATCGAATACTGAGTCTGCAAATATATGGAGCCATGTTATTTTATTGGATGATATCTTGTCGCATATAAGAAAGCTATGTGTATGGATATATTCTTTATTTTTTCTTATAAGGTTGTCTCCACTTGTAAAGTATGGGATTAGTCTTCGGTTAACTAATGGAGTTGTCTATTAGCATAGGCGATTTCTTCGAAACTTCAATCCTTTTGTCCACCATGTCCATGATCACGTGCGCGTACGGCGAAAGTGTGATTAGCCTTGGGCGAGGACAATTTGGCTTGGGGGCAATTTCGGCAGAACAGAAAAGTTTAGCATAGCTTGATTTTTTGCTTTGACAAGGCGGGGCAGCATACGTCTGTGTAACCAAGGTCAAACTCTTGTTTCGATTGCTTCTCAACACACAACACGTTCTCTCTCTGTTTTCACACCTTCGTTCTTCGCCTTCCCATAATCGTAAGGTTTTAGGTTGCGCATGGAGAAGGATCTCCCAGAATCCGCACACCAAAGTCAACCCTCTAACTCTTCGACGGCAACAACGACATCATCGTCAATATCGAATACTGAGATAGCGAAGGGCTCTCACGAGTTCAAGATCACGGGGTACTCGTTGTCAAAAGGGATTGGGAGCGGCAAGTACACAACATCAGAATCGTTCTCGGTGGGTGGGCATGATTGGGCCATCTATTACTACCCTGACGGCAAGAACGTCGACGACAACGGTACCTACGTTTCACTCTTCATCGTACTTGTCAGCGACAGCTCCGATGTTAAGGCCCTTTTCGAGTTGACCCTTTTGGATCAGAGTGGAAACGAAAGGCATAAGGTGCATAGCCATTTCCAATGCCCCCCGGCAAGCGGGCCTTACACGATAAAATCCCGCGGCAGCATGTGGTAAGTTGAATATTTATTTGCATGATTTTTTTTTTTAAAATTCTTTTATTCGTTTCTATAGTATGAACTGTGAAAATTAGTCCTTCCTTCCATAATAATTATCAATTTGGATAAAAAAATTTTATTTATAATAGTTGCTATTTTCATGTATTAATAGAATATTTATTATTAGTTTTTTAATTTTAATTTTTTTTTATTGGTTCAAAAATATGCTTACTTTTTACTACATAATAAAATTATAATTTTCATTATATAATAAAATTTAATAAAAATATTTTAATAAATTTATATTATAATTATGTATTAATTTTAAATTTTTTAATCTATATAAAAATAATCAAATTAACAACTATTTAGAACTGGAAAATGTGCTAGCCTATGTTGTGTTGCGATCCTAATACGATGATTTGCGTGCAGTACATGCGACACTTCTTTAATTTGTAGTATTTAGAATTTAGAATGTTGCGTGTACATAGTATATGTATACAGGTGTGGTTGAAGTTTCCATGTGAATTGGGAAGTACCTATGAGAATTTCGTGTGGAAAATCTTGTTATGCTCCATTTATAATTTGACACTTTAGTTTTGTGGGTTATTATTATTGTTCACTTTCACTACATTTTTAATGAAATGGTTGAAGTGTTAAATTGTGAATGAAATATAATACGATTTTTCTTGTTACATGGGCAGCTGAGTTTTTCTTGGTTTGTATACCTTGGCTATCTTATATTCTTATTCTGAAAGCAGCTGTACAGTGTAGACCATGTTGTGTGATGATTTTTTTATAATAAATAAAATAAGTCTCTTCTCTTGTGTTGACAAAGGTGTTTCCATTTATGATATTGTGCTATTCCTATGACGAAGTAGGTTTTATTTAAGAGAAATGATAAATGCATAGAGAATGCAGCCTCTCAAACTATTAAAGACGTGGCTGAGAAAACTTGAGCTGGATGAAAGTTTATAAATGTTTTGCGAAGGTCTTGTCTGAACTCTGAAATCTTTGGAAAGGACTAGTGTCGTTAATTTGAGAAGTATTGTACTTTTTGAGAGAATTGCTTGGGTGTGTCATGAGCCTTCAGATTATTTGTGTTTGGGGTCGTTTTAGAATAATCCATTCCATCCCTTAAATCATGCGATGTGAGATTATTTTTAAATAATCATGTCACTAGTTCAATTTCTAATTTTCCCGTTGAATGTATGAGATATGCTGGTTGTCAAATTAAAAGCGAAGCCAAACAGTTTGATAAATGCCAAATGTTTGATATCTTGTGTTTCAGGGGTTACAAGCGATTTATTAAGAAAACAGATCTTGAAACATCAGACTACCTCAAAGATGATTGCCTTCATGTGAATTGTAGCGTTGGTGTTGTGAAGACAAGCACGGAGGGCCCTAATTGATGCATAAGCAATTGCTCAGAATCCTCACTGCCATAACCATATTCCATTTGTGATATAGAGCAAGGATAAGTTCTAAAATGGTCATTATTGAGTTATGGATCATCTTGGTTTTTGAATCCTGTCCATAAAAAAAATTTATCGATAATTATTTTATTATATAAAAAATATTATATATAAAATTCAATGAATAGGATTTAAAGACCAAGATGGTTCTTGGACCATTTTAGCCATGTCCATAGAACAAGTACTAGAACCAGCAAAACTATATTGAGCTCATAATTGCAACGGAACATTATGACTTCATGGGGGACCTTACTGGGGCATAAGGAAATAGGACAAGGTCATAGTATATTTACATGTATAATAGGTTCCTACATTGTATATTGTTTGACTATTATTGTATAGATCTTATCTTTATACAAGATTTTCTCGTTACAACCATTTATTATGCCGTTCTTTGTCATGAATCCAAATTTCAACCACCTGCGATACAATGCTCCCTATAAGCGTTTTGCCCCGATTAAGATCCAGTATGAGCACTAGGATTCGGAAAATGTCTTTTATGAATAAATTTATAAAATTACAACAAACAAGAGCCAAATGCATCTTATGATCCTAATTTAGTAATTCATTAGTCTTATTACAATTTTTTTTTTATCTTGATTTGTATAATTGAACGTGTTACACTATATTTTAATGTACTTAATATTCTCCCTTTTGGTAAAATTAAAGTTTAATCAGAACTATATCGTAACAAAGTAAAAGAAAAAAAAAGCATTCCTCTATTCTTATTTTCTAATTAGGGATGTAAAAAAAAACTCGCCTCCATAAGTATTCGTGGATAATGGGGACGAGAATTTTAAATACCTACATATTAAACGGGGCGCGAGCAGGGATCACTAACCATACTCACGGGTACCTGATATAAAATTATTATTTTACCCTTAAATTATTAACTTAGTCAAACTAATGTTGTTGCCGTTATTTAAATTGATTGCATTAATGTTTAAATTTGGAAGTTGGATTTATTTATATTTATTATGTGTTGGATAACTATTATGTGTTTATTTTTATTTTAAATATTTTAAGTTGTTAGAATTTATATTATAGAATTAGATTATTGTGCTTATTTTGTATTTATTTTTATTTTTAGTATCTTAAGTTGTTAGAATTTGGATTGTGGAATTATATTACTATTTTATGCTTATTTTAAGTATTTTATGGTATTAAAATTTTTTATTTAATTTAATTTTTTTGAATTTTTAATATTCTAACGAGTATCCATAGATATCTAAGAGTACACGTAAATCCGCGAAAAAATAAAAAATGGATACTTGTGCGGATATGACGTGATGGCGGGTATTTATCCATGGGGTGGGGGAAGGGGGGCTATCCCTGCCCCGCCTCACCCCATTGACATCCCTATTCTTAACACATCTCTCGACCAAAACACTCATAAAATTTGTGCATCTCCTATCTTCACTCTAGCTTTAATATCTTTAATCACACCTTTAACAAAGTTCAAAGGCTTATCTGTTGTGGTGGCCACTTTTGAGTGACAGGATAGTTGAGGTTGCGGTAAATTTGGTTGTGTATTGGGTGCTAGAGAAATGTTTTTTGTACCACTGGGGTAGGTAGACACCTTAGACACCCAGAGATAGAAAGGAGAAAAAAAAATTGTAAAAGAAAATAAAAAGAGTGAAATGATTGATGGAGAGAAAAAAAGCTGAGAGAGGGTGTTGGGGTGTTGGAGAAAAAGATATGTACAAATAACATACCTCTTGGGTGCTATGGAGGTTGAGGCATAATTTAAAGTGGTCCATGTGAGCTACATGGCTACCATGCCTGATCCCCCAAAGCCTCTTTGTTTATGAGAGCTTGAGGTTTGGGGGCCTTGTGGTCCATTAGAGCTCTTTGGCTATCTAAGTAATTGCATATATCCCTAACTTGAGATACCCTACCAGCCCATAACTTTAACTGAACCATTGCTTCTTTTGTTAGGCTCAATTCCTTGGACTCATGCAACCCCAATCCTATGCTTTATGAATGTGGGTAAATCCACCCCCCTAATATTGCCATCAATTCTCATTCAAACCCCCTATTCATGCCCTGACATGAGCACCACTTTAATAACACACCCATTTTGTATACGCCAAGAATTAGTAGAGAAGGATATGTTCATCCTCATCCTAAAACGCCTCTTATCCCACCCTTTACCATACAGCTCCAAGCTTCGCCTCCTTTGCTTGGCACCAATGATACAGTAGATCTAAAGTTAATCAAAAACAAATATATTCTATATGTTAAACTAATTAATGATCGGTGGCTTTATTCCTTCTTCAAAATTATCGATATTTAAATATCTTTCACAATAGAAAGTAACACAGAAAGTGTTATAACTTAAAAAATATATTACACCTCATTTCAAAATAGATCTAAACATCTTCATAATCTACATGACCATCAATATAGAAACATTAATAAAGGGAAGCAAAACAACCTCAAATGGGACAATAACAACAAAATAAAAAGACATAAGATCTGCAATTGATAGAAGTAGCAGATTTGGATAACTATACTTAAGATTTAAAAGATTAGAGTCATTTATTAGATAAAGAATTGAGATTAATTTTGATACACTATCAATGCAAAAGAGTTTTATACTACCATTAATCACATATTTCTATTTGTAAGACTTTTAAGCTAATAAATAGTTAAGTCAAATACTTTCATTAATATGTCATTGGATGTCTATGCAATTTTTTTTTATATTAACAATGTATCAAAATTAAATTCTACAAAAAATATTAGGAAATGGAAAAAAAAAAGGATAGTGGGCTATCATCAAATAAGAAGTGACAATCCTCGTCAATAACACTCACAAAAGAAAAAATCTATAATGAGAGAAGAAAGGAAACGAAGGAATTAAGGCCAACTCAACACGACAATCTTCTTTTTTTGGTAGAAGATTTGTTAATATTTTTAATAAACCATTAATTACATATCCTTCTTGGACAGTAGAAGGAACGTGAAAACAGTATATCCCAAGACAAGAAAATACGTCCTAATGTGATTTTTCTCACAACTTCTTTTATTTCCTTTCGTTAAAAGCGAGTTTGTGTTGGAAAGTATCTAATCCAAATAAGCGGATAAGGTGCTTGCTACTATGCACCATGCAAAGTAAGGTGCACAATGCACAATGTACTACCATGCACTTATGGTGTTCTGCGATGGGTAATTAGAGGTTTTTCTCCAAGAACCAGTTATTTCAATGCCCTTTAGTCTTCCTTTCTTAATCCACCATTTGCTCGACCCTTCATGATGGTTGCCCACATCCTCATTGCCCCTCGACTTCTCTGACTTCTTCGAAAACCTGCCACCACCATCGCTCTTAGCGGCTACTTTTCCCACAAGTTAAAGCAAAGGATTCCACATTTTTCACTTCCTTTGATTTCCTTTCTCTTTTTTGGACCATCGAACCAAAAAAAAGCCCACACCAAGCTTTAATTTTTCAGCACTAAGATATCAATTCTCAAGTCTCAGCCATTAAAGTACAAATAAAAAAAATAAAAAAAAAAACTTGCTATTCATCCTTGTAGTTCCTAAAGTGGAAAAAATAAAAATAAAAATAAAAAATCCTTAAAGGCCATTCTACAACCACTCTGACAAGGGTGTTTACTAGCGAAAACCTCCATCGAGTATTTCGAGGCCTTCGAAAGTCAGTAGATCACCAGTGGCATGACGAAGGCGAATCTACAAGCTGGGCAACATCATTGTGGTGGGGGTGAAGTGCGAGCATGGATGGAGGTTGCGCAACAGTTTGTGGTTCTAGCAGCAGAGCGGAATGCAGTGGTAGCGATGGGTTTGCAATGTTGTTCTTCTAGTTCAAACACAGGCGTAGTGGGGAAAAAGACAGTTGCCAGGAATAATCATACCCGTTCAATATTACTTACTTTAAAATGATGGCTCATGTTTACTTAATGCCCACCTATGTCCACGATGCATTGTTAAGTATGGTGCATCCAAGAAAGTACTAACAATAGATAACTGGTAAATTATAATATACATATAATTTGACAAAAGTTCAGGTTCATACCATGTTACAATCAGAAAGAGCTTAGTAAACATACTATATGAAAAACACATGACAAAAAAAAAAAATTGTAATTTTCTTCCTAATAATTGAGTCAACGAAGTAATTCCCCCCCAAAAAAAAAATTCAATGAAGCTAATTAGTGTTTACAAAGCACGTGAGGCATTTGGATGCGCGTCTCCCCAATATATATATATTTTTTATTATCCCCGAAAGGGGAAAATAAAAAAGTTATTTAAAGCCATGCCGAGGTCTTTATCCGTCATTTCGTTTCTGAATTTTCGTGCTTCGTTCGTCGTTCTTCTCTCTCCCTGAAATCGAAACCCTAGAAATTCATCTTCGAGAATCTGACAACTTTCCCTAACGGAACCCTAGATTTTCTCCCCTCCCCCCTAAATTACTCACTCAATCGAAGTCACATAGTTTTACCCCCCCAATTTCCCAATTCCATTTTTCTTCCCCCCAAACCCTCGATCGGCGTCGTTTTCCTAACAATTCGATCGATTCAATTACGGTGGCTCTCGCGCATGGGTAAGATTCTCCGAGAAACCGCGAAGCCGTCGTCCAATTCCTCATCGCCGTCACCGTCATCGGCTCCGGCAACGACGTCGTCGACGTCCGTCACTGAAACCGTGAGGGGCTCTCACCATTTCAAGATCACTGGGTATTCACTATCGAAGGGGATTGGGATTGGGAAATACGTGGCTTCGGACACGTTCTCGGTTGGTGGGTACGATTGGGCGATCTATTTCTACCCGGACGGGAAGAGCGTGGAGGACAATGCCACCTACGTTTCCCTCTTCATCGCTCTCGCCAGCGACGGCACCGACGTTAGGGCGCTTTTTGAGCTGACGCTTTTGGATCAGAGTGGGAAGGAGAGGCACAAGATCCATAGCCATTTCGAGAGGACGCTGGAAAGCGGTCCTTACACGTTAAAGTACCGGGGTAGCATGTGGTATGGTGAATTTTATGTCTTTTTATTAGGGCTCTGGTTATTTAAAAATTGAATTTAGGTTTTGATTGATTTAACCCAGCCGTTGTTTTATTTATGTATTTATTTATTTTGTTATTGATTTTATGCGTGCGATTTGTATATTTATGGTCTGAAAGTATGTTGTTGGCATGTGGGGTACTCGGATTTGTTTCGATCCTAATTTTTATATGTTAAATTGTGGGGTTTTTATGCGTGACTGAAGCTGCTAATGTTGTTGGACCGTGACTGATATGTTATATGTTGAATTTATTAGTTTTTAAAAGGGTGAGTGTACTGCAGTTGAATTTTTAATGGGAATCTACCCGTCTATTTCGTCCTGAATGCAGCTGGAGTTCACCAAGTTGTGTGATCATTTACTTTTGCTATGTAAGTCTTATCGTGTGTTAAGTATGGTGTAACTGTGTGATTGTGACATTTGTGTTGGAGTTGGCTTTATGGAATGATGTAATGAGCTAAATCATTTTTTCTGTTGATCCCTCAGAGGCGGTCGTGTGTTTTGATGTTGTGGAAAATGGATCAAAGGAATAATAATTTGGGGGGAGGGTTTTTTTCTTTTTTTTCTTTTTGGGGCCCCCCCAGGGGGGGGGGGAGATGTTGTTTGATGTCAATGAAATGTTAGTATGTGATTAAAACAATGCACACTTGTTGACCAGCCTTCAGATTATTTGTGGGTCAGGTTGTTTTGAATCATGCAGTGGGAACACTTTTCTTCTTTTTCCTGTGTGAATTTAATTGTCTCACTTGTGCTATATCTACACTTATGCACACACAACTGGCTTGTCAGAAGGGAGTCCAAACAGTTTGGTAAATGCTAATTGTTTGATATTGTGTGTTGCAGGGGTTACAAGCGATTTTTTAAGAGAACAGCTCTAGAGACATCCGACTATCTTAAAGATGATTGCCTTTCTGTGAATTGTAGTGTTGGTGTTGTGAGATCACGCACAGAAGGCCCTAAAATCTATTCTATAGCAATACCGCCATCTAACATTGGTCAGCAATTTGGACAACTACTGGAAAGTGGAAAAGGAACCGATGTGAGTTTTGAAGTGAATGGAGAAATTTTTCCTGCTCATAAATTGGTACTAGCTGCTCGCTCACCTGTTTTCAGAGCCCAACTTTTTGGTCCTATGAAAGATCAGAATACCCATTGTATAAAAGTTGAAGATATGGAGGCTCCAGTTTTTAAGGTATGATTAAATGCTGCTTGTGATTACTATATATATATATATGTATAAACTTTAATATGTGCTTGTCACATGATTGCCAAATATGGTTTTGGATATTAGTTTTGTCTATATTGTTTTTGCCAAATTCATGTTGTGCTTCACGATTTGTGTATTTTTTTCATGGGTTTTCCTTGTTAGTTTTGTTGTAAGGCATATTGACTAAGTACCCATTCCTATGCTTTGGTTAATGGATGGTTGGGTGTATTGTTGTGATTTGTAAAATGTATTTTGCAGGCATTGCTTCATTTTATGTACTGGGACTCTCTACCCGACTTGCAAGAGCTTACTGGGATGAACACAAAATGGGCAACAACCTTGATGGCTCAGCATCTGCTAGCAGCAGCTGATCGGTATGCCTTAGAGAGGCTTAGGCTGATGTGTGAAGCAAGTCTTTGTGTTGATGTTGCAATAAACACTGTGGCTACGACTTTAGCCTTGGCAGAGCAGCACCATTGTTTCCAGCTGAAAGCAGTTTGTCTCAAGTTTGTTGCAACCTCTGAAAATCTCAGAGGTGTGTTTTTCTTCCCTGAATTTCTACTTTGTTGCTTGATCCCCAAAAAAAAAAAAAAAAAAAAAAGAGATTGCAGTAAATATCAGGGGTTAACGTGACATTAAGATGTCCAAAAGTCAGTAGGTAACTTGATTGAAAGTTACATTTGTTACTGAATATTAGGGGTTGCGAATATTTAAAGTTTGCTGTTTTGCCTCTTTCCCTCTTCTTAAAATTAATTTTATCACAAAAGAAAACATAGAAGTGAATAAATTGTTGATCAATTAGTGTGTGTCTTCCAGGATATTGGTTTACCTTAGGAATAAGATATTTGTTAGTCATTTTTTAGACGCATTTGTTTATGGTAAACACCTCATAGGAGATTTTGTAAGATGCCTATTACCGGAAGTTTGTGTGTGAAATTTATCTGGATCGGTTTGAACAAAATTGTTCATGCACTTCTTCTCTTCATCAACTTAAGTATATCCCTCCATTTGGTTTTTCAGCTGTGATGCAAACTGATGGGTTTGAGTACTTGAAGGAAAGTTGTCCTTCTGTTCTGACAGAGCTATTGGAGTACGTGGCTAGATTTACTGAGCATTCGGACTTCATGTTCAAGCATAGGAATGAAGGAATACTTGATGGCAGTGACATAAATGGGAGGCGGGTGAAGCAAAGGCTTCAAGTGTGAACACTAAAAAGCTTTCTGTATAACCCTCTTCCACTCTCCTTTTTAAAAGGATAGCGAGAGCCATAGTTAGAGGGAGAATGATAATCTTTTATAGGATTAGAGGCAATTTTTAATTTTCTTAGCTTATTCATGTGTAAGAGATGTAAATGTAATTTGTGATGGTACTATTACTGGTCTGTTTGACGTAGGTTCCTGTAATATCTGTAGTTTTTTCGCTTTCTTGAGAAAAACGTGTTTGAAAGTATTGATCACTGTCGTGTCTGTTCTTGTATTCTTTTACTTTTATCATAAGTCATCTTAAAGACGTTGGAGGGGTATCTTCTGATGAAATTACCTTTTATGTCAATCAACTATGTCATTATGCCGGTACCCATTTTTTTGTTACTCCGGGAGTAAAGTCATTATGCCAATACTTGTTGAGCAGCGTTCAGGTTATTTGTGGTGGGAATTTTAGAATTTTCGTCACGAGAACATGCCGTAATTGCGGTGTGTAGACTTTTTGGCCCTGATGTTTCTTTAAAACTAAATATTAACTCATTATTCAGAGGAGGATGTAATGTCTCACTTGTAAGATTATCGTTAAGCGATTGTTAATGAGAGGCAACGTTTACCAAAGATGTGTTTGGGAGTTTTATAGGTGGTGGAAATGAATGGTAATGAGAAAAGAAAAGTGAGGAGTGAAGTGAATAGTTATATATTATTTTATTATTTGGGAGTTTAATGAAAAGATAGGGGTGAGTTTTTTTATCCTTAATTTGGTAGTGAAAAAATAAGTGAATGGAATGATGGGCTTTATAAATTGTTTATGGTAATTGAAATGAGTATTTAAGGATTTATTGTATTTAAAAAAATATTAGCGAAATATGGTGTTTGTATTGTTGAATTCGCAACACTGGGAATTATAGAACTCGCAACAGGGGAATACGGAATAATATTAAACTCGCGACACATCACCGCATTTTTGGTGAAATTGTGATGATATGTTGCGAGTTCTATAGAACTCGCAACACAAATGCGGTTATGTGTCGCGAGTTCTGCGTCTACAATTACTACACGTTTTATATCATTGGTGCAATAATAATTGAACCACGATGATAATTGGTCAGACACTGTATTATAGGACAATAATGAACCATTTCATGCGTTCAACAGTCCTAATATACAGTAATTATCCCTTCTATAAATAGCTTCATCGTAACGAATGAAATGCATATCGATAATTTGAGAATTCAGTGTAAAGAAAAGAAAATTGAGAGTTAGTTATAAAGAGTTGTGAAAGTGAGTTGAATTGATTCGATAAAAAAATATTTTTTTAGAAAAAATGGCAGAAGATAAAACAATGAGAGGACAAGATCATATTTTGGAGAAGATTCGTAGTGAAGAAGTAATATTTAGTTGTTATTATTGTTATTATTATTGTTATTATATGAGATATAAAATATGTTCTATACTTACCTCTTATGAGGATCCTGTGTATTAAAAATATATTTAATATATATTATTATTATTCTAAATTTAATATTGTTATTATTATTCTGTTTATTATTATTGTTGTTGTTATTATATATTTAAAGTAGTTATAGTGGCTGAGTATGATGATTATTATTAGTTTATTATTGTTGGTAAATCTTGATTATATCAGATATAAAGTATGCTCTATACTTGCCTCTTGTGAGGATCCTATGTATTAGAAATATATCTGCTATATATTAAAAGTAGTTATATTGGGTGGAGTAGTAATGAAACATTATTATTCGTTTATACTTATTGTTATGATTATTATTATTATTATTATTTAATATTGTTATTATCTTATAATCGTAATATAATCTTGATTTTATTATGTAATTATTATTAATGTAATTATTATTATTATTATGATTATTTAGTTTTATGATTATTATTATTATTATTATTATTATTATTATTAATCTTGTTATTATATTATATCATTTAAGAAATTTTAATTAATAATTTTAACAATAGATTAAGACTTTAGTTTATCGTTATTGTTGGGAAACTTTGGTTATATAAGATATAAAGTATGCTCTACACTTGCCTCTTATGAGGATCCTGTGTATCAGAAATATATCTATTATGTATTAAAAGTAGTTATATTTGATGGAATAGTAATAAAATATTATTATTTTTTTATACTTATTGTTATGATTATTATTATTATTATTGTTATTATTATTTAATATTGTTATTATCTTATAATCATAATATAATCTTAATTTTATTATGTAATTATTATTAACATAATTATTATTATTATTATTATTGTTTTGTTTTATGATTGTTTAGTTTTATTTAGTTTTATGATTATTATTATTATTAATCTTGTTATTATATTATATCATTTAGGAAATTTTAATTAATAATTTTAACAAAAGATTAAGACTTTAGTTTATCGTTGTTGTTGATAAACCTTGGTTATATAAGATATAAAGTATACTCTACATTTGCCTCTTATAAGAATTCTGTGTATCAGAAATATATCTGCTATATATTAAAAGTAGTTATATTGGGTGGAGTAGTAATAAAATATTATTATTCTTTTATACTTATTGTTATGATTATTATTATTACTATTATTATTATTATTTAATATTATTATTATCTCATAATCGTAATATAATCTTGATTTTATTATGTAATTATTATTAACGTAATTATTATTATTATTATTTAGTTTTATTTAGTTTTATGATTATTATTGTTATTATTAATTTTGTTATTATATTGTTTAAGAAATTTTAATTAATAATTTTAACAAAAGATTAAGACTTTAGTTTATCGTTATTGTTGGTAAACTTTGGTTATATAAGATATAAAGTATGCTTTACATTTGCCTCTTAAGAGAATCCTGTGTATCAGAAATATATCTGCTATATATTTTTTAAGAAATTCAGACACATAAATAAATATAAAATGAAACTCTAAATTATCAATTTATCAATAATTAATATTATCGTTGTTGTAATAATATTATTATTTCTGATAATATCTGCATTTTCTTTCATTTATATATTGCTTTATTATTTTTGATATATCCTAATTCTTTTATTTTTATGTTTTTGCAAATCATAATAGAAAATGAGAGTACTGCAACTTCGAGTCTTATATTTGGAGAAACCGCCATCCAAAATACATAACTATTTACGAAATATCGGATTATTAGATGTTTCTACGATGGAGCAGTTTGAATCAAACGACCAACTTATCAGTGCGTTGGTCGAATGCTGGAGGATAGAAACTCACACATTTCACTTTTCGATTGGTGAGTGAATAGTCATATTAGAAGATGTGGCATTGCAACTTGGGGTTCGTATCGATGGTCGACCCGTTATTGGTTCTACATCCTTTACCAGAGAAAGGATTGAGAATTTATGTGAGAGCCTTCTTAACATTAAACCTGAAGAGGGTGACATTAACAAATGCACAATCAGATTAAGTTGGTTGTATAAACATTTTAATGAAGAAAGACTAGACAGCTTTGGGTCAGATGTGCCTAATGAGATCTTACAGCAATTTACTCGCGGCTATATACTCCGATTACTGGGGATATGACTTACGCCGAATAAGACCACATCTTTAATTCATTGCAAATTTCTTCCATTAATTGAAAATTTGCAAGAGTTAGGGAAGTATAGTTGGGGCTCAGCATGCCTCGCCGTACTTTATTGAAATTTATGCCGTGCAACGCGGTATAAAATTTCTGATATTGGTGGCTGTTTACAGCTTTCACAGTCGTGGGCATGACATCGACTTCCATTCTTGGCTCCTATTTTTGAAAATTTCGTGCTACGTTTTCCTTTAGCATCCACATACAATTATCATAATTTAATAATTTTTTGCAATTTATTAGAGCTAAATATGTATCTAATTAATATAATATTCCACAAGTGGATAAATACGTCAATTTCGACAAAACTTCCCTTTAAGACACTGGGCAGTATAAGGCTACATATAGATCTAATGACACATAATAAGGTAATTAATAAAAAATTATAGCGATTATTATAGCTATCAATATATTTGCTAATACTGATGTTATTTTATTTTATAATGCAATTTCAATGGCGACCATATTACCATCCAGGCATTTAGGAGATTATTTCGCATATCTTGGTAGATGAGCAGCCATTATAGTCAACTGCCAGTCCACTTATCTACTTTGAGACTATTGAGTGGCACTCGGCTGACCGCATAAAGCGTCAATTTGGGCTTGAGTAAGATATTCCTGATAATCCAAAAAGCCTAATAGACTCTCATAATAAAGATTTGTGGGGACAACAGAACACTAATTGAGTTGAAAAATATGCGGAGTGATTGTAAGATTGGAATCATAGATGGCAACATATAATGTGTGGTCGTCCTTCTGATGATCCTTCTCCGTCTCAGCATTATTGAAATTGGTATATTCACTTTGCTATGGGTCAATATTTATCACCTGAGGTACTACTGCAAGATCCACGATAACGAGAGTTACCTCCAAGGCAACGACATACCCAAGTACCTTCGCAACCACCTTCACATCAATATCATGTGAGATGCATCCGCCACCCCCACAGCATCCTCCTTATGGCGATATGCACCCGCCACCCTCGCAGTATCCTTATTATAATAGCATGCACCTGCCACTTCCGCAATATCCTCATTATGGCTATATGCCCCCAGCACCATGGCAATATCCTCCTTACAGCCACATGGCCTTGGTATCACCACAGCACCAGCACAATTACATGCCTCCGATACAACCGCAATATTCTTATGGACACATGCCATTTGGGCATAGGATGGAGTCACATCAAATGAGCTTTTCAGCATCATTATCATCTAGACAAGCTCATGGTGACAAAGATAATTCACGTAGAAGAAGGTCGGTTGATAGTGGAGTGTACTACCATCATGGTGCTGGCTCACGTCAGCATAGTCGATCTTGTGGTAATGAATCTAGATATGGAGGTGCTGTTTCAACGGCCCATGGGGACATATATCGACTAATCCTACCTATGCATGAACAGGAATTTCCGCTGCCAGTGGCTATGGTTGCTGAAACTTCAGGGTTAGTAAATGACATGATAATAAAATTACTATAGAATCATAGAGATAGGGCAATATCGAAGCCACTTCACGCTTAATGACAACGTCTGCTCAAGAGCCGCAGCATAGGGGACAAGTTAATGAGGAAGTAGAAGAGGAGACTGAGGATAATGAAAAGGAACAATAAGAGCAAGGTGATGGAAACAATGAGGCTAATGAAAGACAAAAAAGGAGCGATAACGTCTGAAGTCGTGCTTGTCAAAGATTGCGGGATAAATTTAAACTTAAAGCACCGGTAAAATTTACCTCTGAAATATGGCCGGCATGGAAGAAGAAATAATTGTCTAATAGTATTCTTTTGTAATATTTTTTATAATATTATTTTGTAATATTAATTTAGTTGTATGATGTTGTAATATCTTTATGGCTTTTTGTAATATCTTTGTATTTTTTAGAATTTTTATTTTTACAATTAATTGCAATGTTCATTACTTAAATATTATCTTAGTGTTTGAGTATTAATTCTCTTATGATATAATAAAGTAATCATATGATATAATATTATTTTAATACAAAAATATCAATTACAATTATTTAGTTATAGTTTCAATATTCAATAAAAATAATTAATAATAAAGGTAAACATAACTAAATAATATTATGTTAGTCATACAAAAATTAAAAATAATATATTTTAAAGTGATAGGATTTAAAACACATAATAAAACATTAATTACTAACTAGAGGTTCATATTATATTAGCGAATACAAGATAACAACATTTCACTTATATCTAAGAACTTGGCCCATTTCTGTGGGGACATTATCTGCGGCTATGTCCTTCACCTCGACAGAGGCCGCAATGTTTTGGTTCTCTCATTTCTCTTGTATCCATTTCATTGAGGAAACGAGTTAATTTTGGCCGATCTTTTTCTGTGTATTTCAACTAGGGGTTAGGATGAATTCTCAAGCTATTATACGGCGGCCACGTACTTTCATGTCCCATAACTCTCATTTCCTACTTGTACACTTTACATATCTTGTCCATCCTATAAACATTATTGACATAAGCTTGTCAGTCAAGGTACTGATTAGAGCAGCAAGCAATTACATGACAACATGGATATCGATCAGTCTAAAATCGGTGCAATCACAGTACGTCTCCTTTATATCAACTTTGAATTGTGATCCGTTTAATAGATCTTCAACATGGAAACTCTGATACTGCCTTGAAAAAGTAGTAACGCGTACGCCTCCTGCTGCTTGTTGGTTTTCTCGCAATCTTATTGTGATGGTTTCAGAAAAAATACTTCCTGTAGCTTTTCATGCATATGCCTCCCTTCCTTTAGTAGCAAATAATTCAGCCAACCAAAAGTATGTTGCTTTAACTGAGGCAGTAACTGGTAAATTACGAGCTCCCTTTAACACAGAATTGATACGCTCGACCAAGTTTGTGGTCATATGTCCATGCCGATGTCCTTTATCAAAGGCTTGAATCCACTTTTCTTTTGGAATTTCGTCAAGCCAATTTGTATAAATTTCACTATGTTGGCGCATCCGCTCGTAGTGAAGATTAAATTCATGTTCTGTCCTTGAATATCTTATAAATCATAATATAATCAGTATATTAAAAAAAAAAAGAATAAAATCACATTTAACAATAGAGATAATTAGGTTGAGAATTACCTATACTCACGACAAGTCAGTGTAAGTAAAGTTTCTTGAATCTATGTAAGAAATTGGCTGCAATGTGTCTAATGCAGTATATATGAAATGCTCTTGGAGGTTCCCACTGTCCATGGTAACGTTGAATTGCTGCTTTAATTGACTCATGCCAATTAGAAATAATGCTAACTCCATCTCGAGTCACCACATATCTGCGTAGATAATGCAGAAAAAAATACTATGCATCTGCAGTTTCACCCTCAACTATTGCAAATGCAATTAGCAATATATTCTAATTGCCATCTTGCACAACTGCCACTAATAGAGTGCCTTTGCATTTTCTATATAAATGTGTCACATCAACTTGAACTAATTGTTTGCAATGTCTAAAAGCTTTGATGTAAAGACCAAAAGTTCAAAATATTCGGTGGAATATTCGATAATTTGGTTGCTCATCAGTGCCATGGTAAATTGGACTAGTATCGAACTCAACATATGAACCTCTTGTAAAAGCATACATTGCTCCCAACCGTTTGGGTAAAGCTGCATATGACTCTTCCCAGCCACTATAAATTCTTTCAATTGTTTTTTGTTTTGCTGTCCATGCTTTCTAATATGTCGGTGTGTATTCATACCGAGATTAAATTTCTGCAATTACAACTTTTACTTTAATGGATACGTCAGCTCGTATCATGGGCTCTATATAATGTGTAATCATGTCAGCATCCAACTTTGTGTGATCTTGAGAGATCATCACTGCAGTACAAGTATGAGAGCCATTATACTTTTTAACCTCCCAAATGCCCTTCTTTTTTCTGAAACTGACCCTAACAAGCCAATTGCATCTTATGCCATAGTTTTTGCACTTAAAATAAAATGTCCTTGACTCTGACTCACATACATTGTAGTCCACTGATTTAGAAATGCTGTAGTTCTTAATTGCTCGAACTACAGTTTCCCTATCGCTGAATTACATTCCCATACATAGTTCGCCGTCTACAGTATAATCACTAGCCATATTTGTATATTCAGGAAACTCAGGTGCATGCATAGTTTCAAGATCTAAAGTATGCATGAAAGATGGAAGACCCTCCGAATACTGAATAATAGCCTGTGTATTTGGTATTTCATCATCATCTTCTGCACCATCATTCTCAGCTTCATGTTCTCCTTCTAAGTAATCACTTTCACTTTCACTGTCTCTAATTTCACATTGTGCACCTCTTTCTGGAAACGGGCTTGACAAACTTTCTTTATAGTGCTGATACTAACAATTAATATTTATAAATACAAAAGATCATTAGTTTGATATATTTCTTATACATAGGATCCTCAAAAAGAGACAAATGTAGAGCATATTTTGTATTTCATATAATAATATAATTAATAATAATGATAATAATAATAATAATGATAAAAGGAATAATAATTAATAAAAATTATTAACTATATACATTTCTGATACACAGGATCCTCAACAAGAAGCAAGTGTAGAGCATACTTTGTATATAATAATAATAATAATAACAATAGAAATAATAAAATAACCCTTTGTATCTAATATAATAATAATAATAATAATAATAGTCTATTAATAATATTAATAATAATTGTAATATTAATAATCATAATAATAATATAAATATTAATAACGATAATAATAATAATAATAACAATAGAAATAAAAATATAAGATTGATAATAATACTAATAATAATATCTACTATAATAATAAAGTAATAATAATAATAGAAATAATGATAATAATAAAGCATATTTTGTATCTAATATTATTAATATATAATAAAATAAAATAATAATAATAATACTAATATTAATAATAGTAATAATCATAGAAATATTAATAACAATAACAATTATAACAATAAAAATAATATTATAAGATTAATAATAATACTAATAATAATATCTACTATTATAATAATAATAATAATAATAATAATAATTAATAGAAATGATAATAATATAGCTACTTTATATATAATAATAATAATAATAATAATAATAATAATAGTAATATTATTATTATCTAATATAATAAAAATAATAATACTAATACTGATATTAATAATAGTAATAATCATATAAATATTAATAACAATAATAATAATAATAATAATAATAACGACAACAATTACAATAATAGTAATATAAATAATAATAACAACAATAATAATTAATAAAGATTATTAATCATATATATATTTTTGATACACAAGATCCTCAATCAGAGGTAAGTGTAGAGCATACTTTATATATCATATAATAAAAAAAAAAAATAATATTTATAATAAAATAAAATACATATTAATTTTGAAATAAAAATTAACACACCAAATTATAATAACACTTACGGGATATGAATTGGGAACAAATTCATTATAATATTGGTTATCTGGATATGAGCTAGGGCCAGCTTCAGCAATAATTTTTTTGAAGTCAACATACAACTTCATGACTGCATTTAAAGTTTGATATTGGCGATATATCCTAAACATTACTCTCATATCCCTATCACTGTTGAATGTAACTGCTCGAAATTTTAGATTCCCATTAATATTTGAAATTGGACACCTATATTGTATTTTTTCCACTTTTTTCTCAAAACCAATATTTATACTTTGGTAAAGCTCCATTTTTAATTATTCTAATGATGTAGTATCTGGAAGATATACCCTTATAGGATAATCACACCCAAATATTATACTTTCATCATATATTACAATAGAACCATTAAAATATACAATAGTAGTAACTATATTAATATCCATATTTTTTTTACTCATTTTTTTCAAACTATCTTACACTCTTAAATATTTTTAAATATTATAAATTGCCTATCAAACACTGAGAATAACCTATCAAACACTGAGAATACTACGAAACTCCTTGCAATAAATCCGGTAAAATGGCACACTATTTATAGGACAAGATTGGTTAATTTTTTATTTTTAAAATCGCAATAAAGGATAGTGAAACTCTGAACTCGCAGTATTGCACCACAAATTCTAAGAATTTGTTGTGACTTACTGCGAGTTCTACTAGAATTCGGAATAGGAAACCACAAATTCTTAGAATTTGTGGTGCTCCATTGTGAGTTTTTTTTTTCAAAATATCATATTTTACTAAATCTATTAAAATTACCATATATCTCTATTTCCTTTACTAAACTATAATATAGATCTGTTTGACCTGGAATGATGAGGATATAAATTTAATTTTTTAATTTTATTCTCTAATTTGATATAATAAATGATAAATTTATCATTTTTATAGGTAAAATAATAATTGAATCAAATATGAAGAGATATTTTTTTAATTATTCCTCCTAGACCCCCAAATTGGGAGGATAACAAAATTGACAAAATTAACAAGAAGGATAAAACTCTCACACCTTTCTTAATCATGTCATTTTATTACAAAGTGTATCTATCAAACACATATTTTTGAAAAACACCTCTCTCTTTCTATACCATTTTCTTACTAGTCATTCATCCAAGCACTATCTTCGGTTGTTGATATATGAAATAATTAGCGCATATTTTTTTATGCATTTTTTACAAGGATGTTTTCATCATCACATATAACGATTCTCTTCACAAAAATATTATTAAATTAGGAGGAGAAATATTATTTGAATTATATTATGAGTCTGTTTGGTTTCACTTTTGGGAGAAGATCTTTGAAAAGAAGGTCTTTTAAAAAAAAGCTTTTTAGAAGAATTACTTTTAAAAGAATGATTTTTATTTGGTTTGAATATGTTAAAAGGCCTTTTAGAATAATGAGTTTTGTTTGGATAGGATAAAATAAAGTTACTTTTGGTTGTTGATGTGAGAGTAATAGTAAGATTCCTTTTCAGAAGGTCTTTTTCTAGAATGAAAAGTAACTTCAAAGATACTTCTTCTAAAAGGCCTTCTAGAAGAACGTCTTTTACACAAAGTTAAACCAAACACTACCATTTACCTGTCTGAAGTCATTCTCTCCTTCTCCTGTAAGCGTACACATTGCAAATGGAGATCCAAACAGGCACTATATAAACTTATTATACACATATATTGTATATTAATATGATGTAAATAAATATTAAGATATATGTATATTTATTGGTCAAAAAAGATGCATATATATCTAAATGAGGTAAATATTTTGTATATTTATGTGAAAGATAATATCATATTTGATATGATAATGTAAAAATAGAATATCTTAAATTAGCACCTTTTTTATAGATATTTTTTATTAGAGTCAATTTTACTCAAAACATAATTGAACATTAAATATGAATATTTTTTTCAACTTAAATTCAAATTATAATTCTCCGCATATATAGAAGATTAATCCCTTTCACTAAAGCCATCTTCCAACGATAATTAGCACTATTCTGGCAGACACAAATTGTTATGCCAGGATAAAGCGTTTGATGGGGCCTAGGCGGGGGCAATTTGGGAAGAAGGGAATATGTTTAGTTTTTCGGTTTAAATAAACATGGGTGGGTGCAACTGCGTATAAGTCGAGTTAAATGTCTAGTGCCCCTGTTTAGTTGTTTGCCACCACACTCCACTCCTTTCGTTCGTTCTTGGCGTTGCCCAAAATGGTAAAGCTTTTGTTCTTCTCCTTCTTCTTCTTCTTCTTCTCTCTCTGCTTGCGATTTTCTCCGCGCTTCGTTTTTGTGATGAATATGCTTTTCTTTTCATTTTTTGGTGGGTGTAGTTGTTCTTCTCGTACTTCAAGGATTTGGTGGGGCGAGAAGTAACGGTGGAGCTGAAGAACGATTTGGCCATAAGGGGCACTCTTCACTCCGTTGACCAGTACCTCAACATCAAGCTCGAGAACACTCGCGTTGTTGACCAAGACAAGTACCCCCACATGGTATGCTACCCCCCCTCGCCCCCCCCTCTTTCTCTTTCTAGGGTTTTATTCTTTTCGCCCTCAAATTTAGGGTTTATGAGGTTTTATGTTGCAACTTTGAATTAAGAATCATTCAATAGACCTCCTAGTCTTGTTGCCATTGAACTTCTGGATAATTCCTGTTACGTGAAGTGTGCCAAAACCAAAACTAGCTACCCCTGCAAGAAATGATTGAATTCTAAGGATTTTTGGCAAAACCTATTGAGTGATTTTGTCAAGATTGTGTACTTTTTTTCCACCAAAAAAAAAAAAAAGGTTATGCCAGCGAGCTTATATTATATTGTTGTTGCCATTCTGCAACTGCTAACACTTTACCCTAATTGAGCTAATGACTGGAAGGGAACATGGCCTTAAAGTTTTGTGTGTGGTTGAGAGAGGGAGGGGTGTAAGTTTCTCCTTTTAACTGGTCATGTTGTAGTATTAAGGTTTTAGTCCCCCAAACCCCTTTGTTTCAATGTTTTTGTGAAATCTGTACCAATGTGGGTGAGTTTGGTGCAATGATAAAGTTGCTATCTCGTGATCTGAAGGTCACAGGTTCAGATTTTGGAAACAGCCTCTTTCCTTGCAGGGGTAAGGCTAAATACATCTATCCTTCCTAGATCTCACTAAGTGGGAGCCTTATAGACTGAGCCATCCTTATTTGTGAAATCTGTATTGATCATACCTTGAGAGATGTTGGAATTTTTTTGATCTATTGGGTTCTTATAGAAACTATAAATATGAGATTGTATATTGTCTGCTACTTTCTTGGTTATTTTACGAGCCACATCAAGTTTCAAGGCTAGTCTTTTTGTTGCTTTTCTTCTACATGCCTGTTAATGCGTTCACATGAACATGGGGGCATTGAAGGCTTGTGTGGGTATGTTTGAATTTATGCTAATGTTTAGGCCTCAAGAACCTACTCAAGGAGGTGATGGTTTTTTATGAAGCAGGATAATCAATAAGTTGGAAATAATTTAAGCAATAGTACTATATTAGAAGAAATTTAGGGATTTTACAGGTTGCTAACGTTCATCTTTCCTATGTCCATTGTGTTAATAATTCATAATTATGGAGAGATTCAAATGGTCATATCTTATAGGCTGTTGGAAACTGGGAAGAACGTTGGGATATGGGAGTTTATATATGATTGATAGCTTTGCATTTGAAGGTATTACCCCACTATCTTTTTACTTGCATGGCCTAATTCGTTATTGTAGTATGCCATTAAGAAAATATATGAATATAGTGAGGTTGATGTGTTGTTATGCTGTTACATGGAAGAAGATAGGATAAATAACAAGGTATGCTTCTATAGTAGGATATATGAACGAGGAATACTTAAGATTTTGTTGCAAAAGGGTTACAGAGCGTGGCTTTGGGTATAAAGGAACTTAATAGTAGAATAGAATCCATGGAGATTTGTACAAGTTTCTCTCAAATCATCACCTGTTGCATGCGAAAAAATAAAGCTGTGTTCATTTCCTTTTAAATATGTTATATTTGATTACATTGGTGTGTATAATCTAACTAGCTTTAATGTTGATTCTATTTTGATTCTTCATGTTATAGTCAACCTTGCTTTTATGTATCCCTTCTGGTGACTACGGAGCTATGATGAGTGTACATGTAACATGTTACTATTTGATGTCAGCTTTCTGTAAGGAACTGCTTCATCAGAGGATCGGTGGTGAGATACGTGCAATTACCCCCAGAAGGGGTGGACGTTGACCTACTGCATGATGCCACAAGGAGAGAAGCTCGGGGTGGTTAATTTGGTTACTCTTGTAATGTATCTTTTTATGGTAGATCGGTTGGCTTGGAATGTCATGGGTATCATCGTTCCTGCTAAAAAAAAGAAACTTTATACAGATGTTAAGGCTTTGTAACTGCATTTCTTTTTCCATTTATTTCTCTTAGAAGCATTGGCCAATTTTACTGTGACGAAGTGATACTAGTATAAGTGCATTGCTTTTTTCCTTCCTCTCGTGCCTTTATTTAAAGAATTATCACAATGCATGAAAAGCATGTATAATTGAACGACGGATAATGACTGAAATCCGGTGATCGATGATGAATGGCGGAAGTTGCTGGTCACCATGAATTGCTGGTATATGGGGAGCGTAATTGAATTTCAGTAATAGGTAGCTGCAGACATGGTGCTGGTTGGTAGCTGTCACCAGCAATGATGTATTGGTGAGTTTAGGGGTGGAAATAGGCCAGAGGATTTGATAAGAGCCTATAGCCTATAGTGGGCCTAGTCTGGCTTAACTTATTTAATAAACAAATTGGTTCTAGGCTGTTTTTTCTTTTGATAGAGGGTTTAGGGTTTTTATAAAATCCATTTTAACTAAAGATTTAACTTATAGGCCATGCAAAATTGTTATTATTATATATATTGCACAGAAATAGTTTTAAAAATCATATTTATATTAAGCCTTAATTTTTCAATTTATTCTAAACCTTATTTACTTTGCTCTTCTGTCGTTGCCTCCCTTACTCTTCCTTTCTCGCTCTACCCCATTCTCCTGTAGCTTGCAATTGCTATCCGCTTCTTGCCCGGCTGCATTTACAATGATCCAGGCTCATTCCTGGTACAGGATTTTAAAGCCATCAAGATAAATACAAAAATATTACAACGGCCCAAATATCGTGTGATTAATCTTCGGTAGTAATGAAATGTCAGATATCACCCATACACCGCCAGTCACCAGGTTGTGTTGTTTACCAAATTAAAAATGGCAGGGTCTAAAATGACTTAAATGGGCATACAGTAAGTGGCAAAAATGCAGACGCCCCTGTTTCTGTCATATTGCTTTTAATTTTGCTTTCGACGAAGCTTTTGTGCGTGATGGCTCCGTTCTGACTAAATTATTATATTGTTAAATTATTTGTTGTAAGTTTATATATGCAAAATTATAAATATATTTTTTTGCTTTTGATGGAAAAAATACAAATGTTATTAATAATAAAAATATTAAATTAAACTGTCTTATGTAAAGCCACATAATTAAACATAATATATATTATGCCAAAATAATTTTTACTAACAATTGCCATAGACGTGGTGTAACCCGCGACTTACTATTTATCTTATTATTTTAATTTATTTTAAATTTTTATTTGAATATTATTATCAATTTATAAAAATTTAGAAATTATATTTTTAAAAATATAAATACCGCAAACTTTTTCCATTTTCTCATATCAGATTTATATACACTACTCCTATCTAGCCCATTGGCCCATGGGTTAATATATTAATTTTAAAAAAATTAAAAAATATGATTAAATATATTTTAGAAATTAATTTTTATATACTGATAGTATAAAATTATATTGATAGACAATATAAAATTATATTGACAGAATAAAATTATACTGATAAAATTTTT
The DNA here is from genome assembly GCA_031439595.1 of Pterocarpus santalinus. Taxonomy (NCBI): domain Eukaryota; kingdom Viridiplantae; phylum Streptophyta; class Magnoliopsida; order Fabales; family Fabaceae; genus Pterocarpus; species Pterocarpus santalinus. The sequence continues at coordinate 65,668,809 of CM062532.1, forward strand.
ATAATTTTTAGAAATTAATTTTTATATATTAATAGTATAAAATTACATTGATAGTATAAAATAATTTTATACTATCAGTGTAAAATTATATTGATAAAATAAAGTTATATTGATAAAATTTTTTGATTATACTGATAATATAAAATTATTTTATACTATTAATATAATTTTATATTATCAGTGTATGATAATTAATTTTTAAAATATATTTAATTATATTTTTAAATTTTTTTAAAATTAAATATTACTATAGTATATCATAATAATTAGAGTATCAATGCATCTCATAAGTTCACCATCAGATTATAAGGTGCACCATGCTCCTTGATCAGCATAGTGCACCATAGAACACGCCAATAATATAAAGCACCTCACCAATCAATGCTGTACTTCAACCGCTGCCATTGCGGTGCAACGCGGGTCAACTTGTAATATGCCATCACCCTTTGTCTATTTTGGTCCTTCCACAATTGATGAGTAGAGGGTAACCGGTTATTTGTTGGAACATCAGTGTCCAGAATTTAGTTTGGACCATTGTAAATGCAGCCTTCTTGCCCCACTTCCTTCTCCAGCTGCTAGTTGTTTCTCGCCTTCTCTCTCTCTCTCTCTCTCTCTCACGGTTCTTCCACTTCATCCTTGTCGTCGCATTAGGGCATGTTTGGTTTAATTTTTAAAAGGATTATTTTTAGAGGAATTATTTTTGAAAAAATAATTTTTGTTTGGATAGGATAAAGTAAAATTACTTAAGAATATTTCTCCGAAAAGGCATGTTGGTGTTTCAAAAGATCTTCTAAAAAAAGGTTTTACATATCCAAGTATATTAATTATTATGTATTTTTATTTTTATGTCAATAAAAGATCTTTTTGGCCCTCCCAAAAATATAACCAAATAGGTTATTACTTGTTAGACCTTTTGTTCTTACCTGGTGCTCCTAATTTACTATCGTTCTTTTTTCGCTGCCACTTCCATTTGACTAGCAAGTTTGCCCAATCACATCTCAATAAGTAGAAGAAAGGCTTCCAAGCTTATTAGCTAAGATATGTCAATTTCAATAAATAGATTCTCTTACATGAACATTTTACATTATTTACTCGTGTAAGTTTTTACCATAGATTAGATTCTTTTGTGAGATTCATGATAAGACCTAATTCCATGATCAATAGTGAAAAACTATTCATGATTAGGTCATCTGAAATTTCATGAGAGGATTTATTCTTATCAATCCCGGTACCTGTTATCATGCTTTTGTCCTGTTTCGACATTTGTCATTCATATCATTTTTGAATGACATGAGAATTTCCATTCTATTGGGTTAACAATGTCATCAAAGTTGAGGATTTGAGGAGAGTGGAACAAAAATGCCAAGATATTGGTATTTTTAATCTAATATTTATATTTTTCACCCTTTCTATTTGTTATTTATTTACTTTACTTTGGGCACAAGTAGATGACCGGAAATGTCAAAGGCTTGTTAGAGAATTGGTTGATGGACAGATTGCTTTGTGAATGAGAGCTATTTATCAGTCATGTTGATGTTGGTTGATAAGAGAATAAGAATCTTCAAGGACCTAAGAGGTTGAAAATTTGAAGGTATTGTACTTGCAAGTTCACATGTTTAAGGTTTAACTGGATCATATTCTGTTGGGGGTTGAATAATTCCTTATTACCTTTTCATTGTTTTGTTTATATTTTTCACTGCATACTAGTAGCATGACAATTTTATTGATGCATGGTGCAAGTAGGCCTTTAAATTGGTCTATTAGGAAGCCATCTATTTAGGTGTAGCCCTATAAGTTTTTTTAGCTTGTTTAGAAAGCTTTAGGCCTATTTAGAAGTTTTTGGCCTAATCTAAAAATAGTTTTTTTGGCCTGTTTAAAGATCTTATCATAAAGTAGATCTTTAAATAGGTTTTGAAGTTGCATCATATTTTTGAAAAGACCATGCTAGATCTTAAAGAAAAACTTGTGCCTAGTAATAAGCTAGACTCAAGTTTAATATTTAGAAACTAGATTAGGTTAGTTTAGTCCGGCCTAACTTAACTTTTTGTATTTTGGACATTCCACTTGCAATAATATTTTGTGATATGGATTTACCTAACTTTGCTACAAAAGTTAGCTCAAAAATGAAGGTTTTCAAGTTATATATATAGTATCCAAGACCTTCTTGCCTAATCGATATGTCATGACTTAACATATTTTGACCCCTAACAAATAACTTGTTAATATATAAGATTTAAGTATTTTGGATATTTCAATTGCAATAATATTCCATGTGTTATTGATCCATCTAACTCCACCACAAAAGTTAGTTCAAGAATGAAAGTTTATAAATCATATATATAGCATCGAAGATCTTCTTGTCTAACCAATGTAAGACTTGCATTAATCTTGACCCATTAGACTGTACATTTGTGTACAGAGATGTACAGAACATTGATTAGTGCAAATTTAGACTCTTAACACCATATAAAATGGAGTCACCTAACTCTATAATAAAAGCTAACTTAAGAGTAGAGATTTGCAAACCATATATATGGCATCCAAGATCTTCTTGCCTAATTGATGTGGGAGTTGTATCACCATGCATGAGAATGGAGTAAGTCCATTGAGTCCTGTAGGAATGAAACTAAGGAAATGTTCAAAAAAATATCAGTCCAAGAAATCAATCTTGAATGCGAAATCTTGTATGATAAACTTGATTATGAAGAGGTGTTAGTGAAATTAAAAAAAGGTGTAACTTTTATTTACAGTGATTGCATAATTACTTATGTGTTATTATCTGATTATGTATTGTTTACTTATTAAATATTATTAAATATGTTTTTTTGATGTACAAAAGTTTAGATGAGGGGAAAATTCACTCAAATTTTAGGGTAAGTATATTTTCGGTCTCATCAAATAGTTACAAAGATATATATATCTATATAAAACCTATCAATGAAAGAACCTAAAGTCATGAGGATTCATGAACGAGAGATTGATGAAGTGATCCAACTCTTGTTGGCATATTATTAAATTATTAAATATTATACATAAGCTGATATTATCATAATTGTGTTAACATTATGAGATACACAGAACACAAGATGGGGAAGTAATGACTTAAAACAGGTCTGTCCAATTCACCAACACGGGATTAAAGAAAGGAACAGTATAGTGCTGACTTATAGGCTGTCCAATTTCACAGCAAAAAAAAAAAAAAAAAAAGAGGTTTTTCATAAACGTAGAGGATTAGATAAAGAAATGAAGACTATCGTATTGACTAAGCAAAAGTAGAAAATTTTCATGTGGGGTATGAGTGCATAATCAAATAAGATTATTCTCCAAAATGTACCCAAAAAGAAAAAAAAAAGATTATTTTCTAAACAAAACTTGATAGTCTTAATCATAATTACGGTCTATGTTTGCCATTTTGACAAATCAATTGTTATGTATTTATCATGTAATGATTTTTGTGTTGACTTTTTTTCTCAGATTATAAATTGAATCCCGCATTGTTTTTTGGGTACATTACGACAGCGTTTTTTTAGTACATATTCAATTCTGCATTTAACAAGTAATAGTTTACATATATGATGACGCACGTGAAAAATAATGAAATATCACAAGAACAATATGTTGTCATTAGTTAGACTTTTTTTTCAAAATAAAGTACAACACATGATGCTGGTGAGTAGTACCCCTCGTCATACTTTCAGTAACATGAGTTCTCTCTTTAATTGCAGTCATATTTTATTTTTAATAATAATGTATTTATACAAATTTATATCTCCAAGATCTTGGCCAATAAAGGGTGATACGCAGAAAACTAATATTTTAATCTTGATAAAGTTAACTGTTGAAAAGATTTTTTAATTATAAAAGTGTCCAAAAATAAAGATATCATAAAGATTAAAAAAAAAAACTCCAACATCACTATGCTTATTTTTATGTTGAAAAATAGAAATTATGTATGTTAAAATTATTAAAAAAAATCACGTATGGAAATTTTTACAATAATTATATATTATAATTTATTATTTTTCTTAAATTCTATTAGTTATTAATGCAAATTTATTTTACATGGTCAAAGATATAAAAATCAATTTCATAATATAATTAATAATTAATACCAATATCATATTTTCATCCCAAGTAGGCAAAAGAGGAGGAAAAAAAGAGGGAAGGTTTGAACGACGAGGCCATAGAGAATCTCTCATTTACGCAACCGAAGCCCCTCCCTCCCATTCCCATGCACAAAAACACACACGCTCTTCGCTCTCTTTCAATTTCGCGTCCCGCATTCTAACTTCTCTTCTTCTCTTCTCTCAATCACCGCACTCTCAGTTTCTCTTTTCTCTTGTTCTTCTTCTCGTATGGCGGTTCCCGCGCAAACCAGCGAGGCTGATCAGCCGAGCCTGTGGGACGCGGTGATTCAGCAGACGAAGCTAGCTCAGGAGAGGAACGCCGACCCGAACCTGTGGGCTTCGGAGGTCACCGCCACGCTCCGATCCTCCGCCGCGTCGCTGCCGTCGGTGGAGCTCTCCCGCCGCCTCGTGTCTCACTTCTTCTGGGACAACCACTGCCCCGCCGCGTGGAAGTTTCTAGAAAGAGCCATCTCTCTCAACATCGTCCCTCCCTTGCTCCTCCTCGCTCTTCTCTCCACCACGTAGGTCCTCTCATTTCTCCATTTACTACGTTTCGTTTTTTTTCCTTTTTTTTTTTTTCCTTTTTTCGTTTTTGTTGTCTTAGACTGTGGTGTTCGCAACTACGCATTTCGAATTAGGTTTATTTCTGAGCCATTTCGTTTATTAATTATTGTTAATACTGGCATTTGTTTCTATAATATGTATTTTTGGTGGAGTGCTTCGTAGCACTAGCGCATATAAATGTGTATGTATATGCATGTGCGTGTGTATGCTTGCTCTGCTTTACACGGAGTGGTTGCTTGGCATGGAATTACTCACAATTAGTGAAGAGAAAAAAACTGGTTGATGTTCAACATTTGAAATCAGGTCTCGGCTATCTAGTTCCATTTGATACAGTTTAAGAGTGGTTGATTGCAATGAAAGTAGATTGTGGCCCCGGGTGAATTTTACCTGCAGTGTCAGGGGTTCGACTCTTTGGAATCACTACTTTGGAGAGGATTTTGTCTAACAGCCACTTTTGGCCGGAAATTACGTGGGCAATACCAAATTATTGGGATGTTTTTTATGCATGTATTCATCTTAACTAAGACTTCCCTTTTGTTGAATTCAATTCTATACTGTGCTCTAATTTGTAAAGGAAGGGGGTGTTTCTTGTACACTTTGTCATGTTGGTCATTTTGTGTCCTTTCTGACCTTATTGGCGATTGGAGTAGTTTATCAGTGACATACATAGTTAGTTAAGATGGAAAGAAGCTAACCTGTTTTTTAAGGAAATGAAAGGTGGATACTATAACTTCTAAGCAGCTGTCTTCTGTAACTTCTGCATCTCTTAATGAAAGCTTTGCTTGACGTCTATCTCGTTTTTATTTTCTTCCCCTGTTAAATTACATCCGCTGTTTTCTATGACTGCAGGGTTGTTCCAAGCAGACAACTCCATCCTGCAGCTTACAGACTTTATATGGAACTCCTCAAGCGAAATGCTTTTGTGCTTGTCTCTCATATCAATTCCCCAAACTATGAAAAGTGAGGTCCAATTCCAACGGAATTTGCTGCAGAAGAATGTTGTTGCATTGGCTTATGAATATGTTAAGCGTTTTGGATATTCCTTTTATTTTCATTTTATTCATTTTTTTTAATGAAAAAGAAGAGAAGAATTAGGCTAAGAAAAGGAATAAAAGGACAAACATTAGCCCATGAGAGCTCTTCAGTCCCCCTTGTAAGACTATTAGAGATACCCCCTGAAAAAGCCATGGGTGAAACCCCCAGAGAAGAAAAAAAGACCACTCAATCCCTTAACGGGTTTAAAGGAAGTAATCTCTATTTAATAGTTAATAGTTTGGACCTAAAGTAAGCTATTTGGGTAAAAGAAATGAAGTAAATCTTGTTACATTTTTTTTGGTGCTAGAAGCCTGGTTATGTAGGCTTTATGCTGTCAACCTGAAGCCTCATGTTGTTTTTTCAACATATAGTGTGTCCCTCAAACCACCTACCTCATGAATAGGGGATAAGATTTTAGAGCATGATATATTGCATTGAGAATGAGGTATATTTGTTTTCAATATAGATAATGGATATGATGATGGTTAGGCAATATTTCAGTATCTCAATACTTGCATCTAGTGAATGGTTGGCAAACATTGATTTGACTTTTCTTTAGACTTCATTGTTATCCCCTCAGACTACATTTTATCATTTGCTATGAGGTATTTGTATTATTGTCTTTACTGTAGACTTGTTAACTTGTTGACAATTGCTTGCTTATGTGCTTTTATTTAAATCCTGTGCTTGTGGCAACCTAAAGAGACTGTAAAACTAGAGGAACCTTTTAGCATAAAGAGAACATAAATATGCTCAATTTTTTTGTTTCCAACTTTTCTTTTTTATGTTTCTTTGTCTCTCTTTTTCAGGGGGTGGGGAAGGGAAGGCTCCTGGAGTATTTCTGAATACTAATAATAATGTTTCATACTGATGGTATCACAGGATTATGACATCAATTGATGAAGTTCTTCAGCTTTCCCAAGTGTACAGCCAAAAGGTGTGTGAGCCGGGAGTTGTTCTAGTTGAATTTGTCTTTTCAATTGTACAGCAGTTACTTGAAGCATCACTAGATGATGAAGGATTACTGGATCATGCACCAGAGAATAAGCCTAGATGGCTAAGCAGGTCAGATGATATGAATATTGATGATCCTGATTGCTTAAGTGGAAACAAAACTGAGCAGAAGGAGGCATTGCGGAGGGAAAATACAGCAATGGCTATCGACATCATTGCAGAATTTTTGCAAAACAAATTGACTTCAAGGATCCTTTCCTTAGTTCATCGAAACATGTAAGAACTTAATTCTGATATACTTTGCATTTATAAGGTGAACATTCTAAATACCCATTTGGGTGAATCTCAATTAAGATTTTGGAACCTTCATCGAAGAAAAATTATATTTGTAGGCCGTCACACTGGGGATTTTTCATTCACCAAATGCAGCTGCTTGTATCAAAATCTTCAGTTTTGAGGAATTCAAAACATACTACTCCAGCGACCCTTTTGCTTTTGACGGAAAATGTCCTTGAAGTCATATCTCATGAATGCAAAACAAAATCTAAGCTTGAGTCTAATGTTGTCATTGCTGCTGGTTCTCAGATATCTTTAGCTGGTCAATCTTATGGGGATAGTTGGTCTTTACTGTGGCTTCCTATTGATCTTATCTTGGAAGATGCTTTGGGTGGAGGGAATGTGGCAGCATTTAGTGCTATTGAAATTATTACTGGTATGATTATTATTTCTTTTAATCATAATGTTGAAACTCCTCCACACAACAGAAAATCAACACTCAAAAAATCCAACGCGGTTTGGTGACTTGCCTGCATCTGCAGTTCCACAAAGCATCCACTACTAAAATCCACGAATAATATCAACCAACCTCTAAATAATCTCTCTTTAACCCAAACCCAAACCCCAATGTTTCCAAACCTCACATAACACGCATAAAATTTGTAGCACACTTGGCTTGTGTTCTATCTAACAGCTTTTACGTAGAAAACCTCTCGATCAATTTTTTATTCAGTGGTGGAAGATTTAAGCCCCCACATGCTTGCTCAATCTCATTGATCAGCCTTTTTATTTTCTTGAATGGTAGTACTGATCGCTTTTGTCCCCTGAAAAAAATCAGTATTATTTATTTGACGTTGTTATTGCAGGTTTGGTGAAGGTTTTACATGCAGTTAATGGCAGTACTTGGCACAGTACATTTTTAGGCTTATGGATTGCAGCATTGCGGTTGGTTCAAAGGGTAGGAATTGATTCTTTGAAAGGGGGGGGGGGCTCATGAATTTTGGGAATGAATTCTCTCACATAAAAGTTTTACATGACTTGGTCATATGTTGATTTTAACCATTGATTAAGAAGGTGAGGATAAGCATGGGACCCGCAAGAGAATCTAATCAATGGTGAAAATCAATACAAGACCAAGTCATGTGAAATTTTCACATGAGAGGATCCATTCCCATAAATGTTACAGGAAAAATGGCTTGATGAATTTATTCATGTGTATGATCTGGTGGTATAATATTGTCAATCATTATTAAGGAGAGGCCATGCTGCATGTCATTTACATTTATTTTGTATGTGTTGGCACCTGCAGTTTTACATTTAATTGATTAACTGGTTTTTATGAAAAAATCTAGCGGCTCTAGAAAATTGTATGCAATTGGAATCTACATAATCTTCACATAATGCCACTTCTATTATTTCCACTTGTTATTTTAGGAGAGGGATTCAAATGAAGATCCTCTACCTCGCCTTCATACTTGCTTGTGCATGTTGTTGAGCATTACAACCCTTGTGGTCACTAACATTATCGATGAAGAGGAAAGTGAACTGATTGAAGAAGCTGAATGTAGCCCTACAAATCAAGTTAAAGATAAACAGGCTTTGGGGAAGCGTCGTGGGGAATTGGTTACCAGCTTACAGCTATTGGGTGATTATGAGTGCTTATTGACTCCACCTCAATCTGTTCTATTGGAAGCCAATCAAGCTGCTGCCAAGGCTATTATGTTCTTATCAGGAAACCCTGTTGGTAGTGGCTACTTAGAATATATGAGCATGAATGACTTGCCCGCAAAATGTTGTGAGTAATTTTCTTCATGTTGGTTACAAAACTTGTACTTTTAATTGATATCTACCTTTTTATTGGCACCTGCACACTGAGGCAGAGCTAGAATTAAGCTATTGCAGGGGACTAAAGGTAAAATAACCCAAGGAATCTATGGAAAAGAAAAAATACGAGGTAGTCAAGCATCTCTATTAAAATTATAACTAACAGTCTAGAACTGTTAGAGCTACTCAGTCAATAGCTATTTCACTGTCCACGAGGCTTGGCTTATTTTAGTTAGTTAGTTAGCCAATTAGAGGTAGTTAGAACTGAATCAGATTCTATTGAAGTCAGTTACAACTGACTCCGCAGCTCACATACTTGTATATAAAGTATGTCATACTCATTCTCTAAATCAATGAATCATTATCAGATTTCTTCCAAACGCAGTTCTTGGATTCTCTCTCACTTTCTCTCATTTTCTTCCACTTTTTCTCACTTTCTTACAGCTCAGAATCTTAACATAGTATCTAGAGCTGAAAACCCATTCCGTATAGAGCCTAATGGATTCACTTCTTGCTTCCCGGCCCCATCTTCATCTTAATCTTCAAGCTTAGTCACCTTTAATCACACAGTTTCAATCAAGCTTGTTGATATGGATTTTCTTTTTTGGCGATAGCTGATTACAGCAACCATTCAAGGTCACTGTCTCCATCGTCTCATAGAGTGAACGACCATTGTTCCACCCGAATTTGCTTTAGTAGATGATGAACTCGACAATAGTGTCAGTGATGATTATCTTCTCTGGAACCAGCAACATCAGCTTCTTCTCTAATGGCTACTTCAATCAGATTGGTGTGGTGAAGTTAGGTCTTTTACTACCTACTTAGGAGATAATGGCATGGTCCATAGACTTGTATGTCCTCATACATGACATTAGAATGGAACCATAGAGAGAAATCATTGACATCTAACTGCTACAGCTCTTACTCTACTTCCTCAGGCCTCCTTGCCTCTAAAGTTCCAGGATGGTGCTTTTTCAATTGCTGCATTCATTATTAACAGGCTTCCTCCCTCTACACTATCTTGACCCTCACCCTTTGAATCACACTTTCACAAGAGTCCTGGCTAGTGATTAATCTGTCCTCAAAGTTTTTGGTTGCTCTTGTTTTCCTTTTCTTAGGCCATAAACTCGAATTTAGGTGAGTGCAAATTTATGAGGTATAGTGCTCAACAACACAAGGGCTATAATTGTCTAGGGCTATAATTGTCTAGCTGCCAATGGTAGACTATATATCTCTAAAGATGAAGTTTTCCATGAACATTGGTTCCCCTGTAGTGACCTAGTCCAAGTTGCATCACACACACCCTCCACATCCCTTTCCCCTACGCATACCTCTCCTTTCCATAGTTGTCATATCTTGTATCGTATCGTGTATTGATTTTTAAAATTTTGACATATCATAGTGTAGTGTAACGAGTATCGTAAGATATATATATATATATATATATATATATATATATATATATATATATATATATATATATATATATATAGCCCTAAATTCCACCCTTCTTTTAATCTATACTAAACCATCTACAATAGTGGAAGCTTTGGTTGATTCCAAATTGCTTGCTGCCATGAGAAATGAGTTTAAGGCTCTCCAAAGGAACAACACTTGGCCTTTGGTTTAACTTTCCTCTCATCAACATCCTATTAGTTGTGAGTGGATTTTTAGGATTAAACAAAATATAGATGGTACTATTAAAATATATAAGGGCAAACTTGTGGCCAAGAGCTTCTATCAACAATCACATTTTGATTAGCTAGGAAAATTTTCCTTGGTTATAAAACTTGCCCCTATTTGTGTAACCCTAACTCTAGTCCCGTCTAAACAATGTTTTATTTGACAATTTGATGTGAATAATGCATTTCTAAATGGCTATCTTAATGAGAAAGTGTATATGACTCAACTAAGGGCCCGTTTGGATTCCAGTTTCAGATTGCCAGAAGGCCTTCTAGGAGAAGGAAAATGACTTTGTACAGTAAAGTGAGGTGTTTGGTTTAACTTTTTCCAAAAGGCCTTTTGGAAGAAGTATCTTTGAAATTACTTTTCATTCTAGAAAAAGACCTTTTGAAAAGTAATCTTACTATTATTTTCACATCAACAACCAAAAGTAATTTTACTTTATCCTATCCAAACAAAACTTATTCTCCTAAACTTACTTTTGACATATTCAAACCAAACAAAAATCATTCTTTTAAAAATAATTCCTCTAAAAAGCCTTCTTTTAAAAAATCTTCTCCCAAAAGTTACACCAAACGGACCCTAAAGCGATTTGAAAGTGCTAACTACACCCTTAGTTTGTAAACTGCCAAAAGCCCTATATGAATTTAAACAACCACCGACGGCATGGTTTGAAAGGTTGGCTAGCACACTATAGGTCTGGTTTCCAATCCAGAAAATGTAACCCATTACTCTTTATCAAATTTCAGGTGACAGATTGTACGGATATAGCAGTGAATATTGATGATATTATCATTACAGGGTCTTCCTCTACTTTTATTTAGCACACTTGGTTCAGATTCTCAATTCTGAACTCTCCCTCAAAGATATTGGAGATCTCCATTACTTTTTGCGTATTGAGGTTATCATTGGATAGCTGTAAAATGGATCTGAGGTATTTGTCAGGCACCCTTTCCCATGGCTTGCACAGTTGCAACTTACTAAGACTGCTCAACATTGGTCAAGAGACTTCTGTGATGTAGATTGGGAGATTGACACAAATGATAGGAGATCCACCTTACGTTCATGTATTTTTCTAGGCCGCAACCTCATCTCTTGGTGGTCCAAAAAGCAGCCTTGAGTGCCTCAGTCCAGCATAGAAGTTGAGTACAGGAGCTTTGCAGAATGCAGACACAGTAGCTGAGATGATATGGCTTCAATCTCTGCTGCAAGAGCTCTATGTGAAACCCCTCGAGACCTGTGTTCCACTGCAATAACTTAAGTATTGTACTACTTGCCCATACTTGCCCATGACTTTGTCCTGCACTCAAGAACAAGGGATATGGAACTAGTTAGTTACAGTTAGTTAGTTACTATTAGTTAGGGATTAGTATAAATAGAAGGGTTAGCATAAAGAGAAAGGGTCTTTAATCATTTGTTAGTGAGATTTGTGAGAGTTAGAAGACTCTAGAATTTCCTTTATATATTGTGATTCTTGAATAAACACCAGTTTCTGATTCTAGTTCTAACACTGGTATCAGAGCTCTCGTTTCCGGGAGCCTGTGAGGAGTTTCAGCATAGAGAAGCAATGGAGAAGGGAGGTGCTTCCATCACGCAATGGAAGTGATGTCCGACGCTGGCTAAGAAGGGTGTGGGAGTATTTTCTTGATTATGACATTCTACAGGCGCAGTGGATACCGGAGGTAGCAGCGGCCCTTAGCAATCGTGAATACTACTGGTATTGGTGCTGGAAAAGAGACAACCCAGAAGCCAAATGGTGGAAATTTGTGAGGGCCATCTGTGATGAGGAAGAAAAAAGGGTTAAACAAGAGACTAGGGAGAAATCTCAGATTCCTGTGTTCGACAATGGTGATGTAGGTTCTTGGCTATGGCAGGTATGGGATCTCTATCTCATGCATGGGACACCAGAGGAAGAAAGATTCCAAGAGGTGGAAGCCGCCCTTGGAGGAAGCCATCTTGGTTGGTTTCGATGGTGGAAGGCGCACACCCCAGACATGCGATGGGCGGAGTTCGTGACGGCCATGCGCCAACGCTTTCTGCCAGAGTCTGAAGGAGAACTTCGCTGTGGCAACGAAGACACTGGCAACAACAAAGAAATCGAAGGCCGCAATGACACTCTTGAACGAGGGTCGCACCACCCTTGGCGAGAAGAAGTCAACGAAGGGCACAGTTGGGGGACCAATACGGTGGGTTTGCATGCGGTGACCGGCATGGTGTTGTTCGAGGCAGCGACGACAACTGCTGCTCAACCTGACATTATCGATGACGATGGCAGTATCACCGATAGCACCACCAGTAGCGACGGCGTGGAGTATGGGAAGAAGGAGCCCTCGGAAAAAGATGGCGGAGAACATGGCGGAAGGACCGCCAATGATCCACTTGTGGCGACCAGCGAGGTCTCTTCAACGGAGGTGCAAGGAGAGATAGTAGCACTTCGCGTTGGTAATGGCATCAATAGAAAGGAGGGAGGAAGGGGAACTGGCAACCAAGACCTAGATGCCATTGTGATAGTTGTAGCGGCTGTGCAAGCGGGAAGGCCGACATCGGTCAAGGCGGCAAGGGCGGCGGCACAACAAATCTTCGCGGGTGGCGGCATGCAGAAGAAAACAAAAACTAGGGCAAGATTGACGGTGCAACAGATAGGGTTGGTCTTTACCCTAATGGGCCAGGCCCAAATTAGTGGAGGGACTGCATTATGCAGTTTTGATGAAGGAAATTGTTTACACCTTATGGGTCAAGCCCAATTCAACATACAACACTCACCAACATATTTTTTGAGGCTACTGGGCCCAGAACATTTTGATGTCATCTCAATTAAACAATGGGATCTTGGAGAAATTTATTTGTAAATATCTAGTAATAAGTGCCTCTTCCCCCACCTTGAGGACAAGGTGGATCTTTAGGGGGGAGTAGTGTTAGGACACCATTAGTTAGTTAGTTACAGTTAATTAGTTACTATTAGTTAGGGATTAGTATAAATAGAAGGGTTAGAGTAAAGGGAAAGGGTCTCTGATCATTTATTAGTGAGACTTTGGAGAGTTAGAGGACTTTAAAATTTCCTTTATATATTGTGATTCTTGAATAAACACCAGTTTCTGATTCCAGTTCTAACAAACTTAGCCTCATCTTTGTTAGAGATAGAATGCTCTAGAATAAACCCCTAATCACTCATAATCCTCGTTAGATCAACCAACTGATCTCCTCACCAAGGCCCTATCTTGCTAAGGTTCTCATGGCTAAGGGACAAATTGAGTGTTCAAGATGATGGCAACCGGAAGATCTGATTCGTTATCCAACCTTGATTTTAGGGGGCAAGTTAGAGTGGTTCACTGATGACTAAACGGCTAGTTTATTGTCCACTTAGCTTGGCTTGTTTGAGTTAGTTAGGCTGTTAGTTAGAGCCGAATCAGATTCTGTTGAAGTCAGTTATAACTGACTCCACAGCTGACACACTTGTGTATAAACTATATCACACTCATTCTCTAAATCAATGAATCAATGTCAGATTCCCTCAAACATGGTTCTTAGACTTTCACTTTCTCTCATCTTCTTCCACTTCCTCTCACTTTTTCACAGTTTGTAGGATAATACGAAGAGCTGAGGACACAGCATATCATTTTTGGGAAGTTCCCCTCCCTGCCTCCCTTAAAATGACAGCATAGGTCCCCTCGTGCATAGTCACCGTGTGCTTATTTTCATTTAAGCCTCTCTCTATCTGTAATTGATGAGGCTTGTACAAGTGACATTTTTTCATAATTTGTTTTATGTTTTCCTTGCAGCTGGCAACTTATGGCATCTAATTGTTGAGGCTTGTATTGCAAGAAACCTACTTGATACATCAGCTTATTCCTGGCCTGGCTATGTGAATGCTTGCAGCAATCAAATTCCTTGTAGCATTTCTAGCCAGGTGGATGGGTGGTTGTCATTAATGAAGGGATCACAGCTAACTCCTGCATTGGTTAATGTATTAGTTGCAACTCCAGCTTCCAGGTATGCTAGGCTTTGTGTGCCCCCTGGTCCCCTCTTAAATATGTTGCCAGCAGGGCAAGATTTGGGGAAGGTGTTTGCCTGGTTGGTACTAATTTAGATGGTTGTTCTTTTTCAAATATAGTCCCATTTTTCTTTTAACCTTTCTTGAGTGCTGCTTTTTCCACCATGACAAAGCAGCGTTGATGTAGGAATGTTGAAATTACTGCCTCTAGTTTTCTTGCCATCCTTTTTTTTTGGGTCTTATTTCTGACTACACTTCCTGCTCCTGGTTATCCTTTTCACCTTAAATTGTTTGTCTAGGACTTCTCTATAAAGCTAAAGTATGCCTTTCAATCATTGATTTTGTATTTATTGATTGCATCAGCAACTTCATGAAAGCCTTGGTTTCTGCCATTCATGCTACTGACCTAGAACACTGTTCCTACTTTAGTATTATGAGAACTTGAGCAGTTTTATTTGTAACTTTTTCTTTAGTGCATTTTAAGGGTTTAGGAGATAATTCTCATTCTATGTGAAGGACTTCTTAAAGGCTTTACTGGGAAATTAAATGTAGTCTTCTGGAAAGAATTTCTTCTCTTAAAAAGCCCCATTTGCATTTCATTCGTTATTGAACCCCCATTTTTATATGTACATATTGTCCAGACAAAATCTTGTTTTTTTTTTCTTGAAGAGTTTTTCCTATTTCGTCTTGTGTGAGCCAACACCATGTGCTGTTGCACTTTTTGCAAATGCATTGCTGAATCTCATGTTTCATGTTTAATGTCTTTGGAGATAATCTTTATTGTGCAGTTTTGCATACTTTCCTACTAGGCATTTCCCTGTGTTCTTTTGTTAATTTGAAAAGGCAATCCACTGCATGAGGCTTCTCCGCTTCTGTCATTGTTTACGGTCTGGAGAAGATTAGTTGTATGCAACCTTATCCTAGTGGAGAGGCTGTTTTCTGTGATTAGAACTGATAATCAGCAAGTCACAAAGTAGCAACCTTACCAATTTGCTAGCGCTCTTGTTCCCCGTTTTCTAAATTCTTTGGGGGAAAAAAATGTATAGAATGTAGGTTGAAATATATTCATTGGTAAATAAATCAATCTTTCCTCCCTCATTATTTGTCACTCACAAACATGCACTCATTGGCAAGCTTAGGAATATATTTTATTTTTTCAATGTAAATTAAATATGTAGATATTATAGTAATTCTTAAAGGAATCTTTAAAATATAATATATAAAAACATTAATATGGTAAAAAAATACATAATATACAATGAATATGGAAATAGCATATATATTCTATAAAATATGAAAGGTTGTTATTTTTAGAGTAAATATAGATTTATCAAATTATAATTCATATATACTAAACAAAATATGGTATTATAAAATTACAACTTAGATATACTAGATTTGCACACACTTATGGAGACTTATCATGTATGTGTAAAGTGGCAGCTGTCTGATTAACGATAGTGTTGCCTAGTATCTGGACTACAGATACACCTTTCTTTTCCCGAAGTTAGGTATATTAGATGCTTCTTTCGTAAATTTACCAGAGGTAAGACAACTGAATTTAAGCTCATGGGTTTGATGGAAGCTTAGCAGAGATTGAGAAAATATATGAAATTGCAACCAATGGTTCAGATGAAGATAGGATATCTGCTGCTACCATTCTGTGTGGGGCATCTCTAGTACATGGATGGAATGTACAGGTAATGCTAACATTGTTTCATTTGGCTCTCTGATTACACCAGAGAGACCACTACTTTATCTTGCTTAGTTCTTTAGCTTGTTTGGTGTGTCTCCTTTTCTTCTATGTTAGGTTTACAATGATCATCTTTGTTTGCAGGAGCACACCATTCTTTTTATCTCAAGTTTGCTCTCACCTCTGGTTCCTCCTAATTGCTCTGGGACTGAAAGCCATTTGATCAGCCAAGCTCCATTTTTAAACGTTCTTCTTGTTGGAATTTCATCAGTAGACTGTATTCATATTTTCTCCCTCCATGGTTTGGTATGTCCTGTTTTTAATAATACTTGTATTCTGACTTATACATGTAATTGTAACTACCCTTTTTCTTCCTTTTTTGAGTACAAGTTTCTCTTAAGGCATTTGTTTTCCAGTCTGGGAAGGCCCTATCATCAATCAGTTTTTAGTTTTAACAAAATACAATTTCAAAACTTATGGAGGAAGGGGTTTTGTAGTATAGACCTAGCAGATGTTGCATGTACCTTGTTTGCTGATATTTGTTGTGATATTTCCATTTAATTTCAGGTTCCATATCTTGCAGCAGGGCTAATGCTAATATGCGAGGTTTTTGGATCATGTGTGCCTGATGTCTCACGAACTCTTGCAACTGGAGAAGAACTCTCTTATCACGAGGTGTTCTCTAATGCATTTACTCTTTTGCTGAGGTTCTGGCGATTTGATGTTCCATCTGTTGAACATGTGAGGAGGGATTCCACAACTCCACCATTTGGATCATCATTTAGTCCTGAATCCCTTTTATTGGTTCGAAACTTTAGAATGGCATCTTTTGGAAAATCAGCAAAAGATCGAATAACGCTCAAAAGATTTTCAAAAATTATAAGCTTTCCTATGGAACCTGTATTTATGGATTCCTTTCCAAAATTAAACTTTTGGTATCGGCAACATCAAGAATGCATTGTTTCAATCCGGTCTGGTCTTGTGCCTGGAGGGCCTGTGCATCAGATTGTTGATGCTCTACTATGCATGATGTTTAGGAAGATAAATAATGTTGATGAGCCTTTGACATCTACCAATTCAGGAAGCAGCAGTTCCCCTGGGTCTGCATTGAATGATGCTTTGATGAAACTAAAAGTGCCTGCCTGGGATATACTCGAAGCTATTCCCTTTGTGCTGGATGCTGCATTGACGGCTTGTGCTCATGGAAGACTTTCTACACGTGAACTGGCTACAGGTTTGCCAAGTTTTGTATATACCTTAGTAACTTATGTAAATATTGAGTTAGGATGACAATGAGGGATTGATTCTTTGAGGTAGTTCTTGATAGAGTATCCTCTTTGACTAAGTGTTCAGGAGTTTAATCCTTCTTGTTCATTCTTCATATTTTAAAATTAGAGTTCAACACAATGTGAACAGTGGGTATGTACATTGTCCATGCTTCAAGCTTCATCTGTCTGCCTAACAAAATTTAAGCTTTTGGGTTGAGTTAGTGCTCCAAAATATTGGTGCAGATTCCTTTACAGTTACAAGTGGAAGCAAAGAACATAAGGGTTGTTCTGTGGTTTGCAATTCAGTTTCAAGCTTCAACAGTTGGCTAGGATTTTGGAGTGCGTTGGGTGCCGGGTTTGGTGACCACCTCCTCTCCTCTTCAGCTATACTGATGTCTTTCTTTCCTCTGCCTCAGTCCTTCAAAAGTTGCCAAGGATTTTAGCGAAAGGGGTAGTGGGGAGGGCCCCGTAATAGTCCAATCCACCAAATGAGTTTACTGAAAAGTGATATTGATTTATTTATTTATAAATTCTGGGTACAATGGGAATTTGATATGCTTCTTCCCCCCCCCCCCCCTTTTTCTTTTTTTTCCTTCTATCTCTTCTCTCTTCTCCTTTTTTCCTGACTTGAACGTGTGACTTCTGCATATCTCTCCACTCACTCCGACCACCTAAGCTACTTTTCTAATTGTAGTTGAACTAGTTTAAAATAATATTATAAATAGCTATAAATGACCATTACTAGAGCCTTGTGGAGTTGCAATTATAGCTCAGCAGCCGTTGGAAATACTAAAATGCTGATCTAATAAACCTGAGTTTTGAGTAGAATTCACGTAGTTAAAACTTGGTCCTAGACCGCCACCTGCCGTTTTAAGAACTTGCATAGTAGCCCATGCTGCACCTTTAAAGTGGCCTAGAATAATTTTTTTGATTAGATAATCTTGATGATGCTGATTCTTATAATCTTTTATTTAGGTTGTTTGCTGTGTAATTTATTTCGATGTGCTTTTTATTGCAGGCCTCAAAGATCTAGCTGATTTTCTTCCAGCATCTTTGGTCACCATTGCAAGCTACTTTTCAGCAGAAGTCAGACGGGGCATATGGAAGCCAGCTTTTATGAATGGAATCGATTGGCCTAGCCCTGCTGCAAATTTATCCCTTGTTGAGCAGCAGATAAAGGAAATTCTAGCTGCCACGGGTGTTGATGTCCCAAGCCTTGCTGTGGGTAATTCATCTGTCTCGTCTCTATTTCATTTTTCCCTTCCTCCCCCCCCCCCCCTTTTTGTTTTCCTCTTTCCTCTTCCCTTTTGGGTTCTTTAGAAACTAATAATTTGAGAACAGGAAATCATTAGATGCCATTTTGTAGATATAAAATCATTGGCTTTCAACTAACAGCTCCAACTTCTAGGAGAGTTGGTTCTTTACATAGTATCAAATCTTTTATGGCTAGCGGTCAGGAATTTGATCCTTGACAACCGGTTCTTACATAAAATGTTGAATTTTCAGCATAAGATAGAGTCCGCTAGTATATTATTCATGCTCAAAGTCCAAAAGTCTCGAGCGTTAGTTATAAAACCATTTATAAGCCTTTACCTAATTTTTTTAGGAGAGTTGGCGATTGACACCATTGTTACAAAAATCAATATCCTTTAGAAGAGATGGTTTTTCACATTATTCATGGATGAATTAAATCACGTAGCTGTCTGTTGACCCATGAATATTCAGTCATGCCGGTATTTATTTTCGTGGTAGACATGATTGTTTTTTTAATTTTAACTTATGTGGAAACAAAAGGTCCATTTAATCATTATGTTGACACTATTTTAAATTCCCTGTAAGCAGATGGGGACTCTCCAGCAACACTGCCTTTGCCTTTGGCAGCTTTCGTAAGCCTTACAATAACATATAAACTTGACAAAGCCACTGGGCGCTTCCTTGCCCTGATTGGCCCAGCTATCTCTGCCCTTGCCTCTAGTTGCCCCTGGCCATGCATGCCCATTGTAGCCTCTTTGTGGGCCCAGAAGGTGAAGCGTTGGAGTGACTTCCTTGTGTTCTCTGCTTCCGGAACTGTCTTCCATCGCAACAGGGATGCTGTAGTTCAACTACTAAGAAGTTGCTTCACATCCACCCTTGGGCTTGGCTCTGCCTATCTTCATAATAATGGTGGTGTTGGTGCTCTCCTTGGTCATGGTCATAGCTTTGGTTCCAATTCCAAAATATTCGATGGGATCTCTCCAGTTGCTCCAGGGATTCTTTACTTGAAAGTGTACCGGTCTATTGGAGACATCAGGTTCTTGACTCAAGAAATTTTGTCTATTCTGATGCAATCTGTGAGAGATATAGCAAGTAGTGAGTTACCCAAGGGGGATACTAAGGGACTAAAGAAGACCAGGTATGGAATAACACATGGACAAGTTTCTCTTGCTAGATGCATGGCACGTGTCAAGCATGCGGCACTACTCGGGGCTTCATTAGTTTGGATAGTAGGTGGAGTAAAGTTGGTTCAATCTTTCATAAAGGAGACCCTGCCTTCATGGTTCTTATCAGCTAATATGTTGGCGCTGGATGGTGAAGAATCTGGTGCTGTAGTTGCCATGCTTAGAGGTTATGCATTGGCATATTTTGTTATGCTTAGTGGGGCATTTGCCTGGGGTATTGACCATTCCCCTGTATCAAAACGAAGGGGACAGGTACTGGGGCTCCATTTGGAATTTCTTGCAAGCGTCCTAGACAAGAAGATACCGCTGCGTTGTCAGCATGCTACTTGGCGAGCCTATGTGTCAGGGTTTCTGAGCTTGATTGCGAGTTGCACTCCATTGTGGGTCCGTGAAATTGATGTGGATATATTGAAGAAACTGAGCAGGGGATTGAGACGGTTGAATGAGCATCAGTTGGCTCTTTGCCTTTTGGAAAATGGAGGGGTTGGCGTCATGGGTGCAGCAGCTGAAATGATAGTTGCTTTTGAACATGGATTTTAAATATGTGTCAGGACTGTGCAGTATTATGCCGATATTCATTGATATGTTAAACCTTTTTGGATGTTAGTGTTAAGGGATGTTGATATTCATGTTTTTAATCAGTAGAAATTGAGAAAGTTTTACCTACTCGTAGGTGCTAGGTAGAAAAGGCTGATCATACATCAAGCAGAACAATGAAATCAAGATTGATCCTTCAGTGAATTCCAGCTAGCCACTTAGTTGATTTGCGTATAAGTATGAGGTTAAGTGATGGGTCTTTTAAAGTATATTTTATACAAATTTTAATATAAATTGAGAGAATATATAATAATATAAGAATTTAAATTTATTAACATGATGAAACAAAGTGTAGTTTAAACAATGAATTCTATAAAATGGTTGTCCTATAACTTCAATATGATTACTATGCATATTTGTAAATAATTTTATTTTTTGATTATGCAGAAACTCTTCGAATGATTGTATTCAAATTTGATAAAAATAAATAAATAAATTTACTCAAGAATGAGCAAATAGATCATATTTTATATTAAACGACTTGCATCAATCAATTATAGGCGATGTCACGGGACAATTATACCCTCTTATTTTTTTGCACGTTGTGATAGACCCAATTGTCTAATGACTTTCACACTGACTGTTATTTTGATGTAAGTTGTGCATCTAGCATTTTCTTTTATGAGAATAGAAGTTATGACTATGAATATCATAACCCTAAATGCAAGTTAACTAGATGGTTGAATTTTCTTATTGTAAGACAGTTTTTCTGTGCAATCTACTATGGTATCAGCAATAAGGGCCATTGTGAGCACCCCTTGAAGTTGATGAGATACTCTGTTGAGGATGGACTTTGTATGGGAGGTGAATGCATTGCCGCAAAAAGTTCGTCCATAACAGAGCAGAGAAGAGAATGAGCCAGGGAAATGCTCAACTGATCTGCAGTACTTCTAACCTTATAAAAAATTAATAAAACAAACTATCACTGAGTCGAATGGATAAAGATGACAACGCCAGGCTTAGCGCGGTGACTTGGCGGGTTGGGAAATAATTGTTGTTTTCATGGCAGTAGGTAGGCTACTAATCCTCCATCACTGAACATGAGAAACCATTACAATGAAACCATGAATCCTCCATCACTGAATATGAGAAACCGTCACGTTGAAAACAGTGAGTATTTACACAGGATTCCAGCAGCTTTGCCTAGTACATATTTCTACCAGTTCATCATCATATCATATTAATTAATCTATACATCTACAATTGAGAGGCCGATTGCATGTAATGACAAACATTTACAGAAAGGATGAAGGGAGGTCTTGGCCTGAGGAAAGTATTGTTTTAACTGCTTTGCTTGCCTCAAATAAAGTGCAGCTGTGAGACTTCATTTGATAAGTAAACAATCCTGGCGTCTGCTCAGTGACAAATTCACCGCTGGTTGAGAAAAACCCAGGAAACGGAAGAGCCGTATCGACTAAACGATACCATGACATCCCTTCCGCAGGCGGGGGCAAAACTACAGTTTCTGGATGATCAGCTGCATTGAAAGCAAGAAATAAATCCCCTGATATAATATCAGAAGATACAGGGCTCTCTGGGAGCTCCATTTCTTCAGCCTTCAAAACCATGGCTAGGAACTTGCAGGATGGGTCTTCCCATCTTGGTGGAGCCAGGTCACTTCCATGCCATTCGATGTTTTCTTCCTTTAAGAAGTTCCTACTCTGAAGAAGATCACACCGCCTCCTTCTCAATGAACTTAAAAAGGAAATGAATTGTGTGGTTTGTTTGCCAAAACCTGTTTCCAAAGCACTCCACTTGAAAGGTTTTATGTCACTGTATGCAGGAGAACCGCCAGAAGACTGACCACACTCATCTCCCATGTTCATAACGGGTACTCCTAATGACACAAACAAGATGAAGAGGAAATTGCGGATTTGTTTGAGTCGTCTTTCAAGGACGCCGGTGTTATTAGTAGGTCCTTCTTCTCCACAATTCCAACTTAATTCTGCAGCTAGCTCACCACTGCTGAAGCTGACCAAGTCCACAAGAGAAAGTCCAGAATTCCTGGCAATGTAATTGAAAGAGAATGCAGGGCCTCGTCCATCGGAAAACATGTCTCCACTCCCACAAAGTCTTGTTGCAAGGTTGCTAAGAAGACTTTCACCCCTTAAAAAGTTCCTCACATCATTACAAAAATTTGTATTTATTTCAGCCCATCTCATCCAATGGGGAAAGCGGGTTCCCTTTGCTGCCATGTCATGGGGATCCCAGCAATCTGCAATGATTTTAGTCTTCCAGAGTACTGGGTCAAAAGCAATCGCTTCAACCAATGGAGGTCGAGACAAGTATTCTCCATGAAAACCCCTCAACAGATGTGAAGCATTTATGAAAGAGAAGCCATCAATGTGAAACTCAGTCACCCAATGCCGAAGGCTATCCAGAATCAAGTTTTGCACTATAGGATAGTTACAATTCAAAGCACCCTGTATCTTCAAATCACCAACTCCTTTTGCATGGTAGTATGATAAGTCATCAATTCCTTGCAGGGCACCAACCTCATCAGTATGGGAGAAAACAACTTCCATGAGAACTTCTATCCCATTGGCATGCATAGTTTTAACCATCTCCTTCATAGAGTTGATAGTAGATATAGGACCACCAGATGGTCCATAAATGTGCATTAAAGAGAAAAAGTGACAAGGAAAATATGGCCCGTTCTTCTCCTTAAATGTGAAAACTGGCTCCAACAAAATGGCATTCACTCCCAGATCTTTAAAATGCTGCACCTTGCTAGCCAAACCAGAAAAGGTCCCAGCTAAATCACTAGCAAGTTGACTGGACTCGTGCTGGGTAAAGCGCTTGACATTCAACCTATAGACCACTAGCTTTTCCATGGCCATATCTGGGTGATAATCATCACCCCAGTCAAAAGCAGGCTCCTTCCCCAACCGTCCAACATTCTTCACTGATCCATGACCATTAGGAAAAGAATTCCCAATGATCTTAGCATAAGGGTCCAAAAGAACACGCTCAGCATATCCATCATCATCCTTGTCTCTCCTTACAAGAGCCCCTCTGCAGCTATAACCATAGCTCACAAAAGTCCAGGCACCCTCAAAAGCGACATGCCAGACATCACCTGACCGATTGATATAAGGGTCCAGATCAAGCTCCAAAGCAGGTTTCTCCACACCAGTGTCATCATACAAGCACAAAACAACACCCTCCGCGTGCCTTGAGAAAAGGGCAAAGTTCATAGAACCATCAGGACTAAAAGACAGACCCAGAGGAGCTGGGTATCCCTGAAGAGAACCAACCGGCACACAAAAATTCGTTCTCCTATGACTTCTAATCTCCAATCCACTCGACTCATCATCACTTAACAACGATTTCAAGTAAAATGACAAGTACAATGGAACTTGCTTAGCATCAAATTCCAACTCAACCACAATCTTCCCACCAGAATTCTGCTTAAACTGGCTCAAATTCATCCCCGTCCCGGCATCCACATTCGAAATTTTCGAATCCAGTTCCACGAAACACGAAGAATCGACTCTATACACACCCCAACACAAAACAAGCCTCTTTTCACCTTGGCTACTACTACCTAGTAGGTCCAAGGAAGAAACCTCAATTAAGACAGAATATCTAACATTGTTGTTATTCTTTGTGACATAAACTCTTACCAAACCACCACCAATTTCTGTCCTGAACAAATAATTCAACGCCCTGTTCAGATCCTCGGATTGGGAAACAACGGTGTTCAGTTGCGGCTCAACGGACAATCGTGACGTGGCATGCAATTTGGAAGTGAGATTCTGTGGAAAGGGGGTGACGGGGTTTTGGAATCCGAGTTGGTCATTCCTTTGGACACGGGATCTGTGAAAGAATGAACGTTTGGCTTGGCATTTATAGGGATTGCAAGGAATCACTGAGCATGATTGCACGAGATTCGCCATGGAGTAGAAGAAGAGTGCTGCGTGGGGCAGTAACAGCGTAGAGAGAGCGAATGCCAATTAGAGGAGTGCGTTGGAGAAAGAAATGAATCACATATACATAGATTATTAGAGAAAGAGATTATCAGCAAAAAAAAATAAAAATAAAAGGAATGAGTAAGAGATGGGAACTCACATTATGGGATTGATTTGATTGAAAGAGAAAGTGAATAATGGGGGAAGATGATGATCAGGAAGAAAGGATAGTGTGGGGGTTTGTGGTTGGTTCAGTCCATTTGTGTTGTGAATTATTACAATTGAATTGCGAGGGACCGCACAGCGCAGCCAAGTTTGCGAGCGATGAGAGTGTAGTGTTGTTGTTGTTACTCGTTTGTTACTGTTTTTGGACAACGACACTTTTTTGGCTTTCCTCCCTATCTCTCAAACTCAACTCTCGCTCCTTACCGTTGGTTACAATCGGATCAAAAATGATTTTCTCATTTAATTTTTTTTCCTTAAAAAGTTGTACAGGAGTATTGTCGTGTCAGACTTAGAGTTTTGTGCAAGTACCAATAATTTGTGGAACAAATTGATATAATAAATAGTGTGAAAATTGGGTGGATTAACACCTTTTTTTATTTATACTTTTTTTTCAATTAT
The DNA here is from genome assembly GCA_031439595.1 of Pterocarpus santalinus. NCBI lineage: Eukaryota > Viridiplantae > Streptophyta > Magnoliopsida > Fabales > Fabaceae > Pterocarpus > Pterocarpus santalinus. Next base: position 65,693,794 of record CM062532.1, read on the forward strand.
TTAAACTTTAATTGTGTAAAACAAACGGTTTAATTTTTTATTCAATAATTCAAAATTTTTACTACTTATACTTAATCACTTATATAAATTTAAATTTAAGAATTTATTTAATTTGTTAATTAAAAGTTTTTTCTCAATTTTAGAATACAACAACCTCGCTTCTTAAATTTAAAGATTTAATTTGTATATATTATCAATGTAAAAAAATTTTACACATATTTTCAATCATACATTGTCACATCAATAAAAATATTTGGTTCAACTATTTATTATCTCAAAAATCTTTCAAACTCAAGTAAGGGTAGCAATTATTATCCTAGCCATAAGTACACATCCCGTCCCAACCCAGCTAAGTTAGGTTTAAAACCCGCCTTGGATGTGGGTAGGGTCAGATTTGGGTTCAAGGCAGACTCGAGTCGGCACCCTATATATATATATATAAGATTATTTTTTTAAATATTTCTATCATTTTAGGGTTGTGTTTTGTTGAGAGTAAAGATAGATATAAAAAAAATTTAATGTGTAATTTTCTATATAAAACTAATCTATAAAAATTTTCACTTTATTTTTAACCCTTATATCAAACATATTCTAAATACAAATTAAATTTTAAAATAATTTTTTAAGTATTTAAAAGGAATAGTGAATAGGGGCGGATAGAATACGAGTTGGGATGAGTTACGAGTTGGGATGAGTTGTCTACAGATAGAGCTCAAGTTTTAAATGTCAAAACCAGCAAGTAAGGTAAAGGAGGGTTGAGATTTGTTTAATAAGGTGAGAGACAGGTTTGGGTTGAGTTAAAACTTGTCCCAACTCGCCCTATTGCCACCCCTAAACACAAACATATAATTGGATGATAGAGTAAAAAAATTTTATACTATCAGTACATACTAATTAAACTCTAAATTTAAATTTAAAAAATATTATTGTATAAAAATATTATTATATAAAAGTATTAAACTTCTATAGTGCATACAAAACCAAAAATATATAAAATAAAAAGATAGAGTTTAATTGTTATGCACCGATAGTATTATCCAATTAAATGCTTATGTTTGTAAAATTTTTAAGATAGTAGATGGTTAAGTCAAACATTTTTACTGATATCGTAATACATAATTGGATATTTGTGTAAATTCTTTTTATACTAATAACATATATAAATTAAATCCAAAAAATTTAAATTAAAATATTTTAATATAATAATATTTCTTAAGGAGGTCTAAAAGAAGAGAAGTTTTGTTCTAAAATTAACATCAAAGTTCTAATTATTAAATAAAATAAATATTTGAATTTAAATATATAAATAGTAAAGTATGAGTAGTAGAAAATTAAATTATTAAATAAACAAAATAAAAAAGATATTTTAGATAATTAAAGTTTTAAGTAATGAAGAAAAAGTGAAGAACCAAAAAAAAGTGCCAATAACTCTACTTGTAAACATATACAAAGATAATTTCTTTTTAAAATGTAAAAATAAGTCAATTTTCATCCGGGAGGGTTGTTTCTGTTGCTTTGGTGAATCAAATGGATATACTTTTCACTGGCTGTCTATCGAACACAGTATATAATTACAAAAACACAAATACATGCAGACAAATTTTTTTTATAAAAAAAATGCACAACAAATAGCATTTTCTAACATAGTTGAGACCAACAGTATATGTCACCTAGGCCAGGAAGCTGCTTTGGGCATGCTGCTTGCTGCATCTTACAATTTCCGCTGAAAATGGCTGATTCTCATTCACATGCGTAAATACTCCTATGGTCATTCTGTGCAATCTCTAATGGCAACTGTACCTTAGCAACCGGCGTTACTGCCAGCTTCATTATCAGATCCTGGCTTGCTACTCCGACGAGACGTTCTCTTTGTTTGGATAAGAGGATTCTCCTCTTCATCATCAATGATCGCTGGTTTTTCAAACTCACTGCTCTTAAAAACTGGGTGTACATAAGCTTCCTGAAGATAGAGTCTCAAGTTCAGGTTTGGCTCAACGGCCCGTTCAAGTGTATCCTTCACCATGGCATCCTGTCATCAAATCTTATATATCTAAGTATCACTTGCTGATTCGGCTAATACCACACCCACTATGATTTGGCAATTTCTTGCAATTCTATTGGCTGACGTAAAATTTATTCTCAATGAAGAATTAACTATATAGATATATGTATACATGCTTAACCAACCTCTAGTGGGAGTTTTACGAATGCTGATTCGAAGCGCCCTTTGCAATATCTGTGGAACCAGAATGTTAAGACGGGTTGTGCAATGAGAACTAGCGTCGACTTCTTAGTACCTCTAGTACTAAGCAACCCCATCAGAAGAATTTGAGATATGATCAAGCCGGTGATAACTCGACGGTGGACATCTGGCCAAAACGTTGCTCCGCTCTCGTATTGCTGGTTATACACATTGATAATCTTGTGATAGTGGGGAAAAAAATGAAAAAAGAAAGAAAAGTCAATTAAGAATACTCAGAAGCAGAATTACGTTTACTCTTAAATGTGTATGTAAGAAAAATAGATGTAATGTAATGTTAGCACTTGAAGGAATCAAATAATAAACTAAGTTCGATTGTATGATTCATCATATTATTCTGTTCACCCGTTTATATAAACATTTAACTATAAGAAACAAAACATGGCAGCAAACCCTGTCGTGGTCTCTCACCTGATGCCGAAAGACCAAGTAGGAGAAAGCAAAGAAGACTACAATGAAGGGGAGAAGCAAAGGTGTGACTGGAGCATACACATGCCCCAGCATGAAATATAGCTGTATTCTAGGTTCAGATGTTGCAAATTCCAAGCTACCAGGATCCATAGCATTCTGTCTGTCTTGCTCTGTCTTCACCAAGAATGTGTTTTTCAGGTGGAACATAATTAAGGGAGATAACCTGAGGATCTCTGCAGCTATTCCAGCCCAGCCGTCGATCATTATATATGTTATGAAAAAAGTGGCTTTCATGGGGATTGTACTGCCAACAGTTTTTGTGAACCTGCAAATATTAACGGAAGCATCATGTCAGTTGTCACCAATCTCGGTGCCCAAATTAACGGTGCGTTTGTTTCAGTAGTTAAGAAATCACTTTTTATCAGAAAAAAGCTGAAACAACTGCACCTAGAACTATCTAATTCTAAACTTAAGCTCAGGGCCCTACTCTGTAGAGGGCTGATCAATAAACTGCTGAAGTTGCTGAAATGCTGTTCCTGTTACAACGCTCCCAAGGAACACGTTGACAAGAACAAACAAGTAATATTTGGATGCTGACCTCCGTTCTAAAGCTGAAAGCGATGTAAGACCTTCCGTTTTGGACATCGTCATGAGAATTTTAGGAAGCATGATGAGAAATACCTTTAACGCTAGCCCTGGCAGAAATCCTTGAATAACAGACTTGAAAGATGGCCTGCAACGAGTTACTCAGGGTGTGAAACTAAAGCCATTACTCTATAGAACGACTGCAAGAAGACACTATGCAAAGAGGGGAATGGATCCTCTCATGTGAAATTTTCAAATGAGAGATCCATTCCCATAGAGATTAAGCATTGGGGAATCAAGGAACAAGGAGGAACTAATTATCAATTTAGCTTTCAAACTTAGTTTATTACTGCTGTGTGATTTAACTTACTTCTCAATAATTGGCTTCAAGAAAGGAAGGACCTTCTCAATGGCCTCAATGTTGGCTAGAGATTGGACCAATGCTATAGGTATCATAAAGAAGAAAGTTAGGAAGAACAAAGAAACAGCCATGAGCAATTTTCGAAGGTTGAGGTCAAAATATGGAATCGCAAGATTATCCCAATAGACATCCCGAGGCTCAGGAGCCCATTCTGTCAGCCAAACGGTAGGATTACTAGTTTGTTGAGTTTGAGCACACACAGCCGCTCCCCATCGGGTTTTGAATGAAACAAATGCTGCAGGAACAACAGCATCGGGATCATTGGTAACATTTTCTCTTTCTTCCTCTTCCTGCATGAAATGAATATGATGAGATTGACCCCCATGTGAAGAGATTTTGTTTTTGAGAGAAGAGGGCACAAAAATAAAAAGCAAATGGAAAACGTAGGTACAGGTAATAGTTGCCTCTGATCCATTACTATTGATATCATGACTAACTACTCTTTTTTTCTTCTCCTTCACATTTTTCCTCTTGTAGCCTTACATGATGTCCTATTGGTGTAAGATGAATATTTGTTATTAACATTTGTATCATGACAACTAGAAGTTCAAGTAGCCTCTGTTCCAGAGATTACTATCAATGAATAGACTAGTCATATGTTCAGTTTATGAGTCAATGCAAGAGGGAATCGAAACCATACGTGCCATTTACAACTTGCACACGAAGAACTAGGAATTACACGACGTAATTAGTGAAACAAACATAGATCTGGCAATTTAATGACCTTCTGCTAATATATCATTAGATATTCAATACCAATGAATATTCTTCTGTTTATGCAAACAGATTTGATATAAGTTTAACAACTTAGAATGCGAAATGGGAGCAGGAAATGAAATAAAAGCATATAGCCCTCTATTTCCAGTGAAATAACAATGATAACCAATTACAATAATTTGATTACTTCACAACATTACAAATAAGTGATAAGAGTGTAGAAATTACTGAATAATAAAATCTGTACAAAAAGGTATATAAGAAAACACTACAGAAGGTGAAACTGACTTAAACATTGCACACTTTAATAGGTACTTACTTGTTGGCTCAACGTATCAATTACCGAAGTATAATAGTCAATAGCATCAACTTTGCTTCCGAAGATACCCAGCATACCTGTCTATAGAGATAGGAAATCAAATTGAGAAACACAGAAAAGTTGTCAGTTGATATCACCTTATATTTATTCTCATGAAAAATAAAATGCTAAAAGAGGGTCTCAGACAGCTCAAATTGTAAGAAAACTAATTGACAGTAAATCATGAAGAGAAAGCTACCCGAGCAGTTGGCCTCGTTGAAGGATTTCTTTCATATTTGTTTTGGTAGTAAACATACCAGTTTAGCAGTTTCTTTTTCCTTGCGACTATTGATGCAAGCTTGTTTGCATTATAAACAACCTATCAATTATTAAGAAGAAATTAATCTTTTGTTACATCAAAGATATGTTTAAATATGTTTTTGGTCCTTAAAAATGTTGTGAATTCTAGTTTTAGTCCCTATAAAAAATAAATTTTGGTTTAGATTCAATCATTTTCAAAAATATTTGGTTTAAGTCCCTACTATTATTTTGTTTGGTTTTTTGTTCCTATACCAAAGTAATATGTTTGTTTTAAATCCCTAAAAAATTATGATAATTTGGTTTAAGTCCTTTAGAATATTAGCCTAAGGTTTCTAAAACCAAATTATCATAATTTTTCAAGGACTAAAACCAAATATTTTTGGAAATATTTGGATCTATATCAAAACAAAATTTTTATAGCGACCAAAGCCTAACGTTTTTAAAATATATGGACCTAAATCAAATTTTTTTTTTATAGGGATCAAAATTAAAATACACGACATTAACAAGGATCAAAAATATATTTAAGCCTTAAAAATAATTACAAAATTAATGCAAATTAAAGAAAACCTCGACAAATTACAATATTCCTAATTCGTTGGTGAAGACAATTTATCATAATTATGGGTTTGACCCCAATTCTTATCAATATAATTATTGTCATTTCATGTTTTTGAGTTGTAATTATCAAGATAAGAGAGATAGTTATTTAATAGGAAAATAATAGTAGTACTTTTCTTGGTATGTAGATTGTGGGAGTGTTTATTTGTGAACCAAATTCTTGTAAATTATAAATAATTGTATTGAGTAATTGTAGGGTTAAGATAATGAGGTAGAAGAAATTGTGAATAAAGTTCTAGACAGATTTGCGACTTTGTCCATAAAAATTGCATTGACAAAAAGTTTTCAGCTTTGTCCATTAAATTATAGCGGTAGTGGAATGGAGTTGACAATCCATGCAAAAGTTGTTGTAATATTTCCATTCAAAAAGTTGAACTATAACATTATTCATAATGTGTTCGATCTCTTGTCATCCGTAGATATAAGCACGTCATGCAAATTACATTAAATTTTAGTGCTTGAAGAGTTTGTGATATTTTCCCTAATTGTGAGCATTTATGTAAGCACATGAAGAAGGAGATGTGATAATTCCCAGCACAACTGAAAACAGTACATTTGTCGGACTATCTATGGTTGTATATAAGCAATATTACCTGATGCATCAGATAGTGATCAGGATGATTGACACAAAAAAAATGTTCAATGTGCTCACTGACTGATTCATCCGGATCTGGGGGAACATTCCTCACCAAGACCTGTGAAAAAATCAAAGTGGTTATTAAGGACCAACCTTGAGGTCGCTTCAGGACAGATGATATTGGCTGCAGCTATTGGCTCAGTTTTTATAATACTGGAGGGAAAGCGTGTAATTGCACGAAGAGAAATTAAGGCTACAACCTTAAACTCTCTTGGAAAGTAGCCAAAACATTAGCACACAGTATACAACTTAGAATATGAACATCTGAAAAGAATAGTCTCACAAGCAAGTATGCTATAAATACTAAAATACTGATACTAAATAGTTGTTTGCCAATGTCTCGTCAAACAAACACAAGCTAAAAATCTCGAATATGAATGCAGGACATGAAAATAGAAAGACCAGAAATTCCAATTAGTTATGCATCTCCATATAAACACATGGCCATGCACGCTGGTACATGTACGTACACAAATCATCATCACAGTCAAGGATTAGATTTCGGGTCTTGATATTTTTAATGATTTTTACAGGGATGCAGTGGAAGAAATATTTTAACAAAATCCTATCCTTTAAACTACAAGATCAAAATATTCAGCCAGATGTTGGAACCATAACAAATTAACATAGAGTCACATTATGTTGAGTGTCAACTTGGAAATATAAATAGTCATTCTCTTCTTATATCATCAAGAAAATGTGTTCCTAAGTGCTAGAGCAGTACATACGCAGAGGCTCTGAGATCCTCCTTAGGCACATATAAAGAAGAGAACAAATATATAAGCCGCCAAAACCGGACAAGGGGGAAAAATTACACTTTGAAGAGAACTGGTAATTCTCTCCGGTCAAAACAATTTGATCGTGAGTGTTTGTGTTTCTACAGATTCTGAATAGCATTTCTGAAAGGTTTAACAAAAAACTCATAGTCATAGCATAGTTGCTCGGAATCTGAGTCCAGCTGTCCTTTCTTTTTCCCTTATATATAAGAATTACTACTATTTACCCCGAAGTTGTATATGTAGTCTGATTGACCTCTTCATTGTCATGAGTACAGGCGAGTGAACGAGGACTTTACTACCATTTACCCTGCATATGTATGCGTATAATAGGCACATGTACATATTTCCTTCTCGTAAATATATTTTATTTTCCCTTTTCATATGATTTGTTGTCGAATACAGAAATCTAGCTGAGAGTTTTAAATGTATTTCTTGTGCTGTGGTATAGGCATCACGGAATCAGCCTTTCAAAACTAAGGAAGACTTAAAAGTCCAAAGCAGTCTACTAATGGACAGCATTTGTATGTTTTTTGCATCTATCAGCAAAAAGTACAGCTCAGTGAAAATGAGACCAACTTACGGTAAATTGGTCTGGACGACGACGTTCAGATGCCAAAAATCGCAATCTCATTGCTGCTATATTCTTGTATTCCTTGTAAAGACTGTAGCATGTCCAAGTTGAGAAGACATATGACATAGCAATATGCGCCCAAAACCTGGAAGAAAATGACATGAAATTTCTTAGCATATAGTATGAAATAGTCAGATTACAGAATTTGATATTCGTGATACGAAGTATGAGCCTACAACCCCTTTTTTTGGTAAAAAAATCAATCAATTCAACAAAGATGAAAGTTGTAACAAATAACTCCTCCATTTCGTCAAGAATCCATGGTATGTTAGATAAAAAGAGAGAGACTTGGAGGTCAAAACTCGAATCATCTCACCTCGGTGATCCATCTGGAACGTTTGATATTGAAAGCTTATCGATATTGCTAAATGTCAATTCCTTGGCAGCCGGTGCTTCCAATGTTTTCCCGGTCCAGTTAACGGGAACCAAAACCATAAAAGAAAGGAGGGTAATTGGGGCAAATATTTTCAAGCTGTATATGAATGAGTATTCCCATCAGATAAAAGTATTAAGCATTAAAAGGGAAAGCAAGATAAATTTTTTGAATAGAAAACAATAGTAGACCGGATATTGCTGTGTCATATAATTATGTCCTCCTTTAACTCAGAAACTTTGTATTTAACTCACCCAAGAACATAAATCCGAATATAAACGGCTGAGTCAAGCCCTGCATGATCTATAAGCTCAGGTTCTGGCATACGCAATGCTGCAGGCATCCAATTCAGGAACTTAATATAGGTCCTAATGTCCAGGTTAACAAATTTGCCCACAACTGATCTGGAACTTGTTGGGCTTCCTCTTATCCCCTTGAGATACCATTTTGGGAAGTAGACCCGATCGTTAAAGGGTTGAAGCCGCAATATTGCAAATGCCACCAGGAATGCCAACGCAGACAAGAGATTGATGGCTGCCGAAACACCAATATCCGCTACAGTCGCCATATTCTTCTTCCCTTTGAATCACTCAATCTGCATCCAGATTCATCATATAGTTTTGCAAGTGAAACTGGCTTTTTCCAAATTTCCAACTAGCATGCCATACTATTTTCAGCAACATTGTTCGAACATTATCCACATTGAATTGAATTAGACGTGCATTACTATCCTATCTATTTTTCACCCCACAATGATCCCGATACATAAAAAAAATTAACAGTTCACCGATACAATATGCAATGTTCATACACAAAGCTTGTTCTTCAGAATCACCACCGTTCAAAAGTCAAAACTCGAAACGGTGGCATAAATGTTCAATCAATTTTTATACTACTCAAGTATTCAACAGTACATTGATGAGCCACACCAAGATTCAGATGAAAGAACAAATTGAGCGACAGAGAGAACCTATTGATTTCATTATCTATTGTCTTAGCACGCACACGATCGTAGAAGCCAGAGTGATCTTTCAACGATATTATCCATAAGAGCAATGAGTACGAATATAAGCATTTCTAAAACTCGTAATAAATAAATATTTAAATTGAAAATAAAACAATGAGAATGAGACGTGCGATATGGACGCGTACGTTTCTAAGACAATTTCAAAGTATAAATCTGCATCCGCCAATGAATTCCAAGTGTTGACCTATCATGTTTGGTTCGCGAGAAACGCCCAAAAAAATTAAAATCTGAGCAATTGCGGTAGCATCCGTGAGATCAAGGAAACCAGAGCAGTAATAAGAATCTTGATTGCTAGTAGTTAATTAATCAATGTACGTAGATCGTTTTTGGAGCTGGAAGAACACAAAGCAGTTTTTTCTACTCGTTTTTCTTGGCCTCCAAACAGAAAAGAGAGAAAATGCGGAGAAAGTAGAGTAAGCGGCAAGGGCTTGTTCCGAATGAAATGGTAACTGAATTTGCGCTGTTTGAGAATTGAGAATAATGTGGAGCGTACGGTGCACAGAGAGAGAGAAAGAAAGAGAGAGCGAATGAGCGATGGAGTTGGCGCCAAAAGGTTCGGAACCATGTCTCGTTTGCTTCCGCTCCTTTTTTCACCCTTTGGACTATGCTTACTTATTACTAGTACTAGTGGTCATCTCCTCCTACTTTAATGCGGCAAACTGGACAAGACAAAATCATTGACGCTATCTTCTTTATTTATTTGTTTATTTTTTTACAAACAAACCAATTTTTTTTATAAAAACAAAAATAAATTATGAGGAGTGAGTCTTGAATGGATAAATTTAAAGATAAAAATATTTGTTTTGTAAAAGTTTCTTATAGGAAAATTCAAAATTATGCATTAATATTTAATTAAAAATATTCGATTGTTAATTATTTCAATAGTCATACACATGATATTATCTAATAATGTAAAATATTATATACTGACAGTATATAAAAAAATTAATTCAATACCTACACACTTATAAAAAAAAAAGTTTGAGTTTAACTAACTTTATTGAATATACACTTATTTGTCTCCCAATCATATCAACATTATTATGAATATTATTAAATATGAAATGTTATATACGCAATAATTCTTTATTATTCTGCCTTGGTAGATTTTTTTTTTTTCTTAACCACCATCGTTTCAAAAGTACAAAGATGTATAAACACTCAAGTTTCCCATTAATTAGCCATTTATAATATGACTATGTTTGGCAACATTGAGCTCCTTGAAAATTGTGTGTTTGATATGAAGATAAATAAATTGTAAACATTTGTTGAAAGTTTTGATCAAATAGACAATTTTTGTCGTGCACTTCTTAAATACATCAATTATCTTCTCAATTGATCTAATAATTAGCCTACTCCAAGTCACTATCCCATATTGTTAATGTTCTTTTATTACCTTTTGGTGAGATTGTAGCTTGATGAATTTGAGATGTCATCACATGAGAGTCCAAATTTTGAACTTAAGCGTTCATAAAGTGATTTTTTTTAATGTTAATTAATTAATAGATATTAAATGGTTAATATCATCTATGGTTTAATACCATCTTTGTTGTCTTATTTCAAAAGTCACGAATGGAATGAACACATTATATGTTCTTGTATTTTATATATATAAGTTTAACAGAATAAAGGGTTTAGTTAATTTTATTAATTTCATATATGTTCCATGTATTTATATTTTTTTAAATAGAATAAAGGGTCTAGTTATTTTTTTAAGGCTTATAAAAATTAAATTTTTTGGTGGAATTTATTTTTAAATTAATAGTTTCCTTTGTCATTGAGTTTAAGGTTTTACCAGACTTACACTCATCCAAAGGATGGGCGAACACTTTTTAATACTAAAGAGTATTAGATTTTGATCATTTGATTTTTTTATGTGGTAATTATTTATCAGTTATTAATTTTTTTATATTGACAATTATTGAATTTTGATCATTTGATAATTTTTTATGTGATAATATCTAATGAAATGATAATCACATAAAAAATTATCAAATTATCAAATGATCAAAATCCAATAATCATTAGTATAAAAAAAATGTTCACCGTCCATCAAATGGGTGCAAGTCTCATTGCTATTAATAATTACTATTAGTAATTACTATTAACAATTAAGTAAAAATAAATATTATTATATAAATATTTTATTTAGATTAAAATTATTATAAAATTATTTTATATTTTATTATTTGTTTCAATATTTTTTTGACAATATTCTTTATTTTATTAGAATATAAAAAAGTAACAAATATATAATACTCTTCTATATACATTTTATGTTATTTTCATATACTTTTCATCATAATACACAACAAACAATCCTCGAGATTTCCTACACTACACAACACATGCATGAACCTTGAGAAACAATTAAAACTATAAACATCAAAATAACAATTATTGATAAGCTCAATAAAATAATTAAAACTATACCCATCCATGCTAGTAATTATATTCCATTATACATTAAATGCACACTATGAGTTTAATTATTTGCTAATTTGCTAGTGCAATTGTGGGCAGGAAAAAATATCCTTCCATGGTTGCCAAATGGCAAAGAATCATTGTCACTATTCTGCTATTATATATTAATATAGATTATTATTTATTGAAATTTTATTACAATCTAATAAAAGATAAAATAAAAGTCAAGCTTAAATTCTTATTTTATTATTTTAACTAAATTTATGAAGAAAAAAGGTAGAAATTAATTTTATTGATTTCAAATACTGCAATTAATATTGAAGTTGGAAATAATTTGAATTTATAGTTAAAATATTTATTTACAATGAATGCATTTTTTTGTTAATTTATTTTGGTTGTATAATGATTAATTTTGCTAAGATAATATTCCTTTGCAGATTTGTTTACCCTTATTTTAGAATTTTCAAAATCAATTATGTTAATAGTATTTGCTTAAAGATTTATCTAATTTGGTTCATAAGATTTTAAGGAAATATATTCGATATATATTAATGCACTTCGTTGCAATCATTTACTTTCTAGGTTGGTTATGATTAGAAGGTAATTTTTTTTTTTTGGTATAGGGGAGATTAGATGGCAAACAAAAAATGCGAATATAAAATAATTTTCTAAATTAAATCAATTGTTAAAATTTTTTATTGGATTTTGCATTATATTAGTTCGCTATAATTATTATTCACTTTATCAACTAAATATTGTTTTATTATAAAAATTGTGTTTTAGTACAAAAAGTGCATTTATATCATAAAATTTTAATATTTGTGTTACTATGCATATTGCTTATATGATATATTTATTATATACATATATTGCCATGATTTATTTACAACTTTTCCACCATAAAAATTAATTGATTAGTTAATATTTTATGTCGTGCAATACACACTAGAACGAATAAAAATAGATTATTAATCTACATATAATTTATTGAAAAATTACTAGTCTATAACCTTTTTTAATAGATGGATACTCAATTAATTCATTAATACACTCTAATGAATGGTTCAAATATATATCTAACTCATATATTTGAAATAATATTTTGTTTGTACTTATGCTTAGTTAGTTTAAATAGTTTAATACTTTTTTTTTTTTAATTTGAGTCTTGTGGATAAAAATATATATATAGCATTAGGATAATTTTACCCTTATAATGGACTTTGAATATTAGTAGTTTAAACAAAATATAATATTTTGTTTAGTAAAGCCTAAACTCTTTCTCATTAACCAATTAATGTTTCTAAAATAAAAAACCTAAATCTGACAAAGTTAGATTCTTGGAATGACACATGAAATAATAAAGGAGAAATATCATTTGAACATATTATATATAGACATTGTAAAAAAATTGTGAGTGTCGGTGAATATTAAAGTGACATATATCTAAACCAAAAAGTGTTATGCATATCTATGCGAAAGGGATATTCTATTTGAAATTGAAAAAATATGTACAAATAAAATAATTCATAATAAAAATGGTGATAACCGGTAAGTATCCTTGTGTTTTATTTTCTAAAGTTTCTTTAATTTTTTTTGTTTTGAAAAAGATCAGTTTGTTACATAATTGGAATGGCCTAAGTAGTTCCCACATCATAGATGAACACTCAAGTTAATTAGGGATGACAATGGATAGAAGAGGATAGATTTTAATATATTTAGAACTTGCCTCACATCTTAATACAACTCTCAAATCCTACCCACATCCTGTATGTCTTAAAAGTTACACCCCTCACTTTACTTCTAACAAATTTTTAAAACTCACACCCCACCTGTCCTTACATGCATCTTTACTTGAATAAAGTAAAAAATTATTTAAAAAAATTAGGATATAAGTCACAATTACAAAAAAATACTAAAATTAAATGAAGCAAGATAAAGAAAAGCAAAACATAAAACAACAACCAATCATTGAAAAACATATTTCTTAATCTCAAATATATCATGCTCTTACATAACTTTCTATCGTAAAACTATCTCTTCATTATTATTAGAAGTGCCGATACACTCTAAATTCATACCCTTCCCATCCTATGCAACATCTTTTCAACCCACCATTGTAACATCTCCTCTATTATAAAATATTTTTATAGAGCAAACTAATTTATTTGACAACAGTTGATTAATCAAATAGTTAAAGTATATACATTAATTTTCTAAAGTAAGACTATAAATTAACAATGATAACTTTAAAATATATTACTCTATTTAAAATAATAAATAATACTAACTATTAATTAAAAATTTTATTAGAAGAGATAAACTAATAATAATAACACGAACATAATAATATAATATTAAAAAAAGGGAAGAATCAGCATTTGGAGCCTTGCACAAAGACTTTGGAAAAAAAAGGTATTCATACATTAATTTTAAGATAGATAATAAAATTATTTATAAAATAAAATTATGGTTATACTTACTTATTACAAGTTATGTTATTATTACTCATTGCCCTCACAATTTATATTCCAAGCTATTTTATTAAATGTTCTTTCATATTATTGCTGGTTATTATTTATTTATTGCACATATGTTGTTCTAAGTTATTTTATTTATAGTTCCTTTGCATTAAAAGTTGTTTATCATTCTTTATTATTGCAGTTTATTTCTCGTCCCAAATTGTTTATTTATTAGTCCTTTATATTAAAGTTGCTCACTACTACTTTTATTGCCATTTATTTCATTTATTGTTTCATTATATTTACCTTGTCTATTATTTATTTCAAGTTATTTTACTCGTTGCTCCTTTATATTAAAGTTGCCCATTTATTTGTTATTGTAATTTATTATTTATTATTCTTTTATATTAATTGAAAGTTATTTTATTATTCCTTTCTTTAACAGATGCTCATAATTATTATTATTATTATTATTATTATTTTGAGCCGTTAAATTTTTATGATAATTTCTCTAGGCGACTAATATCAAGAGTAAAATATCATATCTAACTATAAGTAAAATTTATTGTACATGGACTTAAACTATTAAGTTATCTATATCCTTACTTGGAATTTTATACCTTAGTTTATGAACAATCTGATAACTCTTGAATGATGAATATTATTGTAATTTTATATTGATCATTGCAAGGACATGATTATTTTGTGCTAAATATATCATGATGACAACGATAGACTCATGAACCATGATGAAAAAGTTTAAAGAGAGATTAAATAAAAATAATTTTAAACTCTATCCATTTAGAAATTAACATTTAGATCTAACAACTCTATATTTTGAGAAATTTTATTAAAATATATTATTTACTTTACTCAAGCTTATATTATTTTAGCTTTGTGCACTTTATCTATTCTAAGATTATAAATTAATTTATATCTTTTGCACTTTATTCAGTTTAATCTATTAGTTAATTTTATGTTCTATTATGAAATTTTTTATGTGATGAATTTTATTTATGTTATTCAAGTTTATTATTTATTTTATTATTTGAGTTTTATTTATGTTCTGTTTATTACTTAAGTTTATGCATTTCTATACTTATTATGAATTATACATAATGACAAGTAATTAATTGTAAAAAGAAGATATTTAAGATTTGCTATTAACCACTAAGAAAATAGAGAAATAAGATATAAGATCCTTTTTATATTACTTACCTTAGTTAATATGGCGTAAAAATCTTGTTTGTCATCACAAAGTTACGAGTAACACCAGAGAATAGAAATTCCTCGAGAGAAAGCCTTTGAATATGTGTGAGACAAACAGACAAAAAAAAGTGAAAGTTAAAGCAAATATATTATAATCTTATTATTGTCTGTTGTATTTTAAGTTGTATAGCATATTTCTCTTACTATTTATTGCATATAATATCACGAAGTATTACATTTTACTTGCAAGTAATTAATGTGATTATGATACAGTAGCTGTGAGAATTTCCGTGCTAAAATATGGCTGAAACTATTATAGTTCAAATGCTTTAAAACTCTTCATTATCTACTAAGAATTTTCAATTCTTACTCTATTTTTTATGGTTTCAAATTAGTTAAATAATGCCCCAAAGGAAGACAGACGCCTCCAACTATAAGGAACGTATGAGTTATAATTAAATAAACTATAATTTCTTTATCTAGTTTAAAAACGTGTAACCTATAGCCAACAAAACCTTATTTCACCCCGTGAATACTTCAGTATATGTATATATATTAATGTTTAATCTAAAATTCTCTGTGTAATATTTTGTACCATTAACTTTATTATGAAAGGGTCTTATAGCCATGATTAGGGTTTTAAACCCACCCCACACAACTTGGGTAGAGCTGGCTACTTGTGTGCAGGGGATCTATTACTCTCCCTGAAGCAAATTCACAGGATATACCGCTTTAAAACCAATGTATCCAAATTCTTATGTTTTAAATACATTATTATAAAATAGCTACATGTAGAGTCTCATTTTTTATTTCTTTCCAGTAAATATAACCATACCTTTTTCACTCAAATACCCTTTTTAGTGGTAATATCTATTCAAATACATCTTATTCTCAAAATTTATGAGTATTCAGAATGCTAATTGATTTGTTAACCATTTACGAATTAAATTAATCAAATGCATATAATTTATTAAATTGATTTAATATAATAGAATGAATTTGTTTAATTTGATTTAAATATAATAAATTAAATAAATGATGAATTAATAAATTCAATTGCCATGTCTAATCATATTATAACATCATAAAATTTAACATATAGAGGTATCATCTACTTATTTGGAGTAAGGGTGTTAACTAGATCCATTCAATTTGATTTGATGAATTCAAAAACCTAAATTGAACCAAATATCCAATCTATAGACTCGATCACCTTTATATATATTCCACAGCATGTTGTTGTATGTTTCATTCGTTCTGTACTAATCTTTACAAACCCCTTTCATTGTGCCCTAATAGAGTCATGTTCAAATTCACTCGGATTGATCTAATGGTGAGGAGTTTGGATAGTTTGTATAAATTTTTATATTCAAACTTCACTGCCATTAATATAAAAAAAAAAAAAAATAGGGCCATGTTCAAAGACAAAAGCTATAGAATCAAGCCCTAGCTGCACAACAAATTGATATTGTCAACCATCCATGTCGCGATTTGCAATACAGACAAACACCAACAACAACAGCGAGTTATTGCCACTGCGGGGCGGCCTATCGCAAACTCAATGATGCGACGATCTAAGTTGATGATGAACTTTTTAACCTTGCAATCAAAGAGCTTCAAGAGGAGATAGCGGAACTACGTTCTTCGCAGCTTTCTCGACAGTCCTGATAACACATGCTTCGATGGTAAAAAGTAAAAGCGCATCAATTCCTGAGTACATTTTATTACCCTTCCTTTTTTTTTTTCACCTCCTTCATGGAATTTTAAATTTTATTTGTTGCTTTGTTTACTGTTTTAATTCGTTTAGTGTGTGAGCGATTTTGTTTTGTGTATAAATTTGTGAATAGTTTTCAGCGATATTTCTCTTTGATTTTTTTAAAAAGATGTCTTCTTTTTTTTTGGGTTTAATTCAATGACCTCTGGTTGGTTAGTGGTAGAAAAAAGTATTAATCTAAAAACCAAACCAAAGTTATTGTATTTAATGATTTGGATTTTTTTTTTTATCTCAAACCCAAATCAACTTAATCTATTTTACTCTTAATTTAAACTTTAAAATCTGTACATATCCTATTTTGCATATTACAAAAGAAACAAATTATATCAGTAACTCATAACAAACAAAATCAATTTAGAATGTCTATGTTGCATCAATGCATGTGAGATACATTTGTTAAAGATCATTAATGTTATTTTTCTGTGAAAAAAAAATTGCTTGATGGAAAGATTTTTGACATAATTTTAGACTCATCAAACACTTACAGAGAGATAATTTATTCTTCTTTGTTTTCTAAGTGGGTCCTATTAGAATTTGTAGAGTCTAGTATAAATATTTGTGTCTACCTCTCATTATATCACATGGTCATTGGATGAAAAAGATAAGAGGATGCATTTCACATTATGACTTATCAATAGAAAAATTTATAAATAAAATTTAAATTATGGCAAATTATGAATAGAAGGTTGAACAGATAAACCAACTTCTGTTAAAAAGACCATTGTTATAATATACTCTATATATGCGTAACCTTTTTTTTTTTAATGAATGACACACATTTTTTTATGAGATTACAATTAGCCTATAATTATTTTTTACTACAACAAAGTTTTTTTAATTAAATATTTAAAAATTGAATTATACGAGGCTACAAATCTTTTAACTTTACTCAGTCTAACTCTTCAACCATAAAAAAGCAAAATGTGCAAGTAGTCACCTTTGTTCTAATGAATTAACCGTTATAAATGTGTTTATCTTATCAATTTGCATTTTTTTTAGTTTTTATACGTGCTGCTTTTAAATTATTTACATTATATTTCCATTGTTAATTATTATTTTTTGTTAAAAATTAATATTATTATTATTATAAAATTACTATTATCAAATTCGAGAGAGAAAATAAATGAGAAGTTAGAGCTGCAAAAACAATGTCTGGAAGCATATAACTTTTATATAAGTAGAAGTAAAACAAAAGCATATGAAAGTATGTTTAGCAGAGGGGCACAAATCATAGATTAGCAATGAAGATTGGAAAGGATATCATACTACAAGTCACAAAGTTTAAATATATTGGATTCATAATCCAAAATGATGAAGAAATGATGCTCTAAGTATCTTGAATCCATGCTCCATAGGTTTAAGAGTTTTGAGTTTTATTTGTAAAGTTTAAGAGAAAATTTTATGCCCAAATATAAGATCAACAATATTGTATGTGATTGAATATTTGGTGCAAAAAACAGAGAGATGATGCATTGAATGAGTGAAGATACTAGACAATATAAAATTAAGAATGAACATATTAGAAAGAAAGTTGAGATAGTAACTATTGTGAAAAAGATTATAAATTTTCACTTTTAAGTTGTTAAAAGTAAGACATGTGTAGAGAAGATATGTAGAAGACTCATTAAAGAAAGTAGATTAGATTGAGGGTAAAACCAAAAAGTTAGATGTTGAAGGAGACAAAAAAAAGAGGTGAAGTAATTAGAAGTTAGATTTTAATAATTTTGACTATAGACATAATTTATGATGGGACATTATAGTGTTGCACAATTCGTTTAGTTTATTATATCTGATGAGCAGGGATAAATCCAGGAAAAGTATAAAAGGAGGGGCTGAAAATAATAAATTTTGTCATCAAATAAATATTATAATATGTAATAAAAAATATTTTAAACTATAAAAATTTATATATCATATCTTCGCTGAACTAAATATGATATTCCTCTTTAAATTTATATTAATCTTACATTTTTTTCCCAATCCTAAAAGACTCTAATTTTTTTTTCTTCTTCTCCTTTTATTATTATGAAAATATAATAAAAATAATATTAAATAACTATTGTAATAATTATGTTACATGCTTTTAAAATAAATCAACAAACAAAACAAATAGAACATATTCAATTTAATAAGTTATAAGACTAAATATACTAATCCTTTATTTCTCTTTAAACTCCAAATATTTTTTAATGTAAATCTACTTTCGCCTTTATTTTTACTTCTTTTCGTTTCTCTTGATTATTATACAAATATATAAATTTTTATTTTTAAAAAGTTAAATATAAAATAATATAAATCAAACTGAGACAAAAGAAAAGACGTAAGGTTAATTACTTTAATATTAAAAATAAATAATTATACTTGCACATTTTTCTTTATACTCCAACAATAGCATGATTAACACTCTTCTATATATATTTATAATAGAGGAGATGGATTAAATTTAGTAAAAATAAAAAGAAAAAGGAAAATAAAGTAATAGATGAGTTATTAGGCTAAAAAATTCCTACTATGAATGATTAGGGTTCAAATCTAACATACGACAAAACAAACTCAAACAAACTCAGATGTCTACTTATCCAGTAAATCCGTCCTAGTTGACAAGTTAAGATTCAGTTAATGTATAAAATTGCAGCGAACTGTAAAAAACTTAATTGTTGTTATTTAAGTTATGAAAAACATAATCAAATGAAGGTAATTTCTTTTTTGTTCGGTTTCTTACAAGTATTTTTTATTGAAATTAATCATATTTAAAATATATTTGGGGACCAGATATAAGCACTTCCTTTCATAGAATTTAAACTATGATTCGTCATATGATATACACTAAATCAAGGTAACTAAGACTACTCACATTGTACAAAAACTCATAGACTATCGAGCTTGAATATCTCATTAACTTAATCAAAGAGTCAAACTTAGAGCTAAAAAATACAAATAAATAATACTATTTTAATTCCCCTGGTGACGAAGGATGCATTCCTAGTGCTGAAAATTTTGGGGTCAGTCACTCACGTGACGTGCCAATAGTTTATAGTGAGCACGCAGCGCACGTTAGCACACTTGACGGAGTATATGAACTATGATGAACTATGAACCCACCCACACAGCCACACTCCCCACCCTTCGCTCTGCGCACCCTAGAACAAGCGGCCACCTTCCACCCGTCTTTCTCTGAAACAAACCCCTTCTTCCCTCTCTCAATTAGGGTTTCTTCCATCGATCACCATCAAATTCTTTGTTCTTTCTGAGTTCCAATGCTTGTTGGTTCCCTCACCATCGAATTGCCCAGCGTGCCAACCCATACAATTCGATTGTGCGGAGAATTCGGTGTTTTGTTGTGTCTGCTTGTTTGATTCAGCTCGAATCGTTCCCTTTCTTCTGACTTTTGCTGTGATTATGGCGCCCAGTCGCAGAAAGGGCGCCAGGAAGACGGCGGCGGCGGCTGCCGCCCGCCGGCAGTGGAAGGTCGGTGATCTTGTGCTTGCCAAGGTTAAGGGGTTCCCTGCTTGGCCTGCCACGGTAGGTGCCGCTTAACAATTTTTCAGTTAAAGTTTGTATCTTTTTGATTGATTGCACAATTTAGAATAACATCCTTTTGTTAATGTATTGGATTGCATGTTGTATTAGTGTAATGTAAAGGGTTTGCCTGGTATAATTGATATTGTTGTTGTTATCGTCTTCTTCCCCCCCCCCCCCCAAAATTATTTATTTATTTATTTTTGAATAAGTTGTGGGTCTGACCTTGATTTTCTGGGTGTTCTTACATTATGTAACATCTTGATTTTATACGCTTCTTGGCTTAGTCAAATGATAATCTTAAGCCACTATTAGGGGTTTGGGTGGTATGCATAAATTAGGAGTTCGAACCTCATTAACGCTAATATACCCAAAAGATAAATAAATAAAAAATCTTATAGAGATATTTAATGTATAACTCGAGAGGGGTCTAGATGGTTCAAAATTTTGATTAGGAACAGCTATGGATAAGGGTAGAGAATAGATACCGTAGGCTTATGCTTTTAATGGCCACAATGGGTTTTTAGGTGGCTTGCATTATGCTTTTTAATGGTCACTATGGATTTTATTAATTTTGTTTTTTCTTATTCATGTTTGTCATAGCTTTTAGATGTATGTAGACATGGTTTATGATAGGGTGCAATGGAGTTCGCCTGATTTATCTTACTGACCCTACGTAGTGAAAAAGGCTTTGCTGGTGTTATTATTGTTGCTTCTTGTTTATCATGTAGATTTTATTTGGCTGATTGAGTTCTTTGCTGGTGGCAGGTAAGTGACCCGGAGAAGTGGGGTTACTCCTCTGATGGCAAGAAAGTACTTGTTTACTTCTTTGGAACCCAACAAATGTATGTATTCAAATCCATTTCTCATTTGATTGAATTGCTGTTGGTTTTCAGACCCACCTCTCACCGTTCCTTTAGCCCCATGCCTGCCTCTTCTTAAGCTTATTAAAATTAATTAGGAATTTTTTCTTGTTCTTTATTGATTTGATATCCAAGGAAGTTATGAACTGGTTGAGCATGAAGTGAGAATATAGCAATATTGGTGTATGTGCAGCTCTTATACCAGAACATTGATATATCTCCATTGTTAGGCTCACTCTCTACAGCTGGAGTGCTACATCATAAAGTGGATTTTAATTATTATGTTGTGTCAATCCTCATAACTTTGTATCTTGTATTTAAAGTGGAGGGTTATTTATGTAATTTGGGATGTGCTGGTTTTTTTAAATAATTTTAAATATTAAATGAGATTGGCTATGATTGAATTAGGCATGATGTGATTGAAGGTGGATTGAATCCTACATTCTTAATTAGGGGGGATGTGATTTACACCAACCTTAAGGAGAAGGAAAGATAATATCAAGAGTGGTTGAAATTTGAATTTCTATTTCTTCATTGGTGATTTAATTGAATGAATGGACAGGATTTGAATAATTTTTGACTGCATTATATAAGACTTCTTATATCTGTGTTGCAATGTGGAATTGGAAACTCTTCTAGCCTTCAGTTGTTTAGACATGTGCAATCCTGCATTTTGTTTAGCTTGCAATGTGTCTTAGTTTGCAATGATATTTTGTTGTGAAGAGCGTTCTGCAATACTGCTGATGTTGAAGCCTTTACTGAAGAGAAGAAACAGTCTCTTGCCAAACGTCAGGGAAGGGGTGCTGATTTTGTGCGTGCAGTAAAGGAGATTATTGACAGTTATGAAAAATTAAAGCGAGAGACCCAAGTTGATGAAACCTGCTCTGCTGGTGAAGTTGCTAGTGAAGATGTCTCAAAGGCAGTTGACCCATATGCCAACTTAGAGTTAAAGGATCAGACAGATGCTCCTTTGACACTTGATTCACAAATTAAATCTTCAAATTATGTGACTGACAGACATGAGCTAGTTTGTGCAGCGGAGGACGGCTCAGCTGTTGCACTGAGGGATGAATCTTGTAATAAGGAGGCATCATTGGAAGAACCTACTGATAATGCTGTTGCAACTGTGACTGTAAACTCACCTTTGCCAGTAACTTACCCTTCTCTGAAAAGATGTATGGACTTGCATCAGGAGGCCCATGTAACACAGAGAAATGCACCAGTTCGAAGGTCTAGAAGCTCATCACGAGTCCAAAACTTTGTTGTACCTTGTAGTGATGGTGGAAATAGTGCTGGCAACATAGTTGATGCAACTCATAATGGGCCTATAAGAAGGAACAAACGTATCAGGAAATCACCTGATCTTTTTGGGTGTGATGATGCTGATTCTTTTGCATTTGGCTCAAATGTCAGCACCGAAGACAGTGAATCTGAAATTGTTGCTGTTGATTCTGATGCCTTTAGCCTAAATGAGGGGAATACAATAGATTCTAATTTTAAACTTGGACAGTCTGAGAATATCAAGTGCCTTGATGGTGAAGTTGAGTTGAACAAAGGGCTTGATCTTGAAATTAAGGCTGTATTCAATAAGAAGAAAAGAAGACCAAACAGGAAGAAGGCAACTAATGATTCTGCCACACCAACCATTAGGCTGGAGGAGGAGGCTGGTGCTCAAAGTGTCAATCACAGTTTGCAGAGTATGTGTGGAAATTCAATTGAGAAATGCTTTAACCAAGATGGAGATGAACACTTGCCCTTATCAAAACGAGCCAGAGTTAGAATGGGTAAATCATCCATAGAGCCAGAGCTCAATAGTGCTGTGCAAGCTCAAGAGAAAAGCTATAAGAAAGATATTATTAACTCACCACAGGAGATAATCACATCCTCAAATTGTGAAAATGGCAGCCTCGCTGATGGGGACGCATCAGCTTTGAATGGACCGTTGGCTCACATTTCTTCTTCGAAGTTGTTAGCTCCGTGTTGTGAAAGTGGATCTCAGATTTGTAAAACTAAGAAAGAGCAAATATTAGGCTGCTGTATGGATGGTGAAGCTGCTTTACCGCCATCTAAACGCCTCCATCGTGCTTTAGAAGCTATGTCTGCTAATGCTGCTGAAGAAGATCAAGCTTGCAAGGAATCATCATCATCTGTTATGACATCAAGTGGTAGCTATTGTATATCTTCCATCAAGAGATGTCCTTGTATGACCACCAATAATAGTAAAGGAGGTAATGATTTAGAAGTGCATGGGTTCGATTCTAGTGTCATTGATTGTTCTCATATCAGTGTATGTAGTTTCTCAATCAATTCAAATCCAATGATTTCAACAAAGAATGTGGATAAGCAGTTGACCCCAGATCATAGAGATCAAGTTGGTGAAGATCTTAGTGATTCTGTGGTCTATCAGACTGCTAAAACAGATTCACAAATTCAGTTACATGGAAAAATGTCTCCCATTCTTGATGTGAAATGTTGCGAAGTTGGAAGCAATCAAGATTCACCGGGTCCATCATTGCCACCAAATGATGATGACAATATCAGACCTGTGAACCATTCGAATGCGTCTGATACATCAGAATATAATGGAATAAGTCTTGATCCCGTGGCAGGTCTCAATGAAATTGGTAAATTGATACCTCAAAATAGTATTAATGTGTGTCAGAATGAGGTTGTTTGTGAGGATACGCGGTGCTTGAAGCAAGCAGTTGATGACAGCAGCAGAATTAAAAACATGTAAGCTTAGTTCTGGGCTCTTGCTTGCTATTTATTAGTTCCTGACCACCCAAATCTATTTTTACTGCCAGTTTATGGTTTTTTTTTTTTCAAGTGAAAAAAAAAAAAAACCCTTTCTTTCCTTTTTTTTTTTCAAAAAAGAATCTCTTCTAGAAAAGCAAATATTTTAGCTTCTGAGGAAAGCATAAGCACTAAACAAGATGTTTCCAGCCTATTCTAAAAGCTGAGATTTTTAGGTTTTACAAATTGCACATCAAAATGTTAACTACAGTAGTCTTAAACCATTAAAGTTTCCTGCTTTCCCCCTCTTTGTTAAGAACCGTTGTTCATTACAGAATTTGACATGATGAACTTGTACTTTCTTCATTAGGTCATACTCGTGTATGTAATTGTGTTTTCCAAGCTAACTATTAACTAAGGAAAAAGAGAAACCCAGAAATGGAGGCAAACACCTCGTGACAGCAATGAACAGTAAGATCAGAAATGGAGGTAACCCTCCTTACACAGGAAAAACAAAAAACAGAAAAGAGAATAGTTCTCCCACAGAAAGAATTCTGAGATTTCAGGTATCCCATAATCCAAGTGACTTTCTTGCCTTCTCCACTTCCCTACACCCCACTCTATCCACCCTTTTGCTGATTATTTCCCACACATCCCCAGAATCCTTTTAATTTCCCACTCCTTTTTGTGGTTGCTGCCTATTCAGTTGGTTGTTCTTATCTTTACCCTCACTAGCTGCCTGCATATTTGGCACAACCATCTTAGGTAGACTCCCTTGCTGCGTTGCTCACTTGTTCTGTTTATTGGGGTTCTGTCAAACTCATAGTGGGCATCAGTTTGGTGGAGTTGTATAGGATAAAAAAAATATTCCAATCAATCTTTTAAAGCTAGTGAATATGAAAGGAGGACAATTGTTCAACAAAAGTAATCTGCATTTCTTTCAATTCAAGAATGCTTATGTGTATTCTTTTATTTCAGGCATGAGGCTGTGAAAGGGGTGAAGATTAAAGGACATGAGGAGGATATGAATTCAGCCTCAATATCCAATGATTGTTTGAGTGAAAAAGGTACCTTGGGCATTCGGTCAAGCCCATCCTTGACTGATGGGGAAGGTTTCCTTCCACAAGGATCACCTCCAAATACATCAGTTTGCAATGTTTCTACATCGGACAGTAGTAATATTCTTCAAAATGGAAGTTGTAGCCCTGATGTACACCAAAAGAACACTTTGTCTGGTCCTGTTGATGGATGGAAAGATGGGACTGTGGCAAATCAACAATCAAGAATGACAGGCAAGTCAACTGATGCTGGAAATGCTGCTTTGTTGTACTTTGAAGCAATGCTTGGGACATTGACAAGGACAAAGGAAAGTATTGGTCGAGCAACACGAATAGCTATTGACTGTGCAAAGTTTGGCATTGCAGCTAAGGTAATATGATGGTGTTTTTCAAATTTTATTTTACCCCCTTCCATCTGCAGAAAATGTTTAATCATTGAATTGTAAATACTTTTTCCACTACGTATAATAACTTCTGATTTAATGGAACTCTACTTTCATTTTTTTTTAAATATATTACAGTTGAAAATTAGTTTACATTATGTCTTGTAATGAGATTGAGAAGAATAGATCTATCATGCTAGGTTTTCTCTTTATAGTCGACACCTACATTGTTGGTGCCTTTTCAAGTGTAGACAAATGCACTAAGATCAATCATGTCGGTTTTGATGGTCTTGTTGGAAGCAGGAATAAATGAGTGCATCCATATAATGTGTGAATTAGGTCAGAAGCTTTTGGAATTCCAATCTCATAAAGGAGATTGATTTAATTTGTTTTGTTAGTATAACTTAGAAGTTGCACATTATGTATTGATTTAAACCTTCTAGACCTTGATGGGAGTTAAAACCATTTAATTTACATTGTTGTTATTTCCTATACAAAATTTTTGCACCTAATGAAAGCTTATGATGTCTTTTCTTGATGATATATGTACTTTTGTGGGTGGGCTGTGGGGGGTGTATTCTAGGTGATGGAAATTCTTGTGCAAAGACTGGAAACTGAGTCAAGCCTGCATCGGAGGGTGGATCTGTTTTTTCTTGTTGACTCTATTGCTCAATGTTCTTCTCGTGGTTTGAAAGGTAATTGTTTATCACTTGATGATTTTTGAATCTTGCTTACAAAAAGAAAAGAAAGAATATGTGCTTGTGTATCTATTTATGTTGAAAATAAATCTGATTTTCCAGGTGATGTTGGTGGAGTATATCCATCTGCTATGCAAGCTGTCCTGCCACGCCTATTGTCTGCTGCTGCTCCTCCTGGACATACTGCACAAGAAAATCGAAGGCAGTGTCTTAAGGTAAGTTGATGAAGTTCCCAGTTTACTTAAGTTAAAACATTTATGCTCTTTAGTCTTTTCATATATCTTTCTTTTGGGTCATTATTCTTTTAGGTTTTAAGGCTGTGGTTGGAGAGAAGAATCCTTCCAGAATCCATTATTCGCCATCATATCCGGGAGCTGGACTCATATAGCAGTTCAACAGGTGTCTTCTCACGACGTACATTAAGAACAGAGAGGCCTTTAGATGACCCTGTTAGAGAAATGGAGGGTATGCTTGTCGACGAATATGGAAGGTTTGAATTTGTTATAGAGAGTTTGAACTTATATTCTTTCTCATACTTCTGGGAGTGGGTTTACTTAAATTGCATTTGCTCTTGCAGCAACTCAAGTTTTCAGCTACCTGGATTTTGCATGCCTCGAATGCTTAAAGATGAAGATGAAGGGAGTGATTCTGATGGAGGCAACTTTGAGGCTATCACGCCTGAGCATGATTCTGAAATACATGAAGTGCCAGAAATGGCTCATGCAATTGAAAAACGCAGGCATGTGTTGGAAGACGTTGATGGTGAGCTTGAAATGGAAGATGTAGCTCCCTCTTTTGATGTTGAATTGAATTCAATTTGCAATGTAGATGGAGGAGATGCCTCACAGTTTGAGAAGAATCTTCCTCTGTCCTCTATTCCTTCTTTTCCACAGGAGGTTCCTCTATCTTCTCCACCTCCACCATCATCCCCTTCACCTCCACCACCTCCTCCTCCTCCTCTACCTCCACCTCCACTTCCACCTCCAGCATTGCACTTGATGTCAGCTACCCCTGGTCCATATCATGCTGCAGTTGATTCTAAAGTTTTTGCAGATCCTCAGGTATGCTTTACAAATTTTGCTTGGGATTTTACACTAGATGGAGTCAGTGGCTGCAAAAAGTGAGAACTCAAGTTATAAACATTTTTTCCCTTTCTACTTGGCCTCTATTTGCATGCAGACTGTGCAAGACAACACACCCCATTCTATGGCTGAACCCTTGGCTGCACCAAGAAATAGCCAACCTATCAGTGATACAGTGCACTATAGAGTCCCAGAACAAAGAGACATGCATATGCAGATACCAGAGTCTAGTTGTTCTTTCAACACTTTTCCGGTACAACTACCACACAATTTCCGGAATTCTGATGGTGTTACCTTGCATAATAAAGGCTACATGTTACGGCCACCTCAACCTGTGCCATCCAATCAATTTTCTTTTGTTCATGGGGGACGTGTGAAGCCCCAGAGGGAGGCTCTGCCACCCCCTTTATGCTCCAATAGACACCACTTTGTGCAGAACATGGAGAGAGAGAACTTCTATAACAATCACGAGAGATCAAAACCACCTCCATATGATTACCGAGAGAGATGGAATCCCCCCACACCTTATTCTGGTAAGATTGTGATAACTGATGATGGCTGATGGTTGGCCATGGCTTGCTTTGGTCGAGTATGATTTATTGGATAATTTTTTTCTTTTTTCTTGGAATTTCTGCCTCCAGGTTCTTGGTATCATGACGAAGGTGTGCCTGCCCCTTATGGTTGTCACCCATGTGAATCAACTAGATTACCAGGTCACAGGTGGAGGTTTCCTCCCCAGTCAATGAATCACTGGGACTCCATGCCTTATAGACCACCCTTTGAAGATGCAATTCCAGTAGCTGACCGCGGTATGCACTCTCCCTGTCAACAAAATTTCATTTATCATGTGTTTTTTTTTTTGGGGGGGGGGGGGGGTTGATTTGCTTCTCTCCTTTGAATTATGGGATGTTACTTATAAATAGTGATGTTTTAAGATAATCATGTTTCAGGCCCAAGCTATTGGCCGCCGAGGTGAACCCAAATTACAAGAAATGATGGCTGGTATACTTCTGTGCATTTGCAGGCCTCTTTTGTTGTCCTTCAGCTATCGGTATTATTGTTACTTACATTATTACCCGTTGAATGCTAGGTATGAACCACTTTTTGGCGTGGGCTCTGGCTTTGTTTTAGGAGAGGTGATTCCTTGTCCATCATTCTGTACATGCAAGGAACTTTTAAGTTAAGCAGAATCTGCACAGGACATGGTCAACATCTACTAGATTTGTATATATGTCTAGCCTCTTCTGCAGAATGCAGAGCAGGAAGAGTCATTGTAGAGTTGTTGGAGAGCTGTAATTTATCTAGGCTGTCATGTATCAAATTTTTTGCTCCAAATTAGATATAATTTATTTCATGGAAACCCTTATAGATGTTAGAACAATATATACAGTTTTTTGGAGGGCTGTTTCTTGAACATGTTCTCTTAATTTATGGAAAAACTTCCCTTGGCAACTTAAGTGCAATAAGATGTACTTGTGTGCCTCCCATTAATGGTTTGCTTCTATTTTTGAGCTGTGAAAATTGAAATGCGTTGTTTTCATACACGTTGTGAATGCAGTGCAGCCCATGATTTAAGGGCTGACAATGAAACTTGCCATACATAAAAACGCGTGGGGGCATTAGTAGCCACGCCGTCGCTTATTGAAACTTATGAAGGTAGTTGACATGTTCACCTAATGCAAGTTTACATAATCATGACGGGCATGATCTCTGTTAGCATTCTATTCTTCTAGGATATCCTCTTATGTCACTTGAGTGTGCCTCCTTTCTTTTTGGGATCTTCTCCAGGAACACATGACAGAGATGATTGCCTGCCATGTATGCCAACTGTTCAATTAGCTGGAGCTAAAAATGTGTGCTTGTGTGTGTATATACATGTATAGTAAATAAAATTGGTCTAATGAAAAATTTTTAATATTAATATTAATGTAGTATGTAATTTTCAGATAAGAAAATATATATTATTTGATTATACAAGTTAACTACGGATAAGATTAATTTTTGTTTAATCAAGAAAGATAAGGACTATGTATTCTTTATATATAGTTGTTTTTTAGAAATTTTAACTCGTGATTATCTAGACATGTTGAAGTTATTTATTGAACTAACTATTTTAATGCAGACCAAAAAAACTAATTATTTTAATGATTGTAATTGTAAAAATATAACGGTATGGGAAACGCCATGATGGAGAATTATTAGTTCCTACCTCCAGTACTAATATGCTGTGTAGCATTAGCTAATAATTCAGTCACGCCAAATCTTTGATTTATTATCATTATTATCCTAAACCGGGTAAAAAATTGATATGACGCTTCGATTGTTCTAAATTTGTAGCTTAACAAGAGTGTTGTTTTATCTTCTTAATAATTAATTTAAATTTTTTTAATTCAAAATTTCAGTTATAATTATATGAATTGTAATTGATATAATATATTTAAAAACTATTTAATAAATGTAAATGAAATTTTTAATTAGTAGAATTTAACATTTCCAGCGTAATAAATAGTCACATAAACCTATTTACAGTTCAACATAAATTTTTGTCAGAATTCAAGGTCATGATGCTTCCATGATATGATGCCAGGGTGTAAGTTGGTCAGTCAGCATTTAACATAATAAGAAGTGCTCAACACATTTTGATTGGTTGTAATCATGTTAGAGAGAGAAAAAAAAAATAGTAATGAGTCCTTTTAAAAATAGATATCAGTAGATTAAAGGTAGAAATAATTGATTCGCTACTAATTTATTTTTTATTTTTAAATTTATTTTTAAATTTTTAAAAATTTTAAATTTATATTTTAATTTTAAAAATTAAATATATTTATTTTTTTAAATAACTTTAATTATATCGATATTTGAGATATAAAATATAATATATGTGATATTTTATATGACAAATTATATTTTTAAATATTTTTAATGAAATAAATAATATTTATAAAGAAATTGTTAAAAGTATAAATTTATTTGAATTTTAAAAATTAGAAAATAAATTTAAAAATAAAAAATAAATTAAAATACAAATAAATTATTTTTGGTAGATTAAAAGATTCTAGATTTTTGGTTAATCAATAAAATAATGTTGAATGAAAACTTCGGTAGTCAGTCAACCAAAACATGAGATATCATATATGTCTATCTGCTATTGCTGGACCACAAACTTGTTAAACCAAAATTGAGAGTTGAGGACACTATAAAGTGTTGAGCGGTGTGGATGAGCCTATTAGCTTACCATCTAGATTGAAAGAGAGAGAGTAAGTAAGTAATCACAGTTGACAGAGGAAGAGGCTTTACATCATCGTCAAAAAAAATGGGTGCTTCCCAATCAGTCTCTGAAAAATCCATCTATGAATTCACGGTTAAGGTAGAGACAATTACCTCCAAAACCTTCTTCTTTTTTTTTTTTTTTTTCTTTTTTCAATTATTGGAATTTGGATATCACTGTGTGAAATCTCGTACCATGTTGGGACATGGTTGTGCCACAGGATGCCAAGGGCAGAGACGTGAACCTCAGCACCTACAAGGGGAACGTTCTTCTTGTAGTTAACGTCGCTTCAAAATGGTTTTTTTTTTCTTTTTATGTGTTTACCATAAAAATTCAACCTTTCCTTCTTCTCCTTCTGCAATTGTTCATGGGTTAGCTAATTAAATTCATGGGGTGTTCAAAATACAGTGGATTCACGGACTCCAATTACACCCAGTTAACTGAGCTTTACAGCAGATACAAGGACAAAGGTGTGTTTTTTTTTAGGCTTGATGAGCAGTTGTTGCATGTTTTTCTAGCGTTTTAAATTTGTGTTTTTGCAGTGACCAAACTCATTTTAAACTTGGTTATACTGAAGGACCTACAACACTTTGGTCTTACTTGAGTATATTTTGTTGGGTCGATCTCAGGTCTTGAGATACTGGCATTTCCATGCAATCAGTTTTTGAAGCAAGAGCCTGGGTCTAGCCAAGAGGCAGAGGAATTTGCCTGTACAAGATACAAGGCTGAGTATCCTATTTTTGGAAAGGTATGGTGTTTGGTTGTTTGTGTAGGGAATTTGGATTCTTTACTGATCTTTTTTTCAGTGGGATTGTTGTTTCTTGGATATTTTTGAACTTATGAGTGAATGTCTAGGAAACTCACAGATTTGATATATATTGATAACTCTCAGATAGAGTATTAGAACGGAAAAATCCATTAGGTAATGAACTATTGGTTCTAAGCCCTCTTTGGCGATAAATCAACAATTTGAAATGCTTAAAACTAATGAAAAGACAATAGTACAGTGATTAATGGGTTTGGTTGTTCTAATTATATTTTGTCATTGAATGTAACTTGATCCAGCAGTTTTAAGTTATTTAGTGAGAATTAAGTGGTTTTTTAGATGTGAGGATGTCATATTTGCATTAGTCTAAGCGATTTTGTTAGTTTTGATAAACTTGACATTGCTTTTGATCCGTGCTGAATACCATATAGACTGTGATCAAGTTATAAGAGGCTAGGTTGCATAAACCATAATTAGGTCCATAGTTGTATGGACTGGCCGGGTTTGTCTGACCTGAAACCTGTGAACCGGTCTCATGGCCAATCTGGTCACCACTCCAAACTGTTTTCCTTGTTGACTTTGTCAAACCCAATTAAACTCACTTGGCCCACCCGCTTGCCAACTCGTTTTTCTCCTTCAGTGTCCTGACTGTTATGTATATGATCTCACAGAATAAGCAGAGATGTTAGTCACAAGTGAGAGTGAGAATCTCGTAGATAGATAGAGAAAGAAAGATGGGTTTTTATTTATTTATTTATTTATTTATTTATGGGTTTCAACGCTGTATTGTAATCTTACCTAAGCATTAGGGTGGTGTAGTTGGGAGTTGGGAGTCGGGGCAGCAGCAGCAGCAGCAGTGAGGCTGCAGATGGCGCTGATGGGGGCAGGATTGCTGGGTTTGAGGGTGAAAGGGATGGTGGCAGAGAAGCAGGGATGGGTCCACTGGTAGTGGTGGCGGTGGGTAGAGGTGGAGGAAGGAAGAAAGTTGGGTCCATCGTGAGTGAGTCGGTGAGAGAGGTAGATTAGAAAATTGGAAATAGATTAATAGTAAGAGTGAGAAATAGATAAACATTGCTATGCCTTAATACCCATTACTTTAATCCTCTTCTAGACCTCTAGGAGCCAAATGTATGTGAATTTTAAAGATGCATTGTACATTCCATAGTCAAACTAGGAAAGGGAAGAGTTGGATCGATGAGATAAGTGGTGACTGCTTTTTGTGCAAGCAAATAGTACATAAATTACAAGAAGCAGAAACACTTTGTAGAATGTGAAAGGAAATTAGCATGATGATTGTATAGTAAGTTCTGTATCCTTTAAAATGTTGTGTTCTATTAAAAATATAATGCACTTCTTCATATAGCATTTTTTCCCCCTTATTTATTGGGGGTTTCTAGTTTGACTGTTAGAGCCCTCGTTGGGCGGCTGAGCTGGTGACCCAGCCTTTTTGGGTCTCAGTCTTACAACTATGATTAGGACTCCTATGCAAGTAACATACACCTCGGACAAGACAATTTTGCTCTTTCGTTACTTGACTAAGGACAATAATAAGATTTCCTTATATTAAAAATTTGAGAAATGAATAAACATACAGAGATAACTGCATTGCAATTTCAGAACCATGTATAGTGGCCTCTGAGCCAGAGCTCTTACCTCTTCTTGCATGCTACTTTTATTTCATAATGTTTGGCTAGATATGGTGCTAATTGCTATTAAGCTGCAATATCAAAATAAGTTCCAAAGCAAGATTCAGGTCAATTTTTAAAAGGATAAACTACCTTTTCTTATTTTTTGGTGTGTGGATAACATAAGAATACGATTAAGAAGAATGATAAACTACTTTTTCTGTGCATTATTTTTTCTGAACTCTTAAATCTTTGCTTTTCTTTTTCAAAGTTAAATCCTCTCCTTTTTCGTTTTGTTTATTCCCATTGCACTACTATAAAGATTGCTACACTGATCACATCTGCTTACCTTGTTACATGCACAGCTGTTTTTAAGTTGAATTTACAGATCACATATGTTTACCTTATTAGATGCATAAATGTTTTAAAGATGAGTTTGTCTCTGTAAGTCAGACCCTAGTTATTGTTTGTGTGTGTCTGTGAGTGTGTTCGTCCGTTGGTGAGAGCTTTCAATGTAAATAACAACTTGAAGAACTGGTGACTCATTCAAGCTCTATCTGGGGTTCATAACTGCATCTATAAAAGCCACCAAAAGTAGGTTAGTGTTGAGGGGTTTGGGTAGCTTGTAGAAGTTCATAGGTTCAAACTTCCATGTCACCATTGTACCAAAAATAAAAAAATTAGTACAGCTATAAGTGCATCAGTTTCGGTTAAACTTTGAAATGTTCATTTGCTTGTGTATTTCATTAGTTGTTGACAGATTGCATTATGTACTTTGAGTTGAGTAATGTATTCCAACATCCCTGCCGCATGTCTTATACTGACATGTCTATCTAACCCTGCAAGGTCAGTTGCCAGAGTTTTGAGCTTGCTGTTTTCAATGCGGTATGCATACTAAAAATTGTGCAATTATATTGGAAATTGAACAGGAGAAAAACTGGTTGTCTCGTTGAAGTATGAATATTGTCATATACCTCGGGTTACATAAGATATTCATATGATGGACAGGTTAGATGATGTTCTCCTTGTGATGGAAATTAATAGAGAAGAAAATATAAGTCATGGGCAGGAGCTTTTTAAAATTGTTAATTATCTTTCCTGTTTAATCTAAACAGAGGGTAAAAAAGACGGGATGCTTTTTGTCTCTGAACAATCAATGTAATCTACTGGTACTTTACATCTTGATACCAAAACAGTTAGTGATAGCATTACTGGAAACCAATCTGTGTCAGTAGCTGGAAAAGAGAGGAAAATCCGTTCTTGTGTTGGCATTTAGTCTTCCGAAGTAATTAAAAGAAGCCAACTAGAGAGCATGTTGAGTATGTGGATTTTGGAACTATAGGATTACAAATGATGATTTCAGAATACTGAGTCTTAAAGTCTAGATGCATTTGTTTGTTCTTGGCCTATTTCTCAGTGAGTTATGCATCTCTTTGTTATATTGCTAAATATGGCTGTACTATCCTGCAATCTCCAATCTATGATGTCTTGGTTTGTTAACCATACGCACAATTCTTTGTTGTTTGCAGATCCGTGTTAATGGACCAGATACGGCACCTGTCTACAAATTCCTTAAAGCCCGTAAATCTGGATTTCTGGGGTCTAGGATAAAGTGGAATTTCACCAAGTTTTTGGTTGACAAGGAAGGGAATGTCATCCAACGATATAGTCCAACCACCCCGCCATTGGCCACTGAAGTACTCCCTCCCTCTTAATTCTCTGTGTGTGTGTGTGTGTGTGTGTGTGTGTTGCTCTTGGAATGTAGCCAGAGGCTTGATATGCAAATGGGAAAAATGCTAAAATGCTAGTATTTGGTTGTTTTTGTAACTGGAAATTGTTGACTCACAAGTTGTTTGGCTGTTGTCTTTACAGGATGACATCAAGAAGGCGTTGGGGGAGGCTTGAAAGACTCTAGAATTACTTGAAGTTATTGATTATCTTGAAGATAATTGAAACAAGAAGAATGTATATTTGGTAGATGTTGTTTCTCTAGTGGTTATTTATTACATATTTTATGTTCAGGGCTTTGCTTGCGGTTGTTGTTGTTGTATTTAAAAATTTAAAATTCTGTTTTGGCCTTGTGATATAAGTCGTTATTTTATGAGTTGAATGATGGATCTGTACCAGAAAACGTGATCGGAATTGATTTGTGATGTTATTTGTTTGTGTAAACGTGAACGAAAATGTGAATTATTTTGGCTGGGAAATAAAGTAGTGATTTATTCTATTTTCCTGTTTTCCTTGATCAACTTGTCAGCATAGCACTGTGAAGCCGGTTGGTAGGCGAAATAAATTTTTATTGTTGGGAATACTATTCTTAAAAATGCTATTTTTGATAATAGTTTTTTTTTGGATATGATGTTTAGATGTGGTTGGAATATAAATTGAATTTTTAGGAATATTGCAATTTTTATCTTTGATTGATATTGATATTTTTGAAAATATTATATATATTTTCAAAATATCCTTGATTGTGGCCAACGGTGGTGGTTGGTGGGTGTCGGATGGTGGCCACGAAGGGTGGTGGTCAGTGGCAATTGGTGGCAACGGAGGTATTTTGATCTTTTTGTGTAGGAATAATATTTTTCTTTTATGGAAATATTGGATTCTTATAGAGGGTGGAAATGATTTTATTGGCTTTTTTCCCCCCTTTTTCTGAAATATAATATTCTCAAAAAAAAAATTTAAATCTTCTATCAAATATAGGAATTTAAGATGTTTATATCATATTTTCAGGCATATTTTTATATATGCTTTTATACCAATCGCCCTTTATGTACTAACCGAAGCCAGATAGCAGGTTGGCTTTAGCCTAACAAGTGAGGCAAGAAATCACAATGCTTGTTAGATGGATCATTCCTTTTTTCGGTTACAAAGATGGTCCGAAGTCCAATTTGTAGAGGAGGTGGGTAGGATATGGTGAACGCAAAATAACTTAGGTAGAAATTGTTAACAGGATCATACACCTCTAATAGGGCTTTGTTTTGTTTGATTTGAACTTTTAACACTTGGAAATGATGAATTGAAGGAAAATGCTTGTTGCATAAATCAAACTTTCTCACATCAAGAGTGAGTAGTAAAAACTGGAGTGGTGTGTGTTAAAAAGGGGGTGAGATTGACTGTGATTAAATGATAAAAATTGTATAAACTTAATTGAAGATAAGATAAAACTAAATCTTAATAAAAGATAAGTTGTTATCCATGTTGCCCTACTGTATATGTAAAAGTATGAGTGATTAGCAATAACATTTTTATTAGAGAAGTGATATTTGTACTCATTTTCCTCCTTGATTTACTGTCCAACTCATTTAAAAAGAGAGAGCTATTAGACAAAAGTGTATGACAATCTGCCCGGAAGTGGATCCCCTTATTTCTTATAAGAGTGTCTGGCAGTAAATTTCAATTTGTGAGTACAAATATCAGTACTAAAATTTCTTGTGTACCAATCATATATGTTGCCCAAGTGTCAAATCCTGTCTTTTGTGTACCAGAAAATCTGCTTGCTTTATAAGTATACGATGATGCCCCTCGGGCAATAACTCGTCATGATTTTTATTTCATTAGGAAAAAAAAAAAAAAAAGAATGCTGAGTAAAACCAGCATTTGTCTGTTGATGTTGAACATTAGAAGTTGAAGTAAAAGCCTGATTTTGCTTCCACAGACAACGAAACATTGTGAAGAAGTAAAATATGGATAGGAGGACAGCCAAAGAATGTGAAGGCTGATTATTTGAATTGAGGATCATGACAACACTATGGTAAGGGCGAGGATTCTGGTATCTATAAACCGTATAAAATGTATAGGTAAGAATATTTTGAAGTGGACCCTGGTGTTTCTTGTCTTGTGATGTCGCTACTGTATAATCAATTTTCTCCGTAACTTGCTGCACCCTCATTGTGGCTGATTTTGTCCATGAGTATGTATTAAAATACATTTTCCTTGTGGCTCATATGCTTGCAAATGAACTTGGAAGATCAGAGTGCCGTAAATTCTTGTGAAAAATATTTCCTTGGCTATATTCAGATATTTTCTTCTGTTCTAGAATACTGCCCTATAATTTGTGTTTCATAAAATATGTTCTTACAAAGATTATGCATTTAATATAATCGAAATCAAATATTGAATAAATATTATTCTCCCTTAATCCAATTCATTCTCATATAATCTGCAGAAACAATGAAAAATCACAACTGGAAATACGACATATTCAGTTATTTCTTTATCTTCTTTGGAACTTTGTTCCCCTGTTAAGATTCGATCTTTTATATTTTAGACGTGAAAATATTACTACAAGTCTGTGATGTCAGATTTATCTGTTATGAATATGAGTTTCCACTCCAACTTATTACAATGGTTGGACCTTGACTTAGCCTAGCACCATCCGGAATTTAATTTCTTATCAAGGTTCTAATGCTTGGATCTGGTCAGGTATGACTTGTTGATCACAACTCAACATATTCTGTATAAATTATTATAATGCTATTAGGATATGTCTTTTTGTATATTATTAAGTTGTTTTGCAAGATATTGTGGAGGTATCTATTTTCTACAATAAAATGCTCTAAAAGTGATAGGTGAGATATATAGGTTGTGCAGCTTTTATCATAGTTTGAGAATATTACATTAACTCAGTAAAAACGTAACATAGGCTGTAGAACTTGAGTACATGCTATTAGATTAAATTTACAATTTATTATATATTAAGATTTAAATAAAATTTGAAGTTAATAACAAGGATTGGGTGCAGTAATAAACAAGTTGTATTTCCAAGAAGAGGATAAAGAGTCGAATTTTAGATAAAACAATTGTTGAAAAGACCTTTTAATTGCTAAAGTGCGGTAAAAATACAACAAAGACTAGGGAGTGGCTATTGTCACTCTTTTTTGTCTATTGCCACTTCTACTTAACAATCTTACTTACTAATTTCTCTAAATTACCCTTCCATATTTTCATAGTTAAATTAACAAAATTGCCAGCCTCACAATTTCTTATAAAATGCATTAGATTAAACTTTTAATTAAAAATAAATTAGAGGCTGAATTCAATCTTTATTTCATATATTTTTTATACTTTTAAAGAGGGACTAGTTTCATTCCTATGTCTCTGTTATCACACTTATTTAATTAAATTTATTTAATTTATCTAAAATACTCTTCTTCCCTCCTTATAATGAAACTAATTATTTAATTTTTTTATTAATTCCTAATATTAATTAAATCCTTAAAATTCTTTTAATATTTTATTACCACTACTGATTTTTATTTTTATTTTGCAACAATTAAGTATTTTATGAATTTATAAATATACTTATTTAATATAAATTTAAACGGCAAGCGTCAAATTAATGTGATTTTAAGTCTTTTTAAAGAATTCTCAAAAAATATGATAAATTCATATGTCAAGGTTATTAAAAATAATCATTTTGGATTCAAAATTCACATATTAATAGAATCTTATCAGATTTTCTTAACATATATTTTTTTATTTAATTTATATGCACTAATAGTATAAAAAAATTTTATACTGTCATCCATCAAATTATCCTATTTGCATGAGTTTTGGATTAGTGGGTGAGAGAGTCAAATATATTTACTAATATAACAACATATGATTGGATGGTAAAAAGTTTTACACTGTCAATATATCAAAATTAAACTCTATATTTTTTAAAATAATATTAATATAAAAGTATAAAAAATAGTATATCTTAAAAAATATGGAGTAAAGATTGAATTAAGCATTTAAAGTAGTTTTATCTTCATCATAATAAATATAGGTTGCATCTAATTTATTTTATTTATATTTAATCAAAAAGTTTAATCAGATGTATTTTATGAAAAATTGTGAAGTTGAATATTTTTTTAATTTAACTATGAAAATATGGAAGGATAATTTAGGAAAATTAGTAAGTAGATTGTTGAGTTGGAGTGGCAATAGATTAAAATGAGTGATAATAGCCAAAAGAATAAAAATTGAAGTTATATAAATTGTACCCATAAAAAATTTGTAAAATTATGTACCAAGAATAAAAATTCTGTAAAATATGGCAAATTTAGCCGCTGTTGATGGTATTCAATGAATTGGACATTTTTCTTTTTCCATTGAAAATCCATTCCTGACCTGCATTCAAAATCGGGGCAGAATCACGCACGTAGGCCAGGCCCCAATTGGAGAACTATGGCCCAGGAAAGAAGCCCATCTTACACGTGTACTGGACTCAATCCACTAATTCATGGAGCCTGGCCCATTGATGCCCAATGTGTCTACTCTTGGAGGTGTAGATGACAAACCGATGTGGGCCTCACATTAATGCGAGATATGAGAACACTCCTTGAAGTTTGAAGATCTTCACAGGGAAGTTTCTGAAGATAAGGTGAAAATGAATGATGTCGAAATTTCGGAATTGATCGTCTCATGTAAAATTTTTATATGATCTTATTATGTGCCATCTTCCATACTATTGATTTAAAAATTGAGACCCCGTGTGACACATAGCATAAGAAAAATAATGGTAAGAGATTATACATAACTAAGTTATGTAAAAATTTCATATGAGATGATCTATTTTATAAAACCTTTGACGTGGTGTCATGGCTTCCGGCAATTTAGATACGGCCGGCAAGTCGGGTTGACAGTGACAACGTTTTGGTTTTGCTTTCTCCGCACAGTGCACGTGACAGTGGACTCTACTGTGGGCATGCATGCGTTTTGATGTTGTTGTGCCATTGAGTATACATGATTATATTCTTCTGGTCCTCGTGTGAAAACCCACGCTGTTCTTATATTCAACAACAACATGAGGAGAATGCAATAGATACACATAGGGTCATCATTAGTCTCTGAGTGCCCAAGATTCACTTTGTACGTGTCCACATATTCAAGTGAAATCTCAGGGCTATGAAGATTTTTTCTAGGTGTGGTACACCAAGTTTCTTGTAAGAAGTGTCGTGTTTTTCGTTGGATCTTTCATATTTTGAGGGTGTTGAAAAAATCTGACTGATGGATGGTGTTGATTACTGCAGAGGAAAAATGATTTATTATATTCACAATGTGCTTGTTAAGGGATTTGAGTACATG
Organism: Pterocarpus santalinus; assembly: GCA_031439595.1. Classification (NCBI taxonomy): domain Eukaryota; kingdom Viridiplantae; phylum Streptophyta; class Magnoliopsida; order Fabales; family Fabaceae; genus Pterocarpus; species Pterocarpus santalinus. Next base: position 65,733,813 of record CM062532.1, read on the forward strand.
CATTTCATCTCTTAATACAATGCAATGGAAAATTATATATCTAATTAAGGGGACAAAAAGGAGTATCCATAAGCACAATAATCGTGTACCTGAGTCAGCTTGTTCAGAGTTGAAACCCAATAATTAGCGGTTTGTCGGAGAAACGCTGCAATGTCGAATTTCATTTATGAACGTTGGATTTAAGTATATCATTTTAATATATTGAATTAGGATGACCAAAACTTTATTTTAGAAATGAAAAGAAATTATTTGAAGTATTATACATAAGATAACATTTTAAGAAATATATATTGATTAAAAAATAATGTACAAAGAAGATTTCGTTCTAGCGGGCACTTCCAAAGGGACAATATATGGGTAAACATTAACTCAAATGAAGATGGAAGACAGACTCTGAACGATTAAGGGTATATTTGGTTTTTCTCCACTTGGATTTAAATTTCCTTTAGATTTTGCATAAAGTTTATTCTGCTTTATAGTATATTATTGTGATCCCGGTGCTGTTTATTTTCTCTTCTTGCCTATAGTTAATGTCACTTCAAGTCTAACCATGTAATATGTTTCTTTTGAGAGCTTATCAGTCATTGCAAGGTAAAAACCACATTATATGATACTATTCTTTCTCCATTGCTTGATTTTGATCCAAATATTCAGACAGTGAAAGGATGTTATGTTCTCAGTGTTCAGTACTCCTTAAGAACTACTTTTTTGGGATTTCTAAGGTGCACTTATTCAGCAACTAGAGGTAAATGTGCTTGAATTTTACAATTCAATTGGCTTTTAGCATCTTTCTTATTTATTTAGTAATTAATTTCAACTTACTTTATTATGACCCTCTTTACAATAGCTATTGTTAAAATTATTTTACAACTTTGGTTACCTGATCTGAATTGAATCCAAATTTGTTACTTTCTTTTGTAGGGAAATTGTGTCTTGGAAGATTAAGCTCTTTGATGTCTTTTCTTCTTTAGCAAAGTAAATGGTTACTAACTTAATATATATTCTATCTGACTAAGAGCTTATTGTGGATGTGATATAGTATCCTTGGGTTTGATTCCACCGCCTATCATGTTTGAACCTTGAATCACACTGGTTAGGGAGGATATGCTATCGGTAGGGTGTAAAAATAGGATAACAAATAGTAGGATAAAGAAAGATTAGGATTTTAGGGTATATGAAGAGGAGCAGGGGAAATTGAAATTTGGACTTGTTTGACACATCTCTAAAATTTAAGAGATCAATTTAAACCCATTATTCAACCATGATATCTCAAATGCCACCTAGGATGCCTATATGTCAATTAATATTATACATGAGCAAAAAGTTGACAAAGTCGTTATGGATATGAGGCCAAGAGCTAACATAACTCATAATTTTCAAAGTGGGAGACTAATTAGTTAATTTATTAATATTAGGAATGACTCACGCATGCAATTTTAAGGATGAAAGTAACTGTTAACTCTACTTCAAAAGTAAATTTAAAAGGATTGTTTTTGTTTGAATAAGACAAAGATAAAATCAACTTTTGAGATAAAATTACCAAAAAGGACCTAATATATTTTAGTGTGAATATATGACTGGTTGTTAATGTAGGGGTAATAATAAAATTTCATCTACAATGTGCTTTTCCCAAAATAAAAATTTTTCATGAATCTAATATATGAAACTTTCACCTCATCATTATTCTCATCGTAAATAAAAATTACACTCTAAGGTAGCTTTGATATGGGGTAATTCATCTGGATTATTAGCAATATTTGATTAAATTTCCTAGATCCACAATATTATCTTGTTTGGTTAGGTAACATTGCTGGCAATTCAGATTTTCAAGGTAATATAGATTACCATCAATGTGGTAATATGAATTATCCCCGTAAAGATTGGTAATATGAATTACCATCAATATGGCAATCATCCCATTATTATAATAATAATAATAATAATAATAATAATAATTGTTATTGTTATTATTAAAAATAATAATATTATTATCAATAAATAATAATAATAATTTTTTATTATTAATTATTAATTATATTAATAATTATTATTATTAAAAATTAATATTATAATAATTTATTTATTTATTTATTATTATTATTATATTGGTTTAAGACATATATTATCTAGTAATATTTTTGATATACCAAACAGGGTAATGTGAATTACTACTTAGATTATCTATGCATACCAAATACTATATCTAATAGTACTAGTAATTTAAAAGGTGGCAATCTTTTCAAGTTATAATCTATACTACTGATAATCTATATTACTGGCAATCTAAGTGTCAAACCCTACCTAAGAGTACTTCTTCCAATGGTAATTTTAGTTGCATAAAAAAGAAAATGCCAAATAAGTTTACACATGTGCAAATTCATTTCCAATTGATTATAAGCACGTTTGGTGGTGGCAAAATATGAACTAAACATGCACTAAAAAAGAAAAATTAAAAAAAATTCTTCGCGGAGGCAAAATAAGTCCTAGTTTAGTAGTATTCTCTGAAGAAGTGCTCTGTCTTATAAAATGTATAAGACAATTTTTTTTTGCTTAGTAAATTGAAAAGTTGGGGTGCTTTTACTGCTGGCTTTTGAGAGCCAGGAGGTGCTCTTGAGAGCCTTCATGGGGTGCTCTTCAAAGCTGACTTGTGTTATTCAAAATTTAAAAGACTAATATAACCTTACTTTATTTAATGACTTTAAAAATAGAAATTATTCTCTTTAGTATTTATAACTATTATAGTGATTCCAGATATTAAGAGTAATTTACCAAATGTTACTTTATGATTTTAGCTTATTGAGAGCAATTTTTACATAATTTTACCAAACGATACTACTATGACTTTTTGAAAGCAGCTTTTAGAGAGTCAAGAGAGTTCAGCAGCTTTTAAAAAGTGACAGCAATACCAAACCAAACCTAAGAAAAAGGGTAAAGCAGAAGAATTAATGCTTATAACAATAAAGAAGATGAAGACTCTAATCAAGAGATATCCCCTTCGTTGACATTTTCTATTCTTTTGTTCTATTAATCTTTAATAAGTTTTCTGTCAGGATCAGTCCAAAGGTTAGACATTTGCAAAAAGTTTGAATTTGATGAATTTTTTAGTAGAATCATGTAATTTATTAATAGACTTTTGGCTCATGGAACACGGCCAGAGGTTCCAGAAAAGTATTACAGATATGACAGTGTTCATTGTCTACTTTCTAAAAATATATGCTGTTATCATCTATGTTCGGTTAGTAACCATCAATACAAGATTTTTATATGTGATCACTGTGATCACCTATATAGTAATAGCAACGTATATTATAAAGATATTTTCTGATTGGCTTTTGCGTCACACACTAACTGTATCAGTTCGGTGCATTAATCCATAGAACTGATTAATTTCTAATGTTAAGTTTTCTTTTTTTGGTCTGGTCTATGTGTTAATTCAATGTATGAACTAGAGTAATTAAGATAAGAAACATATATACTCGGCTAGCCAAATTCCTGAGTCATTGCATACCATTTTGATTAAGAATTAGATAAAAATAGTGTATTAGAGTTATAATACAGGATGCTACCGCATGCACAGGATATTTTTGTATCTTTCAATGAACTTATACAAATTTAAGTCGTGTATCTTATTTACGTTCTTTTGGAAAATTATAATATATAACATATATAATAGTTTTAGCTGTTTAACAAGATACAAAAGATCAGTAGCAGTATTAATTGTATCACAATTATTAAGCAAGGTATGACATAATTAATGTACTTTCAGATTATCTTGTTTTGAAAAAGAAAAATATTATATAGTTAGAAATTTTAACAGAATTTACTTGTCATAATAATAGTATATTAATCATTAGATAAATAAGTGGGTCATATTATTTTATTTTTATTTTTATTTTTTTACAAAGGCAGGGGGAGAGAAATAGGAGTCTAACAAGGGACATTCTAGACTTAATGAGATATGCGGAAGATAATTACTAGACTGTGAACTCAATTGCAGGTCATATTATTTTATTTCATTAAACAATTATCATAACTTTTATTAAAGATTTTGACTATGTAACTACAGTTTTAAAAAATACAAGAACAGTGGGAAAAAAAGAGTAAATCCCCATAACAAAAATTAATTGATCCTGTAGTCCTTGATAATTGTAAAAATTAGATACTTTAGTCCTTAATAATTGTAAAAATTGGATATTCATAGTCATTGACTCACTATTGCAATTGATAAAGAGTTTGATATGCAAATAAAATAGAGACTATGACTTCTCTAACTCTATCCCATATAATATCCTCTAAATATATAATTTATATAACTTTAAAATATTCTATGAACACACTATTTTGAAAGGTTAGGATTGGATGTGATAGATTAAAATGATACATTTAGGATTTTTTTTTTTCAAGCTATGCAACTATACATTTAGAGAGTGTCAGGTGATCGAGAGAGGGCTAGAAAAGTTTTAATCATCATTTTATGTTTATATTAGACACTTTATCGTTATAAGTGAGTGAAGGAACAAAGTGTTCACTTTTTATAATTGTTAAATACCAAGAGATCAATTATTTTTTGTTGGAAACTAATATGCCTATTGAGGATATTGTGAGAGATTAATTTAGTGGTTTTCTGGGAAAAAAAAAAGCATTGTATACTGTAATTACAGTATCATTTACGTACGTACCATAATTAAATATATAAAAGTATACCAACAAAGATAAGATACAATAGTAGGGTAAGGAAGCTACACTTACAGGATGAGAGTTCTCCAGTTAATCAAAAAAGGATGAGAGCTCTCTTCATAAATAATTATTGAGATAATCTCCTAATTATAATCTCATAATAATAGTGTAGAAATACTTGGTCAAAGACCAAAACAAAAACACGCTGGAGTACAATCTTTCTATCCATCTTTTGTGCTTTGTCTAAAGATAGCGTTAGAGTAGTTATGCCAGATTATTTACAAACTGTGGTAAGTGTTGTATTTTATGAAAAAGAAAATTATAATGTGATATATGTTTATTATTCTTCGAAATTTGAAAAGTCGTCATACAAAGAACATTACAGGTTAAAATAGCATGCAAGAACGCAACCATATATATTGCCACAAACGATATAAATATCTTGAATGATATATACATGCCTTATAGCAACCAACTGATGATCAATAATGGATTATATGTCAGACATTTCATTGGTCATTCATTTTTTATAGCTAAAAGGCTATTCTATGATCATATATCTTCATGGAATATCAGCTAAGATAACAAAACAAAATGGAAGATAACATGCATGGTGTAGCTAGTAGACTATAGACTAGTACTGTAGATGCAGATGCATCCACCAAAAGGCAAGGGATAGCCAATAATCCATAGGGGGACAAGTGCAGACCCTTACTTAGTAGAAGTGGGTTGACAAGTCCCTCTCAAGAGGGTTAGGCAAAAAAGGAGACAAACTCATAGGTGTCACTTGATCATCTTAGGTGGACAGTGGGACATGTCCCACATCTCTGCAACCATGGGCCACAACATGTAAATCCACCACAAATTCCCTTCCTTCATATCTTCAACATCTTCAGTCTTCCCCTCTATATATATATGTATGGCTTATTCTCATTCATTCAGACCACAAATTCTCAGCTTCAGGTCTTGAATAACTTTCACCAACCAAATTAATCTTTTGAAGTGCAAAGCAAATATGGCAGCTGCGAGTAGTGTATTCTCAGTTAGGAAGCTTTGGTCACGGGGAAGATGTTCAAAGTCCGTTAGGCGGCAGAGGACTCGGCTTTACATTATCTGGAGATGCGCTGTGTTACTCTTGTGCTGGCACGAGTAAACTATTATCAGTGCAATTGGAGCCACTGCATGTTTGAGAAATGGATAAGCTAGAGCTGCATAAATGGTCAAGCAAATTTGGGGTTCCATTTTTTGCTGATTAACCATTCCGGGACAGAAGCAATGAACAAAGCTTGTATTTTAGGGGCTAGGTACGTAATGAAACTAGATGAAGCAGGGCTCCTGCTGCATGTGTAAATTATAACCTAGCATATATGTGTAAACTAACATCTAATAATACACCACAAATTGCCTTCCTTCATATGTTCAAGCCACTTCTCTCTCTCTCTCTCTCTCTCTCTCTCTCTCACACACACACACACACACACACATATATATATATAGCCACTACACTAAAGTTAGGGAGTTGATTTTCTAGGGAGTAAAAATAATAGTTCCTTAAATTTCCTGTAAAACTTGTTCCCATCATTTAGATATAAGTAAGGAACTGAATAATTCAATACATAGAGTGCAACCATATCCTATTATGAGCAACCAAGTTGGGTTTAAGCCAATGGATTACAATCATTAATGGTTTAATTCACCTAAAAAATAAAAAGTCAATGGAATTGTGCCCTTTACCTCCATTGTTTAGATAGTTACTAGATCTTATTTCTTCATGTTAATATGAAGTGCTGAGTTACAGATCTTTTCAGCGGGAGGGAAGCTAGCATTGCTTATAAGAAAGTTCCAAATCTATGAGTACATGCATAATTGACTTCTGTCTAGAACAATTTCTGCGGCTCATGACTTCCAAACAGTGGGATTTCAGCTACATTAATCCACGAGTGGCCATTGATTGACACATGGAAACTCATGGCATATCCAGAAGATCAATATATATATATATATTTGCCATAAGTAATAAATAGTTTAAGGCAACGATTTTTCTGTTGAACAATACAGATTTTTATTTCTAGCCTTTGAATTTTTCTATTTTATTTTTTGGTTGAGATGGGTGGTGAGTATCATTGAAATTTAGAAGAAAAATCTTTCACAGTGTAATGCAGGAACTCGGGCCATTTCTAGAAATTTCATCTTGGAAAAAATATGATCTTTGGTCACAATCCTAGTACTGGAGCAACCAAACCCACCGTCAAGATGTGGACTAATGCCATTACCCGTCCTCCAAGTCTAATCCAATGATTTTCCCAAATGTCATTTTCATTTCTTTTTCTAATAAAAATTGGTATCGATGATACATTAATATTCTCAGTCAGTGCGCGAGTGGCACGCCTAAAGAATCTAAGATCCTTGTTCAATTATGAGCCCGTTTCTTACTTTCTTTAAGAGTGAAGAGATTACCATCAAGCAATGAGATTTATAATTTAACGGGGTGCAAACCTATGCACATGTCAAACGGAAGTTCTATTTGAGTCTATTCATCCATTTCAAACACACTCAAACGGATATCTTTTCTTTTCTATTTTGATGAATAATAAAAACGGATATCTAATCAATAATATTTTTAGCTTCATCAAGTTAGGTTGAAAGTTGTCAGAGATAGCAACTAAATTTGAACGCAAGAACTTATACTAAAATAATGGTCTGAGCATCTGCTGAAGCCTGAAAATATGTTGTGTTTGGCTGATATTATTGCATGATATGTTATTATTCCTTTTTCAAAAATCGAAAGAGAAGAAGAATTAGCTCCTAGGAAGAAGTGAGGGAAAACTACATTCTGGTTTGATATTTTACTCTTTTTATCCTGTAAATTATCATTCAGAAATTCAATCCATATTGAAAAACTGCTTTATTAGTTTAATTCTTATATTACCAATTTTTGGAACATTTTACTTTGTGATTTAGTTCATGTTCTATTTCTCATTTGATGAAGACGAAACATTCAAGACCATGCATACAAGATTAAGTATGCATCTAAAACTTTTATTTTCAAGCTTCAAGTTTTATTTTGCTTTATTTTAACATTTTTTATTGGAGCCAATAGTAAGTATATGAAAGAGTTTTTTTTTAAATAAATTTTATGCATGGACATTATAAGCTAATAAAATTTGAGAAAAATAATAAATTATGATAAATAATTACTCATTATAATTTGGTACTTTTCTCAAATTCTATTGGTTGACAATTATACTATTAGTATATAATAATTAAAAAAAAATTTACAAACTTGGAGAACCTAACATATCTTAGTTTCCCTTCCTTTGCCTCTGACACAACAGTGCCCTTAAAAGATGTAATATAAATGAATTTAATTTTAATATATTACCAATATGAAAAAATTTTATACAAATATTTAATTATATATTGCCACAAACAAAAATATTTTATTCAACCATTCATTACCTCAAAAGGTTTGTAAATAGAAACATATAATTAAATGACAGTATAAAATAGTACATCAAAATTAAACTCAAAATAATTACACCACTTCACCAATATGCAATTAATCATTTTATATAACTGAGTAAACTATATTTTATATAACATCATTTTGGGGCAGATGCAGATCTTCCGCAATTTCAAAACGACTGCGATGAATCTCAGCTTTCAAAAGTACTCTATTTCATGATAAATTAAATATTGTAAACATACTCTAGATTAATTACTGCACAAACCTTGGCAGTTCTCTTACAGATGTAGAGGATGCTGATCCTTCTGGGGCACGGCTATCACTTAAAGGCACGGTAAAGTTTCCCTACATTTACTAATATAAAAGCAGAGTAGCAAAAACTAACACTATGGAAAGAAAAAGAATTGAAATGAAAGCAATTTTGGAATATCTGATCTGACATATAGAACCGTTCACGTGAACAGAAAATGACAGCCCGATTTTCTTCCAAGAAACGAATAGACTGCTAAAGCCAATATGTCGGTATATGTATCAGTTTGTTAAGAGAAACAGACATTTTGGGTGGCCTAGTTTTTCTTTGCCAACCACCATACAGTAGAAATTATGAGATACAAGAAATTATATGCAGCAAATTGAACTAGCAAGAAAGTAACATTGCTGTGATAGCCGAGAAGTACGATTGGTTCAAACAAAATTGGTTAGGAACAAAGAAAAAGCCGAGTATAAGACTTTACTTTAGAAATCCTAGATCTACATTTCCATACAAAGACCAAAAAAAATTATCTATGTCTTCACGCTGTATTATGCTATGCCATCCTAATATGAAAACGCACGAGCGGCCACACAGCTATGCTGGAAGAGTTTCCTGATTGATTGAACCTCACATTAGTCCATCAGAGATCCTGGACCTCTCCTTAGATGTACATCATCTTATAAAAAACTGGTTCAAACTTTCACTTGCTTGCTTGATTCCCCTGAAGGAAAGCAACGTTATTTCAATATATCTAAATATTTACATAATATCACACCAGCAATCATAATAGTGCAATAAGTGTTAATAGAACGGTATGTTTGGTTGGAAGCATTGTCCACAAACGTTTCACTTATGCATTTTGAAATATCTTTCATGAAAGTAATTATTTCAGACAGATTTTTTTTCTCTCGAAAAGACTTTGATGCTGGTCGATGTTAAACTACTCCTGATCGTCTGCATCAGAAGCTGGCAACTAACTTCCACAACGATTTACGAGTAGAATATTTATATTACAGGAAAGAAGTGGTGGAAAGCTTTGGCTTCAAACCACAGCACAGAAGGTAATATTCCCATTGTTTCAAAACCATCTCACAATTGAACTCCAGCAGAAGAAGTCATGCACCTCAAATTTCATTTGCAGTTGATAAAGTACAAAAGTTTAGTATGCCACACAAATTGCCCCAGCATAATAATCATCTTTCCATTCCAAGCTTGAATATTTTAAGAAAGAAAGAAAGAGATATAAAAAATGAAAAACTGATTCTAACTTACTACAGGCTTGTGACTGATCAACTTTCGGCCAGATGGAACTCTTGCCACAGATGAAGCAGCTGCAACAGCAGCTACACGTATTCTGCCAAATTCATGCATTTGACATTCAGTTAGTAGCCATTTAACGGCTCTGGAAAATAGGGAGAGATAGAGAATAAAAGTAAACCAGACAATTTAGATCACCTTCTATGTACATCTACATATACATCGGTTTCATCCACGATTTCTTCCTGCATGGACGAAAAATATAAGCAAAATTTCTTCATTCTATGGCAAACATATTGTGTTTTCTTCGTTGCAACAATAAAGTACAACAATCCACCCTAGTGACATAAGCTTCAATTTATGAAAGATTAATAAATATAAACAGATAACGGGGTTGGTCGCATATAATCCAAATTTCCTATGAGCCTAGTGCAAGTGAAGCCTACTTGCAGGAGTTCTTCAAAAACATCCTCCAGCGTTATGATGCCAATAACTTCCCCATCTTCAGCATTCTCAGAAAAGTGGTGTATACCATTTGTTGCCGCTCCATTTTTTGGATATTGTTTGTCTGCAGCATGCTTAGGAGGCTTGTCCATGTTGACAACAACACTTTCTGATTTGTCAGATAGCAATGGCGTAGTTAGTTGAGAATTGTGTTTGATGGCTTCATTATCCTTGGATTTCTCAATGTCATCAGCAGCCTGAGGGTTGTTTCTGTTTCTTGCAACCTTGACTACAGCTGCCATATGGCTGCTTCCTTTTTGAAACTCGTTGAGGATATCATATAAAGGCATATCTGCTGGAACCCTGGGTTTATTTATGAATAATAATTCAGTTCAATTGATGAATTAGAAAAGATGAAATAGAAGGGCACCACCGAATATTGATCAAACCTAGGAATTCTCCGGATAGAAACAGCACTAACAGGAGTCTCAGTTTCGGGTCTTACAGTAAGAAGACTTTTTACCTGACAAATTATAAGATTGGCAAACTGTTTTTAGCAGCCAGTAACAACAAAACAAATTATTTTTCAAGCAATTTGGATTCTATATGCAATCACACTCACTAGTAAGAGGCCAATTATATTTTTGGGGTTTCCACTGTATACAGGGACACGACTATGACCTCGTGCAAGAATTTTCCCAATTGCTTCCCTGTGACAAAGCAGGAAATTAAAAAAAGAAAAAAAAAAATCTGAGTTTACTTCGGCTACAAATATACATACTCATGGTCAGAAATGTGTTTAGGCTCAATGACAGGTCAAAAGAAAGAAAGTTAACTAGATGACCTTCTTATTTCTGGTAAACTATGCAGAAATTCCATGAGGGAGACAAATAGGATTCAAAAAAATAAAATTTTGTCAAGACTAGAGAGCTGTAACATCTCCATCTGCCAGAAACTCATTGATTTGACAGACTCTGCCACTTCAATGTTCATCATGGAACAAGCAGAAGAATGAGAAAATTATTCACGCACATAATTCATATACACAAGTTCAGTTTACTACAAGACAGATAAGGGGAGTAAATATAGGTAAGACAGACAATCAACTGCTCAAAATGCTCGGCTAACCTCAATTACGGTCAGATATAGGCTTATAATAATATCTATCAAGCAGATATGAGGAAGAAAAAAATAACTGGACCTTCTGTGACTTCCACATATATATATAACAGAAAAGCTTACAGAAGCAAACGCACCAGTCCAATTTGGAAGCAACATCCAAGGAAAACGTAGATTCAATTGGTGTCATAGCCTCCTCTGCAGTCTGCATAACAATGTAGAAATTTCGTCTATTATAATACAAAATCAACACAGTAGATTTTTTTGGGATAAACAAATAGCCAATATAGTAGATACACCTTTATTTTAAATTTATCTTGACACTGCAACAGTAAGTGAGCCAGAAAAGGAAATTATAATTATAAAAGATCCAGAGACAGCCATCACTGATATCATTATAATCAGACAATAAAGAGAACCCAGGTGATTAAGCCCATCAGAACACCTCAGCTAGCAAAGCGAAGAGCTGACATAGATGATGAAGCAAGGACCACACATACAAATGTACAGTTCAAACTTGGAAACCAAGTCAAATGACAGTTGCTTCTTTGCCAACAATAGCATGCCCTGCCCTCCTAACTTAAGAGCACATGCTAGAGTCTTATTCTACAGTCTACAGCTTCATACGCAGAGCCATACATCATAGATTTATGGAGTATATATTGTCAAATCAGCACCATACATTTTTACTTTACCGGGCACAATATCTGCAAATTTCATGACATTCATATATTCTGACGCAGTAGGGTCATTAAAGAAATGGCAACTGTTCAACTCTTAGTTACAGATAACTGGGAAGAGATAAAGCTATCAGAATGCTTTTCTTCAAATCAGTAGATACCTTCTCAGTGAGATCTAGTGCTCCACTGATAATTGTTGTCTCATCATGTGTGAGTTCACCACCTTTACCAGCCTTAAATGGTCAAGAAAATGAAGTTAAGGGAGACTGAAAATAATATAAGATACTAGAAAATTTGTCATGGTGAAATGTTATAAAATGTTATCATAACGTGTTTTCTATAGTAATAAATTAGAACACTATTATTAGAACATATTTTCCAGGAAATCCAAATGGTTACTTGACTTGAATCGGAACCTGTAAAAAAAAAAAATGCACATGGTGATTCAAACGGAGATGGAGATTACCTCTTGGCTATGGATTGAAACAAGGGCTTTCAATTGTGCTCGCCTAAACAGTGCATCATTGTGTCCTAGTATCATATCCAGAACCTGGAAGCATAAAGGTGCAGTATAAGCTCAAAACAGCCATGATTTGTTCCAAATGATATTGACCCAAATGTCCACTGTTATGAACTGTATTGCAGATGCCTCCAGAAAAAATAAAAATAAAAAGGAATGGTTCAAATTAACCCAACCCAAATTGTCCCATCACCACCCGTTTAACAGAAGGCATGAAGTGAAGGATGCCATGCAATTAGGAAAACTCAAAATGATCTATCTGAACATAGAATCATTAAATCAGTAGAGTCATAAATGCTACAAGAAGCAAAATTCTACTAGGGAAGTTTTTGATGGGTGAAGTTGACTTGCCTATCACCTTGACGCTATACAGCAATGTGATTTGATGTTATTATGCTAATATAATTTCTTCAATGAAAGTTAAAAATTTTAAAAAAACACAATATTTACCTTTCCAACAGGGTAAGCAATTGGATAACATATTATCATCAGTACACGTACAAGCCCCACAAAATTTGCACCAACATAGAGCCCATACCTTGAGCATATAGCTTGAGGGATAACCTAGGCCCATTGGCATTGTAACAGTTAGTTCAATGTCATGCTTAAATGTTTGTGTATGATGAAAACTGGATTGAAGAAATATTTTACCTCTCCAAAAGCTAGAACAAAAGTTACAGACAAAATTACTGCAACAACTGGATGGAAAATTTTATCAAGGTAAATAGGAAGTGCCTGCAGATCAAAACAGCGAGAAAAAATACGCAAAAAAGAAGGATCCGTCATTAGTGGCTAGAAGATCAGCTAAAAACGAAAGCAAGGTTAACGTAATTTATTGGTTTTATCTATGTTATAGATTGGATTTTTCAGCTCTTTTCTCGTTTAGACTCAATAAGTTAGGTTCAAATTTCTAACTCAATAAAAAATGCACTTTTTGACATCCATTTAGTTAGAAAAATAGTTTAGTCAGACCAAAAATAAAATGAAATGCTAAAATATATTTAATCAAAGCATTATTCTTATTATTAAAAATGACTATATACATGTATCCAGCTGGCTCACAAGTTAATGAGTTAAACATGCGAAAGCTCAAACTTAACTCATTTAACAAACAAGCCAAAATTTTCAGCTGACTGAACTGTTAGTGAACCAAGTCAAAGGCAAACTCACAAGTTGTCTCAACTCATTGCCAGCCCTAGCTCCAATAGGTATATGCCAACAAGATATTATGTTGCAGACATTCCAAATTTGAAATACTATATCTCTTGTATCTTTTGGTTATTGAGTGTTCAGGGAGTATAACTTACTCAAAAAGAAACAGTAATTACTTAGGTTTTAAAAAATAATAATACATGAAAACTTTGGTTAATCAGCAAGTAAGAATTCGACTATCCAACAAACAGAATTGCAAATACCGAAATACCTCCATGGCACAAGCATTACAAAGAAGCAAGGTCACAAGCAACTGGTGCTGTTTCTGAACAACCGGCAAAATAGCAGCTGCAACCCACACACACACACGCACGCACGCACGCACGCACAAAACAACAACCCAAAATTTCACAATCAACTAACAAAAGAAGAAACGTCACGAGGGCTATAATAATAGAAAGTGACCTCGTACCAGCTTGTTTTTTCTCAGTGGTTGTGCCAGTGCGCTGGAGAATTTCAAGGTCAACGAGTCCCAGAGACATCAAACCAAGGGTGAGACCAGACATAATCCCAGCGAAGAGGACAAGCAAGCAAGAGATTCCCGCGTATACGAACCACCACAGTGTCCCGAAGGGGATATCGTCGGCATCGTACACTATGTGTTCCGGTGGGAACACCCTCCGACCAACGCTCAGAGTCAGAGGAAGCATCCTCTGCAACCAACCACAAGTAATGGAAGCAATGGAATGTTACCACTTGTTAAACAGTAAATGGACGGCGTTACAATAATATTTCTTATGTAACATAACTCTGATCATTTCCATCACTCACGCTATAATATATTATATCCTATTTATGTGTGCCCCACACAGTAATTATGCGACCTACGACCCCCGTCTTTTTGTTGTGGGAATGGGATGCATTTCCACATCCAGAAGGGTGCACAATTGCGGATTTTTACAATCATGTGTTTCATGAGCGTCAGTGCCTGTGATTACGTTGGCGTCAGATAATGAGATGGAGATGAAGCCAATAATACTTGAGGATTATGTGCATAGGAGTGTAGAGTAATATAATATTGCCACCCTTGTCTTGTCTGTAGTGGATGGCTCCGAATACGGTTTGTCTTGATTTGGGCTTTTAGAGTTGGTTGATTGTGAACGAACCAGTGGAGCCGTTAGTGCTGTAGGCCCGTTTGAGTTAAGTTCTGCATCTTTTTGAGTGGTGAAATGTAATTGCGTCTTCGGCCCCCAAAAAAAAAATGTAAATTGTGTATGTTGTTGGGCTCTTTACCTTTTTTTTATTAAAAAATTAGAACATATTTCGCGCCCCATTTGAATATGTTATGTTATGGGACAAATATTTTATTTTTCACAATAGTTATTTTCTTGACATTTAAACTCGAACAGTTCACCCACCCTAGTTTTCTGCAAACTGGAACTTGCTTTTTCACTACTATTATTTGAACTTATATTAAAAATACAAAAATGTGTATAAATATAATTATTTTAAAATATAATTTAATTTATATATACTAATAATATAAAATAATTTTATACTATCAATCAATAAAATATAAAAAAATATTAAATTATAATAATTTTTTTATTATAATATATAATTATTTAATTTAATTTAATATTTTTTTATATTTTTATTAATTAATAATATAAAAGTATTTTATATTATCAATATATATAAATTAAACTCTTTAAAATAAAGGTAGTAGCCTGCTCTGTCACAAAACCGAACTCTCCCAACTCCCTCCCAATCAACGTGGATCATACCATTTATCCGGTTAACATCCAATAAATAACTCCTCAAATTTTGAGTTTTGGAAATAACCATGCATAAATATGTTAATGTAATAGCAAAACATGCTTGCGGACGTGAAAGTAAATTTCAATGTGATTAAGAGAAACTAAAAGCAATTAATTAATAGTATAGACATGGATAATAGTATAGATTACTAATATAATTAAAATTTTCTAATATAGGTTCATATATTAAAGTAATGTCTAAAATATTAAAATAATATATCGTCATCACTTGAATTCAATTTATGAATTTTTCTATTGGTGGATTATTTGTAAATACAAATAAGCATTCAATAAATCCAAAGATATGTTTTAATCCTAAAATTAAAACAAGCATTCTCCTCCACTTAAATTTTTATATATCAAAAAGAAAATGTCCTAAATATGTAGAGGTGGAGCCAAAATTTCATTTTTAAAGGGACAAGACGTCTATGGTGCTTCATGAAATAAATAAAAAATAAAAAAAAAACGTCTATTATACTATTTGTCGTAGATTCTTTTAACAATTTCATTTTCAATGTAAACCACAATATAATTTGTAAGAAAATATTTTGTTATCTTATTCTACTGCCTTTATTTAAACTATTTTCATATCTGAAAAGAAATGTTCAATATTTTTTGTTGATACATGAAGATGTGAAAATGAGTAAAAAAATTATATAATATATAAAATCTGAAGATGAATTTTTTTATGCTTACAATTTTTAAAATTTATACAAGCAAATAAATTAGAAAAAAAGAGAGCATTAGACAAATAGGAAAGTAGCAGACTTACGCTAAAAGTGAAAATATAATATGGATTTATAACTTAATGCGAACTCTATTTGATCTATTACTATAAATAGCAGTGGTTAATTTGTTACTAACTTTCTCAAATTCTAAGAGAAGAAATTAAAAGAAGATTTATCCCAAATTTGTTTAAAAAAGAAAAACTTAAAAGCTTCTATAAATTTTTTTTTTACTTTTTTTCATTTATTTTATATTAATCTATTACTTATCTTTTAACTTTTTTTTAAAAGATAAAAGATTTATCTTTTGTGAGTAAGTGAAAATATGGAATATATATATATATAAAAGAGGGAACAAAAAGCATTTCTAAGGTTAATATACTAAATTTGTGACAAGAAGGAATAATTAATAGAAATATTTTAAAATGTGTATGTGATGTGACATATACAGAGATGGAAGTATCTAGAGTTCTTTACACAATTACAAATATAATCTATTAGAAAGAATGAATCGCAGAAGAAAATATTTAATTATTTAATTTTCTTTTTCCTTTTTAGAAGGTTTGCTTCCTTTAAAATAAGGAAATTCAAAAAGCTAGACAGTCTGAATTTTTGTTAGAAATTATGTGGTAAAATGATAGGTCATTTTTTATAACATTTAGATAAGTAAGTGAATTCTATCACTATATTTGATTCAACCACTATCAATCATGCATTCTATAAAAAAATTTTGGTTATATAATTCCATGTAGCAATGCTAATAAGTAAATTATTCATCTTTTTTGTACCAGTCTGCACCAAAAAATTAATATGCTAAAATACATACACTTATACATACAGGGGGCCATGGGCCACAGCGTCCCCCACACCCCTGGTTCGCCTCTGAAAGCATGGGTAAAGATTCTATTAACTTTTTGTGGATTGGTCAAATTCAAGTGTGGGAGACAATTCAAGAGTGATGGAGAAGAGGACAAATGAAGTTCTCCATGCGTTGCTTTCTCTTTCCATTTCATATGAGGGTTCCAGTGCCAATGCCGGGAAATTTTTCTGATGAATACATGTTGCTTTCACTAGTCATTTAGGCATGTTCTGTATGTCCTTATTAAAATGCGGAACCCGAACAGCACAGCAACGTTGAGAGAAGCATACGAACAGGACAAGTCGATTGATTGGTGTCCACTTATTCGGATAAAAGATACATTTGTTGAGTTGTTGGCGGCAAACGCCAGAATAGCACATTTAACACTTGGCCATGGAAGCTAGTATGAATAAAACAAGCATGGGGGTGTGAGAAGATTTAAGTTTGGCATATTATAAATGAAACTTCGCCTTTGCTGGCGAATACAATACTCCACGTGATTGTTTGTGTTGCGATGCATGTCTTACTTTGGCGAATCTGAATGTCATATGTTAATGGAAAAAATGCTACAGTATAAGTTTATGGTTTATAGGTAAAATTTTTGTTCATGTGATGTCTATATTGTTGACCCTAGTAGGGCACATGTGGATTGCTCTTTTGAAAAATATGCCCTTCTACTTGCTGCGGTGAGCTAGTAGTTAACTTGTTTTGAAAATGAAAAATCAAAGTGTTACATTCCTTGTAAAATAAAATAATGTTGGACTCGGAAGTCGAGTGAAAATTCAACATCGTACCCCATATTAAACTTGTCCGTGTTGCAGAATTGAGCGATGTAATAATATAATATCTTTGAAGGCCTTAAAGGGCCATATGGTGACCAAAGAAATGCATGATAAATACCAAAATGAGGTTACGTGATTTATATTTAAATTTAATCTGATTTTAATTTCATATTGTAAAAAGGAAGGAGGCTGTAAATGAAGTTTAAGTTTCTGTTTTTCTGACCATGGTAAGTAACTTAATGACACTATGTTTTAAATTATCATATTGTTCGGAGTTACATGCTAAGCTTGTGGGAGACTTTTTTTTTTTTTTCTTAGGTTCATTAGGTCTTATTATTAAGAACCCGATTAATCCGTTTCGATCTCCTAAAAGGTCTCGAAATGGACTTTAGATCTCCCAGGAGTGATATTTTCCATTCACAGAGGTCGAATCCAAAATACCTAGTCACTTCAATCAACTCTACCATAGTGCCTGTAGGAGACATCTAATATTGGACTTTTTGTGCTAATTGAAGGAAACAAATTATCTATATACTAAGGATGGAAGAAATGAGTTGGATTCTACTCATGAGCAAGTTCTGCTACCAAATAACCTTCTCAGAGCATAGAAGTTATTGTCGACCATGTTTCAGCAGAAGCAGCTGGAAACAAAGTCTGGAAATGTGTAATGAACTTGAATTTATTATCGTACCATGTTTGTTAGTTGTTACTTTAAGAAAAATTGTCGTTCCCAAGTGTTTTAGTTCATCTCATCAGTACCGTTTAAAGGTTGTAAAATAACATTTAAACTTTCTTGATAAAGGGCTGTTAAGTGTTATTAACTTGCGTAATGTCAGTTAGACAACAGGTTTAAAAACTCACATTTACACATTTATTTTTGTACCATTAGATTTACCTCTGCAATATGTATCTATGAAGTATCACATCAAATTTTTTAGCACCAATTCACCTGCGATATCCAATGGCTCTACAAATATGTTGTCTTTTTGTCTCCTCAAGACTTGAGTTTTGTCCACATTTAATTTCCTTTTGGCAAATTCTTATTCCTATATGAATACAAATGTACCTTATATACCCACGTGGGATAGATCTCACTTTTATAGTGAGTTTAACGCCACGTGAGTGTATCTATGGCACACTCTAAGAAAATTCCTTATCCTCTAGTGTTTGTGGGTGAAAGCACAAATGTTTCATCTAGCTCAATGGTTAACCCCTGCAATATCCTCTAGTGTTTGTGGGTGAAAGCACAAATGTTTCATCTAGCTCAATGGTTAACCCCTGCAACAAGCATGACTACATAGTTTACGAGCAGCACACAGAAACTTTTGGTTCTAAAAGGTTAACCCTGCTTCTCTTTGTGAGATAATTCTTTATCTCTTAATAGAGAAATATGTTTTTTAACCCATGATGTAGACACTATTCTAGACACTTATGGAATATTATAAATAATTAAGAGTTTCAGTTACATTTCTCGTAAATCCGGTAGATACAGTACAGTAACTAATAATAGATATAATATCTTTTTATTTAATTCATCAATAAAATAACTAAAACTATTTAATTATTGACACATAATTTTCTATATTTCCCTGCAGGTAATTCACGAGTTATGCAATTGAAATCCTTAATTATTTGTACATTCCTCATATGTCTCAATGTATAGTGTCTAACAATAACAGTATTCCTGTAATATATAGGACTTTCTATCAGAGAAGAGCCTTTCTTCCTCATAAATTCTGCATGTTGATAATTTATGCACGATCTCAAACACAGTTTAACCACACTCCTCACCATTGTGAGAGCAATTAATTAAAAAAAAATGTTCGGGAACAAGGTTGGTGGTTGGACCCCTATTCAGAATCATTTGCACGTCACCTACAAACGCATCACACAAAACGAATGAAAAAGAATCTTGAGCAAAGCAGCACCGCGACTCATTCTCTTGGTGATATTGCAAATTCACCAGAAAAACTACCTAATAGAAGCAACCCCATCATGGACTTGCAAGTATATATAAGCAGTACTTTTAATGGACCATATATGAATAGATATAGATAAAACAACATGGATAGAGTCCAGCATATTCTCAAGTTAATAACAATGGCTCTTGCATTCCTGGCACTAGTGCCAAAAATAAAGAGCCAAGCCAATCCCCAAGTTGTTCCTGCAGGGCCAAACCTACCTCAACGCCCACTTTGTCCCCAGCAATTTGCACTAGCAAACTATGCATGTGCAAGGTTGCCACCTGAACCACTACCCCCACCTGAGCCACTACCAACTCCTCCATCACCTGACTGCCCCGTCGATCCGCCGACAGGCCACGGCCGCCGGCACGGCCACAGGCACGGACACAGGCACGGTGGTAGGCGCCGGCAGACACCTGATGAAGAAAACTGTTGCAGGTGGGCTAGGGAAGTGGATGCTCAATGCGTTTGTGAGCTTCTGGTGCGCTTGCCACCCTTCCTTGTGAGACCAGTGCATCAATACTCACTCCTCGTTGGTGATCTCTGCGAGATCATTTACCCTTGCGGTGGACCACTATGATTTTATTTGCCGAGCAAGCTCGCATTAAAGTAGTGACATTAGAGGTTGGAATATTTGGAGAACAAAGTTTGCGGCTTGGGATACTTATTCATATGACTAGATTTATTATTGTTATTACATGAGTTTATATTTAATATTTAAGATGAATAGAATAAGGATCATTACTACCTCAGTTTTTGGACTTCTTGGTGTACTTTCTCATCTGTATAGTATATGGGTCGTACACAGAAAAATATTCAAGCTCTTTTTGAATGAAATCACAATTCAGGACGTAAATTTGGTTCTCGGGTGGGAAAAGAGGCCGAAAGTGTGAGCCTCAAAGATTCAGTGTTTGGTTGGATGCATAACATCATTTGGCTATAGAGCTAAACCTTTAAAAAAAAAAAAAAAAAAACGAGTTCCATTGATTGATGATTCATTCTTTATCTCCCAACTCTTTAGTTGTCATTGATTAACAACTATGAAGCACCCGTAAAATTCTTAGAATCACTGTACCGATGTTCAGTACATACCGAGAACGAAAACGTGTTTCAGACACCAGAATACGTATAGTGAGTTTTCCAGTGATAACTATTAAAAATAAAAAAAACAACTAATTATATGACCCGTCGAAATAGTTAAAAGAAAATTGTTTTCTTACATATAAAAATAAGACACGTTTATAAGTCACCATGTTAGCTTGGAACCCGCCTCCTCAAAATTGGCATAAGCTGAACACTGATGGTTCAGTCCTTCCGGATAAGTTGACTGCAGCCTGCGGGGGGGATCATATGGTGCTAGCCTCGGCAGCTGTTCTATTACCTCTGCGGAACGCTGGGGTGTCTACTGAGGGCTAGTAATTGCTAGACAGAAGGGGATTAGAAACATTTGTCTGGAAATAGACACTCCTGGAGTTTTGGATACGCATGCCCATGTTTCTCTGGTTGAGGCTATCAGGAACTTGATAGATTTAAGTGACTGGAATGTAGAGGTCAGTCTTATCTATAGAGAAGCAAATTTTTGTGCTGATAAGCTTGCCAAACATGGCCATGAGCTTCAAAGTGGCGTGGAGATGTATGACAGGTTACCAGCTTTTGTTTCCCAGGAGGCTTATCCTGACTCCCTAGGAGGCGTAGACCCCCAATAGTGAATTCCCGGTGTATATGTATATATATATATATATATATAATTACATTATGAACCATATGCTATTCAATATGAAAATAATTCGTACTAATAGCGGGTACAAATTACGTGGAGCTTAAAAGCAACAAACTCTCAATTAACACAAAACAACAAAAGTAAAACAAAAAAATAACCAATCGAAGCAATTTGTAATTGCTTCATTAATTTAGATTTCATAACATTTAGCAATTTTCTTACATTATTTTACAGATTCATATTCAGTATATGATGAATCATAACATATAATCACATCATTCACTAGAAGTGGTAAATTGAGTTTGCCATAACATTAACAATGACTAATATATATTTATTGGCGATTAGCCTTGTGTTAACGACCTAAATGGCTAAATACCACGAATTGAAAATTTTAATTTAATTCAATCACGTTGAACCAATAAATTTTAAATCAATCTCTCAACCAATTTATTGACATTCAGTTTGAAGAAGCTTGGTTTTCAAAACATTTGTCATGACAATAGTAATATAGTAAAGATAATGATAATAGCGCTCATTGTAAATAAAATTTAGGAAAGTTCCTAAAGACAAGTAAAAATATCATACTTTAAAAATAAAAAATAAGAACTCAATAATATAGAAAATACATTTTTTTTTTGGTGAGATAGAAAATGCATATTGAAAACAGTGATAATAACCAAAACAATAAAAAATAAAAGCTAAGACTGCAGGCCAACCAATATGGGTCCTTTTTGAAAGTCATATTATTATAAACGTGCATTGTATTCGGCCACCTAACTAACGGTCCAAGTACATATCAATCAGCCAGACATGTAGAGGCTAGCCAGCCTAGGTGCCGAAGCCTATTTTGGCGGGGCTAGCAACCAGTCCATTGTAACAGGACCAACTAGCGAAAGTAACAGTAGTAGTAACCACAGGGTCTAGACAATGTGATTGGTGATGGCCCATTATTCAAAAATTCTTTTCTCGTTTTTTAACGGAGAAAAAAAATTAAACTGATAATTGCTTAAGGGCAAAGGGCTTGTTATTTTTTTTTTCTGAAAGGGGTTTTTTTTTTAAGGTTAATAGTTAACATTAAAGTTTAAACCTATGACTTTATATCAAATATTTAAATCTCTCACTATTTTTTAATAATTAAGTAGATTAAATAAATTTCTTAAATATTTATTCATGAGACATAGAGTAAAAGTTAAAAATAAAATTACTGAATAAAAAAACAATATTCTTAAAAATTTTGAAAATATTAGATAAATTATTTTTAATTAATAATTAAGAATTTGATTTTAATACAATGTTAGTATATAATATTTTATACAATCAATTAATCAAATATTACTATATATATAATTTTTTAGGTAATTAATGTGAGAGCCAAATATTTTTTATGATATATTAATATATGATAAAATAACTATATAAAAATATTTTAGGCTAATAGTATATTAAAAGTAAATCTAATTAGTAATAAACAACAGCCATTAATAACACATATTAACAAATTTGTTAACAAAATGTCACTTTAAAGAATAGAAGATACCAACAAATTAGAATGAGGTAGGACTTATAGTATACTTGGACCAACGTTTGAAGGATTTAGAATTGATTTTGATCTTCTGAAATTAATTTTGCCAATTTTTGATATTGTTTGATTTTAAAAAATGAAAATCAATTTTTACTTCTATAATTTATTATTTGAAAAGTGAAAAATTTTTATTTTTTGTCAAAATCACTTTTAGAAAAACTATTAAATATAAATCACATTATCTCAAAATCAATTCTAACGAAATTAATTCTATTTAAAATTAATTTTATAAAAGTAGAACCAAATACACTATTAATAAATAAGATTTTGCTAATTAGTACCTTTTAAAAAACTAGAAGTGAAAATTATTTAATTAAAAATAGAATTTTTAAATTTGCATTACATTAAAATTTTTTTGGGTGTGTTTTTTTTTTTAATATAGGATTTGATTTTAAAATGTATAAAAATATGGAAATTGGGGCAATTTTATATGGATATGAATTTTATATAAAATAAAAAATTCCAATTTCAATATAAAATTTTGTTAAACGAAAATTGAAGTTTTTGATTTCAATATGATAAAAAATTTTAAATAAAAATTGGAACTCAAAATTTCAAACTTTACCATGTGTATTTAGTGCATAAAATTAAAATCGAAAATTCTGATTTCATTAAATTTCATATTATTAAACATGTCAAACTCAAATATCATATAAAAAATAAAAACCCAATTTTTTTCACTCTTAATTTTTTAACCAATATCTTAACATATTTGTTAGCAAAATTCTAATAAATATTATGAGTTGCAAGACTTAATATCATTCATTGTCATGACACACATGATAATTATAGACTCAACTTCAACCTTTACTGTCAATCTGTCATTCCCGCCATAGATGACACTTGTACCGAAATAGGCGTTTCTGTGCACACTTGTACGGCTACTAAATGATTGGAAATGCAGCCCTCTATTGGAAGCATCTTTTCAAACTTTTGGAGTGACTATCCTTTTCTTCAGAATCAAAGCTTAATTATGTTGAGTTGACAGGGCTCCACTTTCTTAATCTTCTATTTATTTATTTTTTCAATGTACTAATTGTTATAAAAAAAGAAGTCTGTCTACTTATTTAACACACATTTTTATGTCATTAAATTTATCTCCAAATTAATGTGAAATTATTTCAAAACTTTTATATATAAATTTAGTAAGTATATATAGGACTTTTGTTTATCTCCTCTTTGTAGAGATTAATAATTTTTATATTTTGTTGTGGACAAGAAACATCAAGATTTTTCTTTATAGAATAACTTCTTAAAGTCATTTTAATAACTTAAGACTTTCTAATTTAATGAGAAGAGAAAATATTAAATTTTTAATTTAATAAAAAATTGAATATTTGATTTTGACAAGGAGATAATTCATTATTTTAATTAAATGAAAATAAAAAATAAAAATTTTAATAAATAAATTTTTAAAATTTATTGAAACAACATTTGTATAGTATGAACATTTTATAATTTATTTACATAAATTTTATAAGAAAAATATTTTATATTTAAGTGTTAAATCATTTTTTATTAAAATATATTTTTAAAATTATTTTATATTTTTATATTTTTTATTTTTATTTAATAAATAAATTTTTACATATTGAATTATAGTTATAATACACTTTATTAATTTATATATGTATATTCTCTCTCACTTTAAAAGTAAGTTATTTTTAAAGGGTCAAGTAAACCCAAATTCACACAAGGTTGGCCTTTCTAAAAGGTTTTTAAATTTTTTTTAATTAAAGCTTTATTCCTTTTACTATTTCTAATGCGAAATATATCAGAGCTTTGGAGAGAATTTTTTTTTTTCATTTTGCGAAACTTCAGTTAAAATATTTATAATTATAAATTATTTTTAACAAAAAAATTAAATTACAACATAATCATTTGATCTTTTTTGCTAATGATTCTAACAAAAATCTATTTTGGAATGTAACAAGAATTTATATTCTCAAATAATATTAAAGGGCTTTATCGTTGTCATCAAAATTCTATTTTTTTTGACAATTACGTTCTTCTTTAGATAAGGTGAAAATCATAAAATCTTTTCAAAATTTGAGATCAACTCATTCTATTTTTTCCTTTTTCAAAGATAAATTTACATATTTAAATGTTATTTCAAATATAAGAATATCCTATCCTATCTATTTGGAAATCTTATTCAAATTCAAGAGTTTTATAATATATAAATATATATAAATAGAATTAAATATATTAATTTTAATTTAATAATTAAAAAATAATAATTTTTATACTAGTATACTAAACCAGTAATATTAGTTATCATTCTATCTAATATTAATAGAAATTTAGAGATTCTTTCTACTAGAAATAGAATGTATAATAGTAAATGTATTCACATCACATTTTTATGCTTTTTTCTTTTATACTACTATTTTTATCTTGAAATAACTGTCCAATTTTAAATGTCTATATAAATTAAGAAAATGATTGAAAAAGTTTCAATATTATATAAATTTAAGTACATAATTATCGTTATTTAATTCTCTCTCTTAATTATCTCTTTCCACTTGCTTTCTCTCTCCTCTATTTAATAAGGATATAATTAAGAAAAATAATTAATATTGTCTAAATTTCCTAAATAGACAATTATTTATGAACGAATATATTTTAAAAGTGAACAGTTATTTCAAGATAAAAGTAGGATTTCTTTTCTTCTCTTGCCTCTTTTTTTTTTTCTTTTTTGCATAAAGGGAAAATTTAAAAGAGTAGTGTGCAAATAACATGAATTGTTGACAATCAATACGCCAAAATACACTTTGGGAAAATATCTTCTTTTTAATACAATCAAATCTAGCTTGCAACATGATTACTGATGAGCAAATTATTGATAAATAATGTGTATTGATATTGATTGGTAAGCATTTTAACCGAAAAAAAGGCGAACAATGATTTGTGGATAAGTAATGATATATCCTCCTAACAATTCTTCTAATTACTAAACATTGGAAAATTTTAAATGTTTTACAAATGCATTTGTTATCTTAAGAACACAAAATCCATTCATTATTTTTCTTATTTAAAAATTAGGAGGATATATCATTACTCTTTGTGAATCTATTGAATAAGAAAAATGCTAGTTAGCATGAGAATTAAGTTGTTAGAAAGGGTGGCATATTTATGATTGAAAAATATTATAAAGTCAAAAACTCCGCTAAAGTTTAGTTGCCAAAATAATATAATATGACAATTGGCTTCTGAATAAATAAGTAAGTTATATTAATTTATTTTATTCAATAACTATCATAGTTTCTGTTAAATAGTCTGAGAATATATTTTTGATTGTATAAACTTGCTCTTATTAATTCTTGAATGAATGATTGGCTAATTCATGTCATCCAATAAATTCCATGATTGCCAGAAAGAATTTTGGTAAATATTTTCGGACTTTGAAGCATTTTTATATTAACTAACTAATGGATACATGTTGTTAACCAATAATTTACTCATCGTCCATCAGTGTTGAAGGGGTGTAGACGTAGGAATAATTAAGAAGACTGCTACACTTCATAACTTCCATGTTGAAGCAGCTACAACACTCTTGGAAGCTGGTACTCTAATCCTAGAAACATTAATGGCGCCATTGTAGAGAAACTGTGCAACTACCCTGGCACTTGGCTCTGCCACCAGCTTCCTCCACGCATCATCTGCTTCTTTTCCATGCATTTGAAACACTTTTGTGGCACACACACGGTGCATCCTCCATCTCTTAACACTCATGAGCCTCTGAATCCTCTCAAATTGTTTGCATGCCAATTTGCACGTGTTCACCTTCACTTCACTGATTGCTTCCTGCAACAACCTCTGCCTAGTTTCCTCATCCGAGGTTGCTTCACTTCGAAAGTACAAGTCAAATTCAGGCACCCCAATTGCTCTTCTTATCCCTCTAGAGTAGTCCCCATTGGGACTGAAAAAGGGTCTTAATTCATTCACCATCCCGTTATGAAGCATTTGATCAACACGTTGTGCTACATAGGAATGAAGAATAGGCATTGATACATCAACCCAAAGGCAGCACCAATCGTACCTTGAACCGAACTTGTCCACCAAGGCCTCAACATAGGAGTTGGATCCTCCAACAATGATTGGAAGTTGCTCGCGGCCAGTGATCGATTCGATGGCGATTGAGGCCATGTCGCAGAAATCATTGGCTGTGAACTCCGAGTTGGGGTGCTGTGTTCCTAGCAAGTGGTGTGGCACCCCACGTTGTTCTTCCTTGGTGATCTTGTTTGTGACTATGCCAAGCCCTTCGTAGACTTGGATTTTGTCTGAGTTAATGATTTCTGATGGAAAACATGTGGCCAAGTCGATGGAGAGCCTCGATTTTCCGGTTCCCGTGGCTCCCATGACCAGCACTATCTTCTCCTTCTGCCTCACGTTCATGAGTTTTTGGCCACTGCAAGGAACATTTATCAGTGGTTGTGTTGGTTTGCACAATACCATTGAGATGGTCATGGTGATTGAATAATAAACTCAAAGTAGTAGAGACAACACCAGCGGCAAGGAAATTAGGAGTCAATTGGGATACAGCAGAAGAATTTTGATTTGAAAAATTAAAGAACTTTGGTATGGTTTATGTTGAGATTGGAAATAAGATTTGTTGAGTATTTATAGAAGGCAAGCTGAAAGGAACACTCAAAACTATCGCATTCTACCTCGATCTGTTCAAGATTACAAAGTAGTGGGAATTATCAGTAGCCCACTTGACAAAATAAGCTGGTGGTCTAGACAAATATTCTGCAAATATTTGAACTTGGATTTATTGCCACATGGACAATGTTACTGGTCCTGAAATGGCCTAAAGACGCTAGGATCTTCGAGGTCATGGTTCTCAATTTCTAATACATCAGTGGTCACGGTAGGTTCTTTCTTTAGTGGGAAAACCAGCCAGCTAGAGCTGCAAATTGCGCAAAGAATATTTAGCTATCTATGATAAGGTCTTATTATTCCCTTCTTTTATGTGTTGAATCTTTGTCTCTTGAATGCGTATTAACGTTTTCTGTGTCCTTTTTTATTCTTTCTTTTCCATGGGGAATAATCAAGGGGCCAAATCCCAAAAAAACAGAAAACACAGGAGCCAAAGGAGTATGACTGTATGAGTGAGTATAGAGGTTTTCTCCTAGAGTGCATCAAGTGATTAAAACAGCTTTCCACGTATCCTATCTTAAAAGTATTAAGAGCAGTACTACTACTTAGCCCGAACACACTGCACGATTTTTACTGTCAGAAACACATGGCAGAGACAAAATTAAAAATTCATGGGCTATTTAATGGAGAGAGAAATTTAATAACATGATTTATAACCAATCATAAAATGCCTTGTCAGTCGGGATTTGATTTTTCTGGCATATTTTCTGACTGTATATCATTTTCCAAAGTACTAAATAGATTTAAATGATGGGTGGTATTTAAAATGCTTCCCATAAAAGTGAACATTTAATATTTATTTAATTTTAAATTATTAATTAAATTAAAAATAAAAATTTAATAGTTGATATTATATAAAAATTAATTATGATACTTTATATAATATTTGGAATATGAATAATCTTTTAATATTAATTATTAAATTTATTTTTTAATTTAATCAATAGTTAAAAATTAAATAAATATTAAATATTTATTTTTTATGGATAAACATTTTAAATATCACCTAGATATTGATCTTAAGTCTTACATTATTTCACTCCAGGTAACAAGGTAACAAACGTACCATTATCCCAAAACTCACCTTCCCATCGTCTAAAGCCTTTGTTAATGTTTGAGATATTATGATTAAAACTCCATGTTAATTATTTAGGTAAAAGTTTTAGTAAGGAATTCTATGAAGTACAGCAAAAAATAAATAAATTAATTAAAAAAGCAAAAATTTTAGTAAGGAATTCAATGAAGTACAATACATTCCTTGATAGACCTCATTACACTGTCTTTGATACTGGATCTGTTCACGGGCACGCGTTTCCTCATAATGATCAAATTGATTTGTGGGCCGTCAATGTTCCACGAGCATTAAAAACCGATAACCTCGTAAAAAGCATTCCATACGTTGAAACTGAAGGAACAGTTACATAGAAATTTCAAGATTGATCTGACAAAGTGACTTTCGCGCATGACAACGCCGGTTGCCAGTGGCAATGCGACTTGAGGTTCTTCTAGAGTAAATGCAATGGATCTTTGTTTATATTGAGCAAGAAAAATGTTCGGAGATGTATTTTTTTGTGGTGCATTGCACGACGTATACAAAATAGAGGAGAAAAATGGTAAAAATATTTATATAATAGATTTTATATAAGTATTATTATTTTTATTTAATTTTTTTAAAAAAATTTATCAACGTAAATAGTATAAATATTGATAAATTTTATATATATTACACAAAACTTACTAACATTTATATTGTTTATGTTACAAAAGATGTTGGTAAATTTTTTTTTTTACAAAAACACTACAAAAGATGCTAGTAATTTATTTTTTTTTATAAAACTTATCAGCATAAACAGTGTATACGATGATAAATTTTGTGCAATATACACAAAATTTACCATCATGTGCACTATTTACACAGGTAAATTTTTTTTTTTACAAAACACACTTGTAACTTATCTTTTTTTTTTTAATAAAATTGATCAGTATGTGTACTATTCATGCTAGGAAGTTTCTAAATTAAAAAAAAAATTGAACAAAAGTAACAATAATTATGTGGAATACATTATCTAAGCATTTTTTGTCATTTTTCTTACATTCAATATGCACCGTGTATATGTCAATTATTTGTGCATCCCCTTATCAAGTCTCATTGAGCAAACTTTGTACAACACGCCTTTTATTTTTCACTCCTTGAAAATTCCCTATGATTTTTCTCCCAAGTTGCTTCCAACTTTTCAAATCAATTCTACACTTCAATTCCGTTTGGCCGACAATTTTAGATTTTTAGTTCATAGGTGATCATATACATATCCAACTTTAAGGTCGACATTGATAGATGTTACTCCAAGAAAAATAGAATCTAAAGTTTGAGCGACGTAGCTTCAGATTCTTATTGCTATTGTTTATGTGATCGTTTTGCTAATTGATCAAACTCAATAAGGAGAGGTACTTTGTATCTCCGCTTGTGCGTGTGGAGTAAGACTCGACTTCTTTAGGCAAGTTGGTTTTAGAGTCAAACGATAACATATAATTCGGCTTTACTCAAAATATCAGTAGTAGCACAAACCGAACAATATTTTGATTTCTTAAGCTTTTTTATTTCTATTTACGTCTAATTGTTTCTTCCCAAATTTTTACCATTTGTAATAAGCTGAAACCTGAAATTGTTGCTGGAGATGCGGTGCAAAAATGGATCAGCATTTTTAAAAAAAAAAAAAAACTCCCAGTATCTGAAATTTACTGAAATTAATCTGACTCAAATCAGGTTTACCCACTCTAGGGATAAAATTCCCTTAGCTCTAGTTTTTACATCCATGAAACTTGAAATTGATACCTTACTTACAAAGAATAAGTGGTGAATCATTTAAACCAGCTAAATATTTGTATGGATACATAATTTGTTTATATACTCGGTTCATATTTTTTGGATATTAAATTATAAGTACTTTCCTAAAGAAAATTCGCTGTACAATACACGATACAGGAAATTTTGAAATACGGTATGCAAGATAGCTGAGAGAACCTGATATCTATATTTTAGGTTGCGGTGCCCTCAATCAAATAAATCTACAACATGAATTTCTTTGAGGATTTTAATATGAATTTAATTTGATGTATGTGAGTATAAAAATTTTCTAACTTGCATGTCATATCATTTTTTAACTGCTGATTGAATGATAACATAAACAAGTTTGACATGAGCACAGATGAACCTCCAAATTTTCATCTAATCCAAAGAATAAGAGTTTTGGATTGCTTGTGGTCTAGCTGTGTATAGACCTACATGAGCGCATATCGTTGTTGTAGTCCTTGTAGTGTAGTAATAGTACATATTATCATACACTAGCTAATCCAATGTTCAGATGGAAGGGGTGTATCCATATACGAAATCACATGTGGTGCAGTATAATATTTTCTTTAATTTTGTTAGATTTAATAAAAGTGATTAAATGCATTCTAGAGGTGACCAAAATTTTTTTATATAATATCTCAAAAAATTCTATTTATTTATAAGATCACACAAATAAAATCCTATGACTTCTAAATTGATTATATTTTATCTATGTGATAATATCCTTTGTATTTTAAAGGTGACTAAATTTGATCAGTGGTACCCAAAAATTTTTTAATTAATTTTAGTATCACATTGAAAAAATTTAGCCACTTATAAAATGTATTTAATCACATTTTTTTTAAATTTGGCTAAATTGAGAAAATACTGTAGTAGACCACCTATAGTTTGATACATGGATGCATCTCTCCATCTCACCATTGGATTAACCCAATGTATCAAACACCAACTTTAGGTTGGCGTATTGCAGACGGCACCTCCCTGCTATGGTCCTAACTAATTGTAGTGAAGTTTGGGTTTTGCAGGGGTGAAAAGTCAATCTATATGAGAGATAAACAAAAGCCACTGTTTTGTAATAGTGTGGACTTACCTTCAATAAAATAATAGTGATTTTTAACCAAAATAGCTTATGTCAATCTCATAACACGGCCAAACCTGACTAAACCAGATTAGACAAGATTTCTATGATTAGAGACAAGATTCCTATAGGAAATGAAAGCAGATGGCCACATTCATTTAAAAGCTATGGTCTTCTTAATTTTTCAGAAATGATGATCATATCATACTACAGCTAGTAAGCTACTGCCGCCAAGTTGTCTTTGACATTTATAATGCGTGCATGAGTCAGACAAGTGCACTCCCACCAAACACTTGCATGGCTTGGCGTAAGTCTTCAACCAAATCCATAGGCAGCAGGACAAGACCCTTGCTCTCCAGCAGCTCACTGGCTGCTGCTGGATGTTCTTCAAGTAGTTTCCCCATCATCTCCTCAAGGGGTTCATTCAGCATCTGTTGGTCAATATAATGGCCATAACCCTGCTAATCAAAATATATATATATATATATATATATATATAAGGTTCTCCAATCAGTGGATTTGACACTATGGAGGGGAGATTTTTCCATGGGGCATAATTTGGGCATGTACATGAATTCATAATGATTTTGTGTACATCACATTACTTATATTAAGGAAAAGATAGATATACCTCATGGAAAACAAGTGGTATAGAAGTTGATTCAGCTTGCAGTCTACTTCCACTTAGTTCCTGTAAGGAACAATTTCTTCAGCTATAGATCAATTAATAACAAGGAAATAAAGATATGCTGTGTATTAATTCATTAATTGTCAATTGCGAATTAGTTGCTATGATGCAAGAAAGTTCAAATGTGTCATCTTCAAGAAAAGATGGATAGTTCTGTAGAAGGAAAAACAAAAAAGAGAAAAAAAAAGAAAGAAAAAATCATTTGATCTCATGCTGTGTTCACATACAGCAGCACGTCTATTTTGTCCCTTCATATCATGTAATGTATTTAATATGATATGACAATAATAATCATACGCATAACTTTTACATAGGCACGAGAATGACTTAGGCTGAGCACATATTCACACTTGATGAGAAATTGAGAAGATCAAGAGTTAAGAGATACCTTTAGTTGAAGTTGCAAATATTTAACATGGTCAATGATGTCGTCCAGTACATAAGCTTGACTACCCTACAAATTAAAATTCATTTCGTTGATATAAATGTGATGAAATTAAGCATACAAAGGCTCCCTAAGTATTACTCAAAAATCAGAACGGTACCCAAAGTGAGATTTTTGACAGGTATGTTTTGTTTTCTTTTATGTGAGATTTTATTCTTTCCGTGGTGATCTGTTCATTCGTAGGTGCATTCCTAAAGCAGAATTTACCAATCAAAGCTACATAGAATCATTATATTTTTTGTTCACTTATTTCTCAGCAGTGAGATATCTGATTCCAATTCAATATATATCCCTATGTCAATTGCCCCTGTCCCTCCTTTCCAACAAAAGTCATTTATTCAGTGGAACTTTCCACATTCCAAGGGAAAATATGACTTATCACCATGACAATGTTTCTGGGAATACTGACAAAACTTGACAAATTTTGGTTACCATTTCTGGTGATTCTCTTTGAAATTAGTTAAGACATCAAAGGGAACATCACATTGATTAATGATGTGTGTTGACAACTTACTAAAGATTACCTCTGCTTGATTTGGAAGCAAGTCGTGTAAGGCTTTCAGATTATCAGCAATACGTTGCCTGCGTTGCTATAATGTAGAATGCATGGTTAAGGAAGATGAATTGTGTTAAAAGAAATTAAATGAGATTGTAATATCTAAATTTTGAATTCAGCATGTGACCTTTGATTTTGGTATGCAAGGAGAAAACAAATAGTGGCAAGTTTGACTTACACGGTCAGTGGTTTTCTGTTTTGTTGTTGAGCTGCATCCTGGTTTGGGAAGGAAAAAAGGTGTACCCGCCATCACCATTGGATCAAGCTGTGAAACATTAAGCTTATCTCCAACTGATTCAACTGTCCATGAAGCAGGACTCTAGGACAAAATTATAACAGAAATCATTATTGTAAAGTTTCAGAATGATGAAGAATCATAAAAATTAAAAAAAAATTAAAAAAATTAATGGTTGCATCCTCAAGCATTAACTGACCTCAGCATCGAGAAGATGATGATGATGTTGAGCACTTTCAAATTGCATTGCTTCTTGGTGGACCTCACCTTCATCAGGTCTCCAAAACCCCACTTGCTGAAAACACAGATTAAACTCTTCAATTTAATTAGTCATGAAGATTAAAACATTATCTGGGTATCAATTAATGCTATACATTTATGGGCCTGAAAAACAAAAATAACTTTCAGTGTGCATTTAGTCTTTTGACTTTTCCATCAAAGGGCTTTACCTTCCCAATGTCTACTTCAGTGGAAGAATGATCATTAGCTTTAAAGACACAAGCATTCCCCGGGTCATTATAAAAGAAGTTTCTGTCTGTGACATCGTTTATGCTGCCAATAGGAGCATAATTGCTCCCAATCACATCCTCAGTCTTTGGCAGATAATTTGAGGATTCAGTCAGATATTGAACATAGTTATGAGATGGTTTTGGGAGGTAAGTCCACTGGCTCCCACTCCTTTCAGTTGCAACATGTTGCATGTTTGGATCATCCTCAGCTACTGAACCAGAAACATGTCCTCCACAGGTAAAGGACATTTTCTCCAAAGGGTTCTCTTGGCTACTTTGTCCTTCCATTACACCCCGCGTAAAAAAGTTACCTGATTTATATTATATGCAGCAAAATTAGATATTGAAATGAGCATCTTTACACTCAGTGCATTGTAAGAAACAACCTACATTTGTTGCATCAAGAAATGAACACAATTTTCTCATTAAATGGGTCAAATAATATAAAGCTAACACCATTAAAACCTCTAATATTAGTATAACAAATAGCCACTGACACGAACGTTGAACACTGTTCTTCCTAATTGTTCCTCAAGGCTAAATCACCAACTTGTAAGTTGTAACAAGCAAAATAAGAACTAGGAATTTTATAGATAAAATTTGTGAAGGAAAGAGCTTTTCCAATTGCTAAAATAAAAAAAGGTAAGTTATTGAGAACCTGCTGAGACCCTTTTGATTGCAAACACTTTGGTCGCAGCCAAAGGTCTCACTTTTCATATCTAAAAAAGCAGGAAGTTAAAAACACTCTTGCACATAGAATTTTTTTGTTGTGGGGGAAAGAATGAAAGCCAAAGTTTCAATTTTCTGAGGGAAAAAAATGAAAACTTGACAGAAAAGGAGGGAATGGAATGAAAGGAAAGCAAGGATGACTTATCCAGAATTGAAGAGAAACAATGAGAATAAATGGAGAGTGTGAAGTTGGAGTTATCTTGAGCCAAAATCATTGTAGTTAAACACGGAAGCAGTAGCATTGGCACAATGAAAGCAAGTAAGTAGCAACACATGCAGTTGACGGGGAAAGAAAATGAAAAAGAGAAAGAGAGTTTACCAATTTGGATGGGAAAGTTGCAGAGAGAAAATAGGTAGAAGAAGAGAAGGAAGGAGTGCTCTGTTTTTGCTCTGTTTTCCGTTGCTGTGTTACTGGTAAAGCTGCCAACTATTGTACTGTTTATTCTCTCGCTGGCAGTATCGCTCTCCACTGAAATGCCAATTATATCCCTTAGGTTGTAACCGATTGCACTATGAACATGATAGCTTGACACAAATTTATGTTCATGCTAAGTTTGTATTACAGTAATGCTTAAGAAACCGCTTGATTTTCATATTGGAAGTTGCAATATCAGGTGACAATATCACTCATCCAAAAAAGGAAAAAAAAAAAAATCAAGTGACAATATCATGATCATTGATATGAAAATTCTTTACTTAAAAAAAGTTGTGTGATTTTAAAAAGAAATCGTTGAAGGAAATTGAATGAAACTTGTATTTATGCTTCTCAACATGGTACATGACTGGCTTATGCTGAGTTGTGCATATAGACAACGTCATTTAACAAAGCTATGGTAGCTTTGACTCATGTCACAAAACTTTTTGATGTGCATGGGATTTTATATATCTTATTTCATGCCATTGTTTACTTTATCCTAAATCTTAGTTATAAAAATGTGTAGAAACAATAGAAATATCACCATAAAAAATTATAGAGTAAAACCTCAAATTAGTTCTTAAAAAACATCAATTTGGTCCTTGAAAGATTTATGGTATCAATTTAGTCTTCAAAAGAGTTGTAATATTAATTTGGGCTTTAAAATATTAAAATTTATTTTAAATTAATCCAAACAATTAAAAAAAATTGAACTAATTTTAAATAAATTTTAATCTTTTAAGAATCAAATTGATATTTCACAAATTTCTTAAATGCTAAATTGATGTCATAAATTTTTTGAGAACCAAATTAATATCTCATAACTCTTTCAAGAACTAATTTGTGATTCTAATCAAAATTATATCTGTATTTTCTGTTAAATTTTATTTGTTCCCGTGTTTTAGTTTTTTCTCTCTTTCTCGTGTTTTTAACTTTTTATTCATTTCCTTTTTTTGGGGGGGGGTCAATATTCAATTATTCAATTATGTTTTTAGTCTTTTTTTTTCTTTAAATTTTATTTTGGACAGGATATCCTTTTTTTTTTTGTCACAGGATTTCTGCTTTTGCTTTGTCATGGTAACTTGATTATATGGGCCAAGCCACAAGTGCTGGGCTTACTGGGCCCTTTTAGCTTTGGGTGGCTTGCTGGGCTCCGTCCATTTACAGAATAACTCAGTAGTGCAGTATGGAAGGTTGTTCCATTGGCATGATGATCTAGATCAAGACTCAGACCAA
Organism: Pterocarpus santalinus; assembly: GCA_031439595.1. Classification (NCBI taxonomy): domain Eukaryota; kingdom Viridiplantae; phylum Streptophyta; class Magnoliopsida; order Fabales; family Fabaceae; genus Pterocarpus; species Pterocarpus santalinus. The sequence continues at coordinate 65,770,240 of CM062532.1, forward strand.
AAAAATATTGAAGATCAAGACGGGATAATTGAAACACAAGTCCCATGAACCTGAAGCCTGGCTCACAGGGCATAGCCTCTGCCTCTTAAGAATGGGTGCATACGAGGGCGCGAGTTCGAAACTCGCGAGGTAGAGCCCCACTGCCCTCTCCCCGCCTCCCCCTCCCCACCCCCCCCCCAAAAAAAAAAAAGCTTTCTATTGGCAGATTATTAATTTCACAAAATAAGATATAAGTAAAATGACTATCATAAGTTATTAAAATTGGGTTTAGCAAAGTAAAGAATTGATTCGGTATAATTTAATTTATAAAATATGATTTGAATAAATTTTTAGTTAATGAACAAGTATTAAATTTATTTTAAAAAATTAATTATTAAATGAATGATTATAATTACGAATCAAGTAAATTAATAAATAATAGCAAAACTATAAACCCAAAGAAAAAAAATCAAATTGAAATATAATTTAACTTCATTTTTAATTCTAAATTTTAAATTCAAGTCAAATTTTGATTATTTCAAAGTGAGATTCAAAATTCAAAATTAATAAAACAAATTAATATAAGAATAATTTTTATAGTATTATAATAATAATAATTTTTATTATAAATAATTTTTAATGAAAATTATTTATCTATAAAATTAAGAGATAGAGTTTGAACAATTTTATATTGTAATAATTTTTATAAAAATATTAAGTTTTAATAAATATGATTACTAGTAATTGAATAAAAGGGAGAGAATTAAAGAAACTTTAATAAGAAATACTTTAATTTTTAAATTTCAGAATTAATAATTCTTATAATACGAGTTATGAATTAAGAAAAACCCATTATAGTTGTTTTTAAATTTTATTAAGATAAGCATTATTTATATTCCTTACATTTAGCAAAAATTTTAATTTTATCCCTAAATTTTTTTATTTTATTTATATCCTTAAAATTTCATAAATATTCCAACGTTGCTATTCCCGTAGATGCGATCTAAATTATAAACGAAAATGATAATATATTTATGACAACAATGGAATGTTTACAAAATGTTATGGATATAAATAAAATATTAAAATTTTCTTCCAATAGAGACATAAATAGAATATTAGGATTTTTTTTCTCCTAACCATTTTCTTCCCCAACGATGTGATATTTTTATATCCTCACCACTCTCATCCCCCCACCCATCTTCTTCACTTTAACTTCGTCTTCTTAACATTCATAACCCTCCCTATTTTATTCTCTATATTCATGTCCTTTCAATTAGAAGCCAAAAACCAAAAACACACTTATTTTCATCCTCTTCGAGCCAAAAACAGTGCATTCTTACTTTGAAACTTCAGTTCTGACATAATATTTAACTTAATTTATGGTCTACAAGTCTTCATATATGCTTAAGACTCATTGTTATTTGCTAAAATGGTACACAAGGAAGTTTATAAACGTCATACTCTCAGTCAGCTAGCCAAATTAGTGTTCAATGATCAATATGCATTGTGGTTGCAAATGAGATTTTGATGGAATTCTATGATTTTATTTCCTATGGTTACTATGAGATTGGTCATGAAAACTCATCTTAAAATTTTCATATTTCGAACACAAACAATGGACATTTGTTAGTAGAATGGAAGCCATTAGATAGAGATTATGATATTCATTATTCTTATATTTTATGCAGTTTCAGCTGAAAGAAAAGGTAGCATAGACCATTAGAAAATCCTTTCAATCACTCATACTTTTTTATGTGGAGTCTGACTGTTGTTCCTCTTATGTGAACACGGATACAAAGGATAAAAATAGTGAGGATTGTGAATGTTAAAATGATGAAGTTGAAGTAAAGAAGAGGGCAAGAAGATGAGATTGGTGCGAATATAAAATTATCATATAATTGGGGAAGAAGCGAGTTGAGGAAGATTCTAGTTGGAGAAAGAAACTAATGTTTTACTTATATTTCTAATAGAAAAAAAATTCTATCATTCTAATTATATCCCTAATATTTCACAAATAAATATGTTATCATTTTTTATCTATAATTTAGACTGCATATATGAGAATGTCAACATTAAAATATTTGTAAAATATTAAGGATATATATAAGATTTTACCCTTAATTTAGCTCGCGGAATTATATTTTTAATTCTACATATTATTTTAAACATAAAAATTGAAATTAAAAATTCAATTTTATTTTCAAGATCTATTATTATACTCAATTACAAACACCAAACTAGTCGTAACAAAAATTTTAAAAAGCAAGTTCAATTCATTTATTTTTGATATGTTTCAAACTAACAAATTAATTTTTTTAGAGCGGATAACATTAATTTTTTTAATTCAATTAAAAGCAAATAAAGCCAGTTAATTTTTTTTATTTAATTGAAAAGGCTCACATTATAAAAAGCAATTTTCTTAATTCCATTTATCACCAAAAAAGAAAAAGGGATATAATCGCGGCGGCTGTGACTCTGAACCTGAAGTGTTTTTGCAGTGTTAACAGTATCGTTGACTTTATACTTCAGAGAGATCCCTGTGCCCTCTGTCTTCTCCTTCTTCTTCTTCTTGGCTTCAGAAAATCTTTGAATCTCTTCGTGTGTGAATGGCCAAGAAACCTGTCAAGTACTCTGTGGTACGTATGTATGCTTCTTATTTTACTGTGACTGTGATGTACAACTCTATTATTGTGAATAAGCTCATGAACGGATGCAGGTGGACGCGTTCACTGAGTCACCATTCAAGGGGAACCCTGCGGCAGTGTGCTTCTTAGATGAAGACAGGGACCAGCAATGGATGCAAGCCGTAGCCGCCGAGTTCAACATCTCTGAGACGTGTTTCTTAACCGCCATCGCTAACTCCCGTTTCAGTCTCAGATGGTTCACTCCTGTTACTGAGGTCGGTTTTATGTCACAATTTTACTTCACATAACAGTTATTAGTATAGTTGGGTATACTGACTATGTTCATGATAGTTGATAGCTTCCTATTTCATAATGTGTGTGACTCTTCAATAATTTCCGAGAGTCTAGATAATATTCTTCGTTCTACTTGATTAATTAAACACACTAGTTAAGCTTGTCTCAGGGACTTGGATACTGTGTATTCTGTGGAAGCTAAAAATTCTCAGAAATATTTGAAGAGCGGTTCATGACTCTGTATTATAAAAATATTGAGTTTAATTGGTATGCATTAGTGTAAAATAGTTTTACACTGTCAACCAATAGAAATAGGGGAAAGTGAGAAATTATAATGGGTACCTTATTATAATAGGTGGTTATTTGTAAGAGTTGGCACTTTCCACCATTTTCATTGGTTGACAGTGTAAAACTGTTTTACACTATCAGTACATTTAAATTAAATTCAAAAATATTTCCTTCATTCCTTAATAACTGTCGTTTTAGATTTTGTATCTCTTAAGGTTATTTCAAACTATTAACTTGCTTGGGTAATTTTAGTATCACTTCCCTAAACAATATTTACGAAGGAATGGAAAGAGTAGTATTAGAAATTTACAATGACCGCATAGCAGATTCTTGATTAAGGGGGTTTTCAAAATAATCAGCATTATCGGGGTGCTTATGCAGGTTAAACTTTGTGGCCATGCCACATTAGCTGCTTCACACGTTCTATTTTCATCTGGTCTTGTGGATTCCAGTATCATTGAATTTGAAACGCTATCTGGGATATTGACTGCCAAAAAAATCCCAGCAACCGATGTTACAACTGCCTTACCAGACTTGCAAAATGGTGAAACTCAGAATGGATTTTATATTGAATTGAATTTTCCTGCAGACCCTGTTGAAGAATTCAACTCTGCCGTGATTTCACAAATTTGTGGGGCATTGAACGTGAAGGCTGATTCCATAATTGATATAAAGAAGACACAGAATGGAGATGACCTAGTTGTAATTCCTAGATCTGTTCTCTTCCATTATTATCATTGTCCCATTCGCATTAGTTTCAGCTTAATTTTCTTCCCAGAATAGAGTGTTTGCTTCCGATACTGGTAATTCTGATACCAGTAACAAGACCATGTTATCATCATTTTTATGTTTGAATGCTGCATACATATATACATATATGCATATATAAATATATTGGAACAATACTCATGATAGATGCTAGACAACTCTTACCCGCAAATTAGCAAGAAGAAATGTATGTTTTGTGTAATTTGTAAGCACTTCAAATATGCTTAATATGAACCTTATCATTTCTCCTAGGTTATACTCGAGTCTGGAACATCTGTGACAGAAATACAGCCAAAGCTTGATGAAGTAGTTAAGTGTCCTGGAAGGGGTATAATTGTTACTGGGGTTGCTACTTCGGAGTCAGGATTTGACTTCATCAGTCGATTCTTCTGCCCAAAAAATGGAATCAATGAGGTAATTGGCTGAGATACTCTGAAAATAATATATTGTTCCTCCAATAGCATTGACAATTCCATGTCTTCTTCATTGTGCAATAGATGAAGACAGAAGGTCTAAGTTGAGAGTTTGATTTTGAACTCAATAATAATGATGCAATTTATGAACAACAGATTCCCCTAAAATGCTAATTCCCTTCTTTCCTGTTGTTTTATATCCTAAAGACTGCTGCTCTGCTGCCTGTGTTAGATGGTAGTGTATGTGAGGTTCCGTCTGATAATCTAAAACTGGCAATTCACTAGTTTAATGAGATATATGTTGAATAATTTCCTTTCAGGATCCTGTTTGTGGGAGTGCACATTGTGGTTTAACAACCTACTGGAGCAAGAAGCTCCAGAAGTGCGACTTCAATGCTTATCAGGTACTCTCCTTAACTCATTGGGATTATCTTTGTCAATGTATTATTACCAACTCTATAAATTACATTTGCGCAGGCATCACCAAGAGGGGGAGCTCTCAAAATTCATCTTGATGAGCAAAACCAAAGGGTACTTTTGCGCGGTAAGGCTGTTACTGTGATGGAAGGGTGTATTCTGGTCTAGTCCATATCCTAGTATTGCATTTACAGAATAATTGGGTGGCACCAGCAGGTGTCACCTCATTCAAGTGTAATCGGTCAATTGGAGTTCTGAGTTATTGAGATATCTTTGGAGTATTCTCAATTTCGTATGCATTAACTTGTGTACGCTGCTGATATCTTTCTGTTTGAGCTGAATTATAATAAAAAGGCCATTGTCATTGCTTTTTTTTTGAGTTGAATCACAATATCCATTAGTTACATTTCAAACCATGATCATATAGAAACGAATGCCATCATTTCTTTAGTCGGTACAAGAATGTCATTATATTTTTATTCCTTAAAAGATATGAATAATGATTCCTAATAAGCTATAATGGGATATTTTTCCCATATAATCTCTATATTTTTCACATAATAATAAGAATGCTCTTAGTATAACTACAAAATCTAGTACTTAAAATTACAAAGTATCAAGGCTATTATATATGCAATATATATCAAACAAGTACCCATCTTTTTTTTTTTTTTTTTTTTTGGTTTGAAACTAACTATCTTCTATAATTGGCAAATTTAGTGATATTGAGATTAGCACACGTAGTAGCCTGAAGCAACACTGATGAGCTGAACCCAAATCTATTTGAATCAAGATCAAACTGAACAAGATTATCCTCCAATTGATGCCCTCCAATCACAACGCTCGTCCTCCTATGCGCCCCACCATCCACAAAACCCAAACACCACAAATCCACCCCTTCCTTCTCAACCCTCACCATCGAATTCCCCCCGAAGATCCTCCAAAACACATCCTCGCTGTGCATGACGAGATCCACGGTCGGCACCGCGGGTCCAACCCGCGTCTCCGTGAGGTCGCCCGCACGGTAGCACACGCCGAAAGGCTCAACGGCTTCCGTCCCCGTCAAGTTAAAAGCTGATGACTCGTTCACAAACAGCTCCACGAACTGTTTGTAGATGGAAGTTTCCAGAACGGTGTACGGCTCAGATGTGCTTATCTTGGTCCCACCGAACCCGTCCCGATCAACGGCCAGGATCGACGCATTGATGGGAACATCCTTACCGTTGATCCGAATCGATGTCACATTCACAAAATACTCATCGGACGGCTGTCCGCTGTAGGAGATAACAGTGTCCCCAACCGGGTTCACAAGGAGTGGCGTGTAAATAAGCGATTTGGAGAGGTCAATTTTGGAATTAAAAATATATGGTCCGGTCGAGCCGAAAAAAGCCGCTCCGGGGCTGGAGGGCGAACCGGGCAAGCAGAGCGCGAAACAGCGCGGGGAGGACAATGAGGCGCTGATTTGGGACGGGAGGGAGAGGTTGGACCGGCCCAATGCAGCTAAACCGGTGGAATTTTGGGCCAGGCCTTGGAGTAATTGGGCCGTGGAGCAGGAGAAGATGAAGTCGGAGATTTGAACGAGTGGGCCCTGAGTCGACCCGTCCGAGGTGGGTAACGCGAGCGAGTCAAGGTTGGCGGTGGAGAGAAGGGTTTTTCTGGTGATGGGATTTTCGGGAAAGAGAGCGCAGGTGTCGTCGGAGCACGCACCGCCGGAGGGGAAGGAGGCGCAGAGGGAGGAGTTGCAGGAGATGGGGCGGTTGGAGGAGGAGGAGTTGTTGTTGCAGAGGAGCCAGGTGAGGGAGGAACCGAGGTCGAGGTGGAGGGTGGTAGGGTGGAGAGGGGTTTGGAGGTACAGGGAGAGGGTGTAGAGTTGGATGGTGGGGTCCTTTGAGATGGGGGATACGAGGGGTGTTTGAAGAGTGGGAGTGGGAGAGAGAAAGAGGAAGATGGTGGCGAAGAAGAAGAAGAATGTGCAGAGGGAATGGGATGATGATGATGATGATGATGGTGGTGGAAGTGGCATTTTGGTTTTTGGGTTTGGGTCTTTGGGAAGTGGAATGTGGGAGAAGAAGACAAAGAAGAAGAGGAGAAGAAGGATAGAGAAGAAGTGGTTGGTGTTAGGTCGTTGAGTGCATAATTAGGAGGCAATTATGGAGGACGCTGTTCTTCGTAAAAGGTGTAGTGTTTGTAATAAAGTAATAAATTCATGCATGAGTTATGGTAAGGTAAGCCCCACACCCGGAGAACAGGGAGGGAAATGATAGCGCTCCCGCCCAAACCCATTCATGGACCAAATGAAGTACACCACCCAAATAAGACTCAGAAAAATAAGCTTCCTTTATCTCCGTAGGGTTATAAAATGAGGTGTATTTACTTTATTTTTATTAAATTAAATGATGCAGGGGTAAATTTTAGGCGGCTAATCTCTTGCCTATAATAAGCTGATACCATGGAGATATTGTGTTATCTAGAGGCAAGAGATTAGCCGCCCGAGAGTAAATATTGTTTAATTATTTTAAAGACGAAATCACTTTAATATTAGTTTTTCGTATAAACTATAGAATTAACTAATTAATTTAATAAGATGTGTTCCCTGTGTATAACGTATGTGATTTTGTTGTGAACCATTTCCTGTACTTGGATTAAGTAGGTTATGTTTGTCAAAAGCTTCTCTTGTAACATCTACTAGAATAATATTTATCATTTTTCGCTTAGTCATTTGATTTTTATCGAATAATTGAAGTTAATTAAAATTCGACTAAATATTTATTTAGGATTAATTAATTAGCAAATAATTGAATTTAGATATGAGGGAATTAGGTTAGAAGCATAGGAGATTTCATTGAAATTTCTTAAAATTGATTTACCAATTTAAAGGAAATCGATAAGATTACAATATTTTAAACTGTCGAAACCGAACTAATTGGATTTTACACTCAATAACCCTACATCAAGTGGCTGAGAACTCAACCACTTAAATAATAGTAATAGCAAAGCCAATAAAGAGAAGAAGAAAGCATGGCTGGAAATCAGCCACAAAATTTCAGCCAATCATAATCTTGGAAGCCAACTTCCCCCTTTTATGTTTGAATCAGAACTTTCTCTTCATTTATATGCTGACTTACGCCACTTTCTCCTCTGATTCTAGTCTTCTTTTTTTCTCTCAATTTACTCCATCAAACCTTCAAGTTTAATAAAGTTCCATCAATCCAAACTCTAAAATCTAACAAGATCACATATAAGAAGGTACGATCCAATTCTGTTCTTAATTTCTCTGAACTGTGGTTACATGAAATTTCACTCTTCTTCAGTATATTGGCGTTATTGTATTTTAATATGTTTCAGTTATTATCCATAGTATAATTCATGATTTGATTTTTGTATTGGTTCACCTAAATTACAAATGTATGAATAAAATAAACTTTGTTTCGGACATTATGTTTTTGAACTATAAAATTAAACAGTTTGTATAATATGTTCACCTTTTTCATAATAAACCGAAGCAACTGAATATGACAATGATGACATTATATATGATAGTTAACGAATCCTACTGAGAATTTATAATTCTCACTTCTATATTTCTATAATTCTTACTCCTATATTTCTTTTTGTGTTATCTCCAAATAGTTCAGAAGTTCTAAAAAAGGTCCTCCGAGACGGAGTTGACTAGTAAGACTGAAGGTAGCCGAAGATTGCTATCAGATAAAGTCTGATTAAGTGATAATAACAACTTTTAGGTGAATTATTATGACTTAAGTATAGTACCATACTTGAGAGGGTGTTACATCTCTGCCATCGCACTTGAAGCTACGTGGATTTTGATGGCTTTATAGGTACACCCAGCTAAAGTCCATTATGGATACTCTGCTATTGTTTAAAATGGACAACGGCGTGAGGTAGTGTTACGACAGTGTCGGTTGTGAATTTTCTTTTTTCCCCCTCTTCTTTTGCTGTTCTGTTGTAGGTTGAAAATTTTTTATATGGGCATAAGTTTAAGAATTTATATTTATACATATTTATAATAAAGTTTGTGAGGCTCATAAATAAGTAACTATAATTTAAATAAAATTGGTAGAACCTATTAGTACTGTAAATGTGAGGCATTAGAATTTTAATCATATAGCAATCTCTAGGTTGTTGAGTTTTATTGTGAGTGGACCTACGTATGTTGAGTATTTCATTTTCAAGCTCAAGCAATGACAGTGTGTGTTGTAGCACGTGGGCTTCGTTAATGTATGGTAGTAGTGAAGCCTTTCTCGCCCGTGTCTATGTGACCTGCATTAGGTACTGCATTTTGTGGATCTAATTTACATTTGTAGTTTTGGATAAGCATGGACATTAATACGAACAAAATAGAAGATAATAGTCCTTACCATTTTTTCAAAAAGACAATCACAGTCAATAGAGTTTCTCTATTTTGTTAATTTTTTTATTTATATTTTATCATCGCTTAAGTTTGATTCATAAGTTTTTTATATCAATAGATCATTTATAAATGTCTTCATAAACGTAGCATAAGTCTTGAAATATACCTTAACTTTTTTTGGTACATAGAAATATACCTTAACTTTAAACTGAAACAAAACTTTCTTTTAATAAGTTTTTTTATGATAAAAATGTTATATATTCGCCTATACTTCGCTAAACACCCCAAAAAAGTGTCGTATCATCTTTAAACATCTTGGTAGCACCTCTCTTTCAATTAAAAGTGTTAGTGTTGATCATAGCATTTTTACATTTCAAAAATCCAGAGCATGCACAAGGGACATGATTTTACACTGATTGCGATTTGTCAACCGAAAGGAATCAAGGTAATTACTGTATCTAAATTAACTTGTTTTAAATTTAAAATATAGTTTATAATCAAAATTTTTTAAACAGCTTTTAAAAGAAAACCATTATTTCAGATCAGAACAAAGAAAAGTCATTACTTTTTCTCCTTAAAAAGATGGTCTTTTATCAAACACGCTCTACATATTAAAAGAATAAATTTTTTTATGTGAAAATTTTATATAATAAATTTTTTTATTATTAATTAAAAATATAAGATCAAGTACGTGACTCACAGAAAAATTTAATTAATAATACATGATTAAGTTATGTAAAATTTTTACATAAAAGAATTTATTTCCACGTACCAATATTGTTACAATTCAACGCGATTTATCTGACTGTCGTTTTGAGACTCAAAAAGGTGAGCATGAGCTGGATCATTTTGACTGAATCGAAACCAATCACTCACCATCGTCTGGTTGCGTGTGTATCTAAGTATATGCATGTATAGACACAAAAATTTCTGGTGTTATACTTTTTTTTGACGTGCTGATGTTATACATTAAACATTATCAATAAATAGAAAAATATTAATTTGCCAGATAAAATGGTAACGTGCCTTATTGAACAAAAGAAAATATAGACAATTTCGGTAAGATTATCTGCGAATTAATTAACACTAACGTTTCGTATTTATATTCCACGACACTGGTCCCACCAAATGTTCATCAGATATAGTTCAATCCATTTAATTTGCCACAATAGACTTTACACTCAAATTGGTTTTCATACTATATATATTATTATAGGATTTGAAAATTGAAATTGACTCCAACATAAATAAGAAGTGGATAAGACATATTGAAATCTTCATTTAAAGTCGGTGATCTTGGCTCTAACTAATTAATCATAGATGAAGGTTTTTCTTCTCTCCTTTCAAGCAAACTCCTAGACTTATGCGTCACATATGACGTTAATATAACATATATATATATATGCCAATTCAGCCAGTCTTACATTATACAATCCATTGATTTCTGCAGTCAATTACCATTGAACCCTTGTTCCATCGATTATGTTATATATTATTCTCCATTAGTAAATATCACTGACCAACATGATTGATAAAAATAATAAAATATTAATCAATTTATTTTAGTGTAAAATTACTCTTCAATTGTAAAAGTTATATTAGAAATTTAATGTTGTTAATTAATATTAAAAAGAGTTCCATTAAAAGAACTCCTTTTTTACGAGGAAATCATTATTACTGAATACATTAAGTGACTTTTATGCGCAAAATAAGGAAATAAAACCAATATTTTTTACTAAATTTATTGTAATTTGTATTTAATATTTCTACTATTAAATCCTTTTTGGTATAAATTAGTACTATCTAAAGTTTAATAGATTTCAATTAATTTAACTCCAACTTTGGTTTATTCACAAGGCTTGATTCGGCAAAGACCTTAAGTAAAGAGAACAAATTATGTTAAATTACTTAAATCAACTAACTGTGGTTCTATCAATAAGTTTCTCTATGATATATTGAGTCTTGATCATTAATTAGATTCTGCAGTACTATAGTTCACACTTGTTTTCTTTTTCTTAATTAAGACATAATCAAAGAAGATTTTTTCCCCCTTTGTCAAATGAATGATACTGATTTTCACCTTCAAAGAAAGTATATCTATTGCGTGCAGTTCTTTATATAATTTTCCATTTGATTGTAACAATATTGCTATTATACATCTTAATTTGTTATACGTACTGTCTTTACATAATTAAAAATAAAATAAGAAAACCCACATTTTAACAAACTCCTTTTTGTCTTTGTTTTTGTGACGTGAGAATTACAAAATTCTTATTGTAAAAATAAGATCAAATGCATGTTTAATGGTTAATAAGGGTGTTGGTGTAGTGGTTATGGGGCACCATAACCCCAAAAAAGACTCTAATTTGATTCCTGAAGAGAACGTCAATTAGAAGAGCAAGCTAGATTACACCTGAAATGGATTAATCTCTTTTCTTGATAATAGGGAGTAGAAATATCTTCGATAAATCAAAAAAGAAAGGGTTTTGTTACTTGTAATAAACATTTCATCTGATTGGTCATCGCTAAATAAATATATGCAATTAATAGAAAAAATAAAAGAAAACAAAAGAAGGAACAAAATGTTATATAATTTTATATATATATATATGAAGTTTATTTGTGTTTAAAAATCATTATTATTGTATTATAAATAAGATGAAAGCACGATGCACCTAGTTTCCGGATCTCTCTAGTTAGACGTATGAATGAGAAATAATAAGGTTGCCTTCTTCGACGACCTTAAAATCTCACACCTGTCTTTGTCTAAACGTACATCATTCCACGTTCTTTACCATATAGAAGCAAAACAATTCATGCAGGCAACTCTCATATTCTCATATTCTATTCTCTCCCTCTCAGAAATTCTAAATTAGATTACGTGATTTTAGAATAAAAAATTATTATTTAATCATTAATTTGGAATAGAAATGACCTAAAAAATGTAATAAATACTAAGTTTGATTATTAATCATCAAATATAACATTTCTTATGTAACTATATAATACATTTACTTTATTGCAATATTTGTAATTAATATCTCATCCACTCTATACAATATCTTATTTGATATTTATATATTAGAATATTCATTAACATTCTTTCAAAATAATACTGGGAGCATTTAAAAAATTAAGTTATTACATCAACTTCATTTAATATACATCTACTTATCTCTAAATTACATAAACTTTATTATGAATGCTTAAATATAGGATGTTGAATTTTTACTTATGATTGTTCCTACTTAGGTTCAATAAGTCTGCTTTCTTTGACGTCGCTTTACATGCGTATCTCACGTCTTTTTAGTATAACTACGAAAAAATATTATTTATACCATTTTTTAAAACTTCTTTTAAATATTATTTTAAAATATTCTTTTAATATTAATTAAGAATAACTCTTCATATCTCTTAATTAATATTTAAAAAACATCTTAAAACATCCTTTTAAATATGAGCTAAAAATGGTTCAAATAACTCACACGATAAAGGAGAAAAGTACTGATATCATTGTTACTTTCCACCATCGCAGACAACTCATTCCTTACTCTAGAAACAACCTACGTATTTCATGTCAATGTTGGCAACTCTCATTCTCATCTATCCTCCGTTTATATTATAAATAGAGGTGGCTTCTGATCATCACTTCACACGTTCGTTCATCTCAAAGTTCCCCAAAACTCCACTTAACTAACTAAATCACCATGACCATGACAACCATGGCTCAACACCTCCTTCCACTTCTCCTCCTCCTTCTGCTCTCCACCACCATTCCCTCCTCCTCCTTAGCTCAGCAATCTTTCAGGCCCAAAGCCCTCCTCATCCCAGTCACAAAGGACCCCTCCACCCTCCAATACCTCACCACAATCCGCCAGCGCACCCCCTTAGTCCCCCTCTCCCTCGTTCTCGACCTCGGCGGCCAGTTCCTCTGGGTCGACTGCGACCGCAACTACACCTCCTCCACCTACCGCCCCGCCCGCTGCCGCTCCTCCCAGTGCTCCCTGGCCGGCGCCACCGGCTGCGGCGACTGCTTCTCCCCGCCTCGCCCCGGCTGCAACAACAACACCTGCGGCCTCACCCCCGACAACACCGTCACCCATACCGCCACCGGCGGCGAGCTCGCCGAGGACGCCGTGTCCGTACAATCCACCAACGGCTTCAACCCGGGACAAAACGTCACCGTTTCGCGCTTCCTCTTCTCGTGCGCCCCCTCATTCTTGCTCCAGGGGCTCGCAAGAGGTGTCTCCGGCATGGCCGGGTTGGGAAGGACGAGAATCGCACTTCCCTCGCAGTTCGCTTCCGCTTTCAGCTTCCGCAGGAAGTTCGCTATTTGCTTAACCTCATCGAGCTCTGCGAACGGCGTCGTTTTCTTCGGCGATGGACCTTACGGGTTCCTTCCCAACGTGGTGTACGATTCAGATTCTCTAACCTTCACGCCGCTGTTTATCAACCCTGTGAGCACCGCTTCGGCTTTCTCCCAGGGAGAGCCCTCAGCTGAGTATTTCATTGGTGTGAAGTCCATTAGGGTTGACCAAAACGTGGTGAAAGTCAACTCCACTCTGTTGTCCATTGATAAGGAAACTGGTTTCGGTGGAACCAAGATTAGCACCGTGAACCCTTACACCGTTTTGGAGGATTCTATCTTCAAGGCCGTGACTGAGGCTTTCGTGAATGCTTCCGCTGCTAGGAACATCACGAGGGTGGCTTCGGTGGCACCCTTCGGAGCGTGCTTTAGTGAAAAGAACGTGTTCAGCACGCGGTTGGGGTTTGCGGTGCCGACTATTGAGCTTGTTCTGCAGAATGAGAACGTGACATGGAGCATCTTTGGTGCTAACTCGGTTGTGGAAGTGAGAGATGGTGTGATCTGTCTTGCATTTGTGAATGGCGGGAAGAACCCCAGGACTTCCATAGTGATCGGAGGGTATCAGCTGGAGGACAATCTTGTGCAGTTTGATTTGGCTGCTTCCAGATTGGGTTTTAGCTCTTTGCTCTTTGGAAGGCAAACCACGTGTGCAAACTTCAACTTCACCTCCATAGCATAATGGAGGTCTAAGCATTGAATTGTCTAAACTTTGAATATTTTGTATTTATCCTTATCTGATACTCATTCAAAATAAATGGCCATGATCATTCACATGGGCCATATACGTTCAAATAGTCAAATAGTGGCTTGATGTATACTTTTTGACTCTTTTTTGGATACAAGGGCTGCGGTCTGTATCAAATAGATATGTTTTATATAAAAAGTGCACTTGATGATTGTATCTTTCGAGAACAACACGAAGTTAATAAATAGTTATGGTGGATTCTTCAGTGGACATGGCAAAAACGTCTTCACATCAAGATTGTTTTTATCTTTTTTTTTTTTTTTTTCTAATGATGGACCCCATATACACTACTTGCCAATCAACTCACCGACATTATGAATGCATTTGTCTTGTGAGACTTTGCTGAGCAGAACTCTAAGGGCCGTTTGATTCTAGAAAATATTTTCTATTTTTATTTTTTATTTTTTGAAAATACTTTTTATTTTAAAATTTTCAAAGTTTAGGAAATATGATTATCTTGATTCTATGTTTTTTGTTTCTAAAAAATGAAAATATTAAAAATATATTTGATTTGTTTGTTTTCAATAAAGTAAAAAAATTTAAGAATAATTTTATATGAACTTTAAAATAGATTTTAATATTAAAATAAACTTTACATAATTATACTAATTCATATGAATATTGTATATATTTACATTTACCACATTTATACTAATCTTTATTTTTTATTTTTTAAGGTAAAAATAAAAAATAAGGCAAAATTTCCTTATTATATATTATTGCTCCTTAATCATTTTAAATCAATTGTATTATTAAAGCATGTGATATCACAAAAAATAACAAGCCCTATTTTATCAATATAACCCTCATAACATAAACAAATCCAAATACAAGTGTTATATATTAAATAGAATTAAAAATAAACAAATACAAATACATGTGTTAAATTTTTAAATAGTACTATCATTGTGTCTCAACTCATTTGCTATACTAAAAGAAAATACAACTGTTACTATATAATGCCTCACAATGCCTAAGAACAAAGACTCGAGGCAGTGCAAGAGAAAAAAACAAGTGTTAATTTACACAATTTCTTAAAAAACAAAAGGAGAAAGCTGATATACTAAACCATTTTGATCATGACCAGAAGACCAGAAATCGAGCTGATATCCTCATGCTCTTTCAACTTGCAACAAGTCTTCACCTGAACTTAGTATTGAAAGCATCTGTTTAGCACCTAATGGCCACTGATTTTGGAGTGGAGGAAACACACCTTGAAACATACCTTAAGCTGAGCTTTTAGAACTGCAGCGACAAGAATCACCAGAAAACATTAACAACCATAATGCATATGGAAACATGGAGACTCTGGATTCTAAAAAGCAGCCAGCCGACACCAAAAAACAGATTCACACTATTACATCCCCATACCAACTTACAACTTCAGGGGCATAAAAAAAATGATACTGCCATTTGCACATCCTATACATAAATTGAATTAAAAATTTGCTAGTATTAATCCACCTCTTATCTCATGAAGAGAGTTCACATCACATCCAACTATTCCAACGAAATGATTTGATAAAATCGCATCCAAAAACTCAAGACACAATCTCAGCTTCTTTTTATTGTAGATCAAAGATCATACGGCATCTCGCATAAAGAATTCCTAGCATATTCCTCTGCACAAAATCCATGTCATTCAGCCACAGTAGTCTTCAGACAGCCCACATTTCCATTGATCACCCAACTATTGGTCTATTACTTGCACATTAAAACTACTCCAGTAACAGAAGAGGCATCATTTGTTCATGCATAGTAATAGCCCCTTGATTGAAAATGTGTTGCATTCTCGAGTCCGTCAACACTTTCTTTTCTTCTTACTTATTTACGAATTTAGACAAACAGTTGACATGCAAGAATGAAAAAAGAGGAGAAATCAGCATATTCTCCTCCCACAAATTCTTTTATCCCACATTAGATAACTTCAAACTCATCTCACATGCAACCCAATTACTAAACCTTCTCCTCAACGCTTATTCCTTCCCCCTACACCCAAACCCACCCACCAACACCATTGTTAACCTCAACAATAGAGAGAATAAATAGGGATACAAGGAGCCAGATAGAGAAGGAAAAAGGGAAAAAAACAACGAAATACAAGAAGTAATAGAGAAAGAGCATACCTTATCTGATGAAGCAAGAAGCCAACAAGAGAGAATAAGAGCAAGGAGAAGAAGAGAGAAGAAGTGTTGGAATAGCGAGAGAGGCGTTCAAGAGCGTGGTGTCAGAGGGCTATCGGAGAAAGAAAGATCCTGTTCTGATGTTTCACATTATTACAAAAATGCCACGATATTTTCTTATTTCCAAATTTTGTTTCCAGTTTTAATAGAAAATGAAGAAAATGGTGATTTGTTGTTTTCATATTTTCTATCATTCTAGAAAATGTTTTCAGAAAATATCTTTGATAAAATCAAACCATACACATTTTCACCTCTATTTCTTATTTTCAATGGAACAAAAAACAGAAAATACCCAAACCAAACATTTTGTAAAGTTTTATAGGTGAAATGTAAACTAAACCCTGGTATATTTCCAAGAATATTTGGTGAATGGAATAGATCGAATATGGTAGAATAGTATGGAGTGAAATATGGAATACAATAAAATAAATGTTATATTCTATCCTTTGAATATTAAAGAAAGGAAAGGAGAGAAGTTTCTATCTTAGATTTATTCTTTCATATTGTATGGAGGAATTTCTCCACATTATTTTTTAACCACTAATTTAATTTTTATTGTTGTTTTGCTTTCATATTTTTACTTCTTTTGTGGTCGAAATAAATGTGGAGGAAGAAACAACTCTTTCTCCATTCAAAAATAAAATAGAAAAAATGAAATAATAAAGTTAAGTTATAGAGTAATGTTATTATGAGATATTTTGTATCTTTCCCTTTATAGATATTGACTATTATGTTTAGTTATTTCATTCTATTTTACTTAATTTACCACTTTTCATCAATCTAAACATAACCTAAAACAGGAAAAGAGAAAGAGATAGCCAATTGATCAACAATAATAATAGAGCAAATATGCCACCGTATCTGCCAAATATTCTATCTAACCATATTGTTGTCTCTTTCAATAACACATTTACGAATCTTATGTAGAACCGCGAAGGTAAATTAATGACTATACTCGTTTAACAAAATTTTAAATGCATAGATTTGGCTGGTACAAAATGGAGGTTAAAAAAAAAGGGGGAAGGAAAAATTAGAAAGACCATTAGAGAAATATTATTTACATCGTTTTATGTTAATTTCTTTATATAATAAGACAAGAAATGCACACAATTTAATATATAATGATTTGCAGTTGAGCTCATAACCTAATAATTATTTTTTGCACATCTCATTAAATTTGGGATATCTCACGTTTGACTCGCATTCCCTCTCCTCCCTATCTTTGTTAAGAAGAAGAAGAAGAAGAAGAAGAAGAAGAAGAAATGCACATTTAAAAGCAACATTTAAAGGTTATATCATAAAACAATGAAATCATAAACAAAAAAGTAATTACATCATAAAATTCAAGATTTGAAGGGTAGTAATTTGCAACATTTAAAAGCAAATCAAATAACTTAATTAATTGTAAAATTTGATATTTTATAGGTACTAATTTGTATTTAAGTAATATTTACTTTGTGTAATGCTCGACTAACAAGTACCTAACAAATATCGATATCGAGTGCGTATCCAAAACGAGTACAACAATTATTTAAGAGTACCTATGCTTCAGAGGCAATACAATATGATAAATATATTTCACAAGGAAATTCTTTATCACCACAGCCATTACACTTCAACATGTATATGTAAGATGACAATGATAATGACACCAAACCCTGTCATGTAGAAAATTAATGCGATATGGTGAGTAAACCTCCAGATAGCCCCTGACAATATCCTTAGTGGATAGATTAGTCCCCGATAATAATTAATTAGTTCCTAAATCCTTAACAATTGCAAAAAATAGACACTTTAATCTTTGGCTTATTTGCAATTTGGAATGAGTGTGATGTGTAGGTTAAAAGATGACTAGAATTTCTTTAACCATCAATTTCTTTAACCATCCAATGTGGCATCACTAAATCCAAAACAACCCCTAGTTAGACCAAAAAAACAAAAAGAAAAAAGAAAAGAAAAAACCACAACCCCAAACTCACTGTTTTACTTTACCCACCCTAAACCTAAGATTTAAAAATTTCCTAAACGTTATCTCCTCTCTAATGTAATTATGAATACCTTTTTGTTTTTCAAAGGAGGTATTATAGTGAAAAATTGAAAATAAGAATGTAATAGATCTAGCTCTTGCTACATAACCTAGGGTCGGTAGAGTAAAATGGTGAGTTGGGGGTTTTAGATTTTTTGTTTGATTGAGAGTGTTTTGGATTTAGGGGTGTCATGTTGTATAAATAAAGAAATCTTTTAATTTATACATCATCACATTCATTCCAAATTACAAGTAAGTCAAGGGCTAAATATTTGTCCTTTATAATTGTCAGGAATTTAGGGACCAATTAATTTTTATCAAGGATCAATTTGTCAACTGAGGATATTGTTGGAGACTAATTTGGGGGGATTACTCGAATATGGTAAATCTTAATGATAAATGTTAATAAGTGAGAACTGCTTTTACAGACTTTTCGCCTGAGCTAACAGCTTAAAAGCCCCAATCCAAAGGGATTATCTGATTAATATAGGATCCTACCTGAACAATATATGCACCTCCAATGACAAACGCCAAAAATTGCACGATCAAACTCTGACAATATCACGACCGAAAAAAAAAAGCTCTGACAATATCCATGTGAACCTGAATTAGATTTATCGCCTAAAGCAAAAACTCCGTTACGGATGTGGAAATTGTAGTTTGCTTAATTTAATTTGAGATAACTATTTTGAATATATGTGTTGGCATTATATAATGATCCTTTTCTATTTTCACAATAACAATAATATCTAGCACTATAATATGAACATGAGACTAGTACCGTACTATTTTAACCCTTATGTGAATGAGTTTAAAATATTTTGGAATGTAGCTTATGAGTATTCGGAATTAGAAGGTGAATTTGACGGGTCAGAAGCTCAAATAAGTGAATTCAATAACTAAAGAGGTCAGTTTTTCCCCAACCACTGGCAACAAATTTAATAAAAATTAGGAGGATTTTGCAGCCTACTCTGGTCTTTAACCATAATTCTACACATGAAAGTAATTACAAATAGCAAGCATATGATTTCATTATAGCTATCTATAAAACAATGAGAGGAACATTTGCCCCAGCTTCCTTTGCTATTCTTTTCTCAAAAGGTCGAGATCTAAAATGAATCTAGTATATTTGGGTTTTCATTTGCATGGTTGGTTAGCTACGTTCTTCCAATTATGAGATAACCTTGATGAAAGAATTAGATGTGTTTCTCAATCAATGTTCGTATTAGAGGCAGAACCTTGATAAAGCAATGATGACACCCTATCTTAGTTAGGATTTAAAAACTAAGTTGTTAGGATTTTGATTTTATTTATTCTACTTATCTTTAGTTGTATGTTTATCTTTATCTTTTTATTATCTTTTGATTTATTTCCTATTTTATTTTTATTATTATAACCACTTTATCTATATAATAAACTTCTTGGTATGACTCATACTTGAGTTCAATCAGCCTTTCATTCAAAACATCTTCATGATATGAGCCTTTTATAGCTAATGTCAAACCAAACACCAAAAAACTTGGTATATTTTTCAATGGAGAAACTCTAATGCCCCTCAGCCTTGATGGCTTTATCGAAGAAACTCCGACGCCCTTCTGAATGATCCTTTCCCTCATGCATGCATCTAACAAGGCATGAGGTTTGATCATCTTATTTTTTACTTTTACCATTGGCACATCTCTTTTCATCTTATTAGAGCATGACTCATAGGTCATCTTATTAAAGACCTCTATTATCTGGCCATGGACATCAGATTTTTTCAAAAGGTTTGGTTGATATTCCAATATATTTTTTTTGTCTACATCTGGTATTTCAAGACCAAATGTGATGATCTTGAGTTCTAATCAAGATTGACTTATTTATCTTTATTGTGATATGAGCTTACCACTCATTTTCGCTGTTGTCATGATCTAAACATGGCCTTTGTATGGTGATGTCCAGTTTGAAGGGGGTGATAAAGCAAGGATGAAACCTTATCTTAATAAGGATTTTAATACTTAATTTGTTAGAATATTGATTCTGTTTATCCCAATTAAGATTGGGTGTCATTCTTGCTTTATTAAATCTTACCTCCATTGATTCTTTGTTAGTTGTCACTAAGTTATTTGGTACATAAATTTCAAATGACAACTGCATTATATGAGGAAAGGAACTCTTAATATAAATTTGAGAAGGGGACTAGCAATGGTGAAAAAAAATTTTCGATTCAGGAGGGTCCCTGGAATTTTCCTCTAGAAGATTTGGAGAAATAGGATTGTTGTTTCTCTTCATCCATAGCAAGAACATCCCAATCTCAAGTACTCAATATGTATGTTGTCCTTTTTCATTCGCTCATCTGTCAAAATTATTAGCCTTATGTAACATCGAGTTTCACGAGAGTAGCTATCCTAGCTTTATTAATTTTGTTTGGACTAGGTGATGCATCTATGATCCAAAGTTTGAACAAGATTCGTTAGACTTTGATGGTTGCAAGAAACTAGTTGAACCTTTAGAAAGGTTAGTTGGGGCATATGATGTTAAATAGCTCATGATGAAGTCCCACATTGTTAAACACAAAGACCAAACACCCCGAGTTTTAAAAATAAAAAAAACATTTTTACACCTAATGAAGTATACCCGGCCTTTTGGCTAAGATAAAATGTAGTATTTGTTCTTATTAGTTTAATATCTAATATTTGGGCCATTAGCCCACACAATATTAAATAAATTTTTTGATGGGGAGGAGTCACTGCAGTAGCTTGCTACTAGGCCTGTCAAGTGTCACCCAGGCATTGCACTACTGCAAGGGCTTAGCGCACCCCACCAAATTAGTCCTAAAGTTTTGGAGTCATAAGGATTAAGTTATGTGATGATAACTGATGCTGGGTTAGGTCAATATTGATATTGATGTGTGGTTTCAATCATATTAAGTATTCAATTCTATGATAGTAATTGATGTTGGGTTGGGCTATAATTTGTCAATCCTTACTTAAAATTCTTTAAAATATTGTTTTTGGAATATTGAAGAAAAATAGACATAATAAAAGAAAAATGTGTAGAAAATTATATTGTTTATATTTATATTTATTTTTGGCTTATTTAAAATGCTTTGCCAATTGAGCTAAAAACTGGTAGTTATACAAGGCTATCGTGGTACTAGAAGAAATTATAATTATAATTATAATTATACTTAATATTTCTAATTATAAGCCTTATTAATTAATTATGCTATCATTATTTTTGTTTATATTTATTATAAATTGTAGGCTTCCATTTTATTATTATCATTTTATTGACTGGAATAATTCATTTGGATATTTGATTTAGTTTTTCAATATTTTAATCAAAGCTCATTTTCAAAGAATTTTAAATTATAGCATAGAATATATGATTGTTATTGTAGAGTTTAATATCTGAATCAATATTTTATTTAATTTTCAAATTTTATGAATAAAAGTAGAGCAAATGAATACACATGTAGAGCATAAGTAAATATTGCCACAACATAGCATGAGTAAATCTTTCCCTCTTTTTTTTTTGTTTTTTGTTTTTGTTTATTTTTAATTTTTGGAGAAATTAATTGTTTCATTAATATAAATAACCTTGCCCATTTGGGCTTTGTGATGATGCAAGGTGTTGCAAATCCAGCTGATGATTCATTAGCTCTCTGCTCTGCTCCCACTGACCTCCAAAAGAACAATAAAGTGAAAAGACTACAGAAGTAAAAGAAAATTAGCAAACGAAAATATTAAGGGTTTGATCTAATGTTTTTCTTGGTCCAGGCTTTGTGAGATTTCTTTGAAATATTTTTGTTTGAAATTTTAGAATTTAGAGGTGAATTCTATGTGAAAATTGGCATCTGTTCAAATGCTAAACACATTAAGCTCTCCCACAGTAGTAGTTTGAAGAGTTATTTCACTACTTTCATTTCTTTTTTCTTTTTTTTAGGTTGAGGGTGTGGTGTGATTTTTTCTTACGAAGCATATAGTTGCAAAGCATTGTGTTTTGGTTTTCATGTTAAAATGAGAAAGTACAAGCCATAAGTGTCTAACTCAGTTAAAATCTTGCAGAATGAATATTTTGATGATGATGAAGATGATTATAATGATGCAGATGATGGGGATGGTATTGTCGGTTTAGTATTCCAACGCATTTCCTATTTTTCATTCATTTTAATGATCTTGCGTACAAAGTCAACTGCCGCATGTTGAAGTATAATCAACTTCTCGATTTTCCTACTCAGCTACTGTTTGATACTTGCATATTTTCATTGATTGCAGATGAAGGTATCTATTAAGATATCTATTTGGATAACGATTGTCTTCTCGTCCTGCGACAGCATTTGCACTAATGTGGACTCTTGCTTCTATACTGTTACAACTTAGAAATTCTATTGTGCCTTGGTCTTCTCTTGCTTTTCGGCTACAATTTGGCCGCTATTTTTGTTTATTCAATTACATATCATTGTTTACTATCTTATAAATGTTTAAAACAGATTACTGCTTGAACAGGGGAGAATATGGTTTGCTGAGCAGTTGAATTAGTTCATTTTAGTTCTGTTATTGGTTCTTTTATTCCATAGAACTGGTAATATTGATGTGTTTTATTAACTCTGGACAGACGGGGGTGGGGAAATAAAAAAGAAATTAAAAAAAAAAAAGGAGATGCTACTTTTTACATGAAGTTTTAGAGTTGGTATAGAAACGTTAAAAGATATGGCCACCGATTGTGTGATGTAACGGTGGAGTACGGTGTGAGCCGATGAGATGGTAA
This sequence comes from Pterocarpus santalinus, assembly GCA_031439595.1. Taxonomy (NCBI): domain Eukaryota; kingdom Viridiplantae; phylum Streptophyta; class Magnoliopsida; order Fabales; family Fabaceae; genus Pterocarpus; species Pterocarpus santalinus. The sequence goes on from CM062532.1 coordinate 65,793,467, forward strand.
ATTAATAATTTACTCTTTTAATTATTTTGAGGCTGAATTTGTCTGGTATATTTAGATTATTCACTTTTCACCCGTTCCTAAAAAGTATTGTATCCTGCATTCTTTCATATTCAGAAATTTTTTCTTTTCCCAATTATCTTACACCAGAAGGGAAACGCAATGCGATGGAAAGTTCTTTTGAAGAACCATGTGTATTCGTAACTACAGTAGCAAGAATTATTAACTTTAAAGATGTTCTGCAGTGATGATTAGTTATTGCGTAAGATAGGTTTTTAATTTTTGGTTTTACGAAGTTTCCCTCAAAACGCTGAATAATTATTCACGTCACGGATGGTACTGTGTTTCATATTTGTGTTGTTTTTAAGATTTTTTTGGTCAAGATTCAAAACGGTTTTATTTTAAGCTTTGATTGGGTCTAGGCCCAAAATTATGTTTTATTGCAGGGGTTGCTTTCCTTTGTGTAGGTTTTGTTTCCGGTCAGCCTTTTTTCAGGTTTTCTAACTTTTCAAATGAAATGTATGTTGGGTTGGGTCTAATAATATAACACAGGCTTTTCTTGGAGCTTTTAATGTTAAACGACGTTAATTTGGGATTTAATCACCATCAGAATATTGATTTCAACTCCAACTCAATAGGGACTGATCCTAACCGATCGACTTTGAACTCAAGCTAACTTCACTGTAAACTTGTCACTGTCACTGATCTGTAGCAGGTGTTATTAATTAATTTTGCGAGTAAAGTGTAGTAAACTGTAAACAAATTATACATGGAAAGTAGATATTTGTGACGTAGATATAGATAGAGCATGCGAAAAAAAAAGGCAGAAATCACATAATAATGAGTGGGAAGAAGAGGAGAGGTGAAATGGGCGTTGGCGTTGGCGGCTAAGAAGGAAGGAAGAAAAATAAGAGCGATATTTAGAGTGGTAGGTTAGGTTTGGAAAATCATAAGTAGAAATGAAAAGGCGAGGATACGGGAGATGTTTTTGCTTAGCAGAAGGATCATAAGCAGACGCCAGACAAAGGCACAGCACGTGAGGCGAGGGAATACCAATGGCAATGGGAGTGATGCAATTTAATTAAACTGAATTGAATAATTAATTCATTCATTCATTCATTTATTAAGAATCAATGAATCTGTGTTCTCTTTCGATCAACTCCACGACTTTTTCCACAAATGGGAAATGAGAAATTGCATCGCACCTCCCAATGCTCACGGTCTGTCCTCTTTCTTTTGTAAAAGGCGCAGAGAGAGAGAGAGAGTGTGAGAGAGAAATAGGGAATAGAATAACAGGAAAGCACGTTACAAAGGCACCACGACCTTCTTTATTTATTTTTTGTCAACAGGATTTCTATTTCCTTTTTTTTTTCGTTTTGGGATTTCTGTTTTTTGTTTGTGATAGGTTAACTTGATTATATGGGCCAAGCCACAAATGCTGGGCTTACTGGGCTTTTTAGCAATAGGTGGCTTACTGGGCCCCGTCCATTTAGTGAACATCTCACTAGCGCACGAGAGAATTTTTTTTTTAATTTTTTTTGAATAAGTGCACTAGTCACTAGGTTTTTTTTTCACTTTTTTAAAATAAAAAAATATTATTTACCTATATACGTCTTTTTAAGATTATTTTTCAAAAATATATCATTTTTTGAATTATAGAAAAATTGATTCAAACTAAATCGATTTTATTGTTGAGCAAATTTGAGATCGGGAAGCGAGAAAAGTATGAAAATCAATTCAAATTAGATTAAATTCATCACTATTCGGGTTAATAGTGTTGAATTTGATTCAAGTTAGATTGAATTTAATACTATTTATATGGATTGAATTCAATACTGTAAAGCTGTACAAAAGTTTTAATTTATAAACTTATATTCATGGATGTTAATGAATTTCCCATGGAATACACTGTTCATTTAATTAATAGTGTTGTTGAAACATGCAATTGTTATTCTGGTTTCTATTTTTATTGCTGATGGGACTCACATAATCCATGGACACACATTTTCAAAGTACTTCAAAATGATTGTTAATATTTTGGTTGTTTGACAGGTTTAGGAGCTAACCTAAGGCCTTCATTTGTACTCTTTCGCTAACTCTAAGAGATAGATACATGCAAACAAACTAGAAAATTGCTTTACTTTGCACACACGCCTACACATTTTTTTTTTTTTTAATTTTATAAATATGAAACAACATTATAGTATTGAATTTGAATTCAATCTAACTTGGATCAAATTCAATACTATTCATCTGAATAGTGATGAATTCATGTAATCGTTATTCTAGTTTTTATTTTTACTGTTGATGGGACTCACACAATCCATGGACAAATATTTTCAAAGTTCTTCAAAATGATTGTTGTTATTTGGCTATTTGATAAGTTGAGGAGCTAATTTTAGGCCTTTATTTGTACTTTTTCGTTAACAAAATAGAAAATTACTTTGCTTTGCATACATGCCTACACAGAATCTTTTTTAATTTTATAAATATGAAATAGCTGTAAGGTTTCCATTTTTACTGCTGATGCGACTCACACAATCCATGGACACATATTTTCAAAGTTCTTCAAAATGATTGTTAATACTTTGGCTGTTTGATAAGTTAAGAAGCTAAATTAAGGCCTTCATTCGTACTTTTTGGCTGACTCCAGGAGGCACATGCAAACAAAATGGAAAATTATTTTGCTTTGCATACATGCCTACACAGAATTTTTTTTATTTTATAAATATGAATCAGTTGTAGTTTCCATTTTTATTGCTGATGGGACTCACAGAATCCATGGACACATATTTTCAAAGTTCTTCAAAATGATTGTTAATACTTTGGTTGTTTGATAAGTTGAGGAGCTAATTTAAGCCCTTTATTCGTACTCTTTTGCTGATTCCAAGAGGCACACGCAAATAAAATAGAATATTACTTTGCTTTGCATACCTGCCTACACAGAGTTTTTTTAATTTTATAAATATGAAGCAACTTTATAATGTTGAATTTGATTTAAGTTAGATCGAATTCAATACTATTTACTTGAATAATGATAAATTTGATCTAATTTGGATCAATTTTTATATTAGTAATAAAATCAATTTAGCTTAAATCAATTTTCTTATAATAAAAAAATTATGTTTTAAAAAATAATCTTTAAAAGGTATATATAAGTAAATAATATTTTTTATTTTAAAAAAGTAAAAAAAACCTAGCCACTAGGGAACATTGTTCCGCCGACATGATGCTCAAGATCAAGATGCAAAAATTACATGATCCCCCCCCCCCCCAAAAAAAAAGATAGGAAAATTGAGACACAAGTTTATTGGCAATGATGATTATTAATTTCACGTAACTAGCACAGTGATCCGTGCGATACATGGTTTATTATTATAATGTCAAATTATAGATTAATTAAAATAAAATAACTAAAATATAACAAATTCTGATATAAAAATTGCTTAAATTAATGTATGTTGTTTATAAAATCATAAAATAAAGCACTAATATAAATTTATAATATGCACAAAGATTAAATATCTTTATTCCAAAATTTAAATTAAAGAAATATATATTGATTTATAAAAAAATAATTTGAACATATTATAATAAAAAATATAATAAATAAAAAATTGATAATTAACTAATTTTTTGAAGGGTCATAAGAAAAAAAAGTGAGAAATTCGAGTTGAAGAAAATATAAATTTTAAAGTAAAGAAAATTATAGATCCATAGTTGAAATTCATTTTATTCGAATATGGACTAATCTTTATGTTGAAATTTAACAATTCAAATTAAAAAAAAAAAACCTTTTCTCTTATATCTCGTACAAATTAGTTTAGTTATATTATATGCAAAGTTTATAATATGATAATATATAGCATAAAAAATTCAAATTTTAAGAAGCAAAACATAAATCTTTGTAGAAATAGTTATGCCAAAATATTTAGAACAATAATTTAATTTTTGTATAAAAATTATGTAGATATAAATGTTTTTGTGTAAATTTTCTAACATTTACAAAAGATTCATATATGCAGTTATAAAATAATAAGAGTATTAATTTTCATAGTACCAGATCACCAAGAATAAATTATTTGACATGTAGTTTTTCAAAATCACTTTAGTAAATAACTACTTTTAAGTTTTATTTATAAATTGATGAAATTACAAAATCATCTTCATCAACAAATTCATAGGTAAATATACTAATAAACGCATAAATATTTTATTAAACAATCCTTAGATATGAAAAAAAAATATTTAAGAAGTATGTTAGATATAAATTATATTTCTTATAAATAATTATTTTTAATTAATGTTAATATTTTTTTTATATAATTCATTTTGTGTATGTAAAATAGTGAACTCAATCAAACTATTATGGCTTGCATTTTACTCTAGAGCTATGCTTGATTTTATATATACAAAAAGAAAGTAAGTATTTTTATTTGTGTTATTTATTTTTAAAAAATAAAAAATATCAAAGTGAAAAATATTTTAAAGGTGTCATATGGTAAGAACCAAAATAATACAAAAAGAATAACACATTACAATAAAACATTCAACTCACACATGCTACAATATATTAATCAATTTCTCATTATAGTAGTTAACAAAAAAACCCCAATAAAAATATTTATAGAAAGATACTTTACTTGTGTGGCCTCTTAATGTCTACAAGTACTATATTAAAATTAACCTCTTAATACATAAAACCAGATTAAAATTCATCTCATTGTATTCAATTGAGTTTAGTTTCTTTAAGAGTGTTTCACATTCTAATTGTTATTTTATTTCCAAATTTCTATATATTTGGAGCTTATTTTCTTTTCAGTTTTTATGTTTTAAAAAAAAATACAATATCTATTGAAGAATCCTAAATATTGTTCTAATTCCTTTTTTATTAATTTGTTTTTTCTTAACTTTATATTTGTGTTGCATTTGTTGATTTTATTCGTAGTCTTTTTTGTCCCATTTTTTGTATATCATATTTGCTTTCATCTTCTATTCAATTTTTGTGCTTTTTGTTTGAATCCTTGAATTTTCTTCTTCTATTTTTTTTTTTTCTGTTTCAATCCATTAGTAATATTAGTAGTGTTTTGTTTTCACTAGTTGTTCTCTTTTCTATCTCTTTGGTTCTCTTTTTTCTATATAATGTTTTTTTATCATTATAACTTTTGTTTTTATTGTGCTGCTGAACAGGACTTAATTTTCATGTTGCTAGTATATTTTGCTATATGGAACTTAATATATGGCCATTTTTCCTTTTTGAATTGAGGAGTATATAGATGTAGTATTTGTTAGTTTGTTGTTTCCATAAAAACTCATGTTGTAATTTAGACTTTCTTTTTGAAAAGCAAAAGTTTTGGCATTCACATGCTGGCTTTTTTACATATATAAAATAAAAAAATATTATTTACCTAAATACACCATTTCAATATTATTTTCCAAAATGTCCTGAATTATTAGATTGTTAATAAATCGATTTGTGCTACATTGAATTATCATTGTTTAAAATTTTTAACAGAAACATAGAAATCGATTTTACACAAATCAAATTATACATTGTTTGGGTGAATAGCATATAATTTGATCTAGCACAAATTGATTTATATACTATTCACTTGAATAGTATATAAGTCGATTTGTGTCAGATCGAATTATATATTGTTCACCCATGTATAGTTCAATATTTTCCCACTATAAATCCTACCTCCCTAAACCCTATGTATATCTCATTCTGAATCCCATATCAGTGTTTGACTCCCATAGTTTTTTTTCATAGCTCCTTCAATTCCACTTTTATCTCATTCCAAATACCACTCTTGCACTCTTTATTAGTGTTTGAATCCCACCATTTTTCCTATATATATCTCATTCCGAATCTCACATCAGTGTTTGACTCACATTCATCGCTCTTTCAGTTCCACTTTTATCTCATTCCAAATCCCATTCCAGCACTCTCTATTAGTGTTTGAGTCCCACCATTTTTTTTTATCGTTCTTTGAACTTCATTTTAGAGAGTAAGATTTTAGTCCAAAAATTCAAAAATGAGTGAGAGATATATTTTTGTCCATTATAATGGTAAAATTATAAATGTAGATGATGGTATAAATTTTAACTGTCAAAATCCTCAGATTACAGCTATTCGTCCATCTATTACCTCTTTAGAGTTACAGAATATGATTTTACAGAAATTAGATGAACAAAATAACAAACAGGTGACGCAAGTATTATATCGATTGTCCATGGTGATGGGAAAATGTGTACTTTGCTATAAAAGTTGGCAGTTGAGTAGCGATAATAATGTCGAGTTCATGTTCACTTTCCATGCTCAATATCCATAAATTTTCTTTATTGAGTTGTTTGTCATTTTGGAGGAGCCACACTTCAGCTCTAGTGGATTTGCCCCTGATCCAGCACATATTTTAATGTCACAGCCAGTGCATTCTCCAACTCTTGTTATGGAGAGTCCTATGCAGAATGAAAATATTCAACAAGAAAATGCTGATGATTTGATGGATGCTCCAAGTTTCCACTAGCTTGCAATGCAGATTGCATAGCCGTTGGCACAGGTTGGTCCTATTCCTGGTTGTGATTTCAATGTTGATTATGGAGATGATGAAGAGGAGCCGGTTGAAATACCATTTGATAGCAATAGTGGCTCAGATGAAGTGGTAGAACCTATTATTGAGAGCCAACCATGTAAGAGCCAATTTCAATTTCAATCCCAATCAAGCGAGCATGTAGGTCACTATTACCTGCAAGAACTTTTCCAGGTTTCGGTATTGGAGATAGAGCAGAAATGCCATCATTGATAAGGGAGAATAAATTGCAGGTGGGGCAATAGTTTCGTGACAAGGAAGTTGTACTATTTGCAACAAAAAATTACAGCATCTGAAGATCGGTTGAATATACGGTCTTGGAGTCAGATCATATAAAATATCATGGCAAGTGTAAGTGCTTTGGAAATGGGTGTAATTGGAGCATTTGCGTGACATATCGTCAGAAGAAGGAATTGTGAGAAATTTGGAAGTATAATGAACCACATATATGTGTGTCTACATCACTTTCTCAAGATCACCCGCAACTAGACACCAACATTATTTGTGCCACCATATTTCCTATGATACAAGCTGATTCAACTATTTCCATTAAAGTGCTACAGGGAGCAGTTGAAAATAGGTTTGGCTTCAAGACATCATATAGAAAAGTGTGGATTGCCAAGCAAAAAGCTATTGCTCACATTTTTAGTGATCGGGAAGAGTCATACAATAAGCTTCTAAGATAGTTGTAAGGTCTTCAAACATTTATGCCAGTTACAATTTTCGAATTTTCAACTTTGCTATACTATGTGGGAAATTCTATTGACCTTAAATCGACTATGTTTTACAACTTGTTTTGGCAGGTACAATCTTCAAATTCTCAACTCTGCCATACTATGTGGGAGATTTGGTTGTCCATAGCTCTGTGATGTTCTACTACTTATTCTGGACTTATCTGCCATGCATTGAGGCATTCAAATTCTGCAAACTATTAATTTTAGTGGATGGTACTAATTTATATGGCAAGTATGGTGGGATATTATTGATGGCAATTGCTCAAGAAGGAACTCAAATATTCTGCCTATTGTATTTGTCGTAGTGGAGGGGGAAACAACAAGAGCATGGTTCTTTTTCTTGACTAATGTTCAATATCATGTGGCCCCACAAGAGGGCATTCTAATAATCTCTAATAGGCATGCTGCTATTAGAGCCGCTATAAATGCAGAAGGCAGCAGTTGGCATCCTCCACTGGCCCATCATGTATATTACATTCGCACATCGTCTCAAACTTTGTTGTAACATTCAAAAGTAAAGATACAAAAAGAGCTCTGATGAATGTGGCCTATGCAAAGACTCATCGAGAGTATCTTTATTATCGCGGGTTGTTGAGAGATGAAAATCCAGCCATGTGTGAATGGATTGACAAAATTTCTATTAAGGAATGGGCATAACATGTTGATGAGGGACGCAATTCGGCCATATGATGACCAATTTGTCCGAATGCATTAATGCTGTGCTGAAGGGCACCTGGAATATTCCGATTATGGCTCTAGTCAAGTCCACTTTCGACTTGTTGAGTTATTTGTTACAAAAGGGAGGGAGGCAAAGGCCCAACTAGCCATCGGACAAATATTTTCACAGACCTTGCAACGGGCAATCGAAGAAAATAGACAGTCAATTGGTACTATAACGGTGTTTGGATTTTCCCGGTCTAACTCATCGTTTGTGGTTGAAGAACTCAGACCAGTTGGGGGTTGGACTCAAAGGTCATATAGAGTGAGGTTAATGGCTCGATGGCGTGATTGCGGGTACTTTCAAACATTGCACTATTTGTGCCGGCATATGCTCGTTGCGTATGCATATGCACGATTTGATTGGGCCGGTCTTGTTGATGATATGTATTGCATCGAGGCTGTATTTAATCTCCATAGAATGGAGTTTGCCACTATTACAAATGAAGATTATTGGCCTCCATGTAGTGGACCTCGAATACGGCCAAATCCAAAGCTTAGGCGAGCTACTGAGGGTCGTCCAGTATCAACCAGAATCAGGAATAAAATGGATGCGATCGGACACGAGCAACCAAATCGCTGTGGTCTTTGTAGGCAAAAGGGTCATGCTAGATGAAGGTTTCCAAGCTTACATGCTTCATCCTCCAACCGCACCGATGAAGATAGTTAGTTTTGTGTGATTTTGAATGTGTTGTATATTTTGTTATCAGTTAATTGTAATACATTTTATTAATTTAGCTTTTAATTCAAGTTAGTAAACTCTTTTGCATTAAAATTGAATTTAGTGTTTACTAATTCAGACATGGATGCATAAAATCAAATTGGATTTTAATTTGTTAATATTCATTAGAAAATCTCATTTACTTATATATTTTGCTTTTCGTAAAAAAATACAAAATAAATATAGAGAAAACAATACAACTAGTACAACCAACAAAAAGAAAGAAATCAATGCAAAATAAATGTACAAAAGCGAAAACTCCATGCCACAAATATCGACCATGCCTACAAAAAGAAATAAAAAATTTCGTTTAACAATCAACATTACAACCAACATATATAAATAATGTAGACATAGTAATACCACTTACTTGAGCTTGTTAATAGCTAATGGTATCCTGGATCTCACCTAGTGACTGTAAATGTCCACCCATAAAATAACGATGACCTCGAATCTCCCACCTCGGCCTATGTTGTCCTTGACTCTAACCTTGCCCTTGCCCTTGCTCTTGCCCTTGCTCATGCTGGTGGCCTTAATCAATTTGCTGAAAAAGATGGTTTGCAATAAATGCAGAAGGCGGAGTCTCACCAAGAAGATCAAATCTTAATATCTGTTGATCAGTGCGAGGTAGAGTGAACTCCTATGGCATCTGCATAGGGAAGGGCATTGCCATAATCGTTGGATCATTGGGATTTAGTTATAACTAATCCAGCAATGGTCGATAGCAATCTGATGCCAATGATTGGTATATCGATGTTTCTTCTATGCTTGTTTGTGGATGCGTAGATGACATGGGCGGGCCGACTATAGCGAATAAAGCATCTAGGTCACTGAACTCTGAACCTGAGGTATGCATGTTTTGTTCCATATTTTGATGGCTAGACTCAGCATGACCAAGATATGAGTGGGGCTGGGAGTTGCTATAATCCTCATTATCAATATCATCATCCTTAGGTTCTGCATTTACTGGCCATTGGCATTGAGAAGCACGTGTCCCAAGATGAAATCGACACTCCCGACATCGCAGATCTGGCACGTGAGCTAGTTGAGGCACACCTGGCACTGGTGGGACCTGTGATGGTATATCACCTAGCAATTCAACCTACCTCGGGTCACGAAGGATTGTATCTGTTGACAAAAACCCTTTGTGCAATAGCTGAATACCATGAACTGTATTTAATTGATGGATGAAGGTCTTCGACCATCATAAAGCAAAGCACCTGAGTAAATCTTTGCCCCCAATAATAGTGAAAGTCCTTATAAAAATCTGGCCACCAAGTATCATTATGGCCACGCCCATCGATCCCATGTAGCCTATCAATATTCAGTTGCTGTTTTGGTATGGGCTGCTGTCCGCCAAGCTGTCGGATAACACGACTCATGTGATGCCACTCAACAGTGGCAAAATATATCAATGCCGTCACAGATGACCAAATGCCAACCTCTTCATAAATTCACGAGGGTGTGATCTCGATGACTTGTTGGTTATAATAAGGGGTCTAGAAAAACTGCAATAATTAAACATTATATATTAATAATTTCATAAACTCTAAATAAAAAAATTAATAATAACAAATAAATATCAATCTGTTGTCTACATGCCAACAATCGACATCTCATCCTATCATTTGTGACCGCCTGAGCTAGCTAGCTAAAAAATACACATATTCTTATAGAAATATTACAAAAATAAATGTAAATAAAATAAAGGGCATTACTAGTCGGTCAATACCCTACCTCGCAGTTAATGAAAATTTGAGTTCATATTTGTTTGGAGGACTGAATTATGGTATTTTATACCATATCCATGATTGTAGCAAGGTTAGACAACCAGCAATATCAGTCATTTGGCAATTAACAGTGCGACATAAATTTTGCTGCAACACAGTCAACACTGCAGAATCCCAACTAAAGCTTCATATATGACGAAAGTCACGAAGCAAAGACAGCCGCTTTAAACTAACTCTGAACCCTGACTTATTTGGAAATAGTAAGCCACCAAATAAAATCATGATATATGCTCGAGTATGGTGTGCTATCATATTCTAAGTTGGATTATCACCCAATTGAAATGTGTCCATAAACCAGTGGCAATTCACAAACTGCCCCTGGTGATTTTGCGGATCCAGCACATCCCCCAACAGCTCATCGCAAATGCTATATATATATCACCGCCTTTAAAATACTGCCATGAAGGCATGCATCTACTAATAGGCTCTTCATCAATATGCAACCCTAATAGAAATGCAACATCCTGGAGTGTGATGGTGCACTCTCCATATGGCAAATGAAATGTATATATCTCGGGACGCCATTGCTCAACAAAAGCTCTAACTAGTGCATGATTATAATTATAATCACGAATTTGTGATACATCCCATAAACCTGCTTCACGCAAGTATGGCTCGAATAATGGATGTGGCTCGGGTCTGTAGTAACGCTTGGTATTGAGGATTCGAGGTTGCTGTATAATATAAATACAAAAATATAAGTGTAATAATAAATTAAATTACTAATTAAATATAGGTTTTTTTATAGATATGAAATTAAAAAATATTATTTACCTAAAATATTATTTACATATCAAAAAATATTTTTGTACCTCAAAATAAATAAATAAACAAGTCTTTTTACTTTAGAATGTACTCTTATTCTGTTTTGAATGCATCATTGCATCTAGTACACATTCTTTTTTATATGCAATGTATGTATCTATTGCACGCATATTCTCTTTTATATGCAATGTATCTAGTGTACGCATATTCTGTTTTATATGCATCATTGCATCTAGTACGCATATTCTATTTTATATGCAATGTATCTAGTGTACGCATATTCTGTCTTATATGCAATGCATTTGGTGTACGCATATCATCTTATTCTGTTTTGTATGCATTATTGCATCTAGTACGTATATTTTGTTTTATATGCAATGTATGTATCTATTGTACATATATTCTCTTTTATATACAATGTATCTAGTGTACGCATATTCTGTTTTATATGCAATGCATCTAGTGTACGCATATCATCATTGCAGTGATTTTGTTTTTCAACTATACCTTATTTTAATAATAATTTAAATATATAAAATTTTTCGTTGAAAATAAACTAGAGAATAAAATACTAAAATTAATAATAGTTAAATTAAACCATTTATATATAATTTTAAAATTATTTTATCATAAAGAAATTTAAAATTTTTATTCTTGCAGAAAATTTATTAAATTAAGTTATTATAATTATATATTGTTAATTAACATATTTTATTTAAAATTAAAATAATATAATAAATTTATAGATTATAACAATAAATAAATAAAAAATAATTAAACTAAATTTAAATAAAAATATAAAATAATCAAAAAGTAAATAAAATATTAAAATTACTTGTATATGTAAATTTGCATAAATATATCTATAGGCATCCATCTGATATAAATTATTGCTCTCTATTCTTTCAACTTTTTCTCTTACTATTTTTTTCAAACTCTTTTTTTTCAAATACTCTTCTCTATTTAAGAATTGATCTACTTCGAATCGAATGTGAAATAAATCGCTCTGATGTTGCTATTTATAGAAGAGGAGGAATAGTGTATAATGCATAAATCGATTTATGCCAGATCGAATTATATACTATTCACTCGAACAATATATAATTCAATTTGTCTTAGATTGATTTCTATGTTTCTGTTAAAAATTTTAAATAGTGAGAATTATGTCAGATCAATTTTCATGTTTCTATTAATAATTTTAAATAGTGATAATTCAATGTAGCACAAATCAATTTATCAACAATCCAATAATTTAGGAAATTTTGGAAAATAATGTTGAAATGGTGTATTTAGATAAATAATATTTTTTTATTTTATATACATAAAAAAAGCCCATGCATGCTTTCTTGGATTATAATATACTACTCGATTCCAACCCTATTTTCTTGCATCTAAAACTTTTGTGCATAAGTTTGATAAATGGTAAATTTAATTTATTTTTCATCATGGCATTCCTTATTTCTTATATACATTTAATCCTTATAGACTATAGCTTTCTCATAGGCATCAGAAACTTGATTTTTGACGATTTATTATTAGAATTGTCGTTATAATTCTTTTATTGTAAATTTGACTAATGTATTTAAAAATTCGATGATTTCTCTTTTTATTTGTAGGATACTTTGAGATTTTTTTTTTATTGCAGGAGTTTGATAATTTAGAAAAGAATAATAAATGCCCAATAACAATGATATTTATATCGGCAATTAAATTACACCTAAAGTCAAGGTTCTACTGCATGCCAAACACTTGGAACGAAATTTTGGTATCCCATTTTCTGCCTAAATTTCATAGATTTATATTAGTGAGTTTGTTTTTGAATTTTGTAGAAACCAATAATTATTAATTATTATTATTACCAATTATTAATTGTTCTTCAAAATTCAAAATACACCTTCTTTTCCTTTCTTGCACTGATTCGAAATTTAAATTTATAAGGAATGGGACATATCTAAAATATGTTGATATATTAATTTATATTATAGATAATAATTGATTTTTTTTTGTCATATGATTCATGGCAGTTTATTATTATTATTGTTATGAACCATTATGAATTATGAATTATTCTTACCAAAAATATAGTCTCTTTCCCTTTTTTGGTGCTGATTTAAAATTTAAATTTACAAAATTCTGAATTGAAATTAACATATAAATTTTACTTAACTTAATTTACTTTAAAATTTAATTTCATTAGAAGATGTAGATATTCAAATATTCAAGCAATAAAAATGAAAAAAAAAGTCATTAATTCAAAAATTTTGTAATCAAAATTATCAACAGATTTGTGATTTCCTAATTAGTAGTAACATTTTCAAAAAATACTTTCGTAAGTATATTTTTTAAAAACAATATATAGTCAACATTTTTAATAGTAATTTGATTTTTTTGCTTATATTTATTACAACTATTTTAGTAAATATATTTAACGTGTAGGTGCACCTTATAATTATTATCAATTTATAATAAATAAAAATTAATAAGTCAGTATATGTTTATATTAAAGTATTAAAATTTTATTTAAGACAATGATATTTGCATAATTAAAAATTTAGACATAAAACAATTTTATTGATACATGAAACATGTGATATTGAAAATATACATTGCAGGGATATCCTAAAGATGTTCATTACTCAAGTAATATCTTATCTACCTTATAATTATTATCAATTTATAATAAATAAAATTTAATAAATTAGCATATGTTCATATTAAAACTTTATTTAAGATAATAATACCTGCATGATAAAAGAATTTAGGCATACAATAATTTTCTAATGTTGATATCTTAAATGGGTGATACTGAAATATAATTACGTGGAAAATGTCAAAGATATTCATTATATGAGTAATGACTATGGGCTTTATAATTATTATCAATTTATAATAAATAAAAATAATAAATTAATATATGTTTATATTGAAATTTTATTTAAGATAATTATGGCTTCATAACAAAGGAAATTTGACATAAAATGATTTTCTTACTAATATTGACACTTAAAATGAGTGACATGGAACATATAATTGCACTAGAGATGCAAAAGATGTTTATTACACAAATAATAATTTAGCTACCTTATAATTATTGTCAATTTATAATAAATATAAATTAATAAATTAGAATATATAAGTTCATATTAAAATTTTATTGAAGACAATGATACTTGTATGATAAAAGAATTTAAGTATAGATAATTTTCTCAATAATTAAAATAGATGATACTGAATATATATATTGCATGAGTGATACCAAAAATATTCATTACACGAGTAATGACTTATATATTTATAATTATTATCAATTTATGATAAATAAAGTTTAGTAAATAAATATATATTCATATTAAAATTTTATTTAAGACAATGATGCTTATATAATAAAAGAATTTAGACATAAAATGATATTCTTACTAATACTGATGACTAAAATGAGTGATATCGAATATATATATTACACGGGAGATGCCAAAGATGTTCATTGTCTGAGTAATGACTTATCTACTTTATAATTATTATCAATTTATAATAAATAAAAGTTAAATAAATAATATATGTTTATAAAAAATTTTATTTAAGACAATGATACTTCATAACAAAAGAAATTAGTCACAAAATAGAAAGATTATATATGACAAAATATGAAACAAGTAGTCTAATTGTGAGTAAAAACCATTGAAAGTTAAATAGGTCATATATAAACGATGCCTAGCCTTTTCATACTTACATATAACATATAAGTTCAACACTGTCATATATCCTTTTTCTATTTATGGTTAAATTTATGCCCTTTAATATTAATAATTTTTGTTATGAATTCAATATGTTATTTTTTATTTAGTTGTTTTATTAATATTTATTAATATAATCATAGTGTTTGATGTATTGTTATGTTATTACATTTTTTTAGTATTAAAAAAATATTTTCACGTATAATTAATTTTACATTTTACATACTATAATAGTACTGTAATTTGCCATGCATCGCACGAGTATCTAACTAGTAATACAAAAAGAATGACACATTATAATAAAACACTCAACTCACATATGCTACAATATATTAATCAGTTTCTCATTATAATAGTTAACAAAAAAACCGCAATAAAAATATTTATAGAAAGATACTATACTTGTGTGGCCTCTTAATGTCTATAATTACTATATTAAAATTAACCTCTTAATACATAAAACCAGATTAAAGAGAGCAATTAAAGGATAACTATAGCAAAAATTTATAAATAAAAAAAAGTTAAGCTCTAATAGCAATGATAGTCAGTGAAAATTAAAGAATTCTTTCTTCAATAATTATTTTTAATAATGCATAACAATCCTAAAGTTATTAATAAAAAAATGAGAAGAGAAAAAAAAAATAACATCATATTCAAATGCACGAAAAAGAACTATATATTTTTTAGTTCAAAAGCTATAAACTTTTGCCTATTAATTTTTTATTTCATAAATTTTAATTTTTTTAACTTAAATTACATAAGTGGCTTCTAGTAGAAGATGGATAGAAAATGAAATCAATTATGTAGCTTTATAAACTGTTGGTATATACAATAATTAATGACTTTTTAGTTTTTCAAAAATGCTATTTTAAAAGTGAGATATGTAACATCCATTTAAAATATGGCAAATGTTAAAATACTTTTTCGGATGGCAAAGTCAAAATCTACATAGCAAAATCAACACAAGGTTTTACTTTTATATAGTATTAGATATTAGATTAAATTAGATAAGATATGAGTAAGACGACCATCATAAGTTATTAAAATTACGTCAAGCAATATAAAGAATTGATTAGGTTTAGCCTATATTTATATAGAAATTAATTTATAAAATATGATTTGAATATATTTTTAATTAATTTACAACTGTTAAATTTATTTAAATAATTTCCTAGTTTTTATCGTTTAAAAATGAGATTCAAAATTCAAAATTAATAAAAAATTTTAATACAAGAATAATTTTTATAGTATTGTAATAGTATTTTTATTATAAATAATTTTCGGTAAAATTATTTATATAAAAATAAAAATAGAGTTTGAAAATTTTTATATTGCAATCTTTTTTATAAAATATTAAGGTTTAATAAATATGATTACTAGTAATAAAAAAGAGAAAGAATTAAAAAAACTTTAATAAGGAGTGATCCTTTAATTTTTAAATTTTAGAATTAATAATATGGGTTATGAATTAAGAATAACCCATTATAGTTATTTTTCAATTTTATTAATTTGGTTTATGGAATTATATTTTTAATTCTACATACTATTTTAAACACAATAATTAAAATTAAAAAATCAGTTTTAATTTCAAAATCTAATATTATGTTCAATTGTAGACACCAAACTAGTCCTGATAAAAATTTTACCAAAAAACAGTTCAATTCATTTATTTTTAATATGATTCAAACTAATAAATCAATTTATGTATAAATTTTAGTTACATTTTTAAAGCAGATTACAATATTTCAATTGCTTTTTTTTTTTTTTTTGGTTTTCCCACTATTATCCTTCTATTGGAGGTAATTTTATAGGAGCATTATAAAGCACTTAAATATAGCACATTCTTTCAACTGATATTCGAACTGTAATTCATCATATTTTGGTGGACTAGCCTATTTTCTGCCAAACGGCTAGACCAAATCTCTGTTAGTGTTTCCTATTTTTTAATTCAATTAAAATCAAATAAAGCCAGCTATTTTTTTTAATTGAGAAGGCTTGCGTTATAAAAAGTAGTTTTATTAATTCCATTTATCACCTTCTTCTTGTTGGGTTCAGAAAATCTTTGAATTTCTTCGTGTGTGAATGGCAAAGAAACCTGTGAAGTACTCTGTGGTACGTATGTATGCTTCTTGTTTTGCTTTGACTATGATGTACAACTCTATTATTGTGAATAAGCTCATGAATGGATGCAGGTGGACGCGTTCGCTGAGTCACCATTCAGGGGGAACCCTGCGGCAGTGTGCTTCTTAGATGAAGACAGGGACCAGCAATGGATGCAAGCTGTAGCCGCCGAGTTCAACTTCTCTGAGACATGTTTCTTAACCACCATCACTAGTTCCCGTTTCAGTCTCAGATGGTTCACTCCTGTTACTGAGGTCAGTTTTATGTCACAAATTTACTTCACATAACAGCAATTAATTTAACTTTGGTATAGTTGGCTATACTGATTATGTTCATAAGAGTTGATAGCTTCCTATTTCATAATGTGTGTGGCTCATCAATAATTTCTGAGAGCCTAGATAATATTCTTCGATCTACTTGATTAATTAAACACACTAGTTAAGCTTGTCTCGGGGATTTGGACACTGTGTATTCTGTGAAGCTAAAAATTTTCAGAAATATATGAAGCACGGTTCATAATTCTGTATTGTAAAAATATTTCCTTCATTCCTTAATAACCGTCGTTTTAGATTTTGTATCTCTTAAGGTTATTTCAAACTATTAACTTGCTTGGGTAATTTTAGTATCACTTCCCTAAACAATATTTACGAAGGAATGGAGAGAGTAGTATTAGAAATTTACAATGACCGCATAGCAAATTCTTGATTAATGGGGTTTTCTAAATAATCAGCGTTATCGGGGTGCTTATGCAGGTTGAACTTTGTGGCCATGCCACATTAGCTGCTTCACACGTTCTATTTTCATCTGGTCTCGTGGATTCCAGTATCATTGAATTTGAAACGCTATCTGGAATATTGACTGCAAAAAAAATCCCAGTAACCAATGTTACAAATGCCTCACCAGACTTGCAAATTGGTGAAACTCAGGATGGATTTTATATTGAATTGAATTTTCCTGCGGACCCTGTTGAAGAATTCAACCCTGCCGTGATTTCACAAATTTGTGGGGCATTGAACGTGAAGGCTGATTCCATAATTGATATAAAGAAGACACAGAATGGAGATGACCTAGTTGTAATTCCCAAATCTGTTCTCTTCCAGTATTATCATTGTCCCATTCGCATTAGTTTCAGCTTAATTTTCTTCCCAGCAAACAGCGTTTGCTTCTAATACTGGTAATTCTGATACCGGTTACAAGACCATGTTATCATCATTTTTATGTTTGGATGCTGCATACATATATACATATATTGGAAGAAGAACAATACTCATGCTAGATGCTAGACCACTCTTGCCTGCAAATTAGCAATAAGAAATGTATGTTTTGTGTAATTTGTAAGCACTTCAAATATGCTTAATATGAAGCTTATCATTTCTCCTAGGTTATACTCGAGTCTGGAACATCTGTGACAGAAATACAGCCAAAGCTTGATGAAATAGTTAAATGTCCTGCAACGGGTATGATTATTACTGGGGTTGCTACTTCAGAGTCAGGATTTGACTTCGTCAGTCGATACTTCTGCCCAAAAGCTGGAATCAATGAGGTAATTGGCTGAGATATTCTGACAATAATATATTGTTCCTCCAATGGCATTGGCAATTCCATGTCTTCTTCATTGTGCAATAGATGAAGACAGAAGGTCTATGTTTAGAGTTTGATTTTGAACTCAATAATAGTGACGCAATTTATGAACAACAGCATCCATTAAAATGCTAATTCCCTTCTTTCCTGTTGTTTTATATCCGATAGACTGCTGCTCTGCTACTTGTGTTAGATGGTAGTGTATGTCAGGTTCAGTCTGATAATCTAAAACTAGCAATTCACTAGTTTAAATAAAAGCTTCAAATCTAGACGTAAATATTATTACTACCTAATTTTAAAATGTAGAATTAATGAGATATATGTTGAATAATTTCCTTTCAGGATCCTGTTTGTGGGAGTGCACATTGTGGCTTAGTAACCTACTGGAGCAAGAAGCTCCAGAAGTGTGACTTCAATGCTTATCAGGTACTTTCCTTAACTCATCTTTGTCAATGATTTATTACCAACTCTGTAAATTACATTTGCGCAGGCATCACCAAGAGGGGGAGCTCTCAAAATTCATCTTGATGAGCAGAACCAAAGGGTACTTTTGCGCGGTAAGGCTGTTACTGTGATGGAAGGGTGTATTCTGGTCTAGTCCATATCCTAGTGTTGCATTTACAGAATAATTAAGTGGCACCAGTAGGTGTCACCTCATTCAAGTGTAATTGGTCAATTGGAGTTCTGAGTTATTGAGATATCTTTGGAGTATTCTCAATTTCGTATGCATTAACTTGGGTACGCTAGTCATATCTATCTGTTTGAGCTGAATCATAATAAAAAGGCCGTTGCCATTGCTTTTGTTTGAGTTGAATCACAATATCCACTAGTTACATTTCAAACTGTGATCATATAGAAACGAATGCCATCATTTCTTTAGTCGGTAAACGAATGTCATTATATTTTTATTCCTTCAAAAATATGAATAATGATTCCTAATAAGCTATAATGGGATATCTTTCCCATCTAACCTCTATGTTTTTTACATAATAATGAGAATACTCTCATATAACTACAAAATCTAGTACTTACAATTACAAAGTATGAAGGCCATTATATACATATATATATCAAACGAGTACCCATCCCTTTTTTTTTTTTCGGTTGGTTTGAAGCTAACTATCTTCTATAATTGGCAAATTTAGTGATATTGAGATTAGCACACGTAGTAGCCTGAAGGAACACTGATGAGCTGAACCCAAATCTATTTGAATCAAGATCAAACTGCACAAGATTATCCTCCAATTGATGCCCTCCAATCACAACGCTTGTTCTCCTATGCGCCTCACCATCCACAAAACCCAAACACCACGGATCCACCCCTTCCTTCTCAACCCCTCGAAGATTCTCCAAAACCCATTCTCGCTGTGCATCACGGGATCCACGGTCGGCACCGCAGGTCCAACGCGCGTCTCTGTGAGGTCGCCCGCACAATAGCACACGCTGAAAGGCTCAACGACTTCCGTCACCGTCAAATTAAAAGCAGACGACTTGCTCACGAACAGCTCCATGAACCGTTTGTAGACGGAAGTTTCCAGAATGGTGTACGGCTCAGAAGTGCTTATCTTGGTCCGACCGAACCCGTCTTGATCAACAGCCAGGATCGACGCGTTAATGAAAACATCCTTACCGTTGATCCGAATCGCTGTCACATTCACGAAATACTCATCCGACCGCTGTCCACTGTAGGAGATAATAGTGTCCCCAGCCAGGTTCACAACGAGTGGCGTGTAATTAAGCGATTTGGAGAGGGCAATTTTGGAATTAAAAATATAGGGCCCGGTCGAGCCGAAAAAAGCCGCGTTGGCTCTCGAGAGTGAAACAGGCAAGCTGAGGGCGAAGCATCGCGGGGACGACAACGGGCACCGAGGCGCTTATTTCGGCTGGGAGGGAGAGGTTGGACTGGCCCAATGGGCCAAGACCAGTGGCATTGTGGGCCAGGCCTTGGAGTAATTGGCCGTGCAGCAAGAGAAGATGAAGTGGGAGATTTGGACGAGTGGGCCCAATGATTCACCATCATCTGCTTGCGTGCGTATCTAAGTATATGCATTTCGACCAAAAAAAAAAAAACTCTAAGTATATGCGCTTATAGACACAAGGTGTGTGTTAACATGGTCCTCCATGTGTTTTGGACTTTGTGATGGTCCTCCAATGTATTTACAAAATTGCCACCACTCTTTGTAATTAAAATTGCACTTCAAGTCACTTTGAATTTTATTTACAAAAAGGGTCAGGGCATTTTTAGCTGCTTGTTGCCAAAGGAATGGTGTATTTTGAGCTTGTATTATGTGAAAATGGAAGTTGCTAAGATACAGTGTGTCCCATAAGCTAGTGTTGCGGGCCAGGAAATCTCGAAGATAGTAAATGCTATGCAATTTGAGAAACATCGAAGACGAGAGTTTGTTTTCGACTTAGAAATAACCCAAGTCACTGCGGCTGAGCATATCATGACAACACAGTTGTGGAAGCGACCAGGGAAGGAGGGTGATTGGCGAGGAGCAGGGAGTTAGACTAGAGCTTAGAATCATGGGAAGGTAATTTTGCTATACTTTGTATGTATTTGACTCTGCAAGCTATGTCATGTTGAATCTGGAGAATTTTTTTTTTTGAAGATGTTTTGTGGTCTGATTAATTGTGCATATGAAATCCTATATGGCTGGTTAAATTTTTTCACTTGTTGACAAATCGAGATGGTATCCATCTCACTAAGATACATTCTGGTACAAGCTGCATGCATCATCTCAATTGTTGTTCAAACTACACTTTTTCTATTATAAAAAATACAACACAAACAAATAACATTAATACTTATAAACTAAATTTGTTACATGTTTAACTATTAACATTTACTTAAGAGTTCAGATAAAAAAACATTTACTTAATAGTTACTTACATTTGCCACTATTTATGTTTTTCTAGATGATATTTTCATTTTTAATAATTATATAAAGCTAAAAGTAGCAACTATTTTTACCAACAAGTTTAGCATAATTTTGTCACATAATTGTTAAATTTTATTACAGCTTCTCTTATGTTGGGGAGAACAGAATTGGTAATCATCTATGTGATTACGTGTGCACCTTTGTGTGCGTTCTAACAAATTTGGGGAAACAATTATATTTATGGATATCAAGTTATTTTGTTGTGGTCTTAGAAAAGTATTGGGCCACTTTTGGAAGTTTTTAATTTATTTTATGAACTCGTTGTGTTGGCACACACAACAAATGGCAAGGTGCTTTGGCCAGCGCTTTTACACCCATTAATATTACTATGGACGACTTTGTGTTTTGTTTGAGAAATGGAGTACTTAATTGTGAATGTTTATCTCGTTGTATCAAGAGTAGGCATTGAAAATTCGAGGTTCATGAAGAAAATATTCACTACACTGCAAAAGTTCATACATGTGATGAAGATATTTGATATTTGACTGTCACTTGCAGGAAAAGTGGAGTTATTGTGGTGCAAGATGGAGAATCTTCCCTCCGATAAAACGACACTCAATAAAGGGGAAATGTCTTTGCAAATGAAAAAATAAAGGGCTTAAACTGCAACATAAACTCAAGTGGCGCGGGTTTATTTTTGTAAATATTGTGCAGGACCATCACAAAGTCCAAAACCAAGGGTGGACCATGGTAACATCCACCTAGACACAAAACTTCCTGGTGTTGTGCTTTTTTTTTTTTGACGTGCTGATGTTATACATTAAACATTATCAATAAATAGAAAAATATTAATTTGCTGGATAAAATGGTAACGTACCTTATTGAACAAAAGAAAATATAGACAATTTCGGTAAGATTATCTGCGAAGTAATTAACACTAACGTTTCGTATTAATATTCCACGACACTGGTCCCGCCAATTGTTCATCATATATACTTCAATCCATCTAATTTGCCATAATAGACTTTACACTCGAATTGGTTTTCATACTATATATAAATAAGAAGTGGATAAGACATATTGAAATCTTCATTCAAAGTCGGTGATCTTGGCTCTAACTAATTAATCATAGATGAAGGCCTTTCTTCTCTTCGTTCCAGCAAACTCTTGGACTTACGCGTCACATATGACGTCAATATAACATACTTATGTCACTTATGCCAATTCAGCCAGCCTTACATTATACTATCCATTGATTTCTCCAATAAATTACAATTAAACTCTTGATCCAATCGATTATGTTATATATTATTCTCCATTAGTAATTATTACTGACCAACATGATTGATAAAAATAATGAAATATTAATTGTCATAAAATATTATTTGAACTTGAATGTAGATATCCATATCTTTATCTTGATTCAGTTAAAATTTGATTAAATAGAATCTATTATTTAATCATATTTTATATCTCTCACTCTTTGTCTATAAATAATCTTTTGGATACTCCATATATGACACCTTATTGAGAATATCAATAATAGAATTATTTATTTTTCCTCTTTCTCTATTCTATTTATTATTATTTTTATAACACATTTTCAGCATGTTTTTGCTCTTGAAGGAAAAGTAAGAAGTTTATATAATCAACTTTTCTTTAAAGGGGTAATTTTTTTCTTCTTCGCATTAATACATGTTTTGTTGCTACATATGCATTTCTTTCTCATTGGTGTTAGTTTCTACATTGTTTTATTTTCTCCTTTAATATATTTTCTTATATATTATGCTTTATTGATATATGTTGTCTAATCACTATTGATCTGGGTTTCTAAAACAAAATTCACCTCTTCATTTTATTTTGTTTTGGCATTATTAGATTTCTTACTTGCTGATTACCTACATCAGTTAATTATATTATGTTTATGGTTTATCAATTTTGACTATTTATAAATGGTCCTATTATTGCGTCAAACAAAATGGTTTATCAATCAATATATACATGGGGTTAGGATATACCCATGTTTTATCACTTTATGATCTAAATCTTTATTTAAGATTTTGTTTATTATTTGACTTTATCAACACATATTCTTTCTATATTATTATATTTCTTTTATTTCAACACCAATCCTTGAAGTGAGTGGTAATTGTATTTATAAGAAAAGGGTAAAATCATTCCCAAAAATGAATAGTAATCATTTCCAATATTGAATTGTAATCATTCCCAGAAGCAAATGGTAATCATTTTATGAAATAAATGGTAATTATATCCAAAAATAAATGATAGGCATTCCTTGAAGTGGTGCATCTTTACCATTCAAAAATAAAAAAGTACAATTTCTCTATTTAAGAAGATTTACATATTTCCAACAATGAATATGTCAAAAGATCATTCCCTAGGGTGAATGGATCTTATTATACATATTACTTGAAGTTTGCGCTATGAAAATAAGTTTATACATTACTTGGAATAAATATTTTTATATTCTACATTCCTCGAAGTGAATGTACCTCTAAAGATAACTTTTAGTATTTATAGTTTATTAATTTTTATAATTTTGTACTCCTATTCTCCTAAAGAGGATAATATAATGGATTCATTATTTACCAATTTCCAGAAGCAAATTGGCCCACTTAATCTTTAAATTATTTTTCCTCTATTTTATTATTTTATTATTTGTTGAATTTGCTTTTAATTATTTATTTATTTCACTTGAGTTAGTTGCATTCAATATAATGGGCATGAACTATATATCATGGGTGCTTGATGCTAAAATCATAGCTGATTGACTTTTTATGTCTCGAATGTACTCTTCCAGTAGCAATATCGAGAAAAGGGTTTTACGAATATTTTGAATTAATTCCATCTCTTCTTATGATTGAACGAAATAATGAGTTGCTCACAAAAAATCATGAAACCTATCTAGTTGGCTATACTCCATACCTTGAAGTGAATAGATCAAATTATAACCACAAAAGCGACAAAGGTTGAGGTTCAAATAAACAAACGTGATTGGCATATGAAGAAAATAAATATTATCGTTATGGCATCAAAGCATATTGGTCATATACCTGTTGTACGTCGAGACCTTTTACATAATCTTTATTAAGCATCACTAAAGAAAATGAGTAAAAAGCTGAAATGAATTTGATTTCTAAAGATATTTTAGATAATTAATATGAATTATTTTGACATATCCGATTTTATTTTAAAATCCTAATGGAATATTGGTCATTTGATTAATGATGAATATATTTACTAATCATATTAGTTTTCTTTTCTTTATGTTAAATTTAGAACTATGTTTTTTAGGACCTTATTTTATTTTATTTGGGAACATTTAGTATTTAATCTCAACATCAAGTAAAAGTATTATGCTATTTATGACATGTTCCTTAATTATTAATTGTGTTATTTTCATGTGATATTATTGAGATTCAATATACCATTTATTTTATCGATTTAGTATATCACAAAATAATAATATATCATGAAATAATCTTGTTTGCTTTTATGAGTGATATAACACAAAATAATATTGATACTTTTGTGATACATATATTTATATCAGCACTATATTATTAATTATTTCTTCTTGTGAAATGATTATATATGAAAACTGTTGAATTACATGATAGGATATATTATTATATATTTAGGAGAAATAAATATTAATATCATTAGTGATAGTACCAAGATGACTGAAAACTCAAGAAGAGCTATTATTTTATTTTCTGAATAAACTTGTTAAGTTTTAAAAATATTCGCTGAAATGGATATCATATTGAGATTATAAATGAGAATGTTGAATATTTTCCTATCACAACTATTATATCAGAAAAGAAATATATATTAGAAACACTATCCGTTTTTCCTCCAGTTTGCACAATGTAAATAGTAGCACAATTTGAAACTTATACCATAGTAAACCAGAAGTTTACTGATCCAAATACTTTTATCATTTGGCATGACCGGTTAGACAATCTCAGTTCAATTATGATACGAAGAATCATTGAACATCAGCTTGGACATTCATTGAAGAACCTTTAATTGAAAGAATTCTCATATGCTGCTTATTCTCAAGAAAAATTAATTATGAGACATCACTAGTTAAAATTAGGATCGAATCATTTGCATTTCTAGAACATATTTAGGGTGATATAGGTGGACCTACTCGCCCACCATGTGGACCATTTACATATTATATAATTTTAATAGATGCATCAATAAGTTAGTCACATGTGTGTTTATTGTCAACTTATAACCTGAAGTTTGTGAGATTACTTGCTCAAATAATAAAATTAAGAGCACAATTTCTAGATAATTGCATTAAAACAATTCGTCTTGATAATGCTGGTGAGTTTAGGTATCAAGCTTTTAATGATCACTATTTGTCAACTTGAATAATAGTTGAAGAGCCTGTTGCACATATTTATACACAAAATGTTCTAGTAGAATCATTTATTAAATGCCTCCAATTGATAGCTAAATCACTATTTATGAGAACAAAACTTCATATTTTGGCATGAGGACATGCTATCCTACATGTAGCAGCACTTGTATGCATCAAGCCAACAAGTTATCATAAATTCCCCCCATCTGAATTGGCTTTTGGTCAGGAGCCAAGTATTTTCCATCTTAAATTTTTTGGATATATGGTTTATGTTCCAATTGCTCCACCACAATGCACAAAGATGGGATCTCAAAGAAGATTGAGAATATATGTTGCTTTCCCAACATTAAAGGGGAGAAAATAAGCAGCTGAAAAAGGAAATTATATAGAATGCGTTATCATTATATTATTTAGATCCTCATATAAGGTAATGTGAATTAGAAGTACTTTGCAAAATATTGCAAATCAACTAACAGACGCATTTACTAACCCCAAGAGAGTTACAAAATCTCATATACAAACTGGAAATGTTTCAATTTGAATTGATGTCCTAGAAGGATTAAGCCACGCCTAAAGCATGTAAACTAGTTGATTCCAAACATAACAATTCTCAAGAAAGTAAAGGAATAGTTGATCAAATGGTCATGATATGGAGGTAAGTAATCAAAAGATTCATAAGACATAACTATTGATAAAACCCCAGAAGAGGTTTAGGTACCTGAAAATGATGGAAATAAAGAAATCTCGATAAGTTATTTCATTACAGAAAATTATGGAACCAAAAGCATATTATTGTCGATAACATTTTTGCATATAATATTGTTATTGAAATAATAAAGCAAGATGAGAATCTTGAACCAAAATCTTTCAAAGAATGTAGACAAAGAAATGATTAGCCAAAGTGGAAAATGCAATTCAAGTTAAATTAACTTCTCTTGGAAAATATGGAGTTTTTGGACCTATAGTCAAACACTTGCGGGTGCAAAGCCAGTGGGGTACAAGTGAGTTTTAGTGCAAAAATGAAATAGAAAGATATAAAGCACGACTTGTAGCACAAGGGTTTCACAAAACCTGGCACTGACTATATGGAGACTATATTATCTTGTGATGGATTCGTTAGTTTGGCAGTAAACAAAAAACTAGACATGCGTCTAATGGATATTATTATAGCATATTTATATGGCTCACTAGATAGCAAAATTTATGTGAAAATCCTTGAAGGATTTAAAATGCTTGAAGTAAATGCCTAAAGCATATAACAATTCCTGGGAAATTTGTTCAATAAAGCTTTATAAACCCTTATGTGGAATTATGGATTAAAACAATCAGGGCATATATGGTACAATCACCTTACTCAATACTTGTTGAAAGATAGGTATGCCCACGTATCTTCATAAAAGGCTTTGGGTTTAACTTTGTTATAATCGCAATATATGATGATGATTTAAACATTATTGGATCTCCTAAAGAGACTCCAAAAAGTGTGGATTATTTAAAAGAAAGGATTTGAAATAAAAGATATTGGTTTATAGATTGAGTACTTGACAAATGGAATAGTCCATCAATCAACTTATATTGAGAAAATTATGAGATGATTTACATGGACAAGGACCATCCATTGAATACCCTAATGGTTGAGATCACTTGATATAGATAAAGATCCATTCCGACCTCATGAAAATGACAAAGAACTTCTTGGTCCTAAAGTACCATATCTTAGTACTATTGGAGCATTAATGTGTCTCGCTAACAATACACAACCAAATATAGCTTTTGCTGTAAATTTGTTGGCAAGATTTAGCTCTTGTCCAAATAGAAGACATTCGAATGGTATCAAGCATGTATTGCGATATCTTCAAGGATCTATTGGTAGGGATTTATTTTATTCAAATGAATCTAGACCCCAACTAATTGGATGTGCAAATGCAGGCTTTCTATTTGGTTCACATAAAGGCAAATCCCAAACAAGCTATTTATTCATAAGTGGAGATACAACTATATCATAGTGCTCAACAAAACAAACTATAACTGCTACTTCATCAAATCATGCAGAGATATTAGCAATTCATGAAGCAAGTCAAGAATGCATCTAGCTTAGATCGGTCACTCAACACATCAAGGGAATGTGTGGCTTGCCCACGGAAAAGGAGATACCAACAATCATGTATGAAGACAACTCCACTTGCATAAATTAGTTGAATGAAGGATACATTAAAAGGGATAGAACAAAGCATATTTCACCAAATCTCTTTTACACACATGATCTTCAACATAACAGTGATACAGATGTTGAACAAATTCATTCAAATGATAATTTGGCAAATTTTTTTACTAAAGCATTTCCTACTTCAACACTTGAAAAACTAGTGTACAAAATTAGAATGCACTAATTTCGAGACATCAAATGATGTTCCTAAGAGGGGGGATAAATACTATACTCTTTTTTCCTTAATCAATATTTTGTCCCATTGAATTTTCTTTGATAAGATTTTTAATGAGTCAGTTTCCATTGTGAAGATATTGTATTATTTTTCATTCACTAAGATTTTTTCCCAATAGATTTTTTCTTAGTAATATTTTAATAAGGCATATCCCTTATGGATAATCAAGGGAGAGTGTTATGAAATATTATTTGAATTTGAATGTGAATGTCCATATCTTTATCCTAATTCGGTTAAGATTCGAATAAAATCTGTTATTTGATCATATCTTATATCTCTCACCCTTTGATTATAAATAGCTCTTTGGATACTCTATATATGACATCCCCTTGAGAATATCAATAATAGAATTATTTCTTTTTCTATTCTCTCTACTATTACTTTTACAACATTAATCAATTTATTTTACTGTAAAATTACTCTTCAATTGTAAAAGTTATATTAGAAATTTAATGCTGTTAATTGATAAATAGAGTTACATTAAAAGAACCCTTTTTTGACAAGGAAATCATTATTACTGAATACATTAAGTGACTTTTATGCGCAAAATAAGGAAATAAAACCAATATTTTTCACTAGATTTATTGTAGTTTGTATTTAATATTTCTACCATTAAATCCTTTTTGGTATAAATTGTTACTATCCAAGTTTACTAGACTTCAATTAATTTGACTCCATTTTTTTTTTATTCGCAAGTCTCGATTCTACAAGACCTTAAGTAAAGAGAACAAATTATGTTAAATTAGTTGAATCAACCAAATGTGGTTCTATCATTAAGTTTGTTTATGATCTATTGAATGTTGATCATTAATTAGATTCTACAGTACTATGGTTCACACTTGTTTTCTTTTTCTTAATTAGGACATAATCAAAGGAGATTTATTCCCCCTTTGTCAAATGAATGATACTGATCTTCACCTTTAAAGAAAGTATATCTATTGCTTGCAGTTCTTTATATATTTTTCCATTTTATCGTAACAATATTGCTATTATACATCTTAATTTTGTTATACTCTTCTTAGATAATTAAAAATAAAATAAGAAAACCCACATTTTAACAAACTCTTTTTTGTCTTTGTTTTTGTGATGTGAGAATTACAAAATTCTTATTGTAAAAAGGAGATCAAATGCATGTTTGAAGGTCAACATATATTAGTCATTGGAAAGAGTTTTGTTACTTGTATAAACATTTCATCTGCAAGGCAAGGTTAAATAAATATATGCAATTAATAGAAAAAATAAAAGAAAGAAAAGAAGAAATAAAATGTCATATATATATATATATATATATATATATATATATATATATATATATATATATATATATAAGATGAAAGCACGATGCACCTAGTTTCCGAATCTCTCTAGTTAGACATATAGATGGAAAATAATGATGTTGCCTTCTTTGTCTAAACCTACACCATTCCACGTTCTTTACCATATAGAAGCAAAACAATTCATGCGGGCAACTCTCATATTCTCATCTTCTATTCTCTCCCTCTCAGAAATTCTAAATTAAGTGATTTTAGAATAAAAAATTATTATTTAATCATTATTTTGGAATAGAAATGACCTAAAAATTGTAGTAAATACTAAATTTCATTATTAATCATCAAGTAAAACATTTCTTATATAACTATATAATACATTTACTTTATTGCAATATATGTAATTAATATCTCATCCACTCTATACAATATCTTATTTGACATTTATATATTAGGATATTCGTTAACATTCTTTGAAAATAATACTGGGAGCATTTAAAAAATTAAGTTAGTACATCAACTTTATTTATTATACATCTGCTTATCTCTAAATTACATAAACTTTATTATGAATGCTAAAATAGAGTATGTTGAATTTTTATTTATGATTGTTTCCTAGTTAGGTACAATAAGGCTGCTTTCTTTGACGTCCCTTTGCCTACACATCTCACGTCTTTTTAATTTAACAAAAATAAAAAAATTATTCATGTCACTTTTTAGGGATATTTTTTGAATATTGTCTTGAAATATTTTTTAAATATTAATTAAAAATAATTCTCAATATCTCTTAATTAATATCTAAAAAATATCTTAGAACATCCTTTTAAATATGAGCCAAAAAAAAGGTACAAATAACGTACACGATAAAAGAAAAAGTACTGATATCATCGTTACTTTCCACCATCGCAGACAACTCATTCCTTATTCTAGAAACAACTTACGTATTTCATGTCAATGTTGGCAACTCTCATTCTCATCGACTCTCCGTTTATATTACAAATAGAGGTGGCTTCTCACAATCACTCCACCCGTTCCTTCACGTCAAGTTCCCCAAAACTCCACTAACTAACTCAGTCACCATGACCATGGCAACCATGGCTCAACACCTCCTTCCACTCCTCCTCCTCCTCCTGCTCTCCACCACCATTCCCTCCTCCTCCTTAGCTCAGCAATCTTTCAGGCCCAAAGCCCTCCTCATCCCAGTCACAAAGGACCCCTCCACCCTCCAATACCTCACCACAATCCGCCAGCGCACCCCCTTAGTCCCCATCTCCCTTGTCCTCGACCTCGGCGGCCAGTTCCTCTGGGTCGACTGCGACCGCAACTACACCTCCTCCACCTACCGCCCCGCCCGCTGCCGCTCCTCCCAGTGCTCCCTCTCCGGCGCCACCGGCTGCAGCGACTGCTTCTCCCCGCCTCGCCCCGGCTGCAACAACAACACCTGCGGCCTCACCCCCGACAACACCGTCACCCACACCGCCACCGGCGGCGAGCTCGCCGAGGACGCCGTGTCCGTACAATCCACCAACGGCTTCAACCCGGGACAAAACGTCACCGTTTCGCGCTTCCTCTTCTCGTGCGCCCCCTCGTTCTTGCTCCAGGGGCTCGCAAGAGGTGTCTCCGGCATGGCCGGGTTGGGAAGGCCGAGAATCGCCCTTCCCTCGCAGTTCGCTTCCGCTTTCAGCTTCCGCAGGAAGTTCGCTATTTGCTTAACCTCATCGAGCTCTGCGAACGGCGTCGTTTTCTTCGGCGATGGACCTTACGGGTTCCTTCCCAACGTGGTGTACGATTCAGATTCTCTAACCTTCACGCCGCTGTTTATCAACCCTGTGAGCACCGCTACGGCTTTCTCCCAGGGAGAGCCCTCCGCTGAGTATTTCATTGGTGTGAAGTCCATTAGGGTTGACCAAAACGTGGTGAAAGTCAACTCCACCCTTTTGTCCATTGATAAGGAAACTGGTTTCGGTGGAACCAAGATTAGCACCGTGAACCCTTACACCGTTTTGGAGGATTCTATCTTCAAGGCCGTGACTGAGGCTTTCGTGAATGCTTCCGCTGCTAGGAACATCACGAGGGTGGCTTCGGTGGCACCCTTCGGAGCGTGCTTTGGTGAAAAGAACGTGTTCGGCACAAGGTTGGGTGCGGCGGTGCCGACTATTGAGCTTGTTCTGCAGAATGAGAACGTGACATGGAGCATCTTTGGTGCTAATTCGGTTGTGGAAGTGAACGATGATGTGATCTGTCTTGCATTTGTGAATGGCGGGAAGAACCCCAGGACTTCGATAGTGATCGGAGGGTATCAGCTGGAGGACAATCTTGTGCAGTTTGATTTGGCTGCTTCCAGATTGGGTTTTAGCTCTTTGCTCTTTGGAAGGCAAACCACGTGTGCAAACTTCAACTTCACCTCCACCGCATAATGGGGTCTAAGCATTGAATTGTCTAAAGTTTGAATATTTTGTATTTATCCCCATCTGATTTTCATTCAAAATAAATGGCCATGGTCGTTCATATGGGCCACATACGTACAAATAGTCAAATAGTGGCTTGATGTATACTTTTTTAACTCCTTTTTTGGATACAAGGGCTGCGCTCTGTATCTAATAGATATGTTTTATATATACAAAAAAAGTGTTTTTGAATAAGGAGAAAATGCACTTGATGATTGTATCTTTCGAGAACAACACGAAGTTAATAGTTATTACTTGCTGGTCAATTCACCGACACTCTGTATGCACGTGTCTTGTGAGATTTTGGTAAGTAGAACTCTATAGCTTTCTGGGCGAAATGTAAACCGAACCCCGGTTCATTTCCAAGGATACTTTATGGTGAATGGAATAGATGGAATATGGTAGAATAATATGTAATGAAATATGGAATAGAATGAAATAAATGTTATATCCTATTCTTCGAATATTAAAGAAAGGAAAGGAGAGAAGTTTTTATCTTATAGTAATTCTTTTATATTCTATGAGGAATTCTTCTACATTATTTTTTAACCATTAGTTTAGTTTTTTTATTGTTTTTTTTTTCTTTCATATTTTTAATTATTTTATGATTGAAACACACATGGAGGAAGAAATAGCTCTTTTTCCATGAATACACAGATTTTTCTCTATCTTATTATTTGAAAATACAATAGAAAAAATGAAATAATAAAATTAAGTTGTAGAATAATGTTATTATAAAATGTTTTGTATCTTTCTCTTTATAGATATTTACTATTATGGCTAATTAGTTTATTTTATTTTACTTAATTTATCACTTTTCATCAATCTAAACATAACTAAAAGAGGAAAAGCGAAAGAGATAGCCAATTGATCAACAATAATAAAAGAGCGAATATGTCACCGTATCTGCCAAATATTTTATCTAACTATATTGCTGTGTCTTTCAATTACGCGTTTAGGAGATCTTATGTAGAAACGCAAAGGTAAAATAATGGCTATACTCGTTTAACAAAATTTTAAACCGATAGATTTGGCCAATGCGAAAAGGAGGCCAAAAAAAAGGGAAGGAAAAATTAGATAGAGCATTAGAGAAATATTATTTACATAATTTCTATGTTAATTTCTTTATATAATAAAATAAAAAATACACACAATTTAACATATAATAATTTATAGTTGAGCCCACATTCTGGTGTTTTCTGCACATCTCATTAAGTTTGAGATATCCTATATTCAGCTCTTATTCCATTTCCTCCCTGCCTTTATTAAAAGAAGAAGAAATACACATTTAAAAGCAACATTTAATGGTTATATCATAAAATAATAAAATCATAAACAAAAAAGTAATTATATCATAATATGCAAGATTTGAAGGGATAAAGTAGTAATTTGTAAAATTTAAAACCAAATCAAATAACTTAATTAATTGCAAAATTTGATATTTTATAGGTACTAATTTGTATCTAGGTAACATTTACTTAGTGTAATACTTGACTAACAAGTACCTATAAGTACCTAACAAATACCAGTACCAAGTACATATCCGAAACAGGTACAACAGTTATTAAGGAGTACCCATGCTTCAAAGGTGATATGGCATGATGAATATGTTTCACAAGGAAATTCTTCATCAGCATAGCCATTATGCTTTAGTAAGTATATGTAAGATAATGACACCAAACCCTATCATGTAGAAAATTAATGCAATAAGGTGAGTAAACCTCCAAATAGCCCGTGACAATATTTTTAGTGGACAGATTGGTCCCCAACTTAATTAGTCTCCACGTCTCTATCAATTGCAAAAAATAGACATTTTAGTCTTTTGCTTATTTGCAACTTGGAATGAGTGTGGTGTATAGGTTAAAAGATGACTAGAATTTCTTTAAACATCTAATATGGCACCTCTAAATCCAATACACCCCCAATTAGAACCAAAAAAAAAAAAATACAAAAAAAGAAAAAACCACAACCCCAAATTCACCGTTTTACTCTACCCACCCTAAACCTAAGATTTAAAAATTTTCCAAACTTTATCTCCTCTCTAATGTAATTATGAATACCTTTTTGTTTTTCAAAGGAGGTATTATTGGAGCTACAATTGAGGTGAATAACTAAAAATAAGAATGTGATAGATCTAGCTCTCGCTATAAAACCAAGGGTGGGTAGAGTAAAACTGTGAGTTTGGGGTTGTGGATTTTTTGTCTAGTTGAGAATGTTTTGGATTTAGAGGCGTTGGATGAATAAAGAAATCTTCTAATTTATACATCGTACTTATTGCAATTTACAGGTAAGTCGAGCACTAAAATATCTGTTCTTTATAATTGTCAAAAATTTGGGAACTAATAAATTTTTATCAAGAGTCAATCTGTACATTGAAGATATTTTTAGAGAATAATTTGGAGGATTTATTCAATATGGTAAATCTTAATTATAAATATTAACGAGTGAAAACTGTTTAACAAACTATTCGGCTGAGCTAACACTTTAAGAGCCCAAACCCAAAGGATTAACTGATTAATATAGAATCCATTTTTTATTATTATTAAAGATTAATATAGGATCCTACCTGAACAATATATACACCTCCGATGACAAACGCAAAAAATTGCATGATCAAACTCTGACAATATCATGACGAAAAAAAAAAAAAACACTTGGACAATATCCATGTGGAATTGAATTAGATTTATTGCCTAAAGCAATAACTCCGTTACAGATGTGGAAATTGTAGTTTGCTTAATTTAATTTGAGATAACTATTTGGAATATATTTATTGGCACTATATAACGATCCTTTTATATTTTCACAATAACAATAATATCTAGCAATATAATATGAACATGAGACCAGTACCGTACTAGTTTAAACCTTATGTGAATGAGTTTAAAATATTTTGCAATGTAGCTGACGAGTATTTGGAATTAGACGGTGAATTTGACGAGACGAGTCAGAAGCTCAAATAGGTGAATTCAATAACCAAAGAGGTTAGTTTTTCCCCAACCGTTGGCAACAAATTTAATAAAAATTAGGAGGATTTTGTGCCCCACTCTGGTCTTTAACCATAATTCTACACGTGAAAGTAATTACAAATAGCAAGCATACGATTTAATTATAGCTATCTATAAACAATCAGAGGAACATTTGCCCCAGCTTCCTTTGTTGTTTTATTTTCAAAAGTTTGAGATCTAAATGAACCTAGTATATTTGGGTTTTCATTCGCATGGTTGGTCAATTGTGCTCTTCCAATTATGAGATAACCTTGATGAAGGAATTAGCTATGCTTCTCAATCAATGTTTGTACCAGAGGCAGAACTTTGATAAAGCAAGGACAGCATCGTATCTTAATTAGGATTTAGATACTAAGTTTATTAGGATTTTGATTCCATTTATTTCATCTAATCCTTAGTTGTAGGTTTATCTTTATCTTTTTATTATCTTTTGATTTATTTTCTATTTTAGTATTATCCTTATAATCACTTTATTTATATAATAAATTTCTTGGTATAACTTATACTTGAGTTTAACTAGTCTTTCATTCAAAATATCTTTATGGTATAAGCTTTTTATGGCTAACGTCAGACCAAACAGTAGAATACTTGGTGTACTTTTCAATGGAGAAACTCCAACACCCCTCAGCCTTGGTGGTTTTATCAAAGAAACTCTGGCGCCCCTCCCAATAATCCCTCCCCTCAGATATGTATATAATTAGGCAAGAGGTTTGATCATCTAATCTTTGGCTTTTGTGACTAGCTCATCTCTTTTCATCTTGTTAGAGCATGACTCACAAATCGTCTTATTAAAGACCTTCTACTATCTAGCCATGGAAATAACAATTTTTAAAAAAGTTTGGTTGATACTCCAATATGTTTTTCATGTCTACATCTGGTATTTCAAGGCCAAATGTAATGATTTTGAGGTTGTTGGCGATATGTCTTCCAATCAAGATCGACTTATGCACTTTCACTATGATATGGGTTCACCACTTGTTTTCGATGTTGTTATAATCCAAACATGGCATTTGCATGGTGATGTCTGGTTTGAAAGGAGTGATAAAACAGTGATGACACCTTATCTTAGTTACAATTTAGATATTTAGTTTGTTAGAATTTTGATTATGTTTTATCCTAATTAAGATAGTGTCATTCTTGATTTATCAAACTTTACCTCCACTGCTTCTTTGTTAGTTGTCACTAAGTTATCTCGCGCATAAATTTCAGATGACAACTAAATTATATAAGGAAAGGAACTCTTGATAGAAACTTGAGAACGGGGCCAAAAATGGTGGGAAAAATTTCGATTCGGGAGGGTCCATGGATTTTTCCTCTAGAAGATTTGGAGAAGTAGGATTGTTGTTTCTCTCCTCCATACAAAGCAAGAACATCCTAATCTCAAGTACTCAATATGTATGTTGTCCTTTTTCATTCACTCATCTGTCAAAATTATTAGTCTTATGCAACATCAAGTTTCACGAGAGTAGCTATCCTCGCTCTATTAAATTTGTTTGAATTAGGTGATGCATCCATGATCCAAGGTTTGAACAAGATTCGTTAGACTTTGATGGTTGCGAGAAGCCAGTTGAACCTTCAGAAAGGTTAGCTGGCGCATGATGTTAAACAGCTCGTGATGAAGTCCCACATTATTGAACACAAAGAACAAACACCCCAAGCTTTAAATATAAAAGAAACATTTTTACACTTGATAAAACATACCGTTCTCAGCCTTTTGGCTAAGATCAAGTGTAGTATCTGTTCTTATCAGTTTAATATCTGATATGTGGCCCATTAGCTCACATGATATTAAATTAAATTTTTAAGGGGGAGGAGTCACTATCGTAGCTTGCTACTAGGCCTCTCAAGTGTTGCCGATGTGTTACACTACTACAAGGGCTTGGCACACCCCAACAAATCAGTCCTAAAGTTTTAGAGTTGTAAATATTTAGTTTTGTGATGGTAACCGATATTGGGTTGGGCTGATATTAATATTGATGTATGATTTCAGTCATTTTAAGTATTCAGTTCTATGATGGTAATTGATGCTGCGTTGGGCCTATAATTTGTCAATCCTTATTTAAAATTCTTCAAAATATTATTTTTGGAATATTGAAGAAAAATAAACACAATAAAAGAAAAAAGTGTAAAAAATCATATTGTTTATATTTATATTTTTTTTTTGGCTTATTTAAAATGTTTTGCCAATTAAGCTAAAAACTGGTAGTTATACAAGGTTATTGTGGTACTAAAAGAAAGTATAATTATAATTATACTTAATATTTCTAATTATAAGCCTTATTAATTAATTATACTATTTTTTTTTATATTTATTATTATTATTATAAATTGTAGGCTTCCATTTTATTATTATCATTTTATTGATTGGAATAATTGATCATTTGGATATTTGGTTCAGTTTTTTAATATTTTAAGCAGAAGCTCATTTACAAAGAATTTTAAATTATAGCATAGAATATATGGTTGTTATTGTAAAGTTTAATATCTGAATCAATTTTTTTATTTAATTTTCATATTTTATGAATAAAAGTAGAGTAAATAAATACACATATATAGCATGTAAAAATTGTCACAACTTATGCACCACTTGGCAAATCTATTTGCCATTTTCTATACCTTAACTTATTATTGAGCTTTTCCTAGGTACATTATAGAAGTGGTTGGATGGGGAAGGGGTGAGTGATAGTCACTACCCTATAACTATTGCGTAATCATAGTTAAAATTTTAAATAGAATAAAACATGTAATAAATACAAGCTAGAGTGAATTCAACTCTTATATATACAGATGTTAGGGATTAATTTTAATGCATCATTAGTGTAAAAATGTTTTATATAGTTATTTAATTATGTATTACCATATTAACAAAAATGCTTAACTTAGCCACCTACAAGCTTAAAAATTTTATAAATAGAAACATATAATTGAATAACAATATAAAACTTTTTTGCACTGACAGTGTATTAAAATTAATCTCTAGATGTTAATCTCAATAACAATAATAATGCTATTCCTATTCCACCACTTCTAAAGTCATTAAAAATTTGTATCAAAACAAACACCAGTCAAATGTATAGTCATGCATATATTAAAGATTCAACTCAACCAGTCATTGAATCATGGACTCACAATAGGGTGCAAAAAGTACGAATTGTTTGGATCAGTCGTCGGGTTTTGCCATTATCGAGCTTCAAGCTTCAACTACAAGTCTACAATCTTTAATTTATGGAGGCTGATGAACTAACCAAGTAAAGTATTAACATCCATAGTAGAGCTCTTTCTTGCAAGAGAGCTCTAATATCATGCAAGAATCAGAGGAGAGAAGAATTCTCTGTATTTGATCTGATAGAATGAGATGAATCACTTAACTTACATCTGAATGTGCTTTATACTGTTCGAAAGACCCTTGTGTTTCATGTTACAAGGCTCAACTACTTCTTTCTCTAGTAATTTGCATCTTTTGTAGAATGGCAACTACATGTGTTAGACCAAAATGGTCAAGTCTGAGTCTACCACAATCTAGTTTTTCATACACACACACACACACATATACACAAAAATTTATTGGTCCTTAGAGCTTGGCCCAGAGCAACTTAGTAAGAGCCTTCCTAGAAGGAATTCTCTTGAGGTGAGCTTAAACTGACTTAACGCAGAAAAGTAGCTAGCTCGTTATAAGAAGTTATCGAACCTAGGGGTATCCCATTAGAATAGGAGGGTATGAAATCATTGAGGAATGGGGAACCTAAATTTAAACTTAGGTATAATAAGGGGCTTAGAAAAGTCAAAGGTAAGTAACTGATCCTTTTTACTCGTACTTGAGTGGAATGAAGTTTTGACTTTAGCATTGGAGTCCCTTGTAGGTCCCTTACCGGAGGAGCATGCGAAAGAGCTTAGACTTGTAGAAGACGAGATCGAATGACCCTAAGAAACAAGTCAAAACATTGGCCCCCATTGTGGGGCCCAAGATAATCCACGCGCAAGTTATTCACCACAAGGAGTCAGAGTGTGAACATGGCTAAGCATGTTGGCGACAACTAACATAATTAGCACAACCAAAACAATTAGCATAACTAGCATGATCAGCACAATCAACATAATAGGAACAAGGTGAACATCATTCTCCAGCCTCCCACTGTAGAAGGGCTATATCGAATGGTCTGATAGCTCCAAGACTAAAATAGGAAGTTGTCAGCTCAAATGGTGGTAATGAATCGAAAAAATAGCTAAAAAGAAAATGAGGCCAATAGTCGTTAGAATAATGATGACCCTACTAAAGATGAAGAGGAAAACAACACCTACAATACTCATAGGAGAGAGGAGACCTATCAGTCGTAGCAATAATGTTATCATGCATCTTTATCACATTATCTTTATATTATTTTAAAAATAAAATAAGAAAACACACATTTTAAAGAACTTTTTTTTATTTATTTCAAATAAAAAGCTATAAAAATAATATAAGAATATGTAAAATTGCACAAAACTTGTTGTAAAGACGAGACCAAATGCATGTTTGAAGCTTAATACTCAAAAGATTTTGTTACTGGTATAAAACATTTCATATGTGAAGTCCTCAGTACTGAATAAATTTATTTCATTAATTAAAAAAAGAAATAAAAGAGGAGATAAAATTAAAAAAAAAAGGAGGTGTATTTACTTTTAAGAGGACTATTATTCCAACATTATTTTTGTGGATACTATTTAGACAACTAGAGAATCACAAGTAAGTTACAGGTAATTTTAGTTATATTTCTAATAAATATATCTATAAAAACTATAAAAAATTATGTGTTATTAATTGTAAATTTTAATTATGTTATTGGTGAATTTAATAAAAAGATTTTACATCTATTATCAATTACCTTACTAAATTTATTACATATAAAAAAAATGTAACTAAAATATCTATTTATTTATACATTAGTATTGAAATATCTAAATAATACTTAAAATTATAAATACAAATCTTATTTCTCTACTTTTGCATGTCATTAGTGCAACCAACACTTCATTTGTTCTAGTTGTTCAATCCTTATTCCTTTTAAGTAAGGTCTTGGATTTTAGTTATACAAATAGAAAAAAATTAGTATTAAGAGATATTTATCCCCATAGTGAGGTAACCTAGATCAAACTGAATTAATTGCAATTCAATAGGTTTTAGAGATTAGTTGTTTAGACCAAAACTCATCTTTAGTGTATTATAGATTTAAAAGGAAAGCATGAGGTCTTGTTTTCCAAATCTCTCTCTCTAGTTTAAATATTACAAGGCTATCACCGGTATAACTTGATCCCAACCCTTGTATTAAATATGCAACTTGTATTTTGTATCCAATCTGGCATGAGAGACATAAAAAATATGAAAAAATTTAAAAAAAAAATACCAGAATTAAATTATATTGTCCTTTTACATATTTTTAACTCTTATTCGGAGAGCATCTCACGTGTGCCTTTGTTCAAACCTATAATTCACACAACATTCTTTACTACATTGAAACTATGAAACACATGAAAAAAACATGATACCGATACGGTGATACGGCAAAATCTAAAAAATATAGGATACTGATATGGCATATATATATATATATATATATATATATATATATATATATATATAGGATGTATTTTATGAGAATATATTTGTTATGAGAGAAGTGAGAATGAATATTTCCACTATTAGATTAAATTGAATGGTTGAGATTAAATCACTAATTTTAAAAAGTCATGTGCAACTTTCGTGCCCGATATTTACGAGTATCCCATATGATCATTGTTATTTTTGTTCAAATTTTTAATTTTTTTTCAGAAATTTACCAGCATTTTTTGGCAAATTTACCAGTATTTTAGGCAAATTTACCAACATCCCATACGATCATTGTTACTTTTGTTCAAATTTTTTATTTTTTTTCCAACATCTTATCAGCATTTTTGGCAAATTTACCAGTATTTTAGGCAAATTTACTAGTATTTTAGGCAAATTTACTAGCATCCCATAATCTTTGTTACTTTTTTTCAAATTTTTAAATTTTTCCAGAAACTTACCAGTATTTTAGGCAAATTTATCAGCGTCTCATATAATCATTGTTATTTTTTTTAAAATTATTTATTTTGTGCATAAACTTACTAGCGTTTTGGGCAAATTTATCAGTGTCCCATAGTCTTTGTTACTTTTTTTCAAGTTTTTAATTTTTTCCAGAAACTTACCAGCATTTTTGGTAAATTTACCAATATTTTGGACAAATTTACTAATATTTTAGGCAAATTTACCAATGTTCTATTATGATTATTTTTACTTTTATTCAAGTTATTTATTTTTTTCAGAAACTTACCAGTATTTTTTACAAATTTACCAATAATTTGGATAAATTTACCAGTATTTTGAATAAATTTATCATCATCTCATATGATCATTGTTATTTTATTCAAATTATTTTTTTTTTTTTTAGTAACTTACCACTGTTAGGAACCTCATCTTTCAAAGAGGCTTCCCATATCACAGCAGTATTTTAAGCATGTGCGGTGACTAGAAAATGCATCCATGGAGTATTTAATTTTAAGTGTTTAGAAAAATCAAAATTAAAAATTTGAAACGACAGCAGAATGTATTGGGCCGTGTCCTGTCCGTATCTGACACTGACACAGCCTAGAAACGGGAACTTACAAAGTGCAGTATCGGTGCTTCATAGCACAGAAACAACGCAATCAATACATAGGCAAGTCCAATTCTCATCTTTGGACTAGATTTTCCCACATTCCATTTTAATATGAGAATATTATATTATAAAGAGAAAAATATAAAAAATTTATAGATCAATATAAATAATAATATATCTTATAATAATAACTTATATTTTTCTTTCATAAAAAAAAAACTTATATTTTTCATTTTATAATATGGCATTCTCATGTTAGTAAAAAATATGAGAGGATCCTCA
This sequence comes from Pterocarpus santalinus, assembly GCA_031439595.1. NCBI lineage: Eukaryota > Viridiplantae > Streptophyta > Magnoliopsida > Fabales > Fabaceae > Pterocarpus > Pterocarpus santalinus. The sequence goes on from CM062532.1 coordinate 65,835,597, forward strand.
TCCCTCATCTTTTGTTCTCTATTACAAGAGTTTTATTAGTTGTACATTAAAATTTGTCATTAAATACAATATTTTTCACATAACTATAAATATATATCTATTTCATTTTGACAAACATATACTTTTGTATATATCAACATTCATGTGAATATACTATATTAAACACTACTAATAGTAAGAGGGATTGAGTTTAGCATAAGGGATTAGTTTCCACAATGTGGTAAATCACAGCTCAAATCTAAGTTGAGAAAGATATTCACATTTAGTATTCAATCATGCCACTAACAGGATTATCTTTAGTGAAAAATACCTTGAGAAACTTTAAAAAAAAAATAAAAAATACTATGTTAAACACTATATCTGTACCACAAAAGTTTAAAAAATATATATATTTTAAAATATAGTTTTTTTAGACATCAAATCAATATATGAAAAACCATATATAAATAAGTAAAAATTTCAATTATATTACCGATAAATTTACTTGTATTAAATTATAATAAAATATAAAAAATTATGTATTAATAATTAAAGATATACATTATTTATACATAAGTTCCTATATGTCCATCTAGACGTACAAAGCACCATATTCAAATATTAGATATTTGAACCTATAAATTTATGCATACTCCTCAAATCTCTCACTAGTATTCCACTCCTAGTGACTTTCAAATATTATATATGACAAAAAGAATTCCTCCTATAAATAGAGGTGGTTTCCCTGAGGAGTAAAGGTAAATGGTACGAAAGAAACATTGAGAAAATGGTTTACGAAATACGTGGTCAGCTTTATGCAATCTCACCTCCTTGAGTTCTGCCAAAACCCCATTAAATATTCAATCACCTTACGATATGTATTTTCGTATTGTTTTTGTACCACACTTCTTCGAGCCATAGCACAACTTTTTTTATAAAATTTATCCTTATTTAATTCTCTCTCTTCCTTAATTATCTCTTTTCATTTATTTTCTCTCCTCTATTTAATGTATGTATAATTAAGAAAAAATAATTAATATTATCTAAATTTCTTAAATAGACAATTATTGTCTTCGTACCGCTGTTCTCCCATCAAATTTCAAAATTTCATTGATCCTGGATTGGCCGGAAACTCTTATTGTTCTTATCTCTAAGGTTGATCATCCTATGCATATGAAGGAGTTCAGATCAATTAGCCTCTGCAACGTGCTATACAAAATCATCACGGAAGGTTTTGGTTAATAGAATTCAGCCTTTCCTGCAAGACCTCATTGAACCTCTTCAAGGTAGCTTTATCCTTGGCAAAGGTACCTCCGAAAACATCATCATAACCAAGGAAACTTTCCACACCATTAACAAAATGACGGCCAATAAGAGTGCGGTGGCATTCAAGATTGATCTTGAAAAAGCCTATGACAGAGTGGATTCGAATTTTCTTAAAGCCACTCTCCAAGATTTTGGGTTCCCTTAGATAACGGTCAAACTCATTATGAATTGTGTTATGTCTTCTAATTTGTCTATTCTTTGGAATGGTTGCAAGTTAGATAGCTTCCATCCTTCTAGAGGACTGAGACAAGGAGATCCGATATCTCCTTATTTGTTTGTCCTTTATATGGAAAAGCATGCCAGGATGATCCAAATGAAGGTTGATGAGGGTGGTTGGCAGGGAATTATGCTAACTAACCAAGAGCCAGCTATCTCCCATCTCCTCTTTGCTGATGAAGTTTTGCTGTTCTGCAAAGCAAAGAAATCTCAGGTTAAAGTTGTGATGGAAACTCTAGACAATTTCTGCAAAATATCTGGGATGAAAGTCAGTCTAGATAAATCTCGAGCTCTTTGCTCCCCCAACATTAGCAGACAAAAGAAGGAAGCCATTCGTAATCTCACTACCATTCGTTTTGTCTCAGACCTAGGTAAGTACCTGGGAGTTCCCATCTTGAAAGGAAGAGTAAAGAGAGCTACCTTCAATCCAATTGTTGAGAAGATCTCTACTAGCTAGGTTGGCTTCATGGAAGAGCAAGTTACTAAACAAAGCTGGCAAACTATGTCTAGCCCAATCAGTGGTTTCTGCTATACCCACTTACAATATGCAATCTCTTTGGTTGCCTTAGTTAGTCTGTAAGGACATTGACAAGCTAACGAGAGGATTTCTTTAGGGGAAGAAAGATAGCTCTACAGGAATTCATCTGGTCAAGTGGTCTACTGTGACTGTGCCTAAGAAATTGGGTGGACTAGGAATCAAACATAGCAGACAGACAAATGTGGCGTTGCTGGGGAAGATTGTTTGGAATATTCTCAATGAACCTGATAAGTTGAGTTCCAAAGTGTTAATTGCCAAATATGTGGGCGAAGATTCTATTTTCCTAACGCACCCAAAGAGAAACTGTTCCTATATTTGGCAAGGCATTCTTAAAACAGTTGATCGCCTTAGAGATGGGTTCAAGTTTCGAATGGGCACAGGAGATGTCTCAATCTGGTATGATCATTGGATTGGAAATAGTAGGCTTTGCCATGAGGTTAATTATGTGCATATCAGTGATTCTGATCTTAGAGTCTGTGATCTTTGGGATAGTGGCAAGTGGAATCTCCGGAGACTTGCCACTGTATTACCGCAGCACTTGCAGAATAAAATCTCTCATATCACTATCCCTTCCTTTAGCAGATGTAGTGATTGTTGGGTTTGGACAGAGAATTGTTCGGGTATTTACATTGCTGCTAGTGGCTATAAATGGCTGACCCACCATCACAGTACGACCGAAGTGGATTCATGGAATTGGGTGCGGAAAATTAAAGCTCCGGCTAAAATGTTCTTCTTTATCTGGCTTTGTTTACATGGGGCCCTTCCAACTAATGCTTTCCGTCATTCTAGGCACTTGGCTTCTTCCCCTAGGTGCTCTCGATGTCAGGGGAGAAGGAAGACATAATCCACTGTCTGAGGGACTGCCCTCTTATTGGTCAACTTTGGGATAGTGTTGGTTTATCCAGTTCAGTAAATTTCCGTAGTGGTGACTTGAGAAACTGGTTGGAACATTATTTAAAGAAAGACTTTAATCCCCTCTTCCTAGCCACCTTGTGGTGGGGTTGGCGTTGGCGGAATGAATGTGTTCTGGGAGATAACTCGTGGAATATCCATAAGGTCCTGCACTACATTAGTAGCACAGTCCATGACCTGAAGTTGTGTTTTGGATTGAAGGATCAGAACCAGGCAAGAATTCCAAGGGAAATTGGCTGGGCTAAACCTATAAATGGAAAACTGAAGATCAATGTGGATGGAAGTTGCATGGGGAATCCTAAACGTGCAGGTTTTGGTGGTGCTTTACGCAATCATAATGGAGATTGGGTGCATGGTTTCTCAGGATGTCTTGGTGCAAAGGATATTCTATATGCAGAACTTATGGGGATCAAGACAGGTCTCATGGTTGCTTGGCAGCTCAACTACAAGGATGTCATCCTAGAAACTGATTCATTGGAAGCTTGCAGATTGGCCAAGTCCATGGGTCATAACTTTCACACTTATGGAGTTCTTTTGGCAGATATTCACGCATTAAGGTCTAGACAGTGGCAAGTAGAAGTTTTCCATATCCTTCGAGAAGGAAATCGTTGTGCGGATGCCATGGCTAAACATGGAGCGAATCATGTGGATCTTTTTCGCGACTGGAATCTTCCCCCAGAGGGCCTTAGTGATCTGCTAGCAGCGGACGCTGCTGGTTCGGTTTTTGTCCGTTGTTAGTTCTGTCTTTTGTTTCTTCGCTTTCTATACCAAAAAAAAAAAAGTATGTAGTAAGAAAAATTGATCCTATGTTCCATTTAGTATTTGGTGATGGATGCAATGCTCCTCATCAAGTAGTGTGTGATGCTACTTGATAATTTACTAAGGCTTAGTTTGGTATTGTTGTAACCTTTTGAGAGCTGCTGAGTTTTCTAGACTCTCTAAAGGCTGCTATCAAAAAGTTATAATAATATCACTTAGTAAAATAATGTAAAAGTTACTCTCAATAAGTAGAATCCACAAAAATAGTGTTTGATAAAATTATTCTTAAAATCTAAAATGATTATAATGGATATAAATACTAAAGAGAATAATTTCTACTTTTAATGTCATTAATAAGAGTAAGGTTATATTAGTCTTTTAAGTTTTAGAGAGCACAAGTCATCTCTAAAAAACACCTTATGAGGGCTCTCGAGTGCACCCCCAAGAGCAAAAGTATTCCAGTTTTTTGGTTTATCAAACAGAAAAAATTAACTTATACTTTTTATAAGGTAGAACACCTTTTTAGAGAGCACTACCAAGCTAAACCTAAATCACCTATGATGCATGTTTTTCAATTTAACCTGAATTAAAAATTGTGGTCAGATGTATTTTCGGAGTGACCATTTTTTATTTGGGTGGTCCTAAATTAAATGGAACTATTTTGGATATGACAATAGATAAAATCTAGTCATTTATGAAATTAATAAATGTTGCTAAATATAATTTAAAAGTGGCCAAATTTTATTTGTATAATTCTGAAATTAAATGAAATTTTTTTGGTATCGTACAAATAAAATTTGTTTACTTTTAAAATGCATTTAATTACATTTATGAAATCTTTTTAAACTAAAAAATTATTACAATACGTAACTGGTGATTTAGTGTATCGATACATCTTATAATCATCATCATTAGATTACAAGGTACACTATACACATAATTTGCCAAGGAGCATTGCAGCCCGCACCTTATTATTTAGCATCTTAGCTTTGTGGTTGTGGACAACTATTGTTTCTCAATTTACTTATTTTTTAATGTAGTTGCTAAAGTTTTGATTATTAAATAATTTAGAGTATAAAGTTTTTCTAGTTGTAAACTAATCCAAAAGTTTTTCAAACAAGAAGTGGCCAGAAATATACTTTTTCCCACTTTTTTTTTTTTTTCCGAGACAAGGGTTGCTCTGTGCACCTAGTGTGAGAAAATAGGGTATATTGAAATGTGCTTTTTTCCTGAGTTATTATGTAGAAAAGATATAAATATCTAAAGAAGTATTATTTAGAATACACTAAACTCCAATTAATCTAACTTAAGTTAAGCCATTATAAGAATATAACTCTCCTAATGCTAATTTTATCTATCCATAAGACGTGAATTGAAAGCCTTATTTGAAAAAAAAAATTAAATGTCTAATCACCTTCTTTTGGTATACTAATCACTTAAATTAACCAAATATTAATATAAAGATAGGCACAAAGAAAATATTTTTTTAAAATCTCATACTATAATAAAAGACATCATATATTAATGAGTATGGATAAAAATCAAAATTCAAAAAAATCTATACATTTATAGCAAAGGTATTATATATAATGTTAATATGTAATATTCAAATAACATCACTCAAAAAATCAAAGTTTCATGATCATGGACAGCATAAACTGTTTAGGGCCTAACCGTCACTGTTCAAATAGTTCTGCCATTTTTCTGCTAAAAAAAGGGCATTGTTAATGAGTGTGCGTAATTCTGCCCAGAAATGCCGATCATGGGTGAAGGATCAAGATTTTTGTTTATTTCGCGGTGGTCTTTAAGAGATAAACACTTTGATGAAACATGATAGTTAATATAAAATAATTATATACTAAAGTTAATCAGAACGAAACCATTTTTCACTGTCCATGTATTCTGAAATCACATCGGCACAAAAACAAAGAAATTAAAAAATTGATGAACACAGAATGGCAAACTGAGTAAAAAAATGATACAGTCTGAGGACAGCATTTCTATGTTTATTTTTTTTTTTTTTTTTTTTTTTGGAGAACAAAACACTTCTATATTATTAACTAATAAAAACTTTCTCGGAAAAAAATGGTAGAAACTAATGTAATCTCGTATTACAGTATCCCTATCAAAGCCATTTGCGTAAAGCTTTTTCCAACAAGACCTTAGGAATTCATTATCTGCTAAATGAGGGGAAAAAATAATGAAAATAGACAAAATTGCTAATATACAACAATGATCAAAACCTTAGAGCCAAACAAAATCATACAACCTAGACCTCTTCCCTCATGTACTTGAGGGCTAAGCATGAGAATGGCGAAGCACAAATATAATTAAACTTTGGCAATAAAAATGAACAGCTCCGGCAGCACTTTGTTTAGCAGTCTTTGATTCTCTTCAGTTAACGTACCACACTGGAAATGCTTAGCTTTGATTATCACTCACTTGCGCCTTGAAGACACCATATGTTGGTGAGCTTTTATATCCCTTTGTATTCTGTCTGCATACAAGGGTAGGCGAATGATCTCATTGATCTCATTCAACAGGACTTCTTCCGTAATGTTATCCTTTATGCTTCGCATTACCTGTATCAGAAAATTTGCAGAATAAACTGTTTAACAGGCTTTTCATAATAACTAATTAGACCAAAACATAGGCATCCTGAATAGGAAAGCGGGATAGAATGGGAAAAAGATATTAGGAATAAACCTTTCTATAGGTACTGATCTCATTTGGAGTTGATTTGTCAAATCTGATCCTCATACAGACCCAATGATGCTCCACAGGATCCAGGTAGCACTCAATGATCCTCCCTGAGTAGGAGGAAATATCTGATGCATCTGAAAATGATTTAGAGCCCAGAAAAACCAAAAAAAAAAAAATTATGGTTTGATTTTTATAAATACTAAAGTTGGAAAAATTAACCAGAATTATATCATAGTTTAGACAAACTCCATTGGACACGGAGTCTTGCTGAAGAAATTATACATAGCTCACTTCAAAAGGCCAAACATTGGGTAATTCATGTAGGTAGTTGCATCTTCTGCCCTAATAATAATAATATTAATAGTAACAGCATTAATAACATTGATGATGGTATCAAATAATACTGAGGGCCAACAACCTTTAAAAATAACTTTATTCCCTTCCATTAACTTCTTCTTTCCGCGTTCAAACAGATAAAGGAGAGGTCGATCACCAGCTCCCACCTATCAACGAAGACATCATCAATGTATTCAGATTGTTATGATAAAATGAGAATTAATGACACAAACTAATTCATTTTCTTAACTTGAGGAAAGGTACATATACAACCTCGCAGATGAAGTCAACAGTGTTCATCTCAGGGTATTTCCACTTCAGAAGACCTTCATGTGTGCGAGGGACATATGGATCATCCCAACCCTGATAGAATCCAACATCAATAACAAGAGAAAATTTGATAACCCAGACAGCATCTACCCATATTTATGAAATGTGATAGTACATTGTCAGTAAGTAAGCCAGGCATTTTTTGCCGGGAAAAAAGGGGGTAAATCTGTATCTAGATTGCTCAGTAGCCAATAGTTACTCATATATTGAAATAACTGAAAAATTTGAACTGCGCATTCATAGAGCATCGATTCAACTACAGCCAATCTCAACTTGGGAGGTTCAATCTTCTAGAGATACTAATTATTACCTGGAATACCAGACCATCTGATGAATGCGAGAGTTGTGGAATGAATTTGTGAAGGAGCTTTGACACAGTAGAGAGTAACCAAAAACCCTTCCTCCTCACCTGAAACAAAAACACAATCAAGTTGATCCCGCTGGAAATGCTCCTGAAAATAGAATATTAAATATCACTATACATACACTAAATGGCTCCAAGTCATATCTGTAATAAGGATTTATACTCTTGGAAAGAGCCTCTCGTTCCATGTTACGTGGTTCAATTACTTCTTTCTCCAGCAATTTCCATCTTTCGTAGAATGGCAGCTGCATGCATTAGACCAAAGTGGTCAGGTCAAAGTCTGCAAAGCAAATGTACAGACATCGATCTGGGGACTAACCAGAGATCCACACGTGCATTATGTTGTTTTTCATGTTATTTATTTTTATATATTTTACCAACAATTCAAATACTCTCTCTCATGAGTTACATTTGCAGTCATGCTCAATCAGACGTTAAAAATTGTCAAACAGTATCTTACTGTATCACTATTTTTTTGATAAAACTTATTGTATCACCAATTAGGAGTTACAACTAAACTGCTGCTTCAACAATGACGCAACAAATTATTTCAATATTTGTGATGTCTAGCTAGAACCAGAGATATGGGCTACTTGAGGTCCCAAATTTTCACACAAACCCATGGCCCAAGAATCAGAGCTAGTTCCAAATCCAACCAGAAAGCTTACAAACAGGATTCTTAGGAGCAAATACTCATATTCAGTGATAAATTCAAATACCTTATCTACAATATGATCTATTTTGGGCTGACCACTACATATAGAGATTCAAAATTCCAAAATACAAAGAAGAGTTAACCAATATCAATTTCAATAATTCATAATAGTAGGATGCATAGGATGAACCAACCAAGAAGTCAGCAAACTATTGACGCTACAATTGTCAACCAATATGTATACCTCTGTCACCGAGACTTGATTAATTGCCATCAGATCATAAATGAGGTATCTTCTCTCTTGCTTGTGCATATGAGGATCTGTGTCAATGATCATCTCCCCGTCAAGTAATGTGTAGTGGTGATTCCTCTCAGGTGTACCCTTGAAATGTTTTTATCAACAAAAACAAAATTAGAGCTACCCATTAGAGAATCTGAAATAAAAATTATGAAGCCACTAATCTTCCTCATACACAGACATAAATCTCACATGGAAATAACAGTAAATTGAATAAACATATATACCCCATTTGAGTATCTGCAAGGAAACCGCATATTGATCCTTCGGAAAAGAAATTTTCTGTCAATCAGATAACATGCATCCCAAGTAATCAGCATCATATATCGTGTCCCATCAGCTTTCCATGTAGCATAGTAATATCGTTGTCTTAAGAGTTGTAGATTATCACTGCAAAAAACAAAGTAATCTGATGCCAGTTGGAAAATAAGAGTAGAAGATTTAAAATCAAATTTTAATAAAAAGGATAGTGTTATGAATGAATGTTTCCTTCCCTTTTTTCTCAACATATAAAACTGATCAAGGATAGTATTATGAATGCTGTTTGATCACAAAACATCCATCAACTCCGATCAATTACCAAATCCGTTAGGCCAAAATGCATTTTGGAGTTAATTGTACCATACTTACTAAATAGGGGACTTTCCTGCATATTTTCATAATAGAGAATGTCTGCGTAAATGTAATAAACAGGCTATGAGAGTAATTTACTCTAAGAAGAATCTTATCAATAGGGATAAGATATAATTTCATACTACATGAAGAAATTTTGGAAATTGTTCAAGCTAAAACATACGCTGAAAATAAATTCTGGAATTTGAATTTATACCATTGTAATCTATGCGAATTTGTCAAGTGTCAGGTGTCAGGATCTGATAGTTTTGACACATAATTTATGCCAAAAGTAAACTAATGGAATTCAATATACATTTTCAATAAAAGAAGAATTTCATTAAGATGAAGAAAGGAAGAATACAAAGATATAGGAGGACAAGAGATCCATTTTACAAAGACAAAAGCTAACAAAAGAGAAAAAAATGAAAAAAGCAAAGGTTTCCAATATCTCAACATATCAGAAAGAAACCCCTCTAAAAGGATCATGTCATCATGAGCTTTATACCAAATAGAAGCAAAATGCAAAAGCTTATCCCAAAAAACTTGTTTGCCCGAAATTCCATCAATGAAAATACAGGAATTACACTCCAACCAAATACACCAAATAGTGGCATTTAATATATTATGGAACCATAACATTTTCATTGGCATCTGGTTGTAAGAATTAACATATCTCTTCTGTATGATCCTATCATCTTGTTGAGTCCATTACAAATTAACACTATTTTGAGGTCTATGAGGCTATGAGCAAATCCAGGTCTGCATGTGAATAAGATTAACAGCTTTAACCCTGTATGAGAATTCTAATCAGCTTATTTTCTTGGGCCCAACTAGCTCAGCACCATAAATACACATTTAACCCCTCTCCCCCAGAAAGACAGACGGATGTTCAAAATAGCAAATAAAATGCCAGCCACTCTAGTAACTTGAGAACTGGAAAAATGATGCTAGATCAGCTTCATCAATGCCATTTTCACTTCAAAAACTTCTACAAGATTATGCTAAACAATTTTATTAACAGCACAAGATGCTCTTTTCCAATGAATAATTAAAGTGAATTTGCAATTAAACAGTTAAAAGCTATCTAAATAGATAAATGAGTATGACCATCTAGCTAAGTCTATCCTAAAGTTATATAACTCGGTATAATAGAAATCAAAATTAATGATCAAATGTAGTTAGATAGTACCTGTTCAGAGAAACAGGGTGTGATCCAGGAAACTGCGGACGTCCTCTCCCCTGCAAAGAGATAATATCAAATTGAGTACCCAAAAATAATGCAATCAATTCATGGTATAAATTTATGTGCAAGAAACTAATGTTTCCAAATCAAATAATTGTTTTGGCTGCAAACTTATTTTTGGATTTTGTCAAGATGCACTGAATGTTGAATAGAACCAAAGCAAAACCCCTTACACCGGTATGCATTGCTTTATTTTGTAACATTAATATGGGAAATGATACTAGAGAATGGAAACAGAGAAATACAGCAGCAGAGATTAAGAAATTATTATAAAGGAAACAATGAACTACAAAACACCAACACAGGATGCAAAGATAGGAGGATAAGATGTTCTCCATCAGAAAACAACTAAAACAAAAAATACAGAAAACACCTAAGAATATCGTCAAGAATAGCAGTGAACAATAGCAGCCCACTCCCTCTGTAAATCAGTAACAGAAACCCCCTTAAAAAACCCATTAATTGAGTTCCAAACAGAAGCTAAGAACCTTATTCTATCCCGCAGTTTAGTACTTATTAATCTACAATTTCAAAATCCACAATATTTTTTTGTGAAACCAAGTAACTAGCTTCATTCCAACAATAAATAATTAATATGTCACTGTGTCATAGATGGTATTTTGCTCTTTTCAATAACTATAAGTTGTTTTGTAAAAGGAATGCCAAAGGACCTCAACTATGAAATGATGGAGCATCACCTGACAAAGTCTACACTCAAGTGAAGACAGTCAAAATTGCAGAGATAATTGTTAAGCTAGAAGAATAGGATTAATGAACATAAAAAAGAAATGGCAAATACATGCACAAGTTTGAATCCTCGGAAATTTAGGAAATTACAATAACTCATATTTTCCGATAGGTGAAAAATAACGGGGCAAAGATAAATGATAAATAAGTTTTGAGAACCATCAGCAAGCCACCAATGTGCAAAATACTACTCTTTTTTTCTTTTTCTTTTTCCTTTTTTTTTTGACTGGGCAAAATACCACTCTTTGATCAGACAAAACTCCTGTCAAATTGTCATATTTTTCTATTTTTTGCAAATAGATGGAAGGTTTAAAAAATAGTCTTCGAAGTAAATTAAAAAAGCATACCTTTAGTAGCTTTTACCATGAGGTAAAACAACAATTACATAAACAAGACAAAGTAAAGCAACAAAGTATGAAGTTTAGGTGCCATATGACAAAAACATAAGCATGGTTTAGGTGGTACCCCTCATATGACAGCATCTCTTCATTCCATGTTTGATTATCCAAATTGACTCATAATCTCATATTAAATAAAAGTATACAGAATTCAACAAAAAGCCACTTCATAAACCCACCCCCGTGCCTAGCTTGAGCAGTTGATAACAAACTTCTTGCATTGTATGCAGCAGGTTTGAAGGAATGGGATCTCCCAAAACATCATCATTTGTCAATACTTCATTCCTCATGGTATTCTCCTGTAATATAAAACCAAACATAAGGAAAATCCACATATACATATAACTCCCAGCAATAAGTTGAAGTGATTGTTTACTAAAGATTTTATTGATTTCAACAGAGCAGACTAACTCAAGTGAACAATCAAAGTAATATGAGCAAAGAAATTCAACATCATACATGACCTCATATTGATCTCATACCTGTTATTCACACAACTGTATATCAGAATACAAGCCACCCAGGAAGGCCAACATGTTCACATAACAAGTCCATGGAAGATGATATATAACAAAATAAAATACGCTTATCTTCTGTAACAATATAATTTTTAAGGAAATTTCATAACTTGCTGCAAATTACCACTCCAGTTGTGGTAAAAACATGTTTAGGGATGGGGGATAGATTAAAGTTCAAAATTCCATATCAAAGCCAATAACTAATTTGGTACAATCGTGCACATATAAACCTGTGGAAAGTTACTTCCCAAGCATCTACCCAAGTAAGGAATTCAACCCAGAGGCAGCACTGCAAATTATACCCTCTAGAAGGTGCATCTACCTGCTGAGAAACATCTCCATAATTGTCTATAGCGTGCACCTGCTGAGGATTATCTCCATGATTGTCTACAGCTGGGACACCATGAAAATCTGGTTCAGAAAGTCTCTTCCATTCTGGAGTTTGAGGACAGACAAGATCTTCGGGCTTCTTTTGATGATAAAAAATGTATAGGGCATCGATGTAATCCTGCTTGTAAATTCCTGGGTGACGAGCCCAAGCAAATTTATTTATTGCCTGGAAGATAATACGCACAAAACATGCACAACACATCAATTATTGGAGTGAAGTAGGTATTCAAAACAAATCTATGAACAGTCCTAAGATTTTACTCACCTCGGTCACAGAAATGGATTCTGTACGCACAAGAAAATGAACAATCATATAACCTGTACGATTATGCCCATGTGTGCAATGTACAAGTATATATTTCTTTGTATTTCTTCTTCGCGAGCAAAAATCCAGAACCTAAAAACAACATCTAACAAATATAAATCATAAAACCTCAAGTGAGATATCAGGAACTGTACCACCATTCCTAGGAACACTAACAAGAAGAGAATATTTGACTATCAAATTGTGAGCATTAATCAACAGAACAAATAAATGCAATGCCCATGAATAGCAAAGCGGACACATATCAACGCTACAAATGGAAGCTACCTCATCACAAAATTTTTTCACAGATTCATCATCAGGTACAGAATCTCTTCCTTTGCATCTTATCTGCCAGAAGTAAGCCAAAAAATTAGAATTCAACTGGAATTAACATTCATAAAACAATACCATGAAAGATCGTGCACTACCTTAACATGACCAATCCCTTCTTTTGTCCAATCTGATACTGGATAGTAACGAGTAGTATTTGTCAAATCAATCACTAAACCAAGCTGCAAAATTAATCGAGTTAAGCAATATGATACTGGATGCAACAAATTCTATACAAAACTGAAAAACAGAAAGTAATCGAAACATGTTATGCATAGGACATAATTTAAAATCAAAACAATATATCATAATACTCTTAAATTGCTCAACATCGTTAACTTATTTCCTCAACCTTTGGTTCAGCTATTCAGGTAACAGATAGAACATCTAGATGCCCCACTATTTAGCAAATTTGGGCCTTTCTCCAATTGTTCCTCTCTTTGTATTTATTTAGTAAAAACCAAATGAAATAATAAACACTTATTATCCTCACTGTTTCTGCTCCTATATCTTTCCTATCAAATTCTTTGCAGCAATCTAAGTTGCCTTTTGCCAATAATGCTTCCTTGGACCACCAAATTTATGTTATTCCTGATGCATCATTACATATGTAAACAACAGACAAGTTCCTTTAAATGTTGTAAGTAATATAAATAATAGAACATTCAACACTTTATAGAGTTTTGGCTGAAGAAAAAGATCAGTCACATTAAAAGCCGATGAGAAGTCACATCAAAAGATTTAACCAAACCACCTTAAATAATGAGATCAAGTTGATCAACAGTATGTATATCAGAGATATACTATTCTCAATCCGTTTATATACTTGGAAAACATATACTTAGCTTTCCATAGCAGAAAATATTTAATCAACTGACTAAAACGATGGCTACTATGCTTTTCCTGTACTCACTTCTCTACCTAAAGCTCGTTGCTGAAGAATTGCTTGCTTGGGAGTATATTTTTGGCTTGGAATGTGATCACTGAAGGATTCACTGAGTGGAACCTTTGAAGGTATTATGCATCCTAGTTCTTGACCATGTGGTGGGCAGTCTAACCAACCTACAATATAGGATCAACTTAATTATTAAAAAATAAATAAATAAATAAAAGAACATAACAGTAGCAACAATATTATAGTCATGAAGGACACTGAAAAATGATCTGAAAATTTGAACCAGTACGTAAGGAAACTTGTATCATGAAGCCAACTATGAAAAGAGCTAACCGGAAATCAGGTGTATAAACTATTGAAACAAGAAATAGTAATTTAGTTAAAGAAAAATGTCCTCTTCAGGAAATAAGGACCTGTAACAATCATTTGAAAGCATTAAAAAAAAAAAAACTACAATCAGAATAATAATATCTAAATGATAAAGTACTGGTTTACAATAAGGGGCCTGGGCCATGAACAACATCTACACCATATAGTTAACAATACCACAAAACCATTCACCCATATTGAAAATGATAACATTTAACATAAACAACAATCTTCCATACAATTCTAGCATATACAGAAAAAATAAATACATAATCTTCCAATGCCAAAGGTTATTTGTAGCTTCATTTTTTCAGAGGTATCGTTTAATTTGAAAAGTTGAATGCCAAAAAAGAAAACAGAAATGAAAGAAAAATGCAACATTATTAGTTCTTAAACTACAATGAGGTGAAAGTACAATGCAATATCTCAGCAGCTTGTAAATTGTAATATAGCCTTCAATATTTGGCAATAGATTCTTGTATTGTTTTTATAAAAAAAAAGAAAAAAAGAAAAAGAAAACTCACCAGGAGGAAGCATGCTCCTATCATAAGGTCTAGAATTCATATTGTAAGATCTCTTTCCATGCCCCCCACGATCCATTTCTGGGGGCCTTCTTTTCCAACCTCTGCGTGTCTCTTCACTATTCTGAAGCATAAAGAGCTCATTATAAGAACCAGCATAGAAAAGTATGTTGGCAAAATGACACAAGAGATGGCGATTCATCAATAATCCAATAAAATGCACAAGATTGCCATGAGTAAAAAGAGGTGAACGACCAACTGAGGTGCAATTTGTATGCTTAACAATGAAAAGGTGCACAAAACTTTTCCACATTGAAGTTCATTGATACAAGTCAACAGCAAAAACAACACCTCAAAACACTTCCATTGGTGTATCGATACAATTCTACCAAACAAAAGTTATGCAAGCAGGCGAAGCTTTCATGCGTCACTGAATTGGGAAGACAGTCTTATATTAAATTCTGGAAGTGTCACACGATACGTCTACCGATAATAATCACAGAAATTTTGAAAAAACACGTTGTGTTTGGTTCTGGAGAAAAAAGGGACATTGTTTTAGCAGAACAATCGACTTGGTTTCTCTTTCTACGGTGGCTGATTTCTCGTACTACTCATGATGCCTGTTTAACCGAGACTAAGGGGGCGAGTAACAAAACCGAAAGAGAAAGAGGTAAAAGTTTTAAAAAAAAAAAAATGGAAAAGAAAAAGAAGATTATGGTATTGGAAATGAGGAATATTATATTATATACCGTGTGGTAGCTCATAGGAGCTGTGGATTGAGAAAGAGAAGGAGAGTGAAGTGAAGAAGAATCAGGTTAGGGTTTTGGTTCGAAGAAGGAAGGGAAAAGGGAGAATCGATGTTGGGAAGAGGAGAGGTTAAGGTAAAGGCTCTCAAGTTTGAAGATCTGCGGCGTTCGGCTTTCGCTTTGGCTATGTTACGTCTGCGTCTTCCCCTCGTGGAATAACCGACATTGCCCCAACCTCCTCTCCCTGTGCGTTTTTCTCTGTTAATTTTTTTTTTTTTTATATAGCGCATCAAAAATAAATTTTTTTAATATTTTACTTTAATTTGTAAAACCATTTTTTATGAATATTTTAGCAATTTTGAGTTAAGAATAATAATTAAGCAAAATTCTATCTAGAATATAGATTCTATGTAATAAAAAATAAGTAAAATTCTCTTTAAAATTTATCTAAAATCGTACATTGCATGATTGACATGTTGAACTTCTTAAAATAAAATTTGAGATAGAATAAATTTTAATCGTTTGTTAAAAAATACTAACGTATTTTACTGTACCAAAAAATATGAACTTAATTCCTCATTTTTTATCTTTATTAACTATTTTTTTTTCAAGAAACATAATATTGACTTTTATTTTTGGTACAAAACATAGTGTTGATTAACAAAGACAAAAGATATAAACAAGAACATTAGACACAAGTGACGTGACATCTCCTCTAAACAAACCTTAAACATCGCGAGAGCTTAAAAATAATGTTGTTTACCTTTTTTTTTTTACGGGGTCATGCCAAAATATATGGAAGGTTTAATAATTAATTGTGGGTGGGTGAAAATCTAGGTTATTCTTATGATAAATATAATAAAAATATATGGATTAGAACAAAATTTTAATGAAAATGATTTCATAAAAGATTACTCTTAACTATGACAAATTTAACATTTCTCTTGCCAAAAGCGTATTTGTTCATACTCTAGTATTATTAAAATAAACAATTATTAAAACAATTTTTGTACAAATTAGAGTTGATTTACCTGATTAACCTTTCACTCATACATTATCATAACTTAAATTCGATTTTCAGGTTTCTTCGGTAGTTAAGTGATTTGTAAATATCTTTGTGAATATTCGATGAATCCAAAAGTACGCCCTAACTTTAGATTGAAGCGAGTTTTCCCCTCAACCTAAATTTTATCCCATCAAAAAATTTTGACAATTTTACTCTTGATACATCTAGAGGTATTTTAGCATTACTATCATGAATACAACAACAATTGAGTATTGTCCTACTAAGTGGGATCAGCCACAAAGATCATACAATGTCATGAATCGTTTAAATACTTTTATGAAAAATATTTTTGTAAAAATCTAATATGTATAGACACTATATAGAATATCGTATATTGATGTGAGTGTAAATGATATATATTATAGAATATCATATAATATAGGAGGACCAAAATTATGGTCTTCTTAGACAATTTATCTCTCTATAATTTAAATTTGTATATTTGTCTCAGGAATTAAAGTTACTTATCACCTTAATTAATCTTTTATGCCTAAATATAATAGTTAATTTTTTATCAATGGTTGAAACTGCACATTTTATCTTGTAAAGTGCATTCTTTACTCTAGATGAGCCAAATTTTAATTAAATAATATTTGATCATTTGTCAACTATGAGAAGATACAAAATATCTAAAGTAATTTTTATTATTATATATTTAATAATGAAGATATTTGATTTTTTAGAATAATATTATTTATTTTTTTAGAATAATATTTTTACATACAAATTTTTAGTTTAGTTTAAGTTCTATTAAAAGTTAGAAAGATTTTTATATGTACACAAGTCTAATACCTCATATTTAAGCACGTCCATAACAAAAGTGGATTTACTAACTTTATTTAAGATATATTCACTTATTTATGGATTTCATTAATTTTATTACAAATATATCTAAATATGAGATATTAAACTTGTACCTATCTAAAAGTTATTAGACACCGAAAACTTTTATTTTTGAGCGGTTGTTTTCTAAGTTTTATTTATTTTAAGAAATAATTTTTACAAGTATTTTTAATAAAAGTTAACTAAATACATTTTCATCCGTATTTTTCATTTTCAGTAAAAATTAAAACAAAAACACCCAAACAAAATATATATGCCCTAAATTTTCGCCTTATTTACTTTCCTTTTTCACTAGAACTGACTAGTCGCGCATTACTAAACGCTATCGTCGTTTGGAGCCCAAAACCCACTCACTCCTTGAGCTCGTGCAGCGAGTCAGCGACCAGCATTTAGACCAGCGAGAAGCGAGCGAGCCTCCCGTGAGCTTTCGTCTTGTTTCTCTGCCATCACCATGAAGCTCGTCAGGTCTCAGCTCTGTCGTTTACTCCTCTCTCTCAAGTCTCATTCTACGTTTCTTTCTGTTTTACTATTTCTCTTTTTTTTCTTTCAATATGAAGCTAAAACCTCCCTATGAAAACTCGAGCAGGTTTCTCATGAAGTTGAACAACGAAACCGTGTCAATCGAGCTCAAGAACGGTACTATTGTCCATGGCACGATTACAGGTTTTTTTTTTTTCTTATCCCTTTCACTCTTACGCTGTTTTCAGATTGTATTGTTGTTGGCCTTTTGATTTTGTTGCTGGGTTTTTGTTAAACCCTAGGTTTGCTTCGCAACGAAACATTTATGATTTTAGCGTTGCAGCCTCTAGTGTTTGATATCATTTTTTAATTGCATATTGAAGGGATGCTCCCTGGTTTCCTAATTGCTAAACCTAATGCAAATTTTGATAGCATCTTCTGAGCATTACCAGAATTTTAGTTAGTTATTTGTTTATTTTTTGAAACTGGTTGCAATAGTTCTTTTTTCTTGTGGAAAAACTTTTAAATGATGAGATTTTACTTGGCAGCCACATATGAATTAGGGTCTGTCAATGGATCTCGTCTCTTGCACTCTGTAATCACTGCCCAGTTGATTTCATCGATGTCAATCTATTATAGGTAGAAAAAGGTGAAGCAGGAGGCAGATTCTGTTGTTTATGAAATATTTTACTCGTTCTTCTGCTAGTTTGAGTTGAACATTCTACCATCAATACCTGCTTATTATGCTTGTGATGCTATGTCTGACACCCATCTTAGCTCTTTCTTTTATTTATAGGCCTTATATATATAATGTATCAGTAAGATGGGATTTCTGTTATCAGCATGATAGCTTGCAACTTATGATATAACTAATATGATTTGGAATCCTTCTTTCCCCTTAAGTGGGAGTTGAACACATGTTGATGTTTTGTTTCACAGAGTTGGTTGTAGTTTCTCTGCTTCTTTGTATCTATTTACAGTTTTCAATATAAATACTATCCCCTAGGTTGCTTCTTGTTCAGATTACTAATGTTTTCAGACTTTGAAGTAGCTCTTTGCACCTAAACTTGCTATTGGATAAGATTTTTCTTCCCCCCCCCCCCCAACCCTTTCCCTTTCTGTGACTTTGCTTTGGCATTCTGCTGAAGGCTTTTTCAAGGGGAGTTGCCATTTCTGTTTTTTTCCCCCCATTGTTCCAAATCATGCTATTTTCATAGATATAACTTGCATAATGATGGGTTGTTTGTTGTCTTTTCCTGTTTTGCACTCGGTCTTGTCCTCTTTGTACTGTCCTTCTTTCTTCTTAATTATTTTTTATATAATGGTTGGTGTAAAATATTAGCTATGACTGTTTAAACCTTAAACTAGGAACAGTAGGATAATGATTGTTGCTTATGACATTTGGCTAGAGGCATTTTAAACTACGGAGTCTGGATAGCTCAATTGGGTGGTAGATCAATTGAAATTTTGTTCCCTGGCAGTAATCAACCTCCTAGCCTATGGAACAAGTATTCTTACCGTAGTAATTTAGAATCTTCACACTGAACCTGCAAGGCTGGATCATTTTTAAAGTCTAGTCTTTATGGCTCTTCTGTGATACCCTGTACATCTTACTTATGGCAAACTTGGAGAAATATGGCATTGCTCCTGACTAAACCCCCGGCCATCTGCATTGTGGATTTAGTCTGTCACTTTGTCTTAGCCACATAAACACGAACCTCACAGGTTTTAAATGCGTTACATCTGCTATCTTTGGTGGTATTAAATTTTGGAAGGCCTGAAGCACAGGTCTGTCGCCTATCTTCATGAACAAGTGGTGAAAACTCTTGTTAATAAGTAATGTTTATAAATAGTTAGTTGAAAGTGAACATGGCTCATGAGGGTCATAAATTTATAATTGGGCAATATATTGCTACTTCCTCATTATCCAAACACAATCTAATTAAGCATCAAGAATTACCTCACCTTGTTCTAGCGAATACATGTCAGCTCATGTCTAAATAAAGAGCTTGTCATTTAGTGTCTCAAAGCCTTTTTTGGGGGAATGCGGGTGAGAAATATTAAGCTTTAGTTGTACTGATCCTTGGACTTGATGCTATGCTACAGGTGTTGATATCAGTATGAATACACATTTGAAAACAGTTAAACTAACCCTGAAAGGGAAAAACCCTGTGACTTTGGATCATCTTAGTGTGAGAGGCAACAACATTCGTTATTACATCCTTCCTGACAGCTTGAATCTTGAGACTTTACTGGTTGAAGAGACTCCTAGAGTCAAGCCTAAGAAGCCAACTGCTGGTACTGTATATTATTTGATTGATGCAACAATATTTTTCCAAACAGGCCTAAGTTGTGTTTGGGTTGCCTTATCTCAGGATTTCTGGTTTTTAATGTTTTGATTCCATTTGCAGGGAAGCCTTTGGGGCGAGGAAGGGGACGAGGACGTGGACGTGGCCGTGGCCGTGGCCGTTAAGTTCCATATCACAAATTTTGTGGCACTTGGCTGTATACCGTTATTGTAGGAAAATTTTCTGGGCAGTTTTAAAGACATCCAAGGAGTGTTCTTGTTAATTAGTCATGACTGTGTCAATGTTGCTATTTTCTTACATCAGTGATTTCAAGTTCTAGTGTATAATTCCTTCCTGTAGGATAATGCCTAATTCCGCTCAACTGAAAGGAGCTGCCTATATGTGTAGTTTGTGGGATAAGGTGAAGAAGTTAAAGGAAAGTGCGGATCCCCTTGTTCGTGGTCGTGGTTGTGTTAATTTAAGACTTTGTTTACATATTTTGGACCTTAAAGTTGACACCTTTTTAAGGGGGAAGAATATTTGAGACAGGGCTCTCGTAGCTTTATTACTGACAGGACCGAATCTGGAGTTGTAAGGCTCATAGTTACTGTGAGATTTGATCTTGTGCAACATCTAGTAATGATTTTCAAGGAAATTAGAAGGACCTGAACCAACTGGTAGTTTAGGACACTGGCGGCATGTTTAGAGAAAGATTATTTTGGAGCAAAATTATATTTTAAAAGAATTATTTCAGAAACTTTTCTATTACAAATTGTTTTGAACTTAAAGTAACTTAATTATATTTTAATAGAAGGTGATATTAAACAATTTAATGTGTTTATATATAATATGATATGATGTATTGTGGAGTTTAAATGTAAGTATTTGATGCCGAATTTGGTCTCCATGTTGAGTTTTCCGGTGCTGCATGATAGCGTTATACGAATCTGTTTCAACATTTTTAAATATCTTTGACGACAACAAAAATATGTTTAAGTATCTAACCTCCTTAATTTTATTTTGAACGCATCTTTCAGAAATTAAACTATAATGTATTTACATTCAAAATATTGAATTGTTGGGGCAGTATTAGGGGTTCACGGGTTAGGTTTGAATATCTAAATTGATTAACTTTAATCAAATTGGTTTAATGATTTTTAAGTTTTTTAAATAAATATGAATTAAACTATTTTGACAAATATTGTGTTGGTTTAGTTTGGGCGTTTGAATTAAAGAAAAAAATAAGAATTGATATTTTATGAAATACTTAACAATAATTTAGATACGTAAATGTCTTCAATAAACGCAAAAAAAAAAAAAAAAAGCACTAAAGAGTGATCTAATTACTAAAATTTAAGTTCACAACTTTAAAAACTTAAAATAAAATTAAAAAATATAGTTTAGTGTTTGAGCATTAGGTTGAAAATTATAAGTTCAAGAATCCTAAACTGAGTTAATAATAATTGATTTGGATATGTTCTGGCATAAAATTATCTGATTACTTAAGCCAATCGAAACAAATTTCATTTTTTGGCATAGATTTCCAAACTCATTGGGTCGCCCTTATATAATATTAAACAATTTTTTGTATAAACATTTACTTTTAAATTTATATAACTAGTGTTTTCTGACCCGCTGGATATAGGGGTTAAAAAATATTATTTTAAAAAGAAAAATTAAAAATTAATTAAATTAAATTGTAAGATAAAATTTTAATATAAAGTAACAAACTATTATTTAAATATAAAATATGCAAAATTGATACATATTATTATATCAAATGAATTAATTGTGAAAGTATAACATAGAATCCAATAAGAAAAATATAAGTATAAATTGAATAAGTAGGGTTCATTTCACGTTCGTTTGAAATTTTCAACTTCTCATAATACATTGTATCATATAAATATAATTATAAAAAAATAACTATACATAACGTTCATCTATGAACTAAAAAGTAAAATTAAAAACAATAATCATTATTAGATAAATGCATTTTAGAATATAAAATAAAACAGATAAGTTTTACAATTATATATCTATACTATTAATAAAACAAAAAAAAAGTTAACATGGAAAGTTTTACATGTATCAAAACCAAGTTAATTCTACATTAAATGCATTCATTTTAAAAATAAAGGGGAAAAAAAAGAAAATTAAGTTAAAAAAGGAACAAAGTAAAAAATAAATATATTCATTTATTTGAAAAAAAATCACAAGAAAAATATTATTAATATTACATATGAATAAAACTAGGAATAACAATAGAATATTAGTTTAATTTTTAAAAAGAATATATTAAAGACATTTTAGGATAATTGAATTAAAATGTATTAAATAGGAAGTGGCAATAGATAAAAAAGTGTGGCAATAGCCACTTTCTCACATAAGGATAATTTTTGAAAAGATTAAATTTACTATATATAGAAGATTAAATTCTAATTTTTTAAATAAAAATTTTCTTTTATAAATTTAATAGATGATATTTGATTAGTAAGATATTTAATATCTATTAACATTATGCCGAATCTCTATGTAAAAATTTGTAAATAAATATTATAGATATCTATGAAGCACTAAGATAATATATGATACTGATACGATCTGACATTGATATAGGGATACGATAGCAGTTTAAAATATAAGATATGGGGATATATATGTATATATATGTGTATATATATAGAAGGCGAATTCTGCTATGTACTAGAATATCTATGGTGCATAGTGCACCGTTTAAAATAATTTGGTGCACCGTGTTGCTGCACTTTGACTTAGAAGAAACAATTGGGAATAGCTGGTTATTATTATTATATTATATTCTTTCTAGAGGATTCTATAGTGGTTTTGGGACCATCACACCCCGCTTGAGCGATGACGTAGCCATCGCTGTCGCCCCCGCTGTCGCCACCTTCATCCGCCTCTCCCCATACATGGATGCAACGAATGAGCAGTAGCCATGGATGACATTTGTGAAGGGAATGACTTCTCGTTCCCTCAACACTCAGCAGCAGAAGATTCTAGAACCTTGGTCCAAAATGCAGGCCATCCCCATCGAGAACGAGATCGACAAAATTCTTGATGTCAAGAAGCACGAGGATGTTCTTTGGAATTCAATCAAAGCACACCCCCTGCATTTTGGTTAATGGGAAACAAAACTAGGTTCAGAAATTCACTGCATCTTCCAAATGAGGAATGAATGAGTCATATGGGTTCAAGTCCTATAACAAGTTGACTGTATCTTATGCTAATAGCTACTTTATACTTATTGCAAAATTCTCTTTTGATTTGTATCTCCTTAAGAGCACTTGCATTAGGATATCAATCATTACTAATTTAATTTCATAGCAGCCATTGTAGCCCACTACTCTTTTTGATTTCACGTTGTCTCTTTGAATTGTGCGATTTGGAATTTTCTTTGCCACTTGCATATGTTTATGTGGCTTTTGAAACTGAACCTTCATCAGGAAACAGAGGCCAATGATGGAAGTCGAAGAGGTTTTGGAAGTAAGAGAAGTGTAATAGGATGTGGATGGGAAATGGGGATTAGGCCAAAATAATAGGCTTTCAATTGTTTTTATTCAAAAATTGGGTTTCAATTTCAAGAAAAGAAAAAAAATTCAATTACACAAGACAATGGACTCCACTGGTAACCCGTTTCAAATCCATATCATTGATGTTATAGTGACCCAAGTGACGGTTTTGATAATGATAAAGAATACAATGCACCAAATTATTTTAAACAGTGCACTATGCACCATAAATATTCTGGTGCACAACAGAATTCGCCATTATTGAATCATAATATACAGGCCAAAAACAATTTTGTTCAAGTATAAATACAAAGTATTTTCTTCTCCTCAAAATCTTTAGTATCTTGCTACTTGAAATCACCTCCACCCTCCTTTTTCATGTTTTTCTATGCCTATGCATCATAGCTCTTTGTCCTATCAGCAGCTATAATACCAAGTTACAGTGAGAATGCAACTTTTTCATTTGTTGTCATATTTCCCATTGTGCAAGTAGCCTAAATGCTGTGTGTCCAGGAAAAGAAAAATTAAGTGCAGAGATGCCAGTAGGATAGAGTTAGTCGCTTCATATTATATAAACTATTTTTATTATATAAACATTAAAAATTTTATACATCCATAAGAAAAAAAATTTTAACTACTTTTATCTTATACTCTTAAAACTTTTATATATATTAACTTAATTTTTGTAAAATCTCATGCACTGCATAGGTAAAAAGTATTGATTTATATATAATTTTATATATGAATGGAATTTATGAAAATCTACTTCTTCTTTTTTTCACTCTTATGTCAAACATATTCTAAAAGCCTCCCATACCATCATCTATCTATTTCAGAATAGAATTGATAAATATTAAACTATCTTCTTTAAAATATTTTTAATTGACATGTAAAACAGATTTGACTAATTAAATAAAAAAAATAAAACATATCAGTTTCATTTAATTGCATCCTTTATATACTCCCTAAATCAATAACACATAACTAAAATAAATTTTTGAATATTCTTCTTTTCTTTGTCTAATTTCAAATACATTTAATCTATTTCCTTATGGGGTGTTTGGGAAACTAAAAAAACCAACTAACGAGTACAATGGGGCCTAGTTTTTTATGAACATTATTTGATAACTACCTAAATATTATAAAACTAGTTTTTATTTGAACCTAAAACTAGTTCTTAAAAAAATCAATTTTAAATATTTTATTTCGTTTCAATTTTTTCTCGCTTTTATTTTATATCTTCTCATTATTATTTTTCTTACTTTACACCAATTAATTCTTTTTCCATTGACCTTGTCAATCCTCTGCTATCGTCGTCCACCACCATTCACTACCACAGTCTACCATCTTTTGCTACCGACTGCCACCGCGGTCGACACTGCTTGCCACCAGCCGCTGCCGATTGCCATTGTTGGCCGCCACTGACTGCCATTATCCATCATTGTTTGCCACCGTCGCTGTCCCAACCGCCACCGTTTGCTATCCCTAGCTATCATGATTTTCCACTGCTCGTTGCAGCTAGCTGCCATTGTCCATCACTGTCGGCCGCCACAGTCCGCCAGAATGGTTTTTTAATGACACAATAAAAAAAAAAGGTACAATAGAAGAAGAAGAAGAAGAAGAAGACATATATTAGAACTAATTTTTAAATTATCGAACCAAATAATATTCAATAAAAAACTAGTTCATTTTTATACCGATTAATATAACTAGTTCTACTTTGTACCATGTTAACTCGATTTTTGAAATTGCCAAACACTCCTTGGTTAGAATTTTTTGAAACAAAAATATGTAGAATTTTTCATGTTTTGACACATGTAAACTTTTCATATATAACAACTTTTATTTTATAAGTAGTATAGATGTTAAATCATAACTTTTCTATCTATGCTAATAGATTGATAGGCACATAATAAAATAGACAAGAGAATAGATCATACCAAACCGAAATAAACTATTCTTTACCGAATCAAATCAAACTAGACTAGATTACATTAGATTTGACCATATTAGACTAAGATAGATAAAATAAATTAGACTAGCTCGAGTCAAATTGGACCAACTTGAATTCAATTAGACCAAATCAAATCAAATTAGAGTAAACCGAATCAAATTGAACTAGACTAGATTAGACAAAACCAAACTAGGCCAAACTAAATTGAGTTGGACTAGCCTAAACTAAAGCAGACTAGACCATAATTGATTAAATCAAATAAGTCCAGACAAAACTGGATTGGACTAGCTAGATTGAATCAAATCGAATTGAATCAAACTATTCTAGATTGAACCAAATTATATCATACCATATTAGAATAATATTTTTACAAATTTAAGCTTTGGTTATTCGAAAATTGAAGGTTCTCAACGTATTTTTTATTACATTAGGGTTGGTATGTAAGGATTATGATTCTATTTTATGCTCATTCAACAAAATGATATAAATTTGCCTCCACCTCCCCTTTTGGGGGAGGGGCGTTAGATGAATGGTATGAAATAGTTACCCTATTTCTGCCCTTATTTGATGAAATAATAAATGAAGCATAAATCATTTTTTGAAAAATAAAATAAAAAGACAACAAGAAAGAAATGGAGAATGGATTTCATTTTTATTCTTGCATATTAAAAGTAAAGCTTTAATATTATATTCAACAATTTACAGTACATATAAACAAAAAACATTTAAATATTAAACTATTTTATTCTTCTTATTATAAGTGTATAGCCATCTGCATTATTTGGATTGATTTTATTCTTTATTTCACATTAGTTTGATTGTCCCAAGACCACAAGATAGAAAGATGTTTCACTAAGCTAGTATAAGTGTTCTAATGGTGATAAGTTTAGGTAGTTTATATAACATCTTAAATTTAAACTTTATTATCACTGTTGTAGAAAAAAATTTAATTGCCCCAAAAAAAGGGAAATGACCTTTCACTCCATACAATGTTTATTATTTGGCGTAAAAGTGGGGATGTAATGAATTGAGCCAGCGGTCAATTTGAACTTGGCCCATCCTGTGTACTCTATACTAGGAAGCAGCTAAGACAAAGATTTGGGATTGGGAAGTAGTGGCACTCGCCAATTTGACACCCACCAATCCACCATCACCCGCGCACGCACGCAACCCCCATAAATCATCCACCACACCATCGCATATCTATAACATAACACAACACAACGCAACGCAACGCAAAGATACAAGAGCTGCAACAAAGGGCAAGAAGGCACGTGGCACCGTCATCGAAGAAGATGGGAAAGGGAAAAGAAGCGGTGGTGGTTGTTGGAGCCCTAGCGTTCGCGTGGCTCGCCATAGAGCTCGCCCTCAAGCCCTTCCTCAGCAAGACCCGCGCCTCCATCGATAAGTCCGACCCGACCCAAGACCCCGATGATGTCCCTCCAACCGAGCCCAAACCCCTCGACGAGTACGACACCCCTCCGCCGCCTCCCGAAGCTGTCGTCGGAGCAGCGGGAGACGCATGAAATTCGACACGCAGCAGCCAAGTATTGTCGTTCATGTGTCGTGTCGTGTCGCGGGTGCTGTTTTCTTTCTTTCTCGTACTGTGAATTTGTGATGTGGTTTAGAGTTGTAGTTTGTAAAAACATCTAATTATTGTGTCTTCTGTTCTGTTTACTGGAACATTGGAATTTTAGAATGCGATGCTAGGTTATGGCAATTGGTATTTGGTATTTTTTCATTTTTCTTTTAGCTGTTGCGATTTTGCTGCCTGCAGCCATCCAACAAATTAACAGGTTAGAACACTGCATGATTTAGTAAGATTGATGTTGATGTGACGGATTCTGCCATGCACCTTACAAAGTGAGGTAGATCAAATATCTTGCGAGATTAATGGTCGGAGGTGAGAATATAGAGCAATTGTATAAATATATCCTTATATCTGACTATTAATTTCACAAGGTATTTGATACACTATGGCAAAATTCACCGATGTTATATTGTTGCTAACGAGAAAATTGTGTTCTTTTTTTGGTAGATAAAATCGTGTTCTTTATCTGAGTAAGTAGGCTAGTTCTGTGATGTGCCAATTGGAATATGATGTACTAAACACCATTTAACTCTGATGAGGGGAAAGGGAAGTATGCCGTTTAGCTACACTTTGAAAAATGTGGTTAAATGCATTTTATAAATATAGCTAAATGCTTTTGCATCTTGGTTGTTGTCCAGCTCTGTCCAACTCCATCCACCTCGATTTGCAGCACCTGCTACAGCTCCAACCAATGCCTTCCATAACCCCGCACGGACTGACCGAGACCCACATCCACTTCCCCATGTTTCACCCCAAATACCCACTTTGCTTCCCCAGATTCCTTGCCCAAAACCCCACCCACGATCTTCACCGCTTCAACCTTGTCTACTTCCTTGTTTAATCCACACCAGCTAGCTTCCAACAATTCATCACCACCTCATCCAATAAACCAACTTGAATTCTTGTCATCTCACGTGCCATACCTTCCAAATATTGCCACTTCTTCATTCAAGATTATCTCACCAAGTTTAGTCTCCATCCAACCTCACATTCAGTCTCGACAAACCACAAATCTCGCACTTGATCATTCGATCACAATGCAAGCTCGCAGTACCAGAGTTCCTAGAGAGTAAGAGCAATAGCAGTGGTGGAACTTTGGTATCGCGATAATGAAGATGAAGGAGCACAGCTATTGTAGGCGTAGGAAGGGGGAGACATTAATTTTCATTCCCACCATCTGATATCATGAAATTTCTATCAATGGTATGGATTAGAAAATTTCATGGTATACTCTCCTTTTTTTTTTTCTTTTAAATGGTGCACCACACACCATAGTTTAAGTGGTGCACCACAAAACTGGCCGACTAAGTAATGCTATTGCTAACATATAATCTGTATTTTTTTTTTTCTCTTTTAATGAGTGCATAAAGTTATTGGAAAGTATTGGGGTGATGTTCTTACCCCCCCCCCCAAAAAAAACAAAAAAAAGGGGTGATGTTGGAAATTTGCTATTTGAATTTTGACCCAAACATAAGCTTGAACCTAGAGGGTAGAGGTGAATATACAGGCCAATCCAGTCTGCACTAGCCCGATATGCGATAGATCAACCTTAAGCAAACTAGATCAAGTTAATTCGCAATCTAAATAGACTAGAAAATAGTTGGCCCGTGTTTGTGGTGTATAAGCCTACGAGTTTTTTTTTTATTTTTTATTTAAAATTATAAAATAGCATTAAAATTTGTTTGTGTTTTCTTCTTGGGAAGATTTACAAAACCAAGGTTAGGGCATGTTTATGAAATAAATCATTTTTTTCTTTTATGTTTTTCAAGGCTAAGATTACACATTTCAAGACAAAAACTAAATCAGAAGGAGAAATGGTGACTTTGATGAGTAGTGGTGGTACCAGCAACCAGTGACATGTAGTGTGTCCAGCAACCAACGACAACGAGGGTTTGAACAAAGAGAAAGTATAGAGATGAAATGAGAGGGTTTGAATGGAGAGAAAGAATGGGTGTGGCATGAGAAGATGATGCGTTGGAAGTGAAAAAATAAGTGAGTGTGAATGTGTGATTTTAGGGCTAGATGAGTTTAGTGGAATGGTGGGCCTTGGGGTATTGGAAAAATGTTTAAAAAAAAATATATAGCTGGTTAGTTCAATAACTCATGAACTTTATCCCGTTTAACTCATGGGTTAAGTAGATCAAGCTAGTATGTCCACAAATAAATGGAGTAGGACTCAACTAGAGCTGATTTGTTTTAAGTTTATATATAATTACCTCAATCCTTTTATAAATTATAATTCATTTTAGGGGTGTGTTTGGTGTTGGCTGAAATTTTTATGGATTAAGTTCATATATAATTTTACACATAAATCTAATATATAAACTTTTTCTCTTATTTTTACTTCCATACCAAACATAATCGAGGTTGGAAATTTTACTTAGACAAAAGTTAGAACAACAAAGAAAGAAAAAAAGAAACTAACATTTAGTTGATTTAAATGGTCTAGCATTTACTTTTTTTAAATAGGGTTTCAAGTTCGAGTCTTGTAAGTGGGAAAAAAAATGAAAACCTAATGTTAGAATAACTTTATTCTTATAGTAGATTGATCCGATTTAAACTAGATTAATTAAAGTACAACAAACTTCATATATGGATAGTTTAAACTAAAAAAAGAAAGAAAAAAAAGAGGAAATTGATGCATCAGCAATGCACTTAAGTCAATGCTTCAAAAAAAAAAAAATGGAAACTTAGAGCATATCCAATGGATGGTTTTCACCCGTCCCAACTAACAATGTGGCAAGGACGTCCTTCATGTAGATGCGCGAGACAAGAAAGAGAATGCAGTGTCCCTCTGCATAGGGACGTCTCAAGTGGGACCAAAACTATCCTTTATTTTGGAATTTTTTTTTTGGCCGTTGTAATTAATGGTTTCAATTTAAAATATTATTTTATTCTTATTTTCACTCTACAAATTAACTTCTTTCAATTTTTTGTTTTACAACTCTTCCAAATCCATTCCAACACGCCTTAAATTCTTTCTGTAAAAATTCTATTCCTTTATTCTTCCACAAACAATGGATCCAAATCAAGTTAATTTAAGTTCGTTTCTTAGTTACTTACAAAATTCCAACTTCTCTCGAAATATTTCCAAATTCCAAACTTCTTTCCAAATCCTAATTTTCAAGTGCCTTCTAATATTCAAATTCTTACAAATTTTCAAGCTCCTTTTTTTTTCATAACAATCAAAATCCACAAACATTTCAATTTCCATTTTAATTTTAATTCCCATTTCAAACCCAATTCAGGGGATCGGGATCAGGATCAGGATCAGCCAATGTTGGTGGGTCATCTGACCCATCTCATTAAATGCTTATAAATTAGACTCTAGGTTCACAATATTCACAATTGTCCAACTACAGTAGGCTAGATGCTATCAACCTCAATAACCAGCAATTTGAAGATAATGTACAAGAAAGTAGTCAGTGGCAATGGGAAGAGGATGAACTACTAATAAGTGCATGGTTGAATATATCAATGGATCTTTTGATGGGTACTGACTGAAAAGGTGATACATTTTAGAATCAGATCCATGTATATTGCGAGGAAAGCAACCGTGCTTTGATCAAAAGAGAGGTTGGTGCGATAAAGAAATGATGGTATAGGATCAACACGGGGGCTCAACAATTTGGTGGTTGCTATGATCAAGCATGTTGAAGAACAGGGAGTGATTCGAATAGTGATGATATAATAGAGTTGGCTCATCAACTCTATTTTACTAGATATGAAAAGAAATGCATTTTTTAAAGACATTGTAATGAACTTCGAAAGGAACAAAAATGGAGAAAACAATCAAGTCAGAGTGGAGGTTCCAAGAGAACAAAGATAGATGCTTGTGGAGCATGCTCATCCTCATGAAATCCAGAAATGCCAATAGATGAGGATGTCAGTATGGAGTCACTAGTTTGTCCGCAAGCCACCAAAGCATCTAAAAGGAAGGATAAGGGCAAATCAAAAGCATTTGTGGATTTCAATGAAAACATTGATGCACTCAAATCCATTACAGCTAGGAAAATTTCTCTCATGGAAAATTTTAAGAAAGTCAAGGAAATGGAGTTAGCGGACGAGGAAAAGGATAGAGCATTCAAGGAAAGGTTAATAATGATCAAGGAAAAGGAGCTAGAGGAGAAGGAAAAGGAGAGGACGATCAATTCAAAGGAGCTAGAGGTTAAGGAAAAGGAAACAAACATGAAAATACTTTATGTAGGTGCCTCCATGATGAGTAAAACACAACGATCCTTTCATACTAAACTTGTAGACAAAATTATGTCAAAGTATTTTTAATTTAAATGTCGATTATATTGATGGAGTGTAAGTAGCAAATCGATAATGTCTATTAAGTAGTGCTTTTAATTATGAAATATTTCACTTATGTAATGTTGTTATCTATTAAGTAACATTTTTAGTTATATACAATGTTTTAATTATGTAGCGTTTTAAAATCATGCAAAGGTTACAGAACTAGTCGTTACAGAACTAACCATTGCAAAACTAGTTGTTACAAGACTTATAGATATAGAGCATTACTCTTCCATACTTGCTCTCAAAACAATTTTACACTTACAAGCACTGCTAAAAATGTCCATTATTACAAATGACTGGAACCTGTAATCAACCGATAACAAGTCTTTTGATGACTTGATTGATGATATTTTGCTCGTTGATTTAGACTAACTTAATAACATGTCTTTGGATGAATGGATCAAGAATTTTATGGTTGATGATTCAAATGAGTGCCAACTTCAACTTATTCTCAAGAAGTATAGGCAAAACTAATTAAATGAATGGATCTTGCTGAAATGACTCCTTCAACTCACCCAGCCGATGCTACATACACCCCCTAAAACAAAACTTTTCTTTTTCTAAGTTAATCGGATCAATGGCTTCTGACTTAGCGACCCAAGTTGGGAGTAATAGCAGGGTTCATTTTCTGACGTCGTTCTTAACCAATATAGGTAACCTAAGAGAAACTTTTTGATGTTTAGACTAAGAAAATATTCACAGACCAAAAAATAAAGATTAAGAAAATATTCTTATTCTGTATTATGTTTAATATATTGACTATTGTATCAAAAATACAATTTAAATAACAGATAAAAATGATTTCATAAAATTTTATCAAAAATTGATATCTTCAATTAAAATATTAAATATTAAATAATATTAAATGAGTCTTACCGACGATCGAGGAAACTCCTAATCTTTAAACCTCCAAAAGACAGAAGACTCTATAAAATTATCGAGGAAGAGAGGCTTGGCTGGCCATAAATATGATCACAAGTGCAATTATGACAGATCAGGAGCACTTCACCTTCCTCTTTAAACTCTGGTAACTTAATATCACGCCCTTGGGAAGATTCGAGATTTATGCCTTGAGATCGCGACTCTTGAAAATTAAAATGTTTAATTATTTGTATTTTTTTCTGAAAAAAAAATACTGAATCTCAACAAAACAAGTATTTTCATATATAAGTTGAGAGCAGAGACTTCTCTTATATTTATAATATGCATAATTTGTCTATCATAAAAGATTCATACACAAAATTTTCATATCATCACAACTCATATATTTTTAAAATATGAGCTTAATTTTAATATATTGATAATATAAAATTTTTTTATATAATCAATTAATTATATTTTTTATTTACATAAATATTTAAATAATAAATATAAAATTTAACTATATTTATTAAGCTCTTAATATATGATTAAATAATAATATAAAAATTGTTTATATTGATAATATATATAAATTAAATTTTTAAAATATATACAAAATCTCAATAACAAAAGAGAACACAATAAACTAAATTAATATGTGCTTCAGGATATTTGATACTCAATAAATCTAATGTTAATAAATATGTAACGGTGCCCCTCCATGTAGGATTTAAAAATCAAACATTTATATGCCAAAAATACAAAATCCGACCCTAAAACCTCTATTTAATTATTACACCTACCTTCAATTCTTCCTGCTCACTCTCTTTACCGAGCACAACGGAAATAAATATATTCTAGTAATTTTCTATTTCTATCTTGATTTTTCTAGTTGTAAAATTTCCATTCTTTACCAAATAAGGCTTTAAAAACATTGAAAGAATGTGGGCTCGTGTTACGTTAGTCCCCAGCAAGTTTGGGACTTTCGTTACTCCTCTTTTTAGTAGATGCATTATATATGTTCTTAACCGTCGGATCCATTATGTCCCGAATCGGAGGGTGACTACTAAACATGTTGGTTTTAGTTGTTAAAAAAGTAAAAAATATTGGAGTTCTTCATATTTGCAGATAAGTCCGTTGGGCTTTATTGTCTGTCCCATTGGGAGTTATCGATGTACACAGACGGCATAGCAGGCATGGCTGGGGGCGATGGTGGTGCACTCTCCGGAGGCAGAGAAGGGTTGAATCGATTATGTCGGACGCAACGAAATATTTATCGATATAAGTAGAGAAGGTTAGTTCTCAAAATCCATAGAGGCAATCCACATGAACACAAATGTCAACGCAGAAGTCAAGCATTGATTCTCAATCCTTCTTCTCCAAACAAAGCATATTTTCTCCATTAAACTCCTCTTCAACCCCCTTTAACATTCATCCTGCTCTGCACAATGACCCAATCCCAATACGCTGCAACCACTCCCCACAATGTCCCAATCTTCTCCACCACTGCCCCAACCTCCAGCCGCCATATCCTCCACCGTCGACTCCATCCGTTGCTCCCCCTCCAACCTCTCCTCCTAGCCACCAGACCCCGCCGCCCCTTCGAAAACCCTCACCGCTTCTCCGCCTTCACCCGTCGCCTTTAGCCCCTCCTCGACCAACTCCTCCGCTCCCTTCCGGTGTCTCCACAGAAAAGGCATCATTGTACGAAAATGCGAGCAAGATCTTCGTTTTGATGAACAGCAAGACATAATGCATAACATAGATTGTGGGACGTAACTCAGACGATATTGTTATCTGTTTGTGAAAATTAGAGGAAGAGGATGGTGTAAAAGTGGGAGAAGAGTAGAGTTACCGAGGAATTGATGGAAGAGGAAGTGATGGAGAAGAAGTTATTTGCAAGTTCTCTGTTTGCAAATAAAAAAATGAGATACCTATTTTCTAATATAAAATGCTGATGTTTTACATTGGAGTAACTAACTCCCAAATTTAGAGTGGAGTAATATAACACAAGCCAAGAATGTGAGTTGTACAATTCTTGCTAACCCGTGAACTTGGTGGACAGTGACAAGCCGAAACAGATATTTTTCATTGATGCCAATAAAAGAAAAACAATACGACAACAAGCAACAAACAACGAATACTGAAAAAAAAAATTAAAACTTTTCTTTTTTAAAAACAATTTTATTTTATTATATATTTAGCATGATGGGGCAAAATTTATATGGTTGATTGAAGAAAGAAAAGGAAATTGGCGAGCCCAAGATGACGACTCGTATTAAGATTGTGTTAAGAATGTGAAGGAGATAAGCACACACTCTCCTAGCATAAATACTTATATGATCTGGTACCATATAGTTCCTTTCAAATTAATTATATAAATATATTTTATATGAAATCTATTATTAATATATAATTCTATAAAAATATATTTATGTAATTAGTTGAGAGTATATTTATATAGTACTCTCGAACCATATAAAAATTTCTTCCTCCTAGGCAGTGTCCCGCAATCCAAATGAAAGGGATCTTTTTCTCAACATTGTAGTGTACCCTTTGCTTCAGAGTTCACAACTATGCATCGTCCTTTCACTTCCTCTGCCTCTGTCTATCTGTTGTTCTTCTTCCTGTGTTTCAGCTTACAACTCATTCTCTTCACCTCTAATACTTGAGGTGACACCCCTCTCTCTCTATCTCTTTTCAGTTTAAATTTTGATGTGATGAATTTGAAAATAACAATGTTCATTTTCATTTGTGGGTGGCATTTTTCAGATTTGTGTGTTTTTATTTATTGTTATTTGCTTTGTGTTTGATGCAAACATAAGGATATATATTATTTATTTGTTTATTTTTAACCGTCTGTTAAGCAATCTGTGGATGTTGTTGCCCAGTTGCAGTAAAGGGGGTTTACAATAAGCACTTTGGTAGCAATTTCGCATGTATTATTCTGAGATTGCAATATATGTCACCACTTGTTCACATTCTCCTGATTTGCACTATAGGAGCGTCTGCACGATCTGTTATTTGGTATTGCCATATTGGCAATTACAAATTTACAATATTTCTTCTTTTCAATGTTACAGGATGTGTTGTTCTTGTCGTGCCATGTTTTGCTTCTCGTACTAATCCCAGGTTATAGAAACCAAGCGCTTGGTTTGAATTTCAACCTTCAAATTCGATACTGCAGTGTTTGGATTACAAAAGTTTTATGAATTATTTTGCAACTTCAGAAAGTTATGTGCTCTCCCACAGTAAGTCATTGAGATCAAAATTAGTGTCTTAGTGATTTCAATTCCGTAAGTTTATTCTAACATGTATCCTGTGTAGCCTCTTTCCCCATGCAGGCCATTTTGTCTGTGAATTGTGGTGTACTTTACGTTGGACTTTGAAACTGCTTAGGATACAACTATGATACTCCCTCTGGTTTACAATAATTGTCGATTTAGATAAAATTTTTTGGTTCACAATAGTTGTTATTCTCATATATCAATATAATATTTATTGTTAATTTTTCAATTTTATATTTCATCTTCATCGGTTAAAAGAGGTGACTACTTTTTCCTGTATAATGATACTTCTTGGGTAAAATCCTAAGAAGTTATGCTTTCCACCACACAATAAAATTTAATAAGTGTATTTTTGTAAATCTATATCATAATTATGTATTAATTTTAGGTTTCTTAATCTATGTGAAAATGGTCAAATTGACAACTATTTTGAATGGAGGGAGTAATTTATATTTTTCCTGGGCTTTCCATGCAGTAAACTTGCTCTGGAGTAATACCTAAGTGTATTGTTTTCTTGTTCTTATGAGGTTTCTTCACACCCTTTGGGCTATTGTTTTAATATGAAATAAAAACAATAGTACAAATTTGACCGTTGAATTTGAGTTTGAATTCTGATAAGTTCTTGGACTCTGAATTTGTTTGAAACTGATCTCCTTTCTGTGTATTTTCCCTGTATATACAAATCCAGTTTCTAATTGGCTCCCCCAGTATTGTATTAGTCTTTTAGGCAGCCACAAGATTTGGACTCAGGGTGGGGATGTTGCCTGCCTCATGTTACATTCTATGTGTTAGGAACTTTTTCCCCCCTTTTTTTTCCCTGATCATATCATGTGTTTGAAATGCTTGGGCCAGAGACTGAGGAAAGATAGACTGGAGACGTGGGGTTCCTACCTTCTTTTTCAGTTGTATGGTTTTTATACCTCAAAAACAGTTAAAAATCTTGGAAAGCATACACCTGTGCTCATGCTACTGTAATGCTTTAATGTTGAATGTCTAAAATTGAAATTGGCATTTAAAAGGTTTGCCATTTTAATGTAATTGAGTGACATGCAGTTGTGAAAACATGTTTATGAAGTAAGAGTAGCGTTTTAGACTGTTTTAGTCATAATCAATTTTTGGATTGAGGAGATGTTTATTTTGGTGGTTCAGATAAACTAAGTTTTTCCTTGAAATTCCTGCAGAGCATTATGAAAACAGTATACATATTTTTGTGTTGGCTATGTTATTGGAACATTATATGCCCCATTATTGAGTAGTCTGTTGCTTTCTTAAATTCAAAAGATTGCAGGTTTTTTCATTTGTTTTCTGATTTAAATTATGTTCGTTTGACACTCAGAGCATTATAGCTATGTCAGTTGCACCAGTTGAGAGTATCCCCTCATTAAGTAGTGATCTCTTCTATGACATATTACGACGGCTTGATGGGGCAACCTTGGCTAGTGCGGCGTGTACTCGTGCAGCATTTTGTTCCATCTCAAAAGAAGAGAGTTTATGGGAAAATGTATGTTCATCTATGTGGCCTTCAACCAATAGGGAAGATGTCAAAAGTCTAATCTCTTCTATTGGTAGATTCAGAAAATTCTATGCAGACTGCTTTCCGCATATTGTAAACAAGGACATCGCGGAGTATCGGCACAACAACTACCTTGAGTACCCTGACAATTGGACTGAAGCTGAATATTATGGGGACATGATTGAATCTGAAATTCTCTTTCCACCAGACTTTGTTTCAATTGTAGACATTAGGTTCAAGGAGAAACCAATCTGTTCCAAAGTTCTATGGGGAATTCCGAATGCAAATGGCTATGATGATTGGTTCTATAACTGCCCTTTCCGGATCGAGATTCTCACTTATGCAGATAGAGATGATAAGAATGATGGAGCGGTGAACCTTTCTGTATTTGATGGTCTGCCGCCAATTACATCCATAGAAAGGGAAAGGACAGATGGGAAGCTGTGGCGGGAGCTTCGCGATGGGCTCCAGCTCAGTTGGATTGTTGTAAACAGGAAAATCAAGCAAGCTGCAAATCTTGCTAGCTGGAGCCCTCTTGGTGGTCACAAAGACACTGGCCAACAGATAAGGATTTCATGATTCGGTTTGGATGGGTTCTCCTTGCCAGGGACATTCTTCCTTGTCAAGTAGTGGAATGCATCCTTATTATGAAGTTCAGAGTGTTTCACACTGACGAAGAGGGGGTTCAAACTACCCTTAAGTTAACAGAACTGAGCATGCAGTTGGAAGACATGGAAGGTGCTCATGTTAATGGAAGGAACAGCTTGCATATCCTTAAGGAAGCACTTAGCTGCCGAAGGAGCAAAAATTATAGTGAAGCACTTGAGTCTTGTCACATGTATTCAAAAGTGCAGAGTGAGTTAAAAGAGGAGAAGATGAGACATGAAAGTACGTTGGATAGACTTTGTATTTTGAGTGGCATTGCTGCTTTTATGACATTCTGGTACTGTGTTTTCTCAGATGGTAGTTCATCATTTTAACATAATAACAAGCTAGTGTTGCTCTAACAAAATTGTTGGACCTTGACACTCCCATGTAATATGTTTTTGCTTACTCCTAATAAAGAAATCAAATAATAGTAGTTTCACAGGCTTTAGAGTTGAAATTCTCTTGGAATTGATCATTTTACAAATTCAGCAGAAGGTATTGCGGAAAGGTTTGGAACTTTAGGTGAATATCCATCAGACTACCAACTAGAAATGTGTCTCATTCTAAAGTCATGCCACAGAGCTTAACAAGGAGGAGGCCAATACTTACAGATGATCTAATCATGA
The DNA here is from genome assembly GCA_031439595.1 of Pterocarpus santalinus. NCBI lineage: Eukaryota > Viridiplantae > Streptophyta > Magnoliopsida > Fabales > Fabaceae > Pterocarpus > Pterocarpus santalinus. The sequence continues at coordinate 65,874,063 of CM062532.1, forward strand.
AAGACCATCAACATATTTAAAGGAACTCTAGGAGAGAAAAACAGAACAAAAAAAAAAAAGTGAAAAATTATATAACGCTCCATGAAAAATTAGAGAAATAGATATTCATTTCATAACTTATTATATAAAGATCAATTTTGATGCATTGACAATGTAATGATTTAATTAGATGCTAGTATTTTGTAAGATATTTAAAGTAGTAGATAGTTGAGTTAAACATTTTTTGTAATTTGGCAATACATGATTGGATATTTGCGTAAAAATTTTTATACGGATAGTGCATATAAAGTAAATCTTATTATATATGTGTACATATTTTATTATAATCTAAGTCACTAATTATTTTGTGAAAATATTATAACTCGTCACTTTTTCTCCTTCAAACGAATACCTTTTTATTAATTTTGTTAGATCTTATCACTTGAATCAAACTTAATTGCCTAGAAATATTAATTCTGCACTTGTTTATTTTCCCCCAACTATTTGTTTCAACCACGTGGCTCTGCTTTCAAAAGTGACTCTCATGGTTGTTTTGTTTGCATCTTCTTGCTATGAGTAATGTTTGATCAACCGCCTTCATTGCAATCATTATTAAGGAGAATTCGGTCGATCCTCGTGATAGAAATCTCTGTATGTGTTGTTTAAACTTCAAAATCAGGCCAGTTTAGTTGAAAGTTTTCTTGTGGCGAATAAAAGAACTTCTCTGATGAAAAGCACGTTTAACCAATTAAAATATTACAACAAACAGACTATGGTTTAGTTATTATTATTTAAAGGGTTTAGAAAAGCACTTACTTTTTTTTTTGTCAACATATTTTTTCATTGATAAGTAATCAAAGCCAACAGTATAAATACATTAGAGAACTACGTATCTAACAAATATGAACTAAGCCTATGATTACAATTAATGAGACTACACAACTCTAAATAAACACATTAGAACATACAAATGATTATGCAGTACACTATAAATAACCATAAGCGCACAAGTGAGTTTGCAAAGATCTCTGATCTTTAGTTATGATGGAACTTTGATAAGCGGTTGTGCAGTAAAACGAGTGTAGCCAGCACAAGTGACCTATTGCCTCAATAGCACCCCTCAAAAGGCGCAAAAAACATGAAAATAAAAACCCTAAGGGGGTGCCTGGTTTGCTATTTTCTATTTCCATTTTAAGCAAAAACAGAAAATGCAAGTGAAATATGTTTGGTATCAATTTTTTGAAAATATTTCCTAAAATACTTGAAAATGCCAAATCCACAGTTTTAGTTTTTTTAGGTATGGTTGCTGGAAATATTTCTAATGAAAACGCGGCGGCACAATGCTACTAAGTGGAGTTTCTTTCCTTTTCACCCTCATTCGAATCTTGGGTCAAGGGATCTGTGCATTTTTTTTCGAATTCTTTCCCTTTCTACGTATTGTACCATGTTCAAATCATATGAGAAGGGAAGTATAATTTTTTTTCCCAAATTCTAAAAAAAAAAAAAAAAAAACCTACTCCTCCTCCCTCAATCATCACCGTTGCTTCACCCCTCCTTCACCGCTACTCAACACCTAGTTGCCCACTGCCGTTCAGATTGCCATCACCACCGTGGGCTTCCCTTCCCTTAGAGTGCCATCGCTTTCTTTTTGGTATGGAAACATTTGAGATCTTGACCTTTTATTTTTCCTTTTTCCTCCCTCAACCAGTTTCACTTTGCTCACAAGGACCCTCGCTACTCACAGTTGTTTAGACCGCCATCACCACTGTGGCGCTTCCTTTCCTTGACCCTTGGTTTCGGCTTCTATTTTGGTATGGATGTACCACTGTTTTTGGATTTTTTTTCTTTTCTTTTTCCTCCCTCAACCACTATCACGGTGTCGCAAGGACCCTCGCTGTCGCTGACTACTGTTTAGATTGCCATCACCACCCCAGTGCTTCCTCCCTCACCCCTGTTTTTGGGTTCTATTTTGGTATGTATGTAGCACTGTTGTTGGTTTTTTATTTCTTTTTCCTTCTATTTTGGTTTTTTCTATTTTGATATATTTTTCTATGTTAACAATTATATGTGGACATGTCTCAAATGAGACAACCACATCCCAATTGATATGTTTCTGTGAATGGTTCACATGATCAATTGAAATCTCCTATGAATAGAATAGAGAGCAGAGCACACCAACTAATATGTTTCTGTGTATGCTTCCTTGGGTCTCATTTCCAATACCAAAGATTTTGTTCGCGGCCTAAGAACAAAGCCATTTGCATGAGATCCATGATGGGAGCTATTTAATTGAAATGAAATTTATCCTGGTAGACCATACAATCTAAATCTGATTGCTCTTTTTTTTCCTTTTTGGGTTGGATTTGATTAAAGCTTTGCTTTGAAGGGAATAGACATTTAGGACTTAGCGGACCCTTTAAGAGGGTCAAGACAAGCCAAGAATATAATTAAAGGGTACTTTGTCTTTTGTTTTGTTTTGCTTGTAGTCTTTGAGGGTAAAATTGAATCTTAGTTGTGTTAAAGAAGTGAATGAATCACACTCACTAGTAATTGTTGGCAGAGGACAAGCCTCTGCTTTTGTTTATGTTATCTGTTAGGATATGTTACCCAATGTACAAAATATTTAAAACTAAAGAAAAGCTATTATTGGGGGAAAAACAAGGAGCATTTACCCCTTACCATACGTCCTTGATTTCTCTTGGTTCATAGAATTGCGCCTCAATGATTTGGAGCTCATCTTGAAGCTCTAGAACCTGATGGTTATGTGGTCTTTGTGACAGGTTACTACTTGCTATTTATGCACATCTAGATGTGAACTGGTGTGGTTCATCTCTCACAATGGTGGTGCTGGTTTCTGTTATATAGTTTCTGTAAAGATGTATCAAAAGTGAGATAGCTAGATTGGTTAGCAACTCAAACCAAGTGCTATCGTAACAAAGTATATTCATGCATGTCAAGAAGTTAAAACACAGGAAGTAGTGTGGTGCTAGAATCACTGGGTGTGTTTGTTTGCACTTGTTTTATATAAAAAAGTATTTTATTAAAAGAATGGAACCATTCAACCTCTAATGAGAAGAGACAAATGGAGGATGATTTTCTTGCAAAAGATGTGCATGTTTTTTATTTCATTGATATTGATGAAGAAGATGTTCAAGAAGTTGGCAACAAATTAGGTCTTCAAGCGAGCGTCGATGCAACGAAGGAAAAAAAATTCAAGACTAGAAGAACATATAACATATAAGACTTGTATTTGGATTTCTTTATGTTTAGTTTTGTTTAACATATAATACTTATATTTAGATTTGTTTATGTTATAATGGTTATATTGATCAAATAGCACTTTTTATTTGTTTTCTAGGAATAAATATTGAATACCAGATATTAGACACTAGATACATTAAAATGATTAATGAGCACCAATATATAATAAAGGAATTTCTCTCCATTTTTTATTATTTATTTTTGTTTTTAAGAAAAAAATAGAGATCAATATAAACATACTAAATGTCAATATACCAATACCTATATATGAATTAATATAAGGTTATTTTAAATTTTTTTTAATTCATTGAAACAAACTAACCAAATATGATAAAGAGATTTCTCTTCATTTTTTATTATTTATTTTTATCTTTAAGAAAAATAAAAAAGTAAAGATCAGTATAAGTGTATTAAATGTCAATATACCAATATGCATATATAAATTGATATAAAGTTATTTTAATATTAAAATTTATTTTGAAGTTCATATAAAGTTATTTTTAAAATTTTTTAATTTACTAAAAACAAACAAACTAAACATGTTTTCAATATTTTCATTTTTTTGCAAATAAAAAACATAGAATCAAAATAAACATATTTTCTAAGATTTGAAAATTGGAGAATGAAAGCTATTTTCAAGAAATGAAAACAAGAAATAAAAAATTTTATTATTTAATAATAAATATAATTTTATTATCTAAATTTTGATTTTAAAAATTATATTTTAAAAATAAATAAAATAAAAAATTTAATTTAAATACATAAACAATATAAAACAGTTTTATACTTAAAATCACAAGCACGCATCAAACGTTCAATTGGTTTGGCCTGGTCAGTACTAGGCTACCGCGCCGTCGGAAAGTGGGGGTTTACTCTTGATTAGGTATTAGTACACAATACGTATTTCATTTAATATAAACATATTAACCATGCGATAAATTTAACCTTACATTAATTATTAGATAAGGTGTTTCTTTTGGTATTATTAAAAAAACGAGGGTTAAATAGATATAATTTTGATGTACGGTACGGTCACTTTATATTGTACCCAAAAGAAATTAACTTTAAAAATAATTATTTAAAAAATAACACATACAGAGATATAATTGATTAATAATGCTAAAATAGTAAAATATTTACACCAAATGTGCAGAAAAATTAAACTCGTATCGGAATAATGCTTCCATTTATGCCATTTTTTAAATTGAATGCTTAAGAGGGTAGTGCCTAAAAAAAATACTGCATGATGATGAAATGTTACACAATTATGTAATCATTTTATTCATAATTTGACATTTTAATTTTAATTAATAATTAGTCCTTTACTAATATACATATTTATCATCGTAACTTTAAATTTTAGTTTTAAAAATAACAAATATTTTACTTAATAATGAATTTCATCATTAATTAAGGCTATAAATCAAATTATAAATAGAATTTAATTTAAATACACTGATAATATAAAATTTTACATTGTCAGTCAATAACAATAATAAAAAGTGCTAACTCACATAAATAACTATCTATTATAATGAGAGACTCTATTATATTTTACACTGTTAGAGTATATCAATTAAATCTTTATAAATAAGGTAATTTTTTTGGTTTTTTTTTTATAAAAAAAATGGCGGGACACCTTTTGGTAGGTAATAGATGAGATATTTAGTCTCGGTGCGTATGACAAAAAATTAGATACTATCTACTGAAAAGTATCAACACCTTTTTAAAAATGTGGTACTCCTTTTAGCCCATTTTAATTGACACTTGGCGGATAAATTCTTAGTCCCTTATATTTGTGATTCTCATATATTAATAAAAAGTTTATGGTAGGTAATAGATGGGATATTTAGTCTTGGTGCGTATGACAAAAAATTAGATACTATCTACTAAAAAGTATCAATACCTTTTTAAAAATGTGGTACTCCTTTCGGTCCATTTTAATTGACACTTGACAGATAAATTCTTAGTCCCTCATATTTGTGATTCTCATATATTAATAAAGAATTTATGATTAACTTTTTATGCTTTGCAATTTATGATCAATTGAAAAACATAGCGTGTGTTTGAGAAAATGGTGTAATTAGATGATGAAAATTGAGTAAGAAAATTTTCATAAAAATTGTAATTAAGCCTTGATTTCATATTTCTTAATTTTTGTACAACTTACTAATAAAATGACAAATAAAATAGATTGGATGTAACATAAGAGAAATCACCTATAAATAAAAAAAATAATTTTAGTAACATTTATAGCGTATTTGCTTCTGTGTTTGAGTAACTAGGATTGAGGTTTGTAACTTCATTTTTTATTCTTTTATTCTTTTTTTTTTTTAAAATGGGATTGTATCTAGAATTGATTCTAATTAGAAGCAACCTTAAGTTGTTTTTGCCTTTAGTTTACCAAATTTTGTCAAAATCACTTTTCATACGAATATACCAAATATAAAACTAGTTTTATATAAACCCTAAATTACTTTACTTTAACATCACTTTTATATAACACTAGTTTTAATAAAATCAATGTCATCAAAAATCAATTTTGCACACCCAATAACATGTAATAACTTGTGTGCAGTGCCCAACTAGCAATTTCTATGGAAGAGTATCATATGTAGGGGCCTTGGCCCTTACATGATTTAATGTGCTTAACTGACTTAAAGGTCAAGGATGCTCCATACTTGTTCAGCAGTGATGCGCAAATAATTAATTCTTTTTTGTGAACCACTGCATATAATTTGAAAAAAAAAGGGGAAAAAATGAATGGAATAATTTTAACCTAAATGTTGAGTGATAACATTATTCGCTACAAATTACCAAAATTTTAGTTGAAAGATATTTCCATATTTAATGACCAATTATATCTCGAATATAATTACTTTTAATAGATAATACACTATTTTATTAAAAGAATATAATTACTTTTAGTTGAAAAAAAAAGTAGTGTCTAAATTCTTTTATTAAAAAAGAATTATCCAACTCCTAGGACAAAAGACTATTTTTCTTTTTTGGATTGGTGACAAAAGATTATTATCATAGATTTAGATCCTCTCAAATAAGCATGTTTATAAAGTAAAAATATGAGAAGTTAATTATTTTTAGATCAATAGATAGGACCCATACATGATGCAAGTTATTGATCAAAGGATAGTGAATCTTTCACTTTCTTATTTTACAAACATACTCATTTTAGATGATCCAAATTTGTCAATTATATTTATGGTATTTTGCCCTACTTTGTAGGTAAGGTTTGAGTAGTTGGCAGAGCAGCCGAGCAATTCTTATGCTCTGTGAAACATGCTTTACTTAATGGTGTATGAGTAAAAATTAATCTTCAAAGAGTGTTATGAAGACCTTGTAGTCATATAAGAAAAATGGACCATAAACTTAGTCAATTGTCTTGCTTTCTTGCATTTCCTCATTCTTCAATCTTCATATAGGAAATTTTCCATGCAAAAAAAAAAAAAAAAAAAACAATCTTCCTTTGCATGCATAGTGTAATGATGATGCATGTGTATAATTTGATGCAAGCCAATAACATTATACAATAATAATGTTATTTGAACGTGTATTTGGGATACATTTTTGACATGTTATTAATCTTTTTTTTTAGTTACTAACTTTTTTGATTGAGTTACCAATCAGTTACAACGTATAAATATCAATTTTTTTAGTTACCAACTTTTTAAACTAAAATTACTAATTTATTCGACTGTGTTACTGACTAGTTGAATTCAAAATATCCTATACTGTTATGTTGCAACTGGTTGGTAATTTAGTCAAATAAGTTGGTAACTTTAATTTAAAAAGTCGATAACTGAAAAAAAAAGGTTAATAATGCGTCAAATACGTCTGATTTTGCATCTCCAAATAACATAACCGATTATATAATTAGAAATGCCTTGAAAGTTTTCTTGGAAATGATTTAAGAAAGCCAGAGAAGGCTTTGGTACCTTGTAGTTTGCAAGTTGTATGATACATTGAGTTCACCATAATGCTTCTCCTTAGAGGTCGATTGGTGCACATCATCTTCTCTACTCACCTCCATCATATTCTGACAACACTAACACAACCACCTTCCCTCCACTCCTTCTTCTTCCTCCACATCCACCATTAGTAACCACCGCTCCTCTGCATTTGTCACCACTCAAATTTCTTAGTGCCATCTCTGGTAACTTGAGCTGCCTTGACTGTCACCGCAACTTCCAACACCACGATCCACGATGACACTCATCATCGCCGACAACGTGCAGGACCTTCGCAACCTAGCTCCATTCGCGCCATCGTTCAGCCTTGCCGGCAACTTGCAAGACCAGTGCCAACATGCTAGATTCGTGCGCATCATCATTGAGTCCGAGTTATTTGCAACAAGGAGTCCAAGGTGGCGGTGGCATCGATGAGGAGCGGGGCCAGCAATGGCATCGATGGGGGAGTGTGGCAGGCGGTGGTGTAGAGCAGGGGGCCAAACGACGATGCTTCTTGTTTCTAGAGGAAATAGGTACAAGCCATGGTTGTGATGTTGTGGTGTTGGTGGAAGGTGAAAGGGGAGTGGGAAGACGATGGTGAGCGGTGGCTGTGGTTGTGGTTGCAAGGGTGATGCTGGGCTCGGTGTGGCAGCGAGAATGGTAGGGCGAGGACAAGGTGGTTGCAAAGATAGAGGTGAGCGACAATGGCGGTGGAAGGTGGTGAAGAACAGACGAGGGTGTGAGAGTGAGGTGAGGGATGATTTAGAAGCTACTAAAGTGCGTCATCAAATTGTAAGTGAATAGATAGTCTAGCAAATTAGTACCTTTGAATTATGAAGATGTACCACATACATTGCACCATAGCCTTCTCTTAAGAAGCCTCGTATCCCTCATTGAGGGTGTTGACACCTCGAAAAGATTCCAAGGTATGTGGTTCGCAGAATATCCTCATATTCCTAACAATTTGACTATAGAAATGTAAGATTCCCTTATTTGATTCACAATTGAAAAAAATATTTTCGAATAAATCATATTCTAGAAAATAAACAATAATCCAATCTTATTCTCACTCTCTTCGCGGGAATGATGGATTCTTCTCGGGAATGTGTCTGATAAATCAAAAAGACAAAATTGCCCTCACTTATTCAACCTAATCCCCTCTTCTCCCAAACTATTTTCATCACTCCAGTGTTCATCTCTCTCACGCACAGTTGCACGCTGCCCCCACATCGGCGACAGCGCCACCACCGTGCATCAAGCTCGCGCTGTCACGTATCCAGGCTCGCACCACCGCTTCTGGTATGCTCCTCCGCCATTGCTCGCGCGGCTTCTTATCTCTTCGATTTCTGAACGACTTTGGTCGATTTTTGATTTAGTGTTCGGTTGATTGTTTGCTGTGGTGGTTCCATTGCTCACACAGCTTCTTATCTCTTCGATTTCTCGAACGAATTTGTTCGATTTTTGATTGAGTTTTCGGTTGAGTTTCTTTGTTCGGTTGATTGTTTGCTGTGGCGGTACAACCTGTACTTGAGTTTTGTGATCTGATTCTGGATTATTCATAATTATTTGGATCTGACCTGCGTTGCCTATTCTTCAATTAATGGATTTGATTTGAATTTTTTGATATATGGTGCGTTGCCTATTCTTCTATCATAGAATTAGTATTTCAATTATCTATATCTATGCTTCCATTTATATATAGGTTTGGCATCTGATGTTAAAAATGTTTAATCTATTATAGATTTAGTCCTTGATCTTTCACATGGTTTTTCATCAAATATGAGCAGAAACTCATATTGTTTACAATTAGATTGGATTTTGAAAACCGTTGTTTGACATGAAAATATTATTTAACACATGGCAAAATAGCTTTTACGGTTTGAAACTTGGTCTTTTGACATGGTTATAACTTACCCAGCATGATGATAATTTTTTTGTCCATTTATTGCAGGGAGTGCAGAAGAATCTGCCGCACGGTTGTACTAATCACCTTGATCCCACTTCGGTAACCATTGATATCTCTTATTCTGAAAATCAACCATTGATATCTCTTATTCTGAAAATATAGAAATATCAGCTTCAGTTGAATGAACATGCACAAAATTGAATGATCTATAATTATTGCTTGCTCTGAGTTGACCTGTCAGTGACGTATTGCTTAATTGAGGTTTTTCAAACATCTGCTGTTATGTTCTGTTCTACTGGTTTTGTTCAAATTAGCATTTTTTTAATGTAACTTGTTACTTCAGCCTGCCTTAAGTGACTTCAACTATACTTCAAAAAAGCTACTAGATGTAGGAAAGCCTGCTTTTTCAATTTGAAGTTGATTGGTGTAGCTGTGGCATTGAAATTCTGTTTTCTCCAATCCAATCATTCCAAAGATGACTTCCTATTTGCAACAAGGGAATTATTTCAATAATGGTGTTAGAAAGCATTCATTGCAATTTTGATAATAGTTGCCTAAGAAGTATGTATAATTGCCAGCCTGTTCATAAGGATTTCAGTGAATAATTTAAATGTAAATTGAAGTTATCATTGACGTTTATACTCTTTAGTTTCAGCAACTTGTACCTAGTTATTATGTGGAATTCCACACGCTAGTTGCAATATGCAAATTTATGCTTCTTGTAGCGCTTAGCTTGGAGCTGATGTTTTATGTGTTTTATGTTTGCATATATTAGTTAGTTGTAAAGGTGGTTGTAACAAAATAGGAATAAGAGGGTGTAGTAATGGTTTGAAAGTGTTCACGTTCATCTATACATGCTATGCTAATTTCTGATTAATAATTACAAAGTTGTTTCTTGCTCTTGCTCTTGGCTGCCAAAAGCTAGTTGCTTTGTATGATAATCTACTAGGTTCTGAAACTGCTGTATGAGTTTAGGCATATAGCATTATTTTAGCAATTTGTTTCTGGCCGTGCTTGTGAATTTAATTTATTTTCTTGCATTTCAAATTGGTGCCTTCTGTAGTTGTTGGTTCTTGGATACAGCCTTATGCTGAGATCTCTGCTGTTGTATTCTTGTATGTTATCATTGGTGTTGTAATTTGGTTTCATGTTTGCCTTCATTGTTCAACTTCAATTCTAATAACCTCTGTTCCCAACTTCCTGTAATTGAGATGGCTCAATCCTCTTAAATGTCATTTCTTTGGTTGCCACACATGCACATCCACTAGTGAAAAATAATAGATATGATGAAATCACTGACTATGAATGTAGAATACCAGTCATAATCATGCTTTCCTCCTTCCGTGGATGATAATAAATCATCCATCCCACTTCTGGCCAGTTTTTCTGCTCCAACTGAGAGCCTCCCCAGTTTCCTGAAACTGAATTCACAGGTAACTATTCTTATTATAATTATATACATTAGAAATTACTTAATCACTTCAAATACAATAACTGAAGCACACACCAGATTTAGCACTTAACAAGGTTGCCTAACAACAAATCAAATCAGGCATGTCAATTATCTAATAATACTAATAATGTTATTAATTTACCATAACCAGACATCCTTGTCATCCCCCACATCAACTCTCAAATTAGTTGAAAATCCTTATATGTAATTATGTATCATCAATTTTGAATTTAGTTTATATATTAAATAAGTTTTTATGTCAATCTCTACACATATAATTATTTCATTTGCCTTTGCTTTATTTTTTAATTTTATCATCACTTGCCTATACATAGTGCATATTAGCTTGAATTCTAAAATACTCTTTACTGTTTTCACAGCATAGATCAAACTTTGCGTAAACGGAAGATGAAAGTTATTGCATTCTTGATCTTGTGTTTAGAGTTAATGAATAGTCTTACACTCATAGTAGTAAATAGCAGCACTATCGTGGCGTCGAGGAGCTGAGCTGAGGTCTGGCGCGAAGCAGCTGCCGGTGTGGATCATTTTTTGGCCGCTATCGCGGTGGAATCGCAGCCAAAATTACGGAATCGTGGCTGCGATTCTTTTTTTGAGCTGAAACCCTAATTTTTTTTTCCTTTTTTCACGAAAATTCCCTCTTTATCATCACTTAAATCAATAAAATTTCTGTTTTGCCCTCACTTAAAATTTTTTAAGACTCCATTTTGTCCTTAGATAAATAAGTGAAGTCTCTATCTTACCCTCACTTAAACAAATGAAGTCTCTATCATACCTTCACTTAAACAAGGAAAGTCTCTATTTTACGCCTCACTTCAACTTATCTTCTTCAACCTATCAAGCCCTTCTTCATCTGCTGTTGAGTTTACGGCAGCTCCTAAAACAGAGCAACACATTGAAGCTGTTGTGCAAACCTATTGACCTGTTGAGCTTATAGCAGCTCCTTCACACCTTGTTGCTCTGTTTCAGGTTGTTTCAAGCTTTTCTAGCCTAGTCCCCCTACGTTTCTCAACTTCTCCAGCCTCCAGTAACCATGTCATCATCACTGTTATTTACTTAGTTATGTCACCATGTCTGTCTCTGTCAAACTATGCTTCCCACTTTAATCTCTGTTGTCTCTCTATTGCCTTTGTTTTTCTTATTCTTGAATATTTATATGTACTATGCATAAATTGCATAATAATTATCTATATTTTTTAAAATAGCGGTCATCCCGCTATAGGGTTTTTGGGGTCGGCCGCTCCATGCGATTGACTACTATGCTTACACTTATTCCTCTAATGATTTGTTTCGTATTGCTTATAGAGCAATTGAAGAATAAGAGAAGAAAGTTGGGTGGCAGTCATAGCAGACAATTATTGAAGGATGTAAATGTTGAGAGGATTGTTTTCATTAGTGACTTATCATGCATTGAGAATACAAGAATGGATAGACATGCATTCCATGTGTTGTGTGCCGTGCTTAGAGGAGTTGGGAAGTTAGAACCATCTACGAATATGGGTGTAGAGGAAATGGTTGCAATGTTTTTACATGTTTTAGCACATGATGTTAAAATCAAAGTAATAAAAAGACAATTTGTGAGATTGGAAGAAACAATTAGTAGGCGGTTCAATGATGTTTTGCTTGTTGTTTTGAGATACCATAATCATTTGCTCAAGAAACCTAAACCGATTGGTGAGGGTAGCACAGATGAATGATGGAAATGGTTCAAGGTAGTTTATTGAATTATTTATTGATGTTATTCACCTGATGTGCATAATGTGCTTTAGGATTGAATTAATTAATCTTTTCTTTGGATTTTTAGAATTGTTTAGGAGCCTTAGATGGTACCCATATCAAAGTGAATGTTTTTGAGGCAGATAAGCCTAGATACCGAAACAAAAAAGGTGACATAGCCACCAATGTGCTTGGAGTGGTCGCTCCTGACATGCAATTTATATATGTCTCTTCTAGTGCTTCTCTAGTTCTCTAGGTTGGTTTTCTGGTTCATGGTATACTTCCAAATTCAACTCTGAAGAAATATTAAAAGATTACTTATTATTGTTGTGTAGGTTATGTCTTTGTCCTCGTGCTTTGAACTTTGAAGTTTCATGTTCAGGTCCATTTTATCTAGGTCCATTTCTGGTTTTTCTAAGTTGTTGTTTACTTGATAGGGGCTGTAGTTTTTTTCCTTACTTTCCTTGAAGTTTTAAGTTCAGGTCCATTTCTGGTTTTTCTAAGTTGTTTACTTGATAAGGGCTGTAATTTTTTTTTTTCCCTTACTTTCCTTGAAGTTTTTAGTTCAGGTCCATTTTAGTCTAGGTCCATTTCTGGTTTTTCCAAGTTGCTTTTTACTTTATAGGGTTAGAAGTGGACTAGGTTAAGTTAGATCTTAGTTTAAACGAGTCTGACCTACATTTTAAATATATGGCCCAAATTTGAGCCTATTATCTGACGTAGGCTTTTTTTTGAGGTTTAGTCTGCCCTTTTTAAAAGCATGGTTTAGCTTGAAAGTTTATTTAGAAGATTACGTGATAATAAGGCTTCTAAAAAGAGTAAAAAGTCTTCTCTTAAATAGACCAAAAATATATTCTTAAATAGGCCAAAAAGTTTTGTATATATGTCGAAAAGTCTATCTCTATATAGATTAAAAGGTTTATATTATCATTAGCTTTTTGAAATAATAATATAATTTAATTTACATAACTTATATAACAATAATAATAATAATGTAATATAAATAGGCTAGGTTAGGCCCATTAAATTTTTTGTATAGCCTATAGTCTATAGCTTGACATTTTTGGTTAAAAAGGTTTTTTGTAAAGCCTTGACCCGACTTGTTTGCTAAATAGGTTAAGCTCAATTAACCTATGCCCAAGGCCCCCGACAAACCTTTTGGCCTATTTCCACCCTTATTTGTGATATTTCTTACACCCATTGCTCTCTTTTTGTTCACCATGCCAACCTATAATCTAGGTATGATAAGCACATCTTCTCCTGGCTCCTCACAAGGGGGAAAAAAAGGCCTGGCTGCTGCTTTAGTCGAATGCCTAAGCATAACGATAACTTTTGCTCACTGTCATATTCTCTCAATTCATGCAGAGTCATATGTGACGTGTCTTTCCTTCTTGACTGCCTTTCACAATCACACACTGAGCTGAGTAACATCAAGGAGTTCTGCAGAGAGAGAGAGAGTAACAACTTATTGCGAATTTCATTTCTCTGCGTCCCTCTGCTAACTCAACAAAGCAGAAGTCAGTTTGTTATTGCATTATTCTAAGTCTCCATTCCTCTGTTTCTTCTGGTTTTTCTAAGTTGCTGTTTACTTGATAGGGGCTGTAATTTTTTTTTCTTACTTTCCTTGATGTTTTAAGTTCAGGTCCATTTTAGTCAAGGTTCATTTCTGGTTTTTCTAAGTTGCTTTTTACTTGATAGGGGCTGTAACAATCCTACCGTTCCTTACTATTCCAACTATTTCTGTAATCATCTTAATCCAAGTGGTTTTTAGCTATAATGATTTATTGATTTTGAAACATCTGAAAATTATCCTTATTGAACTTTTGATTGGTTAAGAGTGAAAACTACAATTAAACTTTAAAGGTGGATGTCCTTTGGCTAGCCCCCAGTTTGCTAAGAGGTATTTCAACTGCATGATTCATTTATTTGTTTTCTTCTCCTTTCAAATCATCAAAGGGTATACTATGAAGTTGACAAACAAAATTATAAGATGCCCATCAATTGGCAAGGCAGCAAGGGATTTTGTGTTACTTTGTCTGTCTATGTTTATCATGTAACTTGGTAAACTTAAGCTGCTATACCAATCAAATTCTATCAGCTTCTCTATTTCCAAAAAAACTATAGAGGGAGGGCTAGAAGGATCTGCTTCAGACATGTTTACCATGGTTGCTAGTTGCTACATCTACCGGGATTAATAATACAATTCAATTTATCTTATGTACACATCAATATGGTGGTAAGATAATATATGCAGAATCTTGCCACTTTTGCTGTCATATACCTTTTTTTTTTTTTTTTCCCTGAAAATTATCCTTAAGAAGAGCAGTAACAGAAGATGGAAGCAATTACACTTCACTGAAGCTATATCAATTATCAAGCACAAGCACATTATATCATATTATCACTCAAGCAAACGTTTTGTGAAGCAATTAGCGAAGCAACTCCAACTGGAACCAATATAACACTAACATGTAACAAGCAAGAATGCTGAAATAACCTGCAGGGAAGAATTTAAAGTTCAGTAACATATAAGAATGAAATTAAGTTTTCTCCTGAACAATGCTGGAAGAAATTAAGTTTGCTAAAGAGAACTCTTGTCAGCTCAACACACTTTTTTATCATTGTAGCTTTGACTACCGTTGATATTTTGGAAAATAACAAAAATAGAAAAAGGACCCTAACAGAGAGAGATTTAGATCAAACTTAGTTCAATGATTTCACATCCATGGAGCATTGTGTTGTGTTGCAAAAACTGCAACAAGAATGAACCCATGTTAGTTTCAAAGGGAGGGAGGGATGGAGGGAGAGGGTGGGGACCTTCCGGCGATGGCTTGCCGGTGGCTTGGTGGTGAATCGGTGGCTTGTCGAAGGCCCCCGACGAACCTTTTGACCTATTTCCACCCTTATTTGTGATGTTTCTTAAATCGATTACTCTTTTTTTGTTCATCATGCCAACCTATAATTAAGATATAATATATGCATCTTCTCTTGGCTCCTCACAAGGGGGAAAAAAACCTAGCTGCTGCTTTAGTCGCATGCTTAAGTATGTCGATAACTTTTGCTCACTGTCATATTCTCTCAATTCATGCAGAGTTATACGTGACGTGTCCTTCATCTTTGATTGCCTCTCACAATCACATGCTGAGCTGAGTAACATCAGGAAGTTCTACACAGAGAGAGAGAGAGAGAGAGAGAGAGAGAGAGAGAGAGAGAGAGAGAGTAACAACTTCTTACCAATTTCATTTATTTGCCCTCCTACTAACTCAACAATACAGAAGTTAGTTTGTAATTGCATTATTCTAAGTTTCCGTTCCTCTATTTCTTTTGGTACTATGTTCTGAGCATTCCCATTGAGATGAGATGATGAATGTGTGTTAATTGATCATTCTGTTATGTTTTACAGCCATTTTATTCGTATGATGCAAATTGATCGATTGATTGTAGTGAGTGTGATTCGCTTCTGTTTTATATTGAGATGCTAACAATTTGTTTCATCTTATGCCTCTGTTGGGGATGGAAGTTATCTCTAGTCTTTCACTGGATATTTGGATTAGATTATTTTAAGTTAATATAATTTATAATTAATTTTTTAATTTGTCTCTTTTTTTTTAATATATATATAAGTGAGCAAACATGCTCTAAACCCTAAATATTAATCCAAACATGCTTTTAGTCACTTATTATTATCGTGCTCTTAGTTCACTTAATTGGTTTGATTTAGTTCAATTTTTAAAATAAAAATTGAAAACTAAACTAAATCAATAGATTTTCAAGAAATAAGAGCCTAGCCAAGAGAGGGGGAGAGGCCATGAACATGTCTTTTCAGTGGTATTATTAATTGGGTTGTTTTAGTTCAAATAGATTAAGTACAAGTGGGATTATCTAATTTAAGGGCGTTCGTGATTCAATTTAGATTAGGTTTAAGTTAAAAAACTAACAAGAACTAAATAATGTAATTCATATCAATTTGCATTCGATTGATTTAATTTAAATTTTAAATTTGATTCCATTAAAAATTTGTTTGAATTGGTTTAATTGAATTTTGAAAAAAAAAAAAGGGTTTAAAATATTATAACTAAAAATATCTCAAGCCATTAAACAAATGGTATATTAAAAATATAAATTTTATAATATTATATTAAAAAAATATGTGATAAATTAACTTTTTTATAAGTTAAAAATATATATTTAATAATAAAATTATATAATATTAATCAATTTGAATAAAAATTATATACGAAATGCAATTCAATCTATTTGGTTTTTAAAAAAGTAATATTTGATTGGTTTAAATGATTTAATATTTAATTCTTTTAGATAAGGTTTTCAAGTTTAAGTGAATATTGTGAAGGGAAAAGCTAGCATTTGGAGAGTTTTGGTCTTATAATGAGTTGATTTAGCTCTAGTTAGACTAGTTATAGTCTAGTGAACTCTATATACTAGTGATTAAAAAGAACAAAAATCAATTTAAACTAAATCCTTTCAAATTTAATTAGATTTTAAGTTTTGGGTGTCGATTTTGAGTTATTAGTCTAATTGGAATGGATATCATGGTTAGGAATGGAAATAGGTTAGATGACTCGTTACGGCTTTTAGCCTAGCCTGTATTAGGTCTAGTTTGCCTTAATTTATTTAATAAATAAGCTAGATCAAGACTTTTCGAAAAGCTTTTTTTGCCAAAAAGATCATGTTAAAGGCTAAGTAAAAAATCTATTGGATCTAATAAAGTGGCTTATTATTATTATTATTTCAAAAATCTTTATGACAATAGAAGTTTTTTAATTTATTTAAAATAAGATTTTTTGGCCTATTTAAAAAGTCCTTTGACTTATTATTTTTTTTTTGGCCATATTCAAAAGTTTTTTAGGCCTATTTAAAAATAAATCTTTTGATTTATTTAAAAATTTTATTATTAAATAGCTCTTTAAATAAGTTTTTCGGTAAGGTGAAATTAAAAAAAAAAAAGACTAAGCCTAAAAAGAAAATTTTATATCAGAGAATAGATTCAAATCCAATTTATACATTTGAAATATAGAATAGGATATGTTCATTCAAGCCAAAACCTAGTGTGGGCTAGTGTATTTCCATCTCTAATCATGGTGTAACATTGTAACCTAAATAGCCCCGCCCAATTAGCCAATTCCCCCAACTATCTGCACTGACTCCAGTGGCGAGTTGGTATTCGCTGCCGTTTGGGTGACATTGGTTACTGCCACTGGCACTGGCTAGGAAGGGAACCAAGTGCCTAAAGCGTCTTGTTGGACGTCTGGTATTGACTAAGAGCACCAGCAGAGCTTCTATTCTACTCTTGTACTCTACTCTACTCTACTGTTCGTTCCATTCTCATCTCATCTCATCTCATCACCTCACCTCCTCTTGTTCATGCTTCCTCAATCCCCACAGTCACATCACAAGCACACGTGCGACAGTGACACCCTTTGCCTATCTTTCATACATATCATATGTCCGTAATTATCCTGTCTTGTCCACTTAATATGTTGATCAATATGCTATGCTCATATGCTATATATGCTGGTTATTTATTTTATAACTTGTTGATTGTAAGCTGCTTGCCTTGATCGCTGGTGCCCTTGCAATTTCTAATGCCATTTGATTTGATTTGATTACTAACCAAAACAGCGACAGATGGGAAGCAGAGGACGTGGCCGAGGCCGAGGCCGAGGCTCCGGCAGAATGTTTCCATATGCCGCTGAAGTCCCTTTTCAACTCTTTCCTGAGGTACTTTAGCTACTACATCTCATCTCATCTCATCTCATCTACCCATACACATACTTCCCTAGCCCTAACCTTTCTTCTGTCTGTCTGTCTGTCTGTCTGTCTCTCTCTCTCTCTCTCTCTCTACCCTTCCCCTTCACAAATCTATGGTATTTCATATTGCATATTGCTCATCACTACCAACATTGTCCTGCCTGCAGGATGTTACTTTGCCTGATGTTAAAATCAATGATATTGATGATACTATGAAAGAGTTGCTAAAGCGCAGTTCTAAGTTTCACAATTATTGGAAAGCGTCTCCTTATCTACTCGAGGAGACAGCCTTAAAAGGTAACCATTCATTCTCTATGCATCATAATTCATATACTAGCTTCTCTTGTGTTGAACTTCATTCAAGTGTATTCATTTTCTTGTTTTATTGTCAGAGAGTCAAAAGATGCATATAGAAAGATTTTCTGACAAGAACAAGACCACGTTTACTCGCGATTCTCTGTCACAGATTTTAATGTTCAATGAATTCCCTAAGGAGTTGGTTAGAGGTATGACATAATGGAAATTGTTTTCAGGGCAGTGGTTGTGTTCTGTATCAAAAAATGCTTCTGCTTTGCATTATGCATTTTAGGTTCCTGTTATTGAATTATTTTTTACGTTAATTTGATATTTGCAGGTACATCTAGGCAGATTTCAAGTCGGAAAAAATTTCGATGGAACCCAGAGACAGGTTTGATGATTTCACATGACCTGTCTCTTTTTTGTTTGATGATTTTTCTGCAAATATGAGTAAGTTATTCTGAGTTTAACAATTTGGGCAGAAGAAGGTTCATCTTTCTAAACAAATCCCACAATCTTTGAAGAACTTCTCCAAATTTTCACTGCTCTAGAATTGCATTTATGGTGTACTGCTGAGCAGTATATGTACATATGGTTTCACCATTCTAGATTATAATATTATTATGTAAATGTTTGATAGCTTCTGCTGCCGAAACTGTTTTTAATTGGATTGAAACATGTGATATTATCCATGTTTACAAACGGGATCCTTGTTTACTTAGAATAATCACAAAGCCTTCAGGTTTTTCTCTGTACTGATTAATATGTTTGTGTGACAGAGATTAAGAGACTTGATTTCTTTGAGCAGTTGGAGAAAAAAGACCAGGTACAGCACCTATGTTTACATTTCTTGCCTATATATTTTCATCTTCACAATTCATTTATGGATTCCATATTATTTTGGATAAAGTATGGAATCCATATTTAATTTGTAGTAAGTTACTAAGTTCAATATATATTGTTACTGTGTGGGGCTATGGTGGACTTTTATGAATTCTTCAAGCTCCTTTGTGGCACTTAAAATTAGAATGGGAGTTCAATTGTAGTTAAACCTTGGAACTGGAATTGGAACCTACAATTCCAAAGTTCAGGTTTGGTGTACCTTTTAAAGTTAGAATTTTAATTCCTGCTAACATTTCCAATGAATTGAAATATAAGTAAATAAGGGTCTTCTCAGTACTTAATCTAGATCCTAAGAATCATAACTCAAGGAAGCAAGAATTAACTAAGAAGCAGTCTTCGACCCACACATGTATAGTGCAATAAGGTACGGCCATCTCCATTTGGTTCTTTAACAACCATCTCAGCTGCCTTCACCATCATCACTACTGTTGCCACACCCACTATCATTGCCAATTTGCCA
This sequence comes from Pterocarpus santalinus, assembly GCA_031439595.1. NCBI lineage: Eukaryota > Viridiplantae > Streptophyta > Magnoliopsida > Fabales > Fabaceae > Pterocarpus > Pterocarpus santalinus. The sequence continues at coordinate 65,893,790 of CM062532.1, forward strand.
CTATTGTCACCTCCTTTACCACTCTACACCAACACCATCATTGTTGTTATCACCAGGGCCAGTCCCATTATTGCCTTCATCACTGTTGCCACCATCATTGTTTTCACCACTCTCATTACAGTTGCCACCCCACTATCATTATTGCCACTTCTACCTCCACCACAGCCGTTGCTGCAACTCTCCACTAGCTCCATGCCATCATCACTAGATCCTCAGTAAAATTCATGGAGCATTAAGCCCTAGGTCATTAGTTTTGGGGGTAAAATTGGATTTTGTCCACAAGAATACTATATTTTCCATTTTGATTCAGTGTTGGGTGGCTGACCCACTTGTCCAATGAAATCCTATGTTGATTATTCTTTCACATGCAGGGCCAAGGGGATAAAGGTGAAAAGGAAAATAAAGATGGAGAAAATGAAGATGAAGATGAAAATGCAGATGATGACGAGAGTGAAGAAGATTTTGGTGATGATGATTATAATCAGGTTCCACTGTAACCTCTACTTTTATGTTCAATTTTGGCATTCTTGGACTCAGGTTGGTTCTCTCCATGATTAAATAATAATTCATTGCATTCACTAAAGCTTATCCATTTTCAAATTGAAGACAGATAAAAAAAGGTTAAAACTAAGCCAGCATCAACTGTGAAATGCTTTATTTACGGTTTTCCATGTCCACATTGACACTTTCGTTAATTAAACTTTGTCAAGTGATTTTTGGAGCACCTTTAAAATTTGAAATAAGATATGCTGAGAATGCCCATTGACTTGATAATGGAAGCAAATTTCTTAGCAGTGTGTCATCTTTCCCTCTTTTTTTTTTTTTTTTTTTTTTTAAATTTTTGGATAAATTAATTGTCTCATTAATGTAAATAACCTTGCCCAGTTGGGCTTTGTGATGATGCAAAGTGTTGCAAATCCAACTGATGATTCATAAGCTCTCTGCTCTGCCCCCAGTGAACCCAAAAAGAACAATAAAGTGAAAAGAGTAGAGGAGGAAAAGAAAATTAGCAAATGAAAATATTAAGGGTTTGGTCTAATGCTTTTCTTGCTCCAGGCTTTGTGAGGTTTCTTTAAGATATTTTTGTTTGAAATTTTAGAATTTAGAGGTGAATTCTATGTGAAAATTGACATCTGTTCAACTGCTAAGCACATTAAGCTGTCCCACAGTAGTAGTTTGAAGAGTTATTTCACTAGTTTTACTTACTTTTTTTTTTTTTTGGGTCGAGGGTGTGGTATATTTTTTCTTATGGAGCATATAGTTGCAAAGCATTGTGTTTTGGTTTTCATGTTAAAATGACAAAGTACAAGCCATAAGTGTCTAACTTAGTTAAAATCTTGCAGAATGAATATTTTGATGATGATGAAGATGATTATAATGATGCAGATGAAGGGGATGGTATTGTCAGTTTAATATTCCAATGCATTTCTTATTTTTCATTCATTTTAATGATCTTACGACCAAATTCAACTGTTGCATGTTGAATTATAATCAACTTCTCAATTTTCCTACTCAGCTACTCTTTGATGCTTGCATATTTTCATTGATTGCAGATGAAGGTGTCTATTAAGATCTCTATTTGGATAACAATTTTCCTGTGACAGCTTCTGCACTAGTATGGAATCTTGCTTCTATACTGTTACAACCTCGAATTCCTATTGTACCCTGGCCTTCTCTAGCTTTTCGGCTATAATTTGGCCGCTATTTTTGGTTATTCAATTACATATCAGTTTAGTTTCTTATAAATGTTTAAAACAGATTACTGCTTGAACAGAGGATAATATGGTTTACTGAGCAGTTGAATTAGTTCATTTTAGTTCTGTTATTCGTTCGTTTGTTCCATAGAACTGGTAATATTGATTTGTTTTATTAACTCTTTCATGGGCAGACTGGGGTGGGGAAATAAAAAAGAAATAAGGAACTAATGAAAAAAAGAGATGCTACATGTTTAGAAGCGTTAAAGGATATGGCCACCAAAGGTATGATGTAATGGTGGAGTATGGTGTGAGCCGATGGGATGATAAATTAATAATGAAGTTACTCTTTTAATTATTTTGAGGTTGAATTTGTCTGGTATATTTAGATTATTCACTTATCACCCGTTCCTGAAAAGGATTGTATTATGCATTCTTTCATATTCAGAATTATTTTATTTTTTTCAATTATCTTACACCAGAAGGGAAACCCAATGCGAAGGAAAGTTCTTTAGAAGAACCATGTATACTCGTAACTACAGTAGCAAGAATTATGAACTTTAAAGTTGTTCTGCAGTGATGATTAGTTGTTGCGTAAGATATGTTTTTTATTTTTGGTTTGACGGTGTTTCCCTCAAAATGCAGAATTATTCATGTCACTGATGGTAGTTATTTATTTATTTTCCTTTTTTGGTCGGGGATGGTGAGTTTTTTGGGGAAAGAGGTGGAGGGTTTGAAGTCTGGAACCCAGGTGTCGCTGCATGCGAGGCTCATAGATGTGCCGCTGTGCCTCGGCCTGGGCCACATAGTATGTTTCATATTCGTGGTTTTTGGTTTTTTGATTTTTCTTTTTTTGGGTCATGTACGGTGTATGATATTTAGAGCTTTGATTGGGTCTAGTTAATTATTACATCTACCCTCCAGTCTTCCTGCTCACTCTCTTTACCAAGCACAACGGAGATAAATATATTCTAGTAATTTTCTATTTCTCTCTTGATTTATAGTTGTAAAATTTCCATTCTTTACCAAACAAAGCTTAGAACATTGAAAGAATGTGACCACGGTTGTACTAGTGGCGGATTCGATAGTCTTTTTATATTTGGGACTAATGTTGCGCCACCTATTAGATACCGTTAGATTTTAAATAGATGGTTCAGATTAATTATTTATAATATTATATATAATTTATTAAATAATATAACAATTCTAAAATTATAATTTTACCCTTCTTTAACTCTTCTTCTCGGGCTCTTCTTCTGCAAACTCATCTTGCAGAATGTTCAACAAGATATTATGAAATCATCGTTTAAAGTATGATTGAAAAATTAATATTTTTATGATATTCAAATTCAAATAAAACACCATACTTAGAGAAGAGAAAAAAAGAGCAAGGAATAGTAGCATGATGAAGAAGGGAAGGAGCATCCCTTGGAGGTTCTCTGGGCGTCCAATTCCAAAAAAGGGACAAGTGAAAGTTGGAATCCAACACTAAAAAGACACTGCACATAGAGTTGGAAAGCTAACTGGATTGAACAACAATGTATGAACAAAAATTGGGGATAGCTCATAGTGGCCTTTTTACACATTAATTCTACCACTACTCGTGTTTGAACTTTGGCCAAAAGTTGAAAGAATTAATTTTTCCAAATGTAAAATAGATCAATAAGTAAGGAATACTTCACATATAAGACTTAATATATTGCATCATCGATGGGTGGGTGAAGCCGAAGGAAGGCTGTGCTTCACTTCCACACCTTCGACACAAATGGTGGGTGGGTGGCACTTATCTGTTGCATCATCGAATTAAACTTAAACCCAGTAACCCTCAAGTTGTATTCATTGCGCACCCTTGGATCAATTTATGCATTGATTGGTTTGGTATTCTGAACCTTCACATCAAGGACGGAGGTGCTACAAAAGCTTCACATAGCGTTTGGGAAGGGTCGTGACGGTGACAAGGTGCCGAAGGTGGGATGGAGGAAGAGAATGGTGGCAAAATGGAAAATTAAAAAGTAAGCGAGGTTAATTTGGTCATTTTAGCGGGTGGAGTAACGTTAGTTCCAATCATGCGGGGACTAGCGAAATCCGCCACCGTACCATTCTTGCTAACCCATGAACTTGGTGGGGTCGACGGTAGCCGAAACTGGTATTTTTCATTGATGGCCAATAAACGAAAAACAATACAACAACAAGAAACAAACAACGAATACCAAAAAAAAGGTTAAACCTTTTCCTTCTTTATTTTATTATATTTGGCACGAAGTGGCAAAATTTATATGGTTGATTGACGAAAGCGTGGGGAATTGGTGACCCCAAGATGACGACTCGTGTTAAGATTGTCGTAAGATTGTGAGGGAGACAAGCACACACTCTCAGACACTGTCCCATAACCCAAATGAAAGGGATCTTTTTCTGAACAATGTAGTGTACCCTTTGGTTCAGAGTTCACAACTTTGCATTGTCCTTTCACTTCCTCTGCCTCTGTCTCTCCATTGTTCTTCTTCCTGTGTTTCAACTTATAAGCCATTCTCTTCATCTCTAATACTTGAGGTGACACCTCTCTCTCTCTCTCTCCACTGAATTATATGGCGTGGTGTCCTTTTTTTTTTTTAGTTTAAATTTTGATGTGATGAATTTGACAATAACAATGTTCATTTTCATTTATGGGTGGCATTTTTCAGGTTTGTGTTTTTGTTTATTGTTATTTGCTTTGTGTTGGATGCAAACATAAGGGTATCTTATTTATTTGTTTATTTTTACCGTTTGTTAAGCAATCTGTGGATGTTGTTGCACATTTGCGTTAAAGGGAGTTTACAATAAGCACTTTGGTGGCAATTTCGCATGCTTTGTTTTGTGATTGCAATATGTATCACCACTTGTTCACATTCTCCTGATTTGCATTATAGGAGCGTCTACATGATCTGTTATTTGGTGTTGGCATTTATAAATTTACAATATTTCTTCTTTTCAATGTTTCAGGACGTGTTGTTCTTGTCATGCCATGTTGTACAACTTGTACTAATCTCAGGTTATAGAAAGCAAGCACTTGGTTTGAATTTCAACCTTCTAATTTGCTATTGAAGTATTTGGATTACAAAAAGTTTTATGAATTATTTTGCAAATTCAGAAAGTTAAGCAGATTCAATACTCTGCCACAATAAGTCATTGAAACCAGGATTAGTGTCTTTCAATTTGATAAGCTTATGCTAGCATGTGTCCTGTGTACTCTCTTTCCCCGTGCAGGCCTTTTTTGGCTGTGATTGTGTTGTACTTTAGATTGGGATTCGAAATCACCTTTGGTAGTTTATATTTTTGCTTGGGCTTTCCATGCAATAAACTTGCTGTGGAGCAATATCTAACTCTATTGATTTTTGGTTCATATGAGGTCACCTCACACCCTTTGGGATATTGTTTTAATATTAAAAAAAAAAAAATGTAATACCATTTGACAGTTGAATTTGAGTTTGAATTCTGATAAGGTCTTGAACTTTGAATCTGTTTGAAACTGATATTATCATTTCTGTATATTTTCCGTATATATACAAATCCAGTTTGTAATTGGCTGCAGTAGTATTGTATTAGACTGCTAGTCTTTTAGGCAGCCACAAGATTTGAACTCAAGTTGGGGATGTTTCCTGCGTCATGTTTCTATGTGTTAGGGATGGTTTTTTTTTTTTTTTTTCCCCGGTCATATTATGAGTTTGAATTGCTTGGGCTGGAAACTGAGGAAAGGTAGATTGGAAACATGGTTTTCCTATCTTCTTTTTGTGTTGTATGGTTTTAATACCTCAAACAGTTCAAAACCTTGGATAGCATGTCTATACTCATGCTACTGTAATGATTTAATGTTGAATGTCTAAAAAAATAAAAATGAAATTGGCATTTAAAAGGTTGGTCATTTTAATGTAATTGAGTGATGTGCGGTTGTGAAACATGGTCATGAAGCAAGAGTGCTTTTTGCACTGATTTAGTCATACGCCAACTTTTAAATTGAGGGGTTGTATATTTTGGTGGATCAGATAAACTAACTTTTTCTTCATGATCCTGGAGAGCATTATGAAGACAGTATACATATTTTTGTGTCGGCCATGTTAGTAAAACATTATATGCCCCATTTGAGTAATTTCTGAAAAAAAACAACTATTTTTTTTTTTCTTTCTTACATTCAAAATAATGAGGTTTGTTCCTTTGTTTTCTTATTTGAATTATTTTTGTTTGACAGTCAGAGTATAGCTATGCCAGTTGCACCAGTTGAGGGTATCCCCTCATTAAGTAGTGATCTCTTCTATGACATATTGCGACGGCTTGATGGCGTAACATTGGCTTGTGCAGCATGTACTTGTGCAGCATTCTGTTCCATCTCAAAAGAAGAGAGTTTATGGGAAAATGTATGTTCGTCTATGTGGCCTTCGACCAATAGGGAGGATGTCAAAAGTTTAATCTCTTCTATTGGTGGATTCAGAAAATTCTATGCAGACTGTTTTCCGCTTATTGTAAACAAGGAGGTTGTGGAGTATCGACACAACAACTACCTTGAGTACCCTGACAATTGGACCAAAGCTGAACATTATGGGGACATGATTGAATCTGAAATTATCTCTCCATCAGACTTTGTTTCTATTGTAGATATAAGGTTCAAGGAGAAACCAATCTGTTCCAAAGTTGTATGGGGAGTTCCAAATGCAAATGGCTTTGATGATTGGTTCTATAACTGCCCTTTCCGGATCGATGTTCTCACTTATGCAGATAGAGATGATAACAATGATGGAGTGGTGAACCTTTCTGTATCTGATGGTCTGCCACCAATTACATCCATGGAAAGGGAAAGGAAAGATGGGAAGCTGTGGCGGGAGCTTCGTGATGGGCTCCGGCTTAGTTGGATTGTAGTAAACCAGAAAATCAAGCAAGCTGCAAACCTTGCTAGCTGGAGCCCTCTTGGTGGTCAAAGAAATTGGCCAACACGCAAGGATTTCGTGATTCGGTTTGGATCGGTTCTCCCTGCCAAGGACATTCTTCCTTCTCAAATAGTGGAATGCATCCTTATTATGAAGTTTAGAGTCGTTCACACTGAAGAAGAGGGGCTTCAAACTACCGTCAAGTTAACAGAACTGAGCATGCAGCTGGAAGACATGGAAGGTGCTCATGTTAATGGAAGAAACAGTTTGCATATTCTTAAGGAAGCACTTAGCTGCCAAAGGAGCAAAAATTATAGTGAAGCGCTTGAGTCGTGTCACATGTATTCAAAAGTGCAGAATGAGTTAAAAGAGGAGAAGATGAGACATGAAAGTAGGTTGGATAGACTCTTTATTTTGAGTGGCATTGCTGCTTTCATGACATTCTGGTACTGCGTTTTGTGAAATGGTAGTTCATTGTTCATTTTAACATAACAAGCTACTGTTGTTCTAACAAAATTGTTGGACCTTGGCACTCCCGTGTAAGATTTGATTTTGCTTACTACTAATAAAGAAGTCAATTAATGGTAGTTTCACTGGCCTTTAGAGTTCAAATTCTCTTGGAATGATCATTTTACAAATTCAGCAGAAGTTATTGCCGAAAAGTTTGGAACTTTGGGTGAATATCCATCAGACTGCCAACTACAAATGTCTCTCATTCTAACGTCATGCTGCAAAGCTTAACAAGGAGCAGAGTAATACTTGCAGATGATCTAATCATGAAAGACCATCAACATGGTCTAAAGGGCGTCTATAGGGGATAAAGTGAAAAATTATAACTCTTGATGAAATATGAAAGAAATAGATATTAACTTCATAATTTATTATATGTGTACAAATTTTATTATAATCTAAGTCATTAACTCTTGGGATTAAATTTGTATGCACTGTCAATATAAAAATTTTACACAGATATTCAATCATGTATTGCCATATTAGCAAAAATGTTTGTCTTGATTGCTCACTACGTTAAAAGTCTTATAAATAGAAGCATCTAATTGGATGACAGTATAAAATTATTTTATACTATCAGTGCATCAAAATTAATTTCTTAATTCTTCTTGTAAAAATATTATAAATCTTCACTCTTTCTCCTTCAAACCAATACCTTTTTATTAATTTTGTTAGATCCTTTTCCACTTGAATCAAACTTAATTGCCTAGAAATTTTATTTCTACACTTGTTTTTTTTTTCTTTGGCCGCCAACCACTACGAAGCATAACCTTCATTTTTGTTTCAACCGCGTGGCTTTACTTTCAAAAGTGATTCTCACATTTGTTTTGTTTGCATCTTCTTGCTATAAGCAAAGTTTGATCAACCGTCTTCATTGTGATCATTATCAAGGAGAATTAGGTTAATCCTCTTGATAGACATCTCCGTATCCGCTGTTCAACCTTGAAAATCAGGTCAATTTAGTTGGAATTTTTCTCATGGCAAACAAAAGAATTTCTCTTATGAAAAGCACATTTAACCAATTAAAATATTACAACAAACAGAAGACAGTTTAGTTATTATTATATATTTAGGGTTTAGAAAAACCCTTACTTAAAACCACAAATGCACATCAAACGTGGGGAGTCCAATTGGTTTGGTCCGGTCAGTGGTACTAGGCTACACTCCCATCGGAAAGTGGGGGTTACTCTTTTTTTTTTTTTTGATTGAATTGATGAATTTATTAGCAAGCTAAATCATCAAATAACAAATGCACGAGATCTTCCGGTGGCTCCTCCAACCAAATGTCAGAGTCCCATATAGCAAGCCTTACGTGCCAAGAAGTCTGCAACTCTATTACACTGTCTACGAATAGAATTTGCTACTAAAAAACTGAAACCAAGAAGCATACGTGACTATGTCTCAAATAATAGAGCCATGCATTATAAGATATGTCTTCATCAGCACTCTTTATGCTATGATAGACATTTTTGGCATCGCCTTCCAGAATAACTGTTTGAAAGGCTGCCTCCCAAGCAAAAAGAAGCCCTTCCTGGCTACCGAAAGTTCTACTCTATGTGGCTCTGTACACCCCTGAAACTGCACTGTTTTCGCTGCCATAAAATTGGCAACATAGTCACAAATTACAATGCCTAATCCTGAGCATTGGTTCTCCACTAACGTAGATGCATCCAAATTGATTTTATATATATGTATTTCCTGGAGGAGGAATCCAGTGACTTCCAGCTCTTCTTGTGGTCTGCGCAGGGAGATTTGGTTCCAGTTCTTTTCCAAAGCTGGAATACTGCTGCTGCGCCATTCTACCTACGTCTGCTGCAATTGCAACTTTCTTCCCCAACCAGCTTGCATTGCGTGCGCTCCAAATCTCCTCCCACACTAACAAAAGAATTGCAACTTGTTGAGGACTCTTCTGCGCTGTCCAAGTAGTCAGAATTTCCATCCAGTTTGCATCGGTCACAAAAAGGGAGGACGCAACCTGGAAGGGAAGAGTGCAGCGCCGCTAGCAAGTAGGGACAATAAAAAAATATCGGTGGCTCACTGTCTCCTCATGATATCCACATAAATAGCAGCCACCTTCTATATTAGCTCCTTTGGTTGCAAGTCTGTGCTTGGTAGGCAACGTTTCTCTACATGATCTCCAAGCAAATACCTTAGTCCGAGGCATCACCTGCAATTTCCACAATACGTATTTCATTTAAATATTAAACATATTAAACATGCGATAAATTTAACCTTACATTAATTATTAGAAAACGTGTTTCTTTTGGTATTATTAAAAAACATCAGTTAAATAGATATAATTAAAATATAATTTTAATAATTAAAAGATATAATTTTGATGTACGGAATGGTCACTTTATATTGTACTAAAAAAATTAACTTTAAAAATAATTATGTAAAAAATAACGCATACAGATATATAATTGACTAATAATGTTGGAAAAAAAAAAACTTGCACCAAATGTGGAGAAATACGAAACTCATATCTGAATAATGCTTCTTTTTGTGCCATTTCTTTCAATTGAATGCTTAAGAGGGTAATGCCTAAAAAATACTGCATGATGATGAAATGTTACACAACAATGTAATCACTTTATGAGATTTTATTTTTTATATGGGATTTCAGTTTAATATGTTCACTAATATGGTATTTGGGGAGTATTTACCGGTATATGGTTTTTAATAAGATTGAAGCTCTCAAATTAAGTTTGTTAACACAGATTAACTAGGTATGTGAAATTGGGATTTCCGATTTCATGGAATCCCTACAGCACTGACGCACTGCTGGGCGTGGGAAAGAAGAGTGTGCAATAGTGGGGAATCTGCACTATTTTCTTTCTTGAATTCGGAAATTCCGAATTCTTCGCACCGAAGAAGATGGACACGTGGTGCTGCAGGGAATTTTCCTTGTTCATACTGAATTTTGAATTCTTTAGGATGCGGACATGTGGCGTTGCGCGCAGTGGATGGCTTTGACCGGCAAAAACTCACATGCATAAACAGAATGCAGCAGATTTTGAATGTGTATAAACTGAGTGCAAGAAAGAGTGGGAGGGAAGGGTCTGCGAGGAAAGGGCGCAAGCAAAGGAAGAAAGGGAGAGAGAGTCTGTGCTGTGTTGAGTGTATTGTGTTTGTCTGTGTGGGTTTTGAAAGAAAAGAAAGAATGGAAGAGAGTGTATGTTGTGTTACGGAAGTTGTATTAAAAAAAAAAAAATTGATTTATTTAAGGAAAAAATAAATTACCTATAAAATTGGTTCAGGATATAACAGTGGATCCACACCAACATATCTATGAAATTTTTGTGCATAATGTAGGTTATTTTTTATTAGAAATTTAATTTGTTATGTAATAATTATTTTTTTCAAAACTTTACTGATATTGCATAAAATAGTTTGTTGTTGGCGGTAATATATTTAAATTTTTTTTGGGTGTAATATATTTCTTAATTAGTTTGCTATTGTTAAATAATAAGATTATAATTAAATTTAAAATTATAATTCATTTTGTAATTCTTTATTTAATAAATTTTCAAATGTAGTTACTGTAGTATTAGCAACAGTGAATTAGGCAGGAATTTAGAACAAGTAAATCACCTTTGTTTTTTCATTTTCTTTTCTTTTTTTTTTCTATTTCTTTCTTCTTCTTCTTCTTCTTTTTGCACTTCTTATGTAGGGTTCTTCAACCAGTACACAATAATTACCTGACACGCAAGACAAGTTACAACTCATTTTGCAGCATAAAGGAAAAGATGTTTGCATTTGTTTAGCTTTGTGCTTTCCTTTCGTTGATGAATTTGCAGTAATTTATGGGTTAAAAAAATGTAAGTAAATTGTCGACAGTAAACCTACAATTAGATCTGGGAAGGTGGGTGGACACGTAAAATAATTGATGTTTTCATTTCTATTATGAGTGTGAAAGGTTTATTATATATGGTAATTTGGAATTTGGACTTTTTTTTGTTGGTTTTTTTGTCAAATCATGGTTGAATTTTTTTAAAATAATTTTGATATAATAGAAAAAAATATTTTGAAAATATATAGTAATAATTTTGTAAAAAAACAATTATCTACCAATATTAGTATCTAAATTCAAAATATCTACTAAAATTGGTTAATTATATTTAAAATGCTTGCATATTAGTTCGTAAACTATATACTAATTGGCTAGGTAAAAAATAATAGTTTGTATTATTATTTGAGGACTTGATTTATTCAATTTTTACATTAGTTAGTATTTAAATATTAGGCTAGTGAATATTAGTTAGTAGGGTTTTACATATTTTGTATACTAATTACTTAAATTACTTTTCATGAAATAATAAGTAGCTATAGCAATAATATTAGTTTGTAAATTCAAAATATATCAACTAAATTGGTTAATCAAATTTAGTCTTTACATATTACTTCATAAACTACACACTAATTAATTGAGAATATTACTTATTAAAATTAATTGAGGTTTATATTTATTTTACTATAACTAGTGGATATTAGTTAGTAAAAAATATTGCAAGTGGACTTATGTTATTGCATTTTTTTTAAAACTAATTTTGGTATAATAGAAAAAATAATTTGGAAATATATAGTAATTGTTTTGCGGAAAACAATTTATTAGCTACTGCAATAATATTAGTTTGTAAATCCAAAATATATCAACTAAATTGATTAATCAAATTTAGTCTTTACATATTACTTCATAAGTTACACACAATTAGTTGAGAATATTAGTTCTTAAAATTAATTGAGATTTTTATCTATAACAGGCGATGGAAGTATTGCGAGTCTGTCATTTGAATTTGGATCCATCGAGGTTCGAGATTCATGAGATCTTGTAACATGTTGGTTTATATCATGTTGTACAGATCAGCTACATAAATATAAACAATAGTTTGATTAGTGCACTGGTCGAACGGTGGAGACCAGAGACCCACACATTTCATTTTCCTTGTGGAGAATGCACGGTGACGTTAGAACATGTCCCATTCACCTCAGTCTCCATATGAATGGTATGACTGTCACTGGAGTTACTACTCCAAATACTGCAATGCTCTTGCAGCAATGTGAGTATTTTCTTGGTGCTCGGCCTAGAGAGGGCAATTTTGATGGGAGTTTTATTAAGTTATAGAAGTTGACAGAGCACTATAGATTTCTTGATGGTAATGGTGAGATAATTACACAATGGATAGCCCTTATTTATATACTGTCCTTGTTGGACTACGTCATAGTGCCTGACAAGAGTGATTCAGACGTCTATGGGAAGTACCTACATCTGCTTAAGCATATGGACCAGTTTGTATTATATAGTTGGGGTTTAACATGCCTTACCATATTTTATAGGGCATTAGATCGTGCTTCATGTGTAAGAACGCACGATATCTATGACAGCCTAGTACTTTTACAAGCTTGGGCATGCCTTAGGCTCCCATTTTTGGCACTCGTACCGACCTAACATTTTACTTTTCCCATTGCTTCCAAATAAAAATTGTTTTCATAATAAATTTTTAGTTTGTTATCATGAAAATTATATCTAATTCATATAATATCTCACAGATGGAGTCATGCACGGCATTGGTCCAAAAATTAATGCAGAACACATGTGAGAAATTAAAAAAACAAAACCTAAATTCTCTTGTTAAAAATATTTATCCAAATCCTTGAACAAAAGAATATCTTTATATTTTTGGTTTTTTGCCCTATTTTATAGGTGAGGTTTGAGTAGTTGGCAGAGGAGTCGAGCAGGTTCTTATACTATGTGAACCATGCTTTAATTAATAGTGTACGAATAAAATTTAATCTCATATCATAGAATATGAAGAACTTGTAATTATAAAAGAAAAATGGACTATAAACTTTGCCAATTCACTTGCTTTCTTGCATTTCCTCATTCTTCAATCTTAATATAGGAAATTTGTCATGCCAAAAAAACAATCTTCCTTTGCATATATAGCACAATGATCATGCATGCGTATAATTTGATGCAAGCGAATAACATTATACAATTAGAAATGCCTTGAAAGTTTCCTCTGAAATGATTTAAGAAACCTTATATTCCTCATCGGGCTTGTTGAAACCTTGAGAATATGCCATTAACAACGCCGATGGTTATGTAGCGACCAGAAATATAATTGAAAACAACACAACACCGTCAATTTATTTCCTCAAGAAAGATTCTCTATAAATTCAATCATTCTTTTTGGTTGATAATATCCATAAAATTCAATCATCTTACATTTTTAGACATTATGGGCGCTTAAAAATATCCTCCGCATAATTAAATTCAATCGTTACCCTATGCTTTACATGATGGACAATCAGAATCCAGAGTAATGGGCATCGGCTATCAGCAAGGCACTGATTATGCCAAAGGTTCCACGTGGGTGGTGACTATTTGGGACCAACACTTTTGATCTGTTCTAAATCAACTACTCCTGTGTTGATACATCACACACAAATGTGAGACAGAATTGGCAAGCTCCATATGCTTCAGCACTATTGCTGTCTGGGTTTAGGGTAAAGGATAAAGGTCTAGCATTTACGGTTTAGTTGTCTTCTCTTGGTTAGCCGTATGGTTTATATAAGCCCTAGAAGAGAATCTAGTTATTAATGGGGTGGTTATTGGGTTTCTTGTAATTGAATGATTGGAGAGATTAAGGGTTTTAGAATTTGGGATCCCTATTTATGAAGGGTGTATACCATGACGTAATGGTATACACTTGAAGGCAAGGTAGGGCCATTAAAGCAAAGTTTTGGGCTGAGAGACCTCGAGAAATGTTTGGCTAGGCCATGTAAGGTCATGATGCAAGAAGGGTCTAAAGACAATGGGCTCGGTCATATGGCCGGTCTAAGTGTCTTGGCTAAATCATGACTAGATCACAAGCCCTATTGACCCAAGTTGGCAAGGACAAAGGGTATGGTGTTGGTAGGATGATAGGCTAGGCCTTACAACTAGTCTACAAGCTCTCTTGACCCAAGTCCAAGAGGACGAAGGGTTACGAGATGGTGTGGGTAAGATGACAGGTTAGGCTTTATAGCCGATCCAAGCACCAAGGTTTTCTTCTAGAAAATATCAACTTCTTATTTTTTTTTTTTTTTGGTCTAGAACTTCTCATTGTTAAGAAACTTTTAGGTGTGCAATGTCTAGAGTTATTGAAATGGGCTGAGCCCAAATAGTCTAAAAATTATGTGGGCTGAGCTATAAAAATAGGGAAAAAATAATTTAGCCCAACTTGATTCAACCCAATTTGGTCCCGTCTGCTTTAGGTTGGGCCAACCCAATTACCAAACATACTTTTTTTAATAACCAATTGCTACAATTGACTGAAAAAAAAAATCCAACTACAAGTTTCGGCCTATTTTTGCACTACTACCAACAATAAACTTTAGCATAGGCTTACTTTGAAATAAACGGTACCCAAGTTGGAATTAAATAAATGCAAATTAAATAAGATTTAGACTATAGTAAACATAATCTTTATAATTTTGCATTATTAAACCAAACACTATCCTCCCAAGCCAACTCTAAAGGAACTTCTTCTTGATGATATTATCATCACATACAACTTTGTCATGGTACTTTGACACTATCCCTAAAAGAAAGTGTTTATCATAAAAAAGAGGTGCTTTTTATGTAGCTTTTACATTGATTACTAGGTGTGTTTTAGTCTTCTAAAGTGCTTCCACCTCTTTGAAATAGTTAACGTATTTCTTCTTAAGATTCTCAATTGGTCTCAATGCCAATTTTTTAATTTATTTTTTTAATTATTTGAAAAATATATTTATTGTATTTAGAAAATTAGCAGATTGGCCCGATATCTAGCCTGTGCCCCCAAAAGGATTGGGTCAAACTAGCATTTTACTATCTCGAAACTAACTTAACCTGATTAAGCTTGACCCGAGAATGACTCAGCTTGAATGAGTCGAGCTAGCTTGTTTTGACAGCTCTAGTAATGCCCACCTTGGCTTCTCTCTCTCTCTCTCTCTCTCTCTCTCTCTCTCTCACAACGAAATGGTGAATAATGAATCCTTTTAGGTGCATATTTACATTTTACTAAGGTGGCATGTGGCACATTGTTTAATAAAGTTGCCACTTTTTAAATTATCAGTAATGCTATAATACAATGTTTGGTATGCACAAGTACTTTAATTGGTAATTTAAATTATCTTGTTTGCTATATCAAAAAGATTACAAGTTAGATAATATATATATTTTACTAAAACACCCTGCAAACAAATAATAATAATAATAATAATAATATAATAATAATAATTATGATGGGAAGAGGGATGCAGAGGGAGAGAGGGGGTTTGTATTGGTTGGATCAGAGTATTTTTGTAAAAAAAAAAAAGGAAAAATGTAAGGATTGCCACATGAATGATAATCTAGATAGATACCCCCATGGGAGCCATGTTGATTGCTACTTTAGAAGCAATCTTGATTACTTAGGTGATCCACATTACTAGATAATATGTAATACCAAAGAGGCAATATGGTGGCCTAAGATAATTTAATTGTAGATTACTAGCAGTTCATATAGATTGCCTCCTGCCAAACTTACTCCAAGAGAAAAGCTTTTACTCTAATGGTTTGAAACTTTTTCAACGAAAAACTATTCATGCTATAATAGTTGGCTTAATTGAAAACCTTTACAAGTTTTTTAGTGTATTACTCTTTACAATTTAAATTTTATTTAACTGAGTTGCTCTGACTCGAATATATGAATGTGTAGAAGAGATGTCTTGTATGTAAAACTTTTATCCCACAAAAAGAATTGCATATATAGATATAAACTTCAAATGTTGGACCGGTCCTTCTATATTGAGGCCATTTTGAACATAATTTTAGGCTTGTAAGGGAGAAACGATTTACAGGTTCAAATAACCTTTTTTATGACATTTTATTATTGCAGAGCAAACAAATTACCTACTAGCTATGTCGCTTAATATAATTAGTCATTTGGTCTTAAATGCTTAAACGATCATATCTAAGTCTATAAAAAGATTTCTTTTGAGATAGCGAGGATATCTTCACCTTAGCCTACCATATTTGATGGTACCCTCATATTACGGTCGGTACAATTCTAGTATCGGTCGGTCCTTAGAACTTAGGCAAAAGCAAATACTAGACTAAAATTAGTCATTCTAAAATTTCTAACCCCATGGATCTAAAACATAGATTGCAATAAGACCAGAACGTATTAATTGTTTTAACATATTTGATTATACACTCATATTACGCTCGATACAAATCTAGTACTGGTTGATCCTTAGGACTTAAGGCAAAAACAAATACTAGACTGAAAATTAGTCATTCTAAAATTTGTAACCCCATGGATCTAAAACATAGATTACAATAAGACCAGAACATATTAATTGTTTTTGCTATCTACCTCTAGTTCAACATTTCAACACATACTTTTGGGCTCAATACTGATGCGAAAAAGAGTTGTGTGCTTGTTTTATTGTTCCAGTCTCAACTCATGGGAGGAAGAGCATTTTGGTGCAAAGTCATCTGCTGCTGTCTGAGCTAAGAGGTAGGGTAGTGTTTAGGTTAGGATTGTCTTAACTCCCCTAGAGAGAATGAGGGAGTATATATAAGGTCTGTTACCATTGCGGTAGAGGGTTCAATTAGGGCATAAATTTATGAAGGGAATCCTTAACGGATTGAGGATGAGGAGAGAATTCAGCTAGAGATATACATATAGGAGTTAATGAGGTAACAATTACCCTCTTGCCAAAGTTCATGAGGATCGATAGATCGACCCTCGGTTTGAGCCCCCGAGGATCAATGTTATGGTTTGCACAAGATGTAAGACCGACTTGAACAAGGATTGATTTTAGCGTAACCGATAGGTAGATCGGCGAGCTAAGTATAGGTCGGATTAGGCCAACCAAGCCACAAGACCCCAGCCGAGGGAAGTAAGTCTGGCTAGGCTAGGTGGGTCACAAAGGTCGAGTTAGACTGATTGGGCCATCACCTAAGCGCTCAGGGGCAAGCTCAATAGAGGAAAGCTGAAGAAGAGGTTCTCTAATAAGGGGTTATGTGAGTAGTTTGTATGCTAGAGAGTGAATTTGGTTGCCACTTCCCTTTATCGTAGTAGTTGTAAAGAAGCATGGGTGCGTTGATGTTAGGTGGGTGTCAAGTCACAAAGAAGTGAATGAGGGATACTTGCCTTGAGTTTAGATGGGAATCTTCATAGGGGCATAAATCACTGAGAGCTATGATCCATAGTGCTACGTGTCCGAGGGATTTGTTTGGGAAAGGGAAGAGGGGGATACGGAAGGCTAAAGGAAGGAAGGGGAGAGAGGAGAGGAGGAGGACGCGACATGATTTCGTGCGACATCTTTGTTTGGTCTTTTAGACTATTCACAATTCCTTATCCTCAAGCCCTGAATAACATAGAGACTAAAAGTTTTGGATTATCTTATTTATACATATCCTAAACCCCAACACTTCAACACACTCTTTCAATTTTTTCTTTTTTATTAATTATCTCACTCTTTTTATTTTTTTTTATAAATTTTTTTCTCCTTTCTATCTTTGAATGTCTAAAATATCTACCTATCCCAATAATACAAAAAACATTTCTCAGAAGTTTTTAGGCTTCGTTTTGCAAATGGTCCATTTATATTGCAAATAGGTAATGCATGGTAGTTCCGTAACATCATCATTTGGTAAGTTTCCTCATTTAACCCTGATTTTTTCACAATTGTAGTGCATGAGCAAATCCTTCTTAATACTTCAATCGCTTCATAATATTTATCTGTCTATTTTAAATATCAATAAGTTAGTAATATATGTTTTTTTCAATTCTATGCTTTCATTAATTAAGTTTATTGATTCAATTAATGAAAATATGAACAAGATTATAATTCTAATATAAAAATAGTTCTGTAAAATTAGTTTAACTTTTACTATTATCAAGGTAATTTATTGAGTTTCTTAATATGTATGTTAAACTTAAAAATAACAAATACTGTAAAATGGAGGGAGTATGATTTTATATTTACTCCCTCAATCAATGATTTTTCCACTACGGTATTTATTATAAAGTTGATAAATAATTTTTTCTGTTCCTTTATATACCATTAATGCTTATAAATACAAAATGTCTTAAACTAATCAAAATTATTACTATGTATAATATTTAGGCTCTTTTTATGAAATCCATATTACCACACCTTCTATAATAAAATATAGTCAGTTCAGTTTAAAAAAAAAAGCTTAAATATGTATTTAATTTCTGGAAATGCATATTATTTAAGTTTTAGTTCCTTTAAACTTTTTCCTTGAGCTATCAACTCATTAACGTTTTGTCATAAAATTTATATAACAATTCGAACTAGGTATTTTCACGCAATATTTGGTGCTTGCTTTTTTTTGGATAAAACAATGTATGACCTACGAAGAAAAAAAAATAAAAAAAAGGCTTGATTTCTATACATGAGAAAATAATTCTTCTATATAGGTGGGGACTTTCCATTTTTCCACAAACAATTTTACTCTTTTCATTTAAATTGTTAATGTATGTGAAGTTTTGAAAAAATTGGATAACAATAGTTAAGGAAAATGTATAAGCATTTGCGATAAGAATTGTGTGAAATTTTCGTTTGGATGAGAAAAGAAAATAAGAAAAAAAAAGTGAAAAGAAAATAAAACAAGAGAAAAGTATATATATTTTCTTTATGTATTTGAATGAAGTTATGAAAAGAAAAAAAAAAGAGTTTCATATTAAAATAACATATATATATATATCCTTATTGTAATAAAATATTAACATAAGTTATTTTTATTTAATTTTTAAACACTATTTTATAAATTACATAAATAAATAAATAATTTATAACAAATATTAATTAAAAATTAAATTTATTAATATTTCAGTTATAAAATTCATTTTCAAACTATTTGTTTAACATTTTTTTCCATGGTAGTTTTTTCTCTCAATAAATTGATAAAAGAACATTATTGTAATTCAAGTGCTTTCCTTCTTCACCAATTTTCTTTGCATCATAATTGGGTGGAAAAACTTTAAGTGTGGATCCCATTTTTTTTTCAAATTTCTTCCTTAACTTTCCAATGCTAATTCAAACAAAGAGAAAAGTACAAATTGTTTCCTCGTTTCTTTATCTTTGCCTTTTCTTGCATATCAAACAGAGGGTAGGCTATGTTTGGTTATACTTTTGGAGTGATCAGAAGGTCTTTTATTAAAATAAAAATAAAAATATATAATAACTAATATATTTGGGTATGTAAAAATTTTTTTTAGAAGATCTTTTAAAATTCAAAAATTTTTTTTGGAGAAGTATATTTGATGTTATTTTTTATTTTAAAAAAGATTTTTTTTTAAAAAAATTTTACTATTACTCTTATATTAACAACTAAAAGTAATTTTATTTTATTCTATCCAAATAAAAATTATTCTCCTAAATTTACTTTTGATATATTCAAACCAAACAAAAATTACTCCTTTAAAAGTAATTTCTCTAAAAAGTCATATTTTTCCAAAAATTAAATCAAACACACCCTAAAAGTATATAATTTTATTAAAAGAATAGCCTTAATTTAAGAAAAATTCATAATAGCAAACAAGAAATCATTTCTTTCACAACGAAAACTATAATATTTTCAATGTTTGCCTGCATAACAACAAATCAGAAAAAAAAATTAGAGACTAATTTTAATATATTGATACTATAAAATATTTTACACAATAAATTATATATTGTATCTTTTAAAAAATTAGATGATTATATAAAAAATTACATCAATGATGCATCAAATTCTTTTTATAGAAATTCTGAACTTATTAACTAATCAAATCAGCACTTAGGAAAAGGACAAAAAGTTGGGGGGTCCTCAATCCACATTCAGAGTCATGAAATAGAGCATATTCAACTATTGCATCTGCCACTTGATTACAAATGCGAGGAGTATATAAGTCTAGAATCAAACCTAAATAATCAAGAAGCATAGGTGAAAATATTCTGCAAATAGATCCATTGTCTGACAATTCGGGGTTTCCATAATTTATTCTGTTGATTACCCCCACCGAGTCACCCTCCAAGCATACCTTTCTACACCCCATCTCCCAAACAAGAAGAGCTCCTTCTGTAATAGCCAAGAACCCTATCTCTTTCATGAGTGAGAAAACCAATTCTCTGAATTGCTTTACCTGTAATATAGTTCCCATTATCATCTCTAAATTGATAATACCAATTCCGTATGTACTCCACCGCCATCACATGCAAAGTCCACATTTGCCTTGTACGACCCGTGTACAATAACAGAATTACAGAATTGAAACTATATCCAAAGAATTAACAGAATTACATAAAAATAAGTGAATCTATAATGTGTCAAATTTAAATGGCTACCTATACGCGGCTGGAAAGCTGAACATACATGATCGATTGTTCCAATACCTTCATGAGTCCATTTCCTCCCGAAAATGCAACGCAAGTAAACGTGGATGTCTCTCGGGTTTCAATCTGCGTCTATGATATGTTATTTGGCCCTAAATCTCATTTTCAATATATTATCTTTATAGGTCGAAATTGTTGAAAAAAAGGGTCCAAAGTGGCAGGCATGACATGCCCCCAAAAGGCCGAAAGTCAAAATCAGAATCAAAATTCACGGCACTATATCATTTGTTTAAAAACCATTGAGGCATTGAGCTCATCAATAGTTTAATTTTGCACAAAGATTAGATTAGACATTTAAGCTATGCAACAAAACAAACATGTATTGGAAGGCCAAACAAGTATGATGAGATATTAAACAAGAAGTGCGGGAAGGAATGGTCCGGGACATATAAAGAAACTTGCAAGATATTGAGTCATAAAATGTATTTCCATAGAAAAATGTTAAATCCTTCTAATGATATGTATAAAAATTCTCCTAAGTTAAAATTTCATTCATATATATTAAATAATTTTTAAATATTGTAAAAATTATAACTTATAACATTATAAATAAAATTTTCAATTAATAGAATTTTTAAGCTGTTAATTAGAAGGATATATCAATACTCATTTCCTGCATGGTCTGGGAACTTTCATAGATATGCTTTCTCTCCACTGTATGCGCATACTTGGGTAGGAAACGTAATACAAGAGAAATATATAAGATACCATTTGCTAAAGGAGAGACAAATTAAAACGAGGGTTTAAGGAAAAATAAAGTGATTGGAGCAAGAAGAATATCTTATTTTAATCCATACAGACATACACTAATTACTATCTGAGTGGATGTGTCACTTTTATATCTTTAACCGCTAATATTCCGACAAAAAAATAAACCACTAATATTAACTCATATGACAAACAAAAAATAAATTAGAGTAAACTTCTAAAAGCACCTAAAAATTTTCGCTGCATCATCATACTCGGGCTTGTCGGTCACAATCACCGTTTTTGTGTTTTCATCTACATTTATTAAAAAAAAATATTACAATAAATAAATTTATTTTATATCAGTATTATATTAATTTATATTTTATTTATTATTAAATATAAATCAGAATAATATCTCTTATAAAATAAGTTGTTTAAACATTTTTATAAAAGAAATATTGAAAGCATCTGAAGCGACTTAAATCCCGTGATCTGACCTGCAAGTTAATTAGCCGAAAAGGAACGCAGAAGGTGTCAGCTAGTTTGATCGTGAGGACAAAGGGTTGAGGCCCCTTCGTCAATCAGCATATTAAGTGAAATGTGAAATCAATCTATTTATTGGAAAAGAAAAAAAGAAACAAAAAATATTGAATGCGTTCATATTCCGGGGTCCACCGTAGCGAAAGGCAGCGATAAATATAATTCTTGTGTCTCATTATTATAAGTTTGTAACTGGCACATTTAACCAATCCCAAATCCCTACTTGGTGCAATTCCATTCCAACGATGCTCTTTTTCATACTTGGTGGGCAGCCTAATAATCTATATGGAAGACTAATTTTACCAAATGCCACTTTTAGTGTGCGCGTAACAGTGATAGATATAAATTACTTAATTAAAATATTGTTTAAATAACAAAAAAAAATGCAAAAAGTGTTATATATATATATATATATTGGATATTATTATATAAAATACAAAAAAAAATTCCAAGATTTTATGCGTAAAAGACATTTCTGTATAATGTTGTATTACAAATAAAACATTATTTTATAAATACTTTTGAGATTAATTTCGACTGTTATTAGTATAAAAGAATTTTATATTATTATTTAATTACATATTTCTATTTATAATATTTTTAAAATAATATATAATTGAGTTAAATACTTTTACTGATAAAATTTTTTATTGATATGGTAATATTTTAATTGGATATGTATAAAAAATTTTTATATTGACAATATATAAAAATTAAATTCAATACTTTCTTAAAAATTTAACATGTTATATAGTTGTTATTTATGAAAATATAGTAAATAATTTATTGCCAAAACAGTATCTGTCTGGACTTCTGTTGACAATGTAAGATAATGCTCACAAAATAAAATAAAAAAACTGATGGTGGAAGATAAGTTTTTTTTTTCCTAGATAGTGCAAGTTAATTTTACTGTTTTGTGCAACCTATATAAAAAATAAAGGTTTTGCTAACCATTGTTGTAAGAGCACTTATTAAAGAATAAAAAATAAAAGAAAATTTTGGAGGCATTCAATGTATTTTAAAATAAATTGTAAGAGCACTGTTATCTTTTCAATACAAAATTTTCTTTCTTTATTTCTTAATTTGTGTCCTTAGGACACTAGTTAGATAAGCCAAAAAAATAAAAGCATTTCTCTATATTTCCGTTTTGGTTGTTAACTTCCTAGGTATTACTTCCCCATCATTACACTGAAAATACCATTTCTCTTTTATTTTTCCCTCTCTCCTTCTCTTAACATTGGTTTCACTTTCATTTTTTTGACTATAATGATTTAACACTAAAGTTAATATGTGATAAATATAGCTTAAATAAGTGTAGATTTTAATTATATAAATTTTAAATGGAGATATTACTTTTAATAATAGTTTATATTCATTGTTCATTAACATTATATTTAACACTTATATAACTAAAATTTATACTTATTTATATCTTGATGCATGTAAATTGGGTGTCTACTAGCTATGTAATAAAACATTTCTCTATTTGTTATATGTTAGACTTTTTTTAATAGAAAAATTTAGGTGAATTCGATGCTAATCATCCATCAAAATCAAGGCATAGAACCCAAATTTAAAGAATATTTGTGGAGGACTTACAAGATCACCTACCAATGATATTCTCATATCAGCAACAAAAATTAAACTCATATTCTCATAGGATATGAGATTGTTACTTATTAATTGCGTCAACCCTTGTTAATTGACTATTTGCGTGTTTGTATGCCCATTTGAGCAGGTAAGAATTGATTTTGAGAAGTCAAAATTAATTTTGTTCTTTTTTGTTCTTGTTTGGTTTCTCATATCAAATTATCAAATATAAATCATTTTATCTTAAAATCAATTATAAATCAAATCAATTTCAACAAAATCAATTTTATCTAGAATTAATTCTATAAAATCAAAACTAAATACACTGTATATATATTGGACATTGTTGCCTAATAATTCATACCTTTTCATTGTGTTGAGTTACGAAAATAAATTTGTGGAAGATTTTGAGATTTTCTATTAATTTATCTACAAAATTTTCCTTTTTTTCTGGATATATTTGCAGAAGCAGTAACTAAATAAGATAGGTGGAAAGATGACTTATAGAAGGTTAAACTTGTTATATTCATATCTATATCACAGCCAGCGTCGATTGAGCCTCGATCAAGTTTTGCACTTTTTAAATAAATTTTGCTATTTTAATTGACTTATGTAGTATTATGATTTTTTTTTTTCATGTTACTTGCTAATATGATCAAAGAGGAAAAAATACAAACAAATTAATAATACTATGTCCTATTATATTAATATCTGTTTTTTATAGTAACCTAAAACGGTCCTACCTCTTAATTGTGTTATATGATTTGCATTGGCTCTTTTATGATGTGTTTGTTTCACTTTTTAAAAAATTATTTTTAAATTTAAATTTTATATATAATTAAAAAAATTAAAAATAGATTTTTTAATATTCTGATTATTTTTAAAAAATTATTCGAATATATTGAAACTGATTTTTCAATAAAAAAATAATTTTTGGTTAAAAGAATCCCAAACAAACATATCATTAAAGTGCATAATGTACTTTAGAAAATAAAATGCATGATTTTAATTGTTAATAAAAATTAATTGAAAATTTTATAAAACAATTAAAATCATACGTTTTATCATCATCATGTAACCAAACCAGTTTGATTTACGATTGCAGTGGTAGTAATTGGATGTGCTATACATGGCCTAATTTTAATTGAGAAATGCAAATCTTTATCAGTCGAGTGAAATGATATAATCATAAAATTACTCCCTACCCTGTCTGTTGTGCCATCTAACGACATTTTTCCTCCATGCCTAAATTATAAAATAATATCTCAATCAAGTGAAAAAGAAATTTAAACCATGAATGAAGGGCGCAGCTTTCCTGGAAAAAAAAAAAAAAATAGAAGGTTCTGACTTCTGAGTCTATTACAAGACTGCTTAACGAAAAATTTTCTTTTTCTTTTTTTTTGTTTTTCTTAACGAAAATATTTTTTATCTGCGCATAACGTGAAACTCCAATGTAAGTCGACGTTCATGGGATCTCCCAAAGGAAATGGCCGAAAAATTCAGTGATAATGTCTCATCGAATAATACAGTGTCCTTTGTCACGGTGGCCGCGGGCTTATGGATAGCCCTGGTTGAGAGTTCTAAACAAGGGGGAAAAGCCACTTTATTTTTTAATTATAAGGTATATGCATTTTAATTCTTGTATTTTGAAATTGTATAAATTAATTGTTAAAATTTTTTTAAATATATAAATCAATCATTTTACTAACTTTTTCATGAATGATTAATAAAAGTGTATATTCAAAAAAATTTAAGATATTAATTTATACGTTTACAAAAATTCAAAAAATTAATTTATATATAATCTAATATTTAAGAGATATAATATATTTATTTTAATTAAAATATATATTTAGGATAGTTTACAGATAAATTTTTATTTTTTTAAAATATAAAAATTAAAGTATATATGACTTAAATTAAATCAAATATTTTTTTCTTTAAAATATTTAAAGTTAAGCATGTAAATTACATTTGATTGGTTCAGCTCATCAACTGTTTTATTTAGTTGAAGTTTTGAGTTCGATCTTATAAGTTATAAATAAAAAATTAAATTCAAAAGTTAATACCCCTAGCCCGCGTTTAGCTCCACAGTGAGGGTTGGAAAGTAGATACTTTTACGTATTTTATTTGTTTCAATTTATTTATTAATTTAATTTGGATAATTTAGTATATTTTTAAATTAATATATTTGAATATAATTATATTTAAATATATTAATATTATATTTAAATATATTAATTTAATAATATATAAAATTATTTAAATTAATAAATAAACTGAAACGAAAGAGCAAATATTTTACATAATTATATCGTGTGTTAATTTTTATTATTGATTAGTTTTTTTTATAAGTCCCATATTTAGTTACATATTCTCGATCAATAGTGACAACAAACACATAATCAAGTTATATAAAATTTTTACATAAAAAAATTTATTTTTGTAGTGGTTGAGATTGACTAAAGATAGGTTGAGAAATTTAAAACTGAGATTTGGTTACCGTTTCAAAACCTCCAATTTTTCTCTACACAACTAAACTTTCATATGTCAATATCATGATTCATCATAAAAAATAATTCATGGATTTAATTTTGATATAACTATCCAATTAAATCCTCTTATATACATAATTTTTAAAATAGTGGGTATAAAAATTAAATATATTTATTAATTTGATAATATATGATTGAGTAATAGTGTAAAAATATTTTACATGATTAGTTGCATTAAAATTAAAATTGTAATTCATTACAAATATTTATCCTATATTCAAAATTTAAATTTGTTAATTGTCAAAATTAAAATCAGCCTACTTATCAAATGAACAAAGTTCAATGAGATACTTTGCGTTCTACGCTTTTACTTTTTGTTTATAAATTTTAATATAACATAAAATTTCCGTAGTCTTTGATTATATTAGGCTGAATTGCGATACAATAATACAATATTTTAAGGTACAGGAGGAGTGGAACCGTGCAAGCGTTGTACAAGCTAACGGCAGCACCAAACGTTGCATTAGAGGGTACCAGATATTATTATTATTTTTTCTAATAGACCAAATATTATTATGTTGTGTGGACAGAGTCTAGTCTTACAAGATATACATCAAACATGCTACGCATTCGCGTGAAAAAAAAGGGAGGGGGGGGGGGGAATTAATTGCAATTTATTCTGTAGTATAGATTATGTATATTTTATTTTAATATTTTAAAAATATATAATTTGATATTTGATATTTTTATACTATATATTTTGATTTTAAATAAGTGTATTATATTTTTCTAAGTTTTTGAGTAATATATTAATTAATCTCTAAATTTTTTAAAATGTGCAATCTAACATTTATATTTTTATTTATAATTGATAAAAAAATTGATAGAATGAGTCAAAGTACATATTATAAAAATACTGAATATTACATTATATATTTTTAAAATATTAAAAATAAAACACATATGACTGAATAATACAATAAAGTAAGCTGTAATTAACTCTAAAAAAATTGATGAAAGAATAAATTGATGTAAGTAGTGGGGAGAAAATGGCTGAAGTCTAATGCGCTTGTCGGATTAGCTGGCAAAATGAGACAGGTTGGATTGGTATTCTATTTTTGACCTATCATAACGGAAGTCCACTTTTGCTAGGTCATGAAAAAACCTGAAAAATTACTACAGTAATTTGAAACTATTTCATATTTTAGACCCAACGAAAAAGTATTTCATATTTGATTTAATTACTAATACATGTATAAATTAGTACAATTAAAGCTTTAATTATTCTTCTTAATCATATACATCGATTAACCGTTTTTATTAATTTTCATTTTTTATCCCGACTTTCTAATTTCTATAAGCTAAGCTATATTTATCTTTCTTAATAATAGGTATTTTATAATTTTAAATCTAGTTTATATAAACCTTTTCTCAAGAATATTTACATGTACAAAATTTAAATTTAAGACAACATATTAAAAAACTCCAAAATCTTCGATTAAGATGAAATGTGAATTGTTTCCACGATGTAAACCAATGACATAATACGCACGTCAAAAAAAAAAAAAAATAATGATATAATATCCATCGCCTCCAAAATATATTATTCTAAATTAATTAATTAATTAATTAATTGCCGCCCTCGACCCCTAAATAGCAGGAAAATTCCAACGCCACGTTCACTATCAATTCTCAGCTCTCATTTTCGTCTCTCACCTCCCCCGTCACACAGTGGCCATCCGCCATATACCCCGCTAACCTTACTTCCCTCTCTCATCCAAACACACCTTAAAAACCTTCCAATCAACTTCTTTTTCTCCATAACCTTGCCCCTCCTTCATTTTCAGCGCTCTTTCTGAATGCTGCAACTGAAAATTCCAACTCTCACTTCATTTTTCTTGTGCTGCACCTGTTACTCCCTGATTCGTACCCCTAAACCCTGAACAGCAACCACATTAATTGGGGAAAAAAAAAAAAACACACTCTGGTTCAGTTCTGTGCTATCAATGCCTTTTTTAGCCTTTGGACCCCACTTTCTCGCCCTCATCATCCTCATCATCCCCATACCCCCAAACTCTCTCTCTCTCTCTCTCTCTCTCGTTTAATTTAAGCCTTCACTTTGTACCTCTTTGCAACCACCAGCAACAACAAACAAACACCATTGAGTATCAATGAACGAACGTTCTTGAGAAGGGGAACGAGATGAGCAAGGCCACAGAAGCTGCTTCACATGACTCTGGGGACATCACCATCACCACAACAACGATGACCCACTGGGATTTCCTCAAGAAGTTCAAGCGGTTGAACCCTCTAGAACCTTCTCTGGGTATAGCCAGCTTCTTCTTGGTGACCCTTCTATTCTTCGTTGGGTGCTTCTTCTACCTTGATTACCGGGGGTTGCGCTCTTGGGGTACCGACTTGCTCGGCCTCCACGTTCCCTCTTTGTCTTCTTCTTCGGTTTCTTCTTCCAATGCTCCCCCAGTGGTGGAGTTTCTGGGACAAGAAGGTGATAAATGCGATGTGTTTGATGGGAAATGGGTTTGGGATGAGACTTACCCTCTCTACCATTCCACCAATTGTTCGTTCATTGATCAGGGTTTTCGATGCTCCGAGAATGGGAGGCCTGACAGCTTCTACACCAAGTGGCGATGGCAGCCCAAAGATTGCAACTTGCCCAGGTTCCAATCCTATTGCCCTCTATCCTTTTTTTTTTTTTTTGGGTGGAGTTTGGTTTTGGATTTTGATGCTGTTAGGGGATGAAACGAAAAAGAAGACAAGGTTTTTCTTTTTTGTTTTTGGCTATCAATGTTTTTTGTTGTTGCTCTGAACATGAACTATTTTAGAATTTTGTCTCGTAGCTGATTGATTACGGGATCACCCTTTTATAAGTTCTAAGTAAGTAAATTGTGTTTCAATGAGTTACCCTTTTCGTTGTAAAACTTGTGTAAGAATTCTGTAGATGACTGTTTGGTACTTCGTATGAGTCGGTACGAAGAAAGTGATTGTTCTAATTTATTTATTTATTTATATATTTTTTGGTTTGGGGATTGTTGATTACGAAAAAATAGGTTTTAGTGCTATCAAGTGAATTAGGATGTGAGTTTTGCCACCGATTATGAAGGAAGAAGAACGTTTCTGTTATTTGTGTTTTCTTCTAACAAATGATGCGTAAAGGTTGTTGACATTGTCAATCTTGGCATTTCATTTGTTGTTAACTACTCAGAGTGTCTGATTTTGTTATTCCAATTTCCAAATGGAAGATTAAAAAATAATAAGCTTTTTTGAATTTTTATTTATTTTATTTGGGGTAAGCTGCTTTGGTATTTTCTGTTCTTAACTGTTCAGCTTGTGCCTGCAGTCGTCTGCTTTGGACTTGCTTCTTTTAGAGCATCTAGCTTGTGCTACAATAACATGTTGAGTAATTTTGGCTTGGTTCTTGGAATTTAATATTATGTGGGGCTTTACTCTCTTCTAACAGATTTGATGCAAGGAAGATGTTGGAAATACTACGTAACAAGCGGCTAGTTTTTGTTGGTGATTCAATTGGAAGGAACCAATGGGAATCGCTCCTTTGCATGCTCTCTTCTGCCATCACAAACAAGAGTACTATCTATGAGGTTAATGGGAGCCCAATTACAAAGCACACAGGCTTCTTGTCGTTCAAGTTTGAAGATTTCAACTGCACCGTTGAGTACTACAGATCAACATATCTAGTGGTGCAGGGACATCCTCCTCCTAGAGCACCTGAAGGGGTAAGATTGACTTTGAGATTGGATCATATGGACTGGACTTCTCATCGGTGGAGGGGTGCAGATGTGCTGGTTTTCAATACTGGACATTGGTGGAATTATGAAAAGACTGTTAAAATGTAAGGAATTTTTTGTCTATTGTTCCAATTGCTTAGATTGCTATTCTTATTAATTCAATCTTTGAGTGCCCCCTTGTTTTGGATTTTGAAGGACATGTGAAAAGAAGGCATTAATCATGTGATAGTGATACTGATACAGTTTATGTGAAAGAAATAATATTTTTAGAAGAGAATTTCTTGTGGTAGATTGATATAGTTTCTTACCATAGGACACTGCCAGAGATGGACACTACTACTAGCAAGGAAGGATTGCATTTATATGAAGGCTGTGATATGCTTGTTTAGTTTAGATATTTGCAAGCAACTATTTTTTATTGCATTGAAAACTTATGTAAGAGGTTTTCATTGACTGAACTAGGATCTTTATTGGTACAAACCTTTTGACAGTAGAGCTCCCTTGTACTCTATCTAGGAAATCAAAATTTTGCAGAGGTTTCATTCTCCAAAGGAAGTAGCATGGAGAAGGGGGACGGGGAGTGGGGATTCCACTTTAAATTTGGCTAGGTATGCTTGATATAGAGAAGTTGTAATTGTTTATGCTCCATTTATCTCCATGACATAGAAATGCGTGGTTGTAAATTATTTTGTTAATATTTTGCAACAATGTTTTGACTCTTTATGTGGTTAAGATATCATTTTCAAAGTTGGAATTATATGTGACTTTGATCTTGGGTTCATTTTACTTTTTAGGGGTTGTTACTTCCAAATAGGAGAGGAAGTGAAGATGAATATGACCATAAAAGATGCGTTCAGAAAATCAGTCGAGACGATGATTGATTGGATTGCCAGAGAAGTAAACATGAACAAAACTTATGTCATTTTCCGAACTTATTCTCCTGTGCATTTCAGGTTTGCCTTAACATTCAAGCAGAGTTACCTGTACTTATATCTTTGTTTGCTTAAACTTTGTCTGTCAATAATTTTCTAATGGGATCTTCAGTTACAGTGCCCTGCCTCCAATACATTTATTACTGTTGATAAAATGACATTTGTGTAAACTTAAAATTAATTTATTTACGTGGATTTTTATAGGATTTGTCATTTATCCATCCCCCTCTTTGGCAAGCATTTTAGTTTTTGGACTGTATTTTATTTTTATATCTGGGATGAATCCTAAGATTCAAGGGCGCAAAATTTTCTGCTTCTCATGGATGGGCCTTCCTTTTAGCAGATGCATATGCTTTTGTCTGCTATAACTCAAAATGTCATGTTATGCTGCTTCAAAATAGTTTAACTGGATTGTCATTGTTGTCAATAGAGAGGATCTGGAGATTTAGTTCCAAGTTATTGAAGTAGTTGTTGAATTATTTATTTATTTATTTATTTGGGGGCGGATGTGAGGAAAAAACAATCGAGATCTTATTATGAATAGCACTTGGAATGCACTGCTATGAAAGTAAATAAAGGTGATATTTTTAAAAATGTGCTGTTTTAAATAATGAGGAAATTCTTCACAAGATTCCATGCTTGTTTTGTAACCACATTCACTGGATAATAGGAGCCATTGCTAACTTCAGTTTTCCAACTATCTTACTCTAGTAATGCTAATGATAGCTGGTATCAGTCAGTTGAATGCTAGGGAAAACTAAATTCTAAACACATAAATTTGTGTAGAATGTTTGTGTTGTCATTCTTTCTCAGTATATTCCTGTCTCCATGTTTTTTTTGGCTTGTTTTCATTCCTTACAATTAACTTCTGGCTGGTTCCTTATTCAAACAAACTGTTAGTAACTTTGTCTGTATCAGTATGACTACTAATGTGGAAGAAGTCATGACACATTTGTTGGGTATACCAGGGGTGGTGACTGGAACACTGGTGGTGGTTGCAGCTCGGAAACACTGCCTGATTTAGGCTCCTTGCCAGCAGTATCTGACAGTCATTCCAATACCATCTTCGATGTCTTGTCAGAACACGCCAATGAATCAGTAGTTATGAATTTGGACTTGCTAAATATCACCCAAATGTCGTTATGCAGAAAAGATGGCCATGCATCTATTTACCATATTGGGCCAGACCGCAGGGCCCCTATGCAGCTGCAAGATTGTAGCCATTGGTGTCTGCCTGGTGTTCCTGATTCATGGAATGAGATTCTTTATGCACTTCTTCTCAAAAGGGAGGCTTTTAGTGAAAGGAATACAACAGAAATTTCTCAAGTTGCACTATAATTGGTCTATTCAGTTCACAGCAAATGCTCTAATTTATGCAAAATTTTGCTGATGCTTGCGTTGCTGCCTTCTCTGTCACTCATTGGTGAGTGACATCAAGCTGCCAGTTGAATACGGCATTTTCTGTGGTCAGTCTCACTATTTGATGCATCTAACCATTTGTTAGTATGCCTTATGTTGCAGAATTTTATTCTTAGCAAGCAAAGAAATTAAGCTGTTTTAATTTCCTATAAAATGCTTGCATGATCCTCTTTGTAGGGGTCTTTCATCATAGGTGAACATACCCAGATGGGAACTTAGTATTGGAGGGTGAAATTCAGGGATTGCTTGTCGGAAAATGATGATCACTGAGACACAAGCTTGATGGATCAGAAGGGATACAACATTTTTTCTTTTTCTTTTTTTTTTTTGTGTAAATTTCATACGATGTTGGTCTTCAAAAGCGTAGTGGGGTATATGCTGAGTCCTTGATATTACTGTTTGTACATATATACTGATAGATATTGGTTTTTTTTGGTCAATTATTTTCATTTATATAGATAAATTTCCTGGCGTAATTCCTACATGGTGCTTTGCAGTTTGCTCATATTCCACTGTATTAATGTCACATGTTTTACGAGTTCAGCTCAAAAGGGGACCTAGAAGATTGTTATGGATCTAATAGCGGTCCATACATGTAATCTGGTTCAAGTTTCAAGAATTATTTGTGTTCTCAATCTACTTTGCATAATACTTCCGAATCTATACGCAATCGGCTATTGATTTTCTTAAGAAATTGGCATTCTATACTTTGCGTAAGCCACACTCGGCAATGTATTTGGCTGAGGGATTTTGTTGTTTTGGGGCTTAAGATTCCGCCGGCTGAGTAGTTAACTATAGAAGGGGTTGTGTAGTTTTTTTTT
The DNA here is from genome assembly GCA_031439595.1 of Pterocarpus santalinus. Taxonomy (NCBI): domain Eukaryota; kingdom Viridiplantae; phylum Streptophyta; class Magnoliopsida; order Fabales; family Fabaceae; genus Pterocarpus; species Pterocarpus santalinus. The sequence continues at coordinate 65,926,562 of CM062532.1, forward strand.
TTTTTTTTTTTTTTTCCGGTTGATGTGTTAAATACTAATTATAAAAAAAATAATTTCTATGGATTGTTAGTGTGAAGTTGCTTTATAATATTTATGCATAGAAATTCTTCTCTTATAAAAATGTCATTTTGTAACCGTCCTTAATTTCTTCGTATTCTACGTATTAATATTTGGCTGATAATCACGTTTGAGTCCGAAATTTGGCGTTGAATGGAGTGTGTTCAAGTGTTAAATGCAGAGCTTTTATTTTCAGAGAAAAAGTTGATTTTGAGGCGAGACTCAATTATTTTTTACAAATAGACTTTAAAATGTAATATATTCAACGACAAAAAACTTAATTTAAAATCAACCTTTTATAATTTTATACACAGATCCGATTATTGCTCCCAAAAATATTTCCAGACGAGCGAGGCATGTAAAAGAGTTCACCTTTTTCTTTTCCCGATTTTGGTACATTAACTCTTCCCCTAACTGTATTGCTGTGAAGAATTAAAGTCACGCCATTATTAAGAGATATTACATATGTAGAAGTATCACGGTAGGTTCGAAACACATGTACCAATAAAAGGGAGAAAAATCATGTAGAATAAACATAAGCCAAAACTAAATTTAAAAGAAAATTATATCGGACTTTAGAAATGAAGCAGGGAGTTTTTGACTTGACACCTAAGGCACAATTGTGATGCACAACGTAATATGCCTATGGATACAAACTTCTAATGTCATCGGATGGAAAGTTGAAGACCAATACCTCTGCATAAAAAGCCTTATGATGTAAAGTGGAAACATCAAAACCAAAGCTTCCAATTTTCTGCTTCTAATCGTCAAACGGGTATTGCTCATACCTGATTGAACAATCATGAAGCAACAAACGAGCCCCTATGGCCTGTGCCTGACACTGGGTAAACAAGGCCGTTTTAGCAAAACCAAGACATGTGTGGCAGTCAAAGGTTGTGAGATTGAAGTTGCAATTAGCATGTCCATAGGCAAAGGCATTAGGATAAGGTGAAATGTTGTAGTAATCATAATTTTTCTGGCTTGGAGTAGCCTCCTCTAAGTCTTCAAGAACATACCTTAAACTAACAGCAAAAGGGTCACCCGAGGTGTACACTCCACCGTTGCAGAGAGAGTTGATGATGCTGGTGTTGGGAACACTGTCAGCAACTCTCCACAGGCACAGCAAACCAATGGCAATTGGTAAAACTTTTGGAGAATGACCCATCTTCCTATTGCCTTAGATTGAATTCTGGCACACACACTCTGTTTGTTTGTCCACTTCACAGGCTTTTTTCTGAGGGTCTTCTCCTTAAATTAGTCAATTGGTTTATTTGTATAACCATGTTCCAATATTCAATACCAAGCTTTTGTCTTTTATTGTAAATGACACTATATTTGTTATTACATAGTTGCATCGCAGCTTGATAAGCTTAGAGTCTACGGAGAGCTCAAAATATTTTAATAAATTTAAGTTATAATTAAATTAATTGAAAAAATAATATATTTGTAGGAACCCTAGATTCTCTTTTTAGATGTCTGATAAAAGGTTATTATCACAGTTAATATAAATAAAATAACTTTTTTTTTACCATTTTAAAATATAAATTTATTAAATAATGACTGGCAGCTGATTGAAACTAATTAAATGAGTCTGCGATATGAACAATGTGTAGCGGAAATTTCTTGGGAAGAATCGCGCTGTACTTTGTTGCCAGCCATTTAAACGTATGTCTTATGTGTTAATGAAAGGCCGGCATTCATTTGTCATCCAAACTATTATCTTTCAAGAGATATATACTAGAGATTAGAGATTTGTTTATTTTAATGAGTAATTGATTGAAACACGCCACCGAAAAAAAAATTATAAAAGATTAATTGATGCAGCAACTAACTTCGATTTCTGGAAGTGAAAACGCAACTTTAAATATTAGGGGAAAAAAAATTGTATGAAGATTATATAACCCTTATATTCTTAAGTTACCTTGCTAAATTTAATAGTGTAGATGTAACATGGCATAAGTGCGTGATAGCATGCGAAAAATCAATACGCATAAGGACTATAATATTCTTACGAAACAAATATGAAATAAATATATAATTTTCAAAAAGATACCACAATCAGATCCAAAAGAAAAATGATTGCAAAAAATTGGTAATGATGAACGACACGTAATAGACATCTGTGCATATGATATCTCCGTATGCTATATTTCATAAAGTGGGCATTCTAATTTTTTCATAAATTGAAAACATATGTCAACCGTTTTTTTTTTTTTTTTTTTTTTTTGAGTTTAGGCCTATTTTGCTCATAATGGCATATCAATAATTACCCCCTTTTTTTTTTCATTTTCAAAACTACAAAAGCAATTAGATTACATGATACGTCATTTTACTTAAAGAGATTATTAGCATGTTTGGATTTTCGTTAAGAATCCCAATGCCATAATTTGGGCAAAAAGTAACAAGAAGTTTTTGTCCAAATTATTGTTCGTAGGTATTCAAACGAAAAACCGAACATGCCATACATAATAGGCTAAAACACGTATTTTAATTTGTGACCCAAAATTGGCATATGGAGCGCCGTCCAAATGAGGTCCACGATGTCGCATGCTATGGATGCATGGTGTCTAGGATGACACTGCAGGAGTTGAATGAGTACGAAAGCCAGCAATGTCCCCAAGTTCCTCCACTTCTTTCACCAAGTCCTCCACCTTCTCCAACACTTCCGTGAGCAATAACACGAAGCTTGCAATTGCTAGCAGTTCACAATTCTCAATTGCTGATGTCTTGGACTTGGAAATTACCAAGCTTAGCTCTGCCCTCGCTGCTTTCAACTTGGCCGAAATGCTATGATCATCTCCTTCACATTTCCTCATTTGCTTCATGCTGTCTCCCAGTTCCCGCAGGGCCCACACAACCTTTGACCCAATTGCTTCCCATGGATCGAATTGGATCGACTGCGACTGCCTCAAAGATGCCATGGCCTATAACCACAAAGGTTCATTGAACCCAAACAAATGAGCCCAACGTATCTCTATTTATCATTATGCAACCGTATAATAATTAATGAGGGTTTTGTTAATAAATGTTCTAAAGAAGATTATTCAATATTTAAAAAAAAACATTGCATAAAAAAATTAATATTTTTCAAGGTATTTATGTGTTGATTGAAGACTTAAAAACTATATTTTTCAATCTTTAATTATAAAAACTAGGCTTGCATGTACCTTTTATATACCTACCTGTTTTGAGGATTGGAGGCAACGCCCCATTGCAAGAATAAATGCAGCCAGTTCTCGAAGAACCTCTCCAATCTTCAAGTACTTTTTCCATGGGTAGGAAAATCCAAATTTTCCATGCCAGGGCTCCCATTTGGCGAAATTTGCCTAAAAGATAGAATAAATATGATTACAAAGAGGAAAAAAAAATCACAGGACCAGTTTTATTTTAAAAAAAAAATATTTTTATTTGTTATTTTTCTACTTTCATTTATAAAAATTTCATGACTTTATTTTCATTTTATTTCATATTTCTAGGATTTTGTTTATAAAATCTTAAAAATAAGAAATAGAATAAAATGAGGTGATATTATTATAATTAGAAGTAAAAATAAAAAAAATATTTTTTGAAAAATAAACCCATAGTTTTTCATTAACTAATTTTGAGAAATCTAATTGAAAGAGTGTGTGTGTGTATATATATATATATATATATATATATATATATATATATATATATATATATATATATGTGTGTGTGTGTGTGTGTGTGTGTGTGTGTGCGCGCGCGCGCGTGTGTGTTTATTCGAGAGGTGAGAGTAGTAAATCTTGACCTTAAAAAAGTCATATAATTTTATATTTTAATCTTAATTATTTATATAAAATCCAATAATCAAGATTTACTTCTCTTATTCTCACAATTAATTATTCTCTTATTTTGATAGAAAGAGTTATTTTTATATGTAAGAGGTGAGAGAGATAAAATTATACAAAAATAGTCAAAATTAAAAATTATTTAACATTCACGTGATTATTTTAAAAAATTACAAATAGCATTACTATATATTTTAATCTTAATTATTTATATCAAATTTAATGCTCAATATTTATTTCATTATTTTTACTATTAAATCAATCACTCCTCTCACGTTATATATATATTTTTTACGTACCAATAATTCATCCTTTGACTTGGAGTTCAACACAGACTTGCAAACAGCGAAGTTAGCACCGGGTTCCCTTTCCTTTGCGCTGACAAATTTGGCCTCTTCCTCCAAGCAGCCTACGATATTGAAAGACCAAAGATTTCTTTTTAGCTTAGATCTATACGAGTAATGATAATTAGTACGAAATCAAATTCGTGAGTTTTGTACGAATGAAGAGCTACAGTGTATTTCTTACTCCCGCTTTTATCTCATCTTCCCACTTCCCACTTTTTTCTCACCTGATTTCCACTCAACCACTGCCATGTGTATTCGTCAAATGTTCGTGAAAATAAATCTTTCCACTGAGTAGCAGTGCTCGATCCATATTTATAGTACTATTATATATATAAATATTGAATCTCAATCACTTATTTATTTAATTTTTTGGTCGGCCCAATAACATATTTATAAAAGCACGAAAATCTTCGTTATGAGAAAGCCCACACACACACACACACACACACACACACACAGAAGAAGACAACGGCGGTGAGCCCCCACCCTTGTTGAGCAGAAATTTTTTATGCATGGCATGGGAAACCGTATATATATACCTTGAATTATATTGGCAAGGTCCCCGAATCTTGAGACCGTGGAATCATGAAGTTCATCACTGGCCCACAAGGGACAGACGAACAAGTTCACACAAATGCACACGATGAAACCCATTAGGATTGTTAAGAGACGTTCACGGGCTATTTCCCACACTTCCTCATGAGCACGAACGCTGGACACCACAACCAGATTGAAAGTGAGTATGAATATCATCACTCCATAATCGTATCTTTGCTTGATGCTTGGAACCAGTCGAAAATATGTAGCAACTGATCCTGAAAAATTAATATTTATTTGCCACCAATTGTTTATTAGAGCTAGCTAGGAAAATGACTTTTTAACGTGTATATTAATATAAATGTGGATGAAGTATACATATATTGAGAGAAGATAAATTAAATTTAATGTATACTTATACAAGAGAGGTATTACATTTGGTGTCAAATTCTAATATACAAATAACGTAATTTAACTCTTAAAGCTATATGCACTTCAAATATTCAAACAAGTCTTGATTTGATACCCTAGCGAAGGTTTCTACTGTTATCACCACAACTGGCACAACATGTTCCAGTATATATGCTTGTGTCTTTCTACCACTAGCTGTAAGAGATTGATGAAAAACTTACCAGAGATAAAAATTGAAGTACCAATGATAATCGATCTGCCAACCCCTCCAATGATTTGGGCAAAAATTGCTGTCAAGTAACCCATTCCACCTCCGAATATAGTTCCCAATCCACGATTGAAGCCCTTTCCCAGTGTAGCTCCTGACATTTTATATGATCAAATTAATTAAATGTACATTGGATTCATCACGTACTTCAGACAGGCACATTACAATATATATTCTAGCTTCATAATTTCCAGGTATTACTAAATTGAAGCAAGCGTAATACTATATATGTTACTGAAAGTACCTGCGGAGAACTCAAAGGTGACGACAACAGTCATGATAGCCCACATTGCATTTTCTCCAACTTGCTCAAAGAGAGGGTTCAAGAGGTAAAAAAGTGATACAAAAGCCAAGGAGATTCCCACTTTGATACTGTGAATCGTCTTCCTAGTGTCCCTGCTGAGATAGGAAGTAATGGGGACAAGAGAGAAGTGGATTCCATTTTCTCTAAGACGGGAAATAATGGGTGCAAGTGGAAATCGAAATGTGTTGTTATTCCCCTTGGTATGAGCAACATCATTCTCTTCTCCATTCATAATAGATACTACATGAGTTGATTCCATTTTGTCCTTATTACTCCACTCTATTCCTTTCCCTTTTTTATCTCTTGGACTTTTATTAACTCATTCTCTTGTGGAACCCCTGGTTGGAGAGAGACCCTATTTATATACCGTGCCCTATGAGTGGAGACTGATGAAGAAGTACCAAACTAGTGGATGTGCTGGCCCTTAATTTCCATCCCTATATTCAAGACATGACTTTAGAGGATGACATGTAATAAGTACCACCAATATCTTAGTGCAAATTACCTTGATCTGTTAAGTTGTGACCTTAGTGGAACACGTATACAAACACGAGCCTATCGTACCCTATGAGAGAGGTGCCTTTCACAAACACCCTTGGTGTGGCTCTTATCTGTTTATATATATGCGGATTTTTCTGTAGTACAATACACGAATCAGATGGCTGTATTAGATATTTCTTAAATCGTAGGCCTAGGTTATTTTCCGCACTAAAGCAGTCTAATAGGTGTTCCTCATAGAAAGACCATGACCCGACATTATAAGTCTCACAACTTTCAGCAGCTTTCTGATTGTTCTGTAAAGTTAGTGGTTCTGCCAGATATTTGTCGTATGTACTGAGTTCAAAATATTATTATATTTTAGGCGACCTTCCTGTCAAGAATGTCTACTATGATTAAATTGCATAAAATGTAAAACAACTATATGGGAACCACTACACTCTGTATGACTAAATTTGGCTTGGAAAGTTGGACGTACTATGTATTTTCATACATATGAGATTCGTTCTAATTCAAAGTATTGAAGCCGTTTCTTTTTACAATGACTTTTTGAAACTATTACATTGCATAAATTATTCCGCCAAATAAACATGAGCGTTTGAAAAATAAAAAACAAAATTTACGTTTGAAAAGGAGAGGCGGAGGCCTTTTGCTCGTTAGATTAAGTCATAGAAATAAGCTAAAAGACAAAATGAATAAACCGATTGAAAAGTATAAATAATTGCAATAATTATATCACACAACCTACAAGCATATAGTGGGAGGTTATCACATTTGGGGTCACTTTTCATTGTATATATACTTACGTGATTAATAAATGGCTTTTTCCTTTATATGTATGAATTGCAAAATCGATTCTACAAACCTAGTTTTATAAATATGTAAAATACACAAAAGTATTGAGTGTAATAATAATCAAACTGTGTTCTTAAGAAAAAATAAATATGAGTTTCGTAGATGTCACTTGTCTAATTATATTGCCCTAAAAGAAAATCTAGAGGAAAAATGTATATTAGCCGTTCAATGTGCTTTAACTTTTCAAATGTGTAATTAAATTCAATTTTGCAATCCAAGCCAAGACACGCGTTTCCTCACCCCGTTCCAGTTAATGTAGTGATATGTGAAACTATAAAAGTGTGTTTGGAATGTTAAAAAAATAGAAATGATTTGATTTAGAAATTAAATCTTATGTTTGGGTGTTTTAAAAATAAGAAATAAAGTAATTTCTATTTACCATAAAATTTATCTATTTTTTATTTAAAATCCTATCAAAATTGAAAGGATTTGATGGAAATTGATTTGATTTTAAAATATAAGTACAAATCAAATCAAATTAATTCTATTCTTAATCATTCTAAATATAATATAATATATTATAAACATAAAAATTAATTTCTAAATTAATTCAAATTTTATTTTTATACAATCATTTCAAACATAAAATTTAATTATAAATTAAATCAATTTAATTTAAATTAAATTAATTTCAAAATTTAGTTAATTGCAACTAGAGAGTAGAAGCGAATTGTGCATGGAATCGACATCGCTAATGCTACTTTTAGACTCAGGAAAACAATCTAATTCAGTTTGATACTCACAAGCGCACCATACTTTGGTTACGAATACCAAACATGTACACGATTGTGAATAACTGATTCCTCGATATCGCTATTATTTTAGTTTGTGGCCACATATGAACCATGAAATGCCGTTAATAACTGTTCCCTTTTCTTTGTCTCCTAAAGTTTTTAGCTACATTTTTGTAATTCAATTTCCCGCAACTTCATATTCACTACTTTTAGCACTACCAAAAGATGGTATTTTTCTCAAGAAAAAATGACACAAAACATTAAAGTTATGTCATTTAAATATCAAAATATAACAATAAATACAACATCTCCTACAAACATATATAATATATCTATCTATATACGTCATTTCTATATAAGTATATCTTGATATTTATTTACGCTCATATTAATATATGATATCCATAATATACGAGTTCAAAAAATATTTTCCCCAAAATATTGCTACGTTATCAGCATCATTTCTAGACATTAATTACGATCTTGAATGGCTCACACAAGACAAGCATCAAATATGGAACGCGCATTGGTTTATAATTTTTTACGGAGAAAGCGTGCCCCGCATAGCTTTTGTGGTCACCATATGTACGAAATATGTACGTCCATGTTGGGGTCGACACACAAATGTGTGCATTGCACGCGTAAGCTTTGTTGGCCGCTAATATCTCTTTTTGAAATAAGAAGCCAAGGAAAAGAAAATAGGAAAGGATAGAAATACTCACACATTTAGTAAATGTGTAAGATCAGCCTTATGTAACGTTCAGGTAGTCAAATTTGATTAAGTTGGCAACTTGTGTGAGTGGTTCCCCCATTCATAGTGTCTTTAAGATGCACATGATAGGGACAGTATTCGGTATGTCTTACACCCCACCCACCCACCCCCCCAAACAAGAAAAACGAAAACCCAAAAAAAAAAAAAAACAAAAAGGGTTTTATAAATATGGGATTCAATCTATGGTTTCAACACTGTTCACCGATTGCAAACTAAAAATTATGTTCAAATCGTGCTCAATCTTGGGTGTAGAATATGTGTCTAAGGGATATTCAACTGATAGGGAGAAAATTCAGCTGATCTTGTGCGAATTCAAGCAATAGACTAGACAAGATGCTTGCAGAAATTGAGTGGGACCTGAAATTTTCCAATATGAAACTTAAAGTATTATCTATTAGGATTTCATATCACACCCTAATAGTGTTGGAGCTGGAATCTAATAAGTTTGACCCAAAACCATTTTGTAGTTTGGATGCTTAGTTCTCTCACCCAGACTTTACAGAAAATGGTGAATCAAGAATGGCAAATGTTGGGGAGGATTTCAATAGTCGAGAAATTCAGAAACTTAAGGACCCCACTATGAAGGTGGAACAGAGATGTTTTTAGGAATATTGATTCAAACATTGCTAAGTTTGAAAGGGAGCTTGGTATTGAATTGAAGATGGAAAACGATGGGGTCTCGAAACTTGCATTGGCTCGAATCCAAGCAATCAAGGGCCAACTAAAAATATGGTACAAAAGAAAAGAAATGTATTGGAAACAGCTTTCTCGAGATTGCCATATTAAGCTGGGGGATACAAACTCCAAGTACTTTCATATAGTGGGCGCCATTGGTAGAAAACACCATGAACAAATCCTTTAGTTGCATGGGGGAATGGGACGATCAAGAGCCCAAAAGGCGAATCAAGAGGGAAGTTGTTGGCTCTTTATAGAGGATTGTATAGCCAAGAAGATCTACCACAAGTTTCTTTACTTGCAGGTGTCCTTTCCATGATTTCTTCGAAAAAAGCTGATGAGCTTGAAAGGATGCTGTCTAAGGAAGAAATTGTAGAAGCCTCGAAGTCTTGTGATCCATCTAAGGCTTCAGGTTACAATGGATTCAATTTAAATTTCATTAAGAAGTTGTGGGAATAGTTTGAAGATGAAATATACAATTTTATTTTGGGTTTCTTTGCTTCTGGAAGGCTACCACCAGACATCAACCAAACATGGGCGACTTTAATCCTGAAGGTTGATAATGCTGTAGAAGTGAAAGATTTTCGGCCCATTAGTATGGTAAGCTGTTTATATAAACTTATCGCTAAGATTTTAGCTGGTAGATTGAAGTCAATGATAGGAGATATTGTGGATGAATCTCAATCAACATTCATTAGTGATTGGCAGATCCTTGATGGACTGTTAATTGCTAATGAAACAGCATGGTGGCTAAAGAAGATAAAAATCAGTGCAATAATATTAAAATTGGATTTTCAAAAGGCATATAACAAGATTAATTGGAGGTTTCTTGATCATGTGTTGGAGTGTATAGGTTTTGGGAGTAAATGGAGGGGCTGGATCATGCAATATGTGTCCATGGCATCAATGCCTATCCTCATAAATAGTTCCCCTTCATCATCATTCAAAATGCACCGTGGGCCAAGGCAGAGGGATCCATTATTGCCATTTCTGTTTATTTTAGTTGGAGAAGTGTTCAACAAAATGGTGGAGAAGGCGAAAGAATTAAATTTAGTGGAGGCTATCAAGATTGGTTTTGATGGTGTAAAGTTCTCTCATCTACAATTTGCAGATGACACTTTGTTGGTTTGCCCAAATAGTAGAGATTGCTCGCTGAATTTTAACGTTTGGTGGACTATTTTTCAGTAATGTCAGGCCTTCACATTAATTATGACAAATTAGCCTTGATTTCTTTCAGATGCGATGAGGTTTGGGTAGAAGACATCAAGGTGCAGTTGAGATGCTCGAAAGCTTAGTTATCCGTTCGTTACCTTGGTATTCCTTTGGGTGCAAGCTCCAAAAGGATATCAACTTGGCAATCAGTTCTAGACAAAATCCAGAAGAGGCTAGCCATGTGGAAAGCAAAGTTCCTATCTAGAGCAGGGAGGTTAGTCCTCATAAAATCTATGTTTAATAATCTGTCGTTGTACTACTTAAGTCTGTTTAAAGTTCCTAAATCAGTGGCTAGAAAAATTATTAGTATGTAGAGAAGATTTTTCTGGTACTCTAGTAATAATCAAAAGGGGATTCCATTGGTTGCATGGGAAGCTATCTAGAAACCTAAGGAGTTTGGTGGCCTAGGAATTGGAATCTGATTGTTAAAAATGTTGCAATTTTGTTCAAGTGGTGGTGGCTTTTTAATGACCATGGTGACCCCATTTGGAAAAGGATTATCCAATCCAATCACTATTCTCAATTAGGTGGGTGAGGCTCAAATGCTAAAGAGTTTAAGGCTAGTAGTTTGTGGAATCAATTGATAGATTTTTCAAACATCGGGGAGTTTATTCAAGGTACTACACAGGTTGGTATTTGTAGAAAGGTGGGCTACGGGAATTCTACAAAATTCTGGTGTGACAATTGGCTTGAGTCGGGTACTTTGAAGGATTTATATCCGATATTATTCTCTATTTCTTTGCAACAAAATAGCTTGATCTCAGACATGGGCTACTAGCAGTAGAATGTTTGGCATTGGAATTTCGTTTAGAGGAGGAATCTCTTTGTTTGGGAAGAAGACCTTTGGCCGCATCTCTTACAAATCATTGAGCAACATAATTTTGTGGAGGGTGTTGATGATGAGATTCTATTAAGGTTTGATGACTTCGATAACTTCTCTGTTAAATCATTTTCTTTGTAGGTTTTCGGAAGTGCAACCCCATTACTTCCGACTTTCGATAAGGCAAAAGTGGTGTGGAAAGGATTGGCTCCGCTGAGAGTGGAATTGCTAGTTTGGTTCATCCTTTTGGAGAGGCTGAATACAAAAGATTGCCTATGTAGGTTCAATTACATAGCAGAGGAGTATTCTCAATGCATGCTTTGTTTGGGTGACATGGAATCTATCTCTATTTGTTCTTTTCTTGTTCGTTAGCATGGTGATTCTTGTTCAATTATATGCAATGGTTGGATATCAGCTTCTGTTGTCCTAGTAGACCCGTGGATTTTTTTTCAGCTTGTATTGGTGCTCCTTTCAAAGGTTTTAACAGACAACTTTGGATATCTATAATATATGTTGTCCTGTGGTCAATATGGAAGATTAGAAATAAAATTATCTTTGGAAGTTATTCACCAAATTGGGAATTTGAGGTTTAACAACTAAAAACTCAAATGGGATATTGGGCTAAGGTATGGTGCAAAGAGTTGCCATTCTCCCCTGATTTTGTTGCTCATAATCTTCCTGCAGTCAGGAATTGGCGTCGTCCTCCGAGGAGTAATCTGGGGCATTCATGATTGAGTTGGTGTTTCTACTAGTGTTGATGTTTGTTGATTGATAATGTTGTTTCTTTCTATTTTCGATGCTTGTTTTCTCTTTTTGTTTTTTTTTTTCCTTTATTTTGTTATATGTATCTATGTTGGATACTTTTATGCTCTCACCTGTTGCTAATTGAGTAAGTTTTCTCATACCAAACAAAAAAATCTATGATGTGCTTAGCAATTCACTTTTTAAGTCATAATAAAAATCATCAATTTTAATAGGGATTTATGATAAGACTATAAGTTGCTTATTGATAAAGACTATACATTCAAATCCAAGACATGCATTCTAATTGTTTGACACCCAAATAAATAAAATAATTTGAGTTAAAAGGAGTGTAATGTATATTTCTATGTGTGTGATTTTGCAAGTACTGTTTTTCTTAGTTGTATGGCTGCTAACCACAAGGTCGGAGGTTCAAGCCCTCCTTCTAGCGAATAGACCGTGTTCATGACTTTGAAAATTTTTAGAACTCCTCAACTGATGTAATAAGAGTGGATGGACTCTAAGGGGATGCTGCTAGGGGATGTTGTATCTCTATTCATCGATGGACTCCCAATGGAGATGACATGGAGATGGTTACTACATATCTTTCGGGAGGTGGGAGTAGTATCAAACGTATATATCTCTCAGAAGAGAAGAAGTAACCACGCTTATCGATTTGGGTTTGTTAGATTTGAAAAGGTGGAGGAAGCAAGAAAGACAATTAGAGTCTTGGATGGTGTTAAGATCAGAGGGAAGATCATGAAGGTATCCTTCGTGAAGTATGATATGGATGGCAAACCATGGAGTGGATCTCATGTAAGGAGACTATTGAAGTTTCAGCGGCGGAGGGGAGGAAGGCAAAGCTCCGAAATGGAAAGAATGATGGAAGGAGCTTTAAAGAGGTGGTGGTAGGTATGCCACAACATTCGAATGTGAACGATCGGTTAAAGGAAAACCTTGCATCTAAAGCAGTTCCAAATTTGGAAAACAATGGAAGAAAGATTGAGAAGATGTGCATGAAGGGGATGATTTGGAGATTGGTATAAGAGATTTTTAACTCAGCCAATATAGAGGAAATCAAGCAGAAAATAGGAGTTGTGTTTGAAAAGGCATTTAAACCAATTAAAGGAAAAGAAGTAGCCATGGATGTCTTGGTTGATTGCAGGAAGATAGAGGAGAATATGCAGAAGGAAAGAGGTGACAAACAGTCAGGGGCTTTTTTGAAAAAAGAGTTGGTGTCATCAATAGGACATAAGGATTCATACGAGCCTTGCTGCCCTATTGGACGGTTTGAATTTTTGCAGCCTTTGGAAAGTTTTGGTCAGAGTGAGGCAGTGGTAGGGCCATTCATTTTAGGTATGGAGCAAGTCACCCAAACATAGTGCCCAAGGGTGCTAATTCAACAAGACATTTCCTCTAGCAATTTGAGATTGGATACTTTGGGCTAGGAGGAACTATTGTGCAGTGGCCCAAAATGCCCACCTGGGTTTGAAAATTTATTCGGTCACAATGGGCAAACAAACTCAGATAAAATGCAAAATATGCCTATCGGTGGCTATGTGAGTGAGGCTATTTTGGGGAAAGAGAGTGATTTAAATAAAGCCTTGGGCAATCTCTCGGATCCCTCTCTGATCTAGTTGAAATGGTGCCCCAAACATTGGAGGAAGAAGCGGTTTCATTTTTGGAAGAGGATGATATTGAAACTGAGGTGCCGTGGGAAGAGAGACTTGTGGAAGCACCGACTTTGTGGGAACTTGGGAAGACTTTGGGGCTTTCGGTTAGCAATGAAAAGGCCATGGTTGCAGCCATAGCCAAAGTTCAAGACTACCAAGATTTTGTCTTGCCAAGAAGGAGGGGTCGTCCCAGGAAGGCTAAAAACCGTAATAGAGATTGAGGGTATATTTTGCTGTTCGATGCTTGTCATGGAGATTCAAAGTTGGTTTTTTTTTTTTTCTTTTCTGGCTAGTGGGTTTTTTTTTCTGGCTCGGTTGGTGTTTGTGGGGTCCTGTTGGATATCTGTAGGTTTTGTATTCCTACCTTTTTCTGATTAGTTTTTGGTGGTTTTCGAGCTAGGATCTTGTTTTTGTGCTATTGGTTTGGTTCTTGGTTTCTATTTTGCTGTTGTTTTGTGCTTGTTGTTCTTTGGGGTTTTGGGTAGTTGTTAGTCTAGCTGGCATTATTTTTGGGTGCTGCTTTGACTTGCTTTTGATCTTATTGCTTTTTGCTACTCTTTCCTCATGAGTGGTTGAGCTATTTGTCAACTATCAAAAAAAAAAAAAAGGTGTAATGTTGGTAAGGAATAGTGGTAACAGAACGTCTATAAATTAGTATAACAAACATAATATTTATTCCAAAATAGCTATAATAAATAATAAAATCATCTCAAATATTTATAAAATTTAATTTTGATGCACTGTCTATGCATCTAAGAAAACTCTTTTATGCTGATAGTATATTAAAATTAATATCATTTATATTTATCAATGTCATGTCATAAATGCAAGTAATTGATAAATTTCCAAATTAGAATGTTTATTAATTATATATTATTAAAAAATAATTTTTTTAACTGAAGAAAAAATAAATTTCCATAATGTTATATGATATTATTGTCAATTCTTAATATGAAAATAAGGTAGTCTATGCTCATTAAGTAACTTTGCTAAGAACACCTAACTTTTTTTCGGTACATCTAACTTTTCCGGAGAAGACCTAATTAAAATTAAGAGAAGGAAAGACAAAAGTGAGAGCAAATAGGAAAGAAATAAAGAGAAAAATTAATGCACTCTCGTTGGTGGCGTGGCTGAAGAAAAGATAGAACTGAAGCAATAACTATGCACCAAAAGATGGTAAAATGGCAGGAAAAAAATGATTTAAAAGAAGCTAACACAGTTATTTGAGGATAATTATGGTAATACAACAATTTGTGCGTATTAATTAAGTTGCATTGCTTAAAATTCAAAAGGCACAAAACTGAAATTGCTCTATTACTTCTGAGATACTTAACTATTTGCAAAAGATAAAATGTAGAATTTTAATTATCAACAAAAATTAATAATTTAAAATTTAATAAATACTAATATAATAAATCATAGAGTTTAATTGGTATGTACTAACAGTGTAAAACAGTTTTACACCGTCAACCAATAGAAATAAGAAAAAGTGAGAAATCATGGTAGATCCCTTATTATAATGGATAGTTATTTGTATCAGTTGGCACTTTTCATTATTTCTATTGGCTGACAGTATAAAATTATTTTATACTGTCAGTGTATTTAAATTAAATTCTAAATCATATATATATATATATATATATATATATATATATATATATATATATATATATATATATATAAAATAAACTATACTGTTAATGTTTTTATTAACAATTAAAATTATATATTTTACTCTCTAAAATATACCGCTCGTTTCAAAAATCAAATTCTTCTTTCGAAAGCGTGAGAATGAAATTGAGATTATAAATTCAAAATAAAAAAGAAGGCAAAACTGAAAACAAATTAAATAGAAAAGAAAAGAAAATTAATATAACGAACTGCACGCTTATTGATAACGTGGTTGAAGGAAAACGTAGACTTGATGTCTGGGGAGGTGGCAAAAGAAAATATTAACTTAAAAAGTAGTTGACATTTCTTTTTGGCGTACAAAAAGGAGTTGACATTTACCACAGTAGTAGGGTTACCATTTTTTGTACCTGTGATACCGAAATTTAAATGTAAAATCTCATATAAACTGTTTAAATTTCTCGCCATTAATCCATTCTTAACGGTTTTAGTATTCCGCTCCTAGTGATTTTAGGGTTACCACATTAGTTACGTTGTTCTTCTCTGTTTGTCCTTATATGGCAATCATTTTTCTTCTTTAACTCTAATTTTAAGTCGTGTTAGTAATTCTTTTTCCTTGTCACTAACAAAATTAACGAAGTCTTACATTTTTTTTCCAACTTTTTAAATACGTATCAATACTCTCCATGATAAATTAAATTAATCATCCGTATATTATCTTTTCAATTACTTCACAAACTTACTGTCTGGTGCGCGTTAATTTTTTTTTTGGGAGTATATGTAACTATTTCGTATAATTAATGTTTAAATTAACTCTCAATATTAACAATTTTGATTCAGAGAGATTAAATTAAATTGAGTTAAGCTATTTTTATTAAATTGTTGAGTTAAACTATTTTCGATTAAATTTTTGGGTTAAACTATGAGTACCAAATATATATTCCTTCCATTCACTTATAAATGTCTTGTGAAATTTTTCACAAAAATTAAGGATATTATTGACTTATATATGGGGAAATTAATGATTAAGTTATTCTTTTTCCTTCTGTTAATTAGTTGAGGGAGTAAAAAATTAAAAAAATATATTTCTTTAATATTATCAAGAAACAAATAGTTCAAAATAACTTTTTTTTAAAAAAAAATTATAAGTGGACAGAAGAAGTAAGAAATTATTTTTCTTTTTAAGTTCAAAAATATATATGATCTTAATCATCCCATAATATGGGTGAAGACATGATCGAAACTAATGTGACATGACATAAGCCACATAAAGCACTTATGTATATGTTATACCTAATTAATGGAATAATGTGGAAGATTGAGGGCAACTCTTATAATTGTTCCGAGCTTTTTGGCGATTTCTCTAGAATCCGTGCCACGGAAACGCTCCGTACCATTGATGACTAATTACATTTGTTGGTTTTATTTTATGTATGACTAAATTCTAATCGCACTTTCGGTTCTTTCTAACCCCTTCATGTAAAAAGGAAACAAAACAAATATATGATCTTGGTTTGTCCATCAATTTGCATTAGTGGCCATTCATTATTGCGTTCATTGGCCTCCCAATCACGACACCAATTGGTGGTATTCCATCATTCACATTTTGCTGACAAGAAACCGATCAGAAAGGCCTCAAAAGATAATGAAGTTGATAATTTAAATTAAAATTTCAATTACATATTTAAAATAAATTATGATAAAGTTATTAGATTAAATAAATTAATTAGCAGAAAATATATTTTATATGTTTATCTTTTATTACTAACTATAAGATGAGTTTTGAGAGACACTCAGGCTATTATCTCATGCGCGGCTTATGTTGGCAGGTGCTCATAGGTTGGCTGCTGGGTTCAGCTGATTTAAGACCCATTTTGTCCCAAGGGCTTGAAATATTATAACTGATATGTTAGTTAAAATTGCCAAAAATGGGGTAGATCAAGACTGGACAAAATGAGGCCCCTCAGTGTATTAGAAATGCTTTAGCTTTAGATGCTCTTTGATTTAATAAATTTATCGTTCACATAAAAAAAAATATTTACATAAATGCTATATTTTACCAACAGTATTTATTATTTAGAAATAATTTAAAGATGCAATCGTAAATTTTTATTAAAAAAACCTTGAATTAAACGGAGGGAAACTGCAGTAATAAACAAGTATTAAATTCTTTTTAAGGTTTCACTAAAATATCTTTTTTATTCTGTAATTATTATTTTCAATATAATTCAAATACTCCTTCAATTTTGATTGTAAATATAAAATATATAATAATTTTTTTTAATCTAAACCACCAGTAATCGAAACCTAATAGACTCCAACTAATCTAGAACTCTCAATGTTTTTTTTTTTTCATTTAAAAAATTTGAATCCAAGACTTTACTAAAGAAGAATAAGTATCAGACCACATAAATTAACCAAATATTAATAAAATATATAATAGTTTCTTTGATCATTATCGATTTTCTAATATTATATTTGAAATTTTGATTAATTGAATGGAAAAAAAAGTAGAGATTGATGAATAAGGGAATATAATAATCACTGATTTAAATTATATAGGAATAAAATATAATAATCAAAACTCCTAACACTTATATATTATATATTAGAAAAGATTATATTATTAGAAAATATAATATTATATCCTAACATTTATATATTAATAATCAAAACTCCTAACACTTATAATAACCAAATTATATATGAATAAGTTTTTATATATTATATTCTCTTTGTTTAAAAAATTAATAAGGGAATATAATAATCACTGATTTAAATTATATATAAATAAAATAGAACTAAAGTATAAAATTCGAATAAAATTCCTTTTTTTCATATGAACTTTGAATTTATTCAACAACAAGTCCCAAGAACCAAAATATCTCCAATATAATGAGGTGCTTCAATGGTCTAATCCTGATTAATTCTATCTTTTGTTAATTTAGCTAATCTATCTGCCACTACATTACAATTTCTTGAAACAAATTGGGTTGAGAAAAAATTGAACCACTAGACTATTCTAAATGCATCAGATAAAATTAACTCATTATGAGATAAATCCAAAGAGCTGTTTTAAAACCCCTCTAACACTGTTTTGACATCCCCTTACAAAATCACTGCCCTAATTCCCAATTCTTTAGCCAAGCATAGCCCTTCCAAAGTCGCCGTTAATTGACTCCGCCCTTGTAGCAACTGAGTTTGTGATACTATTTTCTAATATATATAATTTTTCGCCATATGATTTTTTTTTTCTAATATACTACTTTTTTTTTTTTAACTTGTTACAATTGAGGCTTAAAAGATAATATACATATCTATTACGGTTTTTATTTATCAAAAAAATAGCACGGCAAGTCTTATCTTAGTTTCATTATAATTTTTTTTCTTCTTCTTATTACAACCATTTTGAAAGGCGATAATCATATCTTTAAAAGAAACAAGGTAGATCTCCTTAATTTCCTTACTTTCACTTCTCTTCATATTTTGTTTTAGAATTTTGAAATAGGGAAATTTGTTTCTTTTCCACTCATTTCCTTTTTTTTTATTTGTCATTATTTGTCGTTCAAACATGTAAGTTATAAATGTTATGAGTTTTCTTTTTGTGCTAATAAATGTTATGAGTTTGATCCGTGTTTCATCTCACTCTTGCCTTTTCATATAAGAACTATGTGCGTGAGCATGCATATATCATAACCTTCACGGAGCCTTAGCATTCGTTTGATGCGTTTGATACGACAAGATTTAGTAATATAAGAATTGATAATATAATATTATTAAAATTTTAATAATATTCTGTATTTAATGTGATATTATATAATATACTAATTATATAAGATAATATTATTATTTTACTATTATAAATAAGAGTTTAATTGATATATACCGACAAAGTGAGAAATCATGATGGCACCTTATTATAATGGGTAGTTATTTGTATGAGTTTACACTTTCTACTATTTCTATTGGCTGATAGTATAAAACTGTTTTACACTGTCAGTGCATGTAAATTAAATTCCATAAATAATTATAATTACAAGAAAAAATTTAACAAAAATATAATAGATAATACTAAATTTGATTAATTATTTAATTATAAATTAAATTTAAATATTCTTATTTAAATAATTTTTATTCAATTATAATTATTTTAAATATTTCCTATTTTTTATTATAAACATTTATACCTATGTTAAAACATATTTATATTTATTTATATATTTTTTGTTTTAATAAAATTGAAAAAAAAAATACAAACGCATAATACTCTATCTTATAACAACAAAAAGAAATTTAAATAAAATAATAATTTTTGATGTAATTATAAATTTAAAATAAATATTATTATTTTTAATTATACTTATTTTAAATATATTAATCTCTTATTTTATATAATTATAACTTATATTAAATTTTATTTATACATTTTAAATAATTTTTTTGTTATTAAAATAACAAGATAATACTTACGCTAAACTATTAATAAAATTACAATATCTTTTATTAACATATTCTATCCAACTTAATACAGTATATCAATTAGACCCATTTGCACCAAAAAAAAAAAAAAAAAAGATCCATAGTCTCGAAATTTTTATATATCCATAAAATCAATTATGATACATAACCAATTACACATGGCAAAAGTTGAGTCACTAATGAGAAGTGCCTCAGCCTCATGTGGCCGTTCAATAAGCAATATTGGAGTACTTTTTTCCCCCTTGTTTGGAGAGCATTAAAAAACACTCGTAATATATAGGTCAGGAGTATTCGTTGAATTGCACATATTAAAGTGGTAACTAGCGCTCAATTCAGGTAATATCAACTTAGATTTTGAATTTTGCAATGGCCTCAATTTACCTAATAGATGAATATTTAAACACTTCAATTGCATATTAATGCGGAATATAATAGGATTTGTAGTAATTTGTTCTTCTCTCACTTTAAATTTTTATTTTGTTTATTTTTCACTCCACTCGGAAGAAGGTGTTCATTAATAATGTATAAAGAACATTTCTCTTCACCTAATCTTAAGTTCCATTTCAATATTCGTGTTTTTAGACTCTACTGCATTGGTGTTTGACACCTCAGAGCATTTTTCATCAACTTGCGGAGTAAAAACCACTTTCCAAGGCCAAAATATCTGATCAGGACTGTGAGCCAGTACATGTGTGCATCCCTATCACTCTGGTCGGACAAGGTGTTGAATGCATGTTACCTGCTGAAAATCGTGTTCCCTTATCAACCTAAAGTTGCATGAATAGTTCAAGCAACAATTGAGTAGCAACATTATGTACTCATTCAATTGAAATGATTGTCAGCAGCCCACTTTATAAACCTCGAGTTATAATCATATCATCTATCTAATGCTTAAATGATCCTTTACTCCATGGAAACCGCAATAACAAAAAAAAAAAAAATGGCTGCTACATTAGCATTGGACTATGATTCTTGATTAGCTTGAGAGACCCAGGCTAAACATTCTGATTCTAATTTAGTTCATGTGATTCAAACTAATGCTTTAGGTAATTATTAGTTATGCGAATCGAAATAACACCAAACACAGATTTTGAACAATGAAAATATAAAATTAATTAAGTGTATCGACCACTATATATATATATTTTATGGATTTAATTAGCACAATTAGCAACGGGATATACCACACTAGCACCATCATCTAAATAGAGGAAGAATTATGAATGATATTGCGTTGCATTCAATAGTGGTGAAATTAGGTAAGAATCTAGAACACGTAACAAAATAAATACTAGTTCTAAAAAACGGATCTAAATCCCTTCATGGCCTACATTGAATTCGACCAATTATCCTTGAAATGATAGGAGAATGATGACAATACACAACAAAGTTTATAAACTTTGCAAAGTGGAGAGCCCACTAGATCACGGGGTTTTATGATACACTGGTGCTGCTGAAGAAAATGGGCGGCCAGGTGCCATTACCATGAATCCATGATATTTTGGACCGATCATAATTCACCATTCCATATGTCATCTTGTTGTGGTTTCAGTACTCAACTTGATTGACTTCGAACCCTTCATCCCCCCTCCCCAAAAAATCCCTCCCCCCCACCGGACGAAAAAATAAAAAAGGAGTATTCAACCTGACTACCTTTTTAATGACAACAGTTTTTTCAAGAAAATATAATAAATGTGATGTGTTTATAATTTATTATTATGATCGAAAATTTCCATTTTGGTGTTTAATTATTAAACTTCATCTAAATATTTAAAGAAAATAAAAAAGTAAAATTATAAATACATATTATTAATTATTCAAAGATTTAAATATAAATGTAATAAAATAATACGTTTTTATTAATTACTATTTATTTAACTAAAAATTTTAAAATAAATATTTACATATTTTTTATTTTACAATCTTAATTCTTTTTTTAAACTTTTACAGCTAATTATAATTTATTTTAAATACTTTGTATTTGATTTTTTGATAAAATAAAATATATATTTAAAATAAGCAAATACTAACTGTCTATTCTTAGTTTTAATTAATTTATCTTGAAACTAAACCTTGTTATGTGTTTCTGCAATAATTATTGACTTTCTAAACATGATATGAGAATTGAGAGATAACTCTTTACAAATTTGTACAGTAGCTATACTTCATGAAATTAAATACTAAATTATCATAAAAAAATAAATACTGATAGTTACACAATTAATCAGTTTAAGGCTTGGTTCGGTATTGTTGTGACATTTTAAAAGATATTGAGCTCTTTCGACTCTCTAAAAACTGCTCTCAAAAAGTTATAGTAGTATTATTTGGTAAAATAATATAAAAATTACTTTTAATAAATAAAAGCCACAAAAGTAGTATTTGGTAAAGTTGTTCTTAATATCTCAAATGACTACAATGGTTATAAATATTAAAAAGAATAATTTTTATTTTTAATCTCACTAAATAGAGTAAGGTTATATTAGTCTTTTAAATTTTAGAGAGCACAAGTCAGTTCTGAAAAACACCTCATGAGGGCTCCCGAGAGCACCTTGGCTCTAAAAAATCAAGAGTAAAAGCACCTCCAATTTTTTAATTTACCAAATAGAAAAAATTGACTTATACTTTTTATAAGCTAGAGCACCCCTTCAAAGAGCACTACCAAATTAGACCTAATTCTATCATGCTTGGGGATATAGTTATATACTTATATTTGATTTTGAAGAGCCTGCTGGATAAATAGCGTTGCTCAAATACATAAGTTTTGGATTATTCAATTTTAGTAGAATTATAGAATACTCAAATATAGTGTAAAATTTTTAAGTTAATAACATATCAAAATTAATCTCTTATATTAATTGAATATCAAATATTATAAGACATAATTTTCTTGTCATTTTTATAATTAGTTATTAAGATGACTATGACAAAATGTGAATTTAGTATATAAGTTTTTTATGATCAGTATGTTAAGCGGTATTGTAAATTAAATGGATAAACGGAAGAAGGGACGGCATATATGATGCTCCTGTACTTGCTAAATGCATCCATACATCGATTTATTAATAAACACTTACAGAATATTAGAGTTAGAAGTTAATTTTTAAATATTATTCTATCTATTTACTTTGAGGCTTAAATATATTTTTATGCTTGAAATTATAATAAATTTTTATTTCAGTGCTTATAAGATTTTGACTTTGGTTTCGGTACAAAATTTTTTAAAATTTATCTATATTAATCATTGCTGTCAAGAAATTCTCATTAAGTGATGATGTGGTGGCTACTAAAAATCTAATTTACACTTGTCACATCACCAATTTTTTTCACATCCTTTTCTTCAAACCTGTCATATTATCCATTTTTTTCACATCACTCTTATCTTCTTTTTTCTCCCTCTTTTTTCCATCACCACCACTACCCGCTACTTGACCAACATCACATTTAGAACTGCAATTAACCTAACAATACTATTACATATTTAATTTTCAGCAATATTTATTAACAAAAAAGTATTGTTAAAATTCTTTAATAACATTTTTACAAGTGTGGTATATAAGCTATGTTATAAAAGACTTTTAACAATATTTATATTTTAGTATCATTTTTCAAATGTTACTAAATCTCAATAATGCAATAACAGTAGGCCATTAAAAGTGGGCTAATGTTAAGGGATTTAAATAGTATACATGAGACCATAGATTCATATCTCATTACCATTAATACACCAAATAATGCAAAATTAACAATAATCAAAACTTTATTATCGATACTCTTCTTCTTCACATGCATCCCACCTCTTGGCACCCTAGCATACAACCAACAATACCATCAATATCACTACCATCTCCAAAAGAAGTCACGTTATGCAAATTCCTAAAACTCAAACGAAGTCTAATCTCTCTGATTGCCCTTTCTTTCTCACTTTTCCACGTTCCAACGCCACAGATTCCCCAAAACCTTCTCCTTCTTCCTCTTTATCCTCTCCCTTCTTTCCTTTAGGTAGTGTTTAGAATGATTAAAATTAGGATTTAATTTAAATTAATTTGATTTATAAATTAAATCTTATATTTAGAATGATTATATAAAATAGGATTTGAATTGATCATTTATAAATCAATTCTCATATGTAAAATACATTAGATAATGTTGTTGTCTTGACTAGACTTAGAGAGAGTGGTGGGATTTAGTATATGGATTGAGATGAAGCTATCTAATCCCCTCCTTTGCTATGGTATTTGTAGAGAGTGACGATAGTACCTGCTATTAATATGAGACACATATCAAGCTATAGATAGGGAAATTTCCTCTCTGAGGGGGCCTTGGGCTAAGCAAGTAGGAAATTGGGATGGATCAGATAGTATTTAGAATGATTAAAAATAAAATTGATTTGATTTAATTTAATTTGTATTAAAATTTTGAAATCAAATCAATTTCTATCAAATTCTTTTAATTTTGATAGGATTTTAAATATAAAATAATTAAATCAATGAAATTTAATAAATAAAATTATTTCTTATTTTTAAAAAATTCAAATACAAAATTTGATTTACAAATTAAATCAATTCCTATTTTTTTTTTTTTCATTCCAAATACACATGTATCGATATATGGTCCCCATACCTCCAGTGGGGAACTTCTATCGCCCTTTTGCCTTGATCTTCATATTTCACTTTCATATCTGAACCCTCCGTCCCACCCCATTATCAAGTTTTATTTTTATTTTTTTAAAGTAAAAATGAAACTTTTTCTACGGTTTTTGCTGAATACCCCATATTTGTTTGATGATTTAGCTAATAATACCAAGTATGAGTTAGATTTTAGTTAATCATATCATCACTTAATGAGTCTCCTAACAGCATGGATTAAATCAGAAACATTTAAAAAAAAAAAAAGAATTAAAACTACAAGTTTTATAGGAAGCAAAATGAAAATTTGGTATATTTTTAAATATCAAGAACATATTTAAGTATTATATATTCACCTAAAATCCTTTCTAGGTTAGAACGGAAGGACACGTTTGGTGGAGAGGAGGGAATGATATCTACCGCATAAAGAAAAATGATAGTGGACAATAAGATTTCAAAGATATTACATAACGACATGCCCTGAAATACTCATTGATTGGATGTCTACCATAAAGAAACGATGTGATAATTAACATGACGGTATTTGTTACATTGTTTTTTCATTCTTTTCTTTTCTTTTTTTCTTTTTTTTAAATGTGGTTTTTCATCCGTTTCTTGGTCGGTTGGAAGCTTTTGATTACACAAAAAGAATTGATTGGACTCATAGAAGCAATAACATAAAAAGAATTGATTGTGTTACGTAATGACAAGATACCGTTTAATTGCCACCTAAATCAGATTTATTCTTCTGCTTGATTAC
Source organism: Pterocarpus santalinus (assembly GCA_031439595.1). NCBI lineage: Eukaryota > Viridiplantae > Streptophyta > Magnoliopsida > Fabales > Fabaceae > Pterocarpus > Pterocarpus santalinus. The sequence continues at coordinate 65,951,771 of CM062532.1, forward strand.
ATTAATCACATCAAAATTTTGAAAATGGGATACAGGTTTTTAAGCTTAAATAACTCTAATTTGTTCAAATTAGCACCCAGTTTAGCCAGGTGCTGCAACATGCAGCTGCACACAGGCCAATCTGCCATGATATCACGTCTGTTCTTATTGAATTACTTTGAAGGTTTTCGTTCTCTTGGTGTTTTTTAAATGGAACATTTTCTTTCTCGTGAAATGGATTTTGATTTATTTATAGAAAAACACATTGCCACAGTGCAAACTGCCCAGAGAATGTGAGAAGATTATATTGGGCTGGAGATTCTACTCTTGTTACAATAGAGGGCCAAATCCTAAAACCTTCACAGTTGATACCCAAAAAAACAAAAGGACGGAATTAATATCAAGATCAGGCCTGACTAATTTTTATCGTTGTCGGCGAATTGCACAACCCACCTTATATAACATCGACCAAGTGACATAAAATTTATATGAAAATAAAAGAAAAAGGAAATTCTTTGTATAAGCATATATAGATACATTGATATGTCATATGCAATAAATTATAGTAGCTTGTTTTGATTTTAGTTTTTACACTATAAACTATGGTTAAAGTGTATAACTTAAAAGTATAACTTGAGTTTTAATTTACTGTAATATATTTGACAAAAATAACTTAAACTACATTTCAGTATAATTTTTAATTTCAGATTATAGTTTAAGTAGCGATAAAAAAATTACTTTTTTATTAAACTAAACCATGATTTTCAAACTAAAATAAAAATACATCCTTAGTAGCAATAAAAAAAAACATTGGTGTATTTTTTTCATGCAATTAGTTCTAAGTTTTATTGGTAGGTCCACTAAGTTGCAGCTACAAGAATACAACCAATTAATAGCCAAGGCCCACTGATTCAATATCAACCTGTGTGTTTCTGGCATTCTGCCATTAACAACATGATTGGCTGATCAGTGGGTCGAGCGTACTGGTAGACGGTATTTGGAGCTTCATGCGCATCACACGTGTCGAACCCTAACATCTTCTTCAGAACCTGAAAAAAAAAAAATCTTTTATATTCTTTCTTCTTCTTTTTTTTTTTTTCAATTTTTTTTTAAATTATCGGTCGGTTTATCTTTGTTGTAATCTACGACTGGATGCATGCTTGCTGTTTTTTTTTTTAAAAAAAAATTTTAAAATAGGCAAAAAAAAAACCTAACAACTTGACTGCATGCTTACTGTTGCCATATCGCATCGTAGTGACTAGCTACAAGACGAACTTATTGATATTTCGGCCCCTCCTTCCGGTATGATATATATATATATATATATATATATATATATATATATATATATATATATATATATATTATAAATTTAATTGGTATGTATTGATGGTATAAAATAGTTTTACATTATTAATCAATAGAAAAAAAATGAGAAATTATGGTAAATTTTTTATTATAATAGGTAATTATTTTTATGAGTTAGTACTTTTTACTATTTTTATTAATTAATAATATAAAATTATTTTTTATATATATATATATATATATACCCCAAACTCAAATCCCTGCATATCTATTATCTCCCAAGCAGGGTATTTGGGGGGAAAAAATACAATAAAATAAAATGGAGGGAAAAACTTGTTGTGGGATAGCTTTTAATAGCAAAATGTATTTTTTTGGATATTGTAAAAGGCAACACATCTAAAGCACTTCACTCGAATTTTAGAAAAAATTGAAAAAAAATCTAAAATATGAAATTAAATAAATTGAATAGTTGGAAGTAAAAAGATGTTGATGGATCACCCACTTTAAGGTGTTCAAATAACACACATCCTTTTAATAATACTGTCTTGAAGGTAGTTAAAAACTAAATATTAGATGCATGCATTAAAATTGGGTAAAATAAATGAAAATAATTAAAATATGGTAAAGTAACCTGAACTGAAATTTTATATTATTTTGATTATTTAACTTTAATTATAAATTTGTATTTTCTAACTGTAAATTTTTTTTAGTACATTAATGGTAATAGAGTTTAAATTCCTAACTTCATACATATTACTCAAACTCTCTCCATTAAATCATTCGTAATAGCTCCTAATTATGAATTATTTTTACAGGTTCAATTTATTTAAACCATTAATTTATATTAATTCTTATTTAATGGAAAGAATATAAAGCTTATACAGTTTTCATATTGAAGTTATTGTTTTATATTTGAACTTGCGTCTTCGTTTGAAGAAGTCAAAGTCATTTACTATCTTAACTACCCTTTTATAGATTTTATATATTTTATTAATTGATTAAATAATCAAAATGCAATAAGAAATTATTCCAAAAATTCTCTTTATTACTTCTATTTGAACGAGCTTATACATTTCTTAAACAATTGATTTCTTATAGTCGTCAAACCAGGAGGAGATACGAACATGGATTGTTTTTATTAATTTATATTTAAAAAAAATCGTAATGTATAATAATGAACAATCACGTTGAATGACATACAAATTAATGGATAAGACTCTTCTAAAGTGTCAAAAATGAAAAAGTGGGAGATTATTTATAATAAAACGTGTTCAAATCATAACCCACTATATAATTCATATAAGAGTATGTTCTTGCCTAAGTTTTAGGCCGATTAGCCGTTCGGATATGGCAATTCCGGTCTCTATGACTATATTGGAGAATGGGAGATTGGGAGGTCATTTTGAACTCGTCCGGAGTGGCACCTTCTGAAAAAATAAAATAAAATAAAATAAAATAAAATAAAACTTTGACGCTCAAATCAGTAAAAGTAAAATGTGCGTTAAGTCTAGACGAATAATGAAATGTATCTGAGCATATCAAAGTGAAGGTACTTAAAATAGTTGGTCTCGTAAACGTTGAGCCCGTTAAAGAGAAACAATGCAACAGTAAGCAACTTATAAATAACGTGTTAAATAATATTTCATAACGGTCTTTGATCATTAAGTTATACACAAGTGGGCGAATGGCCTACTTGAACTAGTGCTGCTAGATCTTTTCGGACCATATACTAGTCCTGTCCAACATTACTATTTTATTATTTCACTTTAAAGACATACGATCATTTTGGAAGAGTTTTTTTAACATAAACTAATGTTTAACTATATTTTTTAATAATATAATATGATGTATTACATTATTAAGAATTTTCTGGTACATGAAAGATTTTAATTGACCATAAAAGTTCTTATAGTTTCACATAAAAAGAAAAAATAAAAAAGATAATATCGTTTTTTTAATCATATAACCCAAAAAAAAAAGAGAAAATAAATAAGTTACTTTTAATTAAATTATAAAATATTCTTACTTTTTCTTAGTTTAATATTTTTACTTAGATGTCATTAATTATTTTTATATTAATTATTTTGTTAACTAATATTTTGGAGCTCTCTTTTCAAAAAGTAATTCCAAAGGTGACAGATTCAGTTTACGAAAGAAAGAAGGTAGGCTTTTTCTTTTTAAAATAAAAATTATTATTTACTAATATACATCTTTTTTAAGATTATTTTTTAAAATATTCTATTTTTCATTATAAAGAAATCGATTCTATTAAATCAATTTTATTATTGAGCAAATTTTACATTAGGGAGTTTGAAAATGAATCCAAATTGGATTAAATTTATCACTATTCGAGTTAATAGTAATCAATTTGATCCCACCCCTCTCCCTATAAATATGAAATTGATGCAGTTTTGAATCAATTGTGCAAAGTTTAGAGTTTTAGATAGTGAAAAAAAAAGTAGAGAGAGGTAAGAGAAAGATGGAGAAAGGTTTGGTTGTTAGAGAAAAAAAGAGTAACAGAGAATAACAATTTATATCAGCTTAATGCGCTTGGACATATTAGCTGGCTCAGGTGCATAGAATTAGCATGTCTAAATTGCTCGTGTTGGTTGTAATACTGGTTATTAAGTTATATGAAATTTTACATTTCCTTTTGTAGGCATAATTAAGGTTTGTGGCATAGAGTTTTCGTTACTCGATCTTTATTTTGTATTGTTTTCCTTTTGTACTAGTTACTTATGTATGTATTCGATTGTTAACTGTTTGGTACTTATGTAATGAACGGTATTACAAGTTAAATTTTATAAATACATTGTGATTTACTTTTTAACTAAATGTTAGTCCTCTTTTAACTAAATGAGATTCTCTCATCTCTTAAACAAATCCTACTTAGAAAAGGCTTTACAAAATAGCAAGCAAATTTCACATAAGCCACATAATCAACAACATCCATTCTTAGATAAGGTTAGATTATGGTGTTTATCACAGGAGCAAGAGTATATATGAATTTCCTAATTAAATATATGAACTGTAGATCAATTCATGAGTGTTCAATTCATAAAAAGCATTAAGAACCATGATAAACATTCAATTAATGGAAATAGAAAATTGCATTAAGTAAGAAAACCAAGATAACATCATCACTCTAGCTAGAAACGTTTAGTTCAATTGCAATAAGTACAAACTCCATTTTGTGGATGTTAAATACAATTTAGATGTGGTACAAATCATCAAGATAACTGGCCCAATCAAGTTGAGCATTGCACACACAATGAATACATGACGGCATGGATAGTGCAATGCTTGAAAGTACTCACAATTGTAACATCGATCTGTTAACCTCACATGTAATTTCTTTGACTCCAACCCCCTATTGGTCCAAGTTCTTCTACCACAAGTGATGAGTTTGACCGCGTAAATCTAAACATCGTCATGGTACCAATTATCTGCCTATTCTCCTCAATTGCCCGTTGCAAGGCTTGCAAAAACATTTGTTCGGTGGCAGGTTGCACTTTTGCCTCTGCATCCGCCTCCCTTCCATTTCTGACAAATAAATCAGCAAGACAAAAATAAGTGGACTTTGCTAGAGTCGTAATTGGAAGATTCCGAGTATCCTTCAGAACAACATTAATACACTCGGACAAATTGGTCTTCATATGCCTGAACTTGTGTCCTTCGTTAGGATGTTGTGCCCATTTTTCGATGGAAATTCTGTCAGTTCATTCATACATGGCTGGATTTTCATCCCTTAATAAGTTGTGGTAATAAAGATGCTCTCGATGAGTCCTTGTATAGGGTGTATTCATCAGAGTTCTTTTCGCATCTCTGCTCTTGAATGTTACCACAAAGTTTGAGATGATGTGGCTAATGCAATATGCATGATGAGCTAGTGGAAGATGTTAGCTACTGCCTTTCACATTCATAGTGGCTTTGATAGTAGCATGCCTGTTGGAAATTATGAGAATACTTTCTTGTGGTGTCACATGCCACTGAACATTAGTCAAGAAAAATGACCACGCTTTTATTGTCTTCCCCTCACCATGGCAAATGTAATGGGCAGAATATTTGGATTACTATCTTGGGCAATTGCCATCGATAGTGTCCCACCATACTTGCCATACAAATGGGTACCATCCACTGAACTGAATAGTTTGTAGTATTTGAATGCTTCAATGCATGGTGGACAAGTCCATAACAAGTAGTGGAACATCATAGACCTATGGTCAACGAAATTCCCCACTTAATATGGCATAGGAGACAATTCGAAGATTTTACCTAGCATAAATGTTTGAAGACCTTGCAACCATCTCAAAAGCTCATTGTATGACTCTTCCCAGTAGCCGAAAATCCCAGCAATAGGCTTTTGCTTGGCAAGCTATACTTTTCTATATGATGTCTTGAAGTTGAACCTATTTTCCATTGTTCCTTGCAACACTTTAATCAAAATAGTCGAATCAGCTTGCACCATGGGAAATGTGGCAGCACAGAAAACATTAGCGTCCATCTGGGGATGGTTTTGCAAAAGCGATGTGGACACACACATGTGGTCCGTTATACTTCCGAATATCTCAAAATTCATTTTCTGGTGATATGTTATGTGTATGCTCCAATTACATCCATTTCCAAAGTACTTGCACTTACCATGATATTTTATATGGTCTAACTCCAAGACTTTGTACTCAATCGATCTTCAAATGCTGTAATTTTTTGTCGCAAATAACACAACTTCCTTGTTACAAAATTGTTGCCCCACCTACAACTCATTCTCTCTTGCCAATGTCAGAATTTCACCCCCATCTATAATGTTGAACCTTGGAAAAGTTCTCATATGCATTACTTCCAAATCCAAAGACAAATAGTGACCTACATGCTTGTTTGATTGAGATTGGAACTGAGATTAGGTCCTAGATGGTTAGCTCTAAGTAATAGGCTTTGCCATTCCATTTGAGCCATTATCACTATCAAACGGTACTTCAATTGACTTCTCGTCATTATCTCCATCATCAACAATAAAATCATAACCTGCAATAGGACTAATCCATAGAAGTAGTTTCGTAATTTGCATTGCAAACTATTGAAAGTTTGGACAATCTATCAAATCATCCGTATTTTCATCATGAAAATTTTCATTTTGCACGTGACTCGTCATCATAAAAGTTAGAGAATGCACTAGCTGTGACACAAGAATATGTGCTTGATCAGGAGTAGATCCATCAGAGCTCAAGTGCGACTCTTTTAGAATGACAAACAACTAGATAATGCGAATCTCTGAAAATTAGGCATTGAAATTGAACATGAGCCCAACATCATTGTCGCTACTTGGCTGCCAACTTCTATAGCGGATCACACCTTTCCCAATCGCAACGGGCACCCAATAAAATACTTGCGTGATTTGATTGTTACTTTGTTGATCTATCTTTTGTAGAATTGTGTTCTACAACTCTAATAAAGTAATAGATGGATGAATAGCTATAAACTAAGAATTTTGACTACAAAAGGTAACACTCTCATCTATGTTTGTAATTTCATCACTATGATGAACAAGTAGATAACACTTCTAAACCATTTTTTCTAACACTTTTTCTCAAACTCTCTCAAAACTCACACTATTTACACAAAACACTGTCCACGTGGTTCCGAGTAGGGTTTAAATAGGGCAATGGTTTAGGGTTAGAGTTGCTATATTGAATTTATCACTATTCACTCGAATAATGTTGAGTTCGATCCAACTTGGATCAATTTCCATGCTTTTCTCGCTCCTTGGTCTCAAATTTGTTCAATAATAAAATCGATCTAGCTTGAATCGATTTCCCTATAATCTAGAAAAATAGGACATTTTGAAAAATAATCTTAAAAAGGTGTATATAGGTAAATAATTTTTTTTTTAAAATTTTAAAAAGGCAAAAAACCCAAAGAAGGTAACAGATTCCAATTATATATACTTATAATTTTTTTTTTAGACTTAACAATAACTACAAAATATATTCTTAAATTTAATTCAAAACCAACACAAAAATATAACAAACACAATTTTAAGAACCTAAACCTACACCAAACCAAACCTAATCAACCTGTCATATTAGGATGATGACTAGGATTAATTTTCAGCCCCGGGCTAGTGTCAAATGTAGTAGAAACCTAAAGAAAATGTGGCTATCATGGTTCTATGCAATTATTTGGTCTGTGTGGGATATGAGAAACAAGGTGATATTTCAGAATAAAGAGGTGTGTTGGAAGTCCTTCATGATGGAGACCATGCACAGATGGAGATTTTGGAATGCAGCTTGGATGGAATAAGTGGCAAAAGATGTGATCTGATCTGGTGTGATATCAATTTCTTCCAAGCCTATATTTAAGGAGGATCCAACAGATTGGTTAATTCAAGTGCTATTAGAATATTTGGATGAAGGTTGTTAAATTTAAGGTGTTGTTGAATTGCAAATGGAGTCTATGATTTGAGGCGTTAGATTGTGGGGGGTAGTTATTAATACTTGCATAATATGGGGGGGGGGGGGTGGGCTTATTTGTATTTTGTTGCCATGTTTTGCAATTGTTCTTTGACTTTTCTAGTATTATGCTCTACTCAGTATTTTGAGTAATGAGCCATCTAATGTTTTTTATCGAAAAAAAGGATGACGAAATGAGATTAGGAAATTCTAAAATAAGGATGATTGTAAAGTGAGAAAATAAAAAAATATTTATCTTTGAATTATTTTGGTGGGACTTAAACACAATAGAAATTATTGATTGAATGGTAAATAGCCCCTCATTTTCTCACTTTATAACCATCCTTACTCTAGAAGATCACTCATGTAGAAGACGTACATTCTTGCAATTGCATAAAACTAAACTGGACCACAACAATGCCAACTCATACACTATACTATCAACAAAGGTGTTAACGTAGTGATAGAGACATACTACCACCCCAAGGAAGACCTCGATTTGATTCCTGGAAAGAATGCCAATTAGGAAGGCAAGCCTAATTATGCCTGAAAGAGTTTAGCCTCCTTTCATGGTAATAGAGAAGGGGATACCCTCGATAAAATTACGAAAAAAAACCCACACTATACTTGTTCCCTGAAATAAACTAGTTTACATCATCTTCAACCCGAAAATCTGCAATAGCCAATTCGGATAGATTGTATGGTTTAAACAAAAAATGTGGCTTGGGCTTGAATGTTAACACCTATCTAGGGTAAGTGTTTGCAAAGATCAGAGCTTGTCATATTTATTATTACCTCCGTCTGAAAATAACTGTCTAATTTTAAATATGTATATAAATTAAGGAAATTATTGAAAAAATCTCAATATTAAAGAAATTTAGATGTATTTTATAAAATTATTTTTATTTAATTATCTCTTTTCACTTAATCTTGCTCTTCTCTATTTAATAGACGCATAACTAAAAATAATAATAATTAATATTATATACATTTCCTAAGTAGATAGTTATTTTGATGGATAATTATTTGTGGATAAATAAAATTTTCAAAGTGGACAATTATTTCATGACTGAGATAATACACTTATTGTCTTCATTTGTTAAATTTCTGGTCTTACTGTTAAGGTCCCTCTCGAATTGAATCATTTCGTCATCGTTATTATTCTATCAGCATCTGACTAGCTGCTCTGACCATCCAATCTTCACGTGTTCATCCTGAATGCAAGCCAGTTTCAGTGCAAGAAACTTTTCTTATGAATCTGACTACTGGTGAGGATTATGAAGTTTTTAAATTTTAAATATATTTTTCAGATTAAATAGATAACATAAACTTTAGTTTGTATTTTTGTCTTTAATTAAGAATTTTTATAAATATTATTACGAGACTGATTCTTTCACTACTATAGCCACTAAACAATTCTGCCAACAAATATTTTCTTTAAAGTTTTATTTTTTTTTAAAGTACAGTTGGTTTATCATTGCACTCAATATTAATTAATTTGAAATTATGTGATGTTTTTTACTCTTTCAACCGGACCCGTTCGCATCTGCTCCTCGAGTTATTGGGCGTTGATTAATAACAAAAAAAAGCTGTAATTCGTATGAAGATATACTACTTGAGGAAAGGACTAACAAGGATGGTTTGTAATGCAGTTTGAGGACTGATATTAGCACACGACAGTTCTCTCTCAGAAACCTCGCAAATTTTCACTCGTCATCATTCAGCAGTCATAAATAATAATGTGGTGTTGCTTCTTCTTCAAGGGTGGAGGTTTTGGGTAATCCTCAGAACTCCAACCCTCAAATTCCCCTTCCCTCCAAAATCCTTACTAGTAAAGTCAGCTTTCCTATTAAATTGATTTTTCAAAGTCAGCTTTCTTAAATTAAATTTTTTTTAAAAAAATAAGTATGACTTGTTTAACTTAAATATTTCGTTTGTTCTAGGTTAAATAAATGTTTTTAGTTTTTTATCATCTTTTCCAAAAGTTATTTTCGAATTTACAAAAAACAACAAAACAAAATTTTATGTTTTATCTTTTTAAAAAATTATTTAATTATTTTAAAATTTTATACATTTTTACTTAAATTAAATTTAAAAACAAAAATAAAACAAAGATGGCCATATTTTGTTATTTAAGTTTCTAACATTGGAACATTTTATTCCTCCCTTGATGCCTATAACAGACATATTTGCATAAATAATATTTGAAACTATACAATGTGAAATAACATATATTTTTTAATAAATTAGATATGAGCAGAGCTATATGTTATATTATCAATAAAATATTAATGTTTATTTATATATAAAAATAAGTCTTAAAAGAATTGATTATCAAGTGAAAAATTCAATATTTGACATGATTTAAAACTTTAAAAATTTCTAATTTTGTGCATAATGTTGAGTTTCAACATTTTGAGCATCATTTTGGAAAACAATTTTCTGGTATTTTGAATTATTTATGACATTTCTTTTTCAAAAAATGTTTCGTCCAAATTTTTTCGCTATAGCTGCAAGAGTGGGCTGAGTCTTCCGGCTCCACATGTAAACAAATGATGTTAATAAAGCATAAATATTGGTCAGACCGAAAAAAATAAGCAGAAATATTGGTAAAACGACAGTGGTTTTCTCATTGTCTTATTATTATATATCATTATCTTTACAATTTATCTTATGAACTTTTTAATACTCTTCATATGTGAAATTAACTGCTCAATTTTTAAATTTCAGATTGTTTTTATTTTTTTTACTAAAATTGCTCAAGTTTATTTATGATTTGATTGTGATTACACTTATTTCCTTGACACATTTTATTTCAACAATAATGTCAATAATGTATTCTTTTATTATCAATGTCGAGTTTCTAAAAGTATATAATATGTAATTACAATGGAACTGGAAGATGGAAGCTAGACATATAAATTGACCTTGATCTTTAGCGTATGCCCCAAACCAACGGAGGCACATTCCACTACGATATTGCCAACTCTTTATGTGCCTCAGCCACTGCCGCCAAATCCCCCGATTTCCATCGCTGCCACCTAGCCCTAGCTCCTATGGTCCTTATGTAATGATATATACTCGCATATATATTGAGACTGTCTGGTAGACCAACCAGTCAAAACCAGACATGGAAGTGCTATGAACCATTCTACTAATTTAGTAAAATGATTGATCACCGTGCAAGTTGGAACTAACTCTTCGGACAGTCCCACCTTTCCTAAAAGCAGCGCCAATGTTGGCTTTGCTTTCTTGGCTCAAGAGATTCTTATATTCCCTTTCCCTTTGTATACTACTGCATATTTATTCTCTCTGTCCACAATGTCAAGCTCCTGATTCACACCTAGATCTGCCCCTAAGTTCCGCCTTTATTGTATCTTGTTCAAGCATTTGAGTCCCGTACGAGGCATTATTGAACGTGTATGTGATACGAAATAGTTAGTTAACTACTTTTCACATATATTTAATCAAATATTTTTAAAAGATCAATTTAGTGAAAAAAATTACGGAGGACATTAAATTTGGGGAAAACTCTACTTTACCCATCAACTATAAGTTATGTGCGTGTTTGAACTAAAAAATGTGTGCGCAATATAATTCTCTGAACTTTTTTGAATATAGGTTCTAGGTTGCACTAATTTTATTTTAAAAACTAAAATACATATGACATAACGTTCAAGGTACACTTATTTTTTATTAACAATGGATAGAAACTTAATAAAAAAATAAAATTGCATAGTCAGAAAATGCTGAAGGATTATATTTCACATTTTTTAAATTCAAGAATTAAAGGATACACAACTTATAGTTGAGATGGATAAAGTAAAATTTTCTCTTAATTTTATTGATATGATAATTTTTAAACATCAGCTATGAAATTTCACTCACTCATATATAGAGTGTGTTTGGTTGTACTTATAGCATTCTTTTATATACAAAAGTATTTTTTAAAGATTGAGTTATTTGTTTGTTTATGCTTTACCAAAAAACATACTAAGAAAATAATCAGAAACTATTAGGATTGGTATAATGATGAAAAATTTGGATTTGAGTAGAAGCCGTGAAAAAGAGAAAACCCCCCTAAACTTATAGTTTCAGTTTTTGCCCTTTTTTTTAACTCTATCTACGTATCTATCCTTAAAACTTTTTTGCCAAGATCACGTACCACCCTTCTGATATTTTCTCTATCAGAAAAAGAAACCCCCGCATAGAACTTTAATGTTATCCTTAAAACCACGTACCACACATCACTCTTGTTTCTAATTTGTCTTTTAGGATCAACTTAAGTTAATGTTATCCTCACTGGGATTAAAAAAAAATTATTTCATTTTCAAATAGTAAAAATGCATATTAACAGAGGATGCTTTTTATTATGTGTAGTTATTTTGAATTTAGTATTGACATATTTTTATAAAATTTAAATCAATTTTTTATTAATTATATATTTAATTAAGTTATTTTTAATTAAAAAGAATATAAAATAAATTATGAATTATTTTAAAAATAATTTTTTATCCAAATATTTTTATTGAGAAGTGATGTTCCATCGATTATAGTTTTATAAGAAAAATATTTTTATATTTATTACATCTAAACAATTTAACAATTTCTGATTATAACAAAAAATAGTTTTATAATTATATCAAAGTGTAAAACAACTTCATACTTTTACTTTTATTTTTAATTCTATTTTTGAGAAAGTAATTTTTCTTAGAGCTAATATAAAAAAAAAAATCCTACTTTTTACTTTTGCTTCCCATTCATTTTTTTATAAAGTGATATATATATATATATATATATATATATATATATATATATATATATATATATATATATATATATATATATATATATAGCGAATCAAACTCATCCGCGGCAGTTATTTTAAAAGTTACAAATGAGTTTGTTCCTTAAATATTTTTTTTAGTAACACAGTGATTTTATTTTAAGAGTTTTGCTAATTAGTATTTAGTGCTCTAAAAACATTTATTAAGAAATTAAAAATGGAAAATTTTGATTATTTATAAGAAAGCATATTTTTTCAATTAAAATTTTTACTTTTAATTTCTTAACTAGTGTCTTTGTAGTATTGATTCGATAAACCCTTATTTTAAAACTGCAGCAGAATTATTTGAAGGACTAAATGATTAACCGTGGGAATCCGTGTCCATTTTTAGTTGGCAAACCTTCCCATATCATCATCTTACATGAAGATGGCGGCAATTATTGGATAGGAGTAGGACGCGTTTCTACCTGAAAGTCATACTTTCCTTTTTAAGCCAGCTTTTTTTCTTTTTTTTTGCCCTCCCTCTGTGTGTGCACACACAATAAACAATAATTTCTGACCTGCTTTTCTCACTTTGAATTTGAAGTTCTCCTTGCATTCGGTTCTCTCCTGATTTTGATGTGGGGGGAATGAAATTGGTTTGATTTTCAGCTAAAAGGATACAAACTCCGTTTCCTCTTGCACTCAAACTTATACATCTTATTCTAACCTTTCTCTTATGTATACATCTATGAAAATCTATTTAATTTTGTGACCTGCACTTCTCTGTTCGAATTTGAAGTTCGCCTTCACTTCATTTTCTCTCCTAATTTTGTAGGGGGTACTAGTAGTACTACAAAAATGGTTTGAGTTTCGGTTCGGATAATGAAACAAAGCCCTTATCCTTCGGCCATATACTTATGTTGGAAACGCAGAAGCCAAATATTATCTTTTCCAGTCCCTTTTTAAGCTTTTGAAGGAAGATTAGATATTGTTGAAGAGAAATAATCGAAGCTTGCTAGCGATGGCTGCGTCCCCAAGTGGCAGGCTTCAAAGCATGCTGCAGGCTGCGGTGCAATCAGTTCAATGGACTTACGGCCTCTTTTGGCAACTTTGTCCACAACAAGGGTACGTAATTAATTTGCTTCCAGAAACGGAGACCCATTTTTCTTAACTGTGTAGGTACACAAATTGTTTCTGTCATTATTAATTCTTCTCATGGCTCTTGGTTCTTTCAGGAAATGAGAGCAAACTAAAGAGGAATCAAAGCCATTCTTCTCTCATATACCATATAAGATTATTTTGGAAGAAATAATTATATTTTTAGAAAGCTATTTCAATTTTTTTTAATTATAAATTCTTTCAAACTCAATAAGTTGATCAAAGCACACACTAATATATATATATAATGGGTTATTTTTACGAAGAGTGAAATGATCAAATTTTGACCATCAAATTATACCAAAATAATTAAAATTATAAGTTATTTAAAAAAAAATTGCGTGGGTTTATGCTTTAATCATTAACGAGTGTTAATTATTAAAGTTCATGTGTGTGTGTGTGTGTGGTGTGTTAATTTAGGATTCTGAGGTGGGGTGATGGGTTTTACAATGGGGAAATCAAGACTAGGAGGACGGTAGAAGCAACGGAGGTTAGCAGTCATGAAGGGGCGTTGACTCTCAAAAGAAGCCAACAACTTAGGGAGCTGTATGAATCATTAATGTCTGCTGGCCATGGAGAGATCACAGACCCGCCAACTCACCGGCCTTGTGCTGCCTTGTCGCCGGAGGACCTAACCGAATCCGAATGGTTCTACTTGATGTGTGTCTCATTCTCCTTTCCTCTTGGTGTTGGGTAAGTAGGTGAAGATAACAGTGTATTTGTTTAAACTTTCAAAAAAAGTGGTTATGAAAATCGGATATATTTGTTTCTGATTTTTTTTAACAAAACAATTTTTTTCTATAAAAAATTAATTTTTATATATTTGAATAATTTTTTAAAAATAATCATAATATCAAAAATTCTCTTTTCAATTGTTTTGTAAAAGTTAAAAATAGTAATTTTTGAAAAAAATCAATTTTTAATTTTTTTAACTATATAAAAAATTTAAATTTTATAATATTTTTTTTAAAGTTGAAACAAATGCATATAGTTGAAAAAACTAAAAATCGATGTTTTTTTTTAAAAGCTACTCTTTTCAATTTTTACAAGAAAGTTAAAAATAAATTTTTTTTTTGAGATTCTAATTATTTTCAAAAAATTATCTAAATATATAAAAATTAATTTTTTCAATAAAAAAAATATAATTTTTATCCAAAAAATCACAAACAAACACACTCTAATTCATTTCTTAGTTATCGTTAAATCTCAAAGAATTAAGAGAGTAATGAAAACTTGAAAGAAAAGCTGAATGAATTGATCCAATCCATAAACATGAATACACGGATACAGTTTATATACATTAATATGTGAGATGCTTGCACCGTTTCATGCACTCTGCTGTAATAATCAAGACTTAGTAACTGAATTCAACAATCCTAACAGTGGCTAACTGACTTATTAAACTAACCCGTCACCCTATAATTATCTTCAACAACAATTTTTAGGTGTTCTTGAAGCAAAAGAAATTTTTTGCTCTAATTCATTCTCTATTTGTTACATCAATAAATGTTAATAGTTAAGAAAACAAAGGTATTTTTCATTAATATGACAAAAAATATATAGATAAAAGCAAGACAAAATCTCTTATTCTAAAATCATCTAAAAATTTCTTTGTTATCATCCAATATTAAAGTGTTAGGTTTATTCCTAAACAAGAAAATTTCGATAAATATACAAACATTGATGTTTACGTGGGCCCTGTTAATTGCAATTCATTGTTATCCCTTTTGTTATTGTTTTTATCATGAATTATCTCTGCCAAAAATTTAAATTGTCAAGTAGAGTCGCATGAATAATTTTATATTCTAATATATTTTATCATAAAAAGAGTTTTTTTAGGCTTGAAGACATAGACAATACACAAATTTACTCTATCTTATACTAAAATTTAACATTTTATTTAGAAGAATAAAAAAAACAACCATCAAACTCTAAATCATATCAAAACTATATGAAAGATGATTTATGATATGGTATTAGAGTTTTTATCTCAAATTCAAAATTTAATATATACCCGCGTCGCCCAAAAACTATATATTGAGTTGTTGAGCTTGACGTATTACTGAATGGTGCACTATAAGGTTGCCCGGAATGGCATATGCCAGAAGGCAGCATGTATGGCTCGCAGGTGCAAACGAAGTGGACAGCAAAACATTTTCAAGAGCAATTATTGCCAAGGTTCTTAAATTACCAAATAATTCATTCTAATTACTTTTATTCATATGCATGATTTTTTTTTCGAAGTTATTTTTTTTTAATATTGATGAACGTCTATTGTACTATCCTTAATAAATATTTGCAGTGCATGAAGCTTAATTCAATTACTAACTAGCTTCTCTTCTATCTCTTTTCTCCATGACTGCAAATTTTTCCACGGCCAGAGTTCTCTTGTACAGGTGAAAAGTCTTCCAACTTGTCATCACTTTTTCGCCTTCTAGTATATGTTCAGGTCTAACGTGTGATTGCGTTCTGTGCCATGCAAACTGCAGACAGTGGTGTGCATTCCTCTGTTGGAGGGCGTCGTTGAGTTCGGTACAACAGATAAGGTAACAATGACAATGACTAAGTCATTATCTTGTTTGTATTTTTTTTTTTTTTAACTTTGATCTTTTTATATGATATTAATTTAAACATTTTTATATTGTCATATTTTTGTGTTAATATATTATTTATTGAGTAACAATCATATAATGTGTCAAATTCATTGAATGATGTGTAAACATATTGATTCACGAAAATTTATATATTACATAAAAGTAATTTTTTTTTAAATATTTAATGCATTAAAAACTTAAACATTTTTACTTTTTACGTACGTCTTTCCTTTTTTAAAAAAAAAATATGAAATTTGAGTATCTTTATATCTTTGTCGTTCAAATCTCAAATCAAGTTATAATATGTAAATATATTTCAATTGACTAAATATACTTTAGTTGAATTTTGTTACACATTTCTTTTTTTATAGTAAGTGAATGAAAAAATATAAAAGGAACTGAACTCAATTTTTTTTTTTTTAATTTTAACAAGTGTCTCAAGGGTATTGGTTAGCAAATCTCTATAAATAATACATTAAATTATTATATCTTTGAATATTCATCATGTCTTAAGTAATTTATGTATGTGCGTTACTTAGGTCCAAGAAGACATAGATTTCATCCAACATATAAAGAGCTTCTTCATAGGCCACCACCCTCCCACACCAAAGCCTGCCCTGTCCGAGCACTCCACCTCCAATCCCCCTTCCACATACCCTGCCATTTCCGTGGCCAATAATCCCAACGACCAAGATTACATTAAAGATGATAAAGAAGCTGAATTGAATTCTGGAGCAGAAATAGTCCGTAAGGGTTTCCCACCAAGTAAGCTAATGGAGCTAGACAAGTTGGAGGACAGCCCGGTCGGATCACCGGACGATGGGTCCAATCTTTTGGATTCGGTAGGGTTGGAGCTGCTTCCACTTGAACCGATTTTAGGTAATACAGTAATGTTATTTGTATATTAAAAATAAATATTAAGAATGGACTGATAAAAAGAGAAAGACAGGATTTGATAGTGGTGGATAGAGTTAAAACTTTGGGTCTTTTTCTTTTAAGAAGTCCATTTTTTATATCTTCTTTTAATATACAAATAACATAATTTATTATTATTTATAATACATGTTCATTAATTACATGATACATCATGCATATATTATTATATATATCTTTGGATAGTACATAATTCGTGTTCATGATTTATTTGTATGTTAATTTTGTCAAAATAAAAATAATGTGTAAACAT
Source organism: Pterocarpus santalinus (assembly GCA_031439595.1). Taxonomy (NCBI): domain Eukaryota; kingdom Viridiplantae; phylum Streptophyta; class Magnoliopsida; order Fabales; family Fabaceae; genus Pterocarpus; species Pterocarpus santalinus. Next base: position 65,969,210 of record CM062532.1, read on the forward strand.
AATATGTGAATTTATAGCTCATACATGTATAACGAAAATAATATATCACGCACATGAAATGAAACTCGCACGGTCCACACATGGCTATGATTCACGTGAAACACGGAGACACAATGTACTGATATCTGATTAGGATCCACTTTAGGGTTGCACTGTTTTAGTATAGCTAGAAATAAATGGAGAAGAAATATACACGGGAGTGTATGTCTATTTCTAGTTTCAAGCTGTTGTATTTGAAACTTAGTAATCTCTAGATCGATAATTTACTCGTCGTCATCCTCATATTAACACCCATCAAATTTAATATCCAGTGGTGACGGGACTACACTATATAGAGTGGGTTAATAACGAAGCAAGCAAATGTCCGTCTGTTGGGTGATGGATCCAAAACAGGGATACGGGACACTTATAATAATAGAATAGTAGCAGATTAAATAATAATACTTTATGTCTATAAAATATTATAATTAATTATAGTGTCTGTTTAATTTGAGGTTGGCATTCTATGTAAATATAAAAAAAAAAAAAAAAATCTCGTACTGGGTCAAGGACAGAAGTGGGTCATCCTAATAAATTCAGTGGACTAATTAAGGGGCCACATTGCTGACAACCGCGGCGTCGGATACTTTCTAAGCGACGATAAGTAGATTCTCTTCCGAACAAAAATATATGTAAAGGATTTCCTAACTCTATTCTCCTTGCAATCTGCACACAAAATGACAAAGACCCCTATTGACTTTGAGTTCCGCCATAATAATAGATTAGACGGGAGGAAGTAAGAAGTAAGGGAAATGCAATAATAGTGAATTAATGCATATCGTATTAATTATAGCATTAAGAATATAAGTAAATAAGAATTAATAATAATTCGTAAAACTAATGTGAAATATATCAATATTACAAAATAAAATGTTCCGCTTAATTACTCACAAAAAAAAAAAAAAAACTTCTCCTGTTTGTAATTGAGAGAAATTTTAACACTTGTCTTGTGTACAATTGGGAGAAGTTTGACGCGGTATCAGAGTAATCGTAAGAGATATAAAATCATAAATTCAACTGAAGGAAAAATTTACATGCTTGCTGTCGGCAACCAAAGAGTGCAAAAACCGTGCTCACTATGAATTAGTTGGCGAGGGAACAATTTCATTTCAAAAACAACTAGTCAGTGTTGTTTGAATTAACTTGTTTTAGGTTTAAAACAGCTTATAATCTAAATTTTTTTTCTAAAGTTAAAACAGACTCAAAACACTTTCAATAAAAGGAAGGAGCCAAAGATCACAGTACAGAGAAAGAGCCAAAACACAAATCAAAGACAATATAAACACATCTAACAAGGATTAAGGCCACACCAGGTCAAAACATCTAAAAAGCAACCCAAAAGATTCTTTAGCCACACCAAATCTTCATTCCGTATCTAAAAACCTACTGGCGACGTAAGGGAAATTCAAATAAAATCGTCAGATCTACTCCCATTCTTGAATCCACTTGAATCTTCCGTCAGATGCAGTAATTGTTCAAAAAAGTACTCTCCCCAGTACCTCCATTATAACTCCAACTTCACGGAAAATTTCCTTAACCCTTGAAGTACATATAACTTCATTGATCTACAAGATCTACAAGCTTATAATCTAGAGCTTTTTGAGACAACTTTGAAAATAAAAAAATTCAAACAGAAGTGTTTGATAAACATGTCTTCATTTCACATTTTATAAGACTATTTGTTTGGTACGGAGGTTTTATTTAATTTTGCATGAGAAAATATATTTAAAAAAAATAAATTTAAATATAGTATTTATATTTACCAATATATTAGTTATTGTAAATAATTTGATAGATAGGGTCAGAGGTGAATCAAAATCTTTCAAAGTGTATGAGACAATTTAATATGAATTTAATAGTTATTGATTAACAAGTTCATCATTTAAGTTTTTTATAATAATAAATTATAAATTTACTAAATTGTACATTCTTAATTTAAAACAATTATCAAATCTAATGTATATAATTAATTGTGCCATCAGAACTCTATACCGGCGAATATGATAACTCAGAGACTCGGACTTCTCACCTATGTACGGAGCAAGGTTCCATTTCACTCCCTCAAGTTACCGATTTCAATTGAAGCTATGATCAATTTATGAATAAATTTTAAATTACTTTAGTTCTCTTCTCTTCCCCCCCCCCTTCTCCCTCTTTTAACTTGTTTCTTTGTGTATTTGTCCATGTTGCTTTATAGTAGTTACTCCATTAGAAGACTTCTCAGTATTACAAGGCCACACACACTACTCTCAAACGTTGTCCACTATCCTCCAAAACAGCTCCGGCCGGTGGGCGGAGTCACCTTTCGTCGGCTGCCTCGCCAATTCCTTCCAATCAGCTTTCACCAAGTGGAGCGCCGGCGCTGACCGCCACCACCTCCACGCGGCAGTAGCCTGCACCCCCCAGCGGCTCCTCAAGAACATATTGTTTAGGGTTCCATACTTGCATGCCAAGCAACACCACCGCAATTTATCACAAACCCTAGATCGGAGGAAGGGGTTGCCACAAGGTGAGCTGACCACCAGCCACGTGGCGGCGGAGCGCCGCCGGCGGGAGAAGCTGAACGAGAAGTTCATCACATTGAGGTCATTGGTGCCGTTTGTGACCAAAATGGACAAGGCTTCCATATTAGGGGACACTATTGAGTATGTGAAACAATTGCATGAGAAGGTAAAGGAACTCGAGGCACGTAATAATTACCACAAGATGGAGGATGATCAACGGTGGAGTAGCGTGAAGAAGAGGAAGGAGAGAGTGGTGGAGGTTTCAATCATAGAAGGGGAGGTTTCGTTGGAGATGGAGTGCATGCACGGGGAAGGGTTGTTGCTTGATGTGATGGGAACGTTGAGGGAGTTGGGGATAGAGGTGAGAGGGGTGCAATCGTCACTGAAGGATAATGTGCTTGTGGCGAAGTTGAGGGCCAAGGTGAAGGAAAATGCAAAGGGGAATAACAAGGTTAGCATTGTGGAAGTGAAGAAGGCCATTGACAAGATTATACCACATCATGATCGATCATGCTTACTCATTAGCTGTGACTAATTACAATGCTAATTCACTTGGATGATCGAGCATGCATGCGAGACAAGAGATTACTTTATTCTTTGAAAGTATGCTTGGGATCATCGGTTTTAGGAATTATTTGAATTAGAAATCAAATTATTTGTTTGGAATGTTTCAAAGAAGAATTGATTATAATTTATTTTTTTACGTTGTATATTAATAATATATTAATAAATTCAGCCTCAAGTTTAATTAGATTTAAATGAATTTGCTCTGATTTTAGGATAAACTCTTGGGAAGATGCTTCCTACCACATCAGCATTTAAGCATTCTATTTATATTTTGATATGTATAACAATGGTGCCCCATATTTTTCTATCTTCATTAATACCATATAATATATTAATATCTATTTATTACATCCATTAATAGTAAATGAATATTACCATTTTTTATTTATCATTTTTTAAAATTACTTTCTCAATATATAAAATTAAACTAATATAACATCACCTATTGGTTAATGTATTTTTTTTTTATTTTTAAAACCAAATAAGACATATATCTCATTTTAGTTTTAATTTTTATGTTTATCTATAAATTTTGAAAATTTAATTAGTGATAATAACTTTAAAAAAATTGTTGAGAATTTGCCTAACTTTTGATATAATTTTTAGTCAATATCAAAACCCCTAAAAATTATTAACTCATTTAGACAGGAAATTTGTTTATGAAAATTGTAAAAAAAATAAAGTTTAAAATTTAACATATTCAGAAAAATAAGGAATGAAAATTTTTAACACGTAATGATTATCATGAAACGTTTGAAAAAATAATAGCTGAACGAAATTTTATAAACTGACGGCAATTACTTTATATCTATGCTATTTAAATTGATACTGAAACAGAAAACGCATATATTTCAGTCTAGTCTTTGAATAAATTGTTGAGAAAATAATTTGACGAAATGATAATTTAAAAATGGTAATATTCATATTATCATATTATTATTAATGGACATAATAAATAGATATTAATAAATTATATGATATTAATGAAGATAGAAATATGTGGGACACCATTTTTATACACATTAAAATATAAATGGAATGCTTAAATGCTCATGTAATAGAAAGTGCCTATCCAAGAATTTCTCACAGTTTTATTCATATCATTTATTATGTTGCCAATTCCAAATTAGGGTAGGAGAAGTGAAACATTAAAACAAAATTAGGTTTATTTGCTTTCAAAGTGTATTAAACAAGAAATGCCTTTTTCAAAATCATAAGGTCAGCCAACATTTTTTTTCCAAGGTTATTTGGTCATACCACAAAATTTTCAAAGGTCATTGGGACATCTCACAACCTTTTAAATAGTATTAGCATCATCAAGAGCCTAATAAAGCATGCTGATTTTATTTGTGTTGCAAATGCATTCAAGTATGAAACTAATTTTGTAGTATGAAAAAAAAATCATGTTGCATTTATGAAAAAAAAAATCATGTTGCATTTGCTTTTACGATCACTAAGGCTTAAACATATTTGTTTATATAAGGTAATCACATATTGATTTTGGAGGGTCATAAGTGTCAAACATATCATCCCATAATATTCTTCAATGTCATAAGGTTATCTCACAAATTTTTCTAGTGTCATTCGTAGGGTCATTTCACCATATTTTTTTGGGTCATCCCACAAAAATTTCAAAGAACATACATTCGTTCCAAACTTTATACCAAAATCATCCTACAATATTTTCTAGAGCCATAAGATTATCCCAAATTTTTTTTTCAATATCATATAATCACCCCATAATTTTTTTTTTCGAGAGCCATAAGGTCATCCCATAATCTTTAGGGTCACACATCTATCAAAGGTCAGATAAAGATTTTATTTGTATAGCAAATGTATTAAAGTACAAAAGAAGTATCCCAATTTTGCATTATAGATAATGATTTCAAGTTGCATTTACATTTAGGGCCATGACCTAAACACATTCACTTAGGGCCAATCCATTCTAATTTTGTAAAATTTTAAAGGCGAAGCATACCGTCCCATTGTAATTTTCTTGGTCACAAAGTCATCCCACAGTATTTTTTAGAGTCATTAGGGTTATCCATAATATTTTATGATATCATAAAGTCATCCTACAATTTTTTAAGGTTATATTGTCATCAAACAATTTTTTCCAAGGTCATAGTGCCTTCCCTCAATTTTTCGAAGGGATATTGAGCCATCAAAGGTCAAATAAAGCGTTATGATTTTATTAGCATAGTAATTGCATTAAAAATAGAAAGAAACCATCGTGATTTTGCACTATAACTAAATGTTATATTCCGTTTGCATTTAAGGTCATCAAAGATTATCTATGTTCTAAATCATCGCTTCTCTCCTTTATAGGGTTATAATGGTCAAGCACGCCATCTCATAATTTCTTCTAGAATCATTAGGTCATCCCTAATTTTTTCAAGGGGCATATGGCTATCAAAGGTCAAACAAAACATCTTAACTTTATTTGCCTAGCTAATTCATTTGAGTTTAACAAAAAGCATCCTAATTTGTATTATGAATAAAAATTTAAATTTGCATTTGCACTTAAGGTTAACCAACGCTCAATTATATATATTTAGGATCATAGCATCTCAATTTTATAGGGTTATATACCACTTCACAGTACCTTTTAGGATCAAAGGGTCATCCACAAATTTTTTAAATGGTCGTAAGTTCATCTCAAGATATTATACAAGGTCCATAATGTTTTCAAGGATCATATGTTCATCCCTAACTTTTTTCAAACGCTAAAAGGAACAAGGAATGTGCATTGCCAGAATACCGTAGACGAATTTCCGTGTAGTGCTTTAATTAAAGATGCAGCAAGAATATGACAAATGGAATCTTAACTGAACTGAAAACATTATTCTTGTTACGTTTTTAACATATGTGGCGGAAGTTGAAAACATTGTTCTCGCTATAAAATTGAATATTTGTGGCAGAAGGTTCTAATATTACATTCCTCCAAAGCGAAAAGGTTCTTACCTCCAACACTTGTAGCATATCACGGTCCAGGCCGAGTAACAATAATGACATCCAAGCATTGCAAGCTCGCATCCTAACGAAACGTAACAAGGAAACATAAGCTTCAAGTATTAAGCCATATTTACAACATATTCCTATATTGAGGATTTCATTCTTCTGGCGTGGGGTTCATTGCAAGGCCTTTAATCACGTGCCGGCATTGAAACCTGAGGGAGAAAAGATGGGAAGTCTTTAAGTACAGTAGAGGAAAAAAGACGAGAAGATATCATGAAAAGTGGAAGAAAATTATACTATGATAGGAACCTGAAGCAAAGAATACTGTTTTATTGACCCTCCGTCTTCCCCTCCCCCCCCCCCCCTCTTCTCTCTCCTCTCTTCCCCCCAACAACAAAATCCCAAAACACGAAAAATCTTCCCTGCATTCCCTTATATCCCATGCAGCCCCTAACTTTCTCCCCTTGCTACATAGACAATCTTGTTATATCCCATAGGTTGTAGCATAGGATATCCTAGCATACTAATAGTAGAGTGCAAAATTGAATGCTATTTATGAGATCACAAATGTTGAACAACAAGGGGAATTTATGGTTCCCTGGTAAACAGTAATGGTCTGCTTGGACATAACATAACGGCCTATAAATATAAAGAAAAACCCCAACAATGAAATAATTGACTGCTAATGCTGTTATGTGCCAAGTGAGGAATAATCTAAGGGTTATACACTAACATGTTTTCTGGAATTTTTCACCTCATACAAGACCAGAGAAAAAAACAGGCAATTCGGTAAGCACATATAAAAAGGCACTTCATCTATATACACAAGATAAATCGTCATAACATGTGGAAGATACCAGATCAAATCTTCTGAACTAGGAGCAGCCACTTCCTGTTCCTGCTTTTGGCACTTAAACAGTAGCTTGAGAGGCACAACCTAGGGTAAAAATGCAGTTCAGTAGCCAGCAATATGAGTTAACCCCCCCCCCCCCCAAAAAAAAAAAACAAAAAAACCCTCCTTACCCAAAAAATTGTGTTATAATATTGCTAGGAAATAATATGCAAGCAATAACTCAAGCACAAAACTAAATTCACTGACATATAGCATCTACCGAGAGCAAGGAAAAATACAGTGTTTCAGTTTCAGAGGAAAACAAGTCAGCAGGCACAACAACCTCATCAATCAATAGCATAGCTTAAAAGTAGTTGAAGTGAGTTAGCCAATTCTTCAGTTGAATTATTTTCAAAGAGTGGCGATATTAATGATGAATCATTGATAGTCTGAAATTCAGTCATGCAACAAAGTGACTCAAGTTTCATCAGGTTTACCTCTAATCCCATCATTGGAGTTATTGAAGGAAACATCAAATCACTATAAGATGAAACAGAATGACGGCCATATTTGAATTTAAAAAGCAAAGCAACAAACATAAAGAGCACCTGCTATCATCTTTAACAAATAAATAAATAAATTACAGGCATCACCAACAGAAACAATCATACACTTCCAATATTAAAAAGACACCCATGAATTCAATATGTCATGGTCTACCTTTTTGTGATTCCTAAAATCACGTTTAGGCAGAAAATGCAGAGGCTGATTGAAAGAAGAAGGGGCCTTAATCAGCACAAACAATTTGAAAGGACCTACACAAAAGTAAGTAAAGCACAACCATTGTAAGCAAAACAAATAAACAAGTAGACAATTCAAAGCAAACTCATTCAGATTAAAGTTTATCAACAAGCAAAGTCAATAATTAACTACCAGGATAGTTCACAGACCCAGCACCCTTTGATATCAGTGTTCGAATTGCCTGTTAAACAAAAACATGAAACATAACCTCCCACTCTCCTTCCTCTCACAAAAGCACATTGCATCATAATCTGAACTATAAGCATATGATCAGTATACGAAACCTTTCTCGAAAGCCCTTCGGCCGCTTTACTCCGAGCAAAATCATCCGAAACCTTGGAACCAGCAGTTCCATGGGAAAAGTTCAAGACATAAATGTGCTGAGGCCGAAGAGGGCTAGCTCCAAGAGCCAAAATGACTCCCTCTATGGCGGGGACCTCGCTGATTATCACTTTAATTGCATTTTGCACTTTCAAGAGTGTGTTCATGAACTTGTCCATTCTCCTAATTCCCATCTTGATGTCCCTCATTTTGCTGACATGTTTTCTCCGACACGATGCTTTTAATTCAATTCCCGTAGCCATCTCCTGAGACTAACAACAAACAAATTCAGGGTGCAGTGACTTGATTCAAAACGAGTTCTACTCAGAATTCTAACATACCAGCTCCTTATACTCAGAATGCAATGCATCAAATTCCGCGCTCATATCCTGCACCGTGCTGCATAAACGAAATGCCTTCAATATTAAAATTTCCAATTTTTCATAATGCAAAAAAAAAAAAAAAAAAAAAAACCCAAAAACTGAAATTGAAGTTGCAAAAGGAAAATTGCTTTGGAAATGCAGAGAAATATGATTGGAAACGAAGGGAGGGAAAAAGAAGATACGAGGGGATTTGGAGATGCATGTAAAGGAGGAAGGAAACGACGTCGTTGATGGTGTGGAAGATTGCGGAGCCATCCAACGTGTCTGATGCTGTATGGATCTCAGTGTAGTCCTTTTCCGGCTCCGAGCCCCCGGCTTCCATTCTCACGCATCTGCTACACTGCTCGTTGCTCGTTGATCGTTGTTAATTTTTTTTTCGGTCAACATCGTTTGAAATTTCAAAATGGAGACACCCCTCTCAATAAGTGGGCTCAGCTACCACCTCGAACTGGCCCAATCCAAAAAAGAACTGCCTTGTTGACCCAAACTACTCCCAATTTTAACTACTCATCACTTGTTGAGCAGAACGGCGTTTGGAGGGACAAGAGTTTATTTCCTCTTAGGCTAACCCTTCCATTATTTTATACTAATTCTTAATGTTTTCTATGGAGGTATCAAGGCTTGAATGTAACCAGTATAATTATTCATAACAAGTACTCATTTTGTATTGCAAATGAGGTCTCATCCGTGGTGTGAAAATGAAAAAACGCAGATTGCATCAAAGCAACTTCAATAACTAAGATTATATATATATATATATATAATTGAATCCAAATTATTTCTGATTCTTTAAGTGCCTTAGCCCCCAGTTAATTGTCCGTTTAATCAATTTTTCGTATTGGATAATTAACTATAAATATTTGATTCTTGTTATGAAATAAATATTAACAACTAAAGATATTTAGAAAAGGATAGCGACCAAAAAAAAGGTATCATTAGTCAATATAAAATGTGTATTACGCAAGGTACTCATTGGAATATTTATAATGCAGAGATGAAGTATCAAAGACAACATTAAATCTTAATAAAATATATTTTTTCTTATAGATAAATTTTAATCAAATGCAATTTTTCTTGCAATCAAATCAAAATCGAATAATATTTTTTTGATAATTTTATGACCATTAACTTCCCAATCATGTTCATAACTAGGGTTCAGATCATTTAGTTTCGATAAAGGCACAGTTAAATTATCTAGTTAATGTAATCAAGCGTATGCATTTAAACAACGGAGAAAAAAAAATCACGGAGTAATTGTACGGTCCCGAACTGATTAATGTATCAAATTGATCCATTATAAGTCCCCCAGTAGTTTGATTGAAGACACACCATAGGAATTTCCAACAGTGTAATCATTCATGGAAGGGAGCATGTGTGGCATCGGTAGTAGTAACTTCCAGCATGGACAGTACAAACTACATTGACTTTCATGGCCTATTGCAAAGGCAGGTAATAATAACAACATACAGTGTAAAAAGCGGAAGGTGAATTCCTCACAACATTTGCCACTGCCCACATCTAGGCATATTTAATTTAACCTCTTACATCCTAGTACCTCGTTTTTATATTACATATCACGCCTGTAACACACGAGAATTTCCTGTACAAATCTCAGCTGCATCAACTATAACCTTAACTACAACAGTTTCCTAAATCCATTAAAAAAATAAAATAAAAACAATCCTTCCAGAAAAAATATCGGAAAATGAGGCTTCTGAATCGGCAACTACCACTTACCGATTGGCAGCATCTAGCACTTTGTTACTAGGAATGCTAGCTTACCTCAAGGCTCTATAACGGACCCACAAACCATATTGTGATGTCCCAGGATAACCGAGCTTCCTGGAAATATTTTCAACAATAGGCAATCAAGTATCACAATTGTAAAATCTAATACAGGAATATTTATACTACTTACCAACGCTGAGCAAAGGGTTATCCTCGAGGTTTAAATAAAATGGCACAGCAGAATGACAGCATAGCTTTTCTAGAGTTATACACCATAACGTCTCAAAGCATTGCTTAAGCTCGGCATCACATTATATGCTTGATATGACCTTCTAAGTTCAATAATGGAACCGACCTGGACCAGCAAAACCAACGGCTACTCAGTCAAACTGTAAAACATACTAGGCAGATGAACAAAGCACTCGATGGTAATGTGTACTTAGAATATTGTATTTAGAAGTATGATGGTCGAACCAAAGCTGTCATTTCTGTAGTCGGGTAAGAGTTGAACTAAATCCAGTAATACACCAATGGAATGACTCAACAACATTTCTTTTGGGCAATGAAATTAGTTGTAAGGATAAATGACTCCAATATTCTGGTAAGGGCGCCAGTTACATGACTCAACATTGCAGGACAATTTAGTGCTCCCAAATTGAAATTACCCAAAAAGAACTTCAAGCCAGATAAATAAAGCTAGCACAAATCTGTTGCCTGATTGTGTGTTATATCAATGAGTTTGAATGTAAAATACAACAGTACAATCAAAGGAACCCTTCTTGTACTTACAATAATTAGAACTGATGTAAAACCAATAGCAAATCCAGCGTTGCTACGCCGTAAATAGTGATCAAGAATACTAGAAGTAGTGGCCAATACACTTAACAACAGCCCCCCTGCAAATTTCCACGAGCATAAGGTAACACACCAACATCAAATAATAAGAAAAGATTGGATTAAATAAGGCAAAAATTACAGTCTTTCACCAGTGACAGACCCCAAAATCGTGTGGATGCCTGAACCTTTGTGAGGTATTCTATAGTAGCCTTTCCAGGCTTTATGTTTGGTATTCTTGCACCCATCTTATTTAAGTAATCAGCAATTTCCTTGGGCAGGTTAGCCTGGGCACAAATAACATATAAAAGGCCATTTACAAGATAGATACAAGCCATTCTAATATTCTAACATATTATGGATACAAATAAATGATGCATTAAACTAAGAATTCAACAAATCAACAACAACTAAGCCTTGTCTCATTAGATTGACAATACACATCATTAATTGTGTTGAAAATTCATAATCAAAATAAGCAGCTGAGGACATTGCATAGATACATAATAATCAGCTTTGATATTTTTTTTCCCATGTTCCCTATCTAATTCAGCCAAAAAAAATCAGTACCAAGGAAACAGCGACTTGGCTCCATATAATAGTTTAGCTTAGGTATAACTCTATAGATATTAACTGCAAGACTTGGCTAAAGTTTTGTGTGATAGTTTTTTTTATAAAGTTTTGCATAATTTAGCGGTCAAGTATGCCTTCCTAACTTAAATTTGAAATAATAGGCTACATTAGCGTCGTTCAAGACCTGTAATGGATCCTTTGTCAAAACTCAATTTAGTAATCAAAGGTAATTCAACAATTAACTTTTCTCTAATAATTTCAGACTGGAATCTGTCTTCACACAGAATGCATCCACAATCTTTTCATGTATTTTTTATAAAACTATAAGCTTATATTAAAATGAAACTTCTTAAAATACAGACTGGTAACTTCATATATTAAAATACAATAATATAATAACAGCAAAGAGAAACTTACGATATCAAATATATTGAATAGGAAGACAAAAAAAGCATATATTGAATAGTAGACCCATGGCTCAGCACCAACAGAAGTTTCAGGGTTCAATATCTCCTTGACATGCTCCCAAAAAGGTGATTGAAGCAGACTGCAAATTAATAGCTATTTTAGAAATTGCAGATAAAGAAAAATAAATCAGAAAGCAAATATTATTTTTTTATACAACAGATGTGACAAACAATAGGCAAATTTGTTATCTAGCAAAACACGCATGCGCACACGTGCGCACATACAGACAGAGAGAAGAGAAGAGAAAGTGAGGAATGGCGCCAAGATGATATGCATCAGAAATATATAACGAAAAATTTACCAGTAAAAACTACAATCCCGAGATTGAACCTTGAATGTAGTTCAATTGCAAAAGGGAATATACAAACCTAGCAAGAATGCTTGGAAATGCCAAGAGGTAAGAGGTGGTAAGAACAGGTTGCATTCCGGATGGATTTATATTGAAAGGAATATAGGGCTCCACTTCAGTAATTGGTGATTGCTCCCTGTTTCAAATTGTAAGACAATGAAAATGTCAATTGCTACATTAATACACTCAAGTATCATTTAGGGTGCATTTGTTTCGGCTTTTAAAAAAAAAGTGATTATGAAACTTAAATTTTATATATAGTTAAAAAAGTTGAAACTAATTTTTTTTTAGAAACTAATCATTTTAGTTTCTACAAAAAAGCTGAAAATAATTTTTTTTGAGATTCTGATTATTTAAAAAAAAATTATCCAAATATACAAGAAGTGATTTTTTTAATGAAAAAAGTTATATTTTGCTCAAAAAATCACAATCGAACGCAGCCTTAATCCTTCAGAAAGACATGCCAACCATCTGTCATAATATATACGAACAAATTCTATGAAATATATAACCTAAGTCCAATATGAGTCAATATCCAAGCCACTGGAGGTACTACACAGGACAATAGAATATCCTGTTTTCTCAACCAGAGGAATGGAACAACTTTCCTCATTAACAACCATACAGAAAATGTTAAGGACAATTTTTTGCCAGTGATAGAATATCAGAATTCTAATAAAATCTAGACTTTCCAGGGAGAACAAATTTCAACCATTACCTTGCAGCAGAAGCAAGTTTAAAACCATAGTACTGAAGCTTTACTTTCCTGCAACCTTCAGTTACTACAACTGCCCACATAGTGACTGTGGTGAAAATACCCAACACCGCAAGCAAATATTGCCACCAACTCACAGTACTCACTGCAATATCAAAAAATATGACTCAATAAAGGTAGAAATGATTCCATGATAGAAAATATAACTAGATATTTCCACCCAATTAAAATTGTATAACATTATTCTAACTCCACATGGTACTACAGGCCAAACTAAATTGCAGTTTAAGCAAATTCCAAATTACAGCTGCTACCTTACTTGAATCTTACATTGGTAAGCAAATTCGACATTACAACTGCTATCTTACATTGGTATGCTGCTCATATCAGTCAGCAATGCAAAAAATTCACCTAAACTTATCTATTTCTAATCCTTTTGGTCCTTTTTCTCATTCTTTTATTTTTGGTTTTGAAATGTGTATGTGTGAGATAGATTCTTTTAGTGATCAGTCTGAGGATACAATCTTCTAGATACCAGACTTCAACACATCAAAATTTAAGCTTGAGAGTTAGAAAAACACAAGGGAAAGTGAGAAGGCATAAGATATCAAAGCTTTGATTTGCATGCTGTCATGTACCTGAAAGCTGCGTGATCATTTTGTGTAGTGTCTCCATATAACCAGTCAGTATTCCCACACATATGATAAGAGACGAACCTTGACCTGCAGAAAGCACTATCAGTCACAGCAGAATGAATTGAATGAAGCAGACATCCACTGTCTGGTGTTCTTTCAAATTACTTAAGGAATAATCAACGTCTGCCCATCCTTTTGCAGTGTGGCAAAGAGAGAAAACAATAAACTCAACCAGAACAGCAAAATTAGCATTGTCAGAATTCCTTAAAACAAAACAAAAGTAGCCCGTGGGTGAAAAGGTGGGTCATGCCATGAATTTGCAACAGTTTGCTTGTTTTAGTTCAACTGTGTAAAACAAAATACTAGCATTTGGAATGGGAGGATTGGATACCATGTGAAGGAATATTCTTTCTATAGTAGTATTAACTACACATTTATAAAAGCACCATATATATAGCATGACAAATTCAACCAAATGAACGGTAATGCCCAAGGTGCATATAGCAAATAAATATCTTTCAATTACATAGAAAGTTACAATAGCATATGCTTGCAGGAAGTTACAATAGCAAATAATGATTCGTGTGAGTTCTTACAAGTACAAAGTTGATTTTAATACATAAATTTTCCCACCATGTGCTCCAGTCACCTTTTAAAATTTAACTTACACAACTCCAATCAAGGATGATAAAGTAACAGTTTCAAGGTAAGAAGAATACCAAATCCAGATTCTGATATGGTATCACATATCCATGTAATTGTCATTGCACCACAAACCAACAAAATAGTTGTCACCATTACATGTTTGACCCTGCAAAGGTAAACACATATTTTAACAAAAGAAATATATCTAAGCACATAGAATTTGGGTTTGGAAACTTTAGTTACACCATAGTTATGATTTAGTAAAACGATAAACAAGAAAAGAGACTGAGATCCATATTATAAAGCATTAAACGATAAAAAACAAAAATGAAATATGGAATAGCAGTCTAATAATGCAATGAAGGCCAATGGCAATGCTATGTGCGCTAATGATTAAGAATATTTACAGAAAATTGGTGGGATAAAAATATACAGAAAATCATCTATTTAACCTTACTTATAATATCAACTTGAAAGGTAAACACTGATAATTCAATTCTTTGCAGGATGATTGAAATATAGCTTGGAAAATATTCTTATATGCAGATTACCTATGACTGGCAGCAAAAATTGAATATGGAAGCGAGTAGCAAGATACTATGAAAGCTTCCAAAATTGCAAAGCCAAGTGACATCCACCATCTGAAATGTGCAGAGCATCTCATTATTTGAAATTCCTTAAATCATGAATAATATAAAGAGAATTAGAAAAACAATGTGTAGCAAGAGATTATCTCACTGCTCTAGATGAATAAATAGACACATACATATAACTCTTAATCTTCTCATGTCCATCCAGACCTTCTTTCCGCAGCTTTACTAGAGAAGGAACAACATGACAAAGTACCTGGACAGCAATATGTTATATAAATATAGCTCATAAAAGGCCACAACTCAGAAATGAAATTGAAGACAGTGTACCTGCTATAGCATACAAAAAAAAAAAAAAAAAAAAAAAAATGGGGTATCTGATTGAGAACCTCAGCTCTCTTTACAATCAAGTACTTCACAGTAAAAGTAATAACAATAGAAATAATTCTTCTTTCAAAGATACTTATTTACAAAAGAATTATTTCATCAATCAAAACTACTGAGAGCAACTTTCTCAAAGGTCTAGTTTGTTGGAAACGAGTAACTCCGCTGGTTTCATACAGGATTCAACCACATATTTTGTGATAATGTTTAATAGAAAACTCCAGAAATTAAAGAGAGGACAAGGGGACATACTTGCATAATGATGGATGCTATTATCTGGGGACTGATTCCAAGCTGGAAAAGAGATAACTTGAGCTCATAGGAGAAGTCACCAAGTTCATCTGCCAGAAGCTACATGAATAACCGTTCACACGCCATAAACTTCGCAAAACATCTAATCACAAAAATTGGCTCTTGCAATAAAACAATGGCTCCAAAATGTTCCTTTTCACATCAACAACTGCATTAAGCTGACACCTAACTTCGAAATCAGACATGCTGTCAAGTTCACCCAAATATTTTTTCCTTACAATCCTTTCATTCAATTATGGTAGTATCTTGAAAATGGAATATCATCGAAATGAACTTACCAACATTGTGAAAAAGCAATGCACGGTGTGTTTGTTGATAATTAGCATTAAAGAATGTAACTTACCAACAGTTCCAGAGGCAAAGCTAAGGTAGTCTTGCGGTATCAACCTTCTGTCAAACCCAGGAAGAGGGATGAAATAACCAACGCGGCTAACCACAATCAGCACTGCCGTCACGAACAACCTCCTCCTTATCTCGCTCTTGAAAAACGACTCTGCAGCATCGTTAATCACAGAACTCAAACGCACGAAATTCAAAAGCCTGTTTTTGAACGTTTTGCGTTTGAACTGTGGCGTTCTCGAGTCGTCAACACGCGGAGCAGCAATAATCGCTTCCCCACCGTCGCCGCTATGCGATGGAGGAACAATTTCCCGATTCGAAAGCTCGTCGACGTGCGCGTAATCGCTTCGAACCCGGTCGGAGACGTCAACAGAAAACCGCCGGTTCAATTTCGAATACAAGGACGGAAAATTGATTTTTCCGAACGCAGGGATTGTGTTGAACGAAACCCTAGCTCCATTACACTTTATACGGTGAATTTGGATGCGTTGTGCGTGTCTTACTGTAATAAAAAGAAGTTTCAATGCAGATTGCAAAATCAAGTTCTAGACTAGCTTTTCTTGTTTTAATTTTTTCTGCTTCAGCGTTTAGTGGGAGAAAAGAGAACTAACCTGGAAGTGTGGTGTTTGGTTTTGTTAGGAAGCTGTGCGTATGGAAGTGATTGTGGGAGGGGAATCGCGTTGTTGCTTCCATGGCTGGACTTCCGAACACTGTGAGTGGCTGCGTAATGTAGCAAGGGATGGACGGGTTTCGTGCTCTATAAAATGGATTAAACCCTCATCCATGTGCCTCGATCCTCTGCTTCGCGGAGTATAGTTACACGATCTCTTAAGATGGTGTTACTGTGCCACGTCACCGGGCATGTGATGATTGAATACGTGGGATGTCATTGTTGGTTTGGTTTTTCTGTTACAGGGTACGAACCGTGAGAGCTTGTACTTGTAATGGTTGATGTCACATATACGCAAAAAATATTTTATTACAAATTAGTTTATTGATAATTACTTTTAAAAGGTTTATTGTGAAAATTATTCTTACTAAAGAAAAGTAATTTTAAAAATAAACAGTCATTAATAGTATGTTTATTGTAGAAATTAAAGTAACTGCAAATGAAAATTGCAGAATATATGAGAATAAATTCTATGAAATACATAAGCTAAGTCCAATCTGAGTCAATGTCCAAGCCACTGTACAGCACAGGACAATAAAATATGCTGTTTTCTCAACCAGAGGAATGGAACAACTTTCCTCATTAGCAACCATATCAGAAAATGTTAGACAATTCTTTGCAAGTGATAGAATATCAGGACTCGGATAACATCTAGACTTTCCAGTGGGAATAAGTTTCAACTATTACCTTTCATTAGAAAATAATAATAATAATAAGTTTCAACCATTACCTTGCAGCAGAAGCAAGTTCAAAACGAGAGTACTGAAGCTTTGCTTTTCTACAACCTTCAGTTATTACCACAGCATACCACAGAGTGACTGTGGTGAAAAAGCCCTACACTGCAAGCAAATATTGCCACCAACTCATGGCACTCACTGCGATATCAAGAAATATGACTCAATAAAGGTAGAAATGATTCCATGATATAAAATATATCTAGATATATATCTAGATATTTTCACCTGATTAAAATTAATGCATAACATTACTCTTACTCCACATGGTACTCAGGCCAAGCTAAGCTGCAGTTTGAGCAAATCCCACATTACAATTGCTATCTCTTGCGTGCATCTCTACCTGTACCCTTGTTTCACAATCCTTCCCACTCAGGGTTGGCACCTCCATCATCAGACCTGCAAACTTTGCAGGTAATTCCTCCAAACCTTCCTTCACTCTCCACAATTTTTGTGTCATAGAGCCTCATACGATCGTCCCATAATTTTTTCAATAGTCAAATAATGCATCTTAAATTATTTGCATAGGAAATGAATAAAATTTTTAGCTTACATTTGCATTTAAAGTCACTAAAGCTTAAACATATTAATTTAGGATCATGCCGCATCTCAATTTGAGATGTTATAAGGGTCAAACATACTATTTTACAATATTTACTATGATAATATGATCATCTCAAAATTTTGTTCATGTCCCCAAAATTTTTTTTTAGTCAAGGGGTGGGGGTGGCCCCATCTCTATTGGTTGGGGGAGGGATGGGAGCCTCGAGCTCTTAGGAATTGAACTCGATTCCTTTGTCTTGGGTGCTTTGTGCAAAGGCTCTCTTTACCACATTTTAGTTTTGGTCACTACTAAAAACTATTGGAATGGCGACTAATTTTGTTCGATCACAAAAAAAAAAAATGCGATCAATTTTGCGACTAATTCGAGCAATATGAGACTCACAAATTTAAAATTTACGACCAATAAGGAAAAAATTTTGAGATACAAAATTGGTTGCAAATTTTGATTTTGCGACCGATTTTAAGAGGTTAACGCAATTTAATTGGAGAAAAAAATTAGTCTCAAATTGCAAGATTTGAGGCCGATTTTGCGACTAATTTTTCAATAAAAAGGAAATATGTTTTAAGACGAATTAGTCACAAATCTTGGAATTTGCAATCGATTTTGCAACTAATTTTCAATTCTCAAGAAATGTTATGCTTTACAAAATCGGTCACAAATCTCGGAATTTACGATCGATTTTTCAATGCAAAGAAAATATGTGTAAAGGCAAAATCGGTCACAAATCATGTAATTTGCAATCGATTTTTCAATATCAAGGAAATATGTGTAAAGACAACATCAATCACAAATCTAGGAATTTGCGACTGATTTTTCAATGTAAGAGAATTATATTTGAAGACAAAATCAATCGCAAATTTTGAATTTGCAACCAATTTTACAACGTTTAAGAACTATTATGCTATAGTAAATTAGTCGCAAAGATTTGCGACCGATCTTTTCTTTAGGTTTAAGAATTATTATTAACTTAATGTTTGTTATGTTAAAAATATAATTACATTTTATTAAGAAGGTTTAATTAATGTATAGGTTCCTATAGTTTCACTCAATTTTCAAATAAGTCCCTATAATTTAAAAATTTGTAATCAAGTCCCTATATTGTAAAAAAGTTTTCAATCAAGTCCCTGTCTATAATTATCATTACAAAAACGTTAATTTAAACAGAATATTCTTACAGAATATTCTATCTTCTTTGCAACCTTTGCAGCTACCAAGGCACACCGAGTTTTCACTGCTTCTTTTAGTTCCTTTTAGAATTTTTTTTCCTTGTTTTTCTTTTATTTCCTTTCGTTTGCTACACTTTTGCTTCATTATCATGTAATTCCACCTCCAACATCCACTGTCTACCACCCCAACCACCACCCATCACTCCAAATCCGCTTCTCGTCTACCTCCCATCCTTGCCCATTCTTGTTTACCTCAAAGAACCACCATACATCACAACTTTCACCAAAGCCAGTGGCACCCATAGCTCCAAGTCATGGTGGTTCTAGGTGGTTTTCTCAAAATAATGATGCTTGATTGGCTTGTTTGGAGTTTGATTTGTGATTTGGGGATAGGTTTTGTTTTTTTGGGTTGGAATTGGTTTTTGTTTTGGGGTGTGATTTTGGTTTTGGTTTGGAGTTGATTTTTGGGTTAAGATGGTGGGTTGGGGTCGCTGGTTAAGTGGTGTCAGAGAAGAAGAAAGAGTGAGCAGTTTTAAGGTGAATTACAAAATGATAGGTGTATGAGTGCACTGTTAAAATCTAAACCATTAGATAAGATAGTGCATGGTGCACTTTATTTGAGACGATGCACCTTAAAATACACCCTATACCATTAAACGTTTTTGTAACGGCAATTAACTGCAAGGATTTGATTACAAATTTTTATTCAATTTAGGAACCTGATTACAAATTTTTAAACTATAGGGACTTTCAAATTAATTAAACCTATTAAGAAAGATAAATAATAAATAAAATTAAAATTAGGATATTCTATACAACCAAATAAATTTAGAGATTGAGGATAAATTATTTTATGATACATAAATAAAAATTTTAATTACTTTTTGATATGTAATGATATAGATTATGTCTATTTATGCAAAATATTTAATTATTTTGTGACCAATTTTTTTTAAAATAATTAAAACTATCTTGTTATACGATTTTTGAGCATATACAATTAGTAGTATGTGCAAGATAATTATAAATTAAATTTTCTTTGTTTTATGAGGCTTAGATGGTTGCAACCAATTTTGAGTTAAGACTTTAAATCTCTAAATTGCCAAATCAAAAAGCCAATCCCCTATTCCTTTATTCATTCATTCATTCATTCTTCTTCCCCTAGCCCCCAACATCACCCCCACCCCTAACCCTTTTTCTCCCCCACTTGCCACCGGAGACTACCACGAGGGAGACTGTCGCAACCGGAGAGGACCATCGCCAGGTGAGGAACAACGTCATGGCACACTACTACTGTAGCTACCTTGTGAGGAGGACTGTAATGTCATTGCTGCTACTGGCACCACCGTCGTTGTGTTCCGCCGTCACTGCTACCAAGCTTGGGTTGCCACCACCGCCCCTCCACCATCTTGGTTCTCTCCCGCCCTTTGCTTGTCTCTTTTTTTTTTATTAGTTTTTTAGATCTGGATATTTTAAAAATAATGAGGGTTTATGTGTTGCTAAATTGTTGGTTTGTTGGCTTTTTTTTTTTTTAGTTTTTTAGATTATGTTCATTTGTTGATATTGTTAAATTGGTTGAGGTTATGATATTGATTTTTTGATGTTATTGGTTAAGTGTGAGAGTATGTTATTCTTTTAAAAAAAAATAGATCTATTTTTTATTTATATAATGAGAGTTTCGGTGTTATTGGTAGCACGTATTCTTAAATTGGTTGAGATTGATTTTTGATATTATTGGTTGATTAAGAGAGTTTGTTGTTGTTAACAGTGGTTTATTTAATTGAAATTGAGTTTAATTATATTGTTGGTTTATATGAGAGAATGTTGTTGTTCTTGTTTTCTAAAAAAAATTCAAATTTTTTTTTGTTTAAATAATGAGAGTTTTGATGTTATTGGTTGATTGTATTTATAAATTGGTTGAAGTGATTGAGATTGATTTTTTTTTTATATTATTAGTTAATCGAGAGAGTATGTTGTTAAATTAGTTGATGGTTTAGGGAAATGTGTTAAATTTGTTAAATTGTTAAATTTAGTTGATGATTTTTGTTATGAATTTGTTTTATTTTTGTTTATTTTTTAAAGTTGTGTATCACTCGATGTGTTCAATTTCATTCAAATTAAATGAACTTTGTATTGTTTGATGATATTGTTTGATAATAATGTTATAGAATATGGATATATGTCAGTGTCATAATTGGATATATAATAGGCTTATGCTGAGTTGAAAGGGTTACATTAATGAATTTTTAAACGGGGTAGAATAATTTGTTGCTTTTGCATGCTAACAAGTGCACTTGGTAAAGGGGAAGCTTAGATGCTACTAGCACCGTAATTAATTAAAGATTAATGTTAAAAGCTAAGAGTGATTAACTATGAGCTGACAAATGACCCAAATTAAGTTTGATTGGAGGCTGAAATGGGCCAAAGAAAGTATTTGGGACTTACGAAATGCTCATTAGCTGAAAAGCAATTTTTGGCCTAAAAGGAGCGTATCAAAGGGAATGCTGGACTAGAAGATAATTAAGCCTAATGATTAAAGGAAGGAAGTTAGTTGGAGGCTGACATCATGTTTGAAGAATGGTTACCACTAACAATGAACGTGGGTGCATGAAAGTTTAGCCGAAGGCCACTAAGAAGATGCAATTAGGATATGGTAGAAATTGAGGAAGGATATAAGAGCTCTACATGGAGAACTAAGGATAGACAACCAACACATACACCATGCCACTTTGATTATTAGCTTTTATTTTTTCTTTGTTCATTTTACTTTCAGTATTATGTTATTTTCTTATGTTCATTATTGAGATTCTACCTTGTATGAACTATTAAATTGATTAATTCAAGTTCAATTCCCATTTTTATTTTTGTTAATTGATCTCGCTTAAAGACTTGTAAATCAGTTGAGGAATCTATTTACTAAGGGATAGAATACCCTATTTGGCTTAAGTCACCTGAGCATTAGTAATCTTTGGAATTTTGTTATCAGATAAGTTTCTTAGAGAAATTTAGCCGATCGTATTTTTATCCAATAGATATCCTTATTCTAAGTGCAGAAATATGAACTACATCATACCTAATGAACTCTAAGTTCATCTTTACAGATTATTGGTATTAGACATGTTATGGAGAAAATGATCCCACTTTGTGAATAGTATTTAGCAATCAAACTAGTATATTTACTATGGCAGAAAGTAGAAATAGTGAACACTTAAATAGGTTTGAGGCAATAGTGTATGATGTTGTTGGTCCAAACTTTGGTATAGATTATAATCAAGAGGTAGAGGAGCCTCTAAATCTAAATACAAAAAACTTTTATCATTTGTTGAATACAACACAAAAGTCGTTATGGTCGAGATATGTTGACCATACTGAATTGTCTGTTGCTATTAAATTATTGATGATTAAGTCAGAAGGAAACATTCCTCAACAGTCTTTCAATCAAATAGTGGAACTAATGAAAGAAACGCTTTCTCCGAAAAATCTTGTCCTTGAAGATTATTATAAGGCAAAGAAAATAGTTTATAAACTTGGTCTTATTGTTAACAAGATTTATTGTTGTGTGAATGGTTGCATGTTATTTTACTTTGAAAAGTGCAAGGCTTTAAAATAATGTACATTTTATGGTGCAGAATGGTATAGTTTAAAGAAAGTTGGTAAAGGGAAATACAAAGAGGTAATTGTGAAGAGAATGCACTGCTTACCCCTCATTTCTAGACTCAAAAGATTGTAAAACTTGTTGAGGTCTGCTCTGTGTATAAGATGGCACTATGAAAATAAGCAAGAACATGGAGTATTGTACCAACCATCAGATGGAAAAGCTTGGAAACACTTTGACCATACTTATCCATATTTTATTGCTGAACCACGAAATGTTAGATTAAGCTTATGTGCTAATGGTTTCACACCATATAGCCATCTATATGACCTTATTCTTGCTAGCCAATTATTATCACTCCTTGCAATCTTTCACCTAAACTATGCATAACCACTTCTTATATGTTTTTGAGTTTGATAATTCCTAGTCCATGTAATCCAAAAGGCAAAATAGATATGTATTTGTAACCTTTGATGGATGAGTTGAAGTTATTATGGAACGAAGGTTTCCTTACATGCGACATTTCAAAAAATCAAAATTTTTTTATGAAAGCTGCATTAATGTGGATTATTAACGACTTTCTTGCATATGCAATGTTGTTTGGTTGGAGCATGGTAGGGAGGTTGACATGTCCATATTATATGAGCCAATTGAAGGCTTTTAGTTTGAAATATGGTGGTAAATATTCTTGGTTTGGCTCACACCGTCAATTCTTACCTTTGCATCATTCATATCGAAGGAATAAAGATGCATTTTTAAAAAATCGAGTTAAGAAAATCTCAACCCCTAGTTAGATTGTCTGGGGATGATGTGTAGAAAGAAGTTTCTAACCTTCTAAAAATCACTGAGGTGAGATTTTGTACATGTCCTGACTTTGGTCTTAGTCATAACTGGACAAAACAAAACATATTTAGGAGGTATCGTATTGGAAAACCAATTTGATAAGACATAATCTTGATATAATGCATATTGAGAAGAATGAATTTGATAATCTCTTCAATACGGTAATGGACATCCAAGATAAAACAAAGGACAATGTTAAAGCAAGAATCGACTTGCAAAAGTATTGTTAGCAAAAGGAACTAAAATTGCATCAATTGCCTAATGGAAGGTATCTCAAGCCAAAAGCAAAGTTCACCTTGTCAATGGACCAAAAAAGGGCGATCTGTAAATGGGCTAGTGAACTAAAAATGCCCGATGGATATGCTTCGAATTTGCATAAATGTGTGAATATGAGGGAAAGGAAGCTCTTTGGGATGAAATATTATGATTGCCATGTGTTTATGGAGTTTTTGTTACCAATTACTTTTTCAGCACTTCTAGATCAAGTGTAGAAACTAATAGCTGAGTTGAGCAAAATCTTCAAGGATTTGTGCTCAACAATATTGCGTACGGATGATTTGCTATTTATGGAGCAGAACATTGTCATCACTACTTGTAAATTGAAGTGGATTTTTCCACCTAGGTTTTTCAACTTAGTGGAGCATTTACCCATTTATTTGTCATATGAAGCAAGAGTTGGAGGTTCTACTTAATACCCATGGATGTATCCATTTGAAAGGTACAAAATTTGTGATATCCATTTTTTATATTGCCTACATGTTAATACTTTCATTTCTTCAATAACTAATTACTTAACTCATGCTAATATAGGTACTTGAATATATTGAAACAAAAAATGAAAAACAAATCACGTGTTGAGGGATCCATATGTGAGGCATATTTATGTTAAGAGATCTAATATTTTTGCTCATAATATTTTGAGTCTTACATGCAAGCAATGAGAAATACGGTTGGTCAGAATAATGATGGGGGGCTAAATGAGACAACTCAACCAAATTTATCAATATTCAAGTTTTCTAGTCGAGAAGTTGGATCTTGCAGGAGTCGATACTTGAATGACAGGGAATTTGCTGCAGCATACTTACATGTCTTGCTTAATTGCAAGTAGGTTCAACTATATATTGGGTATATGAGCAAATTTCATTCGGGTTTTGTTTGCTCTTACTCCCTAGCATATTGATAATCTTTTTTCTGTATTTTAGATATTTTGTATAATATATGAAGGTGGCTATCCCAAACATCAATCATGCCGATATTGATAGTAGAATAAAATATGAATTTCTTATTTGGTTTAGAAATTATGTAAGTTTTCCGAAAATCATTTTTCTTTTGAAAGTGATTCTATGCAAGCACATTAGTCATTACAAACATTTTAATGACTTGATTGTTGTCACTGCTAGATATATGATGGAAATAATTTGCTGTTAAACCAAAACTTGCATCATTTTGCATGGGATCCCAAGAGGAAGGTTAATAATTGGCTTGTTTACTTTGTTAATGGTTATAAGTTCCCTATAGAAGAATGGAGCATTAGCAAAAAAATTATAAATTATGTAGTTTGTGTTAATGGTGATGACCATGGAAATAAGGAGAATTATTATTATAGGATTATCAAAGAAGTAGTGGAATTAGAATACCTTAGAGAACTATCAAAACAAATAGTATTATTCAACTATGAATGGTTTGATGTTGTTCTTAATCGTGGTGTGAAAATTCACAAACAATACAATATTATGGAGGTTTGCCATACAAGATGGTATTCTAAACATGATCCATCCATATTTGTAGTAAATACCATTCAAGTTTACTATGTCCTGTATTAAAAAAAAATTAAAGAAAAAAGATATTGGCTAGCTGTTATCAAAACAAAACCAAGAGGCATTGTCGATGATTGATATACATTAGAGCTTGCATATCAAGACATATCAAATTTTGTGGGGTTTGTGGCAAATGATGGCCTCCTTAAACCATTGAGAGATGAAGAAGGTGCATATGATAAAGTAGAGGTCAATGTAGTCCTTGATCATGACGAGGAAAAAAATGATGACATAGAAGGAAATGTAGATGACGATGAGGAAGAAGAATTTGATTTTGCCAATGCTTCTGAAAATGATGATAAGGATGCTGAATTAAAGACATTACTTGATGATGATGAGGATGATAAAAATGATGGTGATGATAGTGATTAGTCTTTTTATTTATTTGTTATAAAAAGTAAAATAATTACATTACTTCCATTTCTCACATGTAACTTTTTCTTACTTCAAATACATACTTACTAATGTTGTATTTTTTTTACAGATATCTAATAGAGGTAAAGGAAATGAAAGAGGTCGGGTTCTAAACAGCCAAACAAACTTTCAATAGTCCAGCCTCCTACTCAAATTAAGCAAATGCCTTCCACATCTCTTACAGCTACCTCATCCTTTTTGGCAGGCACTTCTTCTCCAACACCATATTTCACTCCACTAGCATCAGCTACAGGTGTAAACTCACCTACCCCCAAAAACAATGCTGAGCCCACACCAGGATCAAGCAACTCTTATGATTTCTCAAACATCCAAACAAGTGTTAGGAAGAAAGCTTTGCATCTTGATAAGGCTAGGTATGTGATAAAATTTTTGTAATTATTTCATATATTTGATTTAGTTTAATTAATGAATCGTAATTCTTACAGATTTTTGCCCTCAAACATCATAGCTCATAGGATTACTAACCTTCAAAAGCCATTATGTTGAATCGTGGCTATTTTGGAAAAAAAATACCACCTAGAATCAGAGAGATGTTATTTAATGAATTTATAGTAAGTTTGGACCATTTTGCTATTATGTGCGATGTTTTTTATCTATAGAATTTATTGTTTTATTTAATGTTTCTATTGATTATTATAGAAGAAGTTTGATGTTCATCTTTATGATTACAGTTAGGCTAAAAAGAATTTTGAAAGTTGAGGAGCTGCATTACTAAAGAATATGCTTCAAAGAGTCCGTTCATCTATTAATAGACCAAATTTTCTTGGAGAAACTATATAGGATGCATATTATGCCTAGTGGGACGATAAAATATTAAAAAAGAAAAGTAGATAAACAAAATTGAATAGCTCTTATAATTGTCAAGGATTTGGTGGTTCACTTCACATTAGTGGCTCTATTACTGCTTCACAACATAGAGCCAATTTAGTCAAGTTTTCAAATTGTTTACATTGTTTGAAAGCTATTTTTACTAATATATTACTTGTAGGACATGTTAGTGCATTCTTAACTTATATTGTTGTTGTTATATCCATAGACAAGATTGAATAGTAGAGCTCCTACTACATCAGAGTTATTTCGTTATACACACAGACATCAGGATCAAACATGAGTGGATAAGAGATCAAGGCATGTAGATGTAAGTAGTTAGTGTCTTTTTTTACATATTTAGTGTATATCTAGTTACTATGTTAGAATATAGTTATAGCTCTAAATTATGTTAGATTATAATGTAACTTCTATTTATATGTTATAAGTGCCCCTAAATCAAAGCTCTTGTGTTAATTGACATAATTTTCTCATTGGCAAGTTGAATTCACACATGCCATGGATAAGGCAACCCAGAAAGCCTCTCAGAAGAGCTCCTCTACCTACCGAATTAGATGTGTGGCGTGAAATTGTTTGAGTAAAAAAAAGGAAGGATTTATGGCCTTGATTCAGAGTCTATTATAATTAATGGAAGGCCATATTATTGTGGTTCAGATTCGCAATCAAATGCTTAGGTATAATGTAACATCCCCATATAACGTAATAGGAAATAGTAAAAATAAAATTTTATTATTCACGATCTTGCCTCTGAACTTTTTAGAAAATAACCTTTAGGTCCTTATATATTATTTACAGCCTTGCCCCTGAACATTTTAGAAAATGACATTTAGGTCCCTATATCAACAAGATTAGTAAAATAAGGTTTTAAACGAAATAGAATCGCGTAGCAAAAACATAGAAACCTAAACCTCAGCTGATTGAGCCACGGAGGTATCCATATGTGAAATGACGTGGGATGCCTCTAGACTTACCTATAATTACAAAAATGTCATTAGCCATAAACAACAAAAACCAGAAAGGCCCTCAACTTGCACAACGTTTAATTTACACTGTTAATCGATTTATTTGATTTTATTGAATCTTTAAACTTGATTAGAAATTAATTAAGGGTTGATCAAGATTTAATTAGATGTTAGATTATAGATAATTAAAATAGAAACATATAAAACTTCACAAATTTCTTCAAAACCGTTTTACCGATTTAAAGGAAATCGGTAAGATTACGGTATTTTAAGCTGTCGGAACCAAACCAATAGAATTTCAACTCATTAACCCTACTTTAAGTGGCTGAGAACTCAGCCACTTAACCCCTAAAAGTGGTGCAAACAAGGCCACAAGAAAGGAGGAGGCTTGGCTGAATTTCAGCCATATGTGCTCAACCAATCACAACCTTTCTCCATGCCTTTATATACACACTTCCTCTCCTTCCTTTAGCCATTTCTGCACCTCCTCTCCTCTGCTCCAGCTCTCTCCTTCTCTTCTTCAATCACCCAACTCCATCAAACTATCAAGTTCAACCAGGTTTTGTTCATCCAAATTCCAAGATCAAGCCAAATCACATATAACAAAAGGTAAGATTCCAAGTCTTTACTTGATTTTCTGATTTGGGTGGTTAGTGGTGGTTTATTTTCTCAATTTTTGATATATTGATTGAATGATTATGATGATATATGGTTGGTTTATTGGCTGTTTGTGAGGTTAAATTCAAATTGGAAACAAGAAAGGATGAAAATAGGAAGAGCTGAAGGGCTAGAGAACCAAAAACTCTCGGCAGTCCGTATAGCGAAGTGTACGGCTCCGCCTACTGCTGATTAAATTCAATGAAACTATTTTTATATGAAACTATACATCTAGAGCTTTCCATACATATATCATATAAGGGTTTTGGATTAGTATTGGGAAAGTTATGAATTTTTGAATTTCGACCTAGGTTTTAGACTTTGATTCTGGGCAGACTGAGTTATTCAGGGTAGAACTCGCCCCATAATACTTGAAAATGAATGAAACGAACTTTGTTAGAAAGATTACACATAGGAGAATGTCCCATAAAAATTTCAGAATTAGATAAGGTCCCGTTTGCTCCTAGTGATCTATGAAAGTTGCCCTATGTCCAAACCAGGTCAGAACAGGGCAGTTCAGGAAGGTCAGATTTCGGGGCTTATAACTAGAGCCCTACTAAGTCAAATAGAATGGAACTTTTTGAAAATGAAACTTTGTCCTGTTAGCTTTAATATCAGACCAACTTCGTATGATTTGAATTAGTTTTCGATTTTTAGTGGATTTTTAATTTTAGGTGTCTGATTCTGGCCAGCCACTAGGCAGGCCAGAATAAAACCTAAATCACTTGAGCTATGCTTATCAAAATTAGATGGGACCAAAGAGGTTAGAAAATAGACACATAACACTTCAACATATCCAAAATTCAGGTCTAAATAAGCTAAAATGAATTTAGAGCTTCATTTCTAAAAACCGGGCAGAATTAATATAATGAGCAAAATTGAATATAAGGGTCTAATCCCTACATGACTGATATTAATATGATATATAAGGGTTCAATCCCTATATGATTGACAGTATTATGATATGTTTGCTGCTCTATGTTAAACTTTTGCCTGATTGGTTTTACTGATAGCCTGGCACTATTCATGGGGAAGCGGATCTGATCTGTTATGCTGCCGAATTTTTGGCAGAATTGTAAGAAGGTTATAAGCATTTATATGTTATGAATATGTATGTGGGAACCATATATGCAAGAATATGTGAAAGTAAATGATGAACCATATGTATGAATGCATTCAGCATGCCTATGCATGATTATGTATGAGAATGAAAGCATATGAATATATTGAATGTAGGTCTCTTCACCTAGAGGCAGTTATGAGATCCCTCCTTGTAAAGGCAGCTAAATGAGATAAGATTGGGTCCCTTTACCTGGAGGCAGTTGCACTTTGAATCCCTCCCCGTGAACGCAGTTATAAGATATAATGAAGGCCCCATATTCCTAAAGAACGTGACATGGCGATCACACTCTGATGGGGTATGACATGGCGATCATATTCTAGAATGTGACATGATGATCCCACACCCTAAGGAATGTGACATGGCGATCATACTCTGGGACATGGCAGGAAGAACATATTCCCAAGAAATATGACATGATGATCACATCCCAATGGAGTATGACATGGCGATCATACTCTGGAATATGTGAGACAAATAACCCTCGCTCACATGAGGCATGGCATCGACCCAGTTAGTGTGAGTATAGGAGAGAGGACTTACACGAGGCATAGCATGACCCAGCTAGTGTAAGCAATGAAAATGTATGGTGGCAATATCCATGACATTAACTCATTATAGAGCAAAGAAAGTTAAAGAAAGACATCAGGATATTTGCATAAAATTCAAAGATAAGAATTTGCATAATGGCATCCCATGTTTTATTAATGCTGAAGCAGTACTATCTATTTATGCTGTGATTATTTTCTAAATATGAAATATTGCCAATGTGACTCAAGTACGTGAATAAAATGAACTCTGCTTCGGATAATATATTTTCGAACTATAAAACTGAAAGTCTATTAATATGTTCACTTTTTTTTCATAATATACCGAAGCAGCTGGAGATAACAACGATGACACAGTGTGAAATTTATTAATGAATTCTACTGAGAATTTTTATAATTCTCACTCCTATTTTCCGTGTTATCTCCAGATAGCTCCAAAGATTTTGAAGACGGCTGAAGTTGCTGTGAAATAAGGTCCGCTCAGGCAATAGTAATAACTCTTGAGTGTGGTATTATGACTTAAGTATAGTGTTGTACTTGGGAGGGCGTTACATATAAAGAATAGAGCATGTAGAACTACTAAAGAAATTGACAGAAGAGAATAATGCACTTCTTGCAAGAATAGAGAGTAAAGAGAAACAACTTCAAGCCACCAATCAATTGGTATAATAGGTGATGCAATAGATGAATTTCCAACCTACTGATTTGCAACCCATTACTGGAGACCAAGTTGAGGATGAGGGAGCAAGTGATGATGGAGAAAAGTCTGAATGAACTTATTACTTATATTTATTATTGTCTGTAGTTTTGATTGCATACTAATTACTTGTGTCTTTATTTTTATGTTTTAAACTTGTACTAGATTTCTATGCTTTGTAATGTTCTAGCATTAGGTACTGATACTTAATTATATGTAATGTGGACTTCTTACCTTATAGATTACTAGATGTTGCCTTTTGGGCTATTGTTGACTTTAGGTGTATAAAATTTGGATGATATAAAATTCATATTTTTCCTTTTTTTTTTTGTTTTCAATTTTGCAACCAAAAATGGGTGCAAGCCACTTCATATTCAATCGATTAGGATATTGAATTTCCTACTTTTGTGATTGATTTATCTTAATCTAAATTTGTGACCAAAAAATAGATGAAAGATGGATATTCCAATTCCAAGATTTTTCTCAAAATTAGCAACCGAAAAATCAATCTTAAGTTATGTCTTTTGCGATTGAAAAATCGATCGCAAATTTTCAAATTTTGCTACCGAAAAATTAATAGCAAATTTTGACTTTTGTGACTGATAAAATCAATTGCAAAATAGTTTTATCAGTCATAAAATAGTCAATAAGTGACCAAATAAGGCATAGTATACAATTGTCCTAAATCGGTCGCAAATATTTTTTTGACCAATGGATATGCAATAGACATAATCAGTCGCAAACGGCTTTTGCAACCAAAAGGTTGGATACAACCAACCAATTTTCTTTTAGTGTGGTATAAAGGGTGGGGGGCAGTGCCATCTTTATTTTGTTCGAGGGACAAGGGAAGAGTTGAACACACTTTCTACGGGTCCAAGTGTAACATCCTTCCAAGCACAATATCATACTTAAGTCATAATATCATACTCATAAGTTGCTATTGTTACCTGAACGGACTTTTTCTGACAGCAACCTCTAGCAATCTCCAATATTTCTTAAACTATTTGGAGATAATATGAAAATATAGCGAAAATTAAAAATTCTCAATTGGATTCTTTGAAAGATCATACATAGTGTCATCGTTATTATCTCCATCTGCTTCGATTTATTATGAAAAAGTGAACATGCCACATAAAAGGTCCAATTTTATAGTTTGAGAACATATTATCCGAAGTAGAGTTCATTTTATTCATACACTTATAAAACAGAGAAAGAATCTAAACATTAACATAACAATGTGAAGAACAATTGAATAAGATGCATAAATGAATGTAAATGACTTCTTGATAGGAGTGTATTTGTTCTTCTTTAGCTTTTTTATTTTGACACACTTAGACGTTACATATTGCCATCTTTAGGGTGCCTACATGAGCCTGCACTTGAGCATTACGTTTCATTATCATCAAGTGCATCCTTTACTTATCTTTCCTTTACTTACATCTGGCTTTTCTATACGTGGTCCTTCGGAGGTAAATAAACTATCTCACTTCTAGTTAATAGCCTGTTTTTTAGGTCTGAGTTCGCACCTATATGTAAGTGACAGGTTTATTTTTCCTGACCCCCACATCGATCTATTCCCCTTAAATCCGGTCTAGGGCTAGCCTAAGTCTTAGACAATACCGTTCTGGTCCATGCTAGCTAGGTCTTGCCATGCCTCACGTATTCACACTAGTTAGGTCTCTACCATACCTCATGTGAGTAGAGTTCATTTTATTCATACACTTGTAAAACAAAGAAAGAATCGAAACATTGACATAATAATGTAAAGAACAATTGAATAAGATGTATAAATGAATGCAAATGACTTCTTGATGCGAGTGCATTTATTTTTCTTTAGCTTTCTTATCTTGGCATACCTAGACGTTATGTATTGTCGTTCCTAGGGTGCCTACATGAGCCTATACTTAAGCGCTATGTATCAACGTCCTCAAGTGCATCCTTTACTTATCTTTCTTTTGCTTTTATCTGGCTTTTCTGTACTTAGTCCCCCAGAGGTGAATGATCTTTTTCACTCCTGGGTAATAGCATATTTTTTCAGATCCGAGCTTGTACCTACACATGAGTGACGGGTTTACTTTCCTCGACCCTCACACCGGTCTATTCCCCTTAAATTTGGTTGAGGGCTGGCCCAAGCCTTAGAAAGTACTACTTTGGCCCACGCTAGTTAGGTCTTGCCATGCCTCACGTGCTCGTGCTAGTTGGGTCTATACCATGCCTCATATGGTAGCTCGATACATTCCTTTTGCAAGTTCTTGTTATCTCTTTCTTTACTTGACATACACATTCTAGAGTATGATTGTCATGTCACACTCCTTAGGAATATAAAATTATCATCATATCTTTTAACTGCCTTCACAGGGAGAGGCCCAAATAACTGCCTCTGAATGAAAGGACTCAATCTTACATATTCATATATTTTCCTCTTTTGCATGCAAATATACCACCTTCATAAAAAGAATTATGATTATATCATCATACAATGTCCATATGCAATATAGTACCCTTATTTTCAAATACTCTTGTATGTAGAATTTCATATTTATATCATAAATTTTCATAACATAAGCTATCATAACTTCATAAGTTTCTGTCGAAAATACGGCAGCAGGACGGATCAGGTTCGTTTCCCCATGTATAGTGCTCTTCAGTATAGACAGACAGCTAATTCACATGACAAAAATATCACAGTTATATATCATCATTTCAATGGTTTAAAAAGGGGTTTTGTTCAAAGAAACTAGCTAAGTTTACAAGTTGGAGTTTAAGAGCTTGCTATTTCTTAGAGTTGCTCATCCTGCCTTATATCCCAAATCCTGCCTGGTTTGTAAATTATGCCATAATTTTTACTTATTTTTTTTGAATCTGAATTTTTGATATGTTAAAGTATCATGTGTCTAATTTTTAAACTCTTTCGTCCCATTAAGTTTTGATAGGTATAATTCTAGTTATTAAGGTTTAACCTAGGTCTACCTTATTGTTGGGCAGAATTGGGTGTTAAAGAGTAAAAATTCACCAAAAATAAGAATCTTATTGGATCCATACAAAACCTATATCATTTTAAAGCTAACTGAACTAGCTTTCATTTCCAATAATTTAATTTCTTTTGAATAAATAGAGCTCAAGTTATGAGCCCTTAAAGTTGGCTAACATCAAAACAAGAAGTAGTAACTCAGACCCAATCAGCTACATATCATTAAAATTAAGCAAAAAGTAAGAATCCTACCTCAAAATTAAAGTTCAAGCTGAAAAAATGGAAGCTTTGGGTGTAGAAGGTTGTATAGGATCAAGAAGTAAGGAGAAAAGGATGAAATGGAGAGCAAAATGAGGGAGAAAGAGTTCAGGCCTCTCATGCACTAAAATGGGAAGAAGAATTGAGGAATTATTGAAGTGTTTGAGTCATAATTGAAAAATAGAAGCATGAAATGTAGTTGGTGGCTTGAGTGGTAGAGATTTAGTCAAATCTCCCCCCTTTTTGTGGCTAATGGTGGCACCGCTTTTGTGGGTGGTGGCGGCTAAATTCTAGCCATCCAAATTAGGTTTTAACAGTATAAATTTTTACTGATTTGGTTCTTATGGTATACAATATCGAAAGCCTACCGATTTCTCAAAACTGGGGTGAAACATTACTAAAAATCTTTCTATAATTTCTACGTGATTTATTCAAATTCTCATATTCTCAATCTCTCTATAATTCACCTCCAATTATTTGTACACCTCTAATAAAGTTGAGTAAATTGATTAATAACGTAAATTAAACTTATTGTAATTTCGAACGTTATAATAAATAATTTTGCATAATCTTTTACATAATAACCTAAATTTCCTTTAGTTTTATTATTTATAGTTTACACGAATTACTCTTATTTTTCGAATAAATTGGTTAACAGTGCAAATCAATTGCACCATTTTCTTCGGAATTGTTACATTTTTATTTTGTCGTAAATCCTTTAGTAGTTTTTGCCTAGTTTTCTTTAACTAATGACACTTCTATAACTTTAAACAAGTCTAGGGGCATCCCGTGTCATTTCACATGTAGACATCTCTGCTGTTCAATCGGCCGAGAATTAGGTTTCTACATTTTCGCTACATGATTCTCTTTGGTTCAAAACTTTATTCTACTAATTCTATAGGTGTAGCAACCTAAATGTCATTTCTTAAAAAGTTTAGGGATAATTACGGAAAGATTCTTTAGGGCCAATATGTAATTATCAAAAGTTCTGGGACAAAAACTACAAATAATAAAAGTTTGCACAGGGATATTTCTATAATTTCCTAATTTTTAGTATATGATGTGTCGTATTTTCAACGGTAGTGTTATATTACCCTATAGTTCTAAGTGTGAAGATTATTATGGCATAGTGCTACTTGAAAAATTCTCACACTACCTAAGGGGAATGATTCAAAGTTTTCATTACACTTTATTTAAGAAAATGTGGACATTACATCGGGTACATCATTGCTGAGACATGGTCTATGCACATGTGAGCTAAGTCTTGCATGTGCTCTCTTTACCACAATATGTCTATAAACATAGGTCATCCCGTAATTTAATTTTAGTCAGAAGGGTGGGAGAGCAGCCCCAACTCTATTGGTGGGTGGGAGCGAAGGACAAGAACCTCAAGCTTCTAGGAATTAAACTCAATTCCTCTATCTCATGTGCTTTGTGCAAAGGCTCTTTTTACCACTTTTTTGTTTTGGTCTAGGGGATGAGGGCGGCCCTATCTTCTTTTTTAGGGGGTGGGGAAAGGAGGAGTCAAACATGCTCCCTAAGCATCTAGGTGCATCACTATGAGCTAAGTCTCACATGCGCTCTCTTTACCACTAGGTCACGATAGAATTGAAAATTTAGTCATATTCTAATTATGAAAAAAAAAATCACTCCTAAGCCTATCAAGTTAAAACTCAATTCTTTAGTGTTTGTAATTTAATATTAACATCAGACTCATAAAAAATGAAACTCTTCTTTTTTTTTTTTTGGGTGGGTGAAAGGGGCTAACGCCCAAACTATACAAAAAACAAACTAAAGAACAGAACGAGAAAATGACACATCTACAATATCATCACTCAATAAAGAGGCAAACCTATTAGGAATAGAATCATAAAAACAAACTCTAAGCTGAACTGAGTGGCCAATATTAGTAAAAAAATCAGCTACTCTAATAGTTTCTCGAAAAATATGCAAAATCTGCACCATCCAATCTCACCTAAACAACTCACGAACATGCTTGATAATAGAAGCAAAAAGATGGCGCTCTATGGAATCCTTCTGAATAAGAGAAAGTGCACTAAAAGAATCAGACTCCAAAAGCAAAAAATAGAGTATATTTGGTTGTAATTTTTTAAACAAAAAATCACTTTTTCACTAAAAAAATCAATTTTCATATATTTAGATAATTTTCTAAAAATAATCAAAATCTTATAAAAAATTTATTTCCAATTTTTTTTAAAAATTGAAAAAAATAACTTATAAAAAAAATCAATTTTCAATCTTTTCAATCATATATAAAAAATTTAATCTTTATAATAATTTTTTTTTAAAAGTTGAAACAAATACACCTATAATTATTAAGTCACCATAACAAATAACCCATATATGTGGCAAGCTATTAAAAAAAAAACAAACCTCAAAAGTTCGTCATATTACGAAGAAAAGAATTGGAGAAAATAATTCATTACCAAGCTTATCGAGATAAAACTCAGTCCTATTGGGTCTGTAATTCACATCAACAATTGACTCATAAAAAACGAACCTCCCCCGGAATACGTGACAATTGTTAAAAGTCATCGTAACAAAGAGCACCCATCTGTGGCAAACAATAGAAAAATTGCCCGAGAGTAAATTCGGATTCATCAAAATCCATGCTCTTATTGAATATTGAAGAACTGAGATGAAATCATAAAAGGAACCCCATCAACGAGACAAGTAAGGGAACGCAGGCACACGGTCAGGTGACAGGTGAGCTTGCTTAAAGAAAGCCACCTCCACGGTCCACCCCTTCAAAGTAACAGGAGAGAGAAAACGAAAAAAAAGGATCCCAGCAATTCGGAAAGAATGATAAAGAAAAATGGAGAATGGAAAGAAGAACAAAAATGCGACACTGCCATGATTGCACTGCCATGATTGCAGTAGCAATTATTTGTCTCATCTTCTCATTAGAATATCTAGCACCCGGGGTCACAAATGGATTAATACTCAAATTGGAAGGTTGAAATGGAATGGTGGGTTGTTTCTGTTGTGAAGCAAGATGCAACCTCCTTTGTAAGCAAACTTTGGAATGTCTCCAGAGATGTGCAGTGCTAGCTCCCTTTCCTGAGTAAGAAAATACATGTTTGCAATACTTGCAAACAGCTTTTACCCCTTCAGAACTTTCAACTTGATCAAAATCATCCCAAATTGGTGAGGTTTTCCGCCTCTTCTTCTTGATGACACTATCATCGCCATCATTTTGATCATTAGTTTGTTGACTTGAATCTGTTGGCGTTGGTGTTGATGTTGGTTGACTAACCTCATTAGCATTGGGAGGAGCAGAAGTAGATGACATTGTTTCACTCTCAAAGTTAGATGACATTAACTAGACCTGTAATATAAAATTCAATACTATTTGTTAGCACTGGTAAGATTTGAAAAAGCAAAAACATCATAGAATAAACATCATATGCTTAAAGAAAAAGCAAAAACATCATAGAATCAACACCTAAAGCTAATGAAGATTTGAAAAAGCCAAAATATCATCGAATAAGTAAACCTCATATGCTTAAAGAGAAACATAAAGCTAACATTTTGATAAGCATTCAAATGCTAATTCAAGAAAGATCACTGCCATTTTAAAATTTACAGTGAACAATGAACCACACAACTATTGATAGAATGGTAAGCTTTTATAAAAAACCTAAGTTTGAGCTTGGAAATTCTTTTAACTCGATTACTATGTCTGCTTGAATTTTGATCTTCTTTTAATTGGGTTGTGAGGTTTAAAAAAAAAATTGGTTTTGATTCCTTTTTCTATTGCTTCCTTGGTTATTTTCCATTTTCATATGTTCAATTCCATGAACCAACTCTAAGCATGATCAAATGCTAAGCAAGGTAAAGCATGTTGAATTTGAGGCATGATGCTTTAGAATGCTCCCTGAACAAAGCACTTATGGGTTGCAAGGATTCAAGCATAATCCATACTAAATCCAATCTAACACTATCGCACTAAAACAAAATAAGTAAGCCTTACACACGCTTAATCAGTACATTAGAACAAAGAATTAAACATCAAAACTGAATGAACTGAGATAAAAGAGGCAACAACACCAACCCTCTCAACTCTCAAGCAATTATATTGTACATATGTCAAACAATAATGCATAACTGAAATTTTGTTCACGCCCGAGCACTATTAATCAATCCCTCCTCGATACTTTACACACAAGCTTTTAGCTAGCTTTCTAGCAGAAATTAACAAAAGCTCTTTCTGACTTGAAAATGAGTCACCCTTTCCCTTGGCCACGGGTTATATATTGAAAAGAAAGCATGCCTTGCCTTGCCTACGTAATACACGTTAACCACACCACCTAATCCTCCTTTCAATTCAAGTTGCAATAAGATTCGTGTAAGCCATAAAAGCCGGGTTTTAAAAATGTGCTTATTAAAGTTGTGACAAATCTTAAAGATACCCATTCCTTCAAGGGGCCTACACCAATTCATTCAGTGATAATTGCGAGATATTAACACTAAACCCCTAATTAATCTTCTTGTAATATAGTAGTAGTTTTTTTTTTTTTTTGAAATTTCGGTTCATGGTTGTAATATTGTTGTAGATAGATATGCAACCCATCAATAGTGCCACTAAATCACTAAATGAAACCTATGTCAAACAATAATGCATAACAACAAGCCAGAACTGAACAACTCAATGACAGTAATTTGAGGCTTTGAGACATACTTAAAACAGATGCAAAACCAGCAAGACAGCAAGGATCGATAGTGCAGCAGCTCCGGCGATGCGGTTGCAGGCTTGCAGCAGCTCCGGCGACGAGATTGCAGGCTTGCAGCAGCAGGAAGACGCAGTTGCAGAGGAGGGTGACACGAAGCAGAGCTGGATGACGCGATTGTAGAGCAAGGCAACGCGGAGCAGAGGAGGACGACGCGATGCGGTGGTGCTGCAGAGGAGGACGACGCCGGTGCGGTGGTGCAGCAGCAGAAAATGGAAGCACAGCAGAATGTGGAAGCTGCGCTGCGCAATGAAGAATGAAGGAAGGGATACCGTATGGAGTGGAGTGGAAAGAATAGGGTTTGTTTTGAATGATATTGAGATAATATGAAAATATAAAGTTATAAAATGTGTGTATTATGACTAAAAGAAAGTGATGGTGTAGTGGTAAGTGTAGAGTCTGATAAAATTTTTCATGTGAGAAGGCATGGGTTCGAACCATGCATTAGGTGTTTTGATAATTTATATAATATATATATATATGTATCTAATCTTAACAGGCCCAGGCCGGCCTGGCAAGCTTGATAGTCTTTATATTGAGCCTGGGCTTGGCCTAATAAGAAAAATAGGCCTGAGTATTATTCTATTTTTAAATAGGCCAAGCCACAGGCCCCTGGCAGGCCGCCTGGCCTATTTCCACCCCTACACAAGAAGATCGCCAACAACTCAAATTCAAACCAACGCAAATAGTGCGTTCGATAATAGCGCATGAGATTAGGTTGTTATATATATCCAAAATTCTAATATTTTAATATTTTTTTTAATTTTTTTTACTAATCATTTCATTTTTTTATTTTTTTAAAAAAATTTTTATTTTTAAATGTCTAAAATATCTACAAGGTATAAAAAATATTTCCCTAGCGCCTGTGATCATTATATAGGCAGTCACCGTCGTCATTCCCACGCGACGAGCAAGCATATGTTTTCTTAATTAATAAATATTTTTTTATTATTTTAGGATTTTTCGTCAACAGCTTTAGGTTTTTTTAGCTATTAAAATATCTAAAAGATAATTGTGCCTGTAGGGTATAGACCAAGACCCAGGCCCGATTATACGGATTATAGTTATTATTTGCTTTTTGAATTATCAAATAATTATTAATGAATTGTTAATTAAATTAAAATTTAGCTTTTATGATTTTTTTTTATATTTGTGACCCCCTTTTATCCATGTTAACTGTCATTTTAGTAAGATGCATGAGAATTAATAAATCTCTAAAATCAAGGGTCATGTATGAATTTTTCACTAAATTATCTTTATTTAATTTTCAACCTTTAATTATATTATTCTATTAATGTCACACAATTTTTAATTAATTATAAATTATAATGATGAAATTGAAAAGTCAATAATACATACATCATTGATATACGAAAATGACAAGTATTATGAATTAAATTTTTTTCTTAAAATATCAAATAAAATAGATGGATGGAATGCTGTCTGAGAACTTTTAAATTTCTAATTTTTTTAAAGCAAAAAATATTGATAAAAATGACAATGCAAAGACAAAATGATAAATCGGTGCTCGCTTGATTATACTTTTAACCCACTGAAATCTAATTCTTTCCAACTGAAAATGAAAAATCCCATAATGAGTATTGTTTGGCTTCAAAAGTAATGACTAAAATTTAATTTTCAGGTGAACAAAATTACATTGAGTAGAATTAGACAAAATGTTACTTCTCATTCTCACTTTTTCAAACTAAAATTTATTTTAACATGATATCCTTGTTACTCTCACTTTTTTAAACCTCATTAGTTTATCTTAAAATTATATAATGTGCTTTATAGTAATTATATAAATAAAAATTAATTTTATTTCATCCTCTTTAAATAAAAATTATTTTTTTAAACTTACTTTTGACATATTCAAACTAAATACAAATCAATTCTTTTAAAAATAATTTCTTTTAACGTAATTCTTTCAATTTAATTTTTTCAAAGATAATTCTCTCAAAAATTAAACTAAACACACCCTCAATAATTTACTTCTTTAACTAATATTTATATGAGGTTTTTCTTTTGTAAAATTATGAGATATTTTTATAAATTTAATTTATTCAAATTATTT
Source organism: Pterocarpus santalinus (assembly GCA_031439595.1). NCBI lineage: Eukaryota > Viridiplantae > Streptophyta > Magnoliopsida > Fabales > Fabaceae > Pterocarpus > Pterocarpus santalinus. Next base: position 66,009,878 of record CM062532.1, read on the forward strand.
ATAATACTAAATTTTATTTAATTTTATAAGTACGAATGTTATGTAATACTTTTAGAAGACTGCTTAAAAAAAAAAAAATCAAATAAGTAAATGTTCCTCTATGTTGATTACGTGAGCTTTTCAAATCAACGTTATAGCTAATAATAGATAATACAACTTGTCGCCATGGTTCAGTTTTTGGACATATTGGACATATAATTTTTGAATACCTTTTTATCTTTATTTTTTAATATTTCGATCATACTTATATATATATATATATAAAAGCAATGGCAGATATGTATTGTAATTGGATAAACTTTTACTGAAAATGATGGAGTTACTTACAAATACAAGATATTGATGATACACAATACAGGAATCAAACTTATTGAAACTGGTAAACTTGAAAACTTTGAACAGTTAAAAACACAAGAGAACCTTTATGAAATTTTTAAGGAGAGCAAAAGGTGTTGTCGAGAGCTGATGGTCTCTCTTCAACTTCTGCCTCTCATTTTATAGCCAAAGTGGGTCTTCAATTCTTTCTAACGTACTTATGCAAATTTTGAATAATCATTTGCTACATTGTGGGAATCTTGAATAAACCAAATGCTACATCAAGGGAATTGTGAATAATATTTTGAATAGTTGCCTTCTGAGTATTGTTTTCAGTAAGATAGTCCTTTTGAACAGTATTTTATGCAGCGATATTTTTACAGTTCTTTTCTCTACCTAACTTTTAGGTAAAGAAAGTTTGTTATAGAAAGTTAAGTAAAGATAATTAGTTAAAAGTAGTTACATAATCCTGTTATTATTTTATTTAATAATTTTTAATTAGCAATTTTGACTATTGATTAAGACTTTAGTTTACTATTATTGATAAGTCTTGGTTATACGGTTGTATTGGTAAATTAAACCTGAAAATCCATTGGTATGCCAGTAAGGTGATTCCAGTAGATGTTCCTCTAGCTATAGAGATTTAGTCTCTTGGATAAGTGTTTCCAATTGATAAACTAAAGGAATAATCTTTGAAAATCTTACTAAACTTCTAATAACTTCTAATGGTGAGATTAGTAAGAACTCTTGGTGAGATTAGGGGTGGCTCCAATAAACTAATTCTAGCATCCCCATCCCCTTTTGCTTCCACTTCCAATGAGCCGGATCAAGATAAAATTCAAAACCAAGAATTGGTAATTACATAAATGGAGAATGGGCTTCAAAATATTGTTTAAAGGATGATCTAATTTTAGATTAAAAAAAAATGATCTAATTTATTATTACAACATTGAAGTAGCTAATTATATTTTTATTACAATTTTTTTATTTATATCATTAATTACTTTATAAATAAAATAATTATTAATTATCCCAAGCATTTTACAATGTGTGTCTTTACCTACATATATGATTAAGAAACCATCCAAGCTTAACTATCTATTATTTAACTGGGGAAATACTGACTCTTCTTAATTGCAAAATTAAGAAAAGAAGCTCGCAGTATCCATTGAACCATATTAAGGGTGAGAAATTGTATTAAGGGTCAATTTGTAGAAAATCTAATGGATTATATTTATAAACAAAATTGTATAAAAATTTAATTCTCAAAATTTTCAGCTCTATTTTTGGCTCCGTACTAACTCGCCCTAAAAGAATTAACTTATTGTTATTATGTATACGAAGCTGATAGAACAGAATAACTAACTAACAAACCAGAACGCGCGGTAATTAACTATCTAACTCGCTGATATTAAGAGTACATTGAAAATGAAGCATGCAGTATATAGAAACAAGAACTTCGCAATAGCCGATCTTATTGTTATTTATTTAAGTTAACAACAATACATGATCAGAGATTCTAACAGCAGCACACAAGTAATTTAACCGCCTGGCTTTTATTATGCATGGAATTATCTTTTATATTTTGCATACAATATCAGCTCCATTTTTGGTGTCTCGTTATGTTATTATTCAAATGATCAGGAGCTAGTAAGTCCATTCCTTTGGAAGAAATATCTCAGGAGAAGAACTTTCACTCTGAGAAATAACACTACATTGCTTCAGAGCATCTTTCTGATCATTTTTATTTTTCATTGAGCCATTATTGTATACTTCTCCGCATCTTGTGTTATACTTGGGAACTGCAATATAAGATGAAAGGATACGGTATTAGTGAAGTTTCCTCTCTTTTGTATCACATATAATAAGTTTGAATTTATGGTATATTTTCTAAGCAAGAAGTTTTAAATTTTCAGTTACAAGACCTTGAGGGGGTGAAATCTGCAGGCCTAACCCGTGCACATTAAGATTTAGAGCTTGAACAACTCGGGCTGGAAGGAGGACAGGAGCGCAAGCTGCAAAACAATCGTAACATAAATATGTAAAATAAATAAAGAATAATACCAAATAATCAAAATTTTGTTAAAATTTTATTGTTAGAGAATGACGTATTATTGTTATTAATTCTTAGATAAATAAGTGGATACTATCACTATATATTATCTAACCATCCTCGTGATTTTTGTAAAAAATTTCGATTATATTCTTCTGTTATGTAGTATAGATGAATCCAAATAATACAAATTATTTGACAAGACTTTGACTTTAGCCCTTGTTAATTAATTAGATATACTTTTGTTACAATTCGTAATTGACTCTATTATGCAGGTATGCATTAAAATTTCTATGTCCTAAGATTTTAGGGCTAATTAATTATAGCAATCGCAATTTATATTGGATATAATATGATCTACCTATTTATACACCAATGAAATATTGTGGGAATATTATTTTAAGCCACACAATTATTGCACTATTGTAAAGTTATTTGATTAATAATTAAATGCATCATGATTATATATAAAATTGTTTCTGCAATTGTTAACATGAACACAATTCCACTGAGCGAGGAAATACAAGGTATGCTACCTGTCTTCTTGCTTGGTTCTGTGCCTGCTCTTTGGGGTAAGAACACGCCAGTACCAGATGATCTCTGCCCGGATTCGAAGAAAATAGCTTGCAGTCCAGGTCCACCATTGGCATGTTTCGGCCTTTGATATGATGATGATCTTGAAGTAGATTTTGAGTACTGAAGAGGACATGCATTTCAGTAATAAAAGAAGAATCTACTGGGTACATGAAATGGTAAATAAGCAGTGAAGTAATATTCAGAAAATAATTAAGTCCAAATAGAATTACACATTGTCGTAGTAGACTGATCATGCATGTGACCAAGTCATGCGTCATGACACAACTAATTACACATTGCATGCTTTAAAACTTTCCCGATTAGCCACTAAACTTATATCATATCTACTTGTGTATAGGTTTGTTTAATATTCGTTTGCATCTTTTCAACTTTAAAATAAAGTCAGACCAATAGAATTGAGACAAATTTCAATCAACGCGATAATATACATCCTTTTTTGTTTGAGTCATGTTTAGAGCAAGCTGAATTTCGAGCCACGCCATCAACCATTTACCTTAGTATCTGCTTAATTTGTGGCTTTTGTTCTCAACTCATGAGAATCATTACCAAAAAAATAGACTACCAGGATATATAATACAATATAAGTAATGTTATTTATATTTATTTTTTAAATTTCTTGTAGACACACACACACATATATATATATATATAAAAGGTGGTGGGTTTATCATTTTATTCTTTCTCGACAATTATTATGTGTCTTTTTCTTTTGTTATATGTCTATAATGAATTTAAAAATTAATACAAATAATATTTTCATATAATATTGAATCGCTGCTTTCCGAAGGGAAGAGGAGAATTAAGCTTAAAAAAGGGAAAAGGCCTGGAATATCTGCATAGCGTGCGACGTTAAAGACCCTTTTTTGTTTCCAAAAGAGAACTGTGTGGAGTGGAAGTTTCAATGCAAATTGCAAAAGGCATATGCTCGGTTCCCACTAGCGCCTAATCAAGTTAGCTGCATGCATCTCCTTATTCTAAAGTGGGTAAATTAAAAAGCGTATAATGCTAGACTTCAAATCGTAGCTGGACACATACCCAGACTGTGGCGATGATGCTTGATTAAATTTAAATAGAACAAATGTTCAACTTTCTTAATCACTATTTCACTCGCAGCTTAAGTGCCTAACTCAACTTTGGAATATCTGTCATCTCACATCTTTTTATGAACACTGCAGCCTAATTATCTAATGCCTAAGCCTAACTACTTAGACCTTCAAATTAAACCCACATTCCCATACTTTACAAAAACAATGCATTTTGCAGTCTCTCTCTGCAGCCGCAAACAGAGAGAATGGTTGAATTTGAAGGGATTTTAATACATAAAACAGTACCTTATTATGTGACCGAGGTTCTCCATGCGATGGAGGGTGGCCCTGCTGCTGATGTTTCTGGGGACGGTTCCTCAAGTATACCTGCTATTACATAGAAAATTAAATTGTATACGTTAAAACAATTTGATGCTCATGAAATTGCTGAAGAATATGTCATATAAATTTAGAGAGAAAAAAAAAATCAGAGAAGCCAAATGCATTATATTCATTGAAATTCAATCAAACAGTTAATCTAAGATTTTGATGAGACCCCGTTGTTTATTATTTGGAACACCAAGGGAAAAATAAGAGAAGAAGCAAAGTGATGGATAAATGAACTATGCAGAAAAAAAGAAGACAGCAAGTATAACCTTAGAGCCGCATGCCTCGTCCAGAACATGAGAGGGTAACCAAAGCTTTGCTTCTTCAAAACCAACATCACCATCATCATGAACACGAGCCATGAGCCGAAGGGAAAGGAAAGAGAAAACTTATCGTTATTGATATTGGCGACAGTTTATTTGATTTCTGGAATGGAAGAGGGAGAGAGGCTTTATAAGCTCCAACTTCTGTCCTGCTACTTAACTAGACTATGTAATTACGTAATGATGGAGTGGGAGAATTAAAAAAAAAAAATAAAGAAATTCTTAGGTGGCCGAAACTATTTTGGGCAATATAATTAAATGTATATCATATCACTTCCTCTTGAGAAAATGTACCAATAATTTATCGGTGTTAAGTCAATTTAAATTATTATGATATTAATTTCTGTATGACTAAGATGGCGCGAAAAATATAGAATATCTCTAAAAGAGTTACCTTTTGAGATTTAGGTTCATATAATTATTTTCTTTGGTCAAAATTATAATTATATCTTAACTTATTTTTGTAGAATTTAAATATATACATGCCAATATTTGTCCATCAAAAAAAAAAAATAAATATACACCCATTTAAATTATATATCTTAATTTAATTACATGTTAAATATTATATATACCTAATCTAGCGCAAATTTAACAGAACAATATAAATTTTATTGAAAGAACGCTTACGGGAAAAAAAAAAGGAAAAAAAGAATCTCTATTCTTCTTCTTCTTCAAAAAAAAAAAAAATCCGTAGGCAGATGACAAAGTAACAATGCCTACTCTCCACTATGATTGCGTGCTCTGTGCATGCTATTGTCTGCTACCGGGAACACTAAACGACGGGGTCGTTTAGAGGGGCGTACAATTGCGGCTCCGTTGCCAAGACTTTTGGGCAGGAATCGTTGGGACGTTGACTTAGTTGACCACCATAATCAGCACTCATTACCAATTTAAATTAGGAAATAATTATAGCAAATTTCTCACATCTATCTTATTTAAATTTGAAAGTGAATATTTTTATCAAGATGAGTAATTTTAGCTTAATATTTGTTTTTTAAAACAAAATTTTAAATTTGAGTTTTTTAAATAAAAGAATTCGCATTTACAGAGTTTTATTTGTGAACTCACTTAATTTGAGTTAATTTTATTAGAATTTGGCAGTCTACATATGTTTCTTCTTAAATTAACATTTATAAAATTACTCATAATTTTATATATAAGAAATTTTAAATAGATAAATAAGTAAATGAGACAGAAGAATTGAATCACAAATTTAGAACATTTCCACCTGCTTATCGCAATTTGATCTTTATGAACTCTGAAACTGTAAATGATGGCAGGCAAGTTAATTTGCAATAATTCTAACTACTTCTGATTTGAAAAAAATTAATTGCGAAATAGTTTCAACAGAAAGTTTTCTTTCAATTATAAAGTAAAATTTTATTTATCTAGTTGAATTATTTTTCGTATTCAAGCTTTTCTAATCAAATAACATGAGGTACATTTCTGTAAAGTGCAAACTAACTAGAACCAACCCTTCGTGGGTGTGGACGTCGACGTAGGTTGGGTTCGGTAAACCCCTCCCTCTCAGGTGGTTGCAGTTATATGTATACGTAATCCTCTGCTGCTTGCTCCATATAATTAACCTAATGCTTGTATATTATGGTCAAAGCCTCCCATTGCGTGATTGGGATAATTTTTTAACAATTAGTTTTTGAATGTTATTTGTTGTTTGGTGATCAGTCTAAGAGATGCAAGTAATCATATATCAAAACTTTAAAAGAGGGAATGAGACATAGCAATTTTCCATATTTTATTGAGGGGAACAAAATTAATCTGGCGCACCGCGCAGATGTTATCCAAATTCCAAACTTTATGTACGTATGTAGAAGGTCGTAGCAACTACTATATATATTCTTAACCACCGTGCCAAATCCTCCCAACATCTTTGAAAAGAGAAGCAAATGTAGCATGAAGCAACAGTTAGGGGTGTATCAACGTAATGGCTGCCGTTCTCTACCCTTAGCTTCTATATGGTTTTTTGGTATACGTTTCCTCTTCTTTCACCAAACAAAGGACCAAAAGTGATTATCCTTTAGGTAAGTTTAGGACAATTGAGAAAATGATGAATTGATGATAACATCTGTGGGCTCAATCTTATGATACAAACTGAACCCTTCTTCTATCAAGTTAGGAACCATGATAGTCACTAAATTATATATAGTCCTTGATTTCACGTATAAATAAGTTATATCTGGAGCTATCCAGGGCTGCTTCACTTTTTATCGGCATTTTGTTTACACGTCGTAATAATTTGAGTTTAATTCTTAAGCTAACGACATGTCTCTTAACCCTAGAATGAAAGTAAGCCTCCCCAAAAAAAACCCTTATTGGATACTCGCTGAAGAGGCATGTTAAAACACCGTGACATGGAATGAGTGTTTGAAGATCAGCTTGAGAATCAGTGAGACTGAAAACAGTGAGGCATGCACAAATGTTGGCACAATTAACCAACAGCCATAAAGTTCTATGCTTTCTGATTGATAGGAAAGAAATATATTACTATCAGCTACGGCATGCCAACTAGGAAGATGAGCCAAGGTGGTGAAATTGTGACAAGTTGCCAACATAACATAACGACTATGTATACAAGTGAAATACGATTGAAAAATTTGTTATCGATGTTGTGTTCTCTTGTTCAAGTACGACGGACGTTTTTTTTTTTTTTTCATGTGAAATATGAATTTATTCAAGAAAAAGTATAAAAAAAAATACATCACTAATAGAAGTAGAAGTCACATTGGTCCATACTTGAATACTCTTATATTTAGCTAACTCAACTAGTTTATCAACAACAGAATTACATCTCCTAAGAACAAAATGGGACTTGAAAGAAATAAAACCTAGAGGCAATGCTATAGGCTGCTGCAAGGATAGTCCCAATGTGGGATAAGTCTCCTCACTATTCTTAAAGCCTTTAAATATAATCTTTGCAGGAGTAGATCCTATCAGTTGAGTTGGAAATATGACGGGGTCATATGTTTAATGAAATTGCAAGCAAGCGTGCTTTATGGCTGCGGAATGGTTTTTTTGTCTTGAGAAAAAGTTTTGCTTTTTCTTTTTGTCCTTTTGGATGTGTCCATGTGGTGCTGGTATATTGGTATAGAAGAAGGATATTGGCGACATATGGATGGTTTTTTGCCCCTGTGGCTTCAGGGGACAAAGGTGCATAATATAATAGGAAGAATAGAGTCTGTTTGATTTAAATTTTGGTAGAAGATTTTTTAAAAGAAATTTTTTAGAAAAATTATTTTTAAAATAATAATTTTTATTTGGTTTGAATATATCAAAAATAAGTTTAGGAGAATGAATTTTGCTTAAATATGATAAAGTAAAATTATTTTTTGTTGTTGATGTAAGAATAATAGTAAAATTCCTTTTCAAAAGTTCTTTTTCTAAAATAAAAAGTAATTTTAAGAATATTTTTCGTAAAAAACCATTTGAAATTTTAAAAAATCTTTATATACCCAAACATATTAATTAGTGCCTATTTTCATTCTTATTTAAATAAAAAGTCTCTTAGCCTTACTAAAAATATATCCAAAGTGGCACTTATATGGTGTGGTTTAGACTTTAGAAGTTCAAGACCTTTTTTTTTTTTTTTTTTGCGTTGGTGGCATTTTGATGAATAACGACGTGGCTGTCTTAGTTTGTGGTGGAGGCCTCTCCTCATGACACTTGACATTATTTGGAGGTGCTATTAGTGTGCTACAACGCTTTCGCTTGGGTACAATTGGAGTTTTGAAGTACTACGCATATGGTGCATGGAACAACACTTTGGAAGCGCTTTGCTAATGGGTGAATTGCAGGAGAAGGAGTGGGATGATCGTGGCGTGTAGTTCGGAGAGGAATTAGAAGTGTATCGGCGGGTTGGTTGTCCATGGTGAAAAGATGGGAAGAGCGGGAATATGTTGATGAAGAAGAAAGATGGGAAGAGCACTTTGAGGCAGTGAAAGGGGGTTTCTTGAACGGGCGGGAGGAGGATGATATGCGGGAAGTGTTTTTGTGAGCGCCTGAGCTGTAAAAATTGAATGACAGTTAATTTAATTTAATGATTTTGGACGGGCTAAATTAAACACATGACATCGTCATATTTTTAGCTCAATCGAGAGGATTGTACCCAAATCTTTGACACTGAGGGGAGGGTTTTATGCTTTCCTAAACCTACATATTACATGAAATAAAAAAATAAATAAATTGTTATTACAATTTGTTTACTTTTTCTTTCTCAGACAATATGATTGAATGTGGGAAAAAAATCAAAAAGAAAAGAAATGGAGATGAAGAACTTTAGTTAATACTTTATCTAATTCAATTATTTTTTCTTGCGAAGGAAGCTAAATAATTTGGACGTGATCATAAAGACAGTGAACTAGACCACGAAAATAATTTCGAAAAAGGATAGAAACGGATGTCATTTCCTTGTCCTAAACTGAAAAATAGCCGGATATATTTGATATCATAATAATGAGCAGAAAAGTATACAATTCGCTAGAAGGTGGGCTTGAGAAAAATAACCAAATATAACACCAGACCAAAGCAAAATAGCTATTTTCATTTCACACTTTTTTCAGAGCATCTTGTTCTCCACGCAAATATTATGCACAATACAAAAAAAAATAAAAAATAAAAAATAATATATATATATATATATACACTGATGTTTATTTATGAACGCCATTCGAATCTTCAACCATTGATGCTTACTGTTCCCCCCAATTCTTCCACCGTCATCTCGCATCAATGGTGAATCAGTCAAGCCTCGGCGGCCGCAGTGGCGGAGTCCGAGTCGTCGTCGCCGGTGACCGAGGCACCGGAAAATCGAGCCTTATATCCGCCATGGCGACGGAGTCGTTCCCGGAGGCCGTGCCGCCGGTGCTCGCCCCCACTACCTTGCCCGATGATCTCTACCCCGACAAAGTCCCTCTCACCGTCATCGACACATCTCCCAGGTCCTCTTTCTCTCATCACAACAACTTTGGAACAATTTATTGCATTTAAAATTTTTCAATAATTCGAAGGAATCGTAGTTTCCTATTATGAAACCATTGATTAATTAAAGATTTAGACCTACGTTTAGCTGAATCAGTTATGGTTCAATGAAATGTTTTCCTAAAATGCGGGTGTATGCATTCTCTTGATTGAACTTTGTTTAAATGCTCGTGTAATTTTTATGTTGTTGATCGCCAGGGTTAAAATGTATGTGTATTATATCATTATAATTGTGATTCGTGCTGTAATGTCTTGAAATCAGTGCCACAATTATGATTGATTGAATGAATGAATGAATCGGTGGTGTTGTTTTTGTGTAGCTTGGAGAAGCAAGGGAAGCGCAATGAAGAATTGAAGCGGGCTGATGTGGTGGTTTTAACGTATGCTTGCAATGAGCCTGCGACATTTTCGCGGTTGAGTTCTTACTGGTTCCGGGAATTGGAGAAGTTGGAGGTGGGTGGTCTTGTGAATTTGACTGGCATTTTGTTTTTTATGAGGGAATCAAGTATGGATGACAAATGATTAGTAGTTTTTTATATGATTCAGGTGAAGGTACCTGTAATTGTGGTTGGGTGCAAGCTAGATCTGCGTGATGAAAGCCAGCAGGTGAGCTTGGAGCGCCTCATGAGTCAGCTCCTACAACAGTTCAGTCAAATTGTTACCTGCATTGAATGCTCCGCAGCTACACTATACCAGGTATAATTGTTTTGCCACATTAGTTTTAGTTGGTGGTGGTGATGCTTACTTATTGTTTGGCCTTAGTATATAGGTACTTAGGTAGTATATTGTATTATTGAAAACAAGGTGAAAATGTAGCAGTGTATCATTTTTTCTAGTTTAAAAATCAGTTGATCCTATTTCAACTCCATTCATGACAGTAATATCTAATAATAAATCAAGTTTCTAATGCATTTCCCTATGCCAAATTTGAATATACAAAGATATGGCTTAATGAATGCAAAAATGATAGTTAATCATCAAATACAAGAAGTACAAAGATCAAAAAACAGTTAAATGTGTTCCCATTTCTTCTTACAATTAAGTAAAGTGTAAAGTAAGAAATCCATGCATCTCTGCAAGTCAGCAATTGTTTTGCTTTACATATATTTGAACATCTTCTTGATGATATTATTGTTTGAATTATGTATGACTTTGAATTTGCAAATATGAGTACCTGAAATTTAATATTAGTTCTACTCTTTTAGGTCCCTGAAGTTTTTTATTTTGCTCAAAAAGTGGTACTGCACCCAATAGATCCATTGTTTGATCAAGAAAGTCAAGCTTTAGCAGATCGATGTGTTAGGGCATTGAGAAGAATATTTGTTCTTTGTGATCGCGACATGGATGATGCCCTCAGTGATGCAGAACTAAATGAGTTTCAGGTTTTTGATAAACTTGGATTTTTTTTTTTTTAATTTCATTTTTACTTCATATACTTTGAATACTTAGTTCCTTAGTTTGTAGCCCCTTTATTCACAAGTTGCAACTGTATGAACAGGTTAGATGTTTCGATGCACCATTGCAGCCATCTGAAATAGCTGGGGTCAAAACTGTTGTACAACAGAAAGTACCTGAAGGAGTCAACTCGCATGGTCTTACTTTTCCAGGATTTATTTATGTCCATAGTATGTTCCTCAGGAAAGGGCGTCCAGAGACATTATGGGCAGTTCTAAGAAACTATGGATATGATAATGATCTAAAACTACGGGATGATTTCCTTCCGGTTCCATCTAAGAATGCTTCTGATCAGGTCATACTTAGTATCCTGGTTCTATCATTGTGGAAGTTCCACTATTGCCTTTCTGTTTGGTTTAAATGGAAGAGGTTGGAGTAGTGGTACAAGCATTTAACCATACAATTTTCATTATTTGGTATTAACAGGAACAGAAAACATATGTGATTCTTAAATTAGGAACACTAAAATATTAACTACGGGTTATAGTTTTAAATTGTAATATTAGTTATCCACTAGTAGGTTGTCTCAAGGTTGATGATTGCCTAAAATCAAGAGTATCTGAGGTTTTGCAAATATTAACTACCAACTACTTGGGCCCTTGGGATTGGTGATTTGGATAATTCAAGTATAGAGTTTTATATTTGTTCAATAGAATGACTCTTATGCGTTGCATGGTTATTGTCCAGATCTCTCCTTATATGTTGGAATTCCTTTTGCAGAAAAACAACAATATGGATTGCAATTATTTTATTGTCATAGTTGGTATATTATACTTTATTCCTTGTTGTTCATTATTGATCTGAGGGATATAAATATTTGGTGTTATTGGTTTTCTGATGCATGCCTTTTGAGTCAAATGATGACTTTCAAGGAAGCACGAGGCATAATGTGCACTTTCTACCAAACAATATATTTTTTATTGTTTTATACATGAAGTCACTATGAATAGTTGTAAAGTTATTTGACACTTTCTATTTTAACTTACAAATGATACAAAGTGTTTACTTCCATTGACATAATCTGGCAGAGTGTGGAGCTGACAGGTGAAGCTGTAGAGTTTCTAAATGGTATCTTCCGATTGTTGGACACAGATAAAGTATGTACTAATGTTTTAAATTATCACTTCCATGATTACAGCTCTGTGTTGCACTTTTTTTAGGTGATATTCCATATCTAATATACTTTTTTCTGATTTGCTTCCTGGAAACTTGATACTATCTAGGATCGAGCCCTACAACCTGCTGAAGTTGATAAGCTATTTTGTACTGCTCCAGCAAGGTGAACTTGCAACCTCCCCTCCCCCTAAATTTTCTATGTATGAAAAAAGAGAAAGATGGACTTGACTTTCGATTGTCCTTTTTTAACTAGTATCTCACTACGGTCATCTAGTCTGCATAAACAAATTACTTTTTCTAACTGTGGTGAAGTACTCCAGAACCGGATAACTGCCTTTAAGAGCTTTAATTATAGCTTCAGATATAAAAGGAGATCTCAAGACTGAATAATATATTGCAAAGAGAAGAGAGCATCCTGTATAAGAAACTGCTCATGCTCACTGAGAATTAGTAGGCTCTTGTTTCCTGTAAAGCATTCACATTAGATCATAAATGACTTGCCTCTTGAGCTTGTCCAAGGGTTAGTCGCTTATACGTGTTGCTGTGGGGTTTCTGCAATTCTGCAATGAGGTTTTGTAGTTGATTCTGTTTTGTTATCTGCATCATACTTGCTGCGTGTCATGTTCTATCTCTAAATATGCTACATTTCTTTCTTAGCTAATTTGTGTTTCTCTCTTTTTGAGAAAAGGATGAGGAAGAATTTGACCTTTTCTTATTAAAAATTATGGCACCAGATTTTCATATGATTGGGGAGAAGTCAAAATTTTGATTTATCAAGAAGTTTAAGTCTAATTAGAACAGATTAGTGCAAGAAGCAATATTTTGGGGACATCACTAACAATTTGGAATATGTGAAGCAACTTCGGAAGCTTTTATGTTTTGGCAAGAATGATGTGTTTAAAGGATTGTTTCACTTTTTCTTTTAAAAGTCTCTGTTTCTGAAGCATTAAAATAGTTCTTTCTTCTACTATGTCATTGATAAGAATCTATTATTCTATTTATACTACATAATGAGAGCTCAGAAACCAATCTTTTTGCATAACCCAGAACGCTACCTTGGGAGCATTGATATTTTAGAAATTTTCAGGTGAAGCCTGTCTGATAGTGGTATTGATTTTAATTTTTCTTTTAATTATTATTATTATTTTTATCTATTGTTCAAAAGTGATATGTTCTTGCAAATTATTCACTTTGTTTACCTTTTTTTATTTGTGATAGTGATATGTATCTTGAAATGATCTATATTGTTCTCTTATTTCTTCTGCCTGATGTAGTCCATCTTAGGTTTGGTACTTGGTTTTGAACTGCAGTCCTTGGAATGATGCTCCATATAAGGATGGTTCTGAGAGAAATGACATGGGTTACATATCACTTAACGGATTTCTGTCCCAGGTGTGTATAACTTATTCTGTCTTTTATTCTTCAAAATGAGCTAGTTATTGATATACCTCTTGGATTGTGTGGTGCAGTGGGCCCTTATGACATTACTTGATCCACCATGTAGCCTGGCTAATTTGATTTACATTGGATATAGTGGTAATCCTGCTGCAGCACTCCGTGTTACTCGTAGAAGATCAGTTGATCGCAAGAAGCAAGCAACAGAAAGGAATGTGCTCCAATGCTATGTTTTTGGTCCTAAAAATTCTGGGAAATCTGCGCTGTTGGATTCATTATTGGGAAGGTGTGCTTCTGATCCAATCACCATACTCAAATGTCTTTAAGTATATTTTGATCTCTCAGTGAGATTGAATCTACTCAAACTGTCTATGTTCATTTTTCTTCAAAGCAACAATTAACTTTTTCATTTCATAGGCCATTCTCAAATAATTATACTCCAACAACAGTTGAACAGTTTGCAGCAAATGCCATTGAATTAATAGGGGTGAGTATTATGATGGGAAAAACATGATCATTATTTAAATGATTATGAAAAATGATCGTCTCCTCTCATGCTTTGCCTCAATTACATAGATATTGTGAAGGAAGTTAACTAGGAACAATATGCGGTCTATGTACTCATTACTCCAGTGTTTACTACCGTACAGGGAATTAGGAAAACTCTTGTACTGCGGGAGATACCAGAGGGGGAAGTATCGAAAGTTTTGTCAAATCAGGATTATTTGGCAGCATGTGATGTAGCTGTTTTTGTGTATGACAGGTATGGTGCAGACTGATTTGATGTGGTGATGCATTGCTACATTTAAGCTGTAGGAGTGGTGTTTTGCATGAGTGCTTTCTCTAGCCAGCTTTCTAATAGGTAATGTGTGAAAATAATGTTTGAAGAGATGTAGCATGTTTGGGAAGTATACAAAACAGTTTTTTTCTCTCTAAAAAGCTGTTTTTGAAAAATTAATCTTGTTTGGGTGGATTACCAAAATAGATTATATTCAAATGCTAATAATTTTAAGCTGAAAAATAGCTTATGATTTTTGAAGCTTCTGATTATAAGCAGAAGCTAATTATTTCAAAATTGTTGTGTTTTTACCAAAATGACTCTATGTATTAAATATTATATAATATAAACAATCATTCCATACTCTTTTTAGTAATTTTACTATACAAAAACAATTTTTTTATACAATCCAAAGAAAACAAATTATTTTAAAACTACTTTTCGTCTAAAGTATCTAAACATAAATTATTTCTCATATAATTAATTATATAAAAAGGTGATTATACAAATAAGTAATTATTGAAATAATTTTAATTTTACAGCTTTCCCAAATATACACATATTTATATTTCATGTATTATATAATATGATTGCCTAAATAAACTATTCGCACCATACTGCCTGACACTGTCATAAGATCTGGAACTATTTAATATCCCTTAAATGCCTGCCTTGCATGTTGTACACACACACATATTGCTAACTTTGGCTTTGGAATAGTGCCCTCTATGCTACTGCTTCCCGACTGTGTGCGTTCATGTGCATATATACAGTTGGGAAGCACACAGGTAGTCATGCTAAAGCCAAAGTTAGCAATATTGCTCCATTCAAAGGATGAACGAAAAACTCTATGCATCATTACATTCGACTATATAAGGTTATTCTTATATACTTGTATTAGTACCGTTGTACCAGATTTTGAGGCTCTACCACATGTTCGTTCCATTGGGCCAAATGGGGAATAAATTTTCCTTAGTTGAACTAATCTAGCTTAATTTTTGGTTGCATATTTTTTGTTCATTTTGGCATTTTGTCATAGTTTTTGTCCTTTTCTTCATGTTTTCCAGCTCAGATGCACATTCATGGAAGAAATCCCGAGATTTGCTTGAGAAAGTTGCAAGACAAGGAGAACTAACTGGTTACAGAGTTCCTTGCCTCCTTATTGCTGCTAAGGATGATTTAACTCCATATCCAAGAGCAGTACAAGATTCGGTTAAGGTATTATTGCATTTTCGGTGCAATGTTACCATATCATTGAATATATGTCAATGGATTATGCATAATTTCATACCTATAAGTCAGGATGATCATAATCATCATCTGTTTATTTTTGGTATAGGTTACTCAGGAATTGGGAATAGAGGCACCTATTCACTTAAGTATGAAATTAGGTGATTCAAGTAATGTATACCATAAGATTGTCAGTGCTGCAGAACACCCTCATTTAAGCATTCCAGAAACAGAGATTGGGAGGAAAAGAAAGCAATATCATCGGCTTCTTCAAAACTCTATTATTTTTGCATCAGGTGTGTTTCTTGTAGCTACCACGCACCAGAACTTGAGGTTACACTACAAATTCGCTGAATATCTATTTTCCTGTTGCTCAAGTGTTGAGTTTTAAATGGCTCTCTCTCTTGAATTTACAGTTGGAACTGCTATGGCTGTTGTTGGCGTGGCAGCGTTGCGTGCATATGCAGTGAAAAAGAACTCTTCTGGTTAGTCATCGAGTAAATGTTATGCTAGTGGTGCTTACTTAAATTAACTGTTGAATTCGTGCTCAGTATTGTGCACACTAATCAAGATGGGCAACCTAAAGTTATAATATTGGATGTATAGTAATAAATAGTTTCATTTATTTTTGTTGCGAGGACGGATTGTTACAAGGCTTCCTAAATATGATATTTTGATATACTTGAGGTGTAAAAAAACTGGACACAAACATATAATCATGTTAGCAAAAATATTTAACTTAACTATTTATTATCTTAAAAGTTTTATAAATAGAAATATCTGATTAGATGATAGTGTAAATTTTTTTATATTGATAGTGCATCAAAATTAATCTCTCTCTCTCTCTCTCTCTCTCTCTCTCTCTCTATATATATATATATATATATATATACACCAATTACAATTTCATTGTGAATATTTTAAGGGTAAATTACATTTATGTCCTTGAAATTTGATTTAAGTTAAACTGAACTCTCCTTTAGTTTTGTAAATTACACTTACTTCCTTTTTATGTGTATTTCCTCTTGTACAAAACTATTAAACTAATACAGAAAGCTATAGGCAATGGGCGTATGTGCTTGTAAAAAAAGATACAAGGGAGTCTTGTGAATTCAAATTATCATATATTATCGTCAGTTCAAAAATTAGAAAGCGTATCCGAACTTGATGGAAATTAATGTATTTTATCTACGTCGTAATTATGCCTTTTTTTTTGGTGGGTGCTAGGGAAGGGCTTAAAAGCCCCAAACATAATTATTATGTCTTTTCAAGACATTATATGAATGGTCAAATTTTATTTTATGTGAATTTCTTTTTGTACCATTTAATATTTTGATGTCTATTATCCGTATCTTGTCTTTCCGGTAATACTATTACACGTGGTTTATAAGGAATGTGCTCTTATAAACGGTTTTCCTTTTTTAAGAAAAACCTGAACGAACATTTCTTTTCAAAGCAAATTAATCGTACAGGTCAGGAAATATTTAGGGTTTGCATCTTATAAAAGTAAAGGTGAAGTTTAGGGTGGATCCAAAAATTTTGGATCTACAGTGGATCTAGTGTAGTTAAATGATGAAAAAATATGGCTAATTACTGCACAAGTGTAGCTAATTGTCCCATAATGTGTGGCAAAATGCAGGTTCACAGCACTGGTCCATCGTCCTGTCCATCCTAAAATGCAATGCTTCGATGCTAGTCCTTGTTCTTTCTCATGAATTGTTTCTTTCGCGTGGGGTGTGCAAAAGATGGATCACGTGTCAAGTTTGTAGCCTAGCGATGCAACGGAGGGGGCTTTACGAAGTTCTGCATCGCTGCATGGGCGCAAAAGCAATATATATGTATGTCTCAAAGTAATATTTAAAAAAAAAAAAGAAAAAAGAAAGAAAAATACGGATGCATGTTTGCCAAAAGGTATTCATGATTTTCTTTTACTCAGTCTAGTGGTGTTGAACAAAATCTCGGAACAAATGTACCCCCACGTCTACCTCGCTCGAAACCAATCCTCCTAGCAACGGTCTATCCAAAATTTAAGTGGAACGACTCCAAGTTTGTCTAACTATTCAGAGTGAAGTAAATTGTTAAAAACATGTTAAATAATTTTTTTTAAAAAAAAAAGAAGATAATGACTTTTTTCAAATCTATGATGGTAGGAAAAAATTTAGATAAAATTCTTTAAATAGTTATGGTGTTATTTTTTAATTAAAAATATAATATATATTATTTTTAACAAAACAGAAAAATTTGGTAGTTAAAAAATAATACATATATTTTTTATTGGAAAATAACATCACAAACACATAATACCTAAGTTTTGTGCGTGATACTATCCTTCCAAACATTTAAGTAGTTTTTATATGGAAGGAGATTTTTTTTTCTAAAGATTATCGTTCCATGTTTATGTTTAAAAACTAGTTAGCACTCCTAACAAGAATGGAAATGATTTTGTTTTTAAAAAGTGCTACTATTACTTTTATTATTTGTGTAAGTAATCGGGGAGTTTCAAAAAAAAGAGAAAGGGAAAAAAAAAAGACACACACTCACACATATATCATATACTTGTTTCTTCTTCTTTTTTTCTTTGTTTTTTTTTATAAAATGAAACACACATCATGTACTTGAAATGCGTTTATTTACAAACTCGCATGACTTCAGATTATTAACACAAGTATTTACAAACTTGTACAATTACAGAGATGGCTTCATTTGAATTTTAAGCCAAATGATTTAGGTAATATCAGAGTCCCCACAGATACTTGTTTTCTTCTTGTAAACATAGATAAAATCATGTGCATATTTTATATAAGTCTGGAAAATAATAGAAATGTACGTATAACCTTACTGAGAGAATTTGTCCAGCCAAGCGTGCTTAGATGAATAGCTGTTATAGTACAAGTCTTGCAAGATCAAATTTTTTGTGACAAGAGCTAACTCACAAATATATTTTTTTTTATCACTCAAAAGTGAATAAAAAGAAAGTGTACTTGGGTATGAAAGTAAGCCTAAGCAATTGAAGTTGCTAGATTAAGTAATTATTATTAAATCAAATATTAATTATGTAATTATTTTTTTGACGGGTATATATATATATATATACGTTCAGTAATTATTTATAATTATTAATTATAGATGGTGTAGCATTTTTATTTATTTTAATCCTTTGACAACAGAGTTGTTAAAATAGAATGAACTCGTCAAGTCAACTAATTTAATGACATAAATTATGTGAGTCAAACTTTCAAATTAAATTAAAAACTTATATTGCACCGACTCTAATCTATAAGTGTCATAGTTTAATTTGACTCAAGCCTTGATAAATTATGATGTTGACATGCAACCAAACAATTCTCCTTCCAATACTTACCTTTGTACTTTCTAACCTTTTAGCAACCAAACCTAGAACTCAATTTGAACCTAACCCTCCCTAATTTTTTCAAGAAAATATGTTAGCTTAGAACAAATAGCCCTTTTCCACCACCTGCTAGTTATTGATGTCTTTCTGAGAATCAAACTTTGATCATGGCTTTACTGGCACTTCTTAGATTAAGCAATTACTACTAAACCACAGGTTATTGATCAAGGCATAACCTGTCCGCAAACATCACATTTCCATCTAGGATTCGATCGGTGTCACTGTAAGCTAGTACCCAAACAAACACAAATATATTACCAAAAGAGAATTCCTTAATGATCAATGGGAAGAACTTTGTGAAAGATGAGAAGATCTGGACAACCGGCTGATGTGAAAAATTAGCATGTGGAGAGCTAAAATGGTTAGCAAGAGCTAAACTAGAAGATATCATATTGTTCACATCTCTGAACTCGAGAGATGACTCCTAATTGGGTTCAAGACTCATACCCTGAAAAAATGTTGTGTTTCTCCGCCCGGGGGGGGGGGGTGCTCTAAATCATGCAATCTCTCGCACTTCAGTAATTATCTTAAAAATATAGTTAAAGTAACAAATAATAATAACTTAAAAAATTGAAATATTGAATATTAAATAAAACAAAGCACTAATTTTTTTCTTCTTTCTGTAAGAGCATTGTTAGAGTCTTATATTATTTAAGAATGTGATCAAAATAATTTTTATAAGATGTTAGATAACTCTCCCCAATAAACTATCTTTTGGGATCTAATCAGACACAATCAATTCTAAGAAACACAAAAAATATCTCGTCCTTAGCCCCTCTATGTGACTATTACCTAGGCAGTCTGTACTACTTGGCACGAATATCGCACTATGTACTAGTCTTTCCTATTGCTTCACAAGTTTCTTCAGTCCTTATATTCATTTCCAAATCTTGGTAGATAGCTGTCGGTTCCTGATCACAACACACTCAGATAGATAGAGAGAGGGAAGAATAAAGCCCCGATACCCATCATTTATTTAACAAAAATGTTGCAAGTAGTGGTTTCAATCATATATATTCTTAACCAAAATGGATATGACATGAACATGACGGCCAAGCTTGGCAGTAGAAGACTTTCCCTTGCCTATTTTGTCCAAGTGCTAGAGAAAGACAAGTGCGACTACAACAATGCCAAATTATAATTTAGTAATTTTCTAACCCACAAGCCATGCAGGGCTTCGACACGTAGCTTATCACTGGTGTACTAGCTTGTACTAGGACCCTGGTCGATTTGAATGAGGTTAATATTTGTGCACCACTGTCGGGTTTTGCGTTTGTACATCCTTTTTCCAAAGTGCATGGTCCCCATTTTCTTCGGGGATTCAATGTATATCACTTGCCTTCATGAGTACTCTTCCGGTGAATCTAGCTCCAAAAAGCCACGAATCAAAAAAATTGTCGTCCATTTTAAGAGGGAGTCGTTCTCTGGTGAAGTCTAAAAAAGATAGGTGGCGTTTGGTAGATTATCTATTAAGATTTTCAGTAATGTAGATTATCACTTAGAAAAATTATTAACTTTTAAATTGCTGGTAATGCTCAATGTAATGTTTGGTATGCAATCGTAATATAAGTGATAATTTATATTATTATATTTGGTATATTAAAAAGATTATTAAGTAATATATGCGTTAAATCAATATAATAATAATAATGTTATTATTATTATTAATATTAATAATTATTAATTAATAAGAATAAGAAAATTTAATTATTAATTATGATTATAATAGTTAATTTTATTAATAATTATTATAAAAAAATTATTAATATAATTAATCATGATAATATTAACAATGATAATAATAATTACAATAATTGATAATAATATTTATTTTTAATAGTAATAATTAATATCATTTTTAATAATTAATAATAACAATCACAACAACAACGACAAAAATAATAATAATAATAATGAAAGGATTGCCACATTAATGGTAATCCATATTAACACCTTTCAAGAGGGCAATACACATTACTATATTAGTAGTAATCTACATTACCTTAGAAATCTAAATTGCCAGTAATATAGTCTAGCTAAACAAAGTAATGTTATGGGCCTAGGTAATTTACCAGTAATCTAGATGGATTACCCTATACCAAATGCTACCATACTTCACAGTAAAGTTTGTGAGTATGTATTTAGAATGCACTCATTGATTCAGTGACCATGGTAGTTATTTAATCCCAACATTCAATTTTTATTTTTATTTTTTTCAACGACAGCCTTCTTCCCCCCTTTCTTCTTCTTTCATTTTTCCCTTGTCCCTCCCCTTCTTCTTCCCACCTTATGCTGCTCACCATGCCACGCTAACATCGAAGCACCACCATAGCCTCCATCCACGACATGTCGTTTGAGGCATTTCCCTCTTTTCATTTTTCACTATATGCCCAAGAACAAAATTGGATGATTCTCGAACGGAGTCCTACTTAGAACATCTTTATCTCGAAAATAAAAACGCTTCAAACCAAAAAATAAAATAAAATAAATACCCTAATGAATCAACCATGAATTTTCACCCACCAGCATCCCCAATCAAAACCCATAAAGAGTCAATACAAATAACTCACACAAACAATGAAAGGCCATCGCATCCCGAACAAATAAAAATCAAGCCATGGTCCAAACTTAGAACAACATTACAAGCAAGAGCCACAAAATAGGAAATCATCAAAAACTCAATAATTAGTTTTATATCAAAACCCAAAATTGAAACCTATTATAGAAAACGGATCAACATCCATGAATTAAAAAAATGTGAATTACACTAACCTCTCCTGAGGTTTAATGTAATTACATTCGACACCCCCTATTTAATCCATAAAACAACCACCACCCTTCTCACTAATAGAATTGAACTCTGTTTAAGTTGTATCTGATAAGCTCAAAATGCCCTCTTCACAACCAACCTTATCATCTCAAATCAAAGAAACTAAGCCACTCTCTTCTGCAAACCAAATATTAATCCCCACCACAAACACTAATCACATACAAAAACACACAAAGCTTCATCCCTAAACCCATACTCTCCATTACAACTACATCACTTTGATAGCTACAATCCCCCTTATCTACATCCTTCCTAAACCCAAATAAAAAACAAATATCTACACAAATCGTCTTCACCCATCATCAACCATAGTAATAAAAAGCATATCCTCAGACCTAAATTCCACATTCAATAGAAAATTTTCATGAACCAAAAAGAAAACTAGAATGCCAAAAGGAGGATAAAAAACTAAAAACATTGTTGTTGCAAACACCATGCGCCAACTTTGCCTCTACGATCGACCATGGCTCCATCTTCATGCCATCAACACTACAAAGCAGCCATGAAACCAATCCGTAAGCCACC
Organism: Pterocarpus santalinus; assembly: GCA_031439595.1. Taxonomy (NCBI): domain Eukaryota; kingdom Viridiplantae; phylum Streptophyta; class Magnoliopsida; order Fabales; family Fabaceae; genus Pterocarpus; species Pterocarpus santalinus. Next base: position 66,032,311 of record CM062532.1, read on the forward strand.
AAATTGCCGTCAACAGCTTTGCCATGGACCCACATGCTACCCCCCACCGTCGTGCTTGCTACTACACCACTCCCTGTCGCAACCACTGGACCACTAGCATGTGATAGAACGCTCCTAGTGCCAGAATCACATAATTCGATGGCTTTCCTCCTACAGTCGCGGGCGAAATTGTCGGCAGATAAGCCTCGTCGAAAACACACTACTTCAGCAGTATCCAACCTTGTGAGGCACGATCATTTGAATTGTTGGGTGGTGGTCAACATTGCTTCTTGAATTTTAGAAGAATGGAAAAGTTGCAAAAAAGGAAGAAAAAAAAGGATGGATGTTTGTTGCTATTGAACAAAAATGGGGAATATGACCAAGTGGTTGAAAAATAAGCGTTGTTATTTGTCCTTAAAATCACATAAAAGGATACTTTTATCATTTTATAAGTAAAATATGTTAATTATATTACTAAACTGCCATTAATGAGCATGTGCACATCACATGTTGTAATTTCCATTAACTCAGTTAGTGGACCATTAATAATAAGGGAGGCCAGTATAGGTTTTTGTAAAATTTTGAGACCTCCAGAAATAATTTTGTAAATAGGGGGTGCCAAATATAATTATATTGAACCTCAGAGAATGTCAGTATAATTCACTCAAAAAAAAAATGAAGAAACCATAAGCAACACTGCCACCACATCCTATGCCAAGACCCATAGCCAGTCACCATAACTCCTTTACAGCCACAATTCTTCCTCTTCCGATCCACACTATGTGCCCCATTTCCGTCTATAGCTCCACCAACTCACATGATGTTGAATAGTGGTGGTGAGAGGGACGATGGCTAGCATCAACAAAGCCAGCTAAGGATGGCTGACTGGGAGTGATCTGGTTGAGTGATGGAAGCAACGAGCTTGCTATGGACAGTGGCACTTGAGCGGCCATGTTTGTGGACCATGGGGTGTGGTTGACCGGTGGCTATGAGTGGTTTGTAGCTAATAAAGGCGAAAAAAAAAACTTTTGCAAGTTTGTAACAGAATGCTTAGTGGTGGTGGCATTGTGGATCATTTGAAGTGAGTTGGGTCCATCGTCATTGATGAAAGAGGGGGCACAGGGGAAGAGAAAAAAAATGTGGGTAAAAAAGTTGAAAGGATCTTAATAGTCTTTAAGCTATCGAACCTTATTAGCACTATGACACATAGAGTCTTTTTATTTATCCACTTTACAACTTCACTGTGAGTTCCTGTGAATAGTGGTATGTGGCTTTGAATTTTCAAGCCCATGTCATATTGGACATAATGTCCATTAAGTGCTGCAAATCTTCTTTTGGTTAGGGCTATCAAAATGGACCAAACCCGTTGGGTGAAACTCGTTTACCAGCCAAAACTAGGTGGATTGGGTTTAAAAAATAACGATCCTTTTAAATTAACCTATTTTTAACCCGCAGGTTAAACGAGCTAGCTCGTTTACCTACGTGTATTTTTTTATTATTTTTTAAGTAAAATTATATAGATTTAGGATATAAAAATATAATTTAATAATTAAATTTAGAATATGCTCACTTTTTTTAAATAAAAAAAAAGAATTTTTAGCTTTTTTTAAGATAAAAATTATTTTTTAATAAAAAATAATTTTTAAAACATGAAAAACAAAATATAAAAATAAAAATAAATAAGAATAAATGGGCCAACCCATTTAAGATCCCGGGTTAATCTTAAATGGGTTTGACTGAAAAATTTTGATCTATAGGCTAAACAGGCCAACCTGTTTATTTCGCGGGCCTAAACAGGCCGGGCTTTAATGGACCAACCCGATCCGTTTGACAATTCTACTTTTGGTGTAGCAGAAAGAAGTTTTCAGAATGATGCAGGTATATGGTTAAGAGGCACCAAAAAGGGCTTTAAATGGTGCATTGACAAATTGTGCACAAGAAGCTCTGTAAATAGAGCCTTTGCTACAAGCTCTTTTATCACCCATCGATTAAAACAATCTCCTCTTCACTTCAACCATTCATGACAATTATTTGTTTCCTTTGAGTTTCTCTCTTTTGTGTGTTGAGGGTATACACTAATAAAAAAAATATTATGAGGTATTTTTGGTGTATTTGAGAATTGAGTTGAGTGAAATATGACTTTCTTTTGCATCTTCAACATATTTCTTTAGTGAAATATTTAGTTGTCGCATTTGCCCATAAATGTAGAATATTTGCCGAATCACATTAAATCTTTATGTCTTCTTTTCTTACATTTCTCCAAATTTATTTTGAGCTATTTTTGTTTGTGCCTTATTTTAAGGCTACCTTCACATTTTCACTATAGTTCCAAAATTAAACTTCATCAGAGAAAGCACATTTAAGAGGAGGCTACTCTATTGGCTAGAGCAAGTGAACTTTATTGTTCAATTGTCTTTATGCTTTTGTTCGACTTTGCAACCCTTCTGAATGGAATTTTTATGTAGTGCACATGACCACCATTTATTATTCTATATCTCATTTTTGCTACAATTTTAATAAAATAATTAATGTGTTAAGTTATAAATAAATATACACCATTTTTTTTCTTGTTATGAGAGTATCTATTAATTTCTCTTGATTTGAATCGTAGCAAAAGAGCAATAGAACCATTTTATCTCAGTAATTGTATGCAAATTCCGTAATGGTCCAAGCACTGTGTATGGATGGTGGGAGACAATCGGACGGGGTTTCTTGTATGGTTCTTACTCTTACCTTAAATTGATAACAATTTGGCACAGGGAAATATTTTTTGTACCATTGAGATAGGTAGACATCTTGGACACCCAGAGATAGAAAGGAGAAAAAAAATTGTAAAAGAAAGTGAAAAGAGTGAAATGATTCATGGAAAGAGAAAAAGCGGAGAGAGGGTGTTGGGGTGTTGTAGTTTTTGATATGTACAAATAACATACCTTTTTGGTATAAGGGTGATGAAGCAATATCATATTATATTACACTGATTTTATATTTACTCTTGCATAAGAATAAGATACAAAGAAAGAAAGACTTTTATACAAACATAAGTTTAACAACTCATATTTAGTGACACTCACAATAAAAATAGATCTTATCAATTTTTTTAATAAAGTACTTATTTTTAGATTACACCGAATTTATTGTGAATATGCCTAAATATGAGTTATTAAACCTATGTCTATCCAATAATTTTCAACAAAGAAAACGTCTTTTCGAAAATAAAGAGGTTGATATTTCTGATAATCCTTGCCAAGTATTTGATGGAGGTGGGGGCTCAAAGGGATACGCTTTTGGATTCTCTGGATGGCATCGACTTCATCCATTGAGAAAAATAAATAAATAAAGAATTTGGGCTCGGAGCGACCGCCATTTGAGCTATTTTTGTCAAATTATCCATCTAATATCAAGATCCCCAAAATAACGAAACATAGACATAAATCGATGAAAGCAAACAAACAAAGTGATGAATCTAGCATTTTGTTGCTGCCCAATATTCATTTGCATCTCCATCCACGATTTTAGATCAGAGTAAAACACTCCCAACTGGCTAGTTAAGCTAGCTTAGGCATGTGCATGCCTTCATGCAAAGCTCCAACATCTCAAATTCATTGCTTAATTAATTGGCTAAGATATAAATATATATTCCTTTTTTGAAAAATTCTTATCGTTACTCTAACAATCTTTTTCTTTATCTGATAACACATAAAAATATCTGTTGAGTAGTCTCTTTATTCCTCCATCTCCATGCATGGGATTTAGCCCGGGGTGGACAATGGTTATCAATAACATCAACTTGTATCCCAAAATGGTCATCAAAATTACCATGAAAACGCAAGTTTTGTCTTTGGGAACGGAAAGCTCAACCACCAACGACTTGGTCAAGTACGATCGTGCGCCATGGAATAGACTGGTGGCCTTGGTTGGCAGGCACCCTGTGTCATGGGCCCTGTCCTTGTTTTGAATGTACGGTTCTTGTCTTCTTTTCCCTTATCATCATAACTTATATTTGCGATGCGGGTCCCATATACACAATTTCATAGCTTTGCATGCAATCGATCCTGTCAACTATACCCTGAAGCTATTGGCCATGCGTTTAGCTCAATCAACTAGCCAGCTACTTGAGGATATGTCTTAAAGATGTTTGGTGTAATGGATTTGATCTACATAAATTCGGAACTCAAACGAATTGATTCCTGACCTCTAGGGCAATTGAAGACACTGAAGACATTACACAACCAAATGGAATGTGGATTAGGCCTATGACAAGGATCCAACAATTGGAATTGATATAAAGGAGAGTGAAAAAGGGACTAGCTGGTATTCGTAGTTCAGAACATGAGGTAAACAATAAAGTTGAACAGGGTAGAAGCTATGAAATTAGAGTGTTGGGAGTGAAAGACCACATATATGTTAGTGGGGGAATGCAACTTTTTTTTTTTTGGGTATATCGATAGCAATGTGGTTTGAATCTATGATCTCATGCAAATTATCTAAATTTCTCATCACTAAACAAACCTAGGGCTTGGGGATGCAACTTTTGGCATTTTTGGAATTAAGAAGACTAGAAGGCCTCTTAATTTATAAATGTGTGCAATAATAGTTGATAGAGTAATTTTATACAATTAGAAAAATATAATTAGAATTTTTTACAAAAATTATAATAATTATTAAATAAAATAAAGAATAAATAATAAATAATTTTTTTAATCCTAATATTTTAAAATTGATATCAATTTGATTCTAAAAAAAATTTTGAGATCAATTTGGTCCTAGCTCTTTGAAGTTAATATCAATTTGGTCTTAAAAAATTTTTTGACATCAATTTATTCTTAATATTTTAAGTTTTGGCATCAATATAGCCTTAATAAATTTGTTGTAAAATTAAATTAAAATTCAAAATATTAGCATTAAATTGATATCAAAAATTATTTTAAAATAAAATTAATATTAACTTTAAAATATTAAGACTAAAAAATATGAAAAATATTTAGGGGATGCATCTTTTGTGACATAGTATACATCACATACAAAAAAAGTGAGTAAAACAACAAAAATACTTGAATGATAGGTCCTACATAATTATCGTTACTTTTGTTCAACTTTCTTTTTATCCAAAAACTTACCAACGTATTACTCAAGACACTAGTAAATTTTGCATTAGGTAAGTTTTGTATTTTGTATATAAAATTTATCAGTATATTATTCAATACAACTTACTAGTATATTATTCAATACATTGATAACTTTCTGAAAAAAATTAAACAAAAATAATAATAAATATAAAAGATTCATTATTCAAGTATTTTTATTATTTTAATCACTTTTTTTTTTGTATATATCACAAACTGCATCACAAAAAATATGTTCTCCAACCACTATTCAAAAAATATTTACTCTAAAATAAAATAATATAACTTATTTATTCCTTCCAAAGTCAATAAACGCATCCGTATCATTCTAACAAAATCTAGGACAATCTGTCTTTTTTTCTAAGTTGATGTGACGCGTATGTGTGTTTGTTCGTTTGTTGAAAGCGGTCCTCCTTAACACCGTTAACACGTCATTATTATGTTATTTCTGCTTTGTCACGGGTATTATTGCTTTACATCCACACATGAACAAATGTATGGTCCACCTTATAGCTGCTATCCATTATCTACCATGGATCTTGGACTACGGGTTGCAGTTTTAGCAGCATATATTTTTGTCTTCTGATGGAAGACAATGTTAATTATAGGAGTTTGGAGGAACGTGGAATGGAATGGTAATATTTTATTTTTAAATTGAGATAATCATGAATTATAAATTATAAATATTTATAAAACCATAAAGGGTGGTTAAAAAGCCGAATGATAATTTCTCATTTTATTTTTTATTTGAAAAACTCTGAATCAAGGAAATGTTTATCCAAAATGAAAATTTTCTCATCTGTCCTTCTCTTTTAATCCAAATTTCTCTACTCAGAGCTGGAGGGTTATAAAATGTAGGATTGTTAATTTGGACTGATACCGACTACGTGAGCTGCTTACTATGAAAAACATGCTCTTAAATTCATATTAGAAAAGACTAATCTCAATGAACTAAAAAAAAAAAAAAACTTTAAATGCCTTTTCCTTAAAAAGAAATACAGATATCTTGGCTAAACAATTTCTTATGTACAATGATTGACTGTATGTTCATATTACGCATTGCAAGTTGGGTTAATATTGTGCTTGTGCAGAACGAATCAGCGCAATTACACAAACGAGATGTCAGATCATGTTACCTACCTACTGGATGTGCAAAATCCGCAAACGCTAGACAAAACAACAATAAATATTCGAATATGGTATTTATGTACCTCTACAATTAGATAGTTAACACTGTAGTTCTATGAGAATAATCTGTCCCGACACAAAATCAATTGGTCATAAATATGTTGACTTTCTTATGTGATAGAGCCTAGAGATGTAACTTACCGAATGAAATGTGCATGGCAATGTCAAATTAGGTAGGGAATCTTGCATGCTGATCAAATATGTCATAGCCATGGCACTGCTATTTATTAGGTAGTATTTTTGGCCATCTTTCGAGGAACATCAGCTATTTGGAATATCAAATCCTGTATTTTTTATATGTAGAAGATTGAGACTCTTTATTCGATATAATAATTAAAAATTATAAATTCTTACAAGTTTATTAATTATTATGTCGAATAAAAAGTTTCAAGCTTCTAGATATCCAACCTTTTAAAATGATGGATGCATTTAAAAATAAATAAATTATAATTTTGAGAAGAAAAAACAAAGGAAGAACTATTAATCTAGCCAAAAAAAAAGGAACAACTATTACAGATTCATGATCTTTTATGCAAATATTTGTATTTTTAAAAATTTTCAGCATTTGTTTTTTTTTTATCAACAATTATTATGCTGCACTTTATTCTTTAATCAAAGTGCATAAATCACTTTAAATTAAGAATACAATTCCATAGTTTTAAAGATTTATGCAAGAATTTAATTTGATCTAATATGAATTTATCTATTAAACAGTGACTCAATTAATCAATTAAATGTTATCAAATCATTAAATGACACATCAAAGAGACCAAAAGTGACAAAAATTAAAGATAAGGAATCACTTTTTCATTTGGAACTAATAAAAAATGTTACAAATAGTTTTATATCTATGTTTGCGCAACGTCAAAATTGTTTGTGCTAAGTTAGCATTTTCTATTAGTTCTAAAAAACAAAAATCTGGATGAGCTCTAGCGTTGTTCCCGTAAATTCTGAATAACAATGATATATTTGAATGTATTTATTAGAAAAGTGAAATTCTTGTTACTTAGAAATGATCAAATATAAATTAAAAAAAAACTAGCTTTTTTATTTCTATGATATAAACCAAAATGATAAATGATAAATGATAAATGATGTAAGATCAAAATGCCATTTTTTATTACTCTTTTTTCGGTAATGTATCTAAAAAAAGAATGGAGCTAGACTAGAGGCACTACATTGGTAAACGGTTTGTACCATAATTGACCAAATTAACAAAAATAAAATATAAGGAGCCAAATTGAAAAATCAAATAAGATGAGAGAAAAAAAATCTATTTTGTCTATTTACAATACCGCAATAGCGAAAATGACTTTTGGTACAAAAGAAGAATGGCATACAACAATGAATGACATGTTCTCGTTTTCGTCCACTACCACTAACCTAATTTCTGATAATTTCAGGAGTAAAAAATTAATAATTGTACGCCGCGTGTTTTAGTGTTAACTTTGCACAAAAAAATTAAATTTCGTACCACATAGTTCTCCTCTTGCAATAATTACACCAAGCTTATCCATAATTTCTCTTAAATTCACCGGAATACACAAAAAAGAATCAAGAAGTAATAATTACTAAATTTTAGTAAAAGTTTAATACATTTCCTTGTATAAACAGGATAAACAAAGCCATTTTTTTTCTTTGTGTAATTTACTTGTGTTTGCAATTCCCTAAATTCAACTAATTATTTAACTTAAGTTAGGTTGGTTTATTATAAAAATAAAATTATTTTTATGCTATTTTTTTAAAATTTATAAAATTTAAATTGAAAACTAAGGAACCGGAAACAAATTTCAAACCACTTAAAGTAATTGTATTAAAAAAAACCCGCTTAAAGTAATTAAACATCAGTAGTAAACATAGACATATAAAACCAACATCCAAAATACAAAATATTATATACATGTGAAAGCTCATCATGCGCATTTGACCCAAGTACCAACTCGTGTGTGGTGAATAGACCAACTCTCGAATCCCAGAATTGATACAATGCACAGAAGAATCAAAAGGAAATTGATTTGGTTATGGCAAAGTCAAGCCATATCAGGAAGAACGGAACCCTCGTTTTGGAATGGGAAAAAAAATCATTTACCAAATACTTTATTCATATATTTTTGATATATAGTTTGTTTTTCTCTTTTTCCATTTTGAACATGCTCAAATAAAACACAACATTCTCAGAGAGTTAATTATGGCTGTCCACCGAAAACATTGTAGCAGCAGGTAACTCTGCTGAATACTTAACACTCGCAACAGTCATGGACCCATAACAAAGAATGTTAGAGAATAAAATTAATTTGTAGAACCGACCAATATAAACTTATTTTGTAAAAGCTGAAATGAAATCAATATCAGATAATTGAAGATGTAAACATTTGAGATGGTTGACAAAATGCTACTAGAAAATCAAACAAAAAGAGCAAAAACAACGCTTAAGTAAAATGTTAGTGTAATTTTAAACCCTAAATCCTAAAATTTGCATAAAAAATGCTTTTTAGCATGAAAGTGTTTGGTACAAAAATAATATGAATGACGCGAGAATTCTTTCGCTTATTTATCTCATAATGATTTTCGTTATTTACGAACTAGATATACAATAACATAAAAACACAGGCTTATCTAAAATGTTCATAAAAATGGGGAGACCATCCATGCACCATGAATTTTGGCCATGGATATATTAGTTATAAATAAGATTAAATAAAATAAAATAAAATTTTATCGATTACTGAAATTTGTCCCTCTCTTTTTATCTCTATGTTTTTAGGAGTACGTTAGAATCCTCCTAAAAACACATCAAATTCATCATTCTCTTGTCATTTTTCTCTAGTACCAAATGGGGGTACTCATGTTACATTTCCTTTCTTTTGGTACGACGGTAGGCAGCATTTTCATAGATACTAAATTCTATCCCCTTTATCGAATCAAAAATAAAAAGGGGGTAAAAAAAGAAGAATAAGAAAAACATCCTTTCTCCTTTGAATCATCTTTTGGAGATATTAGCATTACTACCTCCATGTGACATTAAAATTAAGGGACATGCATGCTGATTGCCCGAAGATTTTTCTTACTGAGAAATGATATGGTGAGAGAATATGTGCTTAAAGGACCCATATAGCTTACAACTAAGGTTCGTGAAGCACATGATGTTAGGGACCAAAAATGATGCATGTAATGGTTGAAAGTTTCGTTTCACTGTCATTCTATAAACCCTTCAATAAATTAACATATGGCTGGCCAGACTCCACGATTAGCCACTGCCTTCCTCTGTTAAAGAATGTCACATCCAACTTCATCATCTCTAACTCTTAAACCTTAATAAAGGTCACGTCAATGCAATGAGGGTAGCATAACTTTTTTTTTTTAATTACAAATAGGAGTTTAGGTGCGTATGGTGTCGGTTATCCCACCTGAACTACGGCAAAGCCCTAGAGATCAAAAAATATTTATAAAAAATTTACAAGGCCTCTTTTTGAAGAGATCCTTACATTAGTAGTAAAAATTAAACTCTCATTTTTATGAGATATAAGATCGTTTGTTTTCAACTGCATCAATCTTTATTGGCGGTAGCATACTTTGGTGATACAAATGTGACATAAGAACTCTTTAATAAAGGAAGACGGTAGGGCCATTTTTTTTTTTTTCAATTTGCAATGTGTTGATAACATGATGGAATCAGAGGAGTGGCTAGGCGAAGCACATGGGTGATACTACGAGATGAAGTCAGTCCATGTTATACTGTTTTGGGGTCCCTCCCCTCTCCTTTTTGATAGTTACCGGGCACTGGTACTGAGTCCGTACACCACAACTTGTTTTAGGTTTGCTATTGGAGGAGAGGGTACGTGCAGGAATTCTTTTTTTCGAATGCCTCTTTGATTTATTACCAGATTAAGTAGCCGTGCACTTTGGTCCCTGACTGCAAAACACTCCCCAACAATTCCATGAGCAAGATTCCAAGCCCACCACCCATGTTGCCTTTAACTGGCATTGATTATAGGGAATAGAATAGATCATCTCAGCATGTTTGGCTAACTCAATAATGATCAATAGTTTTTGACATAAAACGCGTGACTTAGATAATGACTTTGAGTTTGGATTTGATGTGGAACATCATAATAAGGTTCAAAAGTTAAGACTTGGAGAGTATACACCAATGGTTGTTGAGTACTACGAAGATTTGCTTCCAGAATTTCCAATTCAAACCAACTGAAAACAAATTATATGAGTGAATATTAAGGGATAGGCCTTGCCTCTAATAAGTAATGTGATTATAGACTCCCGTGAGATTTTAATGTATGCTCAAGTTGTAACAGCGTTTTACCATAAGCATTTCCTATGAGAAAGAAATGGACTGCTTCGCTCATTCTGTGATTTGGATTTCGATTGTGAGAAAGCAAAATCAGACATGTGCTATAACAAAATATGGTAATGGCTATAGTGCAATTAAGGTTTGGGGGTCCACTATTTAGTCGGTAAGTTAAGTTATACCGCACGACTAGCTTTTCCCCTTCTCTTTGCTTTTTCTAGTGTCTGTTTGCGCAAATCAAAGTTTTTAATTTTGATTTCAAAGAATTATACCTTCGGGGTATTCTAGGAACACAAAAAAGTATAATAATAATTTACAATAAAATAAAAAACAGAAACAAGCACCACAAAGATGGGAGCATAGAAGGACGATGTCCAACATAACTAATAACTATAATAACTACCATTAGGACACTCAGAAATTCCAAGCACCAATCTCCCAATCATAAGGGCTGAAAACCTAAAAGTAAAATGAAACAAGAGAGAGAGAGAGAGAGATAATAGTAGTAAAACTAATTGTACTCAGAGACACAAAGAAAGAGAGGGAAGCTCAAAGTAGCCGTCACCAAAAATGTCCCTATTCCCACTTTCCTTGCACCTGTTTGGTCTACCAAACTTGATCACTCCCATCTCACCCTCCACATTCTCAACACGCTCTTCCAACTCCTCCTCCACCCCAGTTTCTTCTTCACCACATGCTTCTTGCTTCTGCATTTCATCATCATCATCATCATCATCATCATCTTCTCCTTCTTCGTCTTCTCCTTCATGGCTCCATTCCTCATCAACTTCTTCACCATCACCCACTTCATCATCACACTCAGAGCCAAAAGAACTCCCAAACAAGCAAAGCCTGAGCCTCCCATCGCTGCGCTCAGCGTGAAAATAAGGAAGGGGTGAAGGAGAAGCAACAGCTTCCAATATGAGCCTGCCATCTTCACGATGAGGCCTAACATGAACCCCACCAAAATCAGTGATTGAAGTGAGTGGTGGTGGGAAGCTGCAAGCCCGGTTCGCCCTTTTAGCCACAACACTTGTATTAGCTCCTAGAGTGTTGTCATCATGTCTCATGAAACTGTTGCTACTTTCAAAGGGGAACAACGAAGTGTCATCGCTGCTTTCACCAGCATTACTACCAGTCTCACTGCCAAGGCTTTCAGTGCACATTTCTAAGCTCTTTTCACTGAGCATTGAAGAGGAGCGTTTAACGGTGGGGTGGACATAGACTTTGTCCTCAGTAGTTTTGTTACAATGAGAAGAAGAAGTGTGTGAAAGAGCTTGAAGGAAACTCCATCCACCCATTGTGTCCTTTTCTTCAAGTTCATGGTCGGTGAGGGGTTTCTCTTGGTGGTGATGCAACTCAGATTCTGAGGGTGGAGAAATTTTGGACCCCGGTGGGGCCAATTTGAGCCTAAGAACACGTGATTCGATCACACGGGGCTCAAGACAAGATCGCAACCCTTGACACACACTTAAGGATGACATTTTTGCGTTATCCACAACGGAAAAACGGAATGTCAAAAGCAGGGGAAAGGGTGGGAACAGGGGAGAAACAGGGGAGTTTCAGTTAAAAAATGCTTAGATGATGTGAAGTGAGGTGAGGGGTTTGTGGATTTAGTTACTTAGAAGTGAAGAGCAAACTTGGGGTGAAAAGAGAGGGTGTTAAACGAAAGGCATGGTTTGGCTCAAGTTGAAGATGGGTTAGGTTCTTAGGCTGGAGGGAGAGAAGAGGGGAATGTACATGAATGAGGAGTGAAGAGGGTGAATGTGAGTATATATAGTTGAGCAACGGTAAAGCTACCTTGTGACTTAGTGTAGTGGGGTGAGGGTCCCTAACAATAAGAAATGGATGGTAAGTGATAACAAGCAATGTTATTCCCATACTTGAATTTTTATAATTTCCTTTAACACCTATTTTCAATGGAGAGAGGGTTGAGAGAGAAGAAGAAAATGTGAGTTTCTGTTTCTTTCCTTTTATTGTAAAAGGCAAATGTAGAAAGAAAATGTAAGAAATAAGTGTAGGAGTTGTTATAAACTATATCTCCCAAAAGTTTAAGTTAGTAGATAAAAGCATATAAATAGTTTTATATATTAACACACCCTCTCATATAAGAGTCTCTTTTGGATTTGAAACGTGGACAATGCACGAACCCATTCTACCTTATGTTAAAATTAAACTTTTTATTTTGAAGAATGGGGGCAAATAAGAATCGAACTCTAGACTTCTTGGTCATAGAGACTCTAATACCATGTTATAAATAATCTCTCCCAAAAACTTAAATTGTTAGATAGAGACAGACAAATAGTTTTATATCTTGATAGGAGTAACTTTTATCTCTATAATAATACAATCTACTCTCCCGTCTCCTTATTGATAAAGAAAATTAACATTTTTAAACTATAATAATATAATCTACTCTGCCTCTCCTTATAAATAAAGAAAACAATGAACAAATGGGACTTGATTGCGTAATTACATAGCGGTAAACTTCTACTTTAAGTCACTGTTGCTTCAATCAACGTAGAAATTATTTCAATCGGGTCCCTTGATTTTGTGTTACTGCTTTACAATAGTTTAATTAGTAAGCATATTTGAGTCTGTTATTGTGGTCATGACCAATGACAAAGATGTGAGAGTTTTACAAGAAAAACTTCAATTTAACATCAAGGTCTCGCGTGGTAATTTGAGTGCAAAAGAATTTGTGACATTGGTGCAAGTGCTGATCTGCTAAAGCTCATCGATAGTAGCATGTGACTAGGCTTTAATTGAGGCGGTTAGTTGAGTGAAAAAATGTTTAGTAGAATTTTTAAGATTCAAAATCCTAGTACTTTTCATTTTTCAATATACCGAAAAGGAAGTATTACTAAATTCAATTGCTGCTTCAACATTGTCAGTCTAAAGATATCTGAGTCAAAGATAATATTTACTCACTTCACAAGTCTGAGCTACTTCAGTGAAATATTTAGAAGTTCAAGGACTTGGATGGAAATCAAATTACAGATGAATAAAGTGAAGGAAAAGGCTAAATGAATATAGACCAAGTGTACAAAGGCACTGGATTGTGAGTAGTGGAAGAAGTATGCAATGAAAGTATATTGAAAAAATATGGTAAAATACATTGGAATAAAGTCATGAACAATATGGTAAATGGTTGAATAGAAGAGAATCCTCTCATGTGCAATTTACATAAGACCTAAATATATGCATATCATCACCATTGTAATTTTGATATGACTTATCAATGGTAAAAAAAAAAAAAAGGGAAAAGTGCATGATCAAGTTATGTACATGTCGCACATGAGATAATCATCTCCGAACCTGCAAAGAGTTTGGGTGGAGGTCTATTGTAGTGCTCAGAACATTAATGGCTTATCTTCATAAACTAGTTTTGAAATTTTGAAATAATTTTCTGCCACAAAAAGAGAACCATTGGACAGACTGACAGAGTTTTCCCTCTATTTGTCAACTGAACTTCCCTTATTTACCTTCCACTTATTGTGGCCATAAGTCTTGCATTACCATCTATAGCACAAAAAAATCAAAGAGAGGTGTACAAAAAAAAAAAAAAGGAATCAGAGAGAAAGCAATTGGCAATTAATATATACAAACCACTCTAGGAGTGACACGATCCGGACAGCACCTATAATCCATCTTTGACTCTTCAATTATTATTGTTATTATTATTCTTATTCAAATAAGACTTTATGTTTCCTTCCTAAATAAATTTTGGTGCTATTATCATTTCTTTAATGTGAAGGTATGGGTATCAGCTATTAAACTAATACTAGAAATACTTTAAAAAAATCGATTCTCAACCTACGATAAAGTGTATATATCGACTGAAATCATCAATCAAAATTTCCTGTCTTATTCTCTTTTCTATCCCGCAAATGAAAAGTTGACAAATGGAACATTGTATGACATTATTCATATTTTTTTTTTCAAATTGACATTTTCGAACCACCTGTACTTCTAGAGGTGGCCAGTTTCATTGAGAGAAGAAAAAGAGGCGGAAAAATGAGACGGAAAAATTGAATATACGTAGATGTTAGATCCTGGTCTCCATTTATAATACATATAAAAACTTAGTCAAAGTTGACATGGTAAACAATCTTTTACCCTTTTAGTGAAGGCATAATAGGTGCTGTATCTTGCATCATCTGATATTTTAAGAGTATAAATGGAGCTCTTCATTTAATAAAAGCTAATATAGTAGTATTTATAGTCAACCGACCAAACAAGAGGGACCGAAGGAATGGATACTAAAATGAAAAAAATGTTTGAATAATCCTTGATGTCTTCTAAGCTAAGAGGTCTCTCAACTTTTCTCGACTTTTTCAATCAATCAAGAAGTTTACAATACGCTCTTCAAATTCTATGGCCATTGTATATTTCTGGTCAGAGAAAAAGACAGCATCATTTTCATCACTTTTTCCTCCATTGTCCCTGGCCTGTCTATAAATTCTACTGGCCAAATCTCTCGACAGTGGCCAAAACCGTACGGAAAATGTTTGCATTATTTCCTTTAAAACATAGGAGATTCTTTCAATCAAATGGAGATATTCTACAAGAGCACATGGCCTTCAACTTTCTGGGTTCTCTTCTATTATAGTTTAAACATTAGTCCATATTAGCTTTCTTAAGAACACAAGTGAAGAAGGAAAAGGTTTGAAATGCTTGGCACAAATAGCAAGCTCTTAATTTGTTTGGCAATCTGTTATGGTCCAGTTAAGGAATTTATCATGCACACAATTTACACGTGCAAAGTATTGTAAACTTTAGTTCTGAAATATCAGAAGTATAGTCTATTTACTCTACACCTTTTTTTTTCCTCTTTAATTAGTAATTAATAATAAGCTGCTAGAGAGAGTAAAACCTGCTAATTTAATATATTATGAATTATCTCTCCTAAAATTCTAAATTGTTGAGCTAAAATTTAACTTTTGTTTAGAAAAATAGGGGCAAATAAGGATCGAAGCCTAGACCTTTTGATCATAGAAACTCTGATATTATATTATGGATCATTTCTCTCAAAAGCTTAAACTACTAAATAGAGGTACATAAATAATTTTATATCTTAATATAGAAAACCTCTTGTGTCTAGCATAGAGAAATTTTATTTAGATATAATTATTTGTGTGTCCATCAACCACTAGAATTCATATATAAATAAGTGAAAAATTCATATACATAATTGAGAAAGCGGATGATAATATTATTATTTATTAGTACATTCACCCCATTCTCTAATTATATAGGTGAACTTCTTAATTATTTACATATTAATCACCAGTGGTCAATTAAGACTCTAAAGCATACGGGGGCATCACCAGTAGAAGAAAGTTGTCGACTTGCACCCACATAGACTTAGACCTGGGCTCACACACAATAGGAGCAAGGTGTGTAGCAGTGGCTGTTACACCATGCAGTAGCTTATGCTATATAGCATAAAAGACGCGTGCCTCATGATCTCATGGCTGAGAATTAGAGTTAACAACGAGTCAGTACACTGAGGCAGCGGCAAGAAACTTTTCACGCATGATGTTGGAAAAATAGTAATCTGTCTTTTGCCATTCGTGTTTGGTCATTTGTACTGACCCAGTATACTCCAACTATCATGCCAATTGGACATCCATCCATCCTGATATTTGTGCTTTATATTATATCAAACAATATCTTTTGCTCATACGTGTCGACCTCACATCATCTCAGTTTACCAATTAACAAATCTATTTAACAAATCTATTTAACAAAATATTTGTCTGTACTTAACTACCAATTTAAGACAGATTGTTGTTGTGGTAATGTGTTAAGTAAATTGATCGTTAATTAAGTATATTTAAGTTATTGATTAAATAGGTTTGTTATTATTAGCCGGTTACTAGGTTAATGTATAAAGTGAATAAGTAGCATTATATGTATCTTCAATTCTTCATGTATTATAATTAATTTTCCTAATGTGGCTACATATTGAAATAATTGTGGCACTTAACACTTTAAAATGTCCGTTTAACTTCTCATATTGCAACCAATACCAATTTATCGTTGTCATACATGAAAGAACAACTAAGGGTCAAAATCATAGACCTAACTAAGGCGAGTTCTTAAATGGGAACTGTCAGCTTAGGATCGTCATGGTTTTGATCTATAATATACTAAAATAAAATATCAAATGATTGTTTTGCCCTTATTTTCTTTCTTTGATTTCTTCTCTCTCTCCTCCCTCCTGCCATCTGCCACTATTCTCTTGCCCCCACCAGCGAGAGCACCTCATTCCATGGTGTGAACACTATTTGCCTATGGCTAATCGCACTTATGTTTTCTCAAGTCTATATGATAAGAAGGCACTTCCTAATATGGTTACAAAGTTGTCGAATACTGACACTGCCAATATATTAGAGACCACTGGATAGAAATATTCAATAAAAATTGACAGTAGCGATATTGTAATGGAGGTTGCAGACAAGGTGTGCTGTGGAAAGGGATGAAATTGAGAAGTGTTGTTTGTACTACTCTTTATTATAGACACCCAGACACCCAAAGATAGGATTAGAAAAAAATTATAAAAAAAAAAAGAAAAGTAAAAAAAAAAAGGAAAAAGAAGAGAGAGAGATACAGAATATCAAAATATATTAATTAATACACTATACAAAAAATATTTCTCAATGAAATTTGGGGAGGGGAATATTTGAATAGAAAAAAAAATCACATGACACAGTTGAAAGTGATGGTGGCTAGTTGTGGTGACACAGCGGTGGAGGTAAGAGGGGGGAGAGGAAGGGAGATGCTAGACAATGAGTGAGAGAGTGATTTTGATAAAGGATAAAATAGATAAATTATATAAACATAAATATTAAAATATAAATCTAAATTATTATAGAATTATTCTTTTTTATTTGATCTCAATCATTCATTCAATTTTTGATGACTAAGATTTAGTCACCACCATGGTGACAAACTCAGCCTTCCTTCTATGATAAGCCACCTCCTAACTAATGGTCACACATCACTTACGGTCACATAATGGAAAAAAAGAAAAAAAAGAAAAAACGTAAAACATTGTTTTACGGATCAGTTTTTCCGCGTCCAACCTTAATTAATATGAATTAGTTGAGTGATTGTGTGGTCCCCCTTAACGTTGCAAACTACTAATGTAAGTTTTCAGACGAGGATGACGCAAAACACCAATTATAGGATACCAAGCTTAGTTTTGAGACAAATAAAATGCTTTCGATGGAGGAATCTTATTCCAATAACAGGAGCTTATGTGTATAAATGCTGAAACCGGTGAAGCCAATAGCAGAGGGGCCTAGCACTCCTTGCTGGTTCTGGTACATCATACTCACAGTCCTTCCTAGCTAATTGCTCTATATATATTTGTTATGCACCTAACCAAGAAATTAAAATTGGGAAACTCAAAGGCAATTCGATCGAGGGTGGAGAGAAACGAATATGAGAAGGGAAATAAAGGCGGGGACAAGAATATATGCGCCTTGCACACTTTCTTTGAAAGGTTATGTCAATGCCCTAACCATCCAATATAATGCGCTTGCATAATCCATCTTGCACTCCTTTGCGATTGTTCTAAATTGACCAATCAAGGGAAACCTTTGCAAACAAATGCATAAAGTTTCTTTGGAGTAAGAATGTGAACGTACCCTAAAGCTAGCTAGATCTCACTATGTTCGTTCTATGTTTATACATGCATCGTTTAATTAAGCATAGATTTTTATATTTTGATATTACTTTATATTAAAGAAGAACGGCAACGGATTCTCTTTTATGAATCAATCTACAATGTTAACAAGGCGCACTATGTCTTACCTTGTTGAGTTTTTCGAGTTTGACCATCCTAGTGGTGCTACAACCTTTTTGATTCCATTGGTTTTGGGCGCTCCACGCAATGAAATAAAGTGAATTCCAGAACAGGACTAGGACATAGACCAGGCAAGCCTGTACTGAAAGTAATGGCAGCTATATAGTTTAATTTCTAAGGACACACACTGACACAAAACGGAAGATGCATTGATTCCATTTTTGCTTTATGGGCGGTGGAGATATCATTTTTTACTTTAATCTAATATTAACCAGCACTTGCAGTTCTTAGATTTTAAGATGATAAGAAAACAACATCATTAACCTCTTACTTGTGAAGGGGTTAACTTTAAGCCTTTGTAAGACAAACTTGATCTTACCACAGTGTATGCATGCCCTTGCCCTTACGTGATGTAACAGTTTTGCCTACATTTAATCGAGTTAGCTGTTACAAGAGAAATGTGTAATTTTAAATATCAAATGGGAATTGGAATCCTTGAATGATTGCGAGTCATGTATGTACTACAAAAATATAAGGTCAAGAAGACAGTTGGTAGAATACAAGGTACAGCTGTTGAGGGATGTTAGCCGCTACATAGAGATAGTTTGTGAGAGGCTATGCCTGAGAGTGATTGGCGAGCAAAGAAGCATATATATATATATATATATATATATATATATATATATATATATATATATATATATATATATATAGACTTCAAGCTTTATAGTCAAGATCAGTCATTGTGCATGAAGCAGGTTCTGCAACAGTAGGTTAATTTTTTAATTGTATATGATGTTCTTGTTGCTGTTGCTGTAATAGTTCAGCCCAAAACATAGAAGCCACCTTCATAACTCAAATATTTTAGCAACTTACTTATGGCTGCTTACTTCAGCAGCCTTACGGGGCTCTTAACTATGTGTATTATTGATTAAGTTACTTGAAGATTTTAAAGACTTTACGTCTTAACTTTTTATATTAGTCGTATATATAAATAGTATATACGTTGCTAGGGGTCAATGCAGTAGTAATTTGTGGGAGAGGATTTAGGTTCGAACTCTTAAAAAAAAAAAAAGATAATTATTGAGAAGACCTTTTGACTAGGATCAAAGTGCAAAGGATCTATTTAATTGGACTACAAGGATTCAAGTTAAAGACTGATTTAAAACACTTATTTTATATGGGTTGATTTGGAAGACATTTTTATCAATAGTGTTATTTTATATGGGTTGATTTGGAAGATATTTTTATTAATAGTGTTTTGATCTATTAATTAGAGATTAATGATCAAGATATTTTGATATTTGATTTTTATTATTTGGGTTCTTAATTAAGATTTGTTAGGTTCACATCTTTTAGTTAGCATCATATCTTTTAGTTAGAATCAAATCTTTTGAGATGAAATCAATTTTTTTTTTTTAATTAGGATCAAGTCTTTTAGGATTTTTAGTTTTTATTATCTTTTCTCTTTTTTATGTTTAAATAGGCAAATTGACCTATAGATTAGACAGAATTTTTATGATCAATATATTTGTGAAGTTTATTCTTTTTTACTTATATAGTTTGTGAGGTTTTGGTATTCTTAATTCTTGATCTATTTATAAACAACGGGTCAAAAATTCTAATCTTTATCCTAAGGCTCTCTATCACGGGTTGAATAAGGGTCGCGGATTGCATATCCCAAGGTTCTGACTCACGGGTTGAGTAAAGGTTGTGGGTGCCATACAGATTCAAATTCCTTATAGATGTCACATTTCTATATGGGGCGCGTATCACGTTTTAATCATGATAATATCCGAAAAATAAATCTCACAATAATATCTATAAAGATGCATTAAATACCAAAAAAGTCAATTGCCGCTTTTAAATTTAAGCTCTCTTTTTTTAAGGGGTTAAGGTCATTTGATTATCATCTGAACGAACTTCTTTTTGTGGGTAAGGTATTTATATTTTAGTGAAAAATAATAAGTTAAAAATAAGAAAAAAAAATTCTAGAACTTTAACAGAAATTAGGTCACTTATGTTCATATAATGATTTCGTAATAATTGTTCTTAATAACTACTATTTTTCTCAAGTGGCATTGAAACACTAACATAAAAAATGAAGATAAAGCTGCTACCAAAAAATTTTATTGTACCCGTTAATAATTTTACATAGACAAAACTCAAAAACATGTATATGTTACGAACAATCATTCATGTATTTGGAGGCTTTTACAGCTCCTGAGACCTGAATAGCATTAAAGATGATCTAGACAACCTTTGATCTTATTGTTAGCGACCCTTCATATAGAGCAGGAAAATCACTGGCTGAGATTTTGTGCCGTGACATCCAAAACTTCTTAACTGCATTCAAAACCAGCATACAGTATGTTTCTACTCAAGCAATATGCACACTTCTAAATGAGAAAATGATCAAGAATTCTTCCAAATTGCTTAATCACTGATTGTTCCGGCCTCTATTAACCGGGTTGGAGGCCGGGATTTCATATCACTTATAGTACCCAAGTTTCACAGAGAAAAATAATCGTTTCACATTTATTTTGTAACTTTAATTTATATAGTTACACTGATACTTATTTAAGAATAAAAGAGAGAGATATACATTGAAAATTATATTTCTCTTGTTTTACTGCTTGAAAAAAAGAAAGTGATGTAAAAATATTATAATAAAAATGGTTTTAGAATAGTTTTTGTACAAGAAATTGGTTTTGGTCCACAAGTCCCAAGATTGGAGCAATGTTGCTCTTGTTTGAGACAAATTTTCTATTCTATTGGGTATATTACTTTTTATCATTTATGGTGTAACACCAGTCACAACACTAAAATGTTAAAAAAAGTCGAAACAATGTCCACATAGTTTAGTGCCAATAGAGATTGACTAATTTGGCCATTTTTCGCTTATATGTTGTTATAATTTGTGTTCAATTTCCAAAGTTCTCTGGTGAATAATTTATAAATATCTCTATAAATATTTAATTAACCCAAAAGTATGTTTTTGTCTTGAAAATGACCACATAATTGAGATAATATGCAATGAAGAATAAACCAAAACAATAATTTTTATTTTTTTTTTCCAATTGAATGGCATATAAAATATCTCAATAGAATTACTAGTATTCAAACCATATTACCCAGGAATTCACTAATTTGACCTGACCGAATGGAGGTCCTTAAAGGGAGTAGGGGTCTCCCAATAAGAATTTTTTCCATTCGTAGGGCTCAAACCCGAGTTGGCGTAGTTGGTAAAAAATAATTTCGTATTCCACAAGAATATGAATTTGATTCTTGTTGTTAATATGAGAATCCTTTTAGTGGACAATCTCATAAGTTTCCAGTAAATAATCTCTGAGTCTTGGGGCTTTGATATAACCCTAGTGGGATAACCGACACCGAACCTATCTAATTTTTCTTTTTAAAAAAATGTCTCTCTCATTGGCGCAACTATGTATACAATTTGAAAGATTAAAGTTCAATAATTTTCCCAAATTGATTTAGATTTTGATATCGGGCCCGAATGCACGTGAAAAAAAAGGCCAAAAAAAAAATGGATATCGGGCCTAACAGTAACATCTCATTGTTGTACAATTAGGAATTTGTAGGTCACTTATTATTAATTTATTTCATGTATGTTTTTCTTTTTTGATGTATTGTATTTTCAATTTAAGGATAATTTAAGAGAGATTAATTTTGATGCATTATTAATGTAAATTTTTTTTATTATTGTCCAATTAGATATTTTTATTTATAAAACTTCTAAAATAATAAATAATTAAGTCAAATACTCTTATTTATTTTGTGTAAAAAAAAATTTATACCTATAGTATATTAAATTTAAAGTCAATTTAATAATTCAATTGGGGTTCTAAAGTCTAGTGTTCTGCTATCTCTAAATGATTTTTATGGGTTTTCCTTAAATTACTATTGTTAAGCAAGGCTTCCAATAGTGACTATTAGAGGCTTGCTTATTTAATTTCGCCTTAGAATGTGGCTCATTACGTTAGATAAGTCCAATCAGTACTTCTTTTATGCTTTTACCATTTTTTGTACAGATTTAATTATTTTATTCATTTTTTGCTTCTCACTTTATCGAATTAATAAAGTATTGGTTATTCTTGTAATTTTACACTCAACATAAGTCAAATTTAAATATTTTAATCAAAACTCAAAAGATAGATAAATGAAGAAATTATTTTCAGCATAGTGATTACTAATGGCATGCAATGGCGCATTGCTCATGCACGGCAAAGTTATTTCTATTGCATGAAGTATTAAGATAGTTTTTTATTTACTAAAGAGTGAATCACACAAGAAATAAATTTAACTTGTAATGGTAAGAGTAAGTGCATGTTTGGGAACTAATAGAAACAACTTTTCTCTAAAAAAAGTTATTTTGAAAAAAATAAATATGTTTGACAGTTTTGATTGACAAAATTATAATCTAAATATGATAATTTAAGTTGTTATTATGGAAATAATCATAAGCTACTTTTTTTATTATAATCAAAATATATAATACCTAACATACTCTAAATTTATCAAATTAACCATAAATATCAAATATTATATAATTTAAATAATTATTTTATATTTTTTTATACAATTTAAACAAAACTTATTATCTTAAAATCACTTCTTAGTTGAAATACTCAAATATAAATTAATTTTTATATAATCGATTAGGTGAAAAAATGATTATACAAATAAATAATTTTTAAAATAATTTTAGAATACATTTGGTTATACTTTTTGGGGCAATACATTATTTTTTTATTATTAAAATTTCTTATCATATATTTGAATAATTTTTAAAAAATAATCAAAATTTAAAAAAAATCCATTTTCAACTTTTTGTAAAAGTTGAAAAAAAAAAGCTTATAAAAAATTAATATTTTAATTTTTTTTAACTATATATAAAATTAAAATTTCATGATCATTTTTTTTAAAAGTTAAAACAAATACACCATTAATCTTTCAATTATTTCCAAACACATGCTAAGTATATAACAAAAGGAAGCACTTCCAAAAAGAATGATCAATCGAGAATTAAGTGTGACATAATCTCATAAGATCAAATATTGACAAAGCATAACTCCAAAATAGCAATTATATTACCATGTTACTTAGGGAATGGAATGATTTATGAATTTTTAAATTGATGTATGATATTTTATATATATTTTTGTCTTTGCTTTTTTCATCTAATAAAAATTTCAAAAAATTTTAGGGGGAAGAAACCATTTCCTACTATCCACTAATTGATTAGCAACAGTACATTGACAGCACCCCCACCTCCCCACGTGTCGCTTGGCTACACGTTATTGCCCGTACACCGATGCCATGCGCTTGGTTTCGCGTTTAAACCCAAAGGTTTTCACCTTTGCCCCTCCAAATCCCAATACGCGCTCTACTGTGCTGCTTGTGTGCCTCATAAATTTGGTGTCTTTTGGGTTTGTTTTTCACCCCGTCGTTTGCTTTGTGCTACAGCCACTGAAAGGAAAAAATGGGTAGAAAACTCAGTGCTTCCAAGAACATCGACAAGGTTCCCATGGTACCCTACAAACAATCTCATGTTTATGTTTTTCTGTTGTCTTTTGTTGTTGTATTTACCACTCTTTCCTCTCCGTATGTACAATATAATGCCTATTTTATTTTTATTTTGTTATCATTATTTTGGTGTAGTATTTCAGTAGCTTCTATGTGCATGTGCTATTTCTTGTGTTCATCATGTTGTTAATGTTGTTGTTGTTGTTGTTGTTGTTTCTGTAGTTATGAGGAACTGTTTCTTTTTTTCACCTTACGGCGTTGTCTGCATGGATCTTTACTTAGGGCTTTGGTTTGGTTAGGGTTTTTGAACTTTTTTTTTTCCTTTTTGACGTGGGGTTTTTGAACTTAGAAAGGATGAGCGAAGAAAGGAGTAATTTTTGGGACTAGGAGTGAAGATGAGAGCTTGCATTTTGTGTTTTTTTGCATTGTAAGTTTGTTGCCCCAACTATATACATGACTTTGTACTTTCTCTGAGGAAAGCTTGCGTTTTTCTTTTCCTTTTGTGGCATTGAGGCGGTTCTACAAATACTGTTTTCAAGGAAGAATGTCATAAGTTCAGGTTTCTTTAGTTTTTTGTTCTTATTCTATTATGGGAAACATAGCTAAGCATATACATAATATACTATATTTGAATCAGTGTCACCACTGGAGTTATATGATCAAATAAACTGAGCATATGGATCATCATGGTCTTAAAACCTTTCTACTCTGACCACTGACTTTTTTTTTTTTGGGTGTTCTTTGGAAGCCTGAAAACCCGTCTCTGGAGAGGGTGGAGCCACAGCCTTCCACTGGAAACATAACATCGCCAGGACCAGTAGAGTCTCAGCTTGAAAATTCAAACCCCATGGGTTCCCCACTGAAGTATCCAAATCCCTCCGTGGATGTAGTGGTGACACATAATGAAATAAGCCCGGCACAAGAGCAAGTAAACCAAGAATATGTGCTGCTAAAGAAGCCTGCTGCATATAAAAGGAAAAAGCTCAAATCCCTTGGTTCATCTGTGAGGCGTTCAGAGCGCATTAAAAGTGCAGTTGTTCATACCTATAACTCCAATCGTGGCATTGAATACATTGAAGATGGAAGTGAAAGTGAGAAAGATGAGCCTGTTACTCAAATGGAGCAAGTATTGTCTGAGCTAGAGCCAGAGCAAGAGCAAGAGCCAGAACCAGAACCAGATCTAGAGCCTGAGCCTGAGCCTGCACAAAATTTGTGCATAAAGAGATTGGGTGAAAAAGTTGAAAATGTCATACAAAGAGTAGAAGCTCTGGAAAAGTTCAAAGAATTATTCAAATCCAAGGTACTTTATAATTCTAAACTCAAGATTACATATTACATATTACATTTTTCTTGCACCTATTGTGTTGTCTCTTTAGCTTATATGCTAAACATGTAGCAGGTTGATGAAAATCCTGGCTTATATGAAGTCCCATCCATTAGTTACCTGGGCTTGTACATTGACTCACAGAAGAAGGTTCTGTTTCACATTTTTTAATGCAACCTTTAAGCTTCGGCCATTCAGTTTTGGGCTGATTTTCCTATTCTTGTTGTCACATATATATGCAGATTGAAGCTCTAACTGCAAAGCTGGAAAATGCTCTTGGCAAAATTGAAGTGGTATGTTATGATGTTGCTTGCAACAACAGATTGTTGCTGCTTCATTATTATTTTTGTCCTGCTGCATCTTGAGTGTTATTACTGTGAAATGTATTATTATCCACTATCATAATATCTTTTCTTTTTCCTTATCTCCGCAACTCTACACCTTTCATTGGTTACCATCGTTTTTATAACATCTTCATGAAGAATATAGTGTTTTGAAGAACTGTCTTCTTTATGAGCATTTATCAATTTCCAGAGACCTACAAAAGTTTTTTTAGAGCGTTAATGTTTCTTTTGTTTAGGATCAAGAAACCTTACTTGAGATGGATAAAACATTTTTTCAAAAAATAATTGTTCTTGCGGTTGCTTCTTGCCAACCCCACCTAGGGGAAAAAGGAAAAGGCATTGTGGTTGTTGTTGGTTCTTGTTGTTGCTTCTTGCAATACTTAGCTCTTAGTGCTGGTCCTCTTCTGTTATTGATGTAGTATCTGATGTTGTGGCATCAAAAAGTTCATTTATAAGTTACCTTGAAATTCCTAAAACTGTGTTTACCTATTTGATTGAACATTTTGTAAAGTTGATGTGCCTCTGATCATAGATAGCTCTATCTTTGTAGTATGAGAAAGAGAATCGTGTTTTGGTTGAAGTTTTGGATAAAATGAAGGATGCTGTTAATGCTTCTATGGTTTCAAATCTGGCAAAAGCTACTGAAGCAGCTGTTAATGCATCGGCTCAAGCAATCCGCACTGCATGCTCGGCTTCTGCAGCTAAAAGAAAGAGAAATGCTCAAGAAAGCTGAAGAGAATCTTGCAATTGCTAGCTGGTTGGGGCTGGCTGGGGAGGAGGGGCTAATGCTGCTTGACATTTGCTTGTACATGCTAAAATCCTAGAAATAGACTAGACACTTGGCACTTAATCTGCTATTTGTGTCTTGACCTAGAGCTTGCTTGTTGTCAAGTACTTCTATTGCATGAATTTCTGTTGCCTAAAATGATAATTTGAACTTGTTTGTGGTTTTTCATTTTTTGGGTCTTCTTTTTAACCGCTGGTACATTGTCACAGTCTTGGGTAAAATAAAAGTTACCCTGTAATCTTGTTCCTCTTAGCTTAACATACTAAATATTCCCCCACTTGAAATTTGGTAGTTGTATTTAACGTCTTAAGCTCACCTCATGCGATCTCCAAAAATCATTATCAGTTATCACCTTATTGTTTATCAAATCTTCCAACTGCTGCAAGCTTTGAATGCCCCCCTTTCCAGTCACGCTAAATAGCCCTTCTCTCACAGCTAAACGCAAGTCCATGAGCCCTTGTAGCCTATAAGCCCCCATGAACCGATCCATCTCAGCAACTAGAATTGCCAAACATAGCACAACGAACCAACCTCTGTGAATGTTGAAGCTAATATAATTCCCACAAGCTAATATAAAAACCGCCAGATGGCTCAACAAACAAAGCAGTGTGTAATCAACATATAACAATTCAAAAAACTCCCAACAGCACCAAGCCACTTACAAGACTATCAGATACCACCTGCTAAAGCAAAATGCGCACCCAACACAAATTATCTTACCCCAAATGTGCGCGCCCCTTTCGGGTGTTAACGACAAAAAGATGGAGGCTGCTGGTGATTATGGCTACAGTTGTGGCTCAATTGGCTTTTCTTGTGTTTTATACCATGCTTTGTGGTTGATTCTTTGCCTTTTGTGACGTTATAAGAAATGCGTACCACATATAACTAACCGTTTTAACTGTAAGAAAAGCAAGGCTTGTGTACATAAAAAAGTGAAAAAGGGCAACAATTAGCCCCGGTCGTCACTAGGTTTGGATTCATGATTTTATTTATTTATGTGGAAATACAGGAAATATTTGCAACAAATATAAAGAAATATTATTAAGAGGATAAAGAAATACTTATTAACAGTGGTCCACTCTAGGTTCTGGAATCCAAAATTTGTATTTTCTGTGTAAATACGAGAATTTTTGCAGCATCATTATAAGTGATGTTTTGATGTTGCTTAAAATTTTGGTTTACTGCTCTTCATGGCAGCACTCGTCGAGTTTAGTAGAAAACTTGTAGAGATCATCGCTTTTGGGTGTTTGTGGTTCTGTACTTTTGTCGTCATCACCATCATCCTCACTCCTTGTCTCTTCAGCAATTGGAGATGAGAAGTCCAAGCACATTCCCTGAATAACATGCTCATATGATTCGGAAAGGTCTTGAGAAGCTAGTTGGTGGTACTCCACAAGCTGGTGAAGGCACTGATTTTCCCTGACGAGGTTTGCATTTTCATTGGCAAGCCTTGACTTCTCTGCAAGAAGTGCTTCCAGCTGAAGCCTCACCTGTAGGCACAAAGCCTCACAATATAAGTTTGCTTTATGTATATTTTACTAATTAACATATATGTATGTCAAGATTATATAGATTCCTTACAAGATCATCTTCTTCTAGCCTCACTCCTTTTGCAGATCCATCACGCAGTCTCCTATTCTCCTCTTCAAGCAGACCACATCTTTCTTGCATAAAACATAGATCTGACTTAATAGACTTCAACTCTCTTGCAAGTGAAGCTGCTTTGGTTGCCATTGAAAGTGCAAGCTGCAACAGGCAAACAATGAACAATTAGCTGGGAAATTTGGTAAACTCACTTAAAATTAGGGGAAAAAATGGTTATTAGTAACAGAAAATACCAACATTTTTTGCTCTCTTAACGTGCCTATCCTGTATCTTTTGCCCATCAGCAGCAATTTCTTCGGAGACATCACCACTGTGATCAAATTTCCTTTTTGTTCCTTGCTTTGACTCATCTTTCTCTTTCTCTTCCTCTCCTGAACTCTCTTCCTTGTTTTCTGCCTTGTCAAATTTGCTGTGAAATATATCAGTTAAGGTGGGAGGATGGGCCAGTTCTCTAGCACCCTGTGCAAAACAAACAGCTGGAAGCTTTAATGAGCTGGTCCTTCAACATTTAATTGTAGTAAAATTAAAAACCTAGAAGAACAATTAACATCAATTTCAATATTTTGTTACATATATCAAAGGTGTGATTTTCATTGAAGAGGATTTTGCATCATAGTACCCCATCAAACATTAAACATTAAATTGTTATGAAAATGCTAGATCTGAGGAACATGAATAGATAGATAGATAGATAGATACCTGTAGGGCATTGTCCAGATTGTTAGACAACTGAGACAGCGTATGTGCAACTGAGTCAAACCCTCTGATCAGTAACATGGAATCTTCCTTCAGCCTATTGGCTCGTTCATTCTATACACACAAAAATAAAAAAATAAAAATAAAAAATCCAGTAACCACATTAATTAGTCTTCCATGTATCTCATTGGAATCCAATCAAAATAATCATCAAGCAAAATAAGACACTAACCATACGAGTGTGAGTAGAAGGATGAAGATCTTCACCCTTTGAGAATTTTCCCTGAGGATCATCAAGAAGCGTGTCAATCCTGCTCCGGAGAGTGCTCCAGAAACGTTTATCAGATGATGGGCTGAACATAGGAGAGGAACCCATCACACATGTACCTTCCTGTCATCACAACCATTATCATATTTTACTATACATATACAACTCAAAATTCAGAATAAGCATAACAAATAGCAAGGCCTGAGCTTAACAAAGAGATAAAAAAAAACCTGTTTGAGGTGTAGAGGAGAAGGCGTCTCCAATGAGGTGGCCATTGGTAATTGGCGTATGGTAGTGGCTGCAATAGGGTGAGTGTGTTGAGTTGGGAGGGGAAAGGGAGGGGAGATAGAAGAGTAAGGTAAGGAAAGGAAAGGTTAACGGCTAGTTTTGAAAAGTGGGTTTGGAGGGTGGGGATTTTAAATAGATTGGGGGAAGCCCATTTGGGTAACGTTCGGAAAATGTATCTGAAGCTTGTTATTGGGATGGGTAAAGTGTGATTGCTTTTCAATGCCCCGCACCTAATATTAATATTGATTAGTGTAACTAATTTGTAATTATTGATTAGTGTTAATTAGATCTACAGCTCTCGGTTAAGTTTGGATTTTATTACTAATAATAATAATTATTATTATTATTATAAAGGTAATTTCTCATCTGTGTATATATTTAATAAGTATTTTAGGATAGTATGATAAAATAATAATTTTTATTGCACTAATTATGTGGTTATAATTTTTTTTGGTACAAACGTGATTACAAATTTATAAATAAATAAAATTATTTTAATATTTTTAACTTTAATTACAATTTACTTTAATACGCTTCACATAATAATTATTAATTTAATAATATAATAATAACAACAACAACAATAATGATAATAAAATCCTTAGAGGATAACTTTTGCGAAAAAACTGCATTCTTATACTTTCATAATTAAACAAGATTTATGAGTAATTTAAATAGGTCAAATCTATAAGAATATCTCAGTCTCACAATAATAATAATAATAATAATAATAATAATAATAATGATAATAATAATAAAGAAGGAAACTTTCCAACATCGGTTGGGTGTTTCTAAATATGTTAACTTAATAACTATGATATTATATGAAAATATATTATTCAACTATTTTATTATAAACTTGTACTAAGATCAGTTTATTTGTTAAATTTAACTTTTAAATAATTAAGTTGATAAATAAAAATCCCTAAAGTTAAAAAAAATGAAATAAACAAAAAATATATATTATAACAAAAATACTACTAATATTATTACACCTTATGAATAACTTAAACGAAAGTCTAGAATAATGAGCACACCTTTCATAAGTTATTACTATTGATGAGTTGGCAAATCAGTATCAGAAGGATCTATTCAGTCATTAGTTAAAACTTAGAGATTAATTAGAAATATTTTAAAATTTATGATATTAATTTGTAAAAAGGCAAGAATTTAACTAGTGTGCGTACTATTTTCCCTAAAAAAGCTCTAACGATAAGTTATTTAGCATTCTCATTTGAAAAAGAAAATTGACAATATTTTAGCATTAAAATATTACTCCTTCGTCCTATAGTAACCGTCATTTTTTTCCAAAAAAAGAAAAAAAAAAGAGTTTGGTTTTAGAATTTCAACAAAGAATTAATTACTATTTATTTTACAGCAATTTTATCCTTACGTTCATTAATTGTATTTTTTTATTACTCTTTTATCATCTCCTTTGTCAGCCATCATAATTCTTTTTTCTTTTTCTTTTTTTTTTTTTCATGGTTATTCAGTCAAAAGGTGATACAGTTTTTTACTAATTTGTTTTTTTTTTCCCGGAAATTAAGAGGATTAAGTGTTCAAATATTGTAAATCCACATCAATCTCTTATATTGCAGTCATAAAGTGTTCAAATAATCGGCTTGTGGAATCAATTGCAACAAGCTAATAATACACGCAGGAAAAGGGAGCGGACGGCCAGCAACCATAGATAACAAATTGCTTGAGAAAGGCAACAGAAACCATAAAGAAGACTGTTATTTGAATACTTCTGATGGATATTAATTAGAAGACAGTTCTATTTTTAAGATACTTGGATTTTTTTTTTTTTTGTCAAAATTGTTCAATCTATTTTTCACCCCAGCCTCATGGTGTCCCTAAAAGATGTCTTGGATTGATGCACAAATAATATTTTTCACCCACAAATATCAGAAGTTAATACCATATCGCTTCTTGCCTTGCCAGATATACAAAAGCATAATTGGTAAATATAAAACTGCGTGGACTACGGAGTACGAAAATCTGAAATGCAACATATTATAGCTCTAGCTATTGCGTCTGAAACAAGCTTTGCCTGTAAAAAATATTAATTGACCTAGACATTGATCTGAAGCAGAAGTTACATGCGTGAGTCCTATGAATCTTCCTTAATTTCAAGGCCCTTCAATTTTGACTCCAATTCATCATGATCAGAATCTACCTCAGCCTCCTCATCAATGTCTTCTCCTTCAGGATCATTCTCATCCAAAGGACCCAGCATTTCAGGTGACCGGTTAAATATACTCTTCACCTCATCAATCCCTTCATCAGATATGAAGTTAGCATTGATGTTTAGCAACTTAAATCTAGGTTTTTGCACAACAGCCTAGCTCCTGATCTTGTGTCCCAAGTGCTTCAGCTGGGACAACTCCACCATCAGAGCTTACCCTGGTAGATGAACACCAAAAATCCACCAAGGCTGGGGAATGTTTCACAGTTTCAGATCCAGCAACTGCCCCTCGATCTCCCGTCATGTTATTATGGAAATGAAGAAGCCTTAGCTTCTCAGTAGAAGGAATCAATTCTGAAACTGCTTTTGCTGATTCCTTTGATATACCATCATTCATCAAATAAGTTCCTCCATGCTTTTTTGTGAACTTAGGAGCGAACCAAAGGCCCTAAACCCCTTTTCACCCATGGCATTGTTTGACAGGTTCAGATACCTTAAAACACAACCTTCCAGCACTCTAGAAAACATAGTCATCACTTCAAGAGCTTCTGCTTTTGGCCTTCCAGCGATGAAACCTGATAGATCTACTTCTTTCAACTAATCCCTAATTGACAATAGGATCGGCTCAGCAACAAAAGCAGCATCCAAGCCAAAACTTCTTTTGCTGAAACATATCTTGGTATAAGAGTTTGGTCCCCTCAATGGTTTCAGCGGTTCTGCTGCTTCCTCCTCATCAATAAAAGCTCTGCAACCTCCAGATACGTTGAAAACAGTCCCAACTTCACCGGTTTCACTAGCCTTTTCGGATATCAACCCGGCATCCTACTTCGTTCTCGGCCCTCTTTATCATTAGCTTACTTGATTCTTTGGCATAAATTTGCACAACAGAACTCCCATCACCACCAAGCTCCTTCTGAAAGCACTGGTTTGCAGTAGCAAAAGCTATATCCTCAATTTTCTTTGCATCCTCCTCTGCCTCTTGTTTGCTAAACAATCCATACTTTCTCGAGAAAAAGGATGGAGTTGTAAGGCTCTTGATCATTCGTTCTACCGGCATTAGCCTAGTACTCTGGTTTGGGGGCCATAAATTTATTGAGGATGGGCGATGTTGTTATGTCTGTGCAGCAGAATCCATACTAATAAATTACTGTTGCAACCTGGAAACAAGGGAACAACATTCAAAATTAAAAGCATACATTTTTAGGAACTAGATTATTAAAACGCTAGCATAACAAGTTGCATATGAAAAATGACAATTATAATTTGAAATTTGAATATCTATTGTGTGTTTAGGAAAGCTGAAAAATTAAAATTATTTCAATAATTGTTTATATAAGAATCAATTTATGTTTAGATATTTTAACTGAAAAATGATTTTGAAATAATCTGTTTTATTTGAATTGTATGAAAAAAAATTATTTTTATATGACAAAATTATTAAAAATGACATAAAATGATTGTTTATATTATATAATAGGGTTAATTTGGTAAAAATATAATAATTATGAAACAATCAATTTCTGCTTATAATCATAAACTCCAAAAATTTACTTATGCTTATAAGCTATTTTTTAACTTAAAATTATCAACTTTAACTTATAATCTATTTTAAAAAAATTTGCCAAACAAAATTATTTTTCCTAAAACAGCTTTTTTGCTAAAAACAAGCTGTTTTTGGAAGCGTCTCAAACATGCAGAGTCTTGGACCAAAAGAATAGCTATGGGTTATAGCTGCACATTATTGATAAAATGTAGTAATCAGCACATAATTATTTTTTAAAAAAAAATCCATAGAATTATTTAAATAATAAGATATAATTACAGTATAAACCTATGTACCAAAACTAAAAAAGTCCTGACTTCGCCAATAAAACAAATTATGCAAATGAGCGACCTTAACACAAAAGCACACATTATACAAAAACATTGATCCGGTTTTTTCAATGTGCAATGATATTGTTTCAGCGTGTGAACTGCAAAGTAAAGAATTCAAACAATTATAGTCACTCGAATTAGATAAGGAATTAGGAACGAAATTACAATGGGGGGGTTTGTGATCCTCGATGATTCACGAGGAGAAACATAAATTGAAACCAAAGACTATCCAAATTGGCAAATAAGGATTAAAAAAAACAAGGAGCACAATAATTGATTCATTTTCTACAAAATTACGAGTAAACTAACAAAGCAGAGTAAGAGAAAGTAGCTTGAGTGAGTGAGAACGCAATTTCGAAGAGGAAGAGAGAGAGACCCTAGTTTTGTAGAGCCCGCACAAGGGAAAGGGATAACTAATCACCCAGAAATTCGAAAATTGGAGGGAAATGAGACAATGATTACAAATATTCCAACTTTTATTTTATGGATAGGGCTATTGGCACTCTTCTTTATCTATCCACAATCTCCATTAATAATATATAATTTTAATTAGTTTGTTACTATTTATCTATTCACACTCTCATTTAATATTAATTACTCTCACATTTATTTTTTTAAAAAACTCTTCCCTCTACTTCATCGTATCACTAGTCCTCTACTCTATCACATTAGACTTTTCTTTTTATCATATAGAGTCCTTAATTTATTCATATTTTTATATTTCTTCAAAATTTGCTAAAAGGGTATATATAAATATTTACAACAATAGTTATATAAAAACACTAGTTTTTAAATGTTTATCATCAAAATATCTAAATAAAATTTAACAATCAGCCATTAATCAAAATATACAATACTACCAATAATACTATTTTATATTTTTGATTCTTTTTAAAAGGGAAATTTTTGAAAAGCATAGGATCCGTTTGATTTAATTTTTGGGAGAAGATCTTTTGAAAGAAGGTATTTTAAAAGAAAATTTTTTAGAGAAACTACTTTTAAAAGAATTATTTTTAAAAGAATAATTTTTGTTTGGTTTGAATATATCAAAAGTAAGTTTAGGAGAATAAATTTTATTTGGATAGGATAAAGTAAAATTACTTTTGGTTGTTAATGTGAGAGTAATAGTAAGATTCCTTTTTAAAAGATCTTTTTCTAGAATAAAAAGTAACCTCAAAGATACTTTTCCTAAAATACTTTTTAAAAATTCAAAAGATCTTCTAAATAGTAAGAAGTTAAACTAAATACTACCAATTATTATATAAAGTCATTGTCCTTTTTGTAGAAGGCCTTTTGATGGATCCAAAATGCAATCCAAATAGACACATAATTGTTGCAATCAATCAAAAAAGTGGGTAAATTTTTTTGAACTTAAGAGGAAAGTAAATTACAAGAAATTATGCATGCAAACTAGTATGAAAACCTATTCTTAATTTTTATGAAGGCTTATTGGGATAAATTAATATAAAATAAAAACATGTTAACTTTTGACGTAGACTTGCTTTTTCTTTTTCTTTTTTTGGACATGATGTGGAATTGTTATTATGAGTAATATTATATACTTTTTATTGATTATTGGATATTAATTTTTTTATTGGTATATTTTGATGTTAAGCATTTATTCAGAGCCTATATTTTTACATAACTTTTGTAGTAAATATTAGCATATTATTTTTTGGAAAATTTTGAGTAAATATAAAAAATAATAAATTAATAGAATAGAGGGAAGAGTTATACGATGAAATAGCAAGAAAAACTTTGTAAAAATAAATATAAGAGTAATTGATATTAAATAAAAATGTAAACAAATAAATAATAATATACTTATTAAAATTTAATTTTAATAACATTAGTTCATCTAAATGAGGGTAGTTTAGAAATTTAAGTTATAAATTAATAATGGAATATGTGAATAGACAAAATGGAGTGCCAATAGCTCCACCCTTATCTTATATGGAAAATTATTTGGAACCAAAGCGTGGCTGAAATTTGAAATTTCCTTCTCTTTTTTGATACGAAATTGCTGTAATATCCTTGCATTCAAACCGCGGGTGTGGTCCTGTGTAATTGAGATTGAGAGCGTGATTTTGTTTAGGGCCGCGGTTTGTTTTTGCTATCTTTGGGCCCTTATGACCTTGTCGAACACATGCTTACATGAGATTAAACTGGAACAATTTTGGGCTAAGGCCCATATGTAAATAGAGTTCATTGTGTTTTGTGCAAACAGTTATTTTTTATGCATATCAAACCGCAAAAAATATTTGCAATTTCTTGAGAAAAAAAATCATTACAAAATGTTATGGTTGATCACTGTAAGTTCCAAGTACTTAACAACCTGACCAAAAAAACAAGTACTTAACAATAATAATTTTGAACTTGCAGATGAGTGTATCAAAATTAAACTATTTGTATTTTTAACATAATGATAATTTATGATTTATTTTCTATTATTTTCCTTATAATCTTGAAAATATGAAATAAAATAAAATAATATTGAATTTCTGTATTTGTTACATAACACATATTGAATAAAAAAACATGAATAGAATGCAAACTAATATTCTTTAAGTTTTTTTGTCTACTTAAAGATTTTTATTTATTGTATTTAAGTATTTTTTTAATAATTAATCATACTTTATAAAAGAAATTCATTTTGTAATTTTTTTTTGTGTTTACATTTTTTAATTCCTTAAATACCTTCAAATTGAAATTTTTATTTCATATAATAATATTGCATTCCATTTTCAACTGTCTGTTTCATGTGTTGAAGTTAAAATGTGCTTTTGATTAAAGAGAAAGTAAAAGAAAAGCCTCAGAAACTGTTTTGTTTTCATTTACGATTTTAGTTTACATTTTTTTCATTCAACTAGTTTTTATTTAGAGTATCAGCCTTTTTTTTTTTTTTAAGAAATGGTTTTTGTACCATTTAAAGTGATAGATATACATTTATAGATATATTTTATTTTTAGAGTTAAAAGTGTTAAAAAAAAGTCTGATATAACAATCACAAAATTGTGGGACCCTTTTTTCGTGTGTGGGTTATAATAATGACAAAATTGTGGGACCTATTTTTTTGTGTATGGATATTTATATATATCTCTAAAATTAAATATATAAATAATATAACTCTTTTTTTTTTTTAAGTGTGAATCATAGACTCTTCAACTATAAAGCTAAAGATTATTTATTATTAGATAAATTATATTAATCTCTCCTATAATTTAGTAAAATTCACCACAACCACCTTTATTTATCTAGACTAAATTAACTTTCTTTTGAGAAAGATTAGTATTATATTTATAAAAATATTTAATATTATATTTTATAAAAATATCAAATATAATATTATATAAATATATATTTTTATAAATCAAAGAGGTCATAGTCAATTTTACAAAGCTTCGATTTTTTATTTTTTTATAGGAATTATGTGTTAAAATTATGATAATATAAAATAATTTAAATAAATACGAGAATGTGAGAAATTTAAACGCAAGTAGATTTAGTACAAATTAATTTTTTAAACAAAATCTAATTCTCTCAATGCGAAATGTGGAAGGAGAGGATGTCACATCGTCTGCAAGTTTTCCACCATTTTGCATGGTGAAATGTGGCATGCACAGAGCCCAACATCTATGCACGAAATAAAGCTCGCATCTCATGTTAGTACATGACAATTGCATAAGGGATATCGAAGTAATTTATATATAATTTATAATTTTTACACTTATTACAATTACAATTTAGTGTCTCATAACAAATTTAAATTTTTAATAAAGTATCAAATATAAAGAATTTATTTTACCATTTTATTATTTTTATTTTTTATTATCTTTCATATTAAATTTTATTTTTCTAATTATTAAAGTTAAATGAAATCATATATTAAATTTTATATTTATCAATTATTTTGTTAGGTTCAAATCAAATTATACTATTTTTATATATAATTTTTTATTATAAAGATTTTATATTTATAAAAAAATTTATAATTTTTTTATATTTGTTAAAAGTTTTTTATCTTATGGGTGGCATAAATTAAAAAACTCTAGTTTGTTATATAGTATAATTTGTTATGATGTATGTCATAAATTGCATATTAACAGTTTGGGAGATTTTAGGTATTTGATAGACTTTTGAGAATATCATTCCTATTAAGATTTAGAATCACTTTTCATTTAATTTTACTATTAACAGTGTTTAAAAGTCTCAATCAAGCTAAGTAAATAAAAATAAATTATTATTTGATTTATCTACTATGAATGTAAAACTTTTATTGACACCATTAAGACTTTGATTAGATTATGACAAACTAAACCAATAAATTATATGATAATACATTAATAGTGACGAAATAATGACAGTGCCGGAAGGAATGCCATGTGAGTGCTTGAATTCACATTTGCAAGCTTTATTGGGTTGAGCAAGATATATACGCGATAGCTTTTGTAGAGACTCAACCTGGCTTTTGCAAGTGATGACCGAAAAAATAAGGATTTCACATTAATCAAGGAAATTAATTAAAATAAACATAAAATTATAAAAAGATATTTGAGTAATTCTGTTAATTCAAATAATTGTAAGAGAGGTTTTTGTCAACTAAAAATAAGTTGATAGATATGACAGATAGCACGAATGATGATAGAATATTGTAATAAAATAAAATATAAATAATAGTTATAAAGTTGACCAATGCATTGAGTCTATTAAGGATAAAAGCATCCAAAAGCTTAAAAATAATTAGAAATATCTCTATAAAATTTATAGTAAAATTATTAGGTAATCTAAAAAAATTCTAAATGATTAAAATAATAAAATACTTATGTTAACCATCATAATCATATTAGGCATGATCAATAAATTAATTATTTATTAAATTTAATTCATAATTTTAATAAGAGTTTAATTTTTATGTATTAACAATATAAAAGAGTTTTATACTATTATTTAAGTAAATGTTTGTATTTGTAAGACTTTTAAAATAGTGGTTAATTAAATTAAATATTTTTATTTATATGACAATATATAATTAGATATTTATGTAAATTTTTTTATACTAATAGTATCCATAAATTAAGTTCTTTTAATAAAAAAATAACTTTTAACTATATTACTCAAATTTTTTTATAATTTTATATTTATTTTAATTAATTCGAATGATTAATGTAAAATCCTTATTTTTTAGTCATTTTATAATGTTTAAGAAAGTGGATGCAAATGATCACAACATGCAGGAGAGATGGTTCTTCCGTTCACACTAGTGCAGGCAATGAAATTGGTGCTGATCTTGTTAGGCGGTCACATCTTCAGCAACTCTTCTTTTTGCTTGAAAGAAAAAAGTTCCTAAATGTTGGGCAAATTTCGTCACCTTACGAGTAGAATTTTACATTCTGCATGGAGGTGAAATCTCTAACAATTTTTATGTGTCGAATTTCATCGTTGTAGGAGTAGAAACTTTTGTAATGTATTTCTTTATCTTTAAAGGTGAAATCTCTAAAACCATCTCTATATCCCCGTAATAAAATTTAAAATACAATATTATGGTTGCATTAATACATCAATTCCATATTTAAATAATGAGTAACTCACCCTTTATCATTTGTTTAATAAACACGCGTGTGGCCGGTGGTGACAAAATTTTAATTGGCTGGAAAACTAAAAATCTATATACGGTCCAATTTCTGACAGCTCACATACAAAGACCAACCGGCAATCGACAATCTGTTACTTAAGCCTATTTGTCTGTGACCGGCTAATGATCCAACTATAGTGTTAAAGAAAAAATATTTTACACCAAAAAATATATATATTTAGCAACAATATTTCATTAATAGTTTTTTTTTCATGAGTCCTTATGATAATATTACAATGTTTTACTAGAATTTACGTTATTCTATGACTCTTAAAATGCAATAACTTGTTAATTTTCTTTCCATAAAAGCATAAACTTCTTAATTTTCTAAATGTTTTATAAAATAATTTTGTTACTAAATATCATTGAAGTACTTATTTGGAATTTAAAAAATAAAAAGTTGAGAATCAAAACTCAAGTATTTGACTCTTCTGCTTTTCTGGATTAAAAAATGTGTTGTAGTTCTGGAAAATTGGGAAGTTTTTCATCTTCTTACGAGAAATTCAGCTGGATAGCACCTTCCACCTTCTGGAGTCGAGCAATTGTACTCACAGCACCGACACGTTGCCAGCTTGCATGGCATGCCTCTCCTGTCTCCCCTGCCTGCTTGTTTGCTTCTCTGCATCCACCCTACACAAAATGAAATCCAAGAGTTTTGGATAATATATAAAGGTTTTGTTAACCAGCGACTTAAAACATTGATTAAGAAAATTGGAAAAGAAAAGTTTAAAATTTTTAATATATTTTTTCTGATAAATAAAATTTTTAATAAATTTAATATATTAAAAACTTAAAATTCTTATCTTTTTATTGTAAAATCTTTTGTTTTTGATTCTTTAATCAGTATTTTTGGGACACTAATTAGATAAACTTTATAAATAATTAAGAGAAATATTATTTGTGTAATCTTTTTAATATATTTAAAGAGGCATGTCGAAATATTCTTTATATATTAGTTGAATATAAATTATAATTTTTCTCTTAATATTTAAAAGTTACTTTAAAACGTCCCTTTAAAGATATAAAAAAAAAGTATAACAAATGCAAACACTTTATACTTAAATATATTTTAATATTTACAATAAAAATGATAAAATCTATAAAATGAGTATACCTTTAATAAAATTTAATTCTATTATAAATGTATATAAATATAAAATGTTAAATTCGTATGCATGCAAACAATCTTTACAAATAAAAATTAAATATTTTTAAAAGCTTCAATATAAATTAATCACTATTCGTTTAGTTAGTTTTTAAGAATTTTTTCTTCATTTACTTTCTAGTTATGTACTAAACAATAACTTAATCAATTTGCTTTCCGTTGCGATTGCAACTTCTCTTTCATTACACATTGCATTGCATTTTTTATTAATATGTGCGTTTTCCATTTAGCTCGTTAATTATTTTTACAATATATAACAGATTATCACAATTCACAATGACAAAAAGTGTATAACAGACTACTTTAGTAAACTTTTAAAATAATGTACATATTTAATCTTTATGATTTAAGAGAAAGAACGTAATGAATATTGCTTGATAGATATGTAGCGTGGTTAACAAAGTAATGTTGGAAATATATTGGTGCCATATTCACGTCGCTTCATATCTGTATAAATTTTACAAATAATTGCAATCAAAGCACACCTACACACTTACAGTACAACCTCATCGTGATGTGAAGAGATGTGTACAAACTTGATGCTTGACTTGCATTCTTTGATCAATAAATTATAAAAGCGTGAGCCCTGTTTAAAAGTATCTCTTTGAAGGTAATATTTAGATTTATACCAAAAACAAATATTTGATGGAGAATTTAGAATATTAAATAAAAATGCCTTTCTTTTTAAGTCTTTGATCGTAGTATTTTATGAGTATGGTTTTGAAATTAACCTTTCCAACACTACTGCAATTTACAGTTAGTGAACACTCTTAATATATGTAGTCATCTTTTTGTTTAAGAAATACTTTGTTTAAACTTAATTTAGTTTTTCTTTAAAAGTTTAGAGTTTATTTTCTTATTAAAAATAAAATATATATATATATATAATATATAAATAAATATAAAACAATTAAAAATATATGATAATTTTAAATATTTTATTTTAGTTTTAAATAAAATTATTTATTTATTATAAAAAATTGAGTTGCCCTTTTTTTCTCTTTAAATTCTTCGCTTCATACATAACCTAGGATGCATTTTTTTTCTTTTGAAAAAGTAATTTTAAAATTATAATTTTTTATATAATTAAAAAATTTAAAAACATTTTTTTAAGCTACTCTCTTAAGTTTTTATTAAAAAAATTAAAAATTTATCCAAATATACCAAAAATATTTTTTTTTGCAAAAAAAAAAAAAAACTTATCCAAACGCATCACTAAAAGGCTTCCATTAATGCTCAATTGCTCATTTAGTAGATACCTCGCTGGCATGTTGCCGGTGCACCGACAATAGTCGCGAGGCTCACATGACCCAGATTCCTCAAATGAATATGAAAAATGTTCCCATGTCAATATGACAGAAAAAAAAAGGGGCAGGGGGGGAATAATCTGAATTCAATTTAGTATAGTCAATATGTGTTGCCACACACTGAGGAGGAGTCAGGCGTTAGTTAGTTAGCTAGTTAGTTGGTTAGTTTATCACTTGATTAGTTAGTTGCTGTTATTAGTTAGTTAGTTGCTGTTCTGTTTTAGTTTGTTACTAATTTATGACACGTGTGTAATCTAGCATAGCTCTTGTATATAGTATAAAACACTGTACAGTACCAGATGTGAAATAGATTGAATCATTCATTCACTCAGTCAATGCCTCTTCTCTCCTTTGTGAGAACTCTCAAGGAGTCCCTCTCTTCCATGGAGTCTGGTACCATTTTAACATGGTATCAGAGCATGTGTGGTTGATGAAACTCCGCTGCGCACTCATCGTTCGTCTCAAGAGTTGCTGATTCAATCTGCGTTAATCAATCGATCTCGTTTTTGTTCGTTCACTTCCTTTGGATCGCTGTTTTAGGGTTCGTAACCTTGCTGATCATCTTTCGCGATTATCAACCGTGCTCGTCTCTGGAAACGGCTCTGTTTTGCTGTTCATCGTCGATCCAGGTTCTGCGAGACACTTTCTTTGATTCGATCAAGTTTTCTTGGTTTCTTTACACATCTTGTTATGGCGGAGCAAGTTCCACCAATTCTACCTAATCAGGTTCTAAACCAGAATCCACAATTAATTCGAGTGGCTGCTCAAAATGTGAATCCTGCTATGGATCCAACTAGTCCGTATTATTTGCATCCTAATGAGATGCCTGGTGCTCTTATGGTGTCACCAATTCTAAATGGAAGAAATTATCACTCTTGGTCTCGGTCTATGAAAATGGCTTTGAAAGCCAAGACCAAACTTCAGTTCATTGATGGAACAATTGCAAAGCCGAACAGAGATGATGCGCTATTTCCGGCTTGGGACAGATGCAACACCATGGTCCTATCTTGGCTCACACACTCATTGTGTGATGAAATCAGGGAGAGTGTCATGTGGCGAAATGTAGCTGCTGATGTATGGCGTGAGTTGAAAGAAAAATACTATGAGGGAGATCAGTTTCGCATTGCTCAGCTTCAGGAGGAGTTGTTTGCACATAAGCAAGGTGAGGCATCTGTTACCACATACTACACTAAGTTGCAGAGTATCTAGGAAGAGCTTGACGATTTTAGGCCCATACCTGATTGTGTTGCATGTGGGGATATTTGCACTTGTGGTCTTAATACTGTTAGGAAATATAGACAGGCAGACTATGTTGTACGCTTCTTGAGAGGACTCAATGATGGTTATAGTGGAGTAAGGTCTCAGATTATGTTGATGGAACCCATGCCCAGCATAAATAAAGTTTTCTCTCTTCTTTCCCAACAAGAGAGACAGATGTATGTGGAGGAACCCCAATCTGTAGTTAGCCTGGCAGATAGTAGTCAAGGAAGCAATTTCACTGGCCGTGGCAGGGGTATGCGAGGAAGAGGTAGAACCAATTTAGGAAGAGGTTATGGAGGTAGAGGTCAATCCTCCAAAATGGTCTGTTCATATTGTGGGAAGACCGGACACTTGGTCGACACGTGTTATAAGAAACACGGGTATCCGCTCACTAATAAGCCCAGAGGTGGCAATGTTAACAATGTAACTGCAGAAGATGATTTGGATGATAACTGCAGTATGATTTCCTCTCACAAGGAAATTCATGAAAACTCTTGTTTGTCGTTCACTCCAGAGCAGCATAAAGCCCTTCTTGGCTTGTTGCAACAACAATCAGCCTCATCTCACAGCACCAACCAGATAACGTCTATTCCCTGCCAACAACAACCACACACAGGTATTGTCCTAGCCTGCCCTGTCACCAAACCCATATCCTGGATTCTTGATACTGGAGCTACAGATCATGTATGTAACTCCATATCAGAATTCCAATTCCTTACCAAAATTAGACCAGTTGTAATTAAGTTGCCTAATGGGAACCAAATAAGTACAAACCTATCAGGTACCATTATGTTTTCCAATTGCTTTTTCCTTACCAATGTGCTTTACATTCCTAGTTTTTCCTTTAATCTCATTTCAGTTTCACGGCTAACTCATTCCCTTCACTGCCAACTCAAATTTTCTACCTCTCAATGTGAAATTCAGGATCAGGATACTATGAAGATGATTGGTGTAGCTGAGCTTAGGAATGGACTCTATACAATGGAAGCGGCTGCCAAGGAGGTGCCCAACTTTAGTTCTGCTAAGGTTGTTTCTATAAACAATCTCTCTTGTAATGACTCTCTTGTATGGCATTGTAGATTAGGACACCCCTCTTACCAAAAACTTTCTATTTTACATTCACAGTTTCCTTTCATTTCATGTACACTCAATAAAGAACCTTGTGAACCTTGTCTCTTGGCCAAACAGAGGCGGTTACCTTTTTCTGTTAGTAATACAAAGTCTGATTCTATCTTTGCATTAGTACATGCTGATATATGGGGTCCCATTTCCACTCCTTCTAGTTCGGGCCATAAGTATTTTCT
This sequence comes from Pterocarpus santalinus, assembly GCA_031439595.1. Taxonomy (NCBI): domain Eukaryota; kingdom Viridiplantae; phylum Streptophyta; class Magnoliopsida; order Fabales; family Fabaceae; genus Pterocarpus; species Pterocarpus santalinus. The sequence goes on from CM062532.1 coordinate 66,076,310, forward strand.
CACACTAGTAGATGATAAGAGTAGATTTACATGGTTATATTTCATGCGGTTCAAATATGAAGTAAAAGGGCTTATTCAAAATTTTGTTCACTTTATAGAAACCCAATTTAATAAGACCATTCAATGCATTAGGTCGGATAATGGGGTGGAGTTCAATTTACCTTTGTTTTATGCCTCAAAAGGCATTTTGCACCAAACTTCATGCGTAGAACGTCCCCAGCAAAATGGTGTGGTGGAGAGAAAACACCAACACATTTTGGGTATGGCTAGGGCTCTCATGTTTCAATCTCACATTCCCAAACATTTCTGGAATTTAGCTGTTGCACATGCTGTCCATTTAATAAATAGACTCCCTAGTCCATACTTGGATAATAACATTCCTTATCAAATCTTGCATAATAAAACTCCTGATTTTGCTGCACTTCGAGTGTTTGGGTGCCTGGCATTTGCATGCAGTAAATCTGCAAACAGAAACAAACTGGATCCTAGGTCTCGAAAATGTGTTCACTTGGGTTCCCGTAATGGAACAAAAGGATATTTGCTTTATGACATGCATTCTAAAGAACTCTTCTTGTCTAGAGACGTTTTGTTCTTTGAACATATTTTTCCTTACATGCATTTGCATTCAGTTTCTGAGTCTTCCAATGCATCATCACCACAATTCACCTCATTTCCTTTCCTAGATGATTCTTTCCCCTCTTATCATACTAACACCACACCGACCTCCTCTAATCTTATGCCTATACATGAACCTGCCCCATCCCCACCACAAGACCAACCACATGCCCCAAACCTCAGAAGGTCCAACCGCAGCAGACAAAGGCCCTCCTACCTGCAGGAATACCATTGTGCACTGCACCATTCCTCAGCGCCAACTGCATCCAACATCAGCAGGTATCCACTTTCCCATTGCCTCTCTTACTCTTCTCTTTCACAGTCCCATAAACGATTTTCTTTTGCCATTTCCTCTCAAACTGAACCAACCACTTATCATGAGGCTATCACAAATGATTGTTGGAAGCAAGCAATTAGGGATGAATTGGCTGCCTTGGAGCAAAATGACACTTGGGTTCTTACTGAATTACCAAGTGGGAAGAAGCCGATAGGGTGCAAGTGGGTTTTCAAGCTCAAATACAAACCGGATGGGTCCATAGAACGCTACAAGGCCAGGCTTGTGGCAAAGGGGTACACTCAAACAGCAGGCATTGACTACTTGGACACTTTTAGTCCAGTGGTCAAACACACAACCATTCGGCTTTTGCTCTCCATTGCTTCTGTTAAAGGCTGGTTCTTGCACCAGCTTGACGTCAATACGGCATTCCTTCATGGAGAGTTAAATGAGGAGGTTTACATGTCGCTGCCTCCTGGGATTGACATCCAGCACCCTAACATTGTGTGTAAGTTGCAAAAGTCTTTATATGGCCTGAAGCAAGCAAGTAGGCAATGGAATGCCAAACTTACTAGTGTTCTTGTGGAGTTCGGATACACTTAATCCAAGGCAGATTACTCCTTATTTACTAAGTCCTCAACTAGTTCTTTCACTGTGATATTGGTTTATGTTGATGACTTAGTGTTGGCAGGTGATGACTTGGATGAAATCAATTCCATGAAGAAGCTCTTGGATGACCGCTTCAAGATTAAGGACCTTGGCCCACTGAAATTCTTCCTCGGAATGGAGGTGGCCAGATCCAAGCGTGGCATTGCTTTGTACCAACGAAAATATGCATTGGATCTCCTTCAAGATGCTGGACTATTGGGTGCCAAGCCAGTTTCCACTCCCATGGACTACACATTGAAGCTGTCCCAGACTTCAGGGACTCCACTTGATGACTCTTCATCCTATCGAAGGCTCATTGGACGCCTCTTGTACCTCACCAATACAAGACCAGACTTATCTTTTGCTGTGAGTAAGCTTAGTCAGTATCTTGATTGTGCTACTGACCTTCACTATTCAGCAGCTGTCAGGGTCCTCAAATATCTCAAGAACTCCCCTGCCTTGGGCTTATTCTTTCCAGCTCAATCCAACTTTAAGCTCCAAGGATACACTGATTCAGACTGGGGAGCTTGCCCTGACACACGGCGTTCCGTTACTGGTTTTTGCTTCTTCCTTGGGTCCTCCCTTATCTCTTGGAAGAGCAAAAAGCAGGTCACCGTGTCCCGGTCTTCCTCTGAGGCTGAATATCGGTCACTTGCTCATGCCACTTGTGAGGCCCAATGGTTGCTTTACTTACTGCATGATCTTCAGATTCCACATCCTCAGCCTGCCGTTATTTTCTATGATAATAAGTCTGCACTTCATATAGCCTCTAACCCGGTCTTCCATGAGCGGACTAAGCACATAGAAATGGACTGCCACATTGTACGTGATAAGCTTCAAGCAGGTGTCATCCATCTCTTACCAATTTCCACTAAGAACCAGGTAGCTGATGTTTTCACTAAGCCGCTAACACCTGCACCATTTGTTGCTAACATGTCCAAGCTGAGCATGCTGGACATCCATGCTCCAGCTTGCGGGGGGCTGTTGCCACACACTGAGGAGGAGTCAGGCGTTAGTTAGTTAGCTAGTTAGTTGGTTAGTTTATCACTTGATTAGTTAGTTGCTGTTATTAGTTAGTTGCTGTTCTGTTTTAGTTTGTTACTAATTTATGGCACGTGTGTAGTCTAGCATAGCTCTTGTATATAGTATAAAACACTGTACAGTACCAGATGTGAAATAGATTGAATCATTCATTCACTCAGTCAATGCCTCTTCTCTCCTTTGTGAGAACTCTCAAGGAGTCCCTCTCTTCCATGGAGTCTGGTACCATTTTAACAATATGCTCCACATTATAGTTGAATTAATGAGGACGACCGTCATTAAACAATAATACACGAGTTTCGAACTGTTTGTTAAACTTGCACATCTCAAATGAACCCATAACAAATATTCGATCATTTTTTAAACTATTTTCATGTTTAATGAACTCCATTTGAACCTATGCGATAAAGATAGAAAATATGAAAGATTTGAATATTTATAAAGATGACATGAACTTCAATGATTGAACAATTCAAAACAATTATAGCAATGAAATGAAAATGTTTGGTTCACCTTCTAGCAAACTTATTTTTGTCCTTAATTAATTTAATATAGTCATGCTGGCGCGGCGGTGTCCAGATCAATAGTTGTCCTCCTCGATCATACTATATCGTGACAAAATAAAGGAAACGGTAGGTCAAGGTTCTTAAAAATTAAAATGGGTACAATGAGTCGCACTTGATTTCATTTTTGATAAATGCTTCATCACACAGCTGTTGCATACTAGGTGAGGTGTTAAATCAAGTGTATAATAAGATATTTAACTAGATATAGTTACAATTTTTTTTTTTTGACGAGATAGTTACAAATTTTTTTTGGCACAAAAAATTAGTTACAAATTGATAAAACTTATATATAATCAAAAGTATACTATATCGTGCACATTTTTTTTTTTCACTTTTTATGGGTTAAAAGTTAGGATTTAGTTTCTATGCATTATTAGTGTAAAAAAAATTTATATAGAGATTTAAGTATATATAGCTACATCATTATAAAATTATTTGACTCAATTATCTATTATTTTAAAGGTTACAAAATAGAAATATCTAATTAAATGATAGTATCAAACTCTTTTACACTGTCAGTGCATCAAAATTAATCTCTAAAAGTTAAAAGAAAGTTGTCGTTATTATGCAAAAATTATCATATTTTTCAATGAATGATATTTTTAATTTGCGTAAGTTTCATATTGTTAAGTAGACGCAAAATATTAAAATTGCTTATTTAACAAAACTTTCAAAGAAAAAGATCGCACAATCACAAATACTATAACTTGTTTAATATCTTAAAGTTTGTATATGGCATAAAGAATTAATTTAGAGTAATATTAAGCGAACATATCTTTCATGGAATATCGTGCTGACTCACATCCTATTTAGTATTGAATGGAGTGTGGACCCCACTTGAATTGGGTTCACACTCCATTCAATAGCAAATGGAGTGTAATTCAGTATGCTATCTTATAAAAAATATGTTACCTATCATTACTCATTAATTTATGACTAAAATATCACCATAGGTGCATATGTATGAAAATGTTAAGTATAAAACATATATGCAAATAATTAAAAAAAATTTATACCGTCAACTACTCATTTAATTATTATGTTTAAAGTGAGGCAAATAAAGAAAATTTCAAAACCTTAGACCAAAAAATTATAAACTCAGTAATTTAGTGTGACTTAGATTTTGAAATAGTCATAACGCAATAATTATATTTTATAAAGAATTTGAAGTGAGCTGAGCTGAGAGCTTATTAAAGTCTAGACTCAACTTGAGTTTGTGGTTGATAAGAAGCAAACCTAGCTAATTTCTAAACTCGAATTCAGTTCACCAAAAGTTTATTAAACTTCAAACTTGATGAAATAACTCAAGTTAGATATAAATTAAGTCTTTTAAACTTAATAAACTAAGATATTTAGTTATAAGAATTAACATAGTCTCAACAACAACAACAACAATAATAATAATATGTACTAAAAAAAATAACAAAATATGATATATATATATATATATATATATATATATATATATATCAATTCACAAGTTATTGAATCAAATATAGTAAAACTGAAATTTGATTTATGTAATAAATTATTGAGCTCAAACCTTTAGCTCAAATTCAACTCATGAGTTTAGTTTGTTGAACTCTTAAAAAACCAAGTTAAAAGTAGCTTGCAAACTTATGACTCACTTCCAATCTTAAATTTTATTATGAAAATTTTGAGTATAAAACATTTTAAATGTTTGGTAATTAATAAAAGATGATATCTAATGATTAATTATAAAAATAAATAAAACTTGCATAATTGTTAGTAAAAACCAATACATAAATAAGGCATTTACAAGTGGAAATAGGCTAGGCTTTAGTGTAACGAATCTCTGTACTTCAAATAAGTAGCTTGAGTTTAAATTTATTACTTAACATACTTTTTTTTCTTTTAAGGCCTAACTTAACATTTTTAAAATCCAAACCTGAATTAAAATCTTATTTAAAGGCCTACTTCTTAATAAGGTCTTTCAATAGGTCAAAAAATATACTTTTAAATAGATTAAAATGATGATAAAAAAAGGCTGAAAGGCTCTTAAATAGATTAAAAAAAAACCTATTTCTAAATAATCTATAAGACTTCCTAATTAGGCTTAAAAAATCTATTTTTAACTAGACCAAGAGATTTCTATTATCATTAGGGTTTTGAAAATAATAATATAATATAAATAGGTAAACCTATCATGTTTATTAGGCTTTGTTAAGACTCCATGAGCAAATTAAACAAAACATCATATTCATGCCAAAATTATGATGATTCAAAAAAATCTTGAGGGTATGTTTGGTTGGGGATAAAAATAAATAAATTTTTTTTTATGAATGAGCTATATGTAATATATATGAAACTCATTTATATAATTTTTTTTTCATTTTTATTCCCCAACCAAGCATATTCTTAATACTCAAAAATTTCCTGAATGAGAATTACTGTATTGTCATTTATTCAATAAATAATAGAATGAGAAAAAATTAAAATTTTTTTATAGCTTGTAGTTAGGATAAATAGAAAAACCTGCAGATCTAATAGATTTTTTTTCATAACTTGTATCCTAATTTTTTATGAAAAAATTGAAAAATTTTAATCCGGCTTATTTATTAAATAGGTAATCCAAATTAGATTAATGTGAATTAAACCGAAGCCGATGCCAGCCCAGGTAACCTCTTTACACCAGTAAAGTTATTAATAAAAAATTACCGTTCCATAACGGCACCGCACTCATGAATTGGGGTTTCGCGTCATACCCACCTTATGCTAAGGCCTCCTTTATCGTATTCCGCTTCTTAATCATCGTTATTGCAAATCACGATCAGCAATGACCCACTAACGATGGCCTATCTTGCGGCGTAATTTATTATAGACTTCTGGTTACTTTATAAATAATCTTCTTGTAAGGTGTTATGGGAAAAATAATTCATTTTTATAAAATTCTCATGCATTCATTTTATATATTATTTTAAAAATATATGTAAGATAAAGTTGGCTGAGGATGACAAGATAGGAGGCAAGGAATTTTCTTTTTGCCAATTTCCTTAGTTCGATTTTTGTTACGAAATCATTTTGTTTTGGTACGTTGTTACGGAATCATTTAACTCTTCACGACACAAAAATAGTCTTGTATACTTTACGTAAACATTAGATTATGGAGTAACCTTTATGTTTAATTTAAGACAAAGGATTATTGCATACCTTCTGAATCAAATAATTTTTTTTTAAAAAAAAAGCAAATTCATGCACGTAAAAAAGAATATTCACTATAAGTACTCAAATTAATAACCTTTTAATTTTAGTTTTAATTATATTCTTTAGCTAGGGTCAAAATACAATTAGTTTTATCTTTTGAATTTCGATATATCTCTTATATGTGTCAATATTTATTTATACTTACATTAGTATACTATCTCTTACATCAATTTTCTATGTCTAAGATAATATTTATATATCAAATTTAATTTTTTTCAAAAAAGAAAGAAAAAAAAAACATTTTCCTTCATCTTTTATGTGACAGGATTAGCATATGCTTCTTCAATTCTTCTCTCACTGTAGCCACATACCCCAGGAACACAGCCTTTCCTTTTTCTGTGTGGAGACTATTTATTTTCTTTTCTTTTCTTATAGTAGAACAAAAGGGTATTTTGCAGGAACCTTGTGGGACCCCCCGGCGTAGCTGGTGGAGAAGGCAAGCGAAAAAAAAAAGAAAATACAGCACTTTTGTTTTGGCACCTACTTTCAACAATGAACTTAGATGCTATTGGTATGGTATGGTAGAGGTGGATTACATAACTACATTACCGACACCCTATCCTTTTATAAAATTCAGAGGAAGACAAAAGGAAAGGAAGCTAGGTTGCGGGGGGTGTTGTGGCCCTTTGTGGGATAAACTAAAGAAAACAAAGGCATATCCTTTTTATGCGTGAGAAAAAGCAGCAAGCACAGTATGTAGAAGAACATAACATTTTAAGACATAACATACCATAAGAAAACATTGTCAGCACAGGAAAATGGTGGAGTCCGTGTGGTGGAGGACACAGACATGATCTTTCTGTGTTCACAAGACTACTGTTGCTGTCTTGGCGCCTCACCTTTATGTAGGAGAATCTGCCACCACCACTGCCACTACGCCGGAGTCACCCCTTGACACTTTGTGAGTTTCTTCTCTCTCTCTCTCTCTCTCTCTGGGGTCTTTTTTTGGTTTCCTCACAGCTTGCATTGCACTTGTAGCGTGGATGGCTTTGTTTTCTTTTCTTAGCTAAATTTCATGGGGGCTATCCCATTTCTGTTTATTTTCCCCCCTTGTTGATTTTGAAGGTGAAGGCCCATTTCTCTTTCTGTTTTCTTTTATGGGGAGGAGAGTATCAAGTGTATGCAGCTGACAATTGCCATCACGAGTTTCAACGGGGAATTAAGAGTATAACTTCAAAAAATTCTTCCTTTCATTGTAATATTTTTGGTGTAGCTTCTGGGGTAGTGGGGTGGAAGTAAAGGAGGTAACTTTGAGATCTGGGGTTGATTCGCAGTGACAACAGCACTGCTGAGCAAATTAGACATGTAAACCCTTTTGTTGGAGAGAATATTGCTGTTAACTGTTGTAGGGAGCTGGTATTGTATTGCCAGGGAGATAGAAAATTGGTTGAAGCAGAATGGACTAGTTGAGGTTGTGGTCGTGTGTGTTGGGTCAGGAGACCCGAGATCTAGGGGAATATTATCTCTTTGGTTGCTCATGCTATATACCCAATTAATGGCATTGCTTAGATCTAACCAAACATGAAGTTACCGTGGCATGAATGAGACTGTAAGATTAGGAATAGTATATGTGTATTCCAGATCAGAAGTTTTTGTGTCATTAGTGGCCCTTGTGAATAAGGCACTGGGGTCTTGCAATGGGGGGATGGGACTGAGTTGGGAAGTGGGGTGATTGAAAATGATAAAATTCCTTATGTAGCTAAGTTGGTAGACAATTTTTAATAGACCAAGCTTCGATTATCCTTGTTTTAAATCATGCCATAATGGGAGGTAACTATGATATTTCATTTGTTCTAATGACTTGTTATCATGTTGATTGTTGACTTGATTCAAAAGTGCTGAAAAAAGTGCATGTTAATAGGATTACCCTTTAATGGTTGTTCATTTCTTTGCAGCTTGGATATGGAGACTCTGGCGCTTGAAACCGAGGATGTAAGCTCAGATATTTACCTTTCATTGGGGCTTAAAGAAGTGGATAAAGGAGTGGGATTTCCCCGGGTTTTGTCGCTTCTTTCTTCACTTCTTGAGAGATCAGTTCAGAAAACTGAATCACTATTGGAGGCAAAGCATATAAAAGATGTAGTTACAGTATTTCATGGTTTAAGAGCACCAGCTTTGAGTGTTCAAAAATACATCGATCGGATCTTCAAGTACGCAGGTTGCAGCCCATCCTGCTTTGTTGTTGCGCACATATATGTCGATAGATTTCTTCAGCACACGGAGGTCAAATTGACTTCACTTAATGTGCATCGGCTTCTGATAACAAGCATTATGGTAGCAGCAAAGTTTATGGATGATGCGTAAGTGCAAGTTTGAGATTGATCAGATGCTTAGAATATCTCTGTTATTGTTTTGTATTATGAATCTTAAGATAGTAATTTTGGAGCTTTGTCCAAAAATTTATCTGTTTGGATCATAACCGGTGATAACTTGATTTGCCTGTTCTTGTGAGTTAAATGACAACCGAAGCAGTGTTACAATCAATAAGTTGAATCAATGATCAATTTGACAGAAAAGATGATTTAAAGGGAAATTATAGCCCCTCATACTTTTACCATTTTGATTAGCTTGCGTGGTCTATGTTTGTTTTATTTAGTTCAAGCTTTTAAATAGCTCTCTATTTGGTTTTGCAGATTCTTCAACAATGCTTACTATGCAAAAGTTGGAGGCATAAGCACATCTGAGTTAAACAGGCTGGAGATGAGCTTTCTATTTGGCATAGATTTTAGACTTCAGGTTCGTGTAGACACGTTTGGAAGATATTGTTGGCAATTGGAGAAGGAAGCTGCAGAAGCACTCCAAATTGAAAGGCCTATGCAGGCTTGTAGAATTAAAGAAAGCTGGTCAAACAAAGATGATTCTACTCGTGCTTCCACAATTGCAAGATGAAAATGTGGAATCACCACTATGTATCATTGTAGTTCCACAATTAGTTGTGACAAAGTGAAATTTGAAGTATTCCCCAAAACCCAAAAAATGATTGCTATGTACACGCCATTAGTAATTCATCCGATTCTTTAATGGACACTGTTGCGGTTGGTTATGCATCCTTTTGTGTCTCTAGTTTTTCTTTTCTTTTCTTTTCTTTTCTTTTTTTCCTTCTTATCTTTTTTTGGGTTTTGTATTGGATTGTGATTGAAAGCTTGTACCATATGGAGACTGTGATGAAATTTTATCCCTTAACCATTTATTAAGAGTTTCCTCTAGTAGCTGTGGTGGTTATGGTCTTCCTTGAAAGCAACATGTCACCTGTGTCTGGGTTAGGACGAAATAGTTTATCCAAATACCTAACGAGACATTCTTATATTATATGCTGCAGGATTCCTCTAGGAGCATCTCTATCCTCTATTTAGGTGGGCGTCTAATGGTCAAAATTCTTCCACTAGCAATCCATATAAGAATATGAGCCAAAAAAAAGCATTAATTCTACCCAAATTGCTAGGAAATTAGGAATGTCAACGGGGCGGAGCTGTAACAGGTTCCCATTTTCATTCATGTCGTGGGTATCTATTTATAATCACCACTGGGAGGCAAGTATATATGAATATCTAATAATTTAAGATAAAATTTTAAAAAATAATAGCAGAACTGAGCTTCAGGGGTAGATAACTAGGAAGAATCTCATCTTTGGAAATTTAAGGATATTATAGCTACTAAAAATGAGATACCCGTTGCTGAACCACAATCAGGAGCACAAATTACCGTTGAAACAGAAGCTGAAATGCCCAGGGATGCAATTGAAACAGAAATGGAGATGCTTGAGATGGCTTCCACTACTGAAACAGGAGAAAATACTCCTGCAGAACCTGCTAAAGAAGGACCAAAGATAGTTGAAATCAAACTGACTGAAGAAGGATTGAAGCCTACTACTAATGCGGACAAACAATTACTAGTATTCTCAAGGAGGAAGAAAACCAAGAAGAAAGCAGAACCCTCCACAGCTCAAAAGCAAAGCCAGGATTCTACCCATATTCTAGAGCCAATAGAAGTTCATCCAGGTAACACATCTCCCACTCTTGCAGTAACTGATATTCCTAATTCCAAAGATCTTGATCTTGATCTTGATTTACTAATTGCTGTAAGAAAAGGAGTGAGATCTAGCACACAGCACCCAATTGGGAAATATGTCTCTTATGATAATTTATCACAAGGATATAAAGCCTTTGTGATAGCCATTGACAGCATTAAGATTCCAAGGGACATTCAAGAGGCTTTTCAAAGTCCCAAGTGGGTAGATGCTGTGAAAAAAGAAATTCAAGCACTAGACAAGAATGGTACGTGAGAACTCTCAAAACTGCCAGAAAGGAAAGAAAACAGTTGGATACAAGTGGATATTCTCTGTCAATTACAATGCAGATGGGAGTGAAAATAGACACAAAGCTCACCTAGTAGCCAAAGGGTCCACTCAATCCTATGGTGTGGACTATAAGGAGATTTTTGCTCTAGTGGCAAAACCAAATTCTGTCTGTGTCCTTCTTTCTCTGGCAGCAATCCTTTATTGGCCTCTACATCAACTTGACATTAAGAATGCCTTCCTAAATGGTGAACTAGAGGAAGAAATCTACATGAGCATCCCTCTCATTCTTGAAACACCAAGAACATATGGTAAAGTATGCAAGCTCCGTAAATCCTTGTATGGTCTCAAGAGCTTGGTTTAAGATATTAACTCAGATAGTCAAGAAAAATGGATTCATACAATGTCAGACTGACCACACCATGTTTGCCAAGCATTCGGCAAAAAGGGAAGTGGCTCTGTTCATAGTTTATGTCGGTGATATTGTCATCACAGGTGATGATTACAAGGAAGCTGAACACCTCAAGAAACTCCTTTCTAAGGAATTTTAGGTCAAAGACCTACGACAACTCAAATATTTCCTAGGAATAGAAATGACACACTCAAAGAATGAGATCTTCCTGTCCCAAAGGAAGTATACAATGGACCTATTGAAAGAGACAAGCATGCTAGGGTGTAAACTAGCTGGCACCCTTATGGACCCTACAAGGAGAGACAACATAGAAGTAGGAACCCCTCCTATGAATAAAGACAAGTACCAGAGACCGGTGGAAAAGCTAATTTATTTAACTCACACTAGCCAGATATTGGTTTTGCTATGAGTATGGCTAGCCAATATATGACAAATCCCACTGAGAATCATATGAAGGTAGTAAAATTGATCCTCCAATACTTAAAAGGGACACCTAGCAGAGGTCTTCATTTTGCAAAAAATTCAAATAAAGGTGTAGAAGTATACACTAATGCTAATTGGGGAGGATCTGTGACTGATCAAAAGTGCACAACTGGATATTGCTCCTATGTGTGGGGAAATCTAGTCAATGGAGTAGCAAGAAACAATTTGTGATTGCAAGAAGCAGTATAGAAGTTGAATTTAGAGCTTTGTCTCATGGCATTTATGAAGGGATTTGGCTCCAAAGAATACTTAAAGAACTTAAAATCCCCACAAGCTACACTATGAAGATTCTATGTGACAACAAAGTTGCCATTAGTATTGCCAAAAATCCTTTCCATTATGACAGAACCAAACATGTGGAGATTGATTGTCACTTCATAAAGGAGAAGATTGATAAGGGAGTTGTGAGTTTTGAGTATACTCCATCATCTCAACAATCTGCGGATATCCTAACTAAAGCTCCCTCAAAGCCAACTTACGGGAATCTAAGATCTAATATGGGCATGATAGATATCTATCACCCAGCTTAAAGAAGAGTGTTGATAATCGATTCCTAATTATTAGAAGAATAATATGATTTGTTTGCTTATTTGTACAGATTTGATTTTTTCTCTTTCATAGTTTATAAGGATTGATTGTATCTATAGATTCTGTTAGTAATTATGAGGAGATTATCTCTCCTTCTAATCAGGACTAGGGTTTTGTATAGCCACTGCCCATCTCTATATAATTAGGTCAGCTTGTAATCATTTATTATCAAGTAAATACACTATTCTCGGCAAGTAACTATAATGAGTCACTATCCATTCAATCACCCTAATGATTGAAATGTTGACCTGCAATCCCTATAAGAACCATTCTCGAAAAGATAAAGCATGTTTCATCTTGCTTTGCTCACACCCCCAAAAAAGGGACTTTCGAGACCGATCAGACTTGAGTACTAACGGCCTAGAATACAACTAAGTAAACCTTTACATAAATGAGTGATTCACTCTTTTTACTTATCTAACCACCTTTCTTAAATCTTAACAAATTCTAACAATAGTCAACATTAGTCTTCCTTCCAAGTGCCATTACCATACACCGGAGATTTTGATCAGATAGCTATTAAGACGTGGCCCTTCTCAAATCTCCGAAAATCGAATGGACAAAATGTATTGCTTATTTCCTCTCTCTCTCTCTCTCTCTCTCTCTCTCTCTCTCTAGCAACAGAAAGATTTTTCCACTTGGTATCCTTTTCTTCCTTTGAGCTCAGTGAAAGGTTTTTCCACTAGTTATCCTCACTTTCCATTTTGAAATAACATTTCAGTCTTCTCACACTGACATTTTAGTCATCGTTGTGCCTGTTTGGATTGCAGTTTGCATCCACCAGAAGGCCTTCTAAAAGAAGGAAAATGACTTTGTCCAATAAATGGTAATATTTGGTTTAACTTCTTCCAAAAGGCCTTATGGAAGAAGTATCTTTGAGATTACTTTTTATTCTAGAAAAAGACCTTTTGAAAAAGAATCTTACTATTACTCTCACATCAACAACCAAAAGTAATTTTACTTTATCCTATCCAAACAAAATTCATTCTCCTAAACTTACTTTTGACATATCCAAACCAAACAAAAATCATTCTTTTAAAAATAATTCCTCTAAAAAGCCTTCTTTTAAAAAACCTTCTTTCAAAAGACCTTTTCCCAAAAGTTAAAGCAAACGGACCCATTGTCCTTTTCCAACTTTAATTCGTGTTTTGTGGATTAATGAGAAAGAATTTTCAAACCCAATATGCGAAGTGGTAGTATATGTAATTTCTACTTTTTGATCCTCCTACCTACATCGTAATGCTTTCGTTTGGCCTGATCATGTTTATCTTCTTAAACAATTTTAGCTCAATGGCCATCATAATTTATTTATAATATATTAATCGTGGGTACGAAGTTATACCATATTAAAAAGTTGACACCTTAATTATCTTCTATATTGCCACAGCAACATATTAATCCATGTGTCACTTTTAAATGATCACTTCCATATTACTCATTTAAGTGAGTTTATATATTTTACTTCTATTTTAATTTACTACCACCAATAGTTACATGAAGAATTAAGATATATTTATAGGTACACAGCTAAATAGACATTAATCATTATCTTTTTAAGCACAACTTGACAACTTCCTAACTCTTATATTTGTGTACCTCCACTTTGTTCTCCTATTGGCCATGTCATAATGAATACATCCCTCCAATTCCTATGGTTGTAGAGACATCAAATGAATATAATATATAAGTAACTTAATTGAAAAAAAAAATAAGAGTAAAGAAGAAAATTCAAAGAAGAATAAACACAAAGATGACATCAAAAGAATGAAACTCTGTTGAATGTCAAAAACCCATGATTTTAATATATTTCAAAGGATCACTAAAGGCATACTCCTTTATTTTTACTTATATTACCACCTATAAATTAATCATAAATATATAATATTTTCTTTTTATTATATAATTATTTTATTTTAAATTATTTTGACAACTTCTACTAAACAATTCATATATTGGCTTTATTACAATCACTTTATCTATCCACAGAAACACAATCTGTAAGCAACTTAATTGAAAAAAGTAAAATAAGAGTCAAAAAGACAATGTAAAAATGAATAAACACAAAAATAATATCAAAAGGTAAAACTCAGATAAATATAAAGAGTCATATGACTGTAATATATTCCAAATGGTCACTAAAAGAATATTTCTTTATTTTAATTATATTATCAAACTATAAATTAACCATAAATAAATTATATTTTCTTTTTATTATATAATTATTTCACTTTAAATTATTTCGATAATATCTACTAAATAATTCATAAATTGGTTTCACTACAATCACTTTATCTACACCTGCAATGCACGGGTCTAAGTCTAGTTTTCATCAATAGATCACACTACAAAAACAATACAATACCACCATTCATGATGAAAAACTCCCAAGGCACTAGTTGTATACAGATACGGCGCTACATCAGACCAACTAATTACATAGTAACAGCAAGAAGCATCCATTACTTCAAATCCTCTGTTTGGTGTACCTCAAATCTCCAAAGGTCTTGTCTCTGTCAGAACATTCACGACCTTTGTCTTCCATTAATGTCATTCATAATCACAATATCCATTTTCACTTATCATCATGCGAGATTGAGTTCTGCTCCTGGAGGTCTTCTTCCAGCATTACTTTCAATTCAAGCTTCAGAGATTCCTTCCTGCTTTTGAAAGCGAACATCTGACATCACCTAGGAGGCCTCTCCAGTGCAGTCCAACCAAACTTACCTTTCCTAAAATCAGCAAGGATACGGAACGCTGCTTGTTGAACATTTCCATTAAATACTTGGAGTGCAAGCTTCTCCACGAATCTGCAATTTCGCGAATACATGATACCAAATTTAGCAGAAACTACATATAATATGAAAAGACACATCTGTCCACTACATACATTATATCACATAAATTACCAAAATTTGAAAAAAGAAAAAAAAAAATCAGGGACATACGTTTTACCACATTGACTATCTACAGCAATCTTGTATCGTTTACGAAGAGCATCTCCACCTACATTGAACAAATGCCAAGGATTATAAGTTTGAGGACAGGGAGGGGAAAATCAAGCAGATGTAATCTTGTCTAAGGACTTCTAAGACCCCAACCTGAATGACTTTGTCAAGGAATGCATATCGCAAATACATAAAGCAGCAGTATGCATAATAACAGTGAAGCTTTCAGCATTGATTTCCTAAACAAGATACTATGACAAAGAAACCCACCCATTTTCAGAGATCTAGAAACTGTCATTTTTTCTTAACCAAAACAGGATTCCACGTTGGCTGCATGACATGATACATACCTACAGTGGGAAGCTTTGTAAGCATCTGCACGAGAATTGCAGCGACATCAGCCACATCATATGCCCTCTCTCCAATGTCATCACATATGGCCAGTTTTATAGCAGCTGACTGGTCACTGATTCGCATTGGGAGTATCCCAGGAGAATCTAGCAGTTCAAGATCTTTGCCAAAACGAACCCACCTTTTGCATTGAGAAAGGAACATGATAAATTATGAATAATCAAGTGTAATGAGAGATTCACTACTGTTTCTTGCTTTAGCTCAGAGCAGGTAATTTCGTTTTTGCCACTATTAGCACTTGAACAGAATATACCACCATTTATTACCTTAGTGTACCACCATTTTCTTCTGTGGTGAGACCCAGAAGCTATTTATTCAGTATTTTGGATATAAATCTAAGTTCTGATGAAATTCAGGGGAAAGGTCTCCTTTAGATTTAAAAGTCAGTTCAGATTTTCATACTTTTGTTGTCAGAGGTGGTTTGTTTGAATATTACTGGAACATTTACAATCAATTAAATCTCAGTCACATCTGATTTAAGCAAAGTTTTCCAATATCTTTGAATGACAGTAAATACATTTTAAGTTTTAGGATGGCTAATTTTGCCATCTGTTGAACCATCAAAAAAGGTTCAGACTTGAGTACCTAACATTACAAGCCATTAGTGTCAAGTAACAACTTAAACAAAATACAAATAAGTTCATGGACAAATAAGAAACTGTTTCAATTTTTACAATATTTTCAATGTCTTGATAAGAAAATGATTTAGGGAAATAAAGTTAATAAGTTACCTCAATTCTCTTGTGACTCCTGGTCTGGGAGCTGCTGGACACATTCTTCGCTTTAACAAACGGTTTATCAAAGATGACTTTCCAACATTAGGGTATCCAACTATTCCAGCTCGAACCTGTTAAGACACAGTGACATGAATAATTCACTCAAGAATTAGATAACGGCAATGGAAACTCAACCGTGTTCATTTTTGGCGTCCCAGTGAGAGAGTAAGTTAAAGAGTGAGAACAAGTGTACAACTTAAAGATAAGGCACTTTTTATCGTATAATAAGAAATACAAGATGAACTCTAGACTAAGATTCTACCCAGCAATCAGATGATAGATTTTATTTTTGTCATGTTGTTTAATGAGCCAAACTTTTACTCAAAAAATGTGTTCTATTATATTTAAATTGCTTACAAAAGAATACTCGTCATAGGAGCTACAAGAAAGTTACAAGAGACAGAGATGCAAAACTACTGCCCAAACAGTTTTTTCTTTCCCTAATAAATTATATGTTTCCTTACTTATACTTTTGAGCTATAAAAGTAATCCTTTTGCCAGAAAATTATCAAAAGAATCAACCAGAGAGAACCAAAATTGGTATTTTAATTGCTAGGTGTTACCGACCGGACGAGGAAGCAGTCCTTTGGCTCTGCGTCTAACATTTACATCAGCTGCTAATTCCTTTGCTAACCGGCCTAGCTTCATTGTGCCCTGTACATACAACATAGGATTAAACATGCTGTATGTGAAACTTCAAAACATGAAGAGCTAGAAAGAAATGTTATTTGTATACCATTCCAAGTTGCCCATTGGAGAAGACAACCTTTGTGCCTTGCCTAGCAAAATAAGCTGCCCAAGTATTGCGGTCTGCAGTTGATATCATGTCTTCTCTATTTAAAACCAAAATTCTCCGTCTATTACCAAGCCATAGGTCCATCTGGAAAAGCAGAAGCAATAATGGGGTCAAGAGTTAGGACTTAGGATGTGCTATCCCAGTGCCTAAGGCCTAAATATTACATTATTGGTCACAGGGCCACACTAATACTTTATGCCCCAATAAGAAGCGCTATGTGTCTACATGAAGTTAATAAAAAAAATTTTATGTTGGCGCAAAAGAAATAGTTGTTATTCATAAAACAAAGAAGCCATGGAAAATGGCTACCACTTTATGAAAAAAATTACCTATGAAATAAAGAAGCCTAGATCAACAGTAGAGAATTGCAGTAAACGAGTACGTATATCTTCAAACAAGCCCAAGAAGATAGAAGTATAACACTATACATTATTCACGTTAACTCTAAGCCAATACTTAGTAAACTAAAATTTTAAAAATTGAAAAAGAAAAGGGAAACCTTACCTGTGGATGACTTGTGGACATAGGAATTCTGCCATCCCGCACCTCTATTACAACATCCATCAACCTGAGCTGTTCCTTTAGTTCTTTTTCTGCTTTTGCAATATGACCTGGAAACCACTGTTCAATTACCCCCCAAGAAAAAATCAGGACCCTAAGTTTTGCAATGATGCTACACTAGGCAGATAAATGAGCAACATAAAAAAAATACCTGTACAGGGCGTAATGCCTTTGTCCAGTGATAAAGATCAGTGTCAAGATGACTCCAATAATCAGCCTCTCCTTGGCAGCCATCAAATGTGTTGCTATTGATATTGGCATTTCCATTTTCACTCCAACCAGGGCCTCTCACACCAACTATCTACAAAATTCACATCACAAAAACCATCCAATCTTAATAAGCAAATTCTAGGTGTAGGTATGTGCACTATAATTCCAGAACTTCCACTTTTTTGAAAAAAAGCTGGAAACTTGAGTTTCTGAAACACCACAACTCAACAATTAACAAACCCACAATAATATGGCAGTGCTTTTATGAATCAAAAATGAATGTTTTGGTGGCAAAGATTGAAACTTTAATGAAAAGGGTAGGAGGGTAGGTGGTTGAGTGTTGCTTGCCTGAATGGTGGGAGATTGGGAAGAGAGGTTTGGTGTGGCAGCGAGAGCTGAGGGGGAGAACCTGCCTCCTCCGCTGGGAGCATAGAGTACAGGTGTTATTGCTGGGGAATTGGGCACCCAAAAACCGGATAGCTGAACACTCATCACTATGCTGCTCCCTCTCCGTTCCGTTCCTCGTCTTTTCTGCTGCACACCGCCCACAACGCACTGCTTCAGGCTCGCTTTGGGATAATTCTGTAGGAAAATGAGAAACATCTATTTTTTTTTTTTAAATTTACACTTTTTCTAGTAATTATTTAAAATTCAATATTCGTCAGATGAAAACTATTTTTAGAAGATGTTAATTTGAGGTATCTGGTTAAAAACATTAATTTTATTTAATCAAAAATTAAAGAATTTAATTTAAATATACTGACAGTATAAAATAATTTTATACTATCAACTAATAAAAATAATAAAAATATTAACTCATATAAATAATTACATATTATAGTATCAATATATATCAATTAAACTCAAAATTAAATACATTACATGCTTACTTTTACTGCTTTACCGGGCATTATCTGTTAATTGGAATATAAATAGTCTTTCAACTTAGCAAAATAAGTCAAATTAGTCCACGTCTTACTCTTTTATTATTATTATTATTATTATTTGATACTTAGTCCACCTCTTAGTCTGCTTAAATATAAAATTTCTTAAAAGTTTGGTCCTCATCAGTTCTTCTCAAAATTTTGAAAGTATAGCAATATATTGTTTATTTGTTTTTATTTACTAAATTGCATGAAGTAGGTGTAAATTTAAAAATATTTAAATTAACCCTTGAACTTTTTTAAAGGTACAGATTGATTCTTTAATTAATTTTTTTATTATTATTAATAAAAATATCATATATTCAAGAAAATTTAGGATATTGAATTACATATTTAAAAAAATTTAGGGAACTAATTTACACATAATTTAAAATTAAGGTGGATATAGTACATTTATTTGGACTAAAATATATATTTACGAAAATTTAGAGGGTCAATTTATACATTTTTAAACTTTAGAAACTAAAGTACACATGACATATAATTTAAAGGGATAAAGTGTAATTTTCTCTTTATTTTATTTTTAAAAACTAAACATATCTTCTAAATTTTCCGATATTCATTAGAATTGATCATACATTCACTTTCATATTATTTTTTTTTTGGCTTTAACCTATATTTTTAATTTTAAATACTTTTCTTTTAATTTATACTCTATGAAAAAAAATATTTACCTAGACATTGGCTAAACCAAGATTGTTAAAAATGAGTTTTTATCAAAAAAAAAATATTGGAGGATCAAGTAAATATAAAATGCAAAAGGGAAAGATAACCTAGATTTTAGGTACTATTAAGAGATATTATTTTAAACAATGTGTTCACATACGTCTATTAATATTGTTATATAAAATCCCAACTCAAATTTAACAATATAAAAAATCAACTCAAATTTAAGTACCAAATTTCCATAGCACAATGCAAATTGACAAATCACTAACATTGACTAACACTGGGGGAAAAGAAAAAAAAAGAGAGAAATTAGGAATGGCTCTATTACTATAGCAGCCAGCTTTGCAAAGCCGGAGAAATGCCAGGAAGAATAAAACATATGTTTAGAAAGAATAAAAAGGTCTTGCATTTGGTGCACCAGAGAGCTGCAAACTTGCAACTCGCGCCAAAAAACAATCGGCCTCCGGCAACGCGGAATGAGATGCGACGAGCGACTAACGGTGGTGAGCGCCGAATAGTAAAGGTCGAAGGAGGGAAGCAATTGCAGTTGTAGTGGTAAAGGAGCAGTGCATTCTCAAGTGAGTGAGGGTATGGTAAAAATGGCTCAATTACCTTAAATAAGTGAAAACGTAAAAGCTAAGTGTAAAAATGCTTTTTCAACAATTTTACCATTTCAAAATGCATTTTGAATGGATTTTTGGTGAATTGGATTTTAGCTAAGATCCAACAAATTTCTGCAGTGTGAAAACGTAAAATCCTAATATTTTAGATTGTGAAACGGATTATTGAAAGACTGTAGGCTGTGTCAGGGGTTGTGTGGGAAAAATTCTTAAATGCTTTAGTCAACTTGTTTGCCTCTGTAAAATTCTGAAAGGTAAAACCGCAACAATTTCTCAGCACCAATAGCTAAATACCGAAACCAGCGTTCTCTTCCAATAATTCAAATTAATTTTAGCAACGTGGAGGCTAATAGGATTGCTTCAGGAGAAACGACATTCTTAATGTCAAAATAGCATAACGCACAGTTCTAGTCTTATGCTACATCGAAATGACTTTCCCCACCACTTAAGCTTGCTAACAAAGAATGATCTGCAGTTCTATACCTAACTATATTATATTATATATATAATATATACATACAACATTGCACATATCAAAATTGTTCATGCCATTGCTAAAAAGCTTGGGATCCTCACGAATCAGCAAGACAGGGCTTGGCAAGTAAAGTTTTGAAGAATTTGCGTACGTCTGGTACAATGGAACGAACCAGGTAGTCATACCTGCGATTTGACAAGGGGAAATTAAAATATGATCTATGAAAAGTTGGCTTTCCTGAATTGAAAACAGATTAAACAGTGGAAAGAATTATCCACGTTGAAAAAGAATGAGGCATACCATGGCTTGGAACTCAGCTTATCAAACTGGTCCAACACAAACAGTATGCATGCATGTCTTAATGACGTTGCATTGAAAGCTTCTGACATCTGGTACATCAGTGTAACATTTTCCACAGAAATATCCTAAGCATAATTTGATGAGTCATGGGGTTAGATCAAGTCAATGTAAAAAATGACAAAAATGAGGAGGAAAAAAAAAAAAAAAAAGAGCAACCGTGAGACTCAGTTCATGGTCTACCTGCGAAATGGTATATTCACAAATACGCTTAAGACCCTCTAGAAGATACTGATCAGCAGCTTTGAGGAGATCCTGAGCAATATCCAAATTGACATCTACCGTTCCAGCGTATATAAATCTAGAAGCGCCAACAAAAAAAATCGATTCGTACGTTGAGCCTCTCAACATCTATTAGACATAGATGATCATCATAAAATAAAAATGCATTAGAAAAATGGACAGTAGAAATTACACCTCATCATCAGCTCAAAGACATCCCATTTAATATCTGGAATCTCTATATCTTTGGCTTCCCTTTCCTGCATTACAAACCTGAAGGCATTAATATGGATATTTACACTTATGTTCCACAGATCCATTAATCATATTTCAATTTTCATGTATGAATCGCAAAATTTCCATAAAATGTGTGGAGCAAGATAGTAACTACCATACCAAGTGAATGGGCCAATCATCAGCATCAAGTTTATATTTGAATATTTACAGATGATGGAGTTTATTACAGCTAATCTATTAACTTCATACACAATTACGTGCATAGAATAATTGTTGAGAAGGAAAGGAAGAAAAAGTTTGATTGGGAGATTATGTCACAATGATTAAAAAGAAAAGAAAGGAAGATGACTTGAACAAAGTTTTAAGAATAATCCGTGCCTACCCTGTAACCACCATCAAACATTGCACGAAATATATCAGAAGCAACCAAACAAGCTCTATGAGCGTAGAACGTTTTGCCTGTAGGAGGAAAATAGAGTAAATCAGTACATAAAGCAAAATCAATTATGTGCATAAAAACAACAAAATAATAACAAAAATTAGCAGCAGCATCTCCACCTTCAACCAAGAATGTGACATCAGAAAGTTTAGGATTGTTTACGTATTGCTCGCCTAAGTACACCTACATCAGATATAACCAACAATAAACATTAATGTGCAGTTGTGAACAAAAAAGTAAAAAACGATCACATTTTTCCATTTTTCATCTCCTTAATATATAGACAGGAAATTATCAGCAGTTCAATCCTCAAAGACAATAAGAACTAAACTAATTTGAATAATGCAATTACGATAATGTAGAACAAATGCGATAAGGGGGGAAAAGAAAAACTTCAAAATAAATTAATGTAATAGGACAAATGATAGAAATAGCAAAAGTACCTGGGGAGTTGGTGATGGAGGAGCAACATCAACAAAAGGGACAGAAATGGCCCTGGTAGCCAACTTGTGAAGTGCCAGTGAAGCAACACCTGTCTGCTTAAGGTTTGTAGATTCAAGAAGCTCCAACAGCAATTCTAATCCTGTAAGATTTAGCAGCGTGTTGATTGAAAAATGCTTTTAGGCACCACTAGGAAAAAAAGTAGTAAAATGTGCAGATAAAAGTTTATTACCATTATTCTCCATGAAAATAGTTTTAGAATCACCAATAGAACATAAATGAGCAAGAGCAAGAGCTACACGACGTTGAACACCCTTTTCTGCAAAGCGCATAAGATATAACAAGTGTTTCAGTGCCTGCCAAAGAAAGGGGAACAATATAAGAATCATATCCAATAATGTAACAAATAATTGGGGAAAAATCTATTGTTCAGATAGATTATAATTCTCGTCAATGACTAAACAAATAAAACACCCTCCACAGAAATTAATAATTTGGAAGAAAACTCACTCGTCCATGCATCTTCTCCTCTAATCTTGTCAAGGTCTTTGCTACACACTCTCTAGTAGGCTGCAAGTCAAACAAAACTCATAAGGAAGTCCAACTTATAGATTATAGAGAGAGACAGAAGTTCTATTAACGAACCTTGATAAAAAACTAAATTATCATCAAGAACAAATACCTGTAAACTAAATGCATGTCTATATATTTTACTACAAAGAAGAGTAAATCAACATACTTGAACTCTGAAATTTCCATCCTGCAATTTTTGAAAACCACCAGCCTTAATAATATCTGCAATGTTGTCCTATCACACAAAGCTGTTAAATTAATAAAGGGCAACATAAAATGTTGAAAAAGTAAAGAACAAGGAAACTAATTTCACCTCATTATCAGCAAGACTGTAGAGAGCAAAAGCTGCATTGTGTTGGACAGACCCATTCTTTGAGCCAAGAAGATTGATTAGAGGCTCAATACCTCCATGATGAGCAATACCAGCTTGATTGTGTGAATCCTAACAAATGAATTATGTAAGCAAAAATGAACTGGTGAAAGCAAAAACCAGCATATACATAATTACGGAAATAAGGCCGTGCAATTTTAGCATCTGGTGAAAGCAAAATCTGCCATGTACATAATTACAGAAATAAGGCAGCACAATTTTAGCATCATTTGTTGCCACTTATATATAATTAAGACAAAGCTCATTCAATAAGAGTTGTTTATGAGCACAATTCCCAGACAGCCAAAAATTTACAGTGTAGTAAGTGTAGCATTATTATGGCTCATCAAATCTAAAATTTAAATATAAGATTAATAAGCAATCCTGGATCAGGCTGATCAGCCGCCGCTATGATGATCAAAACTCTACTCTGCCATCAATTTCATATTCTTTATACAGCTACGTATTCTTCGTTAGTAATAATTACCTGTGCCAACCTTCCAAGAGCAAAAGCTGACATTTCCCTAAGCTGTGCATCTGAACACTTAAGCATGTCAACTAATGGCTGAATAGCCCCTCTTTGGGCAATGTGAACCTGCATGAACAACAAAATTATGGAAGTCAATAGAAGAAAGTCCATAGACGACAGAATTCTTATTCCAAGCATGCAACACACAACTTTAGCCACCTTGCAATCTGTATCCGTTGAAGCAAATTGGCCCAGTAAAAGAGCTGCTTCTCTTTGACTTTCCGAACAGCTAGAACTGTAATTGAATCATGAACTTGTAGAGATTACTTTGTGGGGAAAGGTAGTAAGGTACTAAACTTTTAATAAGGAATTCGCAGCAAGCAGGTTTAATGAACATCATTTTCCTAGGCATTGCTCATAGAAAAAAACCAAGACCTAAAATGTTACCTCAGTAACCCAATGACAGGTTGTAAGGCCCCAGCTTGAAGAACGTCTTTCTTAATATTTGGTGAAGAGTGGACCAGATTTCCAATCACACCAACCTACAAAATGGCTAATTCAGTTAGTTCTAGTAGCCTACGACTTTTTGCACAACAGAAGTAAATATATATAATGGATTATGCGATTCATTTCAGTGTCTAACCGCCTCATAATGTATCGTAGGATCCTCGGATCGAAGCATTAGTACAAGAGTGGGTAATGCGTTGCACCCAACAATCTGTAATTTGTCAATCATTTCAACCGGTATAAAAATTAAAATAAATTTTTTTAAAAAAATCTGTTAGACCAAGTAGCTGTGCAAAGTCAATTACCTGATTTTTATTGTCATCATTTTTAAATGCAAGAGTTCGCAAAGCCCCTGCAGCTGCCTTCTGTACATTTGTATCATTGAATTCTAGCAATTCAACAAGAGGAGCTATACCACCTTCCGTCCTGAACATACACCATCTATATAAGAGTAGAGAATAGAATGTTTGTGGAATATATATCTTTAAGGCATGAAAAAAAAGAAAAACCTGACAAGGGTTTTAATGCTAGTATTTTCATGTGCAAGGTTGGTTATTGCATCAGCTGCTCTCCTAAGAAGACCAATAAGAGCTTTAGAAATGCTGCTGGTTTTGTGCCTCCTTAACAAGCCTACAAGATACGGCAAGGCTCCAGCATCAACAATGAGTTGTTGATGCTCTGGCTGTTTTAAGATAGAAATCATCATAAGACACGTCATAATTAAGTTACTTCATGATTCACAAAAGTCTGAAATCAGAAGAAATAAATGATTCGAAAAAGCATAATCACCTTAATCAGAACGTAGTGCTACACAATTAGCAAAGATCAAATGGAATGCACATGGGGATTCAGTAGCATCTACTATCTACAGACACCTAAATGTTAGAAATAACAAAGCTTCTGCCGCATATGTCAATGACCAGAACAAAAGTAGATTCAATTGTAGTAGTCCCAAATAAAAAATGACTGGCTCTTTCACATTCTCTAAAGGTGTGTTTGCAAGTTGAGATTTTGGAGAGGAAGGGAAGGATCTGAAAAGTAACTATGAGTCCATTTTACTCTTCAAACCCTTTCCTTCCCTCCTTCTCCCCAAAACCTCAACTCACAAGCACCCCCTAATTCTAATTTTGAATCTATAAGCACCCTATGAAATAATGTTTGGTCTACAATCCATCTGGCCCTTCCACATTCTTTCTTAGATAAACTGATCAATAACTGTGACAATATCGTATATGGCTATATGCCAATTGCCACGTAACTATAAATCCTCACAAACATGCATTCCATCATCCAAATTAATTCACTTTACAAATTAAGATAACCTCCAAAATCCCAGCTTCAATGGAGGTGCCAAAGCCAAATAATAAAAATTTCATTCATGTTCTATAAAATTATTCCCCCCCTTAAATCATGCATAGCAGTCAATTTGACATGTTTTAGATAACACCTAACAAACGGACAAAATATAATATCCCCACCATCCACTAAAATCTCAATCGAGACCAGCGTGTAAATGACCTTAGGACTTGGACAAACAAATTACAGAGAAACGTGTGAACACAGCTAAATATTATAAATGAATGGTCTCTATAACAAACCGCAACAATAATACATGCAACAACAGGAAACTATATAGTTGATATTCTCAAAATAATTTTTTTTTAAAAAAAATAGAGCTTAATTACTTTAACAGCAAGAAGCCCAAGAATCACTGCACATCGTTTTTCCACTTCATACTCATAAGGCTCGTAAACATAGTCATCGTCAACCGGCACCTCCAAATGCCTCACCAGAGCAGGTACAGCACCACAATTCACTATACTGTCAACAATCTCCTCTGCAAAAGATAAAAATAAAAAATAAAAAAAGTATATTTAGTGCCGCCGCGCAAACACAACTAAGCACAAAACAATGATAATAATAATAAGAAACAATCCAGCGGAGAAACCGTGATCGACTTAGCACAAATGCAAATGAAATGTACCGTTCCTGGCGAATTCAGAGAGAGCGCGAAGCGCTCGGGTAAGAGCGGGACGGTCGGAGACGGAAGTTGAGGGTGCGGAATTGAGGACATCGACGTGCTGAAGAATCGCAGCAGAGAAGTCTCGGGGACGCTGTTGAGAGTCTTCGAATGCCAGCACCTTGCTGCTGCTGCGATCTGCTTCGTCGGTGCCGAAATCTCGTTCGAGCTTGCGCTTCAAGCTTCTGCGTGTGGTAGCCATGGAGGGAGGGAAGAGGGGAGACTTGGGGAAAAGGATATTCTAGGTTTTGTGAGGTTGCGGTTGAGATGAGATGAGATGATGAGAGGGAGGGGAGAAAGAGGGGGAGAAATTTGGTGTAATAAAGTGTTTATGGGGAGACATTGGCATGATGATGACGATGAGAGGGAGGGGTGAATAGGCGGGAAACTTTGGGAAACTTTGGTGGGAAGATTTTTTTGAGAGGCGTGGCATTGTTTGAAATTTCGGGAGCGGCTGAAATTAATTAAACTAATTAATAATTTATAATTAAATTAAATTTAGGTGGAAATTTTTTTCTTTGGGAAGGGATTTTAGGACTGCCTTTTAGTAGCCTTTATTATTATTATTATTATTATTATTATTATTATTATTTGATGTGATTTATTTGATATTTGATTTCTTTAAAATGTCATTTTTATTTGTCTTATTAAAATTAAAATGAAAATAATAGTTTAACGTGAATTTTTATTATGAACTATACTTTTTTAAAAATATTTATTACCAATCTCACTTCTTTTTTTTTATAGCCACTAAATATTACAAATATTTATAATTAACTTTTTAATATAATTGTTTATATATATGTATTAAATTACTTTATTTAATTTTTTTTTAAATGCAATACTTATCTTTTTTTTTATTTCTCACAATTATTTTTCAGTATAAGCAAATCTTGTTCTAAGCATAGTCAAGCAATAAATATAGACATATTTTCTAATTATGATTTAAACCGTGATTTTATCATATATGGTAAACTAGACTCAGGCCATCAACAATACAATAATTTACCTGAAAGCTGTAATAGTGAGTATTTTAGAAAAATATTTTTTTTTTGTAATTTTGAGTGATTTTCTTATGAATTATATTTTACTGATAATAATATTTAATAATTCACATAAATAATAATAATAATAATATTTAATAATTTAATTAAAAATTTATTATATGCATATTTACTTATAAATTTGTAAGATCTTAGCACCATTAAATAACAAATAAGCCTTAATTAATCTACATTAAAAAAAATCCAGAACATATTACGGGGATGGTCAAGTACGTATTGTAATCGAAGATGAAAGCTCAAATGATATTGATTTAGCTCAAATTCATGATGTGTTGAGATTGTTCACAATTGACTCCAAAACAAATATCCATGTAAGTGAAAAATTATGTGCTCCCTTACAATGTATACAAACGTGGTGCTGTTATCTTATACACTTTAAGTTTTAATCTCACATATTGATATATTGTGTCCTTGTGTGAAGCATCTATCTCATAGAATGATTGGGGATTACATTACCCTTTCATACTTATTTTATTTCATTTTTTTGTACTTGTGTAGTTGTTCTTACTTAGATCTCAAGTAGGACCAAGTTGAGTGTTGGCATCAAATTGGTCGTGTTGTCTATAATACACCTCACAATTTATGATGCATCATGCACATTGAATCCGAGCCACTGGATTTATTTGTTCTCATGGGTGTTGCTACACCTGATTACTTCCATGTTTCCACTCTTTTCCTTTCTCATTGCGTCTTCTTCCTTCAGCTTGGCAACTTGCACCCCATGACCATTGCCCTCTATAGCGATCATCCAAGCACCCCCAACGACTACGGGTCCGTTTGGATTAACTTTTGGGAGAATGTTTTTTAAAAGAAGGTTTTTTTAAAATAATGCTTTTTAAAAAAAGGTCTTTTAGAAAAAGTATTTATGTTTGGTTTGAGTATTTTAAAAGTAAGTTTATGAGAAATATTTTTTTTTTTTGATAGAGTAAAATAAAATGACTTTTGAAGATATAATTACTAAGATAGACATGATATAATTTGAAAATATATTATTATATTATATTCAAATATTTTGATATTACAGGATAATTAACTCTCAAATTCATATTAATTTTTTTATTTCAATATTTTAATTAAATACAAATTTGTTTATATATTTTTTAATTAAATTTAGCCTAAAAATGATGTTTTTAAAATTAAGCCTATAAATTTAGCCTAATAATCATTATAAGAGCTTAACTTTATATATAGTACTATATATTAACATTGATAATACTTTTTTTAAAACAATTTATAGTAACAAAATTATGAATTAATCATCTTTCTATATTTAAATACAAATAAAATTATGCAAAAAAAAAATGGCAAACAAACTTAATCACACAATTCAAGTTTTAAAAAAGGTTCAGAACTCAAAGGGTAGCAAAGATCCAATTGATTGTTTTCTCATTTTTTTCTCTCTGTAAAAATCATCTATTTGAACCACCACAATAACCCCCTCCCCCATACACATATATTGCCATTACCATTACAGAATAATTACTATATAAATAACTGCATGATCTTAATTTCAGTTATACAAACAAACTAAAATTCACAAGTATTCCAAAATATAAATATAGTCATAAATAACAACATTCACTAGCTCCTACTTTGGGTAGCTACAATTTCATCTATAATTCGATCACGAACGTAATCCATTTCTATTGAAGAAGTCAAATCAACATCAAAACATGTGTTCAAGTTGCCATCATTATCAAGATCTTCTGTCATACTATTATCATATTCCTTAGCACGATGAACTCAAAATCTGAGACACTATTTCTACGAATAAAGTTATGTATTGCCATTATAGTACAAACTATCTCCACTTGAGTCATGTATTTAAAATTAGGCATATGACGAAGAATTGCAAATCTATTCTTCCATACCCCAAAAGTTCTTTCTATGGTGCTTCTTAAGCTATAGTGGAAATAATTAAATACTTCATTATGGTTGTTGAAGCCAACTGCACACCTAAATTCAAGTAAGTGATACCGTTCACATCTATATGGACCCAAGTATTCTAACGGTGTTGGATAACCAGAATCAACCAAATAATATTTACCTAAAACAAAATGTGCCTTATTAAAATCATAATCTACAAAACAAAGAATGTTAACTATAGTAATAAAAGCAAACCTGTAGGAGGATGTGGAAAGTTATACTTTGGCTTTGTCAGAGCATCTTTAAAAACTCGAGCATCATGAGCTAATCCTTCCCACCCAGGCAATACAAATATGAAGCACATATCCCAATCACAAACAGCCATAACATTTTGTGATGTATATCCTTTTCGACCAATATATTTTACACTCTTTTTGGAAGAAACTACACATGGCACATAAGTACCATCAATTGCCCCTATGCAATCCTTAAAGTATGGCCAATACTGATTATCATGTTGAATTTTCTTATGCACATGTTCAAATCTATAAACTTGTGGCCTAATCAAATCAAATGATAACTTTAAACATGAACAAAGAACTGTATGAAATTGTCTACTAACTGTTTCACCCGAATGTTGAAACCTTTTTTGGATTATCTTATTTCCTACTCCATGTCCTAGAACATGCAAAAACATAGCAACCATCTCATCTACTCCCATGTATTTAGTACTCTTTAAACCATGCTCAACTAATGCAGTACAAAGCAATGAAAAGACCTGCTTATCCATCCTAAACATTTCATAACATCGCCTATCATTTTCATGTAAAATTTCTTGGACTCATTTATGTCCAGTTAGTTCACTTGCCCTACATGGTTGTTTGCACAAATATTTTAAAGCATATTCTCCGACTAAAATCCCTGCCATAGCTGCCATAGGCATAATCATTTCATCTATTTCATTGGAGTCAGTTTCATCTCCTGAATTTTCCTCACATTCACTTGAGGATATAGAAGACATTTATATCTAAAGATCTGCAATAAATAAAAGTATTAAAAAGCATATTAATTTATATAACCAGTCATATATTTAATACAACAATAAGTTAACAAGTCATAAACTAAAAGATCTTGTACTTAATACATAATACAATAATAATATAACAAACCATAATAAAACCTTAAACTAAATATGTTAAACACCTAATTTACATAACCTTAGTAGAAGTTAACCAAATAAGTCATACACTTAATAAGCTAAAATAAAAATATACTAAATAAGTCATACACATATTACTTATAGTAACAAAGATTGTCTTTATATGCCATTCGCTTCAAAAAAGCAATCTTCAGATCTTCATTAGGAATATGAGAAAACATTGCTCTTGCTTCCTTTTTTATTAGTACCTCACAACATCTAGTATAAAAATTAATATTCTCCATGACTGATTTTAACATATGAAGCTAAGCCATTACTACACCAATACTATGAGGATCTTCTTTCTTTGCAACAATAGCAATAGCATGAGACTCAACTGTAGAAGTCATAGATTTTAGGTGTTCTTGGATCTTGGTGGCATTATCGGTTTTACCCTTTCTTGCCCTTTCCTCTCCCCTTTTTCTTTTTTCTCCACTCCTTGCACTCTCTCCACCTTGAGAGGTGTTTATATTCATATTTCCTACTCCTATATTATTATAATCACTCAAATCAGCACCTATAGTTGGATCATCACTATCTCCAGAACCTTCATTTCTATCAAAACCAACACTATCTAACCCTTCATTATTTTGGTCATATTCATCATACCCATCTGGCAACTCTCTGCTTGAAGGTGTTCAAGCAAACTCTCATATGGCTGTTTTATCTTTAAAAAGACATGTTAATTGATGTGCATATGGTAGTCCCTCATTGCGGTACTTACCATAAGCAGGATTTTCCTACACGAAATTAAATTTTGATTACTTTAAATATAACAAAAAGATTGATTAAAAATGCTAAAAAATATAAAAACAATCACAAATGCTTACCAATTCCTTTGCATCCCACCATTCTTTCGTTGCAATAAAAGTGTGTTTCTCATTATCCCACCCTAATCCAGTTGTATGTTGAAATAGACAGTACCAAATAACCCATTCTTTTCTTAGACTATCCCACTTATTTCTCAATTGTACTCTATCATAATTTCTCTCACTAATAGCACGAAATTGGTCAATTACATCTTTTCAACCTTTTTTCGATAATGTACGTTCACTGCGTTCACCTTTTGTCACTTGTTCTATTCTATACAAGCATCAATAAACAACTTTGTTGTTGTCCGATCCCAAATGGCCTTTGCTTTTGGCCCATGATTTTGATCATTAAGGGGCAAATCTTGGTATGGGGCTTTTCCTTTCGACTGATTATTCCTTTTAATCAGCTTAGGGTTTGACATCATACCTCATATACACAAAAAAATGTCATAATTCAGTCATATAAATATGAAAAAGGCAAAATCTCATAATTTTTAATTTTGATTGTAATTTTTGACAAGTCGCAGTTCAATGCGTCACATAATAACTTGAAAAGTCAATAACACAACAAAGAACCAATGATAACAAAACAGAGTAACAATCAGCATCAATATGTAATAAAATCCTCAAAATCAGAATATCCTACCAACTCCAATACAATTTTACTCCACTATCAGTTTTACAACTCCAAAATAATTTTACTCCATTGCGATTAGTTTTACCACACTCAGTCAATTAAATAGAAATTATCAAATAATATCATAAATTGTCAAATAATTTTACAGTAAAATTCTTCCCGTATAATTAAATCAGAAAGCAATGAGAAGCAGTTTATCAAATCTGAAATTCAATGGTGAACTTCCAAAATTAAAGTTCCAATTTTTTTTCACTCTTCAACATAACAGTGATCCGCAAGAGAGAGAGAGCTCCAATTTTTTTTCACTCAACTTGAATCAATGATGAACCGAGAGAGAGAGAGAGAGAGAGAGAGAGAGAGGACCTAAGGTCCGAAGTGCAGCAGAAGAAGAAAGAAGTGGTGCCGGAGGCTGTGCGGCGGTGGAGGATGTGCTGCGATGGAGGCTGTGCGGTGCTGGAGGCGGTGCTGCGATGGAGAACAACGATCTTGAGGTCTGAAGCACAGCTGAAGAAGGAAGAAGCGGCGGAGACTGTACGACGGTGGACGACAACGAAGGACCGGTGGTGGACGACAATGCAAAGCTATGGGCAGCCAGAGACCGGCGATGACAGCATCGAACGGCCAACGATGACAGCGACACGATGACAGATCGAACGACTAGTGTGCAGCTATGATCTGACGAAGGACCAGCGACGGTGGTGGCGAGCAGCAGATCGGCGGTGACAGAGCTCAGGCGGCATCGACGTGATGATGCGGTGGGCTGATGAGGACAGATCTGGAGTAGAAAGTGAAGAAGTAAAGGAGCTTTGTCAGGAAGAGAGGATGGAGCTGTTGGGTGAGTGGGTAGGGAGTGAGTAAGTGAGGGTATTTTAGTTATTTTCCTTCAACTGAAAATGAGAAGTAACTTTGGATCTTCTTCTATTGGAAGGCCTTTTTTTGGCCGCAAAATGACTTTCACGAATTCAACATTACACCAAACAAAAGTCATTACTGCTCAAATTCATTTTCAAGCCATTGGAAGGCCTTCTACTGGGAGCAAAAGTTACTCCAAATAGGCTCTACAACCTTGCCACCTTCATCCCCACGGCCGTACCTAGCGTCACAACTTTTCTGGAACATGAGCAGCATTAGTAAGATGGTATCTTGTGTTCCTTGTAAATCGCATAGCCGTTGACGGGTTATACTTTAAGATCATGATTTGTCATTTAAGTGTTAGAATAATAATAATACTCTGTAACAAGATAAACTTTGTGGCTAATTAAGAAGCACCCTATCAATATCCCCTACTTCCTTCCATCAGCAACTCTAACCCCAAGAGAGAGGGGGACGATGAAAGGTATTTCTTAGTTCAACCCCTAGTGTCGAGAGCAGAAGTAGTGGCCATGGGGGTGGCCGACAATGGAGATATGGCAAAGTTGAAGGTAGAGGTAGAGGAAAGTGGTTAAGGGGTTGTAGCAGAGCAACATGATAACTTGAGAAAATATATTTAACCCCATATATATACGTTAATTTGTTCTCATTATGATGAATTTCCTAGATTATTTCAATGAATTTGAATTATTGGCACTTTTAGTGAGAAATTATTTATTTTGGGTTTAAATGACGTATGCTCTCACTAAATTGTTTGACTGCAGAGTAAATTATTTCACGAATAAATGAAGGATCAAAGGAATTGATTGGATAAAGATTTTGAAGAATTGATGAAGCAAAAAAGGAGAATTTGAGAAGATATGGATTGAGTTGGAAGAGACAAGCTCAAGATTTGATTTGAACATAAGAAGAAAATCTTGTGAATTTGTAACCGCATACTAGCACCATGGTGCTGGCACTATTTTGTATTTTATAAATACTTGTACTTTTTAGAAGGAGGTTTATCCATTGTTATAGAGAAAAATATAGGCTAAGATTTGAAGACTTCTGACAGCTATTACATGTCTCTATTAGTTGACATGACTCTAAAGTTTATTGCTTCTTTTCTTTTTTCTATGACTTGCTAAATTTCTTTTTAAGTGTTAGAAAGATACAGTCTTAGGGAAATAATTTTGTATTCTTTTTTCATCTTTTTAATTCTCTTTTTAATACATTACTTAATTTTTCGTATTCTCAATGCTGTTTTTGGCTTGATTGCCTATTAACTGACATATGGTTTTGTGATGTCGAAAGAAATTTCACTTCATAAAATAAGTCAATTTGGAAATTAACATAGGTTAAAGTAGCTAGGAATAGAAGTATTTATTTTTGCTTTCAATCGAATTCTTATTCAAGATAGGTTTAGAATAATCAAAGGAATTAAATTGTCCAACTTGTCTTAAGAGGGTCTTAGTATCAAGGAATTGAACTTTGACTATAAATTATGAGTAATTCGATTGGTAATGATATTGTTAATGAATTAATTTAATATTTGGGTAATGAACAACCAAGGAACTTTGATAAAATCAACCCCCCATCACCTACTTTCTATCTATTGTTTATTTCTATTTTCCATTGCTAGTTTGTTTACAATTCTGCATTAATTTAATTTCCAAATTTCTCTTAATTGCGTTTGCCTGAATAATGATGTGCACAAGTGAATTGATACTTGATTTTAGTCTTCGGGGGTTGACAATTTGCTACTCATCTTTTTATTTCTTATCATCTAATATACTTATTGGAGTTGATTTTATAAATTTGCTATCATAGGGAAAGGTAGGGGACGGGGTGAGAAAATAAGAAAAATTGTAGTGCACCACATGTACGTAGTTAAATCAATACACCACCACTTATTTACTATTAGATGACATAATGCATGGTGCACTATTTTTAATGTGGTACACTATAGCATGCATGTCAAACTGGTTAGGTATTTCACTGAACATGCCTTATTACGCTTCAACAATGCAAAGAAAAGATAGGCAAAGTAGAATATATCCAACCCTATTCATGTCAAAGGGTTTTATAGTTAGCACATCTGATTAAGGGGAGCCCAACCATTGTCCGAATGAATAGTTAGCCATTATTGTCCTTATATGTGTTGTATAGCAATCTAAGAGCCATTTTAGGGTGTGTTTGGTTCAATTTATTTTGACAGAAAAAAGTAATTTTTTTAACTAAAAATATCACTTTTATAAAAGCTATTTATTTTAGCTTCTTTTCAAAAATTGAAAACAAAACTATTTTTAAATTTTGAATAAAAGTCGAAATAAGTAGCTTTTATGAAAAGTGATTTTTTTAAATAGTTAAAAAATCACTTTTTATTAAAAAAAAATGAAACAAACACACCCTTAATATCTTAAGACATACAATCCAATTGCCATGTAAAGGTTAAGATCTATGGACTTTTGCGAAAAATCAAATCCCTTTTGGATTAATGGCTAAGGTGCAAGCTCAATCCAATACTTGACATAACCTATTTTAATAATTTAACCAAAAAGAAATCATGGGGATGATTTAGTGGTTTTTCAAAAACTAGGAAAAAAGGTAAATAGCATAACTTATCCATATGCATATAGAACTACCAATCATTAGAACTTAAAAGAAAGAGTTTTACTGCCTAAGTGATCCTACTCAGCTCGAGCAAGATTGCTGTCGGTAGAAGAATACCTGTGGTTTCAACTAAAAAATATATGACTACCATTATTGTACTTCAATGTATTACATTTTTTTAAATAGATTCTCCCATTTCAAAACTTCATATGACATTATTCTGTTTAAATTTTTACATTAGAAAGGTGGAACTTGGACATCAATACATAAGATAAGAGGACCTCATCAATAGCAAAAATTAGATATAATAAAATCATGTAAAATTTTAAAAACATGAGAAGTTCCATTCTTTTGTATTTTAGCCAATGATGACACATAATCGCTGGCAGATTCTGCCATATTCCCTTCAAAAGTAGGGGGTGCCACACACCTGAGCGTCTTAGTCATTTATTTTGAAATTAATGGCATAGAGCATATTTGGAACATTTGCACACCACAAATTGATAGCGCACACTAACCTCGACCCACCGCGCAGAATTTTCTGCTCTCCATGTCCTCCGACAACTCCATCGGGCTCTCTACCTTCGCTTCACACTCATCACCCTCTCTCTCTTTGCCTCTCCTATGTCTGTCCCCCAGCGCTACTCGACAACCACCACACTACCTCTTGCTTCACTATTTGAATTTCACCAACGGTGATGACACGGCGATGACATCGACGTGGGCAGACTAGATAGCGGATTTGGAGTCATGAGTTTATAGAGCACGTGAAGTGATCATTTTGGAAAGGAAGGGAGCAAGCAATGAACTCAAGTTCTGCAACGGCGACGGTGCGCGTATTGAGGTCAGAGAGCTTATTGAGCAGCACAATGACTTCGACTTGCTTTAGCCATTCCAACCACAGTTGCATCGCCCCCTAGCTCCACCCATGAATAATGGAACCCACAGTGCCACCTTCCCCTAACCTCTGGTGCTGCGGGCAACAACGTGTAGGGGTTGAATTTGAAGATGATGATGCGATGTGTACTCGAACTTGAAGATGATGACCTATGACAGGGAATTTTTTCGACAACCATATCGGTAGTGAAGGTTTGGTTATTGATGGTGTTGGGTTGGTGTGGCAATCATCAGAGATAAGCGGAGTCACTAGAGGGGGGGGTTTAGAGAGCGTGAGAATTGCAGGTTGAAAGGGGTAGTGCATGGATGGTCTCAAGAAGCAATGATTCTAGTGTGCTTCATGTGTGTGGCACTCACTACGTGTAGAGAGTATAGTAGAATCTACCCATAGTCACCATAGTTATATGGTCATTTTGGTCCACATGTACGGTCAAACTCAAAACTAAATTGGAGAAAAAAAAAATGTTGCATTGCAATTTAATGTACCTTTTTTATATTGGGCTAATTATGAACGCTAAATACTTTCTTCAATGATTTTTTATTTTAAAGAAAGGTTGAAAAGAAAACACTAAGAATTTTATTGTTTTAATTATTTTTTCACACAATTCTAAAAATAGAAAATATAGAAAACAAAAACATAAACTAAAGAAACCCTAAATTTTTTTTTTATAACAAAAAAAAAAAGAGCCATTGGGTCATTCAATGTTGACTGGCATGATAACATTTATTGATATTTAAGCCGTTTGCATTTTTTGTCAACTACATCAAGCCTTCAAGGCAAAATAGGCCTAGCAAGGACTTTTTTTTTGGTCGAAATTGGGCTACCAAGGATAGAACGGTCCTTTAAAGCAAGGGTCAACCCATGAAGTTAAATGCGGTGGTCGTCTGGAAGGATCAAATGAAGATTGTGGGCCCTATTGGGCTTTTCTTCTGGATCTCAGGATTTCTATTGGATAGATCATTTGGAGTAACAAGGGTCGACCCCAATCGTTTCGTACTCATGCGATTCGCAAATATACTGAAATACCTGAAATGGAGCGGCTTTCTTCCTGTTTTTTTGCATTTAACGTCTATTACATATACGTTGCATGACATGATTTGCATACAAGTGAATAATGATATACAATGGTTTATCTGTATCGTGTGTATATAATGTCCAACTTTGCTTTTCAGATAAAAAACATGACAATGGTAAAATGCGTTAGTGTATCATATGAAGCCTTCTTTTTGTTTGTACATATAATGAAAGAACGATGTACCAAAGAAAAAGGGACAGTTTCCAAGCCGCATAACGCATTTTAAGTGTATGATTAAATTAACTTATTTTATGTTTAAAATATCTTATAGAGTTTAATTGGTATGCACTGACAGTGTAAAATAGTTTTACACTATCAACCAATAGAAATAGAGGAAAGTGAGAATTCATGGTGGGTCCCTCATCATAATGGGTAGTTATTTGGATGAGTTGACAATTTCCACCATTTATATTGGTTGACAGTGTAAAACTATTTTACACTGTCAGTGTATTTAAATTAAATTCTATCTTATAATCAAAAATTTTTTGAGAGAATATGCAAAAATAAAAGCAATTATTTTCCTCTAATAATGCAAAACCAAACATTCACTGGCTGTAATAAAAAATTGTCTCAGCGATATATCGTCACATGCATGGATGAAATTGTGGGGATCTAAAATCGCCAACCAAAAACGGAAATGAAGGAGAGGTGTTGTTAGACCTTCGATATGCCAAACGAATATGATATTTCCTCACTGCAAGCAAGGGTAAAAAAACACACACACACACACAAACACGTGACACACCCCATAACAGTATAGTAGTATATACATTTAGGGAGAGAGAGAGAGAGAGTACATGGTATACCACTGTAACTGTAACTAGTAGTAACCTAGCTGTCACTTGTCGGCGATGGTGAAGAAGCTTCCTCTTGGGTTTCCAAAAGACATGGTGTGCTCTTGCGCGCCACATTTGCAGCCATTTTTCACTGTTCCACGCATCTTAATTTGTCGTTTTCCTCCGTGTACACACGTAGCTAGATACCCGCTGTATATTAAAATTTACTAGCCAGTCAGTGGCATCATCATATGTTATATTAGGTATTTGTCTGTAGCGGGGACCGTAATATATATGCATATTATCTACGCCAACCGTTATTATAATAATCCAATCAAACTTAGGACTAAAATCAGGGAGAGGGTCTGGCCTACTCAGCCACAACCACGACCACGACCACGACCACGACCATGACCACCACGTCATATCTGCATAGCATTAAGAACGATATTAATTAGCATGTAATCAAGGCGTCACGTGACGGCATATGCGATTCATCAAGTTTGATTTCAGCATCCAGAGTGTATAGTAACACTACTCGTAGCTAGTTAGTTACTTACATCTCAGCGTTGCCACTATACATGTATAACTAACATCTCAGCGTTGCCAAACTAAATATATATATATATATATAGGTAGAGAGAGAGAGAGAGAGAGAGAGAGAGGGGTTAATAAAGTTTCATATTTTGCTTTTGATAAAAAAAAGTCAATTCATCTCTCTTAAATCACTTTATAAGTCTAGATAGTTTTTGTAATTTTATTGTATCCACATTAATTACTCCACTAACTTTTCTCTTTTTTAATTAATTTATACTGTTCACTATTTTCTCCACCAAAATAATATTTTCCTTTTTTATATTTTCTCTTAGACTCTTTCTTAAATAATATACAAATAATTTAAAATTTAATACGTTGTCATATTTAATTACTTTATAATATTATTATTACATTGTCATATTTTTACGTTATAATATTATTGTGTTATCAATTACGTTATAATGTTATTACTCTGTCATATTTTTACTATTTTTAAATTTTTTCTAACGTCATTATTTTTACTATTTTTTAAGTGTTTTTTTAATATACCTTGATACTTACCTTTGTTTGCAAGATTGACTATTAGAGAAGATTAATTATTTCTAGTATTGTAATTTTTTAATTTTATAAACAATAAATTTATTGAAACAGTATTAAAATATATTTATTAAGTATAATAATATTATTTAAAATTTAAATTATTTGTATAAAGAGTCTAAGAGAAAATATAAAAAAGAAAATATTTTTTTGGTAGAGAAGAATAGTTAAGAGTATAAACTAATTAAAAGAAAGAAAAGTTAATAAACTAATTAATGTTGATAGAATAAAATTACACAACTATCCAGATGTACAAAGTGATTCAAGAGAGGTGGATTGAATTTTTAGTCAAAAATAAAATGTGGAGTTAGTTAACCTCCACATAAAAGTGTATGTAGAGGTGGAGGTTAGCAATATATATATAAGAAAAATCCTCTAACTTTTTATGATAAAAACGTTAATTATATTATTAATCAGATACGCCTTCTCTATGTAGAGAGAGCGAAAGAGAGATAGAGATTAAGCTAGCTAGCTATTTATTCGTGCTTCATTATATTGGAATTGAAAGTTATTAGAATTGATCTAATGATCATGAATTTGGATAATTAACTTGAAGTTTTAGATTCAAATCTCATTCAACTAATATACCAAAGAAATTATGTTGGAATCGGGTTATTGAGGTGATGTGCTAGCAATCGCAGCCGAATCTGATATTCAATTAGATATACAGCTTGCTTCACCTGACAAATATGACATGAATCTCGAGTAGTTAACACTATACAGTGTAATGTTGATGCGGCGATTATTATTTATCAACTATATTTATTTAACTATGCAGCATAATATTACTTCAATACTACATCCATGTGCTAGCTGCATCTACCGACATTACATATATAGATACTTCTTAGGCTGCTTTGACTCCTGGGGGGCATGCGTGACTAACGTGGTCTTCCAAGTCAAACGCCAGCAGTTCATTAATTTGTGATTAATTATAACTAATTAATTGCATAGCAACATTTGTTTTCGTATAATGCTGTACAGAAATAAAGAACAGTAGCAATTTTTTTTTTTAAATGTGAATAGATGTTTTGTTTCAATTGTGTTGACGTCGAGCAGGTCCTATCAGCATAGAACACTGCTAAATGGCTCGAAAATTTTGATACGAATAAACTGACGAATACATGTGTTCTGATATCATTGAGAACACAAACAAAAATTAACGGCAAAAAAATAGGAAACAGTGGAGTCAAATAAGAGGAGAGAGGCATAAAACACGTTCGTGCAGCACGATACCAATTTCTCTTCGTACCATTTATTATTAGGAAAAAGAATGTTACGAAAATGATTTCGTAACTTTTGATGCGAATGTGTTAATAGGTGGTTTGTTTTATTATCAAATATTCTCTCTCCTCAATCTTATTGTGTATTTTGGTCAATCCATCGATGAACACTTGTCAAATTTCATTCATACTAATTTGTGTGATTTGCATTCGCACTACATAATAAGGCTCTTATTATTATCCATCAGCATATTATGGTGTCATTGTCTTTAGTTTTGTTTTTCTATTGATTCTTATAATGTGATGTACCTGGAACCTTTTTTACTAGATTGAATGATGATGAGCGAAAGAAAAATGTCACCGCAGTGCTCATCTTTCAGTTATCTATCATTGAATTGTGTTAATGTATTATATTAACCGCCGACATGGGCCATTAAATACCACATATATAATTGATTTTTGATCCCTGCATATGATCACGACAATGCTGGAAGCAGAAAATGACGGTATTTTAGATTTTTGAGAGGCTTATATATGATCCTAATAATATTTTGAGGACTAATATAATGCGTATTTGTCATTTAATGACCCAAGTTAATTACATATTATATTAATACAATAATTTTAAACGGTGATTAACTGAAGGATGATTGGATGAATTAGATGACCTTTTACATCTTTCAATAACTTATTTTATTATAAGAATCTTTGAAAGATCTTAATAGGATGATTTACATATCTTTAGAAGATGAAAAATAGTACTAAAGTTTTAGCTTATAATACTAATTAATAACCAGTCAACTTTTGCACACGAATTGCATCGAATTCAGTTTTACCGTACGCGCATGTGTGCCATGTGTCCTCCCTCTCAATAATGTTTGTGCATGCAAGCCGATCGAGGAATGAATTTCAAATTAGAAACATGGTATTCAGTAAATATATAGAGGATCGAGTAGAGAAGCTCCGCTTTTTCTATACTTGTTTTTCAGAAACTTTTCATTTTGAGGCTCCCACGAACATGGACAGAACAGAATAATCATTTTGATTTCTCATATCGAGATCTTGGCCATCACTTTCTCTGTTGTTCCTCCACTGCTTTTTTTTTTTTTTTTTTTCATGTCATCGCAATATCACAAGTTAAGATTTCAGTTGTCCAATTTTTATGAAGTAATTAATTAAAAAGTTTAATCACATGTGTCACTTTGTATCAACAAGAGTGGAGAAACGACGCGTTGAAGATGTTGAATTTAACTATTTCTCTCGTGTGTTTTTTTTTTCTTTTGTTTTCTTTTTTTTCTGCCTAGCAATCAGTATCATCTGACTTGACACAGGTCGATTCACTTTCCTCATATATTGTATATCATTTATACATCAATAAGATCAAATCAAATTTATTAAAAATAAAATATAGGGTGCATTTGGATAAAATTATTTTGGTAAGTTTTATTAAAAAAATTATTTTTGATATATTTGAATAAATTTTTAAAAATAATTAGAATTTTTAAAAAAATTATTTTTAATTTTTCAATTATATAAAAAATTCTAGTTTCATAATCATTTTTTAAAAAATGTGAAACAAATAAAAATATTTTATAACTAAATTAAATAATTATGTTATAAGATGATTATTTTTTAAATAAAGTTTGATGTTAATTAAAGTACATTTGACAGATATCACATTCAGAAAACCACAAATAAAAAAAAAAAAATCTTTCTACAAAACTAGCTCATTATATAAAATTCAAATTAACGCATAATATTTCACCGGAAAACAAAATTCTCAGTCACATATACAGCTTTAATTATTGAAATTTTTTCAAATACTGTGCAACTCAACAAGATAACTAAAATGTGCTAATTTTTTCGCTATCTGGGCGCTGATTTTAACCATATATAATGTTTTTTTTGTATATTTTTTCATTGGTATAAAATTTACATCATTTTACTTTTTATATAGGATTCATTCAACTTTTACACGCAATTTCATCATGTCTGTAATTCTTATACAATTAAGAACTACTTCATATATAAACGACGGTTTTTTGTTTTTATGTGTGTAACACCTAGACGGGATGGAACTTCGTTTAGGGAATCTCTCGTGACACTGCCAAATGAGACGACAAATACCAGCTAGCATATACTTGCAACGTTGATAGAAAGGGACAAAACCTCAACTATTTCTGATCTAGCTACATGTTTGTGGATTTTAGTATGTTTCAGAGTCAGAGATTCCCAGCATATAAAGGGTAAATTGTTTTCACTTCTCACATAGGATATAGACATCGCTATCTTTTGGCCACCGGGCAATCTCTTTTCCACAACTGTGCAACACCTACTAATTGAAAATCTTCATTTATATTTTTTGATCATGGATGCTTTCCTTTGATTTCCAGAAACAAAACTTTGCTCAGGATTTTGATAAAAGAAATTATGTAAATGAAAAATAGCATATATAGAAGATTGTTTGGATTCTTTTAAGACCACAAATACACACACACACTCACAAACAATAAAAAAAAATGCCCGTACTGCGAGTACTTGTATTAATAATTGTAGATAATTTTTTAAGTGTGAATTATACAACTTCTTCTTCTTCTTTCTTTCTTCTTCTTCTTCTTCTTCTTATTATTATTATTATTGTTAGGGTACTCTAAAATTAAGACGTCCTTTTATTTAGAACTTACAAATGCCTCATGTCAATGGTCCACAATTCATCCTACAAGGTTGCAAAGGACTAAAAAAAATGCGATGGATATATCTTATAAGTTATATCTGGATTTTGCATTATTATTTCCTAACTGTAAATGCATGCGCAGAGAGAATTTAACTACGTAACGCAACAGATCTTAATTCAATTAAAGCATTGTGATCTTACAAAGCTCAATCAATGCAGGCATCTAACTCATTCGGTCCTTCTCCTTCCCCACTTCCCCTCGGGGCCCTTGCCATACCATTGTCGACCTAATTAATTGTGAAGAAGGAACGTGCATGTCAGAAGGAAAGTAATTTAGGTCAGAAAAATTTCTAGATATTTTCTGAGTAAGACAAAGTTACTATTCTACCATCCAACACTACAATTTAACAAATATCATCCAAATTAAGAGATTAATATTAAAGGATACAAAATAATCGTTTTTTTATTGTAGAAACATCTAGAAATTTAATCTATTACTACATAGGTTGTTCACGACAAATAAAGCTGTGTCCTTGGCCTTAACTCTTCAATATGGCTCAGCCTCAGACCTCAGTTTCTCAGGAACAGCAAGATGTTTAGAGGATGACGTGTGTACATGGCTCTCTTAATGGAATTACCAACCCAGAACCCAGAAGATTCAATGGGCGGAGCCCTTTGCCCCAGGTCCATAGGCATACCCTGACATGAACATGGAACTAGTATCCCGACATAGAGTTGTTAGTACAGTACCTTATAGTACTGTAAGGTGTGGTAGTCTCTCTTCAATCAGGAATAACGATCAATGCCCTCAACGACTAATATTCTTAGAGTAATTAATGATCATCGAAATTTTCTTTTCTTTTCTTTTCTTTCTTTCATCTTCATTTTAAGAACAGAATTAGTGATGTATTGCACGACTTATATCCCCACACATTAACTCATAAATAAACAATTATAATTTCATTTGAATATAGATTTTTATGTGCCAATTAATTGCTAGTAATTTATATATAAATAAATAGAAAATTCATATATATAACTGAAGAATCAAATGATAGTATTATTATTTATTATTGTATTTATTCGATTTCTCAATTATATAAATGAATTCCTACTTATTTTTATATGAATCATCACGCAAAATTATATGTCCAAATGATATGACTCATGGACAAATAAAACTGAAAATCTTACTTCAGCATGATAAATCCTTGATAAGAAATAAAAGTAAACAAACTTTCTAATCAAACCCTTTTGTTATTCTAAATTAGTAGAAACATGGTTTCAACT
The DNA here is from genome assembly GCA_031439595.1 of Pterocarpus santalinus. Classification (NCBI taxonomy): domain Eukaryota; kingdom Viridiplantae; phylum Streptophyta; class Magnoliopsida; order Fabales; family Fabaceae; genus Pterocarpus; species Pterocarpus santalinus. Next base: position 66,120,607 of record CM062532.1, read on the forward strand.
TTGTCACCAAGTAAAGTGCCCATTTCTTTCGTACCAAAATAAAAGGCCAAATCTTATCTCTTTCTCCCCCAGTAATAGTGTGTGATGCAGTCCATAAGATTTTATTCCTCTTGAGCCTAAAAAATATATAGATGTCTTTTTATGCTTTAATATATGTGCTCGTCCATCAACATAAAGCGTGGCTATCTAATTTGAAGTTGTTTGCAAGCATGACCAGAGATCGTTTGTTATTCGGGACTCTTTTGGCATTATGTATTTGCTTCAAGCCCTTGGTGACGCCTTTATCATACCCCAGAGTGCACTTGAAAAATAGTATTAAGGAATAATGTTGGGAGAAATGTCATTATTGATCGGTAGTTATAAAACATTGAAGCAGCGTCAATTCTTGGATTGATGGATATGCATGGGGATTAATATATACATCTTAGAAACATATGGTATAACTTGGGTCTCAATCAAGCGGGTTCAAAGATGCCCCACCACATATTATCTCTTCAATCTGCTTGATGCCTTTCGTGGTGGCGACCACGAACAGGTGCCGCTAGTTCACCACCTCCCTCTGGGCATAGATCAATGGGAAACACAGTGATTTTTGCGGAGCCATCTTCAATCATCTCTTTATTTTTTTTGCTCTCATTTGTTATTTTTATGGAATTAGCTGATAGGTTTGTATGAAACTGTCTTTTCATTTCTCTTTTCCAAAACATCAATGTGCATTTGAAATTATTTAGTTTGCATTTTGAGAATTATTTGATTTTAAGAACTGTGATTTTAGGGGTCAATTTGAATTGATTTAGATGTATTTTACATGGTACATAAGCTTAATATACTTATATATTACTCAGTTGTAATCAATTTATTGTGTTTTGATTTTTTTACTTTAAAAATTGAAAAATCAAATCAAACCAAACCAAACTGATTATAATCAGCTTGATTTGATTTAATTCTCTGTATTGTGTCAAACCAAATGGATGATGCAATATATAAATCAATTGGTTTGATTCCATTGAGATTCGCTCCTAAAACAAATCAAACCGAATTGGGATTATCTCTCATCTTGACCCACTTGGCTACTTTGTCCAGTTCAGATTTTCGGACCAAAAAAATAAAAAAAAAAAACATGGTTTTTTTGGAGCACAATAACGGCCATCTTTCGCGCCAGACGTACCATTCCACTCCCACAGCACTATAGCCACTTTTAAGCCGCTCCATGGTGGCTCATTCAAGCCCCTCTTTGCCTACTTTTTTTTTTATGTCTTTTTATGTATATCTTCCTAGTCTTATCATGTAATTAATTTGCATAAATTTATTTTAAGTTTAAAATAATTTATAATTAAAAGATTTGTAATGAGATAGTGTATAAAAATTTGATTAGGGAACCAAACATGCACGTACTTATGCAAGAGGAAAGATAATAAAGAATGGAATTATTTTATACAATCTCAACACAGTTAACGTGACTCAGATGACCATCATTTAAGTAAAAACTGACAATTTACTTTGTAAATCGTGCGATGATTAAAAAGTTAGCAGACCATCTTTTTATAAAAGGATAAATTATGTAAATAATATTAGGATATCTCTCAAAACTATGTTGACCCCTTTGCAGCTTTGCCAGAGGGTGACGAATTTTGCTCTTATTGAAGGAACAACTTTCGTTTTGTCGAATGGGTCGGAACAGAAGAGGATTTAACGTTTGTATGGTTAAAGGTAGTTTAAAGTACGAGTTAGATCCACTAAATTGCGATTTATGGTACTGGTTGGGCATCGACTTTGCCGTTTTTTTCTCCAACATATATGACTGTACGCTCATAGTTGGCCACCTTGTGAGTTTAATAAAAGGGATAAGATAAACCCGTGTCTAAGAGTAGGACAAATCTCACTCGGTTTGTCTTTTGTGACTACCAAAATCTAGTCATGTGTTGTACGGGGGTACTACGCAAATTGCAATGGCCAATTGAAAAACTTAGCAGCCTGGAGCTGATATACGCATATATACTGGCAGAGTGATTTTTTTTTTCAATAATTACGTAATAAATTTAATTTTTATATATTATTAGTATAAAAATTATATAATTATTTAATTATATATTGACATATTATTAAAAGGATTCAATATCTAATATTAGCTGAAATTTGTTGCGCTACAGTCCGAAGCCTACTTCAAGTTGTACTATTTGGATGTATTCTCACATTTATCAAATATTTTTAAGAATGGGTTAGTGATAACGAGTCTCAGTTGTTTGTAGAAGATTATGAACTCATATTTTTATACTTCCAGTTTATAAAATAGCAAGTTTAATTTTGATGTAGTTTTAATATACTTTTTTATATTATTATTTAATTATAGGTAGAGTGATATCATTAAAAATATTAATTTTTTATAATAATATATTCAAAATTATATATATAATAATATATAAATTTAACAACAGTAATTTTTTTTTAATGAAGGGAGAGGGGAAAAATAAGAGTCGAATACAGAGCATTTCATATTTAATAAGATATATAGGAGATAACTATTAATTTGTGTGCTCAGCTGTAATGACAGTAAATTTTTATTACAATAATAATAATTTGTATAATAATATATTTTTGTTTGTATTAAAAATATAATATGAGGATAAATTTTTTTAAAAAAAAATATACCCCCAGTACGAGGTGTAAAACAACACAGACTTCCTAAATTCTTTATATTTTGTGAGGACCATTGTCCCCACCCTATTTCCCGTGAGACACGACATGAGTACATTTTTGCACGTTGGTTTAAACATTAAAAATCGCAAATAACGCACCAAAAAAAAAAAAAGAGAGAGAAGAAGAAGAAGAAGAAACGTGATGAGATATTAGGGAAAAGTAATGTTGATTAGTGAATGTAATATGGACTCCCAACACCGCTGTCAAGATTTTTCATAAAGAGGTAATTAATCCAAAAGCTCGAAACCAATACTCACACTGGGCAACAGAAAGTGATCCTCTCAGTGTGACAAGAAAGAATAAATGCAAATCTTCGTCGAAACAGAGCTCTTAACTGGGAAATCAATTGACGGGAACTGCAGTGAAGGATGAAATCTCTTACGCTAAAGAGTTTCCAATGGAAAAATCCCTTTCCATTTGGACTAAAACCGAAGCACACACTAGCTAAAAACGGTTGTGGTCCCCCCTCCCCTCTCTTCTGTTTCTTCCTTATTACTCCCGCCCCTCAAGAATCCTCCGCTACTCTTACCATGAAACCTCTTAATATCATGGAATTCCATCAATATTCAGACTCTGGTGTCATCTGTGAATGTGAAGAGATTCTTTGATTGCATCCAGTTGTAATTAAGATAATCTTTTTATACTGTATTACTGATAGTGCATCGCATTAGTTTTGTCACCCATTATTATTTTTTTAGTCCAAACAACAAACTTTTTGTCAGTTATGTTAATTTTATTTTAGGATAAATTACAATGTCTTCAAGCTAGTTAATAGTATACACCATACTCATAACTTGTAAGAATACATGTTAATCTCCTCTGATATTTAATATATATTACATCTAATACTCTTATATTTTGTGAAATATGATATAAGTATCCTTTTAAAATTACATTGAGTAGCTCTATACAAAATGTCAATGTGGGTATGATAAATCGAGGATATAGTGTGTTATTTAATCTCAGGAGATGTAAGTGTAGTATATTTTTTATTTTACTTAATGATTATTTTTATCTTTCATAAAAAAAAATTCTTTTTTAATTTTTCATAAATATCTTCCATATATAGTTGATCAATCATGTTCAAGGCACTATCATGTACCATCTCTCCTAATTGGAATTCAAATCGTGATTTGCTGCATTGTGAGTGTTAGTCTCTTTTCATTAAACTCAACCTATATATATTGAATTTTGTAAAAATTTTTGATAATTTTTTAATGAATTTGTAGCATTATTGAATATTAGATGGTTATCTTACACTCGCTGTAACTAAAAATTAATGTTGGTTAAGCCGTTAATATTGTCTTTATTACTTCATGATATTATTGGCTGAGTGATAGTGAGGTGCAGGGAGCATATATATTATATTATATTTGCTCTACCACAGTGCTGCCTAACTTCTTGTGAATTGTCCTGCACTTTTAGAAAGAAGGCTATGAAAAATATCAGAAGAGAGCACGAAGCTAAAACAGAAAAACCAACGAAGACAGTGACATAAAGCAGCAAAGATTGCAGGCCATTTAATGCCGTGGCATAAGCAACCGGTGGGTGGCTCTGTGTGCGTGTGTGTGTGGGAGAGAGAGAGAGAGTGATATGCCAGTGGGGTGGGAGAAGGTACTGCACTGCAATCACCAAACTCACCTACCAAAAGAAGGACGAAGATAATTCAGAGGAGCATATTGTAAATGAAAGGCTGAAAAAGTTAAAATTAATGGAAAGAAAAAGGTTGTTTCCTTCTAGTGAGCTAGCTTTGTTTTGTAAGAACGAGAGAAATCATGGAGGAGAAAAGGGAACTGCTTGTGTTGTAATGACATCAGAGTTTGACGTTTTAAAATAAAAAAAATGGGATATTGGACTCCTTTTCCTTGTGTATGCTACTGCATGATATTGCCGCCACTATTCTTCGAAGGTGTTGGGTGGGTTTACCTGCATCAATACGCGTATCTTTCATTGCATTGTACATTTTCCACAATAAATAAGGCCTGTAAAGCTGTAATTTGTAAATGCACTGGTACATATAATAAAAGAGATGTGATATTTACCAAGATAGTAATTTTCTATTTTTTGTTAGTTACCAGGGTATAATAAATATCCATTTTAGTTTGATAAAAATTTTAAAAAATAAATTAATCCTCTAAGATTTAAAATTTTTTGGATAGTCTCTCATTATTAAAAAAAGAAAATACATTAATCTTTATGTGCATAAATTTTTAATGGTACGAATATGTATAAAGTGGCTAAAGTATCATTTTTTTTGAATGGTGAAAAATTACTCAAAATTTTTTAAATTTTAAAAAATTAATTTATCCCATAAATTTTTTGTCAAAAATCAAAACAAGTATTTACTCTTATTATTCTTATTATTCTTATTATTATTATTTCTTATCTGGTTACCAAGATAGTTTTAAGTACAAAAATTTGACAAACTAATATCAGGACGCTTCGATTCTCTTTTATATTCTCTCACTTTTTTTTTTCGCTTTTGTGGGGGATCGCCCCCGGGGGGGGGGGGGGGTGGGTGGTTTAATCCATTATCCACGTAAAAATTGCCATGTTTCTGTTTTTGAGAAACTTGTGTGCATTTATAACTAGTATTTACATCTATAGCTAATATTTATATTTGTGCTATGTATGAAATAGCTATAATAGTTAGTGATATAAATATTCAGTTGTGACATTTTTTTTAGAATTTATATAAGTTTTTATCTGAAATATTTGTATAAATTTATGAGTTTAATTTGTATGTACTGATAGTATAAAATAATTTTACATTGTCAATCAATAAAAATATAAAAAAAATCAAATTATGGCACATCCCTCGTCATAATAAATAATTACCTAATATAATTTGATTTTTTTATATTTCTATTAAATAATAATATAAAGTTATTTTACATTATAAATACATATAAATTAATTTCTAAATTTATATAACTAATTTAAGCGTAAATGTATGTATATATAAGTCTTTTCGATGTCACAGCTAGATATGGCAAAGCAGGTTGGCATGTCCCGACCCGTCAAAAGCGGGGCGGGTTGGGGGCAGGCCGAATTAGAAAGTCGGGCAAAATATTTTAGTCCGCCCCGTTTAAGGATGGGTTGGCAGGTTGGCCCACCAAAAAATTAAAAATTATAAATAATTTTATTTTAATATTTTTTATGAGTTAAATTACTTTAAAAATTAAAAAAATATATTGAATGAAAAATCTACTTAAATAAAATAGAATAAAATAATTAAACTACATAATTTATATCCAAATTTAACTCAAATACAAATATAATAAACTAATTAAGATATATAAATAAATATATAAATAATAATTAACTATAAATTTATAATATAAAGTCTATAGTATAAAGTTCACGAATTAATAAAAATATAATAACAACATAGTTTATAATAAAAATTTAAATTTTATTTTCAAAAATACTTTTGAACCTAAAAAAAAAAAGTGACAAGTTTGACCCGATGGGCTAACCTGCCCCGCCCCGCCAAAATTCGTGGGTTAGGCAAGCCAAAAATTTTTAGAAGATCAAATATATCAATCAAACCCATTATTTTTGACAAATTTAACGGATCAATCCAACTGATTGAGCCCATTTTACCATTTTTAGTTCCGAGCATTAGGGCCCATGGAGGCCACACCTCTTTTAACTCTTATGTAAAAAAGTCTCCTAGTGAATAATTAAATTCCTACAAATATTTGTTTGTTGGAATATATCCACACAAGAAAAATCTTTTTCGAACTTGTAGCCGATTTGAATACGCACTACAATCACGTGTTTGACTAAGAGGACAAATTTGTGTCCAATTTCTTATATTTTTATTATTTAATGTTTAAATTAAGTTATGTTATGTATATTAAAATTCTGATAAATATGTTATTGGATTAAAAAAATTCACATATTATAACTTAATTTTAAAATTGAATAGTAAAAATACGAGAGTTTTGATTTAAGTTTTTTCTTTGATTAAACTATAATGCTACTCAACTAATCAAATTGAAAGTATTTTATGTCTTAACTACTGATATCGAAAATTATTTGGACTTCAATTACTTTAATTTGGGTCGGGTGTGACTGTAAAAAAAAAAAAAACTCCAATGATAATTTTTTTCAATTCACAAAATTTGAATCTAATATTTCATTTAAAAAGAACATGTGGTAAATCACTTTAATAAAATATTAGTTTAAGCATATATGGATTAACAAATAATATAATAAATATGATGCACCTAAAATTGTATAAATCAAACCAAAATTTAATACGGATTTTTTCTTGACAATTTAATTCAGATTTTGATCAACATTTGGCAATGTCAAAAGACCAAATATCTAAGTATAAGAGGGTTAGGTCTTAAATAATTTTGTTGGGTAATTAACAGAATTTTTAAAAAATAATTTTTATTTAAACTTATTTTAGGCTAAAATTAATTATAAAAAAATCAATTTTAAGAGAGTTTTATCTAATTAGACTTTTTCTCTCCCAATAAATTTTAAACTAACTTATTTTATATATATTCACATAATTGATTTATTTTAAAGAAAATATGCATTTTAGTCCTTAGAAGATGTATGTGACATTAATTTAGTCCTTGAAATATTTTTGATATCAAATAGATCATTGAAAGTTAAAATGTGATATCACCTTAATCCCTGAAATATTTTGATATCAAATAAGTTTTTAAAAGTTAAAATATAATATCATTTTAGTTACTAAAACATGCATGTGTCATCAATTTGATTCCCCTCTTTTGGATAATAAGTATGATTTTTTTTTCAGGTTTTTTATTTTTAATATAGTGGATGAGTGTGATATATATAAGAATATGGGTTTATGGGTCAAAATACATGGATATGGGATTCAAAAACCGCCAGTGGCAATTTTTATTTTTTCAAAAAATACCAATGGCGGTTTTTGCTTTTTTCTTATACGTTGCACGAAGATACATGATTTATTTTTTGGTTTTTTTAAAAATCGCCAATAGTATTTTTTGCTTTTTAAAAAAGTTGTTGTATTCTAAAAAATCGCCGGTGGCGGTTTTTCTTAAATTCCCATATTTCTTTAATTTACTCCAAAATCTCATATTTTGGTATAAATTAATTTAAAATATCATATAAAAAAAGACCCCTTTTTTTCAAGGACTTATTTTAATTTTAATTTTTAATGATTTTAATGATCTATTTCATATTAAAATATTCCAGCAACTAATGTGATGTCATAGTTGAGTTTTAAAAGATTTATTCGATAGTAAATAACTTTTAAAGACTATGTTAATGTCACATACATCTGCCAGTGATCAAAATACATGTTTACTTATTTTATTTTATGCAATGTTAAATTGATTTGTTCAAACAACCTCTTAATCAATTTAAGTACACAGAATTTCTGTAGAGCTGCGACATCAAATACATGTAAGAAAAAAATAATAATCTTAGCTGAGATACAAGTCGATCCAAAAATCTAATGCGTTGACCCATAATTAATTAAAAAAAAGAAATACTTATTAAAAATTAGTTAGGGTTTAGTTTTATTAATGAATCTTGCCATATGACACGAATCTCTTTCTTTGAAAGGACTGCAAAAACTTTGCAGAGTAAGGAAACGATACAAAACACAAATATTTGTCGTTTGATAAATCCTACCCTTTTTCACCAAAAAAATTAAACAATTTTTGTAATTTGACAAAATCATACATAATTAGTTATAAATATTTACGTGGTCAGTTTGAATTGATCTTATATCTCTGCATCTTTAATTTCTGCAATTTCTACTAGTTGGCTATACCATGGAATTTGGAATGAACGCTAGTTGAAAGTTGAACCTGTAATGAAAGTGAAACCCTTCGCCCTTGATTGCGCGGTAACAAGTGTATTTCTCCGAAATAAAAATAAAAGTGGCCACGAGTCCAGTCGTGGTGGCAAAGGCTCCACAAATCACGCAGCCATTCTGGGCAATTAACAGTCCCATGAAACTGCGGTTATATTTAGCTTAGCATGTCCCCGAAAAAGAAACGGTAATTTTGGAAGTCCAATCTTCGAGTCTTGTTTGGATAAAACATGTCACTTCTCCTTCCTTCGTTAGGAGACCTCAAAATCGAGAAAGAGTTTATTTTAGCCCCTAAAATTATATATAGGATTTAATTTGAATACACTGTCACAGAAAAACTTTACACGCATATCCAATCATATCTTCACACATCAAGAAAGTCTTTGATATAACCACCCACTACTTGAATGATCATGCAAATGGAAGGTTTTGATTGGATGACAGTGTAAAAAAATTTTACACTGTCAGTGCATCCTAATTAAACTCATATATATATATATATATATATAAAATTTTAATTTTTAAAATTGACAAATAAAAAATTAATTTAATTTATTTAATGATGATTCAATTTAATTTTTATAAATATTTTTTAAAAATTAATTTTAAAATTAAATTATTAATTTCTTAACCTTAAATACTAAAATAAAACACATTCAATTCCAAGAATCAAAATCTACCTTTACTCCGTCAAAATCATAATCAAGGGAAAGAATCAGAGAAACATGGAACTCTGTCGCTAAATTATTTAACTGCTATCCACTCTGACAACATGCACAGAACGGCCAGGTAAAGTAAAAGCTTCAGGAGTTTTACTTTTTCCTCTTCAATTAACAATAACCTGACCTTGGATAATACTTACAGCGCCAAAATATTAAAAATAAAAAAAGGAAAATTAGACGCCGTTAGCGAGAGTGCTCACGGCGGAACCTTGCAGGGACTAGGTGGAAGGCTAGTTTTTCCGGTGGGAACAAGACGCTGAGCAAAGCTCTCGATTCTGTCACCGTTAGTTTCTTGACGTAACCTCTTCCCGCCAAACGGTAACGACTCCAGCACCCTCTCCTTCAGCACCTCCTCTTCCAAACCGAACGCCTGCACAACAACATCACACGCCGTTAAATCATTCCGTCAAAAAACAGTTATAACGAAAATCAATTTTGTTACTGCGAGTTCACTCGTAACGAGGCAACTAAATTTTCTTTCCTTTTCCTTTCTCGTTCCTCAATTTTTCCAGGAAACCAAGCTGTGTATGAAAGGATAACGATAAAACAAAGAGAAAGGGCGCAATGGCGCACCTGGATTCTGACGTAGTCCGTACGGTTACAACAGAAGGCGTTCCCAAGCATCTGGTCAACGGTCTCCGAAACGCCGTCGATGGCAATCTCGACCACCGACGACATGGGGCACTCGCCGACGTCGCGAACCTTCTTCGTCGGCCCTCCGTTTCCGATGGAGAGGACGAGGAGGTCCTCCACGCCGTTCACCGACGGGAAGTCGCGCTTGTTGTGGAGGACGTGCGTGACGGCGGCCGCCGCAGGATTGTTCATGACGAGGCCGCCGTCGACGGCTGAGCAGGCGGTCTTTCCGTCGACGGAGGCGAAGCGGAAGGGCTTGAAGAGGCTCGGCGTGGCCGACGTGGCGCGGCACACCTTCCAGAGCTCGAAGTCGAAACTCGGCGACTCGGACGCGTCGGCTCGGGAGAACACGAACGGCGCCGAACTCTTGAGGTCAAAGCAAGGGATGAGCAACGGCTTAACGGTGTCCTTCAAGGTAAGCAATGTTCCTTCCTCTTTTCTCGTGAACACTTGCTTCAAAACGTTGTCCATGCTCTTAGAAGAGAATCTACGGTGCCGGCGGAAGATTCCGGCCGGTTTGAGCCTGTAGAGCTCGCGGTTTCTGTCGGCGACGAGGAGGACGGCGTCTCTAGCGGTGTAGAGAGGCCTTCCGAAGCCGTCGTCGGCAGTGATCATGGCGGCAAGGATGGCTCCGATGCCCGTGCCGGCGACGATGTCGAAGAAATCGGCGATTTGAGCGTGGGGATCGGAGGTTTGGGCGCGGATCTGGTCCTCGAGGTGGACGAGGGCGGCGCCGGCGACGGTGGCGGTGGTGCCTCCGCCGTCGATGCTGAGGATGCGGGTTTTTGCGGTGGCTTCGTAGTGGGAGAGCCACTGCTGCTCCAATTTGGAGAAGATCTCTAGTGTTACTTTGCTTAGCTCCATTGCGTCTCACTGAGTGAAAATTCCGTGGGAGTGAGTGTGAGAGTGAAGAAGGAAGAAGAGGAAGAGATTGGAATGTGGGAAAGCAAAGAGGAGAGAGTGTTCTTCAGGGTCTGTTGCTGAGAGTGAGAGGCATTAATGGCTGAAGAGCGCACGTTCTCTGATTCTCTGTCGTGAGAGAAGTTAAAACCAGCGGAACTGAAAGGTGCGTTTGGAAATGGGGGTAGTTATATACACGATCCTTTTGTCCTTTCTCGTTGAGTTTTGCTTTGCTTTTTTTATTGTTCTTTTATTTTTATTAAATTAATTATTTTACAGTGCGCTGCTTACTTTTTGTTTTCTTTGATTAATTAATTAGTGATATTACTTTCCCTGTTTCCCGTGAGTGTGAGAGTGAGTGTGTGTGCACGTGCAAGTGCGCGTGTTGTTGATATGGGGTTTTGGGAAGCGCCGACCTCGGCTTGTAAGTCGGCTCGGCTCGCGCTTGCCCTCTAGTAGTACCACTTGTAGTACTATCACTAGCACTCACACTCTAGCACCCCTGTGTCTTATGCAACTGTCGGTCTTTTGTTTTGTTCGTTATTATTATTATTTTTTTAATTGATTTGGTGTGTTTCGCGATTCCTTCTTTAATTTTAAATTTAATTTTAAATTTTCGCCAGCTTGGTTTGGACCGGTTACTCCTCCGTGATCTAAATGAGGAAGATAACTGGAAATCTCAAGTCACGTTTCCGGGGAAGGAAGCCAAGGGAATTAACATGGAAGGATACACGTAGCATAGGTAACTAGTGGTTGATATAATATAGGGTTTCTGCTAATCCATGCTTAAGGACAATATTTAAGGAATTAAGAAAAATAATTTTGACAAAAATGCAAGTTTTGCAAATTTATAATACATTAAATAAATTAGAAATTTTAAAACTTTTTCTCTTGTTTGTTTAATCAGTTTCCTGAAAAAAAACTCAAAAAATAAAGTTACTATTCCTTTTTTTTTTTGGGCATAATGAAAAACAAAGAAACAAATGGCTGGTGCATTTGTTTTAACATAAGGAATGTTTATTCGGCTGCAATTTTTCCCGTTGGTGATAAGAAACGGCAAACGAAAAGGGAGGCTTTTACAGATAAAGTAACATAATCAGAGTTCTTTAGTTTTTTTTATTGTTGTTGGGTTGGGGGGGGGGTGTCGGTATCAGAGTTCATTTATTTCAGGTTTTTTGTCCTAATTTATAACTGCAAAAGCCATGTAAGGCCCAAAAAGAGAGATTCTCTATCTTCATCACAAAAAAAAAGGCCCAAAATGAAATTACAGTCCAGTTGATGTTTCGTTGAAATATGTAAGGCCAGGTGATTGACGTAAATGAAACAATTTTAGAAGCCCATAGGGTTGTCCGTTAAATATAGCTAACCAGTTGGGCTTCTCTTATTCCACGGTTGACCAATCATATATCAAAGATGGGTTGAAAGTCATGAACTTTTTCGGAGAGTTGGGCCTCAAATCGGCCTACAAGTGTTGTCCCTGCTCCCCCTCTTTTTTTTTTTTTTTTCCCGGCCGAGATTCCTTTTATTTCTTGGTAGAATTCACACCTGAATTGCAGCATTATTCTAATGTAATATAAATATTTAGATGAAATACACCATGAAAATTAAATTAGAACTACTATTTATACATAATTCAAGTGATTGAATCCTCCCGCATGATAATTTCAAATACAATTAGTTTTTTTTTTTTTGTGCTCTATTGATTAAATTCAATGTATTCAACTAAGTTTCTTGGCATTAAATATTTTCAAATAATAGTGGGAATCAAATTTGCATTTTGACTTGACGTATATCTTCTTGAACTGTATTTTTGTTATTTAAAAAATAAAGCCTTTTAATTTAAATAATCACATCGGTTTAGATAACAAGTGGTTTATTGTGCTTCTTTTTATGTACGGTTCTGACAAAAAGATGTAACTACACAAAGTGCATATACGATTCTTTTTTTTTTCACAAGAAATCAAATTTCATACATAGTTAATAACACTTATAAATTCAAAAAAATACATTATATTCAAATTTAATAAAAAATAAATGTATTATATATGTTGAATTGACTAACAAATTATGGTTTTATTCCTTATCTAAAAATTATTGATGTCCAAATATTTTTTCCATTAAAAATCAATACAAAAAGTATTGTAAATTGAAGTATGTACTATGTCTCCTTTGAAAAAAACCATCAAAATAAAAACACTTCGAAGAAGAACTAAAACAACCACAAGTAGATGACAAAAACAAAATATAAGACACAAAATCTATCATTAACATAAGCAGCATAGCTAGACACATATGTTCAATATTTAATATATTTAAGCTATTTATTAAATAAAAAATTTTAAATAATAAAAAAGAAAACAGTAAAGTTGTCATCAATAAAAGAAGAATGATAGTTTGCCTCAATAACAACAAAAAAATAAAATAAGAGGGAAAAAAAAAAGAGCCTGATCTCAAAACCTTTTTGTTTTAAAAAAAAAAAGAGTGTCTTTTTGGTCGTGAACAAAGTGTTCTTTGAGTTCTCTCTAATGTGGTCAAATATTTAGTCCACTTATTTTGTGTTTGGACAGTTGATGCATATGTTATATGCTATGCTCAAGACAGCATTGATTTAAAGTATATGTTCTGTTTTCAAAGGGACCAAAAAAGAAAAGGTAAATTGATCCTTGTAAAATGGATGAATTATCCACGCATTATCATTTCAATTAGGCCCTTGATGCAGAGTTGATATGCCATTCTTTTTCAATTTAGAAATATGCGAAATTCAGTTTCTCATGTTTTTCTGTTGATCATGCTTTTCTTTTTCTTTTTCTTTTTTTGATGTGTTTGTTGAGCACGTTAAATCAATTGGAAGCTAATAAATTTTTGTGCTTTGCTCCTGCAAATTTGGATGTTGATGAAGAACAAGCAGCTGAATAAAGTTCTATAAAAGTTGAAGAAACAAAAGTGAAGGACAATGTAACACACAGCACAATAGTATCAGTCGTATGCCCTCTGCGGAGAGTATCGTTGTTGGGAAGTAGTCTCATAAACACTCACCAGGTGTGAACCAAAATGCTGCACAAGAGAAGGAATGGGCTGCCAAAAGTGATTATAGCCTTGCCGTGGTTAGAAGTTCTACTTCTGCCAGCCTAATAGATTCAACACAAATGAAGCAGCTTGTGCTTCAACTAGGTCCACATCCAAGGTCAACTAGCATTCTAATAGTATGATCTTGTCTTCTAATAGCTTTGTGCAGTTCAATAATATGATGTCATCTATTTTATTGATTGCATTAGTTGGTATTATTTTAGAAATTCACGTGTTTCAATTTCGGATGTAGCATGGTCCTGCTTTCCTATTTCCTCTAGGCCAGCATCAAGCATCAGTCACAACCACCACCATTCAGGCAGGGTGAGTGAACTCCACCAACGGTGCTTCCTCATCTAATAAATCCCATAGTTCAGCTGCTAGATCTCTTGGTACCTCGTCAACATTGCCAGCAATTGCTGCTGCAATGAACTTTAGTTACCCAAATTTGGCAGCCACTGATACTCTATATACGACAATAGTTAAGAATAGTGGGTATCCGTTCCCCTTTTTCAACTCCTCTTGGAGCATCTGCAGCTATCAGGGGTGCAAGCCCTGCACAAGCAACACCTATACTTAATGGGCCTTTGTACTCTTCTGAGATGCTCCATCCTCTTCAGCATCCACAACAGCACCTTCACTCCCAAGCATTGGTTCAACCCAGTTATCTTAATGCAAGCACTTCAAGTGGTTCATCATCTCATAAGCAGTCACAGGGGACACGAGTTAATGGTAACAGTATTTTAACCTCTACAGCTATGCAACTACAACAGTCACAAAAGCAGCACACCTCACAGTCTAATCCTCGCAAGCACGAGACTGTGGTTGCTAGAGAGAATGCCCCATCTGTTGTGTGTATGGGCAGAACTTTACTATTCTAGTTTAGCCACTGAACCTTTCTTTCAAGCCGTCTTATCAGATAGTGTTGGTAGCACCAGTGAAAATTTTGGTGACAAGCACTAGCAGCAGCAGCCACAGCCACAGGCTTTAAAAGGAGGAGTTGAGCAAATACCATCTCAAGCATTTGCAATATCATTTGCTGCATTTAATGGGACTAGTGATATCTTAACTTCTCTTCCGTGGCACAAAACCTAGTGATATTTCAGAGCCTGCCTGACATTGCATGGCAAGGATATCAAGCTGCAAGTGCATCTCATACTACTCAGCAAAAGATTTATTCAATTACCGAAGGAAAGAGTGGAGGTAAGTCTTCCCACCAAGATGATGAAAAGAAAGCCACTTCTGGTAAGCCATCAACCAGTGGGCCAACGACCCTTGTTTTTGATAATTCATCAGAGAATCTCAACTTTGTGTCATCTCCTATGAATGGAAACTGGCCTAGTTATTCCATCACTTCAACTTCAACAACCACAAGTTTGCCTCTTTCTAGCATGACTTCAAATTCTCAATAGCCACCACAGCTGCTTCATCTTCAGCAGCAACATGCTATGTAACAACAACAACCTGCTATGGCTACTCAATATAAAGCATCATCAACTAATGCTACCATTGCTACAAAAATTGTGAACAGTCCCACGGTTTTCTCACAAACTCTTAATTAATGTAAAAGTTCTAACCAAGCTTCTTAGTCAAAGAACTCAGGAAGAACCCCAGACTCTTAGGTTCATAACACATCGATTATAACATCTACTACCCCAACCGTCAAAAGTTTCTCTCTGGAGAAAGGAAGAGTGTCACAAGTTTATACCCAAATATCTTTTGGGGGAAATTACACATCATTCTCGCCACCCCAAGGGCAACAACTACTTAATAACAACCCACCTTTTGGAATAGTGGTTGCAGGAACTCCAGCTAATGGGGGCAACTTGAAGACAAATTCCCAGGGAAGCCAACTTGTTTCATTATTAAACACTTCACAAGTGCAACAAACTGAGAATTCTTCCGCTCGGACTAGCAAAAAATCTTCCCCAGTTTGTGGGAGAAATGTCCCATCGATCTTAAGCTCATGCCCCAATCACCTATTTGAGCTGAAGTATTAGAATTCAAACTGGGGAATGAGCTTAAAGATCAATGGGATAGCTTGGAAACCCTTGCTGTTGCTGCTGCCTTTCCAAACTACACTGTTACCATCGTTGTAGTGATGCACGCCCCTTGCATAGCTTGCAGTGTAAAGCTTACACTTGAGCTATTTTAGAATAGTGAAAGCTTGAGGGCAATTGTTTTGGGAGCTGGTATGGCTATATCCTTATTGGGGAGGTTCGGATGATGGATGATGATTTTACATAGGACACAATGCTTGATCCATTTAGATGGAGAAGATTGTTGTTTTTTTTTGGGGGGGGGGGGCGCGGGGATCTCGGATTCTCCAAGGTGTTGAAATCTTAGCGTGGAGTCGAAGGAGGCAATAACATACAGGAGAAATGAAGATAAATATGATATCATGATGTCTGTATACTCATGTGATGTTCAACCTTGTGATAGGACTTGTGCCGCCACTTGTGCCGATGGGTGAGAATGAAAGGAAGTCATGATCCATTAGGCCTAACAATTTTGAAATCGAAGATAGGGAGTGGGGACTACCATCATGTCATACTTCTTGATTGGCTTCTGGAAGGCTACTGCATGTTCACGACGTGGCCTAATTATGTGACACGTCAAATGCAATTCTAGTATGTAGATGTTAAGATTAGGTGATATATATCATTGTTTATTTATTTATTTTTCCCTCCCATAGCAAGAAATGTGCTTTAAAACGTAATTTTCAATTAAAAATATGCAGTTATTTTATTCCCGTTCTGTTATTATATTATGTAGATTGTGGAGTATTGATAAAGAGTTTAATTGGTATATATTGATAATATAAAATAATTTTATATTGTTAATTAATAAAAATATTAGAAAACGAGAAATTATGGTGGATCCCTCCTTACCAAATTATATTGGACAGATGTTGTAGTATTTAAATTGATTGATTACAACATTTTTTTGTCATACCAAATGGAATAGATGGAGAGATGAGACATCATACAATTAGTACCGAAAATTGGCAAAAAGAGTTGCTACAATTGAACTTGGTGCTGGTCAAGTAAATTAAGATAGTGCAGAGTTAAAGAGCTCAAAAAACTGGCTCCTCCATATTTAAATTTAACTTCTATGGTTCTTCATAATATTCAAAGGATATTTTTCTTTCCCACTTAAATTGATATAAAATTTAACCATTGAGGGTGATGTAGATGCGCCAGCCTTAAGGCAGCACTGGCAAGAAAGGCTAGGGAAATGGGAGTGAGAAGATTCTTTATTTGTTATTTTGTTAGCTCCTAAAAATACAGGACAAAGACTAGTGAGCTATCAATTTATCATAACATCCAGCGAAGCGAGGATATTAGGGATCACCTTGGATGCCGGCAACCAAAGGTTGATGCTGTTGTTGACACCACACAGGTACGCATACTTTATTTCCTAAGAGTTTTCTTATGTACATAAAGAATTGTAATTTCTCCATTTGGGCAAAATGGTTGTGTATGTAGGAAAACAGTAATCTTGTTAAATTTAGTGTCAGATAATTCATAGTTAGAAAATTTAGATGTGAAGGGATGATATGATTCTGGAACAAAGGCATGCTTTGCTGATGATACAGTTGGATCCTTAAAATTCACTTTTATGTATCCACTACTCAACTCCTTATATTGTAAAGTAATAAAACAAATGTTCACTGCTAAAACATGTGGGCCAAGGCATGCATGAAACGTGCTCAGACACCATTTTATTTTTCAAAAGACTAGCAAAAGAAAATCACGACTGCATAGCACTAAGTGTTAAAAGATTATTTTACTCAAAAGTGGTTGCTCATGAAGAAAATTAGATCATTGAAAATACGAAACTAATGGCTATGTGGTACGGGTGAAGGGAATTGCAGCGGAAAACTATTGTCTTCATCTATCGTTATTTTATTTTGTACTATCAAGGGTTAGAAATAATCTATACAAGATACAACTATGCAAGTTTTTTGCACTCTCGCCTTAATGAGAACCACCGCCTTCTGGAGACAAATAGTGATGTGCTATGGGCCATCGACATCTCACACAATCAGCGCAACAAAATGCTAAGGAGAGTTACAAGGGTTGACACACATCACACCTGCCCTTAGGCCCAAAACCTGGTGGTCCAGAATTAGAACAAAGACTCCCGTTATCTCCACTAAACTCTGGCCCAACTTCATCACTTGCTCTATTTCTAAGCACATCCATTATCCAATTGGAATCCAGTGCCATGACCAAAAAACAGAAACTCGACTCCAGTGATTACTGATTAATGCTGAATTTACATATTTGGTCCAACAGAATCTCTTTGAAAATCATTCTATCTTGACTGAATTGAGGCGTTTGTGTTCTCCACGTTGAGCTTCCCGCATTTAAGCCTCCTTTGGAAAATTCGACTTCACCTTGGAAAAAGAAAACTTCGCCTTGAAAATCACTTTTTTGTTTTTGAAAAAATAAAAAGCATCACCAAATTTCAAACAGCCCTTTAAATGTCCTCATCGTTCACCCCCCATTTTCTACGTGGTCCTCTTGTCAGAAGATTTTACTGGAATATCTTCTCACCAAATTCCAACATCTAATTACTCACTGTTTTCACCGTCCACTCCATTGTTTACATGTTATTACTATTATTTTTTTGTTTAATTTTTTTGGTCAGCCACTTTTTAGCATAATAAAAAATAAGTTTTGCTAAATTTTTTTATGATCTTTAAAAAAAAAAATGAATTGCTAAATATTTAAAGAAAGTTCAACCAACTTTCACTCTTCGCATTCCATTCCATTTTCGTCATATCATTCACATGGCTTTTCACCTCACTATGCCGAAGCGAGCATTGCAATAGATACAACGATTTAGCTATTTTATTAATTTTGAATGCTAAATTAGCATACAATTTAAAGTTTAATTTTAATACATTAATAATATAAAATATTTTTATACCATCAATCAATTATATTTTCTCATTTGCATGATTATTTAAATAGTGAATATGAGATTTACTCATATTTATTAATATGATAGATATGATTAGATAACAGTATAAAAGTTTTTTACAATATCAATACATCTAAATTAAATTCATAAATTTATGCTCTAACCAAAATTATATAAGAAATGCTTTTTATTCTATCGAGATTTAGAAAATCACTGAACTCTAGCTAATTTACGCCAAGCAGAGATTGTTCACTAGCAACGTAGAGATCTTCAAGCAATAATTTTCACAATGTTTGATGATTTTTTGGGTGATGAAACGTTACAAGAGCCCAAAAACACAAACAACTGAATAATCATCCGAGGCTTAACAATCCCGGCAATATCATCTTCAAGGATAGCTCCTAAATTAAACAATAAGGTGGAGATATATTAAAACAAACACCTAAATTCAAAGAGTGACCAAAATTAATCAAACAATCCGTAGCTCTATTAACTTCCCTATAAATATGATGCACATGTAGCTGCCAATCTCGACATATAACAGATTCTAAACTTTAGCAAGCACCAAACCACATGGGTGTATTATCAACATATTTTTGGATAAGAGCAATGGCAGCTTTTGAAACAAGTTCTAAGATGATTCGTCTATCTGCTTCCTGCCAAGTTAGAAGAAAAGAGTAATAGGCCCTCAAACATCAGCCACTATAGTGGGGCAAAATTAAAAAAAGAGTAATAGGCCCCAAAACCTCAGCCACTATAGTGGGACGAATATTCAAATTAACAGCATAATCACGTAAAAACCGCCTCAAAAAATCAAGTAATAGACTACCACAATATTTGAATCTAACACTGTTTAAGGGGGAAAATAATAAAGCATTGTTGAAAATTTTGTAATTGCCATGGTGGCAAAAACATAAATAATGAAAAATTAGTCAAATTAAGAATCATAAAAAGCGTAGTGCCGACATTTTTAACAGTTAAGAATGTAGTGACCTAAATGTTTAACAACAATCTAGTTAAGAATGATTGTCCACAATTTTACACCGGGGGGAAATACACGGACAAAATTAGAGGTGATGGTGGGTCCGAAAGTGTTTTTTTTCAGGCAGTGTTTTGGTTACTTTCTTATTTTAATTTTTAATAAAATAATATTTTTTATTAATATTAATTTATTCTTAATTTTTAAACTTGTACAAAGGATATGTTAAAAAAATTAAAAATATTTTTAAGATATGTTATATAAAAATTTAAAAATAAAAAGTCAAGTTAAAAATAATATTCTTGTAATTAGTATTAGTTTAAAAATTTAAAAGTGAAAAAAGAAGGAGAACTAAACAGACATCTCTTCCTTTCTGTCACCATATTATCTATAAGTAGGCTTTGAAACGCTTCCTAATCTTTTGCGCCACTTTCCACAGCACGACCAATAGGATTCAGAAGCAGCAGTGCAACATGACTTCTCGGTTATCCTTCCATCTCAATCACAGGCCTCTTTCTTCTGCTATACCTGCAGCCAAATTCTGCTTCCATTTCAAGTTCTTCCTTCAATGCTCTCAGAATTCTTTGTGCGGTATGTTTGCATATATGTCTTTTCTCTTGTTTTATTTATATGAATTCATCTTTTCAATTGATTTTCTTCTTCTCTTATCATTGTAATACATTGTAATGAACCCGGAAACCATATTCATTTTAGCAGTTGCATAAGTCTGAGCGGCCTGCATATTAGAAATTTCTTCATAAGATACTAAAATGAATTTGTAGTAGGAGGCAACTAAAATAAAAAATAATCATCTCAGGATATGTTCGGATTTTGGTTTAAAATTGTAAGATCATAGAAAGAAAAAATAAATTTACTCAATTCTTTAGAGACTTTAAATAAAAAACTAAACATGTTATATCGATGATGTTAGTGTTGATAGGATTCACATGTTGTGAAATAGTCCACAGTAGTGCTATACGCATATCGATTATCCAATCAAGTTTTCCG
The DNA here is from genome assembly GCA_031439595.1 of Pterocarpus santalinus. Taxonomy (NCBI): domain Eukaryota; kingdom Viridiplantae; phylum Streptophyta; class Magnoliopsida; order Fabales; family Fabaceae; genus Pterocarpus; species Pterocarpus santalinus. Next base: position 66,141,374 of record CM062532.1, read on the forward strand.
GGAGCAATATCATGTATAGAGCTCACTCTTGGTGCCATGATAAGAGAACATCATACAGAAAAAAGTATTAAACGTTAAAGGAAAAATATCTCCCGAATAAGTGGTAAAAGACACGTTTCGAATACAGAAAGACTGAGAGGTTTTAATTTATGAAATAATTCATACAATATTTCAGCTCAAGAAATCAATTATAATTAAGTAGCAAGACTTGATCTTTAGGATTGAGTTATTAGTCCATCCTTAAATTTTATGCACAAATTATGCATGCCTTAAATTTATTCTTCTAAATATATTTTATCTTGGCTGTATTTAACGTTTATTAGCAACCTAGTGCTACAAGTAACAGGCTTTTTATCAATATCATGATACGTAGGTATAATGAATTTATCATGTAGTAATGAAAATCCATCCTACGTTGATATAAAGATAAAAGACTTCTCCTAAGCAAAAAAACTTCACCAAACACTTCACGCTAGTTTGCATGCTTATCATTTAATTTATTTTCTTATTTTCATTTTTTTTCAACAATATTTATTTATTTATTTATATATTGTTTTTTAAAGCCTAATTAAGTTTCAATTGTGAGCTTAGTGGAGGCCACTTAAACGGTCTCATGAGTGCCCCTAGCAGTGTCCAAGAAAAGAGTGAGATGTTAAAAATGAAAAATTACTCTGGCACCAAAAACATGAAAAATTACAATCGACAGCCTTTTTAGATTATATTTCATTTGATAAGTGATAATAATACTATTTATTGGGTATTCATATATAAATGAGTAGAGAATTGATGTATATGATTGAAAAACTGGAATGATTGCATTTTTACTTATCATCATAATTACCCAATTCTCTTGTGATAAATGTGAAATCGTCACTTTATACTTGAATCTCTTATATTGTTGGACACCAAAAAATGCTATGTAAAAATATCATTATTTTTATGGGAGTTGGTCTTACTTTATGTCGTTAGCTTCTTCCCACTAAACTATAATGTATGGATGGCTTTGTTGAGTTCAATTTAACCCAAGCCAGTCATACAGTGCTTGGGATTTACTTAAAAAGATATGCCTTTGCAATTTCAAAGATATACAAAGTTAAGGTCAAACTTATAATTACTTGTCCAATTAATTCTTTGAAATGTATAGTATAAAGGTGGATACGAAATTAAAACATATGATTAGAGGGTAAGGAGTGGATGGAATTGTTTAATACCCATTGAATTCCAATTAAGAACTGATGGAACATATCTCTTCTAATAGGTAGACGTTCTCTCCAAAGCATTGAAGGCAAACATGCGATCAATTATGGTGGATTTCATCCGATATGTGCAACGTCATATCCAGCTCTTGGACTCAAGGTGAACAATTTTTGGTTTGTTTATCATAATATTAATACTAAGGGCTTATTAGAAGATTAATATTAAGATATTATTCGAACGAGCTTTTCAAATTTGTTTTCATAAATCTTTTCTTAAAAAGGTCTTTATAAAAAAGAAAAGTATTACTAATATTTAGATATGTAAAATCAATTTATATTTACATGTAATATTAAAAGATTTCTTGTATGCCTGAACATCAAAATTTAGCTTCTAATTTTTTTAAACTTCTAGTAATTTTATTTTTTTAAGAAAATTATCTAAACACGAAAAAGATTTTATAAAAACTCTCATTTTATTTAAAAATTATTTTTTAATCAAAATAACATTTCCATACCATATGTAATTTCTATATATATATATATATATATAGAAAGGTCACCTAGCAGAGTATATTGATGAAGTGTCTCAGGATAGCGTGCCATACTTCAAATGGCTAGAGACATTGAAGGATGACGTGGAAACAGACGAGGAAGCTCTTCACCAGGTGCATGCCCTTTGATTGTAACTATCACATACGCATATATAAGTGGGAAAATGTTGCATGTGCCTAGCTTTTACAAATCTCCTTGGACATTCGGGTATTGATGCATAAATAATTGGGTATTATTTACTTCTTAGTAAATGCGTTGAACGGGTTAAAGTAATTGAGTCAATGTATTTAACATGATAATATAATTGATAATACGCGTTAAATATTTTCACCAAATTTATCATTTACATAAGTGAAATCCACTGTTACTAACACACAGTTCTTTACATTTTTTTATAGATCAATTCATTACTTTTGAATCTCCACTTAATTATACATGATTCATATAGATATAAGGAAAAAAGTACCTACCATGACCATGATATTAATAGTACTCCATAAGAAGGTTTTATCACCTGATATTTGATTTTTGATCTTAATTTTGTTAGGTTTTGGTAACAAATGAGATTAGAAAGCAGATAAATGTTGTCAAATTGATGTTGGGGTCCATGGAAGATGGAGAGATAAGCATCTCAGCTTATGACACAGCATGGGTTGCTCTCGTAAAAAATCTTCATGATGGAAATGGCCCTCAATTCCCGTCCTGTCTTGAATGGATAGCCAATAACCAGCTTCCTGATGGCTCATGGGGAGATGGCGAATTGTTCACAGCACACGACCGGATTCTTAACACCTTGGCTTGTGTTATTGCGTTAAGAGCATGGAATTTGCACCCTGAGAAGTGTGACAAGGGTAATTCTATATATTGAAAATAGCATTGATTTTTATATTTGTGTCTCTAAATTTAAATGCTAGCTACGAAAGAGGATTGAAATTTAATTTATTTATGTCATAGGAATGACATTTTTAAAAGAAAATCTTTACAAGCTTCAGGAAGAGAATGCTGAGCATATGCCAATCGGGTTCGAAGTTGCTTTCCCTTCTCTTCTCGATTTAGCTCGAAGTATGAATATTGAAGTGCCAGATGATTCTTCTATCTTGCAAGACATCCTTGCCATGAGAGACCTAAAGCTTACAAAGTCTATAGATTCTCCTATCACTTACCATTTGGTTATATTAATTATGTTTACGTGCCCCTTTTCCAACTTCATTCGGATGTTTACTATGAATATAATATTCTTTTACTTGTGTAGAATACCAAGAGAGGTGATGCATAAGGTACCCACAACACTGCTCCATAGTTTGGAGGGAATGGCGAATTTGGACTGGGATAGACTTCTAAAGCTACAGTCCCAAGACGGATCATTCTTGTTCTCTCCATCCTCCACAGCCTATGCTCTCATGCAGACCAAAGATCAAAATGCTCTCAAATACCTGGACAGAACAGTCAAGAGGTTTAACGGGGGAGGTAAAAGTGTCTTGAGCTTAATTTATCATAGAGAGATGGTTTCTCTGTACTTAAAATTCACGGACGCACTATTTTATGAGCCATGGGATTTGTTGAAAATAATAAAATAAAAAATTTAAAGTAAAAAGCCAGTAACACGAATGCTTGATGTGCAGTATGCTGGGGAGTGAGTCGCTGAAATATGCATTCATATAACAGCTTTTTTTATCAAATCCTATACTCTATACTTTTTTCAATTATAAAAACAACAAAGTAGTGTTTAAACAAAAGAAATCAGCTTTTTGTTTGACATTCTTTCTCTTTTAGCTTCTTTCGATTTGATTTTTTAAAAAAGATATTTAAAAATAAAAGAAAATATTTTAATGATACATCTAAATATAAATTAATTTTACATTTAATCAAAAATAATTTTACTTTTTGAAAACATTTTTTCTGAAAAAGTCACCAATGTGTGGTTCTGGCAGTAGTATGTGTGACGGAGAATCTAGATCTCTCATTACATGGCCCAAATTCAACATTCTTGGAGAGAAATAAATGTCCAAATTTAAGAGTAGTTATTGACCAAAAAAAAAGAAAGAGAATCTAGTCACATCTCTCCCAGTCAATCAATATGAGCCTCAATTATAGAGGGCACTACTATGGTGCACCTTGCCAAATTTAATATACCAGGCACCCTTTCATCTAATAGATGCAATATAATTCAAAGTATAGTGCATCAATGTAAAATTCCTCATTCTTTCCTTTTTTTTTTTAATGCTATAAAAATTCTTCCCTTATTATATATATATATATATATATTTTTTTTTTCTTTTTTTGTTAATTGTTCCATTATTTAAATGAAGTAAGTATCAGGAGAAGATGTTGAAGTGTGATAGTGAAGGAGGTTGAGGAAGATTAAGAGAGTAGAATATGAGTGAAACAATTTGTGTCGATATTTGATACCTTGGTGGAAGCAAGGGAGTGGAGAAAAATGAAGTTTCACCGGAACGAACGGTGGAAGACGAAGGTGGGGAAATTATCAGAGACACCATTATCCGGTTTCTGATAGAAAGGGAGACGAGGAAGAAGGCGTGTGTGATTGGGAAGCATGGGCTAACGTTGTAGAAGCGTATCCTATCTGGAATCTATGCTCCAATGAAATGGAATAAGCCCAATACTAAACCTTCGTTTCCTAAGCCCATCATGTCTGTCCCAAAAATTGTTAGCCTGGTATAGGAAAAAATTCTGTGTGCGTGCCTCTGCAGGCGTGGATATTAGATTATTGGTGGAGTCGTGTATTCAACTTCCCCAAGGGTCAGAACCCCCAATGGTTGTGTGTGTGTGTGTTGATCGACAAAAAAGGGACAAAATATCGATTTCAGACTCACAAAGAATCCATTAATTTAGACAAATAGATAATTTAGTACAACCACTCATAGTTATTTGAAAGTTTTTATTATTATTCGTATAACTTTATTAATGCAGACAGCTGAAGGCTAATAATTAATTATTTTGGCAGTTCCAAACGTGTACCCGGTGGATTTGTTTGAACACATATGGGTTGTTGATCGGCTAGAACGGCTTGGAATTTCGAGATATTTTCAGCCTGAGATCAAGGAAAGTATGGATTATGTTTCAAGGTACATGCATGGGATGATTTGGTCTAAGGAATAATGTAAATGCTAGAAAAGACAGACGTGTTGTGTCTTCTAACCAATTAATTAATCACTTGATACATGTAACTTCAAATTTTTCAGATATTGGACTGAGAAGGGTATTTGTTGGGCAAGAAATTCAGAGGTTCAAGATATTGACGATACAGCAATGGCATTTAGATTGCTAAGGTTACATGGTCACCTAGTTTCACCCAGTAAGTTTAATATTGCATCACATACCGCAGAAAATAAAACAAGAAAATATTTCTTACGTTTTGTTGTGATGCATATATCTATGGTTCCACAAATGATTAATGTGGCTAATTATCATACTGAATTTGGTAGATGTGTTCAAGCATTTTGAGAAAAGTGGTGAATTCTTCTGCTTTGGTGGGCAGTCAACACAAGCTGTGACAGGAATGTACAATCTTTATAGAGCTTCTCAAGTGCTGTTTCCAGGGGAGAAGATTCTCGAAGATGCTAAGAACTTCTCAGCCAATTTTTTAACTGAGAAACGTGCTGCTAATGAGCTATTTGATAAATGGATCATAACCAAAGATTTACCTGGTGAGGTGCGTTCAAATATCAGATTTATTAATTCTAAGTGCTTTTATGTGCATGTAGGAATGTAATAAGAAAAACAATTAAAAATCGGATTTATTAATTTTAAGTTGTTAAGACTATTTATTTTAAATTTTAGCTCATTATCGTTGTAATAAATAAATAATACTTTACAGGTGGGTTACGCGTTGGACGTGCCCTGGTATGCTAGCTTACCCCGATTGGAGGCGAAATTTTACATTGAACAATATGGTGGTAAAAATGATGTTTGGATTGGCAAGTCACTTTATAGGTACAATTCTTATAATCCAAATTCAGTCAATTAACTGTTTTGTTACACTATGCTTACCTCTTTACACCGAAACCTTCCCAGTCGGGTTGTCAACAGTACAGATTTATCAATCATTTATAGTGAGAATCATTTTTTAAGATACAATAGTTGACATTACCAACTTGTCTCCATATCTTATAGAGACCAAAAGTCTTAGTTCAAAATCAAATTACTCTCTTCGGACAGGATGCCCTACGTGAATAGTGAGGTTTATCTTGAGCTTGCAAAATTGGACTACAACAAATGTCAAGCGGTGCATTGTGCAGAATGGGAGAAAGTCCAAAGGTGAGGCTAACCAGAAAACACTTCATTATATGCTTCATTCCCTGGACACTTCTTCACAAAGGCAACAGCCAATGTGCTTCTAAGTTTTGCAATGGCATTTGTTAGATGGTACTTGGAAACAGGATTGGAGGAGTTTGGATTGAGCAAAGAAAGTCTTCTGCATGCTTATTTTGTGGCAGCAGCCAGCATATTTGAGCCTGAGAGGTCTCTAGAGCGACTTGCATGGGCTAAAACAGGAGCTTTTCTCGAGACAGTGAAGTCCTACATCAAGGATGAAGAAACAAGGACTGCGTTTGTAGAACAATTCAATAACAACATTAAAAGACAAGACTACTCAAACAAGTAAATATAATCTGTAGTTGCACAATTTTTTTGCTCGAGGAAACATAATCTGTAGTAAATAGTATCAGTGATGCAACAAAATCTACCTTGCATGTGTGTCGCAGGAGGTTGGACAAGAACACCAAAGAAGAGCAACTTCTTGGGATTTTGCTGATAACCCTTGATTATCTTGGGTTGGAGTTGTTTCGTTTTTATGGTCTGGAAATCTCTCATTATTTGAATCAAATTGTGAGTATTCTTATCAATTATACTCTATAACACAATCAAAACCTAGTTTCCTTCCTTTGGATTATGTATAGAAGGGTAATTAGTAATTTCATGTAAGAACTTGTCGTGTTTTTTTAACTGGTCAGTGGCAAAGTTGGCTGTCAAGTTGGCAAAATGATGGAAACAGCTCCCAAAAAGAAGCAGAGCTGCTTGTGCAAACCATAAATTTAATGGCTGGCAGTTGGTCAGAAGAGTTACAACTCAATTCTCAGTACCAGAGGTTGATGGAAGTCACTAACAGAGTATGCCATAGGCTCCGTGATCACCAAAGCAACAAGGTCAGTAATAAAGACTAATATTATTCCTAGTTGAAGTCCCAAATACTGAAAATTTACATTTCTTCTATTGTCAGACACATGACAGTGGCTGCAGCAACCTAAGTACAACCAGCATCACTACCCCACAAATAGAATCAGAAATGCAAGAACTTGTGCAGATGGTGCTCCAAGATTCCTCAGATGGCATACAAATACAATCCAATATTAAGAATTCGTTCCTCATGGTGGCCAAGAGTTTCTACTATGCAGCATATTGTGACCCAGAGACCATTGTCTCTCATGTTGACAAAGTTCTGTTTCAAAAAGTGATGTAAATCGCTAATTATCAGACTGAACTTCACTGTTCAATATGTCATTTTCGCTTCCAGTGTACAGGCCTTGAACCCTCAAGATGGGAAAGCGAGTGCTTTTTAGTAAATTGAAAATCATCTTGTTTCTGTTACTGAGAATGCAATAAAATAAAATGTCGAAGGAGGTATCTCAGAGACAGATATGCTTTTCAATTTAGTGCACTTGACCACTTTATCATCAGGTACCTCTAAGAAAACATTAATGACAGATTATTCTAATGAAACTCCATATATGGATCAGTACTTGACTGATAAAACATTTGAGGGAAGGCGTTGTCTTCGTTGACGATAAAAAATTTCTATTCTTCAACTAAGGTAATTATTTTAGACACCAGAACAATACAGGACCTTAATATCTGACATCTTTACATACAAGTGCATTTCACTTAGAATTTCCCATTCAATTGAACAGATGATGAAGAAAAGGTCCAATGGCTAATATAGGGGATTGCAAGTTTTAACTTTGATTGACTTTTAGCACACTAGTTTTCTCAATTTGATCACTAATATCAACCGCGTACCCTATTAAAAAGTAGAAACAAAACAGTTGTTCTATTGAAATAATGGCCTCTATTTCTAAATTATGAACTTAAAACACGAGGTTGAGACCTATACCGCAGGTGAAAGAGAAATAAATACATCTGAATCACAAGTTATAGTCATAAAAATTGACAGAATAAGATGATTATGATGAGATATGATTAATTAACTTATTCCTACTACAATCTAGCAGCCCAAATGATACATCAACAAGGTTAACTATATAACGAGTCATGAAACAAAAATTACCAGAAGCAAGGAAAGGACAACGCTACAAAACATGCCTTAGATAATATTCTTAATTAAACAGTCTACTTCTGGAGGTAAGAAGCCATGGTAAGCTCAATGTCTTCTTTGGCCTGTTTATCAAATGGTTCCTCACCAAGGTACAAATCTAAGATTGACCTACAGAGGAGTTTACTCTGGATGCTTCCAACTTCCTGTCCGTCAACTACAAGAAATAAGAAGAAATTAATGTCAAGGGTTCTTGTTGCAATGTAAAATAACAAAAATATAAATCACATAAAGCATATCATGAATTCCATACACATTAGCCACACAAACCAACTAAAACACCTAATACTAGGTGCTACAGATATGCATGTTTAAAGAACATGCATACAGCATACTGTGGCACCAGTTCCACTTTGAAAGCTCTCAATGAGTTAAACGCTTAGAAAAGGCCTCTAAACGAAGACAACCTCACCAAGGTATAGCTGCATAAGGTACTAGTTACTTCAATCTTAAAATTGAAACCATTATCTGTTCTATACTTCTATTTATACTCGTCAATTTTGGTAAGAGTAAAAGTGGCCCCAGACCTCATTTGTCAATATATTCAGCACAAATTAGAAAAAAGCATACACATCATCCAACTTTCAACATTACTTGAATTCAGCTAAGACGTAGACATTACTCTTTCCCATTATCAAATTGTCAGTTTCAGAATATAAAATAGTAGTAGTAATTTCAGCCATTTCCTTTGTGATGGAGAAGGCCGTGGATATGTATTTCTGTGCTGTGCATAAGCTTTCATGTAGCCAGTTTGGAATATGGTGTATTAGGGGGCACTCTTTATGTTAGACTCAGTACTAATTGAAGAGAATTAAACAGATGAAACCGTTGCATGAGTTCTCAACTGAATCTTCTGAAACTCTGTTCAGAAGACCTGAATTATCCACTTATCAATATGAATAGTTCATGAAGCAGAAAAGAAATTAAGTATGTGCTGCATTATAATCCTGAAAGTTGAGAAGATGGAAATGCAGACATGGAGAAGGACATCTTACTTGATGTGCGAAGAACATAGCCCCTCTCCCTTGAGAGATGAATTACAGATCCACGTGGTATTTTGAATTCATCTTTAAACTGTGAAGTGAACCTACATCACAGATTGCTTGTAACTAATAACTATAACATGCAACAGAAAGTTCCCACCCAATTGGATAGGGAAAGTTACACGCATCTCACGAGTCGTAAGTAGACATTCAGGATAAAAATTCCCACAGTTTTGTCACAGCTAAGATATCAGTAACAATTATATAACGCTTTCAATTTTATATCAAATGTGAGACATGTTTGATTCACTGAGAGCTGGAACAAAAAAGAGAAAAGAAAAGCTCCAAACTTAACATCCCCCAAGAGCCAACTTCCCCACTAATAAAAAAAAAGGACAATTTAGAGAGAGTTCTGAAGTATTCTACTCATATGCACATGCATGCTTTTTGCCTAACAAACACTTGCGAGAGTGTGTGTGCACGTGTGGGAGAAGGTTCAGTAATTTGGATGTGGATCAACAATTTCATGACAAGTTCTAAACTAGTAAGCATAATGTCCAATTCTCAATATATGAAAACGAGATCAACAATTGAAGGAACTATTCACCTCTGAAGCAATTCCTTGTTGTCTGATCCGCCAAACTTTTGCAGCCTGCTTCCCACAGACTCTTCAAATGCACTACGCACGGATCGAATGCTCAATCTGCTATACACAATTTGAAGCCTAACGGTCATGGATATATCATTCTCCAATAGATCTTCAGTAAATTCCTTATTTCCCTTCAATTCTGAAGCAGAAAGTTTCCCGTATTTCCCAACAAGAAATTTCTTGATGTCATTATTGTCAGCATAAACACCTGCAACAAATGACACAAATTTCCTAAATGAGAACCATAAAATGACAATAAAAAAAGGGAATTTCCTAAGCTCACAACTCAGTTTCTTCCTCTTGAGGAAACTAAAATAGAAACAGGGGTCGTCACATAAAAATATTAATAAAAAAGGTTAAAACAAAATGTCATATACCAAATGCATAGACGTCAATGTTCTTCAATCCCAAAACGCTCTTCTTCCGCAAACCAATGCCGCAGAGCTTCTGAGAATCGCCGAGAACGGAAGGGAAGGTGGCTCCAGTCTTCGACTCAACGACGGGGACCGAGTTGTCGGCGAGACTCAGCGAGCCCCACAGAGGAAACGAACGGTCAGAAGAGAAGAGGAAGTTCAACGCGTTCTCGAGGAATTGGCGGTGCGAGGAGCTCCGGTCCCGGGAGGAGGAGGAGGAGGAGAGGGCGGCGAATGCGACGGTGGCTCCGGCGGCTGCTCCGACGGCGGAGGCGGCGGCGAGAGCGAAGGAAGAGAGAGGGCGTGAGGAATGAGGTCGTTGGAGCTGAGGAAACGAGAAGGGGAAGCGCAGTGACACCATCTTTTCGTTACTTACACTGACTCGGAATCACACCGGGAAGGCAGAATCAAGAGGAAAAATTACTACACGCGCGCTCATAAATAATCAAAAGCTAAGCAAATAAAAATAGATTGCATTTAATTTATATGTATTGTTAGTATAATTTTTTTTAATATAATTATTTAATTATATATTATTATATTAATAAAAATATTTGATTTAATTATTTATTATTTTAAAATTTTTATAAATATTAGTATTTAATTAGATAATAATATAAAATATTTTTATATTATCAATATATAATAATTAAACTTAAATAGATTTGGGTCATTTAAAGTGAATATAATTATAAAATAAAAAAGTGAATGTTAATTATTAGCAGATCATTTAATAAGATCCTGACACAATGTATATAATGTGTAACATCCTAATTTGAATGTAATTGCAAATAATACCATTAGAATTTATTACTACCACAAAAAAAAAAAAAAAACCAATAGGCTAGCCGAGAATGCATAGTAGAGTAAGAAGCAGGAACAAACATTTTTCACATAGTCATGTGACAAAATGAATGAGTGGTTTGGAAATCTACCACCCAATTGGTTGATATAATTAATGGTTGTATAATTATACACCTAACTAGGTAAAAGATTAATTATGAGCCACATGTTTTACCAACCAAAGTTTACAACCACTTCTTTATAAAAATCACCTTGCACATAACATGCAAACATTCCCTCATTTCCTCCTCTGCCACCGCAGCTGCAGCCTCTACCTTCCTCTTCACCCTCCATTTTCTTCCTCATTCACCCCAAGCTTTCACCTTTTTTCTTTAAAAAAATACTTTGACCATCCTAGTCACTTTTCCTCATAAAGCACAAGCATCAAATTGTAACATCATCCCTTAGCCAACTGAGATTTTCGGTTAAGCAAGGAGTGAGAAGAATAGGCACATCTTGAGTTGCTTGGAGTTGATTAGAGCTTCAAGAATATCGAGGTAGGAAATCGTAAAACTTGAATTGTTTGGATATGTGTTTGATTGTTAGGATTTCATTATCTTCTTAATAGGGATATTGGGATAGAGGTTAATGACATTTCACTTGAGTGACTTTTAGTTTTGATCAATGGGTATTGCCGTGTATGATTAAAAAGGAAGGAAAACTAGAAATCGAGTTGATAGAAGATGAAATTTGGCAATCCGTACTTCAATCCCCATAACTAAAGCTAGGTTACTCAAAATGGACTAGAACTAATTTTAGACGAAAGTCAACTTAGAGATAAGTTTATCCATATAAAACATAAGTTCATATGAGTTTTGTAGAGAAAGCTATGAATTTTGCAAAATTGGTCTAGTTTGATTAAGCATCCCACCAAACAACTTGGGTTACAAAGTTGCCATGACATATGCTAATATTTTGGTTTTGTACAATGGATTTGTAACTGCTAAATACTCTTCGTTGTACATATTGTGTATGTATCAAAGTATCCTTAGTGTTATCAACTTATGTTATGTTGAATGCTTTTGGACTACATAAATGCACTACCTGTCTAATAACCAATGTTGACATATGTCCATCACAAGTAACAATCTCTAATCATAATATTATGATCTAGGTATAGTATTGTGGTTAGAGGGTTGTTACATAATAAGTAGTTAATTTCTAAATTTCTCACTTTACAAGTATATACACTTTAAAGCATTCAAATCCAATCAAGATGGAGATTATAGATAAGATTTTAAAAAAATAGAGATTAATTTTAACGGGCAATTAGTGCAAATGAGTTTTATATTGTCATCTTGATCTAATTATATGCTTTTATTTATAAGACTTTTAGAGTATTGGATAGTTAAATCAAATATTTTTATTAATGTGAAAATATATAATTAGATGTTTGTATAAAGTAGGGGTGTGGACAAGGTTGATTTGGTTCAAGTTTGAGTGAAAAATAAATCGGAATCAATTAAATTTAATTAAGTTGGTTTGGTTTGATTTGTAAATCTTTTTTCAACAAATTGAAATCAAACCAAACCAATCCGATTAAGATCGAGTTGATTTGGTTTTGGTCATCAGGTTGATGTAAAAAATGAATTGTATTCTTTAAAAAAAAGTTATTCATATAACAACTAATAATAGGGTAAAGTTAAATTATGATATACTTAATTAATAATGATATATATATATAGATAAAATTTCTTAAAAAAAATATTAACAAAAAAAATAAAAATCAACTCTATTACTGTAAACTTAAGTGCAAAACTTTGAAAAATTAGAAACAAAAAAAATAGTTGATCAAATGACCATGTTAGGTGTTTGAATGATCAAGTTGAAAAATCATAAATTCAAAACCGAGCTAATGATAATTGATTTGGTTTTGTTCCACCTTAAAATGAACCAATTGCTAAATTGATCTGATCTAATTTTATTAGTGTGATATGAATTTTCTGATTCGTTTGATCAATTTGATTCACTTGCACCTCTAGTGTAAAGGAGGTTAGTTGAGTAAGGAGGTCTTGAGTGTTATATATATAAAGTTGGAAATATTTACTTTTGAGTTAACTTTTGTGATAAAATTTGGTGGGTTTGTGTCATATTGACAATAAATTAAAATTAAATTTTAAAAATAAAAATAAAAGGAGTGATGAAAAAGAATTAAGAAATAAAGGACTTTTTGTTTATTGATGCCTTAAGAAAATTAAAAGATAAACAAAAAATTATTTAAATATTAATAGATCTCAAGAAAAGGTCATTATAATTTATTCATTAATATATTACAAATTGAAATTCACAATTTTCGGTATGATGATATAATTTTATTTTTAATATTTAAATAAATGGGTAATTTTCACCACTTTAATTTATTCAATTATTTTCTTTTACTTTTATTAAAGAATTTAATTTACATGTACTGATAATGTAAAATAGTTTTACACTGTCAGTTAATAGAAATAGAAGAAAGTACCAATTTATACAAATAACCACCTACTATAATGAGGGACTCACTATGATTTCTCACTTTCCCCTATTTCTATTAGTTAACAGTGTAAAACTATTTTACACTATCAATATATACTAATTAAACTCTTTATTAAATTCTAAGAAAATTATAAAATTATTCTAACCATGTATTACTGAAATATTTTTTCTATTTTTGGTCAGTAAGAAATTGTACAGAAAATGGTAAAATTTGGCTCGCCGGTTGCCAGTGGCACGTCGGAGGATGAGGCAATGTGGCGCAAGACTGTTGTTGGACTCCAAACATAAATTGTAACTCCGAAGTCTGAGATGTGGGCTAACAAGGTCATTCCAATTTGGGCCTGAACATTTTGGGTTGATCACACCCCATATTGAACATGGCAAGTGACAACATGTGCTTCCCTGGAAACATTTTGCTTGCTGTGACCAAAAATAAATAAAGACCAAATTAATCTGTTAGACTCTAAATTTTTTGTGACAATTTAATTAGGTTCTTATATTTTACGTTTGTAGCTGGGTTCCTAAATTTATAAAATATTTGTAATTGAGTCCCTAAACACAATCACCTATAAAAAATTTATTAATCAAAACAAAATATTCTAATATTTCATCGTATGTGTGTTATACCTATTTAGTTAATATCTAAAAATATTTTATTTTTATTGATAAAATTTTAATGAACATTTGTATCTAAAGACCCAATTACAAATATTTTGTAAATTCAGGAACTCATTTATAAACTTTCAAAGTATATATTTTTTTTATTTGTGTTATTATTTATGACTATTTTTTATAAAGATAAATCAGTAAATATATTAAAGATTGTTTATTTCATTATTTTTAAAGACTCCTTAAAATTTACACTTTTGCTTATGTTAATATATATTTACTTTAAATTTTTTTTTAAATTCTTCTTTTTTGTTATTATAAAAGAACTTACACGCAATATAGGCATAAAATTATAAATTTAAAATCATAATAAGTTATAAAATTTAAATTATTTATTTTTTTAAATAAATTAGTGATTGTAAAATAATAATAAATAAAAAAATGAATTGGCAGTTACATAATAATTATTATAAAATTATTATTGTAACATTTTTTTATTTTTATAAACTTTTAATATTTTTAAATTTATTTCAATATAAAATTACTGTGTATATATGGATACAATTCCAGTTAGATATGTGAATATATTTTTTTAATAGATTATTTATTTTCATTTTTCATTTTCTCTTTTTTTAGCATGAAATTGGGAAAACACTTCTTCCTCTTGTTTAGAAATATAATAAGACTTTGCTGACCAAAGAAGAGTTGGTCTTGATTCACCAAAAAAAAAAAAAAAAAAAAAAGAAATATATTAAGACCGTAAAATATGAAGGATAAAAACCTATTTCAGATTGTCCGCATAATGTGTGATTTTTTTTTCTAATTATCATTTTTTTCCCTCTCTATAATAACCACGTATAATAGATTGAATATTTCATTGGTTTTTAAGCAAGATGGGATGAATTTTTATACATGATACAAGTCGAAGCTATAATCATCTAAACTTCTAAGTTATAAAATTTTACCACCAAAATTTATATCAAGCTCCACAACTGTCTAGTGATATACATGGTTATGCTACACATGTTTTATGTTTTAAATTGACTTTTTTATACAGATACTTTCAGTCAACTAAATGTAATACTCTTAATAAATATAAAGTCTTCTTTTGCCTTTGATTGAAGGCAAAGGCTATGGCACCATGCACCTTGTAAAGATGGAACATAATGTATGGATGTGATTTAAAAGTGTATCCACATACTAAATATTTATAATATATTATAGTATTTTTTTTAAATTTTAGTCAGACTTTAGAATTGTAATTAAATATATTTTAAAAATGACAAAAATTTATCTGTGTAATTTTGAAATATTTTTAGAAATATCTTTTTAATTTTAAGATCATATAAATAAAATTTTATTTAATTTCAAGATCATATAAATAAAATTAAGAGTTATTATATTGTATCACAAATATTTTAAAAATAATTAAAATTTATCTATATAATCCTAAAATATCTCTCAAAAATTTTATTTAATTTTAATATGATACAAATAAAATTTTATTTAATTTTGGACTATACAAATAAATTTTAAAAATTATTATGATATATTATATATAATTAATGTACTAATATACCATCAAATTTTACCGCTTAGGTTAACAAGTTGATTGGCGCAAAGCGTTGCACCAAAGACAGCGCCTTGATAGAAGGCAAGAAGCCAAGAATGATCTGGCAAATCAACCTCATTATGCAGGTCATTCACAAATTTTTTTGTGGGGAGGTTTCATTTGGACTCAGCATGAAGGCTGGCCATAATGTGAGACAACAACTGGACCCACCCACTCCCAGCCGATTGGATTTCACACCCACCGCTGGCCCATCTCTATTGTTAGCCATCCAACTAGAATTTTCCAAAGCAACATAGAAAGGTATTCCCACCATCCTCCTAAGTGGAACTTGGAAAATGTTTTTGTCGTTTTTGGTTCTTCCCTAGTGTCTTGCTGCGTTATTTGGAACGTAGGCTTTGTTGCCTAGTCTTGTATCTTTGATTCAAATAAAAAGTTGTCACGCAACCTTTATTTTGTCAAGTTTCTAAATGTCATCGTGCCGATAACTCAAATTTCGAATAATCTTTATTACCTCTTTTATACATAGCAATCATGGAAAAAAGTCCCATAAGGTCAAGCAGTTTATCTGATATTGTAGAAGAAAGAACCTGCTTTTTAACCTCTTTTTTTTTTTTTTTTTTTTCCTGGGTTTAATGCTTGCTTTCAACGGGGATGGGAAGGAACAAAGGAACTAACTACTGAGCTGAAGTAGGCCAAACAAATTAAGACAGATCTTTGGGTTAGGATGACGTCTGAATTGTTTCAATTGGACAAACTTAGAAAGTGTATGTTATAGGCTGGCTTTTTTTACCTCAATGGCGTATTTTCACGTAACTATTTACCAATATAGTGTAACTTTAAAAAATATCCGAATTGGTATAAGTCATTGTAGATAAAAATGAATTGGGTGAAGGATTTGAGATAAAATTTGTTGTGTACAAAAGTCGTGATTATTATGCATTACTCATATTATAAATAAATTTTTAAATAGAAGTCACATCTTATGATCACAATTTTGATTATTATTATTATTATTATCATTATTATTATTATTATTATTATAAGTCGAACTTATAAAAAATGACTTTGCTTATATTATTATTTTTTCCGCAAGCCAATGGGAAGTTGTACCCTTAATATACAACTTTGTTTTTTTTTTTTTTGCCTTTTTTTCCCTCTTTTTACTTAGAACTTGAATTTAATTAAATTTATTAATATCCATAAAGTTCACGAGACAAGCAGCAACTACTATCAACGTGTTTGGAGGCACATTTGTAAGCCATGGAATCGATTTTGGTAGACCAAAATCGATTCTAGCAAATTTTATGATATTTGGTTACATAATTTTAGAATCAATTTTTATCTTTAGAATTGATTTTGAGAAAAGTGAAAATTTTTTACTTTTTATCAGAATTATTTCTAGACGTACCACCAAGCATAAATCACTTTACCTCAAAATCAATTTTAACCAAATTAATTTTACCAAAATTAATTATATTTAAAATTAATTCTATAAAAGCAGAACCAAACACGCTATATATCTGATTCTTTGCATTTCCAATGGTTTTATTTTATTTTATTTTTACTTGGGTTCCATGCTTATAAATACCATCACTGCAAAATTGTATCTGCTTTGTTCACTATATTTTCTTCATATCATCCTATTCGTCAACTATTGTAGTTACTCAATACAAAAGGTATTTGTTACAAATGTTAATTATATTGTTTTATTACTGATATTTACCTTTACCGATGTGAAGTTTTTTCTCTTGTCTTAAAGTTCACAGAAATCATCTTATGACACTGCTCACGAATTGTACTATTAATTGTCTATTTTCAATTTCTAGCTTGTTTCTCAAAAAAGAAAATGAAGGTTATGTTAATTAATGATAAAATGCTAAATTCCATTGGATTCAAGTTGTAAGTTAAAAAAAAAAAGAAGAAAAAAATACAAACCCTAAGAAAACACAAACCAAAGTGGTACATAAAGAGTATGACTTTCAATTGTAAAATATAATATAAGCAAAGTTGTTTCTTATAAGTGTGATTTATATTAAAAAAAAAAATAATTATTAGAAAAATCAAAGTCGTGACTATAAGATGTTGCTTCTATTTAAAAATTTATTTATAACATGAGTCATGCATAATGGTAACGATTTTTGTATGCAACAAATTTCACCTTAAATTCCCCATTAATTCGATAATTTTTTTAAAAGTTAATTGATAAATAGCTTAATGAAAATGCATTGTTGTGGTAAAAAAGCCAATATAGGCTTTTAAGCCAATATTGTGTGAAAAAAAAAGTCAATACCCAAAGAAAATATTTATTTACAATAATTATTAGATTGTTATTCACTAATTCATATATATATATATGAGAAGGGATCCGTTAACACTAATGTAAGAGATAGCACACTTACACCTTCAATGATTTTTTATAAAAAATAATTCTTATCAATCCAACCATTGAATATAACTATGTATCATGTAGACTATTTATACCAAATTTTAAAAATATTGACCATCATGAAGAATGTGATCAAATAGTTATTTTTTACATACTTAGAATTTATTACATTTATATGTAAATATATATAAAAAATATATTAAACAATTTTAGATTAATATGAAATTTTATGGAAATGATTTATAATATATAAACTTTCAATCTAATAATTAGTTTTACAAAAAAATTCTTCAATAAAAAATGAGTTTAATTGAGTATAGATCGACACAGTAAAATAGTTTTTACATCACAACCAATAGAAATAGAGGAAAGTGAGAATTCATGGTGGGTCCCTCATTATAATGGGTAGTTATTTTGATGAGTTGGCACTTTCCACCATTTCTATTTAATTGACAAATAAAAGTATTTTACACTGTCAGTGTATTTAAATTAAATTCATAAAAAATTATTCAATAGTATAAAAAATAAGTTTAACTTACATTGATATAAGTTACATTGATGTAAGTTGATTTTTGTCCTATATATATATATATATATATATATATATATATATATATATATATATATATATATATATATACACACACACTCAATAAATATTATACACATAAACACAATTATGTTCTTCCCAAATTTCGAGCCGACTGGACAGTTGGTAGTGGTCATTCCAGTTCCTTAAGCACTGAAGCAAGGAAGGTCACTCCCAACCCATTGAGGGTAGTGCCTGCAAAAGATCCTCTGGTGCTCAAATTAATAAAAGCGGACAAAATGTGAAATCTAAGCAGAATGGAACATACCTGAGCAAATCGAAGTTGAGATAATTATAGTTCTTGGGCTCTTAATGTTCAACCCATTAAGTAAAGGGGAAGTAACGGTCAAGTGGCCCGTATGTAGGTAGGTGAACGCTCAACTTGAACTGATGTTGATCCGTGGCTGAGGCCGTATATCAATT
This sequence comes from Pterocarpus santalinus, assembly GCA_031439595.1. NCBI lineage: Eukaryota > Viridiplantae > Streptophyta > Magnoliopsida > Fabales > Fabaceae > Pterocarpus > Pterocarpus santalinus. The sequence continues at coordinate 66,160,414 of CM062532.1, forward strand.
GGCAATCATTGCCTTGTTTGGTGGCCACACCCTTACGGGATGCGAGTTCGACTTGCTGTGCGGTTAGAAACCGCTTGCCGCATTCCCCCCCTCCCCGGGTGCGTGCGTGTGACCACAAAAAAAAAAAAGAAAAAGAATTGATGTTAATCCCATCTTTTAGGACTGAGTACTTGTCTGGTCCAAATTCATTTACAAAATCTCACTTTAAATGCTTGTGGTTAGGTTATGCAGTTACTGACCAAAAAATAAATAAATAAAGGTAATGCAGTTAACACATTTGATCAAGGATTAGACCCACGCCGGAAAAACCTAAAGACAATTCATGGGAGACAAAAAATAAAACTAAATACAAATTATCCCTCCCTAACTTTGGCAGCTCTTTTGTTTTAAAATTGAAAAGTGTTGACTGTTTTTCGGTTTCATAATAGTACTACCTTTCTTTAATACTAGGAAAGTACTATTGAAAATGCATAAAATTCACATGTTAAAAATCTGCAGCTCTTTGTCCTCTTAGAAATATTTATTTCATTTATTTAAATATATATAAAAAATATATTAAATAATTTTAAATTGATATGAAATTTTATAAACATGATTTATGACATATGAACTTTCAATCTAACGGTCAGTTTTATATAAAAAATTTTTCAATGATATAAAAAATAAGTTTAACTTACATTGATATAAGTTGATCATTCTCATATATATATATATATATATATATATATATATATATATATATATATATATATATATATATATATATATATATATATATATATATATATATATATATATATACACACACACACACTCTATAAATATTATACACATACACACAATTATGTTCTTCCCAAATTTCGAGCCGACTAGACAGTTGGTAGTGGTCATTCCATTCCTTAAGCACTAGAGCAAGGAAGGTCACTTATAGGGATGTCAAAAAAATTCGTCTCTGTAAATACCCACGGGTAATACCCATAACGGGATGAGTATGGGAGGAAGATTTTGCCCCCACGGGTAATGGGGACGGAGATTTTAAATACCCATATGTTAAAAGGGGCAGGGGTGGGGATCACTATTCTCATATCTGTGGGTATCCGCTATGAAATTACTATTTTACCCTTAAATTATTAACTTAGTTAAATTAATATTATTGTTATTTAAATTGATTAGACTAAGGTTTAAATTTATAAGTTAGATATATTTGTACTTATTATATATTAGATTAATGATTGGATTACTATGTGTTTACTTTTATTTTAAGTATTTTAAGTTATTAGAATTTAGATTGTAGAATTCGATTATTGTAATTATTTTTGTTTATTTTATGTGTTTATTTTTATTTTAAGTATATTAAATTGTTAGAATTTGAATTGTTAAATTAAATTATTATTTATGGTTATTTTAAGTATTTTATGCTATTAGAATTTTTATATTTAATTTAAATTTTTAAAATTTTTAATATTCTAATGAGTATTAATGGATATTCACAGGTACTAGTAAATCTACGGATAAGTAAAAAATGGGTACCCATACGGATATGGTGCAAGGGACAGAAGCGGACAGGAGAGGATATTTACGCGCGAAACGGGGAACGGAGGCCTATCGCCCGCCCTATTGACATCCCTAATTGAGGGTAGTACCTGCAAAAGATGCCCTGATGCTCAAATTAATAAAAGCGGACAAAATGTGAAATCTAAGCAGAATGGAACATACCTGAGCAGATCGAAGCTTAGATAATTATAGTTCTTGGGCTCTCAATGTTCAACCCACTAAGTAAAGGGGAAGTAACGGTCAAGTGGCCCATATGCAGAGATGGAAGTATGTTATTTGTACATACCAAAAATTTCAATACCCTAAAATTCTCTCTCAATTTTTTTTCCCTCCATCAATTATTTCACTCTTTTTACTTTCTTATATAATTTTTTTTATTTCTGAATGTTTAAGATATCTACATACCCCAATAGTACAAAAAGTATTTCTCATGTAGGTAGGTGAATGCTCTACTTGAACTGATGTTGATCCGTGGCCGAGGCTGTAAATCAATTGGCAATCATTGCCTCGCTTAGTAGCCCCACCCTTAAGGGGTGCGAGTTCGACTCCCTGTGCGGTCAGAGACTGCTTGCCCCATTCTCCCCTCCCCGGGTGCGTGCGTGCAACCAAAAAAAAAAAGAACTGATGTTGATCCGATCTTTAGGACTGAGTACTTGTCGGGTCCAAATTCATTTACAAAATCTCACTGTAAATGCTTGTGGTTAGGTTATGCAGTTACTGACCAAAAAAATAAATAAATAAAAGGTAATGCAGTTAACACATTTGATCAAGGATTAGACCCACGCCGGAAAAACCTAAAGACAAATCATGGGAGACAAAAAATAAAACTAAATACAAATTATCCCTCCCTAACTTTGGCAGCTCTTTTGTTTTAAAATTGAAAAGTGTTGACTGTTTTTCGGTTTCATAATAGTACTACCTTTCTTTAATACTAGGAAAGTACTATTGAAAATGCATAAAATTCACATGTTAAAAATCTGCAGCTCTTTGTCCTCTTAGCCAAATATGCTTCTCGGAGATCTCGTTAGTCAAACATACCAACCAATTGTAAGTGTTAAACGAATATACCAAACCAAAATCAATACTATTTTTCTTGATACTGTAGTATGGAATACTAAAATTATTATGAGAGACAAAATAGGCATGAAGTTATTTGCATGGAATTTGTACAAGTTCAAATCTCAATAACACTATTGAACAAAAAAGTATTAAAATGCCTATAGCGTTGTAACTTCAGTAAAAAACTACCAGCTCTTTGTTCTCATTTTCTCCGACATGCCAGTAATGTGAGAGATACGTTCTCAAATACGAACTCCCAAAGCAATGCGTACGACGCATTATTGTAAGCAAATATGCCTATCGGTGATCTCGTTTATCGAACATGCCGGCCATTCGAAAGTGTTAATTAAATAAGTAGCTAACTAGCTATTATATACCATGGCAAGTAAATGAATGTGCTTTAGTTTTAATAGTAATTGATAATTAATATATGAGAAGAACTACAATTTTGTCCCTCAAAATTTTGAGTTGTAATAGATTCGTTCTTAAAATAAAAAATATACACGCTTTGGTCATAGAACTTAATTAAATTAAAACAAGTTAACCCCTCTGAAAAACCAATTTTATTAAATTTAGCAACCAAATTTTGTATGTTTTGTTATAACGTGATTAAATTAGGGGACAAATTATATATGTTTTCTATTTTAAGAACGAATTTATTACACTCCAAAACTTTTAAGAACAAAATTTTAGTTTTTCTATTAACATTTTCTTTAATCTGCTGTCGCCTTTCACCTACCTACCATGAAAGCATATTCTCAGCTTTCGATGGGAGAGGGTGAACGAAAATTCAAATGAATAAGAAAAAATAAAAAAAAAGGAAAAAAAAAACTGTGCTCAATAATCATATTAATATCAAGTAATAAGCTTGCGACTACAAACCCTTCCTGTAATTACGTAGCAACTCATATTGGCTGACTCATTAGAGATGTTCTTTGACTTCTTTCGATGTGAATATTTTATCTATTTATTTTTTATCACTTGATCTTTTTCTATTCCCCTTTGAAGTAATTTGGTTTTATGTAAGGCTTGAGCTATTAGCGAGTATGTCAAAGGGAAAAAGGGAAAAAAAAAAATCAAATATTCACATATCACATATTTACTCTACATACGCCAACATCTTTAGTTAAATTACCCTCTTTTTCTGTAGATATAGAATAAGTGTATAACTTTTGTCTGAAAGAACATGTCATAATTGTCTAATGCTGAGATGGCGTTGTGGCATAATACCTGGCACCTGCATTGTGCCATAAAAAGTACAACAAAGACTAAGACAAATAATATATGCTTATTGGAATTGGCCAAATCAAATGAAGCAAGACGAAAATGAAGAAGGTGATTATGCATATGAAGAAGCATCAAACCTGTGGCTAGGGTAAAGATTCCATGCTATAAACCAACACTAGAAGCCGGAATACTAATTGTCGCCTTTGATTATCACTTAACACAGCTTGACAATCTTGTTGACTTATGTGATGTCCTTACTTCTTCATATAAACTAGAGTTACATATACGACTGAGAAAGGCTATTATATATTTATTTATAATTAAGATTGTGATATATTTTATGTACATTTTACTCCTTTGAAGTGTTTAAAACACACAGTAAAATAAAAATATTATAAATGAGATGATATATCTAAACTTTTGTTTTAATGACTAAGGTATGTGTTAAATCGAGTTGGGTCAATTTATTTTTTCGGCACTTGATTTGGCACCCTCTCTTTTCAACAGTTGACGCCATAAAGAATGGTCCAAATGGTAACTTACTATTTATGGCATAAGACGATTCCAAACTCCATCTTTATGGTAATATTTTGCATGTCTTTCTAAATTTTGAAACAGTAAAGGCCACAAATAAACCGCGAGAATTTAATTGTGCCAAAACCCTATTTATCCTGTGAATGTTAACAGTGTTGGCTTCTAGATTTTTTTTGGTAGAGTGAGTAATCAAAGACGAAAGAAAACAGACAGAGAAACTACATCCGCATATACACAGCCCTGTCATGAGGGTTGTCCCAAACCCGCAGAGGATCAACATCCTCATTGCCTATCCTTGCCATTGCATCCGCACAATTAATGCCATTCTTTAATAGTGTTGGCTTCTAGATGACAATCCTTTTGTTTGTTTGTTTGTTTGTTTTTTTTTTTTTTGAATCCGCTGTCCATTAAATTAAAATAGGAGAAAAGAAAACATTTTTCACGAACTATTTTATTTGGTATTTTTTTTAAACTGAAAGACAGCTTTATTGAATTAAGAATAACAGTCTAACAATAAAATATGGTTTAGGGAAGAAAAAAAATATGGTTGAGAAAATCAGGAGGACGATATCATTGCATAGTCATTAATATCTAATTTGTATTATTTTCTTATTTAAACTTTTCAAGAAGATAGTCGTCTAATTTTGTCTACTCAACCAACATAATTAATATGAATTGAAAAAATCACGTGATTATTACATGCAATTTCAGCTAGCGTCCTAAAAATGTTTAAGAATCAACGTATATAATATAAATATATAAGTCTGAAATATGGAACTGTAATATTTTAAAAGAAATGGATATTACATAAATTTTTAACAGTTTAATAGCAAAATTTCAACTTACATTTAGTAGTAATTACCACCATCGAAATTCTAAAATTTTCATATATTTTTCAAAATATCTAAATGAAATGATAATAATATGACTTTAATTGCTATGTATTGACAATATAAAAGAGCTTTACACTATCATCTAATTAACTACTTATATTTGTGAGATTTTTACGATAGTGAGTAGTTGAGTCAAACATTTTTATTGATGTGATAATATATGATTAGATATCTATATAAAACTTTTTTACAGTGATAGTGTATATAAAATAAATCCTAATGATATAGGATATATTTATTGAGAATTATATATATTATTAAAACTTACCTGTAACTACCAACTGCAAAAAAAAATCATGCATTTATACGACAAAAGTGAGATTAAAGTAGATACTAATTTAAAACTTTTATTTTACTACTTATGTATCTGTAATCAGGAGATTTGACGGGTATTATTTCCTCTTCTTCTTTTTTTATTCTTTATATCCTTTTACCAAGGAGAGACAATAGGAATAATTCTGTGCATAGATATCTCTGCATTATGTAAACAAGATATTCAGAATTATGGTCTTTAAGACATATTTTAATACATACCTCATGTTCGTATCGTGCACTACATTGAAGATCTGTCTCAACTGCAAGCTATTGTAAAATCACAAGATAAATAAATCTTTGTTAGTAATATATTTCCTTCTATTTTTTCGAAGAAAATCATGAATAGGTAATCTTACGGTTTCCTGGGTCTATGTATGCAATAGAAACAAGAAAAACGGCCCCCGTGTATGCAAATAAGTTTATCCAGTTTTTTCCTCCACAAAAATAAAATGATAAATAAAAAACGCAAATAATGGATATGAGGCAAATCTGGGCTTACATTATGGGGCGCAAACTCACATCAAGTACAACGATTTGGTCAGCATCTATGAGGAGCGCATTGTGAATTGCAGTTGCTTAGAAGCCATGTTCTCTTTCTATTTTCACAATAAAAAATGAAAAATATAAAAAAAAAGGACTGAGAGTGAGATATAATGATGAATGTAGTCTGCAAAAGTCTGGCAAGGACTCGAGCTGCATGCACATACCAAGAAGGAGGAGAGTGATTATAATTGTGATTATAAAAATTTTAACAAATATACTTATAATTATAAAATTAATTTGATTGAATAATTAGATTATAAAAATTATGTAATTTGAGAAAACTAACAAAATGATTAATAAATACAAAATTTAATATATAATTTCATTACAACTTTGATAACTCAATAATAAATTATATATGAAAGACAATAAAAAAATTTAAAAAATTCTAATAAAATAAAATGTTCATGTTTGATATTTTATTGAAAATTCAAATTTTTTGTAAGATACTAAACTGAAATAAGTATAAATATTAATAATTATATAGTGTTGAGTTACTTAATAATAACAAATAAAACTATCTAGTAATTTTTAAATGAGAATCAAATAATTTATAAATAAATAAAAATTCATTTTATTTTCTTCTTGTTCCTCATTCTTCAACTTTATAGTAAATTAATTTTAAAGAAAAAAGTTATATAAACTATTCCATAAAATAATGAATTATAAAAATATAATTTATTTTATAAGAATATATATTTTCAAATTTTAAGTTAGGATTGAATAAATAAAAAGAAATAATTCATCTTTTTTTCTTCCTCCCTATTCTTTGGAATCACAGTAAAGTAATTTTAAAGAAAAAAATTCATGGAACTCCCATTTTGTAGTTGCAGCACAACTACTTATTTATGTCGGAGTTATAATATTTTAATCCTATTTGTTGTGATGTTCAATGGGTTAGCTATCAAATAACATGTCAAGCAGTCACATTAAAAAAAAAATTGAATGAATTTTTTTTGAAAAAAAAATCATCCCATAGAAAATGTACTTTATATCATTAATAGAATATAACTTAGTTTTATTTTTTTCAAGAAAAAGTTTAATTTAAAATTGTAATTTAATACAACATAATAACATGCACACACACATAATTTTTTTTTTTTAAAATCATCCCATAAAAAATGTACTTTATATCATTAATAGAATATAACTTAGTTATTTTTTCAAAAAAAATGTTTAATTTAAAATTGTAATTTCATACAACATAATAATACACATACACACATAAAAATGTACTTTATATCATTAATATAATATAACTTAGTTATATATATTTTTTCCTCACGCACGCACGCACGTGCGCGCACAAACACAGAAAATGAGTTTCAAAAAGGCTTTATTAAGCCAATGGAGGTTGGCTCACATGATTGATTTTCTATTCATATATTTCTATAATTTGAATTCGATTTCCCCACACGCACATGGGAAAAATGAGTTTCAAAAAAGCTTTATTAAGCCAACGAAGGTTGGATCACTTGATTAACTTTTTATTAATATATTGCTATAATTTAGATCCAATTTTCTCTCTCACACACACACAAAAAATGAGTTTAAAAAGGTTTTATTAAGTCAATAGAAGTTGGGTCATTTGATTGAATTTCTAATCATATATTGTTATAAATTAAATCTGATTTGTAGCTTTTCGAGTTGATAAATGATCTGCAAGTATTTTTATATGTACCTAATAACACACACACACACAGAGAATAAGTTTCAAAAAGGTTTTATTAAGCCAATAGAGGTTGGCTCATTTGATTAAATTTCTATTTATATATTGCTATAACTTGGATTCAATTTCTAGGTTTTTGAGTTGATAAATGATTTATAAGTATTTTTATAAGTGCCTAATAAGACCAAAGATATGCATTGACTTTGGATTGTGGCAAGCTTTTCCCTTAACCTAAACTTAAAAGGCTTTAATTGTTAGATATCTAAGCGAAATTTTTTTTTATACATTAGTATAAAAGAAAAATGCAAAATATATTACATAAAAAGAGAAAATATTTTATTATAAGATAAATTAAACTAAAAAATAGTATAAAAATATTTTAATAATATTTTTTGAAAGAACCGAATTAATCCAAGTTGACCATGTTATTTGAATTTCATGTAATCAATGCAAATTTTGGTTTAAAATTAACTCCAGTGAAATGGAGTCAAAGACTATGTTACAAGTTTATCAGTTTAGCCAACCAGACAGCTACCAATAAGGCTCAAATATTATTGATAAGTAATTTGCACTATTAAGAGGGCCTATTAATCGTGTTAGTGTCTAAAGATTTAATTTACAATATCAATAGAGATATTTTAAAGACAAAAAATAAACTAACCTAACAATTTTGAGTCACGTAAATATAGTTGTAAGAAGATTTAGGGTATGTTTGTTTGTATTTTTTTTTTAGTAAAAAATAATTTTTTTATTAAAAAATTAATTTTCATGTATTTGGATAAATTTTTAAAAATTATTAGATTCTCAAAAAAATAAGTTTTCAGCTTTTTTGGAGAAGTTGAAAAGAGTAGCTTATGAAAAAAAATAATTTTTAACTTTTTTTGTTATATAAAATTTAAATTTCAAAATTACTTTTTCAAAATTTGAAACAAATATATTTTTAATTTCTAATGAACAAAACTTGTGATTTAAAGTTAACACATTATCATCTTTTTTTTTTTTTGAAATCACAAATATCTTCTTATCAGAGATAATTTTGCTCAAGCTAAAAAGGATCTTTATGGGCCAAAAATTGAAATATTTTGTGATTTTAACCAAAAAAATTGAAATTTAATGTCAATATGTTGTTAGCGTAAATTTTGTTTATATAAAAGTATATTAATTGTGAAGTGACAGGACTGCCCTCAATTGCTTCGTTAAAACTGCTGCTGCCGCTGTAGATGATCCCATGCACTCATTAGCGGGAATCTCTTGGGAAGTCATTTCTGTCTGCTTGCCTCTCCTTTGCCTTTTAAACTCTTAATCCTTCAATTCTTCTCCTCAGCGAAACAAAAACACACACACAACAGAGAAGAAACAACACACACATCATGTCTTCTCACTTCTCCACCCACTACCACCTTCCCTCTCTCTCTTCTTCTTCTTCTTCTTCTAACCATCTCCCTTTTCCTCCTCCTTATTCTTCTTCTTCACTCTGTCTTCTTCACTTCTCCAAATCTTCTTTCGGTAAGTCTCTTATGCTAAATATAATTTCGCCAATTCATTATTTATTATGCTCACTGAATCATCGCCATCTTGATTCAGCTTCTCTAATTTGTTGCCATCATCAATATATACGTACGTAGTAGTAGAGCATATTGTTCATCAAATAATTATCACAAATATTATTTTTCTGTTACTTAGCAAAACACGATTTAGGAACTTAATAGATTCTAGTATTATACTTTGGTTACCGGTTCTGGTTATCAAACTTTTAGCTCTAACGTTTCACTATCATGCTGGCTAAAGTTTGTAGGACGTGTTGTCCTTTGTTTTCTCCTCCACCCACAAAGAAAAAGATGTGAAAGGAAAAAAGGGAAAAAAGAGTGGACAAGTTTTTTCACTAAGAGCTGAAAGTAATTTAGTACTTACTTCCAACCAACAAAAGAAGTTAAAGTGAACGATTTGTATCGTTTTGCTTTTTATATATAGGTGATGTGTCGTCCGAGGCTAGAGACAAACAAGAGATAAGATGCAGAGCTATATCAAAGTCACGAACTCGAGGTATATTCGGTAGAGTTGCTTTATTTCTAATCAAATCAAACAATTTCATTTTGCTTTGTAAAGCGTACAAATTAAATCCAATTTTATGTTGTGCGCTATGCAGAATATCCAGAAATATTGCAGGGTGGCATAGCAACGTTAAAGTTGAGTGAGATCAATGTGGAGGATGACATAGATGAGGAGCAATATAATGAGGTGCTTTAAGATTATTTTTGAGTAACTTCAAGCTTTCACATCATGTTCTCTGTTTTGCGCCTTTTTCTTAATTACCCTTTTTTTGTTTTGATGCATGACATTTTTCATTTGGTTCAAAGAAGGTTTCGGTGTCGAAGGGGATCAAGAATCGAGTGGAAGCTATCAAATCGATATTGGGTTCCTTGGAAGATGGAGAGATAACCATATCTGCTTATGACACAGCATGGGTTGCTCTTGTGGAAGATGTTCATGGAAGTGGTGCCCCTCAATTTCCTTCGAGTCTAGAATGGATAGCAAAGAATCAACTTCCTGATGGTTCATGGGGTGATAGTGAACTATTTTCAGCCCATGATCGGATTATTAACACGTTGGCTTGTGTCGTTGCCTTAAAATCATGGAATATGCATCCTGAAAAGTGCGAGAAGGGTAATATATATGGAATTATAATTATAAGCCTAAAATATATATAGAGTTTAGATTGCTTGCCTAATGCCAAGTTAACATGGTAACTTATAATAATGTTAATAATTTTTTTTTTTTTTTTAATGTCATAAATGTATTGTATTATATATAGGAATGAAATTTTTTAAAGAAAACCTTGGCAAGCTTCAGAATGAGACTGCCGAGCACATGCCAATTGGGTTTGAAGTCGCTTTCCCTTCACTACTCGACATAGCTCGTAGTTTGGACATTGAAGTACCAGATGATTCCCCTATCTTGAACGACATCTATGCCAAGAGGAATGTAAAACTCACAAGGTACGTATAGAGACATTCATTCATGTCACAAACCTTAGTATATGTCATGATTATGCTTGCCAGCGGGTTGCGCTGCGCCCATATCTAATTCCATAATAGAATCAAAGCAACCTTATCTTGCACACTCTTTTTCTCGGAAAGTTGATATGGAGTCACGTTTTTCCAAGTTATGCAAAGCTCTCTTTAACGTGTGTGTGTCATTATTGTGGTGTGTGTCTCATTGTGGGCCTTGTGTTTGTGGGGGATAGAATACCAAGAGAGGTGATGCATAAAGTGCCCACAACTCTGCTACATAGCTTGGAGGGGATGTCAGAGCTGAACTGGAAAGAACTTCAAAAACTTCAGTCTCAAGATGGGTCATTCTTGTATTCTCCGTCCTCCACTGCCTTTGCTCTCATGCAAACTAAAGATGAGAATTGCCTCAAATACTTGAATAAAGCGGTCAAGAAGTTCAATGGTGGAGGTAAAGTCCTACTTGCCGGCCTGTTCACATAACTAACTAGTAGAGTTAGCTATTTTTTAAAACTTTCGTTTCGCCTTTAAATCTTCATTCCCTCTTTACTATATTTTTATATTAATAATATGTTTATTAATTTGATTTGTGACTTTTTTATGTCTATGCATGTTAGTTCCAAATGTGTATCCAGTGGACTTGTTTGAACATATCTGGGTGGTAGATCGGTTGGACCGCCTCGGAATATCGCGATATTTTCAGCAAGAGATCAAAGAATGTCTGAGTTATGTTTTCAGGTAATTTTAAAAAATTTAATTTAAGTCATTAGGAGGAATCTACTGGTGGTAAGAGGTTGTAATATGCATAAGGATAAGAGTTTAAATCTCATTATTGTTGACAAACCAAAAAGAAGGATTTAATTTTGATATACATTACTTTTAATGTATCTTCTCATCTAATAAATAAGAACTTAATCTCTCATAATATAATTTATATATTGTAAAGTTTTTTTTTTTTATAGTTATTTAATTATGTATTCCCACATGATATGTTTTAACTTTTATAATAACTATTTTAAAAGTTACTTATATAATAAAATATAATTAATTGATAGTATAAAATATTTTATACAAATAATTTATTAAAATTAATGTCATTTAAGAATGACCTTTTAATCAATATTTTAGACACTTTCGAACAACATAACTTATTATGATCCGAGGTGTGCCACAAGCGAAGCAAATGGTAATTAAAAAAGCTTAAATAAAATTTCAGGTATTGGACTGAAAAGGGCATCTGTTGGGCAAGAAATTCAAATGTTCAAGATATCGATGACACAGCAATGGCTTTCAGATTACTAAGATTACATGGCTACCAAGTTTCAGCCAGTAAGTGCTATATACTAAGATCAATCAATATCCCATTTAACTTGTTCCTTGTTGAATATTGGTAATGAATTTTGGTTTCATGTTTGGTTAGACGTGTTCAAGCACTTCCAAAGAAACGGTGAATTCTTCTGCTTTGCTGGGCAATCCACGCAAGCGGTGACAGGAATGTTCAATCTGTATAGGGCCGCACAAGCACTGTTCCCCGGGGAAGAGATCCTTGAACATGCGAAGCACTTCTCGGCAAAGTTTTTGAGGGAGAAGCGAGCAGCAAATGAGCTAGTAGATAAATGGATCATAATGAAGAATTTGCCAGAGGAGGTACAGGGTACTATAATTGATCCCACAAAGGAAATGGACAACTATGGGAAGAGAAGGAATATTTTTTTTAATATGTTGGACCACTTGATGATGTAGAGGGTGCTTTAAGGTATACGTCGCAGTTCAAACAAATGACTGTGTTTGTGTTTGTGTTTGTGTTTGGGTTGGGCAGGTGGCATACGCTTTGGACGTGCCATGGTATGCAAGCTTGCCTCGAGTGGAGACAAGATTCTACATTGATCAATATGGTGGTGAGAATGACGTGTGGATCGGCAAAACTCTTTATAGGTATTTTGCTCCCCTATCACTAACAATCTGCTTTTGTGTGTGTGTGTGTCTCTCGTTTTAAATATATAATGGAAAAGAAAGATACAAATAGTAGGTGTTGAAAAAATAAAAAATGATGGATTACTATTTTATATTTTTCTCTTTTATTATGTGTCTATATAAAATTCTAAAAAATAAGTAAACTTTCATTTTAGTGAGAAATGCTAAGGTTTTATGGTTAAAGTAAATTGGCAATTGATATAATGACAAAATATACATATACATAGTAAATTATGAAAGAGAAATGATAAGCAGTACGAATTCATTTTCGTAAAACGACGTGCGAATTGATGAATATCGAAAGATTACTTTACGTTTTAATTTATAACTATATTTTCTCTCTCCTCTCTCCATTTTCAACTCTCATATGATTGGTCATCAAAGCTTTCGTACTCATTTCACGAAATTTGCTTCGTGCTATTTAGCATTGCTGATTATGAAATTGTCAATGCTGATTCTATTAATGTTTTGATAATGAGATCAGCACAGCCAAATCATTAAACCACGCATAATAATTGTTATAATAACACAAAATCATGTTAGATCAAATGTAATAAAGAAACCTTTTTTTAATGGTAAATTATGCTATTGAGGGTACAAATAACTAAATAACAAAACGATCTTTCTAAGCGTTATAATAAATGTTGAAAAGTAAATTTTGTTAGTCTCATGATCCTATTTCATTAAAACAACTTTTCGTGCAAAATAATACTATTTTATGGCCAAATTAAATTAAATATATATATTAAAGAATATCAAACTGATATTAAAAATTGTCATTTGTCGCTTTTCATTTTAAAATAATAAAGGAGTGTGATAGTGACGAACTCATATTTTAATGTCACCGGAGAGAGACTTCTCTATGTAATGTCGTCGTTAGTCTTTGGGTCATCCACTCCTAGATGTGCACTGTTAGATATTATAATATGATTTAAAAAATGAAAACTCAAATACATTAAGGAATATTCGTTTTTTCTAGCTAGAAGCAATATGAATTTCAACTGACTTCTTAAAAAACTAATTTAAAAATGTAAATTATCAGTAAACGATTATAACTTCTATTAACTCATAACACAAAATCTTTTTAGATTTTAAAAATTGAGAAGGCGCAAGCTCACCTACCGTTGTGATAAAACTTCAATAATTAAAAGAATTATGATTGTTGGGATCACTCTTTATCTATTAAGTGAATGGTAATTTTATACTCAGGTAAACAATCAAACCTAAATGTATGCTATTAACAAAAGCATTTGAGAATAGTTTCTATTAGTTTATATAGCTCTGTCGTACTCTCATCAACTGTAAATGAGCATGTGGAAATAGTAAAAACTAAAAATAGAAAAGATGTCACATTAGTTAATTTGTTTGTATTCTGCACTGTTAATATACCTTTTCATGTGATTTTTTTTTTTTCTGAATTAAATTATTCTTTTGTGTACAGGATGCCATATGTTAATAACAATAATTACCTCGAGCTTGCTAAATTAGATTACAACAGTTGCCAAGCGGTGCATCTAACAGAGTGGGGGAGAATTCAAAAGTAAGAGCAACTAGACATGCATCCGTGAATTTCATTTGTCTCTCTATACAACTACAAAGCAATTGTCATTGAACTTCCAATTTTGCATGCGACAATTATCAGGTGGTACTCGGAATCCAGATTGGCAGAATTTGGATTGAGTAGAAAATCTCTTCTATTGGCCTATTTTTTGGCAGCAGCTAGCATATTTGAGCCTGAAAGGTCCCATGAAAGACTTGCATGGGCCAGAACCACAGCATTGCTTGAGACAATGGCATCCTATGTTACTGATGCTGAAATGAGGAAAGATTTCGTGAAAAAGTTCAGTGACTGCATCAACAAGCGGGACTACTCCATTGGCTGGTAAATTATCTCTTTTGCATCTTCCATAATTAATGGAAGATGACAAATTATGTCTCAAAACATATATAGACCTTTTTTGTTTCTTAATCATGGTTCTTGGCACCTTGTTGGTTGTGTACACTTAAAGTTATTATGTCAATTACATATCCTTTTCAATGCCTAATGATATATGTATATATCAAGTGGGCAACCTTTAAGCAAAGTTTTGTGCGGTGTGACAAACGGTTTCTTTTTTCTTTCAGTTTCCCAATCATTATGTAGAAACAGGCACCAAAATGCCTAGTCCACGCGGATTGGAGTTGCATGCGTACTAGCAATTATTCTTCTAAGGAATTAGTAGATCCATTAATTTAATCATCTGTTTCAAGTCATCATCATCAACGTCCAACATTGGTGGTGTGAGCAGTAGCAGTAATAAACCAATAGAAAATCAAATAATTGATACATATGCCAGTGTGCTTATGTTTTTTTCTGATATTATTACTTTTTCTCTTGTCTTTTTCTAGTGTCTTTGGTTCTAGCTTGTTTGCGTGATTTCCCACGAAAGCTTAACTTGTAGCTGCAGGCTGTGGTCCTGTACTTCAGAATTTCTAGAAACTGAACGCTAGTTTTGTATGTGATGTGCAGGAGGTTGAAAAGAAGCAGAACAGGACACGGACTCGCTGAGACTTTGGTTGCAACCATAGATCAAATCTCCTGGGATGTACTTGTGTCTCATGGTCATGAAATTGGATATGATATGCATCACAGTGTGAGTTTTTTATTCTTGTGTAATGTAAAAGCGTTACCAAGATACTCCATGAGAGTCGCATTAACATGTAATCATGTGATTTATTATTGGTAACTTATAGCTGATAAAAATTAAGAATTTATAATAAAAAATACTAAATAGCCAGAAATTTTGCCCAAATAATATGGCATGCTTTTGACTTTTGGATAAATAAGTGGGCCATGACATTTTATTTTATCTAACAATTATCATGATTTCTGTAAAAATATTCTAACATTATTTTTCTAGCCATATAACATTGTTCATTTATAATCTCTAACATATTTGTAAAATTTGCTTTTAATTAGTGTTTCAAGCATAAATTCATTCGTAATTTAATTGATATTGCTTCTTCTAAATTGAATTTATTTGTTTTTATAAGTATGTTTGTGGAAATTTTTTTGAATAGGTACAAATTTAACAATTTATATTTAGGTACATTCACAATAAAATTAGTGAGACTCAAAAATAAGTGTGTCTCATAAAAGAAAGTTAGTAGGACCTACTTTCATTATGAATATACTTAAATATGAGTTGTTAAACTTGTAGTTATACAAGAATACCTCCCATTGGCGTTTTGAAAATTATGTACTTATACGTTTGAATTAATACTTTTGTAAACAATTTATAATCAAATTTGTAACTAATGGTACCCGTCAACTGGCCAAGTGGAAAGGAAACAAAATAAATGTATCAATACATCAATATAAACCACTAAACCTAAGTACTGGTCCAAATCAATATTATGATTTATTTATTTTTCTCTTATTACTGTGCTGTTATCATAGTGGAAAAACTGGCTTTCAAGTTGGCAAATTGAAGGAGACAAGTGTCAAGGACAAGCAGAGCTCTTGGTGCAGATAATAAACCTAAGCGGTGGGCATTGGATTTCAGAGGACCTAAGGTTCAATCCACAATACCAGCGTCTCCTTCAACTAACCAACTCAGTGTGTCACAGGCTCTATCGTTACCAAAAGGACAAGGTCAGTGACAGGGCAACCATTATAACCTAGGATAAATGCTAGCTACTATTCATAGGTTGATCTTTTGGCTGCATTCCCCTATTGCATTCTGTTTAAGTTCCCCACTTTCCCCATAAATAAGAAAAAGTCACGAACTGGTGATTCAAATTTGTAGTGTCTAAAAAAGGTAGATAGATATGCTCTTTGGATTATTAGTAAAGTGAACTCAGCACCTTTAAAGAAAAGAGATTGCATATAGCAATTGCTAATTGAGCATGATATTCAGTTTTCTCAAAAGACGACTCATAATTGAACCCTTGTGTGTGCATAAAACCAAGCCCTTGTCACTTACACATGGTGAGGTGTTTAGCATATAAGTATTGCGCAATTGAATTTCCCAACACAAAATCATCCTACACATAAACTTTGTCGTTTAGTATAGTGCTGCACTATGCACAATCTTCATGTTTGGTGAACTTCATAATATCTCTGGTAAGGAGGAAAAAAGAACAATTATATTAATTAGTAAATGGCTTCATTAGAAACAAAGCTAATAAACACTTAAAATTTGTCCAGTTTCATAGTAACATCTGCATTTCTGTCAACTTCTATCAGGAACCACAGATTGGCAGCTACAGTAAGCACATTACCACCCCAGAAGCAGAGTCGGAGATGCGAGAACTTATGCAATTGGTGTTCCAAAAATCTCCAACTGGCGTTGATTTCAGCATAAAGAATACTTTCCTCACAGTGGCGAAGAGTTTTTATTATGCAGCTTTCTGTGATTCAAGGACCATCAACTTCCATATTGCTAAAGTTCTCTTTGAGAAAATTGTAGGATCAAATTTAGTGTCTTGAATGAGTAGATATAGGTTTCAACGTCACTGTACATGGTTATCCTCAATGTTATAAAAAAATACTCCTCCTGTTTCAATTTATCTGTCAATTTGTATAATTTGATTCATTTTTAAATTAATGTATTTGGATGCAATTGTATCCAGATATATTAGTTTAAAAATATATTAAATTATTCAAATTAACAGATAAATTGAAACAGAAAAAGTAAATTATGGTGTTTCGATAAATTCCCAAATTTTTAGTTCGCCAATATTTGAATCTATAAATTCTATCTAAATTTTGTGTATGTATATATGTTCTATAATTAATTGATAATTTACAAAGACAAAATTGCTTTAAGAAATATTGTATGCGCAATCCAAAGTCAAATTTCAAAGTAGAAGGTGGAGCATGGTACATAGATAGGGGTGGAGGTAGGCCAAATGGCTCATCGAGGCCTTTGGCCAAACCTACATTTGGCATAACCTTTTTAGTAAACAAGTTGGATCTAGGGATTTCAAAAAGTCTTTTTAATCAAATAGGTTAAGCTACAAGCAATTAAAAAAATTTATTAGGCCTAATAGGTTGACCTATTTATACTGTATTATTATTATATCACAGATTCTAATGATAATTGAAATCTTATAATCTATTTTGAATAGATTTTTTGACCTATTTAAGAAGCATTTTGGCTTATTTAGGAATATAATTTTTGGTCTATTTAAAAATTTTATAATCAAGTAGGTCTTTAAACAGGCTTTCGACCAAGATTAGACTTTTAAAAAGGCCAAATTAAGGCCGTAAAAAAACCCTATATCAGATAATAAGCCCATACTTCGGCTCTATATTTGTAATGCATACTAAATCCATTTAAGTTAAAGTCTAATCTAATCTAACCTACTTTCATCCCTATATATAGATAATAGGGTGTACAAATAATGGGTTGGATCAGGTTTATTGGATTAGAGCTCAATTCAATTTTTTGATCAAATTATTTATTGAACTCAAAATTGATTGAATAGTAATTCAATGAATGACCAAGTCATATCGGGTTAAAACAACATTTATATTAAATATACAAATTTGGACAATATGCATAATACAGCCATAAAATTTTGGAAGAAACAAAATTTAAGAAATATTTTATAATATATTTTGAAATAAATTATATCAATACAAAAATAAAATCATATTATGTAAAATGTAACTTGGCTCAATAAACTTAAGTTAGGATAAGTTATTAGATTTGAGCAAAGTCATAAAAACCCCCCAACAAATACTCAGGGATCACATGAAAGAAACACAACGGTTTTGAGCTTGTTTGGTTTAAAGTTTGGAGTCTAAAAGTACTTTTGTTGGGACAAGAATGGAGTTGCACATTAACTCAATGTATTTGGTAATTTTTTCATTATATTAAAAATACTTTTTAAACAACTAAAAGTATTTTTAGGAGAAGTATATTTGAAGTTATTTTGCATTTTAAGAAAAATATTTTTGAGATGAAATTTTACTATTACTCTTATATTAACAACTAAAAATAATTTTACTTTATTCTATCTAAATAAAAATAATTCTCTTAAACTTATTATTGATATACTCAAACTAAATACAAATCAATTCTTTTAAAAATAATTCTTTCAAAAGTAATTCCTCCAAAACTTAAACCAAAGTTGACAAATACAAAATAGAAAGTTGTATTTAATTTTAGTTTGTTGTCCGTCTATGATCAAATGTAATAATTGTCATAGAAGTCAAACTTTTTTTCTAATCTTATAAATATAATGAGCAAAAAAGGTATATAGATTATGAATTCCCTATCAAGTTTGATTAGGAACATAGGTTAGCGGAGTATGGGTTAATGTTTGAGCAATTTGGACCATCTAATTGAGATACAAGTCATCCCATGTTAATGCCAAGTCTCCTAAAATGCTGGGTGCTCATGCAACAAACATTACCAAGAAGCTAATAATTATCGTTGTTAGAGTATAGCAACAATGTAAGCAACCTACAATGCAAAAGAGCATTACGTTTGTCAACATGACCCATTGACCCGTCTTGAAAATTGGGGATTAGAAAGTGGTTTGCACAAATTTAGCAAGTGGACTACTATAAGTTGAAGCAGTAAAGCACGTTATGTTGTTCTTAGAAGTGAATAGATCCCTTTTGACATGTTTGTCTAATGGTTTCCTCATAAATGTAGACAACAATAAAAATGGCAGACAAAGCCAATTATGGACACGTGACAAAGTGGGTGGATTGGTCTTCAGCATGAAGTGGAGCTCACCAAATACTTACATTTGTAGATTTCGTTCTCCATTACTGAAAATATCTAACAGCAAGAGGCATCTAAACCCCCACAACCACTATAATCCTTTGTCTAATGTCAACAATTATTAAGTAATCCTATTCCAGTACGAGTCAATTTGGGTCAAGGAATCACCGATCCATTATTGCCTTGTAACAGGAATAAGGCAGGACATGACCCAGAGATTGGTGCTTGATGAGATATGGCCCTATATAGATAGCTTATGACAAACAGAATCGACAACATATAAAGGATGAGTTGCAGCACGATAAATTGAGAAGAGAAGCAATATTGAGTGCTAAACAGTACTGCAACTTGGCTTGCTCTCAACTAACATTGTGGGGGTAAAATTGAGCTTAACGAAGGAACTAAAGATAAGCATCGCTGGAAAATTCATTTAATAATTCTAAATTTATGGCTTAGTACAGATCCTATTAAATTTAAAAAATTGTTTAAACCTATGGGATATAAGACATCGTGTTAACTCATATCCCATTCAGTGATAGATGAGGTATAGGTTAGTATTGTCCTACATCTCATATGTTTAAATAATATAACTTATATTAAATTTGTCTTGTGACTTGTATCATTCCAAAAGTACAAGTATTTCAGCATTTGATAGATGTGGAATTGACATTTATAAGTTGAAATACTTGAAATAAACGCAAATTATCTGTCTAAAAAGATAATGTCTAAACATTGGAAAATATTGTAAATTTTGAGATTTTCCATTTTTTTTAAACATTTATCGTATACTTAAATTACTAGTGTTAAATATTAGCATAACTTTTAAAAATTAAGGTAATTAATACAAAGTACCCTTGAGGTTTTATAACATTACACTCCACCTTAAACTATGATAAAAATTGTACTCCGCCCCATCTGAAGTAACACCTAGTGATAGAATATTCTTATTAACCAAGGTGACACAATTTGAAAGAGTGAAAACACACACACACACACACACACACACAAGCTAGCTAAATTTCTAACAAGATAAACATGTATATAAAATATTATATCTCTAAGAGGTCCCTCTTGCCGACCATGGCAAAGCTCTTGAAGCTTATTCCCCATCAATTCTACATCACAAGACTCTTGGACTTTATTCATCATACTTATCCTTACCTAATTAATTTCTAAACATTCGCTCAATTAGCTATGCCTTCATTTGCGGGCTCTATATATATATATATTATGGATTTGAATTTATTAATTATTATACATTATACATATTTAGTTTTGTACTATATGTTAAATGGATAACTTAATATTTTGGGTAATTAACACAAAGTAAGGGCTTAGATGACATATAGAAGGAACTTTGGGAGAAGTATGATGAGAGATGCATCAACATGTAAGTAGTGAACTCTTGCAGCTAAGATGCTCAATAAAGATACAAAAAAGATGGATGAATCGGACTTTATGATGTAGAATTGGTGAGGAGTAAATTGCAAGATCTTTGTACCATTAACAAAAGGGATCTCTTAGAAACATAATATTTATATACATGTTAATTTTGTTAGAAATCTAAATAAATTTTGTGTGTGTGTGTGTGTTTCTTTCAAAATGCGTAACATTGGTTAATGAGAATATTTCGTTAGGAATATTCTCATTTAGGTGTTAGTTGGAATTAATGGATTGGATGGAGTGCAATTTTCATTATAGTTTTAGGTAGAGTACAATATTATGAAACTTTAAAGGTATTTCGTGTTAGTTACTCTAGCAATTATTTTAGAATTTAAAGTTGTAAAATAATAATAATAATTTAATTTGATAAATTCAAATTTTATTATTTTTGAAAATTTTATTTAATAATTATTGTAAAAATTAAATACTTTTCCTAATATGCTATAATATAATTAGATGATTATGTTAAAAAAATGGAAAAAGATTGAACACTACAACAAAATAAATCCTTTGATGTTCAAAGTTTGAGCTCATTCAATGCACTCTTTTTTATAATCATCCTCTTCTCTCTTCCCTAACCGCTTTAGATTATTTTTTTTTTTTTAAGTTTTGGATAATTGGAGTGATAAAAAGTTAATGGAATGTAATATGAATCAACAAATAGTATTAGTATTACTTTAAATTAAAATAAATATCTGATTGTATTTTGAGAGATTGGTTTCTTACTTGTCAAATAAAAAATTATTCTGGAAAACGAAACATAAGATAGATATCATTTTGTGTTTTATTATTTTCACTTATATTTAGTTAAAATAGATTAAATAAAAATAAATAATTTAAAATTTTTGTTATTTTATTTCTTATATTATCAAATAATTAAAAAAAACTTCCCTCTTTTATTTTTAAATATTTAAACAATAATATCATATTTTTATTTTATTTCATTTTATTTCAACATATTATCCTACTCCTCTCATATTTCTTATCCAAATAAACTTTACTCCCGATCCCTTTGTCAGCTTTCCCTAGACTCCAAGAAAAGAGTTAATGGAAGTCAGACTAAACTATATATTTGGTCAATTTATGCAACTCTAGAAGACATTAATTGATGTCCCAAAATAAATTAAAGACGTCGATTGACTTGTCAAAGACTAATTAACCAATGAAATTTGAACTTGAGAGTCAAATTTAAGGACACGTAGAAATTGGGATTGCTGGGCACCTAAAGTGAAAGCATATATGCTGTTCACACATCAAGTCGTGTGATGTCCCAATAATCCAAAGAAAGCCTATCCAGAACCCAATGACACATGACACAGCTCACACACACACGCACACACAGAGCATATGGGTGGCATGCAAAATCAGCTGCCCGGTAAAAAGGATTGGATGTGAGATTATAACCCGCAATGGCCATGAGGCCCATGACATAGACATGGTGGCAAAGAAGACATAGGCACATGTGGGGATTTCAAAGAGAAAAGAAATGAGGCGTCCCCTACATTGATATGGTATCTATACTCCCTGCAAAAGAGGATGAGTGATAGTGTTTGGACTGTAACCCATTTTGGTAATGCCCCTACTAGCTACACTACCACCTTCTCACTTCAATATGCAATCACCAATCATGGACGAAAAAGCATCTGCCCACCTCTCTTTTTCTTTTTCTATATTTTTTTTTTCATCCCTTTTTGGCTCCACACATTTAATAGTATTTTATCCACTTCTATTGTTTTTTAAGGTGGCACATAGCCTGGGGCTCTTATACAGAGGCACACGGCAGACCTCTTATTATAAATTGGATTCACTCAATCTACGACATAGTGTCAGTATCTCTCACAGAAGACTTGCTATGTCGGTAAAAGTGAAACTCCTTAAAAATTGTAAGACAACCTCGCTTGTTTTCTTGTTATGTCATGTTTTCAAACCCGTTTACCAACATTGAAACATAGAGGAGAGTAGTTTTACGGTTGATGCTGGAGCTGAAAGTTTTGCATAGTTTTATGTTTGTTATGCAGATGGGGAGAAATGTTGAGGAATATTTGGTTATCATAGCTTGCACATGTATTTGGGGAACAATTTCAGAAACGCTAGTGGTTCCATATCTGATTTGTGTTGGTAGACAAGGCACCATGGTTTGAAATCAAAGTGATGGCAACTTATATATTTGTTTGTATAGGTTATAGGAAAAAAAATACACAAATATGATTGAACGTTGTTAAACATCTCCCATGTAATCTGGCATAAGCGATTGATACATGGCAGTTGTGATGTGAATTGCTCAAAAATGGTGAGGAGGCCTTTAGTGTTTGCAGATGCAATGGGTAAATGCTTCAACCTAATAGCTTGCACATGTGCTTGTCGAATGGTGCTTTCTATGCCAAATAACCCCACCAAGTACCGCGTCACGGCTCCCTTCCCTTTTTCCGTTTGATCTGGTCGTCTTCCAAGCCTAATCCCAATTGCTGATGGCCACATTAATGTATTATGGGGTCGCCAATGACAATTTTTATTCTGGGTAACAAGATAGGATTTTGAAGACTTATGGGGCACAAACATACACTAAAAGGACAGCTTACACCCAGTTAAAAATGGGGGGTTCATGGTGGGCCAAACTATTCGAGGGCCACCTTAAATGCCACCTTGTTTTTAATTCTCACTTTGTCCCAAACTCTTTAAAAAGTTTTTTACCCCCTGGGTGAATTTTCAGGTTAATTTATTTGTTTGTGTAAGCGGCGAACATGCAAGGTGGCAGATGACCCACCTAGGCCCATAGTTGGGGCCTCTTCACTTTGTCCACCAATAACAATGAATAGATTCAGTCACTCAGGAAGACTTGACTTCCTTTTTGGGTTATTTCGTTCATGTGTAAAGTAAGAAATCAAAAAGGAAAAACAAAAAGAGGGCAAAGTTCAACCCACAAACAAAACCAAAAGGGGAAATCTTACGCGGACCATATAGCCCATAAATTGTTATCCAAGATGCAACCCAGACATAAGAAAGTGTTAGTTGAGTTTAAAAACATCTTAGAAACTCAGCTCATGACCAAGAAAAACAATTGGCCCACCAGAGACCGTGATTGAAGAAAAATTCCTCTTTCACCCAAAGCTTCCACCGATGTGAATGAAGAAAACTAAAATGGTTTTCTTCGATAAGAAACATTTTGGGCCTAGAAGATGATAAACTCTTGTAGCCTTGTGTACAGGTATAAAATACGTTAATTTGTTTGTTCTTTCAAGAGTAGCGTGAATTTAAAATGGTGTATATGTTGTTCAGTTAAATAAGCGGCCATTAACTACATAGCGCAGTTGGACTGAGCCACACTTCGAACTTACTCAACCTTTTAAACTAAAACCAAATCAACCTCACTATAATTAAAAAATGATGACAAGGGAGGCTAGTGGGCAAGAGAAAATTGGGTGGAAATAATTCACTATAGAATGAGAAGATGACTTCATGATTTGATCGAGGGTGACCTACCCTATATATACTAAAGCACCTCCTCAATAGTCGGTTGGGACTTGAGATATATCCTAACAAACAGTAGAGATCATACTTCCAGAATCCTTTTATCTTCCACAACTATCTAGAATTATCTACAATATTTACAAGGAATTATCTAGAGTTTCTACACTATTCTATATTTCTCTAGAATCTTCTAAGAACTCCTCACAAATTCCTTCAATTGCTCGTCAGTCATAGTCTCTTGACTTATCTATTGCAATATATGACTCTATTTTCATTCAGTTCGTATGAATTTACGAAAACAACTTATCTAATATGTTTTGCACTTTTTTCATTAGGTAAAGGTTAAAATTTATAATAAGCATTTTTAAACATAAAAAAAACTTAAGGATAGCAGCTTTTGTATTATATCTTTGGGTACAATTCTTTTGTAATAATTTTAATTGATGTTACTATGTTAAATCTCAAATGCACAATTTTACCTTTGTCTCATAATCACAAAGGTGCTTAGTCAATGAAGATTGTGCCTATTTAGCAATGTACAATTTCTACTGTCACAATCGCCTGTCCGAAGTTGTGAACTTTCAGATGTCTATTTCTTCTCTATATCCCAAAGGAACATATCTCCCATTGCATACAATATAATACAAGTGATATTACTTACAGGCCAAACGCCATAAGTAGCGTGCACGTGTAAGAAGCTGAAGATTTGTCTTTACGTGATTAAGATATAATACAATGTAAGATGCTGATTAGTGATTATTGCAGGGATTGATCGAGCAATAAGATATAAGATTTGCTTGTATTATGAGTTCCACATATTGTTTCAAATAGCATCATCTTTCATACGTTTATGAAGATGTACCACTGATGTTGATACTTCAAATTTCAATGGATTCCCAAATATTTATCTCATTCCTTTTATCTAGTCCACAAACAGCACTAAAACAGTGAATCCATTAATACAACCACTGCAATTCATATAACTGGAAGATCAGCTAGGTATGCAGTTTGACTTCCAAGATATGCACCATATATATTCCTTTTCAACCTTCCTTTTTGGGTGGGATGCAAGGGGTTGACATTAGAAAATTAGGACCACAACTATGAACATTGACTTTTGCAGCTCCTTGCCCTTTTTAATGTCATAAATACTCTAATATTCAATCTCCACTATAAGCAAAAGCTTATGCAGGAAAGCGTTACCCAAGTGAAAAGGATAGGATGAGGGATTCAGCACCAAAAACCAAAAGGATAAGGTAGAGATAAAGTAAGGTCATAGAACACTTTCTCTTCCAAACCAAGGATAAGCTAGACTATGCAATATCCACAGATAAAGCAAAGGATATGGATCAATTTCTCTTCCAACAATGATTCGCCTAAAGGAGCCTTAAATTAAGGCTGGTACAGATGGAAAAACGAGGAAACCAGAGGATCAGAGATTCTAGTATGAACAGAAGTTACTTGCACACCATTTCTATTATGGCTTGTTATTTAATCTAATGAAATGATAAATACAAGCAATATTTAATGATAAAACATTGGATAGGTAACAAGGAGAAAGTGAGTTATGAAATAAGTGGACTGCAAATGTCATTTTCCAAGACTAAATAATAATAATATTAATAATAATATTAAATGGAACAAATGCATGGCCAGCCATGACTATTGAAGATGATGATGTCTTGACCTTGGAATCTAATTCATGTTTTGAGCAAGATGATCTTACAGGGCCATTGTTTTCACTTTCTAGCCATTCCAACACACCACAGTCAATTCCTTTCAAGTTGGCAACATACCAAGTAGCAACAGGCTTACTTCTAAACTAAAGCAAAATGCACAGTCAGGATTCAAGTAGTACAGGAATAATTTCCAAAAGAGCACATCCCTCTACTTCAAATTTTCAAATATGTGATTAGTTTTAAACTCTGATAGCTGGACAAATTTAACTTTGTTACCATATCATACCTAACTAACATATTTGCTTTAAATCACAAAACAAGCTCAAGCAACATAGTTGTTTTAAAAGTAGATTTAGTCATACTCTAATTCATCTGGAGTGATCGGCCGTTTAAGAGGGATGATGGACTTCTTTTCAACATCACGAGACAATGCCTTCCTCATATCTGAAAACAAAGCACAAAATGATTATAGATACTAACAGCATCAGTTTTGTCAACAGAAAAGACTACCAAGTACAAGAACATGGAAGCATACCTAATCCATCTTCTTCCCCAGAATAGTAGCGTAACACTCGTCGATAAATCACATAGCCAAGCTAGATGTCAATTATGAAAGAGAAAAGAAGTAATTAGTTGGCAATTCCAACTTTAGACTAAGGAAATCCTGATCCAAAATAGAAAATAAATCCTAATCCAACATATGGAAATCCCAAGACCTAAACACTAAATTCCTATAATTGATAATTAAACTGCAAATCTCCAACAGCTAACTCCAATCCCCAATTTACAATGAGACTATACCTTAATAAAATAATCATAATCATATACATCATCTACTAGTACTACATTATTAACGGACTAATGTAGAACAAAATAACCAAGAACAAAATATCCCAAATCTGAAAAGTATGCATCATTGATAATAATGCAAAATTCCTCAAGTTGTGAGAAAACATGTACGATAATCCTCTACACTACACAAAATAATCAATACAAAATAAGCCAATGATTGACAGCAAATAAACTGGCAAACATATATCCCTACCGAATTTTATTAAACTGAAGGCCTCAATAAGATTTATGTTGAGTTGGATCTACTTTTCCACCATTTACCAGCTTCCATGATCCAAGAGTGCAAGTTGGCGTTGCCAGTTCTCATTTGACAGTCTCAGTTGATGCAAGCCGGGAATTTATATTATGGGTTGGACGGAAAAGGAAAATAAGGAGAAAGGCTGGGTAGGTACATACAATGAAGGAATTGTGGGGAGCAGTCCAACTCCTTGGATAGAAGTATGATATGATCAGAATTCTAATCCTAAGTTGAAAAGAAGAAAAACATCAGAATATATTTTCTGAAAGTGCTTCACTAAATCCTGTTCTGAATTCCAGATTCTGTTGAAAATTACATAGAGAATCATTATTTATAGACCTAATATATATCTATAACTGACCGGATCCTTAAGTGGGTTAATTACAGACATTTTACTGACTTTTGAACTACCTGCAGTTAGTTAGACCTTAATTACAAGATTGGGCGTTTCTATGCTTAATTAACTTATCAAATACACACAACAATGACTCTTGAGTAGCTAAAAATAGCCAATACTCTTAATGCTCCATCAATAGTCTCAGAAAAGTTTAGATTTTGTCAAAATTCTTGCAAAACAGCTTATGATTTGTTAGCATGTTGCCATTGAGTACAAACCTAAGAGCTGTTCCAGCAGCATGAAGGAGCATAATAGGGAAAGAAAACATGAAGCCATGGAGCAGAAGACCACAATTGTTGCCTATTGTTAAAATTATAGGGTTTATGAAGGTTACTGAATCTGTCCTACATCAGTTGATTTGAAATAACAGTTTACCATGGTTTGATTTACACGAGGTACCCATTTTCTCTATACCCTTTTTTGTCCCTTGCTTCTACTGTTTTATTGATAAAAAAGAGAAATTATTGGAATAAAAGAGAAATACAGAAGAGGAGGATCAGGAACCTTCTACCAACACATAAAAGAAGGAAACAAAGGAAAAAATAACAGCTTGAGAAAGCTCCCCAATCCTTCTGTATATATAATAACAAAGAAACCCCTTTAAAACAACCACGTGAATAAAGCCACAAGGAAGTAAGGAAAAGCTAAGAAGAAATGAAAAGTACAGAATCATTACCTTTTCATACATCTTGATGGCTGGTGCATTTGATGCTCTCACGAAAAGATCAACAAAGTAAGCCTTGTCACTGCAAAAACCACATTCTTGATTGTAACACGTCATTCGCACAGACATGAATTCATTAGACTACTGGTAACTCATTGAATTCATCAGGCTACAGGTAACTCATTATGGATTTTCGCCACAAACCAAACAATCAAGCCCCCCCCCCCCCCCCAAAAAAAAAAACACTTTCATATTTAATAAACTGAACCATTTATTATTGATATAATGAGCAAAACAAAAGTCAGAGGCGAAGGGAATGTTTTAGAAGCTTGAGTTTAAAAAATGACACATATGCATGTCTTACACATTGTCGCTGATGTCTTCTAGCAAATTCATCAGTTTCTTGGCTAATTGCTGCCGCCGATACTCTGGAGCAACAGTTACTGCAGTCACATGACCATGCCAAGATTCTCCTTGCCCCTCTACTTTACCCATAACTACATTCATAACATTTGTGTTAATATCCCATTGCATTTCAAAAAGTAGAAAATGATGAACTACACACACACCCACACACACACTCCGCACGACTTAGTCCACAGTTCGGCACATGATCTGAATCTCTAAGAGAAACATAAGCCACATCAAGCTCCATTAGCAGGTTCCGAACCTAAATTTATGTGTCCAACCACTCCTATTTCCTAAGGTTCACAAATTAATTAATTAACAATTAAGACTAATTTCGTAGCCAAAAACAGAAAACCCTCATTCTTTTACCATGATCTTCAATCAATCTACATGGCATCCATAACCTAAACCTAGCTAAGATTAGCATTCAAGCTCACAGACATTAATTGAAAACAAAAAAAATAGGAACAACTTACTATAACCCATGATTCGGTTTCCAGGGCCTTCGGCGACGTGGAAATAATCGGGCCATCTCGCGAGATAGGTCATGTAGAAAGACATGTTGAACTGAAAACAACGAACCAAGAAGTTAAGTTCCGAATTCAAAATAGGTTGGTTAGTGTTGTTGGAATTGAGTGGAGAAGAGAGAGAGAGAGAGAGAGAGGGGGCAAGGGGGAACTTACGGTTTCAGTGAGATGGTCGAGGTTGACGGAGGCAAAGCGAAGGAGATCGTTGCAGCAAAACCTGCGTATGGTCGTCATCTTGGCTCTTACAAAAGAAAACCCTCACTAGCTCACTTGAAAACAAACGCTGTGGGATTAGGAGGAAATGCAATGAAAGCAAGGGCGCAAAGTAATAGAGGGAGCAGAGCAACGGTGTGGGGTTGTAGAGGAGGGGGCAAAGTTGCAACTAGCAAACTCGGGAATCGACCATCAGCTGCGGTATGAACGGCGAAGGAGCGGTGTGTCCAGCGAGCGAGAGCGAGAAAGAACATGTGCTAGTTTTTTTTTTTTGGGTACAAAGAAAGAATTTGCTTTTTTGCCCAAAAGTCAGACTTTTAAGTGAAAACCCGGCCCAAATCCGTTTATATAATCTAAAGGCCATGAAATGAATAGAATATAACGGCCCACTGACTTAAATGAGTAAAAGCCTAAACACGATGAGTTGTGGCTTACTCTCGTGGTTGCCAACATGTCATGCGATCTCATAAGATTACGCTTGGTTGAGGTGATAGATTAGCAATCTTTATTGGTGATGGAAGATTGAGGATTTATCTTATTCTTTTTGTAGATTTTGGTCTTGGGGGAGTAGTTCACATAGCCTCTCTTTTGGAGATACTGGGAAGGCAACCTCCTTTTGGAAGTTTTGGTTGTGCTTGTATGTTAAGATTTATCACAGGGTAAATCTAATACTTAAATGGGATCCTTAGTCATCATAAGATGACACTTAGAGTCAAGCACATTTCTTTTGTTGTTGCACAACTTGTTATAGAGGTTTTATCAGATCCATCAGTATCAATATCAAAGATCTTTGATGAGATCACCTGTTGTGTAGTTGTTTATTTATTGTGCGATACAAAATTATCAAAATTTTGATATGATTTATCTATAGTTGTGTAATTTCCTTGGTTGTAATCTTATGTTTGGCTTGAATGTTTTAAGATGTGATGTATTGTCTATTGTAATCTAGCTTTTGCCTTTGATTACATATCAATGAAAAAAATCTTTATTTGACCCCAAAAAAAAAACACGATGAGTTGTTAACGAAAAAATGATGAGTAAAAATGCTATTTTAAAAAAATTATTTTACCATTTTAAAGTGTGTTGTCGAACAATTTCACCTAAACTAGATTTTAAAACATAAAATCTTAGAATTTTACATTTTGAAACTCATTTTTAACAACAAAGCTTTAGACCATCCAAGATGACCTACAACCTTTTCTCCATGGTTAATAAAAATAAAATATATTTTTTTGATATAAAGGTACAAATTTATTCAAACAAAAGATCTCGAGCTACAAGCTCCACAATACAATTCGGCAGTTCTTATAGCCGTACTTTTGACATTTGAAATTTTGCGAAATGGGGCAGAGAGTCTGCTATCATATTACAAATGTTAGGGGTAAATTGGGCCTTAAAATGCTCAAAGTTTAAGTCTAACACAAATCTCAAGAATCAGGATGCCATTATAAGATAGATCCATAAAATTGCTCTCAAATTCTTCAAAGACAAGTCTAGCATTGTCGTTGCAGTTGAGGCGTTAGCTTATTGGTGGATTTGTCTACCTCTCATTAATTGCATCTGGGTTCGATACCAAGCAGAGTGAGCTAAGGACCAAACTCTTATTTGATCTAACCCCTTCTAATGTAGCTAATAACTAAGCTTGGTTAGCCTCAGTTCCTTCCCTCCTTTTTTTGCATATAACTATGACCACCATCCCGTATTCACATCTCTCTTTGAACAATGTCGCGTCAGTGCTCATTTATTATTTATATTCTTAAGTTTATTTAACATTTGTTTGATTTTTGCTTGTGTACATAATTTTTAAGGCTAAATTACTAATTTGGTTTTACAAAATTTATTTGACATTAATTTGATCCTCCAAAAATTCCTAACATTGAAACAGTCCACCAAAAAGTCATTGATTCTAAAACTTATTAAATATATTTCTCTTCATTAAAGTTTATTAAATATATCATGACCCATCACGGAGCCATGATCGGCGCTTAGAGGTAATAGACCTCCAGCAAGCTTATATTGAATAATTTTACAGAAAAACTGATAGAGTTTTTCCTATTTTTCTAGCTTCCTCGAATTAGTCATCCAACAAACACAAAAATGAGGCTCTCAAAGCACTCTCCAATAATTCATATTTATATGAATGAGAATACAATCCCAGAGTTACAAATATTAAGTACAAACATCCTAACAAAATGACCAGGTTGCAGGCCCTCGCCTGTGGAAAATAGCGCAATGCTACGAGATAAAAACATCAAAATTACAACAAGGCAGTACAAAGAGAACCTCATGTGCAGAGGGTGTACCCACGAGAATTTGCACACTACGAAACTGGTGGAACGGAGTTGAGTGCCACTCTAAAGTCTGAAATATGTAAAGAAAAGTGGGTGAGTCTAACTAACTTAGTAAGGGACAATGAAACTATAACATATGAGAATAATCTCTATAAGTAAAGCAAATTATGCTTAAATAAAGAATTAATATCATGAATTAAAACATAAATAAGAAATCATCATTTTAAATAATATACATATAAAGAATCAACATTAGAAACTATGTATGTATATAAAGAATCAACCTTTTTTCATAAACTGGAAAACATATTTATCAAATATAACCACCAAAGCGGGGAGGCTTCTAATCCAAAATTAAATCATCATGAAATCATGTCTGAGCGTTACGTATCGCCGTCCCCAACATGAGCATAACATATCCAGACATGTTGCCCAAACACTCCAGGTTAGCAACACCCCTACTAGCTGGTGTTTGAACCAAGGTGCATCAAGACTAGCGTCAACAACAGCTAACTACCATTAATATGAGAATCGTCCCTTAGAACATATCAACATAGTTCTAAAATAGCAAATATATTAATAAGGTTCTAGAAAACAAAATATTAAACAAGATTTTCAAGTCCAAACCCTAATTTTCTCAATGAGGCAAAATGTCAAACTAGTTAGCTTTCCATAGAGCTTGTCCTACTAGTTATAAAACTCATAATATAATTCCAAGCATCTTTCAAATTACAGCAAATATCCATAACTAGTAGCCATGCTGGAATATGGATTAATTTAAATAAACCAAACAAATATTCAAGAACTAAATACAAGCATAAGAACCATTTAAACTCAAGCCAAATACTACTTACGAAACAAATACATATGCCATAGAAACATTGTCCACTCACAGAACAAGAACGAACATCAAATTTGCATTTTAGGAGCCGTTGAACTCGAAAGTCGATCACCTAGAGAATCTATAATCAACACCGAATCGATTATTTTTAATTGAAACATAACAATATGGTTTAGAATCTAATCTCAACCTTCTTTCTACAACCTTACCAATTAAAATATAAGTTCCCTATTATTTTATACATTCTTTAGTTCCTTTGAAGACAACTAATTTTATAGTTTTAGCCCTATATATAAGGATTAAGAAAAAACATATTATATGGCACTCAATCTTATAATTTTTTCTAAACGTATATATTAATATCTTCAATAAATTTTAGAGTTCATCAATTATAAGATTTCATTGCAAGGAAAATTACTATAATAATTAAAAGCTATTCATAATAAATCTATATACATGACCCAAATTGAACTAATCTAACTCATAATTCCTTTTTACGATTATGCAGCCACCAATGGTTATTAACATGGTTCTTTGAACTAAAGTAATTAAATAATGGCGCTACAAATAACTACATAGCAATACAATATAATTCTTGGTCAAAATAAATTTCCAACAACTCATCATTTATCAAATCACAAAACTTTAACAAATGAAACAACTAGGTATTGTGACTTAAACCCAAGGTAAAACTAAAATTTAGCTAACTAACATAAAATCATAACATTACAAGCCACCACAAAACAATTAGAAGATGTGCTTACTTTCACTAACCCAATTCAAATACAGATAACGCTCACCAATAAAGCTATGGGTTGTTTTGGGAAAGAGTAGATGCTGTCCGGCCACTTGAGAAGGGAGCAAAACAAGGGTTCCCCAAGCCCGCAGGGGAACATGCTACAGAGAGAGTGCGACAGATTGAGACTGATGTCAGAGGGAGAAAGAGCCTCCTGAGCGAGAGAAACAAGCTAGGTCAAGATCCGCGGGGTGGTGGTGGTCTAGCAGAGAGATGGGGTCATGAGGTGGTGGTGGTGTAAGAGAAGGGAAGAGCCATGAGGTGGTGGTGAGGAAAGGAACGACAGAGAATAAGAAAGAGAGAGATTAGGTGAGAGATAATTGAAATAGATATGAAAGTCGACGAAGGGTTCATTGTAAAAAAGGAAGGAAAAGAAAAATGCAGGCCTAGGGTAGACCATCTCATTTAAGGTGCTGGTGGTCTGTACCCCTTCTCTCTTTTTTTTTTTATATATATATATATATATATATACTTTATATTTAAAATTTTATCCCCTTTAAATTAACTAAATTCTTATATTAGCACAAAACTTAATATGAAATTTTAAAATTTTTGGTCACCTGCGTTTCAATTCAAGCAGAATATTACAAAATATAAATCTAAGTTGGGGACCTTTTGGCAGTGTGGGAGTTTAAGTTTTGTTTTTAGGAGTTGTAAATTTGTTGCTTTAACTAATTTAGTTGTAAAAATGAGATAAATATTAAAATTTTTTAATCAAAAGAATATTAATAAATTAAGATAAAATTATAACTGATAATAAATAATTAATAATAAACTACTACTTTGATTAGAATAAAAAAAGATATTTTAGAGAAATCAAATAAAAGCTGTTGATATGAAATTGACAATAGATATAAAGAAATTAGAGTTGTCGCTGGTCGCTCCATCAATTTTAACCTGAAAACGGTCTTAAAAAAATTAATTTTAAATTAATTTTATTTTTATCTTATCCTCTTTCAATAATTTAAAAAACTGATTAAATTGATTTTCAAATTAATCCCAATCCAAACACTATTTTTCTCCACTGGTCAATTACTCAATTTTAACCTAATTCCTCAATTCTGAAGTCCCATCCGTTCACTCCCCACGCCATCTCCTTCCTCGTCCTCCTAATCCAAAACCCTAGAATATACATGGACCTCCTTAAGCAGGAGCTTCTCAAGAAGCGCCAATCCCTCGCCGAAGACACCGGCGGCAAGAGAGTCTTCAAGCGCTCCGAGATCCAACAGAAGGAGATCCAGAAGCTCCGCGAGCAAGAGAAGCGCGAGTTGGAAGCCAAATCCCACCGCCACAATAACAACAACAACAACAACGCTCCCTCCTCCGCCGCATCCTCCGCCACCGCCGCATCCTCCTCCGCAACCTCCTCCAAACCCCCTGGCTCCGCCTCCTCCACCGCCGCCGGCACGTCCCTCATCGAGGAGCAGAACATCGACAGCCTTGTCCTCCCGAAACAAGAGGTCATCCGCCGCCTCCGCTTCCTCAAGCAGCCGGTCACGCTTTTCGGAGAAGACGATGATGCCAGGCTGGATCGCCTGAAATACGTCCTCAAAGCTGGTTTGTTCGAAGTCGATAGCGACATGACGGAAGGGCAGACCAACGATTTCTTGCGCGACATCGCGGAACTGAGGAAGCGGCAGAAGACGGGGATTTTGGGCGAGAGGAAGCGGCAGAAGGCGGAAGACGGCGCCGCCGAGGACGGTGAAGGCGGCGCTGGAGACGATGACCTGAGCGAGGGCGGGTCCAGTGGCGTCGACGCGGACAAGGACTCGAAGCGGATGAAGGCGAATTTCGAGGAGCTGTGCGAGGAGGACAAGATTTTGGTGTTCTTCAAGAGGCTGCTGAACGAGTGGAAGCAGGAGCTGCGCGAGATGCCGGAGGCGGAGAAGCGGACGGCGAAAGGGAAGTCCATGGTCGCCACTTTCAAGCAGTGCGCGCGTTACCTCAACCCGCTGTTTAAGTTCTGCAGGAAGAAGGTGAATTTTCATCGCTCTCTATCTCTTTTGGTGTGGTTTGTTAAGGTTAAATTTTGAATGTCAGTGTTAAGTGAAATGAGTAGGGAGATTTTCATAATGAACATTAGCACACTAAGTTCTATTTCGTTTCAAAATGTTTGATAAAATTGTGTTAGGTTACATTTTAACATGATTTCTAGTATCAAATTATGATTTGAGGGAAAATGTGAAATAATTTTTTTTTTTTTTTTTTGTGGGATTAAGCCGTAGTTTACAATCTATAAACCAAACACACACATAACTGCTTATGACACTGAGTAGTGCCTATCAATATAGATATATTTGGTTACTCGTTAGCGTGGAATTTGACTTATCCTTCTTTATATATCAGTTATGAGTTGGTTTAAGGAATTTACCGGATTCCTTTGGGCAGCTTTTTGATTTTGTGTGTGTGA
Source organism: Pterocarpus santalinus (assembly GCA_031439595.1). NCBI lineage: Eukaryota > Viridiplantae > Streptophyta > Magnoliopsida > Fabales > Fabaceae > Pterocarpus > Pterocarpus santalinus. Next base: position 66,196,139 of record CM062532.1, read on the forward strand.
TAGATCCTAATGGGTTCGATTGGTACATGTTGCCAACTCCTCTAGTGGATAAGGCCTGTTGTTGAAATTGTTGATCAGAAACGATAATGAAATTGCATTACTAGTTGATATATCCCTTTCCTCCCCCTTAATTATTGATCTTGTGCTGAAAATTGTACTGGTCATAGTTTAGATGTACCTATTAGCTTGATTATGTTTTAGGTTAGATGTACCTATTAGCTTGATTATGTTTTGAAAATATTGTGGGTAGTTTCTACTTTCTACCTACTAAATATGATATTATGTTTGGTCTTTAGTCATTATATAGGATGATGCTCAAATACAGCTCAAGAATGATTAGTTGTGGAGAGGGGACAGGACACAACATGAGAATCAGAGAATTTACTGAACATAGTTATATATAACCGTTGAATGTTTAATGCATACTGTTTCAAGTAATGGATTTCAGTAGGGCTGTAAGGATAAAAATTTCTTGTTTGTATGGAATGTGCTCAGTGTTGCAAGTTTGCTGAAGCATTTTGCTAATGGAACGTTTGCGGTACATGCAATTTTCAGGTTCTTCCTGATGACATTCGACAGGCGCTATTGGTTGTGGTTGAATGCTGTATGAAGCGAGATTATCTGGCTGCAATGGACCATTATATCAAGCTGGCCATCGGCAATGCACCCTGGCCTATTGGTGTTACTATGGTTGGTATTCACGAAAGATCTGCCCGTGAAAAGATCTACACCAATAGTGTTGCTCACATTATGAATGATGAGACAACTCGCAAGTACTTGCAATCGGTTAAGAGGTTAATGACATTTTGCCAACGTCGGTACCCGACATTGCCATCTAAAGCAGTTGAGTTTAACAGTTTGGCAAATGGTAGTGATTTGCAGTCACTTCTGGCAGAGGAGAGATTTAGTGGGGCCAATCAGGCATCTGAGGAGAGGCTTAGGATAATGCCTGCTCCAAGAGATGGCTAGTCGTTGATTATTCTTTCTTGAAAGAACATCATATTTTCAAGTTACGGTGAATATGATGTATGATTTATGTTTAATGGCAACATACATTCTCAATCAGTGATTGTATAAAAGGATTGCATCCATGAAAATGGGGAAAACATGTAAAATACCAACCTTGTAATTTTTCACTGATGTTCGCGTCTTCTGGCCATACGGACAAGGCGGATAGAATAGTAGCAATATGGTCTCTACTATTTTTAATATTACAACAGCAACGCCGGTCTTGATTCATCTCTTGAAGATTTGACAAGGTTTTGTGGTAGTTATCAAGAGTGTTCAACACAGCATTGTTCTTTTATTTGAGTTTGAGATTAGCTTTGTAAACTTTGTAAAACAGCACAGCATTCGCATTATAACAGATAAGAAAATTCCCCCCCCCCCTCTCTCTCTCTACCCTCTTTATGATTTGAAGAACGTTAGATGCATCCAATTTTCTGAGATACCCCCGCCACCTCTTTTTTTGCTTCACATTTTTTCTTTCGGCAGCATAAACCTTGAGCTTTTTTCTGACAGTGAGTATCCTTATAGACTTAACTTGACAACAAGTACTCTTATAGAGGTGATCATGTAAGTATGTCAAATTAAGAGGTATTATATATAATATTATTGTGAGAGATTAATTTAATTTACCTTTTTATTTTTTTAAGCCTAATTTCATCGTTTGTTTTGTACTGTTCGGTACCCAGTTGATATCTCCATCCAAACCGTTATTGGAATTCAGGGTCCGCATGTTGTTAACAATTTTTTTTTGCTTTGTGTGAAATATTATTTAGCTGGATAGTTATCATTTGTCGCTATAGACTAGTCGACAACTTAAATCTTTTAATATTAAGTTATTCCTTAATTTAAAAAAAATTAATTTGATTCTAATGTAAAACAATGGGTTGTATTTATTGATTTTTTGTTCTTGTGTTTGTTTGAGATTCTTCTGAGCACATAGGTTTAGGAGAAAGGACATTTGTTTAACTATATTCAACCTACGAAAAATATCTCGATCGAACATACACTTCATTATTGAGAAAACACGGATCATAGAAAAAGAAAGTAGAAATGCACATACTTGGCCTTCCTTTAAACAGCTGTCAGCAAGCACAGAAGATTATATACCAACGCATCAGAATAATGATCTCACTTTCAACACTTCCCCACATGTCAACGTTTGGTAAAGAGCTGCGGGACTGGGAATTTTTTTGATTGGGCATCACTATTCACTTAAGCAAACTGGACCCAAAGCATCCATCACATTCATATGTCATGCCGAATAACGGTAAATATCAAACGAAACATAGGGGTAAAAAAATTTAAAATAGAGACTTGTCTGAGTAACAACGAGCAAATGAGAACTTAAAAAATCAATAGAAAAATTCAGCTTTTACGAGCTCACTAGTGGGAGTACAAATGGACGCACGTCATCCATATTATGTTCCACGTGGCGCTACGCAAACGAGCACCGGCACTGAAATGCATAGTATGACGTGAGAGCCTTGATTCGATACCACAACATTTTTTTGAAAGTTGCGCTTAAAAGTTTGTAGTATAACATTCTTTTGATGCTAAGTTTATAGTATAAAATTACAATTACAGCTATATAATATGTAAATAGAAAATAGTGATTAATTTATATATATTTTGATAATATAAAATAATTTTATATTATTAATTAATTAAAATATAAAAAATATTAAATTATAGTAAATATTTTATTATAATAAATAATTAATTAGTTAAATTTAATATTTTTTTATTTTATGGTATCAATATATATAAATTAATTTCTAACCAAAAAATTGTGATATTATAAATATTTATTATATTTATATATTTTGTCATATTCACTCTTTCTCATTTTTTTTATTTCTCTTTTACTTATACGTCGACAAAGAATAATCTAACTGAATGAATGAATGTAATCACTACGCTAAATTTCCTAATTTTCATATCATAATTGTAATTTTTTTATATTGTACCCAAGTAATTTTTTTATATTGCACCCAAAAATACTCCATATTATGAATTAAAAATATATATATAAAGAAATTCTACTCTTGTAAGAAAATAAGAAAAAAATCAGACAACCAAAATTTTTTTTAATCAAAATTGAATTGTTAAAATAATGTGATATTTTATGTACTCTTAAATGGAGAAGTGAATTTTATCGCTTTATTAATTTAACCGCTCTCATGATTGTTATCAAGAAGTTTGGTATTTTTATTCATAAAATAATTTATAGAGCTTTGCCTTATAATACATTGATCTATCTTGAACTAAATTAATTAGGATTTAGTAATTTTAGATATTAATGGTTAAAAAATAATTTTACTTAAATTAATTAAAGAAATTGAATAAGAATTGTGTGTAGTGATAAATGATACTTCCAAAAAGAAAACCAAACCTCGTTGATTCGTAGAAAATCAAGATTAGATATTTAAAAAAAAATGTAATCATTAAAAAAATCTCTTAATCATTATTAGTATTTAAAAATTAAAATAAATAAAAACTAAAAATAAAAGGGGGATGTGCGGGTGCGTGCGATACATATAAGCGCAAAGCTTGTATTTTACAATTCCCCCTCCCTCTCTCTCTCTCTCTCTCTCTGTGGAGTGAGCGTGACAATATCCACCACCCGCTGAAAGCGCAAATGGATTCCCTCGTCCACAGTCCTCCTCCTCCTTCTTCGTCGATGGCGAAACGACCCTGCCCCTCCCAACAAAACCCTAACCCTAACCCTAGGCTTCACAATCACAACAACCACGTCGACCATCTCCTCGACGCCTTCCTCGGCCTGTCGGACCTCCCTTCCCTCTCCCTCGACCTCTCCTTCGAGCGCCTCCTCCATTCCGCCCCCTCCGACTCCGACCTCATCGACCGCGCCCTCAAGATGGGATCCATGCTCCTCGACGCCGCCAAACACTCCTCAAGGAAACGCGCTTCCGCTCACAACTCCCTCGCCTGGCCTCTCCCCCCGGACCTCACCATCAAGGTTCCTTCCCATTTCCTTTTTAATTTGCTGGCTCTTCTTAATTAGGGCTTATTAAGTTTGATTTGATTGGTGTTAATGCGTCATGGAACATGATTCGATTTATTCATTTGTTTATTTATTTTGGATGATTATGCGATTCGATTATTATCGATGTAATTATGCTGTCACTATGCGTCGGATGCTTACGATTAATTAGGAGTATTATTTGCAGTCGTCTTGTTTTGTTATTTCTCTATTTAGCTTGGTGCAAATTATTGTTTCGTGTTTTGTCTTTTGTGTGGATAAGTCGGTGGATGTGTTATTTCAATGAGTAAGCTTATGTGGCAGATTTCTTTTGATTTTACTTATTTATTTTTGTTCTTAGTGAAGCTTTATCTTTAATTTTATCTGTGTAGTTAGTTAATGGATTATATAATTTTTGTATAAATATAATTGGATCTGAGTTGTTTTGGTATCTGAGCCATAAGGGCTGGAAAAAGTATGTATGGAGGAACAGCTCTGTTTGCAGTGTATACAAGCGATGATTATGATTGTTTGATGATGGTGCCTGATAATCTTTTGGAGGAAAATCAATTTTTCCGTTATTTATTTAAAACTACGTTTTGAACATGCTTCTACAAGGAAGTAAAGATTTTAGGGTGCTGATTCTGATTCCATGTCGCAATGTGTAGGTCTTCTCAATGCTTGATACCCAGAGCTTGTGCTATGCAGCAGCTACTTGTTCGTTGTTTAGCAAATGTGCTAAAGATCCTCTCTGCTATGCAAATCTTGATTTGACAACACTTGTTCCGAAGGTTAACAATGCAGTAGTTGCCACAATGATTCAGCGAGCTGGAAAGGCACTTAGGCATGAAACATTCCATCTTACTGATCCTTTCCATGATTTTTTTTTTTTTTTTTGTGTTCCCATGGAAACTTTGATTAACTGCAAAGCTCATAATTACGGTGTGTAATTTATGACAGTATAAAGGGTTAAATAATAGTCACTTAGCTGATGATTTCCCTATTTTTCTTCACCTTTGCTCATTAAAAGGGACAAAAAGAGGGGACAAAACTTCGCTAAAGTGAGATTGTGTGTGACATGAACAAGTAAACGGGCATCCACCCTTAATTGAATCTAAAGTGCATCATTCTTTTCTTCTAACTCTTAAAATGATCCAGAGATAGATACACTTTTTCTTACTCATTGTACAAACAAGCTCAGTTTAGAGGAGCTTTATCTAACAATGGGATACTTAGTTGCATATCTATTATCAGTTCAATTGTTTGGACGGTCTACCACATCTGGCGCATTTTTATCTGCGACTCATCTCATAATATGTGTCACATAATCCTAGATCTAAATTTTGAATATATTTAGAAATTCTTGTTTAACTAATTTTGATGTTTTATAGTTTTTTTAAGTGTATTTTGTTATGTAGACTCCATTAGCCCTTTTGTTGTGGGGGGAAAAAAGATAACATCATCCATTTTAACTTGCGTCAACTTCTTGACTTTTGAGCATGCATTACATTACAATGTCATGTAATTTTTCCTAATTATCTTCTCTTGTCAATCTATTTTATTTTATTTTTTTAATAAGGTCTCTCAAGCTTGGTGTTGTCCCTGGTGCTACTACTTCACCTGGATCATGTCAACCAGTGGTTTATACTATCAGAAATGCTATTGTAGAGGTATCTAACTTTTCATGGAATGACAAGAGATCCCGGCAAGGGAGAGAGTCATCCATTCTTACAAGATGCTGTTTAAGCCCTTTAAGTGTGGATGGTGGTGCTCCAGGGTATGTTGTTCACGGATTTTAGTGGTCAATGTATTTGGGTGACTTGTTTAAATGGGATCTTAATTAAGTTTTCTTCTTGCAGGGCCCTTTTGAGAAAGTTACACTTGTATAATATTGAAAGAATGGATAATGCTTCACTTGGTGGGGCATTGTCAGCATGCCCTTCTCTCCTTGATCTGGAAATTGTTGGGCTGTAAGTTAGTTTCCTTCACCTCTTGTTCTTTAACTTTTCATTATAAGCAATTTTCTCAATGCTAGTGGATATGAAATGGAACTCTTTCTCTATGGCAAGTTTGCTTTCTTCTGATCTGGATTAAACACTATTTAAATTCAGTCTGCCATTGTTAGGTTGGGAATTTTGGTTAGTTTTATTATGATATTTATTTCTTTATTTTTTTTAAACTTTGATGTAGATATGCTGTACAGTATCTTATTATTAAAAAATTTGCATTTTTTCGGTTTTAAGTTGCATTTATGACATTTGCAGCCTTTGATTATTATTTTAATTTGTAAGCACTTAATTTGTGCCAGTATATGTGCCTTAACATATTTTCCACTAATTTGTTTCTTTTGAAAGAGAAGGTTGTTTCTAAATTGTATTTATGGGCTTTTATTTATTTATTTATTTATTTTTTCCCCCGGTATATGTATATCAACTAGGCATGTTGAATTGAGGCAAACATTAATGTCGGTTAGTGCAAACTGCCACATGATCGAGCGTTTGTTTTTTGAGTCTTCTAAATCAGGTAAGTCACTTTCTCAGCCCTATTTTACCTTATAGGACTCTTATCTCTTTGCTTATCTCTTTTTAATTATCAGGTAGAGATGACAGTCTGAAAACCCAAACCTGTTCTGACCTAGTAACCGATTGTCCTCATCTAACTTCTTTATCTCTTAGAGGCTTTAAGCTACATGATTATAAGGTTCGCATACTGGTTAAGGTATGTTTTCAGGAAATTCTTTGTTTTCAATGTCCTACATTTCAACTTCTTACTTCCGACATTTTTGCATTGTGCATCGATTGGAGCTTTTGGTGAACTATGGCGGTATCTTGTTAATCTTGATTCCTGAGATTTTCTCTTCTATGAAATTTATTCATTAGAAATATATGTTTCCCTCAATATATCATGTTCAATTTCTGCATTTTCTGAATAAGTTTGTTGAGGCTTCTGCTATGGGAATTTTTCTGAGGGGTGTCTTGAGGTGCGAGTGGAATGAATATTCAAAGTGAACAGGCCGTAAATCCCCACCGAAGCCCCCCCGAACCCCCCAAACCACAAAAAAAAAAAAAAAGAAACATTGTCTATGAACTTCTTCCACCCAAGACTAGCTTGACCTGAGGGTAAAGGTAGTATAGTCTGCATGGCTGTTTTATAATCAATACAATGATGTACCATTGTACATGTTTAAGTCTATTGTATATTTGTATTCATTTTTTAAGTAGCTGGTGTGCAAATTTAATTTGTGTGAAGAATAATAATTTTGTAATGGTACATACCAGTATGCATTGAAATGCCATTAGGGAAAGTGATGGCAGACTTATCTTCCTGATATTCTATTGATGTGGGATTTGAAGCCACCATTACTTTTTGAAGTTTGGGCTAATGGCATTCTCCAAATTCTCATTTTTATCAAAGTAAATGAAAACCCCCATATTCTAAGGGTTATTAACTATGAACTGTGTGTGCAGGGATTTCGGAAACTGAAATATGTTGACTTTTCAACTTCCTATTCAATCACGGGTAGCTTCTTAAGGTCAAATTTTTTTTTTAAAAAAAAGTTTATAAAAGCAAGACTTTGCAAGAACACTTCAGAGTTTGACTGTCTGTTGAGAATATTGTTCTGAACTGAAAAACTTTATTTTTCAGAAATCTTGGAAACAACATTGGTGGGAATTTGCTTGAGGTCTTAATTTTGAGGGATTGCATGCATCTCAAAGAGGTGAGGGTCGTAATACATTTATTGTTGTTGCCTTCTTTCCAAACCACTCTCACTGATGCTAATATTTCATGTGCAGATGGAAGTTGCTAGATTGCTGACAGCGATTATTGCAGGCGATTTCAAATTGCTTGTTCATCTTGTGAGTACATAGAAATATGTTACATTGTAGTGAAGTTTCTTCTAGACTCTCAATTTTGACTCTAGTTACAATTCTTACCTTTAAATAGGACATATCCAATAGGGAAGGCTTAGCATCTGAGTCTGACTGGTATCATAGGTGCTACAACTCTAGGTAATGATTATCATTTGTGGATGTGTTGCTTCAACTTTCTTAATGACTGACGTTGTGGTTATTTATTTAATCATAAAGTTGGGGCTGTATTTTGCAGTATGATGCCTGTAAAGCAGGTTTTGGAAGCAAGGCCTGATATGTGTTTGATGGCTGAATATCCGTCAGAGGGAAGGTTAGATAATTTTCCCATAGTATTTTGGTCAGGTGAAGAGACTTTTTTGTTTCCTTTCTAAGAGGTTCCAAGTCTTATGTTTCTTGATTGTGTTGCAGTTACATTGAGACATTTGATACTGATATGAATAGTGAGATAAGTCTTCCATCACAATTCAGCAGCCACACCTCAGATGGATCAATTTTTCTGAGTACATCTGAAAGCAGCTATAACAGTGACCAGGGTAGTGGCAATGAGGATGGTCAAGATGCCAGCTATGTTATTTTTGAGGAAAGCTCAGATGACGTAGACTTCCTTGCCCTGTAGGCGATCCTCCTTTTATGGCATTGATCGCGAAGGACAACAATCTAGTGAACTTGGTACTCTCTCTTTCTATTTGTATGTGTGCATGTGGGGGAAAAGTAATCAATCCTACAAGTTGATTTATATTAATAAAACATTTACAAGGATTGTTTAGCTTTGCTTTTAGGTTGACTTTCGGCCACTATGAACTATGAACTAGTTTGAAAGCTTATGAAGGAATATATATAAGATGTTTTGGTGAATGCCATGACTGACATGTGACAAGTTGCATCTAGTCTCTTTTTCATATCCCATGTTGGAAATTAGAGGTAATACGTGCCACTTTTAAAAATGGATGCTACAATTTGTTGCTTCGAAGTTGGTTGTATTGCCTGCACTGTTTGTGAGATATGCTTTGTTCGCCTCTTGCCTTTCCTAACATTCGTGTTTTGTATTTTAAATTTATGGACTAGGGGAGCAATAGAGGAAGAAGGATAAGGCACGATGGATATCAACTGTGGACCCTGGACTTTCAACTTTCATTTTGTCTTTGTCTTTGTTGAAGTTCATCATTGTGAAATTATCAATCTGGAGGACGATTGGAGGGCGGTAGCATATTCATTTGCCTTCTTAGTCCATATCTGCAGAAACGTAGTATACTGATCCCTTCACCCTTTTTCCCCGTTCTCTTCCACCGGCTTCCCATTAGAAGGTTGTTTTCACTCTGCGTCAGTCCATATAACTACGGTTTTTTTTTTTTTTTTGAGAAGAGATCTTCAATTATGTATTTCGCGCCCCTTTCATGCTGTTTGTCTAAGACGCTTATAAAATTTAATAATAAGCAACTATCAAATTGACGTGATTTCTTCCTTGCTTCCTTTTAAAATTGCCGAGATTACTTGACGCTGTTGAGCTGTATGCAGATGGGGCGCACAACTTTACTGTAATTCCATATTGAACTGTTTTCTTATGACATTTTAATCCCCACGACTTATTTGAGTAAGAACGTAAAGATGAATATATGTTGCTGCTTAAAGGGTCGTCTAGCACTGGGCAAAAAAACGCGGTTTTGATACATCCTACCCCTTAATTCTCGTTTGAATTTGCAAATCCAGTCCGAACTGGGAAAACGATATCTATTCCGGTGTTTTGATGAACAGTCATTTGGAGTCAAGCTTTAAGATGTTTTAGCCTTCGTATTTTTGACCCCCTGTGGTATGTGTATATAACCATTTAGAACCAATGTAATTTCATTTTACATTTCGAGTTACGAGATGTGGCTCTGTTTCAACACTCTTCTATCTTTAATGATAACAAGGAGGGTGCATATCTCCGATTGCAATACAGGTTAAAGCATATGATATTGGAAGGTGATTACTCTGGCGTAGATTGCAAAAAAATTAGCATTGTATTAATTATAGTTGGTGCCAATGTTTAGAAGACGTGGCATAGATGGGACCTAGGGGAGGAACTTGGAATTCGGATATATTAACTTCGTTGTAATTTGAGTTCTATTCTCATTATGTCCAAGTTATGAATTAAAGTATTCGAATTTTGAGTTGCTCTCCTGTGTCTCAACTATGCCACATGTCTTTTAAACATTGGCACCAATTATAATTTTTGCAATCTGTATCAGAGGACAGCCCATATTGGAATTGTTGAAAGTTTAATAGCATGTTGGGGATTGCCTTGTATATGATTTTTGATACCATAACATTTACTCTGCAAATCATTAAACGGTTAAAAAGACGGCACCATACTCACAGCAATACCCTTTTATGTAACTTTTGGGATCTACTTTAGTTGATTTAAATTTCAGACTTACTTGCAACATATGTGCCCCTTACTTGCAAGGGGCACTATATACCTTATAAAGGCATATAGGTGTAATTTAAAGGTATATTTATATACCAAATACCTAATATATCATAGTAATTTCTAAATTTTATGCAGAGTTTAGAATTATAATTAAATATATTTTAAAAATGATCAAAATTTATTATGTGATCCTGAAATATCTATTTAATTTTAAGATTATATAAATAAAATCTTATTTAATTTTAAGATTATATAGATGAGATTAAGAATCAAACAAATAAATTTTAGAAATTATTATAATATATTATAAATAATTAATGTATCAATATATTATCAAATTTTATCCATTAGATTAAAAAGTTGCATGGTGCAACTTCTGGGTGCGTTGCACTAAAGATGCCGCCCGGGCTTGAAGCTTGTTCGTTTGATGTGTTAAATTTCGATGTGCATGATGCTTGTCGGAAGTTTTCTAACATTAAAAAAAAAAAACTTGTTGGAGGTTTATTTGTTGTTTGCTCTAATTTCTAATGTTTTTCACCAGACTATTGGGCATTGATTGCCAAATAACACAGCCATTTTATCTTGAGCTAAGAGTGGCATTTAGCATCAAAATAGCGAAAAATGACGTTGAAAGATAGAAACAAAAAAAGATCCAGACCCAAGATCGGCAAAACCAAAAGACAAGGAGATTAATGTATGTATTAATAATATAAAATTATTTTATATTGTCAATTAATAAAAATAGGAGAATAAAAATAAAAAAATAAAAAATTATGGTAGATTATTTATTATAATAGATAGTTATTTATATAAATTAATATTTTTTATTATTTTTATTAATTAATAATATAAAATTATTTTATATTTTCAGTATAATTAAATTAAATTCAAAGACAAAAAGTTTTTTCGAAGAAAAATATAAATTATAGGACTTTGTCCAAATACGATGAGCTCACTCGGCAAAAATCGGACAAAAGAGGGAAGAAACCTTAGCCGCAGAATAAATGTAAGGTTAAAATCAGAACTTCCATTGCTAAAGAGGAAATGTAAAAACCGAAATGACATACTACGAGTAAGATTTGGATCAGAATCATACTATAAGTTACGAATAAGCGGGGTGAAGCGAATATATTTGGATTTTCCCATGTCCTATAAGCTTTGGGGTATAACAGTTAGCAGATGATAACTGTATTCACCGCTTAAAATGAGGACACTCACTCCGTTGGTGTTGCCGCTTCCTCTCTGCGTGTTCCCCCATCCACTACCTCGTAGCTCAACTCAAACCCATGTTGTCTCCAACCCGATTATGTATCAGCCTCTGTCTGCTTCTCTCAATTCCAGAAACAAAGCCGTAGCGTTTGGTGTGAATCCCAGTGACTCAAAAGAACCTTTGTTCTTGGACGAAAATGATGTGGTCGATGACATGGAGGGTTACCTCAATCACCTGTCCCTCGAGTACGACTCTGTCTGGGATACCAAACCATCTTGGTCAGCTCTTTCTCTTCCCTCCATTTCTTACTCTCATTTCTTTTATGCCTCTCATTACCTGCAAATAGTTATCAGTGCTATCTATTGTATTGTTTGTGGCCCCATTGTGCAAAATTCCCACTTTCTTAGGCAAATCACTACTTAAAATAAAACCCATTAACTATGTCATCTATTTTGTAATTGTTTTCTTAAATCCTGTGCTTAATGAGACAATGAGTCTTTCAAATAGTAGAAAAGTTGTTGTACTTGAATATTAGAGTTTCGAAAACAAAGTGTCAGTAAATATGCTGGTTTAAAGACAGCATATAGTGTCATATGAAGTGCCTCTTCATGCTAATAGCTTTGCATATAGTCTTGCTGGTTGTTGTTTATATTTGGCTATGCCTGATATTTATTCTCTCATCTTTTGTTTAGGTGTCAGCCGTGGACAATAACGCTGACAGGGGTATCAATTATTGCTATTAGCTGGTTAATTTTGCACTCGGTGGTAGTCACTTCGGTCATATCGTTACTAATATGCGCATGGTGGTACATCTTCCTGTATTCTTATCCCAAGGTTCGCTATCTTCTAATATCTATGTTCCATTTTGCTTAATTTCCTTGTTCTTTCTAAGAATATTCTGGTTTGGAGTGCATTAACTATGCGCCACCTGGAAAACAAATAAGGTAGTAGTGGAATTTTTTGGAATAGGAATATGTGTTTTTCTGAATCTTCCAAGTCATTTTAGCAACTGATCTCTCTCCCTTTCCTGAGCTTATGAACTTCCGATTCTTGTTCTTTGTTTTTGTTATCCCTCCCACATATATGCAAACACTTCTGTTGTTGCTTATACACTACAGTGGATTCATATGAATTGATCTCATTCATGTGTTTCTCGAAATTAGGGATAATGATACCAGAGAATAGAGATATTACCATAAATCCCATGCTCTACATTGTACTAGTAAAGTCATTTGGGATTCAAGAGTAGGTTACACTGTGCTTGCATTCAGTTAAAACACAGCAGAAAATAATTAAGCAAGCAAAATAATCTATCTTAAACATTAAATATTTCTTGTTCATTGTCAGGCATATTCGGACATGATTGCTGAGCGCAGAGAAAGAGTTACAAATGGTGTTGAAGACACATTTGGTCGTAGGAGGAAGCAGTGATTTCTGTTATTCCCATTCCCTCAGTTGTTGATCTCATCTTTTCCCACTCTTCTTAACTCACTCTCTCCCCTTGCATGTTGCTTCATATTCAACTACAGAATAGAAGCTGTTGAAACATTCACTTACACTAATGTAAATTGGCTTAGAGATTGTAGGGTTAAGAGACAAATCTTGACAATTATCTCTCTCTCTCTCTCTCCTTGTGTGTGCATGAATATATGACCTTGTCTTCACATACTTGGGCGCGCATGTGGATTATTAACCTGTTCTTTGGGTAGATTAACTTTGAGAATTGTTCATTGGATCTATGAAAATATGTAAACATAAGTAAGAACTAAGAAGCAGTTATCTAGTGATTTGTGCACTAACATTTGTCCAGAATTCAGAAGGGAGGAGAGAAGAGGGATTTTTACCAAATAAAATTTAGAAAGTGAAAGCAAATGAGACACAAACTTTTATAGAAACATTAAAAACTTTCCGACGATTTATTGCAGAGTACACCATCATGACTACTCAGTCTCACGCCATCAATAGAGTGGAAGGCAACATAATTTCGTAGCACTTTCATTCTTCACTGTACCACAGTGTCGGGGGAAAAGTAATTGTACTACTGAGTCAAAATCTAACCTATGATTTTCAACCATGTCAGAGTTAGGACTTAGCACTGAACAAATTCTGTTTCTAGCATTCACTTCACTCGTATGAATGAATAGAAAGAGGTTGAGATATAAAGTTTATGAAAACTTAGGAATCTCTTGCAGACTCTGAAATTATCAACAACAGTTCAGTCTTGTTCAAACCTCATGCTATTATTTTTAGGTGATTATTAAAAGTGGAAATGGGAAACAAACAATGGGAGCAAAAGGCAGAAAAGTTTTTTAATTTTGAAACAGAAGCTCGAAAGTGAGATACTAACTCAGAAAATTTTTGTCCTCGCAGACACCTTTCTCTTTTTAAAGCATATATCTAATAACCATTTTCTGCAAGAAGCAAATTCTGAAATTTATAAACTGCAAGAAGAAATTACACAAGTGTTCTAGTAGAAGGCAAACGAAGGGCTGGAAGATATGTGCCACTTAATTAAAAAGGACAAAAAAAATAGGAGAGAAGACTAAAGACTAAAAGGGGAAAGAAAAGGAGAGTTTAGCAGTTTTGTCTCATGCAATCTGATCACATGTTGAAAACTCTGGGTAGCAATATCAGTTTAACACAAGAATAAGATTTAATTAACTCCTTTATTGACTATTCATTCTTCCAAGCATACAAAATGAGAGAAAATCCAAGGCCTTGCAACTGTGAATCTCTAAACTGTTGAGAATAAGCCCATAACTGAACAGAAGGATCTGAAACTGATTGGCCTGACCGCAGCTTCTCAGTTGAAATGCAGGTTTGGAACATAAAAACTGCATTTCCCATAGCATTCCCAAAGAGCCAATTGTGCACATCCCAAAACACTTCCACTGGAAGACCATCCACCAAAATGGTGTGATTGCCACGGAACTTCCACTTGAGTTGCTTCACCTGTATCACTGTCTTGCTATCAATCCTAATCACAAGACAAGGGTCATTAAGCCCAAGTGTGTCACACTCAATCCTGACATCATGAACTTGCCCCTTGTCACAAAACTGAGCCTTTGCACCATAGAATTTCTTGCCAAAAATGTGTTCTCTCTTTGCAATAAAAATGGCATCAGAGTGAGCATGAGCACAGTCACTGTCAATCTTCTTACATGCCTCCTTTTTGAGATCCCCTAGGAGCAAGACCATCTCTTGGTTGAACGCAACAGCTACATAAAACCCCTCCAACGGTTCTGGCCCAGAACCAAATTTGGCACGGCTCAAGTCCCAAAGTATGTCTATTTTAGTAGATTCAACCTCCAAATTCTTCGACCCTTTTCTTTTTGAGAACAGCCATGGCTTTATATCAACCTTGCAGAGGCAATGATTTCCCAACTCATCTATTCCCACACTTAAGCCTTGACCCATCAGATTCTTGGTCCACGAGACCGTGATCAAGCAAGAACGCCCTCTTAACTTGCACTGGTAGACACAAGTAACCACATTCTGAGATGTTCTTGTGGTACTTGAAGAGGATGAATCTGCTACCTGAACACCATTTTCTCCAAAACAAGAAGGAAACTCCTTCATGGCACCACCAACACAAGCAGCAAATTATCTGAGCCCAGTTTCTACGAATCTGAACTTTCAGTTTATCTGCTTAAAAAAGGTGACTTTTGGATCATGTAAACAGAAGGGACTTGTACCTTAGCTGGTTCCAGGTGAACACCACAAGGAACCATGGCTAAAATTCTGAAGCAATCTTCAGAATGGGATACCAGAAAAGAGAGAGAAAGGTAAAAAAAGTGACTGAGCGAGTGAAATTTGCTTTACCTGTCAATTCTGTGCTGAGGCCAACAGAAGTAATAACCAAAATGTCTGATTTGAAATATGCAGGGAACATAAAGGACAGAGAAAGGGTAAGTAAAACGGAGGTTGCCCTAAGCACATGGGGTACCAAGGAAAGGGAAAGAAAGAATGGATAAAGCCATGAGAAAAGAGAGTAGTGAGAGTTGGTCTAAGTATGAACTGACTGGGAAGTTGGTATGCATTTGCTGCATAGAGTGGCATTTGTTTTATACAGAGTTACACGCCTTGCTATCTTTCTTCTTTCTTTTTTTTTTTTATAAGTAAAAAAATTATGCAAGCCAGTTTCTGAAAATTATAATTTTGTCCCTGCATGGCTGCATAGAGGCAGACGATATTGGTAAAACTGTTGAAAATAAAATGATGAGAAATGAATGTAATATTTTAATCGTCACTGCGTTCCTTTTATATAAAAACAAAAACGTGGATCATTACAATATTTGGCGAAAGGATATATTAGCAAATGCTTGTTGGGTGACCAATATTTTATTACATTTTGGATGCTTAAGTATAAGTCTAATCAAATTAACAGACAAGACTTATGGTGGTTTATATAGTATGAGAAGTGATAGGGGTACGTATTTTTTGTAATGCAGTATGCAACGCATACAAAAAAAAATGAGTAAAACAATAAAAATGCTTGGATAATGGATCTTACATGATCATTGTTATTTTTATTCAATTTTTTCTTTTTTCAGAAAGTTACCACTATATTGTTGAAAAATATTAGTAAGTATTGTGTGTATATATATATATATATATTCAAAACTTACCAGTAAACGCTGATAAGTTTTTGGATAAAAAGAAAACTGAACAAAAGTAACAATGATTATATGGGACCTATCATGTAAGTATTTTTGTCTTTTTACTTACTTTTTCCGTATGCATTGCGTACTATATCACAAAAGATCGCTCCACACATTTTTCTTATAATATTTTATGTTTATATAGTATTTAGTTTTCTGGAAAAGAAAGACTAGGAGTCAACAGTAACAGAGTATATTTTAGAAAATTATTTTATATATTTCTAAAATATATGCGGTGAATGTGCTGCTACCAAAAGCCATATGCTATGGCAAATGCAGCATAGTTTTATTTATTTCATTTTTAAATTATGACGCATCACAGATCACAAAGCAGTGGTTTGCTATATTGATAGTGAAGATGCTCGTTCTTTTTAAAGTTCAAGCAAATAATAGCATAATCCTATTTTAAAATACGGAAAAATTCAATTTTTATATAATAATTAGAAAAATTATTAAGAAAATTTAGAATTATTTTATTTTAGAATCAATATCCTCTTACCACGTCAGAGAGGGAACTGGGAAGGTATTAATTAAGTGGGCTCCTTCTCAATCGAAACATTAATGAGATCTATGTATACATTTCCAGCGTCCTAGGTTCATAAAGCATGATGGTTATCCAACCCCACAAATGTGACCTTTGCCATAATTGGCCGGAACAATTGTTTAAACTATCAAAGTTGATTTTGTCAGTAGTTATTACTAAGCTTTAATCAATTCAGGGTTAGAAGAAAGTTAAAGGGCTAAATATTTTGACACACTTGCCAGTTTTTTTGCCCGTGAAATTGAAACTAACCTTTTTTTTCTTTGGCTAAGATATCACAAATATTGATGTGAGACTAACTAACCTTTCAACACTATTGCGATTAAGGTCTCCCAACAATTGTCTCATCCAATGTTTGAATATTAATGTTCTTTTTAAGAGTATAACTCTCTTACCATTACACTAACCCTTCTTAGTTATTTCAGTGATTATTTTAATCCATCCATTGCCACTGACTTTTAGATCCAAATTTGGATTTTAGCATTTACTTTGATAAATAATTGTCTGGAGAAAGTGCATGTTTGGTAAAACTTAATTTTGAGGTAACACAACTCCCCCCCTCCCTCTCTCTCTCAAGAAAGCTGTTTTTAAATATAATTTAACATGTTTGGTAATTGCAGATAAAATGAATTATAATTTTTAACTTATTTTATTTATACTGAAAAGGTTTCTTTTTTCAAAAAGTATTATTTTTAAGCAATTTAATTACAAGCATAAGTTGATCATTTTGAAGTTATGACAGTTTTACTAAGTTAACTTTAAATATCAAATAATATATAATATAAACAAATTATTTCAATATAGATGTGCAAGAAGCTCTATGTTTTCTTCCTAGCAAGTTTTATTCTTTAAGCAAAGTAAAAATTATATAAATATGAGGTATGTGTACGTGTCTATATTGTTGGGTTACTTATCTAGAAATTTTGCAGGTGTTCTCTTGTATTTGATAGTTTTTATAATTATTATTTTTTAATTATGACGGACAAACTTAAGCTGTGTGTCCTATATTATGACTTTATGAGTTACTCATTTATTTTATTTTAATGGTTTGAGAATTTTTATTTGATAGCTTAAAATATACTATAACTGAGTTTAAATGATAAGTTCCATTGTCTCATAATTTTGTCAATTGTAAACAGCTAGCCAAAACTCTTTTCATGGCAGATACTGTGAAATATACGCGTTTTTCCTCATTTTTGCCTTTTATTTTCAAACCTTTTTTCGTTTAAAAATAGACAACCCACGAACCAAATTGGAACGAAGTCCATAGAGGAAGCAAAAATTCTAATCATGATTTATTCAAATGGGCGTGCTGCAATTATCTACAAATGAATTTAATGAGCCAGTGAGTGTATCCGGGCAGTGTTAATTTAAGAATAATATTATTTATATTTATTTCATCTAAAATATCGTATTGATTTATCGATCATTGATTATTAAAAATGATGAATTTTTTATTTTATATTTTTAAATTACTTTTAAAAATAAATAAATCCACATGATATCCCATATAAAATAAATATAAATAATATTACACTTAATTTAATTTGCACCCCATATGTGCCATGCACTCTCGCATGAACCTGATTCCTAGGGCAATGTTGCACACAGAACAAGTTACACGACAGATTGACAGGTTGGGACATCAGTAGTCATGAATGACTTTTTATTAGGAATTAGGAATGGTCACAAAATAGAAAATGCTAGCGAAGACACAAGAAGAATCACTCAATAGGACAATGACTTCTGCTATTAATTGTTGAGAAAGCTATGGAACTATCAGAAATTCAGGACTGGGTCGCAGCACCGTGAACTCCTTATTTGGTCTTCATTACTACCCTCTTCAAATTATTTTCTTCACTAATTGGTCTGAAAGTATGTGGGTCTAGCTTAAAAATTGAAGATATCCACACCACTCGTGAATGTACCATGCCACCGTCCACTTTGATACGGCACTTTAGAAATCTTTGTACAGTTTATTTAAGTAAATTGGGATATATATATATATATATACCGTAGTGTACGAAATATATAAAGAATTCCACTCACAGAACAAGCCAACAAATGTCGGAGTGGAATGATTCAAGCAAATGGAAAAGTCTATCAGACGAAACATTGCTTAGAAATTCAAGTTAATTAATTTTTATCCATTCTACTGTAAGTGGAGTATCTAAGTAAGAGAGAAAAAGGCAAACTTTATGAAATTATGTTCTGCTGTCCCCCAGCCTCGCAATAAAAGCATCTAAATAACTTCCAATTGATTGCTCTTTTAACTACAGCAATAATTGATAGGTTTTATGGTTTTTCTTGGATTGCATGGATTTGAGAATTAAGAAAATATTATAGTGAGGTCATTGATCAGCATTTCTTGCCAGCTTAACAACTCCATATGATGAAAGTTCCCAGTCATCCAACTCACTTGTCAACAATTGAAAGGTTACATTAACCCTAAACATATCATGTGGGTTTGGTTTTTGGCATCCAATTTTCACGAAATATGTTCATAACCTTTTGGTCCTAAATTATAGATCCTAATGTCGTCGTTTTTTGTTATATCGTGTCTTTTCAGTTTTTTTTTTTTTTTTTTTAATATCAGGCCAAAATTGCTTTCAGTCACAGACACAGAGAGAGAGTTGCTTTTTGAGGAAGAAGAAAACAGAAGAAGGGCTTGCAAAAAGGTGGGTAAAAAAACACTTTCACTGGCGATCTTTAGACAATTCAAGTCATGTTATGATACTGAGCTAACATTATCATATATATTCTTTGCCCTTAAGTCACTATCATTACGTGGGAACTATTCAGACACATATGAGGTCAATGACCTATAAGAGAATTTCCACCTAAAATGTCGTGAAAATAAAAGAGAATCTCAGGATGAAGGTTTCAAATTCTGTTTCCTTCTTCCGGAATTTCTGGTAGTGTCTGTCTGGCGTTTGCACTCCTACCTTTCCTTTTTTTTTTAAAAAAAAAAATTTCTTTTATCGATTATTGTTTGCAGTGGAGTATACTCTTGCTGCTAGCTAAGTCCTAAGAAAGAAGTTTAGTACCGTTTTTGAGTTACATGCTACCTTTTGACAATATAATTACATCAGTTAGTTACTTATATATATCAGATTTTTTTTCAAGATAGAAAACATTATGTTTTATTAATTTTTAAAGACTCTAGTCATACATACATTTAATTAAAATATACCATAAAAATTCACTTTTTAAGTAAACATTGTACAATTTTCACCTACCAAGAGCAACATTAATTTCTTAATTAAAAATACAATATCTTTTTTTAAACAATAAATATTTTGGATAATTTGCATAAGATTAAAGGTTTAAATTTTATTGCTATTGATATACAAAGAAAAAATTTTCAGACACAAATTGGATATTACTTAACAAAAAGAGTTAGGTATAGTGATAAGCGAATTGTACTTTTAAAGAGATAATCAAGGAGTTAGGAATTATGTACTCGAGCGTTTAATTTACCACAATAACGTTAGAGATACTCTAATAAAAAAAAAAAAACTGAATACTTCTTTGCAATAGAGATGGAAAAGATGAATCAAATCTAGGTATTCGAAGTTAGGTCAAAATGTTAATTAAGCTCTTATGAATTTATGATATTTATATATAAGATAAATAAACGATCAAACGTGGTTGTTTACTTTTTGCACTAATTAAACCATATAGAAAAGGGCTTGGACTTTTTTTTGGTCAACGGGCTTGGACTTTAAATCATTGTCGCTTGCAAGATGGTTTCTGGTAGTCGAGTGTGAACCCATGTGACAGAATATGGGCCAAAGTAACTTCGGCCTTTAGCCTGAGAATCTGACCCAAAACAAAGTGTTTGCAAACACTACGCTGCCAGTGAGTTTCCCTTCGGTGGGAATCAGCGATAAAGCTATGGAGATTTTGACCCAAAAAAAATAAAAAATAGGCTATGGAAATTATCACTTTACGTGATTTGAATAAAAATGAAAGATGGATTGCTTTACTCTCCATAATTAATCAGAATTTTTCTGAGATATTTTTTACAATGTTAAGATTATGCAGATAAATTTTGATGAGTTTTAAAATGCATTTAATCACATTTTTTTGAAGTTTGGTTAAAATTAAAAAATTATTATAGCATATTACAAGTGATTGATATATATGTACATCACACAATTTTTACCATTAAATTACAAGATGCACTATAACAAAATGCTCCTTAAATGGATTAGTGTTTTTTTCTTTTAATCCAATGCACTTAATTTCAACATGTAAACGTGTCTGTTTGATAAATTTAGCCCATTTTAATGACGAATTAATATGTAATAGTTACCTACTCTGAGCTCTACTAATACATTTTCACAACAAAATAAAGCTTCCCGCGGCAGATCTACCTCATCTTTAAGATCATATAAATATTATTTTGGTTTGTATCAAATTTTAGTTTTGGTCTCTATAATCTTTTTATATAAATCCTTATAGTTTCATTCCATTTTTGAGCTTTGATCATTCAAGAATCAAAACTAACATAAGTTAAATTATAGAGATCACCAATCCTGCATAAAAGAGCGAATCTATCCTATTCATGAAAATAACAACTATAAAGATTAAAATTCAAAATTGTGTAAGCGCTACTCAACTGCGTGGACCAGACACTAAATCAGTAACAATGTAAAGATCAAAAAAAGAAAAAAAACTATAGAAACCAAGTTCAATGTTAGCGAAGGCCGAAAATTGTAGGGTTCAAAATCTTATATATTCAAAACTTTCTAGATTAATTATTCCCGTGTAAAATGCGATTGTTCAAATAATATTTTTTTAAAAAATTATGATTACATACCTTTTTCGTCTAAAAAAAATATTTTCCTAGTAAATGCATTATAAAATATATTAATTTTTTTAAAATTTTATTTTATAATATAATAACTTCTCTTTAAAAACGTGCAACTTTTTATAGAGGAAACTTCTTATTTAATTATACTATTTCTCAAAAAAAAAAATTTCCCTAGAGTGTGAGTAGCATTTTAAAAAGTGAAGTACATAATCTTGATTATTGATTAAAAAATTAACAATACATATAATTATAATTCATTATAGAAAATAATTTTAATACATTGATAGTGTAAAAAAATTTTACACTATCATCCAATTATATTTTGTCACATCAATAAATATGGTTAAGTTTTATCCTATTATTTGAATGATCATGTAAATAAAATTATATGATTAATTGATTTTGTAAAAAGCTTTTACATTGTTAATACATCATAATTGAACTCTTTATTATATTGATATTTATATTTTATAAAATTCTAAATTGTCATTTTTTTTATTAAAAGTTGATATTATACACTTAATCATATAAAGGGCACTCTACACTTCAGAAGAGTTAAATTTCTCTTGTAACCAATTAGTTGACTTATATATATTTGCGGATTCGGAAAGAATTCTATTTACTATGAGTTGCTTATTTTCTTTGGCGGCATTTGCTATGCTCCTTGCCAAGATTGGTGCACCAGTTACGGTGTAGATCTAAATGGTAAGGATTGATGGGGCATGGGTGCAACCAATCACTATGAATGCACCCTAACACGTTCACATGCTCTCTCTCTCTCTCTCTCTCTCTCTCTCTCTCGTAGCTCCTGAAATTTCCTGTTGCCACGCAGCTCTCTTTGCCTTCATCGTCGCTCCCTCAAAACCACTATGTCGCCCACCATCTCACCGCCACGGAGGTTGCCTGCAGTAATGTCGTTATCACCATGAACAAATGAGCCACTACGACCTCGGTTGCAACAATGCCCACCATGGAGGTCGACATCACGAAGTCATCCTTCAATCTTGGAGAAGAATCCAGATGTTGGGGCAGGTGATGGAGAACATCGAGTGGCTAGCCATGGCGAAGGACTTGCCCATTGCCACCACCATCACAAGAGCACGTTCCGACATCCAATGGCTCCTCCACGTCTTCGCCTTCAACGTTCGACCGCGATGACAGTTCCGATGTCCAGTGGGTCTCAGTTGCGGTCAATATCACTGCCTTCCTCCTTGCCGAGGGCCGTCACCGTTGGAGCCACTAAATGTGCGTGACCTCTATGGAAGGGATGAAGTCCGGGGGGAGCTGGGAGTGGTGCGAAGGCATGGTGGATGAAGTCAATCTTGGTAGACATGGGCGAAGGGGTGGTGTGGAAGCGGCCAACAAAGGGCGGGAAGACAGCCGACGAGAGGACGTCAGAGAATTATTGAGGTGAGAGATGAGAGATGAAAGTTGCGTAGTTGCTAGGGTATACCACTAACATGTAAGTGTACAGAAAACTTGTCAATGTGACACCTTTAGATGATAAAGTGTATCAAACACCAAACTCAACAGGGTGCATTACGGATGCTGCCATTTTCTTTGATCTCTTATATATTTAAAAGTGATAGAGAAAAAAAAAAAATCCTATTTTTCATTTGAAAAATTCACTTATTCTTTGTTTTGGGAAAATTAATGTTCTATATATATACAGAATTTCAAATTAACACCTTTTTAAATTATTAAAACAACTAAAACTATACAAATCTCACCACGAACACAAATTCTGTTTTTGTTTTTTTTTTTTTGATTGACCTCGAAACACAATTCTTACCATTTTTTACTTTTTTAGGTAGAATTCTAATCGTTTGCTTCACTAGTGATAAAATAAACTATCGGGTTTACAAAAAAGGAACTCACTAAGATGGAAAATAATAAAATATGTATTAAGTAATTATTAGATGGTACTTTCTTGTCAAATTGTTGGTCATACTCAACCTAGGTCAGACACCTAACAAAATAACATCACAACCACACTAGCTATTATAACGTCACAACCACACTGTATATAGAAAAAAGTAATTTGTACATACTTACTATTGACATACTTTGACATCTTCTCTTTATTTCTCTCCTCTTCTCTCTTGCTTTTTCATTTTTTCTTTTTCTTTCATACTTTTTTTTTTAAAGTTTTGTGAGAGGGTGTCTACTTGGACATACTTTTAAGTATGTACAAATAACACCCCTCCTGTATATATTCCACTATGAATTCACACCATTACGATAGTGTTGTTTCCATGACTGATAATGGTTTGTCTAAAAAGGCATTTGTCATTCACAAAAGAAAAGTTTTTTGGGTAAAGATCACTAGAAAACTGCTTCATCTCTTTTCCTTAAAATTATTTATAAAGGAAAGAAAGGAAAGACACATTAGAAGGGGTAAGTAGAAAGTAGAAAGCCACGTTTAGAATCCTTCCTTCAAAATGTAGATAAACTTTGACATATGAACTGCACATTTTCATCTAGAAATCCATAAACTAATAGCTACTCAAATATTATATATTAAGATGCCGATTAAGCTATATATGATGCATGTAGATCTTAGTGGATTTGTGTGAGTCTTCCCTGAGACGCCGAAGTATTTGTTTCTTCGCATCTGATTAACTTAAAAAAAATACTCATCTGTCAAATTTTTCTAGTTCTTTTGTTTATTGTCTGTTTTCTTGGTTAGTTATTCACCCAATAAAACTATTTACTCTGCCCTATCTAATATCTAGTAGGTAAATAAAGAGGATAAGGACGAAGAGTAAGTATGAAGAGTTTTGTTAGCTTTGAACCCATGGATCTGGAGGCTTAATTTCCCTTAATTAGGCAATCAAAGTTATGTGTTTCTTGTATTATACATCATCATCCAGAAGATATACAATTCAACAATTGACCAGTATAGTTACCACTTAAAAGAAAACCCACCAACTGCGTGGAAACCAAGTAGGTATAAAATAGTAAACAACCTTTAGCTTCACATAAAAGTTTGTACGTAAGATAGTTTGAAAGCATGAATGCCCTGAGGAAGGGTTACTTTATATTTTCTACACACATGGGTTTAGCTCCTCCCATAAGAGAGAAAGTGTCTGAAAAAGACATAGCACCAAGTAGGCATGTTTTTCTTGCATGATTGCACTGAAAAGGAATTTGGTAAATTACATGAGAAGTAGTACTAGTCAAGTCACTGTGCTCCAAGCAACCCCCTTGTTTAAACTGCTCTCATTGTCTTCTCATCTTTCACCAACTATGAACCAAAACTAGCACGCATCATCACCAAATGGGATGGCTTCAGTCCCTCTTCTGCCCATTGAAGAAGCTCTGGGATCGTCTTCACTCCAACCACAAGAAGCGTGAGCATGCATTCTAACTTCAATTATAGGGACATTCAATACACTATAATTCCATCTTTTATCATGCCATTGACATTGTGTCTTCTTAATTAATTTTATTCCTCTTCACAAGCTCTGCCGTTCTTCCTGAAATTTGCCATTGTTTGCATTATTTGTCTTCTCTTCTTAGGTATCATTGGTTTCCAATCCACATTCTTTTTCAATCAATATATAGAACATTAAGTTTCGTATATTCATATCATCAATCGATCCTCACTTTATATGTATATTAATTTTTTGTTTCTTGTGCAATAGGTAGAGGGATGTACATCCTATATAAGGATGTGAAGTCTTGCCCATGCGAAGATGTGCATGTCCTCTGGTCAATATTGATTGAGTCTGGGGCGGTCCCTGCTTCTTTGCCGTCAAAATGATTGTCTCATTTACCTTGCAGCAAAGTATATATAGAGACAGAATATTAATATAGTTTCCCATCATGTGTATATATATAAATATGCAGCATTTTATGTGCTCGACTTTCTCGTGGTTTTGTAATTGTATTTCTATAGAAGATCTTTAATGAAAATGGTTTGGGCGGCTAAACCAGTTCTATACTTCTCGTTGCCTTTGTTACATAGAGTATATCACACTAGTGATTTAGTCACTTACTTGAACGTTATATATGTGGTTACTTTTCACAACTGCAAATGTGTTCACCAGTAATGCCGCAAGGAAATGAAAATTTTGGGCTTCAGGAGTGAGAAAGCATGTCATATTGAGTTCGATTGTTTATAACTTCAAGAACGATTTGCAAACAAGTGAACCTTCTCAGGGTTTCTTTTCGTGTCGCTCCTAGTTTCCCACTTGAGGTTGGCCAAAGTATATTTCATAATGAAAAAAATGTTAGCCAAAAGTTTATACAGAAAATGTCGGGTTGACACATAACATAAACAAAGACAAAAAGGTAAGAAAGAGTTTATGATTTAATTGGGTTCTTGATAATTAGTCTCACAAGAAAAAGAAACTTTTATATAGTATGAGAGTGCTGTGCCTGTACGTACTAAATCCTATAAAAAATTGTATATATATATATATATATATATATATATATATATACACCTTTTAGGCTTCTTAACTATACATATTGTTGAATAAAATAAAATCTAAGCATTTGAAAGCATTACTATCAAAGCATCAAATTTCTCTTAAAAGAACTTGTTAATATATTAAATATTTTATTTTTAATGTAATATTTTAATTTTGATATTTGAATTTAATACTTTGCTTTTAACATTAGGACACATTAATGAATTTGAAATAAATATTATTGAATAAAATTAAAAAATATTTAATATTTAAAAAAATAGTATTTAAGTTTTTATTGCTTTTATTAATAATTTAATATTGATGTACCATCCTTCAATTAAAATCTCTCATATGTGTGACTTTTGAAGTAATAAGTATAAAATTTAAATATGTTTGCTAATTTGATAATATAATAAATATATAATTGAATAATAATATAAAAAAATTTACACTATCAGTGTATCAAAAATAAACCATTTTTTTTTATCAATGACTATTTATTAGGATGATTTAGTAATATAATAAATTCTTTTTTTTTTACGTTGTATCTTAAAGATTTATACTAATAAAACTCAATTTCAATATATAAATAACAATCCATAAATTTATTGGAAAAATTCTTTATTGAATCCTTTTTTATCAACAATCACCAGTTTTGTTTTATTTTAACCTTTTTTCGTATTGCATTTTACATTTTAGTAATTCTAATGCAAAACAATCTATTCAACAAAAATTTGTTATCCATCAGTTGATGATATATGAAATATTTATTTATTTAATCTCTTAAAGTTCATTTATAAAAAATACTTGAGCAATAAATGAGCTTATTAATATTAGATATCAAAGAGTTATTTTTATGAAAAAAAAATTAAGTTTATTATTTGAATTTATAAAGGAATAAGAGAGGAAGAGCTCTTTTGTTTTTGGTACGAAGAGAAAGGCCTAAAAGAGGGGGAAATAAAAAAAAAATTTAAATAGGTGAGTTACAGCCAACAAATGGCGAGATTCTTTTGACAACCAAATAGTAAAAAAGGGGCGCATTCCTTTATGTCATTGTGTTAAAAAATGTTTTTTTTTATGGGATTAAACTTAATTTTAGTTGGCAATATCCAAAATTCATTCGTGAAAGCCTAATTTTTTTTATTTTTAATCTTTAAAATATTTTTAATCTCGGACAGTGCAGAGATTAAGAAGTTTTTCTAACAATTGGCTTTTTCAAAGTTCAAAATATTTTCATTTCGAATATTGTTATTACTAAAAGTTCCTCCAAATAATTGTTCAATATGTGTGAATCTCCTTGAGATAAGAGTAGAGCAGCAATTTAAAGAGTAAAGTGAAAGTATGAGCCTAAATACAGGCTAACGAGATAAAATGAAAGTTTGAATAAAATAACTGTGGAGCTCTGACGAGAACGAAAAAATGAAAGAAAGATTGTGGATCAACTTGATTGGTTATATTGTGTGAGAAATTACTATTTTCTTTTTGATATGAAAAATTAGGGCTTTGTTTTTAAGCATGTTTAATTAAAAATATATAAAAATCTAGCTAAGATAATAAAATAAGTTTTTCTTAAAAAAATTAAAACTCAAAAATATTATTTTATTTTTTATGAATTAGAAAGGGCCATTTTAATACATAAAAATTAAAAAAATCATAAAAGTAATTTTAAACTTAACGGAACACATGTTAAATTTAGTTCCAATAAACTTTGAAACTCTTCCATGATGAGTCCGATTCAATTAAAAAGTTACAACCAGATGACTTAAATGAAGTATTTTCTTTTTCTGTTTGATGGTGATGCACGTAAATGCTTGTCTCAATGTTCTAGTATATATAACATGCAACTTGCAAGCAAGGGTATAATAATATGTATATCTATGACTTGCAAATTAATTACACAGAATGGGCTAGACAAAAAGGCGAAGTCAAGGAAGTGGATGAAAGAAAGAAAAGAGCAGGGTCAAAAAGATCTGTAGAGTAAAAAAAGTAAGATATGTTTCCTATTAACTTGTTGCTCATCTAAGTGACCTGGAAGCCTCCTAGGTAGCCGCATCATATTATTATGCAAAATTCAAAGCTAAGTTTGTGCAACTGGACATTGAAAGGAGGAAAAAAAAAAAAAAAAAACGCAGTAAAACACAAAACGTGGTTAACAAGACCTCCTACATAAGACAACAATTATCGGGGGGAAGAAAAACCCTCTTACATAAGAATTAGAAAGAGAAGGTTCTTTGTGATTTGACGTTGAACTTCCAACAATAACCCGTAATCCAGAGAAAGAGGTACCTCAAATTTCTTTATAGCTTTTATTTGCATCAGTTTGTTAACTACTTTAAAAAAAGTTTCAGCAAGTATATCATATCAACAAGTATAGAGAGTAAAAAAGTGTGTGTTTCTCCGTGGAATCGTTCAAAACAGTTACTATTTAGGAGATCAAAAATTAAGATTGCGGTTAAAAAAATTATAAATAAAATTTAAATAAAATAAAGTACATAAAAAATAAAACACATGAACATAAGAGAAGAATTGATTTCACTTAATCGATTGATAGGTGAACGA
Organism: Pterocarpus santalinus; assembly: GCA_031439595.1. NCBI lineage: Eukaryota > Viridiplantae > Streptophyta > Magnoliopsida > Fabales > Fabaceae > Pterocarpus > Pterocarpus santalinus. The sequence goes on from CM062532.1 coordinate 66,224,620, forward strand.
TAGGTGTTAGGATATTGATTTCACTTAATTTTCCTGATCATGCATTACTTGATCATAATTTAAATTCTAATTCAATTAAATTAATGATCAAATTACTTAAAATTAATCACAGTTCAATCTCTTGATACAATGATCATCTTAGAAAAAAATAGATAATTAATCCCTTAATCTTACCCAATTTATACTGCAGGAAAATTCATATAATCACACAAATCGAATATTCCTATTCCTAGAATTATATCCAATTTATGGTAGTTATTCTGGTGACTATTTTATACAGTGATTTTTCAATCGACTACATAAAACCAAAGATTAATCAACGGGTCATGATTCCATGAAAGTATTAATAACACTAATTAATTATTCAATTAATTGAAAAAAAGAAACTTAAATTAAAGAAATCAGGAACTCATGATTTGTTCAATCAAATTATATTATCCTAACACCTAAAGAAATCTAGCAAGTTATAGAAAGAGGAAAGAATATAAATAATTGAAAATCCATATTAACCAGCAAAAATCACATACGGATTTTGATTCCTCAAATACCCAATTTCTTAAGTCACACTAACAATTACTTAAGTTTAGCCTAGGGGCATTGTGTGTAGCTCCCATAAAATGATGTAAGAGTGAACAGTATCATTTTCATTTTACAATAGATTTCACTTTTAAAAATCTAAATTCTTTTGCTTTGGGCCCATATTTCTATTAGCCCACTTTGAAAACAATTTATCTTTTTCAAATTAATAGGTCACTTTTCTAGCACTCGTATCTGTTGGTCTATTTAAATATTCATTTATCTTTTATACTCATTTATTGTTCATGTAATAAGTTTTTCTCCAAATAAAACAAACATAAACCCTTAATGTGTCTAACATGATTATTGATAGGCAAAAATGAATTTTTGATCTCTTACTTATATTTTTTTCTCAATTTGGTCCCTTATTTTAAATTTTTTTTAATGTAATCTCTTATATTATAAATTATTTTTAATTTAGTCCTAAATCACTTTTTTATCACATAATTAACAAAAAATACTTATATGACAGTAATGGTACTAATGGTGATGTACACATGGGCATGATAAAAATGGTAACCAAATTGAGAAAAGTTAAAAGTAAGGGACTAATTGAAAACCCTATTTTATCTTATATATCGATATAAATCCTTTTTTTCACTGTTACTCATTTCCTAGGATTTGTGCCCTATTATTGTCATTTTTGCTTGGCTTGGCACCTCAAATATTAGTGCTCACTCCTACACATACAATGTATGATCATTTAAGTGAAGACTAAATATTTAATGAAAGATAATCTTATAAATATCTCTTATTCTCCAATTATAATTATATTCACACATTTCCTAACTTTGCTATATAGTTATAATTTTTTGTAAAACATCATTTACTTTTATTTATTTTTTAATTTAACAAAATAAAAAAATATGATCAAACAAATTGAGCAAATAATTATTAATTTAACAACAACAACAACAACAACACTAACAATTATAATAATAAAGAACTAGAACTTTTTTTTTTTTACATAAAAGTTTATATTGAGGGAAAAACTCACCGTAGACCAAAGTCAGAATATACTGCTAAACTCATCAAATATTTACAAAGATACTTATAAATTATCGACCAATAAAAAAATGTAGAAATTAAACTTAAATCATGATGATACTTGGATAGAAGATCAATTAGGTGAGCCAATCCCTATTGAGTAAAAATTAGAAATAATAAGTATTTAATGAAAACACAGAATTTAATACAATGAAGATTTAAAAAGCATTTATTGACCTTTTTTGTCAACGTAATGAAGAGCATTCAGTAAGCAATATTAAATGCTCATTAACTATTGTCTTAATAATATTAATATTTATATTTTTTGTTATATTTTTAATATTATTATTATCATATAATATTATGTAACAATTATAATTTGTTGTTGTTGTTATTATTATTATTATTAAGTATGGTATATTATATATATATATATTGACAAGTGATAGAAAATAATAATAATAATAATTATTATTATTCACAAGTATTATTAGGATAATTATTGAGGAAGAAAAAAGGAAAGCGTTGTCTAAATAATAGCAATTTTAAAATTATTTAACATATTTAAAATCTAAAATTATAAGCTTCATGCAATTTCTTAGCTACTCCTTAACATATATTTGTTAAAAAACAATTAATAGTAATTTCTTTTTTATATACAAAGCAGAGGAAAGGAAAATGAAGGTTGAATATGGAACATCTAAATTCAATAAAACATACAAAAGATAATTATTAGGCTGTGAACTCAACTGCAAAAAATATTAATAGTAATTACTTGTTAGTATAAGTTGTATAATATGAAATACTTATTTCTCATGCTTAATAAATGTGAAGTTAATTTTAAAATCTCACCGTAGTTTAAAGAATTTTATTAACCAAATTAATGTCAAAACTTATGTTATTATTATTCTAATTTTAATTTGTTAGAATTCATCTAGTCTAGCTTGAAGGATCTATGAAAGATTTTGGAAAACAATATATATATATATATATATATATATATATATATATATATATATATATATATATATATATAATAATTTAATTTTGATATACTAATAATATAAAAGATTTTTATATTGTCAGTCAATGATATTCTTTAATTTGCATGACTATTCAAATAATTGATGTTTAAGTTAAATACTTTTACTAATATAGTAATACATAATTGAATGTCTGTGTAAATTTTTTTACATTGATAATGTATATAAATTAAATGCATATATATATATATATATATATATATATATATATATATATATATATATATATATATATAACAAGAAAAATGCTTATATGTTTACCAAATTCTAAATTGATTTCTTATTTTATTTTACGTATAAGTTTTGATAAATATATAAGAAGATAAAGTTATTAAAATGGAAGGAGATTTCTTTTATTAATTAAAATTAATGATAATTCATTAAGTAACATAATTTAACATTTTAAAATAATTAGATTCTCAAATTTAAAACAAAAGTAAATTACTAAAGAGGAGTTAATAGACATACCCAAATAAGAGGGATTATAGATAGTAGATTATATATCCTAGCCAAAATGCCATTGCATTTATTGGATTTAAAAAGAAAAAGGTTAATGAGAGAGAGAGAGAGAGAGAGAGAGAGAGAGAGAGGTGAAGGAGGGAAATGGGAAAATAAACCAAAAAGTCAATCTAAATTGACTATGCAATCCTTCCAGCCTATGCCAACGTAAGTAACGTCTTGAATTATAGCCCAACACACGATTATTAAAGGCACCTTAGAAGCCAAAGACAAAAAACATTATAAAACCACTCTCTTTTTCACCTCACTCTCACACCATAGCACAACGTATAGAACTCCTTTGGCTTTGTCTCTCTGGTTTGTCTTAAGCTTCTTACGTGTGACTTCCCTTTACATTGTTAAGTAGAAAGAATCTTTTACTACCTTATCTCATTGATGTTCCTATTGATCATGTCTTGTCGTTGTTTATACAAATTTTGTTATAAATAATTAAACTTTCGGATACTTTGACCTTTACTTGGTTATATGCAGATTTATATCTGGAATTCAACAAGATTCACATGATGAGTACTTCATAAGTGCTATCTGTGTAAGTTTTGTGTTTTCAAATAGAATTATTGAGTGAGTTTGTGGTGTGTTGTATCGTGTTTGTGCGTTGGTTTTTCAGCTAATTCTAACTGAAAAACGACACCGTGTATGAGAGAGAGCTAAGGTTGTTGTGGAAAAGACTAAGATCTCAAACCCATACGTCAAAGAAAAAGTCAAGAATGCTTAAGAACGACCCGGGTTTGAACCTAACGGTCGATTTGGGTGAGGCGAGGGTGATAGAACCCAAAGAACGTGAGCCCTTGAATCTGGGTTTGGGTGTAGACGAAAACAGAATTGTTAACAGTATAGATGATAATGAGAATGGCGGTAACTGTTTGAGTTCTGCCGATAGAACTAGAGCAACTCGCATTGTGAGAAACAGAGAAGGCTCTAATGGTGACTTGTCCATTGGAGCTCGCGTTTTGCGCGCCATGTGGAACATGAGAGGTGAACAAAACACGGGTAACATGGAGAATGGTGGTCGTGTTCTTGCTGTTGAAGATGTTGGAGGAGTTGAGGGGTTAGAGAATGAAGAAGATGTGAAGGACAAGAAGGAACAAAAAGCTATTAATGAATTTCAATTTGATAGTGATGTTGGTTGTGAAAAGGATGAGGCTATGGTGAGTAAGGGCAATAGAAGGAGATTTCATCTAGCAAAAAGTACAGAAAATTTTTATGTTGGTGAGAGCAGCAGAAAAAGGAAGAAGAAGGAGCTAGTGGGGGTTGAAATAATGGAGCTGCTTTTAACTGCTGGTTGGCAAATTGGCTTGAAACAAAGGAAGGGAAAAGATCAAGAGGAAGTGGTTTATTTTACTCCAAAAGGAAAAACTTATTACTCAATCACCTCAGCTTACCAAAGTATTAAGATGCATTATGAAGCTGGTGATGGTAGCGGTAAATTCTATTTGCGAGATTTTAAGTTTAAGCCATTACCAGATGACCAAATTAATATGCTAGAAGAAAAAAAGAGTACGAAAAGAAAAAGGCAAGACAAATCAACGCCTATGAAGGGAAAGAGTGAAAATGTAATTCGAGAAAGGAAGAAAAAAACCAGGAAAGAAAAACAAGATGAATCTGAATGTAAACATTATAATTTCATTGATGTTTCGGATGAGGATCCAAATGACGATACATGTCTTCTTTGCGGAGAAGGTGGAGATCTGATTTGTTGTGATAGCTGCCCATCAACTTTCCATCTAAGCTGCTTGAAAATAGATGTACGTATCTTGATGCTCCATTGTAAGGTCCTTTTTAATTGATTCAATATAATTGGTCTCATTGGAATATTTCATTCTTAATTTCTTATTATACATATAATTCATAGAATAGTTTTTAGATGTTCTTAAAGTAAGAAAGAGTTAGTGTTGTTCTATATAATGACCAAACCGTAACTTTGTGGACCATTTTTATCTCCCACTTTAACTGCATCTTTAATGTAAGATGCATTTATATATATTTTTTTTCTGCGCAGAAGGTTCCATCTGGTGATTGGCACTGCACTTACTGTCGATGCAATTTTTGTGGGTTAGCTAGCAGAAGTTCACAAGAGACAGAAACCTTAGATGATGATACTGCGTCTATACTCACATGCTGTTTATGCGAGCATAGATGTATTTCCTCTGGATACATTTATTCCTTTGTTAATTAGATAATTATTTCACAAGATGATTTATTTTTCTTTCTCCAGCACAATTAAATACAACTTTTATCCTCTTGTAGATCACAAATCCTGTCTGGAGAAGAATGGTATCCAGAGGGATCATTCAAGTGATGCATGCTTTTGCGGAAACAGATGCCGAGAGGTATGATCTATCCTTACATCGTCTTGAATGTTCATTGCTGCCTGTAAATTTGTCAGGGTGATGCTAAGTTATCATGTCGTAGAGTGTTGAGTTGTGTTGAATTTTTTATTGGTCATGTGCAGAAGTGGCAATTTAATTAAATGGTTTTCTGTTTTAAGAAATTTTTAGATGCTCTCAAAGTAAGAAAAAATATATTTAACACCTCAACTTACATTAAAATAGAGTTAAAGTGGTGAACAAAGATGGTCCACAAAGTTGAGCATTCGATATTAACTGATTCCAAACAGTTAGCCTTTCATGTTTCGGAAGAATATAAGAATTTCTCTTTTGTTTTCCATGATACATCTTGTAACATGAGATTATAACTTTGCCCATGTGTAAATAGCATTTTCAATATCTTGCTTATATGGGATTTACCTTTTTTCTCAATTTAGACATGACACACACTTTTAAGCTATGCCTAATTGTAAATAGTTTACTGCCCATATATTTGCTGTCTGTTAATTATAACTCGAGTAGACTTGGCAAATAGTTTGCGTTGAATTGGATATTAGTTATCAATATTTATGCTTGAATTCAGTACCACTATAACCCTAAATCGTGAATCCCTTTAAATTTGTTACAATTAAGGTATCACTATTGATGGAATTGTTCATTTCAATCTAAAGATATTTGCTCGTCATTATAACCAAACTAATGTAATTTGCTATTTTGTCCTCCCAGTTGTTTGAGAGACTTCAAAGGCTTATTGGGGTCAAACATGAAATTGGACATGGATTTTCCTGGACTTTTATTTCTCGACCAGATATTGGCTTTCAAGCTCCTCATATTGTGGAATACAATTCCAAGCTGGCTATTGCACTGTCCATAATGGAAGAAAGCTTCAAGCCACAAATTGATCATAGAAGCGGGATAAATATGATTTACAGTGTTCTCTACAATTGTGGGTAACGTCACTTAACCTTTCTCTTCTATAAACCTTTAACTAATTTTCTTAGGGCTAATGACATGGTTGACTCGCATCAATTACTTCTTGAAGGCAGTATTTTGTTTGATAAAAGACATTTGAAAGTATATGACCTCTAAGATCTGAATAGGTTTCTAAATGTTATGGGTTTAGTAAAGATGCTTGTATTCCCTTCCTTTCTCTCAGAAGGAAAAGGAAACCAGAAAACCAATACTGACAATGATGGGATATGTTAAACTGGAGAGTCTTGTTAACTAATTTTTTGTAACAAGATTCCGTAAATTTTGTGAAAAAGGAATTTGTTCAATAGACAGGATAAATTAAGATAAATACATATAAGTACGGTTCAATTATGTTATGGCCAGTTGAATTAGTGTTTGTTAATGAGAATGGAGAATAGATGCTCCATTCTCGATTCTTCTCACTTGATGCTATGGAAGAAGAGAATTTAGAATAGTAAACAACACTTCTTAGGGGAGAAGAAGGAGTTTTGAACGCTGTACGACATTACAATGAGGATAAGATCGGAAGGAAAAGTTATTTTTGAAATAGTTTTCATAGTTTTGATGTTCACATTTAATCAAATAAATTATGTTACCATAATTTCATGCATCATGCATCTAAGAATCATATTACTGCATTAGGGTGGTAGACATTATTTATTTATCGAAAGTGGTATTTATATATGCTTTTATTATCTTGGTCAGGTCAAACTTCAGTCGCCTGAATTATAAGAGATTCTTTACTGCAATTCTAGAAAGAGGTGACGAGATCATTTGCGTTGCATCTCTCAGGTAAATGTCTATTTAAATTTTAAATTTGCTTATAAATACTTTCAAGGATTTTTTTTGTCATTGCTTTCACGAATCTTATAATTAAGTAATTAATAAGTGGTATATGTACAAAGTGAAGATTGGATATGGAAATTCATATTTTCTTGCTACCAAACAATTTTTAGTTTATTTCCCTTGGTATTTAATTTAAAGTGGTTTGGTTTAAATATTTTCCATTCTTGTTAGATTTCTATCTATATATAATTAACATGGTCATTATTTCGTTCTTATATTGCTAGTTATTTATGGTGTGTTTATTTCGATTTTTAAAAAAGTGATTATGAAACTTAAATTTTATATATAGTTAAAAAAATTAAAAATTAATTTTTTTTTCAGAATCTACTCTTTTCAGGTTTTAGAAAAAAGTTGAAAATAATTTTTTTATATTTTAATTATTTTTAAAAACTACTTAAATATATGAAAATAGATTTTTTTAAAATAAAAAAGTGATTTTTTGTCAAAAAAAATTAGAAATAAACACATCCTTAATTGATAGAATATCAAGATTGGAGTTTGCTCTTTATCAAGAGCACTTTATGTATTAAAAACCATTGGCTTAGAATGAACATATAATTGTAACAGTAACATCATGTTGGTGGCTTATTGGTCTAACTATTCTATTTCATTTGCTTTCAATGTTTAGATATATAACATGCTATTTTGAACCATTAAGTTACCTAATTGATATTTTCATAGTGAATTTTCTTTATGGCCCTGGGTTCATGTTGGCTAGAATGTAATCCACCATACTTTGTGAAGTTTCTTTTTGGCTGATGGTAAAGAGTGTAATGTGAATGCTGATGTTAAGTGTGAATGTGCACAAGTATAAAGCCACATTTGTGGCATTGAAAAGTCAACAATAATAATTGAAGATGCTTGTGGCAAGAAGTTGTTTACGTGGAAAAGAGAAAACAAACTCCACTCAATTCTTGCAATGCTTTCGGTGCTTAAATGCTTGCAGGGATGTGTTGAATTTTGTTTCTCAATCTACTGTGTTTGTGTCAAAATTATGGAAGAACTTTTTGCACCCTCTTAGCCAATGAAGTAGCATAAGAAGAGGAGCTCTCATCTATAAATAGAGGACCTCTTGGTAGAGTTCTGGTATCCCACTTTAGACAATTTATCTCAATTGAGTGTTAGTATCTTTGGAGAGTTTCCTATAGTGAGAGTAGTATTCTCCTAATATAAGAGAGAGTGTTATTATTCTCTCCTTATATTTTAGAGAGAATTTATAATTTTTCATTTTAACATAGTGAAAACTTTCTCTATCTTGCCTATAGTTTTTCCCTCATCATTAGGAGGTCTTCCATGTTAAATATTTTGTGTTAGTTCCAATTTTTTTAGCTCAATTTTGGTTGTGTTATACTATTTCCATAGCTTTGGTATCCAACGATAGTATTAGAGCCACTGGTTACTATACACATTGTGGGTTAATATTCACGATCATTGTCCATATGTGTAGTTATATACTTTTGCAGTATTGTTAACATGTGTTGGATTTGTTCCATATATGGTATAAATATATAGTACTGCTCACATATACAGTACTATTCATGGTGAAAAAGTGAGAACCGGTTTAATAGAGAAACAAATCTTGGTAAATACCATGGCAACAAAATTTGAGATTAAGAAGTTTAATAAGAATAATTTTTTCCTATGGAAATTGGAAATAAAGGTAATCCTGAGGAAGGACAATGCTTACCAGCAATGGAAGGCAGACTTACTAGGTTAGCTGACGATAAGTGGAAGGAGATGGATGATAATGCTATTGCCAATCTGCATCTAGCACTAGTAGATTTAGTATTGTCAAGTGTTGTAAAGAAAAAGACAGCAAAGGAAATTTGGGATGCTCTTGTCAAACTATATAAGGTTAAGTCACTTCACAATAGAATATTTTTAAAGAAAAGATTGCATTCTTTATGGATGAGTGAATTTATGTCAGTGGCAGATCACATTAACAATCTGAATACGTTATTCTCTTAGCTTACAGCGTCGGATTATATAGTAGTAGAGAATGAACGAGCAGAACTTATACTTCGAAGTCTACCTGACTCATATGATCAACTCATCATAAACATCACAAATAATAATGTTGCCAATCTTTTAGCCTTTGATGATGTCGTCGATGCTATTCTTGAAGAAGAATCTAAGCATAAGAGTAAGGAAGATAGATCGAAGAGCTCAAAACAAGTAGAGGCATTGTCGGTGAGAAGAGGAAGATCAATGGAATGTGAGTCCAGTGGCAATCATGGTCAAAGTAGTTCAAAGCCATGAAGAAGGAAGAACTTTAAATGCCATAATCATGGCATAAGAGGGCATTTCAAGAAAGATTGGTGGAATAAGAAGAATATAGAAAAGGCTCCAGAAGCAACAATCTCTCAAAGATGTGTTGCAAGTACCTCTAGTGATAGAAAAATCCTGTATATGACACAACAATTGGTTCTAAAGGTGGTAAATAGCTCACTGATGTTTAGATAATGGATTCAGAAGTAACTTGGCACATGACTCCATGTTGTGACTAGTTTTACACTTATGAACCTATCTCTGAAGGATCTGTGTTCATGAGAGATGACCATGCCTTAGAAATTACTGGTGTTTGCACTGTCAAAATAAAGATGTTTGATGGTTCCATTCACACAATTCAAAGAGTGAGACAAGTGAAGAGCTTGAAGAAGAACATGTTTTCTATTGGGCAACTGGATAATCTCGAGTGTAAAACCCATATTAAATGTGGAATCTTGAAAGTTATTAAAGGTACTTTTGTGGTAATGAAGGTAGAAATGACTTCTGCAAATCTATACATACTTTTGGGATATATATTGTACAAGGCAGAGGCATCAATTGCATCAACAAGCCAAGAAGAAATAACAATGATGTGGCATTGCAAATTGAGCCACATGTCAGAACATGATTTCAAGATTCTTATGAAACATAATATCATTCACAGGCTCAAATCGGTTGACTTATTATTTTTTGAACGTCGTGTTACAAGTAAGCAACATAAATTGAAGTTTGATAGATCAACTGCTTGGAGTAAGCACTTAATTCATTCTGATGTGTGGGAGTCACCAAAGATGACCCTAGGAGGAGCAAAATATTTTGTATCATTCATTGATAATTATTCCAGGAGATTGTGGGTGTACCTAATCAAGAAGAAGTCAAATGTATTTCCAATATTTAGAGACTTCAAAGCAAGAGTAGACTTGAATTCGGAAAAAGGATCAAGCGTTTAAGGACAAATAATGGAGGAGAATGTATAGATAGAGATTTTATTGCATTTTGCAAGAAAAAGGGCATTCAAAGGCAATTCATAGATGCATATACACCTCAGCAAAACGATATAGTAAATTGGATGAACAGGGCTCTCTTAGAAACAACAAGAGCTATGTTGAGAACTGGAAAATTAGCAAGTCTTTCTGGGCAGAAGCAATTAAAACTGCCTGTTATGTGATAAATTGGTCGTCATCAACTGCAATTAGTTTAAAGACACCAATGGAGATATGAAATGGCAAGCCAACGGATTATCCTTCTCTACATGTGTTTGGATGTCTTGTATATGTGATGTTCAACTCTCAAGAAGGAACAAAGTTGGACCAAAGTCTAGGAAATATATATTTTTGGGTTATGTTGACGGTGTTAAGGGGTATCACCTATGGGATCCCACTGCCCACAAGGTTATTGTTAATAGAGATGTGATATTTGCAGAAAATGAACTACATGGAGAGTAAAAAAATGACAACTCTATTAAGGAGATTGCTACTATTTAGATAGATGAGAAATCACGAAATGATTCTTCTGAAGCAAAACCAATGTATGATGAACAAATATTAAATGAGGCCGACGATACAGTCCGGTGATCAACCCACCAGACAAGACCACCATCATGGCACTTAGACTATATTATGGCAAGCCACAATGCATATTATCTTCTAATAGAAGAGGGACAACCATCAACCTATTAGGAGGCTTTAAATAGTCCAACTTCTTTGCGTATGATGGCAATGCAAGAAAAAATGGAAACCTTGTATAGGAACCAAACATGGAAACTTGTTGAACTTCCAAAAGATCCAAAAGCCATTGGAAACAAAGGGGTGTATAAGATCAAACGAGATGGCAATGATCAAGTGGAATGATATTGTGCAAGATTGTTGGTAAAAGAATACACTCAAAAAGAAAGCACTGATTTTAACAAGATATTTTCTCTAATTGTCTGCTTACCACTATTATAATTGTGCTGACTATGTATGCTGCATTTAACTTACATCTAAAGCAGCTAGATGTGAAAAGTATTTTTCTTCACGAAAAACTTGAAGATGAGATATATGTACTCTAACCAAAAGACTTTGAGGAATAAGGAAAAAAAATTTGATTTGCAGGTTAACCAAATCTCTATATGGTCTAAAGCAGACGCCAAAGTGTTGGTACAAGAGATTTGATTCCTTCATAATTTGTCTCGGATATAATAGACTGAGTTCAAACCATTGTACATACTACTAATAATGATATCATCATTTTGCTGTTGTACAAAGATGACATGTTGGTGATACGCTTCAACAAAGATCAAATCCAAGAATTGAAGGCACAATTGGCTAGGGAGTTTAATACGAAGAACTTGGGACCCTCAAACAAGATTTTAGGGATGCAAATTCATCGAGATAGAAAGAACTGGAAGATTTGGCTTTCTCAAAAGAATTACTTGAGGAAAATCTTGCGGTGCTTCAATATGCAGGATTGTAAGCCAATTTCTATCCCACTTCTTGCGAATTACAAATTATCCTGAGGAATGTGTCCTAGCAGTGAAGTGATGAGGATGGAAATGTCTCAACTACCAAGTGTATCAGCAATATGCCATGATTTGTACAAGGCCAGATATTGCACAAACAGTTGGATTTGTTCATCAGTTTATGGCAAATCTAGGTCAAGAGTATTGGAATGTTGTTGAGAGAATCCTAAGATACAGTAAAGGAACCTCGAGTGCTACATTACGTTTTGGAGGATCGGAGTTCATTGTCAAAAGATATGTCGATTTAAATTTTGCAAGTGATCTTGATAAAAGGAAATTTACTATAGGCTATGTGTTCATACTTGCAAGTGGAGCTGTGAGCTGGTTATCCAAATTATAGAATGTTGTAGCTTTATCTACTACAGAAGCTGAATATATGGTAGCCACACAAGCTTGTAAGAAAGCAATTTGGATTCAAAGGTTAATAGAGGAACTCAGGCACAAATAGAAGAAAATTACTATGTATTATGACAATCAGAGTGTCTTGCACATTGCAAGAAATCTTGCCTTTCATTCCAGAACAAAACAGATAGGTGTTCAGTATCATTTTGCTCGAAAAGTAGTAGAAAAAGGAAAGATGGATATGTAGAATATTCACACAAAAGATAATCTAGCAGATGTCATGGCAAAACTGATCAACTCTAACAAGTTTAAATGGTGTAGATCCTCCTATGACCTATCAGAAACTTAAGCAGCATAAAATTGGCAAGATGAGAAAGTTTTTGAAAGCTCATAAAAGTTATTTTAAGTGGGAGATTGTGAACATGCACAAGTATAAAGCCACTTTTGTGGTATTGAAAAGTCAACAATATTAATTAAAGATGCTTTTTGCAGGAAGTTGTTTACACGGAGAGGAGAAAAATACTCCAACCAATTCTTACAATACATTCGGTGCTTAAATGCTTGCAGTGATGTTTTGAATTTTGTTTCTCAATCTACTGTGTCTATGTCAAAATTATGGAAGAGATTTTTCCACCCTCTTGGACGATGAAGTAGCATAAGAAAAGGAGCTCTCATATATAAATAGAGGATCTCTTGGTGGAGTTCTAGTATCCCATTTCAGAGCAATTCATTTCAATTGAGTGTCAATGTCTTTGGAGAATTTCCTATAGTAAGAATAGTATTATCCTAATATAAGACAAAGGGTGTTATTGTTCTTTCTTTATATTTTAGAGAGAAGTAATTTTTATTTTTATATAGTGAAAGCCTTTTTTATCTTGTCCGTGATTTTTCCCTCATCTGGGTTTTCCATGTTAAATATTTCATATCAGATCCAATTTTCTCATCTCTATTTTAGTTGTGTTATATTGTTTCCATAACTATGATACCCAACATTAAGTTCCATTAATTGTTCAAACAGGGTCCATGAAAACAAAGTAGCAGAAATGCCATTTATTGCGACTCGCCGTGTGTACAGGCGACAAGGAATGTGTCACCGGTTTCTGACAACCATTGAAACTGTGAGTTCATAATTAAGGCTAAATATATTTATATCTTTGATCAGTTTCATGTATCTGCTGCATGTACAATTATTCATTTTACTAACTCCAAAACTTGTGTTTCTGTTACTATTACCATGTACTAGGCACTAAGCAGTTTAGGTGTTGAGTTGTTGGTCATACCATCTGTCCCACAACTCACAACAACTTGGACTTCTGCCTTTGGGTTTGAGCCCATTGACTTGGAGACAAAGAATACTGTACGGAACATGAAGTTGTTTTTATTCTCTAATGCAATTATGTTGAAGAAAAAGATACGAAACGATGATTCTTTTGTTAGGGAACATGATGATCCGATTTCTGTAGAAGGTATATATACATTTTGGTAGACACTAGATTGTATCCTTTTAAGTGGTTGTGTATGCCTGGATACACATGCATACAAGCCCATTCTATCATTTTTTTCTTAATTTCTCTGAATATCTGAACTTATTTGTAATTTTTTTTAGTTCCAAATCTTGGGATGAACCAGCCAAAAGTGGCGAAGGAACCAAATAATTCTAGTGAGGGGAATGTATCTGGTGGGAACATTTCAAAGGGTAGCCTTGCCCCAAATGCGAATCATGATGAAGTCCTGTTTCCTGGATGTAGTTTTGTTCTTGTTGATGAAACACCAAATCAAGAAGATGACATTACCAACCATAGTGCATCTGAATGTTATCATTTGAATATTTCCGATCATGAGGCCATTCCCTCAAATGCCGGTGATGAAGCCGGTTCCAAGCTTCCCATTGGCTCAATAATGAATGATGAAGTCCTGTTTCCTAGATCTAGTTCTATTCTTGTTGATGGAGCACCGAATCAAGAAGATGACATTACTAACCACAATACATCTGAATGTCATCATTTGAACATCTCTGATCATGAGGCCATTCCCTCAAATGCCCATGATGAAGCTGGTTCCAAGCTTCCCATTGGGTCAATAGTGAATGATGAAGTCTTGTTTCTTGGATCTAGTTCTGTTCCTGTTGATGGAGCATCGAATCAAGAAGATTACATTACTAACCACAGTGCATCTGAATGTCATCATTTGAACATTTCTGATCACGAGGTCATTCCCTCAAATGCCTATGATGAAGCTAGTTCCAAGCTTCCCACTGGCTCAATAATGAATGATGAACATGATGGTGTTATCAGCAAGATGGTTGGTGAGGAAAATCGGAATAATCTGGATCTAGATGAGGAAATTAATGACAAAGACCTTGAATGTGCTGACAAAGTTGTAACATACACACTTGAATATCTGAACTCTATTAGTGGCATACGTGTTCAAGAGAAAAGGCAAGGTCTCACTATGCCTCCAGTTAGCACAGAAGATGCTAGCCACTCTGCATGCAACGGGGGGCAGAACGTGTTCCTCTTGACACTCTTAATGTTGGTGAAGAAGTCTTTTCAGGCGTCTTCCGATGTTGATCAAACTGCACCAAGCAATGCTCCATTGATGCGTGGCCCAAACACTGCACTTGATCTGGATCTTAACTATGCCCCTAATGCTAGTGGTGCTGTTGATGAGGGTACAGTTCCTTCAAACCAAGACATATCAGACAAGCTATGATGCATGTAGACCTTAGTGGATTTGTGTAAGTCTTCACTGAGACGCCCAAGTATTAATTTGTATCTTTGCATCTGATTAACTTAAAAGATTTTGATCATCTATTGCATTTTTCTAATTCTTTTGTTCAATGCCTATTTTCTTGGTTGGTTATTCGATCACTCAAAACCATTTACGTGCTGTGCTTGATCTCATATGCATATATAGAAGGGACATGGATGAAGATCATTTCAAGGGTTTTGTGGGCTTTGAATGCATGGATTTGGAGGCGTAATTAATTTTCCATTAGGCAATCGAATTCATGTTGTTTATTGTATATAACAGCATCATCTAGAAGATATACAATTCTCAATTGACCAGTATAGTTATCACTCAAAGAAAACCCACCAAATTAAATGAGTAGAAATCAAGTAGGTATAAAATAGTAAACAAACTTTAGCTTCACAGAAAGGTTTGTACGAATGTTCCGTAAAAGGTTTACTTTGTACTTTCAACGCACGTGGGTTTAGTTCCTCTCATAAGAGAGAAAGCGTGAGACAAAGACATAACTCTAAGTGCGTGTTTTTCTTGCATGATTGCACTTACACGAGAAGCAATACTAGTCAAGTCACTGAACCCAAACAACCCCTTGTTTAAACCGATCTCATTTTCTTACAATCTTTCCCCAGCTATGAACCAAAACTTGTACATCACCAAATGGAATGGCTTGAGTCACTCTTCTGCCCATTGAAGAAGCTCTGGGATCGTCTTCACTCAAGCCACAAAAAGCGTAAGCATGCTTTCTAACTTTTCTAGGAACATTTTAAACTATGCGCTCCATCTTTAATTTTGCCATTGACATTGTCTCTTCTTAATTACTGTTGTTCGACTTCACAAGCTCTGTCGTTCTTCTTGAAATCTACCATCTTGTTTGCAATAATTGTCTGCTCTTCTAAGGTCATTGGTTTCCAATCCACATTCTTTTTTAATCAATAGAACATCAAGTTTCATATATTCATATCATCAATAATTTTTGTTTCTTGTGAAATAGGCAGAGGGATATACATCTTACATAAGGATGTGGAGCCTGTGGTTGAATCTAGCACGGCCCCTGCATCTTCGCCGTCAAAGTGATTTTCTCGTTTACCTCTGTGCAAATCACAGAGAGAGAGAGAGAGAGAGAGAGAGAGAGAGAGTATTAGCATAGTTTCCCTTCATGTATATATTAAGAAAAATATTAGATTGTCAAAATTTTTATTAGAAATTATGTGCTAAAATTATGTGATATTATTAGTAACTTTTAGATAAATTAGTAGGTCCTACTATTATATTTAATCTAACTACTATCGTGTATTCTATAAAAAATTTTGGCTAAAATATTTTAGTTATATAGCATTGTTGATATATTAAATATGGAAAATATTTTGATATATATATATATATATATGAATGTGAGAATTTTTTTTCTTTCAAATTAATTAATTATAGGTTAATATCAAAATATATGTGTATCAAATTAAAATAATATATTATATATTTATATGAAAGAAATATTTTGATATCTAAATATTATCTCAAATAATAGAGCTCAATGAATATGTAGCATTCTTTGAGATCAAAATTCTCCTGGTTTTCTAGTTTTAATTCTATAAACGATCTTTAATGAAAATGGTTTGGGAAGCTAAACGACTCAGTATTGCTTTCTGCTTTTTATATAGTATATAACACTTGTAAATCGGTCATTTGGTTTAGTGAGAAACGCTACGACTTATAATCGATTTCCATAATTGCAAATGCGATCACTGGTAACGACGCAATGGAAATGAAAATTTCGGGCTTAGGAGCGAGAAAGTATATTCTATTGAGTTCATATGCGGACCACTCACTGCACTAGTACATGCACTGCAGAATACTTCGTCTCCACGCTACCACCGAGTCTATTACTACCTCTTCATTAAACTCTTGTTACATTACTGCCAGTAAAATACTTGTGAATCGTTTAGCCACGTTTATAAACGTGGTTATTGACAACTTTAATAGTGGATAAGAAACAAATTTTTTGGAGTATCTCTTATTTTGCGTACATTTGTAACTCCTCTTTAATGATTTTCTCCTTTTTTAATTCAAAAATTTTATTATTTTAAAATGATAAATTATTTTGATAAATTTTCATTCATTTTAATTTATAAATGAAATCTACTTCCATTTTAATATCATTTTTTCTTACAGGAATATCCAAACTTACACGTAAACTTGAATAAGAATATGGTTAACTAACGAACGTTATTTTTTGTTTTATACAAATACCTTATTGTTTTTAAAAATCTTTTTGAAGAAATTAAGAGGGGTTAAATTGGTTCAATAATAGAAAATTAAAATTTAAAATAATTGTTCAACAAAATTCAGAATTAAAACTTGAAAATAACTTGAACATGAATAATGTAAAGAGAGAGAGAGAGAGAGAGAGAGAGAGAGAAGATAAAGGAGTAAAGAAATGCACAATAATTTATACTGGTTCAGTTATAAATTGCAACCTATATTTAATCCCCAATTACTTAGAATTTTACTTCACTATCAAACTTTGGCTTACAAGAATTTTGATTAACCTTCTTCTATTTAATCCCTCAAAAGAGTATTATGTGGTTTGTTTCTAACAACAATATCATCAAACCTCCTTCTATTTAGAGCATATACTTGTGATTTTTTTCTTATAAATACACCACAAAACTTTCCGTTATCTCTCGACAAAATAGGATAACCTCATAAGGCACTGATACTATTATAATTGATCTACAATGACTTTTTCAAAATAATCTTTCCCTCTAGAGTAAATATGCAAGTGAAAGAACAAAACTTACGATAAATGAGGTGATCACTCAATTTTCTTGATAGAGGTTGTTGTGTCTTCCTCTCTATTCTCTAAAGCTTTATATAAATGATGAGCTATTGAAGTCTACTAACTATTAGAAAAAGATTTTGGCTTGAGTCATGTTCGAATGATTTGCCCAATGCAATTTTCATTTAGTTGTTGTATCTGATATGTACTCACTGGTTTCTGGTAGTAGTTATTATAAGTAGCTATTCGATTTTCTCTGATGTGCTCAAACACCCATAATTTTAGCCATATGACCGTTGAAACTTGATTTGCTCCCTAAATTTGAGTTTTTCTGAATAAATTCAAAAGAAAAATAATTTATGAGATTTAAACTTATTTTACAAAAAATATCTGATATCAAAGACAAATAACATATTCATGAATCTAAATAGGGAGATTATAATCCTAACATATTTGGCATCCTTGTTTGTTTTTAATATAAAAGTTAAGGTGTACGTTAGACATTGAATTGTCCATAGAACACTTACCTTTTTTGGTTCTAAGATCATCACAAAACTCTTCTAATTGTTGTGAGAGAAATTCTAAGGTACGGTGCTTATGAGGCAAGAGTAAAGCGTTGCTCTGCATCATTCATGGCTTAACAACTTAACATTAAAAATGTACTGAAAATGGAGAAATTCATAAGTGCTCACAAAACAAATAAAAAATTGTGATATGCTTTATTACAATTCAACACCTAGTTATTACATTAAAAATATAGTAAAAGTGAAAAATAACAATAACTCATAAAATTGAAAGGTTGAAGGAATGAAATATAATAGAGCATTACTTTCTTCTTATTTTGAGAGTAAAAGTGAAAAATATAAATAACTCATAATAGTAACACCATTTTCTTAATGTGAGAAAACTCCTAAGAATATCTCTTGTTATGAACTATCCTGTTGTCCAGGCAGGCTAGGATAAGATTTCTTTTTGGCACGAGCATGGAGCATAAATTTTGCTTCGCCATAAATTATTATCAACCATCGAAAATTGTTTGTGGCGTTGGGTGTTTGCCACCTAAGAAAGATCCAGCTGTTAAATGCTGATAATAAGAGATTCCTTATTAGGAAAATAGTGACGGATGTGCTCTTCCAAGCTTCTGGCTCGTTTTATGACGAGTAATGGGAAAATCTTATTGTTATGCACTTATGCTTATACTCTCTGGCTTCTTGCCGCATCCATGATGAAGCCATATATGCATAAAAGTTCAACTAAATGTTTGTAGCCGTTGCAAATTTTGTGGTTTGGTTGGCGGAAGTTGACAGCAAATCGAAGTCATTTATACTGCATCTATATATATTGCTCACATGCCGTTCGTGCGAGCACGGATCTGTTTTCTCTGCATACGTATATTATTTCATAATATTCTCCCATAAGTAAAACTTTTATATTATTATTATCCATGGGTTTTAAAACCATCGAAAAATTTCACATACAAAACAACTATTATCAATATTAATTTTTAATTCTTTGATTATGTATGATTAAATAATAGGATAAAATGCATTGCAGTGGAAGTTAATCACAACTAAATATAAATCATAATTGTGAAGCAAGACCTTTAAAATTGAATCACCAGAATCCACAAATTAGGAGTATGTACAAACCACATGTTGGGAGTATGTCCAAACTACGTGTCAGATATCAACGTTTCACCAATTTTTCTGTTGTTGTTTCGATATTTTGACGAGAACTAGTTAGCATATGCTAGCTAGTGAAACTAGACCGTTCTTCCTCCACCGATAGGGTTATTATTATCTGGATGTTCACCGGAGACTGGGGTCCTTACCATATGTTTCCATTAGAAAAATATTATAGACTTCGTCTTCAGTGAAAATTTCTTGCTCTGTGCCACTGGCTACACTGGTAATGCAGCAGCTACAGTTGCACCCAGCTCAAATCCAAGAGTGAATCTTTAGGCGCATAGAAAATAAAGGGCCATAAATTTCACTGAATCTTCTGCACGGCTTATCATTTCATTGAAAATTAAAGAATCCAGAGAAGAGGGGACCAAAATTTTGATTCCCTGATTCTCTGTGTTCACCAAATTCTTATTTTACTTATCTTTCATTTGGCACTTTCTGAGCTATTCACTGTCTGGATCGATGCATCGATTCTGGACAAATCGAAAGGCGATTAACCGATTGAACTAGTCCTTGTTTATTGATATGGACTCGTCACAATTTTCACTGTCCAACAACAGTAATTAGTTACATCAAATCCTCCCAATAATATAATCAACAGTTCTTATACACAACAGCAGAATATGACACGTTGTATAATATAATGAAGGCTATGGAGAGTTAAATAATATTAATGAGTCAAGATCTAGCAAGAAACCACGGGCTGTGGCAGAATTAATTGCCACTTGCAAATTCAAATTAAATCTTTTAAACGTCCGGGTAGAATCCTGACGAAACCTGACTGGGATTTGGTATATATAAGGCACAAATATAGTAGCAATGGCAGCAATCGGAGAGGGATCAGCTTGATTGATTATCATGATTCAAGTCACAGGATAGAACAAAAACAAGTCTTGTGCTCTTCCGCAACCGGCAGAACAGAGACCATTTTTAGTTCTTTCTTTTAGATGATTAGAAATTGTTTTAATTACTTCTTTGATAAGCAGTTTTTAGCTAAATTTAACTTCTACAAGACACTTATTTGTCGATCCCCATTTAATATCCCAAACAAAAACCAGTGTAGTAAAGCGGTCACAAGCCATAAAATGGTGAGAAGCAAACACACACACACACACACACACACATATATATATATGTATATATATATATATATATATATATATATATATATATATGTATATCCCAAATTCCCAAATAGAATATAAAGGGGAAAAATAGAAATGAGTGATAAGGAGGATAGCGATAAAGGAGGAGCAGAAGACACCGAATGAATGGCTAATTGGCCATGGGGACCAACACCGGGTTCAGGCCCCACAGTCGCACCCACAAATATAACAGCAATAAAAAAATAAAATCAAACCAAAGATGTCACTTCGGAGTACTTACTACTACAAAATAAATAGAATTAAATAATGTGAATGGTGAAGCAGCGCATTAATTAACGAGACAATCATTATGTGGCACCCACGTGTTACGTTCTCAACTTACATATGCACTTGCGTAACCCTTCTCATCACAATATCGTCTACTGACATTCTAACATCCACCGTCACCGCTCGCCACCTCGTCCGGATCGGGATTCTCCGGCGGCAACGACGGCGACGAAGAACAAGAACAAGAACAAGAAGAAGATAAAGCCATGAGAGTAACAAGAAGATCAGCAAAGGCACCGAAAATGAACTTGTGTGTGGTCTTGGGGTTGAGCGCGAGGTAGCAAAGGAGAAGCTCGTGCAACACGTGCCAGTTGGACTTCATGTCCACCATCAGCTCCGGACGCGCCTCCACCATCTCCTGCATCGACCGCCGGAATTCCACGTAAGGGTCTGGCGAGTACGTCGGCACCGCCACGCTCCCCTCGAACAAGACCGCTTTACTTTTGTTGTTGTTGTTGTCGTCGTCGGAGGCGGCGGCTGAAGATTCAGGTGGCGGCGGCGCGGTGGCGGTTAGAGACGAGGATAGTGATGGTGATGAGGAGGAGGGTGGGGTGGATTCGACGATGGAGTTGGAGCGGCCGGGGGATGAGAAGAAGAAGCGTTGGGAGGCGAAGGCGGTGGCGAAGTCGGCGGGTTCGGGTTCTGGTTCTGGTTCGGTGGTGTGGTCGTAGAGAGTGTTGAAGTTCTTGATCATTGTGGTTGTGGTGGTGGAGGCTGATGGACGGTTGTGATTGATGATGTGGTGATCATGATGGAGGGATGAGGAAGTGGATGTGGGCCTCCTAGGAGGAGATTCATGAATGAAAGGGTGTATGATATTTGAAAAGCATAGGTCGAGGTGTATGAGGTTGTTTCTCCTTCTTCTTGTTCCTGTTCCTAGCGTGTTTGGCATACTTTGTCTATGAAAATATAAGGGAATTGAAGGACGCTCTTTGGCTTATGGTTATATATATATATGTATATAGTACTTGATATGATCTGCCAACACTGAAGGGTAAAGAATATAAAAAGATCGGAAAACAACAAGGATAAGACCTCTTTTTATCTTTTTTCTCGGCAGAAAAAGGTTGAAGGAAAGAAAGAAAAAGAAGAGGAGGATTCGGTGGTTTTTGGGTTCGTACGATATGGATATTGTGTTCAACGGTGACGCGACAGCCGTAAAACACTGTAGTTTTAAACTGGACCCTGTTTCTTCAATCAACTCTTCCTTTCATCTTAAGGCGCGTAACGGCACGCTCCAACCAGGTTTTGCCCTATTCTTTATCGGAAAGTGGTGGGGGAAAAAAACCACTTCAAAATAATCGTTTGATATCAATCACAAAGTCACATTAAGTGGCTTTATGTTTTAATTGTTTGAAAGTGTGTGAACAAAACTCTTAGATATTCCACTACTTTTTTTTTACGCGATATTTTTCACAACTTTTAAATATGTGCCTTGCATTGACTTATATAATCAAGTTAGGAAAAAATTATATTTTATCCCCTAAATTATAGTTATGTATATTCTAATATTTAAACTTTAAAATTATACAGGTCAATCTTCTAAATTTTTATAAATATGTATTTTAATTAAAATTATATTATATTCTCTAAATTTTGGGTTAAATGTAGATCAATTTTTTGAGCTTTTTTAAATATATAATTGATACCTTAAACTTTATTAAATATATAATATTTTTGTTAATAATTGATAAAAAAAATAACAAAATGTCAATTTGAATATTTTGAAGTTTAGGAATTAAAATATACATGATCTATAATTCACGAATAAAGTATAATTTTTTTCAAAACTAACTAGGTTTAGTTAATACGAAATCAATTACAATCAAATAATAAAAATATTAAATAATGCATATTGACTGATTGTTTAGCATTGTTAGAATATGAATACACTATATGAAGCTCATTTCATATGCTAGACTCACAACACTTTTTATCTTTGTCATAGCTTTTTAGCTTTTTGTTTTAAAAAAAAATTCTTTTTATCTAAGAAATGATATTAGAACTCGAGGAAATTCTTTACCCATCTATGACCGGACAAGCGCGTAAAGTTAACATAGTCAAGCCGTTTGGCATATTTTGTTTGAGACGAAAGCAAGTAGCACATGGGGAACGGTTAAGGGGTATCAAACAAAACCGAAGCATGAAGCAATGCAATATGGCTTCAAGTGTCATTGTGTGTGTGTGTGTGCGGGTGTGTGTGTGTGTGTGTGTGAGAGAGAGAGAGAGAGGAGAGGGGGGAGATGGGGATCAGTGAGAGGAATGATTAACTTTAAGAGTAAAAAAAAATAAATTTTAATAATTAAATCTTACATAAATAATTAAAATTAAAATATAAAAATATATATTTTTTAAATAATTATATAACATTTAAATAATTTTTAATTTTAACTATTTATATGTAATTATACAGCTCTATAATCTTGATCATCATATAGTCTAGAGTTATTTTTCTTAATAAATTACTTCTTTGATTTCATCCTCTCTCTCTCTCTCTCTCTCTCTCTCTCTCTCTCTCTCTCTATATATATATATATATATATATATATATATATATATATATATATATACACACACACACAATCAAATACCCACATGAAAATAATAGAGAAAAAAGGTTTGCAAAAAAAAAGGGATTCCAAAATAGTACGAGACAATTATATAGGGAACTGCCATACTCATAGCTACTTCACTTCATTTTGAATTCATCACACAGGAAAGTGATATATCAGACGGCTATTATTCAGTGTTCATGCAAGATATCACAATGAGGACTTGTCCTAAATTTTCATTTTCCTGTACAAGGGCATAGAAGAGAGAAGGCATGCCGCATGCATATAAGTTTAAGCACATACTGACGTCATATCATAATCATCATTATCTAGGTTATTTTATTGTATACAGATTGGTGTTTTGAAAGAAAAAAAAATAAAATAGAAGTATAGTTATTGTGAAAAATGATTAAGAGGATGGTAGCAACCCTTTTATTTTATGTCTTGTCCATTCCTACATGATCATCATATGTCTTGGCTCCTATTGGCCAGCTGATCTGCATTTTCCTGCAATTTCCGTAACACAAAAAACCGACCCCCACTTCAATATCCCATTATTAATGTGCGTACCGCTGTTAACTGGATTGGAAACAGCAAAACCCACTGAAGGACACCACCGTGCTTAATCACAAGCAAAAGAAAATGCCAAAGAGCTAACCTCTAATACACTACTGTTTTGTTCTTTTGGAGGAATATGGTTATCATCAAATAAGATTTACTCTTCAAGGAAGCTACATAAAAGAGAAACCAACGAAACGCTCTTCAATTTGGCCATGTGGCTTCTAATAGCATGCGGGGCAATAAATTTGTTGACTGTAGAGCCCTTGTCTGGTCAGCTTGCCCACAACGACATCGACTGATCAAGAAAGAGATTCTAATGTTTTTTTTTTTTTCACTGCTTTTTTGACTCGAAAATTTTTCCACGAGAACGCCATGAATAGAGGTGTCACAATTTTATTGGGAATGAAATGAAATTCAGTGGCGAAACAAAACAGCAGAGAGATAAATGAGGAACTATGCATGGGTTATAACTTATAACACTGTTTCTTGCACAAAAGTTCGAGTCGTTACTTGGACTATTAATCATTTTCCTATTATTTCATATAAAAGAAATTTCAATTTTGACTGCAAAGAAACTACAAGAAAAATTTTAAAATACGATAAATTATATTAACATCCCTTAAGATTTGATAAAATTCATCGTGACTTCCGTATATTTGTCCAAGCTATACTGACCTCTCTTTAAGGGAGATAGTGTTATCTTTCTAGTATATTTATAAGAGCGTTTAATATCATATTTTACAAAATATAAAGATATTAAATATAATATTATCTAAAACCTAAAAAAGATCAATATATATTTTTATAAATTGAAAGGAATTGCGGTGAATTTTACTAAATTTTAGGGGAGCTAATTGTAATTTGTCTTTTAAAATATATATTATCCAAATCACAGCTATGAAGTTTGAAGGTAAATTGTTCTTAATCTGAGGCTTTAGCCTTAAGGGATGGAGGGATAGATCAGTATATTCAGTACGTACGAGGGGAATTTAAAGAAGGAATGGTCTGGCCCGGGTAGATGATGTCAGGATGGTCCAACTAACCTTATAGTTATAACTATATATCTCAAGCTTCGCAGCAAGCACGTGATGGGGGTGTTTTGCTTGGTATTAAGTTAACGGACGAAACATTTTGCTTCAATTTGAGTCCAAGATCTCGTCCCATTCCTTTTGGTAACCATAATCATGAATTCATATTTCATGCCAGTATGCCACCCATTGAATTTTTTTTCCCCTGGTTAAACGGTGAAAACTTTAATTCTATAGCTCGAAGTTAGTTAGCATTCTTAATTGATAACATAATTTCATTTCGTGCAGGAAACTAGTTTCATATGTGTTCCATGCCGGACTTATTTATTTTTTGATAACTTATTTGGTGGGTTACGTTTTCAATAATATGGAGAAGGACATAATACTGTGTTCAGAGCAGGTGGTAGTGACTCAAGAGGATTAAAGAGGACATAACAAATTTGTGGGAGGCGAGTTTTCTTTTCTTATTGTGTTTATTTTTCCGGAAAAAAACAGTTAAATAACTCTTTCAGGCAAAAGATTTGTAAAACATTTGCACAAAAACTGGTGAGTCTTTATATCGGAAATTTATTTTTTTTTCTTTGAAAATTATACTGAGATACAGGGTGCATTTGAATGTGCTTCTCCAAGAGAGAAAAGTACATTTTTTTAAACAATTTTTTTAAAAAAATATATTTTTAGTGTTATTGCTTGTGATTTTTTTAAAAAGCAAAAATAGAAAATAATTATTTTTTTTACTTTTTTTGATAAGAAAATAGAAAGTTGCTTATCTAAAAAATAGAAGCAATAGAAGATAGAAAAATGGTATTTAATTTTGAATCCATTACTTTTTGAAACTATTTTACCATTTTGTCCTCAAATTTTTCTCAAAAACATCACTTTCTAAATACTAAATTGTAATTTTAACACTAAAAAGTATTTTTATATTTATCACATTTAAATAATTTAACAACTTTTGATTCTAATAAAAAGTACTTCTATAATTATATTTAAACACAAAATAATTTTCTACTTTTATTTTTTATTCTGCTTTTAAAGAAGTACTTCTCTCAAAATCTTAATCAAATAGACCTATAATATCACTTGATCAATTGATAAATGGCATTTTTGTAAGGGGATGTTTGTTTCAAGAGTTGAAATTATATTCCTAGAAATTATATTTTCAGGAATGTTATACCCAAGAATGGCATTCCTGGGTACTATAAAAAACTTGTTTGTTTAATATTAAAAATTTCCAAGAATTTTTTTGTATAATCCCAAGAATAAATTAAAAATTTGTTTGGTTTACAATGCATATTTCTGGGAATATATGTAGTAATTCTTAAAATTCCCCAAACATATTTAACTATATTATTATTACCTAAAATGAAAATTACACTTCCAAAAAAGAAAAAAAAAACTAAGAATAGATAGTCATAAACTTACAAATACTTTTCAACTCGCAACATGGAAAAATTATGGATCCAACGAGAAATAGCAAGAATCCATTTGTAATTAGGGACTATGCTAGTCTAGAGGAACAATAAATTTTGCATCTTTTCATATGCACTATGCCATTATTTGTTACTTGGAGAATCATAATGGATTTTTTTTTAATAGTTATGAGAAACAACTCACAAAAGAGTTCATACGAGATTAATTGTACAAATTTTTGCTGGTCTATTGGTTTGTAGGGTGGGAGTTAGGATAATTTGAGGGACATATTGGTATTTTTGTATAGTAATTTTAATTCCCATGTCATGGGAAATGGGAATGTACCATCCCACCTCCTATGATGGAAATAAAATCCTATCAAATCATGAAAATAGAATTTTTTTAGGAATATTTTTTAAAACTTAAAACAAACATAGGAATAAATGATTCCCAAATAATTATTCCTGAGAATAATTTTATATAACTTGAAACAAATAACCCACAAATATTGAGTTTTCCGCTTAGTTGCTACGAAAATTTTCATGAGGAATGACTATTTTTAGAAAAGATTTTTTTTTTTCAAAATTCATACTATATCAACATCATATAAATATAGTATACTTATATGAACGAGGATGAGTATCAAATTAAATACGCATGTACTAAGATAGATATATTATATATTTATATGAATAAATTGTTATATTCAGTGTTAAATTTTGATGTTAATTATGATCACTCATAAAAAATATACATCACATAACAAAGATTTTCATCTATGTTTCATCCAATTAACATCTAGAGAAAAGGATTTTTCATGTGTGCGCTTAATCGCACACCAACTACCAAAACAATATATCTCGCGCGTGTTTGTTGCAGTTAGGAAAGAAATATGTTTCTCTGTTATAGAAAAAAGGACACCAGTTAAAGAAGATAAGATGGAAGTGGGTTTTTTAATTATATTATGGGAATAGTATATGTAAAATACAGGAATATGGGATTGATAACAAAATTACGGTGGGGAAGTAATACACATTTCGCCATACTATAAGTAGTATCTATATTTTATTTTTTTTACCCAAATTCTACATGCTGCAGGGCGAAATTTGACACAAACAAATTCCATGGATTTCGCCCTGCACCAAGGCGAATTGTGACACAAACAAAAAGCATAAGCACATTTCGCCTTGCAATATGGCGAAATGTGAGGAAAAAAGCCGTCAACAGTAACGCATGCATATAAACAGTATACACATGTGTTCAAATATAAACCGAAGTGCCCTTACAGTCTGAAAAAAATAGCATTGTCGGTGATGCTTTATGCAAATAAGTTGGAGGGGGCAAAAGTATGTTAGATGGGGAGTTGACATGTGTAAGATAAAATAAAATAATACTGTTGATAGTCAGATTGTATGTTCTATAAATGAACTTCACTCTTTCATTTTCTCGGAGTGAAGGGTTTTGTTAATGAGAGTAAGAAGTGTTTGAGTGTGTGAGAGTGTCAGAATGAAAAAAATTATTTTGAATGTGTGATATAATTTAGTGTGTGATCAAAAAAGACAAAACGAGACGGCAAGAATGAGTCGACACAATCGACGCTGTGATTCAACAGTGGATTCAAGCAGTCATATTGCAGTGCAAATTTCTGAGGTAATATATTTATTTTCAAAAATTATATTTAAAAATTTATACTGATATTATGTTTAAAATTAATTTTAGTTTGTTAGGATTCTGTGTATATCAAATTAGATTGACCATAAGATAAATATTGTAAGAGGTATTATTATTTTGTGGCAATATTATGTTTGAAATTAATTTTAGTGCATTATTAGTTTTAAAATATTAGACAATTATTAAAAAATGGTTATATATATTTTTTTATTCAATCTTTTTAAGGCCTGTGCGATGTTTGTTTTTCAAACTTTTGTATGTAATTTTGGTTTTATTCTATTTTTTAAGACTGCATGTTTAGTTTTGATAATTGTTGGGTTCAATTTAGGTGAATGGCAAAGTTACTAAAGATGCACCTCAACAAATATTTGTTTTAATTGTTTATGTGAGAATAAAAGCATTAGACAATTAATCTAATAAGGTTATATATATATATATATATATATATATATATATATATAAACTTATAATATATTAATTTATTTGTTAATTACATTAACAATAGAAATATTCAATAAATATTTCATGAGATGGCAGTAGCTAATAGAATATAAATTTAAATTAATAAATCAGTGATAGAAGTTTAACTTATTTTTTGGTGATATTATTATTATTATGATTATTATTATTCTTTGTTGCAACAAAGAATAGATAACATAAAAATAATATACGATTTAAATAGTTAAATTAAATTAAAGTGACATTTAATTTAAACAAAAAAGTAGAATAGAAGTAATGATACTTATTTTTATGGTCATATGGTTTAGAGCGATTTGTTATTTCCTGTTATTATTTACAATAATAATGCAACAATTTTTGTTATAAATTTATCTAATTTATTAATTTATGATAATGTTATAGGATGGTAGACAGATGCGCATGCGAGTTAGGAATGTCCAGCCACCACATCATATGATAGAAGGGTACTTACAAAGGGCAAGACTAAATGAAGTTGCTAATATTAACAAATTTCATCTACTTCCAGATCTAATTAGTGCACGATGGAGGCCGGAGTGTCACACATTTCATTTTCCTTGTGGGGAGTGCACCATGACACTGGAAGACGTTGCACTACACCTTGGCCAGCCCATCAATGGGCTGGTTGTCACTGGAACAACAGATCTAAATGTACAATTAATTCAGGATATATATGAGGCATGCCTTGGTGAACGACCTGAAGCCAATGACTTTATTGGTTGTGCAATCAGATTGTCTTGGTTGGAGCGTCTTAATTCGACACTTCTAGAGAATGCCGACCAGCAGACAATAGAGCGGTTTACGCGTGTTTATATACTACGCTTATTGGGCTGTAAAATAATGCCGGACAAGACGTCATCCAGCATCCATGGAAAGTATCTTTCATTGCTCTTACAGTTAGACCAGATTGGGCAATATGGATGGGGTTCGGCATGCCTTATTATGCTATATTGAGGTTTATGTCGTGCCTCACGAAAAGGTACAAAGGAGGTTAGCGGCTGCCTCATACTGTTGCAATCATGGGCATGGTATCGGCTTCCATTTTTATGTCCAGTTGATAGACCAATTACATTTCCCTTATGTGCAAGGTAAACTAATTTAACTCAATCACTTATTAATTAAAACGATAACCTAATAAAAAATAAATTATAGCATTGCATTGAAAATAGTAATTTTAATATTACACAGATGGGCTGATGCTAAATATCCACGGAGATTTAACTATGCGATTGTCGCCAATATAAGGGGGGTTTTAGATCGCATTGGCTTACAGAATCAGGTAGTGAATGGAATACTATAACAATTCCTATAATTTGATTATCAAATTATATATATATATATACACCTCATGTTATGTCTTTTTTTGTATTATATAATGCAGCTGCAGTTTTTATGGCGTCCATATGAGATTCCTGCTATTATTTCATGTATTCCATCGCATGTGAGGGATGAACGTGCAGTTTGCTCGGCTGTCACCGCACTTGTGTGCTTTGAGGCGGTTGAGTGGCACCCAAGCAACCATGTGATGCGTTAGTTTGGTTTATATCAGCTTATTCCGCCTGATCCTATGAACTTAGGAGAATCTCATAACCAAGATTTGAGGGGAAAAACAGACTGGAATTGGATACAGACACATCAACACTGAATTAATATGTGGCATAGTTGATTTGAGTGCGTGCTATATGGTCATCCCATTATTGATTACACGCCATCCCCTGAATATTGGCACTGGTATCAAGAGCATGCAGCGAGAACTCGTGCCCAATTGTGGCTGTCTCCAGAATTTCACCTGCAAGATCCACAGCATTATGGCGAAATGCCGAGCCCCCAAGAGCATCTCCACACGCCCTCGCCACCCCCCGGCGTGAGTCTAATAGGTCAGGCCCCCAACAGCATATCCATATGGATCCCCTTAGAATGTCCATTGATCCTGGGGCATTCCGTGCCAATGCTGGTCATAGTCGAGCATAGTTATTTCAGCCAAGGCGTATGTTAGTAGATTCATCATCGAGCAGTAGTAGCATGCCAAATTTAAATAATTTTCGCCCTGTATATGATGCTGATGAACCCGATCGTACTCATACTCCTCTTCGTCCGATGCATGTTGATCTAAATGCTCCTACTGAAGATGTGTATATCCCAACCATGGATGAGTTACTGCAGACGCCACCTCCGGATTCTGAAGCTGCAGCTGCGATTGCACCTGCAAATTGGAATTTCAATTGGAATCAGACAGCACTTTATGAACCTTGGTTCCATCACCATGGCAATCCATCCACTCAAGGTGAGGCAGTGGCAGCAGCAGGTGAGGAGGGTGAGGTAGGTGAGGGGGGTGAGGGAAGAAGGAGAAGGGGATTTAACTTTCCAGGTATCTTACGTCCAATTCTTAGATCCCCACAAAGATTGGAGCCGGATTCGTTGGTCCTCGAATGTTTGGGGCTAACGTTAGTCCCATCGCGTACAATGTAGTCACATCCGTTCGATGGTTTTGTTTAAAAAATCTGACGGTTGTTGTTTGACACGTACTTTATAGCAATAAAATATTATTATATGTTTGAAATATTAATATTTACATATGAGTCCTTTTGTCTTTCTCTAACAGAGGTGGGATTGTTGCCTCTGTGGCTTTCATCGACAGGTTGTAGAGGAAGGGAATGAGCAGTATTGGAAATTAGAACAACGGCATATTTGAGCCGTGGCCTCATCCAAAAACCCTATTTCGAAAACGAAGACCTAGCGATTGAAGAGGGAAGGTAAATAATATGTGTCGTTAGGCGCCCACATCTCACACTGCAACTTGTTCTCCTAGAACTAGTACACCTTAAACATAAAGCTCTCATCTTTTTAATTTCTCCTCCCAATTTTTTTGATATAGATAATAATGTTTTTATTTTATATTCTGCATTCGGTCTATAATAATTAAGCATGATACAAGTGGTCTTGAATCCTTTTGTACACAAAATGGACTTGCAAACGATGTCGTTGTAGGCTTTTCAGAAACCCCATCACTCAAGCTTCCTAATTCAAGTTTGAAAATTAGTATTTTTTTAATTATATTGTTCACGGTTAAAATGGTTGACAATGAAATTTAATTGGTCATGAGTAAAAAAGGCTGAACTTTAATGGTTCAATGGCAAAAGGGTCGAAGTTTATTTCTAGGCTGATGGTTTTATCTTGAAGTTCTATGTGTTCTGGGATGTCATGGTGGCTGCTGATTGTTGAGGTGGCATGGGTGGATTCATATGTAAGTGCTTAACTCTGATATGCTCTTTCTTATATTTTAAAATCATCCAATTGTTAAAAGTTGTTTTTCATTTTGCAAATTCATTATGTTAATGCTAATGAAACAATGAGTCTATTTATTTACCGTCACATTTGTCTTTGTTTTTTGCCATCTGCAGGATCGCAATCTATTGATTATGAGTTTTGCACAGGAATCTTGGGGACTGTAATGCAGTACATAATTCAACTTGATTAAGAATTAGTTACTTGTAGTTAAATTATTGGTCCTACTGATAGTTAGTCAGTGGTGGATATAGGGAATATTCCCTATAGTTAATTACATGATTGATACTATAAGTAGACAAACTGAGATCTAATAATCATTCACGAAGGATTGACTTGCTTATTTTGTGTATTAAAAAACTTGATGGATTGACTCACCTTCGATGCAAGAAGCTAAAGTGTTAGTTACGTAATAGGCACAGACCTTGTGTGCTTGATGTGCACCATCGATTATGCAGCTGCACCAATGGCATACTGCCTTGACAACTAATAGCACCCTAATATTCCATCGATCTGCAAGAACAGAGGTAACACACCCCACACGAATTGCTCAGACAGGAAAGGGGAAATTGGACAAGGGGTCTATTTGCAAAAAAAAAAATGCTATAGGACACATCTTGCAAACATTCAAGGGGTTCATTTTGTAATTTCTGGGGTGAGACTAACGTTAGTCCACGACTTGGGGTGGACTAACGAATCCTGACCCACAAAGATTATCCCCTTCATTAATAAAAAGGAAAAAGGACAAAGGGCGTAAGTAATTTAATTTCTGTATTTTTTCTTTCTGATATATAATTTTTATTATTGTGTCAACTTTAGTGCAATATGTAATTTGTATTGAACTTTTAGTGCATGTAATTATTAAAAAAATTAAGATTATCTAGTGTCTATATTTTATTACGTTGAGTAGATTGGTTTTAAATTGAGTTCTGACTTAGATTAGATCAAAGGATATTAAATAAAAAAATAAGGTATTAATCTATTCATAATCTAATAAAAAAGAAAAAAACACCTTGCATTCATTCATGATTTATCAATAAGATTTGATTATTTGAGTATTTAAAAAAATATATTTTTAATTAAAATAAATGTATAAAGAAATCAAAATAAGTCCTTTTTTTTTTTTAAGATATAGCTTCTTAAAAGCACATTATATTGGAATAAAAAATCATCTACTTAAAATAAACTTATTCAATTTACTAGTATTCTAGATTACATTAACAAACAAATATTCAAACAAAAATAATTTGCTGCTCAGTACTAATTAGCCCTAGGTCTAAGTGGACATTGTCTGCGGCTATGTCCTTCACCATGGCATAGGGCACACTGTTTTGGTCCTCGCATTTCACGCATATCCATTTCGTTTAGAAAATGGGTTGATCTTAGCCGACCTTTCATGTTGCACTTTAACTGAAGGTTAGGTCGAATCATCAGACCTGTATATGGTGGCCACGTACTTCGATTCCCCACCACCTGAAACTCCCTATCGTACACTTTGCAAACCTTTTCCATGCTGTAAATGCTATCGATATACACTTGTCAATCAATATTCTACTTGGCACAATATGCAATTACGTGACGACATGGGTATCGATTAGTCTGAAAATTGCCACAGTCACAATACCTTCGAATCAAATCAACACTGAATTCATCTCCATTTGTGAAGTCTTGAACATGGAAAACTTGATTCTGCCTTGAAAATCGCGTGACACGCACATTACCAGAGACTTGTTGGATTTCTCGCAACCGTGTCATGAGGGCTTCAGAGAAAACGAAGCCTGCATCTCTTCCAGCATGTGCTTCCCGACCTTTAGTTGCAAACAACTCAGCCGACCGAAAATATGTTGCTTGAACCAAGGCCGTAATGGGTAGATTGCGAGCGCCCTTTAACACAGAATTGATGCACTCCACTAGATTTGTGGTCATATGTCCGTATCTATGCTCACCATCAAAAGCTTGAACCCACTTCTCTCGTGGAATTTCGTCAAGCCAACTAGTATACACCTCACCATGTTGGTGCATCCGTCCGTAGTGATGATTAAATTCATGCTCCGTTCTTGAATACCCTGCAAAAGAAAAAGTGATCAATACATTATCTAAAAAAAAATATTCAGAAATACAAACGAAATATATTACCTATGCTCATAACAAGTCGATGCAAATACGGTTTCTTGAATCTCCTTAAGAAGTTGGCTGCAATATGTCTAATACAGTACATGTGGAATGCTCTCGGGGGTTCCCACTAACCTTGGCTCTGTCTTATTGCTGCTTTGATTGACTCGTGCCGATCAGAAATAATACCAACCCCATCCTCGATCACTACATGTCTGCGTAAATGGTTCAGGAAAAAAGACCACGCTTCTGCAGTCTCACTTTCAACAATTGCAAAAGCAATGGGCAATATGTTCTGATTGCCATCTTGTGTAACAGCAATCAATAAAGTCTCTTTGTATTGCCCGTATAAATGTGTCCCGTCAACCTGTACTAATGGTTTACAGTGTCTAAAAGCTATCCTACAGGGACCAAAAGTCCAAAACACCAGCTTGAATATTCGAGTGTTGGGCACTAACTCATTTCCATGGTAGGCCGACACAACCTCAAACTCAACATGTGCATGTCAATCAAAATAGCACACTGCCCCTAGCCAGATCGGTAATTGAATTAAACAACATAACAATTTAATTGAATTAAAGATAAACATACAATTAACATATTTAACTCAATTACTTGCATCTAACCGATATATTTGTTTTCTTTAATTTTTTTCTTACTATAACAACATCCTCAAATTATTATAATGGTGAGTATTCTAATGAAATAATGAATAAATTTGAATAGCAATAAAAAAATTAATATAATTATGGAAGTATTTTAAATTCATTAAAAAGTTACTTCTAGTAATTTTTTACAAGAATACATTAAAAATATAATTTAAAATAAAAAATTATTCTTAATTATTTTTTAAATAATTACATAATCATGGAATTGGGCAAATTTACGAAATTATTTTTAACATTTATAATTATTCTAATAATTATGTTAAATATGCTAATTAGACTTAAACAATGAAAATATTAATTAAGGTGTGTTAATAATGTATATTAAATACTTATTTGACTTGAACTGGGAGCAGTGTTGTAGTCATGCCATCTATCCGGATAAGAACTAGTACCAATTTGAGCAATATGATACTGAAACAAGAATTACTAAAATTTATTAACGAAAATAACACAGTTATTATATTTATCAAGATAAAAATTTAATTTAACTCAAGAAAAACTATTAATTACAACAATACAAACTTATAGAATAAGATTCAATAATAAATAAATTATAAAAAAGCCTGTCTACATAAATAGTTTTATATATCATATAAAACTAAATACAAGTAACATGATATTCATGTTGAATTATTAAATCAATTGAATTAATACAAGTATTATATTAATTAATATATAAATTTTATTTCAGAATACTATTAAAGAGATTAATTCATAATTAATAAATAAATTACACTATAATCAAGAAATTACATAACTTACTTTGAAATAAAAAAATTTAATAAATTATTACCTGACTCACTTGAAAATTGGGGATAGTGTCTTCATGTTGCATAGTTGAATATGCACTTTGAGCATTTTCATTGTGATGCAAACTTGCTCCACCAGCTTCAGCAACAACTTCTTCAAAGTCGATGTATAGCTCAATGGCAGTAATGTACTGTATGTACTGCCTATACGTCCTAAACATTATTTGCATCTCTCTATCGTTGTTTATTTTGACTGGTCGAAATTGTATTTTGTTATTAACATTTGAAATTGGACATCTATATTTAACTCTTTTTGGAGTGTTAATATTTATGTCTCGACAAAGTATAATAATTAGTTCATCAAACAACATGGTTTGAGGAACAAAAATAATAAGCGGTTCGTCAGACATAAATATCACACCTTCCTCTGTATTTTTAATAACAGAGCCATTAAAATGTACAATAATAGTAACATTTAAACTATTATCCATAATTTTTTTTCATTTTTTTTGTATTACTTTTCACTCTTATAACTAAAAATGAAACAAAATAAGAATAATTGAATAGAAGAATAGCTAGAATAAAGTGAGGGAAGACAAGGAAAATGAAAAACAACTCGATCGAAGTAACTGTAATGTATATATAGAAGTGAACTGAGAGCCGTTAAAATTTTACCGTTAAAAATTTTGAACGTTGGTCAAATTTCTACGCATTACAGTATAGATTTTGGTCAAATTTCTACTCATTGTGGGGCAAAATGTGTGGTGAATTTTGTATCACATTTTGCCCCTGCAGAGGGCGAATTCTTTGCACAAATTTCGCCCCCTATAGGGTGAATCCTTTGCAATTTTTTTTGCCCACGATTCTCCCCCCTCCAAAGCGAAAACTGATGATCATTCCCATATTCTCGTAAAAATATTTAAAATGCAATATTTCGGTTATTATTGTTTACTGTTATCATATTTATATAAAGCAGCCGATGGAAGTGTCTTTCTCAATAACTTCAGATGTACTTCGGTTCTTGTATATATACAATTATAAATGCAATATCAGCTAAGATGGTCAATGAAATATTCCAACGTAAATTTTTGAAGTGCCACGATCGTTACCAAGCGAATCGCTTTCAACAGAAAACAATACATAACCAGTTTCAATCAACCAATAATTATCAGCATGAATAACAACTCATCTTATGCTCATTACAATACTAATTAAAGACAAAATAGGATAGTACTATATGATGGGGTACTTCTCTCTCTCTCTCTCTCTCTCTCTCTCTCTCTTAGTTAACTATGATAGGTTTGAATTTTAATTATTGTAATGTAAACTTGCATTTGATCATGTGTGCGCCGTCATTGTTTGACATCTGATCATACATAGTATCTAAGATTATTGTTCATCTTTGTCTTAATTAATTGTAACTCTTTTCTTAAGAGATTTCGGGCTATTTAATTAAGCACGATATACCATTCTCTCACTCAAGGTTTTTCTCTTTCGTTTCATTTCTAACTCTGGCCCTCGTGGGTTGTGTTCTGAAAAGAGTTGACTAAGCATATAATATGACCACAGACAAATATTAAACCCCAAATTGGCCACTAAAATTATTGCTCCTACCTGACATGGGTCTTCAACAGTCACACTAGGTAAGCGTGAGGAAAAGCAGCATATAGCTAGTGCTGAGTGATCTGCCAAATCCCAATTCAGAAAGAGAGCGAGGGCTGGGGCTGGGGCATAATTTGATTAATTTCTTAGCTAGTATCAGATCATATACGTGTGAATGAGCTGTCCATATAGCATATGCATCCATTGTAGATTGTATGGGAGCTGGGCCACTGGCATGCACCAATCAATTGTATATTTTCTATTGAAGCAAAAACCGACAGTGTTTAACTGGTAATGGAGAATTTTTAAGTGCTACAACCACGATTTTGCAGCCTCAACATCAAGCAAGCTTGTACTTTGCTTAAGTGTTAACGATAGTTCGATATATAGGCTCCGCTATGGCTTTAAGAACAAAATGGTCTGTTAAGATTTGGATTTGGGAAATAAAAATTATCAAGACACCAAAAGACATCCTACTTTTTGCTTAATGAAACTATGTAGATACAAGGTGTCTTTGCATGGATTTGTGAGTTGTCACGACTATTTAAAATTTTTAATTACAACCGACTTACAAGATTTGATAAATGGATATCTAGGAAAACTTTCCGGAAAAAACTTCCTTATCATAACTCTTTTTTTTTTTTTTTTTGTGAACTACCTTAACGTTAATTCTCTGTTCTTTGTCCACCGAAGTTTGCCCAGTTTAGTTTTGGCGGTATGATGCTGCTACAGGTACGTCCTGCCTCTTATAACCAATTTTTTCCATGTAAACCAGAAAATTAAAAATTTTAAAAAAACTCACTGAGATAAAAAATCTGTACTATTAGTAAATGGG
Organism: Pterocarpus santalinus; assembly: GCA_031439595.1. NCBI lineage: Eukaryota > Viridiplantae > Streptophyta > Magnoliopsida > Fabales > Fabaceae > Pterocarpus > Pterocarpus santalinus. The sequence goes on from CM062532.1 coordinate 66,262,595, forward strand.
ATTGTCTTCATTTAGTGTCCAAGTTATTTTTCCAATTTTACCAAGCACAAAATCAACTAAGTACAAATAAAAAAGGATAAAATTATAAAACACCTTCAACTTAGTAACTTCCACCACTATATTCAAAATTACCCAATAAATTTCAATACTTTTTAAATTTTCAAAATTAAAAAATAATTATATAATAAAAATAATTATTCAAAATTATACTATTTGTCTATTTGAATTTATTTTTTAAATTCAATTTTTTATTTTTAAAAAATTTACAATAAATTAAAAAAAAAAAAACAAAAAATGGATTGTGCACTGGGAAAAAATAAAACAGCTAGCTAAAATAAAACCAAAGGCCTATTTCTTAATTCTTAAATCAACAATGGGCTGAAGCCACAAAAAAAGCTACGGCCGTTCTGACAAACCGGAGCTCTGGGCCTTCAGCATTCCCAATTCACATATTCGCTCTGTTCGTATGTCGGTGATCGCTAGAGGGGGAGCCATATTATTACGTAGCTCAGTCTGCCTTCAAAACAGTTAATGATAAAATACTTTTCCAATTTACCCAAAAATAATTCATAATAACTTTTAAAAATATAGCTAGCGGCACAAGACTCAGTTAGTAAAACCATCTCAAAAAGATAGATACACTATTCTCGTAAGCAAAAAATAATTATTTTCTAAAATAAAATTTAAAAAAATCGTTATCAAACATGCTTATTTGCTAAACATATTTGAAAGCTTTAATTCCAGAAAAGTATTTAAAAACATCAATAACCATTAGTTTGAGTCGTTTTGTCCTTAGTGACAAAAATAAATTATTTGAGTGTACAGTTTTTGAAAAGAAAAGGCCATAATATATTAAGTGTATGGTAATAAAGCATATATGATAATAATATATTTAGTTATTTACAGTACAGAAATTGAATAATATAGTTAATTATCGATTTCAGTGGATCTGATCATAACTTATCCATTAGGCAGGAACGAAAGCGGTAAACTGCCACGGGATGAAATCCTCGTATTTCATATACTTCCTAACCAGAAGAGAGGGGGGGGGGGGGAGGTACAACTGATAATATTGCTGTTAATAAAACGATGATAAAAAAACAACCTAATTTACACAGTACACAAACATTTCCAACTCAAACTTAGGAGTGAGTTCATTTATTTTTCTTCACCCTCTGATCTGCGGTCGCCATGGATGCTCCCATTCCGCCAGGTACGCTACTTATAACATTCGGATTTTCCCGTGTCACCCGATTGTCCTGCTATATTGCATGCAATCGTAACCAAATTAATCAATGGACAATAGCTTTCAACTTAACAGATCACAATCTGAATATTAATTAATTCCAACATTTATGTATATACATGCAGGGAATTAATGCATGTTAATGCACGAAACAAATTGAAAGCAATATATATATATATATATATATATATATGTATATATATATATATATATATATATATATATATATATATATATGCACATGCAGAACAACGTTACGTACCGTTGAGACATTGGACAGTGTATTCTCATCTTGGTTGCCAGAAAGCCGTGGATTAAGAGTAGTATCATCTGCAGCTGCCGCGCCTTTGTTACTTATGAAATCATAGTCTTCAGTTGCTCTAACATAAGGAGCTTGCGCTGCGGCAGGAGGAGCACCTTCGTCCACCGTTGATCTCAGTTCATCACCAATCATTCCCCGCTTGGGCACATCTGCTTCCTCAAACTGCCCCACAACCTTTTTTTAATTTTTTTTTTAAGGAAAAAAGGAAAAGAAAAGATGAAATTAAAAATCCAATTCATTCTTATGCATATTAAGATAATTAATTCAATTTTATAGAATATTAAATTAAGTTTTCAAGTTGTCAAATAGCAAGCAAAATAAGCTAGGTCTTGTTCAGTCGTTGGGAGAGCTCAAAAACAGGAGATTCTCATTGATGAAGATGAAAAAATCATAATAACAATCCTAACACCGTATTCAAGATACTGAAGTTATGAGTTTTATAATTGGAAAATTCTTAAGTGCTCCAAAGAGAAAAGTCTTGCAATTTTTTATTCATCATTTGAGACTTTAATTTTGTGAGCTTTTATTATATTTTAAATAAAATAATTGGAATGTAAATAGATCAAAACTTTTATCTTAAAGTTAGACCGCCTAAGAATATATATATTTGTTTCCTAATTACTTAATTCATTCCTCGTTAGTGTGAAATTTTCATCAAGGCAACGTTTTGAGTTACCAATTACCTGTCCGCCAAGGGTCTCGTTGATGACGAGGTTGCCCTCTGCATTTGTTTCCACCGATATGGTAACGCCTTCGTTTCTGGCAATGTTTGTGACGTCTTTGTGGCCAACAACACCAGCCCTCTCGTTTCTTGCTGCCGCTGATTCCATCACCGCTGCAGGACCACCCTTTCGAGTTTGACCCAATATTTGGCCTTCCACGGATTGCATGGTGGCTGCGTCTCTTGGGGTGATGGGCTTCGATCCTAACTCCCCAGACACGTTGAACACCTCGCCATACTTTATCGGTTCATGCTCAGGTCTCCGTGGCTGCTCCTGGCTCATGATAATCACCTAGCTAACTTTTCACCCTTCTTTTTTCTAGCACCTCGATCCTGTGCAGTGCGAGCAATGTAACGGGGTTACGGGGCTGGCTACATATAATATATTTATCCGTAGGGTTATTGACACTGGGAGGGGCATATTCATACGTGTCGAACAACGGCATGTGATGCGGATGATCGGTGCATGCAAGCAGCGAGTGACTTGACACTGTTGAACCCGCATTTGAACCGCATGCGGCGATTGCGACAGCTGGTGACCACTTGGCAAGTTCTCAATTCGGATTCGGGCCATTCATATCGCAATTCTGACTCAACTTCTGTGCCTCAGTTACCTATATATATATATGTATGAAAAATTATTGAATGGGGACTTTCTATCTTTAATATGTAAATTAGCTTTTCAAATATAAAGTAGTGCTAATGACGATTATTATATTCTTAACATGAATTTGATAATATTAACATTTGTTAACATATAATTTTCATGTTTAAGGCAATTTTTTGTTTTTTTCAAGAGTTTCTTGCATGTTTAGATAGATAAAGAGTGAGGTGCTTGTTAATGGGGTTGGATACGTAAAAGTGATGGGATATTCTTAAGTGTCTGTCCATGGAAATTTTGCCAGGTTTTGGTGAGAACAATACCAAATTATTTGTTCAAAAAAAAAAAAAATTTAGATGGCCGGCTCGTCGGTCCTCCTCTCAATTTTGGACCAATGTTGGTCCACGATTCTGAAGTATTAAATTAATTAATATATGAATGATTCAGATTAATAGATAAAAATATTTTAAATAATTTATTAATAATATCATATTTTTAAATTTATCAATCTAATCCTTCCAACAATATACCGCTACCAACCAACTCCTCTTCCCCTCATCCACCCCCGCCGTCACCTGCAAACCACCTATCCCTTCCTTAGCTCACTCACTAGTTGTGAACTCTCTACCTTTCACCACCACAACGGTGCCCCTATTTCCGCTGTGACTCCGCCTCCACCCCTCCTATTCCCATCAATAACCCAACCCTCAACTACGAGCCCACTTCCATCCACGACCTGCGTTGCAGCCCCACCTCTGAAAGCTTCCCTCATCCCTAACTACGTCTCTCTCTCTCTCTCTCTCTCTCTCTCTCTCTCTCTCTATATATATATATATATATATATATTCAGGGTTTCACAGGGTGCCCTCCGGTCCCTTGCCTCTGCCGCTATCCTCTTCGGCGACCTCTTCAAGCTCCACTTCAACGGCCTCCTCCCCGCCATCGGTGACCTAGACGACCATGTCTTGCACATTCTGACTGGACTTCATCCACGAAGTTGAGTGTGACAAAGAAGGACATGGGAGGGGAGAGGAGCGGAGGAAGGGAGGGGAGAAGGGAGGACCAAGGTGGAGTGGGACGGCGGTGGAGAGAGTGAATTAAAAAAAAAAGTTAGTGGCTATAACAAGAAATTAAAAATTAAGAGAAGTCAACTTGGTAATTTTAGAAGTGGACTAACGTTGGTCCATATCTAAAGTGGACCAACGAATCATTAACCATATTTGTGACGAAGTTTTTATACTAGTCTTCTCTTACTCTTGGATTCAATAGTTCCTTGAGAAAATGCAACTATTTGCACGGATTCTTTTGGCTGGCACACAAGGATAAGGGCTTTTTTATATATATATATATATATATATATATATATATATATATGAGAATATCCTATTTTATCTTTATTTTTTAAAATATTTTATTTTTAATATTTATAGGAAAATTGCGTGATAGTAGCACGATTTTTTGTAAATTGTGTGAAGGCTTCATGATTTTTGTAGTATATGGAAATTGTGTGAGGGTCACACTATAGTATATAAATTATGGGACTTTTAAAATTAAATTAAATTAAATTAAAAGCAAACAAGAATACAGTGAACTATATTAATTAAATTAAATTTGATTGTGACTTATAATAAACTAAATAAACCTTAAAATTCAACTTTATAATAGAATAAAACAAAACAATATGAAATTAATTTAAATAAATAAAATTAAAACTCTAAACCAATAATCTTATTTTACACTAGCAGAAAACAAACTAATATATAACAAACTAATCTAAATTTAAACCATACTATGCACTATAATATAAATAGACCTCAAAATTAATAGAGTAGTAAAGAGAAGGAGAGTCGAATACTGATAAAACATAATAATTTATATCAAATGGATATGTTTGGATATACTGTCACAAATCTAAATATAAATGTAATTTTCTGTCATACTTTAATATAAGGTATTTGTTTTATTTAGTTTAGAATACTTTAATTTAGCCTTTTTTTTTTAGTAAGGACTTTAGTTTAGTATTAAAGCAAAGCAAATTTAGAGATCTAATTTAGTTTATTTTCGTAACTTTAAGTTTATACTTATTTGGTATAAAGCAAAATAATAGGTTTAGTTTTTGTATTTAAATAAGTTTTTCTTAGGTTGAATTTTTTTTAGGAAAATTTTATTTTATTGAACAGCAAAATTTTGATATTTAGATTTATAGTTTAAATTACTTAGACTAATATAATTTATTTTTATTATATTATAATGCTAAATTTTGAGGTTTATTTATATTATAGAGCATGGTATAATATAAATTTAGATTAATTTATTATATTTTAGTTTGCTTTTCGTTAGTGTATAATAATATTATTGCTTTAGGGTTTTAATTTCATTTATTTAGATTAATTTCATGTAGTTTAGTTTTATTCTATTACAAAATTGAATTTTGAGGTTTATTTGGTTTATTATAGAATATGATCAAGTTTGATTTGATTAGTATGGCTTGGTATATTTTAGTTTACTTTTAATTTAATTTAATTTTGAGGGTCTCATAATTTCTACACTATATAGAAATCGTGTAACCCTCACACAATTTCTAGTTACTTTAATAAATCGTGCTACTTTCACACGATTTTCCTATAAACACTGAAAAAAGGGTATTTTGAAAAATAAAGATGAAACAAGACATTTTCAAGATCTTTTTTCTTTTAATATGGGATTTGATTTTTATATGTATTGGAAAATGGGAATTGGAGGGATTTTATATCGACATAAGGTTTAAATGAAGTCATAAAATTCGATTTCTGTGTAACAAATTTTTTTATTAAAATGAAATTGAAAATTCCAATTTCAGTTTAACAAAAATTAGAATTTTTGATTTCATATCAAATGAAAAAACTAAAATATTTTTAAAACAAAAAACATATTTTATGATTTCATTAAAATATTTTAAAACAAAAAATGGAGTTTCCAATTTTATTAGACGACAAAACATCAACTCCAATACTAAAATCAAAATTTCATATTTTGATGGAAAATCATATTAGAGTAAAATCCCCTAAAATCTTATATTATTGCGCATAATCTTCTCAAATCTCGTATAAAAAATAAATTCCTGACATTTTCATATATAATTTTTTTTTATTTTATATGTGTGAAAAAGCCCAAGGATAAGGCTCTTCTTGGACTGCTTTTTCATTTTCACTTTACAATTTTAATTCCACGAAGACCAAGAAAAGAAAATAACACAGAATAGGCATGCATAATAACAAAATTGCCACGACTAGGTTAAGGTGGAACTTTATGTTCAAAGATAAAGAGTGGGATTAAATAGTCTTATATAAAAATTTCATATGACCTTGTCATATCTTAATCAATAGTAGAAATTAACATATGATAAAATCATATAAAATTTTCATATGAAATGATCCATTCTTGACAAAGAGTATTGTTGTTGTTGTTGTTGCATGTCTATAGAATGTGTGAAGCCCAACCTAGCCCACGCACTCTCTCACTAGCATTTCTCATTTTTATTTTTATTTTTCAATTGTCATGTTTTTCTTTCATTTTATAATTCTAGAATCAAGTTTGTTTCTACAAAGATTATCGATGTGTTTTCTAGTGGAATGATTTTACATTTTCAAGAATATGACTACAAGAATATAAAAATTTTATATTTGATACATGCTCAAGAAGAAAAAAGTTTTCTACAAGATGCATTTCTAAAATAAATTTGGGTCCTTTTTTTTATTCCTATCCCTCATAAGAATTTAGCATTCTCATAGGAAGTAAATATTTTTGAAAAATGAGAAAAAGACTTTATTACCCATATTGTTATTATTGTTGTTGTTGTTGTTGTATTTGTTGTTGTTGTTGTAGTAGTAGTAGTAGTATGTAAAATTATGTCTAAATATAAGTTAAATGTATTTGACAGTTAATTTTTGAATTGAAATTATAAGGGATACTTTTCAAAAAATATCATATTTCTAAAAATATTAATATCAATCAAATATAAAAATAATTTATTTTTGGTGAGTTCTCTGGTACCTTTGCTCTTTTGTGCCTTTGATACCTTTTTTATTTCTTACCAATGAAAACATAATATATGTTCTCTTATAGGGTGCACCTTAAAAAATTTGGTGCACGTTAGAAAACTCAAGATGCCTTTTTCTCATCCTTTGTTGACCTATCACCCAAAGGATGCTGCACTCGACTCTTCACCTCATCCTTATTCTCATTCGCCTTATTCAAACTAGAATTGTTACTATTATCATTGTTATTACTCACCATCACAACGACATGGATCGAAGTTGGCTGTTCACTAGTAATAGTATACTTACTATACTCCTGAACTGTCTCAAACGCAAGATGCTCAACAAGCAACCTTATTATATTATGTTGAGTGAAAAGATCCCAGCAAGCTTCGAAATAGCCCAAGCAACCACTGCTTGAACCTTCATTGATCCTTCTTTGAGGATCTTCGCAAAAACAGAACACAGCCCAGCATGGATCATATGCTCCCCGCTCACAGGGTCACACACCAACAACCCAATCACCCTCGCAATGTTCTCTTGACCCTCCATCTTCCCTTCCTTGACAAGCTTCAATAACGGACCAACACTACCTTCCATGATTATCAGCTTCCTGTAGCAGTCATTGTCATGTGACAATGAAACCAGTGAGCCGCCACACCAGCACATTCGTCCATGGAGCTCGTGCGGAGGATTGCGATTTGTTCCCAAATGAGTCCTAATATTGGTTTGTTGGTGGCGATTGGCGAGAGACCAAGGTACTTGTCGATGGGGGCAGAGACGCGGAGGATCCTAGAGACGTCACGAATAGAGTTCTCAAGGTGGGAAGACATCTTGTGGAATGCGGTGGCAAGGATGATGGTGAACATGTGCTTCACGAGGTCATTGTTAAGGCACTTGAGGACCAAGGAGAAGGCCTTGTTGAGGACTACTCATTATCGATGACAATGTGCGGAGGGGTTTTTCTCTTTTGGGCTGGGTTTCTAACATGCACCAGATTTTTTTAATATTCACCCTACAAGAGAACATGTGTCATGTTTCCATTAGCAAGAAATAGAAAAAATACCAAAAGTACAAAAAAGTAGAGGCATAAGAGATCTCACCTTTATTTTTAGGCATATTCTATAAAATTTAGGCATATCCCATAAAATTTTTAAGATTTAAGTATGCATACCTAATCATCTCAAGTGTCATGTCTTAAAAAGTTATTTCTAATAATAATATTTTCAAAAATATTATTCAAAAATAAAAAAATTAATTAACCTATCAAAACGCACTCTCAATTTCCCTTTTTTTTTTTGTCATAATTACTCACACATTTGGAGAGGTGTTACTTGTATATTTATGGGTAGAGATTTAAAAAAAAAAAAATGTTTAAAAAATAAAATGGATTTACTTTTGTGTTTTTGGTGGTGCCTTTCGAAGACTACTTCTCTTGTCTTCATAATTTTTCTCATTCTTGGGCCGTTGGATGACGGGATGGGGATGAGAAAAGTATAAACGAAGTCCCCATAAAGGTGGCCAGCCAGTCACATGTCTGATTTGACACACTTGGCCTCACATTCTTAACTCAAATCACCATTTTTGTTTGAGAAATATTTTTTGTATCATTTGATTGGTAGATATTTTTAGACATTCAAAAAGAGAAAAGAGAAAAAAATTATAAAAAAAATAAAATAAGTGAAATGATTGATGGAAAGAGAAAAAAAAAAAGAGGAGATGTTAGAAGTATCCACCTTTTTAAGTGTACAAATAACATATCTCTTTTTATTTTGTTTTGTTTTGTTTTTTTTTTCAGGGCACCCTCCCTGTTTCTAAGCTCTACAAATTACAATAAACAGAAAGTACAGTACAAATAGTTCTTGGTTGAGGCATTTGCAAGCCACACAGGACGCATGATGCGTTTGTATAGGCTTTTCAAGATAGATAACTTGCATAATTAATAAGGGTCTGTCAATATTAGTGCTGTAAGATTTTGACCAATCAACCCACATGTCGCCGTGGCGTGACATTTTCAATATTCCAACATTTGTTGGAGTATGAGTACTCTTAACAGCTCTTTGGATAAGGAGAAAAGGAGTGGAAAGAAGTAGAAAGGAAAGAATAGGAGCAGAATATGATATTTTCTTTTGTTTGGATGTATAAAAAGAATAGGAGCAGAATCTGATATATTTTTTTTTTTTTTAATTTGGATGCATAAAAAATTAGGAAAGAAAGAAAATTAAATGAGTGGACTCCACATAAACGTTTTTTTTGCAGATATGCGAAGAAAACTGAGAAACATAAGACAGTGATACAATTTTATCATTTTAACCATCGGTAGGATCATTTAATGACGACCAAACAGATAATAATAGTGTAACTTTAATTAGTTGGGCAGATGCTTTTTAATTAAATATTTAATATAAAATATAAAATATATTTATTTGTGTTATAAACTTTTAAAAAATATGTTTAATTATGAAAGAAATGAAACAAAATAATATGTCTAAATTATATCAATTATTTAAAAATATGCTAATATTTATGTCATTTTATATGATATAAACTTTTTTTTCTTTGCATTTCTCCATATCCAAACAATAAGAAAAAAAATATACTTTTCTTCTATATTTTTTTCTTCTTATTTTTTTTCTCTTATTTTCTTGCTTCTTATTTTTTATTCCCATCCAAACAATGCATTTTGCTCGGGACATATATAACAAGTCACATTGGCAATTCATTGAGAATTTCAATTTTTATATTTGCTAATTTCAAAATTTATAAAGTAATCATTTAATGTTGATTCATTTTTATCATAAAAAAATATGTTTGATTGCTTGTTTGCAAAGCTTCTAACTATATCTAAAGCAGTTGCTTGCTAAATTATCATTGCCGGCAAAGCAAGAACGGACGGCAGCGACGTCATCAACCACCGCAGCAACTACAAAAGCTAGCATTGTTTTCACCCTTATAATAATAGTTGACTGAGAATCCAGAGTTTAATCTGAACCCAATAAAATAAAAAATACAAAAAAAATCAGATTTTAACGTAAGCTAGAAGTCCAAAATGCGCACACCAGATCTTACGTGTCAGTCCTCCATAACCTGCCTCATTATTTGAGAGTTGATACCCTTTTGGTAGTCTTCATCTCACGATCGACCTTAGGCAAATCAATATTATAATTTTATATGTTAAATAAAAAAGTATGATAATTGAACATATTAAAAAAAAAATGGTGCTTTAGAGAGTTTAAAAAAAAAAATCACCTAGAACTCGCACCACTGTAAACACTGTACTACAGTGTTGAGAGTTCAACACTTAGAATAAAAAAAGAAAAATAATTTTTTTATACTTTATTACAATTTTAAAATGAATTTAATTTAAATATATTGATAATATAAAATAATTTTATATTATTAACTATTAGATATAGTAGAAAATTCCAACTCATATAACTAATCACCCATTATAATAAAGAATCCACCATAATTTCTTACTTTCTAATATTTCTATTAGATGACAGTGTAAAACTATTTTACACTACTAATGTATATCAATTAAACTCTTTCAAAATAATAATAACAAAAAAAGATAACTTACCTAAATTTTCATCTATAAATAGAGTGGCATCTCACAACAATTTTGCAAAAGTGTTTAAGGGTGTTTGATAGTGTTTAAGAGCACACGAGAGTGTTTGAGCATGTGTGCGATAGTTTAAAAAAAAAATTGAGTGAAATTGGCTTATTTTAATCCTAAAATTGCAACACATCGCTCCAAGTTTACCAAATTTTGTGTGACATGTTGTGATTTCAATATTTTGTTAGATTGAAATCATCATATTTTTAATTTTTTTTAAATACAATAAAATTCCTATTAACAACCAAGAATACAATAACAAATTTAAAAACCCTCATCTCACTTGATTTTAATTTTAAAAAAATGTTATTTCAACATAACATAGTATATATTTTATTACCATATCAGAAAAAAGAAAGATATAAATCTTAGGCTTCGATTAGAGTTTTATATATGATGAAAGAGAGATAAAATGAGATTAAAAAAAACAAGATGTAAAGTGGAATAGATAATAATATCCTCATATTTAAATATTTTATAAATTTAATGAAAGGGGGGTAAATGTATGATAATCTTTCCTTAACCCTACAATTTTTTTTAAACCTTGCAATTTGAATAGACAAAATTCAGAAGCTTTGAGCAATAAGAGAAAAGCAAAGTGTAACTTGCTATTCTATTCTCTCCCTTTAAATTGCTTTCAAACATAATTTACTCAAGTTTGTTCATGAATAATTCTCTCTCTTGTCATCCTTACAAACATGCCTTTAGTTATTCTCTCAATGCTTATCATCAATCATTTAACAAGATATGTGTCTTTCCCTTCTTTTTCTTTAGTTTATACACATGCCTTTTACTAGAGATAATATTACTTGAAACACCATTGTGTACTAAATATGAGTTTCCCTCTTAACTTAATTAAAATTTAAATCATAATTTATTTTATACTTGGGATTAACTCCTCTATTAAACTCAACATATTAATGACGTCCCCCTTTTTATCATATTCATATAATATTTATCCTTTAATTTAAAACTCTTTGGTAGGGTCGATTAGTTTGCAATAAAGAAGGTTCCATTAATTGTGCCTTCCCAAATAAAATAATCTTCCCCATCTTCGTGAAGGAAGTTATCATTCGTTAAATAGACGGTGATTTTTACTTTAATGGTGTTCTTAAAAATGAAAGTTTATTAACTTCAATTTAAATCAGGCATATATTAGCAAGTGAGTAGTAAAGAGCAATTAAGAGCAAAACCCATAGTGGGTCAACTTGATTCGAATCAAATTAGTCGAAATTTAATGGACTTTTGAATATTGATAGTTCATAAAAAAAAAGAGTTAAAATATATATAATGTTATTTTAACAAATAAATTTCAATAAAAATCAAACTTTTTAACATTTTTCATAAGTAAAAGTTGCCAGTAATTACTAAATACGCTCACTTATCATCCTTACTTGAGTTTATTAATATGAAATTTTGTCTCAAAAAAAAAAAGTTACACGCAGATATATAAAACAAGCATCAATCAACATTAACTGGAATACATAATAGAATTAAAATATAGGTTAAATTAAGGCTTAAGTACATTTTTAGTTTTTATAAATAAAGGTCATTTTAATTTTTGCCTGTTTAAAAAAATTGATTTTTAGCCCATCTTTTTTTTAATATTATATTTTTAGTCCTTACTATTCTAAATTTTGGTCCCTACAAATATTTAGAATAAACATTTAATCCTTACAAATATTAAAAATTTGGTTTTTAATTGTTATAAATATTTTAAAAATTTTCTTTTAGTCCATATAAATATTATAATTTAATAGTGGCTAATAACAAGGACCAAATATAATATTAGAAAAATTAGAGACCAAAAGCCAAATTTTTTTTAGTGAAACTAAAAATTAAAATGATCTATATTTATAGAAACTAAAAATATATTTAAGCCTTAAATTAATTTATAGGTCCCATAATTTCAAACTATTTTAAATTAGTTCATATATTTTGAAAATTTTCAATTAAGTCTTTATACTTTAAAATTTTGCAATTAGATCTCTATCATCAAGTAACCATGCATTCTTTGCTAAACTATATACACGTAATGATTAATCATACTTTATTACACTCAAATATTAGGTACTCTCATAGGCTTTCAATTGAATTTGTTAATGCCATTGCTTTTATCTAAGTTTTATCTAAAATATCTTTCCCTCTTACTTACTTCTCATACGTATTCTGAATGTAATTAAAAATCAAGGTGTTTAGTTTCAAAACATAATGTGGTCTTTCTTTTCTTTTATTTCCCATCTAACTCATAAACTGGTAACACTTTAACATGATTGACAACCACATGTATATAGTGTAATGGATAATGGACGACCAATTGATAGTAGGAACTTAATTACAAAATTTTTAAAATATAAAGATCCGACTAAAATCTTTTAAAATATAAGGTTTTATCTTAAAATGAGTTCAATTGCTATATATTGATAATATAAAAGAGTTTTATATTATTAATCAATTAAATATTTGTGTTTATAAGACTTTTAAAGTAAAGGATAGTTAAGTCAAATATTTTTTATTAATGTGATAATATATGATTAAATATTTGTGTAAAAAATTTTATACTAATAGTACATATAAATTAAATTTTTTTAAAATACGCTAAAACTATAGGGGCATGCCGTTTAAATTAACCTAAAGTATATTGTTTATTTTTTTATTTTTATTTTTGGTATTAAAAGGTGTAAAATCTGCAAACCAAAAAAGTAAAACTGTATTGTTTTTCTTTTAAATATATAAATTGCATCAATTTCATTTAAAAAATATTTATATTATTAATTTAATTTTTAATAATGAAAATGTTATTACTTTAGTTCTTTTAATGAAAAGTAAGAGAAATGAAAAATAGGTGTGTTTGGATAATTTTTTTGGGCAAAAAAAAATACTTTTTTAACTAAAAAAATCACTTTTAAAATATTTGGATAAATTTTTAAAAATAATTAGCATTTCAAAAAATTATATTTTCAACTTTTTAGTAGAAGCTGAAAAGAATAATTTCTAAAAAAAAACATATTTTTAACTTTTTTAATTATATATAAAACTTTAGTTTCATTATTATTTTTTAAAAAAATTGAAACAAATGCATCTATAATGTAGTCTATGTTTTAGAATTAATTTGATAACAAATTATATGATCGAGAGATTAAATTGATGACACTTTATATTATTAAAAGATTAAATTAATATAAAAAAATCTTTAAAAGTCAAAATATTATATGTTAAAATATCTAATTAGCGAGTGACAATATGTAGAGAGTGATAACTCAAAAAATAATATGTCAATTATATGTGTACTCCCATTAGCAAAGTAATAAAGCCTATTTGACAAATGGATGAATTTGGCAAATGACAGTAAATATTTGCATATTATAAGCTAATATAATATTTTTATGGACTAATTTATTTGCAAGTTAATTTTTCAAGAGCCAAAATAATAGTTTTTTTTTTATAGAAAAAGAAATACTCCTAACAAAGTTGGTCAAAGATACAATCAATGCTACTTTTTTTCCCCCAAAATAGCAGTTTACCAACTTAAGGCCCATTTTTTAAAACTATTTCCATCCAAAAAAAAAAAGGCAAGAATTTAATTTCTCAAAACATTTTAAATAGAAATAATTAAAAAAATTGCTTTTACCAAAAGTACGTTGAGAAGCCATATTTTTCATTTTTCGGTAAAAAAATTAAAATAAACAAACACTTGGTCAAGAAGATGGCATGGCTGGAGGGCCCAGCCCTTGTTGTTTGGAGCATCTTGTTATATCATCCTCTCCCTTGAAGGCAAATCAAATTCAAACGAAAAAATCTCCTTTGAAGGCCTAAAGAGAGAGAGAGAGAGAGAGAGAGAGAGAGAGGGTGGGGGGGAATTGTAGCCAAGTTGTTGGACAAGTGGAGTAAAATAGAATATTGTATTTAACAAATTATAAGTTTGAGCTCTCATCCGCCCTCTTAGAATGAGAACCGTAAGGTTAAATTTTTTTATAAGTACCTTTTGAGCATGGAGCTTTTATTTACTTTTAACTGAGTGCCATCCGGTCAGTTTAAATCTTTTGTTAATAAAAAAAAGAAGAATAAAAAAAGGAGGGGCAAAATTGTGACACCAAAGCGTTGTCGTTTTAGGAAGTGTCTTCCGTCCGTTACCGAGTAATGACAAGAGGAAAATGTCATGTTTGTATATAGGCTCAAAAACCAGGCATAGTTGCCAAACACTGTGTAATACCAAGATACCACTCTTCTCTATCAGATTGTCCTTCAAAACCTCTCTCTTTCCCTTCCTCTTCTTCTGGGCCACCAACCCCGCTTTTCCCCATTTTCCGTGGCAGTTTCACCTGTTCCAAACAAAAACACACACAAACAGCTCCAACAAAAAGAACAAGCAGCAATAGCACATCACACTCTTTCAATCCTTCGAACACTTCCCTTCTAATCGGTAACTTCTCGCTCTCACCTTGTTCACAGCAAAAAAAATGTTGATACCCATTAGTGCAAGTTCTGATTTTTTTTTTTCAGATTAGTTCATCCCCCCCCCCTTTTCTTTTTGTTTCATTAGACGCTTTATTATGATGTCTTTTTTTTTTCTTTTTTCATTTCTATTTTTTCAGTGTCTGAAAAAGTTTATTGTCGCTGGTTCCGATTCAGTTCTGGGAAGATCTGGTCTGGGTGATCTGAATCAGTGAGATTGGTAACAATCTGGGGTAGTTTTATCAACGGGTCTTTGGAGAAACTGCACGTTGAGTTTAAATCCACTTGGAAGCAGGTTTGTGTTGGTAACCGTGACGACACCGTTTGGTTTTCTGGAACAATTCCTGTTGTTGTTGTTGTTGCTGTTGTGGCAGTGAGATCTAGTAGAAAACACAACCTTGAACCTTTGATTCTGTTTTGTGTGAACCATGGAGACGCTTGTTGTTGTGGCACAGCATAGGAACCAGTTCTACAGCAGGTCCAGGGCACAGGGCCATGCTCGGTTTGGGCCTTCTTCACCTTCTAGGGACTTTAGGGGCATCAATTGCAGGACTTTTCAATCGGGGACTGGTATTCTTCCAACACCTTTGAAATCTTATACTTCTTCACCTGTGACCAAAAGGGTATGTTCTTCATCACCTTCCCCAAAAACACCATTGCCCTCTCCAAACTCTACTAGCTCAGATATCAAACCCCGCAGCAAAATTGCCACCCCAAAGAGCGCTCCAATTGCTATCAATGGCAAAACTTGTAGAAAGGAGAGAAATTTCAGTGAAGAACATGTTCCTGGTGGAAGCATTTTGTTCTCAGAACTTTGGGCTGGACCAACCTACTCAAATTCGCCACCACCAAGTTCCTTGCCTATCCCGAAATTCTCTGTTAGGCCAAAGAGGACTGTATCCCTTGATCTGCCTGGTTCCTCCCCTGAGGTTGAATTGCACCCGGTTGCCAAGTCTGCACCCTCTTCCCCTCGCAGGGAGCATTCCCCTTCCACCAGAGACCTCTTTGCTAATGCTGATTCTGCTACCAAGACCTTGCGTCGCATTCTCAATCTTAACTTGGATGATGAATGAGACTCAAGGAGCAACTGGTTGCTGTAAATAGGCCTTTTTTTACTTTTTAGTGAAGTTGGGTTAGCGTTAGGTGTATATAGAGTGACCAAATAAAATTTGTAGCTTTGAGTTTGTGTAGCTTGCAGTAGTGGTTGTCGTGTGGTGCCCTTGATGACAATGATGATTGATGGTTGTGCTGGGTTGACAATCTCCAAACTTTTGGGAATTGGAACAAGCTTAGAAGTGGAGAGGGTAAATGGGTGTATACTTAAGGCTCTTATGGGAGCACAGGGTTTGCTATGACTCATGTGACGTGGATGGAGGCTGCCATGAACATGGTTGGGAAGCTGAATGATGGTAACGGGTAGGAGTGGCATGGAATAGACTTGTTTGACGGGGTTTTAAACTCATTGGGCATGATGTTATATTCCAGCTGAATCCTGAATTCATGATTTGTGGTTCAAAGTATGAAACTCCTCATAGAATGGTTAACTTCCTCTGATCCGGCATAGGATTTAAGACTCTTGCTTTATAGTACATACTGTAGGTTGTAGAATCTTGCACTTACAAAAACCCTATAGAGCTCAACCCTGTAGTCCTTTCTTTCCTTTTTTAGTTTTTCACTTTCTTACCATTAGCTTTTATCATGCTAGTCTAATCTGTTTCCCTTTCTTTCTAATTATACAGTGTGTGTGTCACTGATAGTTCAGTCTCCTAGATGATCTAATGTTTACTAGTTACTAGTTTTACTACCTTGCCTACTGATCCTTCTTCTCTCCTACTTTTATTTCTTTCTCTTTGTCAAATTCTCATTCTCATTTCACTCTCCTAGTTATCTTACCAGTTAGTAGTTTTATTACCTTGCCTACTGATCCTTCTTTATCTCCTAGATATCTTTCTTTCTCTTTGTCAATTTCTCATTTCTTAGCTGCCCTCTGCTAGGGCGTAGTTTGTCCCTTCTCTATCTTTTCTGATTTTTTGCAAAGAAAAGTTGGAAGGGGTTTAGTTAAATTTTTTATAGCTGACTGCTTTAGTTTTTTAGGGTCAATCCGTGTCACATTAGCTGTTAGTAAGCCCCTGATGTTTTTCTTTTTGCCTTTGGTTAATGTTCTTTCCTTAGTCTTCACTCAGCTTATCTTCCATGGAGAATGTCGAGCATGCTATGCCAACATTAAGGTGAGATCTTGCTTGATGGTTCTTTAAATGCTTCTGCTTATTTTTCATGCTATTCTATTGCAGTTAATGAGAATTGTTTCAATGTGTGAATCAGGGAGGCGAAACGGTACCCAGGCTGTTTTGTTTGAAGATGTGGTCATGGTCTTCCAAATCGTTAGTTAGATGGCAAATCAGTTTTTTTATTCTTCTTTTTTTGTTTTAATGTGGCCCCTTGTGGTTCATGTGTTTTTCTGTGTTTATTTGTCTGTGCTTGTATGATCTGCTGAAATAGAATTTTAGTGACTATTATATCTATGGTACTATGTTATATCGGAATTAAGTACTTGATTCTCCTGACTAATTTATAGCATTTCTTTGAAAGCTATGGCACCATGGGCTGTGTTTTGATGAAAGGAACTTTATTTTTCATATCATTTGTTGATATAATTGCTACTTGATAAACTGAATTTGGTGTTCACAATATTGATTGGAACTTGGACAGACATTTTCAGCAACTAGGTGTAACGTTCGCACCAATTCGAAATCTGGGACAGGTATTGATATACCTTCCTACAGAAGGGACCAATATGTTCCCCATTTGTATGGACAATGCGGAAAGTGCTCTAAAGATTTACTGTACAAAGAATGTTACTATTATAGCACTTGCTCCGTTATCATATTGGTTGTCCTGTTAGGCTGTTGCATGACCTCATGAAAAAAATGCCTATGGTTAAAAATCCATGTAACATGTTTGTTTTAATTGTTTTATGAAAGAAAAAATTTGAAGGCCAAGTTCCTGTGCAATTTTTCCAAACCGCGGAGCATCTGTTGTTCTGAATGGTTCATGTCCTCGCTTATCATACCATTGTCATGGGGCGCCATTTCCCCACGAGGAATTACGATGGGGTGCCACTTTTCTTAAAGGAGAGAGATCTTAGAATTGTAGGTTTAATTTTAATCTAAAAGTTATTTCAAGAGATATGATTACTATTAATAAGGTTATTCTGGTTATATGCTTAGTTGATATTGGACTTCAACACACTTTCTTAATTATAATTAAACATCTGGAGCATAAAGTTTGAAAGATCACGTATTTGCATGCAAATGACCCAACATTGAGTATAAGTTCTCATCATCTAGAAATTTGAAGAATAAAATGACGAATGAACTTTGCTCCACATATTCCTATTACTCGGTTAGGCATCTATACAAACAGATTAAGTGCAATATTTACACTGCTCCTGCAATGCACCTAATGGCTACACTACCTCAACCAAAACGTGAATACAAGAGTTGAAAATGAAAGGTGGTTATAACAAACTAGCTAATGAATTGCACACTCTATTGTATCAAGTTCTATATCAACTAGTCATGTGGTCAAGATAATTTTTATAATAATTTGGGTAATCTTTCTCGAGTCAGCATTTTGAATGAGATTAGACTCATAATTCTAAAATGGTGGATGGTACACTACGTACTGACAATACTTGGTTAGCCTCTGTTGCTAGAGTTACCATGGAACAATGATGGTAATGCTCCCTAATGTTGCTGCTGGCACTGTGGATCTATTGCATGGACTTTCAGGATCCATGTCAAGGTATTACCTACTGTTATGGAGTTCGTCTAATTTCTCTTCGATTCATTTTTTTTTTCTTGAAGTAGCTTTCATTAGCTTCTACCTTGGATAGCAAAGTCTTGATAGTAGTTTATGTCGTTGATGGTTAAGCGTTTGCCATTGATTGGCATTTCATAATTGTGCTTTTTGCCAAATGGTGCATTGAATCTATCTTCTGCTTGAGTGGTTAAGTTTTTGCCTAATTGGCATTGATGATTGAATCCCTATTTGGAATTCTTGAGCATCATGTGATGCATTTGGAGGTTATAGAACATGTATTATATCAGAGCAAGTGTCGTGGAGACGCCAAAAGAAAATCAAAGGAACCAAAGAAAAGTTGAAGATTTCTTAGAACTATGCACTACAGTGGTTGCCAGTTTCATATTTTAGATTCCCATGATTAACTGATGTGATTAGGCTTGATTTTGTCATTAGTGGATGTGATTTGTTTAGTTGTATTGTATTGTTGATTGCAAGGTGGAAATGCTAGTGCGCATCCTCCGGCTTGCGAGAGGTGTTAGTGTGTAATTTGTTAGCTTGTTTGTTATACTCACCTTCTATTTTTTTGCTCTTGTATTCACATTTTGGATGAGGTAGTGTAGTCATTTTGTGCATTGTAGAAGTGTAAACATTGCACTCTATCTGATTTGTATAAATACCTGACCCCGTAATACGAATATATAGAGCAAAGTTTATTCATCTTATTTTATTCTTTTAAGCTTCAAGATGAGAAATATATTAAGAGAAGAACTAAGATTCACACGCTGCAGTAAGAAATTTTTAATCATACTAGTACATAAGATTTGTTCCAGAGTGAGACAGTTGCATTGTCCTTTCACTTCGAAAATTCGGAGAATAGGGAAACAATCGTTATTGGCTGCTGACACCTTGATAGGGTGCTGCCTAGTGCGCTGTCCACAGGTGGTGTCGGAATTGTGTTGTTCTAATCGACTGTTTTAACCTTAAACCCGTCCCAAACATTTGCTGCGAAAAATCATAGTTGTTGGTTCCATTCACCTTTTCTACTCATACAATCCACTTTTGCATAAGGCAGATTAACAGTTATTCATTCAGTTTTCAAATTAAGCATCAGATAATTATTTGCTGAAAGTTTTTGAAATGATTTTTCGAAAAAATATAATAATAAAATTTCATCTTCTGCTTTGAAGGGGGCACAAAAGGCAAAAAGTCAGATTGACTCAGACATAATCTTTATTTATATTAAAAAGAATGTGTAGCTACACTTCAGCTACCATATTTTTGTAGAAACAAATTTCAACTCCATCCATAGATAATTCCCCATCCTCTAAATTATAGCAGAACTTAACTAGGAAACAATAAGAATTACGTCTGTATTTGGAGGGCAAAAACACGACAACATCTTTAACGGATGTAAATTAATCGAATATGTGTGTGCACTTTTTCAGGACGTACTTATTTTTAGAGTAAATTTTATATATTTATTCTATAGATAAATATTTATAAAATATAAATTTAACTAATTTAATGATTTAAATTATATGTTACTTTTTAATTTTAAATATTAAATTATATGAAGTTTAATATTTATAAATATATGTTAATGTTTAGTATTTGTATTTGAAAAATATATCATATATTAAAGGTTTAATTATTCTGTAGATTCTTATAATTTTACTCAATTTTTAATTTGATTCCTATAATTTAAAAATTCATAATCAGGTCCCTACAGTATATAAAATTTTTTAATTAGATCCCTACCATTATAAAAAAAAAACATAATATTCCATGAATATTCCATTTTTATATCTCTTTTCACCTTCACCCTTCCACCACTCCAACCACCCAAGTCATCTCCCTCTTCACCACTCCTGCACTGAGTCGAACTCGCTTAGGAGGTGGTGCCATTGTTGCTGCTGAGGAGCAATAGAGCTCCGCCTCTAGGACCTCGTCATTGACACCTCCACCCACCACTTCATCAGCCACACCACTGCTGCTATGTTGTTGCTCACATCCAAGTTGAGTTGCCATAGAGTTTCCTACGCCAAGTTGAACTCGCTCAAGTGGTGGTGGTGGTGGTGTTGTCGCTGTTGAGGAGCGGCGGAGGAATGGGCAAGGGAGTCGATGGCGGCCATGGACGTGGATGAGTGGGGGGTGGTGGCACACAACTAGAAGAGGGTGGAGGACGCCCTGTTGCTCACAGTGCTAGTAGTGAGGTAGATGAGAAGTTGGCATGGCGACAGTGATGGGTGTTGAAGATGTGGCTGCAGTGGTGGGTGGAGGACAAGACAACATCGTTGAAGGTAGAGGAAGAGGATGGTTGAGGAAGGGTGGTGTTGATCAAGAATAGATTATACTAAAAAGGCATATTGATAGTCTATATTATTTTTAACTATAGATTTTTATTTTATATATATTGAATGATTTAGATCAATAAAGTGTGTGGTACACCTGACTTCATTATATGTACCATAGCATTGCAATGAATTTTTTGTAATGGTAGTTAACTACAGGGACTTGATTAAAAAATTTTATACATTGTAGGGATCTGATTTCAAATTTTTAAACTATAGGGACCAAATTAAAAATTAAATAAAATTATAGAACCTACAGAATAATTAAACCTATATTAAAATAAGGCAAGGCAATCTAGATCAAATTACTTTTAAATTACTTAACATTTAAAAATTAGTATTTAATAAAAAATTTAATTCAATCATTAAATTAACGGAATATATATTTTTTTAAATTATTTAATAAAATTAGTATGACAAAACTTATTCTACAGTGAGTAAATTTCTACCCTTTTCAAGAGAATGCACGCAATCATTCTAACTTCTAAGAGAACATTTCCTACTGCATCGTGAACAGTGTGTTGCAGAATTTTTTTTTTACAGAAATTTCGTAAACTTCAAATCAATGAATGGATATGTTTTTTTTTTCTTCCATCATTTCACACAACTTGTAAAAACTTTGGGCCACTGATTTCATTTCCTGTCAGACTTTGCCAAAGTCTCGGTGCAATTATTCCATCGAGTCCCATTATTTGAATTATTTTTCAGATATTAGATGAGATATTTAGTCCTAAAGTGTGAGCTTGAAGAACGTGAGAATTATTTAGAATACTTTTATGTTCGAAAATCCTCGTATTCTCTTAAGTTCCCCTATTTAATGTTGTGTATTAATTTCTCTTATCTTTTCAGTTTCATGAAATGGCCAGCACTTGAGATTATCTCTTTACATACATATATATCTGAAAGATGTCACAACGACATACATTTCTCAATCTCATCTGTCAGAACACTGAAAGATGCCAAAGGAGTCGCCATCTCTAAGGTTCCTTTTCCTTGTTCTTTTATTATCATTTACTGAGCATCTTAGCATATGAGCATGCGCGCTTTTTAGTTCCTTGGGTCCCAATGCCGTTGTGTTCTTCAGTTTTTACCCCCACCTAATCATCCCATTCCATTCCTACACGTCAATTTCTCTTATTAATGGTTCACAGGCCAGTTTTAAGGTTGCTGACTGTTTTCATAAGCTATTGCCATTTTCTCATTTTTGGATTCATGTGGTAACTTATGGTTGGCACTAATACTAGTCCATAGTCATGTATATATATAAGTTCTGGTTTATCATTTTGCCTGAGATTAAGCAATGACCCATCTCAAATCCAAATCCGACGAGTACTTTTATTGCATAATTCATATTTCATAATGATGGAAATGATAAACCAGTAATAAGTAATTGATCTTCAAAATGGTAATCTGGGATCTCTTATTCCATGTGCCCCAAAGCTATAGTTACTAGAATTGTGTAAAGCCAATGATTTAATCATGTTACTGTGACCAAATATGCGCAAGAGAGAAAGGGAGCGTATTAAGGCCTATCATATTACAGACACCTTTACCATAACTCTGTCGGCTTTTTCCTTTTTGGTACATAACTCTTTTGGCTTTTTCAAGTCCGTTCACTTCTGCTAGGAAATGCTAGTATTTCTTTAATGATGACTCCAGTTATTTTATACCCTTTTTGTTGTCTATGCCTGATCAGAACACACAATAGTTGGCATCATTATTATCATGGATTAGGGGTTTAAAATGTAGGATAAGAATTTTGGTTATTTAATTAATCAGGAACGGCTTTTAACCCGAAGTTTGAAAATTTTGGGAATCCTCTGTCATATACGTATCATAGTTTCTAAGTGTAACCTAATATTCAAATAATTGGATAATGAAGTAATGGGGAACGAAAAGGACTTGTAGCAAAATGTATATTTTTCTGTCAATGTCAGTTATTTAGAGTATAATAATGGTTTGCTGAATTCTTTCTCAACCTAGAGGTGAAAACAGTAAGGATAATAATAGTCATGCAGAGAGGGAATCTTTGTGAGAAATAATTAACCGGTCCCCAACTAAGATAATAGGCAGCGTCATCATTATCATCAACTCACAGAAGAAGGAAAAAAAAAGCACTTGTTTTCAATCACACGTCATCATCATCTGCTTCGGCCGAAAACCAAGGGGGGGCAAAACCAGAAGCAATCGAATTAGTCATCACTTCACTTGGATTGAACTCTACATCCTCTCTTATCTCTCTATTTGCAAAGGAGAGGGAAAGAAAAGGAAAGGAAAAAAAAAAAAAAAGGAGGAAAAAGACTTCAAAAAGGGATAAAAAGACCATGCTGATTACAAAGAAATGCTACAAGTCATGAAACCATGATGAAGAATTGGGAAAATTTTGACTTGACTTTCTCTGCGTTGCTGGCTGGTTATCTTATTCTTATCCTCGCTCAAAATGCAGGACTTGGCGGCCACGATGCATGTAAAGCACGCAAGGGAAGGGACGTTGAAGTCAAGAATGTCCATTACTATCAAAATCTAAATTTTCTACACCATCTAACACCATCTCTTGGTGGCGGCATTCAGGGCTGCAAAAAGCTTTCTCTCCTCTGCAAAAACACAATCTATTTGATTACCATGAAGTTTTCTAAACTGAATGAAAGTAACTATACAATACCAAAAAATGAAAAAATGAAAATAGATCACAAAGTCACAAGAAGCATACAAATACCCATAATGCAAAGTGCAAAAGGTTAACACTGACAAACTGAAATTTAATTACCTATAAATAAAGATGTCCTTTGTCTGATCAAGGTGTTTCTTGCAAGTGTAACAGAAGCTCAGGAAGTTCCCGGAAGAAGGTTGAGATTTTTTGGGCAGAGAAAAATAGCTCTCCACAATGCAATTATTGAATATATGGGTGGTTCTTGGGTTAGGTCCATGGGATATCACACGTGTGTACTCCTCAGAAAGCTCCATCTCACTCAAAGACAGAACACCACCCGTAACAACAACCACCTTGGGAGAATCCTTTGCATAGATTCCTGAATTTTGAGAATCCTTGGTTCTAACATCATCATCATCATCAGCACATGTTTGTGGAGAGAATGTGGAAGGTGATGGCAGGGGAGGGATCTTCACTCTAAGCCGTGTCCCAAACAGAACCTTCCCCTTGTTTGGTTCACCACAATTCTTCTCATGAATTGCCTCATCATCCTTAAGGGTACCTACAAGAGCAAGGCCAGTGCCTTTGAAATCCACCTTGTTGTCCCATGAGGTTGTGTTTTCTGAGGAGACTTTCTGGGGAACTGTTTGGGTACTTTTGTCATGGGAGAATGGGTTCCCAAAGCCAAAGCCAAAGCCAAAGCCAAAAGGGGACACTGCCCTTGTGTCAAGGGTTGAAGTTGGGCTCCTCAAGGACTCGGTTCCTGAGAGAGAGAGGCACTTGTTGGTGAAATCTCTGAACTTTGGTGACCCAAAAAGGGAAGGGATGGTCCTCGCGTAACTTTGATTTGGAGATGGCTGGGTGCTGTGATCAGCCATCAAAGCTGGCTTGGTCACTGCCCTTGATCTGTTCCTCAGCAGCATATGGAAAATTATGTATATGTATGTGTATATGCCTCCACTCACTGCTGTATACAAACCCAAAAGAATAATAATTAGATTCAAAACTATACAAAAACATATATGAACATGACGCTTGATGAAGAACTCACCCAAAAATTGCTAGAGTGTGATAATTACAAAGAAACCACCCTGATTGACGCAGGTTTGTATTCCCAAAAAAACAACTTCCAGTTTGAGATTCAGGATCAAGGGGCCCTTTTCCTGCTCTTGTAGCAGAGAGAATGAGAATCCTAGCGTACCGGGAATGTTTCTGTACTCGTTTTTTTGTGACACACACACACACACACAAAAGGACTTAATAGAGAAGCTATGATCTGAAACTGTCAGGGAAACTGAATTTCATCCTGGTTTCTTGTCAATCTTCTTGAGCAAGAGAAAACAGTGCGAGACACGTGATCTAAGATCAGCTCTGCCCTTGACAAGTGTTCAGGAACAGATCACAGAACATACAAAACGGTTTTGATACACACCCCCCGAGAAAACTCACCATCCCAACAACTGAACTATTGAGCTTGGCTCCTGGCTAGTGCAACTTCAGCATAGTTCATAGCCTTTCTTTTCCTTTAAAAAGAAAAAACTAGTTTTGACGCTGCAAAGCGTGCAGCTTTATGGAGAGAAAACAGGACGAGAGGAAAAAGAGAGAAGCCTTGAGCTTAGGACAAAGAGAGAGAGAGAGAGAGAGAGGGAGAGCCGTGTTTGGATTTATACGGGTGTTTGTCAAGTGTTAAATGAAGGAGAAGCAAAAGGAGTCGTGTGCATGAAAATCAAACGTTATTACTTTATAATTTTGCTCTCATTTTTAATGTAGCTTTTTCTATTTTCTAATGATCTCTCTCTCTCTCTCTCTAGATTGTAGTTGTGTCATTAAACAGAAAAATTTGTCTTTTTTTAATCTTTTCTTCACTGATCGAACGTATTTTGTCCACTCTCTCTGGTACAGTAACCTAAAGCGAGCAAATGGAAACAAAAGCTGCTCCTATGAACAAAAATTAATTCATAGATCTATATATTTTTAATCTTATGTATGCTTTTTCCATACAAAATAATGCAAAAAATATATAGATATCAGATAGACATTCAATTTCCCACCATGAAATATTTAGAATCATGTAAAATAAATATAAAAGTGTAATTAGGAATATACAATTTGGGTATTAGTCATCGGTAAGTAACTGTCATGACAACGCGTCTTTATTTACAATTCTCTCGAGAAATTCCATAATTGTTTAAAACTAAGTTAATGTAAAATTAGCATAAATCTCTAAATTAGTCCTTAATAATATTTTTAGTGGATAAATTAGTTTTTGACAAAAATAAATTAATTTTAAAGTCCCTAATAATTTTAAAAATTGTACACTTTAGTCTCTAATTTACTTGTTTTCGATAAATAAGGTAATATATATATATTGCATATTGAACAAAATATCCTAATCTTATTTCATATGGCATCTCTTTAAACTTCTCCAAACATTCAACCGAAAAAAATAAAAAAAATCCTAACACATAATGCCAATCATGGTATAAACATTTAGTAGTAACATCACTGTTTCAATTGCAATATTAGAAAGGAGATAGATTTTCAGAGTTTTTGAAATATAAGATTTAGGGTTCGATGAATAAAAAATAGTGAGTTTAGTTTTTTTTTTTAATTGTTACATATTTAAGGATGTTTGTGTTAAATATAATGAGTTAAGATATCTTGATCAACATATAACTTATATATCATATTTTTTATTAGTTAAAATAAAGAGACTAAAATATTTAATTTTTACGATTATCAAAAATCTTAAATTTAATTTTTTTATCAAATATTAATTTATTCATCGAAAATATTATAAAGGACTAATTTAAAGATTTATTCTTAAAATTAAAGACACCGCACGCTATTTTAGCTGAAAACTTAGGTCAACTAACGTGCCTTATTTTCCTACAATGCAGTACAGGATCGTCGTCATCGCTGTCATAATGTCGTACAGGTTTTAACTTGTAGCGAGCATGAGTTTTTAGGAACTTGTTTTTCGTACACAACTTATTAAATTCAAGGAGAAGCGGTAGTCCAAGCGTATTAAATTATCTTGGAGTTTTGATCTCTTCAATTTTGATCTAATCCACGCATGTTAAATCTTAATTTTGAAATGTACAAAGAATTTTCTTGTAGCTTTTGCTAAAAAAAATTATCATCCCTTAAATATCTATCCCACGAAATTTTTTATGGATGCTAAAATGCAGTGAAAATGAAATATTTGCATCCTTTCCATATCATAGAATCTAATCCACACATAGCGAAGTTAAAATGTGTAAGTTACAATATAAATGAAAGATTCATTTTGATATATAATTATTGTAAAGTGTTTTATAATATTACTCAATCATATAGTATTATATAAGTGACTTGTGAGATAATTATTATAAGAATTAAATACTTATAATTTTTATGTGTTAAAATATGATTAGACAATTGTGTAAAAATTTATATTAATATAATGCATCACAACTAATTCTTTTAATTAAGCGGTATCACTTTTATTAACCAAAATAAATGGCGATAAAAATTGTATGTATATTTTTAAAATTTAATTTATTTAAAATTATTATTTCTATATATATTATTGGCTTGATTTTTAAGAGAAACTTCCCAACAATAATCGTTAAAAGGCGGTAATAAAAAGATCACTGATAAATATTGAATTTTAAATCAACGCAGCTTAAAGTAGTTATTTGAGTTAATTTTTAAATAAATGCGAGCAATATTTTCTCTTTCTCTACATCTCGATGACTTGGACAAATAATCTGTTTCGAAATCATGATTCAATCATGCTACAACCCTTTCTCTTAACTTGTAAGTCTGCGCTTGCGGCAAAGTGTAAAATTAGATATTAGAAAACCAGAATATGGAGCAAGAAACAAGAACTTCCGTTTGTTGACATTGAGTGCAATTAACTGAATTCAGTCATTTCTTTTTTCTTCTAAATTAATAACACCTGTCAAACGCAATTATATTTGAATGCAACTATAAATAAACTCAAAATTGTTTTGTGTCGCACTAAATCATTAACTTTTAACTCATTATTACCATTTAATCATCGCACCGATTCATTCAACAAAGGGCCTATATTACCAAACTCTAGCTGAGTCATATGACACTGTGTGTTGATAAATCTGTGTGTACCATGAAATCAGCCACAACTGACGTTTCTTGCTTTATTTAATATAATATAGGTTATCTACACATTAGAATTTTGATATACCACTAAAACAAAATTTAATATGATGTTAGCATCATTTCAATTATACATAAGAATTTTAGTTCATATTTTCTTTTCAAGCGACCCACCTTATGGATTGTACACATAAAAAATGAACTGCACTGTAATAACAGTTTCCGGTATTTTAAACATTCTGCAGCACTTTTGTTTTCGAGTTTAATTTAGGTGTACTGATAGCATAAAATTTTTTTATCTTGTCATCTAATTAAAACTTTTCATTTACATGACCATTCAAATAGTGGGTGATTATATCAAAAAAATTTATTGATGTAATAATTTATAATTAGATGTCTATATAAAAATTTTTTACACTAACAATGCATTCTCATTAAATCCTTTGTTTCCTCGTGCTCTATATTATGTCCAAACTCTAAATAATACAAGATTAGGTATAATAGCGACAGTAACTCATTCATCTCCAGTTTCGTTGATATGTGCTTCCCTTTTGAATTCCAACATTTTCTTATACTTATATATATTTTTATTTCTCTAAAATCTTGTCATTTTTTTTTCAGGGTCTGAATCTTGTCATTATTTCATTGGTAATAGGGTTATATTATTTGAAAATATGTCATATTAAATAGTATATGAATTTATATCTTATTTATGATTAAAGAAGATATAAAATCAATCTAAATAAAATTTATATATTATATAATAATAAATAAAATATAAATAAGTATAATGTTGGATATAAAATATATTCGCATATTAATTTTTTTTTATCAATATAGTGAGGAGGCATTAGTGATTAGTGACGCCCACATGAAAGAGAGGGGCAGCAACTTCGCTGCAGCAGAGAGAGAGAGAGAGAGAGAGAGAGAGAAACGTACACTACACATTGGTTGTCCTCGTGGGAAGGGACCCACCATGTAAACCTACCTGTCCCACGTAACGTACTTCTACTACACCTAGGCCCAATGTGGGCCCTACCCAAAGGGAGGCATCTTTATCATTCCTGGGCCCACATCTTGCCTTATTGGGCCGAATGTATCTCGTGTGCTATAGTAAGACAAAAAATATTGCTCATTATGTTTCTTGAATTTATTTTTAAAACACTTTATTGTTATTTATGATTTTATTTATTTCAATATATGTCTTTTCTTAAGATCAATTTTCAAGTTTTAAAATTATTAAATATATTGGACTGAACTGTTTATAATCAATTGCAAGGCATTTATTAATTTAGAATTCATGTGGCAAACAACGAAATGATGTATCAATCGATTTTGCTTGTGAGGATTAGGTTAGGTCAAATCAACTATTTTACCTTCAAAATACAATCAGGTGACTGTTCTCTAGGGCAGAATATCACCCCCAGTCACATGATTGTGTTTATAACAGAAGAATAACGTCATTGAATTTCCGTTAGAAATATAAAATTATTATGGCAGCCAAAAACTGAGAAAAAAATAATCCATGCTATAATTTGAGGTTTCTACGCCAAAAAAAAAAAAATGCTAGAAGATGTTCCAATAATAAAAGAGTGATGATTAAATCTGGGTAAACATCATAGATAGTAGAAGTGTAAGATGTATTTAGAAGTTAAAATCTCTTCATATGATGCTTTTATCCTACTTATATTTATGTCATCAAGCTAGCATTTAGTATATTTGATATTTTCCTTGTTAGAAAATTACATTTACCATTTTTGCTCAATTGTTCGCAAAGAGAATAGGGTGTAGGAATTATACATAAATTTTTCAAAATAAAATCACAGTATTAAATAATACATTAATTTTCATTCAAGAGTAAAGTTACCTCCAAACAATGTGTGCATTGGTTCAAGTTTTTCTTTTATAAGAATTTTTTTTTATAAAAAATACTTTTCTAAGTTTGTTAAATAAGTTTCTAAGAACCAATATATGGTTGATTGGAGTGCTAGGCAATTCCAATCCCTTAACCAGTAATTTTGGGTTCAAATTATGAGAATGAAGAAACCTATGCTAAAAGAGACAAACCCCTTAATAAATCTTTCAGTGTTTTGAGCTGGATATAGTTGGTGGATCGAAAGCCAATTAAATATCAATAGTCAAAGATTAAAAAAAAATGTTTATGAAAAAGAATAGATAAAATAAATAATTATCTTTTCAAAAATAAAATGTTATTTTTTATTTCTTCTTCTATTTCTTAGTGCTCATTAGGATGAGTTTCTCTAAAAAGATTTTTTTTAGGATAATATTTTTTCAAAAAGTATTTTGAAAAAAAGAGAATTTATTTTATATTTGGATGTAAAATTAACTTATGTTTGAATGTAATATTAAAAGATCTTATTTTATCTTTAAATATTTTTTATGTTATAAAAATGATTTTTTTCTAGATGATGAAAATTATAATTTTTCAAAAAATGTCTTTTTGTATTTTTTCTAATAATTTTGCTTTTATTAAAAAAATTTACCCAAAAATATTAAAAGATATTTTTTTAATAAAAATATTTTTAATAAAAATAATGACACCTAAACAAGCGCTAATATTATCTTAAAAATATTTCTATATCTCCTTTTGGCTGCGGAAAGATATTTATTTTAGGTTGATATTGATTTACATTTGGTGATAAGTGAGAAAAGGTGTCGATATTTATTTTTGTACATGTTGTATGTAGTTTGAATAATGTTTAAATTAAACCACTTTAATGTGCGGAAGTGGCATGTTGAAAAATCGAAATACTTGGCCGATTTTACGAATGAGAAATATTACTCAGACAAAAAATTATTATTAAAATCATTGACAATAATTATAAGAATTATTTAACAAAGGGTTAATTGTATTTTACTTTTTATATTATATGTTATGTACACTTTAATTCTTATATTTTAAAAATATGCAAATCAATATCCTTATTTTTTTTAAATGTGCATTTTACCCAAATTATTAATTTTTCCATCAATTCTTCTATCATTTCAAGAAAATATAGAGTATCAAATTACATATTCAGAAAAACTCAATAAATTAATTTATATATGATCCAACTTTTAGGAGGATATAATACATTTAATTTGAATAAAATGTATAATTAAAAAAATATAAAATATTAATTTACATATTTTTAAAATATAAAAATTAAATATACATGACTTATAATATAATATAAGAAATAAAATGTAAATAAATCTTCAACAAAATAAAATAGTAAAAATTTATTCATTTATTTAAAATTTAATAGTATATCATATTATTTTAATAATTTAATTCTAAAAAAGTTCTACTTTTCGAATATCTTTCCTTAAAATTATTGGATGACATTAACGTGTGAAGCTTGGTCACATACGGCACACAACCCAAAATTATACAAGAGACAAGTCCGAAAATCAAATAATTTGGGATGGGACATTTCATTTTCGATTCGAAGGAAATAAGTAAAATATCAATTTCTATTTTTATTTTTTTATGCAGGGGAAACTAATAGATGGCGATGGGGAGCCGGGTGGACCATCTAGTAGAGTGTTGTTCGTATACTTTATATATAAAATAATAAAATTATCAGTAAAATACGCATAACCTTTTTTAGGTATTAAGAAATAATATTTTATTTCATTTATTTGTTAAATATACACTCTATCTTAATTTATTAGGGAGATGTTTGATTTTATTTTTTTTAGAAAAAATACACTTTTTAAGTTTTCTTTTTTAAAATTATTTTTATAAATTTTAAAAAATATATTTGGATACAACTAAAAAAAATACTTATAGAAAAAAGTCAATTTAATAATACCCTCTTATTAATAAAAGCATTAGCAGAAGTGGCTTTTGAGAGATAATTTTGAATGTATTTTTTTGTACTTCTAACATAAAAAATATTTTTTATTCCATAATTTTAAAAAAAATTATTTATAAAATTTTTAATATTATTTATTTGTACTTGTTAAAAAAAGTGAAAATAGAAAATAATTAATTTTTTACTTTTTAAAAAAATAGATAAAGAGTTATATTTATCTAAGAAGAAGAAGTGATAAAAGAAGAGAGAATTTTGTTCTTCAAATTTAGGAAATACTCATTTTCCACTCTCTTTCTCACATACACACATTCTCTCTCTCTCTCTCTCTCCATATATTTTAATTATATTTTTATCAAAAAAATATACTTTTATATTTATCACATTTAAATAGTTTAATAACTTCTAATTTTGATAAAAAAAATACTTATAGAATTATAGATTCAAATGTACAACATTTTTTTGCTTTTGCTTCTAGTGTTGCTTCTACTTCTAATTCTAAATAAATAATTATCCTAAAATCTTGATTAAATAAACCCTTTATTAAAAATTACTTTCGTTTTTACTTTTTTTAGATGTTATGTATTACTAATTTTTTTTAAAAAAGTGGCAAGTTAATTTTTTTTTTCTACAAGCACTTTTTTTTTAAATTGTATCTAAACATATTTAAAAACTTATAAAGCACCTTTTTAGAAAAAAAAGTTCTTTTTTTAAATAAAAACCAACCAAATGTATTCGTAATGAATTGAAGTGGAGTGTATATTTTATAAATAATTAGGGTGAAGTGTAATTTCTTAATACTATAAGGATGTTAAGTGTATTTTTGTTTAACTATATGGAAGATTTTAACTATTTATATAAATTTTATTTAGTTACGCTTATAAATCTGCCAGAGTAAACCACTAAAATGAATTTAATTGGCTGAAAAGTATCTTTGACAAAATCCAATAGCTTTTACGATTGTAATGGTTATATTAATTGCAAGATAAACTTTATCCATAAAAAAAAATGAGCAATTACACATCGTGTACGTACACCAAATGAATGAAATTTCATCGCACATGGGTTTCAATTTTACCTTTTTCACATATACTTAAGGCAATATTAATATGAAGTTAATAACATTTTATGGTTAATGTGATAAAATAAATTAAATTTTTTAATATCACATTATGTTTTGAGTAGATTCATATATTACTATTAAAATGAAAATGAAGTTCTTTCTTGACATGATGTGAAGTAATACGAGCTTTATAATCGTTCATCAACCATTATTCATAGAGTTGCGTCCTATACGTACGTCATGTCATGTCACTTGTTCTCTTCTCCCATTCCAATTTTTTTTCTTTTATTTTCACTTAGCAGTATATTATATGCACAGAAAAAAATGCAAATGCCTCGCAACAAATTGTGAGTGAAATTGGTTCGCACCCCTCTTCATTTGTAACTTGGATTTTTTGAGTCATTCAATTTTGGCCTGTGAGGCTTCTGTAGTTTCACTGTATATACGTCTAACTTTTTTCGTTTTCACTTACTCTTAGAAGAGATTAGAGAGCCACATCTCCATATGTCAAATAACTGGACAGTCATTCAATGAAGTCGTTCTCATAACAAAACCATTATAAATTGATCAGAATATCTTTTCACAGTCCAACTAAACAATTATCAGAATTGTGTACATGGTGCAGCTGCTTTTTAAGGCCCATGGGGCGGTTAACGATGGGACCCAATTAATATAATCTTTTTTTTTAATATAAACTACTGATATTCAAAGTTTACTATAATTCAATTAATTTAATTTGAACTAGATTAATTTATTATAAGGGTAAAGCTCTCTCAATATTTTTTTTTCTATTCATAATACTTAAATTTAAGATTTTACTTTAAAAAAATATGTTAAACTACTTAAACTAATTAAGCATTACTAATATTATTCATCTTGTTGCCAATGCTAGTATGTAATGAGAATAATAGGGCTTTAGTTCTATATACCAAAAACAAACTTCATTAGACTATTTAGTATTGTGTCTTTGATTTTGAATTTGCAAACTTGATTCTTAATTACCTTCATTTTGCCAAAATTAATTTTATTTAAAAATTATTTTGAAGTTGGGTGATTAATGTTTAATATCTTTATATAAAAATTGATTTTGACAAAATTTGATGAATTAACTGCAAAAGCAACTCAAAGTTGCTTCTGGTGAGAATCAATTTTAGAGCTACAATCCCATTTAAGAAATAACCAGATGTAAGACAAAAACGTTTACGAAATGGGCAAACTTAATTTTATAATTGCAAACTCCTGTTTGAGTTATTCAAATATAGAACCAGACACACTAGTAAATTAGCATTTTTCAGATATATTTGCATAAAAAGTAAAAACATCTATCCTTCCTCCAATTGTATATATCTATCCTTATGAATTAGGATCTACCAAAATATATAATTAAATATCTATCCTACGGTACTCGTCACATGTGAGACAGGAATACAGGATACTTCTTGTTCTTAGTACTTATTAAATTATTATTATTATTGTTATTATTATTTGTGAAAAATTACGTTATAGGGTAGGTTTAAGAATTAATAATGTCAACTACACATAGATAGTTTATTTCATAGTTTTCATAAGAGAAATGTTGAGACTCACTTTTTATTGCCAATTCACCAATGATAGATAAGTGGTTAGTTGGTATGATGTCTCACAAAAAGTCAGTCCCCCTATTATTTCTCTTTTCATAATTCTCATCAATATTATCAATATTTCTCTCTTTTCCTTTTTTTTTTCATTAATGTTAATTATGCGAAATTCCTTGAGTTATGTAAATTGCAACTCTTTTACCACAATTCTTATATGAGGTATACGAGTTGTACTATACAAATAAGAATTTAATTTAGTATTAATATAAATATAAAAATATTTTATATAAATATTTAATTATATATTATTATATTAGTAATAATATTTAATTTTTATATACATTATCTTAAAATTTTTATATATAACTATATAATTGAATGATAATATAAATTTTTTTTCACTTTCAAATAGACATTAGCCACGTAAGAATACAAGGTGGGGGTAGACCATTTCCATATATCTGCAAATATTATTTTGGTTACGTTGCCATCTCTTCCAGTGTCAGATGACCGGAATTGCTTGGGTTGTGCCAGCGGCCATTGATTGTATTAATCGACATCATTGTGGTTAATGATTAATTTAATGCGCAATGAATATCACATCTCAATTTCTATTTTCCCTCTCGGTGTTGACATGTGTAGAGATATGATTGCCATGTTGACGACGAGGGTCCAAAATGCGTCACTGATGTACGCCTTACTTCACTGCGTAATAATATTTGGTATTTGATCATTGAACGTAGCCGAAAGAAAGGGCATCAATACAAATCTATATAACTCTTGATTGTAAGTTTATTTATTTTGGATACCTGCACATAGTTTAATAATTTATTTTCAGTTGGCTC
The DNA here is from genome assembly GCA_031439595.1 of Pterocarpus santalinus. Taxonomy (NCBI): domain Eukaryota; kingdom Viridiplantae; phylum Streptophyta; class Magnoliopsida; order Fabales; family Fabaceae; genus Pterocarpus; species Pterocarpus santalinus. The sequence goes on from CM062532.1 coordinate 66,297,805, forward strand.
CATGGTTAGGATTAGGAACATTTAGGTCGTAGGACCCAAGCTTGCTAATGCTTTCAGAGAAGGCCATTAACCACGGGTAATTTAGCAATTCGTTGAAAAATGCAGTAAACCTATGTCGTGCTTCATCATTATATTGATCAACCAACTACGTCCTCAAAAATAATCACCATATATATATATATATATAACAAATTCAGGCCCTCCACGTTAATTCTACCTCTGGAATCTCTTCACAAGTCTCTAGATGATCCATTTTAACATGCTGGAGTTAGATGCAGGTATTAGAGAGTAGACGGTCTTAGAATCCACCAAACCCAAATGGTAACAAGCAGTAGCAATTTTCCTTCTATTATTCATAGAATTAAGCTGCAGAAGATGCAGGGCATGCTGACTACCAGTGCCTCCAACTTAGCACTCAAATTCATTGCAAGAAACTTGTGCACACACGACATCAACTTGCCTCACTTGAGTTATATTATTTAGACGGGTTCAGGTGTAATGTCGTGTCATAGTTGATACAATTTTACCACACCGCGCAGCATGAACAATAGTTACAAGATGTTCAAGCAAATTAGAAAAAGGCCAGCCACAAAATTGATGGCAGTCTGGTTTTAAATTTTCAGACTCACTGATTGGGAAATAAATGAAATGGGCCACAAAAAGTCAAGAATATAATCTTTGGGAACTAGTGATCAAGTTAAGGAAACCCATATTGGGGGCTCCATATATTAATAAAAACAAAATATTGAAAAAAAAAATACTGTTACATTTTCAGTTTTCTATCATTTCTGGTTTTCTTCCTAGATTCTCTATTATCTGCAGGGTATTGCTTTTTTATCAATAGGTTGCACATTGCTGTTTTGACTGCTTCGGCTGCCGCCAAGAAAGCACTCTCATCAACAGATGCAGTTCCCTGCAACGTTTCTAGCAGCTTTTCTCCCCCAGGTAGCTTATCATCTCCCAGAACAACTGGCTCTTGCTCAACATCAATACCAGAGATTACTCGGACACGAGCCAAAGAGGGGTAACTACAACCAGGTAAACTAGACACGCCGGTTACCATCCACAATTTCCCTGTAGAGGGGCTGTACCCCAGGCAGGTAGGTATAAAGGCTTCTCCTGCAATAGAAACCACCTGCAATGTTTCCATTAATTTAAATTCCTGCCTCTGAAAAGCAAATTTTCCTTTCTGCGGCTATGAAGTTACCTTCACTGTTATAAAGATAATGCATAACTAGAAGCTACAAATCTAACTTCAGACATGAAAAACAGATTCCACAAAATTAAAGAGATCCTAACAAAATATGGCAGTAACAATGGAAGTGAATGGTCATTTAAAGCATGTGCTATCACAGCTCTTACCTTGGCAACAGAAAGTGTTTGTGAAGAAACATCGCAGCTCAACAATACTATTCCTTGCAAGCTACAGTTATATCAAATAGAACTTGTCAGGAAACCAACAGTAAATTCTCCTGAAGAGAAATATGGCATGACTGAATAATTAGAGACTTGCCGACTTGCCTCTGAATGGCCACGGCAACAAGCAACCCATCCAAGGTGGTGCATAAATCAGTAACAGCATGGCCATGCTCCTCTGCTTGACCGCTGGACTCTAAAAGTCCTGCCTTTAGAAACAGAAGATGATCAAGAAAGTCAAACTCAAAACCAAATGAGATAGCAAGAGAACATCAGAACTGGAGTCTTATTGAAATCACTGGCATTTAATTTATATATATGTTAACAAGTATTAAATAGTCCAACAATAATTTTCACAATGCATTTATATTGAAGCGACAAAAAAAAAAAAAAATATACAAATCTAGGAGCCCTTGAGATATATTCAATAGACATACCTTAATTGCAACCTCACATGTATCTAGGAGTGCTCCAGAGGAGATATCCCACATTCGGATCTGCAGAAATCAATTCGTGTTACTTTTATTTAACAGAGAATTATTAAAAAGAAAAACGGATGCTCGAATCCCTAAATGTTGAATTAGTTACTGACTGTTGAATCACCGCTGCCAGAGAGGAGAAGGCCTTGAGGGCATTCCTGAGCACGAATAAAGGCAAGGCAGGACACAAACCTGTAAATAGGTACATGTCATAATCTAGAACCTGGAAAATAACTTTTTTTCTTTATTGGGTGATATCTAGAAGACAACTTTTAATTAGCAAAAGACATGTCAGCTTCACTCATTTGCTAGGAGGAAAATAAGAAGTTAGGGATGGAATACTGCTGATAGTATCCGGAGCTCTAAAATTCTAATAACTTCAGAATACGATCTTAATCAACACTAAGGAAGTGTTTATGAATTGAGATTTTGGAGGGAAAAGGAGTGAAAGGAAGGGTTTGAAAAGTAATTATGAGTCTATTTCACTCTTCAAACTCTTCCCTTCCCTTCCATCCCCTCCAAATCCTCTCAACTCACAAACACACCCTAAGTCTCTGTAATCTCGGAGCACCGGTACTGTAATTGATCAAGAAATCCAATACATTAGTAAGAACATGATGAGTAGAAGCAAAACTCACTCTGTATGACCAAGACAGAAACTTTGTATGTCGTGAGCTCCATTTAATGGCTTTTTGGGGAAATTAGTGACCTGTGGTATTCGAACAATTACAAAAAATACTGAACCAAAGAATACATAATATTCAACCAGCTAGTAGATAAATTAGCTTACCCGAATTTTAAAATCCCGATCAGCGCTTAAAATAAACCAGCCATCCGGGGAAAATTCCTGCACAAGACACATACTCAAAAGTAAGGAAGAAGCATGTAACATAACAAATTAATTAAGGAAAGAAATAGAAAAGATAAATAACAAAAGATGATTGATATGGAAATTAAAATCTGACCAAGCTAGTGATGATACTGCAATAGTGAGAAAGAAGCGGCGTCGCTTTCTTATCACCTAATGGCACGTTTCCATCAAACCCACAGAGATCCAAAACCCACACAACCCCAAACTTGTCCGCGAAACAGACATAGGACCCGTCGTCGCTTATGGCAACTGCACTCACCCTCTTTTCCGACGACCTATTCCATCAAAAAATTATAATTAAAAAAAAAATAGAAATGAATGCACGTGATACACAGATTCTTAACTTCAACAAAATGAGCTCGTGTTAGAGAACTTACACGGTACAGATGCAGCGCCAGGATTGCGTGGACCAAACCTTGACGGTTTTGTCATCAGCGGCGGACACGAAGAGCTTTCCTTTCGCGCCAAATCGAACGGCTCTGATGGAGTCCTTGTGGAAGGGTGCACGGCAGTCGTCAACTAAAGAAGCAGCAGAACCAGCACTGTGTGTTGTGTATGGAAAAGTTTTAAAACCGTTACTCGGAAATGTTAAGGTTTGGAGTGGGTAGTTGGTTGTAAAATGAGATGGGGGAACTTACAGAAGGTCGAAGACGCGGAGGTCCGGTCCGACCGCCACGGCGACGGAAGTTTGGTCCGGGTGAACAGCTATGAGTGCCGGAGCTACTTCAACGTCTCTGTTGGATTCGGTCTCTGCTTCGTCCATCGATACTTACTTCCACTTTTCAAAATTGAATTCCGATTCCGAACGAAAAAGCGCAGATAGCAGTTTGCCACTTCGACCAACCCCCTTCGTCTTAGGGTTTTCGCGCTTCGCTGCCTGTTGATTGGGCTTTCGTGGGCTTTCTTTAAATCCACATGAGCCCAATTCACTTGTTACTTATCACCCATCTAGGAAAAATATCACTAGAGATGACAATGGATGGGGTGGGGCGGCGGGTCGGGGCCGGAGGTGGACAGTAGTCCCCACTCCTTAACCTACACTTCTAGCATTTCCCTATTTCTATCCCTATTCTCTACGGATCCCTATTCTCCACGGATCCCACTTCCCACGGAGATCCACGAATTTCCCAAAAAAATTTAAAAAATTAAAAAAATATGTTTAAATAATTTAATTAGCATGGAAATTAAAAACAGAAAATACTTAAACATAACAATACAAAATTGATTCAAGTCTTCAACTCATAATCTTACATCATTACTACTAAATTTTCAAATTTTAAATTAAGTCATAATTATCAGTCTATTATAAGAATATTATAATAAATAATAATGAATATATGAGATTGTGAGAGGATAAGTAAATTAGGATTGTATTTTCTTTATTTTTGTATTGAAAATATAATGAATATTAATTTTATATATGAAATTATCAATATACTCTCAAGATGGATATTTTCATAAGGTTGGGGGCATAATCCCCATCCACATTCCTACAAGAAAAAAATTCTCATATTCTGATCTCCCTCTACATTATCCCTGTGAATATCTCCATCTACGAATCCCCATTACTATCCCTAAATATCACCCATGACCAAAAAAAGAAAAAAAAAAAAAGGAAAATATCAACCATCTAGCAAAAGTATAGGTAACCCAGCAATCGCTATCCTATTTTAATGTATTATTTAATACTTGCAACTTTCGTTGTAAATTTCAATTCAAATTTTGATTTTTGGATAACGTTGTTATAGTTACTTTAATTTTAGATGAAATTTTTATCAGCATTTTAACTTTCCATGTGTCCCTCAATTTTGCAACTTGAAAGTACAATGCGAACCCACAAACACCAATTAGGGTGATAATTAATAAACTAGAGAATGTAATAGTAAAACCCCATTTCATTGCAAGTTTAATTGTCAAAAGAGGTTGATTTTTACTAACTATGAAGTGGTCCTTCATTCCTGAAAAAAGGGGAAAAAAAAGTGATAAATTGCAAGGTGAAGTAGCACCGACTTGTTCCCTGTTAATTGGTGTACCCTTACTGTTTTGCTTCGAACAGAACAGAAACAGGGACTCACCTCATTACCCGCATGTAATAATCAACATAAAGACAAGGACAAATATTATGGCTTACATACAAAACAAGGAAGCCACTGAGACAACTGATTCTTTGTCTAGTTGAAGGGATCCAAATCCCCCATGAACACAAATTACACTAGAGCCTAGAAAGTAGTCGAGGCCTAAATTCTCAGCAGTGTACAACCAAGGATAGTACCACGACACCGTGTCATTGGAGCTGCCGGGCGCCAAGTTGGTCTATCACTCCCAAGTGTGAGAACATCAACATCCGATAATGGCTTGATGTCCCAGTTCCATCTGTCAGGCCCAATGAAGCCTCCAATCACGTATAGATCATCACCCAAGCCTATCATTGCGAACCCGATTCTTCTTCGAAACTCAGATGCTGAACCTACAACCTTTCTCCCTTCTTTGTCCTGCTTGATGATGAATCCATGGCTCATCACATAAAGTGCATCCTGAACGACCGCCATCTGACCTTGAAGCCACCCGCATTCCTCAACGATCCATCCTGGGCCTGCATTGTCTAAAACTTGAACTGTAGACATATCCTTGTGCAGTACATGCACCTTTCTGCTGATCACTACTCCTGAACAGGCTGAATTATGAGTGCGATGAAGATCAGGCATTGGAATCCATACATCCTTCTCAGGGTCATACATTTCTGCTTGAGATATTGATTTTCGGCAGCTAGTGAAGCCCCCAGCCACAATAATTTTCCCATTCAAAACACAGCATGCAAACATAGACCTAGGAACAAGCATTGATGATCGAGGGGCCCATTGCCGGACTACAGGGTCATATGACCAGACTTCATCTGTTGCAAAACAACCATCTTGGTCACCAGTCAAGGGATCAACAGCATCACTACCACCGCCAATCACAAACAACTTTCCAGCAGTGGAGACAGCACCAAAGTAGGAAAGGTGCCTGATCTTTGAGGGAAGAACCGGAAGTGTAATCCACAGATCTCGTAGAGGGTCATACAGCTGCCATATGTTCTCTGGGTCGAAAGCGCAGACACATAACAGATCCTCAGATGAACCAACCTCCTGCCGAGCTTTAAATAGTTCAGGGCTACGAATGGCTGCTTGCCAAGAACGACAGACAAGCTCTAATTTCGGGTGGAGGTAGAATGGAACCCGTGCAAGGCACCTAATTGCAACGGCATCCGGAAGTCCTTCAATAAGTCCAGCCATTGTGAGTTGACAACCACTATTTCATCCGTCTCTGATAACTCTCCACCACTGATTTCCTGCTATAATAGAAGTTGCGACCTGCAATCACAATATATATCCAGTAATGTATACCGATATTGTGATACTTGAGAAAGTCAAATCCAATATGTTAGAAGCAGTACCAATTTGAAAGGCATGTTCATTAGAGTGACACACAAAAGTTTGAATGAAAATTTGTTGTCTACAAAGCATGGTAGAATTTCTTCATATAGATATCAAAAACAAAGTAGAGAACAAATTCTCCATTCAATGAATTGAATATCAGCAAGAATAACAACCAAAGCAACATAATTGAATATAATTTATGATAATATTTGCTCCCTTTATAAGTGATTTTTTTTCAGTAAACTAGATCTATGTTTCAGACCTTTAGAAAGGATACAGGTTGTTGCTCACATAGAGACAACAGACATAAAGGATTTCAAACCAGTGGTCCCTACCTCCACCTCATGGTAGAAGCGGTGGTGACACTGTAGACACTCACACATAATAGTTTCTTCCCTGATAGTCAACCGAAGACAAGCCGATCGTTTAAGATAGAGCCAAAATAGCCTTCTAAAATATCTCACATTTTCACCCCATTACACCCAGCAATTGCCCCATATTCTATGGTAGTATTCAATTATCATTTATGAGCTTGCATTTTATGTGATTGTCCATCCCATTGTATAATCGAGGCTGCATATAACTTGCTCAAATACTGTTTCTTTCTACCTCATTCTCAGAAAAATTAAGCAAACAACTTAAATTTATTGCTTGACTGTTCCTTCATAAAAGTATAACTATTCACATCAACCTGCCCAGCCCTCAAAGTTTAACAGGCTTACACTTACACATCTAATATTTGGGACGTTGGTTCATTCTAGACAACTGAAGGACAAAATCAGGGTTCATTCAAGATTGTAAAGGAGATGAGAAGTTGAGAAGGAACAAGAGTGCAACCCAGCATCATCTTATGTTGATTCTCCTAATATGAAGGACACAAGAAAGAGAGATTGCCTAATGCCTTCAGATAAATATACCCATCTTCTAATCAACACATACTCAAGTTTTAACTTTCAACTCCATTTTTCAATATAATATTCAGAATTGTGGGGAACAATAGATGCTATAGGGGTTGATTAACCAGCAGGGTGGTGTAAATTTTAATTCCCAAATCGTGCTGAAAAACAGCCTTGGCTCAGTGTGAGGGGAGGCAGACATATCTGAGACCTTGGATTGGTTATAACCACAGACCAGTTGCATTTCCAAGCCTGGACATAGACACTCTCTAAGCTGCATTAACTTCAGCTTTTCACAGCTCAATTCAATTATCCCAAAATACAGCAAAACGCATACTAAAGGGTCAAGGAATAGTTCCTATAGTATTAAACATTTTAACTTCCAACACTGAATATCCAACTCCAATGAAAGAGCAGGAAAAAAAAGGGCAAAAACAACTGACAAATCAGCAGGAAACAACTGATAAATGTTTGTTTATGATTACAGAAAACTATGAATGGCTTAAATCCAAACTCATGATGTAATATACCTGATGCTCCAAAGCAAACACAAAGATAAAGAGGATACTGATGATGGATCTGTATTCTGTAAAAGGACAAAATAAATTCCATTGGAAAAATCAATATAAGGGAAAGTGACAAAGAGAAGCAAATATGATCATAATCTGAATTCACAAGTTGAGGAAAATGTATTTGCTTTCACAATAGGCGCGCGCATGGGCTCAAGTACAAAGTTGAATGACAAGATGCAACAAATACAAGACAAGGCATGTTTTTGGTTCATGATCCAAAACCCGTGAACTGAAATTCCCTAAAAATGCATTCACCGCATAGCATCGAAGGATATAGGAATAAACAAGGTCAAACGCTAAGATAAAAAAGTCTAAAAACCTATGACATAGTGTTGGATTTCATGAACCACCTCATGCAAAAGCAGTGGAACACATCTCTTGGAATTCAAATTACGATTCCAACCCTAACATTTTTCAGCACTATAATTTAAAAAAAAATAAAATAAAAGCAAAAGTATAAGAAGGGAAGGGCAAATGGAAGAATTGCTTAGCGGTGAAATGAAAACCCAGTTGAAATTGAGGAGGAGTAAAGTAACGGGTATTCGATCAACTCCAAATAAAACCAAAATTTACACAAATTAAGCATCATCTCCCCAGTCAAATTTCCAATTATACAGAAAATTATAAAAATAAAAAAAATTAAATTAAAAAAAAGAAACGAAAGGGTAGCAGAGAGAGATAGAGGGAAGGGAAGGTGGTTTACCTAGCAGCGAAGACGAAGAAGAAAGAAGGAAGGGATAGGGTGTGCGACACAGAGAGAGAGAGAGAGAGGAAAAGGAAGATGAAGATGAAGATGAGGAAGAAGATGGCAATTGGGTGCGAAGATGAGTTGCACGGCTAAGGAAACGGCACGCTGAGTTTTAACACACAACAATATAGTTACAACCACGGTCAGAGGCCAATTGTCAATACCCTCGAATGTTAATTGCCATTATCAATGCGAATGAATGTTGTACGCTATAGTGTTGTTACTTCCCCCCTTCTTCCGAAAATGAAAACAACCCAACGTATCTTTTCGTTTTACCTTCACATTATAAGATTTTGTTTTCATAGATTAATATGAGAAATATTGGCCTTCGGAATCGTAACTCTAAAAAGTCATAAGGTTGAATTTGAAATTAATGAGATCAGATACATTGGCAAGTAAATTATATTTTTAGAGTGCACCTCAATATATATATATATATATATATAGGGAGTGAAAATTAAATTTTTTTTGAAAAATAATGATTCAATTTTTTCAACTGCAATAAGAATTTGAAGTAATATATTGTTAGTATAAAATTTTTTTAATATAATTATTTAATCATTTTTTTTCTTGTTAAAAAAAATAATTTTTACCACAATTTATTCAAAAGTTACATATCTAACATATAACTAGTTGACGGTATAAAATATTTTATATAAATAATATGTTAAAATTAAGAATTTAATTTTAATCTATTATTAATATAAAAAATTTATATAAATATTTAATTATATATTATTATATTAATAAAAATATTTAATTTAATCTCATATTATTTTTAAAAAAATTTAAATAAAAATTTATAATTAAATAATAATATAAAATTCTTTTAAATTAATAATGCATGAAAATTAATCTTTAAAATTAATCATTTTTCTCTATAATACTTTTTTAACTCGACAAGTGAGAGAATAATCTTTCAAAATATGCTCAAACACTTAAGTGAGAATTCTCCCAATAATATGTTTGTCATACATTCAAATTCTGATATCAAATCTAATATCACTTGCTAAAAAGACTCGAATCCCTTCTATTTGGACCGATACTTTATTGCTAAAATTAGTCTCTTATGATAATACTTAAAAAATTAATCTTACGACAATTACCTTCCTCCTTCTTCAGATCAATTCCCTCTTGCGGTGAAGGGCTGGGTTGCGTGCCCTACCTGGCTTGTCATTGTACAGAGGAATACCCTGTCCGTATATTCTAAAATTCCTTGTCCTCCTCCCTACACCTTCTGGAATCTCCAGCTTTTTCTTCTTTATTATTTTTTTTTTCAAACGTTTTTCTTTCTTTGGGTTATATTATTCTCTTTTGTATTTTCCATGCCTGAGTACAAGAGGTTATTATATAACTTACATTCAAGTTCACTTTTGGTTGACATTAGAATTGCGCGTGGAGGAGGAGTTTTTTTTTTTTTTTCAAAAGGAAAAAAAAAATCAACCAACAACAAGAGCAAATTGTATGAGGAATTGTATGACACTGGCCCATTCAACCTTAGCTGGCTAAGTTAGATCTTGACTCTCGATTTGGTACGGACCAAGGATTAGAACTTTTTAAACTTTATGAGTTCAATTTTGATTTATAGATGTTAGAATAAAAAATTTTATAATTAATTTATTCGTAAATGACTGTACTATTTAATTAATTACTGATAAATTATTATTATTATTATTATTACGGTAGTAGTAGTAGTAGTAAATGTATTTTTACATTTATTAATATTGTAAAATATAAAAGATCATATAATTCATTAATAATGTAGAAAAAAAATTAACTTTACTTTTGTGCGAGAGGAGTCAATAATTTCTAACTTTCTATTCACTGTACTTTTTTAATCTATAATTTTCATTAATCTTAATCCATCATTATATGTTATACAGTTTCTGAATAAAAATTAATCTGTACAATTTCAATAAAGAAAACAGGTTAGGTTTTATGTCAATATGTTTCAAATTTGTATACTTGGAAAATTATTCCAAGTTTGGAAAAATTATTTATAAGTGGCAAACTGGCAAATCAATCATTGAATAGTTGTTATATCAATTGTTTTCAATAGTCTTTACTGTAGCAGTTTTGAAAAAAGTCTTTGGCGTAATGAATATGTACCTAAACTTACAAGTTTCATACGTTATTTAAAAGTTCACGTTTAAGCTCGAAAATATTGAATAAAAATTCATGGATTTTGAATCTTCTGAAATAAGTTGTGTATTTTAGAAAATAGAATATAAATAATAATCACTAAGCATATAACACATTCATAAGATTCATCCTTTAATTATGACCCTTTTTTTTTTTGTATCATCCTTTAACACACACGTCTCTGACTTTAAATAATCCTCTATAAAAATACAAAATATGTTGCATTAGGTTAACTTTTTGTTTACACAATAAATTGATGAAAAGACTTATTTTAGTCTAAGATCAAAATATATTTTTAGACTTATTAAAGGCTTTTGGATTACAAACGGTCTATTAATAATAAAACTTAAAAATCAAACTTAAGTCATTGTAATATATAAATGAAAAATCAATAAAGTGAGTCAACCTTGATTGAATACTTTGTGTTAATCTATTAGCTTAAATGTCTTTGTAGGATTTTTTTTTTTTTTAACATTGCACCGTAATAAATGATAATAAAACAAGTTTAACTTATTGGATCAGCCCACCTAATCCACCTATGGCAAGTTGGGATGGGTTGCCTTCCCTTGTTAGGTACTTTATTTTTAGTTTAAAACTTTTTTATAGATTGACGAGCCCAATTTTTTTTTTACAACTTTTTGTTAGGTACTTTATTTTTAGTTTAAAACTTTTTTATAGATTGACGAGCCCAATTTTTTTTTTACAACTTTTTGGTTAAATTAGGCGGATTAGCGAGTCAATCTATAAATTAGCTTGTTTAATTCACAATTTTTTTTCATTTTTTTAAGTAAGTTAACTTTGATTTCAACTCATTTTTTAAAATGAGTCAATCTATCTTGCTCCGTTTTAAAGCCAACCTATAATAGGACAAAACGAGTGATCTGTTTGCCATTCACGGTAGCAATTTATTTTCATTAGACTGTTAAACAATTTAATCAATGTCAATTTAAGGGTGTGTTTGTTTGTAATTTTTTTGGGTAAAAAATTGTTTTTTAATTAAAAAATCAATTTTCATATATTTTAATATTTTTTGGAAATAATAATTTTATAGAAGTTGAAAAGAGTAATATATAAAAAAAATTAATTTTTAATTTTTTTAACTATATATAAAATTTAAGTTTTTAATCACTTTTTTAAAAAAATCCAAACAAACACACCCTAAATTTAGTAACCATCAAATAAAGTCAAGCACCAATTCCCTTTTGCATGTAATTAAGGAGAAACAAAAGTAGTGAGATAAATTGGAATAATGATCTTTTGCAGTGGCTGCTTCAGATAAAATATTTGAAGTAAAAGGTAAAAAAAAAAAAAAAACTGCTCATGCTTTACTATAATTTAAATTTGATTTTTAGAATTTTTTTATTAAAAAATTTTATTTAAAATATTTCTGTAGATAATTAACGAATCTAATAATATATTTTGAAATAAATATTTTTCTCAATCTAAACTTTAGTAATACCAAAAAAAAAATAAATAAATAAAAGAAAGAGTAAAAGTTATCAATAATAAATCAATTTTAATTTTGCCTGCTCCTTATTATTTACTAGTGAAGGCTAAATTAAAGTGATTAGGATGAAAATTTAATTTCATCTTCCTATCATCTTATTTACTTTTATAGTATATTATTGCTAATCTTTTAATTAATTATATTATTGGTCCTTTTAGCCCGCGCTTTGCATAGACATTTATTCGATATTCTTATATATAATATTTTATAAAATAAATTTATAAAACTTAGTTGTGACAGTGATGGAGTCCCTTGTAAAGTTTTTTTTTTTTTTTTTTTTGGATATTAACTTCTATTTTGATTATGTGATTTAAATTAAGGATATGGACACTTTTTTTAATAATGAACGAGTTATATAGAGAACTTTGTATAAGTGCACATATATTAATTAGAGACTAATTTGATTCATATAAAAGAGTTTTGTACTGTCATCTACTTATATACTTATAGTTGTAAGATTTTTAAGATAATAGATAATTAAATCAAACATTTTTAATATGAAAAATATATAATTAAATATATATATATAAATTTTTTTATATTGACAATATATCAAAATTAAATTTTATTAATTAATAGTTATTGTATTATGTCTAAGTTCATAAGTGGAGACTTCTGTAAATTTGTATCTACTATTAAATGGGAAATTAAAAAGTGAATAGGATTTTTTTTTTCGAATGTGCAAGAGTGAATAAGTTAGGAGTTAACTAAGAAATCGGTGAATATGATTATTTGGAAGGCTTGCATGTATGGTATCGATTTTTTTTTTTTTTTTTGACAGATATATGGTATAGATTAATAAATGTTAAATGGATACAGGATATTGCATTGTGCACTTATAACTTGACAGTCGGTACGCTCAGTCCCTATATAAATACCTAGCAAGAGATATTTCAGATATTGTTAATTTTCTTTTCTGTTTGCACTCTTATTTTTTCTCGATTTGAGATTCACTTGAGCATTAAATTATCTTTTACAAGTAACACACCTTATCTTTGATCAGCCAACTGCCACTGCCAGCCACTACGAAGTTGTTTGGCGTTATCAAGCAATCTTAGAACATCTCGTCCGGGAAAGAGTGAAACCCATATACTTTTAGTATTTTATTATGCTGATAATATGTACAGTTAAAACCAGTGTAATGAAATTATATGAAAAGTAAATTTATATCTTTCACAAATATAAATCTAACTCGGTCATTTTATTATTACTACTTTACATTAGGAAAAGCTGCAGTATCTAAAAAAAAATAGCTGAAGAGCGTGTATTAGATTTTGTATTGAAACTTAAAAGAATGATTTGGACAAACGTTACGAGATAAAATTTTTTACTCAAATTATAATTTAAAAAATTCTTAAAAAAAAAAAAAACCATTCCGTGAATAATAATACTACCAGAGTTGAAAAAAAGGTGTGGATCTATCTCTCTTATTTTTTGGGTCAACGGATCTATCTCTTTTGAATGACACCCTTGAGCATTTCATTTTCATTGTCGAGGCTCAACCCGAGTTAGAGAACTGAGGCCTTTGGAAACGCTGTTTTTCCACAAAAGTTGTCCAACTTCATATCATCCAACAAAATAAAAATTCGAGACCAAAAAATAATAAAAAATAAAAATGACATTTCTCCTAGTACAATATGCCTAAAGATTAAATTACTGAATTTGATTTGAATATATGTTAACGTAAAAGTTTTATACATTTTTGTCAAATAAGATATTGTGATATTATTAAAAAAATAACTTTTGTAATAATTATCTAAAAATTATACTCTTTTCATGACATAAAAATATATAAATATTAATTTTACATGAAAATTAAATTTTAATACACTTTTCATGGCACCCTCCCTCATGAGATTTGAATCTACATAGATTTCCCTCATTTTCAGACTTACCTGATTAGTTTTACCCTTTTTAACTATCAACTTTTTGACCTTCTGAGAAATCTTTAGGTAGATAGTGTTCGTAAGATTATTTATTAGACATTTTATTCAATAATTGAGATATATAAATATATTTTTAGTGATTGATATATTGTTATTGTGGATCATATAATTTTATAATGTTTAAAATTAAATAAAATGCTTATAGTAAACTGTGCCTAACAAAAAATTATTCTGACTCTTTTCACAATTCATTACTGTCTCGTCGATTATTATAAAGAATGTTTTGGAGGATATATCCTCATTTTCAATTTTAATTCAAAAAGGCTGACGCGTAAATCATTCTAATTTTGATGGAAGTGAATGTTAAAACTAACAAATAACGATCCTCCAATAATTCATTTAGATTCCACCTTCGTCAATCTGGCTAAAAAATTAACTAGGCATACCTAACTTATTCTAAGTAAGTGACCTTTATCTAATGTGAATATGAGACTTGAATATAACGATCTCTAAACTTCATTAGACGAGTGGTAACTGGCTAAATTAAAATTGATGAGTCACATAACACTCACCAGTCACCAAAAATATGCAGAAAATGAAATGAGAAAGAAATAGGAAACTGATGTTTTGTTTAACCAACCAGGATTTGAAAGCAGGGGATGACGGCATGACGTTTTGCTCTCTCTGTACCGTGCTTATCAACACAATCAAATATACTATTTCAATTAAATTCTTAAAAGCTTCATGATCCACCAGTTTTGTGTACATATTGAAGATTCTGAGTTTCTTCTATAGATATACCTAGCTCTGGTTTATAAAGGGGCAGATCATAATCTCTTTTTTCCCTTTTTTTTTGAAACCTTGAAGACTTTAAATCATTCATATTTAATATAACCTTTTTCAACTTTTTAGACGTGAAAAATTATATTTTTAACTCTTTTTTATTACAAATCAAGGTGCAGTTCAGTGGTTCAAACTTTGGCTTTATGTAAAAGCTACATTCGGCCACCAAAGAAAGCTACGTTCAACTCCCATCAAAGTCTAAGACCCTTCCAAATCCCCCTTGGCCCTGCGCCACACTGAAAACAAAAAAGGACCAATTTTTTTTTTATTTGGTTATGTAACTTATTATTTTTTAAGAAGTTATTTTTAGTATTTTTTGATAAATTAAAATATCTAACTTCTAAAAAAATATTTTTTAAAATATTCTAAATAAATACATCTATTATTGTGTATCTAAGTACAAAATAACCTATTTTTAAATTATTTTTATATAAGAGTTTAAATAAACTATTACCCAAACTTACCCTAAGTGAATATATATATTTTAAGTTTTGGAGCAACTTACTAGCAAATCATAGCGTTTTTTTTAATAAAAAAAATTAGGATGAGAGAAAAACCCACTATTTTAAGGTAAGAAGAAATCAATAACTTTAACAATCATTACAATGGACTTACATATTGCCTATCCTAACACATATAAGATAGAAAATATATTTATCTTAAAAACCTGAACAAATACCGAGTCAATTGCTATATGGCAAAAAGAACGAAATCACTTTGCAATAAATAACTATAGTATATTTGTGAGTTAAGCCGTTAAAAGTTATAGCAAAACTCATGGAAGACAGATTATCATTTTTTTTTTAAATGGAGAGTATCATTCGATGAGTTAAATAATAAGCATAAAAAATATCATGTTTAATCTTTTTTTTTTTTCAATATTTTTTAGATGTTGGATGATTAAAACACATTAGCTTTGGCTCCAAAGTTGTGGCATAGGCCAAACTTTCTGCAATATGTTATGGATCACAGCGTATCTAGTAATAAAGCACCCACAGCAATAAAAGGAAACTAAAAATAAATGAATAAGCATCAAATAGACGAAGGAAAAATCCTAATTTTGGTTAAGGGATGGAGAAAAGAAGACAAAAGCAACTGCGTATATGCAGTAAACACTAAGCAGCATAATTCAGACAACAATAAGGTTTCAAAAAATGTGCATTGAGATCGACGTAGCCTAGGTGGTGGTCGTGAAGGTGGAAGTCAAAGTCATTGCAAAGAAAAACAAGACAAGCAAAAAAGAGGGTAATTTAGTTGTGGAACTTGAATTCCAATGAAATGAGCCACCGCCACTTCCACTGGTCGTTGATGAAACAGTATTCGATCCAATCCCTATACCAAAATAAACCAAATTAATTAACATGCTAATCCTTTTATTATTATTATTTTAAACATGATAATCCCTTACCCCTTTTTTTTTTCGGGTACAAGGCTAGTCATAACATTGAAATTGACAGAAACAATTACCAAATTGCAGACTTTTCTTGAGTTAGGAAGTTCAATACAATAAGTTTGGGAAAAATCCTTAGCGTTCTTTATGGGAGGAGTAAGACATTTCTCTTACTTTGCATTGTTGAGAGTGTGTCACATCATTTCGACTATATTTTTAATGTGACACACCCTCTATGATTTAGAGCAAGAGAAATGGCTTAGTACTTAAGAATTTATCGTTGTTTGTTACCTGAAGGGGAATTTGGAATGTTGGAAACAGAAACACCTGTTGGAGGAGAAGAACCTGAGCCTGGGATCACAATAAAAGAATTTCAGTTTTACAAATGTCCAAGTTACATATTTAATTGTGAAACATTTTTGGCAACAAATTTAACTCATACCACTGCATATGCTAATAGGAGGTGTCTGGACTCTGCAAACACTGGGAAGTGTCAAAGCCTGAGTCTGGTTGATGTTGAGGCTGGCACCAATAGATGAGGCACCACCATTGACAACCTCACATAGGCACTGTGGCTGTGACCCCACCACATAGGCTAGTTGGGAGCAGCAACCAGAGGATGGGGTGGAGGCCTTTCCTGTTATGTAGTCAAGGCATGGAGAAAGACTCAGGAGCACATTGGTGCAACTTGTCTGAGAATATTGAGCCACTGTTGTGGCTCCCCAAAGACTCACCAATAGGGACATACTCAGCACCATCTCAATCCTTCTTGGTGCCATTGAATGCTAATATTGCTATCAGATTTTTTTGGTTCTGAGAATGCTGGTGATCAAGTGCCAACATTTAAGTGCTGAATTAATGAGTTTCTTTGGATTGTATAGAGTTGGAGAAAGGCACAAGAGAATAGGTTATAAAGAAGGAAAAAGAAGTGTGATTTAAAAGATTGGCAGCTGGCAAGCTTATTGCAGGAGAACAACTTTTTTTTCTTTTTGCTTTATGTAGGCAGATTCTTTGCTAAGAATCTAAGTGGAATTTTACAAAGTTTGATTTAATAAAGTTGCCTTATGTGTCCTCCTTCTATAGTTCGTATATCTTTTCTACATTGCTCCTTTTGTTATGCCCCTAAGGTATGAGGAACATTGCGGGTATGGAAAGCACCTGAAGGCATCATCTTTTCATGATGGCTATACTTTTTTCTAGCATGATTTGTAACCAAATTAAGTGTTCATATAAAATGTTTTCACTGTAACAAAAAAAGAAATGTAATGTTTCATGCTTTTGTGCAGCAATTATGATGCTTAATGGAGTGGGCTACTTAAAGGCGATTAAAATTTTGGCTCATTGAATAGTAGTAATAATAAATGCTTAACAGAGAAGGAACTTTATAGGCATGTCCAATCCACCTTGGGATGATGGATACTTTTTTTTCCCACTTCCGGATTTTTCTATTTCCAAAATTTCCACATATCACGCCAAAGAATAAAAGGAAAAGATTAAAAGAGAAGGATTAAAATAAGGGATCCAAATTTACTGTATGTCAAATATTTTGTTAATGAGAGATATTCACAATAGGACATGCCTGACATCTCAATAGCACACCCCTGGACTTCTGAACAAAATGGCAAAATACATGAGAGCACAAACAATCATTAGAATCTGACAGTGTAAATTTCATATTTTGATGACAATAACTAGAAAATAACAAAGGCACCGAGTATGAAATGATCTTCTGTTCCTGCATTCATTCAGGCAAAAACAAAACATGATTAGTGGCTTCGGGGGAAAAAAAAAATCTGGGAAATGCATACACTTGTATTATAATCTTTTATGTGATTTTCCAATTAACTAGCAATCTTTGTTTCATTGCATACCTTTAGGTTGAGGAACACTTTGTCTGTGAGGTTGCAGCAACTGTGCTTTCAGGCGCATCATCTGAAGAATCTGGAGGAGGAGTAGTTGGAAAATAAAGCGGGCAAGTCATACGGCTAGGAAAACCCCTTGGACATGGAACATTATCTTCAAATGATTGTTGACTCTATTGATAAAAGGAAATGTGTAGCAGTGTAGGTCACTTGCGTTAAGAATCAACTAGACAAGTATCAACTAGGCAAGTGTGAGAGGAGATTAAATTTATACCACATTATTGCTTGAGAGAGAGACACAGGCAATTTTCAATGGATGACCATCATTTTACTGATTTCAAGTTATTTGGTAATTTTGAGTTCGGAATTCCAATTTCTTGTGTCATTATTAGCAGTCATAAATTTCTTGTCGAGAAACGGTATTAGCAATGTTCAACGTATTCAATGGTATTGGTCGGGAAGTTGTGACTTGATGTGTAGACAAAAAGACATGATTCTTAACTATTTAACTACCAAGATTACCCCGTTTAGGTGATATTACCAACACTTCCTTCCACTTCCACCGTTTAAGGATCGGTTCACTCCAATTGTCCTTTAGTTGCCTCCGTTTTTTAAAAGGGTCTTATAATCCATTGCTAGCCTAATGTAAGCTCTGTAGCATTTACATGCATCGGAGATCATTCTCTAAAAATGAAATTACACAAGATTAGAGATAAACAGAAAATTCATTAAAGGGGAACTCACCACAATAGGTTATAGAATTCATTAGAAAAATATTAGAAAGTCGTAATCTATTTGGCAGAATAATGTGTCATATTTATCGATCTTTAGATAGGTGAATAAGTCATGCTTCTTTATTTCCATCTAATGACCAATCTTATTTTTCTGTAAAAAATTTTGACAATTTTATCGAATTCTGTAGCATTGCTTGTTCTCCAGTGGACTTTTTTACCACATATTCCTTTTCTTTGCAGTCCTTTAATTCCTTCACTTTCTTTTCAGCGGAGAAAGACAAAAACTTGAATCACTGAGCAAAAGAGGCAAATATGTCCTAGCTTCCTTTGTTGGGTGAACTAGATCCTCACAGTAGAAAGAAATGTTCTCTAACTGTTGACAGATCACTGTAAAAATTTTCAATGTGTTAGTGGTGGTTTGTTTCGGCAGCCCAAACTATGGTGTAAAATATATACAAACTAAGTTTCAACTCATTTCAAAATGTTTGGCAAAATTATCATGAGTAATTTTCTATATTCTGGCTTCATTTCAACGCAATTTTCTGGTATCAAACAATAATTTGAATGAAAGCAAAAAAAAGTTGTCCATTGTAACCAGACACATTCTTACCATCTGATCGTGTTATGCACCAAGTTCATGCATGATTTTGAAGTAGTTAGTACAAATGTCAAAATCCTAATACCCAATTTCTATTGAAGTATTGAAGTTTGTCTTGCTCTGCATTTTGCATGATTTTTCAATTCTCAATTGCAATTTCGAGTAACATTTTCAACTTTAGTATAACGTGTCAAATTCCGGAAACATGAAAAGGTCCATTCTAGCCAACCATACCAAACTGCAACTCTAAGACACTAACTTGGGCAATTAACAGGAAGATTCTCCCGCTGGAAATATTAGTTACGGCAGTTGAACTCCTGAAGTATTATATTCAAATCTAAATGTTCACCTCTCCATACCACTATTGTTGAAGCCATTGCATTATATAAATCATGTCCTCATCTTCAATCGAAGCTAGCACCATCCAAAGACACGTCAATGGAACAACTCAGTATTTTCCAAATGACAGTGATACTGCTATCCGCAACCCTTATATTCGATTCAGTAAACATGGTTAGTGGGCAGACTAGTACCCCATGCAAAACCTCTGTGATCAGCAGTTTCACTCCATGCGCCAACTACATCACGGGAAGCACCAACAACAATGCTGTAACACCATCAACTACGTGTTGTGATTCATTAAGGTCTTTGATGAGCACTAGTATCGATTGTGCTTGCATGGTGATATCAGCCAATGCTCCAATTTTGCCACTGCCTATTAGCCAAGCCATTGTACTCTCCCTTTCACAAGCATGCAACATCAACGGAGTGTCTGGACAGTGTAAAGGTGCAAGTGTACTCCATGTTCCATTGCATCAGTTTGATAAACTTCAATTTTTCCTAGTTGATAAACCAGTTAGATTTCTAATAGTGCTTTGTTTTTTGGGGGTTTGTTTTTTGGTGTATTGCAGCTTCTGGTTCTCCTTTACCTCCTCCAGGTAGTAATTAATTAACTGCTTTTATATTTTCAAGCGTAGTTATTAGCTAAGATTTTGTATTACATTGCTGTTGATGTTTTTATTCCTGATCATGGTAAAAAATTCCGTAACATTTTTTCTGGGCTAATTTTTTCCCCCTTAATTTTGGAAACGTTCCGATTTTTAATTTTTGGGTAGAAGAAACGTTCCCCTAACATTTTTTTTTGGCTTAAAACGGTTGTTGTTTGGCAGGCCCACCAGTTCTTGGATCAAATAGCTTAACTCCGCCTCCAATTGGTGCACCTCCCTTAAGCACACAAGGTAGTTTAAAATGCCTTAGATTTTTAAACTATTGGGTTCAAAATTGGAGAAAAAGAAATAAAATAAATTAATCCTGTTAGTTGAAATAGGTAAATGTTGTTTGCATATAAAAAAAACTGAGATAATCGCAACAATAAATTGATATGGTTTTTAGACTATTTTATTTTTCACAGATATTTGTTCATTGCTTTTGTATAGAGAGCTCTTTTCTTTTCTTTTCTTTTTTTTTTTTTTTTTTGGGTGCGGGTAAGGACATAGTGTAAAGAAAATTTAATAAGTTTTGAACAAGTATCAAGTACATACAATATTAATGTTAAAATTAAGCTTTAAAATTGATAGAATTGGTATATTTTTACCCCCTTTAACTCTCTATACATTAATTCAATCCATGACTGCAAGAGATATAAATCATAAAATCTGAACTAACTGTCAGATTATTGCTGAACTTCCAAGAATTTTGACAAAATAATTGGAAATTGGTGTAAACTTGGGCAGTTTCAAAAACCATGGATGTAGCTGAAGCACACAAATATGAGAACCTGCAATTGGCACGGGCATTGGCACCAGTGGAAGCAGAAGCGCCCGCGAAAATTCCTGGAATCAGACCAATTTTGACTCCACGTCAATCGGCATCTCATCCATCTTATGTTTCCTTGTCGCCTTCTGCACTAATATTCATAGGAATCATGGTTTTTGGCACCTATTAAATTGTTAGTCCTGCTTTTTGTGCTTGCTATTTCGAACTATATGTATAGGTGCTAAGATACGTACCCAAGTGCTTCATATATTTTGCACCTCATGTATCAATAATTGTAGACTCAAAACCTCACTTAGGATGCTTTGTCTTTCTAATAAGTTTCTACCTTTTGATTACACATAAACATATTGTCTGTTTTACAAGTTTTGTTATGGATTGGTCGCAATTCAATAAGAGTTTGACCATGTCAGGCTTTTATGTATTATCTCCACAGAAGATCATGCCATTTTTTTTTTTTTAAAAACTTTTAACAACCAAACAAAAAGCAAGTAATCGGTATATACGCATGTGAAAAATAAAAAAATAAATTATGCTGACATTTAATAATTTGTTGCGAAACTCACTAAATAATATAGTATTAATTGTACTGAACTATATCCAATCTTATTAACTAATAACTAATATCTCAATCTCAAAAGTATTAATAACAGCAGTGATATAAATAAGCTTAATCAAGGAGAAATGATGTTCGGATATATGCCCATGCCCGACACACTTCCTGGAAAGTGAAGAGGAAAGAGCAGGGATAATTTTATTTGTTGCCCCATAGTGAACCCCCTATTTTATGTGAGATTACACCAGGTTCAGGTAGGGATATTTGTGAAAGTGCATATATATAACACTCACAATCGAGCTTATAGATCTATAAGCTGGCCCAAGCTCAACCCCAAGCTCAACCTGGCCAAGCTTACCTAGCTCAATCTCAGTGATATAATAAGCCTTTTTTCAGGCACAATATATTTTTTCTGGTAAAAGTAATATTTCCGCCAGTATTTTTTCGATACAGTATACAATAAGCCTTGATCAAACTTATCTATAGCCTAGCTTGAAAATGATTTTTTCCATAATTTTTTTTTTCAAAAAAACAAAAAAAAAACTGTTCGAAGTAATAGTTTGGACTTCCAAATTTTCTTTTATAATTTTTAATGACTAATTTATTATTATCTTTTTTTTTTCATTTTATGAATATAAAGACATGCATTTCCATTTATCTTTTCAGAGAAAAAAATAACCGAAGATATTTGAATAAGGCTTGAATCACGTCCGAACTTATAGAAGTAGTAACATAACAAAGCTAAGCGGATGACAACATAGATTCAAAACTCACATGGCTTAATTTCCTTTCCATAAAGATATTGGAATGGAAAGAACCGACGGCATCATCGTTCGTTTTGCTATCAACACAGTCAGTTACCACCTTATTTCACTTGCATCTCCGCAATTTCACCCTACATCTAACTTACATCACGGCTTGATTCAAACAAAGTACACACCCAAAAAATTATAAAAAAACAAACACTCATACTTTACGTAGAACTCCTCCTGATCTTAAACCACCATGCATCACGCATAAGCTCGGCCACGCTCCTCCCTATCCTCCAGAGTATCAGGCCCAGGGAAAAAGAAATTCTCATCTCTGCTGAAGATTTCGTCCACCATTTCAGCAGGCTGGTTAAAGGCCAGTTGCTTCGCTTCCTTGTCCAATGCACTCACAATGTTCTTCTTCCCTATAACATATATTGCACAACTCATCACATATATAACTAGTATAAATATTCAATTGCGCACAAACAAAAGAACAACAAAACAATCACATAATTACAATTAATACATACACAATTAATATAGAATTTAAGTGTAGAAGTACTTTAAGCATAAATCCAATCATAGACTTGATTGTATTAACACATCATGTATTATATTAACACGTGAGTAGAAGTATGTGATTCTCACAATTACTATCTCAAAAATCAATCCAATCTCATCATATACGATAGCATATGGTTGAATAAAATTAATTTCATTAATATATGCGTGCCTGCAAGAGTGAGCATCTTGTTCCCTCGCGCATTAACCTCGAAGCAAATGGTGTGCAGGTTATTTTGGTTGGAAGCCCCA
The DNA here is from genome assembly GCA_031439595.1 of Pterocarpus santalinus. Classification (NCBI taxonomy): domain Eukaryota; kingdom Viridiplantae; phylum Streptophyta; class Magnoliopsida; order Fabales; family Fabaceae; genus Pterocarpus; species Pterocarpus santalinus. Next base: position 66,321,062 of record CM062532.1, read on the forward strand.
ACCAAGAATGGATGCCCCGCTGGAACAACAAACACCATTCCTGGCTGCAAGGGAGCACTGAACCTATGGTATGAATGGCTACTCCTATATCCTCGAGAGTGTGACCTCCCTCTGTGCCATGAGGAAGAGACGTGTGGGCACACCATCTCCAAATACCCCTCCCCATCAGGTACCAGGCATATCTTGGTTGCCCTTGTCAAGTAGAGAGGAGCAGTCATAGACCCCTATCACATTGTATCAAATCAAAGCATCAAAAGCTCAAGATCATTACTTGTAACCCATTTAATTACACAGAAATATGGTTCTACATATTGTGGTTTGCAATTGCGACCGCACAACATAACCGCAATTTAAAACCATGCATAGAATGCTTCAAGAGTAAATAATGGAGATTTAATTTTTTAAATTTTCTGGTTACTTTGGTGATGTTACAGAAGCTGAGAACGAGATTAAGTTCTTTAAGCTGGCTTGGTTGATCAGGAGTGGATTGATAGAGACGACCATATTGGTTGGAGATGTACGGACGCATGCCCAAAAGATTGAATGGACCACCCGATTGGCCACCAAAAGGCCAAAAGCCTCCCTTCACCTTGCTCAGGGCCTGCACGTGGTCTTTGGATATTTTGAAAATGCTTCGTTTCTCCTCTTGTTTGAAAAGCCCCCGTAACCTCTCCCTTGGAGTCTGATTGGTTTTAATTAGGGGCAGAGAAGAAACCAAATTAATGAAATAAGCATGGGAAAAAAAACAAAAACAAAAATAAAAATGTAATTGCATAGTTTGATAATTAAAGGGGGCAACACACTTTACCTTGAGAGCAGCTTCAAGTTTTTCCCCGCTGAATGCCGTGAGAAATGATTCTGGATCAAATGCCTACATCGCCACAATTTCTTTGGATTGGTAATTACCATTCACTTCTGGTTTTTAGACTATGTTAGCTGTCTTTTTTTTCACTGCATTTCTGAACATGTGATCTCAACCATAAATGTTGATTTTCTTATAACTTAAAAGAGAATGAGAAAGGTAACCTTAAATTCTCCAGGTGTAGAGACGGGTATAAAGAACTTGGCAAGGAAAAGCTTTTGGTTCTCATCTTTGTTTACCACATAAACTAGGGTGCCTGCTGATACCTTCATGATGTCTCCACGTTCAAGGTTGAACCTTTCAGTTTTGTCTTCCTTCACCAAGCCAATTGTGGCTCGCCCTATAAATCCAAAAACACAAGAAAAATCAGATGTTATATATATGTCACCAACACAACAGTGATCATGAGCTAGTGTGTTAAACTGGTTATAATGATTTGAGTATACCCTTTACGACGAAGATAACAGTGTCGGAATCAAAGTGACATGGAGACATGAAAGTGTGTCCATTAGCTTCCAAAGTGGCCAAACGAAAATTCTCAATGCCTCGAAGAAGCTTGGACCTTCTAGTAAACTTTTGGAGAACACGAACTCTGCCATCTTCTGTTTCTAACTTGGTCTTAAAATCTTCATCTTCAAATACGTAAGGATTATCCACTTCTTCTTCGTCTTCCTCTTCTTCCTCTTCTATTTGTCTCTCTCGCTCTTTCTTCATCTGATGATACCTCTCGCAGCTTTGAATGCATGCCTGCTTGTCACTCCTGCTATATTGCTGCTGCTGCCTGCACTGGTGTATGCACGTTTTCAGCTCTGGGTCTACCACTTCTTCTGGTTCTTCTTCTCTGCTCAAAGCTAAGTTGGTCCATAAAGCTAGCAGAATGAAGAGGGAAAAAGCTAGAGCAAGCTTGGTTTTGATCGCCATCAGGTTACTGAGAAAGAACAACAAGCTTCGTGAGATAACTATGAAGACTTAGTCTTTCTTTGATTTTTAAAGGGTGTTATGTGTGCACGGTGCAAAGTGTTGTTTGTATGTGTAGAGAATGGGATGGGATTGAAGGGAATATTGAGAGTGGAATGACATGCACGAGGACGAGTGTCACCTAAGGTGTCACAAAATTAGAAACAAAATCATCAACAGGTTGCCAAGTAGTGTCTTAATGCAACCTAGTAAGAAACAATTCTATAAATGTACCATATATTATGCACTTGTGTGAAAAGGTTTGTAGCTTCTTGCCTGCTCACCATGCCACTTGTCTCTATGCAGTCACGGTGAAATAAAACTTGGCAATCCCTTAAAATCTTAAAGAAACGATGTTTCACAGACACATCCCACATATGTAAACTTAAACTTATTTCCAGAAGAGTAACGTTATTTTTACAAGAGGCGCTATATATAGATGACACAATTTGCATAGTATGGACATCTATACTAGATACAAAAGTAGTGGGTCCATCATATTTTTTCTCTCAACATTCATTATTTTTTTCTTTTTCTCATCAAATATGTCTAACATTTCCTAGCGCAAACATTGATACTTAGCTGAAGTGGGCCAATAATACTTTTCCATATGACAAGACTTTTCAATAGAAAAAATAAGTTATTAAAAATTAAAAAAAAAGATTTGAAAAACATAAAAGGAAATTGTTGTCATCTAAATCAAACTACTGTTAAGCTTAATTAACTATAATCCAAATTTGTGATTTCATCACCCTCAAATTGTAACCCCAATTTCTTGAACTCCACTTCATTTACCTCTATTTTAGGAGCAACACGAGCGTTAACAAAAGGAGTAACACCATTTAAGGAGCAAGTTTTGGTTTTGTAGTTTCAACCTTGCCCAGCTCCTTCAACCACTACCCCACTTTCATGAAGCTTATCCGAGTGTGATGGTTGCTCGTGAAATGAAGGTAAATGAAATGGACGAAGATGATATGGAGATGTAGAGTTCTAGAAATTAGGATTTTAATTTGTGGAAGACAAAATCACGAATTTGAGGTTTAGTAAATTAACCTTAATAGAAGTTTGATTTAGATGACAACATTTTATTTTATGTTTTTAAATCTATTTTTATCCTTAACAACCTAGTTTTGCATTAAAAAGTCTTGTTACATGAAGAAACATTATTGGCCTACTTCGGTTGAGCACCAATGCCCGCTCCAAACTGCAGGCACCGTAGAATTGGCCTTCCACTTATTTTGGGATTCATTGTAAGTATGAAAGAGAAAAATACAAGATGGTGTATCCGTTATTTTTTACTTTTTAAAGACCCACCATCTTATATCTTTTATCTTATTATATATCTACAATAAGTCCCCATAATAATTATAAATAACAAACTTTTTTTTAGAATAGATTGTTCAATACCTTTTCCAAAATTTAAGGCCATGTGGATAAGTCAATGATGATTAGCTAATTAATTAAATCATGTTTCATTTATAATGATTATATCATCACTTTTAGGTCTAAATTTGGTTATCATATAGTTTGTTTAAGTAATTCGACACTTATTTTGTTAATTAAGGTTTCAAATTTGAATATTATAGATAGAAAAAATTAGCGGTGGACAATTTTACTTTCACAGTGAAGTAACTTGACGCAAGCCAAGAAATTAGTGGCTTATACAAAAAAAGAGGAAAAAAAAAAAAGCGATAGATCAGTTTCAATAGGAATCTAAAGGGCCAAATTTATAATGACCAGAACTGACCCTTTCGTACAGGGTCCAGCATAAACGTATCGAACACCGGCCTTTACGTTGTGGGCTGTTGGGTTGGTCTCCCTCAGTTGGTCCACCTTCACTCACCAATGGTATTCCAACCATAGCTCCATCAACCCCCCCAAAAAAACAAAAATGAAAAACCACGGCTCCCGACTGGAGAAGCGCCGGATAAACCCATTCCAAGCTTCTTTTCAACATAAACGTAACTCGAGTTTCGGCTTTTGGTTCATTTGATGCTGTTGTTATTCGTTAGTATTTGTGTTCCTATTTCTGTTCATGAAGTCCAAGGGTACTAAGTTGTTCGCTTTTTTTACACACACAGGTCAGTGGCTGTAATCTGCTTGATAAAATGCCTGAAAAAAGAGAGGGGGTAAAAAAGCATTTATTGTGATCTGTTTGTTGTTGTTGTTACTTCGTTACAGGTAATGATGATAAGGGGCAAAGATAAGAGTGAGGCTGAGGATCTCAAGTGCTCCTTCTTTCAATCATCTTATTGCTGAGCACAAAATTTTTATGCTGGTGAGACACAAAATTCTTAGTTTCTGCCAATTTTTTAATAGCCAGCCACTGGGAAATGCGATTTGGTTTTCTAGGATTTTGCTGAGTTTGTTTATAGGTTTCTGATGCTTAAAGTACTCATTGATTAAGTTCTTATGTTAAATTTCCAACTTTAATTGGGTTTCTGTTATTGGTGATGAACTTATTTCATTGGAAAATCTAAAGGGTCACTTGCTGTTACACGGAATACTATTTTCCTAGTTGCTTGAAGTAGCTAACTCCCAGTTTTTAACTTTGCATCTCCTTTTTGTCATTTGTTAGCATGCCTAACAGTAATGTTTAGTAACATTGTCTATGGAATAGGGTGATTCTATAATTTCCATTATTCTTCCAACTGTTTGACAGAATGCTTTTACAAGTTGTCCTTGTTAGTTTCGCAAAATTTCTGGCCTTTATCTTTGAACATTTTTTCCATATGAAATTTTGTAAGTGCTGCATATAGTTTGTGAAGTGTACTGAAGGAATGATGCCAAAGCTTGGTTTTCATGTTTGTGTCACTAGCTGTAATTAAAATAAGGGAAGGATCACTTTGGCCAATATAATTAGCTTGTTTTTCTTTTTAAATGTTTTATCAACTAAGAAATGGAGCAGTTCAATAACTTTCAATTTTAAATTTAAGTTTATTGATGGTTGTCTCATGAATACATGTTAGGGATTCTAAGTGTTTTGTTTGAATAAAAACCTCCTTCTGAGTTTGTGTTTTTTCACTAGACTCCTCTTGTTGAAACTTTTGCTTCGCATGACAATAGTATAATTCTCATTCCACTTGGTTTATATAATAACTGACTAATTTTTACTGTCATTGTATAGAATTTGTTCATGTATGTTGTTTACCAATGAGCACTATCAATCTGCAGACTGATTGACTTCATTCTGGGATCCAGCTTTGCAAATTGCTGATAGTTCAAGATGCTTGCAATAAGAAAGCTCAAAATTGGGCCAGACATCCCTTTTGCTTTATGGTTCATGGTTGCTAATTGCAATTATAGTATAGCCCAAGTTTCCAACAACGGTAGTCACCAGTCTATTGTTAAATCTGTTAGCCCTTATTTAGCCAACTCAAGTTCACAAGCAGTTCTCTTGGGATTAGAGAGTAAAGTTACCCTTCAAAGACTATATTTCTCAAGTATGGCTGAAACAATCCTGGTCCAGGCTCAAGACGCAGCCAAAGTAAGCATGGAAATACAAAATGCTATCATTGAGAATCAATTAGATAATTCATGGAAGTTATTTGAGCAGCACATGCACATGGAGGGATTTCCTAGAAAATCCGTCTTCAACAAACTTGTAACAAGTTATGTGGAAGGCCTTGACATGCAATGGCTACAAAAGGCTTATGAATTGGTAGAACGAGCTATTGAGGAAGGTAAACAAAATTTATTAGAAAAGGAGGTGCTTATCTACCTTAGCTTTGGTCTTGTGAAAGCTGGACTACCTGTTCCTGCATCAACTATTTTAAGAAAAATGATAGATATGGAGCTTTTCCCCCCAGTCACTGCTTGGTCTGCTGTTTTGGCCCACATGTCACAAACAGCAGATGGAAGTTACCTTGCTGCTGAGTTGATTCTTGAAATAGGTTATTTGTTCCAAAACAATAGAGTGGATCCCCGTAAAAAGAGCAATGCACCTTTGATAGCCATGAAGCCTAACGCTACTGCTTTTAACATTGCTTTGGCAGGGTGTCTCTTATTCGAGACATCTAGGAAGGCAGAGCAGCTTCTTGATATGATGCCTCGAATTGGTGTCAAAGCTGATGCTAACTTATTGATAATAATGGCACGAGTATATGAGAGAAATGGGCGAAGAGAAGAGCTTAAGAAGCTGCAAAGGCACATAGAGGAAGCTCCAAATCTAACTGATATTCAGTTCCGACAATTCTATAATTGTTTGCTCACATGCCATTTGAAACTTGGGGATCTGGATTCTGCGTCAAACATGGTTTTGGAAATGCTTAGGAAAGCGAAGGAAGCAAGAAATTCTCTTGCAGCTGCCAAATTCATGATTGATGCAGCTAAAACTGATAATAACTATTCTACTGGACTCGCTTCTGTGCAAAGTTTGAGAAACACGAAGGATTTACATAGTTTCGAAAATAAAAGGCCACTAAGAAATGCTGTCTTATGTTATGAGGAGTTCTCCAAAGATCGAAATTTCTTAAAACTTGAAGCAGAGTCAAAGGCTGTTCTTGATTCTTTGTTAGGTAAGTTGCAGATGCAGGCTCACTTTATTACATCTGAGCATGGTATACTTCAACCAACTGAAACAATTTATGTGAAACTAGTTAGAGCTTTTCTAGAGGCTGGGAAGACCAAGGATTTAGCAATGTTTCTTCTCAAGGCAGAAAGGGAAGATTCGCCATTTTCCAATGATAATTCAGCCTTGGTTCATGTCATTAATTCATGCATTTCACTTGGATGGTTGGATCAAGCACATGACCTCCTTGATGAGATGCGTCTAGCTGGAGTTAAAACTGGTTCATCTGTATATGCCTCTCTTTTGAAAGCATATTGTCGAGCAAATAGGGCTGCGGATGTTACATCACTTTTGAGAGACGCTAGGAAGGCTGGTATCCAGCTTGACTCAAGCTGTTATGAGGTAATGATACAATCCAGGGTGATCCAGCAAGATACACATGGAGCACTCCAACTATTCAAAGAGATGAAAGAAGCTAGGATTCCAAAAGTTAATAAACAAGACTCTAGCATGCTGGCTAAAGTTGGTGCAAAGACGGATGAAGCTGGGCTAATGACAAAGTTGTTGCAGGAAATCAAGGAAGGACAGAGAGTGGATTATGGAGTTCATGACTGGAATAATGTAATCCACTTTTTTTGCAAGAAGAGACTGATGCAAGATGCAGAAAAGGCTCTGAAGAAGATGAGAAGCTTAGGCCATACTCCAAATGCACAAACTTTCCATTCTATGGTCACTGGGTATGCTGCCATTGGAGGGAAATATTTGGAGGTGACAGAGCTGTGGGGCGAGATGAAATCTCTTGCTTCTGCAATCTCAATGAAGTTTGATCAGGAACTTCTCGATTCTTTGCTGTATACCTTTGTGAGGGGAGGATTCTTTGTTCGAGCCAATGAAGTTGTGGCGATGATGGAGAAAGGAAACATGTTTATTGACAAGTACAAGTACCGAATGCTATTCTTGAAATATCACAGAACACTTTACAAAGGGAAGGCTCCGAAGTTTCAGACAGAATCCCAACTGAGCAAAAGAGAAGCAGCACTGGCTTTCAAAAGATGGGTAGGCTTGAGTTGAGAAAGTGAGTCAAGTTTTATCTCTTTCAAACCATCATCTTCATGAAATTAGGCTGTTAAATTTTTGTATTCTTACTTTTTCTCGTGTAGATTTATGGGTTAAAACACTAATGTTATACCAATACGGATAAAATAATTTAAAAAGTGGGGTGGAAATTTTCATAGATTAACTTTAGAATTATTAATTTGTAGGCAACAAATAGAGGAATTTGTGACCTGTACTTACACCACGTAACGGGTGTAGTATTAAAGTTGACGAAACAGATGCATGCATGGCTGTTGATCCACAGGAACCGGTCCATGAACAACAAATACCATAGAGTGTAAACTATGACGTATTATGTCGTTGGAAGAGTGCTTTGCACAGAACATCTTGATTTCTGAACCGAGACACAAGGGTAACGTACAGGGCTCAGCAGTTCAGCATAGAGAAGGGCAGCGGGCAAAATAATTTGTTGTGCATGCAAGTGGATGCATCAAAGAATGGAAACCACAGAAAGGGTAAGTGAGCAGTAACCTTGCAGCAACCATGACGTCACTCACTACTGGATGCACCCAATTCAACTGAGTCACTGCAACAATGAGCATAAAAGAGGGTAAGTACGGTGGGGTTTACCTTGTTGACTTTAGACAACAGAGAATGTGTCATAAATAATCCCCAAAACCCGAAGGCCATATACATAGTCCAATTTGAACCATCTCTCTTGTGGCCTCGTCAATTTTGATTAGAACTTGGAAATCATCGAGTTCTCATTCTGGCCGCTGACACCTTGTTTAACAAACAAAGAGTTAAGACCATAATATTTTATTCTGTACACAGCATTATGTCATTATGGCCATTGTCTACCTACTTTTTCGTTTCGTTCCTAATGATGCACAAAAATTTTATTATGCTCCAATGAACCTGCCACCTATGGATAATAAAAAGTTTATTTGCCACGTTGATTTGAAAGAATGTCCATGATCGACTTAGTTGTTACATGCTGAAATATGGAGAAAGAATCTGCAATAGGGGATGAGATCATGAGAAAGTAAGAAGGGATGGGGAAGAAACAAATTTTCTTTTATAATATTAGGTATTATATAAAAGGCCGATTATGTTGTTTGAGGAAGGTTGATTACATTGGAGCAGGATAAGAGTGGAATAGTCAGATCTTTGAAGCTTCCAACGCCAATGAACTTTCAGCACAGCCCTTTGAGCTAGTGCAAGCGTGCATCAATGATGTCAGCATTCTCTCTGCAAAATGTGTCTCTCACTCTGTGAAACTTCATCTATATTACATCATCACCGTTTAATATTTAACCCTTACCACCTTAGGCAAACTCTACAGACACGATAGGACTTAAGACCAGACTCTAAGCACTTTCAAGGCTCATTCATAAATAGTGAAATTTAATTATTATAATATTATTCGAAAGAACAAAATATAAATTTTATTCACATCCTGGATAAAGAAACCAGGGAAACTCAAGAATCAATGTACATCAAAACAGTCAATTATCAAGTTCAGAAGCAAACCAGAAGACATAATACAAAGAAAACTCTTCAAGCACAACACAACACAACACTGTCCCAAACTAAAACTAATTTAGTCCTCCTTCTTAGTACTCGACACGACATTATCTTTGTTTCTTGTACGACTCATGCCGGTCTAATGCTTCCGGAGGATAATCTTGTCTTGGTTGAAATTTGAGTCCATGAATGAATACTCGGTAACCATTTAACGGACTACTTGAAGATCCCTGCTTAATTTGAGGGACTCAATTCCCTTTGATCGAGCTTGGATCAATCTCAGTATAGTTACAGCCTGCGTTTGAATCACTTGTAGTAATTGTTGGAATTTACTAGTGGACTAGAAATTTGAGAGTTACCTTTCATGGCAGCCATAACATTTAATCAAACAATAGTATTAGCTGTTGAAATCTTTTGAAACGAGAAACCAACAGTCCAATGTTGCTTTTCTTTCCCTTTGTGGGTATGGCCTCTTTGTAGGTATGTTTGCTTAACTCGCTGTTTTTGTGTCCTTCAAAAGCAAGTTGTTTGCTTCACTAAACACAAACCAGTGAGCCATCCCAATTCCCCCACTTGCCATTTTTTGTCCGCTGGAATCTCCCACTACTAGAAGACTCATTCAAAATATTTCTTCACATGAATCCATAATTCATATTATCAGTTAAGGAATTTCTTTGGAGATGAAATGACTACTAGGCGAGACTAATGAATCATAAGGATCAAACACTTAAGGACTTGAGGAAAGTGCTTGAGGTTTAAGCCAGTTGAGCTAATGTAGCAGCCAGTATCATCCTTTAAAGTTGCATCCCGACTTACAACACTGTATTCTTCTTGAAGCTATAATTGCACCTTCAAATTATTTCGAAATTATTGAAGGTCAAGTTCCGAGACAACACACTTTATCTTTTGTTGATTTTAACTTTTAAGGTCTCTAGCCATTCCAATGCTTTTTGATATGTTGATTTCGCAAAGATAAATAAACTGATAGGATTTGGCACTTGGCACTGACGTAAAGTCCTAAACACAACCTCATAACTTCAATATTAGCAACAAAAAGGTTAAATCATTGAGCCATCATTATGGAGAACCACTAGCTTAATTATTATTATTATTTTTTTCCCTCCTCTCGAAATGAATTGAGGGGAAAAACTCATCATAAAGCTAACGTTTATACCTTATTTTGTTCCTAAATTGATTAGCTATAATGTTTTTTTTATAATTAGCTATAAATACAAATTTTTTTTCAAAAAAAAAAAAAATGGGAAAAGAAGTAACATATAAAAGCATATTTCCATGTACTAAAGGTTTTTATTAAAGAAAATAGTATACGTATCTTTTTTAGAAAGAGTAACATAACTTGAAAGGTTAAAAAAACCCAGACATATATTGCACCGATAAGCTAAAAGTTAAAAAGAAAAGATTTTATGAAGGTCCTTCTCTGAAGTCTTTGACCATGAACGTTAACAATTGAGACCTTCAAGTAGAGTGTGAGCTATTAATGTAGAAGTTACCGTTACTAAAAGTTTAATAAAAAATCTATTTAACTATTGAATTTGATTTTTGTAGGCATAAAATTTTTTTTACGTTTAAATTTAATAATATAGTATCATTATTATTTATTTAATAAATTTAACACTTCAATGAAGTGCCAACATAATATTAAATCTCAATATAAAAAAGAGTTTTACATCATCCAGGTATTAAAATTTAACTTGTAGTCATCGCAGTCGTCGATAATTAATTACGCTAATCGCTTTTGTAAATTCAAAATAGATTCTCTGGTTACCTCAAAAGAAGTAACAAATTGGCACCGCCGTTGGAGTAGACATGTCACGTGGATACCATACTTGGGTAATCCTGACAACATAGTAAATCCAAACGGAGTCTTCAGCATCGTGGTATTTTCAAATCCAATAAAATCATATCAATTTGTTGCATTTACTTATATATTAAAAAAAGGACATAGCTACTATTTACTGTATTACCGTGTATATTGTTAACTTTCTAACTCAAATAACAGATTTGAAAACAGAATTACAATATAGTGCCTAGTATAGGAAAAAAAAAAGAAGAAAATTAAAATTTTATCCTTAAAAAATTTGAGTTGTAACAGATTTATCCCTAAAAAAAAAAAATACACATAATTTAATCCTTAAATTTAAGGATGAATTTATTACACTCTGAAGTTTTTTAGGACAAAATTGTAATTTTATTAAAAAAAATCATATTTAGCACCTTTTAATAAATGCAGATGACCATCAACTAAATTTTCTAAAAATATTATTTCATCTTATCAACCTATTTTTTATTAGGATGTGTGGATTAGAAATCAAATTCATTACTCTTTTCTGTCAAAAATACTTTGGACAAAGAGTAGGGGTGCTAATGAGTTGGGTAGGATAGAATTTTAGCCTATTAAAATTTGCCCTGTATTTTAATATAATATTCAGAATCTGCCCTTAATACATCCTGTGTGTTTTACGAATCACACCTTATATGCTACCTGCAAGAAAGTTTTAAAACCCACATCCTACCCATATCTTTGCCTAAATAAAGTAGCACTATCTAAAATAAGGACTTTGCCTAGAAGTGAAGAGTTTTAATGAGAAAAGAAAACTTTTTTTCAATATATTAAATGCATTAGAAGAATCCAAACACAAGTTCATAATTACATAAAATACTAAAATTAAATGTTGCAATACAATAAAGTGATTAATCTTACATAACACAAAGTCACTAATATTGCAACATAAGACAACATTATAATCAAGTGCAACCAAACATTGAAATTTGAAAAGCATATCTCATAATCTCAAAAATATTATGCAATAGGAGAAAAAAAACAAATATGAATTGTATATTAGTAATGCCAGTAGGGCTGCACGGGGTGTAGATACATCCTAAACTCGCACCTATCCGGCCCCACATCGCTTTGTTGGCATGCTCCACTCCATCTATCTATAGCTAGGGTTTTAAACTACATAGATTGGGTAGAACTAGATGGAAAAAGAGAAAATTGAGTAATTTTGTTATTTTCTATCATTTGTTATGCCAAAAAATAGGAGAGGAAAAAAAACATTCACATGAGACCCACAAAAAAAAATTCTTAACGGAAGTGCCAAAAAATACCATATATAAGAGAGTATCAAGTATCTATATGTAAGAGAAAGAGAGAATATACAATAGAAAGAGATGTGATTATACCTAGACAATAGAAAACTAATAGAAAGAAAACGTGATTAATTTTTTTTCAATTTTTTTAACACAATAATTATTTTCTTTTTATTCATTTTTTACTCATCCAAAGACATATTATTTTCTCTCAATTTTCTCTTTTTTTTTTCTTTGTTTTTCTTTTTATTTGTTTCTCTCATTTTATTCTCTTATCCAAACAACAAGAGAGATGCTGGGAAGGCTTTTGGTAAATGGTAATAACTGTAGAATTTGCATCCTTGATGGTCTATATCTTAGGTTTTGAAAACTTAAAAGAGCCATCTTGGTAAATGTTGATAACTGTAGAAGTTGCACCCTTGATGGTCCATATGTTACGTTATGACAACTTAAATGAGAGCCATTATTATGAGTCAGAAAATCTCTTCTCTGAAACAATCAAAATGGGGTCAATGATTGAGAAGTGCACTCTGCCAAGTCGATTTCTTTATAACTACAACGCTAAAACAATTATGTCATTCTTTATTGGTAGGTTGACTCTTCGGAAATTTATCACGAAATATTCTAAACCAGAAGCTTTTATTTTTGGTTGTAAAATTACTTATACAACATATTCTTTTTAGAATTTAATTTAAATACACTTCCAGTGTAAAATAATTTTATACTGTTAACCAATAAAAATGATGAAAAGTGCCAACTCATCAAAATAACCATCCATTATAATGAAAGACTCACCATGAATTCTTACTTTCCCTTATTTCTCTTGGTTAATAGTATAAAACTATTTTACACTGTCAGTGCGTACCAATTAAAATCTTCTTTTTAATATTATGTGAATTGAAATTATTCCTTATTATAGAATAAACATTGACTGAAAAGGTGTTGCTGTTTCCCAAAGAACCATGCCCGAATCATAATCATAATAAAATAAAAAGAAAAAAAAAAGCCCAAAAAAAGGGTCATATTTTGGAATTTGATTTAAATAATGACTTGCTGATAAAGGACTAAAAGCCAATAAAGCAGTGTAGGTTGTGTATTTCCTTTTCCGTTTTGTTACAACTTTCATCGAAAAGAAAGCACAACTTATACGTTGAAAACGAGTATATTTTACTCATTAGCTTCAATGCTTATCAGTGAAATCAATGGCTGCTACAAGAAAATAATAGGATTGGTACAGATGGGGTACAAGTGAATTTTTTTTTTTTTTTTTTAATGTTTCTTCTGTAACAGGCCAAAGAAACTAATTGAAGAGGATAATTAACACGGGCTGCAAATATTTCTTTGGTTTTATTTCAATTTTGTGTTAAGAATAAGTCAAACACCATGGATCTCACATTCCAAGCTTGCCAAACGCAGTTCAAGTCTTCAAATCCTGCAAAAATCACAAAGGCAACAAAATTAATTTTCTCATAGTTACGAAGTAAAAAGGGTAAAACAACTACTTGTTATTCTCTAATAGGTAGTAGCATGAACTAATATACATTATCTCATTCATGAGAATTGAGATGCCATTATTCTACCAATAAGATTGTGAGCCGCAAGTATCCAAGAGTCAGTACTTGCTGGCAAAGCCATAAACTCTGCAGCTGCCACAATGAGTTGTGGTGAAGGTTCAGCAGTTGGAAAGAAAAATTACAGTGATGCTGAGAAAAGGAAAGAGGGTAAAATGTACAACCTTCTCTGGGACTGTGATGGTAACAGAATGTCCCGATCAACACTGGGGCTGGCATTCCTCACAGCCGCGCCTGCCTACAAGAGGAGGGGACCAAGTCAAGGACAAGGATATGGCATGAATGACATCTCAACCAAAAACTTTAATTCAGAAGACCGACATGGTCAAATGCATTACTGTCAAAAAATCTCCCAAACGCAAGTTTTCATGGACTTAACAGACTGAAAATGAAGAGCCAAGTACTTATTAGATGAAGTGGATGTTATGGTCTGCAATGTCTATCTCATCTGGCAAAAGTAAGTATAGCTCGACCACAAAGTACTCATATACTTATTTTTCAAGGTAAAAGTACACTTTTGTCACGAAAAAGATAATATATTCTTGGTCCCTATATACAATTATCATTTTCAGTTTAGCCCCTATACATGATACTCGCTTTTAATTTCGTCTTTATACACTACATTAACTTCATACTAAGCTCTCGTATTGTAACAGCACCCTTCCCATACAAATATTTTCAATGTCATCCTTATCAATTGTTGTGATCGTGACAACATCTGTTGGAGTTATGATACCGTAAATACAAGGACCAAATTGAAGATGAGTATCATGTGTTGGGACCGAAACTATATTTTAGCCATTTATCAATTATCTAACTAATTTTGAAGACAAAGGCTGGTTAGAAGTCCTGAGCAAATTGGATCTTGTCTTTTGCTGAATTTTAAATTTGTAGGAAATAAAATTAATGCCTAAGCAGAATCCGGTATTTTATAAGCCAAAATCTAAAGGACATCTAAGCAAGATAGAAAATATTGACAGATTTTCCTTGTTGAAGCTAATTACCTTGTATGGTACACTCTGCTGCTTCATTTACCTTATTCTCGTGGTATCAGAATTATAGGCACTCATCAAAAATAATTCAAATCAGTGTAGCCATAACCATGTGAATGGGCTAAGAACTCTTCTACTTCAATCCTGGAACTGGAGTAACTAGAGCTTCTTTGGATTCGGTTTTGGCTAACAGACTCAACTTCTGCCAAGAAAATGCTATAAACTGGTCTATGATCAGAGAATCTTGTCTCCCCACGAACATAAGATAGTTGGCGGAGGCCTCGTCCATACCACAAGATACGATCGCACCTTCATGAATATAGATTTTGATTAGAATTACATAAATAAAAATATAGTTTCAGACTAATGACCCAGAACTTTCTTTTGGCAATAGTATCATTTTATTTGTTCCCCTTTTCCATTTACATTAGCTACTTCATTAATTCATAGAGGTGGTAAGAAGACTACCATGCTGGAGTTCTCTTTTGTTTTGAGTGTCTTCCATCGCCTGCATATCTGTCTGAATTGTTTGAATACTTATATGTCGGAGCGAAATATATTTTCCCTTCATTCCATCCTTCAAATACTCGACCTTGCCTCTGCTCTATACGCAGCTGAAAGAAAAAGCTATCAAATGGTCAGGTAAATTTTACATATAATTTGAGAAAGGAGCAAAGCTCGATCAGAATTTCTTGTAAGGGGACAAAGTAACATGCCTGGTCATTCTCTAACAAATCCTTCCAGTTATGCATCTCAACAAGAGCTTTTGCTGCACGGTAAGAAAGCGCTATCCGATAATTTAAATCCCCCAGCCAAATTATTCGACTACACCAATTAAACCAAAAGTTTAGTTCTTGACTAGGACACAATGTAGGATATAGTTGTGAAATTTATTCAGATTCACAATTTCCAAGTATCAGACGCAAGGAAAAGATTAGGAATAGAGATGAAGGGCTTACTCATGTTCCAGAATTGTCTGAGGAGAATTATCATCAACCATGCCATGGACCTGGGGAAACCTTGTCTTTCTTAGAATCTCCATTACATCTGAATTTCTCCTTAGCTCATCACCATCCTTTTGTCCGGAAGTCAAATGACTACAGATGAAGCAAAAGCTTGTTTGGTGCAAAGACATGCTAATTGATATAGAACCCTGGAAAATCCAAGAGAATGAGATCTCCTTCTCTGGTTCCTTATAAATTCAGCTATATTAAAATAAAAATGACCAAATGTACCTTGTTTCCAAGATATCCCATCAAACCTCTGCCAACACAAGACACCTTCATGTTGTGAATGTCATCTTTGATATCACTTTTGATCCAAACTGTTAGAAATATGCCAACCATTTGCTTACTGGCAACCAAACAATATCTTGAGTGCCCTGTCTGTTTATCACTGTCCTCCATAGAGAAACAACTGCCATATTGCATTGGCGAATATTGTGCCGTAATTGGGGAGTCCCCAGCTCCGTTTTCATCATCTGAGGAACCAAACCGGTAGTTGGGGTCATAGTCACTTGTCCTGTGACCAAATATCATTCTATCACAGACACTGAGACGACGATCAAGGCTCGGTTGTGGCAGTGACATGTCATTATCCATTCTCATACTACGACTCAAGGATTGGAAAGACCTACGATGGAAGAAAGTGGTTGCCTTCTGCCTCATTGATCCCTCAAAATCAGCTTCAATTTCTACAATAGGATCAGGGAGTGGTGAAGGAGTGTGGCATCCACCACTTGTTCCAGGAAGGCTGTTCAGGGTCTTCCTAATAAGAGCTAGCCATTTTCTCGCAGGGCCATTGTCTTCGGTTCCCAAAATGTTTCCAGCATTAAGAGGTACAATTTCTTGAAACCTGAGACCAAAAAATTGCAATATATTTCTTAGCTTGAAATTTTCCATAACTAAAGGACAAGGCACGTTATTTGATCAGTAATTTACCCAAGAACATAGATATCAGCAGGTGGTGAGGTGTGAAGCCAATCTTCAAGACTCAAATAACTTGGAGGTGACTTCCCTGCTACGTTCCAAGTAGCAACAAATATTCTGCATCCAGAAGTAGAAAGAACTCAATAGAATAGAACTTCTTTAATTTCATTACAATAATAATAACAACCAAAATAGTCAAGTACAACACACAGCTACCTGAAGCATACCTATAGTTATCCACATTAGTAACCTGAGCTTCATCAAGGTCATTCTTACCTCGGTGCATTCTGTTTGAGTACCTTCTGCTTGATCTCTCTGAATTAAAACGGAGATTAACATATGAGATTAGTAGACACAAAAGAATAGGGGTGAAAACAGAAAATAGACACAAATTTCTAAGATTGCAGCAGCAGCAGAAATGTCTTCAAAATTTCTTTTAATCTTTTTATCAGGTCGGGGTTTGGGAATGATGTGGTCCTAGGAAATATCAAGGTGTCTGATACTGAACCTGTTTTGCTTTTCTTGATAGTGCATGCCTCCCTTTCTGAATAGTTGCTCTTCCGCTCTTCATCAGCACCTGAAAAAGGAAAACCATAAAGTTAATAAAGCTGTGCTCTTTCCACTGTTCGTTCATTATCTCACTCAATCAAACACAACACAACAAAACAAACTCATTTTTTCGTACCAAAAGGGTAGAAAAACCATGGAAGCAGGAAAACAACAAAGGGCAGATCTTGGGCTGCAATTAGCACACCCAATTAAACAAAAATGTAAAATAAAAGAAAACTGCTACACAAAGATTAACAGAGTTGCATGAGCAGCATAAGAAGAACACTGAAAATTTAGTTAACTAGATACATTTTCACATGAAAGCTAAGAATCTTAATCCCAGAGCCCTAGATTACATTCAAGTCATGGGACAATCGATCAATCACCTTGGTAAAGGACATCATCATCTGCTTGAAAGTCCTCGGCTTTGCTCTTGATATTGAACCACTTCTTGACCAATGTTTTAGGCCATGAAAGCTTCACCAAGAACAATAAAATAAAATAAAACAGGGTAAGCAATGCCAGAATGCAAAACTGCGAAGGAACCCTGAAGTAGAGCTGGCATTTGTCAAACCTTGCTTTTCTTCAAGTTCTCATCTCTCATTGTTGGGACAACTTCATATAGCTCTCTTAAGTTGATGATATGAATATCTGTTAGTCCTTACTAGTATTCTTGGGTTTTTCTTAAAGAGGGAAACGAAGTTTATGCTCAATTCCTGCTTATGTTCATGTCTCTACTCAAAAGGATAAAAATGAGGGTTAAAAAAGATTGGGTTTGATGATCAAAGCAATGGGTTGAACTGGCCAAGCAGAAGAGCAAAACGAAAGGCTGAATCCTCTCCTCTGTTTCTTAAGCAAAACAGAGGAAACAAATTGGGAAACAGAGTAAATCTCTGTTTCTGAGCATTTTTTCAGAAAATGAGCCACCCCACTCGGTCATTCCCCCACTTTCTTCCACTTACACTCGCGAAGTTTCAGAGTTTGAGTTTAAAGAGGATGAATGAATGGGGGA
Organism: Pterocarpus santalinus; assembly: GCA_031439595.1. Classification (NCBI taxonomy): domain Eukaryota; kingdom Viridiplantae; phylum Streptophyta; class Magnoliopsida; order Fabales; family Fabaceae; genus Pterocarpus; species Pterocarpus santalinus. Next base: position 66,339,137 of record CM062532.1, read on the forward strand.
AAATTCAAAGGGAACAAGTACAGAGGTAGAAGTAAGAGTTAAGGGCTACGAGATCGAGGTAGTTAGAAGAAGACAATGCGGACGACAAGAAGAGAGTGTGAGTTGCTCCGTTGACGGTTGCTAAAACCTCGCTGTGGGTAGAGAGCAAAGTGGCGAATTTGAAGGGGAATAAAGTGCAGGCACAAGGCAAGGCAAGCTTCACTCTCTCTCTCTCTCTCTCTCTCTCTCGGCCTTTTACCGCAAATCAAAGGCCTACTTAAGCTTGTGGACTGAGAGAGAGAGAGAGAGAGAGAAGAGGTGCTGCAATGGTTATTTTGGCAATGGTAACTCACTCCTAGTCACACTTAACATTGTCCAGGCACTCACTTTCTCTACTCAGAAACTAAATATTGCTCTTCCACTCTCTAAATTGGACTAAATTCATTTATAAAGATCTATTTCGGTACTCTTTCTTCCCTAATATTTTTTAAAAAGTTAAATTTTGTAATTAGAAAATTATAATCGTGATATCCAAAACTATGGTATTAGGAGTATATATCACAACCAATAAAGCATAGGTGCGAGTGAAAGGAAATTAGATCCTTTAAATATGTAGTTCATATTTAATTTTAGAATTTGTACCTATATAAAAAATATTATTAAAAGGGGCTTTATTTATATTTCTGACTGTATTTTGAGAGATTAATCTCTCCCTATTAAATGGGAGAATATTATAAGAAGCCAAAATAAAAAAAGGGAGCATAACTCACATCATTTGACATGTACTGAGAATGTAATATACCGAGTTACCATCATTCAAGCCTGGTTAGTTCACATCATGCAGTATGTAACAAATATTTCAAACTTTATAACTTTTTATAATTTTTTATTTCAAAATGTAGCTTTTAGAATGAGTGTAAGAGTGAATGCCTCATTTGTATTATGAAAGTGTTATATGTTTTATCACTCTACTAAAGATATAAAAAGTGATATAATTATTGTTTAATTAAAAATATAATTAAGTTATATTAAAACTGTTAAAAGTGTTTCTTTCAATGTTATCCTTTTTTCTTTTTTTTCTTCAAACTAGTAGTTGTATCTCGGTCACCAAAGTTAGGTTTGATCTAATGCCCGAGCATCAGTAACCCATCCTACATTTGGTCTTCTACGAGAGAAAAGCAGTTAAAGAAGAGAAAAGATAAAGAATATGTGTAGAGGGTTGTTCTCCCTTTCCCTCCTGCTTCCCCTTTATCTATCGATCTTTGATGCACACGACAAAAATTATTTTATATTTTTCCCTTTGTCTATCGATCTTTTTTCGGTGTGTAAAAGCCTATCGTGGGTGTCTCTGAGTCTACTTGATCTGGTAAAATATCTTACAAGCATTGGGTTTGTTTGCCTAGTTGAAGAGAATGTTTCGTGCTTGGAGGAAGAAGTGGAGAAGAACTGATTCCAAGGCCACTACATTAGTAATTGGGACTTCGATATTGTTCAGTGTACATACCAAGGCCTTAGATAAATTTGGCATGAGTGAATGTACATATTTTTATATGAATGAGATGTTTCTGCTTTCTATGTAAATCTCTTGGATTTGGTGGATTTGAAGAATTCATTGGTTCTGCTCTGCAAGCCACAAAATATCATGTCTTCTCAAAAACTTCATTCGTAGTATTTTGAGTGATTGAATATATTAGCATGCTAAAGAATATTAGCTTTTGTTTTTGGGTTAGTCTTGCTCATCTCCAAGACGACAAAAGGGAATTTTTTTCGAATAATGGGTCTTTTATTGAATAACATTCCATTTCGTGCAAGCTCGCATTTGCACTTCGATTGTTTAGGCTCGATTATTTAGAGTTTTCCTTTTTTTCTAAAAAAAATTTAATTAAAATTTCTCTATGCAAATTAAAATAAATAAAAACTTTTAAAAATTATTCTAATATTTTGATAAATCAAAAAAATATATTTCATAAAAAACTTTAAAATTACAGTGTAAAATTATTTCTTAAAATTAAAACAACATGTTTTCATTAATTTTCACATAAATGCATAGGATCTTGTTTGGACATGTAGGGTTCTTAATCACAGTTTATCTCGGTACTTAGCCCACGAGATCTCCTTGTCTTTCGGTAAACGATCTATAATATCCAAGTTTAAGATTCTGGTTTTTTAATGACCTTTGCATTTTGCGATCAATTTGCTTGTAAGGTTTGACATTCAATAGGACAGCTCGAAGGAAATATGAGAAATATTTAGGTGGTCTTGTAATCTCACATAATTGTATTTATAATTAATAATATCATAATATTTTAAATAAAATTTACTACTAATTTGTTGGCTCCCACTTCTAATATAGTGCTTCGAAATCAGTTGGTTAAAAAACATAGACCAATCTTCCCATTCAAATTCCCAATAAACACATCATAGTGACCCACTAACTTCAGTGAAGCTTCCCCTTGTCCACTTCCATGGAAGCCTTAGCTCCAATAGCTCATAGGTCGTCAAGGCTAGTGCATGTGGTTGTACCAAAATAAAACGTGTCACTTTACCATAGGATTTAAATTTTGAAAGAGAATAATAAAGAAGACTTTGTTGTACCTAATTTTAGGTGTGTTTATTTTAATTTTTTTAAAAAAATAGTTATAAAATTTAAATTTTATATATAATAAAAAGTATAAATTAAATTTTTTGATAAGTTATTATTTTTATTTTTTAAAAAATATTTAAAATAATTTTTTTAAAATTTAATTATTTTTAAAAAATTATTTAAATATATAAAAATTAATTTTTTTAAGTGAAAGTTATAATTTTTTTACCAAAATAATCTTAAACAACTACATTTTTAATCAACTTAGAATTGGGTTGTCTACTATTAGATGAAGAAACTAATAATAAATAAGAGAGTTTTATATTATTAATTAATTATATATTTTTATTTATAAAATTTTTAAAATAATACATAATTAAGTTAGATATTTTTATTAATATAATAATATATAATTAAATATTTATATAGAATTCTATTATACTTACAGTAAATCAAAATTAAGTTTTTCTTCTAATATTATTTTTATTCATATAATTCAAATTTGTTAAACGTTAGTATAATAAATATGAGATTATAATGAAGGTTAGATTCAACATTAGACGAGTTCTCACTTTGTCAATTACTGAATTATTAATCGCTAGTGAGTTGCACGTATAGCTATCTAATCACGCATGAGGATTCATATAATACTCCTATATGAGTTTGCTGAATTAAGTAGCTGTGCAGCCCATACTGTAACATTGAACAAACAAAAGGGTTTGTTTTTTTCTTCATTTAAGGTGTCTTAGGAATCATTCCCCAGACAATTAGTTCCAATACAGGATACAAATTCCTTTTGGGTCTCTTAATTGTTAGGCTCTTGATAATGCACACTTGTTGACTGAGTACCATAAATCTCAATCTGACAGGTGAAGTGTCACCATTGCTTCTTGCCCTTATAGTGGTGCCAATGATGCTCTCAGGAAAGGCCAGTATCAAAATTAAAGATGAATGGGCCCGAATTCACGCCATGCATATCTAAGGGGGTAGCGTTTACCCTACAAATTGAATCTTTTGAATTGCCCATTGAAAGGTTGCTACCTAGATACTACATTGTCAAGGTTGGGATCTATCATCCGCGAGGGGGCACCATATAATTGAATCCAATAATTATATAGTGATCATTGATCAGGGGTTTTACTTCTCTTCCCTTTTTATTAATTATTTTATCCATTGAATTCCAAGAATTGCAGTAGAGGACCCCTAGAACTAAATAGCCACGCGGTTGGTGTCATTCTGCAGCTTAAATTATCTATAAGAAATGAAATTATTCACATTGAATCATCTCATAATCATTTATGTGCACCTTTTTGTTCTGGATATATAAGGATGATAAATTTCACAATTTTTAACTCATTTCTGAAAATTTATCAGAAATGACAATGAAAGTTTCATTTAACTTTCCAAACAATTGAAATCATTCATATATGCTGAATACAGTAAAAAATAAGTGGTCATATAATATTGTTATTTTATATACGTGTTTGAATTAACAGTACAAACTACACAGTCACGACTAGTCCAGATAGATCCATGACCGAAATTTTATGTTGATCCATTTGTTTTTCAATCACTTTGGTAGATATAGATTAACGAGGTAGCCAAAGCATGCATCTTTAATTTTAACTTTGGCTAAAGCAAGTAATATAGGTCCTTCTCTTCTCTAGGATGGAATGTGGGTCTCCTCCATTCTCTCTGCTTCCTTTTTCTTTTTCACTTTGAAACATCCTTGCTAACCCACCACCCTTCGCTTTTTTGCCTACACCACCTTCATAACCGCTAGATTTGAAGGTGCTAAATAGGGCTTTTTAATTATTAAATTCCTTCTATTTTGTCGAAATCTTTAGAATGTCTTTTTCTTTTTTTGCCGGTCTTTTTCTTCACAATCTGGCAAAGAAGAAAGGTACACCTCTGGTCCTGTTGTACTTGGTGATATAGATATTGATGTTAACGTCATGGGATTTAATTTCTCAACTACATTTATATATACGTATTTCCCTACGCTACAAAATATTAAGCTATTATGGAAGCATGGAACATGGAGTATGGACCACCACGAAAGAGTTAAGACTTTGGATAGTTGGACGTATATTTATTTATTCAAAAAATAAGAAGAAGAAGAAGAAGCATTAGTAGAAGTATCAAGGTATCACAACTCCCTCCCCAGGTTTTTTGTTTTCCTTGGTCGATAGAAAATTAGACACAATGCTCAATCATGGAGGCCATCACTTGAACGACCACGTACCATATATATATATATATATATATATATATATATATATATATATCTCAGCTCAACGGTTTATTTATCTTAATAATAGAAAGAGGAAATAAAATGTTCAATTAATCATATCATTGGGGAAATAGATCCGCTCGAGTTAAATTTTTATATGATCATGCCATGGGTAAATTTTTATCATTGATAAACTCATTTCATGTGTTTATATCAAGGTTAAGAAAATTAAATTGGGCATTGAATAGATCAAGGCAGGAGTTCAAAGGTTCAGAGGTCTAACCGACTTAATCAGGGGTTCGATCAATACATAATAAAGTATATGTATTTAATTATTTATATATATATATATATAATATTAAAATACAAAAAATTATAACATAATTAATACAATATATATATGTATATATAATTTATTTATTTATTATTTTTCTAAAAAAAAAAGAGAAAGACAGTATTTTACAAAAAAAAAAAAAAAATCAACCAAATCGGTGAAACTGCTAAAACTTGTTTGGTTTATACCGGTTTTAACAATTTAACCCAATTCAATCTGGTTTGCCACCAATTTTTGAAGCCACCAGTTTAAGGATAATGACCAATTCTCGGTCCAACCGACCGATCCGATTCAATTTTCTCTTCCATAATTTATATTCAAGCACCACTTTCTTGATCAACAAGGGGGAGAAGTAAACTGCCATGGTCTCTCAAAGTTAGCTACTTTTTTAATATATATATATATATATATATATATAGTTTACAATAACTATAGATCTGTTTGTGGAATTATATCGTTAGTTGTTTGAATAAGATACTTTTATATGGCAGTTTATTTTGTTTTCATTTTATGCTATATATATTTAGTCTAACTCCCCCCTTACTAAATTTTGACTCTCCCTCCTGATTAATGATGAAAATTTATAAATTGTAAATTTTGACGTGAAAAAAAATCCATTTTCTATCATATTACACTATTTTGCACACATAAGATTGACTCGCTAATTTTCAATTTAATATTATTTTTATTGCACTATGTCGTGTAAATTTATTCGCACTTTGATCAATTTTTCTTTTAAAAAAAATTATTAGTGAGATCCTTTTAAGAGCTGCAAATTATATGATGACCGATTTTATCTTAACTTGTGTATAGAAAAGCTTTTCTTTTTTTCAAGTCTTAGCAAATTTAAGAAACTCTTAAATTTAAAAGAGTTCAAATTGATTATTCTAAGGACAAGATTAGATAGAGTTTTCTATGCGTTTTTTTTTTCTTGGTGTGTGTGTTATATATCAATTTTTACACCTCAATTATAAGAAATTTGAGAGAAAGATGAGGCAAACAAAAGTAATATACATAACATATTTTCATTAAAAAAATAACACTATATGTACTTTTTTTTTTTCAACATCAAACAACAGAAAAGTCAGAAAAATGCATAACATTTTTCCTTAAATCTAATAAGCCTGGTCAACCGTCAACCTGGGAGCAAACCTAGGGGGCAACTCTTAATATAGATCTAACATGGGCCAATTTGTTATAATTTTTATATTTTGATTTATTTATCTATTGTTTTTGCGATCTGTTTTCCTTTTATACTTGTAAATGCAATTAATAATTATTATTCCAATAGTCAATGGAAAATGTTAAATGTTATAAAAGAGTAGTGCATTTGTAAGAATTATTTTTCTTTCACTGGTTCTTTTTTTTTTTTTAATACCCTTTTGTTTCTCTAATTAGTCTACTTATATGATTAGCTAGTGCCACATCAACATTCGTGAATCTTTTTCATAAAGATAGTATTTTTATGTTACTATTAAGGGTGAAAGTAGGTCAAACGACTTGTTGAAAGTCCTCGACCTAGTCTATAATTGGCCTATAATTGGCCTAATTTGACCTAATTTTTTTTAGTAAATAAATTAGGTTTAGCCATTTAAAAACGTCTTTTTAACCAAATAGGTCAAATTACATGTTATGAAGAAAGCTTATTACATCCAACAAGCTACTTTATTAATACTATATTATTATTATTATTATTATTTCAGACATTCTAATGATAATCGAAACCTTATGATATATTTTGAATAGGCTTTTTGACCGATTTAAATTTTTTTGGCATATTTAGAAACTTTTTGACCAATTTAAGAGTAAACTTTTTGGTTTATTTACAAATTTTATGATGAAGTAGCCTTCTAAATAGGCTTTTTTGTCAGGCTAGACTTTTAAAAAGATTATATTAAGGCCCTAAAAGAAGCCTATGTTAGGTAATAAGCCCATATTTGCGCTACATATTTATAATGTAGGTCCAGCATATTTAAGTTAAAGTCTAACTTAGCCTACTTCCACCCCTAATTACTATTACTTCTAAACTAAAAATATAATTTTGATCAACAGGCCCACTGTCTAATTAGAATTATATAATCTTAGGTAGGGTGAAAAAAAGTAGTGAAATTATCATTGGCACTCAAGGAAGAAGAAAAATGATGTTAGCAAATTAAAAACATACCAATTTTACACTTAGTTTGGTTGGGGAAAAAAGTATAGAAATAAAAAGAAAATGTATTGCAAAAATAATACGGTAAAATTATATGCAAACATATATATTATAGTTTAATTTTAATGTATTGATAATATAAAATTTTTTTAAATTATTATTTAATCATATATTATCATAAAAAATAAATTTAACTTTCATATCCATTACTTCAAAAATCATATATATAAAAGGATTTGATTAGATAATAATGTGAATGTATTGAAATTAAATTCATATTTTTTGCATATCTAGATTATCATTCATTAATATGTAAAGTTCATTAAATTTCAATTAATTTGATTCAAGTTAAATTAGTCTATTATGTAATAGATTTCTTAATTGAGGACAAGTCATCTTTTTTGGCCGCATTGGACCTTCCCCCCCCCCCCTCCCCCCAACCAAAAAACAAACAAAAAAATCAGTAAATGGAACACAAGAATGGGCCCAAGTTTTAAGTGGTAAAGCAGAGCATACAGGTCAAAGCCAGCCCAGGCAGGGGATGGATATTTTTTTTTTGGATCGTTCTAAACTTTAGGTTAGTGCATGGCATGAGGGGAGAAAACCTCAGCATGCGGTACAAGATCACACATGCTATTGCCTATTTCACATTAACCACAAATATAGAGCATTGGAGATGTTGCCAATTTAAGCTACATAAATGACTTGCAGTTTGTGTGAAAACAATGCCCAAGAAAGATAAAATAAATAAATAAATAAGCCAGTTGACTTTGAGATTTAATGTTTGGGAAACTAAAGCAAAAGGCTGATATTGATACTGATGTGAAGCTTTTCACTATGGGGTAGAAAACTTGTGATGGTTTTCACCCAAATAGCTCTGGTTATATGGTTGAGTCTCCTCTCCTCATTTTCATTGAACTGGGCAAAAGATATTGTCACTATTTTGTCATGCCATGGCTATTATCATTTTCCGAGCTTTCATTACTGTCTCTTTAATTCCATAATCTTTCTGCCAGTAGTCCAAATAACCCGCGCATACAACCCTTTCTTGGATGTGCCTAGTTAAAGGTACAATTTGGGAACTGTGTAGACCACATGATTGTTTCCTACTATCGGAAAATTTCACAGATATGCTGCACTCTTCAACAAGTTATGATGATCTCTGTATTGTGGAGAAAAACACACTGAAGGGAGGCTAGGAAAACGACTGGTATGGATAAGATTTGATTGTGACTTGATTTGGAAAGTGACCCTCTTGGTGAAAATACTTCACCCCGCGTAAGAGTTACTATAAAGGAAGCACTTTCTATGGTTCTTTGCTTGGTCCGAGCAATCAACAGAAAAAAGAAAGCACAATCTTATCCAATATGTTCTAGAGTGTTCATATTTACTTGTTCAACGTATTAAAAAATAAAAAATAAAAACAATTAATTGTTCATGCAGCATATACATAAATGACAAAACAATCCCAGTGCAAGGCTCATCATCTCAATCACAAAGACATGATCGTGCTGCATTAGGTCTTGAGTTTTAAGTCTTTTCACTCCACACAAAGCCCCCATTGAGAAAACCAATTTCACGCCCTCTTTCTTTCCATCCTCGGAGGCAAATGTTCTAGGACCCAACAACACTCGTTGTCCTTGGTCCTTTTCCCATATACGATTTAGAGAAATTCTTGGGTAAAGTATGGTGCATTAAATGTGTGCATTGAGCCAATAGAAAAAAGAAAGAAAGAAAGTAATACTTTGTGATAGATACTTACCCAAAGTTAAAAATGCAGAACCAATTGTCAATTATAACTGTTTCAGTGTATAAACTGTAATGTACACAATTAAAAACTGTTTTATAATTCAAGTATTTAACATATTGCTTGCCACCGTCAGGTAAGAACTAAGAAAGCATATTAGTTATTGGAAGGCATTATTACATAGAGAAAATGTTAAAAAATAAGAAATTTTGCCAAAATTAAGTTAACAGAATGATGTGACATAATTATTGACGGTTGGATAAATAAATAATTCTTATTACTTTATGTTATCCAATGACTACTATAACTTATGTCAACGATTCAGATCATATTTTTTTTACTGTGTATAGCATTGCTCTATTACATAACGACAATTGAAACTATGTGCATATCTCATGGACTGGGCACAACTTGAAGACGGAAGGAAATTCTAACGAATATTGTGAACAATCACAATTGTGGAAAAGATGGCTCCAAAGAGCATATATAGGAAAAACCAGCAAAACAATCAGCAATGCTACTGAGTACGAAGTGTGTACCATTTAGCATATTTTCTAAACAATACTTTAAGAGCATCATCGTGTAAATAATGCAGCCCACTTTCTTCGGTAGCGTATTCAATATTCTTATTACAAAGTAGCTGCACTTGAAATAAGGTTGGCGTATATGTCTATATGATCTATATGCTTCAACGGAGACTTGGAGTGTTGAAATATATGATAATTAGTAGTTTGTCTATTTATTTGTAGAATTGTAGCTATTCGTAGCTGTATTTTCCTCTTGAGAGTTGTACTATAATGCGATGCAACTCATATGCGTTAACTCAAGGATTTTCTGTCTAATCTTTTACCCAACAAGTGTGCAAATAAAGATTTTATAAAAAATAAATTATATTAATAGTATTCATTATTCCATTACAATATCTCTCTTTTTGTAAACCCATAAATCATCAGTAGAGATAGTAAACAATTTCTATCCTATGAAATGATGGTGCAAGTTCGATCTTAGAAAAACAACTCACGTAAATAAATCACATAACTAAACCTATAAAAAATGTCGTGATGTCAAACAAAAGAAAAAACATGTTTACCCAATATATTAAGAAAAATAATACTTGCTCCTATCTCAACTAGTGGTAGAGAGAGTGGGGGGTTTAGTGTCTAAGTTTAGATGAAGCTGCCTTACCTCCTCCCCCTGTTAAGGTATTTATAGGGGATGAGAGTGATATCTGCCATTAATGCAAGGCATATATCAAGGCACAGATAGGGTAATTTTCTCATATGTTAGTAGTGAGATAGGCTTGCGCCATGCAGATAGGAAATCCGAACCGATCACAAGCCCCCTAGTCTTGAGTTCTAAAAGAGCGAAGACATTAAGAAATGTCGGATGACAAAGGCTGAGGAACCGGTAAATCAGATGGATCACAAGATGAAGGTTGGGGAGCCGAGGGACCAAGAGATCAAATGAATCACAAGACGAAGGTCGAGGAACTGGGGGACCGAGAGACCAGACGGATTATAAGCTCGCTAGCTTTGAGCTTTAAAAGAATGAAGAGTTTATGAAGTGTCTTAGGTTGGGTGAGAAAGATCGGAGAACCAAGGAATTGGAAGAGAAAATGGATCACAAGTCCCCCAACCATTAGCTCTAAAAGAGCTAAGAGGTTAAGAAGTGTCTTAGGCTGGGTGAGGAAGATCAGGAAATTGAGAGACCGGGAGACCAGACGGATCACAAGCCCCCCACCTAGAGCTCTAAAAGAGCGAAGAGATTAAGAAGTGTCTTAGGTTAGGGGAGGAAGATCGGGGAATTGGGGATTGGGAGACCAAATAGATTATAAGCCCTCCAACCTCGAGTACTAAAAGAGCGAAGAGATTAAGAAATATCTTAAGTTAGGTGAGGATGATAGAGAACCAAGGGACCAGGAGATCAGACATATCACAATTACTAAGGGTAATATCTTTAAGATTACTAGGGTGATATCTCAAACTTTTGATTGATCTACTAACTACGTAAACAATAATGACTATAGTTAGGTTGCAAATTTGACATGGTAAAGTCAAGTATCTGATCAATAACTATTATCATTGCGCAGTTGGATAATAGTAACTTTGGGGGGATAGTGATTTAGTGAAAACTTGGTGAATAATAGCGTGATATATAATAAGTTGGGAAATAAAGGCAACACCTCGATCCTTTGCTTTGGTCGGGTTAATTTGTATCCTTGGTGATTTGATCTAGCTATTATCTTAATAGTCTCTCTCTCTCTCTCTCTCTCTCTAGCTACTAGATTGTGCCAACATGGCCGAGCTTTGGCGATTACTAGCGTTGGCTGGGTTTTGGAGACCATGCCAGCGTGGCCGAACTTTTGGAGATTACTAGCGATGGCATGGTTTTGGAGATCATGCCGGTATGGCCATGCTGTGGCAACTACTATTGTTAGCTGGGTTTTGGAGATCAAACTGACATGGTCGAACTTTTGGAGACTACCAGCGATGGTTGAGTTTTGGAGATCATGTTGATGTGGCCAGGCTTTGGCGACTACCAACGTTAGCTGGGTTTCGGAGATCATGCCAATGTGACCGAGCTTTGGAGACTATCATCGTTGGTTGGCTTTTGCAGATCAGACCATTAGGACAAGTTATGATAGCTGTCATCTCCTTCTTTTTCCCTATAAATGTAACAACAACAAAGCTGGAAGTGGAAACTATACAATAACCAAGTTATATTAATATTAAGCATACTAGTTTTCAAAAGATAATGGTAACTAGTCACATGAAGTAATAATCGACTACAAACTATGAGAAAATAATCTAATAAATTTAAGATGCTACAAATAATAAAGAGGGCTAATCAAAGAAACGTGGTCTAAATATATGATTTAACCTAAAATATCCAATGAATATTGCAGCTAGTTGTTGAGGCACACAACCATATAATATCACTATAAATTTTCCGGTGCTTCCTTCTAGAACACTTTAAATAGCACTCCTCATCAAGCAAAGAACAATATAATTCTGAAGTGTAAAGAGTAAAATAACACAAATAGTTGATGAACTTTAATATATCACACTAATTATAATATTATATCAATTAGTTATCCCATAATACTAGCAAATAAATGGTTTTCAATATGGAAATTAAGTAGTTAACTGGTACTTATTGACATTGAAGCAGATGTAATTTAATGCAATAATAGCCCTTCTTCCTTTCTATTAAGAACTAAAGAGAATTGAAGACAAAATAAAGACTGAAAAAATGCTGATAAAAGCCAGATAAAAACTGTTGTCATATTAATTAATTGCATTATAATCCTCGCAAGTAAATGCCAATTAATTTATTTTAATTAGTAATTATTGTTATCAGTTTTATCTCGCAGCATGACTCTAATATCCAAAATTTGTATAAATATAAATATAATTATTCAAAAGCCATATGTACACTACCCAAAGGAAAGAGCCATATGTACACTAGTGACCAAAATTTAGATACTGTACACCTTGTATGAATAGTAACAAGTACGATACCACACATAATTGCAAGTTAAACACGAATAATGTAAACCAATGTTTCAAAGCCAGTGCTAGCATATTTGTATAGAAACTTTAAACTAGAAAGATAATAACTATAAAATACCATTTGACTTATCCATGAATAGAGGGCAGCAGTAAATGGCAATTGTGTATCGTTCAAAGTGCCTTTCAAAATATAATGATATATCATAGCAGAAAATCAGAATATCAATGTTAATTAAAGATAAAATAATCACCCACAATTAAAAGCAATGCAATATTTTTATTTTTTCAAGGGAGCGATATCATCTCTGTAAGGCAATAATTATGTAACCATATTGTTTGCACCAGAAATAAAAGAGAGAAAGTATATTAATTATACAATGATAGAACCGGTCTTTTATAATTAATAAATCAAATCATATAAACGGAAATTATTTTGCCCATAATTAATTTCAATTATGGCTAATCACATTATTTATTATTATTATTATTGGAGTTATGGCTAATCAATTTATAAAATGTATTATATTTAAATAATTTAAATAACATGGTCAACAATAAGAGGAATGACATAAATAAACTTATTGCGTACCGGAAATTGTATTATACAAATTAAATGAAAAATGCCAAGATTTAGAAAGACATATGCTGAGTGACAAAGAACGGCCTGGTACAGTTCCAGCGGCAAACGTTAAGTTAAATCAAAAAAATATTTTTACCCAAGATGGTCATCCCTTAGGGTTACAGTATCTTCAATTTGTTTATTAGTTCCATACACTCAATAAATAAAGAAAAAAAATCTCAAATAGTTTTTATAAATAAAGAATTTCGTTATTGAAACAATGCTTAAGTGTGCAATTTTAGAAACCGTGGAATAATTAATGGTAATTAACAAATAAAATAGGAAGGTGGAAAACGTAAAGTTATGCGGTAATTAATGAATGTGTGCCTATAAATCAATTAGAAGGAAATTGAATTGTAGGCAATTTAATTGGCATATTATCTTGTAATCGGGTCAATAATATATGATTATAACCAAATAATGGTATATGACAAAACAATCAAATGAGAGTAATCAGTTAAATGAATTAATGAGAGTTAATGTCAATTAATGAGAATTCATGGTGATCAATCACATGTGGCACAATAGGCAAACAAATTCCATAATAGCGACACGTTTATTATATTCTGAGCAAAATTAGGAATGAGTTCTCGCAGCAATAAAGTTAGCTCATCAAGTTTCAGCATAAATATTTTCATGTTTTCGATGATGGTGTGCTTAAATGTGGTAAAATGAAATAGCCATTCTTTTTCAATGATGTACTGATTATCAGATATAGTATATGAGAAATATATATGATGTACTCAAATAGCTATGGTATTGAGATTTAAAAACAATTTATTGCTGTTGTAAACACAATTTTACTTTATTATTATTTTTTTATCAATTAATCAAATCTATTTAAGAGTATTGTAACATATAATATGAGAATCAATTAAAACTAGTGTGCAACAGTTTAGCTAACATATAATTTACGCTAATTAAACTAATTAATTGGGATATACAAACAATATGGAGTGAATTTAAATTAATAGTTGAAGATAGTACTGTCAATCAAACAATAAATTATAAAGGTTGGAACATGAGAAATGGTATTCAAACTTGAGAATTAAAGGCAAGTATGATTAATTGAGAAAATTATTATCGTAACTATTGGCCTGAATAATTTTTTCCTGTAACATCAAAATAAAATTAAAGACAATTTTTCTAAACACTGTTTGACTTTTGAAATTTTGAATTAAAGATTAACACCAATTTTGTAGAAAACATGGCAACGCCATGTATATTCGAAGTAGCTAAAAGGCTTTTAACATGAGGTGTTAAATTTAGAAACTACTGAATTAAAACTAATAATTCTTATGTTCTTCAACAATAAATATACGAGGCACTTTCTTGCCTTTCTACCATCAAAATCTGCATATTTAATATATTGCTAAAATTAATTAGACACTACTATTCCTGATTTATTCATGATATTTGATATAATCGTGTGATTCAAAGCTTCATATATGAATACTATGTTCGACGTTGCCGAGTTATAGCTTTAGATATTCAAGCACTGTATGTAATTAAGCAAATGTGACAATGACTATGTATAATTGATTTTTATTTTTTTTAAAGACAGGCGGATTAGTTTTGATTTGAGTCATGTACGTTCAACAAGATGGACCAAAAGCTTCAATTTTCATTATCTTTGTAAGAATGCTAAACATTATCCTAAAGTTCTAGGATGCTTTTTATTATCAATAATTAACCCAAGTAGAACTGATGTCGAATTTTTTATTTCTTGAGATGGATTACAGCTTGATAATAATATTCACCCAAATTGTGTAGCAGAATGATAACTGACCTGGCCGAAGCTATTGTTTAATAGAACTTGATGAATAATGACTAACGTTTCTTGCGTCAGTGTGATTCACCAGAACTTGATTTCTTGAGCTGAGGTTTGAGTCTGCCATATTTGTGATGCTACACGTTTGGGCCATAATGATGGTGATATGCGCGCTGCTATGGGTAATAAGTTTCTTGTGGGACTAGTTTTACCTTATCCCTATAGACGGTGCCAAAATATTTCTAGGCTTGGACTAGGCAGATAGAAAATTTGAACGGACCACAAACTCTCCATCCTCGAGCTCTAAAAGAACGAAGAGGTTAAGAAACATCAGGTGACAAAGGTCAAGGAATCGAAAAATCAGACAAATTACAAGACGAAGGTTGGGGAACAGGGGGACCAAGAGACTAGATGAATCACAAGTTTGCTAGCCTTGAACTTTAAAAGAGTGAAGAGGTTTTGAAATATCTTAAACTGAGTGAGAATGATCGAGGAACCGAGGAACTGGGAAACCCGACGGATCAATACTGACTTACTAAGAAAGAATAATTCTACTTCCCCTTTCGTCCTCTTTGTCGCACTAGAGGCTGTGAAATGTGAAAATAAGCACCACATGTTGAAAAATATCTTAATTTCAAGGGGAAGGTCATTTCTACCTTGGCCAGCTCAAATGAAAAAGTAAAACCCGTAAAACCTAATACAATGTGCAACTGAAGTAACAAAACCTTGTGATTGATTACTTGCGGTATGCAGCAAGTATCCAATCAACAAGGTTTATTATAATTGATCACTAGTTCACTGCTTGTTTGATCAAGCTGAAAGCACATGGAGCAAAATAAGTCTTGTGTTTCTCATTAAAATGTTAAAAAGGGTGCACTACTAACTGTCAACTGACAAGTTGACCTGAATGAGACAGAAAGTTACCTGTAGACGTCCGACACAAAAATGTACAACAAAATTAATGAATTAAACAATTTGAGTTTTGAATGAAATAACGGATCAAATAATTTCATCCATTGATTTATGTTTTGTAAAATCTATATTGCACTTCCTTCTTTTGGTGACAATCTGCATTGCACTTCATTTGTGCAACTATTAGTGCTCTACTAAGTGCACTTCTCTTTGCACCAAACTAACTTCTATTGCCCTTAGGTTCCAAGGAATCCCATGACCCAGTGCAGCTGCCAGCCTTCTTGACATGCAAATCAGATTGGCTTGCGCATTGGCCTCCTTTCTGATGATACAGCAGTCATTCTGTGGCAAGACTTGCTGATCGACTGCCGGAGACTGCGTGGTATATCCCTCTAATAGTAGCTGGGGTTGTTCTGCAACAGTCACCCACGAGGGAAGCCCCTGATTCGCACCAGTTGTTTACATATGAGACAAAATCTTCATCTGAAACACCTGTTTTTTGCTGCAAAAATAACAACCTAACATCAGTATTACATTATTCAAGAAATATTCCATAATATTTTCTTTAATATGATTAACTGGCTAATAAATTATTTGCATTCTATTTGGTCTGAAAAATATAAGGATATCCGATATGAATTATTTAGTACCTATCAACTTTAACACACCAGGGAACCCTGAAGTCCATAAACTGGTAAAATACAATATAAACCAGACAAAGTTAAACAAGTAAACAACTAAGGGTTAGGCTGTGCACAAACTTTCGCTTTTCTAAAATCATGTCCATATAGGATCAATTACTTTCTGGCATTATGCACTTCTTCCATTGTCTTCCAAGAAACAGAGAAGTTTGCAATTGCTAAACGTGATTAAATAATACTTGATCTGAAGGAACTATGTCAAGTCCAACGTGGTTTAAAATCACCTATCACTAGTACAAGATCAGAGTTCAGCTCCATTTTTATTATAAGATCAATACATAAACCTGCC
This sequence comes from Pterocarpus santalinus, assembly GCA_031439595.1. Taxonomy (NCBI): domain Eukaryota; kingdom Viridiplantae; phylum Streptophyta; class Magnoliopsida; order Fabales; family Fabaceae; genus Pterocarpus; species Pterocarpus santalinus. The sequence continues at coordinate 66,355,970 of CM062532.1, forward strand.
AAACATGAATCCACACGTCAATTTCAAGGGCTCTACAAAAACTATCAACTATCCATGTAAGGCAAATGACAAATCATCCCAAAATTTAGAATACAATTCATGAAGTAATAACAGGAGAATCCTCTTCTTGTCATCCAATTTTCACTTTTCCTTAAACCTCGATACATAATTCTTTGCAATTATTAATAAAAAGATGTGAAGTCTGTCATTCCAATACCTACTTGGCAAACTCCTACCTATAAGCAATTTTCTGTTTTAAATGATAGAGATTATACACATACGCAAAAGTCTCTGAATCTGTTTCACAGTTGAAATAAAATTGAATAAAATCATTTCACCAAAAGGGACAGAGAAGGGATAAGCACCCTGCACAAACCATGTATTTTACTCCTTAATCCTTAATCACAAGAACTTTAGAACTTTGCCTTTCTTTTATTTAATAGCATATGAATTGCTTTATTTCAAGCAAAATCATTTCGACAATCCATTTTTCCAGTGTATATTGGTTAATTTTTATATATGATACCCAAGATGCCACAAATTTATCTTCTCTAATGGATCTTTGTTCAGTTTTAAAGACAAAGTTGACCTGCCTATCCTTGAGAAAACAACTTAAATGTAACAATACAACCAGATGAAAGGAACTTACCACCCACACTTTTAGGTCAGCATCGTAGGCTTCCCCACTGTTTGGATATATAACAATTGGTTTTGTAGTCACCTAAAGATATTATATGTGAATCAAGGGTAAGCGTTCCACAAAGATAGATGTCCCATAACAATAATAATTCATTAGCGCTAGCCTAGTTTCTTATATGAAAGTAACACATCAAAACAAGGAAAAGAAACGGTTATTTTCTATATTTCAAGAGACAATAAATTGTTGTACATGAATAAGAATAGTGTACCAGCGTATAGGTTAAGTGTAAGCCATCATCTATTTTCCGAAAAAAAAAAAAGAAAGAAAGAAAGAAAAGAAAAGAAAAGAAAGAGCACTTACTATATTATACAACTCTTGAACCTATACACATTAGTACGCATTATCCACCCATATGGTATGTGATTTATCAAAAACAAAACAGCCAGGCACGGAAGATACTTACACTTCTAATTTGACTGAAATTGCATTAATTAATAAAGACCCAAGAGAAAAGGAGAGGTTGATAGAAACAACATATTAAGAGAAATGAAAATAAATAAATAAATAAAATCCAACAATTAATCTGAACAGTTGGAAAAGAGAGAACCTGAGGTTCTACCTGCTTAACGGAAATTATCAGATCATGTATAAATCTAGGTGGGGTACAGTTGATTCCAACAGCAACAACTTTGTTGCATGATTCAGCAGTGGAGCTGCATTCCACTACAGAATCACCACTAACTACATTAATTCCATCCTTAGAGTTAAAAGAAAACCATGCCGGAATCTTTATGTCCTCTTCTTCTAACAGCTCTGCATAAGTATAGTGAGGGAGACTCCAGAGCTAAGACCAAACTGAATGTTGTAAGTGGATTAGTGGAGTCTTACAAATTTTAAATGTTCAAGCTTATTATTTCCCATTAAATACTTGCTTGTTGTGTACTTGCTGTAGACATTCGATTGATTAAGTATGTCTTAGTGTTTTACTCATCATATGAAGTTACTTGACAAGCAATTTAACCCTTCAGAAAGGCAATGAAAACTCCAGGATAGAAATGTAATGCTTCTTCAGTTAGGCCAAATTAAGTTGGGAGTATTTTAGGAAAAGAAAGATCGTATGCCAGCCTGCTAGGTCTACTGTTTGCAGTTCAAATTATATATTTAGGCAAGTGCCATGGAAAGCAAAAATATACATAGAATATGACTGATTTAAAAGCGGGAAAAACCTGATTGACAATGAGGCTTTATTTCTTATTTCTTATATGTATAACAGAGAAAGTATAACTTGAATAATAATAAGCCTGTATCGGACATGGAGCACTGATGTAAACATCAGAAAGTATGGTGGATATTTTATATGTTCAATTTGAAGATTTTTCCTCTGCTCAGGATTGCTGCTTGTTCTGATTGCTTCTGTTGAGCAAATCTTTACTCAAAGAAAACATCTATCAAGAGTTTCGGTAATTCACGATAACACCAAATAAAAGCACATCAACCAAAATGAGTTGAACTAATCTAATAGAGAATTTCTTCAATTATCAAGAATAATATTAGATTTTAGTGTACAAATGTCCAAATCTTTTGAAATACCTGAGCTTCAAGCTTATTTGGCACTGTTTCAAATGCAAGGAGATCAGCACGTGATAGCATCACCATAATCCCCACTGTTAGGAACGAAATATTGCTGAGACTAGCACAAAAGGTTTATCACACGTCAACCTTTCTAAAATTTTAATGGCTATATGCAGAAAAAGCTCAGAACTGTACATGCATGCAGGATGGACCTATAAATTCATTTTGGACAACCTTCTCAAATTGCTTCCTTTTAAGGACCAAACGATTAATATAGGATACCAAGCTGAACAAGCAACGTTGGGAATGTAACATAACTTGAATATCATTTTCATTGTTAATCTATAAACGGGCCGTGCAATAGATAAGAAAATATAAACAACACTACAAGTAAACAACAATCACAGCTGATATTTAAAATACTAGATATTAATCATTTCACCTGTACTCTGATCCATTAGCCAAATAAGCACCATAGCTCCCAACCGACCCTGCGATCAGTATGGGACGTTGTTTGAATATTCTACCATCAGCCCCATCACTCGAAGAGCATGCAGCACATCTTTCATAATACACATCTCTGGCCTCACAAGCAATTTCAACACTTTTTCGGAGCAAGGCTTCGCTCTCTTTGTCGGAAGAGCCTTTTGCTTTAAAGCCTTGAGTGGTGGCCTACGCAAACGCAACACAACATAAAAACTACCTCAACTTCAGCCACAGCAAGAAACAGAGAAACAGAAGTCCAGCTCTCATTCTTACCAAAATGGAACTCTCACCAGATAAGATGCTGTGATTATAATATCTGCACCATTTTCCAGGTAATCAAGGTGCACCTGTTCCACCCAGCAAGCCAGTCATGATCCCAATTTGTTCAACAGGGAAAAAAAGATGCAAATCATTCAACAAAGTTGGAAAAAAAAAAAAAAAAAAGGGGAATGAGAGCAACAATATATTTGGGTAAGTTTTTTAAAAAATTTTTTTAACTTTTTTTAGTAAAATTTTAATTTTGAGAAAAAATTATTTTGTATTTAAATAGATATACGAAATGTATTTTTAAATATTAAAAATATTTATAAATTTATTTGAATATAAAATAATAAAAATATTTTTTTATGGTTAAATTATAAACAAAAATTAAAAAAAAGTAAAATTTAATAAAATATATATATTATAATTTTAATTAAAAATAAAAAATATTTTTAAAAAATAATTTTATCAAAAATTATTTCTATTTTTAATTATTTTAGAATTTAAGTATTTATAATTCTTTTAAAAAATAATAAATTAATTTTTTTAATTAAAATATTTTTTTAAAAATTATATTTAAATATTTATAAAAATTTATAGAAATATTTTTTTAAAAAAGATAAATACTTTTTTTTAATGAAAAAAAACCAATTCAAACGTACTGCAAAATTGCCAAAAACTGTTTAAACAGTAATATAAGAACCAAATTTACGAATTTGTGCAATGCAACCGAAACAGAAAACAAATTTACGAATTTCACAGATATGAATTAATATTTTGATGATATATTTGTAACATGCAATTGCAACCTGAGAGATTCATTACCAGAAAATATATTAAAAAAAGGGAAGAGGAAATCCAAAGAGTGCAAATTGAAATGAACGAATGGAGGAAGAAATTGAGGGAGAATACTGGCGAATGAGCTGAGGTGAGAAAAGGAGGCATTTGGCGCTCCAAAGGGGATCGTTGAGGTCGGCGTCGTGCCGCTGCAGCTCCGTCGCAAGAGTAGTTGCAAAACCACCTTTATAGCTACCTCCCAAAACCACCTTCTCCCCAGTCCCGCTAGTTGCAATCACAGTCCAGAAGTCACGAGCAATACACCTTCGAAACTCAATAGGTCCTTGAAGGCCGCCAACGCCCCCAAGCCCAACGTCATTGATATTGCTATTGAAGCGTTCAATATCCTTGAGCAATCCTCTATCCAGCATTAACTCTAAGCCCTCCTCTCCAATGCCAATATCGACAGATCTCTCAATAGCAAAGCCATCCTTTCATTATTTCGCGCAACCATGTTGAACCAGAGAGGGAAGAGCATTTCTTCTCAACTACCGTTGTCACAACAGTGATCGGAGGGCACTGTGACGTGAGACAACCAAATTCATTAAAAATTATGGAGTCACTACTAATATTATATTTAAAAATAAATTATTGAAAAAATCTTTTGATTTGACAAAATTTTTCAATTGAAAATGAAATTAAATTTAGAAGTTTATTATACCTAGAGAAGGTAGAAAACCAACAAATTATGCACACCAAAAAAGATAAGTTTTTCACCAAAAAAGGGCTCAAACATGTTAGTAGCCTAGTATAAGAAAAAATAAATAAAAAAAATGCTAGCCCCAAAAAATTGGTTCAACCCACGTTAATAAAAAGAAAATGAAAAAAAAAGGCCAACACAAAAAAAAAAAAACGAACACATATAACAAAGAAAGACAAAGACAGTCACGTTTAGAAAAACACAACTTTGAATCAGTATCATTTGAAAGCAGCAGTAGGGAAGGGACTATGCGGACCATCAAGGACTGCAACGGTGTGAGGGACGGATTGTGCGGCTTCATAACAATGCAGCAACGACAATGGTAGAAAGATGAAGATGGGCTATAGTTTGGCTCAACTATGAGATTGAAATGAAAATATTATTAATTTTTGTAGAAGATGTTGGTGTTAGAAATAGTGTGATGGTGACAGAATTCAAGATTTGATGGGAGAATGAGAAAGAGAAATAGTAAAAGTAGTTGGTGGAAGTTTAAATTCCTCACTCCTTTTGAAGTGAGGGACTTGGCTTTATATAGAGAAAAAAATGAGAGAGATATTTACTAATAGATTGACTAGAAATTTGAAAAGCAGTTGAAAGTTTGAAATAAAATGAGATAAAAAATTTGAAAAGTAGTTCAAAATTTAAGATTAGGATGAGATTTTAGAAACTAATAGGAAAGAAATTTTATTTTATTATTTTCTTATTTTTATTAAAAGAAATGACAAAATATGATGTTTATAATTGTAATAGTGGTTATGACACTGGTCTTTTAATTATTGGTGGCATTGGGACATATGGGTTCTTCTTTTGCATTCTTGATGCTGATTTTTTTTTTTAATGGATGATATTTGGACCTTGGTGCTATTGGTTTAATCTGTGCGAAGTTTCTTTTGTAGGTTGATCAGGGCTAAATTCAAGATCCGGTATTTTTCTTTATCTTCAATGGATTTTGGTTAGTTCTTGGTTTCATTTTCAATTTTGGTTTGGTTTTGTTGCTCCTTGGTTATGTTGTCTTCTTGTTGAAGATACACAAGTGTTTGGTAATTTGGCTCAATGATTTAAGATTGGAATGCCTAAAAAAAATGTGACACTTGTTTATAATAAAAAAATTCAAGGAATTTGGAACAAAAAGTGTAGTCAAATTATCTCATTTTGTTCTTTGGTTTGATTGAATTAAGTCATATCCTTGCATAGATACAACCTGCATAAATGAAGTTAAAAAGGGAATTTAGGTATAACTTTGAAAAGAGTCATTGGAGTTTTAAGGAAATTAGATGGAGGTGATATTAGATGTATGTTACACCTATATGATGAAAAGTTTGAGCAGCAACGTACTAGACCATCTGATTTTGCTACTAAATGGCTATCTTTCATAATATGCAGTTTCTCATTTTAAAGGATAGGTTGCAGAATAAATGATGGAAAATCAAAGTCTATTGTGTAAATGTTGGAAAGTGTAGGGAATATTACTATTGTGTGGATACCTATGAGAATTTTTTCTTTTTTTGAGGTACAACATCTCACTTCACTTGCCCATACTTCTCTCTCTCTCTCTCTCTCTCTCTCTCTCTCTCTCTCTCTCTCTCTCTCTCTCTCTCTCTCTCTATATATATATATATATATGTTACATCTTTTTGGATTTCCTTTGTGTTGTTTTGTCAAGTTGGTCAACCAAGGGATCTCCATTAAGTTGATGGACATGGTAGACAAAAGAACATTACAAGAAGTATATGGAGCAAAGATTCAAATAAATGGTGGCATGCAAAGGTCTTGAGTCTGCTTAGTCTAAAATCAATGACTTGGGATTGTGAAAGCACCTTCTTTTTGCACCCTAAATTTGTCTTTAATGATTATATAAAGCTCTAGGCCAGCCTTAAACCAAAGAGCCAAGATTTCTTTGTAGTTGTACTTTCTTGTAACAATAGGAGAGCTTTATGATACTTTCTATACCTGGATAAATTTGATATAATCTAGTCTTATAGGTCTTCTGGTTTATGTTGTGATGTGTTCAAAGTTATTTCTATGCTTCTCACTAGTTTTTTGTGGTTAAGTCTTTAATATGAATTTATCGAAAACAAATGAATTGCCATTATATTTTTATGTGTCAAAGACAAGATAAAATATTGTAATTATGTGGGAAGTGTAGTGTGTGATGTGGGCAATTTTTTTTCCCCTGCTGCAACTATTCACTTATACCTAAGAAGACAACATTAGGCAAATTTTTTTTAGTAATTTAAAAAACTAAGTTAACATGGTACATGTATAGAGAGCTTTTTTGCTAATTGAGAAACTAAGTCAACATTAAGGGTTTCTTTTGGTGTTTAAAAATTATTATAAGGTTTTTCCTAATACACAAGTATAGCCACAAATACACGATGAAATTAGTGAGAAATTAGTTAAGTCACATCCAATTGTTTTGTACTCAATTGATAACTTTCTCACAAATATTGATAACTTTAATTCAAAATATTAGTAACTGATTAAGAATGTTAGTAACTTTTTATGTTTTCAAAATTTGAAAGGTGTTAGAATGTTTTAACTAATTTTGTGTTAGGAACAAGTTAAGAAAACTCCTTGGCACTATAACTTATTGATGAAGTGAACCTAAATATAATATGGAATTAATGCTACACTACGTGACATCAAATTGTCCTATAGTAGGTTGATAACTTTCTGACAAATGTTAGTAACTTGTTTAGGATATTGGTAACTTTTCATATTTTGGTAATTTAAAAAGTATTAGGATTCTTAAATAAATTTATATTAAAGAACAAGTTAAAAGAACTACTTGGCACTATAAATTCATAAGAGAGCCTAAATACAACATGGAATTAGTGCTATACTAGTTAAATCATTTCAAATTTTTATGTATTAGGTAGGTAACTTTTTGATAAATATTGGTAATTTTAGTTCAAGATGTTAGTAACTAATTGAAGATGTTGGTAACTTTTCAAATTTTTGAAAATTTTGAAAGTATTAGAATCTTAAATAAATTTGTGTTAGGGGACAAGTTTAAAGAACTTCTTGACACAATAAATTGATCAAGTGATCCTAAATACAATATCAAATTAGTGCTACAATGACTAAGTCACTTCAAATTTTTAACTACTTTTGTGTTAGGGAGCTAGTTGAGAGAACTCCTTCATACAATAAATTGATGAAGTGAGCCTAAATATAACATAAAGTTAGTGCTATACTAGCTAAGTTATTTCAAATTATTTTGCACAAGTTGGTAACTTTCCGATAAATATTGGTAAATTTAGATCAAGCTATTGGTAATTGGTCAAGAATATTAGTAATTTTTCAAGTTTTCAAAATTTGGAAGGTATTATGATTTTTAACTAATTTTGTATTAAGGAACAAGTTAAGATAACATACAATCAGTGGGATACAAGCTCAGGAGGCACTTTGGTCATTCCAAAACTAGAGAGCCAAATGGGGATCTTGTCATGGCTGTGAGTCTTATCACAAGGGAAAAAGCTTGTTCTTGATAACTTTGAGAACGAGCAACCCAAGAGCTTATTTCAAGTGCAATGGCATTAACTTTGAGCCCAAGAAATCAAGCTTATTTCAAGTTACTTGGAGATCAAAGAATAAAGTTTAATTAAAGTAACTTGGAGAGCAAGTAATTTGATCATATTGGTGACGCTACTATCAAATCCAATATGTGATGGGATATATTTAAATTGTGTCTAACTTTGTTTTGTTTGATTTGACTTAGTCTAAGTTTGCTTAAATTTGAATTGAATCAGTTTATCTTTTAAAATTTAAATCAAATCTGATCTATTTACATAGATAAAATCTTATTTAAATTAGTTAAGAATAAGTCTTTTAGGATAGAATCATATCTTTAATTTTTTTAATTTTCAAATCAAATTTTTTAGATAAGATTAAATAATTTTCATTTTTATTAATTTTAGGATTTATATATAAATAGGTAAATTAACCTATAGACAATTAATAGTTTACTATCAATACAATTGTGAGATTTTTCTCATTTTGCTTCTGTGTGATGCAAAATTCTCTTCCTTTTGATCTAGGTTATCAAGGATAGATTCTTCAAAGGTCTATTAGGGAAAGTTTTTTCCTTTGATCTATGTCGCTAAGAATAGGTTCCTTAGAGGTCTAGTAGGAAAACTCCTTTCCAGTGACCTAGATTGATAAAAACAAATTTTTTAGAGGTCTAATAGGAAAACTCTATCTTTATTATCTTTTGTGTTTTTTTTGGCTTTTTTTTTATTGAATATAACTCAAATGCAACAAAAATGTTGATGGAATAGATGTAATAAGTAAGAAAACGAGACTCAACACAAAGAATGATGTTACTTAACTCGCAAGGAAACTAGACTCAATAATGTAGACAAAGAGGAATTTACAACCAAGCTCTAATACTAAATGATAAAAAGAAAAAACTAGGAAAGAAAAATTAAATAGTAGAAATTGACTTATAGACAATTCATAGTTTACTATCAATACAATTGTGAGGTTTTTCTCATTTTGATTCTGTATGATGCAGAATTCTTTCTTTTGATCTAGGTTATCAAGGACAAGTTCTTTGAAGGTCTAGTAAGAAAAATTCTCCTTTGATCTAGATTACTAAGGATAGGTTCCTTAGAGGCTTAGTAGGAAAAATCTATTTTCAATAACCTAGGTTGCTAAAAACAAGTTTCTTAAAGGTCTAGTAAGAAAACTTTATCTTTATTATCTTTTGCATCTATTTTAATTTCCACTGTTTAATTTTACTTTCCTGGTTTTTTCATTTTATTAGAGTGCTACAACAGTTAAGTCACTTCAAATTGTTCTACACTAGCTCCATCTAATACTCATATCCAATAGTCCAATAGTCCTTTAATTGATTGGTAACTCTTTCACAAATGTTGATAACTTTAGTTCAAAATATTGGTAACTTTTTAGGTTTTGATAATTTTTAAAGTATCATGATTCTTAACCAAATTTGTGCTAGGAAACAAATTAAGATAACTTTTTTTACACTAAAACTTGATCTACTGAAGTTAAATACAAGATGGAATTTAGCTAGCCAAATCACATCCAATTATCCTGCACCCAGTTGGTAGTTTCATACAAATGTTGGTAACTTTCATTCAAGATATTGGTAACTGATTAAGAATATTGATAATTTTTCAAATTTTGGTAATTTTGAAAATATTGGTATTGACAACGAAATCAGATTTAAGGAAAAAGTTAAGAGAACTCTTTGGCACTACAAATTATGAAGTGAGCTTAAATATAGCATGGAATTAACACTACAATAGTTGAGTAACTTTAATTTATTTCTCCACTAAGTTAGTAACTTGTTATCAAATGTTAGTAACTTTAACTGAAGATGTTGGTAACTGGTTGAGTATGTTGCTAACTTTTCAGGTTTTCAAATTTTTTAGAGTATTAGAAGTCTTATATAAATTTGTTTTAAGGAATAAGTAGAAAGAACTCCTTAGCACTATAAATTGATGAAGTGGGTCTCAGTACAACATGAAATTAGTGCTACAATGGTTAAGTAACATCTGATACACTAGGTTGATAACTTACTTTGTTTCTGCACTAGGTTGGTAACTCACTATTAAATGTTGGTAAATTGTAGTAACTATTTGGTACTAAGATCACGAAAATAAAAAACCACCATGAGATGCAAGAACTACTTACAATCCTCACACCTTCCCAAATTTGAAAACCTGAAAAGTTACCAAATCCTTAACAAATTATCAACATCTTGAACTGAAATTACCAACATTTGATAGCAAGTTACCAACCTAGTGCAGAAACAAATTAGAAGTTACTTAACCATTGTAGTGCTAATTTCATGTTATATTAATGTTCACTTCATCAATTTATAATGCCAAGGAGTTCTCATCACTTGTTCCTTGAAACAAATTTACATAAGTATCATAATACTTTCAAAATTTTGAAAACTTGAAAGAGTTAACAACATCTTTAACAAGTTACCAATATCTTGAATTAAAGTTACCAATATTTGATAATGAAATACCAACCTAGTAAAGAAATTAGAAGTTACTTAGCTATTGTAGCACTAATTCCTTATTATATTGAGATCCACTTCTTCAATTTAAAGTGCCAAGAAGTTCTCTCCACTTATTCACTAAACAAATATATAAGAATCCTAATATTTTCAAAATTTTGAAAATATGAAAAGTTACCAATATTTTTAACAAGTTGACTTTTGATAAGAGTTACCGACCTAGTGTAGAAATAAATTAGAAGTTGCTTATCTATTATAACACTATTTTCATGTTATATTGAGGCCTACTTTATCAATTTATAGTGCCAAGAAATTCAATCCATTTGTTACCTAGCACAAATTTGCACAAGAATCCTAATACTCTCAAAATTTTGAAAACCTGAAAAGTTACTAATATTCTTAACAAGTTACCAATATTTGACAGTAAGTTACCAACTTAGTGTAGAAATAAAGTAGAAGTTACTTAGTTATTGTAGCACTAATTCTCTCTTTATCTAGATATTGGATGAGAGCTTTGAGATGAATAGCTCCATCTAATTGTAATATAATAAAACTTGTAGAAAGTAACAAGCCATAGTTAAGCATTCATAATATTCCAATAGAAATTGTCACAATAGGAGATCAAACATTTCACCTTGGAACTGGAGATCCTTTACAAACTAATTTATAATCAATAGTAATCAGAGTTACAAATATATACCCAAAATCAATTTGTTTCTACAAGAAAGGGGAAAAAGAATTATCTTTGTACATTGCCATATCAATCTTACTAAAAATATATATAGATAATTCTTTTTCCTAACTCCAAAATATTCTAAGGCCAAAAAATAAAATTATAAACCCCAATATTCACGCTCTATCTCAGTAGCTAGCGCTTTGCATTTTATATCACCAATGAAAACCATATTACAACAACCAAGCATAGCTCTATCACAAAATGAGAAATATAAGAAGGCGTTTGGTTTATGAAAATATTTCCTGTTTTCGTTTCCTATTTTCATTTCCTCAAAATGATTTCCATTTTTAGATTTTCAAATTTTAGGAAACGTGTGTAGTTTATAAAAGTAGATTCTATTTTCAAATAGAGAAAATAGTGAAAATATATTTGGTATTTCCAAAATGTAATTTTCAAAATTAAATTTAAAATAATAAAATTATTTTTGTTATTAAACATTAAAAATTAAATATATTTAGTTTGCAAATTTGGTTTATCCACAAAAAATATTCATTAAAATAATAAATAGTTCTACAAAATAAGGTACTTATAATAATATTACTTTTAATGACAAAATTTGTTTGAAATATACTTAATTTTTGAGTAAATTGTAATCATAATAAAAAGAGACATTGAACCAAATAACCAATGTTTTTTCGTATAGCAAGAAAAGATATTAATAATAAAATAAATTGCTCACTTTTTAGGTTATTATATTATAATTGTCAATTATTAAGTTTTGATTTGCATAAAGATAAATATTTAAACATTATAGTATTATTTTATGCTATATTTAAAAAGTTGCTAGAAATTCTTGCTTCAAGTGCTAAATCATAGATATTACAAGCAATATATGATATTATATAGTTTTTTATGTGCAATTTACGTATTGTTATTGTTTTGATCATATGAGGAAGTAAATTGCTATGATACAATTATCCATGATAGTAGATTATAACGTCTTCCAAGTTCCAACCCTTCACTTTTTTAACTTAGAAACAAAAACAAAACACTTAGATGAGTAATTGAAGCCCAAGGAGTTAAAAGAGAGCTACAAAGACAATCTAGAGGAAGGTATATATAAACGTTCAAATTGAAGAAACCTAATTTGACTTATTGGTTAATAACCAAACACATCCTTAAATTACATTGGAAGCTTAATACCATGTGTGGCTGCTAGGAATTCTACTAAGAATGGAGTGCTCTGGCTTATGCTCACATTCAGTGTCATGATGAACATTTGACACTAGACTAAAATCCAGGATTCACATTTGACAGATTTTGGCTTTACATTGTCTCCATAGAATAATTTCATAGCCAATAGAATTAAATGCACTGTGAACATGAAGAATACTAAGAATATGTTTAAATGAAAAAAGTAAATTACAGAGAAAAGACTGGCTAGTTTTACCTTTTATAGCTTTTGTGTCTAAGAATAAGCTTTCTGCAGATGGAAAAGATATTAGCATACAACAATAAACAACAAATAAAACCAAAGCAACCCCTTTTTGATTCCAACATAATCTAGAGCACCCACTCCCCCCATACTCCAAATTACCCAAAAAACCAAGAGCCTATCATATTTTCCTCCATCAAAGTTGAACAAAACAAAAAAGCTAAATGCATATATGTTGCCACAAACTATCTACCTCTATCTTGTCACATAACTAACGAACTCACATACAACTTACTTCAAACACTTGCAATCCACCATCACAAAATATAAAACACAATCTCCCAAGATTTATGGATAGCAAAAACAGTGAGATCATGCTTGTATTGGGCACCAAAACAGTGAGCAAAAACAATCACTTAGCATGTCAGGCACGCCTAGGTCTCTAACTGCAGCCAATGTGAATGTGTGCAGAAGCTAAGGCATGAATAGAGATTGAAGAATAGACTAGAGAACAATTTGAAGAAATTGAAGAATAGAACCATTCAGAATCAAAAATCAAACCCAAAACTCGCCTCTCCATGAATTAGATAAAATAGAAACACAAAAAAAAGGGCAAACCTTCAATGGTGGTGGCGCCTTGCTATAAGGTAGACAGGCACGGTAATTGCACAGTTGGTAGCAGAGGACGCAGCGGCAATGCAGAGAATGTGCAGTACAAGCATGGATGATGGTGCAACTTAGGTTGCAATGGGTGAAGGGCACTACATTGAGGGTTCAAGAGCGATGGGTGGAAGAAGAAAAACAAAAGACATATTTCGTTATCATTACAAAGATGCCACCGCATTTTCACATTTTCCTTATTTTCAAAACTAACAAAGAAAACGTAGAAAACGTGAAATTGGCATTTCCAATTTTATGGCACTTTTAGAAAATATTTTCAAGAAAATGTTTTCTCTAAAACCAACCAAACATATTTTTGTGTCCATTTTCTGTTTTTGTTGAAAATGAAAATAGAAAATCACTAAACCAAATGTGCTCTAAATATTCTAAGATGTTGCATACCCATCTCTGCATAAGGGGGAGTGGTATTCCAATGCACTTGTGGCGAATTCAAAGCCAAAGATGAAGCAACAAAGAGAGGTGTGCTCTATGGCAGATTTAGAGTGAAAGATAAGGCAGTGAATGTTGCAATGAAGGGAATAGAGCAACATCTTCATTTGAAATTCTTCTACATCGAGATAGAGATTCTTCAATGAAGAGGAAAGATGAGGAAGAGATGGGTTAGTTTCAAGAGTTGGGGCGTGAGGTGTTTGCTAGTTTGGTAGCAGGAGATGGGGGAAAAGTTTGGGATCTAAGGAGTTTTGCCAATTTTGTCATTCTTTGAGCGAGACTTAGAAGAAAGATTGAAAAGTGTTTGAAATGTTAGGGCTTGAAATGTGCTCCCCTTCCTCGTTTTCACTTCACATCGCCATTGTGCTTCACCACAAAGTCCGCATCCATGAGATAACCACCATGGGCTGACACCCTAACGCGACCACCATCGTCTTACCACCGTGACCTCATTGCCTTATTGTGCCTCATGCTGCCACTCCCTAGCATTACGCCATCATTGATGAGGCACCAGTCAGCGTAGATGAATATCCACCACAGCAACATGTGGTACCCGCACTCACAGATCTACAACCATGGATCTCGGGCTCATAGATTCGTGACCATAACGGTGGCGATTTGTGGACGATGGCGATGTCCGAGAGCAGTTGAGCTATGCCTTAGCTCGGTCGAGCAGCTAGACAAAGAAGGAAAGGTGGACGATCTGCGCCAACACGAGGAAGGAATGGGGGATGATCCGTGAGCATGGGTCTTCGATTTCTCATTGCAACATTAAATGACAACCAACCATCGATGGCTGGGAGTGGAGGGGGAGCTGCGTGGGTGAAACGGCGGAGGAAAAGGAAAGAGAAAAGGACAAGATCATTTAACCACATCTACAGGTTCATTTAGCCACATTTTTGGATTCATTTAGCCACTCTTGTAAGTTCATTTATCCACACTTTTGAATGTGGATAAAAGCAAGTCCACGGTACACCACAAGATGCTTTATGAACCATATTTTACTTGGTGTATTTAACACAAAACTTGATATGTTTTTATTTTTTTAAAATAAAAATAAAATTTTATTCCATCCTACACCCATTGTATATTAGCCCACTATAATTACTCCTTCTGCTTCTCATTTTCACTATTTCTCCTTGTTTTATGACCGGATGCATCCCCATATGCATCCTTTTTTTTTTTTTTTTTTTTTTTTTTTACGTTCAAATATCATTCCTCCTTACAAATAGAATGAACTTGGTTTAGTAACTTACCATTTTCAAAAGCGTGATGTTTGGTAATCGTTGGATATGGATTTAGGTGTTGGATACAGTAGTCCCGTACATGTTTTGGAGTTTGACCTGGTCTGCACCTTTTGACTGCTAGATTAGTATTCATTAAAGTCTAATGACGGAGAATACATCTGCTATTTAGTATTGTTAAATTTACTAAGAGAAGCATATATGATTTAATATTGCAAATAAGTCCTTTTTAAGTTATATTAAGTGGAGGGGAATTGTAGTTATCGCCGTCGACTTTTAGGGTAGGTTCACTATGTTAGGTCATAAACGCGATGATGGCATCGTGGTTGGCTTGTTTAGTTCTGGAAGTACTTGTACACTTTATTCTTTCATTGATTGTTCTGTGTTACATTTGAAGAGCCTCCCCTTCCCTTGAGGCACGAGTTCATTCTTTTGCGAATTTATTGCTTAAGGTTTCCAAATCTCGTATTGCAACACATGTTTAGGTGGTCGATTTTGATATTTTGACATTTGGATGAAGGAGAAGTTGTTTGAGGTAGTAGATTGAAGTTTGCAATGTGTTATTACTAATACACCTTTTTGTTGATGTGATTCTAGTTTCAAGTATTTTTGCCAATCCATTTTGGTCATTCAATTTTTGGTGATCTAATGCAATCTGGTCTAGTCCTTGTTGAAGTGTGCTTTGCTAGCAGGGGTGTGGAGCATATAGTTAGAGTTCATACTTGCAGCTCTAACAATAGATTTTCCCTTTATTTTATCTGGATATAATTTTTTCTCTTGGCTTCTGTGTGTTTCTATTAATTGTTGTAATAGGGGAGTTGTTAGTGTAAGATATGCAAAAACGATATTATATATGAGCTTATATTGTGCTTCTTGTTCTTGTTCTTTGCCCTTTTCTTCTATTTCTATTATCTAATCCTAATAATTTTTTTTTTTTTGGTTTGTATAGTCTTTTATAAAAGAAGAGCACAGTAATGCTACTTAACAGTCTATAGTCTCTCTTTTATGCATTATTCAACAATCAAATTTTTTTTTTGTTCTATCCCTTAATTTTATACAGTCTATAATCCTTGTGTCCAGTAATTCTACATGGTGTGCATTGTAACCTAATTTTTGTTTCTCATTTTAATCGGTTGGTGATGAATGGAGAAAAGTATAGTTACCCTAAGATTTTCCTATCGCAAAGAGTGCCTTTTCATTCCTACTAGAAAATATGTCGTGGAGCTTTACTTTCTTTGGGTGGAATAAAGGTTGCGTTCAAATATGGGGTGCATAAGTGGAGCTATATCATCCAAATCTGATGTGCAAAGTGGTAAAGCTAATTGATTCTTGAACAGATAGTCTGAGAACAGAGTTTCAAAAAAGTGCAATTTAGATCTAAGATACATAAAAATTACATTCATTTCTTTCCTATTCTAGTTTTGATTGATTTGAAATGAATATTAGGGCACATAACCATTTCTATACTTGTACATAAACTGATGATACATTGCTTCATTCAAATCATTACTCATTAATGATACAAAAGACATTGTCAGGGAAATCTTGCTTGAATATCAATCTATATACAATTACAATACCAAACCCAAAACATTAATAGTTGTGACCAAGTCAAAAACCACTACTTGACTAAAGTGATTATAGTTGTAAACCAACACTTGACAAGGGATTTAGGTTGGTAAATCATACTCTACTCAAATATACTATTCCTTCCTCTTATTATCTTATCATTAAGCTTAGGGACTCAAGCAGCTTCGTCATGAGGAATAGTGACTTCCATATAATGGTTAAAGCCAAACTCCTCCTCAACTCTTTGGAGCAAACTTTGGAATTGTGGATGACCCAGCCATGATATAATGTATCTAGTCTTGTTCTCCCCAACATAAGTTGCAAAATTGGAAACTCATGAGCGTTGATTCTGTTCTCCCCAACATAAGAAAAGTCGTAATAAAATTTAACAATTACGTGACAACACTATGCTAAACTTGTTGGTAAAAATATTTTGCTACTTTTGATATAATTATCAAAATTGAAAATATGGTCTAGAAAAACATAAATAGTGGCAAATGTAAGTAACTATTGAGTAAATGTTTTTCTTTTTTTAATTCGAACTATTAAGTAAATGTTGATAGCTAAACATGTAATAAATTTTGTTTATAAGCATTAATGCTATTTGTTAGTGTTGTATTTTTATAATAGAAAATTTTTTGTTTGAACAGCAATTGAAATAATGCATGCAGCTTGTACCAGAATATACCATAGTGAGATGGATACCATCTCGATGTGTCAACAAGTGAAATTTTACCAGCCATATATAGGATTTCAGATGCACAATTAATTAGACTACAAAACAACTTCAAAAATCCAAAAAATTCTCCAGATTCAATATGACACAGCTTGTAAATCCCATACAAAGTAAGGCAAATTTACCTTCCCATGATTATAAGCTCCAATCCACTTCCCTACACCCTGCCGATCACCCTCCTTTGCCGGCCACTTCCGCAGCTGTGTTGTCGTGATATGCTCAGCCGCAATGACTTGAGTTATTTCTAAGTCGAAACAAACTCTCATCTTCGATGTTTCTCAGGTTGCAGAGCATTTACCGTCTTCTTAAATGCCCTAACCCTTTTTGCAAATAAAATACAAAGCGGCTTAAAAATTTGAAATGCAATTTTAATTACAGAGAGGCGGTGGCAATTTTATAGATACATTGGAGGGCATCACAAAGTCCAAAACATATGCAAGACCATGTTAATACGCACCATGGATTTATGGAGTAAGAATAAGGAAGGAGTCAACGCCTGGTGAGCCACCAAACTAGCTGCATTTCAAGTGGTTTGAAATGGGCCTCGTCTGTGAGCTTAGTTTGACTAGGCCCATTTATCTTGTTACGATAACTCACGTATGAATGAATAGGTTTCCAATCTTGAGCCAAGGGTTGGCTACCACCAGTACGTAGTAAAGGAAAATATTTGTCAACCTGTATCAAATTGCGAGTTGCAATTCTTTCAGGTGTCTTATTTAAGACATATATACAAGGCCACAGATGATTACTCTTTTATTATTATTATTATTATTATTAGAACTCTTTCTTGTGTCTTATTTTTATGCCTTTCTTTTTTTTTTTCCCACAAGTTCAATAATTAAAAATAAGATGTTGACCGAGGAAAAGAATTAACAATAATAAGGTAGAATAAAATTAACAATAACTTGAGTCACTAGAAACGTCAATAGATTTTATGAATTTTTTAATATGATTTGAAGTCATTAACTATGTCTTCAAATTTTTATGTTTTATTACAACATTTTGGTCTTTATACTGGCATTTTCTTTTTTTTAAATCAAAGTTTATGATGGAAGTAAAGAAAGGACTCTGCAGCACCGGGGAAATGCCATAGGTGTTTCATTTAAAATTTTGGAAAAAAAATAAAAAGAAAACTATAACATATAAAATGTGGGAACTGAGGAAGCGCTTGATGGAGCGTGCACATGGCATGTGGAAAAAAGAGGAGTGGGTTGTCGTTGGTAAATGTTGGTTCTTTAACCTAACAACATTATGACAATTATAGGATTTGAGCTTTTCGGCTTTTGGCATCTTCGATAGAGATGATGAGAGATGGGACATGACGTCCCA
This sequence comes from Pterocarpus santalinus, assembly GCA_031439595.1. NCBI lineage: Eukaryota > Viridiplantae > Streptophyta > Magnoliopsida > Fabales > Fabaceae > Pterocarpus > Pterocarpus santalinus. The sequence goes on from CM062532.1 coordinate 66,374,560, forward strand.
TGTACGACGTCGTACAGTGTAGTGCAGCGTCGTGGCAAGGCTACTCCGACCCATGCATTCGCATGGAGTTAAAAATTAGTTGCCTAATAAGTTTGTATTTATCTTTGTTTGACCAATAATAGGGGGAAAAAAGAATGGTGAAATCAGGGCTGCTACCCACTACGAAGTTTCCTGGCATTGCAACACCACCTCTGTTCCCATCCCTAATGACGGGTACATAAGTTTGAATTTATATGATGAGAAATATTATATGTTCATGATACCATATTGACACTTGATCATCTATTATTAGATGAGTTGTAAATTTTATTTGAACTAAGTTTTACACATTATTTAATAGTGGATGTATGTGTGTTAATATAATGTTCAATTAAGTTATATGATTTATGATTAATTCTTATGATAAGATACATATGATTAATTTACTAATTGAACTACTTCCATTTGCATTCTTTTTTCTTTTTTTTTTTTTTGACAAAACCCTCTAAGTTGGTCCTTATAAAAAATAGCACTGGATAAATTAAATCCTTAAGAAAAAGAAAAAAAAATGTCATGGTTGTTGAACATTAAAAATATAGGATAAATTAGTTATTCTTAATTTTTTTATTGAATTTTTTTTGTCTTATTTATACTTTTATTAAGAATCAATTTGGACTATTTATAAATTATTAGGGATCAATTAATTCTAAAAATAATTCAAAAATATTGAGAAGAGACTAACTTATCAAATATTTTAAATTAACAGAGACTATGGATTAAATTTTCTTTTTTTACATGAATGAATTTATCCAACACAAAAATTAAGATCGACCAATTGGGGGGTTTTGTCTTTTTTTTTAATTCTTTTTTTTTTTTTTGGTGATTCCATTTACATTTATGTTATCCTTATTTACGAGTCTTTTTTTCGTTTGGTAAACGTAATATGGATCATTGTCAATATAGATTGGGTTTTGCTTGAACTTAATTTTTCAAACTTAGTTTTGATAAGAAATAAGTTTATAGATATTAATTTATGTTAAGCATATCAGTAATTTTGAAATTAAATTGGCATTAGTTTCACTTTATTTGACATTTGATTAAGTCAACACAGAAGCATGATATATAATACATGCATAAAAGTATTGTTTGAAAAGAGGAGCCGTTTCTATTTTCAGACCACAAGCTTGTTATTAACAGTTTAACACACAGACTATAAAGTAACCAATCCTTAGTACTTTTTTCTAAAGATGAATCATTTCTTTTATTGCATGTATTTGAGAACCCTGTGTCCAGATTAATTTAAGAGCCGTATTAGTTTTGTGAAATAGATATGCTTCTTTTCTTGGTGCTGACAATTATAACGGACTAAGAGGGATAGATATAGCAACCACTTGACATTACAAGCTACTTTCGTTACCCAATGATGAGGCACAGAATTTTCGACATGAAAATCACTTAAAGCTCATAATCAAGGCTCCGTCAATCACGTTAAAAAAAAAAAAACAAAAAAAAAAAAACAAAAAAGCGCTCCATCAGCTCTGCACTGCTGCTGCTGATTCGTTATAACTTAATTATATTTTGCAAGTTTTTAGTATATTATCTGATTTTAAGTTTAATATACTATAAGTGGGTAAAACTTTTTATATTATTAATTCATTTAAGTTGATATATCATTTGATTTTAAAAATTTTACTATAATATACTGCTAGTGCAAGAAAAATTTATATAAATATTTAATTATATATATTTTTTGATATATTTAATCATATATTATTATGTTATTAAAAACATTTGAATCTTACAATAATTACTTCAAAAGTTATTAATATTATGTTATATAATTTGTTGATAGAGTAATACATTTGCACGATGTTAAATTTTTATGTAGTAAAAGTGTGTTGATTATGAGAGGATTGAATAATTTATATGATATGCTAAATTTAAATTTTAGTGCAATCAATATATTAAAAAAAATTATATAGTACTATACTATTAAATATAAATACAAATCATTTTATATTGTTAATTATCGTTCTACATTTTAACCCTTATCTTTTTCTTTCTTACCATGATTAATTTTTAAACACTTGTGCTAACTAATTTTTTTTTCAAAAAAATTGAACACTTGTGCGAACTTTTAAAAACAATTTCCTTACCAAATATATAGTATAGTTGCAATTTTATTTAGTATAGTTAATAACTTGTTACTAAGAATAGCGCCTCTAATTAATAATGATGCAATCAAAGGCAGCTTTTGGTGTAAACATGTAGACACTTTGCTTCCAACGGTTCCATTTTTCAATCAAAGAGGGAATGGAAAAGTAACAATGTTTGCTATGCTTTTGTTATTACTGTTGTTAGCCTTATAATAAAAAGCCAGGAATGCCAGTTGTTGGATCTACTCCACTTTTATAAAGTCAAGAATCCCTTTCCTCTTTTGCCAGACCATTGAGATCTGAGTATCGCACAAATTGCTACTGCAAATCCATCCTCATATGAAATGGTTCCCGTGTTTTACTCCTCCAATCACTTTAACAAAAATACTGCCTTCCAAGTTATAAATTCTGTTTTATATACATTTTTAAGGTGTTTTGGCTCAATTAACACTAGCCGTGTATTTAATGGCTGCCTAAATATTATTGTCCATGTGTTAATCACCATAATTTTTATTATTTAGAGTTTCAAACATTTTAATTATTTAATTAACCCAAGTATCCCGAAATAGAGATTGAAACTAAACATTGTTCAAACCAACATGCCCCGGCAACATCACACCTATTGATTGTCATAACAATTTATGTTTCTTCTTTTCCAAGAAGATTGATCCTCTCATTCCTCTCCTCCCCAGCCACTTCCACTTGACATAGAACTTTTCATCAGCCCACATTAGCATCCTATTCAACGGAACCCTTACAGGCTTACACCCCTCTCCTTCAAATGCAAGTGCCAAGACACAATCCTCTTCTCCACTTTGCGGGCTAAGGTTCCTAATGAAAGAAAAGGGGATTAGGGTTTTTGATAAATTGTAATTGAGATAGTACTATTGAAATATATAGTATTGGGTGGGGGGTTCAATGAGAACATATGGTGATTAATACATGAATAATGACTTATACAATTATTAAACACATGGCTAGTGTTAATTGGATTATAGAAGAAGGATTCCAAACTATTTTAAATTGAAGAAATACCATATAAATCACCTTAAATTTAATTTATTGAAAGTTCAATCAGACCAATCTGTTTAAACCCTTAATAGGAAATTAATCCTTGTTGACTATGTGACCATTTCTTATAGTGATCGATGAATGATACATTTAATTAGAACCACCCATAAACAGTACCTTATTTTTTAATTTATGCCATATATACATAATTCTCAAAGTACCTACCGGCACCACATGCAAAGTACAAACGTTGAAATAAAGTTAGGAGGCCATTATTATAGTATACGCGTGCAATTGAGCTCGCGAGCACACTTTACAACACGATAGATAAATAAATACTTACCTAAAGTGAAGACTTCTTGCTTCAAACAGGCAGATTATACAGGTGACAGCAGATATACACATCTGTGTCAAGTGGTAAATAATAACTATCCATGTTTATTTTGGCACGAGAAACACGCGTGATTACCTTAATGGGACAGAGGAATTTGTTTGGGCGGCGTGTGGATGAGTCATGACTGATGAACCAGCGGTCCAAAATCACCGTCCTCGGCTTGCCCTCCACGAACCTATTCTAAAGTGTCATTGTGTCATACCTTGACCACGAGTTTATTTGATGTATAAATAAACTCTTAACATATTATATTTCACGAATAATAGTATATAAACACTTTTCCAAGATTATAATGTAAACACATAGAACCATGTGGACATAAAATGTACAGAAACGATTACATTGTTGAAATTATAACTTATAAGGGTTTTCTTTTTTAAGATATAAATTTAGATGGTATATTAGAAGATATTTTGAATAAAAAACTAGTTAAACTCAACTGTAGACCATCCTACAGAATTTATTGCATAGAGATGACAATAATAAGGATGACTTATTAGATAAAAATAAACTTACACCTGATGATAAGATGAAATAAATTATATTTAAATCTTAACAAACTAAATTTAAATTATAATTACATTCTATATTATCTTTTCTTTATCACCCCTTCAAACTAAATAGTGCCATGTAAGGACCATATTTGGATTATGATCATACATGGTATTGTGACACCAAATATAGATATAAAAAACACATTAAAGTACGTGTCAACTAAACTTTTCTGAAAAAATTTTGCATCGATAATACTATGAAAATATTTTGAATAAAAAGTTGGCTAAACTTAAAATGGGAATTATAATAAAGAGTTACAATTTTTAGGTTAGTTTATTGGATAACAAAATGATAAAGATAAATAGAAAATTATTGGTAAGATAGAACAAATTATATATAAATTCTAAGAAACTAAATCTAAATCCTAACTAGCATATTATATATTATTCTTGTTTTATCAATATTTACTATATTATTAATTTTTTAAATTGAAAAATACTGTTTTGTACGGAAAAATTGTACAACGACAATACGAATTAAAAATTTATACATCCACTTATGTATTCTAATGCAGTGCTTGAAGAATGTTTTTCTTTCAATTATAATCGAGTCACGTGTCATTTGTATCCCTTCATCCTCAAATCTTCTTATATCATATAGGTTTAAAATTATAAGAATATTGTTATTTTAAAAGTATGAGTAAAAGAAGGATATTCTAAAAAAATAATAAATATAAAGAAAAATAAAGTTGAAATAAAAAGTGAAGTTTTTTTAACTTATAATGCATTCAATATATTAAAACTTTTTTAAAAAATTTATTTCATTAATTAATATTTTCAGGGAAATCGTTAAAAAAAATCTGATTATAATAAGATTACAGGTTTAAATATGCTTGATTTTGGCATGAGAAATCTAGTTGGTGTGCCTTATAGATTATATATTCTGGTTATAGAATATACATTGAATTTGAATTAAGCAGAACGTTAAGTTTTAATGAAAGAATTAACTCAGTAATATACTTTAAATATCATTTCAAGCCACCTATTTTTTGTGTTTCTCTTCCTATTGACCATAAAAATAGTAATTGATAAATATATAATCTAGGCGAGATTTCTCAAACGGGGGAATTGCAAAAAGATAGTAATCTATTTTTAGTGTATAAAAAATAATCCATTTTTAGTAAATAAAAATAAAAATAAAAATTGTGTACAAATTCTCTTCTTACAAGCATAAAAAAGTATTCAATCACTCTACAGAAAATAATCTAATTACATGTAATTTGGCTTGTTAAATGTGTGTTTGGAAAAGTTGTAAAATTAAAATCATCTCAATAATTGTTTATTTGTATAATCATTTTTTTATATAATCTATTATTTAAAAATCAATTTATGTTTAAATACTTTAGTTAAAAAGTGATTTTAAGATAATTTATTTTATTTAGATTATATGAAAAAATTTATTTTTATATGATAAAATTATTAAAAATAATATAAAATAATTATTTATATTATATAATATTTAATACTTAAAATCAATTTAATAAAAATATAACCTTATATGTAATAATCAAACAACTTTTAATAAAAAATGTCCAAATTCTAGCTTCCGCTTTGTTTCTCCCAAAACAGCTTAAATTATTTAAAAATGATTATAATCCATTTCAATAAAAATTACTTAAACAAGATTTTATTTTTAAAATAGCTTCTTTTTTTCTCTAAAAAAGGCTGTTACTTGAAAGTCCCAAACATAGACAGGCAAGTAAATGACATTATTCCATTAAAAAAAATCTTAAAAGAAAAGAAAGAGTGAAACAAAAAGGAAGAGTAATTACGTATTTTGCTGGATTCAAGCGTGGGAGCGTATGACATTTTCTCTTCTATGTACACCATTATTTTGGCACAATTATTATAGTGTTGCTTTTTCCACTTTTCAGTCCTCACCCAGTGAAACGCCATTGCAGCAACGGCAACTAGAATTATTATTCAAATGTGAAAAAAGGAATTATATTATTATTTATTCAGAATAAAATCGACGGAAAAGTCGGCGACGTATTTGATAATTTTGGAACTTTTGGTAACGCTTTACACTAAACCAAACCATAACCTTCCCTCGTAAAATACACGCAACAACTTTTGGTACATTTAATTTGCTGAATCTGATTATTTGTTATCTTATCTTACAAAAATATTCCAGTAACGCAAGGAAAAAAAAATTGAATATTAAAAGACATATCTTGGGAATCTAATATTATATCCCACAAATATTTCTTTCCATTCTAGTTACTTCGAGCATAATCTCCCGTTTCCAGTTTCAATGTTTCAAATTATGGCATTGAACGTGAGTATCAGATTCTAAATTATATACCAATTGAACTTGACTCTGCATGCCAATTAAGTTATTGTTTTTGTTAATGTTTTTCTTTCTTTCTTTTCTTTTTTGTCTTCTGCCAACTTTGTTTTGTTTTTGTTTGCTTTACACTTTAACAGTTATGAGAGATGCTTGAGGACAGTACCACCAACCTATACTGCATAAAAAGCAAAGCAAAGAAGGAGCAGGAGAGAGAAAACAAACACAGAAACAGAAACAGAAACAAAAACAGCATTGTTAACAACACAACATTGAGATCTAACGGACATGGGGTGACTCATGTAATGGAATGAAAGAAGAGGGAACAAAATAAATAAGGAAGAAAAGCAGCTGAACTTGTTTGCTGCCGCTTGTGCTAATTGGAAGCTCAAGTTTCCATTTTACTTTTCGTTTTTCTGGTGAGTTTTTATCTGAATTATGAGCTTTATGTTGCAGTTCTTCATGGAGTGATCTCCTGTTTTCAATGATAAGCTTTTGAGTTTTGGATTCAATCCTTCTTTTGTACTGATCTTAGTCTTTCAATGGGGTTTGATTGATCATGTGGTTTGAATTATATGATTAAACATCTCATGCTCATAATTGATCAAAATAATAATAATAAAAAAAAAAGAACAAAGTGTTGTTTTCTATTTTTTTCTTAAATAATCTGACACATACAAATTGATGTTCTTGTTTACTGGCCAAATTCTGTTGTCTTTTTTTGTTGGTTTTTACTCGTTTTAATTGGAATCTTTTTGGATCAGTTCAAACTCTGGCGTGTCAGACTTTTGTTTCGTTCACTCTTGGAAACAAAGAGTTCAACTGATCACGTATTTGTTTTTTTTTTTTTTTTTTTCCTTCTTTGCGTACTGTTTCTGATTATTTACTTTTCCTTTGATGAGAAGAAAAAAAAAAAAAAGGGCCATGCTATGATTTATCTGAAACTGAACTTTTTGCATTCTTTTGGTTTTTTGTTTATTCCAATGATTTTACGCAAGCAGCACGCGAGACTTAGCACATCTTCTTGCTTCTGGTTTTACTTTATTGAATTTTTCAGGGGTTAAGTGTTCCTTCAACATCAGAAGGCACGGTGCTGGTGCTCTTGGCTGAAGCGATGGCGGCTCTATCCCATTCTGATTCTAAGAGAATGTATTCATGGTGGTGGGACAGTCACATAAGCCCCAAAAACTCCAAATGGCTCCAAGAAAATCTGACAGGTAATGCCTTCTGTCTTTCTGCCTTTCGTAGCAGTTCTGTTAAAGATGTTAATATAGTTACTACTATTCATCATCTTAATGTTTTGAGATTAAATTGCACTATTTGTTGTTTTTCTTATTTCTTTGCTATCATCCATAACTACTGACATTGCTATGAGGCTTTATAAATTATAATTTTGAAATATTGTTGCTAAAACCTTTAGATTACTGGACTGGCCACTTGAAGTAATTTCATAAATCTTTTGTGAATGTCGGTGCATACCTCAACCTACAGTTTCCAGTTTCACTTCCAAATTTACCTACAGTCATGATGAACTCAAACTGAGACTTCATTAACGGGATATAAGGAAGCATTTAATCAAAACTACACGTGTGTATTTTCATATATCTTTTTGAATCTTTTTCTTGGGTTTATATGTTCATTAAAATTATTTTCTTTCTATAACTATAAATATCAGTTCTGTCCTGTTTGGACATGTCACATGCACTTTGTATGGTAGTATGCATATGATAACAAACCATACATTCTTTCTGCATTACATGTTCCTTTTCACTTATAGCATTTATTTCCTCAATCATCCAGAAGAGACGTGGCAATAATTCTTCTTGAAAATTGAGATTTTGCTATTAACATCCATTTGTTGCCCTCAAAGTCTCAAAACACATTTGAATTTATCACAATGTTATCTCCTCATGAACAGATATGGATGCCAAGGTGAAGCAAATGATTAAGCTTATTGAAGAAGATGCAGATTCCTTTGCTAGGAGGGCAGAAATGTATTATAAGAAACGGCCAGAGCTTATGAAATTGGTCGAAGAGTTTTACCGGGCATACCGGGCATTGGCTGAGAGATATGATCATGCAACTGGAGTAATTCGCCAGGCCCATCATACCATGGCTGAAGCATTTCCTAATCAAGTCCCTCCAGTACCGGCAGATGATTTACCTTTAGTTTCTTCCACAGGGACCGAGCTGCACACACCAGTGACACCTCGCTATTCACATGCAATTTTTGACCCAGATGAATCACCAGAGGATGCTTCTACTCATTTCCATGCTATCCAAAGAAATGGAGCTTATAATGATGAACCTGATCCTGCTATAAACAGAAAGGGTTTAAAACAGCTCAATGATCTCTTCATGTCAGGAGAACATGCAAGTCATGCAAAGCATTTGGAAGGGCGTGCTAGAAGGGGGCTCAATTTTCTTGATACAGAGGAGACTAATGGGTTAAACAATGGAAGCCATGATAGTAGCGCTCAAGTCTTATCTGGGTCTGAACGGATGACTAAAGCTGAGACAGAAATTTTGGCCTTAAAGAAAGCCCTTGCTAAATTAGAAAGTGAAAAGGAAGCTGGCTTGCTTCAGTATCAGCAGAGTTTGGAGAGATTGTCTAATCTGGAATCAGAAATGTCTCGTGCCAGGAAGAATTCTCAAGGACTTGATGAACGAGCAAGCAAAGCCGAAGCTGAAGTCCAAACCTTGAAGGAAGCCCTTGCTGAATTGCAGGCTGAAAGAGAAGCTAGTCTTCTTCAGTACCAGCAGTGCTTGGAAAAAATGTCTAATCTGGAGAAAAACATTTCTTCTGCTCATGAGGATGTAAGAGAACTTAATGAACGAGCTATTAGAGCTGAAAGTGAAACTGAATCTTTAAAGCAGGACCTTGCTAGACTAGAAGCTGAAAAGGAAGCTGCCCTTGTTGAATATAACCAGTCCCTGGAGACAGTGTCAAAACTGGAGGAGAGATTAGCACAAGCTGAGGAGAATGCAAGGAGATTAAATGAGCAAGCTAATATAGCTAAAAATGAAGTTGAGGCCTTGAAGTTAGAAGTTGCTAAACTTACTGAAGAGAAGGAAGATGCAACTCTTCGTTATCAGCAATGCTTGGAGATAATTTCCAGTTTGAAGCATAAACTCTCCTGTGCCGAAGAGGAGGTGTATAAGCTAAAATGCAAGGTGGATGACGAGGTTGAAAAGTTGCAAAGTTCTGAACAGAGATGTCTTCTCCTAGAAACATCAAATCAGACTCTGCAATCCGAAATACAGTCTTTAACACAGAAGATGGGTTCCCAAAGTGAAGAACTTAGTGAGAAGCAGAAGGAATTGAGTAGACTTTGGACTTGCATACAAGAGAAGAGGTTGCGATTTGTTGAGGCTGAAACTGCTTTCCAAACTCTTCAGAATTTGCATTCTAAATCTCAGGAAGAGCTTAGATCGCTTGCAGCTGAGGTTCATAATAAGGCTGCAATTTTGGAGAATATTGAATCCCGAAAGCAAGCTTTAGAGAATGAAGTTCACAGGTTCAAGCAGGAAAACAAATTTCTAAATGAACTCAAATTGTCTTCATCTTTGTCTGTAAAGAATTTGCAGGATGAGCTCTTAAACCTGAGGAAGAATATAGAGAAACTTGAACAAGAGGTTGGACTGCGAGTAGATGAAAGAAATGCTCTTCAGCAAGAAATTTATTGCCTTAAAGAGGAGCTTAAAGATGTAAATAAAAGGCATGAATCCATGATGGAGGAGGTCGGGTCAACTGGCTTAGACCCACAGCACTTTGCCTCATCTGTGAAGAAATTGCAAAATGAGAACTCAAAGCTGAAGGAGATGTGCGAGGCTAACCAAGGTGAGAGAGCATCTCTTCTGGAAAAGCTGGAAATCATGGAGAAGCTTTTGGAGAAAAATGCTGTTTTGGAGATGTCCATTTCAAATTTGAATGCTGAGCTGGAGACTGTCAGAGGAAAGGTAAAGGTATTGGAAGAAACTTGCCAATCTTTGCTTGGGGAGAATTCCACTCTTGCTGCTGAGAAGGCCACCTTGTTTTCTCAGTTACAAACTACAGCGGAAAAGCTGGAGAAGCTTTCAGGAAAAAACAACCTTTTAGAGAGTTCACTGATTGATGTGAATGCTGAGCTGGAAGGGTTAAGGGTAAAGTCAAAAATGTTAGAGGACTCTTGCCAGTCACTTGACCATGAGAAGTCCAGTCTCACCTCTGAGAAAGAAACCTTAGTTTCACAATTGAACATCACTCATCAAACACTGGAAGATCTCAAGAAACAATGCATTGGATTGGAACTAAAGCATTTGGATCTAAAAGCAGAAAGAGAGTCCGCGCTTCAAAAGGTGGAAGAGCTGCTGGTTTCCTTATATGCTGAGAGAGAAGAGCATTCCAGTGTTGTGCAATTGAATGAAGGTCACTTGGCTGAGAAGGAATTACAAATTCATATTCTACAGGAAGAGGCAAGTCACTGGAAAATGGAATATGACAAGGAAGTAGACAGAGTTGTACGTGCTCAAATGGAAATTTTCATCTTGCAGAAATGTATCATGGATCTGGAGCAAAAGAACTTTTCCCTTCTAGTTGAGTGTCAGAGACTCTTGGAGGCATCCAAACTGTCTGATAGATTGATATCCAAATTGGAGAATGACAATGTTCAAAAGCAGGTTGATGTGAACACTATGTCTGAGAAGATCAAAATACTAAGGGTTGGGCTGCTTCAGGTGTTAAAGACACTTGACATTAACATTGAGCACTGGTGTGAAGAGATGATTGAAGAAGATCAGGAGATTCTGAATCATATACATGGCAAACTTCAGGAGACACACAACTCTTTTGTAACAGTTTTCAATGAAAGCCAGAAAATGGCCATTGAGAATTCAGTTCTTGTTACATTCCTTGGTCAATTGAAATTAAAAGCAGAAAATCTTGTGACAGAAAGAGATGCCCTTGATGAGGAGTTGAGGAACCAATCTAAGCAGTTCCTGGCACTGCAGGCTGATGTCCAAAAGATACTGGTGAAGAATCAGGAATTGAAGTTGACAATAAGCAAAGGAGAAGAAAAAATGCAAGTAATGACAACTGAAATAGAGAATCTATGCAAACAGCTGTCAGACTTGGAAGAGGCTCACAAAAACACACAGGAAGAAAATTACAAAACATTTGAAGAGAAGAATTCCTTGATGAGAAGATTTCTAGATCTGAGTGAAGAGAAAAGTAACTTGGAAGAAGAAATCTGCGTGATGATTCATGAGATAATAGCTCAATCTAATATTTCTCTGGTTTATCAGAACATTGTCTTTGATAAACTCCTTGCACTTAAAGAGCTGAGCGAAGATCTTGATAGACTTTGCTCAGTCAATACCAACCTGGAGGAGAGATTAAAAACAATGGCGGGCAAATTAGAAGACGTACAAATTGAAAATTCACATCTTAAGGAGTCATTTGTGGTGTCAAACATTGAACTGAAACTAGTTGAATCTGTCAATGATCAATTAAATTGTCAGATCAGGATTGGAAAGGAACTGTTGTCTCAAAAGGAAAAGGAGATTTTGAAAGCAGCAGAGATGTTTACTGCTTTACGTGACGAGAAAACAGAATTGCAAAGAATGGTGGAAGATCTGAAGATTAAGTATGATGAGGCCAGGCTTATACTTGAAGATCAAGCTAGCCAAATTTTAAAATTATCCTCAGATAAGGATCGCCAAAATGAAGAGCTTGGATGCCTTTGTGAAGTGAATCAGAAGTTGGAAGCTGAAATGAGGCACCTGCACCAAGAACTAGGAGAAACTAAACTGAGGGAGGAGGAACTCAGTTATGAACTGCAAAAGGGAACAAATGAGATTGAGCAATGGGAAACTCAGGCTGCCACCCTCTTTGCTGGACTCCAGATTTCTGCTGTCAATGAGACATTACTTGAAGCGAAGGTCCATGAGCTAGCTGAAGCATGTGAGAATCTTGAACGCAGAAGCAACTTTAAGGGCATGGAAAGTGAAAAGCTGAAAGAAAGAGTTAACGAGTTGGAAGGTGAAAATGGAAGACTATGTGGTCAGTTGGCTGCTTATGTCCCAGCTGTTAGTGCTTTGAATGATTGTATAATATCCCTGGAGATGCACACTCTTCTACATGCAAAACCTCATGGCTACAATAAATCAAAGGTATTAACATATTATCTATGTATTTGGTTGTGCCACTAGAATTCTCTTTCTTTTCTTTCGGCTGGGCTGGTGTGTGGAATATATGGAGTTCCAAATCTTTTTGAATAAAATAAACTACTTGAATATTTTAGACCATAATTTAGTTATTCATGAAATCAATCCTCTTAGATGTCATGCATGAAACTACTTTTCAGTATTTTAAATTTTTAATGCTTGAGAACTATGTAGAGATGATGATTTCTGCGTCCTTGTATCTTAATGGCTCTCATTTGTGATAAAGTGAGAATCAGTTATTATTGCAATTTTTTATCGATATAATCTAGTTTGTTTAAATTATCATTCCCAGGTTAAGAATTTGGCAAATCACCAGTACACTAGTGGTCCACAAACAGGTGAAGATCAGGATGCTACTGCACCAGATGCACTTCCAGATTTCCAAGACATGCAGAAAAGGATCAATGCAATTGAAGTGGCTGTTAAACAGATGAATGAAAGTTTCAATCCTAAGACTGAAATGAGAGAGATTCAAGTGTTAAAATCTGGAATCAGCCGGCAGCAAGGAAATATTCAATCAAGCAAGCATGTTACTCAAATGGATGAAGCAAAGGAGCATCAAGGTGGATCCACTCGTGAACAGAAGACAGGAAAGTCAGTGCAAGATATTCCTGTAGCAGAGATTGAATGCCTGCCAAAAGACATCATGCTTGATCAAATGGCTGAATGTTCATCATATGGGATAAGTAGGAGAGGAAGTCTCGAGTCTGATGATCAAATGCTGGAGTTGTGGGAAACTGCCAATAAGGATGGCACTATTGGCCTCAAAGTTGGCAACTCACAGAAGATGGCTACTGCAACTGCTGGCTACCATCAAAGGGGAGCAACCAAGGAACCAAAAAACAAATATCCTTTAAGTCAGTCCTTGACTGAAAAGGAGTTGAGTGTGGACAAATTAGAGATCCCAAGAAGTTTGACACAGCCACATGCAGAAGGCAACAGGAGGAAGATTTTAGAAAGACTTGATTCTGATGCTCAAAAGTTGACAAACCTCGAAATCACGGTACAAGATTTGATAAACAGGGCGGAAATTACTGAGAAGAGCACAAAGGGAAAAGGTGTTGAGTATGATAATGTGAAAGGGCAGCTAGAAGCTGCTCAGGAGGCCATCACAAAGTTGTTTGATGCCAACCGCAAGTTGGTCAAGAATGTAGAAGAAGGTGCCTTGTCCTCTGCTGGGAGGTCCTCAACAGATTCAGATGAGAGTGGAAATGTCAGAAGAAGGAGAGTTTCAGAAAAGGCTCGGAGAGGATCCGAAAAAATAGGACGGCTGCAGCTGGAGGTGCAAAGGCTGCAATTTTTGCTTCTGAAGTTGAATGATGAAAAGGAAGGCAAGGGAAAAACAGTGGTTGATGATCGAAATTCAAGAGTTCTTTTGCGAGATTATCTCTATGGTGGGACAAGAATCAAGTACCAGATGAGGAAGAAGAAGAAAGCACCCTTTTGTGCATGCATGCAACCTCCCACTAAGGGAGATTGAGTCGCGGCAGGATTTTAAGCATAGTTAAGTAACATCAGATATTTTAGGCATTAGCTTTCTTGTTTTTAAATTTTCATTTGTAGTCTATAGATGGTTCAAGACCCTAAAACTTCTCCTGCTGTACATGTTATGTCAAGTTCACTATGAAGAAGAGATTAGGATGGAATTTCCTCCATTTCATTTTCTGAATAATCCCCTCCCTCTTATTTATTTCTTGGTTAGATTTGCAGTCCATATTATGGCTATCAGTAGCAATCTTGGGTTTTGCTAACAGCCATAAGGATACTTCATGCGAATTCAACAAAAAAGAAACTATCAAATGAACAATAGAACTCGTTATAGAATAGTTTAGTAGACTTTTTATGTTATAACTTCCTTTTTTAAAAAATCTCGAACCTTGCTATATTTACCATCGAGGTGCCATGCAATTATTTTCCTCTTTTCTTTGTTTTGCTTGTGCTTTATAACTCTTCTCTTTCAGCATAAAAAAAATGCAACAAGAATGAGAGAGGATGTGCCTCTTGGATTAAGATTCGTATTGCAGCAATATGATGGTGGCCCAGCAATATTTCTTACGATAAATTTTTCAAAAAACAATACATTCACCAAATACAAGGGATTAAGAAACTTTAGTTAAACTCAACTCCCAAAAAACGAAAAAAGCTCAGGCTCTTAGTTCAACAATAGAATGCCAACATCCAAAGTCAAATTCTAGATCAGATTGACAGAGGTAACATCAGAAGTACCATGGACATGTAACTGCCTGCCATGTTGTAAATGCTTGGCCAAATTTTCTCGCATGGTCCTTCCCGCTGGATCAACTTGCTTGCAATAGTGTTCTCGATATCCCGAATCATGGTGACCAGACAAGGCAACATCTGGATTCAAGGTGTCTCCACAGTCAATGATTATATTATGAAGCAAACAACATGTCAAGATGATGCTTGGCAATTTCCTCTTATCAGGTCTCCACATAACCTTACTAAGGATTCTCCAACTTCCCTTTAGCAGTGAGAATGCCCTCACTGCAAGCAACCTTGCAGCCCCATGTTTGTAATTATAATTTGACTCTGAATCTGACATGCCATTAGCTTCATAAGGAGTCATAAGCCATGGAAGAAGAGGATAACTGTAGCCACCAACTACATATTCTCTTATCATATCTCCTCCACTTAAAGTGATTGCATTTCCATTCAAGCGCTCCCCATTCTCAGAGAGTTTAAAAAATGATGAACACTTCAACAATCTGGAAATTGTCATGCCCCCTGGTAAACCTGTGATGATATCAATAAATCTCATCTCATGATCAACAATTCCCTGCAACAACATGCTGTAATTCTTCTCTTGATCACACCAATCGTCTGAGGTTTGCACTGCTGGAAGGGTCATCATGACATGCGTTGCATCGATGGCTCCGCAGCAATTAGGCAGCCCATAGGTGGCTTCAAAACCAAGCTTGATCTCTTGTATCCTATTGAAATCAGGCCAATTGAGATGGTGTCTGGCACGTTCCTCCAGCGCTTCAATGAACCTCCAAGTCACCTGAGAGACTGTTGACTGCCCAACACCAAAGGCAGCTCCAACTGAGACTTGAGATTCACCAGATGCCAACCTCCTAAGGGCAATGGCTACCTGCTTCTCAACACTGAGAAGCCTCCCCTCTATGTTGATGAGCCCTGATGGAGGCCTTGATATGAGATCCTCCCTAACAAGAGAACATATGTATTCAAAAGTAGTCTTTGATACCCTAAAGAAATACTTGAACCCTTCTGCCTCATCACCAGGTACAGTGTACCCTGCAGGTTTGCAATTGCATCATCGATCATATCCATCAAACCATCAAATCACACACAACCAAAAAAAAAAAAAAGTAATAATATCAGAGACCCCATGTTGAAAGTTCCTTCTTTTTTTCCTCTTTACCCACTAGACACAAACACGAGAATTGTTGACAATTGACAAAAAAAGTGATAACAGTACGGAAACACTTGCATGAAATGAAAGGGGTTTCGTTTCCCCAACAACAACACAACATCATGATGGATTAAAAGTTTGAAACTTTGGAAGAGGAGATTGATGGGGTACCTAGTACCTACCTGGGGCGGTGGAGTTTTTGTACCAGAAAGAGTCCCACCAATCGGTCTCGCTGATTCTGGGCTCAACGGGAACAAGGGTAACCTGTTTGCGCTTCTTGAACTTCTTGGTCTTCTTCTTCCTTTTGGTCTTGCTTGATTTCTTCTGGAGGGGTGCCATTCACTGTTCCCAGTGGCACTACCAGCAGCGTCACAAGGAGGAGTAAAGTGGAGTCAGAGAAAGTCACTCTTCTCCGACAAAACGAGCATTAGCACCTTTGTCTTCGGTCGTTTTTGTTGAACAAAATGTCCATTTTGGGCTTGTGTTTGGTTTAGTTTTTATAACTGTAAAATTATGGTATAATAAATAGAAGTTACAAAAAGAAAAGTTTTTGCTCAATTTATAATTTGAAGCTTTTTTATATGTATAACTAGTGTGTTTGACCCGTGCAATACATAGGATAAAAAAACTTGTCAAATACAATAATTGTAAAAATTAAATTGATCAAATTATTAGATTATAAGAATTATGTAATTTAATTTGACATTAACAAAACAATTAATATTTATAAAATGTAGTATATCAATTCATTACAACTTTGTTGGCCCTTGACTTTATTTGATATTGTACTAAAAATTTCTTCACTTAAATCATTGCATTCAAATAAGTATAAACATTAATAAATACATAAATAGTGAATACAATATAGATGCATCTTAAACTGCAAAATAGAGTTTCAAAATTAAATGATATTACTTGAATTTTAAATGTTCTAAAATACTTCTTGGTAAACAACATTTAAAAGCTATAGAAGGTATTGAACCAAATTTTTAAAAGCTGTTTGCATAGAACTACGATATGGCTCTTTGTCCCCGAACTACTTCCTATCTTAGTTCTCAAGATTTCAGTCTAATCTAGTGAAATACAATGCAACCAACTGCATTGAAACTCAACATCATATTTCAATTAAAGAACACAAAAGGTTCTACTGCATATCAAGCAACGATGGTTCTGAAATGAAAATAAATACAGAAGCAAAATTGGGCTAGAAAATGAGATCATGAAGAGTTGATGAATTTGATGAATGAGTCTTATAACACCTAAAGCAAGAGAATTATAGATAGGCTAAAGTTGAAGTTCAAACATAGATTTGACTAAGAGAGTTGGTGAAATTAGGGAGAGCGGGTTGAGGCAAAGATTAACAAGAGAGATACCAAATTTTCTACACCCCATCAAATGGTTCCCATCTTCTTTTATCTTATTGCACCTAACACGTAATCCTTCAACTTAGAATTAGTCACCTTCTTTCGCATTTCTTCCTGGTATCCATCAATTGCTGTTGCTCCTCAGTGCATTCTATTGTAACTAAATTTTCACCACTTGGACAGTTAGCTCAATCTCCAATTCATGTCCACATTGCAGGTTCATTACATCTAGAACTTGGAACTACAGCACCCTCCAGATAATGGTTCACATTGGTGGCATTATTCAGAACCTAGAATACTTTAGTTTATTATCATTCTTAAGAAAATATAATTTAAAGGAAAAATTACACTTTATCCCTCTAAACTATAAGCTATGTACACCTTAGCCTCTAAACTTTAAAAATATATAAATTGACCCTCTAATTTTTTTTGAATGTACAAATTTACCTTTCTAGTAATTTTTTCATCAATTATTAGCAAAAATATCACACATCTAAGAAAGTCTAGGGTATCGAATTGTACATTTAAAAAAGCTTAGAGGATTAATTTGCATATGACCTAAAGTTCAAAAGGATATAATATACCTATTTTGACTAAAATGAGATTCACGAAAATTTAGAGAGTTAATTTGCACATTTTTAAAGTTTAGGGTCTAAAGTGTATATGGCCTATAGTTCAAGGGCGTAAAATATAATTTTTCCTAATTTAAAAGATAAAATATTTGTAATATTACAGAAGTTACAAAGCCTCAAAGATTCTATCATGTAAGACTCCATATTTACAAGCTATTTGGAAAGTTATGGAATTGAATTCATTCAAGAAATTGAATTCAATTCCCTAGTTTGGAATCAATTAATAGCATGGAATTCAATTTTTTAAAAAGACCAAAAAGTAAATTAGACCAAAATAGGTTTAATTTGCAAGATGATATTATTAGAGGGTAAAATAATCAAGATAAAGAAAGTCAAAATAATCAGGATGATATATATATATATTCCAAATAATGTAAATGAATTCAATTCTATAATTTGCTGATTTATTTCAAACATAAAAATTCAAATCACAACACAATTGAATTGAATTCCATCACATTTAATCATTCCAAATAAGGTGTTAAATCCCTCATGGAAGACTGAAAGTATGTTTTAATGTGATTTGGAGTTCTTAATGGTGATCCCAACAGCATACATATCTACAATAGTCAGCACACATTATATTAGATAAGTCAGTACCAAATTTGACAAAATGAACATTTATTAAAAAATTCTAAACTCAAATCACTTCAGAAAAGATTTGATAACAGTTTTGACTATATAATCATCACTATATCAAAAACTGAATGAAGTAAAGAAGGAAAATCAGTACATCCACGAACTACATTGGCCATTTCAGTATCAATTTTGATCAAACAAACATTTGTTTCAGAACAAATTCAGTTTGCAAATGAATTAAAAAAAAAATATCAAAACTCAATCTACCATATCAATAATAAATACCAATGAAAAGAACATAAATTAATAAAAGTTAAATACAAAATCATAATTATGATAAAATTATATTAGATAAGTTAGTCCAAAGTTCCAAATAAATAAATAAATCTTATCTATATAAGGATGAACTCAGAATGAACATCAACGTGAAATAGATAAGCTAAGCAATTTGCAAACTTTAGACAGTACACATTAGTGAAGCAAATCATACTGAGTCATAGAATTCAGGCAATAAACAAAAATAGGAAAAAATTTAAATACAATACTCAGCTCACATTATATTGGATAAGTTAATACCAAAAATCCCAATAATTAATGTAGAAAACATAGCATAACAGATTAAGTTCACAATAAAATTTAAAAATAAAAAAAAGGAAAGGAACCTCTTTAGTTGATAATCTAAACTCATCAGACTCTTTTTTGATGTTGAGTTACATTTCAGTCTCAATGCTCTCTTCTTCCCTCTTCCTTTCTTCATCAATAGCCCTTAACTTTTCTTCAATGTCATAGTCATCCGAATCAATATCCAAACTCGAACCCAAGTTTTTCCCTATAAATAACAAAAATCAGCATAAACATCAAAACATCAAAACAAAAAAAGCATTGCAATGAAAGTTGTGAACGCACACATACAAACACCTTTAGTTTCGTCATTGGTTCCTTAGGGGAAATCATCGACTAAGGGATCATCCCCATCGAAAGATAAATCTGAAGCAGAACCTGAATCATCATCGATGTTTTTCGAGTAGGTTGTAGTGTCTCTTCTTCTTCTTTAGATTAAGATTCTAAGGCACTAGAATAGTGTTAGGGAGTGAGGAGCTTGCTCTTCTTCTTAGTTGGGGGTGGTGGTACATTTTGTCGCTCCTCTAAAGCTTTCTTCTTTGTTGCAGTTGTTGGTGATGGGAAAAAAGAAAAAAAAAAAAATACTCTAAAAAGTGAAAGGAAAATGAATGTGGTAGTGGTTGAGCTATAATAGAAGAGATGGTCTCCATAGAGAAATGAAACACCACCTCTAGAATGTTTCCATGACGGATGTGTGTTTTAAAATTTGAATTTTTATGACAGATAGTAGGATATGATAACAACTTGTTTTTGATTGGTCACAAGTTGGGTAGTGGCAACAATTTGTTTTTATTGGTTCATATTGCTGATAATTTACTTTCTAACTAATGAAGGTAAATTATAGATTTTGAATTATTTTATTTTAAATTAAATTTGAATACTTTCCTGAAATAGCAAATTTTTAAATTATGTAGAAAATCAAGAGCAATTGAAATTGTTAAGTGACAGCACTTTCCAAAAAATAGTTCTCAAATATTATATTTATTATTATTATAGATAGATTTGAAACCTCTTTAAAATTAAACTAAATATGCTGTTAGTGTCCCTCGAAATCTCTTTAGTTGTTATTATTACTCAAAATAAGACCCTTTTCGATATATTTGAGAAAATCCATTCTTTAAAACCACGAGGTTGAGTGAAAGATTTGATTTTTCTTCCCTTTTTTTTTTTTTCACTTTGCAAATTTCCTTTCATGTGGGGCACTAAGGCTTACTACACTAAAGCAGAAACGCTTGCGCACTATATTATGACCAGGCCCATCATTATGTCATAATACAAGTGGCTTCTAGTATCCAGTTTATGCTTAATTATTTGAGACAGATTTCAATAGTCAATACTATCGAGAACTTCAGAGAAGGAACTTAATAAGTTTGAATGGATTCTAATTACATCAATATAAAATTAGGATTTTTAGCTTAATGAAGTTAAACATTAATTATCTTTGTGTTACACACAGATATTATATTGAGTTTCGATATATCTTACTAAAATATCTTTTAAATAATTCTTCAAATACTTAATAAAAATCTATTAATTGAAATGACAATTAAAATAATCGAAATGATAATAAAATAATTATAATACTTGCACATGCTACCTATTAAACTTTGAAACCTTGTAGCAACAAGAGTACAAATTATAAACCACCTCAGGATTTAAATAATAAATCGCATCATTTGAGGCAACAACAACATCTAGTTATATTGATTGCCGCAATCAGGTGACCAAGAAGCGATCACAATTGAAAAGCTCGATAAGCTATTTAGTTTGTTGTAAGACATTTCAAAAGGAGCACTTTTCAATTCTATTGCACCTCCTTTGCATTTCATTTGATTATCAAACTCGATACTTAAAAGATACAACAACCTATGTTGGAAGCTTCCTTCCAACTCAGGATGCAACAGCCTATGTTAAAATACTCAAGCATCTTTCACTTTCCTGTGCCTCTGAATCTTCTGCAGCATGATTCACAAACTCTCATGCTACATACTATAATGGTAACTTGGCTGAGACTAAAAATTGTAGGCTTTAAGTGATCTCAAGAGTGCTTTATTGTGTTGACTCAGACACTGTTCCAACCTTCTGATTCATCTTTCTTCGGGCTCGGTTGATATGTATGAAGCATGAAGTTGCATGCTGCAACAGCCTCTTCAACTGTCAAATAGACCCATCTCTGCCCTATTTCATCAAGGAACTTTGATTTGTTGAATTTCTTCATCACCTCGCTTCCAGGATTGACCAAAACGAGCTAAACACAAAGGAAGGGAAAGATTACAAAAAAAAAATCAATAAGTTCTAAAAAGAAAAACTTGACACAACACAAAATGTTACTACATAGTACGCATTATAACACAAGAGGGGAATAATTACTTGTAGCCCTCTTCTGTCAACAATCTTCTTGACCTCTTCAAGCATGCTTATTCCACTTGTGTCAATGTTCACAACAGCTGCCAATAAAATTTACACTGCAAGTTAGATTGAAAATCTTACTAACAAGATTGTTGGTTACTACTTCATTTCTTAGATCCATAATTTACCAGTCATGTCCATTATCACATACTGCAAACGGTTCAGTCCTGCAGCTTTGATTCTGTCTTCCTCCTCATCAATCCACCTTGTGATCCTATGAACAATGCCTTCTGGTAAGTATTGAGCAATGTTTGCATGTAAGAGTGAAACTGGGATTCGGGCAGGTGGATTACCTCTCTCTTAAATAGCTTGCATTGGCAAAGTAAATTGGTGCATCAATTTCAAGAATTAGGATTCCGGGAATGTGGTTTGCATTTGGATATTGTTCCACATTTCTGTATGCTCCAGAATTTGGAATGTTGCCTAAAACAAATGTCTTTGGCCTTGCAATAAACAGAAGTACACGAAGTACAGATATTGCAACCTGCAAATTCACATGAAAAAGGAACATATTAATGTCATTACCTTTATATAAGTGACTATGATAAATAGTTAGCAGAGTTAGGGTGTTAGGAGCATGGTGATGCATACTGCTATGACTAAGCCAATTTCGACACTGCCAAAGACCACGCCAACATATGCACTGATGCACACTAAGAAATCGAATTTGTCGATTTTCCACAAGTGGATGGCTGCTTCATAATCTATCAGGCCAAGCATTGCGGATACAATAATGGCTGAGAGCACCACCAGGGGAGTGTAATGGAACAAGGGTGTCAGGAATAACAATGTCAGCATGACTGCAATTGCCATTACAATGTTTGATGCCGCAGTCTTGCATCCAGCATTGTAGTTGACAGCCGAACGCGAAAATGGTCCTGAAACAACATTAATTTTTTATGCCAAATTTGTTAGCAATTGATTCAGGAAAAGGGTTGAGTTGTTTACTTTTCTTATAGGTGAAGACTGAAAATTAACTTGTAGAGCTAGAAAAACAAAGAGAACAATAAAAATGGTACATTATAGTTAACAATTGACTATCTGTTTAAGCTAAAGCACCAAGGTTGCATGTACAGTGTACACTATCTCGGCATATGGTACTAGTAGTTATTAACGAAACAATTACCTGTTGTAAGGTAGCAAGAGGTGAAGGAACCAACTATGTTCATGGTCCCAATAGCTATCATCTCTTTGTTGCCATCAATATGGTAATTCTTAAACATTGCAAAGCTTCTTCCTACTGCTATTCCTTCCTGCACATGATCATCAATTCAGTCCTCAAGACCATGTTGACATCTACATTACAAGATTAGCAGACATAGGAATGACTATTGCATCATGCTATTTATTTATTAGATCAATAAGTTTGCTCTTGATCGAATAGGAAGAACAATTAAAGTGACAATCAAGGTTGAGTAAATTGGAAATTGTGTCTTCAACTCTAATTCCACTTTTGGTATTGATTGAATGCTTATAACTAAGCCAAAAACTATGTTTCAATAACAAAGGTGCAATTTTTTCATAACACAAGTACATTAACCACAATGCCAATGTTTGATTTTGGTCTTGTTCTCCACTATGCAATAATATTAATAATAAACTTTTGCATAGGATTGCAATTTACTTTCATTACAATGAATCACTTTTAGATATTCAAATCCTCAATTTCAAGTTAATATGGGAGAATATATTTTAGTAAAAAGCTCTTTCAAACTTAGGGTAAACTACACTAACTTTTCTTAAAATTAGGAGTATCATACATCATATCCCCTAATTTGCAGAAATTACATTTATCTATCCTGAGATTAGGTAATATTTATACCTAGCTCCCTTATATTTTAATAGAATGTAACATCTAAATATCCTTGTACATGTGACATTGAGTATCTCCATAGAATAATTAGTGTAAGCATGACAAATAAAGAGATATCTTACTGAATATCACCTAATCTCACCAAAGGTCAGTGTGATTCACGCTTAAACTTACCTATGATGACACCGAAGGTGCAGTAGGTATGATGTGAAAGGTACATTAATTTACCTATTCATAAGTGCTTTTCCGAAAACCAAACATGATTTCACCAAATTAGACCTTCCACCTTTGGACCGTAAAATATGATTAGACGAAGAACTGTTGTTGCCATGCTCTCTTATTTTTTTTTTTTCTCTTCTGCCTTCTATTTTATTTCTTCTTTGACGAAGGTTGGTATTGACTAGAGTTGGGATTTCTATGTTCAAATGTTAAGTCATGGTCATGGTCATGGTCTCATGGACCACACGTAACACGGTTGCCGTGTTCCAAAGGAAATGATAATGAGATTTGATTTGAGAGGTACTTACCGCAAGCGCGATAATGCCGATGATAAGGCCAGTTTTGATGGCTGTACTCATATAAGGCGACGTAAACACCAAATCTGTCAGCGAAGGTGGATTTAGCCCCTTCTTCAGTTCTCCTATCTGAATCCAACATTTCAAAATACAATAATAATTGTAACTATCACTTGACTTCACAAAATAGAACATTAACTTCAAAATTTAACTTTATTTTGTTTTTTACTGGAAATTTAACTTTTTTTCTAGCATACGACTTTTTACATTATTATTGTAATTTATTTATTTTATCAGAAACAAATTCTTTTAATATAATTATAATATAAGTAATATTATTTGTATATAAAATAAAGATATCTAAAATAGATATTTGAAAAAAAGAGTGACACAATCATAACTTCACTTATTACTATCAAATACTTTGTATCAGTTTCGTTTCTGAATGGCTATTTAGATGCACATATATTCTATATAAAAACATCATTATTCTAATAAAATGTATTTTTTTATCGATTCTAATAATATATAATTAAATTATTGAAAAAACACTGTTAAAAGGGACAATGCATGAAGTGAATGGATCCAGTGGCAACCGCCTTGAAGGGCCCCACAGAGTGCCGTTGTTGTTTAAGGACAGGACAATTATTTCGAACTCAATAGGCCCTAAACATGTGAGCTCGATCGGTGTCTGTTCTATTCTTATCTAGTTAGCTGCCGTGTTCGGTTTGCCTCTGTGCGTAAGTGAAAGTGATCAAATCCTCTCATTTTCTTCGCTAGCATGAGAATGTTATATTGTAATTGAGAAAACAAAAATACTTGTTATAATAAAATTTATTATTATTATATTAATTTATCAATTTTATTTTTGTATTTTTTTCCCCTCTCATAACATACATTCATATCTTAGGGAGATCATGATGAAATCCTAATCCAGATATGTAAGGTTCAGGAGTGCATTATGAAAAATAGATACTATTATGTAAGGGCGTGTTTGGAAGTAGGAAATGCGCACCACTTGAACGCCGTGCTTCTCGGCATGAGTGAGATAAACAAGCAGACTTCCCAAGATTACAGATGTCAATGGCGCCATCGCTGACACCCAGAAGAATTTTGGCTGTCGTTTACTCTGCATCACAATCACAAATTACAATCACTTACTTATTTTTATTAGCTCAAACGCATAACCACAAGAAGTTCAAGTTAGCAATTTGTCACATTAAACGCTTCGAACATCTCATTTTTATACATTATTGTTCTATATATACAAATATATCATGCAATAGAATAGCATCCTGACGGTAGTTGTGTCCTTTTTCATCCAGTCCATAGAATACTTGTTCTCAAGTGGGAATCGAATCCAACAAAGTCTAATTAATTTTGCTAAAATATTACTATAACTAGCATAATAGAAATACATTATTTGCTGTAGCCTATAGTATGCTACTTTGCCATGGTTGGAGTTGGAAGCATCACGAAAGAAGGATCTAATTACGGACCAAGGGCAAAAGTAGTTTGGATTGAGAATAGGGCTAATCAGATGAATAAGCTGATTTTAAAACACCATTCCTCGAAATATTGAACATTAATAATAATAGAGAGATACTTAAGAGATTCATTTTTTGTGTGATATTATATCGACTCATTATAGATCCATTATTGGATGAGGTGTGGATCCCACTTAGATTAGTCCCACACCTCATCTAATGATAAATTGATATGATATTCCATAAAAATTAAGTCCCTTATTACTTCTCATAATAATCTCTTATTACTTCTCATAATAATAATAATAACAAAGGCAAAGACTATGGGACGAGGATGTTATCCCGTTAGGCTATGTTTCTTTTTCTTTGTTTAGTTAGCGTCATAGCCTTAATGGCAACACAATATATGAAACGTGGTAGTGGAATGTGCCATATATATATAATTAATAAAGGTATGGGTTAGGCGTCACTTACGAAGTATCTCGAGGTAAGGAGGAAGAAAATGAAGCAACATCCTAGCACAGCGCTTTCCCACCTCCACTGTACAGATTAATAATTAAATATGAAAACCAAATCAGGCTAAAGTGTAAAAGTAACTTTAAGTGACATTAATCAACCAATCAATTAGTTCGAGAGAGGAAGAGAATATGATAGTCTTTTAGAAAATTAAAGTCTAAAAGTAAAGTTATGTGGCATTCAACCAATCAGTTAGCTCGAGAGAGGAAGGAGAGATGATGGTTTCTTTAGAACACAAAAAGCTTTCAGTACAGTGTTATTTCAATAGGAGTCATTTAGCGTGAAATTTTTATAAGGTCTTGTTATATGTAAAATTTTATTATTGATTAGATGTTTTTTTTTAGACCTATTTTGGGGTTTTTTTTTAATTAATGATAAAACTTTACACATAATAAAATCATATAAAATTTTTATATGAGAAGATCAAATTTTCTATTTAAAGTTTAAACCTAATTTTTATACACATTATTTTCATTTATACAGGAAATTATGTATAAATAAATAAAAATTTTAGTTAATAAATTTGTTTGTGTAAAAATATGAAAAATTATAGATTGATAACTGAGGATGTCAGTTATTTTATTGATGAATTCAATAAAAAAATTTATTATATATTATTAATTATGTTACTTACATTTCTATAATATTAATCTCAAATATATCTGAAGTGATATCTAAAACATATCTTGAGAAACATGTCCCAAAAGTTTAAGAGCTGTATGCACAAAGTGGTAGAGATGGTGAGTGGCGTCAGGTGCGCGCAATAATGTGGTTGTATTGTACTGTAGTGTATGAAAATAAAACAGCAGGGGACAGAGGAGGAAGAGGACAAGCAGCAGCTAGCTGTAGATCCCAGTTGTGTTGTGCTTGAATTATTCATACCTCGTGAGTTTGGGTGAAAACAGAACGCATCACTGAGACGAGATCGGCCTCGTGGGTGAAATGCTCAAGGCCCAGAATCGACTTCAGCTGTTGCAGGCAAACCACTGTGGCTGCTCCCCCCATGAACCCTACTATGGTTGCATGTGACAAGAAGTCCACAATAAACCCCAACCTGCACTCCTCAAGTGTTATATGATTGAAAGGGGAAAAACATAATATTAATCGGAGAGATTGATAAAGAAAAAATATAGATGAATGGTGAAGGTCAATTATTGACACAAATTAAAATTAACTTTTGATAGGTACTATATCTTCCTTTTTTTTTAAACAATTATGTATGAGTGCTATAAAATACTTAAACGTGGATGAATCTTCCAACTAATATTCAATCCATAATTTGCCGTATTATTGTAGACTAATCTCATACTGCTAAACTAAACATCAATTGACACTATATCTGTTATATAGCACTATATAATAACAAGTATATATCAATATAGGAAACTGAAAGCAACATGCCAATCGCACTACATAAGTGGATTCCAGAATTTAATTTATATTAAATATATCTTTGTATGCATTACGAATCGGGGTAGGGGGGTTTGAATCTCATAATTGCTAAAAAACAAATGGTTTCTCCAAGACATTAGCAAGTGACAAAGAAACTCCAGCCCATATCTAGCGAACCGCAGGACATCAGAAAATACTGTCTCTTACTTTTTGCTTTCAAATATTTAAATATTTTAGCATGAAATGTTTTGTATGAAAATATTCCAATGCCTGATAGCTAATTATGATTAGAAGGGAAAAAAAAAAAGGTAGGGTGAATTTTTTTAAAAAAAGAAATTGATAAAATGTAACAACAATTGTTTTTTTTCTTAATTCTTTTTTCAGTCGTTTAAAGAGACCATGTAACTTTTTTTTGAAAAGCAACGTAATATTGTTACACAGAATGACAGAAAAGGGAAGGGAAATACTGAAAGTAATAAGCCATTCATTTTCTTTTTTGTTTGCACGCACGTCAATAAATTTCTTTTACGAATTAAACCCATTCATATGGTATGTATCCAGATAGATTGTCAAAATGACAGTTATAAATGTATAAAGGGACTACTAGCTACATTAATAATGAATTACCTGAAAAGGCCCAGTGTTGCCTGCAAAACCCCAGCAAAGAATGTAGCTGTGAAAGCAAGGTGTAGATAAAGCTTTGGATTCTCGTTGGCATTAACTTCCCTACCCAACATGGAAGCCATGAGAAGCGATCCAACCGCCACCGTCCCCACTGCCAAATCCCTAGAGCTACCCATCATGGCATAAATCAACGGTGGTATAAAGCTCGAATCTGCATCCATTCACATATCATCCACATTTTTAGTTTTTTAAAAAAATTAAAAGTAAGAAAAAAGTACTACTATGTATTATTCCATAGCTAAAACTTTTATTTTTATATAGTTAAAAATATTAGCAATAATTTTAAAATTTTTGATAAAAATAATGATAATTATTAAACATATTAAAGTGATGTGACTCAGATAACACAGGAGTACCTAAACAATTTTTTTCTAAATTTTTATTGAAACTAGACTAGCCACTATAGCTGAAAAACAATTCTTTTGTCTTACTTTGACGATGTAATTAGTTTATCTGTCTCTTGATAAAAACTTATCATGTGTAGTATTATCAATAATTTTTAAAAGTTGGTTTTGAAAAGAAATATAGGTGATGTTGAATGACTTTAACTACCCTTGTCAAAATATAAGTAAAGAGACAGAGGCGAAGATGGGACATGTGATCTCTCTGCCTATTGTTGATGATATGTATCGAGCACATATACAACAAGTTAATTACTCACATAGTCCAAGAATTGGAGGGAGGTTGGCGAGCTTGGCATAACTGATCCCTTGAGGAATAGCCAAGCTAGCTATGGTGATGCCAGCAATAAGATCCGATTTCAAGAAGTTGAGGGTGTAGCGTGGTGCCCACTCCAGTATAGGCAAAAAGTACTGAAGGGCAAGCACCACCCTCTTCGAAGCTGGCTGGTTCTTGAACTGCCTCAAAGGGTCATCAGGGAAGAACGTCTCTTTCAGAGAGTACTTTAGTGACTTCGAGAACGGTTGAGGTGGCGGAATGGCCACGCGGTTCGTGCACTCATTAGCGTTCGTGGCCGAAGGGTAAGCATAGTCTACGTTACCCATATAAAAATGACGATGCTTTTGTGTTGTGTTGTGTACTTTTATGTGTGATGCAAGAGCTAGCTAGCTATGTGCTATATTTATGTAGAGTTATAATGGGAAGGCTTTGGAATTAAAGCTAGCTAGGACTATAGTATATAAATATATGTTGCCAAATGGCGGTTGTATTCTAGAAAAGCGTTGAAAATGTGTGTGTATATATATATATATAGAGAGAGAGAGAGAGGCGGTGTTATTGGGGATTGAGGAGTGATAAGAAGGGGATGAGGATGAAGGGGGAAGAATATAGAGAGGAGGCAAGAAGGGAGAGAGGAGGGGGTGGTGTTGTAACTGACGAGTGTTGTGAATGGCATGGCGTTATATAAAGAGAGTGATTAAGGGGCAAGGGCCCTGTTTGTTTGTCATGTGTGTGGTTGGATGGAAATTGGAAAGGGAATGATGTGGCGTGGGATGATTCTTCATTTTCTAGTTACGAGTGCGCTGGGTAGGGGAGGGACCCATTTTGAGGACCCTGAATCAATAGTGCACAAGATTAGTGGGGTAGAAGAACAGGGTGACATGTTAACCAAACAAATACGCCCTCAACCTCAAGATATCATTCCCTAATAAGCCGAATGGTCATGATATTAATAATAATCGTATTATTTTTCTATGTTACTCTTGAATTCTGCCCTCCCTCGTGCCCTACGCTTGTGCTTTTTGTGCCCAATACACGGTGGAGGCAAAATCCTGGAAGCTCACGTATCTTATTTTAAGTTTAGAGAAAGATATGGTGTGGCAAATGAAAAAAAAAAAAAAGTGTTCCAACAAGAAAAAGTTGGTGTTTTATTCTGTTTAATATTTAATATCTCAATTTTGTAACTATTGCTTTGTCACTTGAATTACTTCTTATTGTAATTATTAAAATGTTAAGTATTAAATAATTCAAAGCACAGACTTAATTTTATGTTGAGAGAAATTAAAAGAGAAATGCTGGTTTGCGCAAAAAAAAATTCGTGAAACGACACATGAATACAAACTTAAAGTTGTAGTGAAAATCATTTTAATCCTTACTCATCTTTGATTTCTCATACGGGGCCCATTTTTACTTTTTCCTTCAATATAATTTATCCACATCATTCGTCGATAAGTTCGTACTGCTCAATTCGTACTATTTAGCAAAGCTGAAACTAAAAATGGCTTCAATTATTTCAGCTAGTCTCAACTCCGTGTAATCATTGGATCTTTCCCGAGTGATGCGGGGTCGCGTGTTAGTGTTAACGAGTAATGTCATACAACCACAAAACGATTGGTTTGGATTTTATTATAATTTATCAAGATTTAAAAAATATTAGTTATATAAATTAAATTCTTTAGATAATAAAAATTATTCATCTATCTAAAGATTAAATTAATATCAAACTATTATAACAAAGTTTTAATATAAAAATTTTATTTATTTAATATTTGTCACGGTATGTTCAGGTTGGGTAGATATTTTGTCGATTTTTATTGGTAATAAATTAAGATCAAAACATGTCTGAACAAGAAAATATTTTATTGTGGATTAAAGATCCCTAAATAACCCTACCCAACCTAATGGTCCCTCCAAATTCCGCTTGGCACTGATTAAAAGTTGAAACTAAATAAATGTACATCCTCACATATTTTGAGGCCCATTTTTTGGTTTATCGCAAGTGCCTCAAATTTAAAATGTCAATTTCTAAAAAAAATTATTTTATGAAGAAAATTAAGATATATAATAGTACTTAGACAATGCTAGCCTTAACATATTTTTTACATTTATAGGATTATATATTTGCAAGTTATCCCATATCAATCACCAAATAAATTCTACTATTACATTGAGATTATAGATCTAATTCTAACTCAAAAACTACCTTAATAATGAAAGAAGTCTAAATATTTATGAAGATTATCTTAATGATATCTTTCAACAACGTGCAACTTAAAGAGTTTATAATCTACATAATTCTATACTGAAATTCTTAAAACCAATTATACCTTTATGCACTGAGTGAGTAAGTGCAACGATCAAAAGCATCGAGGTTTGACTAACCGGCAAATAATTGGGGGAAAGTCATTACACTGTTAGACAGTTTGGGTTTGGACCAAACTACATAGACACCGCAAATAACATATAAATCGACGATCACACTGTGGACAAGACATCAGTATCCACATTTGAAATGATCATATCGATATGCTCCCACTTCCCAATAATAGAAATAAAGTAATAAAAGAAAATTTCTGTCCGAGTCTATGAGGAAAACCGTCCAAAAAGACGCGTCCGCCACTTTGCTGGTAAAAAGGCAATGCCATAAAATGAGTTAGTTAATTAATGTGATTTAAATAAAAATATTGAGATAATTTTATTACATTGTTAGTATAAAAGAAGTATCATTGTCTAATTATATTTTTATTTATAAAATTTTTAAGATAATAAATAATTAAATTAAATACTTTTATTAACATAATAATATATAATTAAATATTTATATTAAAAAAATTTATATAAATAGTGTATCAAAATCAAATTTAAAAATATTTAGTCGTTGTGGTTATTATACTAGCTACCATATCAAAAAACAATAGAAAAGCTGATCAAAAGTTTAAAAGTACCAACTTCCCAAAATATAAGCACTAAACAAAAGTTCAATTGTTGTTCGGTAACTTGTAAAATATATGTGATTTGTATGCATAAGTAGCATTACCATACATACATTATAGATACCAAACATTCAGACGCGCATGTAACAAGTAAGTACGTCTCGTAAAAATGAAATTATAGAGCAATAATATCGAAGATGAAATAGTGAATGATCTTACATAGAAAGAAACAAAGTTTTATGCAAATTGTTATATTTAGTATATCTTCATCTAGAGATTCAATAGCTTCCGAGCATTTTTTCACTTAGTAGTTGAGTCAGCATCACAAAATTTTGAGAATCATATTCTTAAAATATAATACCGCATCTATAAGTTTGTCCAGAAGGAGAATTATACAAGAACATCCCGTGACCAATGTGACGACTAGCGGAGAATGTTTTTTTAATAAAGACATAAATTAATCATATAGAAGTTATTATTTGGATGAACCTGCTTGTCTAAGTTTTGTTATCCTATGAAATGGCGAAGAGAATGTGTATATATATATATGAGCGATGTGAATGCATGCGACATGCCATATTCTGCTAGAGTCGCACTGGAACAATTAATGTCACGGGCATGGGCCTCTTTTCCCACAAGACAAAAGAGGAACAGCTAACCCATAAAATTTCCGTCATCATGTGGTACATCATTGGATAGTTTTGAAATTAAGTTCAAAGACGTCGGCCACGTACATAGCCTTAAGAGTTAACACTTACCTAATGGTATAAGACTTGTTATGTTATTCACATTAATCACAGAGAAGTAAAAAAATTTTAGCTGTTGGCTTTGAAATTAAATAGCTTTAACTTCATAGTACTTTTTTAGTATATAGTAGAGGCGAAGTGAGATTTAGCCATAGCTTTCCGTAGTTACTGAACAACTTGGATATAAACGTGAGTGACTCATGGTATAAGACTTGTTATGTTATTCACATTAATTACAAGGAAGAAAGAAAAAAGTTTAGCTGTCGTCTATGAAAATAGTTTTAACTTTATATTACTTCCTTAATTATGTTTAAGTTATATATAATAGAGGCCAAGTGAGATTTAACCATAGCTTTTCGCAGTTTACTGAACAACTTGAATACTTGAGTAACCTCTTCAAAGATACAATTTTATGTTTAAAAAAATAAAGATAAACAAACAATTCAATGATGGCCACTTGACTTTAAAGAATATATAAATACATTTTGGCTTGTCTTAAAGATCTTATCAATTAATCTAATTGACAAAGTCTCATTTACGACCCTAGAATGTGGTATAATAGTAATACGCCTGCACCGTATAATTATATAAAGTTGGATAATTGAAATGGATAAGGCAAGCATATAAAACATATTTTTTATCGGATGCATATAAAACATAGGGAATGCGCAAGTGTGCCGCTAAGATGGAGAAAGAGAGTTTAATCAACAATGTCTCTTTGAAAAAAAATGTTAATGACTATATTACAAAATAATAAAACATCTGGCACTTGAAGCTATTGTGTGTGTCTATATATAATATTAATTTTATTTTTTCTTTTTTGGGAGAAAAGGACTTTATTCAACAATGCTTGGTTGATCAAATGATTTGAAACTTGTTCTTCTTAAATAAAATAATACTAAAAAAATTTATTTCATAATAAATTGACTCAACTTGAAAAATAATGAATTGCAAAATAGTGCTAACAAAATAATCACCACCGTAGTCTTAATACACAGCCTCTGTTGTGCGCTGCTTCGCCGTGGTATCTGAATTATTGTCTTTTTTTTTTTGGCTCAACTTCCATGCCTAATGGGTGTGTTTCCCCAAATGGGCATGATCGATGAGTCCATTGTGACTTAGCTGGGTTTCGGCCCCACCACTTTCTATGGTGTATTTTCTCGCAGACAGTCTCGCCCAGGGCCCAGGATACTCTCTTCCTCTCCCTTGCTACCTATCCCTTGTTGTCTAACCTAATGATGCTAATAGGTCGGATCATGATGGATTTAATTTAGCCTCATCTTAACTAAATTAATATTATTTGACTAATTGTTTGGATTATGTTATAACTTAGTTATGACCCACATTCTAAAATGAAATTTATAATAGTCTACAAATTAAAAAAAATAGTAGTATATTAAAGTAAATATTAAATTTATATAACCTTTATTTAGTTATTTAATGAACTATAATTATGAGTTAATTTTTTATTATTTTAATTTAGATTTTTGTAGATACAATCAATTGCTCCATCTCTAAAATACCTTTTGTAAACCAGTATTTCGTTTTTTTTTTTTGACGGGGATTTCTTTATAAATTTGGACTACATTAATTTGGCAAGGCAGAATAATATGGCATGGATCTTTTTATATATGGCACTGTTCTCACATTGATTTTTATATCCAACATTTTCGTGACTTTTTTTGGTGCTCGTGCGCTTACTATTGAGTCAAGCAAATCTTGCCAGATCAGTTGCGGTTGGCTCACTAGCGTGTCTTAATCTAACTCATCGGCTGTTCATAATAATTTGCTACTTATCAACAAATTATTGGACGAGCGACAAGTAATTTAGTCCCCCATAAAAATAAGGATACAAGTTTAAGTCTCAGAAAGTGCACTTATTGAAAAAAAAAATAACCATAAATGCTCCATCCCCAAAATTACGAGAGTAATGTCTCCCACAATTTTTATTATAAAAATTAATAATTTGCTGCTTTAATTTATCAAATAATAATAATAATAATAATAATAATAATAATTTGCTATTCCTTTTTTCTAAAGAATGAATCAATCCAATAGCCTGTTTTATATGCAAGTCATTAATTACTAAATTATTAGGATCCAACTTCTTTTGTTAATAGTTATTTCTGGGCATAGCGCTTGCTCATATGCTTCATAATTGTTAAGTGACCGGCTAAGATTGAGCTAATGGTGAAGGGTTTAGTAATTTGCATAAGGTTATAGACTTATAGGTTTAAACATGAGTGTCATGATTTGTATCAAATAAATATGCTTCAAAATTGTTTCACAGTTCACTTACACAAACATTTTTATCATCCAAGTTTTTCATTCTTAATGAATTATTTGTTTGTAGACTGGAAAATTAATCAACGACAAACATGATGCATGGGGTGTAGAAAAAGGTCTAAAGTAGGGCGTATACAATAATAGCAGGGTTTGGGTTGACTTCATCGATATCGATTTGATATCTCTTTTTCTGCATTATTGCTTGCTTTTTTGGGCATACACTGAGTCACAACAAATAGTGATCAATCTCCAATTTTCTTAAAGAGTACTTAGACATAGCACAACGACATAAAATCTGGGCTGCTACTAGAATTTATATGTCGATATTGGCCTGCGATCTACATGATGACACGAAGATATTCTACTTGAATTATGACTTCCATGTTTGTTGCACGGGAGACCTGCATTGTGGCTGAAATGCACTTAGGCTAAATTGTTTTATGGCAACGCATGTGTGAAGGCAATAAGGGACCCCACTATAATAACATTATTCTAACGTGGAGAAACTGTGTTCGCGTCACCAATCTAGTTATGTGTATTATTGACCCTATATTTGATGATAATAACACCTTAGACCAGAGGGGTTGTATGTTTTCTCCTAGCCGTTTTGTCTTGTAAGAGCTTTGAACCTTGTCTTGTGCCGATAAAGCTGGGACTTGGCAATTTAAGGATATATTGACCAACGAAAGAAATTATGATATATCGAAGTCAGATAAAGGTGTGATATGGGTCCTGTGACCGCCAATGGTGGACGAAGTCAAGCTATAGCTAAAGATTGCGAGGGTTGATGAAGCATTTGGTGGTGATGAAATTCTTGCAGTGGAATATTTTACAGACAAGGCATGAAGGATTGAAGATGTGTGGATTTGTTTGCTCTGACTGTGATTAAGCTCTAAGTTAAAAAGGGAGTTTGTGGTACTTATTTTAATGTTATTGAATGCCATCATTAAGGGTGTGTTTCTTTGGAATTATTTTGATAAAAAATTATTTTTTTATTAAAAAAATCAATTTTTGTATATTTGGATATTTTTTAAAAATAATCAAAATTTTGAAAAAAATTATTTTCAACTTTTTCAGTTATATATAGAATTTAAACTTTAAAATTATGTTTTTTAAAAATTGAAACAAATGTATTCTAAATTAATGAAAAAGGTAGCCTATAATAATAATAATAATGATGATGATGAAAAAGATGGAAGTTTTCATCCCACAGGCAAATATAGATTATAGCAAAGAATGATGCTATCTTGCACTCAAGCACTTGAGCACACTTGTAGGTAGTAGCCATGTATTAATTACTAAAATGTAATATTATTTATGTAGTTTTTTCCTCTTTGAAAGAAAGAAAGTGGAACAATGAATGCGTTTCAGAGCCAATTGAGACTCTGGTATGAAAGAAAGGAGTTGTATTGGATGCAAATATCCAAAGAAAATGCCATCAGATTCAAAGATAAAAACACAAAGTTTTTTCATGCTGCGGCTATGGGGAGAAAGAGAAGAACAAAGATACACATATTACATGTGGGGGGAAGAAATATTAAGGGTCCAAGGGCTATTAAAAACTCCATTAGGAAGTTCTTTAAATAGCTATACACTCAGCCGAGGGCCCCTATCATATCTTTACTTGCTGATATGCTTTCAAAGATTAGTGTGGAGGAGGCAAACATGTTGGAGAGGATACCTTCTCTTGAGGAAATAAAAGAAGTCGTGTAGAGCTGTGATACTACCAAATCCCCCGAGTATGATAGTTTTAACTTTATTTTTATTAAAAATATGTGGGAAATAATAGGAAAGGAGATTATGGAGTTTATCTTGAATTTTTTTGAAACTAGTAGCTTTCCCAAGGAGATCAATATTACTTGGGTTGTGTTGATACCAAAAGTAGATGAGGCGAAGGAGCTTAAACATTTTAGACCGATTAGCATGGTTAGTTGTTTATATAAGATAATATCAAAAATCCTTGCTAGTCGCTTAAAAAATATTGTGCCAATTTTAGTGGGGGAAATTTAATTTGCCTTTATACAAAAAAGGCAAATTCTTGATACAACATTGATTGCAAATGAAGTTGTATGGCAGTTGAAGAGGAAGAAGTCCAATAGGGTTATGCCGAAACTAGACTTTCAAAAGCATATGACTCGAGATGGGATTTCCTAAATATGATTCTAGAGATGATGGGTTTCGGTGCTAGGTGGAGAAAATGGATGGAGTGTTGTGTTACAATAGCTTCCATGTCCATTCTAGTTAATCATTCCCCTTCTAAACCTTTCAAACTTGAGAGAGGTTTGAGAGAAGGGGACCCCCTTTCATCCTTTTTGTTTGTGATGGTAGCTAAAGTTTTAAATGGTTTACTAATAAGGGTGAAAGAAATGGGCATTATTAAGGGAGTTAAGGTGGGGAGGAAAAAGGTTGATATTTCCAATTTACAATTTGCTGACGACATAATCATATTTAGCCCAATGAAGGATGATAATATTTAGAAATTAGAACAATTTTGAATTGTTTTACAATTATGTCTGGTCTTTCCATTAATTACAGAAAATATGCAATAATACCAATCAGTTGTGATGAGGATTGGGCCAAGAATATAGCTGGAATTCTTAGGTGTAACGTGTTAAAGCTACTGATTATGCATCTTGGTTTATCTCTAAGGGCAAATCCAAGAAAGGCGTTAACATAGAAATCAGTAATTGAAAAAATTGAGAAGAGATTATCCATGTGAAAGGCAAAGACTTTATCCAAAGCAGGTAGACTTGTGCTCATTAAGGACGTACTTAGCTACTGTCATAAAGAAAAGCATTCAACTGCAGAGAAGTTTTCTTGGGGAGATGAAAGCAATAGAGGTCCAATTCCCCTCATAGCATGGGATATTACACAGGAACTGAAACACATGTGTGGCCTTGGTGTGGGAAACTTGATTATTAAGAGCACTACTTTCCTTTTCAAATGGTGGTGGCACTTCATGCATGGTGACAATTGCCTGTGGAAAATTGTCTTTAATCATTACCACTGTCAAAATAGAAATGAAGTTGAGGTGATGCATAGAGAGAAAAAGGGGTTGTGGGGGCTTCTTATCTTTGTGCTAGATAGTAGTACAAAGATAAACAAGGCTATATATGATGGTATATAGAGGAAAGTTGGAATGGGCAACTCAACCCTTTTTTGGGAGCATAAATGGGTCGATGACAAACCGTTGAAAGATGTGTTCCCTCGTTTATACAATATCTCAAATCAGAAAATGAATTTCATTGCTAACATGGGCTATTGGGATGGCCATCTCTGGAATTGGTCCTTCCACTGGAGGAAAGATTTTATGCAGTGGGAAGTTGAATTGTATGAAAGCTTTCAAGTTGTAATTGAATAGAAGACGTTGAATCCAGAAGAACGAGACGTGTTGTTGTGGAAGTTCCACCCTTCTGGCATGTTTTCTACAAGATCCTTTTATTCAATAGTGGCGAGTGCTATGGCAAGGAACATCATTGGATCAATAACAGCAAGTAGGGTATGGAAGGGGCTTGCTCCACAAAGGGCTGAACTTTTGATTTGGTTTGTAATTCAAGGCCGCCTAAATACAAGAGATATATTGTCTATCTTGAAAATCATTCCTCCAATTGCTACAATGTGCCCAATGTATTCTTCTACTGCTGAGTCGATTAAACATATATTTTTCGAATGTATATATTCCTAGAGAATGGGGATTAATAGTCTTTGCTAGTGGGATATTCTCTGGTGCTGTCCCAATGATCCGATGGATTTTTTTCATGCCTGGCGTGGTGTTAAGCTTTTTGGGGTGGAAAAGAATATGTGGGTGTCTTTGTTTTATGTTGTTATATGGTCTTTGTGGAGTATAAGGAATAAAATGGTGTTTGAGAATTTCAAGCCTGATTGGGAGCTAGATATGAGGCAAATGAAGGTAAGATGGGGATTTTGGTTGGGAAATGGCATGGCTTCTGTACTAGAGTCCAACCCTTCATCTTTGAGAAGATGGAGGTGGCTTAATAGTGGAAGAAAAGCAATGTAACGAGTGCAGGATCTTGTGGATTTCTTGATCTAATATCAGTTCAACAAGTGCAGAGTTTTCACTCATTAGAGTAATATGCAGATGCTATAGAATGATTTTTGAACCGCACAAGCTACCTTATTAGCCATGGTTTTATGTTGTTACCTTTTGGTGTATGTTTTACTGTGTGGTTTATGTAGTTGCT
The DNA here is from genome assembly GCA_031439595.1 of Pterocarpus santalinus. Lineage (NCBI taxonomy): Eukaryota > Viridiplantae > Streptophyta > Magnoliopsida > Fabales > Fabaceae > Pterocarpus > Pterocarpus santalinus. The sequence goes on from CM062532.1 coordinate 66,413,396, forward strand.
ATGTTGCCTCTGTTTTCCTTCTAGTCTGGATTTTGTTTGCTAAATTTGATGGCTTGTGTACATGGACTATCTGGAGTATTTGATCTATGTTATTGTTTAATAAATTGCTCCCCTATGTTAGAGTGGTTGAGCTTTGCTTATTCATAAAAGAGAAAGAAACAACGAATATTTAGATTAACTAACAAGGGATTGTTCTAACTTAATTAGAGGTATCAAGCTCGAACCTTGGATATGTAGATGCTTTAAAATTCAAAAGGAAGAGTTTTATTGCTCAAGTGATTTTACTCAACTCAAATAAGATTGTTTCCAATAAAAGAATACATATAATTTTGATAAAAAGAAAGAAGAAGAAGAAGAAGAAGAGAGAGAGAGAGAGACAATTGGCGGAAATATTCTTAAAAAATTTTAGTGTACCTATGCCATTAAATAGGTTATCGTTGTTTTCATTTAACTATAATTTTAATATAATTATTGAAGTGTTAATTACTAGATGATTCAGAATAACAACTTCTTCTTACTTTAAAAATACTTAACTATTTTTTTTTTCGGAATAGTGAGATGATAGGATTCACTTTCTTTTTCTTTTTAAATAAAAAATGGTGTAGTAAATTAACAAGCATATATAAAACAGATGTACAAATGTGATAAATTCCGTTAACTAAATTACGCAAATCACTACTTCACTTTTAATAATATTCTAATTTAAAACTCTGCCATTTAGGGGAAGCCAAAGCACGTACTGTTGCTCATTTTCCCACGAATGACTGAAATAAGGAAAAGGAATCAGCTGGATCGATCATAATCTGAATTAATATAATAGGATTATAATTTTTTAAAGTAAGAGTGATTGTAAAATAAGAAAATAATATATTATTTATCTTTAGATCAATAATTTTTATTATTTAAAAGTCTCATCAAAATAATCTAAAAATAAATAATCCTTTATTTTCTTATTTTACAACCATTCTGATTGTAGAGAATCTAAATCAAATATAATGAGTTAATGACTCCACTATTTGCTATTGAGCAAATGCACCTGCAAAATGTAAAATAGGGTAAAGCACCACCAAGCTTTACAAAATAAGCAACAGAATCTAAGAAAGAGAACATTGATTTATATTAGTTAGGGAAATCATTAGAAAAGTGAAAGGAACTAGCACTTATGCAACTACTACACATGGTCCCCTTAATTAACATAACTTCTTTCCAATTACTGCATATCATACAAATTTTTGTCGACGGCTATCTTGCACTGTATCCACTAATATCTCCTCCATTTAAGTTTTCTGTCCCTTTAAAACACCTTTGAACTTTCTTCAAAAACTTGACTACCTAGACCTTTTGTTATAAAGAAAAATACTAAAAGTATACTATTTTTAAAATGTGTCGTTCATATATATATATATAAAGGAGCTAAATGCTGTATTTATAAAGGATAAAAAAATTGTATAAACGATTATAACTGAATATGACACTATTGAGTTATAAATCACCTACGAAGATTATGCTCTCCTAGCTTGCTGTTGCATCGTAAACTAGGCTACTAGGCTGTATCATATGCGATCACGGCACCACCATTAGTGACAACAGACAAAATAAATCATAAAGTATATAAAAAATGTGTACAAAACCATGCCAAACGCTATTTCAGTACAACACTTGTCCAAAGTCCAAACATCGGTTAGAAACATCCCACTGTATTTTCTGAAGGGGGCATCAATATATTCCATTTCTGCAACCCCCACCCAAGACGACATCGCCTCCACCTAATTATAGTTTATAGTACTTTACTCCCTCAACATGTAAGTCATTATCACGATTTCTTTTTTCAGATGCCATAACCCGTCTCCAACAATTAATATGTGGATGGGAGATTATACCAATTAGGCACAGTAAAGCACGGCACTTCATTTAACTGAGGTTTTAAATTTGAGTCTATCAATTCGGCAAAGTACAGCTCGATACTTGTTTCTTTCAATTAAGATATTATATTTGAGTCATGTGAATAGGAAAAAAAAAATTTAGAAGAATTTAATTCATAATGAATCAATTTAGGATGTATTTGGCATATATATGATATGATAAATTAATATTATATAACATTATGCTCTTATTCATTGTTTGACATATAGATAATGTATTATATAAGTTTATTCATCATAACCCTCTTATATATCAAAATGATGGATAATTTAATTTAGTCTTGGGATGTTATATTAGTCTTGACTAGCTTTTGATGTACAAAGTCTCTTTCATTCTTTTTTTTCTATATATTTTATTAAGAGTTTAATTTGTATATATTGTCAGTGTAAAAATATTTTGCACAAATATCTAATCATATATTGTTATATCAGCAAAAATGTTTGACTCAATCACCTATTATCTTAAAAGTTTTACAAATACAAATATGTGACTGGATGATAGTATAAAACTCTTTTACATTGTCAGTGGATAACAATTAAACTCTTTTATTTAAATGAAAAATAATTTTTAAATATATAATAATAAAAAATAAAAATTATATGAATAAAAAATTTGATAAGAATATTTCTTAATAAATAAATACTTTTAAAAAATAATATTTAATATAAATTTAATTATGTATAACAAAAATAAAAATAATTATTATTAATAAATAAATATTTTTATTATAATAATTGATTTTAAACTCAAGTTTGAATAATTAATAAAAATTATTTTAATATAATTTTCTTTTTTATATAGTATATCGTAAAAAAAGGTAAAATATATTAAAATATATAAAAGAAATAAAGTATTATATTTTTATTTTTATTTTTATATTTTATTAAATTGATAAATAATTAATAAAAAATTTAAATAAATAATAAGTTACATTTAATATAAATTATGATTTTAAATGATAAATATTTATAAGAAATATAACTGTAAATAATTAATTAATAAAAATTATTTTATTATAATTTTTTATGAAATATTTACATAAGATTAGAATTATTTGTAATATTGAGATTATAAAAGTATATTATATAATATAATATCTTATATAATATTATACTAAATATTGTATAGTATTAAATTCTTAATAAGTTTTATATTATCAGATCTTATCTTATTAAAAGTGTGTTTCATTGTATTTTTTTTTGCAAAAAATTATTTTTTTGCTGAAAAATTAATCTTTTAAAAGTAATTAGAATATTAAAAAAATCTATTTTCAATTTTTTTTATAAAAATTGAAAAGAATAACTTCTAAAAAAAATTAAGTTTTAATTTTTTCATCTATATATAAAATTTATGTTTTATAATCATTTTTTTTAAAAGTTAAAATAAATACACCCTAAACCGTATCTTATTAGATGTATCAAACGGACCCTACTTCAAGCCAGATCTAATCAATTGAGATTCAACAAATTTGAAATACTAGTGGGTTGAATAAAAAATTATACAAAATTTACCTCGATAACACCTTTACAATAAATCAAAACTAGTCGTTTCCTTATCTATAAAGTGACAATGGTTTGTCTACATATGTGCGCCGGAGCCGGTCGCTACTTGGCACATCATTCGTATTATTTTTTTACCATGTCCTTTGGTACCAAAAGGTCATTTTTCTTTTAAGAAGGGGAAAAAGCCATGGAAATTTTTCTATTATTTTTCCCAAATAAGATCATCAATGTGGTGATCTAAATCATCTATGAGGATACAAAAATTTGGGACTTTTTAGTTAAAGTTATGTTATTTATATTTAAATTTCTCAACCTCTATGTTAATTCACTCCCAACCATCATTAGATGGGGAATAAGATCCAAATTAAATGAGATTTATATTCCATCTAATAGTGAATAGGAGTAAATTGGTATAAAGGCAAAGAAAACTTGAGTACAAAAAATATTTCTCTTTTAGCTAAGCCCATGATTTGTTCCATTAATCGATGACCTAATTCCATTTCGTGTTCGTGGAGACCCAAGAAACCCATCCTGTTAGATAATGAACACTCGTATTTGAGCAAGTCCATAGTCTATCTTCCAAAAAGAGTCCAACTTCTTTTGAATTGAGGTGATGGATACAATGATCTTCGTATGTTTGGGAGTATTACATGATCCACTTTTAATGAACTATTAGATTCGATTTAATAAAAATCAATAATTGAGATAAAATGCATGTGTTAGTAGACCTTAAGTGATAGGGAGCATGCCAAGCCCTTTCTTATATATATCATCATGTTCCTCGTTGAAGATCTAGTTTCGAAAAACCATTGCCCCTTCAAAATTTCAAAAAAAAAAAAAAAAAAAAACAACACAGCTCCGCAAGATTGCCCATCCTCATCAAGTGTTGGGTCTTGCCCAGCAAGCTTATTCCTTTTGTTTGGGCATCTTGTATATCTACTACTTTTTGATTTTTTTTTTCCAACACAAACAAGAAAACAGAACAATAAACAATGGGTCTTCATCACCTTTTTACTCAGTTAATGTTCTAACGACAATGGTGGCTCAAACAAAAGACTGGTAGTGTATTGTCAAGGCTTCTTTAGCTTATGAAGATGAAATTGTTTTGGCTAAAATAATTTCAAAAGTCAATTGGTTCTCTTATTTCTTTCTTTTCTTTTTTTTTTTAAAAAAATTATAACTTGTTAAAATAACTAAAGTTATTGGTCAACACACCAACACCCATCCATCTCATCTTTACAAAGTCAACATCTCAAGGTCAAGCTATTTCTCGATTATTAATTCATACAATTAAGAATTTGATTTTTCTTGGCCAGCACACCAACACTACCCATCTCATGATCTATTCATTTCTTCTTTCCAGGCCGCGCACGTTCAAATCATGTTCCGAAAGATTTGATGCATCAGGATTCGAAGGGATTGGGTCGCAGACACAAGGATAGTGATGGTGACAGTTTGGTGGAATGGCGATGGGCTCGTGGTTACAAGTGAAGATTGCATGTAGTCAGTGGTGTGCGGTGACGGTGGTTGCTTGCAGGTTGAGCCATGTTCCGCAGTGGTTGAAGAAAGATGACGCATCGAGGTTTTTGCAATGGTGGGCGCTGCAGTTGGTTTGCGGTAGTGAGAGGTGGCTACTGTCGCTTAGCTTTAACAAATCACACCTTGATGATGTGGGTGGTTGGTTTGCCTGCATTTGATTTCTAAGATGAAGAAGATATGCCATCTGTTGCCTAGGAAGGACTTGATATGCTCCCTATGACTTAGGGTCCACTAACACACACATTTTATCTCAGTTATTGATTTTTATTAAATTGAATCTAACGGTTAATAACAATGGATCATGCAATGCTCCCAAACATGTGAGGACCATTGTATTTGCCACCTTGAATTGAACCTTCATTATCTTTTGGAGTACATGAGCCACCATGGGCTCCACTGAGCCGAACAAAGTTTCTGGTCGAAATGAGAATTTCTTGAAAAAGGAAGCCCAACAAACAGTGGGCAAGCCCAACAAGCAGCCCAATTCAGTTCAAACAATCTGGGAGTAGAACGTGCTTCAATGGGCTTCCAGTTTGCCATCCCGTAATCTGTTAAGACAGCTGCTTCTAATTTTTCTACCAAGGTCAACAAGATTTTTGAAAAAATTATATTAGTTAGTTCATTATCTCTTATAAAAAAATGCATTTCAGGCACAAATTCTAAAATAATAAGTCGTGTATTTAAGTAACTTAAATTTAATATAAATTATACGCTTTTTGAAAAAAATAAAAAAAAAATAAGATTGTTTTATCAAAATAATCATTACCAAATACGCCTCAAGTAGTATTCAGCTAGGCATTACCAAACAAAATGAGCTACGTCTGCCACTCTCCATTAATCCATACACATATTAATTAAAATTGTTTTTTAATGCTAACTAGAATGTCTTTTGACGGAAAAATTCGAAAAAGTAAACATTTTAAAACATGTTAGTTTACCCTCTGAAGTGTTAATATCGGTAAACGCATAGTTTTACCTAGGTAGGTATTTTATTATTTTACGTCTAAGATATAATTGCGTTAAGCTAACTGTGATATTTTAGACTTTATGATGTTTTTATGATTGTATTTAGCTATTTATAGAAACCTAGAAACCCAACCAATAATATGCCCTATGGACATCCTTTTATATATATACATTTAAAAAAAAACCATACGTGTCAATATACAAGTTATAATTTGATGTTATCAGTAATGATTGGATATAAAGTATAAAGCGCCTGTCAGTGATTAATTATGCTTTGCGAGAAAATAAAGACGCGTGGATAGATAAGTGGTATGCGAATTATAATAAAGTGGCCAATTAATTTGCTAAACAGGAGATATGGACAACCTAACTTAAACTAACTTAGAAGTGACTATGAAAGAACTAATAACCTAACTAAATGAGAAAAATGTTTCTTATAAAGTAGGAAATGCATTTATTAAAAGGTGTGAGATATAATAGGAACAGGAAGCAGTAGTTGTATGATTAATATACAGTATAACTACACATTTATTATTACTTGTCGTCTTTACAAATATATATACTCTTTAATTTAAGTTAATGAATATTATAATATTAAATTTTTTTAGCATTGTTTTGTTTTGAAAAAAACAACAAAGTAGAGAAGAAAGAAAATTGCTTAAGGTTTAAGAAGACAGTACCGTATCTGATATATATATATATATCAGATAACTTAAATATTGGACGATAAACCCCCAAAAAAAAAAAAAAAGTAAAAAGGTGTAATCGGGTACGTTATATGTTACGCCACCCGTGCACTTTTATTTGTGCTTCAGTACCGTTCTTTTCCAGGAATACGCTTTTTTACACGTTCGAGTCTTTGTCTCTCCGTTTTCATGATAATTTGATTTTGCACGTCGCTTTTGCGTTCACTCTAATCCTTCTTCTTCTTCAATCCTCTTTTGTTTTGGCGCTCTCTCTCTTTCTAACAATGATTGCTTCAATTTAAATTTTAAAATATAATAAGATGCATACTATATATTATATGGTATGCTGTTATAAACTTATAGTATATATTATATTGCTATAATATTAACTAGCAGTGGCCAGTGGCAGTGTGGTGTGTCTGCACAGTCCTCAGAACTGCAACCAGGAATTTCTCCGTAACTTTGCCAAATTGTGTTATCATGAATTCAGGTTCTTTGCGAATTTCTGCTCTTTTTGTTTAGTTGTCAGTTACGTTGTGGGTTTGCTTGCTACCTCTTTCCTCTGCATGTGTATGTTACTACTGGGAATTCCTTCAATTCTCATCACCTTAAAACTAACACATATACAAATGATGTCTCAACAGTTTATTTCGTTATTGTTGATCAATTCTTGGTCAAATTTAGCAGCTTGTTGGCCATATTATTTGTAATTATGGGATAACTTGAAAAATTATATATAATTGGCTTTCTCCGTGAAGCTCATTTGCTGGCCTTTGCTCCATATATCTATATATATAAAATAATTTTCTGTTTTTAAATTTCTCTGGCAACTCTGTCACTCAGTTAGGTAAAATTATTGCCCGGAGTGGGATTTGTAAAGCATGTTGCCACAACATGTGTGGGTAGGGCTACCAAAAAAATTTTCTGCATTATATTGTTCTGATTATCATTATTGTTGTTGTAAATAGCTTCACCATATTAGTTGCGGCAATGAATTATGTTACACTCTGTGTGCATCTGTTATTATTACTTTTCGATGAACTTAATTTTGCTAATATTTCCAGGGATGTCGCTCTATCAATGGTAGTAGGATGTTAAGTGATTTTAGTTCAAATGGATCAGTATGAAATTTTAGAGCAGATTGGCAAAGGTGCCTTTGGTTCTGCACTTCTTGTAAGGCACAAGCATGAAAAGAAAAAGTGAGGGTCATTCCAATCTCTATGTTCAAATGTGATACATACATATATATATATATATATATATATATATATATATATATATATATATTTGAAGGTTAAATTGTTAAGTACTATATGCTAACTTATGCCTTGAGCTATACTGATAAGCTGTTATATCATATGGTGTGTCTTATTTATTTATGTCATATTGTTACATTTTAGGTATGTCCTCAAGAAGATCCGCCTTGCTCGCCAGACTGACAGAATCCGTAGGTCTGCCCACCAGGAGGTAATCCACTCTCCTTTTTACTCCCTGCTGTTCAGATATAAGAGGAAAAGTGAATCAAGTTCACAAATAGCTGTCTGATGTGATGAATGAAAATGAATCATTCATTCTTGTACATTTTCTATATCTTGTTTTGCCAGGTATTTTGCACCTTGAGAATTTTATGCATATGTTTTGTTCATTTTTGTCAATTTTTCATATGAAATTTAATGCAACATTTGGAATAAAATTTTTTCTATTTCTTGGTTCATATACTTAAAATCTGAAGGTGATACCTACGTTGTCTTTATAATTTATTAGATAGTAAGATGTTTTGCTGGTTACTTGTTTTGCAGATGGAGCTCATATCTAGAGTTCAAAATCCATTTATTGTGGAGTATAAGGACTCCTGGGTAGAAAGGGTCAGTCTTTTCTTCAATCAGAACATTCTAATTCTGTTGCTTTTTCATGTTCCGTTGTTTCTGTTTGCGGGATTTACCAAGAGTCTAAGAGTGAGGGAGTCTAAAGTTTTGTTTTAAGTTTTGACAAAAATGATTTATCTGGACTCTTCAAATTTTTGTGATTTGTTCTTTACTTGTCTGTTTATGAATGCTTATTCTATCATCATGCTAATGGAGCTTCTAGCTGCAGAAACTCTTTTATAACTTGTCATATGCGTATATAATTTTGACTGATTTATGACACTGAAATTGCAAGCTGGTATCTTCGCTTCCAGGGTTGTTTTGTATGTATCGTCATTGGCTATTGTGAAGGAGGAGATATGTAAGTCATGAATCATCACTGAACTCAAGTATTTGATGTAGTCAGAGCATTTATTAAGACATTGTCATCTTTTACTTGGCAATTGTGTAAGTCTTTTAATAGTTTGCCTTTGTTCTACAGGGCTGCGGCTATAAAAAAGGCTAATGGTGTTCCTTTTCCTGAAGAGGTTGGTCACTCTTGCAGCAACTCTTTTTCTATCTGAGCCTGATGGATAATTTTCGTTCCTATTTCCAAGCTCTTCAGAACTGTATCAAGTAATTGATATCTATAAACTCTTGCATACAGAAACTTTGTAAGTGGCTTGTTCAACTGCTGATGGCACTTGATTACTTGCATGCAAATCATATTCTTCATCGAGACGTCAAGGTAAAGGAATTCTTTTAAGTTCAATAACAGTAGATTTTTTGTGGCTAATATATCAGAGAACTTTGAGGACCAGCTTTTTGTTGATGTTTTCTCCACATCTATTTCAGTGTTCAAATATATTCTTGGCAAAAGATCAAGATATACGTCTAGGTAAATGGCCTTCCTCATTCTATTCTCACACCGCTCTTATATTTCATGAATGTTATTCAAGTTTAGATGTCTCCAACTTGTGCCTTGTTTTGTAGTTTGCTATTATTATGTTATGCATGTTGGATGCAGGTGACTTTGGTCTTGCTAAAATGTTGACATCAGATGATCTTGCTTCCTCAGTGAGTGATATTTCCATAATACTGTTTTTCTTCACTTTTTCAGCACATCTATTGCTTGATAAGTTACAGTGTGTTCTTGCTCTAAACTTAGGTCGTGGGGACTCCAAGTTATATGTGTCCAGAGCTTCTTGCTGATATACCCTATGGTTCTAAGTCAGATATCTGGTCTTTGGGTAGTATAGATTTCTTTTGTTCTCCTGAGATTTCCTATTCTTAATTACCTTTTTTTATTTTCCCTTTTACAATATTGCTTTAATTGCAATTGACAGGGTGCTGTATTTATGAAATGGCTGCTCAAAAGCCAGCTTTTAAAGCTTTCGTGAGTTACTATCCTACGCTGGCAGTTATTCACAATTATTCCCTAACTGAAATGTTATCACAGAACTTTTTAATTTTAACCGTGTGTTTGGTATAAGGTTAAAAATGGGGTGAAAATTTTCCATGAATTCGATTTATGTGCAATTATAAATTTACTAAGGATTTTACCCCATAAATTTTATTTTTACTCCCCAATCAAACGCACCCTAAGTAGGGGAATTTACTAAGGGTACAATAATACATTTGAAACTCTGAATATTATGTTGTTGGATGTAGGCATTCAGGGTGATACTTGGTGCGGAGTTATATTATTTTGTAAAGCATTTGCTTTTCATTCATATATGATGGCTTATTAACTTTGAATATTTCACATTTCTATAGTTTGGAGCATAGCATAAAATCATTGATTATATATTGGTTGTCTTCATCTGAGCAGGATATACAAGCATTGATTAACAAAATAAACAAGTCTATAGTGGCTCCACTGCCAACTACGTATTCTAGTGCTTTGTGAGTCCTCGGTTTCCTTACAATATTAAGTTGTTTAGAAACATTATCCGTTTTCACCAGTTTTATCTAACTGTATGTTAGTGGTGGGGGTGCCTATACCTACAGAATTTGAATAACATCAATGGCTGGTTTATGTAAGCATACATACATGCAAATATTGATCAAATATGTAATGACCCTCTAATGCATTCATAATTTATCAGACCTACCATTAGATTTTATCTCCTCTCTGATTGGCTTCTAAAATTATTGTGGAATTGGAAATTTAAGTGAACTTCCAGCGAAAGATAGATCTATGTTAATTGTCAAGAGTTCTGTCATTCAAAACATCAGAGCATCTTTCCTTATTATCGGATTCACATAATATTACCCTTCTTTATGACAGAACTAGAAGGATGGCATGTAGTTCAGTCATGGGATTGTTTTTTTTTTTTTTTTTTTTTTTCTGTTGTTGGTATTGTGAGATGTGGTTTACCAGTTTACATCTTGAAATGATAACTCTCTTGTTTAACAGTGAGAAATCCTACTCTATTTAACTCCTGATATACCCCTGGAGATTGATATAGCCATTGTTCCTCAATTCCTCATCCAATTATTTGATCTTTGTACAATGATAATATTTGCAACTTAATTTATGGAACTCACTCAGTTGCATGATTCGTGTAACTTATTGTGATATATACATCTCTTCTTTCAGCCGAGGGCTTGTCAAGAGTATGCTGCGGAAAAACCCAGAGCTTAGGCCAACTGTATGTTTTTATCTCTTCGTTATATTCGGCTTTTATGAGTTCAACTCTCAATTTTGTTTTATGAAGCAATCTTAAGTGTAAACTTAAAGCAAATGTTCACAATACGTTTGTGCATTGCTATATTTGCAAATTTGATTGTTTGCTGAAGTGTTTTTCATTCTTTTACCATCCTTGTACTAGCCTATGCAAATTCTGCTTGGCATTGTCCATTGGCTAACTTTATCTTGGTGGAAAAATTAACCTAAGTTTGTTTTGACAGGCTGCTGAGTTACTGAATCATCCACATCTCCAGCCTTACATTCTTAAAATTCACCTAAAACTAAATAGCCCCAGAAGAAGTACTTTTCCATTCCAATGGCCTGAGCCAAACTATGTAAGGAGCACTCGATTTATAGAGCCAGAATCTGTTTCTTCTCTTTCTGGCCAAGATAAATGCTTGTCATTAAGCAATGACAGGACCTTGAATCCTAGCATTTCTGGAACTGAGCAAGGTTCTCAGTATTCTTCTCAAAGAGCACATGGATCATCCACTTATTCAAAAGAGAAGCTGTATGAACTCTCTGTTGTCTGTGTCGATGACAAATATAATACTAACAAGTCAAAAGCCATAAAGCCCTCAGCTGTTGAGAGGACCCCAAGATTGAGAACAGCTAAAGATTCTGTCACCCCCAGAGGTCAGACAATGACACCATCAAAGATATCACATGTTGATTCAAAGCGTGGTTCGGTAAGTTTATGCTCTACACGACTTAATAGTTCCAATTCTCGATTGTTGCCACGGGAGAAATAATGAAAGGTAAAATGAATCGAACTCATTCTAAACTGTTACAATTAACTTCTCAGCCTATTCCCTAGTCATGGAAGTTGATAATTACGTATTTATGTCATCTTCAGATCATAATTCTATATAGTTTTAAAGACGGAAAATTTAGTTATCTTTTCCTGAATAATGGCTATTATTTTTGTATTTATGTCATATGATACATTTAGGCTCGGTTTGCATGTTGCATGCACGTGTGAATGTGTTTAGTTCCTATATTAGCAATATCATCTTGTGATGTTGATGACTGGATCATATGTCAAATTGCATTAGATAATCATTTTGCATTAATTTCCAATAGAGCTTAATTGGTGGTGAGGTGCGCAATGTTTGAATTAGTGAAGAGAGTTCATATGTTACTAGAGAATCAGGCTATTTACTGAATTTCTCCATCTGCTTATCATTTTATTTCAGCTTCCAGTGTACCATCCACTATCCGGAAAGTTCTCCCCACCAACCCGTCGAGCATCCATTCCACTACCTACTAGAGCCAAGTCCAAAACAACCCCTTATGGAGCCAATGTTGGTCTCCTCCAAAGTGTGGACTCTCCTGATGTTTCTGTCAATGCGCCGCGAATCGATAAGATTGCAGAATTCCCTTTGGGCCCATGTGAGGACCATTTCTTCCCTGTCCATGGACCATCATCAACATCATTTGGCAGTGCTGAGTGCCCAATCACAAAGGACAAATGCACAATCCAGGTTGTGGACAAAGTTACTGTCCATACCAGTGCCAATGATGCTTTTCATGGTGCTCATGGTACAAAGGGAAGTGAATGCTCTAATAAGCATGTAAAAGCTTGTGTTTCGAGCCATTCATCCTCTGCTGAGTTGTTGCATCACAAGCGTCGATTCGACACCTCGTCTTACCAGCAACGTGCAGAGGCATTGGAAGGGCTGCTAGAGTTCAGTGCAAGGCTACTACAACAACAAAGGTTTGAAGAGCTTGGGGTGTTGTTGAAACCATTTGGGCCCGAGAAGGTTTCTCCAAGGGAAACAGCTATTTGGTTGGCTAAGAGCTTCAAAGAAACTGTGGTCTAAAGGTTTTCTCATGCACTTATACGATCATTGCCATAGGATAGTGTAAATTGATGTAGTTGTATATTTGGCAATAGAACATGAAGAGTGGCTTTTATTATTGGCATTGGCATTTCCCACATGATGCTTGCACACTGTCCTAGGTATATGTTTGGTGTATCCAGTTGTTGTTCCTGCCGGTCGTAAATTATTTGTTTTGCCGTGTGGAATGGAACATTTTATGGTAGCCCTTTGAATTCTTACTACAATTCTGTATGTTTATTGTAATCTAACCAACACATCGATCCTTAGCTCGGACAGATGGTCACTACTCACCGGTAGACATGCAGTGGTCGTGGTGCCATTGTGGATGGAGCTGTCTATTCCTTAGTCTGAAAGGTGTACAAAAAATCAAGACAAGATAATTAAAGGAGTACTATTTGTTACGTTGATATTTATATCATTAGAGGAGTCAAAATCCAAATTGAGATTATTGCTGGTTGCTACCATCAAGAATTAGTTATTATTTGATGCCCCTCGAAGATAAGGTAATAAAACATATAATTTATTTTGATAATTAATTGCATATTTTTTTTTTGGTTATAACAAATAATTGCATATATTTTTTTGATACATTAGCGGTAATAAGGTTTGAACCTTTGACCTCATGCATATTACTCAAATCACTTATCATTAAACCACTTCTAAGGATTTTTTTTTTTGGGTACATCAGAAAATAAACGAAAAGGCTAAGGTCTCACAAAGAAAGTCCCTATGTAGTCTTCCCGAAGCAGAGGAAGAAGATCATAGGGAGGATCCTGCAAACAGCACGAGAACATCCCATCTCGAGCTTCTTCTTTAGCCAAAAAATCAGCATATGCATTAGCTTCTTTGAGAACATGCGATATAGTCACTCTCTAGTCCTTTTGCAGCCACTCCTTAATCTCAGCCACCACATTTCTATACACATGATTGATCTCATCTGCATATATTAGCCTAATCATCTCCATTGAGCCAGACTTGCACTCCACATATTTTAAACCTCTCTCCCAAACCAATCTTAGCCTAACGCAAAGTGCCATGAGTTCTGGAAGAAGGTTATCCGCAACAACCCCATACCCCTTGAAACCAAAAATCCAACGCCCATCATCACCTCTAAGCAAACCATCAAATCCGCATTCCCCAGGTTTCCCCTTGAGCTTCCATCAACATTCAATTTCACTGACCCCATCCTGGGCCACTCCTATCGAACCAGCCACAGAGTAAATTGATGCTGAGACCTCCCAACCATATTCTAATCGAAGCTCCCTGGTCAAACATTTCAATATTTCTAGATCTCCAAATCCACCACAAAGCTACACAAAATGATGAACCATTCATGCCAATCGACATTTGTTTCAGCCATGTTTTTGGATCTCTAATCTCCCAATCAACACCTATTTGATCACCAAACTTGCCCCACACATTCCTTGCTTTCTCACAATCCTTTAAGCAAAGCAATGTGATCTCGATATCGACCAAGCACTGAGGGCAGATACCATCCACTACTAATCCTCTTCTAAAGCGCAAATTCTTGGTTAGCAAAGCGTTATGAATTGAGAGCCAAACCATGACTCTACTCTTCTTGGAAGTTGGAGTTTCAACACCCATTTCCAATCGATTGGCAAACCATGCATCATGTTACTATAGAGAGAATTTTTAATCAGCCAAGCATACCCTATAGCCACCGAATAAGAGCCAGATAAACCTTCCATCCACACTAGACTATCCTCCACCGTTTCATGTAGCCAGACAAAGTAGTTTCTAAGCTCTAATTCCACCTCTTCCCTCTCTAGTATTGCCAAGCAAGAGAATAACCAGATCCCCTCCTTCCAGACTTCGCAAACTCTCAAAGAGGAGTCCAAAATATAGACATAAGGGACAAAATTGAGGAGTGGGCCCTCTAGGTGCCATCGATTGAACCAAAAAGAAGACTCCCTATAACCCAAACTTGGTTTAAAGCCTGGTTGCAAAATATGCCATGCACAAACCATAGCATTCTAGGTTTGCGAATCTCTTCCTTAAAAAGTTGGAGATAAAATATCCAGCTCTGGAGCATATTTTTGTCTCAACAGCACAGCCCACAACTTTGGATTTGGCCCCATAACCTCCCATACAAGTTTTCCCAATAAAGTCACACTTGTCAGTCTTGCTTCTCTAATGCCTAGTCCACCCAAAGAGTGTGGTTTAGTCACCATTTCCCAGTTGACAAGATTCAAACCTCAGCTTCTACCTTGATTCCACACAAATAGCCTCGAGATAATATCAATCTCATCACACACCTGTTAAGGCACCTAACTAGTTTGCATATTGTACATTGATAAAGCTTTAAGCACTACCCTTACTAATGTCACACTACCCACCCTATTCAATAATTTTGCTTTCCAACCAGTGAGCTCACTCTTCAACTTATTAACTAAAAAATTGAAATCCTCTTTTCTAACTCCTCTTTAGGTCAACGACACCCCTAAATACTTTCTAAGATTGCTAGCAAAAGAAATGGAAGACATTGAAGCTATCTGCTCACTGACACTCTTATTCACCCATCAGAAGACCATGGCTTTCGATTTATCCACATTCCTAGAAACCCTTTCAAACTCCTTTAACACCTCCAAGATAACACACATCTGGGAAGATTTTGCTTCAAAAAAACGCAAAATGTCATCTACGAATAAAAGATGTGAAATGCCATTCCCACTTCTTGTAATACATGCAAGCTTCCACTCCCCCTTATCCACCTTTTTTGATATCATAAGAGAGAGTTGTTCCATAAACAAAATAAAGAAGTAAGGTGACATTGGATTTCCCTATCTCAGTCCCCTATTTAGGAAAAGTTCTCAAGCCAGGCTCCATTCTACACAATTGAAAGCACTGAAGAGGAGATACAAAACACAATCAATCATCTGATAACCTTAGGAAAGCCAAAACCTACCAAAGTTTTGTCAAGAAAACTCCATTCTACACTGTCATAAGCCTTATGGAGGTCAATCTTCAACACCATTATCCTTTTTTGACTCTTTGACTTATGAATATGATGGAGGATTTCCCAAGCAATAACCACATTATCTGTTGTACTTTGGCACGGAATAAAACTGTTCTGTAGCAGCCCAATCAAGTCCTACAGTAAAGGACATAGTCTATTCACTAAAATCTTAGTAATGAGCTTATAAACTACATTACAAAAGCTTATTGGGCAAAATTGAGCCATCCTCAAAGGCACCTCCACCTTAGGGATCAAAACAATCATCGTCTCAGCTAACCTCTCATCAAACCTCTTTGAGCGAAATACCTCCCTAATTAGCCTCCAAACATTATCCCATAACATATTCCAAAATTGTTTAAAAAATAATGGTTGAAACCCATCAGGCCCAGGCGTCCTAAAAGCTTTCATGAATTCCAACGCATCCTACACCTCCTCTTTAGACACATCACAAAGCCTCCTTAGCGAACTCATTAAGTTGAGTAGTATGAGGAAGCATTTCCTGACATTGAGGCAACGATTTACAAAAGACAAAGAGTCTCCTGAAGAAACTAAGAGCTTCTTACTTGAGTAATTCCTTGTCAATGCACCACATATCTCTAGCGACATGTAAACCTTCCACTCTATTCCTTTTTCTCCTAGTCAAAGTTTCGGCATGAAAAATGAAGTGTTCCTATCACCAAACCAAACCCACTGCTCTCTAGACTTTTGAAACCACAGAATCTCTTCTTGGATAAGAGTATGTTGATATTCTTCCTACAACTCTCTTTCCAACCTTACCAGATTTGCCGAGTCCATAGTTT
Organism: Pterocarpus santalinus; assembly: GCA_031439595.1. Taxonomy (NCBI): domain Eukaryota; kingdom Viridiplantae; phylum Streptophyta; class Magnoliopsida; order Fabales; family Fabaceae; genus Pterocarpus; species Pterocarpus santalinus. Next base: position 66,430,169 of record CM062532.1, read on the forward strand.
CCAAAGATCTTTGGATATCTACAATTCTGACTTCTAACAATCTTGTCCACCAGAAAATATCCCCAAAAACCTCATGGTTGAAAGATATAAAGTCCTCCTGCACAAAATGGAGGCAACTAATCACACCAGGAGAGCCTCGATGCCAAGTAGTGGACACAAGTTGAGCATAATCCTGATGCAACACCCATGTTGTCTCAAAACGGAAAAGCCCAGGACCATTATGAATAGGAAAACCCTCACATCTCAGCAAGATAGGATTATGATCCAAATCTATGCAATGCAACACCTCTACAAGTGCTTCAGGAAACAAAAATCTCCACTCCACATCAACCACAACTCTATCCACTTTTTTCTAAATAGTAGATTGACCATATATACTACATTGCCAAGTAAACTTGCTGCCCACCATCTTCAAATCAGCCAATCCATAATCATCAAAATAATCTTACAAAAGCCTAGCTCTACTCGAAACAAACACCCTTTCTTTCATCTCCAAATCTAGGACAGTCTCATTAAAATCACCTATTACAAGGCAAGGACCATCCATCCTTCGAAACAATTATTTTAAATGCTCTCACAAAGACACTCGAATAGTAGGAATCAATCTAGCATACAATGCTCTACAAAACCATTTCCTCCCACCCTTATTAACCGTGAAGGAAATGGCTTGAGTTATCACGTCAATTACCTGACACACAATAGATTTATCAAGGGTCAAAACCCAAATGCCCCTAGCTTAGCCAATTGCATCTTCTACTGCAATAGCAAAATAGCCCAAGCATGTCTAGAACTTTTCTACCCTTAAGAATGCAGAATGGGTCTCGACAAGAATTATAACATCCGACTTGTGCTTCTTAATAATTTCTTTTAACTGTTTTCTCCTCCTCACATTAATTGCTCCCTTATATTCTAAATAAAAATAGACATACCCATCATATCTAAATACTAAAAGAGGAACAATATTAATGCCACATCTATGTCTCCGCCACCCTCTCTCCCTCTATCGCGTTCTTTATCCCATTCTCCATACTTGTTTCCACCTCTAGAGGTTTAAGAGTTTCCGTAGAGGTCTCACCTTTATCAAGTTCGATGGACACCCCTCCAACCTTAGACACACCTTTGGCATCTTCCTTAGCATCCTCCACATGAGCTTTCTCCATACTTTCATGTTGCATGGTCTTCTTCTTGCTCCTTGGTGAAATACAGACCACCATAGGTGTTTGGACTCACACTATTTGCACCCCTTGATGATTCCAGAAGGCTTCACCACACTATACACCACCGGTTGAGGAGTTCTCCTCTCGTCGAATATTGCGGTTGGGTGCAACTGCTTCTCATGCAAACCAATACCATCACATGGTTTCAATTTCCAAAAGTTGTGTTTCTGCATGGGTGTTTTAGTTTGTGGGCCCTAACTACCATTCATCTTAATCCCCACCTTATTCTTTCCCTTATTTATCTTTCTCCCCTTCATGAAAGCCTTTGACTTCTTCTTTTTATTTTCCATTGCAATCCACTCCTTATCTTTCATTGTCTCTTTTGATGCAGTTGAGGGATTTGAATTCAAATTAACCATATCATTATAAAATCCCTTGATTTTTGCACTCCCATGCCAATATTGGAACTTTCTCTCTCCATTGTCAAAACAGAGACATGATTTTCTGACACCACCTTCTTCAAAACATAGTCTCTAGCAAGATGAGCATATTGATCACATAACCCACGTATTAGGTGTGAACTCTCAATCTATTGTGAACAACTAATTTTCCACCTAGACCTTCCTTGTCACTGGCATAACTAGGTCAATCTCTACACAAGCCTCATGAACCTCCCTCTCTCTACTGATTTCGTCATGACATCCGCTTTCATTGGGTGGCCAACATGCATGAAGCTTCGATGACCATTGCTTGACTGCAAGATACTGATCCCGGATCATCAACGAGCCCCCAACCATCACCTTCTCTCTATCATCTACTAAATTGAACTTCACCAAAAAATAATGAAACCCTATAGACATAACATCATAGCCATCTTTTAGCCTCCATAGGTACTTCAACTTCTCTTTCATAAATGGACAGCTCATGTTTCTATTGAGGAGTTTGATCCCCAGAGTGTCCTTTTAGGGTAAAGCTAACTTGTCCAACACAGAGTTATTAAACCTAACCCTAGGAATTCCACTATCCTCCTCTAAATGCACCACTAATGCCAGTTTGCACTCAAGAAGATCCTCACGGAGCTCTTGTGGAGGCAAAGGTGCACCTCCTAAAACCTTATCCTTGAACGATATTCTTTTCTCCTCCTTCTTGCTTGAGTTGCTTCCTCCTCCCCCTGGCGGCTCACTCCTATTGCTCTTACTCATTACTCTCCTTGGTTCTTCTAAGTTGGTTATATATTTGGTTCAAAATAATTTTAAATTAAAAAAACTTCATATATAATCACAAAATTATGAGACAGATTATGATTGTCAAAAAATCATTTGATACTAGTTAAATTATCATCACAGTATTTGGTATGAAACTTTAAATTTGTTGCTAGTATATAAAAAATAAAGCCAAAAGATTGTGATTCTATACACAATAGCACCCATTGTTGGCTCTCTCCTTTTTTTCCTTGATTAATACCCTCATACCCTTTAATCTTGTTCCGTTCTAATACTAAGCTTGCCTCTCTCAGCAGTGCTTTTATTGTAGGTCAATTTGGCTTGTATTCCGTAAGACATGTTGAGCTGCAACGATTGAGGGTAAAAATTTAATTATATATAGACTAAAAAAGAAAGAAGAAGAAAAAATACTATGGGCCATTTAGTGCGTCGATTGGACGCCTAAGAAAGCTAAACACATGAATCATTCGGCGGACGAATAGAAACAAAATTACGTTCTCTTCCAAGGCTTTCTTTGGCCAATCGTCAACCTCCAGAATTGACCAAAGAAACAAGAAGATCCAAGGTCCGAATGTAATGACCCAAAAAGACAAATGTTCGAATGGTTTCCGACATATTCTGAAATTTTATTGATAAGCAATAATAATAATAATAATAACAATAATAATAAAGTTTAAATAATTTTTGTCCTTTTGTTTTAGTTATACATTCATTTTAATCCTTATATATTTTAATTTACTTATTTTGATCTCTTAAGTTATTTATTATATTTAATATTTAATACTATACCTAGATAAATTTTTATTTAAGTTATTATGTTAAATATTGATGACATATAAAATGACAAGTAATGACACTGTCTTAACTGAAAAATAACAATTTTTAGCATGTAAAATAAAAAATACTTTCCAAAAACTAACTGAGATTATTTTTTCCAAGGGACTTATGGAGATATATCCAATGGTTAAAAATTGCATATTATAATTTACATGCTATGTGATGGAATTCAAGATGTTCAAATTATGTAATTTAAGAATCTTGAAAATTATGGCACATTCACTGTTCTAAAAGGAATAGCTCACCATCTTTCTTTTTCCATCTTATTCAGCGACAAGCAGAAAAAGGGATCCATTTCAAGCATCATGTTATGACTAAGGAATAACAAAAATATGTCCATCTCCAACTCCAATTGGGCATGCATCTTTGCAGATATTTATGATCCCAACAAGAAAATTGTCCTTTTGGAAGGCCCTTCCTGACAATTTCTCATCATTTAAATGGAGAATCTGCTGACATTATAGTCTCGAAAGGGTACCTCGGCTCAACCCTAGACAATTGAGGAGACACTCTGCATTGCAGTTAATAGAATATAATGGTCACAACTTTGGTGACATTATAACTGTAAATTATTGGAGAACTATACTTAATTCCCATTTTCTTTTAGGAGTTACATTTTGATCTATAACCTAAAAGAGAAATGCTTTTATAGATCAAAAAATAGCATCAAAAGAGACATCTTACGATCCGTTTTAGGAGAAGGTCTTTTAAAAGAATGATTTTTATTTGGTTTGAATATGTCAAAAGTAACTTTAGGAGAATGAGTTTTGTTTAGATAGGATAAAATAAAATTACTTTTGGTTGTTAATATTAAAGTAATAGTAAGATTCTTTTTCAAAAGGTTTTGCTCTAGAATAAAAAATAACCTCAAGGATACTTTTCCTAAAAATTTTTATATATCAAACATATTAGTTATTATATATTTTCGTTCCTATTCTAATAAAAGGTCTTTTGAACCTTCCAAAAGTGTAACCAATCGGGCACAAAAATCAAAGGCTTTTGAAATATAAATTATTTTACAGCATCTTCATCTTGGATTCTTTTCACATGTTGGTTAGAAGATATGTGAGATAAGTTTATCACTAAAAAACTTGCCTTGGAATTCGTAAACATGCAGTTAAATCCCACATCATTAAATCTCGAACATACTTTAGGAGGAGGTGTCCCGTTTAATGTCAGAAAAATGACTTTAAATAACAAAACTCAACCTAAAAATATCTTTTAAGCAATTTGGTGAAGAATGGTTAACTTACCTAATTAGCCTTTTATTTATATTTGATTATAACCTTTGCTCAATGTAGAAATATCTTTAAATGCTCAATGAATCAGAACATGTTCTGACTCTCAACATTTCTCTCAACCTGTATTTTTTTTTCTCTCTAATTAAACATATCATTTATAAAAGTTTTACTTTTTAAACAGGTGTGAATATAATTAAATTTTATCTAAAAATATATATAGATGATATCAATATCAGACAATGTATTAAAATTGAACCTTTTCCTTTATCCCTAGCCTCGTCTGTTTTATACTTGATTAAAGGTTGATTACGCTGTCTAATTCATGTGCAAGCGATCTTCATTTTTGTTCCTATAGCATCTATTTAGGAATAAAATCCACTCTGACGTTATCATAATATATAATATTAATACACAAGTAACAATGCTTTTTCTTTCCGGAGGCTAGCCCATAAAGAATCGACGTGCATTTTATTCCTTTTCTCTTTTGGCTTCTTTGCGCTCATAATACTTGGTTTTGTGTCAGGAGATTTGTCGGGGAAGGTTAGGTTCGAGTCTCCATGTTGTCCTTCATTCACACACACAGCTTAATTTGGCTTAAACCGTCAACCTGCACACATCAATTAGAGTAACATTACATACATCTATTATAGCTACATAACCCATATTATTACATTATTATCACATTTAAGTGTCTTTCCTTGTTGATGATGTATTCCTTTCACGCTTTGAATAGTTTGGCTTTAAATAGCATGTTGCGCAACTGACCTGGAAAGTAGAAACAAATGTGTGTAGGGGTTTTGCAAATTTGCATGGGGAGGTGTTCTTTCTATGGTAAATAAAGGAAAAAGAAAGCACTAAGCAAATAAAGAAAAAAAAGGAAGGGTTGGAGTAGAAAAAAATTGGAAAAGAATAAAAAAAAGATGTTTTATATACTTTTTTGTGCGATGAAAGTTGCCATTAGGTAGTAGTAGGTCTCGCTTTTCTCATTCCTTAGTGGTCCAAAAGAGTAGCAAAAACTGACTTAGAAAAAGTTAACTCATTCGAGAGAAAATTGAAAAGATCTTTCTCTTGAAAATAACAACAAAGCACATTTGAATCGCCGTTGAAATCTAAAGGGAGCAATTATCATTGAGAAAATGAGGCAAAAGGAATAAAGCTTATAACTTTTGTCAGTAGTCATGAAGGACAGAACAAAATGCTTCCAAACCGAAAAGCCAAGGCTGTTGTTTCACACACCCTTTTGCTTCTTTGTTCAGAAAAATTATGAGATGATAAGAGAATAATGTTATTTAGAAATAAAAATAGACACTTATAATATACAAAAGACATAACATAACCTGTAATAATGGATAGAATTAAAATTTTGTTTTTTTCTTTCTTGTAAGTATCCATTCTTATGCTCAATTTAATGTACAAATAAAATAACTTGATCATATTGAGTTTGTGATCATAAACCATTACTAAGTGGCTGAAAAATTGAAAAAGCAGGAGCAGGTTGCTGACGTCTGTAGGCACGCGCATTTTAGCACAGGTCCCCTTCTGGAACTCAGCTTTTGTGTCCAATGCTGTGGAGAAAAATGGTTCTGCTATGACTTGTTTGGACTTTCTAACATGTCGGCCTTAGACGTTGCCAACTCCTACAACAAGAACGAACACCATCACTCACAGCCACACCTCATCCCCAAAGCCTTATATCCTCTCTGACATTTTCCCCTGTTGTAATGTCGGCCGCAGCATCTACCCCAGTGGTCCTAGCTTAACTGGGGGAGAATGGGGAACAACATTTTTCGCTTTGGTCAAGGCCTGAGCCATGTTGGAAGACCAAAATGTATTATTGTACTTCTTAATGTAGTACATGACAAGATGCTAATGGGATTGGCTCATTTACGTATTATTATTGTACTTACTGCTTAGTGAGTTTAATTTTTGAATTCTCCTGTTAATGATTATGTGTAAGTGTTTTTTTTTTTTTTTTTTGCAAGTGTTTGATGATCTTGGAGCAATATTTTAACCTTGGACTGAGATGAATTTTTCCTTCAATCGAAACAAATTAGTACATAGCAAGATGAACCTCGTGTGTCAACCCCATTTCTTTCTGCTTTTCTAACTATATTTGTAGCTCTTAATATTCAATTGAAGTAAATCTAGCCACATAGTTTTAAGTTGTTGTAGAAGAAAGTAACTTCATTTTACCAAACAAGGAACAATTATGTGGACTTAGGGCCGGTGACAACATAGATTGTATATTAAAACTTGTTTAGTTTAATCCTCACCTCTTTCGCTGTTACTATTCCAGAATGGTTCAAGTGCTAATAAAACACAGCAATAAATGATGCTTACATGTCAATTCAAGTAAATAGTAATGGTTTAGTAATTTGCTTTAATATATCCTAATTGGTCATTTCAAAGGCTTCTGTGCCCTTCTCGTCAAGTATAGACGCACAATGAATCATATTTTTAATGCTGTAATTGATGGACCGAAGTAGATAGTCTCACAAATCAAGATTTGAACATAATCTAACTGAGATCAATCCTATAGTACTACAATTATAGCATTCTCTAAACATGGCTGAAATCATTTATCTGTCCCGCATTATCTTTTTGTCTTGTTCATAATTATGTCCCCTCTAGACCAAGATTTCTGTGGCTCCTTTGGGATGCGGATATGTGCAACATTCAACTATATTCCTTTCTCTTGATCGTTATTGAATATTATACTTCAAAGTGCTCTACGATTTTCATGTGAATCAGTCACTATAGCTCAATGATATGTTGAACAATGATTAAAAGAAATTCAGTACCTAGCATAGGTATACCAAAGTGATCATATTTCGATCAAATAATGTCAAAAGAGATTCCCAATTCAGTTTCGCTATTCTTATACACTCACTAGTACTACTTTAGTACTTAGAAATTCTAACTTTGTTTAATAGACAAATCTAAGTGATGCCAGCAAAGCCACTAGTGAATGCACTATTGTGTGACTCCCTATCATCTATGTATAGCTGTAGAGTACAAATCAGACACCAAACATTTACTTTTTTCTAGGGATCCTTCACAACAACAAAGTACTTCATGTCACATGGTTTTTGACCATTTCTTAACCCTTTTAAGCCACTTTATCATTTGCTGACCAGAGCTCTTCCCTTAGGAAGTCCATTAGCATTTAAACACATCATTATTTTACACCTTCCCATTAGAAGGAAAATAAAAAATAAAAAATGCATATTAAAAAATATATTTATCATATTTTATGTTAAAAAAAGTTGTATGAAAAAACATAAGAAAAATATTATTTAGCCACATTTTTATATCTATCAATCAACTCATGATCATAATTAAATAGAAAATTTACAAGCATAATTATAAAATCTAAGAAACTTACTCAATTTCTTATTTATATAATAAATTTCTTATTTATTTGCACATAAATCATCATGAGTTGATTAACAAATATAATTTGTCCAAATAACCCGATTCAAAACATAAAGAAAATATTGTGGAAATATCATTTTTCTTCCGGAAAAAAAAAATGCCACTATATATACACACCTTTCATGCTGCCACCACTGTAAACATTCAAGCCCACCCGACCACCCCACAAAAATAGTTTCACACTTGACATGGAACCAAAGTACACGATTAACTGTCGCCGGCCGGAGTTCCACCCGCCTGCCGGCGGCACCCAGCTGCCGGAGAGTCCCAGGGTGCCAATGGAGTTTCTGTCGAGGTCATGGAGTGCCTCAGCTCTTGAGGTCTCCAAAGCACTTGCACCTCATCAACCACCTCTTCCTCCTTCCTGCATTCCTTCCTCCAAGCCTGCAAATGGGTCCTCTACCACTTCCATTCCCGAAGAAACTGGTGGTGGTGGTGGCGACTCTGAGGAGTTCTCATCACTCTCAAGTACTGTGTCCAAAAACCAGTTCTCTTTTGCTTCTTCCGCTACATCGCAGCTTGTCCTTGAGCGCATTATGTCACAGTCCGTAAGAGAGGTACTTACACTAAATCTCTATCATAATGCATTACTTGTTATTTGGTCCATTTTATCTGTAAGGTGCTATATCTGTGACTTGTTACGTTGTTAAAATGTTTTGAGTCTTTCTAAACTATGTTATTTTCATTATGGGGTTATGAAATAGTTTTGTTATGTGACAGGAAGTGTCGCCATTAACTTCGGGGAGACTATCTCACAGCAGTGAGGCACCTTTGAACGGTGGTGGTTCGTTGACCGGAACAGATAGCCCACCAATTTCACCTTCAGATGAATTTGACGATGTTGTTAAGGTATCTTTTGTTCTCCTTTTTTGACCTTTTATTTTGTTTGAAAAATATTTTTTGTATCACTTATAAAATGTCCAAAGTTTAGAATATACAAAAAAAAAAAAAAACATATCTCATTTTATTTTGGTGTTGAGGTGGGGCCACAAGGCGAGTTGGAACAGTGGTTTCTCACAGGTGCAATAGTTTTGCTGCAGTAAACTCTCAATTTCGTTATTCAATTGTTTTGAAAAAAATTTATCTAGTCAAAAAAATGATGATAATAAATTAGGTTATAAATAGTAAGTTTTGGCAATCAAATCACACCAATATAATTATAATAACAGTAATGATCTTTAGATTATTATAACATTAAAACTTACTGTTGAGCCTAAATTTTGGTCAGCCAACCTCACTTTTTAATGCCCTGTTGTGGTTACATGAATTTTTTTGGTATAAAATGGTTACATCCATGAATTTGAGCCAGTGAACTCGGACTATCATTTTCCTTTTAATCTGGAAAATACCACGTTTGCTTTTGTCTGCTCTGATAAAGCTTAACGGATGAAAGGATACCATCCTCTTAAAAGCCACCGAAAGAAAATAAAAATTATGTAATAAATGTTGCAACCAAACTTTGAGGGCCCCGTGTGTGCCCCTAATAGGGTGGTGATTCACCAGCCGCATAGCGCACAGCTTATCTTAGCTTCTCTGTTCAAACCTACAAAAATAAGTGGCTTGTGCTTATTTCCTGGGGTGAGACATGAGAGCTAGTAACTTAGGGTCAACTTTATCTCCCCCACTATATGTACATAATAAGAAATGTGAAAGAAAGGAAAAGATGAAGAGGGTAATGACTTCTTTTCTTTAATCTCATTTCAAAATTTACATTTCGGGGATAACTTTTGGATATTGAGACCAGCATAAATGCTTAAGTGTGTAAGGTCTTTAGTAATGTTATGTGTATTCTAGTCAACTTGCCGTGTTTGTTGCTGATACTGATAGCTTCACAACACGACAAAGAGATTCCCTTATCTTCGCATTCACGCAAACAACATTCTCAATTTATCTTTTTTTTTTCTTAGTAGGGAAAGAAGTTTGATTTGACTTTGCATAGAACCCAGCAAGAGAGTCATAGTGTAACTCGTGAGGGATTGCATTGGCAAAGAGCTGGCTAAGATGTGTTGTCGTTGTGCCTTCAATTTTATCTGGTTTTCCTCATTGCTAAATTGATGAAACTAATCAATGAACACCAAAATATACAGTGAGAAAAGGACATGCCAGTGACTAGTGACAACCATGAATACTGATAGTAGTTCTAGATTATGTTTTATTGACATGAAAGTTGACACAATTTTCAAATCAATACAAGTACAACGACACAAACTTACATTAAAAAGGAAATACTACTACTAAAACAACAACAACAAAATGGGTTGAATTTGAGATTACTTAGAGTTGGTATATTTCTACCATGTAGAATCCAAAGAAAGAATAACTAATGCTTAGCCTTATCAATGTATTCGACTATTTGCAGTTTTTCCGGGCAAACAACTCCATTCACCCGTTATTCAATGGTGGAAGGACCAGTGCTGCTATTGGCAATGGCACGGCTGGCTCAGGGCCTAAGACTGTGGGGAGATGGTTCAAAGACAGAAGAGAAAAGAAGAAAGAAGAGACCAGAACCCACAATGCTCAGCTGCACGCTACCATTTCAGTGGCTGCAGTGGCTGCTTCTGTAGCTGCCATTGCGGCTGCAACAGCTGCCTCATCTGCACCCAACAAGGATGAGAGGATGGCCAAGACTGACATGGCTGTGGCCTCTGCAGCAACACTGGTTGCTGCGCAATGTGTTGAGGCTGCTGAGGCAATGGGAGCCGAGCGAGACCACCTTGCTTCTGTGGTTAGCTCAGCTGTGAATGTTCGCTCTCATGATGATATCACTACTCTTACCGCTGCAGCTGCAACAGGTAGGCCTTTTGCATTCATTAAGCATCATTTTCCTATACCAATGGACAAAAATTTTGTTGGAGTAATGTTATTTGTGCGTTAAAAATTGAATGTCAAAAGTGGACACCACAAAGTGGTGGTGAAGGATGAGGACAAGGCTTTGCGTATCTCTCCTTAGTGTCCATTTTCGATAGCTAATTTTGGTGTACAAATAATACTAGTCAATTTTGATAAGAAGATAACAACATTAGGCTCTACTTTTAACGCAAGCTGGTTGACAAAACAATATTTGGAAGATCTTTGTAAAATGAAAATGTTATTGACTTAAGCATCAGAAATGGCTGTTTAAGTTTATTCAACTGTGAAGAACCGACTAGAGTATAGTTTCATTGTTAATTAGTCTCTCTGTACCATAAGGATAAAATGCGTCTTGTGTTGGCATGGGTAGTGAGAGATAGTAATAGTCCTGTCTATTTATTAGTGTTATTTTCTGTCTCCTTATATTGGCATGTGATGTGTATGGTCCTTCGTATGCAGCTCTACGAGGGGCAGCAACCTTGAAAGCAAGAGCATTGAAGGAGGTATGGAATATTGCTGCAGTGACACCTCTAGAGAAAGGCATAGGGGGGATTGGAATTTGTGGTAAAGGTACTAATAACAGCAACAATACCAGCACCAGTGACAGCGGGGAGATTCTCAATGGAGAAAATTTTCTAGGTGTCTGCAGCCAAGAGCTACTTGCTAGAGGCAGTGAATTACTCAAACGCACCCGCAAAGGTAAGTCAATTACCAATGAGGCTATTAGCAATACTCAATCTTTCTTTGGTTGGCAAAAAGATTAAACTCCATTTTGATGGTTACTGCAGGTGATCTTCACTGGAAAATAGTTTCTGTTTATATACATAGAACAGGCCAGGTAATTTTTCATTTTATGAATTCATAGCAGATGGATTTGGCTACCTGTCAGTTCATCACATGGCTTCCAAACATTTCAGGTGATGCTGAAAATGAAGAGCAGACATGTTGTAGGAACCATTACCAAGAAGAAAAAGAGTAAGCTGCCGTTAGCTTCACAACATTTTTTTGCTTCTATAGGGATCCTAACCATAACAAGAGAAGCTCAATACTTTGTAATCTTGAACTTGCAGATGTTGTGCTAGATGTGTGCACGGATTTGCCAGCATGGCCAGGAAGACATCTGTTTGATGACAGTGAAAAGCGACGGTACTTTGGATTGAAGACAGACTCAAGGGGGATTGTGGAGTTTGAGTGCAGAAATCAAAGGGAATATGATATCTGGACTCAAGGTGTTTCAAGGCTTCTCTCCATTGTTGCACAAAAACAATGCAGATTTGGGAGTTGAACTCCACATCTGATACTAGTTACAACCAATAGAGTCTCTAGCTAGTGCTGACTACTGAACTTAATCCAAATTATATTATATTATATGTATTAATATGTATTTTGCAGATTTGTTTAACCTCAAACAATCATCTATGGCAAGGACTCAAGTAGACTTTGTAACTTCAGTAGGAAAATATCATCTACTGTCTGAATTTGCGAAATTGTAGGATTTTTTTGTTCTTTTGGCAACTATGCCTGTATAAGTCCCCTAGAGCAAAGAACCGTTGCTGTTGCCAATTGTGATACATCGTCATGGATAGCATTCAAGTGGGTAAACTATGGGAAGAATATTCAAAGACAAAAAATACAATTGATAGCAGGTAGCCAACAACGAAGAAAATCCTCAATAATTTCTATGCAACAGCAATTTTGATTCACTTTATGGTCTAATAATAAGCCATAACTATGTTCATTTGCATCTCTAGAATTTGTCTTAATTGCCTCTGAAACAGTTGTTTTGACTTTGAGATAGTTTGTGCGCATGAAAATGGAATATCATACAGAATCCAAACGCGAAACAAAGGGGCGGCCATGAAACCAAAACTTAAAAAACTCAGCGTAAAGCAAGACCCTTTTCCCTTCTAGGAAAAGCCAAGAATCAAGTGGTGATGGAGGCACAGCCAGGAGCCAACTCAACAAAGAATACAATGAGGTGCAAAATTCGAGCTGCAGAACTGTTTGGTCTGCTGAGTAGGCAACCAAAGACTGAAATCAAGACACCAATACCCATCATGAAAATATTGAGGCTTGCCAAAGTTTCTATGCTGGTCGATGTTCATCATGACGGATTCGTATTTCAACACAAGCTTATATTACACTAACGTCCATTAGACATGAATTATACCAGTCCATCAAAAAATATAACACATGGTACAAAACATGAATGCATACCATTACATTGAATTTCTTTTAACATACTCTATGAATATGTTCAAGCATATAACATGGAGCAGGACAGAAGCAAGGTTGACAATCAATCGTATATGTATTTACAACTCAGTGCAAAATTCCATCGTTTTGAACCAACTATTTACCAGCAGCGTGATAGTAACATGGAATTATAGATATGTACCAAGGCAAGGAATACGTGCTGCGGCAATTATATTTATATCCTCAATCAACAGATCTAAAAACAGCGAGCAGAGAGAGGAACAGGTTGACGATGTCTAGATACAAGGAGACCGAAGCCCAGATGTAGTCATCATAGGAGAACCTCTTGATGAGGTTGTCTGTATCATATACAATGTAGCCACAAAATATAATTGCGGCAAGGCACCCATAGATCATCAGTGACAACTTACCAAGTGGATACAGAATCTGCAAGGAGAAGGAACATACTATGAGATTAGAATACAAATGACCAACAGAGCCTAATATCCTAATAATAGATCAAGATTAATTTTGATACACTGATAATGTAAAAAGTTTTCCACCATCATCCATTCAGATACTTTCATCGGTAAGACTTCTAAAATAGTGGATGGTTAAGTCAAATATTTTTATTAATGTAGCAATACATGATTGGATGTTTATATAAAAAAAATTTTCTCTAGCAGCGCATAGAAATTAAATCCTAATACATATCAAGCATAGAAGTTTCAACGCCAAAGTACCTGAATCAGGGCAAAGACCATAAGAACTAGTACAGCTCCAAACAAGAAGGGGCCTAGAAAGCTGAAATCATGGCCTCTGCTTGCAGCCCAAAATGTGTAGATAGTTAGGCTGATCACCACTACAGAAGTCAATATGACAGCTTCCAGAATAACTTTCCCTGTATCCAGTTTCCAGCCTCATTAGGAAAGAAAAATGGAAATTACCACTGAAAAATGAAACTTAGCAGAAACAAAGTTTCCAAGCCAACATAAGAGAGAAAAGCACTAACTTGTGACAATTGAAATCCCAAATTGATTTATACCGTTATTTCATTTTGCATTGCACAAAGCATAGCTACACACATAGCCAACAATCCCATTACTTTTGTATCCTAATTGAACATCAAATTCAACATCTCTTTCACATAACATATCAACATACACTAAATTCATTCTGCCTCCAGATGCGCTATATTTTTCAGCATTCACCTTCGTTTACACCAAACGTTCACAAAATACTTTCCAATAGCCAAAATAACTCCATAAAAAATAATCAAATTCCGTCTCCTTTTATTTTTTACTTGTACGAATAGGGTCAGAAGCAAAAGAGAAGCAGCAGCATTGACCTAAAAAGAATCTAAGAGCGCTGACTAACAGAAAACGAAAAGTAATAACAAACGGCACTGACGCCCTGCACTGTGCAGTGCACAACGCACACCTAACTTGAAAGAGAAGTGATATGAAAGAGAAGTGATAGGGGAACTCACTTTTTATCAGATACTGTGCCAATTTACCACTTATCCACCATTAGGTAGAGTGTGTATTCAATTTAAATGGGACCCACACCCTATTCAATGGTAGATAAGTGGTAAATCAGCACAATGTCCTACAAAAAATGAGTCCCTTCAATATTTCCCAACTTGAAATTCTATCATAATTCAGCAAATAGTATAACTCAAGTCTCAAGAAACTAACCAATCAAAGTTGCAGGGTACTAAAGACAAAACAACATGGACTTTCTTTTTTCACCACAGTCAAAAATCGTAGGCAAACATACAAATGAAACATATTCTATTCATATGTCGACTAATTCATCCCACAATTAAATCAAACAAAACAAATAATAAATGAAAAAATAAATAAGTTGTCATTATGAAATGATGATAAAACATAAAAAATAGAGAGGAAGGAGAAGAGAGATATCTTTTCGAAAGCTTACCGCTAGTAAAGGCACAAGTCAATCCAATGGCAAAAGCTAACGTAACGGTGAAGATGAAGAGAAGGAAGTAATTTAGGGGGTGTTTCTTGTGATAATAGTAAAGCGGGCACAACGCTGCAACATAATAAAAAGAAATAATATAAAAACAAATGAACATCTGAAGGTAATAATAACAGAAAGCGAATGCAAATAGGAAGAAGATGAGACATAACGTACTTATAAAAGGAACTAGGATGAGGACGATGTAGAGAACCAAGCCAGGGGTGGAACCAACGAAGAAGTGAGCAATGGGGCGAACGAAGACAACGACGGCGGCGACGGCGACGGTGACGAGCAACTGGAAGGTGATGATAGAGTACACCTTGCGTATGAAGGACCACCGTAGCTGGGGGCTTTCCAGCATCATAGGGTAAAGGGGCCTCTCTCCTCCACCACCACCACCGCCCTCTGCGGCGCCGCTTTCTACGTCTCTTTTACGGGGCATGTTCGTTCGTCTGTTCTTCCTTTTCTCTGTCTTCTGTCTTTCCCACGCGACCCCTTTTTATTTTTTTTCTTTTGGCTTTTCGAGATGATAACTAGTTACAGGATAGAGCGGTTTGCATGTCCTGAAAAGGCGAGATTCTTAACCGTCAAGGGAGGGAAAGGGTAACATACACAACTGTCTAGGCCTTTCCCACACCGCCACTCCTCCCATGTTGTTATTCTTACGTTAGGTCTGCTAATTACGGTTTGTTTTCTCTTTTCCGTGTCGGATATTTTTAGATATTTACAATTACAATTACAATTCCAATGCTATCTCACTGTTAATTTTTTCTATGGATTTGATAAGATTAAAGAGTTTTTTAAGTTTTAATCAAACGACCGTGTAAGTTGGCTGGCAGTGGAAGGGAGAGCTAAGTGTTTTATATTAAAAAATATAAAAGAGCTTTATAATAGGTTTAAATATATTTTTAATTCCTATAAATATAGGTTATTTTAATTTTAATATTTTAAAAAAAATTCATTTTTGATCCCTTATTTTTATAATATTATATTTTTAATCCTTATCATTCTAAATTTAAGTCCAAAATATTATTTTAAAACATATATTTAATTTTTATAAATATTAAAAATTTTATTTTATCCTTATATGTATTTTAATAATCCTCTTTTGATCCTTATAAGTATTATTATTTAATAGTACTAGCTAACAATAGGGATCAAAAACATAATATTGAAAAAATGAAGGATTAAAAGCCCAAAAAAAAATTTAGAGGGAGTAAAATCAAAACGACCTATATTTATAAGGACTAAAATTATATTTAAACCTTTATACTATTATCTAATTATATATTTTTATTTATAAAAATAATTAATAATTGAATCAAATATTTTGTTGATGTAATTATATATGATTAAATATCTATTAAAATATTTTTATATTGATAATATATTAAAATTAAATTTAAATCTAAAATCTATATCTTAATATTATAAAATAATTTTATACTATCAGTCAATAAAATTTAAATAAAATAAAAAATTACAGTAAATAATTACCCCTCATAATTTACCTTTTTTTTAATTCTATTGCTTAACAGTAATTATTTTACACCACTATTATATGGAAATAAATCCTTTTTCTATTTATAGAATTTGAATATGATATTTACTTTAAAGGAACAAGTATCAAGCCTATTTGACAAATTAAGTGTTAATTTTTATTAATGTTCTGTTAAGGTGATAGAATAAAGTTTTTTTTGAATTTATGTGCCGGGTTATATTTCAATATTGTACTCATTTTTAAGAGCAAAGATATATTTTAAAAATTTAATTTAAATGCATTGACAATATAAAACAGTTTTATACTATCAACTAATAGAAATAGTAGAAAGTACCAATTCATATAAATAACTACTCATTATAATGAGGAACCCACTATGATTTCTTATTTTCCTCTATTTCTATTGGTTGATAGTATAAAATTATTTTACACTGTCAGTGTATACCAATTAAACTTATATTTTAATAACATTTTCATTTAATGTTGGTTGCGTTTATTAATCTAGTACTGGTGGATAAGAATTTTCTAATTGTCACACCAAAGGTTTTTGAGTGTTCACTCGACTAATTACGAATTCATTTAAATAATTCTAAAGTAAGACATTTTCTATTTAATAATATTTTTAATATTATAGTTACAATTGTACGTATTAAATAATACAAAATAAAAGAATTTTAATTTTAAGAGTACTTAATGATTTTGAAAACGATTAATATATTTTAAATATAGAAAAGTTAAATAAGCATTATTAAAATGATTATTTACTAAAATTTAAACTATATAAATTTAATTAAAAATATAGATAATTAAAAATATTTATATTTATATTTATATTATAACATATTATATTATATATTAAATAATAGGATAGTATAATATTAAATATTAGCGTACATTTCTTATTGAATGAACTAGTGACAATGATAATATAATATAAAATTCAATTCTATTCTATATTCTATGCATGTATGTCCTTTTTCGCTTACACGAGAGGAAAGAAGTTGCCTCATAGGCAACACTGACACGTGGACCCGCGAGTGGACGATGTTGCCAAACGTGCAAGCACGTGGTTACTAAAATTACAAAGTAAGGCTGGGCTGTCGAATATTTTGCCAGAATAAACGTAAATGCATAATTTGGATCACCTTGGTTAAGATTGCCTAACAAGAGGGGAAGTCGTGTGGAGATCATCTTGCTATTTACTAATCAATTTTTCCCGTAAAGTTTACTAATCAAAAGTAATTAAATCTGTTAAGGTATATGCATTATGTGGAAGCACAGTATCAAATCAATTGAAGAATTAAAGAGAAGTAAATAGAATAATAAAAAACAATTTCATTATAAAAGAAGAGAGTATAACAAAAAGTTTAATAATGACAAAGGAAAAAAAAAGTAGAAAAGTTTCTCTCGCAAAATACTCTCTCAAAATGAAATTATAATTATCTAATGAGTTTGATTAAAAATTCTAATGTTGAGCCTTCTTTTATACGAGATAGAAATGGTTTTTGATCATTGAATGAAAGTGTAGCTAAAAAATTAAAAGTAACATTAACCATTAATTTTAATGGCTAAAAATTAGGAGAATTAAAGTCACCCAATAATCTCCACCTTGGCTCAAATTTGACGAGTTTCTTATTGCTGGATAAAACCCCAAAGGGCACTCAAGTGTTGTAGAAACCAATCAGCTCTAAGCGATGTTAAAACTTGTTATTTGGAAGTGGCTTAGTAAGCATATCTACTAGATTCTTAAACGTGTGAACCTTTTTCGCCACAACTTTACCAACAACAACAATATCTTGGATAAAGTGATGTTTTACATCAATGTGTTTGGTCTTGTCGTGATAACGACTATTCTTGGTCAAATGAATAGCACTTTGTCTATCACAAAACACAACAAGATCATCTTGTGTTAGACCATGTTCATTGACCAAAGCTTAAAGCCAAAGAGCCTCCTCAACATCCTCTGTTGCTGCAACATATTCTGCTCTTGTCATAGACAATGCAGCAATAGGCTGAAGTGTAGCTTGCAAACTTATATCACAATTACAGATAATAAAGATATAACTAGAAAGAGATCTTCTTCGATCAAGATCACCACCATAATCTGAATAAAACAAATCTTGCTAGTCTTTTAATTTGTTTTCTTGGTCTATCTCGGGCAATAGAATAATCTTCTTATTGTGGCTGTACAATAGAGGTGGTACTATTATCACAATCATGATCATCATCGTGATCATCAACACTAAATTCATTTATGGAGGAAGATGAAATATTGACACTAGGAGCCGTGGACTTTAATTCCAACTCCACCTTCTCACTAGTTCCTTGCAAATTACTTGTACAAGGAGATTGTTTTCCAGAAAATAATAATGCATCCTCATTAAAAGTCATATCTCTACTAAGAATTACTTTTCATGACTTCAAATCAAAACACCATAAATGATATCCCTTTGACTCAGATGCATAACCAAGAAATATGTACTTAACAACTCTTGGAGCTAATTTACCATCATTAACATGTGCATATGCAAGACATCCAAAAATTCTCATGTTAGAATAATCAACAAGATTACTTGACCATATTTCTTCTGGAATTTCGAAATCAAGTGACGAATGTGGAGAAGGTTGACCAAGTAACATGCAGTAGATGCCGCCTTGGCCCAGAAATCACGTTTATGCCATAACCTAGCATTTGAGAGCATACAATGAGCTCTCTCAAGTATAGTTCTATTCATTTGTTTTGCAACACCATTTTGTTAAGGTTTACTTGGAATCATTTTATGTCTAGCAATACCATGATTTGCACAAAACTCATTAAAGTCACCTTCATAGCACTCTAATCCATTATCCGTTCTGAGCTTCTTGACTTTCTTCTCTGTTTGGGTTTCAACAAGAGTTTTCCACTACTTAAAAGTGGGGAACGTTTTATTTTTAACCTCAAAAAATAAACCTAGACCTTACGAGAAAAATCATCAATGATAATCATCATATAGTAGTGTCCTCCATGAGAGGGAACGTTAGAAGGACCTTAAAGATTAGAGTGAATATAATCAAGAATACTTTTTGTATGATGAGTTGCAGTAGAGAAACTAGCTCTTTTCTGTTTCCCAAAAACATAATGTTCATAAAACTCCAACTTATCGATACCATATTTACCAAGATGACCTTGCTTGCTCAGAAGGTGCATGCCTTTTTCACTCATATGGCCCAAACGCATGTGCCATAATTTGGTGACATCACATTAGGCAAGGAAGAAGATACAGCTGCTGAGCTTGTCACAACAGAGCCTTGCAAGATGTATAAACTACCAATTTGGTTAACTTTCATCAAAACAAGGGCAAATTTTGATACCTTTAGTACCTCACCTTCAGCTGAGTACTTGCACCCAAGAAACTCAAGGTTACCTAGAGAAATTAAGTTCCATTTCAAGTCAGGAATATAGTGAACTTTAGTCAAAGTCCTGACAACACCATCTTGAGTCTTGATTTGAATAGAACTTATTTCAGCAACCTTGCATTGGGCATCATCGCCCATCAAGACAACACCACTGTCAAGAAGTTCAAAAGTGGCAAACAAGTCCCTATAAGGACACATATGAAAGGTACATTCAAAATTAGGAATCCATTCAGTTTTATTCTTCTTATCCAAAGTGACAATGAATAATAGAACATCACAGTTATAATTATTTTCAATATTAGTAGCTTCAGCAGATTGTAGAGGTTTCTTTTTTCCTTCTTTTTCTTGTTTTTTCTTGAATATAAAATAATCAGAAATATCATGCCCTAATTTCTTGTTGTAGTGACAAGTTTTGTTGGATTTGCATCCCCTGGATATGGACCTAAACTTTTTATTATTGGTACTCTATTTTTCTTGAGTTCTACCCCTGACACTCAAACCTTCACCCCTGTCCTCAGAATGAACTTCAAGATCAAACTTTTTTTTGGACAATAAGTTAGATGTAACATCTTCAAAGGATAACGTATCATTGTTATCATAAAACATGATTTCTTTGAAGCGTTTATAGGTAGAAAGCAAAGAGACAACCAACAAAACAACTTTATCTTCATCTTCAAGTTTAATATCCATGTTTTCCATATCCATAATAATAGAATTAAACTCATCAAGATGAGATTGAATAGAAGTACCTACAACCATACGGATTGTATATAAGCGCTCTTTGAGATGAAGCTTGTTTGTGAGCTCTTCGTCATATATAAAGTTTCAAACTTTAGCCATAATGCCACAATGGTAGTTTCCTTTGCTACTTCAAGAAGAACCTCCTTGGACAAGCAAAGTTGGATTGTTGAAAGTGCCTTTTCATCAAACTCGTCCCATTGCTCATCAATCATAGAAGCCGATTTCTTTGACTTCCCATCTAAAGCTTTCTTCAACCCATTCTAGGTAAAAATATCCTTCATTTGAACTCACCAAATAGAATAGTTAATTTTGCCATCAAACTTCTCGATGTCAAATCTGGTAACAGTACACATCTTTGAATTCTCAATTGAATAAGTGCTCTGATACCACTTGTTAAGGTATATGCATTATGTGAAAGCACAGGATCAAATCAATTGGAGAATTAAAGAGAAGCAAATAGAATAATAAGAAATAGCTTAGGCTGGGCAGTCTTTTGATAAGGTGTGTTTGCAAATTGCTATTCTGGTTTTTGGTTGTGGTTTTTGTGGCTCCTCCTACTATCGTGGTGCTTCTTTTATTCAGCTCCTGGTGGCTTTTGTTGTTTGTTCTGCTCTTGTGGTTGCTGATCCCCAGACTCGATTTTCTTCTGCTTTTGTGGCTTGGTGGTTTTGTTGGTGGTTTCTTTGGTGTGTTGTTGTGTATCTTCAATGGTTTTTGTTTTGGTTGTTGTCTCTATGTTTGTTTTGCTCCTATATATTTTGCTAGGCTTCGACCTTTGTTGCTCTGCCTTTTTTGTGTGGGTCAAGCACTTTATAAGTAAAAAAAAATTAACTACATAAATCAAAACGCATAAAAAAAAGTCTTAAAGCATTTATCTAAACTAGCAAATTGACAAGCACACAACTGTTTGTCAATTTGCATTTTTTATTTTTTGAAAGTAAGGCATGTATGTCAATTGATATTTTTTTTTTTTTCAAAAGTAAAGGTTCAATATTTAAGAAAGAAAATTTTATTTGAAAAAATAAAACAAAAGTCAACAACAAAAGAAAAGTTAGAGGAATTATTATAGGAAGTTTAAAAGAGTGGATAAAAATAAAATAAGAAATATAATTATGATCAAGTTAAAGTGCTTTAAAGCTTTTATGTAATAGTATAAATTACATGGGCAAAGATTGGTTTCCTATTTTCCAGCAAGCTTTCATTATGTGGAATTTTTAATTATTTGGATTCTGACGGGAAAAAGAAAAAAGTTTCATTACACATACTACATATTGCGAAATACTTGCATAGTTCGGAAGTATTATATAACTATGATCCCGATCAATCATATAAGTATATTTTATATAAGATTATGTATTAGTGATAAGTCTCATATAAAATACACTTATATAATTAGCTTGAGAGTACAGTCATATAATACTTTTAGTATATACAAGTCTTTCTCCTACATATCTGGCAATCTGCGAAAAAAAATTAATAATGCTCTATGGACACACACCAATGAGACGTATAAGGTTTATTTAAAGTAAATGTTAACGTGAAGTAATAAATAAGAATATGCTTAATTTTCATCATTTCCTAAAGTAAACGAATAACATACTTTTGAATTAAATCAATAAGAAATATATCTTCACGTCAAAAAATGACAAATATATATATATATATATATATATATATATATATAAGATTGCTAATATTTAGAATTTACAAAATTTTACTTATGATTTAAATTGGATCAAGTCATTATTAAATAAAACTCTCATATTACTAATTTTTATATTTATAATATTTAAAGTTAAGATGTTAATATTACTATAATAAATACGTAAGCAGGTTTTTTGCTAACCTTTATTATTTTTAAGAGTTACCCTTAAAGAGTTAATGATCATAAAAATAAAAGAATATAAAAGAATATAATCCAAACTAATTCGTTCATATCCAAGTATTAATTATTCATTTTTACAAGATATTAAAACCCGTAGAAAAGAGAAAAGTAACAATTAAAGAATCGCCCTTTTTTTATTTATTTAAAGTTCATTTAAAGCAATTTTTTTTTTAAATAAGTACATAATCAAGGCTCAGGACACCATCTCAGAGAGGAGCCCGCGAATCAGAGCCATCAAACCAGTAAAAAATTATATCAGGGAATCCAACTACGGAACTGAGTCACATCTGATCTAATTGAGAATAAATATTTGGTGAGATCAATTTATATTAGTGTAAAATTAAACTTATTTTTTACACTATTAAATAAGTTTTTATTGAAAATTTTGTTTCCAAAGCTAACAATCAGATTCAAAATTAATATATTATAAATTATTTTTATAAAATTTTATATTAATCTGAAATTATTTAATATATTTTATATACATTTAAATTAATATGATGGGTAAAAATTATATTTTATAAAAAATTATTAAAAATATAAGTATATCAAATTTTATATTTATATTAACGAATCTCTCCTTTTAAATATGAGTTTAATTAGAGTGTACTGACAGTGTAAATTTTTTTTACACTGTCATCCAATTAAAACTTTCTATTTGCATGATCATTCAAGTAATAAGTGTTTATGTTAAAGACTTTTACTGATCTAGTAATATATAATTAAATGTTTGTATAAAATTTTTTTACACTGACAATATATTTAAATTAAATCTTTTAAATATTCTTATGTACAAATTCTACATAATTTAATTATATGTAAATTTTAATTATTAATTAAATTTCCTTGTAAATTCTAGGGTAGAGCCGACGCCAACCTTTATGACTAATGATAAAAATTTATACATGGTTAAATTTTGTAATTTAAAAAAAAATCCATTTTCATCCGACTAACACAAAAGACGAAAAAAAAAGAACAAAAAGCACCACTCAGACGCAGCAATAGAGGGGAGCCAATTTGTTGAAATGAGACACACCAGTACTTGATGACACGGCTGCTCCTGGCGGACTGGTAAATGAAAGATACGTTTCACGTAAATGCGTAAGCGAACGTCACACCATAACTCTACCGACACAGAAACGTTAGGGCCTGTTTGGTGGGAGTGTTTTCTGTTTTTATTTTCCCTGAAAACAAGAAATACAAATGAAAATGTGTTTGGTTAAATTTTTTGAAAATATTTTCAGAAAATGTTTTCTAAAATAAGTGAAAATTTTGAAAACATCAAATCATCGTTTCCGGTGTTTCCTGTGGCAGCTTTGAAAACAGAAATTGGAAAGGGTGAAAACGCGGTGGCAACTTTGTAATATTAATGAAATATGCTTTTCTTTTTTTATTCCACGTTTATAAAGAACCCCATAGCCCCATCGTTGCAACCACATAGCCTTGGATTACAGCTCCCATTGCAACACAGGCTGCCCCGCCAACTGCGCGATTGTTCTGTCACTGCCGCCACTGTGGCATGCTCTGACGACTGTCACGCGACCACCGCATTCTGCTCTACCAGGTATGCACTTTCTCTCTTGCTCCCTGGTGCCAAGCCCAATTCTGTCTAATGCTACTCTGTCATGGTAATAGACCAAAATTTTAATAGAATGAAACAATTTGCTCTCTGTAACTGACCAAGCAAAAGGCAGTGTTTCGAGAAAAAAGGCCGCATAGTTCCACCCATGAATCACTCATTTCTAACTAAGAATATGTTTTGAAAAGTGATAAATATTCATTCCATGCTCGGCAAATGATATTTCTATGTACAAAGATTAGCATAAATATATTAAATGTCAATATACTAATACATATATATAAATTAAGATAAGGTTATTTTAATATTAAAATTTATTTTGAAGTTTATATAAAATTATTTTAAAATTTTTTTAATTTATTGAAAACAAACAAATCAAACGTGATATATAATAAATCTCCTTACTTTTTATTATTTATTTTTATCTTCAAGAAAAAAAATAGAGATCACTATGAACATACTAAATATCAATATACCAATACATACATATAAATTAGCATGAAGTTATTTTAATATTAAAAATTATTTTGAAGTTCATATAAAGTTATTTTTAAAATTTTTTAATATATTGAAAACATACACACCAAACTTGTTTTCAATGTTCTCGTTTTTTGAAAACAGAAAACATAAAATCAAAACAAACATGTTTTCTAAAATTTGAAAACTTGAAAATTTGAAAATGAAAATTGTTTTTAAAAAATAAAAATAGGAAATGAAAATAGAAAATGTTCTCTAAAACCAAACAGGCTCTTAATTTCCGGGAAATGTTTATTTCCAAAAGAGACTTATTATTTGAACCCAAAAAAGGGATGTTACACCGATATACTATATCATTTAGCATTAAAATCTAATTTTATTTACTTTTAATTTTTCTTAAAATGTTTTTATACCAAATCCATCGATTGTGTGGGACTATATCGCGACATCCTATATACAACTACTATTTCCCTTTCCAAAACCACTGTTATTCAGCGCGGAAATTTTTTCACAAATCTAGGTGACGAATACACATAATAGTGATCGAGTGGAAATCAAGTGAGGGAAAAAAAAAAAGAAAGTAAAGGTACGTTTTGACCTTTAAAATTGCATATATATATATATATATATATATATATATATATATATATATATATATATAATTTTAAATTTTAAAATTAAAAAATTAATAATTTAAGATTTGTTTAGAATTATTTTTGTTTTTATATTTTTCAAAACAATTTTAAGAAACAAGTTTAAAATCAATTTTGGAAAGCAAATTAACAAAAAAATCTGTTTAACAACTTTACTTTTAAAATAATTTTTTAATAACAAAAAATAAAAAATTTGTTTGGATAGTTATTTTTAAAAATAAGTTTTAAAAATAGTAAAACAAAAAATCTGTTTGACAAATAATTTTTTAAAGGTAACAAATAAATATAATATAAATACATTATTATAAATAAAATTTAACATAATATTAAGTTTGATACGTAATACAATCACAGGCTCTATATTTCAGTACAATCATAGCCTCTATATTTCAATAATTACTACTAATTAGACTAATAAATCTCTCTTTTATTATTATTATTATTATTTGTAATATCCTATATTTGAGCATGAACCACTTGCACTTTAAGTGATATGATGCATCTTAAGTCAATCCCTTTTCTTCTTCCCCCATCTAGTCTTTCTCACGGGGTGATTTTTGTAGCGCCCTTCTAATTTGAAAGGGTTTAAAACCCTTCTTAAATATACTAATTATAAATTGATAATCATATCAATTTAATCTAAATTAGATTTTTATATGGTATGATTTTATTGTTAGCATAATTACCTTTGGAATGTTTTATTTTATAATTTAGTGTTGCAATTAATTAAAGGACTAATTAATAAATATATAATTAAAATTAACTTTTTGCATTAAAAATCAATTTATATAATATAAAAATCAAAATAAATAAAAATTTTTGGCTTGCGTTCATCCCCAATTTTAGTATCCAATAACCCTAATCTTCTCGTACATCGACCACATAAATCCCATCCCCAAATTCAAAAATTAAAACAAATTATAAATTCATGACCACTATAATTTTTAATCTCCTAAGAGTTGAGCCTAACAATAGTGTTTGTGTAAATGGCTGATTTGAATAGGCATACATTTGCAAGCTGATGCACATTAGCACGGGAGACTAGAGTTGTTTTTGGCGTTTTTAAGTGCAAACAATTATCTTTGGATTGATGACATTTTAAATTCAAACAATTATCATTAAGATTAAAAGAACGCTAGAATTGGTGATATTGGTTGACGTATTGTTCAAATTTCATTTTTATTTTTTTAATATATATATAGAAGTTGTTTCAAATTTATCTGTTTATAAGATATCAAACAATTTTTTGTCTTTGAATGTTCCGTTTCTGAGTTGCAATTTTTATTTCCAATTTCCAATAATTTAAGTGCTATAGAATTACATGTTTTAAAGGCTTGACTGTGACCATTGTTACCACAAATTAATCTCACGATTTGGTAGCCACAAATTTTTTATTTGTTTTATTTTTTTTTTTTTGACAGAAATGATTTGTTTTGTTTTAATTTTTGTTATTAGAGAATTTGGGGATGGGGATCTATGTGTTACATGAACGAAAAGAGTTAGGATTCTTGGATACTACAATGTGAGATGAACACAAACCAGAAATTTTTATTTGTTTAAATTTTTTATTAAAAAAATCAATTTTCAATGCAAAAGTTAATTTTAATTTTATTTATCAATTAGTCCTTTAATTAATTGTAGACACTAAATTGCAAAATAAAACATTAAAAAGGCAATTTCCTAAAAATAAAATCATGTCGCATAAAAATCTGATTTCGATTAAATAATTATTAATTTATAATTGAAACATTTAAAAGGGATTTCAAACCCCTTTAAATTGAAAAGGTGGCACCTTCTCGCCGTCCCTCATGTCTGCTTTTTTCTCTCTCCCTCTCTCTTCACGTTTAGCTCCCTCTCTCTAGTTCACCCTATCTGTTTTTGTCTCTCACACACATCCACAGCAAGCCCCATTGCTGCCATTTGTTCCTAGTCTCTATCGCATGAGTAGCGCCGCTACACGACCCGGACCCGCCACCGCCATCATCAAGATCTGCCTCTCATTGACCGATGACTGCCGCTACTGTGGGTCGCCCTGGTTCCTATTGCAACCGTTGCAAGACACTGTCTTTGCCCCCATGGCTCCAAAGAACAGCAGAAGTCTCCGCACTTTTATTTTAGAAAAAAACTTCTCTTTTCATACCTTGTGAGATTTGAAGGAGTGCTGAAAATTATAAAATAACATATCTAAAAAAATGCCACCGTTATTTTCAGACAATCTCAAAACGAAAAAACAAAAATATCTTTAAAATGTTTTTGATCTTTTGTTTTAAAAAGTAAAAACTGTTTTTTAAGTTTTAAGATCAATTTCACAAAACAACTTTTCAAACAGGTTTTTCTATTTTTTTATTTTTAGAAATCAAAAATAATTTTTAAAAGTAATTGTCAAACAGACTCTTAAAGTGCATTTGTTTGTACATTTTCGGGGTAAAAATTATTTTTTTATTAAAAAATTATTTTTAATTTTTTTTGAGAAGTTAAAAAAATAATTTATAAAAAAATTATTTTTTAATTTTTTCAATCATATATAAAATTTAAATTTCTAAATTACTTTTTTAAAATTCTTAAATAAATGCACCCTTAACCTTTGAAATTTAAAAGAAAAAGATTTAAATTAATTTTTTTAGTGATTTAATTTAATTTTTACGAATGTATTTTTTGGGATTAATTTAAATTAAATTTTACAATTTTAGTGATTAAATTATTTTTTAATTTCAAAAATTAAAATAATATATATAATTTTAGAAACTAAAATAAAGCTTTATACGAGAAGAAAGTGGGAGTACGAACAGTTTATTTCCACACGATTCACATTTCAATTCGTACTAATTAGATCATCACTCGTTTCAAAGTATCTGACAAGCATAATTACTATTTGAACATAATTTTTAAAAAAAATTGTAAAGAAAAAAAAAAGCTATATGATTGCAGCCACATTTTCATGATAACTTTTGGTACGTTATTACGCTTTGTCCACATTATAGTGCGTAGTCCTGCCTCTGAGATCTTCTCCCTCTCAATTCTCATCGTTCTCAATTCTCCCCCACAGGCAGACGCCTAATTTGGTGGTGGTGACAATTAATAGTGATGGCATCGTTGAAGGAAGGAGCTCCACCGGCATTGGCCACAAATGTTTTTCGAAAAGGAGATATCCATTGGAAGCAGCTCAACGTTGATGCATCCCCAAAACCTTTGTTGGTGTTCACGCCCACCGTGCCCGATGCATACCCTGTCATATTGTTCTGCCATGGCTACTGCATTCGCAACTCCTTCTACTCTACGCTCCTAGGCCACATAGCTTCACATGGATTCATACTTGTTGCTCCTCAGCTGGTACATATATATATCTACCGTGAGAATTTCTCATCATCTATTTCTCTCAGATATAAGAATAATCAAAAGCATGTCCGAGTATAAATTCTTATATGCCCACCTATGGTAAGATGTTAGATCTAGAATTATTTGTGTCTTTACCTCCTCCTTACTTAAGCTTTTCTGGAAAAAAAAAATAGTAATTTTTAAATAATGTAAAATAATATTACATCTTAGAATAAATATGATCGCTGCATTAGAATGAAGTAATGAGAGAACAAAATTTTAATGAAGGAACAAAATTTACATAAAGTTACTTGTGTCTATTTCATTCAATTTTTAAATTAAACAATGATATGTGAATATTTTTTCTAAAATAAATAATTTAAAAGTTAAAATATACACTTATGTCAAAAAAATTTATTTGATATTATTTGATTTGAGAATTAGAATAAAAATAAAAAACTTAATATAAGTTTTTTCTGTAATGAAATTCATACAAATATTGTGTATCCCTTTCAAATAAAATAAAACTAAAAATCATGGATAGAAAAAAAGAAGTAAAGTTGGAGAAAAGTAATTTCTGTGCCTTTTTTTTTTTTTTTAATTTGAACAACCATATTTGGAATTCATTGGAGTTTAACTAATATATTCCGAATAAAGTTTGATCATTGTAATGATAAAAATCTATCCACACTAATTTTTTATTACTATTTATAATATTCGAACATAAAACTTTACTTAAAATAATATAAACGTAGAAACCTTTTGAATCAATTAATGTAAAATGAAATATATCTCATGTAGTATAAATAATGTGTTTTTATTTTTATGAGTTCAATAAATCTATATTATTAATAAAAGGGATTATCCCCATTTGGTGTCCGAATTTTTTTTCCACCTTTACGATACATAATTAACTAAATACAAATGGAAAAAAGGATAAAATTGTAAAACTCGACTTCTGCCCAATACTCCCACCACCCTCTATGCGATAACTTTCATCAGTACACTCAAGACTATCCAATGCCTTCCAACACTCTTTCTAAATTTTTAAAAATAAATAATAATTATGTAATAAATATTAACTTTATAAGTCAATTAAAAAATTTATTACTTATATATTTGAATTTATTATTTTAGTTTAAATTTTAATTTTTAAAAAATAATTCTTAAAATATTTGTATTAAATTTAAAAAATGTGGATTGATAAACACGTAAATAAATAATAAATGTGACGTTAAAGGGAGTTACCAATAATGAATGTGGCGTTAAAAGGAGTTACCACTAACTTAATGAAAGTTGATTTGAAGATTATCTTGAATGCTAACACTCATCCTACTCTTGCCTTTGAGAGTTTTCTTCTTATTTCACTGTCGTTAAAGCAAGAAGAAAGGGGGGAAAAATCTAGGGAACAGAAATGATTTCTAAAGAGAAATTTTCTATTCATTAAGATCTTTATTTTATTATCATCATCTTGATCATGGATCAAAGTAAGTCCTTTAACTTCATCTATTCTTCTAGAGAGAGTCGTGAATTTTAACATCATGATTGGTTTTGACGATGATTGCAACTTATAATTAGGCGTCAATGAATGATTTTTACTCTAACTATTCATATGAATGGTAAATATGATTTACAGTGGAAAGTTATGAAATAGTATAATCCATGTCATCAATTTCATCTAGTGGGATAAGACTTGCTTCTTGTTGTTGTTGTTATGGTTGCAACTATTCATATAAAATAACAAATTCTAATTGGTAGCAATCAATATTATTGACAAATAAATATTCTCACTGGTAATTTTGATTAAAGAAATTGATAATATTGGTTCTCCAAGATTGCTGTTTTTCATATATATGTATCTTGCTGCTGTAACAATTTTCCTTAACTGTGTTTTCCATCCTTCTAACATTAGCTTCCGACCTTCTAATTTCCCGTGTTAGTTTTCCACTAGCATAACGCCTATGTTAGGACGCTGCGAAGTTAAATTCGCGGGAAAAATCGTGGACTGGATAGCCGAGCACCTTCAATCTTTGCTTCCTGAAAACGTTCAAGCCAAATTGGACAGCATCGTTCTAGCGGGTCACAGCAGGGGTGGCAAAACCGCGTTTGCCATGGCGCTTGGGTACGTTCAAACCAAGCTCAAGTTCTCAGTGCTTATAGGTATGAGTTATATTGTTCGTACATAATTTTTTAACACCGAATACTAGTAATCTCTCTTATATAAATATATAATTTATACATTCATATACTATGTTTATAGTATATTTATATTTCAAATAATATTTTTCTATAGGTATAGACCCCGTGGCAGGCCCCAGTAGGTGCAAGATTTGCCGAACATATCCTCATATCCTCACCGGTATGCCTCGTTCCTTCAATTTAGCAATACCCGTTGCCGTGATTGGCACTGGGCTGGGCCCAGAGCCCAACAGCTGCACGCCAGTGCCGTGTGCACCTGATGGGGTGAACCACGAGGAGTTCTTCAAGGAGTGCAAGCCCCCTTGTGCACATTTTGTTGCAAAAGATTATGGTCACATGGACATGTTGGATGATGACATTCCAGGGATCATTGGGGGGATTATGTCCAAGTGTTTGTGCAAGAATGGGAAGGGACCTAGGGAGTGTATGAGGAGGACAGTGGGCGGGTTGGTTGTTGCATTCTTGAGGGCTTACTTGGAGGCCAAGTGGGAGGATTTGGATGCCATTCTGAATGATCCTAATCTGGCTCCTGCCAAGCTAGGTCCCGTTGAGTATGTAACAGCTTGAAGCCAAGCTTTATTGTGTCTTCAAGACCCAAAAAAAAAAAAAAAAAGGAGAACCTTTATTGTGTCTTGATATTTGTTGTCGATTTATGCAATGGAGGCCTTGTTATTTTTCAGATAAATTTCTTTCAACTTTTCTATTATTAACATTCCAATTCTAAGGTGAATTGGTTATCTTAAAAGTATGGTTTATATGGTTGACATTTGTCTCAGCAGAAATAATACAATTTGGCTTTCCAAGGAGTTTTTTGCGAGAGGAGCATTACTTCTCCTTTCATCAAACGTGCCTGTGAAATCGTGTTCCCTTGGTTCAATTGTAAAACAAACACGCTTATAATGTATTGCTTTCATCAATGGGAGACGTATATGTAGGCATATGAATGTATATGATAGAAACTGGTATTAGGGCAAAAGACGTAGAGAAAGTGTGTTGTATATTACTGATATAGGGCTAAAATTTCAATGGAGAATTAGCCTAAAATCATGTATACAAGCTAGAGAAACAAGAGATAAAAGAAAGAATACTCTAAGAACAATTCAAGGAGTTCTATACCTCCCAATTCCACTCAATTTTTTGCCTGAATCCTTTCCGCACTCCCCCGTACAAGAATGAATTAACTTCCACACTCTCCGTCAATTTTACTGATCAATTGGCTCCAGCCCGATTCCTCCCTGCATACACCTTAGTAATATCAGGTTTCCATCAATATAATATGTGATTATTTTTGCTGTTAATGCTTATATTTTAAAATTTTAATTTTATTAGCATTTTAAGAAATGTCACAATAGTTTTGTGAATGAATTATTTAAGGGTGGGGCTATTGACACTCCATTTGCCTGTCCACACTCTCCATTATTAATTTATAACTTCAATTTCCTAAACTATCCTCAATTAAAAGAACTAATGTTATTAAAAAAAAATTCAATTAAGTATATTATTATCTATTTGTCTACACTCCTATTTAATATTAATTATTCTCATATTTATTTTAACAAAAAAAATTTTCTATTCCATTACATAACTCTTCCCTCTGTTCTATTAATTTATTCATTTTTTATATTTATTCAAAATTTTCAAAAAAATAATATGCAAATATTTATGATAGTCATGTAAAGACATAAGCTTTAAGTATATCAATAAAAAAATTATATCAAATAACGAATAAAAAGTATATAATATTACTCATAATAACAAACTTGTCACATCAAAAGAAAACAAAAGCAAGCATGTCAAAAGTTAGTATGTTTTTATCTTATTTTAATTCATTCCAATATGCATTCATAAAAATTAAGAATAGGTTATCATATTGATTTGTGTGCATAATTTCTTGTAGTTTATTTTCTTCTTAAGTTCAAAAAAATTTACCCACTCTTTAATTGATTATGACAATTATGCTTTTCAAAAATTTCCCTTCCAATAAGAATAAAAAATACAAAATATTATTATAGACAATATTATATATTTTCATTAATTATTTGATATATGTTAAATTTTTATGGAGATACTCTGATGATAAACATTTACTTAAAATCAATGCTTTTATATGACTATTATTATAAATATTTGCATTCTTTTTTTTTTTGGAAATTTAGTATATGTATAAAAATATGAATAAATTAAGGACTCTATATGATAAAAAGAAAAATCTAATATTATAGAGTAGAGGGATGAGTGATGCGATAGAGTAGAGGGAAGAGTTTTTGCAAAATAAATGTAGAAGTAATGGATAGTAAATGGGAGTGTGAATAGATAAATAACAATATACTAATTAAAATTTAATTTTAAAAAAAATTAATTCATTTAGATAAGGATAATTTATAAAATTAAAGTTATATGATATTAATGGGATGTATGGATAGACAAAAAGGAGTGCCAATAGCCTCAACCATTATTTAATCTTAGCTTATAATTCTTTTTACGTAAACCTTGTAGCTGAGTTCTTACAATGAATTGATTGCTAAAATCAACTCAATATTAATTGGACATAATACTTATAAGTAGTTAGTGTTGGGCAGTAGAAGCGGAAAAGACATACTAACAAACCTTCTCACAGAAGAGATAACAATGCAAGAAAAAGAATATAGAAAAGATAACACACACAAAATTTAACATGGTTTGATCTATCAACTTATATCCATGACTCCTATAAGGAGTTCCAAAATCTTTGAGTATCCACAACTTTGGCATAGTTAAAGTTACAAACCATCCATAGAATGATCATTCTCACTTCTGTAGGATGCCTAAACCAAAATGCAGAAGGCTTTATTTGTAGACCAAACCTTCTATGAGACTTTTGCTCCCACCTGATGTGGGAACTTGGCTTAAATCCTAACAAATTCTCCCCTTAAGCCAAAGTCCTGCCAAAAGTTGACTGTAACAATTGTCTCCACAAACATTCTTCTTACAGCATTTTTGTATTTCCCGAGTACTTAATAGTGTAAATAAGAGCTAAATCCACTTTGTTGACTTGTACCACCACTGCTCACGAGACACGTCGCTTGGCCTTTACATTGCTGGGAAGACTTTTGATACAAGTTCTATTTATGTATATTGTCACTACTCATGGAATCCTCCACGTTGCTAGGCAGAAAGACTTTCGACACAAGAGACCCTATACATGGTTCCACCAATGCTACTTACAATTTTGCTTCCTTCTTATATGACAACTTTTAAAAACAAAGTTGCTAACCCTCTACCAAACAACTTTAAAGGACAAAGTTACTAATCCTCCAATATTCAACCAAGACCAAGTGACCCTAACTATTAGCTTTGATACTGCTTGTTAGGCAACAGAAGTAAAAGAGATACACTAACAAACTCTCTCACACTGAGGTAATAATGCATGAAGAAAATAAACATAAAGGAGACAATACACACAAAATTTAACATAGTCCGATCTTGTTAACTTACATCCACAACTCCTTTTTTTTTATATTTATTAATGAAAGAGGCTTGGCCCTAGGAGGGGAAGCAAAGTGCAGAATAGAATGTAATAAAATACATCAAATGACAGCCAAAAAAGTACAAGCACCTCAACAAAGAAACACCAAGTATTAACTAATACTGCATATCAGATACTCCTTCACCAAGCTAAGATCTACCAATTATATCTGTAGTTAAGCTCAATCATAAAAGTGTTCCAGCACACCTTTGCACCTTAGAAAATCACTCTGTCTCTTAACTCCCAAAGTGACCACACTATTGCATAAAAACAAGCAACCCATGCTTGCTTTTGTTCACCTCTCAAACCCACGGCCAGTCAAGTATCAAAGTTTCCACAATCTTTTAACAAATTGATCAGACCATTATGATTTTATAGTCTCAACCAAACCCAAAAGCCCCATTCTCTTTTTTCTTACTAATTTTTGAATTACTAGAAATTTATTCCCCCGACCTATACCCGTAACATTCCAATATAATAGCTTCATATGGAACACTTGGACTCACCTGCTTCATCTTGTACTTGCTTTCTTCTACTATGCCTCTTCTTTTTGCCTTTCCTCTTGCCATTCTTCCATTCCTTATGATCGTCATATATGGCTTGGATCACATTGCTGTCTTGTTCAACCGAAAGACCAATGGATTTACCCAGCTTCCACATTGCTTCTGCTTCATCATACTCACCATGGTTCTTGGATTCACTCTTAGCATAGCTAGGTTCATTGGAGAGTAACACTTTGTTTGGAATGATAAAATGAGATAGAATTGAATTCAATTTTATTAATAATTAAATTCAATTGTGTTATGATTTGAATTCTTATGTTTCGAATAAACTAGCAAATTATAGAATTGAATTCATTTACACTGTTAGAATGTATATAAAAATGAATTGAATTCTTTATCTTGACTATTTTACCCTTTATTAATAAAAGAGGGAAAAAGTGTCTAGATTAGAGGAGAGAAATATTATATAAAGTTGAGGAGTATTTTTGACATATCACCTTCTAATATCAAATCCACTAGGTTAGGAACTGCAAATCAGACCTGTTTTGGTCTGATTTACTTTCAAACATTTTAAAAGAATTGAATTCTATTCAGATTTTAATTCCACAGTATTAATTGATATCAAACCAAGGAATTGAATTCAATTTCTTGAATGAATTCAATTTTATGGCTTTCCAAACAACATATAATAGAGGAGTATCTGGGATAGAATTAGGGACATGGGTGTATGATTGGGCTTCTTCTTGGTTGTTCTCCTTAGTTGTGAATCTTGGTGGTTCAATTTGTTTAGAAGTGTTTGGCCCAATATCTTCATTGCTGTCAACAATTTTAGACCATACTTTATAAGCATAAGCAATTATATTGTTGTTATTCGGCCCATTTTGAGTAAGGCCCAAATCCCTTAAAACATCCTCAGTTCTTCTATCATCCTCCAACCCATAAGTAATTGATCTATCCCCACATCAATGACTTCTATAAGGAGTTCTAAAATATTTCACTATCCATAACTTATAGACGGCTAAAATATAACCCATCCTTATAAAAGATTATATGATATGGATAGCTTTTAAAAACTACCCATAGAATGTGATCATTCCCACTTTTGGAGGATGCCTAAATCAAAACGTCAAAGGCATTATTTATAGGATAAATCTCCTATGAGACTTTTACTCTCACTCAATTTTATTTCTAATATCAAAATTTTAAAATTTGAAATTATCACTATTAGAAAGAATTTTATCTAATTACTATCTTTAGTGTAAAATTGATGGGTAATTCCTAAGGCACTAGAAATAACTAGGCACAATTTTCACTTTTAGAAAAAAATTTGGATAGTATTATTTGTCAAACACAAGTCTGAAAGAGTTTGTCGCTATGGCCCTCTTATTATTATTATCATCATCATCATCCATTGTTTAGACCTGTTGGAGTTATATTCCTTACTTAATTGCACATTTTCTTAAGTTGTTTATATACTAGAATTTCTTTTAGAACGTGCTTGAAATGATTAGTCAATCGGTACAATATGTTTGTGTCTTTCCTTTCTTTCTTGTCACTGTTTTCCTCATTGACGGGAGCCACAGACATCACCTTCAACCTAGTAAAGAAAAACGAAAGATGGCACTACACACATTTGTTTTTTTTTTTTTAAATGGAAGTGCTGATTTTATAAAAATGATAAATCATCAATTGGCGGCACTACACACATTATACACTTCAACTAGCGGTATAAGTGGATTGGATTGATCTAATGAACCTGAAGACCCAAGCCAAACCAATGAAATTGGTTTGGATCGATTCGAATAATCAGTTCATTTTTAAGGTGAAACCAAACCAAACCAATTATTATTGGTTCGGTTTCGGATTTATGATTTTTCAATCCGATTATCTAAACACCAATCCGATCACTCGATCAACTATTTTTTTTAATTTTTAATATTTTAAAGTTTTGCACTTAAATTTCTAATAATATTATCACTTTTTATCTTTTTGTTAATATTTATTTAAGAAATTTGTCTATTTACACCATTATTAGATATATCATAATCAAGTTTTACATTATTGTTATTGTTAGTTGTTATAAAAATAATTTTTAAAAAAATATAATTTTTTTATTTTTACTTCAATTTGATGACCTGAACTGAATCAACCCAGTCTTAATTGGATTGGTTTGGTTCGAATTTGTTAAAAAAATTTAAAATCCAAACCAAAAATCAAATTAAATTTGATCGATTTGGATTTATTTTTCACTTGAATTCGATCCAAACCAACCCGTTTATGCCCCTAACTACGACACGACGCCAACGTACAAATCTCGGATTACGCCGTTCTTCCTAGTCATTATCCCAAAGATGTAATTATGCAGTGTAGTTGGTGTTTATCATTTTTTATTATTTTTCTAATTCTAAAACAGCTTCTTTAGTAATATAATTATTCATCATTTTGTCTTTTTTCTCTCTTTTATGTGAGGTGCATTTGTTTGAATTTTTAAAAACATTTTTATAATACTTTTTTATATTTTTATAGATGTATGTATGTATCTACAATTCAGACACAACGGAGAGTTAGATAACATAAAATTTGAGCCTTTTGGCTCTTTTCCGTTTTTCTTACCATCTTCAAGTCAGACGCAAATTGGATAAGAGAGGAAAATGTAAACGCCATTGTCTTATGCGATATGATATCTAGTCCTCAATTTAATAGGCACCACTTGCTGACGCTAATCCGAAACTTTGTTTTCAAAACATTCAGGATCAACTATTGTCAAAAAAGAGACAACACTTACCCATTGTTTGGTTAAAGAGAAAATGAGGAGATAGAAAATAAGATTGAGGGGAAAGGAATGAAAGAAGATAACATTATACACTTACCCAAAATCTTTTTCTTTTTCTTTTTTCTTCATAAGTGAAGAGAAAATTAATGAAGGGAAGAGAATTTATTTAAAATATCAATTTATCTCTATTTATACTACTACTAATAGAACTATGTTCAAGTCTAGTTTTCTAGCCCCAGAATAATTCTACAAGAATTCACTTATCTTATTATATAACAACAATTTACAATGAGCCAATCCTCTTATTTATAGCTATAAGTAATTAATTAATGAACATAACTAACTAAATAACTAATGGATCTAACTATTAACTAACTAATATAGGTTGTAACATATCAACCTTGCCCTCAAGGTTGAGAAAGAAAAGAAATAACAATCTCTCTTATTCTTGTTTACAATATACTATTTACTAGTAAAACTACATTATATTATATTAACATCAAACAAGTCATTTATTATGACTATATATTTTTTTACTCACTTTTCTCTCCAATAAAATAAGAAAAATAAAATTTTCTTATTTTCTTTCTATCCATTTTCTAACACTGGTACTTGTGAAATGGAAGCTACATATTAAGTAAATGTGTAAGCCTAAATTTCACACCATGACTCCACCAATAATGATTTTTTTTTGAGTAAATACCCATTTTGCTTCTTAACAAAAATTTTGAGAGACAAACTAGTCGTTCAAGATTTAAAAGTTTCAAGATGGTTTCTCACCATTCAAAAAGGATGACATATTGGCCCCTCAATATAAAATCTTTTAATAGTATGGATTTATACGAAGAGACTAATGTGTCCCTATTTTTGAATGGTGAGGGACTATTCATGGACCTTTAAATCTTGCAAGACTAATTTATTCTCCAAAATTTTCATTAGAGACCAAAATTGATATTTTATTATTTATTATCTTTTATTTTTATACATTTGTGGCACTCATGCATACTACCCAATCACTTCACCAATAATAAAATGTTAAGATGATTTCTATGGTACTCATCCAAATTAAAAGGGCTTGAAACTCCTTTTAAGTGGCCCAATTAAACTTGACCATGTATTTAATAATTGTCTAACTCATTGCCTATATGGCAAGCACTATTATCTTTCTTTTTTAGGGTTTCAAATTTTTTAATTATGAAATCAACCCTAATAAATTTATCTAAAAAAGTCAAAAATACTTTTAATTGAAATTTCTTTGGATTAATCATAATAAATCCTAGCTCTTTTTATGAAAAACCGTAATCACATCTCAGCCTTTGACCACCCTACCACTCACCTCAAATATCGACCACCCTGACACCCGCGATCTCAGTCTCACCTCAAGTATAGAATTGGTAGCATCATTAGATGATACTTTCTTATTTGGCTTTGCCCGCAAAAGAGCAATATAAGCAAGTTTTAGTGCTGCATTGGTTGTAGCACTATCTTTTCAATTAAAATAATGATTGAGGTAGTCATAAGTCTTGCAATAAATAACTACTAGCAATTTGTGGGTGACATGGTCTCTTTGACAAGGAATTGAGACTTGCAAAATTTATTTAGAATTTTGTCTAGATAATATTTACATAACCACTATCATTTGCGACATGCATTATACAGTGAATTTCACTTGGAATCGCTCCCTACCCAAGTTGTAAGAATCTCACTTTAATAATGCATACGGTGTTGGTTGCGTTCTTCATCTTCAATGGAGATTGCAGTGGTGGGTGGGGGTGGTCCATACTCAAGGTGTTTAAAGGAATTAGGGTTCTTATCTTTTATAGTTTTTGAAATAATTCAATTGATTCAAAGGGGTTTAATAAAAATATTTTTTATTTTTAAGTAAATCTATTGGGTTAAATTTTATAATTAAAAATTTTGAAACTCTAAAAAATAAAGATGATAATATTTGCCATATAAGCAATAACTTGGATAACTATTAAACATATGGTCAATTTAATTGAGCCACATAAGAGGGTTCCAAACCCCTTATATTTAAGTAGGTACCATAGAAATTATCAAATGTTAATGTGTTCAAATGTTTTTTTTTCCTTCAAAATATCTTGCAAAACCATAATTACTGCAGCCACATATTTCACAATCAATTTGGTACGTCATGCTTTGTAGCCAGTAGCAGTCCTGCGTCCAATATCTTCTCCCTCTTAATCCTCCCTCATATCATAGGCAACGCTTTGGTGGTGTGGTAATTCATAGTGATGGCATTGTTGCAGCAAGGAGCTCAACCGGTATTGGCCACAGATGTTTTTGAAGAAGGACATATCCATTGGGAGAAGCGCAACGTTGATGCATCCCCAAAACCATTGCTTGTCTACACGTCCACCGTGCCAGGCGCATACCATGTGAAGCTATATGGCCTAGCAGCTGCTAGGCCATATACCTGCACATGGATTCATAGTTCTTGCTCCTCAACTGGTATATCGGTTCTGAAAATTTCTCATCATCTATTATTTTCTCAGATATTAAAATAATCAAAAGCATGTCAGAATATAAATTCTTACTCAAATGTTAGATCTAGAATTATTCTTGTGTCTTTACCTCTTAACTTAAGCTTTTGAAAAAAAAAATATATATATATATATATATTTATTTATAAATATCCAGAATTATTAAATAATATAAAATAATAAGAATCACTTACATCTTAGCATAAAGAAGATTGGTGCATTAGAATGAAGCAACGCAAATCATACGAATGCTGCGTATCCATTTTCAAAATAGAAGAAAACCAGGAATCATGGAGAGAAAAAGAATTAAAGGTGAAGAAAAATAATTTCTACTCTTTTTTTTTTAGACCACCATATTTGAAATCTAATTCAACTAATTTTGTTTAAATCAGGTTTATATGGACCACCATACTAATAAAACTTTATCAATGTTAACTTTTTTATTTATAAGACTCGAATTTAATTAAAACTTCACTTAAAATAAATAAGTGTTAAATTATTTAAATCAATTGATGTAAAATAAAATATTTATCATGTAATATAAATCACATGTCTTTATTTTCATGAATTTAATAAATAGATAATAAAATAACAATTTAATTTAAATACATTGATAATATAAGCCAATAGAAATAATAGAAAATATTAACTCATATAAATAACTACCCATTATAATGAGGGGCCTACCATAATTTCTCACTTTCTCGTATTTCTATTGATTGACAGTCAGTGCATACCAATTAAACTCATAAAATAAATAGTAAAATGAAAGTTAAGAGGAATTACTAATTTGAATTACTTGACGGACGTTGAATTCAAAAAACTACCTTATATTATGAACATTAATCCTATTTCTGCCAGTGAGAGTTTTTCCTGTTATTCCACCATTACTAAAACAGGAAGAGAGGAAATAAAGACTAAGGAATATAAATTGGTTTTATATATAAGAAATTTTCCCCTCATCATGATAATTTTCCTCCTGCTATATATCATTAACTTGATTATAGATCAAGATAAGTGCTATAAGTCCGTCCATTCCGTTTGAGAGAATCATGACTTTCAAGACTTTGTTTGATTTTAATAGTAGTTTTTTAAATTGAGAGCTCTAGAAATCTATAACTTACAATTAAGAGTCGCGCGGCAAATAATTTATAATCTAATACTTCATATAAAATATGGAATTGTAATTGGTAGCAATCAATATTATTGATAAATAAACAAGCACAATATTTTGATAAAAAAAAGTTGATAATTTTGGTTTTCTCCAAGGTTGTTTCTCATATCTTAACCGCTTTTGCATTCATCTAACGTTAGCTTATGACCTTTAATTTCACGTGTTAGTTTTGCGCTGGCATGCCTATATTTGTATCCTGCGAAGTTAAATGTGCAGGGACAGTCGTGGATTGGATAGCCGAGGGACTTCAACCTTGGCTTCCTGAAAACGTCGAAGCCAAATTGGAGAGCATCGTTCTAGCAGGCCACAGCACGGGTGGGAAAACTGCATTTGCTGTGGCACTTGTTTATGCTAAAACTAAGCTCAAGTTTTCAGTGCTTGTAGGCATAGACCCTGTGGCAGGCCTAAGCAAGTGCAAGATTTGCAGAACATGTCCTCATATCCTCACGAATGAGCCTCGATCGGCCCTTTAATTTGTGAATACCCGTTGCCGTGATTGGCACTGGGCTGGGCCCAGAGCCCAGTAGGTACACAAGGGTGCCGCATGCACCCGATGGGGTGAACCATGAGGAGTTCTTCAGGGAGTGCAAGCCCCCATGCGCACATTTTGTTGCAAAAGAGTATGGTCACATGGACATGTTGGATGATGACATCCCCGGGATCGTTGGGGGGATGTTGTCAAAGTGTATGCGCAAGAATGGGGAGGGCCCTAGGGAGTATATGAGGAGGGCAGTGGGTGGTTTGGTTCTTGCACTCCTGAGGGCTCACTTGAAGGGCCAATGGGAGGATTTGGATGCCATTTTGGTGGATCCCGGCATTGCTCCTTGCAAGCTGGAGGAAGTTGAGTATGTTCGAGAATGAAAAATTTTTACGTGTTCTCGGAATAAGAAAAAAATTATTTTATTTTATATTCAACTTGACAATTTAGTCATAATATTAAAAAAAAAATTAGTAAAATGAGAAATGACAATGACTTATAAAATTAAAATATCAAATTATAAATAAAATAGAGTAAAATTTTTCACTCTGAGAACATTTAAGAATTTCTAGTATAACATTGAGTCAAATTTTATTGTGCCTTGATATTTATTGCCAATTTGTACAATGAAGGGTAATATTCATTTTTTAGATAATTTTTCTTTGAATATGTCTATTATTAGCATTCCAAATTTTAAGTGAATTGGTTGTGTTGAAAGAGCGTATTGCTTTCAGTCCGCTCGGAGATGTACTTAGACATATTGCAGTTTCTCTCTACTATCAATTCGCATTGTCAAATTACGAAGTGAACTGCTATTTATCATGATTATCATCGTCAACAATTTTTTTAACAATATTAACAGCTACATATACTATTTTTGACAAGATAAGATTTTCTGATGTAGAAGTTTCATATGACCTATTCATGTTGTTGGGGAAATTCTCCGACTTCTCAAGAGATACGTCTGACGAGATCGACATGTCGCCAAAGGATGCTCGATCATTCAATGCTTGACCGAACCATAACTTACAACAATGTGGATGGTGATAAGGTTGACGTCCACGGTTTGAACGTGAAAGATCGGAGACGGATTTCAACATAGCTCATATGAGAAGTCGATCACTTCAAGATGAGCGAAGGTATTGGTCGAAACTTTAATAGTTGAACGAACATTTGTTCATTTGATAAGTTGACAATGGTGGTCGAGCGTGGAGCACATGGCAGTAGTTACGAGCGGTTTTGTAAAGCAAGAAGGGAAGTCGACTAATGACATCTATATCTATACACTAAATAAAGGGGATTGCTCTGATGTCGTGTCCAACTTTTTCTTTTTTCATTATTACTCTTATAAATAATTTGACAAACAATTTATAATGGGGTTAGAAATGTAATTATAGGTAATTTACCCCATGTTCCACTGCCTTTAGAGGTACACTAAATAAAGGGGGTTCCTCTGATTTCGTGTCCAACTTTTTTTTCCTCATTATTATCCTTATAAATAATTTGACAAGCAATTTATAATGGGGCTAGAAATATAATTACAGGTAATTTACCCCCACGTTTCACTGCCTTTAGCGGTTATTATTTGTAGTTTCCACTATCCCACACAAGCCACCACTCTCACTTTACATCCTTTTTCATTGAGTTTCAATTCTCTTCTTCTTTACTCTTCCTTACCTGCTCCTTTCTCTCTGAAAATTGTTTGGGTTTTTATTTTCCTTTATCTTTTATTTCACATGACAGGTTAATGGATGTGAAACAGAACAAGGAAGGCAAGATGGTGCTCTACTTGGTACTTGAGTACATGGAAACCGATCTCAAGAAATTCACTTGCTTTTCCAGTCGAGTTGGACAAAACATCCCACCCGAAACCATATAAGTCCTCTCTCTATCTATTCATTCGATCTTTACAATATCAAATCAAAGTACTTTTCACTCTATTATATGCAAGATGACAAGACAACTAAGAAAATGCATATTCACTGATATCAAAAAGTGTTGTTATCTTCTTAACAATATTGCATGCAAAAACTA
Organism: Pterocarpus santalinus; assembly: GCA_031439595.1. Lineage (NCBI taxonomy): Eukaryota > Viridiplantae > Streptophyta > Magnoliopsida > Fabales > Fabaceae > Pterocarpus > Pterocarpus santalinus. The sequence continues at coordinate 66,473,808 of CM062532.1, forward strand.
AGTCATACCTTTTTTGTGACAAAACATTACATAAACTTTGTCTTTGATGGGTTCTAATTGTCATGGTTTGGCATCCAAATATACAGAAATAGATTGAATCTCTCCCTAGATTTGTCATATTTTAACTATGGTTATGCTTAAATTGTTTGGTTCTCTTCATCTTTGGAAAGTAAAACCTTGATGTGACACGTTTTATGGCTGCTTCAAAACATTTGAAGTTGCATTGTGCGAACTAGTATGAGTAGCTTGCCAAAGAAAGGTGGATAATGGGAGCGGCAAAGGATTAGCAACCTAAATCAGTATTGACCGAGGATTCTTTGAAGACGATTATTTATCAAAGACAACAAGCATGATGATATCACTCCAAAGGTTTTCCTGACTTGGCCTATGAAATTTACCATTTTTACCTTTTTTATTATTCATATTCAGTATCGTTAGGAAAATGGCATTATATTAAATTAGTTTTTACTTTTTGTGTGTGTTTATTTGTTGCTTTGCTATTACAAGATTAAATGTCAATTTGGAAAAAGTTTTGAGGCACATCTTGTAGGACATTGTAGCAGGGCACACGTATGGATTGGGACAAAATGTTTGAGCCATTTTCTAGGATAGTGGTATTTTGGGGATGAGGAGCTGAATGTGGAAGGTTTTTACTATGTTCAATCATGAATGAATGTTGATCATAATTGTGGGGAAGGGAGGGTCAAGAAAGCGAATGTCATTGGTAGCTTGGTCATAGTATCACACTCCTTACTAAGTGTCATTGAAGAAGAATAATAAGTAAGGCGCGCAGTTTGAACTTTGAAAACTTTTGAAGGTATTATTTTGTTTGAGAAGGAATATAGCATAGGCTAATATAATTATGGAATGATTTTATTGATTTTAGGCCAAAAATTTTATTTGGCCTGTTGTATAAAATTTAAAAATAGTTGGACAGGACAATATATTATTGTTAGTTCTGAGCAAAAGTTTGATGGATTAAGGTTAGGGCAATTAAAGATGTGTAAGACTCATTTCTATCTCAACTGCATCAAATTTCAAACTGCTCACTTGCAAATACATGATCAAGAAATATGGTTATGCTTTACAATAGGGAGATTTGTCTGCTGCTTTGCAATTTTTTTTTCCGGCATGAGTGTGGTCGTTAGCTATACATCTATATATTATGATTTGTTCCAAAACATACTAATAGTCTAATAGATTATAAATTCCGAATATTAATGATTTTAAAAAAATCTTAATAAAATAAAATAGATCATTGGCTTAAATATGTTTTCAGTTCTTATAAAATTAGCGAATTTTAGTTTTAGCCCTTAAGAATTTTTTTTTGTTTTAATCTAAACATTTCAAAAAAATTTGATTTTAATCTCTACCGCTAATCTGCCTTTGTTAAGTGATAATATGGATAATGAATAGTCACGTCACCTTTTCCATATTCAAGCAGGGACTAAAACCGAAATTTTTTAAAATATTTAGGTCAAAACAAGAAAAATTAAAAAAATTAGAAACTAAAACCAAAATTTATTAATTTTATAAGGATCAAAAACATATTTAAACTTAGATCATTTGATATTTGTTATTAGTGTAGATTGTGGAATCAAATCTATTTTACTATTAAGACTCTTATTCCCAAAAGCATATCTTATACGTGGTCAATTTGTTAAAGTATGGAGGTTTATTAAATTAATTTTATTTATCAATTAAGTCCTATTTTGATTATATTCTCCTATAATTTATATCTTATTGGCAGTATCTCAGCAAGCTAACATCTGAGCACTTGAAGAAGTTGTTTCTCTTTTACTTCTATTCTAATTTGTTTCCCTTCCTCTAACGAACCGGTTGGATAAAATCACTCCTTTAATATATTACAAAATATTAAAAATACTTTTTTGTAATTAATTTTGATATATTATTAGTGTAAAAGTTTTACAATATCATTCAATAACATACTTCTATTGTAAGATTTTTAGGATAATCAGTAGTTAAGCTAGATATTTTTACTAATATAAAAATACATAATCAAATATCTATGTAAAATTTTTTTTATATTGACAATATACCAAAATTAAATTTTACCTCTTTTACATCCATTTTTAAAGCTTTTGCGATACTTACAAACATAGTTGGAATATCCCATACTCATGAAATTTGCAAAGATTTTTTTTTTAACGGAGAAACGTGGTTAAAATTTAGTATTCTATATAAACTATTAAATTTAATTTTAATAAAAAAATAAATAATTTAATTTAAATATATTTTAAGTATAATTATTTATATTATCATCTAATTATATTTTAATATATTATGAAAAATATTCAACTTTTATATATACTAACAGTTTGACAAACAATAATGTGGCTGTCAACCCGCGTTTTTTAATTTTAATATATTGTTAATTATTCATATAACATATAAAACTTTATTAAATAAATAAATTTTGGATGATCAAAATGAAAAAACATTCACATTAATCACTATAATTATTCAAAATTTACTTATACAATGAAGTTCTACATGTTGTATGAATAATTTGAAATCAATGCTTAAAAAAAAAAAGTACAGTGCACACTGCTAGCACTACTATGAAGGGGCTGTGACATTTTAACTGCTTCTTGCTTGATCAAATTTTTTTTTCTTATTTTGTCCTTATCAAATATCATTATCATAAACAAAAAAAAAATTTATAAAGAATAAATCTATAAAATAGTTTTATAAAATACAACTGCTATATCCACTAACCCTTATCTCACATCTATGGTTTTTTCTTCCCTGCTATATCACCCACACCCTCTTCTCCCACTTTGCACTTTTGTTACACGTACCCATGTGCAGTTTTTCAGTTGTAATTTTTTTTTTTTTTTACGTTGCACAATCAAGCTTTTATGCTAACCAATGTGTAACAAAGCTTTTATACATAGTAAGAAGTTAGAGTAAGAAAAGTACATAAGTAAATAATATAATCTCACCTTATGTAATTTGATCATGTTAAAAATATATATATGGAAGTCATAATAAAAAGGACAAATTAATAAATAATAATAATCTAATATGTCTAATATCTATAAACAATAATTTTATATCAATTCACAATTTTAACATTAATCCCAAAAAAATAAAAAGGTAGCTTACAGCTAGTGTAAAGAAAGACAAAATTTGGAGCATTTAACCTGTATCTATCGAAAGACACGTATAAAAATATCGTAAGTTTGATTTGTCTATAAATACAAGTCCCGAAGATGGGACAAGGGTGGGAATTTTCACTCAAAACAATTACATACTCTTCAAGTCACAATGATGTTCAACAGTCCAGAGAAACTTGAGTAATCATTCTGCATCCTCTTCCAATTTCAATCTTAGGATTAGAGTTGCTTTCTTGTTTTTTATTTTATTTTATTTTATTTCTAATTCATGTTTATTTCTTACTCTTATTCATTTCAGTCATTTCATTATAAAATACACCTTAATATTTATATTTGGATTGTTCATCTACAAGTTTGTTCATACTTGCTTTATGTGATTTTGATTTTCAGTTGCAAAATTGAGTTAGAACATTCATTTGTCATCTCAACATCATTAGACAAGTTTGGCACAAAACTCTTGACTTGAGAATTCATAAGAGGAGTTGTTTTCACTTTCTAAATTGAGATTAAGAAGCAAATTTATTGTTTTTATTTGTTTGCTGACAGAAAAACAAGCAAAACACGTGTAGATTTTCGTTATATATTGATCAAGAATGTGAACTTTAACTAGGGTCCCACAAAAAATTCTATTATGGAGCGGTTTGATAAAGAAGTAAAAAAAGAGGAAAAAAATTATGAATTAAATTTATGAATAAAATTATATATAAAATTAATCTCTGAAATTTTTATTTTTATTTTTGCATTCAAATTAAACTCACCCTAATAATAGAAATCTACATATAATTAAGTCATGTAAAATTTTTTCATAAAAATATTCTTTCTCAATTTTTCATCTTATTAAGTTTTTCCTTTTTTGATTTGGGAAGAGAGATTGAGAGTGGGAGAAAGGGGTGCGATGGGTTCAAATTTGAACTTTGGTGTAGTTCTATAAAATTAAAATATTTTGTCACCTCGTCTCTTATGCCTCGACCATTATCTTATTAAATTTGGTAGTGTAGTATCAAGAGGTAAGATCATTTTTGACCCCACACATTGTTTATAATTTTAGAAAAAAAATTACTTTAACTACCATCTCTAATTTAAAATTGATGAACAATTTCTAAGGTAACATATTTAATTGGACATAATTTTCAATTTTTGAGAAATTTTTTATATTATCACTGAATTTAATTGATGTATTATTAGTATGAAAATATTTTATATAAATATTTAATTTTTTTAATATATTAGTAAAAATAATTAATTTTTATATTTATTGTCTTAAAAATTTTATATATAATTAAATAATAATATAAAATATTTTTATATTAATAATATTCTACTAAGGTGAGAGTTTTGACTGTTATAATGGTCCCATCAAATTTGAGAATGATAATCTTCAATAAGAACATAGCTGTCTGTGAAAAAAAAAAAAGACGAAAATTTCTTTTATCGAATGTGCTTGAAATGATGGCTAACGGGTAAAATATATTTATTGTTTTCTTTTTTTTTTTTTTTTAAATTCTACTTGTTTTCCTCGTTCTACAAACTATCACCTTCAACGAAGTGAAGAAAAGCAAATGACGGCACTACCCACACTTTATACAGCGACACGACGCGAGTGCATGATATTCAGATTCGGACATTTTTCTTAGTCATTATCCAGGAGATGTAATTATGTGGTTGTTGTTTATCATTTTTTATTCTTTTCTAATTCTAAAACGACTTCTTAAAAAATATAATTATTCATCACTTTGTCCTTTTCTCTTTCTCTTTTATTTGAGGTGCATTCGTTTAAATTTTAAAATATATTTATATAATACTTTTTAAAACTAATTATTTAATTATCTTAAAAAATATATTTTTGTAAAAGACTCAAACAAACCCAGCCTACTTCAATAGCTTATAATCACTACAAAATTACTCATCTACTACCTCAATTAATATACTCCCTGTATATTATTTTTAATTATATTTTTATCTAAATTATCAATATTAAAATTTATTAAACTTTGAGTATTTAATTTAAGCTAAGTCAATTTGTTACGAGAACAAAGTTCTATTAAGTTTTTTTTTTCTACTTATAAGAATTACATTCAAGACTTCATTTAAAAGATGAAAAAGTGTGAAGTCACCTAAATTAATAAATTAATAAATTATTATTATTATTATAAATGTTCCTACTTTTTGTAAAATAAAAATAAAATAAAAACTAATATCCCTTGGAAAAAATTTTTTTTGGCTTTAGCTAAATAATTTCACATATAGGACAGAAAATGAATCAAATCAACTCATAAATTATTTTTTAATGGGTTCATTAATAGTTCGATAAACTGAGCTCGTGAACTCATATGTCGAATTTGTGTAGGAGATTTGAATTCATTTATTAAATGAATCAAACTTAAACTTTATTATATTTAATTCATTAGCTTATGAATTGATTCAATTTATATATATGTGTATATATGTTTATATATATATAATTAAATTTTATTATTGTTATTATTAAGACTATATTCTTGTTATTAAATATTTTATAATTTATTAAATTTAAAAGATTTAATTTATATATAATTTAAACTATTTTATTAAATTTAAATAACTCATAAATTAACCTAAATTTAATTAATGTTTAATAAATTGTGCTCAAGTCTAGAATTAGCCTCGCATGAATTCAAGCTCAGTTCGAATTCGGCCTAATATTGAGGCGCACTTCCGGCTCTACACGTCTCAATTTTTTGCAAGTCTGAGCCAACAGTGGCCGCAGTTTGCCAATTTGTATGCTCTCTCCAACGGAAGAAGAGCCACACTGACGACACTTTCCCTTTCACCAAACACAAAAAGCAACTCTAAAGTTAGTTAAAGTCCCAATTTTTCAATTTGATTCCCTCTTCTCCTTCCCTTTCACTTTCAGTCTCTAATATGCATCCAACCCTTCTTTCCCCTCCGCAGATTCAACACTTGATTCGGTGACTTATATCTTTTTCTGGTGCCGATCTTTCGTACCCATTTCTGGGTACTCATTGTTTTCAGCTGAAACTGAACTCATGAGGCTAAGCCCAGCACAATGATTCAATGGATTCCCTTTTTGGGTGACTAGAAGAAGCTCGTTTGGGCTTTTGTAGATGGGATCAATACCCCATTAATTTTTTTCGTTTTTTTTTTTTTTTGTTGGTTGTTAGATGCATCAAGCTCATCAAAGTAAAGACCTTTAGTTTTGAGATTGATTGTTCTGTCTTTTTTTTTTTTTTTTTCTGTTAAAGCAAATGTTATTGCATTTCTGGGGTTAGTGGAATGTGCCGCAGTTTGTAAAGTTTTGATTTTTGAAGAGGAAGCTTATTGTGGAGATCTAGGACTTGGTTCGTTTCTTATGCCCCATGAGGACTTTCTTCACTGCTGAATCATGTAAAGAAGCCCACCCAAATGCCTTAAATCCACAGTCTTGGCTCCAGATTGAAAGAGGAAAGCTTCCCAAGCTTTCATCACAGTCATCTTCTGCATCAATGTAAGTTTCTCCGCTCCTTAATTTCAATTTGAACCTTAAATTATTGCAAATTTAATTAATTCAGTGTTTTTTTATGTTTTTGGTGGGGTGTTGGGGTGTGTGGTTTTCTGTGAAATACTATAGAGAATCTCTAATCAAGGTTCCACAGCCGCCTATACTGCCATTCTATAAACCTATTGATTATGTGGAAGTTTTAGCTCAAATCCATGAAGAACTCGAGTCATGTCCTCCACAGGAGCAGTCGAATCTATTTTTTTTACAATACCAGGTCTTTAGGGGCCTTGGGGAAGTTAAACTGATGCGTAGAAGCCTCCGCGGGGCTTGGCAGAGAGCCAACACTGTTCATGAGAAGATTATATTTGGGGCGTGGTTGAAATATGAGAAGCAAGGGGAAGAGCTAATAGTTGACTTGCTAAGCACTTGTGGTAAATGTGCAAAGGAGTTTGGGCCTGTAGATGTAGCATCACATCTTCCATTTGATGGAAGTGTAAGTTCCCAGGAGAGAATTTTGACCAATAAAAATGAGGTACCACAATATGTTGTATTTATGATCGGAAATGAGAAGGTAGTTTGTGATAGACAAAAGATTTCTGAACTTTCAGCACCATTCCATGCAATGCTTAAAGGGTATTTCAGTGAGTCACTTTCTGAGACTATAGATTTGTCTGAGAACAATATATCTGCTTTAGGCATGAGGGCAATAAGTTATTTCAGTTTGACTGGCAGTTTAGGTGAGTTCCCTCCAAATCTTTTGTTGGAGATATTAGTTTTTGCAAACAAGTATTGTTGTGAAAGACTCAAAGATGCTTGTGATAGAAGACTTGCATCCTTAGTTTCCTCCAAAGAAGATGCTGTGGAGCTTATGGAATATGCTCTTGATGAGAATTCAGCTGTCCTTGCTGCATCTTGTTTACAAGTCCTCTTACGTGATCTTCCAAACTGTTTGAATGACAATCGGGTGGTGGAGATATTTATTCGTGCTAATAGGCAGCAGCTTGAAGTCATGGTTGGGCCAGGTTTATTTGCACTATTCTGTTTCTTAAGTGAAGTTTCTATGAACCTTAATTCTAGTTCAGACACAACAGCTCATTTCCTGAAAAGATTAGTTGATTTTGCTGAAAATGACAAGCAGAGATTGCTGGCTTTTCATCATTTGGGATGTGTAAGACTCTTAAGGAAAGAATATGATGAAGCACATCGGCTATTTGAGGGGGCTGTAAAAGTAGGCCATATTTATTCCATTGCTGGTTTAGCTAGACTGGACTATATAAAGGGTGAGAAGCTTTTATCTTATGAGAAGCTCAGCTCAGTCATTTCCTCTGTTACTCCACTTGGATGGATGTACCAGGAAAGATCACTATATCGTGAAGGTGATATAAGGTGGCAGGACCTTGAGAAAGCAACTGATCTGGACCCTACTCTTATATATCCGTATATGTATAGGTCTGCCACTTTAATGAGGACACAGAATGCTCAAGCTGCACTGGCAGAAATCAATCGGATTCTTGGGTTCAAACTTTCATTAGAGTGCTTGGAATTACGTTTCTTTATCTATCTGACTCTTGAGGACTACAAAGCAGCTCTCTGTGATATTCAAACAATTCTTACACTGCGTCCAGAGTATAGAATGTTTGAGGGGCGTGTTGCTGCATCTCAACTCTGTACTCTAGTGCGTGAGCATGTTGAACATTGGACAACAGCAGATTGTTGGGCACGGCTATATGACTGTTGGTCTGCAGTTGATGATATTGGATCTCTATCGGTTATCTACCAGATGCTTGAATCTGATGCGGCAAAAGGTGTTCTATACTTCAGACAGTCATTGCTTCTGCTGAGGTATGTTTTGAATGTTTGGAAGCCAATAGGATAGGGTTAGGGGTGAAGGGATTGGGTAGTTTGCTAGAGGTCATAGGTTTAAATCTCCATGCCATCATTGTAACCCAAAAATGAATATGATGAATGTTTGGTATGTATCATTAATTTTTTAAAGTCTTGAAATAACCTACCATCAAGTGTATTAGGAATCTGATTTGGTAATTGGGGTTTTATATTTACAATATTTGAGCACAGTATGTTCCATCTTCAATGAAAGGTCAACAATAGTTACTTTTAATTTTCCTGTTACGTGTATTTGGGATTCTCTGTTTATTTGAAGTTGCCACATCTGTAACAATTAACTACTGTAGAGGAAGATAAAACCACAACATATAATATTTCCCTTTGAGATCCAAGTTACCCCAGCAAAAGTGCATTTGGAAAGGAAAATTCTCGGGCTTTAGGATCCTCTTTCATTCATCTAAATGCTGACTGGAATTTTTATATGCTAAGGACATTATAAATATGACATTTTTATTTGATTTAGGCTGAACTGTCCGGAGGCAGCTATGCGGAGTTTACAATTAGCTCGGAAACATGCATCAAGTGAGCATGAACGACTTGTATATGAGGGGTGGATCTTGTATGATACAGGCCATTATGAAGAAGGGCTCCGGAAAGCTGAAGAGTCTATTAGTATCAAAAGGTCTTTTGAGGCCTTCTTCTTGAAGGCCTATGCATTGGCAGACTCTAGTCCGGATTCATCATGTTCTGCAACTGTTATCTCACTTTTGGAGGATGCCTTGAAGTGTCCTTCAGATAATTTGCGCAAAGGTCAGGTATGGTTCTATTGTACCACTTTTGGAAAATTATTTTCACTATTTAATAACTACTAGCTGTGCATGTGTTAAGAACAGACTTCCAATCTAAAAGGGATGAGTTGTTAGGTGGAGGCTCTAGTTATATATCTAACACGCCTTCTCACCTAAGAACCATTTGGACTTGAAGCGTGGACAATGTACAATCTCATGTTTACCCTGATATTGTCTTTAAAGGATATGATATCACTATTTGATTATAAAATTTTTAGTCCTTACTGCAGTCAATAAATATATGGAACACTGATCGTTTTAGTTATATGCAATTCTGTCAGGCCATGGAAGGTCCGCATTAAATTATTGTATTCGTTTCACCCTAGATTTTGGGTGTTTTGTCATCTTCTGATCCCCAAGAAAAGAAAATATTAATATCTGCTTTGCTGGATATCTTTTATGATACATAGCTTTGATCATCTCAGTTTTAACCATTGTACTTTACCCTAATATTGGCTTAAAGGAGATGGTATTACTATTTGATCATTAATTCCTTCTAGTTCTTTTGTGGTGTTAACCCAAACCTAGAACAATGTATTTAAGGGGAAGGTTTAAATGCTATCTGTGTGACAATGACATCACTGCTGCCTCAGTTGCCAGTTTCTGCTGTCTCAGTTGCCAGTTTTTTCCATCGTTCACTGGAAGTTGGCTTGTCTAGATGCTGCATTCATCTGTTGCAGTGTGCCATCAAACAATAGACCATGACATTAAAATGAAAGTGCTTTCTGACCTACCCGCTTTGCAATGTAAATTCTGGATTCTACATCCATGTTTTGTCATGGTCATAAGCTCTGGTAACTCTCTGTAAAAGTCCTGGATGTGCCCTATGAAGTGTCTGTTGTTTGAGCTGTAGGTAATACTAATACGAAATTTTAAGTGATATACAAGGATAAGCTGAATCTGCCATCATTGATGTCAGTATATAAAGACTGATAAGTTGTTAGCCATTCGTTTCCACATTATATTTTTGGAATCTTATAAGATCCCATATAGTTATGCAAATTTGGGCATAATTACTTTGTAGTTTTACTACTAATTCTTCCATTTGGTTTTCCAGGCACTGAACAATCTTGGAAGTGTTTTTGTCGATTGTGAGAAATATGATTTAGCAGCTGATTGCTATATCAATGCCCTTAAAATCCGACATACGCGAGCCCATCAGGGTCTTGCTCGTGTTCATTATCTCAAACAAGATAAGGCTGCTGCCTATAAAGAAATGACCGAACTTATTCAGAAGGCAAAAAACAATGCATCTGCCTATGAGAAGAGGTCTGAGTACTGTGAACGTGAACTTGCACAGGCAGATCTGGAGATGGTGACTAGATTAGATCCACTTCGGGTGTATCCTTATAGATATCGTGCTGCTGGTAAATATTTTACCTTACTTAACTCACCTGCATAGTCATTAATCATAATGTCTAAGGATAGCAAAATGCAAAAGATCTGGAATGGTTCTGCTAGATTCTATATTGAAACTGAACGTGTTCCAAGGCATTGCTTGTGTATCTGTATGCATGTTCATGTGCCTTAGTGTGTGCAGGTATGTGTGCACATGTTATAAAGCTAATCATGGAATATTGGGCAGCTGTGCTCTCAATTTTTGATGGCTTAGCTCCTACACCTTAGCTGGCCTGTTTTGGGGTTCCATGTTAAACACTTTTGCTTCGTGTTATTGACAATCAATTAACATAAATGTTTTTACCCTATGTTAAATTTATTTTAGTTGTATTGCTATCTATACCCTTTTTTTTGGGCAAAGGACCAATTTATTATTGGGAGAAATATGAATTAGAAATTTGTAGCAAAATATTTCCAGTTTAAAGAATAAAGACAAATAATGGAAGAGTGGTTCATAATTTTCAGAGAGCAATAAATGTGCTAATGATATATTAATCGGCCACACGTTTGATATTTTCTTCCTAAAATGTATTATTGCCAAGAATTTCTAAATTCTAATGCTCCACTTGCTATTAATATTTTACAATAACAAATTCAAATTTTGTGGAGAAAAGACATTTGCTTTTGTGGGGCTGGGTTTCATTTTCTTTTTGTTTGTCTCTCTTTTCCCATCATGATTTGTGCTGTATCTTGAAAGTTTCTTAGGACCACATCTCTCTGGACCACAGCAGGTATATTAACAGGTTAATAGGAAGTTTGTGAGAATATATATGTATGAAATAGCTTTATTTATTATTCATAATTTGTGGGATTTGATCAAGGAACTGCCTCCACGGCCAATAACCTTTGGAGTCTGATAATTACCACCTTCAGGTTTTATGGGAAAGAGATTATGTCTTCAAAATCCCATAGACACCTGCTTGATGTGGTTCCTAATTAACAAAAACGCAATGTTGGAACTAGTTATTGCATGTTGAGTGCTGGTTTATTCTGATGTTACTTAGATCCATACCTTTTGTGGTTCAGCAATGTTACTCAGCTAGAAGGATGTAACTAGAATGTTTGACAGAAATCATTGAGGTGGTTGGATAAAATATAGGGGTAGGGCCCACTTGTTAATTCAAAAGTCACTAGTCTTGTCACATCATTCTGGCACATAATTTCTGGCAAACATTCTAGCAGTATTGCAATTTTCTTTGTGGTTTCTATGTTAAAATTCTAAATCATCGGGTATTGTCAATTATCACTGGCGTTTTGTTGTAGCTAGTATAAACAGTAGTGCGGAAAAAGTGTATTTGATTGATGCATGTGGTTGCAGTATTGATGGACAACCGCAAGGAAGATGAGGCCATTGCTGAACTCTCCAGAGCCATTGCATTTAAAGCTGACTTGCACCTCTTGCACCTAAGGGCAGCATTCCATGAACACAAAGGGGATGTGTTAGGTGCGCTAAGAGACTGTCGTGCTGCACTCTCTGTGGACCCAAACCACCAAGAAATGTTGGAACTACACAGTAGAGTTAATAGCCACGAGCCATGACAATGAGTCAAACAACAATTTGCATCACTGTATGTGACTTTTGGCTGATGGAGATGCACATTGAAAAATTGTAACCTTGGCTTGCATTGAATGGTTATTGGCTACACCATGAAGAATGGAAAGTGACCACATTCTAAGTTGCCATTGGCTGAGGCATGAAAAATCAAATATGTAGAATGGAAAGTATAGTGAAATTATGTTCCTGTCTATAGTAATGAACATGTGAATTCTTACCATTTTTTTTCTTTTCTTCCCAAGGAGGGGATGGTCCAAATTTTGTAATTGTTGATCTTTACTTTTTGGGTATGTTGTGAGTGTCGGATACGTTGTTTATCTCCTATTTGTTTCTTGATTAGAATAGGCGGGACAATATATGAATATAATTATTTACTATATAATTTAAGGGTTTAAGATAAATCCACAAAAAAAAAAAAAGAATTTTCTCTCTGGCCATTTTTGAATTTAATTAAAAGTAAAACGCTGACGAAAAGTTGAGTGTAACACAATAATTACTCCTGTGTCATGTTGACTCTTTTTTTTCCTTATTCAAGTATTAGCCAAGAAACTGATTAAAATATTTAAATGTCAGAAGTTTTACGTGCAAATTAATAGGAACTGTTAACCAACAGTTAGAAATTTTTCAAGTAAATATCAAAAGTGTGTAGGGGCGATTAACCGAAAGGTTTGATAATTTCCCCCTGATCTATAGATACTTAGTCCTCTATCCCATATGAGTCTGGTTAAAAACTCGCAAGGTAGGGAGGAGTAACTGTGCTGTGGAACGGGCCCAATGTGGGTAGAGAAACGTTTGTTGTATGTTTTATTTTGACGCAAATCAAATGTGAGGTGTTTTTTACCGTTGACTTTAGTTAAAAAAATTGAAAATATAAATTATAAATATTTTCAACGTTTGATTAACACATGCGTCGCCACTTTCGTCCGAAACGGACGTTCATATCATGTGGGTAAGGTCAGTCTGTCTTATCCCGCATCCGTAGTCTGAAAAAGCAACACATTTAATTTAGCTAGTAATGAAGTCTACTCATTCAGAGAAAAACGATACTTTCGCATTATACTTTGTAAATCATGCATAACATCAGTCAACAACATCTAGATATTGTCTCCTACCTACAGATCATTTTATCTGTCATCTTCAATACTATTCTTGATCAATATTTTCGCAACATTTTAACTTTTTTATGTAATCAACTTTTTTACGTAACCAAATTGAAATGGATGAGTGCCGCCCCGATTTGATAGGACCCCATTTTCACCTGAAACTCTTGCTCCAACTTCATGTATGAAGAATTAAGTAGTTATTATTCGTCTGTTCTAGGATTAGAAAGTACGGAATGATTAAATTTTCTCAAACAAGTTCTGGATCCCCTTCAATTGTAGCCAAGAAGTATGACCATTTTCACAAAAGTAAGATTTCTATACAATGAAAGTTATTTTATATTTTACTTTATAACATATTTTACTATACACCGTGTTAATTATGATATTTGAAGCACTTTGTAGGTGCGTTACATCCAAACCATAAGACCAATGAAGCCTTTACTTGATTTAAGAAAAAAGACACAACCAATCAATCGAGGAATTAAATTAAAAATCATGGGGCAAACAATGTCCTTTGTCCTAGCTAATTGAAAAACCGATCAAGAATGTACAAACATGGTGAGGGCCAACACCGGCAAATGGCAGTGGCAGCTATTGAGTATTTCACCCTTGAGAACTGTTTTTTAAGCCCTTAAATTCCTAAACATCCTAGACACCTCTATAGAGAGAGAGACAGGAAAAAAAATTATAAAAGGAAGTTAAAACTGCTGGAGGGAAAAAAAAAAAAGTAGGGGGGGGGGGGTAGAAAGAGAATATCGGGTGACCATACTTTTTGGCGTGTTCAAATAGAATTGCTCTTTGACCCTTACGTACATTGGAGCACAAAGGTTCCCATCGTCTCCCAATTCTTTTATAACCACAGATTAGACAGGCAAAGGACTCGATCTGCCCCTCCCTGCCCAGGGGAGTCAACTACTAAAGTTGTAAATTCCCATCCTAATCCTTTCCTTTTCACGTGTGGGCTCTTGGTGTCGCATGTGAGTTCTCATTAGGCTTTTAAACGCTCTGCAGGTGTTTGTAGTCAGAAATTAGTCCATGTTTTTGAAGATGTCGCTCATTCTATTTAGCGTTATAAAGTCGTCCCTTAGTCTGTCACAAAATAAAAAGTTTCTTCACAAGAAACAACTAACAGCTAATTAAAAAGAGCCTAGCATTCACGGACAAGCAAATAATTGGTCTGATGCTATTGGTTAAGGAATCAATAATTATCCATGGACAAACATGTAATTGTAACAACCAGATACTTTGCCTGTCCACATCAGACTTGATTTGGTCCACATTTTAAATAATGGATCCTAAAGGGCTTTTATGAAAATATCAACGGTGTATACCTGAAAAAAAATTCAACCAGAAATAATCATTTGTTAACAATTTAAGATAGAAAGACTAATATTTTTATTCAGTATTAAAAATTTACAATTAAGTGTACAATGACTAATCACCGGGATATTTTAAATTCATAAGCACTACGAAATAATTTTCCTCATTAGGTTGGAGACACCTTCCAAAAGAAAGGGCAAAAAACATAAAACTATGGTTTCAGAGGGAGAAAAAAAAAAAAAGAGACAAACACCAATAACTTGTGTGCCAAATTAAAAAAAAAAGGGGTCTGGTTAAACAAATCTAGTACTTACCAGAAGGTTGTAGAACATTCATGGGGTTTATCTCCATAATATTTAACTCCCTATCAATAGCATCTCAACAATATAATAATACATAACGTAAGAACTGAGAACCAACGCAGAACGATAAGTGTTGCCTCTTTTTTATTGGGTCACAAAGTAATAATATTATAATCTAGCAGCACAAGGTGGCGATGCACGACATACATATTTAATGGGGTTATGCACATTATCTAACCGGTTTAAGATTAAATAAATGCAACTTGTGGATATTGGTGGGAACCAAAGATGCTCCTGGTAATAACCGTGGCTGATTCAGTCACTCATATCCCGGGGGTATGTATATGGACTATACTAATATAGTCTAGTAGCGTGTCACACTGGTTACTTGCCAAGTGCCAACACGTGGTTCGTGTCAAATTATTTTTTATTATTTTTTGGCAACATTCGTGTTGCATTCTTTGCCTTCAGTTGCTATCTGCTTCATTTTACCCCAAAAATTGCTTTAGGGACCAATGGCCCTATACAAGGGGCTGTGACTCAGGAATGGAGGGAATGTTGGTGCTTAAATATTTCTTGTATTCACGCGCCAGCCCAATGAGAATGATTATGGGTTACTTTATTTTGCATTTAAGCATAGCGCCAATTTGATTACGATAACAAACTTTAAATTTTAATTCAATTTATTAATCATCCTTCATTATATTATCTTTTTTTTTTCTTTCTGGTAAATATCCTTCATTATATTATTATATCTCGTAAAATATTTCAATCAACCGTGTTAAAGAGTTTTTATTTTAAGCGAAGGCTGCGCGATTTTATTTCACAGTCCAATTAAAGCACAACTTAAATAAGAATTTTTGGAAAAAGAAGGGTCATATTGTGTGTGTGCACGTGTGCATATGCGTCTGCGGGGGAGAAAAGGATCAATTAACACTATTGTGAGTCAAAATTCCTCTTATCTAATGAATTATTGGAATTTTTTTAACATTTATTGTTAAGTTAAAAGTTCATGTTTTATAAATAATTTTTATGAAATTTTAAATGAATACAATTTTTTTTAATATTATTCTGTGATATAGATAAAAAATAATGTAATACATATTACATACTTTTAAAATATATAAAATAAGAACTATTTAATTATATTTTCATTAATATTTATTTTTTAAAAAAGTTTAATATAAATAATCTACATGATAGCTAAGTGTAATTGAACTATGGAATTTGAGACTTTCAATTAAGTTGGGGCAACCCGCTATCAGTTGAGCTTTGCACTCATTGATAAAAGTTTATATATTATAGATTATGTATTTATAAATTCAAAATTATTTAGTAGATTTTCTATTTATATTGAAATAAAGCATACTAATAAGAATATTATTTAACACAAACAATATGTTAGATAGTTATAAATCAAATATTAGATAGATAAAAATTATATTATATAAAAAAATATTGAATGAACACTTCAAAAAAATTATTGAATGATATAAATATACTTAAAGTTTGTACCGATACTATTTAGTATAAAGATTGACCTAAAAACAAGTTTTATCAAGAATAATGTGCTTAAATATCACGTATTTAGTGTCTGCCATACAGCTTATGGAGCTTTTTCATCATCTAGTTTTTTGGTACGGTAAGGTCCATTAATTGACATCAAGCTCCTTTATAAATAGTATTCCAGGTGTACTGCGACTACGCTGACTTACTGTCTTTAGTTAACTTTCCTGGATAAGCCATAATGCCATGTTGAATTTAATTAGCAAAGATGGTAGATTTGAACAGAAATGTATATCGAAAGAAATCAGTTCAAATAATTAATTTGCCAATGTTGTAATTAGAGGAAAAAAACAGACTTTATGCTTGAATTATAAGCTATATATACTTTATTTATAGGCATTTAAAAAGATGTAAACAATCTTTAAATTTTTTTAAATATATATTTTAATTCTTTTATTAAATTTTTATCTATTATTAATAGAAAATAAGTATATTATGTCCTTTAAATTATAAGTCATAAGTATTTTAATTCTTAAACTAAAAATTAATATATAACTAAATACCTTAATATTTCTTGAACATATGCTTTGTTTGTCAACAATAAATGAAAAAGTAAACAAAATAATCGATTTATATAATTAAAAAATATTAAGATCAATTTATATATTTTCAAAATTTTAAGAATAAAATATATAAATATTTTTTTTCCCTTATAATTATGTTTGGCTTGGATGATGAAAAAGAAAAGAGTAGATAAATCTCTTTTATTCTTGGCAAGCTTAGGGGTGCCCAATCAGCTAATTAAAAAGTCTAATTGAAAGAAAGGTTGACTGATGGTCTCAAGCAAGGTTAAGAAAATCAAACCAGATATCGAATCAGTCAAGATAGGGGTTCAGAGGTTCAACCAGATATCCAATCGGGACATAATAAAATATATATTTAATCATTTATATATATAAATATATACATATAATTAATTAAAAAGCAAAAAATTATATTAAATTATAATTAATGTAAAATAATATTTATTATGAGGCACTTTATCAGACATTTTAAATATAAAATTTATTTATTTTAATTTTTACTTACATTTCATTTAAAAAATACTCACAGGCAGTATAACAATCATTCTTTATTTTTTATTTTTAAATTAATTTAAGAGTATATAGCAAATAAGTATGTTAAAAGAATCAAGATTTAAAAAAAATGAATTTTTGTTTTGATTGATATTTTTCTTTTTCTTTTTTTATAAAAGAAATAATAGCATTTTTATCAAAATTAAAAATAATTGGTCAACTGATTTAATCGATCTGGTTCACACTGATTTTCCCGGTTTTGATCGATTCTTAACAAATTTTGACCACAATCGATTTTGTGATGAAGATCGGACCGGCCTGGGGTCCAATTCTCGGTTGTACCGGTCCGACCAGCAGATCCAATTCGATTCTCTCTTCCTTCCTCCCAAGTGAATGTACCTTGTATATATATATATATATATATATATATATATATATATATATATATATATATATATATATATATATATATATATAGTTGGTATATATTTAATTCATGATGGTGTAACTGATGAAAACACTTGGCATTTGGGAGAGGGGTTTGTCTGTAATGCACCTGCCTATAAATGGTGCTTCAAGCACATTATATGTTGGCTTAATTTTATAGTGGGTATATCCATACTTCTCTATATATGTGATACATATTAATATCTCTCTCAAACTTTCAGTCTTCCCGCATGAACCTTCTTCCTCCTCCTTCCCTACTCTTGCCAGCATCGACCACCATCTCACCCCTCAGTACCCCCACGGCGTCCTCCCTCTTCGCCGTTAGCTTCGTCATCGCTCCCCACTAGAGCCAAATCGTCGACCCTCAAAGTCGCCGCCATCAACAGTTAGTTCTTGCCGACAACCCAATATCCCTGACATTGAGAACCTAGCCACTGTAACTTGCCCACCACTGGCTGCTGCAACTCGTTCGAAAAGGAGCAACACCAACCACAACAATCATCCCTACTACTCAGCCACCCTTCATCATCGACCTTCGCGGCGGCCATGCTTCCTCGTTGGCATCGGTGTTGCAGGCGACGTGAGCGGGGTCCTGCTCGCAGACCTCGCGAAGGGATAAGCGAGGGTGGCAAGAGGCGAGCTTGTTGGCAGCGTGGACCTTGGAGTCACAGGGGGAGCAGAGGAAGGCGGAGTCATTGCGGCAGTAGAGGGTGGCAGTGGTAGACTTCCAAGAAGCTTGGAAGCCAGGGCTTGTGATCGAAGACAGTGGGCAAAAGCTGTGACACGTGGCGGGGAAGAAGCCACAGCACAGGCGGTGAGGTGGTGGCCAGTGCTGATGCACTTAGGGGAAGGAGACGATGATCAGCGCTGGGGTGGAGGAGAGAATAAATGTTGGGTTTACTACATTGCATCATTTTTGGTTGGTGTATACATACAT
Organism: Pterocarpus santalinus; assembly: GCA_031439595.1. Classification (NCBI taxonomy): domain Eukaryota; kingdom Viridiplantae; phylum Streptophyta; class Magnoliopsida; order Fabales; family Fabaceae; genus Pterocarpus; species Pterocarpus santalinus. Next base: position 66,492,763 of record CM062532.1, read on the forward strand.
CAGGTAATCTCGGCTATTAATCTGTCAAATACGTGAAGCACCATAATAAAGCTGGGTGCATTATAGATGGACCCTTGGGAGAGTACTTCCCAGTCGAATAGGCCTGCAGCGTAGAGTTTCCGGGCCATCTTCTTTTTCTTTTTCTTTTTTTCAATTTTTTAATTTTTTTCTGAACCTTTTCCTCATCTAAACAATTTTTTTAAAAAATTCAAAATATATAACTAAAATATCTGACAAGCGAGCTGACATTAGATTTGTGTACCTACGGAAATACCACGCAGGTCATTCTCCAAAGTCCAAATTTTCCTGCCCCTTGGTTTAGCTCTGCTGACCAAGCAGAAGGAGCGTGGCCTTTATTCATTCGTTCATTCATTATTCTCCTACTTCTACTACTCAAAGCCTCTTGCATAATAGTTCCTTGTGGTTCAGAACTGAATCCATTAAGTGTCTAAATAAGATCGTGCCACCAAATTATCAGAAAGGTTGTGTTTAATTTGTCATCAATCAGATCAAATATTACACAAAGTCTGTGTGCCAGACCAAAACCACCGCTCTTTCATTTCGAGCTAACACGTGAACCCCACACCATAAAATAATAGAGACCTCCCCCACTATCACACCACCGTGCTACCCTCTGTAACTTCCAGAAACTTCTAAGCCAAGAACCCTCTCTCTCTCTCTCTCTCATCCACTTGCTATTTGAGGAAAGGGTTTCAATATAATAACACGATATTGCTCCCAAGATGTCTAGAATGTTCTTATAAACCATTCTCTTATTTTAATTTGTTTTGCGCTACGCTCCACTATTCTTTCTTTCTATATAACCTCTCCATACATATCCCCAATAGCTTTCTTCGTAGATAGGGTATGAGTATGACAAACTATCCGTTCTTTTTTAACTGCCTAAACGACTTTCCCAACAAGGAAAACAGAGTTCCCCTGCATTTTTGAGAAAGAGAAACCATAGTCGAAACCTTCACTTTTTCTTCTCGTTCCACTGGTCACTACACGTTCAATCTTTTCACTCAACCTCATTTGGGTTACACTGTACAATACCCTTTTTTGTACCCTTCTTGTTCTACTACTACTACTTCTTCTTCTTCTTCTTCTTCTTCTTCTTCTTCTTCTTCTTGATAGGTTTGAGTTGCAATTTTCTTCTTTGTTAAGTCCTTCCTAGTTTTTGCATTGAAGGAACCTCATAGACATTAACAACAATTCAACAATAGGAAGAAGAAAACCAGATTAACATATCGAAACTAGGAAACACCCCGTCAAGTTTTCTTGATTCTTGAAGATGAGCTATCTGTACCCGGTGAAGGAAGAGGAGATGGAACAACCATCCTCATCACCGTCATCATCTTATGCAGGTGGTGGTGTTGGTGACAATCCAATGGTTCCTCCTCCGCAGCCAATGGAAGGGCTCCATGAATTAGGGCCACCACCATTTCTCACCAAGACCTTCGATGCAGTGGACAACCCCACCACCAACCACATAGTCTCATGGAGCATGAGTGGCGCTAGCTTTGTGGTTTGGGATCCCCATGCCTTCTCCAGGGGCCTCCTTCCCACATACTTCAAGCATAACAACTTCTCCAGCTTTGTCAGGCAACTTAACACTTATGTAAGTGATCTTTCTTCTCTTCAACAGCATCTCTTTCTATCTCTTTATGCTTCCTCAGTTGTGTCTTACTCTTTCAGTGTCTATGAGATTAGTGTCTTACATGTAAGGACAGATTGTAAGTTTGTAACCCAATCAAGAAACCAGTTTCATGTTTCCTTTGAATGAAAAATATGAGAGTTTTCTCCTTTTTCTGCAATATTTTGTCCCCATCCAATGAGGAAAAAGGTGTTGTTTCTGGAATCCTTTTTGTAATGACATATAATCTCATTTTTCTGTTGTTTATTATTATTATTATTATTATTATTATTATTATTTTCTTCTTCCTAATCAACCGCATGTAAGTTTTATTATTTTTTATTTTTCTACTCTATAGAAAATTATTATCTGGCATTGTATGATTGAATATTTAATTCGATTGGTCTTTTGGGTTCTGGATTTCTCTTACCTGCTCCTGCGGTTTGAGAACATTCATTGAAGATTTTCAATTTGGCACTCTCTCCGATTCCAATTATAATATCAATCACAGTTCCAATTCCATTTTCTTTTTCAATGCGTGTGTGTGTGTTTTGAGTGTTTGGTTTTTTACACTAAATTTGGATTCAATTTTTTGCAGGGTTTTAGAAAAATTGATCCCGATAGATGGGAGTTTGCAAATGAAGGATTCCTTAGAGGGCACAGGCACTTGTTGACAAGCATAAGGAGAAGGAAGGCACCTTCCCAGCCTGCACCTTCCCAACAACCACAACAAGCACAGGCACAACAAGGTCGCTGTGTTGAAGTTGGCCGTTTTGGACTAGATGAAGAGATTGACCGTTTGAGGCGTGACAAGCAGGTTTTGATGATGGAGCTTGTGAAGCTTAGACAGCAGCAACAGAACACCAGGTCCCACCTTCAAGCAATGGAGCAAAGGCTAAAAGGGACAGAAATCAAGCAGCAACAGATGATGGCTTTCTTAGCTAGAGCCATGAAGAACCCGGTTTTCATTCAGCAAATGTTGCAACAGAAGGAGAAGAGAAAGGAGCTTGAAGAGGCCATAAGCAAGAAGAGAAGAAGGCCAATTGAGCAAGGGCCCGGTGGAGGGAGCAGCCACACTGTGAAGGTTGAGCCACCAGAGTCTGGTGAATATGGGTTTGGAGTGTCAGAGCTTGAAGTGCTGGCTATGGAGATGCAAGGCTTTGGTAGAGGGAGGAGAGAACAGGAGGAAGAGCCACAAGAGAGGCTGGACAAGGAACTTGATGAAGGGTTTTGGGAAGAGTTGTTCAGTGAGAATTTTGAGGGTGAATTGGGCAGTCGAAGTACTCCTCAGGGTGGTGAGGATGAAGATGTCAATATGTTGGCCAATCGCTTAGGTTACTTGGGTTCAAGTCCTAAATGAAACTACATTGGATCATGATTGGACTTTCTTCATTTAGGTTCATGTGGTGGTGTTCATCCCAACTGGGCAAGACAGTAAAATCACCAAGCAGGATTATCTGTGGAAAAAAATGATTTACTTTTTGGTGTTTCTAACCCCATTTTATGTCCTTTTGTAGCACTACCTGGTAGGACCTAAATTTCTCACTTTTCTTTAATGCTTGATCCTTAGGTAGGTTGCAGCTGTTGCTTGGACAAGAATCTGTGGTAGTGATAGCGGTCCTATTACTCAAGGTTCAGTTATTTAGTGTTTTTTTTTTTTTTTAACCTATCTCAAGCCCCTTGTGTAATGCATCATATCAAGTATCAACCAAGTGATTTGTCTTTTGCTTGTTGTAATTTTAATTCTATTACCTTAACGAATGTAGATTATTCAGAAGATGTAGAATGTGGATACGAAGTAGCTGATCTCCAAGAATCATAACTGAATGTTGCTTTTGAGTCGAGAGATCCAGTGACGGTTAACTTTGTCGGTTTGATTTTTTAATCCCTTGATACTCTTTCATTGATTATGCTTTTGCCATTGTGGTCGGAAAATAACACGAGGCCACCGTCAACGAATTTCATGATGTTACATGTGTACCATGTAGTTAGGTAACTGCCTGTGTTCAAGATTCTTGTTTGCGGGTTCTCAAGATGAAACGTGTCACGGTCCAGAGCATGATTAAATGATGAAAGCGATCATTTTCTGTTGCTAGGTGAGTGATAGGGTAGACACAATCACACCCGTTGGAAAAGTAGATTGGCAACCTTTGGTTGCAGATTTTTTTTCCCACTTGCTTTCTGCCAATTTTATTATCTTGTGGGGGCTAATTGACGGTAGGATGTGGTTGTGGGTTGCACGACACCCAATTGATAACAAAGATTGTGATATTTTGAGGGGGGGAGAGATTGGGATTTTTCTACCCGCGTTGACGAAATTTCCAAAGGAGGTTATTGGTCTTGAGATATTTTTATGTGCACATCAAACAATTGTTTTTGCTCTGATCTATTGATTAATGAATCAAAGCAAGAACATTGATCTATTCTCACAAGCACAAAACTTTTTCATGGTCTTGTCGGGTGTAGGTGTATTTTACACTAGAGATTTGAAGCTCTCAACGATGGGAAAGAAAGAATTTAAGTCTAGCTCTATTAGTCACATGCATTGCATATCTTACTTATTATGATTGCAGAAATCACAAAATTTGTTATGTAATGATTGCTCTTATCTGGTCCGGTCTAGTTCGGTTTAATTCAGTCCCGTATGGTTTGGTTCGGTCCGGTTTGGTTTAATCTAATTTAATCTAGTCTGATTTGGTTCAGTTTGGCCTAATTTAATTTGGTCCGGTCCAAATTAATCTAATCCGATTTGGTTCAATCTAGTCATATTCTATTCGCTTCGACTTGGTTCGATTCGCTCCGACCTGGTTCAATTCGGTCTGCTTTGGTCTGATTTAGTTTGGTTTGGTCTGGTCTAGTCTAGTTTGGTCTAGTTAGGTCCAATTCAGTTTAATCTAATCTAGTCTTATTTGGCTCAGTTTGATCTAATCTAATTTGGCTTGATCTTATTTGGCAGTCTATCCTTTATTTTTCATTTAAGTTTTTCTTTTTTTTATCCGTATAATTTTAAGCATAGCAATGCTTGTAAACTTTCCGGTGACAGCTACCTAATATTATTGCTGTTTTGTGCTTGTAAAGTTTAAATTTTTTGGAATATATAGGCCTAGTCAAGTATGTCATGGACCAATGACATTTTATATGAGGCATAATCAGTCAGTTCAAGAACATGCGGAATTATTTCATCGATTAATCTTCACCTTGCCCTTTGAATCCAACAACTGGAGCCGACTCAACAAAACAAAGCCACTCATTTTTTGTTTCCTGTAATATTTGCCTCCACATTAGTTGTATAGACATATTTTATTGGAAAGTTCAGTATTTTTTTTCCTCCTCTCTCTCTCTCTCTCTCTCTCTCTCTCTCTCTCTCCGTAGTGTTTTTTTTTTTTCTAAACTTTTTATACGGGCTTATATATTTCTTTTTTCAGGTCTCCAGGGCTTAGATAAATTGACGTGGTGCGGTTTTTTTTTGGGGTGACTGTTATAATCAAACTTAGCCTTTGGTTATTTACGTAGTGAGTTGAATACTTGCTTAAAGCTCCAAATGGGCTGAACATGGGAACCATAATGCCCAAATAGTCACGAATGGTACCTTCCCTGGGCTGGGAGGCCTGTGTTTATCACAGCCACTGAATTTTTGGGCCTTACAAATGTCCTAACTGATTGGACTACTTATTCGAATGGCAAATCAGTCAGGACTACTTTTTTCTTTTTCTTTTTAAAGCAAATTAGTTACATTTTGACCATAAAAAATAGGGAATAATGATGAATTTGTCCTTCATCATTATATTATTATATTTTGTTTAAACTAAAAGAGTTTAATTTTTGTAAATTGATAGTACAAAATTTTACACGATCAATTAATAAAGTTACAAAAACATGTCAACTCATAATAGGTAAATTATCCATTATAATAATTACTCATCATAATTTAGTATTTTTTTACAATTTTATTAGTTAATAGCTGAAATTAATTTCTAAATTTAAATGTTATAACCTTTATTTTATTGGTGAAAGTTTTTATATATATCAGACACTCAGATGCGTGTTTCTTTGTGTGTATAAAACTAGAGAAAGCAACATGATCATGATTCGGTTCGGCCTTTCGAATTGTGGAGTACACTTTGTTTGGTAGAGCGAGGAGAGGGGAGCCTATTGCCTAGCTAGGCATATTCTGGTCTCTTGAAAACCACACAGGAAAGAAGCATGAGACCTATGTACGGGGAAGCATCTCCACGTTTCGCCATCAAATCAGCACAGTTATATATCATTAATTTTTTTTATCAAATTAGATTAGATTATATTTAATTCGGAGCGATTTGATCTCTTATGCAACTCTCCGTGCAACTCTCAACGTCACTGTTGACTAATTATAAACATTCTTACACTTGATTTTGATACTTGAGAAGATGAAATAATATTTTTAGGTCTTCTACTCTATTGACATTGGAACTTTTCACTTCATCTTCAAAATTAGTCATAAGTAATATTAAGAGTCATTAACAGAAAAAATTAACCATAACAGGTACATTTCATAGTTATTGTTATATAAAAAGTTAATTTACATTAAATAGATTAAATATTATTAAGAAAAGAGAGTGTAAATTTTCAAAACAACAAAAGGGCAATGTGATTTTAAATATCTCCCGTGAGAAGGCATATATGTAGTTTATATTTGATAATCATATACACACTTCAATTAATTCAATTACAAAGGATGTGATTAGTTATAATTGTTAGGATTTGTTTCATTCTGTTATAATATTAGCATCTATACAAACCATTTTGTATCAATTCCTTGTAACACAATCAATCACAAAGTAATTTTGTTTTTCTTCTCAAAGGTCTCTTTCTCTTAATTCCTATAGTTTACCTTTCTTTCAAGATTGAGTCTGATACCTCACATGGAATTAGAGCTCAAGTCGATCCAAGATGACACAAATATCGCCCTCACCTTCTTCTGTTGCATTCACTCCCAAGGTCTTCTCCAACCCCATCATTGATAAGTTGGATAACGAAAATTTTTTGTCATGGCAACAATTGGCTCTAGCATCCATTAAAGGGCAGAATCTAGAAGATCACCTTGATCAAGATAAAATTCCAGAAAAAATATGCATCAAAGGATGATCAAGCATCAAGCATAGAATCTCAACAACATAAAGAATGGAGGCAACAAGATTATAGCCTCACATCATGGTTGCTATCCTCCATGGATGCATCTTTCAAGAATAGAATGGTAGGATGTTTTTTGGCCTATGAAATTTGGGATCGTATTACGGTATTCTTTGCTTCTCAAACAAGAGCAAAGATCAAGCAACTCAAAACTCGGCTAAAGTCAATCAAGAAACAAGGTTCTACTGCATCAAAAGATTTGTTGATCAAGAAAGTTGTAAAGTCTCTTGCAGTAGTAGGATCTCCAGTCTCAAGTGAAGACCATATTGGGGTAATTCTAAATGGATGCAATGAAGATTATGCCTCTTTTATTACTACTGTTATGTCTAGAGTGCAACCTTTCTCTGTCAATGACTTGGAGGCCTTATTAATGGCCCAAGAATAAATAGTTGAGAGATTTAAGAAATTAGAAACCAGTTTGGTTTAAGCCAATGTGTCTCAAATCTCCTTCCAAGATTCAAGAAGTAATGGTAGAGGGGGAAAGGTTTAAGAGAAGCTAGGAACTCTCCGAATAACTCTAACAGACCCCAATACCAACTTTGTGGCAAATATGGCCATTTAGCTTGGCAATACATTCATAGATTTGACCAATCTTTTCAAAATCCCTCCAAACCACCTATAAATAGCCCCATGATCTCCCAACCTACCTAGCCTCCCTATCAAATTCAAAATCCAAGAGTTCTTTTAGCTACTCTTGCCACCATCTCAGATCCTTCACGATATCCAGACTCGGGAGCAAGTCATCATTTCACTCCTAATGCTGCTAACCTTCTCTAAGGATCAGAATACATGGGGTCTGATCAGGTCTTCAGAGGTAATGGTACATGTATTAATATTTAACATATTGGTTATTCTCTTCTTCATTCTATTGATTCTAATTCTATTTTTAAATTAGATAATCTGATGCATGTGCCCACCATTGCTAAGAATGCAAAAGATAATAATGTCTTCTTTGAATTTTATCTTAATTCTTGCTATGTCAAATCACAAAATGCCAAGGAGATCCTTCTCCAAGGCCTGCTTAAAAGATGAAGTATATTCGTTTCAGAATGTTGTTGTTCCTAAAAGATCCATATGGTCTTCAGTTTCTACTTCTTTCTCTTCTAAATATAATTCTTTTGATATATGACATAAAAGATTAGAGCATCCTACCTATAGGATAGTAGATTTGGTACTATCTCATTGTAAAATTTCTATTAATAAAGACATCTCTAAGATTTCAGTTTGTGAACCATGCTACAAAGGTAAATTGTATCAGTTTTCTTATGAACTTTCTATCCATAAATTTCATTCTCCTTTAGAATTGGTTGACTCTGATGTGTAGGGTCTCGCCCTTGTGATTTCTAGATCTAGTTTCAAATATTATGTATGTTTTATAGATGCATATTCTAGATATACTTGTATCTATTTACTTGTTTGTAAGTCATGGGCCTTTCAAGCTTTTTAACAATATAAAGCCATGATGGAAAAATACACTGGCTGTATGATTAAAGCATTATAAATAGATAATAGTAAGGAGTATCTTTCAAATTCTTTCTCACAATTTTTGCAATACCATGGTATCATTTGTAGACTCTCTTGTCCATACTCTCACTCACAAGATGGCAAAGCTGAAAGGAAACATAGTCATTTGACTAAAACATGTTTGGCTTTGCTTGCTGTAGCTTCTTTACTTTTAAATTTTTAGGACGAAGCCTTCTTGACAACAACATACCTAATTAATCATTTACCTTCTTATAACCTATCTTAAAAATCTCCTTTTGAATTAACTAACCATCAGAAACTAGATTACTCTTTTATGAACATTTTTTATTGTGCATGCTATCCATATTTGACACTAAAATACACATAAATTTGATTACGAATCTCACAAGTGCCTTTTCTCAAGGTATGCAATCAATCAAAAAGGTTATAAATACCTTTCCCTTATAGGAAAGTTATACATTTCTAGGAATGTAGTGTTTGATGAATCTAATTTTCCTTATTTGTAACTTTTTACTCAATCTAGTTCACCCTCTCAACCATCATCTATTTTTATATTACCTCCCATTATTCTTATTGTCCCTGCACCCTCACTCACTCTTCCTCCTTCTTTTCTTTCTCCTTTAACTCCTAGACCAAATTTACCAACTTCTAATGTCACTTCTAGCCTTGCAGAATCTGATTCTTTACCAATTTCAACGAGTCCAGAAACTGATTCCACTTCAGGTTCTACAATTCCATGTAATCCTACTCAAACTATCAACTTAAACCCAAATTCATAGCATAATAATTTCCTAATTCCAATTTCAAGAATAGAAATCAGGTTATCCTTTGAACCTCCACCCTTACCCCCACCACCTAATTCTAACACTTCTTCAATACACACTATCCATACTAGTTCTAAATAAGGAATTTTTAAGCCTAAAACTTATGCTTTTGTTGTCAATTCTAATCTTGACTTCCTCTATTCTATACCTCATACTATTACTCAAGCTTTAGCTTGCCCTCATTAGAAAATAGCAATGTTAGAAGAATATAATGCTCTAATTAAAAATCAGACTTAGTCTTTAGTGCTTGCACCCATTGAAAAACAAGTCGTAGGCTGCAGATGGGTGTTTGCTATTAAAAGAAATCCTAATGGCTCTATACAAAGGTATAAAGCCAGATTAGTTGCCAAATGTTTTCACCAAGGCAAGGTTTAGATTTTAATGAAATTTTTAGCCCTATTATTAAAGCTTTGACTAGTAGACTTATTTTTACTATAGCATTCTCAAAAGGTTGGCAAATAAGGCAATTTGACTTCAATAATGCTTTTTTGAATGAAGATCTAATTGAAACAATGCATACGCAACAACCAGAAGGGTTTAACAATGCTAACACACAGCTGGTTTGTCATCTTCATAAAGCCATTTATGGCTTAAAACAAGCCCCTAAAGCCTAGTTTTGTAAACTCAGTACTACATTACACCAGTTTTCCTTAACTAACACTAAATCTAAAGCTTCTTTATTTACAAGATCTTCCGCTATTTCTACTATTTATATTTTAGTCTATGTAGATGATATACTAATTACAGGAAGTAATCCCTCTAAAATTGCTTCTTTGATTGCTCAACTATATCAAATATCTTTGAAAGACTTAGGCTGTATGCACTATTCTTGGGCATTGAAGCACATTATACATTTACTAGAGAAGTTCAACTTACACAAATATAATACATTAAGGACTTACTATCTAAAGTTGGTATGGCAAATGCCAAGAGCATGCTTACACCAATGATGAGTTACCTCAAACTCTTAGCTCATGGTGATGTTGATTTTGAAGATCCAACATTTTATAGGTCTATTGTTAGAGGGTTACAGTATGCGACCCTAACAACACACACACACACACACACACACACACACACACACACACACACATATATATATATATATACATATATGTATAGCCTTTTCAATTAACAAAAGTATGTTAGTATATGCATAAGCCTTAAGACTCTCATTGAAAGGTTGTTAAAAGGATTTTAAGATATCTTTTTGGGTCAATTGATCGTGGTCTTATGTTTTATAAATGCTTAAATTTAAGGTTGTTTGCTTTCTGTGATTCTAACTAGAGATTTTATGTTGATGATAGAAAATCAACATTAGGATTTTGTGTTTATCTATGTTCTAATCTAATTTCCTAGTCAAGTAAAAAGCAGCATGTGATTAGTCGATCAAGTGTAGAAGCTGACTTTAGAAGTGTTGCAGCTACTCTTATTGAACTATCTAGGCTTAAATCACTCCTCCATGAATTGCATATCTCCTCTCCTATCCTGCCAATAGCTTTTTGTAATAATTTGAGTGTTGTTTATTAGCAGCAAATCCCATTCTTCACAACAAAACCAAGCATTTTGAAATGGACTTGTACTTTGTAAGGGATCAAGTCAGTCAAAAGAAGGTGTTTGTTGTTCATGTCCCCTCCTTAGAACAAACTGCTGATGTTCTAACCAAACCACTTTCACTCATCTCCTTCAATAAGTTCAAGCTCAAACTCAGGGTCCCATCTTAACCACACACTTTAGTTAATTTAATTAGTTACTAAAGGATGTGATTAGTTATAGTTGTTAGGATTTGTTTCATTTTGTTATAGGTGATTTACTTTCCTTATTTATGCTGAGTTTGTTATATCAACATCTATATAAACCACTTTGTGCATGTTTGGGAATTGCCTAAAACAACTTTGTTTTTTTAAAAAAAACTGTTTTGCAAAAATTAATCATATTTGGTTAAATTTTGGAAATAGATTATAATCTAAAACTGATAATTTTAAGCTAAAAAATAGCTTATAAGTATAAGCAATATTTTAGAACTTATAATTATAAACAGAAACTGATTATTTTATAATTATTATTTTTTATCAAATTGACCATAACTATCAAATATTATATAATATAAATAATTATTTTATACTTTTTTTAGTAATTTTACTATACAAAAGCAACTTTTTTCATACAATTCAAATAAAATAAATTATTTTAAAATCTCTTTTTAACTAAAGTATCTAAAAATAAATTATTTCTCATATAATCGATTTACAAATAATTTATTATTGAAATAATTTTAATTTTATAGTTTTCCTAAACACACACTTTGTATCAATTTCTTGTAACACAATCAATCACAAAATAATTCACTTTTTCTTCTCAAAGGTCTCTTTCTCTTAATTCCTATAGTTTACCTGTCTTCTAAGATTGAGTCTGATACCTCACAATATTATATCACAGTTGTACATGCTCGAAAACAATAGAATAAGCCGAAAAGAAGGATGCATTTATGATTCATACAATTATATATCCTTTATGAAACTCTTGCTAGGTAATCTTAAATTTTCATATAATTCTTTTGATAACATATAAGATGATATTATTATTATTATTAGACAAAAAAGATGATATGAGAATCTAGAAATAGAAGAGCCCGTGAATAATGTAAGGCCCGCATCGAGATGAAGTATACTTTTCCACTTATCAATATGCATGCTTCACGGCCCCTCCTCCCTCCTCTCTCTCTCTCTCTCTCTCTCTCTCTATATATATATATATATATATATATATAATATTTCTTTAACATAAATATATGAGATTAATTTGACATATTATGAATGTAAAATAGTTTGATATAATAGTTTTATATCGGGAGTAAGAGTTTAGTGAAAACAAAAAGCCAATTATCCCTTAGCCATCATAATCTTCAAGAGTGTACTAGTAAGAGTTTTCAATAACTATTTCCACGTCAGTTTATAAATTTCCAGCAAGATAAGAATTAACGCAACTCAGTAGACCAACTTTGAAAAACTGATATTACAAGTCAAAAAGTGATAAACCATCGAGTTAGGTCATTAAGTGAATATTATTCTTTATTTTAAGCTCATATATGCGCAAAATGTTTTGATATCAAAAGTCATGGCCTATTAACTTCAAAAATCATCAGATCATGATACACTAGTTCAAAGTGAATAATTTAAGCTTAAACCTCCTCATCTTCTTTGCGTCAAAAGATCTAACTAGAGAAGGAGATTAATCCAATCATAATTCCTTCTATTCCAAAAACTTGGATCAAAAGAACTGAAGAACCAAGAGGGGATGAATTGGTTCAATAACAGAAAATTATAAAATAAAATTCTAATAAAATCATAATAAAATTAAAAATAATTTAAACACAAATAATGCTGAAAATAAAACAAATGAAGGAGTGGGAGAAAATTGTATATGCTATTTTTATACTGATTCAACTATAATATTTGACCTACATCTAGTCTCCAATTGTTTAGAATTTTTCTTTATTCTCAAATTTTTACTTACAAGAATTGGATAAATCTTCCTCTACCCAATTCCCTAGTAGATTATATAATAGTTTGTTTCTCATAAGAATACCATAAAATCTTCCTCTATTTAGAGTATACTTGTGATTTTTTTTTCACAAGCATATCACCAAACATTCCCCTCTCTCAACCAAAGTAAGATAACTTCACAAGGTAGGAATGCTCTTATAGTTGAGCTACAATAAATTTCAAACTCTATCTAAGAGTGGAATACACAATTTTAAGAGCAAGATAATAAGAAGCATTGCTAATCTCACTTTTTTCTTTGTGGAAGGTATGTCTCGTCTTTATTCTTGAAGGCTTTATATAGGTGTTAGAACATTGAGGTGTACTAGCCATTGGAGAGAATTATGGTTTGAGTTCTTACCAGAATATGCTATTTTGTGTAACTGCTGTAACTAGAGGGTAGCTGCTAGATTCTGACACGTAGCTGCTAGTTTAGTTGCTGTTTCTCTCTGCTTTCAAAACCAAGCACCAATTCAAACTTTTGAATGTTGCTTCTCTAATTGCATCCTCTAAATATGATTTTTCTGAGTAATATTAGGTTAAAGCATATTCTGAGATCAGGTATGTTTAAGAATAAATTTAGATTTTAATAAAAAAATTATTTACTAGGATAAATAAGAAAACTATTAAATATAGCATTCCTTTTAGATGGAAACAAGAAATTAGAAATTATTTTACCAATATTCATTATCAAAACTATATACCTAACGAGAACCCACAAAGGATTCCCAATAATAAACTATAAGAGCAAATCTGAAGCTGGCTATGTGTGTACGTAGTTGCAAAGGTCTAATTTGTTATGGATTCCCACACGCCTAAAGTTTATGAAATGGTTTGCATTTTACAAAGTTGTTGCTACCTTAGTAACTCACGAAGAGAGATTATTGTAGGAAAACAAATTTAACATTTTATATTTAGATGCATTTATAATAAAAATTAGTCCCATTAACTTTATTTAAGATATACATCTTTTTGAATTTCATCAATTTTATTATATGTATGCTTAAATATAAGGTATTATATGTATATTTATGTATGAAATTTTTGTCCAAGAATAGCCTCTAAAGTAAGTGATGTCTTATTTCTAGCCCATCATAAAGACATTATTGGCCTTTAAGCCAATGTAGGTTCGAACGACAACCTTAGCTGATCGTAATCGATAATATGTACAATTTGTGCTATCCTTCAATAGCTTTAGATTTGGATTTGCTTGAGCAGTTGAGCTCTACCTAGCTATACACTAGGTCAGTGTACAGTTAATGATCGAGATAACAGGCGATTTTGATGACTTTGTGAAATATTGTTCATCATAGAAAATATTAAGAACAGGACAGCTTAAAAGGCACATGTAAACGATTAAGCACTATAGTTAATTGTTATTTTATCAATATCATATAACAAATAAAAGAAACAGAGACTGTACAAGCTGAACGTCAAAGGGTGAATCAATCATGTAGGTTGTGGGGTTACCCGTTGCAATTGGCCTATTACAAGCTTTTCTCGCTTTCTCCCTCATCTATTTTTTTTAACTAAGTTTTTAGTCTTGATATATAATTTTCACTGATTTTAGTTTTAGCCTTTTTTTTTCAGATTTTAATTCTTATAGTATTAAAAATTTGAATTTTAATCCTTATAAACTAAAACAAAAATTTGATGCAATTATAGAAATCAAAAAAGTATTTAGACCACAGTTTTTAAGATATTTTTATAAAAGTTTTCCATTTCTCAAGAGCTAATTGATGAGCAATGCCTCTTTCTTTTTTTTTCTTTTTTCTTTTTTTAAATAAGTCCATCATATCAAGGAACTTTTGGGATTTGGTATCTGTTTTACAGAAACAAAGAAAATAAGAATTTTTTGTTTCTCCTTTTATGTGTTTGAGAATTAAGTGACACAAAATTAATTAGGTTATGTAGATTATTCGGCAAATTACTCCAGTTTTATTGAATTTTTAATAAGATTTTATAATTTGAAATTTTTTAATAATCTTTTATATTTTTAAGTTAAGTTTTATAATAATTAAGTTTAAAGTTAAGTCCTAATTATGTCCTTATAAATTGTTGAATTTTATAATTGAATTTCTATGATCTATAAAAATAACAAAGAATGACTTATAATGAAGTACGGGCTGCGATGAGCAATTTGGGACCAAATACGAGAGGTTATTTAAAAAAAATTTAAACTCAGTCAACTAAAAAAATTTACAAAGTAGCTTGATTGAAAACGTTTTCTACAAAGAGTTGTTAGTTAACATAAGAGAAAAAAATTTATTATGCAAGTTTATTGTTCACATAAAAACCTCATAAAAATGAGATGTCAATGGTTCAAATTTTTTCAATTGAGAAAATGAATGAAAAAAAAATTTAGTTTCAATATTTGCGTTTTCATTTAATATAATGATGTATTGTTATGGTATGAAAATATTCAACTATTATACTAATTATTTTAAAAGTCATACAAAGTTAATATATTATTAATTCACGGCACAAAAGAATTTTATGTTAACAATATCAAAATTTAACTTGCGAAAAAATATCCTTCTTTAATTTAGAGCCAATGTGAGATATCCATGTAATTTTTTTTAATGTACATATCTAACATGACAATAAACGATAAGAGAATTTTTATATAAATAGTTTTATTTAGACATCTCAATAGAACACCAAATACAATACCACTCTAATATAAATATGCAACAATATCAATTTCTCCTTAATGTAAATGTATCTGAAAAATTTCTTACTCTTATACTAATATATATCTATTCGATGCTTGTACTAAATAGGTTTCGAATATATTTCCCTTTTTGCTTAGTTCATGGGTTAGGAATTAGGATACTTGCCCCACTGTCGCCGTGACACTCTCATCATCCTTCTCTAACTTTCTCTCTCCAGACTTTCTACCCCTTTTGAGTTTCCTTGCCTTTTTCACGCCCAAGTTTTTAAATATAAAACAAAAAGAAATTAATTTTCCATGTGTTTAACATTTGGCCACCTCCTCCTCCATAGTCTCCACAGTCATCATGACCTTTTCTTCTCGTCTCCAGTATTTACAACACCCAGGCGTTGAATTCCCTCTTTGTATACCCAAATACATCTAGAAAACAACAAAAAAAATTGCCCGGTTGTTGAGCACGCTGAGTTGTGTTAACAAAATATCTTGTATTTTTCCATGTTTTTGATTGCAAAAAAAAAAAAAAAAAATTGCCCGGTTGTTGAGCACGCTGAGTTGTGTTAACAAAATATCTTGTATTTTTCCATGTTTTCTATTGCATGGTGAATCACTCTTGAACATTTACATATATAGGTGTACCACACACACACACACACACACACACACACACACACACACACACAGAGGCTAGAAATTAAAGAGATACATGCCTGAAATAGTTGTGCAGAGTTGCTCAGACAAGCAATCCATGGCACAGATAGCGACTTTGAAAATAACCCACCACCATCACACCATCATCATCCTCTCTTCACGAGATTAATTTAGCTTCTTCTTCTCCTTCTTCCTTTTTTTTTTTTTTTTTTTTTTGTTGCTGTTAAACCGCACCTTTCTTTTTCTATGTCTTTAATTTCCCACCTTTTCGGTATATAGCAGGGTCTTGCTCAATTAGAATTCGAGTCCTAAGCTAAAAATTTTGCAATTTCTGGGATCTTCTTCTTGGTTTGTTCCAAGGTGCATAAGTGGCTTCTTGTACAAGCCAAAGTGGTAAATATCTAGGATTTATGAAACAAACAAACAAACCAAGCCAATAGAGTACCGTCCTCTTGGTTTTATTTATCCTTTTCCCCTCCAGTTAATTGGAGTTTTGCATCAAAGGTAACATGTTCCCTGCAGTTATGTCCCATTCACCTTCTCTGTCCGAAGAAGACGCCAATGTTTCTTCTGGCACAACAGTTCAGAATTTGGTTGGACTGAACCAGCTGATCTCAACAGCTTCTCCTCAGCAGCCTCAAAAGATCAAGAAAAAGAGAAGCCTTCCTGGAAACCCAGGTAATTCATAATTAGCTCTTAATTTGAACTCTATATATTGACAAAGTAAAGGATAACAATTTTTGTTTGTTAGGATTTATATTTTTGTTATCCTTTTACTTTATCATATATAGCATGTCCATTCAATTGATCAGTTTTAAGCATGTTTGGGTATTTGATTATTTTAGAGAAAATAGTCAATTTTTTTTAAGAAAAAAAAGGATCATCTAAAAAATTTTAATCATAAACTATTTTTATTCAAAATAAGTTAATCAAGAGACACTAGTTCTAGATGAAGTAGCTAGCTAGGTTAATTTTCTACTTTTCTTGAGTGTTTGACGGCGTTCGGTGTGTTTTAGACCCAGATGCCGAAGTGATTGCGTTATCCCCAAAGACCCTTCTAGCCACGAATAGGTTTGTTTGCGAGATCTGCTACAAGGGTTTCCAGAGAGATCAGAACCTGCAGCTTCATAGGAGAGGCCATAACCTCCCTTGGAAGCTGAAGCAAAGGAGCAGCAAGGACTTGGTGAAGAAGAAAGCTTACGTTTGCCCTGAGCCTTCATGCGTTCACCACAACCCTTCAAGGGCTCTGGGGGATCTCACGGGAGTTAAGAAACACTACTGCAGAAAGCATGGGGAGAAGAAGTGGAAATGTGACAAGTGCTCAAAGATATATGCGGTTCAATCAGATTGGAAAGCTCACTCTAAAACCTGTGGTACGAGAGAATATAGATGTGATTGTGGAACCCCTTTCTCCAGGTAATAATTAATTAACTCTAACTAGTTTAAAATGTGCGTATTTAGCTATTATTAATGTTTTTTACTTGATTTGAATCAATCCAGTCTTGCTTCCCCTTCATCATTAATCTTTTACTTTTGATGGATTTATGAGCTACGTATCCGGTATATTAATTAGAGACATACAAGCACACATTTTTTAAGAGTTAATTCTCATATACTATATCAAAAGGGCCCTCTAAATTATTGTATATAGTAGATCTTTGGCTTACACAAGAATAGTAAAAGCACTAGGCATGGAGCACAAGAATGGCAATGGCAGGTAGCATGAAAGTGGGACACCGCTGGCTAATATACATGCTACTGTTGCCAGAGACTTGTGCCTGATCTGTTTCTCTGAGTCCTAAAACTGCCAAATAAATATGCGGCAACAACCAAGAAAGAAACACAATTCACATATCTTTTGTTTTGTCTACTGTATAGTCTGTGATTCAATAGCAACTCTGTTCTCCTTTTTCAAAAAGAAAAATAAAATATGAAGCATGCACACACATTAAGGGCATGCCATACATAAAATTACTAGCTTAGTAACCAGTGTGATGTAGAGGAAGGTTAGACAAAGTTTATTAAGCAAGCTTCATATATGTAAAATATTGGACAAATTTAATCATATAATCATTATTTCAATCTATTTTATTTTATTGTGTATTTGGGAAAACTGTGAGATTAAAATTATTTCAATAATCACTTATTTATATAATCACTTATATGAAACTCAATTTATGTTTGGATGTTTTAGCTGAAAAGTAGTTTTAAGATAATTAATTTTGTTTGGATTGTATGAAAAAAGTTACTAAAAAGGATATGAAATTATTATTTATATTATATAATATTTATTATTTAGGGTCAATTTAGTAAAAATATAATAATTCTAAAATAATCAACTTCTGTTTATAATTTATAAACTTTAAAAAATTACTTATATTTATAAGTTATTTTTTAACTTAAAAGTATCAACTTTATATTATAATCTATTTTTATTTTTTGAATCAAACATGATTAATTTTTTAAAATAATTTTTTATTTTTTTCAAAAAAGCTGTTTTACAAGGTACCCAAACATGCACTTAATATAAAGGTATATTTTTATTTGTTATATCATAGTAGCAAATATCATTCAGTGACATCGCACGCCATGTCAATCCTGAAGAGCTTTCATCATCTAATATCTTTAAAGAGAAGAAGTTTATATGTTCACTCTCTGGAGTTTTAGGCTGCACAAAAAATTTCAGTGTGTCAGAGAATGCTCAATTGTCTTCTAGAATATTTCCAATTTCTCTTTGTTTCTTTCTATCTTTATGTACATTTGTGCGTACGAAACCTGCAGACTCAAAATGATGCAGGGAGTTATTAATGTCAACTTGAAAAAAAAAAAAAAAATAGTAGTAGTGTAATGGTCAGTTTTTGATGATTTCTGGCTTTCTCCTTCCGTTAATTTTTTATTGAAAATGTTGTGCAATATTATTTCTGTGAACTTTCATCATTGTGAATTCTGAAAAATCTGCAAAAATATCTGATATGCCAAGTTGCTTTCTTCTAGCTTCATCAGTGGATACATGGGATTGACTTCATCATCACTTCCACATCTCTGTGTCCTGCATGATCTTCAATATTTTGAGCCAATATGTAAAATTGTATAGCCATACTGCATGCACAAAGCATAGGTATCCATCAAAAGCCATCTATCATCTATGCTTTTCTCTCTCCTACTTTAAATTTGACCCTATACGAAGACAGTGTCTCGTTTGGCCCAAGCCTTTGACACTTCATTTCCCTGTGGTCTCACCCTCGCATGCATGATTTCCCTCACCTTTCAGCAAAAGGGACACACACTGCAGTCTATAGTATGTAATAATATAAGTTTCCTAAAATATAATGCTAACTTACACGTCTCAACGCATTTAACTACTTGTTAATGGTATTCTCATCTAAATTCCTCATTTTGAAATGTAAATTCAACATTCTTTTTGTATTGAACTATTATTTATTCATGTCCTTAATTTCTTTCAATGCTACATGTAGGATTATATATGTATGATACTTTCCGAATCTGATTTTGATACAATATTCATCGAGAAGTTTTTTTAAATATATACCATCTAATTCTATATATTATGACGTATAATAATTACTCCAAAAATTATACTATAATAAAATATTATTAATTAATATTGAAAAAAAATTAACCGTATATCAATATTAAACTCATATTTTTATTCTGGAACGTAGATAACACAAATCTTCATTTTCTCATTAATTAAGTGAAAACTGCAGGAAGGACAGCTTCATAACTCATAGGGCATTCTGTGATGCATTGGCTGAAGAAAGTGCAAGGCTGTCAGCAACCCAATTAGCCACCGCCGCAAACCCATTACTACTCCACTCTCTCCTCCTCTTCCCAAACCAACATAACTTCCAATACCACGTCACCAATTTCAGTCCCTGGAACTCATCGTCTCAAGAAAACCCTAACCCTAGCATCGTCAATAATATTGCCTCAGCCCTCCACATCAAGCCTGAAGCTCAAACCTTCCATAATGACCCCACCACCTTCCCTGCTCCCCCAGCACTTCTTCAACATCTTCATAGCCGCCCCGTGCCCTTCTCCAACGCTGCCACGTCAGCAACCGCGCTGCTTCAAAAGGCTGCAACCGTTGGTGCCATCACTTGCTCTTCTGCCGCTGTTGTTGGTGCTGGTGCTGTGCAACGGCAGCACGCAACGAGTCACATGACTCGGCTCGGCACGGGCGAGTTCGGAACGGTGAGTCAACTCGACTCGGTGATGGGAATGAGAGAGCTCAAGAGCGACCGTCTCACGAGGGACTTTCTGGGACTGACGGTGGATGCCAACGGCGGAACAGACGGTGGTAGCTGCAGCGGGGCGGTTGACGTTAGCATGGACGTGAAGGAGATGCTAACGTATACCGGGGGTGTAGGGTACCACCAGGCTTATCACATTCGACAACATCCCCAGCAAGGTTTTGGATTCTTCGGGACAAACAGTGCCCCGGAGACGTGGGGGAATTGTTGATGCAAGCAAGTGGAATGAATACCCAATCACGAGGGTAAAATGGATAATTCAGTTTGGCACGTACCTTACCCTTGAATTATCAATGTGTTTTAGTTTTAACACTATTTTTAATTTTCCCCTTCAAACCTTTGTTCTGGTTGTTGCTTTTCAATTTAAATGAAGTACCATGGTTTATTTCAGTTTTCTTCCCATATTTTCATTTGATTTTATTAATAAAATTAATTTTTATATATTAATAATATAAAATAATTTTATACTATCAATTAGTAAAATTATAAAAAAATATTAAAATATAATAAATAATTATTATAATGACTAATTATTATCATAATTTAAAATTTTTTAATAATTCTATTGATGATAATATAAAATTATTTTATATATTTATTACATAAAAATTAAATTCTTTATTAATTACCTACCTAATTTTGAGGTAGAGGTAAATCCTTTTGAAGATAACACTTTAAAATTCGAGCCACTAATATTATATATAGAATTGGCCTGAAGTTGCAATTCACTTCTATGAGCAGCCACTTTCGGTATCGAATGTACGTTTAGTAGTAGTGCCTAATTAGTTTTCATGAGATTTCTTTATATATCTATATAATCCACCCTACTAGCTATATACTATATATATAAAATATATAAGATTTTGTTGTATATAGTGCTGATAGAATTTGTTTCTGCAATTTCTGAGGCTGAGACTGAAAGCATGACAGTTTTGTTTATTTTCTGAAGTCATTTTTTCAATTTATTAATCATAAAAATTTGATTTTGTTTTATTTGTACGTAGCCCAAAAAGAGTCCCAATGATATCTGATCAGAAAGGAAGAATTTTCCCAAACGCAGAGGCAGACTGCCTGCATGCATGTAGTGTGTGTTGCACTGATGGAGTAAGAGGAGCGACGATGGTGGCCTTTCGTGTCAGTATGCAACAGTGAACATGTCACATGCAAAATTCTTATTAGTTCTTTTGTAGCTATCCCTACCGATGTCCTATCTTTATCTCGACAGTTTTTGATCCCTGGTGTTAGCTGCTAGAAAAAATTGGCTAACAAGTTGCTTTTATTTTTTTCCCCATTGCAATTGAAACATTTATTTAGTTGAGTTTTCAGTTTCTCCAGTTAATTATTGCATTATATATATGGCTGGCTGATCATACTAGGGGCGAAAATTCATTACTTAAATCTATGTCTTCAAAGATTAATTATACAGTAGTTTCCCAAAGACAGTGATATATAACTGGGATAAGCATATAAGTAAATTATGCGTAAATTAGTTTAAATCTATTAATAGATTTTGTTAAAATATAAAATTATTCATGTGTCTTTACCCAACAGTTTAAACTTTTAAAAAAGATGGTTCATAATATGGTATCAGAATCTCTATAACCAAGAGGTCTAAAGTTCGATTTTTGTTTATCCTATCCTTCCAAATAAAAAGTAAATTTTAGCGCAAAGTAAGGTGGATATGTGCATAATCCACGCTTTAAGCCCCAAAAAGACTCTTTTATGAAGGGGTATGGCAATATCTAAAATCATTTATGTGCCTTTATTCAACAGTTTAAACTTTTAAGATAGATGATTCATGACAGCTCATTTTATATATTGAGAAAATAGATAGATGTTGCCATAATATATATATTATTTTTAATATTTTAGATTTATTTAATTTTCTTGAAAAAAAAAGTATCTTAAGAGACCAGCGAAACAGTTATTGAAAATAATAGAGGGTTTTGAATACAGTAAATGGGCATTGTAGATTGGGACTGTATTCTTATGTCATTTTATTTTTGCTAAATATACATACGAACTCTCATATATATAGGCATAGTAATATGTAAAACAAACAAGAGCTTCATGTCCATAATATCAAGAATCTGTGTGACCGAAAGTGGAACATCTCATGAGATCGCAGATGCAACAAATTAATATTAACCATGCTGAGTCGTTCTAAAATTCTTATTTGGAGGCTATTGAACGTTCTAACAAAGTAGACAATAAAATCTCTGTTTCACTTTGAGAGTTACATTGTTACACGGAACTTCCAGGTTTTGGGGAACCATAGTCCAGATTGATATTGTTTTGTTTGATGCGATGGGTTTTACACAATTTTAGCTATAACGACTCTACTTTGTGTACTTTTCCTCTATGGACCTTCTAAAATGTTTATCAAAAAAGTTTCGATTTGATATCAAATAAATTTAAATTTAATAATAAAAAATAACGAGGAAATGACTATGTGGTAACGTGAGTAGAAGAACTCACGAGTAGAAAAAATTTTAAGGGTAAAAACAGACAAAAGATTACAGTAATATCCATAATAATAGTCAACAATATCATCAACGGGAAGGGAAACGTCCAAAGACTGCAGGCTACGAAAGATAAGGTAAAAATATTTTTTAAATCTTTGAAATAGAAGCATTAATTCAGTTCTCCCTGTACATAATAATACACACATGTTTATGGCTTTATGTTGATGATTATTGTTGTTCCTGCGTATATACCCCTCCCGTATGTTGAGCCATATTTGAGGTTAAGTCCGACACAGGTAGGGCACGAGGATCACTCGTGAAGTTTCCTCTTTTTTTTTTTCCTCTCCTCTTGCGTTTAGTATCTACATGATAAAATTAACGAGTTTACGAATTTAATAAGTGATGAAATATATTTAATTAATTGATACTGGACAGTACTGTAAAAGTAATACATATATTTATACCTTTTAATAACTTTTTTAATTTTATGCGCTTTGCTAGCTAATCGATGCCTTTAGGAAATTAGTTATGTTTCAATAGTAAAAAGTTTCTAAGTTTTAAGTAAAAAAATTTTTACTATTAAAATCTTAACTATTGCCTTTATGGCACTGATTAACAAAACCGTAATTTTATCAATATAACTATTAAATTATACTTATTTATTATATTGATTTTATACGATAATTTTTTTTAAAAATAAAAATAAGTATATAATTAAATATTTTATGTTTGTTTATTTGAGAATCACGTTTGACTTTAATCTTAAAAAAACCAATAGAGAAATTGTATTTATACAGAACAATGGGACACATTACAGCATCTTTGATGAGAGAAAGATACAATATAGTGATTGGTGAGAGAGAAAGTATGATGGATCCTATATATGCTGCAAAAGAGGGCTTGATCTTTGCATGGGGCTTAGGTTTCATGAATATCCACCTTGAGGGAGATGCCAAGCAGCTTCATGACAGGCTGCAGGATCAAGTGGAGGATAGATAACATAACGGTTCGATTTTACAAAACATTTTCTTGTATGCTAGTTGGTTTAGCAGATTTAGGCACTCTTTTATGCCCAGGGATTTCAACTATGTGGCGGATTCCTTGAGTCATTATGCGAAACACAATGTTGATGGCATATGGCTCGGAGAGCCGCTCCCGTTCCTGGTGCTTTTATCTTTTGATCTTTCAAGTTAATACAATTCCTTTCTCTGATAAAAAAGAAAAAAAAGAGGATGGTGGACCCCACCATCTTTGTATTTTATCTGAAATTGATCTTTTCATATAAAAATTTTATATGACTATATCATATATTAATTTTGATCACAAATTAGATATTCGAATGGATTTTATACTTAGACCCACCTAACAAAAATCAACACATAAAATTATATAAAATTTTCATATAAGAGAATTTATTCTCATATTTTATATGTCTATTTTGTTATGTTCAACACATAAAATTATATAAAATTTTCATATAAGAGAATTTATTCTCATATTTTATATGTCTATTTTGTTATGTTCAAATAATATTACTCTAGTTCAACACTGTTTAATGAACATAACAAAATTATTTGTTGGATGGCATACAACATTGATCTAGTTCAACATGGTGAATTTTGTTGGATGAATTTTGTTATGTCCATTCTCGTATATTTAAAATCATCCAACAAAATTCACCGTTTAATTTTCTTTGCCTCTCACCATGTGTTCTCACAATATTGGATTAATTTTCGCTTGACATCGGATAGCGTGACTTGGCCACTGGTTCTTTTAGTGATATATAATTTTATCAAATTTTAATTTAAGCTATTTTCATTTATTTTTAAATTTTATTAACTTCTTTTAAATGTGTCTAAATGTGAATATTATATTTCATATTTATATGAGAATTTTTTCTATAAAATAAAATGTTCTCACGTGGAACGTTAGGTTATAATGTTAGATTGAAAACATCTTTAACATATATTATGACTATAACTTTTCATATTAATTAAGATTATTTTAAGCTTGAATAATATATGTTACTTAAAGTTTTTAACACTATCAAGTACAAGAGGATAGACGAAAAAGTTCTATCCTTTCGCAGGAAAAATTTCTTCGTAAGCGGATCTTATACCATTAAAAAGAGGTCCAGAGTGGTAAAAATAGTGAGACCCATAAACGTGAGTAGCAAAAATGTTATGTGTATAAAAAGAATAATGAAAAATGATTTTCAATCGTATTTACAAGGGATGTTTACATCAGTACATATTAATTTGACTTAGTCTCTATAATGTGGAGGAAATATTTTCTTCTTCAAAGAGGAGAAAAGAATTCCTGGGAGAACATTAGGTGATAATCACGGGTCGTTGTCAGGAGACTGATCCGCCACACCATGCAACATTGAAATGACATTACTGTCCTTGGCGACCCAATCCACTGTTTTATTTTTAAGGAGAAGGAAAAAAGAAAGAAAGAAAAAAAAAACTCTTTGGTGAAGTTATCTAATCACCTTGATAATTTGGTCAAATTCATCACCTCTATCCGACTTTAATTATAAAAAGTCTCCGTGGTGCTGGCACTTGTGGTTCTGGATTTAAAACATTATTGTTTAATAATTTGGCCGATTTCTCTTTCTGGATCGCAAATAATGAAGATCGTCAAGCTTGTGTTAAAGAAGTGACGCCATTTTGGAATTGGCAGCTAAGTGCAAAAAGCATCATATCCATATCATTTGCTTCTGTATAATAAATCATCTCAATTGAAAATTTTATATAATAAAATTATGGATAATTTTACATGATAAAATTATCTGTTAATTTTTATTATTGATTAGATATTTTTATAAATCTCATATTTAATTCCACATTTTTAATGAATGATAAAAATTAACATATAATTTTATCATATAAAATTTTTAATTAAGATGATCTATTCCTGCCTTCTATCTATGCCTATATATACGAGCAAGACTTGTCTCCGTAAGGAACATGTTGGCCATTAATTATTATTTAAAGTTCACAAAGTTGAGTTATCCAAGCAATTTTTGCGAATGATACACGGAGCCAAACAGCTCATCTTTGCCGTTTGTGAAATTTCAAATCCTAGCCCGTGAGTTTGAGGGTGTAAAGTGATTATAATAATTAATCCCTCGAATACATATATACTAAAAACCAGAGGAGCCCTGTATACATGGGTCCCCTAAACTAATTTAGGGTTAGATAATGCATCTCCATAGAACGTGTTTCTACATGAATGATTGTCCATGGCAAAAATATTTTTACTTCATTCCGTTTCTAACGATGGCAGCAAAATCCTAAACAAACAATGTTGTAGCATAATTTGGGGGGAAAAAAAATGCTAGAGCAAGAAATTTTACCCTAATTTAATTACTAGAATAACATGACATAATTATTGACCAAAATTTCATCTTTGTATGAATAAATGGGTTATATCACTTCATTTTATTCAATAACTACTATATTTTTCATAAAAAAAAAATTTGACTATATTTTTTTCTAATGTATAGCATTATCAATTTGGGAAATGTTGGGGTATATTTATTGCCCGAAGGATTAACTAAATTCCAATAAATTATATTCTTTGTCACTCATTTTTTTTATGTTAAAAAATGGAGAGTTTCGAAGAAATGGAGCCTTTTCTAAAGAGGAGCAAGGGATGCTCCAGAACCTGCACGCATTACAAGCGTGAGTGGAAAGGTAAACTAAGTTGATGGCCTATGTGTGTATGTGTATTTGTGCGGAGTGTGATGGTGGGCCGTGGCAGATAGGGTGGCACTCAAGTGAAAGATAAAGGGAATTAAAGAAGAGAACAAAAAAGTGAAAGATAAATGTCAACGCTTGCTCAATGCAGCTTTGAATGTTTAGCATTCTTTAATATATGTGAACCCTTTATCAAATTCTGTGCACATCCCCACATCAAAGCCTTTGGTTGGCAACTAAATCCACAAATGCAATTCAACGTTATGTAAGCCAATATTATGCTTTGCATGAAGCACTTATTATCAAATTATAACAATGATCCTCAGAGTTATTAATAAACCCTTCTACGTTGAATGGAAACTCTCAAAATTTCAATAAAAAGAAAAGAAACTCTCAAAATTTGCTGTTTATAATTTTCCTAAGGATGGCTACCTTGCTACTTTACGAGTGTATTTAATTGGATGTCTTTACGGTAGCTGATCTCTATGAAGCAAGAAATTCTTAGAATAGGAAAAATATTTCGTTATGCATCATTAATAATCAAAATGGAAAGGCATTTAGCTAGCAAATGAAGTCATTGTGTAATAATTAAACTCAAAGAAATGTAGCTAAATGCTGGAAATTATTAAGTTGCGCTTCCATGCTCGGCGTCTTAGCCTAGGCAAGCAAAGAAGAATGGAAAAAGTACCTTGTCACAAAAATTCACTATATTCCCTGCAAGAAAGAGGAAGGAAGAAAGAGCCTGGCCCATCGGGATTAACGAAAGGAGGTGTCGTTGGGTTTTATGGAATATCCAAGCTTTTAGATTGAATACTCATAAGTTGCAGGGCTAAGGTACAGGACATCCTATTTGCCTACTGAAAAAACGGCCTCTTTTCATATCCCTCTGCAGCACAAAGAGACAAACTAAAAGCTTATTCTTTTTTTTTTTTTTGTTTTTCCCCGTTTTTTACATAAAGCTAAAGCCTCTTTTATTGCCTCTCCTTTGTTGCACATGTTATCTTCCGCTAGGGAATCTCGTTTCAGCATTACATTTTTCCTCTTTTTTCTTCCTTCCAATGGTAAGAACTTTTATTTTCCGTATTTTACTCTATTTTCTCCTTCCGCGGCAAATCCTCTCACAGTACCATCTACCCCACAAATATGACAGAAATACGAGTTACAAGGAGATGGCACTCTCAGATAATAGTATCTCCAATGGTGGTATTTTTGTCTAGTTGCTTCGAAATTGAACCAATCTGCATTAGGCATCCAAAATCTAATTTCTAACTCACCATGTAAAATCCATCATTGTCAGCTTCAATCTCCCAAGTTTTCCACATAAACTATCAAACTCGAGTACTCAGCCCGAATTTCAATTACAGCATACATAGCAGACATTGATATCAGTGATACCTTGTAGTCTTCCCTTCCGTTTATAATGTAAGTGTGTGTTTAGATTAACATTTTTTTTGAGTTCAAAACAGTTTATAATCTTAAACTTCTTGAAACAACCTTTAAAAGGAGAAAGAATCATCATTTCTCAAAAATAATCCCTTACCAATAATGCTCTCTAATTTATGCAACGATAAAACAAAGAATGCAGCATATGTTAATGAAGCGACAACAAATATAACTTCAAAACATTTGCACGGCGATCAGATTAACATGCGATGGTGGAGATTCTTCCTCAACTAGTATTACTAGCAATATTTTTTCCCCCTTGCCAAACTAAAGCAGGTCTCTGATCTATTGCTTGTGTCAGAGCAGGCCACCTTTCTTTCACGCATATTTATATTCTTCCCTCACTTAAGGTCAAACGTCTAGAATTTCGACGAAGAAAACATCATTTTCAGAGTCCATCAGGTTGGAGTCCGAACTGACAATTTGTATCTTAGTAAGGAAACATATGCATGAATCTTGGGGCAAGAGAATCAAATACAATTTCAATCAGTTACCTTAAATTCAAGGCATTAATATCAGATAGAGTGCACATAACTAACATTACGTATTAGTTACTACTATACAAAGACTATTCAGATTAGTAATAAATAATCATTTAGAGAATAACAACTGACAAATAAAAGTACAGACCCGGAGAAAAAGAGAAAAGGGGGGGGGGGGGAGCGCGTCCAATTTCAAATGTTCATGAATTTGCTCTTCGGAGAAGCCTGGTGGGCCAATTCATCTATAAAGTTCACATCACACAGCATCTTATCTGACCCCCGGCTTTGAGCTTTCCATATTCGCTCCCGCAAATTTATCCAATACATTCTCAAATGCTTGCATCACGTGGTAAGGCCGGAAGTGAGTCAAGTCAACTTGTGAATTATTTCTAACTCGGTTCATTAGTAGCTCAATAAGTTAGACTCGTAAGTTCTATGAGTTGACCTTGAGTTAGAATTTTGACCTCATTTATTAAATAAGCCAAACTTCAACTTTACTATATTCGACTTATTAGCTCGTGAGCTGGTTTGATATATATATATATATTATTGTTATTATTATTATTGTTATTGTTGAGACTATATTCTTAGTACTAAATATCTTATAGTTTATTAAGCTAAAAAAATTTAATTTATATTTAATTTGAACTATCTCATTAAATTTGAGCAACTAATGAGTTAATTCGAGCTCAATGAGTTTTTAGTGAGCTGAGTTTAAATCTAAAAATTAGACTTACTTTGAGCTTGAATTTATCCTAATATTAATGAGCCGAACTTGAGCTATGTTAAGCTCATGCTCGACTCGGGTCACTTCCAACCCTACCATACAGGAAAAGAAAGGTGGAGACAACTGAAAAGAAAAGAGAATGAATATTTTCATCTACAAGCACTTCAAAACAATTAGTTATAATTAGAATTCTATGAATAAAAGTGAAGCTTAGTAGATATGTTGTATTAACAAAATAGCGGCAATTAATGCACTAACAATCTGATGTCTTCCCTGCGTTCATAGTCACCGTTCATAATTGGCTCTCGAGCTGCACGTCACCAAAATCCATTGCAAAACTATGGTACCATCACACTATCAAATAAGCTATCAACTAGGGTTAAGACTTGAGACATATGAATGTATGACTGTAACAACATACACACACATACATATATAATCAATTCAAAAGGGTACCAATTATCTCAACTCGGGGAAATAAAGATTAATCGCATATCATACAAAGAAATAGGAATGTAGAATTGGAGAATGTATGCCAAAAGCATACACAACAATTACCCTCTTATGGCAGCAAAGACCTCATTGTGACTCTTGTAAAAGAAGGGGAAAAAAAATATATTAAACCCACCAAACGAAACAACTTGTCCAAAATGTACTATATATATAAAAGAAAAGAGAATACGATTAACCTGGGAAGTGGGAAATGGGAATGATCGCAGTGGCAGCGGTATCTAGATGCTGTTTTAATTGGGCCAATGAGGGAGGGCAAACTGGTCCAAATCATCCAACTTAGGACCTAGCCCAACGGCTGGCCCATGATTATTTTGGGCTTTGTAGCTTCTAAGTGAGAGCAAACAGAATTTGAAGTTGTGGTGAATGGCTGAATGCAGTGTTCCTAAAAAAAAAAAAAAAAAAAAAAAAAAAAAACAAAAGACTGCAGTGTTCCACATATCATTGGCAAGAGGTGACATTCTTTTGTGACACTCAAAACACCAATTAGTGTAGTATAAGATAAAATAATTTTATTGAATTATTATAAAATGTGTTGCATAAAAAATAAATAATGTTATGTACCTGCAGCGTTGCATCCTAGCTTCTAGTTAAATGGAAAAAAAGGCATGTGTAGATAATGAAATTACTATAAAAATATATAGAGTTGTATATGTATTACGACAAATTAAATGACTAAAGCGACTTTATAGACGGAGATAATGACCTGTTAAACTATTAAGCACATTTTAAGCCGTTAAAAGTTCCCACTTGACGAACGTTGTTGGCATCCTCCGAAGAGAGATACTGGTCTAGGCAACTAACAAGTGAATCTTTGTCAGGCACTAATTCATAAATCATCATAATGGTAGCAAAGTGGGACATGGGTTGGTTCTCAAAGATCTGCACCATTGGGATCGCTTTCCTTGGTAGCATGATCTCTCATGGGTACGCTCTCTCGATCAGTTTAAACGATGTGGAATGCGTATCAGAGCACGTTTTTCATGACGGTGACACTGTTTCTGGGAATTTTGTAGTCATGGACCATGATATTTTCTGGAGCTCAGACCATCCTGGAATTGATTTCACCGTATGCTAGCCACACCCCTTTATTTCTTTTAATTATTATATGATGTTATGAGAGAAAAAGTCACAAATTTTGCTATGGACTTTATGGTAGAATTTATCGTTTTATATATAGTAGTTTATTAGTTTTATGTTTATATTCTTCTCGCTCATAAAATGACACTGTTGTGTCAGTTAAGGACACAAGAGGATCTCATCCTTTTTCATATACTTAATTGTGCAAGCCAAATTCCTCCTAATTTATCAAAGCCAGTGCATGAATGTCTTTATATATAAAGCTCGTTGCAACTATGAATTAATCACTTACAATTTTTACGTATGTAATGGACAATTGAATATGTATGACGTGTAGGTGACAGCTCCGGGAGGTCACGTGGTGCATTCTTTGAAGGGAACGTCAGGGGACAAGTTTGAGTTCAAAGCCTCACATAGTGGAATATACAAGTTCTGCTTTCACAACCCTGCTTCAACGCCAGAGAGTGTTTCTTTCTACATTCACGTTGGCCACATTCCAAACGAGCATGACTTAGCTAAAGATGGTCAGTTGAAGTCTTTGTGCGTCTAACTATAATTAAATTTGTTTTTGGCAGCTTGGTTCAAATGTGATATATGTTGTTATTATTGTTATCAGCACCTTTATCAATCAGTTCGACACTCATGTTTTTATTTACTCGTTTTGTTTTTGGGTTCAGAGCATTTGGACCCTATCAATGTGAAGATTGCTGAGTTGAGAGAGGCATTGGAGTCTATTATAACCGAGCAAAAGTACTTGAAAGCACGGGATGCTAGACATCGATATAGTAAGTTGTTCTCAAAAAATTCATCAGTAACTTATTCCTCATACTTATTCATTAGTTGCAAGACATATCAACCTTTATTTTCTTAGCCACTCAATTTCATAAGCTACTTTTATTTTCTTAACCACCACAAGGCTGATCTAACATGCAATCAACTAGAGTAAAATTAGTGTACAGGTAAAAGAAATTAAGCATAAAACTCACCACTTAATACATGTGTAATGAATGTTGAATGAAATACTTATGATAGAACACTACCTATGTAAGAACTACTCATTAAGGAAAGAACGACTTTGGAATGTTTGCTGTGGTGAAAAAATGTTTCTAAAGCAACCCTAATCAAGGTCCAAATTTTATGTTTATCTATTAAGGATGGAACGATTTTGGATAGTAAAATGCATTTAATTCTTTTGGCGTTTTAACTTTTTGCAATTGCAGCAAATGAGAGCACCAGAAAACGTGTTGTCTTCTACACAATCTTGGAGTATATCTTATTCACTGCCACAAGTTTATTGCAAGTGGTATATATTCGCCGCCTCTTCAGCAAATCATTTGCTTACAACCGAGTGTAGGCTTCATAATGAGTCACAGTAGTTTTCCTTTCATTATTTTCTCTTCCCATTCTTCTCACTTATTTTTTTCTAACTTCTCTACAATTAATTTCACCATTTGAGTTTTCTGGCCAAGCAGCACAGTTCAATAAAAAATTAATTAAATGAATTTTGTGAATTTTTATGCAGACTGCTACTTTTTCTCTTGTGATACACTACAATTCACAGCCATTGGCCCTTTATATACATGTAAAGACCTAAAGTTTGTACCTGAAAAAAAAAAAAAAAAAGAAAAAGAACAAGACGACGACCTCAAACAAGACCATTGCGGGCGAGAAAGCCTGAAAAAAAAAAAAATGAACAGATACTTACATATCTGAAATAAGCTGCAAAGCTGGAAAATGAGGAACTCGGTTGAACATGCTCAGACCCAACTCTATACAATGCAACTCCTTGTGCCTTTTTATTTTTATTTTTCTTTCTAGTGCCTTATATAAAAGGAAACATCAGACATTGAGGAAAAAAAAAAAAGAAAAGTAGTATTAGAATTTTCTATTTTTTCTTTTAAGCTACCAATATCCAAAACCTATTATCTTCTGACTAATTTAGTCCAAGTAGAATTAACTCATTAAAGAGGTAAGTTTTCTCAATATTAATTTTTTTTATTTACAAAACTCAAAACTGAAATTTTGTTTTAAAAAAATATATTAAACTATTTAAATTAACCAATAAATTTTGCCATTATATCAGTTAGGATTTATTACCTAATAATGTCATATGCGCAATATCTTTTACAATATATAATTGGGACAAATTAATCCTATGGTTGTAAAAAGAGTGGTTTGAATAAATTCTAATTGAATTAAAATGGATATATTAAAAATAAATTATAAATTGATTTATGATTTGATAAAAAAAGTAAATAAATTAATTAGTTCATGACACGTTTTTATTAAATAATATAAAAATTTATTCATTAATTTTTTATTTTTTTATAGATGATCGCTACCTTTAGCTGATCGTGGATCATGTGTAATTTATTATCTATTCAATATATAAATTGAGTTTATTAAATCTCCATAAAAAACGTATGTGTTAATGGATGAATTGGATACAATTCATGTCTAATTAAATTGAATGAGTAATGGATATGAATCACTTTACAATTCATCTTTCATATCAGCCTTTTTCGTTTACTTCATATGTCCCAAAGACCTAAACAAGTGGGAGCTGCTTTTATTTTTTTGGGGAAACCACACAAAGTTATCAAATTCAAAATTGATAACTTAGGAACGGGCATGGGGTTGGTCAAGTGGTTTTGCACTTGGTTCCTTAATCAGCGATTTCGAGTTCAAGTCCTGAGAATTGAAAAAATTTCCATTGGGAGATCCCTACCCTTTCAATGAGCTAACCGTCGGGTCAGATCGGATTAGTCGGATTCCTAATAATAGGATCCAGATACCAATGGTTTAATCGAGACCAAAAGAAATAAAAATTGACAACTGAGAAGTGCTCAATTTTTTCCACCACCAACATAAAAAATATATAAATGTCTTTTTATTCCCTATATATATATATATATATATATATATATATATATAGCCAGTTCTGATAGAGAATTAAAAAGTAAAATTTCATTTATGTCCCTCATATCTAGTGAATATTTTAATTTTGTCCCTAAATTTTTTTTATTCTATTTATATCTCTAACATTTAACAAGTATTCTGATGTTGTCATTCCCGTAGACGTTGCCTAAGGGCATATTTGGATTAACTTTTGGAAGAATTATTTTTGAAAGAATTATTTTTAAAAGAATTTATTTGTGTTTAATTTGATTGTGTCAAAAGTAAGTCTAAAAATGATTTTTGTTTGGATAGGATAAAGTAAAATTACTTTTAGTTATTAATTTGAAAGTAACAGTAAGATTCTCTCTCAAAAGTCTTTTCCTAGAATAAAAAGTAATTTCAAGAATATTTCTCCTAAAAGGTCTTTTAAAATTTTAAAAGTAGGTTTAAAAAAAAAACTACAGCCCAAACACACTCAAATACTATATATTTTCATTCTCATACTAATAAAAGTCCTTCTAGGAGCCTCAAATTGCAATCCAAACAAGCTCTAAATTGCAAATGGAAAATGATGACACATTCATTTGTGAAATATTAAGGACATAAATAGAACATTAAGATTTTCTTCTCCCAACTTTCTTCTTCCCCAACTATCTACTATTTTTATATCATCATCATTCTCATCCCCCAACCCTATTCTTCACTTTAGCTTCATCTTCTTAACATGCGTTAGAAAGATGAAAAGTGTAGTCTATAAGTCAATATAAATTGTTAATTTTACATGATTTTAAGTTAAAACCTTTGTTTTGGAGATGTATGTCCCTAATCCTTTTATTACATGCTATCATTAAAATAGTAATAGTCATATGGTTTGAAATTGATCCGTTAATCACATCAATAAAAAAGGAAAAAAGAAATTGATCCGTTAATCACATCAATAAAAAAGGAAAAAAGAAATTGATTCGTTAATCTTCAACTTCTATTGAAGGCATGCTTTAGTATGGTGAATACATTGTTCCCTTTAACACATTAGGATTCTATGTTGTGTTATAAGGAATCAAATTTCGGATGTAGAAAGAACCCTTTACAAGTTTTAGTTTATTTTTACCATAGGAGCATACATTTTTATCTGAACTAAACCATCTTTTTTGGTATTTCATACGAGAGAGGTGTTTTCTGGATTTTCGCTTGTTGATTTGCTTTTCTTTTCCCTACTAATGCTTATGCATGCTAATAATAATGGAACTCAATCTCGAAGGATATCCGGCAGACTTGTCAAGTTATGAAGCAAATAGATTTGTTCAATTTTCCTTTTCTATACTATATTTTCTTTGTTAAGTATGATAGAACATGACAATAAACATCAGTGCAATTGGTAAGGAATGAATTTATATTCGATAAAGACGTAAATTTGATTTCCCTTTTAATGTGATGTCCCTATTGGTAAACGATTTTGTAATTCTCTTATAAGTGCTCTCTAAGCTGGAGGTTATAACCTAATCTTGGCTGAATAATCGATGTTGAACCCACCTAAATTTTTTAATTGACAAAAAACGAAAGTATGATAGAATGTGGAAAGTCCACTTTTAAAAATGTACAAAAGAAAAAAAAGAAACTCGGCCGATATTCTCTAATGTTCAATAATGTAATGGAGATTGTAATAGGCAAGTAATTTAGAATTGGAGCAATACACCAACAACTCCTCAAGTTAGTATAAAGAACGGTCTGTTCTTTAGTGCATCAATCTTGCAAATTGTATGCTGCAATTTGATTTGATTTGATGAGAAGGTAAATCTTAGCTGCTAAATCGGTTTGGCGCATGAAAGACGGAGTGTATGGTAGTAGATGCTAAGAGAGAGAGAGAGAGAGAGAGAGGGGGGGAAATAAATTCTAATATGCGAAATTTTTTTCGGTGAGGAGATGATGTAGGTATAGGTATTGTATGTCGTTTAGGCCTAAAATGTTGATATGGATTTAAGGTGAACTAAGTTAGGCCAAACATACAAACATGAGTTTGCGTAGGAGGAAAAAAAATTTAAATGAATCCCAAAACAAAAAATATATGATGGAGAAGAAACAAGTAGAATATAGGGGAAAAAACTTAATTAATTTATACAGTAGAAGTATTTTTTTAACCTTTTTTGTAAGATGTTAATGAAGTTAAGTGACGAAAATATTGTAAAAGAGAAAGCAGATTCTACTATGCTTTGCAACAAGTAATGTGTGTCATGCACCATGTAAATATTACCTGCAATGAAAGGTTATTAGTATCTCTGCCGGTAACCTATTCTTGTGTTATTTTATTTTTTTATTACAAAAATTCTCACACTGTGCTGCTGTGACAATATCGTAAGAGCACTGCTGCCACTATTTTCCAAGCAGTTCCTCCTCCTTGTTGGATTATGGCTATGCGATCTTATTTGCAAATACCCATACTCCCTCTGCTGACACCCCAACACTTTGAACCAAGAACACACCTACCTTTCCTGCTCACTTCCTATCGCTATCACTAGTGGATTGGTCTCAAATAAAGCACAGAGTGGGGCTCCTGCGCGGAGAGAAAGTCACTAAGGAGGTGTGGTTTTTGGTATCATATCATATATATTGATATGGACAAAATGCAACCAAACAACATATAATGTCTTCTAAGTTGCATCATGATTCTCAAATGAGGTACACACACACACACACACACACACACACATGGCTCATGGGAGGTTTCTTGAAAAATATCAATTTCATCGACTCATTGCCATTAACATTCCATTCGTTATCACTAGTTACATGGTGCATTAATTCCTCACATTCAAGCAAAATAATATGTTAGATATGTACATGTTTTAGCACTTGTTTTGAACTTTATTTGAGTGGTTGAGGAGATCCTTGGGCTGAGACTAGAGCCTAACTCATTATTGAGTCCACCAGCATTTGGATCGAAGAGGCCAACACTATGGATGAGATGCGGCCAGTGGTTCGAAGAAGATGGTGGCCGGTGGTGGGAATGGGATTTTGAGTTCTTCAGTCACATTGTGACTTGTGGTGTGACTCAGCATTGCACTTACCAGCTAGTTCCACACTTCTGTTTTGCAATGTGGATTATTAACCTTTTAATCTAGTTCCCAATAAACTATCCATATCATTGATCTTGTTTCATATTAAATCAGTGGTTGTCCTTCAAAGTGCATCAAGCATAACACTTATCAAGGGCTTGGCAGAATTAGCCAAAAGAGAAATATGTGTGTGTGGATTAAAACTTGGAAAAACTTAAGTGAGGAAAAATGAGAATTATTACATGTAATTAACAATTAATGATAATCAAGAAGTAATGATAGATACATTTTGATAAAATCTAATATTATAATGTTAACTATTGATAATTATTAAGGTTGCGTGTGTTTTATAATAAGACTAGCGTAGTAACACATGTGATGCAGGGGTAAGTTGCACAATGTAAATAAAAAAAATTAAAAAATTTTAATCAGATTAAATATATAACCACTATATATACTTGTTTTTATATAATTTAATAAGTTTTGAATAAAATTGTAAATGTTTAAAATAATAAGATTATTATAATTATAATCATATACAATAAATAAATTTTACCAATAATTTTTTTTATTAATTATTAAAGTTATACAAATCTTGAAATAAAACTTTGTAGCATTAGCTGATGAAAGATATGGTGTTTTATAGAAACTTTAACGAAGAATTTGAGCATTATAAGATTAGCAAGAATTAATTAATAGTAATCTAAGTTGGTAATTAAAAAGACATAATTCATGGAAGTTTAGAGTGTATTATAAACCGTAAAGTTGTAATATTTAAGTTGGAATTTGATTCTCTGTTGCAATAATTTGGTTTTAATACATAATTTGGTTTTAGTTTGTATGACTCATATAATATATGTTTAGTATCATCTTAAAATGTAATTTTTATATATTAGTTGTAATATATGTTTAGTATCAATTTAAAGTGTAATTTTTATATTTACATTACTCGTGTAATATATATTTAGTATTACCTATTTGATATATCAATATTTGTTAGAAAACCAATATACAACTATTTTTTTTTTTTGTCATTAAAATTTTTTAAGTTATTTAAGGATTGTAATTCCACTTTATCAGTAAGTCTTAAAAAACTTATAATATTGTTCATCCCCAGCTTTTTAAGGCATTAAATATGTGGTATTTTTGTTATAAAAAAGTTAACAACCATAACCATAACCCAAATCCTTAGTAAATGTTTGGCATATTGCTTATATAGATTGTTGATAATCTAGATTACCACTCAAAAATATTACCCTTATTTAAATTACTAGTAATGCTACAATATGGTATTTGATATGCACAGGTAATTTAATTACTAATTTATATTACTTTATTTAGTATATAATAAAGATTAATGGATAAACTATGTCTTTTAATAATAATAATAATTATTGTTATTATGTACTAATAATTATTATTACTAAAATTATCATTAATAATAATTTATAAATTATATTAATTAATAATGTTAATTAATAATAATTACTAAAAAAATTAATTATTTTTTGTTAAAAGTAATAATGACTAATATTATCATTAACATTAATAATAATAGAAGATTAGTACATAGGTGGTAATGGAGATTGACTGCCCCTATGACAGCAATGTGGATTGCCACTTTAGAGGCAATGTAGAATATGTTGGTAATCCATAATGTCAAGTAATGTGTCATACCAAACATGGCATTAGTTTAGAGCTTGAATCTCGGAACCATATACTAACCTCTATATATATAATAGTAGCTACACTAACCTTAATTGCAACCCCAACCTATCAAAACCTCCAACCTTAAACCCTAAATCCTAAACTACCCTAAGGTCAACCTGAACTCTAATCCTAACTCTAACCCCAACCTCAACCTTAAACTGTAATGATAAACATAATTAGACATTAACCATAAACGTAACCCCTAACTGTTAACATATAGAAGACCTTAATTGAGACCATAATGCTAAACCTTATTGTAACCTTAATACTAACCTTATCCCTTACCCTTACCTTAATCTTAACTCTAATCTTAATCCCAAACCCAATTTTAACCCTAAACCATAATGATAAACATAATAAGACCTTAACTATTATCTTATCCCTAACTCTTAACATGTAATTGACGTTAATTGTGACCTTAACTATAACTCCAACCCTAACCTTAACTCTAACTCTAATCTTAACCCTAACTATAACCCTAACACTGACCATTATCATAGCACTAGTCGTAATCGTGGCAATACTAAACTTGACTGTGATCGTACTTTTAGTCATTAGTAGAGACACTAATAGATAAATGTAGTAGTAACATTAACCTCTACCTTAATGCAAAACCTAATCGTAATCCCAACCGTAACTCAAACCTCAACCCTAATGTTGACCGTACCGTATATCATATAAGTGTAACTATGACTCTAATTGTAAGGTAATCTGCATAAGGCTAATGTAAAAAATTATTTGTTAATAGTCGTAAATTATTTGTTAATAGGAATCAATTTAAAAAATAAAAAAATAAATCTAGTTAATGTATAATGATTAAATAATTAAAATTAAATGATTTCATAAAATATTAATTAATGTATAAATTATTAATAAATATTATGAAAAATTAATTAGTAAAGATTTACTTAAAAATTTGGTTCATGTATCCCGTTGTAGTAACTAAACTATAAGAACAAGAAAATGAAGTGTAACTAGATATTATGGTGCCTCGTTTAATGATAAAGTGGACATAATAAGTCATAGTTGGTGTAGTCAGAAGGTGTTGATGGTGGTGGACCCAATGTCACCATTAGGGTAGGTTCATTCCATGGATCAGCAAGCTATCCCCAGAAAAGCTATTGAGAAGTATCAATGCATGTCACTTTGGCTTAAATGAATGAATTTTTTTAAAACTAATGTAAATTAGTGTCAGTACATGTGTGAAAAGAGATGTCTCATATGCCAACACTTTGATTCCCAAAGATAATATCACTAGAAGATCACGAATGAGACATAGTTGGGCCCCATGCACATGATTGTCTTATTTTGGTTGAGAATAGTAATGTAATAAAATAACCTGTGTATATAAATTGTAGATAAAATGCCTATTTTTGTCCCGAACAAAAATTTTAATGGACAAATTAGTCTTTCAAAATTTGAAAATCCGCAAATAGCCCCCCATCATTCAAAAAAAGGGATATATTAGTCCCTTCATATAGATCTATATCACCAAAAAATCTTTAAAATTTTTATATGCAGGGAGTAATATGTCCTCCTTTTTGAATGGTAAGGGACTATTTATGGACTTTCAAATCTTGAGGGATTAATTTGTTCTCCAAAATTTTCATTAGGGATCAAAATGGGTATTTTGTCTAAATTGTATGCCCACGATAGGGTAGCAGCTTATCATTGTTTGGCTAGGGTTTTCCCATACTGTTGCACCAGCAGTGACCGAGAGTTACGAGGATAAACAATGAACAAGCAGGGTTCGAACAAATTTTACGTGGTTTTTGAAAGAAAGAAGACCAGCATTTTCTCCTTTTGGGCCAATTGCAAAAAACAGGTGGATAGATATCCCAGCTATTCTTTCCAAGGGTTTCCTACTTATGAAGAAGCCATTGTAGCTTGGGTGCAGGAGCTTGGGAAGCATCGGAAGTGTTAGAATGCTTATACAAATATGATTGTTCCTTTAGTTTTGGTCAAGGGAATCAAGGAAAGGAAGGCTCAAGTGTTCACAATGTTGGCCACTGTGACCAAGGCAAGTTGCACTTCGATGTTGTGTTGGACAATACTGCTTTAAAAAATCTGCTTAAGACACTTAAAGATAGAGGGTTTATCTCTTTCATTCATGCTCCCCTTTATGTGTAGCAGTAGAATTCATCCCATCTTATAATGATGATCAATTTATCATGAGAAAGAGCATAGACAAGTGGCTCTATCGAGCTTGCTATAATCTGCAGATTAAGGGTTCAACGTATTTCCATCAAGACTTCATGGCCAATGATGGGACATGTCATTGTTGGTTTATAGTGACTTTAGAGTTGAATACATTTGGACCACACCTTTTCGCTGTCGGCAGATACATTCATGATGAGCAAGATGCTCGTGAAGATGCTGGTTATAGGATGGTAGGTCAATTAGTGGGAGCCACTAGGATGAGAGTTCTTGATTTCGACCACGACAACTAGGCGAGTGCTTAGCATCGTGTAACAGAATTGGAATTCGAAGTCTTTGATCTTGGCATGGAAAATGCAACCCTGAAGCAACGGCTTGTGACATTGGGGTCATCGATTCTTGGAAAATTTTGTTAGGGTAGTTTTCATGCATAGCATGTGATGATAAGAGTTTGATTGGACTTGGTTATAATATGTTGGTTCTCTAGAGTTTATTTTATTTTTCCTTTTTTTTGGGTTTATGCAAATAATTAGGGCTTATGAAACCTTGCATGCATGTTAGGGTTGGTTGGACCATGAACATGCATGCACACACCACAATATCAAATGCAACTTAACTGGTTTGTATGTAATTCTAGTATCTATGCTTTTTCAATGCTAAAAAGGAAATTTAATTTTGGTTATATGCACAAATTACATTTTAATTAATTCAACTATAGTACCCTAGCTTTGAGGCCATGAGAAATATTGGTGTGGCTCTTATTTATTTATTTTTTTTTATGACCTTTTAGTAAAAGAATTGCTAAAATATGGCTTTCTAAAGTCAATTACTAGAATATGGGATATTTTTCACATTCCATGATAATGTGTGGCAAATTGTGATATGCCCAGGGGTTCGGGGCAATCGAGGGTTGGTGGGTAACGGAGGGTTGGATAGCCAAGGAAGCAGGGGAAAGCTGCAGAGATAAGGTCCGGGGTTCGGGGTAGAGGGTTTGGGATTGAGGCGCGGGGGTCTAGGGTCGAGGGCCCGAAAAAGGCTACCAATATTGATTGTTAATATTGTCAATATTTGAGGAAAAATAATACTGTTCGGGTTTTCTTTTAGCATAAATAAAGTCAATGTTGTATAGGGTCCCTATAATTTGAACATGGTGGTCCATTTTTAATTCATAAATTTGTCCAATAGCACCATAATTAGTTACTAACTAAGCATTTAGGAAAAAAAAGTAGCTGGGTAAACTGTATAGTAACATAAATAAAATTTTTAGTCCAAAAACCCTATAAGTAATATACAAAAAATGAAAAAAAAGAAAAAAAATGGAAAATTGAACTACAAAACAAAGAACATCATTTCTATAGTGTTGGTATGGTTCGGTGGGATTGATGGGAACAAGTTTATAGAAGGTTATCATTCATAGCACTTAGGGTCTAAAATACTTGTTCCCTAAACCAGCCAAAAAACCTTAACGATGTAGTCAGATTTGGACCATAGAAAAAAGGATTGTTGTTTACTGTTGTTCACATGATGGGATGGACAAGACCAAGTTAAATTTCTAATGAAAAAGTCAGTAACTTTTATGTGCGTGATAATTTAAAACTCGTCATATAAATATCATTAGCCTTTTCATGGAACCTTATGCTTAGTAGCTAATTAATTAGTATAAAATTTGCTCTTGACGTTGGTGTCAACCCGTTGACCATAACACTTCATCGTCCACCAGAACTATCCATGCTCAATGGAAAAGTGCACCCTACCAAAATTATTCGCTACTTTGTATGTCATTATAGTTCTTGCGTTATGGAATGTAGCATTAATAACTATAATAACTCTTTCTAACACGGGATGTTGTTTGTAAATTTTCAGAAAATTTGCTTGCCACGTCGAGCAGTGGAAAAGCGATATTTTGAAACTTCCTGCAACGGAGGGTCAACGTGTATTGCTAACCACCTTTCTAAGTTTCAGTGTTTGGCATTACTTCTTAGGCACCTTTAACTGAGAGGCAAAACAAGGAAACACCATGTCAGAGGAGGTCAAAGATAAAGGTTCCAGTCAAATCCAAACATCATATATCTTACAAACATTGCTTTAGTCGATGGAGGTGAAAATATTCCTTTCCTTTTTTGCCCTATTGTTGAAAATATTCCGGAACATTATACTATATCAAGGTGGTGTCAATGTAAGCAAATAACCAATATTCAAAATGACTAGATGATGCATGGAAGAATGGCACAACTTGAACAAAGGTGCCTCCAAATTGAAGGTATTATGCACATAGTACAAGTTCACACCTGTAAGCAACAAGACCCATATGATGTGCCTGTTTGAACCGAACAGGAAAGTCCAAATGAAAACACCCTCCTATGACTAGCACTGATTCTAAGAACAGACTTGATAAGGGGAAAAGCACAATGGCAGTAGATGCAACAATCCATGACCATAACATGAATATAATGCTGGGGTTTAGTGATCTAGAAGAGAATATACAATTGGGTGATGATGATGATGACCACACAAACACCCTAAACCAAGGTGTACCAGATAAAACTCCTCTATCATTCAAAGGGTTGGTGTGTTCCTAGGAAGGTCAGAACATGAAAGTCATTGAATTGGATGAAGAGAATATTTCACAGGTGGCTAAGGTTCACTACGTCAAATTTAGGGGGAAGAAGGTATTTTCTACCTTTCAATTACCAATATTACCCATGTTATTGTTTCAAATGAGTAGACGTTAATTTTATCCGATGTAGTGTTATAAACTTAGAGGTTGGGAAAACAAGGTCAGCGTCTACAATAAAAGGCTGTCAAGAAGCAATTATTCCTCCTCACTATCTTCAATCAAGCCTCGTAACACAACAAAAACTATGATGGACTCAGATGATAAACCAATGAATGACATGAAGACTAAATTTGTGTCAAAACCATGACAGGTTAGATAGAGGAGAAGTCTTGCAATAAAAAGTCCAACAGGAGAGCCAAGGAAACAAGAAGAAATTATATCCACAATATGGTTACAGATATTTACTGCACCTTCAAAGTTCCTTCACCCATTAAAAAAAATGGTGGATTAACCTAAGCTTTTTTTCCTCATCATATAAAGTGTAAATTTAGACCCACATTTGTCCAAAGAAGATTGTCAACTTTGCTCATATGTGTCTGGTGTCAACTTAGACAACATGTACAGGCTTAGTTCTATTCGATTGGTGCATGTTGTATGAGGCTTCTTCACAAGCCTTTAGATCATTTAACACTGATCTTTTTAATTTAATGCAGCAAAATGCTGATTAAAAATGGAGCAATTAAGGTTAAAATGTCTAAGCTTCAATGTATGCTACCAAGCAGGGATATTGAGTCAAAGGTATGAAGTTTGGAACACATTAGATACTAATTCATTGATAGTGCATAAATTATACCACCACTACGATAGGAACATTGATAAAGGGAGTACTAACTTGGGCATCATTTTCAATTTCATCACCACCAAACCATTCATCATCATAGTCATTCTCATCGTATTTCCTTTTGCTTTTTGGATCCTTCCAAGAATTTCTATGATTGTGTACTTCTCCCTTACACTTGCTACAATGCATATTTCTTTTCTTCCTTGAACTTTGTGACAACGAGACCTGACCATGCCCCTTGGTTCTAACACACTTGGGATCCTTAACACTAATGCTAGGTTAGATTTCATTATCATTCCTTGAAGATATCTCCACTTTTTTTTTTTCTTTTTCTTCAAAATCCATTCCATAACTTTATTGTAATTCTCTGACCTCCGACAAGCTACATTAATCAACTCTCGGCTCCTTTCCTTCATTGACACTACATGGCTTTTGTAACAACTATCTTCATTAGCTACTATCTGAGTCCTTAAAATTTCTTCCTTTGCTTTTTATAGTCCACCTACACTAAATAAAGCAATCAAGCACCTTATCAAGAACTAAGGACACCATGACATTAATTATGTGGACACTCGGAATACCAAATGACTCCATGCGCTGACATGAGCATCTTAACTCTGAACTTTCATAGCACCTTGATACATGCCATATCTTCGACGGTTCAGTATATTTGCTCACAACATATATCACAGTTGATGTTGTTTCTTTCCAATCAACAACTTTCACTGTTGAAACCTTCTTCAACAAAGAATGAAACATAAAGAACACATCCCTAGTGTACACTATAGTCGCTAACTGCTCCAAAG
Organism: Pterocarpus santalinus; assembly: GCA_031439595.1. NCBI lineage: Eukaryota > Viridiplantae > Streptophyta > Magnoliopsida > Fabales > Fabaceae > Pterocarpus > Pterocarpus santalinus. The sequence goes on from CM062532.1 coordinate 66,537,445, forward strand.
CTTGCAATTTAGTTTGCATCACAGAAAATCATATGTAGAATTCAACTCAACTTTCACCTCATTATTTCTAATATATTCCAAACACTGCTTGTAGTGCTGCAAGAGTTCTCTCAAATTATAACCAAATTGCATATATCTCCCAATTAGGGAATATAATGCCTCACACCTTGATGTAGTTCTCAACCTAACAAAAAGCTTAACTCTCATATATGCTGTTGACCACATCTCTTTCATTTGATAAATATCTTGAACCCAAGTATTCTCCTCCACCCTAAACTTCTTTACTATTGATGCCTACTTCTCCTCAAACTCATCAATCTCAAAATCACCTAACATGCACTTCTTGAAATCTTGAGTGAACTTTGGCTTGAAAACATTCCTTATAGCATTCTTCAATAGATGCCACCCACATAAACGATGGTGTGCACGTGGAAAAATATTTCTTGATCGCATTTTTTATTGCTCCATCTCCATCGATTGTCACACACTATGGAGACTTTTTGCGAATCTCTCTAGAATCCATACATATGTGTCTTCAATTTCATTGGACACAAGAGGACTACCAAAGACAATAGTTCGAAGGTGATAATTCACTTCGAAGAAGACAATTAATGGACACTTGTATTTACTCCTACCATATGTAGCATCAAAAGCTAAAACATCTCCAAAAGTTTCATAATTAACTCTACCTCTCTTATTAGCCCAAAACAAGTTTCGCAAACATCGGTCTCCATCTTCTTGATGCCTGCAATATATCAACGGATCTTCTCTCGACCACATACCAAGGTACATAAGTGCAGCCCGAGCATGTCCTTCCATCATTCATTGTTTCTTTTTCAATTTGATTGTACATTTCATTTCTATGAAAGTCGATCTTATCAAACCCACCACTATGGCTTGCAAAATATCCATATATTTTGGGTATTGAGATGCCGACATTTCTCATGGTATTCATTATGCCAACAGCACCCTCATTCATTCTTTTGTGTAACCTCAACATACCATAAAACTTGAGGCTCAAAATGGTTATGATCATCATCAAAACTGCAATCACTGGTTCCTCATCATATCCAAATGAACCTTCATCTGGGCTTTACAATCACACTTTGTCAATGATTTTGGCTCCCTTTTTGCAATTACCCCTCTTCAAGTGTTTAATATCTCATTGCCTTTGCCTGTAGCAAACAAATGTTTGTCAAAGTATTATGTTATTCACACTTCGTCCAACATTATGCCTCCATATACCGAAACCATTCATTTTACTATATTGATTGTAGAATGTATATGCCAAATCCAAATAAGCAAATTCATAATTAGAATCATCAACAACACTCATTGTATGGAAGTCAACTCTTTGAAGAGTTTCAAAACTATTAATGAACAACTCAGTTTTCTCCGCTTCACCTCCATGATTGTTCCCTGTACCTCTGCCAACAGTTGTCGTTCCTTCAACTCCCTACAAAATTCAAGGCATCTTTTCCTCATACTTAACAATCCATTGTACCATCAGTAGACTTCCAAATCCACTCCCCAAAATGGAACCAGCAACCAGCATTCAAATATTTACCTGAGGAACCATGTGTATAGGATTGTTCGAGGAAGATCTTTCATATTGTCAACCATATCATTGTTCCCACCATCCATATATGAAGAAACTGCATATAAACATGATGATTTAGCATTCGCTATCGCATAACAAATATACCAAATTTGTACCCAATATAACTAATCTCTACCCTAACTTAATATAACTAATCCTTAACATAACTAATATGTACCTAATGATTTGAAAAAAATTACTATGCCGAAGGGAACCACCAAAAAATCCAACACAACTAATGAACCATAAACCATAACTCTGAAGCAATCAAAACTAAAATAACTTAATGTAACCAAATCTCACCTAGAGTATTCAAGGCACAATATACTGCTCGTATCTTGCTTCGCCTACAAAGCATAGATCTCACCCACGATGTTCAAGGCTTAATCGATTGCCTCGACCTGGCTTTGGCTACCGAGGCTAAATCACACGCCTCATGACCAAAATTCAAATATTGGAATACCTCCGAATGTCACCCATGATGCTGAAGGTTGAAGGCATAATCGAGTGCTCCAATCCTAGTTCATTTACAGAGGCACACCCATACATAAAGATATGCAACACGTGTTGTTCACTACACCATCCTCCTCCAAGGCGACAGTAGATGCGTCGAACTTTCATTGGAATGCAAAATCAAGATGACAAGTTCCTCTATGAAGGTTTAGTGGGAAAATGCTTGAAGCATAGAGGAAAAAAAAAAAGGGTTAAATAAAATATTTCCAAAGCAAAATAATCTTTTTTTTTTAAAATACAATTTTGAATGAAACTCTAAGCCAATTACTTTGTTGGGTTGCCTACGCTTTTGGGTAATAAAACAGTAGACCACAGTAGGCCCTATCACAATTTATGGTGCCCTAGCTAACTAACAGGTACCATCGCATTGCCATAAAGTGCTATTTTCCTCAACTTAAAGGATCCTTTGTGATGCATGGCTTCATTATTAAGGAATGTAAATAAGTGCTCTAATGCCTCTAGACAATTTCGATATTTTGGTGAGAATTAATTTCAAATTCCAAAAGTGAAAATAAAACCTTGTAAAAATAATTGAAAAACATATATCTCAAACAAAAAAGGTGAACAAATTAACAATTACCCTAGTAGAATATTTATTTTTACTTTTTTTATATTAAAGTTTTTTATGAGTTTAATACATATGCATTGACAGTATAAAATAATTTTAAACTATCTGTCAAGAAAATTACAAAAAAATATCAAGTCACTATGGATAATTATTATAGTAAATAATTATTACTATAATTTGACATTTTCTTCCAATTTTATTCCATGTATAGAAATTAAACCATTTTTTAATGGATTGGCAAATGTTTCTTAATAATTTTACATTTTTAATAGATGGCAAAATGTTTGTCAATTATTATTTCATTAATTAATGAATTAATGTAAAAAAGCAAATCAACAAGAATTTTCAAGCCGTAGCAAAATGTCACGAGAAATACTAACCTGCCAAGTCTATGTGGGCTTCAAATTAATGAGAAATCCGTGTTATATTATTATTTTGAACAATTTTAACAAGAATATAATTTAAAGATATTTATATTCTTTCTTATTCTTTTATATCTAAATTATCAATATTTAAAATATATTACATTTCAGCTAATTTAACTTAAATTAGATCGACTCACTATACAAATAAAATTCTTCTAGCAATAATTTTTTTCTATTCATAAAACTTATATTCCGACACTTTAAGTTACTTAAAGAAAATAAATGTTGGCCTTGAACTAAGAAAGCTATTTATATTCAACCCAAGCAAAAGAAGATATTTATGTTCAATAAAATAATTAACAATGAGGAGGATTAAAGTCCACGCTCTATAAAACAAATTCATTAACCCTCATGGTCGCACATTACCCGTGGGTGTAACTTGACAGCAGTGATTATATAAAAACTCTACCGACAAAAGAAAATCAAATAGTTATAAAATCATGCGGCAGTATGCATTATGTTTCTGAGAGTATATTATGCGAATTTATCTGAGAAAAGGAGGGATTCACCAAGTTGCTTCAATCAGGTCAGGCAGAGTTTTGGACGTGGAGGAACCACGCTGACGTGTGTGAAAAGTGAAAAGTGAAAACAGAAAAGAAAATCAGAGATATGTACATCATAAACTCGCATAACACGAAGTGGAAATATCGAGCGAAGAACGAAGTCGCGGAGCGGCCGTCCGAAACAACCACGTGGCACGCAGACTCAGAGGCAGAACCCATTTGCTTGTTATTCTCATTTTCCCTTTTATTTCTTTCTTTTCTTTTCCTTTTCAGCATTTCGCTTCGTTTCGTTCAGTTTCGTTTGCCCTGCTTTTTAGGGCTCTCAACCAGTAAAACATAACATCTTCCCAAAAAATTAGAAAAATCAGATTACACCATACTTGAAAAAATAGAAAAAGAAAATAAAAACAAAATAATAAAAGAACAGAGGAACGCACACGAGAGAGAGAGAGAGAGAGAAGGAAGCATTAGCAGCAAAACGAAACAGCTGAAGATCAACGAGGCGCGCATAAAAGAAGAAGAAGAAGAAGAAGGAAGTAAAGCCTTGAGAAATGTGAAAAAGCAGGAGTTAGATCTTTCGGCCATTGTATTGATACATTTGCATGTGGGAGCTAAATATAATTGTGAAAATTGGGGATTGTTGTGGGGGATCTGGTGGTGAATGGTGAGAGGGGAAAACGACGATGAAATGGACAACATTGCTTAAGGACTTCAAAGACAGGGTTGGTCTCACTCAACAACCGCCACCTCCTTCTGCTTCTTCCTCCGCTTCTTCTCCCTCTTCTCGCGACGCCAATTCCAATGCCTCTTCTGCTTTGTCTCCTACTTCCAGGTTCGTTCATTGCTCATTTCTTTTCTCATTAACTTCAACTCAACACATGCCAATACTTTTGAGCACTGCATTGGCTTCAATTTGCTTCCAAACAAGAAAAAGGCTTCCTTTAGCAGTTTCCTATTTATCTCAGCTATCAATGCTTAGTTAGTTTTAGTTAGTAGTTGTAAGGATATTTCCCGAGCTCAGTTTGGTTTATGTGATGTGCAGAAATGCTAAGTTCGTTTCAATGGTTCATCGTGAATGTTAAATTTGATGGTTTCATGTTATTAATTTACTTCCTGTCATATGGTTTCAGTTGCTGCTCTATTAAATTATTATTATCTGACAAGGAAGTGCAAAACTACTTTTTCATTGCCTTTTTTTGCCATATACTAGTAATGTGACAGTTTGTAGTGGTGTATGGTTCAAGAAGGGCTTTTAGTCTTTCAGTTTTTGAAGCTTAACCATGTTGTCTCTGCTTCATTGGTATAGATCCATTAGGGAATCAGGTATTAAATTTTTGTGCTAGTTAGCTTATATCTTCTTATTTACAGTGACTGGATGTATTTGAGCACGTGAATTTAGCAAATGGTCTAAATTAATTAAAATGCATCGACAATTAATTTCACAAATCTGTGCATTGATTGTATGACCACAAAGCAGCATAGACGGATTTTAGATCAGGTCTTGCCTTGGTTTATTTTTTTCTTTTATTTTAATGGGTGCATGCTTTGATTGTAATGTTACTTGTGTTCACGATCTTTCAACCTTCAAATCAGGGACAGACATGAACTCGAATTGGACTTCAAGCGATCCTGTGAAGAGTTTCGGCAATCCAGCTCTGAGAAGGTTTTTGCTTATCATTGCTTGGTTTCTCTGATGCTCTTGTGGATATTTGCCCTGGAATGATTTGTTACAGTAATGATGAGTTGCTAATCCTTCCTCATTTACTTGCAGGAAAAGGAAGTGGCCTTGAATTTCTGTGTAGATATCTTTTGTAGATTAGTAAAGCAGCATGCTAATGTAGCTCAGTTAGTTACAAAGTAAAGAAACAATCTCTTCTTAGCTTCATGTATATGCTTTAATTCATTTGCAGTAGCATAGCTATGATGAGATGCTAGTTACTTTGGGGTTGTGTTAGGCACACATAAAATTTTCAATTGGAAGTTCATTTACATTTGTTTGGTTGCACTCTACTAGTGCGTAGTGCAAAAATGCTACTTATGCACTTTACCGTATATATGTAAGCATTGATGAAGGTGAAAATGCTTACATTTCAAGATTGATGTAACTTAAATGATGATATGCTAAGTTGTGGGCTTAAAAGTGAATGCTCTCTTGTTGATTTAAGGGATTTTGAAGTGGTGGTTGTTGCACTGCGGTCTAAAAGATTAAAAGTGCTTTATAGAATTTTTTATGTTAGAGAAGATGAAGAAGTTGTCACATTCTGTCATGAGTAGATTCAGAGATAGTATGCTATAAAATAAATTTGACTACTTCAGAGCTGATTCATGGCTTCCGATTTTTCTCTCCAAGGGTCTTGAAAAAGTTTATAGGATTAGATCTTTTCTGATTAAAGATATTTGCAATTCTTATGAAATCTAAAATTTGTTTTAAATCTTCGTGATTGGAGTTTGTTAACTGATTTTTGGCAGTGTTGATGGTGTACAGGTTAGTTGAAACACATATATTCTCTTTTGTTGTTGGAAGAGCATTTGTTACAGATATAGAGAAGTTAAAAGTCAGCAGTAAAAAAAGATCTTTGGATGTTGCTCAAGTTTTGAAGTATTTCTCTGAAAGCCACAAAGGTTTGACTTAGATGTTTCTCGCTTGTTGTGGCCCTCTTTTAGGTGATCATCTATTTTTTTAAATTCATTATGATACCCTTTTGTGCAGGATGACGTCAGTACTGGAGCAAATTTATTAACTGCATTGGAAATCCTTGTGCCTGGGGTATGCTTCTGAAAACTTGATGGAAACCATGCATTTTTGTTTCCATGTAACATTTGTTGTGTTTTGATGAAAATCTCAGTTTTTGTTGATATTGGTGAATGGGGTGATCTTGGTCTGTCATGCTTTACACATTAATGATTTTCTTTAGAAATGACTATTTATAAAGTTGCAGATTAAATTTGTTTCCTATTGTGATGACTGCTTTGGGGTTAACAATGACTTGAAATCTGTCAAGTTTGTATGATTCTATATTTTTAGGCCATCTTTCTATATTCTGTTATCATGGAATATATCTTTTTCCTAATGAGAATTAAGCAGCAGTTTTAACCTGTATATTTTGCAGCCTATTGACAAGCAATCTTTGCTCGACTCTGGGATATATTGCTGTCTTGTTCATATCCTCAACGCCATTCTAGACCCTGATATAACCCTTCAACAATCAAATGCTGCTATTGATCATGAAGGGCCACTAGTGTTGCAAAAAGGTTATAATGGTGATGTTGGGCAAGTCCGCCGGCTTGAGGTTCCTTTCTCTCCATGATATATTATGTACGTGTGTTTGTCCGTCTGTGTGCTCATTGCATCAGATGCTAGCTGCTTGAGACTTGATGCTTAGAAGTAAAATATTTTGTTTATAAAGATCTTTTCTTTTTCCTGTGTTGATGACAACCTTAATCTGGGCAGACCTTTGATAAATTGTATATATTGAAATATGATTGGAGACCTAAATTCTAATTGCTGTTATCTCACAATATCTATTTGGCCTTAGTCCAAATCTTTCCACAAAGCATAGGGCTTGAAAATATGACTTGGCATACTTGTGAATAATTGGGATCCTCGAAGGTCATATTTGGGCACTTCATTTTCGCAACAGCAGCAACAAAAATCAAAACCTTTTTCCACTAAGTGGGGTTAGCTACGTGAATCAAATGATGCCATTGTGCTGAAACTATTTACTTTCAAACTATTTTATAAATATTTCCCGCTCTGTGCACTCTGTTATTTGCATTCAAATTATTTTACGTTTGCAGATAGAGGGAAGTGTTGTGCATATCATGAAGGCACTAGCAAGCCATCCATCAGCAGCAGAGAGTTTGATAGAGGATGACTCACTTCTGTTACTTTTTCAAATGGTATCCAATGGGTCTTTGATAGTTTTCTCTCGCTACAAGGAAGGACTTGTTCCATTGCACAGTATACAACTTCATAGACATGCTATGCAGGTGAAGTGCATTACATGTGTCTGCACCGACAACACTGACAAAAAATATTTTATAAATATTGCTTATGATAGGTGGTTTGATCTGGTTCTGTTAGTGGAATATTCATGTTGTTGTCGCTTGTATAATTTTAGATACTTGGTCTTCTTCTGGATAATGACAATGGAAGCTCTGCCAATTACATCGGTGAGCATCATCTGGTATATTGCTAGCTTTCAATCAACTCTTTTTTGTAAGTCGAAGAGCTTGTCCCACCATAGTGATCTCAGAATGTTTTGTTTATATTTCACTATGATTTAGTTCATTTTCCATCTTTACCCCTGTACGAGCATATGCCAATCGTAAGGAGCATTGGAATGGGCTATTTTGAAATGATACATTATTTTTTAAGTTTCCCAGAGTAGAAATTTATTTTCATACTTTCAGGCTCTTGGCTCAAGGATGGGTTGGTGTAGTTCTGGGATTTGATTATTGTTAGAAATGGGTGCCCTTTTGGCCATTTCCTCTTGTCATCTTATGTCAAATGAAGAAAAAAACCACTTTATAAGGTTGTTATTAAAAGTTGTATTCCTAACAAGAATATATTTCACATTATGGACCTTGTACTGTGCAATTACATATATGTAACATATATTGCATGTTTAACTAAAAAAGAAAGAGTTGCTCTGAATGGATTTATTGAAATTTTGGTTTCTTATGAAGTCCTATGTGCCTTGTTTGCTCTAAATGGATTAGCTTTCATGGCTTTGTGATAGGAACTCGGCCTCTAATTAGTGGGCCTTGGTTAGGGATTAGAATTAGTTAGTAAAAAAGAGTGTTAAAGAGGGAGAAGGCATCGGTTGAGAAATTAGAAGTTGTGAGACCACGAGAGTTAGGGATCTCTCGAATATCCCCAACCATGGTATCCTCATTCAGAAATAATACACATTTTATTGAGTTTTCTTGCATATTCTGAACCAGTTCCATCACTTTGGTAGAAGTAAAAAGGCTAAAATTTCAGTGGCAATGTTCAACCAACGCTACATTTTGGTGCATTTGGTTGGAGCATAACTCTTTTATTTTTAAGGAGGCGTTTCAGTGGTGCAGCATTTGATTTGAGATAAGATTAGGTGTTTGACTTCTATATGGTGTAATGCACATGGCCTTTTTAATGGGGTTTCCCTAGCAGATAGGAGGGGTTGGACAGTTCTGTTCCATTGATTGTTTATTCTTTCTTTGTTTTCTGTTTTGTACTTTTACTGACAAGGATTCCTTTACCTCCCTTATCTTTGTAACTCCCTTTTGTCTAAATAAATATCTTACTTTATAAAAAGAAAAAAATTGTCTCTTTTGATCCACGTAGATGACACAACTAGTGGGGTTAGACTTTGAAGGTGGTGGTGGTGGTCCACCCCCCGCCCCCCGGCCCCCCAAAAACCAAAAAACCAAAAAAACAAACAAAACCAACTACCACCCAAAACAATGTCTCATGGTTTGTAATTTGTAATAGAAATGAAGACCTGTTATTCGGTAAAGAAAGGACCCTTTAGATCACCTCAGTTCTTCCTTGCAAAACTTTAGGCAAGTGCAAGGAGAAAAAACTCAATCCATGACCTTGCTACTAACCAACAAGTCTGCTGCATATCACAAGGCCGGGGGGTAACCGTTTTGCTTGGGCCATTGGGTGGTGGTCGGGGCGACTATAAACAGAGCCAAAGTAGTTGGATTAAAAATTATAGTAACTGTCCAGACTGTTCTTGATTGGCTGATTGGTTTTCTTGATCAGTTTGGACATACCTTAAGGCAAAGACAAGGCCACTGCCATATTTATTAAGAACTAATTGATGAGTGAAATGTTGGAACTGATCAGTTTAGAAGTACAAACATGAGTTCAGCAGCCAAAAGTACTCATTTTAATATAAATCTAGTAATCATACTCATTAAGCCTTGAACCATCAGTACCGAAAATTTCTTTTGCTCAGCCAAAGCAAGTTATGAGGGCTGTCCTTCAGTTCCTGAAACTGTAGTAATCCAATCTATGAGATATACACTGAAATCATTCCACATGTTCATAAAATAAATAACTATTGAACAATCATGTCTCATAGTTTGAAATATCTTGTCCCCTGGTCATGTTGGTTGATGATGCTGTGATGCTCTTGTTGATCATCAAATTAGTGTATGTGTTTAAGCAATATCATTGTTCAAGGATGACACTCGTGCAATACTGGTATTGGCTCACATTGTTGATGGAATTTACTTTATCTGTTGAAACTAATATCTTCTTGTGATCTATCTCTCCTCCATGCAGATAAAAATTCTTTTGTTGGCTGTGAAAGATTTTGATCCTGGTAGTGGTGATTCTGCCTATACCATGGGCATTGTTGACTTGTTACTTGTGTGTGTGGAATTGTCGTATAGACCTGGTAAGTTGCTAAAGAGATTTTTTTTTTAAAATTAAACAAAATTGAAAAGGAATGACTAGGGTTTCCACAGATGTAACAGTTATCATGGTCTACAAGCTGGTTAAATTATAAAGGCATTATTGTTCAGCCACCCAACATTGACCTGCATGTGGGTAGTTCTGATTTCTTATATTGATTTGCAGAGGCTGGTAGTGTCAGACTGCGGGAAGATATTCATAATGCCCATGGATATGAATTCCTTGTTCAATTTGCAGTAACTGTTTCCAACATGACAAAAAGTCACGGCTTTCATTCTTCTCATTCTAATTTGTCTAATGATCAAGATATTCCTTCAGATGGATTCCAAAATGGCAGAGGACAACAAAATTTCTGTGAACAAGAAAATCCCTCCCTTCAATCAGTTCAATGCCTTTCACCCACATTATCTAGGTTGCTAGATGTTCTAGTTAGTCTAGCTCAAACAGGGCCAAACGAGTCTCCACAGTCTTATGGAGGCAAGGGTTTTAAATCTTTTCAAACCAAGGGTAGTGGTCATCACAGAAGCCATGCATTAACTTCTGATTGGCCTGGAGATGAATCATGGGAGAAGGATGATGATAAAATTAAGGACCTTGAAGCAGTCCAGATGTTACAAGATATTTTCTTCGAAGCTGAAATCCGTGAATTGCAGGCTGAAGTATTACATAGATTGTTTAAAATTTTTTCAGGCCATATAGAAAACTATAATTTTTGTCAGCAATTGCGAACTGTTCCCCTTTTAATTCTAAACACGGCTGATCTTCCTTCTTCTTTGCAAGAGATAATCTTGAAAATTCTTGAGCATGCTGTGACTGTTGTAAATTGTGTTCCTGAACAAGAGTTGCTTTCACTTTGCTGTTTATTGCAGCAGCCAATAACATCAGGATTGAAGCAGATGATACTTTCTTTCTTTGTAAAACTCTTGTCCTTTGATCAGCAGTATAAGAAAGTTCTGCGTGAAGTTGGCGTATTGGAATTTCTGTTAGATAATCTGAAGCAACACAAGATTTTGGGTCCACATCAACAGAATGTTAACTTCAATCAGTTGGAGAGGGAAAATAGCTCAAGTAACTTCCAAAAACATCTGGACGATCAGGATGTTATTATTACTTCACCCAAGTTTATGGAATCTGGTTCTGCAAAGTTCCCTATTTTTGAAGTTGAAGCTACAGTTGCTATTGCCTGGGACTGCATGGTATCTTTATTGAAGAAAGCCGAGGCTAATCAAGCCTCATTTCGCTCAGCTAATGGTGTGAGTGCCATACTTCCATTTCTGGTGTCTGATCTACATCGTCCAGGGGTCCTCAGGATGTTGTCATGTCTTATAATTGAAGATATTTCACAGTTTTGTTGGTATTTTTTTTGCTTTATTTCAAGCTTGGCTTATAGTTTTATTTCTCGCCAATATTTTCTGATTTATAAATTTGATTGGGTTTTCACAATAATAAGCTTGGAATAAGTGTCATTAATCAGAGAAGGATAACATTGAATGTCTTAAATGTCTTAGGATGCATTATGCCTATAAGATTATTGTATTATCAAATTGGTTTTTTTTTTTTTTTTTTTTTCATTTGAAATCGTCATGATGATTATCTGGTTTTAACTTACACCAGGCTCATCCTGAAGAATTAGGTGCGTTGGTTGAAATTCTAAAAAGTGGAATGGTGAACAGTGCTTCAGGGTCCCAATTCCAGCTTTCTCTTGACGCAAAATGTGACGCTATGGGAGCTTTGTGGCGAATGCTGGGAGTTAATCGCTCTGCTCAAAAGGTTTTTGGCAAAGCCACTGGGTTTTCTCTTTTGCTTACCACACTTCATGGGTTCCAAAGTGAGGGTGTGGACTTGGGTCAATCTCCATTGAATGTTTACATTAAGGCACTCACATATCTGTTGCGTCTTGTAACTGCTGGAGTGTCTGACAATGCTGTTAATAGGATGAAGTTGCATGCAGTTATATCTTCACAAACGTTTTTTGATCTACTGTCCGAGTCTGGCCTAATTTGTCTGGAGCATGAAAAACAAGTCATTAACCTGATGTTGGAACTTGCACTTGAAATACTGATTCCACCTTTCTTGACATCAGAGGGTTCTACAAAATCAAATGCAATTGACAATGAGTTGTCTCATAATCTGTTATTGACTCCATCAGGTCCTATTAATCCTGATAAAGAGCGAGTCTACAATGCTGGTGCTGTTAGAGTTCTGATCTGATCATTATTACTGTTTACTTCTACAGTGCAGTTGAAAGTTTTAGACTTAATTGAAAAGCTGGCTCATGCTAGTCCATTTAATCAGGAAAACCTTACTTCTATAGGTATGCTCACACTACATTATTTATTTAGTTCTTTAATTTACAATTCTCCATGAATGCTCGGTGGTGGTATATCCACATGTTTTTCCTGATATCTATAGGGTGTTTGGAACTTTTGCTGGAGACTATTCACCCTTATCTTATGCATTCGTCTCCATTACTTTCTTATGCGTTGAAGATTGTGGAAGTCCTTGGTTCCTATAGGTAAAGTTCATATTCTTTTTACTATAATCTAAAAGTTGTCAAGCATTTAATGTGCTCCTTTGTCTAAATGTCAATGACATATAGTTTTTGTTGATCAGGCTATCTGCCTCCGAACTCCGTATGCTTGTGAGATATGTTCTGCAAATGAGGCCAAAAAATGCAGGTCACATAATTGAAACGATGGAAAAATTAATTCTGATGAAAGATATGGCCTCTGAGAATGTTTCTCTAGCACCATTTGTGGAGATGGACATGAACAAGATTGGGCATGCTGCCATTCAGGTTTCCCTGGGTGAAAGATCATGGCCTCCAGTTGCTGGTTATTCCTTTGTTTGTTGGTTCCAGTTTCGGAACCTGTTGAAATCACAATCAAAAGACGCTGACCCTTCAAAACCTGTCCCTTCTAAGAAGCGGTCTGGGCCTAATGGATTGCATGAGCAGCATGTCTTAAGGATTTTTTCTGTTGGTGCTGCTAACAATGATAATGCAACCTATGCTCAACTTTATCTCCAACAGGATGGTGTTTTAACTCTTGCAACAAGCAATTCTTGCTTCTTTTCATTTTCTTGTTTAGAATTTGAAGAAGGAAGATGGCATCACCTTGCGGTCATTCATAGCAAGCCAAATGCTCTTGCTGGGCTCTTCCAAGCTAGTGTTGCATATGTTTATCTCAATGGGAAGCTAAGACACGCTGGGAAATTGGGATATTCACCATCGCCACTGGGGAAAACATTGCAAGTCACTATCGGGACTTCAGTTGGTAATGCTAGAGTTAGTGACTTGACATGGAAATTACGCTCTTGCTATCTTTTTGAGGAAGTGCTTACACCTGGAAGTATTTGTTTTATGTACATACTTGGTAGAGGCTATAGAGGTCTCTTCCAGGACACAGATCCTCTGCAATTTGTACCTAACCAGGCCTGTGGGGGTGGTAGTATGGCCATCTTAGATTCTTTAGATGCTGATTTGACTTTGGCTACTCATGGGCACAGACTTGATGCTACTAGCAAGAAGGGAGATTTGAAGGCTGATGGGAGTGGAATTGTCTGGGTTTTGGATAGACTCGGAAACCTTTCTTTACAGCTTTTAGGAAAGAAACTTATTTTTGCATTTGATGGTACTTCTACAGAATTCATTCAATCATCAGGTAGTTTTTCAATTGTCAATCTGGTTGATCCTGTGTCAGCAGCTGCTTCTCCTATTGGAGGTAACTAAATGTAAAATGTTGCAGCTTTCTTTTCGTTTCTTTCTCCTATTGGAGCTGTTTTTCAATCTCATCTTTATTGTCATTTTTGAGGTTGCAGGTATTCCACGTTTTGGATGTCTCTCTGCAGACATTTATATATGCAAGCAAAGTCTTATTGGGGAAACAATCCACCCTATTGGTGGGATGTCACTTGTCCTTGCACTTGTTGAAGCTGCAGAGACTAGGGATATGCTGCATATGGCTCTTACATTACTTGCCTGTGCACTTCATCAAAACCCTCAAAATCTTAAGGACACGCAAGCATATAGGGGATACCATCTGCTTGCTCTTTTTCTGCATCATAGAATGTCATTATTTGACATGAAATCTCTTGAGATCTTCTTTCAGATTGCTGCTTGTGGAGCTTCATTTTCTGAACCAAAAAAGTCGGAAACTTCTCGGACAAAGTTGTCTCCTGCTGCATCTCTGCAGGAATCCTATCTTGAGGAACATTATTTATCAAAGTTATGTAAAGATAATTCTTCAGTTGGATCTCATGGAGACATGGATGATTTTTCTCTTCAAAAGGATTCATGTAGTCACATTTCAGCATTGGAAAATGCTGATATTGCTGCTGAAACTTCAAATTGCATTGTTTTGTCAAATCAGACATGGTTGAACATGTCTTGTTAGATTGGACGTTGTGGTTAACAGCCCCACTTTCAATCCAGATTTCACTGTTGGCATTTCTTGAACATTTAGTCTCCATGCACTGGTACAGAAATCATAATCTTACAATGTTGCGACAAATGAACCTCGTTCAGCATTTACTAGTGACTTTACAAAGGGGTGATGTTGAAGTTCCTGTCCTAGAGAAGTTGGTTGTATTGCTTGGGATGATTTTGGAAGATGGTTTTCTATCTTCTGAGCTTGAAAACGTGGTTAGATTTGTCATTATGACTTTGATCCACCTGGGTTGGCTCCACGGCTTCCAATTGTGAGAGAGTCAATGGGGAAACATGTAATTGTCAGAAACATGTTACTAGAGATGCTAATTGATCTACAAGTGACTATAAAATCAGAAGATTTGCTTGAGCAGTGGCATAAGCTTGTTTCGTCTAAGTTAATTACATATTTTCTTGATGAAGCAGTTCATCCGACAAGTATGAGATGGGTTATGACTCTACTTGGTGTGTGCCTTACTTCCTCTCCGACATTTTCACTTAAATTTCGTACTAGTGGAGGTTATCAAGGTTTGGCTCAGATGCTTCTAACTTTCTATGATTCTCCAGACATTTATTATATTTTGTTCTGTTTATATTTGGCAAGCCAGTTTATCCTAGGTTACCGGAGGTCTGCATGTTGGACTTTCATGCCCTTATGCCAAATGACGGAAGCCACGTTGAACTGAAATTTGTAGAATTATTGGACTGCGTGATTGCTATGGCAAAACCTACTTTTGATAGACTTAGCATGCAGTCAATGCTTGCCCATCAAACAGGTAATCTTTCCCAGTTTGGTGCAAGCTTTCTAGCTGAGCTTGTGGAAGGAAATTCAGACATGGCTGGTGAGCTTCAGGGGGAAGCTCTGATGCACAAGACATATGCTGCTCGCCTAATGGGTGGAGAGGCATCAGCCCCGGCAGCTGCAACTTCAGTACTTAGGTTTATGGTTGATCTTGCCAAGATGTGTCCCTCCTTTACTGCCGCTTGTAGACGTGCAGAATTTCTTGAAAGCAGCATTGACTTATATTTTTCTTGTGTGAGGTTTGTTCCGAGATGAATCTTCATTTTTCTTTTTTTGGTTTTTGGATTTTGTTCTTTGGTTACTTCTGTTTGATTTCCTACCTGTAGGCTGTAATCATATGCTGACTACTTATTGATTTTTGTGTGACTGTTGATCACTATCCAGCTGAAATAAGTCCTTTTCTATTTAACTAAATCTTTTGTGCCATACAGGGCTGCACATGCTGTTAAAATGGCAAAAGAACTCTGCAGTGTCAGAAGAGAAAACCTTGAATGAATGTGATGACACTTGCAGTTCACAGAATACATTTTCTAGCTTGCCTCTGGAGCAGGATCAGTCTGTTAAAACCTCAATTAGTGTTGGTAGCATTCCTCATGGGCAGGTAAGTACTAGTTCTGATGGTATAGCTGCACCAGCAAACTCTATGGCTGGTGAGAGACCAGAGAATAATGTTACTACATCTGAGCTGGAGTCAAATAAATCTGTCCATGAAGATGTACAAAGTACACAGAGCTTGGATGGTGATAATGCTGATCAAGTGCCTACTGCATCTAGTGCAAACAAGTTCAGTTTTCGCAGTATCAAATCCAATTTGAAGATTCTACCTTCAACAGATTCCCAGAGTTATGCATCTTTTTCTGTACCTGATTCTCCAGTTTTATCAGAAAGGTCCAGTTCTAGGATTCCCCTTACACCTTCTTCATCACCGGTTGTTGTGTTGGCATCTTGGCTAGGAAGTGCAAGCCATAATGAAGCAAAATCTCTTTTAACACCCACACCTTCCTTTGATTCTTCCATGTTGGTTGGGGAGTTTGATCCATCTTCAGGGCCAATGTCTAGTTCTCATGGTGCATCTGCCACCAGTGCTTATGTTGCTGTGAACTCAAAGCTGCTTTTGGATATAAATGATTCTGGATATGGTGGCAGTCCATGTACTGCAGGAGCAACTGCTGTTTTAGATTTTATTGCTGAAGTTCTTTCTGATTTTGTGACAGAGCAGGTGAAAGCATCGCATGTCATAGAGAACATCTTGGAAATTGTTCCTCTGTATGTTGATGGTGAATCTATGTTAGTTTTCCAGGGCCTGTGCCTTAGCAGATTTTTGAACTTCCTTGAAAGGCGATTGCTATGTGATGACGAAGAAGACAAGAAAAAATTGGATAAGAGTTGCTGGTCCTCAAACTTGGATGCTTTGTGCTGGATGATAGTTGATTGTGTATATATGGGTGCTTTTCCTCAGCCTTCGGGGGTGCTGAAAACTCTTGAGTTCTTGTTATCAATGTTGCAATTGGCAAACAAAGATGGTAGAATTGAAGCTGCTCCTGGGGGAAAGGGGCTCTTATCAATTGCAAGAGGAAGTAAGCAACTTGAGGCCTATATTCATTCAATTCTTAAGAACACTAATCGAATCATATCATATTGCTTCCTCCTGTCCTTCTTAAACTGTATAGGGGATGATGATCTCATTTCACGCTTGGGTTTTCCAAATGAACCAAAAAAGAGATTGTCCTCGACTTCTCCTCAAGATGATTCAGGAATTGACATCTGCACAGTCTTGCAATTATTGTTTGCTCATAGAAGAATTATATTCTGTCCCAGCAATTGCAGATCTTAATAGCTGTCTGTGTGTGAATTTGATATCTCTTATCTGTGATAAAAAACAGAATGTACAAAATATTGCCATTGATGTGATCAAGTATTTTCTGGCACATAGGAGGACCACCTTAAGAGACTTGCTTGTTTCTAAGTCTAATCAAGGAGAGCGACTTGATGTACTTCATGGTGGTTTTGATAAATTATTGACTACAAGTTTATCTGAATTTTTTGAGTGGTATCAGAATAGTAAACAAGTTGTAAATAAAGTATTGGAGCAGTGTGCTGGCATCAAGTGGATGCAATATATTGCTGCATCAGCAAAGTTTCCAGGAGTAAGAATCAAAAGCATGGAAGGTCATCGTAAGAGGGAAGTGGGAAAAAGATCTTGGGAAGCTGCAAAATTGGATTTAAGACACTGGGAGCAGGTATAGGAGCGAAGATATGTACTGGATTCAGTTCGTGATGCAATGTCTGCTGAGTTGAGAATTGTTAGGCAAGATAAGTATGGATGGGTTCTACATGCTGAGAGTGAGTGGCAGTACCATCTCCATCAACTTGTGCATGATCAAGGGATATTCCACTTAGTAGATCCTCTTTGATGCAAAAGCCGCAGTGGCAACTTTGTCCAATTGAAGGTCCATATCAGATGCGGAAAAAACTTGAGCGCTGCAAACTGAAAATTGACACCATCCAAAATGTTCTTGATGGACAGTTTGAATTTGAGGAAGCAGAGTTGTCTAAAGTAAAAATTGAAAATGGTCTTGATGCATCTGATTCAAATTCTGAACCTTATTTTCAATTTCTGACTCATGATGTTAGACAGAATGGTCTGGATAATGAGCTGTTTGATGCACCTTTCTTTAATAAGTTGTATAGTGTCAAAGATGCAGTTTCTGATAGGAATGAGTGGATTGATGACAAGGCTATTGGTATGAACAAAGCAAGCCTCCATTCTGCACTTGAGATTAGTGCCAAGGCTAGTGCAGTATCAGTCCCAATAGAAGAAAGAACACAAGGAAGATCTGATATAGGATCAGCAATTCAATCTTCTACGATAAAAGCTGATGATGTTAAGATAGCAGATGATAAAGATGATAAAGAACTGCATAACAATGGTGATCACTTAATCAGACCTTTTCTGGAACCGTATGAGAAAATACAATATAAATATAACTGTGAACGGGTTATAGGACTTGACAAACATGATGGTATATTCTTGATAGGTGAATTCTGTTTGTATGTGATTGAAAATTTCTATATTGATGGCTCTGGGTGCTTTTGTGCGAAGAAATGTGAAGATGAACTTTCAGTCATTGATCAGGCTTTGGGTGTCAAGAAAGACGTTACTGAAAATGTAGATTTCCAATCTAAATCAACTTTGTCACGGAGCACAACAGCTAAGTCATGTGTTTGGGGAAGGGCATGGGCCTACAGTGGTGGTGCATGGGGAAAGGAGAAAGTACAAAACAATGGGAGTTTACGTCACCTTTGGCACATGTGGAAGCTTGGTAGTGTTCATGAGATGTAGAAGCGTGATTACCAGCTTCGTCCTGTTGCTATTGAAATATTCAGCATGGATGGATGCAATGATCTCCTGGTTTTTCACAAGAAAGAGAGATAAGTTTTTAAAAATCTAGTTTCCATGAATCGTCCTAGGAATAGCATGTAAGAATTATTCCCTTAATATTTTGTTGTATTGTTTTAAAGTGTTTTTATCGGTTTGTTTTATGTTTTTATTTTCAGTGGATCTAGAAAATGCTGGTGACATTTTTCCTTTAGACATTGTTGCTAGCATGTTAAATTGGCATTTATTTTGAGACTGATATATATCTGTCTGCCTTGTCTATGACCTCTGTATGCGCGCGCGCGCGTGTGTTTGGTGTTTTTTTTTTTGGGGGGGGGGGGTGGATGGCCTGCAGAGACCTATCAAGTTAGTTGAAAGAGACTTTGAATAATTTAGAGAAAGTATTTTATTCAAATTGCTTGGGTTCATTTGGCACCCAGCAAGCCTTTGTGTGCAACTAGGAAATGAATACAGTAATAATTTACAATAAATAGACTACAACTGCATATGTACATGGATTTACTGGTTTATGAATGATTATTGATTTTACTGGTTTATGAATGATTATTGATATGTATTCCTATTTCTGACAAAGTTATTGGAGTGGTTTAGTGTGAGAAAAACAGATTTTGACCACTGCATCTTACATGGATTGTCCATATTAGAACCTAAGTCATATAATTTTTTAATGGGGTCATGTGCCCCAACTAATTTCTATTTTTGACCACCCACCCATGTAAGTTCTAGTATATGAAATGTTCAAGATATGATCTGCTGAAAAGCTCCTTATTTATGTGTTTGAAGCATTGAATTCTATTTTACATTGGATACTATTGAGTAACCCATCCCTTGCATTATAAAAATCTTAATCATATCACATTTTATATGCATGGGTAATATTTGCTTTTCCTCTGCACATATTATATCTGTATAAATATTTAAAATAAACATTTTTTTTTTATCTTACTATAATTCATTTGTTTTTCAACCCATTATGAATAGGAAGGATCTCTGTTCAAAAAATAAATAAATAAAACTAAATAAAGATTTTGATCGGATTTAAGAACCCTAGAAAAAAGAAAAGAAACTAAATGATAGGCATGCAGAGGAATGCTAAGGCTCAGAGAGAAAAGTATTAAATAGAGCACACATGCTGTTCAGAGTGACGTGTAAATCAAATAAGGAGAGGAGCATAGCAAAATCATCCATTCTCAAGAACGAGGACTAAAATTGAAAATATAGGGGTAGATTTTTGAAAAATTCATGCAATATAGATTGTGAGTCAGCATTCAAATTGTCAGGACTTGAAATGTGTGCAATAACTCGTGCTAGTCTTTCTAAAGATGATTTAGTGTTATGCCATAGAATAGCTTTATTCATTTTCTTTTGGGGAAAAAAAAAAAAAAAGAATGTGCCATACTTTTAAACTTTGTTTTCATGTACTTTGATGCTTGTATAGCTTTATTTTTTTCTATTGAAAACAAAATGATTTGTCTGCATTATGTCAGGTTGGATGCAACTATTTCAGGATTGTCAAAACAAGAAAGCAATGAAGGTAGCCGCCTTTTCAAGACAATGGCCAAGTTCTTTTCAAAAAGGTGGAAAAATGGAGAAATAAGCAATTTCCAGTACCTCATGCATCCCAACACGCTGGCAGGACGTGGATATAGTGATCTCACCCAGTATCCAGTTTTTCCATGGATCCTTGCAGATTATGAGAGTGAAAATCTAGACTTGTCCAACCCAAAGTCATTTTGCAGGCTTGATAAGCCAATGGGTTGCCAGACACCTGAAGGTGAAGATGAATTTAGAAAAAGGTTGGTCTTTATGCAGGCTCTTATAATTTTCTTCTGTTGCAATTTTCCTTTGATTATATATGATGTATTGCTTGCAATCACCACTTTAAGGATATTTTGCCAAATGGTTTGCTGAGTTCCAAAAACCATGCAAACAAATGTTTATTAACTGAAACAGAATTAAATTGAGGAGATGATCCTACAGGTACATATGCCGGGTAGGAGACATGAGAACTGGAGACAATTGTATTAGGGCTTCTTTACATTTGCAAGAAACTTATTTATAAGCAGCCCTAATTAAAGTCATTATAACTATTATATCGAGGAGAAACATATAATAGTATCCTTGGGATATGATCTCAGTAGGTAATTTCCTCTTCTGATTATCAGTTTAACATTATCATTCTATATTAGATATGAGAGCTGGGATGATCCAGAGGTCCCGAAGTTTCACTATGGATCTCCTTATTCTAGTGCTGGAATTGTCCTATTCTATCTTATTCGCCTGCCCCCATTCAGCGTAGAGAATCAAAAGCTTCAGGGTGGCCAGTTTGACCATGCTGATCGTCTTTTCAATAGTGTAAGGGATACTTGGTTAAGTGCTGCTGGAAGGGGAAATACATCTGATGTGAAGGAACTGATTCCAGAATTTTTCTACATGCCCGAGTTCTTGGAGAACTGGTTCAATCTTGATTTGGGAGAAAAACAGTCTGGTGAGAAGGTTATCCTAGTGCAATCTTAACCTGTTACAAGTTTCCAAGGGCCAAAGTGCTGGTGGTACGACTAGTGAATTTAATCACTATGGTGTTTCTTTCTTTCAGGTTGGGAATGTTATCTTACCTCCATGGGCCAAAGGTAGTGCTAGAGAGTTCATTGTGAAGCATCGGGAAGCTCTTGAATCTGATTATGCCTCAGAAAGTTTGCATCACTGAATAGACCTCATTCTTGGATATAAGCAAAGGGGGAAGGTGAGTGTCTTGGTGTTTTTTGGTTCCCTTCTTGTCTGGCTATTCATGTAATTTCTCCATCTTCCTTTTACATTGCTAAAATTTTATCGGTCATAGTGTTAAGATTTAGCTCTACGATCTATAATGTCACTTCCTCTAATCCCTTATGAATTGATGGATTTCCATGACAATGATGTCTTTATGTTTCATTTTATTTATAATTATGGGTGAAACTATTAGAAGAGATTCAGATTTTAATGGTTTGAATATAGGCATGGTTTATGATAGGAAACTATGACATTGCTTAATCCATGTAGCTGGCCCCACTTAGTGGGATAAAGCTTAGCTATTGTTGTTGTTATAACACTGCCCAACATTCTGTATAATTATAAGTCTTCTTTTATCCATTATCCCTATTGTCTTAAATGTGCAATATTAGTATTTGAGTTACATCAGTGTTTTGGCATGTAAAATGTGCAATCCTATGCCTTGATTTGTGATCTCAAATTTCATGGTTTTAAAGTTTAATAGTTGTTTCTAACCTGTTATTTACTCATTGATTAAATTCTTTGCTAAAAGTTGTGGAAATTTCATTGTGTCTAAATATAGATGGACCGAACTGAAACACTGACATTTCTTGGTGACTCACTCAATTCTCGATTGATGTGTTTATTTGACCTCCATTTTATGTTTCTGGAATATTTCTATTGTGTTCTTAAATCCTAATATTGTTTTTTCCTGTACAATTAACAGGCCGCTGAGGCATCTGTCAATGTGTTTTATCATTATACATATGAGGGGAGTGTGGACATTGACTCAGTTACAGATCCTGCAATGAAAGCAGCAATTTTAGCACAAATTAATCATTTTGGGCAGACACCAAAGCAGCTATTCCTCAAGCCCCATGTGAAAAGGCGAACTGGCAGGAAACTTCCTCCTCATCCCCTTAAACATTCCACTTATCTTGTTTCACATGAGATACGGAAAAGTTTATCTCCTATCACTCAAATTGTTACTCTTCAAGATAAAATTCTGGTAGCGGGAACTAACAATTTGCTGAAACCAAGAACATATACTAACCATATTGCATGGGGCTTCCCCGATCGTAGCTTAAGATTCATGAGCTATGATCAAGACAGACTTCTTTCAACCCATGACAAGTTACATGGGGGGAATCAGATTCAGCGTGCAGGTGTGAGCCATGATGGTCAGATTCTGGTTACTGGGGCTGATGATGGCCTACTTAATGTTTGGAGAGGTAGTATGTTTAGGCCACGTGCCTTGGTGTGCTTGAAGTTGGAGAAGCCACTTTTTGCACATACAGCTAGAATCACATGCATTCAAGTTAGCCAGCCTTTCATGCTTACTGTTAGTGGATCGGATGATTGCACGGTTATTATATGGGATCTCAGCTCTCTGTCATTTGTTCGGCAGCTCCCAGAATTCCCTGCACCAATCTCTGCAATTTTTGTCAGTGACTTGACTGGAGAGATTGTCACTGCTGCTGGTACTCTTCTAGTGGTCTGGAGCATCAGTGGGGATTGCCTGGCAATGATCAACACGTCCCAACTGCCATCTGGTTCTATTCTCTCGGTGACGAGCAGTACATTTTCTGATTGGTTGGACACGAAATGGTATGCAACAGGTCATCAGAGTGGAGCTGTCAAGGTGTGGCAAATGGTTCACTGCTCTGTCCCTGATAGCCTTGGTAGATCAGCTTCTGATGGGTTTGGAGGGTCAAATTTAGGTGCGGAAGAACCGGAATACAGGTTGGTCTTGCGCAAAGTTCTTAAGTTCCATAAGCATCCTGTTACTGCCCTTCACCTCACTAGTGACCTCAAGCAGGTGTTTAGTGGGGATTCAGGCGGGCATTTACTTTCCTGGACAGTGCCTGATGAGAGTCTGCGAGGTTCAATGAAGCAGGGGTGAAATTGGTTATAATGGTTATTTGTGTTGACTTCAGCTCTTGGCCAGCTATTAATGGTTGAATACTAACCCTGTGTTGAGTGGCTCTCGACTGCCAAAAGAGAGGTTCATGTTCAGAATTTGTGAAAATTGCAAAACAAGAATGCTGAACTCGGCTTGGAACTGGATGAACAAGGTTGACAAAGAAAAGATGAGACCAAAGCACATAGGGGGCTGGAAATCTACATGCATGAGGCCTACCATGTGTTCACTTGATGGGTAAAGCATATGTTCAAAAAAAGCAGGATGCTAGGGGCAAAAGGGGAAAGCTAGTGTTGACCCCACGGGGAGCTATTGTTGTACTTTGGGTCACCGGCGGAGGATATTTTGATTTTGTTGTTGAAGTCCACCATTCTCCACTATTTTTGTCGCCCAACAGTAAAGATGATACTTATTGTGACATTTCACACAGTTGTTCATGATTTATTCATGAAATATCATGGTGGATGATTATCATCTTTGCTCTTGGGCAATGGTTTTATCTTCGATGTAAATATATAAGGTAGCTATAGTATGTAATTAATTTGCATAGTGCAAGGCATGTCATGAAATAGAATGAGGTTTACAAGGAGAAATTGAAAAATCTTTCTTTGTATCATTCATTCTTTGGCATCGCAGTTATGATCCACAAAGTTGTAGTGAAGTGGGAGATGACGATGATTCGCAAAGTTAAACTATCAAATGATGAATAGAATAGAACAGAGCAAGAAAGAATTTCTCGGTTTTTCTTTTTTGGGTCGGGTAAGAATTTCTTGGTACATGGTAAGTTTGGTCCGAGGAATGATTTTGGGATTGGGGGTGGAGTGAGTGTAGTCCTTTACCTTAGGAAATGCTTTGTGGTGGTGAAATCAGGTCCATCTGCAGTTAACTGAGATTTTTTTTTTTTTTTTTTATACATGGTTTTTAAACACTCAAGTAGCCATGTGGTGATCATATAAATAAATATGAATTTTAATTATATAAATATTGAATATGATTTTAATTAATAATAGATGTATATTATGATCAAAGACAAAATACTGATTCAATATTTAGATAACTGAGATCTATATTTAGTTAAATTGTAATTAGGATAATTTTGATATTTAAGTCACTATATTTAAATAATGGAATTAATTGACCATGCCCATATTATAAAGTGTAGCATAGTAGCTTCTCTATCCTGTTGCTAACGCCATTCTTTGTTATTTCTTTAGTTCTTTTAAGGATACAACATTTCATAACTTGTATACAAATAGATATTTAGAAAAAAAAAAAAAGTAATGGGAATTAAAATGAAATGAAGGAAGGATTTTTGCCAACTAATAGCTCGAACGTTGAAGCTCTAACTTAATTTTCAGTCAAACATTGGAAGTTACATTAATTTCTAAAATTGTATACGATGCCATTTTTCTACTATTGCTCAATGGAGAGGTTGGGGCATTTACACTATGAAGCGTATCTTAGCGACAACTATGTATGAAATGTCGAGCTTGTTACAAAATTACTTTTTTTTTTTTTTAATATGATATTGAATCCTCAAAGGAAGCGTGTTCTTTTTACAGGAATGGGGAATGAAGGAGACGGAAAGACGGAAATTCACTGAAGGAGAATTACATGGCTATGGAAGATGGATTTTGGCCTTGCAATACTTTTCGGTAAGTGTTACTTATATCGTTTTTTTCTCTACTCTTTTGTCATATTTAATTTGCCAACAAAATGCTTTCTGCAATCAAGATTATTAACGGTATGCAATTTGACCTTTTTTGTGTCACTGGGTAACGTGTTTGAGGCATTGTACCGATGGTCATAAAGGTGGGTCTGAAGCTCTTCCGGTAACAACAGCACTAATTTAGAAAAGCAATATTAAATGGATTTAAATTCGGATCTCCAACGCATCAAACTGGATAATTAATTGGATTGTCCATATGTTACAGGCCTATAGAGCCAGCCTATGCGAACAACTTAGCCTGAGTCAGAGCTCCACAGATCTTAGCTGTCACAAAAATCACCATCGTTACAACGCATGCGAAGGCTCACTGGGAATCGCCAAAAGAAGTAGACTCTAACCAGTTACCGATGAAAAATTGAATCACCTATATCCTACACTATTATCATCTTAACATAAAACCATTAGGAAATCGAAAAGATAATCGTATAATTTATAAATAAAGTAAATTTTCAATACATGTAATGAAATTATAAAACCTCTCTAATATAAGACGAATCGTAGAGTATGCAAGATGTTTTTAAAAGAATTATAGTACAGAATAATCGAATTTCATACGGATATATAAAGTAGTTCTGATATAACGTATTAACTACTTATAACATTACTCAAATCCAAAAAAAAAAAAAAAAGCCTATTTATAACGTCACTTCAAAAATTTTATCAAAATCTCCTTAAGTCATGTGCCTGTGAGTTGTGCCTCGTTGACCACTACAAGATGATTCAAATCGAACGGGTGAGACACAAAGAGTCAGGACTCGGCACTGTACTGATGGTACGAAACGAAAATGATGTGCACCGATGTATATTTGTTGTGCTCCTCTTTCCTCGATGGCTGGGAACTGGTTAGTAGTAACATTTAATTGAAGACACCCGAAATATGAATTGACAACTGAGGTTGATCACGCTCACACTAATGCTACGAGCATGAGAGAGAGAGAGAGAGAGAGAGAGAGAGAGAGGGAGAAGGAAAGTAAGAATTAGAATTAGTTAGATTTGATAGAGTTGATTCACTTTACAGATCTGCTATTCATCTATTATTACAATAACCTAAGTTTAAGACTTAATTTTTTCTTAGTATGTAATCAATAAATATATTTATAAATATCTAATGAGTGTAAAATATATTTTAATCCTAATGAACTGAAATCAATTTTTTCGTCTATTTCAACTTTTAAGTAAGAAAAGGGAAAGTAAGAATTAGCTAGATAAAAAAATAAAAAAATGCATATAAAGTCTAAACAAGCCCCCTTTCTCATTCGTTGTTCCGGAACCCAATAATTGTAGGGCCTGTGACTTTCTGTCCCTCATCACCAAGAGCAACAGTGAATTTGAATAGTTTAGAGTGCAACCCTATCATTGATTCTCTGATCTTAATTTATACCCAAGTGACAAGTCCTCAACCTAATTAATAAGGGTATGTGTAACACTCACACACACAGGTAATAAGGCTAAGTAGCTACTCTATGCATCATCTCTGAGCCTTACTTCATAGCCTAAGACAACTCCTCATCATGCGTCTGCTATTCCTTTTTAGCTTTCTTAGCTGTGCTTTTGAATTTTTTCTCCCTTCCCTTGACTCTACTGTGCACGTATGATCCTTCCTTTATTTCACTGTTGCACAAGGTGGGTTATGTCTTTATGAACCCTTTATCTACCTCTTTTACTTACATCTGTCCCATTCTTTCTTCTATATATATTCTACCACCTCTTGTAGTTTTTCCCTGCATCACTCCTATTCTATTTTCTGGTTTCACCTTTCTCCTTCCTGGCCTCTCAAGGTTCAACCCTTTGGGAATCTTCTCTTCTTACACGTTCTTTCCTAGCTTAGAATTTGTACTAGCATGCACCTTCTCCCCTATCCCCTTTAGGGTTTCCCAACTCTAGTTATCCTTCTCTTCTTTCATAGCTTTTTGCTTTTTAAGTTATTAGGTGCGTTTGTCTATATAGATAACTGCATCAGCTTTCTCTCTTCGTTTTTCCGTATGACACCTTCAATTTTTTGTTGTGTCTATTTGCTCTTACACAACACACATGTCGTTCGTCTCTTAGAATTTGTTTTAGCTCTACCATCTTATCGATTCTTTTGGCGTGGGACCTCTCCCTTTTGGCCCCAGTTTTTGTCTTTTGTGTTTCCAGAAGTGTTGCAGTGTGTTTTTCTTTTCTTTAGTTCTCATATATACCTGCGGAGAGTGGAGTTGACCGCATAGCAAATTTTATGGCGAGAAGTTCGCAAAGGAAAAAGTGAAGCTGCCAGCATGATCTAGCTTTGGTTAGAGAGCTAAAGAGTGCTAACTTTGACTAGGTCATGCTGCGACAGCCTCACTCCTTCCTGTTTGGGGACCCAATAGATTCCTAACGATCTTCAGCATCTGAAACACACACAGCCTAAAAAGCAAAAGGCAAGTATATGAAATCACTGTTTATAGCATCGTATATTCCTTTTACGAGTTTCTGCTCTGGCATGCGTGCGTTGCTTAACTTTCCCTTTTACTTGCTTTTGTTGTCTTTTCTTTCTTTTGTTCTTTCCCTTGTCTTTCACGCCAAACTGGGTTACTATGCCCCTTTGAAGGTCCGTATATTGTTCACTTATCTTTGCTTAGGGTTCCAAGAACTTAAGGGTATGTTATTTGGAATATTAGTGATTGATTGGGATTTAGGATCTGTTGTCCTTTCTTTTAGACTTGCTATAATGCTTGCTAGCCCTAGAGGTTACAAACTATGATGTTTAAGCTTGCTTTGTATGCCGGTGATGACCAGTTTTATGTGGTGTTTCATAGAAGATATGCCTTGTGTGGTGTTTCATAGAAGATATGTTCCTATTTTTTATGCGTAGTGTGTTTTCTTTTTTATTAGGTGCAACTGCTGCTTTAGTTTGTCCACATAAAATATCGAAGAACACATCAAGATTCGGTTGTTGCTATTTAAAGCAGTAATATGAAGCAGTTAAACACCCCTTGAATGTTTGATTTTGTGCTCTCAATTAGTTGTAGTTTTATCTCTCTTGCATATCTGTGTAATTGTTTGCAGTGTTAAAAGCAGCAGGTCAACAAGATTGGTACGATTACTCCTCTTTCTAATTGGAGTCCTAAAATAATATTTTTACAGTGTACTCTTTTTTTTTTTTTTGGGGGTCTTATTGTGGGATTTGTGATCTATAACTGTGTTCTCGGTAGAATGAAGACCAACCCTTCAGAAGAAAAGAATGCGCTAACATACATATCAAGGCCATGTCCAGAAAACAAGCACGAAGACGTAGACTGGAGTGTATCCTTCGATGTTAGCATGCTCATCTTTGGATGGATTTGATCAGGGATGTGTTAGTACATCGAAACATCAATCAAAAAGTGTAACCCTCTAATGTCTAGGATTTTGTCTTTCCTTTGTTGCTGCCATTAACTGGAGATGCCAAACTGAATAGAGGATAAGAATATTCTCATGTTAAATTTTTACATGGCTTTATCATATATGATTTTCTCATCCGTAATTCTTTTATGCCTTATGTTTTGTTTGGGTCGCATTTTTTAAATCAATTGGAAGGGATCAAGCATGACATGATCATATAAAAATCAATTGGAAGAGATTACACATAACAAGAGTATATAAAAATTTAACATGAGATGACCCATTCTCACTAAATAAAAATGATAAAAAGCTGTCTGATTTGGAATTTTAGATTCATGTAGTAATATAGAGTGGTCTATTTCGTGGTTCTTGTCTCCAATTTGTCTTATGGCGAATTTAGCTGGTTGTTAAGTTTCTGTTGTGTCAAACTCACAAATTTCAACCGGGTGATCATCATTAAGCAAAACAAATATATATGGCTAAATCAGCGAGCAAATAATGGTGAGTTACCTAATTAAAGTATTGAACAAAGCTAGATAAAGCACGGATCAACTCCTAGCTTTCCTCAATTAGTGACGTTATTCATCTTGGATTTCAACAAACACATTGATGCTGATGTTGCAAAAACAATAATTTTGCAAGTTGAAAGTAAATAAAGTAGGGAACGAGAAAGTCATGGCATGTCAAGATTGTAGATTTCACCGTCCAAATGCTAGTTTTTGAGCGTTACGAGTTGAGTTAATCATGAGCTAAGCAGTATAAAGTTAAAAACTAAAGCTGCTTACGAAAAGGTGCTGCTTCATTGAATCTAGTCATTTTAAAGCTCTAGTACAAACATGGCAACAGTTAATATGAGTTTATTACGAGAACTCTTTTCTTGTTCTTCATTTTTTTTTTTGGACTTCTGAGTTCTAACTTCTTCATAGTTTTACCTTGCTCTAAACAAACTTTATTTCTAACCTGCTCTGACTCGCTTAACAGTATATTAAAGCGCACTATCGGATCATATAAACATAAAAAAATGCTTATTAAAAGCATAAAAAATATTTTTAATAATAATATATATACATTAAAAAATGTACATATACATTAAAAAATGATGATAAAAAATGATATTATAACGATAAAAGAAGCTTGTTGCATTCTATATGGGCAACAAATCGTGTAGTTTGTAACTTGAAAATCAGGTTTAACTATATTTTTTTATATTCAATATGTGGGAGCGAAGTAAGAAATATGAAAGAAGTATGAATCACAACATAATTGCCTATTGTGGGGTAATAAAAAAATTTTACAGCCGAGTTTAAATGCGCATCCACCCGCTCTTCCAAATGAGTCCATCCCCAGCTCCTGTAGTTTTACTGTGTATTTTACACTTAAATATTTACTTTATATGAAAAATTAAGTTAACATAAAATTTTATTTTCTTTTCCTTATGACAAATAGTTTTTTAATGAGGGGTGCATTTGTTTTTGGTGCATATAGCCCTATGGTGTTGCAACCCCAGCATCCTTCGGCTTTTATTATTTTAGATTTAATCATACAAAGTTATTTACGCTAATAAAATTAAATAGTTATTAATGTAATGTGGGAAAAATTTCCCCACTTCACAGAAGTAAGAATTTCTATTTGTATATACGGAGGGTTTTTATTATTAATTTGGGTTATACATGTGACCAATCGATAAGTATAATAACAGCTAGTCTTTAAACTTGAAATTATAATAGAAAACAGAAAAAATAGGTGGTACAAATTACTTCATTGTCATACATTTTTCTACGATATGCTTATATTAAAAAAAAATTACGATATGATGCACCCAAAAGCCGGGTGACAGTTATTGATAATTAACTATTATGTTTCACTTTACCTCCTCTCCCAGAAAGAAAAAAAAATAAAAAGCCTCGCGCAATGGAGAAGAATTTTTTAAAAATGCCGCAGTCTTTACAATTATTTCTTATAATGCATCAATATAGAAATTTAAAATTATTAATTAGGCTATAAAGTTTTAATTATTCAATTTATTTTAATATAAGTAGTATGAGCATTATGGTTAAGACTAATTTTTTTATCTTTACACGTGTTCTGAATTTTAGTATTAGTTACATTAAAAAAAATTTAGTTTAGGTCACTATACACTAAAAAAATTTTGGTTTAAATTCTTATAGTAGTATTAAATTAGTACCTACCATTAAAAAATTATTAGATAATATTAATTTTTGTTGATATGGATAATTAGAGCTAACATGGAATATGATATAAGGCAATTGAGATTGTTTTCAAGTCTAAAATGGTTGTTTTGGTATCATTTCAATCATTTTTTTTATTTTTGAAAAAAAGACTATTTTAGGGTTAGAAAATGCCTAAAAAAATTGTTTCAGGACTATATTAATAATATACCATATTTATATCAGATTATGTTAACTATATTAATAAAAACTAATATTATCAAATAATTTTTTAATGACAAGAACTAACATTATAGGGATTTAAATAAAACTTTTGTAAGTATAAGGATTAAAACCAAATTTAAAACACATGTAGCGGTTAAAAAGTGGTTTTAACGTAGAATTAATTTTGATTTTTAACCAAGTAAACACCAAGGTAATTTATACCTCCGAACATCTACATATGAAAAAAAAAAATCATTATCTTGTCTTCATCTTCACCTTTTTATTATTGTTTACCCTTTCTACCTTAGCCATTTATGTCTCCTTTCACATGGCTCATCTCTAAGTTGTTAATGGGAAATTGTTTTTCGGTGTTTACATTATTCGATCGGCATGCATATCATACGAAAATGTTGCATAACTTTTCTTATGTACTTTTTCGCACTTTAATTAATTATGTAAATAAAAGCCATTATTGAAATTTTTTTTACTGAATTGCATTACTTTTTTATTTTAAATATTTAAATATGGGAAAATGTAAACATTATACAATCCATGATCAAATTTGGCCTTCTAAGTAAATAAATCGTATAGCTAACAAAAGCTTGGAAAATCTCTACATGCCATCGCAGGTAATGCATCAGTATCTAATTCTGGGCACGATTTGCTAGTCCCAAAGAATATAAAGGTGCATGGGGAATCA
Organism: Pterocarpus santalinus; assembly: GCA_031439595.1. NCBI lineage: Eukaryota > Viridiplantae > Streptophyta > Magnoliopsida > Fabales > Fabaceae > Pterocarpus > Pterocarpus santalinus. The sequence goes on from CM062532.1 coordinate 66,568,924, forward strand.
GAAAAAAAACCAAAACAACCCCTTTCAATGACGATAGACGGATACAAGATCTCATTACTTAGCACAAGGGGAGCCAAAAGGACCTTAGCGCAAAGAGTAGACTAAGGCCATCTTGTGGGGCACAAAGGGATTGCAATGTCTCAATCGATGCTTTAGCAGTAAAGGAAAACAAAGTTGAACATGGTTAACTTGAGGATAGTTTTGGACCCGTGGGTTTTACCTATGAAGATGCCAAAGGTGGTGGAGAGAGCACCCAATAAGGTGATGATTAGTCCTTAGATGAGATGGTTGAAGCAAAAAGATCTTGGTCTATGGCGAAGCAAATGGGTTGTTGCTCGGAAGATGAAGAGGGTGTGTTAAAAGCCCTTGTTAAGTTCAATAAGAGGTCAGGAAAGGGACCAAAATCAAGGAAGAAAAGGAAGCACAAGAGGAAGATTGTGAAGGATGTCTAAGCTTTTTAGTGGTGCTATTTTGTGGTTGTCCATTGGTCCTTTTGTAGGTGTGGTTACTAATGTTGTTATTTTCTTATGATGTTAGGTTTTGGGGCTCAGTCCTGGTTGTTTGTGTTTATGTTGGTTGGTGGTATTGGGGCTCTGGGGTTGTGGTTTTCTTCTTGCAGCCTTTTTGCTGATCTTTGAGTATGTGTGCTTGGTGCTTTTTTGGCTTTTGGTTGTGGTCTTGGGGCTCTTTCTGCCATCTGTGTGTTCCTTTTCTCCGATTTCCTGGTGGAGTTTATTGGTTGTTCTACTTCTATGGTTGTCGTTCCCCTGGATTGGTTGTCTTCTGCTTTCCTGGCTTGGTGGTTGGTTGGTGGTTTCTTTTGGTGGGTTGCCATGTTTTTTTAAAATTTTTTGGCTGTTGTCTCGCTTTTTGATTTGCTCTTGTTTTTGGTGGGCTCCAGCCTCTATTGTTCTTCTCTTTTTTATGTGGGCTGAGCACTTTGTAATTATCAAAAAATTGGTGTCAATTCACTGTTAGTAATAATTATTGTTTAAACTAATTAAGTTTGTTAGTTAATTAATAGAAAAGTACTGAAGTCATAATTTTTATCAAAGTGATATGACATATTTATTAATATTTAGATAAATAATTGAACCATAATATTATATTCTATTTAGTTAGTATATTTGTTATATTAAGAATTTTGGTAATTTTTCCTAATTATATAATATTGTTCTAATTAATATCTTGAATTAGATAATAAAAGTATTTGACACTAATCTATGTACATCTTCATTACCATATGTATATGCGAAATTAGACCTTGAACTCAACAAATATATCGGTAAATTCCCTTACAGTAAAACATATATATATCATTTTGTTTATGAGTTCATTTCAAAGTAAAAGGTTTTACTGTTTTTCTATAGTGTTAATTACAAGGAAGTGTATATTATGCCATCGTTATAACGAATTGTGTCAAAGTGGCTGAAACTGTATAAATTCTTATTTTAAATAGTCGCAATTCGTCTCAATCATTCTTTTGTCCAAACTTTTGTTTGTTTTACATTTATAATATTATGGCGTTTTGGAATTTCTTCTGTTTTTTGATACCCGTGTTGGAATTACCATGATATGTTCTATCCCCGAAAGTTAATATTGTTGTGTGAAAGCAAAAAGTTAGGTCCATTTCTGTGAGGTTTCCGCTAGAACATATGTGTTCCCATTTACAACTTTATTTAGGCCCAATGAGAAGAAAAAGAAACAAGAATGATTTATATGCATGTCTATGTCATCATTTATAAAATTAATGGGACTCAAGTGGTAACTGGATATGGGTGGCTTACATTAACTTTCTCTTTTTTTAATTTAAAAAAAAACTTTTTTTTTCCTTTGAAAACTGCTAGGCAATTAGAATTCTTTTGCCAAAAATTAAGTATTTTAGATTTGAAAAAAAAAGTGAATCCTGACATTATATTTCATTTAACTACTACCGTAATTTCTATAAAAATTTTAGTTATATTATTCTGATTTTTACATTGCTGTTTTCTATTTGAAGTTGATGTGGTTTAACAAACAAGGTTTTCAGGCTGTGCTTGGTAAAACAGTAATCATATTTACCATATATAAACTTTGGTAAGAGGCTATTGCTGGTTCTCGGTCTGAGTAACTGCATATTCAATTCTGGATCAAACCTAGTAATTAGGTGAAGCCCTTGAATTTAAGATGCTTATGGACAAAAGTAGAGGATGCCAATATATATCCTATCCACGGGTACCCAACTTTACTCCATTAGTGTGGGATGAGTTTAAAACTCTACCCGCATGCAGAGGGTTAGGGATGGGTAGGTTGAAAAAAACATTGTGAGGCTAAGCAGGTGAGAGTTTATGGTGTATTTGCCCGTGCCCCTATTTGCACCTCTAATAATAATGAAGAGATAGTTCTATAATGTAGAGTTGTGTTAGAATATGATATGTTTGAGATTATGGGATAAGCTTTTCAATGGTTTTTTTTTTTTATATGTGTTTTTCTTTAGTTGCTTCAATTAGTTTTAGTATTTTTTGTGGTTGTGACTTGTCCTAATTATTTTAAATAGTTTTTTTTACTTTATTAGGCAAAGATGCTAGTAGAAACAAGTAGGAATGGGTTCCAAAATTTCTCTACATGTAGAGTGTGAGGTGTGACTTTTAAAACCCATGGGTTGTGTTAAGGGTACATTTTGAGAGTTATATTAGGGTATGAAGCGAAGTAGGCTAAAACCCTATGCCTTACCCATTGCCATCCCATAGCAAGCACATATGACTTGATTTCCCAACTCTTTTAAAAATTTTTAACACACATATAGTATAATTACTATATGTAAAAAATACTTCTTTCATTCTTCCTTAAGTGTTGTTTAAGAAATTTTTTTTTTTTTGATGTGAAAGTGCTGTTTAAGATTTTAGCATGAGAATTAAGATATCATTAAATTGATACAAATATAAAAAAATTATAGCTTATTCAAATTTAATTTCCCTCTCTCTTTTCATATATTCACTATTTTTCTCACTATTAGGTATTACACTATTTTCTTTTACTACATTAAAGTTAATAAAGAAAAAATTTAATTATTAAGGTTTCCTTAAAATTCTCAAACAATAGGTAATGTTGGACAAAAAATGTTCTAAATGCACAATTAATAATGGGGGGACGGAGTAGGTTACTACTTCTAATTTACATTGACTTATGTATTGAATAATTTGATATCTTATAGTAACAATTAGGCTACTACTTATCTATTTATGGGCTGTCAGATCAGCCCACTATTCAATAAAATCACCTTTTACTTAGGGTCAGTTTTGTTTGAGTGAAAATTGGATGAATCATTTCATGTACTAATTTTTAATGTAATTTACTAATAAATCTGATTTATGAATTTTTCAACTCTATTTTTATCCCTAAATACCACCCTTAAAATGAAAATATATGGCCTTTTTAGTTTAAGATTTTTTTAAAAGTAATTCTTAATTAAAAAATATATAAAATAATTAAATAAAGTTACATCATAAAATTACTTTCTTTAAATTTAAACAAATGCACCCTTAATAAGATTAAGTTAAAAAGTACTACTACTCTTCACAAAACTTAGAAACAGTAAAAATGAAAAATAAAATGGTCTTGAGTTTTATAATTTAATGTGATCCCTCACTAATTTAATCCTGATTTAGTTCCCGGAGATGCTATGATTGGTTGATTGAATATTTCGATACAAATAATTGTTTCTTTTATACAATAATTCTTTAGAAATAATGTTATATATTGTCATCACTTTCGTTTTGATCTCTTGCGAGCATAATATAGCTAGATTATGTTAAGAATGCATGTTAAAAATATAAAAAAGAAAAAAAAAAGGTAATTACTAGGATGAAATTAGTGGTTTTTTTTCACCTTAATTAACTTGTAAATTAGCTGATTTCAATTTTATTAATTATTAATATAACACAGAAAATTTTGATTTTTGTTTTCAATTGTTGATTAATTTGATTTATATCCATGTATATAGTTGTATATAAATTAGAGAATGATAGGCATATTGGGAAACTAGGTCATTTATAAATTTAACCTAAAAAAATATTGAATAGTAGGTATTATTAGATACCCTGTTGAAGCCAACACGTTGGGAACTTTTCCCGTGGAATATTGTGTTTTCCACTTTCTGTGATACCGTCGATTTGGATGACACTGCGTGCATCTATTGGTTCCGTCTGCCCAACCTACCAAAGAGATGGAGACAACACGAAAGAAACAGAACGTCAAAATCATAAGAAACTTTATCAGAACAAATTACCAAGTTTGGTTTCCTACCACCTTCTTTTTGTTAATTGCAGCTGTTCGTTTTGTGGATGAGACATTTATACTCCTTATAGTTACTTTTAATGTGCAATCGACACCAGTTAATTTGTTATATCAAGAAGGATTAAGTTCGTGACAAGTGACAATTAGCATTTCGTCTTTAAAAGTAAGAGAAGAGCTGTCATTCGATCACAAAACAAAGAGATAAGATTTTCTCATGGAAAATATATATAAAAAGAAAACAAAGATAATATACTTAAGACTAATGAATGAAATTAATGGTGGGTGAGAGAGAAGAAAGGGAAAAGAACTCACATGACTTTGTTTTGTTTTTATTTTCCCCCGTTCCCAACATGACTATGCTGAGAGACTACCTTTCTTTTGTGTTGGATTTAGGAAGCCATGCAATGGTCCCCCATGAGCTTAGTGGTCGGCACTTTTACTTTGGTTGATGTATACTCTAAGAGAGGAACTTGGAACTACTCAAAGCCTTTGATGAATCGGTGGAGAGCATGCTAATATTCAAATTGTCTTACTTTGGACCACTGCAACATGTCCTTTGCGGACAACAATCAACCATGTTATTTTATTTTGTTAAGGACAACAATTGATTAACTTGTTGCTACTATCATTAGCTTTTCGGTTCCTTAACCACAATTGCAAATTAATTACAAAGAGACGAGCTTAAGGTTTAGCCATGCTTTAGAGTGCAGATCTCACTCTATTTATATCCCTTATGCACTACTCTCAACCTCATATACTTAATGAAGATTCATCGAAATGCCCCTCTCTGAACTTCCTCTCTCTCTCTCTCTCTCTCTCTCTCACACACACACACACACATACACACACACATTCTTTTGGTGACTCAATGTCAAGAACTCATCGTGCACCAATAACAGTTGAAGCTGTCAGCATGATCTAAACTTTCCTCTCATTTAGTTAAGGAAGGATCGGATCATGTGACAGCTTCACCTGTTTATGGGATCACGAAGCAAATTCATATGATGATTCTTTGCTTTACTCTAATTCATATAGGCCATATCTGGTATTCCCAGAAAATAAGTGAAAATAATGAAGTGCTTCTGCATGCCTTCTGATTTAATGTTACATGTGTGAGCTTACTTTAGTGTCATTTTCCCCCTCAATTGTATGTGAAGATGTATAATTTCCCTTCTCCTATGTTCCTGTGCAAATATTATAATCAGTTTACTTAACCATTTTCGATGCATTTAGATTAAGTTATTTCTAGTTTATAATAGTTTATAATTGAAAGTTTATTAAAACAATTTTTGAAAAAAAAAAATCTCTTTTGAAAATAATCAGTTATCAAATATGCACTTTGTGTCTTTTGAAAATAGAAAGGCTTACTTTTTTGGATTTTATATAGTGCTCTACATATTCAGAAAATCAACACATCTCATGCCTTTGGAGTATATGAGTGCTCCGTTCACTACATTCAACAATCAATACCTTATCTTCTCGGTGTCCAAATTTTTCCTTGGGTTATCAAGATTTAAAGAGCATTAATGCGTGGGGGGAAACAAAGTAACTCCAAGTTAATCCAATAATAGTTAATATACAGTAAAATAGATCCGAACTTGCTTTTTTGTGTGTCTAATTATGCTGGGGGAATCTTGACAGCATAGTATAAGATATCACTGTTAGGGTTTTGAGTGACAGGATCTCTCACGTCCAAATACGGTTGGTGCTTTTGAGATATCATCTTGCATCCATGCGTGAAGTATCTCTTTATATTCCATTTAGAGCAGTCAGGACAATTCTCATTGTTTTGTCATCTAAGAATTATATAATAATAAGTATTGGATTTGATGAATAGCAATAAATTATTCTTGGCACGCATAAAGGACCACAAAGCGAAGCAAAAAATGCCACTTACTCTATATGTTGGATCAAGTTTATGCAAGAATTTTCGAAAAGGAATAGCCTACTTGTTGTATGTTAACAGATAATTTCTTAAGTAGATCGAGTTCACCAAAATATTAGAGGACTTACCGGTCTACGCTAATTGTGTTTCTAAATAAAATTCATTCAGACTACTTGAATAATTCATATCTAGACCGCTAAGTTTACCTGTTTTAAGTACTCAGCTACTAAACAAACTGACATACTAATAGACAATTTTTTTAAAAGTTTAATTCCTACATATTAATAATATAAAACAATTTTACGCTATTATTTAAGATATGTTTGTTTTTACTTTTAGAAAAAGCAATTATAAAATTAAAATTTTTTATATAACTTAAAAAGTTAAAAATAATTTTTTTATATTCTAATTATTTTTAAAAATTTATCCAAATATATCAAAATAATTTTTTTTGTGAAAAAAATCAATTTTTTTGCCAAAGAAACTTACCCAAACGCACCTTTGATAAATTTCTTGCATTCTTATTAGATAATAATGTAAAATTGCTTTACATTGTCAATACATATCAATTAAACTCTTCTCTTATATATATCTTAGTGTATGAATATGGTGAAGGCTCCTATGCACCGGATTTTACAAGTTGCATAATGTACTTTGACATCAAATGAAAAATATATACATTCACTAGATTAGATGTGGCCTATGATAATATTTTTTACTCTCTCCCCAACCTGCCCACCCTTTGCCTCCTCACCTCCCTTCATGTGCTCATGTCTACAACCTCATCAAATCGAAGATCAAGCTAGTGCGGAATCAGACACCGAAGGTGGAACCTAGGAGGAGTCCATTCTATTCTTCCTTCTCTTGCCCATCACCACCATCTCTCAACTACTCATCCCCAAAGCCACCCCACAGCCATCGCCCTTGCCTGCTGGTGCCACCACACATGAATAGCGACTAAGACATAGATATGTTTGGAGGGGTCATTGGTGGTGGAGGAGAAGAGGCCGAACAAGTAGTCCACAACGCGCGGCATCGATCTTGAATTAAGAGTGTGATTGCATTACTTAGGGATTCGAAGTTAAGGAATGAAGGGAGAGAAGGATCGAATTGTGATTGGAACTCGTTGAAGAAGGCGATGCAGTCATCATCAGTGAAGAGATTTGACAGCATGCTCCACGCGTGGACCTCGCAGGAGCAATGGCAGTGGAGGAGGAATGGGTGGCGACGAAGGAGGAACGGGTGATGTTGGAGAAGGATTTGGTTCGGCAGAGGTTGAGCAAGGGAGAGGCCATCTGATCCTCCGGCAACGGCGGGAAAGTACAGGTGGTGAGCACGCTGGAAGATGGAGTGGCAGTGATTTGGAGACTTAGAGGAAACCTAGAGTGATCCTGTAATAATTGATGTATTAGTACTTTAACTCAATATAAGTCATGGATCTTTAAGGTGTGTGGTGCACCTGGTAACTATAGGTGCACTGGAGCCTTTTCCTATGAATATACGTCTATCCAATTACACATGCACAAATTTGTTTTGTTTCTAATTACACAAAAAAATATTTTGGGATTACAAATTTACTTACGCACTCGCGCACATATTTGTCCGATCTTCTACATATACGCTTTTAGATTTATTTAATAACTTTAAATAATTTAACATTTAGAATTTAGTAAGAAGATATAATCAAAATCGAATAATAACACTTTTCATAAGTAATACAGAAGTTCATTCTAACTAAAACCTTAAAAAAAAAAAAATGTGTGAAAAAACCGTGCGAAAGTAATGGTATGTAATTGCACTACTTTGGGCTCTCGTACAAAGGATTGCGCCTGTAGAAAGAAATTAAGACCGTATTATATATTGCTATTGTCTTTTTCGTACACTTGGACTATATGTAATATCGTTAATTTGGTGCGAGATTCTCACTAGGTGCAAGACATAGGATAACGCGTAATTTGATTCCTCCATATGATGGGGTTGTTTGCTCTTGCTTCATTTGGGAGAAAATCCTAAATAAAGGTTTCATATTTGTGAGTGAATCCACCAATGACACCAGGAATAAGAACACAACAAGATTTTATTCCTTCTTGTTCTGTTTATTATCCGTAAGAGGTTCTTCCCTTTGAAATCACTAAAGGGGTATGTACTAATTTTCCATCATTAAACATATGCGTATAGTTTTCTCTTATGTGTACGCACGCTGTATAATTTATAGTTTAGATTGTCTTTTGCCTTCACTAAATAGGTAGCACAATTAAATTTTAAAAAAAAAAAAAAAAGAAACTTGTAGCTTAATCAGATTGCTTATGCTGTTTTTTCCTAACACGGCAGATATAGGTATATTGATTTATGATTGGTCATTACCATTAGCACCAGCTATAATTATGTTAGTTTCTCGTTTGATGTGGCAAATAGCTAAGAAGCTGCATCGATTTTTTTTTTTTTTTTCTCTTTTCTCTTTTCTTCTCTTTTTTGATATTCCCTTTTATACATATATGAAGGGAGTTATTCTTCTACTTTGATAGCAGCTCTCCTTTATTTCTTTTTCATTGCTTAAGATTTTATATATATATATATATATATATATATATATATATATATATAATAAATGACTCAAATTTATTAGATCTTGAATATTTCTATCTTACATAATATTAGTGTTATATTTAAAACTATTATTTTCCTAATTATTCTAGATCGCTAGTATGTGCTGCTTTAGAAAAAAAAAACTTTTAAAACAAAATAAAATATTATTAGGATAGACAAATTTCTCAAGAAAGACTAAGGAGTATTGATTAAATTAACAGTTAAAAAGTAGTGAATAAAGAAGTTAATTATAAAAGTTTTAATTAAGAATTTTACATCCCATTATACTAAAATTTTAATAAATAAAATTTGGTAAATTTCAATGAAAAAAAAAAAAAATGTCTATGCATGCCTCGCCACCACCATGAGTTTTACTCTTTTCACTTACCCATTTAACAATATTTATTTTAAAGGTATACACCAGTGGAGGAAGAAAGTATACAATAAACCTCATATTAATTTGGATTAAACAAAAAAGCTCATATTTCAGGATATGGTATTTCTAATATATATATATATATATATATGTCCATATAATTTTTATTCATTTTTATTTTAATCTCTATGTTAATGCCGAAGATGATGATCTGGACAAAAATAGTGCCATCTCAATATCCATTTGTGACATAAGACCACAAGCAAATAGTTCTAATAGGAGTAAATGCTTAAGTTGGTTTTCAAAAAATATGTAGCTCGTTAAATTAGTTTTTTAAAGATTTTTTATATCAATTTAATTTTTTTTATAAAATAACCATCAATTTAAAAATTAAATTGATGTTTAATATATATTAAAAGACCAAATTAATGTCTATTTTAGATATTAAAGGAACTAAATTAATGTCTATTTTTTTGAAAAAAAAACTTGATATTACGTATATTTTTAAAGGACTAATTTAAATATTTACTCATCCTGATTGAGACTAATGGCAAAATCCATAATACAAGTAATTGTGATATAAGGTTGATTTGCCAAAAAAAGAAAATATCAAAACTGAATTAAAATAATCTATAAATTTTGTGTACCAAATATATAATAATTTAATTATAGTGCGTAAGCACCATATTAGTAAAAAAGAATTTTGAATAATGGGAGAAAAGAAAATAAGGAGAAGACAAAATGAAGAAAAAAATATTCTCCCCTAATATTTGAGAAAAAATTAAGAAGAAAAAAAATATAATTATATGTAAGTGACTTTTATAGTTATTATCTCTTATGAAGAGAAAAAAAATGTAGGGGTAGGATTGTTATTTCAATACACAAACCCATCATTTCTCTATTTTCTTTCCATTATGTTAAAAAAAATATATTTTTACGTGGTTCCACAATTTTTTTTTCTCTTCTTTTCTCTCCTCTCTTATCATCCAAATAAAAGAAAACACTATTTTTCACTCATTTTCTTTACTTTTGTTTTATGTTGATCCCAATAAAGCATAAAATATTATAATATCAATTTAGACTTTAAGCGGTAGCTGACCTCATCTTAATTCAGTTTCTTAATTGTGGACAGTGACATCAAAACTATTATTTTTGCACAAAATGTGAGACTACGGAACTAAATTATTTTTTTATTAAGGTTCTAATTTAATGTCACCTTTTTATATATTGAAGGATTAAATCGATCACCATTATTCTAGTGAACTAAATTGATGTCACTTTTTAAGGATGTTCACAGTTTAACTTGACTCAGTTTTTGATAAAAATTCTAACTGCATCAAACTAATCAATTTGCAGCATATATAGTCAATCAATTAGTTTAGTTTAATTTGAGAAATCAAACCAAACCAATTGACTATTTGATTTTTCAAAACATAAAAAATTGGGGTTCAAAATTAGAGCTATTCTCTACTAGTTTTTGCAGATTTTTTGCAATAATCTTAAAGATGTAACTTGCTTGCTGCGTCTCAATATCTAAAATGCAAATATGAGCTCATGAAGAGGGAATCATCATCAAAAGAAGAAAAAAAAAGAAGGAAGAAATCAATGAAGGGAATGAAAAATAAAATAAAATAACATTAGAACAGACATTCACTTGTAGAAAATTAGCTTAATGAACTCTTAAGCTCTTCTAATTAATATTCGGCAATGAACTCTTTGCTTCGCTTCAAGGATTGGGGACTAATCTCTGTCCGTGAACTAGGAGTCATCCTATACTTCATAACCTCCCCACTTCAACCTCTCCATTGCCACATATATAATTGGCGGAACAAAAAGATTTCCGTAATCAGCTGCTGCAACCCGCCGTTATTAACCTCACCGTGACATGTTCAACAGAGACAAATCAGACATTATAAGTTCGCACACTCACAATAGAAAATGCAAAACACGAAAATTATAAAATTTAGCAACAGAAGAGTTCGATTTTTTCAGGGACGAAAATGATAGTTTGCTAAAAAAATTTTGTATTATCATTTAATGAGATATTACTATATTTATTTAATTAGTTTGATAACTCATGAAATGTTAAATTATTTGAATAACTTAGCAACACATAATATTCGTATAGAATTGTTTAGGCTGAAACTACGTAATTATCCTGTTATATGAACTTACTAAAAGCAAGGAATGGATTTATGTGAAACTCTTACCTTTAACGTTTGATAGAATATTTATATTCTATCGTAATAGCTAATAATTAGCTCTTCGTTCTAACTTTATACTTTAAAACTACCATTTCTTTGAATAAAAATTCCTATAAGTATTGCTCTTTTATTATGCAAAATCTTTATTAATACTATCAACGTGATGTTAGTTAAAATGGTTAAATACTTTAATTTTTTAATTAAGCGTCTCAAATTTGAGCTGTAGAAACAAAAAAAAAAATTAGATACTTTAATTTTTTAATTAGTTGTCTCAAGTTTAAACCGTATGAATAGGAAAAATTCAAACTGAAAGAATTAAAATCCCCACTAAAATCTCTATGAATCGAACTGAGTTAGCCGAGTAAATGGGTTTAAAAAAAAAATCTTTATTAAGACTTCGCTCTCTCTTCTTATTTGTCAGTTCTCGTTAACAATATATCCAGCTCACTCACAATCCCAAGGCGCGAACACAAAATACAATTACATTGCCCCTGGTCTTTTAAAAGATGCCCCAAATAAAGCAGAGACAAGAAGTCTAGTTACTTAAATTAAACAACACTTTATTTACCAAAAAATTAAACAACACTTTACGTGTATTTGGATATAAACTTTATTTTTTTTAATAGCGTTTGGATACAAACTTTGTGGATGATAACACGAGTATTTGCACCCGGACGATCTGATTCAAGCCACATAGAATGTCATTGACTTATTAGTTTAAGGGGAAATGACACGTATACGACTCATAAAAAAGATTTTTCATTTCAGTTGATGTAATTTTTTAGTAAAATGATAATATAATTTAATCTAACAAATAAATTATTGATTAAATTAGTTTAATACTTAGTTAATCTAAAAATTCTTCAAGAGCTGTATTATGGGGGATAATTTTTCCTAGTCTGATCTAGTCCACATAATATAGCCAGAAAGATTTTTATTTTTTTTTGGAAAAAATAGCCGATAATTTACACCTACACTTCCTCTTGTACTTCAATGGCTTAAGAGCTTCAGATTTTTCTGACTCATTAATTTTCCTCAATTTCTTGCATGGTGGTCGTAATTTTGACTTCTCAGCTGATGAATTTTGGATTACAACAAAGATGTGTTAATTTACTTGTTAATGAATTTTAAAAAGAGCAGTGCTACTGAGTACGAAACAAAGTTTCGTAAAAACAACACGAATCACTAATAATCAATAAGGAGGAGGTTAAAAATGTAATATGAGGAGAGAGAAAAGTAACTACTTTATAAAACACATAACAAAAATACTGCAGTGTTATTTTCGTAAGTCGTTTCACGAAAAAAATTTCGTACTATTTAGTATTTTTCTTTTAAAAATATATAAAAATTAAAATTTTAAACTATATTTAACATATTAAAAATTTAAATCATGATTTTTAAGAAAAACCCTTGAAACAATTACCTTGCGTGACTTCGGCCGGGTGCTGCTCAGGATATGGTTGTGCGTAGGCACGTAGCCGTAGCGTAGGTTTATTCTTCAATTTCCAGATCAAATCCCCATTTTTTTTTTTTTTTTTGTTCATCAAATCATTAAATCCATAGAACGACCAATATGTCACTTGGGTATTATTTGTAATGTTACCCCACGCGCTGTATGTCTCCTTCAGTTCCGTGTGGAGCAGGGTTCTCATAAGGAAGCTCCACATGGCTTTCTAATTCTTTTGTCTTTATTTTTTTCGGTGAAAGCTGATTGATTGATGAGATTTGCCTAATGCATGTGTTGGTCACGAAAATCAATTTTCTTTGATATCAAGTCTCATTTGGACCTTAAGGAGATATCAAATAACATTTTATATAATAAGAGACACGTTATTGGATCCCAAAAAAGCAGTGTGTTGATAAATATTTACAACAATCTATCATTAAATTTAATTTTATTTACTGTTAATTTTTTTTTAAAAAAATTTATATTAAATCCATCCGTCGTCAGCGATTATGTAGTGACAACCGATATACAATTAAAATTCTGATAGAATAAACATGCCTATGATGCTGAACAGTAGTATGCGGTCGCAATAAGGGCATTCGATGGGATCTTTAAGCTGCATCCTCTCAAGGATGGGTTGTATAGTGGTTCGTTTGTGTCTGGGATGCTTGGTGGTTTACTTGATTTCATCCTTTAAATTAATATAATAAAAAACAATTAAGATTAATAATTGATATATATATCCAGAATATAATATATTTTTTAAATTATAAAAAATTATCCCAAGCCCAACAGAATAGGAGGAAGAGGGCTCCACACTTGGCCCACAGCACCGCCATGATGGCAGATAAGTGCAGCTCAACACGCACACGGAGCCCCTCACGTACCCCCTCCCACGCGGCCCACAGGGGCTGACCCAAAAAAAGTAAAAGGTAGAACTCAACACCGGCCTGGTACAGGAGTGTCGTATGCACTTAAATTATTATTTAGCATATGAAAAACGTTTTTAATGATAAACACACTTCTATTAATGGCCACCTAACAATTATTCATTGTATTCAAAATGCTCCATTTTTAATTGAGTTACATTAAATGAATATATTATGAATAGAATATCATACTCACACCTCATTCATCATTGATGGGGTGTGGGTACTAGTCCAATAATAAATGGAATGTGAGTTGATGCATAATATGTTTATCAAATATTTCTCTTTCTAATTAGCCTTCCAAATCAAATATAACTATGGATTGATTTATTTTATTTCCCACTGTTAGTGAGTTAAGCTAATAGATTTTCAGTATTAAAAAATATGAGATCCTAAGTTTGATGCAGAGATCCAAAGAATTTAAACTTCATGATATTTTTTTTTTCTTAGGAAATTAAGGAGGAAAGGAAAAGAAATCGGAACGAATTTCCTGATGATTCCTGTAACGTTGAGTCGTTGGCCTGCTTCATTGTGCTGCAGAGATTGTGGTGTGCAACTATGAAATTTTCTTTGCCGTCTGCAGCTACGAAACCATATTTTATTGCTGAAAGAAACAAAGAAACATTGTGCATAGAATAGAAAGCGTTAACATGAGAGGGGAATTTGATCTTAACGAAGTGCTCACAATAACCCTGCTTCTTTCCTTTGGGTACTTCTTTTTTCTTTTGTTTCTTTTCTCTTTGGTCCACACGGATTACGCCACCACTCAAAGCCAGAACAATGTCTATTTCTGCATGCCAGCATATAAGCATGCATTAAAAGAAAGCTTCGTTAGATTTATGGCCCAAAAAACAAAAACAAACCTCACCTATTTACGTGGTGTCGCACATTGTGATTTGCCATGGCATTGGCTTAGGCATTTAGCTAAGCGTGATGGTTTGAGAATGAATAATTAGGGGTGTTCATTATCAAACCAAACCGAAATTTATCGCAAAATCGAACCGAAAAAATCAAAAACTGATTTAAAATAAGAAAATTTGGTTTTTTTTTTTTATTTTTTTCAGAAAAAAATCGATCGATTCGATTCGGTTTTCAGTTTCAGGAATTGAAAACTACCTGAACTAAACCGAATCACATATATAGTTATATATCCATATGTTTCCAAATATGCCCCTATTGCTATATAAATTCTCAAAAATACCCTCTGCATCCCAATTCCTTTAGAAGCCCTAACTCACCTTCACCCCCTCTCTCTCTTTCGCTCCTCCAGCACTGCAGAGCCCCCTATCCCTCATCTCTCAGATTCTACTCTATCTTAGTTCTCCACTCTATCTTTGAGTCTCATCATAAATCTAAAATCCACAAACTCAAAGACACTCACTAGTCATCACTCACCACTCATCATCTCACTGTTTCATCCTATTCTCTTCTTTGTCTATTCTCTGCGACCCATGATGCCAATAGTCCTCTTCATGTCTTCGAGTTCGATGACCTGCAACGGCGACTGAGTAGCGACCTTCCTCTTCTTCGATGGCAAAATCCCTTCCCTTCCATCGCGTTGCGTTGCGTTGTATTTCTCCTCGTCGGCCTTCTTCTCTGCAACAACTGGCAACCATGGAGCCATGGAGGCCGAGATGGTGGGTTTGGGATGGCAAGGCTTCAAGAAGGATGGATGGTAATTTTTTTGTTTTTCTCTTTTTTTTTTAATTTAAATTTCAAACTTTGATTTGTATGTTTGTGTAGTTTTTTTCCTAGTTTTTTATTTGAGCTAGCTGTTGATTAATGGTCTATGTGGGATTCTATTTTGGTTTTGAAAGATTTGTCGTTGTATTCTGATTATTGAAAGATTTGTCCTTACATTCTGATTATTGTATTTTGGTTTCTGAATTTGGATTGTTTATGTATGAATGTTGCAACTTGCAAAATTTGGTTATCTAGTTTATGCTAGCTTTATTTTCCTTTCCAGTGTGTGAATGGTGGAGTAGGAAAATGACAAGAAATTGGTTTAATTTTTTTTTTAAAAAAAAAATTTAACTAAAAACCAAAAACCAACTAAACCAAACCAATATAGGTTCGATTCGATTTGTTTCGGTTGGCCTGCAAAAAAAGAATTGATTGGTTGATATTCTATATCAATCGATTGGTTCGATTCGGTTGGTTTTTCGTCCAAAACTAACCACGAACACCCCTATGAATCATCTCATATAAAAATTCTATATGATCTAATTATATGTACAATTTTACTGTTGATTATGAAGGCAACCTCCTATAGTAATTTTTATCCTTGGCCCCTTATCTCAGCGAATCAATTTCAGCAAGAATGATCACATATATCAAAAGCAAACACAAGCTAATAGACAAATGACAGTATATACCCAGAGGTTTTCGAAGAATCCACCTCTGATTATGGGTGTGTTTGTTTCAACTTTTTTTATTTTTTATAAAAAATTATTTTTTAATTATTTAAAAAAAATTACTTTGTATACTTATTTCAATTTTACTTAAAATTTTTTTAAAAAAATTATAACATTTTTGTTGAAACTAACATAAATAACTTCTATAAAAAATGATTTTTTAATAAAAAAATTACATTTTCTATCAAAAAAAAAAATCTGATCTAAATACAGCTATATCAATTTTAAGATTTCAAACATAAATGATATTACAGTTTCTTGGCACATAAAAAGTCAGAAACATAACTTTAATTTATCACCTCTACCCTTATTCCCACCCACCGCCATTCCATGTTACAGCTGGATGGTTTTTGTTATTAAACATTCAAGAGCTTCAACTACTGTTCATTAAGTAGGCGTGTGCTATGCATAATCCTAAATTCCAGATATCTTGGAAAACTAAATATATGACATTTAGGTATAAGACACATGGAAATTCAAGATCCTCTATGTTTTAGTCATAGAAGGTCTTGAATTTCCATATGTAGTATACTCGAATATCTCATATTTAAGTTTTCAAGATGTTTTGGAATTTTAGGATTCCTCATTCTGAAAACTAGAAAGCCTGCTTAATCTTTGAAGACTACTAATTTGAGCCACTTAGGGTAGCTGAAGAAGCTGAAGAATGGCCTATCTGAAATAGGTATGAGCTTTATTAACCAAGCAAGTGGCCATGATAGAGCTGCAAATATAATACAATATCCCCATTGAATCAATGTTAATCTCTCTGTATCAGCAAACTTCCGTAAGAATTCCACCATGGCAATTTGAAGAACAATAGTAATCCCCACAATTCCAAGGAACAGGTGGTTTTTGTGAATGCCTTCGAATACATTATGTTTCTCCATGCTCCTTGAGTTAAACTCATTGAAAACTTGGCAGAGAACAAAAGTATTGAATATTAGAGTATTCTTTACCTTCTCACCTACATTGAAGATAGACTTCCCTTTGAACTGGAAAACCAGTAGGATAGCAATCTGGTATAAAGCTTGAGTCAAAAGGTTTCTCCACATAATGTTAGTGATAAGAGGCTCAGTTCTACCCACTGGCCGTTTCTCCATTAACTCCTTTGTAGGCCGTTCTGTGGCAAGTGCTAGAGCACCTAGAGTATCCATAATGAGATTAACCCATAGTAGTTGAACTGCTGTTAGGGGAACATCTCCAGCAGAAACTGCTGCAATAAAATTTATCACAAGGGCTGCAACATTCACTGTTAGTTGAAACTGGATAAATTTCTGGATATTGTTATACACGCATCGTCCCCACCTTAAAACAGTGGCAACAGTATTGAAGTTGTCGTCCAAGATAACAATGTCAGAACTTTCTTTGGCAACTTCGGTACCTTGTTTGCCCATAGAAAGTCCTATGTCGGCTTCTTTTAGAGCAGGCGCGTCATTTGTGCCATCTCCAGTGACTGCAACTACATGGCCTTTCATTCTTAAGCATTGCACCATCAAATGTTTGTCCAAAGGGGATGATCTCGCCATCACGCGGATATTATCAACTTTCTCCATTCTCTGTTCCACTGTGTAGTTCCGGAATTCAACACCTTCCACCACCTGTCCCTCACTTACATGGTCGTTAACATCCAATATTCCACATTCTGTTGCTATTGCCTGTGCCGTGAATATGTTATCTCCAGTGATCATCTTGATATCAACACCTGCGTGTTTGCAAGTTTCCACAGCCTTCTTGACTTCTGGTCGGCATGGATCCTCGAGGCCAACAATTCCTAGCAAGGTCAAGCCATCTTCTCTTAGTATCTTAGGTGCTTTCTCCGTATCGTTGTAATCGATATCTTCTAGTATTTCCATGTGAGCAAAAGCAATGCATCGCAGGCTACTAGCTGCCATGCCTTGAATTATATTCTCAAGTTTATTTCGTTCTTCACCAAGGGGCTTCCTTGTGCCATTACTATCAATGTAATTAGAACACATTGCAAGTATCATCTCAGCAGCTCCTTTCCAATGCACGTGAACTGTGTCGTCGGTCTCCTTCCTTATTGCAACCCCACTTCGTTTCTTGTCCGAGTTAAAAGTTTCAACATGGAGAACTTCATGTCTCTGCTTCAGTTCATCCATGTCCATGCCTAAATCAGACACAGCCCAAAAGAGTATAGCTTTCTCTGTTGGGCTACCTGAAATTTCAGGGCCAGATCCGGATGATGGCTTATAGACACTGCCAGTTGTGTTGAGGCCTACTCCCTGGTGGAATAACTCCAGAACATTCGTGGCCATTGCATTGGAATAGTTCCCCATGACATTGTCTAGGCCTAACCAAAACTTGGTTACTCTCATCTCATTCAAAGTCACGGTCCCAGTTTTATCTGTGCAGATGACTGTTGCGGACCCCATAGTTTCACAGGCCGAGAGTTTCCTCACCATTGCCTGGTCTGCCATCATTCTTTTCATGGAGTAAGCTAGTGTGAGAGTCACTGCCAATGGCAAACCCTCAGGGATTGCCACAACCACAATAGTGACTGCGGCTGCAACTATACGCACAACAGCATTCAACACATCATTTGTATCTGTGCTACCCCTATTGAACTCCCTATAACCATTCGCATCTTGTGTGTTTCCAGTGAAATAACGAGTTAACAACACTATGAGAACAAGAAATGCGACCGCGAGGCCTACTTTTCCAATAGAAGAGGTTAACTTGTCAAGACGAGCTTGCAATGGTGTTCTTTCATCGGTGTCTCCTGATATTGTGCTCATCATTTGACCCCATGCCGTGTTGGTTCCCACGGATGTCACGAGCATTTGAGCATAGCCATCCACCACCTTTGCCCCGGACAACAAGAATGGACTTTTTAAGGGCTCAATTTCTACATGGTCGCTCTCACCTGTCATGCTTGATTCATCCACGTACAAAGAATGGCCTGATACGAACAATCCATCAGCTGGGATTTGGTCACCAGTCTTGAGGGACACAACATCTCCCACAAGAACATCAAAGATGGATATCTGTCGTGGCCTTCCACTCCTCATGACATCAACTTTGATGTTGCTGCTTATCTTGGACAACTTGTGAAATTGTCTCTCTTGTCTGAAGTTGCTGAGTGCACTGACAACAACAACCAGAAACACTGCCACAAATATGCTCCCACCTTCATACCAGCCATCACCAACCCCTTGTTCTTTCATGCCAAAGCCAAGGGAAAGGCCAGCACAGACAAGAAGGATGATGATAGTGGCGTCATTGAAAGCCTCCAGAACAAAGTGGAGGAACCCTTTTGGTGGTGGACTCGGGTAAGTGTTTGTGCCATACAGCTCACGCCGCTTGCCAATGTCATCATCGCTGTCGAAGATTCCCTTTTCTGGAATTGTTCCAACAACATATGCAACACCTTCAATTCCTCCGAACTCAGCAAGAGCTTCCAAGTTCTTGTCCTTAACCATGTCGGCAAGCCTCGCGTTAACAGCATCTGGAACCAACGAATTATGATTGGTTCCATTGCCCACGTGTTGGGGAACTAGGGGCTCAATTATATCAACAGTGCTGCAGGAACGGGAGGACTGAGTTTCGAATAGTTTATAGTGATCATGGTTTCTTTTGGATATGACCTCTTTGGCCAGGGAAGCAAAGACCCGTCTAGAATAGATTGCTGTATAGGCGAAACGCCACCTCTTTTTGGCAGCGTTAATGGTGTAATCAGCAGTGACTCCAAAGGTGCTGATGTCAATAAGAAATGAGGTGCTATCATACTTCAGATTCTGGCTGCTCGACATGGTGGACTGTGACACCAGATTATTTTAGAAATGATAGGAGTTAAGACGGGTATGAAAGAACTTCATTCTGAGCATACAGCGCTGGATAGCTACTATATAGCTCATGGAGTGTGGAGATGTCCGTAGATTATTTCCATGTAATTTCCCGTAAAACACTGCACACTTTTGTTGTCATTTTTCTATGTCCAATCTAGTCAAGTTATTTAAACAGATCTTGGTTTTTCGTTGGATACAACATTCCCGCCGGACAATTTAATTGGTTGCTTAGAAGAGAGTTACAAGATACCAACTCACACTTAAATGGCAATTTAGTAAAATGGAGTTCAGAAGAATTTTCAAGTAAGAATGCACGATCTGTAAATGGAAAAACTTTTTGTAATAATACATTTTCATTCATGACGCCGACATTAGAGGTGGGTAGTCTGCAACCATAAATTGTATTCTCATCTTATTCACTACTTATCCCCAACTAGTAGGAAACACGCTTCTTAGTTGACTAAGAAGCTTAACTCAAGCAGCTCAACATTCTCTGCCTCAGAGAAAATTATTAGATATTCATATTATTAAATTATGCTCTGCCTAATAATAAAATAATATTTTAAATAAAATTGTAAATTAATAATAGATCTTATCTATATAAAAAAAATTATATTACAAACTAAAAAAAAAAATACCATCCTATTGTTAGATATAAATATAATCAACCTAATACTTCATAAATATCTAATAATTTCTTATCGGAGACACATAAGCTAAATGACCTAGTTGATCTTACCAAATATCTAACGAACACTGTACCAACAACTAAGTTGAAAAAAGTACGGCGTATTAACTTCTTGTTGAGTCGGTCCTTATCAAGTTATAATATAATTATCCTCGTTGCAAAGCCTAGTTATCGGTGTCTCAATGTTTTTGATCCAAATGTTCCTTTTTAGTTCTTTTAACATTTTATTGAAAGTTTCTCAGATTCTCCGCGTGCTGGCGTGCCGTCCTGGGCGGAGTTGGATTTTGCGTGGAATTTGGATACGTACGATTACAGAAATACAAAGGCAATAGAAAATTGGATTGCCTACTCTAGAATTTTTTTTATACATTTTTGTTCTTAAATAACAAGGAAAAATGAACTGTATTGAATGGTTTTAGCAAATATCACATCTATTGTACGTTTTCTACAAGATATACCTTCCGTTACGCACACAAATTCCAACATCCATATTTCTAATATTATCTATACTATTTTTGGTATGAAATTTTTTAATTCTGTATTTAATATTTCTTAATTAATATTGTTAGTTACTTATGTTAAAATATAAAAATGTAAATGATGATAAAATTACGAATGTTTTATTATTTATTTAGATATTTAGTGATAAACAAAAAATCATAAATACATCAAATAACATTTACATCATCAATTTACAATGTATAGGCATGTTATTTAATATGTTTAACTTTTACAATAATTATTTTAAAAGTCACAAATTAATAGTATAAAAACCTTATAACAGTAGTGTATCAAAATTAAATTAATTAGTTATTTATAAGTAAACTTAAAAGATAAATCGTGCAATCCTTATCTTAACTATTTTTAATCTTAAAAAATAAATTGAAAAACATATAATGTTAGTCAATATGCCAGTTACTAATATAGGAATTTATTACTTTGGTAACAATTCATAATTTCTAAAACGCTCTTACAATATATATTATCTATTATACTATTATTAATTACTCATTTAAATAATAAATAATAAATAATAAAAATAATAAAAATGCTAAATGCGCCTTATAAAACATTTAAAAGCCAAGAATAAAATATAAAAATTTCGTTAAAGAATTAATAATATATATAATCATTTAAATAATTATTATTCTCCAATAATAATTGGTTTTAAATATATTTAGATTTTTATTATATAATTATAATTTATTCTAAACATTCTTTATATTTATTTATTTATTTATTTACTTGTCTGAAAAAATTAAAAAAATACAGAAAATAAATCTACAAACACGTAACAACTATTAACTCGTTAACAAAAATAATTTGTATTCGGAACTTTTGCCATTATTCAATCTTATATAGTAAATACATTAAAAAAAGAACGATGAATCAGTTCATCTGCATCAAATGAATGTATTATTCATACTTCCTCTATATACAGAATAAATAGGGACATAACTAACGTTTAACCACAAGATATATATGAACTAACAACTCAGTGAACAAATCATACACTCCTAAAAATTTTAAAACTAATTATAATATTTATATGAATGCAAGAGAGTCTTCATTTGTTATAACCAAAAGACTCCGTGTGAACACACATAAAACAAAAATTAGAAAATAATTGACTCATAGGTATACGCCCAACGTTTACCAACTCGGAAGCAGAGTCACTAGTAGCAAGTGGCCTTTCGGCTTTTGCTTACTGTAATCTTTACGACTATGAAAAGCCAGAAGTTATTCTATTCACAATAATGACGCAAGCAAAGGACAGAATTTATCAAATTTTGCGGCATTTTTCACACCGGTGAAACCGAATGGCAACTGCGTAGCATTTATAAAACCAAGGACAGAATCCAAAGTCAATTTAGCCGTCTCAATGACGGAAATGGCAAATGCATAGCATTTATATGCAAATTTTTTATGAAGACATCACCGGTCACTAAACTATCTTACCAAATCTTTAATGACAATTTAACAATATTTTACGCTAGTAAGAATTAGATAGGGCATTAGTTGACAGCAATTCCCAAACCATTTTCCAGCTTTCTAATTTACATTTTTTAACTGGCTTGCTTTAACTTTATCCAGTGTCTCATGGTCAAGCTGCATTTTTTTTTTTCCACCTACTTTGCCAAGACGACAGGACACGGAGACGGAGCAATATTTGGCACGTCGATAAAGTCAATAGAAATGTTAGTCACGCCACATGTCTCGTCTTTTTTTCTCCCTTCAACACTTGTTCCTCCACGAGGGGAAATCGTTGACGAGTAATCGAAACCACCTAGTAACTTCGTGAAAGAAAATATATTGAATTTTCAAATTAGCTAGTGCGTGAAACGTGCCAGATGCAGAAAACGAAACTGGCAAGTAATTATGTGAAATGGTATTTTGAATTGTCAAGCACAAGTGAACTCAAACTAGGTCCCCACAAGCATTATAAATCCTATACGAGGGCCGTCAGTGCAACTTCGCGGCACCTTCCTATGTCGACAGCCCCTGAAAAGACGGAAAGACATCCCTTTCCTAATGACCCAGTCTTCGTTTTCTAATAATTAAAGGTTTTGATAGATAAAATGGATTTTTATTCTTAAGAATATTATTTTTAAAAATATCATTTATAAAAATAATTTTTTTAAATAAAATATTTTAGATATATTTGATATATAAATTGAATTTTTAAAAATATTTAATAAACTTTTAAAAATATTCTTAATAACGATGGCAATGAATGGATTTAAGTGATGATAAAAATATTTTAATTTTTTTATTATGATAAATATTTCCTTTTTATAAAAATATTGAATTCTCATAAAGAGTGAAAATATTTTAAAAATAATTTTCCTTTTCAAAAATATTATTTCAAACCTCTATCAAACATATAAATATTTTTACATTCCCAAAGATAAAAATAATTCCCGATACCAAACGCCACCAAATATACACCGTCCCAGTCATTAGGCTACTGACAGCAAACGGCTATAACTATGGTGGCCACACGGGAATATCCACAACGCGAAAAAGCGATGGGTATCACCGTGTAGAAAAATGCATCAGACCTTAACCATTAGCGGACCCCGGGGGGGTAAGCGACAAACCCGTCGCTTGTCGTGCATGTGCATTTTTTATTTTTTCATAATATCGACAGTAGTTTTTTCTCGTCAACATTTAAGATTCTCTATTTTTTCTCACTCTAAAGTGAAGGTCTTTACTTTCAGGGAGCAGAATCCAAAGCTGTGCAAGTTCTCAGCTCGAGATTTTTTTTTTTCATTGTAGAAAAATTAAGCCGAAGAAAAAACAGACCCCAATATTTTTTTTACCCCGCCCGCAGAGGTAAAGGTGTGCCCCGATCGGATTTAGGGGGAAAAAAATACCCAAACCAATCAAATAGAATCAAGTCATAATTTTGACTTTTTTTCCCCAACCCGAACCAACTCAACCTGAATACTTTTGGGTTGGATCAGGTCGAGTATTCAGGTAAGCAATCAACTTTTTTTTTTTAGTGGGTGAAAAACATATTGAAACACCTTATTTTGTGATAATTTAAAATTTTTAAATTGTACTTTTGAAATATAAATATAATCAAATATACTTTAAAAAAATTACATCCATAATTGATAATTCCATAATCATAACTATGAAATATATTATACATCATACATTATACAATATCAATCATCAACAAATCTAACTATACATTAATATATTAACAAAGTCTAACAATTACTATATGTAATTATATTTTTGTATATTAACATATAAGTAAATAAATCATTATTTAAAAAAAAAGAAAAAAAAAGAGTTTAGATTGGATAACGAGTTTAAAAATTAAACTCATTACCTGACCCAAATATTGGACGGATCAATCGAATTTTACCCGATTAAACTCGATTTTCCGATCCAAATCGATTTTTTTACACATGGATCAAGTTGGATTTTCGGGTTCACAAATCACAAGTTGACCCATACCCATGCACAACCCTACGCGAAGGTGCATGATTTGACCCTTTGGGAGTCGAACTTGCAACCCCTAATACTATATGTGATTATAAGAAATTAAAGCAATTAAAAGTTGCACCTTTGTCATAAGATACAACTTTTGACCTGGTATCATGCACTTAATCCATCAAATAGTATCAAAATAAAGTCATGAGTTAAAATCTCACAAGTGAAACTTGCAGAGATTATTGAGTTCAGAGTTGCTATATGTTTCTAATAATCAATCTAAAAATCCTCCTTGTTCAAAATCTCACTTATAATGACATGAATTATAATTCACACTACATTCAATAACTATCTAACAGATATAAGTGAAATTTTAAATTAGGAAGATTTTTAGACACACCCTTTTGGAGGATTTAACATTTCTGCTTATGATACAAACCATCAAAAGGCCTGACGATGAAGAGGAACTGTCTTCACAACAGCTGCCCGTCTCAAAAACAACTTAGCAAAGTGCACATTAAGTGAGGTGAACACTATATGCTTAAATTTTGAACATTTAGTAAGCAATGATCACTGATCACGTGCTTAAACTTCAAAATATTTGGAAGGAATCGGATTGTAAGTGTCCCTATGAACTATAATTGTAGCTGATGGGCGGAAAATTAGGAGAAAATTAAGAATGAAGAGTCAAAATCACTATATGCTTACTTGATAACAGATCAAGGAAGGGAAAAAAATAAAACATAACGACCATTATTTCCATTGCATCCCTGGAAAATATTTTCATCCTAGGTTTGGAAAAAATATAAACATATGTAACGTCCAATGTCCAAACGAAATGAACAGTTTTTTACCACTTAGTCACTGTATTTTGTTTAGAAATATGGTTAATGATGACAAACACGCGTATGACATTATCATCCATACCAAGGAAGACAGAAAAAGATAGTATTCAGTAATCCCATCTTCTCCACTATCCACCAAGCACCAACTACTTAAACAAAAATTTTCCATGGCTCTCAGTTTTCCACCTCATATTCCTACCAACCACACACCAAAGTCTCAACTTGATGAATGCAGCATGTCCGGAAGTTGGGAAGAAAAGTAAAGAGAAGAAAGTCGGGGTTAAATGAATGTTTTTCTTCCTTCTTTTGGAAGATTAAAATAAACAAGAAATGGAGAATTAAATAAAAAACAAGTTGACAAGATATTTTTCACATTTACTATTCATTTACATATTACTATGTTGACATTATAATTCAACAATAATGTTCAAATGAAACTTATACTTTTGAGGGAAAAGAGCATCTAAGCCCCCTAAACTCCACTCACAAATAGTCATTACCAACTATTAAATCTTTCAATTGAATCCTTAAACTTTAATTTACTTGCAAATAATCATCACCATTTATTAAATCTTCTAATTAAATCCTTAAGCTACAATAGTTCTCACAATAATGCCTTTTGTTCAACTTAACTAAAGTCATTAACCAAGCACTTATAGTAAATTTACGTGAGAAGATCTATTAATATCATGTATCAAAATCTGGACCATTATTTTCTTTTAAACTTTCTCTTTTATGTTTCCATTTAGTATTACTATAAATTTTTAAAAAAAAGAAAAAAAAAACTTACGAATATATTTCAAAAAAATTAAAACAGACACTAGAAAATAAATTTGATTTGATTTGATTCCATTGCAATTACATTTGCTCGTTTGCTCTAGGAGAAGAATACATGATTATTCTAAATATATTTTCAAAATATGTTTTAATTTTTTAATATCTTAAATGTGTTTTTTAAATAATATTAGATGGGATAATAAAAGAGAAATAAAGAAAAGAATAGTGAAGATTTTGACACATAAAACTCATTGATCTTGTCATGTCATTCACAAATAGTACTGCATCAGTAATCTCAATAAAATTGAAGAGAAGATCTAATTGTAAGAATCATTGTAGTTTAAGAATTTAATTTAAAGATTAGTAGTTGGTGGTGACTATTTGCAAGCTAATAAAAATTTAAAGATTCAATTAGAAGATTTAATAGTTGATTATAGCTATTTGCAAGTAAGTGAAAGTTTACAGGGATTAGATGCTCTTTTCCATATTTTTAAGTGTGTAATAGTATCTCTGTTTCCAAAAACTCCAAAATTGGGAAATTTAAAAGAGTTGGAAGATCTCGGTGAATTAATTGGAAACTCTCATTTTCCTTCCCCACTAAAAGAAGGTTTTACTTCCGCTATCCTCCATTATCCTCCACCCAAGCATACCCTAGATGACCATATCATCAAAAAGATTAGAACACTGCATTCAATAATCGAGGTGTCGAATCAGAACTAATCTTATTAGCCTATCTCAGTTACAACTAATCTTAATAAATTGCCAAAGCATTCAAGGCCACAGGAAAATCAAAAAGGAGTAATGACTAAGCACACATAAAGTTGACTAACTAAAACCCCGTTCATAAGTTCTATGCAGTAGTCCAACGCGCACTATGATTATAGCCATATTTTCTGCACAGACTATAAAAAAACAGATTTGTATCCACCCAATTACAGTAGGAAAGTCTCCTGTACTTTAGAAATGTCTTGGCTTTAAGACAATTCACACCTAATCCTCTAACTACCACCTTTTAGGCTAATTCTAGGAGAAATTGTTTGCCAAATGGCCCCTTTCTTAGCACCGAGAAATAAATGTATATAATATCAACAATTAAGTATACAACAAGCAAAACATAACAAAATTTAGCTAGATGCCTTATAAAACTTACTATCAGCATAAAATAACATGATGTTTCATAGAAAATATATTTGGGAAGCATTTGTGCAGAGGGGGAAGGTTCAACGGAAGGGAGTTACTTCCTCTTATTTTGATGTTTCCGTGAGGAAAGGAGGAGAACTCTTCTCCTTTTTGAGAGCTAAAGATAAAGTAGAGTGAAGGAATAAGTTATAAAATTTAAATTCCAATATAGTCCTTATGTTGCAATCTTATATACAAGCGCAAGGGTATATATGTAATTACGTAAGTTAACATATATGAGTTCCGGGAAACAAAAAAAAAAACCAAACACGCCGTAACTGGAAATGTTATGTCAATTATTGGAAATTAACATGTTGAAATGGCCCTATTTGAAGTAACGGAGGAAAAAAAAAAAAAAATTTTACTGACTGGGTCAACAAAATAGGCCGCACTCATCCAGATGTCCAGCATTCACAATAGGTGTGTGAAATTGCTCAAAAGTTTAAATTTTATTCTGGCCTGTATCGCTAGATTTAGTCAGCAAACACTTGCGAAAAAAGATTTGGCCCATAAAAACCGGGGTAACATAAGGCATCAACACATCTTTCACCAACATTCGGCATCTAGAGTATTTTATTAACAATAAGAATAAACCTTAGACTTCAACCCCAACCCCCACTTGTCCCTTATCAGTTGAGCTATTCCCAAGTAGCTACAAAGAAACTTATTTAACATCTCCATTTAAATTACCATACCCATCACTTACAAATGGGAGGGCAAACCAGAGAGGGTACCAGTATACCAATAAATATCTACAAAGTATAACAAATCTCACATTTCAGAATAGAACTGAACACCTGACCAAAGAAACTAGCAAGGTTAATCGAGGCAGAATGTCTAATAAACAAACAAACAAACTTATTCCAAACCCAATCAAACAAATCCAAGAGCAAGTCAATCTTATCATCTGTGTGAATATGCAGACTCAGAAATTTTGAAACAGAGTTAAGCTAACTAGTTGCGTACGACATTCATAGTTATAAATAGTTAATATTACCTTCAAAATCCCCTTCAACATTAAAAACCATCCAGCAGAAGAAGGAGAAAAGTATTAAAGAAAAACACACACACACACATTGTGGTTGCACTCCATAAAGTCAGGCTTTCACACAGGATGGTATAAAGTTGACCAAACAGAAAAATGATAACTCGGTATGGTAAAAGGGAAGTATGTAGTGAATTTAATTCTCAGATTCAATTCAAGTAGACTCTAGAAGAGGCTAGCTTCTGATTGAATGAGTACCATCTACTTGACCTTATGCAGTGTAACAATAGATGGGACTATAGTGTATTTTCTAAGTAATGATGCCACTACACAAACAAAGACCTGTTTGTGAATTATTAGTAAAAGAAAAGTCACAAGAAAGTTCAAAAATTAGAGTGAAGCAAAACCTGAATACGTGATTCACCAAGCTCTGTGAGACAGCAACTCTCATGACTTCTGCACCAACCAAAGAAGGAATAAGTTACTACCAATCCAAATGCTTCTTAAAATCATCTATTCGGACAATGAAACTCTAAAGTTGTGCCCAGAACAGCATTATGTTAATTGACTAAGCAAGATATCCAAAAGCACTCTCCTCCAACACAATTGACATTTTCAGGCATAACAAAACAGTGCCAGCAATGGTGAATAGCACATGTCAAAAAAGTTGCTGAATATGAATTCTTTCTAGTAGCCATGACTCGACGCCAAATACAAAATAATGTCTATGACTTTGAAGGATAATACCACTCATTGCATAAGATCAATTTATGCAAATAAATGAATAAAGGGTGCCTAGTGCACTGCTATTTTTACAACAAAGCACTAGATTTGACAACAATTCCTGGAATTTCACACCTCATGTTTGATATTACAATTAAAAACTGTTCAATACAAATATAGAATACCCAAGAACGTGGGGATCTTAGATTCCTAGGATTCCTACAATTCCAATGCTCTGTTGTGCTGGCACCCCAAACATAGACACAAGAGATTCCAGAGTATCTACAGACGTACTAGTGTGAAAATGCACGCGTACAGTGCATATGCACATCTCAAAGGCAACTAGAATTTCTTGATTTATTTCAAAAGATATCAATGAGCTTCATATTGCCGCCACATTATTCTACACGCATAACAATGAACTAATCCAATCCAATAAGTTCAAACAAAAGCGTTCGAAATGCTACCTCCTGCATTACGCAATCCATAAACATGCATTTGACAAAACCATGCTGGATGTGTTTCCCCCATTCAAACCAAGCTTCAATTTTCAACACCTTGCTCCTGCTCACCCAAAATGCACTTCACACAATCATCATAACCCACCAACTCACTAGCCCTGCGATTCGTCACTCCCAATTCACCACCAGACAAAGACCTACAACCCATTGCACGCACCACCCCCACCCCCCTCTCCGGCACCGATGCCCAATGAATCAACCTCACAGCTTCCTTCGAATCCAAACCCCTTTCCCTAACCCTAATCCTCGCGTCCCTGAAGGGAACCAAGCACTTGTCTCTGGCAAAGCCCACACACTTCTCCTTCGCTTCGGCCAAGCAATTCGCGGCCTCGCGCTCCTCGCAGAGCTCTCGCTCCTTCAAATCGTAGGGTTTGGAACCAAACAGGGCCTTCCACCATGGAGGCTTGCACCTGCTGGAAGCGCTGATGGCGCACCCGATCCTCGCCCCTTCCTCGCACTGCTGAACGATCTTGCGCTCGCACGCTCTGAACGCGGAGGCCCAGGAATGCGCGTCGCGGAACGCCAGCACGTGCGGGCCCAACGACTGGCCGTCGGATGGGGCCGCCGGTAACGGCCCGCGGATCAAGGGGATGGGCCTGTCGAAGGTGATGACAGTTGAGGAAGCCGAGTAGTCGTCGAGATTGTTGTGTGCGGGTGCATCCGTTGGCATTGGTAGGATTAAGGTTTGGGGGGTTTTGGATTTGGGGATAACAGCTGAAAAAAGAGAAATTCAAATTATGAATGCGGAGGAGCTGAATTGACCAACGAGAGCGAACACAAAAGGAAATTCAGGTTTCGATGAACATTCTCTCTCTTGGCTCGACCTTGGTATCCCCGTCGCACGGTGTCTTCCGCAGCCGCGGCGCCGCCAGTGATGTCGTTAGGGGATCTATATTTCACTATTCTTTGAAGGGTCGTCGCGTCGCAGAGAAAAGTAGGGAAAACGGCGCCAAGCAACGAGGATATATATGTATATATTTTGGGGGTTTCGGCATTTGATAACGTTCTCTTTGTAGTTGTTGTTGTCGTATTATTTTCAGGATGAGACTCCCGGGCGCCAATTCTGCAGTGCACCACATTAATTAGAAATACGTGATGCCCCATTTAAAAAAAGAGTTGGTGCACTGTAATCCTTTACTCTAAACTACGGGATTTGCATCTGCCATGCCATTGCCATCTAGCATCAAACCAAAGAAACATTTAGCAAGAGAAAAATCCTAGCAATGACGCCACACCTTCAAAAAACCATTTCGGTTCCAAACACATTCTCTGAAAACTAGCATCATCTAATTTTCATTCCGGTGCCGACTGCGATGCTCTTCGCAGTCAAAGGTATACTATACACCTTGTGACTATAGCATATCTAATGGATTAGATTTATGAGATATATCGATATACTAATCATTTATGTTGCACTGTAGTAATATATTAGTTTTAAAAAAATTAAAAAATATGATTAAATATATTTTAAAAATTAATTTTCATATACTAATAGTGTAAAATTACACTAATAATATAAAATAATTTTATACTATCAGTGTAAAATTATATTGAAAGAGTAAAATTACACTGACAGAGTAAAATTACATACATAGAATTTTATGATTATATTAAGTGTAAAATTATTTTATACTGTCAGTATAATTTTATATTATTAGTATATAACAATTAATTTTTAAAATATATTTAATCATATTTTTAAATTTTTTTAAAATTAGGTATTACTTTAATGTATCATAAGTGATTGGTGCATCAATACACCTCACAATCTCACTATCAGATTGCAAGATGCACCACGCTCCTTAACCAGCTAAGTGCACCGTAGAATACGCCATAAGTTCAAGCCATAAACACATTCAACAATAGAGAAACTTAATCAATTTCACCATACTTTCAAAAATCCACTTCCAATTTCCACGGATTGCCTCAAATTCAACATAAAAAAAAATCATCACTCATCATTCATCATTCATTTATCATGAATCTCATAGTTGAAGTACCCAGCTTTCTTCCCTTTCTTTTTGGCCACAAGACTCTCATTCCTCCCCATCACTTATCCGCACCATCATCCACATCCAAAGCCCAATTATCATCCTCAAATCGCTCCCCACTACCACCACCATCCAGCTCCTCCCCTTCTTCCCCTTCTCGCCGAAACCCTCTTCCATCCCTGTCCCTGCCTGTTGCACTTGGGTAAGCGGCAGTGGCGGGGTCCAATGGAACTTCAGCACCCCTCACCATTGCCATCATGCAGCACCACCAACGACAACACAATACCACCCTGTCTGCTCCATGGTTGTGCAACAACCATTGCGACCTCCCTTCACTTCAATGTCAACCTCCCTTTGTCGTTGGACTTGCGACTTCTAGCCGTTGACAGGGGACTTGGCCACTAACAATCCCATTGGTGGTGGAGCAAGGTTGACGGCTTTGGTGGGCACAACACAATGGCAATGGTGTGGTGGTACTAAAATTGTTGCTAATGATGAAGTTGGGTGAGGTTGGGGGTGCAGTGCACCCTTCTAATGCATTTAGCCACATCTTTATATGTGTTTACCTACATTTATTAAATGTGGCTAAAAAGTTGTGCACCACACACCATAGTTCATCTGGTGTATCGCAAAACACTCCTTAGTTATAAGATGCACTACACACCTTAAAATCTATGGATGATATTATATTAGACCACCAATACATTAATTACTCTTGAATTACCCCAGCCTTTCTTTATGAGTATCATCAACTTCCTTGCCAGTCACCACCTCCATCAGCCCTGGAGAAGGAGACTTCATGTGCCACTGCCACCACTTCGCTGTCCCATTTCTTCTCCCCTACCACTGCCTCCCCTCTCTTCCAAAACTTGCCCTACTCCATGCTGGCACCGCATGAGAATAGTTCTCATTGTTGCACTACCCCTATTGCCCCCCCACTAGCAGTGAAACTTCCCTGCGTTTGGTCATAATAGCGCTCGTAGAACTCATTGGCGGCTGGAGGATGGGATGCGACTTTGACAACAAATGGTTATGACTGAGGCGTGGTGGGCTTCTTGAGTACGTCCACTATCCCTCGCTGGAATGAAAGGCAATTGCACCACCTTTATCAAGAGGTCCCCCGCCACCCCTCTAAAGAACTCATGCTCCTTTATCTCCTCAACATTGTGCGCGTACCCCAACCTTCCCATCAAGTCCTTCTTCGGAAGCTTATTAATGAGGTTCATCAATGGTGTCGCTCATTTCACAACAAACATCAGTGGCTTTGCAAGTGCATTCCAGAAGGTCTCCTTGTAGTGGAATGATGGTTGTAGGGAGAGATAGACCTTGAGGGTGGAGATTGGGGGTGTGTGAGAGAGAGTATAAAGAAATTATCGTAGATCACAATAATTTGACGCATGAGTATATCTTCCATTGGATGTCAAGGTGCATCATACACCTCGTAAAGTCTAGAGTATAGGAGCTTTCTCTTTTTTTTATGGGGTCTCTTTTTTATTATTTACTATTGCTGAAAATTTTTTAATTTTACATTAAAATTTAGGGATTATTTATCAATGTAAAATATTTAGGGTCAATCAATTAAATATAATTACATATGTAATTTTTTATATAAGATTAATTTTGATGTACTGTCAATATAAAAGAGTTTTATATTATCAAATATTTTTGCTAAAGTGACAATATATCATTAGACATTTGTGTAAAACTTTTTTACACTTAAAATTTATCAAAATTAATTTTTTAAATAATTATTATAAGAATTAAACAATTATAATAATATGATAATATATAATTAAGTGACCAATAATATATCAAAATTAAATTTTAAAATTTATTCAATTGATAATGAACAATGAGAGATCTAAAGATCGTTTATTTGTGCTCCTCAATACTTTTTTAAAAATTGGAAAGTAATTTAAATATTGGATTGATTGTTTGTTTATATTTCTTAAAAAAATATATATAATTAAAACATAATCGATTTTACTTATTTTAAGAAGATAATATGAAGCTATTTCCAAAAAGGCAGAACTAATAGAATAGAGGGAAGGGATGCGATATACACACCAATAAACACGTAATCACTTTTTTTTTTTTTTATCGATCTATCCTTAAATTTTTCAAAAAAAAAAAATCACTACCACCCTTTTCATTTTCTCTAAAATTTCATATCCTCACACGGTATTATTAATGTTTTATTTCTTTTATTTTCCTTTTACTTATTCTTACTAGTTTCATTCCTTTTCATTAACCTAAAAAAATCCATACACAATTATATTGATATTCTAACTTAAAGAGGTGGAGTAATCTGTCTACGCCTTCATTTTTAGGTAAGAAGAATCATTATAGTTATATGCAAGTGGCATACAAAAACACAAAAAAGGAACATGCGCAAACCACTTATAAGAATTTAATTTTTCAATGACATTAAATCATTGCACAATGAAAGAAAAATATATACAACAAATGTTCATGTTCATGCTCTCATTTTTTTCTTTTTTTTTTTGGGTATATCATATTTTGCTATCATTTATTTTGCTATTAAATGACATCAATATTGAAGCATCATCATCCTTGCAAATTCTTCATAGCTAACTTGACCATCCCCATCCAAATCTGCCTCTTTAATCATTTGTTCAGCCTCTTCATCTGTCAGCCTCTCTCCCATATTCATCATTACGTGTCTCAGCTATAATAACATCGAAAGTAGCTCTTAGTAATAATGATCACATAAGTATGAACAAAGAAAAACTTCTTTTTGCATCAGCAACTAATTAAGGTTACGTTTACTAATTGTTTTTACCTCACTGGCTGATATATATCCATCTTGATCTCTATCAAATACTTTGAATGCTTCTTTTAACTCCTCAGCCATATTTTCCTGTTAAATTTGACAGTAACATCATTAGCCTCAAGCAGCCAACCATTAATCAATGTTTTCCCATTTTCTTTCGAAGTTTCAGCTTCCAGTTCTTCAATTAATCTGCATCATCTTACCTTCATTTTTCTACTCATGATATTCATGAACTCTTCAAAATCTATTCTCCCATTCCCATCAATATCAACTTCACTGATCATTTCTTGGATTTCTTCTGTTGTTGGATTCCCATCTGCTGATCTGATAATGGTTGCCAATTCTTCCACAGTAATGAATCCTAGAGTAGACACCACCAACAATTCCAGCAATAATTAATTAAAAAATCAGTTCAGAATTTAAGATGAAAAAAAAAAAAAAAGAAAGCACACACACACACCATCACAGTCCTTGTCGATGAGGTTAAAGGCTTCTTGGAATTCAGCAAGCTGATCTTGTGTCATTGCACCTGGTGCCATTATTTGCTCAACTGTAGCGGAAACCAAGAGAACTCCAATAGAAGGGTGAGAACAAAGAGAAGACAACGGGCAATATTGTGTTACGATGTTATCTTACTTGAGCGTGTTTCATTTTGTTTATATAGAATACGTGCCATGTGATCATAATTTTTTCGGTTCTAATTAGTAGTCAAACACGATGAAAGAAGAGAGAAATTCCAATTCAAAAAGCAGGAACTTTTCCAGAAGGTCATCACAGCTATTCAATGGGGGAAAGTTTCAATTGATACACCGTCTGCCTGGTCCCAGATCCCAATCAATCCTTCTCAGTCAATGAAAACGCGACTTTCATCTCTTTTTCTTCACACGTGCTGGTGTACAATGTAATACTATTAGCCAGGGAATTGCGTACAGGCTTGCGTTCTTATGACGTGGCTTATATGATAGAATAGACCCTTAAAGTTTAGTAATAATTTATGCAGGTTAATTAGACCTTATTGAAAATTACACCACCTTCATTTACCTACATAGAGAGTCTTTTTCTATTCATGTAGGTGTAAGCATGAACCTACCACATAAAGAGACATTTGTGAAGCTACCTTCTTCTTTATTCATTAATGGAGATATTAATGCCCTTTATTCATAAAGTGTTTGTGACTTTTGTGATGGCTTGACCGCATATTATTCATTCTTCTTTCATCAACACATCCAGGGATAATATGTTGGACTATTTAAAAAGAGAAGCATATTTATCTACCCTTAACTTTATATATCACTCATTCAAATGTTTTAGCCACAAATTCAACAGGATCTACAGTAAATAAGGCCATGTTTTTTGTGGCCCATGTTAAATGCCCGCTTCTTATGAAGTTACAAACATCAAATTCAACCTAGAATCATGGAAATTTGAGTGCGAGGTGGGAAAGGCACGTAAGTTTATAGCTTTACATAAACCTGCGTAAACGCGTTGAATGTTGAATGCACTCACAGAGGTTGACTCGGCTTTCTATCCTTCAGAAGAATGCCGTAGCTTTGAGTGCGTTTCGAATATTAAAAAAAATAGAAATAATTTGTTGAAAATCAAATTTTTTGTTTGGGCATTTTAAAAATAAGAAATAAATTTATTTTTAATTTTTATGGAATTTAATTTTTTTTATATTTGAAATCTTATCAAAATTGAAAAAATTTTATAAAAATTGATTTGATTTTAAAATTTAAGTATAAATTAAATTAAATCAATTTTATTTTTAATTATTTCAAATATAATTTAATATATTATAAACATAAGAATTGATTTCTAAATCAATTCAAATCCTATTTTTACATAATTATTTTAAATATAAGATTTAATTTATAAATCAAATCAATTCAAATTAATTCAATTTAAGTCAAATCAATTCTAAAATTTAGTCATTCTAAACACTTCAATGAATAGGAACCATTTTATTACTATTTTGTGTGATTTTGTGTGATGTTACTAATGTGTAGGATAGTTCAAGTGAACTTCTCCCAACTGCTAAACTTGCCAATTTTATTTATGGGTAAAAACCAAATGAAAATCTTGAATGTAACCTAGCCCCAGTGAGTGGGCCAAACAAAATAGTACTAAATGTAACCGTGTTATGTATACTATACTGCAAGGGCGAGTCTTAAATTTGTTGTCTGTATTATTTATAAATGAATTCAATTATGATGCATTTTCATGGTAAAAAACACTACTATTTAGTGATATATTTTTGGATAGACCACATCAATTTAATATAATAGAGATATCTATATCTATACTATTAATAATTTGTGTGCTAGGATATGTATTTGGTTGTGCTGGATCTTTAGTGAAAGGAATCCAAGGTGAATATTCAATGAAGGCAGATGGAGAATGGTGGGATAAAGGAGACTATGTGGTCTCCAAACCCATGTGTGAGGATCTTTCGACTTTATCGGAGGAGTTTTTGTGTTTTGTGCTATCCATTGGCCTTCACATATATGTTAGAGTGTGTGACGGTGGTGCCAATGTGACATGTGGTGGTAGTAGCGGTGGTACCCACAAGTGTGATGTTTGATAGCCAATGAAGGGATTAGAACACTGCACATTTTAATGATGCATTTGAATGCATGTGGAGTTTCAATAATAGGGAATATTACAAGGTAATGGAAGGCATGTAGTCTGATGTACTAAATATTGTGGTTATTCCCATGCAATGTGCAGTACAAAGAACATGTGGAAAGGAATTATATGCATTAATATGTATGAAAACGATACCATTAAGGAAGTAAATCGCATATGGGGGATTGGAAAAAGTATTGGTCTTTATGCCGAAAATGATGTAGAGGTAATCAATATTTTGACCTATTCTCAATTATGCAAAGATGAAGACTCCAAGCATGTGAGAGTTAGAGGCAAGAAAGGGTTGATGGAAGCAACCCAGTTTCAATTTGAAGATTGCTTGGTGTTTTAATGCCCTTATATTTTGGCCTTAAGCTACGTTTCATATGTCATTGTCTTTGCATTTTGCAATTTTTTTTTCCCTTTTTTGTGTTGTGCTTGAGGTATCCTCTATAATTGTTATTGAGTA
Organism: Pterocarpus santalinus; assembly: GCA_031439595.1. NCBI lineage: Eukaryota > Viridiplantae > Streptophyta > Magnoliopsida > Fabales > Fabaceae > Pterocarpus > Pterocarpus santalinus. Next base: position 66,606,391 of record CM062532.1, read on the forward strand.
TATCAATGTCTAAAGGTGAATCCATTGTAATAATTGTTTTACTCTTTCATGAGCATTGAGTCTCTATTTCAAATTATCAAAAAAAAAAAAAAAAAAAGCTTTCAATTCATTCTCTCACCTCCACAATTCAAAGAACTTATTAAAAGAGGAAGGTTTCTAGTTCATTCTGTCTTTTCCACAATTCAAAGAACTTACTAAAATACAAAGGTTTGTAAAAGGAATCTACAAGATCAAAAATAAAACAAATCTTAATAAAAACATATTATTTAAATCACTATTGGTTAAATCTTCCGTCACCATTTTATATCTCTCCCACTATCTTGATTGCATAAACCCATTAATTCCCTTCTTCAACACTTTTACTAATTTATCCTTACCTTAATTAGTTTCTTTCACAAGCCACCCAAATCTTCCTCTAAATTTCCTTTTAAGCAACTCTACGAAGCTATACTGCATTCACTCTATCTATCAACTACATCTACTATACAATTTTCTTTTAAGCAATCTCATGAAGCCCAAGTATATTTTTCTCTAATATCTTTGATAATATCTCATGGACTCTTCTTTGAAATAGGTGGAAGTGAAAATATTTTTATAGCTAAATAGAAATTCAATTTTTTTTAAGCTTTTTCAAAGAACTATTCAAATGTTCTTTATCCTATTTTCAGTCCAACAAAATATTCAAATTCATTTAACCTGTGCAATGCACAAGTGTAAACTGTGGGAAATATATATAATATAATTTGATATAATAATTTATTATTGTTGATATTCTATTTTATTATATAAGTATAATAAAATATAAAATTTTAATAAAATATGGTTATATAAATTAATTTTAAATATTATATAATTAAAAATATGTAAAATAAAATATTTATATAAATAAAAAAAGTAGTTGTGAAATTTTTATTGAATAAATTAATTATTTTAAATAATATTCGTGTACATTTATTCCTTTACATTATGGTTGTAATATATCATCATCAGAAAGCTATATAAAAGTGAGTGAGAAAGAAATAAAATGATCATTTTAACACGAGGTGTGATTAAGAAATGGATTTTTTTTAATTATTTGATCCTTATTTAAAAATTAAAAATAAATCTATATGATTGAATCATGCTTTAAAAAAATGCTTTCAAGAATATATTTATATTATTTTCTACAGAGTTACTTATTTTCTTACTATAATTACACAATTATATTTTTTATCTCTCTCTCTCTCTCTCTCTCTCTATATATATATATGGGTGAATTACATTGAATCTCATAGGAGGTCAATGTAATTATACTTAGCATTCCTCTATTTATAAATAATACATTGACTAAAGTGAATTAGAAAGGTGTCAAGTGTAATTACATTAAACTTCAGGGAAGGTCAGTGTAATTCACCCTATATATATTATGTAATATTGTGAACTAATTATATTGTATATGAGATTAAAATTTTTCATAGAATATAATTAAATTTAAAAGTATGAGGATGGGAAAATAATTATTTAACATTTTTATTAATAAATTTTTACTTAAATTTTGTAAGATTATATGTTTGATAAAATTTTATATTTTTTATTAAAATATATTCTTTTCAAGTTGATTTTAATAAATTGTTAAGAGGTGGGAGAGAAAAAGGAAATAAACTTCGTAATAAGGGTGAAGGACTGATAAATAGAATTGATTTTTTCTTCTAACATAAAAATTGGAATAAAGAAGTTTCTTATAGAATATATTAGAATTTTAATAGAAAGTTATTATATAAAATAAAATAAATATATACATCTATTGTTTAAAATAATTAATTTATTCAATAAAAATTTGACAACTACTTTTTATTTATATATATATATATATTTGTTTTATTTAATTAAATAACATTTAAAATTAATTTATATAATCATATTTTATCAAAATTTTATATTTTATTATACTTATAAAATAAAATAGAATAAGAACAATAAATTGTTATATCAAATTCTAATATATATATTTTTTTACAGTTTACACATGTGAATCCCACGAGTTAAATACACTAGTTAACATAAAATTTAATGGTATTGTGGAAAAGTCTTATACTAAAAATGCATTACAAAATAAGCACATTAATGCATTATAACTTAATTTAAATTTATATGAACATTCAAAAAAGGTTTAATATTGATGTATTATTATCAGTATAAATTATTTTATACTGTTACATAATTTTGCATTGTTAAAAAAATGATTTATATTGTTATTTTTATTTTTATTTTTTTGGGTGGAAAAAGGGGCTAAACGCCCAAACGCAAAACTAAACTAGCCGAGAAATAGCTACCTTGGAAACATCCTAAAAAAAAACACTAACAATACAATCAGGAATTGAACATAAAAAAAAAAGTAACACCCAAATTCAAAGAATATCCCTTGTTTACCAAAGTATTGTGTAATCTTTAAGTAATTACTTTGTGAATAACAAATTTTTAATGACGTAATAATATATGATTGAGTAATAATATTTTTTATATTAAATTTAAATTCTTATATAATATAATACTTAATTCCTCAAAAAGTTGACATGATTTTGAGTTCTTATATACCTTTTTGAGTCAATATAAAATAAAATTACTCGTATATCATATTAGATTTTGGTTTATAAAATTCATCATTAAATTAAAGTTTCTTACAAATTATGTAATTAAAATTCACATTATTCAAACATGGATATATTATTATTATCCCACTTTTATTTTTGGTTAACGTTCTTATTACTCGTATATCATATTAGATTTTGGTTTATAAAATTCATCACTAAATTAAAGCTCGTTATAAATTATGCCTGTAAAAATCACACTAATTCAAAATTATATTGTACTTTTTTTTTTGGGTCAATTGTACCTCGTTGATATGCCCTTTTTTTTTTTTCAAACATTGATATATTCTTATTATTCCACTTTTATCTTTGGTCAACATTCTCCCTCTCTCCCTTCCCCAAAAGATCAATATTCTCTTCTCTTTTTCTTTTTTGTTTTTTCAATAACTTTGAGAGTTTTATAAAAGATGAAAAGGAATGACTCATAATAAAATAAAAGAGAAAGGAAAAAAGAAGAGTAGGATAGAACTAGGAGGGCATTTATTTCAAGGCTTATTAACTTATTCCGAGAAATAATTACTTGGAAATGATATATTATCATGTTTGTTATAAATTTTGTAAAAATATTCTCGAATATCAAGTATTTACAGGAAAATTATTTTCTCATGTTTTAATGGGATTTTATTCCCATGATAGGAATTGAAAATGAAATATTTCATGACATGGGAATGACAACTATCGAACAAAAATACTAAAATACCCTTCAAGGTTAAGAAAAGGTGTAGGTGTAGTGTTGAGTGAAGTAGGTCTTGGTCCTTGAGTCAACCCATATGAGGATCAGGAAATTACCATCGAAATGTGCAAACTCTTCCTATTTCAAAGCATAAGTTTACCTGGCTGAAAGTCTCTTTCATGCCGTCAAGGGGGTTGAGGGTAGAGACCTTTTTAATTTGATAATAGCAAGTCTAGTCTAGGTTTAGGAGCACATCTCTAATAAGGAAGAAGGAAAAAATGCAGCAACTTTAGCTACTTATAGAACAATAATAATAAATAAGACAGTTAAATATGTTTGGGATATTTTGATAGTTATCACATATATTCCCAAAAATTTCTATTATAAATCAAATAAGTTTTCAATTTATTCTCAAGATCCTCAAAAAATATTTTAAAAATTCTTTAATGTTAAACAAACCAGTTTTATACAATAACTAAAAAAGACATTCCTAATTATAACATTTCCAAGAATGTAACGTGATTTTAGGGAATGTAATTTCTAACTTTGAAACAAACATCATACATGCCACTCACTTATTTAATTATTCAATAATTTTAATGAGAAAAAAAAAGAGAATATATGATTCCTTTCTTAATCCCTCAATTTGGAGAATAAAAAAAGGGGGCGGGGCTTTGAGTAGTAAGAAAGGGACACCTTACTTCTCCTTTGCTCTTCTACTCTCTTCTCCAAAATTACTTCCAAACACAACCTTCCCAAGTTTGGTCACACCATTCCGTACCGTTCCTTGCTTTACGACCCTTCCAAACAGAGCATCGTATTCCAACTTTTTTTTTTTTGGTGAACATTTTCCCACATGAGTTGGCCCTGGCCTCCATTTGTTTTGGGCCGATGCAAACCTAACGTTAGGAATGATGGCCTAAATTCGGTTCGACATAGTCCATGCTTTGTGCTCACTTCTTCCAACTTTCGCCCAAGTGACAAGTGAATCAGCAGCAGCAGAACCTCTCTTCCCTTGTTACTTTGTTACTGAGCAGAGGTCTTGTTTCCATTCATGGTGGTGAGTTCTTCTCGCTCTCTCTCTCTCTGTGCACGCCGAAGCTAAGAGAATCACGGCCACAACCAATGTGAAATTCATTTTTCTAGGCAGAGCTCTGTTTGGATAATTACGATTCTAAATGCTCTTTCAAATTAATGCTTCTATTTAGGTTTTTGTGGATCGCATTACGATCTGCGTTTTCTTCTCTCTCTCTCTCTCTCTCTCTCTCTCTCTTTTATAGTTTAATCGTTATCAAGGAACTTTAGTCTAACTGCACATTGAAGGGATACTTCAGGTTAGGGTTTACGGATTAGGGTTTAGGGTTTTGTTGCAGCTGCGAAAATTGATCTTGGGAAGATTCGCTAGTTCCGCGTATTACATTGTCAGGTTTTGATCATATGTAATTTGAGATGATAAAAAAGTGGTTTTTTGGGGAAGGGATGAAGTTTACCTTCTACAATGGATGTTCACTTGTCAACGGGGCTTGAATTATTTTAATGGATTGTAGTTTCTACCTTGTTAATTCTGAGTTCATTGTGTTTGATGCATAACAATGTGTCTCTGTATTTTAACAGAAGAACATGAGCATGGAGTGCCCTTAGTGACACGCCCTTGGAATGTTTCTGCTGATTAGTGATTGTTTTCTTCATCTAATTTGCAACCGAAGCATCTTCTGAGCAAGGTGATGGGTCTGGAAAAGGATCCTCGTGTGTTTTTAGATGTCTCAATTGATGGGGACCCTGTGGAAAGAATTGTTATACAGGTAATGAGGGAAAGAGAAATTTTATTGTTTACTGTGTCTTTGGCATGCTTTCTGTCTGGAACGATAGTTGACTTCAGTCTCATGGATTCATATGAATTTACTCTTTTGAAATGGTGCAGCTTTTTGCCAGTGTTGTTCCTAAGACAGCCGAGAATTTTCGGGCTCTCTGTACAGGTATCTTTAGATTGTTCAAATAACCATCTTTTACCATCATTATCTGTTCTTTAATAGTTTAGTTGTTGCTTGGAGAAAACGTAATTCCTATGAGTATTTAGTAATGTCAAACTGTGGAGCTTCTTATTGACCAAGGACTTTTGGTTCAGTAGTAAGGTAGACACTAGTATGATTGGGGTCAGGAAGTTATCTGCCTCCTGGATAAATTCCCCTGCCGCTCAACCTAAGGGCAAAGTCCTTCTTTTCCCTAGGTCTAGGTACCTGTTCCTCTTCCCCCTCTATAGTTGCATACATGGGGATGGGATTGGCGACCTGAATTTGAATGTTTATACGAATATGAACTAGGTACTTTGTCTGAATTGTTATTCACTTATTCCTCAATTTTAATTTATAATGCTTTTGTTAGTTGAATGACATGAAGCACATGATCCTAATTTCTAAGAAATGGTTTATGAGGTAATCCTTTGTGAAGAGAAAATGAAATGTATTCTTTCAGGCTTTTACTGTAACTGTGCTGTCTTTTGTTTGTAGGTGAGAAGGGCATTGGGGAATCAACTGGGAAACCTTTGCATTACAAAGGAACAAGTTTTCATCGTATAATTAATGGTTTTATGGCTCAAGTAAGTTGCCTTTCATGGTTATTCAATTCATGATTGTCATAAGCTAATTATGTAGTAGAAAACTTGTCATCTTGGATATGAGTACTATGTCTAAGTGGGTAGTGAGGGCAAGTTGCGAACTTGCCAAGTAAATTGGGTATATAAAGTTGTGTGGCAGTGAGGGCGCTGCAGAGAACTTTTGCAGTTTGACATTGCCTTTTGTTTTATTTCTGGCATGCATATGAGTATTTCATTATTCTCTCATTTCAATATCTGGTAATTCACCAATTTTAGCTCTGGTTTCCTGACAGGGTGGTGATTTTTCAAGGGGTAATGGTATGTTTTTTGTTTCTGTGGTTTAACCCATTTGATTTGTAGATACCCTTTTTGACTTTTGTATCCTTTACCAAGACTTGTAAAAGCGACCTTTGACTGGTTAACAGGCACTGGTGGAGAAAGTATATATGGAGGAAAATTTGCAGGTAAATTTACTTTCTATGAGAGGAGGATTCCATATATTCAAAATTTGAAAAATGTCACACATGGTTGATTGCTTTCATGATTTATCATTTGACTATACACACAAGTTGTCCTTTCTTGCAGATGAAAACTTCAAACTAACACATGATGGACCTGGTGTTCTTTCCATGGCTAATAGTGGTCCTAACACAAATGGGTCTCAGTTCTTTATTATCTTCAGGCGCCAGCCGCATCTTGATGGGTATATAAGCTTTTCATGCTTTTGTTGAAGTTTGATGTGTTTAAATGATACTGCACACCATTCTGACTGTGCAATCTGGATTTCTTTTCCTTGTTGGTGTCCCCAAAATTTTGTACTGGAGGCTGTTTTTCAGTTCTGTTGCTGCTGCTACTGTAGTTGTTGTAGTCTATGCGGGCATGTTTTTATGTTTTCATTTGCTCCAAACGTTTGGGTTTCTAATGTAAACAAATACTCTTTGCCTTGTTGAGTGGCATGGTTTTTAATTAAGTCTTTAACATCATGTTGCAGGAAACACGTTGTTTTTGGGAAAGTTGTCAAGGGAATGGACATTCTGAAGAAAATTGAGCTGGTGGGAACTTCTGATGGGAAAACTATCCGGCCGGTTAAAATTATTGATTGTGGTGAAATCTCAGAAGCAAAAATTCAGCATACTGTTGAGAAGGAGAAAGGTACTTGTTAAAGGGATAGATATTGATGAATGAATATATTGTAAACCTTGTTGTTGCTTCTACATGCTGCAACATGTAATTGTTTGTAATGTATGAACTGTTTCTCATTTTAGGGAAAAAGAAAAAATCAGGGAAATCCCTAACTTCTGATGATAGTTCTGACAAAAGATCAAGGGGTAAAAGGAAAAAATCTTCCAAAGACACCAAGAGGAGGAGGAGGAGGAGATACTCATCATCTGATAGTGATAGTGATAGTGATAGTAGTAGTGACAGTTATTCCTCAGATTCGGAGTCAGATTTGGCTTCAGATTCATCCAATTCTGATTCAAGTTCCTCTAGCTATGGGAAACACCGGAAGAGGAAAAGAGATAAGCGCAAGCATGGGAAGAAGAGGAGAAAGGGACGAAAGCAGAGAAGCCAGCACACTAGAAGTAGAAAATCAAGACACAAGTCCAGATGGTATGGTTATAACTAGTCTTTAGCATGGCCTCTTTTCAATAGTTTTCCACCCTCAGTAAGAATTTGCTTGATATCTGCTTTAGTTGAGTTACTCCCCCTATTTCAGGAGTTCGGAGGGTTCAAGTGATACAGACAGTGAGAGTTCTAGTGCTAGTGGCAGTAGTTCTGATGATGAGAAAGCTGATCGTCGTGGCTCTAGACACAAAGCACATGCTGACAACAAACCACAAAGAAATCTAGGTATGCTATTTGTATATGTCCTCCATCCTCTCACCTCTCCCCCCTTTCCCTGATCAGGAATAGGGAGGAGCACAAGGACATTTATGAATACTGTACTGTAATGTAGATATTGCTGTCTAAGCTATAGCTGCTTATGCTTCAGACACAGGAAAGCAATCTTCTAGCCCACCACTAAAAAATAAAACTATTCCAGAACAAGGGATGGATCCTAAGGCTAGAAGAACTGTGGACAAGGACTCACATGAAGAAGGTGAATTGTCTCCAGGAAATGATGAACTTCTGAATAACGGGCATGATACTCAGGCCAAACTTAGTAAACCTGCTAAGCAACAATCTTATTCAGATGATTCAAATCAAAATAGGTTTCACCTCTTGGCTTTCTTAGTATCCAATTTCAAATATTGTGATGTAAATTTTGCTCTACTTTAAATGTCAACTCCACCCTTGGATTTGAATACATCTCCAGTTGTGCTTAGTTTTTGTGATATCTTATTTATCAGAGGTGTAAGTCCTGGAAGAAGTCCTGCTAGGAAGTCTGGTGAGCTAAACCAAGAACATGCTGTATTGGCTAGTCCTGGTCAAAAAGTATCTGAACTTGCAGCATCCAAACATAACCAGGGCTTTTCAAAAAGTCCTTCACCAAATGGCATGCCTAAGCGTATTAAAAAAGGACGTGGCTTTACTGAGCGCTATGCCTTTGCACGCAGATATCGTACTCCATCTCCAGAGCGGTCTCCCCGCACATATCGTTATGGTGATAGGAATAATAGAAGGAACTTTGATAGGTATGTCTACATCATTTTGCTAAACCGGATTCTGTGATACATGTTGGATATTGTTCTGACTTTTTATGAATATTTGAAGAAATACAAGCTACAGAAGATATTCTGAGCGCTCACCACCAAGACGTTTTCGAAGCCCACCAAGGGGTGGGAACCGTCCAAGGTGCTTCCTCCCTCTGATTTGTTTGAATCTGTCATCTAGTTAGCCCTTGTTAATTTCTTATCCTAACATAAATTGCGACCTTCTGGATATTTGCTATTGTCTATGCACATGCTGTGGCATGGTAATAGATGTTTCTCTAGTAAAATAAATTTTGCTTGAATTTTAACTGCATTTTCATTGTTACTTTGTGTATTTTAGTATACCTTTGTCCTTCTGTCTTATGTCATGCTGTAATTTATTGCAATCTAATACAAACACATTGTGTTTCTCTCATAGAATTTTCTAGTACACAAAACAATAATGCATACATAAGCTTAATTCATATGCTTATCTTTTTAGATACCAAAGCAGAAGAAGTCGGAGTAGGAGCATCTCTCGCAGTCCAGTGCGTGGCCGTTTCAGAGACCGTGGTTGCAGTCGGAGTCCAGTACGCAGTCCTAGTCCAGAAGACAGGCGGCCTCCAATAAGTGACAGATTAAAATCCCGACTTGGTCCTCGGAATGATCAACACTATCCAGACAGAGGCAGGTCAAGGTCCAATTCCAGGAGTAACGGCTCTTCCCGCTCCAGATCCCCTGATGCCACACCACCAAAGCATTATGACAAAAGGACTTCTGTATCTCGTAGCAGGTCTAGGTCGAGCTCTTCATCTGGACAAAAGGGGCTAGTTTCTTATGGAGATGCTAGTCCTGATTCTGGGGCAAGGTAGATATGGTGCTGATAGTAAATCCCAAGTCTCAACAGAAGCCGAAATTGCTATAACATCCTATAACAATTCTCGCTTATGTTGGGCATTGTGGCTATAATGTGTGTCTGCTTATTTATTCGCATGTCCTTAGTTCAGTTCGGATGTTAAGCCTGAAGTAAGAGCCAGTTGAAAGTGTCGTCGTTTAGCTTAAATTCAAGTCCTGTAGCAGGTTAGTTCAAGAAAGAGGTTATCGTTGCCAAAACTTTGCATGCCTGTTAAATTGGATCCAATTGTACTTATTGTCTTAAACTGGCGTTGTTGTGTTTGTTGTTTCTTCAAAATAAGATTTTTTTTTATGAACAGCATATTTTCTCTGAAATTCTTTCTTCCTCCCTGGAAAGACAAGCTATGATGGTCCTGGGTTTGAAGTTCGAATCAAATGTACTACTCGTTACTTGACAAAGATTATTGAAACTGTAAAACGTATTGAAAGTTCAGCCAACACGAGTTTTGCAAGTTAATGAACAGAACAGTGTCATTAAGTTAATAGGTTACATGATGCTGATTAATTTTTACTGTGGTAATAAATTTTTTTTTTTATAAGGTTGAGATAAAATTTATAAAGTTAATAGTTCAATTATTACAATGGCATATAATAATTTGTTTTCGTTTTTTTTCTTTTAACTTTTTTTGGTTCGAGGCTGTTGTTACGGTGATATTCCAGAACCTAGTAGGAAATCGTGAACCGTGAGTAATGTGACTTGATAAGAATCGAAAGGACTCAGATTGTCTAGAGTTTTTTAAAATAGAACACAATCTCATTCATGAAAAGTTTAGTTATTGCAATATATAAATTACAAAAGAAATTAGCCGGTTTGATCAGTTGTTTTTTAAGCTGCAAGTGATCCTTTTCTAATTGAGGATTATATTATAACCTCATTTTATATGTATAATATACCATAAAGTCGAGGTAATGAAAACTATTTAAAGGTTTGCAAAGCATGCAGCAAACATAGGCACTCCTATTCTAACAATCATGGCATGCAGCAAATTTAGCTAATTATCATGCTTTAGAGATTAGGATTGCAGTTGTTATCATATCAGATTCCATGAGAAGTTGAGCAAGACACTATGCAGGTATCACAAGGTCCACTAACTACCAATATCTCTCAGATTGGTTGACCATTGGGAACAATTTGATCTTTGAGTCACATGTACATGGGAACCAATACAAACCATGTAGCTGCCATGGCACCCAAAATGAAGCGTAATGAGAAGACAACAGGATTTACAGGCTTTTGGACATCTTCTTCCTTTGGGCCAAGCTGCATGAAAATGCAGAATTTTCGTAATCTCCACACATGAAATGCAAAGTCAATCAGCATATTTTTTTTTATGCTACTCACTCTTGTGTACCCTTGATAAGAAAATAAATAAATTCATTCTCTGCAGATTCCAAAGTCCCTGACAGGAATTGTTCAAGTTTCTCTCACCAAACTTCGTGCAGTGTCTTTTTTCTGAAGCAAAATGTGAGGATCCAAAACCCATTTTCTTAGACATCAGTGAATCTTCCATTTTATGTTTACTCTTATGACACACCGACAATTGCGGTAACTATGAAGAAGATTCAAATCATTTCAGAACTTTCAACATTCAAAGTATGTTGGCTACATGTACTCAACAAAATAGAACCTTTAAAGTTGTTTTATTAAATGTTGCCTACAAATGACTAGGAAGAGTTACACATAACACATATCAACCAGCCTAGCCATTTCAAGTAAAATAAGTAACCACATGCATATAAGGCATACTCATGCATTGTCAAATAAGTCAAACAAACTATAATGATAGTAAACCAAGCAAATTTTTAAGAGCACAGCTAATAGATCAATAGCACATACCCTCCAAGCTAACGGCAAATACTCCTGACCTTAACCCCGCTATCCACCACTTTATTCTGTCGCCTTTTCTAGCTTTCCAAAGATAGAGGTATATGCGGGTTTGCCTAAGGGGATTGCCCATTTATTTGATGAATCTTTCTATGGGACTGCAACCCTTATCACTTGAATTGAAATTGAAACTGGCTCGCTTGTAGAAGGAATTGGCCTTGGGCCTGCAACTCCATCAAAGTAAGCTCGACAAACTTCTAACACTGAATACTGAATAGAATACAAAAGGGATCTTAACAAGGAAGAATGGGAAAAGTACGTACTCAAATTAGCATAAGTAAACCCACTTAAGAAATCAGGGAAAGAGGGGATGGCAACAGAAATACCCCTTCTTGAGTTACTAAAATATTTGTAGTGGCCCACATCTAATAAGATGCCTATTGTAGTGCTAAATATGCAATAATCACATTATCAGGGTGATGTTGTCAATTACAGTGCAGTTAACTCTTCAAGACTTCAATTTAGACTCTTCTTTATTTATGGTCAGTAAATCATAAAATTTACATCACCACACAAACATACACACTCCAATGAGAAAAGATACATGCACATTTACACAGCCATTGATTCTATTTAAAATGAAAACAACAATAAATCCCACGAAGAAAGAAAGGGCCAAAAATATAGATTGAGAAGCTAAGATGAAAATTACCAGCAAGGGAGAATCTCCAGATGCAGGTTTAACACCAGTGACTGAACATCCCGTAATCAAGCCATGAGGGCGAACACCACGGTACCATTTTGGTTCAATCCTTTTAAGTTGAACATCCTTGAAACCTGCCTTCTGAAACCACTCAGTATACTCTTCCTCCTTAGGGAAAAGCATCCAAACATCTGCAGAGAAGCTTGACAACCAAAATGTTAGGTGGACAGGACCAATTAAACATGCTTTGCCTCCCCGTTTCAGAACCCTGTATGCTTCCTTGATACCACGCTGTGGCTTGGGCTAGTATTCAATGCTGAGAATAGGAAGCACAACACTTCTATAAGGCTATCTAACTAAAAACACATAGGCCTATTGTAAATTAACCTCAAACGTTTGTCACTGAACAAATTGATAACAAAACTAAAACAAGCTAACCTTCAATTCTTTAAGGATAGATGCAACAGCATGCAGTAACAGTGTTTGAAGATAGAAACAAGATATGTATTCGATATGGAACGGGAATACAATAATGTTTAGGGTTATAATATTCGACACAGCTACTTTGTATAAGATTATTATGAAATTGACATAAAAATACAAATATTAAATTAAAAGAGAAAATAATAATTTCAATGTTAACATTGATTGTTGTATGTTTGATTGTTATTGAAATTTTAAAATTCAAAGTATATGTAAAATAATAAATTTATTTATATAGTTATAAAAATTCAAAGAACTAAAGTAAAAACTTGCAAGATATAAACAGAAATACTTGAAAGTATATCTAAAGTATCCAATACGTATCGAATGCAAACATGTAGAGTATTTTAAAGTATCCGTGCTTATTACTATAAAACTGAAAAGGCAGAAGAAGAGAAGTGTACCTTCCTGCAGATACATATCTATCTGCATAGTCAGTAGCAAAGGGAAGATCCTCAGCATCTCTTTCAAGTATTATGCATTCCTTCAGTGGTTCCTTCTGCTTTGCCCTAGCAAGCTGGTGAGGTGACTGATCAAGAATGGTAACATTCTTTGCATCCACGTGCTTAACTATACCCAATGTGGTTAAACGCGTGCCACCACCAACATCCACCACTATCATGTTCCTGCCACTAAGATCAGCTGGCTCATATGCCTCATCCCTCATGTCCTTAGTCCAGTTCCCAGGGTTTATGACATGATCATCCGCAACTGAGAGGAGGGCTCCTTTTTGTGCTATATGAACCTGGGCTGTGAAGTTGGCCTGGAAGCTGATACACTACACTTGGTTACTATGGTCCTAGAATTGTTGTGAATCCTAGAACTAGGAACAAAACCCATTTTTTGGAAGCTCCTTCCATAATGCAAACCAGAACACAAGAACCTCAACCCAGTTGGCGTTGTACTACTTAGCATTAGAGAAGCCATGAATGGAACTACAAGAAAGAGATACAAACAAGAAAGTTTTTGACCCGCAATCAATTCATGGGTAGGAAGAGATTTGGCATATAACAATGAGTTTGGTACCACTAGTCACCAGCTAGGTGAGGCATGGGACAAAGAATGTGTGTCATCCACCACATGCTGCTTCATGAATCATAGTCATGAGGAATATAGGACCTAGGAGGAGTTGGGCAGTGCAATAAAGTATTTAATCGCAGTTAGGAGGAGTTGGGCGGGTGCAATAAAGTATATAAATGGGATCGGTTTATAATCTTGGGTCTTTCTTGATTGTTTTGGGCCGGGCCTCATCTTCGATCGTATAAGCAAACCAACAAAATGGACTGTGTATTGGGAAAAGTTGGGTGCCTATGCCAATTGCCCATACGACCAAAAATCCAATTCTAATTGCCAAGAATTTAGATCATCATTTAGACTCGAGTTCATGAGTAAAAGTTGACCCAAAAAGGGAAGTTTGGGAGTAGAAAGTAATCCACGGATTCTGCATGGATATCGTAGGCTAATATGGGTATGAGTGATTATTGAGACATATATAGAGTTATATATATTTATATAATAAAAGTGTTATGTTTTGTAATGAAATGTGACATTCAAATAATATCACTCTTTTGTTTAATGCAAGAGCAATGCTTGTTGGTGTGAAAACAGGCTCGTCAAATTGTCACGAACTGATCCAAACCAACCATACACCCTGGTTGCGAAAAAAAAAAAAAGGAAAGAAAGTGAAAAAATTGGCACTCTACAAAATATAGGTCAACTACGTGTTAGTTTTTTTCGAATATTGTTTCATGAAAATTCTTTGGAAACTTCTAGCATTTTCCTTAATACAATAATGAGACTAAAATATGAACTTAAAATTTCATGTTAATTATTCAAGTCTCTCACCACTAATCAAGTTTTGGTGGCTTAAGGGAGTATCTTGATATAAGTACAATAGTGATTCTGTCTTTGCTCGTTACAACGACAACCATGCTCGTACCAATAGGTGAGAAATCTGTCTTAGGGCCACTAAATTGGCCTCCCATTCAATGTGTTTTTGTTACTTGGCTTCCTGAAGAGAAATGGCGTTTGACTCATCAGCAAATGGAGATTCAGCTCCTTCGCATAGTGTTTGCGATACTTCTCATTGTCACCACAAACTGCATTGCATATATATTTGTTGGTTAGGATCATAATTCCCCAAGGCTGCCTTAATATGAATTGCGATCTAGGGATACAGAGAAGCTTGAGACTACCAATCATAATTCGGTTTCTGAAATGAATAAAATGGCGAACTGTTGTGGAGTTCAATTGGAATAAGCACATTGGTCCAGGTAAAAAGATAATACTTCCCTTTTCCATGTAAACTGAAAAATGCAAAAGAATAAATGAAAAAAAGTGGCAAAAGATTCTATTCTGTTTGTTTTTGTGACTGTTTGCGAGGAAAGCAAGATGTGATCAAGCAAGAAAAGAAGCTGTGCTGTGCTGAACTGTGAATTTGTTTCCTCTTTGATTGATTATGATTAACCCGTTATATACTCATCATGTCTGCTAAAACAAAGCCCTTTGTAGGTAACTTTTTGTGGCAATATATGCTTTCAACAAGAAACATTTTTGGACTTCACCCCATTACACATCTCTATCGTTCGTGTCATCGTGTGGAATTTTGTTTAGGCGAACAAAGACATTTTATTCTTTGTTGATGCGGGGTCCAACTCGAAAGGTACGTAACACAAACAATATGATGTTCATGGGACCAAAAGGCGCCTTTTCTATTTCTTTCCCTACCCACTTCTCAAGAGAAAAAGTACCTCTTATCAAATAAATGTTCAAAGTTATGATAACGGGTATTGGCGCTTTACTGATTGACCACATCTTATCAATTGAGATGTCACTCAATAAGAGTTGGGTAGCCAATCCCTTTATCAACAAGGCGAAACTAGCCGCACTTAACTACAAATGGTATCTATATAAAAGCATCCACTAGCAAACGAGTATTATTTTCTTTAACTACTTGGCCGATCACAACTGCAAATATATTTGAGACTTGATTGGGGTTGCCACAATAAGTTCATAAAATTTATACAAATCGAATTTAGAGGTGAGTTCTATGGTACCTTTGCATTTTTGTGCATTTGGTATATCTTCTATTTCTAATCAATGGGAAGATAACTTGTGTCCTTGTGGAGGTCATGGTTAGCAAAATCACGAGTTAACTCATAAAATCGTTCTAGTTTATGAGTTCAAGTAATGGAATCAAGCTGATTTGCTCACAAACTTGTTTTTGAGTAAACTCAGGTAAACTCGATCAAACTCGTATAAAATCGCAAGTTTGCATTTGAGTTTGAGAGTTTACCACGTGACCCATTAAAACACAAAACAGCGTCGTTTTGAAGCCGAAAGCAAAGTCGTTGTGGTTCCCTTCCTTCAAACAAATTAGGGCTCTTTTGTTCAATTTTATTTGTAAATCACAATCAACCCCCATTTTGGATCTCTTAGTCTTCGATCTTAATCACACCGCTGCATGCCACCACCACTCATAATCAAATTCGTGCCAGTGTTGCTCAAAGTTAGGCACCCCTACTCGTGTTGCCCTTATTCGCGCACGCATCCCCTGTTTGTGTCACTTCTTGTTGTTCCCTTGATCTCACCCAATCAGTGAAGAAGCCAGTCCAAATTTGGGCTTGAGTAAACTCGATCAAACTCATATAAATCGCAAGTGTACATCCGAGTTTGAAAGTTTACCGTGTGATCCATTAAAACGCAAAACAACGTCGTTTTGAAGCTGAAAGTGATGTCATTTTGGTTCCCTTCCTTCAAACACTTTAGAGCTCTTTTGTCAGTCCCATTTTGGATCTCTCACTCTTTGACCTCTATCACATTGCCGCATGCCATCACCACTCATCATCGAGTTCATGCCAGTGCTGCTCAAAGTGAGGCACCCCTTATTTGCGTTGCCCCATGTTAGCACCGCCGCTATGTATTGTTCGTCGAAGTCGCATCCCATGTTTGCATCGCTTCTTATGGCTGCTTAGCCCTCGCCACATCAGTGAAGAAACCAGTCCAAGTTTGGGCTTGATTTCAATCTGAATTTAAAATTTTAGAATTTTATATGTTGTATTTTGATGAAGAATAGTGTGGATGTATGATCCTTGTGGTTGAAATTAAATCACAATCATAGACATAGTTGAGTGTTTGGACTTGGGCATACACATATTTTATTCTAATATAGGGATATGTTTTTTTTTTTGGTGAACTATGGTGGGTTCTGATATTATATTTGTGTTTTTATTTCAAATTTTCAACTATTTTATGAGATGATGAATTATCTTTGTCTTTTTGATTTATGTGTGCTAGCTAGTTGTATTATTTTGGTTCCATTTGAATTTTATTTATATTTTTTCTTAGTACGTAAACTCGAGTAAACTTGATCAAACTTGTATAAAATCGCAAGTTTACATCCCAATTTGAGAGTTTACCACATGGCCTATTAAAACATAAAAAACAATGTTGTTTTGAAGTTGAAAGTGACATTGTTTTGGTTCCTTTTCTTCAAACACATTAGGGCTCTTTGTTTAGCCCCATTTGTGAATCACAATCGGCCACCATTTTCGATCTCTTACTCTTCAAACTCCATCATGCCACTGTATGCCACCACTACTCATCATCGAGTTCG
Organism: Pterocarpus santalinus; assembly: GCA_031439595.1. Classification (NCBI taxonomy): domain Eukaryota; kingdom Viridiplantae; phylum Streptophyta; class Magnoliopsida; order Fabales; family Fabaceae; genus Pterocarpus; species Pterocarpus santalinus. The sequence continues at coordinate 66,623,458 of CM062532.1, forward strand.
TGCTAGTGCTGCTCAAAGTTAAGCACCCCCTATTCGCGCCACCGCTGCTTGAAGTCAGGCATTCGCATGCTGTAGCCTGGTCTTCATCAGAGTCGCATCCCCTGTTTGCATCACTTCTCATGGTTGCCTTAACCTCGCCACATCACTGAAGAAGCCAATCCAGGTTTAGGCTTGATTTCAATCTAGATTTGCTATTTTAGAATTTTATATGTTGTATTTTGATGAAGAATAGTGCGGATGTATGATCCTTGTGGTTGAAATTAAATCACAATCATAAGCATAGTTGAGTATTTGAACTTGGGCATTAGACATATTTTGTTCTAATATAGTGATTTTTTTTTTTTTTTGTGAATTGTGGGTGGATTTTGATATTATATTTGTGTTTTTATTTCAAATTTTCAATTATTTTATGAGTTTATTTTATGAGATGATAAATTATCTTTGTCTCTTTGATTTATGTGTGCTGGCTGGTTGTATTATTTTGGTTATATTTGAATTTTATTTATATTTTTTATTAGTATGTAAACTCCAGTAAACTTGATCAAACTCATATAAAATCGCAAGTTTACATCTGAGTTTGAGAGTTTACCACATGACCTATTAAAATGCAAAACAACGTTGTTTTGAAGCTAAAAGTGATGTCGTTTTGGCTCCCTTCCTTCAAACACATTAGGGTTTATTTGTTCAGCCCTATTTGTGAATCACAATCAGCCCCCAATTTGAATCTCTTACTCGTCAACCTCCATCACGTCGCCGCATGCCACCACCACTCATTATCGAATTTGTGCCAGTGCTACTCAAAGTCCAGCATCCCCTATTCGTGCTACCCCATGTTCGTGTTGCCATTGCTCGAAGTCAAGCATTTGCACACTATCGCCTACTATTTGTTGGAGTCACATCCCCTGTTTGCATCGCTTCTTGTGGTTCCCTCAGCCTCGCCACATCAATGAAGAAGCCAATCCAGGTTTGGGCTTGATTTCAATCTGGATTTGCTATTTTAGAATTTTTATATGTTGTATTTTGATGAAGAATAATTTGGATTTGTGATCCTTGTGGTTGAAATTAAATCACATTCATAGGCATAGTTAAGTATTCAGACTTGGCCATACACGTATTTTATTCTAATACAATGATAATTTTTTTTTTGGGTGAATTGTGGGTGGGTTCTAATATTATGTTTGTGTTTTTATTTCAAATTTTCAACTATTTTATGAGTTTATTTTATGAGATGATGAATTATCTTTGTCTCTTTGATTCATGTGTGCTAGTTGGCTGGTTATATTATTTTGGTTCTATTTGAATTTTATTTATATTTTTTATTAGTATAATATATGTTTCAAATATCATTTTAATATTAGATAAACTTTTATGAGTTTTCTAGTTGAGTTTATAGAAGCTCCACGAGTTTATTTAAACTCTTGAGTTTGATCACCTTGGTGGGGGTGCACCTTAAAAAACTCTGGTGCACATTAGAAATCCAACCTAAAAGAAAAAACCCCCAGCTCACGTCCTTCAATCCCGATCTATGAAGCAGTCGCCCTTGGACCCTCCTTTGCTTTGGTGTTGGCACCAAAACCGGACTTCCTCCACCACCACTTTGACGGCAAGTGTTAGGTGAGGGACTTCATCCAGATTCTACTCACAACGAATGTGGAATTCAGTGCTGCCGATGCTATTTCGCAAACAAGAGACATCAACAGAGAATGGCAAAGTAGAGGTCATAACTGGGTGCGTTGCAACATTATTCCAAGCCACCATTCTCTGCAAATGACCATTGATGAACCTGTATAGTATTTTGGGATTGAAGTTAGTCATGATTTAGAGATCTGTTTGGAGATATGCATTTTTCCTCAACAATGAATGCATCAATCCATGCGAAAAATTATTATTGATGGTCGTTGGATGCTAAGCTTAGATTCTAAGTAAAAATCACATCAATAACCTATGAAAAAGGTGAGCTTTTGGAGCTTCAATTCGCCATTAATGGTGGAACCTACTACGCTGGCCAGTAATGGAGTTTTCCAGTGATATATGAAAGGGGCATCATATACCTAAATTAGATATTTAGATATTTTTTTAATAATTAACTATTTCTAAAGTTAATTATTTTTTGTGAGAGTTTTCTAATATGCACCAAAGTTTTTTAAGGTACACTCTTACAAGGAAGTCATCTTTCCGGTGGTTAGAAATAGAAAATGTTCCCAAAGGCACCAAAGAACTCACTTTAGATATGTGGGTAGTTATCAATGTACATTAATTACTCATATATCTAAATTAGATATTTAGATATTTTTTTAATAATTAACTATTTCTAAAGTTAATTATTTTTTGTGAGAGTTTTCTAATATGCACCAAAGTTTTTTAAGGTGCACTCTTACAAGGAAGTCATCTTTCCGGTGGTTAGAAATAGAAAATGTTTTCAATGCACAAAAATACAAAGGCACCAAAGAACTCACTTTAGATATGTGGGTAGTTATCAATGCACATTAATTGCTCATATATCAAATAATGGATGTGTGTTCCTATTCTTTATTCTTTTTTCCCTCTTTCTTAAAATTTGATATGTGAAAAAATAAATTAAGAATTTTCAATTAATGAAATTTATTATGTGTATAAAAAAATCTCAACTATGATATTGTAAGTGAGAGATAGAAAAGAAAACATAATAGAAAGAATTTAATTTTAATGCTGAAAAAAAAGTTTTATATATTTAATTATATATTATTACACCAATAAAATTATTTACTACTTAAAAAATTTTATAAATAAAAGTTCATGATTGAATGATAATTATATCCAAATTAATCTCTAATAGAAAAGAATAATAAAATATATTTTTTGAGAATCAAACTAAGAAAGAATAAATAAGAAGAAGAAGAGTATAACCGAAATTCGAAAATTGAAAAGGAGGAAAAAAGATAAAAGGAAAAAAGGGGTGGCTTTTTGAGTTGGAGGAATGCGCAACTGTACAAAAAAAAAAAAAAAAAACGGCTTTTGAAGAGTAGAAAGCAACTTGAGCGAGGGGAGGTGAGGTGAGGGCGTTGAGCTTGTGAGTGAAGAAACCCTTTTCCGTTTTGTGCTGTGTTGGAAGTGAAACTCGAAGAAAAGAAGAACGTGAGGGAGGGGACAGATTTTTAACGTTGTACGGAGTATCTTACGAAATATCAACTACTACTCTCTCTCTCTCTCTCTCTCTCTCTCGCTGCCTGTCACAAACAAACATCTAACAGGGCAGTGAAGGGGGGGGGGGTGTTGTGTTTGTGTTGTGGCTTATGAGTAGTGTGGATGGCGTCTGAAACGGCGTCGTCCGCGGACGAAGAAGGCGTTGCTAATGCTTCGCTTCCAACCGCCACTGAGAAAAGAGGTAAGCATAGGATTCTTGCGGAACTGAAGCGTCTCGAACAAGACTCCAAATTCCTCGAGGTTCTTTCTGTCTTCCACCATATCCTTTCTTTTCATGCTTCCTTTTTTTCTTGCTTTCTCTCCTATCTTGTCCAAATCAGAGGCTCCCTTTGTTCCCCAGTTCAGTTGGTTTAGATTACAGTGTCATAATTTTGGTGGAAATGAAGTAGGGTCATGGTAGTGACTGGTGAGTAATTATGATACTTTAGGAGTCTCATTGTACATGGGGATGGGTAAAGATGTTAAATTTACTGAGATTTTGTTTGACTTGGGAAACCCCATTTTGATTTGGTTACTGGGTTACCAGATGCTTCCTTCGAGTTGACAAGAATCTAATTTTGACGCATAATGCATGTATCATCTCATTGGATATGGAAGGGAAAGCTCATTGCGCAATACCTATGCTAAGTTGAAATATATATGGAGAACCGTGCGAGACTGTGATTTTTTTTTTTTCCCTGATGAGGAATCTGTGCAATTGCTTGAAATTTCACCTATCTCCAAAAAAAAGTGAGAAAAATCACAATACATTAACTAAACGAGGAGAGAAATTGAAAATTATTATGTTATCTGTCTGCCTTCAGGCTTCCTGGCAAAATTTCATGTGATTCTCGGCTGATTAGTACCCATAATTTTTTTCTATCTTGTCATAAATCAATGGTAGGCTGTTTTACAAAGTTGAGTGTTTTCTTTTCGTGTAAGCCAATAATTTATTGCTGTGAAAAGTCACGTATCTTTTTTATCTCCTGATTTATTTTCTGTGTAAATTTCTCCTTTCTTGAATACTATGCAGGAAGAGTTGGAAGAGCTTGAGAAAACAGAAAATGTGTCAACCATATGCAAGGAGTAAGCACTGAACAGTTTTTTTTTTTCCTTTGTGAAAGAAGAAATAAGAAAATCCTGATAAATTGTTCATATAAGGATTTTGAATTTACTTATTTCTAGCATTTGAAAATGGTGAATTCTTGTTGGCCCAGTTGCCAGTCATAAGTAGATATTTCTCACTTTATGGATCCATCGTCAAGTTGTGGGCTGAATACACTTTTAAGCATGGTTTTCTTAGCGTATGCTATGAAAAAAATGATATTATGGCTTAGAAGTTCATCTCATTAGTCACATGCTTTGTTACAATATGGTTATATGTTTTAAACAATTTCACTTGACATACTGCAGTTTGCTGCAAAACATGGAAAGTAGGCCTGATCCACTTCTTCCTGAGTAACTTCCATTACCCACATCTTTATATTGTTTATTCATGGTAGTTGTAATGCATAATCATTAGTTTTCTCTGATAACAGAATACGTGGACCTGTAAACCTGTTATGGGATAGATGGTTTGAAGGACCTCAGGATCCACACGAATGTAGATGTTTGATACTTTGATTTGAAGCACCACACATAAGTAGAGCCCTGCGTTACAACCGAATGCTACACTTTCTGCATAACAGTGAATTTGGAACTCGAGGAAATGTTTGATTGATGACATTATATTACCGTGTACATCTTTAATGGATACTTTGTTTATTCTTAAGGAAAGATGCTGCATTGAACAACTTCTTTGTATAATCACATCATTTTACTGCATCCAATTGAATATTATCATATTATTTTGTGCTTATACGAGGGCACATAATAGTCAGAAGCCCTTGGTGATAGCCCGTATGTGAGTACATGAATCAACCACGAGACATTATAACGGCATACAATCAAGGAAGGGGTGGCATTTGGACAGGCCTGAAAAGTTGGCAACTAAACCTGAATGAGAATGAGAATTTTCTCGCAGACATCCTAGGGGTTGGCAAAGAAAAAAAGATGCTCATAGCCCCTCTACTCAAAAGCAAAATTTTTTTATTTTTTATTTTTCTCCAAAGACCAAAAGCAAAATGTGTTACTATTTTAGAGATAGTAAACAAAAAAGTGTTACTAACTTATTATAGACTTTGTAGTCACCTCAGTTTTAATGGATCATTTATTAAATGCCCTCGTTTTCTCTCTTCCACCATTCCCAAAGATTGCTTTTAACCGGTGTATGTTTGGACTTTTGCCTTTAAATTCCTCTAGTCCTCAGCAGATCTTCGGCTTTAAATCATGATAACTTTCACTGTTACCTGGTTCCGTAGAACAGACGCTAATGGCAGAGTGCAATGAAACTGACCCGAGCGTAAACATATGGGCCGCTATCATTGCAGGCCTTTCATTATGATGTACTTTTCCTAATCGATAGATCTATGGTGATTCTGTGTACTTTTCTTACATGGGCTGAGTCTTTTGACCAAAAAATAAATGGGCTGAATCCACAAGATTTCAAGGCTTGCAGCTCCACCTGTTCCACCATTATGAATCACCACACTGCTAGTGGCAGTGCTCGGAGCGTTGGTAGATTGAGGCATCAAGACGTTTTTTTCTTTTTAAAGTCAATTTTTTTTTTTTTTAAGTGAGGAAGTAAGGTGCACGTAGTTTGGATCATTTGGTAAATTAAAATTATGATATATTTTACTTAACGAAGAATAGATGCAATCTTACTTTATTCTTTTAATGACAAATCTACTCTAGAGGAGTCTTAAAAAATCAAGCATATGTGGATCGTGGTGTGGATGGAGTAGCAAAAAAGCAATGATGGTAGGGTGGGATCATATGATGGAGATGAGCTTTCAGGCAAGTAGGAGCGACTGATGGGGCAGTGAAGTTATAATGGTGTGGTGAATCGGACGTAGTGTATGATAGTGTCAGTAATAAATGCCTGTGATAGAAATAATGGAGGACAGACATGTTCATTGGAGAGTAGACACGTTAAGGGCCTGTTGGATTCCAGTTTGGATTGTCGGAAGGTCTTTTAGGAGAAGAAAAATAACTTTATATAGTAAAGTGAGGTGTTTGGTGTAACTTTTTCTTTGGAAGAAGTATATTTGAAGTTACTTTTTATTCTAGAAAAAGATTTTTTGGAAAGTAATCTTACTATTACTCTCACATCAACAACTAAAAGTAATTTTACTTTATCCTATCCAAACAAAACTCATTCTTCTAAACTTACTTTTGATATATTCAAACCAAACAAAAATCATTCTTTTAAAAGTAATTTCTCTAAAAGACCTTCTTTTAAAAGATTTTCTCCCAAAAATTATACCAAACATACCCTAACTAATTTGTGTTCCACTGTTGAAGTGATTTGAAGTCTAAATATTAACACGGTGTGTAAGAACCATCTGAAATCAATTTGATGTCAAACAAATTTTAAATGGAAGATGGTTTAATTTTTAGGAAAATTATTTTTTAAAAGAATAAAATTAAAAAAATTATTTTTAAAAAATAATTTATGTTTAATTTAGATATTTTAAAAATAAATTTAAAAAATAATTTTTATTTAAATAAAATAAAATAATATTACTTTTAAAAATATAATTATCAAAAAGAATATAATGTAATTTTAAGATACTGCAGGTGTGATTGATTCCACTAACTCGTGATTTATACACAATACCATTAAGATACACCCAATACTTAGTGTCTATATTTTGTCATTGACACTTGATTTTGTTACTATTCCCAGATTGATTTTCAAACACCATAACATACATACACATATTTCTCTTAAGTCTCCTTACACAAAACAAGCAAAGAATGCAACAAACGAGACCAGAACGTGCAAGTAAACAAAAAAGGAAAATACTCAAACAGAACCTTGATGAATTAGTGTTGGGACGAGGAACCAATCGAACACAGCTAGGACAAGGAAGTGGTGCTACCGAGGTGGTTGCCGGGGTGGTCACCAGTGATGGAAAAAAGCACCAGCGAGAACTCCAGTGCTTCAACAGTGAGGTGCTTTGGTGGTTAGAGATTAAAGGTTCACAGTGATGAATGCTTACGGTGGTTGATAAATGGTTTTTTGGGAATGACCGCAACTTAATGGGGGATAACAAAGTAAATTTATCTTTTACTTTGAGTCTTAAAATCAAAGGTATCCTGAAACTCTCTTTTATGAAAATTACTTTTAGTGACATGAAAATGATGCTTATATATCATAAAATTAAACCAAATAAACAGCTCTACTGCACACTTTTCTTTTTCTGTTAAAAGAAGCTCGTTTGAGCAGCCTTCGGGCAAGGTTTATGCATTTCTTTTGGTCCCAAATTCAACAGTTTCTCCCTTCATTCTTTGAAAATCATTTGGGTGAACATTCTTGATCAATAAAATAAAACTCTTGTTTGTTAAAAAGATGTGTTCTTTAAAAATAATATTTCAGTTACTATTCAAAACAAGCTAGTATTAATCGAGTGAAAATGTCTTCACATTTTAGACAGTAGTAGTTATATAATTAAACAACTAAACGTCTTATTCTCAAGCTCTATCTAATGATAGAAGGTTGAAGTTTCTGAAATAGAAGGCCGTGACCAAGTAACCAATACTTAGCAATAGTTGTAAGGGTGCACAGCCAGCATATGAAAGAACATGGGTCAAAGTTTTATGGTCGCATCTATTCCTTTAATTGTCCTTGAACTGAACTAAACTAAACTATTGCTCCGTCTCGATTCTCAAGTCTTCAAACTCCGCCTCGCCTGAATCAGTACGGACGGATGATAAATGAGTAAAGTTTGTAAAGTGGCCGGCAGTGGCAGACCCGCCACCTTACACATCATTCTAAAAACCCCTTATAAATCTAAACCCTTTTCCTCTGCTTTCTACATGGATTACTTAATTGGTCTTTGTTTAATTTAAGCTTGATATTATGTACCACCAACTGATTATATTTAAGTTTAAATGATAAAATTGTGAACGTATAATAAAGAGTAACATTAACTAGTGATAGACTTAATTTTATATACCACAATATCTCATTGCTAAGAGAAACAAAATCTTACATGCACACAATATATTTGGTGCAACTTGCGAGTAATTTTAGCAGTGAAGCTCGGCCCCAACGTCTGCAAGTGGCACTTGCAGTATGTGATGCATAGCCTTTTTGTTTGAGAGTAGTTTGTGTGTTTTTGTCTATATTCTTCTCTTCTTGTATTAAACAAAAAGAAAAGAGAGAAAGTCCTACGAGTTAGGTTAAGATCTCATTTGGTACAAGAAACTTGGATTGCATCATCGTCGTCAGCATTTGTGATAAAAGCCAAGAGTTGGCATTCTGAACTAACAATTTATTAATAAAATTCATGGGAAACTTCAATAAATATGATTATAGCAGGTGGAGGAATTGAACCTCACGAGTCTTTGTATGAGTATGGTGTGTGTATATGGAGCATATAATGGATAGTGTGTGGGCATGAACCAAGAAGTACGATATGAACTGTGAAGCCATGTTCTTCGCAGCCTTCAATGAAGCGCCCCGAGTAGTTGGCACACACGGAGAGAGGAACATGTGAGAGTGGGCTATATTCTCGATGAGAAAGGGCAATGCTTTCGGCCACATGAATTGGTACGCGTCCCAAGCAAATTAAAATGGGTTAACCCTTAATTTGCTTTGGCACACACACACACACACACATATATATATATATATATATATATATATATTGTAAAAAGGACCGTTAAGCATAATTTTATTTTCCTTCTCCATATCACTTACTCTATCTCCTCCTCTTTGGCTTAGTAAATTAATCAATGTTTATAGTTCATTAAACAAAATTATCTACCAACTGCTTGGAAGACCGAACCAAACAAGTATAACAAACAACAAGCTCCAGCTAGTACCAGACATCCATATTATTGGCTAGTTGCCTATCGTTGAAGGAAAACAAGGAGGACACGTGCCGAGAATGGTTTATATTTTGTATTTCATTGTATAATAACTAAACCTAATACAGATTCTATTTCATTTTTATTTTGAGCCAAACCTTGCCCTCTAGTAGGCGATCGCAATCATAGAAGAGGCATGTCCATACTTCTGCTGCATTTTCTTTATTTCATCTACGGAATGAAATTTATACCTAGTCAATGATATAGCTAGCTAAACTAATTAATCGATCGAGTCTACTATACCCTATGCCCCGAAGGATCCTTCGACATAAAATAGGAATTATCTAGTTATTTTTAAAGTTTATCATAATAATTGATTAAATTATACTATATAATTTTCATATTAATTTAAGTTCAATTTACTATCACCTTTTCAGCTTGTAGATTGAGAGTGAATCAAAATTAAACTTTCTATTTAGTGAGATTTTTTTTGTCTATTGTTTCCTAGTGCAACCGGTAGTAATTTAGAATTTTAGATATTTTTCCAACGGTTGGATGATAGAAAACCCTGTTGAATAGACTTTCCTGATCGTGGAGTTGATAAGAACAAAATCTTACAGAAAAACTTACTACTTTAATTTATTCTCCCGCGTATCATGTATATATATATATATATATATATATATATATATATATATATATATATATATCTTTTCTTCTTTTATACCACATATCATCATATATTGGCTCTTTTATTTCCCCTTTACTGGGCAAAGGCATGTGAATGTTTGGAGATCCTGTTTTCATTAATTTTTGAATATACCAAATTTGATTATGGTTTACGATTAGGTCATGCTTATACAGTACATCTTCTACGTACACTATAGATTACGATCAACCTTCTTCACTACATTACAAAGATGCCAAGTACTCGTGCACATGATGAGCTTCAACTATTTTCCTTTCCTCTTTTACATTAAGAACATCGCATAGATACTTAGTCTTTCAAGTCAATTATTATGATTATCCCTAATTATTCTTGTCATGTTGCAGATTCTCTGCTTTGACTCAGATGCCATTACACCTGAATTCGCTAATTAAAGTTGAACCATTGGGTCAAAGAATATTATTACGTTTACATTCCTAATACTCATAATTATTAGCGATCAACTATACAAGTAATTTTATTTAAGATTAAAAAAAAATTCACCTAAATTCAAATAAGTCATTTAATTATAGGTAGGCATTGAGAGCTCTTGATTTCAGCTTTTTCGTTGTACTTGAGGTCAGAACGGCTTCAATGTGCCTCTGGTTTGATTATGTAAATAGTTAATGAATAGGATACCTAAAGGCGAAAACATTGCTGCAATCACTGGCGTAAAGATGCCCAAAGATAAATCAATACAGGGAACAATTTGCACATATATGAAAGAAACAAAGTATTCATGTGAACTGGGGAGAGGAATATCAGTCTTCAAAGTGGTCCAACTACTGAACCCCAGATAGAGGAATCAGAATCCCATTCCTCTTTCATAATTGATTCAGCATTCCTATATCTGTTTCTGCACCAATCATCTAATTGTAATAATAATATTCTACTGAGAGATTCTTGACACAAATGTAATACCTCACCAATATAGTTAAACCAATGGTAGCACCATCAATTTTTGGCAATCTTGCAAGTCATTTGTGGTGCCCAAGTTACCGGATTGAGTCACTTTCATCAATCGTTTTACAACTTATAAATTAAAACGGCATGGCATGAGGAGGAATGTAAAATAAACGCATTGTAAGCCATGTTAGGATTTAAGAGATGAGAAATGTTATTTATACATAAAAATAAAAATAAAAATAGGCATAATAATGTAGATATATGAAGAGAGATAAAGATATACATGTGATGGATCGATCATTATTTCTCTTTTAGCATTTATCTTTTTTGCATTTTTTTTTTCCTCATATCCACACTATTTTTATTTTTTATATATAAATATCATTCTTCTAAAATATGTGCAGCTGAGGAGGGTAGGAGTTTCGGGGTTGGGAACAGAGCTTTCTCACCACATTCGTATAACTAAGACGTGGGAAATTGAAGGATGATACGTACTGCTCATTTTTATCTGTTCTTATCTATTTAAAACTACTTTTCTTTCCTTTTTCTTCTTAGCCTTTTTGCCCTTTAAATGTTAAGTAATGTGATACTTCAGTTGCTGCTACTTGTAACAGGCACACTTATTTGAGTTTAGCTGAAAAAAAAAAGTTATATTGGAGTCATGTATAGCATTCGCAATGTAACTGTGACTACAGTGTTGCATGTATGTCAGTATATATACATACATCTCGAAGTTAGGGTAAGTTTTCTTGTTCTGTTGTGAAATAGGTGAAATTGATTGTGCAGATCTGATATGCATGTGATTGGAGTAAAGGAGAAGAAAAGTGAACAAAAAGGGGTTTTATATTTTATTTCACAACCTACATATGTACATTTAGGCCAAAATTAATGTAATCTGGAAGAGTGAAGCTTTGGAATATAGGTGGAGCTCGTAATAGAGGGGTGTACAGAGACCAATACATAGGGCCACATGGATCATTAAGCCAGAGCAATGGGTTATATATGCATATAGGACAATCCACATGGGATGGCAGCTTGACCACATTTTTTATGATAGATCAGTATATTATATACGGTTTCATACTTCTATTATCACTATGAGTAAATACGAATGTGATGAAACTGAATAAGACAGTTTTGGCTTAGACCCCTAGAAGGAAAAAAAGGATTATGCTCATCTTTTCAAGGAATTAATACATGAGCACAATGGTTGCTTCCGCAAACATAGGGTAGATAAGAAGCCTTATGGAGAGGTCTTTTTCTTTTTTGGGTACTTTTATGGATAGGTCTTTAAGAGAACAATCAGTGAGCTTGGCAAATAACATTGTAACTCGTTGAATGTGTGGAGATTGTATCGGTAGTCAATAAGGTACTATTGGGGGTATTTCTGTGATTATGCATTTGTTATTTTTAGCATAGCACACATACCATGTGGTCCAGAATTTTAGTATTTTTCCTTCTAAGCTGACGACAGCCAACTGCAAAGTGCAAATATGATTGCTAGAAATTAATTGTATATAATATCTGAAGTGAGGATGTGCAAATCGATCATATGTAATTTGCTTTTCTCAAGCAACTTAAACAGAATCCTAACTGATACCAAGCACAATAGTAGGTGCTCCAATTGATGATTTAGTATCTCGCGCTTAGGCTTACAAATTAATGTATGGAAGATAGTTACGCTTCCTATGCTTACCCTTTCAGAAACAAGAATACCAATTTGCTTGACAAGTTGCCCATTTGTTAACAGCGTTAATTATAGATTTTCTATTGGATTAATTGCAGCATAGTAGATAAAACATGCTATAAATTACTTTCTAAAGTCCGATTGGTGTAATCTTCTCGGATTGCATGCATGCCATATGAGGACCTTGAATAAAATAAAATTACTGCGCACAGAAACACAGGCAATGAGTTAGAGATTAATTGTTTAGATAAAGTGAACATCTTGGTTGAATTAAGAAGCAAGCATATATAAGTCACCCATTTATAGGCATAGCTTACTAGCTAGTACTAACTGATAATGCAAATTATGCAGAGGGAAATCTCCCAGCAAGATTTATTAAGGGAAAGATAAATCCTCGAAATGGATACTGTTGGATATGAACTTAATTCGGGCGCTGAAATAAAGAACAAACAAAGTACTCACTACTCAATGTCCATACAGATTGACTTAGAACTTAAGCTAGCGATATTGGAATGTTAGGCCATCAGATCAATCACAATGGAAATTGGTGCTTTCAAGCCCAATCCCCATATATATGTATACTATGCATAGCGGTCGAATTTCATACGAATTCCTTGCTTCAAATTTGGATTGCTATAGCAAAACTCACTTCAATTTTCACTCTTCACTTCATAAAACAGAACAAGAAAAGAAAAAGGGTAATTTGAGGTGCAGCACACTTGAGACGGAGCCGTAGAAACAGATATCGTTTCCAATTAATTATGTTATTTAAATACCATATCAGTTTATATCTCATTCACTATTAAATAGAATGTGAATTGATATAATTTTTCACATCTTATATGTTAAAGCAACTTTTTCTTTTCTAATTTATCCCATTAGTTAATATAACTATGATGAAGACAATAATAAAATAACTCTTCGATTAAACGTACGTGAGTCGGTATGATTTTCCACGTCTTATATGTTAAAATAACTTTTTTCCTTTCTAATTTATCCTCTCAGTCTATATAACTATGATGAAGATGGTAGTGAAATAACTCTCCGATTTGACGTGTGTTTAATTCACTCCCCTCCCTCCATTCCTAACTTCATTCAATGGCGTGCCCGAAGCTTACCTAGCCTCGCCGTCACCTACGGAAGCCATTCATTCACAATCATTATTATCTGTTCTTGTGTATATGTATTTTCTTTTCATCGCTAGTTAACTTAATTCTATGACTGAAGCGACTTAATTATCAATGTGCCTTCATGTGCATACTTTTATTTTCATGGCGCGCCTCTCATCTCACCCAAGAGGTACTACGTTTTATTCAGCATTTTTTTTACTTCTGGGTTTTGGAAATAACAGGGGAACACCGAATACCATGATCTGTATGTAATTGGGCGACAAGTTCGAACATTACTTGTCTTGTATCCCATGATTCTGTCTAATGAATCTCATGTAAGCGGTTAGGCTTGTCCTTTATCCTTCCTTAGTGGCAGCCCCTCTGATTTGGTCATCGGTCTCCGAACACAAAAAATTTGCGGTCTCTCCTCCCAAATACCTGCACTGAGCTTATTCTCACGTGTAACAGCACGTCCCCGCCACGTGCCATGGTCTAACTCTGATTCCCAAGCATGCGTCCGTTAGTGTTAGTGTTAGTGTTAGTGTTAGTGCTAGTGACTAGTGATTAGTGAAGCGGTGACTGACTACTTCACCGCTTTTCTTTCTTGAAAATTAAGAAACCAAGAAAAAGAAGATTTAATTAAGGAAAAATGTTTTAAAAAAAATGAAGCGGTGCAATGTTTAGAGAAGATTGCCGCTTGTGGTACTCGAGGACATTTGCGTTGGCTCTTTTTTTTTTTTTTTTTTTTCCCTCTTCCCCTAACCTCACCGGCTGGACCTCTCTCAGCTCACTCATGCTACCTCAGTGCTCCACTTGCCCCTGTTTCCTCGTTATTTGTGCTAATGATTCACTTCAGTGGCATTGCCTTTAACTCAGTACTACTAGTTACCAACATTTTCTGATCCCTGTGCCCCCAATTTGATGCTTCCTGCCTCTTCATCAGGTCTACACGATCAACGGCTATGCATTTTTCTGATCGTTGTAACTAAATTTGTTTATTAGGTAGAAAGACACAAAAATCAAGGCGCCTATTTTGTGGCACGTAGGTACAGAGCATTGCCCACGGCGGCCGTGGTGCAGGAGGTTCCCGTAATAGACCTGGACCTGCACTTACTAGCTAAGTGTAAAGTGTATAAAGTAAAGTAGGACGCTCGCTTTTCTTTTTCTGTGCTAAAACTTAACCAAGTAACTCCCCAACCATAGAAATTTAATTAATTAAAATTCACAATTTAGTGATTGAAGGTGTATTTAGATCCGTTTATTTCAAGTTAAAAATAATTTATAATTAAAAATCACATGACATCATTCTCTTAAAAAAGAATATTGTTTTTCAAAATTAATCTATTGCTAAACATGTACTAATCTTTATTCCGGTCAGCATATATGTATTTTTTGGTTTTTATATTATTTTGGTGTTGGCATGATCCGTTTGGCATTAAGGAGAGAAGCGAAGGGCAAAAGAATCATTTTACCTAACGGAACTGGCCCGGTCTCCCCTTGGTGTTTAAAGCGGGGAAAAGCGGGAGCCCGAGACGAAAAGCCTCTTCGAGTCTTGAGAGAATGGAAGCTTGAGGAGGCTTCACACTTCACAGTGGTAGCTAGAAGAGAGAGAGAGAGAGAGAATGACGAAGGGAATGGCACGTGAGAAGAATCTGGAGAAACAGATTGAGAAGCAGATGGGTTGCATGGCGGGCTTCCTTCACATCTTCGATCGCCACCAGATATTCGCCGGAAAACGCATCTACTCCGCCAAAACACTCCCTCCTTCCACCGCGCCTCCGGTAATTCACCCATCCCCCTCCCCCCTCAAAAAACCTCTCCACTCTAATGCTACGTCGTTTAACCGCTTTTGCATTTTTGCAGGAAACCATTTCGTCACCGGAACCGGAAAATAACGGTATCTCCCCTGCGGAATCCACACCCGCACCTTCCTCCCCAGAGCGCGTGACCCAACCTCTAACACCGGATACAATGCCGCGACCGAAGACTCCGGTTCCCCTTCCGGTCTTCGAATTCAAGGAAGGCACGAGGTCTCCGTGGAAGTTCGCCAGAGAAGCTCCGAGACTATCGTTGGATAGCAGAGCCGTCGCTGATGCCAAAGGAACTCTTCACCCGAAAGAGATCCGAACCACCAACACGGCACCACCACCCCCTGACGTGGACAAGCAGCGCAAATCCACCAGTGTCATTGCCAGGCTAATGGGCCTGGAGGAGCATTCCCCGGATTCGGATCCTGAACTGGAGCACCAATCTGAGCTCCGAAGATCAGCTTCGGAGTCCCGGCTTTCCAGAGATCTGAATCATCCGCACCAGTACCGTTTCTTCGACCCTAACGGTTTTCAGTTAAAGCAGTTGAACTCTCGTGACAATGCAGCATCAGGTAATGGTTATTTTGTTGATGATGGTGGATTATCCACATCCAATGGCAGAGCCTCAGATCCAAAAGCTTTTCCCGTACGGAACGCGAAGACAGAGCCAGCCAGAGCCAATCTCAGAAACAGGGGAACCGTACAGAGGAAGAGTTTCTACGATTCTGCTGACTTTTTCCCAGACGCCAAACAACACAGCGTCTCAATTTACTACGGTGAGATCGAACGGAGGTTGAAGATGCGAGGGATCGACGAGCCTTCCAAGGATCTCGACACGCTCAAGCAAATCCTCGAGGCGCTGCAACTCAAGGGCCTTCTGCATTCCAAGAACCACGCGCCATCAACGACGACTAACCGCAACAGGAACTTCGTCTTCGACGGGAGCGTCTCCGGGAACGATTCTCCGATCGTCGTGATGAAGCCAGCGAGGCCTTCGGGTTCGTTGAGCCGAACCGGAAGATCTGGGAGCGATTTTCCGCCTCCTTCCAGCTTCGGGTCCAGTCCCCGCGCTCGTAGGATCAATGAGACCCTTAGCCCGAGGCGCGAGAGGCACGAAACTGATAATCGGAATGTGAGGGCTGCATCGCAGGCCCGGGCCAGAAGCTTGGGCTCGACCACGCGCAGCGAGAGGGGCGTACGGAGCCCGAACAGGATGAGAAAGGTTAGTCATGGCGCCGATGCTGTTAACAGAAGGGTTGCTCCGGTTTATTCGGTTAAGGTGAACAGTAGAAGTAGTGCACCTGACCAGCACATGACGATTCGATCGCCGAGGATGCGAAGAGGGACTTTCCATAAGGAGGAGAAGGTTGCGATGGGTGTGGCTGAGGATGAATCTTCCGCCGTCTCAGAAAGCAGTTTTAGCACGTCTTCACAGACAGATATAGAGGTATGTATACAAAATTAAAGTTGAGTTAATGTTCTTATGTTTAAAGCTGATTATCACGTTACCATACTCATAATAATACGGTATCGATAATTCTATATTAATAGGGGTAAAATTATGATTCGAATAAAAATCCAACCATGCTTGATTGAGCTGGATTTGACCATACTTTACCTTTTATGGCTTTCTGATCCAAAGAAGATTTTATTCATTTTTTTTTTTTCCTTTTAGTTTATAAAGAGACCAAGATCACTTGATTGGATTGAATGAGAGAATGAGAAATAAGATGGATATGTTTGTGGTGCAGAGGTTCAAGATTGAGGAGTACAGGGAAGGGAGGAATCTATTGGAGAGGTGTGACAAGCTGCTGAACAGCATAGCGGAGATAACGGCAGGGGCAGAGTTGCAACAGCCCAGTCCGGTATCGGTTCTGGACTCGTCGTTTTACAAGGACGAGTCGTCGTGTTCGCCTTCCCCAGTGATGAAACGGTGCATTGATTACAAAGGTCAGTGAACATTGACATGCTATTATACTCGTACACACGTAAGTCATTATCATCATCATCACTTCAGTTGGTAGCTAGCGTTAGGGTTCTCCTGTGTTTTTAGTCAGAAGAGGATTTAATAGTGGTGGTGACGTTTGGATAGCTAAGTTTGGGGGTAAGGCATGTCGAGGCCTTCCTGAGCACCCAACTGTTCTTTCCTTTCCTTCACAAGTCACAACTCCAAGTACTGTTACTGGACAGTTGATGTTTTGTCCTCTCTAAACTCACCCCCACTCCCCTCCTATCTAGTCTACTCTACACTCTACACATTACGCAACTGGGACTCGTCCCACTTCCCAGTGGTAGCGGAATGGAAATCCGAACCCCGTGGAATCCGACGTGGACCAATGATTTGATACTAGGGACATGAATGTGGTTGGTTCGTTGACTATGTCAAAAGTGCACTTGTACAATCACGTGGGAGTGATGGCGATCTTCGGTACCCCACCACTCAATTTCGATGCCAGTGTCCACCCTCAGGCCGCTTTCATGTTTTAATTCCGAAGTGCCAAATTCAATTGACCCTATGTACAATTAGAAATTAGAAATAGGAAATAGTAACTGTCCCCATAGGCACGTAGTAGAAAATGAAAAATTGTTAGTTTTTTTTTTTTTTTTTGGTTGGGTTGGGGGATGGTGATTAACAGTTGTCGGTATCAGAATGGAATATACGAACAGTGTCGGTATCTTTGTGCTTTTTTTTTTTGTTTAATTAATTTTATTTGCTAATGTTATTGTTATACTTGATAGTATTATTAAGGAATGAATTTGGTGAAATTACAGAGCAAGCAGCGGATTCAGAAGATGACATGTGGAGCGCAGGATTGTGTTGCAGTGAAGCCAAGTCGGATGAGTCAAGCGAGGACAGCGATTTCGTCTACGTTTCGGACATACTGCGTGCTTGCAACTACTTGCCGGAAGACAGCGACGTTTTCCTTTTGCTGGAGAAGCAGCAGTACCTGAAGGGGAACGACACCTCCAAGGCCTCCACGCTCCGGCGACGGTTGATCTTCGACACGGTTCACGAGATCCTCGACCGGAACCGGCACCTGCCGCCGTGGAAGGAGGCGTCGTGGGCGAAGAACACGGCACTGCTGCGGCTGATCTGGTCGGAGTTTCGGAGGATCCGAGAGAGGGAGGAGGAGGAGGTGTCGGAGGAGGTGTTCGAGGTGATATGCGGGGTGCTGAGGAAGGACGTGGCGGAGGAAGGTGGGAACGAGTGGGGAGAGTGCCACGTGGAGATGGGGGATGTAGTGTTGGACATGGAACGCCTTGTCTTCAAAGACCTCATCGGCGAAACCATTCGAGAGCTAGCGTCGTGTAAGGGACCACAGCCGCAATGTAACAGCAGATCAGTCTCTGCGTTTCGCAGGAAGTTGTTGTTTTGATTGGAATTAGGAACACGAGAGAGAGTGACTGAATGGAGGGGAAATGAGTGAACAATAATACACAAAGAAAGAAAGGAAGAAAAGAGGGTCGCTTTGTTTAAATTTTGGCGCGCTTGCTTCTTTTGTTTTCATTGCTTGCACCTTGCAGCTTGCTTTACCCTCCTCCTTTTCGGTAGTAATTTTCTAATGGCTTTGTGTGTGTTTTTTGTTGCTTAATCGCTGAATTAGGAGGTTTATACCTGAAATCTAGGCAAATCTAACAAGGATGACTTTTTGTTAATTAGTGAAAATGAAATGTTTGATGATTATTGCATGTGGTGAGTGGTTAGAACTAGAAGGATGGAAATGTCAAAGGCGCAATGCGTAAGATCTCAAACTTGATGTCCCAGCTCACCAAAAAGAAGCTTTGTTTAATCATGTTTGTTACCAACTCATGAGACTACTGGGGACGGGAAATTAAAAAGGCGTGAATAAAGCGTTATATAAACACCTGAATTTGGAGGGCGTGCGTGTTGACTATGAGTCGTTCTTGTTATGACTTTAATTTAGGCTCTTATACTTCCATATTAAAGTTTTGGCCCTCGGCTAAATTATAAAGATCAATTATTTATAAAGAGAATGACATCATTAATTTTTTATCAATAAAAAAATGGCCTTAAAAATCTGAATAAATGAAAAATACAAGAACTAATACGCAGCTATGGAGGCAAACAACTTAAATAATTGAGAACATAAGGATTAGAATTAAATAACAATATAAGGATCAAAATTTCAATAGTACTCTTAATCTGGGGCAACTGGAGGTCCTACAAGACTGGAATAATGGGGTAGCAATACAAATCAATTGGCACGATTATAACTCGAGTGCAGCCATTGTGGACTTTAAGGTGCCAGCTTTAAGAAACAGAATAATTGATTGCTTGTACGCTATGAAAAATAGTAAAATACATACTGTCTTA
Organism: Pterocarpus santalinus; assembly: GCA_031439595.1. Taxonomy (NCBI): domain Eukaryota; kingdom Viridiplantae; phylum Streptophyta; class Magnoliopsida; order Fabales; family Fabaceae; genus Pterocarpus; species Pterocarpus santalinus. The sequence goes on from CM062532.1 coordinate 66,643,088, forward strand.
TTAGGGATGTAAATTGTTTAGTGGTCTTAAACGCATGATTGTTTGATTATGACGCACTATGTTAGAACTTCGACATGATACAAAGTCTTAAATAGATGGAGGCAACTTTTTACTTATTGAAATATGGATGTGCTGCGTTCCAATTTGAAGTGATTATCGTGAACTATTCAAAATACAAAAGCTCACAGGGTGTTTGGATGCCAGTTTGGGTATTCAAGAAATTGATTTTGGTGATCCTAAATCAATTCTAATATATTTTGATGATATTTGGTTTAGAAATATCAAAATCAATTTTTGTTTTTAAAATTGATTTTGAAAGAAATAAAAAAATCTTATTTTATCTCAAAATCACTTTTAAATGAGCTATTAAATATAAATTACTTTATTTCAAAATTAATTCTAACTAAATCAATTTCAACAAAATTAATTCTACCTAAAATCAATTCTACAAAATTAATTCTAAGCACGGTCATTTGCTTCGTATTTTAAAATGCATAAACGCTAAAGAAAGCATTATTGAGATACAGTGTCACTCTTTAATAGTGGATTTCACCTGTAAGAAATTGACTAAACAATCAAAAAAGTCTTATACAGATGCATGTGATATTAACTTACTCCTTTGAAGACTTTTGAGCATTAATTTAGTCTTATAATGTTCAAAATGAACATAAATTTCATTTCTTAATGTATATTTAAAAATTAATTTAATATTTAAATTAATGGTTATTTTATATTATAAAAAAAATAATTTGACGTGAAATTTTTTTGAAAGGCTAATTTGATAGACAATGTATCTTTCGAAAAATAATTTGAACATTTGCCCTAAAAAATTTTCTTATAATCACGACACAAAAATATAATACTGCTAGCTTTCACTTTCAAAATAATTTCAGTTAAATTCACTTTGGTTTCTCAAAGTACTTTTTTACATTTTTAAATGTTGTTACATATCAATGATTGTAGTTTTAATATGTTATTGATAAATTTATCCATTAGAAAATATGAAAAATCATGTGTCAATAACTCAGGATTTCAATTATATTGCCGGTGATCGAATTTGGCGAAAAAATTTTGTATCTATTACTAGTTAATTTATCACATCTACTAGAAATATAACTGAACTTTAAATTTATTGATAAATGATTCTCTACATATGAGAAATTCAAATGATGCCTAGAAAACTTGGTAAAAGAACATTTCTGACAATTTTATGCAGGATAATTTGTTTTACTGTATAGTGTATCAAGAACCAAACTAGCAAGCATGCATGTTTGCATCGTTAAAATTGGTGCAGGAGAAATGTTAGATGTATCCTTTGTCATTGTGAAGAAGGAATGGACGTTCATTCGCATAAATGAAGGAATATTCATTCCCCCAGTAATTGAAATAATCATGATTCCATTTCATTTACAATCAATCAGCTTAAACTACTATATATATACCAGTTATTATGTTTATATTATTTGAAATGGAGAAAATAGCCTCTACTTGAGCCGTATTGATATTATCTCCACCACTGTCACTCAAAAATTAATCACTGTTCATATTATCACCGCCATGATGGCCACCTCTACCATCCCTAACATCATTCTCAATACCACCATTATATTGTCACTGCCACCGCTATTATTGCCACAACCACCATTATCAACTGTAGCCTTTTAGTGACAGTAACAACACACTGATCAATTGAAAAACATGTTGGCTCGCTGGACATCACGCTTCTCTTGAAATTTTAGATTCCAATAGGAGACAACCCAATTAATTTGGTTTTGTCTAGTTCTGGACTGGTATTAAAGTTGCTTATGTTTTCGATTGGGAAGTGAAATTGCCATCACAAGCGAGGATAAGGAGGTATGGAGAGCCTGGGTCCTCTCTTCCTCATCACTCATCAGACCCTACTTTCTCTCTCTTCGTGAACTGGTTAACTGACTCTGCTACATGTTCAAATACTTGTGTGTGTGTGTTTCTATATATATATATATATATATACGCATATATACATATGTATGTATATATACATATATATATAAGTAGGCTTTGGAATGGCGTGCACTGCACTCAGGTCGCACATGCTCATATTTTCATACCAGTGTGTTGTGATGAAATTGTGAGTACTATAGGTATCAAACCATCCCTAAAAAAGGATAAAATAAAATAAGTATGATGACTATTTCTTTTTGTGATAATTAAAAACACAAGGCATTCTTGCGAATTTGGCCCATTTGAAGTACCCAAATCCTCATTTGACTATAGAAACATAAGAGTTATATACTTTCCGCATGAAAGTTGTTTTCCTATAATTTAAAGTTACATTCTTCTCTTAAAGAGCTAAGAACGTTGTTTGCTAGTTACCTTAACCAACCTTTTGTGAATATTTTTTTTTAGTATAGAACCATTAATTCAAGAGATAATAATAATATATCATGTCATTCTGATAACTCAATTTTGTCAAAAACTTCTAGTTCTCTACATTTTTCTTACGGGAAAGTGTTACTTAAAAAGGTGAGGAGGTATAACTGGCCCATAGCTGCATATAATTGGTTCTTTAATTAGTGACCGGATGATTACATTAACTACTTGACGGCAACTCCTCATCAAACATCTTTTCGGTTGTTCTCAATGTAGGATGAGAACAAGCACTTGATGCAGGTCCAACATTTCACTGTGCCATATGCTTCACCTTTTCTTCTTCTATACCCAATTATAGTAGGGATAATGGGATATGCACATCTTCTAAGTTCGAACTCATTACGTTTCTACATTTTCTCATCATATGCTAGGCAAGCCCCTGACCATGAAATAATGTGCATGGTATTATTATGAAGCAAACGTTCAGTTTTGGCGGGGCTATGACAAGGTGGGAGCTACCTAGCAGTAGCTAGTAGCAGGCTTTCCCAGCCTTTTTCCTTGTTCCAGGGGAGCCTCGACGTTACTCCCTTTTTTTTTTTGGGTCACTATCGACATTACTCCTTTACTTTTATACATTCCGTAGTGGGCCTCTTGGGCCCATATCTCTTCACTTGCAAAGACCATTTTGCCACTATGTAGGTCCAGCCAAGTCCAATAATTGAGGTTCCCCATATACTGTCCTTCCTTTCATTCCTCAACTTCATCTTCATGCGGTAAGTTTCCTAATTCAAGATATATATCTATAGAAAAGAAAGAAACTAACCAGATGAACAAGGGGTTCGTTTGTTATCTATAGAGGGCACAACGTTAGCAATGCATGTGTACTAAGAGACGTGGATGAGTGAAATGGCAGAGGCACATGCTCCTGCTCAAGTAATCATAAGACTGTCCTTCCCTTGGGCCTTGTCTTCATTGGTTGTGATGGCCATTGGCCACTGTTGTCTACACAGGCTTTGTCTCCTGCTTTTGGGGACCTTTGCCATATGATGAATAAACTTGTCAATGTGTGCTCATTATCGAGCAAAGTTTAGGGAATTTTTGCTTTGCTTTTTAGTTCGAAGTTGTACACATGATTGTCATTTTTTCAAGGTGACACGTGATGATTTTTTGTGTAAATTGTTGAAATGGGAGTTTTTTTAAAAGGAATTTCATGAATGGCCAAAAATGTACGAAGGAACCTATAATAATATGGGACAATAATTGAAGAAAAAAGAAAACAAAGAGCAGGTGAGAAATAGAGGGATTTTCTTAGGGTGGTAGAGTAAGTATAATTCTTATTGGGCTAGAGGTGGAGGAGGTATGTTGAAAGTACTGTGTTCGAGATATTGTTAGCTGGTTTTTCCAATTAGTGGGATTTGGTTTTGGTCGACAAATTGGGACCCTAAGAAGTTCCTTGCGAAAAGTGGGCCTTCTGACGTATGTGAAAAACCCATTTTTTGGGTCAATTTTATGCTAAAAATGGTAGGCGCTATACAATAGATTCGCAGGCTGATGCAGGAGCCTACGAAGAACTAGTTACTGGGTATCTTGCCTATGCCTATAACAATACTGGGCCTAGTTCCAAAATCTTCATAACCCTTAATAGAAAGGGCATGCATTCAATGCATCCACAATAGCATCAAGTAGTTGCACAAGTGCACCCAGGCAGAGCCATCGAGTTCGATTCCTAGGCCCCCCCCCCCCCCCCCCAAAAAAAAAACAAAAAACCCCTTCAACCAAATAAAAACCAACAAATTCTACAGTACAAGCCATGGCCTACAACTGTACTAGGTTCCTAAGGTGCAAGTCTATTTTCGGGCAGAGAAAAGAGTTTCTCCTATCATAATCAGTTACATCCGTAGTTTAGTTAAAAGATTAATCATTTACATCAAAATGAGGGGAATTATAGAAAATATATCTTTTAAAATCTAACCTAAAATAATTAGCATAACTGAGATTTCAAAACTTATGATGATGTGCCTACTCACGCATCAAATATATGTTGCCAAAAGAATTTGATTAAGTGCATTTTGTTGGGGGTTTCTACAATTCATTTTGAGACATCAAAATCAATTTTGTATTTTTCTCACCTTATTTGGTTTTGTGATGGGTCCATTTTCCAAAATCAATCCTGTGTTTATAATCAATTTTAGATGAAAGTAAAAATTTGTTGCTTCTAAGTTTTTATTGTCTTAATTTTTGTCAAAATCATTTTTCAGTTCAAACTACCAAACATAAATTATTTTACCTTAAAATCAATTTTCACTAAATCAATTTCATCTATAATCAATTTTACAAACCCAAAATCAGTAACTTATTTCCATCATGCGACAAGAAAGTAATCATTTACTCGTTTACTCCTCCTTAGCAAATCAGTGATGACAAAACGCAAGAAATTTTCTAATTAGTTCTCACATTAGAGCATTTTCTTACTAGTTCTCATAGTAGTTCTCGTACTATATTTTAACTTCTTATGAAAATCTTATTTTTTATACCCTTTACTAATGTGTTTATTGTCGATTTTATTCCTCAGATAAATTATTTACAATTTAGTCCTCTACTAATTAAAATCTGCATCAGTTTAATTCCTTATTATTTAGGCGAATTTGAAATAAAGTTTGACTGCAAAAGAACTATAATAATGCATATTTAGTAATGATGAAATTGCAGGAAGTGATGCATTTGGGGCCAAATTAAAAATAATCGTATTACTGAATGGCTAAAATAGAAGTTTTGTACAAATTTTCTTTGAAAACGTCATTTCCAAGTCTCACACTAAACACAATTCATGCCATTCATCTTATGGTTACGTGTTCTATTTTAATTACCTCTTCAACTATACTTATTGAATTGTAAGCTATTATTAACCCACTATTATCGAACAATATACTATCATTGACTACATGCATTACTCCACGATAGCTAAATTTCATTATAACCAACAACAATTTGCGGACAATGTACTATTGTTGTGTCATTAGACGGTCTTCTGCCTTGCACTTTACAAGGTGCTCTCCCACTTTCTTAGCTCCATCCACGTGTCTAGTTTTTTGCATATTGGACGGTTCAACATATTATAGATGCCAATTACATCACTCTGATGCAAGGCATTAGTATTCACTACTCAGGATGGTGGATATAATCACCATGGTGTTACTAATTAATCAATTATGGTTTGGATACCATTTTGACGTGCCCAATGATCATAGTTCCTCACGTTTAACTTGAGGGTGGAAGTGGAGATGAGGTAATTTCTCAGTCCAAGAATCCAAGTCTTGAAAGCCGTTGCAGGGAAAAGAGTGTCCAATATGCTTGGTTAATAGAATTTTCTATTGAAAACTGTCATTGTGTGCTATAATATTACATGATAGGGAAAGGGCGGAAAACATTGGATAGAGTGGCTTCCTATCATCATATAAATAAAACCTTTGGCCCTCTGAGTTTACATATTTGAAAACGACTTTCAAGCTACTAAAATGATGGAAATCCACTTGCAAATGATTGGTTCTAAGTGCGTTAGAGCACTCTGTTGTTTTCATAATGAGAGAAACTATGGCTGATGAACCTCAGCTTTGGACGCATACACAATGTGGGAGACACGCTTGTCGCATCCTTGCTGACCTGAAAGCCTGCAACAAATCTTGAGTCAAACCACCTCTCCCCACAAAAGGGAAATTATTTGGTTTTTCAATAAAAAATAGGGAAGACATATATATATATATACACATGGATGGTTAAAGTAAGAAATACATTTACAAATAAAAAATTGCTATTGTTAGAATTTTTGTAATTTGTTTGTCAAAATAATGCGACATGGTCATGATGCTTAAATAGGCAGGTGAGTCATATTACTTTGTTTAATTCAATGATGACTGTGAAACATATACGAAAATCTTTTTGTAGAAATGCCTTTTTCTATAAATAAAGGACGCTTTTGATGTAGCTGTCTAAGTTTTGAGGGCAGAATCTAATGCTTCTTTTGGAGGAGGGGAGGGAGAGCTGTTACTTATAAATTATGTAGTTGCCACTCGCTACTAATATTCAGATTGATTCAACTCCGAATTTGGCAAGTGGACAACAATATTCTCAGTTTTTCTGCAGAAAACTGCAGATAAACAAGTTGATATCCCCAAAGATTAAACTAGGAAGATTCATGTAACTATTAGTGGTCAATATAGAATGATGTTTGTTTCCCGCTTAATATTACTCCTTCCATACATACCGTCTGCATTAACTGAGGCAGTTCGTTCCATGCTTTTTCTTTGCCTTGCCTGCATGATATATGAACATTCAATGTTAGTTACATTCTACTTTCTGTAATAAGTGATAATTTTTTTTAATTTAAATTATAATGTTTTACTTATGCCATTTTCTGAGGTTTCTTAAATCATTTCGTCACTTGGCATATCGAAATAAAATCTGGTGTTAGTGTGGCAAAGCATGTCTCTGAGCAGGTATAATAATCTGGAGGCATTTTTTTTCTTCATTTTACACAGTTTGCTAGCTCCCCAAAATTTAAAAGATAAAACAGGCATGTAAATGAATGATTGAATGTGAATAATCTTGCAATAAAGTTAGTACATAGAATAAAAAATAAAAAAGAAAAGTTAGTACATAGATTATAGCATGGTTGCTTTAGTGCTGGATCATCAGTTGATGCCGGAGGATCCTGCCCATATATCATCTCACAACTCATGTCATCAAAGTCTGCAGGTCCAAAAATGAATAAAACCATTAGACTGGATATATAAAATATTGGGTTTATTTAATCGTTTAATCATGGGAACTTCCCTTATTTACTATTGTCCATTATGGGAGCCTGTACATTTGAGCAACTAATTTGCATATACAGAAATGGCTCTTGTATAATGTTGACACTTGACACTGTCATCATGATACAATTACACTGCTTTTGGTGAACAGAAGTCATATTTGATGGTGCGTTTATGAGAATCAAGATGTCATTCATGGAAAACAACACTATCTATGAAATTTAACTTACGGTTATTATTTAGGTGAAATTTCCTTTTATGAAAGCATGCACTGTATATTTTATTTATCTGTAGTCTGGTTTTCTCGAGCCTCAACTGATTTTAGACGGGTTTATTTGAAATTTTGCATCCCTGAGTGGTATATGCATGGGGTCCTCCATTGAAATGATGAGGCTGGCCTCCACAATCTAGTGGAGGCTTGTAGAGGCCGAAATACTCTTTTAAGTATGAAAAAGTCTTTTTCCTGTTCACATTTTTTGGTGGGCTTACTAAAAGAAGATAGTCTTGGATGCTTCTTTTGTAGCACTATCGACCTTTTTCATGAAGTGATGACATTTTTAACAAGGAAATGTATAAATATCATATACATACTGTATACTTATGTGAAATTATAACAGAATATTGAGATACAATTGTATTATAAGATAAATATATTATATATTTATATGAGTAATTGTCATTTGTATATTATACAATTGTCATTTGATATAATTGTATTTATGTGAATGATATGTTGTATTTAACGTTGAATTGTGATGCTTAAATGACATCACTCTTTTTGGCATGAGAGACATACATATAAAATTTTTGTTTTTTTTTTTGTTTCTTTTTTCCTTGCTGAAAAATTAAATAAATCCTCTCAAGATATTAAATGAAAAATGTTATTTTTTACTAGATTTATTGTGAATATATAAGAAGAAAGAAAGACACAATAGTAGTGGGTTCGTTATTCTTTCTTTTTTAACACTTATCAACATTGTGTTTTTCTTTCTCTTTATATCTCTATTGAGGCGGCACGACCTCCTCCAACAATTGAATTTTTTATGAAAATTTTTATTTTTCTTTAACTTGGCTCCCTATAAAAATTTTTTGTACTTACATTGTTGTTCTTTTTTTGTTTTTTTGATGTCTTATTGCTAACTTAGTTTGCCGTTGTTCACCTTAATTGTCAATTGTCATTCTTTGAATTTAAAAAAAAATACTACTCTTGCTTTTTTAAGAAGTTAATCTTGAGAAATTTTTAGATGCTCTCAAAGAAAAAAATTTTGTTTTATATCATTTATGATTTAACATATCAATTTTGTAAGTATCATTGTCCCCCAATTTCTATATATTTTTATATAATAGCTAATATGTCAAGTACTCTAAGAGCATCTAAAGATTTCTCACTAATTTTTTGGCTTCTTTTATACTCCAATGTACTACCTTTTTCAACCTCTCACAGTAAAGTAAATAGTTAATCCCTCACAACAATGTAAGTTAACCTCTTGCCTCTTATTATCTCGTATCACCAATCCACAAAATTAAAATTTTCCTTTTATTATCTTCTCAAATAAATAGACACGGTTAACATTTTCTTGTCTTATTCTATGCATAAAGTTAACTATTAAATTTTTCATAAAAAAGGTCCAATTCCGCCCTTAATGTCCAAAATAAGTCTATTTTGTAGATATAAATAATATATCTCGTATCAAATAAGCTCTGTAGCAGCAAACTAGTGTAAATAAATCGGTACCTGAAAAAGTAGATTTGAACATGCATTTGTGCTAATGCAAGTAGTTGTTGAGCATACTTACTAGGATCCATGTTAACAGGCATACCCAGAGAGTCCCTTATAAACGACTGAGATGGCATTTTGCATAGGTTAATACACATCCCTACGCAATTTGTCTCCTCCAAGAACCTGCACATGTTGTTATTAAACAAATTTACAAGAGGGGTGAGAGAGAAGCTAGGTTGCTTGGGTCAAATGATGAGAATGATGGATATAACAATCATGATTTTAGTATTGACAATAAATTTGATGGTTATCATCATGACAATCATTATGGGAAGAGGGAATGGGATGTGGAAGAAGCACAATCATGGTAGTAGATTATGGGTGGCCAAAATGTGTCTTAGGTTGGTGAATTGGGACCATTTTTTTTTTTTTTTAATGTATAGTTGAAAACGGAAAAGAAAACTAAACTGACCTGCATTTTCTGATGTGGACTACGTTTTTTTCTCTTCTCCCGTTGACCTCCGATTCTCTAACCTTGTCATGGTGAAATTAATGATGTTAATCATTTTAGATTCATTTTTATATCGTAAGTTGGAAAGTAAAAGGATGCCTGCATTCATGGGTCAATTAGGTTATTTATTTGTAGTTTCATGTGCCTTTTAAATAAATATCTATGGTTTAAAAATTATAACTGAACTTTATAGTTTTAAAAACATTTTCAATGAAGTGCCTCAATCTATTTTATTGCGTCCTAACTAAAATACTTTTAAAACTAAAACTATAGGAACCCAATTATAGTTTTAAAACTATAAAACTTAATAAAAAAAGTTTAGAAGTAAAAAGACTTTATTTAACCCTTATTTGTTTTCATATATTCTAAAATTCATAACGACAACGTTTTGTTATAGATTCAACCATATCTATATAAAAATACTAGATAAATTTTTTTATCGTGATTTTTGTCAAAATGACATGGTATTGTTTCTAATCTTTAAATGAACAAAATTACTGCTATTTAATATGAGAGAAAAGTTATGAATGTGTTACGAAAATTGTTTCCCTATTAAAATAGTGCGAAGATGAAAATCGTAGATGACAAAAATGAAAATCACACAAGGAAAAAAAAAAGTAAAAAGGGATTTCCACCTCTACTATTCATTTAAAAGCACAAATTTGTAATTTGTACTAAGCAGTATCATTATTAAATAGACGAGTGACTTTTACTCTTTTAATTTATCCAACTACTGTCGTTAAATTTTGATAAACTTATAACAATAGTTCTGACTAATAATCCCCCCCATATAACATTACTTTATCTATATTGCATAAAGATTAGGATAAGAAGCAAATGTCAACTTTTTATCCGAATAGAAGGTCAGACAGCACATTGATTCTTACACCGTGATAAGTCTCGGGCCACAGGATGTCTTTTGTCAACATTGATGAAATAAATATGCTACAATTGTACTCTATTTAATATGACAATATTCATTTGAATGAATCATGATCTTAACAAGGGTTTAAATTACACAACGCATCACCTAATGTAGTGACAACCTAGTGGTTTACATTTATAACACAGCGACAAGTTAATAGCATGATGATCTAGATCAACAATTCAACTTGCCTGCTAATGAAACGGGGGAGTGGGGGCAATATGTGTCAATGAAATTGCAGCATTGCACGCGAATTGTGGACACAAATTAATGGCCAGGATAACAGTGTTCCAAAATCCAACAATGAAATGGGATAATCTCCAAATTCTAAGTCTTTTGAGGTTAGGCAAATTGGGTTTTTTTCCCAAATCATACATCCTAATCCTATTTAGATACAGCTGCTCTGATACCACGCATGTATCTTTCTGACCACTTTTCTGTTATACATTTGTATAAAGTGTGTGTTTCTATGCTCTATAGTGTATGAACAGGACCCTGCTAATTTTTGCCGATCATACTTTCAGACTTGCCAGTTACAGTAACCGTCTCCAGTATTCTAATAATTTCCTCTAATGATTTTTTTTCTGTCAACACATGAGACTTGAATCATTTAGTGGATTCCATTAATTAGGTCACTAGACTCATTAGTCATGGCTCATGACCAACAAGCTAGCAAATCGTAAATTCAGTCTTATCACTAGTGGAAGGCATAGTGCACCCGTTTTACTATGAGCTCCCTTGTGACTTGTGAGGGTATGCAAATTTGGATTCTTTTAGCTTATAACGCACAATGACATCAAAGTAATACAAACTACAGTCCCAGTTGTTTACCTCTGAGGGCCCAACTAACCAAGCAAAGAACCAAGTGGTGAAAGCGGCAAAAAATTCCCTCGTGAATTTAGATGGTGGTAGCACTGTCCGTATCTGCCATTAGTCATACATTACAAAACATTCATTGCTGAAAGCTACAATGCTGAAGCACTATGAATAGAAGTCCAGCAAAAAAAAAGCAAAAAGTTAAACGAGGCTTAAGAATCTATTTGACAGAAAATAACACACCCGTAGTAAACAACTAAAGAAAGCAATTCTTAACTTATAAAACAATAATTTTAAGGAGAGATTTTTATGTGCTCTCAGAGTTAGAAAGAAAATTGTGTTTTGATCTATTCACCATTCAACACCTCATCTATTGTAGTGAAAGTAGAAAATAACAATGGCCCACAATAGCTAAAGTATTGAATTGTGAACGGATCAGAACACAACTTTTTTCTTGTTTTGAGTGTACAGTCTATATTTTTAAGAATTTCCATTCCATTCATCGTTAAACTAAAAAATAACCTGGAAATGGCTTATGAAGTTGTTTAAACTCAAGTAGAGTGGAAATGGAGTAAGTGAATCCAAAGTCCTTAAATTAATGAACACTTAATAAGGAAGAATGAAACCATGAGAAAAGGCCCAAGAATGCCTAGCCAAGCGCTTACACTATGTTTTGTTTTTCCATTATTCTATAATGCCAAACAAACGGAGGAGGGAGGTAGTAATCAAAACAAACGAGACATGAGAAAAAGCAGAAGAAGATGAACAAATAAAGATACCAACGAGCAATGAACTCACCACAGAAAGTATTGGCTTTGGGAAGGCTCTGTCGAGAGCTTGAATAACAACCTCTCGCTGCTGAATAGGATTGAATTTCTGTGAAGCCACCGTAGCTGCCTCTACTAGGCTCTCATATCCACTCTTGCTATTTCTGACTCCTACAAAGATTTTCAAAACAAAGATAAATGAAAAGAAAAACCACCCTTCTCCTATTTTAGTAAATAATCAAATATAATAATTGGACTAAGGGTAATATAGAACTTCTCCCCTAGATGAATTAAAATTTACAATAAAGGGACAAAGGGAATGAACCTATAGCTGCTTGAACGCTTTTTGAAAGATGGTTTATGGCTAGGCGATCAAACCAGTTATCTTTGTAGACATGATTAGTTTTTGTTGCTTCTCGTGCTGCAATGTTATCTGAAGGCCTTGTGAGCACTGCTACCACTGAAGGAGGTTCTGGTTTACGTTTGATCAGCTTCCACTGGGTTGAAGTCAGTGTTGGATTCTTGTTGTATGCAAAAAATTTTGCTTCCATTTGTGTTAGGAGTTTCATGTGACAGACAAACCGATAATTCTTATTGTTGTAAAAGGTTCAAAGGGGAAGGGGTAAGAGATGCTTATAAATATGAGAACAAAGAGTGCATGAGTAGCATATTCACGCAAAGTTCATGCTCCGGATTCTGGTACTAGGTGTTAGGTTGGCTATCGGATGCCTTCTTGTGTTGGCTTGCGGTTCTCATAAGATGCTCCAATGTGTTGTTCTAGTAATGTACTTCTCTAAGTGACAAGTTGAGTTCCCTTTGTATTTATACGTAACAGATGGAGACTATGAGCGCGTTTGATTCAAATAATTTTTAAAAAATGATTTTGAATTTTAAAATTTATATATATCTGAAAAAATTGAAAATTTATTTTTTCAGATGCTACTTTTTTCAATTTTTACAAAAAAATTAAAAATAATTTTTTTGAGAATCTGATTATTTTTAAAAAATTATTTAAATATATAAAAATTAATTTTTTTTAATGAAAAAAGTAATCTTCCACCCAAAAAATCTTAAACAAACACACTCTATGAAAGATATAATAATAGATTTTTTGAGTGAAACGAAATTTAGCCTTAAAATATTCGAATGACATCAATTTAATCCCTCAAATATTTTTGATATAAAATAGGTTATTGAAAATTAACATGTGATATCACATTAGTCTTTGAAAGTTGTTTAGTATCAAATAAGTTTTTGAAAGTTAATACATGACATCATTTTAGTCCTTAGTTGATGCATAGGCATCAAATAAATCCCTAAAAACTTCTTTCAAAAGGACAAGACAAGAGTGATGTCATATTTTAATTTTTAAGAATCTAGTTGATATCACATTTTAACTTTTAAGGAGCTACTTGATGTAAAAATTTTTTTAGGGACTAATATGATGTCATATTTAATCTTTTAAGAACTAAAATGATATAAAAAATCTTTTAGAAAGTAAATTAATATCACGCCAATCTTCAGGGGCTAAATTACATATTTACTCTAGATTTTTATTAGAACAATCTACACGACAAAAAAATATTGCTAAATTTTTTTGATAAAAGTTATTGTAATTGTTAGATAAAATAAAGTACATAGATCCACTTATTCATCTAAGGAACCAACATTTAATTGGTTCAAAGTAATTCAATATTTGTTGCATTTAAATAAAATCTCAAAGTTCGAATTTGAAAAAAAAAATTAATGTTAGAAGAAACTTACTCTCAAGATAAGTCAACTCAGCTCAAATCAAATAATATTGGTTGGTAGATAAATACAAGATAAATAAATTTATTCATTTAAGGGTCAATAATTACATTGTACCATTTTGACAATCGACAACTAAATCCTAGACAATTACCTTGTTCTATGATATTTTTTTTCCTCTATTGAATAAATTGAACTAAATACAACATATATTTAATTTAAAAAATTCATCTGAAAAGCCTAGCAAAGCCTTATATTTAGAGGTTTATATTTATTCGAACTAAGAACTATGTATAATCGATGTCTATTTAATTTTCCACGGAATAAACTTGTTAAAAAAAAGTCAAACTTGGTATAAATGAGATATTGGTTCGTCAAAAGTATTTAAAGAAAAATTATTAAGTACTTCCAGAAAAAAGAAAATGTGTCTACTTGTATTTTGACATTTTTACTTTATAAGATATTATTTTAACTAAAATAAAATACTTTTTTTGGCTGGACCTTAACCTGGACTAACTTATTGCCGCCACCGATTATCTTATCGGAAAAGAAAGCACAACTACAAGAAACATCGTAAACAAATAATAAAGCACTGCTGGGTTATGATTGAGATTTGAGAGGCATTTGTAATGCTTTTTTATCCACTGTTTACTTTGGATTTCTTAATTTTGAGTTTGGTCCCGCTATCATTACACAATTAATAGATAAATTTTAAAAACATATTCTAATTTTTATGTAAATCTGGACTACAATTTTTTTTACCCAAAAGTACACCTAACTGTCCCAAACAACTAAAATTTAAGGTTGAGCACACTAGCGGCCCAAAACATACCATGGCAAAAAGATTGTGAGATGTTATATATACATATTATTTTGATACTGTCCAGACACTACTTGAATATGAGGCAAGAAGTAAGATATTGATAAAATAAAAAAAGTTAAATGATTTTGAGTCTAAGCCTCTAAGGTGTCTTCGATTGTGCATAGAAGCTATGTACATATAACATTGATCACCAAACAGAGCATTGGACATCGTAAAGATTAAAACAAAAGCAAAGATCTGTGACATAAATGGCCAGTAAAAACAACTAAACCACATACATTGCACCTAAAAGAAACCACTGTTCAACAAGGATCCAACAGCATCACAACCTAGGAGTAGGGCAAACAAGCTAAAACAGCTAAAGATCACATAAGAATATGACCATTTACACACTAAAATCTCAGTCTGAAGAAACAGTTAACAAAAAAGAAAAAAAAGCCCTACACTACCGCCATTGTAATCAAGTCATGATAAACAAACAGGGTCTTTGTCTAGCTCAATAAACACAAGCACATTAAATTAGTCTAGCTCAATAAACACAAGCACATTAAATTAGAAGAGCACAAAGGGCTTTCATTCTTTGGAGGTTTTGTTGATGAGGGACTTGTGAATGTGAGGGATGACGCCACCACCAGCAATGGTGCCCTTGATGAGTGTGTCAAGCTCCTCGTCTCCCCTGATAGCCAGCTGCAGATGCCTGGGTGTGATCCTCTTCACCTTGAGGTCTTTGCTTGCATTCCCAGCCAGCTCCAGAACCTCAGCAGTCAGGTACTCAAGAATGGAGGCCAAGTAAACAGCAGCTGTGGCCCCTACGCGTCCATTGGCTTGGGTCCTCTGCTTGAGCTGCCTGTGGATACGCCCCACCGGAAACTACAACCACCCCATGCAAATAACGCACAAATAAAAATAAGCAAATGAGCATGAGCAGAATCAAAGGGCGGAAAACAAGAGAGGAGGATAATGTATGTGTGCAGCAAGGGACTCCGCCCGTCCAAAAACGCAATTAAAATCCAATTCATCTCATCTCATCTCATATAATATAATTCTATGTAATTACTAATTAGCGAGAAACAACTGTGAATCCAGGACCAAAAATTTAACATGGAATGCATATTCCGGCAGAATTAACTGTGTACAACGAAAGGTTCTCGCTTCATAAGTGAAGAGCAGCATCTAGCGTCTTACAAACATACGTGTAAAACAGGGTGAAGAGCAAACAAGGGCAGTGGCGCCGCGCATGACGCCTTTTCAGATCTGGCTCCGTTCATCACTCGTAAGGTTTCACAGTCACTTGAACAGTATGAAGAAATTAAAGGAACGCTGAAAATTAAAAAAGAGAATGAGAGATAGAAAGGAACGAAAGAGGGGGTTTTACCTGGATTCCAGCACGGGATGAACGGGACACAGGCCTTTTCTTATCCTTATCCTTGTCCTTGTCTTTGTCCTTGGTTGTCTTTCCAGCCAGAAGCCCCTTCCCTCCTTTTCCCGCCATTCCTTAGCTACGCATTTCAAACACCCAACACGTTTAGCCAACAAACACAATTTCGATTTCCACCAAACACAACATATTCTACACCTATCGGGAAAATTAGGAACATGAAACCCAGACACGAACAAAAGTGCAGAAAACAAAAATTTAAATTGAAAAAAAAAATCATAGATGGGACATCCAACACCCAACAACGTTGTTGGCTTGGAAAGGGAACAAAGTGAGCGACAAACACCGACGAAAAAAGGAAGGAAAATAGAGACAGCAAGTGTGTGTTACCCGCAAAGCAAAAGTGAAAGTGGTGGAAGAAGCGAAGCGATTAGGACCGGAATGCGTTGTTGTGGATGTGGAAGTATGTATGTGGAATACGGATGATAATGATATCATTAAATGAGGAATGGAATACGTTTTGAATTCCCTTGTCTCAAACAGTGGGCGCTATCTCTTGCGTGGGAAACTCCCATTTCAAATATTTTCACACCGACAACACACCCCTTTCCATCCCACCCCCCCCCCCCTTTCTCTTTTTTCTCCTTTTTTTTAAGCCTTTTCTTTGACCGGTCTTAGCTGTTGGGCCTCCCTTACCAAACAAGAACCAACGGCCCAATACACCAACCACATGATGGGCCCAAATTTAGGATAAGGTTTGACTGGCTAAGGCTGAAATGAAGATTTTCTTCCGAGTGAGCTCAGTGTTGGTTTGTTCCTTGAAATTTTAATTAGTTAATATCGTGCAAATTTCTATGCGACAAATAAAAACAATGGCTGCAACTGCCACTGCCACTGCCGCTGCCACTTTCTTGCCATCAACGATATGTGCTATACGAAATCGACATGCGCCACAATTCAGAACGTTTCTGGGAGTTCCCAAGCAGCAGAGGGATGCGTTTGTGAAGAGAAAATCATCATCGAAACATAGGGCTGTGGTGGTGGCGGTGACCCAAGGCTCAGCAGAGTCTAGCAATAAGTCCGAGGAGAAGATACCATCGTGGGCTAAGCCCGACTCAGAGGAGCCTCCGCCGTGGGCTCGGGATGAAGCTGGCGCTTCTTCTTCGCAGCAAGGGTTTGAAATCCCCTTCTACGTTTATTTGCTTGCCTCTGCTGTCACCGCTATAGCCGCTGTAACCAACCACTTCCCTCCCTATTTGCATTGCATTCTTGATTGCATGTTATTATTATTATTATTATATATATGTTACTCTTATTTTTCATTCGGCACTTAGTTTTTTCCTTCTACTTATTATTCACTTGTATGGTGTGAATAAATTTTGTGTGACAGATAGGGTCCATTTTTGAGTATGTGAACCAAAGGCCAGTGTTCGGAGTTTTGGGCTCAGACAGCGTATTTTATGCTCCCTTGCTTGGTTTCTTTGCCTTCACTGGCATTCCTTCTTCGGTAAGTGCTTCCATAACCAATCATCAAATCATTCACCTTAATTTTAATTATTGTCCATCACTCTGGTTATTTATCGCTAGCAATTTGTAGTTTATTTGTGCAACATTGTCATAATAATATATTGTGTAATACAGCTCCGTTAGGACCACTGCATTTTTAGACTAATAGTAATAGTAACTTGTTGATTAACAGGATATACACCAATTGCTGGCGTGTTCCTCTTAAACTTGAGCTAATGAATTGATGTTAAATGCAGGCCTTTCTGTGGTTCAAGTCGGTTCAAGCTGCCAACAAGGAAGCCGAGGAACAAGACAAGAGGGATGGCTATTTATAGCCCTATAATTAAGGTCCGACTCCAATCCTTCCCATTATCAGTTTCTCAGACATCTATAGCCTTTCTTTTCACAACTCAAGCATGCTCTTTCCAAATTAGATACCCTTTCTTTGTTCTGTTACTGCAAGTTATACAATGAAGTTGTAAATAGGTGATATGCATTATTGTTAGTGAGAGTCCCCTGTGAATCTTTTTGTTGTTTATTGTTATACATCAAGTGATTTATATGAAAAGTTTATCTCTAAATTTTTTATGTCAACTACAAGAGTATACTGAAATTACTCCAAGAAGTAAGAATGCAAGCACCAAACCTCAACGACTGATGCCATTTCTTTTTCACATTAAAGCTAGTTTTACAAATGTCTAATAACGATGTGGCAGTGTTGTTTTTAGTATCAAAATCTTTTTTTGTGACTCATGTAACTTCAATCCCTCTTAGGGACTCACATTTGTTACCTTCTTGCGGTTTTTGAAGCTTAATGGCACTGTACTTGCGTAAGAGAAGAACTAAATATGGGCCAAGGTCAAATAAAGGTTCCGGAAGTCTGCATAGATACCTTTTGTTCATATTTTACGTGAAGCAAATGCTTATGCCAAATTTCTTGCCAAGAAAGGAGCTCGTGAAGTTACTTGGCTGTTCTGTGCTGTCCATCTTTTGGGTGATGGTCTAGGCGTTTCCTTTGCTACGCGTTAGTCCTGTGCTTTTATGGCTGGTGTTCAAAAAAATTATGGACCGAAGTTGTTGTTGGCTTTTGAATTTTAGTAAGAGTAAGAGATCCTATGAAGAGGGTGAAAGGCAAACGGATTAGTTATAACTTTCACTGAGTATGAATTGGTGGAACTATTAAATTATTTTTCAAAAAAGGATGAAGGATGAGAAGAACTCCCTTAATTAAGTATAATTCATGAGCAGAAAGTTTTCTATTATTTGAGACTCACTAACACTACTCGCAAAACTTCAACGAGTTATACATGGTTAGCATGTAAATTGACTCCCTCATGCATATGCTGTGGTGCTTTCTCTGGTGAAGCTTCAAAAAGACCTTCACCGGGAATTATTGAATTGTCTCAAATGAATAGATAACATATAGAGTTGTGTTTTGTACGTTAGTGTAATGAGGTGTAGTTGAAGGATTCCACAATAGGATATATTGATTTAATGACCATAATGGTCATTAAATCACAACCATCATTTTTTTTGGACAAAACAGTCTCCTTACTCCATTTTTTTTCTTTTATCCTCCCCTTTTTATGGTCATTAAATCACAATTATCATTTTTTTTTTTTGGACAAAACAGTCTTTTTCCTCCATTCTTTTCCTTCATGCTCCTTTTTTTCCTCCCACGTCCAGCTGCTCAACGCCAGCACCCGTAAAGAGTCAACACAATCAATGAAAGGCTAGTACTCATCCCAAACAAACATAAATCAAGCCATGGTCCAAAGATCATAACATACAAGCCAGAGCATGAAACAGGATATGATCAAAATGTCCATAATTAATTTTACACTGGAACCTAGAAAACCTCATTCTGGAAAATATATCAATGTATCCACTCCTTCCATTTCTATGATCAATAAATTGATGATGTTGTTCATTTAGACATTTAAAAAAAAAAAAAAAAAGGAGCTGCAGTTTTTTTTAAGATCAAATAAAAAAAATGATTTTTTTTTCAAGATTCTTCCAAATCAAACCAAAAAAGAATTTTTATTTTCAAACCCCATATTCATGCTGGTGGTTTGTGTTTCCATTGAACCACTGCTAGTGAGTGGCAAAGAATAAGTGTGCAAATCAACTTCACCATGTCTCCGTCCCTCATGCACGCCATGTCATGCTGGCACCAAAAATGCCATTGCTACCTCCATTCATGATGTGTATCTCGTCACGCCACCGGAACTTGGGGATGCAGTCGAAGTGAATTGAGGCTCACTATTGGAGTGGGGGAAGGAGTTCCGAACCTAGGTGGCAATGAAATGATGACACTGTTCTCCTTGATGCGAAGTTGGAAGAAGCTGTCACTTATGGCAGATGAGGGAGAGGGAGGGGGTGGCAAGAGAAAAGAGAAAGAAAAGGATCATAAGTGAAAAAGGTTGTGATGACCATGATGGTCCTTAAATTGTGAGGGTCATGTTAGAACCTACCTTGTTATTAACAGTAAATAGGTGTCCTCTCTTTGTTCATCCACCTCATCACTTCACTGGGAGTTTACAAAAACTCACTTTATCAGAGAAAGCACCATATGCAGAAATCTCCTATGGGTGGTTAACTCGCACTGTTTCATAAGCTAGAAAAGTAGTGTTAGTGAAGTTTCAAAGCACATGAAAGTATTATGCATAAAATCTATTAGAAGGGTTTCTTTCCAGGTGAGTGATACGTTAGTCCTCAAAGGTTTGCAAGTTGTGTTAGTCCGGTGTAGAGATATTGAATTATTTTTGCTCATAGCTCTTGGATCTCGTGTATTTTAGATCCAACGGCTGTCATTGAACATGTAGTTAGTCGCATGGAATTTAGTTAAAAAAGGTCTGAAGTGTAATGATTTGCTGATAAATCCTTTGGTTTTACATTGTCGAAGGTGTTGTTGCAACGGACATATACACTGATTGCAAAAGGGTTTGATAGAGGGGAATGTGTGTAGGTAGAAAACTATGGTGGTTCTGAGGAGGAAGGGCAGTGGAAGCTGCCGAGAGCAACAAAAGTGTATGTCTACAACCTTCCAAGGAGCTGTGACTCGGAACAACTACGTAAGGTGTTCAATGTAACTTCCTTCTAACCACAGTACTATGTTTAAGTCATAATGTCATAATTAGAAGTATGTCACATGTGGAAGTCTTACTTCTTAGTCTAGCTTTATTTCGACTCGAGTCTCATTTGTGTTTACTTTAATAAAGGCATACCCATAATAAATTTTTCGATGCATGATACATTATACAAACTTGTGTGTATAAAGAGTAAATCACAAATAAAGTGTCGAAGTGGGAAATCATACATGTACCGAAGGTAATTGTAGTAAATAATTTACATAACATTTAGTCCACTATTTACATATCCCCTGTATTTCAAATACCAGTTTCTGAGTATCCCAGATATGAGACCTCTAACTAGATCCTATACTTAACCCACGTCAAGGTAACCAGAACTCGAAAAGGTCCACACAGGGACACCTATCAGAATACATGAGAGCAAAAGGAACCTATACCTATGCTTGTGGCCTAAATAACATATAGTTTCAAAAGTGGACCACCCTATACAAGTAACACTAGCTAATCCCTACAACAACTAAACAACCTCATAAAAAGTTCTGCATATTTCCCTAATCCAACTCAGGGGTATGGAAGCCATTTGCTAGGATGCCCACGACTCTGGGATCGTCAGGTGGACGCTCGTTGCCTCCAGAGAAAGGGGTTGAGGAAGAGGAAGAGCTCACCTCGGAAAGATTGCACTCCATGGATGCTGAGGGTGAAGGCTAAGGTGGTGCAGCTGCTGGATGCATCATAAACAAAGGGATCCCATCAAAAGGTGTCTGGGGATCAAAGAATAGACTCAAAACCGAAACTACAAACGAACGCTAGAAAAACATGTACAGTCAGAAATGCGAGCTAGTTATCAGGTACAGAGAGTCCAAAACAGAGTCGTAATGCTACTGCTATGCAGAGATGTCGACGAACAACACTATCGCCGCCATCGTCATCATTTGAGTATGATAACAATGTTAATGCATGTGATAGTCTAGGAAATCCTATTAAGAATTCTAAATTCTCATACCTATCATATGTATTTGTGTTATTCTTAGATGACAACGATGGTGGAGATAGTGTTAGTTCGCTTAGATCCCTAAGTAGCAGTGGCACTACGACCTTGTCTTAGACTCTCTGTACCTAATGGCTAGCTTGCATTTTCGACTATACATATTTTTCTAGTGTTCATTTGTAGTTTCGATTTTGAGTCCTTTCTTAATCCCGAGGCACGTTTTGATGAAATCTCGTTATTTATGGCACTTCCAGTAGCTGCACCGCCTTAGCCTTCACCACCAGCATCCATGAGTCCAATCCTTTTGAGGCGAGCTCCTCCTCTTCCTTAGCCTCTCCCTTTGGAGGCAATGAGCATGCACCTAGCAATCCCGGAGCTGCGAGCATCCTAGCGAATGGCTTCCATACCCCCAAGTTAGATTAGGGGAGTATCCAAGACTTTTTAGGACACTATTCAACTGTTGTAGGGATTAGCTAGTGTTAGTTGTATAGAGTGGTCCTCTTTTCAAACTATATATTATTTGAGCCACAAGCAGAGATATAGGTTCCTTTTGCTCTCATATGTTTTGATAGGTGTTTCTACATGGACCTTTTTGAGTTCTAGTTACCTTGATGTGAGTTGAGTATAGCATCTAGATGGAGGTCTCACATCTAGTGCACATAGAAATTAGTATCTAAAATATAGGGGATATGAAAAATTGTGGACTAAATGTTATATAAATTATTTGCTATAGTTACCTTCAGTACACGTATGATTTTCCACTTTGGCACTTTATTTGTAGTTTAATGCACATGAGTTTATATATGTAACGCGCATCGAAAAATTTTATCATGTGTATGGCTTTATTAAAGCAAACACAAATGAGATTCGAGTCGAAATAAAACTAAACTAAGAAGTAAGACCTCCACATGTGACACACTTTTAATTACGGTATTATAATTTAAGTATAGTACTATAATTAGAAAGACATTACATTCGAGTCTCATAGAGCGATCTATATGCAGAGGTTCATCGCTTCTCTCTTTCTCTCTCAATTTCTCTTATTGATTTAATCCCTCCTCACCACATACAAATCAAATCCATAACAAGCACCCAAAATCAACTTCAAAAATTATTCCAACAAACATATAGCACAAGCCTAGCAAATCGACAAACAATAACTGAAAAATAATCAAACATCTTACACGTTTTGTCACAATAAACCAAAATCAACTAATCAACAAAAAATCCAAAACCATGTATATTATCATCGAGCAAAAACAAACCATGGCTGACAAAGAAGCTTCAATATCGCAGATTGTGAGTATACATCATAAACCCCACTGCCTTAACTTTAGTTCTTCTATTCCCATGTTGATCACGATAAAGTCGACGAGAAATAACTCAACTTGACTGTGGCACGCTGGATCTGATGCAATTCTAGTAGGTCGACACCGACAACATTGTCATTGCCCTACGAGCACACCAACATTTACCAAAACGATTTACCAAATGAAATCTCCTCCGGACGACATTGCAGACTTCGACCAAACCTTTATATTAACTCGAGACCTTTTTTGCAATTAAAAGATGAGATTACTTTGCAATTTTAAAATTGTTAGTCCCAAACCAATAAGACCCAACGTATCATGCACCTTCTTTTAAATTTGAACTAAGAATAAGCAATGCTTTAAAATCTACAACGGAGGCTTTTTTAACCCTTTAACAAAACAAGAGAATTGTACCCTCAACCTTAAAGAAAAAGAAAGTACATTATGACTTTGATTGCATGAAAGCACCGCGTGAAGAAGTGGCATGCTATTTATACATATCAAAAATTTCAATACTCTAATATCTTTTTTTAGTTTTTTCTCTTTCCATCAATTATTTCACTTTTTTTATATTTTTTTATAATTTTTTTTCTTTTTATCTTTAAGTGTCTAAGGTGTCTACCTATCTCGGTGATAGAAAAAATATTTCTCCGTGTAGAATATTATACATTCATTCTCGAGATTTACGAGAGAAAACTCACAACCAATGTGCAGTGGCCAGTGTTGACTATGTTCAGATGCTTCCGGACAGTGCACAAAATCAAAAGTTGTGCCGCACTAGAATGAGGGTATTATAGTATTAGCCTGTGTGGTTTCTCGTTCGAAAAATATCAGATTATAGTTCAGATACAAGAGTCCTTTTAGTAGCTTCAAAGTCTAAACCATAGATTGGGATCTACAAATGGAAAAATGGCGGAAGGGTGCACTTGGCTAATACTAAGAGCATCACAATTCCACGAACACGTTGGGGTGCCTGTGCAAACTTGCCGAACTCTTACCTAAAGTCATTAAAGAAATCAGATATTTGATGCTTTTCACATTGTTTTTCAATTTCCATTTCAAACACTGTCCACTGATCTGCATAAATCCAATCCCTTCAATGTCATATATAGTACGAATCAAGAGGAACAGTTAATGCATGATAAAGCTGTATTAGTGCATGATAAAGCTATAACCCAGCTATGGCCATTTTAAACGCTGGTTAAGTGAGCAAATGATAAAATTAAAATGAAATTGTTGTATATTTTTTTATCGAGATGAACTTATAATATATTTGTTGGGTATACAAAATTTAAAAAAAAAAATACAAATTACTTTTAGTTTTAAATATAATTTAGGGTGTGTTTAGTTGGGAAGCAAAAATAAAGGTGAAAATTTCATAGGTGAATTTCATATGTAAATTTTTACCCCTCAATCAAACACACCTTTAAAGTAAAACCCCATTTTGGTTTTTCACAAAAATTGCGAAAGATAAATTAGTCTTTTAGAATTTAAAAGTCAAATAATAATTCCCCATCATTTCAAAAAAGAGGAACACGTTAGTCTCTCAGTTAACTCATGTTACAACACTTAATGGAGAATCACATATGGCACATTAAATTTCAGTTAAAAATTTCTCTCTGATCAAAATGATACCATTTCACTCTTTTTCTTCGTTACTTAAAGGAAAAAAAAATAAAAAGATCAAGCCCTGCTGCTCAGATCTAAGGCTCTCACAACCACCTCAACAACTTGATGGTTTATGCTATGATGAGGGATGAAGGGTAAAGAACGGAATGTGGGTTTAGGGTTCAACGAAGAAGAGGAATTTTTAATTTGGGTGTAAAATTTGTGAAAGTTGAAGAATTTCAGGTATGGGTTGAGGAATTTCATATATGGGATTTATAGTTTTAGAAGAGGGGTTTTTCTAAGAATGGGAATGTGAGGTTAGGGTGAAAAAGAGTAAAATGGTGTCGTTTTGATGAGAGAGGAATTTTTAACAGAGAATTAATATACTACATATGTTTCTCTATTAAGTGTGATAATGGAGAGTGCACGTAAAGACTAATATTTCTCTTCATTTTTGAATAATGAGGAACTATTGTTGGATTTTTAAACTTGAGAGGTTAATTTGTCCTCTTGCAATTTTTGTTAGGGACTAAAATTTAGTTTTACCCTATAATTTATTCTCCATCTTCTATAACTTTTCACTCAGAAACGAAATATTTTCAACTTGTATAAATTTGCTTGCATTTTTTTTTTGTTTTGCTTTTCTTTTGGTAGAAAAGGTTTTTTTTTTTGCCTTTATTTTTATTTTTTAATTTAATTCCTTATTTTAATTTTTTTAATATGATCCCTTATGTACAAATCGTTTTCAATTTGATTTTTAGTTACTTTTTTATCACTTAATTAATAAAAAATACTGAGATGGCCCAAGCTGTTGATGCAATGCACACATAAATATGATATAAATTATGTCACATTAACATTTTTGGTTAGTTACATGACAAAAAAGTAATTAGGAACTAAATTGGAGATGATTTGTGACATAAAGGACCAAACTAAAAAAAAGAAAGTATGAAGGACTAAATTGAAAAAGTAAATAAAAATATTGGACAAAAAATCTATTTTGTCTTTTCTTTCTAATAATGTCATATAATTAAAATTATTTGTCAAAATTTATCAAGATTCAACAAAAGTTCAAAAAATTGAAAAAATTGAAAAAGTAAAAATCATTCATCTGTTATGTACTAAAAAGAATCATTCATCTATCTAATCTAATAATTAAGAATAATACGACATCTTTTTAACGTAGGTTCTAACAACAAAATTGTAAGTTTCCTTCTCTTTTTCACGGGTAATATATCCTACTAGAAAATAAAGATGCCGATATGGATATTTGATATAATATAAATATGGATATAGATATAAGATACAGTAAATTTATAGGATATGGATACAGTATGTTTTAAATATTTATAGATATAAAATTATTAATGTTTATTATTTTCTAAACTTCTTCTAAAAAAATAAAATATTTTTAATATATATCATATGTATTTATTATGGTCTTTTTCAAAAATATGAAATTTATTTTTATTAACATTTTAAATGAACATAAATTTTTTCTTTAAATATTTTTTGGTCTATAAATAATTAAAAAAAATATTAGGCCAAATCTTGACCACATTCGATATGTGTCATACAATATTTAAATCGCATCCAATTACATTGGAAATATATTTAAGCTAAAAAATAATATTTAAAACTATATATATATATATATATATATATATTGTAGTAAGATCCAACATATATTGATGTCCCATTTATATCTAGCACGCGAACCCACCATCAATTCATCCCACTAGATTCTATCCCTAACATCTATATCTGGATTATCCTTTTAAAATCAAATTTGACGTAGACAAGACAGTTGAAGTGATGACTGATGACCCATCACTTTATCTTTGATAAAGCGGAGAATAGGCTCCGAAGTCTTGCTATTGTTGCCATCGATGGGGCGCAAACGCGTCCAATATTCTTACTGTTGCCAATGCCGCGGGTAAAGCAAGTAGAAAATTAGTGCAAACTGTCAATTCATGAATAGTTTAATGGGGAAAGCTCTCGAGTCAGAGAGGAGAAGGGGGAAAGAAAAATCAGACTTATTGATGATATTGTATCTTTCATAGACCCAAAAAAAAAAAAAAAAGGTTCATTTGTACTTATTGCTGAGCCTTTTTCCCATCAACTTAAATTATAGGAAAACATGGTGATCAGTGATAACAAGTAACAATAAAAATAAGAGGTGCATATAATGTCAAAAAAGTAGAAGAGAGAGAAGAGTAAGTCGCTCGGTGCATATCCTATTAACGAATTGATGATTTAGATCAAACTATTACCTTTTCTTCGTGAGTTACACTAACTTAGTAATGATGCATGAGACTCTATTTAGGTCGCATATACAATGGTCCAAGCAAAAAATTGGATATTGATGATGTAGGTTTTATTCGATAACTGCAATTTTTATTTAAAAAAGATTAAAAAAAAAAAACCAATGGAGGATCAATAACGCCCACTCAAAATCTACTTCATCCCATATTTGGCAGTTGGCCACATGAACTCTCTCTACAGCATAGCCGCACTCTTCACATCACACGGCCAGCACGTGACCATCATCACCACTCCTCAAATCCACCCACACCGTCGACCTCCCCACACAACAAGCGGGCCTCTCCGATGCCCTCGAGTGCCTCTCCTTCGTCACCAAATTTGACAACTCCACCAGGCTCCATAGAGCCGCTAGGCTCCTCCGCGAACCCATCACACGCTTCTTGGAGCACCACCCACCGGATTGCATCGCTACCGACTTCATGATCGTGCGGGTTGATGACTAATAGTAAAAAAGGTTCACGTTGTACCACTTCATGCGGTACCACGGGAGACTCTTCTTCCATGCGGCTTCTTGCACCCCTTCAACCCGTGTCATTTCCGTCATTACACAAATGTAGCGTTTTCTACTTTTTCTTTTATTTGCCCATTAATCGGGTGGCTAGCAACAATGTGTTATCACCTCAAATTCACTTAGCATATGTAAATCGTTAGATTTACATTTTTTTTTTTTTTATATGCATGATCACAAATTTCTGGATCATTTATGCTCAATTTTTTGATTGGAGCATAATAAATGTTACTTTTTTTATTAAAAGGAAAATAGTTTAGAGAAAGAAGTAAAAAAGAAACAAATAAATAAAGAAAGCAGGAGTGGTGAAACTTTATCTAACTTTCCTCATTGTCATTGAACATAGATTTCCGAATTGACGGGCTATGTCGCTGTTTCGAGTCTGCCAATAAATGTCAATTTCCAAGCACAAAGTCATGTTCCCTTAGAAAATTCTCGAGCTCAAGAATTGTACGTATTCATGACCAAAAAAAAAAAGTTGTACGTATTTGTAGTCTTTAATCTTTATGTTTATGAGATAGAACTAGGTAGCATACGCTATACGGAGAGAAAATATAGTTGTGTGTCAATGACTTTTTATGATTACTACTTTGTATGGTGAAAGACAATTATACAGGTAAAGTTATAAATTTACATAAGAAACTTCATGATCTCTCATTCATGCGAATAAATATCTTTGTGTGGATTTTATCGATTTTTTTTTTCTTTTCTCCCTTTTTTATTCTCATCCAAACGAAAAAAGCTAGATAACACAATCATCCCATTTTCTTCGCCCGCTTTTCTTTCCTTTCCCATTCTTCTATTCCAGACGAACAGTGCCACTTATCATCCAAGCTTAATATAGCCAACAGAATTACAAAGAAAAATTCTATATAATTTAAAAAAATATTATCATAATCTATACTACTAATAAACAAGACTCAAAATTTAAAAACTTCTGTCATGTGTCAACTTCACATCAATTCTAATCCTCATTATTTTCTCAAATTTACTATTAAAGGAAACATTTCTAATTCTATTTATTAAAATAATTAAAAACAAAGATTAAATTTAAGAATTTAACTTATAATCCCTTCATTTTCTCTTCCACACTAACTCTCCTAAACAGTGGCGGAGCTTTGCGCAGAAAATGGGTGGCCATGGCCCCCCGAAGTTTCTTAAAAGTTTTACTTATATATATATATATATATATATATATATATATATATATATATATATATGCAGATAGATTTATGTAGTTGAGTTAGTTGATGGCATGAGACTAAGTTTTTATCCATCAAAGAGCATGGGTTCATATCTCACTCCCGAACCTTTTACTCTTTCTAAAATGCTAAAGGTAAACACTATTGCAGATCACTTGAATTGTGTCTTATAGTGGACCATTCACTTGCACCCATATAAAATTATCCTAAATAGAAAATACTATCCTGCTGCATCCCTTTTTCACATTTCTTTTATCAAAAATTCCAAAATAGTTGAGGAAGGGCATTATCATGTACATATTTGGTAGGGGAAAAAGAATAGAAGTTTACTACTTTGACAAATTAATTTATCTAATGTTAACCCTTCTAGTTGCTACAATTATTACGGAGTGATTATTTTTAGCAATCAAAACAATGAAGATGAGGTTGGTAAATAAGATGATAAGATCAATTTCTTGCAAATATTATGGTTCTTTATATTGAAAGGGAAATTACTAAAAACTTTAATTTTGATTGAATTATTCACGATTTCAAAAGGCATTAAAAGAACGACGAGTAATATTATAAGGTATTTTATTGCACTTATCTTTAAAATTTTTTTGTTGGGTCAGTGATTTGCTTTAAAAATTGAATTTAATTTTGATACATAAAAAAATTTTATATAAATATTTAATTATATATTATCATATCAACAAGAATAGTTCACTTTGACACTCACTATTTAAATAATTATGCAAATAGAAGAATTTGATTATATGATAATATAAAATTTTTTGATATTATAAGTGCATCAAAAATTAAACTCTTAAAAATTTATATATATAATGTGCATGTTGTTTTAATTAATTTAGTTGTCATTATATGATTTACATGTTAGGGTGTGCTTTGTTGGGGATAAAAGTACAGAGAAATTTTTTATAGATAAACTCAATATGTAAATTACACAGAGAACTTATGCATAAAAAATTTCTTTCTATTTTTCACTTCTGAACCAAACATATATTTAACGTGTTTGGCCCCCCTAAAAATTTGCTTAAAGCTCCGCCACTGCTCCTAAATGATCCGCTACTCAAATATTTCTATGTGGTTTCATTTCAACCACAAAAAGTTATTTAAATTAATTTAAATAAATTTATATTAAATTTTATTTATAAGATTAAAATAATTTAAAATAAAAATGTCAAATTTAATAAACATTAATACAATTGTTACTAACTCTACTACCCTTTCATTATTTAGCCAATTATTTCGTATTTTAAAAAATAATATAAAATTAATATTGATAATTGTTAGCATCAGTTACCAATATGTTTTGCCCAATCAATTTCATTGCTTATCACTTTATCATCACATGCTAATTTTTAGTCTCTCTAATAATCAATTACTTTTACTATTATTTTTCTTTGAATACTTTATTATATATTGGTCAACAAGTCAAGTTTCTCTCCCATTTTTTTCATATATTTATTTATTATTTAAGAATTTATTTCTTAACTATATTGTTTGTTTTTTTTATTTTTTCAAAATTAGAGTATCGTGTCATCTATAGAATAATATTTTGTTACCTTTTATTTTCACAAAGTAATTTTGATTCCTGACATGGGAACTCACACATGCATGCTCTTAGAAAGCAATATATATTTTTAATTTTTCAAATATTGTGACCGATGATAATTAATTGAAATACATCATTAAAAATTAAAATATAGTAAAAATATCATTAATTTTATCTTCAAGCTTCATGAGAAGCTTTTATAAGAAACTTTCATATTTCTTATATCTGTCCTTTCATATATTTTTCGCTTCTATCAAAATTCGAGAATCTCCTTTTTTTTTTTTTACAATGGCTACTTCACATTTTTTATTTTCTACTATATGTTATCTTCGGAGTTATTCATGCATAGCCAAAGATGGAACATTAGGAGCTCTTGGAGTTAATAGTAAAGAAATGGAGATTTATTCTATTACTTCTTCCTATGTCTATGACTACAACCATGTAAGCTGAGTTTATATCACAGTTTTTGTTTATATCATTGAATCTATATTTTTATTTATATGGTTTCATGTTGTTTTAAAGTTTAGAAATTTGAGTTTGGGGATTTTTTGTTCTTTTGTTTTTTCTTTTAATTTTTCTATAGGATGGATGCTAGCTTTATGTTGTGAAAGAGATTTTTTATTGTGCTTTGCTATTTAGTTATGAACTCTTCTCCAAGCTTCTAGACTCTTTTTATATTATTCTGAACTCTATGATTTCTTTTTAAAAGGAGATACTGCATTCAATTAGCAATGGAACGATATCTGCGATTATTTATTCTTTATATTCAATTTATCCCTAAAAGAATGTATTTTACTCTAAAAGAATGTGTTTATTTATTTTCTCTCAATTAGTAATAGAATGATATATGTGCTTGTGTATTCTCTCTTTTTAGTTTGAAATGAGTTTTATATGATTTTGATTTTTATATCAAGTATTTTTTTTTTTTTTGTATTATGAAAATCAAGTTTTGAAAAACAAAAAGATTCTTATAATATATATTCTTCAGATAATTCTTTCATTTTGTTTTTATATAGCCAATTTTCCAAGAATTAATTAATGTCAATGTAAGTCTTTTTCGAATTTCTAACTTTAAAACAAATGAAAATACTAGGCTATAGTAAACAAATAACTTGACGTTTTTTATTTCTAATAGAGTGTTTAAAAACTATATAAATTATAAATTTAATAATCAATTTTAACTATTTTCATCCGTAACTTAAAAATTAGAAGTATATATTTTTATAAAATAAATTATATTTTTAATAATTAATTGTTTGTTTTATGCAAATAATTAATTGTTATATAGAATAATTTTATATAATTTTATCGTTAAAATTAATTTATTAGAAGATTGAAAAATACGGAAGGACAAAAAATGAAATACTTTTTTGAGTTGTTTGATAAAAATTGAAAGTAGAAATTTTATTTATTATTATTTAATAATTTATAATTATATATTTATAATTTTTATACTTATTTCAATTTAGTGTCTTACAAGAAATTTGAAATTTTAATAGAACATCAAATATAAAAGAATTTATTTTTCTATTTTCTTATTTTTAGTTTTTATTATCTTTCATATCACTTTATTTTTTTCAAGTTTTAAGTTGTAATGAAATTGTATACTAAATTTTATGTTTATCAACCATTTTGTTAGTTTCAAATCAAATTATGCAATTTTTATATACAATTTATTTATTATAAAAATTTTTATATTTGCCAAAAGTTCTACCAAAGTCATTTTAAAATTTGTCAAAAGTTTTTTATCTCGAGCATTACACGGGTCCAAAAACGCTATTTTTTTTAATAAAATTATGATGGTTATTTGATAACATAGTGTGATTTGATCCAATCATTCATTTGAGAATTAATAAACATGCCACATTATTTTAGTTCTAGTTATCTAACATTTTTCAATTACAAAATTAGGGCTTATGAATAGGGGTATAAGTGAGCCAACTGGCCCATTAGGGGCCTCCAGCTTGGCTCACATTAAACTTAGCCAGCCATGACCTATTTAATAAACAAGTTGAGCTAAGATTTTTTTAAAAGTCTTTTTAACTAAATAAGTTAGGCTACAAGTTAGCAAATAAACTTTGTTAAACCTAACAAGTCAGCTTATTTATTAGGGCAGCGTCTTTAGTGCCCCATACTTGCCAGGGGCACAAGGTGCAATGTGATAAATGGATATGATTGAAAAGTGTATCCATACACCAAGCATCTATAATGCATCATAGTAATTTTTAAATTTTTTACAATTTTCATAATTATAATTAAATATATTTTAAAAATGATCAAAATTTATCTGTGTGATACTAAAATATTGTCAAAAATATCTGTTTAATTTTAGGATCATATGATTAAAATTTTATTTAATTTCAAGATCACACAGATAAGATTAAGAATTATTACAGTGCATCATAGATATTTTTAAAATAATTAAAATTTATCTACATAATTCTAAAATATCTCCCAAAAAATTTGTTTAATTTCAAGATCATATAGATAAAATTTTATTTAATTTTAAATTATACAAATAAATTTTTAAAATTATTATGATATACCATAAATAATTAATATATCAATACATTATCAAATCTCATTTATTAGATTAAGAAGTTGCATGGTGTAACTTCCAATTCCAATGCACCATAGTCTTAGCCATTTATTAGCATTATTATTATTTGAAAAGAAAAAAACTAACTCATACAACCTAAACCTAACGGCTTTTTCACATAAATAAAATAAAAAAATTAATTAAATACAAAAATATCCTGTTTCATTTTTTTCGAAAATATTCTGATTTAGGTTTGTATGTAAATCGTGTGCGGATGGAACGATTTATAAATGAACAGAAATCGTGGCAGCCTTACACGATTTATGGCCTCGAAAATAGTCAACCATAAATCGTGAGAGGCTGCTACGATTTCTGTGGGAGTCAATTGAACAAAAATCATGCCAGTGTGACACGATTTCTATTCAATTGACTCCCACAGAAATCGTGGCAACCTCCCACAATTTCTGGTTTGCCTATAAAAGTGAAATCGTGTGAGCACTGTCCAGTTGTTCAGAAATCGTAAGAGAATCATTTGCAGAGAAATCGTGTGAGAGGCATTGCAAAGAAATCGTGTGAGAGAAAAGAAGAGAGAAAAACAGGAATTTCTGCAGAAATGGCACAAAATAATTTACACTAGTTAGACGAAATTTCACATATTTTTGCATATCTACATAAAAAGGTACTTTTCTACATATCTATATTTTAATTTAATTATATTAAAAAAAATAAATATTTAGTTTAACTTTATTTAGATTAATAAAAGAATATTTGTTTATTTTAGTTTAGATTAGTGTAAAAAATATTTGGTTAGTTTAGTTTAGGGTTACTATTAGTTTAGATTAGTGAAAAAAATTTAGCTAGCTTAGTTTAGTTTTGGTTAGTTTAGTAAAGAAATCATTTGTTAGGTAAATATTTTTTTGTTAATAAAAACTTTAGTTTACAGATTTATTTTCATCATTTTTAGTGTATTTAATATTATTTCATTTTTTATGATATTACAAGGAAAATGAATGTAAGTTAATTTAAATTTTATAAATATTAATGAAGATTATTATTTTAACATTTAGTTTAATATATTTAATTTAATTATAGATAATTTTGTTGTTATTATATTATAAAGTTTAATTTCAGTATTTCTTTGATTTATTATAGTGTTATAAAGTTTAATTTAATTAATATATTTTTAATAAATATAGTTTATTGCCTTTAGTTTGAGATAATTTAATTTAGCTTTGTTTGAGTTTTTGAATACGAATGATATTATGTTCATGCTTTTACAGCCATCTCGAGTGTTGATCGCTAGGTGTCGTCACATACCTGCGCCACATCCTCTTATGGAGCCATACTTGAGGCAGGCAAGCTTATGGTATGCAGCTCAGCTCCCATATTATGAGTATGATAACGCGCTAATCAACGCGTTTGTGAAGCGTTGGCGACCAGAGACCCACACGTTCCATCTTCCATACGGAGAGTGCACCATCACATTAGACGATGTTGCATATCAGTTAGGGCTGTGGGTTGATGGACAGGCAGTTAGTGGATACACGAGATCATGGGGCAGATATCATGGTAGGGATATATGGACCATATATTATGACTTATTTGGCACAGTGCCAAGTTTAGATGAGCGAGATGGATGTTTAGTATTTCTGTCTTGGTTCAGTACCACATTTCATGATTTGCAGGTAGATGCACCTGCAGAGACAGTTATACGTCACACTCAGGCTTATATTATGATGATGTTTGGGGGTTTTTTTATGACAGATAAGTTAGAGTCTATAGTTCATTTAAGGTGGCTGCCACTATTGCATGACTTTGAGTATTTTGGGAGCTTTAATTGGGGGTCTGTAGTGCTTGCAACTCTATATCGCAATCTTTGTCGTGCTACCAATATGAGATTGAGTGATATTTCTGGGTGCTTGGCCCTTTTACAGTCATGGATTTGGTTTAGAATCTTACCATTGAGACCTCCTCCAGCTGAGCTCACTTTTCCACTTGCTGGGAGGTAGAGTTATGAAAAAATAAATTAATTTTACATTGTTTTACCTTTCACATTTGAATATCGTTAAGATGAATGCTTTAATTTGTTCCAGGTGGAGAGATTATCATTGCACCTCTGACAACCGCAAGAGACGGTTGCTGGCATTACGGAGACAACTTGACGATTTGACCATCACCGGGGTAAGAAGCATTCAGTTACCTTACTTACATGTTGCTTTTGAATTTGTTACTTTTTGATTGATTGAATCGTTCTTAAACATTGCAGTTTATGTGGACTCCGTACCAGAACCTAAATATAGCCCAGATCACATCGGACTTTATTTTTCGGGATTCTCCTCGCTACTATCACTATCATCTAGTATTTCATCTGGCTTATCTTCTTCATCTCTATTATTGACAATAAAGTCATAACCTGCAATAGGACTATGCTATGAAAATGGTGTTGCTATCTCCATTGCAAGCTGGACAAAACTTGGCTCGTCTATCAAATCATCCGCATCTTCTGTATTAACATTTTGGATCTGCACAGGACTTTGCGATGCCATTGCAAAGGTAGGTGAACGTTTGGGCAATGACAGATGCAACAGATGCTGGATCGGGAGCAGATCCTCCGGAGCTTAAAGCTGAGTCTTGTAAAACAATGAATAGTTCCATAGTGCGAATCTTCGGAAACTGAGCACGGCAATCAAACATCACCCCGATATCTTCATCACAGTTGATCTCAAGACTGTTGTATCAAATCAGATCTTTCCCAACTGCTATAGGCAACCTATACATCATCTGTGTTATATGCTTGTTATTTTGTTGGCGTAACTTCTGCAATATTTTGCTCTGCAGCTCCAGTAAAGTAATAGAAGGATGAATATTCAGACAAACTGAGGTTGAACTGCAAAATGTTACTCCCTCATTTGTATTTGTGATTTCACCATTATGATGAACAAGAATGTAAAATTTCTCCATCTATCACTCAAATTTTTTGGAGAATACATATTCTTCTTGCTGGAAAATGATATTGGATGGTTGAAAATGACACTGGATGGCGGAAGCTGAGTATATGTGGTGGAGGGATTCGTACGAAAATCGTGTGAGACTCACACGATTTACGTACATTAAACAAAAATCGTGGGAGGCTGACACGATTTCTGTGGGAGTCAATTCAATAGAAATCGTGTCACCCTAGCATGATTTCTGTTCAATTGACTCCCATAGAAATTGTGGTAGCCTCCCACGATTTCTAGTTGAGAGTTTTGGGGGCCATAAATCGTGTGAGGCTGCCACGATTTCTGTTCATTAAGTAAATCGTTTCAGCCTCACATGATTTACATACAAACCCAAATCAAGATATTTCTGAAAAAAAAAAATAAAACAGAATATTTTCGTATTTAATTATTTTTTTTGTTTTATTTATGTGAAAAAGCCTAAACCTAACATCCTACTCCAATCTCACAAACTTTCATATGCCTTCCTTCTCAGTGCTCTCACTCTTTGTACTCACAAGCCAGTGGCCCAGCCACCGCAGATGAAGAACATTGCAACAGCACACACCTTCACGTGAAGAGCACACCACCAACCATTGAAGCAGACTGCCCAATCACATCACACATCTTTCACGCCACAAACTGTCGCATCACAACTCTTCCATTACCTGGTAGCAATTCTTCAACTCATAGTATGTATGATTCCGCTTTTGTCATTTTCTTTTTTCTGCCATTTGGGATTCACTGATATCTTTGAACAGGGTTCTTGTGCTGTGTCCTTGTCCCCCTTTCTTTTTGCTCTCTCTATCTCTCTTTTACACGTGTTTTCTATTTTTGGGTAGCTCAGCTTATATATTGTAATGAGGTTTGAGATTGGAATTTACTCTCAAAAGTTTTATTTTCACATTGAATTAGTTCTATAGCACTTGCTGGAGTTGCTTTGTTGGTTATCACTAATCTGAACCTTGATTTCTTTCTTGTATTTGTTTGGTACTTAGATCTTGTCCTTTTTTGTGCCTTTGTGAATTAGTTCCTTTTTCTTTTACACTATTTTTATGATTTTTTATATGCATTTCATTTTTCTTCAACTTACATATCTCCTAAATCAACCAAGATGTTACACCATCTTGCTATCAAATAGGCTTTTAAACAAGTTTACAAGTCAATCCAAACTTTTAAAAAAGTTAGATCAAGCCTTGAATAAAAAAGACATATTAGATAACAAACTCAAATTTAGCCAACAAATTTGAGATGCAGGTTAGATCTATTTAAGCCAAAGTCTGGTCTGATTTGGCCAACTTTCACCCCCTACTTGTAAAATATTATCCACTTGAGAGGAAAATTTGAATACCTACATGTATGAAGGAAAATGGCTAAACTCATCGTCATTTCCAGACAAAGGGACATGTAAGTGCCTCCCTTCAATCAACTTTGGTCGATCCAGACATTCGGTGACCATGTTTCGATCAATTTCTTTTCTTGATAAATTGTTTCAACCAAATTATATACATACTCAAATAATGTATTTTTAGACTAGTTATTAATAACGTGAATAATGTAAGTTATTAGTAACGTGAAAGTTCTACCTAGTTATATATACTATTTTTTTTATTTTATTTTATGTAACAAGTAATATGATTTATTAGTAACGTGCAAGTCCGTATAATTGTTTTTTACCTTTATAGTATTTCTTTTGAATTTTATTGTCTGTTTAGATTAGTTTATTTTATATTTAAAATAATATGAATATAGACGGTACCATTTTTCCCCCTCAAAATAGCTTTTCAAAAATAGTTCAAAAAATTACTGAAATAGCATTAAAACATATTTTTTTTAGTTAGTAGAAAAACAAACTTGCTCTTAACCTCAAAGTTCTGGTGATCTTCATAAGCTGTAGGGGAGATAATTTTTTCAAGTAATTCGGTGGAGGGTCAAACATCATTTTACATGCATTAAATTGATTTTTAAAATTTTGATATACTATCCGTGCAAAATGTTTTATATTG
Source organism: Pterocarpus santalinus (assembly GCA_031439595.1). Taxonomy (NCBI): domain Eukaryota; kingdom Viridiplantae; phylum Streptophyta; class Magnoliopsida; order Fabales; family Fabaceae; genus Pterocarpus; species Pterocarpus santalinus. Next base: position 66,680,557 of record CM062532.1, read on the forward strand.
TTAACTAATTATATATTATTATTTGTGTGACTTATAAATTACTAAATTTTGTTTCACTAAGTGGTAGTGGCTACTGGAATCAAACAATATCATAGTATTTTGTCATAAATCATATTTATATTCAAAGTACTAAAATTTAAATATCTTTTAATAGTTTCATATATGAATTTTTTTTTTGTCTCCCTCTACCTTTAGCTAGTGAATTACTCTCATTACAAAAAAATTAGCTATTTACAATAGATAAATCTGTCACAAATAAGCTAAAATTGGCCACAAAACGACTACCTATGGTGGATTTGGGGCAGACTTCGGGCTACTACATACCCGTGAGCTACTCATTAGTCGCAGTGGCCCAATCCCCCACTAACATTTGCGGTAGATTTTGTTCTCTCTAATTTTTGATGGATTTTTCCCCTCTAAATTAGTTGTAGATTTTTCCCTCCCTAATTAGCAACAGACTTTTCTAATTAGTGGCTGCTAAGTCCACCGCAAATTACCAAATTTGGCAACAAAAGAAAAAAAGTTGTTCAAATGCTTCCTCCCAAATTGATAGTAGTAAGACAACACCACAATATCATACAATACATAATCATCGACAATGCAATAAATATGATAAATACCATCCATAATAAACACAAGTTAACATATTAATACCATCCAAAATCAATGCAAGTTAATATATTTTTAATACATAATCAACTCAAAAGTACAATATCATATAACACATAATCATCAACAATGCAACAATCACCAACAAAAATAAAATCAGTAAATAATATAAAATTAATAAGAGTTAACATACTTAACAATTTCAACAACATTAATAAAGCTAAAAAATAGAAGAAATATATTTATACATATATTACACAATAAAAAAAAAACTTGTTAATGACTAGCGATAGTGGCGGTGTGGTAGTGGATGAAGGTGGTTGGTGAGGTGTAGAAGGAAGAAGAGGGAGAAAAAAAAAGAGAAGGAGAGAGAGAGAGAGAGAGAGAGAGAGAGAGAGAGAGAGAGAGAGAGAGAGAGAAAGAGGGAGGGAAGGAGAGGAAGGAGAGAAAGAAGGATGACAAGGAGGAGGGTGGTGGCTGGAATAATGTAGGAGAAGAATGGAAGAAGAATAAATGGAGAGAAAAGGAGGAGAAAGAAGAAGAGAACAGAAGAAAATGAAGGATTATTGTTTAATAAAAATAAATTTGAAGCGACTTTTTAAAATTTTGTCACAACAAATTGAAAGAATCTTTAAACAATCGATAATTATTAGCGGCACTCTTGGACTCGCAAACTCCTGCATTTTTTGTTTTTTTGCTTTTTTTGAATTCGATTATTAGATTAGTAGTAGCAAATGCTACTTAGGCTGCAAATTGCTTCATGTGTGTTTTTTTTTTTTTTTTTTTGAATTCAAGTATTAGATTAGTGGCAACTTGGCTATCACAAGTTTTTTTTTTCTTAATTCAAGCATACCACAAACTCCTTCAAGTATTTATTTTTTTTTAATTCAAGTATTAGATAAGTGGCAACATTACAATTAAACCATTAGTGGCAATCTAGGCCATTGCAAACCCTTTTTTTTTTTTTATTTGAGCATTTGCTACCATAAATGCAAACTTCTACAAGTATTTTTTTTTCAAAAAATTCAAGTATTAGATTAGCGGCAGCCTAGGTCGCTGCAAATTTCTTTTTTTATTTACTTTGAATTTGAGCATTATATTGGTGGTGGCATTTCTCCTTCAAGTATTTTTTTTTTTTTAATTTCAAGTATTAATTAGCAGTGGCATTAGGCTGCCACAAACTCCATTTTTTTTTTCGAATTTGATCATTAGATTAAACGGTTAAAATATTAGCGGTGAACTCCTTCAAGTTTTTTTTTTTTTTAATTCAAGTACTAGATTTGGCCATCGCAAATTAATTTCAAGAAAATATTTAAATGAAAATTAATATTAACAGTAGAATTATCCACTGCAGTTTTTTCCTTTTTTAAGTATTGAAAATTTTGGTCTCATTGCGCCAATATTTGCCGCAAATCCGCAAATATCAGAGGAGAAGAAAGGAAGAGAATAAAGGGAGGAGAAAGAAGAAGAGAAGAGGAGAAAATGAAGGAAAGTTGTCTGATATGTGTTTAATGAAAATAAATTTGCTACGGCTTTTTAAAATTTTGTTGGCACAAATTGTACGAATCTTTTTTTAAACAATCGATGATTATTAGCAACCACTTTGGCCCTGCAAACTCCTTCATTTTTTTATTTTGAATTCAAGTATTAGATTAGCGACGACAAATGCTACTAAGGCCACAAATTTCTTCATGTGTTTTTTTTTTTTTTTGAATTCAAATATTAGATTAGTAGCAGCTAGGCCGCCACAAACCCTTTTTTGAAAAAAAAAAATTCAAGCATACCACAAACGATTAAACTATTTGTGGTGGCCTAAGCCGCAATAAACTCCTTCAAGTGTTATTTTTTCTTTTTAATTTGAGCATTTGCCATCGTAAACTCAAACTCCTACAAGTGTTTTTTTTTTTTTTAATTTCAAGTATTGGATTCGGCCACTGTAGGTACATTTTTTTTGGAGACATTATCTTAATAATATGTCGTTGCAAATTAATTTCAAAAAAATATTTAAATGAAAATTAATATTAGCAGCAGAATTATCTGCTGCATTTTTTTTCTTGGTTTTTTAGTTTTGAAATTTTTGGTTTTGTTGAGGCAAATATTTGCCGCAAATTCACTAGCAAATTTTGCACCGCTAATTAACATTTTTCTTGTAGTGTCTCCACCTGATGTACACTTCTTACTAGGGTTTTTACATGAATTCTTCACTCGTATCCAAACTTTTTAGGGTGTGTTTGATATGAGAGTAAAAGAAGGGGAGAAAATTTTATAGATAAACTTCATATGTAATTTTACATATGAAACTTATTCATGAAAATTTCTCTATACCTGTAAAAAAATGAAAAAATTTCCCTCTTTTTTACCATCTTTTTTACAATGGGTGCTACCCTAACTTTTTTTTCAATATATTATTTTCTAATCCTATCTTATATAGTGTATCCACTTATTTAATACAACAATCTCATCTCTACTATGCATTACAATTAAATCCTTTAAATATTTGTAAAAGTGTGAATTGAATTATAGATTAGTTAATCTTTTTAAGTATCTGTTGGTGTAAAACACGTGTAGGAGAATGGATAAATTATGTTACTCAAGGTCGAATGTTAGAAAACTTATAGTGATATCTAGTAGTAACTTATGAGTGATTAATTGGTATTACTCGAAAAGCTTTTAAATTAATTTTTTTGTTCTAAACCACCCATTTTTCAGTTCAAGTTGGGTCAACCTATTATAGGGTAAAGCTTTCTCGGTGTTAATTCTTTCCTAAAATACTCAAACACAAGATTTTGTTTAAGAGAAACAAATGCCGAACTACTTGAATCTATCAATCGTTGGTTATTAAGAGTTTAATTTGAATATATTACTAATATAAATTTGTTATACTTTTAATTAATGATATGTGTGATTTTTTTTTTTTGTATTTTTAGTACCTAATCATTACATAATTAAATGATAATATAAAAAATTTATATTGAATACATTAAAATTAAATATCTGAATCAATGTATTTCAACCTTGAAGTGTATATTTATTGATGAATAATTAGAATAAATGCCACTATTAATGTCACAAATTGCTCAATGAATTAATAAGCTTTCAATTGTCAATATAACACTAACTAAAAACTTCATGGTATTATTACATCGCCATTTTTTGGGTTTTTGTCAAGCCTATTGATGCGTCAAATATACAATTTACAATTGATCAATTAATCTGTGTTGAATTTCACATAAGGTTGTACAATAATTTATAAAGAAATTAATGTTTTAATAATTGGTTTTATTGAAAATAGATGCGTGCCACCGAGGTAGGGACGCTGTGAAAGAAATGTACAACAAATTAGGAGATTAATTTTGATATATTATTAATATAAAAAAATTTTATATTATATCTATTAATTATATACTTTTATTTATAAAATTTTTAATATAATAAATAAGTAATTTAAATATTTTTATTAATATAATAACATATAATTAAATATTTATATAAATTTTTTTATATTAATAATATATTAAAATTAAATTCATAAATTAAATAAATTTTTTTCAAAATTAAAGAAAAAAAAACATGTTTCTAAATACTCACATAGTCCAATATTTGCCCCTTTTTAGTCGGGTTTTGTATTTTTATATTTTCTTATCTTATTCAACAAGCTGGGTGACCGTACCATGATGTGTCATCAGCCATCGGATAAACTGCTTGGACCATTTCCTAGGGAGAAGTGCTACTGGGTGCGAAACAAAATTCATACAAAAATACAGTAAACCAATCATGGGGAGTTTTGGATTGCGGAGAGGGAAGAGAAAAATGCAAAACGCAAAATAATAGCACTGTAAGTGCCTTTTCGTACGTCGTTTCAGGAAAGAAACTTCGTACTATTTAATATTTTCCTTTCCTAGGTATTACAAATTTCGGGGAATGGATGATTTCAATTAAAAATTTTATATAATTTTATTATATATTAATTTTTATTATTAATTAAGAATATAATGCCAAGTATAAAATCTAAAATCTGCAAAAATATCTAATGCCAAGTATAAAATCTAAAATTTATAAAAACCAAGTATAAAATCTAAAATCTATAAAAATATCTAATGCCCAGTATAAAATCTAAAATTTATAAAAATATTTAATCAATAATAAAAATTAATATATAATAAAATTATATAAAATTTTTAATTGAGAGTGCCATTCCCACTAATTTCGTCCATGTAGTAATTAAGGTCAAAGCTAATAGAGTTTAAATCGTTTTCTTTTCCTTTGAAAAACAAATACTATTGCTTTTATATTTTTTTTGGATAGCCTCTATTTTTTTTCCAAAAAAATCAGTAACCTTTTTGACCAGAAAATAATAAAAAAGAAAGTTCTTCAACTTTGAATTTAATTTTTTCTATGTGTTGAATTTAATTTTTATTATTCACACACGACCTTCATTTTCTTATTATATCTTCGTAATATTCTTCCATTTTTTTAATTTCAAAACTAATCGTCTTTTGCAATTTTATTATTTATATCGAACATATTTCAACTGGCGTTATGCAGTGATCCAGAAATTTCCCCTCTCATTTGAAAGATATATATATATATATATACTATGGCGCGTTTCGTTTTGATGATAGGATAAAATTTTTCTATAGAGTTAGTTTATATAAATTAAATTTTTTATTTATATTTTATAGAAAATGATTATATTACTATACAACATGTGTTCTGAGAAGGGAATCATGTGGCTAACGCTTTTGATCGTTTAGGTCACTCACTAGACTTTGGTGTTACTTATTTTGAGAGCTCTCGTATTGCTGAGTTTTCTCATAGCGTGCGTTTGGAATGGGAGAAAAGTAAAAGAAAGAAAGAAAAGAGGAGGGGCGAATGCAATTATCGAGATATTTTCTTTCATTTGGATTAGAAGAAAAATAAAAAAAAGGAAGACTTTAGATATGAAATTTGTACAAAAGTTTTCTCATCTCAAAGGCAAAGAAAACTATTCATTATAGAACTTTACACTTTTATCCGAGTGCTAATCTTCGAAAAGACAAATAGGAAGTGTTGCAATATAATCTTGGTAAAGATACCTTTTATTTAATATTTATTATAAAATATATTTATTTATATGAACAAATTATTAAAAAAATATTTAATTTTGAGATAAAATAAAATATTTGTATTTTATCATATAATTTTACTTAAAAAATATATTTATATTTATTAAGGATATATATATTATTTTATATTTATATAATTTTTTTCTTTTATTTTCTCTTAATCCAAACAATAGATAAGAAAATATATTTTTTTCTTTATTTTCTTTTTTTTTTCATTTTCTTTCTTCTTATTTTCTTTCTTTTCATTCTTTTCTCTCATCCAAACAAAGCAATAATGATATTGATGGCATAGGGTTCCTGAGGGGACGATTAGGAATTTTTTTTTTTTCTAGTTTAGGTTTGTTTGTCTGTGAAAAAAAAACCATATTAAATTGTTTGTTAATTTATATTTTTTATTTTTTAATATAATTGTAGAATAATTTATATTATATTTATAATTTAATTTTGTATAAAATAGAATTAATACTATTTTCGTAATCATAAATACAAAAATTAATTTTAATATGAATTTAATTTTTATATATTAATAATATAAAATAATTTTATATTATTGGTACATAAAAATCAATCTATTTTAACATATTATTAATATAAGTTTTTTATACTATTAATTAATTATGTCATATTTTTATATAAATTTTAAATTATTTTAATTACGTAACTATATACAATTAAACCCTACAATTAAATGTCATAAGTGCAACAAATTAAATTAAATTCTAATCTATATACCAAATTTTTGTAACTGTAGTTATAGTACTTGCTCCTATTAGAGGTGTTCAAAGGATGGGTTTGATCAAACCCAGATTCGATCCAATTTTTGGATCGAATTATTTTTTTTGAGTTTGAACCCGACCCGATAATAACTCGACTAGAGACTAGGTCATACTGGGTTAACTCGAATTTTAAATAATATATAAAGATATGAATATTATACATAGTAAAATTTTAAAAGTAAGAAATAAAATTTAAAAGATATTATACAATATATATTTTAAAATAAACTATATCAATATAAAAATAACATCAAGTTATCTAAAATATATTAATTAAAGTATAAAAGTATAAAATTTTATAACTTATTACTAAATATTTTAAAAAATATAACTTATAAAAAAATTTTTGACTTTGAGCCAGGTTTAGCCAACCCGAAGTATAACCCGAATTTGACTCGAAAAGTGCATTGGGACAAATTTTAGAGCCCAAACTCAGCCCGATAAATTTCTGGTCGGGATAGGTCATCGAGCTGGACCGGATCTTGTACAACCCTAGCTCCCACTTGTTACTTGATTGATAATCCAATGGTTGATAACAATATATGTGATACATGCCACAATCTCATAATTTAATACTGTCTTTTATTTTAATTTATTTATCAATTTAAATAATTTGATATATTATTAAATTAATATATCTGGTATGCCAAGTTGTTTAAATTGATAAATAAGGATATATTTGATTTAATTTTTGGGAGAATTATTTAAAAAAAAATTAAAAAATTATATTTAAATAAATTATTTTTAAAAGAATAATTTTTATTTAAATAAGATAAAATAAAATTATTATTTATTATTATTGATATAAAATAATAATAATAATAAAATTTATTTTCAAAAAAATTAAAATAAAAAATATTTTAAAAAATACTTTTTTGAAAAAACTTTTAAAAATTTTAAAAATAAATTTAAAATTTTTTATAAATTTAAATATATTAATTATTATAAATTTTTATTTTCATACTGATAAAAAAAAATTTAACCTCCCAACATTAAAACAAACGGATCATTGAAACGGAGAGTATCGCCTCAGGTCCTGTCAATTTCAAAGACAAACCTTATCTGCAAAACTGCACCGTTGCTTAACAGCCACCTTTATTATTTTATTTTATTTTTCTTTTTATAAAAGCTACCGTTGCTTTCCCAGAACAGTACTCCATTTAAAATTCAAGTATCGTCACTGATTCCACGTCCATCTCTCTTCCTCTTACCCCTCCGGTCCCCAACCCCCTACACTCTACAAACTGCACTAGGAGCCAAACACCCCAACGGTTGTTGCATTTTTTTTCTGAATAATAATAATAACAGGAAATATTAATTCAAATTATTTTTATACTTAGTCAGAGTAATCAAAATTAACGCTACAAGGTCAAAAATAAGAAATCAGATCATTTTAATTTTTAATTTTGATTTGTGAACTATTTTTCTTTTCTACCATTGCTGGCCCCTCATTTTTTGTTTAACTTTTTATTTTTATTTTTTTGGTGCATAACACTTTTTGTGAACTTACATCTGTGACTGTTCTCTTTTCTGATGTCTGTTCAACGCTCAACCTCACGCGACAATCACAGGAAGCGCAAGGAATTTTCAATGCAACTGCACAAGGCTTCATAAACACGATATTGACAGTGAACCAGGCCAAAAACTGTGCTGTCAGAGGGGCAATTCGGTCAATGCGCCAACTCTAACCACCGTTCCAAAGCTTCAGTTACACACAGCCAGGCAGACAGTTTCAATTTTCAGCGTCACCAGAGACGCCCCCGTATGACAAAACTACCCTTGAGTTTCTTCCCCCCCTGGACCCCTGTCTGTCCCGATGAAAGCTTCCTGATTTGTCAGGTCAGGGGCATTATCGTCACGAAAGAAGTCACGCCCTACAGGCATTGCCTCATCCGGAAAAACAACCAGAAAATAGGGTGGGCTTTTCTGTCTGCTATTCTGCACCCATCCCATGCCACCATCGTGATCACGAAAGGAGGGAAGGGGCCAACCCACCTTCCATTTCCCAAATCAGAAGGGCATTTTCGGTATTAACCATCCCCAAGACATAAGCAGACTGCGCACTCGAATCTGCCACGTAATACTACACGTGGCAACCATCCCAATTCTGTGCTCGTTGCCTTTAAATAATCCACCGCCTTCTGGTTTGCTCCTTATCCTCTTCTTTTCTGCACAAAACCCGCCACCACACGCAAAATAACAAACCAAGCTCTCCCCTCGCCGCCGGCGAAACACTCGCCGGAAAATCCGAACAACGTGCGGGAAGATGTGGACGCTCCGGTGATGGCCGTTGATCTCGATGTGTTAAGGAAGAAACTGACGTTGTGGTGGCGTCGCTTGTTTGGGAACTGCAAGCGTATATGGTAGAAACCCTAAGCAAAAGCGACTTTACTTAGCAGAGTTTTCAAGTTATTCCATGCTTAATCTCGCAAACCCGAGTCAAATTGTGCCTATAAAATATTCCCATAGAAAAATTAAAGAGACTCGTTCTATTACCATTTTCAGTGTCTCCAGTTTTTCCCAGAACTGCATTTATTGTTAATTATTTTCTTTTTCCATTTCTTTTTTTTTTTCGTTTGGCATAAATTTTTTTTTTTGGTTTGAAGTCAAACTACTACTGCAAACAAAGTTCTGTGTCCTTGAATTTTGAAATCGAAGGCGGAGAATCAAGAAAAAGCGGTGTTGTCTCTGCTTCTGCAGAATTTTCAGAGATTCAATTCGCTTTTTTACATTGTTCTGTCTTCTGACTCGCAATTTAAGAATCAAGCTCGAGCTTCAGAAATCGAAGTGAGAGAGACTGTGATTCGGTGTTGGAGCCATCGTTATCTTCATAATCATTTTCATCGCCGTCTTCGTCATGCCTTTTGCGATGAAGATTCAGCCGATTGATTCCGACGTTGGTGAAGAGGGGACAAGGCTGGAGCTGGTCAAGCCGGTTGCCAAGTCGCGGTTGAAGCGGCTCTTCGAGCGCCAATTCCCCGGCGTTCTGAGAAGCTCGGCGGCGGAGAAGATCGCCGGCGAGGAGGCGCATTCCGGCAAGGATGGCCCCGGCAACGGATGGGCCGATTTGGAACCGAGCTCGGTGTGTCTGGCGAGAATGGTGCAGAGTTTCATGGAAGAGAATCACGAGAAGCACTCGGTTTCCGTCAGGTGTTCCCGTAACCGCTGCAACTGCTTCAACGGCAACTGCGACGACGGTTCTGACGCCGAAAGCGGCGAATCAACCCATCCTTCCTCCGGCGAAGCTCTGGAAATCCTCAAGGTACTAATAGCTTAGAGTATCGATTGATAATTTTAGAAGCTTTTCAAAAGAAAGAAGAGAGAATCACGGTTTTCTGGTTTCGAAATTGAAATGAGTATTGTTGTGATATTGGACAGGGTGTGGTGACATGTGAGAACGTGTACGAGAGGAATTTGCTAGCTGACACCGCCAAGATCGTTGAGAAGAATAAGATAATCTGCAAACGCAAAGACGGTGATTGCAGAAAGGTCGTTACCGAGGGTTTGTTGGCTCTCGGATACGACGCTTCCGTCTGCAAATCTCGCTGGGAAAAATCTCCCTTCTATCCAGCCGGTACTTTCTCTCTCTAATTCCCTGTTTGGTTGCTGGGGAACACGAGTATTTCGGCTAGATAAAATTAACTAGCTCTATCTGGAAAATTCCAATAAGGAACTGTACGAAATTAATATAAAAATTTTCATATTACGTATTATTATAATGTCTCTGTGTCTTTGTTAATATAAAATCGTTGATATTTTTAATTTTTTACGTTCTGCAGGAGAATATGAATACATCGACGTGGTAATTGGGGACGAGCGGGTGCTAGTTGACGTTGATTTCAGATCAGAATTCGAGATTGCTCGGCCAACAAAGGCCTACAAGGCGATCCTTCAAACCCTTCCCTACATATTCGTCGGAAAGTGCGACCGGCTGCAGAGCATCGTGACCATCGCGGCGGAGGCGGCGAAGCAGAGCCTGAAGAAGAAGGGCATGCACGTTCCGCCGTGGAGAAAGGTCGAATACGTCAAAGCCAAATGGCTCTCCCCTCACACGCGAACTTTTCCCCAAGTGCCTTCCTCGCAAGGGATCAAAGAGGAAACGGAGAAAAAGCAGATTTTGATGGGAAATAACGGTAGCGAGTTTGAACTGGGTCGCGACGAGTTCGATGAGTCGAAGGGTGTGCTTCAATTGAAGCCACCGGAGCTGAAGCCCAAGAGCTCACTGTCTGCTTTGGCTGCTGTGTTAAATGAAACCCCATAAAATTTTGTATTTTTTTTCTTTCTTTTTTTCTTACCCCTGTAAGATTTTAATTCTCTCGAGTGAGGGTTGTTAAAATCTTGTATTGTAAAACTGTTAAGAGCTCTGTCCCCTTCTGCTTTTTTATGTAAGGGATGAGTCTTATTTACTAATAATATGAATAAGATAATGATGAGGTATTTTTAGTTGTTATTAGGAAAATTGAGAAGATGATTCTTAACGTATTTGATACTATAGATTGCTTTTGGTGTATGGTGTTTCCTTGACTTCATTTATCTATTCCTTCTGGGATCGGTCAAAGTTGTTTAATTCTCGGAGCATTGTGGGGAAGAGGGGAATTTGGGGAAAAGAGTAAAGATAGATAGTTTGTAAACTACTCTTCTGTTTGGAATTTGATTCTCATTCTTTTCTTCAAGAAGAAGAAATGGAAGTTGATGAAAACATCAGCTGGTGCAGTTGTGTAGATGCCTTGAAACGTACTCTGAAAAAAAGAATTAAGTATTTTGCAACCATGATATATATATATATATATATATATATATATATATATATATATATATATATGCTTTTTACCTTGCTTCAAGTCCTCATTGCAGACTTGCAATGCAACTATATTGCTTATTTGACAATTGATATTTTGAGATGATTTAGAAATAAAACCGCTATTGATTCTGTCGCAGGTTGCTTTTCCATTCCACTTCTCAGTTCTCACTATTCATCATCGTCGTCATCATCATCCTCAAAATGACATGAGATCTTCTTCACATAGACATACGTCGTGAAAAATTCCGTTCATACTGTGGTGCTTGCTTGTTGCACGGAAAATGTTGGAGGTCTCTGGAGTCCTGAGCTGCACCCTTTTTCACATTTTATTTTATTTTTTTTCTACTTTCACTTCTCGATTCTTCAGTTTTAGACAACTGTTTGCTGATGTAAACCTTATTTGTCTGTTTTCACGCGTCGTACGAAACCTTGTGGATCCACAGTGTCTCGGAAATTGCACTCCTCTTTCCCTTTATTTTATGCAATAATGTACTTGACAATTCAGGTGCTGACAATTGTGGTGCTTTATATTCTAGTCAAAATTAGGGGTTGTATTTTTTATATGATATTGAAGTTTTATATATACTAAAATATAAAAATTAAAAAAATTTATACGGATGTAAGATTTATTGAAGTCGAAAATTTTGATTTCATTATAAATAAAAAATAAATTATTTTTTAATTAAATTTAAAATTTTTGATTTCATCTTATTATAAATTAAAAATTTCAATTTCAACAAATCCCATATTAATGTAAATTTTTCTCAATTTTCATATTTTTCATTCAAATATCATATAAGAAAAAAACACCCACAAAATTATTATAGCATTATTTAATTTCGTATATAGTTTTTTTTTTCCAAATAAATAAAACAAACTTGTGCTTGCTAGCTGTGCTAACTCTGACCGAAGAAAATCTTGACGGTTCGTAGCATAAGCATTCGTGTATCAGTCTACATTCATGAAACGTTGACAATAGTTCACGGTACACTGGTGTACCACGATTTTTTCCAGTAAATCAACGGTTAAAATTTTTTACAATATGAAAAGATAAAATAAATCATCTTCTAATAATTATTTTACAATTGTGACATGTGCAATTTTAAAGCTGTTTCACATGTGGTAGTTTTAGTTATACGGTGTTATTTTTTATCAATTGAGAGTTATTCCGGTGTTATTAAATCTAAAAATAATTTTAGAATTATTGTACATTTGTCCTATTTCTTTTATGCAATTAATATTTTTTACGTGTTTCACCAGTTAATTACGAAATAAATGAGGGTATAATGTTAATAATGATAATTACAATTATAGTATTATTTATTGTTTACTTATGATCATTATAATTATAATAAATATTATTTATAATATTATTGTGATAATTATAATTATAATATTATTTATCATTTATAATTACAATAATAATAGTAACATTTTTAACAGCTACAATTATAATAATATTAATAATAATAATTTAATTTTAATACATTATCCGTATAAAAAAAAATTACAAATATATCTAATCATATATTGTCATGTGAGCAAAAATATTTAACTTAATAATTTATTACTTTAAAATTCTTATGAACAGAAATATAAGATTGAATGACAGTACAAAACTTAGTCCGACAATATTGTGGGTTTTTTAGCATTGCTAAACTCTCCAAACTATTTAAAAACTACTATTATAAAGTCATACAAATATTATTTGATAACATAATATAAAATTTATTCTCAATAAATAGAAGCTTCATAAGTAATATTTAGAAAATTGCTCTTAAAATTTAAATAACTATAATAGGCAAAGATATTAAAAAAATGATAAAATTGGATTTCTCACAGTGACTATAATGGACATAGTCTTAAAATCTAAAATGATTCATAATAGACAAAGTAATTTCTACTTTGCCTATCATTAAAGAAAATGATAATATTGGACTTTTATTAAAATAGGTTATATTAATTTTAAAATTTTAAATAGAGAGTACAAATTAATTTTAAGAAGTATCTTATAAGAGTTCTCAAAAGTACTCATTGACTTTTGAAAATCAAGAATAAAAACACTCAAGCTTTTTCATCAACTAAATTAAAATAATGGCTTATATATTTCATAAATAGGAGCACCCACTCAAAAACACTACCTAATCAGGCTCAAAACTATTTTACATCATTAGTACATTAAAATTAATCACTATTAATAATAATGTAGCTAATAATATAATAATTTATAATAAAATTTATCATTATAAAATTTACATTAATATTAATAGGAGTACTAATTTAATCAAATGGTATTAATGAAATAATAATAATAATAATAATAATAATAATTATCATCATCATCATCATCATCATCATCATTATGTTTACAAGAAAACTACATTTATCTTATTGGAAACTGAATGTCATCAGTGGAAAAAATCTTGTTCCAAGATTGTAATCATTAGAAATCTGCACAATGTCTTACATATTAACTAAAATCTTAGATATTTATATTATCTTGTGTAATATTAAATCAAATACGTTAAGTTTGTTTTATATTTATGGTGAAATTAATTAACTCAATTGATTATAATAATAAATCAAATACAATAAGTTTATGTTGTATTTATGGTGAAATTAATTAGCTCACAATTTGTTATATTATATTTTTACTTAAATAAATCAACTCATTATACTACACCTCATTTATATACCAAAAAATGTTGCACCTCACCTCGTTTGAGAAATTAAGATATATGCACCTCACTTCGTATGAGAAATATATATACACGATGAAAAACCCAGTGCTAGACACTTCAACAAACTCGGCTTTACATCTAAAGCCGATAGTGTCTGTTTATGTCATTTATCAACATTTTTTTAATTTATTAAATAATTTACTGATAACTGTTGGTACATGCATGACCTCATAGTATTTGTACCATGTAAGATTTATCTCACCTAATCTAAGCCTTCATCCTCTTCTAATTAATATCAAACGGTTTTAAAATTCTGGTATATCAGTGTACCAGGATTGGGGTTGGAGCATTGTAAACGCTTCCCTACATTCATATTGCAAAAAATTATAAGCAAAAACCTCAAGTTCATCACGCTGAAATCAGTACTGTGTAAAACAATTATATTTTTTTGGTTATAATTTGATTTAAGAGAGTCAGACAGATTATACGAGAATTAAATAAATTTTTACAAGAAAATTTTTTATCCCAAATGTATGTAGAGATTTAGAAATAAGATCGAGTGGCGTTTATTGAGGATTTGATGTGTGACCGATAATTGTTATTCAATAACTGGAGTTTGTTTGCTGTTTTATATACTTTTAAGTTCTTGATATGAATATTTTTCATTTTTATTTTTCAAATTATTGCTTCACCTTGGTGAGAGTCTAACTTTCCAGGTATGGTGAGGTGCTTAAAAGAGAGCGTCCTCAATGATGATTTTTTTTTTTAATACACAAAAAATTCTAGGATCAAAACTAAAACTTTTTGTTTAAGAGACTTAAACTCTTTCCACTCGAATCAATCCAGTACTTTTCTAAATATTATTATAAATTGCTTTTCATATATTCTACCCAGATAGTTGAGGTTTTTCTCGCAAATTCTTTAAAATTGACTTTTGAAACCGTGTTGTGCGAGATCTCTCTTCTTTAGTCAAATATGCATTTGATCCTTGAAACAAACACGCTATTATCGTGTTTAGAAAGGTTTTTGAATGATTACTTTCTTCAAGTCTTTAATCCTATTTGACATAGAGTAGTAGATTTTTTTTCTTTTTTGATTAACATAGAGTAGTAGATTTATAACACAAGTTGAGTGTTTAAAATAATCAAAATATATAAAGGCAAATCTAAAATTTCAAAAGGATTTTGGCATGTTTCAGCTAAGAAATCATTTGCCGTGAAAGGTCCTTCCGGTTAATAATGTATTCCTGTAATTGTGAATTCCTTTCAGATCTAAGGTTTGATTGATTGGGTAGGAGAACGTTAAAATGTTCCACTCATTCATTGTCACTGGATGATCTAATTGTCTTTCATCTTTAAATTTGCTTTGTGGACCTTATACCAGCTTCCGAATGGGATAATTTCCAATGCAAGTTTTCGATCTCCAACCTAGGTACACCTATGCTTATTAAGTATATTGTAGGTTTCGTTAAAAGTTTTCATTAAGTATCTCGATTTTATTGAGCGGATAATTGTAGGTCCGTGATTACAGTGATTTCTTTATGGATAATGTTCAACTGAGATTTAATGACCGGTAAGCTAGGTAGATACCTATCTTCTGCTGGTAGAGTGACCTTTAATATTGTGCTGGTTGGTCTCTGTGGATCACATGACCTTATCTCAGCTTTAAGGTAGGAGTTAGAACTATACATTGACAAAGTAATTACTAGTAGGTACTTTCTTGCAGTGGTATACTGGCACTCGAGAAAGTTTGAAAAATGTCTTTAGTCAGATGAGATTTGATGAGAGTTAAAAGTCATTAGTCTGACAGAGAATTGAGCCTGATAAAAGTTTAGGTGATAGTGGCATTGAAGATGTAACGAGCATGAATAGGGCACTTATTTGAAAATTAGGCTAGGCTAGAATACTACTAAAAACTAAAGTGGCTTTACAGGTGTAAATCGTCATATTCAAAGGTCTATCTTGTGCTAGAAGGAACGTCTCCAGTTCGTCTCTTCCTACCTCCTAGCTACATTCTGAAAGCCATAGGACACTTCACCAGAGTGTCGGTTGGATCATTGGTAATGTGAATCTATCTAGAAAGACCATTGGGCTGAATATCAAATTCTTAAGATTTTTTTTCTTCTTTTAATTGAAGACTTTATTATTACCTTTCATGAATTGACCTTTACCAGTTTGATTACTTGAATCGTCCCCTCCTATCTCCATGAGACACAATCTATTATGATCTATGTACAGGGATATAGCGTGTTTGGGGTTGGCAGTGTGGATTGGGATAGGAAAAAGACCTGTTTTGAAGAAATTCGTATAAACTTTGTAAATAATTCAAAAAACCATCTTGAAAAGTTATGATTTTTCATTTGCCTTTGGATACATTCTGCCGACGCTAACATAATCATGATTATCCAGATTTGTACATTATCTTTAAAGGATTGCGCCATTACCTATTGTCTAAAAGATTTTCGCCTTGGCTTAAATATCTTTCAGGGACTATATACCTCATTTACAATACGGTGGATTTAACTTGCCACTTGTTAAAAACTTACAAAACCTGTCAATTAAACATGTTGATTATGGCCCTTGTTGTCATGAACATGCATGTCGTTTTTTCTTTTTGGTCAGAACATGCACGATTTCGAATTGGACAAAATATATTACTCTTTAGTGGGGCATTAGCCTAAGCTAACTATAGATTGGACTTACTTTAATGGGCTGACTATGTATTCAGAGTTAGGAATAAGTTGGGCCAACATGTAACAGGCTTTAATGGGTGTTTGGACAATCAGTTCAGACCCAAAAAAAGACCCAAAATGTAAGATGAAAAGAACAACGATTGCATCACAAAGTTCTCAGGGCTCACGGATGATTTGAAATTGTTTTTGATCCAAAAAAAAAAATGGGAAATTGTTGCTTGATCAGGCTTTGCTACTATTGCATGGAGTTAATTACTTGATTCTCTGGTGGAAAAAAAAAAAGCGCCGCGCAGATTGTATATGTTTCAATGGTTATAAGCCATGTGTAGTTGTGGGGTCCACATGACAAGGCATTTAACTAATACTTTAGGAAATATTTAGTTAATGATTGAGATTAATTTTAACATTAAAATTGATTAAAAAAATATTCTAATTTCTTGGTATCTAAATTCTGTCAGAAAAAGAAAGAGAAATAAAATTTCTAGCTTTGTTCTTCTTCTTCGATTTCATAATTATTCTTACCCGCCATATTTGACGAGATAATAGCCTAGAGTTGTCTAAGATTTGTATTTTATACCACTAGAAATTCATCAATGAAAGACTGAAATTGTATTGTAAGGGTATAAAATAAGGTTTTGCATTTTATGTTGAACAAAGAAAAACAAGAATACCAAAAAGTAAGCTACTAGAAGAAGGGGTTGGATATCTGAGGTACTCACCAACAAGTTGGCCAATTCCAAATCACAGCATAGAAAAACTATCCACCAAAAAATAACAAAAAAAAGAGAGAAAATGATAACAATAAAAGTGTGGAAAAAAAAAACTAAAACCTAATTAGATTAAACACAAACTAGTCTAAGATTTTTTTTTTTTGGGGCGTAGGTTTCACAACACAGAGAAGTAAACATGAGGTAAGCACCGTCAACCCCATGTGGTGCGACTACAGCAGAGCAAGTTCACTATGACGGCCCCACTAATATCGATTGCAGTTGGGATGAGGGTGTGGGGGCTGATAGAAATGGGATACGATGGAGATGGTGGTTGATTGTGGTGGTGCACGAAGGTTGCGACTATAGGGAAAGATGCAGTTATGGGTGAGCCAGAGCAGTGGTTCTAATTCGCAGTTAAGGGTGGTGAAGAGTGGCTATGGTGGAGGGCGATTTCTGTTCAAGTGATGGTGCAACAATGGTTGAAAGAGGGCGGCGATGCGGTGGTTGAGGATGATGTAGCAGCGGTGGCTACGACATGGACTTGGCGGCGGTTAGGGGTCGTGGTTCACTATAGAAGTTCAAAGATGGTTGTTTTAATTTGAGTTGTTTTGGTATATGATTTGGTTTGGTTGATTTCTTTTGCCATCCTAAGATCTGATTTTGGTATAGTGATCCTTTGACATAATTTCAACTAATATTCAGTATTTATTTTTTCTTTTTTTGTTTGGTTTGAAATTTAAAATTAAAATATAGTACAATTAAAAAACTAATTAACCTGATAATCCAAGCTCACCTAACATTGGCCCACTCAAGCTAACTTACACGTGCAGCCTGTTCATTAATGCACGTCACTTCTTCATCGTGCAGATAGAAACTTCATCTTTACCAGAGCAATCACCTCTGGACAAACCACGACAAAAAAAGTTTTTATCAAACAAACTGCTGTAGCAATCAAGTTATATAATCTGAAAGAAAATTATTGAAATTTGTAGCAATGTGATAAACATTTCTTTTAAATTTTTGTTCTACTTGAAATAAAAACTTTTAATTCACCTTCTATTATTAACGAGCATAATGGAGCTAATCGTTGATAGTGTGTTCTTGGCCCAATAGCACCCCTTCATTGATATCGAAGATCTCCCCCTGAGGGGCAGGTCTCTCTCTGTCCCCGTTTTTTTTTTTCCTTGAAATGTAGGTACCTTTTTTAGTAAAAAAAGAGGAGGTATATTTTATAAAATAAAATATACAATTCCAATTATTAATAAAATTTAATAAAATAAATTATTTTGAATACATTATTTGTTATTATGTAAGTGTTTATATTTTGATGAAATTTCAAATTTTTTTATTAATAATATAATAATTTTTCCCCCAAAATACATTTCATATATTACTATAGTTTAAATTAGATGAAAAAAATTGACAAAATATTCTTTCTTTTTTTGATAACTTCGGACTCAAGAGACAAATTTGACGAGATATTCTTTCTTAATTTGGAAAATGTTTAATTGGTATAGGTACTTAACTTTTTTTGGTTAAAATTTTAGATTTGAGAGTTATGAATGAAAAAGAATTAATACTAAAAGTTTTTATTGTTAATAATAATAATTTAACCTGATTTAAAATAAAATACTTAAAGTTGAATATTTTAAATAATGGTAGTTTAGATTATTAAAAAAATAAATTTAAAATTAATGGAATGTATTAAGCAGTGTGTTTATTAATTATTTGCCAAATAACAGCAATAGCGTGACCAAATGAGTCACTGTGGTGTTTTTCGAACATTAGCCGGACATGCTTTGGCTCCGAACTCGGGACCATGGTATTAGCATCGGACACGAAAGGACAGGACTAGGATCAAAGTCTGAGCCTGGAGTCTTATTCCAACGCCATTTTTCTTCAGATCCCATTTTCCTTGTTGCTTGCCGTTACCCTCAAGTTTCAACGCCCCCTTTACTTTTCAGCCCGATGATTCTGCTCATTGTTCCTTCCACCACATTTGCCACATAACAAAAGGGGGTCTCTTTTTGCATTTGCATCGCTCTACTCATTGGTGGTCATGTTCATGTTCATGGAAACCGTTCTCTGCATTCTTCTACTCTTTCTTTTTCTCTTTGCAATTGGGTCCTCCCAGATTCAGAATTTGCACCAGGCGTATGTGATTCTCTTTTTCCCTCCCTCTCCCTCACAGTTTGTAATAATATGTTCAGTTCCGAGATCTGGTGACTGTTAACGATTAGGCTCCGTGTTTGCAAAAGCTTTGATTTTTGGGCTCCGTGTTTGCAAAAGCTGAAACTTTTTGATGTTTTGTATCATGGCAATGCGTCTTGTTCCCTGATTTCGTCATTGGGGTGACGTGGGATTTGCTTGCATTTGTGTATGCTACGTTGGTTTGAAACATTTTTAGATTTTCAAGAGGTGAAGGGATGGATCTATTTTATATGTTGATGAAAAATTTCGAGCCAATATGAGCTGGTATTTACCATCAGAACAAGGATAGCTATTGATTTTCCTTGCCCAGTTAGCATTGCAGTTTTTCCCTCCTAAATGCTTATGTATGTGCTTAGGTAACTGTAATTAGACCCAGTCTGAGCTTAATGGTCAATGATGGATTGGTTGCCAATATATCAATACGTAGTTTGTAGAATTGGAATGCAACTTATGTTGTATGGGTATCAGCTAGACATTATTGCAATGGATGAAAATTGCTTCAATTATATTCACAATTTTTCTTATTTTCAGTTGCTATTACTGCTGGGTTACTGATTGTGCAGTTTAAGTTGCTTAGATGTTCAAATCTCGAGATTTATGGATTTTTCCTTATGAATTGATATTTTTCTGTCAATTGGGAAGTACCGTTTTGGTGTAGTGAGAAAACAGAAGTTTTTGTGGTTTTTCGAATGCAAGGTGTTGCACAGAATAATTTATGTACGGTTAGTTCAGACTTAGTCTTGATGGTACTGTACTGTGAGTAGTTCACAATATGAATAAAATATGGGACGCACTATAGACTTACGGCCACAGCGATGACAGAAATTCAAGTGAATAATTTATCTGATCTCAGTTGGTCGTATGTAGATTTGTGGAATTGTCTTAACCTTAGAGTGGTGCCAAAATGTATCTTTTATTTGTTGGAAGGTTGAGCTTGTCTAATAAACCCAGTATTTTGGGACTGTTATTGTTATCAGTATCTATTTATGATGACAATAAACAACTTTTTTGGTTTTTGCTGTTATACTCGTTGTTCTTCTTTTGTTCTGCTGCTATTGGTTGTTGTATGACTGAGTTTCTTCTGGTTGTTATGAGGTACATTTTAGTATCCAGCTGTTGTAAGCTGCCCTATTCTTACCCAATATTTGTATGTACAGGTTTCCCATTGTGGAACCTGATCCTGGTCATACTAAACTTCGTCTTTCAAGAGAAGGTTTGGAGGCTATTGAGAGAATAACAAACCCCATTGCATCTGTGGCAGTAAGTTTGACTGCATCCATTGTTTGTATTTTGTATTTTACCTGATATGCGATGAAGATTTTCATGGTGCTTGGATTGATGATGGGTGGACTGGTTTTATATGTAGTGGTTGGTTAATATCATGTTGATTAACATTTTCCGTGCTGACAAATCATCTTTCCCTGAATTTATTTCTGACTGATATTTGAGCAATTGCTCTTATTTGTTTTTTTAAACTCTTTAGAGCTGGCTGTTGACAAAAATTGAACCATGAATTTGAAGTAAAAGGCATTTAACCTGTTGCATGAGTTACAAGGTTTGACAACATACTTTGAATAAATTGGCCTTTTGAAAATATTGCCATGCAAAGTGTTGCCAGGAGTTGAAACGTGGAAGTTTCAATATTCCACAAATAAAAAGTATTCTGTTCCTTCCCTAAAGGTGAGATAGAAAAACCTCATGAGAAAAGAATCAGAGCTTATGGAAGTTTTAGTAGTTGATGGTGTTTTTCTTTTTTCCCTTCATGTTGCATCTGGATAAGCTTTCTCAAGTGATGTCACTTTTTCATTTTCTCTAAGAATTTCTGAATAGTTTTGATGTTGGAGATAACTGTTTGTCTAAGTTCAGGAACAAAGTCTTATTATGTGAATATTAGTACTCTACCATATATTTTATGATTTGTAATGGGCAATTCTTACTATTATTGTTCACCCCTCTTGCATATATAGTTTTGCATATAGATGCAGTAACGCTGATCATGATTCAAAATGAAGGAAGCTTGCACAGTATAGTATAAGTGGTGTTAGTTCCCTGTTTGCCCATTTGTGGGTTCTATTTTTATCAGTTTATGGCTGTTTTTATCAGGTGATTGGACCATACCGCTCTGGAAAATCTTTCTTGCTTAATCAACTTCTCTCTCTTTCTTGTTATGAAGGTGCATCTTTTACAGCTACTAGAATTTTTAACCTCATTACGTACATTTTAGGAAAATTTTGCACTCAAAGCTTGATAACCTTTAAGGATTTAACCTAAACTGATGTGATTGTTTTGTCAGGGTTTGGTGTTGGGCACATGCGTGATACCAAGACAAAAGGTGAATGGGCATTGACATTTTTCTCATGATTATTCTTAATGGGAGTTAGATACAATCTTTTTCATGTCTTTATTCTCTTTTGGCACATGTCATACAGGAATATGGATTTGGGGAACCCCGATAGAGTTGGATATCGATGGAGTAAAAACTTCTGTCTTTTACCTTGATACGGAAGGATTCGAAAGCATTGGGAAGTCAAATGTATATGATGATCGGTAACTACTGTCTGATCATGAGTACTGCAGTTTATGTTGGTAGTCATTGGTTAAATTTTCAGTTGGCCTTTTCTTATGTTTGCCTTTTGCAGGATATTTGCTCTAGCAACTGTCATGAGTTCTGTGCTTATCTATAATCTGCCTGAGACGGTTAGTTATCATTCCCCCCCTCCCTCTTGGTGGAAGTTAGTCTTCATTGCTTTTAAATTGGTATTTTCCTTTTAAAGCAACTTGACTGCATGTGCATGTTTACTGGTATCAACTATCAATTACTAGGTATAGGCTGAATAAACTTGAAGCCCTACAACCAACAAATGTCTCGTTTTATTTATTTATTTCTTTTTTCTGATTCCATGCTAAAATGTTTTCATCTTTATATATTAAGATACGTGAAGCTGACATCTCTCGACTCTCTTTTGCGGTTGAGCTCGCTGAAGAGTTTTATGGGAGGTTAGCATCCTGATGAACTCTTTTGTTTGTTGATATCATTTGGATTATCAATTCCTCTCTTGCTATCCTTTTTAATACTGCTTCATGGCCATTTTTTGGGACAATTGCAGTTACTAACTTGTTTGTTTGATTTGCAATTTCAACACATTATAATTGGCAACTTCCATGTGTTGGAACAGAGTGAAGGTAGTCCAAAGACCTTATTGCTGTCACCATTTGTCTAATCATTTTCTTTTTTATGAACTTTTGTCGTTGCTAATCCGTTTTTTCTTTTTTACAAAAAAATGGTTTGATATTTTATAGGGCCAAGATGTTGCATTTGAACCTGCTAAGCTGTTATGGCTTATACAACGTGATTTTTTGCGTAAGTTAAATACTTTACTTGATGTGTTCATATATCTGCAAGCTGTCTGCTACCTTTCCTATCCCATGTTCTTCTCTTTCGTTGAGTCTCCTACCTACAATCAGGATAAAATTATTTTGGTCACTGATGAATTCTAGGTACTGCTTCTCTGCAGCTACCCTTGTCCATATGCACACTCCTTTAAATACTAATATTTTTCTTACTTGCATGCAGAAGGGAAGTCAGTGCAACAAATGGTGAATGAAGCTCTCCAACGAGTCCCCAATACCAATGGTTAGTACCATTTCTTGCACCTATGACTAAAATTAACTTTATTCAGTGTATGATTTTCCATATTGTTTGAAAGAGAATTTTCTGATGGTAAGTTATTTGCTTGTTATTAAATTGCAGGGGACAAAAATATTGATATGGTATTTTCTCATCTGGACTTAAATTTCCAATTATGAGCAGTATATTACTAGTCTGGAACTGAATGTTTACGCAAAAAAAAAAAAAAATTATATCATCAGGTCAATCAGATCCGGGACTCATTGGCTATAATGGGTGACAACAGTACTGCCTTTAGCTTACCGCAAGTATGTATCTTCTCCATATTTTTAAAATCTGTTTCATTTTTTTTCAACCATTTCATCCCTTGTATGGAGTTCTTTTACCCCGAATTCTGTTATGTGGAGTTCTGGATGTATGTAACTGTAGCCCCCCCCCCCCCCCCTTCTTTCTCTTCTCTTCCTTTTCCCTCTCTTTTTTTCTCTGAAATCATGTGAAAATGGAACTTCTCTATTGATTTCTGCGGAAGAATGGACGATTTTTAACTCCATTAATGTAGCAAAGCCTATTATTAGAGTCATATAAATGCAAAGAAAGAGGGCAATTTTTCTCGAAGTTATCCAACATTTCCATGTTGGCTGGTTTTCTTAATTCTTCCATGCAAATTGGATTTCATGATATTGCCATACTGGATGAAACATCTCCATCACAACAGCAGTCTTTTGTCTTCTTCTGGAGGACAAAATATTGGCCTTTTCAGTTCATTTATCAAACTTTGGGAGTATTAGAACTCAGAAATCCTTGTCCTTTTTGTGCCTGCACCTGACTTGTATTAGTTATTATACCTAATCCATTGCAAATTACAATTGACCAGTGTTTTCATTTTACATACGTTAGTAATAGTTAATAGGTACAAGACCATTAATCTTCTCCACTGTTTCACATTTTGTCAACTGCTCAGTTCTGAAATGTCATTGAGAAATACCAATGATTGGTAAAGTCACTTATGTTATTTGTGTGTCTGGTTATTTGAGAGCCATCTTGATTAAGTTTGTGCCTTCATTGGGAAAGACCTTTAACTTTTGTTATTGTGAAGAATGTGATCTTAGCAAGTAATTTGTCTTATGCACGAACTCAAGTTTTAACGAATTCAATCGTTATTTCAAGCCATTGTTATCTATATGTTTTTTGCATCCATAATTGACCTGCCCATCACCCATGTATGTATTCATATATTGATATTTCTTGCTGTATTAAAATGTAATCTTTGATTTTTGTTGTAACCGTTGTATTGGTTGGCCTAGCTGATTGTTGAAATTGGAATTTAAACAGCCACATCTCCAGCGGACAAAGCTTTGTGACATGAAGGATGGGGAACTTGATCCATTATATGTTAAGAAAAGGGAGCAACTCAAAGAGCTTGTTGCTAGCATAATCCATCCAAAGATTGTACAAGGAAAATCTCTAAATGGGAAAGAGTTTGTTTCCTTCCTGGAGCAGGTACTTGGTTTTGCAAATTATCATTAGAGGAAAGGATGAAACTAATCATAGTTTAATACGAACTAAAGCTTCGAACTTGTTTTTGATATCATTGATATCTGTTGTTCCTTTAAATAATAGTCTATGAAGGGCCTGTATAGAGGACTCTGTATTGCCCTTATCTCAAAATCATTGTAAAATAGAATCAGGATCAGCAAATAAATCAACACAAAGTATAGCTGAATCTTGTTGTTGCTTCACTTTCTGTATATTGCATAGTGACTTGATGCCCTCATTGAACTTAATATGCTAGCTATTGACTCTTGTATTGCTCTGTTTTCAGTATATCAGATTAAAGTTTCTTGAGAGATTAAAAAATGTGCAAAATATTGGAATGTTTATGAAGTTCTATTTTTGGTTTATAGTTTTTGTGGAAGCAGAATGTAATGATGGCTTAAGCACAAGTAGAACCATAGTTTTGAATTCATGCTCTTCAAAGTTATTATTATAAATGGAAAGTAGAAGAAATGATATGACTTCATTTCTTAGTACTACTTTAACCTTGAAAGTTATACTAAGCTGCAGATTATTTTTACTATTTTCCAAAACTAGCAATTTTTTAGGCAATGCTGTTTTCTCTCATGTAATAAATTTTGTGTACACATACCATTTTTTTTTCCCTCTGCCCTTCTGCTTTCTTTCTCTTTTGTAATAAATTTTCTCCATCAATCTTTTGTTCTTTGCCATCTCTAATAGTCAGATTGGGGATAATAATTACACAACTATACTAAGATAATGCCTTTAGAATGATGAGAATTTCTTCTGTATATCTCCATTAAGCTGTTTTGATTTTGATATTTCAAATTTAGATACTTGAAGCCTTGAACAAAGGAGAGATTCCATCGACAGGCTCTCTTGTGGAGATTTTTAACAAGGATATTCTTGAGAGGTGTCTTAAGTTATACAGTGAAAGGATGGGAAAATTGGGTCTACCTCTTGCAGAGGAATCTCTGCAGGAGTCCCATGATAGGTCTAGAGATGAAGCCATGAAAGCCTTTGATCAGCAACATTTTGGCCATCACCATGCTAAGAAATCAGTCATGCAACTGGATGAAGAAATACAGAAGGTATTGCTTGAATATTTATAGTATATGGGAAGATGGCAAAATAAAATTGGCTTATTGGGAAGTTAACTAGCAGGTAAAATGATGTAGCAAAGATAGTAGAATGACTTTTTCTTGTCAAATATATCTTTATTGTTTGGTTTTGAACCATTCTGGTTCTTCCCAAAAATAAATGACTGTCAGTAAATAGCAAGAATCTTGTGATTGTTCGAGCCTTGCTGTTGGGGAAACGTTGAGTGAGTCAGCAAGATTGAGAATCATGAGTTCTGCTGGATTTATGTACTTACAGAGCTTTGCAGTTATAACTTGCTTTTGTTAATTATGAAAAGCTTATGCCAAGATGGTAAATATTTTTTTACTACAATCATCATTGAAAAGTAGCCCTTGATTTGTTGATAAATGGTTCTTTGCAGTCTTTTCTACTTTGGTCTCGGAATTTGAATCTGATAATTTCAAGCTCATACTTACTATGGAAAATTGATATTTACCAAGGACAATTATGCAGGTATATAAGAATGTCATTTTACAAAATGAATACCAATCTTCAAAGCTATGTGAGGCACTGTACACCAAATGTGAGGACATGATGGATCAGCTTCAGGTTCTCAGACTACCTTCCATGGCAAAATTTAATGCAGGTTTGCTGAAATGCAATCATAGTTTTGAGCATGATTGTGTTGGACCATCAAAAACAAACTACGAGCAACGCATGATGAAGGTCTGTTCTGTCTTAATAGCAGTGTTCTGTCAATTTTTATTCTGCCATTTTGTCATTTTGTGGCACATAATCTTTTTTTATTTGTTCTTTAGTTTTGCGTTTTACTTCAACATTGGAGTTCATGGGCCTTAATGCTGTACAAAGAAATTATTTTTGTTTCCTATTTTATCCATCAATCTCTACTCTCCCGCTATATACTTAATGGAAACGTGAGTGTTCCATATAGAATTGACCTTTTAATTGCTACATAGTATTGACAAGAAAAGTGGAGTTCTTCCTATTCTCTATGAAGCAAATAAATTATTCTAGTCTATAATTTTTCCCGATTTGCTAGTGTTTCATATGCTTAGCATATGTTGATGTAACAAATGAATATGCAGTTGCTGGGGAAGTCTCGGTCTCAATTTATAAAGGAGTATAACCAAAGGCTTTTCAATTGGTTGGTGGCCTTCTCCCTCGCCATGGTAGTGATTGGCCGCTTTATTATAAAGTTCATTTTGATTGAAATGGGGGCATGGTTACTTTTTATATTTCTGGAGACCTACACAAGGATGTTTTGGTCAGCAGAGTCACTCTACTATAACCCAATTTGGCATTTTATAGTTGCAACTTGGGAAACTCTTGTTTACAGCCCAGTTCTGGATCTTGACAGGTAATTCAACCATTATCCTTTTTTTCCACTACCAACCAAGTTACTGTATCTGATTCTGATATAAGTTGAAGCTTTTTCATGAGTAGCTCTTAATATCCATTTTATTGTACCTGGATAAGTGTAGTTATGTGGTCTTCTGACTCTTACTGCTGCAGGTTTTGCATTTCTGGCATTTGCTTCATGTGAAACATATAATAACTTATTGAAAACATTAATTGCTAACGAAGAACCAAATGACTCAATCCTGCAGTCCAGTTTTTCTTTATATTATTTCTGTTTGTTCTTTCTCATTCAAGATGGGTTGCCTCATTTTCTCTGAACAATGAGCACTCATTACTTTCTTACTCAGTTATGAAAATATTAAGATTTTATGGATTATTACTATTAAAGTTGTCTATAAGATAATTTTGTTGATTGAAACAGATGGGCTATTCCCCTTGGTGTAATGCTGTCTTTATTCATTCTTTATTGGCGGTGTTATGGGAAAAGGAAACATGGATCACAGTGGCTACTACCTTTATACGGCAACAACAAGAACAGCCGAAATCGACCAAGAACGGATTAAAAAGCTGTGGTAACTGCAGTTGCAGCCATGCATCAAGAATTCGGTATGCTGCTCATCGATTCATCCCTTCTAGCGAGCTTTTTCCTTTTTTTTTTGGCATATGAAGCCCGCCTGCCCCTTCTTGTTGAGAAGTTCTTTTGCAAAGTGTAAAAAAAGGTGATCAGAGGGTGATTGAACTCTCCAGCAGCTTCTGTAACTTTAGAGCATTCAAAAATGATGTTCTTTGCTGCCACAATATATTAATTTTACAAGTGGTTACCACTTGGCTGTTATTTATGTCAGATTATAGAGTATATTCGATTTTAGATACATGTGTTGTGCCACCATCATGTATTGACTTGTAAACAGGTGAATTAAAGCAAGAGAGGAAATAGAGGTTGATTCTTTATTCTTTTGTTGTCATTTGGTGAGTTAGAATTGCAAGTGGTGAACTCAATTTCCTGCATGGTATCCATGAATTTTCGCATAGCGGATTAAACCAACTTACTGTTTGTGGATGTTCGTATTGTGGGATTAGGAGAGCGATTCTTTCAGACTTGCTTTCGTGTCATTTTACACTTCTCCTTATGCTCTTTTTTTCTTTTTTCAATATAT
This sequence comes from Pterocarpus santalinus, assembly GCA_031439595.1. NCBI lineage: Eukaryota > Viridiplantae > Streptophyta > Magnoliopsida > Fabales > Fabaceae > Pterocarpus > Pterocarpus santalinus. The sequence continues at coordinate 66,708,902 of CM062532.1, forward strand.
ATATATATATATATATATATATATATATATATATATATTCTGCTGATTATATTTCCCCACCTAGTACAACAAGCTTGGTTGTTGTTGTATTGTGCTGGTCAGCAATGTAATTTTAGTTAAACTTGTATCAATATGTGAAAAGCATGCCAAGTGTGTAGGACGGTAGACATCTTTTGAAGTCTTAAGTACAATTTGCTGGTGGGTATTTGATGAAGTACGTGTCTAAATAGTAGGCCAAAACCAACAGTTGCATGCAAGACCAAAACTGAAATCTAAGAGACAAATATGGTTAGCATTTGATCACTTGAAAGAGTAGATCAAGAGCATGTTTGACAACCTTTCAAAATCAAATATCAAAGTATAATGGGACCGCTAGATTTTAGATAAATATTGTTTGGTAACTAATAAAGTTATTTAAAATTAATTTTTACTTAAACCAATTTTAAGTAGGTTTTATTTAAGTTTATTTTTTGTTCTTCCTATATTATTATTATTTTATCTTCTCCAAATAATTTGAAAAACTAAGAGCATGTTTGGCAACTTTTTAAAATCAAATATCTAAGAACAATGAGGTCAGGTTTAGATAAATTATACTTGGTAAATAACAAATTTTTTTAAAATTATTTTTATCTAAACCAATTCTATAAAAAAACTAATTTTGAGTTGGTTTTGTTTAATTCATTTAATTTCAAATAAATGCTGTTTAATTCTAAATTAATTTATTTTTATATAGATTAATATAACTGATTTTATATTATATTATATTATATTATATTAGTTTTAAAATTGCCAAACAATCCATAACTAAGCTAATTTTTAAATTAGTTTCAAACTAAATAATATTTAATTTTAAACTAACAGTGACATGTGCACTGTATAGTTTATAATGAAGGTAAATTATATTATCTTCCCTGAAATTAGATAATATTATGCACAATACTTTTTGGTTTGTCACACCTACATTGACACCTCTAATAAAGGTGTTTAGTGTCATATTTAAGAGTATTTAGTGTTACATTCTACAAAATATAGGGATATCAAGTGTAATATCATTTAAAACTTAGTGAAGGTTATTGTATTTGTAAATCTATGAGTGTCATATGTAATATTTGTCTAACCTCAGAAAGGCCAATATAATTTACTTTTATAATGATAATGAGAATATATAAAAATATTTTATATTTCAGTGTTATTATATTCTTCTAACAATTAATCTTAAAATCTTTCTAATTTAAAATTTCATTCATAATGATAGGAGTTGTAATTTACACAATAATATCTAAGGATTAATTTTAGAAGTAATTATCATGACATAATTGGAATGTCCGAAGAATAATTTAGATTTTGGCAATTAACATTCATAAGGTTCCTAGTTGTGTCCCTTTAGCTTACTTGGTTGACTCCTCAGGTCATAATGTTCTTCGTTGTGTGACTTTGTAGTGTGTTTGTTTCTTTGGGCTTTTGCTCCCATAATAAAAAAAAAAAAGTATGACGTAGAAAAAATAATTATGGTGAAATAAAAGCTATAAAAGAAACATAAAATGGAGCATTTTAAAGATAAATATTAAAGATAGTGGCTCTAATTAGGGATCTCAATGTGGCAGATAGGGGATAGACCCCGTCCCCCTCTCCATATCTGTATGGATACTCATTTTTAATTTTTCTGTGAGTTTATGAATACCGTGGACATCCATTAAAATATTAAAAATTTAAATTAAATACAAAAATTTTAATACCATAAAATACTTAAAATAAACATAAATTATAATATAATTCTAAAATTCAAATTCTAACAACTTAATATACTTAAAATAAAGATAAACATAAAAAATAAACATAAAATAAGTACAATAATTTAATTTCACAATATAAAATCTAACAACATAAAATACTTGAAATAAAAATAAACATATAATAATAATCCAACCATTAATCTAACTAAACAAATCTAACTTTTAAATTTAAATAACAATATTAGCCTAACTAAGTTAATAATTTAAGGAAAAAATAGTAATTTCACATCTAGTAATTGCGGGTATTGGGATAGTGATCCCCGCTCCCATCTCATTTAACATGTGGGTATTTAAAATTTCCTTCTTTATTACTCATAGGAGCAAAATCTTCCTCCCATACTAGCCTTGTTGCAAGTATTACTCGTGAGCATCCGTGGAGACGGATTTTTTTGACATCTTTAGTTCTAATAGGAATATTTATCAAATGTAATTGATTTTAGGGTGTGTTTAGATGAGTTTTTTTATTAAAAAAAATTCACTTTTAACATATTTAGATAAATTTTAAAAATAATTAAAATATTAAAAAAATTATTTTAAATTTTAAATTATATAAATATTTTAATTTTATAATTATTTTTTACAAAAATTGAAATGAATACACTCTTAATGACTAAATATATTTTGAATTTAATTTTTGTTATCGATTGTGCCATGTAATAAAGATAGTTTCCTTTAATAGTAAGTGAAAAGAAATAAAAAAAAATAAAAATTATTATAAATTTACACATGTCAAAATATTCATAATTCATAATGAATTATTGAATTTATTATAATCGATTATATGTCTAATTATGAGAGATTTAAACAATTTAAATAAATTTTTAAATATAAATTTTATTGTAATTAATATAAAAAATAAATAAATAAATAAATAGATATATATGACACAAATCTATTTAAGGCTCGGTTATAACAAATATAAATAAATAACTTGTTATAAATCTAGTAAAAAAATACCCACGTCCGACCGAAGCCGAGGTTGAATCAAACGACGCCATTAGCTAGCTCCTCCTCGTCTGTCTCCGATGAACTGAAAAACCCCGCGAAACACACAGCTTTGGTTCCCTCAAATCCAAAACCCTAAAACTCCGATCTCCATTTTCGAAATTGTCACCCAAAAAAAAAAATGGACACGCACTCCTCTCACGGCGCGGGAACCCTCCGTTCCCGGAGCTCGCAGTCGCCTTCCCCCTCTCACTCCGCCTCCGCCTCCGCCACCTCCTCCATCCACAAGCGCAAGCTCGCGTCTGAGGGCCACGCGCCGCCATTCCCCCCTTCCTCCTTCTCCGCCGACACCCGCGACGGCGCCCTCACCTCCAACGACGACCTCGAGAGCATCTCCGCCCGCGGCGCCGACTCAGACTCTGACGCCGACGACTCCGAGGACGCCGTCGTGGACGATGACGAGGACGACTACGACAACGACTCCTCCATGCGGAACTTCACCGCCGCCAGGCTCGACGGTGCCGGCGCCTCCGCTCAACGCAACACCAAGCTCAAGGCCGAAAACTCCGTCACCGTCAAGATCGAGAACTCCGACGGCGGCGCCAAGGACGCCGGCGCTGCCGGGAACGCCGCCGCCGTAGGAGCTGTCGCTACCGCGGGATCCGTGCCCGGCATTGTGGTGAAGGAGGACGCGAGCAAGATATTTACGGATAATTTGCAGACGAGTGGGGCTTACAGTGCCAGGGAAGAGAGTCTGAAGAAAGAGGTAAGATTCTTCAATTTGTTCATGAAATTCATGGATATAGAACATTATTATTAATATATTGTGTTTGAGAATTATGTTAAAAACTCCTTTTTTATTATTTATTTTTATTTTTGAAATAGGAATGGTTGCTTGCTTTTCGATAAACTACTGAAAGTGAATAGGGTGTTTGATACTAGTGTGACAAAAATGATTTGATTTAAATTTCGATGTAATATGATAGTTTTATATTTGGCTATTTTTTTTTTTTCTTTTTTCTCTTTTCTCTTTTCTCGTTTTCCTTGGCGTGAATTAACATAAATGAATTATTACATGCTATTTTGAGGTTCATGGTTGTGACCATATAATCATTTGAAATCTTTCAGGAGGAAGCAGGAAGGCTCAAATTCGTGTGCCTTTCGAATGATGGTATCGATGAGCACATGGTTTGGTACATATTATTTCTCTTTATTCTTTTGAACTTTTATGCTGCACTACTCATCTCCTTCTTAGCATTTCGGCCAAATAACATATGGCACGGCTTTTAAGTTATGCATTACCCATAGCAACTAGCTGGATGAGATTCAATCAGCCTTTTTTTTTTTTTCGGGTTAAAAAGTGAGCATTTTTATAATTAGCAAAATAATGGTTAATGATACTGAGTTCCACTCTTGCTTTCGTTATTTGTTTCTTAGGTTGATAGGATTGAAGAATATATTTGCTAGGCAACTTCCCAATATGCCAAAGGAGTACATTGTCCGACTTGTTATGGATAGGTAATGTCAATAATCTTTTTTAGTACATTACATACTTTCTTATTCACGGGGTGAATACATCAGTCTGGTGTATGTTTGGGATTTGGTGAAAAATTAATTGTCCATCCAAAAGCAAAAGTAACTCCAAGGTTACATTTAAATGGAGAATGATTTCATGACTGCCCAACAGAAGCCCAAACATGCATGTCTTCAAGTTTTTGTTCATCAGATATTAGATTTTGACTAACTTCTTTCTAGATTGGAATGTAAAGTTTCTACATTTGGTTAAGTTATAACTGGAAAACTTATTTGATTATAATATGACCCCTGCACCGTTTTCTTTCCCCATTAAAGTTAAGATCCTAAAATTTAGATGCAGAAAAATGTGCAAACACATTTTAACTTAATTATGGAGTGGTGGTTTCCCTAAATATTTTGCAGTCATATGTGACCTCCTTACACTATCTGTCATTTAGTTTTAAACTGTATCCTAGGTTTCTCTCAAGTTCTTTTAAATAATTTCCCCTGTTATCTTTGAGTTTTCTCTCATCATGTCTTTATAATCATAATTCTGTTTTATGTTGGATTTGCAGGAGCCATAAGTCTGTAATGGTTATAAGGCATAACCATGTTGTTGGAGGCATTACATATCGTCCATATGTAAGGTAATAATCTTTCTCCATATCTTTTTTTTTTCTTTTTTCTTTTTCAGATTCCAGCAGTCTCTGATTTTCTTTTTTTGGGACTAAGAAATTTTCTATACTCGCTTCATTATTTTGTTATTGTTACTGTATCAATATCTGAGAACTGAAAGTTTACTATTATCAAAGATTAGGTATGTCATGAACTATCTCTTCTAAAAGTTTAAGCTATGAGGTAGTGGCATATGAATAGTTTTATATCTAACACGCTTCTTCACGCAAGAGTCCATTGGGCTTGATATCATGTCCTATCTCTCCTGAAAGCTTAGAATATTAGGTAGGGGTTCAAGAAGGGTTTTATATCTAACAGTTAATAAAAAAAGGAGAACTGCTGTCTGCCTGTTCTTATTGTTGCTATATTGTCTGCATATATTGCACTGTGGTTGCAAATGATAAAGCCCTTCTGAAGGTCCATATTAATGAATAATCAGTGATGCACGCTGACTAGTATTTTTGCTTGATGCCTACTTGTATATAATATTCTTCTTCCTTCCAACTCTCACTTCGGGAAGAAAAAGCTTTACTTCCTAGGTTCATTTCTGATTTATTTATTTATTAATACTCTAATGCTTTATGATTGACAGCCAGAAGTTTGGTGAGATAGCCTTTTGTGCAATTACAGCTGATGAGCAAGTAAAAGGTTATGGTACCAGATTGATGAATCACTTAAAACAGCATGCACGTGATGTGGATGGGCTGACACATTTTCTAACATATGCTGACAATAACGCTGTAGGGTATTTTATCAAACAGGTCTGGTTATCCATATTTAAGATCCTTATCATCTGGGTATCTGATGAATTCACTGGAAACATTCTTACATATTGTAATGATGTTTGTTTGTGTGTGTGTTTTCAGGGATTTACAAAAGAGATTCACTTGGAGAAAGATCGATGGCAAGGGTATGTTGTCCTAAATCTATGAGCAGCTCTTGCTGCTAGTTCATTCATTTTCAGTGATTCCCCCCCCCCCCCCCCTCTCTTCCTCTTTCCTTCTTCTCTCTTTAATTTGCTGTGCCTCTTAGGAGAAGTGAGAAATTCTTTTGATTTTATGTTTTGTACTTATATTTGGTTGTTAGGAGTGTGGAGCTACAAAGTACCAATTAGGGGGACTCAAAGGAGTTTTATTTAGATTCTGATTTTTTACCCCATAGAATAGTATTTCCATCGTTTGCTATTTATTTATTTTGTTGTATTCTTGTATACTATCTGTGAGAATTCACTGTGATTAATTGCCATTTCAGGTATATAAAGGATTATGATGGAGGAATTCTCATGGAATGCAAGATTGATCCCAAGCTCCCATACACTGATTTGTCGACAATGATATGTCGACAAAGGCAGGTAAGGTATTTATTTTTCTATCAAAACTATAAATTTATTAGATAAAACGGACCTAATTTTTTTCCAGTTTGCTATAGGCTTTCCCAACAGACCTCCACACACTGTAAAAAGGGTGTGTAGGGGGTTTTGAAAACTTTGAGAAGGGGGTATTTCATCTAATTGCATCATTCTCTTAACTCACAAAGTGATTTGAGGGTGTATATGCCCTTACTTGTTCAATTTACATACAAGCTTAATTTAGAGGAGCCTTATCCCTTGATAAAATGGGGCCCTGGTTGTGTAGACATTCATACCTTAGTGAGCATGCTATTGGGATCAGAGTATATTCCTGTCATTTAAAGATTTTTGTATGTATTATCTTTGTTTCTATCTAATTTGCAGCTTCTGACTGCTTTATTTATCTATTAATTTATTCTTTTTCATTCATTTTTTGCATATTTTTTCTCAATTCATAATATGTTCAATCATTGTTGGTTTTATAATGGCAGGCAATTGATGAAAAGATCAGAGAGTTGTCAAACTGTCACATTGTTTATGATGGCATTGACTTTCAGAAGGTATAAGACATTATCAATTTTCCATGTATCTATCATTCTTGTAGGGCATTATAAGTTTCCTTCTGATGCAAATGATTTATTGTTAAATTTGGATTGTATTATCAGCTCAATGAGGATTGCATTTGACATATTTGCACATATGCACCGCCGACCAATGTGCCCGTATGCCAACTTCCTTAATAAATAATAATGTGTAGGACTTAGGCAGAGAATCATCTATTGTTTTGGTCAAAGTTGCATTTTGCTTCTTTTTGAGATAGTAAGATTAGATATCATATGGAATATTAATTTTTTCCCCCCTGATCAACACAATATGCAGAAAGAAGCTGGTATTCCTAAAAAAATTATCAAAGTTGAGGACATCCCGGGTTTGAGTAAGTACTTAATTTCCAATCTTAGTTTGACAACTTACTAATATTTTTAAAATTTGGGTGTTTATGAGAAAAATTATGCATTTCTTATGGTGCTGTCAATCATTTTCATCTGTTTTTTTTTTTTTTTTTTGGTTTAACTTTTCCTCGTATGATGAGATGCCCACCTCACGTCCAATTATGCATGGCAGTGGCACCTATCCTCTTTGCTGCTTAATGCTGCTGAGGGCATCTAATTATTTTACTTCGCTTCTTTGTCTCGTATACTGATCACAGTTTCACTGTTGTCATAGCTACAGATTCAGCATATCAAGATTTGTTTTCCCATGATTTATGACATAGAAGCTAATTCATGTTTGGAAGTTCTTGGACGGGGTAAGGATGGAGGGAGACTTACGATTCTCTGTTTGGATGTTTAAGTGAGGAAACGAGGGGAACTCTCCTCCCTAGTTTGGGGATTAAAGTTACAAGGAGGTTATTTCCCTTTACTTTGTAAACCATGTACCCCCTGCTAGCCCCACAAATCGAGGAGGAAGAATGGGGAACACATCCCCTTTCTTCCCCTTCCCTTCCCCTCCTTAAAAATTATCCAAACAAGGGTTGGGTTGCTTTTCCTTTTCCGTTCCTTCTCTTCGCCTCCTATCCAAACTAAGCATAATAGATGTGTTTATTAACTGGGATGTTGTGAAAATTTGACCCATAATGTTATTATGAGTGAGATGCTTTATTTTTGCATAATTTGTCTGGTAGTTTCCTGATTAATTAATATTTATGTTGAATGGCTTAATGCAATAACAGGAGAGGCAGGATGGACTCCTGATCAGTGGGGTCATTCACGATTCAGAAGTCCAAGCAATCCTACAGACAATGCTACAAATCAAAAACATTTGACAGCGTTTATGCGTTCACTTCTAAAGGCAAGTTGCTTAGATGTCCTTCACCTTGACTTTAATTTTCATTCATTTTAATTTCGGTTTCAGTATAATAAATTGAAAACGCAGCAAATATCATGAGAGCATTGATAAGCAGATCCTTCTTCTTAGCTAATGACATCTTAATATGCTTGAGAACAGAAATAATACATGGTTGGGAATTCAATTCTTATAATCTGATTTATCTTTTAAACAGTCAATGCATGATCATGCTGATGCATGGCCATTCAAGGAACCAGTTGATGCACGGGATGTTCCTGATTATTATGACATCATTAAAGATCCAATGGGTAAGAAGGATCTATATATTTCATGTTAAATTCACCTGTGTCTATAAGCACTGCTTTGGCTATCTGTTACTTATATTAATAATCACATTCTTTCTTGTGAGCTCCTCGCCTGATATTTTATTTTTGACGTTTCATGCTTGAGCTAGTTTTGTCTTTGTGGTATTGTTTCACATGTATATTATGTATGTATGTATGTATGTATGGATCACTTACTGCTTAAGTTCTCTTAGCTAGAAGGTTAATATTTATCTGCCATTATGAAAAGTCTCGTTGTCTTTACTATATTCATAATGTGAGTGCAGATTTGAAGACAATGACCAAGAGGGTGGAATCAGAGCAATATTATGTGACATTTGAGATGTTTGTTGCGGATGTCAAAAGAATGTTTGCGAATGCACGCACTTATAACTCTCCAGAAACCATATATTACAAATGTTCTACAAGGTATGTTGCTTCAACCTAACCTTCTGTTTGCCGTTTTTCTTTCCTAATCTTGTGTATCAACTGTGAGGTTTCTTACATCCGTAGACTTTTATGCAGGCTGGAAGCCCACTTTCAGAGCAAAGTGACATCGGGTCTCCAATCTGGTACCAAAATTCAGTAGGGACACATTGGATAAAAACTTGTGCCCTGCTTTCTGAAGTAATCATGTTTTTCATAATTAATGCGCCATGAGAAGAGCAGTTGTGACAGTTAGCCCTTTTTCCATCAGGATAGATCCATGTAGTCAATTTTATCTAGCAGGGTAAAGCTTTGTTGTTGTTTATTCAGTCTAGTTGTATTTTCTCTCATTTCTCTGTAATGGAAATTTTTTTTTTCTAATAAAAAATTATTGATATTTATGATCCGTCTCTCCGAAGTCAGATCTATATGTTCTTATGTAATCATTGACATTAAATTATCCAATTTACCGTTAACTCAGCTGTATCCTTTGCGTTTTAAAGGAGAATCTGAGGTTTGGTTGGTAATATTGTTACTTTGTTAAAATTGTTTAGCTCTCTGACTATTTAAAAGTTATTTTTAAAAAAAGTTATAGTAATATTATTTGATAAAATAATATAAAAATTGGTTTTAATAAAAAAAAATTATAAGAATAGTATTTTTTAAATATATTATAAAGTTATTTTTAAAATTTAAAATAATTATAATAAATATAAATATTAAAGAAAATAAGGTTATATTAATTTTTTTTTAATTTTAAAGACAATAAATTAGTTTTGGAGAATACTCTATGATGGGCTTTCAAAAGCGCTTTTGACTTTCAGGAGTATTCTTGATTTTTAAAAATAAAGAGTAGAAATAACCCAATTTTTGTATTTATTAAATAAAAAAATTAATTTATATTTTTTTATAAGAGTGCCCTCTCGAAGAATATTTACCAAACTAAGTCTGAAGGTAGTTAATTGCATTGAAAGTGGACTGTAATTACTTGTGAATTTTATTTGTAATGATAAGGATTCAAATTCTAAAATTGTTATTTTGAGTAGAGTTTTAACTAATGATTATTCTTGAATCGAAATTGCACAACTTATAAACTAAAAAATTAAGGTAAATATGATTTTCCCTGTTTAATATTTAATTTTCACACTACATATTGACTAATAAATAAATTTGATTTTACAAAATATATTATGTATTTGGGGGAAAAAAAATGTTCGTTGCTTGTAATTTAGTGATTGACTTCATTAGTTACAGTAGAAATGGATTGTATTGTGACCCATTGTGACCCTAGATGAATTTTGTTTGTAATATAGGCATAAAAGTTTGATTCCTAAAATCATTTCTTTAGCAAGAGTTTTATTTAGTCACTGTCTCTAGCCTAAAATAGCAAGAACAATTCTTATGACAAAAAATTTTATTGATCTATATATAATATAGAAGAACTTGTTTGCTGTTAACTCTTTAATCTATACTATATAGAAAAAGAATTCCCCGCAATAACTGTTTTTGGTCTCTCCTCTATATATTGATATCTCTCCTCGATATATTGATAAGTCCATAATCATATATTATATAGTCTCTATTTAAAAGAAATTATTTATAAAAAATAAAATATGTAACCAGACAAATGCACTTTCACCCACGTTTATTTGATTCTCTCGTCCATCACCTACACTCACACCCACGTTGCAGCACTGACTAAGGACATATCCACATTTGAATTTTCACAATTGTTTAGCTTCAAAAAGTGTTATTCTGGACTCTGAACATTTTATTAAATATTTGTACGAGTTTAATTAGCATAAACTGATACTGCAAAATAATTGTCAATCAATAGAAATAAGAAAAAATAAAAAATTATGGTGAATCCCTCAGTATAATGGGTGGTTATTTATATGAGTTGTCATTTTCTACTATTTTTATTAGTTAATAGTATAAAACTATTTTATAGTGTTCATTTAAATTAAATTCTATTTGTATATCTAACTTTTTTTTTCTCTTACTTACATTTTTATGAATACTTAAAAATTAAAATACAACTTGACTAGCGTTGGCTTTTAATATATTTTATTTTTAAATGTTATTAATTATAGTGGTTAATATGAATTTTTTTTATTTTATTCATTCAAAATTTATTTATCCCAAAAAACTCTACATATTGTATGACTAATTTTGTATTAAAAGATTAATTTTAATAATATGTCAATATAAAAAACTTTTATATAAATATTGAATCACATGCTATTTTGAGATAGTAAATATAAACAATTTTACTGGTATAAGAAAATTATATATATAAATTAAATTATTATATAATACCCTAAAAGTTAAAAATGCGGGTTGTGCGTGACTGGCAAACCGCTAGTACGAATAACGAGTATGTTGTGTAAATTTAATGAATTAAATGTGTTTATCAAGTCATGTTTATCAAAGTGTATACTAGTGAAAGAACGCCAAAAAAAAAGTGTATATATTAATGCAATATTTACATTTCAGATATATAAAAAAGAATTTAATTTAAATACACTGACAGTGTAAAATAATTTTACACTGTCAATCAATAAAAATGATGAAAAGTGCCAACTCATCAAAATAATCACCCATTATAATGAGGGACCCACCATGAATTCTCACTTTCCCCTATTTTTATTGGTTGACAGTGTAAAATTATTTTACACTGTCAGTACATACCAATTAAACTCTATAAAAAATATAAATTATTTTATTACATTTTTAATAGTATTTATTTTAAAATAATTTTTGCATGAAAGATCACTCACAGATAATTACAGTTCAGTTATTTGAACCATCACATTTACAAAAGGTGATTATTTTTTTTTTTTAAATTAACTTATTACCAACACATGTACTCAAAAAGTTAAAGTGACGAAAATAAAATCTCAAGATTAAATAATAAAAGTCAGTACTTTTGTAATTAAAAAATGGATAATCATTTCTTATAAAAAAAAGAGAGAGAATTAATTTAAATATGATAAAATTTGGATATTACATTAATTTTCATTCTCGATTTAATTGTATATAAACCTTTTTTTTTTGTTTTAATTTTACGATTTGAGTATTCAATCAAATAGAAGAACCAAACAGGGAGAAGCTGGGCGCAGTAGATGCGTGAATACTGACAAGCCCACTCTTATCAATTCGGTTGCTTTCGTTTTTGGCTCTGTCACTCTCTCTCGACTCAATCATTCATTCATTCATTCGGTCGTTCGGTAAGCTTCAATCTCCATTAATTCCTACCCATTTATTTGATCATTTGAGCTCTGAAGCTTTGATGAATGAAATAATCAGTAGCTGAACCCAATCGCTGTAAAAAGGGCTGGTTGGATGTGTTGTGATCTCACAGGATTTTCTTTCAGATTGATTGAGTATGGCTACGCTGAATAAACCCAGATTGCAAAATCCTTTCTTTTTTTTCCCCCTTTCTTCCTTCAAGTTTCCCATTTTCCCCGATTTGAATTGTGTTTTCGATTTATTTTTATTGTCATGTTGATTTCCTCTTTTTTATTATGTTTTTAGAGTATGATTTTCTGTTTTTCTAATGATGTTATTTATGCATCTTGCTCATAAACCTAATTTTCTTTAGTTTGTTGTTGTTAGTTTATTGGATGTAAATATCTTATTTGGTTTATTTGGTTCTTATGAGGGGATCGCCTTAAGTTGTGCAATTTGTTTCAAGTAACTGCTTATTTCATTGACACTGGGGTCTCCGGCACCACCCTTATCCTTAATATGATCATGGCTTATTGATCGACCTTTTCGAAGCAAAAGATTTTAAAGTGAGCCCTTTCTAACTTGTCATTCGACAGTCATAACTCCAGGGATAAAGAATTCGAAGTATTACCTGTTCGACACATGTCTGCTAAGGCTTTAAATTGATCATTTATAAATTTGAAGGAATGGACCTGATATGATGTTTTGTCCTGTTTTATGTGGCTGATTTTTCAAATTATAAGTTGCTTAGTTTATGCGGTTGCATCTCTTGTTTAGTCAAGGCATCACTGGCCGTTTTGTGAGTTTTTTTCTTTCAAGTTACATGATTTTGGCATGTTCATATTTTTTTTGTTGTAACACCGATGGCTATTTAACATATTATCTTTCCTTTTCCTTTTCTGTCCCCCTTTGTCTTGTTTATTGCCATCATTCAGATTAAATGGCCAACAGAGTTCAAATTCCCACAAAAAATTCAGCACTCATTGCTATGATTGCAGATGAGGTAAGAATGGCATTCTGTGACTTGCGAAGGTTTAAATGGTCTGTGCCGCAATTTTTCCTTGATTTTCTCTCCTCAACTGTTTAATAAGTGAGCCTTCTGGCTTAACTTAGGACAGGTAGTTGGGTGGGGGTTTGGATAACAATCCAGGGTTCAAGTACTAGTATTTTCTTTTGGTACAAAATTGTAGTAATTTCTATCGTACCAAAGAAAAGGTATAAATTCTCAGGAAACAAAAGAAGCATTTGATGTTTAATTTTTGTGATTGGTGTCTTGTTGATATGAGCCTATTTCTAAAATGAATTTTAAAATTCGTGAGGTTGATGAGCACCAGATGCTGATGTGCAAAAAAATACTATTGGACACTTGAAACCATGTTGAACTGTACATTAGAGGTTTATTAATTTTAGCAAGTATGCGTATTAACCATAGATAATACTATCCTAGCTAATTTGCTTCAAGTCTGCTCTGATGTAAACAGGCAATATGATTGTTTAAGGTTGTTTGATATAGGAAATTACATCATCATGCACCAATAATGTTTCCCATAAATTCCGGTGTGTCCTATGTTTCCTGAAATGGTGTTTTTTCTGAATTTTGATATTTTGGACGTACTAAGCCCTTTTAACTACTTTATGGAATTTAACGCAGGACACTGTAGTTGGATTTCTGCTGGCTGGAGTGGGCAATGTTGACTTGCGAAGGAAGACAAATTACCTTGTTGTGGACTCAAGTATGCCACTGTTCTTCAGTTCATTTTTATTAACTTTGTTTATGCTTAACTAATTTCAAGTTGTCTTGGTATGGCAATTGTGTAGGCAACCCAGTGATTCCCTGCCTACTTAAATGTTGAATAGATTTTCCATTTATATGCCTTATTAAGCATTAGAATTGCTAACCTCTCATATCAAAAAACAGGGAAAAAAAGAATTGCTAACCTCCTCCCTAAATTGGCTGTCTCTGTTTATTACTTTATTTTGTAGTTGATTGGGAGTAATATTGATTCGATAATGTGCTTACTTATTTAATTTTTAATTCTCTTTTGGGTTGTCAATTTCAGAAACAACTGTCAAACAAATTGAGGATGCATTCAAAGAGTTCACAACAAGGGAAGATATTGCAATTGTGTTGATAAGCCAATATGTAAGTTGCTTTTCTATCCTGATGCGGATTCATAGTTAGTGGAAAAAACTAGAAATGCCTCAGGCACTCAGGCTTTTGCCCACATGTTCATCATTCTAACCGAAACTACTTCTCATTGCTGAAGCAAACATGATCAGCATATTGCAATGGTCCTCACCGTAATTTATAGCTGCGTATCGATCATATGTATTTGAGGAAACTCTGCCAAAACTCTTCTCATTGAGCCACAATTAGCATATTGTTGTTTTTTATACAATATATCCTTGTTATTGCCTTATTACAAGAAATATGCCCCCGCCCTATCCATGAACTTCAAAACACGACATTTTGAATTGAAAATCTAATGCTCTTTGTTTCCTTATTCAGGTTGCAAATATGATAAGATTTTTGGTTGATAGCTACAACAAGCCTGTTCCTGCAATATTGGAGATTCCTTCTAAAGACCATCCTTATGATCCTGCGCATGATTCAATTCTTTCACGAGTGAAGTACCTCTTCTCTGCTGAATCCGTGGCTTCTGGGAGACGCTAAACTCATGTCTAGTTTGAAACTTTTTCAAAATGTGATTTGTCTTTGATTATTGTAGATTAAGACTATACTCCGTGACCTTGTGAGTTGAATTGTAACTCAAATATTAGTTTTTGTGTTGATTATTCGAATAAATTATAATATATGATACAGCTAGATGGCAATTATTTTAATTTTTCATGTCATGATCATTCCTGATTCGAAGACTGCTGGGTTGCATCAGGTGCTTCCGTTATATGAACACGAACATATGCTTGTCAAAATGAATCATTCTTTCATACTCTAATGGAGGAAGAAAACCAATTGAGAAGAAAATTCTTCCTCCATAGCATTTCTCAGCCACAAGTTTAATTATTTATTATATTTTCTCTTTCTTACTTTAAAGGATTTTGTGGCCAATATTCATCTGGAGGAAGAAAAAGAATATGCATATAAATATTTTTTCTGTCAAAATAGAACACCAACAATTTTGGAGTCACATTATAAGTTTCAAACTGTCAATATTACGAATCCAAGAAAAACCTTTGTTGTGAATCAATATAATATTTTGTATGGAACCAGTTTCTCGTGCTAGTGTGTTACTTAGTGTAACTGATGCCTTTTTTGAGTTTGGCATTACGCTGCATATTGCACTCATGTCCTTTCAGTTAAGTGGTCAACATCACATGTTTGCAAAAACGAAATATGTGAAACATAATGATACAGATGATTCAGAGAGTTCAGCTAATAACCAATCTTAAAACAACGGGCAACATTGATATGGATTATGAAGGCCCTTATACAAGAGGTGAAACGATTAGCACAGCTCAGCAGAGAAGGAGGGAAATGAATCTCATTCGGAGCATCTACCTAAGCAACTAGGAGATGAAATCATGATTGAAAAGGAACAAAGATATGATAATATATCATGTACACCCTTTTATCCCCAAAAAACAACATATATATATCATGGACATCCAGAACAAAATTGAACAATAAATCCTTATTAAATCCATTATCTATTGAGACAACAGCTACTATAAGTTTGAGGGCATAAAAGCTTATTTTTAAGGAAGTGCTGATGTTAAGGAGCAGGTGAAGTTTTCCAGTTCTTTCAATCCTTCTTGCGGAGATTTAGCCTCACCAAGCAACTTCACCATAGCACTGCCAACAATCACACCATCTGCCCCCCATCCTGCTACCTGTAACAAAGCACAAGATTGATTATAAAATAACCACATTGAGGTAGAACAAGCATACTAAAATATGGACATGGAACTAACCTGTTTCACATGCTCAGGTTTTGATATTCCAAAACCAACTGCCACAGGCTTAGTTGTTGCCTGAAAATAAAAAAATAAAACAAAATAAATAAACTAGGCACTCAATATCGAGCATAAATGTCGAGATTCACCAAGTTCTATGGTAGACTATTGTATCAAAATCTTAATTGATCAGTTGCCAGCTCTAGCAACTTAGAGAAGGGGGAAGAGGTGGAGAGGGGGCAAAAAAGGAGGAAAAGAGAATTTAAATTTTCAAAAGTAATCAGAATTCTATGACATACAACTGCAGAGGAGACCAAGATTACATAGACAAATGTCTTGTACAAAAAAGAAAAAAGACAAACCCCTTTGATTTCCTGCAAAAGACCTTCAACCTTATCACTAACTGATGCACGGGCTCCAGTGACCCCGACTGAACTCACCTATAATTTAAAACAACAAGTGGTTAATAACATTTTGCTGGCAGAATTTGAACTGAGAAAGTTATGCAAGATATTTTTTGTTATCACCATTATCGTGTCCTAGGCTAAAAACTTAGGACTAAGATGACTCGTCACCACTGTTGGCTTCCTAACCCAATTTGACACATGAACTACATTATTTGTTTGAAATTCAATCCACTTTCCAAGCTCTAGTCTCAAAATACATCAAAAAACGTTTGAAGACTTCAACATGCAGTAATATAACCAAATTTGACCAACCTTAAAAAGATATTTATCAAAAGCAACTTCAAATAATTAGATGACACCTAAGTACGTCCTAACCCCAAAAAAAAAAAAAAAAAATCATTGTCAATTTTTATGACCCATAAAATGTTGTTGTCCTAATCCAGTCTACTGAATACTCCCAAATGCAACCTTCATTTTTCCAGAAAATACAAAACATTCTAAAAGCTTTTGCTGGGTTTCACCATTTGACCTTCAATTTTAGTCACTCATATCTTGATTTGGAGTTGGAGAAAACATTTAACATTATGAAACCAAACAAACAGAACAGAGACAAATATAGTCAGAGGAAACTATACCAACTCATATAACAAGTATTAGTTGTTTCCTAATTTCCTTAGAGTGAAAAGAGAATGTTAAAGAGGAAAAAAATAATAAAATAAAGATGCATAACTAAAAGTCATTGGCATTCTGGCCGTGATGCTGGTATCTTTAAGGATGAGGCAAAAACAGTAAGTCCAGAGTTCCTGGGACATGTTCAATGCTTGAGAATTTTCAAAAAAAATAAAATAAAAGTGTGTTAAAAATTGTTCTTAATTCAACAGCCGAAAAGCAGTATCAAATATGCTTTGTAATTGCAGGACAGCAGCTAGTTAATTAATAGTTCACCTTCTCATATGCACAGTACACTAATAAATGATTCAAAAAAATGGAACACAAACCAAAAGATATTGGAATAAGAAAGAAATTATATACAATATCACATAGATACTCTATTTTGAAAACATTAGCAGGTGCAAAGAAAATGGAATTACATGAGAACTAAGAAGAGGAAACCAAAAAAAGAAAAGTATCATGGTTGAAAAAGCTCTTACAAGATATACAAATCCTTCCGAAGCATCAACAATGGCTTTCATTCGGTTTGTTGGAGTGGTGGGTGTTGTCAAGAGTACCTTGATGACATCAAAGAAGCAAATATCCCAAATCAATTAAATACATGCACAAATGGATTTATCCAAACAAATTTAAAAAATTAGAAAATGTTAAAAAATATATATCACCAACAAATTTATATAATATCACAAAAAGCGTAACGCAATAGAATACAGTGATGTTAATCAAAACACAACTACATGGCTCCCTAATCATCACCATGCCTCCTCCATTCTGCTTAACTTGCAGGTTTTGCATTTATAAATTCATGTAAAAATGAAGTTTACCAGTTCAATTCCATTCTTCTTTGCTTCCATCCTTAAAGTTTCTGTCTCTTCCAGAGGAACATCTGGAACTACAAGCCCTGCATATATAGGGGAAACAAAAGTATATTATCCTCATTGTCAAACTGAAGGAAAAAGAGAATAACACAAGCAAGTTTTCATATCAGAAGCAATTTCCATGTTAATGTGGTGATATATAAACCTTAACCAGAACTTGGTAGAATGGCAGGAAAGTACAGAGAAGTTTTCTTTTATAAAAATAAAGAGATAACCCAAATATCAAGTTTTTTAAGTACAGCACATGGTGTAAGTATTCAGAACAGCTTTCCTCATGTTGTCTATGCATTTTATGACATTGTTTATCACAGAACTTGTTCAGAAAATAGAGCCAAAAGCACAATGTTATAAACTCTACACTATTTGGCAAGCCATTACTTGTGTCTCACCATGTACACCACTGTCTTTTATGGTGGACATAAATCTCTCAGTACCACGCTTCAGTATCGGATTGTAATAAGTAAACAGTGCAATTGGACAAGACAATTGCGGAACAACCTGCCAAAT
Source organism: Pterocarpus santalinus (assembly GCA_031439595.1). Taxonomy (NCBI): domain Eukaryota; kingdom Viridiplantae; phylum Streptophyta; class Magnoliopsida; order Fabales; family Fabaceae; genus Pterocarpus; species Pterocarpus santalinus. The sequence goes on from CM062532.1 coordinate 66,727,382, forward strand.
CAATCATTTAGTAAGATCATCAGTACATGAATGTAAAGGAGGAGACTTGGCAAAGCAATGAAGGCATTCTGAACTCTCCCTCCTTAGAACAATTGTTTTAACTAGGTAACAATGAACATAAAAGATATCCTGGCAAATTTCAAATTGGTGGAAAAAATCAGGTCTCATGTTTAAAGCTGAATAAAATGAAATGAACAGATGCAACCTAGAAAACAGAAGTATCATAAAAAATGTTTGCAGCATGCACCTCATTACGAACAATAGCATCAAATATTAACTACCTATTATCTTATATAATAAAAAACATGATATTATAATACTAAGGGTTGATAGCTTAAAGATCTTAGGGTCTAATAGGGTCTAATAGCATCTCCTTCCCCTTCAAGAACAAGGGTAGAGGAAAGACATGACTGGTTCAAATTAACAACTTTGGGTATTTGCACAGCTAACTTGTCAATTAAAGAAGACAACAAGTGGAAAGTGTAATAGATGGTTTGTGAAGGAAAATTAACGATTACAGCGGAGGTTGCTGCCATTAGCTTTTGACAGTAATAATTAATAACTGGAAAAGAGTTACATAAACTTACCTCCTTCAACATAGAAATAATAGCATTAAAATTGGTTCCCCTTGCTAAAGAACGAGTAGCAGCAGCCTGAACAGAAAGACTGATAAGTTTGAGAATCAGGCAGCACGAAATATCACTAAAATAGAAGAAAGCATCAAACCTGGATAACAGGACCATCTGCCAAAGGATCAGAGTATGGAACACCTAGCTCAATTATGTCAGACCCACATGAATCAAGCACTTTCAATGCTTCTGCTGTGGTTGACAGGTCAGGATCACCAGCTGTGATGTATGGGATGAAAGCCACCTTGACACAAATATACTTCTTAGAATATAATCATTCAGCAGTCAAAAATACGAGCAAAAAGTACTTTGACTCATATCTCTTTGCAATAAAGTTGATACATTAAAAAAATAACCAATCAACAAATAAGGATAATTACTAACCGATTATAACTAAGCAGACAAAAGTCCTAGATTGTACAAATCATACAATGTGGAACCAGCGAATAAGATTATTATAACTTTTTTCCTGGGAAAAAAAAAGGGCAATACAAAGCAATTCGAGTTGAATGTGACACAGAATAGAAAACATGGCATACATGGAAGCCAGACAGCAAGAAAAATAAGCACTTACTTTTCCTTGTTTTTTCAGTCTGCTGAACGTTTCAGAGAGTCCAACTGTTTCCATTGTCCTGATAGCGGCTACTGGAGTGTATCTTTTCACTGAAATTACAGCTTTCTTGGAGGGAAAACAAACCTGGAAATTGACCTCAGGTTTCTTCAATGGCAAGAAGCAAGTTGATTTCAGGGAAATAGCCATAAAAGAGTTGTCTTCCACTGAGCCATTTCACATGGGAGTAAGCACAAGGATAGTTAAATGAAAAACAGCTCAACAACACAACATTACATAGAATGAGAAAATGAATCTTTATGGAAGACAAATATATAGAATTTCTAGTCCTGCCACAAATTATCAAGTCCATAAAACGGATCACTTGAACAATATCAACAAATTCAAAATGAAGCACTAATAATGTATCCAACCCAAAAACATCCACAAAAGAAGAAAAGAAAAATAATAATAGTGTAGTAAACCAGCCCGTTAGCCTTCCCTTGAAAAATTTAGAGCAGATTCCAGAAACCCATTATAAATCAGAAAGCTTTATATCGAAATCATAAACACAACCGGCCAAATAAATACCCAAAATTCGTAATTTTCACAGTTCATCCGTGAAGCTGGATAGCACAGCTAGTTCATCCTACAAAGAATTTCTAACAGACCAATATTCAGTGAACGAGAGAAGAAAAAAATACACTGATAGTGTCAAGTGTGCGTTGAACGAAGAGAACGCAAATGCAAGCAAAAGGTAGCTACAATACAACATGCTGGGAAAGCGACCCTCTTCAATCCAATGCAAGTAGAAACAGAATCCTCGTACCTAGAAATGAATCAAAACGGAGTTGTCGGTACAAATCAAACGTAAGGGTCAACGAGAGAATAGGTTGGTCAGTTTTCTCTTCTCTTTGTAATTGTCATGCGACTCTTCTTGCTCACTCTGCACTAAACCCTTTCAACTCTCCGTGTGCGTGCTCTTATTTTCATATATTTATATATTATATATATTTTTTAACTATTATATTTTAATATTTTGTTGCAAGTGGGCAATAATAAAAATTCGAGTTATATATTTTATTGCAAGTTGGCAATAATAATGTTAAGCAATTAAAATTAAATATATATTCAATTAAATGAAATCAAATATAGATAAGTTTTAGTAATGAGATTTATTTTTTTTATAAAATTTCCAATTTTATTTTTTGTTTCCGTTTTTCTTTTGGTTTCTTTCCTTGTTGCTATGAATTTGGAAGAAATGGGATAAAAATCGTCAATTTAGAGGTACGATGGACAAGATTCAATCTTTTTATGAAAAAATTACATCTTTTTGTCCAATAAAAAATATATTTTTTTTTCTAGAGTATTCTTTAACCCAAAAAATAAAAGGCTAATCTCTCGAAATAAAATTAAGTATGTAAATGGAGATTTCTCTCAATAATATATTTTTTATACATATAAATTTCACAATAAAATTCAAATCATATATTTAAGGAATCAAGCCTTTTTCACTCAAATTAATACCTTATTGATAATAAAAAATATATTTTATATAGTTATTTGAAGAACTTGACTTAATAAAATATGAATTTAGTTTTAATATATTATTAGTGTAAATAATTTGTATATAATTATTTAATAATATATTATCACATTAATGAAAATATTTGACTCTTACAAATATTATATTACAAATCATATATAAGATAAAAGATTATTAAATGATAGTATAAAACTGTTTATACTAATACCAATTGTGTATCAAAATTAATTTCATAAAATATAAACACAGCTATTTGGTTATGGAATTTATTTTATTCCTAGATAGAAAATAGCGAATAAAGACAAAGAGAGAGATATATAATATTGATTCTTTCTTCGTTTGAACTCCCTTTTTCTTTTATTTTTTTGCATAGTACCCCTCACATGATAGATGAAAACCTAATGTAATAACATTTTCTTCAAAAGATGATCTGTCACTTTTTATTAGCTAGCAAATTATTATTGGTGGACAGGGACTAGGACAAAAAATTAGGATAGAAGATTTCCTTTCATTTAAAATATGAGTGACTCTTCCAACTAAGATTTAAACCATGGTTTGGCACATTTTAATGAACTAATTCCTTTATTGCTAAACCAAATTTTAATTGATAACTCTTAATATAGTTTATTATAAATAAAGGCGATTTCTATAATACCCTTCCTAAATAAAAAGGTTTGGAACCCTTCTTATATGGTCCAATAAAATTTAACCATGTGTTAAATTTTTGTCCACCTAATAATAAATTGTCGTTACTTATAAATTTATATTTACATCCACTTAATATTTCTTTTGTTATAAATTTATCTCAAAGCCTTATTCTTATTCCCAAACATCAAATCAATTTACCTAAATTTCTGAACACCTAAAGAAATATTTTATCATCAAATTTGGAAAAACCCCAAAAAAAATCCTTGAATATAAACTTGTATTCTCATTACTAAAAAAATTTTTATTATTCATCATATATTCGCTCCAATACTGTGTGCTTAGGCTCAATTGAAATACCGAAAAAAATGCCTTTGAGGTATGTTGGTATTTCTTTGAATGTGGTGAGTAGTATGCCGCTAATTTGATTTACCCAAGTTAGCCAGCTGTGATGCAAATTTATAGTTGGATGCTTAAGCCTTAAATTGAAAACTCCGCAAGTAATCCAGTGGCATTTGCCAAAAAGAACAAGGTAATGGTATTACTAAATTCTTCCACAATGGCTTACTAAAAAGGATTCAAATTTGATTCTAATTTTTTTTGAAAAAAAAAAATTAATTTGAATGATTGAGATATCAAGAACGGCATTGTGTGCACGAAGGTGGTCTTGAAACAATGTTGTTTTACTTGTATTTAGGGATTGTTTTTTAGGGTTCTTGTTGATTTGGGAATAAAAAGTTTCTTTTAATGTTTAGAAATAAATATAGGTAAGTTGATTTGCTCGTTGGGAATAAAAATAAGTCTTGTGGTAAATTTGTAACAAAATAATATCAACTGGGTCTAAATATAAATTTATAAGTAATGACAATTTATTATTAGGTGGATAAAAATTGAACACATGGTTAAATTTTATTAGATCATGTAAAAAGAATTCCAAACCCTTTTATTTAAAAAGAGTATCATAGAAATCACCCTAAATAAATTGTATCGTCTAAAAAAAAGATAGAAATCTATAATTATTTGGTTTTTTATGCAAATAAATACAAAATAATAACATTTCATTTCTTAATTGAATAACAAACAAGTTTATTAAAGTATTATTTTTTTTTAAAAAAAAATATTTGCATTTCTTAACGATATAGGCCATGGCATGATGGTACCTGGGTCCTAGGTTTTGCCGGTGGCATTCGCCAGACTTGCAAATTGCTAACTAGCTGGGCTAATTGCCATCCTCAATGGAGTCAAGATTGCATGTTATATAGGAGAGTGACGATACATTTAAATGTATTGTTGTTGGATTTTTCCACTATTATGCAGGCATCATTGTGCACATGAGAAATAATATTATTTGCACCACTTTTAAAGATATATATTACTTTAATTATTAGCTAAGAAAAAGATTAAAATTTATTCTTTATTAATATTTAAAAGACACTTTAATATATTCTTTGAAAAATTTCCCAAATAATGATATAAATAATTAGAAATAACAATGGGTATTTATAAAAATGGAGACATACCACTGTCCCATTTGAAAATTTGCCCCTTATGGATGGGGTGAGATTTGGGAAGGACCAATTTATCCTAGCATGTGGCTCTACGAGGAGTGGAGATTAGTAACCTACTTAGAGTGTTAACCTTCATATCACATATGAATCAGTTACAAGTGACTTACGGATTATCAACATTCAATTTTTACAATTATTAGAGATGTTGGAACCATTTATATATATTTTTTGTCAAAGACCAATATATCAATAGATGATATTATTAGGTATTAATTTGAAGGTTTACTCTAAAATATTCCTTTGTTATATTTTTTGCTGAGCAAGCAAAAGCATAAATAAAATATGAAGTCTTTGGATAATATTGCAAAAATAGTTCCAAGATAGTAAATTGTTTTAAAACAATCCTAATTTAATAATTTAATAATCAATTTAAAAAATTATCATTTTGGTTAAAAAAACCTACTTTGAAGTGATATAGGGTCCCTTCGAATACTTATTAAAAAAAGATTTTTTCTTAAATTTTTTTTAAGTAGAGCATTATTTTCTTTAGAAAAAGTTATTTTATATTTAAATATATTATTTGAGAAGTACTTTTAATTATTAAAAATACTTATAAATCTATTTAGATATAAAAGAAGAAAAATACTTCTTTTATTATCAAGTTACAACAAAAAAGAAAGAAAACTAGGATTTAATAAAAGATAAAAAAAGACATATATTATAATTTTAAATAAAAATAAATAATATATTTTAAATATATTTTTATTAAAAATTATTTATATTTCTACTTTTTTTTAAGAGTTAGGTATTCTTAATTTTTTTTAAAAATGATAAATTAATTTTTTTATTAGAAGTATTTTTTAAAAAGTTGTATCTAGATATCTTCAAAAATTTATAAAAATATTTTTTTAATAAAATAAATATTTTCATCTTAAAAAAATCAATTCTAACAAAAAAAATTTAATATTCTTGTTAATTTTGGTGCCAAAAAAGCAATTATGTTGGAGACTTAAGGTCCATTTGGTTTAACTTTTGGGAAAAAAATCTTTTAAAAGATAATCTTTTAGAAGAATTATTTTTAAAATAATAATTTTTGTTTGATTTAAATATGTCAAAAGTAAGTTTAGGAGAATGAATTTTGTTTGGATAAGATAAAGTAAAATTATTTTTGGTTATTAATGTGAGAGTAATAATAAGATTCTTTTTTAAAAGGTCTTTTTTTTTAAATGAAAAATAACCTTAAAAATATTTCTCCTAAAAGATCTTTTAAAATTTCAAAGGACCTTCTAAAAGGTAAGAAGTTAAACCAAACACTACCAATTATTATACAAAATCATTGTGCTTCTTGTGAAAGGCCTTTTGATGGATTCAAAATGCAATCTAAATAGGCACTCACACAGCAGCCTTAAGAAGTTATATTATGTTAAATAATCAATCCATAACGTATTACAAATTTATAAATAACCAATCCATAGCATATCACAAATTTATATAATGTTGTCTCGTGGATAATGGCTCACTTTCGTTTTAAGAACACATTCCATATTTAAATGAGTAGGATCTGCTCTTCCGTATAACATAATTATATATTTCGAAGAGTGGTACCACCAACCCAATAAGATGCAATGAGCACACAACTTAATAAAGGCCATGTTTAAAATGTACCGTAATTTGTCATATATTGTTAGTGTATTTACACCTTAAGTTAGATTGAGATATTTTTTCAAATAAAATGTTAATAGACGGTGGAGATTTGTTACCAGTCACCTAAGAATTAAGTTTTTAAAAGTCAGAATTTCTAAAACAAAATATACACAAATCAGGTTTTTTGTATGTGACCATACAAAAAAAGTAAGAAAAAAGATAAAAATGCTCAAATAACTAATCAGTGCTTCTTTTGTCATATTGTTTTTGGTCTAGAAAGTTACTAATATATTGCTAAAACTTACCAACGTTTTGCTAAAATTTACAAGTATTTTACAAACATTTACCAGCATCTTATATACTCTTAAAAGTCTGATTTTATGAAGAATAATAATTAGTGATGTGTTAGATTTATTCATTTTGGTACCCCTTAGTCAATATTTGATACAAAATTTGAAAAGAAAAAAAGACGCAAAAATAGTAAGCTAGAGTAATTTATCAGTGTATTGCTAAAACTTACTAGAATTTTACTAGAATTTACCGGTGTTTTCCGACTATTTGCTACCATTTTACATACTCTTAAAAATATGATTTTACAAAAAATATTAATTAGTGATGTGTTAGATTTATTCATTTTGGTGTTCTTTTAGTCAATATTTGATGCAAATTTTGAAAATAAAAAAGGTCACAAAAATAGCAAGCTAAAATAATGTATCAGTGTATTATTAAAACTTATCGGCGTTTTGCTAGAATTTACTAGCGTTTTCCAAATATTTACCAGCTTCTTACTTACTCCTAAAAGTATGATTTTATGAAGAATAATAATTAGTAATTTGTTAGATTTAATCATTTTCGTATCCACCTTGATCAATATTTGATGCAAAATTTGAAAAGAAAGAAAAAAGATACAAAAAGAGCAAGCTAAAATAATTTATCAGTATTTTACTAAAATTTACTAACATTTTACCAGAACTTATCAGTGTTTTCCAAGTATTTACCAACATCTTACTTACTCTTAAAAATTTAGAGAAAAAAGTAAGAGTATAAAGAGCTAATATATGACATAAACACCATTCAAATAACAAATAAAATAACTCGAAGATTGTGTGAAATACACATTTTATACGAACTAGTTTCCCTAGACATGAACTATTTTACACCGGTTTATTTTAAAAAGTTTGTAGGATGCCCTTCTCTCTATAAAACCTTAATTTAGAAATTAAGGATTCATGTGGAAAACATGCATAATAGAACTGCACAATTTATACATTAGATCATAGCTACCATGTTAGCATGTTAAATAAAAAAATATTTTTTTAAGTATAAAAGTAAAAAGTTGTGACTTTATTAAAAGAACATGGTGATATTATATGTGTTCTTAATTATATTGAAAATTTTATAAAGGATATAAAAATTGTTACATGCGTTGATTGCATTCTTAACTACATCCCTTAAAAATATTGAATTTATATTAAACTTTAAAGTAAAATACACTTAACATCCTTGAAGTATTAAAAAATAACACTCCACTTTATTTGTTTATAAAATATACACTCTACCTCAATTCACTAAGAATGTGTTTGGATTGATTTTTTTTAAAGTACTTTTTTAAGTGTTATTTTTTAACAAAAAGTTCTTTTTATATATTTTAAAAATATATTTGGATACAACTTTAGGAAAAAATTACTTGTAGAAAAAATCAATTTACCATTTTTTTAAAAGTTAGTAATACCTAACTTTCAAAAAAAATAGATGTGACTTGAAGGATAATTTTAGGTATATTTGTTTATGAAGAAATACTTCTCCTAATATTTTTCTTCTTCTATTTCTGGTTCTACTTCTACTTCTATTTCTAAAAGAAATACTTTTTCAAAAACTTTAACTAAATAGACCTTTTATTAAAAATTATTGCTGCTTTTGCTTCTTTTTTTTTTTAAGTTAGGCATTAATAATTTTAAAAAAGTGATAAATTATTTTTTTTACAAACATTTTTTTTTTGATATCCGAACACACTTAGGATGCGTTTGGATAAGTTTATTTAAAAAAATATTTTTTTCTCTAAACTTTTTTTTAGTAAATCTTTATTGTTTTAGAAAATGTTATTTTATATTCGGATAGACTATCTGAGAAATACTTTTAATGATTAAAAGTGCTGGTCTAATTAGATATAAAAGAACATAAGTATTTCTTTTATAGTTAAATTACAAAAAAAAAGACCTTTAAAAAGAAGAAAGAGAACTACATTTTGGTAAAAAAAAAAAAGAAGAAGAAGAAAATGATATATATTGTAATTTTGAATAAAAGTAATGGATATTTTTTTAAAAATAATTTTATTAAAAATACTTCTACTTTTACTTTTTTTAGAAGCCGAATACTCTTGACTTTAGAAAAAAGTGATAAATTGATTTTTTTTTTTAATTACAATCACTTTTTATGAGGGTACTTCTTTTAAGAAAAAAAAGAGTGTTTTTTTTGTTGAAAAAGGCCAAATCAAATGAGCTCTAAAAACTTATAAAAAGCATTTTTTTTTTGAAAAAAAGTACTTTTTCCAAAATAAAATCAATTAATCCAAACATATTCTTAGTAGATCAGGGTAGAATACATATTTTGCGAATAAATGAGGTGGAGTGTTATTTCTTAGTACTTCAAGGATGTTAGGTGTATTTTACTCTAAACTTTATATATTATTCATTATTTCAAGAAAGGGAAAAATTTACTAGTGTATTATATATATTTACCAGCATTTTGATGCAAATTTTCTAACATTTTTTTTAAAATTTATCAGCGTCTTAAAAACTCTTTAAAATCTAATTATTTGAAGAATAAGATTCAGTATTATGCTTAATTAGTTTATTAATGTGCCCCTAGTCAATAATTGTTAAAAATGAAAAAGCAAAAAAATAAAAATAAGTATCCAAATTGAGATATGTTCAGCGTATTGTGTATATTTACTACCGTTTTAATGCACATTTACCGATATTTTTAAAGAATTTACTAGCGTCTTAATAAGTATTTAAAATCTAATTATTTTGAGAAAGAGATTCAATGTCATGTTAAATTAGTTCATTAATGTACCCTCAGACAATAATTGTTAAAAAAAATTGAAAAAACAAATGAATAAAAATAAGTATCCAAATAGAGATATTTACTAGCATATTGCATATATTTACCAGCGTTTTAATGCAAATTTACCAACGTTTTTAAATAATTTACTAGCATCTTGAGAACTCTTTAAAATCTAATTATTTGGATAATAAGATTCAATGTCATGTTAAATTGGTTCATTAATATGCTCTCAGTTAATAATTATTAAAAAAATTGAAAAAAGCAAAAGAATAAAAATAAGTATCCAAATAGAGACATTTATCAATGTATTGTATATATTTATCAGTGTATTGCATATATTTATCAGCGTTTTGATGCAAAATTACCAACATTTTAAAGAATTTACCAGCATCTTATGAACTCTTTAAAATTTGATTATTTGCAGAATAAGATTGAATGTCATGTTAAATTGGTTTATTAATATACCCTTAGTCAATAATTATTAAAAAAATTAAAAAGCAAAAAAAATAAAAACAAGTATCCAAATAGAGGCATTTACTAGCATATTGCATATATTCACCAGAATTTTGATACAAAATTATCAGTATTTTTAAATAATTTACCAGTGACTTAGAAATTTTTGTTTTGCCCAAAACCCTCTCATAATATACTTCCTGAAGTTTGCATGGCAATGCAGATGACAACACCCATTATGAATATATCACTTGTCTTTGTTTTCATAGTCCATGTCATGCTTTCCAATATTTTCTTTTCTCATCTTCAATTTTATAATAAGCATAACTCCCTCCATTTCTTCTGATGTTGGGTTTTAGTTTTTGGTTTCTGCGGTTTAGAGAAGGGTGTAGCTTTTGATGAATTATAATTGTTATACAAAATATAAGAAAAAAGAAAAAGAGTACTTCTTCATATTAGGGCAAATACAAATAGGGTTGTATATGATTTGTGGATCGAAGTGGTAGAGCTTGAACTTTAACTAGAGAAAGGTGAATTGGAAAGACTTGAGTTGCTCTTGTTCTCTTCATAGTCAATTTTCGTTTTTTGGGTGACGGTGGTGGTGGAGATGGAGGAGGAGGAAAGGTGTGGAGGGGACAGCTAGAATTTACTAGAGAGAAACTACTTGTGCGGCCAGATAACTCAGATTAAATTCATGTCAAACTTTTCCATCCCACCACTACAAATATATATATATTAAAACATATATTAACTGGCTCTGAAAGGTACTCACCTCTGATTACCAATTACAAATCACGTTAAGTGCATAGTAATATATGGTGCATCAAGCACCATACTTTATAAGGTGCATGATAGCAAGTACCCAACTTAAAAAGGAACAACTGCTACTTTATTTTTTATCTATAAAAATTTAAGATGAGGAATATCTTTGATTTTCTTTTTTCCCTTTTTGATGGGTTGGCTCGCGTGACTAGCTTTTACTCGTATATTACTATAATGCAGATTCAATTTCTATATTTTTCTATTAATGAATAATTTTATAAATATATTTATAAGTGTTCAATGAATTTTAAACTCATGCCCTAATTATATATTAAAACTAATATTCTTCTCAATCTAAATTTTTAAACACAAAAAAGGGAGGATATCTTTGGATTCATTAAATATGTAGCCATGTAATAAATACTCCCTCTATTTTAATTTATCTGTTTATTTGGATAATTTGACTCATTCTTAAATCAGTATATTTATTTAAAAATGAATCAAGTTGTCTAAATAGACAAATAAATTGAGATCGAGAAAGCAGATAACTAAGCAATATAAAATGTATTTTTAAATAGTTGATTGATCAAAAATACAAAAAGTTGAACATAAGCCATGAAAAAATACATGAAAATTGACCAAATAAGTTAACTTTTTGAGAGAAGATTTGCTATTGAAAAAATCATTTTATCAAACAAAATTTCTTTTCAATACATTTAAATTATTATTGATGTTTAGTTAATTTAAATAATTTGATATTTATTTCTCTTAAAAGTAAAATCTTGAATTTTGAATTGTGAATAAAAAATGGCACTTTCTGCTGTGCTCCATGCTATAAGTAATGAACACCACACACCTTGAATCATGGCTATTGGATTTGGGGCGTTTTCATGGGTGCTACTGCACCTTACTGTCCCGTGCTTCACTCTCTACCTACCTGCTACATGACAATCGCGAGACCCAGCCGAGCAGCCATGGGAGGTTGCCTTCCTTCAATTGAGTCGCGCTACGGTGGATACAGAATGAGGGACAATGCTCAAGCAACAGCGGAACGCGAGGAGCGGCGTTGAGCTCCGTCAAGGCACAGTGCCATTTGGCCCACTAACACCCCTCTAATGCCGTCCATGGAACCGGCGCCTCTGGTCTTCGTCGGCGATAATGGAAAATGAACGCCAAGCGGCTGAGTTTGTTGATGCTATGTAGATAGATATGAACATCATTCCCTTTTTGTGTTTTGATCTGTGGTGTTACTGTTGGGTGACTAGATTTGGTCTTCATTTCCTTTCTCTTTGTTCTTTGTGGGTGGAGTTGGTGGAGCTCCGACGGAGGGGGAGGGTGGCGCTGTCGGTGGAGCTCTAGCCATGGAGGAGGACGGTGGTCTTGAGGGGATGGGGTTGGGGGAGGTAGATGCAGATGACGGAGGAAAAGGGTTGGGGGTGGTTTGGAGAACTACTAGAGTGCATCGTAATTAACCTAGTGCACAAATACTCCATCAAATCCATTCCATTCGATCATGCTGTGTGTGGTGCTCCTAACTTATGGAGGAGCATAGCAGCAATCGTTATAAAAAATTAATATTTAAAGAACTTTACTTCTATTATAATTTAATCTGACTCGTGTTAAATGAGTTAATATTTGTTATTTAGATAAAAAAAATATATATTACTACATAATCATCACTACCAAAAAAAAAAAAAGAATAAGTCTTTATTCGGCTGAACTTATACTAGGTGTTACTCATAAAAAAAAAAAAAACAAAATAACTTATACTAGGGGTTAGGTTAACTTCTAACAAAAGTATTTCCTGGAAAAGAGAAATAAAAAGCATGGTGGACCTGTAAGTAAATTGCCAAAAATGGAGCCCCTTTGAGTAAAAGCCTCTTTTTCCAACCATAATAAAGCCAAACCCCCTCTTGCGCCTCCTTTCTCCGCTCTCTCTAAGAGGTATTGCCAACTTAACTGACTACTCACCCCCCCCCCCCCCCAACAAAAAAAAAAACGAAGAAATGCAGGGAAGAAAGCTTACAACTTAAAGAAACCCTCCAAAAACTCGCAAAATTCCCCTTTTGCTTCATGTAGATTATTCTTCTTCTGCGTAACCGGGTCACTAACTCGTTCTCCCAACTCACAGAACTCGACTCGCCCGAGTCACCAACCCTCGAAAAACTCGGTCTCTCATGGCGAACAACCACCCTTCCGAGGCTCCCGCCGACGACTTCCTCGAACAAATCCTCGGCCTCCCGACCTTCGCCTCCGCCGACCCGGCCCTCGCCGGACCCGACGTTGGCGGCCTGGCGGCGGGCGCGGCCTCCGGGGCTTCGATGATGCTTCAGCTCAACTCCGGCGACGCCGGCCCCCACCTCGCGGCCGCCGGCGGGTTCCACGCGCCTGTGTACCAGTTAGGGCTGAGCTTGGAGCAAGGGAAAGGAGGAGGAGGGTTCCTGAAGCCCGAAGAGGCCTCCGGTAGCGGGAAGCGGTTTCGCGACGACGTCATTGATGGCAGAGCTAAGAATGTAAAGTGATTTTTTTATTTTTTTGTATTTTGTTTTGTTATATGATAGCTTGGTACTTCAATAAAGTAGTAGTGTACGGTTAGTCTTGAATTTTTTGTTGTAGAAGCATCTGAGCTTTTTTTTTTGGGGGGGGGGGGGTACTAGGTTCCATTTTACTTCTTGGTGAGGGCGTTGATCATTTAGGTATATATTTGATTTGTAGGGTACTGGGGTACCGTGAGTGTGGTTTTAGATCCTATTTGGTTAAGTTCATTCTCATGTTTTTGTTTTGTAGCTGACATGAGAGGGAAGGGAACTAGGGAAGGGAGAAAAAACAGGAACGTTTAGAAACCTCTTAGAGGCAGGGTTTTGAGCTTGTGCTAGATTGGATTTTGTTTAGTGAACTGGAACTAAAATACAGTTGCATGTGACAGTTTTTTTAACTAACGGGAATCACTTGTGGTATTCCTAGCAAATGATGGTGGGAAAGGAGTCATTGTTGTAGAGAGAAAATGGGAGGTTATATTAGGCAGGGTTTTGCAATGGTTGTTATGGTAATCTAATCATTATAGGACGATCATTGTGATTATTTTTTTTTTCTTTATGCGAGGTTCAAGCTACCACCATTGTATGGCCCGTAGAAAGCAAAGAAAACATTTTAGAGTTCAATAAAAATGACACCAAAACATTGGAATGGTAGCTTCTTTGCAAATAAGAGAATCTCATAAATGAGATCCTTTGGCTGTCATATTGACAGATTTGTTGTGTGTATGCTTGTTGATTTCAACTTAGCTATAGACGTTCACTGAAATTCTGCACTTGTAGTGAAATTTGAATGAGTCATTGTTGTAGGTGTTGACTCAGAGCACAACCTTTGTGACTTAAATTTAAGCCTGTTGGTGTTACCGTGGATTGGTTTGAACATTTCAGGATTATGATTTAGTGGAGGTTGTACTATTTACACCTTCTCATTAGTACTTTGATCACTTTTATGGGATATTTGAACCTCTTAAATCATATAGGACATTCATAGTTTTATTACATGGTTTCTTGTACTAAGAGTCCCCTCCCCCTCCACACATCCCCCCTTTTTTTCTCTTTTCTTACTGATATTCTTTGTCCTGCCTTTGTGAGGCAGAGTTGTTGCTGATCAAGTTGCATTTTTCCCCTCTTGATCATCTATAATCCTTTAACAGGTTTTTCATGGTCAACCCGTCCACACTACTGTTCCTGCTGCTCCACATCCTCCAGCAATGCGTCCTAGGGTGCGGGCTAGAAGAGGACAAGCTACAGACCCACACAGCATAGCTGAACGGGTGAGCTTCAGGATATTTGCATGGATACATACTGTCTGCTGGTTATGATGTTAACATTTAGAGCTGGGGGTTTATTTTGTAGCTCATTTCTTCATGTTACCTTTTGATTACAGTTGCGCAGAGAAAGAATAGCAGAAAGAATCAGGGCTTTGCAAGAACTGGTTCCAAGTGTCAACAAGGTATGTGACTTCTCTTGCATATCATTTTGTTACCAAATGTGGTTTGTATTTGTCTTTAACAGGAGTAAAATAGTCTTGAAAAGAAACGGATTTTTGTCATATTTAGCATGAAAAGTGAGAAAAGATAGAGTATTAGGTTGACATTTACAGAGATGTATCTATTGTCATTCCTCCTCTTTCCAGCTTGCTGACTTGATAAATGATAATGACACATATCTTATCTTACGATACGATCAACTTGTTGATACGTAGATCATATCTTGTGGATAAGTAGAATCATATCTTGCTCCCAAAACAAAAATGGGGCTGAAAATGGAGCTTTTCATGGTGTGCATTTGATCGTTTTGTCTTCTGTCCTTGTAGATATTGTTTTCAATACTTCTTTAGCTCATCACATCTCCATTGACACTATTGCTTTTCATAGGTTGTGTCTTTCTTTCTAAGATATGAATGCAATAAAACAGATGTCATGACTTATGTAGCTGTATTACAAACATTTAAGTTTCATGAATAAGTTGTACTTTTCGTATAAAAATCTTGAAATGTATGCTTCAGTTCATAAACATTTGGACACTCCTGGCTCATCAAGGAGCTGATTTACACATGGCCTAATGAAACAATGAGTCTGTTGAAGCTGAGATGACTTTTGTATGGTGCATGATGTGGAGCTTGCCTGAATTGAATGCGTAGTACTAAGTGTACTTGAAACCCTCTCCCCGTTTCTGCACATTTTTGTCTTTCAACAGGAAGATTAGATGGAAAATACAATAGAAGGAAGTTTGCATTTTTGTAGAATATGGAGGATTTTTATTTCATGCTTAGTGTTCTGTTTTTCCGCCATCGATATATGGTTATTAAGCTGCAGATTTGATGTTTGCAGATATATACAATGTAATTTACGTAGACAATTTGTTTAAGCCATCTTGACAACTAATTTTATGTAAATGTGTGCTTTGAGTTTAGAACATGGCATCTGCCTATGGATCTGTTCAATTCTCAAATCGCACTTTAGATTGAGTTTGTCCACAAATGGATTAAATCTCCTGATCCATTTTTCATGCATTGTTTCTTCAAGTATAATTAATCAATGAAACCATGCTTCTCGTAATGGTATAAAGAGGGATAACATCTGCATATTTTCTGATTTGGTGTGTGTTAAATTTTGATACTGCTCGAAGTATGAAATAAATCTACTGGTTTCAAGGGATATGTTTTTTATGATTTGTGTGATAGCAGTGTTGCTCTGTTGCATGACTGCTCTATGTTTCATAAGATAAGAATGCTGAATTGTTGTATTCTTTTTAACGTTGTTGTGCATTTTTTTATTGTTCAGACAGATAGAGCTGCCATGTTAGATGAAATTGTGGATTATGTCAAGTTCTTAAGGCTTCAAGTAAAGGTAATAAAAAAAAAAAAAAGAAAAAAAAAAAAGAACAATAAGCTACTTTGCCCCTCGCTTGTCCTACTTCTATTTTTACTTATTTTCCTAGTTAGTTATCAAATTGTGATCAATGACAGCTTTTAAGGGCTTTTCACGGTCTTGGCAGTTAAACCTGTTGAACTAGGCATTCTTATCCCTTTCCCAACTGTGGTCAATTAATTGGTATTGAACTCCCGATCACGAACTCCACAAAAGGGTGGTTGCCACTTTGGATGAGAACCCATTGACCAATGTTATTTTATTCCTGAAGACTAGGAAATATCTGGGTACAATCAAATGATAGCATTTTCAGACTGCTTAGTGCACTCTGGTTACTTTTTCACTACCCAATAATTTTCAAGGGTCTACTGTTGTAATACAGATTGCTGTTTGATCCATGATGCAAATGTGAAAAAAAGATACTTCTGAGTCTAAATTTTACTTCGTAGCAGTGTGAAACTATGTTGCAAATGACTTCAAAATGACTGTTAATTTGTCTGCCTTTCAGGTTTTGAGCATGAGTAGATTGGGTGGAGCTGGTGCAGTGGCACCACTGGTAACTGACATCCCATTATCATCAGTCGAGGTATATATATATATATATATATGAAGAATTAGTAGTTGGAAAAATTTTGTTTTTGGTTGTTTTTTTTTTTTGTGTGTGTGTGTGTGTGTGTTTAATCTCTTCAAGCAATTTAATAAATTTAGTGATAATCAGGAGGAAGGCAGTGAAGGTGGAAGAAACCGGCCAGCTTGGGACAAGTGGTCAAATGATGGCACAGAAAGACAAGTAGCTAAGCTTATGGAAGAAAACGTTGGGGCTGCCATGCAGTTTCTTCAATCAAAGGCGCTCTGCATCATGCCCATCTCACTGGCATCTGCAATATACCAATCACAACCCCCAGACACCCCTAGTATAGTGAAGCCTGAAACTAACCCTCCGTCATAGACCTCAGGCTCGTGGTGCACAATCTATTGGTCCCAAACAAAGACTCACCTAATACTTCTTGGACCCACGAGTTATTTGTCTGTTCCAAACCCCCCCATAATTAAGTCATTGAAAAGCATCAAGTTGCAAACGAAGTCAGATGCCATAATTTCCTTTTTTTTTGCCTTACTTTCAGCTTTTGTCAATACAGGGTTCGACGCCAATGCCTTAGAAAAGACAAGCAGACCCCAATCTTGTCTTGCCAAGTCTCAAGTGTAGGGAAAGAAATTGTAAGAAAAGATCACTTGATCTGCTCCTCTTTTGTGTCAATGGTGGGGTTAGTGGAACATGATGAAAGCGCTTTTATAGTGGGGCTTAGTTTTTGTAGTGGGCTGTGGGACCTTCTAAAAGGTTAGAGTGGTGTGTATATTATTTTTAATAGTGATGTAACCCTAGAGGATTTGAAAATGGCAGAGGTGAAATGGATAATAGTTGCTTTAAGAATGCTTGGTGTTGCCAAGTCCAGCAGAAAATCATGATGCTTTTTGTTTGTGTAGAGTGTGCGTGCGTTGCTTGCTGGAAAAGAGTATTTCGACGACTTTTCCCTGTTCTCCCGAGTCATGATTGGATTTTGATTCATTAGAGAATATGGACGGACAAGTGTGGGTGCTCCTTGCACGTTTCATGTCAATCAATAAACTGTAGCCTTAATCAACTCAAATGACGGAATGTCCTCTCCGAATTCGTCTATGTACGGTTTCAGCAACCAAAAAAACATTTTAAGGCATAGGGAATGGTTTACTCCTCAGACCGCCGAGCGAATCTTGCATTAAGGAGTCTCAATTCATTTCCTTGGGTCGTTGATAGTAGGAATATTTTGTTTAGATTTTCTTTTGGCAAACAAATAATTGCATACCCTTCTTAAAGGCGACTTTTATTTGTGTTTAAGTTGCTTTTCAAATCTCAGTTTCCAATATGGTCCCGTGCAATCCTAATAAGGTGGAGTGCTCCTTCCCATGGGTAGCAGAATTTGCCAATAATGTAGATAGAATGGTTAAAAGCGTTTGCAATTCAGCGCTGGTTGTTTGGAAGTCATTACCCTTGCGTGTTCGTCTTTGCCGAGCTTATAGTCATATCATTTGCATAACTGTTGATGCATGAATTGTGCAGTGGAAGCATGGATTACTATGGTTCCTACTATAGCTTCAATGTGAACGGAGCTCTTGGAGCTGTCTGACAAATCAATGAAACAACGTTTAAGATTAGGAGAAAGACAACAAGCAAACCACTTATGAAAATCCATCACTTGCCACAATGACCACAATGACCAAGTGATGGCATTCACCATCCACTGTCCCATTTTTGTTATATGTGGTTGTGGAGATTCTTTCTATTTGCTCAAAAATGAGCATGAGTACCATAATGACTAAGAGTGGTGCTATATTATACGAAGAAAAAGTGACGTAGAGAGTATAAAAATAAGGTGGCCGTATAACGATCAAGCATTGGTAGGTATTACGGGACAATAGAAAGTAAAACAATCTTTTTAATACTATTCTTGTCATTTGCATAATGTAGAATTCGTACATCAGGTATCATCCAATGACTAAGAGCAGTGCTATAGATGAATTGAATACGAAAGGTGGCTCTGTAAGAATCAAGCATTGACCGATATTACGGGACAATGGAAAAAAATTATGGGTTGAAAGAAGAGTAAGACAATTTCTATTTTTCTTATTTTTCTTTTTTTATGGGCATTAGGGAGCTCCTAGAGGAGCAACTAGGGGAAACAAAGAAGGAGAGAGACAAATGAAGATCGAACCCTTAACTCAAAATCAATAATCCTTTGTCACGAGGATCAGGAAGGTATCACTCAAGTGCTCCTCGAATAAGACATTTTTTTTAATACTATTCATGTCATTCGCATGATATAGAATTTGTACTATTGTCCAGCGACTAAGAGCAGTGTTATATTATACAAAGAAAAAGTGACGAATTGAGTACGAAAATAAAGTGGCCCTATAATAATCAAATATTTGCAGATATCACGGAACAATGGAAAAATCATGCGTTGATAGAGGTCAGAAGTTGAAGATCGCGCATTGTTGCCCAAATGGATAAAGCTGTGGAAATTGTTGGATATTCATGTCGGCTAAAGTCGAGAATTCCTCACTTGTTACTCCTCCAACCAGGCCACTTTCTCCCGTGAGTAACATCAATGCATTATTGGTGTACAAGAGATGTGTAGTTACTCATTCATCATACTTGGTGGCCTCGTGTAAACTTGGCCACACAACTGACCTTTGCATGTATAACAATCATAATTTGTACTATAGACAAGTTTCAACACATTAACATATTCAGTCTCGTAGTATGAATAAGAATATGGAAAAAGAAACGCTCATCAATTAAGTGTTTTTACGGGTCTGAATTTAGGAAGAAAGATACGAACTTTAAGAAAAGACCTCTTTCAAATGGGTCCAGGGGCCGTCTGAGGAAGCCTAATTTCAATGTAGGCAGCAGCTAGTAGTCTCAAACGTATGGGACTGAGCCCAATTATTTAACAGGATCTGATAGATGAAGGTTTTAGGCCCCAGTTACTCTGTTCCAATATGAATATTAATGTGGCCCCGCTATGTGGCACAGTAGCAATCGTCGCCTCTCACATCTGGGAGCAACTTCGCTCTAGTCCTGGGTTCAGAGACCCCGTGCTCCCCTCCCCCAGCCCCGGTGTGTTTGAGCTTATGACCAAAAAAAAAAAAAATATACGAATATTAATATCAGGAACATTTGTGACTTGCAAGAGAAGAGAAGGAGGCCACTCCGGAATGAACTTCGGCCCTGGCCCATAAACCGAAATAGTCACAGGTTAAACCCTTGAACAAACATATCTCTCTAATATTTATTGAAACTATGATAATAAAATTAGTAATTAAATTGAACAGTTTTAATTACTTAAAAGTCGGATATTAGAAAATTGCACTAAGTGGATAACATAATTAAAAAAATTAAAAAACATTCAGTTTAACAAATATCTATAGTTGTTCAAGAAAGAAATTAAATAAAGGAACTGAAGTAAGATAAATCATTTAGACATCTATATAATAATAATAATACACCATGCATGTAAAAGTTAATCCTAAAACTAATCTAAAAGATTGACATTATGGAAAATATAAATTGACATATAATACTCTCAATAGAAAAAGATTCTGATAACCCCATAAAGGAAGGTAAAAACCCTAAGGCTATTGTAGAAACTATTATTTTTATATATAAATAAAAATATGGAAATTTAATTAAGAATCAGTCTCGTTAAGATCCTCTCTTACGTTTACATTAAGGGATGACATCCCTTTAAATCTCACAAAAATAGGGTTAAGATACATATAGGGTATGATATACATTAGGATTTCCCTTGGTTTATTATGATTTTTCCCTGATTTCTTTACATTAGGATGTTGCCCTGATTTATTTGGACTTTTTCTTGGTTTCCTAACATTAAGATATTCCCCATGATTTACCAGGATTTTTCATTATTTATTAGGATTTTTAGGATTACTTAACTTTGTTTTCTAGCCCTCTTGTTGTATAAATGATGTATGAATGTATTAATGGTAATTATCGACTGGGGACAATTCATCTCCTTAATTAATACAGCCTGTTACCTTTTTTTTTTTTTTTTTAATTTGACAATCTATTACTTATATTAAAAAGGAAATCTATCAAAATAAGATCTATTACTTCCAAGTCAAGTAACTCACCATTATACATATATGTTACACCATCAACCCTTACCTAAATATCGCAATTCACTATCGTAATTCACCTGCTTTATTGGCATTGACATCAACTCATTCTTCTACGCTCTACCTCCTCAAGAGAAAGAGACAATGGTGTTGGAACAAACAGCAGCAGCCTCAACTAGGTTGAGGAACTTGGTTTTGACCTCTCAAACCCCCACTTCAAACCCCAAAGTCCCATCTTTAATGATCCGTTATCCATGCTTGAGAGAGGATTTGAAAGCCAAGAGGAATAAAGGGTGGCTGAACTTGAAGGTGAAGTTCTCCAATAATTCCGAGGATATTGAATACCCTAAGCCTTCGGAGGTTCCATGGAAGAAGGAGCTTTGCAACTCCGTCAACCTCATTGGCGTCGTGGCCTCTCCTGTTCAGATCAAGCACCTTCCCTCTGACAAGGCTGTTGCATGGACCAGCCTCGCCATCAAGAAGACTAACACCAAAACACCACGGTAATTCATTCTTTTTCTCTCCCAAGTTTAAGGTTCTTGGTTTCGTTAATTTTGTTTTCGTCGTTGCTAAGTTTAGTGATGTTTATATGAACGAATAACTTCAAGAATATCATGCCTGGTATTTTTCTTTTCTTGTGTTTTGCGCCTTTTTGTTTCTTTTGATGAAATTTTGTTTTGGGGATAGGCGTGGTGAGAGATACATGACAATTTCCTTGTGTCAAAAATGTGAAAAGTGTCTTACTGTAAAAAAATAAGAAGGAAAAAAACTCAAGAATGCTAGTGTTTCGAAATGCAGGATTAGTTTGACATTCTGGGATGAGCTGGCGCATGTCGCATTTCAACATGTGGAGAAAGGCCAAGAAATTTGTGTCTCTGGTCGCCTGGTAACCTACACAGCTGAAAGTGATAAAGGGAAAAGGCAAACCTACTTCAAGGTTTAATTTGTAATTTTCAATGTATAATTTCGTTTTTCTTTTTTTTTTTGTAGTTTGTGGCTCTTCTTCAACTGAATACTATGCTCTGGATTTCATGCAGGTCGTTGTTCAGCAACTGAATTTTATTGATAGGAGTCTCTCCTCGAATGATCATGAGTCTGATCCCGTGTTGGATGGCAAGTCATTTATTCGGTCGTATATAGTCTCAATTTCAGCAGCTTTTTGTTTTGTTTTTATTGCTAACATATTACCTATCTTTTGCAATTATTTCAGATAAAAAAGGGAGTTATACTGCAAACAATACTTGCTCTATCGAAGAATTATGGCAATCATACTTTGGTAACCCAGAGGAGTGGTGGGACAACAGGAAAAACAAGGTGAATTGTTAATCAATCTTGTGAATAAAGAAAGACTGCACATTTAGCTGCAATTCTATGTCCTTGTTGAGTCGAAATGTTGCTTTAAGTATTGCCTGCTGCTATTTGGAATCACTTCTCCTGACACCGTTATATGTGGCATCAACCTATAACATTAGCATAATTGTTTTGAATCCAAATAATAATAATAATAATAATAATAACAATAGTCCTGATTATCCAAAATTTTGCAGCTTGCGTTATATTCTGTTCACAATTTATTTTATGGTTCAAGCTAAATATCTAAGTGACAATTCAAGGATTCTAATAAAAAAAATATGATGACGGGACATTTATATGTATCCAAACTTCAAAGACTATCTTTAGGTTTGCAGACAAGATACCTCTCCTTTCTATGCTTTTTTAGCTATTTCTAGCACAGATCATGATCTATTTTTCCGTTAATAAGTTCGCGATCATTGATACAGAGATTTTGTTTTCTATAGTTGCATTGCATGCTTCCAATTTTTTTCGGAAAGCTCATATATATATTTTTAAAAATCTTTGTGAAATGCAGAAGAGCCCGGAATACCCTGATTTTAAGCACAAGTATACGGGACAAGGTCTGTGGATTAAAGACAAGTCCAATCCACCGTGGGTCAGGTCTAACTTCTAACTGACAACGTTGGATACGAGGATGAGGTCTCTTACTGATCACAAACGCTACAGTGCCTGCAGATGTGGTGGCTACTGATTGGATTTTTTTTCTTTTGCCAAATGTATTTCCCACTGAGAAATTTGATTTCAAGGGGAAAACTTCCTTTTACTTTGCATTTCATCTGTAAATTTTATTTCTACATAGGCAGTCATTGAACATTATGTGGTTTTACCTTGATTGTTTTGATTAACATTTTTGGAACTGAATATGTATATTTTGTTACCGATATATGATAGAGTATGACGTCAATATTTTGTTAACATCTTAGTTCTAAGAAAAAAAAAAATCTTTGAAGTAAGTTGGCTTCTAACATAATAAAGATATATTTAAAATAATTTAAGAATAAATACACATTCTTATTAACTCAAGTTAGAGACAAAGATATAAAAGATTTCTTTTACTAATTATAATTAAATTCGTAGTTGGTTTAGGAATGATCCACCGTTTGATAGAGAGGGAGAGAGAGAGAGAGACCATTTTCTGTATGGTCTCGTCAATTAACATTGGAGAGCACAAAAAGTGAATAGCGGTATCGGCGGTGTGCTAATGTGCTATTATAACCTGTTTGTTTGAGATTTTTCCCAATGTTAATTGAGTGAAACGAAGCGGTTCAAATCTTTACTAAAAGCGCTTAGAAATTCGTCTTTCTCTGTTTCTCTGTTTAAGTGGTAAAACAAACATGCTATTAATCCGTAAAGTAATGATGAACCAATATGATTCATTGGAACGAAGATTGTGAAGGTTGTATGAATTAGGCGAATTAATGAGGACAGTATTTAGCAGAAACGAATTTACTTCCGATTAGTTAGGCAAACCAAACTTCCAATTTCTGCATTAGCAATCAACAAATGCAATCTTCTGCGTCCATATTGATGAGAACATTAAAAAAATAAATAAATTAAGCAATAAACCATACAAGTACATACTGTCGCACATATGGATTCATAGTTAATCATCAATCATCAATCAGTAGTAATATAAAACATCTCACTTTCGTATTCACCTTAAATTTCTTCAAAAACGTCATTAATAGTCATGTGTCATGCGCACGGTCGTCCCGTCAATAGAGGTGACGGATTGTTAAGTTTAGGGATAGACAGTGTTATAATCAATCAAGTTTAATGATTTCCGATGTTAGTTTTTGCAAATCAAAGAGTCTCCGATATAATTTTAGTAAATTTCAGGGAATTAGGTCAGTACGATTTTCTTGTAATATACATATAATCAAAATAAAATTACATATGATTGAAATTATGAGTTTTAGGTAAGATAAAAGAAAAAGAGAAAATAAGATTATTAAAGAATAATAAGACAATATATTGATTGATATACTATTCTGTGATGTATTGTGATACAAAAATATAAAGGCTTACAATCTCTATTTATAATAATACCAAATTCTTAATTCTAATTTAAGGGGAAAATTATAAATTAAATAAAGGAGAATATGAAAACCAATCTTAAAAGATTATCAAAGAATTATATGATATTTTAATATATAATAAAGATATTAGTAAATATTTTCTTAATTTCTTAGGTATTCCAAATCCAAATGCTGTTCAATTATGATTTCAGAGTGAGTAATGAAGAAATGAATTAAGGTGGACGAAATTGTGATGCATGCCAAGATCATTTGGTAGCTCATAGCTAGATTTTATACCAGCATTAGTGAACAGCAAAATGTGCACCAAGCCCCCAACCCAATTCTTTCACATGTTTGAGTCATGTTATGTTTACTAATTTTTGTGAACTCATTCTACACATATAAGGAGAAAGAAAAATACAAGTGATGGGTCCCCTATTTTTTCTTTTTCAACACTCACAACTTTTGTACCTTTTTCTCTCCTAATGTATCTAAAATTAGTCCACAAAATGTGTACATGTAACATTTTTCCATGGGTTTTGGTATATCAGAGCTTCAGCTAGGCGCAATTACACATTTCCATTATGGTATCATGAGCACTTGGCATGAGCAAGATTCCTTCCTTTTAACTTGAAAGAGAAGAATGACGTCTTTCCAGAGTGAATTAAGGTTTGGTTTGAATTATTGTAGCTTTTTGAGTGCCACTGAATTTTCTAGGTTATCTAAAAATTGTTGTGAAGAAATTAATAAAAATTATTTTTAATAAGTAGAAGTCATAAAAATAATTTTTAGTAAAATTATTTTTAAAATCTAAAATAATTATAATGAACATAAATACTAAAAAGAATAATTTTTATTTTTAATCTTATTAAAAAAATAAAATTATATTAATCTTTTAAATTTTGGAGAACACAAACCAACTTTAAAAAATACCTAATAAAACCTTTTAAAAGCACCTTTGACTTTTAAAAATTAAGAGTAAAAGTACCTCAATTTTTTAGTTCACCAAATACAAAATATCGACTTATATTCTTCATAAATCAAAACACCTACTTTAAAAATACTACCAAACTTAACCTAAAAACCTGCCCAAAAATCATAACTAAATAGTTACACAATTTAGGAGTTAACTATCTTAGATCTAGTAAATATTTAAAACACACACATATATATATACGAAAATATATACGAATATATATGTTGTTAAATTAAGGACTAATATTATGAAGATTCTCTTCTTACTCCTACATTAAGCTATGAAATCCCTTCAAATCTCACAAAAATAGGGTCAAGATACGAGTTGCAATATATTATTTTTGATTAAAAAAAAAAGAAATCTATCAAAAGATACTGCCTATTACTTATTAGTCAAGTAACTCAATATTATATAAGGCGATCAACCCTTAGTTAAAATATCTATACCAATACACTGACTTTTATTATAGGCACTGACATTAACGTAGGTATCAACTCGTTCCACTACGTTCCCTCAGTAGACACCATGGCCTCGATTAGGTTGCAGAACTTGGTGTTGACCCCCCAAAACCATAGTTCAAATCCGAAAGTCTCATCTTTAATGGTTCGTTATCCATGCATGAGAGAGCATTTGAAAGCCAAGAGGAATATCGGGTGGCTGAACTTGAAGGTGAAGTGCTTCAATTCAGAGGATATTGATTACCCTAAGCCTTCGGAGGTTCCATGGAAGAAGGAGCTTTGCAACTCCGTCAATCTCATTGGCGTCGTGGCGGCTCCTGTTGAAATTAAGTACTTCCCCTCTGGCAAGGTGCTCGCATGGACCCGCCTTACCGTTAAGAAAACTGCCACCCAAACATCTTGGTATGTAATTAATTTCTGTACTATTTTTCTTTTTCTATTAGAGTACTAGATATTAGTGTCGTTTTGTGTTTTCAACTATATTTTCTCTTGCGGATAGTGCTTACGTGAAAATTGTGAAAAGTATATATCTTATTAAGACTGAGAAATAAAAAAAAAAAAAAAATCTCATAGATGCTAGTGTTTTGAAATATAGGATTAATTTGACATTCTGGGATGAGCTGGCGCATGTTGCTTTTCAACATGTAGAGAAAGGCCACCAAATTTATGTTTCGGGTCTCCTCGTAACAGATAGGGTTGAAAGTGATAAAGGGAAGCAGCAAACCTACTACAAGGTTTTGTAATTTCCAATCTTTTAATTTCCTTCTTTCTCTGTTTAAATTTGTGTCCCCTTTTCAACTGATTACTATGTTTTGGATTTCGTGCAGGTTGCTGTTCAGCAGCTGAATTTTGTTGATAGAGAGAACTCCTTCGGTGATCACCAATCTCAATCTAAGATGCCTGGCAAGTCATATATTCAATGAAATATATTCAGCAGGCTTTGTTTTGTTTTGTTTCCATTACTAATATCTAATATATTTTTTAAAATTATTAATTTCAGGTGCCTCTATTGAAGAATTATGGCAATCATTATTTGTTAACCCAGAGGATTGGTGGGACAACAGGAAAAACAAGGTAAATTGTTGATTAATCTTCTATGGCACATTTAGCCGTAATTTTATGTCCACGTGGAATCAAATGGTTATTCTAAGAACATGTTGCATGGATTCAAATGAAAAAAAAAATTGATGATGTGACATTGTATGTATTCAAAGATTATTTTTAAATTGTTGAGAGTAATATTATTTAGACACACAAGGTGGATACAAGAATATACACTCATAAAGAAAAAAAGACTCAAAATATTTTATAATAGTGAGTAAAATAAGATTTATATCTTTCTGATTTTTGGTATACAATCTATATCTTTCTTTATGTAAGTGTCTATATTTTTATACCCTTTTTTATGTTTAAATAATATTTCTCAAATTGCGGATAATAAGATAACTCTCCTCATATACACACAGAGGGTCTGAAGAGATTTTGTTTTTAAGTTGTATGCTCCGATTTGTTTATTGGAAAGCCCACATGATTTTCTTATACCATTTATTTATAAAACTCTTCTGGAACTGCAGAGGAGCCCGAGACATCCTGATTTTAAGCACAGAGAAACAGGAGAAGCTCTGTGGGTTGAAAGCAGGTCCAATCCAGCGTGGGTCAGGTCCCAATTGGCAACACTGGACATGAAGACGGGGTCAACTCCTGATACCAACGCTACAATGCCTGCAGATGCCGTGGCTGCTGAATGATTTATTATTGTCTTTCTAAGAGCTTGTGCCAATTATTACTATCCAACGAATAACTTTGATTTCAACGGGGAAATTTTCTTTTTACAGTTTGCATATTTCTACATATGCATTCTTCGCACATTATGGGGTTTTACTTGGTTGATTATCATTGTCTGCTTTATTTCATCAGCTTCATTATCATTTTTGGTACTGGAAGTGTTTTTTTGTTTGGTAATATATATATATATATATATATATATATTGCAATATTTTGGGTGCATCTTAGTATATATATTGTCAATATTTTGCAATAAGTTGGAATCTTCTGCATTCATGATACATAATTGGTGGAGGAAGATGCTTGATCTATATAGACAACGTGCCTACGTCATAGAACTTGTTGAAATGGCAGAAGCACATTTAAGTAGAGACAGCTTATCAGATAATACCCCCAAAAAACAAAACCACATTTTATCAGATTTGATTTATGTAGCTGCTTCTTCTTCTTCTTCAGTAGCGTTATTTAAAACCTGAAGATCATATTCAATACCAAAAAAAAAAAAAAACCTGAAGATATTAACGGAACATTTATGCGAGAAATAACACTTAAAATTGTCATTTTTTTCAAACTTTTCATTCACCCAAAGATATTAACGGTGTCCAATAATACATAGAAGAATAATTTCTGAAAAAACACTTCTCTTTTGTTTTTTTTATCGCGTTGATAGGAAGGCTTAGTCTATTTTTAGATTGATGAGATATGACTTAAAAATGCCTGCCAGCGGTGGATGATCCCATTATTCACATACCAATATTGCTCTACCATTAGTATGGACACTGTCCCACCAACCACCGGTTTTGAACTCCATGATCTCGTCAGCAAGAAGTTGACGTTACCATGAGCATTATTTGCATATTACTTTTCTGAATATCAGTGAAACACATGTAAAATCATGTATATAACCGGTGATTTTGGTACCTTATTTCTATGTTTGGCTATACATCTTAATTATATTCACCACTTCACAGTTCACATGATTAACATTTTATAAAATCTTTTAAATCTTAAAGAACCTACCACTTTTCATAATATTGATAAGATAAAGACAATATTTATATAGCTAATCTCATAATACAATTGAATTTGATCCGTGATTTACTATTTAGTTATTTATTTTAACTTTCATAGTCGGCTTAAGTTTTCACAATTTGGATAAAATAGCTTGGTTCCTGCCAAATTAAGGTGGGGATTTTTTATTTTTTATTTTTTATTTTTTAATTTCCCTGAGGAGTGAGGGTTTGATCCACTCCCCCTAAAATACAAACTTAAAAATTGATAAGAGTATGGTAAATTTTATTGAAAACTTATGCCATCAATGTAATCAAAAGAGACAGCTTAAGAGAGCATGTGATAGGCAGAATAAAATTTTATTATTGAAAATGCTATTTTTGAGAATAATTTTGCTGGATATGATGTTTAGATGTGTTTGGAATATAAATTGAATTCCAAGAAGTCTTGTATATATCTCCAAAAATACTCTTAATTATGGCTAATAGTGATGGACGGTGGCTGGAAGTTGGCTAACGGTGGCTGAGAGAGTCATAATTGGTGGTCGGTGGTGGTAGTCGGTGGCAGTGGACAACGGTTGGGGGGGTGGCACTTGGTAACGATAAGGATATTTTAGTTTTCTTACCTAAAGACAAAATTCCTTTCCTATGAAAATATTGGATTCTTATAGGATAATGATAATATTTTTTGGGGGCTTTTTCCTTATAGAGAATCCAATATTCTCAAAAAAAAAAAAAAATTTCCAAACTTTGTACCAATCATGTCACATTTCAGGCATATTTTTGTATATGCCCCAATGCATCTCTCAGATTTAGCCGTCTACATCTCTGGCATTTAAACGATGATTGGACTCAATTTTACACACCTGTTTCATTCAAGTCCAAATGAAGTCATCTGTACTGAGATCAAGAATTGTATGAGGAGTGAGTAACCAGCTATAGCAGTACAATATTTGAGCAGTAAGCTTACGTAAATCTTTAGATTATTAGAAAAGGTCAATCATTCATCCAATAACTTTAAAAATATGCAAAAATATTTGCATTTGGATACTCACATATATGATACCAGCAAAAATTTTAAGCATTATTGCTGAAAGGAAAAACTGCGCGTTGAACCATGGAAGAATATCATCGTATACATGGATCCATAGTTAGTAATTAATCAATTGCATAATAGAATATCTTGCTATATTATGGAAGCAAAATTTTCAAAATATGGAATTAATCGTATACATTTCACATTTTTCAAATTATCTTGCAATATCTTTCAAATTATTTTTCAAAATTTTCAAAATATCTTGCTATATCACTAATTATCTTGCTAATTAGTAACTAATCGTATACATTTCAATTTTTTTTCCCCAAAATATGGAACCAAAAACTGAGTCCAAAAACTCGATGATATCCAAATTTTAGCAGAAATTAAAGATGTTGAATTTGTGTTATAGACTTATAGTCTTTGGTTGCAATTATTGAAATGGCACTAGCTTCTGAAATTAACATGCTGTTAACTGATATGTGGGGACAGAATTTTTCTTTGATTTGATACCTCCGTGTTAGTGGTAACGGCGATCCACTCAGGGCATTTGGTACAGGGGTAAATTTTTTTTGGTTCTAAAATATGAAAATATTCTTATATTTGATAGGAGGTTTGAAAGTATATTTTTGAAAATTTTGCATTCTTAAAAAGAAAAATCACCTCTAAAATATTACTACCGACCGGCCACTTACTACTGCTGATTGGCCGCCGTCCACTGCTAAAGTCTGCCGCTGCCATCCACCCAACGTTTGCTGCCGTTGATCGGCCACAAAGCCACCCCCTCTATCTAAGGTACTTTTAGAAATTTATTAAATATCCTCAAAAATTCAATTTATACATCAAACACGCCTAAAATATTATTCCTAGGAATAAAAATTTATTCTATCTATCAAATACTCCTTTAATAGTAGAATTCTCATTCATGTGGGAAAGATTTGAAGCCAATTCAAAAGAGTATCTTTTCCTTTTTCTCTTATGTTTAATTTTATCAAAGACCTTTCCAAAATTGAGTTTAGCATCAAAATTCCGAAACTTATATTGAATCAAATTTCCTTTTATTTACCACTTGAAATCAAATTGAAAGATACAGCTTTTATCGAATCAACTCATAAAAAATGGAAGAAGAAAACAAAGAAAGAAAAACTCCATACCTTCCCCTCTGTTGAATATATATATATATATATAAACAGATCCAGCTAGGACAAAATGAGATATAATATCGTCTGTACAATTAAAATATATAGCAGTAGATTTTCTTTTATTTTCTTTCTATTTCTATCTGTTTTCCATTCCGGCAGGATTTACCAGATGAGTACTATAATCAAGGAAACATGCTTCAAAGACACCTCTATTGAAATAAATCAAAGAAAAGAAATGTGTATATATCAGTCTGCCTTGCACAACACAGACGGAATTGTCTTGGAAGATCTCACTGTGTCCGTCATCATAAACAACCTAATCCCTTTGCTTCTGATCCTTTCATGATTCTCAGCCTCTTGCAGGAGGAAATGAACATGCTGCAATTAATATGAGCAGCACTATTAGATGCAGATATACAGCAATAAATATTTTCTTATATATAGTTAAAAAAAAAAAAGTTAACAAGAAATAGAGAAGATGATGAGGATAAGAGGAAGAACTTACTCCCATGGAACGTCTCCAACCAGCATCCAGTCACCATCCTTATCTTCATAAGTAGGAGCATATTCAGATCCATTGTACCCTTCCCTTTCTGAATATTCACCTGATAATCAAGATTAACCATAAATCATTAATTAGTAAATAACCAAGTTTTCATTATATAATATATTGCATTTTTGTTATAACTTTTTTGGCCAAATCTTGATCCTGATTCTCACCAAATGCGCACTTGAACAAATTTTCCAAGGCCTTGAGGAGTTCCGGGTAGCTCTTGTAAACCTTGAGATCTATCTTCCTCAAGTAAGGTGCACCAGCCATGCTCACTTTCACATACATTCCAGCTCCATCACCCTGTTCGCTCTTCTTCTGTTGCATGCTGTTCTTCCTAAAACATCGAATTGGTGGCCACCCCACTACTTGCACGCTGCAATCCATTAATTCTCATTCGTCATTAACCCAAATTAACATACAATGTTACATCACTTCAATTTTACATAATTCATATCCAACCCATTATTTCCTATGTCAAAACACCACTTACTTTGCAGGTTGCACATTGTCATCATGGTCATCACTAGGGGCATCATTAGAACCACTAGAATCAACGATGCTCTTGCTCATGGACTCTTCCACACTCGATTCCGGTGAAGACCTCTTGTTGCTTCTAACAACATGGCCACTGCATGAAAGCTTCTCCGGCTCATCATCGCTTCCCGGCAACCCCAACCTTAACTCTGTTACCTTGAGATTCTGCTCAGTTTCATAGCCGCCTATTGGATTCTCCATTTCTTGATAATGAGTTGCTTATAACAATATAGTAGTACACTATCAACCAAATCTTCTGAACAATCACAACAAATTCACCTTCAATTCTCAAATACAAACGCTGTCCAAACACTGAAGAAATGAATTGAGGCGGAAGAAAATGTGTTGTGAGGCAAGTTGTTGGAGCTCATCAATTTTTATAGCAACATTAGTTAAGGGAAATGTTTTTTTGAATATATTATGTATAGACATAGTATGAGATATAATATATTTTTATGAGTATGAATGAATATTAAGATACATATGTATCGAAATGAAATAATAAATTATATATTTATATAAAAAAATATTATATTTAAATATCCCAAAGAGTAAGTTAAATAACAGCTCTCTTAACTAAGGGGCAACATGTATATCTAGTTCACTTATTCTCCTTGTGCATGAAATCAAGCGCACACCGACCTACCTTTGGGCTGTGACACGCGCCTTCTAACTGACCAATCAAGCGTTGACAAGTTTTGCAGGGTGGGACCCACTTCCACACGGTTGAATGAGCGAGTGGCAGGGGATGCCTGTGGACAGATATGAGTGTCGGTCAGATGGGGAACATGAAAGGGGCAGGTTGACCCAACGGAGAGGGGACAGGAGAGGGACAGGCACACCCCAATGATGGTGAAGACCATGGACCACTAGATCGACGGCTCTGATTGGGGTTTTGGGGATATAAGGGAGTGAATCCAGGAGCGTTGGATCACGGGGGGGATAAGTGTGGGAACAGCGGGGCCTAGGCCGCGTTTATACACCTTAAAAAAAAAAAGGGTATAGGAACAGCCCATGTGAGAGAAGGGTGGGGGTCCCACGTGGATGTCGGGCATTAACGTGTGGATGTTGGCCAGTGGGTACATGACATGTGGGATAGCATGTGGCATGCTCTGCTCCTCCTTCCTCATCACTACCCTCGACCTGGCTCCATAATATATTCTCCTACAGTCCTACTCCTTTTTTTTTATAAAGAAAATGACCCATTTTTTTTTTGACATTACGAAAGGTTAAATTTATTTCATTTAAGTTCCTGCAGGAATTGGTCGACTATGAAGAATGAATTATTCGATATAAAATAATATATTTTGTATTTATTTTGGAGATTTATTTTAAATTCATAATTAAAGAAAAAATATAAGATAGTAAAGCCATTATTTTTTATTTTTTCAATATTTATAAATCCAAAATGAGAGATATTTATTATTTTGTTTTTCTTTCTCTTTATGAGTCCAAAATAAATATTTTAAATGAGTATAAAAAATATTTTTCTTTGATATATATATTTGAGAAGTTCTTTTACGTGCTTTTACAAAAAAAAAGTTTTATTTTATATTATTTAATTGTTAACCGTTTAGGTATTGTATTAAAAGTATAATTAGAAAATCTAAATCAAATTGCAAATATTGCTATTAAATAGTATAGACCAAAACTTTTTCCTTATTATGAGAGTAGCTAAGAATTTGTTTTTTTAAAAAAAAGTAGCTAAGAATTTTTCTATATGCTACCGTGTCCGATGCCAATCAAAATCAGAATCACATGCATATTTGTTTGTTCAACTATGCATAAATCCAACTTACTAAATATTTGATCCTAATATTGATTTGTATAGCATAGCATCATATATGTCAAATGAAGATGCATTCTTCGGAGTTGACAGTGACACCATTAGTTTAGTTAGTTGACCACACATACAAACTGATTATGCTCAAATCTCCATGTGTAGTAGTATTGTAGACATGATATTGTAAAATATATACCTAATCGATCATTAAAAGGATATTGAAAACGTGATGTAGTATTGTAAACGAATCGAGTAACTAATATATATGGAGACACCAAAATATAATAGTAAAAGGAAGTTATAACTTTTGAGCACTTAATATCGTTGATATGTATAATAGACGATCATCAACTTGATGATAATCAAATACATGATTAGATCTTAGTTGTTATGAGATTCTAAACATGTAGCATATCCATACACAACTTTGAAAAAGATTAAAGTTAATTTATACAATAATCTACTTTCATTTGTTATATGTTGAATTTGTGAAAAACAAAGCAACATATTTAGGGTTCAACAAGGATGTTTTCCAAAGCTCATTCGGATGCATGAAAAATTTTCGTAAGTGGTCCATCAGTGGGGGCTTGCTTGCTGAATGCTGAGTAGTATAAATATACCCAAGTCCCAACCAACAGTAAGGATATATTCAAGTTAAATTGACCCTTCTTCAGGTTAATTTGTGCACCTACACCAAAACATTAGACACAAATTAGCTATTCAGTTATTGCTTGGACCACACAACAAAAGCACAAGCGCACGACTCCAAAACCAACTCAGATACATGATAAACGTTAGTTACGTTAGCTAGAAGAGTAAGAATATATGGCCAACGGAGCGTACGAAAGTATCACGTTAACTGAGGCACCATTTTTGATAATAAAACCGGGGCTTTCCTCACCCAACTCCCTTCTCTTCGGGCGTCTACTTCTGCTATCAAACTAAGTTGAATAAAAACACTGAATATATATTTGTTGGTTTCGTTGTTTATCGACCATCCCTAGCAATGTTTCTCACTCCACTATTGGATTCTTAGTTTCCAGGTTCCTAGCTTGCATCTTGTACGTAAATACCGGAAAAATGGCTTGACAAACAAAAGCGTTTCCTCACAAATGGTCTTTCTAGATAGGGATGTCAAAAATCTCCATCCAATAGGGATTCCCATGGAAAATGCCTCATTCAGGGCCCTAAGTTTGGAAATTTTTCCCTTGTGGGGACGGAGGGAAGGATAAATGTTCTCTCACAGCAAATTTAGGGATAGAGGTGAGGATCATTCTCCCTGTTCTGATGCGAGAACCCAATATATATAAAATAATCTAAATTACCCTTAATAAAAATTAATACTATCATATATATGTATATCTTTTATAACATTTCACATATTACTTTAATTTAAAAATTAAAAAAATTCCAAATTTACTCCTACAACTTAACCCTCTATCATCTTGTCTCCCCTTCTTCCCTAACCCCTCCACAATCGCTCCACCACTTCTTCCCTAACACCTCGCATAGCCACACCACCACAGCGGACCATCCTTAGCTGCCTCAACTTTGGTGAGTGCGACAACCAGCACCAGCCACAGCCACAGCATCTGCTCACTACTGTGACTCCTATTGTTACTATTGTTGTTGTTATTGTTGTTTCGCCACTCACCATCCTCTCATATTTGTGCTGCTGCTGCTATTGGTTTTTTTTCCTACAGAAGCACCAAACTTCTCAAATCTGTTGAGACACCTATTTCTTTTTTTGTCTTGCAGAAGCATTGCTGCTATTGTCGTCATCGTTGTTGTTCTCTTAGATTTGTGCTGCTACTGTTGTTGTTCTCTAAACCATTGATATTGTAGTTGTTGTTGTTGTTGTTCTTCTTCTTCTTCCCAATCTCAGATCTATTGTTGTAGTAGTTCTATTGTTGCTATTGTTTAAAAGCTGTTGTTATTATTCTTCTTCTTCAATTTTTTGTTGTTCTTTTAACCAAAAAAAAAAAACAAAATTATTACAAGGGCCCTATGGGACAGACGAGGAATGGGGATGGGAAAAAGCCCCCATGGTAGGGATCGAGGATTGGAATTAGGAGCATTTGGGGTAGCGAGGACGGGGAGTGGGGAGGCACTTCCTGCCCCTACCCTGCGTAGGTGACATCCCTATTTCTAGATGATTTGATATGTTCTAATATTTCGTGCTATCTACAAATTAGTAGAAGATATACAAATATATTGCTATATTGAAGAAAGTAGGTTTAACAACTAGAGGATGAGACAAGGAGAAGTAGTGTAGATTAGATGGCAAAGATAAGGAAAATAGGTTTTGATATATGCAGGTCAGGTGTTATAGATAGGAACGTTTAGAAGTCAATTAAATAGGTAGCAGGTTTTGTTTTTTCCCTGATGAATGCTGGTGTACTCTCTCCATGGCTCACTTTTTGAGCTTTGACTTTTGAGCCTAGTTTACTTGTCAAAAAAAAAAAAAAACAACGCAAATTCAATAAGTATCATCTAAGGGTGTATTTATGAGTTTTCTTTTAAAGGGGAAGAGAGAAAAAGAAAAAGATTTGAAGATTAAAATGAAATATTTTACTTTTCAAATCTCTTTCCTTCCCTCTCTTTCCCTCCAAAATCAAAATTTACAAATAAAACATAAGAGTCTAGCATTTTGTTGTGTGGGATTAAGCTCTAAACTTACTTAGAAAATTTTGTTTTGTTCTTACCCTCGTATTTTCTAATTGGAATGGAAAAGAAAAATACATATCCACATACAAGTCAAGAATAAAGAAGTAAAATGATATGTTATACCAAAAAAAAAAAGTCGAATGACATAGAAAAGAAATGTTACAAGGTAAAAAATGTTATTAAAATTTAATTGTCAAAATAATGTGACTATTTATTGGCTCTTGAATGAATTATACGATTTTAATTTATTTAATCTTATTTATTGGTATTTTTGTCAAACATATGTTTGACGACCGTTTACTTCTCATCTCAATTTAGGAAATTAAAGTGATTACTCTTGTGTATTCTCAAGACCAAAGTTTGGTCAAATTTTAGTGTTTCGACACAGTGTTAAAGAATTGTCGATAAATAGCAATCATTTTCAACAAAATGTATGATTTTCATATTCAAGTTGCAATAAGAACTAAGTGCATGTTTGATTCTGTTTTTGTAGAATTAATTCTAGATAAAATTAATTTTATTGAAATTAATTTGATTAGAATTGATTTTGAGGTAAAGTGATTTATATTTGATAATTTCTCTAAAAGTGATTATGACAGAAAGTAAAAAATTTTCACTTATCTTAGAATTAATTTTAGAGGCCATAATTTATCCTGGGAGTCAACAACTAAATATCATTAAAAATAATCAATTCTGGGACTCGCTAATGAGCTCCCAAACATGCTATAAATGGTATAAGTACAAATATAAACTTGTAACTTGTATGGATTAAGATATGTAGATGCCACTACAAGTGTTGTAATGTTGGAAAATAAATTGAACATAAACAACAACTATCATGAAAGGAAATGAAAATCAAACTGAAAGAACAAAGACAGGGGATTTCCTTGAGTTCATACATCCTTGAAGTATCAAAGTGATTAACAGGATTTAGTTAGGTGCTTCAAGCTTTTTTCGACCATCTTATTCTGTTTCTACTAGCCTTATTTATAGAAATCCTAAGACCTGAAAATGTGACAAATGTTCTAGTTATAGTTATTCCATTCTTAGTGGGCATGATCTATATGCATAACTAGCAACTACTTCTTCCACGCTCATATTGTTCAACGTCAAATCTTGACGACTTGCTGGGATGTCCTCCACAATGAGTAACCACTCGATCATGTTTTTATTGTTGTTGTCCATGGTCTCATTTTGGCTTTATTTGCACTTTGATGCTCCGCTTTGATCAATCATGCATGAACTCTTGAATGACTGTTTTGTTACTAAGTTCTTACTACCTCTTTCTGCAAATAACTGTATGCACATATGAATTAAATAAATGATCGAAAAAAATCAATATTAAAAAAATTTAGGTTCATTTTATAAAATTACCCTTACTTAACTCTCTCTCTCTTTCTTAATTAACTCTTTCTAATTACTAAATTGTGTATTTAATAGAGATATAACTGAAAAAAATAATTAATATTATCTAAATTTCCTGAAAAAATAATTATTTGTGAAAAAGTAAAATTACAAAAGAGAACAATTACTTCAAAATGGAGGTAGTATTAATCAACCTTTCCTTTAGTTGGTCATCATTTTGAATCGACTGTTATTGAGTCTTGGCTTTCATCAGCTAGATTCATGTGGATTTCTATCGACCTTATCCTTATTGGCGAATAAATTGTTGTCGATATCAAAACATCTCAAGTCATTAATAACTCTATTATTCTTCAAAGCTCCTAATCGTCGACTCCCTCTTAATCAACCATTTCTTGATCGAAAATTGTCTTAAGGCTCGTTTAATATGCTTGATAGTATGAGACTTGATAAGATAATAACTGATAGTATAAGACCTGATAAAAATTTAATATTATACAGTGTTTGGTATGTCACTGTATAAGATATTATATTATATAAAATATAACTAAAAAAAGAGATTATAATAAATATAATTTTTTAAATATTAAATTTAAAATTTAAAATTAATATGATTGTTTAAATAGTTATTATAATTATTTTAGTTATTTTTTATTATATATAAAAATAATTTCATGTTAAAAATTATTTATTTATTTATTTTTAATATTTTTTCATAAATATAAAAAATATGAGAAAAAGAGAGAGAGAAATAGAAAGAGAGCTTTTATTAGAGATGGCAAAATGGGCTCAATCTATCAGGTTGGCTCGCCAAATCCATCAAAAATAATGGGTTGGGTCGATATATTTAGCCGCCAAAAATTTTTGACCCGCCTAACCCGCTCGGCATAACATGTGGACTTTGGCGGGCCGGGACGAGTTGGCCTGCCGGACTAAGCTTATCCCTTTTTTTTTTTAAGATGCAAGAGTATTTTTTAAAAAAATTTAGGTTTTTTTAAAGTAATTTCACTCATAAAAAAAATTAAAATATTTTTTTATTTTTTTGGCGGCTCAACCTGCCCTTAAACAGGGCGGATTAGAATATTGATCCCACCTTCCTAATTCAGCCCACTCTGCGCTGCCCCACTTTTGGCAAACTTTTGGTGGGTTGAAATTTGTTTGAGGCCAACCAGCTTTGCCATCACTAATTTTTATACATTAAAATCTAAGCAAGTCTAATATTATATTCCTATATTTGGTTGTATTTTTTATTATATATGATTAAATTTATATTAAATATTATTTATTATTATTTATATATTTTAATAATAAATTTTTATTTCTATATTTTTATATTAGTTTGAATAGTTATTTTACAATTATTGTTTTTAAAAAAATTTATTTATTATTAAATATTTTTATTAAATATTATTATTTTTTGTTTATATGGTTTTTATTTTTTATTATTTATTTAATAATTATCTTTTTTAATAAAATATATTAAAAAATAAAAAAGTAAAAGAGCTCTTATATATCAAAAACTAATCAGGCCTAATACAACTTCCTTAAACTAGATTAAGTTATTAATTATTTTAACAATAAAGGAAGTTTGATGAACATGTTTGTACAATACGTTGAATGCACCAGATAACGGATAAGGTCATAACATCTTATATTACCTTACCCTATTATACCTAATACGGCAAATGCTAAACACACACTTAGGAGATGCCTGTGGAATCATAACATGCTTTTAATTAATCCATATTACCTAGCTTCCCTTTGTCCTTTTGCCATGTTTATGTCATGTCAAGGAAGCTTGAGGCCTTTGTTATATCTCGAACAGAGCTCTCTCGACCTCCATATACCTTCTTTTGTTCTTATATGCTATCAGTCTCTTCAAAATATATCGATCATAGCTGTCTCTTGAACTTCTTAAAAGATTTTTTCTAAGAGCTGGATGCTATGATATGCGACTCACACGGTTGACACATACGCCACCACCGTTTAAATTTATATATATTTATAATAAAAAAATTCAAAATATTTTTTTGAACCATCAAACGATTCTTGGGGTGTGTGTCGCAACACACATTATGTACAAATATAATTTCTGTTTCCCTAGCACAATTAAAAACTCCCTCCAATTTTTGACAAATACATTGACAATATTTACTGGTTGTTGAATGACATACATGGGTCACTAGGTCAGAACTTTATGCCTAATAAATGTTGAGAACCCGAAAAGAAGGTGATTAAGTGAAGTTTGGAAGCATAATAATGGCAGCTAGCATGGCATATTGGCATCTTATCAAGCACACACGTGCGATGTGTTCTTTTTCTTGGGCGTGCGCGATGTGTTTAATTTTGATGGTGAAAGAAACATTGTGGGCCTTGAGCCACACGTGAGTGATAGAGTTGTGGCCCTTTGGATGTTAAAGGAGGTAGGGAATGAAGGCCCAAGATTTAATTTTGTAGGCTAAAGATTGGTCCCAGTCCCACGCCCCCATTGCTTCCTTGTTTCCCCTGATGCCCTAGTATTCCATGTGATTGATTGTTTTGGCCATACATTGGTCACTGAATGCTATCAATGCGCCTTCTTGAAAGATGTAATGAACAGCGCAGCAAGAGCATAGACAATTAAGCAATGATGTACGTAATACGTACAAGTCCAGCTTTCATTGGATTTGGAGCTAAACTGTTAAATCTAAAATGTCTCCTTTAAATTCATTGATCTCCACAAATCTGATATTCAATAGGACCCCACAAAAATGCGAAAACGAAGTAAAAGGAAAATGAAAATTAGACAAAAAATTAGTGTTATAATTCAAGTGGTACCAAGTTTATGAGGAGACCGCTTAATTTTTCTGGTTGATCAATTTATTTATGTTAATACTGTAGAATATAATTAAGTGGAGAGTTTTTTAGGTTGATAATTATCAAAAAATTTTAAAATTAAAATAGTTACCTTGTATAGCTATTTACT
The DNA here is from genome assembly GCA_031439595.1 of Pterocarpus santalinus. NCBI lineage: Eukaryota > Viridiplantae > Streptophyta > Magnoliopsida > Fabales > Fabaceae > Pterocarpus > Pterocarpus santalinus. Next base: position 66,767,914 of record CM062532.1, read on the forward strand.
CTTTACTCTTGAATTTCTTGACCAGTTTATTCCTAGTAATGTGCAGGTTCTCAGAAGGCCAAAAAGGCCAAAACCAAAGTAAAACTTGAGTTACACAAGAGGGTTAGCGCTTCTCTCATGTAAACTCGTCGTCTTTTCATTTAAATAAGGAACTTAAGATGTAGAATACCTAAAAACGCTAAATCCTCATACGTAACTAGTAAGGTATCTTCTTACTAACTTGTCACATGGCTTAACGTATTGTCCTCGCTGAATGTTGCCTTTGACTCACCACTTACATGTGTATGTGGGGGAGTTAAAGTCAGACTTTGCGTCAAACCGACAACCAAAAATTAATGTGCCAACCAAAATTGACATTGAAGTTGACCATACTTTCCCTTAAAAAAAATCATGCATCTTACTAATTGACAAGAAAGGAAAAGTGTTAGCACTTAGCACTATATTTCTTTGATGGTTCTTGCACCGGACGGGCCTTCTTCCAAAAGGAAAAAAAAAAATATCGTACACTGTAATTGTGCGGAAAATGCCTTGGTCAAAGGGGTGACTTTGATCACCATCATAAAAAGCTATTGGATGCCACGATGCCTCCCGCTTCAGCTGTCCCTATTACAATCTATCAGAGCTTTTACTTATTTAACTTGCTTAAGATCACGTTGTCTGGGAATAATGAGTTCTAAACCATATGTTCACATCAAATGATGAATCGTCTTAACTTGGCCATGTTTGTTGGAAAACATTAACCAAATTTTGGGAGGCTTTGGTTTCCTCTATGCCAATTAACGTTTCTTGATTTTTTTTTTTTTTTTATGATATTATTACAGAAATAGCGACTAGCATATAGTATTTATATATTGCCGTAATCTATTGCTAACACTAGTTAAACATTTGCAGTTTAAGTAGTTGGATATGTCTTGAATCTCCTGCACAGTTGGATATGTCTTGAATTTTGTAATGATTGAGAGCTTGTTCGTTTTTTTTTTTTTCTGTTTTAATTTTTAGTTGATTTAATTTTACTGATATTTACAAAACATTGCTTTATTTTCATTCTATTTCTTTTCTTTAAATTTTTATAAAAAAAGTAAAAATAAGACTTTGCTATTTTATCATTTTCTTTAAAAAAATAAGATAGCATTTCTTGTAATTATCAGCAAAAGCATGTCAACAAAAAAATGAAAATAGAAACAAATCAATAATTCTCCCTAAAGCTCAAACTACTAAAGTCTATCTGCAAAGCAATATGTATCAATTAATTGGCACAATCTATATATATAGTGTGCTCAAGGTGAGATTACTGGTATTCGGCAAAGGAAATTCCCTAGCTTTAACCTTGAACTGGAAAAAAGAAAAAGATTAAAAAAAATAGATAAAAGAATGTAGCACAAGTCATCTAGAGACCTTAGTGAGGTTATGATATAAAGCCTTTGCTCATGAAAGAGAATAAGAGACATGCTGGATCTATATTTTGTATCGCCAAATATGTGATTAATGCATGTGAAATAATGAGTCTAGCTAGCTAGTGTACAACGTAACTCAATCAAATGCACGCAACAAATTAAAGTCGACCCTAGCTAGCTGAACGCTACCCCAGTGGCATGTGCAGGCTGACACAAAAAATGAATGTGAAACATTGACAAATTAAAGCCATATGGAAATCTGAGTACGAAGCGGACTTGGATTTCGATGATGGAATTGGGGAAGAGAGGGTGGGTTGTGTGCACACTTTTGGCAAACATGGAATCGAATTTGCACTTTGTCAAGCAGCTCAAGAAAAGCACAATATTGGATCCGATCACGCAAGATCCAAGAAAAGGAACAACTTTTTGCAAATTGAAAAAGGAGAATTAATTATATGATGATGGCTTAGCAGTTAGCAAGGTGTCAGTCTCTGGGTCTCTCTATGGCACCACCAAATACCAATAATCTGTAATGTGATTTTGTTGACCACTTTCTGTTTTTCAGTTTGTTCTGCGCCTAGCTAGTCCCTGACATGAGGCCCTCTCTGGTTCTGATCTCTTTTTGTTGAGTGTTAACCACCGCCCCAGTGAATAAACTGGCAATATCTCTGATCAATAATCATTGCAAAATTATTTCAATGAACAAAAGGGAAAAATAAATCATTTGGTCTATACCATTATAGTACGATGTATCTCCTCCTCTCCACGTCCTGCTTCCAATGAAAAAAAAAAAAGTTATATATATCAACACTGAGAGGGGCAAAAAATAAGAATTAATGTAAGCATATATTGCATTATGTATCAATTAATTAAAATATCTTTTACATATACTGAAATTTAAAAGATAATAATTTTTATTTCATTAAAGATATAGGTAATTAAATAATAAGAATGAAGAGTTTTGTATATATGTAAAATATTATTTGACTTTCTCCAAGTCAGCTTGTGGTGCTGACCAAATCCTTGTTCTCTTTTTTGATAGCTTAGGAATGGAATGCATTAATGGCCCAATGGCAAGAAGCAGCAGGACGGGGTAAGAATCAAATCGATCGACGTGTATCGGCATAGTTGCTTGAGAGACAACTAGAAATTTAGAATCCAATGAGATAAATTTATCTTAAATGCTTTTATTTGACGGCGAGTAGTCTATTGTTGTGCGTTTGTACGTATGCACACACATTCATCGTAAGTGGGTGAAGGCTCTATTTTCCAGAATATGATGAAGTGAACCCGGGAGGAAAATGTTTCAAACAAGCAGTACTATATAATTTATTTTTCCCCATTCGTAAGAAGCGTTGTTCTTGTTCATTGTTGAGTCATGGAGGCTTTTCTAAATTGTAATGTAAAATTAAGAAAAATAAAAAAAAATTAGAAGAGGGGGTGATGTAGAGTGAGGGTTTACGGGGGAGAGGGTAAGTGGGGTGCCCTACAGCGGCGCACATGGGATAGGGTTTGACACTTAGGGCTACATATGGCCAACACACCCACATGGCCTCTTCCGTGGGACCCCTCACACTTCTACCCAGTGAATCTTACCACATGCCTCTGTTACACTGGCCGCACTTATAACTCCACCCTTCTCTCAAAAGCCTAGTTAGGGGGGGGCGTGGTGTTAGGGAAAAAGGAGAAAATAATGAAATCAGCATGTACACCATTTTTGGCAACCATGGTGTATTTGTATCTATGGCATCCTAATTGATATTCCCTCCTTTTGATGAAACTTCACAATTAACATGTTTGACCCATGAGTTGCCATTTTCCAGAAACTTGTATTCAGGAAAGGGACGTGGATGTCGGCTTTGCAGATAGTTGTTCTGATATGCTTATGAGCAGACAATTATCTTTGGGAAGAGAATATAATTTTGAATTCTAGAGAGAGGAGATAACATTTAGTTTATATGTATATGTAATTGAATGTGTATGTAGTTGAACTGGGGTTAATTTCATGAGTGATTAATTAAAAGGAGGAGCATGTTATAAATATTTTCTGATTTCATAAAAATTTATTAATTTTTATTTTATGATAAATTTTTATAAAAATCTTAAATATAAATCACAAATAATAAAATACTTCACAATTCATTGTGTATGTAAAATCTAAGAACAATCGGGTATTGGAGTATATCCATTTTTTTATTATATCATTTTAACAAGAATGTAAGTATAAATTACTCTGGCCCTTATATTTGTAAGTTGAAAAATAAATAAGTTCTTGTAATTTAAAATTTGTAACTTAGTTTCTATAGTTATAATTTTTTTAATTAAATCTATATAACATAATACAGAAAGGTACGATGAATTAACTTCTTGATGAAACCAAAGAAATTCCATTTCAAATATCAAATTATAAGAACTTATTTAAATTTAAAAAACAACTTACAAAATAATTGTTAAAAAATATTAACGAAGAAGTTCAAAGTCGTTGGTTAAATCAAATTATTCAGTTATGATGTGCCCAAAACATACGTGTTAAGTAAGGCTTGACATTAGCGAGGTAGGAGGCGGGTAGACTGATTTGATATTTGAATAAAATATTGTATAAGTTCAATTAGTAGTAATAATTCCTCATAACATTTCCAAATAAAAAATAGGAAAAAAATACTTCATCCTTGAATTAAAGGCCAAATACACTTTAACTTTTATATTTAAAAAAAATATAAATGGACTCTTTGAATTTTTTTGAATATACAAATGAATTTTTTATTAATTTTTTTATCATTTATTAATAAAAATAGTACACATTCAATAAAATTTAAAATATCAAATTATATATTTAAAAAAATTCACAGAATCAATTTGTATATAACCCAAAATTTGTGAGGATATAATATATTTATGTTAGATAAAATATATATTTAGAAAAGTTTACGAGATCAATTTTTAAATTATAAGAGCTAAATTATATACAACCTATAATTCAAAAAAGTAAATGTCTTAAGAAACATGTTAGATTGTACTAACTAAAGAAATATTTCTGTTAAAGGAGATATAATATTTGAAATTCCAGTTAGGAACTAAATTAAAATATATTGCTTCACTTGATATGTTAATAGAAATTATTGCAAAAATGGATTTCCTCAAGATGATGTCCCACAACTCGCGTGAATGAGGATCACATTCGTCATCCCACAAATTAAAGGCCATAGCCCAGTACAAGATTTCGGTGTCTCGAAACTGAAGCTAGCTATCTAGGATGTCAACGATGTATCGATCGTCTCTAACACAATCTTGGACACTATCTTTCTTTTCTTTGCGTAGATGTCCAGTTTGATTTGCCCCCAGATGTTGAAGGGTTCACATTTGGGGCAAATCGGTGAACGTGGCCACCATGGGTGCGTGCAATTCTGAAGTAACAACTTACATATCAAACCACAAATCTTTTGCATGTGTACACAGCAACAACAAACAGTTAAGCGTGCCTATCAAATAATTGCGCATCTACATCAGCTTTTGTTCCCACAATTTTTATTGCGAAACCAACCTTTCCCACATTAGCACAAGGGTACATCCCAACAAAAACTTTTTAGCCTGTCTAGAAAAAAGCACAGGTAAATTTTATACGTAATCTTAAAGTTAGGGACTCTGTAGATTAAGTGATTGACTTAATAAGTGAGCATTGATCCATTCCTTATATCAGGCATTATACTTAAATGTAGTTAGCAAAGTATTTATTCAAAGAGAAATTTCTAGATGTTCCGAGAATAACTAAGAGAAAAGTCTAGTTATATCCAATTCATCTTTTGACGCCTCGGTTATTTCATTAAAATTATATTGAAAGTGAAAAATTAGACAAAGCTAAGGTATAAAATGGTGAATAAAGCACAACAAGACTTTTAAGAATTTCTCTCGTGTAAAATTATTCTGTCCTACTTATAGGTATAATGCATAAAACGGCAATAATTTCCACAAGGTTAAAATCATTTGTAGGCTATACACCGACCCCAAGCAATGAATTTCATTTGTTATTGATTAATTCAACGTGTTTGAATTGTTTCTCAGTTTCTGTGCCACAGAAGAAGAATCTGAACTCCATGGTCATGAATAGATGACACGTCCTACTTCAGAAAGAACCAACGCATTAAGTTTGATAATTACTCCCAGCCATAGATTAGATTAGATTAACAGAATGAAAGGCCATAGCATAAATGGTTCTGTATATGTACGTAAGTTGAACAAAGCGTTAGAACAAAAATCCTCTTGTCATTATAGATCAAGTTTCGTCACTTTCAGTAATATATGCTGATTTAATATGCATGCTGTGGGTTGTACTCTGATGATTGACCACTCGAGCTATATCCTCTTCATATATGCTGAGCCATTTTTTCATAATTAACTATATATAGCAGGAGAGAATAATTAATTAACTTCATCAAAAAAAGTTGATGCAGAAAAGTTTGATGCCGCAACGTTAGATAGTTTGCAATTATCAATACCTGATAAACGGTCAAATATGTTGGAAGTAAATTGTTTCGAGCATCCACGTACGAGTTCACTTGGGAACTGAATTCCTTGAGCTTACAATCTCTTTTGATCGATCCTAGGTGGATCATAAATCTAAGACCAATAATTCCTGTTGCTAAATCCAAAGAAAATAGTGCAGTATATACTCAATATGCAATGATGATCTTTGCGCTATGAAGAGTATTGCAATTCAATATACACATTTAAACTTTTATATTTATCGGCACATGGAAAGCTACATAAATTTCCTTCCTTTTTCCTTAGGTAACCATTTACAATTACTATACTCAATAGATTTATCTATCTGTGTGTGCATGCAGTTAGGTGCCTAAATAAACTGTTGTGGGTGATAGGTACTAAATACGTATGAGTTGAGAAACGAAACAAGAATAGTTGAAGTACAATTTAGAATAATATGTCCCTAAAAAAAGTAGTGTTGTTCGTATATTCTAAACATATATTTTTAACGGATATTATAAGAAAATAAAAAGATAAAACTTTGACTTTATTTGTCGCTATTAAATATTTTATCTTTCTCTTTATGGTGTCTACAAAAATGGTTATTTATTATGTATAAATAATATTAATCACTAAAAATAGTGATTTACTTAGTGTGTGAAATGATGATCATGAAACCCTAGGAGAGTAATAAAGAAAGTGGTAAGCAGCCAACATGGGATGTCCACTTCCACTTCTTCCACTCATCAATCATAGGAAGATAATATCACCTTGTCGTCACCAAGGCCAGCAAGCTCAGAAAAGTCCAGCTCACACATTCCTCCACGTGTCACAACCCATCCTTGCTCTAAAATCCTCGATTAAAAAGACAAAGAGCACCATGCGTCCTTGTATTAATGTCCATCACGCCCAAACGCTCCCACTCCCCTAAACGTCCCTTTGTCCTTCCCTGCCCCTATACTATAGTAGTAATCCCCCCCCCCCCCTTGCCTTCTCACCACTATTATTGCCACAAAGCAACCAAAATCACTGAATGCTTAGAGAGAGAAGAAGAGAATTAGAGAAGGAGAAAAGAGTGATAAAGTGATAGACAAGAGAGTGAAAGGTCATGGATGTTGGCCTGAAGAAGAAGGAGGAGAAGATGGGGTTTGAGGAAACTGAGCTGAGGCTGGGGTTGCCTGGAAACAGGGCCACAGCCACTGAAGGAGATGTTGCAAGGAAGAGAGGATTCTCTGAGACTGAAAGTGATGCTGGGAATGAGACAACCACTGTGGATTTGATGCTTAATCTCTCTTCCAAGGAAGCAACTGCTGGGGCAGATCCAACTGATAAACCCAAGACTTTACTTAAAGAGAAGACTCTTTTGCCTGCTGATCCTGCCAAGCCTCCAGCCAAGTAAGTAATTCATTATAATTGGTTAATTGCTCTTAAAAATTTATCGTACTTTTTTGTTACTCCTTTATTTTATTCATATGCACATAAATTAAGTAACCCAAAATTAAGAATCATTATGAAATATTCTTACTGAAACATCCTTCACAATTATTTACATTAATTGATTATTGATGTGCTTAGAATATTGTCAATAGTAAAATTGAAAAGTCAATTATAAATACTTTATTGATGTGTAAAAATAACAAATATTATGAATGGATATTTTTTTCAAAGTGACATATAAAAAGGAATGGAGGAAATATATAATATAATAAGAGAGGGGAATTCTTCTTGATTTTCTGGTTGTGATTAGCTTTCATGATCCCGATAGAATTACTAAGCATGTAAACATAGCTTATAGTGCCTCATTCTAAGTCATGATTAAGGGCTAAGTACATAATTTTATTATGCTTGCGTGAAAAAGTTTTGGAAACGGAGGCGAATTGAAGGAGATTAGATCATGGAAAATGGAAAGAATATTGAGCTAGACTGAAAATATAGACCCGTGAGTGTGTGTGTGTGTGTGTGTGTGAAAGCGAGAGAGAAAGAGAGAGATTTAACCCCAAAAAAAAGTTTATAATTTTGTCCAAAAGAAATATTATTTAAATTTCTTCTATAAATATACGACAGAAAAGTATTGGAGCCTTCACCTCTCGTACAACATATAAGTATAGAATCACGTACGGTTACGTGCTTGAAATGCATTCTACATGCCTAGCTAGTAATAGAGGCAATATTAATAATCTAAATTATTTCTGCAAGTTTTGATGATAGTAACAGGAAATTATACTTTTTCTTGTCGTAATCAATTATAGCAAAGTATCTTCTTCTGCACATTCTTGTGTAAGTGGGTAAAATACTAGCTAAGTTAATACAATAATTGAAATTGCACAAGTCATGAGATACGAAATACTTAAGCGAATTTAAATGTACTATCTATTTACATATGCAAAGGATAAAAAAGAGGATTGAATTAGCATAAAATAGAAATACAGTTTTACTAACTCGTGACCCTCGTTTTTGAAGCAAAGTTATGGCTCTCAGTTATATCACCAACAATATTTATCTTGGATGATTAATTAATACTTCAAAGAAACCTAAAATGTTACCCTATATAATCATTGAGTTTATTTTAACTTGTATAACCATATATGCATATGCATATCAATCATAAAGTGCGATGACGAATATTTATTCCAATGAAATGTATGCATAGGGCGCAAGTGGTAGGTTGGCCACCTGTCCGGTCCTTCCGGAAGAACATGCTAGCAGTGCAAAAGAACACTGGAGAGGAGAACGAGAAGAACAGCAGCCCTAATCCAAGCTTTGTCAAAGTTAGCATGGATGGAGCACCCTATCTCCGCAAAGTGGACTTGAAGATGTACAAGAGTTACCAAGAGCTCTCTGATTCCTTGGGCAACATGTTCAGTTCCTTCACCATTGGTAACAAAACACAAAAATGTCACGATCCTGTTCTTTTTTTTTTCTTTAAAAAAAAAATCCATATAATATAATACTCCCTTCGTTTCAAAATATCTATCCATTTCTAATATCAAAATAGTATTAATTTTTGTTTTCAATTATATCTATAATTTAATTATCATCCATTATCATTGTAATCAGAGTTAAGAATGTGTTAGACTAACCTACTATCATTTATGTGAAAAGAATAATTATAATATTAATTATATTAATAGAAGTATATTTTTTAAATAGGAGTAATTTTATCCATTTATATAATTTTGTACCACTATTAAGGTTAATTTTTTTTCTTAACCTATGTATTTTTTTTGTTTTGGACAAATATTATAAAATAAAGGGAGTATAATAGAAAAAATTGAATCTTAAATTCAATTTCCTAAAAAGGGAAATTAAGTTTTTGCATGCATTGAAACATGCTTTAATCGGGTCGTATTGATTGGTGACATTAATTATTATTAATGTTGTGCTCTTGATATCCAAGGCAATTGTGGATCCCAAGGAATGAAGGATTTCATGAATGAGAGTAAGCTGATGGATCTTTTGAACGGCTCTGATTATGTTCCAACTTATGAAGACAAGGATGGTGATTGGATGCTTGTCGGTGATGTCCCGTGGGAGTAAGTTTTTCACCTTCACATCGTCCAGAGTGAATTTGGCTGTGATAATTGGACCTTTAAATTCAAATGAGAAAAAGCCGAAAAAAAATAACTGGGTATGCATGGTTGTTTCGGAGTAGTCTTTGTCAAAGAAACTTTACGTAGAAAGCTATACGTTTTCTCAGAATTAAAATAATACGTTTTCATATAACGTTTTAGCATTTGTCCATGTGCATCAGAAGAAATATCTCTTTATAGCAGGTCATACCAAATCATCTTATTGATTAACTTGTTTGTTTTTTATAATTGGTGCACCAAAAAAATCCAGTTTGTTTGTTTTTGCTTGTATTTTAATAAACCATGAACATTATTTTCGAAACTTGTATAAATCCTACCCTTAATCAATTTTCTAATTGGATCCAATTGACCATCATAAGGACTATCTAATTTCCCGATGTATAAGACATGACTAGTATAACATGAATTTTCTTCATGCCAACCAGGATGTTTGTTGAATCATGCAAGCGTTTGCGTATCATGAAAGGAAAGGAGGCTATTGGACTTGGTTAGTATACCTCAAGTCTTTAAATTACTATTTGCAAGAAATAAATCATACTAATTAGTCATGATTTCATGTATAATCCTTCTATTTAGTCATATATCCACAGTGACATACATACACGCGCGCGCATTTAGAATTGTACTGATCCTATATGGAAGCACCTTCTAAAAATAAAACTTGTTTGTGTTTTTCAGCACCAAGAGCCATGGAGAAATGCAAGAATAGGAGCTAGGCTAGTCGTTACTCGCAGGTGTTAAATTATAGGTAATTTGTGTATCATTATGGTTTGTTATATATAATATTTCAGACAAAGCAGTGAGATGTCTAAGTATTAGTTATGAACAGAAGCAAATAATGACCCTAAATCATGTTGTTAGACCTGGCTTTACTATATATCTTTGTTTGCTTAGTGTGTGAGTGATTGCTTAATAAGAAGTTTAAGGCTATGCTTGTCTGTTGTAGCGATATATTTTCGTGTTCTATGTTTAAAATTGTCTTCAAACGTCTTTCCTATCCTTATGCGATTCCTCAGCATTAATCAGTTTTTCATTTTAAATGGGAAATCGTGTATATTTACATTTACCATAGTTTTTGTTTTAGATCAAGAACCGAGTAGACAGTAATGCATATGTTCCCTGAAAGATGGTGGATGGGGAAACAAGAACATGTGCGTGGTCATGGAGCATTTATGCATGCCCATTGAAATATGTTCTTTAATTTATTATTCTATTCCATCCATGATATATAAGTATGTGTTGGTCAACCTTTTGTAGATTGATGAGGGGGGAAATATTAGTGAAAAAAGAAAAAGAAAAAAAAAATTAAAGCATCTATACGCATAAATGGTCCCTCAATTTTTGTGGCAGCTATGGATGGAATTTGGTGACAGCTAGTGTGTTGGGGATTAATAGAAACTCTGATGGTGATATTTGACTAAGTCATTATCATTCTTTCCTCTTACAATTCATCATTAAAGAAAATTAAATAGAACCTACGTAACCATAAGCGGTAAGCCTAGCAAAGACTTGTAGCATACTGATAATCTGATTTCAAAATGAGGTAACTTTAAAAAAAACAAAAAGTAAAGGAAATAGAGAACAACAAATATTAATAGTCTCGACTTTCAGCCAACGAATTCACAAACTATTTTAAATTGAAAGTGATGGAATTATTTTTTTAACAAGATTTAATTACAATTTTTTTAGTGTATGATTGATCCTTTAATTAGGATATTAAAACTACTCAAGACCACACTCAAAATACTTTTTCACGGCTTAAATCTTTAATTTTATAAAGGGTTGTTTATTATCAATTTTTAAATTATTTATTACTTAAATACAATTCCTTATATGGGCTGGGGGAATTATTTTGACTATTAGTAAAATATTCAATCTATCGATAAAACAACTAAGGGCTTGAAATCCAAAGTTATACTTTTGGAGGGTTAAAAGTACTTATGTAGAAATGAGAATTAAAATACATAATAATTAATATGTTTAGATGTGTAAAGGCTTTTTTTAGAAATTTTTTCGAAATTTTAAAAAGTCTTTTAGAAAAAGTATTTTTGATATTACTTTTTATTTTAGAAAAATACCTTTTGAAAATAAATCTTATTATTACTCTCATATCAACAATTAAAAGTAATTTTATTTTATTCTATCCAAATAAAAATTATTATTTTAAACTTACTTTTGATATATTCAAATCAAACAAAAATTATTCTTTCAGAATATCTTCTCCCAAAAATTAAACCAAGCACACCTTACTTGATATTAATTGTAATAATGAATCAATATAATGTGGCCGAATGTATGACTCTTTAATAGGAAAATGACATTCTTTTCAAAATTATAACTAGGCAGAAACGAAGTCCATATACGGCTATAAATAACACTAAATTGTTTTGTCCACAAAAAAAAAACACTAAATTGTTGTTGTTAAGGATATATTTATTTCAAATTTTGAAAAAAATAATTTTAAAACTAAATTTTTATATATAATTAAAAAAGTTAAAAATTAATTTTTTTTATAAGCTATTCTTTTCAGTTTCTACAAAAATGCTGACAATAGATTTTTTTTAAGATTTTGATTATTTTTAATAATTTATCCAAATATATTAAAAGTGATTTTTTAATAAAAAAGTGATTTTTTGGGCAAAAAAATCTTATCCAAACGCACCCTAAATACAGACTAAGGTAAAATCTATTTGTGATATTTCAGAATATATTGAATTTCTGAATTGTCATTTTAAAAAAGTTTTACTTAATGACTACTCTCCATTTAAAATTTTATAACTAGTTATTACAAAAAATTACATCCAATTTTTGTGAAATTATCGAATGCTTATTACTTAAGCCAATAAGAGTGATTTAGTAATAAGGAATTTAGGTAGTTTATATAAGATTCTAGATTTAAATCTTATTATCATCTGTGTCAAAAAAGAAAAAAAAAACACATATTACTTCAAAACATCTTTGAAATTTCTGAAGATTATGTGCAATGTCTGCATGTGCTTGGATTGGAACCATAATTGGTGCTTCTCCATTTGTGGGAGCTTGTTCAACATGGTAAGCTACTTGATGTAGGAAAGTTGATGGTTTCGTTATTTCCATTCCTATGTGTCCCTTTGGAGAATGGATTTGCAAATCTGAGGCCAAGATGGATCCAGCACTTCAACTAGTGCGCTTTAGGTCTAGTTCCTGGATTCGGCAAAATACGAAAGCAGAAAGTACTGGTAGAATGCAAAGTATATAGATATGTGTACTTAGAAATGAGCAAAATTAAGATCCTAGATCTTTCAAGAACGAACTATCTCAAAATTTTAAATTTTTAAGTAGGTGAAGATTCATAAATAATCAACATAGGGTTTGAAACTAAGACAATGTACAAACTAGCATTACTTTATGTTAAAATTCCAGTTTGATTTAAATGACGACTACAAAAATTAAATTCTATACCCCTTGTGATTATAAAGGTTTAAGTACCCATGTCAATATCTAACTCTCTTAAAAACTTAAACTATTGAGTGAAAGTTAAATAAAGAATTTTTATAGTATATAAAAAGTTTTGACTTTTGAAGTACGCAGCTTTCATTTCCAACCCCAGGTTATTAATGTCTTACTCCTTCATTAATAATAAAGAAAATGTACTAGAGATTAAAGTTAACGAGTTTACTAGAACTAGCGCTGGCTTGAGAATCCGATTTTGATGAATTCTTCTTGTGTCTGGCAGAAATAATAATTAGCCTTAGCGAACAAAGGAAGAGATATTAGCTTCATTTATAAGTAGCTATGACTATTTGTGTTCAAGTACTTATAATATATATTGTACATATATTGAAATTAAAATATTTAAATATATATCATTAACTATGTGATTGACCAACATCCACTTTCACGTGTAAATATAATTATAGGATTTGCTGATAGTAGCTAAGGACATATTTGAATTGGTGATAAGTAATAGAATAAATAAAATAGTGCCCAAAAAAGTGGAATAAGATAGAACAAAGTGAAGTAATTATTTCATTTCATTTTTGGATAAAATGAAATTCCATTCAACCCCCTAAATTGAGAGGAACAAAAAATGGAAATTTTGATCTAATAAAATGAAATCTATTTGCTCACTAATCACTCCATTCCATTATAAATTTATTAATCCAAATAATGAAAATCTATTACATTCTATTTTACTCCATTTCACTCCACCCCCAACCATCAATCCAAACATAGCCAAAGAACACTTATTAAAGAACTAAAAGAGAAAACTCTAACCACCCAAAAAAGAACAGAAAGATTTTTTTTTTTTTAAAAGATTTAAATACATTTTTAGCCCTTAAAAGTCATTTTAATTTTAACCTCTCAAATTTTTTCTTGGCTTTTGATTTTTTTAATATTAAATTTAATTTAATTTCTATATATTAATAATATAAAATTATTTTATATTATCAATTAATAAAATAATAAAAAAATATCAAATCATAATTAGTAACTATTAACCATAATAATTACCTACCATAATTTGATTTTTTTACAATTCTATTAGCTGATAAAATAAAATTATTTTACATTGCTAACATATAGAAAATTAAACTCAATCAGGTTTTAAATCCTTGCTGTTTTAGATTTTGATCCCTATAATCATTTTAGAATACATGTTTATTACTCTTAAGCTGTTGACTCACCTCATCGTATTACACAGCTATAACACCTTTTTAGGACTGGTTGAAAGGTAAATGTAAATAAGGCTCAGGAGAAAATTACAAGTGATAAGAAGAGAGAAATGATAATATAGACTCAGATTTACCGTGAACGCGAATCTATGATATATCTCAATCATTGATTTTTTAATATTTATATATTTATAATTTTAAAACATATTTTTAATGGTTGAGATGTAATATAGACTCGAGTATATTATTATTACTCATAAGAAGATCATTTTGTTGGACCCTATATGAAAAATCAAAAGGACAATACTCGTGAGGCTTTTGCCCCCATTTATAATCGAACATAAAAAAGTTATAATACTCTCCTCGGGCTCAACGCACACGCACAGCTTCTTCAGAAATCAACTGACTTGATTATTATATCAGCATTTTTCTTGGACTTCATTATAAGTTCTGCATTGAGCCTATCGTTGTTCTCTACCTGCATCACGAAATTTAGTGTTGCATGTAAGTGTGTAACCCGTTACCAACAAAATAGATCAAATATTGAAGAATGGGCAGATAAGTAGATAAACAAATAACCATCATAAGATAAAAGATGTGAAATTTACCCGCTGTTTAGCAATGTCTGGGGGCTTACCTACATATGGGGACAGAACACAAACCACAAGTAAATTAAAAATGTCTTCCCAACTCGGAGGAGTTGACATATATTATGTATAAGTGCATAGCACATACCAGTTGAAATATGCCTCTTTAAGACTCGCTGCATTGCTTTGTCGATGTCAATATCAATAAACCTTGAAAAGAAACAGCAAGAACAAATTAGACAAACTGGTATCCCTGTTAATTCTCTCATGTTGACGTAGCAGACATTGCTCCAGATTAGGTTGTATTGTTCTAGATAGAGTGTAAGATAAATAAACCATTTTCTACAGATTATGAAGCGGAAAAATCAGGTGTTCCACCACAGTAACCAGTAACAGGTTATGACTTCTAGGTCGGAAACATAGTGAAATTTATTCCCTGTTCTTTAGTACCTGTTGTTAACAAAAGTGAGACGGACGACACAAGCCACACCTCAGGGACTAGGATAACACTATTCTGGGATCCAATCAACTATTTTAACAGATGGCGCACTGGCAAGGCTACTAATATGTCAAACAGTTATACTAGGCTAAGCCAAAATATAAATAATTCCAAACAAAGCTGGCTATTTTTGTTTTTGGTAGGGGCCAAATGACATGCACATGTATTAGGTAAACATTACACCGCAGAATGAGAAAGAAAGCAAACAAACGAATAGAGTATCGTAATATATTTTCTTCCAGCTGAATATAGTCTCATGGTATCAATGCTGTATGATTTCTGTCGCATAGAACATTTATGTACTTAGGCTTCAAAAACCAAAAACTAGTTAAAGACAGCAATAATGACACACTCCCAGAGTGAAACAAGCAACAGCTAAAGATCAGCTGAATATGTGACTCAGTAAACATCGTCTTCCATAAGAATAATTTTCACGGAAGAAATTATCAAGCAGAGAGTCACAGGTTCACAACTGAATTTTCACAATAGAGTTGACATACAACATTCAAAACTTAAGGTCAACGGGAAAATATAAGAAGAAAAATGTGCCTCAGTAAAACAGATACTTGCCATTTCTCGTCAAACAAAGATGATAGCTCCTTCCAAATCCCATCTTCCAAGAGCAAGTAGTTACCTTCTACAATAACTACTTTGTGCCTACACAAATGAAGAAAACAATAAGAAGCATTTCAGGCAGTGCACTTGAGCGTAACTAAAATAAGTAGACAGTGTAACAAGTAGCAACAACTTGAAAATCAACTACCATGAGTTGAAAAAAGATAAAGCTCATTACAGATAAGCAAAGAAATAAGAATAGAAGGGCTTAAGAAAATTTCAGAATAGAAGTGTTAGGAACCAAGCGATAGAACCAGAAGATGAGAATGAGGAGAATGTATTACTGAGTTAGGGATTCTGGTAATGCACCAAGAACCCTAGAATTACAACAAGAACTCACTCTAGATGGAATGGAAGAGCCCTCAACTCTCTCTACAAACAGAAAATGACAAGACACCCTTTCTCTCCCTCTGACTTCCTATTTATATTCTTTTAGCCTAACAACCGACTAACCATCCCAACTAACTTTCCCTCCACTTCTCTGTTTTATTAACAGCTTGTTACAATTTTGGGCCTATTTTCGGCCCTCTTCCCTTCTATTCTTCCTGCTATACTTCTGACCATAAAACCTGTCTCTAACAAGAAGACATTACTGGCATTAATTTTACAAAATTTATCAATTATATAATATGCAACAAAATTAATGACTACCAGGTGCCTAATCTGTCAGAGTTGCTAAACATGCGTGAAACTACCATAATGTTGAATTAGAGTTAGTACATTTACTCAATAGAAAATTCATGAACATAGATTTTCAATGCGATCACCTTGACTTTACGCTTACCTCTTGATAGAGCTTATCAGTATTACTATAGGTTGAATTTACAAAGTTTTCAAGATGATGGAGTTCATAACAAATTCAAATATTGGCACAATTTTCTAAAGGTGGAGTCAATTGGTTAAACTTTATTTTCTGATCTCATTCATGATGGCCATTTCTCTTCTTTTGAGTGTGAGCTTTAAATGATTCATCATTTACTCTTGTCCAATATCATGTCTGATGTCAAGAAATTTATAAAATGCTGATCAGTGGGTCACATCTTGATGTTAAGATACTCACTGAGTGCTCACAAAGATATCATCCTCCACTGGGTCCCCAACACCATGGTCAAATGATGGAACATAGACAGATCCCTGAAGAATGTGTTTCACAAAAATGCAATTGAACAAAGATAAGAACTCCATCAATGTCAATGCACAGATGTTTACAGTTCTTTCTGTGCATTCCAGCTTTACGACAAATTTGGCTCATAAAGAACCCATATAATTAGATAGATAAAATGGTCATTGCTGAAAAAAAAAAAAACCAATTCTAAAGTTTACAAGCCATGCGAAAGAAAAAGAGAAGAAATTCCTAAATAACTAAATAAACCTTACATGAATTCTTAGATTCTTGAGACACATGAATAGTCGGGATGGATTGAATGTCCATGGAGCTGACATACCAATTGAAAGATCAATGCTTTTTCAACGAACACAATGTCTGAAATTTGAGTAATAAAAAGAGGTACCTTACCTCCCCTTCTGGCATGCGCTTCCTCCGGATTCTATTATCGAAAACATCATTTAGAATTATAATTCCCCATGCTATTAACAATAAATAAAGAACATAGCTCATGCACTATACTCCAATATTTTTTTCTTTTTTTTTTTTGGGTAAAGGTGACATATTTTTTTTATTTAATCTCCCTACAGTCTGAATGTAGTATTGATTCTATCTCCACAAGGAAAGAAAGAAATCAACAAATAATATGTCATGACACGCTCATATCCCAATCCTTGCATGCTTTTGGAAAATGACAGCAGATCACCCAGAGATTACAGCACTTTTGACTTTCAAGTACCTATTTGAATGCTTCTTCAAACTTATAATCTCCAGATCAGTACTATGGACATTGAAATGAAATGAACCAGGAATGAAATTTCATATGGACAATAAAAATGGTGGGCACCAGAAGGATACTAACCTCCATTGCATCTAGCTCAGACCGATAAAGATGAAAACCATCCATGGGAATCACGATAGCAACATCAGGAGGCTGAACCCGGGAGTCCATGGAAGAAGCTCTCTCTGGCCAAAGCTTGTTTATCCGACTGACTACTTCATGTGCTAGAGTGCTTTTTCCAGCACCTGGAGGACCAGCCAGGCCAACAACGTACCTGTACAGTATCATAAAAATAACAAATATCATGAATATAAATGGAATAGCACACAAAAGGATGGCAGAATTATTGAAAACTTAACAATATCCTTCTACTTCACGAACCCATCAAAAAATAAAAAAAATAAGAATAATAAGAGGAAGATCAAACTACTTTATTTTTATAAGTTCTTGATATAATAAACAGCCCAATGTTGGAGATATACATTTAATTGAAGAAGTTAATTAAAGATATTCTTGTAATTGATAATTTAATGCAAAATGGCAAGTAGAAGAGCAGCAAAACAGCAGCTGCGCACAATGAAGCCTTCAAAACAGCGGAATTTGGTGATTCACTGTAATGAAGTGCTATAAGAAAAATTTCTGCCATGACAATATAAAGGTTAAGGGCGAGTTGGGTAGAGGGGTAAAAATGAGGGGTAAATTTTCAAACCAAACATACCCTAATAATAAATTATACCTAGAATCATGACATACCTAGAATACTTCTGCACAATGACACAGATACACTGAATTGGAAAAACAATATAAATTCCAACCATCAATGCATTTGGCACATAGGAGCTAGGAACCAAAATTGGTGGATTGTACACATTCTATGGTACTAACATGCATGGTGAGATGGATACACATAATTCTATAGAATCTGTACGACTGTAGTAACACTCAGAAACCAACTTCACTTGTTTTCATAATTCCACAAACAAGAACTTACTTAAAATTAGGGCCCGACGACGCTGATGCTGGAGGCAGAAGTTGTGCAGCCAATTCATCATATAACTCTTCAACACCACTGCAAAGCAATAGAAGTAACTAAATCAACTTAAACTACATCCTTTAGACAATTCAAGTCATAGCTTTTTCTCCCACAGAAAACATTGTAGACAAATTATAATGCTATTTTCACATTCATACATAATGTTTTGCAGGTTCACATAAGTTCCCCAATTGAATCAACTGCTCCACAAGTTTCAGTACTACCATTTAAGCATGCTTTTGGTAGCTACGGTTCTTTACGGGCATATAAAAGAAAGTTCCAGAATCAGTGTCTACCATTTGCCTATACTTTCCTAGCATATATCACATAAAAAAAGTTGCTTTCTTAGCAAAAACTTGGCCAAGAACCTAACAGGTTTTCTGCACTGTGATTCATGTTAACTAAGAAAATGGATGAAAGAAAAAGTCCATGTGAACATTAAGAATAGGAAAAAGTTATAATAAAAAAGAGGGTATACCTTTTCTCTACTACATGAACCTGTCCCTTCTCAGCAGATAAAACCTGGGAGAGCAAAAGATGGCACCAAAAACAGGATCAACAAAGCATGCAGTGCCAAAAGTCTAACGAAAACTTTACTTGTGAGTGTGGTTTGCGGAATCTTAAACAGACAAATGAGTTATTATATGAAACTTGTTTGAATGACATGAATTGCACAAATCAATTCTAATTTGAGGATTTCAAATGATTTTTTTTTTTTTTTTCAATTCTAATAATCGAGAAGTTCGAAACAACTAGAATAAGACCTTGAAGAGAGCACTGTTTCTACTGCGATAGCCAGTTTGAGCAAACGACAGCTGCGAAAACTTGTTAGGCCGCGCGACGGAAAGCAAAAAGGGGTTCCGATCGCGAGCTTCCACTCTTGTCAGCAACGATGGTTCTGCGGCAATTGGAAAGCAAAATTGAATCACTAATATGTGTTGCCAATTACACTAAAACTATCACAAAAGAGAGAATGTGGTAGAAAGAAATCCGATTGAGAAATCAGAGACTTCGGGTAGAAGCGGACCTGGCCAAGAACATTTCTGAAATCCTCTTGATGTCGATGAACAGAAGGTCACTTCCATTTACTCCACCTTCAACAATGGAGACGCTGCACCCCGTTGGCCTTTTTGGGCACGAACAGATGTTAGTTAGGTTAAAATAGATATCGGTCTACAGAGCTACCATCAGGTCGTTGTAGTATAGTGGTGAGTATTCCCGCCTGTCACGCGGGCGACCCGGGTTCGATCCCCGGCAACGGCGAGATTTATGTTTGTTTCCTTGAATTTTTATTTTTAACTTCTAAATTTTTTTGGCCAATTTTTGAGAATGAACCATGATTACCGATACTTCACGAGTTTGTTTCCAAATAGTATAGTAGTTTAGCTCCGTGTATTCGATTCAAGCCTTTCAAAGCATATAATATAAGCATTACTTAAAGAAAAATAATCAGGGGACACATTTTTTGCGACACAATATACAACGTATAAGAAAAAAATGAGCAAAATGACAATAATGCTTGGATAATCGATTCCGCATAATTATTGTTACTTTTGTTCAGTTTTTTTTTTACCCAAAAACTTATTAGCATATTATTCAAAACGCTTATATATATATATATATATATATATATACAAAACTTACAAAATTTACCGACATTTTTCAACACTAGTAACTTTTTTTAATAAAAAAAATTGAACAAAAATAATAATGATCATATGAGATCTATTATCCAAATATTTGAATCGTTTTGCTCACTTTTTCAATATACATCGCGTACTACATCGCAAAAAATACATCCCTCTAACACTTCTCATACTTAAATCATTTGATACATAGATGATTATACCCACAATAAAAGTAAACATGTAAATTGCCTGCAGCAATCCTCCATCTAAATCATTTATAGAATGAATAAACAATAAAGGAAGGAAGAAGACCAAATTTACATGACCGATTATCGCATCATACCAAAACCCAATGAATATTACACGAACGGGAAGAATTTCATCATAAAATTTATAAAATTTCATTTAAAAATATTAGGCTGTCATCCGACATTCCACAAAGCAGACTGCAAAGTGCTAACTATAATGCTAAACAAGACCAGTTTGTTACAAGATACAGTTCTAGGCTTCTAAGTTCTAGGAGAGCCTAATTAAATAATATTGACTTGTTTGGTACATAGTGGAGTTTAATTGACAGCATACAAGATACTGCACATTTATACATTAAAATCAGTCCCAAAGGGAGTACAATGATCAGTCCACAGCCACGTTACAAAGCCGTCTCTCGATTCTCCTCCGTTTTTTTTCGTCATTAGGTGACTGCACAATGAAATAAAATTATATGCTAAGTTAGGTGCCAGAAAGAAGTATAAAAGTTTCAAATCCAAAATAAAATCTTCGGTAAGTTCTAGAAATCCCTTTTCCGTTTATGTGGGGAGATTAAAAAAGGACAATTTACTTAAACATGATCCAATTAATCGATGCACAAAACTAAATTTAGAGGATGAAATCATTTATTAAGATGCGAGATAACCAATTGCCAAGGTGTGGCATATCAGATTGTATGCGTGATACGGAGATAGCTTCCTACTGTTTTCAACTACCAACCGAAAAACAAGTTACACTAAAATGTGCTGTTATTTCTTTTAACTTTACCTCGCCACTGAGTAAATGAGGAACCCGAACCCTTTTGGAGCCATCAGGTAAACGCTTACAAAGTGAAAGGTTTTCTTCCATGGCAGTAAAAGCATTGCAGACCTGCAAACAAATCGTAAAGCAAGCACATGAAGTACATTAGAACCATGAAGAATTTCAAAAGAATCAAAACGTTATCTAAATATGCTTTATTCATGAACTACTGGAAATCTGTTCTACCGATTTAAATTAACAAATGAAGATCCCATCTCAAAGACAACATAGAATTGGAAAAAATGGAAGAAAATGAAGAACTGATTTGTTACCTGACTTTGGATAGCCACAATTAGAATATCCTGACAACCAGATGAATGCACATTTTCCAAACGAGGGCACTGAAGCAACAGCCTATCTGGACGATTTAATGATGGGAAAAAAGTCAATCATTTATGAAAATCCTGAAAGTTGCGTCAAATTTCAGCTGATAATGACAAAAGAACAGGGACATGAAGTGACTACCTGGATGCAAATTGCTACAAGAATTTAGATTCAGATCATTGAGTTGTGGGCAGTTTAAATATAAAGCCTGCGTAATAAATGAAACCAAGAAATACCAAAGATTAGAAGCCTGAGAACCAATATGCAATAAAATTACTTGGTCTACATTGATAAAACTCACATCCAAGCCAAAGCAACCCCATACACTAAGTTTCTTTAAACGGCTATGTTTGATGATTAGCTTTTGGTTTGTAAGTTGACCATTAGCAACGGATGTTTGCTGTAGTTTGCAGTTATTGTCGTCAGCAGTTGGATTGTGGGAATGGGGATCACATATGGTCATGCCACAGTCCATAAGTTCGAGATGTGGCAACTGAGCTATAGCAAATTGAATGCCACCTGAAAACACATGTAACAGCATATTAGCAGGCAGAAACTAAAACCAAATGAAGGTTTGTGAGGCAACTGAGTAAATAAAATGTGATTACTTGAAGACACATTAGGGCAAAGAGCAAGAAGTAGTCTTGTCAATGTTTCAGAGAACACGTTGCAAATCATTCCAATGCCGCTGTCACTTATGCCAGATCTGTGATATAAGTTAACAGTTAAACATACTTCCTAAAACAGATAGATAAAAGAATATATATACACACACACACACATTCACACTCCGGCACTTTAACCATACGTCCCCATTTTGGGCTTTCCTTTATGTAGGTGTACTGATCCAGTTGTTACAGTATTTTAATTGTCTTCAAGGTGAAAGCATTTTCAAATTTCCTATAGAATACTTGAAGGCAGCTAGAATGAAGTCAAACGTACCCACTGAGATCAAGTAACTCCAAATTCGGATAGGTTGAGGCAATTGCAGCAACAGATGCATCGGTAATTTCAGATCCCAGAACAAGTGAAAGCATTCGCAGCCCCCTGATCAATGGTATAAACAAAACTTCGTCAAGCTTATCACACAAGTGGATGCTGTAGCAATTGTTAGGTAATTATAACAAAATAAAAACACATGAGAATGACAACTTCCATATTATATAACAAAGGCATCCCGTGATATAACTCATTTGTCAATAAAAAGATTTGGAAGTTCAATTGTTCATCTTAAAGTTGAGCAAGATTTTATCTCCAAGTGGTCGTTGCCTAATTCTTCTATTCATATGGCGGCTCCTCTTGTGGGGCCATGTCTCCGAATTTACTTTAGAAAAAAAGTGCTACAATGATTTTATATTACAAATTTAGTTATTATCATATGAAATTAATTTTGATATATTATTAATATAAAAAATTTATACTATTATCCAATTATATACTATTCTCTCCAAATATCTATTTTTACATGTGCATATAGATGAAAAAAATAATTAAATGAACTTCAATATTAAAATTTATCTATATTTTATAAAACTACCCTTATTACTAATCTCTTTCTTTCTTGACACTCTCTTTTATGCTTAATCCTTTCACTCACATAGTAATAGGATAGTGAACACAAGTATCAATAATTTATTTAGTAAAGGTATAAAAGAAAAAATAATTAATATTGTCTAGAGAACAAATAGTTGTAGAAAAATAAAATTTTAAAAATAGACACTTATTAGAGAATAAAAAGAGTATTATATATATAACTTTTGAATAATAAAAATCAAATAAGTAATATGACAATAAATAATTGAATAACTGAAAATTTTGTACTACGATATATATATATATATATATATATAAAATTTTATACTGAGAAAACAGGTGAAAGATGAGCTACCTTTTACCCATAGTGAAAATCTTATTTCACCATGATGCCATTATGATCAATTATGTAATACCCTTAAGTAGACTTTAAAGTTTAAGCATTTGAAGTTTAAATTTTGATTAACTGCTCCTCACATGATGTTATTATATATTGATATTGTAGTTATTATATTGTTTTCAATTTCATTCTTATGAAACAAAAATGTTATTTCCCACGTAACAGTTGCTGCTAGAAAGTTCGAAGCATTCCAGATTACAAAAACAGGTTTCGGGATGCCCATATTTGGACAAACCTTAACTGCGCAGCCGTAAGAGCAAGCACAGCGGCATGAGAAAGGCGCGTTGAAGATATATGTATGTTTTGCAATCTCGGGCAACTTCTTCCCAAACCTTCAACCATAGTTTTGAGATCAGTACCATCATTTTCCTGCTGAGAAAACCCCAAGGAAATCTCCTTCAATTGGGGACAATTAAAGACCTAACATTTCAAAGTATCAGTTAGTACCTAGAGCTAACTCTGAAGTCTGAATGTAAAATCAAAGGGGAATATCAATTTAAAATTGATCACACCATAAAAAATTAAATGGAAAAAGAGAAGATAATCACCATCTTAGAAAGAGAGTACAAATCTGACAGCCAAAGCGTAGAAAGACTAGAAGAACAAAGAACAAGACTCCCAAGATTGCAACAACCTTCCATCTTGAGGCTTTTGAGGCTTTTCTTATCAGTAACAAATCGACCTAATTCATCCCTGCATTTTCAAAGTAGCAGGACAGGCAATGCTAATCAGAAAATTGGCAGCATTCTCTGTTTAAGCGTGCATACTGCTATAAAATTCCGCTCCTTCATATCCCCGGCTAAGGCAACTAGAATAATGAATATGTATTGAATAGGACACACACAACAAGATAGACTTTCACCTCATTTACGAGGAAATAATAGCTTGACTGCTTAAGTACTAACAAAACACCCAGATAGAGAATAATATTTAACTTCTGAAATATACAGCTATGATGGGATAGAACAAAAGGTCGAACCGTGCTAGTAAAACAAGATTTACAATTTATAGCATCGCAATATGCCGACAGTATTTCATCCATGTAACGTGGCACTGTGGCAGAGCTGATGATAAACAATATTTATTATTATTAATTAACTTAAACCAAAAGTCTGTAGGCAAATGTAAACCAACGCAAAAGATAACCCACAAGTATTTAATGTAATATGCAGACATATGCCTACATAATCAATCCACTAATACCAAATCAACGAGTATTAAGTACTATGTTCTTCTTCTTTTTTCTTTTTTTTTTTTTGGTGAGTTATTAAGTACTATCTTCAATGTCAATAGATCTCTAGAAATCTCACAACGACAACCCCAATTAGAAACAATGTTAAAGAATAGAACAACGACATTAAAATGCAAGTATTAACACAAGTTTGAAACATGGATTCCAATTATATACATAATTTTGTCTTAGTGAATCAAGACATAAGTGTTCGCATTTTATGATTTTATAAAATTGTACCCTACATGAATTGCATAACTTGCGCTCAAGAACTAGAAAACTCATTTTCCATTGAAAAACACACACACATACATACAAAGAAAAAGGTTGAAAGAAAAAAGGATTTAGTACATGGATAATACCCATTGATCCGATTGATCGCAGAATCAGAAGTCGAGATCTCCATAAACTCCAGATTGGAGCATGAGAATGCAATGCAAGCCAGCATCGTTGAATCCACGTCACTATAACATCAACAGCAAAAGAAAAAAAAAGGCTTAGATTTTTAACCCCAATCTTACAATCAATTTTCTTAATCCTTTTACAGCAACCTGGCTTCTCCTCAAATCTCAGCAATAATTTTTTTGTATGTTTTAGTTTTGATCAGGTCATGGTTCGAATTGGATCAGCATTCTTCAGATTCGTCCTTTTATTCTTTCATAGATCATCTCGCATCTTAGAAATTTGAAAAGCTTATGCATCTTTGTGCAAGAAAAACTGGCCACAAATTTTCAGGTTAAAGCTTCGATGACTTAGATTACGTGTTGTTCGATCTCATTCATTCGATTAAGTTAAACCGTATCAGCAACATAAAACTGCAGATCCCACACCTTTCCATTCTAAGAGAGAGCCTCACAATTCCCGGGCACTTCTGCAACATCGACGCAACAAACCCTACCTGAACCCTCGCCGGAACCCTAGCCTTCAGCTCCTCCGCCGCCCTCCACAGCCTCCTCGTCGTCTCCCTCCAACCTCTGCACACCCTCGCCGCCGACAACAATCCCGCCGGCGGCAGCCTCCTCAGCACTTCCCACAGTAGTCCCACAGGCAAACCGCCCGAATCCGAATCGAGATCCAGATCCGGCTCGGGAAATGTACCCCCAGCCTCTCCTCCGGCAGGCTCCGGCGGATCATCATCGAAGCCGCCGCCGCTGCCGCCGGCGGAGTCGTCGAACGACAAAGCACGGCGGAGGTGAGGCGCCGGCTGACGCGCCGCAGACGCAGCAGATGGAGCGGCAGAAACGGCGGAAAAGTTGGAGAGAGAAGAATGGGAGGGGGAGGTAGGGGTTTTGACGTTGCAGTTGTGTCCCTTCTTGGGGAGGCCGCAGCGGCCGCAGTTGTAACTGCCGCGCTTCTTGCCGCTCTTTATGTCGGAACTCGCCGCCGCGGATGGGCCGCAGTATGCGGCGGATCCGGCGGCGGCGATGTGGGGCTGGGGGTGGAGGTGCTGCATGGCGTGTGAAAGTGTGTGAAGACTGTTTTGGTTGGTAGAAGGGAAATGGAGGGAGTGAGGGTAAAATATAACACGTAGCGCGGGAGAGTTGGCGCGCATTCTGATTTGTTTCCCTCTGGTTTTTGTGTTTAACCTGTGTCTTAATTTTTCAAAAATGATTCTGGGGCCTGTTTTGTCACATGTTATAAAGTTATCTGGTGAGCAATAAATAATAATGATAATATAATTCTTTCTTATTTTTTAATTTTTATTTAAAATAGGAGAAGGAATTGATGTCTATTTTGTTTGTTATTTAAATATTGGTAATAATAATAGGAAAAAGGTGTCAACTGAAAGAGAAGTTCCACCAAAAAATAAAAGAAACTGAAAGAGAAGTTATGAACAGTTAAAACAAGCGTACTTTTTGTTTTTACCTAATTATCTTTTATATATTTATATATATATATATATATATATGAGTTTAATTGGGGTGCACTAATATTTTACACTATCATCCAATCAAAACCTTTCATTTGCATAACTATTCAAGTAATGGGTGATTATATCAAAGACTTTTGTTGATGTGGTAATATATGAGTAAAAAAATTTTATATTGACAGTGTATTCAAATTAAATCCTATATATATATATATATATATATATATATATATCTTGGATGTTAGCTCTGATAAGGAGAAAGCTTTTTTTTATGTAAAAATATCATATGGTTAATTAATCATATATTATAAGAGATTAATTTTGATAAAATATGAGTATAAAGAGTTTTATATTATTATTTAATTATATATTTTTATTTATATAATTTTTGAGATAATAATTAGTTAAGTCAAATACTTTCATTAACATAATAATATATAATTATATATTTATATAAAAAAATTTATATTAACAATGTATAGAAATTAAACCCCTATGAGGTTAGAAATTTGGACCTAACTTTGATATTAAGTCTCAGCATTCTTTGTAGAGTTGTTTGAGTATTGGAACTTTAAAAAAAGGGAAAATAAATAGTAACTTACACTAATCCCTCTTAAAATTAAGTAATTATATATTGTTTTCTTCAATTTGTAGTAATATGTACAAATATTTCTTAAGATGCAGATAATATTATATATGATATTTTAATATTTTGTAGAATATAGTACTGAGCATCTCAAAAACTATGATATTGAGTATAGAAAGTGTTAGTTTAGGTATAATAAATCGAAATATATCATATATGTAATTTCATTTAATGTCAATGGTGGCCATAATAAAAAATGAAAAAAGACTAAACAACTTGAATTGAGTCTTCGGCCTTATCCCATTAAAATTAACAACGAATACACGAAAGAGGCTCAATGCTGGAGCGCTTGTGCAGGAATTATCTCAGTGGAGCTTTGACTCAATAATGTGTATACACACCTTGATTTCCACAAGACAGGAAATTACGGACGTGCTCATGAAGTCAAGCTCCTCGAAACCTTTAAAGGGGCAAAACACTTAAAGAAGCTTATCTCGAAGTTTCGTTGAATGTGATTAGAAAAACGTCACACCAACTCATCCAGGTACAATCTATTATGAATTATGGAACCAAAAATGAACACTCTATTTTTTAAGCGAACGGGGACCTCCTTTCCAGGGAGGGGTGTGAGCCCATCATCCAGACATCCAGTTCTATGTGTTCCGTTTGGATTACATGAAGAGACTGATCTGAGAACTAGAAAATAATATATTGATTTAATTATGGTCGCGAAAAAACAATGATACAAACTTGATATAGTTCGTCAACATTGCTAGTATTCAGCCTCGAAAGTTCTTACTAATAGTATTTTATATTGGGTGGACAATGGCACAGCGCATGCCAATATTTCCAATATATAAAAAATAAAAATAAAAATAAAAGTGCTGGTATTTGTGTATCGTTTTTCCATTTTTTTTCCTGAGATCATTGTGAGATTTTAAGGAGGGGGAAAAGGTTGGGGGAACTTAAATTTGATGCTTTTTCTAGCATATCATGCAGTTCGCCGTGCACATGCTTAAATCATCCTCTTACGACATCATGACATATAAAAAGACAAACTTAGATCATGTCCTTTCAATTTGTCTCCGTCTCGGACAATTGTAATATTTCATAAAGCAGGCTATAATATACTAATATATGCGGTAGAAGATTAATTGAGTTAAATTAACGAAAACTACTCCCTAATCACCCCGATAGATCATCCACTTGATTTTAATACTAAAAGGTACATCTCATTGTCAAGCTATTTCCCTATATGTCTATTTGTTACAACTACCATATGCATGAAAGGAAAATAATGCAGAGATGATATCATTATTGATGCAGAGGAAAATGTAAGTTCAAAGAATCGAATATTTTGTATTTGTGTTCCATCTTTTATACCCTTTATTTTTTGAAAAAATAAAATACTAACAAACAATTTGAAAAACAGTTCCAAAAAAAAAAGCAATCAATTTGAAAAAAAAAAATCACCGTCTTAATTAACAATAATTTTTTTCGCAGGAAAGGGGAAGGAAACAAAGACAAAAAAATTGACTTTCCTTGTGTTTATATACGATCGCAAATCACAATTACGATACGTGCATTAAATATTTTCCATGAAGTTTTAACACTTAAATTAAATAATATTAAAAATGACCATAATTATTAAGATTTACTTTTCCGAAACACTCAATACTAATAGATCGATGGAGAATTTTTTTTTTTTTCAGTCCAAGAAAGTTCAGAAAATGAAAAAGTTGTTCAATTTCTTTTTTTTTTTTTGGTAGTTAAAGTCGTTCAATTTCTTTCTTTTTTTTTTTTGGTAGTTAAAGTCGTTCAATTTCAGAGTCAAAAAAGTCACAAACCTCAAAATTCGAAAACTTTTAATCTTATTCATTTTTTTGTCCGTCAATTAAGCTTCATTGGCATAATAGGCGGAGGATAAATTGCCTCTATCATTGAGTTGAGGTGTTCAAAACCAATCTAAACAAAATTAAAACCAAAAATTATTCCAAAAAAATTGAAAACCCATCAAAATCAAAATAAATTGGTTTGGTTTGGTTATTATTTTATGAAAACCTATCACTATGGTTCAGTTTTTGGTTTTAGAAACTAAAATCAAACCAATAATATATTATATATTACTTATCCATATCTACGTTTATATAAATATACATGATTTTTGTTCAAATCTTTTATTATTTTCTCAACTTTTTAATATTAGATATTAGTATAACTTTTAATAATTAATTTAGATTTTATATTTGTATGAATTTATTTAAAAATTACTGTTTAATCTAATTTAACAAATTTA
The DNA here is from genome assembly GCA_031439595.1 of Pterocarpus santalinus. Classification (NCBI taxonomy): domain Eukaryota; kingdom Viridiplantae; phylum Streptophyta; class Magnoliopsida; order Fabales; family Fabaceae; genus Pterocarpus; species Pterocarpus santalinus. The sequence goes on from CM062532.1 coordinate 66,797,588, forward strand.
AAAGTGTTATAAAAGTAATGGTAAAAGTGAATAAAGAAAGAGGAGGAAGAGAGAATTCTATTATTGATATTCTCAAGGAAGTTATTATACATGGAGCACTTAAAGGGTTATTTATGGCCAAAGGGTAAAAGATGCAATATATGATAAAATAATTAATTCTATCTAATCAAATATTAACTGAATCAGGATAAAGATATAGACATTTACATTCAGATTCAAATAATATTTCATAACACTCCCCTTTGAATGTCCATTAGGATATGCCTCATTAAAATCTTACTAAAAAAAATCCATTGGGAAAAAAATTTTAATGAAGAAAAAAAAGTACAATATTCTCACAATGAGAACTGCCTCGTTAAAAACGTTATCAAGGAAAATCCAGTGGGACAAAAACCTTAATTAAGGAAAAAAGAGTACAGTATTTCTCCCCCTCTTTCAGAGCATCATTTAAGGTCTTGGAATTGACGCATTTCGATCTTGTATACTAGTTTCTCAAAGGAAGAAGTAGGTAGTGTCTTGATAAATAAGTTTACACATTCTGCATAGTCCTCGTATAAAGTTGTGAGAGTTTCTTCCTTATAAGATTATCCACCTGACACTTGAATATATTGATTTATTGCTTTCTGCATGTAAATAACTTGTTTGAAACCTGCATTAATGTGAATCTAACAAATATCGTGCATCTGCATAACCAACTAATTATAACTAGATTATAAAGAGAGAGAGTCATATCCAATATATATTCCCAATTTTCTTTGGGGTCCTATTTTGGTGCAATAATGTGGGGCAAACATATATCGCACATTCAAAAATTCTTAAATGGGAAATATTTGACTATTGGCCAAAAGCTAATTATAGGGGAAAGAATTGACGGCTACTTGTTTGCCTTATATAAATAAGTGCTGCAACATATAAAATAACATACACTCAAGTAAAATTTGAGAGATTGGTTTTCATAAGCATTGGTCTAACAACCAATTGGAGACATTTTATAAATGATTCTAGCAACCCATTATGTATATGAACATAAGCAACTAGATGTTCAATATTTATATCATTAGCTATACAATAAGCATTAAAAGCTTGAAAAGTAAATTCACTAGCATCATTAAGATGAATTATTTTGATTGGATTATCTAAAAATTGCGCTCTTTGTTAAATAACTTGCACAAGTAATCTCGCAAACTCCAGGTTGCGAGATAATAATAAGCACATACGTGACTATTTCATAGATACATCTATTAAAATTATAAAATATTTGAAAAGTCTACATAGTGGATGAACTAGTCCACATATATCACCTTAAATTCCTTCTAAGAATTTAGAAGATTCAAATCCAATCTTTACTAGTGATGGCTTTATAAGTAGTTTAATTTAAGAACACACAGCATAAGAAAACTTATAAAATTGAAGAATCTTTTGGTTTTTCAATAAGTGCCCACATAAGTTTTCAATAATTTTTCATATCATTATTGCTCCCAAATATCCTAACCAATAATGCCAAATGATAAATTAAATCATTTGGATTAGTAAACTGCTGGTTTACTATAATATGTACTCAATTGTACTAATATTAGTGCAATATAGATCGGAAGAAAGTATAAGTAATCTCTTTACTACAACTTTCTTTCTCAGGGCACAAATTATAATATGGAGATACTCATTACTTCCCTTACTCTTCATCTCAATATGATATTCATTTCGGCAAATATCTTTAAAACTCAATAAATTTCTTCAAGAAATAAAATTGTAACTCTTCCAGAGCTAATGTATGTATTAAAACTTAATAAGTTTCTTCAGGAAACAAAATAGTAGCTCTTCTGGAGCATACAAATATATTAAAACTAAATAAAAATTTATTCAATAAATAAAATAATAGCTCTTTTGAAGCTTTCAATCATCTAATAATGGTATTAAAATATATCTAGCTTTAAAGAATAGTGTGTATACTTGCACTATCCACAAGACAGATATTTATACTATTTATCTTTATTATTTTCTTTAAAGAAATATATCAATATGAAAATTTATACATGACAATTGTAATAAAAAAATAAATAAATATTGAGTGTACTTGTACATGAATATTCACATAATATTGAATAATAACAAAATATGTGTACATATATACAATGGCACTATCAACATTATCAATTTACATTAATTGACGTAAATTTAAAATTCAAGTTATATTCATGTAAATCAACAATTTTTGTTCCTCCATATTTCAAAATCTTTGAAATTTTAAAACTTGGATTTAAAAACACTTATCAATAATTTGAAATTCGTAAAAATGTAAACTTGAATTTAAAAGTATATTGATAATTTAAAAATTTAAATATAGTAACTCTAATTGATACTTAATAAGGATCAAGCAAAATATCTCCAAGTACAATAGGTACGTGACTAATGTATTTTGATGTTATAATGATATAACTTACTTTCTTCTGATTCAATCATGATTTTGATTGGAACCATGACTTTTGCCACTATTGGGGCTATAATTTGTTACATTCGCTTCAGGGAATGAAGTAGAGCTAACTGGGCGGATTTTCTGTTTTTTCATAGGCAATTTATTATTTCGTTCAATCATAATAAGGTAAGAAATTAATTCAAAATATTTTGTAAAGCCTTTTACTTGATGTTGCTAGTGCAGGAGCATATTTGAGGCATGAAAATTAGAGAATGTCTTTTTTCTAATATATCTCTATTAGCAATATCTCCTCCCATAATTTAAATTGGGAGATAATTCTATAATATTACAGTATTGTATTTACTAATAGGTTTAAAATTTTGCAACCCGCAAATAAATCCGATTCATATATATGCTTTAAGCAGCTCTAAAGATTGACAGGATCTTTTAGAATAAAATATAAAAATATTAATCCTTCGTGAAAAGTGACAACGAAGAAAAATCAATGCTTTTGTGCAATCCTTTTAGGATGCAACGTTTCCTTATTCAAATGATATCTTCAAGATCCATTGAATCAAGATAAATTTTGCGCAACTCTACTGGGATGAGATGACATTTTCTTGTTTAATGGTGTCTCCATGACCCATTGAATCAAAATAGATTTTATGCAATCCTGCTGGGATACAATATTTCCTTCTTTAATGGTGTCTCCACGACCTATTAAATCAAGATTGATTTTGCGCTATCCTTCTGGGATGTGACGTTTTATTATTTAATGGTACCTTCAAGACCCATTGAATCAAGATAAATTTTATACAATCCTACTCGGATGCAATGTTCATTGTTTAATGGTGCCTTTAGGACCCATCGAGTCAATATAAATTTTATCATCTATAATTCAAAACAAATATGTCTTTCACGAAATAATAAGAATCACAAATTCATGATTGAAAAAGTTTGACATGGTTAGAGTGTCTTATCTCAAGCCTTCACTTTGTTAAAGTGTCTTATCTCAGGCTTTTCACATGGATGGTAGAGTCTCGTGCTGATAACGTGTTATGAAAATAATGGTGAAAGAAAAGAAAGAAAAGAGAAGGAAGAGAGAATTTTATTATTGATATTCTCAATGATTATCACACATAAAGCACCTAAAGGGCTATTTATAGCCAAAGGCTAAGAGATACAATATATAATCAAATAACTGATTCTATCTAATCAAATCTTAACTGAATCAAGATAAAGATATAGACATTCACATTTAGATTCAATTAATATTTCATAACAAAAAGTTACTTTTTTTATATTTTATAAAACTTTTAATAAAAATGGAAATGAACCAATCCAAATCGGTTTGGTTCGGTTCAATTTTTCAAATATAATCAAATCGAACCGAATCAAACCAAAATAAAATTTATTATTTAGATCAGTTGAGTTGTTAACTTAAAATCAAATCAAACTAAACTGCAAACGCCCTTATCATTGAGTAACTTACACAACATATTAACATAAATTTAAGGTTAACTACCTTTAAGGTTAACAAACATATTCAAAGTTTGAGAGAAACTTGATGTTCGTAATTAGATTGAAAGTAAGTTAAATCAGGCCAAAAATTATTTTCAACTCAGTTTGTTAATAGCTTAATAAACTAAGTTTATGGGTTGAGCTTGAGTTTTATAATGTTTGACTCAATAAGGCCTAAGCATGGCTTGATACGCAAACATATTCATATTTAAATATATAAAACCATATCTTGTTATTATCTTTTGGTATTTTTTATTATTATTGTTGTTGTTGTTGACTATTGTTGTTGTTGATGTTATGTTCTAATGACAAAGACCCGTTTAGGTAAATAATTTATTTAAGCTCTTATGTGAAATGAATTTTTGAAAAGTAACTAATGAATAAGTTATTCTGTATTTGAATAGCATAGTAACACAGAAGTGTTTATCTTGAGTGTTTTAAAAAATATTTTTTTATAAGCTTGATATTTTAACTTCTCTCAAAAAAATAGTAAAATGACTTTTTAGAAAATAATAAGTTGTATAATCAAATGGAATAAAAAGTTAATATTGTGCCTTTTGACTTCAAAAAAAGTGAAAAAAATCACAAGAAGTGTTATCCGATACGAGCCCTAAATATCCTACCCTATTAAGCCTAAAAGGTTTAATTTGTGTCTAACTTAAGCTATCTCATCGAGTTTGGGTGACATGTGACCTAACTCAAGTTTGATGAACCTATCGTAAGCTAAGCTTAAGCTTAGAACTTACTTCTTATCGTGCTCAAGCTTAAGATTCATCAAGCAAGTATGACTTTTGGCAAATCCAGTTTAGCTTGTCTCACTTCTATCCCTTTCCATAATATTATTCAAGAGGTTTTAAATAAGTAAAACATAGCATGCTCATCAATAACCTTAAGTGCTATACAACACAATAAGAATAAAATATAATCAAAGTTTTTGATTGAAATCATAATGATTGTTGGATAAAATAAAGTGATATACATAGTTCACTTATTTATATAAAAGGTCAATGCTATATCACTATAGCAACTAAATTTTGACAAAATTTATGACTTTTTATCATTTTTTCTAACCTTTAATAGAATTCTAAATAAATAAGAGGAAAAGTTACTAATTAGTAAAAACACAAGGTAGAGAAAATACAACATCAAAACATACTTAAGTAATGAAACTGAAAACATTTTTCTACATCTGAACTTTTAATGAAACTTCTTGGACTACAAAACTAAACCTTTAATAAAGCTTTTTAGTTCTGACCTTAATAGTAAAAATTATTTAGATTTAGATTTGAGTTTTTATCCTAACATGCTTCCATTCGGTACTATATTCTCTTCTCTTCTTTATTGGTATGTGGCTTTCTTGTTTTATTCATATTTTAGGATGTGAGCACTTACATTGTATTATTCTATGATAACCACAACTAATATTGTAATATTCTTCTAAAATCTTAGCAACAAACGATATTTCTTTTTTTTATTGTGAGCACAATAGTCTCGTTAAATATGTTAGAGAAATATTTATTATGATATGAATATATGTTTAAATATTTTAGGACACGCAATAAGAAACAATATAAAATTATATAAATTGAAAAATAAAAACTATATTTAAGAAACTTTCTTTTTATACCTTAAAATATACAACAACCAAATATTGTTCTATTAAGTAGGATCAGTCACATCGATCAGAAACCGTGTTATATAGTATTTTATTGTAAATCATGTCAAATATGATCTTATTTCTTAAAATATAATATTATAATAATTATATTTTATAGAAGATGACCATATGATTAATATGATATATTTTATATTTTACAAAATTGAATTGTTAATTTAACACATTATTTAATTAGTGATGTGTTAATTAAATTATAAAACTATTAAATATTTGTTATAACTTTATGTTAATAAAGTGTCATGGGAAAGAAAATTAAAAAAAATCCATTAATTGTAATAGTTTGAATCAATACACAAATAAAAATATAAAATAATCAATAACATGGAGGATAAATATGGAAGATGATCTACTTAATAAATGTTTGACTTAAAAAATGTGTTTAGATGAGTATAATATAAATATTAAAATTTTATATCATTAATAAAAAGATGTGAATAAATAATCAGAAGTGCAAATAGTTTGCCCTCCTAATGCTCAGCTGGCTTAAGGAATTTTCTTGGAAGAAGACGCTTTGCCTTAGTCATCTAAGATTAAAAAATTAGAAAAAATAGTAATCTAACATGCATGTCATTAAGAGTTTGAATTTAAAAATGATCCACCTGAATTACGTGCAAGTAAACTCTTTTCATCTTGCGTTTTACCTAAGAGAGAAACATAAAAATTAAAAAATATACCTAAATGCATGGACCAAATATTATAGAATTATCTTATTTGTATTAAAATTTTTTCGGCCATCAAATCGATTTACTCTTATCCATCATTGAACGGGATATGGATCGAGATCAAATGAGAACTATACCTTATCCAATAATAAATGGGAGTGAATTGATACGAAAACTGAAAAAAATTTATTAGAAATAACATTTCTAAATATTATATGACTAGTACTTTTTGGATATTATAATAGTTATCAAATATAATATCACTCTCGTATTAATATATATAGTATGACACATCTATGATGTATCTCACCTCAATACACGTGTATTGATATTCATATACTCTTATATTTATAGGTGATGCCTATACTTTATTGCCTTGCAAGTTGCAACCCGGATTCATTCTATGTGATAAATGTGTTCTACATCGACAACATCAACTAGCAAGATCTGAGATAATCAAAGGGTGCTTGCACATAAATAGTATTTTAATTAAATTCACACCATTAAACCCCATAGTACGAAGCTTTGAGAGTAATGTCTCATTGTCTCACTTGATGTCAAAAAGGGATTTAAATAATGGACTCTTCTGCTTTTCGAACCCAGCTACTTCACTCAGATCATTCAAGCATGGCCCAAACATCTCCACCCCAAATGGCCGCTTCCACCTCCAACATTATCATTCCCTTCTCCAAAACCTACCACCGCCACCACCACCACCACCAACCTACCTTCTTCCCATCTATTCATCACAACAAATTCAAATTCTCATCAATATCCCTCAGCCAAAAGTCCCTACCCACAATAACTCTAAAGACACCCACCATTACATGCAACGCATTTTCCAACCCCAACTCATCACTGCCGTCCATCACCGCAGAACAGCATCCCAAAACATCAGTAGCTGATTTCTGGCGCGAAATCCACGGCGAGGGAGACTGGGCCGGGCTTCTGGACCCAATGGACACTCTCATGCGGGACGAGCTCATCCGCTACGGCGAGATGGCCCAGGCCTGCTACGACGCCTTCGACTACGACCCCTTCTCCAAGTACTGCGGCAGCTCCAAGTACTCGCTTCACAGTTTCTTCGAGGCCCTCGACATGACCCACGTGGGCTACACCGTCACGCGCTTCCTTTACGCCACCGCCAACATCAACCTCCCCAACTTCTTCATGAGGTCGAGGTGGCCCCAGAAGATGTGGAGCAAGCACGCCAACTGGGTCGGATACGTCGCCGTTTCGGATGATGAAACGAGCGAGAGGCTCGGAAGGAGAGACATCGCCGTCGCGTGGCGAGGAACCGTCACGCGCCTCGAGTGGGTGGCTGACCTCATGAACTTCCTCGTACCCATCTCTTCCAGAGGTGTGCCTTGCCCTTACCGTGACGTCAAGGTGGAATCGGGGTTCTTGGAGCTCTACACGGACACAGAAGGTGAAGATGTTTATTCATAAAGATTAGTTCAATTCAAATATGACTCATGACATAAAATTTATTACATAAAAATAGTATTAAATAGTTAAGACTTTGGTATCATAGTTTTTGTCAAAACAATGTGTTAATATTTTAAATAATTGAATGAATAACCTAATTTAGGTCTTTGAGTATTATTCAATCAACTTCTTTAAATCTTAGTAAATTTTGACAATTGTTATGTCAAATAATTCATTTCGGCTCCATAAATAATAATATTACAAAAAAATATTATTTGAATATAAATTTTACATACCTCACTGGACATGTAAAAATTAATGTATAATAATTAAAAATTTTAGTTAAATTTATAATGAGTATGTTAATATAATTGATACTGTATGAGAAATATATTTACCAGTTCCACAAATATATAATTATTGATACATAACTTTTCATATTTTCTCAGAACACATTCACCATATATCGTAAGAAGAGGGTCCACCCTCTACATGTACAAGTAATAATTCTCTATAAAATAAATAAAATTATGAGCAAGGATAAGTCGAAATGAATTAAAACTAAATTCTAACATGTTATCCTCTTACTTTTCAATAGGTAAATGCGGTTATTGCAAGTTCTCCGCGAGGGAGCAGGTCTTGACGGAGGTGAAACGGTTGGTGGAGAAGTACCACGACGAGGAACTGAGCATTACGATCACTGGGCACAGTTTGGGGAGCGCGTTGGCGATGTTGAGCGGGTACGACATAGCGGAGAGCGGGTTGAATGTGAGGAGGAATGGGAGGGTGGTGCCGGTTACGGTGTTTTCGTTTTCGGGGCCGAGGGTGGGGAACGTGAGGTTCAAGGAGAGGCTGGAGTTGCTGGGGGTGAAGGTTTTGAGGGTGGTGAACGTGCATGACGTTGTGCCGAAGTTGCCCGGGTTGCTGTTCAACGAGCACGTGCCGGCTGTGTTGATGAATATGGCGGCGGTTTTGCCGTGGAGTTACTCGCACGTTGGGGTGGAATTGGTGTTGGACCATAAGCACTCGCCATTTCTGAACCCGGGTGGTGATGCTCTATGCGCTCATAAATTGGAGGCTCATTTGCATTTGCTTGATGGGTGAGTATTCATAATTCAACAACTACAAACTTACTTAATTATCACATGCATACAAATTTAGCACTCACACTCATGATATAATAAGCTTCACTATACTTACTCATTTTTAACCTTATGATTATGCTAAAATATAAGGTTTTAGATTTTCAGAAACATTATGCATACATCTCTATACTCACGCTATCTTTTTAATTTACTCAAAATCAAATAAGCGTCCACTTTATTAGAAGTTTCTAGCAAGTAGCTTATTGACACCTTTCGTATTTGATGTAAAGCAATTATTGTCTTTTTCGCTTAATTGAATAACTTAGATCATCTAGGATGCTAGCAGAACGTGTCACACGTATTGGGTTTGTCAAAGCTTCAAATGTACGCTAGGTTGAGAATCTTATATTACAGCAACTCCATGGGATTAGATATTATTATGTATTGTTTTTTAGCATTGTATTTGGAATTGTCGCCCAAAAACAAAAGGCGAACATTAGGGTGAAGCGACCTAAATTATTGGTATGGAAATGTTCCCTTTTAAGTAAATAGGTTGATCATATGAGAACTGGAAGCAAGGGCACTGGTAATTATAAAATTTTAAGAACCGAACTAGCTAAGATCTTTATAGGTCCACTGGTAATTATTTTATACAGGAAATTTTGTCGGCTTCCGGAAGTCGCCAAATATTAAACTATATAAATTGGCATCACGTTACCCGTCGACCTGACTGCAGAAATAGTTCGCACCCGTTAAAGTCTGAACTTTGAAGCCTTAGAATAATATTATAGCAAAAATACGATTAGCCAGCAGCGGACTTTTCGCAGAAGAATAAATAATAAAAATAGATTAATAATAACTTTCCATCAGCGGACGTAGATGACTGAAATAAGCTAACCAATTAACTAGTGGTACAATACTAGTGCTGTAGTGCATATAAAAAATGGTTTATATACGGACAAAACTGGGGCAGGTAGATAAATTTAGGGTTAGCATTTTAGAGAGGGACGGCCTTATAGTTAGAATGCATGCATACTAGAAAGTTAGATAAGAATGAGCTAATTGATGATTTACAAAATGAGGGGCAAATTCCCTTGAAATTAATGGTTATTACACCTTATATTTTTATGAGAAAGATTTGTAAAAACCGGGAGTATCATGTGGCTATACTTTCGGTCAATTATGTAATTGTATTTTGCATAGGATCTACTATTAACATATAATCCTATGCAAATGCACTTATATGATTAATCGGAAGTACAATCACGTGGCCAGAAGTATAATCACGTGGTGCTCCCAGACTATACAAATATTTTTCTACTTTTATTGACTGAGAAGCAGCACATACTTTTCTTAATATTTTGTCACTTACAAGGAAAAATAATACACAAATCACACATATAAAACGTAAGAAATGTAAATATAATTTATCAAATATAAGAAAAGGATGTGGGTTGTAAAAAAAAAAAAAAAACATAAAATAAGAGATGATTGCAGTGTAATTTGTCAAATTTGTTTTGAAAAATGGATATCAAAATGTAAAGAAGACTAATTTCGGGAAAAGCTATTGTAATTGCCCGAATTATTAACCTGTGAAATATCACAATATTTGAGAATTGAGAAATACTTCCCACCTAGAAAATTTGCTAAAAATTGGTTGACAGAGTTATATGATAAAATGTGATAGGAATACTTTAAATTTTGAGTAAATTACTTTTACCTCGCTTGAGGTCAATTTAAAATATACTTATTTTTTTAGTAGATTTTAATATTACATCCACCTCTAATTGTTTATAAGTTATTATATTAATATTTTATATAAATTTTAAAAATATATAAAATAACTTTTATATCCTTAATTATTCCTTTTATTGTTATTCCAATATCTCTTCCCTAATTACCGCCTCATCATCTCCATATTTTTCCGCTTCCAAACCCCACTGAATTATGTTCCCCTTCCTCTTCAATGTTGAACCCATTTCGCCATTCCCCACCCTACTGCTGCCTCTTGTCCACCAACCTCCCATGCCCAAGCTCAGGTTTTTTTTTACCCCTGAAAAGACCCTTTTGTCAGAGAGGCAAGTAATGTGACGCAAAGTTCCCGCCTTTTGTCCCGAGGTCCCTGTAATGGTGGCTGTCATTTTTTGAAGCATTTCTTTTGGGTATATTTTGAAGCGTGTTTTAATTTTAATGGGATGATTTTATTAATTTTATGAAACATCTAGTGAAACATCTGATCTCTAGATTGCACGAGACTTCACATCCCTAACAAACAACCACTTCAATTAACAAACAAGATTAACCAACACAAGTTCTCAACTTTCTCAAACAACAAAAATGAACAACGGCAACAACAATTCCTACTTGTGTTTTGAGATCCGCGCTTGGGTTGCTGCCGGGGCGGCGGACCTGACGCTGCAGTATTGCGCCGTTGCTGTGGTCGGCATCGGCGGCGGGCGGCAGAAACCAGTGGTGGTGGAAATGGGGTGGGAAGAGGAGATAGAAGAAAAAAAGAAGGAAAAAAAGATATATATTTCTTTTTGAAGGATAATTTAAGAATTTTAAAAGATTATTTGGAGATAAAGAAGACAATTATAATTTTAAAATTTACGGGAAAGCAAGCGTATTTTTAAATTTTAAAAGATCTTAGAAAAAATCAACGTAATTTTCTCTTAAATTTTTTAACCATTTATGATTTCTTTACAGCCACCCAAAATTTGCTATGTTACCAACTCTAGTAAACTTTCAGGCAGCACTTAATCGCGCAAAGTAGCAGCGCTCTTGAGAATTTTATTCTTGAAGTTCTTAATTTCTTCATTTACTTGAACTTCAGAATTTCTTAATTTACCCGGGCGGTCATATAATGTAGCGGATACTAGTTCTCCAACTAATAGAAAAGGAAAATGAAAAGGGGGCCCAAAAAATAAAATTTTTACGAGTTCAAGATTGGTCCATAGTAGTGCTGTGCAAGCGTTCTTCTGAGTTATGATACATAGAAAAATTGCGAAGTGTTAAGTAAACAAACAAACTCAGCTGAATTAAATTCTGGTGACGAAATATAAGCAAGTAAAAAACAATTGGAGCTTTAAATTGTTTTCATTACGACGATGCAATGCATGTATTGCTAGTTGGTGGTTAATAATCTCTTGGCTACACATTGATAACGTGCAGATACCATGGAAGGGGACATAAATTGGAGCCGGCAAATGGGAGGGACCCTGCACTGGTGAACAAGGCGTGTGACTTTCTGAAGGATGATAGCGAGGTTCCACCATGCTGGAGGCAAGATGAGAACAAGGGCATGGTCAGGAGCAAAGATGGATGCTGGGTGCAGCCTGAGCGCCCAAAACTTGATGATCACCCTCAAGACATGCATCACTATTCTCAGCCAACTAGGCCTTGCTTCATCTTATCATATCTGAAATTAACATGTGAAAGTGGGACCCGAATTTGAAAACTAGGGAAATATTTGTAAACATGGTATAAAGTATAAACCAGAGCAAAGAAAATGAAGAACATGAAGAACCAAGAGAGAATTCTGTTGAAGGATTAAAAGGAATCGTGTACGTGTGTATTGAGTTGCAATTTGAATTGATGAGCTCGAATAAGCTACATACAAGTGTGTGTGTGTACAAGATGCGAAGTCTTAACAAATTCCGATTAGTTTTAACTAATTGTTAACGAACTTAAGATAGTGAGAGTTGTGAGATTGGGTTTAGGGTTGCTTTTATTTGTGATGGTGGGCCTTGACTATTTGGGCCTTTGTTGAACTCTGTTGACAGCCCCCCACAAGCTGGCTGATATAAATCAAAGAGGCCAAGCATGGACACCAACAAATTTAAAGCTCCTAGTGACTTAGGTGTGATTGTGAGTTTTGATTTTGTAGGAAGAGAGGGAAAGGGAAAGAATCTGAAGAGTAAAGTTAGCTCATTCCTTTCTCTTAGAATTAAATGAGCCTAACTCAAATCCAAAAGCTAACTTATGGAAAGAGAGTTGTCCAAAGACTTATGAAAGCTATATAGGTAATAGTTTTAAATAATGTGGAGCTTTAACACATCCTTATATCTAAGATTGGACATCTATAGTATGAAGTTTGTAAAATTGAATATCAATGGATAGCCTAATAACAATTATGAGATAGATTCTAATATTACCTTAGAATTGAGTGAGTTTAACATAATCCTAAAGCTAGCTTATGGGAGGAGGGTTGCCTAAATATTTATAAAGACTATCTTGTCTATATTCTTAAGTGATGTGGAACTTTAATACCTTTTCTTCCCTTCTTTCCCCTCTAAAATTAAACTCACAAACATGCTATTAGTAAAAATGTTAGTAGTTTGGTAGAAACAGGTGGAAGATGAATAAGGCCAGACTAAATTTTATCCCTAAGGATTTGCTTAGTATAGGGATAAAAATAGGGGTGAAAATTTTATAGCAATTCATCTCAAACTCACCCTTACAGTATGGCAATTCATATCAATATATTTTGTTCTTTCACAGAAAAATGGATTTGTGGTAAAATGGGCTGATTTATTATCACAAAATAAAGGAATAGGAGTTGATAAGGGTTATTGAAGGAAAGTCCGTAAAAATTTCAACCATTGAGCCTCACAACTAGTGGCTATCAATGCCTTATATTATGCTTTAGATGAACTTCTTGCTACATAGGTTGTTTCTTGCTTTTCCATTAGATTAAGGCATTCCCCAAAAGAGCAAAAATCAAACACAAACCTCCTTGTGTCTAAGTATGCACCCAAATCTAAATCACTGAATCAACGTAGCTTTAAGTCTGATTATGCTAGAAAAACCAGACCCTTAGTTGGTGCAGCTTGAGGTATTTCAAAATCTTCAAGGCTGCTTGTATGATGTTCAACCATAGGAGCAAACACGTATTGACTAAAATGGCTAACAGAAAATAACGTAAAAGGTCGTGTATTGGTTAAATATAATAAACAGCCAATCAATCGCTTGCAGCTAGAAATATCGGCAACTGGTGTGGTACCTTCTTTTTGCAACTTGATGGAAGAGTCAAGGGGAGTACTAATTGGTATAGGCAAAAATAATTGATGTCCTCTAATTTTTTTTTTTAAATTTGTTTTCTGATTAATAAATGTTTCAAATTCATCTTTTAAATAATAAACATTTCAAATTCGCTTTCTAACGTTTAAAAGCCAAACACATTTATCCTTTTTGCAATCTCTTTACAAATGGTGTTTGTTGCATTAAAAGATAGATTTGAAAATATAATTTACCACATAAGATATCATGTATATTATTTTTGCTAACTTAGATATCAAATAGGATTTTTTCGTCGATGTAACTAACATCATTTACAAACATGTTCAATTTTTTAAAATTATAGGATGAATTTGAAATATTTATTAATTAGAGGATAAATTTAAAAATAAAAAATAAATTAGAGAACAAATTAATTGTTTTTGCCAATTGGTATATAACCCAAAAGACCACATCTTGTGTGAGTTCTAATGCATACTTCCTTTGGAACATTTGCTATTCCTTTCTTTGATATAGGCTATAGCCACTTCCTTCCTCAAAAAGTACTTTTGATTCAAAATAATTTTTGGTGCAATTTGGTTGACAATATGACTTGCGGTAATATACTTTATAATACAAGTAAGGAAAATCTTAGTGAGAAATTCTTAGCTATTCTAGAATAAGAAAAAAAGTTTTGTTTCATTTACAATTTGATACTTTAGTCATTTTATTAAAAATTAAGTGAAAATAAAAGATAAAAAATTCATAAAACTGAAATATCAAATGATAAATAGAATAGAGCAATTTTTTTTCCTATATTGTTACCTAACAATTTCTCAATCTTTACACTCATTTGAGGTTCCATTTTTTCTATATGGGTTTAGGGTGTGATCAACACCATGATATGGTGTTTTAGATTTTATTACAGGGATATAGGATTAGCCATAGACAATCTGCCACACAAGCGGGAGGAAAAATCATATTACACAAGCCACCTTAAACCAAACTACACCAAAAATGACCTTTAGTGGCCATAATTTTTGTCGTAATGGCCACAAAAACCTTTATTGGCCATTGTGCCAAGCACCAGTAAAAGACCTAATTAATGGCCGAGAAAAGCCTCTATCTACCGCGGCCATTGTTGCTGGCAATTTGTATTGTTGCTAAAATTGATTTTAAAATTATCCCTCTTTCTCCTTTAGCAGCCTTTGCAGTGGCCGGGAAAATTTGGAAAATACTTTTCCTGACAATTATCATTGCCGGAAAAACTTGAGGAATACTTTTGCTAGCAATTATTATTATCGGGAAATGTTACTCTTATTTGTCGAGAAAAGATTGAAAAGATCATTTGCTGGCAATTATTATTGCCACTATGCTTATTTGCTATCAAAAGTGTGGCTATTTTCACTAACAAGTTTAATTACAATATTTTCTTTTGTAAAATTCGAATAATTACATATATTTCAAACTAAGCATTAAAATTTATTCTGATAAAACTGAAAATACTTCAATAGATTCACAATTTATAAAAAAAAGAAGAGAGAATTGTTAATCATTAACTATGCAAATGTCAATGGCAAGAGACCAACAAATACATAATTCAAATCCAACAACCAGTGTCATTGAGTCTAGTAAGTAGTGTAATCAAATAGTCACAATACAAAATAATGGAAACTTTAGGAACACTTCTTCATTGCATGATCACAGTGAAGTCTATCGCATTGAGATTTCTGAAAAATCATAATGTATAACCTAAAATGACAAGATAAAAATACTATGTCATTTAAATATAAATCATCAAATTTAGTTATAAAATAAGAATGTAAGTGCATGTAAATAACAATACCAAGCTATTATGACTGTAAACATGGAACCACTATTAATGACAACAAAAGTAGAAAAATATCATAAAGCCACTGGGCACAAAAGCAAAGGCAAAAAATTGCATTCTACCACTTTTGATTTGTTAGGATGATGACAAAGCAAAAAGCAAATTCAGTTCAACCATTCATTACCCTTATGAAAGAAATGCCCTCGAAGCCAATTATCCTCGTGAAGGAAACAAAACAACACCTATGTTTAAAAGATCAGTTCACTTGCCGTTTCGTCCTTCAATCAATACGCCAATTTATTAGTTTACTTTTGATAACACCAAAGTATTTCCTATACATTTTTTATTCTTTATTAATATTTCAATGAATGCAGGAGAATAAGAGGCATTGAATACCCCATGAACAAGATATATCAATGGTTGCAGGCAAATAGGACGTAACACTGGGAAAAGATATGTCTTTATGTCTTTCAAAATATGTAATGCATGCAAAAGACAAAAAGATTGATGTATGAACTTTCAGGAAATACTTCCGTGAATACATCACAAGATTATGAAAAACTAAAGCATGATATACTTAATATCACAAAAACTAATACAAGCAAGAAGGTTGCAGAGCCCTCTGAGCCTAACTCCGCTTCACGAATTAATTGCATAGGCATTATCATACATCATTTCTTGCGCAAAAATCTTTTCTAAATAAAAAACCAGATCCAAAGGACCAAAAAAAACCCTCCAAACATACAGGAAAAAGGAAGCAATTAAACAAACAAAATATCAGCAAAAATTTGATGCAAATGGAAAACAAATAATAAGAGAAAGTACCCAATAGATGAGCTACAAATAGCTTGCCAAGCAATGCAAATCAGAAGATACCTATCCACCTTGTAGACGAGTATAGCGGGCAATGTCACATGGCTATCATGTTAACTCAGAAAAGCAGAACTTACACATTTAACAGGTTAATTCAGTAATAATATACCATTATATTAATATATTTTAATTTAAGCACAATACCATGATGAGTTGTAGTACTCTTATTAGCGTTTTTGGCCACTGTTGACAGTTGCAAGGACCGCAAGTATGTATACATGCATTGATAGAATCAAATTCCTAATGTTCTGAAATAAAAGTATAGGAATACATGTGTATGGCAGGGCAATTAATTACAAGTGAATGATTGAACAATAATATATCTATAAGTGTTAAAGAAAATATATAATAGTACAGTTAGAAGTAATTTATCTTGAAGTGAACCTTATGTAACATTATTTTTGGATGATGGATTTTCACCAAATAACCTGAAACAAACCTGAGATTTTTAAGCATTGGCATATTATATTAGGTTCACGAATTAATAGTATCATAAACTAGAATCATTATCCCTTTCTCTATCACTGTCCACGAACAAGTTCAATATAAATGGTAACATATTCTGTCTTATACACCATTGGCATCCTTCTGTTCTAAAACTCTTAGGTAGCAATAAAAAGGGAAAGGCCCTAACATCAAACAGAACATAAAAGAAAATTTGCGGTTAGAACATAAAAATATAAGACACTAAACTAACTAATTTCTAAAAAGACTTGTAGCATTTGAACTCTTAAGCTAGATTTAGATAAACATTTGAATAGGCGAGTGATGGATAGTGTAATTAATCTTATGCAAATACTTTTGTTTCTCCTCCATGCCTTGGGTAAAACAAACTGTAGCAACCAAATATATTTCCAAAGCACATGTGATCTGATAACAATTTAAGAAAAAATAGCGTATAATCAGTTTAAAAATTAACAAATAAAGTTCAACCATCATACTCACTGTTCCAAATATTTTCTAGAAAATGACTATAGAAAAAAAATGAAACATTCAGTGAGTACCATACATTTAGGATTTCTTAATGGTTTGGTTGCATCACACATCCAAAAAGAGAGCAATTTTCACACCATAATGCATTAAACTTTATATCATTCTATAAAAATAAAGCATTGGACTGTTTGGAATGGCTTTCTTTCCTTTCTTTCTTTCTTTACTAGATGAAATAGCTTTCAGAACATTTTGACTCTGTAGTAAATTTGTTGCCAACAAAAACTTTATTAAAGTCCTTCAACAAATTTCGCTTATATTAGAAGCCGCTTCACTTGATAAGGCTCCTCATGGGGGAAGATATTTATCTGTATATGATTTCACCAGCTTTTTGACATAATAAGAAAAAGCTAAAAAAGAAAAAAAAAAAATGAAAGCCTTAAATCATGTCAGTTAAGATTCCAAGCCAACCAAAATAATACTCTTTAACTCTTGCAGCTTGGTTAATTTAATCGGATCAAGATTATATAAAGGTATATATATCTTTTAATCAAGTATGCTAATTTTCCCTTAACTCCGTTGTATCTAATAGACTAATACTATGATTTGCTTGGAATAGTAGGATATTGCTTCAAAAAGAAAAATGTTGGACTTAAAACACACAGACACACTTTCACCAAAAGCAATCACATAGTAGGATTTTTTTTAATAAAAATAATGAACTCATACATTAGGAATAGGAAAACCCACTTTCCTAGGAAACAAACAACCAAATGAGGAAGTAGTTCAACAATCAGTATTGAAAATCACAGATCCAGGAACCGCAAAAACATAAGAATATGCAGATAGCGACAATCCATTGACTTATCGGAAATAGGAGGACCTTACATGAAGGCAGTTCAAGGTGGAAGCGCAATTCTTGTGTTGGGAAAGATCCTCAGAAACCTGTAAAAGGGAACGATGAGATTAGAGGAATCGATCAAAATCAAGATCAACACAATGAGATAAGGATGAGATTTTGAGACAATGCTGATTAAGAGAGAAGAGGGAATGAGGAATCACCTGAGCGATGATGCTGACAGAGGCGTGCGACTGGGGTAAAGGCAGAGGCTACTGCGTCGTCAGTGTGGGTGTACGGTTTTGACAAAGTGAGAGCGCCATGCGAGGATTTGAGGTTTGTTTATCTGTGTGGGAGAAAGCAAAGTTAAAAATTTGTAAAAAAAGAAGGGGGAGATGGAAGTGTATAGATTTTGTTGGCGGGGAAAATTTTAGCGGGTGATTAGTATTAATTTTAGTGGTAATTAAAAATAATTGCCACTATATAATAAGTTATTAGTGGCTAATATTTATTGGCTGCAAAAGCTTTAGCCAAAGATAAAATTACTAGCAAAAATAATATGGCCACTAAATAATTGTTGCTAAAGGTCAATTTTAGTGTAGTGCCCCTTGGATAGGAATGTGGTTGAATAAGAAAAAAAGAATTATGTTAGACAATCCGCCTTGTATTAGGTAGAATTTTGAGAAATCCCCCCCTTCCCCCCAAAAAAAAATCCTACCTATAAGGGGGTGGATTTTGAGAGAAGAAAATGTTGCTACCTACACTATGGCAGATACAGACACAACACCAACAGTCAAAAGTTGAACGGCTCTAAAACTCCAATAGCCCTAAATCTCCACGGGATATATATATATATTCCCCCTCCAGCCATCATTACACTAAATACATTCTTGCTATTCTCCCTTTCTCTATTCTTGCTATTCCCTATTATTGATGTGTCTTGTTTTTCTTCCTTTAAAGTGAGAGTAAAAAATAATATAAAAAGAGTGAGAGAAAAATCAAGGATGACAGTGCAAATATTATTATTGTTGCACAGTTTAATGGCTCTATTATTACACATATAAAGCAAGATGCGATATTTATGTTCGAGTAGCCAACATATTTTTTCATTTGCTGAATATTGGACTTTGTCAAGGCATAAATGTCAGCACTCAGAAAAGAGTAGAGAGAATTAGATAGAGATGTCCAATCTTAAATCTTAATAACAATATATAATTTCGATCAGTTAAAGTAAGCAATGATAGAGATATGCAATTAATGTTTAGGACATATAAGTAATATCAGCAACACATTATTGCCATTGAGTTACACAATTTCAAAGAAATTGTTGCTGAAGTTGGTCAAGCTAGTTTGTATCACAATTAAACTGTTCGAAGTTCACATCCCCCTAAGCTACATGAAGACACTGTCCCAAGTTCATATCTAGGAAGTCATGTGATATTTTATTAAATTTTTTATTTTGAACTTCTTTATGTAAACAATTTATTGATTAGGGTGCAGTTTATTTATTAATTAGCTTAGTTTCATAATTATGTGTTATTATGATTAATAGTTTTTCTTGAATTAGATTTTTATGTTAACTAATATAATACTTGTGTTATTTTATTTAATACCTTTCAATAATTCTGGCATCAATATCATGTTGCTAAACCTGGTATCGATTGCATTCGGCTAGATAGCATGACTATGGCACTGCTCCTAGTTTATATCCAATGAGTCATGTGATATTTTATTAAATTTTCAATTTCAAAGTTATTTATCTAAAACAATTTCTTTCCTATGTTGCAATTTATTAATTGGTTTAATTTAGTAATTTTGCGGTCTAAGTAATAGTTTTTCTTTACTTGAATTAAAGTTTAATGTTCATTAATATAACATTTGTGTTAATTTAGTTAATTTTTTTTTAATAATCTAGCATCAGTATCATTATGTTCAAATTGGTGCTAGCTACCATTCGACCAGACAGCATGACTACCACACTATTTCTGGTTCATATCCGATAAGTCATGTGATATTTTATCAAGTTTTTTATTTCAAATTTATTTATGCAGGCAATTTATTTGTTATGACACAATCTATTTATTACTTAGTTTAATTATATAAGCTTGTGTTCTTCTGATTAATAGTTTTTGTTGACCTAAATTAAATTTTCATGTTGATTAATATAATATCTGTGTTATTTTAATTAATGCCTTTAAATAATTCTTGTATTAGCATTATGTTGCTGAAACTAGAACCAGTTCTCATCTGGTTATACAGCATGACTACGATATTACTTCTAGTTCATATCCAGTGAGTTATATGATACATTATTAGATTTTTTATTTCAAAGTTATTCATATAGGAAATTTCATTCTTTCTTATGGTGCAATGTATTTATTAATTGTGCTTTGTGATTAGTAGTTTATCTTTAATTTAATTAAACTTTTATGTTGATTAATATAATAAATATGTTTATTTAATTATTTCTTTTTGATAATCCAGCATTAGCGTGAAGTTGAGCTTAACCTATTTCTAGTAAGAGGTGCAGAGTGTAGGGTTGACAATAGTGAAAGTGAAAGTGATGGCGAATGCTCTGAAGGAGAACATGAAAGTGGCAGTGGCGATATAAATGATTAGGGTGTACTAAACACAGTGATAACAATTCAGCATGCAGATGATACTCTAATTTTCATGCGGGCTTTACATCTTGAAGCTATGCATGCTCCTGTGTTTCCAAAGTATGCAAAAGTGGCTAGTGGTTATGTTGTTAACGGTGAATTTCATGTTGGAATGATATTTACCAATTAGGAGGTTGTAGTATGGGTAATTAAGAACTACAACATATCTAGATTAGTGGATTACAAAATGCACGAGTCAAAACCAATGATCTTTTATTGTAAGTGCAAATAGTTTAGCTCTGAGTGTCAATGGCTTATTACAGTCAATTTTAGAAAGAACAAGGGCTTTTGGGAGATCAGGAAATACAACAGCCTGCACACTTGCACTTTGGCAATGCTTTCTCAAGATTACATGAAATTGGATTCTGACATGATTTCATAATATATAGAACCAATAATAAGAGCCAACCCTTCTTTAAAAGCAAAAAATATGATTGTAAAGATCCAAAATTGGTATGGATACCTGACAATATACCGAACAGCATGGATGATGAAGCAAAAGATAATTGAAAGAGTTTATGGTAGTTGAGAATGTTCATACGAAGAATTACCCAAATGGCTAGGAGCAGTGTGTTCTTTTGATCGATATGCACGTGTTGAGTTTGAAGCTATGTCGGCTTACCATGAAGCTGAGTTGGTCCCGAATGTCTGAATATTAAAGCAGGTGTTTTAGACTTTTAGTCCTTGTAGGAGAGCTTTCAGACACTACGAACTATTAGTCCAGGTTTACGGGACAGATTTGTATAGGCAATACAAATGGACTTTATTGATTACAATTGCATAAGATAGCAATCAAAACATATTGCCTATTACTTTGGCAATTGTTGAGAGGGAGACTGCAGATGCGTGTCTTTTTTCCTTAACCATTTGTGCAAACATGTAAGGATCAAGGATAGGATTGGTATTATTTTTTATCAGCACGAGTCAATCAAATAGTAATAAGACAGAGTCAAGGTTAAGTGGGAACCTCCGAAAGCATTTCACATGTATTGCATTAGACACATCACAACCAATTTTTTAAGGAGATTCAAGAAGTTGTACTTGCATCAACTTTCCGTGAGCATAGGTAACTTAATTATATTTTGTTTGTATTTCTGAATGTATTTTTTTATTTGATAATCTATTGACCACATTTTGTTTTACAGGGTATTTAAGGACGGAGTGTGAATTTGATCATCACTATGAGCAAATGTGCCAATATGGTGAGGCGTATACTTGTTGGCTTGACAAAATTCCAAGAGAAAAGTGGTTTCAAGCCTTCAATGGTGGGCGTAGGTATGGATATATGACCATGAACTTAGTCAAGTGCGTCATTTATGTGTTAAAGTCTAGCAGGTAGCCCGTAAGGAGCACGTCCCGCAGTTTTCAAGGCAAAATGATGTTTTCCATATTTAAGACCTAACAAATAGGACGGAATTCAGTGTTGATCTAAGGTGGAAGTATTGTGACTGTGTGATTTCCAGATTGATTGATACTCATGTCATCACATAATTGCATAGTATGCCAATCAAAACATCAATTGGCAAGTGTATGTCGATCGTATTTATAGCATGGAAAAAATTTGCAAAGTGTATGAGAAGGAGTTTCAAGTCGTGGGGAATCGAAGTATGTGGCTGCCATATAATGGTACAGTGATTCGTCCTAACCCCCTAGTTAAAGTGCAACATGAAAGGTCAGCTAAGACCAACTCATTTTCTAAACAAAATGGATATGTGTGAGATGCGAGAACTAAAACAGTGCGGTCTATGTCGTGGTAAAGGACATAGCTGCAGACAATTTCACTTAGCCTTAGAGCTAGTTAGTAGTGATCAGTAAATTGTTGTTGTTTGAACGTTTGTGAGTTAATGTAATTTGGAATTTTAGTATGTTCATTAAATTTAAAGTTTGATATATTTTTACTTTAGTTACTCTTGACTAAAAATTAGGCTATACATTTTAAATTATTTTGAATTTTCTTTTTGATGGAAAACAAAAGGAGCAGCTATTGCTTAATGCTTGATTTAAACACTCTTAATACTTGTGTAAAAAAAAAAAACTTTCTTAGTACTTTATGTCTAATTAATTTATTGGGGAAGAAAATGAAATGTTAGGGTTTAGGTGTGTGGCTTAAAATGTATTTTGCTGGAACCTCATGGCCTTGTAAGATCAGCTCATGGGGGTTGTGAAGTTTACTGGAATGACAACTTTTTTTCAAAAACATTTCTTATGCCCCCATGAGATATTCCACGAGGGGAGCCATGAGATATTGAACTTAGGCATTCACATGGATGAACCTCATGGCCTCGTGAGATAACCACCGGGGGGCATGAGATATCCAAATTGGGCATTCAACTGGAAGAACCTCGTGACCCTGTGAGATGCACCACCAGGGGAAGGAGGCTGTGAGATATACTACAATTGCAAAATTTTTTGTGGGAAATTTCTCACGGCCCCGTGTGATATCCCATAGGGCTCCATGTGATTGCCTATTTTGGCTATCATTTCCATAGTTTTATTATTTTTGTTTTTGTAATCTATTCTTTTTTAATTTTTTAGAAAATCTTATAAATCATTCATGTATTCTGTTTTTGATAGAACACATTAAATTAATATTTTTTAAAAATTTGTGAAAAATTATAAGAAGGCAATAGAACACTATAAGAAGTTTTTCCAAAAAATTCCAAATATTTAGATATTATATATTATTTACTTACTATTATATATATTATTTTAGATAGTTGTTATATTAAGAAAGTAATTAAAGAAACAAATTTAATAGTTAGATGCGAGTAATTGAATTAAATATATTAATTTCACATAAAAATAAAAAATGTGATAGTATTAATTATTTAATAGTATTTTATCATTTTAATTAACCAATAATTGAGTTAAATAAGTTTACTACATATAAAAATAAAAATTGATAAAGATAAAAATGAATAATTTTGAATTAAATTAAAAATAATAAAGTTCAATGAGCCTATAGATTTAAACTAAATTGATTCAATTTAAAATAGTATAGATTACAAAGATAATAGAAGGGGCATGACATAATAATTGACATGTACTAAATAGAAGTTTATACAATAATAAAAATGATTTAATTAATTACACAACAAACGACACAAAAGGAAAAAAACTCTAAAGAAACCAAACTACTTACAACCTTTATTCTTTTTCTTTTCTATTAACGAAGGGGACCATCTTTGAAGGCCTCTAATAAACTCTCGTAATATACCCCTAAACCTAAATCCAATCCTCATTCATCCCCTACCACCTTCACCAGCCTTATCCCTCTCATCTATTTCGCCCCCCTCACAAACCTTATCCCCCTCATCAACCTCATCTCCCTTACCAACCTCATCATCATCCTGCTCTTCCATGACTACCATTGCTGTTGCTGCTGCCTCACTTTCCATGTGATGACTCAACATCACCCCTTAAGTGGATTGTTGGCCATGGACCTAGAACCAGGGTTTGCATCCTCCTACCTGATAATCAAAATCAAAATTCCAACTTATAAGTGCAACTGTAGCTGCATCTTGAGAATCTAGAGGTGGTGTCCACGACCAATAATCCATTATTGAAATGTACACATCGTTGGCCATTACCTGATCCAATGGTGGGTCCACTCGATGGTACACTGATGGGTCGGCTGGCTCATCCATAGGCTGGTTCACTGGTTACTCTATAAAGGCTTTAGCTAGAGCGTTTAAATCAATGTGCATAGGATGAGGACAAGAATGGTTGGGTTCATCAGCATTATATATGAGACAAAAGTTATTCAAATTTGACATGCTGTTGGATGATATAGATGGCCCGACTAAGACCAATTTCGGCAGAAATACCCTAGGTTCAACAGACATTCTTGGGGGATCCATATGGACATGTTGCTGGGGGTTGCCATATAGTACGATTGTCGGAGGGTAGTGATGGTATGCGAAAATGCTGTTGGGAGGCGGCATACGGACATCCTATTGCAGATCTTGCAGGCAAAATTCTATAGATAACCACATTGTCATGCGACTAGTCACAGCATGCTGCTGATACCATAACCAATATTGTGGGGAAGGTATGTAATCAACAATGGGATCCCCATATAACACGTTCTCAAATCGTCTATGTCGTGTACTAATCCACTATTGATGCATCTTTATCCAATTCCACTCTGTCTTTCCTTTAAAATCCTAGTTATGAGATTCCCCCAGATTGATGGGATCAAATGGAATAAGCTAATAAACACCAAATTGATGCATCACATGATTAGTTGGGTGCCACTCAACTGCCTCAAAGCACACAAATATAATGATGGCTGAGCACACTATGCAGTATTCCCACATATGGGATGGAATGCATGAATCAATCATAGGAATCTCATATGGAGGCCATAAAAACTGCAACTGCATTCTAAAATAAAGAAGAAAAAAATGAGATATACATATTATATTGACTACTATATTATAAGAATTGTTATAGTAGTTTAATCGCTACCTGGTTCGACAAACCAACATGATCTAAAGCCTCTTTACATTGCCAACGGTGCTATAGTCAAACCTTCGTGGGTATTCGGGTCATCTGTTTAATGTTATATTAATTAGATATTAATATGACAACAACAAGATTAACAAATAGTTATGCAAAGAATTTTTACTTCATAGCTAGAGGAAACTGAATTGGCCTATCCACAGGACACAAAAATGGGAGCCGATGCCATGCCCATGACTGTGGCAGTATGAGGCAGCCACTAACCTCCTTTGTACGGCTGCGTAAAGTACGACATTAACCTTGATATAGCATAGCAAAACATATGCCGAACCCCAGCTATACTGGCCGACTTGGTGCAAATGTAAAAGCAGTGGAAGATATTTTCCATGGATTATGGCTGATGTCTTGTCTAGCATTACTCTACTGCCTAATAGGCATAGCATATAAGCACGAGCAAAGCACTCTATTGTCTATTGTAAGGTATTTGCTACAAGTCTTGATTTAATAGTCTTCAACTAACTCATGCTGATTGCACAACCATCAAAGTCATTAACTCCAGGTTGTTCCCCAAACCGCACCTCACACATATCTTATAGCAATAGAACATTCAAATCAGTGGTTCCAGTAGCAACCAAACCATTGATGGGCAGCACAAGGTGAAGTGCAATATCTTCTAGAGTCACGGTACACTCCTCACAAGGAAAATGAAACATGTGACACTCTAGTCTCCACTATTCCACCAATGCACTGATAAGATCTAGAAGAATATGAAATTTCTGGATATGGGTAACCTCATAGAGTCTCGCATTCTATGAATAGGCTTTTTATCTGAGGATGCAATAGCTCCACGTTCTCATGTCGCATATGCATATATTTACCCTTTTATTACATTATCATAAAATAATAAATTAGATAAATTTATTAAAAAAATAGCTATAATTAAATTAAAAAATCTATTTGTTAAATTAGTATACCTCTTATAATAATAAAATTTTGAATAAATAATAATATAAATTCTAAACTATATATTCAAAAATTATTCTAATCACCTTAAACTATAATATATTTTTTTATTTATTAAATTATTCTAATGGCCAATCTAATGTGATATAACTAATCTGATGGCTAATATAATATAAATATATTAGATCTCATAACTAATCTAATGGCTATATATATATATATCTCACTATTTGCCTCATGTATTTTTTATCATAATACTATCCTAAAAAAAAAAACCTTTTTAAAAAACCATCTTATACTTTAAAATATATAACTCATTGGCATAATAATTGATTAATATATCCTAACATACTAAAACTAATTTCAAATATAATGTCACCATAAAATTTCAAACATAACAAATATAATTTAATAAATATATTAGAAACTTGCACTACAATATAATAACTTGAATCAATTGTAGAATTATGTCATCAATTATGTCAGTTTATTTTTATAATTTCTTTCTTTTTTTCTTGTTGATCACACACCTAACCAAATTACACCCTCAAAATCTTTCTTGTCACTTTGGCACCATTCTCAAATTTGAAACGTCTTACTAAAGCAAAATGAAAAACACACAACCCCCTCACTTCGGCACTCCAAAAATTTTAACTATTCGTCCCCATCCCCTTCATTTATACGCCTCTCTAGTCCAAGTAAAAAACCGGTCAAGATTCGTCCAATACAGCTCTCCGTGCAAGTAAGAGATTGTCTGCACAGACGTGGCTGCGGACAGAAATTCCGCAATTGCAACCGCAGTTCCAGAATCTGCCGTGTAATGGGTAGGATTCCTTGCAGTGATGCGAAGACGAACAGAGATTCCATCAACTCTTGCAGTTGCAGGCAGTTCTCCTAGGTTCCGCCCTCATTCATGTAGAAAAAGTTGCCAGCTTTTGCAAGCCATAGACTCTGCGTGTTCAAGCTTTTGCAGGCAAAGAAAAAATAATAATAAAAAATATTTTAGTACATCTTCAAAAGTGAATTATGTTAATTAAATCTATATTTGTGTAACTCTTTAAAATATCTCATATGATGATAGATTAATGGCACAAGCGCCGTATAAAAAACGAAAAGTCCTCACTACTTGAGGGGTGAAAAATAAGCAACATTATTAAATTCATTCAGGACAAGATTGGGACGGGACCGAACACCGCGATGCATGAACGCCATCCCTTTCAGGACCAGTTTGGCAGTTCACAGTTCACACTTCACATCACGCCACATATTTGCCATACAAGGAAGGGATTGAAAATTATCCGCATCTTTCACATGCCAGTTTCTAATTGGCAACAGCCAATTGAATAGGTACCTTCCAGTTTGGGTTGCCATTGATATATGAGCATACAAAAAGGCATAAAATGCAATTAAAACAAGTTTTTTCGAGTCAATACCTTAACGATATTATTAAGAAATAACTAGAATGTTTTAAAAATTTTGAATGCATTCGATATGCATTTAAAACTTTCAAATTTTTATTTTATAATCAATTTCTTTTGGCTCTGATTAAAAAATAATTAAAAAGTACGAAACATACAAATAGAAAACACAATTTATTTCTTTTTTCCCTTATAAATGATATTGTATATGTAATTTATTTTCATGCCTTTTGCACAGTTATTATATATTATCTTTTAAATTGTTATTTGTATGATATTTATTCTTTTAATATGAATTTCTTTGGTACTCTTATTTTTATAAAAGTACTGATATATTTTTATATTCAACTGTTATAATTTAATTACAAGTTTTATAAATCTTAAATATAATTAAAAAATAATTTTAAAATTTTGATAATTTGAATTAATAAAATATGTAACAAGTTTTTAACTACAAATAATTAAAAGTTATTGGTATACTTAAATTTTATAAAAATACCGAAGAAACCCCTCTTTTAATAAAAAATATGTTGTTCAAGCGGAGCAGATTTAATGAGTTATGTTAGTGTGAATTAGTGCAGCTTGAACTTAATGTACACATTTTTTTATTTTTTATTTTTTTTGGAAATGAACTTAATGTACTAACGCATATAAGTTAAATATTTTTACTAATTTATTAAAAGAATTAATAAAAATAAAGATTTGTAAGTCATTTAAAATCCTTTTTTCTTATTGACTGCGGGCACAAGCCCCAAAAACTACAAATTCACCAAGCGAGGAAACTACAAAAAACTACATCAGCCCAGAAAAGGGAGAAAGAAAAGCTGGGACTAGAAAAAATAAGCAAACAACAAGAGTGCTCTCATGTCCTCGTCTTGCAAGAGCATCGGCGCAGTGATTAGCTTCTCTACAAACATGACCAATCTTCGCTTCCCAACCACGAGCCACTAATTCCTTTATCTATCGGAAAGGCTAGAGTGATGAATCACATTCCTGCAGTTGTTGACTAGCGCTGGGGAACAAGATGAGTCTGTCTCAACATTGATACTCTAATGCCAAATTGTTATAGGGTGTCTTCAAGCCAACAAAGACACCCCAGAGTTCTGCCATTTTAATTGAGCATGTTCCTAGATTAACATGAAAACCAGTCTTCACAAGGCAAAATTTCTGACTTAATCCGCCTTATAAAATCCCATCATTAAACTTTTTTTTGGCTCACTAAGTACCTTAAGCCATATAATTAATAAACGACTTTATGTCTTTTATTTTGTTTTTGATGTCCTTTTTTATCGGTGTTTTTGCTGTTCCATTCATTGGTGTTTTGATTTCCCTTTGTGGGTATTCCTATTTTGATAATCTTATACATAATAGATATATTTAGATATATCTTGAAAGAAGCTGTAATATATTTTTCAAGTTGTAATACTTTTCATATTAATTTTTGATATGAAAGATGTTTAGATATTGATAGTCTTCGAGTAAGAAGTAAAGCTACAAATCATTAGTTAGTTTATAATGTAGAATATATTTGTTTTTTTTTATTAAATTTAGATCTAATATATCTTTTTTGATTTATAAGTATTGTTAGATTATTTCATAAATGAATTTTTCTTTCTCATCATAAAAAAAAAGGATGAAAGTAGGTCAAATAGCTTGTTAGGGACTCTGTATGGCATGGTCTAACCTATTTAACAATAAGATCAAATTCAAGTGTGTTTGAAAGTATATTTATCTTTATAAGTCAAATCTAGACATGTTGCAAGGCCTGTGAAGCCAAGCAGGCTAGCCAGAGCTTGTTATATATATAGTATGTAAAATTATAAAATGTTGAAGTAAAGACTTGAAACAAAATCCATATATATAAACAATAACATTTCACCATTAAATCACAACAACCTCTTATTGGTTTTATACATAGCTCATAATTTTACAAAATATTAAATAATATAAATGAAGAGTTGAAGTGTAGGCCACTCAAGTTCCATTATGTTTACACTAGTTACTTTTTACTTTTAAAACAATCATAAATACCCATGTGTCAATTTGTTTTATATATATATATAATCTCTACACTTTTATGTAGAGATTAACAACCTCTACATTTTACTTTGGACATAAAATCCGCTTATCTTTTTCTTCAATCAATTTATATTTGTAGACAACTTTATAATTTTATCTTATATTAATTACTATTCTAATTTTTCTCTTATTTAATTAATATCTACTCTCCACTACCTATCTCTCCACTAGTACTATTTTTTTAAAAAAGAAATTCTCTTATTTGATTATTATATAATTATAAGTTCATGTAATATTATTTAATGCTAGATAAATATATTTTAATTTATTCAATAAAATATTTTTGTCATATATGCATATTAATTACTTCTTTGTACCTTTCTTTTTAACGGATTGATTTTATGTTGTTTAATGTATTTTTTATTTTCTATATTTATTATTTATTGCAATAAGAGTTTTTTTAACAATTAATAATCGAATGAGCGATTTTTTTTTTGGTCCTTATCGAATAAATGATGTTTGATTTATTTCATTTTATGATTTTAAAAGTCATTTGTCATAGCATGAATTCTTTGATTTGGGATTTGATTGTTTAGAAAATTTAGAAAGAAAATTGGTAATTAATGTAGATAACTTAAATTACAAAGTTGTCCCATAATTGAAAGTCCATATATAAAAAAAGGAGTGAGCTTTTTGTCCAAAGTAAAATGTGTAGGCTGCTAACCTCCACATGAAAATTTGGAGATTATATATATATATATATATATATATATATATATATATATATATATATATATATATATATATATATATATATTGAGTATAAATAATGTAGTACTTTAATTATTTAAGTATTTCTTTTTTTTAAAGAAGTAAAAGGTCTAATAGTTATTGGCTTCGACAACTAAGTATTTTTTTTTTTAATCATAATAAGGTTGTTAACCTCACTCTAGACGGCCGAATGATGCTGCAATAATATTCTGAATTAAAAAATTAACTCATCAAACCACGCGAACCGATATTGGTTAGATTGGTCCATCAATTTTTGAGCGGTTTACACAATTTTCTATCAAGTTTGATAAATTCTCATGAGAGTTATAAATTTCTGTCTGATAATTATTGTTCAAATTGCCTTTTGTGTTTATTGATGTTTACAGAAAAAATCATGGATGTGGGAATCGAAAATATTAAAGCCTTGTGTCAGTGGTTGTAATAATCTTGTTGGAATCATGATATGTGATTTAGACTTGGTTCTTCTATTGTTTCTTTTGCTGGTTAATATTTATCAATGTTCTTGTTGATCTATTTGGACTGGTTAATTACTATTTTTATTGGATATTCTATACCCCACACCCAATGCTGACAGTCCCTTAACCCATTATTGGATTTTCCTCTTTTTTTTTCTTAATCTGACACTATTGGAATATTTTAGATATCGAGTATCCGATAATTTAAATAAGAAATATGAATGAATGACTTCATACGACCCAGCTCGAGAGTTTAGTTATCGATTAACTGATGATATGATTATTAGTTTCAGGCCTTTAACTATCAAATAAAGTATTAAAAAAATCCAATATTTGGCCATTTTTATCCTTTATGAGTAGGCTATGACGAGAAGATTATCAAATATCTGCCCATATGTAAGTCATCCACTTGATTTGATAGCTAGGAGGTTGTTAAGTTGGTCCCCCTATGTAAACACTAGGAAGACATAATTTCATGGGTGAGGATAATATGTAGAATGATATTTGTTATCAAAGATGAAGAGCCCAAAGTGTCCATGTCCATTGAATTAATCTTGAGTACTAACGACAGCTTATTTTCTTGTTTCCATAAGAATTCTCACTTTCCCTTGATTTTTCTCAATTTTAAAAGAAATTCCTAATTGAAATTTATGTGATCGAAATGATTCACGAGACGGTGCTCCCCGAAAAAGATTGCCTAGTCACAAACCGCACGATCGTTAATTGTCCGTCCTCAAAACAAAAAAACAAACCCATAAAAAACCACAAAAAAAAGACACCCCAAAACAAACCAAAAAAAATATGTATATATAGCTTGTTTGTAAAACATCCCACGAGGATCATGCCACTGAATAAACTTTCATTATTATAATACCCACCAGGTCCTAATCCAAGACAAACGTGTCATCGATCCGTAGGACTTGATAACAGCCTGTGAGTCGTCCTTGTGTACCCCGTAGAGTTAAAGTTTTCCTCCTCCTTGACCTATCTACACCATCAGATTTCTGAGTTTTGTACTTACAAGTGGTCCCATATATATATATCCAAGGGTGAGAATTCACGATGGAGGAAGAAAAGCTCTTCTCGTTGGAGCATGTCAGAATTTTTGGTGTGTGGATTGTATATTTGTATTTCACCTCCATCATTGTAATAACGACATGCCAGTATTGAATTGCAATGGTGTGTTGCCTATGTGTATGGACAAAATATTTCCTACATTTTGTAATATAATATTATATTATTATAAGCTTGAGCTATTAATGAATCCACTTAAAATATCTAACTTGACACCAACTTGAATTACTAAAAATTATTAGTAATGCGAATTTTTTAACATCTTCAAGTGCAAATAATTACGAGGTTTTCTACCGTTATAAACAAATGGTTAATTTTTCTGTTCGTCGGATAACATCGTTACATCATCGACCATCATGCACCGTCCGTCCGGGATTTCAAAATTCACACGCCCATACTTAGAAAATATCATTTTCTTTCGTTATAAATAGCATATGCACATGCAGATGTCCACGGCAAGTAAAGCACCATCCTTTCCTGAGGAGCACTTTTTTCATTTGAAGCTTGTTCCCCAACCACACACCCCCCCCCCCCCCCAACAAAAAAAACAGTCTCCCCAATGGCTACGGCTTCAATCTCAAGCATGGTCATTGCCTTCCAACCCAACAATCATCCAAAACTCCAACCACCATCGCCATCATTATTACCACTCACCCAAAAACCCTCAACCCAA
Source organism: Pterocarpus santalinus (assembly GCA_031439595.1). NCBI lineage: Eukaryota > Viridiplantae > Streptophyta > Magnoliopsida > Fabales > Fabaceae > Pterocarpus > Pterocarpus santalinus. The sequence goes on from CM062532.1 coordinate 66,830,360, forward strand.
ATCACCACAAGAAAACCCACATCCACCACATGCAAGGCGACCAACACCAACACCAACTCCTCCTTATCCTCCACCATCACACAACTCCAAACACAACAACCGACTGCCCCAAAACAACAACAACCGGACATATCATCAGTATGGCGCAAGCTCCACGGCGAAGACAATTGGGCCGGGCTTCTGGACCCAATGGACCCACTCATGCGGGGCGAGCTGATCCGCTACGGCGAGATGGCCCAGGCCTGCTACGACTCCTTCGACTTCGACCCTTACTCCAAGTACTGCGGCAGCTGCAGGTACCCCCTCCACGAGTACTTCGAGTCCCTCGATTTGACCCACTGGGGGTACACTGTCACGCGCTACCTCTACGCCACCGCCAACATCAACCTCCCAACGTTCTTCAAGCAGTCGAGGTGGCCCTCCAAGATGTGGAGCGAGAGGGCCAACTGGGCGGGATTCATCGCCGTTTCGGACGACGAGACGAGCAAGAAGCTGGGAAGGAGGGACATCGCAATTGCTTGGAGGGGGACGGTGACGCACGTGGAGTGGGTGGCGAACCTCGCCAACTACCTGAGGTCGATCTCGCCGGAGATCCCTTGCAGGGATGCGGGGGTGAAGGTGGAGGCAGGCTTCTTGGATCTCTACTCGGACAAGGAGCCCAGCTGCCGTTACTGCAAGTACTCTGCCCGACAGCAGGTACACGACAAAAATCTTTACATTTCTCACGATGTCTCCTTCAATCTTATTTGCTTTTAACAGCAATCTTATAAGAGAATTTAATTTTTATATTAGTGTATAAAACTTTTACATAACTAACCAATAATGTATTGTTATCTTAATAAATCATCTATTATTTTAATTTATAAATAAAAATATGTAATTTAATATTTATGTACTAATTTTTTTTTATATTTACAGTATATTAGAATTAAACTAATCTTATAATATAATTGGTAAAGTATCACCTTAGTTAGTTCTTTTAAAAGATTATATTAACATCAATTTAGTTTCCTATAATGATAGGAAGTTATATTAAAATCAATTTCTTTATACAAAATATTAAATTAAGGACTTTATTTTTAGGGGTGGAAGTGGATCGAATTGATCTAATAAATCCAAAAATTCAAACCAAACTAATGAATTTTGTTCAAATTGGTTCAGGTAATCGGTTCATTTTATAATGAAACCAAATTAAATTAACTATTATTAGATCGACTTAAGATTTATAATTTTTCAACTTGATCACTCAAATACCCAACTTGATCACCCTATCGACTAATTTTTTTTTTATTTTTAATCTTTCAAAATTTTGCACTTAAGTTCATAGTAATAGAGTCATTTTTTTTATTTTCTTTGTTAATATTTATTTAAAATTTTTTTCTATTTATACCATTAATAAGTATATTATTATCAAGTTTTATATTATTATTAGTTGTTATAAGAATATTTTTTTATAATATAATTTTTTATTTTTTAATTTAACCCGATGACTTGAACCAAACCAATCCAATTATATTTGATCAATTTAGATTTATTTTTTACTCAAATCCAATCTAAATTAACCCGTTGACACCCCTATTTATTTCGGTAGTTTTCTTTTTGGACAATGCGCAGTATTATTTCTCTCTTTCTCTCTCTCGTAATACTGTGTTACCTCTTTTTAAAACAGTTTGGGTCACATGTTTAAATCTTTAAGTTGAAAGGAGAAATCATGAACTCCAACCAAAAAATAAATATCGAAGTGAAAGTCTTCAATTAAAAACTAAATTGGTATTATTTTTTATTATTAAATGATTCAATTAAGGATTTAATTTTTGATATATTTATAGTATTATTTAATCAAATCCTTCTATATGTATGACTTTTGAAGTAATTTGTATGAAAGTCAAATATATTTATTGATATGATAATATATAATTAGATAACCCTATCCATGTATTAAAATTAAATTCTTAAATTAATGTCTTTTTTATCGTAAAAAGGTTAGATTGATGTCAACTTTTTATAACTGAGAAATTTAATTAATTTTATATTTTATTATGAAAAGAATTAAATTAGTGTCAATCTCTTTCTAAGAACTAAATTAATCTATCAAGAGTTATATTAAAGTCACTTGTCTTTTAAGAACGAATTCTATCAACCTAAATTTTTAAGGATTTGTCTACAATGAACTAGACTTATAAATGGTACTTGACACACCTTGAAGATCAATGGTTAAGATCTGATAGTATATTTATATATCACTCAGTTGTAATGCACCACAATACCCCCTTCTCTTCCTTTGCTCTCCACTGCTTCAGTCGGTGCCACTGCTCACCCTCACTATTACACCCCACCCTTGCAACTGCACTCTGATCACCCCACCTTCAACAACTTGGGTGTAATAACCAACTTCTCTGCGGCCAACCACCTCTCTTCCAGCCACCTAGCACCCTCTCCACGACAATGTTACAGCACTAGCCAGTCACAATCATAGCGCCCTCATCCACCTCACAACCCAATAGCTCCCTCAGCCACAACAACCCTTGCCGCGTCGTCCCTCATCTTTGTAGTCCATCGGATCGAGATAGCAAGGGTGGAGGAACGGAGAGTGGGTGGTGTTGTGCATAGAAAATATATTATGCCTTCCACCTCTGCTTTCTCGCCGAAGAAGTTCCTACCATCGGAGTTGACTCTCTTAAAGGAAGGCTCCTCCTCGGCGAGGGAATTGCAGTTGGCGCTGGCGTCGTGGTAGTAAGCTTTGAAGCTTCATGGGTGAGAGAGAGCTAAGGAGCATCTTTTACAATGCTTCATATGTTGCTGGTGTATCAATACACTAGCGGTGTTTGGATAGTCTAGATTCAAGGTGTATCAAATACCATTTATAAGTCGATGCTTTGTAGCATGACCCAATTTTTAAAGATCAAATCAATAGTTTAGATTAATTTAATTAATGTTTTAAGTGTAGGGATGCATGAATAAAAAAAGTTTATTGAAGGGCTAAAACTTTTAGGCTATGTTTGAGAAATTTTAAGAGAAGAAAAAAAGATTAATACCGCTAATAAAATAGAATGGGAAGGATATGTCACTCTATTATTTGATTGTTAAAAAATTAATAAGAAAAAGGAAAGAAAATACGTCTTTTTTCATCTTTGACTTTCTAGCTTAGAGGGAAAAAGTATTGAGTGGTATAAGAGGGGACACCTCCCTTATCCCTCCCTTTTATATAACTCTTAAACACAATTTACCAGAGTTTGGTGAATCTGTTTCATACCATTTTCTTCCTTGTCATCCTTCCAAATATACTCTAATATTTTTAATACATCAAAGTTAAAATATTATCAAACTATATGCAATTCACCAAATAAGTGTATTGATTAGAAAAACTCTCTTACATAATAATTATTTGCAATTAAATAACTAAATAATTGCTACCATAGCTTCTAGCTAGCCTCTAGCTTGTGCTGCCCTTTTGCGTAACCAACTTAATGATTCCTATCTATCACAGGTCCTTTCGGAGGTGAAACGGTTGGTGGAGAAGTACCAAGGCGAGGATGTGAGTGTTACCATCACGGGGCACAGCTTGGGGAGCGCCTTGGCTATATTGAGTGCCTTTGACATAGCGGAATCGGGTTTGAACGTGAAGAAGGATGGGAGTGGTGTGCATGTTTCGGCTATCACGTTCTCGGGGCCGAGGGTGGGGAACTTGAGGTTCAAGGAGAGGTTGGAGTCCGAGCACGGTGTCAAGGTGCTGAGGGTTCTCAACACTCATGACATGGTTCCCAAGTCCCCGGGCTTCTTCATCAATGAGACTTCGCCGCCGTGGCTCTTCAACCTGGCGCAGGGTTTGCCTTGGAGTTACACCCATGTTGGGGTGGAATTGGAGTTGGACCATAAGAAATCTCCCCACTTGAATCCCAATGGTGATAGCGTTTGTGCACATAACTTGGAGGCTCATTTGCATTTGCTCGACGGGTGAGTGTTCATAATTCAAACAACTATAGGCATTCTAAATATGCACCTTTACTCTGATTATTATTATTGATTCTATTTATTTGGCTAATTGTTGTGCTCATGTCATAGCCCTTTCGGATTTTGGATTTTATTGATTATAGTTGTTGAACCCCACACTAATTTTGTGTGTGCGCACTAATTTACCATAAAACAAGTTAGTACATATGTATACTAGTCTTTGTGTTGGTAACTCCCCGTATTGAATGGATCCTGTGTAAGAACAAATTTCTCTCTCCTATTTCAGACAATAACTACAAAAAAGATACAAATATGGGTGTCTTATCGGAAAGAACGTGGGGGTTTATAATGCGTGGAAGGGACGCATTGAGGGGACCAGCAGGGCTCATGGTCCCCGAAAAAGTTCTGTCTTTTTTACTACGAATACCTACTACCCATAGTTTAAAAAGATAAGGACTAAGAGGAAAGGGAGAGATACAGATTCGTTCAGAGTCCACATCAGTTGAAGGAAATATGCTTTTGATGTATATATCTTTGACTTGATTGATTTTTTTCACTCATTTTTATTGAAATTAATATTGGCGAAAAGTTTGACATAAAGTCAATTATTCATAAATGTTATGCTATAAAAAAGCATTAAGCTGAACTTCATTAACAGTATGAACGTTCGGTAGAAGTATGAAAGTTTAATTTTGAAGTTTTGTTAACCAATATTCTAAGAAAACTAGTTAAAATTTCTTTTTCTTTTTTTTTTTAAAGGTACATGTACTTGAGGAGAGTATATTTATCTTTTTCTTGTATTATTTATGCATTTATTTATTTATTTATTTATTTATTTTAACTGCTATCATAAAGGAACTTATTTACTTTTTCTTTAATTTTAAACTAGGAAACATCTAGTTTTATATTTAATGTCTACATTTTAGCCTCACTTATCAAATCCTGATCTGTCCATAACTGTGTGCCACAATGATGTGACGTGTAAACAATTACTGTGTCAAAGCTTTGGACATGGCGGTGTTTGGAACCGTCAAAACATGTGGGCGAAATCCCCTAAATTATTGGTTCGAAAGATGTCTCTAGTTTCTAAATATTGGGATAACTAGTCTCATAACAGTTCTTCATAGGAGGGAGTCTGCGTCATTCCTATATGTAGTATTTTGTGAGATTAACACAATTTTCCAAATATATCGGGAGAACATGTGAGATTGTAATTGTATTATATTGAAAGGGGAAGGATACAAGAACTGATAAACAATTGTTATAAATTCAGAGTAAATAGTGACAATGTGGCTTCTTGCTGATGAGATAATTATTAAAATTTCAAGGTGGGGCAAGCAAACTACTACTAAACCAGTATCTTCATTCTTAACTAGATTCTGATAAAAACATATGTTGCTGACTTTTGTAGCTGAAGTAAGTAAGTAATTAAGGAGCTGAGTTTTGAAACTGTTGATTATGATAATGCATGCTAGAAATTTGATTATTCAGGTAGGCTAAATTGACTTTTTGATGATGTGCAGATACCATGGGAGCAATCGTGAATTTAAGTCTACAACTGGGAGGGACGTTGCTTTGGTGAACAAGGACTGTGACTTTCTGAAAGATGAGCACTCGGTGCCACCAACGTGGAGGCAAGATTTGAATAGGGGCTTGGTTAGGGGGCCAGATGGACGCTGGATGCAGGCTGAGCGCCCTAGACTTGTCGATCACCCTGAAGATATTGATGACCATCTCAAGGAACTAGGCCTTGTTTAATCTGATAGTTGAATACAAGAGACTATATTATAGTGAAATTGTCGAAATGTATACTACTGACTGACCAATTTGCACAAAATTATGGCAGATGTACAAGTACTGCAAGGTAATGCTTGCTCAAAGACCGATTTATTTTTGTTACCTGGTTTCAGACATTTGTTGAGTTGTTATTTAAGGCTACTAAAGATGTACTATGGTGGTTATAAATATAATTAACCTATAGCATATATTATTGGTTTATTTTACATCTTTTCCTAGTTAAAAAGAGAAGGGGAGAGGCGAAAATCAAAGGGGTGTAACTGGTACTTTTGGAAGGACAACTCTGTATATAAGAATTTAGGAACTTCAATCTTTATATATCTTTTCAGGCTTAAAAGCCCTCCGAAATCAATTATACTAACGAGTCCGGGTGATAAACTTTTGAAAAAAAGACTTTTTTCTCTCCACTTTTTTTAGTGGAATTTTAATTTTTAAAAAAAGTTATTTTATATTTGAATAAATTACTTGAAAAGTATTTTTAATTGTAAAAAATATTTATAAGTCTGTTTGAATATAAAAAATGAAAATACTTTTTTTATAAACAATTATAAAAAAAAGATATTCGAAAAGAGGAAAAAGAATTAAGGTTTATTAAAAAATTTATTAAGAAATAAGAAAAGAAAGATATGTATTATAATTTTGAATAAAAATAAAAGATATTTTTGGAAGATAATTTTATTAAAAATTACTTTTGGTTCTATTTTTTTAGAAATCAGGTATTTCTAATTTTTTAATAGAAATCAGGTATTTCTAATTTTTTTAAAAAAATGATAAATTAAAATTTTTTAATTAAAATACTTTTTTTAAAAATTATATTCAAATATATATAAAAACTTATAAAAATATTTTTGTAAAAAAAATATAAGTACCTTTTTCTTAAAAAAAAAAAGCCAAATCAAACTGGCTCTAGTTCTATCACATGTGCTGTTAAAGCAAACGCAGCTGCAAACACCATATCATGGAAGGAAGATATCGGTAATGAGATCAAAAACATGAGAGATTGAAATACGCTTTTTGGTTCTTTTACTACAATCCCTATGATAGGAGAGATACCGTGTGATCGAAAGGCCAAAGCATGGGGTTCATCGAGTGAGGTCAAAGTTTTAAGATTATAGTCCTACCAATGTTGATAACACAGATTATTTTCGAGATCAAATACCCGCATTCTGATATTCATCATCACTTATCCGAGGAAAGGTTGGGGGTGAAAAAGAAATCTAGTTAAATTACCATGGCGCATTTGCCTCCTTTCCAGCCTCAACCGTGTGGCATAATTATCAAGGTTGTTAAAAAGGTATTTACTAAAAACATTTGAGGCTAAAGTAAAATTGAAATGCAAAAGTGTTACATTTATGCAGATTTTACGTGTTATTAAATATATGGGGTTTTTTCCAATATCTCTATAAAATTCAAGGACTGGTATCATATAGTTATTTGTGGCTAAAAATTTATCATTTATCCCATTAACTCAAATTGCTTATTCTTTAATTATATTTAAGATTTATGAAATTTGTGTTTAAATCACAACTATTGAATACAAAAAGATATCGGTACCCTCATAAAAATAAGGGGGTGTGTGTGTGTATACGGTCATAATTAAATTACATTGGTGCAACTTTAAATATATTTATATCACTTAATAACTCTTCATAAAATATAAGTTTTATCGATCCAACTGTTGAATTATAATTACATATCATAAAAATCATTTATATCAAATTTTATAAAAATTGAATATCAATAAGTGTAATCAAGTATCTCTTATGTATATATATTTTAACTATATATATATTATATTGATTTTGAAGTAGGTTTAATTATTCTGTATGTTCCTATAATTTCACTCAATTTTTAATTTAATCTCTATAGTTTAAAAATTTGTAATCATATCCTTGTAATGTATAAAATTTTTCAATCAGGTGTCTACCGTTATAAAAAATGAAATGTTCTATAAATATTCCATCTTCATATCCCTTTTCACCCTCCACCCACCACCCATCACCTCAACCATCCAAACCAAGCAATCTTTTCTTTGTGCCATATCAAGTCCCATACTATATGGGGGCAACAAATGACCTAATACTGAAAGGAGAAGGAAAGCAAGCCATGCCTCTTCCACAATCAAAGCTATATATATGGCCATAAAATCTTCTAGTGTCCAACAAATTGCATAACCCCACAAAAATTTTGAAGCTTGAAAACATGTAAGCTAAAGAATTTCTTGGTGTAACATGAACATTAACATGAAGGGTCTTTATTACTTGATCTCATATCATATGTGAAACAAAAAAATGAATTGTGGGTTGTGATGTCTGGTTGCTGGATGAGAAATATGCAAGACAAAGTGTGCTTCTTTGTTCTAACTTATTATCGCTATCATGTTTTATGAGGTACATATCTACAGTACATGTTCAGTCATGGATGATGGACTTGCACCCTTTTTTGGGTCATGGACTTGGATTTTTGATGTTTGCATATTTAGCCATTATGGGGCAATGGTGGCAGTGATGGTGGTTATGTGCTATGGGAGGATGAGTTTGCAATGGAAGGATAGTTTAGGGTGGAGGATGAAGAGGGTGATGTTGATCAAGAATAGACTACATTAAGTGGCTAAGTGGGTGTATTGATAGTCTATACTATTTTTAGTCATAGATTTCTGTTTTATATATATTGAATAGTTTAGATCAATGAGGTGTGTGGTACACCTGACTTCATTAGGTGCATCATAGCATTACAAGAAATTTTTTGTAATAATGGTTAACTACAAGGACTTGATTGAAAAAGTATACAAAAAGTATGTCAAGTGATTTTAAATTGATATGAAATTTTGTAGACATAATCTATAGGATATAAGCTTATAATCCATTAGTGGGTTTTGCAAAAAATGATACACATAAAAAGTTATTCAATGATGTAACAGATATTTAAAGTTATATTGGTGTAACTTGATCCTGATTATATATATATATTCAACTTACATATAAGTATTAAATTAACAAATTTTCATAATATGTTGCATATTAAATAATGAATAAATCATATTAATAACTGGCATCTAACAAGAAAAGAGTTCATGAGTGATAATAAAACTCATTTTATTGTCCTAACCTAATATTAGATTAAGCTAACCCATATCTAACCACAATTATGAGACTGAAAATCCATTAAACCAAAAAAATCAACCCAATAATTTAAATACATAAAAATATAAAATAATTTCTTAAAAGCATTTTTTTAGGGATTTCAACACATCACTTTTAAAAAGCAATTTATCTAAATTGGATTTTACATAACATCTAGCCGGTTTATTAACAATGATAATTACATTGTAAAATCAAAAGAATCATTCCAAACGACCTCAATGGGATATGTCATGTATTATTCTTATGGAAAGCTCAGCTGCCATAAATCACTCTGAAAATTTTCCCAAGATTTTGATTACTGGTAGATGCAAGAGTGCCCCTTGCAAGGGCACCATGCACCTTGTCTATGATCAGCATGAACCATGGAAGAGATTTAATGGTGTATTGATACACCAATCACTTGCGGTGCAATAATTCTTCAATATTACATTGTAGTAATTCTTCAATTTTTGATGAACTTCAAATTTGTAATTAAATATATTTTAAAAAGGATCAAAATTTATCTACATAATCTTGGAATATTCCTAAAAAATTTGTTTAATTTTAGAATCATGCAGATAAAACTTTGTTTAATTTTAATATCACAAAGATAAAATTTAGAATTGTTACAATGCATCATATATATTAAAAATGACCAAAATTTATTTGCATGATAGTAAAACATTCTCCAAAAATTTTGTTTAGTTTCAAGATCACGTAGATAAAATTTTGTTTAATTTTAGATTACATAGATAAATTTTAGAAAATTACTATGGTGCATTACAATTAATTGGTGTATCCATACACCATTTAAACTCATCATCACTTAAGATTTCAAGAGGCACCATGCACCTTGCAAGCACGGTGCATTAAAGAGCCCCCTCGATTACCAAGCCAATTTCACATTATGACAATATGCCTGGTTTAATGTTACACAAAAGATGATCAGATTGTTAGGAACTGAAATTACATATGAACTTATAATCTCATATGTTATATTACTTATATTAAAACATAGCAAAGATACAAATTGAAGAGTTATATCAACTCCATTGTCCTAAAAACACTTGTTGTTCTACCTTCTGGGTGTTTGGTAGGGGGAAATCCCATGTTTAGTACACGGTTTGAAATAATACTTTCGGGAATATCACATTCCTATGAATGAAAATGCCCCCAAAATCAATCTCACCTCCTCTAGGGGGCATATAAAAATATGCCCCAAAATGTGACATGAAAATCTAACATTCCCATAACCTCATGTTATGCTATTGTAGGCAATTAAAGACTGCTTCCAAGTCAAAGAGGAAGTCGTCGTCCTCCTTGGTCTTGAACAACATGTTATCTATGTAAATTTCCATCAAGTTTTCGATGTGCTTTAAAAAGACTTTATTCATTCATCTTTGATAAGTAGCTTCAGCATTTTTTAGCTCAAATGACATAACCTTATAAAAATAGTTGGTCATTGGGGTTATGAACATCATCTTTTCTTCATCAAGAAGGTGCATCGGGATCTGGTTATATCTTGAGTAAGCATCTATGAAGGAAATGAATCAGAAACCATAAGCAGCGTCCATTAACCCATCTATGCTTGGTAGTAGATAGGAATCCTTTGGGCAGGCTTTATTTAGGTCGATGTAATCAATGCACAGCCACCACTTCCCATTAGACTTTGGTACCATGACAACATTTGACAACCAGGTTGGGTAGAAGATTTCATAGATCAATCCAGCATCCAAGAGGCTTTGGAGTTGCTCTTGAATAATGAGAGCTCTATTTAGACTTGTTATTCTTCTTTTTTAGGCCACTGGTCAAGCCCTAGGGAACACCGATAACTAATGACACATGAACTCCGGGCCAATCCCGAGCATATCAACTGTTGTCCAAGTGAATAGGTCTATGTTGGACTTGAGTAGGGTTATGAGGTCTTACTTCAACAAAATCGGAAAAGCCTTATTAATTCGAGTTGTTTGGTTGGGCTCCTTCTCGATCTGAACCTCTTCCAATTTGCCATTTGGCTTTAGCTTTCTCATTTCCCTCGATCTTGCATCTAGGTCTTCCATCATGACCTTCGATGAGCTGGAGGGCAGGTACTATCTTGGGATCCTTCCTTCTTAACTTTTTAGATCTTTCAGCTTGCATTGTAGCACTGGCAGGCTGTGGCCTAAATTGCCTTTACAGTGGCAATTTCTCCATTATCAGTAAATAATTTCATAGTCAAACATGCCATGGATATGACAACACCAATCTTGTTCAATGTTGCCCTTCCAAGAATGACGTTGTAGGCCGAGGGGCAATCAACAACCAAGAATCAACTTTGACTGTCCGGGGACCCTTCAATGGCCAAGGTTGGGAGCACTTCTGCTATGGAGGGAGATTTCAGCATCTCCTAGATCATGCTCTAGTTTTTTCCTCTAGGCTTCGTATTGGCCAATTTAGAAAGGATATTGGCCCTGGTATTTTCTCCTCTTGGGACATGTCAAATCTTAGGAATGACAAGTCGCTCAATCAGATCCTTTACCTTTGCCGGATACTTTTGAAGCAAAATATCCTCGGCTTGGTATGTCTCGATTACCTACGACATCACGATCTAGGAATTGCTGCAAATCGTGAGTTGGATGGCGCCGATGTCATTTGCTAGCTAGAGTTTGGTTATTAGGTCCTCGTACTTGGCTTGGTTGTTTGAAACGGGAAAATCGAACTTTATGGGCAGCTTGACTACGATCTCCCCTTCTTTCCAATATTACTCCTACTCCATTTCCTTTGGCACTGGAAGCTCCATCTACATGCAACGTCCATCTCGGATTTGGTGGCTTTCCATTTTCCACCATTTTTGCCAAGAAGTCCGCTAAGGCTTGGGCTTTAATAGCTATTCGTGGCTCATATTGGATGTCAAATTTGAAGAGCTCTATTAACCATGCCACCATTCTCATTCCCAAAAATAGCATTCCCAACAATAAAATTTAATTTCACCTACCAAATGCCAAGTATTTCCATAGGAAGGAAATGTTCTACCTCAAGAAAAGATTAAATTACCCTAATCGCTACCCATTGCCACTCACCATTGGTTATCGTCTGCCACCACCCGCCACTCAGTGTTAAGGGTATTTTTGAAAATATACAAAATATTTTCAGGAATTCAATTTGCTTACCAAACACTCTAGAAAATACATGCCTAGGAAAGCTATGAAAGATCAATCAATCTACCAAACACCCTCAAAATTTTTTTCAATATAAGTAATCGAAACCACAATACTCATGTAATTAAAACCTGTTAATTATGCTTGTAGAGTAAGAACAAGACACTCAATGTTTTGGGCATATAACAAAAGTACTTTGTAAAAGTAGAATTTCATCTTTACCTTAAGGCACCAGGTGGTTTTGTTAAGCTTAACAATTAAAGTAGAGTAATGATGTTTAAGGCCCTACTACAACTTAACACTTTAGAATCAGTTTTCCTTGGAATAAATTAAACAAAACAATCATTACTTATGTAAAAGCTTATTGTATAGGTTTTCTTCAGCAAAGGCAAATATTAACTGAATTGCATGATGAATAATTCATCACATGGTTTTTCAGTTTGAACAAATCTAGAGTCTCAAAGGCTCAAAGCTAGCTTAACCGACACACACCTCCCTTACAAAACACACACATACACAAAGACTACATAGGCAGTTGATTTGATAAAGTTTTTTTTTTTTTTTTATTTTAATCAGGGGAGTCAGGAGAATGTACGTCTAATGGCTTTGAATTCCCGAGTTCAAAGTAAGGGCAGATGATTTACTATTTGTTACTGATTAAAAAGTCATTGAAGTATTCAGTTTAATGTCAAGAATACAGGGCATCATTTATCCCCAGATGAGAGAATCAAAGACACAAGTTAGGAGCCCTTGACTTACCTCAAAAGGATGGCTTTTGCGAATCTTGCAGGTCGGAGTGGAATTGACTTTTTTTCTTCTTTCCCTAAATGATCACCCTCCAAAAATTCATTGAAGTTTAATTAATCTATTTGACTATCTCAAATAAGGCCAGATCACATTAAAAGTAAAGCTTTTTTATTATTAAATTTTTCTATTCATAAGATTAGAATGTAAGAACTTATTTAAGAAAAATAAATGACAAATCACTTGAATCAACCAAATATTACTGATTGGGATTGGATTAAAAAGGCGTTTGGCATATTGTCTAATAAGATTATTGGTAATCTATATTACCACTCAGAAAAATTGCCATATTTTAAATTGCTAGTAATGTTACAATGCAGTATTTAATATACATAGGTAATTTAACTGGCAATCCACATTACTCTATTTTACATGTCAAAAAGATTACTAAGCAATTTCTATCTTTTATTAAAATGCCCTTCAAACAAAAAGTAGAAGTAATAATGGTGCTTATTATTATTATTGTATTATATAACAATAATAATTATAATAATTTTTAGATATTTATATAATTAAATATATTTATTAATAATATTAAATGGTTAAACTATTTTTTTTGAAAAAAAATTATATATACATAAATTACATTAAGCCACTTCTTTTATTTTATAATGCAATATATATATATATATATTGCATTTTTGTTTATGTTCGAGCATTTTTGTTAAAATTTTTTTGAAAGATTATCACTTGGACCATAATCTAGATAGACACCCCAGGGGGAATACTGCATATTGTCGCTTGAAAATTTAGATTACTAGTAATGTGATGCAGCCAAATAAAATAATCTTATAGGTCCAAATAATTTAATATAATATTATCAGTAATTTAAATGGATTATCCCATATTAAACGATTTTTAAGAGTATATTCGCGAGTTTGGCTTAGGAGAGAAATGGAGGAAAAGGTATATGGAGTTTTAACCAATCCAAAATTTTGCAAAACCCCTATTTCATGGTTTCCCCAAATTGGGGGAATTTGTTTAGAGTTGAAGTTAATTTACTATTCTATTCCTATTAAAATATAAAATACCATTTTTATCAATCCATAAAAAATTTATTTCAACTTTTCATATAAATTATATTTCTCTCCTAATTTTTTATCAACTTCCATCAAAGTTTGTTTCCTCCTAAAATATATTTTGAAAGGAAATATTTTTAAATTTACAAAATATATATAATATTTTCTAATTTTTTAAAAAATTAATATTATTATAAAATATATTAATTATACTCAATTATTTTAGTAAATGATAAAATTATAAAAATATATTATATATCCTCCATTTTCTTTCCCATGTCAATTTTAAACTTATAAACAAGATTAACTAAAACTCTCTAAAACTCTCTAAATCCCTTTTTTTCCTTTCCCTTCCCCTTTCTTTCCCTTTAATGCATTTCCTTTCCTTTCCCTCTTTCCCTATCTTTTGCCGAGTCACTAATGACAGCTTATTTTAATTTTGATTGCATTAAAAGAATTCCCACTTTCCCTAATTTTTTTTCCCATTTTAAAATAATATTATGCTTGAAATTTTATTTGATCGACCGTTTCACAAGGCAATGCTTCCTAGAAAAGACTGCGTGTTCATAGATGATGCAATACGGTGAATGCTACAGTGCCTCTTATGTACAAGGGGTATCATGCATATTGTGAAAGTGCAATGATATATGGATATGATTTAAAGGTATATACATACATTAAATATCTATAATATATTATAATAATTTTTTAATTTTAGTTAGATTTTAGAATAATAATTAAATAAATTTTAAAAATGATTAAAATTTATCTACATAATCCTAAAATATCTTCAAAAATATCTATTTTAGGATCATATAGATAAAATTTATTTAATTTCAAAATTATACAGGTAAAATTAAGAATTATTATAATATATTATAATTATTTTAAATATAACTAAAATTTATCTATATAATCTTAAAATATTTTCCAAAAATTTTGGATGATCCAAATAAATTTTAAAAATTATTATAATATATTATAAATAATTAATATATCAATATATAATTAAATCTTATATGTTATATTGACAAATTGCATGGCATAACTTACAAGCATGTTGCAATTAAGAACTCGCCAAAACCAATCGTTGTTTGCTCGGCAAAAACATTTGTAGCTTGTGCATTTTTTTAATTTTTTGGCAGCTTATGCACGTTTTATACGATTGTAAAACATTCCACATGAATCACGTGCCGAATAAAGTTTCATTATTATACTGCTTTCCTCTTCGTTTTTCGGTGCTAATCAATACTTCTTTCATCTACTTTTAATTGTCCTTCTAATAAAAAGTTATTATCTAAAATTAGTATTTAATTTATATATATTGCTCATCCAATCTAATTTTTTTATTTATATAACTTTTAGAGTAATAGGATGAAAGTCATAAATATTTACCTATCTGATAATATATAATTGGATGATAATATAAAAAAATTTTATATTATTAATACATATAAATTAAACTCCTAAAATTATCTGTTATTGAAAATTTTTAACAAAGCATTAATTACTTTTTTAATTTTTCCTTTATCTCTCTTATTCTCTTAACATAATAATTACAATATTAATTAATACACTGAAAGAAATTTAAAAAAATAAAAATAAAAATCGGAAGTAAAAACTAAAAAAGTACTATAATTTAGTTCAGATAAACTATATTTTTTTCTTATATTTGAGCTAATTTTATAATTTTCTAATTCTTATATTAAAATTTTAAATACACTTAAAAATAGACGCATACCGGTGGTTCCTACTTGCTGCAATAAACTCGTCATCGATGGCGTGTGTGGGCCTGATGACAGCCTGTCCATGCCTAATTTATTGCATTGGATTTTCACCTCGAATCCTCGACCATTGCAAGGATCACATGGCACAGTATTGAATTGCAAGCATTTTTTAAGCGATTTAGTTGTACATGGACAAAAATATTTTCCCCAATTTATAATTCAATATTTTTATTGATTTAAAAACGTTAACATATTCTTATTAATAATTCTATATTTAAACGTGATTTTTGTTAACTTATTTAAATAATATTACTCAATTTTATCAAAATTTTTTTGAATAAATTTTTCTAAATATAAATTACTAAAATATTAAATAATATAAAATTTTTACCGAAATTATTTTCAGATAAAATTTTCTAAATATAATTCATTCCTTGTAAATTTATTTCTCAATAAAGCTAAGTTTAAAAGCTGAAGTTCAAATAAAGTTAATCTTAATACACTTGTCATTTAATTATGTTATTAAAGTAGAGTTTCAGTTTATTATCATAAACTGAAATCAATTAAATTGCCAAAAGACTTTGATTATCATAATCGGTATTTTAAAAATTATCTTTTTAATATAAAATAACACGTCGTTAAATAATAATAATATTATAAATATTAAATAGTAATATTATTTTTAAACAAAATTTAGCTGTTGTACAAAAACCATAAGTAACTGTGTAAAATTAAGATCAGTAACGGCAAAAATGAACCAAGTTCATCTGAGCCGAGCTCGATAACTCGATAATAATATGCTCAAACTTCAGCTCAGTAACAACAACTAATTTTAAAATTCAAACTCAATTCTCTATAAATTTATGAACCCAATCTTAGAAAAATACTTGTATTGTCCGGAAGTATTATATAGTTGTACTTTCAGATTAATTATATAAATATATTTTATATAAAATTTAAGATAAACATATAATTTTATATAAAATATACTTATATGATTGATCAAAAATATAATCATATGATACTTTTAAGCCCATACAAATATTTCTTCAAGTACAAACGACGTGTGGTTTTCTATTGTTATGAACAACTGATTAATTTTTAGAGTAGTAATAGGGAAATGCATAAAATTATGGTGCATATAAAAAAAATAAAAAAATAACAAAAATGATTGAATGATTGATTTTATATGATTATAATTTTTTTATTTTAAAAAATTATTAGTGCATTGTATAGGGTTATCAATATTTTTAACAAAATTTACCAATATTTTGACCAAAATACCAGTAATTTTACTCAAAATATTGATAATTTTATGTAATATATTGGTAATTTTATCCAAAATATCGTTAATTTTGCTAAAAAATATTAATAACTCTATATAATATGCTGGTAACTTTATACAATACGTTAATAACTTTGCTTAGAGTGTAAATAACTTTGTTAAAAATACTAGTAACTTTATATAATATATTAATAATTTTACTAAAAATATTAATAATTCTATATAATATACTGATAACCTTTTAAATAAAAAGAACCTGAACAAAAAATAAATAATGATAACCTTTTAGATAAAAAAAACCTGAACAAAAAATAAATAATTATACAAAATCAATCATCCAAATATTTTTTTTTTCATTTTTCTTGTTTTTTCATTATATGTCGAGATTTTGTAACTCGCTATCATTTTTATTTTCCGGTGGTCACCATCATTATGCTTGCGTCATCCCTGTGGGTTCAGGATTTCAAATTCACACTTGCATACTTGGAAGAGAAATGTCAACGTAAGAATTCGGGAAACGCTGCCCGCGGATCTTCTACGCGCTCACACATCATTTATCTACTTGAAACTTATTGGACATGCAAAAAAAAAAAAAAAAAATCATGAAACAAAATCTCATTTTCTTTCGCTATAAATACTAAACACACACGCACACACACAGCTGAGCTAATTAATTAAGCACCATCCTTTCCCACTCAACTGAGCAATATCATTTGAAGCTTAGCCCCAGCCATCTCTCTCCATAGTGCAATGGCCACCACTTCAATCTCAAAAATGCTCATTGCATCCAACATCCCCCCAAAACTCCATGCACCATCATTATCATCTCTCTCCCAAAAAACCCCAACCCTAATCACCACAAGAAGACACACATCCACTACATGCAAGGCCACCAAACCCAACTCCTCCTCCTTCTCCTCCTCCTCCTTATCCTCCACCATCACACAACTCCAAAAAGAACAACAACCGCAATGCCCAACACCCCCAAAACTACAACAACCAGACATATCATCGGTGTGGCGCAAGCTCCACGGCGAGGACGACTGGGCCAGGCTTCTGGACCCAATGGACGCGCTCCTGCGGGGGGAACTGATCCGCTACGGCGAGATGACCCAGGTCTGCTACGACTCCTTCGACTACGACCCTTACTCCAAGTACTGCGGCAGCTGCAGGTACCTTCCCGAAGAGTTGTTCAAGTCCCTCGGCATGACCCACCACGGCTATGACGTCACGCGCTACCTCTACGCCACCGCCAACATCAACCTCCCCAGCTTCTTCAAGAGGTCGCGGTGGCCCCACAAGATGTGGAGCGATAGGGCCAACTGGGCCGGATACGTCGCCGTTTCGGACGACGAGACGAGCAAGAAGCTGGGAAGGAGGGACATCGCTATTGCGTGGCGGGGGACGGTGACGCACACGGAGTGGGTGGCGGACCTCGAGAACTACCTGAGGTCGATCACGCCGGAGATTCCATGCGAGGATAAGGGGGTGAAGGTGGAGGCGGGGTTCTTGGATCTCTACACTGACAAGGAGCCCAGATGCCGTTTCTGCAAGTACTCTGCACGACAACAGGTTCCCACAAAACAACACAAATCTTAAAAGTTCTCGAAAGGCTAAATTATCCAAAAAGATACATGCGGCGTTAAGCTAATTTGGACGCTGTTATTTTGATTAAAAAACATTTTTCTCGTAAAAAAAATACTTATTACGTCTTTGTTTATATGTTTAGGTAAATTTTTTTTTTCCTAAAAAGCAGAATTATTAAAAAAAAGCATAATATAAAAAAGATACTTAAAGATAAAAAGAAAAAAAATCTTTTCATAATACATCTAAATGTAAATCAATTTTATATTAAACATAAAATGACTTTTATATTTTAAAAGATCAGTTAATCAAAAAGAACTTTTCTTAAAAGCTCATGCAAATGAGCCCATTAATTTAGTCATTTAGAGACTTCTAACCTTAAATAAGTTCTCAAATAATTTTAACTGACATTAAGTTAGTTTTGTTGTTAACTTCCATCTCTTAACCATTATTGTGATACCCCTTGATTATTTTATTTCTTATTTTTAGAATTTTATAAAAGAAATATTGAAAATAAAAAAATAAAAAATAAAAACAGGAATCTAAATTTTCTTATCTTTATTATTTGTTTCATAAAATTCTAAAAATAGTAAATAAATTAAAAATAAGATAATATTTTTGTAATTAAATCTAAAAATAAAAAAATAAAAATAAAAACTAAATAGTCCCATCGAGGATCTGTTTAATTTTTATTTTTATTTTTATTTCTTGTATTTACTATTTTAAGAATTTTGTAATAATAATAATAATAATAAAAATCATGCTTCTGTCTTCATTTCTTGTTTTCGACAACTAAATTAACACCTTCTGTCTTTCAGGAATTATATTATGTCACTTGTCTTATAAAAATTAAATTGATATCAACCTAATTTTTCAAGGATCAAAATAATAGCTTACTTTAATTTAATCAATGTTTTAAGTGTATTGTTAAAAAAAAAAATTGATTGAAAGATGAAAATATTTAAATCTTCAATACATTAAATTTAAAAAACCTAATAATAAACTATATGCAATTAACTAAAGATATTGATTAGAAAAACTCTCTTAATTATATAAATAATTATTTGCAATTAACCAACTGATAGTTACTAAAAATTCTTGCGAGGAAATATCTTTTTTCCTCCATGTGATATCCACCACCTATCTGTATTAGTCCAATCACCTTTCTTGTTTTCCAAAGTAATTTAATAGTGCAAGATTTATGTGGATTCCTCCATTGAGAATCCAAGAATTTCTCAATAATTGCTAACTCCTTTTTGCCTAACTCAACGATTCCTACCACACAGGTTCTTTCGGAGGTGAAACGGTTGGTGGAGAGGTACCAAGATGAGGAAGTGAGTGTCACCATCACAGGGCACAGCTTGGGGAGCGCCTTGGCTATATTGAGTGCCTTTGACATAGCAGAAACTGGGTTGAATGTGAAGAATGGTAGTGGTGTGCATGTCTCGGTTATAACGTTTGCGGGGCCAAGGGTGGGGAACTTGAGGTTCAAGGAGAGGTTGGAGTCTAAGCACGGGGTGAAGGTGCTGAGGGTTATCAACACTCATGACATCGTGCCCAAGTCACCAGGGTTCATCATCAATGAGAACTCCCCGTCGTGGCTCTCCAATATTGCGCAGGGCTTGCCTTGGAGTTACAACCATGTTGGTGTGGAATTGGAGTTGGACCATAAGAAATCGCCAGACTTGAATCCCAGTGGTGGTAGTTATTGTGCACATAACTTGGAGGCTCATTTGCATTTGCTCGACGGGTGAGTGTTCAATTCAAAATAACTTCGGTTATTACATTAAAAATATAATAAAAGTGAAAAATAATGATGATTTATAAAGTTAAAGTGTTAAAATGTAAAAGAAATATAACATCACTTAAAACAAAAAAACATCCAGGACTTTCTCCAAACGTTTTAAATATGCATCTTTGCTATGATTATTATTATTGTTGTTATTATTATTATTAATTCTGTTTAGTTGGTTAGTTGTTGTGTTCTTATGGTCCTTTCTGATTTTGGATTTGAGTGATTATAGTTACTTGCATCCCGCACTAATTTTCTTCCTTGTGTCAAGTTATTTACACCTGTGTTTGCGCACCAATTTACCGTAAATGTGCACAACTCTTTGTGTAGATAACTCCCCATACTGAATGGATCCTGTATAAGAACTAATTTCCCTCTTTTCTATTTCGGATAATGAGTTCAGAAAATATACGAATATGAATCTAATCTTAAAGAACATATACTTTGTTATACGGGGCAGGGACGCATTGAGCCCGGTCCCGGAAGGAGCTTTCAGTCTTTATCACCGTAAACAATAGCTAGTAGCTACCACCAATAGTTTTAAAAGATCAACAGTGTTAGGTGAACATAATTTTTATGAACACCTATTTTGATATAAGTAAAATCACGGATAAATAAATAGGGAGTTTAGTTACATTATTGGTTCAATTATGTCCTAATAAATTTTATAAAAGAATTTTTTATTTTTTATTAATTTTTTTATCATATTAACCATATTCACTAAAAATATAATTTTGTTTTGTCATAATTAAAAATGTAATCGAAATCATCAATTATTTATACATTCTTTCTCAAATGTGTATATATCTTAAAAAGATAAGGACTAATGACGTGGGTCGATAGCTGCAAATTTTTTCATGCAATCAAGGTGTTGAAGCTTTTGTTTTGCATATTTTGATTTGACCTTTTTTTTTTTCTCATTGACTGAAAAAGATATTGGTGAAAGTTTAAACTCAATTATTGATGAATGTCATGGTAAAAAAAGGCCTAGCTAGGCTGAACTGCTTTAGCAGTACGAACGTTCATTAAAAGTGTGCACATTTGATTTTTCGTTAACCAATATTATAAGAAAACTATTTAAAATTCTAATAAATAAAATAAATGCATGTGCTCGAAGAGAGTTCATTTACTTCTCCTTGTATTATTTATGTATTTATTTATTTAATTTTTTTAACTGCTTTCTTAGAGGAACTTATTAACTTTTTCTTTAATTTTTAAACTAGGAAACATCTAGTTTTATATTTGTTGAATCCTTATCTGTCCATAACTGTGTGGCAATATGACGCGACGTGCAAACAATTATTGTGTTAGTCAAAGTTTTGGACATGGTGTTTGAAACCGTCAAAATATGTAGGCGAAATCACCTAAACTTTTGGAATACTTGGAAAACTAGTTTAATAAGCGCTTTTAATAGGTGAGGGTCTGTGTCACGTCTTGTCTATATGTAGTATACTGTGAGATTAACACAACTGTTTACATAGATCGGGAGAACATGCGAGATTGTATTGTATGAAAGGCATTTCAAAAACTGATGTAATTAATAATCGTTATAAATTCAGGGTAGATAGTTACAATGTGGGTTTGTGCTGATAAGATAAGACGATAATTAAAATTGCCAAGTGGGGCAAGTTAGTTAACTACTAAATCAGTATTTTAATTTCATTCTGGCGACGATATACATTGCTGACTTTTGTATCTGAAGTGAGTAGTTAATTAAGGAGTGGAGTCTGAAACTGTTCATTATAATAATGCACACAACACAAGAAAGTTGATTATTCGGATTGGCTAAATTAATATATGTTTGATGATGCGTAGATACCACGGGAGCAATCTTGGATTTAAGTCAGCGACGGGGAGGGACGTAGCTTTGGTGAACAAGAGCTGTGACTTTGTGAAAGATGAACTGTCGGTGCCACCAGAGTGGTGGCAAGATTTGAACAAGGGCTTGGTCAAGGGCCCAGATGGACGCTGGAAGCAGGCCGATCGCCCGAAATTCGTCGATCACCCTCAAGATATGGTTCACCATCTCAAGCAACTCAACATCTGATACTCATAGTTTTTTGCAGATTCTTAAAAGAGTTCTTGGCTAGGCGCACTTGATTTTATCATAGTGAAACTGTGGAGGTGTTATACTATTATTGACTAGCTAATGTGCATAGCATATGTACAACTGCTGCAAGGTGATGCTTGCTCAAAGACCGAATTAGTTTCGTTGCCTGGGTTTTAGACAGTTGTTGAGTTGTTATTTGACGTAACTAAATATGTAACATGGTGGTTATAATAAAACCTTTCTTTTCTTTTTTTTCAACAAGTGAAAAAGTGCTCAAAATCCCTCAAGAAAAGGGGAGCAAACAAAAGTTTGACGCATCAGTTCAGAGCCAACGGAAAAGATAAAGCAGAAAAATAAACGCTAAGCAACTTCACATACATAACACTCCAAAACCACCCCACGTGCCAACACAAAACAACTCCTGTGATATCAAGAGGACACCTATAGATGAGGAAAACATAAAAACCAGAAAGCCTTTAGATTCTCGATGATCAACAAAGACACCTTGCAACCTATCATCCATTCCCGGTGAATCAATTAACAAATTATCCATTCACCAAATGCATCATCAAACTCAACTGGTACAAAAGTAAGCAACCAAACTTTGCACAGCAGACATCCAACCATGTGAAAAATTAACTTCACCACCCACATCTTAAATGAACCACCAATATTACCCACGACATGATAGCAAAATGCCCCCACAAAAGAACAAGAGTCTGCAAAAAAACAGACATCACCTATAGCACATGAGGAATTATGTATGCCTTTTTTCTTACCACCCGTTTTGGTGGTTATAACAAGCCTATAGCACATTTCTTTTTTTTAGAGGTGTAGGCCACCATTGGAACTAGAGTCCACTGAATTTCAACTAATCTAACACAAGTCGAGTTGACTTAGAATAAAACTCAACTAAGTCAATTTATTATGGAAATAAAGCTATTCTAATATTAATTTTTTTTTTTTCTATTCATAAGACTCAAATCCAAAACTTTATTAAAAGGAAATAAGTTCATGGACTATTTGTCCGTTAGATCAGGGATCGAGTGATTCACTTCCTTGGTGGTTTATATATATATACACATACATGATTAGCAAAGAATAAGCATTTACCGGATTTGATGGATAAGGCATATGCAAATTATCAGCGGGTGAGCCCTTTCGAGAATTGATAGATACGGATATGGGATTTAGGCATTTGGCGTGTGGGAGTTGAAAAAGTCTTTTTTCTGATATGGAACAAAATTCGTGGGGGATTGGGGGCCTCGTCATTCGGCTTTGTATATTTGAGAAAGTATACATATCATGAGCAATTTTCTAACATGATTAGAGTTGACTTTAAGATCTGGGCCTTACGATTTGAATGCTGAAATATATGATGGCTTGGGTAGAAATGCTTATATTGTTACCTAAAATTTGTTTGTAAATAGGGATATTCTTTATTGGGGTGGTTTGATGATCAGTGAAAGTTTTCTATGTGTGCTTTTGGGGAATGGATCCTCTCATATAAAAAATTTATATGACCTTATCATATGTTATTTTTTGTTATTAATTAAATTCTTTTGTGAGTTTCAAACTTGATCTCACATTCTTGATCAACAATTAAAAATAACACATGATAAAGTTATATGAATTTTTGATATGAGAGGGTCCATTCCCATGGAATTCTATGAAGGTGAAGTTTATTGAAGGTTGATATAAAGAAAGAGTGATGGTGTTTATCCTAATCGATCATGTGTTTACTTGAAGCCTTTCCCTATGTCGAGTAATACCTAGACACAAGGAAAGGATTTATGTTTGTTTTGGCGTTTTGAAGCTCAAACTTCGGTCGAAGTTCCTCGAACGCATAACTTTATTTGTTTAGGTGTTTTCATATTCCTCCAACTTAAACGGATTTTCTTCTCAAACCCCCATTCACCAAGAAGCAAATATTTGTTGCTTCTGAGTTAACATTTGGCCGTTGGGGAATTTTTTGTTGGACTTTAATTTTTTTCTACCAACTTTAACTTTCCATATATGTCAGAGAAAGCAAGATAGAAGAAAGCTTCTGTGTGGTTTTGTTCCTCACCACAGCTCTGTATCATGACCATCACCGCGTCCACGGTTGCCTCCCCGCCTTCAGATTTGAACAACCACCTGCCACTATCACCATCTACACTCACCCAGTAAACCCAAACCCAACCTCTGCTTGTTTAGAGCCTGTCTACGTTCTTGCTCTCTTTGTCTCTTCCGAAGCAAATCTTGTGTTTTCTCTTCATTTATCTCTGGGGCAACTTTGTGAGGGGTTGTTTTTTGGTGGTGGGGGTGGGGGAGCGCGCCCCACAGGGGTTTGGAGGAAGGGGGTGTGGGATTCCTTTTTTATTTTTTATTTTATTTTTTGAGGGGTATAACTTGTAGGTTTTTGGATATGGGTTTATTTTTGGTGCATGATAATTTTTTTTCCTCGTTTTGTTTAATGGTCCCATATATTTATTTGTTTATTGTTGTTATTATTATTATTATTATTATTATTATGGCTAGCTGTTGGTGAGTTTCTTTACTTTCTAAAATGTTTATGTATGTCAACAAAAGAATTAGAAAAAAGTACCCAAAAAAAATGAGAAAAACAATATTTATATATCATCTTAAAAAATATTTACATAATTTTATTTATAATATTCATAATAAAATTTATATAATATCTCAAAATAATATTTATATAAACTTTCCTATAATAATATTAATATTCAAATATCTTAAAAATAACATTGATATAAAAAATTAATATTAAAAATATAATATAAAATTCATGCCCTTATATAATAATTTTATGTTCAAAAGTAATTTTAACTAATATCATCCAAACAATATTCATTTTGACATAATCACTTCTAATATAAAAGCAACAAAACATAAATTACATTGATATTAATTCACTTTTAATTAAAA
Source organism: Pterocarpus santalinus (assembly GCA_031439595.1). Classification (NCBI taxonomy): domain Eukaryota; kingdom Viridiplantae; phylum Streptophyta; class Magnoliopsida; order Fabales; family Fabaceae; genus Pterocarpus; species Pterocarpus santalinus. The sequence continues at coordinate 66,855,556 of CM062532.1, forward strand.
TCAATTTTGTACAAATCCTAATTAGTAAACTCTAATCCAAACACTCACTTGGTATGTCTTGAATTTTCATGGAGGATCTCTTTGGCGCTGACATGATGGAGGCTTTAGGCCTATGTTTGTATACTTTGTGCAGGTTTTGATTTTATGTCCTTTGGGTCTTGTTTTGTACTCTGTTCTCGAGCATGTTATAATTATTGAAAATAATAATAATAACAAAAAATCACTTGAATCAACCAGCATTAGTACCTATAGCACATATTGTTGGGTTATTTGGAAGCTCCATCTTTACATAGCTTTGCAGGCTGGAAGCCTTCTGGAAAAGGAACGCATCTGCCAACACCATATCATGGAAGGAAGATATTGGTAATGAGAAGACAAAAGAAAGTATAAAGTAATCGCGATGCTACGCTTTTTTGGTTTCTTTTCCTACAGGCCCCATAATTGGAGAGACTGTTCGGAAGGCCAAAACATGATGTTCAACCAATGTCATTGAGTGAGATCAAATTTTTGAATCATAATCCAATCAATCACATTATTTTTGAGATCAAATACCCTCATCTGATATTCATCTTTATTTATCCGAGGAAAGGTTGGGGGTGAAAGAGAAACCAAGTTAAATTACAACGGGCGCATTCGCCTCCTTTCTGACTCAACCATATGGCATAATTACATTGTAAATCAAAGAATCATTCCAAACGGACCTCAATGGGATATGTCATGCGTTGTTCTCGTGAAAAGCTCGGCTGCCACAGATCATTCTGAAAAATTTCCCAAGATTTTGATTACTACGCCATTTTCATATAATGACAATCTGCTTGGTACAACATTATACAGAAGACAACTACATTGTCAGGAACTGAAATTAATTATCAACTTATAATTTCATATGTGATACTACTTGTATTAAAACATAGCAGCTCCATTGCACTACAGAACTTATTTTTCTGCCCCATTACACCAAGAATTTCTACAGTATAAGCAAAGGGAAGCACATTACTCATGTAACTGAAACCCCTGAATTATGCTTGTAGAGTAAGAGCAAGAACCTTAACATTTTGGGAATATAGCACAGGTACTTTTCTAAGAGTATAATTTCATCTTTACCTTAAGGCACTAGCTGGTTTCGTTAAGCTTGACTATTGTAGCAGAGCAACGATGCTAAGTCCCTGCTACAGCTTTCGCTTCAGAATCAGTCTTTCCCTGGAATAAATTAAACAGAACAATCGTTAGTCATGCAGAAGTTTATTGTACAGACTTTCTTCAGATGCTGCAAATATTGTCAGACTAGCATCATAATAATTTGTCACATGGTTTCTCAATTTGAATGAATTTACTGTCTCAAAGGCTCAAAGCTAGACTAAACGCACCCACAACCACTCCAAAAACTCCAGGATAAAAGACTGCATAAGCTGTTGATATGATAGAGTCAAGCATCTAATTAGCTGTACAAGGCTGCAGTCTTTTTTTCGGTTGTGGGAAGGGGGTGGCAGTCTGATTTATTATTCGTTCCGTCATTAAAGTGTTCAGTTTGTTGTCCAGAATACAGGGCATCAATTGTCCCAAGATGAGAATCAAAGACAAGCTCCTGGGAGTCCTTGACTAACCTCAGAAGGATGGCTCTTTCGAATCTTCCTAGCGGGAGTCCTCATGGTAACAAATTCCTCAGCTGCAGTTGGGTGAATACCCACAGTAGCATCAAAGTCTGCCTTAGTCAAGCCAGCTTTAATGGCAACCGCAAATCCCTGGTTTAAGCAATTGTAAAACAAAGTGAATTGAAAATTCACAAATCATTACCAAAAGAAATTTAGAAACAACTGTAGCAACAACTGCAAGAACCTGCACAATTTCAGGAGAGTCTTCTCCACACATGTGCAAACCCAGAACTTTATTTGTTTTTGCACAGACTATTAATTTCATGAAAGTCCGGTCTGGCAGACCAGAGAGAGTAGCCTTTAGTGGCCTAAAATTTGCTGTGAAGATGTCAACATCACCATATTGTTCAACAGCCTGCATAAACCATCAACAATGATAAATCTGCAGGAAGATCATTAATCTCAATGGATTCAGATGAGTCATAATCCTGTCACCTGTTCCTCAGTAAGACCAACTTGTCCAATTGGTGGTTGGGAAAACACAGCAGAAGGAACATATCTTGAAAAAGGAGGAACATAAAATAACTCAGTTAGGAAGCTACGAGTTACAAAAATAAAATAGCGATACGTTAGCACTAATCAAGAATTTAGCAATCAAGTTAAGATTAAAAGGAAAAGTGAAACAGAGCTAATACATAAAATATGCACTAATGAATGAAATATCAAGCTCTGTTCTAAACTTTTCAAATATGTAAAAGAATTCAAGATCGAACGTTTATTCTTAAGAAAAAATCGGTTTCATGAATTCCGTTATACGAATATTGACGTGAGCAAGAGCCATTGCTATTAGTATAAATCAAAACCAATCTTATACAATTGAATTGCTCACAAAATTAATCCACCATTGGTTATCAATTTCATGCATATCATGCTCATAAAATTTTAAATTAAGCTAAGATTTATTCCGTAATTATCATAAATTTATTCCAAAAAAATACTCTTAATAATGAAAAAAACATGTTTTCGTATTTATAATTCTACAGATTTTTAACATTCGGCATGCATGATCATGACGATAATTATGCAACTCAATTTAAATGGTTGGGTTCAAGGTAATAACTTTTTATAAGACTTAAGAACATTTGATGATATATATATGTGTAAAATCTCACTGATTGCATCACCATAAATGTAACAAAAATAGTGAAGGTTGTGGATTGAGTACATGTCAGCAGTGAATTTCAATAAATGTCAAGATAATGTTAGCAGGAAAAACAAACAGTAATTCGGCAGGACAAAAGCTATCTCTAATACAAACTTAACTCCCCCCACCCCCATTTTCAATCATTCTACCGAAGGGTTATCAATGATTTTCGGTATGAGAATCCCACCCATCCCAGATTATCTATTCCATCTTAAAGCTACGCACTTAAATTACAAGGCACACTCTAATTATTTGACAGTAAAAAGACTTATTGCATGATGCCTTATGCAACAGATACCTATAATCAGGTTTTGTTGGCTCATTCTGAAACAGCGTTTTTGCTAATGCCATTCCCTCCATCAAAGCAACTGGAGTGAGATTTAACCTATCTGTAACATCACCAACTGCCCAGAGTGAAGGAACTGATGATTGAGAATATTCATTAACCTGGATGAATGGGAATGCAAAGAAGCAGAACAGTGAGAATGATTGATCACATGGATAAGTATTCCACAGAAAACCAAAGAAAAGTGTAAACTACCTCTATTGCACCAGTTTTAGCTGTTTTCACACCAACAGACTCCAGTCCTATATTCTGCAATGAAGAAGTTGCATGTCATAAATACATCTACTATATTCTCTCTTTCTACTCCGTGCAAAAAATAGAAAATACAGTTTCACAGGAAAATTGAAGTAAGAAACCTCAAGATCAAGCAACCCTTAAGAAAACCAAGCCAACTAAGTAGTGTGCGTAATACCCTGGAGCACAAAAGTTCCAAAACCTTTGATGATCTTTCAACACTGGATATCCATTGGAAAATTAAACTCTGAACTGAATTTATAATGTTTGAAAAGGCTTCTATTTTAAATCCTGAATGTGTATTAAGGAAATTAAGGCTATTCTTTCAACACTGAAAATTTTCATTTTCAGCACTGAATTGAGTGTTCAAACATACTGCATGGAAAAATAAAAACATATAATTCATACCTTAGTATTAGGTCTGCGACCAGTTGCAAACATAATGTGTGAGAAACCTTCCACTGTACCCTTGTTGGTCTTCAAGGACAATGAACCATCAGCTGACTTCACAATAGCTTGGGGAGACTCCTCAGTATGGAACTCAATACCTCTTAGAGACATCTGTTCCGCAACAAAATCTCTGATCTGCAGACACAGTTCATAATTTGGATGTGACGAAAGAGCATTATGAGGTAGCCACTCAATTGTGTAGTATCACCAAGGTTGTTTACCTCTTCATCAAATCCCCGCAAAACTTTTTTTTGCCGTATAAATACATGAACCTCACTTTTCAAACCATTGAATATACCAGCAAACTCCAATGCAATGTAACCACCCCCAACAATAGCTATTTTCTCAGGTTTAGAAGGCAAATCAAGGGCAGCATCAGAATCTATCGCATGTTCCCTTCCAGGGATATCAGGAATGAAGGGGCGTCCCCCTACTGAAACTAGAATGTGTTTGGCCGAATATAGCTTCCCATCAACATCAACTGTGTGAGGACCTACAATCTGGGAGTGCGTTACAAAAGCATTAACACCATAGACTTTTAACAAACACTTTCAGAAACCTATTTAATATATAGTGTGTTCGCATTAACTCATTTTGTATACAAAAAACTTATAATCAAAAGCTGCACGAGAAAGCTTCCTAAAAAAGTGTTTTTTTCCCTCAAAACAATCAAATCCAAACATGTTATATGGATTATTGGATCAAATCCAAAGAATCAGCCCCACCTTTCCACGGCCTTCAATCAACTTGACATTAGCATTCTTCAAGATATTCTTGTAGATACCGGTGAGGCGCTGCAACTCGGCATTCTTATTAGCCATCAAAGTACTCCAATCATGCCTGGGCTCACTGTCATACTTCCATCCAAAACCGTTACTCTCCTCAAACTCATGAGAGAATTTCGACGAGTACACAAGCAGCTTCTTCGGCACGCATCCCCTCAACACACATCTGCATTGGACAATACCAAAGGAAGGGGAAAAAAGAAAAAAAAAAAAAAAAACACACACACACACACACACAAACAGAATCATTCGCATGCTTGGGACAACACACACACACACACACACACACACACACACAAAACTCGCACATAATCAAGGATTACTAATGCATGAAAATCTCAAATTCAATCATTGATGAAGCTACAGTGTTATGAATACTCACGTTCCGCCGACGCCGCCAGTGGTGTCGGAGGAGATGGTGGAGAAAGGAAGCTCGCAGATGGCGACGGAGGCGCCGTAATTGGCTGCTAAGCGGGACGCGCGGACGCCGCCGCTGCCGGCGCCGATGGTGAAGAGGTCGAAGTCGTAGTTCTGGGAGTCGGCGGCGGAGGAGGAGGCGATGACGGAGAAGGCGCGGCGGTGGTGGCGAGATTGGGAGGGAGGGAGTAGGGTTTTGCGGGGGGAGAGAGAGGAGGGTGTGGGTGTTGGTGAGGGAGAGGGAGAGAGGGGAAGGGTTTTGGAGAAGAGAGTGTGAAGTGTTGGGGAAGAGAGGGAAGAAAGCTTCTTTGGGGTTGTGATAGTCAGACTCAGAGAGGTAGCCATTGCCATTGCCATCGCTCTCTCTGTTTTCGTCACTGATTCCCGTTTCTTGAGAGCTTAGCGTGGTCTAATTGTTTTGGTCGAAAAATTTGGATTCGGTGATTTTCTTTTCTTTTTTAAAGTTTAGAACGCGGTGATTGGTTATCAAATCTGTGCCTTTTGATTGATTCTCCATCAGGCTGAAGTTTCTCAATTTTACTTAGAATTATTGAGTTGTGAAAAATGTCCAATACTCAAATGTAATATCTTATTAATTTTTGAGTAAATAAATAGAATTTTATTTTATCTAATAATTTTTGTAATTTCTGTTGAGAATTCCGAAAAAAAAGTTTTAGTTGAATAGTTTTTTTTAAAATGTCATAGTTGAATAGTGTTTTTGAATGTTATTGCTTGTAAACTCAAATTTGGCAGCTAAATGGTAGTAAATAAACTTCAGCTTTGGACTAAAACGATTACGGAAACTTGATTTTTTTTTTTTTTTATTAGGTGGGTAACTTGAAAATGTTAGCACATGTAGGACTGGCTGCTTATATTCTAAACGAGAAAACTTATATTTGAAAATAATGTTTGAATCAGACCTTTTAACTTATAATTGGATCAAATCTTCGACCATTGGTTAAAGGGTTGCCTACAAGTTAGCGAAAAAATAGCGGTTTAGTTCATCATAGAAAGCATTTTCATAGTCATTAGTCAATGAGCTCAGTCATACAACTCGCAAAAGATTGGGAGCTTTCAGCTTTGAAATACCCATTCATGCTAGACTTTATACAGAATAATAAATTTCATTATCGTGACTAACTGAAAATTATGTTTCCATATTTCTCGAAATATATAAAAATGATACTAATGTGCCATACCAATCCATTGTATATATGAAAGTATAGAGATAATGTGTCTGAAAGACAAAGCACATACTTCCTTTATAAGTGTTTTCGCGGCTTTCTGGTTAATTGGGTTAAAGGGATACGTGTTAATGAAATGATGATAGGTTTGCCCCTCCTAAACACCAAAAAAATAAAAAAATAAAAAAGATAGGTTTTAAGTTCGAAACTGCAACTGCTTGCAGCATATAGTATTACAATTTTGCAACAGAGTTCTATACAAAGAAACTGCAATGGTAATTATATTAGCTGACTTTGTTTTTTTTCCCCCCCAAAAATCCGCAATTTTTGTAGTTACAGTGCAACTGCTACCAAGTTCTAATAAAATATGATCCCTTTGTTTCTAGTTATCTTATTCGCACGGATGCTATAAGCACCAAATATGATCCCTCTGCCCGTCCACTTTCCACTTCCAAGGCAGGAATTCAATAGATGATGCGTTAGTGTCGCAAATGAAACAGCTAAAACAAGCAACTAGAGAAGGATGAGAAAGTTTCAGATAAGAGGAAATCAATATCTTAGAAGTTGAAGCAGATACACAAGTAGTTTTTTTAATACAACAGAAAAGGACTGAACTCTTTGCAATTTCTACTATGCATCACTCAGGCTTTAGAGGGACAATCCGGACTCTTCATCCTCTTCAAGACCTGAGGTGTAGACAAAGTAGAGGGCCCATGTAAGACCAAAGACAACGAACAGGATCCAACCAAGGAGGTTGTTGCTGAGACCAAAGGGAAGGCCTGTTCCTTCAGTGCTCAGCCTCTCATCCACCAAAGCCATGGCTGGGCTGGACATGGTTGCAGCCAAAGCAGCTGCCATCAAGGATGCCCCCATCCCCATGTTTGAGCTGCTTTCCTGCACAGAAGGCTTTCCCTCCATGGAGCAACTCACCCTTCCCACCTTAGCCATTGCCGGCAACCCTATACAATCATGTTTCCGATAAATGAATGATGTCAGTTAATTCAACAATAAGGTTTGATTCAACAAACATCATCATCCAAAACTCAACTACCAGTTTAAACACGTATGTCTCTGCCTTCAAAGTACAACAATCAACACCATCCAAAGCCCAACTACCAGTTTAAACATGTATGTCTCTGAAATTGCTAATTATTTTATACATGAAAAGAGATGAGACATGAGATCCAGAAAGAAGACATATCATCGGAAATTAAGGAAAAACTTACCAAGAACGGTGGAGGATGAGACCCCAAGAGGTCCCTTGTGCACAAGACCTGAGCGGGTGATCGATGGTGCTGTGGTGCTAGCAAAGATGGCTGCCATTTTTCTTCAGTAGTGATTCGGTGTATGCTATGCAACTTCTTTCCAGAACGCTGGTAGTTTATTTCGTATGAATTTGGCAAATCTGTCAAATTTTATTTATTATTGGTGCATCGTCAGCCCGTGCGCCACACACCGTGGATAGAGCGAAAGCCCCTCGTTCGATATCCCTATCTGCAAAAACCCAATAAATTCTTTCCACGTGTCACATAATCTGTGTGGTGACCAATATTCCACTCACATAATCGAAGCTTCACCTCTCCGCTCCCGATTACCCCGACGAGTTTATAACAAGTAAATACTTAAAAATTGTTGGTGATGAGCAAATAACAAACATATATTGATACCTAAGGTCATACACGGGCCGAACATGAATAACACTTGAGCACAACATGATACCAAGGTATCAGCGTTGGAACTTGGAACAATTCAAATGGCGGCCATTCATTTTCAAAAATTATGTAAATTTGCTCCTCAAAGTCACAAATATAACTTAGGTCCCACTCTGCGCGTAAATTAATGGCAAAGAACAGAGGCATAACCTAATAGAGGACGGAGATGAATTCTGTACACAACCACCAATAGCATCTGCAAGCAACTAAAATGCCTATGTGATGTTTATGTCATCTTCATTGTCAATATCAAATTAGCTAAGCTTCTAAAAAGGTATGGGTGGAAAATTTTGATGAGCTATGAAGGGCTTTACAAGAAGAATGCCAAGAACAAAGAAAGAATCGACTGAAGCAGGCAATTAATGTGCCATCGAACTAGTTTACAACACAAGCCAGGTAAAGCAACAGTTGTGGATTTCGGGCTACTCCTGGAGATTGCACCGCTGCAAAAAAGGGTGATCAAAATTAACAAATTTGGTCCAATAATTCTTATATCTTCCCATCGCAATATCCAACCATGGCTTCCTAATTCCATCATAGTGTATAACAGCAGCCCGCTCGATCTCATTTCTATTGACACCCGAGTCATAACCAAGGCCAAGAACTTGCCACCGTCTGTCCAAAACCATTGTCTTGTGATAAAAGGTGAGCCAGCCTATAGGCAGACTTCCAATGTTAAACAATGGCCTCTTAGAACCCTGCAACCAATCACCAACACAAACACATTACGTTAGAATGTCATTGAGTCAATAAATTGAATTTTGTGCTCCATCTAGCTGCAATTAAACGAGAAGCCTACCAAAAAAAAAAATTTCTGTCTGAATAAAATAAAATAAAATGAACTAGAAGCCTACAACAAAGCAAAGACATTTCTTTAACTATACCATTTGCAGATATTTGTGATAGACAGCAGTTAAATTATGTCTCCTCCACTGGTGCAAATCAAACAAATTCATCCCAAATGCCCATGTGCAAGCATTGACATCAAACTTCTTTGCAATGAATGGATCTGAGAAGTTTATGAACATATCCATCCTATGAAATGAAGTTTCACCTTCCTCACAAGTCCCAACTGCTGCAATTACTCTTCCATTCATATTAGCATTCCATAATCCACTCAGATCTTGTTGCACCACCACATCATGGTCAAAAAGCACGATCCTATTTAGAGCAGGGAAGATTTCTGGCAGGTAAAAACGCAGGTAGTTCAATTCAGAAGTATATCTTGGATCACTAGAATTATATTTCTTGAAGGTGTTGTACTTGGACAACCATTCTAAGTTGTCTAGGCTCTGTATGTGGACTGTGGCTTTGCCAGGAGGGTTTAATAAGAACCACATTGAGATTGCTGGAAAGTATAGTGAATTGGTCACTACATGGAAAACAAGTTTATCCTCCTCCTGCAATTTAAAAGTTATTGTCAAGCTTTCTCACCACTATATAGAGGCCAACAGCAACAACCAAACTGTATCCCACTAGATGGGGTCAGCTACATAAAGATATTATAATTATGCTGCATAGAAATTAAAAAGAACACTAAAGATAAGAGACGGCTTCAGCCAGGGGCAGGGGCCTGCATTTTTCTAGGAAAAAATGACTTGAAGGGTAATTCATATAGCTTTCCTCTCTCACTGAATCTCTTGTATTTGCAACAAGTTAGACACCCCTATATAAGTGCTGAGAAAGCTGATAAGGTAGCAAGAGCTCCTTCTCACTGGAAAAATCACTGTTTCTTCATTAGTTAGTAATGAATGTGATGTTACTAGCAATAAATTTCCTTTCTAAAATAGATCAATCTACTTTTAAGAGCAGTAGAGAAACAGATGTAGGTGTTGAATGTCAAAATATAAGGGAGGGATTCTAAAGGAATTTTGATTTAGTAGTTATATTCCATTATGAAAGAGCATACATCTTCTTGTGTTTTTACTGGTTTGGATTCTTGATTCTGCAATAAGTTCTGTGGCACCCATAGCTGCCCTTACGTAACTCTTTTGAGGTAATCAGGCTGAAGAGTCATGCTTCAAATTGTAACCAAAGTAGCTAGAAGCTAAATGCCAAATAGACACAAAAGGGTGACAATGAGAACAAGTAGTACCAGAATCATGCATTCTTACTTCTTTATCTTACAATCACCCAATCCAAAGGTAGAAAATGCTCAAACATAAAACAAGCATTATGTGTTACGCATTTACTACAACAAGTGAAGAGAAGCACTTTTTGCTGATATGGAGGAGATTTGAGAGACATCGCCTGTTATTAAGGGACTAAGCATAAACTTCCCTAGTTGGAAATAACTTGATAGCCAAACTTATTAGCATTGAATTTGCTAGTAACTTTTTCCTTTTCCAGCCATTGCATCAGGGTTCAATATTAGCCAAAAGTGTAAGCAAAGAGCAACTGAATAAAAAGTGAAAAGAAAAGGTATTTACCTTGGCAGCAGAGACAGTAGAGTTAACAACCACTGCACATGCCAGAACATTGTCAGAGAAGACAGCATAATGATAAAGTTCTGGATCATGAATCTTGTTTTCATTTGGGAATTTCCTCTCCTCGGGTCTGAGGGCAAAGTAATCAGCAGTCAGCCGCATAGAAAGACAGTGAAGACCTTTTGGGGTGGTCCTTGCAGCAAGATGAACAAGATATGTTGCTTGATATCGCTGAGAACGAAGTTGCTCTTCAGCATTATGATTCATTGCACGGAGCTTAGCAGCCATAGCAGAGCAATCTGGGTAAGCTCGGTGGGCTTTAGATAGTGAAGCCTCCATGTGCCTCATTCTCTGCAAAGCACTGTGAACTTCACTTGTTTTCAGATTGAAAAAGATATCTTAATTTTCTTTTAACAATTCATATCACACAAAAGTTCTACTGAATACTTTCTCCATCATTAATTTTGTACTGGAGAGCATGCAGTCACTAGATTTTCACAGACTGGAAACTGAACTTCTGAGAAAAAACTTATGTTTTGGTCTTTGAAAAACATGTTTCATAATGTGACCCCTCCACTTCTAATTTCTCAACTGAAACCTTATACATCTAATTTGCTTCAATTGATCCTTATGTAAAACTGAAACTTAATGGATTCAGCAGAGAAAATTAGCTGCAGTAATGGTATATCTTTCAAGGCCCAAAGCATTAGTTTTCTCTTCAATTTTACACACTGTATTCAGTAAACACTGGCAATAATTTCTTAACTAAATGCGGTTGCAGAGAAATCTTTACCTCCTTGACAGATCTGAGTCCTGGGTGGCTCCTCCAACTGAGCGTTCCATCTCTTTAATTCGGAGCTTCAACTCCTTGACCAAATGAGAGTTGCTGCCTGGCGGAGCAAAGCTCAAGTATGCTCTGGCTCTAATAATTTGATCCTTAATCTCCTCAACCTTCTGATTTGTCGCTTTATGGGATTGAGATCGTGAAATATGATGGCGTTGGGTTGCTTTTCGATCAGATTGCTTACTTATCACTTCAATATTCTCATCTGTTGTTCTTTGAGAGTGAGTGTATATACGCTGATTGTGCATAACCGTTGCATTAAAATTCTCCTGCAAACAAAAATCAAATTTACAAATTGATATAAGATTGCTAAGATCAAATTCTCTACACGACCCAATTGCATTTATATATTCCTCAAATATATGTAGGCATATAAGAAATATAAAGTTTGTCACCATGAATGACTACTATTTCTTTCTATTATACATCATTTGCCTCTCCAATGAAAATCTATACATATAGTTAAAAGCATGGAGCAGCAAAAAATGACATTATTGTTTTCGGACGTGTAGCAAGCAAATCTCTTTTCCAAAATTGATTAGGATCATCTAAAGCTCAGGGTCACAAATCAAAGTGTACAGTGTACCCGTTGATTATAAAGTCGAGAAAGTTAGTTCCCAGTTTTCGCAAATCCATAGATTGCTTTCAATTTGCTTATACTTTATACAAATTAAAAATCTAAACTGTTATTTTCTTTCCCCACTAAGCAGATAACAATACATATCATCCTTATAACTAATTTCTTGCATTATTTTAAATTAATCCAATAGCAAGTTAGCTCCCATCCATGGATATTGAAGCCAAAAGCAACCAAAGTGATCTTGCTGTCATCAATATAACATGATTACATTGAGCTTCATTTATAAAGTTGACTCCCATAGAAAACTAAATATTTCCCATAATTCTTTGTATAAATAATATAAGTCTACTTAGGTACATAGTGAACCTCATGAGTAACTAAATTTTCAAAGTCATTCAAACTTCCCCTCCTAGATAATGGATGAAGTCAACCTTTTGGGATGAATTGATAGTGTCCAAGCAAAACAGCGAGTGTTCAAACTTTAAAGGTATTAAGCTAAAGTTAAACATCTGACTAAAATTTCAGTTTGAAACTAAAACTTTAAGGCTATGCTTTTAGATAATTTTACACCCACATTACAAGATCAGTAATTAATAAAGCATTCTCTATCTCGTGAATTACATGATAGACCAGTCAAGTAAATCTGCACTCTCGTATTTATTAGATTAGTGGAAAGAGAAAGCAGATAAATAAGTACACTCTTCTAGAGGTCCCAAAAAAAAAAACCAAAGTCAAAGCATAGGATCTGATTCATTACCATAATCAGCATTTACATTTGGTGGAGGAAGTTGCTACATGTAAATAAAAATCTCAAACATGCATATTACATATGGATAAGTTATTTTTTAGAATTTAATTTTGATTCACTATCAATGTAAGTTTTTTTACACAAACATCCAATTATGTATTGCCATATCATTAAAAGCATTTGACTTTTACAATAATTACCTTGTGTAAAATAATTTTCATTGCCAATGTATCAAAACTAATTTCTATTTTATTTTTTTTTTACTTTTCCTTGCAGATAAAAAAAAAAAAATTGCAAGCACATGGCCTCAATTTTAAACATAAGAAATTCAAAAGAATTAGTAAAAACCTTATCTCCATCCATGGAGGATAATCCTTTCGGCTGAGCTTCCTCTACTTGCCTTTCGTCATGATCTAATTCTGAAATTGACAACAGTGAAATTTTCAAGCAGTGATACACTGCTAGTGCTTAAGTGACAAAACGTAAAACCCCAAAAAGTTAAGAATTATAAAGTTCACCTACTACCAACCATTTATTTCCAAAAGGTTACTTCTGCTACCTTCAGTTGTAGCCTCCTCAGAATCGTTAATCGTTTCTGAACCGTTCCTAACTGTTGAACCAAAATCATTTTCTTTATAAACAACTTGCTTTGGCTCTTCTAACCCTTCAGCGCCTTCCTGAATTGCCCAAAAACGACCCAAATCACAAGCATAAATATTAATTAATATCTTTATTCTCCAATCCACAGGGGAAAAAGATGAAAGACTTAGCCAATGATGGGAATTTGCCACTACCTGTTCTATAGCATTCAACTTCAAAGGATCTGTCCTGTATGTCTGCAGTAAACAAATAACGAATCAATTCAATTTCCATGGCGGAGAATCAGAAGCTGCAGAAGTTCAATCAGCAGCTGAGGAAGCATAACACAAATCTCTTCCAGTCAAAATAATTAAATTCAAAAATATCAGATTAAAATCCAAGAAAGCACAAGAAAAATTCCGTTGAGCTGTCGGTCTGCATACTTTTCAACTCACCGACACTAGAACAGTCTAAATCAAAATTTAATAAAAAAATTTCTTTCACTATATTTCCTCTTACTCATTTTCTTTCCTAGCAACCAACTAGCTTGAATACATACGGAGTTCAAATAAATAAATATTAAAAAAATTAAATAAATAAACTGATCAGGCTTGAGAAGCAGGATTCTTACGACACTCGACAAATCATCAAGAAACTCTCTTCTTCCTGAAAACGAAATTCACAGAAACGCAACAAGTCAATTAAAACACAAAAATGGAAATAGAACACTCGGAACACGCAAAGATGATTGCGTGAGAGGGAATTGAGAGATTTATTTATTTATTTTTTGGTTACCGTCGGGAGTGAGAAATTTGAGCCTGTGAGAGACGAAGACGAGAGGAGCGACGACGGAGAGAGAGAGCAAAGCGAGGATCAGAGTCCTCTGCCACCGGCGAATCTGATTCATCGGCGGCGGCGTCGGTCACCGGCGATGGACAGTCCGAATCGTTCTCGACAAGCACATGTACAGAGAAATCCAATCCAATTTCAATTCAATTCGATGCTTCGAACCAAAGCAACGAACACAGAGAGCCCTAGGGTTTCAGTTATTCGCTTTTGCTCTTTTTAGAGAGAGAGAGAAGAGAGAGAGGGAGAGGAAGCAGCTCCATCCATGTTCTCCCCCCCTGCAAGAATTGCCTTTGTTTAATTTCTGTCTCTCTCTCTCTCTCTCTGTTTTTAACTTTTTTTTTTTGTTTTTTTTTTCTGTGTTGGCATTATATAGTTTTGGGGAATGCCTCGAGATTTGTGCCGCCAGTTTGACACGAGAGGAATAATAGAACCGGTGCTTGAGCATGCATCATGTATGATGCGCATGAGGGATGACAGATACACGTTGATGTGATAGTGTACCATTCATACCATGCACTTTGAGTTTTGATTGGTTGTTTTTTCATTAAGCAGTGTGATCGTGGGTGAGCAGAACTTATAGAATATTGAAGATTATTACAACATGTAATATTAATTAAAATAATGATTTGAGGGATAAGTGTAATTAACTGGATAAATGTGTTTATAATGTGAGATAGTACCTTGTTTCCAAGCATATGGGTCATAAATTTTGTGCTGGTTGTCTAGCTGTATATTCATTTTGGCACCTGGTTTGCGCCAATCAAGCCCGAATGGTCAACCTACCCAGGAAAAGGGTAACAGTGTCATGAGAATCCCTTGCCTTGCTTGCGGTAATCAAAATCAAACCTAACTTCGAATTTATGGTCTTCTTTGTTTTTTTTTTTTTTGAGTGAATGTTAAGATTCCAAACAACGATAATTTTCTAGTTCTAAATTGTGATTAAAATAGGTAAAATCAGAATGAAATTACTAAAAATAAATTATGCATCCGATTATTTAGCTACAAATGCAATCATATCTATTTCATTTTTTATTTACTATATAAAGTAGTTAAAATTAAATTTTAATTATGATTTTTTGAAGACAAAAATATCACCACATCTCAAATCATAAAAAATATTAATAGGTGCATACATACTGTTTGAAATATAATTTTTTTAACTAAAATTTAAGTAAAAACTGAATAAAAACAAACTATCATTTGATCAAAGAATAAGGGTTTGCCCCACATGATGACAAGAATGACATAAGAATTCTGAAATACCAAATGTGTACGAAGCTTATGTGGAGGGCCATCCTTTGCCGGGGGCCCTAATGGAGGGTGGGTTGTCTTGAAGTGAATCATGGAAAACGCTTATGAGCTATGACTGATGGCAGTTTCATGATGTAGTTGGATTTCCCTCTCAGCATACGCGCTAATTCCCCTTTACACGTGAACGAAGAGGGAATTCTAGTGACTACAGCCATGAACTCTAGCGCACCAAAGCATTATTTTTGCTCACTTACTGTGTACTATTTTATCATTGTAAGAACCGAGTTGGTCGGTTACAGATTTATTTGTTCATCTTAACCAATGGGATGGTGACACCTAGTTTTCGTTCAAGGATTTTGAAATTAGGCTTGAATAGATTTGTTGAGTTCAATTGGTCATCTAATAATATTATCTTAAACATTTTAAATAGTAGGATAAGAGAAAGGTAAGAAAATATCTCGTCAAAAAGAAAAGGAAAGAAAATAAATAACCACAATTCAGAGAACGTAACACCACTAGCAGTTAAGAGACTGGGACTGGAACACTGGAATAATGTGATGTGGAAACATTATTTTCAACCACGTTACTGTGCTAGGGAGTACGCCTATGATTACTCTTTGGCTGGTTTGGGGTAGTTTGGAGTTTTCGATAAATTTGTTCACATCTTCCTTTTATTTTTGTTACATACTTTATTTTTAAAAAAAGGGGTAGTTAAAATAGCTTCTTTTATATACATATTCAGACCACATGCTGGTTGCTCAGGCTTGAATTGCTCAATTATTAAAATGAGGTGGTGGCCATTGATCTTGAAATGCACTTCGGTATTGGTTAATGGGAGGCTTTGAGATTACGATGAAGCCTTTGGAATAAAGACATTATTGTATTCTTGAACTAATTTTATGATTTGATCTTGTTCAAGGTCACTATATGTTTATTATCAGGTGCTGTGTTGTTTATGGTGTTCTCGCTTTTGCTTTGTGTTTTTCAAACGCTAGAAATGGAGGCTCCTCTCGCATGGTAGAGAACCATCTTGAGCCTTTGTGCAAACAGTCAAAAACACGCGCGCGCACACACATTAACACACATGTATACCATCTTTAATAATAAATATATTTTTTAATAAAACATTATTAAAATAATAAAGGACTGGGGGAGCTAAGAGGGTTTGAGTGTCCGCCCGAGTATTGGGCCATAAGACAGTCCACAACCAAAATTAGGCAGTAATAAGGACAAGCACGTAAAAATGAACTGAACTTAGGTTGTACTTAACAAGGATACTGCAAACAACATTGGATACTCGACCCCAAAAAAAAAAAAAAATTCAATAAGGCGATGGAATAAAGAACACGAGATGCGCATGTTGCTGATCAGGCATATTAAAAGCTATCTAAGGAGTAACTGGACGGTAGGTTTTACATTCATTATCAGCAAGGCAAAGTTTTGACATTGGACTTTTGGCATCATGCTTGATAAGTTGTCTATTTTGCAGTTCGAAAAGTTGATTTTTGCACATCTTAGGCTTGTTCTTCAGGATTATAGTTGGGTCAAGTTCATGTTTAGAAAAAATTGAAATTAAAAAAGAAATTTGTACCACTTATTTCATCGATACCTTCAACACCAACACACAAAAAGAAATGAGACCCACACCTATTTTTTTTCACTTTTTCCTTCTTTCTCCGCAGATCTTTTGAGACGGTCCAAATAACCTGCCTCAATTGAAGTACATTTGTGCCTAGATCCTCAACTCTAAAGCCTTTTGATGCCTACTATTGGTTCTAGTATGTTCCTAACCACACCTAACTAAAAGGAGCGAGAAATGGTGATGCAAGTGCAAATTCGTTCTTCGAATTTCTGTCATTCTAAAAGCAGAATGTACTGTTTGCTTGTTGGGTGATTGCGGTTGAAGATGTCATGTTGGGTTTTTTGAGGAATTGGTAAGATTTGGGGCCAAGAAAATCAATTATTCCATGATTAGTTTATTTTGTGTCAACAGTTTTTATTGGTTTCTTACATTTTTTTTTTTGGGTGATTTTGTGGGTGTTTTTTTTTTATATGGTATTTGGATGAAAAATATACAAGAATATGGGATTTGGGAAGAATTTACGCTGATATGGGATTTAGTAAAATCGGAATTTCCGATTTCACAAAAGGTGAAGTCGGAAATTCCGATTTTACTAAATCCCATATCAGCGTAAATTCTTCCCAAATCCCATATTTTGATATATATACCATTCAAATACCATATAAAAAATAAAAAACCTGATTTTGTTTCTTTGATATTATATTTATGAAAAGTTATAAAATTAAGAAAAGCAAACCTAAATACACAAGAAAAATGAGAAGCAACAAAAGCCTACAAAGATATTTGCTAACCAGATGCAGTCAGATTTTCCTGTCCACTCAATTAGAAATTGACATATGTGACATTATAACATCATTTATGTGCCTTCATAAGCTGGCTCTGTTATAATTGGGCGAAGAGCACCATGCAAAGGTGTAGTGTGATATGTGGATATGATTTAAAGATATATCCATACATTAAGCAACTATAATATCTTATAATAATTTTTAAATTTTAGTTAGACTTTAGAATTATGATTAAATATATTTTAAAAGTGATCAAAATTTATTTACATAATCTTAAAATATTCTCAGAAATATCTATTTAATTTTAAGATCATAAAGATGAAATTTTATTTAATTTTAAAATTATATAGATAAAATTAAAAATTACTACAATGCATTACAAATATTTTAAAAGTAATTGAAATTTATCTATGTAATCTTGAAATATCCTCCAAAAATTCTATTTAATTTCAATATCATACAGATAAAATTCTATTTAATTTTATATCATACAGATAAATTTTAGAAATTATTACCGTATATTACAAATAATTGGTATACCAAAACACTATTAAATCCCATCCATTGGATTGACAAGTTATATGGTGCAACTCACTGGTGCATTACACCAAAGACATCACCTTATAATTGAGCAGTAATGTTTGAACTCTTCTAAATTCCTGACACTCTGAACACCCAACACATAGGGATGTCAATAAGGCATGATGGGGGCAAGGGATAGCTTCCGTTTCCTATCCCGTAGATGAATACCCGTTCCTATCTCCCACTCCATATCCACATGACTACTCATTTTTTTCTTCCTCACTGATTTATCGGTATCTGTAGATATCCATAGATACTCATTAGAATGTTAAAAATTTGAAAAATTAAATTAAATAAAAGAATTCCAATATAATAAAATACTTAAAATAAGAATAAATAGTATTCCAATTTCACAATCCAAATTTTGACAACTTAAAATACTTAAAATAAAAATAAACACATAATTGTAATCTAACTATGAGTCCAACACATAATAAATATAAATAAATCTAAATTATAGATTTAAACTTTAGTCCAATCAATTTAAATAATAATAATATTAACCTAAATAAATTAATAATTTAAAGGTAAAATAATAATTTTATATCGGATATCTATGAATATATGGACTGTGATCCTTGCCCCTACCTCATTTAATATATGAATATTTAAAATTTCTATTTCTATTATTTACAAGGATAAAATCTTCCCCCATACCCCCATTGTATGTATTACCTGCAGGAATATGTGAGGTTGAGTTTTTTAGTCGTCCCTGCCAACACTCAGCGAAGAGAAAAAAATTATAAAAAAGAATAAAAAATTAAAAATTACATATAAAGAGAGAGAGAGAGAGAAAAAAAAGAAAAAGAAAAATGTCAAATATCTATCAATAAAGGATATAAAATTCATTTCTATTTATACTTATCCATAACCATACATATAACAAGTTTTCAATACATATAACAAGTTTTCAATAGGGGGAGTAGCCTCTGCTAATGTTATGTTTCATTCTCCCAAAAAATAAATATATATTTCATTCATAGATTGTGCTTGATATATACGCTATCCACAATTATGCTAGTTCAACAGCTGGAGTAAGTTATACAAATCAAAAAGATGTTATATATTAATTATGCTGAAAAACTTAAATTTTACAAAAGCTCATTCAGATCAACGTCTACTTTAGTAATTTCCTTTGAACTTTTTTCCTTCATTTTTTATTTTCTTCTTTTTATCAAATTATCTTCCATTTAATCCAAATTTTTTATTAGAGTCTTTGTTAGACTCCTCTTAACATTAAAAAACCATTCGAATTTGGTCACTTTGTCATATATGATATTCTTTAAAAATTAAAGAATAAAATACATTAACCACTTAGAGGTTTCTTGAAAAAGCATTTCACCCTCATCTACCTTCAAAATCATACTCCAATCCATTGACCCCCCTTTTTTAGTTTCTTATATATATTTTTTATGGATGTAATCTTATTTGAGATGTAATTAAATATTAAATATGAATACTTTAGTAACCAAAGTTACTAAAATGAGATGGAACATTCTTTTAACATAATAATTAACTCTATGGTTTTTTTTTATATATAGTTTTTGTAATTTATATCAAACGTAATGATAAAACTCCAATAGAAACAAGTGTTATTTACTCATAATCGAAATTATAATACTTAACAATGAACTTTTATGCGAATTTTTTATGGAGTGATGTTAGTTGCTCAACTTATATGACTCATGTATAATATATTGATTATATGGAAAAATGTTATATGAAAGCAACAAATTTTAAATATAAATCAGACATATAAGATTTCACCACCTCAATCTTTAAGAGAAATCAACTTGTGCTGTAAATACAATTGTTACTATTTTGGCAACTTGATTTTGGAAATAAATCCCTAGTTGTCAAGAAATATTTACGCTTTTTTATAATCTTGTTCAAATTCATCATTATACATTTATATTAGTTATTTGGGATGAATGGCACTACTTGGGAGCAAAGAACTTATAATTAACGTTAAACGGCCCATTGTAATGCTTAAAGCCATTTTTTGAAAAATAGGCCATTTAAAGAGAAACAAGAAAAAGCCATTTAA
The DNA here is from genome assembly GCA_031439595.1 of Pterocarpus santalinus. Lineage (NCBI taxonomy): Eukaryota > Viridiplantae > Streptophyta > Magnoliopsida > Fabales > Fabaceae > Pterocarpus > Pterocarpus santalinus. The sequence continues at coordinate 66,875,753 of CM062532.1, forward strand.
TACTTTATAGAAAGGGCATAGTAATATATCAAAGCCAAGAAAAGCCATGATGGAGCCTCAACTCAATAACGTTTCTATGGCGTAAAAGAAAATAACGTTTCTTATGCGAATGATTTTGACTTCTTGTCTCTTTTGGTAGCTGCGATACTCATATACGAATGCACAAAGGAAAAGCTAGCCTAGAGTTTTATTTACTTAATTATAAAGTACTATTACTTGATTATCACTTTTGTGGACATTATTAGATACGCAAAAAATTATTAGTTATTAATTATTTGTAAATAACTAATAATTTTAGTTACATTTTTTTCGAAAAATTTGTTTAGAAAAAAATATGAAAAGTCATATTTTAATAACCTTAAATTTTAATTATGTTATTGATGGATTCCGTTAAAGAATTTTAAATCTATTATTATTATTATTATTATTTGGGTACATGGAGAGGATTAACGCCCATAAACAAAACAATCAAATTAAGTTGACCAAGCGGGGGATAGCGGCCCCTGCATCATCCGCCGATCCGCGTAAAGCAAGGGGAGGCACTCCGAAGGAGTTGTAAAAGATCGCACATCTCAAAGGAATGACCAAACCATCGACTAGCAAGAAAGTCTGCTGCACGGTTGCCCTCACGAAAGGTGTGACGGAGCCTGATATCACAGTCTCTATTGAGCCATTTGCAGATTCTTTGAACAATAGCCAGAGGGGATATTATAAGCATGATATCTTTTTTATTTATGAGATTTAAAATTTAAGATTTTACTTCAAAAAATAAGTATTCAATCGCTTAAATTAATTAAATATTAAAATATTATATCATTAATATTTTTGTTTGGATACTATCTTTTATTTTTAAGTAAATATTTATTTTAATTTTTGACAAAAATTATAAAAAATAAATTAATTTCTCAAAATTTAAAAATCTTTTGGGTGATCTTTCACCCTTCTTCAAAAGAGAAACATTAGTGTCTCTATACAAATTTTTTTAATAATATAAAGAATTTAATTTAAATACAGTGATAGTGTAAAATAATTTTACATTATCAGTCAATAAAAATAGTGAAAAGTATCAACTCACACAAATAACTACCCATTATAATGAGAGATCCGCCATAATTTCTCACTTTCCCTTATTTCTATTAGTTGACAGTATAAAATAATTTTACATTGTCAGTATATACCAATTAAACTCTAATATAAATATGTAAAAAAAAAAAAAGACTAATATAACTCCCTTTATAGATAATGAAGAATTATTTAAAAAATTTTAAATCTTAAAGACCCAATTTATCCTCTAAAATTTTTATCCGCAATCCAAATGTGTATTTACTCTGTTTTTATCTAAGAGGATTATTTTTGGGCCACTCTTTAAATTACACATATTAAAAATTCAAAAGAGAAAAGTTTCCAACCATGATTTTCCTCCAACGTATCTTGTTCCTTCAGACCTACCATGTTATGCATTATTGCGTATATTTTTAATTAACCTCTCTACTGCCACCCAGAAACCCACTACCTGTCACCAAATCAATCCATGCAGATACCTTTCAGTGCTCTGTAATTGCTCCAAATGCCATCACTGTCTTCTTTCCCTCCTCATCATCTTCTTCTCCCTATATTCCCACCCCTTCTTCTGCACACCCCTCCTTCTCTTCCTCTGCTACAAACACTGAATTATCAAGGATTTCCCACTTCACAAGCATCGTTTTTGGCATCCTCTTTTCCTTTGCTTTCTTAATTTAAGCCTCGTTGGAGATGTGTTAGCGGTAAACTGGTGATTCATTCTCGCAAATGGCTTTTGCTTCTGGGTTTGTAATGGACCTACAAGCTTCTAGTAAGAAGAAAACTGCTGTTTCTAGAAGCTGGATTTTGCTTGACCATGATGGCAGAGGGACTATACTGGATGTGGACAAGTATGCTATCATGCGCATGGTTGAGATTCATGCAAGAGATCTCCGAATTCTGGACCCTCTCCTATCATATCCTTCTACCATTCTGGGAAGAGAGAAAGTCATTGTTCTCAACTTGGAGGCAATTATGTTAGACCATAAGTTATTTTGTTTCTGGGTTTGTTTCTGTTCGGTGACTTATTAGTGTTTCTTTGGTTGTTTTTGGGTTGTTCTTGCAGCACATCAAGGCTATTATCACTGCGGAAGAGGTATGTCTTTTGTTCTTGGAGTGTTTGATGAAACAAGTAGAAGTGCAGCCTTTGGAAATGGAATCGAATTTTCAGTTTTCCCAGGTTATGATGCCTGTTTTGTACATGGTGTAGGTATTGCTTAGAGACCCAATGGATGATGATGTTGTGCCGATTGTTGAGGAACTTCGAAGGCGGTTGCCAAAATCAACTGCTACTGGCCAAGGAGAAGAAGAGCCTTGTGCTCAAGACGGTGAAGGTGGAGAAGAAAACGGTGAGCCTCATCCAAATATTAATTTGGAAAAGATTTTAGGATTTAATTCTATGAATTTAATTATTGGTTGGTTACTATTAGAATTTAACTCTTATCATAATTATTTCAAAACTTAGATGTAACACATGATTACTTATTAGTATAAAAAGTTTTATATTAGCAATGTATGAAAATTAGATTCTAATTTTTTTGGAACATATTTAAGTTCTAATTCTTGTTTATGTTTTTTTTTTTTTTTTTTTTCTGTTGGAATAATGGGAAGTGGATTTATGGCTTGTAGAATTTCCGTTTGAGTTCCGGGCATTAGAAGTTGCATTGGAAGCAATTTGCAGTTTCCTTGATGCACGGACAAGGGAATTAGAGACTGCTGCTTATCCAGCCTTGGATGAGCTGACATCTATGGTAAAAGCCTTTGCCTAAGTATCTTTCTTTTGGTTCATAAATTTTCGCATTGGCACAAGATTACAAGAACATGGCTCTACTGAATTTGTATTTACCCAAATGGTTATGAGGGCAGAACTTGGACCCCATCATCTCTAGCTTCCTTCTCTGTTCGTTCAGATGAATGTGTTACTTTCCCCTGTTATACCCAATTAAACGCGAGACTTCTTTGTAAATTTAGAAGTTTCATGACAATATTGTTTTGTCGGCAGAATATGTCTTTGTTCTAGTCGGAATAGATTATTTTATTTCTTTCCTTCTCTTTTCATTTATTATATCCTTTTGAGTTAGCGTAGCTGTTTAGGATTGAGATTTACATCTATCTGAAAGGCTGAACAAATTCCTTTAGGATACAACCAGTTACTAATTTCTACTCTTAAAGTGTAGATTGCATATTTAACATTTATCTATGAAAAGTTCTTACATAAATCTAGTGGACTCAAATTGGATAAACAAGGTTAATATATTATTAACACATCATTGATTATTATAGTTAACAGTTAGTCAACTATGGTATTTAGCTATTAAATAGTGTTGTGTTAATATATTCATTCATATCCAAATCTCTCGTTATAAAACCTGGAATTTATTAATTGATGTTTGATTTTCCATGTATACGTTGTCACAAAATTGTGATATAATTTCCACTCCTCTTTCCCTTCCACATGATTTTGGTTGAATGACATTTACATCCAGATTAGCAGTCGTAATTTGGATAGAGTGCGGAAATTAAAAAGTGCCATGACTAGGTTGACAAATCGAGTTCAAAAGGTACGTTAAAAAATCAATCAGAGACTACGCAATTGTTAGTAGACCTATCACTGATTTTCCCTTTCCTAGAACCCAGAATTATCCTATTTGCACTAACTTTGCCTGCTTGCTTGTAGATAAGAGATGAACTAGAAAACCTACTTGATGATGATGATGACATGGCTGATCTTTACTTATCAAAAAAGTTGGCTATTTCATCTTCCCCGGCAAGTAGCTTTGATACTCCCAACTGGCTGTTTAGCTCTCCAAATCAAGGTTCAAAGATGCACCGATCAAGCAAAGCAAGTACAACCACAGTTCAAGTGGAGAATAATGTTGAGGAGCTTGAAATGTTACTTGAGGTTATAAAAGTCTTCAACTTTAATTTTGCCATGATACTATTGGTTAAAATGAATTGCTCTACGGTGGATTAAATTGAACAATGGTGCAATCTGCAGGCGTATTTCATACAAATCGATGGCACATTGAATAAATTGAACACAGTATGAACTGCATTTTTCTTTCAATCTTACATACTTAGTTATAATTTGATTTCTGTTATACACTAATGAAGTGATAAACTTTCCTATTTGATACTTCCCCCAATTCAGTTGCGAGAATATATTGATGACACAGAAGATTACATCAACATACAGGTAAATTCTGGGCATGTGAAAGGTAACTTATTGCTGCCTAGCTTTTAAGTTCTCACAAGTTACTGCAACGTACTATCAGAATAGAGAAGGTACAAGCTTCCCATTATAATTGACACACTTCATAATATGTCATGTATGCATGCAGCTTGACAATCACAGAAATCAACTGATTCAGGTATAATAAGCTCTCAAGGTCTTTGTGTTTCCTCATGAGGTTTTGTAGATATCCCTACTCCTAAAGACGCACTGAGACATTTGTTGCTAAAGCCATAATTAGCTTGTGTATGTATTTAAATACTACTACTATTGTTTATCCTTTTTCTTGACACAGCTAGAGCTCTTCCTTAGTTCCGGGACTGTTTGTCTGTCCATATATTCATTGGTGGCTGCAATATTTGGTATGAACATTCCTTATACGTGGAAAGAAGGTCACGGATATATGTTTAAATGGGTAGGTACACATAGATGTTCAAATCTTCTAACCAACTTATTTTGTCATATGTAGGTTGTATGTGGGTGAGAGAGAGAGAGAGAGATTATGTAGCTTTTTTCTAATTTTATTTCAGTTCAAATTCATAACTTTAGGTGGTGATCCTTGCGGGAATGGCTTGTGCATCCTTGTTTTTATCCATTGTATCTTATGCCCGACGCAAAGGCCTTGTTGGGTCATGAAATGCATAAAGATGCATGTTGGAAGAAGCCAGATTAAGTAAAAAGTGTACTGTTGAAATCCGAGGTCAATTTGGATATATGGCACCAAAACATTATTACTATATATATTTGTTATATCATGTTATACGCGTAATTGTTCGATCTTTCTCGTTTTAACTAAATTGTAGTATGTTTAGATTTTCATTTGGAAAGCTTCAATATGGTTTAGATAAATTTTTCATTCTTGTAACTTTTGCTCAAAGTATAATTTTAGAATTTTAATAAAAAATTCAAACATGCACTTAAGCACTGAAACCGGACAGAATGGATTTTAATAGGCTTCTTCTTCATTCCCCCCCCCCCCTCTGACAGGGGCAACAGGCAAGTTGTATGCACTATTTCACTGAACAAATTGGAAACAGAAGTAAATAGTTGTAAAACCCTTTATTTGGTTTTAGGCGGATTCTATGGTGGGACTTAGCAAGTTTGTGATCAACTTGGTCGTTAATAATATTATAATAACAAAGAATGATAAAATAATTTTTCTATCTTTATTTGTTACTTTCTCTTCCTCCTTCCTTTCCCCACTTCTTCAACTATGTTCCTCTCTCTTGTAACGACTTGGTCCCATTTCCGCCGGCAATTAATTACTTCAATGTGTAGCGGTTGTAATTGGTAAATGACGCACTTATTTTCTTCAATTGATCTATGGTCTAATTCCCAAACCCATCTCCCTCCCACTCTACAAGTAAGTACTGAAACAAGGATATAGCATGTAATATAAGATATCTTTGAGGATAGTGCAAAGAAGGCCTTCCTTACTATTCCACCCTATTACCATTTAAAACCCAAGTAGCTACTATTTGATTAAATTATAGCCATCCTTGAATTCGTGGGTTGACAAAGGGGGGCGAATTGGTTTGGCTACTGGAATGGAGTATTTTTGGGTGGTCTCATTCTAATTCCTTGAGATTTAGTTTTGGTTAGGGTTGGGGAAGGGGAAATGGGGTTAGTGGCGGTGGCATAGCAATGGCGGAAGGTAGCAGCATACGGTGGGGGTGTTGCATGGGGTGGCGATGATAGCGAAGACGCAGATGTTTCTTCTTTTTGACCCTATCAACGCCGGGGCAGTGGTGCCATGGTCGGCGAGTGGCACCCCAAGGGGGAGGGGAGGGTTCCGACGTTGGTGTTGGAAATGGGGCAGTGGTGGGACGGAGTGGTAGCAAAGAAATTAAACAATAAAAAGGATAAAATAGATAAATCACATAAAATTATTTTTAAAAAATCTTAAAATACAAATATAAATTATTATAGAATTATTTTTTTATAGTATAAAACTTCAATTTCAACTATTGGTTATAATTTTAATGGTTAAGATTTAGTGATCAAATTGGTCACTATCTCACCCCTCCACCACCACAGAAACCCGCTTGGTTTTATACGCTCTTGATTTGCAAGCCCTACCTAGTAAAAATTTTATTTTATTGTTGTATATATATTTTCTTGATTTACCGAAGTAAAAAAGGTATTTTGCTGAAGAACACAAGTTCAAGTGTAGTCTAATCTAGACTATTTTATCTGAATTTTATTCTACCATTTTCCTCACCGTTTTTATTTTTATGAGTTTAATTTTGACATATTAATAGTGTTAAAGATTTTTACACAGTCAATTAATTATATTTTTTTATTTATATAATCATTTAAATAGTGAGTGATTGAATTAAATATTTTTATTAATATGATAATATATAATTAGATGTTTATGTAAATTTTTTTTGGCACTAATTATGCATATAAATTAATTTTTTTTTTTTTTTGGTGTCATGCACCGTTTTTATTTTTTAAGTCTGGTATTTTCGTCAAATAGATTATGGGTCAATTCCATCTTCCTGGGAGCCTGATATTGTAATGCGCATGCGGCTATCAATTGCATTACAATAAGCATATTATTATGTTCCACGACAAGTTCTGAATTTCTGGCTGATTCCCACTCCTTTTGGTCCAATGATTATATGGTGGGTTGGTTGTGTCTGTAATAACTATTTACAAAAAATGGGAGAATCAAAAGAATTGAGACAGGTGCAATTATACATAGCATTTCTTCCGAGCCATCATGTTACATTAACAAACCTTGAAACGTGAACACAACCCATTGCCGATGTGAAAACCACAGAAAATTGAATTGTTGATTCAAGAGTAGTTTTTGCCCATTCTAATGTATACAAATCCATTGTTTCAAACTCCCGAAACTTTCTCTTTACATCTGACGGGGATTAACCTCTAAATGAATGGTTTCATAAGGCATGAGTTTCAGTTTTTTTTTTTTTTTCATTTATTATGATACTCAAAATTTAAAATTTTAAATGAAAAAATAAATACTATCAAATTATGTGAACCAATCAAAAGTGGATAAGCAATGCCCTCTTTAAAGTCTGAACTCGTCACAGTCAGCGATACGGTTCTAAGGGGGGAAAGGGTGGCTGGTGAGGGACCATTTTGCAGTTAATAAACAAACCACGAACATCACATGTCACTCCGATTCTATCATTTTTCAACAAAGCCAATCGAATGGCCTTTTTGACTTCACCAACAAGTCCCCAACCAAACTACCAAAACATGTTTTGTTTTTTTTTTTTTTTTTTTTTAATTCCTATTTGCTGGATTAGGAGGAGGAGGATAAATCTACCGTGACCAAACTTGAACGTGAAGCAAATCATAAGATTTGGCACGTTAATTTCTACGTTAAATTAACAACCGCAGGTTAAGTAGCAAGTTTTGGCCCTTGTAGGTAAAGGGTAAAAGCTATGATTAAAATGGACAAAAAATTAAGATAATAATTAATACAACAATCTATGATTGGCTTGTACAATCATATTTATGTTTGTACAATTATATTTTTCGGTTTAATAAATTCATAATTTTCATTTAATTTAGGTGTACTGACAGTATAAAATTTTTTTACACTATCATCCAATTAAAATTTTCTATTTATATGACCATTCAAGTAGTGGATGATTATATCAAAAAGTTTTGCTGATGTGACAATTTATGATTGGATATCTGTGTAAAAAAATTTTATACTGACAGTGCATTTAAATTAAATAAAAAAAATTATATATGTTTCTATTATGTAAGGTTGCATTAATAATTTTATGGATAAATACATAAACTATTAAATGACTTTGCGGACAAAACACATTTTGCATCTTTCATATATTTAGCAAAAAGATAATAATCTAATTGTCATAATTATTTTGTCTAAATAACCAGTATTTACAGTTCATTAAACTTAAACCCAATACATTATTTAAGAAAAAAAGTGTCAAACTATTTGATTCAACTAAGTATTGATTTATTGTAATCAACCATTTTTAGGTGATTTAAATATTTGTTTGACGATATTTATAATTGAAGAATAATAAGTATTAAATAATTATGTTTGTTTTTGAATTTTCGATTAAATAATTAACAAATTTATTTATTCTATTATATTTAAGTTTCAATCTTTAAATAATTAATAAAAAATACTTATTATTTAATTACTTTTATTTTTATTGAAATATTAAAATGAAGAATTAAACATAACAATTATAATATTGATAGATAATATTGCATATTTCTTTTACTATTATTAAGTATTAGTATAATAAACTCTTCATTTATTATTTATGTTCTTTAATACCGATTATGTAGGATTGTCTAAATTAAAAAAAAAAATGCTTGTATGATATAAATTTTTTTAATTTTTTAAGTTATTCTTTTTAACTTACAAAAGAATCATTAAAATATTTTATAATTTTTTTAAATAATATGTAATTATCTTAATGTTTATACTTATATTTTAATTAAAAATATTTTTAAAAGAATAAATTCAAACAAAATAAACTCCACAAAGAAACTGTATACAAATTAAGAGACATGGGGCCCGTTAAAATACTAAAAGATATTGTACCACAATAGAACGCCAAATTTATTTACACCTCATAGTATGGCAATTACGAACTAAGCAAGTAATGATAGATCTGCATGAGCTTCACAGGGGAAAAAAAAAAAAGAGAAAAGAAGAGAAAAAAGAAGGAGAGGGGGGGGGGGGGAAGAAAGTAGAATTACATGACAATCGTGTTTTTGTATTTAAAACCGCCATCGTAAACCCACGATTTTTACTTAAATTTCATCAATCTCAACTATTTGACTAAGTTCACGTACGTAACAAGAATCTATATTTTTGTTGAACAACTAGTTGTGTTTTTATCATTTAATATGACAACAATTAACACTGATAATAGCGATGTGTTTTGTTGTACATGACGGATTCCATCAATCCGTGCAAGACATTTTAGACCTAGTAAAGGAAGCTTCTCGAAGCAGAGTTGAATGGATTCAACACCTTCAAATTACAGACAACTCCCTAGCTTTTCCTTTGAATTCTTAAAAAGTCATAGGCACATTCACAGACTGGGAGGCAATCTTTGATGCTTCTATTTTTAGATCTCCACAACTCCGTCCTTTGCACTGCCATATATATTAATTCAAGAATAATATAGTAACATTAACACAAACTCGAGTTTACTGTAAATTTTATATATGATAGCATCTCTATTAGAGATTAATTTTTATAGATGGTTAGTATAAAGGTTTTACATTGTTATTTAACTCTCTCTCTCTCTCTCTCTCTCTCTCTCTCTCTTTATATATATATATATATATATATATATATATATATGATTTTTGATGTAATATCCAACTGTAAGAGTTGAATATTTTTGTTTATATGATAATATATAATTAAATGAGTATGTATTCACATCACACAAAAAAATAATGTATTAAAATTAAGTTATATTTAACTTTGATGTATTGTTAATGTAAAATTTTTTATAAAATATTTTATTATGTATTGCTATATTATTAAGAGCATTTAAATCTTTCTATGTGCATACTTTAAAAGTCACACACATAAAAAAAATGTGATTAGTTGGACTGTATAAAATGTTGGTGGAGTGGGTTTATCTATGGTCTTCAATAATGATGGAGGGAGTATAAGATACTCACAATTATTGTAAAAAGTGTTTTTGATACCAATATATGAATGTGTATTCTAGTGTAAACGTCTAAGGATTTCAATATATTGAATGGGGATAGAATTGCCTCTTTCTACCATTTTCATGTTTCATACTAGTCTTTATTAGGGATCTATGTGTTAATCTCTAGTTATTTTAGTGTATCAATTATAGATTAACAAAAAATTTTCTCTTCAAAAAAAGGTTGGAGAAAGAGATAGAATAGGTTTCGTATCACCAATTAATATATTAAAATTCTCATAATTTTGAACATAAATGGATTCAACTTACATCTACTAATTTTATTTTGTCATTCAATAGAAATCCAAAAAATTGCTAACATAATTGATATTTAAGTAATTACTTATACATGACACTTTCCTAATTTCTATTAGATGATAATATAAAATTATTTTATATTATAATATATAAAGTTAATCTCAACATAAATTTCTATTTTTATGATATTGACAAATTTTGTGAGTATCATATTCTATGCATAACTTGTGGGGATGGTAACTTTCTCCCGAGAAAGTATCAAAATTAATTATATATATTATTTAAAAAGTTTGTCTTAAATTCGAATCTATATCCTATAATAATACTTAGAGGGATGGGCTAGGCCCCAATACTAAAGATTTTTGAATCCATACTAACTCACCGGTGCTAGCATAGACCCACCCGCATGTTAAAATAAACTCACCCCGCATGACACGCCGTCCAGCACTAGCGCGCATGTTAACCTCGGCGCATGTTATCACAGCTCCTGACTCCTCCGCTAGCTGTCGTTGGTTGAAGTGTGAAACATGTCCTTAAAATAGTACTGTTGTTTGTTCGAAAACATTATTCCAAAAACAATAGTAACAAAAAATATAGGAAAAACAAAATTTAGAAAATAGAATAAATTTATAAATTAAAAAGAAGACATAAGAAAGAGAGAGAAACAAACACATTCGGTATTTTGGCTTTGGTTCATGCTCTTTTCGACGAAGAGTACCCTCACACCTCGATTCAGATCATCCACACCACCAACACAAACGCAACATAGCACGAACTTCTTCTCTCAAATCCACCATAACCCACGTCGAATCTTCACAAATCACGCCAAACCCATTTCCTATTCTACCCTCAAAATCCCAAACCACCCCTCTTTATCCATCTTTTTCAGTTCACCGATCGCTATTCTAGCTAACCCATATAGGTCCATATTCCATTATTCTATGCACCCCTTTTTCTCTTCTTCGTTCTTTTGTTCTTTATTATGTGTTTCCTTGTATCCTTTTCCCACGCTATCTTCGTGCTTCTCCGTGTTACTCAGGTTAATGCAGGAGGTGATTCTCACGAAACGGACGTAAATTTTTGGCTGGTGGCACAAGCATGCACCGAGTGAGGGTGGATGCACGTGAGTGAGTGAAGAACCAAGGGAACTGAGCTAAGGAGCCGAGGCTTTTCATCGGTGAAGATGGCGAATCAGTTGGTGAAGGTGAGGAGGGAAACGATTGCGGCATGCATGACTTGTCCACTCTGCAACAAGCTCTTCAGGGAAGCCACCACCATATCCGAATGCCTTCACACGTGTGAGTGACCCCTTCGATCCCCCTTCAAATCCCTTCACCCTTTTCCTCAATCAGATGCAAAATTTCTCAAATTTTGAATCTTTTCTTATTATTTTGCGTTCTGGGTGCTCAAGTTTTTTGCCTTCTCCATGTGGGTTTGGTTCTTTTCTTTGACTCTTCTCCCCCTGATGGAGGGTTATTTCGTAATTTAATGCTTCTCAAGATGGTTTCTTCTCTCTCTCTCTCTCTCTCTCTCTCTAAGCACATCGAGGACGTGAATGCTAGACAGAAGGGCCTTGTAGTTGTGTTGCGCTGTTAATGTCCTAGGTGGAAAAGGTGTTTGAACTTTTGACTACAACCTCGACTGTGCATTTTAGTAAAATCACTTCCACCATACAAGGAGCTTCAATCCTAGTCTTTAGCTCATGCAACACTAGTGTCGTGGCAGCGGGCACATTACTATTATTTGCAATTTTCTTACATGTTGGACCGTGGGAAATATTTCACTTGGTGTTAATTTGTCATATTTTCATTTTAAAGTTAATTGGTGGTCTAGTTAGTTATCTTTGCGTGCAATTTTCTGAACGTCCCACTAATAGATATTTTCTTTTTTTTTTTTTCTGGTGGATTTTATTTAGTTTGCAGGAAGTGCATTTATGATAAGATTACAGATGAGGAATTAGAGTGCTGTCCAATATGCAACATTGATTTGGGTTGTGTTCCACTCGAAAAACTAAGGTCAGCCTTCTGCTTTTGACAGATTCCCAAGTTACCCCTCTCCCCTTGTACTTTTTCCTTTAAAAAGAAAAAGAATCAAACTTAAATGTCCCTCTATTATACGTTAGCATGGTTTTTAAGCTGTTGTCTTGTTTAATTTGCATGAAAGGTTTTTAAGAGTTTATTTTTTTGCAAGCCACCATAATTATTGTTATAAGGCTGCTAAAAATAGAGATACAACTACATAAGATAGAACCTTCCTTTGAAAAACAAATTATATTTTTGATTTGTGTAGACATGCACTTTGCGGCTCTTGAATACTGTTGATCTTTCAACATTTATTGAAACACCCTCAGGAGGAAGAAAAAAGAAACAAACAGCTGCCAAAGATCATACTGCAATGATCTGCAAGAATGAGGACGGCTGTTGCTAAGATACCCTATCAGGATAACAGTATATCAATTTTGTTACTTTGTGAAAACTAACTTGAGAAGAATCCACTCTCTATATGAGCAATCGTCATAATAATACATGCATATGAACTATAGTAGAAAAGGAAATAATATGCATTCAGTTTGACATCTTTCGATAATTTAGCTGATATATATAGTAATATATTCCTGACATACATTTCATATGTCTAATAATATATAGCATAACAAATGTAAAGTATTCAGGACATGTGAATCAAAAACTAAAGAAACAGTAAATAGTAAAATTAAAGTTAACAGTAAATAGTAACAACTATGTATACTATAAACTGATTGAATTTAATAAATTTTCATTTGAGATTATTAGTTGGAAACAGAATAAGAAACAAATAGTTTCAAAAAGGCCGTAATTCAATCCATAGATGAAATGACTGACATTTGAGAATGTTTAAATTTAAATTTATTATTTTTCCTTTATCTTTAAAAAAATTCATTTGTTTTGATTCCTAGTGAGTTATGAGGATATATTGTTTGCAGTCCTTACCCAAAATCGATGTATTTATCCTATTAACAAAGGACCTTGATTATACTAGTGCTTGGTTGGTTTAAGTGGTTCAGCTCTCCTAAAATAAGTTCTCAAATTCGAGTATGAAAAAAATTAGTGTCAGCAGAGTTTTAACTCATAACAGGCGACCCAGACTGGTGGTTTAGACCAAAAAAAGGGACCTTGATTATAAAATGACAGCAAATAGTGTGAGACTTAAGGGCAAATAGTGCTGAACTTGGATCAAAGAATAGGGATTATTCTCATGAAATTGATGAACTTTCTAGATGGAAAAAGAAAAGATATTGTTCTGAAATATCTGGAAAGAAGTAGACCAGGAAGACTGATAAAAGAGAAAAAACTTCTCTTTGAATGAATTACCTGTTGAACTGTTATGTATATCAGCTTTGGAAATGAAGCACACAGCAAAGTATTTAAAAAAAAAAAACACACACACACACACACAAATGATGATTTTGATATTCTCTTTCGGATTGTTACATGCTAAGTTGCAGACCTTGTTTTCTGATTATCAGGCCAGACCACACTTTGCAAGATGTAAGGGCCAAAGTTTTCCCCTTAAAGGGAAGAAAGGTGAAGACACCTGAACCTGCCCCCTCAGTACCCTTACCAGCTAGAAGAAAGGAGAGATCTCTTTCATCTTTGGTGGTCAGCACTCCAACGGTATCTACACAAGCAACCATGACAGGAAGAAGAACAAAACCTACAAGAAAGGCTAGTGGTCTCCGGGCCTCTAGTTTTTCCATTGAAAAGCCCATTAAAAAAGAGGAAGAATTACTAGAAGATCGTCCAGAGAGTTCAAGCTCACCTGACACTTCAAATAAGTTTGCTCAAAATACTACCGGGCAGGTTGTAGGAGAGACACTCTGCCTCTTCTCCTTGAGCTCATTATATATTGTTTATTATTTGTTATCTCAGTTCATTTGATTTTCCAGATTCTATTGGCATTAGTTTACTTATAATAGTATACTTGATTTTTTCTCTTGGTGCAGAGTTCGTCCCCTTATGAAGGCAATCAATCCTTACCCAATAAAGGAACAGAGAATGGTGCTGATCCATGGGATGCAAAATTGGATCTTTGGAAACCTTTGAATTGTTTAGTAGAGGTTGCAAGTAGGAGTAAATCTTTCAAGTCTAGTGTGCAAGGGTCTGATGCTAAACTAGAATCCATTCAAGTAAATGAGAGTGATTCTCAAGTGCAGAAAACCAAAAATAAGGAAAATAAACGCAAGGGGAAAATTGAGGATGAAAAAACTAGCACTTGTCCTGTCTCTTCAGATACAATAAAACCGAATAAATTGCGCAGAGTTCGCCGTAAAAAGGAACCTGCTTTTGGAGAATCAGGCATATCACCCCAAGCTGTGCTGGATTCTACCAGCAGCAAACTCTTAAGGACTGGTCCAATTTGGTTCTCCTTAGTAGCATCTGAGAATCAGTGAGATGTTATATCTTTGAAATTTAAATTAACAACTTCTATCTTGAAATGCTGTCCATATCATATATGTTTCATAAATCTTTTATTTTTTGGGGATATTTCTTTATTTACTAATTTCATACTAATGTTTCAGGGAAGGGGATGCCCCCTTGCCTCAAATTCCTGCAAGTTATGTGAGAATAAAGTAAGTTCCTTCTGACGTTCTTCACCTGCGTTGATGCTGCTTATTACTTTAGTTTTGATTTATTGCATGCTTTTAAAATAGGTATATTATGCTTGGAGCAATGTAGGACATCTATTTTTCTCGAAGTTCTTTTAGCTTGTGTTGATTATTATAAAATAAGATGTGAAAATTTATTCTTCTTGATATGATTAATGGAACACTAAATCATTGTCATTATGCTGAAGCACAACTAATGGAAGGTCAAAGTGATTGACTATTTGACTCTTGTTTCTATCATTCAAGATGTTGTGTGAAGTTTACTATAAGGAGAGTATATATATATATATATATATATATATATATATTAAAGCACATTCAATTGAGCTCTAAATGCAAATCCTAAAGGATTCTAGTTGGACCTCTCATTTTGTCTATTTTAAGATAAATCATTTATAATTCAAAGATAATTATCTCTCTGTTGTCGTCTGCAAGTCTTCCACAACAAGAGAATTTCACCTTTGTTGTTAGCAATTTAGATTATGGCATTACTATCACTCACATTTATTTTCCAGATCTCTCCATTCCATGTTATCCTCAATTATTTGTCATGCTTAAGATTGGGGACCATGATTGGGTTGGTCTTGGGACAGGCCAACTCCCTCTTTATATCTAGTTAGTGTATACTTTTAGTAACCTCATCTTTAGCCTTTACTTTTTGCCTTGTTTCTTCACTCGAGATTCTCGTACAATAAGGACTGTCCCTTATCCTTGTGGTTGGTTCATGACTAATGTGTTTGTTCTAACCAATTTTATGTTTGTCAGAAGACGAGCATATCAACGAAATTTAGCATAATACATGAAAAATAAAAATAAAAATAAAACTCAAGTTCAATAGAGAAATATCTCAACAAAGGGGCCATGAGTGTGGGTAAATGATTGGCTGTGTGGAATTAAGGAATTTAAATTTTAAAGTGTGTATGCTCTACAGAAATCTACAGACATACATAGATTTTTTTTTCCCATCAATAAATGTAGCATATGAATTCTCTCTAGATTAGTTTCCATTTCTCTGATGTATTTATTTTGAGAAACTTATTTTCAATTTTTTTATAGTCAAGGAAGTAGAAGAATGTTTATATATGTGTGTATAAAACTTAAGATTTCATATAAGCTCTGCCAAGTACACACCTTACGTCATATTAAGAAAACAGCTGTATAATTTCCTCTTTCCACTTTTAGAATAAAGTATTTGTGTGGTCAATTACATATCCAAAATTTTCTTAGGAAGAAATATGAGATTTTTCCGTTATAGGGATCAACTGTATTGATTGTGAATATAAGAGCATTTGAACTTTCAAACAATGATTTACCAAAGTTCAGGCTTTTGATAAGGATCTGCGAGTGAAATGTTGATTGTATGCTGCATCTATACCATGCCAATGGACTATGTGTAATCAAGTTTAAATGGTCTCTTTGAGCTATTAGATGATATAAACATGCTTAAGAAATAATTTTTGCTCTATCTTTGCTGCTGCTGAAGCTTCCTAAAATGTAGAGATCTAACCGAACCAGAATATGACATCCTGTTGATTTTTAATTTTTCTTCTGTTTATCCCAGGGATGGAAACGTACCTGTCTCATTTATCCAAAAATACCTGGTGAAGAAACTAGAGCTGACCAGTGAAGCAGAGGTAACTCTCTCCTTTTGTAATATATCCAAAAGACATTGATGTATTTGTGAACGAGTGAGCGTGGAAGTTGTTAGCGTCTTGTTTGGTTTCTCTCAGCATAATTTGACTTAAGAGTTATGTTGGTTGCACACAATTTGGAACTCGCATAACACATAAAGTGAGGTGGTGGGCCATTGATTTTGACAAAGAAAAAGGGTACAGAAAAGGAGGGAAGAAAGGAATGGTGTTGGTTGATGTATGTGGGTTATGTTAAGGAACTATCATGTGTTAGTAACATGTCCCTTTCGTTACTGCTGTGTCTATATGAGCTAAGTTAATGTTGTCTGCTGCGTTAAAGTATTCACAATTTGGTTGTACTTGAAGTATTCCACTTGTCTTTTGAGCTCTTGAAATGTTGCATCATTTGAAGACAATAAGCAGTAGCCTTGAATTACACCACTCTTTCTATGACAGAAACGTCATCTGAAGCATGTAGCCAACTCCACCTAGTGGGATAAGGCATAGTTTTTGGTATTGTTGGTATTTTTTTTTTTTTTTTTTCTATCCTTTTTCTTGGTTTGTTCTAACAGATTGAAAGTAGAGCAACGGCACTGGTTTATGTGTCGCTCACTCTTCAGTTGTTTCTTTTGGCAGGTTGAGATTAAGTGTATGGGACAACCAGTGCTCCCTACACTGCGGCTACATAATTTGGTTGAGTTGTGGCTGGATTCAGCGTCCACATCACAGCGAATTCCAGCAACCATTGGGTCCTCAGCAAAGGATTTTGTGATGGTCCTAGCCTATGCTCGGAAGGTCCCACACCCTTGATCATGGTTCCCCTCCTTCACATTTTTAATGCACCTTGAAAATTTTCATCACAGCATAATCACTTCCCCACCTGCATGTATACTGAACATGCCTACTGCAGTCATCATGTTGCCCGAAGCAGCAGGATCTTGGAGGATAAGAAGGGCCAAATAAATTATAAAGCAATACCCTCCATAAAAGGCATATCCATCTGCCAATTAGTGTAGCATGATGATTTTGGCCGGTCGTTGTAATGATCATTACATCCTGATTTTTCAAGAGTGTTCTATTTTCCCATTCGCTTAGTCCAATAATTTGAAGTGCACATGTGACTTAGAGATATAAGTAGCTACACGCCACCATGCGTGGTTAGAAGAGACTATTTATTGTGATTTTGACATTTTAATCAGGAGTATTTTTTCCCCTTATTCTTTTTTGTTCGGTTTACAATATGAATTGACTTTTATTGTGATTTTTCACATATTATTATTATTATTATTATTATAAGGAGCCCCATGCGGCTCACCGGCATTATTTGATAATAAACTATTTTCGATGATAATATGAATAAGAATTTAATTTTGATTGTGTAAAAAGATTTTTATACAATAATTTAATCATATATAAAAGTTATACATTTAATAACAAATGATTGGACAATGATGTATCACAATTAATCTGTCAAGAAACTGGAGTATATCTGATAATAACATGCTCGCCACAATTGGCTCAGTTAAAACCACTAATTACAATTGCAGTTTAAATCTTGAAAATAAATGATTTATAATCTCATTAATGGTTTTGCCGGCATCCCTCACTTCCTTTCTGTTTGTGAATAAGCAAATATTCAAACACTCTAATTATCTTCAAAAAAAGAAAAAATAAAGAGAATAAATTATATTAACCTCTCGTGGTATTAGGTTATTTTACACATTGCATCTTTCGATTTTTTATGCCTACATTTAGGGGAGGTCAATGCTATGTTTACAAAAATATTTAATGTCATATTTTATAAAATATAATAATATAATATGTAATATCATTTATATTTCAAAAGATGTCAATGTACATTTTTGAAAAGTAAAAGATGTCATATTTAATATCACTTAATCTTAAAAAAAATCAATAAAATTTACTCCAAAAAAAAAAACAACCTCAGACTGACAAAGGAATTTTCTTTTTCTTCCTTTCACATTTTTTAAACAAATGTTCCGTACATAGTGCGTCTACCGTGCAGAAGTTGAAACTGCGGCGAAGTACTTCATTACCGTCAATCACTCGTCGATTTGAGAAGAATGGACTTCTAGTTCAGGCATGAGTCCAGTTAAAGGTTTTTACCCCCTTGCTTGGTATTGGCGAAAATTAAACACAAACTTCGAACCAAAAAAGAAAAAAGGGGGATGTCACGTTCAGATTCAGAGGATGCCTTTGATTTACAATTTTCTGAATTCAGTGATAGCCGCATCAGCCATTGGTGTCTAGTCTTTTCTTCTCTTGTCAATGTATGTAATGCCAAGTGGGCCGCAAGCCTCTCTTCTTTTTTCTTTCTTTTCTTTTCTTCCATAAAATAAAGTATGGGAAATTTAACAATATATCACTGAGTCAAAAGGGGTCACTCAATTGTCCGGAACAAACTTCACTGTACTATTTAAAATTTGCCAGAAACACCTTGCGACTAGAGTTAAGGCGAGGCCTACTAATAGAATATTAAAATATGTCATCTTTCCAATATCTTGCAGCGTTTGAAAAATATAATATAATATAATAGCCATTTGAAATCAACGTAGCCCTCTCAATCCGGGTCAGGGTAATTGTATGTACGAATGTAGGTCAACCTTCCTTTAATCGCAAAATGCAGGTTAAAGCTCCATCAAGCAAGAGGGACGTACCCCTGATTCATGGATGCAGCAAGCAGAAAATGAAATAATTTGACTCAAAGCAGAAATTTTTTGCTGCAGACACCGCCTACTGCAACATAAATGATGGATCACTTTCCTATAAACCCTTAAGACTCCAACAACCACTGAACTGATATACTAAACTTCTGCTCGTTTAGTTGTCATCTAGTTAGGCATGCATTTGCATTCCGCATAACAGAACATATACCGAATAACAAGACAATTTTGTTCATATTCGAGGGAATATACACACATTTAAGAAGAAAGTTTAAGTAGTATTTTGCTAAGTGAAAAGTGATAATAAGCATATGTTCATCTAATAATGGACTGACACAGATTAGCAAAATCTTATGGTACTTTAGTCCGGTGATTTCAGAAAACTTATATCCATACCATGCATCTATAAGGTTATGGTACATTTCTCACAAAGAGTTACCACTTGCCAGATATTTCAAATCCAAATATCCAAGATATTGGGATCTTAAGAATCCCAGGCTTCAGGAACTTCACTAGAGACTACTGAAAAGCATTGGCATTCCGTGGTTCTGTTTTTGCCTCCTTCAACTGTTTGGCTCTTTCAGCACTTTACTCACATGGGAGACTTAAAAAAGGCTATGCGCCATCAGAATAACACATGCAGGCCTTATTCAACGAAAACTCAGGATCTCAAAACAAAGTAAGCCGGGCCACCATAAAAAGCAAACGCTTTACCCCAATGCAAACTCCAAATATTGTGGGGTATGCCATTCTGGAACATATGTTTTCTTCTTTTGGTACACTGAACATATGTTTTCTTTTACCATGGTTTTGGGCACCCAAAAATGTTGAAAAGAACATAATAAAGCTTCTTACACATTTCTACAGTACACATTACCTCACATCAGTATGAGAGGTTACAATTAAAAATGTAAATGTGCAGAAATTTTGGTGGACCCAATTGTAATAAGATGATGGAATATGCAAATGTGAAGTGATGTACATGCCAGTGTACCTAACATTATTATAAAATTAGAGTAAAGCCCCCTTTTTAGTCTACAATAGATACTTTTTTTTTTTTTTTTTGAACTGGTACAATAGATACATTTGTTATCACTTCAGTACCAGAGAAATTAATCTAATCATTTTAGCTCTGCAAAGTTTAAATTCCCAATAATTTAATTCCTTCACTCATTACAGACTAATATTGTCAGCGAAAAGGTGACATGATATCATATATTCAAATATTGAACATTGGTATTCACAATTTGAAGGAAAAATTCAAATATTTGAACATGACACCCCATACTGGAAAAATAATTAGCCTTCAGTATTCAAATATTATGATGTCATGCAAGCTTTCTAACAAGTACGCCAGAAGCAAATGGATAAAGGAACTAAATTATTGGAGATTTCAACTTTGAGAGATTAAATTAACAAAATTAGTCTTCAAAAGCCTAAATAAATTAAATAATAGATGTGTCTTTCATGAACAATAAAGAGGACTTTACTCTAAAACAATACAATCAGGATGACAAACTGAAATGCATTCGACCATTACAATGAGAACTAATAAACTAGACAAATAAAGTGGAAACCTGAACCAAATAGTTGACTCCTCAATGCAACCAAAACCTACCTACATTTGAGAAACTTACATAGGATGACCAAGTACCAACGTATTACTATGCCAAACCAAATCAAAATCAAACCAGCACCACCAACAACAACAACCAGCCTTATCCCATTAGGTATGATTGACTACATGAACCATAGAACAACATAAAACATCATATTGTTCTATCATAATCCATGTCATACCAAGTCATACCAATTCGGCAAAGTTTTAAACCGTCGAAATATTATTTAAAAGGAAAAAAAAAAAAAACCAGCGATATATTAAAATTGAAACTTAAAGTACACAAATCGAACCCTTGAAACTTATCCAAGAATTTACACATTCAAAACCCCCTCCTAAGTTCTAATCCATATAAGAAAAGCCACTATACACCATTTTGTTTCATAACAACTCGTCCTAGCAAGAATGCATGAACATATAATAACCTCCCTGTAACCAATTTTGCTCAAAATAAAAAAACCACGGTGTCATATTTCCATAATAAACCAAATGTATGCAATGTAATAAAAAACCAAACAACTAAGAAAATCATTATCAACCATCACCTATATTACATTGTACCCGGTCGTTGTTGTTGTTCTCTTGGTGGGGCTTCCCACAACCGAAAGCAACCCTCCTCCATCATACCCGTCAGTTTCATCCACATACAAATCCTCAGTGCTCCTAAACGCCGCGTGCAACAAAACCACCGCAACCCCAACGAGCACAGACACCAGCACGTTCAGCCACACGCCGGTGAGCGCCACCGCCACCACGGTCACCGCCGCGAGCGCCGCCGCCACCGCCCTATCGTCCACCACGCGCCCGAACAGCTCCACCGGCCGGTCCCTGAAGAAGTAGAGGAAGAACCACGCGGCGAGCGCAACGAGGAACACGATGATGGAAAAAGGGTGCCACAAGAGGCTGAGGAAGAGGATGAAGAGAATGATCATGGCGTAGTTCACGCGGAAGTGGTCGAGGTTGCGCCTCACGCGCAGGGAGGCCTCGCCGAGGGAATAGGGGCGCGTGAAGGAGTAGAGGGCGAACACCTCCTCCCATGGGCGACGCGTGGGGAAGGCCCGTGGAGTTGAGGTTGCCACGCGTGAGACGAAGTAGGTGCCGGTGGCGTTGGAGGATGAGGGGGAAGGGAGGGAGGTGTAATTGGGAGCTGAAGAAGACATCACATAAGAGAGAGTGAAAACTTGGAAATTTTTGAAGAACGCAACCCCAAGTGATTTTTTGATTAAAGTTGGAAACCTTGAGGTGGATTGGATCGAAATTGATGAGACTTGGATCCGATTGTGGAACCCTAATCGGCAATTTTGAAGTTGCAGTTGCTGGGCGTGAGCGTGTGAGGGAGAAGAAGAAAGGTGGAAGGTGTGTCCGCGTTGTGTTTGCGGGATAAACGGTGTCGTTTATGTGTTTAGGGCGATAAAAGGGGAAAGACCGAAAGAGTGAAGAGTCTTCGCTGTCGTTTACTTGCTGATTAACGGTGACAGCGAGTGCATGAAATCCTGTAGAGCGCTGAAGGGGTTGTCGGGTCCCACTGTGCAGCAACGTGACTGACAAGTGGCCAGCGCGTTTATGCATGGTGTGCATAATTTCGTCCATAATTTTTCTGGTTTATTGTTCATAATTATTATTAAGAATTGGCCACTTAGAAAAAGAATTTAATTTGAACATATTAATAATATAAAAAATTATCATCTAATTATTTATTATCATATTAATAAGTATAATTGAAATTTTTATCCATTATTAAATTATTATATAAATAAAAAAATTTATTAAATAATAATATAAATTTTTTTTATATA
Organism: Pterocarpus santalinus; assembly: GCA_031439595.1. Classification (NCBI taxonomy): domain Eukaryota; kingdom Viridiplantae; phylum Streptophyta; class Magnoliopsida; order Fabales; family Fabaceae; genus Pterocarpus; species Pterocarpus santalinus. The sequence goes on from CM062532.1 coordinate 66,898,372, forward strand.
ATACATCCTAATTAAATCCTGAAAAAATAGAGATCGATATTTGACATTTTCAACTTTAACTAAATGTTAGTTCACATTGTGGCAACAAGTTAAAATAATGCAGAATAGAATATTATGATATATCTCTTCAGCTGTCGAGATGTTCAGCTATATTGAACAAAGTCAAAAGAGGAGAATAATAGGGGGGAACAATTGAACGAGAAAGTTTAGGTGTTCCTAGAAATTGAAGTAACAAACAATAATGCTTCACAAAACTAAAATGGTGAAAAATAAATGAACAAAGTAATAACTTATTTTTTACTCTAATTAGTAACAAGCGAAAAATGTTCAGTCTGGGATTTGGAAATGACGAATGGCAAAGTAAGCCACAAAGCTGTGCATGTATGCTAGTGCTAATTAAAGCGTAGTGAAACACGTTAGTATCAAAGGTTGAACAAAATTGAGCAGGGAAAGCGTTCTCTAACTCTTTGCTCCTCGAGTGGGGAAGCTTGCAAGGGTGAGACTAATCTCTATTAACACCTACTGATCAACCGTATCCCATAAAAATGCAGCATGTTCATGTTTGTTTTGATTTAGAATGTTCGTTGCTAATATTATTACCACCTAACTTATCTACATCTGGAATTACTATTAATCCTGAGAAAATTTCGGCCGAGAACATTGTAATTGGGGGTGAAATGCATTCTGCTGATTTTTGGGTGCAGGATCAGTGGAAGTTCAAAGTCAATATTCCAACCACTTACCTGAAACCGAGCTTAAGCTTAAGGTACTAGCTTGAGAGTATCTAACAGTAACACATTGCCAACTATTGTCCCCTTCCCTTTCACCTATTCCTCGCAGAAAAAATGGAAGAGCAAGCAATTATGACCACAATTTTCAAATAGTACTGTATTCTTATATTGAAGTGCCGGAGATGCCTGAAAGAAGTTATTAAACTTGAACTGATAACCGACTTGGCTTAGGCATTAGGTCGTTGGTTCAATCAGTGGTCTATTGATTGATCCAGTTGAATTAGATATAAATAAAAAAATATATAAATATACATTTAATTTTAAACAAACATACTTAGATAACACAAAAATTTTTAGATCAATTGGGCACAATTAATATTCTTTTATCTAAAACCTTAAGATTTGAGAATCTTAAAAAAAAAAAAAAGGGTTTTAAAGCAATTGGAGCCCAAAAATAGTGTAATCTAATAACTCTCATAAAATGATAAAAAAGAAAAAACTTCTTTCTTCAAAGCCAAAGTCATCAAGCGTTGTGCAACTATGCAAGGAAGCACTTCGAGATGGTATGGGTCTTCCACGTTCTCTAATAACCTTGTGATTTTAGACCAAAAAAACAAAAAAATTCTTTCTTTCTAATCCTCTATACGGTCGGCCTTTTTCTTCTTCTTTCTTTATGAGAGATTGGCAATGCAAAAAAAAAAAAAAAAAAAACAACAACAACAACGCATAGGGAGTTGCGGCAGGAAGCAATGGCGGTGATGCTGAGTGTGATTGGGCGACAACGGTCTCGTGGGATAGCTCGATCTCGTACGGCAGTTGCGGATCAGGCTCAAAATGGTAGGTGATGTGGTGGTAGCGTTGTTGACGGAGGTGAACACGATGCTGCGAGTGGTGTCAGATCATAATTATTGGTAATGGAGGTTTGATGGTTGAAGGTTAATGTTGGGTTAGGGCGGTTATTGGCGGTAGCAATGGTGGCCAAGTGACGTTTCTTCATTTAGGGGAAAAAATGCATAACTCGATCTAGTTTAACCAATTGGCAGGATCACCAATTTTAGCAAAAAGCCCCCGAATTGAACCAAGTCGCTCTGGTTCTGCTACATGTCCAATCCTTAGAATAACTTGGTTGGCCGGTTCATCGGTCCGACCAACCTTTTTGAGCTAAGTTTACATTGAAATCATCAAAATTTTATTTTTATTTAATAAAGATAATCCGTAGAATATAATGTATATAACACAAAACTAAATTGACATCGATAAATTAACTTCATCATAAAATCAAGATGGTTCAAAGTATTAGTATTAAAGTACATAAAAAAAATCCATAAAAAGTGTACATAAAAATTGACATAATGCATCGCCTACGTCTAGAGGTGCACGACATCTTCGAGGACTACTACGTAGTACTACATGGAAAGGATTCAGGCGTAAGGTGGGGTTCATCGTCATCTTCCTTTTATCTCTCAGTTTGTGTATGCATGCAGTGGTGGTGTTGTAAATGTAATTGCAACAGTGATGGTTTGCATAACTTCCTGCGATGAGTATGCGCAGCGATCCGTTCACTTGTTAACTTTTTTATACTCCTTGCTTATCTTTTTCCTTTTCATGCGCTCTTTATGCAATCTCTGTTTGGATGCAGATACATTCAATTGCATTTTTGTATCCCATGTCCTATATACACTAAATTGTGTGTCCTTTCTTTTCTAAAATAATTGTTGAATTGAAATTGGATATGAGAAGTGATTGGGGGATTCATATCTCATGGGATATTGTGTCGACTTACACTCTATTTGTAATTATATAGGGTGTGAGTCAGCATGATATACCATAAAAAATGAGTCCCTCAAATATTTCTCTTCAAATATATATATATATATATAGGCGCGGTGTGTCATGTAATTCAGACAATGATGGCAAATTGGTACTCAATGTCACTAATGATTGAGAGGTACTAATCCTAATCTTTTGGTTTCAATTTCTAATTATTACTTGTGCTCTTTTGTTTCTTTTTTATTACTCACTCATCAATTAGGAAAGTGGAAGTGCAAGCCAAGTCTTTGTTTAATTATTCAAATATGGAAATCTTATCCTATAAGAGGAGTTTCTTCACCTAATCTTTTTTGTGACCTCTTTCATCCCTAATATCTTATCTCATGACTCAAATTTATTAAGGTTAGACAATTTCTTGAGCTGATCATGAATCCTTTATAATTAAATTCCTTAAATAACCCCAATACATAATCTCATATTTGTAATGATGGTTGCTACATATGTAATATTTAGGGTGTGTTTGATATGAGAGCAAAATTGATATGAACCCCGTATAGAAACACGACACTCGTAAGAGATTTGGAACCGTATGACGTCTATAATTCTTACTCAACATGTGAATAAAAACCTTGAAATATGCTCCCACGACTTTCAATCAATCCGTGATGGAGAATCTTATGATAACAATTAGGATTCTTGACCCATTATTTATAGATGAAATAATAACCAAGAATATCAAGAATTCACAAAGTATGAAAGTAAAAGGATTAAACCTCACAATTGTATTGATAGTAAAACTCTAAAGAGTCTATAGGCCAATTGCTTATTTAAATATAAATCCTAAAAATTAATAAAAACAAAAATTATTTAATTCCTATCTATAGAAGTGATACTAAAAGATTTTATTCTAAATAAATATCTTAAATGATAAATTCTAAATAAATTATAAATAAATCTGGAACAAATTCTAATTTACTAACCCCAATTAAATCCAAATAAAAAAAATTCAATCCCAAAATATCTTAATAACTAATCTCCAATTAATGAGCCAAAACACAAATGATGATAATCTCTTCCAAATCAATCCAAAAAATGAGGTCGTTCCAAGTTAGCTCATATCTCTAATTTGGATCCTTGTACCTCAATCAACTAGATCTCTTGTGCTATGGTTTCCATCACTTGCACCGTGGTACTCATAAAAATTGAGGGAAAATTTTCATAGAATAGCGGCATGTGTAATTTTAGAGGAAGAGTAATGATAAACTTGGGCCTACTTTAGTTCAGGAAACTAGTGAGTCCTATGCACCTTCCGTCAAAGAGATGTTTTGCCTTAGCTCCAGGCCTCCAGTAGACTCACCAATTTCCCAGGCTGAAGTTGGACTAGGCTTATTATTACCCTTCCTCTTAAATTAAGGTCTGCTATTTTTCCCTTTAAGATATTTTTGCTTCTTTCTATCCCTACTCTTGTGAGATGTCAGATAAACAACATGGCTCTTGTCCATTTTCATAGTCTCCTCTTCAGTAAGGATAGAAATCAGCTCGTCAATTGTCTAGTCTCCCTTTTGTACGATAAAAGTGCTCAGAACATCAAAATCAAAAGGAAGAGACACAAACACTTGTTAAACCAAAAAGTTCTCTCCCTGTTTCGCTTTCATGCACTTCAACTTGTTATAGCAGTTGACAAATCCAAATAGATCAGTCCTTGAATGTAGTTTAATATGCCGAATGTGATAGATTTTAAGTGTTATGATGGAGAAATACAGAACTCGTGCGAACATTCCAAATTTTGAATTCTTCCTATGAGGTTCCGGAGCATAGCCCCAATTGCCTCACCACTTACTTTGTAAATCAAATCGAGTTTAGGATACCCATCAACGTGAGTATTGGCCAATTAAGTGTTGCTCTTAGCAATTAAAATTTTACCTTTGAGCTAATAAGTGAATTCCAAATTATCCATGAGTAATTTGAAGGTTTGATATAGAAATTATATAAATTTATTAACTTTTGTACATGCCATCGTTAATGGTGCTCTGCATACATTCTTGTTGCATATACTGCAGCAGGGGAATGTTATTCTTGATTGATACTGACAGAAACATCCTTGGGCAAGATATTATCAAATTGTGAAACATCCTTTTGGTGAAGTTGTCCTTATCTTGGAGGCATGAAAAGTCGAAGCTTTTCTAGAATGTTAAGTCTGGACACATACAAGTGACAAGCAAGAGAATATTGTGATTAGTAACTTCATCTGTTTTGCTAATATATTGAAGACATGTAACGGAAGATTTTCGGTTACCCCATTGGACCAAAGAAGCAAAGATTTATATGCCGTGTTATGTCTAATGCTAAGGAATAAGGATGATGCTAATGCTATCTCTATGAATCTCCCCCAGTGAAGGAATCAATTCAGCGGCACTACTTTACTGTGAACAATTATATTCCTTTTGGCTTTGGGAACGCGCTGATCAATGACAAGTTCTCCATTATTTGTGCTGCTGGCATGTTCCTTTCTGTTGAGGTGCCGGAGGAATTACTCTTTGCCAAATGGAGAATCCTCATCGGTGGTTATTAAAAGTCACACACTTCAAAACTTGCCTTTTGCTATAGGAGGAAATGTTATTCAAGTGAAATGTGCCTTCTTGCATCATTGAACTTTGTCGTGACTTCAGTTTTTGCTTGGCTATTTAAAAGAATAGAATATTCATTTTCGTCACTTGTATGAATCTCATGGACGCAGCATATTCCTTGCATTTGAACAAAAGCTTCTCTTCTATGCTGCCCCTTGCAGCCTCAATCACATATTAATGTTCCTACTTCCTATCGTTGATTGTTCTTGCCAGTTTCTGAAGCATAAGACGGGCCAAGCACAAGAGGGTAAGAAGATGGGGAAAAAAAAAATGTATATGATCTTTACTTTGATGGCTCGGGGACTAGAGGTTAAGTCTCATATTATACTGTTATGTTACACTTTTTGTTTGGTAAATTTGGACATCTTTATCTGAGAAATAATTTTGAAATTGTTCTCATCGGATTATAGTACATGTCGGAATCAAGCAGATGTTTAGAACATAAAATGCTAAACATGCAGATGTTTTTATGCATAATTAGATACATGTGTCATGACGGGTCTACATGACAATGACTGATTACTGTATTTGAAACTAAATATTTGTAGGACTTACAGTTCCAAAGTTGTTACATTTAGCCTTATCTCCAAAGATACATCACTCTGTATTGAATTTGGTATAACAAATTATGTATGAATAGCATTACTCGTTTTAAACGACACTGAGCTTCAGTGCCCATAAATGTTCCTCGATAGGTATCACTTTGACACGGATCTGACAGCATGTTACCTAGCCAATTTTTGTGATGGTAAACTAGTGCTTCTTTTACCAGGCCGAAATGTTACAACAGTTCCATGGTTTACTGCCTTATTCCATGCTGATGATAATGGTTTGTCACACTTTTTTTATTAAAAGAAAGAAAAATATTTCTCCAAATTATGCAGTGGATATATTTCTCCAAACCATCATCTCATACTTCCCTACAAATAGGGTGGTTGGGTTGAGGAACATTGTGAGGGCACCTAATTAAGGTTTAAACTTTAAGCTAAACATGTTTTGGGCTAACAGATTTTATTTCTTTCTAGACTTATCTCGGGCTTCAACATGAACCTGACTACAAATTATATAGATCGATCCAACTTGATATGTACAACTTTTTAGTCTCTATGGTCCATTTGAAGCGCTTTTAGGTGTAAGTTTCTGCTGACCCCAAAAAAACAAGGCGTGACTTGCAGACACATTAATATTAGTATTGGTTGACGCAATTCTGTTGTCAAATGATGGAATCTAATTCGTTGTAAAGTGCCAAATCTGTAGTTGCTGTTCGGGAGAGGGATGGCTAATCAGCAATGAAAGTTTCCAATATGATAACGTGCATGTTAATTTTATGTAAAATCAAAATGCAGCGAGCAAGAAATTTCCTCCGTGACATATCAGCATTTATCATTTTATCTGTTACTACAATTTCAGTATCTAATCATGACCGTACTTTAGATAGTCCTAAACCTGCTTCCCCAGATCCCCAGGTGGCCTCTTTGCTTTTGTCTGCTTTATTGGCCCATTTAAAAAAGCTAAAGCGTTAGATCCATGTGCATTGAATAAAAGCTTGTAAACTTGTTGCCCCCTTTTTTCATCTCCCATAAAAGATGGTAAAGAAGCAGAGGCAATTTGGAAAATATTCTTCAATCAAGTAAAGCAAAACAGAAGGACAGAATGTTTTTTTTTTTTAGTGGGTAATGTGCCATGACAAAGTGCATTGTTTTGCTTTAATTTAATTTGGTTTGTTCCTATCTCAGTGGGGTCCTGGCCTCCAACGGTACTCTAGCTAGTACTATTTGCTTTTCTGTTCCCAAGGGCATATGGTGTCCGCTTGCATTCACTTCTGTGATATCTGACGGTTTGTTAGTGTATGTGGATGTGTGAGTTTAGTTCCTTGATTCTGGAACAAGAACGCAATAATCAGAAGGAATTAAGAATCAGGGATTTTATGGTTCCTTCTAAGGGTTTATGTATAGATAATATATGACTAAGGAGGAAAATTATGCTAATTATGAATTTTTTATATAGTTGAAGGAATGTGAGAAATGCTTATTTGTATTAAAAGCATGTTGATTAACAATATGCCACACTAGACCTCATAAAATAAAAAGGAAGGCAATGTTAAGAGTATGCTGTGCCACCTAGGAAGAAATTGAACAATGGACGAATAACTCAGCATGCAGCACTACCTGAAGGTGGAAAAGAGAGAGGTTTTTTTCCTTGAACATACGGCGACCAATAAAAGATTTCAATCTTTCATCACTGTAGCTTTTAGACTAAAGATTGCTTTAGAATTTTATATATCTACCAGTTTCATCTTAACCGATTCAAAAGACTCCCGTAGACATTCACTGAGTTTAGTCTATGAATTCACTTTTGAATATACTTAGTAAGTTGAAAAATCGGACGTAAAGGTTTGGACTTTGGACATACATTTTTAGTAATTGCGAGATGGTAAATAGTATAGATATTATGCAACATAATTAAATAGTGTCAGTCTTAATTATTTGTTACGTACTTTCCCTGTATTAGATAAATACGGGATATTTTTATCCCAACTTTTCAACCAATGTATTTCTAACGGCCTCCATCTGGTTATTTAACTCAAGGTTGAATTGCTCAGGCAGAAGTTAATTTTAGATTATGAATTTCTATTAGACTGGAATTAATATAAGGGATTGTCACTAATTGTGAGTATTATCTGCTTTTTATTTTATTACTTTTGGAACTTGTTTTTGAAAAATAATTATTCAAACAAATTTTTTATTTTTTATCATTATAAAATTGTTTTAGAAATTAATTTGCTAAACAGATTTTTTTATTCTTTTATTTTTTTAAAAAATTGAATTTAGACTTATTTTCTAAAACAACTTTAAAGAACTAAAAACTAAAAACACATTCAAGCAGGCCCACATATTTTTGTCGTTATAAACCTAATTCGTTTGTTGCCACACACACATATTCGTTATACATATGGTTGGATGGAAAAAGAAAATAAATAAATTAAAAAAAAAAAAAACTCTGATCTAAACTGTACCATTTCCTTTTATTTAATTTCTTTTAAAAGATGGACAGAAATTTTCAGTGTGTTACAGCAAACTCCTTTTAATTATTAACAATAAGTAATATAATAAACTTTATGATTTTAACTAATATATATTTATTTTTAGTTAATATATTTGAAAGTAAATATTAAGAGGATTAATTATACAGATATTTTAAAAAATATAAGAAAAATCAAACGCTAACATTCAATCTTACATACATTTCTAGAAGGTCAATGTGGATGGTTGCATTTGAATGAAGAGAACTAGTGGAATACGCTTGAATTGATCGAAACTTGTGGTGCACTAATGTGATGCCAAATCTCATTCTCATTCGAATGAGATGTGCAGTATGACAAATTTGGCATATGAGGGCTGGTGGTCTTGTTGCTCTCCAGATGAAAGCAAAATTCAGCTTGTATAATGTATATACTTTTAAACGAGCCATGGCCTTCATTAATTGTATTGAAACTGAAGACAGGGTCATTATCTCTACAGTACAAGACTATCTGCCAACTACCCATGTCATTTAAGGAACAATTTTTTTTTTATTTTCTAAATATGACAACATCATTGAAATGACTTGAATTTTAATATTTAAGGACTGTCTCAACGCTCGACATTACAAGACTATCCGTCAACGACCCCTGTCGTCTAAGGGACAATATTCGTTTTTTCCGTTAATGTAACAATATTATTAAAATGATTTGAATTTTAGCCTTTAAGTATCAAGCAAACAAGTTATTTATAAAAATTTATTGAACAGTATGTCCTAATTATAAACTGAGGTGAACTTTTTTAACTTAAAAAATATAATAGTGATGCATTTTCTTGTACACTATAAATTAATTTTATGTTATTATATATATAGGTTTTGAAATAATCATTGAAACAGTCAAATATACAAAAATATTTATACTATTAATATATTAAAATTAAATTCTAATTTAATTTTTCTTACCAAAAGTAACATAATTGAGGGTTCAAAGTTACATTATATTACTTGGGAAAAATGAAAAATTATAGAATGCAAAGGCGGAGCCAAAGGGGAATTAGGGGATGCTATGATTTCCCCAACTTAGCCTTTTTTTTTTTTGAAAAAAAATATTATTTGTTAGCCCTGGCCTAAACAAAAATAAAAAAGTTATAAGTATATAATCAATCTTATATGTATATTTGATATGTATAATTTAGATAGACTATAAATATGTTTGTATATCTTTTTTTATTTTTTATAAGTATTTTTTTATTAGAAACAAACTCTATTTAAATATTATGAAATATTTAAATATGGATAATTTTTTCAACTAAAATTCGAATTATAATTCATCACATTATAGTGGATTAATCACTTAATGCTAAATCAAACTTCAGTTAGTGATATATTGATATAATTTATATAATATTAATTACGTAGTATATCTTTTTATGGCAATTTTTAATTTTATTTCATTAATATATTTAGTCTGATTTCTGCTATAAAATTTTTGACTCCCTCTCATGATAAAATGGATGAAAGTTGAGATGAAAACGTTGACTTCGATTCCCTCTAAATAGAAGGCGCGCTACAAGCGTACCGGTTTGAAGACTAATGCAGTTTAATATGGTTTTTTTTTTTTTTTCTCTTTTTACAAAGTGGAGGTTTCTTGGACTAGCCGTAAGCAGGTAATATATAAATATCAGTAGTATGTGATTTTCCTATACAACATTATGCTTCTAAAAGGACTTCATCAACAGTTACTAACTCATGTTATCTGAGAACATGGTCAATTTTATGTTGTGCAATAATTTTTCTCTTTCCAGTTGTGCAACTGTTATTCTTTGTGAACTAGTGTAATACATTATATCTTAATAAATATAAAAAATAATATTTATAATCTTTGAGTTAACTATATATAACTTGAAATAATTAGTGAAAAATCGAATCTACATATGTTAATTAGTTAACTATAAAAAGAAAGAAAAATAAAAAATGACTCCGCTCAATGTTGAGCACTCTAATCTAATCGCCTACAGCCCTCCACCGACTACGTTAAGAACGACAGCTGCCATGAACAAGGCACAAAGCGATAGCATTAGCATGTGCCAATTGTTTATTGATTAAATAAAGTTAAGAAATGGAGTAGTAATAATTAGTTGGCTACAAGGCGGCATCCTCTTCAGGCAGAGGCACGTACCATGGACAACAAGATCAGCATGTAACCGACAAGCAAGCCCTAACTAAAGGGATGTTATGAACACATGTAGGTTAAATTAATTTTTATAGTTGAAACTAAAAATAACAATGATGTGGTACAAAATTTAATGTTACTATGTTATAAGGAAAGGAAAACAGTATCTTACATTGGCGAAAGTATAGCACAAAGCAAACGAAGTAGAGTGGATCACATTACAGAAATTACTTTGATGCTATGTCCTAAGTAAAAAGTCAACGATGTGGGGCCTGCCAATTTACTTTGGGGTTTGGATTGAGACACTGAACAAGACAGCGTTCCATGGGGGCGCAAGATAGCACAGGGGCCAGGCACTCAAGCTGAATCACCACTTTAATTGGGTTACGCTTCAAGGGCATTTTGGTATTTGTTTTACGCGTGGCGGCAATGCATTCGATGATTTTTCTTGTAACGGCTACTTTGTTGGGGCAAAGCTCCCAGTTACTACATTGGACCCAATGTGGACTGAGGATTAACTATTAGTTGAACCCCTGTTACTGTAACTAGATATTTTTCTTGTGCTGTAAGTACTATTATTGAACATGATGAGTTTTCTTACAATATGATATTGAGAAATAATTAACGTATGAGATAGTCATAGCTTAAATGTGCAGACTAGAAGTTCGCCTTACTCTAAGGCATTCATGTAAGAATTTGTAGAGAGGTCATATTATTTATACGTACCTAAAATTCTAATACTTTAATATCTTTTTTTAACTTTTTTTTTTATCAATCATTTTATTTTTTTTACTTTCTTTTATAATTTTTTTTCTCTTTTCTATTTTTGGGTGTCTAAAATATCTATCTACCTCAATGATATAAAAAATATTTCTCTTTGTGAAGACATGACAAAATCCCTACTTACTCTCTTCAATGTTCAAACCGAATTTAGGGTGTGTTTGGTTGTATCTTGTTTTGGCAAAAAAATCACTTTTTTTATTAAAAAATTTAATTTTTATATATTTAGATAATTTTTTAAAATAATCAAAATATCAAAAAATTAATTTTTAATTTTTTTGTAAAATGTTAAAAAGAGTAATTTTTTAAAAAAAATTAATTTTTAATTTTTTTAATTATATATAAAATTTAAGTTTTATAATAACTTTTTTTAAAAGCTGAAACAAGCACATCCTTAAACTACCCATTATCGGTACTATTAAACTTAACATGTTTGGATCCACATTTTGGAGGATTAGACTAGATTTTAACATTCCAAAATTGATTTTACCAATTTTTGATGTTGTTTGATTTTTTGAAAACAAAATCAATTCTTATCTCTTGAATTAATTTTAGGAAAAGTGAAAATTTTTTCTTTCTATCAAAATTATTTTTAGAAAAATTACTAAATATAAATCATTTTACTTCAATTCTACCAAAATTAATTTTATTTACAATTAATTTTATAATAGCATAACTAAATACGCTATTATTTGATCATTTTTCATTATTGTTATATTACACAAAAAAAAAAAAAATTGACTTAGTTATGCGATTCTCTTTTTCTTCTTTTTATCATGTGAGCGAATCTCATTTGTATTTAGAAAGTCAAATGCAGTATCAACTTTATTTGAATTTGAAACTGGTAATGCCCGTTGAAATTAATAATTTGCTAGGTTATTATGTTTGAAATTGATCAACGTTTACTTGATTAGGATCACGGGAGTATTTTTTTTTTTATGAGACTGTATCCCCGGCACCTTGAAAGAATTACAAGACTATGGACTTTAAAATAGTGCGAGAGTCAATTTAAAATTTATATATTTAAATAATAATATTCCTTTATAAGAATAATTGTTTCCTTTTTGGGTAAACAAACAGTATTTAAGATAAAAGGTGTTGCTTATTTTAAAATGAGGATAAATTATTAACTTTTAACTAATAATAGATTTGAAATTTTTTAGATTTCTTTTGGTATCCTTGTTTTTATATTCAACTATTATAGTTTAATCACAAGTTTCATAAATCTTAAATATAATTCAAAATAATTTTAAAAATTAAGTAATTTGAGTTAGTGGGATATACAATAAATTTTAGTAACAAATAATGAAAGGATGTTGAATATCCTTAAATTTTATAGGGTACTGAAGAAACTCCTAAAATGTTTTGTATCGAATTAACTAGAAAGGTCATTAAAATTTTCAATTATTTATACATGATTTACCAAATATCTAAATGATGTAAAAAAATAATGTTCAAATAATAATAGCTGTTATATAAAAATAAACGTTATTTGTACCATGTAAGTGAAGACATAGTTCTACAGCTCACCGTTGGATGTGAAGCATTTTAACGAAAAAATCTGGAAAGAAAAGTTGTAATTCTTTTTAATAGTAGATTGCTTGGGTGTTAGGAACAAATCCACTGTCTATATAACATAACTCTAAAAATAAATTAAAGAAAATTATTTGACGCTCGATCAAACTCTTACGAGTCCTTTCGTCACCATGAATGGCTATAGAAATGGATCATATCATGCCAAAAATATATATAATCTTATTATATATTATTTTTTATTATTAATTAAGAATATGAAGCTAAATTTGAGATTTATAAAAAAATTTAATTAATAATAAAAATTATATATAATAAAATTATATAAATTTTTTAATAAAAAGATTCATATTCAAATAATTACTATTTAAAATTAAAACAGCAATATTTTTTTAAAAGAAAATGAGATAGTCGAGGCATTTAAAAGTAGGATTTGCGTACGTACTAATTTGCTTTGAGGCAATTGACGCTGACGTTCGTCCTATTGATGAATTTGTAAGAATTGTGACCGTACAGGCAAAGATAATGGCAGATTGCTGGATGAGTAAAGGTTCGCTTTACCTTATGAAATTGTAAATATTTCACTTTAATAGCTAAAATTAAGAAATTAATTATTTAATCTTTAAAATTATAAATTATATGTTATTTTAATTCTCAAATTATTCGTTATTTTTATAAATTAAGGATTAAAATAACATTTAATTTATAATTTTTGAGATTAAATAGTTAATTTCTTAATTTTAAAGACTAAAAATAAAGCATGCCTATAATTTTAGAGATTACAGTGTACCTTTACTCATTGCTTGATACTTGATTTCTGATATTTAACATATTTGTGAAGATCCATAGCGTATGATGAAAAAAAAAAAAGAAGAAGAAGAAGAAGAAGAAGAAAATCCATATATCTCACTCATGTTGAAATCTTAAAAACTTATTCGGTATTAAACCATTCAGTTGAACTGCTTAAATCTTTGAAGTAGCATCACAAAAGTCACAACCATATCATAGTTTTTCGTAGTCAATGATAAAATCATTAGGTGAGCTCTTCTACTTCTTTCTTCCTGGAATGATAATTGTTGGGCAGAAAAAATATTTTGTCACGTTGAATCACGATTTAAATGTAAAGCCCGTGTTATCGCCTAACGATGGCAAACAAATTTTCTGTCAAATTTTGCTAATAATCCTGTGCTCATTATTGCAGGTATTATATTGTTAGAATGAATGAAATAAGATGGATCCCAATTGCACATTTACTGTTCATTATTAAAAACAAAACGTCTAAAATTCTACTAGAGAAAGAGGATGCTCTGAGTACCTGTATTACTGTCAAATGATTAGTAATATAAGTAGTAGTTACCTCGGAAAATAAGCAAAGCCTTTTATGAGGAATGGTCCAAGATTTTTATCTAATAAGGGAATTATCAAACCTTATCAATTAGCAAGACACTAAGTAACAAGCCAAACTAGAAGTGTGCCCAATAGGCTATAGTCGAGGACAATGACGAAATGAAATGCCTGTCTGGTACCGAGTTAAAAACCAAAACTCATGAGGATTTAAACCTAAAATAATGAAATGAATCAAGAGGATAGTAATTCCATTAACTGGACCATTTCGTATTAAGGGCATGTATTTATCTCTTAGCCCACATATAAGACTTTATAGTACTGGCGTGGAAGATATTGATTCCCAAACAATTATGCAGTCTTATAATTAGAACGGTGATTAGTTGTTGCAGATAAGTCAATTAATGAGAATAACTGTAACGCAGCATTGCTGCTATGCTGTGTATGCTGGATCACTTGAATACGTATATCATTGAGGATGATTGTTCTATCCTGATTTTCAGATCGGTTATGTAGTAAAAACAATTCAAATTAAATGTATGTCTCTATTCATTAAATTATCATATATTTTCTTAAAAGTAATGTTTATTTTAATTTTTTTAAATAACAAGTGTTATTCTTAATTTTTTTCCTTTTTATTAATTTTAAATTAAAATTTTTAATTAATTGTGCATATTTTTGTAATTTTGATAATTTATTTAAGATTTTTTTATATCTACCCAAATTTAAAAATAATTAATGTTTAATTGGTTTAACATTTGTTTCTCTTAAGAAGATATTGAGTTTGGGCTATGATGAAAAAAAAAGATTAATGAGTAGAATGTTTTTTTTTATAATCGACTAACTTTACTTAAATCAAATTAGTTAGGATTCAATAAACCTTAAATATGGATAATTTGGACAAACAATAAGAAAAAAATGACTATTTAATACGCAAAATAATTACTAGCTATAAATTTGAAAGAACTCTCTTTACTCTCTAAAAATTAAAATAATGTGCAATAGGATGTACAAATTTATAAACATAGAATGAATTCCACAAATTTTTATAAATATGTGTTTCAACCCTTTATTTCTATTAATTTTTAAACAGAAGATGGTACCTTAATTCGTTACTTGGGTGTAATGTTCAATTCATTTTTTTCCCCCAAAAATTCTGATTCATCACCATGGGAACTTGATTCACCACCACATGAACTTAATTTGTTGTAGCTAGAACTTGATTCACCATTGCAGGGACTTGATTTAACATTGGATGATCTTGATTTGCCATAGTTGATATCTGATTCAACACTGGATGACCGTAATTCACCATCCGGAGCTTGATTCTCTATTATTACTAGGTTACGCAACAAAGCCCCTCTCAAATGAGCCCTAATACCATCACAAAATTAGAGCTTTCTCTGAAGAGAGAAGATGAACTCGAGTAGAAAGTATTGAAAGAGAAATCAAAGAGAGAAAATGTTGTGGAGTGAAAAATGAATTATAGTCACTAAACTAAAATTGTACAAGATGTGTTTACTATTAGAACTAATTAAATCAAATGCTAAATAACTCAGTTAGTTCTAAGTAATTCCATCCGTCTTAGCAACTAACCCTAACAAAATGTAACTAACAACTAACTCCTCACTTCTTCTGAAGCCTTTGCATCCGGTTTCGAAGTCTTTACATCCAGTAAAACACATACACACACACACATGCACACAATAATTTGTGAATTGTGATAGCTAAATATATTTAATAATTTGATAATATATACTTAAATAATAATATTAGAAAAAATTAAAGTACTTTATTAAACAATTTTCGAATAAATTTAGCAACAAATGCACTTCTAGAAAAAAAATAATTTTTAAAATATAATCCTTAAAATTATAAATATCCAATGTATTAATTTGCAGTGGCTAAATATATTAGTAAAAAAAATATAACAGCTATTTATAATAATCCAATTTTGATAAAGAGTGAGTAAGAAAATTTTATATTAACGGCTAATCATATAATATTTTACATTCTTCTAAAATAATTATTATAATAATTAAACATTTTTAATAACATGAATATATAACTAAATAATAATATAAATATTTTTAATACTATATTAATATTAATTTTATTTAATATTCCCAAATATTATGAGATAATCTCGTATGGAAAAATTAATTTATTCAATGTTATTTTTCAAAAAAAAAAAAAGAAAAAAAGTTAAAACTTACACCAACAACCGTCCTAAATCATCACTGTATTGGGGTTTGGTGCGTTATTAGCTGAAGAGATATTTTACTAAAGAAACGGTAAGGAGTGAGGATGAGGGTAAAAGCACTGAGCACCAAGTGGGCACAAGGGTAAGTCCAAAACCCGAAACTGAAATCTCAAAAAAACAATAAAAAGCCACAAAGAAATCGAGATGTCATGTGGGACAGTGGAAGTGGAAGTAGTAAAACTGAAGCTGAGCCTGTATTTGGTAACTGGCAACTGATAAGTGTAAGAAAAAACATTAATTAAAGCTGAAATTAATTGGGAGAATAAAACGAAAAAAAAAAATAGAATAACAAAGGTCTTCGGTGTGGGACCCCCCTTCAAATCTGTGACAGAGACTGCAGTTTGATTTCTCAATTGCTCCTCCTCTTGGTCTATGGGTCTTTGCTTATTTAAATTCCTCTTTCTTCCTCGCACACACTCTCTCTCTTTGCTCAATAGCTTCCAGAGCTAGAAATATAATAATATTTTTTTTCTTGTGTTGGTGAGAAGACTAGGAGTTTAATATTAATACTTTTAAAGTTGGAAGTTTTGTATTCTTATGGTTTGTGTGTATTTCTCAAGCTAAGCCAAGTCCTCTCTTTCACACCTTTCAATCTCAACCATGGTAGAAGAATCTAGGGTTTGACAACACCAAGTCCATCAAGGTCTGTGCTTTGTTGCTTTTTCACTCTTGTTTTCTATGTTACACTGGAAATTGGGTGCCATTTCTTTGCTGAGTTAGAGGCAGATGTGTTGCAGTCTCTGCTTCCTCTCTTTTTATCCATATTGGCTGGGACTCTGACTCAGTCCCAGTTTGATTCTGATATCTGGGTCTTCTTTATTTTCAAATATTAACCTTTTCATGAACTGAAAATTTGAACCTTTAATCATAAATAACCTGTTCTCTGTGGGCTCCTTGTCTGGTGAGAAATGGGTTTATCTATCTTAATCTGCCACATGTGGCTAAATGTGCAGTATATCTTGTAGATAAATGGGGTTGTTTTAGTATTCTGGTGTTCTTGGCTTAGGTTTGTGCCCCTCAGTGAATTGGGGGGTTAGGTTTGGTTTTCTCTTTTCTTTTGTTGTTGTTGTTTACCTTTTAGATAGATAGAGGCAAAAGATGGAGGAGGTTGAAGAAGCTAACAAAGCTGCTGTTGAGAGCTGCCATAGAGTTCTAAGTATGTTGTCTCGGCCCCAGGATCAGGTTCATTATAGGAATTTAATGGTGGAAACTGGGGAGGCTGTGGTGAGGTTCAAGAAAGTTGTTTCCTTGCTCAGTAATGGTTTGGGTCATGCAAGAGTGAGGAAGCATGAGAAACTTCGAGTCCCCTTTTCCCAAAGTATCCTCTTGGACAGCCCAATTTGCAAGAACAATCATCAATCCAAGAATCTGCAGTTTCCTCAAACTAGTTTTCATGACAATTCGGTTCAGGAATTGGGTTCAACAGTTAGGAATTCACTGTGTCTGGCAAACCCATCCTTGGAATTTAGCTCCAATGGGAAAAGTCCTCTTCAACTTGCTCAACAACTGTCATCAACACACTATCACATCCTTCAGCAGCAGCAGCAACAACAACAACAACAAAGGGCATTGCTGCAGCAGCAACAGATGAAACATCAAGCAGAAATGATGTTCCGGAGGAACAACAATAGTGTCATAAATCTGAATTTTGATAGCTCTAGCTGCACACCAACAATGTCATCTACTAGGTCTTTCATTTCTTCCCTGAGCATAGATGGAAGCGTGGCTAACTTGGATGGAAGTGCCTTCAATATAATAGGAGCTGCACACTCCTCTGATCAGAATTCACAGCAGCATAAGAGAAAATGTTCTGCCAGAGGTGATGAGGGGAGCGTGAAATGTGGGAGCAGTGCTAAATGCCATTGTTCAAAGAAGAGGTTAGATTCCCTTGCTCAGTATTTTTGAATTTCTCCTTCTTCTAAATTCTGACACCTACATTAGTCATTAATACCTGTTACTCCAAAGATTTAAATTTCATTTTCATATGCCTTAACTACCCTACGCATCCTCTACAGGAAACATAGAGTGAAGAGATCAATTAGGGTGCCTGCTATCAGCAACAAACTTGCAGATATCCCTTCTGATGATTATTCATGGAGGAAGTACGGGCAGAAGCCAATCAAGGGGTCCCCTCATCCAAGGTATGTTCAAGATCTGCTTTATGATATTTGACTGATTTGAATGGCACCTCAGTACAATTGTGTTGTGATAAGTATGGAAAATTTCTGTTCTCTTTGGTTAGTCTTGATTATTGTGAAGTTTGATTAGCATTTATGTTACCAATGATATAACTGCCTATATTTTTTGTGAATATATGGTGGTGGTTGTGCTTCAATTGGAGTTACTAGTGCGCACCTCTGCATTTATAATGTGTTCTTAGGAGGCATTCAGGAAAGGTAGATCAGAATATTACAGACTTGAGTGATTGAAGTGGTCCTGGATTTTTCTTTTGCAATGCTCACTACTGTCATCTTCTAGAACAAATCTTGTATCTGGCTATCAGCAATGCTCTTTGTTGTTGATTAACTACAAGAAAGCTTTTCAAGGCTCTTCTGTTTCTGAAAACATGTTTGAAAAATTAGTATCTGGCATTTTGGAATAGGCAACATAAACTCCTTCCTGTAGGTAACTCTGATTTGTGCTTTATTATTTGCACTCTATATCGATCAGATAAAAGGTTAAGCTGCACCATCACCAGTGTCTCTATCACTCAACTTGACATCAACTAAGATTCCCTGTTTGATGTGTAGCATGTATAGTTTAATCTTTGAATGTGAACTGTAATATATTTTTTAGGAAATTGATTGTAATTCCTCCATTTTCAGGGGATACTATAAGTGCAGCAGCATGAGAGGCTGCCCTGCTAGGAAGCATGTTGAGAGGTGCTTGGAAGAGCCTTCCATGCTCATTGTTACCTATGAAGGCGAGCATAACCACCCTAAATTATCAACACAATCTGCAAATGCATGAACTACATGGACAGCTTAACCAAAGATCAAGGCCCATTATTCAATTTATCAAAACCTCTGATTGGTTTGAGATGCTGCTGTACATATTTCAAGTGGTGTAAGCAGGGATATTCTTGGCAGTGTTTTTTGGCTTTTGGATACTTGGTTAGTAAGCCATAGCCGTTCAGTTAGAGCGAGGATGAGGATCAATGACAAAATGAACGAGTCTGTAAAATTGATAGTTTCGATTCATAAGAACTATTTTGACTTTCTTAAGCATGTTATAAACATGTTAGTGTTTTCTAAGTGAATGAATTGCCTTTGAAAATGGTAAATATTCTTTGTTGACTGCATTTGAAGGATCAAATTGTCTAAAAGCTGTTTTTTTTTTTTTTGGTCTGAATTAGAAAAGTTGAATTAAATTTTCTAAAAGCTTTAAACACTGAGCCTTTGTGGTTTGGTACTTTGACAATGCACCAGACGACTTGGCCTCAAAAGGTTTTGGTATCATGTCATGGGTCAAATTTTTAAAAAAGCTTAATTGTTCGGCGAGGCTAATGAATAAATTTATGTGTTGTAAATAATCTCTTACAATTGTGTTCTCTTCAAGTTATAGCAATATCATTGTCAGGAATATCATATTCTAGCTGAAATTGTACCCACTGCAAAATCTATTCAAAGGCTAGCTTAGGTTAAATCAAGAAAAACCACGGTGCCCGCTGGATCTAGTGATAATGAAGTGCTAACAAATTTGCTAACAACCATCACGTTGTTTTTTGGGATCTGCTTTGTCAGTTAAAGCTAATTTGAGGCATCAAGCCACGGATTTCCCAGATTGAGAAGCTCCTTGATTGAAAGATGTAATAATTAAACATGGATTTTTGACCAAGATGATTTAAAAGCCACAATCTTTCTTCATTTTCACTAGCTCCATGCAACGCTTAATTCGATTTGTTCTTTCATATTATGGAAGTGAATCTTGGTTTGTCGAAGTTACTCAACAGACCATGTGAGCTGCAAGGGAGCCAATATGGGCAATCATGCTGGATCATAGTTTTCCCGGGTCCAATAGCAACCCTCCTCGATATTATTGGAGAACAAATTCTGTCTTTTGCCTAACTTGAGTGCAAATATTTGCTTCTATAATCTATTGCTGAATTCAACATGTTCATATTTGTAAGGGAGTGGAAACATACTTTGGTTTATGGGTGCATAAAACATTTAGGATAAATAAGGTATCAATTGTCAAATAGTAAAGTCTCTCATAATGTTTCAATTTCTGTTTTCTTTGGGAACTACAATTGGAAGAAAAAGGATGTTTCCTAACATTTTACACTGATATTAAAAGCTTACCGTTAATTCTAGATGATTGTAATGATTATCCACTGATTTTTAATTACCACGCTAGTGCAAGGGCTCAGCAGAAACAGTGAACATTTTAAATTTGGGTTAGCTTTCAAATGAAAGCAACATCTATCATGGTTTAATTCTATCCTAGGATGAATGAGGTTAGACCTACGTTTCTACCGACACATGATGATTAACAAAAAAATTTCAAACCTTTGATAGAACAAATGAACTCCGCATGGATCAACTATCATTGTCAGTGATAGGCTGAACAGGAATGCCCACTAAGGTATCACCGCTAAACAGTAAACACCAGCTTTATGGCCTTCGTTACATGATGGCGCCAGAGAAAAACAACTATTATTGCTCTGGGCTATTATTAGGTTTTCTTAATCTTTTGGTGCATGATGAGACTCTTTTTATAAATAATAATGAAAAAATCCCGTTTCTTTCTTCAAAAGGTTCGAAACTCTTGTTTTTTGTGTTTCTCGTTTGAGCACAATAGCACAAAAGATTGAACGGCTCGAAAAATTGAAATACCTATCACACAATGTTTGGTCTATGATATCAAATTGGGCAATGCCGGTGAGTTCCATTAACTGGGATGAGCCCATTGGGCTAGAGTTTTGTTCTTAAGTCCTGCCTTACCATCTTCACTAGTGTATCCTTCATTGGTGTATACCTCCAAGGTCGTGTGACTGTGTGTGCGCTGTCAATAAGGCACAAGCCCCGGTCTCAAAGCCTTAGTATGTTCCAATTGAGGATGACGACCAAATTTTTTTAAAAAAATAATAATAATGATAATGAAAGATTAAATTTTGCTGAAAAAAGAAGAAGAAGAAGAAGAAGATTAAACATTTGCTAAGAATTTTTTTTGAAAATATTTATATATATATAGTCAAAATTTATCTCACTCTCACAATTAACACTATATATATATATATATCGGGCAGTACAAACTCCAACGTTTAAAATACCATTTGATCAAGGAAGAAATGCTCGGCGATATGTGAATTTTTTTGTCCCTTAAAATGGTGGCCGGGTGTAAAAGGTCGTTTATACGTTCAATCGTTAAAGAATATTGTATACAAATATAACATTTTATATTTTAAACCTTTATTTTGTGTGTGATACTTTTCTTTTTTTGAGTCCTTGACAAATTTCCTAATAACACTCGTAAGCAAAACCCATCAAAAGGAATTTTGCGTTCCATCTATTTTTCTTCCAAACTCATCCATCCACACACAAACAAGATTAGGATTCCCTTACTACGAAAGCTAAGACCTAAACTTCTAGCTCATTGCTACTTGAAATTCGAGCAATGCATTCAATTGCTAATTTCCTATTCTTCTATTCCTCCCGTTTAGCCTATCGTTTTTTTTTTTCTTGGTCATTATGTAAAATTTATAGTTTGTTATATAACTAATTGGTTGGTTATTTTATTCGTTTATTCCAGGTATTATTCTTTGATCAAGATAAAAACATATATAAGAATTCGAAAATTTATTTATTCATTTATATTTATCTATGTTATATATCCATAGCAAAACTCACTTAAATTCAAAAAAATGTTATATATAAACAATTTTTTAAATAGTTCAAACTTTTTTTCTTAATTTCAATATTGTAAAATACTTTTTTGTCTTACCTATTAGTATCTAAAAGTTTATTGAATTTAGACATATCAAGCCGAGTTAACCACTATAGAGATAAAAGATGTGTTTGTTTGTGTTTTTTTAACAAAAAATCAATTTTCATATATTCGAATAAATTTTTAAAATAATTAGATTTTCAAAAAAAAATTGTTTTCAATTTTTTTAGAGAAGATGAAAAAATAACTTGTAAAAAAAATTAATTTTTAATTTTTTCTATTATATATAAAATTTATGTTTTATAATCACTTTTTTTAAAAATTGAAACAAATGCATCCAAAATTTTTTACAGCACTAATTTTTATTCACAAAATATTTATAACATTGATATGATCTCCATTAATTTTCCTTATTATGAAATTTTTTTAATATACCGAAATTAGTTTATTAATACTGGTCAGCTCAGTTAATATGATACGGATGATAAGAATTATTGAAATTAACTTTTTTACTGGTAAAAACCATGGTAAAGGGATCAAGTACCAATGAAATATCGATCTAAGTGAACGAGATTCGGCGTAGTCTAAAATTCGATCTCAAAATTGCGAGTAGGAAAAATATTGTTCAGAAAGATCTCCATTTAAAAATTTGACTGTAATTCAAAAAATTAATTTTTTATCTATCAAATAATGGAATATTGTCGAAGAAAAAAAAAAACAAATGGTTGATGGAAGTTAGCCTCGCCCGCCTACCTGATCAACCTGTTCCTCCTAACGAAGCCGTGAATCGTACATAAATATTAGCTAGCATAGTAACTACTGTGGTTACCAAAGTAGATGAGATGGATGAGTTAACTTGTTCAATGCACCGGGACAGCGTAACTCGGCATGTGTTTCGTAGGGAACGGCAGCAGTCAAAATGGAGAACGCGCGACCATGACACGAGTCTCACTTCTGTGTCCTTGTGGACGCCGCACCGCCCTCATTAAAATCAATCCTCAACTTTTCTCTATCTCCTATCCCCATTTTTTCTCAATTTGAATGCAACTAATTTGGTCATGGCGTCGTTACTTCTAATTACACGCTCTCAAGAAGCACAGAAGCTTATCTTGCTGATTTTATTACCATTTTACCATGGTCAGCGCCACCAATGAGACCCAGTCTTCAAATCCAAAACCAATTATTAACCAACAAAAAGAAAAAGAAAAGGAGAATTTTGTTTTTTTTTTTAAGATCATTTAAGCCGAATTTTGTCTGGTTGAATCTTGAGTGCCGCGGGTGATGCCATGCCACATAATTTTCATATGTTGTGATTTAATCACTTGAACATAAAATTAGCCAACGATATTAGAGTATCTAAATGGATTAAGAGAAACAGAAATCCGAGAACTTGAAATTATATACTCCCTCGTTTTCATAAAAAATGATATATTTAAAAATTAATATACGTAATCAAATTGATAAATATATTAACTTTTAAATATATCTGAATATAATAATTAATTTTTATATATATCACTTTAATTAACAGATATAGATATATTAAAATAGAGAAAATAACAAGTATGATATGATATGATATTTATATATATAACTTGGCAATTGCATTGGCAACTGTACGTATTAACATAAATGCCTAGCGAGAGTGTGAGGAAGCAACCAACGACAAATAAACAGTTGATTGAAGCTAGACATGTGCTTCCACCGCAACAATCAAAATGACCCTGCTCCAAACCTATCAACTAAACTGTACATCTACATCACACAACCAGGGCAAAGTAGCAGCCAAAAACCAAAAAAAAAAAAAACAAAGACACTATGCCCTCGTCGCCGTCCACGGCACCATCCTCCGCCGACAGCCTCAGAAGAGTGGCGCCGGCTGGTTAAGGTCGAACGAAAACGGCTTCTTCTCTTTCCGCATCTTCTCCTCCTCCTTGCTCACCACAACGTCCACATTCTCCAACTTGTAGCCCTTGTACTCCGACCTCACCGGAGCTCCGGCGACAGCGTCCGCCGCCGCTAAGTACGCCGGAGAGTGGGACCAAAACCCCACGCGCCTCCCAAACACGTCGCCTCCGCTGCCGGCGGTGGGTGGCGGCGGAGGATGGGGGAGGCTGGGAGAGAGGACGTAGGAGAAGTTGGTCTTGGCCTTGGAGCCGCGGAGGGTTCTGGCGGCGTGGTCGTAGGCCCTGGCGGCCTCCTCGGCGGTGTCGAAGGTGCCGAGCCACTTGCGGGTCTTCTTCCACGGGTCGCGGATCTCGGCGGCGAAGCGGCCCCAGGGACGTTTCCGGACGCCACGGAAATGGGCCTCCTTGTGGGCCTTGTTGGGCTGCGGAGGAGGAGCGATTGCGAGGGCGTCAGCAGGCATAACTAGCTGGAAGAGGAAGGGAGAGAGAGCGTGGTAAACAAAGGGAAGAGTC
This sequence comes from Pterocarpus santalinus, assembly GCA_031439595.1. NCBI lineage: Eukaryota > Viridiplantae > Streptophyta > Magnoliopsida > Fabales > Fabaceae > Pterocarpus > Pterocarpus santalinus. The sequence continues at coordinate 66,922,920 of CM062532.1, forward strand.
TGTTTTGAGTTTGAAACGTGTTGTGTGTGTGTGTGTGTGTGTGTGTGTGTGTGTGTGAGCAGGGTTTTGTAGGTATATAAACAGGGGTGGGGACAGTCTGGGTTAACGCCGACAGGTTTGCGTAGTTGTGGCATACATTAACTTTGTGTTTCCTACTTTTGGAATCATCTCCCTCTCCTTTTTTCTTTTTTTTTTTCTTGGTGGTTTTCTCCCTGTCCTTTTATTTATTGTATTTATTTATGTTAGGGATTTATCTCAATCCACAGATAGACGGTCGATATAGGATCGAGCGTTTGGCCAAGATAATAGCTGTTTTATTCTCTTAATTAAAAATCTTAAATTTGAGTCCTTTAAAAAAAAATTGTTGGGAGAATTTTATCTTTTTTAGAGATCTTCAAAAGATTGAGCTAGATTAATTAGATTCTTAATAACAGAACTTGAATACAGATAATTTTATCGAAATAGTTGATCAATATAATTTGAGAAAAAGAATAATAAATTATGATGGATAACAATTTTTTTTGGTGTACATGGATAATTATTTTGATTAGTAATTATTCATAATAATTTGAAATTTTTTTAAAATTTTATTGTTTGATAGTATATAATTATTTTATATTTTTAATATATAAAAATTAAATTATATATTTTATAAAGATTAATTTTGATGTGTTTTTAGTATATAAAATTTTATATTATTATTCAATCACATACTTGTTTGTAAAATTTTTAAGATGGTGGATAATTGAATCAAATATTTTTACTGATATAACAATAGATGATTGAATATTTATATAAAATTATTTTATGATAATAATATATCAAAATTAAATTTTATTTTATATTATTTTCTTTTTTGGCAAAATAATATCATTTTCATTTTCACCATGTTATTTGCCATTGCCTTTATCCTTTATATCATCCTTAAAATGTCAACGTTAAATTATTTATATATTAAGGTTAAATTATTCTATAATTTTATTAAGATTTCGGTTGAATTTTTATAATTCATTATATGGATTTAATATTATTAATGTGACCGTGTAAAATATTTTCATATTATCGTTTAATCATATTTTTATGCATGATTTTTGAAATAATAGATACAAAGGTTAAATATGTTTATTAATATGATAATATATGATTACATGAAAATACAAACAAAAGTTTACATTATTAGTGTATCAAAATTAAACTCAATTTATATATTTTTTAAAAATAATACTTTTGAATTCTTTTTAAAAATTTTATTTTGACGCACTATCAGTATAAAAGAAGTTTTATACAAATATCTAATCATATATTGTCATATCAACAAAAATATTTGACTCAACTACCTACTACATGTGTTTGTAAGTTTTGATTTTAAAAGAGAAAGGAGAGAAGGAAAAGACTTTGAAAAGTAAAATAAATTTTCAACTACTCTGCAAATCCTTTCTCTATAAAATAAAACTCACAAGTACTCATAAAAATCTTATAAATATAAATATATGATTAATAATAGTATAAAATTTTTTTATGCTAATGGTGCATTAAAATTAATCTTTTTTAAATAAAACCTTATTTGTTGACAATTATTAAAGTTTTGTTATTTTTTACAATTTACTAAAAACATTAGAAATTCCTATATAAAAAAGTAAATTAGACGAAGAATAGTCTAATAAATAGATAGAGAAAGGCCAAAAATATTATAAACAATATTATTAAAAATGAGTTACTTTTTAATAATTTATATATAAATATAATTCATAACAGAATATAATTTGATTCATACAACTGACTGTAAGCGAAAACTTTGATTAAAAGAAAATAAAAGAAATACAAGGTATTTTACTCTTAACTAGAATTATTTAAGTGAAAACTTTGATTAATTTAGTATGTATTTGTGAAAGTTATAAGATTAAAATTATTTTAATAATTATTTATTTATATAATCATTTTTTATATAATTGATTATGTGAAAATTAACGTATGTTTAAAAAAATAATTTTAAGATTATATATTTTATTTATATTATATAAAAAGAATTTTTTTTTGTATGGTCAATTATCTAAAAAAATATGAAATGATTGTTTTTAGTATATTATATCTTATTATTTTTATTATATCATATTTAAGGATCAATTTGATAAAAATGTCATGACTTTAAAATAATTAACTTCTATTTATAATAAAAAATTTTGAAAAGTACTTATAATTATAAGCTAATTTTCACCTTAAAATCATCTACTCTTGATTATAATTTATTTTCATCATTTTATCAATCATAATAATTTTTTTCAAAAATAGTTTTCGTCTGAAAAAAGAAAAAAAAACTAATTTTAACTTATAAACTGAGTTTCCAAACATGCACTTATTAAGTTGGATTTGAATGCATTTTTATGCGTGTGGGGTGCCGAAGAAGTCATAGATATGCCTATACAAATGAACGCTTTCTGCTGTCACCCTAAATTATAGGCTTTTCGTAACTTTTGGACTTCCTAGATTTTTTTTTTAATTAAAGGACTTTCTAGATTTTAAAAAGAGTTGAGTGGCTGTGTATAAAAAAATAATAAAAAAAAGAGTTGAGTTGCTGTTTTTTTTAATTATTTTTATTTTTAGTTGATAAATTTTTATTATTAATCATAAAATATGATTATATATAAAAAAATATATTAATGTATATATATTAATAATATAAAATAATTTTATATTATTATTCAATAGAAACATAAAAAAATTAGGGGTGTCAAACGGGTCGGACCAGCCCGTTTAGACTTGACCCATTTAAATTAGCGAAATAAATAAATTGTATGGTTTAGCCCATTTAGCCCGCGAATCATATTTTACTAACCCAATTCGTTTAAGATCAATCCATTTAACTTTTTTTTCTTTTCAAGTTTTAAAAATTTAATTTTGATTAAAAAAAGATAAAAATTCTTTTTTATTTAAAAATAAAAAATCCTAAATTTGATTATTAAATTATATTTTTATATCTTAAATTTATATCTCTTTTTTAAAAAAAAATAAAAAAGAAATGTGGTAAACGGGCTGGTCAGTTTACTTGCGCGGGCTGACCTATTTAATTCGCGGGTTAAATAGGTCGGATTGAATATAAACTAGTTTAAACTAGTTATTATTTTTTAAGCCCAATCCACCTTTTTTTAACAGGTAAATGAGTTTGGCTCATTTTGACGACCTTAAAAAAGGTGTTAAATCATCCTAAATAATTACCATTATAATGAGAGATCCACCATAATTTGGCACTTTCGTATATTTTTATTAGCCGATAATGTAAAATTCTATACTATTATTGCATACAAATCAAACTCATAAAATATTAAAAATAAAAATAAAGCAATATTTTTAATTTTTAGTGAAAATATATATATAAAAAAGAAACAAATCATAGGCATACAAAATTTTGGGAGTTTATTCTACATTTTGTTATAATTTTAATATCTCATTATACCTATATATGTAGAATTCAAGAAGATGACAAATTTAATTTTGGATGCAATTTTTTCGGTTGAAGTAACGATTTGTTCTTAACTTTTTTATTTGTGTATTGAAAGAAGAAACATTCTCATGACTGTTTAATATTTAACTAATTTTAAAGACACTAATAATGTATTAGTAGTGAAGAATTTTGATAATTTACATAAAATTATAGGTTGAGACCTCAATATCATCGATATACTAAAAAAATATTTAACTAATTTTTCTTATTATTATTTCATATAACAATATAAGGTATCGACACTCTCTTTAATTGATCAGCATCTATTTTCATATTAAATTTATCTCATCAAATTGAGTATATTTTTAAATTTATTTTTTTAAAAATACATTATCAAATATCAGATATATATTTTTAAAAATTCAAAATTTTCTCGTAGTTGCTAAAAATTAAAAATATGAATTATATCAAGTAATATCTATTGTCACTCCCATTCAATTATTATTCCTTCTAGTTTTTTTTTTTAAAAAATACCTTTCTCTTTGTTTATTGATTGAAATGATAATCAAATATTCAATATTCATTATAATTTATAATTTCATTTAAATTTATTATTTTTAATTTAATTCTAAATTATTTATTTAATCTTTAATATTATCATTTTTATTTTTATACATAGTAAACTTATTTAACACAATTATTTTGATTTAAATATTTTTTTTCAAATTTTTATAAATATATATAATAATTATCCAAATAAGATGATAATGAATATTAAAGAATAGTAAATAAAAGTATATAACAATAAAATGAATTAGTATTTCATAACGCACGACACATGATCTACTCTTTCATTTAAAATTAATATTTATGTAAAAATAAAAAATTAGTATTTTTTTTTTGAAAAAAATTAAGTGACAGATGAATTTTTTACAGAATTCAAAAAGTTTTTATTAATTAAAATGATAAACTAATTCATTTTTTATTTTTATGTGAAATTAACATATTTAACTCAATTACACGCATTTAACTACTAATTTATTTCTTTATTTTTTTTCTTAGTACAACAACTATTTCAATAATATATACATATATATAATAGTAAATATTCTAAAAAATAATGAATAAAACTAAAGAAAAATTAATATAACTATCTAAATATTTTATGTGAAATTAACATATTTAACTCAATTAGTCGCATTTAACTATTAACTTTATTTTTGCTCAATACAATAAATATATAAATATTTTATGTGAAATTAACGTGTTCAACTCAATTGTTCGCATTTATATATTAAATTTGTTTCTTGAATTTCTTTTCTTAATATCACAACTATCTAAATAATATATATATAATTGTGAGTATTGTTAAAAAAAACAACGAATAAAACTAAATAATAATAAAGAAAAATTACTATAACTATCTAAATATTTTTCTATAATGGGCTATGCGCTGCACACTATTTACTACTTGACAGTGCCAATGCACCATAAGAAAATAATTTTTAAAATTATTACTAATTTAAATTTATTTTAATTTACTTAATATTTGTGTAAAAAATAAATAAACTTACTTAATGCTTTATGTGTAATTAGCTTATTTAACACAATTATTAGAATATAAATATTAAACTATTTTTCAAAATTTTCTTAATTTGATAATTATTTAAATAATAAAATATTTCATATATTTAAAAAAATATTAAGTAAACTATTTCTTAATTTATTGTTATTTTGTTGTACTCATTGTTACATAAATACTAATTTTAAATTAAAAAAAAGTAGATGTATGCGCCGTACTTCAGAAAGTACAAATTCATTTTATTGTTATTCACTTTTATTTATTATTTTTTAATATTCATTAATATCTTATTTAGATAATTATTATGTTACTAAAAATTTTAAAAATAATTTAATATTTAAATCAAAATAATCGTGTTAAATAAGTTCACTATATATAAAAATATAAAATATAAAATTAAAGATAAAAAAAATTGTTTTTCATTTAATGAAAAATAATGAATTTAAATAAACTTATGAATTATAATAAATATTGAATATTTGATTATTATTTCAATTAACAAATAAAGAGAAGGGTAATTTGAAATTTTTTTTAAAAATAACAATTGAGTGGGAGTGATAATAGATATTTAGGAGTGGTAATATCCACTTTCATTGTATTAATATCAGTTTTTTAAGAATTAATATGTTTTGAGAGTTAATAAATATCAGTTCTGATGTATTCCCTGTGGTTTGATCATTTGATTGTGGTTTTGTGAATAGAGATGCTAATGTAGTAGCAGACTCTTTAGCCAAGCAGGCTAAGCTGGGTTCGTGTGGGACATGGACGGTTACCCCACCGGATTCCATAATTTCTTTGTTGGTTGCTGATCGATTCTCGTGTTGAATAATACAATCTTCCAGTTAAAAAATAATATATTTTGAGGATTAATATCAAAGATTTTTATTTATTAAAAGCTATGTATCTAAATTTAAAAAGTTTGCTCTAAATTAGAAAACAGGCATCATCAAATCCACGACACATCTCCTTTCTTCTGATTTTGGTTAAAATGAAGACAATAGTCAGCACAATAGGAGTTCAAGGCAAAAGAGATGGACGGTGATGAATGAAACATGCATCACATCACATGATACTACAACTGAATGATGAATTTTCCATTTACAATCACAGTAGGGTGAGAATCATTTACTGCCAGCACGTAAAAGTAGACGAAGACGAAGAAGAGTGTTTGGATTTGGTAAGAGCAGCAAAATGCAGGGCCAGGGATTGGTATGATGAAATGATGAGGTAGGCACGCCTGACATGGGAAGTGTCGCCGCTGCCTTCCTTTTATTGCGGTCGTACCAAAACAAAAACGCCTCTTTAATGCCTCTCACACTCCCTCAAGAAATCATAATGCTACCCAAACGGTAGCTGCCATGCTCTAATGCTATGCCCTCCCACCGTTGCGTCAAAACTCAAAAATTCTCAGCCCCACCAACCCACTCTGCACACAACGCTCTAAGCTCTATCCCTATTGGTTTAGATGGGCGTGCTTTAATTAAGAACTAGAGTGCGGTTGTAGAGCAAACAAAATAGAAGCGATAACCGTGGACTAAATTGTTAGTTTGTTACTAGTCCCACTTCATGATGTTGGTACTCTCAATGGAGGGGACGACCTATAGGAGGAAAAAAAAAAAAAAGGCGACTTGGAAAAGTCTTCTAAAGATATATTTGAAATCATATCATTTAAATATGATGCTTAAATTTAGGGGTCTTTTCAAAAATTTAAGTCTATAATATTAATATTTTTATTGAAAATAAATGTGCTCGGAATGGACTGTCGCGGTTTTTGGATTTTAAATGGGAATGATAATATTACAAATTTCATGTTAAAAAATTATGTCATGTAAGTATGATACTTAAATTTAAAAATTATTTCACATAATAGACTAATCTTTTACATTAGACTTTCTCTTGAACATAGAGATATATTTGGTTTAACTTATTTTCATAAAAATATTATTTTTTTAACTAAAAAAGTTATTTTTATAGAAGTTATTTTAATTTTTACTCAAAAATTCAAAAAAAAGTTATTTCAACTTTTACTAATAAAAGCTGAAATGAATAATTTTAAATGAAAAGTGATTATTTTTAATAATTAAAAAATTATTTTTTATAAAAAAAATGTTGAAATAAATGTACCTAAATCCATAACATAAATGCCTGAAATGAGGTTTTAGTTAAACAAGTTGTGAAATCAACTGCTAAATGCCTAAAATGTTGTTTTTTTCTCGAGAAATTTTAATTTTTACAGCTGGCTGGTCACTAAAAAGAAAAACCAAGGCTTTTGCTAGCCGATGATATTGCGAAGATATTAATAAGCGAACATATATGGTCCGTTTGATTTATAGTTTGGAGGGTCAAAATATATTTTATTGGTATGAAAATAAAAATATATAATAATTAATATATTTAAACGTGTAAAGATTTTTTTAAACTTATTTTTTGAATTTTAGAAGATTTTTTATGAAAATTATTCTTAAAATTATTTTTTATTCTAAAAAAAAAATTCTTACTATTATTCTTACGTCAATAACTAAAAATAATTTAATTTTATTCTATATGCCTTTAAAAAATCTTATTCTAAAAATAATTCTTCTAAAAATTAGACCATACTACTTTGACAAGAGCAGACATATAATTGATTGGATAGAGTTGCATCTGAAGTCAAAAAGTATGGGATTTGTTTCTTGTCAATAATTGTTTGCTAATAAGCATTCGCCAATCAAAATGTCTTTGTTAGTCTTTAATTGAAAATATTTTTATAAATATTGGCATAAGATTAATATTTTTTTATATATTTTGTAATTAGTTATGAATTAAAATGTCTTTCAATAATTATTTTTTCCAAAATTTAAATTTCCATTTTTTCCCGAAGAAATTAATTCGTATAGACTGCTCCTAAACTTTGTTTATAATGATAACCAAATTAATACCAGAGTATTTTTCATTTCAATCTTAATTTTTTAACATAAAATTTATGGTATAAGTCAAGAACTAATAGTCTCAATATTAAATATCAATTCCTTTTTCCATTTTTTTTTTACTGATTCCTACTAGTAATTTTAATTAAGTTTATTCAAAGCTAGAAAAATAATTAACTTTACTAAGATTTATAATATTAAAAAAATGATTACTTTTGGACTTTGTACATAAACACAGAATTCATTTTGAGCAATGAGCATTGACGATCCAATATTCTTCCATCGCTGATTCCGGAAGATGTTCCTTTTCTCCTGTGGGCCTTCGCTTTAGACAGCTTTTGAAAATGCAGTTGGCGGATTCCAACTCTTTCATTGGTGGAATCAACTCTTCGTAGTTACCTTTATTTACCGCAGTTACGGGATGCTTAAAGAGTCAAAGTCAAGGATTGAGATGTGGAACTTGAATTAAGTTGCAGAGCAAAAAGTCGTTAACATCTTCCTCCTCAATTATAACTTAGTTAAAAGTACATTTCACAAATAATAAAAACCGGTGCTTCCCTACTCTTTTCGAGGGAGGAGGGTACGACTTTTACGTGAAGCACACGTTTTTCAATAAATAAATACTTTTTATACATCCGCTTTCTTTTAAATAATTGACACTTTTTTTTCTATTCTCTCCTCTCTTTTTTTTTTATTTTTTTCACTTTTTTTACTTTTTTTTTATAATTTTTTTACTTATTTTATAAATAAATATTAAAAAATATCCCATTTTAAAATAGTACAAATAATACCATTCTTTTCGGTATTGTCATTGTTTAGATTCAAGAGTGATTTTCGACTGTTGTATGAACTACGAAGTTTTTCTGACTTGGAGAGCTTCACCCAGTGTCTCCAATTTTGTTAAGTAAAGTACTCAATTAGTGATGATGTAATAGTCAATGTTGCCAACCATCCCAGCAATAAATGTGCAATTAAGTAGTCATGAAAAAGTATATTCAAAGCATACTTATCCAAATGCAATTTAATACTGTACGTGTGTACAAAAATATACGCATACAAGGATCAATTTACATTGGACATACATGCGCTCGCACACGTGCAGGGATCACCGCGATCAACTTGCATGGGTGTGAGTTAATTAATATAATTATACTGATAATAACTAATTACTACGATATTTCATGGTTTATATGACTTTTCAAGTAATTATGAAAAGAGTCAATTAAACTCTGTTAATGATAATTGTGTAAAAAGTTTTATGCATCTGGCTATGTTAAAATGGCAACATTATATGTACACAATTTTTTAGGTATATTTGTTTCAGTTTTTTTTGATAAAAAGTTATTTTTTAATTATTAAAAATTACTTTTTATAAAAATTACTCATTTTAACTTTTGAATATAAGTTGAAATGAATAGCTTCCATAAAAATAATTTTTTTAATTAAAAAATTTCACTTTTCCATTAAAATAAGTTGAATCAAAGACACTTTTATTATATTATTTCTATTTTTTATGATTAGAAATATATTTCAACATATTTTATGTCTGTTTTTTTTGTAAATAAAAGTGATGTAAAAAAATAAAAATACCATTTTTTTATCTTTTTTTAAAGGTTTCTCTAAAATTTTCTAATATTAAAAATATAGAAACATTTATTATTATTATTTTTTACTTTTATCCTCATTCTCTATTATCTTAAATAAATTATATAATTACAGATATCTTTAGTTACCTATGATTAGCGAAAAAATAAGACAAATGACTTTAAACTAGGTTTCGCTATATTTAAAACTAACATTCTTAATCTTTGAGCAACAACTTAAAAAGAAAAATTAAAAATAAATTACGCAAATATAATTTGTTGTCCCAAATTTGAGAAAGCAAAGCAATGTCAGCGAGAGAAAATGACACTATTTTGCTTGTTTGGTTACTGGGCTTAGCTGATGAATAGAGCGTCAGAAAACTATTTCAAGAACTTGCGAAATTGAGCTTGGCTATAGCAAAATGTAGTTGATCCTAAAACTTAAGCGATTTCATTAAAGAATCTACTCCTTAGTTGCAAGTCCCCTAGCTACTAAAGAAAGTGCTTGATATGCAACTTAATTGACTAGGTCACCACATTGTCGAATAATGCACAGCTGACAACTAATAAGGAAAATTGAGATTAAGATTAACATATGGCTAACACAATAGGAAAGCAATGGAGGAAATGCGAAAGAAACGTTCAAAATATTGTTGAAAATAAATGCGAGAAAGTAAGGTGCAGAAAATAAAGGCTGAAGTGTATAGTAAAGACAAATGAAAAAATTGGCTTGTTTGTATTGATAGTCATGTGTCTTTACTAGAGTATACAAGACTATTTATAAGTATAAAATGGCAGTTCTCAGCACTAATCTCACTAACCACATTTTCTCACCCATAATGGAAATGTATTCTTTTATGTAAAAATTTTATATAACTTGGTCATATGTATATTTTTATTAATAATGAAGAAAGTGAGCCTTAATTTGGGCTCCATAAGAAAATATAACCAATAATAAAAAATTACACATAATTAAGTTGTGAAATTTTCATTGAAGAGGATCCCTTCTCTGTCCATAACCACATTCAGCTTGATGATCACTAGCACTCAGACACCAAATAACATGATATTAGCTAATTACTTGATGCATAATCACATTCATGTTCAATGTATGTACCCTGTTGACAGCTTCTTTATGTGTCATACCTTATAGGAATCATTATCCACTTACTTCAGTACTCAACTTACTATTTTATAAGTGTCTTCCTCGTCATTTGAATCCGAAAACTACTTCCTTTCAGTGCTCCTAGACTTTAGGAAATATTTGAAGACTTGATTAATCCCTCTCTTCAGCTGTTAAAACTAACCTGTCGTGAAACCAATGTCCCTCTTCAACTTATAAGTGACAGCCCATTTTCTAGGCACAAGTGAAGGACCAACTTTTTGGCTATCAGGTATTTCAAATACCTCAGCTATCGGCTACTTCACTGTTCGAATACTGCTTGTTGACTATTGCTTGTTCTTGACTATCAGCTAATTTTTGAGTATCAACATACACCAACAATCAACTACTTCTCTTTTTTTGGAATTGAATTACTTTTTCACTTTTCCGATTAGGTTTCCGCAATCAAATTATTGGCAACTCAGAAAAGTGTTATAAATCAAATTTTGGAATTGAATTAATTTTTCATGTAAAATAAAAAGTGTTATAAATCAAGAAGTAGGTGTTTTGTCGCATATAAGTTATATAATATCTAAAGTAAATAAGACGAATGCATTTTTATCTTCGATCTTTTTTGGTCAAAATCATATATATCCTTTTACCAGAAACAATCCTGCTTGAGTTGGGTAGAACTTTCATAGGCAGCTAAAACTCTCTCTTCCGAGTTTTAACATAATTACATACTCAGAACTCGAACCTAAGACCTGAGGTTAAGTTAGGATAGTCTCCTGTTACTTGACCTATGCACTTGTTGATATTTCTATTTTTATTTGAGAAACCAAATTTATTTTTGCCAAGATTTTCAACCATAAAATTAAACTTTCCAATATTGTCTTAATTTAAAGGCTCTCTTAATAAAAAAAAATTATTTTATCTTTTTCAAATTTAAAAAATTCGTCAAATAAGTAAAATATTTACAAACTTTTCCTCATTAGTTTTTATATCTTTCATCCAAATAGTTGTATGTAATCGATTGAGAGAAAATTTCAATTGTACAATAGAGACGAATTGAATGCCATCACGTTTACCTTTGAACAAGGGAACTGAAAATTCGGTCCCATTTAGGCAGAGGGCTGCGCGTACAATGGGTGCAACCTTTTCACTACTAGTTTGAGTAATTCTTTTTTAAACACTTGTGCTTAGAAACTTATTAAGTAGAGATAGTGTGTGTTAGTTTGTGTTTCTAGCAGAAAAAGAAATACTTTTTCTTTTATTTTTCAAAAAAAAGTACTTGTAGAATTTTTAAGAGTAAAGTAATAAATTGGTCCCTATCGATATTTATGTAAGACAAATTAATTCCTAACAAAAATAAATTGACAAAGTGGTTCCCAACCTTTTAAAATATCGGATAAATTAGTTGTAATAAAAATAAATAGACAAATTAGTCTCTAATCTTTTTAAAATATAGAGGGACTAAATTTTCTGATTTTGAAAAGATTAGAGACTAATTAATCTATTTATTGTTATTAGGACTAATTTGTAGACATTATACAAGGTTAGAGACCAATTTGTCAGTTTATTTTTATTAGAGACTAATTTGTCCTACGTGAAAATCGATAGGGACCATTTTGGGGGTTCACTCAATTTTTAATAGTATTTGTTTGTGCTTTTATATTTTTTACATCTAAATAATTTAATAACTTCAATTTTGATAAAAGTACTTATACAATTATATCCAAACATAAAATAATTTTCTGCTTTTGCTTCTACTTCTACTTTTTAAGGAAAATTTCTTCTAGAATCTTGACCAAATAGATCCAATCTCTGTGCATTTCATAGGTTTATTATTATTTGTTTGTAAATATTATTAATAAGAATATATTTAAAAGGAAGACGTAATGGTAAAAATTACACATGGCAAGAATGTATTAATTATTTTTATTTAATTATTCAACACAATGAAATAGATTGAAGATAATTACATTGAGAGAGTTTGTTGGACACTTTATTGTAGACATTTTTAACTTAGTCTGTGTATTTTTCATCATTTTCTTTGTTTTGGTAATTTATAGTTTAGGTTGAGGAGATGACTCATCCAAATTTAAGTGAGGTCATGCTATTTCTTATCATTATCAAATATAAGAGCTATTGACTTTTTTGACAAGGTCACTCTAGACAATACAATACATAATTATAAAAATATGAAAAAAGAAAAAAAGATTTTGGCAAGTATTATATATTATAGTTTTGTAATTGATCTTGACTTTTGTTTATTGTTATTGCTTAGCACAACTTTATAGAAATTTTTTTTTCTTAAAATAAGATGTCACTTTGAGTCTTTTGTTATCAAAACTAATTGATGTTTTTTGATATTGACATTGTTGTAATGCTTTTGCTATCGAGTTTTTTAGGTGTATAATAAATAGTTTTGTTCCATGGTATAATATGATGCAAGATTTATATTCCTTGGCAGCATAATTGGCATTTCTTCTTTCATTTGCAAGTAATGGTTTGATAATTCAATAAAGTTTAAAGTATTTAAATAAAATTTTAGATAAATAAGCTCCTTGTTTAGTTACGTTATCAATTGCTTTATTATGTTGGACCTTCTATCATATCAAATATATAATTATTTATTTCATCAACAGCATTATTTAAATAAGTGACTATTACCCTTTTTCTAAGTTATTCTTCATCACGTATGTCTTGTTATAAATTTGAATATATGCTATTAAGTACACCAAAAAAAATAAAACGAATATGTGCCATTAACAATTTGTTTGACTGATTTACTAATTGGCTTTATAGTAGAAATTAACTTGATATTCTTGTCCATGTTGAAATGTCATCCTCTAGCAGTTGTTATTTTTCATTCTCTATTAATGTTTACTTGATCATATATTATTATATATTGTAACTTATATCCACCTTAATATTATATATTATTGCCTAATAAAATGTATCCTGATCTTTTCTTATCAAATAATCTAAAGTAAAACATAACTTATTTGTCTGATTTAAAGAAAAATCTAATTTTACATTTCTAAAAAATTTAAGTAAATTACTTAAAATTAGAGTCACAGAAAATTAAGTTATTATGGGCTAACAAATTCATGTAATTATTTAAATTTTAACCTTATAAAATTCATAAATTAAAAATTAATGTTATTATGTGAAATTAAAAAAGACGTCACGTAAAACCAATTTTACTTGAGGATTTTTAAGGTTGCTTCTTCCTTTAAAATTGAATATTAAATAATTTTAAAGTAAAATTATTTTATACGTCTATTTTTTAAATAAATAATTTTACATTTTTTAAGAATTTCAAGCAAATATATTTTCAAAATTAAAATCACATAGAGTTACAAAAATTATATTATCATGAGCTAATAAATTATTGTAATTATTTTGATTTGAATCTTATGAAATTCATAGATAAAACAAAAATTACATTATTTGAATCATATAATAGTTGCATAGTAGAGTGAGCATTTATTACAAAGATTGGTGAATTTTATTTATATAATAATATATATAGATAATAAAAGACTTTAGTTTGACATGTTATTATTAAAAATTGAGATTAATTTTAATATATTGTCAATATAAAATTATTTTAAACACTAATATCTAATCATAAGTTATTTATATGTAAAATTTTTAAGATAATAAATGTAAAAGTTAAACAATTTTATTGATATAATAATATTTGCTTGAATACTTGTGTAAAATATATTTACATTAGTAGTATATTAAAATTAAGTTCTTAAAAATTTTCTCTACAATTAATTAATTAATTAATTAATATTATATATGATAATTTTAATACAACTATTATAAAAATTAAATATATTTTTTAATGACATAGTAATATATAATTAATGAACAATATAAAAATCTTATATTAACAATATTTTTAAATTGAATACATGGTAAAATGTTCGGGATCCTTGATACAATGGATAAACAAATTTTATAAGGATCTATTTGATATGTTGTGACCTGATAGAATAAATTGATATAATATATTATAATTTTATCAATCATGTGGTATAATTTTATTTAATAATGTATTAGTTTTATCATGAATGTGCGCTACAGAATTAGACTTAATTGTATTTTATCATGTAAAAACTCTCTTTTTCTCCTACGTATTTTTTTTTTGTTTTATTAAAATAAAATAAATAACTATTAAAGATATAAATAAATGATAAATAATATTATATATAAGCTATAAATATATATAAAAAATTAAGAAACTTTTAAAATAATTAAAATTAAATTAATACATATTCAAATAATATTATTTATTTTAATCTACAACAAAATAATATATAAAATAAATTTAATTTAAATACACTGTCAATATAAAATTTTTTTACACAGACATCCAATAATAAATTATCATATCAAAAAAAATTCTTTGACATAATCACTTACTACTTGAATGATCATGTAAATGGAAGGTTTTACACCTTAATTAAACTCATATAAAAATAATTCTTTTCTTATTATATACTTTAGTAAGAGATATAATTAAAAAATATTAACATATATAAGAGAAAGGAGTTAAATATGTTTTTAATCCTCTGTAATATAGCTATTTCTAGTTTTGATTCCTCAAAGTTTTTTTCGTAAGACTTTAGTCCTATATTTTTTAAAGGTTATTACGATTAGTCCTCAACATTAACTTTCCGTTAGAGAGGGATGTGGTAAATGAAAATGAAGACATGTAGTGATGTGGTCCACACTTGATGCCATATGTCATCATCATTATTTGTCATATCACTGCTTAATAGAAAAAAGTTAATATTTAGGACAAGATGTGGTAACATTTGAAAAATAGTGAGTACAAAATAAAATCAAACGAAAATTTTTTTAGGGATTAAAATTAAAGAGAGCTATATTTTGAGATATTAAAAACATATTAAAACATAAGAGAGAATATTTTGTATTTTTATTTCTTCTATTTTATTAAATTTAAAAAATTAGAAATGTTCAAAATAATTATAATTAAAAATAAATGCTTTATTAATTAATTTATAATTAAATAATTTATAAAATTACCATAATTTAGTATAATTCTTGTTTAATTTTTATTTTTGATTAAAATTATTTACTATAACAAGATAATAATGTTGTATTATTTTATACTAAAATATTAATAAATCATATATTATTGCATCTTATTATATTATCAAATTTTATCTTATAAAACGTGTATTCTAATTATTGAAATCAAGGTTAGGAAACATGTTGGCATAAAAACAAAGAAAGCCCATGTCCCCCTCGCCGCATGGGGCGAAAACCATTGTCCATCTCCTAAACAACAAAATTAGTTGCATTCCTGCATTGTCATGATAACCATTAATGACCATGTCAAGACAAATGATACTACGGAGTACCACAAAAGGAGACAGATGCAGAAAGCCCACAGATTAAGCTGCCCACAGTTTGACACGTTATGAGGAGAAATAAATGAAACGGCGGCATGAGGAATGGAGTGTTGCTGGGCAGAGCAACACGTGGAAACCGCAACACATGTAGAGATTGCAAAACGTGAATGTGGACGGGCGGCTGGTAGTTCAATCATTGAACTTTTTTCTTCTTTAGATTTAGGTTTAGGATTTTTTTAAAAAAATTATTGCATGTTAGTGCTTATCCTTTTTTTTTAGTCTATTTTTATATTTATTCTTTGTCCGATGTAAAATCATCTAAGATTCTAATACATTATTTAAAGTTGTGTAATTTTTATTGATTGTAATTATAAAATTAATTTGTTATGATTGATTTTTGTGGTATAATTTTATCTATTGTATATAGGCTATTGTTTTATTAATCAATGAAAATTTTTTGACAAAAAAGTTAAATTCATGGGTAAAAGAAGAATAATTTTTATGTATTGTTAATATAAAATAATTTTATATTATTATTTAATTGAAATTAATGAAAGCATTATGTCATTTTTTTTAAAGCTAATTTTCTATAATTACCCAATATGACACTCTTTTGTATTTTTATTGGGTGGCAATATATATAGAAATTATTTTCATGTAAAAGCATTATCTATAACTATATTCATTTTACTCACAGTTTAATATTTTTAAATTTTTAAGTATTAATTTATAAATCAATAATAAATTAAGTTATTAATTAAGGTCAAAACGTTCAATTGAGTAAAATAAATATAATTATACATGTAATTTATTTGTTTGTTTGTTTATTTTTTAATCAATGCAGTGAGACTAAGAATTAATTCTTAAGAGGTATTTTTTGGAGGAGAGGTGAAAGTTGAACACGAAATATCCCAAGTTCAAATGAGATATACAAAAAATAACCAATAAATTGTAGACTCAACCACTATACATGAAGTTACTTAACATAATAAAAAAATGTTAAATTATTTTTTTTATAAATTGTGATGTTTATCTTAGTAATGTTTTTATCAATAATTCTTTAAATAATATAAAAGTTCATTATATTTATTTTTATAAGGTATTAAATTCATGGCAATCTGAAAATGACTTTAGATTTTTTAAATAATAATTCGATACTAAAAATATTTTAAAACATAATGTGACAGATAGACCATTCTTTCACAAGCTAATTTAAGAATTTATCGCTTACAATAATTTCTCAAAATGTTAGGGCTTGCTTGGTTTATTTTTTTCATTTCTTGTTTTTAATTTTCAATTTTCTTATTTTTAGGATTTTGTGAAAGTAATATTACAAATAGAAAATGAAAATAGGAATCTGTTTAATTTCTATTTTCATGTCCAATATTTCCTATTTTCAGAATTTTATGAAGAAAATAATAAAATAAAAAATAAAAACAAGGACCTGTTTGGTTTCTACTTTTATTTTTTGTGTTTTCTACTTTAAGGATTTTTTGAAGAAAAAATTAAAAAAAAAAAGTTGAAGGTGCAAAATAACTTGATGAAGGTGTAAGATTTGGTTTAATGTTGTTTGTGTGTATATATATTGGCATTTTTATTTTTTTAAGTTTTCATTTTTTATTTTTTATTTCTCTGGTGAGCCAATTTTTTGACCCATTAACTAAGATGGATTGAATTAAGTTGATATTTTTCTAGCTCACTACTAAAGTAAACCAACTGGAATTAACTCGTTTTACTATCATTCCGTGATAGACCAAACCAAATGAGTCTGATTAACCTATTTTAACAAATCTAATCCTACATTATTTTCTATTTTCATGCCAAATTCTTCTCTCAATTTTGTTTAAGATTATATGGAATCCACAACAATTTACTCTCTATTTTTATTTCTAAATCAAACGCACCCTCAGTATACATTAGTATTGACACGTTTCATTAATAAGTTTTTTGTTTTTCTGGGCTTTCACTTTATTCATAAGTTAAGTATCCGAAATTGAACCATTTTTTTCTTTCATAAGAGGCGTAAGGTTAGAATCATTGCGTCACTAGTATGTGCACGTAGGGATGACAACGAGGCAAAACGAGGGTGGGGCCTACTACGTTCCTAAGTCCCCCCATCACCATCTTTCATAACCAAGAGGGATGGATTCCTCTCCATTCTCATTCCCCACAAACCCACAGCCCCCTCCCCCAACACAAAATACAAGGATCCATAGATATCCCAAAAAATTATTTAAAAATTTAAGAAACATCTCCAAGCAATTTAACTAACTTGAATTTAAAAAAATAAAATAAAAACAATAATATAAAATTGATCTTAATCTTACGCTCATAATTTTACATCACCACCACCACATTTTCAAATTTTAAACCAAGTCACAATTATTAATGTATCATAAAAATACCATAATAAACAATAATAAGGTGCATGCCTAGTGTTTCATTTGGAAATCTCAAACCATAGTTTAGAATATTACAAGCATGTTTATGGTCAATATCCAACAATTTTCATTTTTCCATTGCACCGTACAAAATCCAAGAATTCGACGAAGCTCATATTAATAAATTGCGTTCACTGATTTCGGATAAGGCAAAGCAATATCAACTAGAAATTAGATTAAAAGCAAAAGTGCAAGAAAATTGTGCCATAAAAATAATAAGGACGTGTGTTGTTTTCACTTAAGAGGAATGAACCTCGAGGAGTGGGTAGCACCAATACCGGGCCTTCCATGCTTAACAGGCTTGTAAGAGATTGAGAATTCAGCTAGATAGTGGCCGATCATTTCCGGTTTGATTTCAACTTGATTGAAGGTCTTTCCATTGTAAACGCCAATAATGCTACCAATCATCTCCGGCACAATGATCATGTTGCGAAGGTGTGTCCTCACTGGCTCTGGCTTTTCACCAGCTGGAGCCTCCCGTTTCTGTCTCAAATTATAGATCAATATTAGAACCGTAACTTCCATAATGATCATTGATCCATGAAACGAGAGTAATTTTATTCAACATCAGAAAGACAGAAGGAAAGGAGAATTGCAATAAAAGGTCAATCTACAGAGCTCCAACGCATGAAGCCAGTAACATTGCATAAGCTTTACTGGGCTAGTAATAATACGATAAGAACAAACTAAGAACCACTTAAGATTATGCTTGTCGATTATAACTGTGCCATCTTCTCACCTAATATGGTAACAACACTAGAAACAAATACACAGCATTTGGGTGGGATGTTGGCACCGCTCAACCTGACTTCACACTAATTTGTATTTTAAGCTCAGAAATAGATTTGCAGGGGACCAACTTCTAAATGCTATCTTCAATATTTTTTTTTCCCATACCTAAGATAACATTGGATTAGTTCAGCTCAAATCGACCTCTCAATGTGTAAGAAAAGAACATAATTTGGTAAATAATCTTTCATAACAGTACAAAGATGAATAATTTTTTAGCATTATAACACATAGATATAAATAGGCAATTATAAAATCCTTAACCAGAAAGTAAATTGCATAAAATAGAACCCCATGGATCATGCGGACTGGGTGAAAAAAGAGAGCTAGTCTGTATTGTGCAATGTATTATGTAAACAAATGCATATATTTTAGGTTTAATTAATCTGAAATTTCCTATAATTTCGCTCAATTTTCAATTAGATTCTTATAATTTAAAAATTTGTAATCGAATCCCTACACTTTACAGAATTTTTCAATGAAATCTCTGCTTCCATTCACCGTGACAAAAATGTAAAATTTAATGGAATATTCTCATAATATTCCTTGACCCCACCACCACTAAATCCAAACTGTGAACCCAGAGGACATAGGATCCCTCTCCTTCACCTTCCTCCTCCTATCCTTTCTCCTCACCTTCCTCTACCACAAACTCTCCTTTGACTGCCCCACCCCCTTCCCCAACCACCAACACCATCACAACCATTGTTGTTCTACTCTATCCTCTGATACGCCACCAACTCCTTCTCCCCTTCCACAAAACTCAGCCACGGCAGCTGTTTTGCTAGAAGGGAGGGTGGCAAAGCCCTCCTCCGTGTCCCCCATGCCGCCTGTGACGTCATCCGCCTCTACGACAATGTCATTTCCCTCCATTTCACTGTCTCCGGCATCCTCTAGAAGCTCAAGAAGGTATCACACTGCCTTCCCTCTCCATCCGTCCTCCTCGAATCAAATTCATGCTTCTATGATAATTGCGATTTGTATGCATAAATTTGAGAGTAGAATGGGAATTTCATATTTGTCTTGTTTTGAACTTAGAAACGTGTGTTCTTCTTGTGCTTAAGAATGAATCTTTTATTTTGAGATCAGAGTGGTTTTTGGGATGTGATTTTCATTTAATTTGTGCTAAGTTGTAGTTCTTTGAGCTTGGGAATGGACGACAAATTAAGCATCATTTGAGTTGAGATTTAGCTGGGAGAAAGCTTGTGTTGAGTTGGTTATGTTAGTGCTTGAAGGGAATGTTGCTTTACACTAGCAATGTAGGAAAACAATTTCAGGATGGGGTGGTGTGTGGCAGATGGTGGGGGAGGTCTCCTACGATTATAAATTGTAAAACACAGCAGCTGGGTGCCACCGAGGGACTTGCCGCTGGCAGAAGGGGAGGGTAGAGGTGCGTCCATGGAAAGATGATGCATCATTGCTCTAGTATAATTCAGCCATTGATGTTCACTGTATAAAAAATAAATGGCTAAAATTAAAGTAGTGCGCGATGCTCCATTCTTTACAAGAAGCATGATAGCATTTGCTAGGCAAGTGAATTGTAGTCAAGTCATATTCTGGGAATGCTCCGTTCAATTTCAAGTTTTTGTCATGATAGATGGAGGCACGGACTTGATTGAAAAGTTTTGTAAAATGTAGAGATTTGATTACAAATTTTTAAGCTATAGCGACTTAATTGAAATTTGAGTGAAACTCTAGAGACCTGCAAATTAATAAAACATATATTTTGCTAATGTTGCCTGCACAAACACTTCACTGAAAGGCTCCTTAAGTAAAGTTGAATTAGTAGTGCAAGCACATACTATGAAACTAGTGATCCTGTGGCTTTTTATGATATCCTATGATCGTTGTTGTTATACCCAAAACTTTACATTTCTATTAAATTCAAGCACATGAACAAGCAATCATGATAAGAATTTTGTGAATACCGAACCCATTCATCCCTTGCAAGTAAGTTCTACCAAATGCATCTCCCTCCCCTCACACATGATCAATAAATGAAACGTCTCGGTTACATTGAGGGAGAGAAATCAACTCTGTGTACCTTACGAGGAAAATATCAATGTCTCACGAAAACGAAATCCAACAACAAATACACCAATAGCACCGAAACAAAAATCACATTGGCAGAAAAATCTATAATCTATGGCAGCAGTTATATTAATCGTTAAACATAATCAAATTGATATCAATACTTTTTTCATATGAAACCCGTAAACTTAAATTAAAAAAAAAAAAAAAAAAACTCACCGCCTTACGAAGCTTCTTGATTAGCGCCATAGGCTTGCGCGTCAAACCGCGTTGAAACCTGAAAATCGGAAACATCAAATATGAATCGCAACACGAAATGCGAAAAATCACGTCGAAACATCAATCAGAATCTCCATTTTTCTTTTTTTGAAACATAGTGAATCACACCTTCTGCGGGCGCGTGCACTGAAGAGCTTGACAAGCTCATCGGTGGACATGTCCAAGAGCGCGTCGAGATCGACGCCTCTGAAGCTGAACTTCTTGAACGTTCTCTTCTTCGGCTGTCCCGGAGCCACATCTCCTTCAACATCCGCCTGAGGGGGAAAAAAAAAAAAAGAAATCGTAAGGCACTGTTTGGATGCCGAGAAAAACAAGAGAAAATCGAAATCGGTGTTGAAAATAGTAGGGAGTTTCAGTACCATGGCTGCAACTGAATAAGGATCGAAGCTCGACACGACCCGACCGGTTGCGACTAGGGTTTTTCGGTTTTTATATGAATCCCGGATCTGTGATCGGTTTGGTGGGTTAACATGAGCCGGGTCACTGTTATAGGGTAATTGGGCTTCAATGGTTATAATAGGCCCCAATCCAATTATTTCAAAAAATTTTGGAGATCACTGCTTGGACTGGAGCAGTAAAATGGTGCTCTTTCTGAAGACCTATAAAAGGGTTCTAACCATTTCTGACCCAAAAACGTAGCTCAAACCTTTGTTGTATATTTTTGTTTTGAAAAAAACAAAAGTTCAGCTGAATTAATCTTTTTTATATTTGTTTAAAAAAATATTATTCATTTTTTATTTTTGAAAAAAGTACAATATTTGTTAAACATTTAGTATCAGAATTAACTCTAATTTCCTAGTTACCTTTTGCTTTTAGGAATTTTCTGTATTTCTAAAGATTTTTTCTGATTGAAGTGTATGAATATGTATGAAATGATGCAACATCTATTTTTTGATAAACTGATGTAACATCTATAAGCTAAGACTAAAAATTACATAATTGCTACAAAAAATTTGATCTTATAGCATATTTGTATTATGATAAGTTGAATTTTGGAGGTAAATGAAAAGTAAGCTATAAAATAAAAAGAGAAAGAGTACAATAAATAGAGACAGGGAGCATAAAAATATAATATTTTTTTAAAAAATGTTATATTTGAATGATTAAGTGTATGTTTTAATTAGATTTTACAAAACTTAATTTTAGATAAACTTGATTTAAGTAAGAAATGGGTATATACTAATATAATTTATGTTTGGAAGTTGGTATTTAAAAGATAATTTTGACATAATAATTAAAGAAAATTATACTGATTTCTCTAGATGTTTAGTGTAATTACACACAACATCCCTTATTTACAAACATGATAGTAACCACCCTTGGTACAAACGGAAGTTGACGCCGTTAAATAACTTTGTGTTTTGTCCAAAATATCCTTAGTTACTCACCCTGCACTAACACCCTCCCCCATTCACTAACTTCAATCCATTATTTTTTGAAATCAAAAGAGGGGAAGAAACTCTAAATCAAAACTTCCCCTACAATGGTCCACCATGGCTTCCTTCCTCTTCTTCCGTTCATAATCACAACCTTCCTTTCACAATCGCAACACTCTCTGCGCTCAAGCTCACAACGGCAACTCTTCTTCCTCTCATAACCGTAACCTTGTTTGTGCTCAAGGTCAAACACCACTCAAAACCCCTTCTCCACTCTTCATCTATTCGTCAATGAAGAACCATGGCCGATTGTTGAAGGGTAAGGGTGTGGTGGTGGGTTAAGATGGAGGCACGGTGGTGGTTCACGAGGTAGAGTAGAAACAACGGTGGTTGGTGTGGTGGTTCATGGTGGCTCAAAGGGTAAGGGTGGATGGTGTTGTCACGGCAATATGTGCAGTGGTGGTCCATGGTGCAAGATTTCGTTTTTTATTTTTGAAAATTAGTTGGGAGTTTGATTTGTGTTTAGCTTCACTTATGTTAGTCGAATTTGATTTTTGCTTATTCATGTAACATTGTGTGTTGTGAAAGTTTGGATTTTGCTTTGCAATATAAGTGTTTTGACTTTGACTGTTTCGAATATTTGTTGATCTCACTTTTTGTTTTAGCTACCTTTGTGAGACAAATGGTGTTTGATTTATTCTGGTTTGAGGATTAACTGTCTGGGCCAAATAATGGGGATATAGATAGTGTTTTTGTTTTGGGCTTCTTTCTTTTTTAGAACAAACATGGAATCAATGTTTCAGAGTATACATTCAGCACATAACAAAAATTGACCACTCAATCTACTTCAACAATGTAATTGTGTGAAGAAAAGCTTCTCTATGATGCACTAGTAATGGCTCTTCCCTTCAATCTCGCAGCTCCAGTTTTCCTTTTATTGTAAAGTCCATTTTTTGGAACATAAAACAAAAACTAAAATGGATGTTACAAAATGGAAATATGGTGCACCTGGGTTCTCTAGCAATAAGAATGTCTCTCTTGATATGTGAGAATCGTGACTCACAAGTGAGTTAGGAGAAGAATTTTTAAATACACATAAAGGGGTATTTTTGTCAT
The DNA here is from genome assembly GCA_031439595.1 of Pterocarpus santalinus. NCBI lineage: Eukaryota > Viridiplantae > Streptophyta > Magnoliopsida > Fabales > Fabaceae > Pterocarpus > Pterocarpus santalinus. The sequence goes on from CM062532.1 coordinate 66,946,960, forward strand.
TTTACAAATAAAATATGTCAAATATATTACCAAATTGCCGTTAATGAGCAGGTGCACATTACATGCTATAATTTCTATGAACTCTATTAACAGACAATTAACAATAGGGGAGGCTAGTGTAGATTTTTGTAAAGTCTAGGAACTTGTCGAAATAATTTTACAAATAGTGGGGTGTCGAGTGTAATTATACTAAACTTGAAGAGAGATTAATATAATTCTCTCTAATGATTATTGTTTAGATACTTTTAATCAAAATCGATTTTGAATTTGTAATTATTTAGGGGCATGAATTACATATCATTTTGTATTTATTATTCTTTTTTTATCTATTGATTTTCATGGCATACTAAACAAATAGAATAAATATTTCTTTGACTATTAATTTACTCATCATTGGTAATGTTCTTGAACTAAGAGATTAATTTTTATGTATTGACAATGTAAAAGAGTTTTATACTATTATTTAATCAAATGTTTCTATTTGTAAGACTTTTAAAGTGGTGGATAGTTGAGTTAAATACCTTCATTGATGTGGTAATCCATCATTGGATGTTTGTATAAAACTTTTTTATATTGATATTGCATACAAATTAAATCCTTAAACTAATACCCTTCTTTTAAATTTAGAATATGATTAGTAAACTAATTTTTTCGTGCTTGAATTAAATTCATTTTTCAATTGATTTGAATTAAATTCATTGACATACATGATTTTTTTTTCTTTAGCTATAATTATGTCCTTCAACTTTAGTTGATGTGTATTTTGCAACTTGAGATTTTGGAAAATGTAATTTATCTCTTAAAATTTACTAATAGAGTTTAAAACCAATCTTCAAATTTCATCCAAATTATTCACTCTTTTTTTTTTCTATCTTTTTCCTAAAGACCAATTTTAGTTGTGGGGATGACTTTTTAGAGTTTGGTGTAAGGTGATTCTAGTAATCAATTTCAATTGATGTAAGTGCTCATAAGAGAAGTTTGATGGTGGTTTAAGTGAATACCATGAGTGCTTTATTTTAGAGTTATGGCGGTAAGGAAGATGATTGATCTAGTGGTGAGGGGTTTGGATAGTATATATAAGGTTAGGAATTTAAAATCCATTGCTACTGATGTATCAAAAAAATAAATGAAGAGAACGTACAATCCTTCATTATTTATTAACACCTTAAATGTAATACAAGTAATTATTTGGATGAAATTTGAAGAAAAGGGGGTTTTATACTACACTAATAAATTTTAAGGGAGTAATTCACCTTTTAAAATCTCAAAGGGTGAAATACACATGCATTAAAGTTGTAAAGGGTTAGTTATATTCTAGCATTTTTTTTGTCATTACACACATGACTTTTTTGATGAAACAATCATTATCTTAGATGTCAAATAACAAAGATCAAAATATTAAATGGAATTTCCCACCATTGGAGTTGACATGTGACCCCTAAAGGAAACTCAAGAGATGCTAGAAGCGACAATGTGTTTTGAGATATCATGGAATATTGAAATTCGAGACATGCCATCAAAATTGGGCATACGTTAGTCCTAAGAGCTAAACATCATGCAATACTCAAAGGGCTTGAAATTGCATGGGAATAAGGCATTAGACACCTTTTAATTAAAAATGACTCCAAACTATCGCTGGAACTCATTAAAAAAACTCTCTGATTCAACCACTCTATCTATTTACATAATCATCGAAAAAATAAAAAAAATGAAGCAATAGACTCTTAAAAACAGGAGTGTCAGCTTATCTCATCCTTCCAAATAGGAAATAGAGTGGCTGATGGACTAGCTAACTGACCCCTAACTAAAGATGATGGTCTCCATATATGCCCAACACCTCCCTAAACTTTCATATGCTTCTTGATGATGTTTCAAGGGTTTTTATTCCATACTTTGTTAATCTGAATAATTTGTTCCTTTCCCTTTGGGCCTCTGAGGCCTCATTTGTACAAGAAAAAAAAAGAGTTTCAAAATTTGTTGGATAAAAGTAAAAAACAAAAAAATAAAAAAGAAAATTATTCACCACAAAAGTAAAAAAGTAAAACATGCCCATAAGTTAAAGAATCACAATGAATTATTGTAAAATAAAATTTGCCAAACAGATGTACTTTTTTACCAAAAGTAGTTCTAAAACTATGATTAATATTCTCATAACTTATCCAAACACACTATATAACACAGAACTAAAAGCTAAAGAAATCTGGTTTTAGAAACATAGAATACAATGTTGTAAGCATAAATCCAAAACCCTAAATTTGTGTTGCTTATGATTTAGGCCTCTTTTTTTTTTTTGGCAATTTAGAAAGGTCGCTGAATAATTAGAAGAGCCGAGGCAAATTGTTAGTATAAAAACCAATTTAGCATGTATACTAAATGGAAGCTTTTGAAATATTATTCTATATCCACTCTTGAACGACTATACAATAATTATCATAAACTATGATTAACACAAATTTACAGCTCTAGTTTCTCGAAAATTATATTAGGCAGCGACAAATTTTCAACTATTTTGCTAATAACTATTAGAGCCGATTTGGTTTAAAGTTTAAGGCTTCAAAAATATTTTTGTTAGAATAAGAATGAAGTTATATAGTAATTCAATATGTTTGATATATTTTTCTTGCAATTAAAAATACTTTTTAAGCAATTAAAAAACCCTCTGGGAAAGTATTAGTTACTTTTCATTCTAGAAAAGTACTTTTGAAATAGAATTTTATTATTACTCTCATATTAATAATTAAAAATAATTTTATTTTATCCTATCCAAATAAAAATTATTTTCTTAAATTTACTTTTGACATACTCAAACTAAATACAAATCAATTTTTTTGAAAGTAATTCTTTTAAAAGCCATTTTTTTAACCTAATTCTTTAAAAAATAATTCTCTCAAAAGTTAAATCAAACATATTCTTGGCATATATTGTTTTAAGAGTAAACCTCAAATGTTGTTTCTAACAAAAATATTACCTGACAATAAATCAACATTTTAAAAAAAAATTATGTCCTTGAGGATTATTAAAAAAAAGTGAGACATATTAATCTCTGAATTAACTCAACACTATTAAAATTAACGTACTTGCACACGTGTCACATTAATAATCTAAATAGAGCATTATCTTTTTATGGTTTTGAAATGATGCTATTTTATTTTTCTCAACGATTAATTTGTCTTTCTCCTTATTCACCCTTACCCTCTAACTAAATTTTAGTTTAATACTTTTTAAGCAATTAAAAAACCTTCTGGGAAAGTATTAGTTACTTTTCATTCTAGAAAAGTATTTTTGAAATAGAATTTTATTATTACTTTCATATTAATAATTAAAAGTAATTTTATTTTATCCTATCTAAATAAAAATTATTTTCTTAAATTTACTTTTGACATACTCAAACTAAATACAAATCAATTTTTTTGAAAGTAATTCTTTTAAAAGCCATTTTTTTTAACCTAATTCTTTAAAAAATAATTCTCTCAAAAGTTAAATCAAACATGTTCTTGGCATATATTGTTTTAAGAGTAAACCTCAAATGTTGTTTCTAACAAAAATATTACCTGACAATAAATCAACATTTTTTTAAAAAAAATTATGTCCTTGAGGATTATCAAAAAATAAGTGAGACATATTAATCTCTGAATTAACTCAACACTATTAAAATTAACGTACTTGCACACGTGTCACATTAATAATCTAAATAGAGCATTATCTTTTTATGGTTTTGAAATGATGCTATTTTATTTTTCTCAATGATTAATTTGTCTTTCTCCTTATTCACCCTTACCCTCTAACTAAATTTTAGTTTAATATCATCATAAAATTTATATATGATATTATTTAATCATATTTAAGTAGTAATATTCAAGAAATTAAACTATAATATCAATTACTTGTAAAATATTATTTGATAACAATATAAAACACTGATATTAAAAATGAGTCATAATCAAACTCATGATAAAATTAAAAATTATTTTATAGACATTATTTGTTTCAAATTTTTTTTTGGGTCAAGTATTTGTTTCGAATTCACATCAATGGAGATTAATGGTGCGTTTATTTCATATTTTGAAAAAAGTAATTTTGAAGCTTAAATTTTTATATATAGCAGAAAAAGCTGAAAATTGATTTTTTTAGAAACTATTTTTTTCAACTTCTCCAAAAAAGTTGAAAACTAATTTTTTTTAGAATCTGATTATTTTTAAAAATTTATCAAAATATATGAAAACTGATTTTTTAATAAAAAATAATTTTTTACTAAAAAAAGCAAAAACAAACACACCCTAATGCATTTATGACAATAAATTTTATTTCGATACAGTATATTAGGGTTGAATGGGTAGACAAATGTAATAGTAATATATTATGATTTTATCTGTTATTTTTTCTAGCTAATGTACTGCATCGATTTATTAACTAAAACTCAATCATGTATTGGAATATGTACTTGATTGGATGTTAATGTATACAAGGGCACTCTCCCTTCCTCTCATTTGCCTTTTTATTTTATTTTTATATTCAATCAAAATAACAAAATATATTTATTAAAAGTAAATGAATAAAAAATAAATTTATGATAAAATATAATTATACATAATAAACAATAATAATGTTTATTTTTTAATTTATAATTAAATAATTAATGAAATTAATATTTTGTTATAATTTTTCTTGTACATCGTATAGTAATAATAGACACAAGCAAAAAAAATATTAAAATATATAAGAGAGAGAATATTATGTATTTGTTACTTTTATATTTATTAAAATGAAAAAAATAATTATTTGATAAAAATAAATAATACATATTGTTTAATATAAAATAACTTTGTATATAATAAGAAATTTAGAAATATTTAAAATAATATTAAAAACATAAAGTTTGAAATAATTTATTGTCAATTCTCTAACTAAATAATTAATAAAATCATTATTTTTGCCAAATTTATTCTTATTAGATTTATATTTGTAATTAGAGTTATTTGTGATAGTGAAGTGATAACGTTATCTTATATAATTTCACATCAAACTTTGCATTTTGCTAAATTTTTAACAAACTTTATACTATTGATTAGGTCTTATACTATATTATCAAATTTTATATTATTAGATTTTATCCTACTCGGCATGTCAAAGGGGTTCTAAGTGTTAGTCCTATATATCTTATGTACCAAAAGAATATGTTGAAATACAAACATACGTTAATTTTAATATAGATAATTAAAAGCAATATAAAATTATATAAATAGAAAGAATGAAAAAGACATGTAAAAAGTAACTTTTTTTAAAATATCAATATAAAAAAGTTTAAGATAAATAGATAATTTTCTGAAAAAAAACTGAAAAAAATTTAGTGTTTTCTGTGGCTAAAAAGAGTATTTTTTTGACAAAAAAATTATATTATAAAATTATACTTTTCCAAGCTTAAACAAATATGTTTTTTTTTTTGACGTGTTAAACAAATATGTTCTTAATAGATACAGTTATGGCATTATGTTGATGAAGATAGGTGCCATGAGAAAGAAAGTTAATAAATAATTCAAATAATTGCAATAATTTAAACTATAACATAAGTGAAAATATAAAAATATTTAATAATATAGATTGTAAATGGGCACAAATTAATGTATTTAATTAAACTTTGATTTTAATAAAATAAAATGAACGACAACATGCTGATCATTAAAAAATTCAAATTATAAGTAATTAATGGAAAGTGTAGATAAACAATTAAAAGTATCAATAACTCCCCCAAATTTTTTAGAATTGAAATTAATTTAGAATCTTAAATGTTACATTTAGTTTGTCAAATAGTAAAAAAATATAAATTATAATTATAAATTAAATTCCAATTTTATTATTTGAAGGTGTGATTTAAAATTTTAAAATTAGTAATTTAAAATGTAAATTTACACCTAGACAATGCAATAGAGTGGCAGATACTCTAAGAAATATGCAAAAGATTTCCAATTAGAGACATGGTTAAATCTACCTTCTAGATTCTTAGCTCATGTACTACTGGTTGACGCAGCAGCTGTTTATTAAAATTTCATTCCAATTCAAAAAAATAAATGATAAAAGTATTAATACATTGTCGTATCTCTCTCTTCATTAAGTGTTTTTTTCCCTTTCTCATTAAAGCCAATCTCATCATTAAAATAATTATAAAACTCAAATATTAAAATTTCTCTTTTTTCCTCAATAAATCAATTCTAAAACTTTATACTATAATATAAAATAATTAATAATATAGATTGTAAATGGACACAAATTAATGTATTTAATTGAAAGTTGACTTTCATAAAATAAAGAATGTCAACATGAGGATTTTGAAAAATTAAAATTATAAATAATTAATGAAGATTGAAGAATGTAGATAGAAAATTGGAAGTATTAATAACTGCACCATTATTTTAGAATTGAAATTAATTTCAAATATTAAATTTTATGTTTAGGTTTGTCAAGTAATTAAAAATATTAATTATGATTTTAAATTCCATTATAAATTATTATTCAAATATGTGATTTAATTATTTAAATTTTTAAAATTGATATAAATATTAATATGATAACTCTGTCCTCATTTAAGTATTTTTTTGTCCTCAGGAAGACTTATATAATTCTCTCTCCTAATTAAAACAATTAAAAAACTTAAAAAAAAGTGTATCTTTCTCCTCATTAAATCAATTTTGAAACTTAAAAATTATTGAAATTTCTCTGACTCTCCTCGTTGAAGTTTCGATAACTCTCTTTTTTCTCATTTATTTGCTAACAACTATATTTAATAAAATTTAATATTTTTTAAAATTATTATCATATAAAAATCGCTCCAACTATTATTTTTATTTTATATTTAGATAATTTATTGAAAAGTTATCTATAATAAAAGATATTACTATAGTGTTATGAAATATTTTATTGAGTGACACCTTTGAAAAATATAGTAACAATTAAATTTAGAACTTCAATTTATATTCTAATTCTGTAGCAAACTAAATATAAAATTTAAAATTCTAAACCAATTTAAATTCTTAAAGAATTATAACTAAAATTTTCTAATTCCAATGTGCAGACAAAAATATATTTAGGCTTGGTTTGGTATTGCTGTGGCTTTTTAAAAGCTGTTGAACTCTTTCGACTCTCTAAAAGCTACTCTCAAACAGTCATAGTAGTATCATTTTGTAAAATAATGTAAAAATTGCTCTCAATAAGCAGAAGCCACAAAAGTAGTATTCGGTAAAATTGCTCTTAATATCTAAAATAATTACAATGGTTATAAATATTAAAGAAAATAATTTTTATTTTTAATAGTATTAAATAAAGTAAGGTTATATTAATCTTTTAAATTTTGGAGAGCACAAGTCAGTTCCAAAAAACATCTCATGAGGGCTTTCGAGAGCACCCTGACACTCGAAAGCCAGCAGCAAACGTACTCCAGTTTTTTGGTTTACCAAACAAAAAAAATTGACTTATATTTTTCATAAGTCAGAGTATCTCTTTGAAGAGCATTGCCAAAATTCAACAACTTGCCTTGGTTTTTGTTCATCCATCTCATAAGAATAGATTGGATGATATCTAATCCAAATATGCATTGTAGGAAGTCCAGGGGTGAAAACAAGTGAAGATAAGTCAGACTTCGCATTAAATTGGCTTGATCTGTATTCTCAAATACAAAGTTTGAATTTTGCCTTGTATTTGTAATATGCGTTAACCTGAAAGTCTTTTAATAATAATATACATAAAACATAAATATTTTATGATCAGTCTGTCAAGCCTGAAAAAACCTTTTAAATGACATGAAACCTAACCTTTTTATTCAACAAAGAGTTTTGAAAAAGCCATAATCTTGCTTATTTTATAAATAAAAATAGGTAAGGGTAAACAAGCTTAGTATGGCCAAGCAACAACTTTAGACAAGCCGGCCTATTCTCACCTCTAAGGAAGACTAATGTTAGTTTTAAGATGCTAATGTTAAAATAGAATCTCTTATCTCAATTTTATTAGTTTGATTATAATTACAATAATTAGCTAGCTTCCACCATGTGATATATGCTGGTAGATAAAAGATTATAATTACAATAATTCAAATGTTGCATTTCTCCTCTTTGCATGAGGAAAGACAGAATGGAAAAAATGGCTCAATTCTCATGTGGCCTGTGCTACTGCTAATCCAGAGTTAGACGGCAATTGCATACAATCTCAGCTAATAAACTTCGGGTTCAAAACATATTAACCAAAAGTGCAAATAGCCAATCCCAGAATTCGCCAAACTAAGTTGCTTATGAGCAAACAAAAAGTCAAGATATGATGGAAATGTTTATTAAGATAACACTCTATACCCGAACTATATGTACGTGGCATGCTCCATCTTATCATATAGATGGGAATATTAATGCCAGGCTACACTTAGCCAGGTTTTTTTTGAGGCCATGAGTTATCTCACACTTTTGAGTCTTTGAATTATTCATAAAATTAATCGTTGTTTTACTAAGTGAACACAAAAGCTATACAATCATCCTATAAAAGTTACTTTGTTAGAATTTGAACTTGCATTCTCATTCAATGATGTCATAATTGCATACTAACTCAAACAAGTCTTATTAGGTAAAGTGTGAAACCTTTAATACAAGTTCAAGACTCATCTCCGATAGTTGGTTTGCAGCATATATCATGCCAGTGCTAATTAGCACTCATGCTCATTAGTTATCACTTCTTAGTGTGACATTTTGCACTGAATTCTATCAGTTAAATCTTAACAAGATTATCAATTATCAAGAGATAATTCCATCATTGAAAAAAAGCTTAGGTTATTAAATCAATATAATCTTCATGTTGAACACAAGCCAGAAACTTTCTTTGTCGAAATGTTTAAAGTGTTATGAGATTAACCAAATTGTTTTGCATCTGTAATTAATGCTTTGATTAAAAGTCTCTGTGATCGTTTGAAAATGGAAGAAGTATGGGCTAGTCATCAATTTTCATGTTCGGGTTTAAGAATTGGAATGAGATAGTTATAATTTGGACTTGAACTACCTGGGCAGCTAATCAAGATTGAATTTAACTTATAGTAAGACATTTTTCTGTAAAATATGTGATGTTATTGAGTGAAGGTCAAGTAATGACCCTACCATATCTTTGCTAGTAACGATATGTGCATTCATTCAGTCTTGCACAAATCCAATGTGGAAGTTGCATTTCTGTTTCATATATCACATTTCTAATCCATAATGAGAAACTTTTTGTATGATGAACTAAACTCCTTTCATCCTTGGTGTCTAAAGAGTAAAGCTATGTAACATAGCTCATATACATAAGACTCAACTTTCGGCCTAGTAGTTCAAATGAACAAGGAGTCTTCTACATCAGAAAAAAAAAACAAAAAAAGGAGCCTTCATACCCTGTCAAATCCAAAGCAGTCTTTAATCCCGTGAAATATAAGCTGGAGATGGCTTTGGTAGTCCGTGTCACTATAGCATATGTTTGAATTAAGAAATTTAAGTTGAAAGTACTATGTATGCTAGAAGACCAAAACCTTAGACCTCAAAGTGATAACAAAGCCTCGAATGTGACAAATTTAGAATTTAGAGCATTTATATTGATACATAGTTCATGATGAGAACAGCACAAATGTGGTAGTAGCATATGTCTTGCAAGTTTAACTGGTACTGATGGTGTATGTGCTTTTCTTTATGAATTTGCTTGTAGTACTGTCATGTGTAACATTTACGACCTTTCTTGCCTTTAGAAAACAGTGAAATGTGTACTTTTATAGCTGCAAAACAGATTCACATACAGATGAAATTATAAACACAAATTCCATCCTAACATTCTAGATCTCTTATCCAAAGACAACTTAATTTGCTAACAGTCACATTTAGTTAACACATGAACTTAATTAAGCATAATAAGATGTGACATGTATTAAACCAATGCACAAGCTATATGCATGCTGCACATTGTATAATTCAAGCATGACTTTAATTAAGTGAATGGAATGATGCCATGGGGTGATGCAGCTTAGCACCCAATCTACAGAGATCTGCCCAACAAGTGTTACTTGAACTTGAGAGCACCAACATCATGTGGAAACACATTTTTGTGATTGAAGAGTCCTAGAAGTAAAGAAATGCTGTCCATAAAACACCACTGGCTTGTTATAAGATTAGATTTGTGCAAAAGGACGATTCAACATAATATGAGATACTACTATGTTATACACACTATACAAGCCAAACCATATATTTTGTTAGGACTTGTTCAACCTTGGTGAATTTCTAATCAATGGTTCCCTAGTCAAATCTCATCGGCTTTTCAAAATTCTTGATGCAATGGAATCATTAGTTAACCTATTATCACAAAGGATCAATCAATCTCATCCAAGGCCAAAGCATTCCTCTGAATTTGGCAAAAACCTTGATAACATCACAAGAAACCCTAGTCACAACCATTGTGGCTTCTAAACCAAATTTCTCTTAAACCACCCAACCATTTTATGCGCTCAAACACTCATTAGAAAGCTCACATAATGGCCTACCAGATGAAAAAACTCCCACTCAAATTCATCAACACATTCTCAAGTAATGGACAAATGAATCGAGCTTAAAAGCACACCCAACACAAGCCAAAGCAACCTCTATTGTCCCAAAACGTTCCCATCTATGCCTCCCCAACATGCAACGCGAGCCGTCGATAGGGATCAATTGGAGGGCTGAAATTCAAACTAGAACAAGGGAGCGATCCATGAGGAGGGGGTGTGGACCAATGAGGATCGAGTATTTGGATATAATCCTGCACACACTTTATTATTTAAACCATGTAATTTCCGTCTTCTTCTCACACACCAAAAAAATTCCCCAGTAAGCTACGTCCTTCACAGATCCACCACCTCAATTTCATTTCCATTCCAGTTTCATTTCCATTTCCATTTCAATTTCTGTTCTCGCTCCTCCTCTTCCTCCTCAGCCATGTCGTCGGAAGAGCCAACCGTGGCCGCGGAGCCCCCGCCGGCTGAGCCCGTAGCTCCCGCCGACCCGCCACAGGAGACAGAGCCCGAGAAGCCCGCTCCCAAGCCCAAGAAGGCAGCCAAGGAGCCCAAGCCCAAAAAACCCGCTGCTCCTAGATCCCGGAACCCTCCCGCTCATCCTCCCTACGAAGAGGTTACAATCTTCTCCGTTAAGCTCAATTCCAATCTTCCGTTATCGCGGTTCTTCATTGTTGAACTCGATCTGAATTTTGAATTTTAATCTGGATTTTGCAGATGATCAAGGACGCGATTGTGACGCTGAAGGAGAAGAACGGTTCGAGCCAATACGCTATTACGAAGTTCATTGAAGAGAAGCACAAGCAGCTTCCTGCGAACTTCAGGAAGCTCTTGTTGTACCATTTGAAGAAGCTCGTTGCTTCTGGAAAGCTCGTTAAGGTCAAAGGATCCTTCAAGCTTCCTCCGGTGAAGTCTTCAGCTCCCAAGCCTACTGCTCCGGCGAAGAAGAAGCCCGCAGCTGCTAAGCCCAAGCCAAAGCCAAAGCCTAAGCCCAAATCCAAGCCCGCACCTAAGGCCAAGGAGACAAAGACTGCTAAGTCAGCAGCAGCCAAAGCACCTGCTAAGGCTAAGCCTGCTGCTAAGCCCAAACCCAAGCCCAAGGCTAAGCCTGCTGCCAAGCCCAAAGCTAAGCCCGCCGCCAAGACCAAGGCTGCTCCGGCTAAGGCTAAGTCGTCGGCGGCTGCAAAGCCGAAGGCAGCTGCCAAGGCTAAGCCAGCTGCGAAGCCGAAGCCCAAGCCGAAGCCCAAGGAGAGGCCCGCCAAGGCATCTAGAACGTCGACGAGAACTTCTCCTGGGAAGAAAGCCCCTGCTGCCAAACCGGCGGCGAAGAAGGCAGCCCCTACGAAGAAAGCTCCGGCGAAGAAGGCAACGGCAAAGAGCGTGAAATCGCCGGCGAAAAAGGCGACGGCGAAGAAGGGGAAGAAGTGAAAGAGGGTAGGGGGGACCGGAGGCTAGTGTTGTAGGGTTAGTCTTGTAAAGTTCTTTGTCCCTTGCGGTGTAGTTCGATTCACAGATGTTGCTGAAAAAAATATGAAATCTGATTTTATCAAACTTTTTTTCTTTTCTCTCTTTTTAATCGTCTGATAATTTTTTTTCTCCCTCTTTTTTGGGGTTCCAATTGGACACAGTTTCTAGCTTGTATTGTGAGTCTAATGAGTTATGAGTTAATCTTACAGATGAAGGTTAGAGTTCGAGGGTTTTTACATTGTAGCGTTTTTTATAGTGTAAGGAATTGCAGTTGTGATCATTGGATCTGTTGAAACTCTAAATGTTTTTTCTCTGTTTCTTTTCCCGTGTTTTCTTGTTTTGTCTTCAGTTGTTTGTGTCATGTTCTTTTTGTCTAAAGGGCCTTCATGTTAAGGTTGTATTCTTGAATACAACAAATCCTTTACGAATTGACTGGATGCTAACTGTGTTGATGCTTATGATGCACATCTATAACCCTTGCTGATAATTGTAAGTTTATTTCTTTGTAGACATTCAAGGAATTTCCATGAGTACTGGATGCTTGAATTGTGTAATGTCGTGTCAATTTTGTTGATCTTTTATGTTCATATCTATTCAATTGATTGATCGTTCCTTGCTTTCCTCCCAAAGTGATCTTTTATGTTCATATCTTTTTTGCAGTACATTAATATGAAACAAGTTGGATGCATTTGATGCTTGCTTTTTCCAGTGAGAGAAGTCGTAAGCAAATTGGGGTTGAGTGAAGTTCATGTGGGTATAGCTGAAGCACATTCTTGACCTGAGCAGGTTCGATAAATTAGCACGCCACTTACCATTAACTTCAGGTCTATAAAGTTCAACCAAGTATCAGTAGTCTTATGGTGCTCAATACAGCATTACAGCGTCAAATGAGCAAGAGAGGTTTATGATAGGATGCAATGACATTGGTTTGATCCATATAGCCGATCGCATATAGTAGAAAAAGATTTAGTTCTTGATGTAGTCTTGGGGAGTTGGTCAATCATAGGATTAATGACGTCTGATTCCCATATGATGTGTTATAATTGGTCGCGCAAGATCTTGAATTTGTTGTTTCTGTAGTTTGTGTTGAGTTTAACGTGAAGATATTTGTGCTTTTTAGTTTTGGTAGATGGGATTTCTTAAGGAACATAATTATGGCATTTTTTATTTGGTGTTCATTCCATACTCTTAACTATTGCAGATCACAGGCAGAATTTATCCCTCTTGATGTCTTCTTGGCGTTAGATGCTCAAGTAGATTGCCATGTTACTGCGCCTTCTCGGTATGGCAAGCCAGACTATTAGATATAGATCTTTTTGGCATAAATGATATATGTAGCTTTATCGGTTTGTTGTTATCTTGTAGTAATAGTAATATAATTGTATTGGAGTTTCGGGAAAATGAGATGATTGAGGAATTTTGGTTAATGAATTTGAATCTCCTAAAGTCGAAGATTCTGCTAAAGAGATCAATAAGTGGCAGTAAATGTTAAACTTCAATATTATAGGTGATTCGTGTCACTGAATATTTTCTATATAGAAAAAAGGGTTTAGTGAATGCTGTTTCTTATCTTATTAGCATTTTGGCATGCATGGTTAAACTGTCGTCATTGTGATCTAGGTTTTCGAAAGCCTTGTTTATTTTTATGTCTATACGACTAGTGTTAGGAGTTTTTTGAATCCTAACTAATTTTGCTGGAGGGATAAAGCTCTCTAGTGCTAGACTCAAATCAAAACTTTGTTTAAGAAAAACGAATGACGGACTATTTGAACAAATTAGACGTAGTGAAAGCCTTCTTCTATTTGACCAAAAATGTTGCACAGTAAAATCTGAGGTTTCTAATTGATTATCAAGACACATGTTGAGGAGAAGATTGAAATGACCATGATTGGTAATTGGGAAACCATGTTTCTATCCCATTTTGTTGCAACTGAGATAATAGGTATGAGTTCTCAGTCATCCTTTGAAAAAAAAAAATGATTTCTTATAGGAAGCAATTGGAAAATGAATGAGGAATAGAGTATTAGTTTAAGGAATTGTGGTTTAAAGGAAGAATAATTCGTGAAATCAAGGTGCTGAATGAAACATTAGCTTGTATATCAGTATGTGAGGATCATTGTCTACTAATGGCACATTGTTTTGGGGTGTGATGCTGCTAGGGAGCAATACAACCGTTGTTACATGACATCCTAATTAAGGTGCATTGATGCATGAGCAAGAACAATCTTGAAACATTTCAATGGTGCAAGGCATGTGCAATCTGCGCCGTACTATGGGCTGGAACTGGAAGTGATAAGGAGCTCGGTAGTTTTGGCATTGGGTCTGCCCTGAGCAAGTGATTGGAAAAGTCTTGAGACTTCAGAACCAATTTATTCATGCAATGAAAGTCTTTTTCCTTTTCTTCCTCTGCTATGGGTTTAAACGGTGTAAAAATGTTGGCAGTGATTGTCACTGCATTTCAAAAGCAATTGGCTGTGCTCACATGCAGACACGTCTGTAAATTGTAAAACAACAACAACAAAGCCAGGTGGGGCATCTGTAAATTTTTCATTCTAACATTTTCTGTGAAGAATGCTTGTGAGATTCTTTTTCTGACGGAAGTTTTCCGTGTGTAATTTACAGGCTCTAGTTCTCTCTTTCTCTGGCTAAAACTGGTTCATTTCATACAGCCAGTCGTGACTGAAAAGAAAGTACAGACATCCAGGCGTATATCGGAGAATTTTTTAGAATTTGCAGTTGAGATGGATCCTGGAAAAGGCTGATAATGTGTTGTGCCTTATGCATTTGATTTCTGAATTGTTTACTACATAAACTTCTGAGAATATAATATTTGCCTAAACGTGTATCTTTGTTGGGCAAATCTGTAGCTACAAATTATTGCCATTTGGGCTATTTTAGGTCGTCATGGATTCTCTTGTTGAGGATTCGGCCCCTGTCGAATTCGAGACTTTGTTAAATCAAATGTATCACTTTCTTGCTGGGGAAAAGGAAACGAAAAAAGAGCTGAAGTGTGTTTGATTGATCAATTTGACAATTTTACGGTCCGGATGGTGACTGCATGTTTGGTATTGTTTGTTTCCGCCATTTCTTATGAGATAAAATGGAAATATCTAGATGATTTAAATTTCGGTGTTAAGATTCTGACTAAATGCTGTTCGTTTATACATGTAAACTCATCACATAGGCACAACATACGTGAAACTTAATCGGTCACAAATTTGAACAGCATGCTCTTCTTTCGTACTCTAGAAGTGTAGAAGGTTTTCCTGTTATGAGCCTAATCCTAAAAAGCTAAACGGGGAAAGATTTCATCTGTGCTTTCCAAGAAGTTGAAATTTCATGCTTTCAATCTTCTGGATTGAATACTTAAGCTCTTTTTGGATGTTCAACCTTGAAGGAGATAAGACAATGTCCTTCCCTACGGATCCAGCTTCACAAGCTGGCTTGGGGTGCTTGTAAAGTTCATATGTTGTGTCGGCATGTTCATTCAACGTAGGAACCCTCTTCAAACAGTCGATATCATCTGGATGAACGAGCAATGTCTTGTCTCTATCTTTTCATCCTACCAACTTTACAACTGGTATATTGTCAATAGTAGATGACTTTTTTTGGCAAACATTAGTAGATGTTGAATATATAACAAAATAGCAACCATTATAAAGACAATATTATTGAAATTATTGTTACATTGTATGAAAGGGGATTGCATGTACATATGTTGCATCAAAGTGTCATTCATGATGGAAAATTGCCGAGAGGCAATGGTGGGATCCAAATTTTATTATTGATTACTACTTGCATCAATCATTTGTAAATACAAAATACATTCATGATTTTATCTCCATGTAAAACGTCTGAATTGGCAGGTTTTTGTCATCTGAAAAAGAATTAGGAAGGAAGAGGACAGAAATGCATAGTGTACCTTGGCTGGTCCTTCCAACGCATTTGTTCAGTATAGCCGGGTATTGTCTAGCAGTCGACAGTAAGTCATAAATGCATCTGCGAATCTCTTGTGGGATATATTTTTTCTGATAGAAAAAGAAATTTTATTGGAAGAGAATGAATGCACAAAAGAGGATGAGACATCCTCATATAGATACAAAAGATATGGCTAAGATTTAAAGGGATGAATTATGTAATAAAATATGCCAATCTCTTAAATATCAGATAAAGAAATACTATTAAATAAATCATGAGCTGACCACCAAAAAAAAGTCAAAAAAGTAATCCTACCTCAAATAAAATCAATAGGTGAAAAAAAAATCATTGAAAACCCTGGATTTCAGTTGTGACTATACTCTCACTGCTCCTCTAGGCATGATAGCTCTCCTGTTTGACATTCAAATTTAGCTGTTAATCTCCGATTAAAGTCCATTTTCTTTGGAAGAATTGTCATTGGTGAGTAAGATTGTCAAATGGAAAGATTCATGAATCATGATGAACCTACCTTATGCCTCTTAACAACTACAAGGCAAGCATCACATGCTACTCCAACCAACTCTATCCTATATGGTTCTCTTTTTGCCTCCAACCTGTTCAGGTTCTTCATCTTCAATTCTTTCCCAATAGTTTTCGGCTACAGTTCCATCCTCATTCACCCTGTAGCCAGGTCCCATGGGGTAGCGGCGGCGGTGGACATTTCTTGCCATTGTTATTGTCTGCACAACAAATGGCATCCAGGAGAATGTGCCGTCCATAATTACACCCCGTCCCTCGTTTAGTACTGTTACCAGGAGGGATGAGGCTGCATCTGTGGATGATTGGTGTAACTATTTGCAACAATGACTTTGTCATGTAGGAGCCAAAAGCATGTACAGGCTACAGCTATAAAATGGCTGCCAGATGTAATCGGTTTGGTCCATGCCATTGTTCAAAATAGTCACCATCCTCAGTTCACAAAAGAAGTAAAATTGAATTCTACGCCAACTTACTATGTACACAACAGCACAAAGTAGAGAAGAGTCTCAACATCTAACCAGTTCAGCTGTTCGAATCATGTCATGGTGCCTTCTTGAGCTAAGGGGCTTATAGCTGACATCTGATTCTTTGAAGGCATCTGTCTCAACGACAACGGCGTTCCCTGCTGCCTCTGCCCAGAAAGGTCTGTTTAAATTTCATTCATGCAGAAACAATATTAGATTTCTTTCTGTTTATTTTGATGACTTTATAATGAGACTCGTTAATTAAAAAGCTAGATAGCTTAAATGATGGTTGAACAAGGAAACAGAACGTTTATGAACTTCCTTTTTCAAAAACATGAATTTTCTTCAATGCAGAGCTTAGAATTTTGCTTGGTATTTAGAGGAGTGGATTTTGATTTGGGCCATGACACGAAAGAAGGCATAAACACTGACTTGGATTATTTCTGCTGTGAAAAGGCACGATGTTTCATTTTTGTTCAGAAACTGGAATTGCTTACTCTTTGAGAATGTCCTTGAGCACGGTGCTTTTGCCAGCTCCCATACCTCCTTCCATGAAGAGAAGCACTGGACTCCCATCACTGTGTGCTACTGGAGCCATCACCTCTGTACATTGAGAGTCATCATTTGCTGCGAGTCCCATTGCTTTCATCTCTTCGACGAATGTATTAAAAACGCTAGCCACCTTAGATTCTTGGTTACTCACTCGACCCTTTGTTCCCTGTACAAAGAATACTATTTACCTTAAGAATGAAGATTAAGCTGAGCTAACACCTTTGAATAAAATTGCTAGTATTCTGACAACAACAAGAAGCAAATAATTTTTTTTTTTTTTTTTTTAACTTTAACTGCCGGATAGTTTCAACTGTGGAACCGCTTGAAAAATCAGCACCATTTCATTTCAAAATGCTATCATTTATTGACATTTTCAATATCCATATGTGGCTACTCCAAAAAGGAAGGGAAGAGTTGTCATTGTTGTTTTCTTATTGTGCTTCATGGACTTTCTTTTTACAGAATTCATCACGCTTAACCATTCATTCCCCTGAGCCTGAAATTTATTTTATTAACTTGATCTGCGTATTCAGTCAGGCCGCAAAATGCTGGAAGGAGGTACATGTACATCTACTAACTTATTATTTATGTTAATAAACTAAATGTATGAATTCTAGAGACACTGAAATTACAGGTTGCCTAAAAAATTTCTCTGATTCCCTTTTATAAATATTCATTTCATGTTTCATAATATATGATTTCCATATCGTTTTTAAAGATGGTTTAGTTTACTTAGAAAACAATTCTAATGCACACCAAGTTGCCGCCATAACTATGTGCTAGAGCTTCTTTTTTGGTTCAGTTTCAGAGCTGAAGACCTGCATAAAGCAGAAAAACATTGGTTTAGCTAGTAGTACATATACAAATGGTTGTAGATGATTCTGGCACTTGTGTATCTTTCCCCCCGTATAAATGACTAGACTCCCCAGTATGTACCTGACTTATCATTGTGTCAGCATGGCTCCAATGGAACACAAAGTAACTAAGAATGCATCTTTCAAACTCCTCCACCAGCTTCACGTAGGGTGAATCCGCATCTGGTTCATTCTCGAAGAAGGCATATATATCATCTTCACATCCCTCGCATTTCCTTATGTATTCGGAAGCCAATCTACATAGGTGAGGACAACTCCTCCTATCTTTGAACCCCATTTGCCTGGCTGCACCAAATCAGAGAACGTGACATCTTTCGAACTAAACCAATTCAAAATAGCTGTAGAAAGAGCGCACTATTTGCAACTTTTCCAAATGATATATTAATGAATATATAGACACACACACACACCACCGTTTGTGAATCCTCGTGAAAAGAATATATTATTACCTACGTAATGGGAGAACCTTTCAAAGCTTTGGGGCGTGGCCTGATCGTGATAATCTTAGACAAGGGATGGATTTTCGACCCCTCATCTGTTTTAAGCGATAATGCATGGCCAAGGCAAATATCATCCGAGCAGATGAGGCTACAATGATCTGTGTGAAGCTGGGATTGCCACTATAATCTGAACAAGATTGAGCTTTGTCAGGAATGAAATCATCATACTTCCACAATGCATGAGGGATTTGCAAAATTAAGTAAATAATATCAATTGGAAAAGCCAAACGCGAAGATGCTCTCATGACTCATAAGACTCGAGTTATATTCTGAGTATGTTACCCTTCTGCATTTCTGTCATAAATCAAAGACCGAAGACCACAGGAGTATAAGAGAAGCAGAATTATTCGTGTCTTTTGGCTTTGTCTTTTCGAAGATTTGATTCTGTCGTACGATGAAGGAAGTTCTTCATCCCTATGGCCTTGTCATTGCACGTTCGTAGTTATGTTTGTTTGGAGCAAGTGGTCAAGTTGACAGACGGGTGCACGGCACTACTTGCCAGTGGGTCACACATTTGTGAAAAAAAAAAATGTACTCCACCCGGACTAATAGCATGCCTTGTACAAATCAAACTGAGACATTAATTTTGATATGTTTACATTCACTATATCATAATCAATCATAGACTTATATGTGCAATTGTTTATATAATTATTACAAAAGTTAAACACTTTGAATAATTAAATGATATCATAATGTATAATTAAATAATTATGTAAAAAGTTTTTAAATTGAGAGCGCATTAATATTAAATTGTTAAAGTAATCCAATTTTTTATATTTAAATAATAGAAAGTGATATAAAAATTAATTTTTTCTATATAGTAATTAAAATAATATTACTTTTATTATTGAGTGATTAAATTAATAAAATTATTTTAAAGATTAAAGTGATGGCATCTGTATTTTTGGATGGTTAAATATTATTTTAATCTAAAATTAAATTTATATACTCATATTAATTTTATAATATTATATAATAAAAATATGAACTCTTTTATCAATGCATAAAATATTAATCCTACGTTAATTCTATCTTCTAATGACAATCAGAATTCGTTTTGTAACGCTGCCCATTTAATTTCTTCTAGGAAGCTGTATTGACGAAAGGACGGAAATATGGTAGGTTAAACGTTGCATTAATTAACGATAAAATTAGTGAAAAAGATTAGTTCTCTACATGTGGTGAACTACAATCTCAATTCTAATTGAGAGAGGTACTCACCTTTAACGTCAATTGGGTCCATTTGGTTGGTTATTTGCACCTAATTTTGATATAGTAGCTATATTTTGATTCATCCTATTTCTCCAAGTGTAGAGGTTGAATTTGAAAATTTTTTATATTTTTCTTAGTCTCTTTTATAAAAAAATAGTTTAACAATAATTTTATTTAAATTTATTACTATTAATTTAATTGATAATTAATTTAGTTTTCTTTAAATATTTAATATTGATAGTATTTTTTATTTTTATGTGATCACTAAATTATTACAACTAATTATAACAAAGTTATTTAATATGCATATTTATATATAATATTATTTTTTTTTCAGATGTGCCCAAAAAAAAAATTTTTCTTCAATTTTTTCTTAATACATTGAATATTTTGAAAACATTTTCAACTTCAAACTAAAATGAAAACATATAATTAAACGGTGCTGACGTGGCATATACGCGGATCTGATGTGAATTGTGTCATGTCAATATTTTCTGTCAGTTATGCAACGGAATAGTAATTTGAGACAATTTTAAATATAAGAGACCAAATTAGAAAAAATGAAAAGTAAAAGACCAAATTGTAAAATAAGGTAAAAGTCAAAGACCAACAAACCTATTTTGCCTATTTAAATATAGATTTAAATATATTTTTAATCCCTATAAATATTGATTATTTTGATTTTAGTCCTTCTAAATTTTTTTTTTTTGGCTTTTGGTCCATATTTTTTCTAATATTATGCCTGTGGTTCTTGTCATTTGCTAGCACTGTTAATTGTTGATACTTTTAAAGATCAAAAAAAGATTCTTAAAATATTTATAAGGATTAAAAATAAATTATCAATATTTGTGAAAATCAAGTGTGTGTTATAAAATACTTATAGGGATCAAAATTGAGAATAATCGGGACTAAAAACATAATATTAGAAAAAAGAGGGACCAAAAATCAAATTTTTTTTAAAAGGACTAAAACAAAAATAACTTAAATTTATACTTTATAAGGACTAAAAATATTTAAACCTTAAATATATAACTAATTTAACAATAAGTTACCTTCATCTTAGTCCACCTTTACTGTTATTTATTTTTACTTCTTTGTTTTTTGAAATATTCATTATTATATTATTTTTTAAATTTAAATGATTATATTAAATAAAAAAATTATAAGTACTTATAATATTTAGTAGTCACATAAAAATTTAAAAATATGATTACTATTAATTTTTTTTAAAAATAAACTTGATTATTAATTATATTAATAATAATAAATTTATATAAGATTATAATTGATAATAAAGAATTAATACTAGACTATTATTTTGATAAAAGAATTTTATATTTTAGACAAATTAAATAAAAGCTAGTTCAATCAAATTAGCAATTAACATATAAAGGGTGACTATGAACATTCCAAGGCTATAGAAGTTAATATTAATGCCTGTTTTTTTTGGAGAAAGCAGGTTTGGGTGGTGGAGCTCTAATGGGTGATGCCAGAGGCATGTGATGTGAATGCCAACTTTGCAGCTTCCAGAGAAGCTGCCTGTATAGTATGTTATCTGATGCTTTCTGCATTCTTTTGTAGCTAAAACTTGCTTTGGAATCTGATTCTGTGGAACATCGGTCCGTAATTAATCAATAATATCAACCGGCAAGTTCTATTTCTGGGGCACACGACCTCTCCAATGGAGTTGGCTTTGGGATGACCATGAAAACATTTTTTTTTTTTCCCTTATGTCTTTTTTCTTTCTGTTTCATTTGTACTTTTTTTCCTTATGTCTTTTTTCTTTCTGTTTCATTTGTACCAAAAGAAAATGACAACACAGACGAATACAATAGGCATTTGATTACTGCAAACATGTAAGATTATCCCTGTCAACACATGATTGCTAAAATGAGTACAATATTAATCTAATTTCTTGTATATTCTTAAGAAAAAATTCTTATACAGATATAAGTCTAACATCTCATATTTAGACACATTTATAATAAAGTTTATGGGACTTATAAATAAGTCAATGAATCTTGAATAAAGTTAATAGAACCTACTTTTAGCGTGAATATGACTAAATGTAAGATGCTAGACTTGTGGTCATGCAAGAATGTTTCGATGCTTTAAGAGCTAAGAACTACTCAGAGCCACAAGTTGGTTTAAGGATCGATTTGACGATTTTCTTCATAATTAAGATGGCAATTTTCACAAGCTTAAATAAATCTGGTTCCGTCGAGGCTTCAAATAAGATAAAGGAATGCAGATGGATTCTGAGTTCTGACATAATTTGGTTGGAAATTGGAAGGAAGATACCACGATTAAATCTTATTTTTTTCAAGATGGGTCTTGTCATTTGAGTTGAGTAGCATATATACCTACCTGCTAGAGTGCTCTAGCTGATCCAAGTTTCAATTGATCCTGCATATATAGCTGTTGTTGCATTCCTCTACTGTTCTTCAGTTGCCTTAAGACTTGTTTTAAAGTTCAACAAGAAGACGGTTCAATAAAGAGGAAGGTTGTGTTGTCTTGTCTAAGCACTAAGCATTTTAGGAAGAGAATTGATCTGCATGGATGCTAGCTGAGGGGAATGAAGCCTGGTCCGAGATCACTCAGAAGAGCTATGTTTGAGACTTGCATGAATGATATCGTACCAGATGGCATTCCCCTCAACTTTCACTTATGACTTGCAGGGGAAGGGTGTGGGGGTGGGGGAGAGAGAGAGAGAGAGAGAGAGCTAAAGTTTTTGATATGACTATGCCATGCATTATTTTTTCATGAGGTCCTTATATACGTTAATTCAAGAGGAGATTCTTTCTTGGGCCACAATGCCGCTTGGTCTGGAAGTCCACTTTCTACACTAATTCCTTCTTGCATTAACTTAATAACATTGATTGTTTCCTTATAAATATGGTTTTCTGTTTTAACAAAGTTAAAATTATCTCTGCAATCTGCATTTATTTCGTTTATTAACCTAATCTAAGTACTCTGTTAGCAATATTCAGGTTAAGGATATTTATGACCCAGCCCGACTCGATAACCCGTCCTGCCCAGAAGGTTATTGGGTCGGGTTCGGGTTTGAAATTTTAACCCGGTGCATTTTTCGGGCCGGGTTCGGGTGATACTTTGGGTTGGCCCGACTCGGCCCAAAGTCATATGATTACTCAGAAGTTATATTTTTTAACAACATTAATCATAAATTGTGATATTTTTATACTTTTATTAATATGTTTTACATAACATAATGTTATTTCTGTATTGACATCATTTGCTTTGAAATATGTATTGTAAAATATTTTTTAAATTTTATTTGTAACCTCTAAAATTTCATAATTTTACTATGTATAATGTTCAAATTTACATATATTATATAAATGTTAGGTTGATCCGGTTATTTTCGGATTATTATCGGATCAGATCTGGGTTCTAAAAAATGACCCAATCAAAAAATTGGACCGAATTTGGATCTACTTCAACTCGGCCCAACCCGGCCTTGAACACCCCTAATTCAGGTCAACTCTGCGGGCAGCGTTATTGCTTCATGCATAGGGATTAATCCACCTTAGGAGCTGCATTGTCAAATGCCTAATTACTTGGGCTTGATGTTAGACATCAAATGTTTGACTAAGCCCTAGTTAAAATTACAAATGAGATCACCGCCTGCACCTTCTTGGGACTAACGAAAATTGTACTAAAATTAGAGGGAGGTTACCCTAATTAATGGAATTTTGAAACCCTTTGAAATTCTATTTTTTTTTTTTTTTAAGGTTTTGACCTTTTGGGTTTATTCGCAGCTCTCAAGTACAGGAATCCACTTTTGCATGTCACTAAGGTAAATATAATTGGTGGTGATCCATCATTAATGACCGCATGGCAGCAATACGCCAAGCTTGAATCAGAAGTTTGATAAAGAAAAGTCGTTTAAAGGTAGTATAAGAATATATACAAAGAGAGGAGAGTAAAGAGTGTGCCCAAAAAAACACAACAGGAAGATAAAAAGTTGCAATGAAATTAACGAAAGAATTATCAAGTGGTGATTACCATGCCCCAGAGCATATTGTAAATTTAGAGGGATTCTCTAGTGAAGCTGGTTTGAAAACTTCACTATGACGTACTTATGTGTATCAAACCAGGAGAGAACATGTGTTCTTATTGGGGTCCACAAAAAATATTCTTATTTTTTAATTAAAACTTAATAACCAGGATTATTCTAAAAATAAAGCTGCAGATCTAAAACCCTGAAGCAGACAACTCAGATCTTACATGCAGGAATTGTCAGCTGCCGGCAAGGCAAGCTACTTCGTCGGAGAAGATGGTAGAGCAAGCTACCATGTTTCTGCTTCACAACACCACAATTTTTTCGTTGTTATGATCTATGTCAGGCTTGAACTCTAAAGAGTTACAACATTGCATGCGTTGTGCAGCTTCCTTGTCCACCAAATCGCCCTTTTCATCTCCATCAAGACCCCTCACCTACTTCGTTTTCAACCAAACTCTGTGCCCTCCTTCCAACACACATTTCCATAGTGCTAGCAGCAGCAACCCCATCCACTCTTCTCCATCTTCACTTCAAAGCTTCCCACATGACAACTTGTAGTCCAACACAAAACAAATCTCCATCTCCATCACCATCTTTAATCTCCAACACCCCCACACTGTTTTAAAGTTCTTCCTTTTCAGGAGATTTCACAACTTCCACACCTCATTGAGCGCTCCTCATAAATCCAGGCACAACTCAAAAGTTAAAAATCTGGTTTTCGGTTTAAGAATTCAAAATTGCAAAAGAAAGAATGATTTTATAAACCCAAAGTTTCAATTTTATTGTTTGAAGATTGCTGAGAAGCCAAATCATTCTCCTGTTCCGTCCCGGCGAGGTTGCTGTCGAGGTCGGCCATTGAGGTTGTTGCTGTGGCTTCCACCGGCACACGCATATGTTTCGCCGTCCATGGTCGAGGTTGAAGCTGGAAGAGCAACTAGCAGGCAAAGCACATCACCGAATGGGAAGAGCAGCTGAGGAAAGATTAGCATAGGTGCAGCTGGAGCTAAAGAACAGAGTGGGATGGAAGAATAAGGGATGTTTATTTTCCTTTCTTTTTGGTTTTAAATTTAAATTAGAATAGAGCACCCTTAAAATACTAATTAACCTTTGAACTAAGATTCAACTTAGAATGACCCACTCTCCACTTGTCACACTCTTATTCAACCACCTAATAACTTAACCATGAATCCCAAAAAATAAGCTTCATCAGAGAATGCACCGTAAATTTAACATGCATTATTAGCAAGTGTTCAGACTTCAGATCTGAAAAGGTAGAAGCAATGACTCTGTGATCTCAGCATATGATGGTACCTTTTGCAGGTAGAAGCCAGTTTTCAGGCTTCAGAACTCTGCTCTGCTTGCAGGACTTGACAGAAATATAACAATGGAAGTCCACTTTTGTGGCTTCTTACGTGCAATTCACAAGTTGGAAGAGAATTATCGAATGATACTTTAATTATTTTTTTCAAAAAAAAAGTTATATTTAAACTGGTTTATATCACATAAATTACTATAAGATAAGTAATTTATTATGAGAGTAAAAAATAAATTTGGGATATATAATTATATATAAATAATTAAAATGTAAATTATTTAAATATCAAATGATCATTTAAAAAAATTATATGACTTTATTTTTTAATTTTGATCATTCATATAAGATTCAATAATCAAGATTTGTCCCTCTTACTCTCATAATTAATCACTTATCGATCATCACCCTTTTCAAACTATATGTTATAACATTGATGGGTTAAGAAAGATTGGGAGACGCCTCTTCAACACAAACATGAGAAATTGGTATACCAAATAAGGTTGAGAATTTGGTTAAGTTAAAACATGTGTGATCCAGCTAGTTAATTAAGGGAAACATGCAACACCATATTCATGTGGACACAAGTCCTCATGCTGGACTTCTACCATCAAGTTCATTATGAAAAATAATGAATATGCTAAAGACATCTCCGTAATATGGTCAGAACCTTTGTCTGGCCCAGAAATCTATATCATGTGAAGAAAAACGTAAAGGAATGTAAAATGTTTTTTTAACTTAAAATTAGTTTTTATGGGGGGCCAGCAGTCGTCCGGAAAATGCCCAATTGCTCATAGAATAAAGTTTCTTTTATATAACTTCCAAGAGAAATAGATAAATCTAAAACTAAACAAGGCCAACAAAAAATAGGTGGATGAAATCATGACCTCTATGCAAATGATAAGAAATCATGCTGTGAACCAACCTAATTGTCAAAATGCCTTTTCATATGGATGGCACACTATTTCCACATGTCCAGGTATCTCTTCACCTTAAAAAAAATTGTCTTGATTTAAAATTAATCTGCTAGAAATGACAATAGTTGAAACATTCGTAAAAGATAAATTTTTAATTGTTAGCTTTATTTAGTTAGTATTACTTTTAAGATTTGATGAGCTTAACATTCCAACTCATAGCACTTAACAAGTGCCGTATTTTATATTTGATATTGTTTCTGTTTGATAGGAAACTTAGAGTATCCAATTAGCTATTTAATTAGACCGATCAAACGTCTTTTCTCTCTTTGGTGGTTAGTTTGTGCGTTTTCCTTTTTCTCTTAGTATTAGGGGTTTTATAATAAAAGAAAATTATGAGAGATCGTTTTAAATATTTGAATAGATAGATTATTCTTTATTCACCTTAAAGAGTACCACCTAACATTTTTTTTTTAGTTCAACATTTCCTAGTATTTGTTTGATTATTAAGTCCATTTATAAGGTTATTGATATCGGGTATTCGTCCATTTTATTTCGACCGTTATAAAGGGTTTAGTCTATATATGATTATGAGAAACTTTATAAAAATAAAATTACACCCTTATCAATAATTGTAATTTTTGAGCTAGTGATAAGCATTTGATTCATCATTAACTTTTTGAATAGGAATAGTTTTTCTCTTGTTGGTAGAACTTCCTATGGCTAGGCGGTTTACCATTATTACAATACCAATATCTGATAAGCCAACCTCCAAAATGCTCTATAAGAAAGTCTAAAATGGTCTCCTATGCACATTGTAGGTTTCTTTGTGCTTCATTGAAAGTCTTCCTCCAACTCCAACCAAAAATAGAAGGGCATGCTGAGAAAAAATGCAGCTGAAGCCTGAAAGCTTGTTAATCCTAATGGCAGATAATTTAACGACGGGAATTGAAGTATACATCACTACTTAAATACAACAGCAGTACTATTACTTATTCAAATATTTGTGAGGGCTTTGTTCAGACTTTTGACTGAGCAATTATCTTCTCCGCAAATAGAAAAAGGGTGTGATGATAAAGGCTAATTTGGGTGCATTAAAAGGACCATCATGATACCAACCAGTACTACTTGTCCTGACTAGTTCGGGTATGCTTTAAATCGCCAGAATTATCAGAGTGCATTTTTTTTTTTTTTTTGGGGGGGGGGGGGGATTTCATATTTTACAAGCTATTGTGCCTGGAAAGGTTCTTTACTGACCCGAAGTGATAGATAGTGCACAAAACATGAGAGCTTGAACTTCAAATGCCTGCCAAAGTGCCAATTCAACAAGCAGAGAGCTTCTAGCTGTGATATTTGGATTGAACCTTGCAGTTTCATCAGTTTGTTTTAACTTCAAAAGGCTGTAAGGATGTTGTTGCCTTGCTGCATTACCTATGACATCATTATAGAGAAATGCATTGTTGAAACTAAGTGCACTGTAAGTATGTTGTTTTAACTTCTTTTAGAGAAACGCATTTTTGACTTAATTATTAGACATCATTGTAAAAACACCATCCTTTGTAACATACGCATTGCCGAATTGGCAGGTGTATATCATTGTGAGATCCACTTTTTCTCTCACTTTTATCGTTTTCTTCGAGATCCCATTTTAGTTAAATAATGAAACTCTATATTTTATTATGAACTAATGATCTTGGATTGGACCTTCAAATTATCACTCAAGTGACAAGGGAATAGGGAGCAGAAGAGAGAATTTTTTGGGCAAGCATAAGGAAAAATTCGCTCCACTCCAAGGTCAAAGAATTTGCCTTTGAGCTTGATGAGATTTACAGAGATATTTATAAGTGATTTATCAATAGAAGAACTCAAGAATTGAACCGAAATTTAAGTAACATATGAGTGAAAAGACTATCAACTAATCCAATCCCAATTGATTATGAGAGATTACATGTAAATAAGAATGTAAATTTATTATTTACATATTACCAATTAATCAAGTTTATTAATTATAAGTCAATTCCAAGTCATAATACTAAAACTACATTCAGTTACTTATGGCATACTATTATATTTATGTATTACTTGTGTCTTGAGGATTGAACATTTTTTTTTTGACTTAAATCTCGAGATGGCAAATTGTAATCCTAAAAGACATAATTGATGGTGGCTTTTAGGGTGGACGTCCCATGTTTGGGTTCACCGAGAACCCCCAAATTTTTAATTGATATGGGTAATTTATTTAAGAGTAAATAACCGTTTCAATCCTAATATTTTAAAATTGACAAAATTTGATTCTAAAAATTTTTTTGACATTAATTTATTTTTAATATTTTGAAATTGGCATTAATTTAATTTTAAAAAATATTGACATTAATTTAGTCATAAAATTTTAAATTTTGATATCTATTTAATTCTAATATTTTGAGTTTTGACATTAATTTAGTTTGAACAAATTATTTATAAAATAAAATTTTCTATCAAATCATTGGTATAAGGCTAAATTGATATTAATATTCAAAATATTAGGACTAAATTAATATAAAAAATTATTTTAGAACTAAATTGATGGCAACTTAAAAATGTTAGAACTAAAAAATATATTTAGTCTTTATTCAATTTATAAAATAGTCCTTAATATATTTTGTAACAATATATATATTTTTTAAATGACAATATATATTTTTGGTCATGAAGTGGAGAATATATATATATATATATATATATATATATATATATATATATATATATATATATATATATATATATATATATATATATATTTGGTCGGGTATATGGAGAACATTGAAGTTCTTTTGTTGTTCAAACTTTTTTTTTGGTCAGTTTGTTGTTCAAATTTTTGAACTACTTGTATGTGTATTGCAACCCATTCCACATATTAGGCCTAAAATATTGGCCCAAGTAGCTATCGTCAAACGGTCCATTCTTTCCTAAGCTCTTAAAACATGAGGAATATTTAATGGGCTAAGCCCATGCAAAACAAAAACATATAAAAAATGTTGTCTACTGTAGAACCAAAAACAAAAAAAAGTTGTGTATTGTGAAAAAAACAAATAATTCGGACAAAAAAAAAAACAAATAATTAAATGGTGCCCTTGAATTTTATAGAATTCCAGAAAAAATTTCCATAGAAAAGTTGTCTATTTTCCCAAAATACAAGTAGCTACCGTTTATATATATATATATATATATTTTATTACTTTTATGGCTTGTTGCTTATTTTTTCTTTCAATAGAAAAATGTTTGATGTGAAACAAAATTCATGCATACAGTTCTACACCCACTCCCACGATGTATTCCATTAAAGTCGCACTTAACATTCAAGTTAATATAACATTTTAACCAATTTTAAATTGCCACATGTTTTGTATTCATTTTCGTCAAAAAAAAAATTTCATACCGGATAGCAGTACTCTTTTTAATAACCAAAATTTTACAATAAAAATTATATTGTAAAAGTATATAGAATTTGTAATAAAAATTATATTGCATTAGATAGTTGAATTCACAGTATATTGATTATATCTTGTATGTCTCATTTAAATTTAAAATATTTTATATTTGACTCCTGTCTTTTTTTAAAAAATATCCCCTAAACATAATTCCTAGTATCACAACCTACGATAAAAAAGAGTATAAAACTTATAATATAAATAATCCGTTTTTGGGTCGTGGGAATGGTAAGGTATTGGACAATTTTCCCTATTTGGCGTGTAGAATAAGATTTAAAAATCCTTGAAACAGCATTTTTTAGTGCAAATTTGGTATTTAAAAATGATTTAAAAATAAATGGAATAAAACACGAGACCGCCAAACTTGAAGAACTGTAGCTGGGCATCGAGGTTCAAGGACCAGAGCCAAAAATATCTACTATAAATACAACCTTGTCCTCGGATTTCTTTCTTTCTTTCTCTCTCTCTCTCTCTCTCTCTCTCTTCCAATCCTTAAACCTAACATTCTGCGCGGCTTCCATATCCATTCGCTCCGTCGCTTGTTGTCGATCCATGTAAGTTACTTCAAATCACTAACCTAAAAAAAAACCCTAATTTTACACATTACACTTTCCAACTCATCTTTCACAGCTATCACTTCTTCGTTTTGAGCTCCCGGTACATAATTCTTCATGCCCGCACTCACTAGCACACCACTCCACTTTGAGGCTTTTTTTTTTTTTTGTTTCTTTATTATTTTGAAGATTTGGGATTTATCAATTGTTAGGTGATTGTGTTTAGTGTTTACTAGTCCAATCGAAAGGAAGAAATTTATAACGAATAATATGTTGCGTTATTCAAAATTTTTTTTAGGTTCTTTTTGTAAATTTCGATTTCTGTTTAAATTGGTGCTGAATTTGTTGTTGTTTGAACTGAGTGATTTTGCAGAAAATATATTAGGATGTCTGGGGAAGAATTTGATGGACATGATTTAGGTTATGTGCCTGAGGACCCCAGTTTTCCACAAAATCATTCTGATGAACTTGATGAGGGAAATGTCTTTGATAGTTCTGGGTTTCCTCAGATGCATCCCGATGAACGTGATGCAGGCAATTTGGCTGAGGATGTCAATCCTCCTGAAAATGATTTTGGTGGGTATGACGTTGGAGATTTTCCTGCAAGCACAGGTTTTCCACAACAGGAGCATGTCATTGAGGAACATCATGGTGTAGGAGATGTGACTGAGAATTTTGGTTCTTCGCAACAACAGCGTTCCGAGAATGATTCCAAAGGAAATGAAATTAAAAAGTGGCCGGGGTGGCCTGGAGAGAATGTGTTCAGGATGTTGGTTCCGGTGCAAAAAGTTGGCAGCATTATTGGCCGAAAGGGTGAGTTTATCAAGAAAATTACAGAAGAGACTAAGGCGCGCATCAAAATTCTTGATGGTCCACCTGGAACCACAGAAAGAGCAGTGAGTTCATGTTCAATTTCTTCAATTTATCGGTTGTTATTTTATGCAGTGACTGATAATCTTGGATACATCACTGTCTATTTGAAGCATATTATGCGTATTCGCGGATATTGATCTCTGTGGTCCTTTGAACATATGTCAATCTAATTTAACTCTAGTCATGGTTACTTAGAACTCCTAGAGCTATATCCGTGGGGGAATTGTCTATTAATTTGATATGGATAATTTCTTTTTAATCAAAGAAACTTCTTATATCATTAATTTGAAATTGAAATTAATGATTTATCCACGATAAAACATGTTAACAGAATTATGAATACTGTTGTGAAGGAATTTAATTAAAAAGTATTGTAGTCAATAACAAAGTGAAACCATAAAAATATTTAAAATCAAGAAAAGCACAAAAAATGATAATGGATCAAACAGTTTAAATATAGATAAAAAGAGATGTCTTTTGTCACGATGACCAAATGGATATGTGCAGGTAGTCAGCAAATATGAATACCAAAGTGGCTTCAATCAGAAGAGCCAAAGTTCAAGTTGCAGGGAAACAGCAACGAGCATATACAAGTGCTGAGATTCTGTTTTTGTGTTAACAATCAGAATTAGTTTGTGGAGACTTTGGTCGCAAGAAGCTTTCATTGTACCTGGTAACTTCAGAACTTGGTCGATTGGAGTCTTGCCACACTCCCTGAAAATGTTTCCTTGAAAGCATTCCTAAAGTCAACAAAATGATAACGGCATAAAAAAGAAAGCAGAAACCGATAACCAAGTCATGAGACATGTCAGTAAAATTTATGATCTAAAATTTATCTTGATTCCTTTAATTACTTGGGTGGCACCTAGCTAGCATTATCAAATTACTCCCAAGATTTAGAAATATTAATTAAAGATTATTTATATCTCTTAGAAGAAATTTGCCATAGTAAGAATAATTGCTAATCAATTGAACCAGAGATTCACAAGGTTCTAAGAATTGGTAATAAAATTAAAACACATCTTCTTCCTTTGGTATTGCCAGAATGATGATGAACAAGAAGATGAATCAGTTAATGGGTCAAATGGATTAAATTGGTTTGCTTAAAAGTTTGAAAATTATGTGTTTTTGGCATTTTTTGTACATAGTGTTTATGAATTCTCTTTCTTTGGTGCTTTTAAAAGGTGATGGTTTCAGCAAAAGAAGAGCCAGATCGTACCATACCACCTGCTGTCGATGGTTTGTTAAGGGTTCATAAACAAGTTGTCAATGTTGACCATGACTCTGCAGATAGCACATCAGGTGCTGGACGCTCAGTTATTACTAGGCTTCTAGTGGCAGATACTCAAGCAGGAAGTTTGATTGGGAAGCAGGGTTCCACCATAAAATCCATTCAAGATGCCTCTGGTTGCGCTATACGTGTTCTGGGATCAGGTTTGCTCACGGCCATTGTAAATTACATTAGGAAACATGGCTTGTGTTTGACAATCAATACACTTTCCTTTTAGTATCATTTCTCCAGTGCTCTTCTATTTGGGTCTTATTTTTCATTCTCCCAATTTGCATTGAGTTTTTGTTATTGCATATGTTATCACTAGATCTGCCCTTCCCTGTTGCATTAGTTTTCTGACTGCTATAATAGTATTATAATATTATTTTTTATTGGAAGAGTTTGTTAATTTCTTTCATATTGGCTTTTGCTTGATGTAGAAATATACAAGAAACATGATTTATGATATCCAATTTTGAAGATTTTGATTGCTGAGTTTTACTTTTCCTGAATAATGTATTATTTAAAGCAGAAAACCTGCCAGTGTTTGCTTTGCGAGATGATAGTGTTGTTGAAATACAAGGGGAATCGGCTGGAGTTCACAAGGCAGTGGAACTTATTGCAATTCATTTGCGTAAGTTCTTGGTTGACCGCAGCATAGTTGGAGTATTTGAAACAAAGGCAAGTCCTTTTAATTTTTGTCATTTCTTTCTTCAAAGCGAACTTCAAGGTTTATTTGCAACGTCTTGGGCTCTTTTTCTTTCAATACATATTGTTTGCGTTGCAGCAAAGTTTTATATTGTTCTTTTTTGTTGTTTTCTTCTTCCTTCTCCCAAACTTCAGATGCAAATGCCAGATGTTCGAGTTAACCACAATGTGGCACCACGCCAAACTTGGATTCCTCCTCCTCAAGGGTTTCCTGCTTCTGGTGGTGGTGGACCTGCTTTTGCACCCAATCATCAATATATGCCACCAGCACATCACTATGATAATTATTACCCATCTGCTGACTTGCCTCCCATGGACAAGCAATTTCATCAGGGTCCACCACCTGCCTATGCCAGGGATGCTTCCATGGGAATTCATTCGTCAAGTGCACAACCACAACAATCTGTTGTAACTAAGGTGTCTTCTTTTGCCTAACTTGAGAATTTTTGCAGAGAGCAATATTCACTCTTTGAGGCAACTTATTTTTCTTGATTTCATGTAATTTCCTTTCTATTGTATAGGTCACGCAGCACATGCAAATTCCTCTATCATATGCAGATGCTGTTATTGGAGCATCAGGTTCAAATATCAGCTACATTCGTCGTGCTAGTGGAGCTAGTGTTACAGTTCAGGAGACAAGGGGTGTGCCAGGGGAGATGACTGTTGAGATAAGTGGGACTTCTTCACAGATACAGGCAGCCCAACAGCTGGTTCAGGTATTTGATTTCAAATGCATACTATGCTCGCTACTTGTATCGTTGTTGGTGAAGTGCCAAATTCTAAAACTTGGGGTGTCCCCCCCCCCCCCTCTCTTTTCTTCTTCTTCTCCGATGCTGGTAGCTTCTGTGATTGCCTGTTCTTCCACTGGATAGCACTACTAGTAGCTGTAGCAACACACTTACAGAGTGGCTTTAAATGAGTGTTTGTTTTGTGAAACAGGATGTACTTCACGCAAACCCTTGAATACTCTGACTTCATTGGACACAGTTTTAGCTCCAAAAATGGTTACTTTATACAAATCCAGAAGTCATTTGTTTATCCAATCTATAATCTATATGCGCTTCCTGCTCATTAGTTTCAAACATAGATATGCTAGAACATATTGTAATTTATTGTCATATGACTTTCAGGCTTCTTTTTTTTTTAAATAAATTTTTAAATAATGACACACAACATAGAATTAAATATGAAACCATATCTGAGGAAGGTTCGGAATATGATATGGGAAGTAGCAGTTGCTGGAAACGTGCTTTTTGTTGGTTTAGTTTGTTTATCTGAATTAACCACAATCTATGTGATGCAGAATTTCATGGCTGAAGCTGCAAGTGCAGCCCAGGATCAAATGGGGGGATCAGTCAGCCAAGGTTACAATTCCTATCCAACTAATGCTCCTGTATATGCTTCTCCACCCTCTAGCGCTGCTGGCCATGCACCTTCTGCAGATTATGGCCCCGTGTATGGTACCAACTATGGCTATTAAGAAGCTACATTCAATTTTGTGTTCTACTTTCTCGTGGGGTATATTTTATAGTTCTATGCTGTGCTATTTTTTCTTTTTTAATTTTTTATTTTCGGGGTATTGTTGTTCCTGTTCATGTTTTTAGCTTGGAATAATGCTATTTAGACGTTCATATGGTAGAAAACCTGCCTTTGTTCCTACTCCCTGTGTTAAATACACTATGTTCTTTTCTCTCGTTACTTAAATCCGAAATCAGGTTTACAGTACACTCACCCCGCCAATATGCAATGGCAGATGCAAACGTGTCTCCACACCGGGTAGCGTCAACAACATTCACCAGTAATATTTTAAAAATTCAATTAGTTTCTGCCAAGACAGAGTAAGATGGAGAAAATCAACAATTTATCACCAAAAAAATAAAATAAAATTAAGGTTGTCAAAGAAGACTGTTAGGTAATAGTAAGTTGTACTGAAAAGCATATGAGACCCTAGGCTTGATTATTTCTGATATTGGCATGTTGGAAATACATAATTTACTAATTCAAAAAGGCTCTTCTGGTTAAAGAGGCCATTCTGCTTTGGATTATGGTTCTACAGTTAGAATAAGGAAAGAAGTCACCATTCTTCTTTGAGAAAATGTGGTTATGGCCTTAATTATCCAACTTCACAATAGTTTTCCCGCAACTTAAAATTTTCACCTGTATGTACCCCACAAAAAAATACAGTTAAGCCAAGAATATAATCTGAAATTCTGAATGTTCTACAAATTTATCTGAACAGACCAGAGCGCCGTTAAATTGAGAAGCGGTATATAAATTGAATGAATCATGATGTCACAAAATTGCAAGAGAATTTCAGAGAAGCAATTTAAGTGAAAAATCAGAATGAGGAGTTAGCACCTTCAGCACATATGAATCTTCAGCATATGATATCATTATCATTTATCACTTCAATTTTTATCGATTTTTCATTATTCAATATAAAATCCTTGCTATTAACATGTCCATTTTCCTATCGATGGACATATTTGTGGAATACATCCAAATAACATAACTATTAGAAAATTAAGCAATGTCATTTTTTCAAAAAGAGTGCCTTTTCAACACGTGATACAGCTGACGATTGTGCTGATGTCATATTAGTGCATGAATCAAATGAATTTTGTAATGTTTTTGATTCACTTGACAATGTCATCTGGCGAGGAGAGTCACAAACTCTTGAAAGCAAGTTTCATAAATTTTATCACAACTTTACTCATTAAAACCTATTTCTCTTCATGTGACGCAATCATAAAGAAAATAAACAAGAAAAAAATAATTCGTGAGTGTGTATACCCAACAATATCTATGTATTCAAAAAAGTTGTAAGATTAAAATTATTTTAATAATTATTTATTTATGTAATTATTTTTTTATATAATTGATTATATGATAATTAATTTATATTTGGAAACTTAAGTTAAAAAATAATTTTTAAGATAATCTATTTTATTTATATTGTATGAAAAAATTATTTTTATATGATAAAATTACTAAAAAATATATAAAATAATTATTTATATTATATAATATTTGATATTTATGATCGATTTAATAAAAATACAATATTATAAGTATTATACAAATTGATTATAATCAAATAATGTCCAAATTTTTGCTTTTGCTTGTTTGCTTCAAAACAGCTTAAATTCTTTCAATCAAATTATAATCTATTTAAAACAAATTATCCAAATAAGATTAAAATTTTCAAATTTTTTCTTTTGAATAAAACAGCCTTTTTTCCTTGTTTCCAAACATGCTAAAACGTCTCAAACTCAGCACTTTCCCAGAACATGCACGGAACATGCACGAGGAGACATGTACGGTTAAAAGTTTCTTTCTTCTAGAATAAAAAGAATAAATAAGATTGGACTTAAATAATAATAATAATAATAATAATAATAATCAAATGGACTATTCAAATGCGAAAGCGTGAAGGGTGAACGTTATGTCCTGCGGAGGTGTGACAGTGACAGAAAGCACCATAACATGTACGTGGAAATTGATACGGGAAAAATAAGGGAGGACGCGGAATTGAAAGATCTCTTTGCTGTGATTTTTTTTTTCACCTCCTAAAAAACTTCAGTGGAGTTGGGGGATAGGGAGTTCTTCATAATTTAAAATTTAGTTCATTTTCTGTAAGTGCAGCTCTCATATCGCACCCAACCTTGTTAATATTGATAAAGTAAAAATAATACACTATTTTAATTAGAATTTAGATGGAATAAATTGAATTAAAAGTTTAATAAATTAAGTATTTAAGTTTTAATTAAGATAAGATATTATCCTTATTTTATCAAGTATATATTAAATAAAAATATAGTATCTATTAAACATGATTTTTTTTGTTCTATTATCGATAATGAGTTTTAAATTTATAATTTTATGAAATCTATCCAAACTATTCACTAGTAGATTAATTTTAATGACTTATCTATTAAACATTTAAACTTGAGTAAATATGTTTGTTGTAATTGACTATCAAACTTTAAAAAAAGTAGGGTAATTTAATTTTAATGAAGTGTATATATACATATATATTCAATTATATATTATTATATTAATAAAAATATTTAATTTAATTATTTATTATATTAAAAATTTTATAAATAGAAGTATATAATTGAATAATAATAATACATCAAAATTAATTTTTTTAATGAATTAAGGTTAATTTTGGTTCTTAAAAATGTTTTAATTCTTGAAATTGCAAAAAAATTAATTTAAATTAGTTCTTTTTGTAATTTAAGTTAATAACCACAAATGTCACCTTAAGAATTAATTTAAATCATCTTTTATGATTTTTAAGTATATATTATTCATTTCTTAATTTGAGATATTAAAGTAATTAGAGTTTAATTGGTATGCACTGATAGTGTAAAATTATTTTATACTGTCAATCAATAGAAATAGAAGAAAATGAGAAATTATGATGGATCCCTCATTATAATGGATAATTATTTATGTAAGTTGATATCTTTTACTATTTCTATTAATTGATAATATAAAATTATTTTATACTATCAATATATTTAAATTAAATTCAAATAATTAAGGGAATCAATATTACAATTTTAGAGAACAAAATCAACCTTCACCCCTTTCCTGTTAGACGTTCGCTAGTTAAAAAAGTGACGACTCTACATACGTCAACAGAGAGAACACTTCCTGAACCAAATTGATTAGTTCCGGGTGCACCCACCCACAATGGTTGACTGCACTCAACTAAAGTTCCCAGATGCACGCACCGTGCCGCAAGAAGCGACCTGGAAATGTCTCCTTGAAAAACTTAATTATAAATAGCAGAACATCATTCTCCCTTCACCACGTTAACACCAAATACCAATATCCAAATCTTCTCTACTCCCAACTCACGACAATGATTCAGAATACGCTTCTACACGTGTTGCCTCCTTTCTTCCTCTTCTTCTTCTTCCTCCCCTTGCTCTTCTTCTTTCTCAAACCTTTTTCAAAGAAGAAAGTCAAAGCTCCTTCATCAAACACTATTATCCCAAAATCATATCCACTCATTGGTTCCTATTTGGCCATCAAAGCCAACACCCACCGCCGCATCCAGTGGCTCTCCGACATCGTCCTAGCCTTACCTGCCGCCACCTTCACCCTCCACCGCCTCTTCGGCAGCCGATCCATCATCACCGGCAACCCCGCCACCGTGCAACATATCCTCAAGACCCACTTCTCCAATTACCGAAAAGGCACCATCTTCGTCGGAACCCTCCACGACTTCCTCGGCACCGGGATCTTCAACGCCAACGGCGAGAACTGGAAGTTCCAGAGGCAGGTCGCCAGCCATGAATTCAACACCAAATCGCTCCGCAAGTTCGTGGAGAACGTCGTCGACGCCGAACTCTCCGATCGCCTCGTCCCTATTCTCGCTTCCGCCGCATCAAACCAAGAACAAACCCTCGATTTCCAGGACATCCTTCAGAGGTTCGCGTTTGACAACATCTGCAGAATCGCTTTTGGATTCGACCCTGAATACTTGACATTATCAGTTGAGAGAAGCAAATTCGCGCAGGCTTTCGAAGACGCAACCGAGATCAGCAGCGAACGGTTCCGCGAACCATCGCCCATAATCTGGAAGCTCAAGAGGAAACTCAACATTGGATCCGAAAAGCGATTACGAATCGCGGTCTCTGAAGTGCGCGCGTTTGCGAAGAAACTTGTTAGAGAGAAGAAAAGGGAGCTGGAAGAGAAATCATCTCTGGAATCAGCGGACATGCTTTCGCGGTTCTTGAGTTCAGGCCACTCCGAGGAAGACTTCGTGACGGACATAGTCATAAGCTTCATACTCGCCGGCAAGGACACCACTTCTGCGGCGCTCACGTGGTTCTTCTGGCTGCTTTCGAAGAATCCACGTGTGGAGAACGAGGTCGTGAAGGAGATCAATGAAAAATCAGAAGCTCCGGTTTACGATGAAGTGAAGGAGATGGTGTACACGCACGCTGCGTTGTGCGAGAGCATGAGGCTGTACCCTCCGGTGCCCACGGACTCCAAAGAGGCTGCAAATGACGACGTTTTGCCGGACGGAACGGTGGTGAAGAAGGGGACGATGGTGACGTACCTCGTGTACGCTATGGGGAGGATGGAGAGTCTTTGGGGTGCTGATTGGGCAGAGTTTAAGCCTGAGAGGTGGTTGGAGAAGGTTGAAGGTGGGAAATGGAGCTTCGTGGGGAGGGATTCTTATAGGTATCCGGTGTTTCAGGCTGGTCCCAGGATTTGCTTGGGGAAGGAAATGGCGTTCATGCAGATGAAGAGGGTGGTGGCTGGGGTTCTGCGCCGGTTCAGGGTGGTGCCTGCGGTGGTGGAGGGGGTGGAGCCGGAGTTCATTTTTTTCTTGACCTCACAGATGAAAGGCGGGTTTCCGGTGAAGATCGTAGAAAGGTTTAATTGAGACACGAGTGGCAGAGGAGAAGTTATTGGAAGATAAGTTGGATCCTTAAGTATTCAATTAGATAAATATTATGTATACATCTCTTTTGGACCCGTGCTGACAGCACGCTTTTTTACTACTGAATAGGGTATTAATCTTATTTAAACTGAGTTCCACACTCCCATTTAATAGTGTATAGATAGTTGTCAATACAGTGTATAAAAAAAGGGTTGTATACATAATTCATGCAATTATATTTGTTTGTGTATTGTTGCGGCAGATTGATAGGAAGACTCCAGTCCGTTATCTATCTATATATATATATTACTTTTACTTATATCTTTAATTGTAATATATATATATATATATATATATATATATATGTTGTCATTAGTCTACTTATCCAGCTCCAGTTACTTACAAGGATCATATATTAAAAATAAAGAGGTTCAGAAAACTGGATCATTAATCGGATACTTTTCTGATGCACAAGTTTCTCTAGATGAGGCAAGTGCAGAGCATATTTAGTATCTTCTATCGCTTAGTTATTTCCTTTATTTAGTTCAAAATTAAAGTAACACATTTAAGAGCAAAAAGGTAAAAACTTTCAGGAAGAAGGAGAGAGGTTTAGAAACTCATGTTTGTAGATAAACACTTGAAATATTATTGCTGATGATTTTACAAAGGGTTGGTTCCTCTTTATATAGATAGAGGATTCTTGGAACCTAGACTAACATATGGCTTATTAGCCTTACAAAAGTCAAACTCTAACTTTTCTAGACTTGTGATAGATGTTACAGGGAGTCTTGACATTTAGCTATGATTCTTGTCAAGTGGTTTATAAGTCTTATAATAAGACAATCATCATTACTACCATGTCTATTATTATGAGACAATGACTAGACATTTTACATGACATAGCATTTATGATCATACGACTGAGCTATAACCACTAAGTCCAGCACTTATGACGTCTGTAGGCCTGTTGGCTTGGTTTTGTTTTATTCTGTCGTGGCCTTTCTTTTGACGTCTTTGGATTTTGGATTCTTTTGTGTTGTTGATACCTTTATCATTTGAAGATAGGTTCGTGACTTGGTGATAGGTTGGCTCATTCATCTTTGCTTTCTTTTTTTTTTTTTTGTGTTTTCTTAGCTCTGCTTCTAACAGTAGTTCTTCAGGATCTATCGCTTTCATATCTTCATCCAGATCTTGAGAATCTTGCATGATTAAATCCTTTTCAGTGGCTATGCTCGTTTGGCCTGCATCAAGTCTTCCAGCTAGGGTCTCACCTATGTGGATAGTTTCAAATGGTAGACAAATAATGTCTAATGGCTGGGTACAGGTGGGATCATTCTCATCCACACCATTTATTTCATGCAAATGAAAGATCAAATTTTCTCTCTAAAATGGAGGTTCATTTTCTTTGAAGAGTGTCTTTAAATTTGGGAGTAATATGTACATCCTGGCATGATTTTGTGTCTAAAGGAGCTTTGTTTGAGGGTGCTGGAAGTATGGATGGTGAATAATAAAAATTGAGATAAAATTATTAACTTGATTTTCATCCAATTTCCAAATATTGAATTTGGATAATTCTCTGTCAAGTTCTTTAATCCACCAATTTATAGGTGAAAACCATTGAAGAGTATTCCACAGGAGTGAAGAACGATTTTCTGGTTCTGAGAGAAATTGTCTTAACTTG
This sequence comes from Pterocarpus santalinus, assembly GCA_031439595.1. NCBI lineage: Eukaryota > Viridiplantae > Streptophyta > Magnoliopsida > Fabales > Fabaceae > Pterocarpus > Pterocarpus santalinus. The sequence continues at coordinate 66,988,240 of CM062532.1, forward strand.
AAGGCAGAACATAGAATGGGATAAGAATATAATATGAAAGCACACCATAGATACCACATATCGGATTCTACAAATGGTATTCCTATAAGGATTGTAAAGATGGTTAGATAAGCTGCAGCAAGATTTAACCAGGTGGATTGTGGAATAAGATTATGTGTTTGAGCAGAGGTGTTGAGTTATAGTGACATGTGGACTTTTACAAAATTCTTGTAAATATTTGGGAGTGAAAGGAGTGCCAAGAAGAATTTCAGGCTGGAAGGTTCTTTGAGCTATGCTTTCTTCAGAGAAACTCGATGGATAGGTGTTCATCATGATTAATAGATAACAATGAGTAGAAACGATGATGGTGATTGGCTTAGTTTGGACTTGGTTTGGTCTGGAGAGGAAATCTAGGATGAGGTTTTGAGTCTCTTTTATGTGTTTTACAGAGAAATCATACCTTGAGAACTATTCCTTTATCCTAAGAATTTGAGGACTTGGCAGAACTTTGTTTTTGAATTCAAGCAACTTTGGAAATGAGGAATTATCAAGATGTACCTCAAACTGGTGTCCCCTAGGATAGAAATCAAATTTCTAAATTCCATATTTCACCACCAAAGTTTCTTTGTAAGTTGTATAATAATGAAGCTCTGCTGGTTTGAACTATCCACTGGCATATTCACAGTAGAATTTCTAGCCTACTACCTCTTCTATAAGAGCTGCTCCCCAATATTGATCACTAGCATCTGCCTGTAAAATATGTTTTCCTTTTCCAGGTATTTTTAGAGAGGGTGGATTTTTCGCTGCTTGTTTTAGACGTTTTACGGCTTCAGTTTGTTTTGGTCCCCATGAAAGAGCATTTTTTTCTGAGAAGTTTAGACAGCTTTGTTGTATATTTTGAGATATGAGAAATGAAATCTCTTATATAGTTCAGAATTCCTAATAACTATTGGATCTGCTTTGTGGACATGTTTTCATCAGGAAACTTTGGAAGTTCTTTAGCAATGTGTGGTTGAGACACACATTTTCCCTAAGCAAAGTGCATTCCCAAAAAATCTACTTCAGTGGTTTTGATATGGGATTTTCTTGTTGATAGCATTGCTCCATATTCATCACAGATTTTGTAGAATTTTTTCAGGAGTTTTTTGTGACTATTTTCATCAGGAGAGAAAAGGAGTATGTCATCAATGTAGATAAGAGCACTATCAAGAAGTGATTCAAAAACTTTGATCATGGCCTTTTGGAATAGTGATGAGGCGACTTTGAGCCCAAAAGATAAGACAATCTATTGATAATGAGTATTAGGAATGCAGAATGCAGTTTTTGATCTTTCTTTTGGGTTAAGGCCCAATTGCCAAAATCCAGACTTTAGGTCAAACTTTGAAAGAATGTCGGCATTCTGGATATAAGAATAAAGAGAATAGACTTTCGGAAAAGGAAACTTATCACCTTTGAGAAAGTGGTTTAACAGACGATAATCAATGACAAGTCTCTTTTTTTCTCGATCCTACTCAGATTTCTTATTCATATAGAAAGCTTGGTATGCCCAATCTGATTTAGTTGGTTCAATTAGCCCTTGTTTAAGCAGCTGCTGGCATTCCTCAAATGTGACTGCGCTGTCAGATGGTGACCTTCTAGGATGAAACATCTTTGTTGGATTGATGTCTTCATTCAGTTTGAATGGTAATTCTACAAAGAATTTTTCATTCTTCCAAAGTGGATGAGGATATTGAAAGAGGTCATGGCTGTCAGCACTCATCTTAAGAAGTTTGTCTCTTATTTCTTCGTATCCTAATAGTGCTTCTGCAAGAGTGAAGAGTTTTGGGATAGTAGAATAAGGCTTGAACTCTCTTTAAATTTAATTCCTTGAGAGAAGATTTGAAGTCTATGATTTTGAGTGTAGACATCCATGCCAATAACAAGATCTTTGTTGGGAAAATATATTCCAATGACTTTGGTCCAAATAATACATCCTGGGAGAATTTGATGCTAATCTTGTTCTTGGTAATTAGGTCTACTCTGAAGATTTTTCCATCTGCTGCTTTAAAGAAATAAACACCGGGTTCCTAGGCAAATAATGGGATGATTGCTGGAATCATCAAAGTTTTTTGTACCCCTGTGTCCATAAAAGCAATGGCTTTGATTGGTACATCATACTTGGAGGGAAGAATGTGAATTTCTATATTTGGTAATGGTGGAACAGGATCAAGTGAACTAATTTCTGAATTTGAAAGTCTGGTAATTTCTTTTGCTTGCAAAATAGGTAAATGCTCTTTAGAGCCAGAGGAATCTGATTCATTATTACTTTTAGAATCCGTGTATTCAAGTCCGAAGACAGTAGAAGCATCTGGTTGATCTTGCTCATCATATCAAGATTCAATATCTTCGTCTGCAGTTAAGTCAAGGGAATGGATTAGTTTGGAGGCCTTTTCTTTTTTGTTTGGACAATTTTTTGAAAAATATCCTTTCTGCCCATAAATGAAACATCTTTTGCTATCTTTCCCCCAATAAGGCTTCCTTTTGAATAATTTAAATTTTTTCTTTTCCCTTTTTTATTCATGAAGATTTTATTCCTCTTTTTGGTAGTTGGCTTGTGATGACAGCTACAGTCCTTTTCTCTGCACTTGATCTCCAGGTAGTTCTTTTTGCAGGCTTTAGTATACTTCTTTTTGTCTTTGAGAATATTTTCACAGAGGACTTATTGGCTGCACAATTTGTCCAATGCAGCAAGGCATATCTGGTGGATTTCTCATAGAGTCATGCTTATAATGTCCCTTTGCATAGTAGTGATCATACGGTACATTTCTGCTTGAAGTTTTTTAGGAAGAGAACTGACATAAGTGTTCTTAAGGATAGGATCATTATAGCCATTCAATTGGTAAAACCTTTGGGCCATTATTTTGAAATGACATTCTAGGTCTAGCTTCTTCAATGAACAATACTTCATGTCAAAATATTCTTTTTGAATTTCTTTTTGATCAAGACCATGATCACCAAGGAATTCATGGTGGAGTACTGCTATGACAGTGTCAGTGCTTTCCAATCTATGCATCTCATCTTACCGGATAGGGCCAAGACTGTAATACCATTCTTTAAGTACACCAATCATATGTGCACAAAATTCTTCAATGACTCGGTATCGATCAGCATCTAGTGCAACCATCTTTGCATTCATCCAAGCTTTGAAATCCAAGAATCTTTTCCTCTACTGAGACAGAGAAATATCGTCTATGGTAAACAATGATCCTCCAGAAGGAGGAGGAGTATTGATTTCTTAAGGATTTAAAGATGTTGGTTGAGCTCCTCTGGTGGTCTCAGTTTCTATAGTTGTGGCCATGGGAATTTTTGTAATGTCAGCATACCCATCATCAATAGGAGCTTCTATAGAAACCTCGACACTTTGGTCATCACTATCTGTTTGTTCTTGATAGGTATGTGAGGTTATCATGGCTTGAGATAGTGGTACTGTATTGGGATCAGTGTCCAATGTTTGAGCTTTCTTTGGAGATAGTTCTAGTTCAGGAGATTTTGGATTTTGAAGTGGCTGGTTTGGAGAAACAAAGGCAGACTCAACAACCTCTTTTCTTTTTGGATTTTCTGTGGAAGGTCTAGATCTTTCTTCAAAGAATATTATTCTTGGTGGTAGAATTGGCGGTAATAGAGGGGGAGGTTTATGTGATTGTGAGGATAGTAGAAGGTTTGGATATATTTTTGGAGGTGGAGTAAAGAATAGGTCTGACTCGGGCTGTTTCTAAAGACTTTTTGTATATTCATAAAGTTCCTCAATACGAAGGCTAAGCTTTTAAAGTTCTATTTCTCTTTGTTCAAAAGCCTAGTCATGGATGTTCCAGACAGGAAGTTGTTGGATTTCCATTTCTAACACTTCAATCTTGGCTTTTGTCTCCTTATAATACCTTTGTAGCTTTTCTGACAGTATCCCCAACCGTTGTTCCACAACAGTCATGAGGCTATCAACTTTTTGGTTGATCTTTGTCAGCAAGCTATTTTGGGCTAAGGAGTTTTCTATTTGTCAGTTTAGAACTTCTTCAGCTTGAGTTAGGGGTTTCAACTTTCCATCTGGTTGCACCTTTGTAGGTTGAATAAAAGGTTTGGTATGTGTTTAGGTAGTAGGATTGGATTTTTTTTCCAAAGCTAGAAAATCAGCTCCGTATGTGGCTGAGGTAGAGGCAAACATCATGCATGGGATTTTTGGTACTATTGGGACAGGAGGTGTTGATTCTGAGTTTTTACAGGAAAAAGAGTTCATAGTTTTTTGTGGTGGTGGCCAAGTGATAAGATCAGGGTCTTCAGGTGGTGGTGGATACCCTTTTTGTTTGAGTATCCTAAGAGATTCTTCATAGAATGGCAAGGGTTCTTTTTTCTTTAAGATCCCTACACAAGGACCATTGTCTGGATCAGCTCTTCTTTGTGGCTTAAGAGAAGGCTTGCAAGGAATAGCAGGATGCTTACAGTTTCCTGTACATGCTTTTCTCCACTCGTCATTTTCTGGCATGGGAAAGAAGCACGAGTCGCTGTCACAACCTAGTTCACATATTCCTAATCCAGGAATATCCTATAGAAAATGACCATCAATTTTATTAGAATAAATAATATGCCCATTTGGCTCAATGGCATGGATCAAAAATTTCTTTTCTACTGCTCCAAGAGTAATCATCATTGTATGAAAAAAGGAAGGTTCCCATCAGAGAGTTCTTCTTGATCTGGCCTTTTAAAAATGGTTCTGACAATTCTGTCAATAGATCTTCGGAAAGTTGCCTCAATATATACAGTAAGAGTGTCGTCCTTTTTGAAATTTTCATAGTTGCTTATCCATTCAAGTGGCATAAGCTATAAGAGGTATTTTTTAGGGATCTGTTTTGGGATTTGGACAATGGATGGTATTTCATCATTTGAAGTGGTTAGGACCATCAAAACATTTTTATTGAAACCTTTGGAGTAGGTAGATCAAAATAATGATCTTGAAGCCTATAAATTAATTGGTGTTGTAGTGAAGCAGTTAAAGCAACTCTATCTTAGGGAGCTCTTATAAGTTAGACCTGTACTTTGAATCTAGTGATCAAAGTAGGATCTCTGAGATGGACATTGAAATTTGGGAATGTGGTTAGGATAACATTGCCTGCATTTAGTGTTGTTAAAATAGTTCCGATGGTGGCATGTTTAAGATTCTAGAAAGTATTGTCTAGTAGGCTTACCCTCTACTTAGTAGGCTTATCCTGGCAATAATAGGGAGTCATTTTCTCCCATGAAGAGAGAGAACTAGCCTAATAGCCCTACGGTGAAGGCTAACATATCCTTCCCTCTGCCAAAGCCAAATGAGAGTAGGATTGATTTCCAAATCAATATATTGTCCAGTGCTGGTGGCTTAAAGAGCACATTCATCCATTTTTGTGGTTTGGATGTAATCTTACACCAGATCTAGGAGTTTAGATGTGCTTTTTGAGGAGCCATCTAAATGGCCCTTTTCTCTACTGAAAACATTATGAGGACTGAGGAGAGGAGGGATAGAGCTTTCTATTTGGGCATCTTCAAGGGCAAAGGAATATTCTATGAGGTTTTCTATTTTAAAAGAAAGAGTTTTTATATAAGACTCTAGGATAGATAGTTTTGAGGTTAAGGATATGGGTTTTTGGAGAGCATTATCTGAGGAGGATGCCATTTGTGAGTTAGGTTCTTCCATACTCATTCTCCCTACTAACATCTTCAATATGCTTCCTTGTTTTTGAGAAATAAAAGAAATAACTTAACTGGGTGTTTAGGCTCTAATACCACTCTGCCGGGAGCCCCCTTGTTCTTAATACGTAATCCTTATTTTGGCAAGGCGAGTATTTTGGCTTATTATAATAGCCTACTTATCCAGCATTAGTTACTCATAAAGATTATGTATTAAGGAGCCCCTTTATTCTTAATATATAATCTTATTCCACAACCTAACTAGCTAAATCCTATTGTGCCTTATCTCACCATTTTTACAATCCTCATAGGAATACCATTTGTAGAATCTGATATGTAGTATCTATGGTGTACTTCCATAATATATTCTTATCCCATTCTGTGTCCTACCTTTAAGCTAAGACAATTCCTCTCATAACCAAAAAATCATTCTTCACTCCTGTGGAATACTCTTCAATGGTTTTCATCCATAAATTGGTGGATTAAAGAACTTGACAGAGAATTATCTAGATTCAATATTTGGAAATTGGATGAAAATCAAATTAATGATTTTATCTCAATTTTTATTATCCACCATTCATACTTCTAGCACCATCAAACAAAGCTCCTTTGGACACAAAATCATGCTAGGGTATGCACATTACTCCCAAATTTAAAGACACTCTTCAAAGAAAATGAACCTCCATTTTAGAGAGAAAATTTGATCTTTCATTTGCATGAAATAAATGGTGTGGACGAGGATGATGCCACTTGTACCCAGCCATTAGACATTATTTGTCTACCATCTGAAACTACCCATATAGGTGAGACCCTAGCTGGAAGACTTGATGCAGGCCAAATGAGCATAGCCACTGAAAAGGATCTAATCATACAAGATTCTCAAAATTCGGATGAAGATATGAAAGAGATAGATCCTGAAGAAATACTGTTGGAAGCAAAGCTAAGAGAACATAGAAAAAGAGAAAGCAGAGATGAAAGAGCTAACCTGTCACAAAGTCACAAACCTATCTTCAAATGGTAAAGGTGTCAACAACACAAAAGAACCCTAAATCCAAAGATGTCAAAAGAAAGGCCACGATAGAATAAAACAAAACCAAGCCAACAGGCCTACAGATGTCATGAGTACTAGACTTAGTGGTTATAACTTAGTCGTATGATCATAAATGCTATGTCATGTAAAATGTCTAGTCATTGTCTCATAATAATAGACATGGTAGTAATGATGATTGTCTTATTATAAGACTTATAAACCACTTGACAAGAATCATAGCTAAATGTCAGGACCCCTTGTAACATCTATCACAAATCTAGAAAAGTTAGAGTTTGACTCTTGTAAGACTAATAAGCCATATGTTAGTCTAGGTTCCAAGAATCCTCTGTTTATATAAAGATGAACCAACCCTTTGTAAAATTATCAGCAATAATATTTTGAGTGTTTCTCTATAAACATGAGTTTCTAAACCTCTCTCCTTCTTCCTGAAAGTTCTTACCTTCTTGCTCTTAAATGTGCTACTTTAATTTTGAACTAAATAAAGGAAATAACTAGGCTATAGAAGATACTAAGTATGCTTTGCACTTGCCTCATCTAGAGGAACCTGTGCATCAGAAAAGTATCTGATTAATGATCCAGTTTTCCTGACCTCTTTATTTTTTTAATATATGATCCTTATGAGTAACTAGAGCTAGATAAGTAGGCTATTGTGATAAGCCGAAATACTCGCCTTGCCAAAATAATGATTATGTATTAAGGATAAGGGGGCTCCTGGTAGAGTGGTATTAAAACCTAAACACCCAACAAGTTATTTCTTTTATTTCTCAAAAAACAAGGGAGCATATTGAAGATATTAGTACGGAGAATGAGTAAGGAAGAACCCAACTCACAAATGACGTCCTCCTCAGTTACATTGTCGCATCAGTAAAAGTGTTTGACTCAATTATCCACTATCTTAAAACTCTTACAAATATAAGTATTTCATTGGATAACAAACTCTAATAACATTAGGTAATGTTTATAAAATATAAATAAACTAGAAAAATAAATTTGAAAAGTATAACAACTGAAAATTAAAACGTGTTGCTTCTACTAAGTAATATGTGACTGTTCCTATACGTGACCAACATGGGGTGTGCTAAATCCTTTCTTGTGCTGAGCAACTCCAGTTTGGAAATGGTTAATGGATAATTTAAGAGTAGTTGAAGAGACATTCTTTCATCCTCTATGAAGTAATATTTTCTTACTTTATGGAATAATCTTGACTCTTAATTTTGTAGGTATAAAAGAGAGAAGAGAGAGAGAGAGAGAGAGAACAAAATTTAAAAGTGGATAGATGCAATGGAATAAGAAAGAGTTTTCCTCATAAAAGAAAAATAAGTGATAGGAGGACTCACTTTTTGTGGGACACCGTACCGACTCACCACTCACCATTCATCCACAACCAATTGAAACTCTCAAGTAACTACTACGAATGATATTTAAGCAAGAAATTTGTGATTTACAATTTACAATTTGACTTAAAATTTAGAATTTCATACTCAATCTTGCGATTTGTGCCATGTAATTAATTTTTTAATGTCAAAACAATTTCATTTGTTTTGCTTTTCTCCTTAGTTTTATTTATATTTTTTATTTAATATATTTCTGAGAATAAAAATATATTATTTGACAAGAATCTATCTATAATTTATAATATATATTAAAATCCTTCCACTTAAGTTGCCATATGGCATTTTTTCCTAAATTTTGATTGTTTTTATTTTTCTTTTGCTTACAATATTTCATTTTCCTTGTTAACCTTGAAGTCTTCTGCCATGCACTTTTTTTTTCTTCAAATCCTCATCTTTTACAATCTTTTAAATTTTTTATTTTCAAATTTATTTTCTAAGATTATATTGAGTGATAAGATTAATGATATTAATAGCTATGGCTATTAATAGAATTAAATGCATATAACTTTAACGATAACTTAAAGAGAAACTTATAATAAAATAACTAACATTTGAGATTAAATATATTTTTCAAAATAAAAGTTAAAGAATAAAAATTATATAATTTTTATTTATCATTTTGATAATTTTCTTTTCATATCATAAGAAACTTAATTAATATATTTGAAATAAATATAATAATTCTTTCATTTAGTTTACATATACATATATATATATATAAAGTTAAGAAATACATAAAAATATTATTCAAAACTAGTAAAAAAATCGGCAAATGAGTATAAAACTTTATATGTAATTCTTTTACTATATATTAAAATATTATAATTATATTTACGTTAATTTATTACGTATTAAATACAACATTTACCTAAATAGTTTTTAAAGCTATTTTAATTAAAATTTATTGAAAAATAAATATATTTAAATATATATCAAATATTTATTTATTTAATAAAAATTATAATGCTAAATATTTAGTTTATATAATCCATGTAACACACTGGATTCTTATCATTTTTAAATACGCAACTTAATTTGTATTAAATTCATTTAATTCACTATAAAATGAGAATACATGTAACTAATTAATGAAGGCCATTTTGAATAATGTAAGAATTAGGATAAACTTTTATCTAGGTCCATCTAATTTAATGAAAATTTTGGTTTTATCATAATTTTTATTTATATTTCAAATATTGTAAATTTGTTTCAATGTTAACGTTCCAATATTTCGGTCTATTCAGATTGTTTACCATGATTCATACCAAAAATTGTTTACCACGATTGTTCACATGGATACCACTTTTTTTTTTTTTTTTTTACTAACTCGGTTGTTGACGTGAATGTCATTTTCATTTGCATACCATGTCGATTACTTCTCATATTCTAAAAAACTCATCTTGAAAGCTTTAACGTTGAACAAACAAAGCAACTATAAGAAAAACTAACCAAAAATCACAACTGTCGCTCCATATTTCTTAAGTCATTGTATAATCCATTCGGAAAACAACCTGAAAGAAAAAAACTCATCTTTTACTTCCTATATAACTATACTTGATGACACCTAAACTTATTCGCAAGAAATAAAATACTTTGCTGTTATGGACTAGGTCCAAAGGCCCAAAGTCATGGATGGTCCATGTAAGGCTCCACTGGCACATGGTCCAAGGCCCAAATCAAAAGACTATTTTGAAGCAACTCTATTGAAACCATTTTCTGTTACAAAATACATTAATTCCATATTCTGTAATGTACAAGACCGGATTTCATAATATATGTTAATCTAAGACCATTCTCCAAAAGTCTCGAAAAGTCGTTGTCATTCAAAGCCTCTATAAATAAGAGGGTTCATCCTTTTTACATGTAAGCACATTTTCAATCTAAAATTCATACCTCTTATTTTGACTGACTTGATCATCGGAGTTCTTGCAAGTACCCCTTATTCTTCTGCCTTGGAATTCCACCTTTATCAACATCCACCACGAATAGCAACTGTAGAAGTCTCAATCAAAGTTCGGAGGACCTTGTCCTAGAATCCAGTGATCCATCTTCAAACATCCGCACCGTTTATAGGAGATTCTTCGAGCTTTTTGTTTCTTTTCACAAATCTTTTCCATAATCATGTCCACCCATTATCGACAAGAATTCACAATGGCTCATGGTCCAAGGAATGAAATGCCACCCTTGCAGGAGCACGTAGATGGCCAAACTGCTTCGAAGTCTGCATCCGATGCAGGAAACCGGCATAGCGCTGTAGTACGTTCTTTGGAACCACAGCTAAGAAACGTTTTAGCATCCAAAGTGGAACGAGTTCCCCAAGGTCCCATCCCATACAAAGAAATTGTTTCTATGATACAGGAACTAGCTAAGCGTATTTGGAAGTTGGAAAGAAATTTGTAGGAGGTGAGGAGAGCTACTAATGAACGAGGTCATTAGAACTAATACCACTGAGTTCGAGATCAAAATGAGCCACATCAATACCAGATTGGACGATATGAAGGTGAAACAAACTCCCAAGGTGACATTCGACATCGAAAGAAGGAGCACATAAATTCTAGGGAGACTCGGAGTGAAGGATTGGATGAGGATGATGAAATACTTTTCTCCGATTATATCATGAGTGTCAAACTCCCTAAGAGATTTAAACCCCTAATCGATATGAAGCCTTATGATGGAAGTTCCGACCCAAAAGAACATATGGATGCCTTCAAATCCAGGATGGTGTTAGCAGGGGTTTCGGATCCCGTGAGATGTGGAGCCTTCCTAATTACTGAAGAAAGCTGCTTTAAAATGGTTCAATTCTTCACTACTAAGATCCATTTATAAGTTTTTGGATTTAGAAACTTGTTTTTTAGCTCATTTCACGACTCGCAGGTTTAAACCTACGCTAGTCACTAGCGTTATGGGACTATCTCAACGATAAAGAGAGCCGCTTCGAGATTTTCTTAAGCGGTTCAGTGAGGAAACATTGTTGGTGGAAGAGTTAGAAACTCAAGCTGCAGTGCTCACGCTATTGAATGGGTTCCAACCTGGAGCATTTAAAGATTTACTCTCCAAATGGCCAGCAAAAACCATGGACGAGATGTAGGTAAAGGCGGAGAGGTATATTTATCTTGAAGAAATGCAAAGGGCCCCGACAAATTCGGCGAAAAACCAAGCCGAGAAGAAGCCAGGTCCACAGCATGAAGAGCATCAAAAGAAAGAACTTAAGGCATCTAAGGTCGGAAGATTTCATGATTATACTCCTCTCAATATATCCCTAGTTGATTTATACAAGAAAGTTAGGCAAGTGCAAAGATTTCCAAAGCCAAAAGCGATCTGAGTAAGGGCCAGCACTAATAGGTCCTTATTTTGCGAATACCACAATGACTTTAGACACAAGACAAAAGATTGCTATAATCTCCGAGATGCCATGAAACAGCTAATTTGGGAAGGAAGGTTGGCGAGGTACATTGCTTCTTAACACAATCCAAGGAAGTGGAAGGCCTCGCCTATGAAGGATGATGAAAGGAAAAACCCACAATCGCAAAAAAAATATCAGAGGATATTCGAGATTATGAAAATTGGGAAGAACCTATCATGAGAACAATCAATGTCATACCTGGTGATTTTGCAAGAGGTGGAGCTACTAAGTTAGCTCATAAAGAACATCTTCAAAAGGTTTTAAGTCTATCTGCAGCAAAAAAGAGGAAGGTTCACAAACTGTTTACCACACTTGAGATTATGGTCTAAAGCTCTGGCTTCGAAGAGGTTGTTCCTAAACATGATGACCCTATGGTCATTTTGGCCAAAATGGTAAATGCCGAGGTCAAACGGGTCTTTATTGACCAAGGAAGTTCTGCAGATATAATTTTTTGAGATGCCTTTGACAAATTCAGTTTGCAGAATTCGGATCTTTAGAGTTACAAGGAGGAATTCGTTGGCTTCTCTAGGAAAAAAGTATACCCAGTTGGGTTTGTTACTCTACATATAACTTTGGGTAATCAACCTAAAACTCAAACTATTAAGGTCAATTTTTTTGTGGTTGATTGCCCATCAGCATACAATGTCATCTTGGGAATGTCAACTTTGAACAAGATCAGAGCTATTGTTTCTACTACTAATTTACCAATGAAGTTTTTCATTGATGATGGGTAGATAGCCACCATGAGGGCTGATCAGGTTACATCTCGTAAATGTTATAATGCGAGCTTAGAATTTGTCAAGAAGAAGGAAGCTAAAGAACTGCAACCTCCAATTTCGTTGAATATCATGCTAGTTGACCTAGATGTTCAGGGTTGGCAGGAGGCCAAGCGGCCTGAACCTGGTGGGGAACTTGAAGAAGTAAAAATCGAGCCGGAAGATTTTCACATGACCTGGATAAATAAGGGCCTCTTATTCCCTCTTAAAGAGAAGCTCGTAGCTTTTTTAAGGGAGAATGTAGAATTGTTTACTTGGATAACGACGAATATGCCCGGGACAGATCCTGAATTCATGAGTCATTGTTTGTCTATCTTCCCTAGTGTCAACCCTGTGGCTCAAAAAAGAAGGAAAATGAGCTTAGACAAAGCCCAAGAAGTTGAGAAATAGGTTTGAGTTTTGTTGGATGTAGATTTCATTAAAGAAGTTATGTATCCGACTTGGTTATCCAATGTTGTCACGGTTAAGAAGTCCAATAGGAAGTGGCGAATGTGTGTCGACTATACCGACCTCAATAAAGCCTACCCTAAGGATTCCTCTACCAAGCATAAATGGATTAGTTAACACATCATCCGAGTTCTAATTTCTTTCATTTATGGACACATACTCGGGATATAACCAAATCCCTATGCATCCATTAGATAAGGAGAAAATTGCATTCATCACACCCACGGGTAATTATTATTACAAAGTTATGCTTTTTAGGTTGAAAAATGCAAAAGTTACATACTAGATATTGATGAATAAAATCTTTGCCAAACATATCAAAACTCTAATGGAAGTCTACATCGATGATATGCTGGTAAAGACGAAAGAGGAAGAAGAGCTGTTGTCAAATTTGGAAATTGTGTTTGAATGTCTACGAAGGCATAAGATGAGATTAAACCCTCAAAAATGCATTTTCACTGTGTAGGTCGGAAAATTCTTGGGGTTCATGGTCACATATCGGGAAATTTAGGCAAACCTCAATAAGCGCCAAGCAATCTTGGAAATGAAAAGTCCGACTTTCGTCAAGGATGTCCAGCGCTTGACGAGGAGGATAGCTTCTCTTTCCAAGTTTTAGCAGCATCATCTCGGAAGGCGTTGCCTTCTTTCCATTATTGAAGAAAGAAAATAATTTTGAATAGACCTCGGAGTACGAAGTTGTGTTCCAAGACTTTAAGAGTTATTTGTCAAGCCCTTCGATTTTAAGCAAACTTGAGATTAACATCCCACTTTATTTATATCTCTCGGTAAGCGATACGGCTATAGTCGGCATTTTAGTCCAAGAAGATGAGAAGCAGCAGTTTCTTGTTTACTTTGTCAGCAAGACCTTGCAACGGGCAGAAATTCAATATCAAAAGCTTGAGAAAGTAGTTTTAGCCTTAGTTTTTGCATCTCGATGTCTCCAAAAATATTTTCAAGCCACACAATTGTGATCAGAACAGATTAGCTAATTCGAGAAGTACTCCAGAAACCAGACCTTGCTAGAAGAATGGTGACATGGTCAGTCGAGCGTTCCAAGTTTGATATCCAGTATGAGCCTTGAATTGCAATCAAAGCTCAAGCTTTGGTAGATTTCCTCATAGAGAAGGTGGATGAGAAAGAATCTATGGATCTGAGGTGGATGTTATATGTGGATGGATCTTCAAGCATAAAAGGCTGTGAAGTTGGAATTATTCTGGAAAGAGAATGAGATATCATGGTTGAAATGTCAATCAGGTTTGATTTTCTGGTTTCAAATAATCAAGTTGAATATAAAGCGCTAATAGCCGGACTTCAACTTGCTTTTAACATCGAAGTTACAAGACTTACGATCTACAACGATTCCCAGATTATGACATCACAAGTAACTGGAGCATATCAAGCCAAGGATACATTACTGCAAAAATATTTAACCAGAGAAAAAGAGTTGATGGGGGAAATCGACATCTCCAAGGTCCGACATGTGCCAGGGGAAGAAAATGTCCGAGCTGATGTTCTTTCTAAATTGGCAAACACAAAGACAGGAGAAAGTAATAAAAGCTTAATATAGGAGATACTAAAAACGCTTTCTATAGCGAATTCAACTTCAATATTAGTAATTGAAGAAAGTCTGAGTTGGATGGTTCCAATCATGCAATACCTAATGAATGGAGTCCTCCCCTATGATCCTATTGAAGCAAAAAGGATGGCAAAAAAAGCCTACTATTACACTATTGTTGGAAGGAAATTATACAAGAGAGGTCTTTCCTAACCTCTGTTTAAGTGTCTCAACCCAAATTAGGTGATTCCTATTCTAGAAGAGGTTCATGAAGGGTTTTGTGGCCTTTACCCCAGAGGGAAGGCACTAGCATTGAAAATACTATGTGCTAGATACTACTGGCTCACAATGATAAAAGACACTGTGGAATTTGTAAAAAAGTACCCAAAGTGCCAGCAACAGGCCAACTTTCATGTCACCCCAGCCGAAGAGCTGTCAATAATAATGTCCCCATGGTCATTTTCCAAATGGGGAATCAAACTCTTAGGTCCTTTTCCCCCGGCTGCGAGACAAGTAAAGTTTTTTATTGTTGCCATCGACTATTTCAAGAAGTGGATAGAGGAGGAAAAGAATCATTTTCCTCCATTATGGCTGCTTAAGCCTGAAAGTTTGTTTAAAGAAACATCTTCACCTGATTTAGGATATCGGAGTACTTGGTGACGAACAACGGAACGCAGTTTATAGACCGTAAGTTTTGAGAATTCCTGGCATGTTATAAGGTTGAACATGATTTTACTTCAGTTGAACATCCCCAGGCTAATGGACAATTAGAAGCAGCCAATTAGGTTATACTCCAAGGAATAAAGAAAAGGTTTGATGATAAGAAAAGAGCATGGGCAGATGAACTCGGAAGTATTCTATGGTGTTATCAGATGACACCCCACTCAACCATGAGAGAAATCCCATTCAATCTTACTTATGGGGTTGATGCCATGATTCTCGTTGAAATCGGAGAAAAAGCCCTAGGGTTACATTCCGATCTATGAGTTTCGAATCCATGAAATAAGAGATTGATCTCTCTAATGAAGTCAGAGAAATGACACGTATTAAAGAGAAGGCACTAAAATAGAGAATTACAAAAAGATACAATTCCAGTCTTGCCTTGTAAATTTGAAGAAGGAGATCTTGTCCTACAACATGCTAACATTAGACCACCAACCATAGGCTAAGGAAAGCTCATAGCGAATTAGGAAGGTTCATATAAGGTCGTCAAAATTTTAGGAAATGGGGCATACAAGCTCTCAACTATGTCTGGATCACAGGTTCCGAGACCATCAAATAGTTCTAATTTAAGGAGATTTTTTGTGCAAACCATGAGAAGTCGATGTACTCTTTTTCCTACCTTAGGTTTTTGCCCATTGTATTTTTCTTTAGGAGGTTTCAATGAGGCAGGGCTTCTATGGGCCAAGTAGTATATCTATACATTGCTACTTGGTTTTTATCATTATCAATAAAAGAATAACTTTGTTCCTATTTCATCATGTTTAATATTTTAAATATGTATAATCCTAAGGGACTAATGCACCCTTAGTCAAAAAAACACAAGTATCCAGGCTTGATGTCTCGGGCAACATAGCAACATTAAAAATTTTAAATCCAGTTTTTCACCTCGGATCATCAGAAAATCCCTTTTGTTTTAAAACTTCAGTGGAATTAAAACCACGTTGTTAAGAACTATGGAAAATTTGACTCAATTCAAACTGATTTGGATAAGCCAAAGTTCTTTAACCTTGGTCAGATTTACAATTAACTAAAGCAATTGTAATGACACTATTATTCCTTTCAAGTTATTTGACTTAGGCGAAAAAAAGTGCATACAATTAGTAAAAGTTAATTCAATTGACAAACCCGAAAATCGGAGAAAGTCATTTACATCAACCCATAAAAGGGCGCAAAATACAAAATCCAAAGAAAAACATTAAGCTTAGGCTATTGGGGTGGACGATTCTTCGTTGTTTCCTACCTCCTTGAGCGGGGTGATCTCGATACGTCCATTTTTTACATGCTTATAAAGACCAACGTCGCCAAAATCGGCCTCGGGACAAATAACTCGACATTGTGCCAAGATATTGTCCTTGATTTCAAAGGCCAACTTCTCCCACTACCGCTCTATAAAATTAATGTCGACTTTAAGGTTGGTGATCTTGTCGAAGGCTTTGGTGTTGGCTTCCTTGAGTTCAGACACTAGGCTAGCAGATTCTTCCACCTGACAGTCTTTCTCCTTAAGACATTGGTCTTTCAACCAAGCTGCCTCCTTTGACTCAGCAAGGTCGGCAGTAATTTTCTGATTTGCCTTTTCCAGGGCAAATTTTTCAACTTTAAGGAGACGTATGCTCTCCTCAAGGTCCTTCATATCCTTCGAAGCTTGAATGCCAAATGACACCACGGGCTCTGACATCTAAGTATGGTCATAGACTTTAAAAGCAAGCGACCAACCCATTGGAACCTGTCCACAATACCATCGTCATCACCTCCGATCTGGTCAAGGATGGCCAGGGCACCAATGTCTTATCTATGAATTCTGGATAAGGAAAATTTCTGGCCAGAACATTGCCTGTTCTCCAATTTTGGAGTTTCATCAATGCCAACTCGGATGATCTCCTTTGCTACTTTATTCCCCTTCTATTCTTTCGAAGGCTGGACCACGGGGGCAGAGGGCTCTAGGGCTAACGAGAATTTTAAGTTCCACTCTTGTTTCCATCATCCTCATAAGGCCTTTTATTGAGGATGCAACTTTGAAGGACAGCGAGAGCAGATTTCAGAGCCATTTTGTCTGCATAAGAAAAGCGAAAATGGAAATTAGTCATACATGTAAAATAAAGGTATGAAGAAATATTTCCTGATAACTACTTAGATGTGTTCTAGCAGCCTTGGAATCCACGTCGACTATACACTTCAAGTTAAGATGTTCTTCTCCAAAGGCTGCTAAAAAGAAATTAACTAAAGCCATTTCTTCAGAATTCAACTCATTCTCGCTTACTCAGGGAATTTCGAACTGCTTTGACCAAAAGTAATTGTTCTTAGCTCCCTCTCCAAGTTTTCCTAGACCGGAATTATTCTCGGAGCTCCAAATACCTGAAGCAGAACGGTTTAAAGTGGTGGAAGGACTCTTCGTACAAATGGAAAACTTTCCAATTTGGTTGAGCTTGGAAAGATAATCAGCCTGTTGTTAAATCTCCGCCACTAGGCCGAGTAAGAGTGAAAAGATGGAAGAACACATTTGTGGAAGGGGGAACTTCGAGGTATTCATATATAATCTTGGAACCTTGAATCATAGCCCAACTATTGGGATGCAGTTAAGATGGAGCAACCCTAGTCCATACCAAGACAGTGATTTAGAATTGAGTAAAGGGGACGCAGATACCAAACTTGGAAACAAGGACGTCGTACATCCACATCTATCTTGGACTGCCCGCGAGGTTAAGATAGCAGGCCCTTTCATCAGCATTAGGCACTTTCAAGATATATTCGCTTTCATATTCACCTACTGGAGTAAGCAAGTGTTCTTCTCGTAGCGACTTCAAAAACTTCGAGGTCACTCTTGAAGGAATCCCTAAAACTTCGGGATCAACCTATCTGTATACCGGAGGGATTGTAAAAGGAAAAACAAGCGATTGTTTCTTCACCATGGAAGTAATCCTACATAAGAAAAACCACCTCTAAGGTTAACAAAGTCGGAAATTAATTTGGAAAACGGAGAAATCAAGGAAGAAACAAAATCCTATGGTGGTTTCCCTTCTAAGGGTTATGGAAACTGCTGGAGTTAGATAGAGAAGAATAAGCGTGGAGGACAACAGCCCCCAACAATGAACAACAGAACAACACGGTGGTTTTGGACAAAAACCACCACAAATAGTACCATAAGAAATCCATAAAATGCCACTACAACTATGAATGGCGAAAATCAATCAAGGAGAGAAGACATACCTGAAAGCTATGGAAGTAAGAAGTTTTGAGCGTTTAAAAAGCTTTAGAACACCACAATGTAGTTGCTCCTGAAGATTACAATCGAGCGTTCGGATGGGTCCTTTTTGGTAGAAATAGAAAAGTGGGGAAGAATAGAAGGAGAGAGTATTTAAAGAGCACACCTTTTGCCACATAGCCCAAGGGTCGCAAAGGACAAAAAGCATCCTTTCACACCTGAAATTGAGGACAAAATTGAAAATATACTGCAAATTCAAACGATGAAGACGCACAAAACAAATTCCCGAAGTGCCACGTTTTATCTTGGGAAAATTGAATGTGACTGACATGACCCCGTGTCAGAGCCACTGACCTTGGGCAAATCAGATATGATTTGTGACAGGGATTCATTCCAAAGCCAGTGGCATCTTATAGGGAAAAAGGTTGAATCAAGTCATTTTTCACTCTCCGATTTCAATTCTACGATTATTAAGTTGAAAAAACTCGGCTTCCAACATTATCATGCCATAACCGAGTTGGGCGCACTGTTATGGACTAGGTCCAAAGGCCCAAAGTCATGGATGGTCCATTTAAGGCCCCATCAACATAAGGTCCAAGGCCCAAGTCGGAAGACCGTGGGAAGCACCTCCGTTGAAACCGTTTTTGGTTACAAAAGATATTAATTCTAGATTTGTAACGTACAAGACCGGATTCCATAATGTACACTAATCCAAGACCATTATCTAAGAATCTCAGAAAGCTGTTATTATTCAAAGCCTCTCTATAAATAAAAGGGCTCATCCTTGACACAGGTATGCACACTTTCAATCCAAAATTCATACCTCTTATTCTGACTGACTTGATCGTCAGAGTCTTTGCTGGTACTCCCCATTCTTCTGCCTTGGAATTCAACCCTTATCAACATCTGCCCTGAACAACAACCTTAGAAGTCCTAATCAAAGTTTGGAGGGCCCTGTCCCAAATCCGGTGATCCATCTCCAAACATATGCATTTGTGCATTTATCACTCAACCAAGAATACTATATTCAATACAAACTCAGCACCTAAAATAAATTTATCTTAATATAATCCCACAGTTGAAAAAAGATTAAACCTTCATCAACAATATACCGTCATTTTCTAAGTATAATAATAGTAATAATAATACTTTAATTTAATATATGTTGTTATTTGTTTTAATTTGAATTTTACTAATCTAAGATTGAACCAAGAAAATAAACTCTATTTCTAAGCGTTTTGAGCCAAAGTTGGACCAATTTGGGATAAGTTCAGCTCGATATCAATTTATATATTAACAACGCAAATGTCAGAAGATTTAATTAACATATGCTATTTATTAAATTTGAGAAAGTGACTGCGATTCTAGGTTTTATTTTTTTTATAATTAATTTATTTGGGTCCTTTGAACTCTTGAGAGTATTTTTTTGGGGGGTATGGCTTGACAGTGCATTTTAACCAAAATATAATTAGAGTGTTTTAATTTTTTACCACTAAAAGTAATTTTGGAAATCATCTTTAAAATTTATTTTTTATTTTAATTATTCCCTAAAGTTAAATTTTGCTTCAACATTTCACCACTGTCTTAATACACTAACGTGGCACGCACATCAGCAAACACCATTAACGATTTGAACAGAATTAAACAAAAGATTAATATTGAAACAAAATTACAAATTTTGAGACATAAATTAAAAAAAAAAAATCTTTTAAGAAAAAAATTAAAACTTCATCAAACATACGCTAAAATTTATAGGGACTATTGTAAAGAGTTTTAAACTATAGGTGCTAAACTGATTTTTGAATGAAACCATATGAATGAAATTAATAATTTAATCTTAAAAGTAGAATGAATTAGTAAATATTTAAGAAAAGTAATTCTTAAATAGGCAAAGCCAATTACACTAGTTAAATTAATAATGAATATCTTTTAAAATATTATTTTAAAAATATATATTTTTCACATAACCTACACGATTTTGTACATATTAATTACTAATTTAAGTAAATAGTGTATACTATTGACCATGATTGTTTTGCACAATTAAAACGAGTTGGTATCATTATGCTTGTTAGAAGAAAAGACAAAAAATAAAACAAACATAATGTCACAAGTGAATTTACCTTAAAAATTTCTGGAGTCTAAAGAGAAAAAAAAAGGTAATTAATACTTTCTACTTTGCAAGTGATTAAATTTAATATGTTGTACTTATTTTATCTGTTCATTTATTAATCTTTAGAATTGCTATTGTTTAACTTTCAATTTGCCTTTGATCATTAAAATGTGAATATCCATTCCCTCTTTGAAATAAGGGACGCCTCTAGTTTTGTTGGTGCTTTAAACAATTTTGTTTTCTCTATAATATTATATCATTAGAATTAATAATTTTATATGAGGAACTATTGAATTCAATCACTTGTTGCCAATACTCTTTAATTTTTTGTTGAGCTCTATCCTATAGAGGTGCTCAAATTTAACTAGTAATAAGAACTATTAATAAAGATTATTTAAGGACAAAGACATAATACTTTAAAATTATTAAAACAGATCCAATTAAAAATTAAAAAGAAGAGGAATGCTGTTTGGTTCGATTACATAGAATACGAAGGTTTTTTTACATAAATAAATTAAAAAAATTTATTAATTTCGAAATTACGATAATTAAAAAATAATTACGAAAATTCTGGATAATTTGGGTATTTGAGAAATCGACTTACCTAGGCCGATTTACGTGTTAGATTAATTTCGGCCTAAGTGGGCCAATTTCTGTTGAATATTTTTCTATAAAAACCCTCTAACGGGAAGCAAATACATATCACTTTTTGTTTGTTACAAATTCTGTCTTTATGAAAAAAAAAATGTCTGAGAGATTTATCATATAGATTCACCACAATGGTGAAATCACAAACATAGTAAAGGGTACTATATTCTATAGTCAAAATCCTATTGGTGTTACTATTTCTTCATTGTCTACAACTTTGTCAGTGTTGTCATATAAAATATTGAAAAAGTTAGGTCTTCTCAATCGAAAGCAAATAACTGGAATGGTGTACAAAATGTCCGTTGTATTTGGGCCTGGCGTCATCTGGTACACAAGTTTTCCAGTTGGAAGTGATAAAGATGTGAATCTAATGTTTTATTATCACTTATAATGTCCTAGAATTTAGATTATGGAGTTGTTTGTGACCCTTGAAGATATAAACGGCAGGTTAGAAGGATCAACTCCCAACCCACAGTCGTTTGGAACGAATAGCAGTGCTAGAGGGTCAGATTCTAATCCTATACCATGTCCAACTCTGGTAGCTACAACTTCTCCGTCTTTTGATTTCTACTGTCAAAATGAAAATATTGGGCGTGAAGATACAAAGGATATGGAAGATGGTAGAAGTTTAAGGCAGCTAATAATGGACTTTGCACAGTCGCTTATGGTAGATGGCCCAATTGCGGGTATTGAAAGTTTTGATCATCATGGAGATGAAAAGGACAAGCCGCTTCAAGTACCAGTTGATAGTGATAATGATAAAGGCTCTGATGGAAAGGCTGCCCCTATGACTGATAACTAACCATCGAAAGCTTGACTAGCAATGTCCGAATCACAGAATCATTCACGTCATTATTCGTATTTGAACTTGGATGCGATGCCACAAAGCACATTTGCAGGGCTCCGTGGAACTGCAGGGGATATCTTGTATAATGTAGAGGAGGACGAGTTGCACATTCGACAACAATTTTCCAATAAGAAAGCTGTGTTATTTGCTATTAAAAATTACAGCATTCGAAGATCTGTTGAGTACAAGGTATTGGAATACGATCAGTTAACATACCACGGAAAATGCAAGCATTTTGGTAATGGGTGTACGTGGAGTATACATGTTACATATTGCAGGAAAAAGGAGCGGTGGAAAATTCGGAAGTATAATGCCCACACACGTGTTTGTCCACTTCCCTTTCGCAGGATAATCCGAAGTTGGACATGAATGTTATATGTGCGACTATATTTCCCATGGTACAGGCTGATCCAACGATATCCATTAAAGTGCTGCAAGGATCGGTGGAGGCGAGGTATGGTTTCAAGACTTCATACAGAAGGGTATGGCTAGCGAAGCAGAAGGCTATTGAGGTTTATGGCGATTGGGAAGTGTCATATCATGAGCTAAGCTTTGCAGATGTTTGTGCCAAGTACCATAGTCCAATTGACTACTTTGCCATATTATAATGAGAATTTTCTCGATAGGAGCTGCGTGATATTCCACCATTTATTTGGCTATTTCGGGCTTGTATTGAAGCATTTAAATATTGCAAACCATTCATTTCAGTTGACAGCACCCACTTATATGGAAAGTATGGTGGCATACTTCTGATGGCAATCACACAGGATGGAAACTCTAATATTCTGCCAATTGCATTTGTAGTGGTTGAGGGTGAGACCAAGGATGCCTGGTCATTTTTTCTTAGCAATTTGCGCCAACATGTGACACCACAGCAAGAAATTGTAATAATTTTTGATCGTTATGGGGCTATCAAAGCAGCATTAAATTCAATAGACAGTGGGTGGCATCCTCCAACTGCATATCATGCATATTGCATACAACACATTGTTGCAAATTTTGCATTTCAATTCAAGAGCAAAGATGCACGTTGAGCCCTTGTGAATGCAGCGCATGCAAAAACTCAGCGAGAGTTTGCATATTATTATGGGTTATTAAGAGATGAGAACCCAGCAATATGTGTATAGATTGATAGGATCCCCAAAGAAAAGTGGACATAGCATTGTGATGAGGGACGAAGATTCAGGCATATGACGACCAATTTGTTAGAGTGTATTAATACTGTTCTGAAAGGCACCTGTAATTTTTCAATTATAGCCTTTGTAAAGTCCACTTACTTCCGTCTTGTTGAGTTATTTGTAAGAAAAGGGTAGGAAGCCAAGGCTTAACTTGTGAACGGATAAGTGTTTTCACAGGTGCTGATGCGGGCGATTGAGATAAATAAGCAGTCTATTGCCACCATGAATATGTCCCAGTTTACACGTGCAAGTGAGTCGTTCATAGTAGAAGAACTTGCATTAATAGCGGGTTAGAGTCACCGAAGTTATAGGGTGAATTTACGAGAGCGTCGATGCGACTGTGGGTACTTTCAGGCCTTACACTTTCCATGCCCGCATGTACTTGCTGCATGTGCATATGCACGAGTTGATTGGGGTACTTATGTGGATGATGTTTACCGTATTTAGAGTGTATTCAATGTCTACAAAATGGAGTTTGCCGTTATTGCAAGTGAAGACTTTTGGCCTGAATACTATAGAGTTCCAGTATGGCCAAATCGAGAGCATAGGCGAGCTACTGAGAGCCGACCGGCTTCAACAAGAATCCCCAACAACATGGATGAGGTTAAGATAAGGCAACCAAAGCGATGTGGTCTTTGCAGGCAAGAAGGGTACACTAAACGAAGATGCCTAACCTTACATGCTTTAAGCTCTAGCCGTCCTAGCACATCCAACTAATGTCTTTGTTTTTAGTTCGTCTTCCTGTATTAATTTCTGTTGTTATGTATGTTAATGTTTATTGTGTTGTATTTGTAGTTAATTTATTCTGTTGTTGTATTCTGTTCTGATTTGCACGTTAATTTTTGTATTTTAATTTTCTATAAATACAATCTATATTATATTTTGGAGAAGATGCAATCTTGAGTTTAATTTGATAGAGAGAATTAACCTTCTTTCAACTAATCCTAACTTTATAGCCATGAATCACTGAAAAGAAAAGAAAGAAAAACAAAGACGGAGAGAGATAAAGAGACAGAAAGAGTAAAATAATATAACACTAAATTACAATATCTATACTAACTTAAAGTAAATTAAGCTAAAACTAAATAGTAATGTCACTACTAAATCAAATTACAAATTTACAATTACATTTAACTAAAATTACACTATTATAGTTAAATTAAAATGAACTCTAAGAAAAAGGGAAATAAGTAGTGAATGCCAAAGAGTATTCCCCGAGCAATTCCTGCAAGAAAAAATGAAAATTTTTAGAAAAATAAGTAGTGAATGCCAAATAATATACTAACTTATACCCAAGTTATGCATAGCCTAACCATTCCGATGGTGTCGCCTAGGAGCCGGAAGAGGACAACCCTTGTGATACTGACGGAGCTGAATCTCCAGCATTGGTCTACCTTGTCCATCTACTGGTTGTTGCACCTGATGCTGATACTGATCCTGATCCTCATGGTGGTGCTGCTGATCAAAAGTACTAAGATCAATATGTACTGTTGTGAATGCGGATGGTGGTGTCCCACCAAACAGATGAAAACCATACATCATCCGATTCGCAGACTAAGGTGACTGCATCTGCATGGTCAAGAATGGTATGTATGGTGCATTCAGGTCAATAATATCATCCATAGACGGCTTGTAACACTCAAATGTCATTGGTATATCATGTAAGGCTTGAGGTACAGCGGCAAAGGCAGCAACCTCTTGGTATGACTTGTAAATGTTCGTCTCCTAAACATGTAAATGAGCATACCCGAAAGGCGTATGTGAATTGAATAACTCGTCAAAACTCACAGAGAATCTAGGGTCAATATCCTGGCTGAGCCCAGTTGTGAACTGATGAGCAGGGCTAGAAGAGGGTATAAACTGAGAGCTAGAAGAAGCACCGACCTCATGGCTAGAACTACAAAACTGATGGCTGGAGTCCAGCATAGAAGGGTTGTTGCGACTCGACATAGAAAAGAGGCTCAGTTCTGTGCGATCAAAATCATGATAGTCCTCATCGACGTCATCATAAGAGCCAACATCCCGCCGATGGGTGCAACCGCAGGTACAGCTTCCTCTACGTCCTCTACCCCCTGACCTCGATGACGTGGGTTGGATACATGATCTGGTCTTTGAACAAATGATGGCGGTGGGGCATCAGTAGGTGCTTCAGCTAGGAGTTCCGCCACCGTATGGTCACTTCTGGCTCTTTCTGTCGACAAAAAACAATGTGCAACACCCGAATACCATTCGAAGTACGCGACTGATGGAAGAAGGCTCTGTGCAGAGGTAAACTCAACAATTCGGCCCCTACGCTCACCCCATATGTCATAATACTGCCTATAGTAAGTAGGCCACCAATAACTAGTGCCCCTCCCGTCTGTACAATGCAACCTGTCAATGTTTAGCTGCTCTTTTGGTATATATTGCTATCCGCCAAACTGTGGAAGGACGCGATCAACTTGATGCCACTCCATGATAGCTAAGCATAACAGGGATCTCACCGACACCCAACTATCAGATTTAGCATACACAAACTGAGGTGTCTTCGCTCTCACTTCGCATACTCATAGGGCATCCATCGAAACTGCAATGTACATCAATTAACCATTAGATGCCATTTTAAAAAATTACAGTCGTAAGTCAATATACTCTTTACACAGCTTACCCTGTGAACGTTGATAGCGTCAAGATCGTCTCTAAAACAAAGCAGTCGTCTCTTCTCTAAATCAGACGAATATCGATATCCTCCCCATCTATTAAAAAACTAATTAGTACTCTTCTAAAATAAAAAATAATAAATCAAATTGATCATTTGAAAAAAAAATTACCTCCTAGCGAACGGAAACCTCAATGGACGTCGATGATATTCTGCAGGACATAATGCTAGTAATTTGTACCATGCCCATGATTGTAGAAAGGCTAGGCACCCAACAATGTTCTAGGTTGAGTGCTTAACACCGCGACATAATTGGCGATAGAGATTCGCTAATACTGCAGAGTCCCAACTAAGCCTCCCAATCTCACCAAAGTCACAGAAAAGAGGAAGCCACTTCAAACTTACTCTCGCGGCTAATCCATCTATCATCAAAAACTCGCCAAGAAGCCATAGAATAAATGCACGAGTATGGCGTGCAATCGTCTCCTCCGATGCATCAGCATCCAAAGTTTGAAATTCTGAGCTCAACCAAATGAATGTAACACTGTTTTCTTGTATCTGTGACTCATCTGGCATAGCCCCAAGATGCTCTCTACATAAGCTCCGTATATCACAGTTCTAGTAGGTCTCCCAGTTAGTTGTACATCCGCTAACTGGCTTACCATCAATGCCTAATCTAAGTTGGAATGCAACGTCCTGAAGTGTGATGGTGCACTCTCCAAAAGGCAAGCGAAACGTATGTCTTTGGATGCCACCTCTCGACAACCGCACTAATCAATGTGCTATCATACTCGAAGTATGGAATATCTGCCGCATGCTACAAACCTGCTTGCTCTAAATTATTCTGCATAAGTGAGTGTAGTACCGGCACTTGAGATTCCTGACGCTGACCTTGAAGCATTCAATCAAGCTACATGTGCAAAATCAATTTCAAAATTATATTTCAATTCAATTCAAGTTTAAATTGTCACTCAAATCCAAATTACAACATTCAAGACATATGTAATATCGATTTTAAATTCAAATTCACATTACGATTCGCATTCTAATTCACATGTCAAATACATATTCAAATTTGAATAGCAAATTTAGATTCTCACTCAAGCTCTAATTCTAACACAAAATTACATGATCAAAATTCGAAAATCAAAATTCTCACTAAAATTCAAATTCAAAATTTGAAATTGAATATTCTCATTAAATTCGAGATTCGAGATTCAAGATTCGAATTTCAAATTTCAAATTTCAAATTTCAAATTTCAAATTTCAAATTTCAAATTCAAACTCATTCAAATTCATATTCAACTTTACAATCATATTCAAATACTAATTATGATTTTCATTCTACCACATACAAATTCAACATTCCGACTAAACGAAAATTTGAATTTGATATTCGAAATTCTTGTTCAATAAAAATTTGACTTCGAAATTTCCACTCCCACTTAATAAAAATTTGAATTTGAAATTTAAAATTCTTGCTCAATAAAAATTTAAATGTGAAATTCGAAATTCCCTCTCCCACTTAATAAAAATTCAGATTTGAAATTTTTGAAGATCAAATTTCACATCCAAACTCATATTCAAATCCAAACTCAACTTCAGATTCATATTCAAGTTCTAATTATGATTTTAATTCTATAACATTCAAATTCAAATGTGAATCCAAATCCAAATTATATTATACATAATTTACCTAATTTAATTTAACTAACAACATATACTAACAAAAATAAATTACTCCTATATTCAGTTGTCCAGCAATATGATCAGTATAATCGAAACGGCATAAGTCATACTCTATATATCTAGATTTACAACACAAATACAATAATAAAAATAACTAATTCGTAAAATTTATGTATAATTTTTAACTACAAATTTTATCTTTTTTTTCTTTTTCTTCTTCTTTTTTCCACGCTCCTGTCTCCTCTCTCTCTCTCTCTCTCTCTCTCTAAAATGACTTTCTCTTCCTAATGTATAGAAATCGGCCTATCCAAGCCGTTTTTATAGGTAAAATCTTCAAAGGAAATCGGCCTTGCTAGGCAGATTTCTCAAACAATTTTTAACCCAAAATTTTCGTAATTAATCACAATTAATCATAATTTCGAAAATAAAATTTTTTTAAATTTATTTATGTAAAAATTCCGAATACGAAAGCGTACCGGATTGGCCGATAACCAATCATGGGAGACGGTGAAAATTTAAAAGGGTGAAAGTGAAAAATAATTTTGAAATAACGGGGACGCCACATCATTTGTAAAGGTTTGTTAATCTATCTTTTCGTACGAATGAACACGTTTTTAAAAAGCAATACCAGGTAATTTTAACTAGTAGAAAATAATACCCTTAATGATATAAACATCATTTACTCCATAATAATATTTTTTCGCTGGAGAAACTTTTGTATGAAGAGGTGACAGATACACATGGAGTGATTTCACTGGAGAAGAAAAACAAATGAATGGCAGAAAATAAAGGGGGTGGGTGCGGAAAAAACTGGAAAGAGCGGCATGAGATAGTGTTCGTGCAAATGTCGCAAATTGTGCTTCACGCCATTAATCATTATTCTTTGCCCTATTAATCACTCAGTACTAATAAATGATCAATCTATAAAAATCAATAGCCAATAATAAACTTTTTTTTTATTCTAATTTCCTTAGTTAGTTCTAACCCAAAGTAATAAAGTAATAAGGACTCTAAAACTTATTATTTTATACATCTCAATAATAATTTTATAACACAATATTAATTATATTAGAAAATATCAAAATATATGATAATAGAGAAATTGTATTTTGTAGTGTATAGTTATTAGCTGAGAGAAAGATATAATATAGTAATTGTTGAGAGAAGAAGTACGATGGACTTCACCACTTTTATATTTGTATATCTATACTAGCTCAATTTTATTGTTTAACATTGCCATTGTGATAACTATCTGTTAAACTTCAATAAAAACATAGTTTCCCCCGTGGCGCGGTCTTAGGTGCACCCTTCTTGCAAGGTGCATCATACAACTTAAAAATTTAAAAGGTAAGATTTATAAGTATATTGATATATTAATCATTTATAATATATTATAATAACTTTTAAAATTTATTTATATAATATAAAATTAAATAAAATTTTATTTATATGATCTTAAAATTAAATAAAATTTTTAGACAATATTTTAGGATCATATAAATAAATTTTAATTATTTTTAAAATATATATAATATACTATAATAATTTTTAATTTTATCTGTGTAATTTTAAAATTAAATAAAATTTTATCTATATAATTTTAAAATTAAACAGATATATTTTAAAATATTTTAGAATCACAAAAATAAATTTTAATTACTTTAAAAATATTCTTAATCATAATTCTAAACTTTAATTAAAATATAGTAGGGGGGGGGGGGGGCGGCCGCAGCCCCTCTCAAGTTAAAAAAGTGACGACTTTACGTACGTCAACAAAACACTCCCCACGCGAGAACCACCCCTCGACAGTAGTCAACAGTACATCACTCAACTAAAGGTCCCACATCCACGCAGTGTGTCGCAAGAAGCCACCTTGAGATGTCTCCTTGAAAACCTTCATTATAAGTAGCTGGGACAAATTCTTCATATTCACCAAGTAAACACCAAATACCAATATCCAAATACTTACGACAATGATTCAGAATATGCTTCAACATCTGTTGCCTCCTTTCTTCCTTTTCTTCTTCCTTCCTCTGCTCTTTTTCTTCGTCCTCAAACCTTTTTCAAAGAAGAAAGACGCAGCTACTTCATCAAACACCGTCATCCCCAAATCATACCCACTCATTGGTTCCTATTTGGCCATCAAGTCCAACGCCCACCGCCGCATCCAGTGGCTTTCCGACATCGTCCTAGCCTCGCCCGCCGCCACCTTCACCCTCCACAACCTCTTCGGCAGCCGAACCATCATCACCGGCAACCCCGCCACCGTGCAACACATCCTCAAGACCCAATTCTCCAATTACCGAAAAGGCAACGTCTTTGTCGGATCCCTTCACGACTTCCTCGGCACCGGGATCTTCAACGCCAACGGCGAGAACTGGAAGTTCCAGAGGCAAGTCGCCAGCCACGAATTCAACACTAAATCGCTCCGCAAGTTCGTGGAGAACGTCGTCGACGTCGAACTCTCCGATCGCCTCGTCCCCATCCTCGCTTCAGCCGCATTAAACCAAGGAAAAACCCTTGATTTCCAAGACATCCTTCAGAGGTTCGCGTTTGACAACATCTGCAAAATCGCGTTTGGATTCGACCCCGAATACCTGATATCATCAGCTGAGAGAAGCAAGTTCGCGCGGGCTTTCGAAGACGCAACCGAGATCAGCAGCGATCGGCTCCGCGAACCATTACCCATAATCTGGAAGCTCAAGAGGAAACTCAACATTGGATCCGAAAAGCGATTACGAATCGCGGTCTCGGAAGTGCGTGAGTCTGCGAAGAAACTTGTTAAAGAGAAGAAAAGGGAGCTGGAAGAGAAATCATCTCTGGAATCAGCGGACATGCTTTCGCGGTTCTTGAGTTCAGGTCACTCCGACGAAGACTTCGTGACGGACATAGTCATAAGCTTCGTACTCGCCGGCAAGGACACCACTTCTGCGGCGCTCACGTGGTTCTTCTGGCTGCTTTCGAAGAATCCACGTGTGGAGGACGAGGTCGTGAAGGAGATCAATGAAAAATCAGAAGCTCCGGTTTACGATGAAGTGAAGGAGATGGTGTACACGCACGCTGCGTTGTGCGAGAGCTTGAGGCTGTATCCTCCGGTGCCCTCGGACTCCAAAGAGGCTGCAAATGACGACGTTTTGCCTGACGGCACGGTGGTGAAGAAGGGGACGATCGTGATGTATCACGTGTACGCTATGGGGAGGATGGAGAGTCTTTGGGGTGCTGATTGGGCAGAGTTTAAGCCTGAGAGGTGGTTGGAGAAGGTTGAAGGTGGGAAATGGAGCTTCGTGGGGAGGGATTCTTATAGCTATCCGGTGTTTCAGGCTGGTCCCAGGATTTGCTTGGGGAAGGAAATGGCGTTCATGCAGATGAAGAGGGTGGTGGCTGGGGTTCTGCGCCGGTTCAGGGTGGTGCCAGCGGTGATGGGGCCGGAGTTCATTTCGTTCTTGACCTCACAGATGAAAGGTGGGTTTCCGGTGAAGATCGTAGAAAGGTTTAATTCAGACACGAGTGGCGGAGGAGAAGTTATTGGAAGATAAGTTGGTTCCTCAAGTATACAATTAAATAACTATTATGTATACACTTATTTTGGACATTGTATCGATACCCACTCTTTTATTGTTAGGTGAGTTATGGAACTCACTTAAACCGAATCCTATACCCCCATTTAATAGTGTATGGATAATTGTCGAAACCGTGTATAAGAAAAGGGATGTATGCATAACTTGTGCAATTAGTTTGTGTATAGTTGTCTCCGAGCCTTGGTTGCTGTTTTTCAGGGTGGTGTGGTTAGGTGGTGTCTTCTTGTTGCAGGCTATGAAAGGAATGATTGTCAGCAATTTATCTTGGTCTCAGGTAATTCTATATGGATCGGATGTGTTGGTATGTTGATCAGAATCACAGCTTCTCCTCAATCTTCTGTGTGCTATGTGCTGATTGGTCCTCCCAAGATTTTGTTGCTGTCTTTTGGGGTGTAATATTGTTGCTGTCTTGTTGGTCTTCTTGCAAGATTTTGCTGGAATTGGTCTAGTGGTTTGGTGTGCTCTAAAGGCGGTTTTTCTGATTGTGGTGTACTCTTTTTCATTTTGTGCTTTTGTACTCTTGCTGTCTGTTTCCTCACCCCTGTGGTGAGTGAGTCCTGACCTTTATCAATTTATCGAGAAAAAAAATATTTGCTTGTGTATCGTCTCGGCAAATTGAAAGGTAGACTCCAATCCGTCGTATATATATATATATATATTAAAATATTTATATTTTCAATATATCTTTAATTGTAAAATTTATAAGGAAAAAATTTGATTTTTTTTATATGATAAAGAAAGTAAATAAGAAAGAAATTGAATATTGATGTTATATAGTAGTTGAATAATTTGATGGGTGCTTAAAATAAGTTAGAGAGATACAGGAATTTCAAATAAGATAATAAAATGGTTTTAATTTGTATATATTGTTAATATAAAAAGTTTTACATAGATATTTAATTATATATTATTACATTAGTAAAAATATTTGATTCAATTATCTACTATTTTAAAATTTTACAAATATAAGTATTTGATTGGATGACAAACTCTAATAAAATTGAGTAATGCTTATAAAATATAAATAAATGAGAAAAATAAATTTGAAAAGTATACAACTGAAAATTAAAACGGGCTGCTTCTACTGAGTAATATGTGACTGTTCTTATACGCGACCAACACGAGGTGTGCTAAATCCTTTCTTGTGCTGAACATCTCCAGTTTGGAAATGTTTAATGAATAATTTGAGTAGTTGAAGAGACAATCTTTCATCCTCCATGAAGTAATATTTTCTTATTCCATAGAATAATCTTCACTCGTAATTTTGAAGGTATAAGAGAGAGAAGAGAGAGAGAGAGAAAAAAAAAAACAAAATTTAAAAGTGGATACATATAATAGAGTAGGAAAGAGTTTTCCTCATAAAAAAAATAAAAATTTTCTGTAGTTAAAATAGTTTCCCTAACTCATGAATGGTCTCGGAATTAAAAGTGAACCCTCACCATTCTCGCGACTTTTTCACATAAATAAAACAAAAAAAAAAAATAATTAAATACGAAAATATCCTGTTTCATTTTTTTCGAAAATATTCTGATTGGGTTTGTATGTAAATCGTGTGAGGCTGGAACGATTTATAAATGAACAAATATCGTGGCAGCCTCACACGATTTATGGCCTCCAAAACTCTCAACCAGAAATCGTGGAAGACTGCCACGATTTCTGTGGGAGTCAATTGAACAGAAATCGTGTCAGGGTGACACAATTTTTGTTCAATTGACTCCCATAAAAATCATGGTAGCCTCCCACGATTTCTGTTTAATGTATGTAAATCGTGTGAGTCTAACACGATTTTCGTACGAATCCTCCACCAGATATACTCAACTTCCACCGTCCAGTGTCATTTTCAATTATCCAATATTATTTTCTCACAAGAAGAATACGTATTCTCCTAAAAATTTGAGTGATAGATGGAGAAATTTTACATTCTTGTTCATCATAATGGTGAAATCATAAATACAAATGAGGAAGTAACATTTTGCAGTTCAAACTCAGTTTGTCTGAATATTCATCCTTCTATTACTTTACTGGAGCTGCAGAGCAAAATATTGTAGAAATTGCACCAACAAAATAACAAGCATATAACCCAAATGGTGTACAGGTTGCCTATAGCAGTTGGGAAAGATATAATTCAGTACAACAGTCTTGAGATTAGTTGTGATGAAGATATCGGGGTGATATTTGATTGTCGTGCTCAATTTCGGGAGATTCGCATTATGGAGCTATTCATTGTTTTACAAGACTCAACTTTAAGCTCCGGAGGATCTGCTCCCGATCCAGCATCTGTTGCATTGTTACTGGCCGAACGTTCACCTACCTTTGCAATGGCATCGTAAAGTCCTATGCAGATCCAAAATATTAATGTAGAAGATGTGGATGATTTGATGGATGAGTCAAGTTTTGCACAGCTTGCAATGGAGATAACAGCACCACTTTCGCAGCATAGTCCTATTGCAGGTTATGACTTTATTGTCGATAATGGAGATGAAGAAGATGAGCCAGATGAAATACCAGATGATAGCAATAGTGCCGAGGATGGGGAGGCAGTGCCTGCGACTTAGAGCCAACCATGGAGCAGCCAATCTCAATTTGGTTCCCATTCTCATTCTCAATCATATGCACATGTATCTCATTATGATTCTTTAAATTTAGAAGCCATGCATGAGAGTACATTTTTAGGGATTGGAGGCATGGTAGATAGTGGTGATATTTTGGGTGAGGCAGGAGAAAATGAGTTGGAAATTGGGCAACAGTTTCCTGATAAGGAGGTTGTATTATTTACTGTTAAAATTTACAGTATTCGAAGATCAGTTGAGTACAAGGTCCTAGAATCTGATCATATAAAATATCATAGCAAATGCAAGCAGTTTGGAAATGGATGTAGTTGGAGCATACGTGTGAGTTATCGCTAGAAAAAGGGAGTGTGGGAAATTTGGAAGTACAATGGACCACACACGTGTTTGTCTGCATCGCTTTCACAGGACCATTCTAAATTAGATACTAATGTTATATGTGCCAACATATTCTCCATGGTGCAAGCTGATCTGATAATTTCTATTAAAGTTTTGCAAGGGTCAGTAGAGGCAAAGTATGGATTCAAGACTTCGTATAGGCTACAAGGGTTGCAGGCATTTAATCTAGGTACAATTATTCAATTAATGACTCAGCCATACTATGTCGGAAATTTTGTTGATCATAGCTGTATAATGTTTCATCGTTTATTTTGGACAGTTGCTCCTTGCAGTGAAGCATTTAAATACTGCAAGCCACTGATTACAGTTGATGGTTTGCACTTGTATGGGAAGTATGGTGGAACACTATTAATGGCAATTGCTCAAGATGGTAACTCTAATATTCTGCCAATTGCATTTGTCGTGATTGAGGGGGAGACAAGAGAAGCATAGTCATTCTTCTTGACTAATCTTCGGCAATATGTGACTCCCCAAGAGGGTATTCTCATTATTTCTGATAGGCATGGTGCTATTAAAGCTGCTTTAAATGCCGATAATAGTGGGTGGCATCCTCCACGAGCCCATCATGCACATCGTTTCAAACTTTGCTCTAGCTTTCAAAAGCAAAGATGCAAAGCGAGCTCTGATGAATGCGGCCTATTCAAAGACCCGCCGAGAGTATGTTTATTATTGTGGCTTGTTGAGAGATGAGAATCTAGCATGTGTGATTGAATAGACAAAATTCTCATCAAAAAGTGGGCACAACATGCTGATGAGGGGCAAAGGTTTGGGCATATGACAACGAAATTGTCAGAGTGCATTAATGTTGTTCTTAAAGGCACACGCAATCTTCCAATTACAGCTTTGGTGAAGTCTACCTATTTCCATCTTGCAGCATTGTTTGTGAAGAAAGGGAAGGCAGCGGAGGCCCAACTTGCAAGCGGACAAGTGTTTTTGCAAGCCTTATTGCGAGCAATTGAAATCAACAAGCAAGAAATAGGCTCCATGACTGTTTCTGCATTCTCTCAGGCAAATGAGTCTTTTGTGGTAGAGGAGCATGCATGAATAGGGAACTATAGTCAAGGAAATTATAGGGTGAGACTGTCAGATCGTTGGTGTGATTGTGGGTATTTTCAGGCACTTCATTACCCTTGTTGCCATGTACTTGCTGCGTGTGCATATGCACATCTTGATTGGGGCTCCTTTGTTGATGATGTTTATCGCATGCATACTGTATTTAATGTATACAGAATGGAATTCTCAGTTATTGCAAATGCAACTTATTGGCCTGAGTACAGTGGGCCTCGAATACGTCCAAATCCACAACTAAGACGAGCAGATAAAGGACGTCCAATTTCAACTAAAATCCGTAATGAAATGGATGCTGTCGAATCCGGACAATCAAAACGGTGTGGCTTGTGCAGACAAGAGGGTCACACAAGATGAAGATGCCCTACTCAACCTTCTTTATCCTCCAGCCAACCTGGTGAAGGCAATTAATTTCCAGCTATTGTGTATTATTTTTTTAGTTTCATGTTGTTGATTTTGATTTGTTATTCGACTGTTGTTAATTTTCCAAATGCTTAAATAATGTAATTTCAATTGTGTGTTTTTTAACATAAATATCACTTAGACTATATCCAATTAGAGTTTGTTACTTTTTAACATATTCTATATATAAGTTATTTATTCATCTGCCATAAACAAAATAGTAGAATCTAAATAAGTAGAAAATAATTATATACATGGGTTTAAAATATAGAATATCCATATGCAAGTCAACATTATGTACACCATACACGAACATATAGTCTCGTCTATCCCTTCGTGGGGCCGGTAAATGACAACCTGTGTGGCACTGAAGAGGACGAATCTCCCGCATAGGCCGACCCCTCCCATGATCATACTCCGGCTCCGGCCCTTGCTCAAGCCCTCCTTGCTGCTCCTGGTCCTGAGCCGGCTTTCTGTGCTGAACCTGTTGAGCCTTCTGGTCAATCTGACCAACTGTGAATGCTGATGGCGGAGTCTCGCCAAGTAAATCAAATCCATATAATCCCTGATAAGAAGACACTGGTGCAGATGGGTTCATATTTAGATCAATACCATCCAACAATGGCCTATACACATCTGATGGCACTGCGACATCTCAAGTAGGTGTACCCGCCTAAGCATTTAGGAAAGCCTCAAGCTCAGCACACATCGCACCTACACCGAGACTAAACTGCTGGCCAGGACTGGATAGCAACTGGGAGCTAGGCCCAGCCATATACTGCTGACTAAGACCCCCTTATCGCCTGCGAACTAGACCCCCCATCATGGTGGCCGTCAAATGTCCCTAGCTGGATGCACCATACTCAGACATGGGCTGCCAATTCAAGCCGTCGGCAAAAGAGTGAGAGTGCCTATGATGCTGATCATCATCATCACCAAACTGGCAAGGATCTGCATAATCATCATCATCATTGTCATCATCTCTGTGATGGCTAGCGCGTGTCCCGACGCGTAAACGACATTCCCGTCAGCGGCGATCTGGAGCATGAGCTGGAAGGGCCACAGCATGCACTGGTGGGACGTGCTTAGGAACATCTCGAGGCATCTCAGCTCGTCGAGGATCACGAAGGACTCGATCTAAACATAAAAACCTTCGCGCAACACTCGAGTACCATCTCATGTACTTAGCTGATGGGCGATCGTTGGAAGAGGCTTGAAATCGGACTACCTGATTCGCCCGTACATCCCAAAAGTCGTGATATGCCCTGTACTGGTCAAGCCACCAATAATCTGCCCCATGAGCATCCTTGCCGTGAACCCTGTCAAGGTTCAGCGGCTCAACTGGTATAGGCTGCTGTCCTCCAAACTGTCGGATAACACGATCTGGCTGCTGGAACTCAATTATAGTGAAGCAGATCAAAGCTATGATTGATGGCCAAAAAGGGAAATCCCGAAAAATAAAGTCTAGTATCATCTGGGCTATATCTAGGTCCTGGTACGGAGTCCACCTAAACTGCAATGTTTAACAACAATCCAATCAATCTAAAAGTAACAAATTCAAAAGCAACATGTAAGTAAGGTAACTGGATGCTTGTTACCCCGGTGATGGTCAATTCGTCAAGTTGTCTCCGTAATGCCAGCAACCGTCTCTTGTGGTTGTCAAAGGTGCAACGATAATCCCTCCACCTAGATCAAATTAAAGGATTAATCTTAATGATATTCAAATATGAAAGGTAAAAAAATGTAAAATTAATTTATTTTTTCACAACTATACCTCGTAGCAAGTGAAAAAGTGAGCTCAGCTGGAGGAGGTCTCAATGGGAAGATTCTGAACCAAATCCATGACTGTAAAAGGGTCAAGCAACCAGAAATATCGCTTACTCTCATATTGGTAGCGCGACAAAGATTGCGATATAAAGTCACAAGCACTGCAGACCCCCAGCCAAAGCTCCCAAAATACTCAAAGTCGTGCAATAGTGGCAGCCATCTCAAATGAACTCTGGACCCTGACTTATCTGCCATCAAAAAATCCCCAAACATCATCATAATATAAGCTCGAGTGTGACGTATAACCGTCTCCGCAGGTGTATCTGCCTGCAAATCACGAAATGTGGTACTGAACTAAGACAGAAATACTGAATACCCATCTCACTCATCTAAACTTGGCACTGTGCCAAATAAATCATAACATATGGTCCATACATCTCTGCCATGATATCTGCCCCACGATCTCGTGCATCCGCTAACTGCCTGTCCATCAACTTGCAACCCTAACTGATAGGCAACATCCTCTAATGTGATGGTGCACTCTCCGTATGGAAGATGGAACGTGTGGGTCTCCGGTCGCCAATACTCCACAAACACACTGATCAGTACGTTATCGTACTCATAATATGGGACTTGAGCTGCATACCATAAGCCTGCCTGCCTCAAGTATGGCTCCATAAGAGGATGTAGCGCAGGTATGCGGTGATGCTTAGCGGTCAACACTCGAGATGGCTGTAAAGGCATGAATATAATATCATTCGTATTCAAAAACTCAAACAAAGCTAAATTAAATTATCTCAAACTAAAGGTAGTAAACTATATTTATTAAAAATATATTAATTAAATTAAACTTCATAATACTAACACTATAATAAATCAAATAAATATTAAAATTAAACTTTATAATATAATAACAACAAAATTATCTATAATTAACTTAAATATATTAAACTAAACCTTAAATAATAATCTTAATTAATATTTATAAAATTTAAATTAACTTACATTCATTTTCCTTGTAATATCAATAAAAAATAAAATAATATTAAATACACTAAAAACGATTAAAATAAATCTGTAAACTAAAGTTTTGATTAACAAAAAAATGTTTATATAACAAATGATTTCTTTACTAAACTAACCAAAACTAAACTAAGCTAACTAAAATTTTTTTCACTAATCTAAACTAATAGTAACCCTAAACTAAACTAACCAAATATTTTTTACACTAATCTAAACTAAAATAAACAAATATTCTTTTATTAATATTGAATATAACTAAATTAAAATATAGATATGTAGAAAAGTACCTTTTCATGCAGATGCACAGAAATATGTGAAACTTCATCTAACCGGCATAAATTATTTTGTGCCATTTCTGCAGAAATTCCCGTTTTTCTCTCTCCTTCGCTCGCCTCTCCCACGATTTCTCTGCAAATGGCTTTCCCACGATTTCTGAACGAATGAACAGTCCTCACACGATTTCACTTTTATAGGCAAACCAGAAATCGTGGGAGACTGCCACGATTTCTGTTCATTTATAAATCGTTCCACCCTCACACGATTTACATACAAACCCAAATTAGGATATTTTCGAAAAAAAAGATGAAACAGGACATTTGCGTATTTAATTATTTTTTTGTTTTATTTATGTGAAAAAGCCCATTCTCGCAACGATCTCATATAATTTATATACATACACACACACAATAAATATAGCTTACCAAAAGATAAATAAATAAATAAATATTTAAAAAAATATAAAATGCCCACCACACTTTTATTCATATCTTTTGTACACACTCAACCACACTTTTATTAGTTCCTTATAAATATACCAATTGACCAATTAGATAAGATTTAAAAAGTTGTGATAAAAATACTTTTGTTGCTTAAGCAAAGAGTACACATTGCTCATTGATAACCACACTCAAAAAGTGAGGCTATTATGGGAGGAGTGTTATTTATACCACTCTTTATTATAGATATCCAGATACCCAGAGACAAGATTAGAAAAAAAATTATAAAAGAAAAAGGAAAAGTGAAAAAGCAAGAGGAGAGAAGAGAGAGATAGATACAAGGTGTCAAAGTATGTCAATTGGTAGTATGTACAAAAAATATTTCTCTTACAAGGATGAGATCAAGTACAGAATAACCAACTGAAACTCTCAAGTAACTACTACGAATGATATTTAAGCAAGAAATTTGTGATTTACAATTTATAATTTGACTTGAAATTTAAAATTTCATTCTCAATCTTGCGATTTGTTCAATGTAATTAAATTTTCAATATCAAAACAATTTCATTTGTTTTACTTTTCTTCTTAGTTTTATTTATATTGTTTTTTATTTGATATATTTCTAAGAATAAAAATATATTATTTTACAAGAATCTATCTATAATTTATAATAAATATTAAAATCCTTCCACTTAAGTTGCCATATGGCATTTTTTTTCTAAATTTTGATTGTTTTTATTTTTCTTTTGCTTACAATATTTCATTTTACTTGTTAACCTTGAAGTCTTCTACGCTTCACTTTTTTTTTTTTTACTTCAAATCTTCATCTTTTACAATCTTTTAAATTTTTTATTTTTCAAATTTATTTTCTAAGATTATATTGAGTGACAAGGTTAATGATATTAATACCTATGGCTATTAATAGAATTAAATGCATATAACTTTAACGATAACTTAAAGAGAAACTTATAATAAAATAACTAACATTTGAGATTAAATATATTTTTCAAAATAAAAAAGTTAAAGAATAAAAATCATATAATTTTTATTTATCATTTTGATAATTTTCTTTTCATATCATAAGAAACTTAATTAATATATTTGAAATAAATATAATAATTCTTTCATTTAGTTTTTATATATATAAAGTTAAGAAATACATAAAAATATTATTCAAAACTAGCAAAAAAATCGTCAAATGAGTATGAAACTTTATATATAATTCTTTTATTATATCTTAAAATATTATAATTATATTTACATTAATTTATTACATATTAAATACAACATTTACCTAAATAGTTTTTAAAACTATTTTAACTAAAATTTATTGAAAGATAAATATATTTAAATATATATCAAATATTTATTTATTGAATAAAAATTATAATGCTAAATATTTACTTTATATAATCCATGTAACACACTGGATTCTTATCATTTTTAAATACGCAACTTAATTTGTATTAAATTCATTTAATTCACTATGAAATGAGAATACATGTAACTAATTAATGAAGGCCATTTTGAATTATGTAAGAATTAGAATAAACTTTTATCTAGGTCCGTCTAATTTAATGAAAATTTTGATTTTATCATAATTTTTATTTATATTTCAAATATTGTAAATTTGTTTCAATATTTACGTTCCAATATTTCAGTCTATTCAGATTGTTTACCATGATTCATACCAAAAATTGTTTACCACGATTGTTCACATGGATACCACTTTTTTTTTAAAAAAACTAACTCGGTTATTGACGTGAATGTCATTTTCATTTGCATACAATGTTGATTACTTCTCATATTCTAAAAACCTCGTATTGAAAGCTTTAAAGTTGAACAAACTCATCTCAGAACTCGGTGGTATTCGGTAGCTATATATTTTTATCAATGTGAGATTTAATTCAAAATTTGATGTCTAAGGAGGTGATATTGATGGAACTCAAAACTTAAGATTAATTAAATAATTAAAATAAAATAATTATCTATAATAAATAAAAAAATAAATATTTAATATTTATATTTAAATGTAAATATTTTATAATTTACCAAAAAATAAAAAAGAAATCTAAAGATTAAGGAGGAATGGACAAATATGACCAATATGGAGAGAGGGAAGCTTCTCAAATACACTCGGGATGACCTGTCAAATATGCTTGTGATGGCCTTTCACATCATCAGATCGGCAGCCATGCAAAGATTGATTAACGGGGGATCTGAAAAGCCAAGACAATGAAAGTTTTCTATTGGAAGATTGGCATTGATATTCACAAATGCAATCAAAGATTGATTAACAGCCAAGACAATGAAAGTTTTCTATTGGAAGATTGGCATTGGTATTCGCAAATGCAATCAAAGTTTTCCACTGCCTGCTACCTGTTACCAATATCAGAATTAAAAACTCTGCAATTAAAACTTAAATTTTGTAATATGAGCATCTATACATATAAAATTAAAAGGGGATGATTGCCACTCCCTGTTCCCAGCCCAACCACTTCTATAACGTATGCAATAACCACTCAACAATACATTAAGGTAGAGAAAAGGGCAAATAGATTTGCCAAGTGGTGCATATATGCGACATTTTTTGGCTATGCTATATATGTATACCAATGTAGGTATTCATGCGATGTACGGGATAATTACATGATTTGAATAAAAAAAGGTTTATATAACTAAAATATTGGATCAATTTAAACATGCAATCATTATTTATACTTTTTTTATATAATTTAAGTTTTTAATAAAATTATATGTTTAAAATAATAAGATTATTGTAATTATGATAATATATTGTCAATAAAATTGATCAATATTTTTTTAATAAATTATTAAAGTTATATGGATCTTAAAATTAAACTTTCTAGTAGATGAAAGATATTGTATTCAATGAAAACTTTAATAAAAAAAACCTATCTTATTATAAAAGTTGCTTCATTAAAACTCTGTTAAAAAAATTTAATTTGCTAATTAAAAACTAAATTGATATAACTTTAAAGTGTACTATAAACTTTAGAGTTCAAAAATTTAATTTTAAATTTGATTTTAATTGTAACTAATTATTATGTATATTAATCATTATCTGTGC
This sequence comes from Pterocarpus santalinus, assembly GCA_031439595.1. Lineage (NCBI taxonomy): Eukaryota > Viridiplantae > Streptophyta > Magnoliopsida > Fabales > Fabaceae > Pterocarpus > Pterocarpus santalinus. The sequence goes on from CM062532.1 coordinate 67,030,182, forward strand.
TATTTATATGTTTATATTACTCATGCAATATGCATATTTACAATACTTTAATTCGCTAATTAAAAACTAATTAATATAACTTTAAAGTATGCTCTAGGTTTTAGAGTTCAAAAATTTAATTTTAATTGTTGATGACTATTATGTATATGAATTATTATCTCTGCTGTTTATATATTTACATGACCCATGCAATATGCATACTTACCTATTTAAGGTATCAATATATGTTAGCAAGCCAATCGATGGATTTTATTTTATTTTTTGTGTCATTAAAATTCCTAGGTTATTTATAGATCTTATAACATTTCAATCCATGAGTAAGTTTAAAGAACTTATATAATTCTTCATCATTTGCTTTTTAAATCATTAAACTATGGCAGTTTTATTCATAAAAAATAATATTACATATTAAAAGAGCAAATATCCAGTCTTACATATTATAAATATAATTTGCTATAAATATGACTTTTATTATAAGTTAGAATGTGCTATAAGTTTTAGAATTCAAATATTTAATTTAAAGTTTTTCTTATTATGAATAACTACAATTTATATTGATCATTACCTGTGAATTTATGTGTTTGCATCACTCATGTAATATATATTTAATATCATCTCATTAGAGGCCAAGGCAAGCGATTCATCCTTTTTCACTTTGAACTAAATGGGATATATTCTGACTTAAGTGTTAGAGTCCCTTGCAGATTTTCCACTAGAGCTGTGGACTCATGAAAAGCGCAGACTAGCGAGGACATCCTCGGAAGCCGAAAAAATAGGTCAGAAAAGGTTCATTTAGTTAATTTGATTTCATTCTTTTTTCCCCATATTTAGGCCTCTATATCAAGAGTTTATTTTAAATACAAATAATTGTTATTTTACTAAAAGCAAACCCCAAACTATAGTGGAGTATTTCAAATGTATTCAATTCAAATGATTAAATCTATTTTATCTTTTCCATTTGTTACATCTCTTAATATGATAAAATAAATTTCCATTAACTAACTTCTTATTTAAAATTCAAATTTCAACTATCAAACATCATCATGTTATTTTTTAAAGTTAATTACTATTTATTTAAATAAGTTATTGATTAAATTTATTCATTTAATTGACAATTTGAAATTTTATATGTGTTTTATTAAATTACACATAGCACATGAAATAATTACTTAAAATTTAAAAATAAAAATTAATACAATCTAGCTTATTTTTTATTTTCAATATTACAATTTTTTTAATCATGTTTTGTTTTTTGTGTGGTTTTAACTTATACATCAATAGTTCACTATTTAAAATTTTCTTTTTAAATGGATGCACTTATTTTTTTTTTCTATATTTGAATTCTTTCTAAATGCATTTATTTTTTTCCTTTGTTCCTTTTTTAGCTTACTTTACTTTACTTTTTTATTTTTCAAATCAATGTATTTAATGCGAAATGAAACTGGTTGTGACACGTAGAAAAGTTTTCGTGTTATATCTTCTACTTTATTAATTGTATGGATTTAAGGGCATAAAAATGCAAATATCCATTTTAGATATTGATTATTTAAGGGCATAATTTTTTTTTCAAAGAAATGCATTTTGCGTGAAATTAACCTGGTTACGATATGTGAAAAATTATCTTGTTATGTTTTTGTTTTATTAGTAGTATACATGACATTTCCCATCCAAAAATCCACCCATCAATATCATTAAATGGGTCATTCTCTAGAGTAAAAAAAAAGAAAAAAGAAAGTCTGCATCGTGAAGATATGTGGTGGATCATAAAAAGGCTACATCTGTCTTAGTACAAAGGATTGGAGCTAGGCCAATGCCAATCTCATCTATTGCAGCAAAGAAAGAGGAAATGTGCGAATCGCCTTTTTGAATGGAGGGGTGAAAGATGCTTTTCTTTCTTCTAAAGGGGGATTCCATCATTCTGAGTTAGCGAACTGCCTGAAAACAATGCCATCGCCTCTTTCTTATTTAGTTGTTCCCCAACGACTTATCTGCTTAGAACTCTTCCATCTACTCTTTCCCTTTCCACTTCTCCCATCTATCTTAGTGTTAATGACAAGAAAAATTTTAAAATGATACTCATACTTTAGGGACCACCATGGTCCTCGTAACTTATTTTGCCACATACATGTTTTCTTTTTTTCCTCTTCTCTTGCAACCCCTTTCTCATTTCTCATCAGTGACGGAGCCCTATTTCTTCCACCTAACTGTTAGCACCCACCCCAATGATTGAGCCACCCTACCCTTCCCGAAAGCACCATCGCCAATCACCCTTTTTCTGTTACTATTGCTCACCCTTCTTCAAACTCAGATTCGCTCAACCACCTTTTGCCAGCCATGACAGCCACTTACATTTGCTCAACCATCAAGTGACAAAGGATGAAGAAGACATTTGGGCACGGTTAGGTCACGGTGGACATGGTGGTTCACAGTGATGGTGCAATGTTGTGCAGTGATTGAGGTAGGCTAGCCTGTGCCGGTGGTTTGTGGTGGCGGACTGCCGTGTCTCCGGTGATAGAGACTTTGTAGTTCGTGGTGGTTTATGCGGCATGCCTATGCACAGTGGTGCCTCATGATGGCTGATGAATGGAGGCACAATTTTGTGAGGGCAGATGGTTGTCTTCTCTCCTTTTTTATTTATTTATTTTCTGTTGGTATTCTTTTCACTGATTTTTGGAATCTTTCCTTTCTAGAGAATATATTCCTTTTGTTGGATTCTTAGTTTGGGAATTAGTTTAGCTGGAGTGAAATTTGCAACTCTCTTTTATTCTAGGTTGATTGATTTGCTCTGTTTTGGTTTTGTTTGGTTTGTAATCTGATTTGAATATTGAGTTTGGCTATGATTTTTGGTTGTTTATCACTTCTGAATTACTCAAAGATTTTATTTTTATTGTAATTTTGTAGTACATCCCTAAAATCTGGTTTTTATTTTTTATTTTTAATTCTGTTGCATGTTGATTGTACGATTTTTGGTTTGTTTTACCGTGCTATTATTCTTTTGGATTTGAAGAAGGAAGATATCTTTGGTTTGGTTTATGTGGGTTATTATTCTGGGTTTAAAGAAGAAAGAAAATTTATCATCTTCATACCATTAAAAAAAAAAGAAAAAAGCAACCCAAATCCATCCTTCATCGCCACCTGAGAAGGAGTGGTGGTTAGGTGTTGCTGTTGATGCACCGTTTCCATTGATGGGTGTTGCTCGAGCAACAATTGAGTGACACACTTCTCGATTTAAAAAAAGTGAAGGTTATGATTGAGTAACCATCATGATTACTAAATTAATAAGTTCTATTATAGAATCTTCCAATTAGGGCTAGAAGTGAGTCACGTAAACTCGTGAGCTATTTCTAGTTTGATTTATTAATAACTCAATAAGCTGGATTTATGAGCTCATAAGTCGAATTTATGCTAGAGATTTGAGCTCATTTATTAAATGAGTTAAACTTGAGCTTTACTATATTCGATTCATTAACTTAGGTGCTGGCTTTATGTGTGTGTATTTATATAAATAAATTATATTTTGTTATTATTATTATTATTATTATTATTGAAATTATGTTCTTATCACTAAATATTCTATAGTATATTAAGCCAAAAAAACTTAATTTATATCTAACTTAAATTATCTCATCAAGTTTGAGTAGTTCGTGAGCTAATTCGAATTCGATGAACTTATAGTGAGATAAGCTCAAGCTTAGAAATTAAACTCATTTTGAGCGTAAGTTTGAGTTCAGTTGAATATTAACGAGCCGAGCTTAAACTATGTCAAGCTCGAACTCATCTTAGACTCGACTTCGCTCATTTCTAACCCCTACTTCCAATATACATCTCATTTCACTACAGGCCAAAACACACTCTCCGCCTTACCCAAATAATTTCATATGGCATGCATTCATTTGATACACTTTACCATGAAGTATTGAGTTGACCAAATGATAAAGTGACATGATGATAGTGGGCTAATTTTTGGTCAAACTTGATTAAGAGGGCTTAAATGGTGTTAAGAGAGTGCACCGATTTGATTAATCTCGTAAACATAAAAGAATAAAATAAAAGTAAAACCATTTACCCTTTCTCTCTCTCTCTCTCTCTCGCTGCTCTCCACCGCCTCCATTCCCCAATCCCATCAACTCCCGTCGCCACCTCCCCCATCGTGAGGTTAATCACGCCGGCCGCCGATCGAACTCTTCCTCCAAGGTCCTGAAACTCTCAGTCAGAATATGCTCCTGCATGTCTTGCCTCCTTTCTTCCTTTTCTTCTTCCTCCCCGTCCTCTTCTTCTTCCTCAAAATCAAACCTTCTTCAAAAGATCCCAAGATCAAAGGTGTAGCACCATCTTCTGCCATCACCCTCCCAAAGTCATACCCACTCATTGGCTCCTACTTCGCCTTCAAAGCCAACGCCCACCGCCGCATCCAGTGGCTCTCCGACATGATCCTACTCTCACCCGCCGCCACCTTCACCCTCCACCTTCCCCTCGGCCGCCGAACACTCGTCACCGCCAACCCCGCCTCTGTACAGCACATGCTCAAGACCCATTTCCACGTTTACCAAAAAGGCCCCACCCATTTCCACACGCTCTACGATGTGCTCGGCTCCGGAATCTTCAATGTCGACGGCGAAAAATGGAAGTTCCAGAGGCAAGTAGCCATCCACCAATTCACCACCAGATCTCTCCGCAAGTTCGTGGAACACGTCGTGGACGCCGAACTCTCCCACCGCCTCCTCCCCATTCTCGTTGTCGCAGCTGCGTCCAAGCACCAAATCCTTGATTTCCAGGACGTACTTCAGAGATTCGCGTTTGACAACATCTGCAAAATCGCGTTTGGGTTCGACCCTGAATACCTGACGCCATCAGTTGAGAGAAGCAAGTTCGCGGAGGCTTTCGAAGACGCAACGGAAATCAGCAGCAAACGGTTCCGCGCACCTTTACCCTTAATCTGGAAGATCAAGAGGAAACTCGACATAGGATCCGAAAAGCGATTACGAATCGCGGTCTCTGAAGTGCGCGAGTTCGCTAAGAAACTGATTAGAGAGAAGAAAAGGGAACTGAAAGATCAGAAGGCAACGCGGGAATCTGTGGACATGCTTACGCGGTTCTTGAGTTCGGGTCACTCCGACGAGGACTTCGTGACGGACATAGTCATAAGCTTCATACTCGCCGGCAAGGACACCACCTCGGCGGCGCTCACGTGGTTCTTCTGGCTGCTGTGGAAACATCCACGTGTGGAGAACGAGGTTGTGAAGGAGATCAACGAGAAATCGGAAGGTCCGGTTTATGATGAAGTGAAGGACATGGTGTACACTCACGCTGCGTTGTGCGAGACCATGAGGCTGTACCCGCCGGTGCCGTTGGACAGCAAGGAGGCCATGGACGACGACGTTTTGCCGGACGGGACGGTGGTGAAGAAGGGGACAGCGGTGGCGTATCACCCGTACGCTATGGGGAGGATGGAGAGTATTTGGGGTGCTGATTGGGCGGAGTTTCGGCCTGAGAGGTGGTTGGAGGAGGTTGAAGGTGGCAAGTGGAGCTTCGTGGGGAGGGATTCTTATAGTTACCCGGTGTTTCACGCTGGTCCAAGGGTTTGCTTGGGGAAGGAAATGGCGTTCATGCAGATGAAGAGGGTGGTGGCTGGGGTTCTGCGGCGGTTCAGGGTGGTGCCGGTGGTGGCGGAAGGGGAGAAGCCGCAGTTCATCGCGTTCCTGACGTCACAGATGAAAGGGGGGCTCCCGGTGAGGATCGTAGAAAGAGTTGATTGATATCTCTATTCAAAAAGCAACAATGGATGCACCTTGTCGTCGTTGAGTTGACTAGCTCTCAGTCTTCTTCTTCTTCCTCTTTTTTTTTTTTTTTTTTTGTTTTTTGTTTTTTTGTGGTCATACTTAGTGGGGGAGGGAGTAGGGACATACATGGGGTCTCTGACCGCAGGGATCGAACGCGATCCCTCTTGTCGCGCGTGCTGTCAGTCTGAAAGAGAGTAGATAGAGTGTTTTGTTTTGTTTGGTCTTTTTACCAGTGTCAGCTTACGTCGTGTATTTGTTAATTACTTTCCCGTGATTTTAGCGTTTAGCAGTTGTCCATGTTCAATAAAAATGATATGCTACTTAGTTTGTGTTTGGATTGGAATTTGTAAATGGGGATTTGTATTAATTTGATTCTTTAAAATTGATTTTGATTAGAATTAATTTTGTAATAATATAATTTATGTTTAAAAATTTTTACGTGAAAATTGATTTTGATATAATAAATATTGTTTAGATAATATTATTTAAAACCACTTTTAAATATATAATTATCATAAACAGCATGAGTTTCGCAACATCTTTATTATAACTTTTTTTGTATTTATTTCATTATTTCTTAGTTAAATTTAGACAAGTGATAAAATATTATAAAATAAATTACTTTTATTTTTAATATTATTAACAAATTAAGTATAAATAATAAAAAGTTTAATTTGTATATACTGACAGTATAAAATAACTTTATATTATTAATTAATAAAAATCTGAGAAAGTGTCAAATCAGATTAAGTAATCACCTATTATAATGAGGGATCTACTATGATTTGATACTTTCTTGTATTTTTATTGATTGATAATATAAAATTATTTCATACTGTCAATACATATAAATTAAACTCAATAATAAAATTTGTTTTATTTATTAAATTTATTATGGATTTCAGAAAACATTTTAAATAATATTATTTCATGAGAAATGAATGTTATTTAAATTATATAGATCAAAACAACTTTTGCTTGTAAAATTACTAAAAAAGGTTTATATTACAATGTTAATGTTGTCTTTTTTTAATTAAATTATTTTTAAATATAATTAAATGAATTATATAAATATTATTCTATATTTTTAAACTTTTGGTTCTAATATTAAATTATAAATAAAAATTAATTATAAATAAAAAAATGAGAATAGTAAGTTGTAAAGTATTTTAAATTAAATGTTAATAAAATAAAAAATTAGTTTAAAAAAAAAGAATAAACCCCAACTAGGTCCTTGACAATTTTTAAGGTTGAAAAACTTGGTCCCCAACAAAAATAAATTACTCCGTTAGCCCCTAGCAATGTCATTCATTGGATATCCGGTGGTCCCTACTGTCTTCCCTAATGAAGCTATGTACATGGCACTTGGATTCTTTCCAAACGCCCGAAATACACCGTTTGACTCTGTCCCCAGTAATCAATTCACCATTCACACCCAAAACATTGTGTTTCACACACTACCAACACCACACATTTCTTCTTCTTCACCGCCATCGATACCACCCCTCTCACCTTGAAGTAGAAGAGTCGCACCACCCTCGACCTCCTCAATTCCGAGCTTTGATCTCAGATTAGCAATGTCCAATCTCCAATCTCTGAGCTCCAATCTCATACCTGCGTGCACTCAATGTCAAGATCAAGGTGTTGTTCACACTGGCCTGGTGAGACAAACGCGGCACAAGGCAATGGCAACGAGAGTGCGAGTGCTCTAAAAAACACAAACAGAAGTCATTTAAAGCCATAGTATAGTGCCATGTACGCAACTCTATTAGGGAAGACAGCAGGAACCAACGGATATCCGACAGATGACATTGTCAATAGCTAACGGACTAATTTATTTTTGTTAGGGGCTAAGTTGTCTGACCTTGAAATTGTTAGGAATCTAATTTGGGGTTTACTCAGAAAATAAAGACAACACTTATATTAAACAAAAATAAATATTTAAAATATAAAACAAAATGAATTAAAGAGATGCAAAATGAAAACTGAAAACAACAAAAATTGCAAGAGAATAAATTTTTAATCAAAGATTGTTATATCATTTTTAACTGGGTTAGAGGATAAAAATGTAAAAAAAATTCTAACATGATTTGGGTGCAACAAAAAAGCACCAAAATATCACTTTAGCTTGAACCCAGGTTTAACATGCAAACCTCGCTGGAATTGGTTCACTGTGATATTTTCCAAACATCACAGTTTCAGCATTCAAGAGAAAAGAACGTGGGTTTGGCATCCTTAACGCCAAACCAAACGCGCTCTGAGTCTGTCATTTTTGTAACATTTCCTCGTACGTAGATGTCATATCTGAAGTATGAGAGATGTTTCTTTATAGTACTTATTTATTTTTCTGAGAAACCCTTATACTCATTTAAATTTATTAGACATTATAATGTGTGATACAAGTATTGACAAGTGTACATTAATGTAAGACTTATTTTTCTTTTATTTTTATTTTTTTAATATGTGTTTGGTTCTGTATTTTGTAAATTTGATTTAATTGTTGATAATCTTAATTTTGTTATAATTAATTTTAATTAAAAATAATTTTGAAGTAAATTAATTTTTATTAATTTAGCATTTTTATTTAAAATATAATTTTGATAAAATTAATGATAATGGAATAACATCACCCTAACCTAAAAAGGAATAAGTTTTTACTTTTGATAAAACTATAACTTTATGGCATCATCTACGGTGCTCTTCGCTAGTCAAAGAGCATGGTGCACTTTGCCATCTGATGGTGAAGATTGTGAGGTATATCGATGCATCAATTATCTATCATACATTATAATAATATCTAATTTTAAAAAAATTAAAAAAATATAATTAAATATATTTTAGAAATTAATTATCATAAAAGTATAAAATTACACTAGTAATATAAAATAATTTTATATTATTCAAAAAAAAATTTTCAATGTAATTTTATGTTAACAATGTAAAATTATATTGATAGTATAAAATTATTTTATATTATCAATATAATTTTACATTAGTAGTATATGATAATTAATTTTTAAAATATATTTAATCATATTTTTAAATTTTTTTAAAATTAATATATTATTATAATACATTATAAGTGATTAATATATCGATACACCTTACAAATCTAAACCATCAGATTCGTTACAATCACAAAGTATACTATGCACCTTTGACTGCCAAGAGCATAGCAGTCAAAGCCTAACTTTATAATGTAATCAAGTCTTTGCAGGTGGCTAAAATTCATTTTGGTTTTAACAGGAATGCTGGAATAAGGAGGTATGTGGTTGAGCTGTTTTGTATAAATGGAGAATGAGTGATAAGAGTGAAGATTATGAGAGGTGGTGAATGTTAAGGATTGTTTGTGTAGAAAGGTCTAGTAGAGTGTTGTGTGTTTCTGTCAAATAGTTATAGCTATCAAAAGACAGGGAGTTATACTTTTTTAGAGTCGAAGTAGGATAGTTTGGTGGGTCTCAGTAGCATTGGGGCTGCAGCGTGTGGGGCTGTGATGTTTTAATCTTAAATAGATTTGTGGTGGAGGGAACAAGTTGGGTTTAAGGATAGTGATTGTGTGAAAGAAGCATGAAGTGAGAAGAATGGTGTGGTTGTTAACTGGTGGTGTCATGGTTGCTAGAAAGATGTTTTTTGCTTAAGCTGTGGTAATAGTGGGCATTATCTTTCATGCTTTACCAAAGTGACGCTTCCTCGTCTGATTTTGTGTTACAAAGAGAGAGAGAGAGAAGAAAGAAAAAAGGGAAAAAAAAAAAAGAGTAAATGATTTTTTTTAGTCCTAACATTTTAGAGTTACGTTAATTTAGTTCTAAAGAAAATTTAATATCAATTTAATTTTAACATTTTGAAATTGACATCAATTTAATCTTAATAAATTTTTCATAAAATCAAACTTTCTATCAAATCATTAGTATATAAATTGATATCAAAATTTAAAATTTTAGAATTAAATTGATGTCAAAAAAATTTTCAGGACCAAATTATTGTCATCTTTCAAATGTTAGTACTAAAAAGAATAAAAAAAAAAAAAGAGAAAAGAGAGAATAGGAAAGGAAAAAAGAAAAAAGAAATACAAAAAAGAGAAGTTAAGAAAAAATTAAGAGAGAGAGCAGAAAAAGTTAAAAGAGGAATAAAAAGAGTAAGGTGTGACACACTGTAACTAGTGGTTTGAATGCATTGCAGATTTGGAGTTGTGTTTGTTTGTGCAGATTCTAAGGTTATATTGTAAATGTGAAAGTCATTATCTGGTTATCTGATATTTTTGGTGTAATTCTTGGATACTGGTCTAAAGGCCATGTCTTTAGGTGCTTCTATATCTGGTTATCTGGTGCTATTGTAGTCTCACGTGGAGCCGTGACTGCTAGAAGATTGTGGTGCTTGAAGATTGGTTGCTGGCATGTCTCCTGTTGATAAGGCATATGTGTGTAGACTTATTGGAGTTGTTGGGACACTTTCTGGGTGAATTCTTTATGGACTTGTGGCAATTCAGTACATAGGTGTGGTGGCATTAGAATGGAGATAGACTATATGATGCAAATAGGAAATGGAAAATAAATCACAACATCCTCAAGACAGATGTGATCCAGCAGTGGATTTTGGTTGACAACTTGCCATTGAATCAGATGTGGGGCTATGTGACTATGTAATTACAGAGGCGTGGTAAGACTGTTACCTGCTGGGAAAGACCATGACACATGAAAGTTGGTGCAAAATTCTCTCAATTGGTGATGCTATTTGCGCTCAAGGAGATTGAATGATGCAGAATATTTAGAGATGATTGTTTCTACATTCACATTCAAAAGGAAGGTGTATTTGTCTGTGCTGTCGTGTGAAGCTTTTTGTCAATAGTGAGTCATTATGTTATTGGTGTTTAGCTTTTCTTCTTGAGCAGGTTATAAGACACCAATGTTTTGGAGGGGTTTTATGGTATTATCGGGGGTCTTTCGACTTGAGTGCTCAAAGTTCCTTTATGAACATTGTTTTCTCCAGTTTATATGTGGGTGGGTGTGTGTGTGTGTTTTTGGGGGGGGGGGGGGGGGGTGTTTACCGAAAATTGGGATCTTTTGAGTTTGGTTGATGAATTTGGATGAGATTGTGGATTTTTGTGGGATAGGTGGCGTTATTGGAGCTTTTGTCACTATCTGGTTTTTGGAGTGGTTGAGATTATTTCGGAAATGGGGCTATGATTTATATGAGAAGAAGGTAAATATGGAGGTGTGTGGGAGGTTTTTTTGTAATGGTATGTTGGGTTTTGGTCAAAGCAAATTATTGGAGTATAAATCACTAAACCCTTTTAGGTGCTGTGGAAGATTGTTTCTTTTTGTTTATGGATGTGTTTCATTTATGATTGCATAGATGATTGGGGTAGTTGACCTTTGGAAGGCTTAGTTCTGTTTATGGTTTTCTTAATCTTTGGGATCATCTTCACAGTGTGGCACCTATAGCAAGTGTCGATGGCTTGTGATTTCTTGATGCTAGTTGTTTGGTGGTGGGTGTTTATACAATTAAAGTTGCTTGGTGGAAGGCGTTGGTGGTTTAGTGATAAGTCATGCCTCAAGAAGAGGGGTTCTGGTGGCAAGCTGTTTTGGAGTGGTTTCTCCTTACATATCTATGACAAATAGCTGCAGGTGGAACTCCTGATGTCCTGGATGGGGTGTATACCGGTGGTCCTTTATACTTTAGCTATTGTCGAGTCTTTTTTGCTGTTTTGTTTCTCTTTTAATCTCTTCATGTTTGAACTCTTTGCTCCTCTCTTTTGAGAGATTTGAAGACTGATTCACGTCTAAGTCAAAAGTAATTCGTAAACTAAAGATAATGAAAAAAAAAAGTAAAATTGCTTTTGAATTTCTAAAGATGAATGTTATTTGTATGTATATAAAATAGATTTATTGTAGATATATAATAAGAAAAAATATTGTTAAAAAAGGTAGTGAATCCATCTATTTCATAGGATTTAGAGCTTATTTGGTTAAAATTTTGATAGAAATATTTTTATAAACGTAGAATTAGAAGCAGAAATAAAAGTAGAAGTAAAAAATTATTTTATGTTTAGATATAATTATAAAAGTACTTTTTATTAAAATAAAAAATTATTATATTATTTGAATATGAAAAATATAAAAACATTTTTTCAATGGCAAATTACAATTTAGTAGATAGAGAATGATGTTTTTAAAGAAAAAATTTAAAAATAGAATAGTAAAATAATATAAAAAAATAGTTAATTTGAAATTCAAGATTATTTTCTCTTATTTTCTACTTTTTATTTTTGTGAAAAATAACTCTCTATCTGTTTTTTAAAAAAATAGAACAACTTATTATTTTTATTTTTATTTTTATTTTTATTTTGAAAAATCACAAATAAATAATATTAGAAATATTTTTTTAAAATATTTTAAAAAAAAGTACCTTTTTTCCCGTATAGAAGCACATCCAAACATAATCTTAATTTATATACAATAATAGTACAAAATAATTTTATGCTATCATTTGATAGAACATGGTCCATATTTAAGTAAATACTTATAATAACACAACACTTTTCATAATTTTTATTAAAAAATAATATAAAATTATTTTATATTATTGATATATATATATCAATTAAACTTTTAGTTTATATTTTTTTCTATTTTTTTATATGTCATAACACACACACACATACACACACACACACACACATATATATATATATATATATATATATATATATATATATATATATATATATATATATATATATATATATAACATTTTTCATTTGGAAACTCCATGATAGAGTGTCCTATTTTAATATCACATATTATATTAGAGAAATAATCGGACTCTGCTCGCATTCATATGTAACTCGTGTTTTTTGCACGCTCTTGGTTCGCAAGTGGCTGGTCATGTCGTGTGCTCGTGAAACTCTTTCATAAGAAATATCCTATTGCGCCTACATAAAAAATAAATTAAAAAAAAATCCTCTATTACAGTTTTGGACATTATTTGAATATATTTTTGTGTTTCGTTTATTGGAACGGCAAGGTTAATCTTGGCCATATACACTTCCAGGAATATTTTAAAATGCTTACATAGTAAAAGTGAATATTAAATATTCATTCAAAAATATTGATTATAACATATTTCTCACTTTTTAATTTTTATTCAATAATTATGAAAATATTATTCTATCTCTCATTTCTAATCAAATTTTCCTTTCAAACCTCACCTCAAAAGGTTATTTTGTTTGCCATCACTCTCTGGACCACTTAAAAGCTCAATATAGTCGTCGAGCGGTACAAAATTAGGGAACATTCAAAAACCTATCATTTTGATTTTTGAATTAATCTATTATTCAAAATTGGGTTTAGATTCTTCTCAAGCTCAGACAACTTAAATTCAATTTTGGATAATGCTTGAATTCTCAAAATGAGTTATATATCCACTTCAATGCTTGAAACCCGCCCTCACGGACAAACTTAAAAACCCGATCATTAAATACAAAACTGGTTTTAGATTCTTCATTTTATATTACATTTTAATCAACATCTAAACTCAAGCTCAAACAAGTTAAAACATTTCAAAATCAAGGAAAGACCATGCAAAACCGATCGAAATCAAACTTCTCACTCAGCCAAACTTAAAATTCCTCATCTATTTCACAATCATTTAGCATCCATAATCGATTAAAAACCACCAAACATTTCAAATCACGAAAACACCCCAAACAAACCAATCAAATCCAAAGTTAGAAAAAAAAAAAAAATCAAATCTACAACATATAAACCCCGATGGTAACACCACGACGAACCCTGCCCTATTGTACTGTTAGAAGAACTCACATGGCGGCATGGCGACTTCTTGTCAACGAGCACCCTATCCCAGGTAGAAATCAGTTTTCAGCGACCGGCATTAACGAAACCTTAATTCCTCGCTACAAGCACCCTCGGATTAATGCATAGGTTCTTCCTTACAGCAAACTGGGGGCAAGGATCCTGGCAGTGGGGACAAGGTGGTGTAGCTAGTGGTCATGGAGGAGCTTGAGCTCCGCTAAAATCTTCTCCATCTCGTGAATAGTGCACTTATAGAGGAGCTTGAGGGGCGCGTGCTCGTAACTGTGATGAGGGAGAGGAGGGCGATGGTCTTGTCGGTTTCGGTTAGCATCTCGAGGAGTTAGGGTCCCTTGGCGTTGTCTACTAGCATGAGCTTCAGCGAGTAGGCGTATTAGTGCCAGTTTGTACTAGGAGAAGTAAAATAATTTTTTACAAGGGAATAATAATATTTGATTTAATTTTTTAAAAAAAATTTTTTAGAAGAGGTATTTTTGAGGTTATTTTTTATTTTAAAAAAAATATTTTGAAAAGGAATTTTACTATTATTCTCATATTAATAACCAAAAATAATTTTATTTTATCCTATCTAAACAAAACTTACTCTCCTAAACTTATTTTTGACATATTCAAATTAAATAAAAATTATTTTTTTAAAAATAATTCCTTTAAAAAAAAATTTTTAAAAGACTTTCTTTCAAAAATTTTTTTTTTTAAAAGTTAAACTAAACGAACTCTTACTCAAGTTGAGGGAGAGGATAGTGTGATAATTTGATATGCTTTAGTCCGTTAATTTATAGGCAAATAACCGTTTGACATGAAGCAACATCAGAACTCCAAACATGATCTAAAGTCTATTAGGTATACCTGATAGTATAAAATTTGATAGGATAAGGGTTGATAATATAAAGTTTTATTGTATAAAGTCTGATAAAAATTTAATATTATACAATATTTAGTATGTGACTGTATAAGATATTATATTATATAAAATATAATCAGAAAAAGAAATTATAATAAATATAATTTTTAAATAGTTATTATAATTATTTTAACTATTTTTTATTATATATAAAAATAAGTTTATATTCAAAATTATTTATTTATTTATTTTTAATATTTTTTTATAAATATAAAAAATATGAGAGAGAGAGAGAGAGAGAGAGAGAGAGAGAGAGAGAATGTGTGAAATAGAGATAGAACTTTTATACATCAAAATCTAAGTAGGCTTATTATCACATTCCTATATTTGGTTGTATTTTTTATTTTATATAATTAAATTTATATTAAATATTATTATTTATATATTTTAATAATAAAATTTTATTCTTATATTTTTATTTTAGTTTGAATAGTTATTTTATAATTATTTTTAAAAAAATATTTTATTTATTATTAAATAATTTTATTTTTTATTTTTTATTTTTTATTTAATAATTAATTTTCTTTTAATAAAATATATTAAAAAATAAAAAAGTGAAGGAACTCTTATACATTAAAAGCTAATCAAGTCTAATACAGTCTCTCCAGGCCGTATTAAGTTATCCATCATTATAACGTATAAGAGGTTTGATGGATAAGCTTATATAATACATTGACTGCACCAAACAATGGATAAGATCATAACATATTATATTATATTATCCTATCATGCCTAATACAGAATGTCAAACACCCTCAAAAAGCACCACAACTAATCTTTATAATATCTACCATTGGATATGTTTTTTAAAATAACCAATGCCTAAGGTTTGAGTGAACATTTAATGTTCACTTTACTAATTGAGCATTTTAAAAGCTTCATTTCTATGATAAATTATAGAATACTCACCTTTAAATATAAATATTAAATATTCACCTTCTTTTTACCTATTATAGACCATTACTTTATTTTAATTATTTAATTGATATAGAATTCCGAGTTTCGAGTTCTATGGATATCAAGTTCCAAGTTCAAAATTAGGACTTGCACTAACAAATACCAATATATGGACACCGGGTTCCGAATTTGAGTTGGGTCTCACATTGACAAAAGCATATAAACACCGATGTCTGAGTTTCGAGTTGGATATTGACAACAGATTACCTGATATTTACTTGATGGATTATAATATTCTAATATCATGTGTTAACATATTAAACTTATTCTATCATTCTCTACCATTAGATTTCTAAATAACTTTAGGTCAACGGTTTAATTTTAAGTGAATATTCAATATTCATATTCTATGTGAGCATTCTAAGCGCTACCTGTTTCCATATTTTTCAAGGTAAATTATAGAATACTCACCTTCAAATATGAACATTAAATATTTACTTTCTTTTTACTTGTTATAGGTAGTTACTTCGTTTTAATTCTTTAATTGATACTGAGATTCGGGTACTGAGTTCCATGGATACCGAGTTTTAAGTTAAAAATTAGACCTTGCACTAACAAATACTAATGTAAGGACATCAGGTTACAAGTTTCGAGTTGGGTCTCATATTGACAAAAACATACAGACACTGAATTCCGAGTTCCGAGTTGGATATTGATAATAGATTACCTGATGCCAACTTGATGGACTACAATATTCTAATATCATGTATTAATATATTAAACTTAATCTATAATTCTCTACCATTAAATTTATAAATAACTTAAAATCAATAATTTATTTTAAGTGAATATTCAATATTCATATTTTATGGTGAGTATTCTAAACGTTAGAAAAATGAAACTTCGTAGTAAAGCAGGGTTTGTGGATGAGAAACCTTATTTAACAACTTATAAATGACAATGAGTAATTGATTTTTTTGTTTTCGTCGTCATGACTCATGCGCAATGGAAATATGCAACAATGAATAAAGGATAGCAGGATAAGCTCAGCCATTTAATTTGGAGAGGTAGAACATTTCTTTTAATTGTTATATTTTTAATTTTTTTTACAACAACCTTATCTTTTTATTTTTTCCCCTCTTTGGAACCTTATCTTTTAACTTAAATATGTTTATCAAGGGATGATAATAGTACAGGGTGATGGCAGAGAGTAATCTCCCACTTTTTACCCTACGTCTCCAAAGTTTTTTCCATCTCCATCTCCATTCTTTGCGATGAGAAAATTTTTTTTCTTTTCTCCATTTTATGTGAATCCCTACCTTGTCACAAGGATTCGTGGAAACCCAAAAAATGTATTTAAAAAATCAAGTAAATCTTTCTAAGTAATTAATTTGCCACAATTTTAAAAAAATAAAAATTATTAAACAAAATTAATCTAAATTTTAGGCTCTTAAATTTATATTATTATCACCAAATTTTTAAATTTTAAATCAAGTTACAACTATCGCAAGAGTACTAAAATACAACAACAAAATATGAAAGAGTTCAATAATAAACATCATTAACAAAATACAATTTTTTTTTTTTCATAATCTTCATGTTTGAGCTTAAATTCTACTTCCATTTACCTACAAAAAGGAATACATAAACTGATCTCAAGATGGATATCTCTGCGAGGCAATAGGCATAAACATTGTCCTTATCCCTATAATCATTGTGGGACGCCTTTGTCTCCATTTCCACCACCAAAAAAAAATTCTCCACGTTCAAATTCTCATTTGCGAGGATTTCCACAAATATCTTTTCGTATAGATCCTTCTTATCATCCCTATGTTTATCACGACCAATGCCATGTCCAATCAAAAACATTGATCTTGAACACCGCACAGAAAGTTCAGTAGCGAACATTGTAGTTTACAACATTGAATAAAGTGAAAAGGATATCAACGGTGGGTGTTTTTTTAATATATGGCATTTAATTAACAATTATACCAAGATATGGCATTTCAGACAAATTTACGGGGATATGGGATTGTAAAGGAAATCGGAAATTCCGATTTTAAAGTGGCATAATTAGTTAATTTTATATTAAAATCAGAATTTTTGATTTTAATATTTAAATAATTAATTCTGCCACTTTAAAATCGAAAATTCCGATTTCCTTTCAGACCGATTTTTTTTTTGCTCATAAAATTTAACAGGTAGAATTTGAAAAAATTAATAAAAAATAAGAAACAGAATTTTCGATTTCAGTATAGACAAAATAAAATTCTTAATCCGTGAACTCTGACAGACAGATTGATTAAATTAAAGAAACGAAATTTTCGATTTCAGTATAGACAAAATAAGAATCTAATCCGTGAACTTTGACCGACAGATTGATTAAATTAATAAAAAATAAAAAACGAAATTTCCGACTTCAGTACAGACAAAACGATTTCCAACCCGTGAACTCTAATTGATAGAATTTTAATAAATTAATAAAAAATAAAAAATATAATTTCCCTATGCACTACTATATAAGCAGCTTCCCTCCTCAGTTGAAGCCGTCTGAGAGTAGAGAGTGGATGCAAAAAAAATAGGTGTGTCAAAAAAATAAAAGGAGTGTGTAAAAAAAAAGAGGGAGTAAAAAAAAAGGAAGGAGAAAATGGAAAGTAGTGCAAAAATTATTGCATATTTTAATGGTGATATTTTAAATACAAATGAGGGTGTGACATTTGTATGTGAAAGGCCAGCATATTTTTGTATTCCATATACAATGTCATTTGTGGAGTTAGAAGATGGACTTTGTCAATGTGTAGATGCAGACACTACAAAGAGAGTGGAAAAAATAAAATACAGGTGTCCAATCTCTATTTTTGGCGGGTTTGTTCAATATCAAACTATTCCAATAAGTGCCGACAATGACATGCAACTAATGTTTAGAACACATCTGCAGCATCAGGCGAACAATGCTTGTATAGAGCTATATGTTGATTACAGAGAAGTTGATATTGCTATAGAACCTAAGCTGAGCACATTTCCTGAAAGAGACATACAATGGAAAGAGGGCAATGATGAAAGTGATGAAGACGAGTTTGAAGATGAATGTGGAAGTGATGGCAAAGGTGCACTTGATGATGTCGATGATGATGCAAATGATGAGCAGGTGGCCAGTCAACATCCATTCAGAGAGCCATCTTTCATGCACATTTTAGATCTTCAAGCTATGCATACACTTGAGTTTCCAGAATATGTAAATATGGGTATGTAGCACATCACTAAAATCTTAAAAATGCGTTAATTAGTTTTTAAATATTGGCTTAATAGATATCAATAACTAGGATTTTAGATATTTTATAGTGTTTAGATATAAGCTCATAAAATATTTGGATTAGTTATAAAAAAATTTTAAATTTAATTTTATTATCAATAAATTAAAAAGTCATTAAATAAAGTAAGGGTATTTTGAAATTTTCTAAAATTTTAGTGTTTATAAATTAAATTAAAAAGAAGATAGTAATTAGTAAAAAATATTAGTTTTTAAAATAAAGATTTATTATCATTAGATTGAATTTAATTTATAAATTTAATTTATTTTTTGTTGGGACTTTTGTAGGTGCTCCTGTTGCAGATGGTGAATTATATGTTGGAATACAATTCAGTGATAGAGAAGCTGTTATACGAGCAATTAAGAGGTACAGCATATTCAAAAGAGTTGATTATAGGGTATATGAGTCGGAACCAATGACGTTTTATTGTAAATGTGTCCAATATGGTATAGACTGTGGATGGCTTGTTAGGGCAATTTTAGGAGGAATAAATATCATTGGAAAATCAGGAAGTATAATGGCCCACACACTTGCATTGGGGCTAGGATTTCGCAAGACCATACGAAGTTGGGTTCAGACACAATTGTTGATTGTATAGAGCCACTAGTAGGATCCGACCCATCATTTAAGATAAAAGCTGTTATTGCAGAGGTTCAGTCTCGATTCGGATACACAATTTCATACCGAAAAGCATGGATGGCAAAGCAAAAGACAATAGAAAAAGTTTATGGTAGTTGGGAAGCATCCTATAAAGCTTTACCGCGATGGTGTGCAGCAATGTATGATGCTGTTCGAGGGTCAGTTGTTCAGCTAGATGCTGCAGAGGCTTACCATGATGATGTCTTACTTCCGGCTGCTCGTATATTATGTCGAATATTTTGGACCTTTGGTCCTTGCATCAGAGCATTTAGACATTACAAACCGATAGTACAGATTGATGGGACACATTTGTATGGTAAATACAAAGGAGCTCTATTGGTTGTAGTTGCACAGGATGGCAATCAAAATATATTGCCAATTGGTTTTGCTATTGTTGAGGGCGAGACTGCAGATGAATGACATTTTTTCTGGACAATTTACGCAGATACGTCGTGACCCAGGATGGAGTTGGTATCATTTCTGACCGGCATGAGTCAATTAATGCAGCAATAAGGAGAAGTAATGGTCAGTGGGAACCGCCAAAGGCATTCCACATTATTGCATTAGACATATTGCTGCTAATTTCTTGCGAAGATTCAAGGCGCCTTACTTGCACAAACTTGTTGTGAGCATGGGTAATTTATTTCTTTATTTAATTTTTATATTTGTGAATGCAATTTATGGTAAATAATATGTAAACCATATCCTATCTGTTTTGCAGGGTATTCCAGAACTGAGCGTGAATTTAATTGTCATTATGAGCAAATGCGTGAACGTGGCCAAGTATATACAGATTGGCTTGATGAAATCCCACGAGAAAAGTGGGTTCAAGCATTCAACGGTGGGCATTGGTGGGGTCACATGACCACAAACCTAGTTGAGTGCGTAAATTCTGTATTAAAAGGGGCTCGCAATCTTCCCATCACGGCACTAGTTAGAATAACTTACTTTCGTTTGGGTGAGTTGTTCGCTCGAAAAGGTAGGAGGCACATGTGCAAAAAAATGCAGGACACCCTTTCTCAGAAGCTGTGACGACACGGCTTCGAGCAAACGAGCAAGCATCTGGAAATGTGCGTGTCAGTCAATTTGATCGACGAAATGAGGCTTTCCATGTTCAAGAACTATTCAGTAGGGCTGAGTATAGAGTTGATCTAAAGCAGAGATATTGTGATTGTGGCGATTTTCAGACAGATCGATATCCATGTCGTCACGTGATTGCTTGTTGTTGCAGCCAGAATGTTGACTAGCAAGTTTACGTGGATAATGTTTATAGGATTGATGAAGTCTGCAAAGTATACAAGAAGGAGTTTGGAGTCATCGGAAATGAGAGTACATGGCGCCAATATATAGGTCCAAAGCTTTATCCAAACCTTGCCTTGAAGCGTACAGTGAAAGGTCGGCCCAAATCAACTCATTTTCTGAACGAAATGGATATGCGTGAGATGCGGGGATCACGACGCTGTGGCATTTGTCGAGGCGAGGGACATAGTCGTAGCCGATGTCCAAACTTTCCTGGGTCAGGTTCGTAGTGTTTGTAATAGTTAATTATCTTTCCTTCGTGCTATTTTTATTGTGAATTGTCTAATTGTGTTATTTTTTCATTAATGAGTTTAATTTTAATTTTGCGTCATAGTCTAGTTCGAACAACTTTACCATGGGTTTGTTCTTCTTATTTCATTCAATTTATTATTATCTTCATTTTTTGCTATTGATCTTCTATTACGGATTTCTTGATAAGTTGTTGTAAAGCAAATAATTGTGATATTTAAAAATTAGTGGACATTAACATATTAAAGCTATTTGCACTAAACTATGGTTATAGTAAAGAATTCAAATCCATAGAATAAATAATGAAATAAATAAATAAATAATATTATAAAGCACAATTCTTATATTTAGATTAAGGTAAATACAACCAGGACTCTAACAAAGCTTCAATCTTAAAAAAAAAAAAAATCCAACAATATTTTAAATGAAAATAAATGAAATTAAGAAATAATACATATAATATTTGCATAAAAGTCAAAAAAGATTAAATAATCTGGTAACACGTTGCCTAAGTCTTGCTCTTCTGCCAACCCTACCCACTGTACGTTGATCTCTGGCACCCTGATCGTGATCCCTTGCACCCTCATCTGTAGAACCTTGATCCCCAACACCCTCATTTCCCTTGCCTTCTCGCTGTGGGACTTGGCTAAATGCAGGTGCATCTTCTATCATCGCCCATTGCAGTAGGGACGCTGTCCATTGATCACTTGGGGAGAATACTGGCTGAGACATATTTAGAATGTCTGGTGTCACCATCTCTGGTCGGTACTCTGGCATCACCATTTGTGGTCAGTACACGTCGTTCCGTCCAGGAAGTGACAAAGACAAGTCCAAATCACGTCTTTGGGAAGATTCAGTAACATCTCGCTGATCGGTGTCGCCAAATGCAACTCCAAAGTTTCTCCAAACTCCACTTTGTATCTGGATGCCACTACTACTATCAACAGACCTTCTACCTCGACTCAAACTACTCCTTCGACTAGGATGAATGTCCCTTACATCTAAGGACATTCGCAGTGGATCCATGCGATTTGGATGCTGCATTTGTGGGGGTTGCTGTGTCTGTGGATCCCAATACATTTGATGTTGGGGGAGCTGCTCTTGGGTAGGTCGCTGAGTCCAACAAAATTGCTACTCCTGTGGATCCCAATAGAAATCCTCATTTGCCTGTGGTGAGGGAGGTGGTAATGGCATAGAAACCTGGACCTGGGGGGCTGGTTCGTCTACGGGGAACTCTTGCTGCTGGGGGGGGTGGCTGCCCCATGTGGCCTTCCTGCTGCTGTGGGGGTGGTTGCTCCATATGAGCGACCAACTGTAAAGGAGCGGCATGATGTAAATACCACGACCAATACTCATTAGAAGGTTGGTAGTCTGCAACTGGTTGTCCTTGTAGGACGCGCTCATGTCGGTGATCCCACATTATTATCCAATCGAAATGCATCAATCTCCAGTCGGTCTGTCCTTGTCCCCGTAAGTCTATATTATGCGAACCTACTAGTGCACGAGGCTCGACAGGAACATGCTGAAAAAATCCAAATTGACGCATTACGCGGTCAGCTGGATGCCACTCAATCACTTCAAAGCAAATCAATGGTGCTACTGTCGACCACATCTGCCCCTCGTCCCGAATATTGTCCGGAATAAGGCCATCAATTGTAGGCTCACCATACGGTTGCCATACAAACTATATCAATAACAATATAAAAGACTATTATTAACATACTTGTAACTTTTCAATTTTTCAAAACAGAATTATAATACATTTGTTATATTATAATTATAATAATAACAATTTATATATTTTAATAATTACCTCATTATGGCCCATCCGATTTATAAGCCCCCCTTAGGTTGGTAAGATTTCTCAGGTTAGCCTGCCGCCGATGCCTTGCATGACTCCATCTGTGAGATATTATATGAATTAGACACAATTTTCATTATAACAAATGTCCAATTTATTATGAGCACTAGTTTTACCTAGAAGCAATGGGAAAAGTAAAATGTTGGGTCGGCACAGGTGCCAAAAAAGGGAGCTTAAGGTATGCCCATGCTTGTAGAAGCACCAAGCTGCCACATATATTCTGTGTTCTTGCACGCGAAGCACGATCTAATGCCCGATAAAGCACGGCGAGGCATGCCGAACCCCAGCTATATAACCCAAACCGGTCCATATGCTCAAGCAGCTGCAAATATTTTCCATGGACTTCTGAATCGCTCTTGTCAGGCACTATGACGTAGCTCAACAAGGATAGTATATAAGCACGAGCCATTCGTTATACAATGATGTCACCGTTGCCACGAAGCAATCTATAGTATTGGGTCAACCACTGTAACTTGAGAAAACTTCCTTCAAAATTGCCCTCTCTTGGCTGAGTGCCAAGTAAATACTCACATTGTTGCAAGAGTACTGCAGTACTTGGAGTAGTAATTCCAATGACAGCTATACCATTCACATGGAGACCGAGCTGAATGGCGACATCTTCTAATGTCACTGTGCATTCTCCACAAGGAAAATGAAACGTATGGGTCTCTGGTCTCCACCGTTCCACCAGGGCACTTATCAAATGGTTATTTATATTCATGTGGTTGATCTGGGCAATGTGATATAAACCAGCCTGCTGCAAGATCCCATAAATCTCGAACCTCGGTTGATCTAGATTCAAATGACGGACCCACAATATTCTTGTCTCCTATTACAAATAAAACCATCGGTTAATTTTAAAATAAATAAATATTCTTAACTAAATTAATAGTAATTAGTGTATAGTTTATGAACCAATATGGAAAGACTATTATTAACCAATTTAGTTGATATTTTAAATTTAAAAACTAAATGTACCCATAGCTAGTACATTGTTTTTCGCAAAATAATTACCATATATTTTCAACTTATTTTTCTATTATAACAAAATTATTTTTATAAAAGCCAATAACACAAGTCCAGTTATAATTTTCTTTTTCTAACTATTATCCACTAGTTGTAGTAAACTATTTTACAAATTTAATAGTTTATGAACTAATATGCAAACACTATAAATATAATTAATCAATTTGTTAGATATTTTAAATTTAACAACTAATATTGCTAGGAAATTTTTTTTCTTACAAAACTATTACTATATATTTTCAAAATATTTTTTCAATTATATCAAAATTATTTTTAAAAAATTCAACCATGATTAGACCAAAAAACAACAAAAAAAGTAGTCTAAATTCCAAATTGTCATATTTAATTTTCACGCTCGCATTACAAACAAAAACATCAACTATTTTAGGTATCCACCCATCTTCCCACATCTAATTATATGTATACTGTCAACAATTTATTTACTTTTTTTAATCATAAATTACCCCTAATTCATCAACAAAAGAAAAGTACAAAACTAAACAAATGCAAACATTCTTTCTTTCATATGGCAAAATGAGTTGTAATTTTAAATTTAATTATCATTTTATTATTTAATAATAGCAAACTAATTAAGAAATATATTACACAAAAAAAAAGTCAAATCCATCCAAACACCGCCAATAACTAACTATTGTACATAACATTAGTAAACTTTTGAAAAAAAATTTAACACATAATAACAAATTTAATTTCTAAAAAAAAACTTACATTATGCTTGAGAATTTGCTCAAAAATATGTTGCCATGGATCTACTGTTGTATCCTGAACCATTTTTATAAATAATTTAATTTATTTCCTAAATAAATCAATATTTTTTTATACAACTATCATAATATAACACACTCTTTCTCTTCTTCCAAAAACCAGACATAGCACTTTTCACACAAAACATAACACCCTTCTGCGCAATCCTCCCCATTTATACTCACGCACCCCTCCCTTTGTTTATATTCATATAGAACGCATTATTGGTGTATTTCTTTTCAACCAATGCATATGAACATTGATGCAGAGATTCGCACGGAGCATTGTCAATCAATTTAAAATTTTTGGATTTTGAATGCAGGGAATCTCATGCGGCTAATTATCATGGAGATAGATGGTCATTGCAGTCAAAGAAACACTTATTCAAACAAGTTCTGATGCTATTATATATTATTGTACTCCTTCAAGCATGGTTACGTGATGGAAGCACACTTTCAACAAAATGTCCTCCTTCAGTTCGTGCACTATTCCCTCACATGTGCAACAACAATGGCAAGCAACATGGCGAGGTGGCGACTGCAGGTTGCAACAGCAAAAGTCGGAATTCCCGACTGCAGGCGTCCTTGCAGTGTTGTCCTGCACTGTTCCTCCAGCAGAAAAATCGGAATTTCCGATTTTTCTTGTTTTGTCCGCCACCTGCAAACAGTCAAAATCAAAAGGTAAATATAATTAACAAACTAAAAACATAATTTTTGATTTAATTAAGCACCATATTATGGTAAATACTGCCCAAATGCCATATTATTGCACATATTACTCTACAATACCATATTAAAAATAAAAAACCATCAAGGGTAGTAATTGTTTATTTATTACCCTTTCTTAACCTTTTTTTTTTTCAGTGAATATAAAAAAAGTTTTATATTACCACCTAATTAGATATTTTTTATAAAAATTTTAAAATAATAAATTATTAAATCAAATATTTTATTAATATAATAATATATAATTAAATATTTATATAAAATATTTTTATACTTGCAATATATTAATTTTCTCCCTTTTTTTGCCTTCTATAGGAAAAATTTCATGTAGCTTCCCTGTGCTGGGACAAGCTGCTCTCCTTCTCCTCCTTTTCTTATTTCACAGTTTTACATCTTTTTTTTTTTCAAAAAAGAAATCTATTTCTATTGCATTTTGAGACATTATTACGTTGATTTGATTTCATGATATTCTCTCAACTTTTTATATAGGTGAAACGAATTACCTTTGTACTAACTTTTAACATTATTATTTTCATGTGTAACTTTTATCTATAAACTATTTTTGTTATGTTTAACCTTGGATAAAAATAGATTGCATTATTCACTAAAAATAATAAACTGAATAAGTATCGTACTTCCAAAATTAATAATAGTTAATTTATAAATAATTTAATGAATCAAACTTTCAAATATATCTCAAAATCTTATAAAAAATTATGCATGTAACATTTAAGTCATAAAGCTTTCAATCTAAATAGTCTATTAATTTATTTTATATACAAACACTATTCATAAGTTTGAGGGCACAACTCACGTTAAAAAAAATTTAAGGGCCTAAAAAAATTAATATCAATTTTTTAGATATTGATTATTAGACCATTAATTAAATATATATTAAACATCGTACCTATATATATATATATATACTGAGAATATGGTGGGTGAAAATAGATTTGCCCTTGGCACCTCAATAGCTCTGTACAAGAAGAAATTTGAGGCAGAAATGATCTGCGGCTCCATGTCCAAAATAGAGCATATGTAAAGCAAAGAGTTTAGCAAGTAGCAAATTCAGATCTGGAACTCGCTGAAACCAAATGGAACTGTTCTGAATTTCAGGTTCGTCTAATCTCTGTAATTCTCTTGATTTTTGAAGCTTCACTCTTATAGCTGATAACACTCGCTAACCCCCCAAAACCCTAATATCTTCTATGCTTATTGCTGATTGCTGATTGCCTATGTTCCATTTAGATCAAATTTTTTTGTTGTGAACTCAGTACCAAGTTAGATTCTTTCTATCTGTAACTGGGATTCACATGCTTGCCCTTGGTACCAATTGTAGATTTGTGTTGGATAGTTTCAAGCACCTTTTCTTTTTTGTTGATGAGTAGGTAGAAGGAATTCTGGCTCAAAGTTGAGATCTTTGTTGAATAATTTTGCTGAAAGTTTTGAACTTTTTTATAGATCTATGAGATACTGATTGTGGGCAAGACATAAAGATGGCGGGTGAGAGGTTTTGTGAGAGTGAAGAAGACAAGGCTATGTTGGAATCTGTGTTGGGCACCGAAGCTGTTGCCTTCTTTAGTTCAGCAGTTTCAAGTGATGTCTTTTCGGATGTTATTGTTGTTCCCCCTGGTCCTGAATTGGGTCTCCACGAGCGGTTGTGCCACCTTGTTGAGGTGTCCAAGTGGGACTATGCGATTTTCTGGCAGGTTGCTGCCTTGAAATCTGGTGGCTATGCCTTGAAATGGGGTGACGGGCACTGTCAGGATTCCAAAGGGGGTCAAAGGAATGAGCAGGAGGATGAGGCCAAACGGCGTGTGCTGCAGAAGCTTCATGCCTCTTGTGGTGGTTCTGACTCAAAAGAGGCTGGTTATACAAGGTTGACTAGGGCCTCAGATGTGCATATGTTTTACTGGACCTCTAAGTTTTATGTGTTTGGTTTTGATTCCCAGTGTGGCCCTGGGAGCTCTTTTAAGTGTGGTAAACCGATTTGGACTTCTGATGCTGATAATTGTTTGGACCAATATGAATCAAGGTCATTCCTGGCGAAATTGGCTGGTTTTCAAACAGTCGTGTTTGTGCCTCTCAAGGCCGGGGTTGTCGAGCTTGGTTCAACGGAAATGATGCCTGAAGAGCAGGTTGTTTTGGAGATGGTCAGGTCAACATTTGGGGAATCTAGTTCTGGACAGGTGAAGGTGTTGCCTAGGATTTTCGGGCGTGAATTGAGCCTGGGGGATATGAAATCTCCGTCCGTAACTATTAGTTTCTCCCCAAAGTTGGAAGATGATTCTGGATTTACTTCTGACTCTTATGAAGTACAAGCACTGGGGCCAAACCATGCTTATGGAAATTCATCCAATGGGTGTATTGGGGACAGTAATGAAGCAAAATTGCTCCCTCAGTTAAATCCAATGATTGCTGGGAGTTTCAATCCTCAAGCAATAGGCTCTTGTATAGACCTGGGCAATGAAGACGCATCCTCGCCTCTTCCAGATGAGCGGAAGCCTAGAAAAAGAGGGAGAAAGCCTGCCAATGGGAGAGAGGAGCCACTGAATCATGTTGAAGCAGAGAGACAAAGACGGGAGAAGCTTAACCAGAGATTTTATGCCTTAAGAGCTGTTGTTCCTAATATATCTAAAATGGACAAGGCATCGCTGCTTGGTGATGCTATTACCCATATCACTGACCTCCAGAAGAAGATCAAGGCCTTGGAAGCTGAAAAAGGCATGATCAACAACAAGGACCAGCAGTTGCCTTTCCAGGATATCGACTTTCAGGCTAGAAAGGATGATGCAGTTGTGAGAGTGAGCTTCCCCTTGGATACTCACCCAGTTTCTGGCGTTGTTAAAACTTTCAGGGAGCATCAAATTGTAGCTCAAGAGTCCAGTGTTTCAACTGCACAGGATAAGGTAATTCATACATTCTCCATAAGAACTCAAGGTGGGGAGGCTGCTGCTGTACAGTTGAAAGCAAAGCTTGATGCATCTCTATTGAAAATTTGATGGTGAAATTATACTCATGTGGAGCATCTCAATGCAAACGATGGTAAAAAAATTCTGTGGATGTCTTATTGGCTGACATGATTCATGATGGTGTTTTTTGCGCACTGTGATGATTGTGATCCAAGTTGTAAGACATGTAGCTAGTGGAATCACTTTGAACTATCATGGGGTGAGTGATCGGTAATTGATTATCTCCGCCCATTGTAGGCTTGAATTATGTATTTACGTAGATAAGACTTGATGCATGCAGGTTAAATTAAATGTAATATAAGAAGTTACCATATCATTGAGCAACTATGAATTTTATTTTTGGCATAACCTAGCTAGTAAAATTGGAGCATGTGTTATTGAGATACTCCTTTAGTGCAAGCGAGATTTGCATGCTTATTACAGTTCATGCTTTAAAATTAAAAATTTCATCTAGAGACATATATTACCAAGTTTGGTTCAATTTTTGAAACCTCAAAATTATGGTTTGAGGCAGCAGTAGCTATAAAAGATAAGGTTTTTGTTGAAATCATAATTTTGAACTTCTCAAAAGTTAAACTAAATGTGCTGAAATGTTTTGATGGGAAGTGAATAGAAGTTTCACATGGCGTTAGGAATCCCCTTACGAGAATTCAGCTGTAGAATGGAATGCCTTCACTACCAAATTAAAAGGAGTGCTCGCCCTATAGGATGGGTGTCTTAAGTCCAGGTTGCCTACTCCAGCGTGCATTTCTAGTTGTTGTTGCTTGTATCTATGTTAATTCTATTTTTTTTAATTGAATTTCTATGTTAATTATGTTCTTTTTGCTTTCTAATATTTGGTATTTTTAGTCTTAAAAGTTCTTTTATTGGCAATTCTTCAATTTGATAAAACAAATTTTAAATGGAAATTCATTGTGAGGAACAATATTAAATGTCATTTATAAAATGAGTGATTAAAATAAAAAAAAAAAAATTTCAACAGTCAAATAAATATTGAGTTAAAATATTGGCAGCAGATTCATAATCAAGCCTTTCTGCTTTCGTTATTTGGTCTTGCCTGGATTGTGTGTAGGTGTTGAAGTAGGCAGGGAGTTCCTCCAGGCCTTCAGTTTAGTACACATTCGGTCTAATTTTTTAATAAATAGGTTAGGCACAGGCTATTCAAAAAGCCTGTTTTAATCAAATAGATTAGGTTATAGGTTCTGCAAAAAACTTATAAGGCTTATTAGAATGGTTTATTTATATTATATCATTTATTATTTCATAAATACTACTAATAATAATCAAAATTTTATGATTTATTTGAAATTGACTTTTTAACCTAATTAAAAAGTCTTTTAATTTATATAAAAGTAAATTTTTTATCTATTTAAAAGTTTTATAATTAAATAGATCTTAAAATAAGTTTTTTAGTTAGACCAAATTTTAAAAAATGCCAGATCAAGGCTTTAAAAAAAGTTTATGTCAAATAATAGATCGAGATTCAAGCTATATATTTATAATATAGATCAAATTATTTTAAATTGAAGTCTACTCTAATCTTGTCTACTTTTACCTCTAATTGTGCGGACCTGGTTGTTTACTTTACCCTTTCTGTAGCTCCGTGGACCGAAAATGAAACAAATTTAAACTTAATTCAAAGTCTTAATACACTTTCAAACTGAAGCTCAAAGTTCTAGAAAGCAAATTACTAGTTCCATAACTTTTTTTAAAGGGTTTCGGTATGTAGAGTTAATTGTAACTTGTAAGATACTGGTATATCTATCAACTGGCGGCTCTATTTAAATAGACTCTTGTACATTTAATGTGCGAGAAATTCTTAATTACATCTTTTTAGAAGAATTATTTTTCCTTTTTCAAGAGAATTACAAATATTGAATTTACGTGGATTCTATTATCATTTCATTAGTGTGATCCTCCTTACAGTGTGTTTAGTATGTGGATAAAAATAAAAATGAAAATTTTATAAATGGGCTTATACATTGAACTCGTCCATAAAATTTTCGTTTCATTTTTACCACCATACCAAACCAACCTTTAAAGGTAATAAAACACCCTTCCTCTAAAAACTCTTTACGTTTTTGGATTTATTTTATTAATGGAACAAAACACCTTTTTTTTTTTAATTTCTTAAATAAGGGACATTTTTTTTTTTACTTTCTCTCATCTTTTGTTTCTCTTGTTTCATAATAGTGATAATGTGAAATTAGCCACCAATAAATATTTAGCAATTCACATTAAATATTATATCTTTTTTTGAAAAAAAATACTAGAAGTTCATGTTGAGGGTAAGACTTGCCCAATCCAAAATTAAGACATGTCTCTAGACTTATTGAATGCTTATAGAGGCACTTACAAATCACTCATTTGTAGAAGAATATGAATCAAACTCAAGTCATGATGATACATAAGGGAAAGACTAACTAGGTGATCTAACTTCCATTTAGCTTAATATGATATCTTTAACACTATGTTTGAATGTTTTTGTCATTAATGAATTTAATGAAATGAAATGAAAAAATGACTTGAAAAGAGGAAGGGAAGGAATGAAACAAAATTACCATTTTATCTTATTTGGGAGATTAATGAGGAAAGGGGACAAATCTTCATTAGTCTTGTTGGAAGTTAAACTATAAAAGAATAGAATGAAATGAAACATGGCGCTATCCGCAATGCTCCTTGTTAATAATGGTGCATTACGCACTTTATCATTTGATGGCCACGTTATGAGGGTGCATTGATAACTTTTTTACTTGTGATGCACATTCAAAAGTCTTATTTTTTCTCCCCCCGCAAGCAACCACACGATCTCTCAGTCTCTCACCCATCACTCTCCACCTCCAACATCCCCATCTCTCTACTGCTTACCCCTGACACCAGCCCACGGCCACCATTGACCACCATGTAGCCCCGATATCTTGAACGCCGAGAAATCACACAGCAAGAAATGGATGTGCATGTTGACCAGACCTGGCCGGAGTAGGTCCAAATTCAAGTGTTCCTTGCTATTCATGGTGAACAGCATCACCCTCTCCTCACCGCAGCACAAGCTCACCCCACCGTCCATGAAGTTCAGCATTCCCGACAAGCTAACCACCGTCGATTTCTCCTCCACGAATTGGTCGAGATCCTCGATAACCACCATCGATTTTGGCATCGTTTGGAAGAGGAGTAGTTTCAAATCCGAGTTGGTGGGAACCATGGAGAGGTCTATGCTGTAGACGTCATAGTAGAGGAACATGGAGGCGATGAAGCTCAATTTTCAGGTGTGGGAGGAGATGGGGGAGAGAAAAATGAAAAATTTTATGGTATATTGCAATTAATTGGTGTATTAATACACATGCAAATCTTGGACGTTAACACTCAAGGTGCATGGCTCACCATTCTTAACGTGGTGCATATTAAAATATGTCAAGAAATATTTATATCGTTCAAATGTTATAATTTTTAATTTTCTCATTTCCCCTTTGTTTCACCCCAATTTTTAGGGAAATTAAAAAGTGACTTCGAGAGGTGAAGAGGGAGCATAATTCCCCTTGAGTTATTTTTAGTTCTTATATTTAATCTCACAAACAAGAGAATTGACTCCCTTTCCCTTTTTTTCCTTTCCATTTCACCCATTATCTGTCATCCAAAGATACTGTAAAGGTTCAAAACAACTCCAATATAATAAACCGTAATGCTACATAGCTATAATAAGTTACTAGAATTTTTGATAGAAAATAAAAGTAGCTCTTAAATAGAATAGAGTAATATGACTCACCCATCTAAAAAGCAACATAACTGTCACATTATTTTAACAAATAAATTCGAGTGAAAATTTTGATTGTCTGGTATTTTCTATAATAAATTATTAAAGGTTATTTATTAATTAATTCAGTTAATGATTTTTAATTAAATGGTTGTCCATCCTTACGCTTTTGGAAAATTGAAGTGCAATTTCAATATAGGAAGTTTCTCAGAGAGTAGAACTAGCCATTTATTTTGAATTACATACTTTGAAAAATACGTTTCTGTGATGATTCAATTGGATCAAAACATAGGAAATATTATAATTCCGTGACGGTGAAGTTCTTGTATGACTCCATGACCGTGGAGAATGATGCGCTTACTTGCTTTTGCTTACCTGATGGACAGTGGGTCGGGTCGTGTTCATGAATTCACTCATTTCCTATGCTACTTCCTGAAAAACGTTTTGAATTAATCAACGGTATTTTTTTAACCATTTTGATTTGAATTCCCCCTTTAGTTTAGAGTCAAGACTTGACCCAACTGAATCATTTGGCCCGAGTTCAAATTAATGTAGTCTAAGTTAGGGATGTATTACCTTCGTCTTAAAATAATTATCTAATTTTAAATACAGATATGAATTAATAAAATTATTGAAAAAACGTCAATATATTAGAGAAATTTAAATATATTTTATAAAATTATTCTTATTACTTAATTATCTCTTTTTACTTACTCTCTTTTCTATATTTAATAAAGATATAATTGAGAAAAACTAATTAATATTGCCTAAATTTCCTAAATAGATAATTATTTATAGACAAATAAAATTTTAAAAGTGGACAATTATTTTAGAACAAAGATAGTAATTTGAATTGGTTTGTCTTCATCTATTATTAGTTATATGGTATTTTAATACTTATAATTTATAGAAAATATTAAGATAAATTATAAATTTTCTTAATTTAAATTAGTCATGTATAATATAATAATAGATTTATATTTGTATAATTTACTTGGAAATGTATATCATAAAATATTATTTAAGTTTAGTAATTTTTTAAAAAATTTTATGATTTCAATATACATTATGTTTGTCTTGTCTCAACCTAGTCATTAGTCTTGAACTGATGCTTGATAAGGAAAAAGAAAAAAAACTTGATCCAATCAAAATAGAATTTAATTTTGATGTACTGTCAATATAAAATAATTTTATATAGACATCCAATCATATATTGTCATATTAACAAAAGTATTTGATTCAACCACTCATTATATTAAAAAATTTATAAATAAAAATATATGATTGGATAACAGTATAAAACTCTTTTACATTGACAGTATATCAAAATTAAACTTATCAAAATATTATGTTAAAATGGAACCAAATTAAACCTAAAATGACTCGACTTAAAATTCTTAGAGGTAAGAATAACTCGCACGTCTATGATCTAGCCCGCACTGAGCTTGGTATGGCTTGTTTATTAATTAACAAGTTAAGTTAATTAAGACTTTTTTGAAAAAACTTTCTTTATATATATAATTATTATTACTATATATAACGTATATTATAAGTTGGTATCTATTATATATATAAGCCATAGACTCTATTTTCATTCATGTTCTTTTAGCGAAATTTTGGTTTTGTCCTAAAACTTTTTTTTTTTTTTAATAAATTTCGTCTATGATGTTTTAATAAAGTTTTCAATATTATCATTTTTACTATCATCAATTATATTAACGAAATATTGTTGTTTGATATGGCTTTGATGTTTCTATTTTTATCTCATGTGAATGTCATATTATACATGTAAAAAATCTATTTTCATCTCTAATCTTCTAAACTTCAGTATTTAGAGTTAGGATTTGTCAATAAATAGGACTTAGTTTATTTCAGTAAGTATATTTTGATGAAAATAGAGCCTTTTTATGCATAACATGGAATCCACATGAGATAAAAATAGATACATCAATTTTCATTATTAAAATTGACAGCATCAATGGAATAAAATTAAAATTTTATCAAAATGTTAGAGACGGAATCGAAAAAAAAAAATTAAGATGAAATAAAAAATTATTAAAAGTAAAGATCAAAGACAAAGATAGAGCTTTTGTCTGTTATATATATTTTTATCATTATTTATGACCTATTTAAAGGTCTGAGTTTGCTGATATGTTTAAAAACTTAAGTCTTTTAATTACCCTAATTAAGAATAGGTTTATCACCTTATTTAACTATAATAACTCCATTTAAAAGTTTTATTATGAACTAGGCTTTCAATTATGTCTTTAAGTTATATATGTTAGACTTTTAAAAATAACAAGTCACTAGACCTTAAAAAAAATTCTGGTGTCAGATAAATAACTAAATCTGAACTTTAAATTTAAGAAGTAAACTAAACCTGTTTAAAACCAAACCTAACCTGATGCATTATATTTCCGCCCCTAAATATCCCTACTCTCTTTGTGTAGTCAGTTTCATCGTTTCCGCCCCATGTCTATGTTACATTCCAAGTTCTAAACCTCCTTCAATCATGAAAAATGACAGGCCTAAGCCTTATTTCTTTCGAATAACGCTCGTGGCGCTTATCACTATCAAGTATTGCCTCACAGTATGCGAGGTGATAGAATAAAGGTAAAAATATACAGAAAATAATGTGGAGTTATTTTGTAATCATATGTGTACACGAGTCTGCATATGCGTGTGCGCCTAGAGGCAGCATTATGATCATATTATTTATCTTTGAGAATTTTTGAAGAATTAAAAATCTTAATTTTAGAAAACTAAAATAACATTTATATTTCTTTTTATATCAAGTTGAATTTTAATGTAGTGTCAAATAAAAAAAAAAATTACACTACCAGAGCCAAAATTAAATCCTTTCATATATTTATATTAATTTCAATTACATTGTCGAATGCATGAGGGGTTTTGCAAAGCTCAAGTAATATTTAACTTAACTTTCTTTTCTATATATATCATAAGTCGTTAGTCGTCTTCATTTTCAAACGCTGGATGCTTTGGGGTACAAGGTAGTATCCCTTTTCCAAAATTTCAACCTTCAAACCATCCGCAGTCAACTAAAACCATATTCCAAACCAGCCATGTGAGCATAGAGAATACGAACGAATCCCTATATATACGTTGTGTGTGCCTCCCATTCCGTCCACCAAAACATTCATATCTCAAGCTCTAATTTCTTTTCTGCCAATTAATTAAACTCCTTCAAGACAAGGGGATATCTAAAGCACAACCGATACAGAAAGAGCATTTTCTTTCTTTTTCTTCATTTATACTTGCTAACTGATAGATAGAACATATATATATATAGATGGCTTTCTCTTACACGAAGTTTCTCTACAAAGTTTTGCAGCTTCTGTTGATCATCCTCGCCATTTTCGTTTCTTCTCCTCATTCTGGGGTAGCTTGCAGGCCATTATTATTACATCAACAGTGGTCCGGGGAACTCGGGCTTCTTTTGCCGTCGCTTGCAAATAACCCTTCGCCACCTTCAAGCCCATCACCCATTCATTCCTAAGTCATCTTGCAATGGACAAGCAGCGTGCATGTCATAGCTGGCGAGGCTGGCATGAATATTAACCTGAAGTCCATGAGAGTTGATATGCAATAGGAGTAATATTACAATAATCTCGTTAAAAGTTCCATATGTTTGTTGTTGTAGATTAATTACTTTTCATCAATTATCTATTTGTTCCGTACATGTGTTGTTGCATGTTTTCATGTACGCATGCAATGTTTTTTAAATATTAGTTGTTCCATAATCCATATATATTCCTGTATTCACGTTCGATAATAAATTCTTTTAGAGCGATTCCAATATTTCTTTGGATTATTCATTCATCTTGCTCGACTCTCGATAAAGAGGAGCAACAAAAAGAGAACATAAACAAGAAGGTTTAAACGTACAACAGCATAACCAAAAAAAAAAAAAAAAAAAAAACAAAAAAAAAAAACCAGCATACATAATTCCTCAAGAGCCAGAACTACTATATTCTGAGATCTCCAGTGTAGATCACCAAGCGATTCCAATATAATCTTGCCGTATATATTTCTCGAAACAAAGACGTAATAAAGAGAAATACTATTTAGCAAAAATATTTTAACAGAAATTATGAGTGTTATTAAATAAAATAAAGTAGTAAAATTTACTCGTTTATTCAAAATAGCATCATACATCATTATAACAACTTAATTCCGTCAAAAAAAATTTGCACTCTAATATTTTTTCATAATAAAACATAAACGTTTATGTGTAAAAGTATAGCAAAGTAATAACATCAAAGATTGTTTTAAGTCAATTATTATCGCAAGTTAATCTCTGCTGAAAATAAAACATAGCGCATTATGTGTAAATAAGTACTTTAATTTGACGCACGATTATTTTCTATCGGACACATTCGTTTACCCTCTCCTTTCTTTATGTATGTTTCTTATTGAGCGCAAATACTCAAAGGATGCTTGGAAGGTCAAATTAATCATCTAAAAGTTAGTGATATATTTTAACCTTAAACAGTAGAGTGGACGACTGGACGTCAAAATAATATGAATAGCGATAAACATAAAATATTATAAGTGGGATTTAGCAAATTATAAAAAGGTTTTGCAAATAGGTTCTATATATATATATATAATGACCTTGTCATGGAAAATCATGCAACCAATACGTATAAAACATTCATCAAAATGTATTTTGTACATCATTACCAAACAACTTCTTAGCCATCATGTGAGTGAGATGAAAAATAAATAAAATAAGATAAAAATTACTCTATTTTTCATGCATTTTGTGTACCTTTCTTTGTCGCTCGAGAGCGGAAGCCCAACGCGAGTGGCCCAATTGGTACCTATACCAAAATAAATGTAGGTTGCTGGCCATTCGTAATCACGCGATGTTCAAACAAAAATAAATAAATAAATAAATAAATATGTCATGTCTAAATTTTGAATGTTGAATTTAATTTTGATATGTTCTTAATATAAAAAATTTTATATAAATATCTAATTATATATTATTATATTAATAAAAATATTTAATTTAATAGCCTATTACTTTAAAAATGTTATAAATAGATGTATATAATTCAAGGTTACTAAAATCAAGATCTACATAAAATCGAGAAAGGAATACAAAAATGTAAAACGTAGCGGCATAACAGAGATAGTACAATCCTACTAAAATTAAATAATTATTTTTATATAAATATTAATGCATATAGCATAATATAATTAAACAAAATAAATTAAAAAAGAAACAAATCCAATCTAAATATCTTTTATATATGAGATTTAAAAGGCCCAATACACAAAATGACCCAAATCTAAACCACCTCCTAAGATAGTAAGACATTATCGCCAAAAAAATAAAAAAATAAAAAAAGATAGTAAGACACACATCGGTGACAAATAGAAGACACATGACTAGGGATGTCAAAAAAATTCACCCCCGCAGATACCTGCAGATGATACCAACAATGAGGCGAGTATAGAGGGAAGATTTTGCTCCCGCAGGTAATAGGGACGGAGATTTTAAATACTTGTATGTTAAATGGGGCGGGAGCGAGGATCACTATCCTCATACCCGCGGGTACCCACCATAAAATTATTATTTTACCCTTAAATTATTAACTTAGTTAAACTAATATTATTGTTATTTAAATTGATTAGACTAAGGTTTAAATTTATAAGTTAGATTTATTTGTACTTATTATATATTAAACTAATGATTGGATTACTATTATGTGTTTATTTTTATTTTAAGTATTTTAAGTTGTTACAATTTAGATTATAGAATTGAATTATTGTACTTATTTTTTGTTTGTTTTATATGTTTATTTTTATTTTAAGTATATTAAATTGTTAGAATTTAAATTGTTAAATTAGATTATTATTTATGGTTATGTTAAGTATTTTATGATATTAGAATTTTTATATTTAATTTAAATTTTTTAAATTTTTAATATTCTAACAAGTATCCATGGATATCTACAGGTACCCGTAAACTAAAAAACGAGTATCCGCACAGATATGGGGCAGGGGATGGGGCCGGTATTTACTCTCAGGGCAGGGGACGGGAGCCTATCCCTCGCCCTTACCCCGCCCCATTGACATTCCTACACATGACATAACATATCATTGCACCCACACCACAATGCCTCCACCCACAACTTATCCTGCGTGCCTCATCCTCCATTAAACCGGTCATTCACACATTCTTGCGAGAACACTCTTTGCCCTCGCTCTCACCTAAGATGACTTTAAGAAGCTCGTTGTCGATGAGGCCATTGAGCATGTCCAGTCCCCACCTCCAAGCACATTAAGAAGCAGGTTAGCTCCTTCCCTCCCTCTCCGTCCTTGACAACAACCCCCACCCCAATTTTGCTGTCGACGACATCGACGAGAGGACCCCAACCTTAACCTCATCAAGGGTCGCGGCAATGCCCTCCTCCATGAGAAGATGGTGGTCGACAACACTAAGCTGGGGTCAAGTCACAAAAGAAATACGATGAGCTAGCTCGCGGAAATCGCCTGCTTCCAATGATTTCACAATTCAGCTTGACAATCCCACCAACCTAAGTTAGGCACTGGGATCGAGATTGGAGAAGGTACTCAAGTTCATAAAATCGCATGATCCCACAAGATAGATTGCGATCCTAGCAACCTTGATATAATTAGATGATAATATAAAATTTTTTTATATTAACAATATATTAAAATTAATCTCTTAAATTATTAGATTTAAGGTGGGTATATAATATCCACACAGCCCAAAAAGGAGGTTCCTATACAATAAGACATTCATCAGTTATGTAGTTTAATTATCACTTTTCCTCTTAATTAGTTTTTCTGTTTCAATTTATATGTCGTTTTAAGAAAAATATATAAGGTCTAAGAAAACTATTAAAGAACCTTCATGGATATTAAGAATCCCATTTAAAAACATTTTAAGAAAATATATAATTGCATTTAATTAAATTATATTTCATTATATTTAATAGAAAAATAAAATAAAAATATAATTGATGTTTTTTCATTTTTTAAATTAATAGATAACTTGATGAAACATAATAATTTAAAGATTTAATTTATATACATTGTTAGTGTAAAAAAAAATTTACACAGACATTCAATCATATATTGTTACATCAGCAAAAGTGTTTGATTCAACCACATACTACCTTAAAATTCTTACAAACACAAGTATTTGATTAAATAATAGTATAAAATTCTTTTATACTCTCAATGCATGGCAATTAAACTTATAATTTTTTAACTCGAAAAATATTTTAAAATGGAGGAAATATAGGTTAATGGATATATTATTAACAAATAAAATATTTACTTTTTACTTTTTCTTTTGTTGTGCTTTCTAAAATTTTCCTTTAACTGCCACAAAGTTACATGACTTTTATCACAAACAATTTTAAAAGGTGATACAACCATGATTGTTTGTAACAAGAGAAAAATGTTCACGAAGGTATATTGTAAAAAGAAATGTAAGAGAACATTTTCTCATCAATATAGTTTTTAATTCATTTATTTATAGTTTATGAGAACTATACTGTTAATGATTTCTTTAAGAGGCAGAATTACTTTTTAAATAAGGATTTAATTTCTATGTATTGTTAATGTAAAAATAAAATTAAACAAATATTCAATCATGTTTTGCTATATTAATACAAATATTTTATTTAACTATTTACTGTCTTAAAAATTATATAAATAGAAGCATGATAATATAAAATTATCTTATACTAATAATATACCAAAATTAATCTCTTTAAAAAATGTATACTTTGAAAAATAAGTCCCTTATAATGAATCAGTTTGGTCAAAACAGAGGAAATATTATAGTTCCACGCGTGAAGGTGAACACGCAAGACTCCGTGACAATGAGAACAAGATGATAAGCTTACTTGCTTTTACTTCAAGGCAAAACGGTGGTTTAGGTCTAGTTCAATAATCCACCCTTTTCCTATGTTGTTTCCTTATGGCTTAAAGTTTTTGTATGAAACAAAAGTATTTTTTCCCCATTTTGATTTGAATTCCCCCCTTATTATGACCGGTCTCGCCGTTCTACCCACGTGTTTATGATACACACTCGAGGTTCTAATCCTCATTCAATACTGAAACAATGAATGACCCATGCCATATTGCTCTTATGCTGAATGCTGAGTAGTTGGTTGGCACAGCTAATTTAGTTGTCATGTTAAGCTACGTTGATCTAACCATACTATCCACAAAGAAATTTAAAGATTCAAAGTGTTACTTTCTTTCTTTTTTCTTACAGTTTGACTCAAAAAATAAGATGAATTAAAATCTAAACTTGTTATAATAGTGCATCCAGATTATCTCTCAGAAATAGTGTTAGCTTTTAAATTATAGGTAATATTATAATACAGTATTTGATATATATATATATATATATATATATATATATATATATATATATATATATATATATATATAATTTAATTAGCAATTCACATTATCCTATTTGTTATATCAAAATGATCATTGGGTGATATATGTCTTTACCAAAATATCTTCCAAATAAAAAATAATAATTATAATAATAATAGCACAGAGGAAAAGAAACCATTGAACAAGGACATAATGTTCGTATGGGTCATGATTTGGGTCTGGCTGTTGTTTTCTTTAGTGAGCCACCTCTTTGTGTGAGGGATATTATTGGGGAAGCCCGTGTAATTTCTTTTTGTTTGGCGTTCAACGCCCAGAAAAACAAGTAAACAAGATCACAATTTATGGAACTTCATACATCAAAGCTCAATTGCGTTTGGTTGAAAAGAGGGTAAAAACACACAGACAAGATGACCATGGCCTTTACCCTGAGGCGCTGCTATGAACAGAGAGAGGGAGGAGGTGAGGACGTGCTGCAACGAGCAGAGAGAGGGAGTCAGTGAGGACAGCGGCGGAAGCTATTGTCCGTTGGCGGCATGCGGATGCGATTGTTGCGGGAAGAGAGGTTCAAGGT
Organism: Pterocarpus santalinus; assembly: GCA_031439595.1. Taxonomy (NCBI): domain Eukaryota; kingdom Viridiplantae; phylum Streptophyta; class Magnoliopsida; order Fabales; family Fabaceae; genus Pterocarpus; species Pterocarpus santalinus. The sequence goes on from CM062532.1 coordinate 67,071,179, forward strand.
TTTGAGAGAGGGGTGTTTATGTTAGGGTATTTTTGTAAGCATAAAAATTGGAAGATTACCACTTGAGTGATAATCCAAATAAACAACCCCAATAAGGTAATGTAGATTGCTAGTAGGAAGGTAACATAGATTACCTTAGAAATCTAGATTATTAATAATGTGGTTTAATCAAAGAAGATAATTTTGTGGGTTCAAATAATTTAATCTAATATTGTCAGTAATTTAGATTATTATCCCATGCCAAACACCTTATAATATTAATTAATTAAACTCTTTATTAATATAGGCTATATACTACACTTATAAAAATTTTACTAAATGACACTTTTTTTTTTAATAAATGTTGTTAAAAATTGAATATGTGTAGTTGTGGAGATGATTTGTAAGTCATTCAATCCATAAATTAGATTTATTAAATCCAATTCATTTAAAACAATATACATTATCGATAGATTGGGTTGTGCTTATGTTTGGTTAAACTTGATGAGTAATGAATTCATGAATCATTTGGACACCGAAACGGCCATGCAATTCACAAAAGAAAGAGCTTATTACGCTAGAATTTGTAATGTTATTATTATACTATATTGGTCACTGATCTTGCGTAACATAACATGTCTATATTGGGAGAGTGACTAGATTATTGATATTATAAAATTATGATTTTATTTTTTTATTTAAATCACTAATATTCAAAATCTATTGAATTTTAACTAATTTAACTTGAGTTGGATTGACTCACTATTAAAGCAAAATTCAAGTAATTTTTTTATTTTGAGCAGGCAAATTTATTATATTATGTTAGAAATTGACCACTTGGAAATTTAACATGTAACTTTCTATATATATATATATATATATATATATATATAAAACAAATTGTTAGTTTGAATAATAGAGATTCGAGTCCTTTAAATATGTAGTTTTGAATTCAATTTTGAAACCTCCATTTAAGCATCTTATTATATCATGAAAAATTAGACGCTCAATTACCGGACGAAGAAATATCATAGTCCTTCCAACACATTATTTTTCCTGCATCTATGTATGGATTTGCGTAAGTTACTTGTAGTTGATTCATTCAAATTTAAATTCAATTCCAAATATTTTCAAACCATGAGAAGTTCAGAACTGAAGTCAAACCCAATCAAGGGTACATTCTAGTCATGGTCACAACTCGCTAACGATATTTTAGGAAGATTCCTCTTATTTGAACCTAAAATAAGGACATGAAAGAAGACAAGGACAATCTAAACATATCTGGTGAGATAAAGTGCATAGGATTTGAGTAAAATAATTTAAGTTTAAAACAAAATTTCATTCTTTTTTTTTATACATATATTTGATTCATTCTAAGTATTTAAAATGCATAATAATTGATGTGTAAAAGCATTTAATTATAATAAAGACATTCTAAGTATTTAATTACTTTTGTATGGTTATTGTATTTTTTTTTAATATGAACCCAGTTAGAGGGCTTAAAGAATAAATTAGATTTCAAGAGTCATCTTATTGTCGTAAAAGTCACTTAAATTGATGTGGCGAACTGGTTTGAATCTTAGTGAAGAAAAATATTTATATTTGGTATTTGATTGTGTCTTAATCGAAAAAATGTATAGTGAAATATACATGTAAAAATTAATAACTGAAAAAAAAAGTACATAAACATGAATGAGAAAGAGTTTAATTTTAATACATTAATCTTATAAAAATTTTTTATACAATTAACTAATCATATTCTCTATTTATATGACTATTTAAATAGTAGGTATAAGATTTAACTATATTTATTGATATGATAATATGGATAATAATATAAATTTTTTTTTATACTGATAATATATATAAATTAAATTCAACTCCTTGTGTATTTATACTTTTTTTTTTCCGTCCATTTTTCCCTTTTGGATTTTTGTGGTCAAACTTCCCGTGCATTCTGTACCTTTCTCGGTCAGTGGAAAGTTGAAGCCCAATGTGAGTGGCCCAATTGGTACCCATACCAAAATAAATGTAGGCTAATGGTCCTGCCAAAAAAAATGTAGGCTAATGGCTATTCGTAATCACGCCATATTCAGACCCAAATAAAAGGCAATCATGACACCTCCATTTAAATTTTGAATTTAATTTTCAGCCCAAAAAAATTATGAATTTAATTTTGATATATCATTAGTATAATTTTTTTTATATAAATAATTAATTTTATATTATTATATATTAATAAAAGCATTTAACTTAATTATCTATTATTTTAATAGTCTTACAAATAAATATATATGATTAACTAACAATATAAAACTTATATATATATATATATATATATATATATATTTATATTAATAGTATATTAAAATTAATCTCTTAAATTAATAAATTTAAGATATAATATCCATACAAAGAAAAAATAGGTTTCTCTACAATATGGCAAACCACAGTTTGAATCTTAGCTAAGATAAAGAGTCTTTCATATCTAAATACCTTATAATACTCGAATATAGTCTCCTCTGAGAGTTAAGCTTAAAAAAAAAAATTTCCTATACATTAAGACATACATTTATGTAATTATCACTCTTCCTCTTAATTAGTTTTCGGTTTCAATTTATTTGTCGTTTTAGAAAAGTATATAAGGATTAAGAAAACTATTAAAGAACCTTCATGGATATTAAGAATCCCATAAAAAAAAAACATTTTAAGAAAAAAAATAACTGCATTTAATTAAGTTATATTTCATTAAAATATTATTGCTAATTCATTAATAAATTTTTGAGTATATTTAATGGGAAAATAAAATAAAATATAATTGATGTTTTCTATATTTTCTAAAATAATAGATAAATTGATGAAGCAGAATAATATTTTAACCCAAAAATTATTTTAAAACGGATGAAATATAGGGTAGTGAGTGGATTATTAACAAATAAAATAATTTTTTTTTTACTTTTTCTTTTCTTGTGCTTTCTAAAGTTTTCCTTTAACTGCCACAAAGTTACATGACTTTTAACACAAACAATTTTAAAAGGTGATACGACCATGATTGTTTGTAACAAGAGAAACAGAAAATAAAATGTTCATGAAGCGTATATTGTAATACAAAATAAAATGTAAGAGAACTAAAATGTTAATGATTTTTTAATAAGTGATTATCCACCTTAAACTTTGAGAAAAGAGTAAATGCAATTTGAATACAATTTTTCTTAAGGGGCAGAATTACTCTTTAAAATATGTATACTTTATAAAATAAGACCCTTATAATGAATCAGTTGGATCAAAGCAAAGGAAAGATTATAGTTCCGTACGTGAAGGTGAACACGTAAGACTCCGTGACAATGAGAACAAGATGATGGGCTTACTTGCTTTTACTTCAAAACAAAATGGTGGCTTAGGTCTCGTTCAATAATCCACCCTTTTCCTATGTTGCTTCCTTACGGCTTAAAGTTTTTGAATGAATCAAAAGTATTTTTTATCACCATTTTGATTTGAATTCCCCTCATAATATGACCAGTTTTGCCGTTCTACCCACGTGTTTATGATACACACTCGAAGTTCTAATCCTTATTCAATACTGAAACAATGCATGACCCATGCCATATTACTCTTATGATGAATGCTGAGTAGTTGGTTGTTATTGGTAATTTACTTTTCATGTTAAGCTACGTTGCTCTAACCATACTATCCACATAGAAATTTAAAGATTCAAAGTGTTTCCTTCTTTCTTTCTTCTTACAGTTTGAGTCAAAAAATCGGTCGAATTAAATCTAAATTTATTATAATAGTGCATCCAATTGTATATATTATATGCTATTCACATTCACTGAGCATACCCACGGAGTTTACATATATCAGTATATACGAACGTAAATTTTCAGTTTGACATATTATTTTACTGATTATGCACAATTGGGATAGCTACGATGATATAATTATAATTTTGAATTGATATTAATTTTAATTACTGCTAAGAATACATGAGATCTATATTAAAATCCAAGTAAAATTCAACCTAATTTTCTTCTCTAATGTGTAAGTCTTAAATTAGTCATCTTATTTATTTTCAAACAATGAATCACGTTTCCAATATTCCAAGAACACATATTTCAAACCAGCAGATCGAGTACGGGTCAATTCATAGCCCTATTCGGACATAGATTACTCATTACCAATCCCTATATAAACGTTGTGTGTGTGTGTCCCTTCCTTCCACCAAAACCCCACATTTCATATCACAAGCTCATAGTATTCTAACTCTAACATATAATATATATATATATATATATGGCATTCTCTTACAGGAAGATGCTCTTCACAGCTCTGCAACTTGTGCTGATGGTGCTCGCCATTTTTGTTGCTTCTCCTGAATCTGGAGTAGCATGCAGGCCATTATTGCTACATGGGCACTGGTCCACGGAACTCGGGCTTCTTTTCCAGTCGCTTCCAAACGGCCATTCTCCGGGGTCAGGTGGAAATAAGAAACATCCCTAAGCCATATATATAATATATATATATATATATATATATATATATATATATATAGCTGATGAGGCTGGCTTCCAATATATATTATCCTGAAGTTCTTGATAGCTGATATGCAATTGGAGTAATTACAATGTCGTTAAGAGTTTCATAATATATGGTTGCATGTTGTCACAAGCAATAATGCTTTTTAAATATTAGTTCCATATATTCTTGTATTCACGTTAGATGATAAATTCTTTTAGGTCGATTCCAAATATAATCTCGCAGTATATATATTTTTGTTTGGCGAAATCTCACAGGACATGTATTAATTCTCTTAAACAAAGATTTAATAGATTTTTTTATGTCAATTATTATGCAAGTTAATCTTTGATGAAAGTAACAATGAGCACATTTATGTGTAAAATTAAACTCTTCAATATGACACATGATATTTTTTTTATTAGGCACTTTAATTCATCCTCTCTCTGAAGTCATTTTGAATGAAAAACTAATTAAATTTAAATATACGTAAAATTAGAGAGTTTATTATACAAAGATATAGTAGTTACAAGAATAATTTATTAGATAATAAAAATATAAAGATAAACTTAATTAAAACTAATTATAAGATGAGATAAATTAAATTTAAATTCTAATAAACTGAACTTAAATTCTAATTAACATATTTTTGTTATCCTTACTTTGCCACTTTCCTCTTTAATATTTATTTTGACTTTTATTTCTTGTACTTTCCTTACCTACTTCAGCACTAGTGTACGCACTAATTACTATTGCAGAGTAAGTGTTTAAGTTCTCACAGGATGAGTGGAAGATCATCAAATTAATAATTTAAAAATTAGGAAACTCAATTCTTTCAAGTAAAAATTTCACATGAATTAATCATGTATTAATTTTTATCTTTTGATCAAGAATGTGGAGTCAAATATGGGATTCATGGAAGAATCTAATCAATGATAAAAATTATTGAAAATCTATACATAATCAAGAATGTAAAGTATTTATATAAGAGGATTTATGCCTAAAAGTTAGTGATATTAGTTTAGTCTTAAACATTAAATGGATATCAAAACAATTTGATCATGACGACAAGGGAATCTTTCCTTTATGTTTTTCACGTAATAAGATAATATGAGTAGATAAACATAAATATTATAAGTAGGATTTAGCAAATTTTGAAAAGGTTTTACCGATAAAGTTTTTATAAATTCTTATATATTCTAAGAACAAAATTATCTTTCTATTTTGTTCAATTCATTTTTTTTTTAACACATTCGCATTATGGGTCAGCCATATCAAAATGCTATAAATAAGAAGTTGTTGGTTTTAAATTAGTATTTGTTTTGTAAAATTTTAAAACCAGAAAATAAAATAATATATTATTTTTGTAATTATTAGTAAAAATTATTGAAATTTCAAGTGTGAATGGTGAAGTCTCACGTTAACTAATAATAGACTAATTGAAGAGTATATAATATGGAGGACTCATAGACTCATTATTATAAGATTTTAGGTCAAAATATGATATCCAACCTGCCATTGTGATTTCTACCTTAATCTGTTGATTTAGATCTCTTCATATTTTGAGCTTCCCTCCAACAAGTAATATAAAAGCCGGTGGCTTGGATTAGCTTAAGTGAGTATTGGAGGAATAATGGTGTTTGGATCCAAAACCATTGTCGAGTGGAAAGAGTTTCACTGAAGGGGAGAGCATATCGTGTTGGGCTACACTTGAATGGAAAAAATGTTAGAATTTTAAATATGAGCAGAGAAGTTTCACCTTGGTTAATAATGAACTAAATGAAGAGTATATAATATGGAAGACCCTTAAAGTTATTGTCTTAAGGTTTTGAGTCAAAATAAGAAATTCAATTAATTATTGTGATTTTTCACTTAATCCATTAATTTATATCTCTTTGGATTTTGGACTCCTCTCAAAACAAAAATATATCAATGCAAAGTAAAAAAAAAATTAAAACAAACCGAACTTCGATCCCTTAATTAATAATAATATATTTTTTTCTCAAAAATATTAAAAATTAAAAAAATTAAAAACAGTAATATCTATTATGATAACTATTAATAAAAAAATATCAATACAAAATAGGAAAAAAAAACTAACACCGAGTTAATTTCTTCTTTGCTAGCAAATGAGCTTGATTATTATATTTATATATTGTGCAGGGTGTAAACATGCACTAGCAGTTGTGCACACATGCTTGATATCCCAGCGTTTCCTAATGGTAAGTGGCTTTTGTCCGTACCTAGAACGTCCCCTGGTAGTTGGGGTTGACTTGTTAGTTCTGAACGTCTCATGGCTTGAAAAGGTTTGGAATTGAATTTAGATTAGAATTAGAATGAATCAAATACGAGGAACTTGGAGGCCAAACACCCATGCATAGAAGCAGGGAAAATAGTGTGTGAAAACGAGTGTGTTATTACGTATTACAATTAATTATTTGTGACAAACTTAAAAAGTCTAAAACACACATGTCGTGTTACACAAGAACAATGACCAGAGGGTATATTATATATAACATTACATGTTCTAGCGCAATAAGCTCTTTCATTTCTTTCATATGTGAATCGTATGCCCGGCTAGGGTGACAAAATGATTCATGAAAACACAAACCCGGTACTAATATATTGTTTTAATTAATGGACTGAATTTAATAAATCTAATTTATGGATTGGATGAATAATGAATCATCTATAATTTATCTAAAATATAATATTTTTAAATAAATAAGTTAGAATTCATCTATAAAAGATAATCAACGAGTGGATTAGTTATTTAAATGATCATGAATAGATTAAACTTTTTAATATTGTTTTTCATTATATCAAAAATAGATTAATGATTTATTTTGATCTACTCCAAATTTTCAACCCATTCATTTTACACCCTTACGTCTGACTTAGACTCGATTAATTGCGGGCAGGCACAATAAATGGGCTTCCCATTGGATATGTTTATGTTGATATGACTGAAGGAAAATTAATGGATAAAAGGATTGAAATAAATCTTCTCTTTGGGAGTTTAAATAGGCGGAGTAAACACGGATATCATCGATTTTGAGACTACCTTTTGAAAAAAAAAAAAAAAAGTAGTATATATGTAACAATATTTCTTAAAAAGTTATAGCTTAGAATAAAAAAATTTACTGTATAAAATGGAAAAAAAAAACTATATAAAACATTACGTTGTAGCATAAACAAGTCCTATCATGCATGTGTTTTTTTTTTCTTTAAAAAAAATTGTCTTACTATATGCTTTAATGTAACTTTTAAAAGACATTGTAGTGCACTATTTTTTTAGATATAGTATCAAATTAAAGTGAGCACCTATATGTCTAAAAAAAAAAGGTTGGTATACATCAATATATATGCTGATGTAATTTAATTATCAGTTTTTCACTTGAATACTCTCTGCGTCAAATAATATATCGTTTGAAAAAATTGCTAAATAACTTTCATTTTAAAAATCCTACAAAAAATATTTTAAGAAAATATAATGCATTAAATTATATTAAATTATATTTCATTAAAATATTATTGATTTCATTTTATTTAATAAAAAAGATAAAATAAAAATATAATTGATGTTTTATTTATGTTCCAAAATAAAAAATAAATCGATGAAACATAATAATTTTTAATCGGAAAAATATTTGTAAAAGGAGGAAATATAGGTTAATTTATGAGTGGATTATTAACAAATAAAATATTCTTCTTTGTTTTTCTTTTCTAGTGCTTTCTAAATCTTTCCTTTACTGCCACAAAGGTACATGACTTTTATCACCAACAGTTTAAAAAAGTGATATAACCATGAATGTTTAATTTGTGACAAGAGAAACAGAAAGATAAAATTATGTACATGAAGGCATATTGTAAAAAGAAACGTAAACTAGCTAATCGTTGGATACTAATATAAAGACTACGAAAATACTTTTTTACCAATCTATATATAAATTAATGATTCAATTATTTATATTTTGTGAAAACAAAATGTTAACCATTTTTTTACTAAATGATTATCACATGAAACTTTGAAAAAAAAAATATGAATTGCAATTTCAATACAAAGTTTAAGTGGTAGAATTAATTTTTAAAAAATGTGTATATACTTTGAGTAATGTAATTTATACATGGAAAATGAATATAAAAAATAGATATTCAAGAAAAAGAAGCAATTACACAAAGTATTTGGTGATATAAGTGGAGTTAAAACTTTGGGTCTCTTTCTTTATTCTTAGTGTAATTATCTAAGTAGAAATAACTTATTCATATACTTTGAATGAGTCCTTTATAGTAAATTAAATCAGTTGGATCAAAGCAGAGGAAAGATTAATTCCGCTAAGGCAAAGTGATCACGGAAGACTCCGCGACAATGAGAAGAAGATGACGAGCCTACTTGCTTATGCTTCAGGACTAGACGGTGGCTTTGGTCATGTTCAAGAATCCGCCCTTTTCCTATGTTGCTTCCTTATGGCTTAAAATTTTTGAATTCATCAAAAGAATTTTTTTTTTCACGATTTTGATTTGAATTCCCCCCTTAGTATGACCAGTTTTGGCGTTCTAGCCACGGGTTCAAGAATATCCCTCGTAGTATATACACACTCGAAGGTATCGATGCCATATTTTTTTTGTTTTGATGAATTGTGAGCAGCTAAAATGTTGATCATGGAAAAACTTTATGTTTATATTTTCTTTTTTGCATCCAATTATATATATTATATGCCATTCTCATTCACTGAAAATACCCACGGAGTTTACAAACGAGTATATAGATGAATGTAAATTTCAGTATATATGTGAATGTAGATTTCAGTTTGACTCATTATTTTACTGATTATGCCCAATTGGAATAGCTACAATGATATAATAATAATTTCGAATTAATATTAATTTTAATTGCTGCTAATTAGAATACATGAGATGTATATATAGTAAAATCCACGTAATATTTAACTTATAAGTCTTAATTAGTCAGCTTATTCGATTTTCAAACGCTGCGTTAAGTTTTCAATTTTCCAACCTTCAATGCGTTCGTAGTCAAGCGAAACCACATTTCAAACTAGCAGATTGGGTACGGGTCAATTCACTAAAGCTCCATTTGAACATAGATTACTCACACCAGCCCCTATATAAACGTTGTGTGTGTCCCCTCCTTCCACCAAAACATTTCGTATCGCAAGCTCATAGTATTCTAGCTCTAAATTTTACTAAAGGAGTTAAACCCCTTCAAAAGTTCTTAAGGGGATAGCGAAAGCATAATAGTTAGATAGACAGATACTAATTCAAAGCACAGAAAAGAGCTTTTTTCTTTCTGTTTCCTCGTTTACTTATTGAAAGAGAGAGAGAGAGAGCATATACATATGGCATTCTCTTACAGAAAGATGCTGTTCACAGCTCTGCAGCTTGTGCTGATGGTGCTCACCATTTTTGTTGCTTCTCCTGAATCTGGAGTAGCATGCAGGCCATTATTGCTACGTGGGCAGTGGTCCACGGAAGAAGGGCTTCTTTTCCAGTCGCTTCCAAACGGCCGCTCTCCGGGGTCAGGCCCAAATCCGGGTCATCCCTGAAGCCATGTCTTGAAATATATGGCTTGAAATATACATATATATATATATAGGCAACCAATATATCAACGTTAAGATGTTGATAGCTGATATGCAATTGGCGTAACGACATTGCGCTGCAGAACTTTCATGATTGTATCGATTATTTCAAGTCCTGTTTCTTGTTTCAGTTTATGTATTCGCATTTTTTTTTTCCCAAACATTAGTTTCATATATTCATGTATACAAATTCCATTTCAATATAATATCGTACAGAATATGTACACGCATCCTTGGAACATTGATGTAATGGATTCTTTTGGTTGATTATTATTGCATGTTATAATCTTTAGTGAAAAACAAAACAACCCAGTGGGTTGACGTATAAGTTCTTTAATTGGAAACATAATCATTTTCCATCTGGCACCTTAATTCCCCGGGGGCAGAAGAAAGAGTAGAGAGAAAGAAGAGAGAGAGGGGGGGGTGCTCCTTTTATATTTATTTCAACTTAAGTGATCAATTATATATGGTGCAGTTAAATGATCGTTAAACTATGCACTCGTTTAATCAACAATTCAAACAGTTGCCAGCTAAGCATAGGCATGGCACATTGTATGACCTCCACAATTTATCAGCATTCCTCAAAAATTAATTTTAAAAAATCTAAATTTGAGATCACTTCATTTAATGTGCGGCCCAATGTCCAATTCAATTCAATGTTCAAACAAAGGCTCAATCATATTTTGATAAATTATCCGTAAATCCTCAATGTAAACTTACCAGTCAAAACAAATTAACCATAAAACAACATTAATTTTTCCGAGAGAAAAATGAATGCCATATTTGCGCTATTGGAGCCTATCTGAACTATTGGAATCAAGAAGGCCCCGCCAGAATTTCGAGACAGAGCATCACAAAGCTAAGGAGCTGGACCAGTATTCTCCTTTCAATGAGATGCATAGAGCTATGCCTTCTCTAAAGTTGGATGTAAGCCAATATCAATCCTGTAAACGCTGAGTGTATCGTGTGAGATGTTACAAGCATGTATTATATATTGAAAAATCAAGACTAGGTCACAAAGGGACAACACATTTCTGTCCCCTAATGAGTCATCCATCAATTCTTAATCCTATGGTCTGTTTAGACATTTGTAACGAGAAGGAAAGACAAAGGGGACCCGGGTTTCTTTATTTTGTTTATTTGCTTTTGGTTTTTTTTTGGGGGGGGGGGGGAGGTCAAATTATCTGACGGTGTTCTTTCCCTTAGCTTCAATAATGTCCCAAGGTATCTCAAATTGAGAGAACCGTAAAATATTTAGAATAAAAAAAAAATACACTTTCTTCTTCAACTATAAGTCATATACATCTTAACATTCAGATTTTAAAAATATATAAATAAACTCTTTTAGTACTTTCTTAAATATTTAAATCAATCATTCTGTTAACTTTTTTATTAGTTATTAATAAAATAACACACATTTAAAAATTTTATAATATCATATTGCATATTTAAAAAAATTCAAGGAATCAATTTGTATATAATCAAAGTATAAAAAGGTATAATATATTTATTTTGACTAAAATATATATTTAAAAAAATTTTAAGAATCGATTTACATCTTTTAAAAATATAATAATTAAAATACATATGACAGGGGACAAAATACCTTTTCCCAAATATTTATGAGAACTATTAAAGAAATTTTGACAGATTACATGAGATAAAACTCTATTTTCATCCACTTATTTTTGAAACTCCCGCATAATGCAGATTTACCGAAAGTCTTTTTTTCCCGTCTAAATTTCTTCATTCTTATCCATCTAAACGTATCTAGGGAGACAAGCCTATCTACCTCACAGCCATAGGGCGCTGAATTGGACGCGTAATTCACAAATGAGAAAGCATATTGGGCTAAAACATAGGAGTGTTAACCATAAGTTCAACCAAATACATTCTTATTGCCGGAAAATTTTTGATCAAAATATGTCATTTTACTTTTTATTATGATTTTTTACTTAATCTATTAATTTATACTTCCTTTATTTTAAAGTAACTGTTATTTTGATTAAATTGGTATATTTTTAAATTATTATATTTAAATATAAATTATATTTAGATACATTAATTTAAAAATATGTCAGTTTGATAAAAATGACACTTATTTTAAAATAGAGAGGGTACCTCTCTAAATTTTGAGCTCCCCTTTCAACAAAAATGTACCAATGCAAAAGAAAAAAAATTAAAACAAACCAAACATCCTACATTAATAATATTATATTTTTTAAAAATTTAAAATTAAAAACAATAATATATATTATCATAACTATTAATAAAAATATGTCAATAAAAAAACCTAACACCGAGTTAATTTCTCCTTTGCTAGCAAATGATCTTAATTAGTATACTTATATATTGTACAGGGTGTAAACATGCACTAGCGGTGGCGCACACATGCTTGATATCGCAGTGTTTCCTAATGGTGAGTGGCTTTTTTTCCGTAGCTAGAACGTACCCTAGTGGTTGGGGTTGACTTCTTAGTTCTGTACTTCTCGCGGCTTGAAAAAGTTTGGAATTGAATTTAGATTAGAATTAGAATGAATCAAATACGAGTAACTTGGACGCCAAACGCCCATGCATAGAAGCAGGGAAAAGAGCGTGTCTGAAAACGACTATTTTATTACTTATCACAATTAAATATTTATGACAAACTTAAAAGTTTAGAACACACATATCGTGTTACACAAGAACAATGACCAGAGGGAGTATTGTACATAAACATTACATGTTCTAGCGCAATAAGCTCTTTCATTTGTGAATCGCATGCCCGGCTAGTATTAAATTAAAGTGAGCACCTGTATGTCTACAATACACTGATGTACTTTAATTATGAGTTTTTCACTTAAATACTCTTTCTGTTTCAAATAATATATCGTTTTTTAAAAATTATTAAGTAACTTTCATTTTAAGGATTCATAAAAAAATATTTTAAGAAAATATAAGACCAAAAAAAATATAATTGATGTTTTCTTTATTTTCTAAAATTACAAATAAATCGATGAAACATAATAATTTTTTAATCGGAAAAATATTTTAAAAAGGAGGAAATATAGGTTGATTTATGAGTGGATTATTAACAAATAAAATATTCTTCTTCTTTTTTCTTTTCTAGTGCTTTCTAAATTTTTCCTTTACTGCCACAAAATTACATGACTTTTATCACCAACAATTTCAAAAAGCGATTCAACCATGAATGTTTAATTTGTAGCAAGAGAAACAGAAGATAAAATTATGTTCATGAAGGTATATTGTAAAAAGAAACGCAAACTAATCGTTGAATACTAATAAATATAAAAACTACGGTAAAATGTAAAAATCACAGGTTTGTTAAAATGGTACTAAACCTTATTTTCCCCTCAATATTATTGTAATCCACCCCATAAATTTGAGGGTTAGTTAGGTTTATAAGACATCCAAATTAACTCAATTATAGTTGACGGTAAATTACAAGATGGTCCACCTATCTTTTAGATCATGTGGTCCATTTGCTTTTAACGGTTAATATTATTTGAGCAATTCAAACTCAAAAAAAGAAAAAAAAAAAAAAGAGAAGAACGGTTCAAATTTAAAAACATAATAATCATATTAAATTATAAAATAAGTTAATAATTTTTTAAATTACTAAAATATCCTATCTATTTTTTCTCCTTTCCCTCTCTTAACGGTATGAAACGAGTCAATCCAACTTATTTAGATTTGTAGGCCAAATGAGTTGGATCAACTTTATAGCTAGTTAACGATAACAAGCTAGCAATATATTACTAAAATCTATTTAAGGTTGACTCCAGCCTTAAATAAGTCAGCTTGTTTATCTTATAAAAGAAAATCTATATGCTTGGATATAATTTACAATTAAATTTCAAACTACATCCAAATGAAAATTCAAAAACTATATATAAAATTGTACTTTTTTAAAATAAAAATAAAAATTAACAAAGAAGGACAAAGTTATAGCCAAACAAAATTTTGTATTTGTTAAAATACATAGTTAAGCATGTTAGCATTGGGTTAGCTCATTTAACTCGTAAGTTGGATTGGGTTAAAAATAATTTACTTTAAATTGGTCAAATTTTTTATAACCTAACTCATCTAATTTTTATGGATAAATGGACTAGCATAACCAGTAAATGGGCTGAGCTGTTTACTATTTTATTTTTAAAAATAATAAATTAAAGTTCGATATAGTTTGAATTTAATTATGAATTATATTGTTTGGGATATGTTAAATGGGAAGAACATCTCTCAAAGTGCATAGGATTTTTTTTTCAGAGAAAATGATAAACTAGTTTGAGTTATTTAACCTACGATTCTATTTATCCTGTTACTTTTAAAACTAATAAATTAAAGCCCAATGTACAAATTTATTTGTGAATTATATTGTTTGATACCTATTAAGTGGAAAAGAACATCCCTCATCACTGTAGAAGGAGAGGAAGAAAAGATAAATGAAATAGTTTAGTAATTTTAATAGATGTTATCTTATTTCATAATTTTATATAATTATTATATTGAACTAGCAGAGGTGCAAAAGATGGGGCACCTTATGACTCATCTTTAACTATGGTTGAGTATAAATGTCTCCCAAAAATAATCCACCCTCAAGCTTATGCAGGTGGAGTGCAATATTAAGGTGAAATTGGAATTTGATGTCATTTTGGCAAACGTTAAGGAGGTTTGTGCATTTTACCTTAAAAACTATGAAAATATTTTTTTTATCAATCTATATATAAATTAATAATTCATTTATTTATATTTTATGAAAACAAGATGTCAGTGTTTTTTTAATAAATGATTATCACCTTGAACCTTGAGAAATAATGAAATGTAATTTCAATACAAAAGTTTCTTAAGTGGTAGAATTATATATATATAGAAAATGAATATCAAAAATAGATATTCAAGAAAAAGAAACAATCACACAAAGTATTTGGTGATATAAGAGGAGTTAGAACTTTGTGTCTCTCTCTCTTTATTCTTAATGTATATTTTCTATGTTGAAAAAACATTATTCATATACTTTGAATAAGTCCTTTATAGTAAATTAAATCAGTTGGATCAAAGCTGAGGAAAGATTAGTTCCGCTAAGATGAAGTGGTCGCGGAAGACTCCGTGACAATGAGAAGAAGATGATAAGCTTACTTGCTTTTGCTTCAAGGCTAAGCGGTGGTCTGGGTCGTGTTCAAGAACCCACCCTTTTCCTATGTTGCTTCCTTGTGGCTTAAAATTTTTGAATTGAATTCCCCGCTTAGTATGACAACTTTTGCCGTTCTAGCCACGTGCTCAAGAATTTCCCTCTTAGTATATACACATTCGAAGCTACCGATGCCATATTTTTTCTGTTTTGATGAATTCTTAGTAACTAAAATCTTAATTATAGAAAAACTATGTGTTTATACTTTCTTTTTTGCATCCAATTATATATATTATATGCCATTCTCATTCACTGAGCATACCCCTACGAGCATATATATATGAATGTAAATTTCGGTATATATGTGACTGTAGATTGTAGTTTGACTTATTATTTTACTGATTATGCACAATTGGAATAGTTACAATGATATAATTATAATTTCGAATTAATATTAATTTTAATTGCTGCTAAGAATACATGAGATCTATAGTAAAATCCACGTAATATTTAACCTAATTTTCTTCTCTAATATATAAGTCTTAAATTAGTCAGCTTATTCGATTTTCAAACACCGGATTGCGTTTCCAATTTTCCAACCTTCAGTACGTTCGTAGTCAAGCAAAACCACATTTCAAACCAGCATATCGGCTACGGGTCAATTCATCATATTCATAGCTCCGTTTGAACATAGATTACTACTCAATACTGTGCCAGTCCCTATATAAACGTTGTGCGTCTGTGTCCCCTCCTTCCACCAAAACATTTCATATCCCAAGCTCATAATATTCTAGCTCTAACTGTTACTACCGAGTTAAACTGCTTCAAAAGATCTTAAGGGGACATCGAAAGCATAATAGATAGATACATAGATAGATACTAATTCAAAGCACAGAAAAGAGCTTTTTTCTTTCTGTTTCCTCATTTACTTATTGAAAGAGAGAGAGAGAGAGAGAGAGAGAGAGAGAGCACATACATATGGCATTCTCTTACAGGAAGATGCTGTTCACAGCTCTGCAGCTTGTGCTGATGGTGCTCACCATTTTTGTTGCTTCTCCTGAATCTGGAGTAGCATGCAGACCACTATTGCTACATGGGCAGTGGTCCAGGGAACTCGGGCTTCTTTTTCAGTCGCTTCCAAATGGCGGTTCTCCAGGGTCAGGCGGAAATCCCGGTCATCCCTAAAGCCATCTTGAAATTATATATATGAAATTACCTATATATATATATATATATATATATATAGGCAACCGAGATATGAACCTTAAGTTATCGATAAGCTGTGTGCAATTGGAGTAACTACATTGCGCTGCAGAAGTTTCAAGATTGCATCGATTATTTCGAGTCCTGTTACTTGTCTCAGTTTATGTATTCATATTTTTTTTTTCTTCAAACATTATATTCATATATTCATGTATTCAAATTCCATTTCAATATAATCTCGTGCAGAATATGTACACACATCTTTGCAACACTGATGTAATAGATTCTTTGAGGTTGGTTATTATTGCATGTTAATCTTCGGTAAGAAACAAAACAACCCAGTGGTTGATGTTTAAGCTCTTTAATTTGAGACATAATCATTTTCCATCAATTTTTTTTGGCCCCCGCCCGGGGGGGTTTTTAGGGGTTAGGAATGTTATACTAAACCATATGGTCATTGTTCTTACGCAAGATGACATGTTTACATCTATGTTGAAAATTAACAAGACGACACGTTTACATCTATGTTGAAAATTAACTAGCTGGAGAGTTCAATATGATTTTCTTATGGGGAATATATAAAATGAGATTAATTTTGATAAATTGTTAGGTTAAATATTCAATTAATTATATCTTATCTCTTATATTTTGATATAATTATCGTAAGAGTGAAACAGTTTTATGATATATCTAAATATGATTAATTGATGGTATAAAAAAAATTTATATTAATATATTAAAATTAAATCATATAAATTTGACTATAAGTAAATTTAATAATAAGTACATTCTTTATTACTGTATTTTAACTTTCGAGTTTGACCCAGCTATACTTATAATAATAATAGCATAATTTAATCCCTTTCAAAGTAGACTATTTTTTTCCTGCGTGTATGCATGGGTGTTTGGCGTCCAAGTTACTCGTATTTGATTCGTTCTAACTTAAATTCAATTTCAAACCATGAGAAGTTGAGAACCGAGAAGTCAATCAACATAACTAGATTACGTTCTAGCCACGGACATATGACCCACTTAGGATATCTCTTGGACCCACAGTATGAGTGTGCAATTGTTACGGCATGTGTATTCCACCATGCATCCTGGTCATAATTAAATTCACAACATGTTACATATATTGCTGGGTTTGGATGGATGGAGTGCTGTCTTGAACCGGCAACAATCTAATGGGATGAACTGAGCAAACCATTAGTGCTAGCTGAGGAACTGACTTGTTACATATTTGTTAGTCATGAGGTGCGTGGCTCACTCAAACTAGGCAAGTCAAAAACAGAAATGATTTTAGAGTAACATGTAAAGACATAGTATCAGACATTAAATTAGTAAGTGGGTGAGAATTAAGATAAGTATGTGTCAAGATAATATAATATACTGGATATTTATATGAGAGAATATCATATTTTGGTGTTTTAAAGTTACGTATAAATAACATAACTTAGTTAAAAATGAACAAGGCCCATCGTGGACACAGGAAATAATACTACAACTAATTAAATCGACATTCTCACATGTAACGCGGCATCTCTTCTGCTTGGTTCAATGTTGAATAATAAACGAGCACATATACCATGTGTTGTGCAGTTTTGACCTTTTCTTTCTTTCTTCGAGTAAACAAATGGGGCTGCACTTTTGACCCATTCTATTATGTGCTTCTTAATTTCCCTTGTTCTAGTAATAGTTTGGTTAATAACTTATCAAATTATGAACTTTTTTTAACAATAATTATAAAATTCAAATAATAAAAAACTTTCTTTGCGAATTCTTAAGTTTGCGCAAATCATTTTGTATTAAATTAAATTAAAAATAATTGATATTCACGTATTAACAGGCTAGTGAGGGTTGATTCCACTGTATAATAAGAATGGAAATTTTGCTCTCACTTCTTTGGAGACTATTTATAACTCTGATTAATGCTTTTACTATGTTTTAGTCATAAAATGTAATAGTCTTTCCTTCTCCTTGACCTTTTGATAGTTGAAACAAAAAAAAAAAAAGTCAACTACCGGTAACAAAATAAAGAGAAATATTTTTTTAACATCAAAATTAAACATTGTTTTAGACATTCTCATAGTTGCCTTTTTCCTCAGAAGAAAAAATTAATATAAAAAATTCTCTAATTGTTTTATCTTTCTGTCACACTGTAAACATTACTTTGATGTCTCAAAATTACGTCCAAGTAACACTTCTCCAAGGTAAAGCCTCTAATATGTATGACTTAGGTACATTTGGTTGTAATTTTGGGAGCCAAAAAAATTTTTTTATTGAAAAATATCTTTCTGTGTATTTAAATAATTTTTTAGAAATAATTAAAATTTAAAAAAAAATATTTTTAATTAAAAAAATTATTATTAAAATTTTTAATTATATATAAAATTTAAATTTTATAATTATTTTTTTTAACGACACTAATGCACCATTAGTCACTGTCAGAAAATTAATAACAACAGCGACGTTAAACAGCACCGAATAAAGTGCGAAATCGTATGTATTCGACCAAATCGATGTCATCTAACCACGTACGCTAGTACTATTGCCTGATCGGACACATTAAACTGGATGACCCGCCACAAAACAAAATAAGCTAACAGAAAACGATATAAAGCATTAAATTTGGGTTCATATTTAGTGTGTCAAAACTAAATCAATTCAATTAAAATAAAAATAAAAATTTAGTTAAATTGGATCCTATTTCAAGTTTAAATTTGATAATAAATTCAATATAAACTGGATAATATATATATATATATATATATATATATATATATAATTGAAATGTATTGTCAGTATAAAAATTACTTATACAGACATCCAATCATAAATTATCACATCAGTAAAATTCTTTGACATAACTAACCACTATTTGAATGGTCATACAAATGAAAGATTTTAATTAGATAACAGTGTAAAAAGTTTTTAAAATATATATATATATATATATTCTATTCATAAAATTTTATATTATGGATACTTATTTACAAAATGGATTTAATCTTAATATACTGTTAATATAAAATATTATTATTTAATTATATATTATTATATCAATATAAATATTAAACTTTTACTATAATTATCTCAAAAATTGCATCTATAGTCAAACATAATTGGTTGACAATATAAAATATTTTATATGAAGAATTAAAAAAATAACATAGTTTATACTAATATTATATTAAAATTAATCTCTTAAAAATATTTTATTGAACACAATCAATTTAATTTCCTCTCTTGAATTCAAATAGTAAGATTGACATTTTTATTGATGTCTAATTTTTTCTTTTTTAAAATTTGGCAACTAATGATCAACAAAATATATAATTATAATTTAATAGTTTGATTGATAAAAATTATGTTCTATAAAAAGTTATTGAAAATGTAAGTATATCAAGTTTTATACCGGTGTCAATAGATCCCTCCTCATAATAATTATATACTTTTGTATAAGAATTATTCTCTTGAATTTAAACTTGCATATTCATTCCAAAATACCAAGATTATTTATGACCTTAACCCCTTTATTAATGAGTGAGCAAGTGAAAAAGTGAAAAAAAAGTAATGTATTAATGATAATGGGTTTCAAAGTGTGTAGAAATCTACTCATTCTTAGCATTTCCACCTTTTTCGAAACCTTAATGATAGAGAGTCCTTCGAATTAGTGGTTTTTTTGGGTCTACTTAATTATGTTCGTTTGTCCTTTAGTCTAGATAAAATATTGTGGTCTTTTGATCCCTCTGGATTGTTTACTTGCAAATCTTATTTTCAGTATCTAATTCATTCCTCAAACACAACTTGTTTTCGCCTTGATAAACCTGTTTGGAAGTCCAAAACTCTCTCTAAGATCAAATCCTTTATCTAGATAGTTGAGCTTAATAGAATTAATACCAATGATCTTTTGTAGGTTCAAAGGCTACACAAGGCTATTTTCCCTAATGTGTGTGTCATGTGTGGGGTAAATTTAGAATCAATATTACACTTGCTTTTGCATTGTCCTATGGCTTACTTTTTATGGAATCCTTTATTTAGCATTTTTGGTGAGTGTTGGGTGTATCCTGCAACCTTAAAACAGTTCTTATTGACTAGTTTTGCAAGGTTTGGGAATAGAAAAGAGGCCAAATCATTGTGGCATTGTACCATATATACCATTGTTTAGAATATTTGGCTGGAGCGTAACTCTCACATCTTCAATGATAGATTTTTAGACAAACAAATTTTTGTGGAATAAAATTAGGCATTTGGTCTTTATTTCGTATAAAGCTTATGATTTTTTTAGATGAATTTTTCTCTCGGACATGTTGAGAGATTAGAAAGTCATACTTCATTGATATCTTTTTATTTTATTTGTTTTTGCTCTTGTAAAGAGAATCTCTTATCCTCCCATCTCCTTGTATCATTCTTTTCTTCTTAATAATATTCTTCTTTTATAAAAAAAAAATAATGTGACGATATTAAAGATTTTTTTTGTCTAAATTACTAATATCTAAAGTATTGGAATCTAATTAATGTGATTTGAGTTAAGTTAGTCTATTATGAAAGTAAAACTTTCATAATGTAAATTTTTTTTAGTCATAATACTCAAACAAGAAACTTTGCTTAAGAAGAATGTGCCCAACCCCTACAATCAACAAAGTATTATTGGTAAATATAATATATACTCTGTGAGATTATTCATGTAGGGAATGTGAAGATGAAATTTATATTAATTCCCATCATTCCTTAACTTTTGTTGATTTGGGCTCACGAAAATTTCACAATTTTTTATTCAAATTTAAGGATATCTCATGGATAATTTGTGATGACCATCGTGTTTTATTTCCTAAAAAAGTTAATATTAATTTAATTTCTTAGTTATGACAATTGACTGAAAACTGTTCTTCCGATTTAGAAATTAAACAGATATTAGATTTTATAATCAGAGGATTAAATTGATATTACCTTTAAATTGGGTAGTTCTATGAAACGCTTGGGCATATATACACTTTGCGCTGTTAAATTAGAAAATATATCAAAATAATAACAAAAGTTGAATTTCATATATATATCTCCAAAAAAAAAAAAGGCAAAAATCAAAGCCTACTAACCTCGAACACAAAACACTAGCTAGTGCGTTCAAAACACACATCAAAAATCAAATCCATTAAAAAAAAAAAATCAAGAATGGAAAAAATCGATACACGTTTACACGCAGGAAAGTTTTGCAAGGAGACCATACTAATTACTCCAATTCCATATATCAGTCGATAAGAACTTGATGAGGTTGATATTGTTAACCGCCAAGCAAGCGAGCGTCGTAAGTCAGCTATACACGCATACACGCTGATTGTCCATTTCATGCATCGATATGGCTTAGGGATGTGTCTTATCTCCGCCTGACCCTGGCGCAGGCCCATTTGGAAGCAACTGAAATAGAAGCCCCAGTTCCCTGGACCACTGCGAATGTAGAAACAATGGCCTGCATGCTACTCCTGATTCCGGAGAAGAAACGAAAACGATGAGAACGATCAGCACAAGCTGCACAACTGTGAAGAGGGTCTTCCTGTAAGAGAATGCCATGTGTGTATATTTTGTGTTTTCTCTCTCTTTCAGTGAGGCAAATGAGGAGACAGAAAGAAAATTGCTGCTTTCGTATACTTTGAATGAGCGACGATCTCCTTGAGCTTGTGATATGATGAAATGGCTTGGTGGATGGGAGGGAGGACATACACAGCGTTTAAATAGAAGCGTCTTTGTTGTTGTTGTTGTTGTCGATGTCGTCGCTAACGTGGGGTTTGAAACTTCAAGTTGACCGCGAATGGTTTGAAGGTTGAAAAATTATACCCCAATACCTCAGACTCCTTATGCCAGTTCCACGCGCAAAAACCGTTTGAAAACAAAGACGACTAAATACATTAAATATTATGTTTAATTTTACAATACTTCTCAGTTCTCCTAAAGTCATTTTTTTTAATAAATTAGCATAAATTAAATATTGAAAAGAGAAAACAATTTCTAACCTTCTTTTATACAAATTCTACCTATATATATAATTAAAATAATATAATCGATATTTCCTAAGATATGGCCTGTTAGTATATTATGTTTGCTGAACTAATTGTATGATGATATAAATGCGTATAATTTTGCCAGTTTGGTGGACAGCTGCCCATCTACTCAAGTAAGTAAGGTTTATGTAATGCTTCTTAAGCAGATTCCCCCCCCCCCCCCCAAAAAAAAATCAAAAGAGTATAGAGCCATGTATGTATAGGATAAAATGTCTATTTAATTGGTTCTAAAATTATAGGTAAATCAGTAGGAAATGGGAAAGAAATTATTAGTAAGGCATTTTGTAGTCTTCAAAGAAATGGTCATACTATAGGCGTATATATTGGTTTCATTTTCTTATTTCAGGACATGCATAGGTTATGAGATATCTGGCCCATTCACATCCCCATCCAATAGTTAATAAATATCAATCAATTTATTTGTACAATCATTAATATTTCCCCAAATCAAGTTAATTATAGGTTTAATTCGTTGTTTTGTTAAATATTGTGTTCTTTTCTTTTTGTCTTTGACTAGGTATCTTTTCACAAGCATTGTCGTAAGAGTAACTCTTTATGCGTTGTCATGACTAGTAAATTCTCTCAACTCTCAACAATTGTCTTATTTTGAATTTAAACTTTCATAATCTTTTTGGGATTGTAACTCATTTATCAATACAGTTAATCTTTGTCAGTGTTAAATATTGCATCTTTTAATATGGATTTATTTATATATTTAATAATATTAAAATAATTATAGTTAATTATTTACCAAAAGATAAAAACAACCAAAAAATAAAACATCTAATTAAGAACACACTCAAACTAATCCCAAATCTAACCAACATAAAGAATACCAGGAGAACCCATTCTGAAGATATAATTCCAGAAGAGAAATTCAATCTCTACTTGGATTAGATGTTTTGTTCTTGATTAGATGTTTCTTATATCGCTGCTCTCTGTTTGGAGAGTTTTGAGCATTTTTAATAGTTATAAAACAAATAACTATAGTTAATTATGAGCACGAATATAATTCTCATAATTTATGTCAATATTTTAAATTAAATTTAGTTTGAGCAAAATGAGAAGTTTATAATAGATTATACAAAATTTAAGGTTTATTGTGTTTGGTTATGTGGATAAGAGTAAAGTTTTGAACAAAAAGAAAAGATAAGAGAAAAAGTTTTAATGAGACTAATAAATCAGAAGTAAAATGCATTTAACTCAATTCAACTTAAACAGGATCCATTTAATGCGAAAATATAGAGCCCACATGGCAGTCCATTTGAAACTGGTACGTGATTCATGTAGACTATCACTATATGCTATTGTTGTGGGGATACGTTGACATGCAACACGACATGTGCTATGACCTATTTGAGATGTTTATTCACACCATAACTCGTTTTCATGTTTGGTGCGCAAGATGCGATATTTGATTCGTCTAATTTTTATTTTATTTTTTCAAACTTCAGCCTTCAATCTCAAACCACGTTGCTCAGTCAAGCTAAACGAGTTTTTGAACCACTAGAGAGTACTCCAAACGCAAGACACAGTTCCATTTAACATTATTATTACTGAACTAAAAGAAACCCTTCCAGACAAGCAAGGAATAAACGGCAAGAGGGCTCGCGGGGTCACTACGTCCAAAACTCATCTTTAAACATTTTTTGTTTTAAATAAAATCTCAAATTGGTCCTTAAAAGAGTTATGGGACATCAATTTAGTTTTTAAAAATATTGCGACATCAATTAAGCCTTTAAAAAATTTATTATATTAATGACTTGAAATGAATTTTAATCTTTCAAGGACTAAATTGATGTATCACAAATATTTCAAGAACCAAATTGATATCGCAAATCTTTCAGGGATCAAATTAATGTCCCATAATTCTTTAGAGAACCAATTTAGGGTTTTATTCTTTTTTTATTTCTTAAGTTTTTTAAAAAATTTCTATTACAAGTCTTATATCAATGAGTCATATGTCATCCAAATATGGCACTAAAGTCAAGGGATTCTTCCGTTCAATAGGATAGTCTTTTGATTTAAGCTCTCCTTTGAGTTTGAGTACATAACATTGATACTTTCATTGAGAGATCGACACATGACCGACACATAAAGAGAGCAACCTAGAAAATGAGTGACATACAAAAGGATTACCTGAAAGAACTAAGTGAAATCGCTCGTGTAGGCAGCCTACAGTGGATCGCCATGGTCACCATAGGGGCAACTTAAAAAAGGAGTGATCTGAGAAAGAACTACCTAAAAAAACTGGAGAGAAGCTGCTTGGAGTGGACAGCCTAAAGTGGATCATCATAGTTGTTTGCCTTTAAATGGAGGTGATAATTTTACAAGTTCCATTATCAAGAAGTTATGCCATCTAAATATGGTACTAAAGTTTATGAACTATCTCATTTAATGGATTAATCTTTTGGATTGGGTTCTTTCTTGAATTGATTCCATGACAATGTCCTATAACGTTTTAATATGTAGCCCCTTGGAAAAATAATATTTGGTCCTCCAAACAAATAATTTCCAGCTGCAGCCCTATACTTCCAAAAGTTCACAAGGGGAATCCTGTTTCACTTAATATTTAACATGTAAGATGTGTCAGTAACCATTATCTCTTATTTTATTTTTACTATATTTTTAATTGATATAATTATATATTGAAGTGTTGAACAATAAATAATTCAAAACACAAATATTTTCTTAGTAAGCGTATCTAAAAATATTTCTAGACTTTAAAGTACATAAAGAGAATTTTCATTTGATTGCTTTTATTACATAGTGATAATTATGGTAATGGCATTGTCTTACAATAAGATCCTCTTCATAGTTCTACTTATCATCTTCAACATTTTGGTTGCTTCTCCTCAATTTGGAACAAACCTTCAGGTCATTACAGGATAAATCAGCAGGATAAATCAGTGGTTGAGGCATATAATCAGTTTCTGTTGCAGTCCATTCCATGTACGAGGCCATGTGACACTGTCAAATTTCAACCAGATTCATACATAAAGCCAAATTAAAATCGATGACTCTGCATATACAAGCATTGCCGTACTTGGTGTGCTTTCAGCTCTTTAATTTTCCTGGCTAGATCGGTAATTCTACGAAGCTCACTACAAAAGAATCTAGCATTCGACGAAAACTTGTTGATGCCTAGCTAGCTAGTTACGTTGGAGATAATAGACTTCAATTCATTGTAAATGTTTCACGTGCACCTCGTTTCTGTTTTGCGTTTTGCATTGCTGGGAACATATATAGCACGACGAGTAGAATTTCGTTCATTTTATCCACAATTAACGAATGCAAAAGTATCTTAACCTAATTAGTTGTTGTGAAATCTGACTTTGATTTTTTTTTTTTTCCCGTCAACAAATAAATGTGCCATTGATTGAGATTCGCATCATATATTTGAAAACTGAAGAATCAGCACAGCCCCTTTATTGTCTTGTCCGGTTTAGTATCAATAATATAATTTAGTATATATGTCTTACATTGAATAAACTGAAAAAAGTTTGAAATATTAATTGTGATTAGCTTCTTAAGTACCTAGTGAATTTGAAGGGGGGGTGAAGGTGGGTTGTCTTTGAAATATTAACTTCAAATCTGGTCGTTTTCCTAAGTAACACTAATAGAAATGCATTAATTACCAATGGAAAAGTTGACCAAAATGTAAAAGATATGTTAGTAAGATATGCGTCAGTAAAAAACAAAATGAATATTACTAACGGAAAAAAAATTCATCCGTATAATTAAAATAGCATCAACAATAATATCATCAGAAATTGTTACTGATAGAATTAAACCGAAGAATTTTTTATAATTACCGACGTATTATCCATCGGTACATAAGGTTTTTTTTTTCTAGTTTATATTGTTAAAATTTGAAATTAGTATTTAAATTTTTCAAATTATTGTTTTAATTATTTACAAATTCATATAAATAAAAATATAATAAAATATAAAAATATACACTGTTAATTAAAACAAAACTATCAATAATAGAAGAAATAAAATAAAATAAAACTGTTACAGTATAATTCTAAAAATATAAAAATTCTTAAAAACTACAAATACTAAATGTGAAGGATGACTCGGACAGGTGGAAGTAGTAGCAGTGGTGGGAGTTGTGGATATAGGTGCAGTGGAGGTGGTGGGTGAAGTATGAGTGTGAGGAGGTAGATCATGTTTTCTTAGTCTACCCCTGCCTCGTCCAGAACCAGATCCTCGTTTTGCCATAAGTGATTTGTATAACATGTGTATAAATCAATAAACGTATTCAACACACATAACATACATATAACTATAAATGCAAAGAATTAAACTATAACATCAAAATATATATGCACAAAATTGAAAATATAAGACATATATTAACTAAATAAAGACACAACACACTTGACACCTCATTATTCAAAAAGTTGAGAACTATCTTCATACTCTTGGTTTCAACATTGTTGTCGAATTTGTCATCATTATTGTCATCCTCAATACTGGCCTCCCTCTCATCAGCCTAACGTATTGAATGTTATCTCAAGAGTTCAATTATGTCAACTTCCCTTGAGACAGAACATAGATTGGAGGGGATGTCGATATCAACAACAACTCTGGAAAGAATTAGATCATCAATTTGGTAAGTTTACTCAGATACTTCTTCAAACTCTACTGTAGTCTTTGGTTTGCATTTTATTACTATCTCTAGTTAGATTTGCATCTTCTAGGGTATAGCAGGTAATAAACTTGTCTTGTATTTTAGGCAATAATAAATGGATCAAAATTTTCATATATTTTAATGTGGTTAATCTCAATTATTATATAGTGATTATATTTATGTGTTCTCCTGGAACATGTTTGATCATAACATTCACAAGTAAATAACACTACCCTTTTAAGAAGTTCACCAAGGTACTTCAATTCAAGTATTTCATTAAGTACTCCATACCAATCACTTTCTCCATATCTAGTATCTCCTCTAATACAAACTCCAGTATTGTCAGTTTTCTTCCCCCTTTCTCATTTAGTTGTATGAAACTTGTAACTATTGATATGATACATTAGCCAACTCATAGCTCTGATTTTCGAATGCCAAGCTAAATTGTATAAGTAAAGATCGATTATACTATTCCTCTGATCATGTAACTAAATATAAAGATTGGAATATCAATCACATAATAATACAAAAATAAAAAATAGAAATAGTAAAGTAGAATCACTTTGTTACATGCAAATGATTTGAACCATTTCGGAAATTGTTCAAAGAATTGTTGACTATATAGTTGTTTGAAACAAAGTACAAGAGAAAACAACTTATCACAATTTATCATTATATAAGATTTGAGGAACTATAGAATAAAGAATATAATAAAATAGTTTATCAGTTATCTTCTGAACAACTCCACTTCATCACAAATTAGTTACCTTCTAAATGACCCCACTTCATCTCAATTTAGCAATATATGTAAATGTGCAGATTTTCATTCACTCCCAGGTAACCATCAATCTTTGTATTGTCCAGCAACATGGCCAAGTTGGTTGAATACTGACATATTGATCCCTTTACGTTAACTCTATTCTTTACCATTCTTTTGAACCCTCCTATTTCTTACTATAATGGGTACATCCACTTACATTGGACAAGTCTATATACCAGTGCTTCATTGGCCAAGTGTACAAACAAGTGCTTTATAGAGCCAAAAAGCAAGGAGGAAATATCTTCTTTGACTTACAAAGAATAATGGAAATGTTATTCTCCATAATCAAAAGATCATCAACCCTGAGAGTGAATAAATACAAATCTCTGAAATACTCAATCAACTCAGTCAACAGCCTCCAAACACAATCATGCAGTTCTCTCAATGCAACAAGTAGCAAACACTCCATAAATACATGATAGTCATGACTTTTCATGCCAAAAAACTTTTCTTGTGCAACATTCACACACCTACCCAAGTTTGAAGCATAACCATCCACCATTTTTAACTCTTGCACCTACTGACATTCATCTTGTCTCTACACAGAGGTCAATGTATAACTGACTTTAAGCTTACATCAATGACCATCTCTTAAGAGTTATAAATTTAACTCAAAGCGTCTATATATTGTATACCTCTAAATCCATCCTTGCCTTCTCATTATCTTTAGTTCGATCATTATTCATCATAGTGTGTATAGTATTATCAAATACATTCTTCTCAATATGCATTGCATCTAAACAATGACAAACTAGGTGATCTTTCCAATATGATAGTTCTTAGAATATACTTTATTTGGTCCAATTGTGTTCTACTCCATAGCCAGGTAATCTAATAGATGTACCAACTTTTATAATCTTTGGAAGTTACTTAATTTTATCCCAAATTTGCTGATTAGTTAGTCTAATAGGAGCCTCCTCACTCTCTATGATGTTCTTTCTAAATCCATATCTACTATGCCTATAAATATGATTCATATCTAAAAACCTTATATAACAGTCAAATTAAGAATTCTTTCCACCATACTCTAAAGTGAATGCTTTTATACCTCTATACATATCAGACACACCAATTTTTCCTTGCATCATCCATCCAGACAATATCTTATAAGCTAGAATTTCATTGATGTTTCATATCAATGTTGCCCTTAACTTAAAATTCTACTTGGTTGAGATGTCATAAGTCAAAACACTATCACACCATAAGTCATTCAATTTATCAATTAAAGTTTAGAGATAGACATCAATCTTGACCTTCAAATTATTAGGACCAGGGATTATAAAAGGTAAGAACAAGTAACGAACTTTCATGCATATTTCAAGCATAAGATTGTAAGGAGTAACAACCATAGGCTAATAAGAATATGGTTCACTAAATTGATTGTTGAGAGTAAAACCATCAACACATAGTTCTAACCTAATATTGCGAGGATTAGATGCAAAATCAGATTAGGTTTGATCAAAATGATGCCAAACTTCACCATGAGAAGGATGTGTCATTATACCATCACTCCTTCAGTTCTCAAAGTGTCACCTCATGTAAGATGCTAAACCCATTGATATATACAACCTTTTAAGTCTAAGGATTAGGGGTAGATAGTGCGATCTTTTATGCGAAATATCTTTATATGTCACATTTTCCTCTCTCTTCGGGTTAAACCTAAGCTCTCCACAGAATTTACAATGAGTCAAAGCAACATGATCTTTGTGATATAGCATATATCCATTCAAACATCAATCAATCTTCATTTCATGCAACCTAAGCATAGAAACTAATATTTTGGCTTGGTAAAAGTCCTTTGGGATCATTTTTGATTGTGGACTAATCTCACTCATCAATGAAGCCCACTGACCATAGAAACTTTAGCTTTGGTTCGCCTCAGATTTATTACTCAACATTGTTACCACCATAGACAACTATGAATGCACACAACCTTCCTATAAAGATCTATTCACTACCTCTAACAAATTATAAAATATCTGATCATCCAGATACGAAAGCTCTTTCGAAGGTTTAGAATACATTCCTAACTCATAGCCAGTAGCATCAAAAATTATTTTCTAATAATGACTAAAATTATCTTCCCAAGTGCCATTATCACCCTCTTTGTTACTTACATGAACACCCCAGTCGAACTACTTCCAATATAATCGACACCAGATTGATTCTTTGGTGGTAGGGCTTCACCATATTCAGTCCAAACCTAATAATTGGGCTTAAACCCGTCCTTATACAAGTGATATCTAATGGACTCTATGATACGTGCTCCAGAGGACACGAGGTTTCGCATTATTCTATGTCTAAAAATCTCCTACATTTACATTTTTGACAAGGAAACCTTACTGTCTCTTCAAGCGTAAACTGCTATATTCAAACACAAGCCATTATGAATTCTTCAATTTACTCATAAAATTTTGGTTTAATCCCTCGAACTGCTCTAGATTGCATTCCCTTATTTCACATTATGTAGACATATAACACACAACACATAATTCAAACGATAGGAAGAAACTCTAAATCTTCCCTTTGTCATGCAATCCCATCTTCCTTTTTCGATCCTATAACTGTATCCTTGAAATTTTAAGTCTCAAATATTTCATAAAGTTTAAAAACGGGCACAATATATATACCTAAAGTTTTCCAACTCACTCTAGTTAGTCAATACACCAATCATCAAATGTTCCAAATGAGATCTTTAACAATCAACATAACAAATAAATTAAGTTAGTTAATTAATTTAGAAACTAAAAACTTTAAGTAAAGAAATGGAATAACAAAAAGAGGCTAAATAAAAAAATTAAACTGATTAAAATACTCATTGACATATCACGAACGCAATGGTTGTCTCCAACGGTGAAGTAGAAGCTCTGGCAGCAAGAAAATGGCCTCGGGCCGTAATGGGGGACTAGAGAGAGAGAGAGAGAAGGAGAAAAAGAGACAGAGCTGCTTCAGTACAATAAGGAAGAAGAAGGGGCATTTGTGTTTTAACATTTTGTGTCATTATTGCCGACGGATAGAGCATTCGTGTTTTAATATTCTATGTCATTATTACCGACAGAAAATGCGACGGTAAAATGATAATGAAACGATTCGTTTCATTGATTGTCCATTATCAACGTAAAATTCGTAGGTAATATGGAAATTGAGCAGCCTCTAGCGGTAAATCTAAATTTCAAATACCCGACAGATTCTCTATTGGTAATTTATTAAGTTTTTAAATTAAATTATAAAAGAAAATATAATTACTTATTGATGGTTTAAATTTCCATCAGTAATAGTTTGGCACCATTAGGTGCGAACATTTATCAATAATTTTATTGATGAGAATTTAAACCGTTGGTAAAATTCCACATCAATAATTTATTTATTTTTACCAACAGATTATCCATCAAATTTTAACAAATTTCTAGTAGTGTAAATTGAAGTCCAGAAATTGAAACATTGTTTTCCTTATATTCAGGAAGGTTGAATATTCAATCTTGTGACCAAAAAAAAAAAAAAAAAGCTCCGTATTGTGAGTTGCCATATGTACTGTCTCACAACTCAGTATATAGGAAAGCTAAGCTGGGTTCTTTTTCATTTCATAAAGAGTAATGGTATAGCTTCCTAAAATCTTTCTAAACATCCTCCTAAATATTAAATGAAATAAAAAGCAGATACAATCAATATCTTGGAATCTTAAAAAGGAAATAATTCTTCTTTTATTTAATAATTAGGAGAATTTGTTAGCAGGTAAATCATTTCACTTTCATATAAATTTGTAACAATAGCATTAATCTCAGTTCAATTGGTCACTAGTAACTATCAGCTAAGTAACCAAAATTACTTTGCCGCCATTTAGGTCATATGCGATGGCTAGAAGGTTTGGTGACATCACAAACAAATTCTTGTTGGTCTTAATTATCTTAGGCTGCGCTGCTATATATGCCTCAGCTATGGTGGGTGGAAAACTCCAAGTGCATGAAAAGAAGTTCAAATGGAGGAGCTGGTATCATATTTGTCTACCTACAACGTGCTCTATGTGGAGGAAACGTATCACGTTTAATTGATGACCTTAAAATATATACTTACTTTTTGTTCGTTCTATTGGGAAAAAAAGAAGGCTTGGATCAGAAGTAACCTAATTTTCAATTTTCTAACTCTTGACTAAATAATATGTCAAAGGAATATAGACGAAGTTTATGTAAATTTAAGCTAGAGCTCAAATGGCTTGCCATTTGAGAGAAAACGAGCTCTGTCTCTTTGACCTGTTGCAGCAATTTTTTGACCAAAACCTCGTTTTTTTTTTTTTTTTCCTTTTGAAAATTATATAAGCAAACACTTATGCAAATAATATATAAGTTTTTTATTATTGTTTCGTAGCTTATATAGAAGTTGTTGCTTGCTTTTAGATATATAATTATCCGTTTACTACTGTAGCATTGAACATATCATAAGAGACCAAATCGTTTACTATTTGTTACTTATCGAAAATCAATGCGAAGTCGATTAGAATTTGATTAGAACAAAGTTAATGTTATATTGTTTACCGGTTGAATGTGGACTGAGATTTTTTTAGATTTTTTTTTAATATCCTCTTTTTATTTGAAATTCGCTCAATCAAATACTGTTAGTTAAATAAAAGAAACTTTAACTACACATCTCTCTCCAGTTGCGAACATTTTTTCTTTTTTTTTCCTAATCATCAATATTTAATTCGAAATGAGAAACAGGAGAAGTGATACTAAAAGTTTAAATCATTTAATATTAGTAAATGACAGAAGTGGAAACTAAAAAGGAGATTCATATTTTAGGTTGGAACTTATTATAATAATATTATTGACCGAGTCACAGAGACCTACTCCTTTTCATGTAGTTTTCTTAAATGGAAATGATCTTTATATGCATTCTTGCGTGCTCAGTTTTTGACGCCCTCTGTTGAAATTGTATGTGTTTAGGGAAAAAAAGAAAGTAAAATATTTAAAACAAAAATTGTTTGTGTTTCTGGACATTGATGTGATGGTATCTCAATAGGTGAGTTGAAATTTTTGCATACAAATAATGGGCCTCTTTTTTAAAATAAATTCATTGGGGTACTAGTATATAATCCCCCCCCCCCCCCAACCCTCCGGGCCGGGGGATTCTCGAATCTTCTCAACTGAAGCAATTTAAGGTAGGAAGTAAAAGCTCTGCTGTTCATCTTAGTTGCACATGCCAGGGCAAAATGCGCTTTGAGAATCAGATTCCACAGTATGGGAGGCATTATTACTTGCAATAGATTAAGATAGCCCATAATTGTCCTAGCTAGGAAACTATGGCTAGCTTATTGACTTACAAGCCCATTAATCACACCCATACATTGTTCACTTGGATCAATTTTGTGATCGCATAGCAAGCCCCGCCACCCCTGAAGAATAAAAGAATAAAGAACAGAAATTAAAGATTTTAGTATTTTGATATGGTAAGAGCAGCTGCTGAATAGATTGGACTTGTCCCGTTGTAAAATCATAAAGTGATAATGAGAAATAGACAGTCGGTAAAGGCTAAAGCAGACTTACACAAGAGCTTTGCACAACGGGCAACGTTATCCTATAATAATGGAAGATTCAATAAATTTTGCTCACTGTTTTTGCTCACTGTTTTTGTGCAAGAAAATAGTTATCACCACCACCTTTACAATTTAGAACACATCATCCAATTTTGTATGCATCCGTCACTTTTTGTACAGTTCCATCACAAGTTGTACTCAACAGAAAACTCAATTTGGCAAAGATCCTACCGACAACCACCGTATTTTAACCCATCAAAGAGAGGGAGGGAAAAAAGATTAGGTTCAGCCTTTCCTTGGATTCATTCCTCGTCCGTTGTCGTATTCCACTCCTCCAACCTTGTTAGGCACTCCAAGCAATGTGAAGTTTATCGCACTATCATAACCGAAAAAGAGAAAGTGGCTGTGACGGGGTAAGTGTGACTAAAGCAGGAACTACATCAAGTTTCAAAACCATAGAGTCAATTTGTAAGTTACATCCATTTCTATATACGATATAAATATTCTGTACTTAGCGGTTAACACACTTAGGTAATAGATGATACAAATATCCCACTTATATCCCCAAATACAGATGGTATCACCTAATAAAACATGAACCATCCCTGATCAACACTATAGATGTTACTCCATACATAAATATACAAATAAGCCCACCTGCAATGCAACCAGGTGGATCAAATGATGTGATCCACAGGTAGTTTGGCGGACATCCATAAACTATACAAATACCATGAAGTGTAGCTCATAGACAAATTGAGCTCAATACAGCACTATTAATATCTATAGAGTAATTGAAAGGTGACTTTGTGACAAGAGACCTCCAGGCCTTCTTTTTTGGGTTATAGATTTGAATGTACAAGGTTCCAGCCCTCTTATGGTGTCTGGACCGTCGTGTTTCTGTCAAATCATCGACACATTTATGTGTCAGTACATACAGCTCCCCATTTACTACTACAATACCAAACGACGAATTGTATGGAGCTTTTCTTGGAACACGAGACTCAAATAGCCAACGGTTTGAAGACATGTCGTATCTGCAAGGAGTATTCATCATTAAAGAAAAAAAAAGAAAAGAAAAGAACGAAAGTCAATAACAGATTTGTAACTTCAGAAGCTTTGGATTTGTAATTTACAAGCGAACGAGTAAAGCTATCAAGAATGCTGCGTGATCTCTACTAAGCATGTGGATTGCAAGAAATTCATGCAATACAGAGACTTATAGAGAAGGAAACAAACTAAAAAGCACAGAAATCAGTTAGGATACGTGTTTGAATGAATATACAATACATAAATCAGGGACAAAGCAATGTAAAACAGTTAGCAAGCATTCCCCTTCTAGTCCACTACATGATCGATAAGTAAGCAAATTAACCAATGCAATCATGCCAGTATCTCATTGTATTTTACAGACACCCGCATCATCCATTCTGTTATGAAAAATGTCAAATAAATGAAGCTCAAATGGCCTGGAAGAATGCAAGAAGATTTCCCACTGCATAATCATGGGTCAGTTAAGCAAAGCTTGATTATGCTTGCCCATTTGTCAAGATCCACTGGAGCAGGAAAAAAAGAGGTTTTAAAAGAGAAAAAAAAAAAAAAAAAGAGCCAGGGGGGGGGGGTGGTGGTCAAACCAAGAAAAATTTTCAAGTTCAATAAATCACAAAACATATTTTATACTTGCCAAGTCACTAGGTGTGATTACAAGCATTTGGCATAAATTTTATAACAGCACCTGGTTTCCATAATTCACACTACAGTTTTCACTGAAGTGTAAGCACTTCATATGTTTCCATAAATTTCATGTGTTTAATGTTCAAGCCACTCCAAACCTCAAGGATAGTCTATTTCAATTTCAGAAACATAATAATATTTTATTCTACACACGTTACACTTGACACTACAGTTTTCATTAAAGTGTAAATATTTTCTATGTTGAACTTAATAAATGAATAAATAAATCATGTTATTGACAGGTACAGGAGGCACTACAACTGCAACATATATTTTTTTCCCCTTAAATTACATTGGCTTATTTCCGCAAGAACCCAAATCCACAATTAATTTATTACAGAACCAATATAATTGGTGGTAACACAATGAATCAAGTCTAACCTTTTTTTTTTGTCTTTGGGGGGGGGGGGGGGTAATACGGCTGAAATTAAAGCTCAGACCCTACTACCCTACGTAACCCAAACCTGCACCTGCCCAACCTCCGACCTCCTGATGCGATATACAAAAGACCAGGGGTGTTGCAATAACAGGGAAGACCATATGAACAAAGAAATAGGTCAACAATCAAGTTGATAATTGTACAACAACCAAATTTTTTCTCCATTATACTGTCATGATAAGCTGTACTGTAAGCAACTATTTCTACAGTTACAAATTAAACTAAAAAACTAAAAAAAGAGGTATTCCATCTATACTCCAATAAATGCACACCATTTCTACACCAGCACACTTGGCAGAATCAGAATTTAACTGGATCCTTACTGGAATCAGGTCAGAAGTCAGTCTTGTTTGCCAAGACTCTATTGGACAAAAGCAAAAAAAAAAGAAAAAGGAGCATGCTTGACCAGAACAAAGTGGCCAACAAAGACTGTAATTTGGATGCCTTGCATATTTCTGACAAATGCTTTCTAAAGTCTTAAGTAGAAGAAGAGGAAGAACAAAGCTTTCCACTTATCCATTCTTCTATTTGGAGGTTGTACAAATGAGGAGAGCAGTTGCCCCTTTTACTTTCACCCTATGACCGAATCCAGGACTTCTAAACTTTAACTAGACTGACTAAAGTATTTTATGTAATAGACAAGTGTCTAAAAGGAATTTCTCAACAAGTAAGGTACAATGACATATCAAGCTTTAAAATAAAAAAAAAATAAAAAAAAAGGAAGAAGCTCCCACCCTTGGCACGAAGTGCAAACTTGTCCAATAAAGTGATGAGTTATACTTCAATAATAAAATTACTTTAGAATAAAACTTGAAATGCATTAAGAATTACTTTATTGCATACAACCAAGATGGCCCATGACTAGACCCCTCATTAAACTTTTTCCTCGCATACAGTGTCGTTCAACAACAGCTTCAAAATAATATCCCCAAACAGAGAGGGTATTTGATCCAATCCTAACTAGCAAGACTACAACAAAGTAGCAGAATGGGTTCCCCCATTAGTATGTTAACCAGGCCATTCATATATGACACCAAGATTCAACAATAGCAAATTGAATATTCTATCCATGTTTTTTAAGGTCTAGGACCCAGCATGTGACCTTGGCGGAGGGGCCTCCTTGTGAGGCTCCTAGGTGATCCCCTTACAGGGCTTGGGAGAGGGAAAAATGAGATAGAGAACAATTAGTAGGATCGAACCCCACTACTTTCTTACATGTTCCCAACCCTTACCAACTCAGCTACTAACACAGAACTCGGGTATTCTATCTTCATTACATACCTAACCAGCCTATCTGCATATAGCACCAAGATTCAAATTGGATATTCGATCCTCATTTTCAGATAAGGCCCAGTACCCATCATGTGCACTGGTGGAGGGGCTGCCTAACAAGGCCATAGGTGGCCCCCTAATGGGCCATGGAGGAGGGTGTTGGTATAAAGGAAGAAAAGGAAAATAAGATAAAGAGCATGCAAGGATGGAACCACGCTAGTCCCTCTTCACTCATATGGACTGAACAACCAAACAGGTCTTGGATATTCTATCTTCTTTATATGCTTATCAGTGATCACCTAATCAAAACAATTCATTGATACTCAATACCTTCAAAGTATAGGTCGTCCACACTACACACATTTATCGAACACCCCAAGTAGTTAAGTCACCTTTAATGATAAAAATCAAATCAGAATTAGCCAAGAACATCAAATTAAAACTAACGTAATGCAGAAGCACAAACTACATAACTGCTGATAGCAACTCATTAAAGAACCATCCAATCATAACAATCAGAAATTTAAAGGGGGGAAAAACAACAACAACAACAATAATAATAAGAGTAAATAATTTTTTCATACTAATATTTTAAATTTGACATAAATTTAGTCTTAGAAAAAAATTTTGACATCAACTCAGTCCTAATGCTTTGTGGTTGACATCAATTTAGTCTTAAAAACAATTTTGACATCAATCTAGTCAGACCACTTTAAGTTTTGACATTAATTTGATCCTAATATTTTGTGCTTTGACATCAATTTGGTCTTAACAAATTTTTTCTAAAATTAAATTTTCCATCAAACATTAGCATAGGACTAAATTCATGTTAAAATTCAAAATACAAGAACTAAATTGATGTGAAATTAAAATGTTAGGAATAAAAAAGATATTTGCTCTAATAAGAATAAAAAAGTA
The DNA here is from genome assembly GCA_031439595.1 of Pterocarpus santalinus. Classification (NCBI taxonomy): domain Eukaryota; kingdom Viridiplantae; phylum Streptophyta; class Magnoliopsida; order Fabales; family Fabaceae; genus Pterocarpus; species Pterocarpus santalinus. The sequence continues at coordinate 67,109,006 of CM062532.1, forward strand.
CCTCAAAATCTCATTCCCATCAAGCATGTAAACCCCAGGATAGGCACTCCCACCATCCTCAACCACAACAATCTTCCCAGCCCTCACCCTCTCCCCATCACCCCACATATCCCCAACCTCCCTCCACCCCCCACCACCCTCCAATTCCATCACCACCGCATCCCTATAATACTCGTCCACCGGAAACACCCCCGAAATCGTCCTCGACGCACCATACCCTCCCATCACCCAGAATTCCCTCCCTCCCCCACCAACAAACCCAACGCAACCCGCCCGAAACCCCGGCAGCCCCTCAACCGGATACCACCTGTCCCTCCTCACATCATACCGCTCCGCCGCTCGGATCCTCGTCCCGGCGGCGGCGAACATCGTGTGCCTGGACCCGCCGCCGGCGACGAGAATCTGCCCGGTTCGCGGGACTGCCGAGCAGGCGAAGCTCCCCCGCGGCGATAGCATGGGGGCGCGTGGGCGCCACGTGAAGTCGCGGAGGCTGAGGCGGAAGGTGGCGGAGGAAGGGGAAGGCCGGTCGATGGGGAACGAGCGGGTGTCGAAGAGTGATCCGCCGAGGACGTAGAGGTGGTGGCCGAGAGTGACGGCGGCGAAGTTGCAGAGGCCGTAGACCTGCGGGTTGCAAGGCATGGTGGGGAGGGGGCACCACGCGAGGTTCTGGGGGTCGAACAGGAAGGGTGAGGCGATGGACGGGTCCTGGGGGAAGATGCAGAGGAGGTGGTTGCGGCGGCGGTGCAGGAGGGCGGAGAAGAAGGGCTTCGAGGAGAGGACGCGGTTCCATGACTTGCAGGTTTGTTTGATGCGCGCGTGGTGTGAGAATGGGACCATCGAGAGGATTAGGGATGCGACGTCGTTTGGGAGGCCCGGGATTAGGGTTAGGTATGATTGGGCCTCCGCCGTTGATGGTGGTGGTGGTGGTGGCGGCGGCGGTGGAGAGGATTCCGGATGAGAATCGATCATTTTTTTTTTCCCCCTTTTTTTGGGTTTTTGTCTGGTTGGAATTGCGACTGTGTGGCGTTTGTAGCTCTGTTGTGTGAGCGTGTTTTTGTTTCTGTTGTGTCAACGCTCGGGGGACTTTTGCCGTCGAGTATTTATTAAGTGTTGATTTGTCAAAATCTTAGCGATAAAGAAAAGAGAACAGACAAGAAAGGGGAAATGCCTTTTCTTTCTTTCTTTTTTTTAATATATATTTCTTTTTTCTTTTCCTTTTGTGCAAGATAGCGGAAGTGGGGCAGTTGTTGACATTTTCCTCGTCTTAGTAAATCTTACTCATGATTCTGTGTGTTTTTTTTTTTTTTAATCTTCGGAGTGATCTTACTACAATTCTTACTCCTAACTGGAACGCCTTTACTTATAAATTACTCATAACTGAAATGCCTTTATTTAACGGATTTGATTTGATTTTTATTTGAAATTAATTTTATTTTTTTATTTCTCATATATATAATCCATTTGAGGCAATTTTATTGGAGACGTGGTTGAATATTAAATATGGACATCTCTTTTAAGTAGATTCAACCATAGTTCTCCACATTAATGCATCATTAAATCATTAATATAACAAATTTTTATATAATTATCAAAAGTTCTTAACATGTATATAATTGCTAGCACAAGACCCGTGCTACGCACGGATGAAGCACTCCTCTAGTACTTACATGTATATGTCAGCTGCCTATTCAATTTTCTTAGTTACTTAATTGCGATTAAGTAACATGTATTAGAACCAAATAATAGAAAAAAAAAAGGGGGGGGGGGATGGATCCCAAAAAAGCAAAATAGTAAAAAAAGAAAAGAAAAGAAAAGAGTTATTCCTCAATTTCAATGGGGTAAGAACTTGAATGGTAATAATAGTATTTTATAATTTGATGTAAAGTTATAAATAAATAAACTTCTATTATAAAAAAAGATCCTAATAATGAAACCATAAATAAATTAAGTATATAAAACATAATTACCATTGATATTATTGTAAATCACTATCAATAAAGCAAAAAAACATAATTAGGGCCTAAAGTTTTCAACATTATAGGGTTTAGAGATTACAACTCAAACCATTTCCAAAGTTGCATTATAGCAAAATCAAAAAAAAAAAAATGCCAAAAGAGCATATAATTTCATATGCAATTGAAGTTACAAACACTATCTAGTTTAATGTTCATTAGTATATCAAGTTGATGACCATGTAAAGTTTACACACTAAAAACAAAAACGTTTTAACCGTCTATTGAGCAAAACAATAGGAAAAAGGGGACGAGTGGTTGCTGAAAAAAACAAAATAACCAAAAAAAAATATAAAATTGGGTAGCTATATCAACTTCTACGTAATTTTGTCTATAGTCCAATAAAAGAAAAATATTTATTCTCTCTTTATATATAATATTTCTTTAGTTTATTTATATTTCGTACAAAATATTAAATCTCATAAAATGCAATAAATAGTTATTTTTTTAAATAGTTAAAACACATAAGTCTTTAAGAAATAATTTTACAAAATATTTAGGATAATAATTTCCCTTTACAATAGATAAATTTAAATTGATTATATTATTTTTGTTAAGATAAAGAAAAATGGAAAAATAATTATATTAATAAAATAAAAATTTCATAATAAAGAAATATATGGATTCATAAGCATAATTTATATATGTGGGATATTCATAAAAGGTTTTAATGATAATTTATCAACAAAACAAACAAAACAAAACAAAAAAATTCTCTACCCCATCTTCCCGTTCTCCCCTATTGTTTTTGAGTAAGGAAAAATGATTGAAAATTTGAATTAAATAAAGTAAAAAATTTAAAATAAAGGAATTGGATTGATAAGCATAATTGTGAAAGATACTTAAGAGATTTTAGTGTGAATATTTTTGGTGTAAAGGAATTGGATTGATTAGCATAATAAATATGTTTAGTGTGGAGGATTTTAACATGAATTTATCTTTTTCTTCGTCATATAGTAAGGATCATAAATGTAACTCTAAACAATACGTAATTATAAATTTTTTTATTGGAACTCAAATCTACTCCTCACAATAGAAGAAAAAAGGTTGACTCCCTCTTTATATGTAATATATTTAGTTTAATTATATTTCATGCAAAATTTTAAATTCCAAAAAATATAATAAACAATTTATTTTTAAAAAAAATAACACAAAACTTTTTGAGGAATAATTTTCTAAAATATTTAAGATAATAACTTATCTTTTTAATAGTTGAATTTAAATTAATTATATTATTTTTATTAAGAACTATAGTATAGTAAGGCATTATTTTTAATTTATAGTATAGCACTATAGCAACTACTATAGTATATCATTATAGGCATTAGATTTCTTTTTTATTGATATCTATGTATAGTGCTATAGAATAGCACTATAGGCTTTTGTATTTTTTAGAATTCTTTTTGAATAGATGTTTTAGAACTTCATCTAAAATTTGGATGACGTGATATTTCTAAAATAATCCATATTGATAACTAAAATGTATAAACTGAAATGTAAAGAATCAAAATTACAAATGTGCATTGCACCACAGCAAATGCAGAGGTGGTCTTTCCTAAAAGTCCTAATAGCGTTTTGAAATTTGTGTCCTATTAGGCAGCCAAATCTATAAACAAAAAATCATGAGAATGTATAAAGAGAAATACATAAGTTTGAGTTTTATAGTTTTTCTGCATTAAAAGGAAAACTCCGCTTGAATCTTGATGAGCCCGTGCCTTTCACCTGAATTTATTCCAAAAGCCAAAGCTTAGGCCCTTGAGGTCGCTGAAGCTCCAATAGTTAGAGGTGGGCATGAGTTGGGTCCAGTGGATTTGGAGGGTCTTTTTCAACTCAATCTGCTAAGCAAAAAGGTGAGTTGGGTTGGGTTGGTTGAGTAAATTACTCTTTTTAATTCGACCCAATTCAACCCACTTATGAGTGGGGGTGGGCATGGGTTGGATAAGGTAGATTTGGAGAATTTTTTTTTGACTCAATCCGCTCATCCAAAAAGTGAATTGGGTTAGGTTAAATTGAGTAAATTTTTCTTTTCAACCTGATCCAACCCAACTCACTTATGAGTAGGTTGGGTCAAGTTAAACTTGCAGGTTTGATCTATATTTTTTTTAAAAATATTAAAATATGTCAAAATATATAATTAAGTATAATAAATCTAAACATATATAATATAAAATATGAAATAAATATCAAATCTTTTAATAGGCATAGCAATCTCAATATAAATAAATTTGACAAAATAGTCATAAGTTTTAGAAATTTTCAAAAAACTATATTTAATAAGTCTTAGTAGTTTCCAATATATATATATATATATATATATATATATATATATATATATATATATATATATATTCCTAAAAATAAAACAAACAATATAAGTCTATTGAAATTTATGTCATCACATATAGCATATGGATTAACATAATTATTAATCTCACTCTCAAATTTTTCAAGATAATATCATCCAAACGATCTATAAAATACTCCATCAACTTATCATAGATGGGTTAAGTTGGGTTGTATAAGTTGAAAATTTTTAAACTCACAATCCAATCCATATATCATGAATTAGAGTTTTTCAACCTGACCAAACTTATTAATTCATCTCAACTCGTATTTTGTAGATTGGAATGAATTGAAACCTGTAGAATGGTGGGTTGACCCAACTTGATGCCAAATTCTATGTCAACCCCTGCATTAAGTTTAAACCTCCTTCTCATTAAAAATGTAAGGATCAAAATAATCATCATACATATGGAAAAAAAATCCAATATTGTCCCCACCAAAAAAAAAAATCCAATATTGATAACTCTAAAAAATAATATATTTTTAGACAACATTTAATTTTTATAAAAAAAAATAGAATCTAAGTATATTCAAAATGGTGAATCTAGTCTGATGCTTTGATGACACCCCTTGGAGATCCGAAAAAGTCATTCTATACAAAAGCATTGAGGTAAACTTCACTAACCTACAAATTGAAAATCACCCACAAAATTTAGCAAAAGTTACATCGACATTAAAAAATCCTTGTCTTTGATTTACTGGGTTCAACGGACCGAAAGATTTGATCAATGACCCATACGACAAATCAGAAGGAATCAAAGTCCCTGTCACCCACCAACAGGAACTCAGATTGCTGTCAACCTAAAAACCAACCTGTTATCAACTAAAATGAAGAAAAATTGTGTCAGATATTCCTTCCAGCGGTCCCACATCCATTTGAATGTATGTGTAAGATAAAATAAAACTAAATAAGTAAATTAGAAAATTAATAATCCTATAAAGCATGCTACTTAAACCTGGCAAAAACCATTGACAATCTAGTGAGTGAAGGATATAAGTAATGATTTGCACAAACATTTTTCTATTATTTTTCAGAAGCAAATATGTAGTTAAACAATGTGCACAAGATGCATTTATCTTTATCCACTTCAATTGAATAAATAATTTATAAATCTTAATTTTCGTCATTTCAACCTACAATCCTGTCGTCACCCATAGGATCTGTTTTTTCCTCAGAAGACCAAGATCTATCTGCTAATTCACTTAAATCAAAAGCTTCAAGGTTGCAGTAATTCTAGGTTCTTATATAAATAGTCTTGTTTATACTCGATAAAGCACTATGGAACTCCTAGCCCAAGCTTTAGCAACTGACAGTATCCTCCAAATACATTAAGATCAAATTCTTCTTGTTGACACATAAAAGCAGGAATTACATTAAACACGCAATCAATGACATAAAGCAGGAATTACATCAAACAGGAGGAAGAAACCATAAACTCATTGAACCTGCTTTGATACTTTTATGAGATACCTATTGCAGCCATGGTGTCTTCCAACAAAGACATAAAGTATCAACCAAATGAAATCAACAATGTTTTCTTTGTATGCTAAAGCCCATAACACTTTTCTTAATCAATGTGATTGACATTGATCGTTAATCTCCAACATAAAATAAATCTTCAAATATCTTCCTGCACATAACCTTTTTCAGTTTTTATTTGTATTTGCTAAAGGTAGGCTAAACCTGGCTTTCCAGTGAGCTTTCAGGAAATTAAAATTATATTTAATCAAAATCAATACCGAACAGTATGTTAACATGTCTTTCAGCATCATCTACTTCTTCCTTTAACACCATCCCATTTTCCTCCTATGAAACATGCACAAAAAAGGATGAAGAGAAAAAAACAAACACATAAAGCTAATGCAGGGCCAAAAAAAAAAATCTGATACTGATTGAATAGCTAGCAGAACACAAAACCATTTTTCTAAAATAATTAAGTACAAACTCACAATTCTTGCTCTTCCAAAAGCACCAGCACAAAGAACACAAAACCATTTTTCTAAAATAAGTAAGTACAAATTCACAATTATTGCTCTTCCAAAAGCACCAGCCCTAACATAAGCCCATGTTCCTGGAAGCATCCCCAACCAGGTGTATGACAATTATTAATTAGCTTTAAATTGGACATTGTTCCGAACCTGTTTTGTCTCTTGGCAAGAGTTTACACTCTAAACCAAGATTAAAGATCTAGATCCGTAAATTTTGGAGGATAGAGTGAGCAATATAGGATTAGGAGGAATCATCCATCCTATAACCTTGGAAGAAAATGGATCTGTCATCACCCCAGCCCTTTGGGGGATGATGGGAAGCTGTCGCCAGACCATGAGACGCCCTCAGTAGCAGAAACAGGTTCCGGGTACTAGTTTCGATATTTTCTGGTTATGGGTGACTGTTTCAGGCTCTAGGATGTGCTGATCTGGTATAGGTTCGTGAACTTGGTTAATGGTGAGGTCTGGGTATGCGAATATTGGTTGTGGGGGTCAAGAGTGGGTGTGTTCTCTTGTTTTTCTTGGGTTCCCCACATCTCAGAGTTGTTTTTCCCTTATGTTACTGTTGCTTCTCCTGGGACCTTGGGCTCCAATGTGTTCCATGGTTCAATGCAACAGCAGGGCAGAGCCCTCTTTAACCATCATGAAAGTGGCTTGTCTTTGGCCTTCAAACACATGAACATCACCTTTTGGGGCACCGGCCATCAGATAACCCATTTGGTTATGGCAAAGGGTATATAGGGGGTAAGCTATCAAGAATCTTCCCTTTCTGGTATAAACTTAATGCAGGCTTTTCTGGTTGTTGGGTTTGGAAAGTGACAGGTCAAAGGCTGTCTTCGCAGGGCTTCAACTATTCCAACCATTGGGCTGTGGGTAATGTCCCTCTTTAGAGGCTTCACCTCCTAGGGCAATACAATATCCCAAAATCCTTTCAATCCACAACATAAATAGTTTTCAAAGGGGAACATGGTCATTTTCCTAGGAATCTGTTAATTAGGGCATCATCCTATGCACCTCTTATTCTATGGATGACCACATTCTCTCTTTTAACCCCTTTTCATGTTTTAATTAATTCTTTAATTACAAAATTAATTATCCTTTAACTGAATATTAAATCTAGGTAACCAACATACATTCATGAGATCTATACATGTTCAAATGCAGCTCAAGAGAAACAAAGCAGGACAAATTCCAATTAGACATACAACTTAATAGAAATCTTGTCACTCTCATTATTTTCATTGCAACTATAGTTTCCTGCTACGAAAGCAAGAGGAACCAAAATTCAGTAACCATCAATTAGGTTCTATGGAAAATTATAAAAGGTTCAAATTTGATGACATGGACTCCATGTTTGAGTTTCTGAACGAACAAATATCCTGACATTGTACCACTCTAATATTTTCTTAGAAAATAGGGAAAAAAAAGTTTAAACTTCTTTGTTGAACGACCATAGCTACTCAATGTCAATAGGCATTTATAGCTACGAATTTATGGATCATCAATAATTAGTTAAGAATCTTGTCAAGGGTATCAAAGGTCAAGCTAAGATTATGCATTGATACCAACAATCTTTTCAAATTTTTATTCATGTATGACAATAAAGAGAAAAGCAGCCAGCCAAAAATTAGTGCCTAATAGGCATAATTAGATTTTTGTTCATTAGAAGGTTAACAGATTAAAACTACATATACATTTAAGCAAAGGAAATATTCATCCCTGATAGAGAAATTGGTGTGCGCCACTATCATCTGGGTTCTATAGCAACACTATTTATCAAAAGTTGTAGTGTGCCTATGTAGTGTGTTTGCCGTGAAATAAAAAGAGACCTTAAAAATATTTGACCTTATTAGACTTGGGAAATAAATTTTGAGAGTTGGAAGCTGTGCATAGATGTCATGTGTCATCTCTCTTCTTGTTTGTGGTTCTTGAAAATATCATTCTATTATTAAATGGAGTACAATCTATTATTATTTGTGAGTTCTTGAAAATGTCACTTTATTATTGGATATATATAATTTTATCTAAATCAGTCTGTTATTGAATAGAGTATAATCTAGTTAATGCTCTATGAGCATTTAAAAATAATTTCTCTAAAAAGAGGGTATGAGCCAATAATATTTTGTGTAATTTTTTAAAATTTGTTAATTTTGAGTAATATATTCTTTTTGGATTTAATTTATATACACTGTTAGTATAAAAAAGTTTGACACAAATATCGAATCATATATTGCCATATCGGCAGAAGTGTTTGACACAATCTCTTACTAACTTAAAAATCTTACAAATATAAGTATTTGATTGAATGATAATATAAATTTTTTTTATATTATTAATGCATAGCAATTAAATACTTTTTTTAATGTTACATTGATAATTTTTATTATTATTATTATTATATTGACTAATATTTTTTTTTGTTCTATGCTCATGAAGCACAAATTGAAAATAGCAAATCCACTCTTCTCTTTTGTTAAATGTTTAAATTTGATTGATTTGATTTTCATTTGTATTTAGATTAGTTTGATTTGATTTAATTTGATATAATATTTTATTATATTATTGAATATTTTTAATGATTACAAATCCACTAATTTTTAAAAATTCAAAATTCTAAGAAAATGCCATCTAGGATATGAATTCTATGGGTTTAAATGTCGTGATGATAGGTTTAGAATTAAATTTGATTGATTTGATTTTGATTTTGATGTTAATTTTGATTTGATATAATATGTTATTATATTTCAATATTTTATAATATTTGATTTGATCTAATGGTTATAATCAAGTTACACTAGTGTAATTTTAAGTAATTACTATACTATTGAATAATTTTTATTGATGTAATTTTTCCTAAAATCCACCGTTAGATTCGAAATTTATATCTTATAGATCATCTTTACAAAATTTTATTTTAATTAAAAATAATTTGATATACTTTTTGTATACATTAAAATCAATACAGTATATATATATACACACTTTTATTGGTATTCAATTTTGATGAAATTTGGCACAAATAATCTTGATCATGAGTAATTGTGATTCTACAGTTGGATCGATAAAAGGTATATCTTATAGAAAGTTCTAGGTGGTGTAACTATGCTTAAAGTTATACTGATATAACTTAATCTGGATCCTTAATTTTAATATTTGAATATAATCATTTTAGTTTATGATCCATCACTTCCAATTTTATCTATCACTTTATTATTGGATAGAATACAATCTAATTAGTACTCTATAAGCATCTAATAATAATTTCTCTAAAAAGAGGATGTGAGCCAATAACATTTTATGTTATTTTCTTTTTAAAATTTTTTAATGTTGAGTAATTTTTTTTTAGATTTAATTTGTATATATTGTTAGTATAAAAAAGTTTTACACATGCTTCCAATCATATATTGTCATATCAGTAAAAGTATTTAACTCAATCATATACTACCTTAAAAGTCTTACAAACATAAGTATTTAATTAGATGATAGTGTAAAATTCTTTTATACTGTCAATGCATAACAATTAAAGTCTTTTTTTTTGTTATACTAACGATTTTTTATTATTATATTGACTAATATATTAATTTTTATTATATGATCATGAAGCACTAGTTGAAAATACCATATGGCAAATTTACTCTTCTTTCTTATTAGATGTTTAGATTTAATTGATTTTAGTTATAATTTTCATATGTACTTTGATCGATTTGATTTGATTTAATTCGACTTCGATTTGATTTGACTTAATTCGACTTCGATTTGATTTGACTTGATTTTGATTTAATTTTATATAATATTAATATTTTTGATTATTTTTTATGATTATAAATCCATTAATTTTAAAAATTCAAAATTCGAAGAAAATGCCACCTAGGATATGAGTTCTATGGGCTTAAATGTGTTGATGATAGGTTTAGATTTAAATTTGATTGGTTTAATTTTGATTTTGATTTGGTTGAATTTTAATTTGATATTGATGTTAATTATGATTTAATTTGATTTTAATATTTGAATATAATGATTTTAGTTTATGATCCACCTATTTTGGACTAAGATTAGAAAGTCCAACTCAGCCCAAGATTGAGTAGACTAACTTGGAACCCACACACTATTAATATGAGGCCCAACTTAGAACACAAATAAAGGAACCCTTCATGCAACGCAAGGATAGGATTGTTAAAACAACATCCACGATCATACTAGAATTGCTCTCACCAAACATGCTGTCTGTAGATCTCGGACCCACCAACGAGCATCAAGCCGTTGAGAGTCCTGGGACACTCCCTGGAATCATGGAACACATCTTTTCATGCTAAACAACCGACCACTATAAATTGGTGGCTAATCATTGAAATCAAGTACGTATAATACACTCTATACCTAGTGCCTCTTGCACTCCCTAATTTAAGTGTTGAAGTCCTTGCAAGTACATCCCTCACCATTATGAAAATCCAACCTCATCTTCCCAATATTGAGATTTTAGCAACCTTAGAGTCCCAAACTCATTCGGAGCTCATTCAATCTCCAGTTTCAAGTAACCTACCTTTGAACACCACCACTTACAATTTTATCTAAAATATCACTCTATTATTTAGTATATTACAATCAAGCTAATATTTCATGAATAACTAATAATAATTTCTCTAAAGAGTGGGTATATGCTAGCAATATTGTGTAATTTTCTTTCTTAATTTTTTCTAATATTGGGTAGTATATTTTTTTATGTTACATTGACAATTTTTTATTATTATATTAAGTAATATATTATTTTCTATTATATGCTCATGAAGCACCAATTAAAAATACTTTATATGTACACATAATATATAAGATGCAAGTTAACATAGTATCCCATAATCCATATATGCACAGGTACAAGGTGACTTATATTAATTTGAAAGTAAATAGCCCTTAGAGCGGCTATCCTTCCTTTCAAATTTTCTTTTTTAAAAAAATGTAGATATGCTATTAAGCGTGAGTGTAGTGAGTTGGTCTCATATCATTTTAAGATTTGTTTTGATTTTATTATTTCAGAAAGAAATTATTTTTGAATGTTTAATTTAAAAAAATGGTTGTTTTCTACTTCTTTTAAGTTTTTAAATAAAAAATCTAAGGAAATTCCATATAAGCATGGAAGTCAATGGGATTGTGTATGTTAATAATTATTTTTAAAATCATATAAAAGTTAATATTTAATTTATACTACTAATAAAACAAAAGACAATATATAGAAACTTTTACTTGTGTCAAAATATGATGAATTCTAGCTATTTTCATTTTAAAAATTTTTTAATTAAAGAAATAAATTGAGTATACATACAATTAAAAAAATGAAAAATATTCAAATAATTGGCTCACTTGCTATTTTAATACAAGAGAATATAAGGACACAAATCATGGAAATCAATAAATTTGATTTATTTTTAATTTAGCCAAACAAAGGACACAAATAAATATGATTGAACTCACTTTTTTATCAAAAAAAGAAAAATAAAAAGGAATAAGTGAAAATGAATAATTCCTGCTAATGGAAATTAAAATAAAAAAGTAAAGCTAAATGGTTGGATTGTCATTGGCGCAAATTATCAGTCAATTTGGCAATCTTATTTCCGTTGGGGTGTTTGTAACAAAATAATTATAAGGTCATTAATTTAAATATAAATTTATTTTTATTTTTATTATTTTAATACTTTAATTTTAAATATTTTAAATTTTAATTAAAAATAAATTAACTGTATTTACAATAAAAATCTATGAAACAAAACAAGAAATATAGTTTATCAAGAAGTATTTTAAAAGATTTAAAATTGAGGTAATAAATTTTAATTTAGAACTTTTATTTTCCATTCAAAAATGCATTTGTCTAATAATGATTACTATTTTTTATTTTGATTTTTAGTTCATAGTTGAACATTATATATAGTCATTCTTTGATATTTATACTTATATTTCATGCAATGTAAAATAAGACATTGAAGATTTCAAATGAATGTGAAATCATAAAGACCTTATTAAATTTATATTTATCTTTTCCTTATTATTAGATCTCATGTTATACTTTATGTTTACAATTAATTTATTTCTTATGTCAATCTCTATCATTTTTGTATTAAATAATAGTTTGTTACTTTATAGTAGAACTAAATTACTTATTGTATCTTATAACTTACTTAAATTATAGTTATAATCTCTGTACTTGAAATAAAATTTTTAAATCTCATGCATTACATGGGCCGCAAAACACGAGTTAATTAATATTATAAGAGAGCCATTAAAAATGGACTAGTAGTGAGAAATTTGAATCTTATACTTAAAGTCATAGATTCAAAATTCAGTTTTGCTAATGTATCCCAAAAAAAAAGTTGATAGTATAATATATTTATACTAAAAATATATTAAAATTAATCTCTTTTATATTTTTAATTTTAATATTTTTAATTAAATTATAATTTAATTGAAGTTCAATCATAAATTTACTGCATTACTAGCTCAATAATTGCAATTCTCCATTCTATTTTTCTGTCACTCATTTTTTCGTTAAACCAAATTTTTTTTTATGCCATTGCCAAATTTTGATTGGAAAACAAAAACAAGAAAGAAGACAAAAAAATGAGACATTACGATCCACTGAATTCTATCATCTAAAATCTAAAATTTATTATAAGATTCGCTGTGACCTTTTTTTATTTTATCATGCAATTCCATTTAACGAAAGAAAGGGCCAGGCCCAACTACATCTGCATCTGCGGGGACGAAAGAAACAAACAAAACATACAGCCCTCTAAGGAGAACAAACTCCAAACCCATGCCCGAATCTAACTTCAGTCCAGGTTGGTCCATACACTTTAAATGGACTGAGTTTAATGGTGGGATATAAACGGGATCCCAATTTTTTGAGTTGGGGTTCAACCTTCAAGTGGGCAACTGACCAAAAAACGAAAAAACCCTTCAACTGGGGAGGACAAAGGCTTCATCGAGCATTAATCTTGTTGCCACTAGTGACCAAAAAAACAAATCTTGTTGCCGCTTGTTCAAATACCATCACTTTTTTCAAGTGTGAGGTTAGTCGTGAACTTTCAGCAACATCTAGTCTGCTAAAAGTATGATAAAAATTGGTAAAAGTATAATAAATGTTGCTAAGAAGTATAATAAAGCGTTGTTTAAACCTTTTAGTAGCATAGTTTAAACGCAACATTGTAAAAATGTTACTAATGTAAATAGTAAAACTTTTTCATAATTTACTAAATTTCAATTATGATATAGTTTGATTTTTAATTTTGAAGGAGAATGGAGGGAAGAAAAAGGACTTAAAGAGTAAAATAAACTCATAATTATTTTTTAAACCTCTTCTCTTTTTTCCTAAAATAAAACTCATAAGTACATCTTAAGTTTTTTGGTTTTTGGTGATCTTAGAAGATTCGTTTGACATATTTGATAGGATAAGGTCTCATAGTATAAGATATAATTATATAAGATCTGATAAAATTTTAATTTTATATAAGCTTTAGTACATTATTATATAAAATATTATTTATACGAGATAGTATTATTCTTTCAATATTACAAATAATTCTAATCAAAAATAAAAATCTAATAAAAAAATATATTATAATAAAACTAGTAATTTTTATTAATTATAAGTAATAAATAAAACACATTTTAAGAAAAGGTTAAAAATGTTATAGAGAGAAGATGCAACTAAAAAAGTTACTTTTTTAAAGTATTGTTTCAAGACTTAAACTGAAATAGTTGACTTTTGAAACAGACCACATTATTGATTATTAACCACCATCATGTACTTGTTATTTTTATTTTAAAGCATGTCAATAATTAATCTTCATTAATAAGACTTAAAATATGATTTATCATGGAATAACTCTATTGCCCCTTGCAATAATAAGATAAATGGTTTTGCTATATTTGAGAGGAAAATAAATAAGAAAAGAAAAGTGTGTATGTGTTTCTTTTTAATTATTGATTCAAATTTTAAAATTTCAGAAATCAACGTACGGCAAAGAAGAAGTAAAGTTGTGTTTCGGTTGTGGGCATAATAATATGATGTGCAGGGTACACTTCATTCCAATAATAAATTCAATTTTACTTTGTTATGAAAAAAACAAATGCCTCGTATATGTTGTTTAGAAGTAAAACATCTGGTAAAAGCCACTGGAGTAGTTGAGTGTAATAGTAGAAGCATTATCTGCAAGAGCTTTCCAGGTTCAGGCAAAAGAAGGAATTCCACTTTCATACACAGCTTTCTCCATTGTACAATTGCTAAGCAACATCCAAAAACAGTAGCTGAGCAAAGTGGCAGATGAAGTACCCCTACTGAGATCTTAACTTTCTGTCTAAGCATGTATGAAAGGTGAGCTTCAATATCAACATATTCTTGGATCAGCTTCTCACCCTCCCTCGGCTTTGACGGCTGAAGTGTTTCTTGTAAGAGATCCATGCGTCTTTCTTATTAGATTGATATTGTTTATTTGTAGGTCAAAAGTGTACATATAAAAAGAGAAAGAAATAAGACAATACTTTACTCTTCTTAATATATATATATATATTCTATGGGAACAAAGTCATATATATTTTTATAACGTATAGTTAACTTTTCTTCTTTACTTGTAACAGTTTGGACTACTGAGCAAGACAAAAAGCTCCATGGAAGGGAACTATGTGGCAAGAAACACGCATAAAGAGGATAATGGCTTTGGCTTTGAGGAGCACACATGGGGAACTTCATGGCGTGCGAGGAACTATGCCTGTAGCTTTTGCAAGAGAGAGTTCAAGTCTGCTCAAGCATTGGGTGGCCACATGAATGTTCACAGGAGGGATAGGGCAAGATTGAGATCGTCCTTATCCTCATGGGTTTCTGATTCTCCTAAACCTAATCCTAGCATTAAGCCTAATAATAACCCAACTCATCTTTCACCCTCTTCACCCTCACATAAAAGTTCTCCACTTTATAGCCCTTCTCTCACTTTGTCTTCTTATTCATTCTCCCCAGCTTCCACAAGTGGAGATAAGAAACCAAGACTTGCATCCCAAGTTCCTCTTTTGAGTCCTCAAAGCAGGGAAATTAAGATGATCGGCAAGAACACAAGGAGTGCTTTTGGAGCTGAGGGGCTAAAGGGTTGTGCAATTGAGGATGAACAAAAGGTTTTCAAGAACAATGAGCACAACATCACATTGGAGTTGGGAATAGGATTGCTTAAACACCCGAATGAGAAGTTAGATTTGGAGCTTCGACTGGGGCATTAATTAATTTCTAGCTATATGCAGCTTGGTGCAACTTTTCCAACAAACATGTGGTGCTTATCCAGCACTACAGGTTTGCAACTTTAAATCTGTTTAAACTCTTCTTGCACCAGTTATTTGGTAACTCATCTAATTAGCTGCTTTAAATCAAATTCTGCAATTTTTAGTACCTAATGATTTTGTGAGTGAGCTCTTCTAATTGGTTGCGTTAAGGTTGGTATAGCTAGGTCTATTTTCTTTTGTTTTTGTCTCCCTTTCCTTTCTGGATTCTAGCCACGGCAAGGTTGATCCTAGGTGCGTAGAAAACCTGTTTGGTGTAATGGACTAGTGCACCATCGGTTTGGCATTGAGAAAGTCCAAACCATAATTTGAAAGATGTAATCGGAGTTGTAACTCATTTCAATATCTCTGACAAAATTACATTCAGTTACATTTTTAACATGATTTTTTATTATTAAATTACGGTTTAAGCATAAATGAAAAAAAGTTATTTTTCCATCAGATCAAACTATATATAGTTTGCAAATTATAAACCAAACAAAACCCAATTGATGGAATTTGAAGGCCACAAATCACAGAGAGAAGGAGATGAAACTTGGGAGAGATTCTTAATTTTCAAAATGTTCTATACGTCTCAGTTGGCAGTCAGATTTTGCTCTTCGTCTTCACTCTTTACCTTAAGCGTCTCACTGACAATGAGAAGAGTTTTTGTTTTAGTTTGACCGAATATGAATATTTAATATGACTTCCTATGAACAATAATTAGTTTCCACAGTAGTCTCTCAAGATAGATGAACATGTGATCCAGAATACTCTTCATGATATCCATGCATTTTCCTGGGTATACGCACCCGTAGCCTTTATGTTTCTTGAGGGTATTAGTTTCTGTCATGTTCTTTCTTGGAAACACACAGCCATGTTCAAAACTGTGATCATTTAGATGAAAAGATTTTTTTAATCAACCCACGACCGCAATTTTGTAAGTCATGTATTAGTATACATTTATATGTTTCAATGACCTTATTTTGCCACATTAGTGTGGCTGACATTATACCTCCATCCAAATCTTTAAGGCGTTAAGGTTAGAGAAATGTTTTCTTTAACGTACATATATTTTAGATATCATTGTAGACCTTTAGGATGATTATATAAATAATAAAAAATTTCAACTATATATTTGATAAATGTGGTGAATGTAACATGGTAACTCACAATGAATAAAATATTTTTTTACCAAATTTATCAATAAGAGAACCAAAATTCTCCGTTATTAAGACCTGATTCTTTACATTTTCTCACTTTATATTTTCTCACAAATAGGTTAATTAATTAGTAACATAAAGGAAATCTCTACTATTTTTCTATATATCAAAATGAGTATCAACAAAAATTATGTTCAGATAACACTACTGCTAAAATTATGAGTTCTTCAATTTGATATGAACCTCGCTTTCTCTATTTATTTTTATTATTGAACTTCTTCACACGCGCGCATTTCACTCACATCTTACACTTAAATTCCCAAGACTAAAATAACATGTTAAGCAGGTATTCAATTCTCTTGCTGATTTTGAAAGCTCGGGGCTTTTTGTTGTGATTATTCAGAAGACCAAAAAATATACAAACCAGAAACAAACATACATGAGATTACGTAAGCATAATAATATATATACATATATATTTATAGGAGTAGAACGAAAAGGAAGAGGACCCAGAAAAATGTCAGGAGACTCAGGAGGGACATTCAACATCTTATGAATTTGATGTCTTTTTCAGATAAACTCTCAATCAGAACAGAGAAGATAGAGAAAGGAAATGCAAGAGAGAGAGAGAGATAAAGAGAGATGAATTTTCTTTGCTACATAGTGTAGTGTAACTTTATAGAGGGATTGATGGTAATTCAATTCGTTTTCCTTGTCCATTTTATTCGAAGTGGTAGTTTTGGTGTCTGTAATGGGGGCCTTGTGGTTCCCAACATTAGATATATATCTTGCATGTTCCCTATATGATGTCTGGCCTACATACCATGATGGCCTTTCCCTAAAAACAAACACACAGCATTGTGTCAGTACCAACCAAAACAAGAAATGCTTATCTTGCCCTTTCTCTCTCTTTTCATTGCCTGTGAAAATCAGTAACCAAAGGTTAATTAAAATAATTCTTTTAAGGTCACTGTAATTGCAACAAGGGTATAAGTTTCAAATAATATATGACTATATGAGAGCAATGCAAGGGGAAGAGGCTTAATTAGGTGTGAAGAATTGATCAAGGTGTACGTATTGCAATGATGTTACATGAATATGAATGAGGGAATAATATATGAAATTGTGAGGAAGATAAATGGACATCTGGGTGTACAGCACAACCTGCTAAAAGTGCAGTTCTAGTGAAAGAAGGAGGAATGGGTTAAAGTGGCCCAGTCGGCGCACGTCATTTTCCTCTACCATTCAATACAATTCATTCATCCTTTTTAACATTTTCCTTCACCCAAACTACACCATTGCCCATCAAGCAGCATATCCCCCAAACGTCATCACAAACCCAAAGAGAAAATAATAGAGCAAAGGTATTTTGTACATACCAAGGTGATATAGTGTTGACATATTAGATGAGAAAAAGATACAAGGGTCTTTAGTGTTTTAGAGAAAAAAATATAGTGGATTTCACTAGATTTATTTTTTGTATGTCTAAATTATGTCAATTTTGTTATGCTCAAAATACATTACTAAAAAAAATTAATATCTCTCTCTCTCATCCTCATTTAATGCTTCTTATATTTATGCTTTGTATTTTTGTGGATCAATTAACTTGAATCAAATTAGTTATAATCATACGAAAGACTTGTAATATTTGAACTTATTCCTTTAATACACTTTCCAACAACCTTGTCAAATCACCATTAAAAGTATTAATTTTTTTGGTTTTAAAATCTTTTATTCATCATTTCTTGCCCATCAAATGGGAGGCTGACTAGTGCAGGTTTGGTTTGAAGTTTGGAACCCAAAAATACCTTTTGGCATGAGCAAGAAGTTATATAGTAACTCAATGTATTTGATAATTTTTTCATTGTTTCTAAGCAACTAACATTGCTTTGAAAAGAATATTCTTCAAATTATTTTTTATTATGAGAAAATTATTTTTGAAACTAAATCTTGCTATTATTTTCATATTAATAATTAAGTTTTTTATTTTATCTTATTTAAATAAAAATTATTCTCTTAAAGTTATTTGTAATACACTCAAACTAAATATAAATAAATCCTTTTAAAGATAACTACTCTAAAAATAATTTTTTTCAACTTAATTTGATTCTTTTAGAAATAATTAACTTAAAAGTTAAATTAAACGGCACTACTATGTCGATTTATTCAATGTGCGAAAAGCTTTCCTCATATATTTTGAGTGCTACTTTGCTTGTTTAGACAAAACGACAAATAATTCACTGTTGTAAATTTGTACTACATACTTTTTTTTTTTTTTAAACCGATTGTACTCCATTTGTTTCTCTGTTTTTGGGCCACAAATGGGTTCATGGTGACTGGGGGAGCAACTAATTGGAACAGGCCAACTTCAGCAATGAATGAACGAGGCTAAGGGCCCACCTTGGATCAAGATGCTTCCGGGTTTTCAACTTGGCCTCATAACCATTAACGATCGGTCCGGGTTCGACTCCACCAAAAGGCCAGAGACCCATGTCCCCCACCCCTCCCTCCCGCTAGAAACAAAAAAATAAAAAATAAAAAACCTACAAAAGAAAAATATGATATAAAGTATTGTAATTTTAAGTATACCACTGGAGGAAAGTAATGGGGAATCTATGCATGTATCAAACTAAGTACATTATTCACACACTGACTTTTTCACACGCTTTTATATATTTCTTAACCCATAAAATGTATCAGTTTTTAACTATTTTTATAATTTCAAATTATAATTCACACTTTCACAAAAGTATATATCATCAGTGAGAGTTTATTTACATTTTGAAATAAAAAGAGATTATACTTTTTTTTCCCCTTTAACTAGAATATTTTAACAAGTATTATTATGGTATATCTCAAAACTACTGCGATTAGGAAATCCTTTAACAATTTTTTTTTGAAGGTTTAAAATTTATTTTCCTTCTAAAAGTATAATTTTCTTATTACTACGCAAAGCTTATATTTACTTTCTTATTACTAACGCAAAACTATTTATCCATGTTTACATACATAATAAATTTTTATTTGCTCAATCAGCTACGAATAAATCAAAATATACTATCCTGTATAAATGAGAAGGGTTGGATTCAATAAATATAAGAAATATGTCTTGTAAATAAATTACTAGCAATATGCTTGAATTTTGAAATTATTATTTTATACAAAAATTTAGAGTAAAATACACTTAATACTCTTGAGATATTAAGAAATTACACTCCAACCTATTTGTTTACGAAATATACACTTCACCCCAATTCACTAAAAGTGTATTTGGTTGACTTTTATTTACAAAAAAACAGTTTTCTTGAAAAATGGTTTTATAAATTTTTAAATATGTTTGAATATAACTTAAAAAAAAAAGTGCTTATAGAAAAAAAGAGTTAACTTGCCATTTTTTTTAAACTTAGTAATACACAGCTTCTAAAAAAAGGATAACAAAAGTCATTTTTAATAAAGAATTTGTTCGGTTAAAATTTTAGGACAAATATTTCTTCAAAATTAGAAGTAGAAGCGACACTAAAAGTAGAAGCAGAAAAATGTTTTATATTTGACTATATAATTATACAAGTACTTTTTATCAAAATTAGAAATTGATAAATTATTTGAATGTGATAAATATAAAAGTATATTTTATGATAAAAATATAATTAAAAGACATGGGGAAGAGGGGAGAGAGAGAGAGAGAGAGAGAGAGAGAGAGAGAATGAGAGTTAAAATGGAGTACTTCCTAAATTCGAAAAATAAAGTTCTCTCTCTTTTACTATTTTTTTTTCTTAGATAGCTCCTTATCTAGTTCTTGAAAAAATAAAAAATTGATTATTTTTTGTTTTCACATTTTTAAAGAAGCACAAAAAAATAACATTAAAAATTTTATAAGAATTTTTTTTGTAAAATTTTGAAATAAAAATGTATTTTTTTTGTTAAAAGTATAAATAAATGCATCCAAAATTATCTTTCAAAAATCACTCCCATTGGTGCTTTTTTTAAAAGGAGGGTATTATTAACTTTAATAAAAAATGATCAATTGACTTTTTTTTACAAGTATTTTTTAAAATTGTATCCAAACACACTTTTTAAAATTTGTAAAAGCAATTTAAAAAAAAACACTTAAAAAGTATTTTTTTCCTTAAAAAATATCCAAACATCTCCATAGTGAATTGAGGTGGAGTGTATATTTTGTCAACAAATAGGGTGGAGTATTATTTCTTAATAATTCAAGAGGGTTAAGTGTATTTTACTCAAAAATTTATCACACTACTAGTCTTGACTCAAAAGTGGGTATTCAATTACTTATACTTTAAAAAAAATCATTAAATACTAAATGAGCAAGGCTTTTGCATGAAAAAAAAATACCTTCGTTTATTAATTTTAAGTGTTTTTAAAAATTTTTCACAAGGATTAAGGATATTATTAAATAAATTCAAATGTAGAGAAAAATAGTTTAACTTATTAAATTACCCTTTTTCTCTCTTAATTAATTATAGTTATTAATTAGATTCAGCTGAAATAATAAGTATGAGGATAAAGTTGAAAAAAATTAATGAATACTTCTTAGATATTTTCAAATGACAAATAATTTAGAACAAAATTTTCTTTTTAAAAAACCACTTAAAAATTGACGGAAGTAATATAAGAGAGGCTTGAAAATAAATAATTATGCGACCTTTTCTCTATAACATTCTATGCTTAGATTGTATGGTTTACACTAAAGAAAATAAATCAATAATTAATGCACATGGTTGATTGATTCAATGCATCAAAGAAGCCGGTCGGCCTATTGTTTTGACCATGACCAATTGTTCTAGATTTTCGTTCTCTCTCTCTCTCTCTCTCTCTCTCTCTATGGTTTCTGTGTCTAGCGCCATTTTAAATGAACTCAACTCGTGTTTTCATTTTTTCTATTATGTACAAAGAATAAATAAATAAAAGAACTCAACTCGTTTTCCAAGTTAAAATATTGGTGGCCTGTGAAACTTGGTTTGCTTGCCCACGGAGAAAAGCTACACAAAAGTAAGTTTACTACAGCTGTAGAAATTTTTAAATAATTACTACGGCATCAAGACGTATGATAGATAAGTAAGTACAAATATACACATGGCCTAGTCCAATAAAAGAAAAAAGATTGAGGAGCGTATCATCGCAATCCTAATTAAGCTGCTTTCTTGCTAGCAACGCCAAGCAAGCAAACAAAGTGTCGATAAGCATCAAGAGGAAAATGTTATCAAAGTAAAGACAGATCAATTTGGTAGAGAAAGCCATGACACACTTGCGTTATTATCTTTCGTTTTCTTGTCATTGTCCTTGTCTTATATCCCATCTCCTCCTACAGCAAGTTTCCTTCTTGCTAAGTCAGAAAACTAATATATACTTCATAACCCCCTTTTTTGTTTCATATTCCCTCAAATCTAAGGATATAAATGTAATGAATTGATTAAATGACACTAGGTTATGTCTTCTCAATCTCACTATATCATAAGCCTAGTGTATTTATTTCTTAATAAGTATCAAATCATGAGGATGTTCAACAAGTAAGCTTGATTTTTAAGTTCAACCATATGCCACTTATGGCGCACGTACTGATTACTATGAAATAAAAGTCATAATAATATATACCTCAAGCTGAAGCAAGTAAGCAACTATTTTCAAACGCCTTTTATCAACAACTAATTAATTAAAAAATATTGTTCCATAAATAAGTCTAAGGTCAATTCAATTTTTTTTTTTTTTTGTTGGGGTTTTTAAAAATTTAGTGACTGATAAAATGGAAGCTGCTGCAAGTTAAAGTCGTATTAAATTGTATCCTTATTATTTGTTATTAAGTAATGATATGCAATAATTGGCCGGCCAGCACATCAATCCTGCGCTTTTGCTTAAAAAGAAAGAAACTTTGTCTTTTAGTATCAGGAAAGAAATTTTTTTTTAATGAGTTTCATTTGACCAGCATAGAACAGAGAGTTAAGAACATACAACTCTTTTTATTTAAGTAGTTTGATATTTTTTTAATTAAAGTTTTGAATTAAAGTCTTATAAATTAAAAAATAATAAAATTAAAATAATTTTATTTTCATAATGAATTTATTCAACTTGAATCAAATTAATTAAGTTTTAATATTGATGATTTAAAATAAATTAACCTCCATTTGATTACTTAAAGTTGTTATAACTAATCGTGATACTAGCAATTCCATATTCCAATCAACAATTTCTCACTTTGCACTTGATCAAATAGGACATGTTAAAAATTTAAAACTGAAAAATTATAGTGGAAGTACAATATTACAATTTCATACCAAATAAAAAATTATGAAGCTATAGGAGTTCAAAAATTGAAATTAAAACCTTATGAAAGGTTTTACCTATCTCAATATAAAATTAGATAAGAAAAATTGTTAAAACAACAAAAATGGTACGCGCCAAAAGTACTTCCGCTATCATTTATCCCTTATTATATTAATATTAGTTTCTCCTCAAAATATACATAGAAGTCGATAAAATTTTTATTTTAATGCTTTAATATTGCAATGAGTGCAGAAAACTACTACTTAGCTTCATGCATTTCAATTTTCTTTGAGGTCAATCGTTTTACGATTAGAAGAAAATTAAGGGGCTAATAGGTTGGCTTATCTGCTTAATTTTTTTCCGCATATGTTGTCATGCCTCTAAATTACAACAATGCTTCCTCTTAACTTTAACCTTAAAAAATTAAGAGGAGAGAGCACTCGTATGATCCAGACAGCAAAACGTCAAAAAGAAACATTCTTCTTAACATAGGGGGTCACATATACACACCACATATATACCATAAAGTGTTACATTATATAATTCAAACTATAGAGCAACTCTGCTGATGATGCCCTTGTCTGTAATGAACAGCAGCAAGCGGGAATGCTACCAAGTAATCTCAATTCCAGTTGTAGGCCAGGCATTATGATGTTGACTGTGATGGCATAATATTGATATGATATGATGTGCTGCCACTACGAAATTTTGGACTTTGAACTTAAGGACAAGTACAAGCTACAAATGGCATGTTGTATTCCACTTTCGCTTATATCCTGCGGGAAGGTTCCTGCATGGTTCCTCGCAAATGCTACTAAGACAAGGTGGTTGAAGTTGCTCAATAAAGGCAAATAATTTTTCTGTACTTTTCGAATCTGTGTCATCACTGGTTCATATAAGTGATCAAAGTGAGTGTCACCTCAACTAGCAGAGTCATGCTGTGTCATACCTTGGGAAAATCTATGTATCACTCTTTTTGACCGTGCGTTAATTGGTCCTTGAGCAGGAGAGAAAAAAGAATTAACACTTGATTGCGCGGCATAAAGAGCAACTGGCATGAAAAAGATACCAGAGTTTAACTAAGAAATATAATAAAATTAAAAAAAAATATTATTTATACATGATATTTATAAGAAATCATATCAATATATTTTCGTCCACATTAAATAGAGTGTGAAGTTTAAATCAAATAAGGTTTATACTCAATTTAATAATATATGAGAATATATTGATATAATATCCTATAAATATTATGTATAGATAATATTATTCTAAAAATAATAAAATTTAAAAATAATTAAATGTGTTTTGAGCAAAATTGACAAAATTTAGATTTGCGATAAATATATCTAAATTTTAATTATTAAATTTGTATTTATGTAAAGTTTGTCAGCTTAATTTTTTCACCTTTTGAAAGGCCTTTTACATGTAATCCTTTGAGAGCATTTCGAGGCCGTAACACTCTGATTGATACATTTGCTTTGATAAGTAAGATACGGTCGCCTACAACGTTGCCATATACTTACTATATGTTTCGATACAAATAAAAACAAACTTATTCAAAAAAGGAACAAATTTATTAAAAAAAGTACTTTCCTTATATTTGTTAGTTGGAAAGTCTATATTGCAGTCAAACTACTTACAAAATATAAAACTTACAAGAAGATAATAAATAATATGGATCATTCTATAATGCTTTGAGTAAAAAATGGTGCTTGATGCACCTTATTTGTTGTTTTTAATTTAAACTATCTAAATTGATGCACTACCTATGAGCCTAATCCTAGTGATATATTATAGTAATAGCCACAAATTCTCAAAGACACCCTACTGCACCACTTGCTCGCCACCACGTACCACCACATACCACCACCATCCTATCTCCTCCAATTGCCTCCACTTAACCACCAGATCGACAACCACCATAGCCTCTTCTCAAGGAACCTCATCGTCGTTGACCTTCTCGGCATCGAGTCAGATCCATTAGCTAACAATGGCATTAGAGGGGTGTAGGGACAAGTTACAATGGAGGTGGTGGCACCGAAGGAGGGAGGGGCGGGACACTAGAGATGTATTCTCTTGATTCCGACAATTTAAAAATTCCTCTCTTTTTGGTCACCCAGATCTCCTCATTCCTTATCTCTGCTTTTGATTCTAATGACTAATCGCTATGACAGTAACCCCTTTGATAAAGAAGGAAAAGTTAATTCTTTTTTCGTAAGTCATCCTTTTTTGCCCACAAAACTGCTATTTTTTTTTTTCAAAGTTAGGATTTTGTGAATTGGGTAAGCAACTTCGTGTTGGATTTGACCAATTTCAATTAATGGTGTTTGAGCTTGTTACTTTGGATAAAAATTGTTGTTTGTGAATTATTGTTGTTGTCAATTGTCGAAGAAGGTGGGGGCGGGTTGTAGTGGAGGCAGTGGCACCAGAGGGGGGAGGGTTTAATGTCGAGGTTCATTGGCAATGTTGTCAAGGTTGCGTTGGCCGGTGAAGGCATAGTAGTGCATGGCAATATTGGGGTTGAAGAAGTGGGAAGAAAAGTAGGTCGGGGGGAAGGGAGAGAAAAAAATTAGAGTGCATCACATATGTTTAAGTATATTGATACACCTTCATATCTGACTGATGGATAACAATGGTGCATGATGCACCGTAATAATCACAATATGTTGCAGACAGACCAAAATAATATATGTTAGTGAAAGAACAAAATCTGCGTACTTAATTGTAATGCACAAGAATTAATTTTCTCTTTTGAATTCTTGCCTTTTATGCATATTGGTCAGATTATACCAATAAGCATCAAAATTTAGTTTGCATCACTGTTATAATGCGGAGTCTGTGGTGGCTTGGTTGGGTTAATGAGCAACTCGATCACTAATACTATTATAATAAAATAAGTATTAAAATGACTTTCTGGTCCTTATCATCATATTCTCTCACTCTCTCCCTCGCCTATGCAGCCACTCGCCGCCATCTTCTACTACTTTTCTCTGAAAAAATAACACCCATTGTTATCACATTAGCCATCGCCTCCTTCAAGATATTGACCCATTTACATACATCCCTTTCAACACAATCACCCACCTTTGCGCAGCCCCATGGTCTTGAGGGTCCATCCTCACAAAATGGTCTAAGGTTTGGAAAACCATTCCCTGGCAATCTGATACAGAGAGGGCATGAAGGATCGTTGTTTTCAACAAGAACGAACCCTAGTTGTAGTCATATCTTTAGAGCAATTATCTCCACTTCACAAGAAATGAAACCAAGTGAAAGAATAAAAATAAAAAAACCAAAAATGATTCCTTTACAGATGCAAATATTTTACAAATCTAATGCCAATATCCAACGTACACTGCAAGAACAAAAAGAGGCTAAATTTAACCCCTTCACTTTTGGAGCAAGACAAGCCATGAGCAAGGTTGGAGGCCATGAGAGGTAAGTGTCGAAAAAAATCCTAACTTCGAAGTAGCAGAAGCTGAAAATCCGATCTTCAACACAAACCACGGTTGCTAGCAATGGTGATGGAGGCAGAGATGACTGCCGATAGCATCATAGCAGCAGTTGTTTCTTGCAGAGAGAGAGAGAGAGAGAGGGCGATCTGCTGGACCTCATGCCATTCCCGGTTGCTCACTGCTGTTGCACCGCCATTCTCCATGGACGTCGTTTTCGCTATGCGAGTAAGAGAAGAAGTCACCCTAACCCTAGTTCACAATGGTACACTGTCATTACTTCCTGGCGAGGCATCAGCTACCGCCTTTCCCTCGCGCCACCACCTTGTCAATCGTGTAGCCGTCGCCGATTGAGGGGTAATCATCCGCCGTTGTTGAAGGCCAAGTAGTAGTTCTGAGCACTGCAATGGATCCAGTTGTTTTGCAAGAGAGAAAAGGGAGGGGGCCGCGGCTGCGACGGTGGTGCCGGACGTCGAGGCGGTGACGTGGGTGGAGGGGGTATGCAGGTTGGTGGAGGTACAGGGAGAGAGGAGGTGAGGAGACAGATATGGAAGGAAAAGGAACGAGGGTAAAATGGGTAATTTAATTTTTAATAAATATTTAAGTATAAATATTAATTATTATAAATTTATTTTATTTACAATAAAATGCTTTTATCTCAACCGTGGGATGAGATTTTAATAGCTGAAATTCAACGACCAAATTGTTCATTAACTCAACCAAGCTCAACGCATACTCCAATATAACATCGTTATTATATATACATGTACAAAGATTCGGTAGCTATATATATATATTTTTTTCTTTTTTTTTTTTGTGGGGAAGATTCGGTAGCTATATAAAATTAAGAGATACTATAGAACGAGATAATGTGTCAGTGTTGTTCATTATTATTAAATATCTTTTAATGTTTATTCTTAATATTTATTTTTAATATACAAATAACAACACTCAACCTCACTAGATGAAAAGCAAGAGAGCCCAAATAATGGAAGTAAAATCGATCATCATAAATAATAATTACAAATTAACAAGATATTGGTCCAAAGTGAGAAGAGATTAAATCTTTTAAATATGTGATCTTAAATTTAATTTTAAAATTCATATGTAAAAAAAATATTATTAGAACAGATATTCATTTAAACGACCATATTCTAAGATATTAATTTTCCATCTATCATGAGAATACTCTGGAAATAATAATAATAATAATAAAGAAAAAAAAAATCCTAAATGCTAGTGATGCATCCACAGCCGGCTAACAGAATACGATCTCTAAGCAAACTTCTAAGACTTTTCCACTTCACACCACATTCACTTGTCTCTCTTTAGTCTTTAGGTAATGCCTATGCCCTTAATTTGTCTCTTGCTCAAACCTTCTCCACCTTCTCCTTTCTATAATTAATACCCTTCCCCTCAGTCTCTATTTCTCATAACCAATTAAACCCCTCTATCGTTTACCATGGAATTCAGCTACCCAGAAGAGTACTCTAAGAGCTCCAGCGAGGAAACTGATCGATCAATATCCGAGCAGAACAATGATCATGACACGGGAACTGGTAGATCCTATGAGTGTGTCTTCTGCAAGAGAGGCTTCACCACAGCACAAGCCTTAGGTGGACACATGAACATACACAGGAAAGACAAGGCCAACAAGACCAAACCCAGTTTTGTTATTCCTCCTTCTTCGAGTTCAACCAAAGTTGATGACAACAACAACTATGCAGATCTCGGGTTCTATTCGGCAATTCCGAGAGGGAATAATCACTATTCCACTGGTTCTCATGAGGTAGATGCTTCCGATCATTATCACCATCAAGCTAATTTTCCTGCACCCGCAAGTGGTGTTAGACCTTCCCATGGACAAGACTGGAGGGAGAGAAGTCTGAGCTTGTATACTAATCCGTCATTATGTGTTCGTGAAGTTAAAGACAAGGCACAAGATAACGGTGATGAAGATGGCCTAGATTTGGAGCTGAGACTTGGTCATCATCATCCTTAGCAGGCGTATATATTATATTCTACCCGTAAAGTACATATGCTTAAGCATATGTCTGATTTTTATGCTACATCTTATTGTGGCATACACTGTCTAGAGAGGGAGAGAGAGAGATGGCTTGAAGCTTCAAGAAGCCAAAGCTAGGGGCTTCTTCAAGGGCGCAATATTGAAATAAAGATGGGGTGCTCCATGTTCTGATGAGAAATAAGGTACTCAAAATATATACTTTTTTCTTATCCAGAAAATGAATAGCCAGAAATCGCACTATCTAGTGTTCTATACCAGAAGCTCCTAATTATGTGAATTAATGTTTATTTTGGCACACAATGTTATTCATTTTTGGCATACGCCGCTCCTTGCTTGTTGCTGTGAAAATTAGGCTAATTCTGCCACGAATATGCTTTTAAATTTTTTAATAAACTTCAAGCATATTTTCCAAAAAGTGTGTCAATAAAATATGCAGATTCTGTCGTTTCTCGACTGGTACATCTGCTTTACATTGCTTTAAGGCAATTAGACAAATGATAACGTAACTGCTGCGGGAGGGTAACCACGAATGGTTAGTTATAGACTTGCAATTGATATAAGGGATCGAACAGAATATATATGTAATATATATAGTTCAGCTATGCTATTTTCTTAGATGTAATAATCACTATAATTTCATGCATATATACGATTGAATCAGGTTGCATATGAAGTCAATTTCCTTAGTTTACGTGGTACAGAAGCATTAAACAAAATGATTTATCTTGATTACATTGTTACCTGCTTTCCTCGTACAGCCAGCTGTAGTGTAAATTTACAGCAATCCGTATCTTTGTGTTCACTATCTGCAATAGTAAAGATGATCCCATAATTATATCCAAAAAAAAATATTTTGCTTTATTTTCTCTTTTGGGAATAGAGGGTGTTACAGAATATTAAGTCTTTCATTACTTAAAGATATAGTTAAGATAAATTTTATAAATATTTGATAATTCTCTCTCTTTAAATTAATTTTAACGATAGAATTATGTTCATACAATCATACTATAATCCTTTTATTTTTGGTTGGGGTTGGGGGAGGGGAAAGGGGTGCATTCATGTCATTGCAATGATTGAACACTGATTCACTAGATGCAATTGAATCGCTGACCCTCATCTACATCATACCACAATCTTAAGACAGTATCGAAGTCTATTTCATGGTAGGTATTTGGCCATTGGGTAACCACATACCTCCGATTTTGCAAATTTAATATATGCTCACATGTTACACTCTTAGAGCATCCGTCACACAAACTCTCCTTTTTCCTGCTCACTACCGAAGGTAAAACTTGCTTATCCTTCTGCTAGATGTACTTCTCGTATGAAGTTGGGATGCCTTAGATGAACAGCTGAGACCTCTATTTATAGTCAACTCAAACTCCATTACATTGAATGCTACCTTACCACCATCCAACATTCATCTTCCAGTCACCCACTACATGTGTTAGGAAATTCTTCCTCCCATCTTTTTTTTTCCTGGAAATGCAAGAAAACTCCTTGCAGGGGAATCTGATGATGTGAGTTTAAGGCTTTAAAATGCATACTTGCCTGAAAGTACTTTCCTTGGCTTTATGTATATACATTTCAAAATCTAAAGCTAGATGTCTTTCTTCTTCTTCTTTTTTTTTTTTTTGGCCTTTTCTTTCTGCTGTTAATCGTTTATGTATACATGGTTCTCTAGATTTATTTTTGGCTGCTACTTCTGTTGAGGTTTGTTCTTTTTTCTTTGGTATGGAATTACTTATGCTAGCATAAATCTTGTTAACTATTAAGAGCTCTATTGGTTTAAAATTTGGAGCCCCAAAAGTAGTGTTGTTGGCATGAGAATGAAGTTGTAAAATAATTTAATATATTTGATAGTTTTTTCATTTCATTAAAAATATTATTCAAACAGTTAAAAATATTTTTATAAGAAGTATTTTTGAAATTATTTTTTATTTTGGGAAAAGTACCTTCGAGATAAAATTTTATTATTGTTCTTACATTAATAACTAAAAATAATTTTACTTTATCTTATCTAAATAAAAAATTATTCTCTTAAAATTATTTTTGATATACTCAAATCAAATATAAATTAATTTTTTTAAAAATAATCCTTTCAACTTAACTTTTTTAAAAAATAATTCTTCCAAAAAATAAATCAAATAGACTCTAATTTTAGTGAGATAAGACTTCGTGCTAAAAAGAGTTTTTCTATGTACCCATACTAGTATTTTTCCTTGCAAAAATTTGCACTTTTTTCAACCACTTTAAATTTACCTATGTATTTATGTGCAGACAGGACTACGACATTAATTGCTAGCTAGTCACTTGCCACTTCGGTCTCTTCGATTGAAAGATCAATAACTTTTTCTGGAGAAATTCTTACATAAGAAAAATGTGTTATCTTGCAACATTTACAGTTTAACACTTTAACTTTGTGGGTTATTATAATATCTCATTTTTATTATGCTTCAATACAAAAGCATAAGTATTATTAAACCATGAAGAATGTAGAGTAGTACATCTTTCTTGCTCTAAGTCATCTAGAATAATTTTCCCTTTCTACTCTCATCTAAATACAGTATAGCATGGCTTTACAAAGTTACGCGTCCCTAAAAAGAAGTCTGCGGCTAGACTTTCTTTAATATTTTTTTTTAAAAAATAATTATCTACCTTTATTTGTAAATGTTTAGGTTTAAGCAATATTTTGTTATCTTCAATTTGTATCCGTATTATCAGAAAACTTAGGTGAATTCGAATCATCCTATATAACAATATATCATGCTAGAGAGAAAATGGCTTTTGCCTATTTCTAATCAAATTTAAACTACTTTTATTAATTTGTGTCTTTATACTTCTAACATAATAAACTATATAATGTGAGAGAGGATTCAAATTGATACATAAACTCCGTTGTACTTCCTATAATTATGAACTTTAGATAGATCGACCCGAACTAATAAGAAGTATTAATCAAAACTATTCCAAGCCGAGTCATCTTAATTAATATTTTTACTATGTTGAGTTTATATCTTTTTAATAAGAAAAAAAATTCAACAGCTTACACGTCCTTCTCAGCACAACAAAAGTGGTTATGTATGAGTTTGATATAAAAAATTTAATGAGTCACTTGGGTATGTATCAACAGTTACAATATTTAATGTAACTACATCAGCAGATGTATGCAGTTTGTGTTAATAATATGCAAAACTGTCCTGTGTGTGACCTTCATATATTGGGCAGTATTATTGACCTTTACCAACAGCTTATGCGTTCGCTAATTAAACTTTTGGCGGATATGTATAAAAAGAAAAGAAAAGGAGAGACACATGACCATAATGTTTGATAATATTTGAATATATGAGCAGGCCATGGACGGAGCTTCTGCTTGACTTGGCCTTCAACAGACCCTACTGCTTTTTTTTTTTTTTTTTTTTTTTAACAATGTCGCACCCGGTTCGGCCATGCATATGTTTCTTTCTTATACTAAATATGCGTTATGCCCCGCTATTGATCTCCTTCTAACGTTTCTCTTTTGACTTCTTTTCTTTAATGATTCCTCTCCCACCGAGTTATAGAAAGCACATTCTCGATCGTATCCTCTCGTTTTGATCTTTTTTTTTTTTTCCGCCTGCAAGATTAATGTGGGTGGAAAATCGATCTCTAGAAGCGGCAAAGAAATATTTATGGACAGGTACTAAGGAACGTTCATAAAACTAACATGATCATATGAATAAGGGTCGTTATTACTTTCTATCCTTGCACAAGAAACTTTCAAGTTCCACTACTGCATGCTCCAGATATGTGATGTTCAGAAAAACTTAAATGGTTAATTGGTTATACTGTGTTGTACTCCCAACACTATTTGTGCGTATATCAACACAAATAGGAAGAATATAAACACGATCACTCACGTGATGATATCTATGACGTTATAAGGGAATTGGAAGCATGTTTTTGTAACACGATAATCGACTAATGTTGGAATATTATCCCAAAACAGGGCCGTGTACGATTCTCATCATGCGCTACGGGACATATATTTTTTGTTTTTAATAAAGCTAAGACAAACAGACGAAGAGAATCAATACACAGCTGTATAGACAAAGAGGGTCATCGAAAATTTAACTTCTATTAAAAGGATAATAACACCTCTTGCTGCAATGCGAAGCTATAAGCTTCTGAGACTAAAGAATCCACCGAAACGATTTGAGTGCCCGAACTTGTACCGAAAGACTTTACCTAAGCTTAAAGCAAAACTGGCAGAGAGGCTTCCCAAGGTCACTTAGTCGAGGGTGAGCAGCAAAATGATAATGCTAGTTTTCAAGACAAAAATGATTTACAATCCGGCGTTTAGGGCCAGCAAAAGAAAAAAAAAATTGAAAGAGGAATATTATTTTGACATTTTATAATATGCAAAAATCATATAGACTTACTTCTCAATCTTTACATTATCACATTAATTATTATTTTTTATAATTCATATAAAATCTAATGACTCCACATAAATTATGTCTCCTCCATCTACTGTAGACCATAGCCGAATGCAAATGGTCAGGGGAGGGGAGTATAGAAGACTAGCCAAAGTCGTCACTCTTGTGCTACTTCGCATGTACCTGCAACTTCACTAAATAACACTTTGGTCCAATGTTTGGGTTAAAGCCAGGGTTTCCGACTTTGTCAATTCAGCTTTAGAGTACATTACCTCAGTAAGTTTTATGATCAATTTCAAACGGCTTCCCGTGGAACACCATTGCCATGCATTGGCAACAAACTTGCGCATCCGTAAAGTAGTTTAATGGCATCGCTGCTTTAATTCAGAAAATAATAGTTGGACTTTGAGCTGTGAAGAAACTATAACATATTTAGCCTACTAGCAAAGAGAAGATTAGAATTCTGTTATTTCAACATAGGTTATGAGGTGTCCATCAATATACAAGATTTTTGTGCAAATAATTGGGAATTTCATATTCATGATAGAAGAATTAGATTACTACAGGTGATAAGTGATAATAGTGTCATTTGATTCCTTAGTCATGTATGTAAATTCCTCACTTATTTATAGATGAATCCCCATTGGATAATAACATTATCACTTACCACCCATAGTTACTCAATTTCCCAATTATAAACATGAAATCCCCAATTATTTATACACGAACTCCCTATGTCAATGCCCCAATGGACACCTAAAAAGGCTATGTGCAAATATCATTTCTTGGAAGATTATGAGAAAGCAGCAGACAGACCTACATAAATCCATCCAAATGCTCAAACAAGCAAATCCTAAATTAAAAGGAATAGGGAAAACCGCAAACCGGATATGTACATTGCTAATTGAGTTCAATGCCTGTTTAAACGTCAACAGCTTTATACATGACAGAATATCTTAGAGGGAGTAGCATTAATTACAGTGATAGAGAGAGAATAGCATCCTCTCGGATCTAACAAAGCTGACAGTTGAATGAAACATCAGTTACCTAGTTAGGTAATATACTATAAGAAAAAGCACAACAAAGGAGGCTACAAGCGAAAACATTCTCCGGCTGGATTTTGTCTCGAATACCTGAAAGATGACACAAGATCATCAAAACAGACATGGGAAATTAAATATTTGATCCTGACAGAGGGGAGACACAACTCCACCCACCTGATATCTTCTCTTCTCGTTCTCCCCAATAAAAATGAAAGAAAGCAGAATACAACAAGGAAAAACTAAAAAGAAACACTCCTCAAAAGGTAAATAAGATTACTAATCTACATACCATTTTAAATTTGTCCATAGTGCCTGAAAGGACTCCTCTTGATGCATCCATATCATTCCCCTAAATAAATGCCACAGGATTACTGAAGCAGCACAAGAAAAAGCAGAAAAAAACACCAAATAATTTCAATAGTTTCAGTAAACACACCATGCGATCCAGCATACGGTTATGACTATCCACCTCCTCATGTATATCGCCTGATAACTGTTGCAATCACACCCATTGGAGGGGGAAAAGAAGAAAGGCTATTTTAGACCATGAAACTGCCTGCTATTTATTTATTTATTTTTGGGATCTTGAAACTGCCTGCTATTTAAATCTGTATGAAATATAATTCTAATTTCTGAACAATTCCTACCTACATTTTAAAAACTCTAGAAGGAGAAGGGTTTTAACTATATAGATCTTATAATACTCAACAAAGTTAACAGCACCTGTAATACCATTAGAGAATGAGAGATTATAAATACCTCTGATCAACAGTTAAGAAGATGGAGGTGTACAAGAATTGAAAAATTAAAATTACAAAAGCAAGAAAAAAAAGGCATTTTTAATTCATATGCAAAATTTCCAATTTCAAAGTCCAGAAGCTTGCAGTTTCTGTAGTACAAATTATTTTCACCGACCAACAGATAAAATAACAATTTTTAAGAGAAAATTGTTGAGAAAAAAGAAAGATGGTTAGAAATAGAAGGAACAAAATGATCAAATAATTATAAGGTACAACAACCATTAATATTAGGAAAGAACGAAAAGACAGTCTAGGCCATGTTGCTAGCAATAGTAAACTTACCCTTTTCAGGAGATTGACTCTATCTTGCAATCCATCCATTGCTTGCTCATTATCGTGTTCATCAATTTCGTGGGAAGAAGAGTAGAGTGATGATGCTCTGATGCCACCCTCCTCAATGCCATCAAAAAGGGCAACTCTGTTGTTACGATTGTCTCTAAAACAGAAAAGATGTAAAACCTCCCAAATGGTCACATGACAAACACAAACAAGATAAATTTCCCTTCCTACAATATTGAACAATTTTAAACTGAACAGAGATCATATGTGAGAATTGTGATTGATTTTTTGAGAAAAGAAAAAAAGAAAAGAAAGGATGTCTCAGGTCTCAGCATTTCTAATATCTGGAGAAAAAGATACAAACACCTAGGTATTTCTAAATAGAGTGTAATTTCGATTTACTGTTTGTTTAACTTTTTATACTATCATCCAATTATGTATTGTGATTTCAGTAAAACAGTTTGATTTCTAGTTTTATAAATAGAGATGGTGTAAAAATGTTCTATAATGTTGGTGGACCAAAATTAAACTCTCCAAATATTAGTCTTATAACAGAGACTAAACAAATAATCAATAAAACTGATCAACCGCAGCTTCACTATGTTACATGCACATGTGATAAAACATGGAAATCAAGCAACTATTTAACAGTTTGACTGCATCCTAATTTAAGGAAGTTTATATATAGGCTACCATTTATTATCAAATGGTTCAAACGAAAACAAAAATAAAGATATAATTCTCAATGTAGGAAATCGTAAAGTTGCACCAGCCACCAGTACAGAAAGGGACTGATAGTACAGTGGGAATTTAAAATTAAACAAAAACTGCATGTCATGTTGCACAGACACACATTGACAACTAAGGCCTAAACTAAAGAAGAAAGACATAAAGCAGAACTTAAAATGAGGAAAAGAGACCAGGGTAAACTATATTAGTCCTCCTATAATACAGTGGAAATTTAAAATTAAACAAAAAACTGCATGTCATGTTGCACAGACACACATTGACAACTAAGGCCTAAACTAAAGAAGAGAGACATAAAGCAGAACTTAAAATAAGGAAAAGAGACGAGGGTAAACCATATTAGTCCTCCTTGTCATGTTGCACAGTACAGAGCCACTGGCAAGAAACAAGAAGCAGTTTACCAAAACCATTCCTGGTTTTAGTCTAAAGATCAATGAGACGATGAATATATATAGAACTTTACCCATAGTTGAATGTCATATGGGACCTTCTAGTAAATTCCCCAAAGAAATGAGAAAAACAGCTTCCCCTTAATTCTCTTTACTAGTTGATTAGATTTAGAAATTTGCTTGATAGTAAAAAAGGAGACGTGGAGAACAATTTGACATAGATCCCATCTTGTTTTCCATTAAAGGCAGACTGAAATGTCAGCCCCATGTTCCCTTCCAAATTGCTGCTTAGCTTTCATACCAGTTTCATCAAAAAAATTTCGTAATGTATAGCAGTACCGTTAGATTCATTATATTACTTTTGCAACACACTTCCAGTACAAGTCACGCGCATAATGCAAACAGTTAACAAGTTAGTAACAACTGTTATAGAAATGTGAAAAAGAAATTTGCAGAAAACTACCGGTTATATTCTTGGAAGCATACTATCTAAATGGGGTGAAAACCAAAAGTAGTTCAATTAATTTCATGTTAGAGTTGTCTGAATGTAATTTGGCAATCTCATACTCAACCTAATTTTCAAGTTAAAAAAATTGACCATACCTAAGTTAGATTCATCCTGCAATTTGAGATCAATAAATCAAAAGACAATCTCCTTCAGACACCGCACCTCATATCTGGCGCGGTGTTTAACGATCAATTATCCCAATCAAGTCATCATCAGATAAAAAAAATCCAAATCCAACAACGACGCCGGATCAACCGATCTGGCGCAACCAAATTAAACACTGCCTACTCTAGCATAAATGAATTCAATAATTTCGAAACGCGTGACCCACACACTAACCGTCGAGGATTCATGGCTCACGAGATCGCGGATTCGGCGGCGAGTGCTCGATCGTCCAACCTACGATTCCAGGAGCAAAATCATCGCAATCAATAAACCGAAAAATTCTCACAAAATGAACACAAGAAAAAAAAAATCAAAGAATCGAACAAAGTGCCCAAAAACAAAAAATTGAAGCAAGCCTTAAAAGAAAAGTCAGATCTGAAGGAAAATTGGTGAACTGTGTACACGAACCTTGGTGGAGAGCAGAGTAGATGGGTGAACGCAATAGAGACCAAGAAAACCGAAAAGAGTGATGGGAGGGTTTATATGTTATAGTGTGCGAGCTTCACAAGTATTATTACTCCTGTTTTTTTTTTTTTTTTTTTTTTTGCAGTGATACTTATTACTACTCGTGTGTGTATGGTTACGTTACGAGTTACGACTGGTATGGTATGGTGGTTATGCAGGACGGGGAAGCTTAACCATTCTAAAGGGCCCACTCCTGAGCTCATATACATCCGCTGTCGGTTTCGCTTGTCATTACCAACATCGGTTTCCTGTGTAAATTTCTATCCTTTATTTACAGTGTGCTTGGAATGTCGTCTGAGACACTCTAAATTGATTTTGAGAGCTCATAATTAATTTTGCCTATTCCTCCTCTTGTTTGATTTTATTGTTTTATCTATTCCCAAAGTTAGAGGTGCTTTTGTTTCAAGTTTGTTAAAAAATAATTATAAAATCTAAAATTTATGAATTGTTAAAAGAATTAAAAATTAATTTTTAAAAAAATTAATTTTTTAATTTTTTAAGAAAATTGAAAATAATTTTTTAAAAAAATTTTGATTATTTTTAAAAAATAATTTAAACATATAAAAATTAATTTTTTAATAAAAAATGATATTTTACCCAAAAAAACACAAATAAATGCACTTTAATTTTTTTTATTTTCTTAATTTTTATCAAAATTACTTCCTATATCAAATTACTAAACATAGATTACTTAATTTTAAAATTAATTCTATCTAAATCAATCCTATATATGCAGAACTAAATACACATTTAATTTAGTATGATTATTATTAATTTTAAGGGTTTGTTACATTTCGATTTTATTTTCACAAATTTCGATTATTTTAATTTGTGTTGAGTTGATTTATTTTGAAAGTGAGAATTCTTAGTGTTAATTTTTTTATTTACAAGGTTTAAATTTAAAAATTTGTCTAAGAATAATAATATATAATTATTTGAACTAATTAAATAGTAATCCGTCCTTTCCAGTTATAAAGAATAATTATAAAGTTAACAAAAAGAGCAACAAATTGGCCATCTATTGACAATTTTGTTTAAGTGATAAAAATATTTAAACTTTTAATTATTGGATTTTATTAATGAATGTCTTAAGAATATTGGTTAACAAATTAAGAGTAAAATTTTTCTTGTAACTTTACGATGCATTCAGTGTAAAATCCTCTTTTCATAAAATATTTTGTTTAAAGTTATTTTGATTTAATTGTCTTATTTAAATACTTTAGTTGATATGTTTAAAATAATTAATTTAAAATTAGTGCAATAATTAAATCTTAGACAGTGGTGTTCGAAATCGTAACCCGAAAACATGGACAATGCATGACTCGAAACTCAGAGGAAGATATATATATATATATATATATATATATATTTCAAACACCTTGTAATTCAATGGTTGAGAAATTATAGCGTATTGATACATCAATTTCATAGGGTTCACTTTAAAACTCCTCTTCCTTCTCCAAGTTCTCATTGCACCGTCTACTCCTTCCTCTTCCTCCATATCCACCCTTAACCACCACCGCTATTGCATCGCTCGCTGCCTATGACTATCATCGTAGCTTCCAACATTGCGACCCGACAACGATGCTCAGCACCACCAGCAGCCCCCAGGCCCTCCGCCACTGAGCTCCATCTGTGCCGACCCCGACGACGACGCTGAGCCCCGCACAACCCACAGGACCACCATTGCTGGCGAGAAAGAAAACGCGGAAGGGT
This sequence comes from Pterocarpus santalinus, assembly GCA_031439595.1. NCBI lineage: Eukaryota > Viridiplantae > Streptophyta > Magnoliopsida > Fabales > Fabaceae > Pterocarpus > Pterocarpus santalinus. The sequence goes on from CM062532.1 coordinate 67,148,091, forward strand.
ACCGCGAATGTGAGGGACGAGGTGGTCAACGTTCGATAATGGCTGGGTTGTGTGGGAGCGGAGCTCCGATAGCAGCACAACGGCAGGTAGGTGGTGGCACGGTGATGGGCTCATAGGGCGGCTACGGGACCAAAGGTGGCAGTTTCGCATTGTATTTGTTGTAGGCTTGCAAGCGGGTGAAAATGAAGGATGAAAAATCAAAAATGGAAAAGTGGATGGTGGTGTTGTCGCCGGCTCTTAAGGGAGATGAACACCGGGAAGCACAGCTGGCACTGGGTGGAAAGGTTGGGTGGTGACCAGGGGAAGTGGCGATGGAGAGATGAGGGACAACAGTCAACACGGGAAAGGGGTGCGGTACTGCGGTGGGGAGAGAGTGTGTGACTCTACTATGGCGCACCAAAAATTGTTGGTGTACACATACATCCACCAATTTTAGCAAATCACACCCACACATCATGGTGCATCTTCATAAAGTGTATGGTACCCCTTGGAAGTAAGGGGCACCGTAGCCTTGTCCTGTATGTATATATAACTTCACTACATTGACGTGATGACCTGTAGGATATTAAGTACTTATTATTATTAAAAAAAAAAAAAAAAAAAGAAAGGAGGAAGAACTCATGTCGATAACGTAAGTTATGGGCAAAGGCTCCTAGGCAGGAAAAATGCATTGAAATAAACGCATGTACGAAAAAAATGACAATGAATTATTACATAGCAAGACTTTGGCACCAAATACAGACTTTTTAACAGGCGAAGGATAAAACTTACGGGCACATATGCAAGACTTAGGAAAGTTAAGTCTTCGTATAAGCCAAATCCCTACCTTTATATACAGACATATGGGGTGAAAGTATAAACACTCGCCAGAAAGAAAGAAAAGAGAGAGCGAGGATTAAGTTAGAGAGAGAGAGAGAGAGAGAGAGAGAGAGAGAGAGTGAGAGTGAGTGAGAGTGAAAAGAGAAGAGTTAAAAGACTGTTAAGGAGTTCGATGGATTCATAGTTTTGAGGTAGATAATAAAATTATTTGTAAAATAAAATTATGACTATATTTATTCATTATAAATTATGTTATTAATGTTACTATTACTCATTATTATTCACTATCACAATTTATTTTATATTCTAAGTTATTCTATTTGATGTCTTTTTATCGCAATTTATTCCAAGCTATTTCATTTGATATTATTTTATGTTATTACTTATTATTTATTTATTGCATCTATTTTATTGCTTTAAGTTATTTTATTTATTATTCTTCTTATATTAAAGTTGCTCAATATTTCTCTATTGTAATATATTTTTATTTATTATCCCAAGTTATTTCATATTCTTTTATATTATTGCTCCTTATTAATTATTATTATAATATATTTTATTTATCATTCCAAGCTATTTAATCTAATGTTAATTTATATTATTACTCATTATCATTCCTATTTATTTTATTTATCTTTTTAAGTTATTTATTTGATGTTCTTTTATATCATTACTTATTATTATTATTATTATCATCATTATTACTATTATTATTAAGATATTATTTATATAATAATATATTATTTTGATTTCTCAATTTTTATGAAAATTTCTTTAGAGGACCAATATTAAGTGTAAAATATTGTATTTCACACTCAAAATAAGTGGAATTTATTATATATGAATATGAACAATTAAATTATTTATATTTTGACTTGGAATTTTATACCTTAGCTTATGAATAATATATCGGCTCTTGACTTATGGACATTACTGTGACTTTTGCAAAAACATGACTGATATGCACTAAATGCACCATGATCACAATGACAGACTCATGAACTATATAAGAAAGCTTACAAAGAATTAACTAAAAGTGATCCTAGATTTGGTCCCTTTTGAAATTAACACTTAAATTTGACAACTCTATATTTTTAGAAATTTTATTAAGGTATTATGTTATATTATTTTGATTATTGTGCACTTCATTTATTTTAAGTTTATGAGTTAATTTACATTTTCTGCATTTTATTCAGTCTATTTTATTACTTAATTTTATATATTATTATTTAATTTATTATGTGATAAATTTATGATATTCAAGTTATTATTTATTTTATGTTATTTAAGCCTTTTATTTAAGTTATATTGATTGCTTAAATTTATGAATCTTTATATTTATTGTGACTTTATGCATAATGACAAGTAAGGAATTTTAAAAGAAGACATTTAAGATTTTGCTATTAACTGCCAAGAAAGTATAGGGATAACATATAAGATCCTTTATGTTACTTGCCTTGGTTAGTATGGCTTAAAAGTCGCTTTGTTGTCACGATGTTAAGAGCAACACCAGAGAACGAGAATTCCCTAAGATAAGGTCTTCGAATATATGTGAGATAAGTAAACAAAAAAAAATGAAAATTAAAGAAAAGATATTATAATCTTATTAATGTCTATTGCATTCCCTTAGCATTTATTGCTGGTAATATCATGAAGTATTATAATTTATTTGTAAGTAATTGATGTGAACATGATATAGTAGCTGTGAGAATTTCCATACTAAAATACAGTTTAAACCATCATATTTCAAATATTTTAAAATTTCTCATTATCTATTGAGAGTTTTCAACTCTCACTTTTTTTTTCTGGTGGTTTCAGATTAGTCAAATTTCGCTTTAGAGGAAGGCAGACCCCTCCAGCTGTGAGAAACATACCGAAATTGTGTTAAATAAATTGTAATTTCTTAATTTGGCCTAATAATATTTAACTTATGGCGAGCAGAATCTTACCATTCCTCCTGAACTCTGTGTTGTACCTATGTATATTAATTTTCAACTTTGAACTTTTTATGTAAAATTGTGCCATTAGCTTTAATATGAATGGATGTTACTTTCAGCACATTAAAAACTTAAAATCTTATTTTTCAATAAAAAAACTTTTTTATTATTGGTTTCTTAACCTATATTCTTAGAATAGTGGGCAGTAAAATCTTTAATTAATACGTTCATTTTTAGATAAAAAAAATTGCATTTTGGGATTAAAATAATTTGGTGTGCATTATTACTTCACTCACTTATGTTAAAAAAGAGGATGGATTGAAATAAGTTTGGAATTTACCATAAGAAAAGTTTGGAAAATTTTTTCCCCTTTTTTTCGATTGACAATGGAGCTAAAAGTCTAAAGAAACGAACTAAATAGTCACTATTCTACGGTGGATAGAGCCAGCAAACTCAGCATGAAAAGCTAAAGAAATACAGCTAGGTAGAGAAGAAAACAATTGCAAACCAGGCTGCATTCCATGACCTAACTTAGCAAAAGTGTCCGCACAAGCATTTGCCTCTTTGACCAGATGGATGATTTGAACTTCACCAATGGCGACACAGATTCCTAATTGCTAAAATCAATGGGCTACAAGAATGAGTTATAGTCGATGTGTATAGACAAAGATTCATCGCATAAAGGGAATCCATCTCCAAGATAACTTTTCTCTTCCCCATAGACTAAGCAACTTTTTGGCCAAAAAAATCCCCCATAGTTCAACCACCATGATGGAATAGATACCCAAATTAGTGCTAAAGCCCATTAAGAATCTGCCATGATGATCCCGAATAAGACCTCCACAAGTAGCACTATTGTTGATGAAAATAGATCCATCTAAGTTAACCTTGACCCAATCTTCAGGATGAGGCTTCCATTGAATGTATTTCAACTACTTTTGCTTTTGTTGAAGTAGATATAGGTTGACTATATAATAATCTCTAGTAGTCCAGATAATCTGACAGAAAATAACATGGAGGTCAGCTTGCACTCCTTCAAAGATTAAAAGGTTTCGATGCTTCCATAACATACTATAGCAAGAAGCAAAAGAAGGGGCCAAGGGACCCCATACATAATTCGAGTTTGGTCAATAAGATTAGATGCTAACCATTTAGGGAGGTTAAGTTGGAAGAAATCCCTTTGAGCGAAATTAGCCTCAATGTTGGTCCGTAGAGTTTGTACCACTACACAATCATGGGTTATATGTAGCATTGCTTCAACATTATCACCACAAACAACACAGGTTACATTATGGACTAGATGTCTTCTCCAAATCTATTGGAAGCTTTTACTATATATCTCAATACCACGTGACAAATACGCTATATAATAGACTTGATAGTGAATTCTCCCGAACTAGTGAGGAGCCAAGTGATGTCATTAGCACCAAGGTTGTCCTCTGATGGTTTAATAGGGAGAAATAGCTGTAGGATTTCTTCATGCAATACTTAAGAAAGTTTCAGAAAGTCCCAATCCCATTCCGGAGTAACGTAGTCAGCCACTTTTTTGGTTAATAGCTCTTCATCTATATAGTCCTTCACAAAATCAGCAAGAATAGTAACACGCAGGATCCAATGATCCTACCAGAAAGAGATGGAATGTCCATTACTAATTCTCCAAATAAAATGTCTTTTAAACATGGGCCAGACATGAGTAATTTCCCTCCAAGCATTAAAGGAATGCCCTGTTTTATGGACGTCCGAAATTAAACTATCACCACATTTATATTTGCTTTGCATAATCTTAACCCGCAGACTGTCTCTATTGTGGATTAACTTCCAAGCCAACTTCATCATATTAGCATTATTGATGACTTTGGCCTTTTGAAAACCTAGCTCACCCTTCTTTTTAGGTCTACAAATAGTATCCTAGTTAACTAGATGAACCTTGTGATTGCTTTCAGACCCAATCCAAATAAAATCCCTGCAAATCTTGTCAATTTTAATATAAACACTAAATGGGATTTTGGTTCTCTACATGACATAAAATGGGATAGTAGCCAATATAGACTGAGACAAGGTAATCCAACCTGCTAAAGAAAGATTGCTAGCTCTTTAAGAATTTAAACGAGTAGTCATTCTATCAATAATGTATTGGAAGTGCTATTAGAAACCTTATCATGAAACACAGGCACTCCTAAATATTTACCCAAATTTGAAGTTAATCTAACTCCCAAAGCATTACTAAGTTCTATCCTCCTAATCAGGGGAATATTCTTTGAAAAGAAAACACAAGATTTATTCAATTAACTTTCTACCCAGAGCTCTTGCAAAAGAGATCTAGGATACCTTATATAACTTGAACTTGTTCCAAGGAGGCTTCGGCAAATAAAACTAGGTCATCAGCTAAGTAGAGGTGAGAGATCTTAGGACCATTTCTGCTAAGTGTAATTGGTTCCCAAACCTTATGCGAGACAGCCAAGGAGATTAATTGAGGTAGTTTTTCAATATAAAGAATAAAGATGTAAAAGGATATGGGTCCCCTTGACGGATACCACAGGAAGGCGCAAACTTGCTTGAGGAACTTCTTTTCCGTAAAAGCTGCATATTGGAAGAAGTGATGCACTAGTAAATGACTTCAACTAAATTCTTAGGAATACCCACATCTCTCAAATTTTCTTGAATGAAGGTCCAATTAAGTCGATCATAGGCTTTCTCTAGATCCACCTTAATGGCCATGAATCCTGTGTCCCTTTTTCTTCTTACGCATGGAGTGAACGACCTCCTGTGCCACCAGAATGTTGTCAGTACTCTATCTTCTTGGAACAAAGCTACACTGAGACATACCTATAAGTTTAGGCATAAGCCCCTTAAGTCTTTTAGAGATCAGTTTTGTCACTATTTTGTAGATGACATTGCACAAACCAATAGGCTTGAGGTGGGCAAAGGTCTCTGGCTTATCCTATTTAGGAATAAGTGAGAGAAAGGTATTATTCACTGTATAGCAACTAGATTTTGAAAAATATTTCGCACCCAGCTAGTCAGTAAACTCCTCACAAGATCACAATTACTCTGAAAAAAACATTGCTAGATGACTATTGGGGCCTGGAGTTTTCCACCAACTCATTGAAAAAATAGTAGAAGCAATTTCTTTATGCTTCATTTTAGCCTGCAGCATATTCATCTCTTCAATGGTTAATCTAGGAAAAAAGCTTGAAACCATAAATTTTTCATGGGCACCATCCTCCATATATAGATAGGAAAAGAAACCAATCCCTATATTTTTGAGTTCTTGTTGATCTTTAACCCAATTTCCTTGTCATCTTTTAGCATCAAAATTTTATTCCTCCTCTTATGGGCAGTTGCAAGGTTATGGAAATAGGCAGTGTTTCGGTCTCCATAATTAATTCATTTACATCTCAACATTTGCTTCCAACAAACCTCTTCCTGAATAAGAATAGCTTCCAATTCCTTCCAAAGCTCTTTATCAAGATTTTCCAGAAAAATATTTTGCTGAAAGGCCAGACGAAGCATTTCAGGATATGCCCAAAGGCTTCCTTGTTCTAGATTTTGGCTACTTTAGTAAAAGTCAAAATATTTTCTTCTAAATTGGCTTCCTTTATGCAAGATTTCGTCATGAGATTCCCAAAGTTTTCATGGATTAACCACGAAGCGAGGAAGCAGAAAGTTCTTATTGCACTTACTCTATTACCCTAGTTCCGAAAAACCAACATAATTAGCATATGATCTGACTTCAATTTGGGTAAGTATTTGACAAAAATCTTCCCAGAACGGTTAGACCATTCACTATTTGCATTAACACAGTCAAGTCTTTGATGAACACCATTTCATTGCCAAGTAAAAGGCTACCCTTTGAAACCAATATCATAGAGGCCACAATCCAACAAACAAAAATTAAAAATATGAGAATCTCTGGAAAAATTCGATGAGACCCCAGTATCATCTAAATTCAATACTGAGTTGAAATCTCCACCACCGCATCATTCACCTCGAACTTGGTTAGCTATATTCCTTAAGTCGTCCAATAATTTAACACAAGCAGCAGTTTGAGGTGAGCCATAAACAACAGTAAGGAACCAAGGTCTATCCTATTCAAAAGCCACTTCTAGATGCACAAATCGTCTATGAGAGCATTCAACCTTCACTTTCCAAAACTCCTTCTTCTACATACACCAAATACCCGTAGAAAAGTCAACACCACCCATAATAAACCAATTTAGCCAAACTTCTTCACAATCTTTCCTGCTCTAGGACCTCCAACATGAGTTTCCAAAAGGCAAACGAAACTAGATTAGTATCTCAAAAACAAATCTTTAACCATTGTAGCAAAGCCTTTACTAGACACTCCCCTACAATTTCAGATTATTAATGTCATAAATAATAATGGAAAGGAGAAAGGAGCCAAATGGCAGCTAAAGGCTATCAAAACACTAGCAAAGAAGGCTCAACCCTCCATGACCATGCTAACATCTACCTGATTATCAGGTGCTACTGAGGATGCTAAATTAAAATCATGGCTTGTTCTCTCACCAGGATCTAGAGGTTTGTTCGCCCCCTTGGTAACCAACGTCCCATGCTAAACATGCTCAAGGAAGTTGATTTCCTCAGGGGAAGGATTGTGAATTTGGGTATGCGATGGAAGCTCCATTTCTTGTTCTTCCTCATATGCCATCCAATTGTTGTGATTAATTCTACTAAAATTCTGCCAATAGTCTGCATGGTCTATCATAATTCTCTCATTCACAGGTTGCAATGCTCTAGGAGTTTCAAAAGTCACCGAGGTTGAAGCAATACCCCCGTTGTGCCCTTTCTTCGGATATGTCATGTCAGTGCTTCCAGATTTATCCTAGGCCTTTACATTCATGTGTTGTTTTGACCCAATGGATCAACATGCTTCACATACTGGCTCTTTTTGCCTTTTTGGGTTGAATGGTAGTTATTAGGCTTACTTACCCTTTTTTCTCCGTGATCCACCTTATCCTCTAGTTTCAAAACGGGCTCAACTTCAGTGTCATTTGCTAGCACATTAAAGCAAGCTCCATTTGCTTCCTTGCTCTCTGCATATTATTTCTCTGCTTGCACAAATCTCGGATGAAAATCGTTGAAAGATCTACATTGCGGCTTTTTCACAATTATCCATGGGCCAAAGCATGAGGAATCTTCGACAATCTGATTTTGGCTGTTGATTTGCCTTCAACAATCACTGGCTGCAAGATATTCTTCAGATTCTCTTAATTTGAAATTGGCATTTCCTAAATTTCAAATCCAAGAATTAAATGCGGATTCTTTTCCTCAACTCCTCCCATCGAAATTCTAATCGTTGTAGCTACCACTGTCGTTGCCAAAGTAGCCACCGACTCCATATAGGCTTCCATCCCGTGACCGTAGCTACTGCATTTGAAACAAATTAGATGAAGACCTTCGTATTCCACCTTAATTTCTTTACCCAACACTATGATGGCATGAACAAGTTTCCTTCTTTGATTGATCTCAACACAAATGCGAGCAAATTTTGCCTCTAGAATGAATGGAGGTGTTCTAGTCAATCTTCAACGTTGTATCCAATTTTGCTTCAGCCCTTATCAAGAATGTTTCTGTATAGAGCTCAATAGGTAGTTCCAGAATGCGTATCCAAACAGCTAGTTTCTGCACCATTTTGTCAGAGGGTTTGAATAAAGGACACCACCTCTGAACTAAGAGATAGTGATCAGCAATGAGCCATGGTCCCTCAAAAAGTGCATGTTTATAATCACCTTCATTTGTAAACTGAACCAGAAAAAACTTATTTGTCAAATCTAGGATTTTAACATCCTTTCTCTTTGCCCAAATCCGGCGGATCCAATTAGCCATAGCATGGAACCCAAGTTTCTTCCCTAATAATACAACTATCAAGGAAAACTTCCACAGCCTGCACCATTCATCAAATTCTTCTAAGGAGACTTCCACATTTGGTTTTGGATTGAAGGTAGTTGGCTCCTCCAATAAAACCTCTAGCGAATTCGTTGTCATGTGCTCCTCAATGACAATATTAACTATATCTTTAGATGTTAGATCCTTCCCAAAGCCATCAACGAGCAACGAGTCACAATACGACCTCTTGGGTAATTCTTGTATCATTTGAACATCTTTTTCTCCAATAGGATTTGAGACTTGCTCAATCAGCACTTCTTCCATCTCTACAGGACTAGAGTATTTGGTTATCTTGCCATCTATTCTATCTTCTTGTGTCTTAACCTTCTTAGTGCTTCGAGCCACTAAGTCTTCCTCCTCCGTTGACCTTCCTCCTTCCATGTTCTCAACCGTCGAGGTCATCACAGCTCTTTTCTTTTTCTTACAAGATACACGAAATATTTTCATAGTTTTCTGAATCTCTTTTTCTTGACAATAGTGCTTGGAAACACATACAATAATAAGTGAATTTTTTTTTTGGACTCAAACAAAACTAACTTATACAGAAATGGGATAAGTTTGTGTGTGTTTACTGAAAAAGGTAAATGGTAAAATATAATTTATGAAGATATATAACTCGTAATATTAGTCTCTATCTTTATTTGATAGGGAAGAGAAAGTAATTAAAAAAAATACATTTTGAATGCGGAAAAAATTATGAAAAAATAAAATAAAAATAAACCTTTTTATTGTCTGGTTAACAAAAGTAAGAGAAAGAAAACAATTATATCTAAATAAAGTTTCCTTCTTTCGTCTCATGTGAAGCTATGGACAAAATTATTGTCTAAAGGTTTTTTTTTCTTTTTTTTTTTGCGCTCTATGTCTCTTTTTATTGCACTAGATAGGAGAATAAATATCTTTTTGGACCTTATGAGTATTTTCTTCCCTCACAATTTTATCTTTTCCGCCAAATTTCACTTGGACCAGTCTAATGGACAGGTGAGTATATTTTTTGACACTAACAGTTATTAAATTTTAATTATTAATATTAAATTAAGAATACAATCTAATATTTATTATGATTTATTATTATATAATCGTAATTATTGTGTAATATATTTACAAGATAAAGCTGAATATTACATTATTCATATAGGATGTACGAGAATATCTATTATATTTGTGAAGGATGAAAATTTTTCATTTATAAAGCATCTCAACTATTCATTCATTGTTTTCCTTTATTCGTTATTTTATTCCTTAGGCTCCTCTGTTGCTGGACATCTACAATTACCTTTACAATTATATAATGAATCTAAATACATATTTCTCTTTTGCTTTTTTTTGTTTTTGGTAATGATACATGTATTGAGTTTAAGTTGGAGCACATTTTTACCTTAAATTTTTATGTATCAAAAAGAAATATCACATCAAATCAAACATATAATAAAAATGTATAATATAATTTATTTATAATTTGATATATATTATCAATATAATTTTTTTTTTATAAATATCTAATTATATATTGTCATATCAGTAAAAATATTTAATATGCTTACCCGTTATCCGAAAAACCTTACAAACACCATTATATAATTGAATGACAATATAAAATTCTTTTACATTATCAATACATATCCATTAAACTCATTTATATATCAACTTATACTAACAGGTAAGGCTTGATGGTTACTGATAATGTGTTAATTAATTTTTAACAAACTAATACTAAATTAATATACAACCTAATTTTGTTTTCTTTTGAATTTTTAAGATAAGCATGTTTTTATCACGGGGAAGAGTAAAACCGGGGGCGCGTCTCCCGTGTTGTCTGTGGGAGTGCTTTCCACTGTGGAAGAGTGGCGGCAGAGGTGCATCATTCGATTCAAGCGTCAAAGCGGCATCACACAACACAACACAACACAACACAACACAACGGAAAAGCTTCTGATTTCTGAAGCCTCAATCAAGCTCGTCCAACGATCTTTGCGATGGCTTCATCCAACGACGTCGCTGTCACTTCCTCAAACGACACCGAAAAGTTCCTCTGCGACTTGTTGCTGGATACGACCCAGCCCATCTCTGAGCGCTTCAGAGCGCTCTTTTCTCTCCGCAACCTCAAAGGCCCCGCCCCTCGCAACGCCCTCATTCTCGGTTTGTCTTCAGCCCCACTCATTCCCCATTCCTGTTCTTTCATCTATGCTCAACATAGCTTAGGTTAGGCTTTGTTAGGTAAATATGCTTCATTTGCACAACTATCATCGTGGAGTATTCGTCGTTTGCTTTAATTTACTTTACTAGCTTCAAAATTTTAGTTTAACTTTGTGCATTTATTTGTTGCTATTAGCCTATTATATTGTATAATTTTCAATTTTAATCTGGATTAAGAATCATATCAACTGAAGTTGGCTGGTTCACATGGCTAGCATTTGTTTCCTTTAAATAAGGAATTCGTTTTGAGTCTTGTTACTGGAAAAAAAAAAAAACTAGCTCTTTAAGTGCTTTACCTGTTAATACACTGATCCGGCTTGAATCAGATTAGTAGTAGTTTTGTAAATTTGGGATACTGGTGCTTAGACCAAAAGGAAAAAGAACCATGTCAACGTTGCACGCTGTTTTTGGAAGGGGGGAAAAAGGATTAAGCAATTTTATTATTATTATTATTATTTTTTTTTCTGTTTTGATTACCTTGATTTGAGCTAGTTTTCCTTTGCAGCCACAAGGGATTCGTCAAATTTATTGGCACATGAAGCTGCATTTGCATTGGGCCAAATGCAGGAAACTGAAGCCATCCCTGCTTTGGCCTCAGTTCTGAACGATCTTTCTCTGCATCCCATTGTACGCCATGAGGTAGTTTTATTTTTTGGTTTAATGTATCTGTGTGAAGCTTTGATCTTGCTTCTTGTTTTCATCATTGTTCCAGTTTTAAGAGGATTGAATTTGTTGTAACTGCTTAGGCAGCTGAAGCACTTGGTGCTATTGGTTCAGATGGTAATGTTCCTCTGCTGAAGAATAGTTTGGATTTTGATCCAGCTCAGGAGGTTCGCGAAACATGTGAATTGGCTCTTCAACGTATTCAGCATTTAAAAGATGCTGGTAATAGTGATGATTCATCTGCAACTGATATATCGCCTTTTAAGTCAGTCGATCCGGCCACGCCAGCATCGTCTTGTTCTTCTGTTCAACATCTGAGGTTTGTCTGATTCATGCTAATGGATAGAACCTTGTGTTAACTAAAGATTAAATAGTGGGTTTGCTAAATTGTGTTAAACAAAATCAGGGAAGTACTTCTGGATGAAGAAAAAGGGATCTATGACAGGTATGCAGCTCTTTTCGCACTTAGAAATGATGGTGGAAAGGAAGCTGTTGCTGCTATTATTGATTCCTTGGGTTCGAAAAGTGCTCTTCTGCGGCACGAGGTTTGATAAGTACACTCTTGTTCCTGTAAATTTTGTCTTTGTTGATTATGATTTGTATGAATAGTTGATAAGTGATAAGGTATGCGATTTACATGAGGAGAAGTCAGGTGTGCTCTAGAGGGCTACATTAAGCATCCAACTTGGATTTGTTTGTACCTTTTTGAATCTCTTAATTTCTGAATGCCTATATTTTCTGTAATTTTTAGGTTGCATATGTTTTGGGTCAACTGCAAGACAAAGTTGCTTCAGCTGCTCTATCCAACATACTTAAAGATGTGAATGAGCATCCAATGGTTAGACATGAAGCTGCTGAAGCTCTTGGCTCAATTGCAGGTATTGCAATCAAATATAATTGAATGCCGTGATCTCTTTTACTCCCAAAGGAATGTAATGTATTAAAGGAGTGCTGATCTTTGTGGTGCACTGGTGCTGTGTATGTATAATATAAGGACAAATGCAATAATATGATATAATGTATGAAATTTCATATGTTAATATAGAAGTAAGGAGTAGATAGTGGCAGGCCAAGTAAATTTAGATTGCAACTTCTAGTCTTTCTAATGATTTTGTTCATCTGTGTTTGATTGTGATTGGTCATGGTCAAAAGTAGCCTCATTCTCATCCAGTTCACAAAATAAATTAAGAAAAAAATGTTACGGTGTTCGATAAGGCACCTGTTACTATTCAATTGGCCTTACTTGCTAGTTATAATCAAAGTGATTTTGAATTTGTTTGGGGCCTTTGGGCAAACTAAAATATCGTGCAAAGTTCTTGTTATAGTTGGAGGAGATATTGTCTGTCACATTAGAGGAGCATCTTACTATTAGCACATGGATGAAATCACTTTGAGATGTAAGACATTTTCTTGCCACAACGTTTATATTCTTCTTTGAATATTGATGGGCTATTTTCCTGTTATCAGTTGTGATTTTAATTTTCCAAGTTTGTGGCAGCAACTTGCCAAAAATGATTCGCATCTGCCTATGCCCTGCCACCCCTCTCATCTTTATGAAATTCTATAATCAACAGATGAATAATATATACTTCACTCTGACATAGTTTCTCTGTTATATTGACTAGTCTATAGTATATGCTAAGCTCCAGTCCAGTTTACAGAGTTCTGGTGAGAAACTTTATTTAATCTCTTGGTCTTTAATAAGATGGTTGTGTTAAGATGAGCCACTGAACAGATAGTAGTTGATTGTTTAACCATTTATTACTAATTCTGCTTTTGCTATTTTGCAAAGCATTTAAATCTCCTCACTTACGTTTGGGGTTGTTTACAAAGTTCTTTTGTTCTATGCCCTTAGATGACCAAAGTGTAGCCCTCCTTGAGGACTTTACGGCAGATCCAGAGCCTCTTGTCTCACAAAGTTGTCAAGTTGCACTAAGCATGCTAGAATATGAACGATCAGGGAAATCATTTGAGGTATTCACGAAAGTGGTTACTGAAGATTTGCATGTTTTGTTTCAATATTTGCTGACACAGCTTTCCCTTTCCCTTTGTCGCAGTTCCTCTTCATGCGCACTCCAATTGTGCAATAGATGTTTTTCTCACGGTTATACCTTTCCTCAATGCTAAGACAGAAGAATGAATCGATGCATGAGATTGAAGAGACACACAGAGAGAGGAGTAGAGCAACAGTCGGATTTATTTTTTTAACTCAAAGTTGATGAAAATTAGGAAACATTAGCCTTATACAAACATATGATTTGAACTATGGTTGTTAATTTATGACAATAAACATTTTGTGACACTTCAGGATAAGTTTTGTCAACATTATTTACTTGCTGAAAAACTGGACCCTGATGGTTACAAAGCTACTTGTGTTGAAACTTGAAAGAAAATGTTTCCGTTCACCGTGAAATGCTGAAGTGTTCCGCCAATGTCTAACAACAAAAAACGTCAGATGAACAAACCAGTACTATATAAGGTTTGGTTTGATTCCTCCCTCAACAAAGTCCGACGTTTTCGTAGCATCGCTTCTTTCTCGTGCTGTAATATTCTTACATTACTACCGTACTAACATGCGTAGCACACCCACCAATTCCTCGCAAAACCCTTTCAGAACCCTTTTCTCCTTCTTCACGTGTGCGAAGACCCTCTCTCTGGCGCAGCAACTTCACGCTCATGTCATCATCAACGGGCTTCACAAAGAGGTCCTCTACGGTTCCAACGTCACCAACTCTTATGTCCAATCCGGTTCTCTTCCTCTGGCCACAAAAGCCTTTGACCAGATCACCGCAAAGAACCTTCATTCTTGGAACACCATCATCTCCGTTTACTCAAAGTGCAGTCTTTACGGTGACGTTTTGGGCCTCTTCACTCGCTTGCGAAGTGAGAGCAATGCAGTTGATAGCTTCAACTTGGTGTTTGCCATTAGAGCGAGTCAAAGTTCGATGCTTTTGTCAAATGGGAGGTTGATTCATTGCTTGGCCATCAAATCTGGGTTGGAAGGTGACCTGTTCGTAGTGCCTGCGCTTTTGGAAATGTATGCTGAGTTGGGTTCTCTGAACGATGCCCGCAAGCTGTTTGAACGTTATTCGTACAGAAGCTCGGTTTTGTGGGGTTTTATGATAAAAGAGTACTTGAAGTTTTCTCAAGAATCCAAAGTTTTTGAGTTGTTCTCTAACATGACCAATTGTTTTGGTTTCCAATGGGATGCTTTCACTATGGAAGGTTTGGTTCGAGCCTGCGCAAAAGTCTTGGGTGGAAGAGGAGGGAAAGCATGTCATGGGGTGTGTATAAAGAACAATCTTTTGGTGAATGTTTGTTTGCAGACAACAGTTATAGATATGTATATGAAATGTGGGTGTGTTCATTATGCGTTTAGGCTGTTTAAAGAAGCCAATGATAAGGATGCGGTTCTATGGAGTGCTGTAATCAATGGATGTGCTAAAAGGGGGAGGTTTTTGGAAGCTATGTCCGTTTTCAAGAGGATGCTGGAAATTTCAGTTACCCCAAATCCGGTGACATTGGCTGGTGTCATTCGAGCTTGCTCTGGTGCGGGGTCATTGAAGCAAGGAAAGAGCGTGCATGGCTTTGTGATTCGAAACAAGGTTAACTTGGATGTGGTGAATTACACTTCTCTTGTGGACATGTATGCTAAATGCGGGTGTGTCAAAACTGCTCGCAGAATCTTCTGTTTGATGCCAGCTAAGAATGTGGTCTCTTGGACTGCAATGGTAAATGGATGTGCAATGCATGGCCTGTGTTTGGAAGCACTCGCTATTTTTGATCAAATGAAGCAGCAGAATGCATGTGCTATATCAGAAAAACACATGCCCAATTCTGTAACATTTGTTTCTGCTCTCTCGGCTTGTAGTTACTCCGGAATGGTTCAAGAGGGGTGGAGGATCTTTAATTCAATGAAAGACTATGCCATTTCTCCAACCGAGGAACACTATGCCTGCATGATAGAGGTTTTAGCTAGGGCCGGTCAATTTGATGCAGCATTGTCCTTCATATCGGACATGCCCATAAAACCAGGTCCTAATGCGTGGGGAGCTCTGTTAAGTGCATGTAGATTCCATAAACGAGTTGAACTGGCTGAAGAAACAGCAAAAATGCTTTCATTATTAGAGCCTAATGATTCATCCTTGCATATGTTGGAAATAGGAGAGAGTACGTGGATGAGAATGATTGAAAAGAGGCATAATAAGAGTCCGGTTTTTCTTCAATTGAAGTCAATCATAAGTTATGTGTATTTAGTTCTGGTAATACACTACTAGCCTTCAGAAGCACAGAAATCAGTCATATATGGAATTCTCTAGGTAGAGAAATGGGAGAAAGTGCTTTTTTATGATTAATCAATGCGGAGAAATATAGGAAATTTTTGTCGCCCTAGTGTTGCTGATTGCTGAAAAAAGTGGAAATTTCTGATGTTCATCCGTCAACGCATTGAAATTGTATTTTCTTCTCATCATAGTAGGGCTTTGGCAACCTGGCATGTTCGGTTGTTAGCTTAATGATAACATGGTAGCTGAATAGCCACCTGTATTCTCAAAGTGACTTTAAATGGCAAGACCAAAGTATGATTGAAACTAGAGATTATATATCCATTTTTTATTTTCGTGACGAAGATTGAATTCAAATAAAGAATGACACGGCGTTCATTATGAAAAGAAGCAAATAATGATGGAAGATACACAAATGAGAGTACCCCCCGGCTGCTATGTACATTGAGAATCTCATTACCAACGAAAGATACTGTTAGAAGGAGTGATACCTCTTATCTAACTTAATAAAATGTCATGATTCACCTCCTAAGATAATGTAATTCCATTGGGTGGGTGCAACCTTTATTTTTTTCCCTAAATAAATGTAGGTCAGGCCATAATTTAGAAGGCATTTGACAGGGGAGAATATTTTCATATTTCAAGGCCTGTTTGGTAGAAGAGTTGGAAAAATATTTTCGATAATATTGTATTTTTGGGATTGATTTTAGGTTAAAATTCTTACTAAAATATTTCCATCTTTTATATGAAATTATAATATTTCCATAGAATGGAAATATTTTTTTCTTATAAAAAGACTAAATTATGTCTATCATAACTCATTGTCATCCACCATCTGATCGCTGTCCTCCACCAAAGATATTTTTGAAAATATGTAAAATATTTTTAAATATTTAATTCATCTATTAAACACTTTAAAAATATATATTTAAAAATATTATTCATAAAAATAGTATTCCCAAAAATTCTATTCCAAATAATAAAAATTCAAATATTCTACCAAACGTCCTCCTAATAAGTTAGTATATACCATATTTTTTAGTTTGACTTATTAAAATTTATTTTGAGTCCTTAAAGAGGACAGCCTCCCATTTTCTTTTTCTATTAATAGAAAAAAAGAAAAAGAAAAGCGAGGTATGGAAATTGTAACTTGTGTATGTCATAAGGTAGTATTAGTGTATTACTAGTACAGTACTATAATATGCCCAAAATCAAAATATATATAATAAAACAAGATACTTATGGTGTGTTTGGTTCAAATTTTAAAATTTAAATTTTATATATAATAAAAATTAAAATAATTTTTTTAAAATAAATTGAAAATTAGTTTTATTATTTTTAAAATTTTATTTAAATATATGAAAATTAATTTTTTTAATAAAAAATAATTTTTTTCTTAGAGAAAAAAAAAAAAAAGAGCAAACAAACACACCCTTAACCAATGAATTGAGCGAGGAGTGAAAGGAAAAAGGCCACTACAAGCTAGAGGAAGGAACGAGAGGAAGGGAACAGTGTAGTGCGAGAGAGTGAGACATAGGGAGTGAGAATGGCGAGCCCTCAGGCACAGAAGCAGAAGCCATGGAAAGCGGAGTACGCGAAGTCGGGGAGATCGTCATGCAGGACGTGCAAGGGCACCATCGCCAGCGAGCACTTCCGTCTCGGCAAGATGGTTCAATCTACCAAGTTCGACGGTATCATGGCGGTAATATTAACACTCCT
The DNA here is from genome assembly GCA_031439595.1 of Pterocarpus santalinus. NCBI lineage: Eukaryota > Viridiplantae > Streptophyta > Magnoliopsida > Fabales > Fabaceae > Pterocarpus > Pterocarpus santalinus. The sequence goes on from CM062532.1 coordinate 67,165,615, forward strand.
CTTCTTCATTCCTTCCGCATTCCCTCTTTCTTCCTCCAATTCTTGCTTCATATGTTCTCTGTTTTCAAGACTCTCAAGCTAATGCTGCCTCCGACCATTTTCTTATTATTTATTTTTACAAAAATGTTCTCTTTTCCCTAACCCCATTCACCACTGAAATGATGAAATGATCGTCTCTGTTGTCTGTATTCAACTATCATTTTTTTAGGATTTTTCTGGTTAAGGAAGAAAACAAAATGCGCTAGAAACTTAAAAAAAGCTTGATTTTTTTATTCAACATTTTCATTTCTTTGTTTATTTTACCAGCGCCTTTAGGACATTCTTTAGAAAAATCCTTTTTTTTTTTTTATTGTAAAGAGGTTGAGTATTGTACAAGCTGTGGGTTTACTGAAGATAAGCTTTAGGAGAAATAATGGCATAAACTTGTTCACTTAAAGTCTTGTTGTTGCTTAGCCCAAAAGTGGCTTTTAGCAGTAAAAATGGGTAGTGGACTGCTACCCGCAAATGTTATTTGCAATGTAAATAGCTTCAATCTTTATTTGCAATTCAAAAGCTTCAAACTTTATTTGAAATGTAAAAGCGTCAAATCTTGGCGTCATCAATTTGGAGAGTATGTTACCTAACCACTACTCTTAACCCAAAATTGCTTAAGCAATTGCAGAGACCGGAAAAGAAAATAGTCTTGTTGCTTCAAATTTTTCAGTGCTATTAACTAGATAGTTAGAGTTATATAGTAATTTCTTTATACTTTTAGGAGCATTGTTACTGAAAAAAATTATATTACACTGCATGTCATTGGTGTTTTGATCTGTATTTTTCCCTTTTTTTTTCATCAGATGTGGCATCATGCTGATTGTATATTGAAGAAAGCCAACCAGATAAAATCGTATGAAAATTTCTACTCATTTCATTAAATATGTATTTATGTGGTGATTTGACATTATCAAGGATTTGTTTCTGTGTAATACTGTTCTTCTAGAATTGATGATGTTGAAGACTTGGAGTCTCTTCGTTGGGAAGATCAGCAGAAGATCAGAAAATATGTAGAGAGTGGTTCACCACCAAAGTCAAAGTCTATCAACGGTACTGAATGTGGTATTGAAGTTTCACAGAGTTCTCGGGCTACATGCAAGCACTGTGATCGAAAAATCATCAAAGGAGAGGTTGGTTTTTAATTTTTCTTTTTTTGTCATATTATTCCAAAGGCTGAGTTCTTAGAGCATATATGTTAATCGAACTTATGGGTTCTATGGAGTGAAAATGAGATCATGAGCAAAACATATGTTACTATTATCTAGGATGGATAATATGATAATTTTGGGCTATAATTTTTCTTGTTTATTTCATCATAAATTAACTTATGGAAAAATAACATATTTGGCGTTTAGTAATACCCTGGTGATGCTGCATAGTTAAGGGATGAAACTATTAGGATGCATAGTATGTATTCTGCTTCCATCATCTAGCGATTCATGTTCGATATCCCAAAATTTTGCTCTGGCAGCTAAAATATTTGCTTCCAATATCGTTTACCTTGGTAATGTTACTATGCCGTTGTGTGTCAAATCTTTCAATGAGCCCTGGTGCATGGTACCAGATTTGTTATGCTATCTCATTGCATTTTTTCTTGATATTCATGTTGTTTGGCCAAAATCCTCTCCAGCTAGCCTATCCCACCTTTCAGGCGAAAGAAAACTAAGAAAAGTTTACAAATGTCTGTAAATAGTTTGGGTATTGGGGAGTTTAGGTGTCGGGACATGTCGTGCTTATAAATTCTGAAGGTTCCACTTTCCAGAAATCAAATATGCCACTTAGCCCTTTTGGGTCAATTTTGACACTAGCCCTCTTAAGTTTTTATCCATTCTTCTTCTTCAATTTTATACCTGGCTAAAGAAATAAAAGCCTTCAGGCCCCTTGGACACAGTTTGTCTTCACTATTTGGGTAGGTGGGGGCGGCAGTGGGAGGAGGTGATTATCAGGGACCTTAGCCTCTCCTCAACTCTGGCTACTGCTTTCAGGGTGAACTTGGAATCTTACATCTAGCCAATTTTCCTCCTTCTCCTTGAATTGTAAACCCCTTAAAAGGTTAGGAAATTCAAAATTATTCCGGGAATGTTCAAATTAACATAAAATGTCATAATTGTATTTTGGGATCGCATGGTTTTTTCATGCTTTTTAGACTTCATGTCTGCATTGGTGAGATTGTTGATATAGATTTGCATAGTCAGAGACCGGTAAGGTGTATTTTATTCAGATGCTTATTAAAATTTAGAATGTTCCCTAATCATTGATGATCATCTTCATCCATGACATGAGCATGTGAAATTTGGTTTAGAATATCTCACCTTGCCGACTGTTTTCTATTTGATTTTTAGGTCCGCATATCTACTAAGCCTAATGGTCAAGGTGCTAAAGGTTTGGCTTGGCATCACGCCAAGTGTTTCATGGAATTATCACCATCAATTCAAGTGGATAAGTTGTCGGGATGGAATAGTCTTTCATCTTCTGATCAATCAGCTGTCAGTCGCTTAGCTAAGAAGGGTCCTTCTGGGGAAGCAGGTATAGGGATCATTATGTTCAGGATAAGATGTCTTCTCTTCATGACGTAGTGATTGCCTCTGTTTTCGTTCTACTTGGTTTCTCACTCATTTCCTTTCAGGTGGTAGTGGCACAAAACGTGGGACTGATGCTGATGGTGAGCAGAAGTCAAAAGTTGCTAAGGTGAAGGGAGATGTGTCTGCAGGCAGGGCAGCAACAGTGAAAAATGCTAATGAATCAGGGGATGCAAGTGATCTAGAGAATAGACTGGAGACGCAGAACAAAGAACTCTGGGCTCTGAAGGATGATCTTAAAAAGCACGTGACAACATCAGAGTTGCGTGAAATGCTGGAAGCCAATAATCAAGATTCAACTGGATCAGAAATTGATTTACGTGATCGCTGGTAAATTTATTCTCATGCACTTTCTGTGCTGATCTTTAAGTACCTTTTGCATCCTTCCTGCCTTTGCTTTGTGATGCCTAAAGTTTTCCATTCAATATGTTATTCTCCTTTTATTCCAAGTTATAAGTAGCCAGTGATTTTACTGACAATAGATATGTTTATCTATTTGCTCGGTGTCCACTGTTATGCATGATAACTTGTATTGAGCTCTATTATAGTTTGTAATAGATAATTTAGAATTTATTCATCAAAACAAAAAAAAAATGCAAGCAAGTCTATAACAGATATCATTTTCTGTATGGAAGACATTTTCCAGATACATTCTGTTTTCTGCTCTCTTTGTAATGTATTTTGAAGATAATTTACAAGAGATGATTTATTTCCATCAACCGTGATCATTGTTATTGTGATTTTAGTGCTGATGGAATGATGTTTGGGGCACTTGGTCATTGCCCAATATGCTCTGGCTTTCTGCGTTATTCTGGAGGAATGTACCGATGCAATGGATATATTTCTGAGTGGAGTAAATGTTCCTACACTACATGCGAACCAAAACGTCTTGAAGGGAAGTGGAAAATCCCAGAGGAAATGAACAACCAGTACCTTAAAAAGGTGTGTAAGGAAAAATAATGTCACCAAATAAAACCCTAAAATTCTGACTTAAATGTTTGCATATTGTTTTCAGTGGTTCAAATCTCAAAAAGCGAAGAAACCAGTCCGGATATTGCCCGTACCATCAGCAGGTAATCCTGCTGAAAGTCAAATTACTGCTTCCCAGAATCAATCAACAAATGGTGAAAGTTTGGGAGACTTGAAAGTTGCTGTCTGTGGATTTCCTAAAGACGCTATTGTATAACTTCCTTCCTTTTTCCTTTCACAGCTGTGTTTTAATGTCCATAAGTTGAAGTCCTCCCCCCCCCCCCCTGCATTCTTTCTCTCACTTCCTCAAAACCATTCTGAGAATCTGTTTTGTTTAATTTAGTTTTCTAGCATTTAGCATTCATCTTCTAAGAGGTGATTATGCAGAGGGAATGGAAACGCAAAATTGAAGGCATTGGTGGGGTGCTTCATGCAAAAGTGAAGAAAGGTATCTGCTGCACAGACCAATTTACGAAAATTCCAAAAGAAAAAAAAAAAGATTTTTATAACCCTTTTTTTTTTTGTCTTAATGAGAAAAGGATTTGGAGAAATATATATTGTTCTTCTTCATGTGTATGATTTTTCTGGTCTTTTATTTGACCTGTTTACTTGCAGATACTAACTGCTTGGTTGTCAGCGGAGCACTCAATGATGAAGCTGAGATGAGGAAGGCAAGGTATGGGTGCACTCGAATTGCCAGTCGCAAGTTTTCTTTTTCCTTTTTTTTAAATTTTATTTTTAAACCTTTGATTCATCCAAATATCACTGACTTGGAAGAGTTTCATATAGGAGGATGAAAATACCAATAGTCAGAGAGGACTATTTGGTTGACTGCATAGAAAAAAGGAAGAAGCTTCCCTTTGATATGTACAAAGTTGAAATGATTGGTGAGGCTTCTAGCACAGTCACTATCAAAGTGAAGGGGCAAAGTGCCGTTCATGAGGCTTCTGGCTTACAGGATTCTGGTCACATACTCGAGGAAGGGAATAGCATTTATAATACAACTTTGAATATGTCTGATTTATCTACTGGTGTTAACAGGTGGGTTCATTGTATTTTTAACTTTCTTGTTTTAGCATAAATTCTGTTTCGTTGGCTAAGCTAGAAATAGCAGGTTGTTATCTCTGTTATTGATGTAAAAATTTGAAGCTAAAGGTATGCTCCTTGATTTTGTTATGTCATGCAATGTTTCATGCAAAACATCAAGCTCTCAACTGTCAAGAGCTGATATGTCTATATTCTAATTTGTTCTTTATAAATTGACTGATTTTCAGTTGGAACATAAATTGTCTGCAAAATTGTTTATATTGTGAGTCATTGATTGGACCACAGATTCTAATTATTGGCTTATTTTTGGCCAAAGTTTAGGAATGTTATGGCATTTGGTTCTGGGTTTTTTTCATTAGGAAAAGTTTGCAATATGTGTGAGGCTTTTTTTTTTTTTTTTTTTTTGGGTAGTGCTTCTCCCAGTGTTTTATAAAAGCCACAAGTTCTTTTGAGAAACACCCCAGAAGAAGCTTTTAAAAGCTGTTGTGGCTGTAAAAAGTGACATGCCTTAAAATATTTTTTCCGTCATACTTAAAGCCTTTTATTTTTATTGTATTTGTTTTTGTTTGTGTTGCTGGTGAATTTTCAAATATTAGCTTTATGATGATGGGAGGTAAGTAATTACTACTTGCAGTAACTGCAGCTAGTTGCTGTGATGATGGTGGAGAACCTGGGCTTAAAAGCTCACTTGAATTCTCTTGCTTTACTTCCCTTTCGAAGATCCTTGTTGTGCTATTTTTTCTCTCCCGCATAATCTCCCCCCCCCCCCCAAAACAAAAAAAAAAAACAAAACAAAGAAAAAAAGAAAAAAGAAAAAACTATTACTGTCTCCTCCGTCATCATCTTCTAACTTTTGCTTCTCATGTAAAGCTACTACATTCTCCAAATAATCGAAGAAGACAAGGGGTCAGGATGCTATGTGTTTCGTAAATGGGGCAGAGTGGGAAATGACAAGATTGGAGGAATGAAACTGGACGAAATGCCGAAGTCAGATGCAATCCGGGAATTCAAACGATTATTCTATGACAAGACTGGAAACCCTTGGGAGGCTTGGGAGCAAAAGACTATTCAGAAGCAACCTGGAAGATTCTTCCCATTGGATATTGTACTTGTTTTATCTTATTCTTATATAATTTGTTTGATTTGTTTGATGTAAGTTATCTTCACCTATCTGGTGAACATTCAACTCATAGCTGTTTTCAAACTTGACTTTGTAGGATTATGGAGTTAACAAACAGTTTCCAAAGAAAAAGAAAAAGGATGAAGACAGCAAACTACCCCCTGCATTAAGAGAATTGATGAAAATGCTCTTCAATGTGGAAACATACAGGTAATGATCTAATACCCCCCTTCATGTTATTGGAATATGTCTGATGCAATACTGATTCTTGAGTTTTGTAGAGCTGCCATGATGGAATTTGAGATTAATCTGTCCGAAATGCCACTTGGGAAGCTGAGCAAAAGTAATATCCAAAAGGGTATCTACAGGCTTATTCCTCATTTTTAGTGAGCTACAGTAGTTTCCTATTTTCTTTTATTGGCAGCATCAAGCAACCCCATACTTTGTATCAAAGTGATAAATGTTTGATTTTATGTTGCTCTGCTCCTTCTTCCCAGGGTTTGAAGCATTAACAGATATACAGAATCTCTTGGAAACTAAGAATTCCGACCCATCAGCCAGGGAGAGCTTGCTTGTTGATGCCAGCAATCGGTTCTTTACTTTGATCCCTTCTATTCATCCGCATATTATTCGGGATGAGGATGATTTTAAGTCAAAGGTGGGTATTACCATTTGTATTAATTTTCCAGGTTGTGTTTTGGTAATAAAACATGAAACTAGATTGATGCTTTGATTTTGCGTCAGTTTTCTTCTTGTAGCCATGACTCAACGATGTTAGTGATTTTTGTCAGATGAAGACTTGAAGTGTAAAGATAAATAAAGTTACATCTGAATATAGTCACAAAGAATTTATGCTGGACACCTCATGATTTTTTAAGTTTTCTTTTTGACTGTGGGTTTAATATCTAAAGGTTGACCGATAAAATATTAATGCAAAACATGTTAAACTTTTGTGTGTGTTCAAATCCAATCAGGACTTTACTGACGTTTTTTGCCACTGTGGATTGGCACATGTAAGTCTCCTTGTTATAATTTGAATAACATTGCCTTGCTTTTATTGTAGGTGAAAATGTTAGAAGCCCTTCAAGACATTGAAATAGCCTCAAGATTAGTTGGATTTGATGCGAATAGTGATGACTCCATTGATGATAATTACAAGAAGCTTCACTGTGCTATAAATCCTCTTCCTCATGATAGTGAAGATTATCGTTTAATTGATAAGTTTCTCCATACTACTCATGCCCCCACACATACGGTATGTGTTTGTGTACTTATTTCTCGGGTATGAGCTCTTTTATTTCTCACAATGTATAAGTTCCTACACTCCTTGTATTCCACATCTATACAGGACTGGAATCTTGAGCTAGAAGAAGTTTTTTCACTTGAAAGGGAAGGAGAATTTGATAAGTTTGCTCCTTACAGGGAGAAACTTGGTAACAGAATGCTTCTATGGCATGGTAGGTTTTGATGCTAGTAGTTAACTCGTATGCTTGCTGTTGTTAAATGTCCTGTAAGACATAATGAAAGAGTAGAAAAATTGAAAGAAGAAATGTCTTAACAATATCAAAAAATAAAAAATAAAAAATCAAACCTTTCAATCTCCCTCCTGGAATTCTGCTCATAAACCCGATTAGTCCATACATAGCCAGGATATTACTAGACCAGAGCAGGTCTAAAGGCCTAAACTTCTAGGTCAAAATTTTTTTCATCTCTCCAACAAAATAACGTCTGTTTCTGTGGTGAATTACAGTTACTTGTATGACTGTTTTGTTGCAATGTGCATACTTTAACTATGAATAAAAATTTGTATGAAGTTGGAGTTGGAGTTAGACTCCTATGACAAAAATGTTCTCTATTGTAGGTTCCAGGTTGACAAATTTTGTGGGCATTCTTAGCCAAGGACTTAGAATTGCACCTCCTGAGGCCCCGGCAACTGGCTATATGGTTCTATCTATTACTCCCCTTTCATACCTCTTTTTATGTTTATATTTTCATGCATGTCATACATAATTACTTATACAGTGGTACCAAAATCTGAATATTTTGAATTGCAGTTTGGCAAAGGCATCTACTTTGCTGACCTGGTCAGCAAGAGTGCTCAGTATTGCTGCACGGATAAGAAAAATCCTGTTGGTCTAATGCTTTTGAGTGAAGTTGCCCTTGGAAATGTCTATGAGCTCAAGAAAGCTAAGGTCAGTCTAGTTTGATTCAAGTTGTGCGTATCGGTTGATTGTTTGTCAGGGCATATGCTTTCAAAACTAGCAACAATATTGCATACTTGCATTCAACACTAAATTTCTGCCGAATGGATTTGCAATAATTATTCTTTCATATTGATTGCGTTTGCCCTCTGCGAAATAGTATATGGATAAACCTCCTGAAGGAAAGCACTCTACTAAAGGCCTGGGCAAGAAAGTGCCACATGAATCAGAATATGTAAAGTGGAGGGGTGATGTTATCGTTCCCTGTGGCAAACCTGTGTCATCAAATGTCAAGACTTCGGAGCTCATGTACAATGAGTATATTGTGTATAATACTGCTCAAGTAAGTTTAAAGATTGGCTGGTGTATTTTTTGTCTTATCATGTGAATGAAGTAAGCACTGTGAACTGTGATACTTGTTCAAATTATATTGAAATGAAGATTGAGAAGTTACTATCATGGCCATCATTGATTTGTAATTTTGATATATTATGCTGATTAATTGGGTCTTTTTTATACAGAAGTTTCTTGTTGATGACGTATAGCTCTCTGATGAATGGCAAACTTTGATTTGATTTTATACCTTTTTTAATATTGCAAACTCTACACAGATAAGTGACGAAATTCATCAAATATGATGTTTAGGTTTGTGGCTAATTAACATGATTCTTTAGCTGTTATTTGTATGTACATTTTCATTGCCATATGTTAAAATTTATTTTATGACAAACTTCTGTGATGCTCTTTTTGAATATTTTTGGATTTGCCGGAGTTAAAGCCTGATATATGGTATTTCCTTTTCTTTGTTTGGTAAGCATGTATGCGTGTGACCGAATGTGGACTACTTGTGCAGGTTAAGATGCAATTCTTGTTGAAGGTGAAGTTCCATCACAAGAGATGAAGATTGGAAGTAAAAGTGAAGTCTGCTGTTTTAGGGCATCATCCGTATTAGGTAACATTTTGAGCAGGACTTGTACATAGTGCATCTGGAAGTCCCTAGAATTCTGTTGGTAAGGTCTCATTTTGAGTTGACTGGAGATCTTTCAACCTCTCTTTTTGTGTTTGTAAGAACTGGGATCCAGTTGAAACTGTCAACTAGTCACTTGTGGCTTAAGTCTCTGTCATGCTATTTTGTGATCTGGTTATGTGTATAAAACCACCATTTTAATCTCAGACTTCTTAGTTCTTATTAGCGAGTTCTTCGCGTTTTAGTATGCGATGCATCACTGTAGTTGCTTTTATCTTCCAAACACACAAATCAGTTAAGGTTTCTTTATCTCCCGCCGCGGGGGGGAAGTTTAGTCATTGTAATAAATATGCGTGAATAGCACAAGAGTTGTTTTCCCCTGATTGAAGGGGAGGGCTCCAAGAAGTTCACATTCGTAGGGCATGTATGTGTCTTTTAGATAAATACGGCGGTCTCAATTTTTGTTTTCTTCAACCGTTTTCAGAAATAAAAAAGCCTTAATGCAGAAAAATTTAAACTGGTGGTAAGGCAAACATTGAATAAATAAATATAATGGTGGTTGTGGGGACTTACCGAGCTGCATAATATATTATGTGGTCTGCATGTGTGTCATGTGACAGTGTGATGCTGTTAATTGATGCACCATTAAATGTTGATTATGACGTCGTGTCATGGTTCAATGGTTATAAAAATGTTGCATGTTACTTGCTGCCAATCAAATTGTTCTTCATACATACAGTCATTTCTCATTGTTAAGGATGACGAACTGCTTTCATGCTTCAGTTTTATTCTGCGCGATATGATGTATGAGTCTCCTTCACATATTGTTTACTCTTCAAGGGTCGTGGTGGCTCCTCTTGCATCACTGACTAATTGTTGCACACGAAATACAGCTGGTTCTTAGTGTGAAGAATGTCTGAGTAAATGTTTTTATTGTCAGTTATTAGCTAATTATTGCTTTTGTGTGTGTGTGTGTGTGTGTGTGTGTGTGTGTGTGTTTTGACGGCCGTTGATCTGAATCTGATCAAAATGTTTCGCTCAGCAAATTCATAATGAATGGTTTTGAATAATTGAAAGAACTTTGATGTTAAAGATTGAACCATTTCGGTTCCAGTCTCTTAACCAGGTGTAAATCAACATGGTGATGTAAGTGATGGTACAAGAGTCATTTTTTAAAGTGATTTCCGAAGACGGTAGATTTGATGTTCGATTTTGATAACGACCTTAAGGTATCTAATATTAGATGAACACCTGCTTGAGTGACCAAAACTGTAGTAGATTAGAATTTCATGATACACCACCAACATGGTGTTATAGTGACTTCCTTATCAGAATAATAATAGTAATAACGATACTTTTTGTTAGTAAATAGTTTAAAATAAGGAGCACACGGGTGACATATTAGGAAGGAAAACGCTTTCGCCTTTGTTTGTCTGAGTGAAAGGAAATCAATAATTGTAGAGAGCAATAAGAAACCTTAACAAACCTGCCTCAAAAGTCAAATGAAAGCTTCTACGCAAGAGGTTCAGCATGATGGGAAGCAAAAGCCATTTTTCCATTAATTTTCTTTTATTTGCCGGAAAAATAATTAACTGAAAAAGAATTGGTAATACCTATTTCAATTACTACCCGATAGTCATATAGATGCGACAATCGTCCATTGCTTTAGGAGAAGCCGTAATACAAGTAAAGGTTAGTCCATTGGTTGAACGAGGTTATAAAAATAACCATTGCTTCTTCTTTAGACCAAAGAAAAAGAGTAGTAGTTAATTATGCATTCCTCTACTCAAAAGTAGTTAAGTATTTGGGATTCTTCTTCTTCTTCTTCTTCTTCTTCTTTCATTTTTTGTTTAGTTAGTTTAATCAAATATCATTGAGGAATCTGGTTTTCAAGCCAGAAAAGCCGAAAAGGTCATCACCTCTGCAAGTATACAAATATTCTTCTTTTGATGTGTTGTATATAATGTGGACAAATTGTCATGAAATAACAACTTAGAGTAAGCTTAAACAAATACCATAGGAAAGCTTCCGCGTGCATTGTCCTATAGCTTCTGAAGAGTGGACCTTTTTCTGAGCTTATAAAACGCCTTTCAAATAATACTAGTGGCTTAAGTGCCTGCTAAGCCACCTTTCTTTCTGTGTTAATATAACTTAATATATTTATATACCTATATTTTTTTGTTTTGTAGATAATATTTTTTATTCTGTCTCAAAACATGGGATTTTAAAATTTTGTTAGTACAATATGAAATTTTTTTAATTATTCAAATTTCTTACTATTTTTCTACTCTGTTTCATCAATGCATAATTTTAATTACGAATTTATGATAGCATAGAGAAATTTATAAGAATAATTAATTAATATTAAACTCCAACAAGTTTATAAATAAGTTTTAGTAATAAGTCTATTAAGAACACTGATTAAAGAGTATTAAATAACTCCTAAATGCTTGTAATTATTTTATAAAAGTAATATAATCAAATATATTGTAATTAAATACTTTTATGACTTCTTTTGTTTTTTAAATGGGGATAATTACTTTTATGATTTCGATTTAATAAATATTATATAGTAGTATTTCCATTTCTATTTAATATTTAATATTTTTTATTATACCAATCAATATATTAGCTGCACTCGTTAATAAATCTAATTATAACTAATTCAATTGAACTAAAAATAAATCGAAAGCTAAGGGTATGATTTAAGTTTACCGGCAGGTGGCAGTACACTAACTCAGCGTTGTAAAGCGACAAACTTCAGCAGTTCCCAGGTGCGGCGATCGGCGGAAAAATGAAACGCAACTACTTAAACAATTAATTAATCCATTATTTATTAACTTATATTAATATTAATATATTAACTAAACCAAAACCAAACCAACCCCGCATACTTACACACACACACATGGTACACTAGACAAATACAAATACTAAATTGGCTTATACATGAAACTGAAGAAAAAGGTACCAAATAACAAACAGTCCAAATAACATTAACTTTGGTCTAACCCCCTTAGAAAAACCAGTCCCATATTGCATCGACCATTAACAAATGTCTCCCCAGAGCCCTGCACATGAACCTCCCATGTCCCCCATTCACATTTTCTTATAAGACCCTTTATGCACCTTATTTCCAATGTCCCACTTCCCTTAAGCATTTCCATCTCACACACACCACACTCCCTCCCCCATACCATATTCCTAAGATTTTTGCACCATTTCCTAGTGTGCCCGTGCGCCTACAAATTTTATTCACTTTCTTTCCAGTCTCCATTCTCCATCCCTTTCTTTCCCCACACAATATAATACATAACAACACACTCTTTCTTTCTATCTTGCAAGCTGAACTAGCTTTGTTCATTATACTATATGGCTTCTTCGAGTGGAAATGGCTCTAGCAGTGGAACTGGCACTGGATCTCCATGTGGGGCATGCAAGTTCCTCAGGAGAAAGTGTGCAGCTGATTGCATCTTTGCACCTTACTTTTGCTCGGAGCAAGGGCCTGCTAGATTTGCAGCCATACACAAGGTGTTTGGTGCCAGCAACGTTTCCAAGTTGCTGTTGCATATACCAGCTCATGATCGTTGTGAGGCTGTTGTCACAATTGCTTATGAGGCTCAGGCTCGTATCAGGGACCCCGTTTATGGCTGTGTCTCCCACATTTTTGCCTTACAACAACAGGTACACATACAAATACAATTACAATATTATATGCTCATCAAAAGTTACAAACTTACAAACGTTAATTTCTCTAGCCATATATACATGTATGGTCTGAAAACGATGCTTATGGTAAAGTTTTTTGTTGGTAATGAGGGGATGTTCAACTTCCAACAATTAACACTTTGTAGTCATGCATATTCATCAAGTTCTCTTCAGAAATCAGAATTTTTCTTTTTTCTTTCTTTCTCTGCTTCCCCTTATTTTTTTTAATATATATATATATATTAGAAATTTGGAAAATCAATGAGGTCATTCAACCACACCACTCCTGTCTTTTTCTCTTGCTTGACGCCTAGCTACATGGGTTTGGCTTCTATTATGCTTCAAGAGCCAGTCAAAGAATTTTATTTATTGCAGAAATATTTTTTTAACCTATTTATTAGACACTATTTTGAATACCTAGATAGCGATGTGTGAATGAATAGGATTGCAGTTACCATTATGGTAAATGTTGTATATATAGTGAGTATATATGATGAAGTAATTTATAATACATGAAAAATCTTTTTAGACAACTTATAAGTAAGATAATTGAAATTCTTCGTTATCAACACATGACTTTCCATACTTTTTCATAGACACATTTACTGATGCGGCTAAAATCTTTAATTATTTACACGTGATTTTCTATACATCCATGTCTAGAAAATTGGTGTACAAGTAATAGCGGTACTATATTTTTTAGCTCTAGTGTAAAATGTAACATTAGTCAATTCATGAATAAATAAAGGAAATTTTCTTGTCATCTTATTAACTCTCTGATTCTTCCTCTCTGACATCTTTCTTTTTGCTTGTACGTAGGTGGCGTGCTTGCAGGCACAACTGATGCAAGTGAAGGCTCAGCTGGCTCAGAACCAGATGGAGTCCCGGAACATAGAGAATCAGTGGCCAGGGAATGTTGCTGGACAAGGACAAGCCATGAATCCATTTGGCCCCACTTACATGAACCCTATATCTCCTCAGAGCTCCCTTGAGTCAATTGATCACAGCAGCATCAATGATGGAATAGGCATGCATGACATACAAAGCAGGTCAGAGGATTTCCCATTCCAAGCTTGTTCTAAGAAAAGATCATATAACAACAATAATGACTTGGGTGAGCTGCAAGAGCTGGCACTCAGGATGATGAGGAACTAATTAGGCTACCAATATTACACGAGCTAGTCTTCAATTGTTTTCTTGAAGGATGTTCCCTTGATGTTGAGGGATATATGCTCTTTTTGCTTAATGTTGTATATAATTGAGGGAGTGTCAAGAAGAAAATTGGCCATAACTGATAAGCCTAGTGCACTCATAAGCCTAAACTAAGCAATATAGGCTTTTCTGTTTGTGGATTCAATCCAAAAGAAATTAAATTTTTGCAGACTAGCTAAGTAACATGTCTCTCTCTCTCTCTCTCTCTCTCTCTCTGAGTTACTAGTGTTTACTTAAATTAGTGTAGTGGTTAACTTCCAGTGTAGAAATAACGTGCTTTTTCAATCTGAACTACAATTAGCAGAGACACTCTTGAACCAAAAAGGAAGCCTACAAAATAGGGGGTTGTCTTGAATTATTATGCATTCTTAGCCTGTCAAACTTCAATAATGATGCTGTGCGTACCTTTGAATTGTGAGTTGTCCTTCGCCTTCTCCCTTACACTTTTGAGATCTCCTTTTTTTTCAAACGAAACCACACGCTTAATTGAACTTTTATGGATGACAATCTTGACACGTTGAACTTTTTGTTTTGTTTCTAATGGGAATCCCCATCATGGTTAATTTGGCTTTAATTTGTTACTCTTAAAAGACAAGCACCTACAGTTCTCTCATGTCCTTATCTTGCTTCAGTGAATGAATAATCTCATTCACGTTTGTGAGGTGTTTGGCAACATAAAATAATATGAACAAATTTTGTAGACACTCTTACACCATATCTGATATTTTTATTACGAAAAAATGATAACCGAGGGGACCCAAAAGAGATCATGCATGAGCCTTAATCATAGCATATTAGTCCATAAGTCTTCGAGGTTTTTTTCCTTTTTATGTTGTAAAAAATTGAAAACGAGGAACTCAAGTCAAAAGTGATCAAGTTTGCCCCATTTTCAATATGTTCAGATCCAAATGCAATGTCCCCTTGGGTGTATCGATGAGACATATAGTTTCTAGATTTTGTTCAAGCAATGCTGGGGCTAGAGAGGACTTGGATGATACCATCAAGGCAAGCACAAACCTAGGGTTAGTATCTAATGGACCCCACTTGACTAGCCAGGTTAATATTTTAACAGGTAGTTTCACCCAACATTACTATGATAATTAATCTAGCTAATTATAATATACCAATACACTAATGATTTTGTATTCATACAAATAGCCAATATGTCTCCTGGATTGAATGCATAGACTACTTTACAAGTTTTATTTACCCCCCGACTCTAGCGTAACATCAAATAGAGAGCCTAATCCTATAAAGCAATATTGCCCAGTGAACGTACGTACTCGGCAATATTTTTTTAAAGCATTATAATTTGATTTGGTAGAGCCATTAAATTTGACTAAATAAGTCACACGACATTTGGTGGAACAAGTTTATTGGGGGTGTTGACACTACTACGTTGACGATCACATAATAAAACTGTTGTAATGATAAACAGACAGAAGCAGGTAATTAAACCGTACCATATCGACTCGATTCAGCCTTGTAAAGTGATATTCTTGTGATCAACTAAGCTCCTAAATGTACTTTTAAGTTTAAGTTGACTGTTATACCGTGAAATTAATTTTATGTTTCCTTGCATGCCACTCAAATATTATTGGTGAATTTATACTAAGTTGATCGATAAAACTAATTAACAATTTTTGTTTAGGCTGTTAGACAATTCAATATGAATACGCCGTAACAGTGATCTTGTCCAACATTTTGATTATGGAGATATGGGACCGGTACCTAGTAAACCTTAGTGAAGCAATACGAGAAATTAAAGATTAAGAGAAATTAAAGCAGCACCCAGTTATATGACTCCTAATGAAAATTGCAATCTGTAATATATATTGTCCAATGGGAATTTGGGTCGATTACATGATAGCTAGAAGATAATCACTCATGAACTTAAAATCTCCCGCTTCTAACGCGACTTAAGTCAGAAACTTCAGCTCATTGCAAATGAGTTTTATAGTAAATTTTAATTAATGAGTTGGAGCCATTTAATTTTCTTTCTTAAGGTGAGTTTGGCATGGGGCTAAAGAAATTTTCATGAGTCAGGTCCATTGCAAATTTACAACCAAAAAAAAAAAAAAGCTTCAATTAGAGAGTGGAGATAAAGTCAAAATATGTCAGTATCAAGAAATAAAAGGATCAATAATTCCCATCAATTCCAAAATTGGGGAGGCTACCACATCTAGGGTTACTTCTTGAGGCCAAGTCCTCGGGTGAATTATCTTCTTAACACAGTTGTCTCCCGATATCACCATTCACTAGCATGTGATGGCTTTCGTATACGTACCAAAAGCATAAACACCTACTACCCTTCTAAATGTTACCATCCACTAATTATTGGACAAAACAACAGGCTTGAACTAGCAGAAGAATCTCCTACAATTATAGGAAGGTAAAGAAAATAGATGTAGTGCAGGCTATTGCCCTTTGAAGGTTGGAAAAATGATTGGATTATTATGGAGTACCATGTAAATTGTGCTCAACTCAACAATAGAGTGACATTTCATATAAAAGTATAAATTAGAGGTAAATTCTACAACTAACTGAAGTTAAAATGTCACTCTATTATTTAGTAGAGTAGAGTCCTATCAATACTCTATGAGACAATAGATTAAACTAATAACCCCAAGATCATTCCCATTCACATAATATAGATATTATATATAATCAGTCCAATTAAACGGGCAGTAACTCCATAATTTGTCTAAACAATAAAGAATGGCAACGAGGACAAAATAATTAACAAATAGAAGACTTTAGGCTCTGTAATCCAATTGGTACTATCCTATAGGATAGGACTCCATTAGCTGCACCAGGAAAAGCAATTATTCTGAAGTCCGTTTGTTTAATTGGAGATTATGAGTGATGATGAGCAGCTGAACATGAGAACAAAAGTTGTCCCAAAAAAGTGGAATGGAACCAACATTCGGCAAAGAGAAGAAATTGTATTGGCCTTTACATAATTTGATGAGTTGCTAAGTAATAAAGAAAAAGGAAATCAAGAGTCAAAAAGGAACGGAAAAATGGAGAATATTAAGAGTGGTATCTTTATTGTCATACGCAGCTAGTTAATTATAGGGTGAAAGTATTCATATATGCCTTTTGTTGTATTAACCAAATTCAACATTCCATAAGCATCGCAGTTTAAGGAGAAGATTTTAGATTGAAGTGCAGATTTTATACATAAAATTGAGAAGTTTGTTTAATAAGAGATATGATATATAGATGATAAGGAGTTAAACATTGTCCTTTGGAGCCTTTTTATATATATATATATATATAATCCCCGGGATTAGCGAAAGGACTTCATTCTGTTAATTTAATCCTCTTGAGTTAAGAACTGAAAGTGGGACACACGTGCAACTTGAAGTGTTTGATTTAATTTGGATGTCAATGACGTGTGTTGGACAGAGAAGTTTGTCCTCACAAGTAACTGCCTTTCTTGTTTTTCTGATTAAAAAATTGCAGAGTGAAGGAAAAATAATTGAAACCAAGTTTGGCTTTGGCTAGCCAAGCCTGCAAGTTTTGATATGAAAATTGTTTTAAAATGAGTGACAGCGATGAGATGGTTGAGCTGTACTCTGCGTGGTTTTGTAGTGTGAATTGATATGGCCCGATTTTATACATGTAGGATAAATCAACTATCATTGTTAAGTCTTAATCTTCCATAATTTAAAACAAAGGTCTTCTCAAAGGGTGCATTTGTTTGTGCTTTTTTGGGTAAAAAATCACTTGTTTCACTGAAAAAATTAATTTTTATATATTTGGATAATTTTTTAAAAATAATTAAATTATTAAAAAAATTTATTTTTAATTTTTTTAGAGAAACTAAAAAGAGGAGCTTATAAAAAAAATTAATTTTTAGTTTTTTTAATTATATATAAAGTGTGTGTTTGGGAACCTCAACAGACAGCTTTTTATCTTTAAAAAGCTAATTTTCAAAAATAATCTTGTTTGGGTAATTTTTGTAGAATAGATTATAATCAAAAGCTAGTAATTTTAAGTTGAAAAATAGTTTATAAATATAAACAAATTTTTTAAACTTATAATTATAAGCAGAAACTGATTATTTCAGAATTGTTATATTTTTACTAAATCAACCCTAAGTATTGCATATTATATAATATAAACAATCATTTCATATCCTTTTTAGTAATTTTATCATACAAAAATAATTTTTTTTCATACAATCCAAATAAAACAGATTATTTTAAAATCACTTTTCAACTAAAGTATTCAAATATAAATTAATTTTCATATAAACTATTATATAAAAAAATAATTATGCAAACAAACAATTATTGAAATAATTTTAATCATTCAATTTTTTCAAACAAATGCACCCATTATTACCAACCACTAATCAAAAGCTCATGTGCAACACAGACTTTTATCGGTAAAAGGGCATTATTCCGAAGTTCTATTTTTCAGGTATCAAGAGTGAATTATTAAGTAAGCAATTTTATTATTTAATAGATCTTTTAAATATTTATTGTGAAGTCGACGGTTAATAAAGAAAAATGTTATATTTTGAGGATTCATTATAGACACATAATAATAAAAAAATAAATAAATAAAATAATCTACCCATCATCTCATATTTTTCTCTCTCATGATATATTTACAATGAGTATTAAAATAAGTATAAATAACATATCTTTTAATAGTCCGTGAAATGTAGTTCAAGTGGCATCTCTCTTAATCCATATTAATAGGAGTTTGTTGATATTAAATCAAAGTTCTATGCCCATTTACCCATCCTCTTCCTCATTTCCCCAGCCTCTAATAAGAGCTCCTATATATATATATATATATATATATTGAACTACCGTGACAATTTCCCTTAGTAAAAGATTTCAGTCCCAAAACAAATTAGGGTGTGGGGTGGTAAAATGACCTAACTCCACTCTCTCTCATTTGATGGGCCCTGAGTTGTGCGTAAGCTCTGCGCAACCAAACAGTTACAAGAAATCCTTGAGTTACGTTCTCGATGGCCCACCCAATACTACCTTGATATATTATATTGGGCCTCATAATTTTTGTTCAATATTATAACAGCCACTATGATTAATTTTATGAAGAAGGCTAGATACCGGATCACAGGCTTGGGCCTCCAATTCACTAGAATAATTCCTTTTTTGTCTGAAAAATGAAGGCGAACAAAAAAAAAAATACAAGAAGAGGAAGACAAAAAACAAAAAGGAGAGTATGACCAAAAACACACAAAAAGGAGAGAAATTTAAGAGAAGTTGACAATGTTTAAAATGTTTTATATTTTTAATAAAAATATAGATTTGAAAAATATAATAAAATAAAATTTCTAACATAGCACAAACAAGGTTTAATAGATAGGGCCATAATTTCATCAAAAAAAAAAAAAAAAAAAAAACAGATAGGGCCATAATTGAACTTCGGAGTGCGAGTTAAAAAATTTAAACAAAAGAATATTCTCTTCAAATATTACGCTGTTGTATCTCAAAAACAATCATTAATACATTCATCCCACATACATGCATATTGAACGCTGAGAAAGTTAATGAGGGCAAAGGAGAAGGCACAATAGATTCAATGGCAACGTGGCATGCTGCTTTATACCATGCTGTTCCTCAATTGTTTATGCCAATGTATATACTTATAAAACCCCTGGACCCTTTACTTTTCTAATTTCTCCTTTATAATATTTCCCCTTCCGTGTATAAACTTGTTAGTTAGAGTTCGTTTAAATGGAGTTTTATAATAAGCAATGTCAGTCTTTGAAGAGAGAGTTGTCCAATAATAGCTAATTCTGCTACTAGTAGTCGAGATCAGTTTCCATCTGTTATGTTAGTTACTAATGTAGTTATTAGCTTAGCTTGTATTTAGTTTTATCTCAGAATGTATATATTCCAGACCTTTGTATCAGCATCAATTCAATTCAGTCTTTTACACTTTCATTCTCCTTCTCTGTTCTTTCTCACTCTTCAAGATACATTCTCCAAAATCATTGAGATCTGATACCTTACATCGTTCAGAGCTCAGTACATCCTTGTTGGCCACTGAGCTCACATTGCTTCTTCCGCAAACTATGGCTTCTTTCACACCAAAAGTATTCTCCAACCCGATCATAGATAAGCTTGGTGTATTGGGCTTCTTGCCATGGCAACAACTTGCTTCGGCTCTCATCAAAGCACAAAATTTAGAGGACCATCTAGACAAAGATAAGGTTCCAGCAAAGTTTT
Organism: Pterocarpus santalinus; assembly: GCA_031439595.1. NCBI lineage: Eukaryota > Viridiplantae > Streptophyta > Magnoliopsida > Fabales > Fabaceae > Pterocarpus > Pterocarpus santalinus. The sequence continues at coordinate 67,185,669 of CM062532.1, forward strand.
CCTCCAAAGAAGATGGAGCTGCCGACATTGAATCACAAAATGAGACAACAAGATTATCATCCTGTTTCCTGGCTGTTATCCTCAATGGATATTGCATTCAAGAATCGCATGGTTGGATGCAGTATTACACATGAAATTTGGAAGGGGATTGAAACCTACTTTGCATCTCAAACAAAGGCAAGGAGAGAGTAAAGCTAGACCGGAAAAAAAAAAAAAAAAAGAGAGAGAGGGAGAGAGAGAGGAGTGGGTAAAGCATTATGTGGTTCAAGTTTCGTTGAATAAAAATAGAAAAAAACTACATTAATATACCAAATTGGAATTAAAATAATAATAATAATAATAATAAAGAAAGACAATCTGCAGATATGTACTCATTGAATGAGAGGTATGGCTTTACTCGGAATGCTGCGAATTTTTATACACTTTTTTAAAGTCACAATTATTCAATTCTGGTGATATATTTTCAAGATTAATTTCAATTTTTTTTTCAAATCACATGTTACATATTTTAGAAGTAATTTATGGAATACTTTTCAAAACTTTCTATATTAAAAATAATGTTATTTGTCTCATTTTTTTGAATTTATTGTAAATTTATAATAAGAGACAAAGATACAAGATGGGAAGCTTTTTTTCTCATTATGAGTCTATAATAAGTCTATAAAAGTGAATATAAATAATATTTTTTATATATTAAATATGAAATGCCTAAAAAAATAGCCTTTAATTTTCTCTTGTATTCTACATATTATCATTTTCTAGCGCAACAATATTGACAAAGTGTGCTCTTTATCTTGACTACTCGATCTCAAATTTTACAGTAGCTAGCACATAACGGAAAGGTGACCTGTAGACATATCTTTATCGAAAAAGATATAGTTTTATAATTTTCTCATCTATTTAATTATGCGAATTTTTTAACTTTCTATACTCTACCAATATTTTTTCACCAATCACTTGTTAACTGATATGAAAAAAACAACTTCATCACATGTATACTCAATAATAATTTAAATTTTCTTTTACCAACAACTTTCCTGAAGTCACAGCGTTTTAGATAATTTCTATAGACCCTTTTATAGTCCTCTACCTGGAATCAAGCCGAAATCTAGAGCATCAAAATTAAAATTATAGTAAAATAAAATAACCATTAAGACAGTAAGGGCCACCATTAAGTAAAAGCTGGCACGAAAAAAGGCATCTCAATATATTTGAAAATGAGTAATAAGGTGAGACACTGACTGATCATGTGTTACAATGATAACAAAGAAAGCTAGCATTTTATTATTGTTGAGCATGCATGCACAGCCCATTAAGACTGTAGAATATAAAACGGATGCAAGAATTGCATGGTAGCCTAATATAACTTGGACAAGTTAATGTAAGCAAGAGACCAAACCTTAGACCTGCTATATCACAACGATTTTTTTTATTATTTTATTTGGCCATACAAACACAACATCTATTGTACAAATATATTTTATATCGTCACTAATACGCTTACAAGCAGTTTAAATTCGAAATGTAGTTCTTGGCAACATGAATTAATTGGTTCAGGGTGTTTCCTTTTGGCCAACAGGCCAAGGAAGTAAAAGAGTATGTTGTGCATCCTCTCTTTTTCGTTTCCCCTTCTTGTTTGTATATGCGGGGGAGACCTAAAATACATATTCAGATTTACCAGTTACTACAAAGAGAACTGTGTGATGGGCCTTCACTGAATTTGAAGTCATCATGTTTATCTTTCAAGTTGAGGAATATACATGCATTGTATTGCATAGCAGGAAGCTATACTGAAGCTATAGAATTATCTAAAGGTGTGTTTTTAGAATGTAATGACCAGTAGAGAAAGGGGATGCAGTGAGACTCGATTATGTATCAAACTATATTGATTGTGTTTTTCTCTCTCTACTATATATGTCTATGGATATGTCTAACTTTTGATATCTAAATAACATTTCTCATATATTATTCAACTCTTTTCTAAAATTCTTTTTGTGGTTACAAAAAATTAATCTAGGAATAGATAGGTTGCTCTGATCCTCGGGCTAGGGCGAGATGTAATAATGTACCCCTTAGAAAGGTTCGATAGTGCCAAGGAAAGACCATTAAGCTTTATAAGACAACCCATGTTGGCTATTCATTCTACTCCTTCCACTATCACAACTACAACCATACGGTAAATGTTGAATTTTTCCAGAGTGCACTCCAGACTAACATTGCAAGGATGTGGTTTTTGAATTCGAACTTCATGAGCAAAGAACCATTAGCTGTCATCATTCAAAGAACTAGAAACGGGAAAGAAGTTATCCACTGATACCGAATGACACAGATTCAAATTGTTTTTATTTGGAGTATCCTGGAAATATAAAATCTAGACAGACAAATACATAATAAACATGCACATATATTAGGCAATCAAGAGACATTGGACAACAGAAAATCTCAATCATAATGTGTCAAAGTAGACCGAGAGGGTTTTCCCACTAGCCAAACAACTGAGAAAATAGTCATATATTTCTTCAAGATCTTATCTCCAAATCCAGGAACTACAGCAGAGTTATATATTCCTGATTTTGCTTATGTAGTAGCTGAAAGCGAAGGTGAATGGGGAAATAAATGCAACATGTATGATCATCGCTCAACCAAAGTGCCTTTCCCAGAAAACTCATTCAGGAGATGTGTGTGTGCATCTGTGCTTGTGTGTGTCAAGCATATATTTTTAGTTGCATCAATTTCTCTGAACAATATATGCTCTCTGTATGTTAATCCTTTCCCTCTATCTTGGGGACAACTTATTTCAGAAAAATTAGAACAACTTTGCTCCATATATAGGGTTTCTGAATTAATATATCAGGTACTTTGGAAATACCATCACTTAGTCTATTCTAAATATTTGGGAATGCAAACCCCGTTTTATTTAAGAAAGGAAAGTAAATGTTAGAAAAGTATATAGGCGACCATATCTATTAGGTCAAAATTTAGGATCTTTGCTAGGTCCGTAAACAAACCCAATTTTAACTAGCTCATACAAAACCAGACTTTTATCTCTAAGAATTACATCTACTAAATTCCAATATTACACTAGATTAAACAAAACAATAGTAGCTAGGGTGGGTTTCCACTCCAATTATATATATATATATATATATATGAACATTTCTAGGCTTCCTAAGCTTATTTATGACAACAGAGAAGTGCATGCTTCACACTATGCAGCAGCAATTAAAAACTGATAAAGTCGTCTTCACCAATTCTTTCATGCAGCAGGCTTTAATCTTTCATGAAGCTGATGGACAGTAACCGACAGCCACTTACTGAAGGTCATCCACTTCGTGAAAGGCCCACTGCCTTTGCATGTCAAAGGACACTGAGTTGCAACTCTCATCAAAGCAAGAGAAGGAGATGCTTGAATTTTCATAATTCCCAATAGGGTTTGGGTCCATGAGACTAGTACCATTCCCATAGTATTGTGTTGGTGAGGGAAAACTAGATAAGTTAGGAAGAAACTGTGGACCCATGTTGTAATCCTCCATCTGGAACCAATTTTGAAGTTCCTGGGGGAAAACAGTAGGTTTTCCAAAGAACTCCTCATTAGGGTTTTCAGTGGCAGAGACATTGAGACAGCTCTGAGCTGCTTGCTCCCTTAGATAAGCTAGTTGTGCTTGTAAATTGACCACCTACAAAGACCAAAGAAAAAGTTCATATATTAGTTCACAGTTCACACTGGTAAGCACAAATTAGCTAGCTAGGGTTTTGACTTTTTTGTGTTACAAACTAATTAAGATTTCTTGAAAACTCATCATGAGAGGGAAACAAACCTGTTGTTGGAGTGCAAAAATATGGGCCACACAGCCATAAATTGGGTCCTGAAGCCTTGCTTGAGCTTCATATGAGATTGTGACTGCAGCTTCACAGCGGTCACTCGCAGGAAGGTGAGCTAGGAGCTTTGAGACATTGCTTGCACCAAAGACCTTATGAATGGCTGCAAAATGGGCAGCACCCTGTTCATGGCAAAAGTAAGGTGCAAAAACACAGCCTCTCACACATTTCCTCCTCAAGAACTTGCAGGCTCCACAAGGTGAACCTGCGCCATTCATTTTGGCCTTTTGGGGTTTGCGGTGTTTTAGGATTTTGGTTGTTTCTGGCTCTCTCTTAAGCTTTGTGCAAATCATAATCATTTAGCATGATCTTTATATACACCATAGCATGAGGAAGGGGTCGATTAGCATAACAATTATTTAATTACATGAGGTTCCCTCAATGGCCTACAGTGTTCATTATATAAAACACTCGCGCCAAATTTTATTTGTCAGAAAATGAGATCATAGAGATTCCATCCAACATGCTTATACGACAAAAGAGCAAGCATTAACCAAACCCATTTTGTTTGATGATTGGATCTATCAGCTCTTGTCCTTTCTTTTCTGAATAATATGTATTCGTACCTTATATATATGGGATAGCCGCAAGTACAGTTATTGTACTACTTATCTAGACTTAACCAGAGAATATGGATTTCATCACCCAAAGAAAAACGAGGGAATATGGAAATGGAAACAGAATTGGGTTAATAATTGTTAGCTAATTAAGAACTCATTGTTACAGCTTTACCATAAGTTAGTCATTTACTAATATTAATGTGAGTGCTTATGATCTCTTTAAAGAAATTCTGATTGAAACTTAGAAGCAAGAATATCTTCCCTTATGCTATGAAAGAATTATTCTAAGAATGCCTCTAACCCAACACATAATTTTTTTTCTCGCCACGTTTCTTAATTTTTATGAGTAGTGCCATATATACTTACTTCTTGAATCTTAGTGGTTACTCTTGACATGCTTATCTCATTGTGAAGTACACAGTAGCTAAAATTAATAGGACCCCAATATATTTTTTATCTCTCACATATCTTTTCCGTTGGAGACAACAACGGAAAAGATATGGTCAGATATTAAATATAAACACTTCTTTTAATTAAGATTTGAGTTGTGATTCACCTCTTGTGAAAAACTAAGCAATTTTGCTGGACCTAATTTCCATTGGTTGGAACTCCAACATACAAATTAAGGGTCAATTTTACTAATAAGATTAAGTCATATTTTTAGCTAGAACAACCTGGAGAAAAACAACAAATAATTAAGTTTAATACATTACACAAAGTCTTCTATATCAACACTTAATTGTAGGGATGGCAATAAGAATCTATATACAAAGATATCCATGGGGATATCCGCAAATGGGGATACAAATATGGTTATTTTTTCTCGTGGCAATGGGGATGGAGCCAAAGGTCCTCTGCAATGACTATGGGAACAAGGACGGGGATTATGCATACCCATCCTGTGGAGATATCTGCCTGAGAATTAGTTTATGTATTCTTTTTGTAGGCAAGAAAAAATGGAACTCAAGCTCAAATATAAAGATTATGAAGAAATTTGATGTTTTGTTAACAATATTTAATGTATTGAACTCTTTCATGTTTTATTGCTATTTATTTTAGTGTTATTGTGATGCTTGTAATTTGATTTAAAATTTAAAAATTTAGTGATAATAAAATAAGATTAAGAGTCTAAAATTTGGATCAACTTTATTTTATCATTTTTTAAAAAAATTCTAATGAATTAAATTGCTTAAACAGATTTTTTTCAATATTTTAAATAATTTTTGGGCTCTCTGCAAATCCTTGTGGGGGAATCCAAGGGAAATGGGAACAAGGATAGGAGAAATCTAGAGGCAGTGGCGGAGCTTTAAAAAAATTATTAGGGCGTCAAATAATTTAAGATATAAATTAGATGATAATAATCAAATTAAAATTAACAAGGCATCATGTATATAAATTTTAAAGCAAATAACTAAAATTAATTATTAATTTTACAAAGAAAGACTAAAAAATTAATACCTTATCGTATTGGATGTATTAATTTAACAATAATTTTAAAGTAATGTATTTTATTTGATTTGAGTAAAAATAATTATTTTTGTATGATAACTTATTAAAAAGGGTATGAAATAATTTGTTTATATTTTCTTATATTTGATAGTTTGGTTATTTTGGTAAAATATTATAATTAAAAAATAATTAACTTTTACTTATAATTAAAAAGTTTCAAGAACCTCTTTCACATATCCAGTTAAAATTATAATTTTTTGTTTATAATTCATTCAAACTTTTTATTCAAACATGTAAAATTATTTAAAAACACAACTCTTATTTTTTAAAAAAGTTGTTTTCTTGCATTTTCGAATATATATCTAACAATATCAAATATTTTGTAAGCATTCATAGGAATCAAAACAAAACTTAGAATTAACAAATTCATTATTTGATCATTAAACATGTTATTCAATTCTTGTACTTACTTATCTATTGTAACAAAAAATATTTTTATTCTAAAATAATGCTAAATTGTAACGTGATCTAAAAATAAACTAATGAGCTTTTAAATTAGAGAAGCCTATTTTTGCATAGTAATGTTATTTATGTAAATTAGCATATTCAAATATAAATTTATTTATTAGATAAAACTTCTCTCTCTCTCTCTCTCTCTCTCTCTCTATATATATATATATATATACATATATTAATTTAAAAAAAATTTTGGGGGGGGGGGGCATTGCCCCTAAAAAAATCTACATTGTCTAGAGGCAAGGAGCAAGGAATGAAAGACTACTTCATACTCTACCTTATCCCATTGCCATCCATACTTGATTTAAGTTTTTTGATATTTATTCCCTTTAAGTGTTGTACTAATGAAAAAAATTAGCGATCGGAGGACTTTATTTCTACAATGAGCTGACCTAATTTAAATTATTAATTAATATAAGTTCAATGAACTCCGAATATTGATAATTTATAAATAAAAAGAAGAAGAAAAGAAATTATACAAGGGTCATGAATACTATATATTTTTCAAGAGGTCAAAAAAGCTTGTGTGTAAATTTCTTTCCATCAAAAGAGGCGTTTATATCTAAATGTGTCCTGTTAGCGCTTCACAGTTCTATGGCATAATTTGGCACAGCACCTCATTAGCCTAAATTGAAAAACAACAGAATGATTGAATAAAACTTAATCTATTGATGGCGGCACAAGTTACTATGGTACTTGTATTGACAGAAATAGCATTGTGAATTAGGATTGGAGCTTTGTGATTTACCAATTGACTACTTGAGTTTAATAAATGTTTAAACAAATAATTATCCTGCAAGACATGCACTAAAAGTTCAATAATCTGGGGGACACTTTGCCTCTTCGAGGGCCTCTCTATCACCATGGTGGGGATTGGTGTTTTCATTGAACAGGCCCTGATTATGGTTGTAAATAAGATTGATTAGAAATTAAATATGTGCTAAACTGATAATGATCAACATTTCCTTGTGGATTCACGTTATCAGAATAATAATTGTCCTGTAAGTACAGGTAATGAAAATGTAAAGCAGGGATAGAAAAGGAGGACACAAATAAAAGAAGCAGATTCCAAAAATGAATGAAACAAAATACAATGACACTGGTGTAGATGACATAGAAGCCAATTAAGACAGAGAGAGGGGCGAAGAGATGTGATTTGTTTGCCCTTTCCAGACTTGAAATTGTTTAAGCTTCGGAGGTCATAGTCTGTCGAGCAATACCGTATAATTAATTAATTATTGTACAATACTCATTCAAAACTTTCAATCACTTTATTGTGTCCAGTATTAGCACCAGCATGTAGACCCATCCTAAATGTGTAATGGGCCCCGCATTCAACAGTAGTTAATAATGACATTCCATCAAAAAGCTGCACTTTCGACCAAAAAAAAAAAAAACAACATAAAAAAGCTACCCAAAAAACAAAAAAAAAGATAACCCTTTGTTAAGGGGAAGGAATTGTTGGACTAATAATAATAGTTTATTATTATTATTATTATTATTATTAGTATAATTTTTTGTTTTACACAATACAATAATATATTGTTATTTTAGTAAAAATATTTAATTCTTATAATTATTACTTCAAAAATCACATTAGATATAATTAAATAATAACATAAAATTTTTTACATTGATAATATATTAAAGTTAGTCTTCATTATTATTATTATATTTATATATTATTTTATAATATATATATATATATATATATATATATATATATGAATCACTTTTCTATATTTTCTATACTTTTTGCGTATATTAAAAAAAAAGTGTAAAATAGTGTAAAACTTATGATATAGAGACATATTATTGTTCGACAAATAAATTATACATTTTTTGACAGTGCTTCTATTTCTATGTAACAATGTTATTTTTAAAATTGAAAATATTAGCATGCGGGAAGTGAAGGAAAATATATAGTTTAGTATAAATTAAGGTAAACTTTTGATGTCATTATACTCAAATCACAAAATTTTATATCATTGTTAATTGTGTTATAAGTTTATTCATGATCAAAAGTCTATTAATTAAGAAATGTTATTTATACCCCATTTTTAGTCACCATTATAAGGATACCAAAAGTTGTAACATAACTAACGATATGTTTATATCTATGTATGATACAATTTTTTTTCTTATTCCAGTCTTTTTCTTAGATGTCTCTTTATCATATCCATTTTAATATTCAAAACAACAGCACCCTATTTGTCAAGACTGAATTCTTAATAAAAAAAATTGAGATTGCAGCCAAATGAGAGAAGCATTGATTTTTTCAACTCTTTTTGGGTTTAGAAAGCTTGCCGACTTTCAAACTCAAATTTCATATATTTGAAGGGCACATAATTTAATAATTTCCTTTAATTGATTCAACCAATTTAGTCTGTAGACAAAGTGGATAAAATAAACAAAGTTATAAAAACATATTAATTTATATATTATTTAAAAATAAAATAAAGCTTAATATTAGCTCTATAATTGATATTTATTTTTAATTAACTCCAGGGCCATTTAATTATAGATATGTTATTTAGACATAATTATTTAGACATTCAAACTGACATCTAGGATTCATGTATAACCAAGTAAGAATTTAAGATACATCTTGGTAATATACTTGTATGAAAATATAACAAAAATATAGAGTTGATATCTGAGAATTTACTTTATTTTACTGGTGGATCTAGTATAAAAACATATTTTTACCCATTAGTTACCATCATATTCACTAATAACGTAAACTAAAATTCCCACTTCTTCGCATATAAATTCCCCTATGGCTAAATGTCTAATTAAAATGTTAATTGATGTTTAAAAAAAATTAATTAATCCTGCGCGGACACCTCAATAGAAGCCATTATAACCCGGAGAATAGTTGTGTCAGCCATGTACTCGTTTGCCACTATCCACGAGAGCAAAAAGTGCCGTTGGAGACAGCCAGCATATATATGTACACCATCAGCTCTTGTTTTGCTTATTTAAATTATAATTATCCCCCTTAGAAATTAATCAAAAGTGGGCTTCTTCTAATTTTGCATCTATATTATATATTCCAAGAGGAAGAGAACGTGTTATATATATACATATTGTTATATATATATATACATACATACACACATTCTGCCTCAAGATTAGACGTTTGTATCAAGCTTAAACAAGCTTATTAGTTAAATAAACTTAAGGACCATGTTGTCTGGCTAGATATATACTAAGTGTTATATATATGCTTCTTTTCATTTCATGTATTTTATACATATACCTGAACTTTTTCTTAATTATTCGAGTTTGCAAAAAGCGCATCTTTACATAACATTAATTGTGTTTGCTGTGGATTTTAGGATTTTCTCATGTGAAGACACATGAATTCGAAATGATTATCTGAACATATATAGCTCTTGAATGATTTTTTTTTTCCCGGTTTACTTCCTCTTATTCGGGCCACATGACCCAAAGTGGCTCGCCACAAAACTCGTTCATCTTAATATTAGGTGATTCCAGGAAACAAATGTTCATGAGTAATACCACGCTATCAGGGAAAAAAATTATACAGAATTTCTCAGAGAAATCACTCTGGTTGTTAGAATAAAATAAAATGGTAGAACCCAAGTATTTATCCAAAAACTAACAAGTATGACATATTATTTTAACAATTAAATTCTGACAAAATTTTTGGTTTTCTAACTATTGCTGTCTTGAGTAGAAATAGAGAGAAGTGGGGGAGGGTTTGGTATCTAATTTGACATAAACTTGTCTAACCTCTACTCATACTATGGTATTTGTAGAGGATAAGCATGGCATTTTCTATTAATGTAAGGCATAATCAAGGTGTCGGTAGTGGGGTTTTCTCCACAGAACTAGTCAAGTGGGTTTGGCTGAACGGATGGGAAATCCAGACGGATAACTAATAATTTTTTAATCCATATTCATGTAGTGTAATTTAATCAAGTAATAATTTATATAGCAGTTTATTAGGTGACAACCAGCAGCCCGGCCGAATCGAAGCATAAAGAGTGAAGGCCGGAAGACTGGTAAATTGCTTTATGTTTGTTGCACAAAAATTAATTGATAAATGACTCATCTCACATTCAATTATGAAGAGAATATAGAATTTTCTACTTCTACGTGTCCAAGTTAATTGTCGGGCTTTTCAGACAAAAGACAAAAAAGAATAAATTAGAATAAGATTTTCTAAATTAATGTATAAAAAACTAGAGTAATGTTATTTGAACCCTAAAAAATGAGATGTTTTATCAACCTACCATGTACTTTTAAAATTTAATATTAAATATTTTTAATACTTTTTTAAACTTTTTTTTTGTATCAATCACACGGTTGTCAGGACTATATCACAAAAAACGTGGTACACTTATTATTTCTCAAAGAGTTATGACTTGAGAAGTTGCAATAAATATACCTTTGTACGTATGTCTTTAATTAGTTGATACATAATGCCCCACCACCATGTTTTTCTTTAGATGATACACTCAGACAAAGTGCGGTGCATGTTCTTAAATAATTGTTCAGGTGTTTGCATATTAATTTTATATGTAAAGCTCGAAAGTCAAATCTGTTTGAGTTCTTTTATATTCTGGCAGTACTGAAACGAAGAAAATGGATACACTTTACAGGGGAAGATGTTCTCCAACTATTGTGCTTGGAAGAAGAATCCTTTTTTTATAGTGTCCAGAAACGTATATGTTTCTTCTTGGCTTCCAGCCTTACACCCATTCATTCCCTTTCCTTTAGATAATAAACTTTTATACCAAGTTGATAAAATGCAATTTTCACCTTCTTACACGTGGCCTTTTATCTCTGTGTGTGTGTGTGTGTGTTTTTTTTTTTTCCTCCACCGAATAAGAGTGCACAAGCCAATATAGGGGACAACTCGAAGTGTGCAATTTATTCAGTGTTCTTTGTTCTTCTGTTTAGTTATTTCCCTCTTTGTTTACAGTAACTCCGGTTGCCTGAAATTCAGTGCATACAAGTAAAATATATCTAAGTACGTAAAAGATCATGCACACTTAAAAGTACTAATGGGAGTGTCCATTATTACTTGCGTAAGCACAAATTTATCCGGAAAGAAAATCGTAAATTAAACAATAATTTGCAGTAATATACTTATACAATATTGCTTGCGAAAAGAATTAATATGAAAATTAAAAAAAAATCTAAGTTTTACTAACGAAATACTTGAATTCAAATCGTTTGAATTAATTTTTGTTGGCTCTTTATATTATCACTTGATTTTTATAATTTTTCATACATAATTAACTAATTAAAAACAAAAGTTCAAAATTAAATTCTAAATATTATAGGCTATGATATATGTTGGAAGGTTTCGTTTGTAGGCTCCTTATATTCGTCAAACTCTCCGCTCCAGTAGTGGTTACTATTCTTTAATACTATACGGCTATAACATGGTCCACGCCAACCCATATCCACGTCACCACAATCCTAGAGTGTTTTCTGCTGCACCAAATTATATTGTGTTTATGCTAGCTAGAACAAATTTTAGAGGGATGAAAAAACAATCGAATGCACCCATAGAAATAAATAAAACAAATCATATCCGATTTGAAAAGATAGAATAATCACAAAACGATAAAATAAGGGTCAGGCGACTCGAATTGTTCAACTTCAAGTGAAAGTTAGCAACCTCCGCATGTGGAAGTAGTCAAGGTTCATCTAGCAGAAGATACATGCGTAAGGTCATAGAGGATTATAAGATATTTTCATTCAATCTTGTTTCCTTAATTGGCCAGAAGTATGAAAATTGTTGTCTGGTTTTGAGTCTGCAAGAAGAGGGAGATCAGAAAGGTTTTGGGATATACCATATATGGTTTATATATGGACAAAGATGGTGGAAATGACGCTAACAAATGTTCTACTAGATTGACCAGTCAAATTAAACCGACACCAAGGGTTCAATACGGCCACTGCACGTGTAAGGATGATTACCAGATATCTAGGGTTTGGATGTTCCTTTTATCCTACTCAATCTCGAAGAATACTATAAGCAACTTCCACTATATATGTATTGTTATTTGTTTTTATATATAGTCCTATATATTAATTAATATTCTGTGTTATTGACTTTATATATTCGTACAATTAATCCACTATGCTATATGATTAATTGGCTTTTAATGATAATATAAACTAATTAGTCCATATGATGTCCAAAATAATTAATCCATAATGATGCAACTCAAAAGCAAACTCTCTCTAGATGTTCGAAGAGATTTTATTTGAGGTCAGAATAATACCAACTACAAAAAAAATGATGTTTGTTGATGATTGAGACACACCTGCAGAAAGCTTCATTTTCAAGAGGATATAAATAAATACTGATTGTACAATATAGCAAGCTTTCAGTACTATCTGCGCACTATAGTTTATTCACTAACTAACTTTCATATTTAAAATTAAATCAAAATGTTGTTTGAACAGGGGGCAGTTGTTCGAAACTGAGCCTTGATATAGGGAATGGTTTAATACTAGTTCAACTAAATTAGAAGTTCGAGCAATGAAAGCTAGTTTTAATTTGTTGTCATCAATTTCCAAAGGTTAACAATAACCGAAAGCTCGTGACAGAGATTGGTTACTGGGAATTTCTTTTGTTTTTTTATGAGTCCATGACCAGGATTGGTAATCACAGTTGTAGACAACCTGGAAGGCTTAAAGATTTAGTTCAAAAGTTAACCTAATTTGGAAGGGAATTTGACCGAAATGGCTGACATTATTATACATATGTATGTGAATGAGGAGGGGTTGGTGCAACAAAAGTTTGTCCCCAAGTGTCTACTTGGTAGAAAAAGAAAGCCTAATAAAAAGAACAGTACCCTCCCTCGTTTTGGCTTTGTTTCTAGGGTTTGACTTGAGTCCTCGCAATGAATGTAAAGAGAATTCAAAACTAATAATAGATATAATTTTTTTAGTCCATGGGGATTTGTGTAGAAAAGTATTAGGGGATTTTCAGTTAAAGAATGGAAGTAAGAAAACTATCTCTTTATTTTTTATTCATGATATTACTAGAAGTTCAAGTGTTATTTTATGGGGATTTTCAATTTGCAAGTGAGGAGTGAGATACTATCACTTTCAAGCTTGAAAAGAGAGATAGTTTCTTACTCCCCACTTTTAAACCGAAAATCTCTAGAAATAATGCTTGAATATTTAGTAATATCATGGTAGAAAAATAAAAAATAAAAAAAGATAGCTTTCTTATTCATCCTCAATTTTGAACTGAATAACTCCCAACTTTTTTGCGTGAATTTCCAGTCGACTAAAAAAAATTTGCACGCATTATAAATAGTGAATCCTCTCTGCACGCATTGTTATTACCATAAAATCCTCGTTATTTCTAATTACCGCAACATTAATTTTCGTTTTGATATTGAGTTGACTGATCTTGGCAAATTGCAAAGGCCCACCCACATGCTATATTAAGTAATTTGCATTTGTCTGTATAGACTTTTAGGCTTCAACTTCTTAGTGCTGAAAAGCATTAGTTCCTTGATTTAGTATCGAGGCGGCGAATATCACATCAGTATGAGTCCCCCACTCGCCTAAAATTGCCTTGGTCTGTAGTCTCAATCCTCGAAATAAGTTTGTTCAGCCAAACTTACGGCGAAACTTCGGTGCTTATAGGGCACCATGTGAACGTATTTAGAGTTAATAATAGAATGACTTTTTAAAATAGGATCCGCTACTTATATTTTTATCTAAAATATTATTTTATTATTAATTATAAACCAATTTAAAGAGTACTTCATGAGCATCAGAGAATTTTCTAACATAAGACCCATTGTATGTATTTGATTCTATATTTATAAATTTGATTTTTTTATAATTTTGATTTTAATAAAATTGATTTTAATTAAAAATAACTTAAAAATAATTTATATTTAATATTTTATTTAAAAAGTAATTTTTGATTTATTCAGGATATTGTCCCTCCCTATCACTAAGAAAGAAGGCTAAATCCTTTCACGCATAGTTAAGCTTGACTTCCTAACTAGTGTTCTCTTCGAGAATCAAACAGGAATCCTTTCTAAAATCATAGTGCACCTCTATTACTACACCAACACCTTTGTTGGTTTTAAAAAGTAATTTTAACAAACAGCAATGTTATATCATACAAATATTTGCAATACAAAAAGTGTGCAAATAGATTTTTAACCACTAAGAGGAGAAGATAAAATACAAAGCATAGAAATGATCAACAGTATTTAAAATAATTGCATTCCACGTTATTTGCAGAGTTTCGTTTCTTACTATCTAATATTTTTCTACGACAAAATTAATGTTGTTGGAATAGCATCCAACGTGAAAGTAAAGATTTTTTTTTTTGGGGACAAAATCGCAGTTTTGTAACAGAATCAAGTTTGAGTATGCACCAAAGCAGAATAAAGAATCAAGTTTGAGTAAGGAATGAAATGCAAAACCAAACACAATAAATTAAACAATAATGATGGATGGTACGAAAAACATTCCGTCGCTTTTGTATGAATAGACATATAAAAGTAAAATCATGTTTGAACTTCCAAATTTTGACTCATCCTAACGCCTCTCCAAATGTATATTACATATGGGTCATTCATGGTGGCATGAAGTGTCAACCCTCACATGAAATAGAGTATATGCTTAAATTCATCTATGATTAAAACAACTCAAAAACTAAAAAACTATGCTGAAATTTTTATTTCTTAATGAGAAAAACGAGAATATAGAATTAAAAATGGCATTTTTAAGACACTATTCTACTAGGTTTACAATGACGGATGGGGGTGGGGTAACAGTGGAAATGAAGGATATGGGACTAAGGGGGTACGGGTGGAAAGAGAAAAGTGAGGTAAGGGTGAAGGTGGAGTGTGTAGGGACAAATGTGATGGGGTTGGGGGTGAGAGTGATGATGGAGATGAAAGAGATGAGTAAGATGGACAAGAAGATGGAGTGGGGGTGCCACGTGGTTTCATGTGGATGGCCATTCGGTAGTTCTAGTAAACAACTTAACTTCCACATCCCGTTGTAGTTGACTTAGGGACTAATGTTGTTTAGAGTTTGCATATGTTGAGGATCTTGAGACTCTTTTTTTTTCTCTTAGAGATCAATATATCCAAAGATGACATTATCAAGGATTGTTTTAGAATTTACTCATTAAAATTACTTTTACTTCAAATTTTTTGGTTCAACCTACTTATTTTGTTGAATTATTCAAGTCAACATGCCACACTTGACCTATTTTGATATCTGTATTGGTAACTCTAATCTACCATGATATTTTTATAAAAATAAAAATAACGATCCATTTATTATATTTATTTCTTAAGTACTATTTTGCAAGATTAAATAGTAACATAATCAGAATTTACATCTCACTACTATAAATCTACATGAATATTTTTTATTGGTTCATATATACAAGAGTTCATAGAATTTCTCAAATTAAATTCCCTATTATCATAATCTGTCTTTTATTTAATGAGTTGGAGAAAGATATTTCATTTATTCTAAAAGGAAGAAATAAATTTTGAACAAATATCGTATGAAAACTTCTGAATTAAGTCACGAAACTAATATATAATTAATTAATCATTTACTTAATTTGATTATTCACATAAATTATTTATATCACGTTCCTAATAATTTCAGTCCTCACTTGTGCCTTCAGTTTGATATTTGTGAGCCTGTCAAAATATAAGTTGAGGTCGGCCGATCCAGGTCAAGTCATGAGTTAACATCAACAAAAGCTCTTGTCTTGCTTTTAATTAAGGGCTCATAGCCACCCGAATTAGCCTAGCCCAAGCAATATTGACCAAGCAACTCATTGACTCATCAACTATTATGTTCCATGACTTAAAAAAAAAAAAAACACTATGATGTTCCGATCATAAAACAAAAAAAATCAATCATTGTGTTATATTGATGACCTAAAAAAAAAAACTATTATGTCATATTATTATTATTATTATAGCTGAAATACGTACAAGTTTCTCTGAATTAAATAATCATTTAGAGCCAATATTGGCTCAACTAATGTTACGTGTGGAAAATATTCTAGAGTTTTGTTTGTTATATCATATATAAGTATCATGATAAACTTCTTAAAAAACTTGTAACATGCTTGGATTTTTAAAATATCTTCCTTTCCTAAAAGTTTTAATTAATTATAATTAATAATAATAGTATTTAACTTTAGTAGATTGTTAATAATATAAAATATTTTATATAAATAACATCTTCTCAATAATAATAATAATTTTTTTATCTCAATGAAAATTATTGGCACTCAAGTTCTATTATTAGGAATTTCATTAATTCAATTTAATCTGACCGAGATTTGTGAAAGGGATAGAATTCTTTTAACAAAAATATTTTTCATTTTTATAACTCAAACTTAAAATATTTAATTAAAAAATTAAGATACCTACCATATTAACCACTGTTACATTGGTCTAATAATAATAATAATTTAGAAAGTACCGCATCCACTCAACCGCATTGGCCAGTTTTCCGAGTGGTATGGTCGCTGGGAGCTCGTACTCTGACCCTTATGATCTCGATTCGTAACTAGCTGAGAAGACAAAAGCTACCCGAGAACTCGCGGTCACGGGATCGTTATAGGTCACGTCTGGCATAGATTTAGGACAAATGCCACAGAGTGGTTTCCTTTCACTTTTCACTCGGATGCTTTGCATTTTAGAACATATTATTAATATTCTTTTTATCTATTTATTAGACATTATTATAAGAATATCATTATTTATAGCACGCGTATTAGTACCAATTGAAATTTAGTTTAGCTATAAAAAGATTAGTCCATCACAATATAGAAAGTTATAGTTTAAATTTTTGTAGAAAGAGTTATCTATATTTAAATATCTTACTATATTAAAAATAAAATTATCTCTACTAAGAAGATATTGATTGAAAACCAAAAAAGAAAAAATATTAGTAGATATAGTCTATAAAAATTTAGATATATAATTAGAAATTAATTTTAATATATTATTAGTTTTATAATATTATTCAATTATATCATATGTTTCTATTTATAAGACTTTTAAAATAATAAATAATTGAGTTAAATATTTTTATTTTTATAATAATATATAATTAGATATTTATATAAAATTTTTTAATACTAAACAAGGACTATGGCCAATTTTTTTCTTTTAATTGATAGCCATGTGGCACTTGTATTATGTGATAAATTTTTTTCTTTTTTATTATGTGAGACCAAAATTAAAATTAAAATTAACTCCCTCCATTTAAAAAAATTAAATTTTAATTCATTTTTATTTTTTATAATATGTTAATTAGATCATGCTGATGTAATAAAGAAAAGGACCAAAAATGAGACAGTGGGATCATCATTAAAGATGCTCTTAATGGCCACTAAAATTTTAAGCATTCTATTTTTACGTTCTCCTGATGCTATGCTACGACATCACATATATCCACTTATCCACAAACTGCCTAGCCGATACTACAAATACAATCAAACACATTTTACTCTCATTTTTATCCCGTACCAGAACATATCTTAAAATATAAAATAAAAGGCCAGATCAAGCATTTGAGTTTTGCATCATTGCCGTACATCAATACCAACAAGATATTCGTAATAATAGCGAATTTCCCTTATTGATAATTGCACAACAAAAAAAAAATGGTTACAAAGTCATAAGTTGTGTTATTTATATATCTATTTTAGAGATATTTATATATATCTACATATAAAAAGATGGATCCTTATAATTTTATCATTGTCATATCACATTTTTTCAATTCTTTCAATTCTAAAAGTAAAGGGTCTTTATGAATGTCTACCACTTTAAAAAGTACAAAAATCCTTTTTCCAAAATCATCAATAAAATTTTACCCAAAATTAAATACTTTTTTATTTAATTACCTTAGTAATTGTCACAACTAAGGGCTTGTTGGTTTCAATTTTTTCGAATAGAAACCACGTTTAGGGAGGGGGGAACGATGGGTTGTTTGGTTTCTCTTTTCATTTTTTATTTTATTCCCTGCTTTCTTATTTTCAGAATTTCACAAAATAAATAGTGAATATAAGCGACAAAAAAGAAAACAAAATTTCTTTTATTTGCAATTTTTTAATAAAATCTTAAAATAAAAAATGAAAATATAAATTAAACATACCTTAAAGTCTTATTTTCTGTTTTTTATTTTTATTTTTATTAATTATTTTTATTTAAAAAAAAAAAAACAGACCTTGAGATATCTACTTTAAATTCATTTAATAAAGTCTATAACTTTGTCGATCTAATAGTCATATTCCATCACTTTTTACCCTAGACAAGTTTACTTTAAAAAAGCATACTCTTTACTATTACGAGAAAAGCGACTGAAAGTTCCTCTAATAGTCTCAGTTCTGGGACGCACTCTGGTTCTTTTGCTTTGTGATCGAGGTTATGATTTGACGGAGACGGGTAATAATTGCCAAAGTAATTATAACGCAGATAGGCATCACCAAAAGTAGAAAGTGCTCCATAAAAGTAGTAAAGTACTGCACCACAAATTACCAAAAGACACGTTAAACAATTCGTCTTCCAAAAGTTGCAGGGGCGTTTAACAATCCTCCCATGGTAGAGAAATTATTGCACATTTATGAAATATTTAGATGAATTTATTTTATTTAATAATAAAATAATATTTTAATATTAATTATAATAAAATTTATAATTTTATTTAAATATTATTTTATTATTAATTCGAGCATAATTTATTTAAGTGTTTTGTGCACCTATAATAATTTCTCTTCAAATAACATCTCTCAAAAAATAATCAATTATTTTTTGCAGAAAAATTATTGTATATTTATAAAATATTTAGGTGAATTTATTTTATTTAATAATAAAATAATATTTTAATATTAATTATGATCAAATTTATAATTTTATTTAAAATATCACTTTATTATTAAGCCGAATATGATTTATTTAAGTGTTTTATGCTCATATAATAATTCCTCTTCAAATAACATCTCCTAAAGCATAATCAATTAAAGAGCTCTTTAATGATCGAATAATATATTTTTGGTAGAGTGATTGAATAATATTTCAAAATTAATAATTTATAAATTTAAATTAAATATATTATTAACATAAATAAATTATATTTACGTTTTATATGATTGAATAATTTATATTATTATATTATTTAATAATATAATATATATTATTATATTATCGAATAATTTATATTATACAATTTTTTATTTTGACTAAAACATCTTATGTGATTATTAATTTATTAAATAATTTATTAGTGCACAATTAATTAATGTAAAATATTAGTAAGGAAATTAAATTTTTAATTTATTTATAAAAATAATAGATTTTTATATTTTTAAATTTATGTGATTTTACGAATATATATTCAATCTAAGAACTCTGTATAATTATTTTATTCACGTGATCTTTAGGCCTTGGTTGTTAAATCGCTTAAAGTCTGATACTATAAGATTTATTTAATTTTATCATATGTTTAGTTTGACATCTGATGCTAGGATAGAATTATTTGGTTCACTTGTTTTCATCTTGTAATCATTGTACAAGAGCTCGTTTAGATGTTGTATTTAAAATAAAAAATGATCTTTCTCAATATAATGAGTATTTTTTATGTTTTTTAATATGTTCCAGTAAGTGGCGGAGCTTGAAGTTATTTCTTAGTGGGCCAAAAACTTTTACATGTAAATTATAGAATGACAACTAAATTAAAACAAAATACATATTACATATATAAATGTTTGAAGTAACTCACTAACACAACAAAATAATGACTAGAGCAAAAGAACAATCAACAAGCGGTAATAGTGTTGAAGTTATATTTTTTTTCTCTTGTAAATTAGTCTTTTTTAAAAAATACATCAATTCTTTAACTTTTTATTATTAGAAATTTAGAATTGGAGAAGCTGTAAAAGAGCGAACAAAAAAACCAAAGAAATGATAAGTACAAAAATCATAACTTTTAACATCAAAAAGCCCTTTTAAACTTTTTATGTAAATGGACCCATGTTATTGGAATCAAATTAGCACAATAAATATTAAAAAATATAATAAAAATTGACTTTTTTGGCCACAAAAATTGTAGAAATTGTAGATAAGAGAACATAAGACAATGAAATTTAATATCAAATAAGATAATAGAGCTGGACAGTATTTTCTGTTTAGGATAATTATTTTTGGATGCAAGTGGACAATCCCCTATAAGATGCAATTCAAGTGGTCCACAACAGTTTTTATCTTTGACTTTTAGAAAGGAGTAAAAGTTTGAGAGTGGGAATTGAACACACACCCTTTCGTGGGAAAAAAATTGGCATTGTGCTGTAAACCAACTCATCTACCTCAATATGTCTTTGCATGTTAATCCATCTATATACACAAGTAAATATTTGTAAAAACTTTTTTTGGGGGGGGGGGGGGAGGGCGTGGCCTTGTTATCTATACAAAGCTCCGCCACTAGTTCCAATGAAAAAAAGCACTTAAAAAAAAATCACAAATGTGTGTGTGTGCGTGTTTTAAGCTATAATTTTTTAGCTTCTAAAAAAAATTGTATTTATTATATTAGAGAGTTGTTTAAGAATAATTTTTTTTAAAAAAATTATATTCAAACATAAATTAAATTTTACTTTTTTAATTATCTTTTAAAAAAAAGATAACATTTAAAAAAAGTTTTTTATAAAAAACTCATCCAAACTAGTCCTAAACTTATCAAGCCTTGTGAAGCACATAGGATAAATTTTAATTATCTAAAATCAAATTCAAACCCTTGTTGCAACCCTGTCCTCACACAATCCTTGCCTCACACCCTGCTTTGGCAGCATAAAATAGGTTTGAATTTTATTTTTGTTTTTTGACTCTAATCTTTCTCACTTCTTCTCATCAATCTTTAGTGTAATCATACAGTTTGACATATTTTTATAACTAGTTTTATTAACAGCCTATTTGGTTTAACACGCCAATGAAAGAATTCCAATTTCTAGAGTAAACTCATAAATTCTAATGCATTTTTGTGAGAGGAAGTGTTGAGCTTATTCTAAAAAAACATACGCATTAAGGGTATATTTGAATTGGTGGTATTGGGTGGAGTGAAAGGAACTGAGCCTAAAGGAATGTAATGGATTTTCATTATTTGAATTGATAAATTTATAATAGAATAGAGTAATTAATCAAAAAATTTTATTTTATTCCACTAAAACTCCTATTTTTTATTCCTCCCAATTTGGGGGTTTAGAGTGAAACCCTATTTTATACAAATAATATATTGGAATATTTATTCTACTTTATTCCATTCTATTCCACTTCTTTATATTCCATTCTACTTCATTCA
Source organism: Pterocarpus santalinus (assembly GCA_031439595.1). Classification (NCBI taxonomy): domain Eukaryota; kingdom Viridiplantae; phylum Streptophyta; class Magnoliopsida; order Fabales; family Fabaceae; genus Pterocarpus; species Pterocarpus santalinus. Next base: position 67,207,433 of record CM062532.1, read on the forward strand.
ATTACTTACCACCAATTCAAATATATTCTAAGTCCCAAATATGCAATAAAGGTGGAATGGTTTGCAATGGCAGTGATCACCATATCGATAATGTCATGATAGTATCATAATGGCAGTATGGTATCACCATAAGCGAAATGGTGGTTTGAAGATTGGAAATCTCTCATATCTAGTATATGATTATTATCATTAATAGGGCAAAACAAAATATTTACTAACTACTGAAAACTATGTGTAACACATATATTCTATGTCTTTATTTTTGTTGAATGAATCTTTTTTAGGTTTGTTAAACATGCAAACTCGGCTCATTTGGGCTCACAAATTATACAGGTGACATCAACCCTACAGCAAGTGTTAATAAATTAGCATTATGCCAACCTAGGTCATTTAAGGCCAACCCATGGGCCTAAGCGGGCCAAATTTTTTAAAATGTTTTTTAAATTAAAATTCCAAAATATTATTATATCACAAATATAATTAAATTTAAGTTCAGACTTCAAGATCAACACATTGCATAAAATTACACAAATTCAAAACAAACTAAGTATCAAAATCCACCATTGAAACAAAAAAATAAAAAAGGCATCAAAATCCAAATTCATAATCCCAATTGTCAAAATTCAACACATTACATAATCAAACTTTAGACAAAACTTCAAAAGTTCAAGTTCGACACGTTACAAATTAAATTACATTAATTCAAAACATGCTACACATCAAAATCTAAATCTAAAGTCTCAACTCTCATTGTTCAACATATTAAATAATCAATATTAAGATCCATGTAAGAGAACCCAGAGTGTTACAAATTCATATTAACACCTCGTTTTTAATTTCAGCAATTTCTATTAAAAAATAATTTTTTAACATTTTTTGTGTACAAGGATATTTTATGAATTAATTTCCTTTTATCTTGTACGAAGTTATATGATTGCCAACAATTATTGGATAGTATAAAATTATACAATCATACATAGTGTAGCAAACATAGTATAAGAACTTATACAGTATATAACCTATTAATATATTTTCAAACCTTATACTATTAAATCTTATCTTATACAATGCACCAAAAGGGACCTTATTGCATAAAAAATGTCAATTTATGTATCTTTTATTCGATGACTAGAGCAAGGTGAAATGAATTGTACCAAATCCTGGTGTCAAGAAAAGAAATTGTACAAATCCTCTATCGAAATGCATGCAATTTTGGGAGCTTGACACCGTTGAGGTTTTTTGAGTCTTGCTCTCTTCATCTCTGTTCCTTTTTTTTCCCCCACTAGTTCCTAGAGGAGATATCAAAAAGAAGAAAGAATATGAGCAAACGGAGATCGAATCCCTAGCCCAAAGCCAACAATCTACTCCCTTGTCGCACTGAGCATGAAAGGTGTTGCTTAATTTATAACTCATTGGATGTATTATTATTTATTCAGCATGTCATGGTCTAAAATTTTACTTTCTCAACTTTAACGGGTTTAATGGGATATGAAAGGCTTGTTACCCAAAAAGATGGGATATGAATTGTTGGTTTATATAATAATAATAATAATAATAATACCTATTTTTTTTTATTTATCAGTATACTATAGTTGAAACATTATTTTCAAACATATGATACTTTTTAGAGTTGAAAAATTGGTAGAAATTGAATTAATTTTTTTCAGTACACTGCTAAAATCTCAATTGGATTGAGTCCAACGGTGTGACACAAATTCCACGGTGCTTCTTTCTCCAGGAGGATGTACAATTTTTACTTCTGAATGAATTCAGTGTTTATCTTGGTGATAGGAAGTAACAACCACTATCCACCCTATGCTACTGACTTAGTGACTTTTAATCGATTACGTTGTCCCTTACACCTGCGCACCGACTGCAGAGCTATGTCCAGGTAAGGAAAAACAACTTATAAAATATACAGTTCCAGTCCGATTTAACGGCATCATGTCGTAATGCTTTGAAGAGAGAAAATGTCAGTTAAGTGAAAACAACTTCGTCACCATGCCACGGAAAACCTTTAGTATAATCTTGGTGTAAGCGAGTTGTGCTTTAGCTGAATCTGCTAAGAGCTGAAATATGGACTATTTTAGGCTTGAATTTCTCCTTGAAGGGAAAAAGGAAATGATGATACATGTTGAACTTCGTTTTTTCCGAAATTTGCAGTCATCAAGTGTGCCAGCTACATCTTTGCGCAGGATACATAACCTGCTTTACTTTTGTAACCAAAATTATGACACCGTAGAAAATATAATTTGATTAAAGTTTTAGCCCTTTGTTTGCTGAACTTCGACGTGCATATAAAAGTGCCAGCTACAGAAAATAGAGTTTATATGCCAACAAATTATACAATTTCCTCAACAAGCAAGACAACTGGCAATGGCTTCGTGCCTTCTAAGGTTATTTACTGCACTCTCAAAAGTTGTCCTTTTGCTAGCCAAGATATTGAAGGACCAAACACAGTTGCAGACTGTAAAGAGTGTATAAACAGAATGTCGCAGATGGGGGTACCAGTTTGAGACTGTTACAGTTCACTTTCTATGCTGTTAAGAGACCATGGGTCTATATATAGCCTCTCTCAGATTCTCACAAAGTGATCACAATATATTCAGATTAAGTTTTCTCACTCTCGCATTCTCTCCGATCTCAATCTTCTTCTTATCCTCTTTCCTCTGCACATAGCAATGCTTTGACAAACGATTTGTAAATAATAAAAGTTACAAAACTGTTGCATCCAAGGAAAAGCTCCCTTTCAACATCATAGATTTCCACCCATACAACTCACTTAGCTAATACCAACTCCCAAACAACAGATCTCTTCAGATCTTTAATTACTTTCAAGGTTATAAACTAATTGTCACTTACTAATCAGTTTGAGTAATTTCTTTTCCCAGTCCTGTTAGAGAAGCTACATTAACATTTGACCGAGGTACAATATCATCCTGTATGTACATAACCGAAAACAATAAGTGACAGTGATCACAAACGGATAAAACCAGAAAGGACTCAAGTGGAAAAATATGACTCATCTCAGGAACTAATAGACATAATTTCGTTCTTCCAGATCCGATATTGTAATACCAATACTGTCAAATGCAATGAGGCAACTGAATGACAACTATTATTAGTTGTTATATAACCGGAGCAGCTTGCAGCAAGTTCTCAGGATAGGCATGCTGGATTTCTAACATCTGATACAATCTCAACCCATCTCCTTAAATGACTTTCTATGGATTATAATTGCTAATAAAGAAGCTATAGCACGTCCGACAGAATGCTAGCCCTTAACCAAGCCCCTGTTAACAAGGTAGTCATACCTCACAGTATGATTAAAAAACCAGTAAACTAAGAAATGAAAACCAAAACTATCGAAAGAAAAAAAAACTAAGATCATCCCCACCGCATGTTTCTCCAAACATTTTTCTATAGTTTCAATCTCGGGAGGAAGAAACCAATGAGCAGAGTCTGCATAGCCGAAGTGGGTTGAATAACCCCTCAAAAGGTGACTTTGCCATCACTTGAGGAAACAATGTCGGTGAAAAAGGTCATAGACAGCATGATGTGAGTCATGAATGCCAAAGCTGACAAGCTCTTACTGGCATCAACCATTATACTACCCAGGCTTCATAAAACTGGAGATTTTAACAAATTTCAAGACTTTACTTTCGTGTTCCTAGCAAGACGTACAGCATTATCCTTTATATGCACCCTTGGCCATCTCAGCATTGTAAATGAGATCTTGAGCCTGAAGTCCATTTCTCGATAACGCCTCTTTTATCTGCAGATGGATTTTCCAAAGGTTGATGAAGATATATAAAAAACAAGCCAGTTGTAAGGCCACTCAAGCTCCAGGGCAAGATTCCAACCTTACTTTGCTGAGTGCTAGCAATTACTTCCATATGGGACCAACTGCTCGGTGGGGAATTGTTCCCAATTCCATCTCCTTCACAACATGGAATATACAGTAGGCCTTTTGTGATTATAAAGCAAACTGCATGATCGTGTTTTCAGGAACAGAAGAAGATATCCACTTACAATTATACATCATGCTGACTGGTTATGTTTAACTGTCAGTATCTTCCTGACAAGCGGAAAGGATGAAATGCAGAATGGAGGAAATGAAGATACCAGGCAGTGCTTGTAAGCCTGTCAGAATAATTCCATATCCTCCTAATGAATCAGCCTAATAATCCTCTAAATTTAGAAAATATGTTTTTTTGGGGTCTTAGTAATTGCTAGCCCAATTTCGGGCAAGAGAGGTGGTCAGATAAATTCCTTTCTACAGGTTCAATTTCAATATTTGAAGCTCTGACGCTGCAGGTAAAGATCGCATGAAGTCACAGCCTATTTCTACTGCAACCAATTACTTTTGAGTAAAGTATTAAAAGCTTTTAATGCTTCCATTTAACACTTTTTGTTTTAAATAATTACGAGGATTTGTTAGGAGGATATATCATTACATGTAACTGAGTCATTTATGACTCACAATTTATTTGTAGCCAACAGATTAGATGATTCACTCTTACACAAGTTATTCACATTACTGCTGTCTATCATCATCATCACATGAAAGTAAACATGTCACGAATTTGACAGATCTAATTTCCAATTACTGTCAGTTGGATATTCACCATCAGAAATGTATTCAAATTCAAATGAAAATTTAAATCCCAGACAATAACTGGACATTCCATTCAAGGTAGCACAGCATACATAAACAAATTCAGAAGGTTGTATTCCAAGGATGCAGCGTATCAAATATAGCACTGGATTAAACCTACAATTATGATGGTACATGTGCATAGCAATGTTAGAAATAAACAAAAATGGGAAACCCGAAGAAAATTCAGATGATGGGGATAGGTAGTGGCACGTGGCGCGTGGATTCCAGCGAATCGTGGCCTCAGCTCAGGTTTGTGGGAACGGCTTGGCGGCGATGCTTGACGATGATAAGAAAGAACGGTTGGGAAGATGAAGCATTATTAGTGTAAGATATACAAAACGTTAAGTGAGTCTTTCCAAAAATTTTAACATAAATTTAATTGTTTAATGTTTAAAATAAATATCAAAGTTGGTTTACTAATATTTAAATATCAATTCAATTCTTAAAATAAAAATTATGTTACATCATGAAGAATTGAATTAATTTAAAATTTTAAAATATACCAACTTCACATTCTTTACATTTTTCAAATATTAATTTAAATATTGACTTAATTTTTATTGCGATCTGTGTTTTTATTAAGCAAATAAAAAATGTATATATAGCATATTCTTGATAAAACAAAAACCAAGTGTTTGATAGCATAATATTTTTTAAAGAATTTAATTTTAATACATTGTCAATATAAAAAATTTTTATATTATTTTTAAATCATATGTTGATATATTAATAAATTTTTTTTTTTACTTTTACTATTATTACCTCAATAGTTATACATATAATAGCATATAATTGAAAGATAGTCTAAAATTTTTACATTAATAATATATTAAAATTAATCTTTTTTTAAAATATATTTTCACAATACCAATTATTAATTTAAATGTATATATAGCTTATGCTTATTTCAAATTTCTCTAATACACTTATTATTTAAAGTCAGTTTGATATGAAAGTAATAATGAAGATAAAACTTTTAGGAGATAAATTTTTATACCATTTTATTAATAAATCTAATTTGTAATTTTTTCACACTTATGATCAATCCATAACAAAATGGGGGCGTTTGATTAAAGGTTTTAAAAACACATTTTTGGGAAATTTAATAAGATTCTCATATTTGGTACAAGAGTTGAGAAAATATTCCTAGAAATGTTGTATTTTTTAGATTAGTTTTGACTCAATATTCGCTTTCAAAATATTCTCATATCTCACATGGGATTGTAACATTTTTATAAGAAGAGAATTTTTTCTTATGAAACGATTAAAATAACCTTATAGTCGCTTACTGCCATCGATCATTGGCCGTTGGCAGCCAAAGGTATTTTTGAAAATATATAAAATATTCCTAGAAGTTTAATCCATCTATCAAACACTCTCAAACGCACATATCTGAGAATGTTATTATCAAAAATAGCATTCCCAGAAATAGGATTCTCGAAAAAAAAAATTAAACCTTTTACTAAACACCCCTTAAAATTCATTTTGAACACACGTTTGCTTGAATATGTAACATGCAATGCAAGTCCCACCAATGAAATATATTTGATTTACAATTTAGGAGGCCCAAAAAATTTTTTATTGGCATGAAAATAAAAATATATTAAAATTAATATATTTGAATGAGTAAAGACTTTTTTTTAAATTTACTTTTAAAATTCTTAAAAGTATTTTAAAAAAAGTATCCTTAAAGTTAGTTTTTATTATTAAAGAAAATCTTTTAAGAAAAAATCTTACACTTTCATCTCAATAATTGAAAATAATTTTATTTTATCTTATCCAAACAAAAATTATTTTTTTAAATTTACATTCGATATACTCAAACTAAATATAAATTAATTTTTTTAAAAGTAATTTTTTTAAAAGACTTTATTTCAAAAATAATTTTCTCAAAAATTAAATCAAACATAAGCGTAATAGTTGAGTAACAGCCATCAAGAAAAATCAAGCTTTGAGAAGTGTGAAATACAAAAATGTATGCGTGCAATTTATCCCTTTGTTTCTTAGTGTTATCGACAGTTTCGCGGAATGATAACATAAAATATATTAACGCTCGGAAGTGTTCACTTAAGAATCCATTCTTTCACGAGTTTACGTAAATATGGCTATATTTTTTGGGTGAGACATAAATATGGTTTTGCATTGGCTATATATATTTCATTTTAACGAGATTAATCAGGTATATTTATGAAGCCGATTCACATTAATCGTTGTAAGATTGATCTCGAGCAGTTATAGTAACACAAAATATTGAATTAAACATTTATCACTTGGCGAAAAATTATATAATTGATAATTAGAAAAAAAATTATTTTTACATAAAACTCATTAGCAAGGTTAAGAAAATCGGATCAGGTATTGAACCGATCAAGGCAGGGGTTTAAAGGTTCAGAGATTTAACTAGGGGTCCGACCGAGATATAACAAAATATATATTTAATATTTATATGTAAAAATATATACATATAATTAATTAAAAAGCAAAAAATTATATTAAATTATTAAAAATAATATTTATTTTTTATTTTTAAATTAATTTAAGAATATATATGAAATAAACATACTAAAAGAATCAAGATTTGAAAAAAATAAATTTTTATTTTAATTGAGCTTTTTCTCTTATAAAAGAAAAAATAGAATTTTTATCAATTTTTTTTTTTAAAAAAATCGATCAACCAGTTTAACCGGTTTCGTTCACACTGGTTCACTGATTTTGACCGATTCTTGACTGGCTTTGTGATGAAAACCGAACCAACTTGAGGTCCAATTCTTGGTTAAACCTGTCTGACCGATCGGTCCAATCCAATTTTTTCTTCCTTGCTTGTTAGCAAGTACTATAATCTGATCTGACTTTGACTTTATCCAGATTTTGTCAAGGCATGATACTAGTTTGCAACAAAATACAACAGTTACGTGTATTCTCTATAAAAGTTATTTCATTTAAGCTCATGCCATCATTTCAAGTAGTTAAAGTTACTTCTTATCTGTAATGATCCTTTGTGAATAGACTACATTTGTTGGGATAAAACTTTATTTATGTCTTTTTCATATTATAAAGGTTTTTATTTTAGTTTCAATTTTTATTTTATTTTATTTATATTCCTAATATTTTTAAAATGATTCAATTTTACTATTTCGATAGGAGGTATCCAAATTATATACGACAAAAAAAAAAAAAACTTATGTAGAGATCATATTATAATGTTATTGATGTCCAAACACTATTGATAAAGATTGTTCATCTTTGATTCTTGAAGGAAAAGCTTAAAGTATGTGTTTTAGTATAAAAAAATTAATTAAGCATTATAGGAGTTTACATTAGAGTGAAAAACCTTTCATATCCTACAAAAATATTAAGGGGGAGGGAAATGATGTGATAAATAAGGTCATCCAACTCAGGTATATAATAGATATAACTTGACCTCCACATAAATTTTTTTCTGATTATAATTTGAATGCTATCTATCAAAAAAAATAAAATTGAAATATTTTAAAAATGTTAGAGATGTAAATAAAATATAAATAACTTTTGAAACTAAATTGAAACTTTTTATAAAATTTGAGAGACAAAAATGAAACTTTACACTATTTGTTATATATATGATTACAATTAGCAAACAATTTATTATTTCACATAATACATCGGTATTTGGTTGATTTAACTAGTTTAGCACATATTAGTAATATGCGTTGGTTTGAGTAGTGTGGATAAAAGAAAAAAATAATAATTGGGAGAACTTTATTTTTATAATAAATTGACTCAACTCAAATAAGATTAGTTATGATTTAATAAATTTTAAATATTGATAATTTAGATTTAAAAAATAACCACAAAATATTACAAGTTTGGATTTAGTTTTTAAAATTGTACAGTCATGGATGTAAGTACAAATTATAAGAGACAGGCCTTTAACCAAATTATAATTAATATTGGATAGAGCAAACGCACTTATTTATAGCCAACCTAACAAATATTTTAGGTAGTTGGACTAAGACCTGAATGATAAAGTATTTTACCTAACAAAATCAGAATTTTGACGTACAAGTTCCTAATTTCATAAGCTAAACTGAGTTCTCACATTTGTAAAAGTCGTGATAGATCATATCGCAAACGTGTGCAAAATCGATTGAAATAAATCAATAGTGGCAGTGGAAGTCAGAAAGTTATTTAGAAATATGTTTTAATGTATTAAAATATTTATATTTTAAATTTACCTGAGTACCCTGTGTGTTGTGTATTAAAAAAACATATTTGAATTAGATATAGATATTTTTAAATTTTCAAGACTGAAAGTAGAGATAATTTCAATATTATGAAGAACATGAAAAAAGAAGTTTATATTTTTTGTTCAATTAATTGAAAAATTTTAAAGGATTAATATCATAAAAAAATCTGATAGTAATTAGTAAATAATAATTATTAACTGAGATTTACGGTGATAACTATTGCAGCTAAATGATTGAAATTTTATCGTTATTTTGTGTGATCGTTGACCACAAAATGTGGCCGTCATCTTTAAATAGTAAATAATTAAATAAAAACTTAGAAAAAGTATTCCATTTATACTCTTTCTTTTTTTTTTTTTTTTTAACATGAGTTTATACTCTTTCTCATTTTAAATTAAAGAGTCTAAACATAATATCACCCAAAAAAAAAACACAATTTTAGATAGCCGTCCGTTAAAAAAGGGTCAGAAAATGATTGCGGCCCATTGGGCCACGTCTCTCGAGTCATCAATGCAGCCCGTCGCCGCCGAAATGATTGCTGTCGCACTGGACCGTTTTACGGCTTTTACCCCGATTCCTGAACGAAAAGACTATACTACCCTTCTCCCTCCTTTTGTTTTCAATTCTCGCGTCGCTCGTTCTTTGTTTCTTTCTTTCTTCCTTCTTGCTCTGACCGGGAAAAGGGGAAAACAGAGCTATTTGTCAGAGCGCCCTATATTCTCTCTCTCTCTCTCTCTCTCTCTCTCTCTCTCTCTTCCACTCTTGCTTTCTCTCTCTACAATTTCAATGGCCTTCGCGTCTTTTCTCGGCAGAGTCCTCTTCGCCTCCGTTTTCATACTCTCCGCTTACCAACAGTTAGTTCATTTTCCCTTGCGCTGATCCTTGACTTTGCATTTCTCACATTTTTTTACAAAATAAGTTTTCGTTGATTTTTTGTGATTACAGCACATTTTTGGATTTTTAGCTATCTTTTTCTATTGATTTGGTTGTTGTAGTAGTTGCTCTGCATGGATCTGTTGTGTTCGATGTTTGAACTCCTTGTCTGAGCAAAACGACTCGGCAGATCTGTGTCTTCTGTCGTTTTGAGGCCTGAACTAGCGTGTCTTTATGGTTTTTGTGTGACTCTTTTTATACGATGAACTTTTCAACGGAGTGTGTACTCTTTTTTTTTTTTTGTTGTAATGACTTGGAATCTAGCAATTTAGCGGTTTCTCGAAGATGATGAGTTCGGATTTGGATGCATGCATTTCCTGTTAGTGAAGTAGCTGGATCTTATGGTTTGTACTTGCAAACTTTTAATAATTAACTGTTGAGATTATGGAATCATTTAGGTGCCTCACATTAACATAAACGGTCCTGTCAATGTAACCTTTTGATTGTCCTTGCTGGATTTTTGTTTGCACGTCTTTTTTTTTTTTCCCCTCGTGCCAGGGATCTCCTAGAGGAGCAACTAGGGGAAATGGGGAAGGGAATGGGCAGCCGCGGATCGAACCCCTCACCCACACAGCCAACAGCTCCCTAGTCACATGGACCAGGGAGATGCCGCCTGAACTTTAGCCACTTGAGCTACAGCTCGTTGGCGAAGCTGGTGAATTCTCGGATTAAACAGTGTAGATCTCAATTGATTAATGGCAGCCGAATGTCAATCAGAATCCAGTTTTTAATATGAAACTCATCCTTGAAATTTTCACTTCCAATTTTGAGTAATGGTGTAATTTTTAATATGAAACTCAGCCCTAACCTGTTTCTATAGTGTTGGGCACCCTGATTTATCTTGTATTCTTGTATCAACTATCAAGTTATTGTTCTAATAAAGAAGAATTGAATTGTATAAGTTTCTTTTCATATTAAGGTGTAGATTGGGGAAGACAAATCAATGAGCTCTTTTACTATGAATTTCTGATTTCAGTTGCTACAGGACTATGGCCTACTGATTGATGTGGAACCCTTGCTGTTCTGTACTTTGCCAAGTTTAATTTCTAACTAAATTGGATATCTTACATTAAATAATTACCTGATTTAAGGGCTTCTTCATTATGCTTTTGGAAAAATTGATGGTAGTACTTGCTAGTGTTTTCTGGTCACACTGAATCAGAAAGTAGAAGCTAAAATTAATATTTCTTTCCATTTGGCATTTTAATTCTGGGAGCACTTGTTTGTTCATTTTTTTTTTTCAGCTTTTCTCTATTTTCCTCCCTTTTCTTTTTTTTTTTTTTGGCTGTACTGTCATTGCTTGTTTATAATGTACTCTGTGCCATACTCATACAGATTTAATGAATATGGAGTTGATGGGGGACCTGCGGCAAAAGCACTCAGACCAAAGTTTGATACCTTTATATATCGGGCGCATTCTCAACTTGGCCTTCAACTTCCGGAAGTTGATGTTAGTTTCTTGCTCTCTCTTTCTTTGTATCAATCATTTCAGGAAAGCATGATTAAAATTTAAAACACAAAAACTGAGAAAAAGAAAGTTCTTGGGTAGAAACAGAAGAATGAGGACAAGGTGATTAAATTAAACAGGAGTGTGCCATGGAGTTGGAGACTGCTTGTGATTTGTGAATTTAATGATGTTTATGCATTTGTCTGTTATTATGTTAAATTTAGGGTTGATGTCTGATTGGTGGTTTATGAAATATCTAATGTAGTGTTTAATAATGCATTGATTACCTTTGTAACTACACAGATTTAAATAGACTATCATGTAGAAAGGACAAATTATTAACTTATATATGGCTTGTCATTGGCCTTGAGACTTATTGGTGATTGACTGCATACTCAACTCTGGGTTCTCAGCAGGCAAGGTTGTGTTTTTGTTGGAAATGAATCATAAAAGCAAAGTGAAAAATAATTTTCTTAAAAAAATGCAGCACTGTTCTGAAAATTGAAATGGTGAAGGCAGGGGCAGGTGGTGCAGAAGTTATGAAACATCCCAATGGAAAATGATTGATTTTTCTCACATCATTGTGATTATTATGCATATAGCTCATGCTTCTGCCAAAATGTAGCTGCACCCGTTCAAGTACTCCTTTTTGCATGCATATTACAATGTTTTGGTATGCGACAATGTTTATTTATATAATTGATGTCATGGACAGATGAAATTTTTAGTTTCCAGTGCTATTGCTGTCAAGGGCATTGGTGGGATTCTTTTCATAATTGGCAGCTCTTTTGGAGCTTTTCTTCTGGTATGTAGTTTGACTTTCCTCTATGAAATTGAAACCAGCTTTCACCGAAGGTTCTTAGTTTTATAAGCTATGGCTCTTTTCTTCCTGTAGCTCTTGCATCAGTTGATTGCTACTCCCATAGTGTATGATTTCTACAATTATGAAAGCGAGGACAAAGAATTTACCCAACTTTTCATCAAATTTACACAGGTCAGAGCAGTGGATCTTATTTTTCATTTTTTGAATTTATTTTCATGTTGGAAATTGGAATGCCGAAATTCAAGCTATGGTTGTAATGTTGCTTCATTTATTGATGCAATTGTTTATGAAATATAATTACTCCTTGCAGAATATGGCTCTCTTTGGTGCTTTGTTGTTTTTTATTGGGATGAAAAACTCCATTCCTAGAAGGCAACCCAAGAAGAAGGCCCCCAAAACAAAAACATATTAGCAGCCTCAATTTGAAGATTCCTTTTGCAAGGAGTTCTTGGGTTGTTTCCTGGTTCCTCATTATACCCATTGCTTCGATTTCCCCATGATTTTGCTTGGATGGTTGTCTGGTTCAGAACAAATCTCCCCCGGTTTTAGTGTTGTAGCCTGTAATTTTTAATGTATTATCTATTCTTTTAGTTGAGGTTAGGAACTATCTTTCAATTGCCAAACTTGCCTACCAAGAGGGATAAAAATGGTTTAGAGCCTGTTTGTCCAAACTAGAAGCGTGCCATTGTTGTTCGGGAGTCGGTGTTGCGAACTTAGGGTCCTCAAAGCCTGGCACTTGAAGTTGCTATTGAACTAAACTAGATTTCTCCACTTTGGCACATGGATTTCAAGATTTGTATTCCCCCTTTGACTTTTTGACTCTGTACTTTGATTATCTATGTCTAGCGAACCAAACACGGCGTGCACCTCTGATGATTTCTTGACTTGATTTTGAGTAGAGTATATTAATGACGAGTATCAAGGTGACGGGTTGGATAGTAATTTATTATAATTGTAAGTTACGTGTGCGTCTGTCATTTTCTTCCATTGGTGTGTCAAATTATGACTGGGCTAATATGACTTCATGGTTTAACCGTTTATATTGTAGCCTACTACTATCAAAATATTTGTAATAGCGCTAGACTTTTATTTAGAAATAACTAATATATATTAAATTACCAAAAGTAATGCTTTTAAAAGGTGTTTTTTTTTTTTTATGTACTACATATTTGTAAAAGAAAGGTAGTAACCAAAATCTGGATTTCTAATCCAACTTTTGCCCAATTCATGAGGCTTGGATGATGTGGGAGATTGCTCCTGTGCAAGTGGGCAAAGGATTCATAACTCCTCTGACGTTTTTGCGTAATGTTACTATGCCCGGTTAAATTACAAAAACGGCCCCTAATCTATTTCCTAAAGAGGGCCTAAGTTTTTTTATTTGCACATTGGGTGTTTATTTTATTTTCCCCTTCTCCGCCGGAACAATCACATCTATCCCTGAGCAATCAAATAGGGGTTGTGGGTTTCATTTGCAGTGTCTGGTACCAGCAATCCGGTGTGTTGTGCAACAGAATACTTGGTATAACTGATCACCAATCGATGATAAACTTCAATGAAGCTTATTAATGTGAAAGATTTATGTTGGGTGAAGATTGTCCCAGCATGTTATTCGCTGTTAAATAGTGGAGGTGGAGTTACTTTGATAATACTTATGCAGACGCAGAGAGAAGTAGTTAAACACTGTTGTTGCAGTTGATATTTTTTTCAAGCCATTTCTTCAATCTGATAAACAAGCTGGAGTGACTCGATCAAGCATTGGAATGTTCCTACGCACGTGGCCTATTGTGTTGTGCTCACGTGACTTGCTGAAGAGAGTGAATGAGCTGAAGGAAATGGGTTTCAACCCTTCAACTAGGACTTTTGGGGTGGCATTGCTTGCAAAAAGAACCGTGTCAAAGACCAAGTGGGATGAGAAAATGGACACCTTCAAGAGGTGAGGTTAGTTCCCAAGAAGAGATGTTTGAATCGTCTAGGCAGCAACGTTTGTTGTCATCAAGTAAAATGATTGATGCAACTATGAGTTTTTGGGTCAATGAGTTGGGTTTAAGTCATTACCCTCCGTGAGTCGAAATGAAACATTGCTGGCACCGGACATTACAAATTTCCAGACATTGCAAATCTCCGCACGCATGAACAACCAACAGCGGCGGGGATACCACAGAGCCGATGAAAGAAGGGTCAGGGATTCATCTGCAAATCAAATCCCACAGCAACATATGCCTATTATCAACCGTCCGATTTTAAAAATACATCTAACGGTTTCATACGGTCCTCCGGGTCAGTTTCGGTGTTTTAACTTCCATTATGGGGGCTTTTTTTGTAATTTAACAGGGCGGAGTAACATTGCTAAAAAACGTGAGGAGAGTAACAAATCCTTCGCTGTGAAAGTGGGGAATGCATTTTACTTGTCTTTTGTTTTCTTTTTGGGCTTGATAAGCCCCGCGTCAAGAGTGCATTAATGCATGCTGCATGCAGAATGATGATCGGTGGAAATAACGCTGCTAATCTTCGGTAGCAGCCAACAACCCGTGTTACTTGGCTTGACAACCTGTTATGCACAAATACTTTCGCAGAAGATGACAACCTCTCAAGCGCATTTACCGATAACTAATATAGCAACTTTAGCCATCACGGTGGTACCATGCCAATGTATGCAGTAAACACGTCTGAAACATCAAAAGAGTGGCACTAAGACGCGTCTAATGCATTATGTTATTTTCAAATTTCAATGTATCGTCAAACCTATAAACATATGACAATCATACATTTCAAACAGAAAAAAAAAAACAAAAAAGAAAAACAAACAGATGGGGTCTTAGCATACTATAAAGCTTCTAAAATATAGCTCTAAACAATTGCAAGGTAATTTTCTTTTCTTTAAGCACCTCAATCTTCCTTCTCCCCCAAGGGTCAAGCTTGGTATGAGAATAAAAATAGGGAAGAAAATTTCATGGATTAGATTATAATCACATAATAACCTAAACCTTAAAATTTTCATGTCCATTTTTTGCCCTCATACTAAACTCACTCCAAGTGCTTTTTTTTTTCAATGGATGGGGGATTGAAACAGAAGATTTTGAACATCATTTCAGAGATCAAGAATGAGTTTCAGTAGCCAATGAAGGGCCAAGGAGTTTCCAAGTATCAGCCAGTTATTGTGACTACACAGTGCTCTTGGATTGCAGAATTTGAACAAGCGGCCATAAGATATCCAATCTGTGTACATTTCTGTTATGTTGACCCTGTGACACACACTTGGCTCATCAATATCAATCGTTTGTTAAGGGCAATATTTTACAGTCAAAACTCATGAACAGTGCAAGCAAACTTCTACCCCTTTAATACTTATATAATATATTTATGCAAAATAGTTAGAATTTCGGGGCATGATCCACTTGCTAAAGGAACCTACAAGGTTTATCTTAAGTTGCTGCTGAATTTAAATTATTCATCAAAGATGCAGTTCCACTGAAGCACAAAGCTAGGCATTAAGATATCAAAACACTGCAAGTTACAACAGCTTCAATTACTATAGTTCTTTTGTAATACTATGACTTGGGCGCCTTCATCTGTAAGGGTCGTCATTCCATGTATCAGTGCAAAGTGGATAAAATGAAGAAGAAAAATGATAACATAGAATTGAGTTTATAGTAAACCCAACATATGGCAATATATCAATAAGTGATTCTTATATATGTATTATAATTGTAAATTATATTATGAATGATTGAGATCTTGCCATGTGTAGAGTTTATGATGAACTCGAGACTATGGTAACATTACTCAATGAACAAATGCAACTAAAATTTTCTGTGATCACAGAAACCAAATTTTTTAAAAAAGTAAACTCAAGTGATTGATCCCAACAAGATTTGGACAAGGATTCAAGGAAACAGTGCAGTAAGTTGGTTAAAGTGTTTAAAATAAATCTTACTTCTAAGTTCTGATCCTACCTCAACAACAAAGCTTATCCATATCTTCTCACCATGAGCTCTAGTTGAGCCCTTCAAAATTGTCAGGTCCAGGCTTCTTATGGCTTCTGCTATTTCAAGAAAATGGCTGCTCTCTTCACACAGCATCTACAGCAAAAGCCACAATTAGAATAGAGAACATACTCAGTAGCTGATGACAGGTATGGCCTATGAAGCATTATCTTAGAAGGACCTCCAACCATCTGCCCAGTAACCTTTCATTTCATGTCAAGATGAGTTTTCCTCTTTTTCTTGTGTATTCTAATTTATAACAAATCATTATGAAACAAATCAAAATTGAAAATTTCTAGTCATGCATACCTCAACAAGCATCTGTCCGTTCTTGCTGATATTCTCCACTAATATGGAATGAACTTTCAGATGGCCCCCAACCTCCATTGCCCAACTTGAACCCTGCTCATAAGTAGAGGATCCAAGTGCATCCGTTTTCATGTGATGCAACTGCAAAATTGCAGTACTGTTAAACAACGGAGATAATAATTCAAAGTCCACATGCAGAAATGTCGGTAGGGAGCAAAGCAAATCAACAAGAGTTTCTGAATGGGTCAATGATACTAACTTGCCATCCTAAATTAGCAACCTTACCTTTGACCTTGCATCAGCAAATTTATTTAGCTTGTCAGCATGTTTAGTTATGCTCTGGAGAAAAAGCATGTGCTTTATTGCGCGCTCCAGTAGTGAATCGATGCTGCACTGTTGAAGTTATAATAAAATTTTAGGCACATGAACCAGAACAGCAACCATCACAAAATCAAAACCTGGAGACAGTTAGGAAACAGGATGCAGCAAGATACCTTTGCTCCATTTGGCACCAGCTCTCTTAACTCCTTAATACGATCTTGGATAAGTTGCCTGTCCCTAGGCCTAGGCCTACAACTTTCCCCCGGCCTAGCCCTCTTCTTGCTGTTCTTAGCTGGTTCAGATGACCTTCCAAACTGTTCACTATATGAACTAGGACATGTCGACGAAAGTCCTTCTGGGGACAGTACAGCACATATCCCAGATGAACTCAAACAATGGTTTTTGTCCTCTATGACAAGAGAAGACTGACTTATTGAACAGCCTTCTGAATTAATAGCATGCACATTGTGAATAGAAGCGTTAGGATTTTTTCCAGAGGCCATTTCAGATTGCAATGATGTACAAAATGATAAGTCACTATTAACATCATTATTACTGTGGCAAATGCTGGCCACCATTGCTTCCAAAAGATGCTCTGGACGACACTCAGACATCAATTGGCTAGAGTTGATATCATCTGGCATATCCATAGTTTTCATATCTTGATTCACCTGTGCTGGCCAATCAAAATATTTACTCCCTTTCAAAAAAGCTGGTCCAAGTGCTTCATGTAGCTCACAACCAGCAGCGAACTTCAACGTGTTCAAGGCATCCTTCTCATTATGAAAGTATGAGGTATCCTTGTAACAAGGCTCAGTCTGAGACTTTGACTTTTCAGCAGGGTTTTGGACGTTTGCATCTGAAGGTCTGGTGAAATGCAACTTTTCAGTTTCACAAACAACTGCATCTAGCAAAACTGAAGGGAAGCATGCAGAATCAACTGTGACTTTTTCTGATGCATGTATTAAATCATTGAAGCTTTCATTATTCAAAACAGTGTTGTGAAAAAATGTTGCATTTTTTTCTGATTCCAACCTCATATCTTTGCAAGCATTACTGCCCCCTTCACACTTCCTCCTATTTAGAGGTCTCATCTCTTCACATTTTTGATGCTTCACATTCATCATATCCGATACTGATTGAAGCAAAACGGAACTTTCATCACTGAAAAATTCAAGCCCCTCATGCTTGGTCACATTATCAGCCATTTTCTCATAAGCAGAATGAGGTGCATACTTGTTCCCAGAACATTGAACGGGCATTAAAACATCCAATGTTTCACTTGTCATGATTTTCTCTGTATCATGTAAGCAAGCAGGCAAAATATCTGAAGGCAAATCTTTCTCCGATACATCATGCTGAAAAAAAGGCAAGAAATCAAAAGTCATGATAATGCTCAATGCATCTACGTTAAAAAATTATGACAAAGCTCCACTGCTATATTTGTGTGTGCAAAAATGGCCAAGCCAGTGGTCACACAGACCCCTAACTCACTCACATATGCACATTCATGCAGCATGCAGACACAGGCATCTAGAGAGAAGTGAAGACAGAAAGCTTACCAGAGATGAAGAATTCTGCAAACTACTTTGTATATGGCTAGGAATATGGCCTATTGAGTAATCTTGAGTAGACAAGAAAACTTCTCTGATATGAGTTACAACCCCCATATCTTCAGTAACCTGCTACCAGGGATGACAGAAGGGGAGCAAATTATTAAATATTTCAATAATAAATGGACTGCTATATTCGTGCATATCCAAGAAAGGAAATATTCTATAATCCATTAAAAAAAAAAAAAAATGAAAGCACTGCCCATGACTAGAGAAAATATAAGTCAACTAGATTATAAGAAGCAAATCAAACCACAAAACCAGAAGACCTAACAGATTAACTAACTAAACTTGCATATTAAGCTGATAAAACTTGAAAGTATTTCAAGGATAAATAAAAGAAATTAGGCGTGAGTGCCTAATAAGAACTAATCATCTATTTCCAGATTAAGTAATCAAATTTTCTGCCAATTTAGGCAACAAATTCTTCAAGAAAACAAAAAAAGAAGACAGCAAAAAGCATGTACTTGTTGTAATCTGAACTTTGTACTGATGAGGGTTAGGCCAGCATTTCCCCAACAATTTCACCCATTCCAAAATGTTTCATACTTGTAAGCCAGCATTTAAGTAGATAACTGCCTCTCAATAGTAACATAACAGTGATCCTATATGACGTTGTTATATACACAGTCAGCACTAAAAAATGCCTTAATATTTGATTTTCATGCCTTATCCTCAACTTGGTAGCTAGTTCAATAAGTTATAGTTTAGTACACACATAGACTGAGAGAGCTAAATTATGCCCAAGTACTCAAGGGACAGGTTGTTAGTAAGTTCTCACAACCAATATCTCAATCAACAGCCGGCAATTACCAAAATTAGATGGAGAAGAAATACATGCATGTCATGCTATCTGGATAGTTATGATTCACCCAAGCAAAATAGTGTGGATAAATTTTAAATTTCTGAAAGCAAAGTCTGTTATGCACAGCATCGTAAGTGATAATAGGTGCATTCTTGAACCACAATAACCCGTAAAATGGAGTTGAAGCAAAACAAATAATAACAAAAAGAAAAAATGGACTATGCTCCTCTTACTTTATTTAGAGAGCCCAGCTGAACAACACCAAGTGGGACTACAGCTACAACAACAATGGTCTACAAGGAAAAGGGGGAAAAATTTTTTGTTAATGAAAACTCATGCCAAAATTTTCCAATTATCATATTATCCACAGTTTTCCAAATATATTATCAAAATTACATAATCAATTATCCTTAGTATTACTAATTTGAGACAACTCTAATTTCTGCATAGGAATAGGAAATCCAATGTTCCAGTTTTTCTTGGGCATGAATGTTGAAAATTTGTTCAAAAAAATAATACAGCAGTTAACTTACTCTAATTCCAGCAAAAAACTGAGACTGCCAGCCATCAGCAAACTAAAAATCAAACCAACAAAGAGGAAAGGAATGAGAATGATTGGTTAGATAATGACATAGTGCTTATCTGGTAGCAATTAGAGACCTTCAACTTCAAATCTTCCAAGGTAGAGAGATTACCACTGACAAAAGTGAATAACAAGAATCTCACCTCAAAAGACGAGCCAGAACCTGTGACTTGATTATCTGCACAGATCCACTTATGCTTTCCAGTAACAGCTACCTGTCCAACAATGCTGTACAGAAAAGGTCTTGGATAAGAGCTACGTAAAAGAAAATTTAACCATAAATAGTACCAATGTTGCATTGGCTTAGTCATACCCTTCCCCTAATGAATATACATGGTATGACATCTTTGCCACAGCTAACCCTAGAGCGTCATGTGAAAATTGCCCACCAGCAATCTGTTCCAAGGACTTCTGGTAGTGTTTACTACCTGAGGAGTCATAATCATTAGGATTGTCATAGTAGGCATCATCCCACGTCAAGATCCTGCAAGGAAGTGCCAAACCCAGCAAATTTAAGCGAACACATTATGGAAATTAATGCTGAGTACACATAATGCAGCCATTATCTCATTTCATATACACTACAATGGAAGTAACATAAAGCATTTTGAATGGCCAGAATGATTACAAGTCATCATCAAAGATGCTTTTAGAACACAATAATTTTCCTTAAACCAAAAACAGATAACATCCAAGAGCAAAAAAGTCCTCAAAATATAGTGGTCTATGGTTACTAGAGTGAGTAGAGTCTAGACACTCAAGACGTGCCCTTCCTAGTTCAAAACTTCAAATTCTAAACAAGCATGGAAATCACCAAACTCGGAAAGGAAAAATCATAGGGATGAACATCAATGAAAGTCTGGACACTAAAAGTTGACAAAAAACTATAATAGGATCCTAACAATATTAAGCAAATTGGACAATGTTAAAAAAAAAAAAAAAAACGTCCTTACCACTTACTACATTTTAACATATTCTGAGTTGTCAATATACAAAACAAGGGTAGATAAAACACACCAATTAAAAAGAAATGCAATATATAAGGCATAAAATGAAGGACTAAGGAGTAACAAACAATAAAAATAAGAACAACAACAACAAAAAACGTACATTCGAGCACGATGCTTGAGCTTCCAAAAGATGGCATAGTTCCAATGAGTATTGAAGCAGAGGCTCCTGAGTACTTGGTGCAAGTTGGTACCCATCTTCTTCTCCTCAAATAAAAGTTGAAAACTTTGACACAGCCCCTAATAAGGCACCCCTCCAAGAGAGGAAAAAGGGGTCACTAATGAATCCTCCAAAAAGCAACAAAACCCCTCCAATTCCCACACAACACACCACCAAACCTTCCCCCCACCCAACTAGCTTCCCCTGTAAGACCCTCTTCCAGCCTGCTTCCTCCGCAACCCTGCTCGCCGTTTTAATGGCGGTCCAACAGTTGCCAAAAGCAGAAGATCCGCACCCATCACTCACACCACCCCACAAAGTTTCCCACTACAACCCCGCCAACAAATGCTTCCAACTTTGCTTCAAAATCGTTAGAACAGAACCAAACCCAAAATCCCTACACCAAGAAACAGCACTGCAACAACACTGTACTTAACATCATGATGAACCTTGCAACTAGCCATCGAATAATTAACGCAAACACCCTGAGTTCAGTTCTTGAATGGGGGAAAAGGGGGTTGTAAAAATAGTCTTTAGCTTATATCTGACGACATGTGAAAACGTTGGGGGGTGGTGAATTTGCAAGCAGAGAAGCTAAACTCAAATGGGGTTTGCGAAGATGGCAAAAGAGGCTTCAAAGTTCAGAGCTTTATGGAGTTTGAGACTCAAAAAGCAATTGAGAATTGAACCAAAAACAAAGAAAAAGTTACAGTCTTTAAGCTACATTTAAGCTCTTTCCTTCACTGTTTACCCTTTTCAGAGAGAATGGAACAGTTTGCAGAAGGTTCCAATTGCTGGGTAGAGACTAGAGAGTAGCAGCAGAGAGTGTGTATGTGTGTGCGTGTGTCAATGGTGGAAGAAGAGAAGAGTGTGCTTCTTGTATATTGGAGTTACGTGTGCACTGTGTAACTGTGCTCAATCAAGCTTTTTTCTGTCGTGTGGAAAATGTGCACCGTTGATTCATGCAATGATGCAACCATGGCATGTCACTATGTCAGGATGCACTATGCAGGCCTTAGTCCACAAGTTCCTTATTGTGCGGATGAATCACTTTCAGTCCCTACCAAGCATAGTGTGTGCATTTTAGCATAGCGAAGGGCAAAAGCCCCAAAGGCCAAAGGGAAACACAAATGAAGGATTAGAGGCTAATTTGAGCTTTATATTTAATGTTAACAAGCCCCCATAAGGGCAAATCCTAAGGTGAAAAAAAAGGAGGACCGGGAGCAACCCAACTGGGTTATGAGTACACTTTATGGTGGTGTCAATTGATGGCCAACAACATCATACCAAATTGAGAACATGGTTCCTTATCTTTCCCTCGGATTTTCAATCCTTTTCTTGAAACACTTGTGAACGTAACTCCCTCTCTTAATGTCCCTTTCAACAATGATCTTACTGCCCTAAAGTTGTGACATCTTCAACCCCTCTTTTTTTTTTTTTTTTGCCATTAATTAAAGCCCCCCTTCCCGCTTTACCACATTATAATTAGCAACAACTCTGTATAATCAAAATAATATAACCGAAATTTTTTATAGTGGAATAAAATATGGTGATAATATTCACTTATTTATCTAGAAGTTATCATCCATGCCATATCATTCTGATTGTTCAGTAATTTTTTTGAATTAAGAAAGATCTTAATAAAAATAAGATTTTTTTAAAATATGTTTGTGAATTTTGTTTTAAAAGAGAAAAGAAGAAAGAGAAAGGATTTAAAGAATAATTGTAAGTTCGTTTAATTTTTTAAATCTCTTTCCATATCTTCTCTATCTTCCCTTCTAAAATTGAAACACACAAACACAACCTAAATGGTTGTTTTGTTTGTGCCAACCCTTTTGTTTCATTGAATGGTGGCCGTGCTGCCCTACGATCATATCATGCACTGATGTATGTGTGTGGCTTCAACTCGATCGTGATTTAGACTGGAAAGGTCAAGCATATTTATGAGACCTCATTGAATATGTTTATTCTCAAAATGTTTATTTTCCTTTGTCCAACCACCACCTTGAAATTATGTACATTTCCTTGTCCAGCGGCAACACCACACCATTTTTGGAATCCCATTATTTGTGTCAACTACGCAAATTCGAGAGGTATCATGATCCTTGATTTCTATTATCTATCTTCGATTCTTTTTCATTTATATCGTTGATTAATCCATTTTGACGGGATATCGTAGGTGGGACGAATCATAAAGGACGAAAACACAAATCAATTAAGGTTAGAAGAAAAACGATATATTTGTTCCATTATATTGGCAAATGTTGCTTTGGTCATGTAAAGATTCAATTTGTCGGAAGTAGTTATCAGCAGTTTACCTGGTTTCCTAGCAATATCAAGAGGCATAATCATTCGGATTTGTTTTGTTGCTAATTGTTGTGTTTGCATGGAAAGAATCAAATATCTCTCTAGGTTTCCTCAATTATCGATCATCGATCATAATAATGACCCATCATCTATCATCCAAATTTTGACTGCAAGAGGACGTAGCTAGTTGTAATTAAAATGGCTCTCTCTTGCTTTAAAATATTACCTTGGCCAAACCCACAATCAAAATAATTATATACCTTTAAATTATATATAGAATAAATGGGGAAAAAATCATTACTATTGTTCTTCCATGTTGGAATGAATAAAAACCTTTGAATGGCTATAATTATTTTTGGCAATAAATTAAATTCTAGGGTTATCAAAAGCTTACTCAGGAGAATGGTCACTGGGCAAAGTCAACTAGGCTATATGCATGAATTATGCTGAGTTAGTGATTCTAATGATATACTGTAAGGAATGGGTATTATTACCATGAATGCAAAGAGACAAACAACAATGATTTCTTCCCCCCATTTTTGCTTTAAAATTGAGTTGTCTCAATTTCTTACTTAGTAATTTCATTACTTGGTCCAATACTTGCACTAGTTAAGTAGTAGGCAAGGCCATCACAGGAGAGAAAATGTTATGAAAATATCTTTTTTCTTTTAGGTTTGCAATTTGCACTTAGATTCCAGAGGCCACCCTTTTTCACGTTATGGTCTTCTTTTCATTGCTTTTTCTTTTACTCATAAGCATGGTTGGGGGCCAAAATCATCCCAAATAGATCTTGTAGCTGAACTTTTTACTAACACGTAATCTGAGAAAGGATGACTCCTTAGCCTCCAAAGTCATGAGTAGTTGTTTGATCTCTCTCTCTCTCTCTCTCTCTCTTAGTCAATGTCGACAGGCACGAAACTGAAGCAACCGTATGAAATCAAATTTTAAATATGATGAACAAGTGACTCTAGTGGCCACTACCTAAATAAACTACCTTTAAGATAGCTAGAACTTAAACTATCTTTAATGCACTTCCATTGGAAAATTTTCCAAGATACATATCTCATGTAGTATTTGGTTAGAGATTTTGTTTCCACTCCCTGGATGCTCATTAAGTCACCCCCAGCCAGTGATAAAGCACACATAAGGAATCCAAGGATAATTATTAGCCCAAAACTCTTCTTAAGCCCCATCTTCTTTTATGAATTTGTTTACTAAAGCAATAACAGTCCTTGAGCGTAAAAAAAGATGGGAAGAATTAAAAAAAAAAAAAAAGAATTCTTGTCTTCTTGCTAATAATTAGTATCTAGAATATTGAATTTCTTACTTTAATAGGGAATATCATAATTATATTTGCAAAAATGTAGTCCATCCTTAATAATGTTATATGATAAGTACAACGGTTAATATGGTCCAAACCCGTATTGTCACTTTCAGTAATGGAATTACTATTAATTTCTCTTGGGATCTGCACAAAGTAGACATTGACCATATCCAACAGCATGCAATCTTAAATGATACTGTTGAAAGGAAAGTCAAGCATTATGTGTTTTAAAATCGACAAACTTTGTGCTAAAGAAAGTTACTCCTACCACGATGAAAGGTACAAATCCTTTCGTAACCACAAGTAATTTAGCATGATAAAGTGCTTCATCCAATATGCGCCCTTGGAAGATAAGACTAGATTAGTGGGATTTGCCATTTAATAGATCTCTCACAAATATATATATATATATATATATAATGACGTGTTTAGTTTTTCTTCTTTGTTTTAATTCTTGCATGTATTCATCCCCCTCCTTTTCACCACTGAAATTAAAATTCCTCCCTGCCAATTCTTATTGACAAGGAAGATCTTATCATTAAAAATTAAGAATAGGTGAGGGAGTGATCAATATCTAACATCTTCCGTGCGATAATAAAATGAAACTTTAGCCACCAGCAGTTATTCTGATTGAATGTAATCTATCATGCACACAGCACTATGTATATTCAAAGGGTCTCTAGCTAGCCAATGAAAAGACTGTATATAGTCATAAAAGGTTCTAGATAATGGTTCAACACTTACTAAAAAATTTGATACTAGCAAACAATTGCTTGTTGAGCAAAACAAGGAAAAAACAGGATGGATATGTCTTCACAACGAAGCATAGCTTTCAACCAAGATCAATATGGTGTTGCCAACGGTTGGTAGAGAGATGTAAATTAAATTGACAATGTATACATCCAAAAGGCATGCATATCATGAATCATGATATTGATTACCAATTTTCACCCATTTTTTCACCCTTATATTGACTAAAACGTTTCTAAGATGGCTTACAATATTCTGCTGTATACCAACTTTCTTTATGCTGTTGAAGTGAAGGTTAGAACGGTCAATTACCACAATTAGATTTTTCTTCAAAGCAGGGCAGTCACACGTGCCAAACCAAAACCATGGAAGTAAGCCTTGAGGACCAACTCCAGTTTACATTTTTACCCTCTTCTTTGTGAGAATTTAATTGGAAGGAGGGACACACAATTTTGATTTCTGAGAAAAACAATTATAGCTTGTAAAGTCATTGGTGTTATATATATAATTATGTAGCATTTTCTTCCCTTCTTTGGGTGCTAGATTCATCATCCTTGCGTAGGACCAAACTCAAAAAAATTTCACCAGCTTAATTCTGAATTAACAATGCTTGTGAGTTGTCGCTTTAAAAATTCAGTGGATCTGAACTGCTCATAGTGAGATTCAGCTGTTGTTCTGTCGTCAGGCTGTTCAACATTCTTTGTGTATGCAATCATGTAAATGGGAAAATGGTTGTTCAGGACTATACAGCTGCCAAGCACTAGCCGCCAAGCCAGGATATGGAGGCTGACCGGTAATTCTTATTATTATTTACTAGTTGCAAGACACATGAATCTTATATTTGTAACAGATTAATGATGTTAAAAGTGAAATCCATTGGCTCAGCAACCCAGAGAAAGTTGGAGTAACTGAATGCAAAAGTGAGATGTCTACTGACCTCTAGGGACTTTCCAATTTTGCTCCATAGTTTACTTAATTACATCACGATCTATATATTTCGACAATTAAGTTTTATATGAATTATTAAGATTAAAATATAAAATTACATAATTTTTTTAAAGTAATTATATAACCATTAAATAATTTTTAAATTTAATTATTATATTAATTGTCTATATATACATATATATATATTTATATATATATATATATATATATATATATATATATATATATATATATATATATATATATATATATATATATATATATATATAAAATTTAATGGTTAAATTTTCTTCCTCTCACTAATAAAACTCTATAATGATTCACCTAGACCTAGCACAGAATGGTTAGACTTATTACGAGTGAAAATTTAAAACGAATTGTACACCTCTGGACTTTGTAGCTGTTATATTTTGTCACCATATATTTTTTAATTTGGTTAAATTTTATTCCTCTCACTAATAAAACTCTATAATGATTCACCTAGACCTAGCACAGAATGGTTAGACTTATTACGAGTGAAAATTTAAAACAAATTGTACACCTCTAGACTTTGTAGCTGCTATATTTTGTCACCATATATTTTTAAATCTGTTTACCTTCTAATTATAAAAAAACCTTTAATGTTATAATCACGTGATTACTGAAATGCATGCGCTCGTGCAATTCGTCTAAACATCTCCATGTTCCGCTTCTTGCCATTGGGATTTCTAAGACGCCAGTGCAAGCAGGCAACTATATACATGCATGTGCATATGGAGGACAACATCAGTGCAGATTATCCGTCCTCTTTATTGAGAAGAGACGAAGAACTCAACAATGTGGTACGTAAATGATCCGAATATTAGGAGGCTCTGTATATGAAAAAAAATAAAAGAAAAAGTTATGTTGGTGCTTCATATGTAAATTTATAACAATTAGGCCTAGTTTGGTAATACTTTTCGAAGGGGTATTCTGGTTTATGAAAAGCATAAATCAATTTTTTTTATTTGATAAATCGAAAATTGATGAGGTGCTTTTGCTCCTAGTTTTTGGGAGCCAGAGGATGTTCTTGGGAGCCTTCATGAGGTACTTTTCAGAGTTAATTTGTGCTCTTCAAAATTGAAAAGACTAATATAACCTTATTCTATTTAATGACATTAAAAATAGAAATTATTCTCTTTAATATTTATAACCACTGTAGTCACTTTAGATATTAAAAGTAATTTTATTAAATACTAATTTTGTGACTTCTACTTATTGGGAGTAATTTTTATATTATTTTATCAAATAATATTACTATAATTTTTTCAGAATAGCTTTTAGAGAGTTAAGAGAGTTCAATAACTTTTAAAAAGCCCCAGCAATACCAAATCAAGTCTTATATAATTAAAAGCTTTGCTAAAAAAGATACCTCACACACCTCATAAAACAGTTGTAAGCGATTGATATTTTGAGAAAAGTGGAAGAGAGAAAAACAAGAGAGAAAATGAGAGGTAATAATATCTGTAATTTGTGTGAATACAAAATACCCCTGCAAATAACAGCACTTTTATTTGAATTTTTTATCCTATTAATTCACCTAGTTAAATACGATACTTTTGTGTGCACGCAATGTTAGTCCGATTAGTTAGGGCGTTGTTATTTGTACATTGTACTCTTATTCTTATATGGACCAACCAATGAACCAACCGTGCAAGCATCTAAATTAAATTTCAACATGTTGTTAAAACTTGCATCGATCAAGTGGCGACACCCTAGCAAGAGCGTATGATTTATAGGGTAAGGGGGAAGTCTTTGTGTTAAAAGCATAATACAGATGATGAGGACTGCAGTCAACAGCTAAAGCTAATGCTTTTGTTGGCTCAATATGGCAATTGTGGGTACTGAACATTTTCCATTTTTTTTTTTATTAGAAGATTGTATTTTCAATCAAATATGATGATAGACCCAATCACGGTCTTTTAATCAGACATGAAAATTTTCTCAATCAATCCTTTTGCTCATATTCTTTGAGAATAAGCAAGATTGTTTTCAATTAAGCTTGAATTTATTAGCTTAGAATCTAGAGTCTTTTACTGTATTTTTATTTACTTATTTTATTTTTTTTTCTTCTTTTTATTTACTTGTTTTAGAATCGGGACTCTTCCACTGCGTCTTCTTTTTCATGTAAGAAGCTTGTAACTGTTGTCCGTGAAAGTCTTCTGATTGTCACCATTCTGTGGTATGATTTTGCTGGAAGAGTCAAAAGTAATCATCAAAGAGATATATATTTCAAATTAAACTTATGTAAAGATTGAATTTCAAATTAAACTGGTTTGAAGAAATTTCTACGGCAAAACCAGATGTTTCCAACTTAATTGGCTGAAAAAAAAAAAAAATCATCTTCTTTAATTATTTCTAACCCGTACGCGAGATAATTAAATATTGATCACTGCTTGCAGTTATGCAGTAAAATTGAAGTGATAGACAATGCTTCAAGACAGCTTATATGACAATGCAATCTCCTTTGTTATCTTATCCTTCTTTCTTCTCTCAGAGCAATCATATCGAAAGATACTGATCACTGAACTTAAGGATTTAAAAAGCAATGGACAAATTTTAGGCAGATATGTGTAAATAAGGATCTAGAAGATTAAATGTACTAATTTACCAGTTTTACCGAAATTTAGGTTCAATAAAGTAGAGAGGACGTGTCTGACACTTGAAGCATCATCTGCACCCCCCCACTTGCCATTTTTTAATATAATTTTTATCTTAGGATGCATTGAACTAAGATGATTACATAGAAACCGCCAACTATTTTGAGACTTCTCTTTTTAATTTTTTTTAATTACCGAAAGAAAATCTATATGAAACTAAAAAGAAGGAGGATATTCGTAGTTAATTTGAATTTTTCTTAAAACAAATAGAAAAGAAAAGAATGGTGCATGCATAATTCTTTGAGAGATGGTAGAAATAAAAAAACTAAGTCATAGTGTAAAAATACTCAATTAAATAGATATGAGTGGATGGGAAACCAAAATGTCTTAGACTAGTTGCCTAGCCAGTAACTTTCTGTGAATTAATTACAAGTTAAAATTTGAGTGGTGGAAAGGTCTCTTCAATTAGAACAACTGAAACTTGTGGATCGTCTCAATTGATTTGGGTATGAAGTTTAGGTCTTCTGGTATTTCCTCTAAAGGCGAACTTATTTCTGGATAAGAATGTAGGTGGTGATATCTATCAAGGTGATTTGGGCTGAGTACATATGGGGATGAACTTGCAACATGTGACTTATATTAACCACATGTGACCGATACTCACCTTCAAGAACAAGGGTCATGAGGTTAGCACCACTATGCTGAGTATTGAAGACCCATTGCCTTGTTACATGACCCTGTTCATACCAATATTGAGTTGGCTTGTCAAGCCAAATTTTGGAGTAAAATTTTATTTTAATCCTTGAAGTTATATATGTGTTTTAATTTAGCCTTTGAAATTTAAAAATTAGTGATTTAGCTTTTCAATTTATAAAATATGGTTCAAGTTAGTTTTTAAGATAACACATGTATAGATTAAATTGAATCATCTAAAGAGCTAACCTAAAAAACTAACTTGAATCATATTTTACAAATTTAAGAACTAAATCATTAATCAGCCAAAGGACTCCCAAATTTTGATGTGCCTCTTTCTTGCAAAGAATGACAAGGTTGCCTCACATAATCTCTCCACTAGTGCACTAACGTAGCCAGTGCTCGTATACGACATGCAACTTAGGCCATCCGGCCATAAGCTTGCCTTGTACTATGTAGACAGGTCAAAGAACTCCCAGGGCTACTTGCATTGCATCATAAAATAGCTTCTTCGGAATCCCATGATCAGCCAACTTCCTTGTCTTTCTATATTTTAAGTAGTTGAACAATTTTGGATATGGCCAAATGTCAAGCAAAAGCTAAATTCATGGACTTTGAACCAAGCCAATTTCTTAGATGGGACTTACATAATATTATCTTGAATATAAACCAATAATCTTATGCCAAAGGAAGGAGACGAAAGTATGCTAGGCCTGAAAGAATCCAAGTTCTTGGCTAGCTAGCGTTTATGATTTGCTTAGTCAGGTTTTGAGTCTAGAACAATGTGGAAGTTGCATATGCTAGAGAGTAGCTTCTACCGGATACCTATTATCGCTGAACTGACCCCATTTTGTTTTGGGGAAGGGGACATGTGGCTAAATTAAACTTTGTCAGCAAGCATATTCGAGAGTTGTGGTAAAGTGTTAATCATGAATGGTAAACAGTGATAAAGAGGCTAGACGCCTACACTATATAAGAAATATTGAGCGAACACATTTTATTTGAAATACCGCATCAATTCATCTATTATCTATTATTAAAAATTAAAAATAATACAAAAATAAAACAAAAAATTTATAATTTTTAATAATAAATAATAAATAAATCTACATACTATTCCAGATAGAATGAGTCCATCCAATATTTTTTCAAACCATACGTCGCTTCCCTCATGACTCACGCTTATCCCGGCTCTTTTTCTTTTTTCTTTTTTTTTTTGTATTTTTGTCATCTTACCCCGACTCATTTTCTTCTTTGGTCCGGACCCGACCCATTGATAACAAGAAATATGTCCTCAATAAGGCCTGGGCGGGCCTACAGTTTCTGGCCCAGTAGCATTAACAACACAGGCTGACATGGACCGATTTATATCGGGGCTTTACACGCACCGGACGCAACCTGCATATAGCCAACCTTATTCAGAGGAGTGCATGATTAGTTTTCTGTTTGAAACTTCTAAATTATGGCAATTTTTATGCAAACCATGGTTTGAAACTTTACAATCAGAAATTCAAACATACCATGACTATTGACTAAGATGTAAGGTTTATGGCCACCATGCACGAGATCCAATTGTATTTTCTAAAAAATTAGTGTTGCAGTATCTTACTTTAATAATGAGTTAATTCAGCTTGAACTAAATTACTCATCTTCGAGAACTACAAGATGCTTATAGTTTAGATAAGAAAGATGCATAGAAATTTTCATCTTCGAGAACATTATTGGACTCAGATGTTTTAAATACTTGGGATATTAGTTATTTTCTGTTTCATATATTATATAATTTGATAATGGATGTGGTTGGGCCAAATTAAAATTAGCTGATACCCCGATGTCACCAGTTACTCGTCTAGAAAGCTTCCCTGTGCCCTACTATGCTCACTTCCGGAGTCTTCAATAGCTCTTGTAGAAGGAATGGTCAATGGTGTCACTGGGTTTTGACTTTGAGACATCCCTCGAAATAAAATTGTTTTGCCCTCGTGAGGTACTGAGGTACAAGATCGGAGTCAAAGGCAAAAGTACGTTTGTTATACAAATAGTAGCCACAATCTTTCACAGAACTAAAAATATATTTCTAGTAAACAGATGAGACATATGTGAGAAGTTTGTATTAGGTTGAACAAAAGTATGTACTACTTTGATAATGTTAATAAAAGCATTAAGTGAGAGTTAGGGATAATTCGTATAACAGAAATAGCACACATAAGATGGTATGCAGAAAGAACTTTTTCTTGTTAGCTAAACATGTAAGAATTTATTAAATTGAACGACTTATTATTCAGGTATCTTTTTTCAAATCACAAGGTAGTACCAGCAAGTGGCAACATAAACACTGTGTAACAACATCCATAGCATGGAATCACGGACAAAACAATTAAGTATCAACACCAACCATTTGGCCATCTATTTTTAGGATCCAATCTGGGAATCCATAATCTTCTCTTCTTTGAACCCAATATAATTGTCTTCTCTTTCCGACGAAACAATAGCTTAAACAGACTTCCTCTACCTCTTTTGCTTCTCCTGGCACCATGTTCATAATCGGATGCACTTATCTGAGAGGAGTAGCTATGATAGTGTTCATCATAATCAGCTGGGAAGATCTCATCACGGGTCCTGGTGTTGTTGAGTCTTGTGTACTTCTGCTCAAGTGATTCCTTTGGTATATTCCTTGCTAGCAAAGGAGATGCACCACCCCAATTATTTGTGCCCAAAGATGGGTGCTGGGGTGTTCTAAATTCCAGCACTTCTCTCTGTATCTGCCTCATATGCTTTTTCTCTTTAGCAGTTAGCACCATATTTTGCTTCCTTTAATTTAGCTTTTTGTACTAGACCCTTGGCATCTTCTAATGCCTATCATTAGATCCTTTTGTTGTAAATTCCAATATGATGATGCTAACCTGATTGAACATATAAATATATATTTGTCTGAATTCTTTATGGACACTAAAATTAGCCAATTGCATTTGTTTGGCAACAAGGTATGGGATATATATTAGTCGGGAAATTAATGAATGCTCACCAAATAAGTTGTACTCTACCTAATAATAAAGTGATATTTTAGATGAAAATATAAACTAGTAGTAGTTTCTAAGTTAAAATGTTACTCTATCATTGGATATAATGCAATCTAACTTAGTGTTCTATGGACACTCAATAATTTCCCATATTAGTAATGTTATTTCAATATCATATATCAATAACAAATATAACACTTTATATAAATATACACAATATCTCGTTCATTTTAATATATATATGTACTATATTAATATATGATATTTATGCAGTGTTTATACGGTATAAATTTAAAAAATATTACTCAATATATATTAAAGAGTAAAGTGTGTAATTTTAATTAATAATTAAAAAAATAAAGAGATGAATTATTGTACATATTTGATTTGTCATGTCCACTTATATTTTATAAAATTTTAAACTTTTTATTTTCTCGTTAATAATTATTATATATTTTAATCTTTAGGATATATTATCCGCTTTAAAAGAATTAAATTCTTTACTACATAGTGAATTTGCAATAGGGGCAGAGTTAGAATTTTATTTTGATCTAAAAATTAGTGAGTTTTGAATATGCATGGATTTTTTTTACTAATAGTTGACATAAGTTAATAATACATTAATTCACTCTTCAATTGGCTTTTTCTGGTTTCATATATAGTACAAAACTTTAAAACAATTTTATGTCCAACTTTCATATTTTTCCTAACTATCATTATTAATTACTTATTTAAAAAATTAATTGTAAATATAAATGGATAAAAATTTAAAAATTTAAAACGATCTTTGTGAGATTGGTTTAGTTTGAATTTGTTACAAACATTTTTAAAAATAAATTAAATCAATTCAATTAAATTTAATTATTTCGGATTTTATTTTTCTACAAACTTAAATTAAACTGTCTCCTTTACACCCCTACAGCAAGTGCAATTCCTTTTAAAAATTAAAATTGAACACAATTGAGTTCCTCATCAGATACGCTTATTATTATTAAGGATAATGTTAAAATGGGGTAGACCCGATGGATTAGACCGAATAATTCGATAAAATATATGCAAGCGTTAGGCCAATAAAATAAAATACACTTATTATTGGATTCCTAATCAAATAAAATTGGGTTCCTAATAAAATATGTTAAAACTGCACATGATTGGGTTCCTATCAAATACACTTATCATTATTAAGGGCGTTAAAAATGGTGCCAAATCGATGGGTTAGACTGAAAAGATGTAGAAGGGTTAAACCAAAAAAATCAAAGTTAAAAAAAAAAGGAGTTATAGTTTAAGTGACACTTTCTGGAATATCTTATGCTAGAGGGTTATTAGCATTGGATGAGAGGTTCGATCTCTATATGTCAATCCCTTTCCCATCCCATTGTTTCATCTAGAACTTCTTAGGATAAATAAATAAAATAAAATAATGGCTTAAATATGGTTTTTTACTCTCTCTAGATATTTGATTTTTTAGATTTGGTCCCTAAAAAATTTTTTATTTGGTTTTTATTCCTTATTTTTTATAACGTTACCAATATTAGTCCCTGTCATTAATTGAGTATTGTTAAGTTCTGACGTAGCAACGTGA
Organism: Pterocarpus santalinus; assembly: GCA_031439595.1. Taxonomy (NCBI): domain Eukaryota; kingdom Viridiplantae; phylum Streptophyta; class Magnoliopsida; order Fabales; family Fabaceae; genus Pterocarpus; species Pterocarpus santalinus. The sequence goes on from CM062532.1 coordinate 67,241,542, forward strand.
GATTTTGACATGTATTAATACTTATTAGATTTCACATTGTCACATCAGCACTTAACAGCACTCAGTTGATGACAAGGACTAATTGGTAACATCTAAAACTTAAAGGACCAAAATCAAGTGAAAAATTTTTTAGAGACCAAATCCAAAAAATCAAATATTTAGAGGGACAAAAAATATATTTAAGCCTAAAATAAAATAAATTTGATATTGGCTAACTTAACTCGATTTGATTTGGCCATGATCTAATCCAAGTTGATCGATAAGCTTGAAAAATATTAAAAAATATTATGAAATTGTTTATTTTTCCAAGATCATCTAGGTATTATTATTTTAAAATAATATTTACTTTTTTTTTGTTAAATCTAGTTTTTGATCCTTACACATGTCCCAAATTTTGGTTTTAATCCCTTAGTAAAAAAAATTTTATTTAAGTTCCTATGCTAGTATTTTATTGAGAAGCTAGTCTTTGCCATTAAAAAATTACTAGACAGTATTATTTTTTATTGATATTACTAACAAGATCTAACATAAATATGATATATTATTAATGTAGTCCTTAAATGATCTCTTTTAGACTTTTTTTTTATGTTTGAAACATCTTTTAAAAAAAATGGAAAAGTAACCAAACCATTATTGAAATTATCTTTTTTTGGGCCAAAATTATCTTAACCGAGTTTTATCATGTCCTATATTAGTTCCTGTTAGCCACCTTGGCAAAAACTAATATTATTTAATAATTTTCTAAAGGTAAGGACTAAGTCAATATTATTATATGGACCTAAACCAAAATTTGTTTAGTGTATGAATTAAAACCAAAATTCAGAACATATATAGAACTAAAAACTAGTTTTAACTTTTTTTTAAAAAAAATCTTTTAATATAAATCCTTATACTACCATATCTTTTTGGAGTAATATGTAAAATCTCTTTTTCTAAGTGTCACATAAGAAAATGTGCATCCATATGATATTTAAAGCAAATTTTGTTGAGTTCGGAATAGACATGGCATTCCCTTATCCTCTTTCCTCCATCCTTGCATTGTACTTTATATTTTAACCATTTTTTTTAACAAAGTTAGAGGAAAAGGAAATAAGAGTCGAACACGGGATATCGTTGACTCAATGAAATATGTAAAAGACAATCATTTGAATTTGGGCTCAATTGCACTTTCTAGTTAACCACTTACATAGATGGTAAGAGACAAAATACTAACCATTTGTCGAACTTATATTATATAAATAAAAATCTTTTAAGTTGGGGGCGGTGTTTGCATTATAGTTAACGAGATATGGAGGTGGAAATTAAGAGATAACTTACAAGGAATATTTAGATAAATTTATTTTGGGTTTAAAACAGCCTACAATTAAAATATTGTTTGGACAGATTTTGAAAAATTAATGATTATATATTTATCTTATTTAAATTGTTATTAAAAATGCACTTAGTAATTTCTTATCAAACTTTTAACTGATAAAAACCTATATAGTTAACCAATAAATTTAAAAGGACCCGATCAAAACTTTGCCTTTTAAATTCATAATTACTTGTAGCTAAAGCATGAAAACTTGATCATATGTAGTTACTATCCATTGTCCACGGTCAGCTCCGAGCTGCAAAGAAGTAAAATCACAGTTTTAAAGTATATTTCGTTTTGATTAAATTTGAGAATAAAATTACTTAATTTTTCAAAAGTTCTGTAATGAGATTTTTTTTATAATTATTTTAAATACAAAATAAGTTAATTCAACCACATATATGTAGTACAAGCAACTTGGTGATGCAATCTCTAGCAAGATCAATCAAGCAGCTTATTTTTTAGGGAATGCAAAATTATTCCGTTTTGACACTATCAAAGATTAAGAGGGTGGATGAGATAAGAACTTAAAACTTTTAAGACAGCGACTTATTGGCGACAAACTGCGAGTACCTCAATAGCTGGTTGATGTAAACGTCCAATTATAATATTAGGAGAAGAAATAACATCAGATGCCAACTTAGTGTGGAACAATCAAAGTTCTTGTCTAGTTTATGGTCCATGTTTATTGGCAAACATACTCTCCAAATGCTTCTAATCATGGCATATATAATAACAAAAGGTTTTCTTTTTTCTTGGAGGAAATCTTGTTTAAGACACAGTCGAACACTAAATATGGACATTTCTCCCGGCTGAAATTCAAATAATTGTTTGCCACATTTCAAATAAGGAATAACTTTGAGCCAAATATTTGGTGTTTCATAGATTTTATTCCAAGATTTCCATCTCATTTGTAGCAAAAAATGGGAAAACAAAATTTTCCCTTAAATGGGGAAATTTGTAGATTGGTCAGGTGATGCTCAAACAGTTGTCAGCACTGGAAAAGTAATTAAAACATGGAACAAGCGAGAGAGGGAATATATTCTGATGAATCTATTTGAGAGAAAAAAAAAAGGAATGGAATTAATTCAGAGTCGTCAAGAAGAGAAGGTGGAGAAAGCGAAAAAAAGGGCAAAGAAGAAAAAGAGAGAAAGAAAATTTTGAACAAGACTTGAGGATAAATTCTTGCCACTAATTGCTACAAAATATGCAGCGCATGTGATAATGGCACGTCGAAGAAGGTATCCATTTTCCACCTTAGTTTTCTCTGGCCCATATATTTGATTTTTTTAGTGGACGAAAAAGATATTATTCTTGCAATGCAAGAAATATCAAGAGGCCAAAATTCTAAAAGCTCAGTCCACTAATGAAAATTGTTGGCATTGTTTTTTGGTTTTTCAATATATTCTCTCTCTATTATGAAAGAAGGGAACTAATTTCTTTTGGACATAATTAAACTTATTATCCGAAGTGAAATTTTCTACAGGAATTAAATCGAAATTTTCTCTAAAACTATAACATGCCTCTACCACTACGCTAACTCCTTTATTGATATTTTTGGTATTGTTTTGCTTATATTGGATGGAGACATATCATTCAGCAACCATAATTTTAATTGTATGTGCCTATCTAATGTGTACATATGAACATATCTCATGTTTGCTAATCAGGAGGCTACAGAGCATCGAGTCCACTATTGTGTTTCAATATCACGAGTTCCTCTGCTGCGTCTTTATCATTGACTTCATATATACGAGAAATTTTTATGGACTGGATTTATGTGTTATTTTATACATAAATTTAACTTATAAAATTTGATCATTAACCATTTAACCTTAGATACTCTTTAATATATCACTAGAAGTAGTTTAATAGTGGAGAGTTTAGATAATATATATGAGCTTGAAGATTTAAACCCTAAAAAAAAATACTCCCTAACATAATAATGACAAATCCGTTCCAAAATTGAATTTTGTTAATCACTCGTACTCGTCGTGTGCCGCATCCAAAATATAAAATAACCTTTATTTTTCAGAAAAGATCTTTATAGGAAAAAAAAAACTTACTAAGGCGGGCTGAATTTTACGAAGGATATGTTATTATAAATTTTGGACTTTTAACTGTATTTATATTTTTTTGATAAAATATTAACTAAAATACATTTTCTCTACTTCTCAATAGATTCGTGTGATTTGGACTAGGACATATTTGTATGATATAACATTACTCAAAAAGAAACTTATATAAAAAGATCTTTCAATAGACATTGGTTCTAAGGGAATGAGGTTATGATTCAGCAGAGGAGTTTACAAGGCAAGAGATATTGGTGCGTTTGGGTAAGATTTTTTTTAATAAAAAATTATTTTTTTCATTAAAAAAATTATTTTAAATTTTTTTAGTTATATAAACGCATCAGTGCAGGATCAATAACTGCCAGGAGTGATGCTTTTTTAAAGGCTCTAACAAATGGATCGGTTTTATTAAGGGAATCTGGTGCTGATTTTAGGTTGGGGGCTATAATTGCCGTGTCTTTTGCTATTTTGTTATTTCTTGGTGTTTTTGATTTTGTTTCTCTTTGACTTGCCTGTATTTGGACGTGCTTCTCACTCATTGTGAGTACCAGCTTTATCTCTATAAAAAAAAAAAAAAAAAAGAAGAGACGCCATTATCACAAAGTACTTATTGAACAAATAAAATATCGAACAAATGCTATGTTTAAAAACAAGAAAAATGCGGCATTTAGGAGGAAAAGGAAAATGTAGTGTTTGTGATTAAATAACGTTCAAAAACAGCTCGCCAACAAAGAATCTTCATAAAATCCAAGGATTTAAGTGAAAGAGGGGAGAGAGAAAAAGGGGAGGGAACCTACTCTACAATATGTTTATATTTAAAGTGAGAAAATGAGATATCTCCCCCTCCCCCCAAAAAAGTAAGAAAGTAAGAGATTTTTATGTTTAAATTATTTAATGAATTATGATTGTGATATATTTTATTGATTTAAAGGTAAATATCCTTTTATTTTTTCATTTTAGAGATAAACTCGCTTAAAGTGTCTTATCCAATTGAAAGTATAATGTTATTAGCATATTACTTTGAGGAATAATCAAATGAGTGTAAGAACAAAGCTTTTGCACTAATCTCTAGTAATTAATTTTATTTTATTCTAATGATTTAAAATAACATAATTTAATGCAGAAAGAGAATAGTAAAATAAAATTTCAATGAAGATTTAAGTGCATTTATAAGTACTAAAAAACAAAATGTTTTTTAAATAAAAAAAATTTATAAATTTCAATAACAATATTTACTTTTGTATTTAAATATAATTGAAATAAACAACTTATCTTTTTATAAAAGAAATTTTATTTTTAATAAGTATTATAAACAATTTATCTTCATAATTATTAAAATAAAATTTTGTATACTATAAATTTGACATATGTACATCAAGTCATATTTTGAAATATGGTTTGTATTTTATATAGCAAATTATATTTACATTTTATGTACTAATTTTTCTCCCTTTCTCTTCCATATTATACTGAATATAATTATCTTCAAATTTTATATTTTTTATTTATGCATTTTTGCATCTTTCACTTGTTTTTTATTTTTAAAAAAATGAATAATTTTGTTATAAACTATAATTTATCTTTAAAATTTATCTAATTTATCCTCACTCATTTAATATAATTTTTAATATAATATTCATTTTATGCATAAATGCATAAAAAGAACGACCCAAAATTTACATTTTTTAATAAATGATAATTTTTTCATTTTATTCATTCTTTCTATTTTAAAATATATTATGAATATTGTAACATCCCCTTTTGTTATAATGTATTTAGCGTAGGGCAACTTAATTTATTTGATTTGTTTAAATTGATTTGTGACAACAATTTATTAACCAAATAATTAAATTATAAACATTAACTTTCTAAAATAAGGCTATGAATTAGCAATAATAACTCCAAACTATATTACTCTATATAAGACAAAATAATATTGATAATAATATTTATTAGAATAAGAAATAATACTAAATCTTTTTAATTAAAAGATATGAAATAATAGTACTATAAAGTTTGACTAAACTTTTAAAGGTTACCAAAAAAAAAAAGAAGGAACGTGGGGGACTTTGACGTCAAGTCCCCATAGAAGTTAAATAACATTGGTTAAAGTCAAAAAATTGTAGTTGTAACCATAATCACAATAAGACTAGTAACAGTGATAATATAAGAAAAATGTAATCAATGACGTAAAATGTCACATTTAAAAGTCTATAAATAGGATGGATATTAGAGGATTTATTTCTCACCATAAGCAAAGATAGAAGAACAGTGAGAATGTGAAAATTGAGACAAAGAGAAGGGTCTTGTAATTAGGAAAGAAAAACAAATTAAGAAAAAGGAAGGGAGTAGTCAGAACGAGTAGAATAAGATAAAGAAGAAAGAAGAAAGAAAAGAAGAAAAGTGAGTTGAAAAAGTAAAAGAAAGAAAGAGGATAGGGAATAATGTGAGGAGGGAGATAAAAGAGCTCAACAACATATATTATTTTAAGGTAGATAATGAAATTATTTGTGTAGTAAAATTATGACTATATTTACTCATTATAATTTATGTTATTTATTATTACTTTTTATTGTTGTTCATTATTTTTTACTATCATAATTTATTTTATATTTCAAGTTATGTCATTTAATTTTCAATTATATTATTACTCATTATTATTTATTCATTGTAATATATTTTATTATTCTAAGTTATTTTATTTATTACTTTCCTTACTTTAAAGTTACTCAATATTACTCTTACTATAATTTATTTTATTTATCATCTCAAGTTATTTTATTGCTCCTTATTATTTATCATTGCAATATATTTTATTTATCGTTTCAAGTTATTTGAACTAATGTTAATTTATATTATTGCTCATTATTATTGTAGCATATTTTATTTATCTTTTCAAGTGAATTTATTTGATGTTTCTTTATATTATTGCTTATTATTATTATTAAGATATTATTTATATAATAATATATTATTTTGAGTTTTCAATTTTTATGCTAATTTCTTTAGGGGACCAATATTAAGAGTAAAATATTATATCTAACACTTAAAATAAGTGAAATTTATTATATATGAATTTGTATGATTAAATTATTAATATCTTTGCTTGAAATTTTATACTTTAATTTATGAATAATATGATGATTCTTGACTTACATTACTATGATTTTATAGTGATCTTTGCAAAAAGATATGCGCTAAATATGCTATGATGAAAAAGACAAACTCAAGGACCATGATGAAAAAATTATAAAAAAATTAAATAAAACAAATTTTAATTATAATTCGGTTCTTTCAAAAATTAACATTTAGATTTGACTATATTTTGAGAAACTCTGTTTAGATGATATTTATTTACTCAAACTTATATTATCTTAGGTTTTGTACACTTTATTTATTTTAAGCTTTGAACTAATTTATATTTTCAGCACTTTATTCAATTTATTTTATTGTTTGATTTTATATTTTATTACTTAATTTATTATGTGAAGAATTTACATTATTCAAGTCAATGCTTATCTTATACTATTTGAGTCTTTTATTTAAGTTATATTTATTACTTAAGTTTATATATCTTTATATATATTGAGAATTTATGCATAATGGCAAACAAATAATTTTAAAAATAAGATATTTAAGACTTGCTGTTAACCATCAAGAAGGTAGAGGAATAGATGCATAATCGTTTTATGTTACTTGCCTTGGTTAGTATAGCGTAAAGGTCTTGCTTTGTTATCATGATGTTAAGAGTAACACCAGAGAATGAGAATTTCCTAAGAGAAGATCTTTGAATATATGTGAAACACGCAGATAAGAAAAAATGAGAATGAAGGCAAAGAGATTATAATCATATTAGTACTTGCCATATTATGTATTTCATAGTGTGTATATATATATATATATTAGTACTCATAATATTATAACATATGATTTGCTTATAAATGATGTGATGAGATTATGATACAATAGTCACATAGATTTTCATGTTAAGATACAACTGGAACTATAGTAGTGTAAATGCTTTAGAACTATTTATTGACTACTGAGAATTTTCAATTATCATTTTATTTTTAGTGGTTTCAAATTAGTCAAGTAATGCCTTAGAGGAAGACAAACTCCTCTAGTTGTTAGGGATGCATCGAAGTTGTATTTAAATAAATTGTAATATCTTTATCTGACCTAAAAAATATTTAGCTTATGGTGAAAAGAATTTTATTCCTATTCCTGGACTCTTTGTTGTACCTATATTAATGTTCAACACTGAACTTTTTGTATAAATTTGTGCTATTATTATCAACAAGTGTTACAAATATAAATTACTTAGAGTACATTACGTCCAATATTGAGGTTAGACAATATTACACATAATACCCTTCAATTTGTAGAAATATATATTAATCTCTATTAAGATTTACGTAACATGATACTCTTAATTAATATATTTTGATGGAATATGGCACCCAATAACCCTATAGCCGTGACACCAAGTACCCTTGTAGAGGTGTCAATATAGGCGTGACAAATCAAGAGGTATCATATGTAATATGAGCTAATCTAAGGAGAGGTTAGTATAATTTACATAATCATTTACCATATTTATTAAATGGACGGATTCATTGATATCGGTGTAAACTTGAGACACTTATATTTTCAATAATTTTTTTTATAAAATATAATTAATTCTTATCAATCCTATTATTGAATTATAACTACTTACCATATTGTGATTTCTAGCCAATTTTTTAAAAAATGGACATTATTAACAATGTGATCAAATAGTTCTTATTCATATACATTTATAAAATATTTATCACATTAATTTGGATATATACAAAAGGTATATTAAGTGATTTTATATTAAAGTAAAATTTTATAGATAAGATCTACAATATATAAAATTTTAATTCAATGGTGGATTTTGTAAAAAAAATTCTTCAATAACAACTTATTCAATGATGTAAGATATATATTTAACTTACGTGAGTGTCAGTTGATCTTCTCCCTTTGTTAAAAATTTCTTACATACAAACTATAAAGTGTTAATTTTAAAATATTTAAATAAAAACATAAATATTTTTATTGAATTTTTTATTTAATTAAAAATATTCTTATTTTGTTATATTATTATTATTTATTTTTTATCATAAATACACTCAAATTCTAATTTTTTAATTATTATAGTTTACTATTCTCTCTCTTATTGAAATTATATTTAATTATTTTTTTTCTTCATTAAATTTTGTAAGTAGTACAAGAGTAAATACACTAATTTCTAACCATTTTAAAATGAAATTAATACTGCCTCGTTTCTCAAATTAATACTAACCATTTTAAATGCTTACACGAATTAAAAAAATATAAAATGGACCTTAAATTTAGAAAAACTAAAGTGTATTTTATAAACATCTCTCTTCTTAATATTCTTTCATCAATTTATATCTCTTATTTAATAAAAGTAGAATAGAAAAAAATTAATTGATATTTTTAAAAATTTCTTAAAGTGATAGAACATTGAAAAAAAAAATTTAAAAAGTGACACTTATTTAAAATAAAAATAGTTGTAAAATATTGGTGAAAGAGTTATACTTTTGAGAAAGTATTGCATAGTCATAAAATAGTGCTTAGTTGGATTGTGCTTCTAATGATAAAGTTCATTTCAAATAAAAGTGTAAGTTCTATCATAATTAAAATTGAAGTATCATTCTATCGATAAGAACTCACCGTACAATTAATAATTTCTCCTTTTAACTAAATACAAAATTTTCGTCTTTAATAGGGTATCATGACTGCCATCAGCTTTCCGAGTCAGTTTCAATGATGATATATGTCGAGGCACGCATCCAAGAATAATGTGGGAAAAAGATCTTCCATCAATATTTATAAGTAAAAGATTTGCATCTCAACTTCACAAATAATCAAAGAGGTCCTAAAGTCGAGCCCAAAGTTCTAAAAGCTATGTCACACAAAGAACGTGCATTTGGGCTGATATGTAGGAAATTCAAGTTTCACCTGTGCATGGTTCTTACTCAGCTGACTGTTACATTTCTTTATTTCATAGTAGAGGCTTCATTCAATGTTGGCATGAATCCTCATGTCTTTGTTACTTATCGGCATGCTGTTGGTGGTATAGTAGTGTTTCCTTTGGCTTATGTTCTTGAAAGGTACATCCTCTATTCATCTATTGACAAAATATGTGCTTCTTAATTATGGCTAAAGCTAGAGTATACTGTCCTCCAAAAGCTTTGACAAAACAAGCACAGTTGATAGTACTAAATACAGTTACTCTTTATTCCAGTGTTGCAAGTTGCAACATGGTATAGCACTTTTGAAAGTAGTCATGCTAGACCTATAACAGAGCATGTTGATTGAAAGAACATACATATATGCACATTTCCTGATATCTTGAGCGTGAACTTCTATGATAAGTGAGAACAATATTAACATGGGTTGTGTTACTTGTACACAAGGGAATAACACGCCGCTCAACACTTTCTTATATCAGCGGTTAAAACACTTGATTTTTTATTTATCTTTTTTAACAAATCCAGGGAGTGTATCACAGTGTGTGTTGATATGTCTAGTACAAAAAGCATTTTCGTTTTGACATAATAAGTGTTTCAGACATATATATCTGATTTCTTCTTTGCAGAGATGCAAGGCCAAAGTTGACGAGGTTAATGCTCTTGGAGTTATTTTTTCTTTCCCTCATAGGGTATTGTTCTCAAGTATTTTTAAGCATAAATACAGTAATTTACTTCTACCAAAATCTGGAAGTGACTTAACGTTTATCATTCTTCTCCTTCACTATGAAAACAGGATAACTCTTTCCCTAAACATGTATTTTGCAAGTTTGAAATATACTTCTCCTTCCTTTGTCACATCGATGGTTAACACAATCTCATCCCTCACATTTATAAATGCAGTTGCACTAAGGTGAGTAATTGAAGTATGATTGCCTCTAAGATTGATTATATTTTCTGAATTATTATAGTTCTTCTAACATAAAAAAAGAAAAGAAAATATCTTCTTAATTATCCTTTTTTCATGATTGTTTTATACATGCAGGCTAGAGGCTGTTGACATTAAGAATCCTCGTGGGCTAGCTAAAATATTTGGAACCATAATATCATTGGCTGGTGCCTTGACTATGTCTTTGTACAAAGGACATGCAATACAAAGCTTGCAGCGTGCCCCATTCCATATCACGGGCAAATTGGTGCATTATAACTGGATTAAAGGATCGATTTTGGCTGTTGCTAGTTGCATATCATGGTCAGTGTGGTACATAATGCAGGTACATCAAGCTTTTCACCGGTAAATTGCACTTACATGCGCTTTACAAAGAATACACACACACAAGAGATTAAAAGACCATTATGTGGACTACGGCGATTATTTGGTACCTTTATCTTTTGTAAGGGTATAAATACCCTTCACAAATGAGTGGCTAATATTTAGCATAAATCTACTTATTTAAAATGTTTTTATATGTATATTTTGAAAAAAAAAAAAGTTAGAACATGTGACTAAATTTTAACCACTAAGTGCATGTTTGGTTGCATGTTTGCAATACTCAAAATCAATTCTATGACCTTCAAATCGATTTGGATATTTTTACATCTTGTTTGGTTTTAATTCTAACTAATGCCAAAACCAATTCTATCTTTCCAAAATCAATTTTGGTAGAAGTGATAAATTGTCACTTTTAGGTTTTTACTCTTTTAATTTTTGTCAAAACCACTTTTCAGATCAAACTACCAAGCACAAATAACTTTATTTTATAGTTAAATTCTAACTAAATCAATTCTAGCAAAATTAATTTTATCCATAATCAATTCTATAAACACAAAACTGAAGACACTATAATTTCTTAAAAGTATTTGGACCTTTAAAAGTAAAGGGTACCAAGAAACCCCTAGAATATACATACATTGAGTGACATAGGTTCCATAGTGAAAAACAAAGTATACATTTTTTTTTGGGTAGACATGGAACAAAGTATACATTTATAACAGAGAAAATAATTACATGGTCCGGAACACCATGTGGTTGTGCTTTTGGATCAATCATGTAAGTGTATTTTATATGAGATCCACTACTAATACACAATCCTATAAAAATACACTTACATAATTAGTCGGAAGCATAATCATGTGGTGCTTCAGGACTATGTAAGAATTTCTCTTTATAACAAAGAAGGAATATTGGCAGTGGGAAGAATGAACAAAATACTTATTCAGAGCAACTTCCTTAGTATATATGTCTCAGAAAGTTTCCCATTTTAAGGGCATTTGGATTTCCATGCAAAAATCATTATTATGCAATTACACAATTACACATATATATGGAAATAATAGCAACGATAAAACAACCTGCCATTCACTAGTCCTGTAATGATTAATTAAAATGGCCATGTCTACCAAAGCTGATGGCTTCTTGAATACCTTGTAGGCAATTGTAGCGAAGAAATATCCAGCACAGTTAACACTAACTGCATGGATAAATTTGATTGGTGCAGCACAGTCTGCTGTCTTTACTGTGCTTGTGGAACACAAACCTAGAGCATGGTTGTTAACGTCCAGAATTGAACTCTGTTGCATATTATATGCAGTAAGTAAAACATCAAGAAGCATTATTTGAAATACAAGATCAATTCAAACTAAAATCCTAACTTAATTATCCATGAGGAATGGCAGGGAGTTTTATGCTGTGGTTTGATTATCTTCATTCAAATCTGGACAATGGAACACAAAGGGCCGGTCTTTGTGACCATGTTTAATCCCCTTGGAACAGTTTTAGTGGCAATCCTAGCATATTTTGTTTTCGGGGAACAGCTTCACATGGGCAGGTAGTGCATTTCACGATGAGAAATGTTATTTATGTATCAAAAGTGGATGCTATGAAAAGCCAAAAAGTTTTAATTTTACGCACCATTATTAATAGCATATTTGTTTATGTGTCCAATAAAAAAATACAATTTTTGAGGAGTATTTGGTCAAGTTTTACATTATCATCTTTCAAGAAATATGAATTAATAGTAAAAAAAAAAAAAAAAATCCAATCCAAATAACATTACTCTTAGTGTCCACTTTTAGTATACAAATAGCGTTATTCTTTTCTAGTTCAAGCTCAATTTTGTCCATGTTTTTATAGTTTCAGATTTTCGTTTGGCTTTTTCAGTATATTGGGAGGAGTCCTTGTTATCATTGGCCTATACTTGCTACTCTGGGCAAAGGAAGGTGATCAAGATTTTAAGAAGTCACAACAGCAATCTTTTCCAACACATGTTGATCAGAAAGAATCCGGGACACATACGGAGACTTCAGCAGAACCAGAGGTACCATAAAAGATCCCAGCAAAGGGCTCCAATTACAGAAGCTGAAAGTAGATTCATCAAGCTATTGTTCATCTTGATGAATTGTTGGGCTAAATCAACTCAATTATGAATATAATATTTGTAAGAAACTATAAGATAAAGTAAAAGTATATGTCACGGCCCTTTTTTTGGGGTCAAACATGTCATGGCGTTCATAAAGCTCCAATGATACGTTTGGGTCTCCATACAAGCAGACCACAATAAGAGCTTGTTTCTTTTGGGCCTTCTGGCCTGGTGGGCCTACTAGCACTAGAGTTTTTGATGTAGCTAAGTATTGTGGAGGCAATGACCCAAAATATTGTGGGGGCTTCACAGCCGTTGCCATTACTATTTTTATATTCCCTTTGGGCAACCCACTCGCACACTGAAAAGCAAAAGACAAACTTGTGCGACGGGTTACACAACCCCATTAAGGAAAATCGCATGATGCAATTTATATTATATCATGCACCTTGGCATTGTAACGCCATCTAACCCAAAAGAATTGGAAGGCAATAAATTTTATACATTTTGTAAAGGATGATACACACGCAAAATCGACATTTTTAGATATTTGCTCATATCGTTAAACCATGCTACTTCTCAAAGGTGAGGATAGACGCTTTAGGGTTTAAGTTTAATTTAGTTTTGAAAACATACTGTTAGTATGAGAGGGATATAAATCTTATATACAGAATATTACCGGTTTGCACAAAAATAATTGGATTTAATCTCAACCTTTTCTTTTTTGGTAATAAAGGTTTCTTACATTAACTCTAATTATGCTTAAGCACATAGTTTAAAAAACTTAATTAGAATATGAACTTTCTGTAAAGTTAAATTTTAATGATATACCAAAATATAATTAGATTATATTTTCAAAATTTGCATATCTACAATAAATCAAAATTAAACTTAAAACAATTTGTATATGTTCTACCTCATAATATTGCCATTGTTTGTCAACTATGCACTGTTTAAGTGCATTAGTTTGAATTTCATAGTCCATAATCAGATTGGAGATCAATTCAAGGATGAAAACTTAAAAGTGAATAAGTTGTTTAGAGGAATATCCTTATAATGATTGTTTTTACGTAGAGATAAATCTTTATTCATGTTTGAAGGGCTCAAACATGTTACTAGCATCTTGGTTGATATCTTAAAACTTTGTAGTTTTTATTATCCTTAAAATATAGTAAAATGAGTTTATATTACTTTAATTTTGATATACTATTTATAAAGTCATTTAAGTATATATTATCATGCCATTAAAAATATTTAATTTTTATAATAATTTTGTCAAAAGTCACACATATGATACTAAATAATAGGTTCACAGTATAGAAATTAATATAATTTTTTATTTTCAACTATGTTGAACATTTTATTGAATAAAACTTACGTTGGTCTATAGAGAAAAAAAAATGAGAATAATATTTATACATTTTTTATTTAAAATAATTTTATGCCTTCAATTAATAGAAATTCAAAAAATTACCAAATTATATTGGATGATTGCATAGATTTAATTTTAAAACAATTATATGATAATTTCCTAAATTTCCATTGACTGTGTAAAGTTCCCTCGCCCTACAAGTGCATGGAAATTATTGTCAATAAAAAATTGGGATTGTTTAACAAGGGCACGGCAGGGTGATTTAGACGAGAGCCAAACACGGCTCCATTGTACAATCTCCCAAGGAAAAGGAATGAGAGCTGAGAAGCATAGGGGAAGACACACAGCAACTCGGCGAAACTAACCGTAAACTCTGAAAAAAAAAAAAAAACGAATAAAAATTAATTCATAAAACAATTCTTGTCACTGTAATTTCATCTTCCTCTACGCAACTATAACCAAAAAAAAAAAAAAACCCCTCTTTTTGTTCTTATTGTTCCTTTTCTCTGTGCCTTTGCTTTCTTCTCCGAACTTTTCTCATTCTCTAAATTCTTCAACTTTGACTTATTTCCCCCCAAATTCCATTACTTCACTCGATTCCCACGTTACTGCTTCATCATCTAACCACTTCCCCACCTTCTCTGCTCAGTTCAAGGTAACTTTATCCGTTTCTTTACCATCTTTATTTGTTTCTTTTTTATTATTGTTTTTGATATTTTGATCAAAATCTAATTTTTTGCATTTTTTGGTGTGATTTTTGCTGATAAACAATAACGGGTTTGTGTGGTCGCTTTCTAACAGCTTATTTATTTATACTGTTCTGGTTTCATTGAATTGGTTTTTTGTTGCCACGATTAGTTTTTTTCTTTCACTTGTCTACATTTGCTTACAAGTGTCAATGAATAAATGCAGTCTTACTTTAGTGCCTCTCAGAATTGGTTAGTTGAATTTTGATATAGTATATTGCTCCCCCTTCTGGTTTTTTTTTTTTTTTTTTTTTTTTGTGCAAACATAAAGGTCATTGCTATTTCGCCTTCTTTCCAAATGGGCTTTTTTTCTCCTTCCATTTTCATAGTCATAGGCATGGTCAAGTGAGTGCTATCATAGATATGTTGTAATTTTGATTGGCAATTTGGCATGATGTGTCGAAACAATTTGCTGGTTTGCGAGGAGGTTGTGCTGTGTCGGCATATCGTATTAAATTATGATTAGATTTATGAATAAATTTGAATGCGATGCCAGAGGGAGCAGAGATAAAATTGAATTTTTCCTTTTCTTGGTGGACTATAATGAAATGCAGGGCAGTTAGGATACAAATTCTGTGCAAATTATCGATGCCAATGAAATCAGATTCAAACAGTGATGTGTCATCCTCTACAAAGTGTGTAGTACTTGAAATTGACACGAAATCTCTAAAAAGAAAAAATTACGTAGAAGAGAAAGATTGTTGAAAGCATTGCATGCCATCAAATTGATTCATACTTCACACCCTATGTTATGATTATTGGCCCATTGAGTTTTTCTAAACTGACACCAAAGTTTTGCGCCTGATTTTGATTCTTAATGAAAATTGAGGAGGTTTTCTTCCAGTGTATATGCTTTTGGAATATGTGCAATGCTGACATGTTAGGATGAAACTTTACATGCAGCTTCTCCTTCAAATCTTTTTGGAATGTGAGTATTGATACTGAGACAGATCATGATCAGGTACAAAGTTCATTCTCTGGTAATAAGCTTTGTGTATATACCATTGACAATATTTTTATGTTGCCAACTTTAAGCACATGATATAAAGCCTTGTTGACTTGGCCATATCTGGCTGGTGATTCATGATTTTTCTTTTTATATTTTTCTTTTGTTGAGGTGGGTTGGCAAATAGGATTTTAACTGTGTAATGTGTTGTAATATATGGTTTTGTGTTTTCGTTTGGAAAATTCTAATATTGATTCTGTCTTGTTTGTAGAACCTTCTTGTAACCATTTTGGTCTTTGGGGTATGGACTGGGTGTTTATGCCTACTGTTAGTGTCTGTGAACAATGTTTAGCAGGCCAGGGGGTCCCAGTGCTTTTAGCATATTCAAATGGAAACATCAAGGGGAAACATCTCTGACAGCAGGTTTACTTCAGGATGTTCCACCAGAGATTGAATTGTCTGATTATAGAAGGATCCCAAGTCCAGGCAGTGAGAGTCCTTCGGGGCTTCTTAATGGTCAGAGCCTAAATGTAGAACCAATTGCTGATTTGGATCTCTTCTTTGAAAGGCTTTACAGCTACTACTGTGAGAAAGGGCTATGGTGCATCATTATAAAGTGGATTGTTGAACTTCTTAGTCTAGGGTTCACCATATGTTTTTCAGGATTTTTTCTACTATATGTTGATTGGAATGGGCTCCGTAATGCAAAATGTGGGATGGATGCAGTTGAGTCTGGAATTAAGCACTGTGATCTTGGCAAAGAAGCTCTTCATGAACACCCGTTAACCCCACTGACACTTACCAAAGCTATTATTGTTGGATACTTAGGAATATTTTCCATATATTGGATATTTTGCTTCTTGAGATTCTTTGCTCAACTAAAGGATACTTTGGAAATCCGACAGTTTTACTACAATAGGTA
The DNA here is from genome assembly GCA_031439595.1 of Pterocarpus santalinus. Taxonomy (NCBI): domain Eukaryota; kingdom Viridiplantae; phylum Streptophyta; class Magnoliopsida; order Fabales; family Fabaceae; genus Pterocarpus; species Pterocarpus santalinus. Next base: position 67,258,333 of record CM062532.1, read on the forward strand.
AATATGAATGATAAACAATTAAATGCATTGAATCAAATGATTAATTATTGATGGCTTATGTGCTTTTGCCACCATGATTGTCTTGCAGTCTCCACGTTACCGACAATGAAATTCAAACCATGCCCTGGGCTACTATTCTTGAAAAAGTTGTTATGGTACAAAGTTCTCGACAGCTTTGTGTGGTAAAGGATCTGTCTGCCCATGACATGGTCATGAGATTGATGCGTAAGGAGAACTACTTAATCGGAATGCTTAACAAGGGCATGCTTGCTTTCCCCATTTCTCAGTGGGTTCCTGGTGCTGGTCCTACAGTGACATATAGTCCTAATGGAACCCATTATCGTCTAATACTAACCAAGACCCTTGAGTGGACTCTGAATTGGTGCATCTTGCAAAGCATGTTTGATCGGTATGTTAGTTATTATACAAATATCTTCTTTGGTACAATAAGAGTGTTCAATATCGTTTGATCTTGTAATTTTGTTGATAATGTGTATGAATTTTTATCATTGGTGTGTTCATTATGTTTTTTCTTTAAACCATTTTGAGTTGATGATTTGTTGGTTGAAGGATGCAATGACCATTTAGATGCAGGACGGCACCTCATGGAAGATTACAATTGATATCCTATCTAAAATAAATTGGTTGCTCTTCAGAGACACATTTCATGTTCTTTTGTATATTATACTTGAAACTATAGTAGGACCAGAGTTGGGTTGTGTTGTTATATTTTGAATTTGTTTTCTCCTGAATGCATTTACATATGTGATGATTAAGTAATTCTTATGAGAATGTTCATTATACCGTACCTTTTTCAATGACTATGTTCTCCTTTGAACTAAATTTTGCTGCAGAAACTTTTGTGTGAAAAGGGATTTTGTGTCAAATTCAAAGGCATTACAGAAAAGGCTTATGGTAGTTGGTTTTGCAATGCTTTTACTTTCTCCATTTCTTGTCATATTTATGCTGGTATATCTCTTTCTGAGGCATGCTGAACAATTTTATAATCACCCAAGCACGGCATCATCCCAAAGATGGTCAAACTTGTCAAGGTGGATCTTCAGGGAATTCAATGAGGTATATTATTATTTTTCTTGGTTTTCCTTCTATTTCCACTTTTTATCATGTCAAAGACTGACTCTTCTAAAAGCTTAAGCTATTTGGTAGAGACTCATGAGTGGTTATATATCTAACACATGTATTCCCTGTTAATATCTGAAAAAAAATATCATGGGAGAAGGATGTGAGTTACAAGAAAATAAGGGAAATTAAAAGAAAGGAATTCTTGTAAAAAATATTTCTAGTTTAGGAACAATCAACCACATAACTGGTTAACGATGTTCAAATAGCAGTTAATGAATAACCACTTATGGACTTAATTAACCACATGAGTGGTTAATTGTTCTACTTCCTAGACTGGAAATAATTTTAGCTTGCTTGCCCTTGTACATTTTTTGAATTAGGTTTTTAATTTGCTAGTAAACATTGATGAGTCAAATGAATTTCATGTTTTTTTGACATAATTATTAAACTTTTTTTATTTAAGTTATTTGACTAGAACCTATATATTACTAAATAGTTACTATTAAGTTGTATATGGCATTTTGAAAGTTGTTGGAGATTTAATTTTCTGTTGTATTTGTACTTTTGTTATAAAGGTATTAATTGCTTGAAAGTGGTAGTAAATATTAATAGTTTGAAAGTGATAGTACCTAGTTATAATATTTAACAGAATCTTGTATTCTATTATATTTATGCTAAAGCTAATCCATAACTTGTGTCATAGGTGGACCATCTCTTCAAGCATCGGATTAATAGCAGTGTTTTGCATGCTTCTGAATATCTCAAGCAATTTCCTTCACCTATCATATCTATCATTGCAAAATTCATCTCTTTTGTATCGGGTGGCTTTGCTGCAATACTGATCATAATTGCCTTTCTTGAGGAGTCTCTGCTAGAGGGCCATGTAATGGATTTCTGTTAGTTTTGCCGAAGTTATACAGAACGTCATGACAGTCATTAATTTTTTTTTTTTTAATGAAAACCCATTGCAGATATTTGGTCGGAACCTGTTTTGGTATGCTGCTGTTTTTGGAGCTATAACTGCCATCAGCCGGGCTGCAATTACACCTGAGCTTCTGGTCTTATATCCTGAGGGAGCAATGTCTATGGTGGTTCAGCATACACATTATATGCCAAAGAGATGGCGTAACAAAGAAAGTACTAAAATGGTTCGCATCGAGTTTGAAACCTTATTCCAGGTACTCTACCTGAGATGTTTAATGCATTCACATTAAGCTAGATCCACTCATATCTGTTCTTTGTTTTCTCCATAGCATAGTTTTGAATATTACTGCTGATGCTCCAATATTTTATGTGGTGCAGTATACCGGAATGATGTTACTTGAGGAGATGGCCTCGATTTTCCTCACTCCATATTTACTCCTATTTGTTGTTCCAAAGGTCATTGCTGTACTTGGATATAACTTCATTTATACACCATATACTATCATGTATTAATTATCCCCCCCCCCTCCCCCCCTGGCATTTTGCAGCGGGTTGATGATATCTTGCAGTTCATTTCTGATTTCACTGTAAATGTAGAAGGTGTTGGTCATGTTTGCAGGTTAGCTTGGAATGTTATGATTTTCAAAATTTCCAATTTGCATCCCTCTCCTCTACCCATTCTTTGGGGCTTCTATGAATTTTTTAATTTTTCGGTTCTCAGTTTTAATATCTTAGTGGTGGACAATCTTAATAATATTTTGTTGTATCCCTGATGTTGTAACAGTTTTAGCACCTTTGATTTTCAAGAACATGGAAACAGTCATTATGGTTCCCCATACAATGCACCACGTAGCCGAAGGAGCTCCCAGGGGAAGATGGAGAAATCATTGTTGAGGTATGGTCTTGGTGGAGCTTGTTTTAATCATAGGACTAATAGTTCCATTACATTGTTAGTCCATTGAGATTGTTTCAACAGATTTCTCAGGTCATAAGATTAGGACATGGCCTAAACTACTTTTCTTTTAAATGTTGTCCTTTATCCTGCCTTCAAGCTTTAATAGAAGTTGCAATGGGGTAAAGGTTAGGTTTTACCTTTTCTCTCCTTTTTTTTTTTTTGTTTACTGTTGTGATCATTTTGAAACCATGCATTTTTTAGAAACAAAAATTGATATACCAAGTCTTTCTCTTGCATACTGCTGTGGAAATCATAGAGATAGTCCAACTGACAAACAGATAACACTGCAGAGGTTTCTCAGTTTCCCAAACTTACATTTTTCTCTTGGAAAATTGAAATCTTCATAAACCTGAAATTAACAGCTCCATTACTTTTAGTCTCCATGTTATATTTCTCTTGCCCGTGTTCTGTCAATGGCATTTTTGTGTAAATGGCAATCATACAAGAAATTAAAGGACAATGATAATAATTTTGAGACGCAGAACGAGGAGAAAGAAAGTATGGAAAATTTGTGGTATTTCATTAGGAACATAAATAAAATGATGTTTCTACTCCCATAGTTGGATTTTGGTCTCTATAAATCCTTTATTACTCACAAAAAGTTGTGAAGCACAGATATGAACTTTGCCAATATGATTTTTAGTTTTGTTTAACTTCTGTTGTCATTACAGTTTTCAGAGTAGCTATCCATCATGGGAACCGGATGCTGAGGGGAAGCGGTTTTTGCTAAATCTTAGAACCTTCAGAGAGCAGAAGTGGCCAGGACATGGTGCTGGACATGCATTTTCCCTTCCTGGAATGTGGAGGGGTAGTCCCAATATGGGAAGCAATGGAGACAGAAACAGGTTTATGTCGAGGGAAGTGCCGCACAGTACTTTTGTAACTGGCAATCACTTGGGTTCATTGTGGTTGATTGAAGCCAACCAAAACAATCATCCCTATCTTATTGACTGGTATTATACGTCTCGACCTCATAATGAGACTATGAGAGATGCTCCATCAGAACCATTCGGAGTAACTGAGCACCATCCCAGAGAATTTTGGATGCACTCCAACTTGACACAGAATGAGCCTGAAGAATACTCAAATCAGTATTGCGAGGATCGGGCTGCATCTCATCTTGGGGCTTCCACCTCAGCTCCCATCTTCAGGGAAAGCCTAATTAATGATCGAAATTCTAACGAACTGTCCCCCGCTACCGGGAGTCATTGGTGGGCTAGGACTCACGCACAAGGTGGACAGGTTCAGACAAGCTTTTTTGAGCCTCCTGATTTCATTCACCGAACGGAATATAATTATTATGGTAATTTTTCTGATAGAGGGTCAGTGGATCAAGATCAAGAACAACGATTGTACTGGAGAGATCATCACAGATTATCTAGGACAACTTACACAGATGACTTAGAGGCAGGAGAATTTAATCTTCATTTTGATGATGTTTATAGCAGACCTCCAGAAACTCCCACTGTAAATCCCAGCACTGCAAGCTTTTGAGTGATGGCTTTGCTCTGTCCCACATTATTTGTTTTTGGGGGGGGGGGGGGGGGTCTTGCTTTCAAGCATATGGAGTGCTTGAATTTCCAAGCCATGATTGTCCCTTCTATTTTAGTTTTATGGAAACTTTATTCTTTGCTGTATATAGATTTATTGGTGACTTTTAACTGAGCCTCGGCTTGATGTTGGAAGGTCCTTAAGGCTGGGGGCTAAAAGGGGTCTGGGAATGCCTTCCACTTCCAGGTGTAGGAACGATAAGAAAAAAAAAAAAGAAAAATCTTTTATGGTGTCCAGTGTCCTAATTTATTTACCCCATTTATCCTTTTCATGGTTATTTGTCTTCCTTTGAAATCAAAAGTGACAACGAAAACTAATTACATACTTTTCATACCAAATAAGATAATTTTTGCCAAGCAAATTGACCCTTAAATGCTAAATAATGTGGTATCTGAGATAAACTTCAGTCTTATCATTAGAGTTATTGAACTAATTATATCACAATAAAAGGGGTATTTGCCAACTTTCAAAACCATTGAAATTTGTACAAGATAAATTTAGTTACACAAGTAAATTTATTTTAGTTTCTGTAACACAATAAATTAATGACACAGAGGGAGAGAGTGAAAGGTATATAAGTTTTCATGATTTGTCATCAATTCACTAAGTGTTCATAAACTGTCAGTAAAATATAAAACCAGAGAGCAATTAAACCTTTAAAATTCTGTCATATATAGCAGTCCAATACTAGATTAGACTTTGCACAAGCTATCCTGCACGCCATTATTATTCTATGATCTTGGCAGATATCTATCTCTGGCATACACATGTTGTCCGTGCCCTTTCTGATATTATTTTGATATCACAATACAAAAGGTCCAGTAATAGTAATGCCTAGGCATATGGGGAGGGTGATGCCAGAGGAAGTGAGGAACAGTAGCACCAAGTTGGTGTCAAAAAGCAAACCATACTTATTGCTGTGTGTGTGCACTTTGCATTGCACTTGCTCAGTATCCATGTGAGTGGGGTGAAGCAAAAGGAAACTTGACGTGATGATTTCCAAGAGAGCGTTTCTCATGCTGCTGCTACTTATGGCTTCTCATTGTATGGGTCCCCCTATGCTCTTGCTTCCAATTGATAGCTTCTCCAAAGTGCCATGCCACCAGCTCTCTGCATTCTTCGCCCCCCCATAGCTTCATCCCCCGGACCCAAATGACACTCAGAAAGGACGAGAGATCACGAACATTAAGGAAAGCTGCAAGTAATCATTTGCTTTCATTTGTGATTTAAGCAATGACACTAAATGCAATGCTACTGTTTTTTGACCATAATCCTTGTGGCACACTCACTTTATCATTAACTATCATTGCGAAAGAAAAAAAATGCTGGTAACAAATCATTTTTACACACATTTCTCTCACATTATGTGACAGAATCAGAATTTAGATAAGCAGAAAACGAGATGGACGCATTTCTAATCAAATGCATAAAATTGTGTAGACTTAAGGTGATGTGTACGGCACTGTTGTTGCAAAAATCACTCTACATATGCCTATGTTCATTTACGTGTTGCTTCTCACTCAGCCTATTCAAATTTAAAGACTGGAAATTCAGAAAACAAAAGAGAAAAACGGAAAGAATTTTTTTCTAAAAGGAGTCATCTTACATTAAACCTCGTTCTCCAGAGGAAGGACTGCACTTTTTGATCCCCGACCATAACGAAATGGAAAGAATGATCTTCGGTTTCTGCTGTTACAATCTTCACTGGCACTGGCCTCGTTTTGATGTCTATTCTGTTGAATGATGGCTTGAACATCCAAGTAAACTTGTCTATCATTTGCAGAATCCATTGAGAAAGATCTTCTAATAGGCTGAATAGCACAAAACTGGTCATCTTTCTTCCTAACATCAATACACTCATCCCCCATGATGGAAACATGGTGGCACTTCCTTGGTTTCAACTGCACCATCTTCCTTGTAGAGTGACTCCTACTATGTGCTAGGCTTTCCCTTAAGTCATTCGCTTCTTGCTGCATCTGTGGCAGTGTTCCCTCATGTTCTCCCCCAAGTTCAATGACCACAAAATCTTCATCACTGCCCATGTTAGAGAGCAACTGAGAGTCCTGAGGAGAAGAGCTTGGGGCTATGATATGGTCCATCGGACAGCGTGTATTGCCGGCAATGCTTGATCTACAAAGAGGGCAATTGGCATTGGTTTGAAGCCAAATATCAATGCAATCCAAGTGAAATGCATGGCTGCAATTTGGCAGAACTTTAAGCATATCCTGTTCTTGAAACTCAGTCAAACAAACCACACAGCCATAGACACTTTGATCCTCATCACCACCTTCTCCTTTTGTGAATTGAAATGCTGGGATATCTTGGATGGAAGATTCATCAAGGCCAAAGTTCCACATCCTAGGAGAGAATGCTATGAAGGGTTCTTCATCCTGTGGAGCTCGTAGGATGGAGATCCATCTCAATGGGTTAACTTGATGCCAGTTTGAGCAGCATTTGGTAACAAAAGTGAGGTAGCTGATAAGTATGAAAAGGGTGACCAAGATGATGGGCACAACAATGGCAAATATGAGTGAAGAAGGGTCTGAAGCAGGTAGTGGTGTGTGATGGATTGTGTTATCTTGGGTTTTGAGGGGTGGGAGAGGTTGATATTCAAGCTTGTAAGAGTGGTTGTGGTTCAATGCCATATGAAAAACTCTGAATGGGAGATATGAGAAGAAGCCTTCCCTTGAAGATTTATGGGCAGGGTACACAAGATCTTTATTATCTTGTATAGAAAGGATTCATATTTAATAATATAATGATGAAAGTGAAGAAGCCGTGAAATCAATGCATTGGATTAGTTATGAGTTCTAAGGAACATGCACATGTGCCAGTCACAAGGAAAAGGAACAACACCAAGATAAGCCCGAGGGATCAGGGTTTGACTTTATAATGAAGGTATATAAAAAAGGATTTGGTTCAATGTAAATTTGTGATTATATCCTTTTTTACCTAAGAAAGAAAAAAAAAAAAAAAAAAAAACAAAATCTTTCAGTGTGTCACTATTAGAGTTTACACTTTTCTTCTATCTGAAAGTTGCCATGGCCCCCAGACTCACAAGTCAGCTCTTAGCAGATCAGTGCCATAGATGGTCCTACTGCCCTCTAACCCTACCATAGGATCCAATATGTAATATTCAAATGACAAAAAATAACCATGTCACCCGCGCTAGTTTCTGTAGTTTCTGTATTAATCCAACTTTTTTTTTTCAACCAACATTAGGAACAATGAAAGCTTTTTTACCAAATATTTGTTTCTCAGATAATTTTGAATGATAATTTAATCGAAATTAAAACATTCATTTTGGTTCTACATAGATAGAAGTATTATCCATTTGATTTTCAATAATATAAATACTTTAAAATGATTCTTCAATGTCAATATGGCCATAAAATTAATTACTCCTAATTTGATGTAAAAAGTTGATATTGAACGGCTATTTTAGACCTCCAACCTTGTAACTCTGCATCCCATGTTTCATTGCCTTCCTCCAAATTTTCTATAAATGTATTCTACATGTAAAAATTTTACATAATCTGATTATGTGTTGATTTTTATCATTGAATAGGAAAATGAACTTTAACCTAGGACTCGCAAGAGAATTTAATCAATGATAAAAATCAAGCATATAATTAGATTACATAAAATTTTTACAAGAAAAAATCAATTCCTAAATTTCTCGCTAAAAAAAAAGACTATTTTATCGTATTTATTGTTGATAATCTGAGGTCATGAGATCAAGAGAAAAATACTTCAAAATGTTGGACGGCTCAACTCATGTGATCAGAAGTCTCCAGCACATGAATGTTCCAGCATTTATTATCATCTTTCCCGAACTAAAGTGAATGTTTACTGTAGAATTTACGAGAATCAGAATATTGCTATGCTGGCTCTTTTATCTTTGATTTTTCACTTATACAAAACTAGTACAAAGAAATCAAACCATACGTGCCCAAAAAATTATGAAATTTTATTATTTTTATTGCGTCAAACTTTTTGAAAAATATTTCAAGGTGCGCTGTCACATATGATATTAGACTATTAGTTTCTGGAAAAATCATAGATGCATGTAACAAACTATTATGTTTGTTTCTATTTTTTCAACCTTAGCTTTGTTTCTCAGTACTTCCAAGTTCCAACATTTGTTGCTGTTTTCAATTTTTCATAGAAAATCTTTCAAAATATTCCTTTGCATTCACGGAATTTCATAAAAAAAACCACTTTAAGTTATTGAGATGCTCGTTTCAAGCAGGTTCAATGTTAGTCCTATTTCCGAGGACTACATATTCCCACCAGAACAAGACCATGTAACCTCAAATTTCCCTTCATCAACAGCATCCCTGTGATTGATCAAAGTAACGCACAGGAATTCAACTCTAATTCAGTAAATTCTAAAGGTTGCTCAGGAGGTTGGATTCTATCGTTTACACCAACTGGTTTTTCTCTTTTTATACGTTGGCCAAACAATAAGATTTTCAAAGCTTAACAATTTGACCATTTATAGATAGTAATTAGATGAGTTACTTGAATATTTAATGGATTTATGTGAGCATGATGCAGGTTATGAATCATGGGGTTTTAGGAAATGTGATGAGTGAAACAAGGAATGTTTTGAGAAATTCTTTCTGATGCCAGCTGAGTAGAAGCATAATTGTGTGCAAAACTGCAGATCGTCAAACTATGCTACTGGAAAGGTTCAACTTTGGTGGGACAGATTGAGAGAAGAATGCCCTTGACATCCTCTAGGGGAGTGACATCATATTTGGGCTAAAGTTCTGTTATGTTAATAAGCCCACTAGGAGAACCCAACATAGAAAACTGACCTAATGGGTGGGAGAGTCTCCAGAGTTCTCATGTTCCATTAATTCAATAATTAAGATCAAATCAAATGAATTCATTTGCGTCCGAATTCATTGGGATCAGGACAAAGACTGATTCTCATTCCGCCTAACACTAGACATACAGGAGGGAGATGGTTTTTGTTTGCTTTGTACTTTGGCAAATCATGTTAATTATGTGTTGGGATTACATTGGACTGCAGATCAGTATGTGTCGGCTTTTATGATTGCTTTTTGACATTAAGGATAGAAAGCAATCAACAAGGGCCAACGTCAAAATGTTCACTGGAACATAGTTATTGGTCAAGACCTCGTTTGATTTATCCATCCACTAATACCTTATATTTAGATATATTTACAATAAAATTAATGAATCTTTGAAACAAATGAATATATTTTAAATAAAGTTTGTCGGGATCAATTTTTTATTATGACTACGTTTAAATATAATATACTAGATTTGTATTCATGTAAGAATCTTTCAATTTTCATAGCTACTAGTACTACAAAAAGGAATATAAAAATACCGGCCACGGTAATCCACATATGTACTGTAACCGTGAAACTTTTCCTTTCCTCCTGTGGAAAAAGGAAGATGGTGACAAACATGGCCCTGCAGGGATAAGTTTTTGTTAACAACTAGACTCTGGCATGCGTTCTCCTGGCGGACGCGTGTGAAGAACTCTCATCTATCAAATTTTCTTTTCTTGTTCAGTTGAAGCTAATTGAGGCGTGTGACCACATCACTTAGCTTGTGGATATATATAATCACATCTTTGCTCATAGACCTTGAAGTGCTTGAAGTTTGAACCAGGAGTTTCTGGTAATTAAATGGGCAATCTCTTTAGGCAAAGTACTTAAATTGGTTTTATAAGTTTCTTATGCAAAAATAAAATCCATGATGTAAAACAAGGGTGGAAAAAGAAGATGGAGATTACACTGCTGCATTTTTATAATTATTTTTAGTTTGACTGACTACTACATTCACCTTAAGGAAAAGGTTTGAGATGACATTGACAGCAAACATTGCAGATTAAAGAGGAGGCCACCACGTTCAGTTTCATCCAAAACCCATGATGTAAGAGAGATTGTTAAAACTACTGAAGTTCAATGTTTCACCTTAAAATATTATGTGCCACGTGATGAATTTAATTTAACATCTTCATGTCTCAATCCAACCCTTTAACTTAATCATATATAATCTTCTCATCAGAACTTCACTACAGAATTGATCTTTGTGACCAACTGGGATCATTAACATATGGAAACAAGTGGCAAAGGGGAGAGTACACTTTGTACAAATGGTTATTTTTCTATATCCGAATTTCCATTAGGTGTTGCTAATAATGATTCAATTAGCACTAGGCACTAGCATAACCTTGTTATGCTATGATCCTTCTGAAATCTGACCTCACCCTCTCTATCCCGTTAGATCCAAGATATCAATAGGATGGCTTTCTTTATGAATCGTGGATAATACAAAAATGCTTGAGGTGACCTTATTACAATGACCACTATGTGATCCACATACGTTGAACTCTAAAACCAGCCTACATCATCACAAGCTACACTTTCAGCACGATGATAAACTTTTCCCATATACATTGAATCTGTGGTAAAATTTTCACTGTAAGCCAACAACTACATGCACATTCTGGCCAATATAAAAGGCTAACTCAAGCTAAGATTCTTACTCAAGTGTAACGCAAATGGAAAAGGACTTAGAGGGAAAAAGGGTCAAGGAAGGGGAACCAAGTCAGAGAAAGTACAGAGGAGTACGGAGGAGGCCATGGGGGAAGTTTGCTGCAGAGATAAGGGATTCAGCAAGGCATGGAGCAAGAGTGTGGCTTGGAACTTTTGACACTGCAGAGGAGGCTGCAAGAGCTTATGATCGTGCTGCTTTTGGTATGAGAGGTACTTTGGCCATTCTCAACTTTCCAAATGAATATCCTGCTGCATGCAATGCCAATGTGGCTTCTCCTACCAAGTCCTCTTCATCATCTTCATCTTCATCTTCATCGTCATCTTCAAATGTTGTTAAGACCGAGCTTGGTAAACAAGTTTTTGAGTTCGAGTGTTTGGATGACAAATTGTTGGAGGAACTCCTAGATTGTGAGTGAGAATTGCATCAGTAGGACTTGTCTTAACAATGATGTGTAAGATTTGTTAGGAATGATAAGGTTCAACCTTTTTTTTATCCTAAGTCCGCGTGCGGTACTCGTGATTGATTGAATACGACATAGTGATGTTGCTTAGCGATTACACAATTTTCATTCATGAACTTGGTATAAGTTGGTCGTAAATGTACGTGCAATTGAGTTAATTTTGGAGAAGAATAACCGAAGGCATCACTAAGAGCAGAAGTTTTTCTGCCAATTAATCGCCACTGGTCACCATCATACAAAAGTGAGATAGCGGGTTGACTTGCCAACGTCATGCCGTTATTTCGTTTTCGTTTCTGTCTTTTCAGTGCGTTATAGTCCCCTAGTTTTTGAACAAATTTTTAGATAGGAAATTCTTACCTTATACATATCAGGACATATTATATGAAAGGAATGATTTATTATGAGAACGAGATAAATAATTTTTGACTATTAGATCTTATGTGAATGATCAAGATTAAAACATAAAATCATATGAATTTTTTAACTGATTATATGATCTTTAAACTATTTTAAATTTTGACCATCCATATAATTATATGGTCTAAATTTGCTTCTCTCACTTTTATAATAAATCATTCCTCTCATGTGATATGCTCACTATACATATAAGTTAAATTTTGACTAACATGAAGTCATTTAATTAAAAACAAGATTGTTATTTGGACATTAGTTTTTTAGATAATATTGACGCATTTGGAGAATGATATACAAATAAATAGGAATTTCAATTATATTTTGCTTGTATAAAAAGAAAAGTGGAGAATTGTCTATTAATAATTTGGAATTTTAGTTATATTAATGATGAATCAAATGAAAGGATATATCAAATTCATCAATTACCTTTTCACATAGAATCACAAATAAAATTCTCAATTATTTATATATTAATTGCCAAATATTTAAAATGGTGTCTAACTCATGGATTAAAAAAAATTTCTCAATTAAAAATATGCATGTCTACTTACCCACATACCCAAAGTAAAACTAAGTTACTAAAAATTAATTAATGGTGAGAGATTTACATAGCATGTATAAAGTCATAAATTGACACCTTATTACTGCAAGTACGCCCAAACTAAAAGGAAAAGAAAGAAAAGCCCAAAGTAACAGTTTTTATCCTTTTTTTTGTAATGGTAGACAGCCAAACAGCAAAGTCGGTGGGAAACGCAATAACTCCCCAAAGGTGCAAGTGCGGAACTACTTTCGCTTGATTAGTATTCCATAAATCTTTATATATAATATCTTGTAATGATTATGGGACAAGTAATACACTTGTCATCACTTGATTTATTAAAATCCGTTCCCTAATCCATAGCAAATAAATATTTATATATATAGAATATATTCAAATGTTTCTCCTTTTTAAACTATATATTGAAATGTATAAAAAAAATTCAGAAAAATATCGATTTTCTAAAAAGAAAACTTTTACATGATGTAAAGTACATAATAATAATGTTGATGAGAGAATAAGAGAAACTGTGAATTACTAACGTTATTTCAAGTTGAAAATAGTGATTAGGTAGTACAGTTAGGAAAGAGGCAACTCTATGATATGAATTAACTTCAAAATTTGAATTCCTAATATTATGAGTAAAGTTTATTTAAGATCACAATTCATTTTTACTACAATTAATCGCTTTTGAGCAAAATAATTTTAAGTAAAACTAGCTATGATTAATGGACAAATTTGAATTTTAAAATGACTAATACACAATTTGTTTTACAAATAGCTAGAGGTACAAAGTTTAGAACTTAAGGCAAATTATCTAAACCTTTTACCACTAGAATTGTGATAATTTAAAGTTACTAACATTTTTATCAAAACTACATTTTTTTTTTTATATTAGATACATTTCATTTTGGTGACATAAAATTTAGATGAGGGAAAGTTAACTCGTTTCAAATTACATACCACAAGCTTCAATGATAACTTGCTTGAGAATTATTTATGTCATATCAAATGAAAATGATGAATTAAATTTAAATTTAAATTTTTTAATCAAGCATAAACAATTCTTTTTTATCAACATTAATGTTTAATTTGATTCTACCAATTGTATCAAAAGTAGATGATTTTCTGCGCGTCAATATCATAGATATGTAAAAAGTAGGCCGATTTTGATGGATTATCATTAGTAGAGTGCCATAAATCAGATTATAAGTTTTAATTTTAAAACTCAGATTAATTGGATGCCAAATTATTGAAACATTTTGTTTAGCCCAATTTTATGATCCATATTATTATTAGGCTTAATGATATAAAAGGATATAATATAGACCTTATGTATAGACTTTATTATAATGGGTGGCTTGGCACTATATTTTATTGACCCAAGGAAAGCCCCTTTTTCTAACCCTATACATATAGGCTCCTATTGCCCGATTGAGATAGGAAGCTCATTCGGCTATAATGGGAAGAGGAGAAGTTTCTCTCCACTTCCACTCTTTCTCTCTCTCTTTCTCTCTCTCTCTCTCTTGGATCTGTCTCTTTACCTCTTAAAGTTGAGGAACAACTCTAACAACAGCCATGGATTCTTCAAGTTCTTCAATCACTCCAGGTAAACACAAAACTCAATCTTACTTAATGATTTGTGTTAGTTACATGCCTTAATCAAAGTTAAACAAAAGATTTGAGAGTTTAAATTCTTACAATTGGTATCAGAGCCAAGTTTAATCTTAGTTATGGCTGTAGAACTTGTTTTTGATGAGAGATAAGGTGTTTGAAAAGCTAAATCAATAGATGCATGAAAAACACTAACCCTTGATCGAACCTCCAACTTTGTTATCTAGGCCAAATTGTGTTCAATTACCATAGGGTTATTGTAGAGCTCTTCAAGCCGCATCCAAAGAGCTATAGATCACAAAATTTCATTGAGAAACAAAAGAGAAATTTGCAAAAAACTGCGGAAACTCACGCGAAAGTTCTTCGAATGAGCCCAGAAATTGTTGTCCACTATTCATCACAATAGTATAGGGGTTTTGTAAACTGTTGAAAGGCGAATCTAATGAGACCAGAACTGCCCCAAACGGTGGTCGGACGAGGGAGAAATCGACCTTGACTCAGATTATGTCCCGCAGGTCACTGGTAACTCACCAGAGGAAGGAAATGACAAACAGTGGTCACGTACGAGGCCCATTTGCAGGTTTAGGCACGTTGGAGCATGTGTAAGTTTATTAGCCGGGTTTAGGCGAGATATATTTATTAGTGAATTTTATTTAATTTTTTGAGTACTGAAAATATTTATTTTAACTTGTTTCAGATTTATATTGCTAAAAAATATAGGATATTCTCCAAATTTTGGCCTAAAAAATTTGTACATATTTGTGCTATTGTTGGTCATACTATGTTAAGCATACTCTCAAAGTTAATTTATTTTGCTTATTAAGATAATTTTGTTCTCTTTATGTTTATTATATATTGTACATTGAAAAATTGTGAAACACCGCTATTGTTGAACATTGTGTAATATTACTCTGAGAATTGCTATTTAAAATATATTGATGTTGTTGTGAGACATTTGTCATGATTGTGAGCTCGCTTTCACGGGACCAATTGTGATGAAATGTCAATTTTGTGAATAGTATTGTTACTTTTGTTACATTGAGGATTATGTTGATAATGTACTTACCATTCAGTTTATCTTTATTAACATAATTCTTGATGAGTTGATAATTGTGTCCGTAGAGTTCGTAGTATCATCTCAATACTAGCTTTAGAGATAAGATCCTATTGTCTATTAAGAGTTTACTCATGTAACGTAATCTGAGACCCTTCAGCACGATTACGATTGCATGAAGGAACTGTACTATTATTAATGGCTCAGTTTTATGTTAGTATGCTTGACATAAAAATCTCCCACCAATATATGAAATAATTTCAGCCTTGCCTATGAATATGAGCACATTGATAAAGCTTAATGGGATAAATTACGATGATTGGCTTGAATCTATAAAATTGTACCTTACTGTTTCGAATATTTATGCTACTTTCACTAAAGATAAGCCACCAAAGCCCATAGATTAGTCTTCTGATGTTAATAGGGTAAAACATGAAAAGTAGTTTATTTTAGATTTGCTTGATGACCTTGAAGTACAACATGGACAAAACTATTACGGATAATATCCCTAAGAAAAACAGCGCAAAGGAACTTCTTGAATCAGTCGGCAAGAAATTCAAGAAGTTTGATAAGACTAAGAAAGTATATTATCTTAATCTGCTGACCAAGACCAAGTATGATGGTCTTTTTGATGTTTATGAGCATGCCAT
This sequence comes from Pterocarpus santalinus, assembly GCA_031439595.1. Lineage (NCBI taxonomy): Eukaryota > Viridiplantae > Streptophyta > Magnoliopsida > Fabales > Fabaceae > Pterocarpus > Pterocarpus santalinus. The sequence continues at coordinate 67,274,119 of CM062532.1, forward strand.
AAAGCTCACTAATTGGTACAACAAACTAAAGTCCATGAAAGTGGAGTTAGGAAGCGATTTTCTAGTCTAACAAATATTGGATTCTCTTCCATCTGAGTTTGATATGTTAAGAACTTCTTATAATGCGCAAAAGGATGAGTGGTCGATTGAGAGTTGATCTCAATCCTTACATAAGAAGAGCAAACTATGAAAAAGGCAAAGCTCATGTTGTGCAATTGGCTTCTCAAAAGAACAGTGATAATAAAAAGAAATTTCCTAAAAGGAAAAGTAGTAAGTCTCAATTCAAGAAGAAGGGAAGCAATAAGGTTCGCCTTTCCTCAGTTCAAGAAGTTGGTGAGAATACCAGAATCAAGCCAAAGTTTATTAGCAAGTGTAGATTTTGTGATATAGTTGGAGATAAGGAATCTGACTGTTATAAGTTTAATAGTTAGCCTGAAAGAAAAAAGAAAGGTAATCCTCTAGCTCTAGTCTATTTTGAATCAAATTTGGTTGATGTTCCTTCTAATACTTGGTGGTTAGATACTAAAGCATGCATTCATATCACTAATTCTTTATAAGAGCTCCAAATCAGGAGAAAGCCAAGTGAAGGAGAATTGACGATCACAATGGGAAATGGAGTCAATGTCAAAGTGAAGCATATAGGGGTAGTGTGTTTAAAATTATGTAGTGGATATGAGTTAGTCTTGAATGACACTTTTTATGTACCTTCGATGAGAAGGAATTTGATTTCTGTTTCTGCTTTGGATAGCTGTGGATATTCCTTTCACTTTGGTGGTAGAAGAGTTTATATATATTATAACTCTATTTTGGTTGTTTATGGCATTTTATCAAATGACTTATATATGTTGAATGTTGAACCTTTTTTTGTTGACCAACGACAATCTGATGTTAATAGTATTGTTGGGAATAAACGTGGTAGAGTTGTTGAAAGCACTTATATGTTGTGGCATAAAAGGTTAGGACATATTTCTAGAGAAAGATTGGAGAGATTGATCAAAGAGAACATTCTTCATGATTTAGATTTTTCTGATTTTGAAACTTGTATTGATTGTGTGAAAGGAAAACTCACTGTTAGAGCCAGAAAGAATAAGGTTAATAGAAGTGAAGGAATACTGCAATTGATTCATACTGATATGGGCCCATTACTCTTACTGCCTTAGGAGGTTTTAGATACTTCATCACTTTTATTGATAATTTCTCAATATATGAATAGGTTGAATTGTTGCATGAGAAATCTGAGTCCTTGGATGCCTTCAAAACATTCAAAGCTGCTGTTGAGTTAAAATTTAGCAAACAGATCAAGTGTGTAAGGTCTGATAAAGGTGGCAAATTTTATAGTAGATATGATGAAATTGGCGGAAATCTTAGGCCTTTTTCTAATTTTCTCTAGGAATATGTTATTGAGACACAATACACTATGCTTAGCACTCTGCAACAAAATGGAGTTATTGAAAGGCGAAATCATACTCTTATGGAAATGTTGAGATATATACATAGTCATTCTACTCTTCTAGAGTTCTCGTAGGGAGAAGCCTTAAGGACTGCAACTTACATTTTGAATTATGTGTCAAATAAATCTGTTCCAAAGACTCCATATGAGCTAATGACAGGGAAAAGGACTACCTTAAAGCATCTTCGTGTTTGGGGTTGTAAAGCAAAGATTAGGCCTTATAACCCAGAAATAAGAAAATTTGATTTTAGAACCATTAGTGATTTTTTTGTTGGATATTATATTGGCTCAAGAGGCTCTAGATTTTATTATCCCACACATACAACCAAAATTATAAAATCTGATCATGCTATTTATTTGGAAGGAGTATCAAAACAGTTTGTGACTCAAGAGCCATATGTTGTTAGCTTCAGAGAAAAGCATGTTATTCTTTCAATAGTTATTCCTTCTACTCCGAAGTCCATGCCATTTGTTTTAGATCTAAATGATTCCACTAATCCTACTATTGGTATTGATGCTAATCAGCATATTGGGGATGATGTACAGAATCTAGATATTGTTTTGTCTCCACCAAGGAGGTTTGGCGAGTTCCTATATCTACTGAGTTGACTAGATTCAGAGATTATGTTATATATCTACAAGAGTATAAGTTCATATCTATCAGGGATTTTGATCCTATTACTTTCCAAGAACCTATCTCGGGTCCTTATAGTTTCCAGTGGTTAGCTGCTATAGAGGATGTATTGGCTACTATGAGAAAGAATAATGTTTGGAATTTAGTGAAATTACTAACTGATTGTAAAAATATACAAAATATATAAGTATGTCAAAGCACCAGGGAACTCACCTAGTTAATAACGTAAATCTATCTACTAATTTTGTCGGCTGCTAGGAAAGTTCACTTAACTACTTCTTTGTTTTGTTAACAATTTCTTTATCTTATCCGGCAATGGTATACTATCCCACAAAAAAAAAAAATTTGACTCTTCTCTGGGCTAATCAATAATACAATCTAATAACTCCTGCAGCACCAAGAGTAAGCAGAACTACTTAACCTGGGCTCTGTTAATCCCTCCGAATCTTATGGAGGATATATGACTTGGTCTTGAAGACCTAGATATTTTAAACAAATGCTGTATGGCCAAAAGATGCTTGAAAAATTATACTAATGATAGAGATCTATGGTTAATTGTTAAAAAGAAATGGGACTTACATTATCTGTCTGAGGATGTTAACCAAAAAAGAAATGTTATTTTACAGACGTAGAAGATAGCTAACCAGATGTTTCCCATAAAATCATTTTCATTGACTAGCCATACAGTTTCTGATGCTTTTTATTTGTGCAATATATATGATTGTATCTGAAGCAGTTTGAGCTACCTTGAAGACACGTATGGGATGATTAGTTACCCGTGAGTGCCTAGCAAAAAGGGACCTCTTTACGAGAACAAAGATCTATCTCTCTTATTTCTCTTAATTACCTTATAAATTCCTTCAATTATTACAGATACATAAACAAATTAAAATCAATTAATGACAAGAGAGACATCCCAACCTTCTAGCTAGCTAGCTTGCTATTGAGTTCTATATCTGCGTGTAGCTTCTTGCCTCTGAAGGAGTTCTTCCAACAACTTATTGTCCAAGTATTCCAACTCAAGAGTGTCATCATCTTCTTGTTGTCTTGACGAACCGGCTCTCATCACAAGGCCCTCACCAGAACTATGAGAAGGCAAAGAAGAAGAAGAAGAAGAAGAAGAAGAAGAAGGAAGTGTTGAAGAGCTTGGAATATTAGGAGAGTGATGGCCAATGACATACTCATTTGGGAAGTTGAGAATGGCTCTGTGGCCACGAAAACGGAAAGCAGCAGCATCGTAAGCCCTTGCAGCTTGTTCCGCAGTGTCATAGGTTCCGAGCCATATGCGAGTCCCTTTTCTTGTGGGGTCACGAATCTCTGCAGCAAACTTGCCCCATGGCCGCCTACGAATCCCTCTGTACCGGGCACCCTCTGATGAGTGTCTCTCTCCCTCCATTTTATATTGTTCTGCTTCAGATCAGTTTAGAAACAAAAGAAGAAATAAAAATGATGAAAATTTGTTTCAGATCTGCAAATGTTGCTAATAATTATAATGGTGTTAAGTCTGAAGTCTGAAACTTACCCGATATGTATTGTTAGGTGGCAAATATTGGACAAATCGGATGACTCAATATTTAATGCAGCTGTCCCTGGCAACTTTGACCAATGAAGAATGAAGGGGAAGGTCGTAACTGACGGTTTGAATTTCAACTTCTATTAAATTCTGTATATAACTTTCTCTGCTTATTCAACGGTGGATTGTGACAAAAAACCCACCCACACGTATGTAAATGTTTAAAATAATTTATATAATGATAATTTTATCACATAAATTTTATATAAAAATTGATGAGCTTTGAAAAAATAATAAAATAAAATTTTCTACCTATTCTATGACGTTAAAAAAATATATATGATGTTGACCCCAATAAGAATAATTGAATAAATAATTTATTAAAAGTTATATTATTTATATATATTCAAAATTTTAATATTTTAACACTCTTTTTAAATTTTTTTATCAATTATTTCATTTTTTTATTTTTTTTACAATTTTATTTTTTTTATTTTTAAATATCAAAAATATCTCCCTATCCTAATAATACAAAAAATATTTCTTATTTACGAAAGATAGCTTCATGCATGACGACTCGAACCAGCGGATCTTGTCATGGGTCACGTCAGATGATGCACCAAAGTGCATTTGTTTTTTAAAAAAAATAAAAAGAAAAGGTGAGTAATATTACCCTACCTCACGTAATCACCACCATAATTTAGGGTGTTCACAGCCAATTTTGTACGAAAAATTAACTAAATCAAATCTGATTGATACAAAATATCAATTAATCGATTTTGTTTTTATACATCAACCCAACCGATTTGAATCGAACATACGTTGATTCGATTTGGTCAGTTTTCGATTTTTAAAATGCACAACACAACAATTAGAATTCAAGCCAAGAGATATATAAAGAACAAAGAGAGAAAAAAAAAAAAAACATGGAGCTCTACGCTACAAATCTCAAAGTATACATGTTATTGAATGAAAAATTAAGATAAAATTAAATTAATTCTATCAGTAATTAAATTTAATTATATTATAATTTAAATTTTTATGTTTAGAATAAATTAATAAATTATAAAATTAAATTCAATTATACTGTTTAGAATATATATATATATATAATTTGAATTCTTTAACTTGATATTTTATACTTCATTAATAAAATATTATATTTTAATAACTCAATTATTCATTAAACAAGGTTAAGGATATTTTCAATATATTAATTTTTAACCTTAAATTCATCAAGAGTTGTAAATCATATCTATTCTAGTTTGATTTACTTTTGAATATTTTTATTGGATTAAATCTTTTTGAATTTTAATTTCATATCATTAGTTGGTTTCAAACCAATGAATTGAATTAAATTTTAAGGCTTTTCAAATAATCTAATAAGAATTGCAACCGGAAAAACAAAACCTATAACATCCCGATATAACGTTATAGGAAATAATGAAAACGTCATTAGGCAAACTTTTGTTATTTATAGTCTTGTCCCTAAATATTTTTAAAAATGATATTTTGGTCCTTATATCAATTGAATTAGCAGAATATGATTTTAAACGAAGCAGAACCACATAGCGAAAACGTAAAAACCCAATTCTTGGCCAATTGGGCCACAGAGGTGTCTACATGTGAAATGACGTGGGATACCCCTAAACTTATCCATAATTACGAAAATGTCATTAGCCATGAAAAACAGAAAACAGAAAGGCCATCAATTTGTAAAATGATTAGTTGACACCTTTAATTGATTAATTTGATTTTAGTGGATAAGTAAAGCTACTTAAAAATTAATTAGAGATTAATTAGGAGTTAATTAAATATTAATTAGAGATATTAGGATTAGAAATAATTAGAATAAAAACATATAAAACCTCACAAAATTCTTCAAAACCGTTTTGTCGATTTGCAAGAAATCGGCAGAGATTCGATATTTTAAACCACCTGAACCGAACCAATAGAATTTTATACTAGAAACCCGAGAAAAAGTGGCTAAAATTCAGCCGCCATTCCCCCACCTACGTGACACCAAGTGACTGTTCAAAGAGTGGAGAAACTTGGCTCAATGTACACCATGCAAGCCTCCACCAATCATCACTCATTTATCATGCTTTAAGACTCTAAAATCCCCTCAACTCCCTCATTTTTGAGCTCCCTCTTCAGCTGGCCATTCCTCACTCTTCCTTCTCCCATTTTCACTTCATCTTCCTCAAAACTTCAAGCCTCATCCATTTCTTCCACTAAGAGCTCAATTCTAGCTAGTTTCTACATCAATTGGAGGTAGGATTCAACCTCTTCTCTGAATTTTCTTGTGAATTAGGGCTGCTGTGGACTCATTTAGATGCATGTATTTGATGTTATTATAAGTCTATATGAAGGTTTATGGTTGGATTGTTGTGTTTTAAATTGAGTTTTGGATGATTATCTAATGAAGAGAAGCAAACAGAATGGATTAGGCAAGGAAACCTACGGCGGTCCATACGGCTCTGCCTATCGCAGATTAAATTTAATGAAACTATTTTTATATGAAACTAGACATCTAAGACTTTCCATACATATATGATATAAAACTTTTGGATTAGTATTGAGAGAGTTATGAATTTTTGAATCTCAACCTAGGTTTTTTATTTTGATTATAGGCAGACTGGGTTATTCAGGGTAAAACTCGCCCTATACTACTTGGAAATGAACGAAACCAACTTTGTTAAAAAGCTTACATATAGAGAATATCCCATAAAAATTTCAAAATTAGATAAAGTCTCGTTTGCTCCCAGTGATCCAAGAAAATTGCCCTATGTCTAAATCAGGCCAGAGTAGGGCAGTTCAGGAAAGTTAGCTTTCGGGACTTATAACTCGAGCCCTACTAAGTCAAATGGAATGAAACTTCTTGTAAATGAAAGTTTATTCTGTTAGCTATAATATGAGACCAATTTTCGTATAATTTGAATCAGTTTTCGATTTTTAATGAATTTTCACTTTTAGGTATCTGATTATGGCCAACTACTGGGTAGGTCAGGATAAAACCTAAATAACTTGAGTTATAGTTATCAAAATTAGATGGGACCAAAGAGGTTAGAAAATAGACACATAACACTTCAACATATCCAAAACTGAGATTCAAATGAGTTAAAATGAATTTATGACCTAAGTTACAAAAATCGGGCAGAATCAAGGGAAGTGGCAGAAAATTAATTCAAGACTAAGGTTATGAAATTTTGTTTGATTATTGAAGCATCTATACCTTGCATTGATTTTTTATATGAATGACTATCTGGTGGACTGATACTATTCATGGAGAAGCGGATTTGATCCGTTATACTGCCGAAATTCTGACAGAAATATGTGAATTATATGAATGTGATAAATATTTATGTTTTACACTCATAAGATTCATATATGCAAGGATGATTTAAGTATGATATGAATATATTGAATATGGGCCCCTTTATCTGGAGGCAGTTACAAGATCCCTCCTTGTGAAGGCAGTTAAATAAGATAAGATGTGGGTCGCTTCACTTGGAGGCAGTTGCACTTTAAATCTCTTCATGTGAAGGCAGCTAAAACTTTTGGGTCCCTCTATATTGGAGGCAAATGGCCAACTGAATCCCTCCAACCTAGAGGCACGTGGGTCCCCTTGTGGGTCAGTACTGTGTGACGACGGTCACGAGTTGAGCTCATTCCTAGATCAGACTACCCAAGGGCAATAAAGACTAAAGATTAAAAGATATGCAAGCACCCCACTCACATGAGGCATGACATCGACCCACCTAGTGTGAATATAGGGGACAGGATTTATACGAGGTATTGCATGACCCAACTAGTGTAAGTAATGAAAATGTATGGTGGTAACATCCATGACATTAACTCAGTACAGAGTAAAGAAAGTTAAAGAAAAGCATCAGGGTATTTACATGAATTCAAAGATGAGAATTTACATAATGATATCCCATGTTTAATTGATGCTGAAGCGTACTATCTACTTATGCTGTAATTATTTTCCAATATGAAATATTGCCAATGTGACTCAAGTGCATGAATAAAATGAATTCTGTTTTGGACAATGCATTTTCAACTCTAAAACTGAAAGTCTATTTGACATGCTCACATTTTTCATAATAAACCAAAGCAGCTGCAAATAATAACGATGACACTACGTATGATAGTTTAGAGAATTCTACTGAGAATTTATAATTCTCACTCCTATGTTCATTTCCGTATTATCTCTAGATAGCTTGAAAGATTTCGAAGACGGCTGAAGTTGCTATGAAATAAGGTCCGCTCAGGTAACAGTAACAACTTTTGAGTGTGGTGCTGTGACTTAAGTATAGTACTGTACTTTGAAGGGTGCTACATTAATGGTATCAAAACAGTTCGTCCTAACCGGACCTAAGATGGGCTGATTATGCTTCCGATGAGGCATACTCTAAGTTTAGAAAGGTTGTGCTTTAGATCCTTACATGACAAGGACATAGTTATCTACGCATGACAACTTTGTTGTATGTTGTAGCTTATCTGTTGCACTTGACGACATATTGAGCCTAATCACCTCAATATGAAGTTCGGTGTGTGTGGAGATCTACGGCATTCAGCTGGCTTTCTAGGGATAATGGAATTTAGAGGGCAAAATTCTTTTTAAAGGGTAGTATGTAACATCCGCATATAACGTTATAGGAAATAATGAAAACATCATTAGGCAAACTTTTATTATTTACATCCTTGCCCCTGAATATTTTTGAAAATAACATTTAAGTCCTTATATCAATTGAATTAGCAGAATATGGTTTTAAACGAAGCAGAACCACATAGCAAAAACGTAGAAACCTAATTCTTGGCCAATTGGGCCACGGAGGTGTGTACATATGAAATGACATGGGATGTCCCTAAACTTACCCATAATTATGAAAATGCCATTAGCAATGAAAAACAGAATACAGAAAGGCTACCAATTTGTAAAACGATTAGTTTACACCTTTAATTGATTAATTTGATTTTAGTGGATAAGTAAAGCTACTTAAAAATTAATTAAAGATTAATTAGGAGCAAATTAAGTGTTAATTAGAGATATTAGGATTAGAAATAATTAGAATAGAAACATATAAAATCTCACAAAATTTTTCAAAACCGTTTTGCCGATTTGCAGGAAATCGGCAGAGATTCGGTATTTTAAACCACTTGAACTGGACCAATAGAATTCTATGCTAGAAACCCTAGAAAGAGTGGCTAAAATTCAGCCACCATTCTCTCACCTCAGTGGCACCAAGTGGCTACCCAAAGAGTGGAGAAACTTGGCTCAATGTAAACCATCCAAGCCTCTACCAATCATCACTCATTTATCATGCTTTAAAAATCTAAAATCCCCTCAACTCCCTCATTTTCGAGCTCCCTCTTCAGCTGGCTATTCCTCACTCTTTCTTCTCCCATTTTCACTTCATTTTCCTCAAAACTTCAAGTCTGATCCATTTCTTCCACTAAGAGCTCAATTCTATCTAATTTCTACATGAATTAGAGGTAAGATTCAACCTCTTCTCTGAATTTTCTTATGAATTGAGGCTGCCATGGACTCATTTGGATATGTATATATTTGATATTATTATGAGTCTATATGAAGGTTTATGGCTGGATTATTGTGTTTTAAATTGAATTTTGAATGATTATCTAGTGAAGAGAAGCAAACAGAATGGATTAGGTTAAGGAAACCTATGGAGGTCCGTACAACGGAGTGTACGGCTCCACCTACCGCCGATGAAATTCAATAAAACTATTTTTATATGAAATTAGACATCTAGGGCTTTCTATACATATATCATATAAGGCTTTTGGATTAGTATTGAGAGAGTTATGAATTTTTGAATCTCGACCTAGGTTTTTTATTTTGATTTCGGGCAAACTGGGTTATTCAGGGTAGAACTCGCCCTATACTACTTGGAAATAAACAAAACCAGTTTTATTAAAAAGCTTACACATAGAAGAATGTCTCATAAAAATTTTGGAATTAGATAAGGTCTCATTTACTCACAGTAATCCAAGAAATTTGCCCTATGTCTAAACTAGACCAGAACAGGGCAATTTAGGAAGTCAGTTTTCGGGGCTTATAACTCGAGCCCTACTAAGTCAAATGAAATGAAACTTCTTGTAAATGAAAGATTATTCTGTTATATGAGACCAATTTCGTATGATTTGAATCAATTTTCGATTTTTAGTGGATTTTTACTTTTAGGTGTCTGATTACGGCCACCATCAAGTGTGCTCGGGATAAAACCTAAATAACTTGAGTTATAGTTATCATAATTAGATGGGACTAAAGAGTTTAAAAAATAGATATATAACACTTCAATATATCCAAAATTAAGGTCCAAATGAGTTTAAATGAATTTATGGCCTAAGTTACAAAAATTGGGCAGAATCAAGGGAAGGGAAAGAAAACTAATTCAAGACCAAGGTTATGAAACTTTGTTTGATTATTGGAGCATCTATACCTTGCATTGATTTTTTGTATGAATGACTGTTTGGTGGACTGATACTATTCACGGGGAAGCGGACTTGATCCGTTATACTGCCAAAATGTCGATAGAAATATGTGAGTTATATAAATGTGATGAATATTTATGTGTTATGCTCATAAGATTCATATATGCAAGGATGATTTAAGTATGATATGAATATATTGAATGTGGGTCCCTTCACCTGGAGGCAGTTACGAGATCCCTCCTTGTGAAGGCAGTTAAATAAGATAAGATGTGGGTCTCTTCACTTGGAGATAGTTGCACTTTGAATCCCTCCATGTGAAGGCAGCTAAAACTTTTGGGTCCCTCTATATTGGAGGCAGATGGCCAACTGAGTTCCTTCAACCTAGAGGCACGTGGGTCCCCTTGTGGATCAGTACTGTGTGATGACGGTTACGAGTTGAGCCCACTTCTAAAACAGACTACCCAAGGGCAGTAAAGACTAAAGATTAAAAGATATGCAAGCACTCCATTCACATGAGGCATGACATCAACCCAGCTAGTATGAGTATAGGGGACAAGACTTACGCGAGGCATGGTATGACCCAGCTAGTGTAAGCAATGAAAATGTATGGTGTCAATATCCATGACATTAACTCAGTACAAAGCAAAGAAAGTTAAAGAAAGGTATCAGGGCATTTACATGAATTCAAAGATGAGAGTTTGCATAATGATATCCCATGTTTAATTGATGTTGAAGCTGTACTATCTACTTATGCTGTAATTATTTTCCAATATGGAATATTGCCAATGTGATTTAAGTGCATGAATAAAATGAACTCTGCTTCGGACAATACATTTTTAACTCTAAAACTGAATAGTCTATCTGACATGCTCACATTTTTCATAATAAACCGAAGCAGTTGGAGATAATAACGATGACACTGCATGTGATAGTTTAGAGAATCCTACTGACAATTTATAATTCTCACTCTTATGTTCATTTCCGTGTTATCTCCAGATAGCTTAAAAGATTTTGAAGACGACTGAAATTGCTATGAAATAAGGTCCACTCAGGTAACAGTAACAACTCTTGAGTGTAATGTTATGACTTAAGTATAGTACTGTACTTGAGATGATGTTATAAAATCCAATCTCCTCAAACTAGAAATTAAATAAGAAAATTCATAGATCCCAAACTAATAACACCCCAACAAATAATTACAGTAAAATCAAAAGAATTTTCTTTTAAGAAAAAGATAAAAGACCTATAAAAATGTTTACACCAAAGAAAACTCAAATGGAAATTTACAAGAAAAAAATGAAAATTTAAGAAGCTCATAGGGAACCTAGAAAATAAACTTCAGAAACTGCTACTAGTGTTGGTGGTGTGGCTTTTTGTCATCTGCCATAGTCAATATCAACAGAAGATGAGGGCAATTGCCTGTTGCTATTGATGAAGAGGAAGTGAGTGTTGCGAGTTTGACAGTACTGTTATAGTGTGAGCTTGAGTTCGTGCGATGCAATGGAGTGAGAGATGGTGAGAGGGAAATGGGAAGTGGAAGTGAGAGTGAAAATGAGATGGAATCATGGAGAAGAGATGGTGAGAATGTGAGATGAAGCGACAGTGAATGCAAGATGTTGGGTGTAGAGTGCGGTGCATAAATTAAAGCTATGTTGCACAAATACTTTAAAACAGTCATCGTATCTGTATTCGATACGTGTCGTGTCAGATACTTTACATATACTTTTAGATACTTCTATTTATATTTTAAAAATTTTTGCTTTATATTTTGATATTTTTATACCTATATAAATAAAAATTATAAAACAATCAATAAAATAAATGTATTTTAATATATTTACAAGAATTTATGTCAATATTTAAATTATTATTCCTCTATTTTAATTTAAATTTTATATTTTTATATTAATTTTTTACTAATTTTATATGTTATATTATAGTCATATCATGTCTTATAATTTTTAAACTTATCGTATCCCCGTATCTATGTCGTATTACATCCATATCTCGTATCTAATAAGAGAAGGTGTGAAGTGCACTAGAGTTTCTAAAAGATTGGGCTTGGGCCATGCAAGAAACTGGATTAGAAGAGCTAATTCAGTTTGGCTAATATCCTAAAAAAAAATAGAGAATATTAATTCGATTCAGTTCGATTTTTACTTTTGAAATTGAAAATTGAACTGAACCGAACCGATCGGTTCTTGCAAAAAAAAAAAAAACACAAACCAATTCTTGCAATTTTCAATCAATTTTTTGGTTTTTCAATTTGAATTTTTTAGTAATTTTTAATTTAATTCGATAATGAGCACCCCTAATTTTAACTGCATTATATTGACATTAAAGCATTATTGTTTTTTCTTTTTTCATACTAGAGATTTTGTTTTGATACAAAATAAGAATTGACTGCATATCTCAAATAATAAATTTTGATGCATCTAATGATTAATGGTACCAAAACATATCATTACGTAACAAGTTTTTATTAATTATTTTATCAATGTCAGCATTCAATGAACAAATTTAAAACACTGGGATAACGGAAAGATGGCTTCTGGGGTGAGATTTTGAGCAGTAAGTATCTTCATGTGGGTAATAGAGGCCTTTTTTCTGCTTGTAGGGGACCTTTTTTTGTTTGTCAAAGTGTGGTACATGCTTGGAAGGCTTAAGGAGGGCTTCCAATGGCAATTGGGCAATGGTCTCTCTTCTTTTTGGTATGTGGTCTGGTTTGGCTTGGGTGAACTATGATCTTATGGATTATGTGCATATCTCTAATGTGAAAGCCGAAGTTAGGGATGCCTGAAGTGTTGAGGCGTGGGACTTGAGTGGCTTTGCTACGCCTCTTTCTTATGCCTTGTGAGATTACATTATGGGACTTCCCCTCTCTGTGTGTAGGAACCGTGAGGATGGATTGGGCTGGTGCTAGTTCAAGTGTCTACTTAGGCTTGGTTTAGTATTATTGTAACTTTTTGAAAAGTGCTGAGCTTACTAAGTTCTTTAAAAGTTGTTCTTAAAAATTCATAATAATACTATTTGGTAAAATAATATAAAAATTATTCTTAATAAATAGAAGCCACAAAAGTAAATTTAGTAAAGTTACTATTAAAATCTAAAATAACTTTAATAGATATAAATATTAAAAAATAATTTCTACTTTTAATATCATTAATGAGAGTAAGATTTTATTAGCCTTTTAAATTTTAGAAAACATAAATCAGTTCTAAAAAGTATCTCATGAGGACTCCCAAAAGCACTCCGAACTTTTAAAAACTAGAAGCAAAATATCTCAGTTTTTTAGCTTACCAAATAAAAAAAATTGACTTATACTTTTTATAAGTCAAAACATATTTTTTAAAGAGGACAATCAAATTAGGTTTTAATGGCTAGCGCTTACTATTGGCTGCTAATGAGGTTTTGCCCACGGAATCATGTTGAGATCTGGATGTGGCTGTGGAGAGTCCAGGTTCTGAATAAGCTTTTTTTTGTCATTGACTCTCCATGATGCTCTTCCCACAAACATGTTTCGATATGGCCGTCATCTTAGTAAGCTCGCCTCTATGCTCCAGGTGCTTAGCTAGTCCCGAGAGTATTTTTTTCATTGCTAAAAGGACTGTCCCCAGAGAGCTCAGGCGTGGCATCGTGTGGGTTTTAACCTGCCTGCCTTCATTTACCAAAAAAATAAAAATATAAAAATTAGTGGGGCTACTAACTCTTTATTTACAAATATAACCCTAGCAAGTACTCTAACTTGGTCAAATTCTCAATTTATCTCTTACTTTTAATTTATCCCAATTTTCAATTTACGTAGCTCTAATCTTTTTTTATTATTATTATTTTTTCACCAATCAGTGCACGTCATGCTCCATTTCCAAAAATCATTCTCATAAAATCATCTTTACAATTCAATTTTATTTTCAGATATTGAATTTTAATTATTATGTGTCCACCACCACCATATTCGAGAAGTTTCCCCATGTCTGCATCTTACTCGGCTCTTTTTCCCAGAATCCTTCTCTCGCCCACAGGTGCTAGCACTCTCTTTTGATACTTCTGCCCTTTTTTGGTCTATCCATCTTTAAACTTAGTTTACCTTATTTTCTTTTTTATTGATATTCTTTGGAATAAAAGGAAGAAAGCGTTTAGACTTGAATATTCAAGCATTGTCACCTAATTATCATCCCTATCCCGAAATTAGATAAGCAATTGTTAAGACTAAAAAAATATTTTTTATTTTAATATCAGTACCTTAGACGATAGTTATTATAAAATGACAAGAGTAATATATTTAGAATTTAATTTAAATACACTAACAATGTAAAATAGTTTTACATTATCAACCAATAGAAATAGTGGAAAGTGTCAACTCACATAAATAGCTACCGATTATAATGAGGGATCTACTATGATTTTTCACTTTCCTATATTTCTATTAATTGACACTATCGGTACATACCAATTAAACTTATATAGTTAATCAAGTTTGTTGTTATTTTTTTTTAAAAAAAATTCCTAAGTCTTCATGCAAAACAATAGTACGATTCCGTTAGATTAGCAACAAGAAGGCGACTATAACCTAACCAAAAAAAAAGTTATTTATACACATTTTGGGAGCTCATTTTAAACTCATAATAAGAGAAAAAAAATACAAAATGATAAGGGTTGAAAAAGTAAAAAATAATATACTCTCTATCTTATGTTTTTTTCTTGCATTATGAGTATAAAATAAATCCTCAAAATAAGTACAAATAGCATTGCTTAACAAACAAGGATGAACATCTTTATAATAATTTTCTTTATTTTTTTTAGTTAGACCACATGATTATACCAGCTTCTATTTTTAACAGAAATACTATATTTGCACGTAATTCTTGGACATCATTCTAGATATGTTATGTGTTGACTGAAAAAATATTTAATAAAATTGGCTTTTTGACCCATATGCTGTATTCTTACAAACAAATTACATAATACAATAGTTTTGAAACTATTTACCTGTTTCTTGTTGTTTGTGCCATGGTGGAGATTGCAAGTGTTTTTTGTTTTTTTCATATCTAATGTCAAACTGATAGAGCTACTGCATACAGCACCGCCCATGCGGTCCAATGGCGCAATCTGATGCGCGCCAACCTTGGCGCTAGTTCCAGGTGTGCCATCATCCCCGTGATGCCATGTGGCACCAATTATCATTCACATGACTCCCATATATGTGTGTGTGTACTTATCCTTACTAATTCCTCCACGCATCGAATTTTTCAGCTTACACTCAATTTTTTAGCTCCTATACGAAACTCTCGCTCAAAACTTTTTGCGGTCTTTGAATTTTTTAACTTCTATATTTTTGTCAAATTCTTCTACAAGCCTCTTCTTTTCTTTTTAATTTACTTCAAAAAGGTGAGTACTTTTACTGTAGCTTTGCAACTTCAAGAGATCTCAACTACACTAAGTATGTAATAATTTGGGTAAGCATTCTAGTTTGGTTTGTTCTGCAAAGAAGATTAAATACTAGAGAAAGGCTCACCATGTTGTAGATCTTAAGTCCAGTGGAGACTATATGTCTAATGTGTCAGCATGAAGTGGAAACCATAGACCATTTATTTTGTTCCTGTTCTTTCTCTTGGTGTTTCTGGTTTGAGTGTCTATCTTGATGGGAAATTATCTGGGCTTGTTGAAAGACTATTTTGAAATGTTATCTGGCTTGGAATGAGGCACCTCTTTGTGGACTAGAGAAGGTATTTTGGAAATCTTTGTTTTGTGTAGTAATGTGGAGTGTTTGGAATATAAGAAATCGTATAGTATTTGAATAAGTAAGACCAAACTGCGAATTAGAAAGAAGGCAAATAAAACTCAGACGGGGTTTTTGGATCAAAAACTGACTTGGCGACAGGAAACTTTGTGAGGAAGAACTGTACTCAAACCCTGCAGAATTATGGAAATTGAGGAGAATTTGGAGATCTATTAAAAGATGATTGTGGCGATTTATTTATCAGAACTTAGGTGTTATCTTATCCTGTTGTTTAATGATTTTTAGATTCATATCAGGTGCTCTTGGTCATGCTTGTTGTCCTATTCTACATTCTACATCATGCTATTTTTTCTGACTGATGTCATTGATTGATGATTTTGATTGCATTTATGGATCTCTTACTACTTCGTTGGTTTGGTTTCGTGGCCTTGGTGATTATGAAGTTACCTATGCGATGCGGTGATTTCACTCTGCCCACGGATTGGTTGACGCTGGAGATTATTAGCTTGTAATCTCTTTATTTTTTGGATATTTCTATCCTATTTGTTTATATTGTTTGTTGATATTTTGTTATTGACTTTGTGCTCCCCACTGATTTGGTAGGTTGTATACCTATCAAACCAAAAAAAAAAATTTGGGCAGAAATTTGCTCACCCCTACTACAAATAGAAGATTTTCTTTCAACAACTAACACTCGATCGAGATGCCGAATCCAAATATATTGTGGAGACGAATGACACATGACGGAGAAGAACTAAATGGCATATATATGTATGTATATATTAATTATTAAATTATTTGTTTTTCTATGTAGCATAGTAATATACTCATTTTTATCTAATAGTCTTCTTACTACTTTATTTGTTTAGTAATAAAAATTAAAATTTACTTTATACTATAATAATCCGGTTACACACTCCATAAAAATTAAAAAATATTAGTTGAAGATACATGTATTAATTATTTCGAATATTGAATAAAATTGTTACTAAAGTTATAATAATCGATATTATAATAATTAATGTTTGGTCTAATAAATTTTTTGTTAGAAACAAGACTTCGTATATCTAGATAAAACTTTTTAAAACTAAACTCATAAAAAAAATTGACTAGATGCTCTTATCATTTCTTTAAAAATTTAATAATATTTTTTAAAAATTGAACTCAATGATGAAATTAAAGTCTAATCTAAAAAATAAAATAAAATCATAGATAAATAGAATATTTTTTAACATAATAATTTTTAAAAAATTGAAGTCATGAAGAAAATTAAAGCCTAATGTTTAAAACTAAATATATCCTAATAAACTTTATAATATTTTTTTTATTACAAACAAGATTACATATATCCTAATAAAACTTTTTAAAACTAAACTCAAAAAAAAAAAAATTGACTAGATGCACTCATAATTTTTTTAAAAAAATTAATAATATTTTTTCAAATTGAACTCATTGATAAAATTAAAGTCTAATATTAAAAAAAAAACCTAAACTCTTAGACAAGAGCATCTAGTCAATTTTTTTTATGAGTTTAGTTTTAAAAAGTTTTATTAGGATATATGTATTCTTGTTTGTAATAAAAAATTTATTAGTATATATTTCGTTTTAAACATTAGGCTTTAATTTTCTTCATGACTTCAATTTTTAAAAAATTATTGTGTTAAAAAATATTCTACTTTTCCATGAGTTTATTTTTTTTTTTCAGATTAGACTTTAATTTCATTAATGAGTTGAATTTGAAAAAATATTATTAAATTTTTAATAAAATTATAAGAGCAACTTGCCAGCTGTTTGACTATGCTGGCGCACATGGACGGCGCCATCTACAGTAGCTCCATCAGTTTGCCATGAGAAAAAATAAAAAACACTTGGGATGTAAATACTTTTAAAACTACTATATTATGGTTATTTGCTTATAAAAGTACAGCATCTGGATCAAAAATCCATAAAAAATTTGAAAAGAAAACTTTTAAACATCAATCATCTTGAATAAATATCTACAATAACATACCTTGTTTTTTATCATGTCATTAGATGATTCTAAATTGGTACAACTATAAGATAAAGAAATATGTTACATCGCGTGCATATTACTAAGTTAAAAATTACAGTTATTAGTTAGAGCATATCTCATTTTACTTCAGTCCATTATCAGACGTACACGATTCGACGTGACCTTGGTTCTACTTCAATCTTACAAAGGCACGAAGGTGATCTAAGGTCTAGTTTAGTGATACTATTTAATGAAATATTATTTATAAAAAATATAAGTTAATTTTTTATTTTATTTGGTAAATAAAAAAATTTGAGTATTTTTGTTTCCAACTTTTAAAAAAGTTAGAAGGTGCTCTTAATAACTCTCGATGATTTTTAAAATTAGTTTGTATCCTTTAAAATTTAAAAAATTAATATAATCTTACTATCTTTAATGACAGTAAAAATAAAAATTATTTTCTTTAATATTTATGCTCATTATAGTCATTTTACAACTTGATAGCAACTTTATTAAATACTACTATTATAACTTTTACTTTGAACTTGTCTGGATAATTAACTTATTTAAGCACTTATTTGAAAGTAACTTTTGAAAAATAATTTATGAATATATTATTTTACATTTAAATAAGTAGTAATAGAAGTTATTATTTAGAGTATTTTAATAACATTTTTTGACAAATTAAATATTTTAACATTTTAAAAAGTACTAAAAATGATTTTTTGAAAAATAATAAGCTATATAGTGAAACAAGACATATTATAACTTTTTAAAAATAGCTTTAAAGAGTTTAAAGAACTCAATAGCTCTAAAAAAATCACAATAATACTAAATCAAACCTAAGACCAACAATCCCTTCCGGCACTAATTAACCTTCCATAATTTATTAAAAATGATAAAACGGGTTCAATCCACTAAGTTGGCCAGCCTAACCTGCGAGTTTTGATAGGGTAGAGTGGATTGGACCCTCCGGCTATGGGGTGTCTTTTTTTTTTTAAAAGATAAAGGGATTTTAAAAAAAAAATCAGATTTTTATTATTAATTATGTTATTATTATTTTTTATTAATTTATAGACTTTATGTTATAAATTTATAATTAATTATTATTTATAAATTTTTTATTCATATATCTTAATTAATTTATTATATTTATATTTATATTTAAGTTAAATTTAGATATAAATTATATAGTTTAATTATTTCTTTTATTATCTCTGAGTAAATTTTTTATTCAATATATTTTTAAAATTTTTTAAAATAATTTAATTTATTAA
The DNA here is from genome assembly GCA_031439595.1 of Pterocarpus santalinus. Taxonomy (NCBI): domain Eukaryota; kingdom Viridiplantae; phylum Streptophyta; class Magnoliopsida; order Fabales; family Fabaceae; genus Pterocarpus; species Pterocarpus santalinus. The sequence continues at coordinate 67,293,188 of CM062532.1, forward strand.
AATAAATTTATATATATATATATATATATTTTATTTTATTTTTTTGAGCAAACCCACCAATTCACCTTTAAGTAGGATAAGCTAGAATATTAAACTCGTTTACTTAATTCAGCCGCCCGCCCTGGTTTTGGCCACTTTGCCACCTCTACAGTTTATGCTTTATCAGGAATCAACCCAATTTAATTGGCCTTGCCGAGGATGTGGACCAACAGTCGATAGCCTCTTACCAACATCTATCAACACCTCAAGCCTTTATTAAAATTGAAATGGCAATACTTGTTTTAATATTAATTATTAGATAAAGTGCTTAATTATCATTAAATTAAAAGTTATATGTATTAATTATTTTTAACTTTAAGCTCGACGTCAAGTATCTCAATTTGATTTGACTCCTTGCAAAGAGAGCATACCAATCCAAAACCAATAAAGTAAAAGCAGCACCCTTATAATTCCGTGCTACCCCTGAAAGGCTGGGGTAGGATACTTTTGGCACCGCTGACAGTGAAATTTATCACAAAATTAGACTAGCTAAAAATTTCAGTTTATACTACTTCAAATTTTCATAAGATAAGTCTTATATTTTCAAATCATAAAATAAGCAAAAATAAGACTTCTTTTATATATATATATATATATATATTAAATGATCTAATTATGATCTTACCTAAGTTTTACCCGCATTTTATTTTATCTCTTGTATCCCATTCTTTAATTATTTATTAAATATACACATTAATTGTCAGTCATCTATACCTCTATACTGTTGTATATAAAAATTTTAGGTCACTTTAACTATTTTTTTTTAGTATTTTTCATTTCACCTATTCCATTTATTTATATCATTATCTTTTATAAAATTTATATTATTATTTATTACTAATAATAAAAGGGTAGTTCTTTTGGCATTTTATTGTCTTTATAAGGATAAATTTATAAACATAATAATAACTACTCATGCTCTTGTCCCCCTATTTTTCCAAAACTACTTAAAAATTATATTTATAACATTAGTTGATATATTACTGTTGAATTTTAAAATGAAATTTTTTCTTTTTATTATACGTTACTAAAGACTTGAACACAAACATACACACATCACAAATTAAGAATTATAAAAAAATTGTAAAAAATAAATAATCATATAAACATAATATATTTTATTTGAATAAATTAATTATTAAGAAAATAATACTATATTCCTTAAGTATTTATTATAATGATGGATGATTAACAAAAATTTAATAACTCGATTATTCTATATATATATATATATATATATATATATATATATATATATATATATATATATATATATATATATATATATATATATATCATAAAGCCGTCAGGTTGCCTGCCCCGATTTCTTATAGACGTCACAAGTTTTTCCAAATATTGTGGGTACGTTAATTATAATTTATAACTGTCGACTTCAATGAATCATCAATTCATCATCTTAATGACTGTGTTTAGTAATGCAAGTGACTTTTGTTTTAAACAAAGGATTTAATGATATGAATTATTAGTGTAAAAAATTTTACATATAGACATCTAATTATATATTATCAATTTAATAAAAGTATTTTAATTCAACTATCCACTATCTTAAAAATCTTATAAATATAAATATGTAATTGGAGTCAAAGTATACTAATTAAATTTTTTTAAAAAATAATATTTAAGTTTTTTGGGGGTAAAATTGATAAAAGAATATCTCCACCGTTACTGTACTAAAAAATTTAATCTCATTGGCAATGCCTACAAAAATATCTTGCTCAAAAAAGAAAAAAAAAATTATCATCCGTCAAACTCAACTCAAGCCATTATAGAATTGGTTTAGGGATGAGAGATTTGTATAATACCTGTAAGGTAAGAGATTCAAACTTCATTATTATTAATATATAAAAAAAAATATATCAAACTCAGCTTTGGTCGTAACCAAGTTGGCTTTATCATCGTCGCCACTTAATCATCATTTTGGGCAATAATCGATCCATATAATGGTAACACTATGCCATCTAAATTTAATAGGATTTAAATTTGATACATTGTTATTGTAAATTATTTTCACATAATTATCTAATTATATATTTTAAACATTATGGTATTCAAATTATGAGTTTTGGAACATATTAGTAACAACAACAACCAACTCTTATCCCATTAAGTGAAGTTGATTATGCAATCGTGTCTTGCTATAAATAATTGCTTTATCATCTTGCTTACATTTAAACCGTTTGGAACTAAAATCAGTATTTCAATTTATAACACTTTTTACTTGCCAGCCAGCTACTTATGCGATGAGAATTTTAAAATTAGCGTAAATTTTTGAGGTAATTATGCACCTATTTTGAAAATGAAACGAAGCTAATGTAAATAAACAAATAAAAAATCCACATGACAAAATAATAAATAAATGCTGTCATATACGCCCAATAAAGAAATATCTTTGAGAATTTAAAATTAATCTTAATGTACTAGTATTAGAAGTTTCTACAACTATCAATGAATCATGCTAAAACAATATAGTAATAAAACATGTTTAAAAACTCTAAAATCACGTAAAAAAAAAAAAAAAAGAAAAAACCTCCAAAATCAGATATCGGATATATAACAATATATATATGGTTGATTAATGCTACAAAAAAATTTATATCTATTATATATTCAAAGTAAATCCTAACTATAAGCACTTAGTTTAAATAATTTTATATTTATTTTTCTTAAATAAGTTTTATATTCGAGTTTTGTAAATTTAAAAAAAATAGTGCTATGAGAGTTTTATTTTTATAATTGACAAGTCTAAATTGAATCAAATTAATTAAAGTATAATAAATTTATAATAGTACTAGTGATTTATATATATATAAACCCTAATCTTAAAATACAAAAGTGGTAGAGAAAACCTCCAAAAAAAAAAAAATCTTTGAACATTACATTATTATCATCACTTAAACTTATCATTTTTATCTAAATACTTACCACTTGGGTTGAGCAAGAAATTAAAAGAAAAAAGCTAATTTCTAAAAGTAGATATATAACATAATTATAGAAATAATGAATCAACTGTTAAGTGTATATTTATTAGATTATTTTTATATTCAAAATAATTATAATTAGAAGTTTATTGAAATAGTTATTTTCTTTAAAAAAAAAAGATATTTTTTATGAAAAGAATTATTCTAATCCAAAGATGCTTTAATTCATCCCATTCAAATAGAATTTGTTATACAACTCGAAACTTATTCTGATTAATTTTGTTTTACCTGGCGCAGTCTCAAATTAAATACCATTACCATTATATATTCAACAAAGGCTTCGCTACGTTGTTCTTCTTGACTTTGAATTTTGAAAAGAAAGTCCAGACGATCTGATGGACCAACGCACTGATCTTTGTCTTCATCCAAATAATATACTACGAAAATGTTAAATCAGTGCTTATCATGAAAAGGAAATGTCAACTTCTGTATGTTCCTGGTTGGGACAAGTTATGGAGATGCATGTACCTGCTCCTTTGTCCGTTGTCCTAAAAAGCACGGGGCGTCGGGGCCTAAAACCATAAACAATCGTATACATTTAATAACTAATACCAAGCAAGTAGATTATGGGTATATTTATTTTTAATTGATATATATTATTAGTATAAAATAATTTTATATTATTAATTAATAGAAATATTAAAAAATAAAAAATTATGATAGATTTCTTATTATAATAGATGATTATTTGTATGAGTTGATATTTTTTATTATTTCTATTATAATTCATATTATTTGTGATTTTTATGTTAAAAATGATTTTTTATATTTACATAATTTATTAAAAATAATTAAAATCTCAAAAAATTTATTTTCAATTTTTTTATAAAAATAAAAAATAAAAAAATACAACTTTTAATTTTTTTAATTATATATAAAATTTAAATTATATATTCACCTTATCTTAAAAACCAAACCAAATACACCCTAACTTTATTACAAATTAATAGTAGATACCCATCTACAAAAGTTTTAATCATATAAAAGCTGTCGTCGGCTTTTTCTTTATCACTTTTAATCATCATAACTGTATCCACTATGTTTTCCTGTTAATCATTTGTTTCTACTGCTTAAGATAAAGAAAATAATTAAGACAAGGAATTCGTCAGCACAAACGTAATCAACTGTAAGAATTAACTCCACGTCAAAAAAAAAAAAACTGTAAGAATTAGTTAACTTAATTTAAATGACTTATTAAGTTCAAGATAAATAATTTTTTTTTGGTCAAAAATTTTCTTATAGTAGGTTTTAGTATAAGAGTAGAAAAAATTAATGTATTGTTTGTATAAAATTATTAGTTAATATCGTGTTAATATAGCATTACAAAAAATAAACTTTTCAAATAATGATTGGGACAGGTGAGATTTTTTAATAACTTAAAAATATTAAATTAGATTATATCAATTAATAATACATTAAAATCAAATTTTTATTATAATAACGTCTCCTCTTTTTGATTTTTTTTAATTGCACATTTGGTTTTTTACTTTCCTTCGAATAACAATTTTAAATTACTAAGCAACATGCCGTAATTTCATGTTTCGATTTTATGGCCAATGGCAAGTAATATAATATTTGAATTTATATGGCAGTTCCAGCTGAAGAATCATTAAGAATTAATAGGCTGGTATGTATATCCGATATTTTATATCTAAAATTTTAGCAGTGTTAAGAATTATTATTTTAAGAAAACAAGTTTATGTTGCATCGAAAAAAAAAAAGAGAAAAAATGAAGACGGAATTTATGTGAGATAAATAGATAAGTTATTCTATTTTTTTCCCCTCCCTCTTGATGTTGTATCATAAATTATGATAGAAATTAAAATATACAAGAACCAGATCAATTATATGAACAGTGAAGACACACTGATGTATGTTTTACCGATAAGATGGAGAAAGAGGAACCATATTTTAGATATTATTTTTGATATATAGAGACTGATGTACGAATAGTTGAGATTTCAATTATTTTTTCAATATAATTGATGTGGTAAAGTAATTAATAATAAATATAAAATTATTTTATCGGATTAATAGTAAGATAAATGAAATCCTAAATTATCAATGCATGATATTTTATATTTTTTTATGCATATATTTTTGGATTTAATTTTTTATACACATATTCGCCTGCAATTGAAATCTCCCACTATTAATACTTGATCCCTTATGTGTCCCAATAATGTCTAAAAAATGGGTGTATACCATGATTATTGGGGGACGTACAAGGGTCAATTTAATTGATTCAAATTTGAGAAAAAATTTTGAATCAATCAAATTTAATGGGTTAATTTATTTTAGTTTTAAAAGAAAATTTTAACAAATATAAACTAAATTAATTTGACTAAAATTGGGTTGATTTAATTTGGGTCATTAAGTCAAAAAAAAAAAAAGAATTTGTATTTTTTTTCTTTTAAGTTTTTATCCATATGACAATTAATAGTATAAAGTTTACTTACGAAATACCTAATAATAATGTGAATAGGTGAATGGATTAAATGAATGCAAACAAAGAAGATATAGAGTAAGTTAATTACTAAAGCTTAACTACAAAAAGTTGAAAATTTGGAAATAAATTTAAAAATTAGCTAAATAAGTGATTGGGTTCAATGTTCAAATGGAAATCACAAACCCAAAAATTAAATCAATAATTGATTTAATTTGGTTTTACTTTAAAATGAACCAATTAACTTAATGATTTCATACTAATTTTATTGGTTCAGTTTAAATTTTCAAATTCATCATGTTCATCCAATTCGACGAACTGCCATAGTGGCTGTAGCAGAAAAAATGATCAAATATAATTTATTTATTTTTATCGGACTTAAATTGTTTCTACGTTTTTTAAAAAATTAACAATTTCTTTTTCTGCTTCACTTAGTCAACTTGTGATTTTTGATTCATTATTTTTATAAAAATCATGGTTTAAAGTTTAGAAATTTTGTTATTAACTAAATCTCAAGTGTGATTGTGCATGTCTCAGTCTTTATAACAAACCATTATAATTTTGTAAACTGGAAATCCGTTGATAATTCTTTATCCACTATTTTAACGTAGGATTTTATCCATGTTCTCTTTTTTTTTATATATAATTAAACACTTTATGCCTTACCAAAAATTTTTATTTTATATGAAATCTTTTTTTATCATAATGCTAAGAGTAGTTATTAAAAATTGGGTAAAAACCAATAAATAAAGTGATTATTATGTAATAATGATTCAAATTCAAATATTACTTTTTAAACCATGAGGCGTAAAGTAATGTCGAGCAGACAAATAATATTTAATTTAGGCAAAAATGAAAGAATAATTTGCTGAAAGTCATCTTCGTGTGTGGATGCATACGTTGAGGGACTGGCAGCGTGATAACCATTAACATTAATTATTGAGTAACGTAACACCAGTTTTCTCTTTTTGGATATATACGCTATGCTATTTTCTAGAAGAAAAGGAAATTCAAGATTGGTTTACGGAATACGGTGCTCACTGATTACATGGCCTTCAATTATTTACTTGCAAAGCCAAGGTCACGCTGGCGGCTGATGTAACACTAGTACATATTCTGCATAGGATCTAGAACTTAGACAGAGACAGGTTCTTCGAATGTAAGAATACAGTGCATTCAGTACCATTCTCACTCGTGGAGCCTAGACTATCTAATTTAGGGTATGTTTTTATGATTATTTGGGTAAAATTTATTTTTTTACTAAAAAAATTAATTTTTATATATTTGAATAATTTTTAAAAAATAACCAAAATATTAATAAAATTTGTTTTCAATTTTTTTATAAAAATTAAAAAAATAGCTTATAAAAAATTAATTTTAAATTTTTTCAATTATATATACAATTTAAATTTCATAATCATTTTTTTAAAAAATTAAAATAAATATATCTTTATATGTCTCATAAAATTAATTTATGTGAAGTGAACCAGACTGCTAAATACATTGCTAATCACCATGGGCTTATTAGATAAACACAGAATTGGTCCATGTATATAGGAAATTATATGGGACAACTCAATATATTACTAATATTATATGAGTTTAATTTGGATACATTGACAATATAAAAGATTTTTATATAATTAATCAATTATATCATTCTATTTATATGACTATTTAAATATTAATATAAGACTTAATTATATTTATTAATGTGGTAAGATATAATTAAATAATAATATAAAAAAATTTATATTACCGTATATCCAAATTAAATTCATATTATATTTAAGACATTAAAAGCATCTTTTATTAACATAGTATATTTGGTTATGAGGTGAAAAATGGGTAAAAATTTTCATGGACCCTCATTTAGTTACCCCTGGAGTTGGAAAGGTGTTTCTGGAGTATGTTGATGTTGATGGTGCTACAAAAGCCCGTGCTGGACTGAATGGACGTAAATTTGGCGGAAATCAAGTTGTAGCGATGGTTTGATGGTCATTCAGTTGGCCTTTAAGAAATGTGCATAATAAAGGCGCAAGTTCGACTCGTAGGTTAGAATCCCGTTGCCCGTAACCAAACACCCCTCCCCAGACTAAAAGAGAAAAAAGTAGTAGCGGTCTTTTATCCTGAGAACAAATTTGCTTAGGGAGATTATGAAGACTAGCTCATTGCATTAGTACCCTTAGTTAGTTAGTTGATTTAAATGATTTAACACTTATTGGTATTAAGCAATACTTATTTCGTTTCATTTCATTAATAAAAAAAAGCATCCAAACACAATGCTATAAATAAAAAAGATTAACATTAAGAGATCTTTAATCCTTTAATCAACTGACTCTACTAAACTAGAATAAGTAGAATTTAGTAGACCTGTTTAGATCAGAAAGAAATTATCTATATTTTCATACAGCATAGCAACGAAAATAATAATGCGATGAAATTTGATCGTAAATTGAAGGGGATAAGTAGATGTCATCAAGATTTTCATTGAAAAATTAAATCCGTGGTAGTGCATTGCCAAGTCTCTGGCTAAACCTCACTGACAGTTCACTAGTCGCCACCACTGCTGGGGGTTGTATATACGACAAACCAAGGCTGAGAAATATTGTATTAATGTTAACTGTGTCACAGTGACACAATGCATGATTTGTCGTGTGTGCCTATAAGGTTGCTATTGGCAATGAATTATTTACAATGAATGAATTCAGCTAATAAAGTTCGTTGCGGGGGGTAGTTACCGAGTATCTGGTCCAAACTTCTTTCCATTAGGAGTTGCCCACGTTGATTGAATGTGTTTGACTCACGTGCCTGAATTAATGTCATCCTTACCCTTTTATTATACTTGAAAGGGCCATTTACGATTAGATTTTAGGCGTCAGGTCCATCCTTTAATACAAGCAAATGATTAAAATAACCTTAGGACATTCACCTTGCCCAATAATATTCAAAGACAATTCACTATGACTAATTTATTCATTTTTTTAATTCGAATGATTTATCCATCCAAGAATCTTTTGGCCGTTTTCGTGATGGGTATATAAACAACGCAACCCCAACAGATTTTCATTCAAACTTCACAGCACTGACTCAAGTAGTACCATAAAAGAAAAGCACGAGAAAATTTGTGGGCATATATACACATACAAAACCCAATTGTGAGCATAAGAAAACTTTAGTGCATTTCTGTTTCCAAAGAGATGGATTTTGATTCTCAACTCTTCCTCCACCAATACCAAAACCTCCAATTCTTCCCTTCAAATTCCTTTGCCTCTGGAGAACCTTTCTCATGGGATGATGACTTCTTTTTCTTCAACAACAACACCAGCACCAACCTTAATCCCTTCAACCTAAGCGACCACTCAACATCACAACCACAAACCAAAGAATCATCAATATCTTCCTCAGCATCCAACAACTCTTCAGGATCTCTTGGGAGCCTTGAGTCACAAGAAGTCTCCTCCAACACCAACATCACAACCTATAATAATATCTCACAAGCTAGAGATAAATTAACTCATCATGCAACCTCACCACCACCACCGCCGCCACAACCAACACAACAACCAAAACCATCACAACCAAAGGAAAGTAACAAAGAGGAGAAGAGAGTGTACAGAGGAGTAAGGAGGAGGCCATGGGGGAAATTCGCAGCCGAAATAAGAGACTCAACAAGAAATGGGGTTCGAGTTTGGATTGGGACATTTGACACAGCTGAGGCAGCAGCTTTGGCTTATGACCAAGCAGCTTTGTCCACAAGGGGTTCCGTGGCAGTGCTGAATTTCCCTGAGGAAGTGGTGAGGGAGTCACTGAAGGACATGGCCAGCAACAACAAACCCTGCAGTTCGTGGGAAGATGGGTTTTCACCTGTGTTGGCACTCAAGAGAAAGCACACCATGAGAAGAAAATCCAGCAACAACAACAAGAAGAGCAAGAGGGTTGAAAGGGATCATCAGTTAGAGTTAGAGAGCAGCGATTCACACGAAAGTAATGTGCTGGTGTTGGAGGATTTGGGTGCTGAGTATCTAGAGCAACTCTTGACCTTGACTTCACCTGAAACTCAATGTGTTTTTTAGGTGCTTTTTTTTTTTTTTTTTTTTTGGGGCCTTCCTTGTGGAGTTGTTCATTGACTTTTAACCTTGTATTCTTTCATGACTGGATCAAATGTTCATGTTCGGATTCATCCTCTATAATTAATTTCGTCATCTCGCTCATTGGATTTCTTCTATTGTAGTTCAAACAAAATGAGAAAGAAAAAAAAAAAAAAAAAAGCTCTAATTGTATTCATAAAAACTGCGTTTAAGATTTTTTTTTTCCCTCATAACCGAGTGATAGTAATGTATACGACTCTATCGAGGGAATGAAAATATGTCAACATCAATCTTCTTTCTATGCACCTATTGCTCACAAAGTTAGATGTATTAAGCCATTTTTTTTAGTTTAGAAATTGTTCACATAATTTTGAATAAAAATGGTAGTTAATAAAATTCTTTCTAAAGTAACATTTTAAAATTAACATTCTTAATATTAGAAATCAAGTTTGTCCGAAATCACATAAGTTCGTCGCAGCACTTTTGGATAAATAATATATAATAGTTATATTATTAATTTAAAATGTAAAATATATGTGACATAAAAAATTTATTAAACCGTTTAATATTATCTGTTTTAGTACACAGGTGTATTAAAAATTTATCCAACATACATATGATTGGTGCTTGCCTTGACTTGACTTTGTCTCTTTTTGATTATGTGTTAAATTTGAATAAAGATTATATATTTAAATAATTGTAACCCAATGTAGAAGAAAGTGGTACAATCAAATTATTATAAGGATAGAGATATTATAGAGATCTCAAATATAGAGAAGAAAAAGGGAGGTATTTGGGGACAAACAGTGAGTTTCTCTAATATTGAAAAAGAGATTTTAGAGGTGTTTACAAGTGGTTTCTTAAAATCCTTTTACAAATGGAGAGGAGGACACATATATATGGAAGTTTGAAAACAATGGTGTTTTCTTCTATTAAATCTTCTGTTTGACAGGTTTAGAGATTCTTGGCAAACAATAGTTTGGCATCTTCGGTGTTTAATAAAGCATGGTCGGGTATTGTCCCTTAGCGTGCGAGATTCTGGTTTGGTTTTGTTTAGTAGGAAAGGCTATGCAAACTAGGTATTTTTCAACCTATCGAAGCAATATGTCCTTTTTGCAATCAAGAAGTACAGACAATGGCACATGTCTTTTGCACCTACTATGTCTTATGGAGTATTTGGGCAGATATTCTGAATTGGTGAGATTTGCATAGTCAGGTCTTAATAAGCCAATAAATTTCTTTTAATCATGGAATGGCTTTACTATTTTCGCCATGGAAAAGAAAGTGTGACTTTGCATATTTTTTGTGGTCATATGGAGCAGATGGAATATTAGGAATAGAGTGATTTTTGAGAAGGAGCATATAAACTAAGAATTGGAAAAGAGGAAGATCAAATTGACATGGAGCTAGTAGATAAAAATGTGGCTTGAGAAGAAGCGTCTATACTCAAAAGATCTATGTTCTAATCCATCTTCTTTAAACATATGGAGGTCAATATATATGGAGGAATACCAGTTGACGTAGTCGCAATTATGGGAAGACTGAAGAAATGTGTCGTGCCTCCAGGAGAATTCCAGCAGACTGCTTTGTGAGGTAACAGCTACTGGAGGTGGTGTAACAGCTTTGGTATGCAGCATACTGCACAAGGGTTGAAACAAATTTTCGGAGACTGATTGGAGTATAGCTCATGTGCTCTATTGTCTTTTTTTAAGCTTCAATATCTTTAAATCTTTGTGTTAATTTGTTTCGCGGTAGATGTGTTTTGTGGTTTTGCCTTTATTTCTATCATCCTTTGGACGATGCTGGTTTTGGCTTTGTTTCTTTGGAGGGTGTTAGCTCTTTCTATCGAAAATAAAAATCGTAATAATACTAAAAAATCTAAATCTTAATGATCTTGTTGGGACAATTCTAAATTTTTTTAAGGTTTGGACAATTATAATTTGGACTAGAGACAAAGTTGAATTTTTCATTGTAAAAAATAAAGACAACTAAATTGCTCGAAATTTATATTTTCGTAGAGTATTAATTCATTAAAATTGTTGTAAAAATTCAAACCAAAAAGTTACTTATTGTTTTCACAAACTTATTTTACTTTTCCAATCTATCTATGGTAAAGGGGAGGTTATATTTTAAACTATGTCATAATTACAATAATTGTCATTACAGAAATATTATATATAATTGTTATGGCTATATGGGCCACTCACAATCTGATTGGTTCTACGGTTATATTCTAAGTTATTAGGAGCAGGGATATTGCCCCACGCTGATGTATTGTAACATTCTTTTAATACGTTAATATATATTTGCAGACAATAGGATATAGTTTTTCCAGTCAAAAAAATAAGGATATTGTTTTTAATTTTTGTAAAAGGAATATAGGATTTAATATCAGTTTCTTTGTACTGTTTTATCGATAAAGCCAACCGACACCTCAAAAGAAGGAATTATTCATATATTATAAATGGGATTTTTTTTTCGATATCTTGTTTTTATAAATGTATCAATATCCTTTTGTATTAAATAGTTATGATTTAATTATAAGTTTTATAGATGTTAAGTATAATTAAAAAATAATTTTTAAAATTTATTAATTTAAATTAGTGGAATATATGATAAATTTTTAATCACAAATAATTAAAGAGTATTAATACCCTTAAATTTTATATAGAGCATTTTTTATATATTTTTATTAAATCTAAAGAGCATTTTTTTTTATTAAACCTAAAGAGCATTTTTTTTTCTCCAAGTATGTACTTGATAAGAGAGTAAGAATAAGGGATCCATCAAAAAAGAAAAAGAATAAGAGAAATAGAATTTTATAAATTAATTTTATGCATAATTTTATATATAAAATTAATTTATAATATTTTTAATTTAAATACATTGATAGTATAAAATAATTTTATATTATTAGTCAATAGAAATAGTGAAAAATATCAACTCATACAAATAACTACCAATTATAATAAGGGACCCACTATGATTTCTCACTTTTCCCTATTTCTATTAGTTGACAGTGTAAAATTATTTTACAATATTAGTGCATACCAATTAAACTCTTATTTTTATTCCTCTATCAAATATATATATAAATATATTTTTTATATTTTTAACTAGAAACAATCATGTTTGTAGTGGGGGTTGAGGCACCTTAACTGTCCCTTGCTTGGTCACATTTTTTTTTCTCTGTTTTACCCATATCAAATATCCTCTGTCTACTCTGCTTATTCTTTTTTATAGTTTAAACACTAGGATAAAATTGTAAAAATATGCACTACCATATCCCATGTTACATGTTGGTTACTCTTTTCCAGTTTCACTAGATGACCAACGTGCGGGGCTCTGAGCCTGTCCGCAGTGTTAAACCACACGCAAAACGAATGCGAAGATCGCTATGGAGGAGGAGGAGTTATTCTTGATGAGAAAATGCAGATTGTCAACAATAGTGAAAAAATAAGGGAAAGTCTTTGATGGGTGGTGGCTCTTAATAGAAATATATTGGTATTATAAAGAATTTGTATTTTTTTTTAAACTTTTTGATATTAATATAAAATAAGAATGACTTTATATACTAATAATATAAAATAATCAATTGAAGTTTACAAAAGTGCTAAGACATGTCATTTTAAATTAAGTCTATATAACTAATCATTATAATTTGACACTTTTATTTATTTCAACTGATTGATAATATAATTTTTTTATATTATTAATACATAAAAATTATATTTTTTTAGGGAGTACATAAAAATTATTTTTATAAAATTATAATTCATATTAAAATATTATTAACTATACTAATACTAAAGATACAGATGGACAGAGATGACAGTGTAATAAGAAAGTTAATTATACTTACTATCACTATTTGTTCATAAAAATACTCTGCAGATATATTAAGTTAATTCAAATCGTGATTTGTTATGCGTAAGAAACTAGTTTTTTTTTTTCTTCTTCTTGACGTGCGCAAGAAACTGGTTCAGTTATCCCATGTAGTTAAACGCATGTGTAGTTAAAGAGATTCTTACATTAGTATCCTCAATTTATTATGTGTATCAAATTGATAAGCTATAATATATTACTAAATATTAATTAATTATAGGAAAATGCATGTTGGTCCGTATTTTTACCCGAAGATGAATAATCCGACTGACATGACAGCATGTATAATTATAAGTCCCCGTATGAGACCTCTCTTTTCATGTTTTTTGCAGTTTTTATCTTGTTAAGTGTATCTGGTAACTGATTTATGGTATTTTATTCTCACACTCTAGCACCACTCTTAATTATATAAATTATTATATCTAGTCGAAACCCATTTTGGTTGGTCCGATAGTCGATACTTTCTTAACTTGATTGAATACGCCGAGCCTATTAAAATATCTCAATAAACTTAATTATGCTACGTCACAAACTTTAACCGACACAATCCTTTTGGTAAATTTGTACTGGGCCGTTGGCTGGGTTGACGTTCTTTCGCTGCGTTCACCGCCCAATGACATCATGAATAAATTTTTTTATATAATATTTATGATCCAATTATTTACATAAACGATAAACAATTGCGCCAGCTAAATTAGGTCTAGACGGAACTAACAAAAGTTTGGTCAAGGAATAAGTCAGATGGACTATTAAGAAAAAGAAAAGAGTTAAGTACCACTTTAATCCCTAAAATTTAGAAATTAACTCTTTACTTTCTGAAGTTATATTTCGTGGGCCACTTTAGTCCTTGATTAGTCAACTGTCAGTTAACTATTACAATTTTACTGATATATCACGTTAAATGACATGTCAGTATGCCACATGGCACATTATGTGGCACAACATCTGACATGGCATGCCATGTGGTGAAGTACCATGACAACCTCTAATGTGGCATGCCACGTGGTGTAGCCCTCTAATATGGCATGTTAACGTGTCATCAATTTTAAATTAATTCAAATTAGTCCTTAAAATTTCTAAATGTGTCAAAATAGTCCCTGAAATTTTTTAAATATGTTAAAATAGTTCAAAATTCCTAAATTTATTCTCTTCTCCTTCACAAGCTCTAAATCTTTAATCTTCCTTAAACTCACTAATTTCTTGCCTATTTTCATACCCTATTTAGACTAGATCCTTTCCATATAGAATAATAGGAAGATAATATATAAAAATGAAATAATAAAATACAACAAATAATTTTAATGTAGCTCATTTTAGTTCAATATCCGAGAATATCTCTAAACTTGACAAATATTTATAAGCATACTTATGTAAAAAATATAAATTTAACATGTTTTATAAAAAATTAAATAAATAAAATATTAATTTTTCAATAAAAATTAACAAAGAATAGATTATAAAAGCAAAAGTAATAGAACACTCAAAAAAATTTTAAAATATTCAAAATACTGAATATGGTCGAGTTATTGTTTATATATGAACTAATTAGCCATCATTCATTCATCAAGAGTTGATTTACCTAATTGATCTTTTACTCATATTTTATTTTAAGTTAGATTTAATTTGTTGTTATTTTATTAATTAGTTATTTGTAAGTACTTATATAGATAGACACTTAATAAATTTGAACATATTCTTTGCGGCAAAATTAGGTTAAGCATTTTTCTTATATTAAATTATAGTCTTTTAATTTAAAAAAAAGAAAAAGAAAAAGAAAAAAAAGTTGATTAAGTGACATTGATGGAGTTTTTATGACAAATGTATCAATTAAGTGCATATTTGAAAATAGTTATTTTGAGAAAAATAATCATTTTTTTAAATTATAATTTTAGAAAATTCTTTTGATGCATCAATTGCATTAAAGTTTTAAATTACAATCTTATCTAATTACCAAATCATTTACCATTTTCTAGTGATGTGTTTTAGAAAACTTTTGATTATAAATTATTTTGAATTTTAAATTAGTTAATCCTAAACTTTAAATATTAAATTAAACAAGATAAATAAATATTTAGAATATTAATCAAATCTATTTAAATGTTAAGTTTGAATGTAATAATTTTTAATAATTTTGTAACTTATTAATCTTAATCCATTTTAATTTATTTGTCATTTTAATATGATGCACAAACTTCTATGTGGAAAGGATCTAGTTTAGGTAGAGTATGAAAATAGGAAAGAAATTAGTGGGTTTAAGGATGACTAAATATTTAGAGCTTGTGAAGGAGAAGAGGAGAAATTTTAGAATTTTCGACTATTTTGACACATTTTAAAAACTTCAGGGACTATTTTGACATATTTAAAAATTTCATAAACTAATTTGACACATTTTAGAAATTTCAGCGACTAATTTGAACCAATTTAAATTGATGACACATGGCATGACTCATCAGCATGACGCATGGCATGCCACATCAAAGGTTGTCATAGTGCTTCATCACGTGGCATGCCATATCAGATGTTGTGCCACATGGCGTGTTGACGTAACATATTAGCAAATTGTAACAGTTGGCTAATTAGGGACTAAAATGACCCAAGAAATATAATTTCAGGAACTAAAGAGTTAATTTTCAAATTTCAGAGATTAAAATGATACACGCATACAATTTTATGGATTAAAGTGGTACTTAACTCAAAAAAAATCAAGATTTAAATTCTAAAAAAGGTAATTATTAAAAGTCTCTTAGTCAAATACATTAAAAACCAAAAATTAGGTCTAGATCTTTTTAAAGATTATTTTTTAACAATTATTTTTAGAATAAAAATATTTCTTTAATTTTTTATTAAATATTTCACTTTTATTTAATATTTTTTTCATTCTGTAACAAATATTTGTAGGACTAATTTTTTAAAAGATATTCATTATTTTTTTTAGTCAATAAAGATATTCATTAATTGATAATTAAAGATAATAACTTGTATGCAATAGATAGATATTGCAGAACTAGTTAAAAAGAAAAAATAAAATCTTTTTCCAAATTAGGCCCTAAAACCCGGCTGAATTTATTTCATCCTACTTTATACACATTATTGTACTGCTAGCCCAACCCAGATGGACCAATACAGAACTCCAAAGGTCACACCCATAATTGTTGACCAGAACTCTTCTTCTTCATTTTTTTTTTTTGTTTTTGTTTTTGTTTTTGGGTAAGAAACGAAACAAACACAGTTTATAAGAAGATTAATGATATCATCATAATCAAAACAAGAAGAAGATTAATGTACTAAAACATGGTTTATAAGATTAATGGTATCATCAGAACAAGCAATATATGACAATATATGATAATATCTATAATGTATTTATTACTTTACAATCAGTATAATTGTAATATAGTAAAAGTTGTTTCACTAGAAATACTACACTCGTCTATCAACAAATTTTTAATAATTTAAGATAATATTTAATGCTATAAATAATTAAATGAACTTCTATATATGTTTAATATTTGATAATTAATATATTTTCCTACTTTGCAGTTTAATTACTCTTTTTTTTTTTTCTATTTTGTGGGTGTTTTTTTGGAGGGGGGTGTGGTTCAGAAATCAGTCTCTTTTTACGTCTGCACTCATCATGGTATTTTTCTTTTGGGTCTTAAATAACTTCACAAAGTTAAGATGGGTTTGGCGTGTGTTTGGGGCCAACCGAACTGTTGCCGGGGGTTTAGACCGAAGGCCCATCACAATGACCGGTGAGCCAAATTTGTTTGTTTGTGGGTGATTAAAGGGTCAGACACCCAACAAACAACGAAGGAACTAAAGGCAGCAAACGAGATCTAGGAAACCAAACCTTCGACCAAAAATATTAGGAAATTAACCACGTTCCAGACATGTTCGATAGAAAATGAGAGGTGTCCACCTTTAGATTAATAAAGTATACTGTGTGTGAGGTCTATTATAATTTAATGATAGATATTCCCTATTTTTCATTTTAGAGTCAAGTTCACTTCATAAAAATTTTATCGATTTATTCAAAAGCTAGAAAATTTATGCCTTCTTTGTTATTTGAGGGGAGAATGCTGGAGATCCAAAAATGTTTGTCAAAATTAAGCAGCCACAATGATGAGATATGCTATTGATATTTGGATGAATAAATGAATCCTATTATTTTATTTTAGCCAACTATCCTATGATTGTCAAATATTATGACAAAAATTTTCTACTGATAGCGTTTCTCTGTTTGGGGTTAAATAGGAGGTTGATTCAAATTTCAAGGTTTGAGCCATCAAGCACAATAGTCGATTATATTTTCTTTGAATTTTTAGAACTGTTTTTTCAATTAAAGAACTTTATCATTATAAATGTTTTAAAAATTTTAAATGATTATTATAATAATCAAATACTGAAATAATATAATAATATGTGATTCAATATTAACATAAAAAAATTTAATTTATAATAAATCAAAATTAAATACAAAATTGATGTGATAAATAGTGAATGGAATAGAGTAAGAAAAATGTCTTACTACAAGAGTATCAGAAAGTTTCTCTATTTTTTTTTTAATAAGTTGGCTCTATTTGCACTTTTCTATATTCAATTATAATTTCATGTTAAAATTGTAATTTTTAGATTTTAATTAATTTCTAAAATTATGCTAAGATTGTAAAATAAATTTTATATAGAAAAAATAGCTCATTGTTTAAGTCACTAGGAGTAATATAATAGTGAGAGGATTGGATAGCATGCATGAGGTTGGAGTCCAACTATCAATGTCGCTAATATGTTAAAACAAACAAAAGCCAATTGTTTGAGTTTTTTCTTAAAAAAATAATAAAATTCTTTCATCATTAATTGGGAAGGCTGTTCCAAAAAAAAAAATTGAGAATGGTATGAAAGACTATGAATAGGCTATTGAAAGTCATACATTTAAGGTTTCATCCAAAAAATAAAAATTGAGCTCCTAGACGAGATGAGTTGCATGCTTTATTTTATAAGAGTCAATGGGATATTGTGGGCAAATTCTATTTGTCAATTGGTGTCTTGAATTTTTGAAGATCCTGAGAAAATCTATTCCATTAATCAAACATTTATATCTCTTATCCCAAAGATTGAGAAACCCGAACTTGTTAAGCATTTTCGACATATTAACCTTTGTAACGTTAGTTATAAGTTGGTAACAAAGATTCTGGCTATCAGAATGAAGAGGATCATGCCCAAGATCCTTGCTCCTACTCAGTGTGGTTTCATTCTTGGCAGGTGTGATGTTAATAATGTTATTGTTGTTTAAGAAGTGATTCATAAAATGTGATACATTAAAAGTTATATGGCTATTAAACTTGACCTTGAAAAAACTTATGACCGGCTATTTTAGAGTTTCATTATTGATTCCTTAAAAGATTGGGTTTGAGCAGTCATTTTATTAATTTAATTTGGTATTGCATTTCTTCTGCATCTGTGAATATCCTTTGGAATGATAAATGCATAGGTGATTTTGATCCTCCTAGGGGAATTAGACAAAAAGGCCCAATGTCCCCATATCTCTTTGTTATTTGCATGGAAAAGCTCTCCCACCTTATTCAAGTGGTGGTTTTGCAAGGTTATTAGAAGCCTATTATGATTTCTAGAGGTGGTCCGTAGATCACTCATCTTTGCTTTGCAGATGACCTTTTTATCTTTGTAGAAGCTTCCTCGAATCAGGTGGAGGTGATTGGTGCATGCATGTCTAGATTTGTTTTGTAATAGTTCTGGCCAGAAGTGAGCAAAGAGAAGACTAAGATATACTTTTCCCAGCATGTGAATCATGTCAGAGCCATTGAAATTGATACAGCCTTTGGTTTTACTCTCACTCACAATTTAGGTAAATGCCTGGGGGCACAGTTCCATCATCTTGCAGTTTCTTCAAGCTCTTTTAGCTACATGATTGAGAAGTTATTACAGCAGCTTAGCTCTTGGAAAGCATCAACATTATCGCTAGTAGGTCCTTGACTCCTACTTGTCCAATGCAAACTTCATATCTCCTTATGAAAGTTTGTGACTTTATTGCCAAAATTTGTAGAAATTTTTTGTGGGGAGATTCAAATGGTAGAAGGAAGCTTTATTTGGTGTCTTGGGAACTGGTTTGTCAAGAAAAACACTTTGGAGGTTTGGGTTTGCAGCATACTTGGAATGTAAACTTGGCTTTTATGAGTAAACTGGGTTGGGGATTAATTCATAGGGGGGATGAGTTGTGGGTGCAAGCTCTTAGGACCCGTTACAACTGTGGATTTGATCTTATACCTCGTGTTCATCCTTCCAGGAATTGTTCTAACACTTGGAAAGGTATTTATGCTACCTACTCTGATGTATAGCATAACATGCGTTGGCGCATAAGGATGATAACACTACCCAGTTCTGGAAAGATAAATGGGTGCCCGATGGTCAGAGACTTCAGGACATTGCTTTACGTCCCATTCCTTACCACCTTCTGGATTCCAAGGTAAATAATTTGGTGAATCATGTAGGTAAGTAGGATTGGCAATTTCTTTCTCCATTCTTGCCCAATCATGTTCATGATTTGCTTGCAACTTTGCCAACCCTGTTTGAGGAAGCTGGACCTGATTCGTTGATTTGGCTTCCTAGCCAAGATGGTGATTTTAATGTTAATTTGGCTCATTCTGTTATTGCTGGCTATGACATTTGCAATACAGACCCCCTTTTTAAACTTATTTGGAAATGGGAGGGCTTGGAAAGGATTAAGCTCTTCCTTTGATTGGTGGCTAATGATGCGCTTCACACTAATGAGCTTCGACATTCTTGTCATTTATCTCCCCTGCCAGACTATCAAGGTTGCAATATGGGTGTCCATGAAGTGATTCTTCATACTCTAAGAGACTGTCCTACTCGAGGTGATTTTTGGCATTGCTTGGTTCCTCCTCATCATTGGCCTGATTTTTTCACTACCACGCTTAGAAGGTGGCTGATATCAAATCTTCCTGCGATTTGGCTTGCCGAAGGTCAATCTTGGGGCTATGTGTTTGTTTCAGCCCTTCATTTCTTGTGGCAAATGAGCAATGAAGAGAATTTCTTCATGTCACCCCCCATCCTAACCTGATTTATCACCGATTCTGGTAGCACTTCAAGAATAATTTAGTTCCAGATTCTCATCGTAATTTGATTGTTGTTAAGTCCACTAGAGTGAAATCATTTATTTCATGGAGGGCTCCTCTTGAATTTTGGCTAAAGCTTACTAGTGATGGCTCAGTTCGAAACCATAGGCTTATTGTGTGTGGTGGAGTTTTTCGTGATGCAGCTGGAAGACATAGGAGATCCTTTGCTGCTAACCTCGGTAGTTGTTCGATAGTATTGGCTGAATTGTGGGGTGCTTATTATGCTTTAAACTTGCTTGGTCATTGGGTTATACAAGACTAATTTTTGAGCTTGATTCCAATAGTGGAATCTGTCTTGTTCAGAATACTACAAATGGGCATCATCCTTTTGCAATCTTGATTGGGAAGATCCACCAATTGATTAATTAGACCTGGGAGGTCCAGATTCATCATGTGTTTAGGGAAGCTAATAGAGTATTTTTTGTGAGCCTCTAATTGGTCTTAGTGAGATTCTTGCGAAGGATGAAAGAGGAGTGGCTTTGCCTAGATTGATTACATGGTTTCTTTGTGTGTCGGGCATAAGCCCCGATACTGTAGGAAACTATAAGAAAAAATTATATCTTATTTGCATTTCCTTTTCCCTTAAGATTGTATGGACTTAATTTAATCCTAAAAATTAATCCATAAAAATAAAATTGTCTAAATTTTTATAAAGGCTATTTAAATTATATCCCTAAGCAATATAGGACTTGACACACATCCATGTTTAGGACTGGATATTTGGAATATAAAGTTTGAAAAATTAAATATCTATGAATGGCTCAATATCAAATACATTTGAAATGTAAAGTTTGAAGAGTTGAATATCTATGAATGACCAATATCAAATACAATATAGAGTCTGATACCATATTAAAATTGTAATCTTAACTCAACCCAAAAGTTAGATTATGGCGAGGGCTGCCCAATTTCTTATAGAGGTTATTCTAGCCATATCTTCCTAAGCAATGTGTGACTTACCATTTTCAGTACACAGTAATCGATCTTTACCGGGTTTACAGGTTAGTATTCCCTTACGTGCTATATCTGCAACGGTTTCCCATCCCTCTATTGTGCAACGTGCAATGCAAATTCTGTTGCAGATGTTATTTGGGAGCAACCTACCTCGCAATGTCTGCAATATATATAACGTGTAGCACAATTAGAAGCGAACTTTTTGGTTGGTGCGTAGAAAGAGGACCCATGAGCAAAAGAGGCAGGCAGTGACAGAGACACATACAGAGTGATATAGACGCAAACAACCAATTAGAATTAGTGCTCTCTACTATTTCATGTTCTTCTTTCCACATCAACCCAATGTTTTCTTTTGAGATTGGCTGGTTTTTTTCTGCAGACAAAAATATCTTCAGTTGATTTGGCCCCCAACATGGACCGTGTAACAGCATGCAATGCAGTGCAATCTTCTGTGCCATGACATGACAAAGTCAAATTCACTTGCTACAAAGCAAAGTTGTGGACTTTCATGGAAGCTGCTCAGTTGTGATTTCCGTTGGGTAGATGGAGAGAAAAGTGAGACCAGTAGAAACTGTATGCTAAAATGGGCGACTACTTTATTTTAACTTGTTTATTAATTTTTTTATGATAAAAAATTTATGTTGAGGGAAATATCAAGCCAATTTACGTTAAATTATGTTTTCAAATTTATCTAACATTTACAAGTTACAAAAGTGCTTATAGATAATTCATTAGTTAAAAAAAGCCTCAAAAATCAAACTTAAGTTATGATAATATATGAGCAGAAAATGATCAAGTGAGTCAACTAGCTAACTTGTTTACTTTTTCTATTCATTTGGCTTCCCACTAAGCTATGGTGGTCCATCCACATGCGCAATATCAAACACTTAGAAACTTAGAACCTCCCACCTCCTTGCTTGTTTATTATATATATATATATATATATATATATATATATATATATATATATATATATATATATAAACAACGAAGAGGAGAAGATTTACTTCAAGATTTGTTAAATAACTATTAACTAGTAAAAGGATAATTTATTAAAAATAGTAGTCAAATTTAAAGTTGGATTTAATTTGAATATATTGTCGGTGTTAAAAACTTTTACACAAACATCCAATCGTGTATTGTCATATCAGCAAAAGTATTTGATATAACCACCCATTATTTGAATGGTCATGCAAATGAAAGGTTTTGATTGGATGATAATGTAAAAATTTTTTACACTAACAGTATATCCCAATTAAACTCTTTAAGGTTATATATGAACAAATATTTCTCCAAGAATTTGGCTCAAATGGTAGGAAATTCGTTCTACTTTAAACTTTGGCCTTGAAAAATGGACATATTTGGACATGGGACTAGTATCATGGCAGCTATATGGTGGAAAGGATTTGTGAATTTTATGCATTACATATGCCTTTAGAATTACTCCACTTTCTTGGGCACCAATGACAATAGTCACTTCACTCTTCCAAAACAATGCAAACCCTTGGCACACATATGTCTGTCATATATACTTCAAATTATTATTATTTTGGTTTTTCTAACCAGTGGCCAAACATTGGCTAAGGAAGCGTTTAATTAGGTTAAATTTGGACAAACTGATTGTAAAAACAGAATTAATTTAATTTTTTGAAATTATTTAATGGTTGTAAAAATAGTAAAATACCTTAGTTAAAGAAAAATAATAACAATTTATTTGTGATATGTTCGAATAAAAAAAAATTATTTGTGATATGTGTGTTTTTAATTCTTGGCAACCAACTTAGCTCTCGAGGAATATGTAAAAGAAAAACAGCCTTCCTATCATTCATCTTCTTTACTTTCACTGTAGACTTTGAATAAATTCAATCAGCAAGGCCTGTGGCGATCCTTCTGCAATGTCTTCGGTTCTACCCTTTTTTTTCTTTTTAAGGGTCTTTTCACTTATCTTTATCTTTTTTTTTTTTTTCCTTCTTTTCTTGAACTGAATTTATCATAATAGCATATTATAAGAATATGCTCGTAAGCTAATTAGGGTTGGGTAGTGTTTGACTTAATCCGGTCTTGACCTAATATCTGTTTTAACTAAGCTAATTTTTTAAAATTCGATCATAATTCAACTAATAGCTTGATTGAACCTAAATCAGTCTAAGATATTCGTAAACATGTAAAAAAAAAAATCATTAATGTTTAGTTGATTCAAGTGATTCAACACTTATTCTCATTAAAGGATGTTTTAGGTTTAAATTTTGTGGATAAAAAAAAAACTAACACAGGGAAATCTTTATATGTATAGTGGATTAATCTGATCCAAGTCAAATTAATTAAAGTTCAATTGGTTTCGAATACTAGTGATTTGGACTTTTTAAAAAAAAAAAGTTTAAACTATGAATTTTTTTATTTGGCGCACAAAATACGAATATTTATATGTGATAAATTCTTCTTCAAGAATTTCTCACAATCAATTAATTTTTTTTTATAATAGCATCAATTAATTATTGTTTCTCTTAACATATCAATTAATTTTCTGTTGGAAAATCCCTACCTTTTTTAGGAATCTTATTTAGGTTGGGCTAGATTAATCAAATTTTTGGTAATAGGGCTTGAATACCGGTGATTCTATTGAAATAAAAAAGATTAGTGGTGTATTTTTTACAATGATCTAATTTTACGTTATAGAAGACATGGCAAAATATCCCCAACTAATTATCTATCATTCTATGTTGTCCAATTAGACATGGATTCATTTCAATTCATTCATTAGTCGAGTTCTTGGTAATAGAGCTCGAATACTAGATGGATACTGAATGGTCTATGTTTGATTACAACTATCATTTTTAAGTCCAGTACTAAGGGTGTTTACAAGTTGGTTTAATTTGGACATAAAATATAAAAAGAAAATCTTAATTAATCAAATTTAATTAAGTTAAATTTTTTTTAATCTTTCATCTATTCAAACTAAATATTCAACCAAAGATCAGATTGATTTAATTTTTTTTTTTACGGGCAGATTGATTTAATTTTCAATCATTTGATTGAAGTGAAAAAGATCCAATTTTTAATCTTTCTCCAAATTGTTAACTTCTTAGCTGAATTATTCTTTTGTACTCTATAGAGAAAGAAATTTTTTCCTTCATAAAGCATATTAGCTCTTGATTTTGAATATTGAAGAGATAGAAAGAAGGAATGTGAGAGATAATTTGATCGTAAGTATGTGTGGTGGAGGAAGAAAAATTTTTCCTCCATGAACATACAAGAAATTTTCCTTCTCAACCACTGACAATAGGACAAAATTAAGACATAAAACAGTTAAAATTTAGGTGAGTGAGAGTTTGAAGAAGAAAAGAATGAACAAATTAATTACTACCCTAAAATACACAAATTTAAATGTATAGAAGAATTTTGAACATGCCATTTCAGTTATGAAAAATTTTAAAATAAATGCTACAAAATAAGATGTAATATGGTTTTCTTATACATTATATGGTGGTTATTTTTTGGTATATCAGCGACAATGAAATTCAAATCCCTAACCTTAAGTATACTATCTAAATTCCTCACCACTAGACCACTCATAATAGCTTATATAATATGGTCCTTTAATGACAATGAAATAAAATACTTAAAAATTTACTAGAAATATAATAACAAATGATTTTTATTCTAGAAAATATCATAGTCTTGGCCTCCTTCAAACAAATTCCTAGATCCACCCTTACGAGTAGAGCATTAGATGATGTTTAGGGTTGATACATGTGTGGAGGGAAAAATACTCATTGGATTGAATAAATCATGTTAGGAAGGGATAGTAAAGGTATTGGCTAAATAAAACCAACAATCTCTCCCAACTATCAGTTAAGGAATTTGAATCCAGAACCTTATTTTGATACTCTTTGTTGGATCAAACGCTTATCATTAGAACAAAAATTAGTAAAGGTAAAAATTTATTTTTTTTTTAAAAAAAAAGTTTCTCATAACTGCATTAAGTGTAAATGGTTGTACTCCTTAGAGGCACTATGAATTGAGATATTAAGCCCGCGAAACTTTAAAGATGATGCTAACCTAACAAAACTAACACTTATGTGGCAAAGATTTTTGTTGATTTTATTTTACCAGCATCACTTTTAGGATTTAATGAACTTAACATCCTAGCCTATAATGCCTATAATGGGTGCAGTTTCTTATGCTAGATGCAATTCTAAAAAACTATAAGGAAATAAAGTTGCACCCTTACTAACAGCTATAACTTTTGACTTAGTGGTAAGCGCTTCAACCTACAATTTTCTTTTTGGGGTGAATTGCCCTTATCACCTTTCAAGTTTGAAGAAATTGCAACTAACCTTATTCTTTTTCCTAAATTGCACTTACTCCCTCCAAATTTGAAGAAATTGCATCCCGCCTCACACTCATATAGCACTTAACTGTGTTGATGGAATATTTGAATAGAATATTCTACCTAATTAGAGCAAAGTGTTAAATTTCAAAAAGTGCATTTTACGGGATTCACCGGAACTCGAAACTCAAAATTCCGGTTCAACAATGTATAACGTGTTTAGGGTTAGGGTTTCAAGTTTCGTATTCTAAGTTCCAACTTAATAGAGTCCCTTCTTCTTTTTTCCAAGTTTTCAAGTTCCAAATTCAGCAGAATGAGTTTCATTTCTTTATTGTTCTCAAATTTTCGAATTTTGAGTTCCATGTTTAGCATACCTAGCACTATTAAAAAAGTTTTATCGGACTACATAAGCGGGGCATTGATGCCCTTTGTTAGCCAAGGGTCATTAAGTGACACGTTGAACTCGAAACTCCGAGTTATGTGTTCCGATGTGAAATACGTAAAATACACATTTTTAAAGTTTAACACTTTTTCGGGTTAGATAGAATATTCTATTCAAATATTATTTCAACACTGTTAAGTGCTATATGGGTGTGGGATGAGATGCAATTTATTCAAACTTGGAGGGGCTAGTTGCAATTTCTTTAAACTTGGAGAGGATTAAGTGCAATTTACCCTTTCTTTTTTTTAAAAATGGTTATCCTCACAATTCCACTCCGAACAAACACAGCCATTGAAATTGCTGTGCTTTTGCGGCGAAAAGACATCAGATACTAATAATTGCATTTTATCTTCGAACATGAAAATAATACAGAAGCTACCACGGCAGGTTTGATCAAATAATAAGAGGCTTTGTTTTTCACAATGTTTTCTTATTTTCGAATTCTTTAGAATGTTGCGTAAAGTAAAATTCATATGAATTTACTATGCCAACCAGAGAAAATTTTGAACTGATGTGGAGAATTTGACTCGGGGATAAATTCCAATCTTTTTATTCCAATAATAATAATAAAAAAAATCTCATATGTAAAAGGATATACCACAAGTGTTTGTCATAGAAAATAAGAAAACAATATAACGTGTGAGTTAATATAAAATCTACTAACAAAATAATTATATGGGAAATTGGGATCGGCTCAACAAATTTGTCATTTGTGGATTCCAGTAATAAAAAAAATAAATTATTAGTTATTTGTAGATGGTCATG
Organism: Pterocarpus santalinus; assembly: GCA_031439595.1. NCBI lineage: Eukaryota > Viridiplantae > Streptophyta > Magnoliopsida > Fabales > Fabaceae > Pterocarpus > Pterocarpus santalinus. The sequence continues at coordinate 67,320,287 of CM062532.1, forward strand.
ATATCATTTGTTACCTGTCTAAAGAATTATATAGTTTTAGTATTTGCGCCGTTTTGATCGTGCTTGGGTATCTCCTTTTGTCTTATATGTAAATTAAACATGCATTATCACCAGCTCCAGCTTGCAACTCATTTCACATAATAAAAGTAATGCGCGTAATTAACTTATTAGTTATTTTTGGTTTTAAATTGTCAGACTATGTTCCTGAGAAAAATGCAGATAAGATCAGCAAACTACTCTTATCCAAGTATAAAATGATGGTTTGCTATGGCATGCATTGAGAAAATAGTACATATTGATAGGTCATTTAAATCATTCACAAACAGTTTACAATCTTTCTTATATTTTGCGATTTTTTTGTAATATGAGAAATATGTAATTTGTCATTTTTGATATCAAAGAACTTTCTGTATTCTTCACGTCAAAGAAAAAAAAAACTTTTTGTATTCTTATTTTGTAGACATATGCACTTCCTGTAAAACATTTTGTAAAGTTTCATACACTTGAAAATACATAGACAAAAATAAATGCATTTTTAAACTGGAAAAGAGATTATTATAATTTCATCAAATTTTAAGGAATGTCATCGTAATGCATTGATTTTTTTTTTTTTTTTTGGTATTATGCATTGAGATTTTTAGTTATGGAAATACTATATGTCAACTATTCATGGATTTATAGGGCTGGGTCAAGCTTATTAGTTATTAGGCCATTGAGTTTTAAATGTCGGGGTCTATACAGTGTATCTCAAGTCCTATTTAACTATGTAAAGAAATGTTATTTGTATTTATTTTATAGACTCATTAAAAACGCATAATAAGAGAAAAATACATAAGATGGGAGATCCGGTGCTTTTTTTTTTTCAACACCCAATATCATGTGTCTTTCTTTCTTATTGTATATTTATGATAAGTCTATAAAATAAATATAAATAAAATTTTTCATAAATAATATTTTACCAAAAAATCACATTAATGATGCATATTTTATCTAAGTTTAAAGGAAAACATAATTTTGGCACAAGGTTACTGGTTGTTAGAGCACCAATAAACTCTTAGGAAAAACGTTCCAGGAGAAATAATTTAGAAGGGACGAAAAATGATAAATTAAATTAAAAAAATGACATAGGGAGTTTATTGAGTGCACATAGATTCATATATGGAGTTTAAGAAAGAAATTTTTTAAATTGAAAGGCCAAATTTTTAATGTATTTAATACATTAGAAATTTACCTTTTTTTTTAATTCCATAACTAGTGGTTTAAGAGTGCAATTTAGCAAAACCCTATATTGGCTTAGGTTAAGTTTGGTTGAAGCTAGAATTATCTTGACAATAATTAACCTTGAATTCAAGTTGATCGACCCATTAGTAGGGGTGCCATCTACGTGGGGCAAGGGCGGAGAGTGCCTCCCCGCAGCCCCAAACCTCCCCCGCCCCATCCCTGATGATAGCCGTGGTGGGTTTTCTCTCTCCATCCTCATTCCCATCTCCCTGCAGGTCCCCATGGAGATTCCTATTTGAAGCTTAAAAAGTTTTTAAGAAAAAAGGAAGAATCATAGTTTTTGTTTTTGACTTGTCACACTCAAAGTTTTGCATTTGCAAAAAAAAAAAAAAAATGGAGGAGGGGCTATGAAAGTGGCTAAGGAGTAGAGTAGCATGGGTGCAGGCATGCAGCACTATGCAATGGTGGTGCAACGGTGGCACGGCGCAATCTAGCTTAGGTGGTGGCGATATGCGATCTAGGATCTGCTTCGGTGGTGGCGCAATCTACTAATTGCTGCTGTGTGTTTCAACTATGGTGACTTGGCTAGGTGGAGAGGGGCTGGGAAGAAGAAAAGGGAAAGTGGGGGGCTTCACACAATCTGATTATTTCAAAAAAGGAAAGGAATGAAGAATGAGAATCTAAGGTTAAGTTAATTTAGAAATATTTTTAATTATTAAATTAAATAAATATTATGAAACATCATAAAGGCATATATATATATATATATATATATATATATATCTAGGGATAATATGGGCTCTTATAAGAATAAATTAATCTTTTTACACTTACAGATCCTAAGGAGGTAGGAAGGGTGATCCTCACCCCCATTCCCACAGAAGAAAAATTCCTGAATATAGATAGTTCCCGTGAAAATCGTCACCTGACGGGGATTTTTGACATTGGAACCCGCTCAAACTTATATGCATTTGACTAAGCCACGTGGTGAGCTGAACTCAACACGCGGACGGCTTGTCGTTTTCCAAATATATTTTTAGTTTTATACATAGAATTATGGCATAAAGTCAAATCCTATGATGACGTTAGTGGTGAAACGCCTAGTGGCTTCCTATTTACTACTTGTTTTAGATTTTAATCGCCGAAAGACCGCTATGAGGAGCAGTGGAGGAGCACCAAAGGTTGCCGACTCATCTTTATTCGTGCAATTGAATTGGAATCGTTCATAATGGAAGTGTTAATCATACTCCTTATACACTTTCGAAGGTTCATTTCAATCTTCTTGTTCACATCACAAATAAAATATATTTGGTTTCCATTCAGTTTATATCTGCCATGTTCGTTCCATCAGATTTGATATGATAAAAAGATATATGATCATTAGAGCAACCCCTGGTCGGCAGAGTAAAAGAATCATTAATTAGTTTAAACTTAAAATAGTTAAGTTGGTACATTTAATGAATAATTTATCTCAGAATATATAACCAGTCGCGTGATTTATAAAATGAAAATGAATATTATTAATAAATGGTTTCAAATAAAGCATATTATATGTAAACAATAATTGGAACGTGTGATGACTCACTTATTGAGATGCATAAGGAACTCAAGTTTAGTTTTCAAAATTCTTAATCGTCAGGAATGATTCCTTGTGCTGTTTATGGATTTTAAAATTAAATTGTTGCGCTTGATGTGGAGAAAGGATGTTATACAAGACGGGCATTCCCTTTTTTTAAGGTTGACAGCAGCGTACGTGAAGGTTGACTTCCACGAGCTTGATCAATTATACAGCATCCTGCCAATCTTCTTTTGGTACAGTATTATATATAGGAAGATAATGATCACTGGAGGATGTTAATACTCAAGGGTGTGATCGATACTAAGGCTTTGCCAGTAATTGTCTTTACAACTTCTTTAACAAATATATGAAAAGTCAAGGTATAAAAAAAAGTACATGGTGGTAGTGGTGACGGGGCGACAATGGTGATGTGGTGGTGGTGGGGTGATGATGGTGGTGGTGCAATGCTGGTGGTTGGGGTGAGCAATTCAGTTTTTATACATAATTTTTCATAATCATTCTTTTCTTATGAGAATCTAAGATTTGGTGAAGTGAAAATTAAAAAAACTATATTTTTTCATTTTTTGAATATGTAATTTACTTGAGAATATGTATTTTTTTATTTAATTTATATGTACTGTTAATATAAAATGATTATACATACGGACATCCGATCGTATATATATTATTATATTAATAAAAGTGTTTAACTTAATTATTTACAATCTTAAAAATCTTACAAATATGAGTATTTGATTGGATAATAATATAAAATTCTGTTACTCTGCCAATATACAACAATTAAATTCTTTTTTTTTTTTTGTTTAACAAGATGACAATGTTAGATAATAATAATTCTCTTATTTTAATACAAAATAAGTTAAATCAAATATATATATATATATATATATATATATATATATATATATAAAAGAAATCAAATATATAGTTTATGTTAGATAACAATATTCTTGAATCTCATACATACTATCGAAATCTCTTATCACTAGACCACTTGTAGTTGCTTATTATTGAACATCCTTAAGCATTAACATACACATTGAGAAGTTCTTATTTTCTCGATTTTTTTTCTTTTTCCTTTTATTTTCTCTAAGTTTGAGTGAAATATCTTTAAAAACAAAAATAAAACTATTAAAGGGTATTTGATTGTTTTTCAGAAAACTTGAACGCAAAGGTGTACATGACAAGTGAACGCATTGGCGTAATGCAATGAAACCCGGCATTTTGGATAACATATTTATTCTTTATGCTTTGTTTGTTTGTTTGTACTCTTACGTGCATTGTTTGGCTGTATTCTTCCGTGCATGACGAGCGATGTATAAGAAACTAAGATCGAAAACCAAGAATCTCGAATTAATTTTAGAGAAGTGAAAATAGAAAATGAATTCTATATTAATCACTAGAATTTTTTATGCAAGAACGTCGGTAGTCATTGATTAGTAAAATTGATAATTGAAGCCGGGAACACATGTAAACATAATAGGTATTTAAAGCGAATATAATTATTAACAACAATGGTGATGGTTGAAATACAATCTGTATTTTCATATTTTGTTGAACACGGTACGCTAATGGGATCCAAGTCCTTTGTTTATATGTATGCCACAATAATGAACAGTCTTAACAACTTGAGTTGGCACCATCTGAATCAGACCGTGGGGACCAGGGAAGTGGCGACGGGCCAACTCCTAGAGACATTTTTTTTTTTTTTCATTTTATAAATTTCTGGCACAAAAAAATGTCGCCATAACTTACTCGGATAAAACTTTGAGGTGTTTCTACGTGAACATACCTTCTTGCGTGTGGGATTGGTTTTGCTCGAATTTTGTATTATAAGCAAAGTTTGTGTATATAAGGTTAAATTTACTAATTAATCCACGCTAATCATTTACTATTATATATAAAAAATTAATTTTGATATATTATTAGTGTAAAATAATTTGACATTATCATCTAATTATATGCTTTCATTTATAAGATTTTTGAGTCAAATATTTTTTTTGATGTGATAATATATGATTAAATATCTATATCAATTTTTTTAATATTAATAGTATATTTAAATTAAATCAAATATGTGGGTATAAAAATTCAAAATTTAAATCCTCAATTCGATTATTTGATCAATTATATTTTATATTTATTTTTAATTTTTAAAAGTTTTACACACAGTTTTAGTAATTAAATAATATTTTATCTATATTTTTTTACATTTGTTTCAGATATTTATTTGTCTAACGTTTTATGAAGTATCTCAAAATCAATCTTTACATTATTATTAGTTTTCATAGGGATAAAACTTAGAAAAACTATAATTTGTTTACTTTTAGCTAATGACTTGAGCCAAACCAATATAAAAAATTTAGACGGTTTAAATCTGTTAAAAAAATTTTTTAAAAATTGAATCAAAATAATCCAATAAATTGATCAGTTCGATTTTTTTTTTTTAACTTGAACTAAATCAATCCGTAAAATCTAATAATAACTTTTCTTTAAGTGATTAGAATTATATACATTATTTTTTTCCCAAAAGATTCTACCATTTCAGTATATTAAAAACTTAAAAAATAGTCAATTTATTTTATTTTCTTTTTGGTTTTTTCTGTAGACAATGGGGTGCTAAGCAGCCAAAACACGAAAAAGAAACTAAGTCCCCTTGGGACAACTAATTAAACCAACATAATCATTCTGGACTATCTCCAATAAACACATAAACTAGCTTAGTCAACTTATTTTATTTTATTAATTAGTTTTTACACTGAGTAGAAAAAAAAATTCTCGAATAATTTATAAATTTTTTAATCTTTATTATGATTTTTAAAAATGTCATGCAAAAATCATATCTTCAAATTTTAGAATTTAATTAGTATATATTGACAATGTAAAAGAGTTTTATGTTATTATTCAATTATATACTTATATTTGAAAGACTTTTAGGTTGTGTTTAGTTGGACGGATTTTGAGAGGAAGGAGAGAAATAGGAAAGAAATAGGATAAGAACAGTTGAATTTCTCTTACTTGATTGAATGAAAAAATAGGAAAAAAAATAAAATTAGGGATGATGGGATCCACTAACACAGTAAAAAAATTTTTTCCCTCTCAACCAGGAGAAAAACTGATGGAGAAGAGGGGTTTAATTCTTTTTTTTTTTTTTTTTTTCTGATCTTGCCCTTTGCCTGTGCTGCCACCATCGCCTATCTTGCCATTGCCACTTGTGCAGCTTGTGCTGCCTTCCTCCCATCACGTGTTGCTGCTCCATCAATGAGAGAAATTTTTGCACTTACAACACACACACACACGCGCGCGCAGAGAGAGAGAGAGAGAGATGCAGGATGAACACCTTGTTTGGAATGATAAAGGTAGATAGAATTAAATTCAATTCTATTAGTAATTGAATTTAATTTTATTATGATTTGAATTCTTATCTTTGGAATAAACTAGTAAATTATAGAATTAAATTCATTTATACTATTTGGAATATATATAAAAGTGAATTGAATTCTTTATCTTGACTATTTTTATCCTTAATTAATAGAAGAGGGGAAGAAGGAAGAGTGATGAGGTTAGAGGAGAGAAATATTAAATAGAGTCGAGAAATATTTTTGACATATCACCTTTTAATATCAAATCCAGTATAATAGAAATTGCAAATCAGACCTATTTTAATTTGATTTACTTTCAAGCTATTTTAAAGAATTGAATTCTATTCATATTTCAATTCCATGGTATTAGTTGGTTCCAAATTAAGGAATGAATTCAATTCTATGGATTTCCAAACAACCTAGAAAGGAGGAAGAAGGGGAGGGGTTAGGGTGCGCAACACTACTTACGGTGTTGCGTGATCCCTCTCCATTTTTATTTTATTTTTTCAAATCAACATTTCTAAAAATTCTATCTAAATAATTTTAATTTCTCTATAATAATATTATTAAAAATAAATACAGAAAAATACTCAAAGTACAAGCTATATAAAATTTTAAAATTTCTCTGTTACTAGTATTTTATTCTAAATAGACATTTTATTTTAAATATGGTACTATATGAGTTTTGATTTTTTTTTTATGCTATGTTAAGAGTATAAATAATAATTGAATAATATTTTTGATATTATTTAGTTGATAAAACATATTTCTAAGTTATATTTTTGAGATAGTAGATTAACTAAAAATATTAGTTCTATTTTAAATCATTTTGAATAATTTATTTTTATTAATATTAGTTTAATTTAATAGATTAATATTATTTTAAACTATTAAATTAAAAATAGTAAAATTTTTTATTTGATATTAATTAATATAGTTGAAATATTTTTTATGACAATATAAGGATAAAATTATTATTTGATAGTATTATCTCTTCTTTTCTTTTCATTTTTTCACACAAACAAATAATGAAAAATAATTTTTCTTCTATTTCATTTCTTTCCATTTATTTTTTATTCAAATATATCTATAAAAAATATAAATTTACTGTATTTATTTTCACTCAACTTTTTTGCTCTTAACTTTTTTCCTTCCATTTTCTTTCCTTCATCCAAACAAAGCCTTAAGATAATAGATAATTGAATCAAATATTTTTACTGATATGACAATATATGATTGGATATCTGTATAAAATTTTTTTACATTAATAATATATACAAAATAAATTCTAAATTTTAAGTATAGTAGATGTTTTGAAAGTTTTATTCCTTATGTAATATTTTATATATATAAAAAAAACCTCAACAATTACTCTGACATTACCTTTTAACAAAACTGAATTTATATTTGTATGTTTCCCGGCTTACATTAAAAGGACAAAAAAAATTTGTCATCCTATCCTCATTTGTCTTAACGCATACGAATTGTTTTCTGTTTGCTGTGAAGGAGCCAGGCATAGTAGTCAGCGGCTTTGGCGAGAAAATCAATGGAGCAGACCACATACATCGGAGGTGTGAACCGCCACGTTTGGTGGGAAAGCGAACGTCGCGTTTTTTGTTTGATTGCGAGGAAGGGGAAGACTCCTCCCTTGTGTAAACAAACAAAGTACGTCACATTCACCTGAACACGCGGGACTCTATTTCTCTCCCCTGGTAGTCCCTGTCACCCGTAGTCGCCGCAGCAGCTCACCCATTTTGACTAATGTTGCATCACACTAGCCAATACTCTACCTTAAAAAAATAAATAAATAAATTTAGAGTTTAATTATTATATATATAATTAAATAAAAAAATTTTATTTTTATTAATATAATAATATATAATTAAATTTTTATATTTTTATATAAAATTTAAAAATTTATAAAATATTATCTAATTATATATTATTATATTATTAATAGTATTTAAATTTTAAGGTGAGTTTGACATAGAGGTTAAAATAGAGAAGAAATTTTTATTAAGTAGTTTTAACATAAATCTAATCCATAAATTTTTTTTTTATTTTTATTTTCATACCAAACTCACTTCTTCTTTTTTTTTTTTTTGGTGAAACATACCAAACTCACTTTTATAATAATTATTTCAAAGTCATACATATACTAAAACATGGTTGGTTAATAGTATTAACTATTTTACATACTAATATTATATAAAAATTAATCTCAACAAATAAAAACAAAACTTTGCTTGAAATTTATGCGGATCTAATTGCTTAGTTTGCTACCATATATAACATCAAAGTAATAAAAAGGATCGTAACATTTTAAAAAGAATAATTCCATTCACAAATAATTATACATTAAGTAGGAACCATAGTTGATTGGTATATAATATAAAATCTATAGGACAGTTGTCAATCAATTAATGATTATTATTGAATATCAAAACGTAACAAAGTTGATCAACGAAAGCAATTAAGTCAAATGTTTAATTAAAGTTTTGTTGAGATTTTAAAATGACCAGTAATTGATCATTAACGGATTCACACATGTAATGTAGTGGTATGAATTTGACTTAGTTGATTTAGAAAATAAAGAATAAAAAGGAAAAATGAAAAAAATCCCTGGCACAGTAAAAACCAGGGAGTCCCAAGTTTTCGTCGCATACGTGTGTTCTGAACAAATTCACAGCACTACTTCGGCCGGTGACAAACTCCATAATTAATAAAAACAAAACACGGTCCAAATTTTATGAATTTGTGTGCGAATGAAAGTTTATTCTTTTTTCTTTTCAAACTGAAATGAACTAAATGCAAAAGGAATAGTAAAATATAAAATCCACTTCCATTTATTTGTACATTTGAAAATAAATATAGCACTTATCTTACATAAGTTTTTAATATATTTATCTTTGAGATTAATTTTGATATATAGACAATGCAAAAAATTTATACTATCAACTAATTAAATCATATTATATGTATGATTTTTAAAATAATTAATGTGAAAATTAAATATTTAAAATAATATGACAATATATAATTAGATAACTGTAAAAAATTTATACATTAGCAATATATCAAAATTAAATCATTTATTTTTTAAATCCATTTATCTTATCTTGGCACAGGCATATTAATTTCAAAACATATACAAATTTTCAATAATATATACATCTCAGGTTAAAGAATAATTTTCAGCATAAAATTGACATGCAATGGAATAATCGGTGTCCGTAATTAAAAAAGCCGCATGACCACAAGGTCACTAATAAGTAATAACTTTCGGCTGTTGTTTGTTTTGACTTTTGGGGCTTTTTTTTTTTTTAATTGTAGTTTATCCCCTCCATTAATAATTATATGTATTTCATTTTTAATATTTTAAAAATATGTAATTTGATAACCTATATTTTTATCATATGTATTTTGGCCTTAAATAAGTGTATTTTACTCATATAAATTTTTAGATTATATGCGAATTGGCACTTGAATATTTAAAAATGTGTAATCTGATACTCTGTATTTTTATTTATACTTGATGAAAAAATTGACAGAAGGGAGTTAAAGTGTGTATTGTGAAAATATAAAGTATTGGGTTACATATTTTTAAAATATTAAAGATAAAATACACATTATCTATAGAATTTAATTTAAATACACTGACAGTGTAAAATAATTTCTGTTTGTCAACCAATAAAATAGTGGAAAGTCTTGACATATCAAAATAACCACCCATTATAATGAGGGACCCACCATGAATTCTCACTTTCCTCTATTTCTATTGGTTGACAGTGTAAAACTATTTTACACTGTCAGTGCATACCAATTAAACTCTTATCTATAATACAGAAGTAATATGCAATTAACACTTTTTTTTGTGGGGTTTTTTTTTTCGGGGGGTGGTTTGGGAACGGCGTTGTAGTAAGCATGAAAGGCTGAGTGGGAGCGCGATAAAAGAGGGACGAGGGCGGGGTATATGCGAGTGGAATATTTGGCTTGGGAACACATGTTCTGTTTCCTCCGTGTGCGGTTATGCTCTCTTTATGTTGCCTATAAATCCTTCCCACTCTCTTCACCTCTTCTCCGCACACCCGGCCCCCTTCTCTCTCTCTCTCTCTCTCTCTCTCTCTCTCTCTCTCTACTTTCCACGTTCCCATAAGCTTCTTGAACTTGGAGGTTAGTTTTTAGAACCCCTTCCTTGTCCATCTCTCATCAACGTTTTTGTTTTTCTTTTGGCGTTAATTATTAACAACTCCTTCATGTGTCATCATCACCCCCCCCCCCCATGCATGCATTATACGACTATGTCTATTATCACTCCGTCATCCAGGGCCACTTCAAACGTTTTGTTTTATAACATTAATAATTAATTTACAAATGTTTTTGTTTTTCTCTCCTGAATAATCCTGTGCATGATGCTAATTTGGTTATTCAAATATTTGCATGGGTTAATGGTTTTAGCCGAATAAAATCACCGGCTTTATTGTTCCTGTTGAGGATTAGGAGCCATATAATTGTTTGTCATGATAAGTTAGACATTCACCAGTGATTTTTTTCGTCCTTTTGGGAACTTGCCCCGGTAACTTTTCTGTATCTTCAGGTTGTGATACTCTGTGAGCTTTGTTATGGCGGACAGTCATAATGTGAATATCGTTTGTTTTGGTGTGTGTGAGAGCTAGTTACTCATCTCATAGGAATTCAAAGGATTTTTATTTTCAGATTTATTTATTTTTTTTAAATTTCGTTTTTAGTTTTTACTATCTGTTCAATGCTGCAATTCAATTTCTGGAGTGCAGTTTTGAAACTACATGAGATTATTAGTGCCTTCAGTTTTCTATATATGGGTTAAAAAAAGAGTGGCAGCTTGATTACTTTGCTAATTTGTTTGTATTGAGTAGCATGCTCTATCTTCCATGCTCTGTCTGTCCAGAACAACAATTTCTCACTGCTTGGATTGTGAATTTGGATGGTTCAACTGGTGTTGTAGTCATCATTGATAGGTTCTTAACTACTACATACTCAACATGCGGTCGCCAATTATATCCTGCATAATTCTGCTCTGGCATTTGATTTAACACGAGATTAACATAACATAATATTTATCTTTTGATGGATTTCACTTGATAACATTCTCAGATGATTAATTATGCTTAAGTTCTTATTGCTTTTAATGAAAAATCTCACAACTTGTCAATTCTGCCTCTTGGTTGCAGATTGCAGTTTTGCAGAGAAAGCAAGCATTTGACAAAGAGAAAAACAGAAGGGAGCTTTTAATTTTGGTTTGCCAGTCATGGCCAAGGAGCAAATGCATGTTCTAAATGCACTTGATGTGGCAAAAACACAATGGTACCACTTTACTGCAATTGTCATTGCTGGAATGGGCTTCTTCACCGATGCATATGATCTATTCTGCATATCCCTTGTAACAAAGTTGCTTGGCCGCATATACTACCACGTTGATGGTGCACAAAAGCCCGGTACGTTGCCTCCCAACGTATCGGCTGCTGTAAATGGTGTAGCTTTCTGTGGAACGCTTTCTGGGCAGCTTTTCTTTGGCTGGCTTGGTGACAAATTAGGCCGGAAGAAAGTCTATGGCATGACGCTGATGATGATGGTAATATGCTCCATTGGTTCCGGCCTTTCTTTTGGACATAGTCCAAAATCTGTCTTGGCAACTCTTTGCTTCTTCCGGTTCTGGCTTGGGTTTGGTATTGGTGGAGACTACCCTCTTTCTGCTACCATAATGTCTGAGTATTCTAACAAGAAGACTCGCGGTGCCTTCATTGCTGCGGTCTTTGCCATGCAAGGTTTTGGAATTTTGGCAGGTGGTATATTTGCAATCATAATTTCAGCTGCATTCAGGGACAGGTTTAATGCTCCACCTTATGAGGTTGATCCAGTTGGCTCAACTGTTCCACAAGCAGACTATGTTTGGAGGATAATTGTCATGGTTGGAGCGCTCCCAGCTGCATTGACTTACTATTGGCGCATGAAGATGCCAGAAACTGCGCGTTATACTGCCCTTGTTGCTAAGAATACACAGCAGGCTGCAGCAGATATGTCTAAGGTTTTGCAGGTGGAGATTCAAGCTGAGCCAAGGAAAGATGAGCGGGAACAGGCTAAAGCATACGGGTTGTTCTCAAAGGAGTTCCTTAGTCGCCATGGACTACATCTACTTGGTACAACAAGCACATGGTTCTTGCTTGACATTGCGTTTTACAGCCAAAATCTCTTCCAAAAGGATATCTTCAGTGCAATTGGTTGGATACCTCCTGCAAAAACCATGAATGCCCTTGAGGAGGTTTACAGAATTGCAAGGGCTCAAACTCTTATTGCTCTTTGCAGCACAGTTCCAGGCTACTGGTTTACAGTGGCCTTCATTGACAAGATAGGAAGATTTGCTATCCAACTGATGGGGTTCTTCTTCATGACTGTCTTTATGTTTGCTCTTGCCATTCCTTATGACCACTGGACTCATAAGGACAACCGCATTGGGTTTGTGGTGATATATTCCTTGACCTTCTTCTTTGCCAATTTTGGGCCTAATGCTACCACATTTGTGGTGCCGGCAGAGATTTTCCCTGCTAGATTCCGATCTACTTGCCATGGAATATCATCAGCATCGGGGAAGCTTGGTGCTATAGTTGGTGCCTTCGGGTTCTTGTATTTGGCACAAAACAAGGACAAGAGCAAAGCAGATGCAGGGTACCCTGCAGGTATTGGTGTGAAGAATTCACTGATTGTGTTGGGTGTAGTTAACATTTTAGGCTTCTTCTTTACTTTCTTGGTGCCTGAGGCAAAGGGAAAATCTTTGGAGGAGATGTCAGGTGAGAATGAAGAGGAAGATGTAGCTAGGGAAGGGTCAGAGCAGGCACACTCTTACAGCAACAGAACTGTTCCATATGTTTAGGTTATGTTATCCATCAATAGTGGTACTATTAGAATAAAGTAGTGCCTTCAATTGGGTTAGGAAAAGCACAAAAGCTTTCCCTTCCATTCTTCACTCTCTGTTAAATTTTGCCTAGTCATTATGTAACCGGAACTGAGGAACTCATTGTTCTACGAATATTGGGAAATAGTACCATAGAGATTTTCAATTGACGTGTAACCATTATTGGCGTGTATGGTAGTATTATAAGTAACCAGTACCACCCAACAACTCTGCTGTTCGTGTTTTCTTCCTTTCTGTTGCCTTTTGACATTATTGTTGTTTCTTTCTCTAAAGTCCAAGGAAAATGATAATTTTTTCGTTTCAGAATATCTATTCAAGTTTAATATTTTAGGATTTTAGAATATCTATTTTTTTTAAAATAGTATTAATTCATTTTTAATATCAAGATAGTATTTTTTTTCTATTATATCTTTAATTTAATTGCCTATTATCATTGTAATCAAAGTTAAAAGTGTACTAAACCAACCTACTATTATTTATTATTTATGTAAAGAGAATAATTATAATATTAATTATATCAATGGAATAATGTTTCTTCAGACAGAGATAATTTTATCTATTATATAATTTTATGCCACTATTAAGGTTAATTTTTTTTTTCTTAATCTGTATATTTTTTAATTTTGAATAGATATTCTAAAACGGAAGGAGTAGTAATTTACTATTTATGTGTATGACTAACTATTCTAAAGGAAAATTGGCAGTTGGCTCTGAAGTGTCGTCAGAAGACGTGAATTGAAATATATGGATATAAATATGTTAAAAATCCTTAGTTATAGACTTATCGTCTTAATTATAGACTAATCGTCTAAGTCTGTGTGTCTGTGTGTCCGTGTGTCTGTTTTGAGTGTTTACCAGTACTACTACGGCTAGTGTTGGGCTAGTGTTAATACAGATGATTAAATTTTGAAGTTGAATAGATGCAAAATATGACCCTTGTGCTACTAGTTGCAGTTCCAATCTGTTTTCAACAGATGCTTAAATTTTGAAGTTGAATAGACGCAAAATATGACCCTTGAGCTTCCAATCTGTTTTCAACATATGCTTTCAGCAACTTTGACTTCTACATTCAAAAAGTGTCCGCTTATTGAAACTTGCAAGAAATAAAAAATCAAGTTGGATTGAAATTTCGATGCCGTTACTTGTGCAACCTCCCACATAATTTTGTGGTCAACATAGATCAAGATATTCGCTGTAGAATTCATTTTCAATCAGTATTTAAATGATTAACGTTTTACACACTATCCTTTCTGTTTTTTAATAAAGTGAAAAAAAAAACTGAGCAACAGTGAAACTTCTATATGCTTTATATTACTTATTCAATTTCCATTACAACTCTAGGCATTTGTATTGTGACTATTGACTATTGTCTCTCGCCATTGAAATCTTGAAGATGGTACACTGACTTCACTCCGCGTGCTTACCTTGTGTTTTTCAAACTTACTTTTGGGGTAAGTTTATTTATTGATTCTTCTCTCTAAGTCTGTGATGCTCCAAGCCTCATAGGTATAGATGATAATCATTCAGTCAATGTCCCCTACAAATTGAATTCTTTGATATTTTTTGGGCTAAACTGTTATTAGACTATTCACAAAGCCATGTTCTCACTTCCTGTGGTTCCCACATAATTAAGACAATCATGATTTTTTTTTTTTTTTAATGTTTCACAATTTATGGTACAAGGAAGCAAAGCAATGTAATTGTGCTGAAATATACGTCTCACTGCTCCTGTTATGTGACCTTGTGCGTTTCTGCAGGCACAACCTTCAGATAATTGCTAAAAAGCGCTTATGACGGGAAGGAAGCAATTAAGAGAGGAAAATTATAAGTCCTCTTGCGAGACATGGCTAGGGAGCAAATTAGTGTGCTGGATGCTGTTTAGTGTGTGTGTTTCGGAGCCCCCAACAAACAGCTTTTTCTCTTAAAAAAGCTGTTTGTCAAAAATAATCTTGTTTTGGGTAATTTTTGCAAAGTAGATTATAATCAAAAGTTGATAATTTTAAGTTAAAAAATAGTTTATAAGCATAAGCAATTTTTTAGAGTTTATAATTATAGGCAGAAGCTGATTATTTTAGAATTGTTATGTTTTTACCAAATTGATTGTAAGTATTATATATTATATAATATACACAATCATTTCATATCATTTTTAGTAATTTTATTATATAAAAGTAACTTTTTTATACAATCCAAATAAAACAGATTATCTTAAAACCATTTTTCAGCTAAAGTTTTCAAAAATAAATTGATTCTCATATAAGCGATTATATAAATAAGTGATTATTAAAATAATTTTAATCTTTCAATTTTCCCAAACATACACTTACTAGGTGATGATAACCTAAAAATTGATAACAAGTTAAAATAGTGATTAATAGCAATTAAAAGGGTGGTTAACAAGAAGATAATGATCAAAAGGGAGAATTTGGTCACCTGTAGGATGTTGGGTGCTGGGATGATACCCAGCTATGTTAAATTCCTAAAAGCTGACTATGTTTCTTTTGGAAACTATCCTAATGTTGTGGTTTGGAAGGATTTAGAGCATGGTTATGCCTTAGGAGATAAGATTTCCATGAATAGGACACCACCTAAGTCTAATGATGAGGTAAGAACACCTTCTACTGCAAGATGCCTCAAACAACTTGTCTCTCTCATGTCACAAAAATCCAAAAATGTCTATATGAAACTGATACCCAAAAGGAAAGATTTCTCCGATAACTCACTTCACTTATATCCCTTTTGTTGTAACCTAATCTATTTATACCTAAAACTAGCTAATGTAAAAGACAATACACACGATTCCAAGCCTAGGACATGTCACTTTCATCAGCTAAGACTTGGTTTCCAAGGATAATGAAATGTCCTTATCACTTAGCTAAGGGACTTTGTCCCTTCTACCTTCAAGACCTCTATAAAAACTAGTGAATATGACCATAGAAAGGGAGAGATTGAACATACTCGAATGCACCTGCTAAATCAACAAGAAACCAAGTGAGAGGAAAGAAACCTCCTTAAAACCTAGCCAAATCTTTGATACCACGAACTTAGACCAAGTTTACGAGTAATCCCCAATTAGAACTAAGCTCTCTGAACTCCATTGAACACCGAGATAGATTCCCCTAGAAACACATAACCCAAGTGACTTGAGAATTGTCCCTACGTGAGAGAATGTCTCGTAATTCAAGGTGAAAGTACCTCATCATCTCTCAAAAGACTTGGATGGTGGTTGTGCCTGTTTTCTTCTAGAACCATCCCCAAGTTGGGTAGTTCCTCTTGACCAGCTTTGCTCATATCTCCTATAAAGCTTACAAACTTAGAATCTTATAATCTTAGTTTAGAGTTTAAATCTTGCTAAGAAAAAACAGGTTTAGAACACTAGGCCAAAACAAAAAGATACATTTTGCAACAATCATTATTGCTGGAATCGGTTCTTGTACTGATAATTACGTTCCCTTGTGCATATCCCTCCCTAGTCACCAAATTGCTTGATTGCATAATATTTACTGCCCTCGATGCAAAGAATGCTAAACATGGTGCATGAGGTATATGTCAAAGGCTCTGTAAGTCAGCAATGAATGAAGCTGAACCACGACAGATTGAGGTAATGGCTGAAACCGCAAGCACTAGGTTCTTGTTTGACAACGACTGGTTCCAAAAGCGTATCTCCAAGTCAATGCTCTATGCAGTACTATCCTCGATCCAAAGGAAAGGCTTTATGGGAAATATGTGAAGAGAACGAGGAGCCAGAGGCAGGATCAGCCAGAAGCTGATAAATCATAGGCTTTTCAGTTTAATCTAATTTTGCTGCTAACTATTTTTTGAACACTATTCTTCAATCACTTAGACGAGATTCCATCCCTCTATTACCCCCACACAGTCTTCATCTTCTTTTACTTTGTTTAGAAACAGTATATGAAAAATTGCTGAAGTCGTTATATTACCAACCAACATTATGCTTCAGTCTTCTGCACTTATAGGTCCATCCTTAGTTGGCTAATGTTCACCGTGTTGTTTGCCACATTGAAATACCCATGAAGGAATCATGATAACTTACCTTCCAAAAGCAACTATTGATGAGTGCAATTCTTGAAAGCATGTTTGGCTTCCAGTATATTTGGTTTCCCGTTTAGAAACCCAAAAACCATGGCTTGCACAAATGCTTGGGATTTCCTATGGGGAAATCAAACATGCTATGATTCTTTTTAAGGATGCCTTGTCAAGGTTACCAATGGATTTTCTATATCTAAGGCATCCGGTTCCATAAAGTCATTCTCATACAGAATAGTCAAGCGAACTGGAATTTAGTTACAGCAGCAACTAAGAAAAGCTTAATAAGCTCATCAGGCTTCAGATTCATATTATTAGAGCTATGTTTTTGAGACAAGATGGGCTTTGCACATTATAAAGCATGGCGAGTGGCAATTCATTAAATGTAAAATCCTAGTAGATTTTGGCATGGGAATAAACAACTGCATAAGCATTTCAATGTGCACGGTCTCTGAGCACTTCAAGATCCATTTCTGTGGGATCAGTAGCCTGGATTTCGTAGTGGACACCATCCAGTTCACGTCTAAACCTGTCTTTACTTGTGGCATAGAGCATCTTGGCACGGATTCGGGATGATGAAGGGGACCTAATCAATATCATCCAATGAATAACTAAGAATGATACCTCAATGGCAAAAATCATAGGAAAAAATACATTAATTAAGAAGCATAATGCCAAGGATAAGCATAAAAGTGAAAGCTCGCATAACTAAAGAAGTTCAATCCAAGTTTGTCTTTCACAAGAACAAGAGGAGGAAAACTAACTCCAAGTGGGATATTGAGGTGATACTTCCAGTAAATAATGGAAAACATGTTGTCAGGAAATGGTAATGAAGATGCCGCTTAAACAAGATATGGACCATTATTGGTCAGAGTAGTCTTTCTGTGTACAATTCAGGTCCAACAATGCAATAAATAAAATACAAAACCAATACAACAAGAGAAAAAATAAAATTTGTTATCCACTATTCGATTATCTAATCTTCTTGAAAGGCAGAGTTAATATACCAAGATACTACATATACTATATATCACTACATTTACTAAAATTGGCGGAGCAATCATGTTAAAAGTTTGTATCTAAGCTATAAGACAAGAAATTTAGCCCAAAACAATGAAATGATAAAATATATAGCCCCCCATAATCAGTTGATATGTAAAGAATGGCACTAAACCAATGCAATATTAACATAGGCTTAAAAAGAATTGCATAGCATGGTGAGTGTGAGAACTGCCATAAAAAGATATGTAAATTAAATCATATGTGCTGCAAGATTTGCTTTGTTGCAGAGGAAAATGCTTATTGGATGTCATGTCTTGCAAACATCAAGGTGCAACAATGCTCTTGATTATAGACAGAGTTAATAGTTTTAAAAATAAAAGAGAGAGAGGTGAGACAAACTCACCAAGCAATGAAGAAGATTTTGCTCTTTTGACAGTTCTCAGAAGTGACGAAATCAAAGTCATACACAGCATATCTGCAATCGTTCTCAGGCAAAGACGCAGTGAAATCATCATAGCTCTCAGCTGGACCACCAGTCTTCTCAACCACAACCTCCCTTTTCTTCTCATCCACCTTAAAGATCACATAACGATAGACCTTCTTCTGCTTCAATTCCATGAAGGTGTTTTTGCTGTGACCAGCAACACCCATGCCTGATGTAGCATTTGGCTGCAAATCAAACATATCTGGGTAAAAAAAACACCTTCTCATCTAAAACTTCATTTTGACTTTGAATGTACATACAAACATTCCAACCAAAAGGCTGCTTTACAGTACTTAGCCAAGGTAAAATCACATCACTACTCTTATAATGGATGACGAGTTTCCAGAAAATATTGCAGTTCCCAGCTGATTTCAAATTTACAAGCAAGAAATACAACGACAACAATAACAACCGAGCTTTATCCCACTAGTTTTGGTTTAGCTTTTGGAAAGCATTGAACCATAGTTTGGGCAAAAGCTTATCTCTTATAACTTTTGTCCAAAAACTAAACCAAAATGCTATAAGTGGGGTTAATTGCATGGATCATATGACACCATACTATTCTATCATAAGCCACAAGCAAGAAATAAGATGAGAAAATTTACATTACCGAATAACTCATGATGTGCGCTGCAAAATAAACACATAAACAAAATACAAATAAAATGGATCACATAATCATCATCATCATCATCATGGCCGGGCAACAGAGCTAGAGAGAAGAGCTATTCAGAAACTAGGGTAACAAAGTGAAACATAATGAAGCAGTGAAGTGATGCTGCAGACCAAACATATGATAGTCAGAAATCCTGAAAATCCTGAGAAGTTATGTATCATGGGAATTAAACGAACAGCAGCATGAACAAACATGAAAATCTAAAGACACCCCATGAAACAATCCTAAGCATCATCAGCATCCAAATGAGACATAGAGAAAGTTACCCGGCTGAGACCTCTGAAAGACATGAGGACACTTGGAGTTGAAGAAACACACGAACAAAAGGAAAGATGATCAAAAACAAAGGGCAAAGGATAGATATTGAGTTCAAGTATGCAGTGTAAGTAACAAGAGATTGCGTGGTATTATAAATTGAATTTAATTTAAATGCACAGACAATGTAAAACAGTTTTACACTGTCAGCCAATAAAAATAGTGGAAAGTGCCAACTCACATAAATAACTACTCATTATAATGAGGGACCCACCATGATTTCTCACTTTCTCCTATTTCTATTGGTTGATAGTGTAAAATTATTTTACACTGTCAGTGCATACCAATTAAACTCTTATAAATTATGTAAGAATTCATGATAAAATAAAAAAGAACATAGAAGTATACAAGACAGATAGATATGGGGCGGTGCGTTGTAGGAACGCTAAGCGTACTTTAAAGCACACAAAATTCTCACCACAAAACGAAAAGTTCTCCACCGTCCATTGGCCCCACTTGTTGTTCACTACTGCTTGCGTCATCCCTTCACATCGAATCGCCGCGTATGTAACGCTTTTGTTTGGATCGGGCCCGTATGACCTTTCATTGACTTGGATCGGGCCAAGGCCAGGGCCCAGATGTTAAGGACAGTGCACCACTGATCCAATTTTATTGGCTATTTTTATACACTACTAATAAAGATAGAAAAAAAACAGAGAGAATTTCTCCAAGCATTATTTGATATCAGTCTAATAGTAAGTATAAGTTTAAATAAACAAACAGTTAATATATATAGAAGAATATGTTGCTACATGATATTTATTTTGATGATTTATTATTTTCTTATTGATTTTTTCTTTTGGTGTGTAAGGGGGCGCAAGTTAAATATTTTTTTTTTGTGCATAAGTGCTTTATCAAGTGTTTATACGAAGGTCAACCAACTTTTTTTGTCCCGAAGAGCTCTTCTTGTCGCTACAGGAATAGAAGAAAAGATGGAGTTGCCGGGATTATAGTTAAGAAAATCGGATGAATCGGTCGGTCCAATCATCTCCCTTAAATCACATGTTCTCAAAATTGGTGATGAATCCGCTAAAACCAAACAAAATTGGTGAATTGGACCAATTGATAGGTTTCTTTTTTATTTTTTGTCAAAACATTGTCGTTTTTTTAAAAAAAGGGGGAAAAAAGAAGTACAATAAGAACAAAAGCCAAATTAGAGAGTGAGAAATAAGGGCTACAATTGCGAGGCTGGTGCTTGGCTTCTCTCTCCCTCATTGCTTCACAATACTCGTTGCCAAAGAGCGCTACTCACTGTACCGCCATCATGCTCTATTTCTTCTCTTTTTTCATTTTTAAATTTTGAAGTTTTAGAATCTTAATTTTTTTTGTATATTTATTTGCTATATAGCATTAAATTAATTTTAAAATGAAAAACTGAAAATGATTGATATGCTATTTATGAGCACTTCTTAAAAGAAATATAAGTGTAGATTAAAATAAAGAGATTTTACATTTACAATGTTTGATAAAATGTTCCATAATAAATATTATTTTATATTAATTATATTATTATTAATAATTTAATATAATTTTTTGCTTTCTAATATATATATATATATATATTTACGGTCAAATCTTCAATTGAACCAATTATATATCTAAATGTTTAAATCAGTACCTTGACCGATTTGATATCTGGTCCGATTTTTCTAACCTTGGTGGGAGTCAAACTTCTAGTATGATGCTATCAAACTCCTAATACAAGAATTAGAGAAGGGGTTACTTGAATAATAATTCATTAATAAGTCAATGAATTTATTTTAACTACAAATAAAATTTGTAATTTTTTTAAGTTTTTAAAATGTCTCTACAAATATTATTCTAAAATTAATCCCAAACTCTCTAATAAAGAAGCCTCCTATTTTGTTTTCGCCTTAGGACTCGAAACTTGATCTTCTCAACCGGAGTGTAACTCACTTACCAACGAATCCTTGTTGGTAAAAATTTTACCTTTTCTTACGAGAAATTTGCACTCACATTAAAAACTTTGGAAAAATTCTTATCTTAATCATTTAATTTAAATATATTAATAATTTTCTATTATTAGTAAATAAAAATAATAAAAAATATTAATTTATATAAATAATTATCTATTATGATAAAAAATTTATTATAATTTTTTAATTCTTTTAATTTTTATTAATAACCATTTAAAACTGTTTTACATGACATATCAATTAAACTCTAATTTCAATACGATAAAAAGCCCACTTAGACGAAACTCATAAAACGAGCCTTTGAGGTAAACAAACATGGACAACCTGTGCCCCGTTGGCTCCGGTTGAAACAAGTTTCAACTCACTCTCCCCACACACACACACACACTCCTTTCGTCTTAACCCCACTTCCTACTCCTCCACATGAATTTGCTCGTAAGTCTCTGCTAGTTGTTGTTTGCTTCTTCTTATTTTCGGTTTTCTTCTTTAATCTGAGGTTCAATTTTTTAATTCTTATTTCATATAGGAGAATATTAATTAAAATGCAGAAGAAAGAAGCAGAAGCAGGTGTTGTGTTCTGGTTCGAAACCTCTGACTCTGTCTGTCGCCGACCCCACTTTGAACCCAACGGCCATCTCTCTGTACGTTCCTCATTCTCTCTAATCTTAAAATGGGTATTCTTTCGATATCTGAATGAGAAATATTTTCGGGTTCAGGATGTTATTTGATGGAGACAATGTCGTTATATCTTTTAGTCATTCTATGACAATTCTTCAAATAAATGGAAAAAAAATAAAATAAAATAGTACCCTCTTTGAATTTTGGAAGGTTCGTATGTTGGTACATGTTTGCTGTGTCTAACGTTATCAAATGCCTTTTCCATGGATTATCTTCCCAAATGGCATAACCATAGTCCATATATATAGCGATTTGGTAGATGAAATTGTGCTACGTCTCAACCAGACACACGTTTGGAATTTTTGCTCACTTCAGATGAGAAGATGTGTGCTCACTTTTAAAAATTTATTAATTGTTGTAAACATAAGTTGCCATGGTGTTTATTTCTTCCTATTGTTTGTATTAGTTCTTTGAGTCTTTCTGGTTTCTTTCTGTCAATAGTATACCTAACTAGAGAAGTGGAGTGGGCAGCAATAGTTGAGAGTCTAATTGTCGTCTGATCCTTCTTACTATTTCTCTTTTATGTTTGCATATTTAACTCTTTGTTACAAGTTAAGGAAGCGGAAGTTTTCCTGCTAGCTTGGCTGGAGTCGGAACTGTGATATGTTATATTTTGATTATGGTGATCAAATAATTTAGGAGCTTATCTTTTGGCATACAATTGTAACATATTTTTTGGTCATGAAAATTAACCTTTTGTACAATGTTCTAAAGTTGATCATGAGAGTGCTTGTTCAGCTGATCCCTTGCTTTCGTCCCTTTATGAAACAAGTCTTTTTTGGTTTCTCTGTAGGTAAAGCTTGTCAATGATTCCAGACCATTATACCAAAGGGTGGCTGAGTCTTTCGGTAATAAATTTTTCCCCTCGGGATATCCATACAGGTTGTTTGATTTTTCCTGAATACATGCTATAGTCATGGCTTAGACAAGCTAGTCCAATTACTCGGATTTTCAGTGTTTTCGTTGCAGTGTGAATGAAGGCTATCTTAGATACACACAGTTTCGAGCACTGCAGCATGTTACCAGTGCAGCACTATCAGTGCTATCAACTCAGGTCTTCTTTTGATAACTTGAAAATCTCAGCAAAACATGTAACAAGAAACCATTCTTGTCATTGACATTGAGAAATAAAACTCTCCTGCATGACGGCTGAAACATAAAAATCTCTTAAATACTTGATTTATTCCTTAAACATCATAAAAATCTCTTAAATACTTGGTCCGTATGTTTATTCTTCTGCAGTCACTGCTATTTGCTGCAGGCTTGCGGCCAACTCCTGCACAAGCAACTGCTGTTAGTTGGGTAATTTAATACTACTTTGCAGTGACAATTTCTCAGACCAGTAACAATAGCATGAATTTAACATATAATTTGTTTTTCCTGCGCACATCCAGATTTTAAAGGATGGAATGCAACATGTAGGAAAACTAATATGTAGCAATTGGGGAGCAAGAATGGATTCAGAGCCTAAACGCTGGAGACTTCTAGGTTTGCATTTAGGATGGAGCTTTTCTATTCCTCCCCCCAACCCTGTCTCTCATCTGTTCAATCTCAATTACTAAGTTCTTAAGGTGTCTGACTGAAATTATATTCCATTTTGCAGCTGATGTGCTCTATGATTTAGGTACTGGCTTGGAAGTGATTTCTCCATTATGCCCTCATCTTTTTCTTGAAATGGCAGGCCTAGGAAATTTTGCAAAGGTTATGTATTTAATTGATTTTTTTTAAAAAAATAATTTCACATATGCCTTTTTTTTTTAATTTTTAAAAAAGGGCATAAACGAACAATTAGCAATGAATCAATTTTATATGGCAACAAATGACAATATGTGAAATTTCACATATTGTCATTTGTTGCCATATAAAATTGATTCATTGCTAATTGTTCGTTTACACCTATGTATGTCATAGTGAACTTTAGCATCCTTTGAGATTTCTAATGAAAGTGACTCTTCTGTGTCATATTTATTTCTAGGTTTTAACTTATATTTCCATTATTTTGGAGTCAACAGGGGATGGCAGTTGTTGCTGCAAGAGCAACGAGGTTGCCTATATATTCTTCATTTGCTAAAGAAGGAAATCTCAGTGATCTTTTTGCTAAAGGTGAGGCTATTTCAACTCTCTTTAATGTTGTTGGAATCGGAGTTGGAATTCAGTTAGCATCTACTATCTGTGTTTCAATGCAGGGAAAGGTATAGAGATTATATTTGTTGGATCTTGGGCTTTAGTGTTCAATTTTATTTTCAGATTTTGAATGGTAATTATTATGTGCATAAATCTATAATGTTGCCATTTGTTGTGGTTGTTACTGGAATGAAGGAGGGTTGAGAGAGTTTACATTTTATGGACACTTTTTGAAGTTGGTTACATGCCAATTCACCAAAGAAAGGCAAAATGTTATAATTCAAGACAAAAATGGGTAGCAACAAGGGGAAAAAAACGATTGCTTTTGTAGAGATTTTTGTGAGATTGGACTATAAACCTTGATATTTTTGTGTAACCCAGGTTTTGATGACCTTTCAAAAGGGCTTTTGATCCATGCTTCATTGTTATATTTCTCGGTTTCACCAAGAAGTTGAGGCTACGTCTCCTTGTACAATGTATCTCTTAACAAGTGAAGTTTGTATGGCTAGGTTTATTAATTCCTGGGCTCAACCAAAATTGTTAGTGGGATATTAAATAGCAACACTAACTAAAGAGGGATATTGCAGTTTCAAAATTTGATCAATATGCTCCCTCAGAAATGAGATCTCATCTGTTAGACTTAAGTGTTTTGGTGGCTAGGTTATAAATCAAATGTCAATTTTAGAGGCATATAGCTCATGCATATTGTTTATTTGCAATCAGAACCACATGAAAATATGAAACCAAATATATCTTTCTAGTTTACCTTCTGTCATATTGCATATCTTAAAAGATAAATATACATTGTATTGGTGATTCCCAACTGATGGATTATGAAACATTTCTTATCAGCTGGTTGTGGGTCCTCTCCTTTCAATTATACATATATATAGTGTGTCTGAAGAAATGAGAGCAACTCCTGTCAATACCTTGAATCCACGAAGAACAGCAATGGTTGTGGCTGATTTTCACAAGGTCCAGTCTTGAACTATTCTAGTAAATGAGCACACTCTTGGTTTTCATTCCTTTG
Organism: Pterocarpus santalinus; assembly: GCA_031439595.1. NCBI lineage: Eukaryota > Viridiplantae > Streptophyta > Magnoliopsida > Fabales > Fabaceae > Pterocarpus > Pterocarpus santalinus. The sequence continues at coordinate 67,345,691 of CM062532.1, forward strand.
TCTGTACAAGTGAAATGATGGTTGACTGTTAAATTGAATTCGAAGCCAGGCAGGAAATGTATCAAGCCCTGCTGATCTAAGATACAGAGAAGATCTGCTATTTCCTGCACAACTCGCGGAAGACGCTGGAAATGTGAGAGTGGGGAGGGCTTTACACAAGGTTATTAAACCTTCAAAGCTTCTTGAATTAAAACAAGTGTTCCCTAAGGAGAAGTTTCTTTTAAATGGTGGTGGTAAATGCATTGACATGGTACTGGAGCAAGGTGCTAGTGGTGAAGATGCATTGAGAGGGTGGCTAGTTGCTGCATATGCTGCACAAATTGATAGTTCCTCAGATGAACTCACTACTAGTGTCTTGGAAGAGGCCCATGAGAAAATGAATGGTGTCTTCCCTGTGTTCTTAAAAGAATTGCAGAACAAAGGGTGGCACACTGATCGTTTTCTGGATGGCACTGGGAGCCGCTATGCATTCTGATGTTCAAGTAAATACTATCTTGGGTTGAGTAGGTTTTTACCCATTCTTTGAGAGAAATTTTAATATAGTCTGGGTGATGTAGTCCAGTGGTTCATAGAACTTAACTCTTTCCTTGGTTGAAGGGAAATTAGAGAGAAAAAAATGGTTTTAGGAGAAAATTAGAGTTGAAGAACGATTTTATTTAAGATAATAGATTTATTCTTATTTATTTTTCTAACTTCACTTGTAGTAAGGATAAAAAAGTCATTTACAGTTGTGTCTACAACTTAATGGTTGTCTCTTACATGTCTTATTGAATCTGGAATGTCCCATGTTCAACTTCCATTTTACCTCCCCCCACCTTTGTAAAAAAAGAAAAAAAAGAATAGAAAAGTTATTTAGTATGATTATATTTCTTTATTCTTACTTTTCTTTTTAACCATGTAAGATATTTTTTTTATCCAAATAATAGAAGGAAAAATGAAATTTTTTATTTTCTTTTCTTTATTTTTGTTCTTTGCATTTTCTTTTTTCAATCAAAGAAAGGGTTATGTACCAAAAATAACAAAGGGTTAAGGTGGTTATGATATCCATTGATTCCTAAATTCTAAATAGGCATAGATAATATATTATGAGCATAAAACTTTGGGAGAATCATATCTTAAAAGCTAGCTATTAGAATGTGAGAGTTCAAATTCTTATGAGGTCTCCTTTTAGAAGTGACCTTCTCAACGTAGGACTCATAACATAATATATGAATGGCCTATGAGGAGTCTTCTTTTTTCAATTTTCAGGAATTGCCTGTAACCTGGAGTACTTGGTATTTCAAAACATTTGACAAATTAAAATATTGTTTTCGAAACACTCCTTGATTGTCTGTCTCTGTTCATTTTGAACTCTGTCTAATATTATCAAAAAGTAGATTAATGATAATAGGATTATAAGATGTTCGTTAAATAAATCTGGGGGTGGGGTTGATCTGTACACAATTATCCAAAGTATTCCTAGCTGGAACTACGTTGCAGAGTGAGTAACTACCGCATGCCCTAAAAGTCAGTAGGATATAGTTAAAGAGTTTGCAGACATGCACGGAGGCATGAAGCATGGAGGTAGGAGACGAGCATAGAAATAGCACATAAAAGCATATCATTTTTCCAATGTTACTCACGTTTTAAAATTTAAATGATTATCAGTTTCTTCTTGGGGTGGCAAGTAGTCGTTAGCTTTAGCTGTTAAAGCTTACATTAAATGGTGCTACTTTAAAGCCATCCAAATCAACCTTTTCTGAAGCTTTACGTAAAATATGAGGCAGATTTACAACCACAAAGCAGAGTCAAGGTTGGCTATTGCAAGTGGGTTTTACTGAGTCATATTTAGGTATAAATGCATTTAACTAGGACAAAAGTTTTTCATGATCGTATATAATACAATTGATTGAAGAAAATTGGATAGATTGAAATTTCCGTCTTCGCTTAGAAGTCAAGTTAAAAGTTCACTATCAAAATGAACAGCGTAAAGTCAACTTGAAATTTTCAATCATATGTTTGTGTCCGTTTTCATCCCCCTCATAAAGTAATTATACATGTTTGTTTTACTTTTAAAACGTTAACGTAGTGGGGTTGGCCTTGTTATGCATATTTAAATTATCGTTTAATTAATTTGCACATCTTTATAATTTGATTCAATTTTTAATTAAATTTTTATAATTTAAAAATTTTTAATTAAATTTTTATATTAAATAATTTTTTATAATCAAATCGTTGAAACAATGTCCTGCTATAAAAATTTTGGTTAGATTAAATAAATTTATATATTTGAGGTTACTTATTAAATTATATAAAATTTTAAAGATTTTTATAAAATTAAGTTATTTTAAGAACTTAATTACAAAAATTTATTCAATGGAAGGACCTAATTAAAATTTTTTTTAAAATTATAGACAAACTATAGGTACATGCATATTAATAAAATCGTAAATTATAGCAGTATATTATACGTGGAGATCGTGAAACCATGGTCAATTATCTTGAAAGTATCATGCCATTTTTTTCACCTAATTAATAAGTGACATCACCAGTGACAACAGCCTTTTGTTTACGTCAGTTTAGAATATACCCCAAGGAGACGTAAAAAAATAATATGCAATTTACTTCATAGTGTAAGTTAAAGCAAACATTATACTATTAATCTTTTTTTTTTTGACAAAATCTACTGTCAAATTACAATTTCATATATTATAAATTATGTTTATAAAATTTTACATTCAATTAAAACTATTTAATATATTTTTTTATATACATCATTATCAATATAACAATTACTTTTTAAATGTATATAAATAGAAATTATTTGATTATATTTTTATTAATGTCTAATTTTCTATTTAAATACGACACAAGTGATTAATAGAATAAATAGTTATCATTCAACTGTTGAATAAATGAAAATTATATTAGCTTAAATAAGATTTTGGTTTCTACAATTTCTACTTATTTTGATTTTAGTCTTTATCATTTTTCTTAAGTTTTAGTAATAGTGTCAAAAATTTAGTTTTTGATCCCTACAGTTAAGTATTGATTCTTATTTGTTACCGCTTTAAGTTTTAGTCCCTATAGTTACTATTTTCCGTAAAGAACTGATCCTTGTAATTTTTCATCATAAAAGATTGGTCTTATTATTTAATTTAGTTTGGTTTGGGTCACTGAAGGATCAAAATAGAAATAATAAAAAACTATGGAGACTTATACCCAAAAATAATTATAGAGATCAAAATCGAAATTTGATGCAACTATAGGACCAAAATTGTGCTTAAACTAATTATATTCTTTAAAAACTTATTGACCGAAATAAGTGTGTTAAACTTTGTAGTGGTATTCAACGATTGCTGAGAACAGAGAGATATGATTGATTGCTTGCATTGTACCTATTTCTTCTTATGGAGATTAATAAATTTTATATTTTACTTTGGACAAAATGTCTACCTTTCTTTTTCTTTTTCTTTTTCTGAATTAACTCTCTGTACAACATCGTAAATTTATTTTATCTAGGTTATTATTATTTTAACTATTTTTTAAGGCTTTTTTAAGTATATAAAATAAAAAAATATTATTTACCTAAATACATCGTTTCAACGTTATTTTTCAAAATGTTCTAATTTATTGAATTGTTGATAAATTAATTTGTGTTATATCGAATTATCACTATTTAAAATTTTTACAGAAACATAGAAATTGATCTGACACAAATCGAATTACACATTATTCACTTAAATAGTGTATAAATCGATTTATGTCAAATCGATTTATACACTATTTAAGTGAATAGTATATAAATCGATTTGAAACAAATATATTTATAGGTAATCAAAAGCAATTGTACGTTTTAATATTTTAATAGACAATCAAAATCGATCTGTAAATTGTATGGTTCCTAGACCTCTTTGGCATTTTTTTTATTTCAATTGTAAATATTTTAATAAAAAAAAGCAAAATGAAAGAATATTGAGAATAAGCTATTAATAAAAATTAAAAAATAAAGAGAAATAATTATGACTTTTTTACTCTTTGAAAATAAAATAATATTATTATGTATATACACATTTTTTTAGATTGTGATGCATGCCAAAAATCCATATCATGTAAATATATCCTAAGCTAATTTAATGGTAACTTAAATATCTAAATTTTTTTATTAAAAAATAAAATTAAGACTAAAATATTAAAATTAATAATAATTAAATTAAAAATTATCCAATCAATTTATACACTGTATATAAATTTGATTTATTTATAATAAAATAAAATTTATATACTTTGTTTAATAAAATTTATACACTGTTTATATACTTTATTTTCTTCATTCTTTTATATTTTTCTCCAAGTTCAAGGATAAAATAAGATTACATATTTCTAAAAGTATGTATATTTTTTTAGAAGGGATAACATCTAATAAGGTGGAAAATACCTTCCTACGCTTTCTTTTCACCATCTCATTTATTTTTGTTCTTATTATTCTATCTCTACTTTTTTTCTTCATTTTTGTTCTTGTTCCTTGATTTTCTGCAAGTCCTTACAGAAATCGTTAAGCAAGTTAACAAAATTGGAAAAATGTAAAATAAAATTTCGTAAAGTAAAAATAAATTATACAATAATAAGTATCAAAATAACATTAATAAAAAAATTAACTAATTTGTAGTTTTTATGCAAAAATTATAAGAATATTACACAACATTAATTAAAAAGAATACTATATATATATTTTTATCATTTTTATAAATTATATACTTTTAAATTATATTATATCAAGTAAGTCATTAATGATTTCTTTTTCTAAAATCGTATGCAATTCTGTGATGCATGCCAAAAGCCCATATCAAACAAATATATCATAAACTAATTTAATGGTAATTGAAATATCTAAATTTTTTCACTAAAAAAAATATATTGAGACTAAAATATTAAAATTAATAATAATTAAACTTAAAAAATTATTTACAATTTTTAATTAATTATTATTATAAAAAATTTATTAACTGAAATTATTAATTATCTTATTGTAATTCTAAATTAATAAAATAAATAATTTATAAATTTTATTTCATTATAAATAAATCAAATTTATATACTGATCATATGAATAGTATATAAATAAATTTGAGTGAAATCGATCTATACACTATTCGAATCATTCAGCTTAAATCGATTCTTTTGTATTGGTATCCATTGATAAATCGATATAATCTAAATCGATTTATCCACAGTAAAAAAAAAAAAGATATTTTCAAAAATAATATTAAAACAGTATATATACGTAAATAATATTTTTTTATTTTAAAAGAGTAAAAAAACCTTTTATCTCACAGTAATGTAAAACTCTCTCAATTTTTTTTCTCTCTCACGCGCTTCTCTTCTACTTTGAATCAGAATTTTTTTTCCTAGACTTTTTAGTGGTTTTAATACAATTCAAATGAAGGCAAATCCAGTTTTGTCGAAACTTGCCTCCCGTTGTTATAACTACAGACTATGCATAAGAGACTGGACATGCAATGCAAATAAAAGCCTCACAGGACTGAAACAATTATGCCCTGTAATTGACACCGTATTCCCAAAGCAAATCATCAGAAGCATTATTTTTTTAACCCATGTTTTCAAATACCATTTTGGACACATGGAATTAATGTAAAAAATATTAAAGATTTTAATTACGTTATAAAAAAATATGATAAAATGTTTTAAAATTTTATGATGACATTTAACTAACTAAAATATTTAGTGATTATATATTGATTCTTAGGACTTGTTTGGCACATCTGACGGTATAAGTACTGATAGTATAAGACCTGATTATATAAGACATGATAAAAATTTAATACTATGCAGTGTTTGGTATGTCACTGTATAAAATATTGTATTATATACAATATAACCAGAAAAAGAGATTATAATAAATATAATTTTTGAATATTTAATTTAAAATTTAAAAATTAATATAATTATTTAAATATTTATTATAATTATTTTAGCCTTTTTTATTATATATAATTATAATTTTATATTAAAAATTATTTATTTATTTTTAATATATTTTCATAATATAAAAAATATGAGAGAGAGAGAGAGAAAGAGAGAGAAATAGAGAGGAAGTTTTTATACATCAAAATTTAAATAAGCTTAATATCATATTCTTATATTTGATTGTATTTTTTATTATATATAATTAAATTTATATTAAATAATATTTATATATTTTATTAATAAATTTATATTTTTATATTAATTTGAATAGTTATTTTATAATTATTATTTTTTAAAAAATATTTATTTATTATTAAATAATATTATTTTTTCTTTATATGGTTTTTATTTTTTATTATTTATTTAATAATTATTTTTTTAATAAAATATATTAAAAAATAAAAAAATGAAAGAACCCTTATACATCAAAAATTAATCAGGCCTAATACAACCTTTTAGGCTGGATTAAGTTGCCCATCATTCTGATACATAAGTAAGGTTTGATGAATAAGTTTATACAATACGTTGACTGCACCAAATAATGGATAAGGTCATAACGTATTGTATTACCTTTTCCTATCATGCCTAATACGACATACCAAACACACCATTAGTGTTCAAATGAGGCCGGATAAGTTCAAATAACAATAATGATTCTAAAAGAAGTTATTGTGTAGCATGCAACCTTCGACCATGCACATTGCCTTTTCAATTGTTATTTTTTTATAAACTCTTTATTTGCTTTTTCCTATATATATATATATCACATAAGAGATGTGGTTTATTATGAGAGTAAGAGGAGTAAATCTGGGCCATATAATCATATATGGATGGTCAAAATTTAAAGTTATTTAATGGTAACATGATCATTTAAAAAATCATGTGACTTTATGCAGTAATCTTGACTATTCGTGTAAGATCCAATGGTCAAGATTTACTCCTCTCACTCTCATAATAAATCACTCCTTTCATATTATACGTTCCCTATATATATATATATATATATATAGAGAGAGAGAGAGAGAGAGAGAGAGAGAAACAGAATGAGTTCATGGTATGTATAAGAGATAAAGAATACTAGTGAGACTTAATTAATTAGCTCGCGTTGTACCCCCCATCTCGTGTAAAAGATGAGGGAACTATATTTGTTGGGTGGAAAGTTCAATCTCCCCCACAAACAATTTATTCATTCACTTAATTTGATCTCAATAGGAGTCCTCTTAATTAAAAAGAAAATAGATGAGAAACCAGTTAAAGATTTTTTTTTCCCTAAAAAAGATTGCTACTTGTATTTTCAATTAAACTTATTTTTTATACTTTACGCTTTTCTTTTTCTTTCTATTTTTTTTTCTTTTTTTTGCCTAAACCACTAGTACATAGAACCTCAATTAAGTTAGCTCAAGACGAATTGGCCTACTACGGAAGATAAAGTTTTTTCAATATTAGTTTTCATTAAATCCACTAACCCACTTAAACCAATTAATTGTTGGTTTTGTTTATACTTTATAAGAGGGTAAATAAGCTTTTTGTTTTTAAACTTTTCATTCCTTTTGCTTGTTGATCCAAAATTTTCCATTCATTTTTATTTTGAATTAATTTTGTATAAAAGGTTTAGTAAGGCACCTTTAAATATAAATACTGTTTCAATCTCCACCAAGGTAGGAGGTGGGACATGGGGTGGAGATCTAGCAAGAAGACGGAGGAATAGATGTGGGTAGTCTCTAGGTTGAGAGCGAATTTGTCCTAATCACTATTTCTTGACATACTTTATAGTGTGATGCCATCAATACAAGGCAAGTGTGAAGGCATGAATAGGGTGTTTAAGTGAGAGTCATGATCACAATGAGAATGAGGAGATTCTTCCTATACATGTGGTGAGGTAGGCTTGAATCAAATGAATGACAAATTTAGATGAATCAATTACTAATTTTATCATTGAAATAATTTTAGATCTATTTATTTTTATTCTCATCGAGTTTAATTTTAAAAATCCTCTTAAGTAGGTATCATTTTATATTATCATATTGTTTCTCGATCCACACCTTTTCTCCCCCACTCACCCTACAATCACTTAACTATTTTACCAAGTAGCACAATTTAAATGGCAATTTAGGTTGTTAAAATAAATTTTGGATAGGTTAATTTTATAGGGTTTTGTTAATTAGTGGAGCTGGTTAAAAAATTAAGAGTCAAAATTTTTTTTGAAATTTTCTTTTTAAGTTTTCCATCTATTAAATACATTAAAAACTTAAAAAAAAAATACTTTTCGTTTTTAATTCCTTAACATTTGCAATTATGAGCATCGATGACAATCAAAGACTATTGAGAAAGCACAATCCCACATTATTTTCCTTTTTTGGTCATATACCTAACAAATACCATTATCATTGAGATGAAACACATTAATTAATAACATAACTAGGGATTCGACTAAAATTAACGAAAGAAAGAAGCGAAAGAGTGCCTCTCTTTTTCCACTTTCAGATGATTTTATTGGGTTAATTTTCATGGGTTCTGTACAGTTCTAACTTGATGTCAGCACTTGTTACATAGAGTAATTAATGAATAGAATAAGGTCAGGGATATTTAGGAGGGAGAATTTTTTAGATGTTCATGAAACATTATATTAATGTGGTCATAATTAATAATAGAATATCATTTTAAAATATGACCAATCATGTAAACATAATTTAGGTGACAGCTCCAAAAGCATCCAAGAATTTCTTGGAGGCTTGTGTTCAAAGTAATTGGATGAAGCTTGAGGCTCCCAATTACTATAATTGAAGGGTTTGTCAACATTGGATGCCCAAAGTCTTTTTAGCTTTGACTTGTAATTACTCACTTCCCCAACATTGCACGAATTATTACAACCAAGAACGCACCAATTCTTTTCTTTTTGTTTTTTTTATAACGAAAATAATTGAATAACTACCGACTTGATTGCCACAAGTGGCACAAGCCTCTTTTTTTGACCCCCTTTTCCGTCTGATTAAAATACGCAATAGCATACCACAGCTTGAATGATTTTTTTCTTCTGCCAAAAAGGTGATCCATTTGAAGCCTTAATTGTCGCATATCGGTCCTTCTTTTTTTGGTTTGTGGTATTTTTTATTTGTTTCTTCAATAACATACATATAGTTACGGTTAATTTATCAAAATAGGATGGTGAGTCTTAATTCACATGGTACTAAAAATTAAAGACCTTTGTACAGAAAAAAAAAAAAAAATCAAAGACCTATGTTTTCTTGGATCCAATAAGGATACATTTTACAATTAAAAGTGAAAAAAAGGATATATCTAATTATCTAAAGGGAGAAGTGTTCAAACAGGTATACTTCTACAGTACAAATTACATGAGTCATAGATAAACATTGACTTCATCATGAAAAAGAGAAAAATATAGAGTAAGAGAAAGAAAAGAAAATAATATTAATAATAAAAATGGAGTACATATCTTATTTTTAGGCTATGTTTGATATAATGATAAAATTACCCATGAAGTTTATATATGAAAGTTTAGTCCTCATTTTTATTTTCATGTATACCAAACACACCCTAAGTATAAATATTGGTATACTAATTCTATTGAATAACTTTCTATATGTTAAATTTCGCCAACTGGTGAATTGAAAGTTTCTACTAAATAGATCAAGCATATAAAACTTTATATAATTTAAAAATGATTTGATACTTCATTATTTTATTTTATATTGACATATAACATATTTTTAAAAATATAAGTAAATGTCGATTATATATATCCATTAATGCCCAATTTTTATGAACTTTGATATGCTTGATCATCAATATAATATCACATAATTTAATGGTTAAATTGATATAATTTAATATTTATAAAAAGTTGTTTAATAAAGTAAATATATACAACTTACTCATGGAGGAGGTAAACAAATTAAACCTCTTCTCATAAAAATTAGGTTAAAATTCATAGAACTCCCTTTTATTATATTGCTTTGTGGAGCTCCCCCATGAATTTTAAACTAATGTAAAATAACCTGCATAAACATTACTCATTATGCAAGCGCATGTACCGCGCATGGGAGAAATAATGTGTACGGAGGTGGTTTAGGCTCAACCACTTGACAAGAAATAATGTGTACAGTATATGAGCACATGAATCACCCTCCTCCCAAAGTCATCTTTGGTGGATATATACTGATCAAAGCAAAACATAGCACAACCTAAAATATCAAAGCAAGCTGTTAAGTGTCATGAACCCAAACTATTAAGTAGGAGAGAATAGTCATAATATGTGTAAAATATTAATAAAGCGCTTCGCAAATATCCGCAGAATGGGTATCATAATTTCCAATACTTCTCTCTGTTTATTAAATGAGTATTCATTAACTATCCAGTTGCAGAATTTCCATGAATCTCCATGAATGCAGGAATTTTAGTAATCCCCATTGTCGAGTCGAGAGTGAACAGAGACAATGCTATTTGCCCTCATGTTTTCAACTCTCTCTTAACTTTCCTTTAATTTCAATCTCGCGATAGTAGCTGGTGACGTCGGTTTTCGGCTTTCTTCGTTTTTATTCAATTTTTATGTCAATGTTCAGACAAGTTGGTCTAAACGACAGTCAGACAAAGTTAGAGTACAGACAGGACCGATCAACAAACAAGCACAAAGGCGAAGAGAAATATCATGTATATATAACTTGTATTGTATATTGTATCAAATCATATCTTATTTATTATTGGATGGAGCGTAAACTCCATATAACTAGATTGATATTACATCTAACAGTGAATAGAATATGAATCGACACAATATAAATTGATATAGTATCTAATACAAATTATGTTCTAATAAAATAACTCAAAAGTGAGTCCACTTTAATTATATGTCATGCTCTTGACAGCAATATACTATAGATTAGGCAATTTCCCACGTTTTATTTGACTATACCGTGCCCAGGTTGTGTGAAACGGATGCGCGCTCACCCAAGTCGACGAAGAGAGTGACGTATCCTATGAAAAATAGATATAATATTGGGTGAATTAATATTAATATATAGTGTGGAGTCTGTGGAGCTTGGACTATTGTGAACGACCCAGTTCACCATACGTGTGAGAGATCAAAAGTTTCAACTTTCAACTTTGAAGTTGGTAACATTGATTAGTGTATATAAATAGGAAAGGGCCTGCACTTCAAGCTTTGAGGCATCCAAAACACAACACACTTTGGTTTTGGCTTTTGGAGCTGAAGGAGTGAGTAATCAGCAAAATGGGGAGAGCTCCATGTTGCGAGAAAATGGGGTTGAAGAAAGGGCCATGGACTCCAGAAGAAGATCATATCCTCATCAATTACATCAACAACTACGGCCATGCCAATTGGCGTGCCCTCCCCAAACAAGCTGGTACATATCTAATTCAATAGTCTGCAACAGTATGAAGAAAATAACATAGGAAATATATAATATATCATATAATGTCACATCTTGAAATTACGCTTAAATTTTTCTCTCTTTCTTTTTTTTTTTTTTCTTACTTTGATTAACAGGGCTGTTAAGGTGTGGAAAGAGTTGCAGACTCCGGTGGACAAATTATCTGAGGCCGGACATCAAACGGGGCAACTTTACTAGAGAAGAAGAGGAAGCAATAATCAATTTGCATGAAATGCTGGGAAATAGGTAAACTCTCATATCTTTCTCTTTCTTTCTTTTTTGCCACTCTTTTGGTGCATTTCACATATATATATATATATATATATATATATATATATGGGGGTAAATTAATCCAAAACTTAACTTTAACTCAAGTGAAAGAAAATCCTTTTACCGAAAACGGAAATAAGTTAAAAAGTTAAGACTAGCAGGGATTCTGAGTATATATATGTATAGACTCAAATAGTGAAGCAATGTTTCGTAGTATCAATACTGGGTGAAGTTGTTTGCTGTTCTATAGCATGATATTGATGGAAGGTAACAGATGCGCGTGACTTCATGAACTTGAACTCTTGGAACTTGGAAGTATGCAAATACATCACAAATTCTTTCTCAGCAGCCTCTCTCTCTCTATTACAATTATTATTATTTTATGAAAAGGAATAGTTTAATTTGGGCCCATAAGCACTTTGATTTTTTCTTCATTTTTAAGGGAAGCAAAATCATAATACGAGGGATATGTCTGTCCGCAAATATTCTTTCTTTTTGCTGCAACATTTTCACGTGCTATTTTAAAAACACACATATAATATAAAGTACATAAACACATCAATTATATATCCCACAACATTATTATTGCTGACTTAAGGGAACCACCTTCCCCTAATTAATAAACACAAATTCATGCAATAAGGTTGATCTAGCGCATTAATCTTTTAATTATAATCTTGTTGCAGATGGTCGGCTATTGCAGCCAAGTTACCAGGCCGCACAGACAATGAAATAAAAAACGTGTGGCACACCCACTTGAAGAAGAGGCTGCCACAAAGCCAACAGAGCCACGACACGACAAAACGAAAGCCAAAACAAATGAAGTTGGATTTGGACGCCTCCAAAACGAACCAAGAAGCCACCAAACAAGAAGAACAAGACCCCGAGACCAAAGAGGACAGGCCACCATCTCCTCCACAGTGTTCTAGTGACATGTCCACTCTCACCACTAGTGACAACAATGACCACACTATTAATCACGAAATGTCCATAAATAATAACAATAATAATGATAATAGTAATAATGCTGATTCCTCGAAGAATGATCTTGCATTGGATGAGGATTTCTGGTCGGAAGTGTTGTCCGCTGATAATTCCGGCGAGACAAGTGATTATTTTCCAGGGACGAGTAATGGTGCTGAACAAGAGTTGCAATTTTCATTCTCTCCACTAGTGAATGAAGAAGGGGTCCATCTTCATCTTGCTAGTTCATCAAGTATGTGCGATAGCATGGACTTCTGGTATGATGTTTACGCAAGAGCTGAGGAATTAACGGAGTTGCTAGAATTGTGATTTTAGGTATATGGTTATTCTTGAATTGTAACCTGTCAGTTCATTTATTGGATCAAGCAAAGAACAAAAAAATAGTGTCTTTGTTCTATTATTGTTTGGACTTGATGACTTGAGTCATCGTCCCTTAAGGAGGGGGAGAGATTAGAAAACTATGTACATTGATAGTTGTAACTCGTGACTTGATTTCAGAAGGAATAAAAAATATTGTGCTTCGTGTTTGTATATTAGTGATTGTGAAATATGTACATCAAATCAAATCAAACATAACAAATCCAGTGAATGCTTAACACAGAGATGCATGGCACTCGTGCTAGGATGATACATAATAACTTGGAAATGCAGTTCGTTAACTTGTTTTCCTTTATTTGTTTATATTACGTTAAAGTTAATAGTAGTTCAGAACTGCGATATTCATCGCTACTGTAATCTTGGCAATCTCCCGTCTTTTGTTACAATATATTGAAATATGCCTTAGAACAGTTTGGAAGGGTTGATTGATGGAATTTTCATTTTTTTTTTTTAAGAAAGTTTCATGACGAATCATATATAGCTCAATTTTCCTTAAAATAAAAAGGGGAAGGGGGGGGGGGGGAAGAAAGACAATACTTAATTTTCCATCAAGGTAGTTAGACATTTGAGAACTATGTATGGTCAAAAATGAAAAGAAATTGTCATATTAATTTATTTTTACTTTTGGTTTTTTTGGGGTTAAACTTTTACTTTTGGTTCGAACTCTCACATATAATTCCTTGTCATGTTAAATAAAATAAAAATAGGTCTATGACGATAAGGGGAAATGACTCTTCTACATCCCGAACCCAGGACACTCCGACGCCTCCCTTGCTTTCCACGTGATTTTTTTATTTTTTATTTTTCGTTTATATATTTTTTTTCTCCCACCTCTCTCTTCGTATCTGTGAAATGTCGCGGGAGGAGAGGTTAAAATCACCCAACTCTAGTGATAATAGTATTACTATTATTTAATTTGTCCACATGTCCATAAAAAATGATGATGATGATGATGGAACTTTTTTGATCCTCGACTAGACATCAACTTTATATGAGAGTTTAAAAAAGTAAAATGAAATAAAAATTTTGTTAAGTCTTCACTGATAGGAGTTCTTCAAGTCCTGCCAAAAAAAAAAAAGGAGTAAATTTATAACTTCAAATTGGAATTGGAAATCCAATGTTTATTCCAATCAAAGCCTTTGTTTGGACGTAAGAGTTGAAAAAGAGTGAAATGAAATAAAACTTAGGAGGGTAATCAGGGGTTGTTTCTTGTTTTACAAAGATTTGAACATATTTTTAATTTCTATAATTATAGATTATTTTTATTTTAGTTTTGGTTCTTTTTTGTTGTCTCTATTACTAAGTTTTAAATCCTTGTCATTTAGATCTAGTATTAAGTGGTGATATTTATAAGAATCAAAATAAGATTCAAAAAATATTTATAACGATAAAAAATAAAATTTTTAATGTTTGTAATAATTAAACATATTTTTGAAGTATTTATAAATACTAAAATTTAGAATAATAAGGACTAAAAAAAGGCGACTAAAACTATAGCAATAATTTTAGAGGAATTAAAATTAAAATGATCTATATCTATAGAGAATAAAAATATACTTAAGCCTTTTATAAAAGTAAAATGGAAAGAAATGAAATTGGATCAATTTTGCCACATTTTATATAGCTCTATTTCATTATGTCTTTTATGTTAAATTGGAGGTAAACGACAAAACCACTTACGAAATTACATTGTTATCATTGATTTTTAGGTTTAACATGTATAAGATAAGGAGAATATATGAGTTAAGATTAAATTATATCAATATAATTTTAAATAATTGTTACATCACTTAATAACTTTTTATTGATGTAATTTTTTTTTCAAAATCCATCATTGGATTAAAAGTTCAATTTTTGCATAAATGAACTTTACGATATATAATTATGATAGTTCTATTAACAAAAAATATATTTTATATAAAGTTATTAAGTAATGTAACAATTGTTTAAAGTTACACCAGTGTAATCCATATAGAGTTAGGATCAATTTACACCTGTGTGACTTTAAGTATAGTTACACTGTTTGATAATTTTCTATAGAATATACTTTATATTGATTACCACTGAATCACAATTACTTATCATTAAGGTCATTTGTGTCAAATTTCATCAAAATTGAACATCAATAAAAGTATAATCAAATAACTCTTATTTAGATATATTTTAAACATATGTATTATGTTGATTTTGATATATATAAAAAGTATATCAAATAATTTTAAATTAATATAAAATTTTATAAAAATGATATATAAAATATAAACTTCTAATTTAATGATAAATTTTATAAAATGTTACACCAATAAAAAATTGTTTAATGATATAATAATTACTTAAAATTATATCAATATAAATTGATCGTAATATATATATTACGTGGTAAAAAGGCTTTGCCTAATTAAGTGAGATGTCGGGATAATTTCACAGGTATCTCGTCAATCTGATTTACTAATGATTTGGGAAAAATTTGGGAGTCCCTCTAGTTCAAGGAAGAGTTTCTAGAGTGATGTTTTCAGAAGTTCTTGGGAAAATTCAATCTCGTTTGGCATCTTAGAAAGGCAAACTTGTGAATAGGGCAAAGAGAATTTATTTGGCCAAATCTGTTCTATCTTCCCTCCCCGTCCATTGCATGCAGATTTTTTGGATACCATCTAACGTTTGCCACGCTATTGATGCGTCTATTAGAAGGTTTGTTTGGAGTGGTCATAGTGAATCCAGAGGCCTCAACATGATCAAATGGGATATTTTGACTCTTCCTAAATGATCAGGGGGTTTGGGCATCAAAGATGCTAGATTATCCAATGTGGCTTTGCTTGGTAAATTAGTGTGGAGGCTTTTTCATGAACAACACAAGCATTGGGTTCAGATTCTTAAACATATTTATGTTCGTAATTCTGATTTACTGGAGTTAAGATTTGGGACTAGCTCTTCTTATTTGTGGCGGAGTATCATGAAGGCGCTGACTATGCTTCAGGAAGGCTGGTACTACCGACTACGGAATGGTCAAAGTTTCTTTTGGTTTGATTACTGGTCTCGAGCTGGTAAATTATGTCAAAAAGTGCCTTTTGTTCATATTTCGGACACTGGGGTCTCTATCAAAGATGTTTGGACGAGGAGTAACTGGGATCTTGCTTCTCTCTATACTAATGTCCCTCGGAGCATTAAGGATGTTCTTGACCATGTTGTTGGGTCTATTGTTACGGAAGAGGAGGATGGTTGGGCTTGGCTTCCTGATGGCAATGGTGTTTACATTATCAGATTTGCCTATCATTGGCTTCTTCAAAATCATCGCCTCTGGAATTTTGGAGACAACTGGAATTGGATTTGGCAGGTTCCGGTTCCTGAAAAGGTTCGTCTTTTAGTATGGTTGATCTACCATCAAGCTTTGCCCACTAATATGTTGCAAAATAGAAGGGGTTTGGCCTTTTCTGCTACTTATTCCTGGTGTGATGCTAACTCGGAGGACTTGCTCCATTGTCTTAGAGATTGTCATAATTCCTTTCAAGTTTGGTGCTTCCTTGATTTTACAAATTTTCCTGATTTCCTTCTGGATGATGTATGCATTTGGGTTAAGAAAATGTCTTTAGGTAGAAATAATTTGCTTTTTCTTGTGGGGCTGTGGTGGATATGGAGATGGCGATGTATGGATATTCTAGGAACAGAGAATTGGAGCTTTCAGTTTGTTTGCAAACAGATTCTTCATTCCGCTCAGGAATTTCATGGGGATATGGATATACATAATGAGGGGATGGGTCTAGTGTCGTGGCATCCTCCTCTTGCTGGCTGAGTTAAACTAAATGTGAATGGTAGTGTTAATCCAATTATTGCTCTTTGTGGTTGTGGTGGGGTGTTGAGGGGGACAGATGGCAACTGGATCATGGGCTATTCTATGAGGTTCGCCTTCAATGACATCCTATGTGTTGAGTTGGAAGCAATCAATCAAGGGCTTGACTTGGCTTGGGTTCATGGTTTTAGATATGTTTGGTGCAAAATTGATAGCCTCCAAGCGTTCTCCATTCTGCAGAATGCTATACTCTGCAGTAATTTGCTACTTTGCCAATTACTACTTGCAGTTCGGGAGAAGCTCGCAAGAGATTGGAAAGTGCTAGTTTGCCATGTGCTTCGTACTGCTGACTTGGCAGCTGATTGTTTAGCCAAGTTAGGTGCTACAGATGTGGTGCCCCACCGTGTTTGGAACTTAGCGCATGAAGACATGAGCTTTATATTATGTGGTGATGTAACTACATAGGTGTGTGCTGCTGTGTTTGTTTTGTCTTCTTTCCCTAGTCTACCAAAAAGAAAAGTGATTATTACGCCGTTGCTCCAATTAATCATGATAGAAAATCAAGATAGTGAATTTTAAAATGTTCACCCTCAAAATTTGAACATTTAATGTTCACCCATCTTTAAACTATTGATGAAGAAAACAAATAAATAAGACAACGATCTAATGATAGCAACTACACAAGATATATTTAACATATATAGTCAGACATAAAACTAGATTATATATAGATCCTACTTAAACCAGTAAAAACTTTTAACAATAAAAAAATTTACCGGTGATAAAATTACCAGTTATAAACTTTCACATCAACATTCCCCAACAACCTCTGATTCTCATATCCTTTAACTAAATGAAAGCAACCAATGCAAACTTTGCTCAACTTCTTGCCTTTCAATCATTCATATTCTTGCAACTAAGGCCACTCCAGTTAATGGTGTTGT
This sequence comes from Pterocarpus santalinus, assembly GCA_031439595.1. Lineage (NCBI taxonomy): Eukaryota > Viridiplantae > Streptophyta > Magnoliopsida > Fabales > Fabaceae > Pterocarpus > Pterocarpus santalinus. The sequence continues at coordinate 67,363,426 of CM062532.1, forward strand.
TATTAACAGGTTGCTGTTCGAGCACTGTCTTTGCTTTGAATGTGGGGTTCATGGTGGCAAACCTTGAAATAGTCAAAGCTGGATTTGAAGAGAAAACGGATCAGAACAATAAGTTGTGTGTCGTGGATTCCAACATAGTGTAGGAGAAGCAGTACATGAGCCCCCTTCACGCGCTTTTGGTGAGTGGGAATACGTTGTCGGCGATCGTTAAGATCGCGGCGGTGGGTAAGAGTGGTTCTGACCATAAGGAAAGGCTGAGGGTGGTGGGGGGACGTGTTGGCTGGAGAAGTTTTGGAATCAAGTGATGGGAGCCATGTGATTTTCGTTTGGTTGTGTGGTTTTTGAGGAATGGTAAGAAAAATGAAAATTTGATTTAAGATAAAGGGTAAAATAGTGTTTTTATAGTTACTGAGAAAAAAATGAAAAAAAGGACACCCATTATAGTCGGTAAAATCAAGCAGTACAAAAAAATTGGCTCTTTCCACTGTTAATTAACATATTTTTTTGTAGTAATGGTGAACAGCATACTAAAATCGACCACACAAGACAAATATTTATATACATGCATAAACTCTTTAGTGTCTTTCACATTTTGATGAATCTATACTACTATAAAGGAGTTGAAGAATATATATATATGTATAAGCAATATGCTAATATATATACATGCATATAAAGATATATATTTGAAGCACTTTGCTAATATATATACATGCATAAACTCTTTAGTGTCTCTCACATTTTGATTAATCTATACTACTATAAAGGAGTTGAAGCACTTTGCTGCTTCTTGCTTATATATATATATATTACCCATAAAAATTATTTGTAAAGAATAAATATATAAAATAACTTTATAAGATGTAATTACATCCCACATCCACAGTTCTTTTTTCTCTTTCTATCACTCACACCCGCGACTTACTTTGCACTTTTATTACACCCATGTTGCAGTTTTTTTTTTTTTTTAAAACATTGCAATTTTTCTTTTTACGTTGCACTGTCAAGCATTTATACTATTATATGTATAACAAAGCTTTTATACATAGTTAATTGTATGTTTAGGTCCACATTTTGAGGATTAGAATTGATTTTGATCCCACAAAACTAAATTTGTCATTTTTATATTGTTTGGTTTTTAAAAATCAAAATTAATTTTGTCTCTAGAGTTGATTATGAAAAAAGTGAAAATTTTTTACTTTATATCATAATCACTTTTAAAAGAACTATTAAACATAAATTGCTTTACCTTAAAATCAATTTTAAAAAAATTAATTCTAACCAAAAATGCTATTAGAAGTTAGAGTAAGAAAGTAGATAAGCAAATAATAAAATTAAAAAATAATGGAATCTCAGCTTATGTAATTTAGTCATATTAAAAAAATATATGTGGAAGTCATAATAAAAGGAATAAATTAATAAATAATAATAATTTTAGAGTTTAATTGGTATGCACTAACAGTATAAAACTATTTTATACTAGTAACTATTAGAAATAGGAAAAAGTGAGAAATTATAGTGAGTTTCTCATTATAATAGGTAGTTATTTGTATGAGTTAACACTTTTTACTATTTCTATTGATTGATAGTATAAAACTATTTTACACTATCAGTACATTTAAATTAAATTCATAATCTTATATAAATAATAATTCTATATCAATTCAAAAAACAAAAATAAAAAGGCTGCTTCGCTAGTTCTAATAATCAGGGCACCACTAAATAAAGTAGCGCATGATCAAAACTTACAAAGATCGGGAGTTATCAATCTACACGACATAAAATCCCATATTCCTGTTGATCATTTATGTTTTGAATGTATGATATCTTGGAAACTTTGGATGGACCGCATAGCATGGTGAGAACTAGATTGGTGCTGTCTCAATCAACCTGTGCCCTTCTTAAGAGCATGATGTGGTGTTAAACGAGGGGTTGAAAAGAAAATTTATTTTATGTTATGATATGGACAACTTAGAATATTAGAAGTAAGATTGCATTTGAGAATGCAAATCCTATTGGGAGTGGAAGAAGAGACAAATAAAGGTTAGATAGCCGTTCTAGTTAAAGAGTTGTTGGGAAATAAATACAAAATTTCTAATGAATTATTTTCAAATCCATCAACGCTCACAAAATGGAGATGAATCTTCAGAAGTAAGTCACTAAATAGCCATGACAGCAAAATGCAAAGAGTTATTGGTGGTAGCTGCAGATTTCGCAGTAATACGGAAAAAGTTATCATTTTTTAGCTAGTTTACTAGATGCCTCTTTGGTGTTTTATTTTGGCCAATTTTGTTATCTTTGATCTATGTTGTTTAATATCCGTCTACTCTTATTTTCTCCCCTGCAGCTTTGTTAGGTTGAGTAAGTGCCAACTATCAAAAAAAAAAAAGGGGGGAAAAGTAATGTTCATACCAAAAACTTTATTTTTTAAACAGTTTTTAGGAAAAAAAAAATGGAAGAAACCTATTACATAAATTATTCTATTAGCTACATTTATGCACATCACCTTACATTGCTTTCATTAATTAACTACAAAACTTCTTTAACTAATAATCTATTTATACTTAATTAAGCTATGATTAAGAAAAAATAAATGATCAACACAGGTAACCTGACCATAAATTAATTAAGTAAAACATGCATGTGCAAGCATATACAACAACACTGTTGTCTTTCTTTGACATTGGACCAGGGGAATGCAGCCATGACGCCGACGCCCTCAATATTTTTTGTACCGCATTGCATTTTTTCATTAAAATAGACGACACGCGTCTCTTTTTTGGCATTTGCATGCCTTACATGTGTTGAGGATGCTCAGGTCACAGACCGAAACTAGTCACATAAAGGTTCATATCCTTTTATAAATTAATATTAAAATGTCTACCAAATCATGAACATATGTCACTTTATTGAGATGTAAGATAATGCACTTACTTCTGGCTATTGCATATCATTTTGTGATAATAATAATAATAATAATAAAGCATTTATATGATCTCATTTTATTTGATGCATACTTGAATTCTAACACCGAATTGAGATCCGACATGATGATGAACTTAATTCTTTGTACCTTGAGTTTTGTTAATGCTAGCAACCTTTAAAAATTCGGTTCAAGGTTGATTGCTATACGTCAAAATCATGTTAAAAAGATGCAAAAAGGAATTATTTCCGAGGACAATTGCTACACATCAAAAGGAATTATTTGCAAAAAAGAACTATATTGCACATTTGGTAACTCAGTGCACATTCTGAAAAAATTAGGGTATATTTAACTTTAAAAAAATGTTTTTCCTATATTTTCTGCATTTGAAATTAATTATAAAAATATTACGTTATTTTTATTTGTTTTATATTTTAGAATTTAATGAAGGGAGTAGTGAAGATAATATTTTTTATTTTCATTGTTCTATTAGAAAATTCAAAAAATAGAAAGTAAAATTTGAAAATGTGACATTTTATAATTAATATTAAAATAACAAATAAAAACAGAAATCATTTTCTAAAAGTCAAACCGGCTCTTATATTTCTCTAAACAACTTTTTTTAATAGAAGCTATTTTTAATACAATTTAACATGTTTGGTAAGTAAAAAAAAAAAATTATAATTATAATTTTTAGCTTATTTTATTCATATTAGATAAAATTTGTTAAAAATATTATTTTTAATTATAAATAAAATCTAATTATTTTAGAGCTATAGTATTTTTACTAAATTTTTTATGAGAATATTTTTACTAAATTAACCCTAAATATTAAATATCATCTAATATAAACATTTCATTTCATATATTTTTAATAATTTGCAGTACAAATGTAATTTTGTATATAATTCAAATAAATACACTACTTACCAATGTGGAATTGGTTAAAATAGCAGGTATTTTGACATCTTAACTAGGTGTCTCAGTTCAAGTTCCAGAAATAGAAAAAATTCCTATTCAGAGACTTAAAGTCTCCTCTGGGACTGCTACACGTTGAATCGAATTAGTTGGGTTTCTAATAATAAAATTTGATGAACTAATAGGCTTTACTAAGAAAAATAAATACATTACTTTAAAAATTACTTTTTAATACATCCAAACACAAAAGTAATGTTATCATAATCAGTTATAAAAAATTTAATTATAATTATAATTAATTATTAGAATAATATTATTTTAATAAATACACCTTCAACATATCATATGTATAAAAACATATTTTAAAAACATTAAATTATAAACTATTTTAAATCCAAAAATAAGTAATCTATAACAAATAATGAGTTGACGTATAATGGATATGTTAACGTAGGTCGGTATCTGTTATATTCGACTGACACTAGGGGCGGCAATTGACTTGCTGATGTTAGGTTTGAGAATCTTGGAAAACATGGTAAACCTTCAACATGTGTTGCTCATAATTGTGTGAATGTCAGTGAAGTCATCTTTCCCGTCATATTACCATGATCAACATTTTTAAATTCTTATGTTGCCAATGTAATACAGTTCAAATGGTATTTTATTTAATTTAAATAATAAAAAATTTATTGGTATCAGATTAGGGGTTTTATTTTTATTTATGCATTCTCTTTCTTATTTTTTTCTAACTCTATTAGAAGCTATTTAAAACTTAAAAAAAATAAAAATTCTTATGTTACTCTCTCTTTCGTAGAGCAATTATTAAAAAAATATAAAATAAAAGTATATTAAAAAAATATTTTTTTCAAATTGTTTAATATATCGAAAATATAAATTTTATTTTTTATATAATATATTTTTAAAATGTTTTAACAAATGTCTAAAAAGGTCCTTATTAACAAGATTTTTTTTTCTTATGATACGGGTGCCTTTTATGAATCGATACGTATTTGCTATTTCTTTTTTTATACATGCATGGAGAATGAAGTTTTTAAGATAAAATTAATAAATTATTTTGCAAAAAAAATTAATAAATATATGACAACATACTTTTAAAAAAAAATATAGATATCATAATAACCTCTATAAAATAATATTCCTTTTTCAGAGTTGTTCATATAAAATAATATTCCTCTATAAAAACAATATTAAGATTAGTGAAAAAAAGGAAAAAGATAAATGCTGTTCATAATTCCTTTTTTTTGGGGGGATCAACAAGCTTATTTAGATTAATGATTAAAGATAATTGTTTAGTTATAATAAAAAATTATTACAACAGAATCTGATCAAACATAAACTAAGCTTGAGGATATGCCCGATGAACATTATACATAATGCACAAAAGAACATTGCTGTTCACAATTTTTTGTTTTGGTCCGATGCTGTTCAAAATTCGTTTTTTCTTGGGTCAAAATTCTGTTCACAATTCAAATTTGAGAAGAAGGACCACTTGATACAAGCAGGCTGGCCCAAAATAAAATAAGAACTTTTCACAAATGGAAATGTGGGGGCCCAAACAAAAAATGGTTAAAATATTGCATTTTTTATGGTCAAAGACGAAATGTTGGTTGAATCATTAATCTGGGCTTCCGTAAAAGCCCAACATATTCCGGTAAGAAATGTCTCAGCGGGCTTTTAATTAAGGCGGCGCAGTGGACCAAAAGTGAAACGCAGTCGTTTAGTAGGAAGGAAATAGGCACCACCGCGATTATTGTAATTTGCAGTTTTTTATTAGCGGATGTTATGGTGCACTAGGCACCAAGGTTTACCCACATTTTCAAAATGTGGTTAAATGCCTCTAGAAAATGTGGCTAAATACATCTGCAACACTTTTTAATACATTTAACAAGGGGTGTTTGCAATGACTTTTGAATAAATTTTGAATAAAAAAATTAAATTGATTCAAATAATATAATTTAGAATTTAATTTATATTTATTATTAATATAAAATTTTTTATATAAATATCAAATTATATATTATTATATTAATAAAAATATCTGATTTAATTATCTACTATTTTAAGAATTTTATAAATAAAAGTATATAATTAATTGACAGTATATTAAAATTAATTTTTATAACTTATAGTAGTTTTGATTAAATTAGTTTAATTTAAACTTTAAATCAAATTTAATCTGATCCAATTTTTCTTGATTTAAATTGGATTTTTTTAATTGATTTTTCATATAAGAAAATTTTAAATTTAAATATTACAAAATTAAAAGTAATTTGAGTTAATAAAATACATAAATTAAACAATAAAAATAACTTATTTAATATATATATATATATATATATTTAAGAAAAAATTATATATAATTAAAAAATCATTTAATAAGTTAAAATTATTATAAATAAAAATATAAATTTAATAATAACAATTTATATCATATAAAATTTTTAGTTTGAATTAAATTAAATTAATTTTAAAAATTAAATATAAAATTTAATCTAATTTAAATGGATTTTGAAAAATAAAAATTAATTTAATTTAAATTTTTATTATTTTAACCAATTTTTAATTTTCACTTTTACCATTTTAATGATCCTGATTTGGTTGGATTGGATTTAAAGAAGCTTTAGCCCCAATTCAATAAATGTAAGGTGGATTCTCTGGTACCTTTGTAAAAGTGTACGTTTGGTACCTTTCTAATTTTCTTTTATATATTATTTGTGTGCACCATTGTTAAATACGCTCCAATAGCACATTTGGTTCGTCCGCGCACCAACAATGTGGGAGTCGCGTGTTCTAGTCTTGCCTCGGCCACTTTTACATTTTTCCCCTTTTTTTTCATTTTTAAAATAACAAAAATAGGAATAAGCATTTTTTTCATTGGGAAAAAAGGGAAAAAAAAACACAAAAATAGTCTTAACTCTTCTATTTACCAATTGCTATTTGTAGTTTTTATTTTATTTTTACTCTACACGTTCTTTTTTATTTTAATGTTAATTTAATTATATTTTATGTAAAACTTTCAAGCTCATATATAAAATAATATAAATAATTCTTAATATGATATGAGATGATAATTACATATACTTATAAAATATTATTGAATATATTTTTATGTATAACTAAATTAAGACGAAGAATATAATTGTACAAATTAAAAGTATAATTATGACATCATTATTGTAGAAAATAAATTACTTTTAGAAAAATTTGTACAAGTACATTCCCTATAACAATAGTGATTATGTTATATTGAATTTGAGTAAAAAATTTTATAGACAGATTTTATGAATATACACTACTTTAATGTTTGATTTTTTTTTGTTAAAATATCGGAAGTGGGAAATTAAATAATTTTAATTAAAATTTTACTTAAATATTATAGAAATATATCATATATTAAATATTAATTTTAATGATTAATATATAAATTTTTTAATTTGATTTCAATATATTGTTAATAAGATGTTGAATAAAAGGGAGAAGGAGAAAAATAAAATGAATTATGTTATTTATGTAAAGTGATATTATTACTTATATAAATAAAAGACAAAATTGACATTAAAACAAAAATGATAGCAAATAAAAAAGAAGGTGTAGAGTAAAAATAAAATAAAAACTAACAAATAGCAATTGGCAAATAGAAGAATTAAAAATATTTTGTGTTTTTTTTCATTTCTATTTTATTTTAAAAAAATGAAAAAAATGTCAGAAGTTAAAAACCGCACGTACAGGATTCGAACTCTCGACTTTGGAGTTATAGGCGCGCAGACCAACCAGGTGTGCTACAGCAACACGTTTGAATGAGAGGGCACACAAAAAATATATATAAAGGAAAAACAGAAGGGTACCAAAGGTACACATTTGCAAAGGTACCAGAGTAATCACGTAAATGTAAACGTCGGGGTGTATTGCACTGTAACTCACCTGGTACGCCTAACACACCGCCTTTTCGCATGGATAAGATATATGTATAACCTAAAAGCGTGAAGCGGATAAATTGCACAGCCCCAATCGGAATCAGTGTGTCTTTGCTTCCTTCTTCTTGTTGTTCGTTCATTTCACCTTTGATTCTTCGGAGTGACTCTGCATTTGTTCACAACATGGCCACCGCTTCAGGTACTCTTCTTTTTTTCTTTTTTCTTTTTTTCATTCAATTTCGATTCCTTATTTGGGGATTCTCGTTCTCTAGGGTTTATGTGATTCGATCTTATTTTTTGGAGCACGTTCCGTTTTCTCAGCTCAAATTGTTGCACAAAGAACATTAATTGTTTATCCGATTGGGATTTTTCATCCTTTATTTATTTATTTATTTATTTATTTTTTGGGGGGCATGTTTGGGGCTTTGATGTTGTTTTGTTCATTCATATCTAGAAGACTATTAAGATGAAAAACCAGATAGATTAAAATTTTAAGCTATTAGGTCTTCCTGTGTTAGTTAAAGGGATGATATTTGTTCATAGTTAATGCAAATAAGATGGTAATCCTTACAGGGTACGGTGAACATGAAGAATCGTAAGTTTCACCTTTTTGTTTTTGGGCGTTTATGTTCATCAGTTTAGATTTTTTTTTTTGGGCATAATTGTATTATGGATTGCTTGTCTCCTTTTGATTGTAAGTTTGAAGGCACTATGTTCCTCCCAATTTGATTTACCTTAATTGGCTGTTGTGTGAATGCCTTGAAACTTATATGGGATGGATTGCAGTGGCATTTAAGTCCAGGGAGGACCATCGCAAACAGATTGAGTTGGAGGAAGCACGTAAAGCTGGGCTTGCACCGGCTGAGGTGGATGAAGATGGGAAGGAAATCAACCCTCACATTCCCCAGTATATGTCATCTGCACCTTGGTATCTTAATGCTGAGAGACCTGTAAGTGTTATTTCCCCCCTCTAATTTTTATTTCCTTATCTAATTTTTTTGAAATCTGCATGAAATTTTGATATTCCAATCATAAACACCTACATTTTATTTTTCCTTTTTCCCCCCTCCTCTTTTGTAGAGTTTGAAACATCAAAGGAAATGGAAATCCGATCCCAATTACACCAAATCATGGTATGATAGAGGTGCTAAAATTTTCCAGGCAGACAAGTATAGGAAAGGTGCATGTGAGAAGTAAGTAATTTCTCTCCTTTCACTCTTGTGTGCGTTTGTTGTGTCTGTAGATGTAATGAATGGACCTTGACTATCAGATTAATAGGATCATGAAATTTAGTATTTTTGCCTAAGTCTCAAGTCTTCCTTTAACTTTTTGTTTTTTTTTTGGGAGGGGGCTTTATGTTCTTGTACTAGACTTACTGAGTACTTAATATTCATTTGCTTTTTATAGCTGTGGAGCTATGACACATGATTCTAAGTCATGCATGGAAAGACCAAGGAAAGTGGGAGCAAAATGGACAAACAAGCACATTGCTCCTGATGAGAAGATAGAAACTTTCGAGCTTGACTATGATGGCAAACGGGACAGATGGAATGGGTATGATGCATCAACTTATGCTCGAGTCATTGAGAGGTATGAAGCTAGAGATGAAGCTCGAAAGAAGTACTTGAAGGAACAACAACTGAAGAAATTGGAGAAGAGCAACCAAAATGGTGAGGATGCCTCAAGTGATGAGGATGAAGAGGAAGATGATCTAAGGGTAGATGAGGCAAAGGTCGATGAGAGCAAACAAATGGACTTTGCAAAGGTTGAGAAGCGTGTGCGTACAACAGGTGGTGGAAGTACAGGAACTGTGAGGTAATTTCTATGTAGCCTTCATTTTAATAATTCAAGGCCATGTTAATTGGTCCTGTATTTAGGATTATCACTTTCATTTTGTATCTTGGATGAATTGGAGCTGAAATATCTTTTCCTTCAGGAACCTGCGTATTCGAGAGGATACTGCAAAATATCTTCTTAATCTTGATGTCAATTCAGCACATTATGATCCCAAGACCAGGTCCATGCGTGAAGATCCTCTTCCAGATGCAGATCCAAATGAAAAGTTTTATGAGGTAACTTGACTCAAGAAGCCATGTCTATAGAAAGTTCTATAATTTGCTTTTACTGCTCTATGTATCTTAATCTTGTATTTGGATTAAATCTATTTTTGTGCTGCAGGGTGATAACCAATATAGAAATAGTGGTCAAGCTTTGGAGTTCAAGGAATTAAACATCCATGCATGGGAAGCATTTGAGAAGGGGCAAGATGTTCACATGCAAGCAGCTCCGTCCCAAGCTGAATTGCTCTATAAGAATTTTAAGGTCATGAAGGAGAAATTGAAGTCTCAAACAAAGGAAACCATTGTAGAGAAGTATGGCAATGCAGCCGAGGAGGACACACTTCCAAGAGAACTTCTCCTTGGTCAAAGTGAGAGGCAAGTTGAGTATGATCGTGCTGGTAGAATCATCAAGGGACAGGTAAATTTGCATTCTAATTTTCTACTATGCAGCTTCAAAACTTCAACTTTGCATTCTAACTTGTAAATAAATCTTACATAAAATGCTTGTTGGTGTGGTAGCTTGACTTCTTACTTGATCTGTTAACACTTGAGGGTTTCACCATTAGTTTTAGTTTGAATATTTAAGGATTACACTTTATGATTACCACTCCTTTATAAGATGAAAGATTTATTTTATCTGATGCTTCCAACAGGAGGCAGCACTTCCTAGGAGCAAGTATGAGGAAGATGTTTACATTAACAACCACACTACTGTTTGGGGGTCATGGTGGAAGGATCACCAATGGGGCTATAAGTGCTGCAAGCAGACAATACGTAATAGCTACTGCACCGGTGCTGCTGGTATTGAGGCTGCTGAGGCTGCAAGTGATCTTATGAAAGCTAATATTGCCCGTAAGGAGGCTGTTACAGGTTCGTACACTGACATACACCACACCTCCATTGCACCTGTACCTCCAACTCTTTACTTTGTTTATTGTTATTATTGTTTCTTTTCTTGTTTGACAATTTTGTTTGATCATATTTAGCATCCAAATTATTAATCTTGAATTCTTTTCATGAACCTGTACAGAGGATCCTACACCAGTGGAGGAGAAGAGGCTTGCTACATGGGGAAGTGATGTCCCAGATGATCTAGTCCTGGATGAGAAATTGCTAGCCGACGCACTCAAAAAGGTAAAAGTTTTAGTCTGTCGTTACTCATTCATATAAATCTTCACTCCTTAATATGCATTGATATTTGTTAGTGTTGCACTTGTGTGTCTTATTCTTCCTTCTGCACAATTTGATATTGTTTTGTGCTAATAACGTTGTTTTGTCCTGGAGCATTTGATCTGTTGAGGTGAATTTTAAAACATGTATATGAGTGTGTATGTTGTGCTGATTGGTTAAGTTTGGTTTTCACAGGAGGATCAAAGGAAGAGAGAAGAGAAAGATGAGAGGAAGCGCAAATATAATGTTAGATGGAATGATGAGGTATTATTATTTTTGATGCCGCTGAATGAGAATTTTGTCTGTCTACGTGCCCCATCTTGCATATTTTTGAATCATCTTTATAATGCAGGTTACGCCTGAGGATATGGAGGCATACAGGATGAAGAAAGTACATCATGATGATCCAATGAAGGACTTCCTGCACTAAACTTGGAAGAGGGCAAAAGAGTCTGCACATCTTTCCTTACAAGTTCACAAGCCTTTCTGTTATTTCGTTACTGCCAGCTGGATTAGGCGGATTGTATTATCAGTTACTGTAAGGCATCCTTCGGCCTTTAGTGGGAAAGAGGGTAAAACAGAAAGGGTCTTGGGGGCGCGGAGTGCTTGGTGTTATCATTTACCAATAGTACCGTAATCACTATTATGTAATCAGTATTATGCATGTTGCTTTCGGAATACTAAGCCATTTTAATGTCTCAATACTGTTTTGTATCTTAATAAATCTGTGTTCCAGTTGTTTAACGACCATATTCTAGCGTCCGGTCGCAACTAGCAATAGGGATGCTTTACTTTTTATCCCATCAACTAACGTGGTATTAGAAACACGATCTTTTCTAGACCTGTTTTTGGCATGATAGTGTCAAAAGGAGAAGTTGCGTATAGGAGTGTACGTACTGCAACCTAAGGCCATGCTTCAAGCGTTGTTATGGGGTTCCACAATTGCTTAACGTCTCATACAATCTATTCACGACGTGTCTCTACGGTTCACAGACATAATCTATGGATTCAAGAGCATATATCCAAAAGTTAAATCAGACATATCCTTGTTCATTATATTTATGCATGGAAAACATAGATGGAATCGGCACTTTGGTTTCTGTACATTCATCGACGCCCCTATGTTCAATAAATTTATTTTTGATTCAAAAGAGCTTATAATCATAAATTCTCTTTGGACGAAGAAAAAGTATTGTTTTCCAAAATTAAGTTGTAATCAAACATGCATTGAATTGAGATCCTCATTTTTGCTATTGTGATTTTTAACTCGATCTTAAAATAACAACCCTTGAACATGCATGTCTGAAATTTCTGGCCAACGTTTCCTGCGCTGCCATCTCTCCTCTGAACCTGGCGGTGAGCTCCTCTGCTTCGTGCATAAGAGATGAGGCTAAGGACGGAGACTCCCACATATGTAACATGCATGGTTTGTCACATGCACCTCCCTTGCTTGCTCTGGGTGGTTCTTCTCCTGCTGGCTCAGAGGGAGCTTTGCAGTCTTCTCGTCTCGTGGATTGTGTGTTATCTATGGCTTTCAATGCTTCACAAAGTCAAAGTCACAGGACAGCTTCTCAAAGAGCTTATCAGATGCAGAGTTCTCGTGGAGGCTAAAGATGATGCGGCTAACCTTTTTGTGGCTAAAACGTCTAGTAGGAAACTTTGGAGTACTTGTAGCTGATTTTTAGGGTTTAGATTTTTATCCCTTTCTTGCGAGGCGCGTTCTACGGTGCTCTTCGCAGTCAAGGAGCATCATGCACCATGCAGATGTGAGGATAAAGATCTATGATGCATGTATACAACTAAAACCAACTAATCCATCCTAAATTTCACCCTCAAACATAGTTTCGTTCCTGCACCCACTTCCCTCTCCTCGTCACCAGCGCTCCCACTTTCGCCACCACTCCGCCTACCCCCGGCCAACAATCTGAGCACCGCCGAGCCCCACTCCGGAAGGGGAAGGGCGCCCCTCCTCACACCGCATCACCGTCAGCAAATCCTCTAACCCAACCGCAGCAAGCCATAGTTCAACCATCAACTTTCACCTCTAGATCTTGGAATTACATATGGTGGCGCTGGTGCCGGGGACAGTGGGCGTTGGAGCAACAACGCGGTAGGGGTGGGGGTGGTGCACCTCGTCAAACCAAACGAGAACAAGCTCCCTTTGCCGAGGATGCATTCACGCCTCCATCGTGCAGATACACCATCTCGGCCCGTTGCCTCCATGGTTGCTTTGTGTTGTTTGTGTTTCATAGGTGCCGCGCACCTTATTTTTCCCTTCCATGGGTGCTCGTCCACTCGCCCCCCAACGCAACACAATACAGGCTAACTTCATTCACAAACACACACCCAGTGACAATGGAAGCCCAGTGATGATGGTGATTGGGAGTGTGATGGTGGTGGTGAGCAAGGGTGGAGTAGTCGGCAACGGCGTTGAAGGGAGGGTGAATGAAAAAGCCGTAGTGAACTGCAAGGGTGTGGCGAGATGGGTGCTTGAGGGTGTGACGGTTTGGAGTGGTGGCACTGTGGTGACTAAGAAGCAGAGCAGTGAAGGCAAAGGATGAAACTGGGAGGGGCGCTCGAATAACAGTAGAAGCGCGTGACATTGAAGGGGAGAGAATGAGACTTATAGTGCACCCCAAGTGAGAAGACTATCAGGACATTTCCATATCTCACTGTCAGATACATGCGGTGCGTGGTGCACCTTTGACCACGAGGAGCATTGCATATGGCGCCTTCTTGCGAACCCTTAAATCATTGACCGTAGATTGTGTATTATCCAAACTACATATTCAGCCACCAATTTCGTACTCATCTCTCTGAATGAGTTGAAGAGTTCTTAATGAAATGCACAGCACTTCTGGCGAACAAGTGTTCACAATAATGAACAGAAAAGCGTACCATGCCTACAAAAATGAAGAGGGGGAACTCTGGACAATGGTATTATTATTATGGGGAATTGAAAAAAAAAAAAACTAGTCCTCTCCAATATTAACAGTTGCCAATTCTGAGAGGGATGGGAGTAAAAACGCCGTGATATACCAATCACGCTGGCTCATCTCATTTACATCAATAAACTCAAAAGTGCACATTATTTTTAATAATAATTAAAGGACGCATCACCGGATAAGACATTTTGGCCCCGAGAAATGAAATCCACAGATACGAGTATAGAATCTAAAGGCTCAATTATACCAAGCCTTAAAAGGCAGCAAAAATGTGGACAGCTAGATGAGGGCTTGGATGCCTTGCTGTTGCATCTCTCTTAGTCTCCACATTAGGTAAATAGCATCTTCTCCTCGATCTTCATGGTCCATTTGTTGTAAAGCCCAAGCATAGTATACAGTGTGGATTGTGTCCTATTATAAAAACATCATAGTTAAAAACAATACCTGACAAGCAATGTTACATTCACTTCATGAAAATGGTAGGCATACATGTCACGGATCATGATACATGAACACACAACACAACCAGTATGATCAACAAAAGCCATGAACAAAAATCAAAGCTAAAGCCTTCACTATCAGACCAGACAGCACTGAGTTATGAAGGCCAGAATGGGGGAGCAGGATGTAATTCTGTGGGCATATGGTTCTTTTTACAGTACAAACCATGCAAATATGAAACCAAGTATTTCCATATTGTATAAAAATAAAATCTCACACATCTTTCACCTTGATTCCTATAATTTGTCCATGCTTTCTGTAGTGTCTACTAGATAGGTGAGCCAGGAGCTAATAACAGACCCTCAACACCCCATAAAGATTATTAAAAGGGAAAAGAAGACAAACATTTGCAATGCCACATAATTGTAAACGTGAATAAATGGAATGCATGATACGATTATTATGTCCAGTCATGACATTTGAAATTTTTACACCAGTAGGAAGCACCTGCTGTCTCAAATGGGATGTCAACAAATATATCAAATTTTATGATTTCGACTTTGTTAGTGTTGAAGTATATAAAAGAACAGCAGTATCTCCACATTGTAGATGTTTAAATACAAGCAGTAAAACACACATCAGTCACCTTGCCACCTTCTGTAATTGACCCATTCCTATCACGTACACAATAGATTTGCTGTGTTTGAAACTGAAAATACATTGAACAGAATCTCCAGGATAAGCTTTCATTTCTGCTGCATAAGAATAAATTTTATAAATTAATAATAAACTTTTGGAAGTAATAATTTACATACCATCATCTTGGTCTCTCTAACCTCCACCTCGGAGACATGCAGGATCTGCATGGAGAGTTAAATATTAAAAATAAAACAACACGTTCTAATAGGGACAAGCACCTTAATCAAGCCTGGGCTGTAGAATAATTGAACAAGAAACCACTCAACCTCTAAAACACATAATCACAATCTTCATTTGATTTTGTAAAGAACTAAGGATGTGTGACTTCCAAATTGAGCTCAAGAAAGGAGGTTGGACAGGCTTAACTTAGACAGTTCAAAATCTATGAAAAGAATATTGAACATAGAATTGCATCATTTCTGAGTAATACTATTATGTGACCTGAGAAAATCTAGTCTTCATATTTCATTTTTATCATTACAAGCTAATTTAAATGGAATAAAGGAGAAAATGGTTGGAAATAACTACAACTTCTAAAAGTATGGAATAAGATACACTAATAATACAATATAGACGCGTTTTTACACTGATCTAAATGTTGCTTGGAGCAGTCCTGCTTCTATCTTTACTCCAACTCTATATTGAGCCGCAGCTATTAGTTACTTGTATTATGGAAGCCATGTTACCTATGTCATATTGACTAGTTGACAAGGATTGAATCTTAGCTCAAGCAAAGAGACTTTAAATTATTTCATTACAGGAATATTTTTTCTTCACTTAACCCCATCAAATCTAACACAAAAGTCAAGATAAAAAATGAAAGGCAAACACTCTTTTTTATCAGGTAAAGAAAGGCAAACACGTTAGCTAGCCCAATATGGTACAATCAGCTTCATATTAGATACAAAATGTAATTGCAAAGAAAACAATAAGATTCCAGAAACTTACAAACTCACCTTGTTATCGAAGAAGATACCATGACTTTGGTAAGCGGTGTCCTCTGCTTTACAACGTTCAATCAGCTTGGGGCTACAGTACTTCTTCAGTGTTTCAACATCTCCCTGTACAATAACGTATATAATTAAAATCTGATTCAGAAATCATAAATGCACCCACCTGGTCTACAAATAGATTTAGGACAAGACTGGCTTAGTGCCTGATCTCCTTGCTACCAGGTTTTGCATTTAACAAGTAACAAGTTAACATTTTTTAACAACTCATCATTACCCAACTTCCCCTTCTTTAGCCAAATTCTCAAGCATCAACTGATGTTTACAAATGCATTCTTTAAATCCATGAGATCCAAATCAATTATCTATAATCTATGACTCAGATGTTCTCAAACTCCAATACCAATTTGCTGCTCCAGCCATCATGTCCAATACTACAAATTATCATCTTCATCCAGTAGTCCCTATCTTATTTGGGAGGGCAGAAATTCAGCACTTGGCTTGGGACAAAGAATATTCATATAACTTACAAATGGAGACGATGCCAAAGATTGGTTAAGAAAATAGCATGCTAAGTGATGAGCCAGTGACAAGACATAGAAGTGATACATGTGTTCCTTTTTAGAATGTGGTAGCAAATAGGTGAAGCACTGTACGAAGTGTTAACCATAGATTTAGATCTTGCTCAACGAGGAACCATTATACATGTGTTGCACATAAAAGAGAGAACATTTCCAGCATTCTGGCTCAAGCTTAGCACCAACCTTGATATAAGCATTAAGAACCGGTTTTATTGCCTCCTGCACTTCCCCAACAAATTCCGGAAAGGAAAAATAGCTGACTTGTGTAATCAAAATAAAAGAAAAAGATGTTAGCAAGTTACGTAATAATAAAATGTAAGACTAAGAGATAAAAACAAAAGGCATGAGAGCCTACGGATCCCGTTGACGTATTTCCTTGTATGAAATCGCAGCATCCGTCTCTTGAAACATACTATCATTGATACTGTAAAAGGAGTGCCGTAAATTAGAACAATATATTACAACTATCTAGACAATAACCAGACAAATGTTGCCACCATGCATTACTATTTACAATAAGCAGTCACTCAGTAATTTAAATAACAAGAAGGAGGGCGAATAGAAACTCAGAGACATACTCCTGTATTTTGTGAATAAGGGGGTTGTCGCTGGTGTCATATCTTTCCCGCAAGTCTTCTACCATCTGTCAATTAAATTAGACATATAAAATATGAAGCATATACAAGGCAAGTTGCAAGTTAAATGCAAGATCATGACATATTGACATTATCTTGCAGGATACTAGCAATTATGGATGCAATTAAGGAAAGCTGCAGAACACATAATTATAAAGCAAAGTACCAGGTTAAAAAAAAAACGAATTAGTTTGGTAGAATAAAGAATCTCAGGGTTTGCAGCGAAAAGAAGAAGAAGAAGAACCTCAGGGCTAAGGTGTAGAACATACCTCCTGGCCCTTTGTCTTCACTGGTTCACTATACTTAATGAATCGCTTGGATAGAGGATGGCCTTTCACCTAAAAGAAAGCGTAGAGAAAATAACTTAGTGGAGAGGTTTTGAAGATTATCCAATTACCAAAGAACTGTAACTAAGTTACCTTGTCCTTGAACTCATCAAACTTCTTACTCCACCAAGATTGCTTAGAGGGCACAAGAAGAAGTTCTGTTCTTGCACTTGTTTCACCACTTGATGCAAAAGGAACACGCCTTCTCTTAGTCGCATTGCTACTCAACTCCTCTTTTATAATGTCATAACCTTTCTTGGCTGCATTGACTAACTTTGCTTCCTTTAATTTTTGGAAGGCAGCAGAAACATTTGGGGAGGAAATGGTTGACTTAAATTTGCTAAACATAGAATCCGAAGCATTGCTAGACTCAGATTTTTGGTTTTGCTCTTCCTCAGGTGACGTCTGTGTGCCTTGCTTTGCATTAGCATCCTGATTTGTTGACGAACCAGTTGATCCTGGAAGAATTCTGCTTTCCAATCCCAAAAGTCTTTCACCTAATTTACACAAAAATAAAATCAATAAGCCATCAATTGTCAATCACATTAAAGGCGGATTTGTAAATCATGAACAGACCTCCTCAGTTGCAGCGGAAATCTTCTCTTTTACATTGTAAGAAGCCTGAAATAAGTATAATTACTAATCAAATGCCGGGAAACATGTCAACTTATTCAGAATAGATCAAGGGGACCATAAGTTCCCAACCACAAAAAACCAAGGCAGAACTTGAACATTGACAGCAGTCCTAGTTATACAGCTCTTCACCCGCCCCCGAAAAGAACACCATTTTTGTACCACTAAAGTCGCATCTAGATCAGTGTAAGGTCACAAAACTTTTCTATACAAATATACATGCTACTGTGCACTTTTGTTCTATACCCAAGGGTTGTTTATCTAGCATTTTTCCAACAAGACTACGGAGCAACTGAAGTGAATTTTTTTTCAGATAACTAATTTCCACTTCTAATGCTGAACAGAACTTGAAGATGACCATAGATTTTACCTTCCTTGCTGCAGCTTCAGCTTCTGTCCAAGCTTCATCCACCTGTTGGTACAGCTGCTCAGTTTTCTGCTTTGTTCTGCATTCGCCATTTCATCATCTCAGGCCCTCCATTTCATCATCCCCGCCCCCATTACCCGCGGGGGCAAAATCTTCCCCCCATACCTGCCCCGTTGCGGGTATTACTCGCGGGTATCCGCGGGTACGGGTTTTTTTGACATCCCTATGCCAGCCCCCTTGAACTAATGATAGCTATAAGCCAAAGACTACACCTCAGTTAGTCAATTATATATTTTTTCGCAAAATAGAGAAACATCTTAACCGTTTACCTGTCCAAAAACAAAAGCAAAAAAAAAATTTTTTTTTTTTAAAAGACCTTAGGTGCTCAACTAGTGAGCTACCCAGTACCTGCCAAAGTTCACGTTCTACCAGAAATAGAGAGAATTTGCACATTGGAAGTAGCTGGAGTGTGTGGGGAAAACTGCAATATACCTCTCTGCTTCACCTCTAATTTTCTTAGAGAACTTATCGAAGACACTGTATGTACGAACACTCGTACACCTATCTGCCACAAGCAACCGCAACCTCGTACTCGGACCCTGTCGTGCCAAAACAGAAAAAACTCAACAAAGTACAGCTAAAACCTCCGAAAAAAAAGAGGACACAAAATTTGGGTTAAAAAAAAAAATCATGAAAGGAACAATAACGAACCTGGTTTGGTGTTAATGGAAGAAAAAGAGATCGTTTGGAGAGTAGCATATCACGTAGCAGCTTTCCGGTTGCCAGTAGATTAGAGAGACCAACGGCTCAGATTTCGGTGCTTTGTTTATTTCTGGTTGGTTGTCTAGTTTTTGCAGTTTGTAGTGTTTTGCTTGTGGGTGGTAGCTGCAGTTGCACTTGCGCTTTTGTAGATTCTAGCGTACAAACAATAATCCATCAATATGATTGACACTTTGCATCTTCATTGATGCTTTTCAAGGTCCAAGGATATTGAGATGAGTGGAGGCACGCTGTTTATGTTTAATTAAACCTTGTATATTCATGAGATATTAGTTATGTTGGATTAGTTGAATTAGTTTATTTATATCTCTCGATATCCTTCGCCCTCTCAAGCGTAACATGTTTCAAGTTTTTATTTTTATTTTTTTTATGCTCTGCTGTTAAAGCCATCGCGTAGCGAGGGAAGGAACTGGTGGCGGTTGTAGCCTTGGTCACAGCTAAGGGAGAGGTGGGAAGAAAACGGCCTCTGTGAGTGGTGGGAATGGTGGCGGCAGAAAATTCCGGCCAACAACAAATGACACTAGTAGTCCCGGACTGAAGTGACGTGAAGGAGGTTTATTATTGGTGGTTGAAAAGAGAACTAGATAGTGAAAAGAGAAAGTCTCTCTGGCTCTTTCTGAAAGAAAGAGAGATGGGAAATGGCCATCATTCCCGGTAGCCTTTCTTAAATCCCCATTTTTTCAAAGATTAACATATATATTAACTCTTAAGTTTATGTATTAAAAAACTCGAGAATATGTAGGAAGAACAAAATGTGATGCTAGGTGGCAACATTTCATTGTCTTTATCGGTTTCCCCCACTCTCTCTCTTATTTTTTTCCTATCTCAAGTTAGCTAAGATATTATTATTCTAAGGACTCGCTTAGCATGCTTTATGCGATAAGGTATGATAATATACTACCGAATAATATAAGCCAACTAAAATTTTATGTTCATTCTGCCAAGCTCTGCGATAATTAATGTGTGTCACGCACCTTGTATCATCACCAAGAAGTAAAGGTTTAGGAGAGATGTTGCTAGTAATGCCTTGTGTCGTTTTCTTTATTATTTGTATGTGATGTAAATAAATCAATACAGTGCATCAATCGGGCTCAACATGAAGAGCCTTCTGGAACGCTTCCTGGCCTCTTCCTTTATCCCTTTCCATTCATAACACTTCCCTAACAAACAGAGTGCGTCCAAGTTAACCCGTTCCCCTTCACTCAAGTCCACCGTCGCCACCAGGTCATCCGCCGCCGAGTCAATTATTCGCTGCCAATTCACTGCCAACTTAAGCTTCGCCCTTCCCACCAGCACCTTTGCGCGCTCTGCCGAGGAGAGCAGCCTTTGCAGCCGATGGTGAGAGCGCGGAGCCAAGCGATTTAAGAACGGCGGCGAGGTGGCCCATGAAGCGGAGTGCCTAGGCCCGTAGGATGTATGCGAAGGGTTCCCTGGGCTCAATCGAGGGGGGCACGTTGGGCTTCAGTGAGGGCGGCCCTGGCGTCTTTGGGTCAAGCGAGGATGCAAGATGCTTGGGCCAATTAACATATATGCTACTGTTATGCCAAAATACCCGCATTCAGTACATTCATATACCTACATAACATCTAAATCTTAGTTTCCTTGTTCAATACTCTCCGCATTACGTCATTCCTCCATTCTGCACCCTTACAACATCAACAAACTACTATAAGCCAATCAATAAACATCGATCCGTAAATCTACAACACCAACAGATGCATATGAAGATTGACATCTCACTTTCTCTTAATCAATATCAAAATATTAAGAACTCTGCCAACATATTGCATCTTGCGTGAATCCCACAGCACATATCTCTGCATGACATTAGTCAGTAAATACTCCATTTCCATAACAACCAAAGGGTTTTCACTCCGCCTTCACCACCCATTCTCGCCTGCCTCCAACCACAGTTATCTTCATCCACCCTACACCTCCAACAATGTCTTTAGAATCGACAACTTCAAACACTTATCGGGATAAAATTAATGGTTTGAACTTTATGCACTGCTCACATTTCCGACGACAACAACAATACCAAATACGAGTTAATCCGGAAGCCAACAAAAGTGTTGGATTTTCTTAATGACAAAAAAATATCAGAAACCGCTTATGAAGGTTGCCCTTTGTACATCCCAACCGCTAATTATTAAATTATTAAATTTGACGGCAAAAATGTA
Organism: Pterocarpus santalinus; assembly: GCA_031439595.1. NCBI lineage: Eukaryota > Viridiplantae > Streptophyta > Magnoliopsida > Fabales > Fabaceae > Pterocarpus > Pterocarpus santalinus. Next base: position 67,384,969 of record CM062532.1, read on the forward strand.
CATCAAAAGCAAGGTGCGTGACACACATTAGTTAACGAGGAGCTAGGCAAACCAAAATTTTAATATTATGTAAATAATGTTATTCTTTTATTATTATTATTATTATTAGTGCATAGATGCATAAAACAAAGGGAGTTGACTTTGTACTATCACCAAATCTAACACAGGCTAGTTAACATCACCCACAAATTTGCTTTTCTAGTGACATAAATATAACATGATTATTAATCAAAAAGGTAACACATCTAACCGTTTTATCAAATGAAAATACAGTCAATTGACAGCAGAAAAAATATTCAGTATCCTATAATTTCTCACTGAAACCACTTTCTAGTGCGTGGCAGCCCATAACCACCTTTAATCCTTCCTAAATTTCTATTCAACATGATAAAGATTGTCATATCTGAATAAGAAAAAACAAAAAACAGAAAGTTAAAGATCAATTGATAAACTGCGGTGACTAATCCAAAATAATACAAAATCAAAGCTAATGTCGAGTCCACCCTATCAATTACATCACCTCTTTCCAAAATCACACCAGATAGCAGTGATTTCTAGCCAATAAATCCAAGCAAAATGCACCAAAAAACGAAGGGCAAACTTTGCGAGTGGTAGCCTACTCAATTCCAAATGAATAACAATAAAGCAACAAACAACCCATTACCTAACAATACCACCAACATTAATTAAGACTATAGAATACAGATGACTAGCACGTATATATTATTACAAGCAAGCCTGGTTAGCCAACGAGAAGCGCTTGGCTTGGGATGCAGCTGCAGCCTCAGAGACCAATGCTTGTATCACCATAGTCTTGACCTGCCAAGGCTTGTAAGGGAAACCCTCCCTGGCATAAGAGTTCAACAGTGCTGCGCTACCCTCCTTCACCAACCCTCCAAAGGCGTTATCCTCTTCGTCGTTCCTCGTCGTGGCTTCAAGCAGCGTCAGATCCGATCTGTACCGTTCGTACACCCTCGACCCGAACACGTTCGACACCGTTGATGTCTCTGGGACCATCCTAGGCCACGCCTCTCTCCTCCCGCTCCAGTACCTGCACACACCACAACGACATTAACAAATGTTTGCAACAACAACAACAACAACAACAACAATAACCTCAGCATAACCAACTAAAGATGTTCTGTTTTTCTTACTGCGGAGTGCATCTTCCTGTGCTCCTGGTGTAGAGGAAGCCGGGGATGTGCTGTTGTTTAGCTGAGGAAGCTGATAAGAGAAGACAAAAGAGGAGAAGAGGGATTAGGAGTGTGCTCCAGACGGAAGCCATCCTTATCATGTTCCGCCGCTGATTTTGAACACTTGACTGCTAGTCGTCCATTTATTATCAGGTAAGGGATCTGAGTAGTGCGAGATTTCTTGTTGATTTGGTTTTCACCAGTTTGAAACGTTACACTTGCACTGTTGACCCTACTTTATGGGAACACGTGAAACGCGGAGGTACTTGGACAAAGTTACCCTTGTCAGATTGGAAAACCTTTGAACTGTGGCCAACTAATGGCTTAATTTATGACCCAATTAAAGAAGTCCCAATGAAACTCGTCGCTTTTTTTCGCTACATCAACTTATGGCTATTAACCATGACGAAACAAAAAGGAACTTCGGCTATTTACTCTTTTACTTCACTACGTTACCACCCCCTTTTTTTGGGTCCCAGTTACGACCCGTTTGAATGGAATACCACAGCTGCCCACATCGTAATCAACCCACACACATGTAGCCCATTGCTTCACTTTAGGATTGGGCTTCCACATAGTCCGTGTCTTTCAATTCTGTTCATTAGGTTGACCAAAACAATTTTTGTTTCATTAAATTTTTACCTTCATATTAGTGAGTCAAAATTTTATTTTTAAAAAAAATTGTATAATATATGCATTTTGGTTTTTAAAATTTGATTGTGGTCATGTTCATATATTTGGAAACATGGTAGCTGATCGTCTTGCTAACCATGCTAACTTGGGAGAGGAGGGATTAGGTTGGAGGACCTCCTGATAGTATTATTTGCTTTCTTCAGGCTGATTTAGCTATTTAATGAAATGCATATCCAGTTTTCAAAAAAAAAAAATTTGTATAGCATTACTCATTATTAATATATAATTAATATTTAATATATAGTAATAAATAAAAACCTAACCAGATAGTTTAGAAGCTTAGATGGAGGAGAAATTTATATCTGGAGTAAGAGATTCATATTACAGAACCTCAATTTTTTTGGGTCAAACTACAGAACTTCAATTTAGATATAGCATTAGGTTCAAAATATATGGTTAGATGGTGTCATGTGTTTCTTTTCCCACTTACAAATTTTCGTATCTTAGAGTAAGAAAACTTCTCTTACAATATCATGAATTCATAAATACATAAGTAATGTTATTTGTATATAGAATATGGATATCAAGAATAGACATCCAATAAAAAGAGACAAAAGTTTTGGTGGTAATAGGTGAGTCTAAAACTTTGTCTCTCTAAATATCCGTTCTCAATGTCCATATTCTATAATAACAATATTTACAAGTACATACAAGGACTTTTCTTATACTCACAATCCATGCTTGCAAGGTCGCATATTTATGTAATCAATCTAATTAATAAATTGCATTTATAGTAGTAATAATAACTTTTAAAAAATTAATAAAATACTAAAGATCAAGAATTTTATTGTCAGATTTTTTTTTCCCGGAATGGTATATCATTATTTTTAACCATTCAATGAATGGTTGATTTTTACTCTTTTGACTTATTCAATTACTCTCATTGAGTCATGGCAAATTCTAGTCTGGTTAAAAAATTTAGATATGTAGCATTATATATATAAGGTGGAACCCAAATTGTTGTCGTTTAATTTGTTTTTTTTGTTATACATACATTGCCAAGCAATAAGGATTTTGTGCAATTATAAGCGAATTGTATTCCTTAAAAATAAAAAAAAAAGTAAAGTTTAAATGTCAGAAAAAGGTAATTATGAAAAGGCCATCTTATTCACAATCATGTTTGAAGTGTTAGTTAGATAACAATGCATGAAATGATACTGTACTTAATCTAAGACCAAAAAAAGAAAAAAAAAAAAAGAAAAAAAGATTGCCAAATTGAATCTATCTCACTTTTGTGTGTCATTTGTCTCTTACTCAGGTGCCGCATCAAATAATGGACTGGACTGCAAGTCACGGTGCTGATCTTTTTCCAGAAAGAAGCATTGTATATAGTAATATGCGCGCATTTGTTCGCTCGTCCTGAAGTGTTGCGTTTGTTTCCAGGAGAGAATGTTTTCACGCTTTCTTATACAATTTTCTGCAACTTCTTCCTCATTCTGCTCATCTAACTCATTGAAAATGGTCAGACTAACACAGTCTTGTCATTTTACGTGGCCACACAAAACCATTCAAAGATCGATCAACTACTCGACCAAATCAGATCCTTATATAATCTACTCTCTTAATAGATTTTAAGCTGTGAATTAATTAGACTCAGTAACCAAAAAATTTCCCTGAATCTGGACCTATTTACTCTAACTAGCAATCAATCATGTAACCAAGGCATGCATGAAGCTACTTTTTTTTATTCGGTGAAACATAATTCTTTATACACATAAAGTTCACTATTCCTTATACAGTGTGATTAACAAGCGCAATGGAATGGACTATTCAGTAATGGCCTCTGAAACAGGAACTGAATTATTATACAGACCACCCTTCATATCATTCTCTGAAACCATCTTAAATCACATGCCCCGTCAGAGCCAATATATATGAGGTTTTGTTCATGAAGGGTTCGATCGCCATGCAGTTGCTGCACATGTCTTCCGATTCCTCACCCACCATCTCTACGCGTCTCATCCTCAAATCTCAATGAACCCCTTCTTCTCCGCTATAAATTCCAATCCACACGCAATAACTACACCGCCACCACCCCGTAGCTACACCTAACTGTATACAAACAACACTAAAACAACCAAAAGCAAAACCAAACACCATCGAAAATGGCGAAGCCAGTTAAGCCTTCGGTGCTCTCGCATTCACCACTGATGTTGTTGTTCTTTATCGTTGTCTTGTTGATCAGTGACTGTGCAGCGGTTCGTCACAAAAGACGAATGGAACAGTGAGGGCAGACGCAGTTGGAAATTACCGCATCGAAGCAGAAGGTGGCGTGACTGAGTCATGGAACCATACCAACAAGATGCTTCGCTGCGCTGGGTTCACCCTCATTCGCCGTACCATTAAACCCAAGGGCCTCGTCTTGCCATCCTACATTAATGCTCCACAGCTCATGTACTATGTACGGGGTAATAATGCCATAAACCCTATAAAACTTAGCTGTTTGCACATCACATTAATCACTTCTAGTCACCTTATAATATAATTTTATTGAATCAGTGACATATTATTTATAGATGGTCCACCAATTTTTCTTTCTCAGCATCTATTACTTCATTCTTTTCTTTTATCAAATATGTCATCACTCTCTTAAACTTGTTACATTACCATTTCTTATTTAGTAATGCTAAGAAGCTAGAATAAGGTGCGTTTGGATAAGATTATTTTGCCAAAAAAATTACTTTTTTTATTAAAAAAATTACGTTTGATATATTTAGATAAATTATTAAAAATAATCAGAATATTAAAAAGATCTATTTTTAATTTTTTTTGTAAAAATTGAATAGAGTAATTTTTTACAAAAAATCAATTTTCAATTTTTGTAGTTATACATAAAAGGTGCATTTATTTCAAATTTTGAAAAAAGTAATTTTGAAACTTAAATTTTATATATAACTAAAAAAGTTGAAAATTATTTTTTTTTCAGAAATTACTCTTTTCATTTTTTCCAAAAAAATTGAAAATAGATTTCCAAATTTATTTTTAAAAAATTATCTAAATATATGAAAACTAATTTTTTCAATAAAAAAATAATTTTTTACCTCAAAAAGATACAAACAAGCGCACCCTAAATTACTAGAGCTTTTTATAATAAACAAAGTTGTTTGTTAATATATATAAAACGGTATAATCCACTTGTTCATTCAGGAGTTAACACATATGTCATCATACTATTTTAACAAATAAATTCAATAAAAAATTATGATTTTCTAGTATAGAAAATGGTTACATACATGCAGTGATAAGCTCTATTCTCTCATATACAGAATAGAAAAGTTAAGGTATCTTGGTTGTTATTGTATATGAAAAGTTAGTCTCATACAGATGTCTATACAAATATTTGATCAAAGAATAAAAAAATTATATAACATTCTACATAATTAACAATAATAATGAAGTATTATTACAAATATACTCTAATTGCTAGTTATTTACACGTTAATCGCAACATGATAAGTTTAGTGTGTAAATATCCTTATCATAATAAATTAAACCATACGTGTTTAGTATAATTAATGAATTGTCTTTTGTGGCGCACATGTGTGTATTATGTTATGTAGGAAGTGGCATTCAGGGGATGACCATATTTTCTTCGTGTCCTGAGTCATTCGAAGAACCTCAAGAATCTGATTAAGAATACAGAGAACAACATCAGAAGGTCCATGAAATCAGAGGAGGCGATATCATTGCCATGCCGGCAGGAATAGGTTACTGGTTCTATAACAAGGGTGATATCCCGCTTGTTGTCGTTATCCTCCTTCACACAAGTAACGTTGTCAATCAGCTAGGCAGACTTCCAAGAGTACGGAAGTTAATTTGTAGAATGAATGCTACTTACTCACCAATTGAATCTTTAACAACATGAGAAGTTGCATATTACTTTTTTACTAACATTTTTTTTTCTGAAAGTAATGACACAGCGGAGGCTAAATAGAGAGACCTTTATTGCACTTAGACAATAATAAGTTGGAGCTATCAAAATAAAGTTGACAACATAAACGACTTTTTATTTTTAATAAAAAAGGGAGGTGAAGACTAGTGCTGGCACCGGTTGAGCTGAGCTTACAAACTTGTTTACAATGCTGAAATCACTTAGAATATCATATTTACAATATGTTGTTTTATTTTTATATTTATCTATAAATTATTAAGGATTTTTTTCAATAAGAAATTATTAAAGATTATAATAAAGTATTTGTCACATATAACTGTTTGAAGAGTTTTTTTTTCGTATGTTTAGAAGAGTTCTCTTAAACTATATAATGTCAAATAAATTAAACTTATACTTTAATATTGAATTGTTACCATAATTAATTATCTACCTAATTCAGAAGCATTTTGATTTTTGGTTGTGGTTGTTACTTGTTAGCCTATCATTAATAGGTTCACGATTGTTATGTAACTACTCTTTTTTGTGGTGACATTTTCACTGATCCCTTACCATTTGGCTAACCTCATATGTATAATCAATATTACACTAATAGTACTAAACTGTGTCCTAACTTAATGGGATCTGGGGCATGATTATTCTGTACGTAGAGATTTTATATTGCTAGGAACCCAGAAGACGAACATGGACAGGCACAAGGCGGAGGTGGACGACAGAGCATTAATGGAAGGAACATTTTCAGCGGAATCACCGAAAAATTGTTGGCTGAAATGCACGGCTTGAGGGTTGAGACAGCGAGGAAGATGCAAGGAGCAGGTGATCCCGGAAAGAATATTGTGTTGGTGGAGAGAGACCTTGAAGTTGTGAGGCCCGAATGAGGCCCACGGCCCAATGGGCTTGAGGAGACTACATGCACCCTGAGGGTCGTAGAGGCCGTGGGCAGTGCCGCACGTGCAGACGTCTACACCCCCACATGCCGGTCGCATCGCCATTCTCAAGAGCATCAAGCTCCCTCTCCTTGCTGATCTCCATCTCAGTGCTGAGAGAAGCGTTCTTTGCAAAGTAATTAACCCCACTACATTAATTAGTTTCCACATATAAGTTTATGAAGGGAAATTCTCAAGATGAAAAAGTATTGAGGTTAACTATTTTAAGGATTTGATTTTGATCCATTGCTATATTATTATTAAATCATGTATATGTTACATCGTAAAAAATATTTAATTTTTATAATTGATATTTCAAAAATTATGTATATAATAATATATAATTAAATAATATTACGAAACTTCTTATATTAACATAATATTGAAATTCAAAATTTTTTATATTAACAAAATATCAAAATTAATTTTTATAATTTAATGGGTCATACCTGAATTGCAACATTGAAAATATTATCCAAGTAAAAGATAACTCACACAAATGAGGTGATACGCATTAAATAGTATATGATAAGAACTTTTTCTTGGATTTTCTAAGAATTTGTGTTCTATTTATATGATATATGTGACATGGATTAATTCTTTTGATTTTTTGGGTGCGGCATGGTGTTTACGTGCCACAGTGGAACCTGAATGCGCACAGCATAGTGTACGTGACGGGAGGGCGTGGTCGAGTTCAAATAGTGGATAACAACGGGAGAAGTATGTTCGACAAGGAGATGAAAGAGGGTCAGGTGGTGGTGATTCCTCAGAACTTTGTGGTGGTGATGCAGGCAGGGGAAGAAGGGTTCGAGTGGATAGGATTCAAGACAGCGGAGAACGCAATGATCAATACCTTGCTGGGGAAATCCTCGGCCATAAGGGTGCTGCCCCTTAATGTGGTTGCCAGCATCTACCGAGTTAGTAGAGAAGAAGCACAGAGGATCAAGGAGGCAAGGGACCAGGCATTTTTGTTAACCTTGCCTTTGGAGACAGAAGCAATGGCTGAGGCTTAGTACTGTTTGGAAAGTGCATGGTATGATAATGATGTGTCAGTATCATCAGATGTAACATGCAGCGAGTAGTTTTTAGTTTGGTGTGGATGTACCTAGCGGAGAATAAGAAAGGCCTTATATGGCTGTATGTTATGATGTGATCATAAGTATGCTCCCCACAGTTCTACTAGTTAGGACAGTGTCTATATTATCGGTTCAGATTGTTTGAGTGCCAGCGGAAATTTTACAAAAATAATATAAAAACTCATTCCTAAGTTCTAAGTATTAAACTCACTCCAAATAAGAAAAACCAAAAACAAAGTTAGGATATTTATGATGCAGTAGTGCAATGGTAGACCTGATATATTAGTTTTTGACCTTTTTTTTTTAATCCTTTTCCATTTTTCAAGTTTAAGTCCTTACACAAAATGTGGGATGGATCAACTGAGCTTGACATACGCACATATCTATCTTGCGTGGGGACTAGACGTACCGAAGATATATTTGTCAATTAAAAATGAACATTAAGAATAGATATAATAGATGAAGAGACAAAAAATTAAATATTTGATGATAATGAGTAAAATTAAAATTTTGTATGTATATATTATTATTATTATTCTTTTTATGGTGACCACTTGTAATGTATAAATAAGAGAGAAATTTTTAGCTATTTTGAGCAGGAGAAAAATCATTTTTTTGTTATATTTATTGTTTAAATCAATTTTGTATGCCACTGTTATTTTCATTTTTACTACATTTTAAATAAAATGGTTAAGGTATTAATAAGGGTGACTTATCTAGTAAACTTTTCACTCATATATATTCATAATTTGAATTTGATTTTTGAGTTTTCGAATTAATGAATCATTTGTAAGTGCTTATTATTAATATTTCTTAATAAACTTGAAGGTATATGTTAGTTTTAAATTAGAGCAAAATTTTTCTTTAATTTAATTTTTTTATGCCAAAAAAAATGACGCTGAGGTATCAATTATAGTAAATACAACATAACAACATTTTTCTCTTGCCATATAAGTATATAAGAATTTCTCAAAATAACATTGTTCTTGAATTAGCTGAGGGTGAGAGACACGTAAGAGAAGATGGACAGATACGTTGTGTAGCCATTCTTCGGCGTGCATGCTATAAGCATCCTAGTACTTACACGTCAGTTATTGGTCAGGTGGCATGGAGCTATGGTCCAAGCACTACAGAGCGGTTCATTTGTGTGTATTTGATACATGGATGTTCCTATTAGCAGGCTAATAATTTTGTTTTTTCCCAGTATAGTTCGTATGCATCTGCTGGGACATTAATATCAGGAAACAAGATGATTGTTGGGCCTTGGGGAAGACATAAATGTGGGACCATGTCTGAAACCTGAACGACACTCTATCGCTGCAGACCTCTACTTCGATGCAGAAGCTAATTAAAATTTACGGAAACTCGTGCGAAACCAAAGTGCGATAATACATAGGAATAGGACAGGTGTACACAATTAACCAATGTTGGGGGACTTTTAGCAGTACATGTTGGAGACACTTTGCTTTCGGCATTTTAATAAATTCCAATAAATCAAGACAATCATTCCTTATAATAAATTTGTTGTTTATTCCTCGTATTCACCATTCCAAGAGAAGTTAGTTCATATCTTTGTGATTAAAAGCTTCTTTTGCTCCAACAAATTCGCAATTCATGATTTATTAATTAGTACTATTCCCTCATATTCATAATAGATATTAATTTGGATAAAATTTTTTAATTTATAATAATAATTATTTTTATATATTAATATAATATTTATTGATGATTTTTTTGATTTTATTATGCATCTTAATTAGTTGAAAAAGATGGTTATTTTTCATCATATAATAAATTATATTTTTTATTACATAATAAAATTTAATAAAATTTTTTTAATAAATCTATATCATAATTATATATTAATTTTAAATTTTTTAATTTATATAAAAATGATTGAATTGATAATTATTGTGAACCAGAATAAGAATTTATTTAACATAAATTGTGAAGAAAATTGAATGTGTGAAAAAAATGGATATCATAAAATCATTTACATTGGAAAACTCACACATACACACATACATCGGGATCCAGGTTAACAAGGAGCTACATACGGAAATTAAAATGAATGAAAAGATACCATTGAAATTAAAGAATACAATGTAAGAAACGGAAGATACAAAAGGAAGACATAAGCCTATATATGATTTGGCAACAGTATTACGCCCGGAAAATTGGTGGTGGGGTCAAAGATAAATCTAGAGATCAGAAACTTGTGTCTTGGTCCACTTAGTGGTCTGATGTTGTGTATGCTGGCTGGAGAGTGAAACGAATATGCTCAACTATTAAAGTTTTGTTGGCAACAAGATCTCAAGTAATAATCAATTATCCTTTGTGCATGGCATGGGATCCAATATTTATTGTGAAATTGCAGCGTCAGTCATCGCATTTGATGAATTGTTCCAAATGCTCACCTCCCCAGAACTTATATGATTGTGCTGGTGGAGTGGAAGTTATTGTGGAGGTCATGACCGATGAACAATTGGATAGATGATGGCTTGTTAGAGTTCTATTGACTCTTTATACCGTGTAAGAAAATTGAATGTGTCGAAAATGATCATATCATTACAAGGAATTGTTTATGGAATCAAAATGAATGAGAAGATAATTGAAAGAATACGAAACGTAAGGAGCAGTGGAAAACATAAGCCTGTGATTTGGCTACATGTCCTATATATATGGGTCTAATACTTAGTTCAATTTTTGTCCTTGCACGTCATGTCTTCCCTGCTCCTCAGAATTATGTCATCTAGCTGTTACTTGGACTAACCGGAGTTCGATTGAAGGTTGAATATATTGTTATCGATATTCTTTTTCCTTTTTGTTTTAGCGAAAGGCAATAAACAAACAAAACAAAGAAGTATTGCCAACATTGAAATGCGGACACAGTTAAATTAGTGCACTGAAACTTCCCTTTTTTATTTTATTCATGCTCTTCCCGCAAAAGGTTCATGATGACTCAGGATAAAAAGGGTGCCCATTGCACATTACATTTCAAATTTTACATTTTAAACAAAAGGCATCCAAGCCTTTGTTTTCTTATTCATTACTATAACTACATTATTCACTAGTGGCTAAAGTATGTGGATAACACACACATGTCACGCATGCAAAAAGGCCTCAAAGTGTTCCCTAAGCCGCAGCCCTCATCTCAGACTCACGAGGTGGAACCAGGAACTTGAAGGGGTTGTTGAGCTTGATCTGCCTGGCCTGCTCCGTCCTCAGGCCAAATGACTGTGCAACCACTTCCACTGGCAGTTGGGCTATCAAGGAGTTTCCACCTGCAAGGTTTGCGATGCTGGGCCTTGCATTCGTCTTGAATGACACATACACGAAGTGCTCACTCAGGGACTTTGCAGCCACGGCGAAGTTCTGTGGCACGATCAGCACCTGACCCTCTTGAAGCTCCCCGTCGAACACTGCATTGCCGCTGCAGTCCACCACTTGTACATATGCCCGTCCGTTCAGTGCGTATATTATGCTGTTTGCGTTGAGGTTGTAGTGAGGGACGAACATAGCATTCTGCACCATACATGAATATACAACAAATACACAATCAACTTAATTATTCTCGGAGCAATGTTAGACTATTTCATTCTTTGCACAATTATATGATTGATATAAGAGTAGTAATATTTCGGCGATGAATTTATAAAATGAGCATAAATAATCGTTATCTAATTCGTCCCACTTTGAGATAATGTCCTGCCTATACCAAATTTTTTCGTTTAATAAAAATTATTTAAAAAAATAAGTATTAAATTACTTGAATTAGCTCAATTTTATGAATGTAAATAAATAAGTACTGAATCGCTCACTTAAATCACTTAAACCAAGTGAAGAGTTGTAATATTACTTAACATGAATCAACTAGTAAAAATTAAGTTAATACCTACTGAATCATTTAGTTGAATGAACTAACTAAGGGTTTAAAATCAAACTATCTTGAATTTGAACTTAATCAAGGGTTGTGAGTAAATCCAAACTTTTTTTCTATTTAAGAAATACTTTATGGCATCCATTTTAAAAATATCTAAAAGAATTAATATAAATAATGTTACATATCTTTTCGATAATTGATTATATAACTAAAAGAAAGCAGAGAAAAGAAATTAAAGTACGTACTCTGCGGAGAGATCCAAACTCAGCGCTGAGTCCGAGCCAGGTGAGGATTGGGAGGTCAAGGTTGTTGAGGGTTCGGATGCTACCAGCTTGAGGGTTGTAAACGTCAGGGGATGTGGATTTGCCAATGTTCTTCTTAACACTGGCGGTGCAAATGGTCTCCTCAAGGCCATTGTCTGCTCCTCCGCGGCCTCTTCCACCTCGGGGACTCGGGCTCCTCTGTTCATCCTCCTCATCTTCATCTTCGTCTTCCTCCTGTTCGGGACGGCGGTGCTGCCTCCTCTCGGGCGGGCTGAGGATGCTGAGGCCTCCCTTCACTGTCACAATGGCTCCCTTCTCCTCGCTTTCCTTAGCGCCTTGTAGGTTCCTCACTATTTCCCTGTCCACCTGGAAGGCTTGTGAGAGGAACTCCTCCGCGAAGCCCGCGAAGATGTTGCCCCCTTCGTTTTCGCTTCCTTCCTGGCCTTCCTCCTGGCCACGTGGCTGGGTTTGACGGCCGTGTTGCTGGCTTTGACGACCACCTTGCTGTTGCTGATATTGTAGGAACTCTTGCTCTTGGTTCCCAGCGAGATAGAATCTCTGTCAAGTGTTGTTAATTGCCACCGCAATGTGTTAATTAGTATCTCTGGTCATTTATTTATGAGCAATACAATATTACATGTATGAATTTATCGTGCCAGAATGATATACGACATGATTAGTGATTTTTAGGTGAAAAAATAAGTTAGATAATTATATTATTCTAACTTTATGAAATTATCATATTATATGAAGTGTAAGATAATTTAAAACGGATGTGATACGATAAAGTCATCTTTAAATGAAATGGTAGGTTTTATCGCTGCATTTCATCCAATCACGACTGTAATTGTGATAAAAAAATTCTGTTTTTTTTTTTTTTTTTGGTTATATCATTGATTATATCAAATTATCATATTATATATGTACTAGAACTGAAAATGCAAGATGAACATGCGGAAAAATGAATCAGATTTGGAGTTTAATTTGAAAATGCTACAGCGATAGCATACCCTAGGGAACCGGTCAAGCTGGTTGTGGTTGCTGCTGGTGTCGATAACAGAAACGGCAACAACTGGGGTGTCTTGGTCGTTGTACATCCAGAAAGCAACACCCGTAGGCACTGCGATCACATCATTCCTTCTGAAGCGCTGAACCTTCTGGTGGCGATCCTGGGGCCTTTGGCTTTGGCCTTTTCCTTTTTGGGATTCCTGAGGCTCCTCAAAAGTCCCAGAACAACCAGGGAATATCAACCCAAAATATCCACTACCTGTTGATATTACACAAGCACAAAAACAAAAAAACATTACTATGTAACAGTCATAAGCTTAACACATTTCTTTCCGAACCACTTACATTTAAAATTTATTGTAATTCAATTAATTTGATTTAAATTGAATCAATTTAATATAAGATTAAACTCTTTTAATATTAAAAATAATAATATCGAATCACTTAAATCAATTAAATATTAAAATTTATACAATAATTATATTTTATTAATTTTTCTCTATTCTTGTAACTTCATAAATATTTTAAAAATAATAAAATTTGGATCACAAAAAAAAATTTATTCATATTAATTTAATTTTTTAAAAATAAATAAAAATAAAAATAAAATTTTAAATTTACAATAAAAAAATGTGGATTGATAGGCAACAATCCACCAGTATTTAGAATTAGTTAAAATAATGAAAAGAAATTTGAGCAAGAGTGACCTTGTTGGATGAATATCTCCTGGGGAGCATTGCTATAGGAAGGCCTGCGAAGGGCATTGCGTCGGAGGGTGCAGCGAGAGAGGGCCACACCGGCGCACCGGAACTGCTGGTCGTTGGGGTTCCATGTCTCAATGAAACCACCTTCGGACTCTATCCGGTTATCGGGTTTAAGGGTATTCAGGCGTTGGAACTGGCACTCATTCTCCTGTGGCTGCTGCCTGCTGAAAGCGAAGCAGCCACCCAAGAGCATAAAGCAAAGCGCAAGAAGAAGCTTAGCCATGGTGGTGGTGGTGGCGGTGGTGATTATTATGGTTTCCAAGGGACAATGTTGTTTTTGATTTGTGAAGCGGAGAACCTGAGGCGTGGTGATTTATAGGGATGAGAGGAGGGTGAAGGAGGGACACGTAAGAGAAGGTGTGGTGCTGAGCATTAGACACTCTTCAGCATGCATGGCTATTGAAGCCTTACTGTGTAACACCTCATAAAGTTTGATAGGGCAGGTGGCTTCGACATCTGCATAAAGATACAAAGAGCAAGCTTGTCTGCTTCTAGCAACACTGCAAATCGCTGCCCTCGTGCAATGGCGGAAACCGGTGGCGCAAGGGGACCACGTACGGTTTCGGTTCTTTAATTCCTGGCTTCTTCCTTTCATTTTATCCAAAGATAATGATTGCACATTGTATCGGGTGCAAATTTATATACAATTTCGATCAATTTATAGAGTCTTTATTCTTCCGCCTTATGTTGCTGGACCATCCCGGGAAGAAAAGATATTTGTATCATTTTTTAGATATCTGTTAAAAAATATTTTAAGTTGTTCCTTAAATATTAGTTGAGAGTGATACTCAATCTTTTTTCTGAACTAATATTTAAAGTGTCCCTTTAAATATGTTTCCAACAATAATACAATAAAAATAAGATTACTCCAATAAGAATTCTTTTGGGTGTTGGAAAGGCACTCTTCACTGCCTTTTCTCTATACTCACTCCTACTTAGTAACCTATATATTAATTTTCCTAAATTACCATTCTTCATCTTTCATAATTAAAGATGTAGAATTAGAATTTAGATCTAGAATTAGATTTTTTAATTTCAATTTTTATATTTGGCGTAATATATAGATTTAGAATCTAAATTATAACTTCACGAGCCAATTCCATGAAATTAAAAAATAATTAATATAAACTCTTCTTAATTATTCCCATCCATACCTAAAGAATTATAAATTCCAAAACTTATTAAATGTAAGACTACAAGATTTTTTTTCTCATTTCTTTGCTATCAATCATATTTATAGAAATTTAATATTTTTATAAAAAAATACAAAATTGCTAGATTCTAATATATAATATTAGAATAAAATTAAATATATATATATATATATATAATATTTTCAAAAAAATAAAATGAAAAATATTGTTATTGTATTAATATTGTTTTATTAATTTAAAATTTGAAATCACGATTTTGAATAATAAAGTTAAAATTACATTTAGAATTAAAATTTATATTGCAATTCTTTAACCTATCCAAACATAAAATTTAGGATTCTAAACTAATTCTAATTCACGTAAAAAAAAATTCTAATTAAAAAAATAAAAATAAAATTTTGCATTACAATTTCAATTTCAACGTCCAAACAAATTATAAGAAGAATGTTTAACTTCACGAGTTTTTATAAAATAAATTAGGTTAAATGTTTTAAGTAACCAAAAAATTAAATAAAATGATTTATATATGACCTATAGTTATTATCATGATAACAAAAATAATTTAGCGGTTGAATTCAATCTTTACTTCATATATAAAATATTTTTTATAATTTTATATTGTAATATCATTTAAAAGATGTATGAGAAAAGTTTGATAAATTTTAATTAATATGTCAAATTCTGGATTCAAAAGATTTGTTTTTATAGTAATCTTAACACATGAATTTATCATCTTTTTTTAGTAATCTTAATGCATGAATTTATCATCTTTTTTAAGAATTCTTTAAAAGGACTTGAAATGATAACATCAATTTGATACTTAAGGTTTAAATTTATATTACATAAGTAAAATTATAAATTCATAAAATATTTAGTTGTCACAAAAAAAAAATTAAAAACCAAGAGTGACAATAAAAAAATTATAAGATCTTTAGGAATTTAAATAAAATTAGGAGTTATAAATAATGATTTTAAAGAATTAGTTTGATTAAGGAAGAAAGAAGAGTATTTTAGATAAATTAAAAATAGGAGTGACAATAGGCATATAAAAGTGATAATAGACAAAATACAATTTTATTAATTGAACTATGAAAAATAATAAAATGTATTATAGTAAAATTATTAAATAAGTTTATTGAATGGGAGTAGCAATAGGCCGTCAAATATTATTATTTGTTAATTTTTTTTTTATAATAAATGTGTAGGCGTGTTACATAGACTTGGGACACGTGACATTCTTTTAGGTACACGTGACATTTTAAGTGAGTGCTTAATTTATTTGTAATGATATAATTTTTAGTCATCTGTTTTGCCCTTTGTTGATGTTGTGGATTCTGCATAATTCTTTCCTAGTTTTTAATTACTATCCTATTGCATTTCCTCCATTAAGCTCTGCGTTTGAAGCTTTTTGGCTGACATTTGTCGACATAAAACTTGAAGCTTTTTTGTTATAGAACCATTTTTGAAAGCCCCTTTATTGTTTAAACACCCTCCCCCCCAAAGCCCCACAAAAAAAGAAAAGAAAAGCAACCTTAATTTCTCGGCGGAGCCAATGATGGAACTCTTTTTTCTCCATATTTGAAGTTTTTATTCCACTATATATACTATATTGTTACGGGCTAAATTTTTAAAATTTAAAGTGTAAAAGAACTTGTGATCAACACAATTCAACCCCCTTCATCGGTCATCAATCCTATGTTCTTCAACTTAAATCAAGAAAATGGAGAGCAATTCATACGACAAACTACAGGGTAAAAATTCAATGAATAAAGTATGTTCCAAGTACAAAGTTGTTCAATGGTCATCTAGCTACTGATTTAAGGTATGCTTGTGAGCTTTATTTTAGAGAAAAAAAATTAAAAAATAATTGTAAGCCCATTTTACATTTCAGACTCCATACCTACCTTTTTTTCCCTTTCCTTTCAAGGTCAAAACTGACAAACACACCTTTATGTATCCCATTTCTAATGAAAGGTCGCCGTTGTGAGAAAGCCCATTTTTTATCAAAAGAAAGCCCTATATACAATAATGTTAAAAATTATACCCAAGTATAGCTCAGTGACTGTAGGGAAGAGTAAGGAATAAAAATCATAAGAAAAAAATGCAAAAGATCATGCAGAAAGTAAATTATTGTATACCATGCAACTTGCTAGATAAGATAGACATGACAACGATCTATGAAGCAGGTAAACACCAACTTGATAGTGTGTCCAACATAGGTGGGATACCAACATGCGTTGGGCACCAATATGACACATGTCTCACATGCAATTTTATATATTTCATTTAAAAAATATTATTTTTTAACTCAGACACATGTTGAACACAGCTAGATATGGCTCAGACACAACTCGAACACGCCCCAAACACTACCTACTACTTTTTTTCCAATTATTTAATGGAAAAAAAAAAATTCAAAGACCCAAAAATTCAAATTCGTTTAGATTTTTTTTTTTAAGATGTCAATAGAAATTGTACTTCATATTTCTTGGAAGCGGTATAGGAAGTATATATGACATATATTAAGAATACTTCATTTTTTTGGGAGAGATTTAGAAAATAATAAAAATTGATAATTTGACATTTATAAATATCCAAAAATATTTTAATATAATATTCTAAATTATAATTTTTTAAAATTTTTAATATATATATATATATATATATATATATATATATGCTGTGTCAAGTATCCATATCAGTGTCTGTGCTTCAACAATATAATGAAAAGAAAAAGGCAAGAATGATGTGTTTAAATCAATTAATCAATTAATATTAATAATGTGAAGTGCGTATTTCGTTCTACTTTTGTAAAATTAATTTTGAGGTAAAATAATTCATATTTGGTAGTTCCATTAAAAGTGATTCTAATAGAAGGTAAAAAAATTTTACTTCTACCAAAATTATTTCTAAAAATAAAAATTGATCTTGATTTTAGTAAACCAAATATTATCAAAATGGATTAGAATTGATTGGTTTGGACATCCAAACACACTGTTAGAAATTTACCTTTCTCAGAGGCACTGTAAAGTGTAAACACCAACCAATGCTTCAGTTTGCCATAAAAGTTGTCTTTCATTAATATTACATTATTGTGAGAACCACTGCGACAATCAGCATCTTGATTAGCTAGCTTTCGCTCCTTTACAAGATTTTGAACGAACAAAACCCAGCACCTTAACTACATTCAAGTTGTTTAATGCAGTATCAACTTCATCTAATATGAAAAAGAAAAAAGAAAAAAGAAAAAAAGGTGAAGGCTTATATCTGAAACAACAAGCAAGCAAGGAGCCGTGTTATGCAGATCAAATCTCTAAAGACTACAGAGCATTCAAATTAAGGGTCTCAGGCACCACTGACGCTAATGCCCAACAGTAAAAACCATTTTCAAAACTAGTAAAGTAAACTTGTATTTTCAACTCATTTTCTTCACATCAAATATGATCAAAAGCAACAAAGTTCAAAGAGTAGAGAATAGAATCAACCTATCCATCAAACTCAATTGCTGGTGGAGTTGATAAATAAAGTGATGACAATGACGTTAACTTATCCCTTCGCCCAGCGGAGAAAAAAGTACTCACATTCTTGTCATGTTTGTTACATTTCTAATTAATCTTATTTTCACAATTTGCTAGTCTTTCAGATATTTGGCCTGTTCTTTATTCTTTTTACTAGCTTCGCATTCAAAATCTTTTAGTTCCCTGCGACTTTTTCCCTCATCATCAATATCCTCGGTTGTATGTGAAAGATTGTTTTCTGTATTAAACAACTGCTACATGTAATGCTTTCTCTTCATAAATTTCTTCTAAAGTATATGTTTGTAATTTCCCCATACATATTATTCCCAAACTTTTGACTAGCAGGAGAAAATGCATGGGGAGTATAATACAACCAATCAACCAATTTGACACACATCGGTTTCTAAACTTGGGTGCAGTGAACAGGTTCTCCTGAGTTTACATTCATCCTTCACTTGCCTTGTAACTCATTCCTTAAACTTGACGTATTGAATACAGAGAACCTTCACCTTTCTCTTAATTGTGTCCCTATTCTGGTAGACATTTGGCCTATTTGGGTACTTCCAAGAGACTTGCAATTTCTCCATGGCTTTTTCAGTAAATAGTTACTCATCAAAGGCATAAGTGCTGAGAAAATAATTTCCAGAAGTCGAATGGCATGATCCTGTTTTGTTTCAAACTTCTTTTCTTAGTTAATAGGGATACCAGCCTGCCTGTCTTCATTTAACCAGGGATGTCGACAAAGAGAGAATAATGCCAATTGGAACCGTCAAAAATATAAAATATATCAATAACCTGCACATTTTTACTTCAAGTTGCTCCTTCTTCTCCTTTAATAAAAAATATACTTCTGTATAAGAAAATGGATAAATAGTAGATTATGTAATATTACTTAAAAATTGTAATTTTATTTTAAACATTTTAATTTGCTTTCCTACATGCGTGATCAATCGTGCATGAACTACAAGCTCCATTTCTTTCCCTTCTTGCAATAATCAAGGGAAGAGGATCAAATTGCGGGCATGCGTAACTTAGCAACTAGAGAAGAACCACATTAACATCATAAGAAACTAGTATGAACTTACAAGGATCAAATATCACAACAATCTGGATGGAATTCCTACCAATTACACATTCGGGCTATACAATCCACCAGCGCAGAAGGAACGACAAGTTATTACATATGATATGGACATTGACAAAATATAATGCTAGAAGAAACATGCCACCTTTACTTTCCTTACTCTGTAGTTCGCTTGTAGCTAGATTCTGCGTTCTTCTCTTTCGGCATATCTACTATTTTGGTTTCAACACGACCATCCCCATCGGTTGCATTGACTTCAAGAGTGTTAGACATTTTGGGCAGCTTTCCTTCAAGGTTCTGAGCAGCTTCAGACTCTTCAGATTCATCCCCTTCAAATCTTTCAGGTAGTTCATTGGAATTTTGAACAGCTTCTGCATCATGCTGTGCAGTGTCAGCATTTTGAGGCTGTTGTTGTGCCCCCGTGTTTTGAGCAGCCTCCAACTCCTCATATTTGGAAACCACCTGTTGCAGCTCATCATTAAGATATAAAGCCTCAAAAAGTGTCACTTCATCATTTGTGGTGCTTTCCACTATCCCCTTGATGATAGAGAGTAACTGCTTGCACTTATCCAACAAACTCACAGTTAAATCTTCCTGCAACGACACAATAATATTGTAACTTCTGTCAACAAAAAAATATTCTAAGTATATAGAGAGATATATGAATTATCTGACAATACTAACTGGATAACAGGAGAAAAAAAGACAAAATCATTTTCTTTCTAAAACCTATCTTCATTTGAATACTACCCTTGCATTAAGAAGCACGCATGTAAAAGAAAGACTCAATACATACAATAAACATGATGTAGTGAACAAAACACCAATTTATATTCAGAGAATGATACTTCTCTTTTTTAACTTCAAAAGTTTACCTTCAAGGGTTTTGGCTCTGCCTCAGAATTTAATATGCTAGAGAGCAATTCAAGACTGTTTCGTGCAACTACAAGATGCTCTTTCTTCTCTTCAGTTGATATCTGTTGGTGATCAGAAGAGAAAGCTGAGTCGTCCATAGCATGTAGTCCTGCTTCTGGAATAGGGTAGCTTTCAGGGGGGTCTAATGGCTGTTGATGCATATATGACTCCAAGGTGTACGGAACAGGTGGTGAACTTCCTTCTCCCATGTCTAGTGGTTCATCTCTTCCTTTCAAACTCTGCCATCAACCAGGGAAGTAGTTGAATTCAATTCAATGTGATAGAGAAGGATGCAGAAAAATCAAGTGTGAAACATAAAAGTAGAAGGCACTGCATTTAATGAATTACATTGTAGAAAATAAGAATGCAAAGCACTGCACAGTTATGCACTTCAGCTTCCGATGGTTACCTGGGAAAATCTATTTTGACATAGTACACTTTTGCAACAAGATCTATAAGATACATATAATGACAAAAATCAATTGATTACCAAAAAAACAAAGTTGTTGTTCAAAGATAATTAAAGGCCAAGTATAGTTTAAGTTATCTATACCCTTCAAGGATGTAACTAGGTGGCATGGATACAGGGGTACAATTAACTATACCAGAACAGAAACGGATGCAGGGTGCGACAAAATTTTTAAGAAGTAAGGCACAGCTACAACAGAATATATCATATAGTAGAAGTATTAAAAAAACAGACAATGAAGTAATTATATCACAGGTAATAACAATTTTCATAATGTTCTATGTTTTCAACAAAACAATATAATAAAGTACATCAATTGAGCAAAAGCACTTACAAAACACACAAGATTTAAAAGGGTGAAGTTTTGTTTCATTTAGTCGCTAACCAAACAACTTAGCAACAAAACTTGGAGTTTTGCAGTGGTCCTAGTATGTGATATTAGCTCATTGCAATGCTTGACAAAGATGTAACCAAACACATTTGATAACAAAATTCGTTGAGAAAACCTGATGAGTGCATACCTTGTGTACCAATCAGTACCAGTACATATCCGATACAAGTACAACAACCATTTATGGGTACTCATGCATCATAGCTTATCAAGATTTCAACGAGACATTTTCAACACGTACATGGTTTAAATTTAAGTGTACTAATTTTAACATCTTTGTAATAATTCTAACTACTAAGATGGATTCCGCTAAGAAGTAAGGCACCGTCAAGTTCTTTCTGTTTGTTTCCCCTTATTTTTGAAAATAATGCACATAGCTAGATATAGCCTTGGTATTGATCAGCATGTAATAAAGCTAACATGTTGAAACACTGCATTGCCCCTATCCAGATGAAAAATAAGATCACGAAAAAGCCAGTGGTTTTATAATTTGATTGCGTCGAAAGTCAAATAACCAATGATACAGGGAGTTAATCTACTATTAAAAAACAAAACAAAACAAGAGTGACAAACAAGACATCTCATTTATAGTTATGCTGGGGCAAATCATAACATTAACACCTTCCACACGAAAAAAACAAAAATTAAAAATAAAGACCAAAAAACTCACCATATAAGTTTGACGAAACACAGGAAGATAAGCAAGATCCTCCGACTCACCCCAAGCCCTAATCAGCTGAAATGCTCTTCGCTTATTATGATGATCAGCTTGCGGGTTATCAACCAACCTCGCCACCATCTCTTCAAGCACCTTCTCAGAGGCAACTTCAGAGAACACCTTATCACAGTTCATGGCACAAGCTTCCAAGAGGTCGAGGCTGAGCCTCTGCACGAGGGGGCTCTTGTGGGAGACCTTCCTCTTGATGGCCCTGACAACCTCGGAGCCGTTGAAGACGTTGTTGTTGATCATGGCGCATATCCTGAGGTTAATGCCCCAATTCGGTTCCTCAAGGGTCTCCACTGTGGCCTCGTCCACCATCTTGGATTCGGGTGTTGGGGCTTGCAGCATCTCCTTCACTTTCACGCTAACCATTCGACCCATCTGGGCCCCACCAGTCTTCAGCCTCTCCCCAAGTTGACCCAGATTCAACTTGTCCATTGTCGACAAAATATTGTGTTTTTTTTTTTAGAAAAAAATGAAAAGGAAAAATTTAAGAAAAGGAGAGGAAGATGTTGTTGTGAATTGTGATAAGTGGGAAACCTGGAATGGGATGGTCCGAGGGAACCCTAGATCAGACTGGATGGGAGTTTGTTAGTTGTTAGTGCAGGTGTAGGTGCGCGTGCTGAGAGGAAAGAGGAAAGTCGAAATTGAAAAACAAACTACCTTTGAAGATTCAACTGAAACACGAGAGAGAGGGATGTGTTGGATTTAATGGGTTACGTGGCATGTTGATGTTGGAGGTTTGTGGTCGTGCCGGTCATTGCTTGTGTTGTCCGTCCGCCATTTATTTCTTTGCTCTTTAAAAAAATTAAAAAAAAAAAGTTAAAACAAAGAATTTAATTTAAATATATAAATAAGATAAAATAATTTTATATTATTAATTAATAAAAATAATAAAAAATATTAAATTATATAAATAATTATTTATTATAATAAAAAATTTATTATAATTTATTATAATTTTTTATTTTTATTAATTAATAATATAAAATAATTTTATACTATTAATACATTCCAATTAAATTTTAAAACAAAATATTATCCCTGTATATGCCTTAAATTTTGGTTTTTTCAGTCTTTATTTTAAAAAATTTATGATTCATGTGATTACACTGGTACTCCATAGGCTGTCATACAGGTGGATCCGGCAGTTTAAGACCGGTCGGCGATATTAAACAAGCCAACCTTTTTTTTATTTAAGTTTTTTAAAATTTGAATATATATATATATATATATATATATATATATATATATATATATTTTGATTGATAAAGAATAAAAAATTTTATTTTTTATAAAAAAAGTTTAATTAGTATGTATTAATAGTATAAAATTATTTTACACTATCAACCAATAAAAATAGGAAAAAGTAAAAAATTATGATGGGTTCCTCATTATAATAGATAGTTATTTGTGTGAATTAGCATTTTCTATTATTTCTATTGGCTAGTAATGTAAAACTATTTTACACTATCAGTGCATTTAAATTAAATTTATAAAAAAATAAAAATATCCAAAATTTAATTATTAAATTATATTTTTATATTTTAAATTTATATATGTTTTCTAATTAAAAAAAGTAAATACGAGTAAATGAGTTGGGTTGTTAGCCAACAAATTAAACAAATCAGGTTAAAAATTGATTAATTTAAATGGATCATTATTTTTAAGTCCAACCTACCTATTTTTAGTAAATACACAAGTTTGGTTCATTTTGACGGTCCTAATATTTCGTTAAAAAATTAGTCTTTGCTATTAGAAAATTAATATATAAGGTTAGTTTTTGTTGAAATGACCAATAGAATTTAACACGAATATGATTATTGTTAATATAGTTTTGAAACGACTTTTTTTAGACTTTTTTAGGCATGAGAAGATCTTTTTTAAAAAATAAAAAAGTGAAAAAAATAGTATCAAAACAGTTTCTTTTTTTTTTTTAATCAAAATGATCACAATTGAATTTGATCATGCCTTATGTCAACTCTAATTAATCATGTCAACAAAAAGTAATATGTTTAATAATTTTTTAATAGCAGGGATTAACTTAATATCATTTTAGGAATATATAGGGTTCTAAACCAAAAAAATTTTAATATAGGAATTAAAACCAAAAACTAAAACAAACATGAAGATGAAAAACTAGTTTTAACCCAAAAAAAAAAAGAAGCTAGAAATGACGGTGCGAAGAGGATAATAATGTGTAGTAGTTTTGCATTTGAATAATGCTCCATGGTACGGAATTTTATCTACACGAATTGCATGAACAGCAATATTAGGAAACTATTTTCTCTTTTACTTTTACTCCTATCTATGATTTCCACTAATACCTAATTCTAATTGGTTGAGACAACTTTCGTTCTGCATTCATCTATCTCCCCTTCGTACCATTTAGCAACACTGTTTGCGTTTTGTGGATAATAATCTTTTCTCCCTTTTCCCTTAATTTTTGTAGCCTCTTATGATTGGTTTAAAACCTTTACAACATTTTGCCGAAATTTTCTTCATATCAATAAGGCAATATAAGCATTGCTGTTTTGTTTTTTAAATTCTGTTCTTACTTGCATTTGTTGTGGGTGAGATTGATCATTTGTTTAGTTTAAGAGAATAATTTCGTGAAGTGTAAAAGTTTAGATTGTCAGTTAATTAAAATTCATAAAACTGCCGCATAGTGGGTCTTTTGTATTTTATATGGTTTTTGAAATATTATATACCTGTATATGAGATTCTGGGATAAATTATGAGAATATAGGGTTTAATTAGAAATCATCATTAACAATTTTTCAGGATGTAACAACCTTTTAAATAAAATAAAAACTGCCATTGGCAATTTTTTCAAA
Organism: Pterocarpus santalinus; assembly: GCA_031439595.1. Lineage (NCBI taxonomy): Eukaryota > Viridiplantae > Streptophyta > Magnoliopsida > Fabales > Fabaceae > Pterocarpus > Pterocarpus santalinus. The sequence continues at coordinate 67,409,753 of CM062532.1, forward strand.
AAGTAAAAATCGCTGCTAACAATTTTTCGATACATACATTTTCCAATCATATGTCTCCGTATAACATGTTAGAAAAAGTAAAAATCGTCCCCGACTGTTTTTTATTCCTATATCCTTGTATTTAGACCCATAAATCTATATTCTTATATATAATACACTCATTCACCATATTAAAAATAAAAAAAATCTCACATAATCGCTTTTCAAATTAAACTTACGTAAATACCTATCATTTTCTAACTTCTCACGTATTATTAGCTTGAAGTATAGCATACACCACGTAACAAACTTATAGGATTTTTTTGGTCAGGAAAGTTAATGGAATTTGACTTAATATAATTTTGCACTTTTTTTTGTAGTCTGAATTTTGCACTTTCAGAAACCATTGTTTTGGATCTGAAAGGTGACCAAGCAGACTCGAAGTCCATTATCAATAGGAAACGGAACACGAACTCACGTCAAGGACAATGTTTCTGAGCTGGCCCATGATGACTGTGATACGTTATAACCCAAACCACAAATACCCACATCCCAAAAGAAACCATGTTCACGACCAAACCGTGGTATGAGGATTTGGAGCCCATAATTCTAACATGGAATGTCCTCATCCCAATTTGCTCTGCTTCTCCCCGGCCAGAGCAACATCACATGTGACTTGCCTGCTTTTGCTTACTTTCCTATGTAAACATTCTCGTCAACATCACTTAAGATTGCACAGTCAGCAAGTGCCCTTAGAATAAAAATAAAGTACAATATTCACATTTCACATGCAGAGGGACCCAATTCGAAAGTTTAGCAATCAAAGAAGCTTGTGAATTTGGGGTGGCTGATTCAGTGGCATGATTTTCTTTAGTCTTTAATGTACGGGAAGGAGAAGATGAGGAAACAAATCATTTTATGATATACAATACAAAACCATGACGTATACGGCAAACAAGACAAGCAATTAATACGCAATCTAATCTAATCTAAGACACATTATAATGAAGATCTCACTCATTTATTTAGCTGGACAGCGTTTGACTTTGAAGTTTGATAGGGGATTATGAGAGTTTAGATAGAAAGTGCTCCTTCATTGTGTTTGTTTAGAACAGAAAAAAGGAGGTGTATTTGTATAAACGTTAGGATTAGATTACACACATCTTGTCATTGGGCTTTTGATTTGGTGGTTAGCATGACATGGATATAATTGACTATTTGATTTGGCTCATCATATAATTTTAATATAATTCTTAAAAATCAATCTTACATTTACACCCTCTAACTGTGAATATTTTATATTCATATATTAAGCACATATCATGCTTAATTTGTAGCTTTTACTCAAATTTTCATGGTCTTCACTATTTATTTTCATAAATATCATAACCACGATCTCTAATGGTTAAGCAACCAGGAATAAATTAATGGTAAGCATTTAAATAATTTGCACAATGTTATAAATTTAAACTTCAATGTCACTAATGAACTAAAAAAATAATCTCTAATAGTTGGTATATTCATTTTTTCTATCTGTACATTGATAACACTTAAGTTGCCATGTCCATTAATAATACATAAGTATACCAATGACCTAATATATTTAGGTTAATCGAAGTTATTCAGAATTTTAATCTTTTAGGATGATGATATAAATATAAATTTTAAGAAAGTAACTCTCATAAAACACGACATAATTCGATCATATACTCATGTTACCAAACAATAACTAGTCTTATGAACAATTTAAATGAATAAACAGTAATGCTAGGCAATACAAATTAAGCTTTGTCAAAATGTCCCGAAATCATCGATGACGGATTAGAAGAGAGGTGAAAAAATTAAGTAAGGAGAAAGAAAATTCAATCAATCCAAAAATGCAAGATAGTTCCTTGTATTTGATAATTTCTTGTCTCGTTTCCTTGTACAACGAAACTTATAAAAATAACTTATAATCTCTGGAGGAAAAAAAAAAAAGAAACCGTAAATTTTTTATCATGAGAGAAACCATGACTTAAGAGACTGAGTTTCGCCCGATAATTCTTCTTTGAAGAGGCCGGTGGATGGAATCTATAAAACAAACATGAGACACAAGGGCTGCGCACATTTCCAAAGAACAAAAGAGATCAAACTCACCAGTCACATTATAATCATGGTCGTTTTGCCTAATTCAGATCATAACAATTAAATTGGACGCGTAACACACATAGTTAAGAAAGTGGGTAACATGGGCCTATCAATCTGATTGAACTAAAAAGCACAAGATGGCATATTGCGTGGGCAACCTTGAAAACCACTTGAAAGTTACTGGCAATACAATGACACCCAATTCAGACCCCAATTTGAGGAGAAAAAGATGAACCTATCAAATATGCCATGGAATGGTGTAGGCTCACATGCCTGCCACAAATGCCACAGACACTGCTGAATGTTTGAATGTGCTCACGGGGGGTCAGATCTCTATTGGCTAATTGGATCTAAAGGACTACATGGTTACTGTTACAATTTAATAGCCAGCAAAGATTGATCCAACCAAGCACATCCACTGTGATCAATGGTACTAGCTATTATAGAATTTGAAAGTTGTATCATAGGGAGATGGCGTAGTATGGTCCCTTTTGCTAGTAAGTTTGAGTGGCTGACCTAACACCAGTATAATATACCTATGAGCAATCAGCTGGTGATATTACATAGGCTTTACTTTTGTTACATGGCTCTACCAGAAGAAAAGATACAGGTACTTTGCCTATTTAATTTCGGGTTGCATTATATAAATAGAACCCAGATAAAATTGGAAAACTGAATCGCAAATGTTTTTGACATAAAGACTTCACAATATTAAAGTTTTTTAGTCTTTCACAAATATCCTCCATTGGAAACAAGTATGTTTGAAACACAATTGACATTAAAAGTGGAAATCTATCCCAATTGAGATTTGATCCATGTTCGTCATATTGTGGGAGATTAATTCCTTCCACTAGAATTATCTTGAGACAGCATAACTTTACTTTTATATATTAACAACAAATGTAAGATTATAACAATAATAATAACTAAGTTTTGTTCCACAAAATGAAGTCAGCTATATGAATCAAACGTCATATTGTTATGTCATAAATCAACTATAAATGTAAAATTACCTAGAGAAAATATTTACTTTAAGAAACAATTAGTGATGCCATATGTATTATTAAATATTCACTGTTAGATATAAAATTATCTACATAACTAAAAGACATGTCAATTATTCACTAGCTTATATTAGTTAATATTAATCATCAAAATTTTTTATAATTCAAACCTTTAATATGAAGTTCGCATGAGGTACAGTCTACTTCCAATACAACAGACCATATTTAAATGCATTAATCTTTTTCTGGTACATTACGTCAATCTTTATTGGTACATGTTTCTACATCCTTTCATTATAAGAACAAACTTATACACATTTTTTTTTATCTTGATAGAATTACTAATATCCAGACCCTATTATTAGGAATTTGATTAATTTGGCCTGACCCAACGGAGGTTTCTGAAAAGGGTATGGGCCTTCCAGCAAGAATTTTTTCCATTCCGAGCGAAGATTTATACATTTTAATTCACAATTATGTGCACAACATTTTTTCTGCACTTCAGAAAATTTCTCTAACGTTTTCTACCCAACTGTCCAAAGACCTTAGACAACATATCATATCATACAGGACAGGAAGTAGTTGAGACTTGATATTAGCCATTGGCCACTTTTGCCATTTTTGTCAAAATGAAAATTGGTATGCCAGAAAATTCATAGGCAATGAAAAATGGAATTTGCAGTTCGCTTTGTCCTTCTTCCTGATAAATGGTAGACAATTCTGAGATGCGAAATGTTCATCCTGGTGTAACATGTGGTGGTCACGTGGAGGGTGAGCTGGACAAAAGGACAAAACAAGAGTTTGTTAAAACCTCAGGACACATGGCAGCAGATTCGCATAGTAAGGAGCTCAGAAGGAGCAACAGAGTGAAAGAATTAAATAGGCGTAGGAAGGGCTATGATCGGCATGATGTTGGTAATACTCTCTCTAAATCCTGATTCTCTTTCTGTCTCCCCGTCCTTTACCTCTCTGATATTTCCTTGCATTCCAAGGTACTTCTTGACTCTATGCTCTCAGGAATCCTAGACACCAAAGGCTACTCAATGGAACCATAGTTCTGTTCTGTCAATTTCCCTTTCAGCTTGTTGATTTCAGCACTTATTGAAGTTAATTTCCTTAATTGGATTGTACTTGTTGCTGGATTTTTCTGTTACGCTTCGTTTCATTAATTTCATATCAGTGGTTCAATCTTGAACACTGTTACATTGGTGCTTTCATTGTCATGGCTGAGCACACTTGCTTAAAAGAGCTCAATGCTGAGATCAAGAAGATTTATGAGCTCATTGAATTTAACACCAATAAACATCGCACTCTCACGGCTCGGGTTGTGGAAGAGTCAAAAATCCGCATGGATTCATTCCAAACTGCATTGGAGGCATTCATGAAAGCACAACAGCAACCACCATTCAGCCATGCTTCGGGCTCAACCAGTGACAACCAACAACCACCACATACCCCACATCAGGTTAGGAAATGGAATTTTGAATTTCCTCGTTTTGATGGCTTAAATGCATTGGAGTGGATTTTTAGTGCAGACAAATTCTTTGATTATTATAATGTTCCTGATATGGAAAAAATAGCTATAGCAGCTATGCACATGGACAGGGGTGCCGTTCCGTGGTTTCAGATGACACAACGTCATATGCCATTTCGATCGTGGCACAAACTTAAACGGGCTATTGAGATAGAATTTGGCCCCTCATTATTTGATTGTCCCCATGCATCCTTATTCAAATTGTTGCAAACAGGATCCGTTTCTGAGTATTACTCTGCGTTTACTGCATTAGCCAATCGAGTACAGGTTGATCCCCCTGGAGCCATGATTGATCATCAGCGGGTTAAAAGAGGATATCAAAAGAGATGTGGTTTCTCAATGCCCATCCACACTAATACAAGCTGTTTCTTTGGCCAAATTATATGAAGACAAATATACCACCACATTCACCCCACGATTCACTCCCAACATCAACAGACCTTATCAACCAAACACAGCCACCAAACCAACTCCAAACAGTGTCACCAAAAATCCCTTACCTCCACTACTTCCCACCCCAAACAGTAAACCATACACTCCATCATCCAAACCTATGGTAAAAAAAATGAGTGCAGCAGAAATGCAACTCAGAAGAGAAAAAGGTTTATGCTATTGGTGTGATGACAAATTCAGTTTTAACCATAAGTACCCCAACAGAAACTTAATGGTTTTGGAATGGGATGATTCAACTGACGAGCTTGAAGGGCAGAATGAGGAGGAGACCATCTAGGGGGGAATAGAGACCTCACTGCAACTAGATAAACCGCAAAAGGAACATCATTTATCCCTTAATGCCATGAGAGGAGTGCAAGGTGTATGCACTATTAGATTCAAGGCCAAGCTGATGGGCTTAGACATTCAAGTTTTGCTTGATGGGGGCAGCTCAGATAATTTCTTACAGCCTAGAATTGCGAAGTTTCTCCGACTAGCTGTGGAACCAGCACCATTGCTTAAGGTGATGGTAGGTAATGGCAACCACATGCAAGCTGAAGGTAAAGTCAATGACATTCCAGTCCACGTACAAGGACACATTTTCACTGTACCCATGTATCTGTTACCAATTTTAGGAGCAGATCTCATCCTTGGAGGGGCATGGTTAGCCACTATTGGTCCTCATTTGGCAAATTATCAGTCATTGCAGATAAAATTTTACCATGAAGGTAAATTTATTACACTGCAAGGGGATGCCACATTGAAACCTGCAGAGGCTCAGCTTAACCACATTAGAAGGCTGCAACACACTAAGGCAATTGCAGAAATATTTACTGTACAATTTACTGATGTTTCCGAACCAATTGAACCATGGCTTGAAATACCTCATAATGTGGAACCAAATTTAGCCTTATTACTGCAGCAGTATAAGAATGTTTTCGATACCGCCACAGGGTTACGACCTCCCAGAAACCAAGATCATTGCATTCCCTTACAAGAAGGCTCAGGTCCGATGAAAATCAAGCCATATAGATACCCCCATTCTCAGAAGGAACAGATAGAGGTAATGATTCAACAGATGTTACAAGAGGGAATTATACAGCCAAGTAATAGTCCATTTTCTTCACCTGTGCTGTTAGTAAAAAAGAAAGATGGGACATGGAGATTCTGCACTGACTATAGGGCCTTGAATGCGATCATGATTAAAGATTCATTTCCAATTCCAACAGTGGATGAATTGATTGATGAGCTGTATGGTGCGCATTATTTCTCCAAGCTTGACTTGCGATCCGGCTACCACCAAATCTTGGTGAAACCCGAAGACAGACATAAGACAGCATTCAGGACCCACCAAGGTCATTATGAATGGTTGATGATGCCATTTGGCCTTACTAATGACCTTTCAAAATTTGATGAATGAGACTTTCAAAGAACATGTGGAGATTGTTCTCAAGCACTTACAACAAGAGAAACTCTATGCCAAATTTTCTAAATGTTCCTTTGGAGCCACAGAGGTGGACTATCTAGGCCATACGATAACAGGAGCAGGGGTGGCAATGGAAAATAGCAAAATCACAGCAGTTCAAAGTTGGCCAACTCCAACCAACTTGAAGCAAGTGAGAGGCTTCCTTGGTCTCACTGGTTACTACCAAAGATTCATTAAGAGCTATGCGTCCATAGCAGCCCCATTGACGGATTTGCCAAAGAAGGATGCTTTCAATTGGAACTTGAAGGCTGATGAGGCTTTTGATAAATTAAAGTTTGCTATGACAACGGCTCCAGTTTTGGCATTACCAAACTTTAAACAACCATTCACACTTGAGACTGATGCTTCTGGTATAGGAGTGGGAGCAGTTCTTAGCCAAAGTGGGCATCCCATTGCGTATTTCTCCAAGAAACTGAACTTACAAATGCAGAAACAGTCAGCTTACATACGAGAGCTCTATGCTATCACTGAAGCACTTGCCAAATTTAGACATTACCTATTTTGGGCTAAGTTCATTATAAAGATTGATCAGAAAAGTTTGAAGTCCCTCCTTACTCAGTCCCTACAGACCCCAGAACAACAGGCGTGGATGCATAAATTTATGGGATTTGATTTTGAAATCCACTATAAACCTGGAGCAGAAAATATACCTGCTGATGCATTGTCAAGAAGTTTAGCAGTGGCTTGGTCAGAACTAAAGATGCCGTGGTTACAAGAGTTAAAAACTGCCATTGCTCAAGATACACAGATGGCTGAGTTATTGGAACAATGTATAGCGTCCAACAGGATCAAATCTAACAACAACAAATGGCTTATTATTCTGGAAGAATAGATTGTATATACCGCCTAATCAAGAATTGATCCATAAACTCTTAGCTGAATATCATAGTTCACTGCAAGGAAGGCATGTTGGAATTGCCAAAACATCAGAGAAAATATGCTCTCAGTTCTATTGGCCAAGGATGCATTAACAGATCAGGGAATTTGTACAGAATTGCCCAATCTGCCAACAAGCGAAAACTGAGAACACCTTGCCTGCCGGGTTATTGCACCCATTGCCAGTACTAGCACGAGTTTGGGAGGATATTTGCATGGATTTCATCACAGGACTTCCTACTTCAAATGCTTACTCCGTTATTATGGTTATAGTTGATAGACTTTCCAAATTTGCACACTTTTTACCCTTGAAGGCTGACTATAATAGTAAAAGGGTGGCTGAGGTTTTTATAGCTAACATTGTTAAATTACACGGCATTCCTAGATCAATCGTTTCTGACAGAGACAAGGTTTTCATGAGTCAGTTTTGGCAGCAACTTTTCAAACAGCAAGGGACTACATTAGCTATGAGCTCAGCTTATCACCCACAAACAGATGGGCAAAGTGAAGTATTGAATAAGACATTGGAGATGTATCTAAGGTGTTTCTGCTTCTCAAATCCTAAGAAATGGCTGCAAATCCTCCCTTGGGCTGAATACTGGTATAATACCTCATTTCATCACAGCATAGGCATGACACCATTCAAAGCTTTGTACGGCAGGGATCCACTAGCACTCATCAAATACGAAGTCAGTACTTAAGATCCTCTATCACTACAAGAAATGCTAGTGCAGAGGGACCTAATTATTGAAGAATTGAAGAAAAATATGGCAAGGGCACAACAATACATAAAGGCATAGGCTGATGAAAAGAGAAGACCAATGGAGTTACAGGTTGGAGATGCTGTTCTGGTTAAACTACAATCTTATAGACAAAATTCAGTGGCTCTCAGAAAAAATCAAAAACTAGGCTTGAGGTATTTTGGACCATTTAAGGTGATAAACAAGCTTAGTGCAGTAGCCTATAAGCTCCAACTACCTGACCATGCACAAATACATCCAGTTTTCCGTATATCTCTATTAAAAAAGTTTAAGGGTGATAGCTCCAAACCTTATTTACCACTACCTCTGACAACAATAGATGTGGGACCAATCATACTTCCACAGAACATTTTGGCTACCAGATTTATCAAACAAGGGGAGGTGTTTAGACCTCAAGTACTGGTACAGTGGCAAGATACTGATTCAGGTGAAGCAACTTGGGAGGATTGGCAAGATTTGCTAAGGGACTTTCCTACGCTCAACCTTGAGGACAAGGTTGTTTTTAATGGGGAAGGTATTGTAACATGTGGTGGTCACGTGGAGGGTGAGCTGGACAAAAGGACAAAACAAGAGTTTGTTACAACCTCAGGACAGATGGCAGCAGATTCGCATAGTAAGGAGCTCAGAAGGAGCAACAGAGTGAAAGAATTAAATAGGCGTAGCAAGGGCTATGATTGGCATGATGTTGGTAATACTCTCTCTAAATCCTGATTCTCTTTCTATCTCCCCGTCCTTTACCTCTCTGATATTTCCTTGCATTCCCAGGTACTTCTTGACTCTACGCTCTCAGGAATCCTAGATACCAAAGGCTACTCAATGGAACCATAGTTCTGTTCTGTCAATTTCCCTTTCAGCTTGTTGATGTCAGCACTTATTGAAGTTAATTTCCTTAATTGGATTGTACTTGTTGCTGGATTTTTCTGTTACGCTTCGTTTCATTAATTTCATGTCAGTGGTTCAATCTTGAACACTGTTACACTTGGTCCTGGATTTGAGGTAGAAAACCCGTAGCATATAGATATGGAAGGAATATTACAACAACATTCAAGCCAGAAAATTTCAAAACCAATAATAATGTGACGACAATAATTTTGTTTTTGTTTTTTTTTTTTGCGATTGAATGTGACAACAATTATTATAATAGAGAAGAATGTCCCAACAACAAAAACAAAGATTTTTTATTCATTATTCCATCCATCCATCTACTCATAACAACGTCTTTATTATGTGTTTATAACGAAAAAAAGTTATACAAGAGCCCTAATTTTATTATAATAATTAATTAAAAATCTTAACTTTAAAAGTTATTAATTAGGGATTTAATTTTGTTGTAATTATTGGCTAAGAGTCCTAACTTTAATAAAAATATTTTACTAATATATTTATTAATTAGAAAAAATTTTAAGGTACATGTATTGTGTGTTTTTTATGTTATAAATTATCTATATTTATTAAATTAGATATTAAAAAAATTTAAATAAAAATATATTTTAATACTATTGAGTTTCTTAATTGATAATAATAAAAATTTAATATCTTGATTAACCTAAATTAAAACTAGTTACTCAAATTATACTTGACAATATTTATAAATCATAATGACCTCTAATGGCATAAACAAATAAGACGAATAAAAATTAGCCAAAATTCTTCGGGTATATATATATATATATATATATATTAAATCACAAATATAAAATATTTGATTGAACTTTAGCTAATATTACGTGATCTTGGTCGATGCATTATGAGAGCAAAATTCGTTGGCATTAGCTTTTTTATTCACTAGACTTAAATTCTTTTTTCCTTTTTTTTTTTTGAACAAAAGTTTAGGTAGAGGTAAGCGTTGGTATTTTACCAAGGTTAGGGAAGATTAGGGATGTGAATAGGGTGGGGTGGGGGAAAACCCCCTGTCCCGATCTCTCGTCCCATATCCATATAGGTATTCATTTTTTACTTTCCCATGAATTTACGGATACTTGCGAATATCTAGGGATATCCATTAAAATGTTAAAAATTAAATAAATAAATTCTAATATCATAAAATATTTAAAATAAACATAAATAATAATTTAATTTCACAATTCAAATTCTAACCACTTAAGATACTTAACATAAAAATAAACACAAAATAAGCTTAATAATCTAATTCCACAATCTAAATTCTAATAATATAAAATACTTAAAAGAAAAATAAATACATAATAGTAATTCAACCATTAGCCTAATACATAATAAATACAAATAAATTCAACTTCCAAATTTTAACCTTAGTCTAATCAATTTAAATAATAACAACAATATTAGTCTAATTAAGTTGATAACTTAAAGGTAAAATAGTAATTTTATTTTGGGTACTCATAGGTATAGAGACATTGATCTCCACCTCCATCCAGTTTAATATGCGGATATTTAAAATCTCTATTCCCATCTTCCACAGGGGTAAAATCTTCTCCCCATACTCGCCCAATTACGGGTATTACTCGTGGGTATCTACAAAGGCAGGTTTTTTTGCCATCCCTAAGGAAGACCCTCAATCTCTTTGAGGATTTCTGAAAGATATTACATAGCACACCACTACTGAGACCTTCACATAAGCTAGTGGTATTTGAACCCATCACCCAAAGTCTTCAAAGTCTTGAATTTAAGCCTAGCAGCCAAGGAGAGTGGGTGCAATTAGTTAAAGTTTGGCTCATGCCCTTATGCCAAACCTTATTACACCCACTTAACTAATTGCACCCACTCTCCTTGGCCACTAGGCATAAATTCAAGACTTTTTTGTTTAAGTGTTTTTTGATTTATTGAGAGTATTCTCCTCCCTATTACTAGGGAAGGAGACTAATCTATTTTGAACGTAGTCAAGCTTACCTTTCCAACTAATGTCCTCTCCAGAAATCAAATTAGGGTCCTTCTGGGGTTGTAATATGTCTCTACCGTTGCACTACTACCCTTGTTGGTACTTTTTTGTTTAAGTTAAATAAATATCAACTCATTATAAGTTATGATAGGTAAATTTATTTTGTATAGGATACTATATTGACTCACATCCTATCCGAGAATGGATTGAATATAAGTCGACATGATATTCCATGCCGGTTGAATTCATCAACCATATATATATATTTCAAGCGAGTTAACCATTTATTTCTTTTTTAATAAAAAAATTATCATACTTATTATCTTTTATTAGAAATACTTAAAAAATTTAACCTTAAATTTTTTACAAATGAGAAAGCATTTCTAATAATCAATGGCATCTCAAATCCATTTTTTGTTTCTGAGTTATGTGTTCGTAATTAAATCTTGCCACGAAACCCAATAAATCTGCAACCGTATAAGATTATTTAGGACCCACAACATTAACCGGTTTTTTATTTTTAATATGGTGGATGGATGTAATATATACAAGAATATGGGTTTATGGATGAAAATATATGAATATGGGACTCAAAAACCGCCAGTGGCGGTTTTTACTTTTTCAAAAAATGCCAGTGGCGGTTTTTGCTTTTTTCTGGTACGGTGCACGAGGATACATGATTTATTTTTTGGTTTTTCAAAAACCGCCAATGACAGTTTTTGCTTTTAAAAAAAATTCTTGCATTATAAAAAACCGCCATTGGCGATTTTTCTTCAATTACCATATTTCCGTAATTCACTCAAAAATCTCATATTTTGGTATATATTATTTTTAAAAACCATATAAAAAAAAAAACCCACATTAACCCCTTTTTTCTGTTTATTTTTCTTTTTAAAATGTTATCTTATTTCTTAATTTGATCAAAATTCCCCTTTAGTTGTTCGACCCTCTGCCTCAGGCTTTCCAGGTAGCTATAGCTTTGTTGGGGAATACAGGCATGAATGGATGAATGAAGAGGTGAACATTGAAATTCAGAAAACCACTTTGCTTTTGGAAACTTCCAATTCTCATGGTTTGAAATTGATCAGGATCTGTTTTCACTTGTGTGGCATTCCAGCTTCAGAACCATGCATATAGGTATGCAACTCCAATAATCGAAAAGCTTCTGTTTTTCCCTCACAAAATGCGTTTTTTAATGGATTCCTCAGGTGCCCTTTTTCAGTTTTTGGTTCATTTGGGGGATCTTCTATAATTTTTTCCAAAAAATTGAGCTTTGGGTGGCTTCTGGGATTTTTGTGGATTACCGAGGGTGCTATAAATTTGGGAAATTCCTTAGCAAAGTGTGTACCTTTTGCTATGTTGTTGTTGAAGCTCTTTGCAAGTGATTTCTTGGGTTGGTCATAGAAAGATATATTGTTTCCACGTGGTTGGTGGAAACAATGAGGAGAAGTTATCAAGAAGAGGGGGTAATTTTGAGTATTTTATTAATGGATGGTTCTAGAAGATGAAGAACTCTGTCTGAGTTGAATTAGGATCATATGAGTTTACATTGTTGTTTTCCGATGATTAGTTTACTGGAACCTCTGAAAGCCGAATTTGCTTTCTCCTTCAATGGACTTTGTCCTGCATGCATCGTTTTCATTAGGGTAGGCCTGTGTCAGCTACTGCATTTGGCCTCTTTTAGTGAAATAATTCATAAGCTCTTTGTAATTTTGTACTAGACCCATTTTACCTGCTAGTGAAGTTCATCTACCATTCTGCCTTTTGTTATACTTTAAGTTGGTTTCATGCAAATTTGTTATTTTATCTGCTTTAGTATGAGATTCAAATATGCTTATATATTAGAGTGTTTGGTTGCCGATCTGTGTTTTTGCATGGACACAAACATGTGATGATATTAGTTAGAATATATCTCAACAATGGAGTCTACTTTAATCACTTATTGTTGTTGGATGGCTATCTTATGCAACTATCTCATGCATCAATTTAATTCCCTGGTACGTACTAGAAATGGTTCCTTTTAATTTTTTAGTTTCTTTGTATAATATTAGTTTGTTATATGGTCTTACCAAAGCAGGTCAAACGGATACAACTCCATTGAAATGTCTTATCAACAGCATTTCTCGATTCATTCATCTAGTGTCTTGCCAAACAGTGAAGCCTATACCCCTTCAGAAGAACTTTAATAATATGGCTGGTGTGTTGAAGCGTTTGAAACCAGTGCTTGATGATGTTGCGGATTACAAAATCCCTTTGGAGGAAAATCTGTATAGAGAATGTGAAGAATTGGATATGCTGGTTAATGAAGCTAGAGAGTTCATTGAAAAATGGAGCCCAAAGATGAGCAAGATTCACAGCGTAAGTAATTACTTATATTCTTATGGTCAAACTAATACCATTATTCAGCAACTGTTATTTCAACTTGTTTAGGATCCTAAGCTCTTTTTCGGCATTTGAAGGTTGAAAGTAAACAAGAAACCGCCAATACCTATCCTATCTGTCTTTTTTATCTGGAAGAGGTTAACTGTTTTGTTGTGGTTATTCTATTTTCAGGTTCTTCTAAGTGGGGAATTGCTGATCAAGTTACAGAGCACTTCACTTGAGATTTGTCACGTCATAGTTAGATCTCTAAAGTTGCCTTCATCTGCTTCAGTTTTGTCTAATCTTCAGGTATGTCCAAAGTTGGAAGTTACTTGTTTCCTGATCACTGTTCTCCTAACACCATTTCACTTCCAAGGGAAAAGGAGTGCAAAAAAAAAACTCTTGTTTCTTTCTTCTTCTTCTTCTTTTTTTTTTTTTTTTTTTTCAGGAATAGTTATTGGCAATTTTTTTTGGGTGTCTTGTTGATCAATAGAATTGTGAGACTAATTGCTAGCAACTTTTTCAGCACTATATGCAGGAACTTCAGTGTCTTAAGAAGGAAACAGCAGTGGTCTATATAGAAAAAGCACTTAGAAACCAAGCAGATAGTATTGGACCTTGCTATGATCATCTAAAGGAAATTATTGAGTTACTTAAATTTACATCAAACCAGGAGCTCTTAAAAGAAAGTATTGCGGTGGAAAAGGAAAGGTTGAACACTGAAGTCAATAAAATGAAAGGGGACCTGGATGAAATTAACCAAATCGTGAATCTTGTCTGCAATTTACGGGGTTATGTTATGAAATTTGAGTGCCCTCAAGTCAAAAGTGGCGTCTCAATCCCACCATACTTCCGATGTCCTTTATCATTGGAGCTTATGTCAGATCCTGTTATCGTGGCTTCAGGTCAAACATATGAGAGGCAGTCCATCCAAATGTGGCTTGATCATGGGCTGACTGTTTGTCCCAAGACTCATCAAAGACTTACACATACAAATCTCATTCCTAATTATACTGTGAAAGCCATGCTAGCAAATTGGTGTGAAGAAAATAATGTCAAACTCCCCAATAACTCTATGCACAAAAATTCTGCCCATATTTCATCCCCCCCAGATCATTTACTGCCTCGAGATTTAGATCGTGCGTGTAGTTTTGGGTCTTCATGTAGTAGCAATTCCACTTCAAAATCGTCTCTTCAAACTGGAAATGCATTTGAGAGGAAAAGTGATGATAACTCTTTCAGATTAAGTGGAGAATCCAATGGATGCAAGAGTGGAGAGACAGAAAAGTTTGAGCAACAATCCCTAGCACCTTCATGTAGTCACAGCAGAAGTGAATCATTTTCAAGTTCTATTTCTAGTACTGATTATGTACTTCCAGTTTCAAAAGGGGTGTCAGGTATATCTAATAAGCATCAAAATGTGGAGTTGTCTGGACAAATCACAAATGGATGCCCTGCTTGTCCTGCAAATAAAGAATCAGGGATTTCTCCTCAGTTATCAGGAAAGCAATTTCGAAGCCATGGATCGAAAATTGGAGGGATGGAGAATGGCAATGATTATAGTAAGAATAACAATATTATTAATAGCCATTCAAAAGTTGATTCCCATCCTGTTTCCAACTTACAACCTGATGAATTGACTACCACATCTCATGTCAATAAGTTGATTGTAGACCTTCACAGTCAGTCAAATGAAGTGCAAACTGCAGCTGCAGAAGAATTGAGACTCCTTACTAAGCATAACATGGAAAACCGTATCATTGTAGGGCAGTGTGGAGCAGTTATGCCATTACTTTCACTACTATATTCAGGCATGAAGATAACACAGGAGCATGCTGTGACAGCCCTGCTGAATTTGTCAATTAATGAGGACAACAAGGCTTTGATTATGGAAGCAGGAGCCATAGAACCACTGATCCATGTTTTGAAGACAGGAAATGATGGTGCCAGGGAGAATTCTGCAGCAACACTGTTCAGCCTCTCTGTAATAGAAAACAATAAGGAAAAAATTGGCCGTTCAGGTGCAGTTAAAGCTTTGGTGGATCTTCTAGCCTCAGGAACTCTTAGGGGAAAGAAGGATGCTGCTACTGCTTTATTTAACCTATCAATATTTCATGCAAATAAAGCTTGGATAGTTCAAGCTGGAGCTGTGAAGTTTCTGGTTCTGTTATTGGACCCTGATGATGGAATGGTTGACAAGGCTGTTGCTCTTTTGGCAAACCTGTCAACAATTGCAGAGGGTCGATTAGAAATTGCAAGGGAGGGGGGCATTCCATTACTAGTTGAACTTGTTGAGTCAGGTTCTCAGAGGGGAAAGGAAAATGCTGCTTCTATTCTCTTGCAACTATGCCTTAATAGTCCCAAGTTTTGTACTCTTGTTCTGCAAGAAGGAGCCGTGCCACCCCTAGTTGCATTATCTCAGTCTGGCACGCCAAGAGCAAGGGAAAAGGTATGGATCTAATCATCCTTTGTTATTGTCATCTATGTTAATGGTTTAATTTTTGTTAGCGTTCATATGCCATTCACTTTGCTGCATTTCAATGAGCTATTATCCATCTCTAGGTAAAATAGTGTGTTCAAGCCTTGGGGTGCAATCATGGTTACACATTCAGTTTGTTGAAACTAAGTGCTGAAATCTTGCTCTCCAAGATATGCTCAGCAGTGTATTCTTCCCCCCTGATGGCCCCCCTTTCCCCCAGAAACATTGAAGGAGGAAATTCGTACCCTTTTGCTTGGGGTTCTTTTTAAGATAATTTCCCTTTGATCTTGATACCTGTCAATTAGAAAGATAGGAGAAAGCATAATGCATGATAAAAGAAATTTTTATTTTCAAATGGTACTTTTCAGTAATAGAGAAACTTATGGAAGGGTATCGTTAACAAACATTTGTGGTCATGACATATAGTATAGTCTCTCAAGCCATGAACATAATCTAAAATGTGGAAAAAAACCTTAACATGTTGTTCCAATACTTGCAGGCACAACAGCTTCTCAGTCACTTCCGTAATCAGCGTGAAGGAGCTGCAGGCAAGGGAAAATCATAATGATAAAAAATTTTGGTTATTTCATTGCCCTTTTCTTTCTTGCCTTAGTAACTTGTGAAAGTCATGTTCCTCCCTCTTTGTTGCTGCCATTTAGGACTTTTAGGACTCCTTTCGTTACTTTTTTTTTTTAGGTCTGTCAAGTTCAAAATGGGACTCACTGCCACTCTCAGGTTATTTATTTTCCACGTTTGTTTTGTTGGCTTTAGTGGTTTCGTTTCTTCCTAGTGGAAGGGTCCGTTTTTAGGAAGATGTAAGCTATTTCTAAAGCTTTAGCTATGCGACTTAAAACACTGTTTTGTTGGAGTCGTAACTCATGATTGATGTGGTCCTAAGTCACTGTTGTACATATTTGTAATTGTACATATGTATAGAATCTCGTGATCTACCATAAATTATGGTTTCCTTATTCTGCAATTGGAGCGCTCAGCTTTATTACTATTTATGCAAGGCTTGTATTAATCTGTGCTTTCACGTTGACTTGTATATATTATGTGTGGACGCTTAGCATGTTGATTATTGACCTCTGCGTGAAGAAGATACCCATTCAGAGGATTGTGAATTTGATTACTGTCTGAGGGCTTCTCAGTTGAGCATAATCCAACTTTTTAGCTAGCTTAAGGTCATGCCTGGCTTGTTTGTCAGCTCAAGCTAGATTTAAGCACATCTAGAAAATAAGATAGGCATGACATGTGGTTATATATTTTATTTGTTATAACATGCATGTGCAAGAATAATTTTCAATTGATAATGAGAAAATATTATTCTAGTGGTAATTGCATTACCAATATAGTTGATGTTGCCGTCTGGGAATAGAATTTTATATGATGATCATTGTAGACTTGTAGTTGTCACCCTCTGATTCTAGCGCAGAGTTGCAGATGCAGTTGAAAGGTATCATATACCCTCAGACAACTGGAGCACCCAGGTTGAACTTGAGGAAATGGTCATGGCCAAAGTCAAGGTTGGGCTTATGATCCTTCTATTCTGTGGCGTCTTTCCAGCCATGACTTCAGCAAGAAGAAACAAAGTTGGCACCATCAACACTCATTAGGGGCTCTTCTTTGTGGTCTACTAGTGCTTGACTAGGTCATAAATATCATTTTTAGTCTTAATATTTTGAAGTTGATATCAATTTAGTTTTAAAAAAAAATTACTTTAATTTAATTTTAACACTTTAAAATTTAATATCAATTTTATTATTTTGATAAATCATCGGCAACTTCTATTATGATTCATCTTAATAGTTTAAGCTATGTTGTTTGTGTGTCTTTTTTTGCTGATGGAGGGAGACAATTTCCATCTTATCATATTTGTTCGTTTTATTGTTGTGTTTTGAGTGTTGAGGAAATGAGGAATCAATTTAGGATACTTAGTTATTTGAGATGAAAATTATCTTTTCTTATCGGTTAAAGAAAACACATAAGTAATATAGTTGTCAAATAGAATGAATTATAATAGAAATTACTGGTGATTTGATGGAAGAATAAAATATTGAAATTAATATCAAATCTTAAAATATAAAACTAAATTGATATAAAAAAAAGTTTTCAAAATCAAATTGATATCAACTTCAAAATATTAGGATTAAAAAGAATATTTATTTTAAATTTAAGTGATGACTAGGAAAAAAGACACCACAGATTTTGCCCCCAAGAGCTGAAAAGTAACTTGTGTTCTATTAATCCTTCCATAATGAAAGTAAAACAAAAAAAGGCAAAAGCCTAATGGCTAGTCACAGTGTACTCTAATGTAATTTTATTTTATTTTTTACATGCCACTGGGAAAGAATGGAGTAAAAATGAAAAGCTATCATATTATGTATCTCCCTTTTATGAGAAGTGAATGAGTCATACTTTTCTCTTAACGTAACTCGCTCAAAATTTAAGCAAATCCTAACCTTATTAGCACCTTAATCATGAGTCAGGAATATATCCATACATTTGCACTTTGAAAATCTTCAAGAAAATCTCGGTTGTAAAATAAAAAGATATCAGTATTATGCTTTGCTTTTTCCTCAAGAAAAGAGAAACGTCAGAAAGTGCGGGCAGATTTGGCTCCTATGCACGTTGCCCAGACTTAGCCACCCAATTTGAATGTGAACTTAGGCTAAATTCTGGCCGACTCGATGTTACAAATTTACCCATTCAATGCACCTATACTAAATTCCTAATGTAATCAATCAATGGTATACTATACACAAATAATCAGAACTTTTGCTCAAAAGAAAAACCATCATATCAACTTTTGCAATGAGTGCTTTAGTTGACATGCATAAATAGTTTTTTTTTATTTTTTAGAGTGACATGCATAAATGGTTAGACGACTTTTGATTACCGAAAAAAGAATCGAATCCATCATCTTTATATATCTCAATTTCACCTCTCCATCTCTCTTACTTTCTTGAAATTTTTTTTAGTATATCTTAATATTGAAGCTAAGATATGAAGGTTCCTTTAGTTTTTTTGCGGTCACGTTTCAAGGTGTCAAGGAGAAAGAGCTCCATCAGCTTGGAGAATTCATTGGTAAGACAGTAATTAATTTGACTACTTGTTGCCTCCTTAGAGATCCTTGTTGATTGCTTTATGTGACATGAATCAACCAGTTGTGTATGATCACTATAACTCTTTTATGGTTCAGAATATAGGAGGGCTATGTCCTTTTTTTTTTTGGGGTCATTGGCTATGTCCTATTTGGAGTTAAGTTCCTGAATCCTTAGTACCATTCACACAACTAAAATTGGGTCCACTGAAGCTCATTAACTTTTTGTCATAAGAGTCTCTCTCTCTCTCTGATCGGATTCAAATTATTGGACATAAAAGAATCCCCTTTACTTTGGTCAAACAAATGATCCTGTGATTTCCTCCTAATCTCCTATCCTAGTCATCATAGGTGACTTTGTGTTGCATATATGACTATATTTAATGGATTAACATTAAAGTAAATATTATGGAGGGAAAAGGGCACAAAATTTTAATTTCACTTATTATTGCTAAATATTTTATGTCTTTTTCTTTAAAATTTCTATTATAGATATTCAATTTTAAAGTATAAATGAAATTATTCTATTTAATGTGTCTTGTGAAAGATGACATTCAGCCAAGAATGTAAGACAAAGTCACTAGGAGTGAGATACTGGTGAGAGACTTTAGTAATTTTGCATGATATTATATGTTTAAATCTCATTCCACTAATATATATTTAAAAAACAAAAAAAATGAGAGAGAGAGAGAGAGAGTGCAAGACAAAAATGACCTCAATACAAGTTAGAATTGTACTTCCAAGTTCCGTCACCGGTAGTGCTAGTAAATACCAAATAGAAGTATAAAAGTATATTTAACTTTGATTATTTAAAAGAAAATAACTGTTTTTAAATTTAAACAATTTTGATATATTAATAATATAAATTTTTTTTATAGAATCATCTAATTATATACTATTATATGAGACCTTCGAAAGAGTGAATATAAGAAAAATATTTTTGCTAATATAATGATATATATTAGATACTTGGGTAAAATATTTTATATTATTTTAAATGTAAACAGCATAACTCATCTATCATCGAATTATCCTCATCCTATTCAACCATTTTCATAATTTGCAATATCTACTTTTTACTTGATTTAAGAGAAATTGGAAAGAAAGAAAATAAAAAGAAGGAAAATGAGATAATTTTGATATTTTTTCCTATTTAGATGTGAAGAAAAAATAAGAAAAAATGAAAAATATGGATGTGAGATCCACCAAAATATTTTTTCTCCACTTATGAAGAGAAAATAAGTGGAGGAAAGAAAACTTATTTAAAATATCAAACTTATCCCTATTTATATCTCTATATTATATTAAATTGAGAGTAAATAAGTTATTTATTGTGGTTATATTTTTTTTATTCTCACTTTTTTTTTTCTCTTCCTTTCCTATCTTTCTATTTTCTTTCTTTCTACTTTCTTTCCTCGCACAAGCAAAGAGTTATAAAATGCCCTTCCATCTTCCTAGAATGGCAGAACCAAGGGGTTCAATACTTCAATTATCAATGGTTTCTTACCAGTACCACTACTGGGTGAAAAAATTAATAACATGTACCTTCGTCACCACTCCATCACGAGCCCTTTTTTGTTAAAAAAGAAAAACCTTGTGCTTTTGTCCATAATTTTTTCCCCTTGAAAAAATACTAATATTATATTTATGCTTTAGGTGGGGAAGTCAAGATCAACAGGCAACTATAAAAGGGTGAAAATTTATTGAATTCTCCAATGTTATTCTTAATTATTAGGGCAAAACACAGGTTACTTTAACAAATATATGGTTTCGTCCATTTTTATTTTTCATATAAAAAGTTTGTTTCATAATACGTTATTCTCCTTAAGTTTGGAATAAAATGACAACATTAATGAGCTGTTATCCTTTCCCCACTGTGAGATACTACTAGTTCATGCTCGCTTCATATAAAGACCGGAACAAGTAAAAGCCTTAAACAATGGATGAATTATGTGATTCCCTATGTGTAGGCATTAATTGATGGGTTTGAGACTCTGCTTTAGCAAGCATTGATTTTTGTAACCGCACACGCATACACACAAAAGGAACAGTAAAACTGGCAAACATTGAATAGATGTTGCTGTTCAGTTTCTTAATATATTGGTACATTTTTAACAACAAAGTACAGCTACTTCATGAATAGTACCACTGTCAATAATCCAGCTTAGAAAATTGACCATGTCACTTTCATCCCCAGCCTAGCCGGGAAAATTTATTCATGCGGGGTAGCCTCATCAACGTTTTTAATCACTTTGTATTGAAATGCAATTTTAACCGTGTAGGATTTGTGGGTGTGTAATGGCGATTGGTACCACTCTATATATCATCAATTTGACTGGAGATTCTCATGGGCTAAATTTTCGAAGTGCGAGTAAAAACACGCATATATGAAGTGTTTGATGGAATTGATTATTTATTTTATGATGTGAAAGGCAGGCACTTCATGAATTGTCAATTATGCTTGAAAGTTACATTTAATTGGAAATTATAATTTAAAAATAAGATACTCTAAATTCTTATCAACCAGCTAGAATGGTCCACCCACTAAAGCTTAATTGGTGGATGTGCTCCTAGCTCTTATTATCATGAAACAAGGTGTCTCCGCACATAATTTTGAAATAATGATTCTTATTTGTGTCCATTTTATATATAACTAATACTTAATTGATTCAAATAATTTGGTACTTTTTTTTAATAGAAAAATTACTTAATCACCCATAAGGTAAGAGTGCCCAACAGTATAGATAACAAAGACTAAAACATATTCGGTATTTATTTCCCTTAAGTAAGGTCTCGACTTCGAATCTTGTGAATAGAAAAAAAAAAATTAGCACTATGAAAGCTTTATCCCAATAATAAGTCGACCCACCTCAAATCAGATTAGTCGAAATTTAGCGGGCTTTCAAATATTGGTGACTCATATATATATATATATATATATATGGGTATAACACTTTGCATTTGAAGGATAAGAACATACCTACTAAAAATCTGGGTACTGTTATGATTGTAACAAGAGAGTAGGAAGAGGAACCAATAACACTATTGGCATGAAGAATTTTTTGTAACTTGCATAAACTTGTTCAAGGCAGAAAGACAGTCTAAGATCATAATACGAGATTTTGTCATGGACAGCCCAACAAGAATTTAAAAATAATCGGAGACAGAAAAGTCCTTTCTCAAGGATCGAATTATACAATTGCCCCCACTTGGGCGCATGTATTGGCAAAACCAAATCATTTGGTCTACTAAATTAAGTTAAAAAGGAAATAATAAATACTTGCCAAGAAAAGAGAGATAGGGATGCTTAAAATTAAACATGTAGAAGGAAGTGGAGAAAGGCACATTAAAGATGAGAGGCGGTTTCTGGGGCATGATTGTATGGTCCCTTACTCCGCCAAATGTCTTAATACAAATTATCCATAATTACTTTTTGCTTTTGTGAAAAAAAAATTATGCATAATCATTAATGCAATTACATGAGAGTATTACATATCTAAGCGCTTCCTTTAATTTGTTTAACTCAAATTAAGTGCAACAATACAATAGTAACAGCTAACTTTTTATTTTTACTAAATGAGGTTAACTACGTGAATTCTATTAACATGCTGGTGTACAATCTTATTAAACTAATATAAAGACAGTGATAGTTTTTCTTGTGCTCAACTAGGTATCAGCAGCATGCTGACAAATATATTGACGGTGGTGATATTCCTGGAGGTGCTGGTGATAGAGCTAACTGTGACGCCGGGTAATAATGATGATACCGGTGTCTATGATAGTATGAGGGACGACAATAGTCAAATGTCGGTAATATTATAATTGTTACTGTAAATGATAGAGTTGCTGTTTTGAAAAAGGTTTTAATTAATTATTTATTTTTAAGTTAATTTTGCATGAAAAATAATTAAAACAAAAACTATGAATAATGATTGCAAAATGTAGAATGCATAGCACATATTTTAATTCTTGCTTTCTTTGAATAGTAGATTTAAGGCGTGTTAAGAATCAAAAAGAGTTTTATTCGGTTGATTTTCAGTTAATTGGAATTGATATACGGCATCAGTTTTAAAAAATTTACTAGGAAAAGAATTTAGAATTCGATAGCCTAATATCAGTGTCAGTGTTACATTTGAAGACAAATTTCGAGGCCAAATAATTCCTTATAAATATTAAACGCTTAAGCTAATGCATGATCACATCAATTTAAACTGGATACAGAGTCATGTTACATAGTCACTAATTTCCCGGCTTTTTTATATTATAAAGTGTTTAAAACATGTTACTTTTTCCTTTAATTTAGGCAATATTTTAATTATAATTTTTTTTCATACGTTTAATTTAATTGATTTCTCAACTTAAGTTAAACAAAGTGATTGAAGAATCAAAGAGGTGATATGAAAGAAAACAACTTCTCAGCAATTGAAAAAAAAAAAAAAATGTCCATAGCTATCAATGTCAATGCTTGCCTCGGTAACTACTACAGTCGGTTTATACCAAAATATTATGTTTATCAACTGAAGTAATGATAGTCTCACTCTCAGACTTTTTGGTCTTTAGGTATCTCAACCGTCGTTGCTGTGAAATTAAATTCTTATACATAGCCATAATTAATAGGTCTTTTTAACAATTGTATTCTCTAAAATTTGAACTTTGATTCTCTTTTTGTAAGTGAAGTTTGCTTATCAATGCATTTGACTCCTCGTATAAACTCTCTTAAATTAAATATTACATAACTATGTTTTCCGGTAATTCATTAGGTATTTATCTTTCTCTCTTCTTAAGTAAATCAACTGTGTTGTATTTATATTGACCTTATCTATACAAATATATTAACATTTAACACTAACAACACTCTTTTTTATTATGGGTAGTGAAGGAAAAAGGACATGTTCCAAGTTTCACTTTGATCATTATATATATCCGTAGTGATTATATGTTGAGAAGGCCTCTGCCAATTAATGTATTGGTTATTGGATTCCTATTAAACATTAGCAATTACCCTGTGGTGATTTGAGCTCTGATGGAAACTACCCTTTCACTAGTATACAGCAAATTTGCAATGCATGGAATCAGACAAACCGCAACCCAGATATATCATCATGCTCAACAAGCTAAAAATTATACATTCGATTGCTCGATCAATACATGCATGTCTTGGAAACGTATACCTTCTGTAAGACTACTCTCTCTGAGGTCCTGCTTGCTAAGAAACGCGACTTGGATGATGAAGAGGAGACAGCAGCGTTTACAGGAGCAGCCAATTGCAGGGCAGCATTTTTAAATATATTTTAATAAGTATAGTGTAAGTTGTATACGTAATTTTGTTTAATGAATACCTTAATTTTTAAAAAAGAAATAATTTATAAAAGTGATCTAAAATTTAATTTCTACTTTTGTTATTGGACCGGCCATATGGCCGAACCATTATTCGTAAGTCTTCGTCTCATGAACTTTTATTCCTTCGAACTTAGATCAAGAGGGCTTGTGGGTTGGCTATACAGCCGAGCCAATTGCCCTCTTGTACTGATAGCCGAATTGTCCATACATGCTCTTAGTTAGATTGCTCTCTTTGAATTTCTAACTAGAGTACCTTTTTGGGCTCCCAAATTTCCCTCGAGGACCTTGATTAGAGTATCTTCCCGGGGTCCCCATTTAGATGCCCTCCTACAACCCTTGACCGGATGCCTTCCCTGAGACCCTCACATTGACGACCCCACTAGCCCCCAAGACATACATTGTTACATGAAGGGAGTTCCTGAAATCTATGGCTTGTATTCCCTCCAATCACTCAATTGAGGGGATATAACGGACACCTCCCTTAATGAATAGATTTCTCGTCAACCCTATAAAAGCAAGGGGTCACACAAGCATGCAGCAACTTAACCTTAGACACGAGACCCCCTACTCGCTGTGACTCTAACGGTGGCAGCGACAATTATTCTTTTAATTAAAAATATGGCATTGACACAAAATAAATAGGCATGTGCATGTTACCCAAGAAAATAATAATAATAGGCGTATGCAGTTTTCACGCAAATTCTTGCTTCCCCCAAAAGAAAATAAAATTCAATCCTACGCATTCGTCTGGTAATTTAACTGTTGCTTCATAAGAAGAATGAGAATTGGGGTCCAACCGAACTTTTCAACTACTCTGATTTTTTTAATTTTATTTTAAATCTTAACGAGGACAAGGTACTTTATGTCAAATCAACTTCTTACCGCGGTGAAGTAAAAATAAAAGCTTCTAAACGTACGTGTACGTGTTACAGATGAAAAATCTTTAAATTAGGGTTGCTAATATAATAATAGCATTGTTTATAAATAGTTTTTTTTTTTTTCAATGGAGTAGTTGCTTTATGGCAATAGATCGAGAAATCAATAAATATAATTTATATATATGTGGGTAAATTGCATAAAATTAAAAATAGATATATTTTTTTTATCTTTGAATTAAAATCTTATTTATATCTTGAAAATAACTTTTTTTTTTTAAACTAAGTAATGATGAAAATTCTCTCCCGCCTTGTTTTTTTGTTGATCAAGAACACATGAGAGGAAACACCAATAAATGATAGATTTCTGTAATGAAAACTGCATATTTTTCTCCCATAATCTCTTCTATATTTTAAGTTTGCGATTTATAAGACTTTAAGAAAAGTCCTGCAAAACTTAGAGTAAAACATACAAATTGTTTGCAAAACAGAATTGTGGATATATAACAGGAATCAAATTATAGTCGTACAAACAATTAGCAGAAGCCTGTCCTCCTGAAAAAAGCGAAAATGTCTAATCCAAGATTTTCGCAGTTAAACAAACTGATGTAATTCATTCTTCTAGTTGGCCAAAATTTTGCATTCGATGTCCGTGATAAAATGTTTAACTTAGCAGGTTTAAAGGAATTTTCTTTTCCAAAAGTAAAACTATATACGATTTCATAATTTTGTAAAAAAATGCATTAACGGTGCTAAGACTTTGTTTAGTTTTATGGCCAGTTCAAGCAAATTTTTTTTTTTTTTTCAGTTAGACATTGACACTAGAAACAAACTTTCTTATAGCATCTGAATTCAAGTCAGAGGAATTTGTCCATCTTCAAACATTAATGCATGACTATTTAGTTATTGTTGGCATATAGTCTCACAATAAAATATCTAATTCAGTCTCATTTTGGTAAAGGTCTCGTAGATTGACAAGTCATTCCCTGCTCATTTCATACATTGATTTTAAATGGGTGACGCTTCACTTTTCTTTTCTGAAAAAAAATGCTAGATTAGATACGGTTTTCATAAAAAAACGAGGATTAGTTTAATTGATAAGATTGAACAATGCTAACAAAAAAGGTCCAAACTTCAAGTCCTGTTACTTATGATTTACTCTGATTTTAAAATTGGACAACTTCCCTCCTTAGTTACCCACAAACTTTTAAGGCCTGATTTTTTAAGTTTTTTAATTATTTTTTGTAATTGAAAGGTATGTATAAAAAAATTAAAATGAATATGTAATTGTTTAAAAAATTTAAACTCAAAGATTTATATTCATATTTTCTTACAAGTTGAAAATAATAACCTCTAAAATAATTTTAAAAATATTTTTGACATCATGTGAAATATCATGATCTTAATATACTTAACGAAAATTTTCAGTTTAACAATTATATCCAAATATTTATAAAATTTAATAAAGTAAATGCTTCAAAACTTGGCTTTTAGTTGGAAAGAAAAAAGGTTAAAAACAACAATTGATCGAATTGATAGATCCTCAGAGGCCGGAGCCCTGTTTGGGTCATTTATGTTAAATGTACCATATACTACTTGATTTACTTAGGGTCCGTTTGATTTTACTTTTAGGAGAAGGTCTTTTAAAAAAGGGCCTTTTAAAAGAATTATTTTTAAAAGAATGATTTTTGTTTGGTTTGAATATATTAAAAGGCCTTTTAAGAGAATGAGTTTTGTTTGGATAGGATAAAATAAAGTTACTTTTAGTTGTTGATATGAGAGTAATAGTAAGATTCTTTTTCAGAAGGTCTTTTTCTAGAATGAAAAGTAACTTCAAAGATACTTCTTCTAAAAGGCCTTCTAGAAGAATGCCTTTTATAAAAAGTTAAATCAAACACCACCATTTACTGTATAAAATCATTCTTCTTCTCCTAAAAGGCTTTCTGACCATTGTAAACTGGGAACCAAACAGGCACTTAAAGGTTTAAGTTTGAGGAAAGTTTATTGCTTGTACAGCACCACATGCATAATATTTTTAATATTTACACATAACGATTTCATTGAAATCTAATCCATACACGTGAATACTCTCTGTTCACTTTCACGTTGCTATTTCTCATTCAAATATAATCTAAATTTGAAAAAGAATAGCACTCTAAATTTGTCCTTGAAAATTGGTCGCAGAGAGAATTGTGACATATCAATTTGTTCTCAAAAAAATTTGTGATATTAATTTTTTTAATAATTATGGAAAAGGCTCAAACTCTTAAAAAAGGGGAGAGGTATAACAAAAACAATACCCACATGAGAATCAAGAAAACAAAAAACAAAAGTTATCCTCCATTTCGCTTAATTTCCATTTTATATTAGTCTAAATGTTAGTCTTTGTGAAAAAAATGTTAATTGATGCCTGATATATTATGGTATATGATGATATATTATGTGATATATTAAGATGAACCTCACATTAAATCCTTAAAAGAGTTATAGAATATTAATTTAATTATTAAAAATTATTTTTTATTTTTTTCAAAGATCAAAATAATGTCATATTGCTCTTTTGATGACTAATTTGGATCTGTTTCAACAAATAACATGTCAAATAATCATATAATGTGATATATTATTATATAATGTGATATATCATATATATTAATTAGTAGTTTCTTCATGCATACCAAGGTTTGGACCAATATAAAATTAAAATTAATCTTTTAAGAATTAACCTAATATCATAAATTTTTTCAAAACCAAACTAATACCTTATAACTTTTTTTTTAATGACCAATTGAGGGGATTTTTATCTCTTAAAATATTCATAGAAGAATTTATTTGATTTTTGTTTCTTTTTCTTTTATACATATTATATTATATTATAATAAAGAAGGTGTGGAGGAGACAAAACTGGTGTCAGAAATTAAAGTTTTATCTTTTTAAAGGCGAAGGAAAAGTTAAATAGGGTGAACTGATAGGGGCATTCTAGTCAGTGCGAGAGGAACTGTCATTCAAGACTACAGGGTCAAGAAACAGAATCATGTTTTATTCCCTCATTTTTACCCCTTCAAACTTTTTCCTGTCTCCATCCTAACCTACTGTCCATGTCCGACCCCTTCCTTTCCTATTTCCTCCAAAGCCCTAATCTCTTCTCTTCTCTCTCTTCTACCTATCATCAAAACACAAACGAAGAATATATTATAGGAAGTGTTTACAATGGTCCAGGCAAGTTTTCTGGACACTTCCTATATTATAAACATTAACATGCGATGATGAAAGTTTGAGTTTGTTCCACCCTTTTAAGGAAAAAACCCAATCGCTTATCAATCTCAGAAATCAAAGCTACTTAAAAAAAAAAAAAAAATCACCAACGCTGCCACAGCTAGTCTAGGAGCTTTCTAGTATTGCTCAATAACTTACAACTGCAAAGACCAAAAGAGGAACAGTCCACTCACACTCCCATCAGTCTCATCACATTCTCAACATCAAGAAAATCTTCTCTGCTTCGCCATTTGCAGGTCCTTACATAGATATGCATCACCTCTCTCTTCTATATCTCTCTCTCTCTCTCTTATTAAAGTTTTTAAAAACAAAAATTAATCAAAGTTTGTATTATCAATCAATAATCAGAGTTTGTTTCATTTCCCTCTCTCTTGCCTTCTTTTCCCCTCATCCCTTCAAGGTTTGTTGTTTTCATTAACAGTAACTTCTGAAAGAAAAAAAAAAATAACAAAGAAATTATATTAGAAAAAAAGACTGTATCCTCTGTTGTCCAAATTATAAGTATGGTAACTCTTTATCTCAATTATCCTTCATCCTTCCTCACACTCTTACACTGGTAATTGTCTTAGGAACCCTAGAAGCAACAAGCCAGAAAAAAAGTCTTCATAAGACATCACAAAGTCAAAGAAGAACCCCCTTGGATCTGCAAAGCCTGAGGTTCATTCAAGCTCTCTCTCTCTCTCCATGGATTCAATTCAAGAATTTATGGACACATGTAAGACTGAAATCACCTGCAACCTCACCAATAGCACCACCAACCCCTTAGCCGCAACAAGTGCTAGCTCCTCCTTGCCTGCTTCCACTACCAGCAGCAGCCGCTACGAGAACCAGAAGCGCCGTGACTGGAACACCTTTGGCCAGTACCTCAAGAATCACCGACCCCCCTTGTCCCTCTCCAGGTGCAGCGGTGCACATGTCCTTGAATTTCTCCGGTAGGTACATAACACACACACACACATATCCTCTTCTCTTAGTTATCACCATGCACCTCTCTCTCTCTCTCTATCTCTCTCTCTCTCTGTGTTCATGTTTGGCTTTTCGTCTGAAAAGCTCTAAATCAGCGTTTGGACAAAAGCTACTTGTTTCTGGTAACTTTTGCTGAAACTATGGTTTGAAGTTTATAAACTAGGAAACGATCATAATATATACATGTGTGTATATTTTTTTTTTTTGGGTGAACTATCATTGTTATGTGTATAGATACCTGGACCAATTTGGAAAGACCAAAGTGCACACCCCGATCTGCCCTTTCTACGGGCACCCCAACCCTCCAGCGCCATGTCCATGCCCTCTGAGGCAAGCCTGGGGTAGCCTTGATGCCCTCATAGGTCGCCTGCGTGCGGCTTTTGAGGAGAATGGAGGGAAGCCTGAGGCCAACCCATTTGGAGCACGTGCCGTGAGGCTCTACCTTCGCGAGGTTCGTGATCTGCAGTCCAAAGCAAGAGGGATTAGCTATGAGAAGAAGAAGCGGAAGCGTCCACCACAGCAGCAGCAACAACAACATCAATCCAACATGGGTGTCGTAGTACCTCACATGCCACCCCCAGGTGCAACTCAATAAGGCCAATTCTCATATTTTCCATTGGAAAATTCTACTCTCTCTCACACACTATATATATATTTGGGAAATCTTAATCCTTCAGGGGGGGTATCTTCATCTTAATCTCAAATTCTCAATCAATGATTTTAGAGTGTCGTGCTCTAAATTAGTATCTATCATCATATTTAGGTTTTTTTTTTCTTTTTTTAATTTTTGATTTTTGTCAGTTAATTTTTCTGAAAGCTGCTGTGTGGTCTGGTCCATGTAGACTGTCTGTCTTTGCACCTTGTTTGCTCTGGCAGAAGCAAAAGTTTAAAGATCTGGGATATCATGCATCATCTGCTTTTAAAAGCAGACAGTGCGGTACTGGTAGTAGACTGCTAGTAGTGGGAGTACTGAAAAGTGGTAGTGAGAGTGAATGTACATGGAGACCATGATATATCCCTTATTATTGTAAGGAACCAAAAGCATGGCATTATTCATAGCTCTTTATATAAATATGTACTCCAATATCATCATCATCTATGTCAAACTTGGACTTGCAGATTTATGTGGCCTCAATTTGATCATACTCCCACTTTTGGGATATGACATTAATTTATATTCTTGGTGGGTTTAATTTTACTGGATATAGTTGCTATTTGCAAGGAAATTTAATGCCACAAATTGATTCATCGAATTTTGAAGCTACAGGTAACAAGTCACTTCCATACATGGTCATTTCTAGCCTATGACATTATTTGCATCTATCTTGTGTTTCGCATATTGATGGTCATTTTTTTTTCGTATCTGCAAATGAGTACTACTCTTTTTCTCATTACCTTTTCCTCCTTCCCAGTTGCCACTTTTACTGCTAACTGTCCCCTCCAATTGTATTTTGTGTGGACAAAGAATTATAGCCCTAAAGCTCGATCATAATAAGTTCTGTTTCATGACAGACGAGGTCTCTTCTCTCTCCCATCACGACTAACTGCTGGCCGTTAAATAGGCCAATTTCATGGATGATACTTGATTTATATATGCACTAGTGCTGTCATTTCAATTGAAGGGAAATGCCAAAAAACAAAGAAAAATTAATGGCAGACAATGTAATTAATTTCTCCATGACCAAATGTCACAAACCTTCTATTATTAGCTTAAAGCTTAATATATATTTATATTATATTATATGATCCTAAACTGGAGACTTCTATATAACCAAAATCTCCTCGTAGATCATGATGCCATTAATTCACTGGCGTGTTTTCAAATAAGTTAAATGGGAGCTCCTTAAATTACTGATTACTTTTGGGAAAAAAAATAATTTTCTTGAATGTTCAAGTAGGCATATGTTAAGATTTTCACCTAAGCTGGAAGAAGACAGGGACAGAAAGTTTACTGTGTTCAAATCAAATACCTAGCTTCTTCTAGCTTAATTAGGCGCAAGCTCAAGTTAACATGACATAATTAACTAGGTCATGTAGTAGGGGAAAAAATATGAGTGGAGAGAAAGTACACAGAAAGATCTTCAGTGAGAAATTTAATTTTCTTAATCAATTTTGCCGACAAACATGTCCCTTAATAAATATGGTTTGGGTCATCCCATTTGGATTTAGTGATTATTTTCTCTCAAAAGGGAGAATTTTCCGCATTCCCTCTCCTCATGAAGAGGCGCCTATTGTACCTCCATTTGGCCAACCCAAACCCAATGGGACACGGGATATATGCTGGATGAGATTAGCTAGCCTGCTCATTTTCCCTTTTGAAGTGATTCTAGTGGGGTACATATGAGACTACCACTCCCGGACGTAGAGGATCTATTCCTTCCTCTAATCATTTTAGGTAGAGAAATACTTATATGATCCAGGAATACTATGTAACTGTACTCCCAGATCAATTATGTAAGTGTATTTTATATGTGATCTACCATTATAATACAATCCCATAAAAATGTACTTATATGATTGGTTGGGAGTACAGCCATATGATACTCTCGAATCATATAAGAATTTCTCTTTTAGGTATTTGTTTCATAAGTTCAAACTTTATGCAGTATCCATATATTTAAAAGGATTTCATGATTAAAGCATTAGCTGTATGACATCATTAATTTGTTAATAATCACTAGGTTAATGCAGTTAACACCTTATACCTGATTTAAGAATTAAACTGCTTTATTATTTAATTTGTTATTGATTGATTATCAAATAATGATAATAACCACGTCAAAAAGAAAAAAAAAATGATAGTAACAATCTGTAGCTAGTGTAGGCTCAAGCTCACAGAAACCGTTGGTTTTTCACTTGGTATGGTTTGCTCCATAATAAGGTATGTACTTCGATCGGAAATGTTTGATCATCATTTTTGTAACTGCTCTATAGTTTAATAGTGAAATTTTAAGCAGTCATTTTCGATATAGTTTTATTTCTCTGCAACACTTTTCCTTGTGTGAATATAAATATTCTCGCAAGAAGCACATATAGTTTAATTAACTAAAGCTGTATTCCCCTGAAAACTTAATTTAGCTATAAATAATTGCTGATCAGATTAATATTTGAGCATGAATATGTTATGAAATGTTATTTCGTTACATTTCTCACATAATTTCCCCAGTTAATTCAGTTAATTTTGATACTTATGGGAATAGTGTGCCGAAGCGCTATTTGCAATTTATTGATAAATCCCGCGAATCACATAATAAAACCCGATCCCTCCATTTTAAAGTGTAAAATAATTGCGAGGAAACACCAAATGATGTGCTTTGCATACATGTAATTTTATGTATAAAAAATTGCACTTTTTTGCACTTATACACACACACACATAATTTGATAATCAAAAACCTGAAATTTTTTTACTTTAGTATTTTTTTTCAGGTTTTATTTATAGTTTGATATTTTTTTGCATTTTTATTAACGAACAGTGTAAACTTATTTTATATTGTTAATATATACAAATTAATTTTATTATTTTATATATTTATGGTCTCTTTTTTTGTCTCTTTTAAATTATTCTTAAAATTATGGACAATGAAAATGAATTAACTTTAAGGCATTCTCATTTATTTATTTATTTTTATACATTAGAAGCAATGAGATTTAAACCTTTGATCTCGTATATATTACCTAAGCCCCTTATACTAAACTACTCCTAGTAGTTTGTTCTCATTTATTTTGATTACAAGATAAGTGTTTACATAATTTTAAATATAAAAAAGAATTATTGAATTAAGTTTTCCTTAAATAATTTTAGATTCAAAATATTGAATACAATCACAAGATTCGAGTAAAGTTATAGTGTATTTCCATTTCAACTAATCACAACTATCTCGTGTGTCTGTTTTTTTTTTTCATTTTTTTTAAGTTAGTTTAGGTTAAGGGAAAGGCTAGCCTACTGTATTTATGGTGCATTCGAATAGCACTATTTATGACTTTTTTAAACTTTTGAGTAATCAAAAGTTATTTTACACCTATTCAGATCAAATTGTTATATAATTTATAACTTTTCAAAAAGTCATTTTTAATATTTTTTGGGAAGTTGAAATATTTAACTTCTTAAAGAACTCTTTTACACAATTTTCTAAAAATAAATATTACAAATTAGAATAAGTACTTTGTAATTATATCCAAATATAATTTAACTTATTTGTAAATTACTTTTTATATAAATTCCTTTTGGGGTTTAATTGATATATATTATTAATATAAAACTCTTTTATATTGATATTTAATCATATGCTATCACAAAGCAAAGGTAGTTAACTTTCACATCTACTACTTTAAAAGAAAATTATTTTTATTTATATAGTAGTATATAATTGAATATTAATGTAAAAAATTTTATACTAATAATACATATCAATTAAACTTCTTCTATTGTGAGAAACTCTTTTTATTTAAGTGCTTAATTAAATTATTTATCGAGATCGGCCTTATTAAATGTTTATAGAAAATACTTATAAATCATCTACTATTAATTATAAAAAAAAAAAAAGATTCGAACTTAAGTCATCAATGGAAGCTCGTTGTTTCAGAGACACGTTGAAACGGAAACTTTGAAAGCATAGAAATCTTGATCGCACCGGCACTGGGATTATTAAACTTCAGAAGATTGCTTTTTGGGTATAAAAGAAAAATAATTTGTTATTTAAAAAAATGGCAGACAGAATGTTGTCATCAAGCAACAAAAACAATTTTGCGCCGTCAGTTTATAACTCCAATTCTGCTATTCTGGTTTTCATCTTTCTTGTCATGGCTGACTGTAATTGTAGGATTAATCTCACAATAACATAGATACAAATATTTTTAGTAAACCTAAAAATTCTTAAATCATAACTTGAGATTAAGATAAAAGTAATACAAATAATATAAATTAAAGCTGTTTAAATACTTCCTCCATTTCAGAATATCATTCCAAAATCAAAAAATACATAAATTAAGAAAAATATTTAACCTTGATAGCAACATAAAATTATATAAATTAACAAAATTATTCTTATCTAAAAATAATAGATTGGTCTTACGCATTCTTCAACTCTAATTACGATAATAATGGATAATAATTAAATTAAGGATATAACTAAAAAAAAAATTTAGTACTATCTTAGCATCAGAAATGGATAAATATTCTGAAAACTTAAAATATCAAAATTGAATAAATATTTTGAAATAGAGAGAATAATTTTTTGTTTATAGTAGCAATTTTTATTTGTTAATGACACAAAAAGATATAATTATCAGTGAATTATATACTTTGATTTTTTTGAAAAAAAAAAGAAATTCTATTAGTTATCATTCTTAAACTAAAAGTTAACTATTTTTATTTGTGTGCTGTGTGTTTCATACATGTTACCGAAAAATAGCTGGTTGAAGTCAAAGTAAATTGTGTTTTTAGGTGAGTTTCATCTATAATGTCAAAGATTTATATTCTGGAATCGTCATTTTGAGATGACATTATCTGACAGCATCTTCTCAAAATTACGTGAGCAATTTTTTTTTTCAGACGAAAAAACAAAGAGTCTTTTATACATGTCTTGGCCTAAGCTGTAGTCTATTTCCACAGCTAAGTGGTACTCGAGGACAAATCAGAAGTTCTCATTTTTTTTAAAAGAAAACAATGTAAATTTTATATATGTGGAAATAGGTGCCGAATTTATGCATTTCAAAAAATTACTACATCCTTAATAAAATAGATGTTATGAAATTAAAAAAAGTATATAAAAGTATATATGTTCACCTAGGTTTTAGGCCGATTAGATGGTCGACAATGGCTATTCCGATCTCCTGGAGTGGGTAAAGTCTTCTCAAACCCGTCGGAGTTGATACCTGCAAAAAAAAAAAAGAGACACTCAAATAAAAGTAATTGCAGACCGTAGTGTAGATAGGAAACAAACATACGTAAGCAGATCGAAGTGGAGGTATTTATAGTGAAGAGGCAATATAAGGGCTAAGGCGTCAAGTAAATCATAAATGACGTGATTATTTAGAATTTATGACAGATTTTAATATTCAAGCCATATGTCTAAGAGATGAGCGAAGAATCATAGAATAAAGACCTAGTAAAATGGGGTCTCGTACGGGCCTGGTCCAGTATGAGAATATAGATGTATAATTCTCATCGAAGATTTGGAAAATATGCTTGTAAATATATCTTTTTCTATCATACTTTCTAAATGAGGTAAGGCTATGATTGTATCAACTCATAGCGTACATCGTGAGTTTTTTTTATTAGATGAATTATATGAGCTATTTGTACATATACAATTGTAGCAGTGGCTGCATCTAAATTTTCGTCTGATTCAATTGTAGTGAAATCGTTCAGAGTGTTGTTGCCCGACAAAAATATGTTAACGGACCTACATTTTCAAGCAAGAATATATAACTAAACTCGAGGAATCTTTTCGAATGACGGGGGATTTGTTACTATGAATATGGTCTAATAACTTAAGCTTTGTTATTCACTAATCTTGAATGAAATCATTGCCCAAATCAATGAGGAGATTGGGATGCCTTTTTACCATTGAATTGGGATTTGTCAATATGCTAAAATCCGGTATTGTTGTGTGCTCTACATGAGGGGGTAATAAAAAGGGTACGTGTGGCCATAGAAGAATAATTGAGTAGGATCATCAGTACATACGTGCTTATAACTGATTTGAATGGAAACAAAAGCCACAGAGAAAGTGAATTGCTCTTATGTTCTAACGGAATATGGCGATGGGGTCGGCCACTCGGTTGACTTTTCGTCTATAATAATAATTGTATAATTTGAATTTAAATTTGAAATTTTTTATTAAATAGAAAATGTAAAATGTTATGAGTTTAATTGGTATACACTGACAGTGTAAAATAGTTTTACACTGTCAACCAATAGAAATAGAGGAAAGTGAGAATTCATGGTGGGTCCCTCATTATAATGGGTAGTTATTTGGATGAGTTGGCACTTTCCACCATTTCTATTAGTTGACAGTGTAAAACTATTTTACACTGTCAGTGTATTTAAATTAAATTCAAATGTTATTACAAAATTTTATTGAGACTAGTAATATAGCATTATATAAAAATAGTTAAAAAAAAGACCCCTTACCCTAAACTTTTTTTTCAATTAAAAAAAGAATGGTATATAATATAACAATCCCCTGTGCCTCTTCTCATCAACCAGTGCCGAAAATAAAATTAAAAAAAAAAATAGCTTAAAGGATCACATGCATATCGAATACACTTTAAAGTTGCGGTTGACTTTATATGGAAAGAGCCTAATATTTAATGGTTTTTTAATTTATTTAACTTAAACTCGAGATAATATATTTAAAGGACTTAGATTCATTTCCCTAGTACTAAATATCCGAAAAGAAACATTTCAACCAAACGGCAACAAGTTAAGATGAGAGCTTGATTATATATTAATATGCGCTTAATAGATATGTTAGCTAAAAAAAATATTAAATACGTCATTCGAATATGTTCCATACGATTAAGGCTGCAATACTTATAAAATACTCATGTCATGCTGACATTGAGCAATGCATAATGATCAGGAAGACAGGAAAGTAGTCTCTCTTGAGTGTTGATTAACGTCTAACCTAATATTTTTTTTAAAGTGTTCTTACATTTTTTTTTTGTTTTTAAAGTGTAAAACTAATCAGTAATTGCCATGCGTTTAACTATCAGTTTGTCCTTGAGCATTGCAGGAACGGAACTAAAGTCTAGAAACCTTAAAAAAGTACCTGATCATCTTCTACATATGTAACTAGACCGAGCCAAAATTAGTTTAGCAGAAACTGTATTCTTCGTTTCTGACACTTTTGGACCGAACCAGTCTCACTCGCTTGTGTACCTTAATTAGTGTAAAATCTCTTGACACATTGAAGTATGAACTAATGAATAGACAAAACCAAGCAAAATGTAAAATTAAGGCTGAACTACTTTTCTGTAACGTTAGCTTGTATCTTTCTCTCCGATGTTGCCAACTACTACTTCCTCTTGTTTGGAGTAACTGGAAGAATGAAAATATAAGTAGGATAAAACATTTTGCTTTTGTTAAATATTATATTATAAAGAGAAATATATATTATAAAGAGAACACTTGATTTAATTTTTAAATAATATGGTAATTGATAATTGCTCTGGTGTCAATTAGAAATTTAGAATGGGGGTGAGACATGATGGCAGAGAGTTCGCTAGAGACGGGGGAATGAAACTCTCTTGTGAAGCGAGGCGTGGGTAGTCCCTAGCTAAAGAGTGAACTTGTTTTGGCCACTATTCTTTAGCCATCCATGTAGGGCAAGTGTCAATGTAAAAATAGGGTGTTTGAATTAGAGATTGATAGCTAGATTGGGACGAAGAATTTTTTTCCATGTATATGAGTGAGGTCAGCTCGAGCCAAGTAGGTGAAAAATTTAAATGGATTAATATTATAAATCAATTTTATTTTTAATTATTTTTTAAAAAATATTAAGAATAAGATTCAATTTATAGTTTTCTTTATTATTAACTTAATTTAAACTAATATTCATTTCAAATCAACCTTTTTTCATCAGATCACTTTTTTAAATGGCCAACCAATCATACGCATGCTGATTGAAGCACTTGTGTTGTGTGGTGTGTGTATCAGTGAGTAGTACTAGTGGTGGCAGATAACAAATCGGGCAATAGAAGCCAAAATGAGCAGTAAAGCTGTCCAAAAGTTTACCTTCCCCATAACTGTGTGATTTAAGCTAGTGACTGCCATTTTCTGATGAAGCAAAGGAAAGGGGGATCTCCAATCCAAGGGACTTGCCACTGCACCAAGGCCTGAACCGCTCCCACGTTATGAACACTGTTTTGCAGATCCAAGTGCAGACATCGCACAGCTGCGTAACACAATAATTGCAGCACAAAATTCAACTCTCTCTATATCTGAACTCAAGAAAACCCCTCCCCAAAAGCAACCAGATCAGAAGTCGTGAGTAAGGAAGCCATACGATATATATGAGCATTGCAGATATTGTTTGCATCTAAGCATGAAAACATGCATGTCAAAATATTGTTATTTGAATATGAAAAATAATGTAAGAGTGGATATTTTTAGAAAGAGAAAAAATATATAAAAGTTTGGCAAAACCCATTATTATAAGATGTTTTATGTATTTTTTTTTTCTCTATAAATATCTACTTTTATTGTCTTTGAAGACGGTTACGTTTTCTCTCTCTTCCATAATTTCCGCTGCTTTGTACTTGTGTGAATTAATGTCTTAGCTTTTTCTCTTTACGTATTGTTAGCATGATGGTACATAGCGGAAAAAGGTAGAGATAAAAAAAAAATTTGTTTAGATATGTTTTTAATGAATAAAAATGAGAAGAAAGTTTTTATCCTTATTCTATCTGTACAAACTTTATAAATTATTCCTCCTCTCAAATTGGGGACGAGGAGAAAGAGAGGATTAAATTTTAATTAAGTACTTATTAAATTACATATACATCAAGTATTGTGTTATAAGATTGATGACAGCAGGTGTATAAATGAAAATATAATTTCATAACCTGTCTATTTTCTCTACTTTATTTTTCTCTCTTAAATAAAGAAAAAAATAATTCTCCTTTTTTCAGGAAAAAATTATACAAAATAAATCCCCCCTCACCTTTTCCCTTCACTTCCCTTCCTTAATTTTCTCCCCTTCCCACATCCTCTCTTCTCTTAACCATATAAAAAAACTTACGGTTCTAAAGCCAACTAAGAAATATGCTAAATACAATCACCTCGGAGGTGTATGTTTCATGGTGACCAAAAAAGTATATGTCTCACGATGTTGTTGATTGTGGCTGGTTGCCGGTATCAATTGAGTAGGTGCAATATGGTGATAATTTTCACAGATTGTTCGGCTAAGATGACTATGGGAAAAGATAAAGGAAGGAAGAAATGAGTATATAGCTTACAGGCTTCGCCTAAAGATGATGGATGGAGGAGGTAAATTGTTATGTGCAGATATCATTTGGGTTTGATTTTGTATCAGCAGTCTTGAATTGCGGTCAGCAATTGCAATTTTGACCGTAATATTGTTGTTACAGTGCTTTCCATATTTGCATCGCAGTGATAATTGCAGCTATATGAACTATATTTTCCCATAATTTTTCATATTATAGTGCTACAGCAATCACGATATTAATTGTAATTTAAATTTTGAATTGCATCATGTGATGTGGCCGCAATATTGCAATTGCAATCACCACTGTAATCATATCATACCGCAATTATGGTGTTAAATATATTTACATAAATTAACTACAATGTAACCATATCAAAATTGCAAGAGACTCAATTTCAAATTGCAAATATGAGAAAAATTTATACCACAATAGTTGCAATGTACTTTGCAACGATAGCAATACTTACAATTGCAACAATCACAACCTCAACTGCAACTGTATTCGTAACCATAATCACAATTTAAAACCTTCGGCGTTGTTATTGGTGGTTTTGGGAATCTGCTAGGGGTATGCATTGGTATTTTGTGTTTGATGTTTCTGTTATCTTTTGTTTTCCTTTTATTTCTAAGTTTTATTGCATTTTTGTTGTGTAAGACCTATGGCTTCTCTCTGATGTTGAGAGCTTTGTTGAGCCTCTTTCTTGTCTATGAAAAAAAGGTGAGTCCAATTATAATTAATATGATTTTGAGGATGTGATGTGAGTGTAAATATGTATCATTGTTGCACAACTAAATTTAATTTGAAGGTGCAGGGAAAGAGGAATATTATCAAAGTAGGTGACCACCAGGCAAAGCCTCAAGGTGATGTTACACTTAAATACGTACGATAATTTCTATTTTTGAGAGACTTTTAATTTTCAAAGTGTTCAAATTTGTTTGTGCAACATGCATACACAAAATCAAAAGGATTAAAAGAGAAAAGTTGTGAGGAAAATTCAATTAAAAACCTTGTAATGCCAGACTAATACATGACTTACATAGATCAGAAAGAATAATCACATGTATATATCTATAAACCAGATAAATTAGCAAACTAACCAAACTATGGTAATAGAACATGATATTAAGAGTAAAATTCCTTTAATATAAAATGGAAAGACTATATATATATACACATACTACGGAAAATATTATTTAAAAAACCAAGTGAAGTTTGATTACCATAGAAAATTATGAAGAATTAATACATGAGAGTTCTGTTTTTGTATATGTATATTAACGCAAAATCAGTCCCCATAACATGTTGCCAGTTTAGCAAGCATGATTCGATCGACCCAGTTATCCTAGACATTTTCGTGCAAGTTCAGTAGCCAATGAACATCAAGATAATTGGCTCAACCGATGGATCAACCCAGACTCAAATACGCACTAAGAATACGTTGATTCTAGAAGATGTAACTAGACATCAGTCATTCGGAGCTTGGCTGAGCATATAATAGAATTTTCGTCCAGCACCATGACACTCATGACGAATAGGTGCAATTGACGCCACCATGCAGCACGAGCAACAATTATTCCCAAATTCCCTGTATACAGGGTACCAAGTATCTGAGGCATTCAATTCTTCTGTCTTTTTTTTTTTTTTTTTTTGGTCTCATTTTCTGTTCTCTTAACAAACATATATTTATCATATATAAAATTTAATTTAATTTAAATATATTGATAGTATAAAATAATTTTACACTATCAACCAATAGAAATAATTAAAAATACCAACTTATACAAATAATCATCGGTTATAATGAGGAGTCACTATGATTTATCACTTTCCAGTATTTCTATTAGTTGACAGTGTAAAATTATTTTACACTGTCAGTGTATACCAATTAAACTCTATAAAATTATAAGTATTTTTAAAAAAGTTAATTTGAAAAGAATTATGAGCGATGTTATATAATTTTATGGATGTCAAATTTTGAGTGGAGAAACAAAAAAAAGACACAAGAAGTTTCCTCTACTTAAAACGTATATCTATAAAATCATATGATATTATTCATATTTCTTCTTAAATTAATATATTTTTCTTCTCAAATAATTTTTTTGTTATATTATCCATAATTTTTTATGTGTCAAATTTCTAACTGAAGAAGAAAGATAAACAGAAAAATGAAATAGACTATTTCAGTCCTGTTTAGTAGAGGATTTATTTGACACCTACTTGATTGTATTATATGTTAAACAGGTAACTATATTTCACTTGATTTTTTAAATAATTCATTGCAATTTAGTAATGATTGTGAAATAAAAATTTATTTTAAACAATTTAAAAATATAAAACTCAATTATAAGCTTTTGAACTATAAAAATCTATTTTAAAATACTTAAAACTTAGCACAAAACAAATACTTCAGACTATACATAGTTATAAGTTAAAAGTAATCCTAAAAAATATGATTCTAAAAATATGTTGCTTTATCTTAAGAAACCTGTGGTATGGTTGTATATAAGGGAAAGCAGAGGCCAGCTAACTAGCAAGAGGGATTGTCTTCAAGATTTTTCTTTTTAATAAAAAATGAGATTACTTAACTAGCCCCTGGAGCTAAAACATTTTTAATTTGAAGAGGAATAATCACCAAGCTAGCAAAGTTTCCCTGTCAAAGAGGGATTTCAACTCACACATGTGAAAAGAGTAAAGTCTATTGAATCCTCTCAGCAGTGCATATTGGCATATGACTAGACATACATTGTATGTGGAAGTGAGGTTTTGAATGTTGACACATTCATCCTTTTATGTGTCGTTGCATTGCATGTGTACGAACGTATACTTCATGTACTTAAACTTTGAGTACTTTTATACAGGGCAAATAATTAAGGCCGTAAGTGTTTGTCCTCTTTGTATATATATATGAGATGAGAAAAGTAATTTATACATATTTATTATTGATATATTTTGACATCCTCTTTTTATCTCTCTCTCTCTTTCCTCTTGTTTTTTTATTTTTTCTTTTTCTTTCATAATTTTTTTCCAACTTTATGATTGGGTGTCTAATTGGATATACTTAAAGGTATATACAAATAACACTTCTCATATATAATATGTCCTGAAGAACAAAATTTGATTATGGTATTGAATATTTCCTTAATCATTTAACTGTTATTTAACTACATTAACATGATCTTTCTATTAAGAGATTTATATTGGCTATCAAATTAACTAAGTTGGTTCAATTGTCTTTACAATAATTAGATTTAGGGGTTACTGTATGCGAATTGCTTGAGAAATTATTTGATATTTACGGAGTATCATATGAATGTATTTACAATTAATAATAAAATAATATTTTAAGATAAAATTTATCATTAATTTATACTCTTATCTAAAATATTATTTTAATATCTAATAATTTCTCCAATATCTTATGAATTGTGAAATTCAAGATGATAATACCGCATTAATTATATTAATTTTGTTTACATATACATAATTCAATGATTAAAAAATATTTTCTCATGTTTTTATAAATCTCAATCAATGACTAGTCTCAAACTTGATTTGGAACGAGAAAGGGTTTGTTTGGCTTAACTTTTGGAATAAGGTCTTTTAAAAGAAAATATTTTTTTTTTTTTTTAGAGAAATTACTTTAAAAAATTTATTTTTGTTTTGTTCGAATATATCAAAAGTAAGTTTAAAAGAATGAGTTTTATTTGAACAGTATAAAGTAAAATTTATTTTGATTGTTAATGTGAGAATAATAGTAAGATTCTTTTTTAAAAAGTCTTTTTTTAAAATGAAAAGTAACCTCAAAGATATTTCTTCAAAAAAATTTTATAAAAAAAAATATTTACATATTATACACATTAATTATTATATATTTTCATTCTCATTTCAATAAAAAATTTTTGGGCCTCCAAAAAATTGTAACCAAACGAGCACAAAGAAGGCTAGAGGAGGACAAAGAGGACAAAGGGGAAGGGGTTATTTTTGTTTTGTTTTGTTTCGTTTCGTTTCGTTTCGTTTCGTCTTTTAGCATTGTTGTACAATGATAATGTATAAGTGGTTTTCATGTAGCCATTGCGTTGCACCAAAGAATCATGTTAAACGCGGACCCCAAGCAGAGTCTCTGTTAGCACTGCAAGACTACACTACACGGTCAGTAACTTAGTACTTCGTAGCCGATGTGACATATCCTCATAGATTAATTTTTCTTAAATGAGAAAAATATTATTTAATAAAATTAATGAACAAAAACTAAGATGTCTTCGTACGGGAAGGAGTGATATCAGATCGCTAAAATGGACCACATGTACTGGCTCGTTAGGGCTGCATTGCATAATGCATATGCTTGTCTAATTATTTCCCCAAAAAATTATAAATAATGGGAGAGAAGGATTTTCCCCCGTTGAGTACAAGATAGCAAAGGCCTTTATGTAGAGAAATATTTTTTATATTATTAAATTGGTAAATATCTTTAGACATTTAAAAAGAGAAAAAAATTATAAAAAAATAAAATAATTAATAAAAAAGAAAAAAATAGAAAAAAAATTCTATTTTTTTAGAAATACAAATAACATGCTTTTTTATTATTACTATCGTACCTTTGTCTAGGGCCGTTCAATTAAGCATCATTTGAAAGCCACGTGGAATCATGTGTATGACGCCAGCATTTGTGATAAGTTATTTTATTTTATTTTTTTGGTAATGTGATATGTTAATTTTTATATGAACTTGATTCATTGATATTGATTAATTAGTTAATAAATTTTTGACAACTTACTAAGCTGATATCTAAACGTTATAATTAATTATCATCATTATTAAATATTACTTCATTCAATTCATAATATCTATTACTTTAAGTAAATTTTTTATTTAATTTATGTATTATTCTCATATATTTATAAAAAATTTATTAATAAAATTTTAATTATATTCTCCACATAATTTTTAATATAATAAATAATAAAAATATTAATATATTAAATAAATTATTAGATAAATATTTTTATAATTAATTTTAAATTTTTAATATCAATATAAATAATTAAAGTAATAAATATTATGAATTAAAAAGTAATAATTATTTTACTATTACAGTTAACTGATTCTATTAGGATTATGCAACCTTTTTTATTTTGGTATTTTTCCTAGTTTCTGTGGTGGGACCCTAAGTGTCTTGTCATTGTAGCTGACATTGGTGACAGCCGTGCACG
The DNA here is from genome assembly GCA_031439595.1 of Pterocarpus santalinus. Classification (NCBI taxonomy): domain Eukaryota; kingdom Viridiplantae; phylum Streptophyta; class Magnoliopsida; order Fabales; family Fabaceae; genus Pterocarpus; species Pterocarpus santalinus. The sequence continues at coordinate 67,454,376 of CM062532.1, forward strand.
AGGGGTTGCACTGTTTAGACTTTGCTGGATCGAATGCATTGCTTGACTTCTGTGTCTTAGCGTGTGTTTAGAAACCGCTTGCACGATTAGAATCGATTTTGATTTTTTTTAAATTGGTTCCCATTAATTTTTGTAATGGTTGGTTATATATTTTTAAAATTAATTTTTATTTTTTGAGTTGATTTTAGAAAGATTAAAAGTTTTTTATATTTTATTAAAATTAATTTTGGAGATATTATCAAATATAAATTACTCTATCTCAAAATAATAGTACGTTTAGTTCTATTTTTAGAAAATTAATTTTAGGTAGAATTGATTTGGTTATAATTGATTTTGAGATAAAGTGATTTATGTTTGATAATTTCTCTAAAAGTAATTCTAACAAAAAATAAAAAAACTCCACTTCTCCTAAAATCAATTCTAAAGGCAATAATTAATTATAGCAGTGAGAAACCAAACAACTCAAAAATTGGTGAGAATCGATTCTTATCTCCCACAATTGATTTTCCATGGCTTAAACGTGTAGCCAAACATGCTAAATTCTATCTAGAATCAATTTTATAAAAGTAGAATGAAACACCCTATAATTAATCATTTTTCCTTTCTCAATTATGGTAAAACAAAAATATAACATCGAATTAAAAATGAAAAAAAACACTCCAACCGGAATTGATCAGAAGGGAATTGATAACCTTTTTCTTTTAATTGCTCACAATTTTCAAATTAATTAGTTTTCTTAATCTGTATTTGATTCAAGTTGAGCTCTTTTACCTAATTTATCATGTGTGATTAAAAAAATTATTATACTCATAAAAATTAGTTGAGATAATAAATTATCTTAATTTTTAAACATGTTTAAAACTTATAAAAGTAACTTTTATGAAAGTATTGTATAATCTTTATATTTTCACATTCAAATAAAATTTAATTTTATAAGTTGTTCAAATTAGTCAAACTACGAAGGTCAATACCTCGTGCTCTAAAAGAAATCACCATTCCATTCAATCGAACTCATCAAGACATTTAGCTATCGGTATTCTGCTCATATCAGTTGTTGGAGATTCACCAAAATAGATTTTGATGTTAGGATTTTTTAAGGGGGGTTTGACTATACCTACAAAAATGAGAAATGGAGAATTAGTCACTTCAAAAGCTTAGTTTTAAATTTATAAAATATTTAATTTTCATTTAACTAATAATTAATTATATTTAGTTTTTAATCCAGAATAACAAAAGTCACTAAAATACTCTCGTTTGAGAACAATGCTTTTTGTTTGGTCTATGAAGCCGCTTCTGCAAAATATATTTTTTGGGGTCAAAAGCCGTTTCTGCAATTGAGCTGTGCTTCTTCCCCCTTGTCCACCTTAGGTTGGGCCTGACAATTGAAGCGACACAGTCACGAACTCTAAGTCGGCCCAAAGAGTGAAAAAGTGAATTGCCCAATTGAATACTAGACCTAAAGAACTTAGATCTAAAGAACATAGACCAAAAGACTAAACCCAAAAAAGAAGACTCGACTAAAACAATTCGCACATGGGCCTTCACCATATGGTCAGACCAATTCGCAACCTAAAATAAAATTAGAGAATTGCACAAAATAAAATTAAAATCAGTGAAGGGATAGACCAAAATATTAAGTGCTTGCTTGTATACCAAGAGGAATCAATTTTAGTAAAAAGAAGTCTCTTCTTTCTTTGATAAAAGTTGCTTTGAAAATCGGGATTTTCCCATTCACTTGACAAACCAATCAGTCTCTAAACCTACTAATATCTCAACTCATGCTGCAAGATCTGTAATAGTTTGTAAATTTGCTAGGGAGTAGTGAGTCTTTTGTTTTATTTCATTATTTTAGAATTAGACACGTTTGCCTGTTGAAAATTCAAAAGTTGTTAACAAATTAGTTAAAATTTACAATATTGAAAGGGCTGTACTATTGTTTTTGAAAATTAATAAGTATGATTGCAAAAATTTGCACTGTAAGAATTTAAAAGGATGCTAAACAAGTGTAATACCAGAACTGTAAATAAAAACACTTTTTTTTTAAATATTATTTTATATTTATTCTATTTCCATTTTCTTTTTCCTTTTATTTTCTATTATATATATATAATTTTAATTTGTTGTAATTAATTGTTTGTTGTCTCCATCAGTCCAATAAAGCGGATCATTTCTAATTTATAGTATACAAAGCTCTTTATTTTGAGAGTATATATGATACTTGGGCTCCAAGGGTGGGGATATAATAAAAATTACTAACTTAGCCCTTAGTTTAAGTATTTTATTTGGTTATTTACTAAAATCACCTTTGAATGAGAAGGTGGATAATTAGTGTGGATGATATGGAAGATATAATTGGAGGGCATGTATGGTTGGGTTCCATTTGTATACTTGTGGAATCTAGCATCTCTTAACCAAACCTTTTGTGTGGGTTTGACGTGCACTTGTATAGTTCAAAGAAGCTTATTTGTCTTATAGTTTAGGTGCTTTATCTATTTTTGGTTTTATTGCTCGTTGATTTGCTTGGTTTAATAATATCGCTTATCCTAATAAATGTTACGAGCCCACCAGGCCAGAAGCTTCTCAAGCTCAAGCATTCATTTTTTTAGTTAGAGACCAATGTCTTTGGGGCTAATGTAGGATTTGCTTAAGGACCTACCAGTTTTGGTAAATATCTAATTCGTTCCCCGATCGGAGAAGTAATTTTTGGGGAGAAACTATGTGTTTTTGGGATCTGCGTGTTCTCTGGTTAGAACCTCTAAGAGGTCCCGATAGTTTGGACTTGCGTAGATTGAAAAAAGACATATAGCCTTGGCAAGAATGTCCTTCCACAAAGTATATGACTCATGCTCCTTTAGGTTCTTTAAATTCCATGGGTGGTGTAGCTACCAAAATCAATGCAATCAATTATGTCTCTCTTAGAAGTTGGCTAGCTACTTCTTATTTTGTTTGTCATTTATGGCACATGAGAAGAGCTTGCGTAGCTACTGCAGGATTTGAAAAAGGAATTGATTGAGATTTTGATCTTGCTCTTTTCCATGACTCCTCTTAATTGAGACGTGAGATCCAATGCTTGCAGTATAAATCACTTTGATTTCACCATACATATATGGTTGAGTCGAGTGGGTCATATTGAAAAAAGTATTTTTCTTTTCCTTTATTTTTATCCCATTTATATCTAATATTTGAATCTATTTTTTTCAGGCTCAACTACATGGTAGAATAGGAACCTGCCAATCCATGAATATACCGTGAAGTTACAAAGGTTGTACCCATGAACCAACCTCCCAAGGCAAAACAGGCACAAAGAAAGAGCAACAAACTGGATCAACCTACAAAAACGAAATGGTCCCTCTATAACCAATTATCCATAATATCACTACTAGAAAATATCGGCATTGCGACCAAATTTTGCAATCGAATTTTTTCAGTCTCAAAAACTAAAATTTGCTACTGATTTTGCCACCGATTTGGGAATAAAAGGGGTAAAATGTAGAATACTAAATCAGTCGCAAAATCGATCGCAAATAATGAAATTTGCGACCGATTGAACAAACAAAAATCAAAGATTTCATTAACTTTGCGATCGAAAATTCAGTCGCAAATAATGAAATTTGCCACCGAAAAATTGGTCGCAAAGTGAACAAACGAAAGTCAAAGATTTCATTAACTTTGCGACCGAAAAATCGATCGCAAAATTTAACATAGCATTATTGAATTTTGCGACCGAAAATTCAGTCGCAAATAATGAAATTTGTGACTGAAAAATCGATCTCAAAATGAACAAACGAAAGTCAAAGATTTCATTAACTTTGCGACTGAAAATTCAGTTGCAAATAATGAAATTTGTGACCGAAAAGTCAGTTGCAAATTTAACAAACTAAAAACATTAGTTTTGCGATTGAAAAATCGGTCGCAAAATTTAACATTGAATTATCGAACTTTGCGACCGAAAATACAATTGCAAATATTGAAATTTGCGACCGAAAAATCAGTCTCAAATTTAACAGACTATAAACATTAATTTTGCGACCAAAAAAATGGTTGCAAAATTTAACATCTGAACGTAAAAGAATTATTGAATTTTCTGACCGAAAATTCAATCACAAATATTTAATGTTGTGACCGAAAAATCAGTCACAAAATTGCAAAATAATGAGGTAAAGGTTGGGGAAAGTGTTGAAATTTGCGACCGATTTTTCGGTTGCAAAATTAACACTCTAACAAGATTTGCGGCCGAAAAATCGGTCGCAAAATTGCAAAGCAATAAGGTAAACGCTGGGGAAAGTGTTGAAATTTGCGACAGAAAAATCAGTCACAAAATTAATGCTTTAACGAAATTTGCGACTGAAAAATCGGTTACAAATTTAAAAATTTTCAAAATAACAAATCTTGAAATTTGCGACCGATTTTTCGATCGCAAATTTAAAAGCTTTAACGTGAAAAAGATGCAGAATCCGTCTCTCCCCCATTCTCTATTATTACCTTCTTCCTCACTTTCTCTCCACCACTGCCCCTCCCCCCACCCCAATACTCCCCCCCAACCACAAGCCGCCGCCACCGTCGTGCTAACGCCGGAGAAGAACCGCCGTAGCCGCGCTAACGCTGGAGAGGAAACTCGCAAAGACGCCTCTGTTGCAGGTTGCTGTCCAGCCACCGCTCCCTACAACCCAACGCCGCCGCTGCTGTCCCGCCATCATCACCACGCCAAATTTGCCACCGTCGTTCCAAATCCGCTGCCACTGTGCCAGATCCGCTGCCACTGTGCCAGATCCGCCGCTGCTACTCCTCCATTGTGGTGCTCTTATTTGCCTTTATTTTTTCTTTTTTTTTTTTGCACAAATTTACTATTTTGTTTGTTCTTTTTGAAATAAATTTGAAGTGTTTATTTATTGTTGTTAGTTTGTTATTATGTTTCACTGTAGTTTATTTATTTATTTTTTACAAATTTTCTATTCTGTTTATTGATTTTTTTATTTTATTGGTTGATTATTATTGTTAATGGGTTGTTGTTTTGTTTGGAATTTGGGGTTGTTCTAATTTTTTCAAATCCTCATATCTGTTCTTTATGTTTTAATTCCTCATATTATTAGATTATTTTTTTATACTAATAATTATTCAATATGTACTTAATTTGCTGAAGACTAAATGGATAGACCAGAAGATGACATAGAGGTTGTGGAAGGCTCCACTGAGCAAGTTAAAGACTCAATAAAGTTGGTGGAAGACTCAATAGTTGAAGACTCAATAGAGAAAGTTAAAAACTCAATAGTTGAAGACTCATTAGATAAATTGGAAGACTCAATAGAAATTGTTAAGGACTCAGTGGAAAATGTTGAAGATATAATAGAAGTTGATGAGAAATCAATGAAAGTTGAAGACTCAATGGAAAGAATTAAAGAACCATGGAAACGAGAACTAGTTAGAAGTATGCTAAAAATTTATCTTCCAAAATTTTATTAAGAAGAACCTTGTAATTTGGTCAACAATATATGTTGTTATATTTTTTAGTTTATGTATATTGTATTTAGAATATATGTAGTTGATAGTAGTATTGACAATATTGTGTATGTCGGAAAACTTGTTGTTGTTGAATATTATTTAGATAAAAAGATGCATTATGAATTGTTGGATATTATTTTCTGGACTGTTGTTGAATTCAAATGTATTTAATTTGGATTTATAATATTCTAGTGATTTATTTTTTTTTTCTATTTGTAACTTTGCAACCGATTTTGTGACTAGTTACTGTTTGTTACTGATATCGAATTTCGTATTTGCGACCGAAAAATCGGTGCAAAATTTGCAACCGATTTTTCAATCACAAAATCTTGAATTTGTAACTGATTTTTCGGTGGCAAATTTGCAACTGATTTTTCGTTCCCAAATTTGAGACCGAAAAATCGGTCGCAAAATAGTCAACAAACAACCAAAAGTACATGATTGCACTAAATTGGTCGTAAAATCGGTCGCAAATTTTTGTGACTGATTAAATCGGTCTCAATTATATTTGCAACCTGCCTAAATGCGACTGAAAAAAACGGTTGCAAAATCGGTCGCAAATGGCCTTTGTGACCGAATTCACTCATTTTGCGACCGAAAAATCAGTCGCAATCAGCCAAAATTCTAGTAGTGTATCAAATAAATCATTTTCATCTTTGGTAAATTTGCCAAGAGCTACAGTCCTAGTGATCCTCCTATTCAACTACTTCAACCATTTTCGAACAACTAGCATTTTCAAGGATGGGACCTTGGAGGCTTTTCTCATTTCTATATGATTTTTTTCTTGTAGATTGTCCCTTCTTTTCTAATGGGTTTTGGCTGTAAAAATCATTTATTGCTCTATTGATAACTAGGTAAAATCCATGAACTCAATTTGGCTATTCCTTTCTAGTCTTCCAAATCCCCTAGGCCATGAATCATGAATTGTCTTACAACTCATAAATTTGATACATAATTTTTTTATTTAATTTAATAACTATTTAAAAAACAAATGATATCTTTTCTCGCTCTCGTTGCCAGCGAATCCCCAAACATACTCTACCCCTTTGATCAAATAGTCTTATTCTTGAATCTCTTTCGTGAAATTGATAAAAATAAATCATTCTATAATTTCTTCAGATTTTTATGTCTAGGAAACTATTGCAAGCTCATATATTTTTTTACTTTCTATTTTACATTTTTTTTCTTTTATTGTTGTCTTTATTCTATTTTCCTTTATTTCAGATGTATTAAAAAAAAGTCCAAAGTATATTTATTTGCAGATCACGGTAAGAAATTTTGAATATTTTTTCTATTTATTTTTCTAGATTTTTATCTATTTGTCAGATTATTTAATATTGTATTGAATTTTTTTATTTTTATGTTTAATTTAATAATAAAAGACTGTAAGTGAAAGTCTCTTTCTCCCATCCATTAATTGTTGGAAATATATTGTATGCATCAATATGAAAAGAAAATATTTGATATGTGAAGCTATAATTTGATGGATTTATTTTTATTTGGATATATTATATTTCATAAAAATAATAGAAATGTAAATTGATCTTCTCTTGTGTTTGAAAAAGGAATATTAAAAAAAAAAGACTTATATCTTGGAGCGTGGAATAAGCTCTTCTGCATGGAGAAAGGGAATAGCAAATTATTCCTATAGAACCTCTAGGAATAGGAGGACTTAATCGCAAACATTGACAGATTCTTATGAAGTGCAAATCAAAGAAGTATTAAAAATAAAAATGAAAAAGAAAAAGATTCACTCTAATTAGGTTTACGACGTAACATAGAAATCAATCATTGATTCAATTTGAAACCTCTATAAGATAGACCTTGACAGAAAAATTGAAGAATAATAGTAGCAAGTGATTGAGTTTAGTAGTTCCACATATAAATTATTGACTTTAGAGATATAGTACTATGACAAAGACAAAATTGTTTCAAGCACGATAAAACCAGAGTTGCTGCTTGTTTCATAGAGGAATACTAGAATTGTAAAAAGTATTTTTTTCTTTTTGGTACAATGAAAAATAAGAGAGACTCTAATAAGTGTTTAATAAAAGATATGTTGTTTGTTTGATTTGATTTTTAATTTAATTTAAACGTATTGGCAGTGTAAAACAGTTTTACATTGTCAGTCAATAGAAATAGTAAAAAATATCAACTTATACAAATAATCACCCATTATAATGAATGATCTACTATGATTTCTCACTTTTCTTTATTTCTATTAATTGACAGTATAAAACAATTTTACACTGTTAATGCATACCAATTAATCTCTTTAATTTTTCAAAACACATTTCGTTATATTTTAATGAGTTTAGATGAACTTTGTTTTATTTTTTTATAACTCGTTCAAACTTAAAATATATATTTATCAAATATTATATTCAAACATAAAATACTCTCTAACTTTTGTTAAAAAAAGATTCTTCAAGAACGCATCCCAAACAATAAAATATTTCTTAATAAAACAAGGTTGATGACGAGCGTAAAAGATTTTGTCGTAGAAAATTACCAAATCGGGAAAAACTTTTATCGAGCAATTTAATGCCGCAGAATGGCTGCCGACACTCCTCTCATTCCAAAGTCTAAGTATCTAGTAATAAATACAAATGAATTTGATTTCCATCAAGAAGCAGTATAAAAAAAATATTTAATTATGTATTATTATATTAATAAAAATATTTGATTTAATTATTATTATTTTAATAATTTTATAAATAAAAACATATAATTAAGTAACAATATTTTCTTTTTATTTATAATAAGGCTTGAGGCCCCAAAAAATTAACAGCTTACAAAGTGAGGACACCCATAACCCATCGAATTAGCCAAAAATGTGAGCCAACAGCAAACAAGTAACCTGTCAAAGAACATCATTCCCCTAATATGTCCTACGTTGGCTCGACTATCTGTACACGTTTGCTTCACAGTCATACTGACTTCTAATGGCCTAAGCTAAGGATATACAAACATGAGATTCAAGGACTCCAAGTGTAATCATAGAGTAAGCACAACTTCTATTTCCACGAGCATATTTCTAAATCCCATATTGTGACGAACACATAAACTCTAGTATATTCCCCATAATTCTGCCATAGCAATGGTGCAAGTTCCCAGATTAACAGCCCACGCAAGAATGAGAGCTCCCTCATGATCTCTAATTATTCCACCACAGGAGGCTTCCAAAGAGGTGCCTAAAAGTGAGCCATCTGCATTCAGCTTTATTCAATATTGTGGGGGAGGCTTACGAGACTCTTGAATTTGTTTGATCATCGGGATGCTTGATCTGGCTCTTTATGTCAACCTGAGATTCTAGTCATAATTTTTAGCCAAATTCCAAATCTTGCAATCAAGATATAGGCATTAGCATTAGGGTTATTCTCAAATATAAATAGATTTTTACTATACCAGATTAAATAACAAGCTATAAAAAAGGGGAGATCTTGCATAACTTATATTTTTTTGGCTGGGTGAGTTGATATTTTTAACCAGCAAGAAAAAATTGACTAGCGTAACCCACGAGTTGAAGAGCGATGGAGTGAGTTTGGCTCGCAGGCCACCTTTTTTTTTTTGTTTTCATTTTTTTTCACAAAATAAACTCAATATTTGGGCCCTTGGTCTGTGCACAGCACACGTGTCCCCTAGCTCTCAAAGAATTACCATGTTACATTACCCCCTTCCCAAATAAAAAAAATCAATTATGTGAGCCAGACTTCATACCTATGAGTGTATATGCATACATAACTTAATGCTTTAACTCTTTCTTTTTTGTGACTCTCATTCATCTCATTCTCAATTCTGTCTCTCTCAAGTTCAACGGCGGCCCCCAAGATATGTATTATATTTATGGGCAATTTGATATTAAATTATTAAATAATATCTTTTGATGACATATTATTTTAATTTGGTATTGAATTAGGTAATTAGGAATTTTTTAAAAATTTGTATAGATGTTATATTATTGTATTTAATTAAAAATTTATTTATCTTTTTTTTAAAAAAATTAGATGAATTAATTCATATAATTTTTTTACTTTTTTTACGGGTTACCCGTACAAAAAGGGGTCGGTTGACATATTTAACCCATATTATTGTGACAGGTTGGCTCGCCCCACTTAAGGCATGACTTGCGGTGTGATAGGGTGGATTGGCCCACTTGGCATCTCTAATTCCATTCCTTTTAAAGTTGGAACTTCATCGAGGAGGTTCTCCTCTAGCCAAGCCATTAACAGCTTGTAAAAAAAGGAGTTCTTAATAAAGTTTGTTTCCCCACTCTTTCGTACATCCTTCACAACCTCATAGTTGTGAAGAGCATGTAGTGTAGTTTCTACTAACCTGCCACATAAGACACAAGTATCATTTGGCACTAGCCCTCCCTAGCTAGATTTGTTGACAATGCATCATTTAATACCAACCACATAAAGGATTTTAATCTTTGAGGAGCTTTGATTTTTCACATTCATCCAATGATTCGGGATCCCATTAAAAAATCCCAATCTACAAAATATTCATAGGTCAATTTTAATGAGAATTCTCCATCAATTGTAGGAAACCATGCCAAAACATACTCGACCCGTTAGAGGGTCAGGGGCTTTTATTGGGATTAGCAGCGCCAAACAATCATGTGGAAGTATCCTGCCCAAGCCCATATCCTTTCACTTGTAACGTGTTCAGCTAGCTTTTGGCTGTGCTCATTTCCATCCAAATCCCTTATAGTAAGGTCGCTTAAGCTTTGTATACCAGCCAATGGTCAGACTAGATTTTTATTGATTAACCATTAGCCACCCTTCAAATCAAGTTATACTTAAATTGAGACCATATAACAGTATTTTTTTTTATATTAACAATACATCAAAATTAATATTATAATAACTAATTTTTTATTTGTTTAATTGGTTCAAAAACTTATTTTTCTAAAATAAAATTTTGAATTTAAATTTTATAAATAAAAAATTATTAAAAAACCTTATTTTCATAATAATAAACTCATCCAGCTCAAATTAAATTAGTTAAAATTTAATATCCTGTAAAAAAAAGTTAACCTCAGTCAAATTGGGTCTTATCATTATATAAAAGAAATTCTTTCAACTACCCAAAAAAAAAAAAAGGAAGAAGAAATTCTTTCAACACTAGATTTTACCATTAATAACATTTAAATTTTAAACCGAGATGTTAACTATGGTTTATGAAAAACAAGCACTAAATCAGTCATCAGTTAATTGGAAAAGAATAATAATAAAACGGTGGACTCAGCCCCTTTGTTACCGCGTAAATTAACGGAACACAAACTCGTCTCCATCATTAATCAGAAGCGTCATCCAAACAGCACATGCAATGTTCCTTTCTTCTCAGAACCAAAAGCACCACCATTGAATTACACAACACCAACACAACCCTTCTTACTTCTATTTCTTCTTCTTCTTCTTCTTCTTCTTCTCTCTCTAAGAAAACAGAAACAAAACAAAAATGGGTTCTCTGCCTGAATTCCCAGACGCGGTTTCACCCAAACAGCCCCTCGCCGACGACCACATTGACGAAAGCACCCTTGCGGACCTCTTCAGGACGCAGCAGCGGCACCTGAACTTCTTCTTCGAGCGCATGGACCACTCCCAAACCTTAGCCTTCACGCGCGCCCTCCTCCACGCCGCCGGCACCATCTTCTTCACCGGCGTCGGCAAGTCCGGCTTCGTCGCCAACAAGATCTCGCAGACGCTGGTCTCCCTCGGCGTCCGATCCGCCTTCCTCTCCCCTCTCGACGCCCTCCACGGCGACATCGGCATCCTCTCCGCCGCCGACATCCTCGTCCTCCTCAGCAAGTCCGGCGCCACCGACGAGCTCCTCTGCCTCGTCCCCTGCGCCAGGGCCAAGGGCGCCCGCCTCATCGCCGTCACCTCCATCCAGGGGAGCGCCCTCGAGGCGATCTGCGACATGACCGTCCATTTGCCCCTTGAAAGGGAGCTTTGTCCGTTCAATCTGGCGCCGGTGACGTCCACCGCGATTCAGATGGTGTTCGGTGACACGGTGGCGATTGCGCTCATGGGAGCGAGGAATCTGAGCAAGGAGGAGTACGCTGGGAACCACCCCGCCGGCAAGATCGGCAAGAGCCTTATCTTCAAGGTGAGCTGATTTCGGGTTTATTGGATTTGTGAAAGAATTGGTGGATGTGAAAATAATTTATAATTAAATTGAAGTTTTACTATTGCCGCTTGAGACAGATTAGTTGGAACCAGGTATAATGTGAATGGATAATGGTGGTTTAGGTAACGATTTTTTTTTCCTTTTTCGTGAAATTAATTAAGAATGAGCATGCTGTTAATTAAGTTAGACAGTGTTTGTCATTTTCACTGTTGGATTTTGAGTCAGTTATTGGTGCGCATTGGGTGTTTGTGATTTGGTGTATGCTGTGGTGATGGCGGTTTTTTGTTTTTTCCCCCTTTTTTTAATTTTTTTTTTAATTCTAACTGCTGTTATGATTGAGTCTCTTTTGTTGATTTTTTTCTTGGGTGCTAGGAATTTTTTGGATACTTTTGTGTTGAAATGCAGCTAGCTTTTTGGGATGTTGCAGTTGTTAGGGATAAAAGTTGAGAACTGAGGTCAGTGGGAATCGTGTTCCTGAGATCTAAGCGGGACTGAAACTATATGTTTGGAATTTATGCACGTGGATTCTTCATGAAGTGAGAAATGAAATGATGACAAAATCTAAAGTATGTGGAATCTGGATTCCATTAGTGGTTCATAAAGCAATAGGTCTCCATCATCGGTTGTTGGGTTCATAATAGTTCTTGGTGGTAAAGGGAATCTTTTTTGTGCTATGCATTATTATTTTGAAATAGGTTGGTCTGTGAATGAATTCCTAGTGATACCTGTGAAGGCATGAGGAGTTCGCATTGAACTGTCCTTGAATTGCAGTTTGTAACTGTTCTTTTTCTTTTGTTTTTTCTTTCGTTTATATATATGAAGATATACAACTACTAAAAAAAAAAAAAAAAAAAAAAAGACTATATAAGCCATGGTTCAACGACATGTAATTGCTTATGGTCTGATGTGAATTGGTGATTGCGTAATAACTATTTGCAGGTGAAAGATCTCATGAAGAAGCAGGATGAGCTTCCCATTTGCAGGGAATCAGATTTAATTATGGATCAACTTGTGGAGCTGACTAGTAAAGGATGTGGATGTCTGCTTGTTATAGATGATGATCATCATCTGATCGGGACATTTACGGATGGTGATCTACGTCGTACTCTCAAAGCTAGTGGGCAGGCCATTTTCAAACTCACTGTGGGGGAAATGTGCAACAGGTAACGGGGGACTGCCCATTAAACATCTGATATACAATCCTGTAATCATCATATAGAAGTTGGTATACCTGTTATAATCGTTCAGAAGTTTGTTCTCGAGATTTTGCACCCTCCAAATCAGGAAATGAATGGGACTTTATATGAAATCTTTTATTTTTCTTTTGTCTTGTTCTTTAGCTCTTGTTGGGGTAGTTGGGAGTTTGTTGGTCGGGAGTGGACACATTTAACTTGTTGGAACCTTGTTTAAGATAAATTTGTAATTTTGTATATGTGGTGCTTGATGCACGCTGATCATATCACAACCATAGGTATGTCTTTTGAGATGACACTCTTTTTGGACGTCAGGAAACCAAGAATTATTGATCCAGAAGCTATGGCAGTGGATGCCATGAAGAAGATGGAAGCACCTCCATCACCAGTCCAGTTTTTGCCCGTGATAAATGATGACAATATCCTGATTGGGATTGTCACGTTGCATGGTTTGGTTTCAGCTGGGTTATGATTGGATCAGGTTATTCTTAGAGCCTCTTTCTATTTGTTCATTGAATCATTCTTTCTACCTATTAAACAATTGAATCCGCCCAATTTCAAGAGGAGTTTAGGGGCTCGTCTGTTACAGTATCATCTTGGGATTCAGAGGATTTTTTTTGGTCGAAAAGGATATGTGGATTATTTCATGCAATGTCACACCTAGTCACCTACCGACATTGTGGGCCTGATTTTGTAGCTGTTTCTGTGCGTTATTATTAATGTACTTTCAGGAAGTAAGATATTGCTGTAACTGATGTGAACATGATATCTCAGTCTTTATTTTTGTATTTTATTATTTTATTTGTTTTTACTCATTTTCAAATTTCATACGAACAGTCATTAAAAAGCAGATAAAAAGCATAAATAACTAAGAAGATTATTTAAGAATGATTGAATGTGAACTAACGAATTTTGTTGTGACACTGTATGGATATGGATTGATGTTGAGTTGAGCTTTTATGTGTGTATGCATGTAGCCTGTTGTATAAGAATCAACTCCATTGGGAGCATTTGTAATAATTTTTCTTAATATATAATACAATATCTTCTATTTGAATATTGAAATACCTAAATGAGTTTAATATCAAAGTAAATCCCCAAATTAGTCTAGCAACATTATCGATGGAAATATTAATCCCTAGCAAAAATAAATTAATTTTAAGGTTCTTAATAATTGCAAAAATTAAACAGTTTAACCTTGGAAGCCAATCCTCTCAAGTGTTCTGATTTCTGGTTTCCAATTTTAGCATTACACTGTTACTCCCTATGCAGCAGCACGGCATATATGGTGGATGCAACGACTAAAATCGAAACGCAAACAGACAGAAATACCAAAATATAGAAGCAAAGGAAGCGGGGGAAAATTCCCAAAAAACTCAGGATGCAATTAACCAATGGCTCTGTCTATTTCTGACAAAGTTGTTCTTAGGTATTGCTAAAGAACGCTAGATTACAAGCCACCCTTTGTAATTATACTGATACCAAATTAAATTATCCGGAATTCTTGATGGATGTATCATCCAAATTTCCGGTACAGCTCTTTGCATGAAAAACTGATTATCCTGCACAGATAAACCTACGGAGGACTCCTACAAAAATTTAAGCCAACACTACCTTATGTGTCGTTGGATTCTGAAGAAGAAGATGAGCTTGTACTATCAGATGAAACTTCAACTAATGTGTTTTCTTGCAGAAAAGACATGTAACGTGAGTTTGCAACAGAAGAAGAAACTGTAGATACTTTGGGGTCTCCCTTTACCTTCTTTGAAATTGTTGACTTACCCGCGAGTGCCTTCACATCAGTTCTGATGCCTGCAGCATTGGTTCCTCCGCTAATGCATGTCGTAGGAGATTGGCACCCCAACATTTTCTCTTTTGCTTTCGACTTATCAGAGATCGTTGACTCAAGTAAAGGTGTCCTCTCTTTTGGCCGAATGCTGAAAGTACTACTATAAGTGCCGCGGCGAGTCTCCATCGCTTGGGATGCCACTTCATTTTGTTTCAGTTCTGATGCATTCGATGTTGCCTGCGATTTTCGTTGCTTCCACTTCGAGTATGCATCCAGTACTGACTGGGGCACAGCATCCCCAATCTTCAAGTCTTGTGAGGGTAGGGTTGAACAACTTGTATTTTCCAGGGTTTGTTTTGGTCTCTTGGAGGCAACAGACTGAAAGCTCAATCCAAGGTCCCCTTTGGCCCATTTATAGACTGCGCTTAATTTTCCTTCCAAAGCTTGATAAAGGACATTCAACTCACTGATTTCGTAGCGGTAGAAGAGGATTTTGTTGCTCCAAGTGCAAGGACAAAGCTGTTTCACATGAATAAGACATGCGAACTTGTCTTCTGAACATGAACAACCTACAGCAGACAAGTGTAAATCGCGCAGACATATGCAGCATTCCCTCTTGCAAGTGGCATCAAAAGTTTGGTCCATTCTTTGTGATTTCAAAGAATTGCATAGGTATTCCCTCTTGATACTTTCGCTCCTGATGCAAGACTGCATAAAGGTAACAAAATATTATAAGATTGGAAGTCAGGTATGGAATGTGAAAGAAGTAAACTAAGTAGCCAAATCTGAAATAGGGAACCTGAAAAAAAAAAAAAGGAAATGAAAGAGGGAGGAAGAGAAGGCCTCCAGAACTTTCTTTTATTGTTAAAATGAGAGTGAAATTTGTGCCTCTGTTTGATCATTTTCATTTCTCAAGATAAATGATTGAATGCATGTTAATGACCAGCAGAATTTAGAGTTGACTTAAACGAGTTCATTAAACCTAGCAAGTTCAGTAAATCTAGGATTTAGGGCTGAAAGACTTACACGCAAAGCTCTTGCTAAGATCCCATTTCTTTGATATGCATCTTTACATGTTAATTTATCTGGCGTGCTCTTCATACACAGATCAATTTCCCATTGTGCCCTCACAGCGTCCCTTGCTGCTCCCAGCAAAAGCTTATCATATGAAATTAATGTCTTTCTCCTCTCTTCACAATATAGCTCTACAACATTCTGTCCATGAAGCAGCCACTCAAGAGGAGCAAAGCTTACTGCTTCAGAACAGTTGAAACCACAGTCAAATCCCGAATGATATGCCCGTGGGAAGATGAGAACAAACTCGTGAGGATACTGAACACAACGATATATGGGTATACCCTCTGCCTTCAATATGGAGCAGGATAACTGCATCATCTGTGCCAAATATTCACGTGAAGGCCTCAGTGCTGTTTCACATATCAAGAAATAGTGGATCCCTTGTGTGTTTTGAAACCACAATATAGACCATATACTTCAGCTGACAGAAAGTTATCCCCACACTGAGAATTGAACAAGTTGAAAAATAGCATTTTCTACTTCAATTCTCTCTTTTGGAAATTGATGGCTACAATTATAAACACTACATTAACAAGGCCAAACAATGTAATCAAAGAAACATCATTTGAAGCTGCTATGACATTTGGCAGACTTGGAGTCAAGCAGAGTTTGTATGATTGATGAAATTATTGAAATGAAAATTCACTAGCTGATAATCAATCAGAACATTAGAAAATTATGGCATTTGTGCAGGACAGTGAAACACTTTCAAAAACGGCAATAGTTCAAACATTATGACTGAAAATGGGTGAAATTAGTATACAAACAATCAAACAGAGTCAGAATCCATCTGACCAATAATACGATATTTGTCAGAAAAACATACACAGATGCATATTGAAAGGGTTAATTTATGACAAATACGAGAAAGTGTGTTCAACATACAGCATAATCACTTTTCAAGGAAAAATAATTCTTCATAACAAGCAGTCAAATCAGTACTCACCAGATTATCATCAACATCAGGCTGTTCTTCATACAGATCTGAGAGATACTTCTTCCTGATTGTTTCAAAGTTGACAGCATATCTTCCGGGGACACTATACCACACTCTAGGCTCACCCAAATTCATGTATGACAATGAGTATAACTGGTGCTCTTCAACTTTCTGTTTTGAAGTCCACCCCCCACCACCCCAGAAAAAGAAATAGAAATTAAAGAGATGTTTTGGAAAGAAAGATCTGATGCACAAGCAAGTATAATGCAATACAGGTGATGGCATTACCCAGTTGGTTGGAGAAAAGCACATGCCTACATGAATCCGAGGGGCAAAATTGCGTGAAGCTTCGGACGTTTCAAAAGAAAGAAGAGAACCCGACAGTGAATGGATATTTTTTAAGTTCCATCCAGATTTCAAATATTCAGAGTAAATGTGTTCCTCCAGAGGATCAGAAACTGCTGGAGATTCACTGCTAAAGACATCAGCCTCCAAAGCGTTACCACAAAGCACCTAGAAGGATGCAGCATTACATAAATTAGAATTTGAACAATATGTCAAAGATTAAAAACATAGAAGGCATAGCATGTTTCAATTTATTTTTCTTCAATATACCTCAATTTCTTCAGTTGGATTTTGAACAATCCTTCCATATTCACCCTCAATATTCTCCACAGACGGCTCCCACTTCTGTTGATGTATAGCTGAATTTAAATCAGAACTCACAATCTTGTTCTTGCCCTTGTAATTGAAATACTGGATTTTGAATTCATCTGCATATTTCTTAAATGCCTTGAGAGTGAATTTAGGACCACGTTCAGACGCACAGTCTTCAACATCCTGGTTATTTATGGTGCAACTGCTTGTATTGCCAAGCTGAGAGTCCAAAGCTACTTTTGTGCCTCTTCTTCTCTTATTCTTTATATTTTCGCAAGAACTAGCTGCAGTTTCTTGTGCATGCCGAACTTGGAGTCCATCTATTTGCTGAATCTGAGCAACAAATTCAGAGCCTTCCCATATGTCCTTTTTCTCAAGAGAACATGGTGGTTTCCAGCAAGTAGGAGGTACAATACGACAGATTCCATAAGGTTCTGCTCCAGAATGTATGCTTGCAATATATTTAAGGGTGTCTTTGAATTCCTTCATAATGTACACAATTACTGAAAAAGTTTATTTATAAACTTAACAAGTGCATGAATCCACATTTAAAGACATTAATCTAGAATTATACAAGGAAAGACAAAAGTGAAAGCATACTATTATGTTTACGTGGTAGCTACCTCTTCTGTTGGGTTGAAAACAGGAGCTTCTTCCAGGACTTCTCTCCTTGCACCCTCAGGATGCCACCTTGCTGTTACCTGGTTCAAGTCTTTGATAAATAAACAAAAACTAAAATATGGGAGACTTGCGCATATTTGTCACCATGTGCAAGGCAAAGTGAAAGGTAAGCCTACCTTCAGACAATTATTGCAGTTTGGACATCCACGTATGATCCCCTTTGGACGACAAGCATTTGAAGGTTGATCCTGTTAAAAAAAAAAAAAAAAATGAACTCTACAATTAATTTTGCCTTCATACTTAAAAACCATTAATGAAATCACTCTCAGTGGAATTCTGCACAATAGAAGAACATGGAAATTCTCTAGAAGTGCCAGTAATGATACATTGCCTAATTCACACCTAATTCTTGAATAAATATCTAAGAAATCCAGCAGTCCTGAGCCAAACTACCAGACGCATTCACATATGCAGTTTAAATCCACTAGTTGCATGTAAATTAGAGTCCAAATAACAATGCAGAACTTCAAAAACAATATAGAATCAGCAAAGTTTCCATTCCAATCATTGCAGTTTCTCATCAGGTAAGGACATACCAATCATTAAGTTTCTCATAGCCATTGCTGAACAATTAAATATTATTGAATATAAGGTTAAATTAAGTAAATATAAAACACAGGGACTTAATTGAAAATCCTGAAGCATTATAGGATTCTAAATATTAATTTAAGCTCAATATTGAACAAACTACAATACCCATTTTTCAATAAACCAAGATCATTAAAATCCATTCGTATTCCCATTTCTTTGTTTCATGCATCTCATTTCAGTGTCTGTATTCTGGGTATGAAGTATGAATGCATTGAACTTATGGTGCAGCAAAACCCATTGTCTGCGCATTGGGACTATGCCTTTCTAGTTTGAATTTATTTGTAATCTAATCATCAACACAAAAAAAAAAAAAAAAAAAAAAAATTACAAGATTCCCAGCTTAACCATAGGAAGACGCTCAGTGTGAGCTTTCTCAGGTTTGTGGTTGCTCTGGTCGAAGAGTATCCATGGACGATGTTCGAGAATCTGATTATATGCAGCAATATCATCAATCCCACGTTCAGTGTCCATGTAGATTGGCTGGTGCTCAGATTCATTCAGAAAGGTTGCAGGTTTATCAATTTCCTTAACCTTTTTACCCCTTTTCAAAATGAAAGACGTTCGCGATGCAAAACCAGGGGGAACGGAAAGATCTCCGATCTCCTTAAGTTTGGCAAAACCACTTCTAGAATCTGATTCCATCATCTCTGCAGGCAAAAGCCAAATAAATATTATCTAGATAACCATCTCAGCACCAATGGATAGTCTGAACAGAAAAATCAAATCCACGAATAAAGTGTTTAGTATGCATCAAACATGATTGCAGGCAATTTACTAGCCAGATAGAATTATTGATCACCCAATAGTAGTGCAAAAGCCCACTAAAACATCCAACATTCTAAAAGGATAGGAAAAGAAATGCATTGGAGGGGGAAGGATGGAAAAAGAAACAACAAGCAAAAGAGTCAACTGTAAATATTGATAATGCAGTAGTTATGCATGTGAACATTGAGGAATGAGATGCAACATTTTGAAATTAAGAATGTACGAAAAGTAAAAAAGATATTATTTGGGTATTTTTAAATTAAAAAGCTCAGTCTATGTAATTATCACTTCTTGTACTTCTATGCTTTAATGTAGAAAACCAAATTCAATCTTTACCAAAAGTACTAGATGATGCAAAGTGAAAATCATCAGACAGTAACAGTATATCATCATACTAGAAAATGTGGAACCATTGAAAGCGAAGCGCAACTTGTCCTCACTTTGGCCTCATAACTTTTTTCCACTCGTCCTATAGTGAGAACGCGAGCTGAAAATGAAGGACCTATTGTCTTAATCATGAATTTTCCATAATACTTCCCACCTTCCCCAACTTTCACTCCTACGAAGTAAGGGGAAAGTAGATATTTTCAATCTTTTCCTTATTCCACTTTCTCTAGTAAGCTCCAAGAAGTGAAAGTGAAAGTAAAAGCCAAAACCTATCCATTCCATGTCCACTCCTTCATTTCCTTTTCTACCTCCTCTAATAAGCATAAGCTAGAATATGAGGAGTTAGACCCCTTTCTGCTTTCCCCAATTGAACATGCTTGCATAAATCTTCATAAACATGCTTTCACTGAACCTCATAGATGAAAAATTAAATAAAAAAAGAAAGAAAGATGCAGAACACGACAAATGGGAAAAACACAAAAACAAGTGAAGCAAAAGCCTAACATGGCATTAAAACCAAGAACCAATTCCAAACAATACCAGTGAGAAAAAAGATGCCATTTTGATACATACCCAGAATTTTAAAACACGGGGGTTGCCCAAAAATCAGATTTCTACAACAACTGAAGGGTGGACAAGATTGAACTGGAAAAAGTACAGTAGCACAAAGCCAACAAAATCTCAGAAAAAAATAAAAAGGAAAGCAACGAATTGAATAGAAGAAATCGAAAAAAAACCAAGATGGGGATGCGAGATTTTGAGGATTGAGAATCAAAATCTCAAAAGAGAGTGTGTGTGGTGTGTTCCCTCCCCATCCTGCTTGCTGTGTCGCGGGAACACAAAGATTCTCGAGTCTCAAACCCGGGGCCTTCCGGTGAAATTACAATTAGCCCTGCAATGCCTATGCTGCTTGCAGGTAACTATGACAGCCAAACACCGCCAAAGTGAACAGCATAGAGCATACACGTTTGGTTTTCGGAGTAATTCTTGTTCGACACCTGTTATTTGTACCTGTTAAGTTAACTAGTTGACATAGTATGGAAGGACATGCAAGATAAGAAAATAAAGAAATCCTTCCTTTTTTATCTTTTTTCCCCCGCACTCTCTCTCTCCTTTTTTTTTTTTTTAATATACGAAAATTTTGGTGGGATAAGCACCGGTATCTGTCAGGCTGGAGGAGATCCCAACCTCTTCAAAATTTTTTAGAGAAATTGTATATCGTACTATCTATAAAGTCTTCATATCCACTAGCATGATTTGAAGCCACACTCTTATAATATATGGGCCAAACCTTAACCAATTCCGCTAATTCTCTCTAAGTATGTCATAAATTTGTTATAGAAAAATTTTTATATAGATATAAACTTAATAGCTCATATTTAGGCATATTTATAATTAAAAATGAATCTTACCATTTTTTTTTTTATGACAACCTTGCTTATTTCTTGATCTACAATCTGACTAACTTTACTGTAAGTTTATGTTTATATAAATATAAGTGGTTAAATTTCAATCTATTCAAAAAACAAATTCTTGTTACTTTCAATTACCATTTCTGTATATAGATTGGTACTCATGAGTAGAGCGGCTAATAGAAGATAGGATAGGCACTTCTCACCTTATAATTTATCTGATTTTTCATACTTTTTAAAGGTGGGTTTGTTTTAATTTTAAAAAATAATAATTTTAAATTTTAAATTTTAAATTTTATATAAAACTAAACAAATTTTTTTTCAAAAATTACTCTTTTTAACTTCTACAAATAAGTTGAAAATAGATTTTTTTAATAAAAAAATAATTTTTTGTAAAAAAATTCCAGACGAGCATACCTTAAATAAAAAACTACTTTCTTTTTTCAACAGAACATTTTTAGGTAATCTTTGGATTATTCGTTCCATTTTAATATAAAATAATTCAATTTTTGTTGATAAATGAAATTGTGGATTAAAAAAATACTCAGTGGTATGAGCATGCCTCAATGATATGAAAATATTTAACAATTTGAACTGTGATATCAATTTAAAAAAATTATAATAAAAAATGTGAATGTTTATTCTCAATTAGTGATAGTTTATGTTTAGTGAAAATAGTAAAATATTTTATGTCATTTAAATAAAATTAAATATATCACATATTTATAAAATAAGTAAATTATCTTATTGAAAGTGAAAACGTCAATTATTATGATGACCTGTTTTATTGTCTTATATGACACTATAATTATAGCTCAGATTCCAATTGTTGGACAAACGTTTTAATTAGTAAAATTTCGAGATGTGTTTTTTTTTTTGGGAAAAAAGTGTAATACAAATATTCTTAATTTAAAGAGACAAATTTTAAAGCACTACTGGTATAAATGTCTTATAATGATGTGACCCATAAAGAGTTAGTTAAAATGATAATTTGACCTCTTTAAGAAAAGAAAGCGAATTCAAATATTAAAGAGGTAACTTATGCGGAGAAATAAGGCATAGTCCTTGTACTCCCCGGAGTTGAATGCCAATTAGTTTTATTAATAGTTCAAATATATCGAACTATAAGGATGCCTAGTGATTTCACCAAAATAATCTTTATTATATAATAATATATAATTAAATGATCGTATAAATATTTTTTTATAGTTATAATACATCAAAACTAAATTTCAAATTGTATTATATGTTTATTGAGAGACTGCTAATAAAGATACATACAAAGATCGGTGAAGAACATGTAAAAGTTTAAATAAAAGATAATCAATTTTGAGTAAACCCCTCAAATTAGTCTTTAACAATGTCTTTGACAGACATATTGGTCTCTGACAATAGTTCCATGGTCCTTGATATTTGCAAAATTATGATCCCTGATTTATTTTGTAATTGGTAAAAAGTCTAATATAGAGGTAAAATAATAGTTAGGACTTCTCTAACTTCATCTCACATGGTATCCACTAAATGCATAATCTACATAACTTGAAAAAAGATGCCCAAAATGCACCATTTTAATTTATTAGACCCAATCCTAACATTTCAAAATAGTTTTGTTTAGGGGGTTTTTTAAAGTTATGCAAATCTTGCATTTAAAGGATGGTACATGTGATGAGATTAGAGAAGTTTTAATTATTATTTTAACTCTTCATTAGACTCTTTATCGATTGCAAATAAGTCAAGGACTACAGGTGTCCAATTTTCACAATTATCAAGGTCCAGAATATCCAATTTTTGCAATTGTTAGGGACTAAAAAACTAATTATTTTTTGTTAGGGACTAATATGCCTACCAAAAATATTATTAGGGACTAATTTGAGGATTTACTTATCAAATTTATATATTTAAAACATTAGCACCCAAAATCTGTTGGATTCCAACTAAATTGGTTTGAATCAAGTTGGCTTATTATTGGAGTAAAACTCTCCAAATGCTAATTTTTTCTATCTATAAAGCTTGAACTTAAGATATTGGTTAAAGAAAGTAAATATTGAACTACTTGAACCAATCAAATATTAGTATAAAAGATAGTCCTTGAATACTAAGGCATGACTCACATGACAAATTACCATTAACTATTGACCCTACATAGTATATGATATCATCTATTAAAATTGGAGACTAATTTCTCTGCATCAACAATATAAACTTTACATTGCTTGCTCTATAATAGAATTTCAAGAAATTGTTAAATTATAATAGGTAGCTACCACGAGGGATAGTTATTTATTATTATTTGACAATTTCTTGAATTTTTATCATCAAAAATAATTCTATTCAAGTATTTAAGATCCCATACCAGGTAGGATTCTCCCAACACAAATTATTTCATATCTAGGGCTTGTACTCGAGATCATTACTTAAGGAATAGGAGTATCTACCACTCAAACTGACAATATATTGGTTGAATTTTTGTCACTATTAGTACATAAAAAATTAATCTCTTAAAAGTTAATTCTTTTATATGATAGAACATTAAAGAGAATGTAAATTATTATAGATGCATTTGTTTCAACTTTTAAAAAAAATGATTTTAAAACTCAAATTTTATATATAGTTAAAAGAATTGAAAGTTAATTTTTCTTATAAATAACTCTTTTCAACTTCTATATGAAAGTTGAAAATAGATTTTTTTAAGGCTATGATAATTTAAAAAAAAATTATCCAAACATACAACAATTGATTTTTTCGATAAAAAAGTGATATTTTGACATAAAAAAAAATGCGAACAAACATACCCTATATCATAAATTGCACCTCAGCCAATTCCAAAAGGGAATGCATAAGATAGATCTGGTGTTGAAAATTACTAATCAAAGAGGTGATTAAGGGTGCATTTGGTTCAACTTATTTAATTTTGGCAGCAAAAGTAATTTTTTTAACTAAAAAAATTTATTTTGTAAAAGCTATTCATTACAGTTTTTATTCAAAAATTTTAAAAAAATATTTTTTTAATAGTTAAAAAAGCACTTTTCATAACAAAAAAAAAAAATCGTAACAAACGCTCTACAAAAACATATGGAGATTAATTAGAGCCTTTTTCGAACCACTAACGTTAACTCATCACGTTATAGTCTTTTTGTTTTTGGTTTTTTTTTTTTTTGTGATTAACACGTTGAGTCTATTTTTATTGATCGACACGTTAGTCTATAACGATACAGTCTATTTTCTTCCTATAAAAATTGTATCCGGTGAGATTTGGTCTTTACATCGTCAAGTTAACCTATCTCGCCATCCCGGTGCTCGAACATTGATACGTCTCATGTCTCCTTAATATCTCTCTCCCAAAAATAATGCAAAATCACACATCAACCATGCCAATGTATCAAGAGTAACACTATACGGATAATGGATCCCCAAAAAAAAAAGAAAAAGAAAAAAAAGGGTAACGAATCAAGAGTACGAAAAACGTGGAGGATATAGTATTGTCAAAAACAGTTTCTCATCACATAGCAATACAACGGTCCAGTGAATGAGTGAAATGAAGTGATATTTGCAATGTCATTGCACAAAAAATAATCCGTCCTGTGGAGCATTTTCCATGTATCAATTACCATGTTTCGATTGATTTTCCTTTTAATAAACATTTTGTTATTTGTGTTCGTACCGTATTCGTGCAATTTCCATTTGCGCTGAATAGCAGCGCTCAAGTAGAAAAGTGGAAGCCTAACCAAGTGTGCCAGACTTGCGGAACGTTTCCAACTTGGCCGAAAAACTGATATTTTCACGTAGAAACTAAATAAAATAGCTAGCATTTTGCAACGGAATTTTCGCTCATCCAACCACCAGGCAAATTATGACAACAATTTTGTCAAATTGTTCTGGCTTTATAGCATCACTCTTTTCATAGTGCATGGGTCCTTCACTTTGGCGCGTCAACTATAACCTTTTTCTGTGGGGCACATGGTTCGCATTTTGCAAGTTGCAACAACATGTCAGGTAGCTAGTTGAACACTTTAAGATATTCTATTCTTTGCCATTGATCAGAAGAGTCACAAAACAAAGGCACAAGGATCATCAAGCCTCATCCACTCACGGAAGAGCTAAGCTATGGCCTGTAGAAGAAGACAACAAAACTAGAAGTTAAGGTGAGAATGAAGAAGCCTGTATATATCTATATATAATTGGTAATTCAATTTGACATAGCAGTACTGCTGAAAGCTGTTGCCTAATGGGGCACACTAGAGCCATAATTTTTAAAATCAATGGGAGAATTGATAGGTAGAAGCCAGGAGAATAAGCAATGCCAAATATGAGCATGACAGGCCCGAAAAGCCAAAGGTGAAAAATTGCCAATTTCACGTTGTACTTGTATATATGATGTTAGTGTGCACACGGACGCCAGCAAGAGAACCTACCTTCGTTTCTATCACTGTTAACTGTCGTGGCTCTGCTGCTCCATCGTAATTTCTTGTTCTCCTGATGAGTCTCAACGTCAGGCAGTGGTGGACCAAACTAGCCAATAATTCTTGCCTAGCTTTGCCTGCCTGCTGCAAATCACTAACGTGTGTATGATTGATATACGTATGGATCACTTTCAATGTGCTACAACATTTTATTTGTTTATATTCACTATAATAAAAATTTAAAAAATAACTTTAATCTTCTTGCGGTATTAAAAAATCAGAATAATTAAATAGATGGTTTTCTCTCTTAGTTTCGCTCATCGCAATTATGGGGGCAGCCTCAATTATTCATGTCCCTTTCGTTTTTGAAGGTGTTTATCAACTGAAACGGTGAAGCAATGGCAATCAATTCCCGCAACATTCGACAAAGAAAGTATTTGGAAATACGAATAAAATAATGGCAACACAAAAGAGAAAAGGCAAATTAATTAAAGCAAAAGCAAGTCTGTGCTGTGGAATGAAAGAATCTCTTTACCGGAGCCTATAGGCTCCATAGGCACATCTCAATGTCAATAAGGGTGCCGACAAATAACTAACACACGGCGAAAATGCGTTAGAAATAATTAAAGCCCCAAACGCTAGGGCTTCATTGATTAATCAAAACTCCTAGCCTCTTGCCTACGGCAAATAAAAAGCAATGTAGGAGAGCTAATCTAATTAACAAGACGTCTGTATAGTATTAATGTGCTTTCATCTTATGCTCCTTTCTATAGTTTAATCTGGTGCAACAGTCATATATGCTTATCGCATCGGATCCCGTGTCCTTTTATCTTAATTAGTAGTACATGCACGCACATTATTAGTGCATGAAAGAGAATGCGGATCACAAAACTAGCGTAGGAAAGATCTATTTAGGCATCTACTTCATATGACTCTTAAAATGATGCATGAATAGACATAAGATTCCCTTTGAAAGAGGGCTAGAAGAGCGGATCTAGACTCGAAGCTTCATTAATCAAGCTTGTGAAATCTCTCACATGCTTCAAAATGTCTATGTCCTTGTTTGATCTTATTTCTATTTGACGAAAACATTTGACCTACCCACAATCCAGGTTCCTTTGTTCTGCGTTGTTGTGCACAGCAAGTTTAATCAGCATGCGTAACAACGACGACTATGATCCTTAATTTTATTGCCGAAATAGGATGAATTGATGGCTTTGAGTTGCGCCATTTGATGAATAGGACACAAGAGGAGTGTTGAAGCAATTTGTTTATAAGGTCTAGGTTCAATTTCTATCAACAATTTTTTTTAAGGAAAACTATAGAGAATCATAAATTTGTGCCAGAATTGAGTTATCATAATGAATTGGTATTTTATTAATGCTTGGATGAATTAGTGGAGCTACCACTTTATTTTATCCAATCATCGTCATAATTTTTGCCAAGTATTATTGCGACAAACTTTCTAGTTAAATAGTATTGCTCTTTTTTTTTTTATAGGATATTTGTAAGAATTGCAGTAAATTTTTAGTGAATCTAATTATGTTATATGCCACAACCTTGAAATGGAATAGCCTGCTTGCACACTACAGGTTTTTTCACCCAAATGAATAAACGCTAGAGGAGGAAGAGTGAAAGAAGACAAATTGAAATGGAGAGAGAGAATGTTAGGGTTTAGAGGGCTCTCCCATGTCATGAAGTAAGTCTGAGTTGAACTAAATTAAAATAAGTTTGATTTTAAGGGTTTATTCTAAATATAGATTGGTTACAGGTAATGAAACTCGGTTACGAAAGAGTTTAAAAGAGGTTCTTTCTATTTCTTTTTGTATTTTCATGAAAGAGTTCTTTCTATCTCAGAATTAAAGCCAATCAATAATTTCAATAATGATCTATACAAAGATTATAAAACATCTTCAAAACAAGAATCCCTTATATAAACTCAAGTTTGACAGCTATTATGAACTGAATGTCTACGGGATGAGTTGAACAAATCCATTTGATTTGATTTAGGAATTT
This sequence comes from Pterocarpus santalinus, assembly GCA_031439595.1. Lineage (NCBI taxonomy): Eukaryota > Viridiplantae > Streptophyta > Magnoliopsida > Fabales > Fabaceae > Pterocarpus > Pterocarpus santalinus. The sequence goes on from CM062532.1 coordinate 67,481,918, forward strand.
AAAGACCTAATCTAAATTGAGAAAATGTAACCTAAACCTTTTAGAATCAATATATAGGCAAGGTTAATAGATTTTGTGAGTGAACCTAACTCAATAGTGGGCTTGTTTGGTTAATATTTTGAAAGAAGTACTTCTTCAAAAATAAAATTAATAACAGAAATAAAAGTGAAAGTAAAAAATTATTTTAAATTTAAATATAATTATAAAAGTACTTTTTATTAGAATTAGAAGTTATTAAATTATTTAAATGTAATAAATATAAAACTACATTTTCAACCTAAAATTACAATTTAGTGGATAGAAAATATTTTTTCAATAAAAGTTAAAAATAGAATAATAAAATATGTGAAGAAATAGTGAAATTAAAATGCAAGATTTTCTCTCTTTTTTATTAATGCTCTTTTTTGCTTTTTACGGAAGAAATTTTCTATCCATTTCTCAAATAAATAGAAAAACTGGTTACTTTATAGTTTTACTTTTTGAAGAAGCACAATCAAACAACACTTAAAATACTTTTTATCAAAAAATTTTGAAAAAAAAAAGTACTTCTTCCCATAAAAGAAGCACAAACAAAACAAGCCTAATGAAACGTGCGTAAGCAATCGGATTAACGAATTGTTTTAAGATCCATTAGTGTGCTTCTATACCAGACAGAAGTACTTAAGAGCTTTTGTTGCTCTCTATATATAAACTTTTAGATTTCGAATTTCGTTGTAGATAGAGAAAGCTAGGAGACAAATACTTCGATCAACAACAATTCAAGTGAGAAATGAAAGGACTAAGAGAATGAAGCGTATGAAAAGCTTGAAAGAGAGAAAGTTTCGGATCCATGGAAGAGTTCTATGGTGATGCTTTCTTTATTTTCTTCTTAGCTAATGCCTTTAACTGAATTAGAAAATATATGATCCATGCTCTTGGGAGAAATGAGGGAAATTGGGAGAGTTTGCAAGAAAAGGAATCAAGGTTTAGGAGCTTGATTTATTTTTTCATCTTATATATGCTTCCTCACCCTTGGATCAAGTAAGAGTTAATCTAAAAATTACTGAGAGGGAGATCTTTAACTTTTCTCTGATACTCAGATACATTATAATCTTATAATCAATTTCTTAAAATTAACCTCTTATATTAACACAAACCAAGCATACTGCTTCTTGATAGAAAGTTTCCCGAATCGAGTTGCTCATACCTTTTCCGTTTCTTTTCATTCACTTACCTCAATCTAAGGTACATGAACTTCAACAATAACCTCACAAGTGGAGATTGTAAAATGTTTAATCATTAGTATTATTCCATCCACATATTCACAACAATAAAAGAAATAAACTAAGAAAGCAAGACAAGATATATAAATAGAAATACTTTATCTCTTTTTCCTATCTCTTTCTTTGTCTCCTACTAAAAAATTGACACTTGTATATTTATATGACATCATCCTTTTTTTTTTTTTGATAGTATGATGTTATTCACGTTTCTTCTCAAATCAACATTTTTAAAATTATTCATGATTTTACATGTGATAACTTTTAATCGGAGGGACAAAAAACAAAACAGAGAAAGGTGAGAAAGGAATTGAATCCACAAGATATAAAACTTGCTAATTACAAATTGACAAATGTTACATAGAGGATTATAAATTCCCTAGCCCAAAAATAGTAAAAGAAGTGATAATAATAATAATAATAAGAAGAAGAAGAAGAAGCCTAATTGAACACACTATTAAACTAAGTCACCTGAACAGTACGTCACAACCTTGGAACAACTAATCCCAATCCATAGCATGTCACTTGGCCCCTCGAAGCCAAGCACCATATAAATAATACATTGACGAATTTTTGACTATATATATATATATATATATATATGAACCACATATATTATATGTACACATAAGACAATACATTTTATAACAAGAGCATATTATTATTATTATTATCGACCTCGAATCTCATTCCGTCCAAGTTTGAGGCCACGCCACCATCTCCTAAGCTATGCTCTTCCAGATCCATGTCCCATATGAACCCATATCCATCGTCACCTTTGGGACTAATCTGAGTAACAGTGCTACTGTTGGTGTTTCCTTCCCGAGAGAAGTGAAGGAGATTCATGGCATAACTGTTTTGGTTGGGGCTTAAATGATGGTGTGCCATGGAGGAAGAAGAGAAAGAGGCTAGCCTGTTATACCCACCAGGCATGGTTTGGTTTGTAGGGGATGACGAAGCCAAAGTTAGGGATTGATGTGTGGTCTCATACATGAGTTTGGCACTGTTATCGTCTCTGCTTTTGTGGAACACTCTACACAAGACCCAGTCCTCCTGTAATCAACGAAAAGTTTGACCTAATTAGCAAATGATAAATGTGAAACCGAAATGTACGCTTAAAGAGGCTTTATCCCCACATCAAAAATACGCGGCAAAGGCTAACCTTTACTTTTCCCCTTACGAATTATTCTATTCACTGACAACATTACATCAGTAACAAAAGGAACTGAATCAGGACAACCCTCACCGCGTAAGTTCTTTTTTTCCTTCTCACTATCTCTCTCTATTAAAGAGACTGGAAAATCCGTCATTTCTTTTTAGGGAGAATCTATGTTAGCTTGATTAGCCTTCAACTTTCCCTAACAAGGCTTGTTAAAGGGAAAAAAAATCCATTGTAATTAATAAAATCTTCACTCAACAACTTATTCTTTTTTATTTTACATTCGTGGGTTTAATTGTTTAAATTCTCAAATGAAATTATAATTATGATAAATTTTAGATACTCTTAAGAGTAAGAAAATAATTGTGCTCAATAATATTTACATCTCAACACATTAGCTTACTTTCTTCCACTTTGTCTCCATTTTTAATGCTATATTTAAAGTGTTAAGTTATGAATGATACAAAGTCACCTTTTTTTCTTGCTTTGCACCACCTAAGAATTTTCCTGTAATCATAAGCTTAATTTATGTTTGTCACGGATGCATTAAGCTGAGAGATCCTCCAACCATAATCCCATTAATATATATATCTTAAACCGTAATATAATCATTGTGTTCATATGCAAGTTTGAAAATTGAGAGAGCCAAAGAGAGGTAAAGGAAAGCGGAAACTGGAAACCAATTACCTTAGGAGGCATGTGTGGGGTCTCCAAGCGGAATTCATGCATAATCCAGCCGGTTTTGATGCCATTTGGAGCTCTATTCCTGTAGAACACCAATGTCTTCCTCATCCCTACAACCTCTTGTGTGATTGGATCATACACCGTTCGATCCTTCCCTGTTGCTTTCCAATAGCCAGATGTGGTGGCCCGGTTGGTTCGGAAGCCAGTGGCATATTTGCGGTCCCGGAAGCTGAAGAAGTACCATTCATTGGCGTTGAGCTTAGCCACCTCTGCACAGTGCCCATGCATGAACATAGTATTGGTCAGTTCATGTTATTTGATACCAAATAGAGACAACACATGACTAAGGTAAGGCATAGAATAGTATGTGCAACTGTGCAAGTAATCGTCTCCAAGAGATGATAATGATTAGGTCTTGTGTGGAATCACCATCACGTGTCAACTATTTCATCAATGACATGATATTTTTCAAGTTTCCAATCCCACCAGACAAAGATGACACAAGCACAGTGTTTGATGACACCAACATAGTGTTTGGAAGTTTCAATGTTGCTATATATGTAATTGCGTGGCAAGTTTTTCCCTCTCTTTTTTTCACCACTTTTCACAGCTTTCATAATGTTGTGCATGAATAGAGGACTAATTAATTAATCTACGCAAGAAGGATCAAGTATGTCTTTTCATGTGTAAAAGTTAGATTTTCTTACATTTCTTGAGTGAACATATAATTACTAATTATATATTTAAATGTATGAGTGCTAAAGAGTCAAAATCATAAAGATAGTGAATCATGCCCAAGAAAGGTAAATGAGGCATATACACGTATGTATGTCAGTGTATTATATAATTCTTTTAAAAGCATCTGTGTATGGTTGCTTGATGAGAATGTATTGCTTTGTCAACTTCGTTATAATAAATAATAGTTACCAGGCATATATTATGCTGTAAGCTAAAAATTAAGGGGACGCTATAACCAAATGGGAAAAAACAATTAACGGACATTCATTCTGTGAGTGAACTACTTGAATCTCACGAGAAATGATTTATGATCCAACCTCTATAGCTGCCAGCTAGAGGTCCCTATATTGTTAAAAATAAAATACCGCATCGTATGGCGGATTCCTAATGATCACTCACAAAATTATTAGAAAAACTAATCCAATTATATGAGAGAAAACAAGTTTTATGCTGTGATCTATATATACCCACCACAAGTATATACAGCTTTTTAAAAAAAAAAAAAAAAAGATTGTCAAACCAGTACATATAGTTAATAGTACAAAAGAGAAATCCAAAACCATAAAACAAAGCACTGTGAGAATTAAGTTAAAGTAACTCTTCGTAGTCTTATACCGCTAATTCCATTGACATATAGTGCTTTCTGAAGCCCTTTTAACTTTTAACTGAAGGAAGAAAATGTTAACACAACTGGGAAGAGAATGGATCGAATAAAGAAAAAGACAGATTAAAGACTTTGTGCAGCAGATAGAGCTGAAAACACATGGCTTTGATCCTCATTCACATAACATCAGGCAGAAAAATGAACTTGTTTGATATATTCGCTTACAGATAATTAAACAACTAAAGGACAAAAATAACTATACCAGCCGGCTTCTACATGAAGTGCCGGTTTGTTATATAAATCAGTTAATTATTTATATAAAGAACTGAATGTTTTGTTTATTGATAGAACCGCAGAGTATAATATTCATCAAGAAGTTGGCATTAACTTAATGATTGATGAACTGAGTACACTGTTTTGTGTGTAACTGTAACATCTCCTCCCCTTGCCTCGATCCCTTTTATTTTCTTGTATTTTCAGTTCTCTCTCTCTTCCTGTCCTCTGGAATTAAGCGAGCTTGCCTGCTACTTTTCCATATTTAACCAAAATGCCAGACAAGTTTTTCTGAGCAGGTTTATGAAGCCAGCATATACAACAGTTATGCATACAGATATATGTGAAGACAAGGACGACTTTATATCTTTTTGTGAATGCAAAGAAACCCATGTGGTTGTTTTGTTTCTTATAACAATATTGACACAAATAATAGCAAAACAACAAATGGGAACGACGATAATCTCAATCTTGTGAAAAAAAACAGTGGAAGAGATCACGCAGTGACAAAACATAGATTTTTCAGCAATTTCAGAAACAGTCTAAAATAAATCAACGAGATAAAGCCAGGAAGATAATTCAGAAATTAAATATATTTTATTTATAAATACCAGGAAGTTGCCATGGTTCGCATATGTGCAAGTCAATTTCCACCAAGGTGCCCTTGAGAACTTCCTCGTTTGTGATCTTTTTGTAAAGGTAATGACACACCAACTCCTCATCACTCGGATAAAACCTAAACCCAGGAGGCAGTGAAGCACCGATGTCTCTAAGACCCATGATTTTGGTGTTTGGAGAAGGAAATGAAAGAAGATCGAAGATGTGAAACAGTTAGAGAAAGAGAGAGGGAAATCTAATGAAATATTTGGTAGAGCTAGGGAAATATAGCTAGGAATGTGGATAATGTATATAATTGAAGCTTTGGGAGATTACACCTTGTGGGTATTTAATATGTTAAGGTATAGAGGCAGAAAGGTTGCTACCATGGCGCATATATATATACACACATATATAGTTAGGAAGATGAGAGAGCTTTTCAATTAGAATTTCTTACTACAATATTCCAGCAGGGGCATGCTTGTGTAATTGGTTAGTTATAGTGGGAAGTTTCAAGAAAAACCAAATTTACAAGAAAACTTATGACAAACAAGGGTAGAAACAATTACATAACTGTTTCTGTGACAGAAACCCTCCAAAGTACCCCTTTTTTTAATTTTTAGTATTAAAAAGTTTCTTTCCTCCATTGTTTTACCTTAAATAACGGTAACTAGCACGCACAGTATTTATTTTTTTTTATTTTTATTTTTATTTTTTTGTATGGCAGATCACAAATTCAGAGGCACTCGCATAGAACCCCACACGTAGCTAGCAATGATTCGTGATAATAAAGGAGTCAATATATATTTTATATTTATATTTTACATTTGTTTTTCTTGCAATTTTATCGTGTTTTATAAGCATAATTAAATTTACTTTAAAATTTACACAAAGTTTCATTATACTTTATATAGACTATGAAAATTTCATAACTTTCTATGACTAGGCTTCCCCAAACCTATTTGCATTCGATAATATTTAATTGATAACTTTTTTCTTTAACGATGTCCATTAATCGGTTTCTGTTGCCTCTTGTTTAAAAAGTAGTCTTGATCTTAGTCTAAAATGTCAAGCTGCGAGACCTCATTTTAGTAGTAGTCCAACGCTTTCCTCGCTTTGGTTTTATAGATTCGCAGGCATCTTAATTATATTAGTTAATTTTCTTTTCTAATTTTCCTTATGGGTATACATTAAATCTAGGATATTACTTGTAGATCATCCCCAAATCATATGTCTCGTTTATCTAAGTGTGGCTGTATCTGTTTGTTCTACTTGGCAGGTTAGCAAACACAAAAAGCTTCGCAGTGGCGTCAATCATAGATCATATTAGAAAAGCTCAGGAATAATTTAATTATATTAAAAATACTTGTTTATTAATTTAGAATTATCCCTATATGCCAATGCTTTCCAATAAATTAATGGAAGTCCCAAGATTCAATTGGGAAGCACGTGACGCCTTTGATCAACCTTCTGAGCCCAGGTGAACATGGACAGCTCCAAGAAAAACGCAGGAAATAATTCATGTTGATAGCTGGAAATAAAATTTAATGCCAATCATGAACTTGGAAGTCCCATCTGTGACGTCTCTATCGCAGAGTGATAGTTTGGAATGATGCGGGGCATGGGGCACCTAGATTGTGTCCTTGAGCTGGGGCCGTCTGGCCCTCATGATGGATGGGACCTAATTGTAGTAATAATAATAAGGCCATGTTGTACACTTATCTAAATTGAAGTTTCTAAATTCTAATGTGTGATAATTTGCTCGCTTTGTTCTTGGCTGCGTGATGAAGGTTGTAAACACGGCAATAATAATGTGGATGCGGACAAAAAGGATATCTGTCAAAATATGTATCATATATCTAAATTAAATAATAATTAAGAAAGTGTACATGATAGATGACGACTCAATTTGAAGTTCCTCTCCTTTTTTTCTTTCACTATATTTGACCACGCATAATAATTATGAGTAATTAATGTTTGTACTTACATGTTCCATTTAATTACATTCTAAACATTACTATACTTCTTAAATAGTTCAAAGTTCTACATGTAGTTTAAAATATTTATAGATATCCGTTTCTTTAAATTATTGCCCTTAATCATATAACATTATTTAAGATTATGCAAGAAAAACTCTGTACATATGAGCGTGACAAAAAGGGGGGAAAAACTTAGTATATTACTTAGCTTTAATGTCTAACCGATGAAGATATATATATACCGGGATTACTTGTAAAGTTGGTCACTCTGCACATTCAGATGATGGGCCTTTTTCGCCATCGCAAGAAAGGGGAACTTAGTGGCCCCGTTGTGGAGTTTTATGTGGCATGGACGATGAGACAGTTATTGAAACGAGATCAACCTGGTCATTAATCGTTCAATGTATGACCCTGTCGGGCCAACAGTGATTCATGTATTGAGAGACTAACCACCGGGGCAATCAAATAATGATTATAGTAAATGTAATCATAATTTCCTAGAAAAATAAGGCCTATAATTAAATGTTTATAAGCTATAGCAGCAGCACATAGATTTTGTAAAGCCTTGCTGAGTCAAGATTTGTCACTTGAGTCCTTTTGGTGACAGGCTAGCTAGGTACTATGTAAAGTGAAAATGATGGAGAGGTCTGAGTAGGGAACACTATAACATATACATAACTTGCTCACTATATTTTCTTTGAAATTGAAACCCTAATCAACGGGGGCTGTGGATGCGTTGGAGGACACATGTAATACAAGTTGAGTGTACACGTCATAGGCAGAGCGTGACGTGCAAAGATTATTTTAAAATAAAATTATGATTATCCCTTGCAAAGGAAAAGATAATGCAAATGATTGTGAAGATTATAGGTTTTTTGTACAAGGATGAAACTTTTGTTGGGTGGAGGAGAATGATGTTGGAGAATGAGTGACGGCTTGATATTCCTCTCCTCTCTATGGGGCCAATAATTTCGTCCATAGCTCTTTCTATGGTGTGTCTTTCAAGTCTTTTTGCCCAAGCTAGCTAACCAATATAGTTATAACTTTACTTGCATATAGGTTATGGATTAGCTAATTCTATCAACAGATCTAGAAAATATATTGGAAATGGAATCTAGCAAAGCCCTAGACTGACTGAGCTCTTGGTAAATCATCTTCTATTTTTCAATTTGCATCATTTGTATATCATTTACCCAGTTTAATTTGAAGTTGCCCGCATGATTACACCTGAGTCTAAATGGTTTTTGTATTAGCCAATAAACAGTAATCAATCAATTCCAGCCAAGTCAGCATGAGGCTGCGGGCAAGCCCACGTGGCATTCTTCTATTTTTCATTGGCCGAACTATTTCATGTGGGATATCATTATCAACGTCACTTCTTCAGGGCCCAGTAAATAGTATTTGTTTGTTTTTATCATCCTATTTTTAACATTTAAAGAATTAATTTCAACGATTGTCTTAAGATTTGCATGACAAGCAAATTATTTTAGTTTCATTACTATTTCATTTCATGCTTTTGAGTTTTTTAATCCGAAGTAAATTACATTATGCTACAAGCATAAGGCATGGCTAAGATAATTATCTAATATTCTCTTCTTCGTCTTTTGCACCATATCACAATCCTTCCAACCCCTCTCCACAAATATATAAAGCAAAAAGATATAATGACCATGCACGTACTTTTCTTAGCATCTTATTCATATAAAGAAAAAGAACAGCACTTATATATAGAGCATATATTCTGCTGATGATATGAGGAGATATGATGAGAGAGAGAGAGAGATTTAACTACGTCCTTTTTGCGGCAACTGCTTCCGGAGTAGAAGCATATCAAATAAGTTATGAATAATATTGAAGAGTACAAATGAATTAATTGTTACAATAGTCTTTATAAATAAATTAGTTATATTAACTTTCCTTTTTTACTTTCAGCAGTTTTCTGTTGTGTACAAGAGGGGCCAGGGCCCCTAAAGGCAGCTTAAGTATGATAACTTATATTTGGTTATAAAGAATTTGAATGATAAAAAATAATTCATAAAATGTGTTGTGACCATACTTAGTAATAACCAGCTGATGCGTAAGTAATTTGTCTAGAGAATGGAATCCAACGACTCTGAGGAGTTTAAATAATTTACAGAAATTGTAATTTCAAATATCCATACTGTGATTACTAAAATAACAAGATATCAATTAATGGGATTCAAGATTGTGTCGAACTAGAATGCATATTAATGTGAGATAACACTTCCACGACAACTTTAACAAAAAAAATTGTCCTCCTTTGAAATTCAATTCCACAACCTACTTTTAAAAAGAGAAGTATCTCATTCACTTTACATTGGGCGCTTTTTTGAAAATTTTGCAGTTTTCTGATTGGATCGTGAATTCATGACTGGCCATCACTTTTACCGAACTTTATCTCATCATGAAAGTAACTTGCTTTCTTTTAGAAGAAAACTACCCAATGTATGGGACGATTATATATCTTGTCATGTTCTTTCTTAATATGAGAGAGATACATGGAGTGTTTAATAAATTAGAAAAATCGGATAATTAGATATAGTGAAACTTGATTTTTAATAAATATTATTTGATATCTATTCAAATATTTTAAAATTAATTTTTATCTGGATCAATTTAGACCTAAAACTAATTTTTTAAAAATTAATTTTAAATTAATTTCATTTCATCTCAAAATTTTTTGCTTTTCTTTTATATCTTTTGATTACTTGTCAACTTTTCTATGCTACCATCCACCACTATTCACCGTCACGGTCCACAATCATCCCCTGCTGACTCATGTCGGCCGTTGCCGATTACCACCGCCGACTCCATCCACCGCCATTTGTTGCCATTGGCCACCACCATCCATCGCTGTTGGTCCCCACGGTTCGTCGTCGCCAGCCATCGCCAGCCGTTGTTGCCGCCGGTTGCTACCGTCTGTCATCGCTTGTCACCACCATTCGTTGTCGCCCACCAACTACCACCATCTGTTGCCATCGCTGCCAACCACCACTGTCATTTGCTGCCATCCTCCGTCGCCAGCAGCCACCACTGCCTGCCACTATCTGTTGCTATCTACTAGATTAGTTTCTTTAATGACATAGTCAAAAAGAAAAAGGTGCAAAAGAAGAAAAAGAAGAATAAGAACATGTATTAAAACTAATTTTTAAATTATGGAATCAAACAATATTTAATTAAGAACTAATTCATTTTTATATTGGTTAATATAACCAATTTTATTTTGTACCATGTTATCTTAGTTTTTAAAGTTGTCAAACGCCCTAATAACATATGAAAGAAAAACTTAAAAATAAAATTGATAAATTAATAGAAATAAAATATAAATAATGACAAATTTTATAAAAGCAAAATTTGTGTCTTTCTCTCTCATAATATAACATTCTCATATTAATAAGAAACATAAAAAGATCCTAGTTCATATATATTAATTTTCTGTCTAGCAGATTAATTTATAAGATTTACTCTCTTTTACGTTGTTTTGCTTTGGGTGATTATATGAAATGATACTTTTCAATAAATGGCATAACTTATTAGGGTTATTTCTATACAAGAAAGTTTATATATTAAAAAAGAATAATTTCTACACACTGATCATTCAAGATAACTTTACATTGTCAGCATCACATCCAAAAAAAAAAATCACTATCAAACAATAAAGTTTTTAAAAATTGCCAAATCATTATGGCTAGTTATCATAGTGAGTATTGATAATTTCTTGAGTTTCTATTAGTTGACAATGCAATTTTTTTTTTAAAATATCATGACATAAACATTATTCTCTTAAAAATATTCAAAAGTGGTTGATTGAATTGAAAATAAATTAAAACTCTAAACGAATTTTACTTGTGATATCATAAATTTAAAATATATAATCAAGTTGCAAAGAAGAATTCATTTATCAAAATATTATTTTTAGTTTGGAATTATGTTAGTAATTATTATATATAGATGACAATTGGTAATCGATCCACTTCAATCTGTTTGGGTCAAGTTTTAAACCGATCCCGCAACAGATTTGGAGATATACTTGCCCCGCAGCCGACTTATAAACTTTTTTTTTTATTCATATTTTTTCTATGTTTAAATATTATGTTGCTAGTTACTAGGTTTAGAGATTGTGAAGTCGGTTTAATTTTTTATGTTATTTTAAGAATTAATATAGCCTTGTTCTATTTAAATATAATATGATGTTGCTTTAAATTATGTGATATTGTTATGCTTAGAAAATATGGTATTATAAATTATTTGTTTAATTTATGGATATGTCCTTTTAAATCTTTCAATTTGTTAGATGATAATTTTTAAAGATGATAAGTTATTACTGTATAAATTGAATTTGAAAATATTCATAAAGGCATTAAAACAAAGATAACATGTGAGTAGGTTCAAGTAAGGGCGGGTCCTGATATTTCTTTGTAGGTAAGGTAAGGGCATATACCATTAGGACCCATTAGGTGGCTTAAGGACAAGTTAAGGCCAGTTCAAAATGGTGCATGATAAGGGCAAGTTGGGCTAAAACTCATCCCTACTTGCCTAGTTACCATGCCAAGTAATTATTAAGACAAAAAAAATTTATATGCGAAAAAGGAAAAAATGCTTTGAAGTTTGAACACAATGTGATTATTATTTCTACGGCTGTAATAGGGTCAGGTTGGTTCAAGTTTAAAGAGAAGCGAATCCAATCCAATCAATTTTGATTGGTTCAGGTTTAGAAATTTTTTCATCAAATTTGAACCAAATCAAATCAATCAAATTTGGGTTGGTTTAATTTCGGTGGTTGAGTCATACGTCTTTTTTTTTTTTCCAATTCCTTACTAACAAGTAAAAAAATACCATTTTCATTTCACAATCTAAAGCTCAAAAAATCACAGGTTTCAACATCACTCTTCACAACATAATTATAGTATGTTTGGTTTAATTTTTGGGAGAATTATTTTTTAAAGAATTTCTTTTAAAAGAATGACATTTAGAGAAATTAATTTTAAAAAAATAATTTTTATTTTATTTGAATATATTAAAAGTAAGTTTAGGAGAATAATTTTTGTTTAGATAGGATAAAGTAAAATTACTTTTGGTTGTTAATGTGAGAGTAATAGTAAGATTTCTTTTCAAAAGGCTTTTTTTTTAGAATAAAAAGTAACTTTAAGGATACTTCTCCTAAAAGATCTTCTAAAAAAATGCCTTTATACACCCAAATACATTAGCTATTGTGTATTTTCATTGTCATGCCAACAAAAGGCCTTTTGGCCCTCCCAAAAATGTAACCAAACATGCTAATAGTACATAGCCAAATAAATTAACAATAACAACATAACCAAATTGTTATCTACATTCTCAACTCAATGTCAATCAATTTGTCTGAACTAAAAATAGAAAAATCAACACAAAATCAAATCACAATCTCATATAGAAAAGGAACTAACTCTATAGAAGAATAACAATGGTGCTATGGTGCTATGGTGGGTCCGGCTAACTACAATAGCCATTACTGTTGGTGAGTGGTAGGGGGTGTCAAGGCTAGTGCGATGGTGGCTGGTGGAGGCTGTGTCATGGTGTGATGGTGGAGGCTACATCATGGTGTAGTGCTTAGTTGGGTTGTTGCGCTGTTGTCACTTATGACGTCATGGAGGTATGTCATGAGTAATGGCCAATGGACTATAGGACTAGCAAGAGGTACAAGGATAAGGGTAATGGTTAGGGTTTCTTGATGTGAATCTTGTGGTTTGCAATGAAGAAAGAAAGATAAGATGAGAGTGTGTGAAAGCATGAGTGTAAGGGGGCTTGGGCTTTCGGAAGGGAGAGATTGAGCCATGAGTGGACTTAGGGGTAAAAAAAGTAATAAATCATTTGGTCTATGGTCTTATAATTTGCAATACTCGATACTCGAATAAACCAGGATAGGGTTTACTTGGGTTTTACCTTATTAGATCTAATGACTAAACCAACTCAAACCAATTTAATTGGTTTGGTTTAGTTTTTCGAGTTCTACAGGTTGATCTAAATTGATTTACATTCCTGATTGTTTAAACATCTATTTTCTCAGAGTAGAATAGATGAATGAAAAAAGTTCATAAATTAAAAAAAAAATCAAAAGTGATTGATTGATTGATATGAAAATAAATTATAACTCTAAATAAAGTTTAATTGTCAAATAATGAATTTGAAATTTGTAGTCACCATTTTCAAGAAGAATTTATCTAATTAGCTAGCTACTATTATTAGTTTAGTATTGTTTTAGTAATTAAGGATAGCAATTAGTACTCAATTTGTGGATTCTGCTCTGCCTCGATCCACTCGGGTTGAGATTTAATCCTATCCTACAATTGAATGGGTACAACAATGTGAAAAAATCAATAAGGGTAGATGCAGGTTCAGATCTAAAATATACTCGTGCAAGCACCCCACTAATGGGTTTTTTTATTTAGATTATTGCTATGTTTATATATTATGTTGTTAGTTATTATGTTTAGAGATTATGTTGTTGACTAGTTTATGATGTTCTTAAGCTGTGTTTGTTTATTGTTCAATTGTGTTTAAAGTTGATGATGTTGGCTTATTTTATATGATATTGTTATGTTTAGAAATTATTGTATTAAAAAGTAGTATTAGAAGAGCTTTATTCTTATAATGAGTTGATACAACTCAAATCACATTAGTTGGAGTTTAACATACTCCAAATACTGATAGTTTAAACCAAAAGAAATTATGGTGTTCAACTACTTGTTTAATTGATGGATAATTCCTTCAAACATGTCTTTGAATTTATTAAATGATAATTTTTAAACACATTTTTTGGTGCATTAAAAAAGATATTTTTCGAAAAATAATTTCTGAAGATATTATGTTATTATTATATATGTATACATTAAATTTAAAAATATTCATGAAAACATTTAACAAGGAATAGCATATAAATATATGATTTTTTTTCCGTACGTGTAGGGTATGAATATTTGTTTACAAGACCTACAGGTGGCACAAGTGTTGCTAAAACTTGTTTAGAAGGGTATAAAACAAAATCTGGTTTGGTCAAAATTGTCCCTGCTCACACCATCCGTGGAAAAAAAAAAAAGAAAAAAAAACTTTGAAGTTTGAACACAAGGTGATTATTAATTAAACATACTTTTCCAAATTAGAATTGATGAATAATTTCTTCTCTCTTATTAATTGACCCCACTCGTTTTCGTCTCGATCGGTACACATTAGTTTTTCAATATATTGTTTATATGTAATTTAATAATTTTTTTTATCATAATATAATTTAATCTTTTATGAGATAACATTGTTCATAAAATTAAGGTACCAGGCAAGCTTTAGAATCACGAGCTAGAGCTATTCCTATTTGTCAACAAAGCTAATGTAGTATGTCGTTTATTAGTTTAATAATATAGTAGGGAAATCCATGTTCATAATGAATTTCACGCGGAGTGCACCTAAAATAACTGAATTTGGGAATGAGATCGATGGCTCTCTTAAATGTATAAATGATTCGTGACCCACAATATAAGACTTTACGTCATTTTCAGTTTAATAATTTGGTACAATATTTGAAAATAAAAATTAAGAAAAACAAACACAAACGAAACCACGTAGGAAGATTCTTGTGTGATAGCTTGAAAGCGTAGGAAATTGATTTCTACAAGCATAAGCATCGTCAATCACGTATAAAGACCTCAAATATGATTGATTATCATTAAGAAATAACACGAGCATTACATTTGCTACGGAAACTAGATAATCATGTATAGATATTAACAATATAGGTCTAGATTAAACTCAACGCATTTTAATTAATAGTTAAAACTTTGGAACCACAGAGCAGTGGAAAGTTCATTAATCATTTGCCAAACAACTAGTTTGACAACTTGACGTAAGACGAAACTATATATTGAACTAGCTATAGCTCATTCGTGTTGGGCTAAAGAAACAGATGGCAATATATTTGAGCACACAAACATAATAAACTAATGTGATTCCGTAAGTTTTATGTCTACTTTTACCTAAAAGACAATAATTTTATTATCGTTACAAGATAATTATTCAGTTTAAAAACCCAACTCAGATTTAAATAATTTCTGTCTATCGCAGACCTGGGTAGTTAACTTATATAAAACCGAGACTCCTGAACTTTCAAATTTCTTGAATCATAACAGATTTTTTAAATTTCATATATTTTTTAAAATGATTCAATTTTTCTTATATATTTAATTGAGTTTAATTGCTATGCACTAACAGTGTAAAAATATTTTACACTGCTATCTAATTAGGTGCTTGTATATGTAAGAATCTTAAGATAATAAGTAGTTGAGTCAAATATTTTTGCTAATATAGCAATATATGCTTGAATATTTACGTAAAATATTTTTACATTGACAGTGTATACAAATTAAATTCTATTTAATTTAGATTTATTAAATCACCTTTCAGCAAAAAATAATAATAATCCGAAATCACAAAAGATATTTAATCACTAAAAATACATACAAATAAAATTAATCCTTATCGAAATACATGAACCATTTTATACAAATTAATTACTAATTGATTTAGTTTATAAAAAATTATTATTATTATTATTATTATACAAATTTTGTGCGCCATTGGGAGGAACAAATTCACAGAAATTTAGGAGATATGTTACGTTGCGTGTATTTTCTACAATATTGGTTTGGTATTTTAAAGGAAGTGGTGTAGTTAAGAAAGTAAAATATAAATAATAATATTGTTAATTAGAAATTTAATGAAAAAATTCCACATATTTATTGTACATGCGTGCTTATACTATTTGAAGTTTTAAACTGTCAATTTTTTTAATTATCAATAATTATAAGTTTACGGTTTTTTTTTAAAAATAATTTTTTATTTACTTAAAAAAATAATCATTGCACTTTTTGTAATATTGTAAAAATTCTTTAAAAAGTATATCTACTATTTCCTTGAATAATTAAAATTTTGTTTAAATGATAGTTAGCAGCTAGTAGTGGTCGAGGTATGAAGCTATTCAATGCACGTCCAGCTTATCCATTTGCGACGCGATTGAGAGTGTCCAAAAGAGAAATGAGAGACATATGCAGTACTTTCTTTCTTTTCAAAAATAGATCAAGAGGAATTAGAGAGGGAAAATATTATATACAAGAAAATGATATCACATGTATATTGTGTGTGCCGGAGGGTGTGTCCTAGTGCAGCCTCTATATATGGACAGGTCAGGGTTAACGAGATCCCACTCTTTAGCAAAACTGTCACATGAGGGATCGATGATCACAAATTCGCAATCATAGGGGAAATTATTCAAGACTGGCATACAATCAACGACGACATTTATCTACGTGGATCTGATTGATAGTTGTACACGTATTAGCTTTATATTGCAAGTTGTAACACTATGCATTATTCGGTTGGTGAGGCTAAACGCCTCATAAAGATCACTGTACTCCTACAAACTCTGCCCTTTTTGTTTGTATCTAACTTACCGCAATTTGGACCACTATCTGAAAGCTAAATCTGAACTATATAATAATCCTCTAGGCAGTTATTTTCACTTCGTGTGCACAATTTGGCACATACGTACTAACTAATTACTAACTTGATTTCAAATCAAATCCTTCCACGTGTTATATATATATATGTGTGTGTGTGTGTGTGAGAGAGAGAGAGAGAGAGAAAGAGAGAGATTAATGTACGGGGATGAATGCACATACTGAACGACGGGGCGATGTCCCTACCAAACTTTGAAATTTTTTAATAACCATATAAGTAAATATATTTTGAGTTTAATTTTGATTCCTATGTCCCTACCAAGTTGACATGGATGGATGTAGATCCTTTTATATTGTTATTTAATTATATATTGTTATATTAATAAATATATTTGACTTTCATATCTACTATTTCAAAAATTATATATGTAAAAAAATTTAATTATATGATAATATAAAAATTTTTTATAATAACAATACATTAAATTTAAATTCATATATTTTTGCCCCGATTATTTTATTAAGTTTGATCTCATACTAAAATAAAAAAAGTAATTGAAAGAAATTAGTCCACATTTTTATTTTTTTACTTCACCTATTACTTAACTTATTCTAACTCCAAATGAGATAAAATAACAAATTACAGCCAAGCCCACTTTTTATTCCTCTGATACCATGTTATCCTTTCCCTTGTTACCTATATTTTTTAGATCCTTTTATCGTGATTTTTGAATTGTAAACAGTAAACATATCAAATAGTAAATATGTGCATAATTATTTTCATTTTTTGTTTTGTTCTAAGAAGCTTCAACTAGAGTTAGGGGAAGGGGGAAAAGGATGTACATGTGGGAATCAAACATCTGACCTAACACCACAATCCCTTGGCATAAAGAATAAAGGAGGTGTTTAGGGTATTAGGATCAAGGACTTAAAATGTATTAATTATTAAGTAAAGTCTATTATTTGAGTTTTGTTAATGAAAAAAAAATTAGAACAAATTATCTCTATAGTAACTTGACTCGACTCGATTTATGTTTGTTGAAGTCTAGTAGATTCTAAATAATGGTATTCTAGACTACAAATGTATTAATTACTTACAATTAAAGTCTTACGTATATTAAGCTTGTATTTGACATCAACTACTGTAATTTTAAATATCAGGCTTACGATCAAGTTATACCGGTGTTATTCTAAGGAAAATTACACCATTTAATAACTCTTTATAAAATATAATTTTTATCGATCCAATTATTGAATTACAGTTACCTATTATAAAAATATTTGTACCAAATTTTATAAAAATTGAACATTAATAACAATATAAATCAAGCTATTTTTTATGTATATTTTAAACATATATATTATGTTGATTTTGATATATATAAAAACTATATCAAATGATTTTAGATTAACATGAAATTTTAGAAAGATGATCTATAATATATAAGCTTTTAATCCAATGGTGGGTTTTATAAAAAATTACAATAATTTAAAGTTATTTAATAATGTAACAATTGTTTAAAGTTACACCAATATCACTTATTCCAAAAATAAGTTTTGGCATTTTTACTCTATTGAATAACCTTTTATAGATATTGAATTTTATCGATCTAACTGTTGAATTGAAATTTCTCACTATATATATCAAGTGTATGAAATTTCATAAAATTGAAAGCGATTTGATACTTTACCATACCACTTTATTTTGACATATATACAATATATTTGTAAAAATACAAGTAAATATTGGTTGTTAAATTACATATCTAATTTTCTAAAATTTGGTAAATATTCATAAAATGTTATTCAATAGAGTGAGTATAGAATATTTACTCTTGGAGTAAGTGGATCCTCACTTATATATATATATATATATATATATATATATATATATATATATATATATATAGTAATACATAATTAAATATTTATGCTAATAATAATTTATTAAAATTAAATTCTTAATTTCTTGTAAAACTAAAAGTATGTACGCGTAGTTGATTATTTTTTTGGCAATAGAATTTTTATATCACATAAGGGAATTAAAGTTCCTCGTGAATGTGTGGGAACAAAATTCACATGACTGGTGGTCCTGTCGTAGGGTTCAAACTTGATCGGAACACGTATAACATATTCTACTTAACCCTCGAGTCTTAATATTCACTATGTTTATTAAGCCTCTATCAGAACTAATTATTTTAGGAAAAAATATGTAGACATTCCTGGAACTTTATCTTGTTTTGAACTAGCTCTTTGAACTTTCAAATTTATGCGAAAAGTCCATAAACATTTAAAATTAAAATTTGCTCGCAATCATTGACCATTATATCCATTAATTAAGTTAAACTAGTAACTAATACACATTTTAAAATATCTAATTGCTCCAATTTATTTTTAAAAATCTTAATTTTTTGTCGATAAATTTATTTCATATTTATCAAAAATAAAATATTGAATAAAATTAAATTAAATAGTATTTTAAAATTTTTTAAATGATATTAACAAATTTAAAAGCATCATGTACTTCGTTAAATAGCAGTCACATGATGAATATCTTTGCTTATGTATGGAATGGTTCATTCACAAGTTTTGAAGGAGTTTAAACAAGATTTAGGTGAATATTCAGGATTTTTCGCCCTTTTTTGTCCCATTATTTTATCGAAGTTATCATTGCTAATTTGCAAGTTGTATATAGTGGCCTTCAACTAGCATATATACTAATCTTTATAACTATCGTCACAAATTACTTGGGATAGGAGATCATCTTTACCAAGGGATGATCGCCTACTTAACTACGGACATAAATCGATTTGAACCCTAACACAAGTATCTAAATCTGAGCACCTTTATTAATTAATATAAATGAAGTTTGAGAATTTTTGTTAGTTAATTAAGAGCAATAATCATTGATTTAACAATTCTTAGCACGAGAATATTATTTATTATTTGAGTGGGCTATCGTAATTGAATTTACCTCTCAAGTCTCAATAATGGAGATAAGTAGAGCAAGAGTGTTGCTATCAGAGAGTGATACTTACAACCCGTGATCCTCAAGTTAGGCATTATAAACACCGGATTGAGATGGACATACTATGCAATTTAGCTCCTGCAAGATACATATGGTTGTATTGTATTTGTATGCATATAGTCAGAGTCACATAAAGAATGATAAATGTTTGAACTCCATGACTTAGGTTAATTACGCTGGAAATGCAATCAATCTTTCATACGAGAAGACGACATTAGTTTACCAACCAGTTAGAAAAATCAAGAGTTATGATAATACGTAGCCAATGGTGTGGTGCAGGAGACAGACTCGCGTCAAATAATGTTTAGCTGTCAACATTTATTGACAAACCATTCATCATACAGGTTATAATCAGTCATCAGAGTACTATCAATAACAGTCTCGAATTATTGGCATCGGATTCCTATTATTTGATACGATTAGCTACAACAGGTTAATTTGGAACTCAATACTGGGATAATGATGTTAGCAAATAATTAATCATATACATAAGACTCCAAAATTGTTTGATTGATATTCCAAGAGCCAAAGTAAAATTGTAGGCGACTGAGTGGATTGATGTTTTAACCCAACGGTTTAGTTTAACGGTTAATGTGTGGGGCCGTACGTAGGTATAATCATACATATTTAATTTTTTCTGTGTTAATTATTTGGGGCTACATTACAAGAAATACCTCTATAAACCCCTTATTTTAAAGGAGATAAATTAGTTGAAATGCGCTTAAGTTGGCCTGAGCATTACTTGACCGCAGCATTGGGAAAAAAAAAAAAAAAACGAATATAAAATGATAAGTGGTCTAAACTAGTTTTGGTCTCTATACTTGAAGGTACCTCAAAATATACAGAGGTGATCTAGAACTCTGGTGATAAGTGTAGCTCGTCCACGGAAAGGGGTATCAAGTATCAATAAAGCACTGTGAAACTCAAATGTGTTAGAAAGTTAAGGCTGCCCTATATATATCAAGAATAGATTTTCTCATATAAAAATTTTACATGATTTTATTCTTTGTAAATTTTTATAATTGATTAAACTCTTATTTGCTTTTGTCCTAACCTTCCATTTCTGATCAACGTTAAAAATTTATGTACAATCAAGTATGAAAATTTTACATGAGAATTCTGTCTCTTACCTCCGTCCTCTTCTTTGTTTAGCTAATAAAAATTTAGCATGCAAAATAAAATACAGCAAAATGTGAAGAAAAATGACAGAAATTACTTATTGTATTTTGTCTTTTATATATATATATATATATATTTGGATTCTCTAAAGTAAGTTTCTTTATACAGTTAGAAAGTAAAAAATTATTTATCCATGAATCAATATATTGTATTGTGTGTTGGTTTTATCAAATAATTTAAAGATAAATAATCCTTCACATTTTCACTTTACAAATTTTACTTTAGGGAGTCTTAATTCAATTTCGTTGGCTGAGTGAAAATAAAATAGAGACCAAGTACTGAGAACTTTTGTCCAAAAAGAGGATAACACCGCGGTGGGTTGATCTCGAGTTTATATGATTAAAAGTTTAGACTTATAGTTATCAAATTTTCCTTATCCATTTGTCCACTTGTAAGTGTCCATTTAAAAGAAAATTTTTGTCCTAAATTATTGTTGTTTAAAAACTTTAAGTGCTTTTTACAGCTTTGCCTTTTTTTATTTCGCCAATCTAATTGCTAAATATAGAAAATATTGAATGTTTTACAAATGTATTTATTATTTTGAAAATATAAAAAATTCATTATTTTCCTTATTTAGAAATTAGAAGGATGTTTTGGGAGGATATATTATTACTTGTTATATTTAATAGGAAAAGAGAGAGAAAGATTAAGGATCATTTAATTAATTAAATTACACTATATTTTTTGACGAGAAATTACACTATATATATATATATATATATATATATATATGAACTTATTTAATAAATACTTAATTATTTTATGCAAAAACTTTGAAAAATAGTTATAAATAACCAACAAGGATTGGGTGTTGTAAGTGAAGCTTTGGTACAAATTAGTGGGAAAGAGATCCGAATCTCTAACCTCATATGTACTTTCTAAAACTCTTATCATTAGACCACTTCTAATAATTTAAGAGTCTCTTAGTTAGAACAAAGTCGAAAGATAGTGTTAAAAAATGTTTAAATATATTTTTAATCCTTATAAATATGAATTGTATTAATTTTAATCTTGCTAATATTTTTTCTTTGATTTTGATCCCTTTTTTTCTATTATTATTTATTTGGTCCCTGCTATTCAAACTAGTATGAATTAGTGATATTTATAAAGATTAAAAGAAGATAAAGAAAATATTCATAAGGACAAAAATAATATTTCTAATATTTTTACATATTAAACACATGCTCTAAATATTTATAAGAACTAAAATTTAGAATGACGAAAATAAAAAACAAAATTAAGAAAAAAAAAGAGGGACCAAAGTAAAAATATAAATTTTAGAGAGATTATAATCAAAATGTTATATATTTATTAAAATTAAAAATATATTTAAATTAAAAAAATTACAAGGACTTATTATTGTTTTTGGGGGGTCAACTTAAATATTTAATTTATATGCACTGACAGTGTAAAAATTTTTTACACTATCATTTAATTATATACTAACATATAAGCAAGCATACATAACATTCACTCTTATTACTCCAAAAATTATGCAAATAGAAAAATGTGATTAGATAATAGTATAAAATAATTTTACACTTTCAGCATATAAAAATTAAACTCTCAACCTAATTATGAAGTCTTCCTCATATTTAGGGAATTTACCGGTCACAGTGGCAACTAGATCCGAAGTGACAATTAACAATTATTTGGTCCCTTAGTTATTTGGGCATTGCAGACAAATTAGCCTTTAGGGTCCGTTTGATTTAACTTTTAGGAGAATGTCTTTTAAAATAATATTTTTTAAAAGAGGACCTTTTAGAATAATTACTTTTAAAAGAATAATTTTTATTTAGTTTGATATGTCAAAAGTAAGTTTAGAAGAATAAATTTTGTTTGGATATGATAAAACAAAATTACTTTTGGTATTGATGTGAGAGTACTAGTAAGATTCCTTTTTAAAAGGTCTTTTTCTAGAATGAAAAGTAACTTCAAGAATACTTCTCCCAAAAGATCTTTTTAGAAGGCCTTTACATACCAAACACATTAGTTACTGTATATTTTCATTCTGATTTCAATAAAAGGCCTTCTAGGCCTCCCAAAAATGTAACCAAATGGGCATTAAGTAATCTAGATGATAAAAAGAAGAAAGGTCATAGAAGTAAATGAATTTTGGAGTGTGTTTATTTTAGTTTTTTTATTAAAAAAAAGTAAATTTTTGAGCTTTTAATATTTAGAGAAGTTATTTATCTCACCTTCTACTCAAAAATAAAATTAAAAAAATTTAGTTTATGAATAAAAAATTAAATAAATAACTTTGTTAAAAAATAAATTTTTTAGTAGTTAAAAAATAATTTTTTATCAAAAAAACTGAAACAAATGCACTCTAAGTTTAAGTTGTTACTCATGATTAGAGTAAATTTTAAAGAGTTTTGTTATATTCTCCTCAAATATTCTCCTAATAATTTTTTTGATACTTAATAAATAAAATATTAAATGAAAAAGTAAATGTATTTAATATCTTATGAATATCAATACTTTTCTTATTTAGTACTAGTAATTAGAAGGATTATTAGATAGACTGTTTTATGAGGATTTAGCATTTCTGAATTCTTAAATTTGTTTTTTGAGAAAAACAATGTCAAACGCAAAAAATAGATTAAAATCTCATATCCTGTAGTAGTATTCTTTGAAAATTACAAATATTGGTTATATATTTTTATCCAAAAAATATTAGTTATATATTTTTTTAATAACTAATACATCTGGTGATTATGATCTAACGTATAGGTGATATTTTTTATTCTTTAAAATCGCATTAGGAGTTTTTAAAACTTTTCATTTGTCAAAACTAATGTGTTTGTCACTGGTTTCTCAATAATAAATTTGACCACTTATTCTTTCATTATTGGTAAATAAAAATATCAATTGAGGTTTTATCGAGTGATAGCAGGTTAGTTTACTATAATGTCACAAATCACGGTTCGAATCTCAGCTGAGAGAATTGCCCACATATAATTGCTCCACAGTAGTTAAACAGGATTATCTTCGGTAGGGGGATACTTTTGAGAAATTAAAAAAAATGAAAATATTGATTATATTGCAATAAAAAAAATTCTAATAGTTTTTATGAACAGGTGAAATTGTATGAATCATGGATAGGTTTTATTTCTTTAAATAAGAAAATAAGCATATCAAAATTGAAGTCAATATGATCACAAGTTTAAATTTAACTTGTTGTTTGTTGGAAATATTTTCATTTAATAATTAATAAGAAAATGTCGCAATATTATCATATTTGGGTTTTTGTAGTTAAAAAATCTGCAATTTTTAATATATGTGACATCATATAATTGATAATTTGTCTAAAATGTGAACTTACTTATACTTTTGGATCAAAATAGACACGAACAATTTTTCGTTTTCTTATGGGATACAGGATCTACATATTGGTCTCGTCGATAAGGCCCTAGATCCCTTAAATATAAGGTTTTCTATTTCAGGATCTATATATCTGGGAAAAAATACAGTTAAAAGAAGTCTCTACTTAAATATTTGATCATATCTTAGGAGATTAGTCTCTCATTTATCACTCGTCTAATAAGGGAATACTTTGAGAAATAAAGAACTATATATTTATACATTCAATTAATCAATAAATTTCATAATTATATGAGCACACAACACAACTGATATAAAATCAACTGAACCCAACATAATAAGTAGGTTGGTCACCAACATTAACCAAATTATTGATTTGATAGTCCGTAGGTTAAGGAATTTGTTAAAAAAAAAAAAATTATGGGAATGATTGGTTAACTTTCTATTTTTATTTCATGTTGATATATTGTTACTAATAATTATAAAAAAACTGACCTTATTTTTATCCTGTTTGGTGTTTTTCAAGTTTTTGTGTAAGAAATTGTTAAAAAAATATTATTTTTTCTCTACTTATTATAAAATTCTTAAAAAATTAAGATTAATATAAAAATAAGATAGGATTTTTATAATTAATAGTGAAATTATATCAATTAAAAAATTCAAAAATAAACCCAACAGACCCTAGAATGTAAACTCAATACTGGAATTATTTTATTTTTGGTTGTGCAATGTTATCTTTTATTCTATATAATTTCAAGCAAGGGCCTAGGTTATTGTAAGCGCCACCGTTTGCGACCCAAATTTTAGGTAAAGACAAAATTTTAGACTTAAAGAAGATTGTTAAGAAAATTTTTTAATTGCAATAGTATTTGAGATATTAATTGACATTAATATTTATCCTCATCAAAAAATCAAAAAATGTCATAATTTATATTAAAGAAAAAATAATTTATAAAACAGAAATATTTTTTGGTATGAATTTATTTTAATACTAGTTGTATAAAAGGAATAAAGTGATTAATTTTTTTTATCCAAAAAAAAGAGTGATTAGTCTTTATTATATTTCTCTCTTTAATTTTTTTCATCTCCGTAATTTCTGTCCTTTAACAAATTTTATTGATTAATTTGATTTCGTTCAACCTTTCGTCACTTTTACTTTTGTACCAATTAGCAGCTCTATTTATAAAATTTCTTATGTGCTCACATATAGAGTTAAAAAACAATTGTCCTGTCAAAGTGTATATTCTCAATTAAAATTAAAAATACTATTAAAGTAAGAAAGAATTTTTTTTTTTTTTTTGGGTTTCCTATAGGTCTTCTTTCACGAAAAATATGTGAGAGACGCATCTTTTGCGATGTAATAAGAGACACATATGGAAAAAGTGAGTAAAATGACAAAAATACTTAGATGATAGATCCCACATAATCATTGTTACTTTTGTTCATTTTTTTATCAAAAAACTTACTAGTATTTTTTAATAATACGTTGGTAAGTTTTGCATATATATACAAAATACAAAACTTACCTACCAACATTTTAAATAATACGCTGATAAATTTTGTATATATTACACAAAATTTACCAACGTGTGCATTGTTCATAGCGGTAAATTTTATTTTTTTTTTTTACAAAACTTACCAGCATATGCACTGTTCACACTATAAAATAGGCTGGTAATTTTTTTTTTTTTAACAAAGCTTACCAATGCAAAACTTACCAATATGTGTATTGTTTACGCTAGTAAATTTTTTTTTTGTTTTATAAAACACGTTGGTAAGTTGTTTTTATCTTTTATTTTTTACAAAACTTACTAGCATGAACCGTGCTCACGCTGGTAAGTTTCGATTCATGCTGGTAAGTTTTGTGTATATTACATAAAATTTACGAGCATGTCTGAAAAAAAATTTAAATAAAAGTAGTAATGATTATAAGAGACCTATCATACAAATATTTTTATTATTTTTCTCACTTTTCAGTATGCATCTATCATTTGTGCATCCTCCTATCAATTCTCTTCTTTCACCAAAGGCAATTCTTCTTGAACATTTGAGATCCTATAAATAGATATGACTCTTCCAATACTGATTACTCCATAGCCAAGACTCGAGCCTATTAAATAAAGCAAGAAAGAAATTATAACACATAGCTAACGTAATACACATTAAATAATGCAAACTTCTCTTTTTTGGAGGGCAGTGTACAAGCACCTAGGAATCTTAGCAGTTAGTTGTCTGCATAGTATTTGTTTTTATTTCTTCGGATATTAGGCAGCAGTGGGTTTTTAATTCGTTCAACCAACTTGTATTGTGCCTTTGTTCATTAAGGGCAAATATTATAAGATAATAATAAATTAGGACAACTTGTACGTGAGACATATATAATTACAGTATGTGTATTTTGCGGTTAATAATTTTTTCATTGGATAGTATAGTTGGGCTATGATTTTAAAAAAAATAAAAATAAAAACAGACAAAAAAAGCCTAAAACAATTCGCGTAAAGCTTTCGGTACCAATTACTGAAAATTCAGCATATCAGGCGACAAGAGTTACTTTCAATGATTAGTTCATGCACAGCCTCGATAGGCCATTGTGCTAACTTGTTGGGGCCGCATGAAGAATTGTTAATATTGTAATAATAGGTGTTTCTTGGCAATGGACGCACATAGAGACATAGAAATGTACGTATTGACATCACTGTTTTGGACGGGAGGAAAATTCAAGGATTATTATTGGCCCAGATGTGGACACCACGAAGAATGTGGAAGCACATCCATGCACCCGTACAACTTTATTTTATTATTATTAGTATTATTATTATTATTGTGATGATCGATTATTACAATGGTAGGCTTTGATCCAGCATCGCTATCGCATTTTAGCAAGGCCCAAGTAGAAATTAGGATAGAAATAGGTTAGCTCAGGTCAAATTTTGGCTTTACCAAATTTGATATATATTTTGAGTATGTAGTCTGAACCTCACTTGTTGTTTGATATAGGCTTTTTTTTTTTTTTTTTTCATAAGGTCTAACTTAGTTTTCGTAAAAGTGTAGCCTAACTTTAAAATTTATCTAATAAAGTGGTTTTTAAAAAACAAAACTTCAATTCAATCCAAACTGTCGTGGTTTTGATCAATTTTCGATTTTTCAAGATGGTTTTAATTGGGTTAAATTAGATTTAACATTTCTATCAACAAACAATAGTACGACTATAGCTTACCCATAATAGTGGCAGTTTGTAATAGGAACCCAAAGTGATATTTGTGTATGTGAACCATAAGAAGGTGCAAATATTTGGTTCAATGGTTTGTACCGGTAGTTGATGGTGGTGCAGAGGAGTTGCGACCATGTCTCCGTGTACAACAAGACATAGGGTGTGTTTGGATAAGATTTTTTTTGCCTAAAAAATCGAATTTTTCACTAAAAAAAATTGCTTTTGACATGTTTAAATAAATTATTAAAAATAATTAAAATCTAAAAAAAATCTGTTTTTAGCATTTTTATAAAAACTGAAAAAAGTAGTTTTTGAAAAAAAATTAGTTTTTAATTTTTTTAGTTATATATAAAATTTCAATTTCAAAATCTGAAACAAACGCACCCATAATAACATATATGAGAATTGCGACAAGTTTGCAAGGAGCTGCGACCAATCTACAAGGAGCTGCGATTGTGATATGTGAAAGGGTGAGGCAACGAGCGATCAACGAGTAGTTGGCAGTGTATGTATGTGTCTGATGATGAAAGGCCAAAACTAGGTTGATTATGGGCAGCTGAAACAATCAGTGCGGATGACATATGGTTAGGTTAGGGTATTATCATTCGAGTTTTGAAAAAATAATGAAATAATTAAAATTTATAATAATAATAATAATAATAATAATAATAGGTCAATTTGTTAGGCTAGTAAGTTTTTTTTATGACCTAAAGTTTAAATAGGCTTTTGAAAAACCTTGGATTAACTTATTTATTAAACAGATAATGCAAAGACCTATTTCATGTTAATCCAAAGGCCCTTGATAGACCATTTTGGCCTATTCTCATCCTTAATATTTAGTGACATATGTTGCATGTAATGTAAATAAAGTTGTATCTTGACTGCTTAATTTTTTAATTTTATCTAAACCACTAATATATGAAACTTTACTGAATCCAATTAATTTGGCTCAAGTTAAGTCGGTCTGGTATGAGAAAATTTTTTTTCAATACTAGCTAATTTTTTTTTATTTACAAAATTCAAATATAAAATCTTATTTAAAGAAAGCAAGTGACAAAATATTCCAACCAACTAAACTTTGATTTGAACCACCAAACTTTGGACAGGGGTAAGCGTTCCGTGCATTTATACTCTTTTCTGCATTTATAATTGTTATTTAAAATTATTATCCTAAATTA
The DNA here is from genome assembly GCA_031439595.1 of Pterocarpus santalinus. Lineage (NCBI taxonomy): Eukaryota > Viridiplantae > Streptophyta > Magnoliopsida > Fabales > Fabaceae > Pterocarpus > Pterocarpus santalinus. The sequence continues at coordinate 67,510,634 of CM062532.1, forward strand.
TTTATCATTTCAAAATATCAAGATTCATTAATAATTTATTTTTATTCTTTTGACTTAGTAATAAAGGCAAAAAATAATTTACTAAAACTAACTCATCTATTTTACATATAAATGTATTTAAACATTGTAAATAGATTAAACTAATAGAGACTAGTATTGTGAGTGCCGATAATTATTTCGTCCCTTGATGTTAAAACACTTGACAACTATGAGAGTGGTGTGATTTGAAAATAAAATAAAATAAAATGGCCGTAATTTGTCGTAAAACAAGAATTTGGGATTGAAGATTTGAATCCGCTGGCATAAAGATTGTTGGCTTTTGAAGGAGCATCCCTTAATTGACAAGGCCTTGATTGCAACAATATCTTAATTGCGTTTCTCTCATTACGTCATTTGATTTCAAATAGGTTGTACTCAGCTAGAATACATGACTACATAAGTGCGCTTATATATTACTCATACTAGGTACCCACCTTTTCGGCAACAACACTTTCTTTTTTTTTTTTTTGTTAATCAAATTTTCGGCAGCAACAATGCAGCTACAACAGAGAAGCTTGATTAATTTTCTTTAAAAGAAATTGACAATTTTCTAATAATTTATCGAAGGATTTGGAGTGATCCGTAATAGTCTTTGGCAATTAATTTTTGATAATTTTTTTCCTCAGAAAAGAAAAATAAAACTAGCCGCAAAATAATTGGTAGAAGTTTTATTTCTTTGTAAATAAAATGATTACGCAAAATTTATTGGAGTTAAAAATGGTAGACGGAATTACCAAAAAGAATGGTGGGTGGCACTGGAAGAATTTACGCACGTTGTTGGACACTTGGGACTTGTATTTCTGGAGGCATGCGGATTGAATGGCTTGTGCATGCTATTCGAATTTCTTTTAGAGTTGGGAACTTCTGAACGACTTTGCGTATAGACTTAAATTTGTTGAAATTCTAGATTTAATTTTAGGTTGTATAATTAATTAATTAATTATACATCAAGGAGAGAGAACACAGAAACAAGCAAATCGAGTGGTGAGAATATGAGATGGAAACAGAAGAGGAAGTGAGCGGCAAGGCTCTACGCCCCGTCCCGCGCGTGCCATCAATTGCATTTATCATATTCTTCTTGTGGCCTCTTTTCTTTTCATGTTTTCAACGAATCATTCATTCTAATGGTTTTTTTTTTTTTTTTTTTTGACGCGGAAATTCATTCTAATGGTTAATATAACCAAAAGAAATTTATTTTAATTTTAATATCTCTATAAAAAAAATGATTTTAATACATTATCATTGTAAGCTGCTTTTAATATTAATTATATCTTATTTTTATAAATAAATGATTTTAATAACATATTTATATGTATGAGATAATTCTATAAACAAATTGTACACTAAAAAAAAAAATCAAAATTAAATTAATTTCAGAATCCTGTTTTAGTTCAGAATTAATTGATTTTTCCTTGTTTGTAAAGGATATCAATTATTCGATTTCGATGCGATGTCACACCAACCAACAGCGTGGGCCTGATCTTATAGTAAGTTTCGTCTGTCAATTATTGTGGATCTTCAGCAAGATATTGACTGACTGTACTCAACCTGTTATTTCGGCCTCTGTTTGTTTGTTTCCCATTGGCCTTTGGTATTTTTATTTGGAAAATATATACTTTATCCTTTGGATAATTTATATGTATTTTATTTTCTCATATTTAAAAATGTATAACTCGATATTTTAATATTTTTAAATTATATAAATGAGAAATTTTGTTAACTCTATTGTTAAATTAAACTCAAAATTCGAAACTCATTCATATTTGTCATTAGGCTCCAAGAGCATTCTATAATTGTTTCACTTGAGTTTTGGATTATGATAGTACTGATAATTTAATAATAGATGAAAAAAATGTATTGATTAATCTCTTTTTATGTGATATATTATAATATTTTTTAAATTTAGTTAGATTAAAAATTATAGTTAAATATATTTAAAAATTTTCAGTTAATTTTAGGATTATACAGATAAAAATTAATTAATTTAAAAAATAATCAAATTTTATTTGTATAATAATCTTTACATTTCAAAAGTGACAATATTTTATCTGCATGATATTGAAAATTTTATCTATGATACCTAAAAACTTTCAATTAATTTTAGGATTATATAGATAAAAATTAGTCAATTCAAAAAGTAATTAGATTTTATCTATATGAAATTTTATATGTGATACACAAAAAGTTTCAATTAATTGCAGAATCATACAGATAAAAATTAGTTAATTCAAAAGTGATCAGATTTTATCCGTATAATTTCTAAAAACTTTATTTGTGTGATGCCTATAAATTTTCAATTAATATCAACAAATTGCGAAAAAAAATTGATTACTTTTAAAGTACGTTTAATCATATTTTTTAAATTTAGTTAAATTAAAAAAATATTACAATACACCATATGAAAAGAGGTATATGCATACATCCCTTCGATTTACCGTTAGATTTTCCAAGACCATGATGGTCCTTGAAAAATTGAACACCATGGAAGTCTTTACCTTGAATTCGGAATCAGAACTCACACTATTGAGGTCAAAACTCATATTTGATGGCAGAGTTAACAGAAAGTCTCATTTGAACAGTTTGAAAATATCAAAGTGTCGAATTACATATTTTTAAATATTAGGATGTAAAGTACATATGAATTATATTTTAGAGGAATAAAGTGTAATTTTTTTATTTTTAATTTATTTTTTGTCGACAACTAGTATCTAAACTCTATTATTAAGAATTCAACTCATCTAATCCAACTCGATGAATGCTCTTGAAAGGAGTAGGGATCTCACAACAAAGATTTTTTCTATTTCTAAAATTTGAATCTAAGATGTGTAATTGATCGATGAAGGCACTTACTATATTGACTAATCTTATATTATTTATTTACACAATCATCAATTATGTATAGGCATATTATTAAATTTATTTAATTATATTATAACTATTTCAAAAGCCATGTGAAAAATATGATTTAATTAATTAAAAATATAAAATATTTTATAATGACAACGTATCAAATTAAAATAATTTTTTAAAATATTTTAATATTAATTTTGATATACTAATGATATTAAAAATTTTATACTTTTATTAATTATATACTACTATATTATAAAAGTAAAATACTTTTTGTTGACATAGTAATTTATGATTTAATAACTACATAAATTTTTTTATTAATAATATATCAAAATTAAATTGAAATATTTTCCTATCTTTTAATATATATCTTTTAAGTTTTAGTTTAATATCAAAACACTTTGTGCAAAGGCTACCAGATACTCAGTAAGAAATTAGTAACTAGGCCATCCTGCAAATTAAAGTGCAAACAGACAAGGAACCTTTGTAGAACACTTAAGGTCGCCAAAAATGCATGAAACACGACAAGTATGACTGGTGCTAGTGATTAGAATGAAAAATAAACCGAAAAGATTCGTCATTAATTAAAATCTGTACAAAAGTTGCACCAAAAAATAAAAAGAAAAAAAGAAAAATTGTCTACTCTCCCAAAAATGCGTTAAGAAAAGGAGATGCTTAAAACGAAGATGTGCATGCCGAGTAAGGCAATTCGAGGATATGGCAGTACTGAGTTCAGTGGAAGAAAATCACATTCAATTTGCATATCCGAGGGGAAAAAAATTGCATGATATATGCTTCAGAGCTTTCAAAAGAACTGCACGTGTAGTCATTTTTTCCCCTTCAATTTCTTTATAGCATGTTTATTATTTTATTTAAAATTTTAAATTATGGTTTAGACAAAAATTATGAGGTTTTTTTTTTCCTCAAATTATGATTTGAAAATTTTAAACAAGAAATTAAACATCTATCCATTCATATCAATCCTATTTTTTCCACATAAGAACTAAATTTATATTAAAACCAGTAGTCTCTTATCCTTGATCTTAAGATTTCTGAACTCCCAGCTTGAGGGGAAGTATCACACGTGTGTAATAATTAGTTTGTTGTTAGTGGAAGTTATGTTAGTTACTGAAAGGTTAAGCTAGTTATGGCCCAGTAACAACTCTCTCATGTATATAAGCCACTCTCCTAAGTTAATCAATTCATTTCTAATCTGTTTTGAAACTGATCGATTAAGGACCACGTTCTAAGCAAATAATTTATACAGTGACAAATATAAATATTTACGGTGAGAATCCCTTTTTATGTGTAACTGTCCCGACGTTAAACTTATAGCTAGCATATCAAAGTTCTTAATTATCATATATTTCGCCACTAACAAATGCATAATGTTCTCTCTCTCTCTCTCTCTCTCTCTCTCTCTCTCTCTCTCTCTCTCTCTCATACATATAAATCACATGAAAACTACTTTCATGGACGCTTGGTTCTTAGCTAGCCACCGTGTACATCAAATAATTAGCTTGATATACAGGATAATCGATAATGTAGTTTATTGGATCACCAAATAATAATCTGATCAACTGAATTGTCTTTCCTAATGCCAAAAACAAATAAGAAGAGCTTGCACTTTTCACAAGTAACTAGAGCGTCAGATCAGCGCGGGCATGCATGTCCTCATCTAAAAAAGCTCTCCGCCGATCATGGAACACGACAGTATAAATCCAATCAATATGTGCATTATATATCTTAGTTTCAAAGAAAAAATTGTTTTACTTTATTAGTTATTCTGAAAAATTAAGAACATTTTAATTGTTTTTTTAATTTCATCCTTGTCTCTAAATATTTTTACTAAGTATACATATATATATATATATATATATATATATATATATATATATATATATATATATATATATTAAAGTTGTTTAAATGTAATAATCATAGTTAAAAAAAATCGGACCAATCAGCTCAATCAGAAACTAGACCTCAAGCCAGTCCAATTATTGCAAAAAAATCGGAAGTAAAAAAACTGGTGAATCTGTTGACCCCATTGGCTGATTTGATTTAAGAAAAAAAAAAGATGATTTTTTTAAATATTTAGTTTATTTGACCTCATACTCTTTTAAAAAGAGTATAGAGGAGATCAATATAAAGTATTGTAATAAATAGATATTTATAGTTGTTTTACTTTTAGAAGTAGGAAATTTGTTCACTAAAAGGAATTTTAATAATAAAGACTCTTAGTTTAAGTAATGTGGGATTTGAGTACTCCATGCTTCAACTCCCATAAATAAAATGCTCTTGTATCATAAAAATATAAGGATAATTTTTTTAAAATAATAATTATATGTGTATATAATTTATATATAACTAATATTAATTTAATATTGAGTTGATATAAGCTATAAAGTATGTTAGCAATGTTCTAAAAAAATTAGCTTAATATTAATATCATCAATATATCATATTCAAATTATATTTTACTTTTTATTCGTATTGTTTAATAATTTTTATTTATTTCATAGTATATAATTAATCATATATGTATATTTATATAAATATATTCTTTATTATATATATTTTGATTAAAACTGATTGAATCAATGAACCTTTGATTTAGTACCTTGTCTAATTCGATATCTAGTATACTAAGATTGATGATACTTGATCACTTTATTAATTTACGTACAAAATCCTTAAACGACTAATAATATTTTAAAACGCAGGAAATAATTGTAAAACATAGATAAATAAATTGTCGATCTCTCTTACTATTGTTTGATCTGCCTAACAGTCCAAAGTAGCTGCATACTTAACTTTTTACTGTACGTTCATGTCAACGTCTATCTTTTATATATGCTTTGGAATGTTCCATTGAGTCAATAATGGGTTAAATCTTAATTGCAATGTTTATATATGCTTGTTATTTGGTACATAATGTTTATACATGCTTCTTCTAACATCGATCAGCTTCTCTGACTCAAATAAAAATTAAATTAAATTAACGATTAAATGAATCCAAATTGGATAAAGATCGCATAGCCACGAAGCCGAAGCACTCATCAAACAGAATATTTACATGCACCTTCTTCTTTTTATCTCTCATATGAGAACTTTGAAGTGAGGATTTGAGACAGGGCTATCCTTAATGAATTTCTTATTCTGCTATAGTACGCAACATAACCTATTATTTTAAAGAAATTCAAACTAACTTAAAGAAAAGGTAGTAGCTAGGACTGTAGGAGCTATCATTCTCAATATTTTTTAGGGTAAGCTAACATTCTCAATATGGCACATGAGGAGAGGGGGAAAAAACTATGCTAACTCTATGCAATTATACTCAGTCATATTGAGTATTATACTCTACATGACTTTTATTACATTTCTAATAATGACATAATATAATACCTTACTGAAAATCATGATCATGCGTTTGGCAGAATTTGAGTCTCTAATGAACATTGATTAAATCATTGTACTGTAATTGATAGCATGTTTGGAAAAACTTTTAGTAGCACTAGAATCGATTTTAAATGGCTAAAATTAATTTTGATCAAATTTTGGATTGTTTAGTTATATATTTTTAGAATCAATTCTTATTTCTAGAATTGATTTAGAATTAATTTTGGAAGAAGTGAGAATTTTTTACTTCATGTCAGAATTATTTTTAGAAGAACAATAAAATTTAAATCATTTTATCTCAAAATCAATTCTATTCAAATCAATTCTACAAAAGCAGAACCAAACACGTTATGAAAATTTGTGATGATACAAAGCAAAAGTAAAGCCAATGAATCTAGCCAGCTTTTTCCTTCGCCTTAAACCTAAAACTTAGTAACATACAGTTAATAGTTTCACAATCTTTGTAATTAAGAAAAATACATGGCGTTGAGTGTTGGAACAAGTATTCTGACTCTTGATGACGCTTCTTTTTTTTTTTGTTTTTTTTTTTCCTTTTAACGCTTAAAGAACGTCGTTTTATCCATAATCATACGCAAACAATGATCTTAATCGGTTGAATTCAAATATAATTCAAAAGGTTTTACTTTGAAATTGTTTTAATACTTGTTACGTCAGCCCCGTCGTGATTGTTGAGAAGAATATTCCTCTTGTGCGTTGTTGAATATTCTATTGAAAGAATTCCAGACGAGGTCCCAACTCCATAACGACTCATCTTTGATTTCAATTTTGCATTTTATTTGCTACTTTAATTTCAACTATGACAATGAAAGTTATAAGTTACCTTTTAAAATGAACGCTATCATTATTATCAAGCGAATTAAAGCAATGTAACGTTTCCACCAAGTTTCCCCCTTCACCCATAGACTACAAATTAAAGCCCGCCACATAGTTGCATCGAAGACTGCGTTTCTAATACGCTGTGGAGTTTAGCATACATCACACTAATAAAACCTGAGGGCTTTGTGCCCTGTGGACCTTAGTTAGTTTTGATTCCTTAAAATATGAACCAATGAATTCTTAACATATGTATCAAGCTATAAATTCTTAAACGCAATGATTAATTACTTGAAGTTTGATACCTGAAAACAATGTATGGATCAAACATAGTTGGACTTTCATTCTTAAAATACGTATTACGGGTGTGAAAACTTCCTATGTGATATGAGAGGAAATCATTGCACTTGTCATAGGAGAAAAGAAAGTTGTCTCTTGCTAAAATTAGGGCATACCCTATACCTCAATAAAAACTAACAATAATATTATGGATAATTTGTTGATGAGGTCTCACGCAATTCTTCCTTTTTTTTTTTTTTTTAAAGGTTGAATACTTGCTGAACAATGTTGATCCACATAGATGATTACCCCTATCTATAAGTTTTACTAATAATTGTAACCAACAACGTGTAAATTACCTCTAGTCATTTTTCTCAAAAAACATTTTCTTTTTTTTTTCCGTCATTTTGTTTTTTGGCCCCATTCTTTACGAGGCAATGTGGATCATCACTGAGGCAAAGGCCTACTCCACAAATCTTGTTTTCTAAAAAATCTTCTTTTATTTGGTCGGTTTTTTTTTTTTTGGTCATTGGGGAGCTTGAACCCGGGTTGGGATTTTCCCTTTTTTGGGGGTTGTGATTTAACTCTTTTTTTTTCCTGGTCGAAAGGATAGGGACTTTTCTGTTTTTGTCGACGAGTTGGGATTTTTCTAAAAAAGCTAAGAAAGTGGAAGAGAATTAAATGGGCCCAATGGTTAGCATCCAGTACACGTTAACCCAATGTCCTCTGATAGCTAACACTAGATGCATCCTCAGCAAACTAGATTCGTAAATAGAAACATATTGCAAGACCAAAAATAGAAGACTAGAAACATATTGATGACCCATAAGACCTTTGGACAAAACTGGCAAAGCCCAATTCTAAAATATTCCCAACTGGAACAACTGCCAAACTGCAAAACGTTGCTAACATAATTAAAATTAAATTCCTTGGCATGGAAACATAAAGGGGTGGGACTAAAATTCAGGTCTGGAATGATATTGGATAAGCCAATCGACCTTTGATTAAGTAAATTGACTATAACAGCACTGAGATTGATACTTTGTGTGTCTGAAACATTTCAACATATCACCCAATGAACTTAAAAAGACTGCAAACTTGTTTTGTTAATAGACTCCCTTTCATGCATTATCCCCTCCATGAAGGAAGGTTGTTACACAAGATAAACTAGCTTGCAAGGCTACTCCTTCTGGCAAACGGTCTACCAATTTCTTTACCAATAATCATAGGCATATGCCACTATGTTAATAATGTAGTAGTTACCACTTCCCAGGAAACACGGGCAATGTTTTTTATATACTGGCAGCAATTACTGCAAAACAGCTTAAAGAAGATATGCTAGTCAATTGGCAATTGCAGCCCAAGTCTTTATATTTTTCGTTTCCTCAATTTGTTCATTTGTTCATTTTAACCAACCAATCTATTAATCAAATAATGATAATATTTCATTCAATATTTTTTATTGAATGATAACATGTTAAAAAGTTATTGTTAGATAAAAAACATAACAAGTCATAAACCAACATAAAAATTCATTGTAAAAGCTAAACTTTACACCCATTTTTACTTTAGTCAATGAAGTAGTAAATGAATTCCATATCATACAAAATGATAACTAACTAACTTATGAATAGAAAAAGTATTAGTTGTTAATCTAAAACGTGTAAAACATATAGAATTTGAATGTGGATAAAAACATTTTCTTTCTTTTGAATTGAATGAATGATAATAGTATTTGCTCATTTGAATTGAATGAATGATAAAAACGTGTAACTTGATTGAATTTCGTTGATGCATCATCAATGAGTACAAGAACAAGAATTAAATGAATGAACACTATGTGTCCCATGGTAGTGATACTTACCCTTTGCAGCTGCTAGCTAAGGAGCTAACCAAAGCAGATCACTTGGCATCAGATTTGCTAGCTTATATGTTTCTGTTCCAAATCCAACAATCACACTAACGCTAAAACATTATCACTCTCTTCTGCTTCCTCTGACTCCGAGAGCCTGAGATAAGTACAATGTTGTCTTTGTATGTCCCACCATTTTTACTTGTACTTCTTTCCCTCCACGGATCCACTGTCCCGTTTTCATCCTCATCTTATCTCAGTTCAAATCTCATGGTTTGGACCAGAACACCGCCCAAAACGATGTTGCTCACTAGTTTTTGGATTTCCATTGCCATTGCCATTGCCATTTGCCAGTGACTTTCACACTGTTCAGTTGCTACATCTTTTCCTTTGCCATATATTTCTCCCTTTGTCCCTCTGGGACCTCAAACCATGGTTCCTTGAGAAGGGTCCTGTGCTGTGCTCTCAAGTCACTTTCAGTTATCTCCTTATCATATCATATATCATATCATCCCTTATTCCCTACCCTTTGGGGTATCACCACACTGATGTCAATAGCTGGCAATTGTCGGTGACTCCCTTTCATCTATGTCCTTTATGCTTTTCCCATTTTGTCCCACAACCCCAACTCCCCCACTTGCTCTTATGCTACCAATTCCATGTGCATTTAGTCTTACTTAGTGAACCAAACTACACTTGCAGCCTCTTTCACTTTTGGAATATATTTAATTGGATTTGGTCTTGCTGTTGCTCTCATTTATTACAATCATTCTGTCAACAATGGTGCTCTTTTTTTTTTTTTTTCCAAATTATTAATGTGTATTTATTTGATTTAATAATGGTGTTTCTTTTATGAGGGATGTGCTGCAGGTCCCACAAAGTGCTAAAGATGTTTCAGTCATGCTTATTCTTTTGGGGTGATTCATTGACTTCTTTCTTTTTCTAATTTAATGTCAACTTTCTGTGCAGTTCTTGTTTCCTGGTTCTAACCTGCATCCATCACGTATTTGCTTTGTAGGAGCATGAGTCATTAAACCAAACTTTGAATCAGTGGGTAGTGTGGTGAGAAAATTTTGTGGTTTGACTGAGCAGTTTCTTTGCATTGCGAGTTCTTGAATTCATTTCTCTTTATCTTCTGCAAATTCTGAAGTCATACTAGAAAAGGTGATTCTTTTTGCAGTGGCAAGAAGAATGACAAGAGGAAGATCAGATGGGGACTCAAGAAAACGGTTGGTCACAACTGTGTTGGTTGTGGTGATTGTTGGTGCTTTCTTCTACTTCTATTCCAGGGATAGTGGCTCATCCCCTCTTGAGTATGGTAGTAAATCTTTGAAAGACTTTGGTTCGGGAGAGGACCAAGATGCTGATGAACCTTCCTTCGTACCTGGAGGAGGAGAGGACAATGCTATACCAAAGACGATTCCAGTGAGTTATCTCAGAGTCTGAACTTTGAACTGTGTTCATTTTGTTTGCCATCCACAATATACCTGAATGTTAGCTTCTACTTTCTACCAAGAAAAGCTCTAGTTTTTTTAGTTTACTCTTTTATGTAACTTTTTTTTAAGGTATGTGATGATCGTCTATCTGAGCTGATTCCCTGCCTGGATAGAAACCTCATATACCAAACAAGATTGAAGGTTGATTTGTCTTTGATGGAACACTATGAGAGACACTGTCCGGTGCCTGAGAGGCGTTATAATTGTTTAATTCCTCCTCCTCAAGGGTACAAGGTGACCCTCCACTCTCCAGGCATTGCTTATTTATTAGATGAAAGTTCATAGTACGTGGAAATTTTCCTTGCTTAGGCTTTTTGTTACTTATGTTGTTCTTGATAATAATAGATTCCAATCAAGTGGCCCAAAAGTAGAGATCAGGTATGGAAGGCAAACATACCTCATACTCATCTTGCAACTGAGAAGTCTGACCAGAACTGGATGGTTGTAAAAGGTGAAAAAATAGTTTTTCCTGGTGGAGGAACCCATTTCCATTATGGTGCTGATAAATATATTGCATCCATTGCTAATGTAAGGTCCCTATCTGGGTTGAGAATCAAATGGTCACCAAAGCATAAAAAGTTTCTTACTTAGGTGATAGTATAATATAACATTATATTCACAATTGTAACTTCTTGCAGATGCTCCATTTTCCAAACAACAATATAAACAATGGAGGGAGACTCCGGTCTGTTCTTGATGTTGGATGTGGAGTTGCAAGCTTTGGAGGATATCTCCTTTCTTCTAATGTAATTGCAATGTCATTAGCACCAAATGATGTTCATGAAAATCAAATCCAGTTTGCCTTGGAGAGAGGAATTCCAGCATATCTTGGTGTGTTAGGGACCCTAAGACTCCCATACCCCAGCAGATCTTTTGAACTTACACATTGTTCTCGCTGTAGAATTGATTGGCTTCAAAGAGATGGTATACTTCTCCTTGAGCTGGATAGGTTACTCAGGCCTGGAGGTTACTTTGCATACTCATCTCCTGAAGCATATGCACAGGATGAGGAGGATCGGAGAATATGGAGAGAAATGAGTGCTCTTGCAGTGCGAATGTGCTGGAAAATAGCTGCTAAGAGGAACCAGACTGTCATATGGGTCAAGCCTCTTACTAATGACTGCTACTTGAAAAGAGAGCCTGGTACTCAGCCTCCACTCTGCACACCTGATGATGATCCTGATGCAGTTTGGGGAGTTAAAATGGAAGCTTGCATTTCACGTTACTCCGGTCGTAAGTGATATATATTTCCCCCCATTCATACAATAATTCAGTCTGCTTCTTAATAGCTAGATCACTAGATGTTGCTGAAGAGGATGGTCTCAGATGATTAGTAGTTCTAAAATATGATTATGAATAATAAATGATGAAGCAGCAACTGCAGCAAAAGCACTGGCTCATGTTCATGCAGTTGTATACAGTAGTTGTACTCTGGATAGGTCCATGTTCTCTCTGGGTACAAATACAATACACATGACCATACAGTTGCATTTTTGCATGCTCAATTAGCAATTGTTGGTATTAGTTAATATCTCTTGTGTACAATGCTGGTCTGTACAGAAATGCACAGAGCAAGAGGAAGCGGTTTGGCTCCTTGGCCAGCTCGATTGACTAGTCCACCTCCTCGACTTGCAGATATTGATTATTCTACTGAAATGTTTGAGAGGGACATGGTAATTTAAAATCTATCTTGTTCACCGTTTCTAATAAATTCAATAATGATTTCATTCATTCATTCATCATAAGGAAGTAGCAACAAGCCTGCAGGTAATTGAAAATATGAACAAAGATTACTGAGATCACATGTATTACCTGACTAAATTTTAGTATGAATTAGTTAAAGCCCCAACTGCTAAGTGCTGCCCAGGTGTCATTCCTTTCCACAATAGGTGTCTATAGGAAGACAATCCAAAGGTGATAACATATGAAAAATTCTTTATGTTGGTTAAATTTGTGGAAAATTTTGTAATTTTATTTTCCGGCTCTAAGATGGCCACGGACACAAAGCGACTAAGCTTCAAAAGAATCAATTTATTTTAGGACTGAATCTAAGGCATGATAGCTTGATAGGGTGGTTATCTGGTAATTTGCAAGTTACACTGGCCAGAACAAGCAAATCAATGTTCACTAGCTTTTAGTGTATGACAGAACTAACTTTGTGCAGGAAGTTTGGCAACAACGAGTTCATAATTACTGGAGTAAGCTAGGCAGTAAGATTAAGCCAGACACAATTCGGAATGTGATGGATATGAAGGCAAATTTGGGTTCATTCGCAGCTGCATTGAAGGATAAAGATGTTTGGGTTATGAATGTGGTGCCAGAAAATGAGCAAAACACTCTCAAGATAATATACGACAGAGGACTAATAGGAACAGTTCACAACTGGTATGCTCCCTTTCTTCGTAGAAAGCATGATCTTAGCATTGTATATTATGGCAACCCCTTGTTTTTCCATTTTTTGAAAATACTTCCAATGGGGTAAATGATGGACATAAAATGCAAGATAACAATACAAAGCACTTTTGACTTAAATATGTTTTTAATCCATATAAAATTAATAAATTTTGATTTTAGTTTTTAAGGAATCTTTTTTTCTTTTTTTTTTTCTGTAAATATTTCGAAAAGTTTTGATTTTAATTCTTACCGATAGTCTATCTTCATTAAGTGATAACATAGATAACAGATAATCACGTCATCCTTCCCATGTTCAAGTAGAGACTAAAATCAAAATTTCTAAAAATGTTTGGAACAAGATCGAAATTTTTTTTCTTAAGAACTAAAATCAAAATTCGCTAATTTTATAGAGACCAAAAATATACTTAAGCCTTAATTTTTACTGCTACACTCATGGCGTTCTTGGCATCAGGGAGAATTTATATATGTATATAACTATTGTATCATAACCATAAAAGGCCTATCACTAAAAATGACTCAATATGATCCGATAAAAATTGATTTATTGAAATATGAATGATTACTAAGCACGTGAAATCTTCACTGTTAAAGTACCATTTTACGTCCTTATAATAATGATTTATTATGGGTATGAATAATGTGACAGGTGTGAAGCTTTTTCAACGTACCCTCGAACTTATGATCTATTACATGCATGGACTATATTTTCTGATGTCATTAAGAAAGGATGCAGTCCGGAGGATTTACTGATTGAGATGGATCGAATCCTGAGGCCAAAAGGTTTCATAATTGTCCATGAGAAGCGGTCAGTGGTGGAGTTTATAGAGAAGTACTTGCCAGCATTGCATTGGGAGGCAGTGACCATGTATGATGTAGATCAAGGTGAGGATGATGCAGTGTTTATAATTCAAAAGAAGATATGGCTCACAACTGATAGCATCCGGGTTTCAGAATAATGGCACAATATTCACGTACAAGTTAGAATCTCAGCAATGCCGGGTGTAAAATGCCACCACTGTCTCCTACAGCTCTTTTGTTTTGTTTTTTTTTTTTTTTTGGAGGGGGGTGGGTTGGGTAACACTTAATATATTGTTCCTATTCTCTTCACTATAGGCGTAAATCACAGTGAACCTCGCACAAATCATCTTTTTGGAATTTATATAATCTTGGACGCACTTTAGAGGAGCATGAGGAGACAGCTGTTTTTTCAAATAATCTTGCCCGAACATTTAAGCTTTTATTTTCTACAATTTTTTCTAGTGTTTTCGAATCCTGCTTCTCGTTGGCAAATTAACCTGCACGGAAGAACCTCGGAACAGATTCTACAAGCTCTTATCATCGATCACAGATTTTCATGCAGTAGTTCCCACGCGTAAATGTTAATGACTAGCAAGTTAGCGTTCAACCCGGTACATGTGTCACCAATCGCATTTTTGTCTGGGCAACCACGACTATTCATTAACATAACTTGGAATGCCAAAATGATTCGTAAGCCAATCATGATCCAATTCAGCTGGTTATGGAATCATTCAATTCCTAAATTCAAACATTCTTCATCAGTCAACTTAAAACAACCAAAAAGACAGATTATAACTAACCACTTCGTCTCAGTGATTGTAGTATCTGCACGATCCACATCTTCCCCATTAAGGGGCCTAAGGCAAATCAACATCCACAGATCAGAAATTGTCTAACCTTTACAGAACACGAACTCAGCGAGTAAATAATAACCCCCAAAGCATAATCACAACACTTGACGCCTAAAACATTCATGGTCTGTAAAATGCAAGCTGACAAGAAGATGCCGAACAGAGTAGACACAGAAATAAGAGAACGCATCATATGGACTATCAAAGCATAGGGTTAAATTAAAAGATAAATCCTATGCCTACGAAAGGTGGTATAGAACATTCTCAAAAACATAGGTTGTATGTCAATATGCTTGATCAGGATAACGCTTTTCTATTTCGACGTAATTCGGCTCTCTAAATTTGTCGTAAGTTGGTACAACAAAGGTCCTACAAAAATGATTAGTACAATACTTTTCAAGGGAAAACTCAAATGACATTTTCTCATCTCTTTATAAATAGACAGTATTCCTTCTACTCATGCAGACTTCAACTTGGCTGATGTTGTAGCAAGATGGGAAAGAATTCTGTGTCCCACAAACATCAGAAAAACTCCCAAAAGAGCTACTGTTTTGAGTGTAATAAACAAGTCCAGCTGCACAATGAACAATAAATGTCAATTCGTATAGAAAAAGTTAGAATAAATTGTTGGACAACATTGCCCTTCCAGAAGAGAAATGGAATGAAATTTAACATTGTTTTGTTCCCCTCAAAAACCATTATGGATCAAAATCACCAGCTCTGCCAGTTAAGCATTTTTTTCAAAACATTATCACTGGAGACAGTGCTTCTCATATATAAATATCACCGCAGAAGAAACTGACTGAAACTTGCTCAATAGGATTGCTAGTGGACACACCTTCAACCAAAATAGTACATAAAGCAACAGAACTGCAGCAATGCCAAGTTGGAACAGGATGGCATATGCAGCAGGTGCTGCTGAAGAAGGAAAATTCTTGAAGTTTACCCCCAAGCGTAATAGCTGCAAATGATACCAAAGAGAATGACAAATGTTAACAACTAACTTTACAGGATGATAGAACAGTCTCCCATAGAGGCCCAATTTCATGCAGATAATTATTGAAGTCTAGTGAGTTTAAAGCAGTCCTTCAAATATTAAATGCTGAATCTTTACAAATTATGAAAGTTGATTTTTTTTTTTAGCAAAAAGAGTCACTTTTTTACCCCAAAAAAAAAAAAAAAATCCCAAATATACACATCCTTATTGACTTGGTGTCCTGATTCATGGATCTAAAGCCTTATTTTCAGGAGACCCATTGAGATCTGAACATAGTTGGGATGGTTTATTTTTTTAATTGTTTTCATGTATGTTGTTCTGCATGCCTTATTTCATGTGCCTAAAGCATCTTGTTTTTTGAAATTTAGAGGTTCATATCCAGAGGAGGCCCGTGCCTCTGGTTGAACATCTCGCTTCTGGGCTACTTTGTGTCGCAGGGGCAGAGCTCCCAGCAACCTCCCCCCTGGAGATCCCAAAAAAAAAAAATCCTTTTGGTGTTCTACGCAGATAAGAGCTTTTGCTCTCATTTTAAACCATCTCAATTTCCCAAACAGAAGACATATCTTACTCTGAGAGCGAGCTCAAAAGGTGAAAGGTTATCAAATTCAGTTAAGAGTTACTGCTTTTGGGTCCGAGTTATAAGGGGAAAAAAGATGTATCCCTCCTATGGATAAAGAAAACACGGAGGCCATTTTTAGGCTTCAGGTTTTATCCCAATTTTTTTTATAATTTTTAAATTTAAAAAAAAAAAACTATCTTTATTGAATTCAAATGTTTGGTAACTAATAAATATTAGACATAAAAGTAAGTCTAAAGTGAAAAAATTAACATGTCTAGATCACATTGTTGCATTTTCTCTTTACACTTTCCATATGTTTTCAATTATCTCCACCATCTTTATATTAAAGGCATAAATATACATGTTTGCCACTTTCTAGTCAGGATTAAAATAAGACTTACCCCAACCAAAAAGCCAATGAAGGGCAAAAGGGTCAAACCCATGAAAATAAGAGAGAGTTGCAGGGGTGGTCGCTTTTCAGGAGCCCTGAATAAGTGTGTTATCTCTGCTTTGGGCCCATATCTTGAGTAAGGATCAACAGGTAGTGGAGGAAGATGGGCTGCCTTATCAGGTGCTTCTGGAAGATCTAATTCAACATGGCCAATTGGCCGTAAGAAAGAGTTATCCTGAAACAATACATAACTTTTGCTCAGATTTCCTATATACTTGGGGGGGGATTAAGCTAAGCAATCAATGCAAGATACCATGACAGCATCACCAACAGTCAGCTCAATGTCATATCTGCCCGAGAGATAATAAAATTTCTCCACCAAGCCAAGAAAATCCTAAGACCCAAAATTACAAATGTGAGCGAAACAGAACAGCTATATTGGTAAATGAGAATGAAATGACTTTCACAGCCTTCATCCCAAAATTTACAAAAAAAAAAAAAAAAAAAAAAAAAAAAAAAAAAGTAAGACAAAATTATAAGCACTGTCACAGTTCAGCTCAAAAGCAGTTAGGGCGTTCAATTTATATTGTAATTACATGTAGTTTCAACTTAATAGATAAATAACCCATCTCCCTCAAAAGTGATTAAAGGTGCAATGTATTAAATTTTAAAACCAGCATATAACTATTACGCTCAATGATGCAGTTGGTTTTTATATTCAGAGCGATATGCAATAAGACAAATTATCCAAATTCATGTGTAACAGCAATTTAATATGAACTATGACAAACGCAAAGAGTACTCAAGAAGAGACCTCTGAACCTAGATAATGAAATACGTGATCAGAGATACTTAACAAGAACAATCTCAAACTTCTTTCCAGTATTTCCGACTGCAAAGATGTGTTCATACTTTGTCTCATGCTTCAACTTGAAAAATGCCTGCAATACAATAAATCCTCAATAAACAAAGCATTGAAATGAAATTCAATAAGAAGATCTAAGGCAACTACTACAAACCTGATGAGGCTTAAAAGCATGACCACGAGGTGTTGTCAATTGGAAAGAAAATCGAAGTTTTTGCAAGTGGTTAGCTGAGAGTGAAACAATGTCATTTCCTGCCAAATCTAACCTGGATAGCGTAGTGGGAATTCAAAATGAATAAATCATGAACATATGCAGAAGAGTTACTAACCAAAATACAACACTCATATTTAAATTCAGATGTAATAAGTTCAGACTTCATACACAACACAGAATGACAAGCATATGACAATCAGACATCCTAGTCAGCCATCAGTATATACATCCTAAATAAACTGCATCAATCCTTTTAAATCCAAAATAGAAACCTACGTTTTCTGGGTTTCAACACTTCCAAGATCACTGTCCAGGACTGCAATCTCTGCATTGCTAACTTTAATAACCCCAGTGATATATATTGGCACATGAATTTGGCCTCCAGTAGCATAAACTTTTTCTCCAGCAGAATCATGAAGCACCATCTACAAAATGAGCTTAAAGTATTACAACTGAGAGGCAGATACAAATACACATTGATGAAACTGAAAGGAAAAATAAACACTAAACTAAAGGAATACCTCAAAAACAAACACATAAGTTCCCACATCCATTTTATCTGAGAAAACATCCAAGACATGAAGTCCACTATTTTGGTCATATTGGAGCTCCTGTATCATGCAAATTGGGCAAACAATGGAAAGGTGCAAACACCGGAGATAAGAAGGAAACCCATAAACCAAATTATAGAATTAAGGGGGGAAGGAGGATTCTCAAGCCTCAATCCTCAAAATGAGTCATTGACTCATTGCGCACCTTGTTCTCAATAATAGCTGAATCTTTAGCACCAGTGCTGAAAGCCCGGACAAGCTTAACTGTTAAAGGAGGTGCAGCTGAACCAAGCACTGTGTTCACCCTAACCTGATTAATTTTGAAACAGAACAGAAATTAATCATGTTTTCTCAACAGGAAATGAGAAGCCGAAACACTGCACAATCACAAGAAGGCTTATGAATAATTAACATAACCAATTGAAGCATGGGATGAGATGATAATGTTGTATCGCATGGAAATGAATCAACAAGCAATAAATGGCAAAAAAGCAGAAGGGAGAGATCCTTAAGCTCCATTTCAGAGTAAAAGGCAATGGCACAGAGGAAACCATAGCCTAAAGAGTTTAAAAGAACTTATTGGGGACCTTAAAAAAAAAAAAAAAAAAAAAAAAAGGCACTAATGGTAACAAGTAGTATCCGACAGTGACAAAGGAAGTTTATTGAAAATGTATGTATTATGTGAGGTTTGGATTCCAAATCGGGGGCTCATCTTTTTCTGCATTGCTTGATAGTAAGGTAACTTTGGAACAAGCTTTTTGGTATCTCTAAAGAATCGTGGGTTTGCCCAATGGATTTGCATCATTTTCTCCTTATTACTAAATTTTGAGGTTTAGGCTCTCATAAAGATGCAAAGATCTTGTGACAGTCCTCAGTTTATGTTGTGCTTTGGTGTATTTTGTTGGAAATGAATGCTAGTATTTTTAATGATTTCTTTTCAACTGTAGACTTTATTTGGGATAGCATTATTTTTTTGGCTTCCTTTGGTGCTTTGCTCATGGTTTATTTCATGGAGTGTTGTTATCTGACATGCAAAGGGACTGCCATGCATTGTTGCATGGTTTATCTTCTTAGGATTTAGCTCCGTTATTTTGTTTCTTTGTAAGGATGCCTCATCCTCTTTTGCACTCTTTCCTTCCTTTCTAATAAAATTTCTTTTTCTATCAAAAAATATATATAAATTAGACACATCAACAATAGAATCATCGAAAGAGAAGGTGGAAAAAAATGTAAGCTGACACTTACAGGATGGTTGAGACTCAAAATGGATAAAAACCAAAGCGCTACAGATTATTTTCTCCTCTAATTTTGTTAAACTAGAATTGGCAAATATTGTTATAAGGCACTGGGAGAGAAACCCTACCCCATAAACTAGTTGTATCCCAATTTCTAAGAGCTACTAGTTATGATACTCCCAAAACAAGAAATTTAAACACTTTCACTTTGTTGCATACCTTGAGCTGATCTTTATTGGACAATGAATAGACAGTTGCAGGAAGTGACAGTACCAATGGGATGGAAACCCTACACCACAAGAACAAATCCAGGGCATATATTTTTGCTGAATATTGAAGAGACTGATGTATCAGCAAAGAAGAAGAAACAGAAGAAATGAGAGATATCTCTGTAAAGCTGCACTTTACAATAATAAGTTGTTTTTAGAAAAGAACTTGCCTGTTGCTCTCTAAAAGAGCTAATGATTCAACTTGATTGAAGAAGTCCTTGGCATCTCCTGGGATTCCAATGCCCAGGAAAAATTTTGCTAAACCCAATATTTTATCCCCTGGAATCTGGAGATGCAAAGCCAAAACTTCAGTGGAAAATTCTAACAGATAAAAAAATTAGAGAGTAATCCCTTACACTCCACGCACATTTATTTTTCCAGAAGTTACAGCAGCAAATGCAGTAAGCCCTCGAACAACTGAAGAAGTCGTGGAAATAGAACCCTTATGCTCATGTCCACCAATAAGTTTCTCATCAAAATAAAAGGTTCCATCATCTGAAAAGAGTTAATATGTCAGTCAAAGACGAGTATCAGGAAGAATGCGATATAAAGAACAGTAGAGTCATTTAACATACATTTAGAGAATTTTTTTGTACAAAAAACCTATTAGGGGGGATGGGGCATAAAAGTGTTCTTAATGCACAAGAGTCTTCAAGCAAATTATGTCACTTAATGTCAAATGGCATTCTGCAGGACTGTAATGCATGAAAACAAACATGAAACAATTATACCCATACTCAACCCTACACGATATATAGAATTTGATTGCCACAAAGAATGGGCCTAAAGATTTATTTTGCAGAGGTGCATCTACGGTCTTTAGGTCACTTGGCAAAAGTAGGACATTAAGTTGATCAATAGTAATAATTAATAACAAGTTCCAATTGCATGCAACTGAAAAGGCAGTCAACTCAATTGAAATGCTCAAGAAAATATCTAATAGAAATTTACAGTTTATATTGTTAAAACTTAAAAACATCACCACCATTTTTAAGTGTACAGAACAAGAAAAATAAAACCACCAGGGTAATAACTTGCCATGAGGTGATCGCAATGCAGTCAACATTTAAACTGAAAGGGGGAAAAGAGCAGCAGAGAACCAAATAAGAAACAAAATGCAATGAAGCATAAAATCACTAACATGGGAGATAATCAGAATCTAGCATTTACCAAAGAACAAATTCTACTAAAGGACACCATGGCCGCTACATACATGCTAGGGAATTAGAAATTTATAAAAGAACATTAACAGCCTCACTTTGCATCTGAATGAGGTAAAAACAACGCTGTACATACCATATTTCTCAATGCTGTCAAAAAGCTTCAATATATCATTTTTCACTGTATTGACCTGACAATATGGAGCCAATATAAGACATTGATACAAGTGTCAAGAGGCCCAGGACAATGTATATTTACAAGATGCATAATAAAAGGAAAAGCAAGTAAGCAACAGCTAAACAGATAAATTGTCAGAAAAATACAACACTGGTTAGGTTAACATTAGATTACAACATTCCAGATTGAATTCTTATCACTTTGCCCTACAACTTAAATTCATTTTCATTTAACAGTTCCTGGCACGTATTTTATCTTTAGCTTACAAATATTCTAATGAAAATTTCTGGACAAAAATCTTATATAGCATATTATAAATGCAAAAAAAATTACATCTACACAAATTTCTAGCCAATATATGAAACAATTTCAATATAACAAGCTTTAAAGTTTGTGAAGCAAGTCAAGCAACCAATTTCAGACCCAGAACTTTACCCTAGACTGATCAATCTCAGAAGATGCTAATGTGATCACTCCAGCTAGTGCTTCAAGTGCTAATCCTGTGAAATATATGAATAGCTTACATTATCTCAGACTCACAAAAGATAAACAGTAATATTTTCAGGGATTCTACAATTGTAGTTTCAATGCAGAAAATATTATGTATATAAAGGAAAAAATAAAATTGGAACACATTTCCACATAAGACATTACCAGCAGCATAGGTACTAGACTCTGGATTATCCGAACTATAGCGCCATCTTCCATCACTTTGGCTTAGAGCCTGCCAAGTAATGCAGGACATGAAATCAAATTGCACATGTGACATGACAGTTTGAATTAAAATTGCAGCAACAACAATCAATGCAAGTCATGGAGCAAAACAGGAGAAGAAGGGGGAAAAAAAAGTAGGGTGCAATTCTTATACATATTTTCCTATCAACACGTCATAAAGAAGCAAAACTTGTCCCACCATATTCAATGCCAAAGATAATAAAAACGGACCTTGATTGAATGAAAGGTTCCATCCGCATCAGCAAGATGCACATCAACAACAGAAGCCTGATCCTGTATGCAAAGAAGAGGAAGATTAAAAGCAGAAAAGAACCATATTGGAATACAATATCACATTGCAATATGCAAGTCACACACAAAAAAAAAAAAACATATATATATATATATATATATATATATATATATAGTCCACAAAAGAGAGAGGCATCCGATATTTAAAAATAACATAAGAAAATTTGGCATATTTGGAAAACATTTGAAGGTTCAGAAGAATTTTTGCATATCTCAAGTATAGGATATAGACTGGATGAAAAGAAAAAAAAAGGCCCAAATTTGAGTAGAAAGGACAAGAAAATATTTTTCTACAATGCACCAGTATCCCTGCAGGATTCTAATAGAAACTCATGAAACATAGCCCAGTGGCCTTAGGTAGAGTCCAGAGAATTACCTTTATAAGAACCAAACTTCCTATTGAGTAGTACATGTCAACCAAAGTACTTGCATCATTGAGAGCGGCTTTAAGCCTTGAAGCAATACCCTTTACAAGATTAAAATTAAAAAAAGTAAATAAATAAATTCTACCATCAATTTTCAGACTTGCTTAAAATCACATCAACAGAAATTTCATTACATAACCGATGACACCCAAGATGCAACCAAATCAAAACCTTAATAATACCTTGAAAACGTCCTCATTAACCTTGCATTTTAATATGCCATTAACTTTCAAGGCATAGAACAAATCCTTTAGAGAGGACGACAACCCGAGATTTTCCAGCACTTTCTCACAAGTTGTTTCGCTCACATCAGGCTTCTTCCCAATCGCAAGAATCTCAAAAACTCTAAGGGCCTCATAGGCGTCTTCTAAACTGATACCAAATAATAGGATACTAATTAGTTGCCTTATACACAGCCATCCAGAATTTCAACAAAGAGAAAAACACCCTAATTATTAATTGATGACACGGTACACTTAAAATTATGCATTTCAAACAAATATAAGAGACATAAAAAAATAACAGTAAATCAAATAATGACGAAACTATAGCTAGAATTATGGACGGGCATAAGGATCCATATACGTGCATCTCGTAACGAACTAAGCCAAGCATGTACCAATTCAAACAAAGAAGGTTTCTAAGCTACACAAGAGAGGGTTTAATTGACCTCGCGAATGAACCATGCGGCGGGGCGAAGAGCTCCAGAGCAGCGGAACGGTGAGAATCGGAGATGGGGCCAGGAATCGCGACGGCTTCGGAGATCGAAACAGCGAAGAGCAGCAGCAGTAACCGAGCTAGGTTTGTGGCCATTCCTGCAGCACCAATCAATCAATGCATCAGAGAATTCTCAACAAGAAGCAAAATAATTATTACAGTTACGGTTTTGCAATTTCGCAATCCGGATGCTAGGGTTTTGGAGATGGAGAAGATGAGGTTAGGGTTCTTACGCGAAAGCAACATGAGTAGGGGTGAGTGGTTTGATTGGTTGCAGCTCGAAGGCGACGACTTAGTTTCAGCCGCTGAGAGTGAGAGTAGCGTGTAACTGAGCTAGCACCAGTCACTGAGGCGATAAAGTCTTGGTCACTGCATCAAATTCAATTGCCCAAAATGTCCCTGCATTCATGTTTTTGTGCCTCTTCTCTCCCCCCACGACAATGGGTCCGTCTAGGATTCAGCTCGGTCCATTACAAGTCAATGCAGGCGGATTCTACAGCGGGGCGTGTTCGGTTTTTAGTTACCCTCATGGTGAGAGGTCATTGTGAGAATCGAGACAATACTAGGATCTATTCATAAATTTTGTCCAAACGCCCCAGCATTTGCCTTTAGAATTAATGTGGTTAAAATTAATTTTGAGGTAAGTGATTTATATTTGATTATTTTGATTTTAAGAGTAATTTTATCAAAAATAACAAATATTTTACTTCTTTCTAGAATTGATTTGAAATCTAAAATCAACTTTTAGCCTTGAATTCAATTTGAAATCAAACAAGCTGGAAAAAAATCAAAATTGATTCTAGTATTTCACAATTGATTATGAAGGAACAAAATGGAAATCCAAACATGCTAGGTGTTTTCTTTGAGGCACTATATCAGTTTCCTTATTTTGTGTTCGCTTGAAGAACCATGCAAAAGGGTGATGTCTATTATTTCACTCCACTTCTTACCTTTTCATTTTATTCTATTATTATGAGTTTTTTTTTTTTTGTCATCTATAAAATTACCAAAGATTAAGCATTGCAAAACATAAGGAATTCTAACTCAATTTTATTTTTAGACCAAAAAGAAAGATCTTATTGACAAAAAATATTGGCCTAAATATGAAAATAAACATGTCATCCCCATTCAAATAAATAGCACTATCCAAAATAGATTTTTTTACCATTGATCAGGAAGGTGAACCCTAACCTATGTCTTGTAAAAAAATCTAACCAATAATAAAAATTTACACATAATCAAATCATGCAAAATTTTTGCATAAAAAGATCCATTCACAATGCAATCTCATGATCGTTTCAATAAATTCTCCTTAGTATGGTTTGAAACTGTAATTGAAGCGTATTTAATTATATATTAAATCATACAATTATTGTAATGGTTTGCTAGAAAGATTGTTGAACCCTTACATAACTTGGTCTCATTAATCATAATAGAGCTCGAATCCAGTCCCATGCACCCCAGGGATACAAATTGCGTGTAGTGTACTAGTGAAGAGTCGCTTGGCATTAACATAGAAGGGAAAAACAAGTTGGACTCGATCTACTTTTCAGGGTGTGTTTAATTAGGGAATAAAAATAAAATGTAAGAATGAAGCAATATACTCCCTATACTGAATAAGGGACCGTGTACTTGGTAAGTAATTTAAGTTGGCCCTTGGTAGCATTGATTCTAACTGTTACCACACTGGAAGAGAGCACTTCGGAAAAATGGTGATTAAGTGATTCTTCGAGAGTTGCTTGAGGTATACATGACTAATGCTATTCACTCACAAATTTATACAAAATTCAAAACGTTGTGTTTATTGGATAAAAGAAAATTAAGATTGTAAGGTCGAACCTAGAAATGTTAAATTTCAAAAACCAAAAAAATGGATAATCGGTTGGCGTAAAGTAAATCATACATGACAAGTCCTGCTTTTACATCATAAATTTGGCATTTACCATAAAAATAATCCAACTTAGTAAATGGCATCAGCAAACTCCATCTCGGTGCATTTATCTCCACTTTCAAAAAAGAAGAAGTAATTTCCACATTTAAATTTTATATATAACTGAAAAAATTGAATAGTAATTTTTTTCATAAACTACTGTTTTTAATTTCCACAAAAAGAGTTACAAATAGATTTTTTTGTATTCTAATTATTTTTTAAAAATTATCCAAATATACAAAAATTAATTTTTTCAATGAAAAAAGTGATTTTTGCCCCAAAAAAAAAAAATCCAAAACAAACATAGTGCAAGCTACGCATCCCCTGCATATTATTGGTGGTTCGTTTCCATGTTTCAGTACCAGTAAAGCTTTATATTATGAGAAACAATTGAATTCAAATAAGTTTTTGAGACGATCTTAAGAGAATATATTTATAGCAAACATCAACTCAAACCCCATGCGGTGTATTTCAACATTCGTCGTTTCTTTCTAACATTTGAGCCAGATTTTCATGTAATCAGTCTCAATACAAACATAAATCGGCTCAACTACTTAACACCAGCATTAGATAAGAAAACACCACTAAGCACTAAATGAAAAACACCAACAGCTAGAGCATGTATATCACTCAATACTTTGGTGGTGGCTGCTGGGTTGGTAACAATCCAAAACGCTTCTTCAGAAGCACTCTCTGCCTTGAATATTTGTCATCAGGTGAAAACCGAGCTGCAAATCAGGAAAACGAAGAAAGATCACTAATAGAGATAGAAAATGGAGCCTCAAGTGCAACTAAACTTTGACATGTATTTAAAAGAGATGTCAAAACCGGGAAAGTGTAATTTTCTCTCAATAAGCAGCAACAAAAACGAATAAAAATACATGAAAAACAATAAGAAGAAGAAAATAGGACGTATCCATGGCCTTACAATTCACAAAATCAAAACATTTGTACTTCTTAACATTATTTGACTCAGCATTTGAGGTAAAACAACTAGGTGTATGTACTATGTCTAATGGTGTTACTTTTGTTCCGACTTTTATAGGCACAAAAATTTGTTAAAATAATGGTAGAGCAATCAAGAACCAAACCAATAGAAAGAGGCAGGTAGACACTAGAAGAGAATCAAATAAGATCTCAAATCAAATAAACCAACAATCCTGCAGTATAGTTTAAGACTAAGAACGAAATTGAAAAGGAAGAGACCAACATGTGTCTAGGGAAGAAAATTATTTATTTCATTATTTACAAGCATACATAACATAATTTCAAAGAGGGCACAAGTGATAAAAGTTGGGAAATTGAAATTGGAGATGATTGAGCAAAATACCTGGATGAGCAGACTGTGTAGCTAACCCAAGCGGTGTCTCTTTCTGCAAAGGAGAAAATAAATTAGAGTTAAAATTGAGCTAGGAATGACCAGCTGAAACAATCTTTCAATGCTTCAATCTAAATTAAACTGAAAAAGTATTATAGAGAATTGCAAAATAAACTTTTCCAATCCTTGACTTAGATGTGTTTCTTTCAATTTAAAAAAAAATAAATAATTATGAAGTTTAAATTTTATATATAACTGAAAAAAATTAAAAATTAATTTAAAAAAAAAACTCTTTTCAACATTTAAAAAAGAATTTTTTTAAAAATTTTTATTATTTTAAAAAAATTAAAATTAGTTTTATTCAGTTAAAAAAAAGTGATTCTTTATCCCAAAAAAAAAATCACTCCAAAGCACACCCTTAATGTTCCACAGAAATAAACTACAGGACCTAACTCTACATGGGTTACCTTAGTGGTGTAAACCTTGTCACCATTCTCATTTATGTAAAACTGAAGATACATGGTCACCGAATGCTTATCCCTGCGAAAAATTGGAGCAGACAATATTATTCATCTCGCGCCATATATACATAGTAGTATAAATTATGAGGAAAGCAATCACCAGAAGAAATTACTGGGTACAATACATAGTAGAAATTACTAGAAACCGAGGTCGTGCGGGAACAACATCGTAAATAGGAAACATGAAACATTGGAGAGTTATCAGAAGCAAACCTGACAGAACAAGAAGAGCGACAGCTGTAGACGCAACCCAGAGACAGGAACCTGTGAATTGTGATGGAGGCGAGGAGCGTTCGAGAGGAAAAGGGTTTAAGGTTTTGTGCTCCTTCCCCCGGGACAAGGGACTTGGTGTTTCAATGGGCCTATGGGCTTTTCCTTTTGTCAGCTGTGGGCCACTATTGCCAATGATTAACAGACCCAACACGGGCCCATTCTATACCCAGCCTTAGTCGCCTAAGCTTTTCACTGCATCATTAGGAATTTTTATCGACCAAAGAAAAAAAGTCATCAGCACATCAATGTAATAAAATAAATTTTACAGAAATAAAAAAAATTCAATATGTGTTTGATAGAAGTTGAGTGTATCTTGATTATTCTAACTCTTCAATATAATTAAAAACAGGTCATCCTTTCAATCTAATTAAAATTTAAAATAAGTTAATAAAATATAACAAACTTATTTCATACTTATTCATTACAGTTATTTTGAAAAAAAAAGAAGAGGAGGTAATTGGAATCTTAATTGCAAATAAATTTAATGGTTAGATTAGTGGTTTGAAAGGGTTTTTGAAAGGAGGATTAATGTGCTTAGTTATTATGTACATGCCACCGGTTAATAATACAGGTAAGGTTGTGTTCTTAGTACGGTTCTATTCTTAGAAACAATTTTCTATTTTCAAAAGTTGAAAAATATTAAAAAAAAAATGTTTGGCAACTTTCCTTTTTCTCTGAATTTACAAAGGTTGTTCCCAAAAATTAAGCTTTCAAAGAATTTGTTATATTTGTTAACTCAATTTAAGGGTTAGGAATATATGCGAAAAGTAGTATTAATATAGCAATAAAAAAATTTAAAAAAAAAAGTAGAATCAATAAATGCAAGTAACAAACTTAGGAAATATTTCAATAAAAAAGTTAATAAGAGAAAAATAATTAAAAAAAGTGTTTGTTGATGATCTAACTTCTGATTGATCATAATCCATTCTTAACAACTCTTATATTAACTATTTCGTATTAAATAACATTGTTTAACTATTCAGGTTAATAAACAAATTAAACAATTAAATTTAAAATTTAAGATCTTTTGATAATTCAAGCTAAAACTTTAAATTTGACCAAATTAATAAACTAAATTAAGTAGTATCTTGTTTATAAAATGAGCTTGAGCTTGAAGTGTTCATCTCGTGTCTATGCCCTTTTCCCCATTGCAGATATGTTCAGACAAAATACCAGTGAATAGTGATTTTAGTTGTGAATTTTTTTTTGGTTCTCACAATATTTCTCCACCTTTTATATATATATATATATATATATATATGAGAGATTAATCTCCTAAGATACAATTAGTACTTAAGTACAAATTTATCCTAATAGTATTTTTTCTACATATGAGTCTCAAAGATTGAAAACACTACCACACACTTAAATAACTCGAACTTCTTCTATTCAAAACAACACTTTATTGGTTAATTGTGAAGTTTTGATTTGGAGTTCATGGTATATCTCACCTATATTGTGGATGATGTCATCATCTGGAAAAATCTTGCTACCCAGCATGTGTTTTTTTTTTTTTTTTTTTTTGGACTTAAATAGGCAGTAATTTCATGCTTGGAAAGGCGTTAATCCTACTGTAAGAGGTATATTCGTCTTCTCCCACCCAACAGGTATTGCTTCTATTAGGATGGTTGCCAAAAAAAGGAGTGTCGGAGAAGCATCTATATTAATCTATATTAATATATATAATAGCAGAATAGTGACAATGCTTCTTTGCCACTTGATAGCCACAGAAGGAGATTTTTTTCCTCCAAAAATTACACTAGCAATTTGGCAAGTAATTGAACTCATATTATGCATTTAATGGATAGCGGAATACAATATAACGTGGGCGGGTGTAGTTTTAATTATTTTCTTGAGCTCCTCAGCATTTGTTATCTTGATATTTAGATATAGTTTTAATTGCTTCTCAAGGTTCATGAATCATGTATGTGCGTAATATTAATTATTTTCTAGACGGCTGTCTAATACATGCATGTGCGGTGTAGGAATTCTTAGGGGTTGTTTGTTGTATTATGATAGAAAGCATATGGAAAGACCATAAAATATATATCTTTATTTGTTAATTTTCTATATTCTCATAAAATAAAGAATAGTTGTCAAAAAAATTGAAACAAATAATAAAATATAAAATACTTTTATAATACCTTTAATTTAAAATATAAAATATTTATAGAATAATATTTATTTTTACTTAATTATTAATAGTAGTTATTAATGGCAACAAAACTTGCTCCTGGCCATCGTAAAATCTAATAATCGTTGGTATTAGAAAAATGTTCACCTATCCAGGTGCAAGTCGAGATGCCATCAAAATGAAAAAGGTCTTGTTTAAATTTTTTTCCCATAATTAAGTTTTGAAGTATATTTGTCATTCATTCCATTTTTCTATATATAAATATAATAGAATGAGGAATCAATATACAATTTATACATGATCGAGAAAAAAAAAAAAAACCTAAAATCTTCACATATAATATTGCTTTTCATCAAATTCAAATGATAAGATTCATGACTCCTGTTCTAAAGTACCTAACTAAATAAGAGAAATATTTGCATGGTCTGGAAGTACTAGGTGGTTATACTCTCGGATCAATTATATAATTGTATTTTGTATGGGACCCACCATTAATACACACATTCCATACAAAATGCACTTAGCGCAGTTATATGGTGCTCTTAGACTGTATAAGTATTTCTCATTAAATAAAGACTAGAAATATGTCTCTTTTTTTAACCTTTTGGTTTCACTCTTTCATCTAAGAGATTAATTTATATGTACTGATAATATAAAAAAATATTAAATTATAGTAGATCTCTTATCATAATAAATAATTATCTAGTATAATTTGAAGCTTTCTTATATTTCTATAAGTTAACAGTATAACTGTTAACGAATATGCTGTCATCGAATATAAATTAAACTCTTCATCTTCCCTTCAAAACAAAAATCAGAAAAATAGGCGGTCGAAGAACGTATATATAAATTTGGAGTTGTGTCCTCCCTCCCCTATTAAAGGGCCCAACTATTAATTACGCGGCATTCCGAATTCCCTGCTTCTTCCTACAAACAAACTGCGTTTCAATTCCTCCATTAACTCAAATATACATATCGTCCTTTTTTTTTTCCTTGGAATCAAATTCTTTCTTTTTTAAAAATTTTACGTTTTTTGTTGTTGTATGCTTGAAACCAAAGAATTAGTCCCCGAGGAAGATACTCTTTCGCGTAGATATCGTATACATGATTTGTGCTCTAATTATTGCAAATTCATTGCAATTGGGTTCTTCAATTTGGGTTGAAAAGATGGTTTTTTGTTGATAGTAATTGAGGAGGGGGCGGTGAGTTTTGAAGGTTTGGTGGAAATGGATTCTGCAAGGAGTTGGCTTCATAAGTTTCAGCCACGTGAAAAAGGGAAGAGCTCAAGCAAGAAGAAGGATGGTACAAATGGAGGGGACGAGGATGCCAATGTTGTTCCCATGGACGAAGCATCTCTTTCGAGTGTCACCAAGCAGAAGGTTGCAGCAGCCAAGCAATATATTGAGAACCATTACAAGGAGCAAATGAAGAACCTTCAGGAGAGGAAGGAACGGTATGTAATTTTTGTTTTTTCTCTTCTTTTTCATGTTTTCATTAATGCTTGCTTATCATAATTGTCTTTGTTTATATGAAAATAGTGGGTTGAGTTATTGTGATTCAAATTACTTGGAATTTAGTAGACTCTAGATACTTATTGTTTGGAGCAAAAAATGGAAAAAATAAATGAAAAGTTGCAATTACTAGGTATGCAATACAGAAACAGTTACGTGGTTCCTACCGGTACTTGGTTTGTCATTTCCTGTAATTAAAGTACAAATATTTCTTTAGATATAACTTGGTACACAAATGAGGAGCTGGCTAAATGTAGCAAGTAGTAATTGAGAATAACAATGACTGAAGTCTTTTCCTACTATGTTGGTTGCTTACATGAATCAAACATCACCCTTTTATTCTATCAAAAGCTAGGTTTTCAGAAAGGTCATTCCGGCTAGATGTTTTCTAATGCCTTCTCTTCTATTTTCCTCCCTCTCTAGTTACTAGATTGTCCTCAATTTGATAAATTCTTCTCATTGGGGCTGCATGTAGCCATATCTTTTTTTATTAACTTATTCAAGTTGACATTTGTTAGGAGAAGGTATAGCGAAGGGAAATAAATTTTGAAAACTTTCCCATCATTATAATTGGAAATGCGTACCAATGGATTTGAAAGACTACAACACATTCATCTTGTAATTTTTCTTCAAGGTGCAGACCAAGATGACCCTGGTGATAATTACTAATTCCCCTCCTCACTTGGAGGAAGCATGTCAAAACTGTTAGAAGTATTATACGTGCATGATGTTAATTCGTATTATGTTAGTTACATTAACAAATCTGTTGTAAAATTTTCTAATACCTCACTTATGACAGTCGAACCATCTTGGAAAAGAAGTTGGCCGATGCTGATGTGTCTGAGGAAGATCAAAACAACCTACTTAAATTTTTAGAGAAAAAGGAAACTGAGTATATGCGCCTTCAGAGGCATAAGATGGGTGTTGATGATTTTGAATTATTGACCATGATTGGCAAAGGTGCATTTGGAGAGGTATGCATGAGCTTATACGATGTAGTAGAAGTCATGTGACACATGATCAACTATTCTTTCTTTTTCCAGTTTATATTTTGTAGATGCCCTTGTCCACCAATAGATTTGCTTCCTCCTAAAGTTTGAACTTCTGTTGCAGGTCAGAGTCTGTAGGGAAAACACAACAGGTCATGTATATGCAATGAAAAAGCTAAAGAAATCAGAGATGCTTCGTAGAGGCCAGGTTTGCACATTTGTCTTGCTACATTATATTCTTCTACAAAAGAGTAGCTTTTATGCCTAAGGCTAATGAAGTCATCATACTTATTCCCAATTTTCTCAACCTTTTCAGGTAGAACATGTCAGAGCTGAGAGGAATCTCCTTGCAGAGGTTGATAGCAATTGCATAGTCAAACTTTATTGTTCATTCCAGGATGATGAGTATCTGTATCTTATTATGGAGTATCTACCGGGTGGGGATATGATGACTCTACTTATGAGAAAGGATATCTTGACTGAAGATGAAACCCGTTTTTATGTAGGAGAAACAGTTCTGGCTATTGAATCTATACATAGACACAATTATATACATAGGTATCTATAGAGTTGTCCATTTACTTCATGTTAGTATAGCTTACTCTATTATGGCATATAAAACCATTCTATGTAGGCTTAAGTTTAAATGAAACTGGTATAAATATAAATTAATTTACAAAACCCATTGCTAGAAATGAGTCATTTAATGATCGCATTCCATATAGTTTTCAAAATGATCCAATACTAAAAATTGTTTGGTGTATGAATAAGAGTGTATTTTTTTTGTGTTTCTTTAAGCAAAAAAATCATTTTCTTCGTTGAGAAAAATTACTTCTCATATATTTGGATAATATTTTAAAAACAATTAGAATCTAAAAAGAATTTATTTTCAACTTTTTTTTATAGAAGTCGAAAAGAGTAGCTTATAAAAAAAATTAATTTGCAACTCTTTTAATTATATATAAAAGATGTGTTTGTTTCAGCTTTTAAAAAAAGTAATTTTAAAACTTAAAGTACATATATAATTGAAAAATTGAAAATTAATTTTTTTTTAAAATTACTCTTTCTAGCTACTACAAACAAGTTGCAAATAGATTTTTATTAGAATCTAATTTTTTTAAAAAAAAATTATCCAAACATACGAAAACTTTTTTTTGATGAAAATAATGATTTTTTGCCAAAAAAATTCTAAACAAATACATCCAAAATTTAAATTTTATAATTATTTTTTTTCAAAAGCTGAGACAAACATATCCTAAGTTGAGTTTATTTATCCGTATAACAACGGTATTTGTAGTTGTTTGAAACTAAAACAACCTTATTCAATTGTACAGTATAAATTAATCTCCTCGAATTTTCATGTTGCAGGGATATTAAGCCTGATAACTTATTACTTGATAGATATGGACACCTGAGATTGTCAGATTTTGGACTATGTAAACCATTAGACTATAGTACACTTGAAGAAACAGATTTATCTGTAAGTCAGAATATGAATGGATCTTCACAAAATGATGACCGTACAGGTCCAAAACGCACGCAGCAAGAACAGTTGGAACATTGGCAAAAGAATAGAAGGACGCTTGTAAGTTCATTGCTATTATGTGTTAGTCTTTTGTTTATTATTACGACATAGGATGTAAGTGTAATTCTGGATATGGTGTTTTCTTTATGATCTAGTGAAATGCTGAAGATAATTTTTTTTTTTTGTATATGCTTGTAACTATGAATGTATAAAATGTTGTAGGCTTATTCTACTGTTGGTACACCAGATTATATTGCTCCAGAAGTTTTATTGAAGAAAGGTTATGGGATGGAATGTGATTGGTAAGTTTTATGCATGTGACCATTGGCATTAAAATTGGTTTCAGTCTGCTCTTTTTGGCACATTTTTATCATAGCATGAAAGTTTATTCTCTTCATTCAGTAGTAGGTGATCATCCCAAATATAGCATGTTTGGAAACCTACTGGAAACAGCTTTTATTTTTCTCTCAAAAAAGCTATTTTCCAAAAAATAATCTTGTTTGGATAACTTTATAGAATAAATTATAATCAAAAGCTAATATTTTAAGTTGAAAAACAACTTATAAGTATAACAAACATTTTAGAGCTTATGATTATAAGCAGAAGTTGGTCATTTTATAATTGTTATATTTTTACCAAGTTAATCCTATATATCAAATATTATACAATATAAATAATTATTTTATGCCTTTTCTAATAATTTTACCACACAAAAATAATTTTTTTCATAAAATCCAAATAAAATAGATTATTTTAAAACTATTTTTTAGTTGACATATGCAAACATAAATTAATTATCATATAATCGATTATATAAAAAAGTAATTATATAAATAAGTAATTATTGAAATAATTTTTATCTTATAGCTTTTTCAAACACACATATAGCATATGATTTTCTTACTTGTATTGTTGGGACAGTGTTTCGGACATTATCATTTTGCTTTTTTTTTTTTTCATTGTGGTCTTTAATTAAAATATTTTGCAAGGATGTTGGTTTTCACTTCATTTATATTGAATTTATGCAAATTTTAATGATTGCAAGTTACATATTTTATTTTAACACAATGACAATTGCTATAAAATTTGTAGGTGGTCACTTGGAGCTATCATGTATGAAATGTTGGTGGGATATCCGCCTTTTTATTCTGATGATCCAATGTCAACATGTAGGAAGGTAAACTTTTTGATGGAAATGTTTACGGAGACCAGCATTCGTTTTTGGTTCTATAAACCTTTGCAGTATACTTACTATCCATTATAACTTGTGTGTATTGTATTTGATATTTTAATTTCAATAAAGCTATTTGCCTATTTCTTTTGCATTTTTTCAAAGTGTATCATTCTAGCGTCAAATTGATAGCTGGATTATTTATACATATTGATGAATGGAAACTTGCAATGATTGTTCAAGCGACAAACATACATCAAAGCTAATTGTCTTATTCAAGATTTTTATATCCATGCATTATCAAGTTTTCTTCTCCTTTTTTCAATGGTTTTTTTTTTCTTCCCTTTACCATGTTCTACTGTACTGTTTCATTTGATGTACTTTGACAATATAGATCGTAAACATAGTAGTTTAGAGTTTTTAAATTGTGTATTGCATGATAATTTTATCTAGTTTCCTGTTTTATGTAGATAGTAAATTGGAAATCTCACTTGAAATTTCCTGAAGAAGCAAGATTATCTCTGGAGGCTAAAGATCTTATTAGTAAGCTTTTGTGTAATGTCAACCAAAGGCTGGGGTCAAATGGTGCAGATGAAATAAAGGTGTTGTATGGTGTGTCCATTTCTATATTCTTACATTTGTTATGTAGATATTTGGATATAAAGGTCACCTTTCTGTTGTCTTCCTCTTCAGGCTCATCCATTCTTCGATGGTGTTGAATGGGACAAATTGTATCAAATGGAAGCTGCATTTATTCCTGAGGTCAATGATGAGTTAGATACTCAAAATTTTGAAAAGTTTGAAGAGGTATCTGAGACTTTCAGTTTCATGCTTGTTTTGTGTAGCCACAGCCATTGAAATTGATCAGTTATCCTCATTTTACTGTTTGGAATCTGCAGTCAGATAGCCAGGTTCAATCATCATCAAGAGCTGGTCCATGGAGGAAGGTAACATTAGATGTTTGTTTATCTGTGGGAAAATTTTCACCAAGTTTTCTTCAAAATCATGATAGGAATTCTATCTAATATTGCATGATCAATTGCTAATATTTTGGAATGTAACATGAATGCACTTTTTCCTAAGTTCTTAGGAAGTTTTCAGTCATTGCTTTGCCAGGACTGTATATTTGTTGGGCTTGCTTTTCATGTTAGGGTTAGCAATAAGTTTCATGACTTATGGTTATTGTATTTGTGTGAGTCTCAAATCAGAATTCGTATCAGTCCTAATTAAAATATTATTTGCATTTGACTTGCAGTTAGCAAGAAAAAAGGACATGTCTTTCTCAAGTTCTAATAGTTAATTGTCTGGTTCATAAGCTGATATCCGCAAATTTTCTTTTTCAAAATAATTTTCTTGTTGTCTTACTGTTCTTGATCTTCATGTTCCCAATTTGTTAGTTGTTATCCCTCCCCTTTATGTCTCCTTTTTCTCATTCCTCTTATGTGTTTTTTATGTCACAGATGCTTTCATCTAAGGACATGAATTTTGTGGGATACACATACAAGAACTTTGAAATTGTCAATGACTATCAAGTTCCTGGGATGGGTACATCTCTTTTGTCTCCTTTTACATACAAATGTAAATTTACAGTGTTAGTTATTTTTGTTACATAGATATATTTGGCTATGGTTGAGCCATTATGCTCGTTTGGCAAATATGATATTTATTGTAAGAGGTAAAGAGGGGTGTGCGTGTGTGTGTAATTTTGGAAAATTATGAATTTATGATTCAGGAACTGATGTATAACATAAAGTAATAGGTCTACATTGAAAATAAAATTCTTTGGATTTTTAGATCAAAAAAGAAAAAAATTTTGGACTTTTTTATGTGTACTATGCATACTGAGCGCGTTACATTTAAGAATGTTCTGTAAGTTAATGGTTATTCTTCTTTTGGGTTGAATTTGTTTTCCTCTTTTCTTGTAGCTGAACTGAAGAAGAAAACCTCCAAATCAAAGAGGCCATCCATCAAGTCGTTGTTTGGTAGGCTTACTTTTTTTGGACCATTTGATTCCTTCCAACCTCTAGTTTGTGTTGTTCTTTGTATACAATTATGTTTCATGCTCGTAGCACTAACTCTTTTTGTCTAATCAAACTGGGGTGACATATAATAGATTGCGAGTCTGAGACATCTGAGATGTCTGAGGCTCTAGACGCATCTGCAAGTAATCAACCTGCTCAAGGAAGTTCTGCAATGCCCTTGCCACCTCAATTAGATGAATCTCAAGGCGAGAAGGATTCTTCCTCCTAACAAGGCAGTCTAATGATTTATATGCTCACGACAATGCAGGAACTATATAACTCAAGACTTTAGCATTTTGACCATTTCCATGTTCAAAATCAATTCTTGATGCCATTCCTTGTTTGGATTTGTTATAGGCTATATATTATTGGTTACTTGATTGGTAGCTTGAGGAAAGGCAAGAGGAAAGTGCTATTTCTAGAATCAACTGATTAGCTGTCTAGTTGGTTTGTACAATTCTTGCGAGTTTTGTTAGTCACCACAACTATTGAATTGTAAATCTCTATGCAACACTCTGTAAACAAACACCAAATGGATGCCATGCATATTTGTGTTATTTCTTTACATTAACTATAGCAAAGCGTTTTTCAGCCCAGTGGATGACTTTGGAGATGTGGAAGTTGGGCATGTGGAGGTTGGCTTGTTCTCCATTGAAGGACTAGTTAAATTTGCAAAACGTGAGCTATGTAAATTAAAATTTAATTGATATTAATAATTGTAATTTGTTGATGGTAATTTTTCCTTAAAATTTAATTTTGATACATTATCAATATAAAAAAGTTTTACACAGACATCTACTTAAATATTATTATATTAGCAAAAGTGTCTAGTTCGACCACCCATTACTTGAAAAGCTTTACAAGTAGAGATATATGATTGGATAACAGTGTAAAATTATTTTATACTAATAGTGCATCAAAAATAATCTCAATTTTCTTATTTATTATTGCATATGTATGGCATTTTAGCACCTCTTATGCTTTCTTTTAATTGTTGACATAATCATTTAGTCAAATTGGCATGGTGTTATATTTTCCAATAAACAATTAGTCACCAATGATTAGTTAGTTTAAATGATTTGGTATTTGTCCTTTTTAAACAAGGTTTCTTATTCAATTTTTTAAATAAAGGTGGAAGTGAGCTAAGCTGAATCGAGCATTGTAAAATTTAGGCACGACTCAATTACAACTTATCAAAAACTTACAAGCAATTCAAGTTTGATGAGCTAGCTCAGTATTTTAGACTTAATGTAAATTAGGATGTTCAATCATAAGAAGAACAACAACATAGTAAAGCTCCTCAAACCCTTAGCAAATGCTCGAATCATCTATTCTTGAACTTAACTTATGAGCTATTAATGATTTGAATATGAAATAGTTTAAGAGTTGACTTAACTCACTTTTAACCCTACTTGAAAATGAAAAAAAATTGTCAAAGAAAAAATTTATTTCAATAGTGAGCTAATCTAATTTGAATCAGATTAGTTGAGATATAATAAACTTTAGATAGTAGTGATTTAAACCAAAAAATATTAGTGACTAGTTTTTATATGAAAAGGAAAGCATTTCAATGTGTAAAATAGAAAACCTTAGTAGAGTAAATGTTCAAGTACCCAAAAGTGGTTGGCCATAGTAAAAATAGACTATGATCCAAAACAGGCTTTACTTGCAATGAGATTTATGTAGAGTCGCCACTTTAAAAAATAATTAATTAAATCAATATTTGTAGCCTAAAATTGCACGGTCAATTCTTAAGATTGAATGAATCAGGGTGCATTTGGTTGAACTTTTTAAAAAAGTAATTATAAAATTTAAATTTTATATATAGTTAAAAAAATTAAAAATTAATTTTTTCATAAGTTATTATTTTCAGTTTTTATAAAAAAGCTAAAAATAATCTTTTTTAATATTCTGATTATTTTTTTAAAAAATCTAACTATATGAAAAATGATTTTTTCAATAAAAAAGTGATTTTTTTATCCAAATAATCACAAACAAATATACCCTAAGTGTTCCAGCTTTGGTAAATAAATAAATAAATAATCAAATTTTATTGTGAAAATAATGTAGCATATTATGTCTAATATTTGCATGAATATTTTCGCCCTTTAAATTGCCTGACCACATTCCTCGAATCTCGGCAAAATCTAATAATAGCTTTGATAAATAATTATCAGTTAATAAATCACTCTAAAAAACGTATTAAAAAAAATCGCCCTCGTTTAGGCACATTGGCAAAAACGATCTGATACCCTTAGACTTACTTGCGCGCAACTGGTCGAGTGTACGTTAGAAGTTGGCAAGCTTACAAATCAATCGTCATTATCTGGACGCGAGGGTTGCGTTCTAAGAAGAACTAAATTAATAGCAATAAGCTTTGTACATTAAACTGCCGTTCTGGCTTGGCAAATGAATTGGATGATCGTGTCGTCATGCTCCCTTTGTTTAGCAACTGAATCAATATATGTTGATAATTTGTAGTACAATGACACATACCTAATTCTGAGGCCTGAAGCGAAATACAGGAATTCAGATGTAATTTTTTCTTTTTAGATATGAATATCCGCATCTTAAAATTAAAATATTTTTTGTAATATATTCTTATCTTTTTTCTCATTTATGTTATTCATACTCAAAAAAAGTGTAGCTATATTTAGTAATTAATATGATTGCTCCAATAAGAGAATACATCTGAGAAGCAAACCGCCCATAGCGAATATGAATTCGCTATTTTCCATAGAGCATTAATATTAAAACTTCGCTAGTATTTTTATCCTAAAGCTTTAGTTATTACATGACATTTTTTGCAGCGATTGTTGCATCAATACAAATCAAAACGTCCCTCTCATCGCTGTATACGTCAGTTTAGTAACATATACATCTCAAACTGCTAAGCCAATGTTAAGTCTTGAAAATTTTTTGCAAATGAAAATCACTACCAAACTGACGTGTAATGATTAGCTGCTAGTCAGTCATCTCTTTTCTAGACATCATGAATATGCCGGCCATGCATCACCTATTGACATTGTGTAGCTCCTAAAAATCTAAGGGTTAATGCATGATTTTTTTTTCATAACACATTAATTTTATATACGCCATGCTATTGAAAAAAAAAAAAATCAGTTCTTATATAAGCTTCTGTATGTGTATGTTTAGTATAGTATAATTAACTTTCTGTGTAAAAATTACATCAATTCTCATACAAATTAAGATAATGTAAAAATCTTCTTCCGCATACTCGCTGTTTGATGGACCTCACTGGGAAAATGTTGGTTTGTTGATGAGGAGTTAGAATCAAAAGACATAGCTTTGGTAGAGCAAGATATGTAGTTCTCGTGGAGGGTCAATATTTGATCATTTAGTTAGCTCTCCTCTGCACTAACTCTACCCGTTTGTAAATTCTCTTGGAGCATGAGCAAGCGTGGAAATGGTGAAATGCTACACCATTATCAGAACTCTTACCAATTATCTTTCGGTGGTCCCAAAGTGATACTCAAATTATAGGCACACACTGACGAATCCTTTGCTTTACTTATATAAGCGTGATTCCTCTAGCAGCAGCAGCACAAAAGGAGATGAGATAACTTCCATTTAATTAGGTGTTTCTTTTTGCAAACTTTTGTACACATGAACAATCAATATATACATGTCGTGTGGATCTTTATCATGACGAGCTAGGAGGAGTGCACCTAATTACTAGCAGTCTTACACTCGAAGAATAGATGGGGAAGAAACGTTAGCATACAAATATGAAAAAAAAAATGTTCTTTATTCTCCCAACTGAGTTAATTTTTGCTAAGGGATTTGCTTGTGCAATTCCGGATGGGAATATTAAGGTAAAATCCATATAACATTACAAATAAAGCTTGTTCGGTATTACGATTTATTTCTATTAATCAATAACTTTTTGGATTCTCAACTATGAGTTATGCGCATACAAATCAATTCTTGAATTTTTTTTAAATACATTATTTAGTTTTTTATTAAAATTTTTTTAATCTTTTTTTTTTATGTAGTTAATCACATATTTAATTTTATGACTGAAATATCTTAAATTGAATTGCATACTAATATGTGATTCTATCCCATTAAGTCTATACAAGTTTCCCTCATTATTACTTTTCTTCAAGCAAATATCAACACATGAAATTGTTTTCATTTTCACGTTTTTGGCAAGCAAATAAATGGAAGAACTGACCAACTAATATAGGATTAGATTCCTTCTTGGATTGGACCTTGAATCCAAGTACACACGAAAATAAAATGGATTCTATGCAATTTTTCTTCCTAGCTTTATGAAGACAAAAATAGATTTTAGAATATAATTAAGAATGCATTTGAGTAAAAACTAAAATTTCGAAATCACACCTATTACTTCATCCAAAAAAAAAAAAAAGTTAAATCACATCTATTACATGAGGTCGCGAACCTCCATCAATCAGTAGAGCCCCAACTGTTTAGGTAAAGGGACAATGAAAAAGAAACGTCCAAAAATATACAATCTCATTCAAAAGGGCATCAACCAGATGCCATTTGCTGTCAGATGTCCAACCATTATACGAAATTACGAACAACCAAACAAACATTGGCACAATAATATAGTTCCTATCATGGATTGAGATATAAAACTAACTATTGAGCCATCGCTTCACTCATCGTTTAAGAATAATTAATCGTAAAATACAAAAACTATTGACTTTATATCGAAGTTTATATGATCAAGTAATCAACAATCCGATCATCGTCAATATTAAAAATGAGAAGGGGTAGAAGCTACGCATACTCACGCTGATTTACAGTCCAATTAAACTTACGTTTCATTTTAAGTTAACAATTTATTATCCATTATTTTACTATCTACATATATCTCAATCATTAGGAATGACATTTTCATCAAAATTTCATATTCATATCGAAGCCCAATAATAATTAAGTTACATTATCATTGTCAAAAGGAAAAAAAAAACGAAAAATAAACTCATAATCAATTTCTACCCATCCTTGCAAATAGTGTTGTTTATACTCGTAAAAAATATTCATCATTATATTGTTGTTGGCCAATTCATTATGTGCTTTTCTTGGATGGAATAGGGGGACTTATAATTTGATGGCACGTTGCTCTCTTATATTAGCTACAATGACTTTCTGGGTCTTATAAATATCGCTTTCGCTATATTTATCCCATGCATTCACGGCCATGGATTCTTATGAACTCGTGGCACATCCATTTCAAAATCATTATATTAAACTTTTGATAGGTCCTCTTTTTGCACTGTATAAAACACATAAATTATGCTAGGAAAAATATTTATATTTAGTAGTTTTTTGTTGTGCTTATTAAAAGCGCATATGTATTGTCAAGGGGTTGGTTTTTTAATCAACCAAGTGTATACCTTTATTCAATTACTTGGTCTTTGAACTTTCAAGCAAATTTATTTTTTTAAATATACTATAGACTAATAATAAGAAATAAAAAATGTTTAGTAAGGAGTATAATTTCATTAACATAAAACTGATCTAAAAGAAGTACAATATAAAAATAAAAAGAAGATAAGCAACAAAGGATGCATAGAATAGAAAGAAAATGAAAGAAACATAGGCAAGAGAAAATACGAGATATTTTAATAATAAATAAATAAATAAAAGAAGAAAAAGTAAAGAAAGGGAGACATTTTGACAGCACAAGCGTGAGTTGCAGACAGAGGGGGTATCGATCAGCCCCTCGTCTTGTCATATTCTTCAAAATTTCGTAAACAGATCAAATTTCCGGCAAAAACAAAAAATAAATAAAAATAAAACTAAAGATAAAATATTAACTTAAATAAAAAAGAAAAAACAGAGTTTTTTAAAATACAACCAAAGCACGCCAACGATTACCACGTTCTGATCTCACACCTGCTTTCCCCATTCTGATCTTTCTCTTTCTCTCTCTTCCTCTCTTTCTCTCTCTGCAAACTTTTGATTTGGTGGAATTTACTTTTGTTCCTGTCTGATAGCTCCTCAATCTCCTCCTCTTGTTCTTTCGTTATCATTTTCATTTTTGTCAAAAGGTCTCAATTTTTATTGTTGTTTCTGATACCCAGTTGCATTAATTCTTCTGGGTCAATGCGGTCATGTTCGCTGGAAATTAGGGCTTCAATCTGCGGTCTGGGGTGATTGATTTTGGGGGTTATTTTTTGTGGACAAAGGAATGTAGCTAGAGGTGTCATCTTCATTTCTCGGGAATGTTGGAATTTTTCTTGTAAATTTGGCTCCTTTTGATTTTTACCCTTCTCCTGGATTTGCACCATATATTGATTTTGGGGCTGATTGGATGCATAGAGTGGGAAATCTCATTGGATTTGATCGGATTAGCAAATAAAGCGTGGAATTTTGACCTCTTAAGCAGGTGAATCCATGGAGAAATTTGGGTGAGTCTGGTTCTGTTTGAGGTTGTGCACAATTAGGTGCTGAATTGAGCACAAATCTGAGCATAAAAGGGTCGTTTTAGTTTTTGGGTGTGGGGGTGTTGAAGGTCATTTCACGATGGATCATGTCATTGCTGGGAAGTTTAAACTGGGAAGGAAAATTGGGAGTGGGTCTTTTGGGGAGCTTTATATAGGTATCTTCATGCTTCTTCTTCTTTTTATATATATTTGTTTTATTTTATTTTATTTGTTTATTGTGCTTTTCCTTTGGTTTCGTTGTCTTGTATGGTTGCTAACAAATTCCTTCTATTCTGTATGTCAGCTGTTAATGTACAAACTGGAGAGGAGGTGGCTGTCAAGCTGGTATGTTAGGTTTTCTTAAGGCTTTTAATCCTTGTTATGTCTGGATGGGCAAAATGATTCCTTATTGAATTAGTTTTATGAAATATTTATGGGTCAATTAATGTTTCCTGTTTCTGGTTGCATTATTAGTATCTCAAAGGTATATGATGAAATCAAATGCCTTGATTTACACTGTGGAACATGTTTTCTAGAGTTTATTAGTGTATTTTGCCCATTGGAATCAGTTCAGAAGATGAGCCGTCCTGTATATTTTATCAATGCTATGGGAGTTCCAACAAGGATACATGACATATGATCTGAGATATAGTTTATTGCTAAAGTACATGACAAAGGAAATTGCATCTCTCTTTTACAGTCTTACTATTAACTTTGAGGCAATAGTTGGAGCAGTACTTAAGGTTTAGAAGAATTAAGATCTCTTTATGGAGTGAAGTGACATGTGAAATGGAGTGGCACATTATATCGTTATGGATGCTACTTTGTTTCACATTGTTACATTCATTTTATCTCGGATTGTTCATAATTTTTTTTTTTTTTTTGGTTCTGAGATTTTTTAATACCAATTAGTGATAATATTCTGCTCATCGTATTCTGTGTTTTTAATTCTTGTTCCTGCCTCCCAAAAATTTCCAGGAATCTGTGAAGACAAAGCATCCACAGCTTCATTATGAGTCAAAATTGTATATGCTTCTTCAAGGAGGAAGTAAGTATATCTCTATTTCTTTTTAGATTTTTGGGTACTAAAAGTACTAGCTAATTCCCGAGACTAAAGTTTCACTTGAAAATGGTTTCTGTTTTCTTGAGTTTGAAGGTTATCCTGATTGATGTCCAGAACCTTCTTCTGTTAAGGCAGTCAGAACTGTTAGTCAAAAACCAAGCATTTAGAGTAAAATTAAATAATTAAGACTGAAAACATGTTAGAAAACAAGCAAGATGTTTTCTTTTGAGTGATTCAATTTGGTTCCTTATTGAAGCGGGGATTCCCCACCTTAAGTGGTTTGGAGTTGAAGGAGACTACAATGTCATGGCTATTGACCTTCTTGGACCAAGTCTGGAAGATTTGTTCAATTATTGCAACAGGAAGTTTACATTGAAGACAGTGTTAATGCTTGCTGATCAATTAGTAAGTCTACATGTCAACTATTATCAAATAAAGTACCTAAGATAGTGATGCTGATGTTTTATTTGCTTCATATTATTGTTCAGCTTAACAGAGTTGAGTATATGCATTCAAGAGGTTTCCTTCACCGTGA
This sequence comes from Pterocarpus santalinus, assembly GCA_031439595.1. Taxonomy (NCBI): domain Eukaryota; kingdom Viridiplantae; phylum Streptophyta; class Magnoliopsida; order Fabales; family Fabaceae; genus Pterocarpus; species Pterocarpus santalinus. The sequence goes on from CM062532.1 coordinate 67,555,456, forward strand.
CATAAAGCCAGACAATTTTCTAATGGGCCTCGGACGTAAAGCAAACCAGGTATGTTATTTTGTTGAAAATTGTTTCTTTCAGATTTTTTTCCCCTGCTTCTCCTTTTTCTTTCCTTTTTTCCCCCCATTTAATTATTTTGGAGGGTTTTGATTGTTATTTTGTTGTTTTTGATATGAATGGAGAGGAATTACATTTGGTGATTCTCATACAGTCAGCACATATTTTGGAATTCAAATAGTGCAGGACTATTAAAGTACCACCAAGAGAGAACTGCATTTGTCTAAAAAGTGCCATTTTATAAAATGATGATATTATACTACTAGTATGTGTAAGAAGCTAAGTTTGCTTGAGTTTGCTTCTGGTCGAACAAGAAAAATATGGAGCAGAGCATTCATCCATATAAAATGAGAGTAGAACCAAACAAAAATACGAATGAATTGGAACTCTGTGAGAAACCCACCTCAATTAATCTTTGGCACTGTTTGTCCATTATACAACCGCTGCTTTTGCCTAGAAGTTTCAGACTTCAATCTCCTAAAACTCATGCATGGCAGCAACACACAAATCCATCAACTTTTATTTTTCGTGGCTTTCTGCTTTTTCCCTCAGACAGGGCAGATTGGCTATTCTATCCTTTCCTGTTTGATACCAAATTGGTTAAGAGTGATTAAGTGAAGGTTTAAGATTTATTTTCTGCAATGAACTGAGGTGGGCTCCTAGCATCTCATCCCATCTTAGGTTTTGGCTCCTCATGGCCAATTCTTCCTCCTTGAAGGGCCTTGGGCCATCTGAGGCACTAGCCCAGAAACCTACTTGGGGTTTATGTTATCATCGGATATGCAAAGTGACTGGGAGGCCTTTTAAATCAATACACTTCATCTGGCTCGTTTTCTTGCCTTTTGCGTGGATGTTCTAGGAGCATGTCTTGTTTTTCCGATCTTTTACTTGTATTTTATTTAAATGGAATCTTCTTCTTTAGTGGCACTAACTAAAATAAATGATTGATAGATTCTGATAATTAAGTTTGTTTGAACATGTAAATTTCATTTTTTTTTTTTTAAACTATATTTGTGTCTTGCTGGGTATCTCATTTCAGGTGTACGTCATTGACTATGGCCTTGCCAAAAAATATAGGGATCTCCAGACTCATAGGCACATACCATACAGGTAAATTTTGTCATCTTTATTCCAAGATATTGAGGTGCACTATTTATTTCGGCAACACATTTTGTAGGACAGAACAACACTTTGGGGGCAAACTAAACCTTATGTTGCCTTATTAATTGCCCTGGTCTTCTTTGGATTTGAGCATTTACAACACTTTAAAACATATTATGCCATTTTTCTAGTTGACAGTCTTCACCTAAACGTAGGTAGTAGTAGTATAATTCACAGAGATGATGATAATAACTTACAACACTCTGACTGTGTGCATGTCTGCATGTATGTTTATGACAAATTTTAACGGGTATCTACTTTACAATCTGCTCTATAAATACCATATTTGAGCAGAAAACAGTTTTTGACATGTCATCTATAACTTGGCTTCAGATCTCAATTGCCTTGTGTCCGTTTTGTCATTCTGATAACAATTACTTGACAAAGATGTTTCTTCAACTTTAACTTTTGTTGTCTTTTATTTCTTAGTTTTTGTAAAATTCCTGCTTCTTTTGTTATGAAAATCTTTGTTTTTCTTGCATAGGGAAAACAAGAACCTTACAGGCACAGCTCGGTATGCAAGTGTCAACACTCATCTTGGAATTGGTGAGTAAAGTTGTGGTAGTTTATTCGTTTTTGTGTCGACAACCAATAATTGGAAGTGAATTACTGAGTAAAGTGAATTACTAACTAATTACACGTGAATGTGTTCTCTTCTTAATTGTAATTTATTTTGCTGGCAGAACAAAGCAGAAGGGATGATCTGGAATCTCTTGGTTACGTACTCATGTACTTCTTAAGAGGAAGGTTGGTTGGATACTTGATAGGTACATCTACTTTACCTTCTATTAAATTTGGATATCTTTATACTAATATTCTTGCTATTGCTTTCCATTGTACAACTTTTCAGTCTTCCTTGGCAAGGTCTGAAGGCTGGCACCAAAAAACAAAAATATGATAAAATCAGTGAGAAGAAGATATCAACTTCCATAGAGGTATTGCAACTAGCTGGATCAGTGAGGCCTTTGGAGAAATTTGATATTTCCTCTGGATCTTGAGTTTGATGCTTTGAATTTGGTTCAAAGTTGGCTCACCTGATCTTTAGTTGGACCTGAATGTATGATGTCATAGCAGTTTAGAAGACAGGCCAAGCCTTAGAGCCAGTACCACAATAGTTTGTGCCTTTGAATGTGAACACTTACACAAACCCAAATGCATGTTTCTCTTGTGCATTAGAACTAGGTTTACTTATTCTGCTAATATTGGATTGTATCCAAAAGAAAAACTACTAGTATGTGATGCTACTATCAACTAAATTCTTACAGATTGACTTTAATTTTTTTTAAGTTTTAATAATATCATTGTTGCATTCAATAGTTGGCATAACTTGTACATTTTGCCCTGTTCCTTTCCCTGTCTGTTTCTGTTCGCAATTTAATTGATCCTCTCTTTTTACTGCTAATTTTGTGCTTGTATAACAGGCGCTTTGCAAAAATTATCCCTCGGAGTTTGTATCATATTTCCACTACTGCCGAGCATTGCGGTTTGAGGACAAGCCAGATTATTCATATTTAAAGAGGCTCTTTCGAGATTTATTTATTAGAGAAGGTCTGTTACCCAAAAACTCCAGCATTGATATTAGCATTTTGTATATTTTTCAGAAAGTGAGTGTGTTCAATTATTGCAAATTGATCTAAATGCAATGGCGTTATTTGGTCCATGTGGCCAATCCCACTTAGTGGGTAAAGACTTAGTTGTTGTTGTTGATGATTTGGACTTTGTTAGTGCAGGCTATCAATTTGACTATGTTTTTGACTGGACTATATTGAAGTATCCACAAATTGGGGGCAGCTCTAGAGGGCGGGTTAGCACCATTGTTTTTTGTATGTTTGGATTTTGCTTTTGCTTTCTGGTAAAGGTCAGGTCACTTACTATAGTTGTTTTCATAACAGCAGAGCAGTGGCAAGGCAGCTATGAATGCTGGACCATCTGTTCAAAGGCCAGAGAAGATCTCAGGTCCGCACTCTTTCAGCCAAATAAGAATGAAATGTGTTCTCCTACCAATTGTTCATATGTCCGACCTTGGGGTCAGGATTCAGGAATTTTGAATTTAATGTATGCTGTGACCTTTGTCTTTTGAGTATCAGAAAATCATGGTCTAAAACATTTGACTATAATTATCATTTTCGTTGCTCATATCGGTAGTGGCCAAACCACTCTGCTTTTCCCGAATTTCATTTTGTATAACCTAACCTTGGTCATGCAATTGCTTCTTTCAGGTGGGAAAGAGGTTCGAGAGAGATACTCTGGTGCTGTTGAAGCTTTCTCCCGGAGGAACCCAACTAGTCCTCGTGGTGATCACAACAAACTTAGGACTTATGAAGATGTAGCAATACACAAGGATGTGGTAAATACTTTTTCTTCCAATAATTAAGTATCAATAAAGCATCACTTGAGGGTTCCCTATTGGAAGAAATTATTATTATTGTTATTATTGTCTTTTTTGATAAAAGAAGAATATTATTAAGAAGAAGAGAAAAATGATACAAGAAGATAAGAGGACAAGAGATCCTCCTTACAAGAGCAAAAACAAGCAAAAGAAAAAGATATTAATGAAGCATAGCTTTCCAATCTCTCAACATGTCTAAGATGGAAAATCCTCTAAAAGAATCATGAGTTTTACACCAAATAGATGCCAAACCCTATTGGAAGAGCATTATTATCTGACCATCTAGTTAAAGCTTCATGCTATGATTTTGTGTGTGTGTGTGTGTGTGTGGTCTTTTTTTTTTTTTTTTTGGGGGGGGGGGGTAGGTTTGTAGTTGTGGAGTACTTCATCACGGAAGAACTGGTGAAAGTCGACAGGTATAGGGTGAATTAATTTAGTCTGTTCCTTAATCATTTAATTTGGACTTGAGCTGGAGATTTTAGATAACAACTTTGGTATGAAGTAGGGATATGCTGGGATGAATTTCATTTTGACTGTCTTTATGTTTCTTTATATGTAGCTTTGATTCCCAATTTGTCACCGAATGTTGATTGGAAATTCACTGGCTCTGTTTTTCTTATTTGCTAGTCTGATGAGATTTAAATTTGTTAGTCTCCAGTGTATATATTTGTTTATCTTTTCTACTCAATTATTCTTAGTTTAGTTTTTCCTTGTCTTTTCAGTACCATGATCAAGAGAAGGGACGCAGTTCCTCTCGATATGGCAGCACTTCAAGAAAAGCCGTAATCTCATCAACCAGGCCAAGTTCCTCAGGTGACCATACTGATAGTCGTACCGGCCGGCTGACCTCAACTGCTAGCCGTCCGTCTACTGCACAGAGAGTTCAACCTGTGTATGAGACCAAACAAGCAACTTTCACACGCACTGGATCTACAAGAGCCAATCGGGACGATCCTCTGCGAAGCTTTGAGCTCCTCTCTATCAGGAAGTAACTAAGTGTATGCAGTTTCATTTTGTCAGAAGGCATTTTCTAAATTCTAACACCTGAAATACTAAATCAGCTTTTATTCAAGAAGAATCTCCAGCATTATGGAAATTATGTCCATGTATATTTCTGAATTACCGTGAGGTCATAATCAACTTCACTTCCTGATGTCATTTTCTGGACCAAGGTGGACTTTTTTCTGCCCCCAGATTGTCTTGTGAAGAGGACTTCTCAGCTGCTGTAACATGTCCTTAAAACATGCTCCAAAGAACTCAATAGGGGTTCTTTGTTTTTTTTTTTTTTCCCCCCTTTTGTTTTAACTTTTATTAGAGAAACATGTTCTTTGAAAAAAATAGATGAAACTAGAGTTGTAGTTTATGATACACTTGTTATTGTTTCTTTACAATGAGACTAAAACTGTTTCTATGTTACTATTAACACTTGCCAATGTTATGAGAGTGGAATTTGACAAACTAGAATTTGATCGTAAACTAACTACATGAGCAGTATGAAATATTCCATTCTTCAGTTATTAGTGAAACATGTTAAGTAATGTATTACTTTCTGAGAAATTCTCAGCAGTTTGGCACGGCAAGTACATTTATAAATCAAATAATTGCTGTGATAATTTAATTTGTTATGGTTATTCTTTGCTAACCGAGTAGCACTAATTAAGTTAATTAGAGCGTTATAATTACTGCTAGTATAAAACAATTTTTATACCAGCAACGGAAGATCAAATTTGAACTATGAGGCAGTGGAGCACGCTTGCATTTTATGTCACAGATGGATCTTCCAAATGGAGATTAATATATTTTTGTGGGGGATCCTTTGGTAATTTCCAAAATCAACTCCTCATAAAACAAGGTTTAAATGGGTAATTAACTATCTCATTTACAAATGATCACTTTGATGATCCACGTGCGTTGTCGAAAAGTATTAAGACAACATTCTCATTCCCAGATTATAAGTCACAAGTTCCATGTGCATTCTTGAAGAGTATTAAAGTATAGAAGGCCAGGTTTCATGCACTTGCTGGGAGTAAAAATAGGTGGAGAGAGAGAGAGAGAGAGAGAGAGAGAGAGAGAGACAGTAGTGACGCAGAGGCTACTTCGGCCAGCAGGAACATAAATCGACTTGGCACTTGCATTTGCTAACATCATCGAACTAAATATTGTTCATTCCAATTTTACATGTAAATTGTCTATCCCAGCTTAGAACCCAACGATTACTCTGAAGTTGCCTGAAGGCAAGAGAAAATTTAATAGATCTTACATAATAATTTCAAGGAGGTATATACACACTAAACATATGATACCCTAGAAAACATAGTTCAGGAACGAATTCTAGTTTAGAACTTCGAGTTTGAGCATCACATAATCCCAGCCAGGCAAAAAATTATTGGTTTCTAAGAGCTGCCAAACGCTTCTCAAGGTCATCGATGCCCGAGCTGCAATGGCATCAAATTTTCAAAGTCAAACAAACTTGCAAAGAAAGAAAACAACTAAAGAAATTTTAAGCCGTTCTCACAATACATAAGTAGCCACAGAAATTTCTTCATGATTAGCACAGCATTACATACTTCCTTTATCTTAACTTTCTTTAGACAAAGGATGGGGAGAAACAATATTGATAAGAAAAAAATGGTTAGACGGCAGATACCTGCTGACATTTTCTGTATTCTTTGTCGGGACTCTCCCTTTAGGAGCTGCGGATAACTGCCAAAGGTTACAAATTCAACAGAAATTAATTTGAGCAAAAGCATTAGGACAGATGATAGGAGTACCGAGATGTAACAGCAGATTTGTACCTGTGAGGCAACATCCACACCAATTTCATCGAGCACCTACCATAAAAATTTAAATGCAATTGCCATCAGTTTCTTTTTGTAACTTCAAAAGCTAAATTAAACCCAAACACAATAAGATATTGAGCTTTGCCCATCGAGACTTGTTACTCTTTGTGAATCAGAAACCACTCCTTCTAAAACTTGTAAACTAAGCCACAAGAAATCGTAACGTAATCCAAATTTTAAAAGTAGTTTCAAGCCGTGAGAAGGAAACATGACAGCAGATAAGCCATAGGCCCTTGATTTTTCCCCCTTTTAACCGGGGGCTATGAGGGGATCATAAGCTTTTCACTGATTAGTCCCCTAATTATCTCCACTAGACTATGGATTAGCTCAATAGATTGACTTTTGTAGCTGACTCCACCTAGTGGGTTAATGGTGGTGGTTGTTGGTTCGGGATTACCCCAAGTGTGTTATTGCTGAAGTTAGTATCCCAATTGGGACCTATGATTTTAAGATCCTTAGGGATTGTGACACAAGATACACATGTTTACCTCCTGGAAAATTGCCTCGTGAAATAAATTGGCCATGTCAAATATAGTAGATGCCGTTAGTTATTTGAGAAATTGATCAAATAAAAGGCGCTGCAAACATTGCAGAAAAAACAACAAAAAAGGCAATCAAAGACGGTAACTGAAGGAGTACCTGGTTTGTCAACTCTTCAGTCTCCTCTTCAGCTTCGTCATTATCCAGGGCATCATCTATGGTATCTGACATCATTTCAGTCTGCACATAAATTATATATCATTAAAGTCCAAAAGGTGTAGAAACAAAAAGAATGATTTCCTGTTTTCTCCCACTTGTAAAATTACTAAGACCAAAGCATCATCTTACAGTCATATCCATCTGTGCTGATTGTTTCTGGAAGTCTTGTATAACTTTGGCTTGCTTTGCCGGTGCCATTTGCTGCAAATGAATCTTCTAATTTAGCACAAGGTAAAATATTAAAAAAATGGCATAGAAAGTTTATGGACTCCTATGTCAATGTTCTGTTTAACTCAGAGAAAGTCAGCAAAACTACTGTTATCATTGTTGTTGCTTGCTGCTTTTCTGATGCAGCATTTTTCCTTTAAGTTTCTCTTCCAAGTTGGATATATCCAAATTCTTAACCATTCATTTTCCCTAAGTTTTACTTGTTTTGTGTGTGCATGTGACGGGAGGGGAGGGTAAGGAAGGAAGCAATATCTTCCACAATTTTTAGCAAAAGAACAATCTCATAGTTCATGACTATATGGAACCTTCCCTACTCACGAACCCCACTGCAATCTTAAATGTCACCTTATGCCCCACTCCCTCAACCTTGTACAAACTTGCTCACTGTTCCTTGAATAAACATCAAGCTAAAGCAAATTCATGCACTCAATAAATAAGTCCAAAAAATTATCAGAACTTTCTCCATAAAACATCCTTCACTCTCTTGAATAAAACCAAACAAAATGTTGATATCATGGCCCAATCTAAAAAACTGTAACAAATACATTATATGTGGATAAGAAATATTTAAAAAATAGGATTGAACATGCTACCTTATTCATAGCTGCCATTGCCTTACTAGCACCTTTCAGGCCGACAGCAACAGAAGAATGGGCATGCATTGCCTGCATGAAATGCCAAGCACACCAAAGAGCTTAAAACATCCACCCCCTTAAACACAACCCCTCAAAATTAAACAAAACAGAAACAAAGGCTTCAACAATCTACCTGTGTATGAGTTGCTATGCCTCTCATCTGAGCCCGACTACCTTGAAGATTAGCAATCTGTTGCCTAAGCCTGACCAACTGGCGAGCTAGAATTTTAGTTGCTGCCTGAAAAATGCATGAGAAAATAAAACACCTCGAGTTAAACTTGTGTCAAATTGTCAACGGAACAGATCAAGACTTTTTTCTTGCCTCAAGAGCACACAAGAATTCCTCGAAACCTAAGAGCAAATGCGGATCATACCTCGTTCCCCGTCTTAGCAGTTCTCTTAATCTCAGCAACAAGCTTTTTTTCCTGAAAAACAGAAAAAAAAAAAAACCCGCGTTAGATATAACACCGAAAATTCAGGAAGAGGATTATCATTCAGTTAACTGTTTTGACATACTTCCAATTGTAATGCTCCAATTTCCCTCTCTACACCTGTAGTATATCACAAAACAAGGAAAATAAAAAGAAATTATTAATATGTAGCAGAAATATCACAACTCTATAACTTATTGTCACCATAAAGAATCAAATCAAATTCACATGAGAAGTTGGAAAGTCAAAAGATAGCGGTACCTCTAGTAGCGGTTGCCATTTCTCGTTTGCTCTCCCGAAGAGCCTCTGCATGAAATAGAACAACGAGAGAAGAAGAGGTATGATCAATATGGAGACGGAATCAAACATGAAAATTGAGTGAACAATGAAAAGCATCGAAGAGATGAGGGTAATTAATTAGCTCAGAACCTTTGGCGGTGGGTTTCTTGGAGAAGATGTTGTTCATGATGATGATGATGATGAAGAAGGGTGTGTGTCAACGTGAATTGTCAAACAAAACAGAGAAACAAACCCTTAATCAGCCCTTGCTAAAAGTGTTGTGTTGGTCAGAGGCAATTGCTGAAACGCAGGGGAGAAAGATCCTCGTAACAGCTGAGATGATCAATCTTAAATATTTGGCTATATACTTTTGTGCTTCGGCTCTGTTTCGCTTTTCCCATCCATTATGTTTTTCTTTGTTTATTTTTTGACATTAATAGAAAGCGCGTTGTTCCGCGCTTTGTTGTTGAAGCTTGAATGATGTGATTATTTAATCTAGGTTAAAAACTAATTTTTAGTTGTTGCAGATATCCCAAATTTTGGTCATATTATAGGGATTAAAATCAAAATCTAAAACAAGTATAATGGGCAAAAAGTAATTTTTAACCTTTAATTTATAAGTAAACTTTGGAATAATTAATTTTTAAAAATATGTAAAATAAATCCCTCAATTTGATCCCTAATCAAAATTTAAGAAAATAAAATAATCATTTAAGACTTAAAAATTCGCTTAAAATCCTTGTCATTTAAAATGGAAGATATTTTGGTTTTTAAATAAATAAATTTGAGAGATTTAAAGTATGCCATTTAAAATGGTTAGTGGATAAAAATATTTCATATTTTAAATAATGAGCAACCTCAATTAGATTTGTATATTTTAAGGGCCTGTTTTACCTTTTGATATTTTGTTCAGGGACTAAATTGAAAATTTCCTTATATCAGTAATATTATCGATATTTTTAGTTTTTTAAAAATTAAAATAATTTTTTTTATACTTTTAATTCCGGATGTTAACTTGAGGTTACTTTCGTTTCTTTTATTTGTTCCCTTGCTGGAGCAAAAATATTTCAAAACAGAAGTTGTGTTGTGCCAATGTTAACCGATTCTAAGAGGTGTGGCTTTTCTAACATGTTAAGCTTCATATGAACAAACTTTGTTAATTAGAGTTTGAAATTGATCAAAAATATCTTATGATAAAGGTAAATTTTTCCGTAAACAATTATAACCTCAATTTTATTACGTTGGTATATTATGCATGTCTTATGTCGTTGAATGCATCTTGTATATTGCTTTTATTGGTATACATATCCATTACGCCTTATATGCCGCTCGTATATCGTTTTTATCATTAATTTTTGTTTATATATGTTTTTATACGAAGTTAATGAAAGTAATTAAAAATAGGGAGAAATTGAATTTGACTCCTCTAAAATACACAATTTGCGATTATCGATAAAAAATAAAAAAAATTAATGGTTTAATATATATATATACTTGGATGTAAAATTTATTTATAATAATTTGCACTGTTAATTTTTCATTAATAATTGATATTACGTATTTTATTTTATAAAATGTACCTCGCATTTTAGAAGAGACAAATAAAAAGACTTAATTTTAAAAAATAAAATATACAAATATTACTTTTATTCAACAGACAAGAGGTGGTAGCGTTAAACATATGCATCACATTTCGTACTATGACGTGATTACTTAAAAGGAAAAGCTAAATTCTATCTACCAAAAATTACAGTAATGCTAAAAATTTTTAGAAAGGGATTAATTAAAACAAAGGAAAAATATACTAAAAAATAAACCTTATCTATTTGTTTTTTTGGTAGATACCTTATCTATTTGCTTAATGAAGGCTCTGTTAATTATAGATCATAAGTAATTTGGTGGATTACAAATAAATGAATTTTGGAACCCTATAGATATATGCTAATCGCCTATTTCAATTAAGGTTCAGTGCAACTTTAAAGTCACTCACTATTTTAGGGCTCGGTTACGATGGTTCATGCTAATTAGGGGCAACCGCTAAAACAATGATACCAGGACCCCCGGCACCTCTTTGTGTCACTTGCCAGAAAGCTTGAAATGGAATCATTTACGGCAACAATCTTCATCTTCCATGGACAAACCAATAACTTGATGTGTTGTGCATCTGACACTACCTATGTACAATTTCTTAGTCTGTCTCAAGGAAAACTTTTAGATGCTCATGAAATATTATTTGAATATATTTATAATTAATAATATATTAATTATAAATCTATTATTAATTTATATTTTTATTTAAAATATTATTATATTATTAACATTATAAATTACTAATTAACCTTAACTTAAAATATTATTTTATTATCAATGTTAAATACAATTCATATGACGCTCAAGAATTTTTCCTGTCTTCAATGGAATGCGCATGACAAAGTTACCAACCAGCAGGAGGCTGCAGCATGGAGGCACTACCCAGCCACCTTTGTTAATAATAATAATGCGGCGTCGTATCTTTCTTTACGGCACCTAGCCTAGCCAGCTGGTTAGTTACTTATATTTTGGCATCTGTCATGCACTCTGCCCTTGCTGCTTCTTGCTCTCCCCCTTGACATCTTTCTGTTGTGTTCCTTCCCGCTCCTACTTTTACATGCAATGCGCATACTGAATCAGTGTACCCTACCAGCCTGTTCTGGCCCTCCACTGCCTCCGCACACTCCTACTCCTTTGCCATATTTATGCTTCTATTCTGTCCTCTTACCTTATTGAATTACAACTTTTTATAGTTTTCTTGTTCTACTGGATTCTCTTCTTTTTTCACTTTGGATTGTTCATTTAGGTGGACAAAATCTATACTATTGCTACTCTATCATTGCATAATTATAATCTTAATTGTGTATCTGGCCCATCTCCAATTCGATCCAGTTAAATTTAAAGCAAGTATGATTCTGCTCCCAACAGGCCAAGAGTAAGGCAGGGTCATATTGGTAACAAACGCTGCAAAAACTAGCACAGCAGTGTTACAGTAACAACAAGCACAGGACAGGACGGCCTACTCATGCGTGGCAGCAACCCAAGAAGAGCACAGTACCACCGCTAATACAAACAGTAATCATCACACTATAAGAGGCAATGCCATCATTATCATTTACCAATAACCTACTCCACCACCAAAGAACCAAAAAAAAAAAAAATATATCTAGTAAACTCTTAAATTAGTCTTAAATCGTGAACTCTGAAAAAATCACCCAACAAATTTATTTTTGCCTTTTCCCTAGCCACCCAACCACTAGCCGTATGGTTTTGTCTTGTCTGTCTGGCTTTGGTTGACACTACTTGTCTGCGTGCTGCTGGTTGCACTTTTTTTCACCTGTGTAGCGCAACATTCTCTGCTCTTTCCTCCTCTCCGTACTTCCCCCTTCCCACAAACACATTCCCACGTTTGGGCTATTGTCCATTCGGACCGCTATTTAACCACAAAACTTGCCTCTCACCACATCACATCACATCACATCACATCCCATCATTCCAAATGGCTCTATCTTCCACTACTCTCACCCTCTTAACCTTCTTCTCCATTTTACTCCTCTCACACCAGCAACAGCAACCTCTACTCAACTCAGCAGAGCAAGAAGCGGTATACCAAGTGCTCCACTCCATCAACCCCTCCATCCCCTGGCGCACCCTCTTTCCCCCAGAAGACATCTGCCTCTCCCCACCACACGGCCTCATCTGTGACTACCTCCCAAACGACACCGTTCCCCACGTCGTCCACCTCAGCTTCGGCTACGTGTCCGACGAATCGCCCAACCCACCCTGCTCCCCCAACGCCACCCTCAACCCTCTCCTCTTCACCTCCTTCCCCTTCCTCCAAAAACTCTTCTTCTACAAATGCTTCAACCAATCACTCATCTCCACACTCCCACACCTTCCTTTCTCTTTCCGTTCCACCCTCCAAGACCTCGTCTTCATCGACAACCCTTCACTCGTTGTGCCCTTCACTTCCATTCTCCGAAACTTCACCGCCCTCAGAAGGCTGGTTCTGGTGAATAACGGTGTTCACGGTGAAGTTCCAGACAATATCGGTTCTTTGGTCAACTTGGAAGAGCTCACTCTATCGGGTAACCGCCTAAATGGTGAGCTTCCAAGAAGCTTAACAATGCTGAAGAAGCTCAAGGTTCTTGATCTCAGTCACAACGAGTTTGAAGGGTGCGTCCCAGAAAGCTTTGGTGGTAACCTCGTTGAGCTTGTGAAGCTTGACCTGAGCCATAATGGGTTTGCTTGTAGGGTCCCAGAGAGTTTTGGGCACTTGCAAAGTTTGGAGCTTTTGGACCTCAGCTTCAACAGGTTCGGTAACTATGGGGTCCCTTTGTTCTTGGGAGAAGTTCCCACGTTGAAGGAAGTGTACTTGAGCGGGAACAACCTTGGTGGGGTGATTCCGGAAATATGGGAAAATCTTGGGGGTCTTAGAGGAATTGGGTTTTCTGGGGTGGGCTTGGCTGGGGAAATACCTGCGTCAATGGGGCTTTATCTGAAGAATCTGACTTATCTTGGGCTTAATAACAACATGCTTGAAGGGCCTGTGCCTGAGGAGTTTGGGCTTTTGGAATATGCAGATGAGATCAACTTGGAGAACAACAATTTGAGTGGTAGGGTCCCTACTTCAATCAGAGTTGGAGAGAAGCTTAAGCTGGCAGGTAACACGGGACTGTGTGTGGATGACAGGTTGAGGTGCAGTGGGGACAGGTGCAGCTTATTGGGCCAACTGAAGCCCTGCAACAAACCGGATTTTTTTCTTGATGCCGTCCTTTTCAGTGGGGATTCTTTTGTGGTTTTTGATCATCTTATGTTGTTCCTGTCTCTGGGGGTTTTGTTTGTATTCGTTGGATTGTGACGGTTCATGGTTTCATCCATATTGAGAATAGGTCTAAGTCTCTAGCAAATTGAGGATATTTGTTTTTGGCCATTAAAGAAAGAGAGAGCAGCATGTTGCTTACTATAAAAGGATATTTTATGTGTAAAGTGGAGAAAAATGTTTATTTATAGTTGGCGGGAAAACATGCAATGGCATGAGTAGTGGTTAGCACATTAGTATCACAACTAATATTATGTAAATTTATTATTCAAGCAAGTGTCGTGCTAAGATATATTAAAAACTGAGGGGGAAAAGATAGAGTTCTAATTTCGATTCTCAACTTTGCAACACTATAACTAATGCCTTAATTATAAAATTACTCTAATTTGTCAAGAGAACTTTGCTAGATCCCCTTTGAAGTTGTCCATCTTCTTCTTGTTCTTCAAAGGACCTCTGTTTGTTCCTTGATTTGGAGCTGGACCTAGAAGGGAGTTCTTGATCCAAATTGGGGTCCCGTGGCTGCGCTCTTGATCTAGACTTGGATGAGCAAGAACCACCATTGGAAGCATCTTTTGCCTTGTTGGAGCGAGATCTTTTATGAACGTCTGGTAGGGTCCTAGGCTGCAAATCACTCCCTTGGAGTTGGAGAGAGTCCATATCATTGGCCATTGTTTGGTCTGTGGGTCTGGATCCATTGCATGTATCCTTTGGTTGTTGTGAATGTTTGGATGACTTTTTGTGCTGCCTTGGCCTATCTGACTTTTCTTTTGCGTGGGACTCTCTCATGTTTCCCATTGACTGCCGCCTAGATGATTTAGGCAACTCAGGCAAGTCCTTCTCTTGACCTTGATCATTCACAGACCTTGAACCTCTCCTGATTGAATCTGTGTGATAGAATTTCTTAACTACTAGATTCAAATAAATGTTATTATTTTGCTTTTTGTTTTAACCTTTTGACTTTATTTTTGATACAATGTCCGTATAAAAATATTTTATATAGACATTTAATCATTTTGTAGCATTAGCAAAAGTATTTAACTCTTATTGTATAAAATTAACATCTAATTTTTCCATGTTTATTCCATTTCAACCCAACAAAAAATATTTTAAAAGCCAAACCAACTTGTTAGATTGGTAACGAATCATAAATGACAAGTGCATCGATTATTACTATTTGTTAATTTTATGACAATGTTAATTACTTGCAAGTTGGCTTAGTTTGACTCTTAAATTCACCAAAAGAAGGAGACACTTCATAATGTCAAGCTCAAAGCATAAAAACATGATAATACGTACCTTCAGAGACCCATTTGACTGAATTGTTAAGTCCTTCGTTATGAATGTCTCCATTAAGATTTAGAGGTGCCGATGATGAAAGTCCTGGGACAGATTTAAACTCGTTCATCTGAAACAAATGATTCTCCAAAGGTATTTTCTAAATGAGAGGAAATTTACACATAAAGATAGAAATCTTCATATTTTTACTACGCATTAAACAGAGACTAATTAAGTAGTAAGATAATCTTCAGAAAATTTGAATATTGAGAAAATAGAGAACTACCCAGCTAGGATTATTTTCAGAGGGACCCTGCCACCCGATATGGGCCACATGCTTCACATCTGTGGGATGACCAATCTCAATTTCTTGTTCTTTTTCAGTTTCTGCAAATTATATGAGTATTATTCCTTTGATTAATACCATCATGCCATACATTTTATATATGAGAAAGGAAAGAGATACATAACCCGTTAGAACTTAGAAATATGATAATCAATTACATGAAAGGTAGACTTGTGTTACGCACCAAATATCTGAGAAATGAATCTGAGGCCTCTGAGAAGACCCTTCACCTTGCAGTTGTTGGACATGTCAAACAAATCTTGTGCGTTGGAATTCTCTTTAGTAAATCTGTAATTAGCTTTTAGTAACCTGGAAGATGAGAATTTCAGCTTTAATCAAAAGAGTGGAGAAACAAAATCAAAGATTTTTCTCTGTTGATGAGGACATTACCCATAATTTCACCTATTAAAGTTAAGAGTCCATTTTGAATTGAACCAATGCTCCAGAGAGAACCTATGGATGAGGATAAGACGTATATTTTTGCTATTTTTTCTTCCTTCTCAGGACTTGCAACCATGGTCTTATGTTTTTATGTCATTTAAAATAGAAGAATTGTTAAAAAAGCTTAAGGCATTTTTTGACAAATGTGTCATGGAAGTGTCTATGATGAGAAAAGGGTCAACTCAATTATCTAGACATCAATTCTGTTTAAAAGCATAATACCCATTTTTAGTTTCGTTAATTCTACGGTAATAGTTTGCTTCTGATTATCCCCTTCAATCAAAACCAGAAGCTGATCGAAATCTTAGGCATGACAATGAGAGTCACTGAAAGGCAAGGAAGCCAATGTGCTAAATTAGGAAAATAACGGCAAGCCATGTACTAATTTTGCATTTATTATTAATTATCTTAATAAATTCACTATTAAGATAACTAAAATCTCTAGTTATTAACATATAATTTTTTTCAAACAAATTCACTGGTAATGTAACTAAAGCTTTCGATTATTAATACAGGATTTTAGGTGACCAAAAATAGAATCAGGATTACAAGCAAAAATAAAAGCGGGAAGTTGTATACGTTTGTAGTAATTATAGAAATTTTTTTTTTTTATCATAATCAGAAGTTAGGTCGTTTCGATGTTACAGATATTAAAGTACTTTTTTTAATAAACTTATAATTTAAGATATGAAAAATCATTCTCAATAAATATATTATGATACAAAAGTAATTTTTTTACATGGTAAATTTTTTGAAAAAATCATAATTATTTTATATTCTATATTTTTAATTAGAAATAAAATTAAAAATTATTTTCTATGCATTGATAATGTAAAACAAATTTATAATGTCAGTCAATAGAAATATAAGAAAATGACAAATTATATTAGGTAAGAATATTTCCAATGGACTCACTTTTGAGTCTCAGAGACCCCATATGGAACTAGGAGAGAAGGCGTTGAGTCTCACTGAGCCAGGATGTAAACCATTTTTAGATCATCCAATCATCATGTGATAATTGGATTGTGGAAACTTCTTTTTATTTTTTTATTAAAGAAAAGCAAATAATGGGACCAAAATTGGGATCTTTCATTAGAGAAAAGAGTCCAATATTATTTCATTTTTACTTTTTTATGTTGTATTACTAATATAACAAGTAGTGGCGCTAAAAATAGGATTCAAATTAGGGGTGTTCAACTTCAATAAAAAATCGATGAAAACCCCAAATTTTTAGACCAATTAGATTTTTTTGGTTCGGTTAATCATGCAATTCAGTTCAATTTTCAGTTCCAATTTTAGGAATCGATTCAATTGAAATCAAACTGCATAATATATTTCTTACTATTATATATATAACATACCCACTCCATTTCTATACTTATACTCCAAAAGAAATTTATTTCTCGGCCCTTGAAAATTGAAAGGCCCACTACAGCAAAATGCTTAACGGCTATTCCTTTAAGAAATGCACATCTCACAAACAGCCAAACACCACCAAATGAATGAGACTAAAAGAATTGGATTAACAAAAAAAAAAAGGAATGAGACTAGAAGGATGAAAATTGACTTCCTGAAACTATAGATTCTTAATTTCTTATCCCCACCCTTTCTCTTTTCCTCTTTTTCAAGTTTAAGAACTTAGTGAATATTATTTTTTCTCCCTTATTCTATCATATTTTTATTTTTACAAAAACCACACATCCAATCCAATCCAATGCAAACCAATATAAATTGGATTGGATTGGATTGGTTTGCAAAATGTAAATTATCCAATTCAAACTGAATCGCAAACAAATTTAGTGTTTGAATCGGATAATTATTTAGTTCAAATCCGATTCAAAGTGCACCACAAATACCCTTAATCCAAATTGTTCCTCCCATTGGAGATTCTAATTATCTACTATGACAAAGAACTCATCATAATTTGATATTTTTTCTCATATTTCTATTAGTGGATAGTATAAAGTTATTTTATAATATCAATACATACAAATTAAACTCATAAAATTAAATATATAGTTAATAAAATATTAATTTAAAGTTAATAAAATGTTTTATGAATTCATTTGAGAGTGAAATCGGGGAATATGTCTCATTTTGGAAAAATGTCAAAGATATTTTTGAAAACGAAATTGGTCAATTTAAAACAAGTTTTTGGTTTTTTTTTTTTCTTCCCAAATTCTTTCCAAAAATTGATGGTCAATTTGAACGTGCTTTCCTTAACATACCACGAACAACACAAATTCATGTCATTGATATGTAGGTCTTGTCGCCTGGATTTTATTCATATGGCTGGATTAATGAGAGGTTGGAGTTCAACTTGCCATGCTGTCTATGTTAATTTGATCATCGTATCTATAAGTGATTAATGAAATCATCCCTTAATCTTTCTTAAATCTTATAGGAGAGTTGTACGAGAAAAGAAAAAAAAATCTTAAAGTATATAAAACTGATGGCTGGCAGTTTTGAGTTGGATATAGAATGAAACGCCTAATAGCAATTATTTCAATACCATCTTCACTTGCTACAGGAATGAACCTTTAAAAGCTGAAGAAATTTTATAGAGATGAATCTGCATTTCTCAAATACATAGTTACATACAAGTCACTCAGAAATTATAGCAACCTATAGCACAATTTGTATATGGTGCGTTCTGCTAGCACCAACAATCTAACAATATCAGGACTAATAATAATGAAAATAATAAAATTGTTGTGAAAGAAGGGAGAACTGCTCAACTTCAGATATTCAGTTTGTGCATTAAGCTTTAAAATGACCCATTCCAACACTAGCCTGCAATAAGAATAAACGCAACCCGTTAAATGAAATCTATTTTATGCAATATCCCCAAACCAGTTTAACATTCTATATATTCAGCATTGTGCTAAAGAATTTTACACGGTAAACTTCAGCTTAACGTAATTTTTTGGGATCATACAACATTTAGTATAGTAAAAATTCGTACCATGAATTTATGATTCTCCACAAGCACTGAAGAGAAACTGGTACAGAATTTTTGCATATCAGGCCCAAGGTCCCCTTTGCAACTAATCACTTCCATGAATTTTTTCCTGTCTGGAAGAAGCTTCAATGCAATCTGGAATTTAATTCAATGGTCTTATAAGACTGAGTAGAACAGTTTTTATAAAAGTGGAATAATCCATAAGCAGCATTGTTGGAACGTACATGGAAACTCCTACTAGCTAGCCAGCCATGCCACTTTTTCATTGTCTTGTTGTATGAATCAGTACAAGCTTCTTGCATGCTCCAATCCTGATGATCCTGTAAGTTGCTGAACATTTGTACACTGTAATCCATGCTCCTAACAAATTGCAAACAAGATATCACAACAACCTTAATGTTGAGACTCAACAACACCAATACAAGCATTGAAGCACAAACAGTGCATATACCTTGTCAACCATAGTAGGGCATTTGAGCAGCTAGATGAAGCTCTGTGTGTTTTAGCTTCAACTTCTTTTTCCACTATTCTGAATAAGAATTTGTATTCAGAAGGGTCGGACTCGTATCTAGACTCCAGCCTCTGCACGGAACAAAAAATGAGCCATAAGTTATCAAATAGAAGTTTCAAGGACATTCATTTAAACTGACAAATGAAGAGGAACAATCAAGGCAACAACCTAGTAAGTGTCTGCTTACCGATATGTTACCACCAACATCAGATCTTACAAATGAAAATGCTCCTCCAAACTTGTCTGAAATCACGCAAACATCAAAGATTAAAAGTCGATATAATGCTCTTGAAAATTGAAAGTTGAAACTTTGAGAAACCAGAAGTGTGACCAGGCATGTGTTTGGTTTCTTGTTTTGAAGCTTTTTGAATCGATTCTAACCCCCCGGAATTGATTTTGTCAATTTTTTAACTTGTTTGATTTTGCTTTTTAATCAATTATGAGAATTGGTTCAGGCTTTGTAATTGATTCTACTATAAGTGAAAAAATGTTGCTTTTATGATTGGTTGTGGTGCATTTACATTTGTTACAATCCCTCCTCAAATCAAATTATCAAACATAAATTGTTTTACCTCAAAATCAATTTTAATTGACCAGAATTAGTCCTACGAACATAGAACACAGACTAAGTCTCTCATAAGGCTTAAGCCCCCCAAGTATAAATTAAATGTATAAAGCAACGTTTATTGAGGCTATCCACTCTAAGTCTACATTGAATATAGTTTGCTCCCGGTACACAAATGTAAGAGAAATTTCTAATGATACAACAAAATATATTGTCTGAGATCAAAACCAAATATGTTCTGGTCTCAGAAAGGTTAAGCATCTTAGCAGTTGAATGATCATCTACCTATAGCATTAAATTATTTATGATTCCAACTAGGCCTCATGTCTAAACGGAAAACAACCAATTCTAATTAGGCCTCAAGTCTCAACGGACAACAACCACAGACAAGAACTGTTCCAATCTCAACCTGAGGGGGGTGAGACATTGAGTCTCAGTGATAGAGAGCTAGTTAGGAGAAGAAATGAGGGAGCTCTATGGTAAGAGGCTAGTGCCAGGTAAAGAGTGAACCTGTCTTGGCTACTATTTCGAGGTATTTTGTAGTGTGGGTGTCATCAATGTGGGTCAAGTGTCAAAGCATGGATAGGGGGCTTGAACAAGAAAGTCATGGCAGGATTGAGGATAGAAGAATTTTTCCCATGTATGTAATAAGGTGGGCCTGGCCAGGCAAATGAGGATTCCATACAGATCAAGAACCTTGTAACCTGCAGAAGTCATTACCAATTTAGTTTTAGATTTCAACTGTGAACCAAAGTATATTCATTCTCACCATAGTTTATACAGAATACTTGTGTTATCTAGAGAAGACCAGAAAGGCATGAAGGTTCTTTTGTGCCTTTATTGGCAATAAGAGAAAATCGCATGGAAAAGATGATGCAGAAATGCCAAACAACGACCTTAAGTTCAACAATTAGCATGAAATAAAAGAAGAAGAGAAGAGAGAAGAGAGGGGGGGGGGGGGATCTTTAGCATTGCCTAAATTTTGAACTTAACATTATTGTCATTGAACCCATAGAAAAATTTGATACTACTTATCTGAGTTAATGATATTAAATTCAAGCCTATGGCATCCACACGTGACATACCTAAAACAGGTAATACACTTTTGCATACATCCAAGAAAGGTTTTGTGAGTATCCTTCCCTCTTCAGACCTAACATGAGCCAACTCCTCCAGAGGCAAACGGAATACCGGTTCTTCCATTCTTCTGCTGTAAATATCAATAATGGTGGACCATCATCACTTACTATGAAGGAAAAAAAAAATGATACCCAAAGTAACCAAAAAAAAAAATTCCAATGGTGCAATATTAATTTTCTTAAGTATCTCCATCTAATTTCAATGTCTATGATACCCCACAATCTGCAATACGTCACCCTATAATTAGCTACAAATATGGAGGAGCATGCACTCTCCATTAAAGTAGACCAATCTACTCTCACCTACAATTTATCATCTCCATCGACCATGAACAACTTTTCAGTTTTCATGTGACATGCAAAAACGAGCACTAGCAAAAATAATTAAATAAATAAATGAATTCAATGTATACTGGGAGAGGAAATGTGACTCATTTAAACAATTATCATGAAGCCCCTAGAAGACACTACAAGAAATGTAATTCTTTGCCATCATCTATTTAGCCAGAAAACAACACAGTATTGCGATCTATTTTCAATTTGATGACTTGAACGTAATTTATATTCATGCATGGGGAGACCAATCAATCACCAGGATTAAAATTACGCATAAAACAACAAAATTAAAAATCGGAATTGCTTTCATAAAGAAGAACCTGTTCAGGAAGTGAGAATTACCGTTTCTGTTTGCGACTTGTCAGAAGCAGAGGTCGTTAATTCAGGTATTTCGCTTTCATTGTCTTTTTGTACTTTTTGTTTTTATTTGTTTGGTCATGCTCTTTCATGGGGTCTCTTTTGTTTTTAGATCGTGCGCTTTCATTGTCTATGGCACCAAACATCGATTTTCATTGATTTGGGCCAATTTTAATGCTTGTCAATGTTTGGCCCATTTACACTGTGAGAGTCATCTTGGGCTTTTCGGAATTCGCCTTTAAACCATGTCATCATGTCATCTGAACCAGGTTTTTTAATTGACCAAAAAAAAGACAACCAAAACTCTAATAGCAAGTGTGTTGTCGTTAATGTTGACATTAAATTTGAGAGTGAATTGAAAATGATGGACTTTTTTTTTTAAGGTTTAAATAGGTTTAAATATGTTCCCCTCTAAATATGGGTCATTTTGATTTTAGTTCCTATAAAATTTTTACTTTAATTTTAGTCTTTCTTGTTTTCATTATTACGTCTTTCATTGCTATCATTTTAATTTAATATTAAATGATGATATTTATAAAGATTAAAAGAAGATTTAGAAAATATTTATAATAAAAAAATTTCAATATTTGTAAGGCTAAACACATTTTAAAATACTTATAAGAACCAAAATTTAGAATGATTAGGATTAAAAATAAAAAAAAAAAGAGAAAAAAGAGGGACCAAAATCAAAATAAGAAATTTTAGAGAGACAAAATCAAAATAACTTATATTTATAAGTATTAAAAATATATTTGAGCCTTTCTTTTATTATATCCTTTCTTAGACCCATTTGGAGCTTTTTATAGTAGCATGTTATTTGACAAATTATTTATAACATATAACTTAGAATTATTTAATTAATTTGTATATTTTTACTTGTTCTTAATCCCAAGTATTCGTCTTACATTTTTTAATAACCAAGCAAATAATTTTTCAACTTTGTGATTATAATTAAAAGCTACTCTTTTTTTTTTTAAAATGAGGGTTGACACAATGCCATTTTATCAATGGTTTTAACTTATCTTTCTTCAATTCATGACAATTGTGTGATTTAAGTTTAAATTTAGAACTCCCTTATTAGCAAGTGATAGGTAATTTTTTACCTTTTTTGTACTTATCATGTTTCAAAACAATTCAAATAGAGTTATAAAGTGGCTTATGTATTTTTTTATTTTTATTTTTATTTTTAATTTTGCTGGCTTATTGAGTTATTGGATATGGCATTAAAATCATGTTCATACAAAAAGTGATATAGAGTGCATTTAGTTCAGCTTATTTTGAAAGAAAAATAATTTTTTAATAAAATTTTACTTTTATAGAAGTAATATATCAATTTTTATTGAAAAGCTAAAATGAAATTATTTTTAAATTTTAAGTAAAAGATTAAATAAATAACTTTTGTAATAACTTTTGTAAAAAGTTATTTTTTTAACAGTTAAAAAATTATTTTTTGAAACGAAAAAAAAAACTGAAACAAACTCCTCCATAGTGAAATAGTCCCTCGATTATTGTTTTGGTCGATTAATACCAAACAAGGGGTAATAATACATATATTTACATGATCAAAAAATGAATATATATATTTGCCAACATGTATTAGCGCATGTCTGGATGCGTGTTGGGGAAGGGTAGAATTGATTTTAGAAGGTTAAAATTTATTTAAACCATTTTTGTTGTTATTGTTATTTGATTTCTCATATTCAAAATTAATTATAGTCTTAAAATTGATTTTAGGTAAAAGTAAAAAATTTTCACCTTTCAGTTTTATCATAATTAATTTTGAGCATTTTTTATTATAAATTATACATATAAAAGTGATTTTGATTAATACTATTCAAATGTAAATAATTTTTCATATCAAATTACCAAATATAAATCACTTTATATTAAAATCAACTCTAACCAAATCAATTTAAATAAAATTAATTCTATCTAAAATCAATTATATAAAATAGAACCAAACATACTATTATTCATTTTAAAGAGCTAACCATTATAACGATTAATTCGTAACATAATGGTCAGATAGCGTTGGCCGTGCCTTTAACTTTCATAAGTTTCATTGTTAGCTGGCCATTTACTATTCTTAGTCCTTAATGCTTACTTTTAAGCTTATATAGCCGTTTCGTTATTTTCAGTTAAGTTGCAAAACGTTTTATTTATTGTGGTACAGGAACGATAATTTTAAGGATATACTATCAGTATAAACGTTTCTTTACATTATTATGTATTATTATATTATTAGAAATAGAATTTAATTTAAATGTACTAACACTGTCAACCAATAGAAATAATAAAAAGTATCAACTCATATAAATAATTATCTATTATAATGAGGGACCTACCATAATTTTTCACTTTCCCCTATTGTTATTGGTTGACAGTGTAAAACTATTTTATACTACCAGTACATACCAATTAAATTCTTAGAAATATTTAACTTTCCCAATAATTAACACAAAAGTTATATGTATAAAAAAATATGATTGATCGATAGTGCATTAAATATAAAATTATTTAAAAATAAATAATATAACCATAAAAAGTTAATATAATAATAATTAATAATATATATAGAATTATTAAATAAAAACAAAAAGGGATTAATAATTCTAATTTTTATTCTCAATTCTATTACTATTAGCATATATATATATATATATAAAAGGTTGGCAGATATATCAAATATTATAGAATATTAAATACTCTATAATAGGATATTCATTTTATTATTCCACCTTATATATTCTTTTTTTATTTAATTCAATATCCTTATTTCATTTTATTCTAAAAAATTAGAATATTTTTCTTTTTAAAGACAAAGATTCTTTACACAATGGCACTAAAAACCAATGGAACGGGGTGTAGCACAACTTATAATGTATTAAAATTAATTTCAATATTTTAGGGTATATTTGATTTAATTTTTGGGAGAATTATTTTTGAAAAAATTTTTTTAAAATAATTATTTTTTGAAAAATATTTTTTAAAGGATAATTTTTATTTGAATAAGATATAATAAAATTACTTTTGATTATTGACGTGAGAACAATAATAAAATTTTTTCTTAAAAAATCTTTTCATAAAATGAAAAGTAATTTTGCGATACTTCCCCCAAAAACCTTTTAACCATTCCAAAAATATATCCGGAGATAGTATTATTCGTTTTACAATGAAATGAGTTTTTTATTTACTCTTTTATTGTGGGCCTACGGGGCTAAAATTATATATGCATACTTAACACGTGATTGAGACACCATTCCTTTCAGCTCATAAAAAGATGAAAAGAATCAGTATTATATCTTTATTCTCTGTCGACGATTCATTCTAATTAAGTTTACAATTTTTGATTGACCATTGACATTGGTTTCCAACAAAAACAGCGATTAGCTCAGTAGAGGCAACTATATATATATTTCAATCTCTCGGTGTCTCTGTGTTGGTTCCCTTTTCAGCTCTTCTTCATTCATTCATTCATACCCTTCTAGTAACCACACCCAATTAATAAATGAATGGTTTTTACAAACGACCACTTCCATCGCCTCCAGCAGTTGATTTCCTTTCCGACGAAGGCAAGGTCAGTCCCTGCTACAAACCATTCTCTCGCACTGTTAATACCATTAATTTTATTCTCTTGTGATTGAGTTCTGTTATACTATTATTGGTTTGTGTTTTGGCAATGCACATGCATGTTATATGCTTTTTTTTCTGTTTTTTTTTTTTGTTGACATGTATATGCATTGTTGTTACTGTTATGACTTACGCACTGTAAGTTGTTTGTTTGTTAATCAAACACTATATGAAAAAATGAGGTTAATTGATCGTCACTTTTCTCCCTTTTGCTTATATTTCGTTGGAAGTGTCTGAAGCCGGAATGTATAGTACTAGGCCCCTCGATGTTAAAACCATAATATTGCCTACAAACATCAGCATGAGAACAGTCTAATAACTTCTAAAGGTTTGTTTGTAAGTGGATCTTTTAAAGAGAAAAGAAAGGGAGAGAAAAGATTTGAAGAGTAATTATAAATTAATTTTACTCTCCAAACCCTTTCCTTCTAAAATCTTAACTTATCATCATACTATTAGGAAATGACGGAATGTGCATGGTGTGCAATGTCCTACGAAACAAACACTTTCGGAGGGGCAAAGAGTATGAATAAAAAGTTAGTATAATTGTCGCATACTTTTAGTGGAGGTTGCTTGTAAGAAACCAAAAAACATGCTCAATTTCTTTTCTATTTGGATCTCAGTGTATATATGTACGTCTTCAAAGAAAACCCAAATAACAAAATGTGCAAGGTAATATTATCTCGTTCAAAATGTTCATGGACTTTAGGAGTCTAAAATTCTATCTTAAACAAGATAAACATCCAAGGCGTGTCCAGCATATTTGGCGTCCAAAAATAGACCAATATCACATGATGCTGAGTTACTCGGATAACTTTACCAGATCATATTATCGGCTGAACAGTTTTGAACGCTGACTCGTCACAAATTTCTAAGATTTGATTTTTCATTGCATTAGTTTACGCGCTTTCGATAGGCATTGTGACTCAGCTTGCAAACAGCCAAGCAAGTTAACGATATTAGTTGGGATGAAATAATTTTTGTAGCTAGCAAATTTAATGATATAAAATATAAATAATTATATATCACATATGCTACTTTACTCTTCTTAATTAATAATATTAGACAAAAATTAGTGACTAAAGATAGGTAATCCAGGGTTACTGGTATTTTTGCAATGAGCCATATTATGTATACGTACGCCCCGACACATTCACCAGCCCTAGAAAGAGAGAGGGCAGAAAAAAATTAGAAAAAAAGGAAAAAAGTGAAGAAAAAAACACACAAAGGAGGAATAAATATTGAGAGTATTGTAACTTTTTTACGTACAAATTTTTTTTTTTCCAGTGCAACTCCCTTGCACATGACCTAATCAAGGTCATGTTAAGAAAATACAACTTAATCATAAGATGATAGTATACAGGAGAAAGGCTGACCCAGAAAATTATTAATAAAAAATGGGGAGTATGTAAATTAAAATTTAAGAAAGTAACAATAACAAAGGCAATGCAGTAAACTAGAAATAGAGCGGAAAAAGACAAGAAGGTCAGAATAGTTGTTGGGAAGTGTGACGGGGTGGTGTTGATAGTTTGATATAGAGCTAGAAAAACGCGGGATTCCCTTCCTCCGCTTTGGATACCAAACATCAAAGGGGCGGCGGTGGAATCAGCATCAGCTACTATTACCCTCTTCCTCCTTTCTTTAGGTTTTCATCATCTTTGTTTGAAAGCTTTCTTCTTCTTTCTTTTGTTAGTGTGGAGTATTGAGTGAGTTCGGAGAATGGCGACGGCGGGGTTGTATCGACGGTTTCTTTCTTGTCCCCCTGCCGTTGAATTCGCTTCCTCTCAAGGCAAGGTCTGCACAAAATTCACAATGTCTCCCTCCACTCTGTGATATTCAACTCCATTTTGATGCTACTGTTGCTGTGCTGTTTTAGGACTTGCTGGTCTCATTTGGTTATTTTCCTTCTTGTGATTAATGCTTGTTCTGTGATTTTTACCTAATTTTTGGTTGAATGTGCAGCAACTATTTCTCGAAGCCATTCAGAATGGAAACATGGAAGGCTTCTATAGGTTGGTTTCCTATTTCCAAACACAGTCGGAGCCTGCCTATTGTGGCCTCGCGAGCTTGTCTATGGTCTTGAACGCTCTTGCCATTGATCCTGGCAGGAAATGGAAAGGTGCCTACAATTGAGTCTTTGCTTATATATATTGCAAAATATGACTCGTCACTTATTTGATATCGGAGCATTTTTGTCACTCTGCTGATTCATCCCCTTTCTTTTCAATTCTCATTGTGAGGATCATGTAAGGGGGATGGTGAAGCAGTCATTCAATCTAATTATATATCTTTGGTATCAACACGGGGCAACTTTTTGCTGTTCTGCTAGATCTGAGTTTCCTCAAGCCTTTTGTTCATTTCAATTGATCCTATTCTTGAAAAATGATAATGCATTGAACTCCTTAAATGTTATGAAAACTGCTCTTGGATGAAAATGTCCATGCATCAGAAGAGGAAGTTATAGCAACTCGGTTGATCTGATTCCAATAAACTCCATTTATATGTTGTTCCCCCCAACCCCCCTTTCCTTGGTTTTATTTCGCCTTGATTTGATTGTGTGTTCCTATAATTTGCTTATAAAGCAGCTGCTATTCCTTATTCGATAGCATAATATAATGTCTGCAGAAAAAATGCCTTTTATATTTTGAAGACTTTTTAAAAAAGGGCAGCCCAATGTACAAGGCTCTTGCCTGGTGGGATCTGGGAAGTGTAGATATACACAGCTTCATCCCCCGCAAGCGGATAAGCTGTTTCAATGATTTGAAGCTATAACCTCCATTCCTTTTATATATTGTAAACTTTTAATCTCATAAATTTCAAATTTGTAATTAGGGTTTAAATGATTGAACTCAATCAATCTGGTTTTCTGCTTCTGTTGTATAATGTATTTGTCTTGGGATACTTTATCCACACAGGACCTTGGAGATGGTTTGATGAAACTATGTTGGATTGTTGTGAACCTCTGGAAAAGGTCAAAGCTAGAGGCATCTCATTTGGCAAACTTGTATGCTTGGCTCATTGTGCTGGAGCAAAAGTTGAAGCCTTTCATGCAAGCCAAAGCAGCATTGATGATTTTCGTAAATATGTCATGAAATGTTCAACTTCTGATGAATGTCATGTAATCTCATCATACCACAGGGCTTCTCTCAAACAAGTATGTTTCTCTCAAACAAGTATGTGTTACGGCTTATGGAAATTTGACGTAATAGGAATAAAAAGCTGTCTATGTTTGATCATTGATTTTTTTTCCACCTTGCTCTTAGTGGTTCGTATAATTGTTCATTCTTGAATCTTCTTCTTCCTATAAAATTTGTTTTGGTAGACAACATTGATGCATATATTTGATTATAGAAAAAATGATGAGAATGTTAACTGAACTTTCATGACAGACTGGAACTGGTCACTTTTCTCCTATTGGAGGCTATCACGTTGGAAAGGACATGGCGCTTATTTTGGATGTTGCACGTTTTAAATATCCTCCCCATTGGGTCCCACTTACACTTCTTTGGGAAGGCATGAACTATGTTGATGAATCCACCGGAAAAACTAGGGGGTAATTTTATTGCATAAATTTTATACTTTTTTCCAATGACCTTGTATGTCTATTTATCTTACTTTTAGAATGCTAGTGAAGGTTGAGATCAATGATTGCAAATCCTTTTGCACAAGGGTGGGTGTTAACGAACGAAAGGATCCAAGTAGTTTATATATATATATTACTTACTGGACCTGGCCAATTTAAGCAATTAGCAAACTTCACAGTTTCTCTTTTCTTTACATGGTTTAAATATTCCAAGCCATTTGTTAATTATATGTGCAATTTTTCTAATTATTCTCTTCAGGTTCATGCTTATATCAAGGCCTCACAGGGAACCTGGCATGCTTTATACTCTGGTATTTTTCCTTCCATTATATAGTGAGCCAAAACTTGACATTTCATTATATATAAAAATGTTGGTATGGACATTAAATTGTTGGATAATTTCTTTAAGCGTACATGTGAAGGCGCAGAGATCCCTTCACTTTTATTGAACTATACTTCTCAGTTTTTGTGGTATGATGAACTTGTTTGTCGGAGCTTGTTGGTTTATTTCTAGTTTGTGTGATCTTCTAGCTAGCTATCTTTTATTGAGCTATGCTTCTCAGTTTTTGTGGTATGATGAACTTGTTTGCCGGAGCATGTTGGTTTATTTCTACTTTGTGTGATCTTCTAGCTAGCTATTATTGTGAACTGAACCGCAATTTCCATTGTTAATAGAGGATAAAGCATTTCACTTTGTTTTGTAATAGACATGAATATGTTAGTTTGTCTCTTCAGACAATAGGGGGAAATTGTGGTCGGAAGATACCTTGTTTGCCATCATATTCCATTATTACAATGTTTTATGGATAACATCCATTTAGATACTTTCTTTGTTTTGTGATATTATTTCATGCTCAGTTCACATGGAATCTGCTAATATGAATTTGAAAAAATTGAACTGAGGTTTGACTTGAAGTTCAGTCAGAAAGTTGGAAAGTCAGTTTGCACATTGGACCATGTGTGTGATTGAATATGTGATTCCCTTCTTAATTTAACAGACCTACGAATTCTGCAATTTTGTGAATGTTAAACTTGTTGACATGCATGGCTGTGTATAGCGTGTTTGCAGTATGTTAAGCCTATACTTTTTATTGTTTATGTTGGGGTGTGGGTTGGATGTATTATGTACTTCTACTGATGTTGCAGAGCTGCAAACATGAGAGTTGGATTAGTATTGCAAAATTCCTAATGGATGATGTTCCTCTTCTATTAAAATCAGAGGATGTGAAAAACATTCAAAAGGTTCTTTCAATTATAGTCACATCACTTCCATCTAATTTTGAGGAATTCATCAAGTGGGTCGCAGAGATCAGGAGGCGAGAAGATGGTGGTCCAAGTTTAAGCCCAGAGGAGAAAGCAAGGCTTGCTGTCAAGGTTTGATATGTTTCATCTCAACTTATCATAATTTCTCCAGCATTTTAGTCTACAGCGGTTAACTTCTTTGTTATGCAGGAAGAGGTGTTGAAACAGGTGCAGGAGACAGCAATTTTCAAACATGTCGCTTCCTTTTTGTCAAATGGTTGCGGCAGACAGTCACCAACTTCAGGTGATGGAGACATCTTATTCTTACCTGACATTGCTGCTAGTGTTTGTTGCCAAGGAGCAGAAATTTTAGGTGGGAAACTTAGCTCATCAGCAGAGTATTGCTGTCGAGAAACATGTATGAAATGCTGGAAAGCTGAAGATGACAAACCAATAACAATGGTTTGTGGGACTGTGGTAAATGGCAACAGTGAGCAAGGGGTCGATGTGCTGATTCCTTCATCTCCTCGGAAATTATGTTGCGCTTGCTCTAGCCCCGGTAAGTACATTAGGATGCACCCAGCAAGCACTGATGTGCTAACAGTGCTTCTACTGTCCTTACCATCTACAACGTGGTCTGGTATCAAAGATAAGCGGCTTTTGAGCGAAATAGATGGCCTGCTTTCAATTGAAAATCTTCCTACTTTGCTTCAAGAAGAGGTAGCTATCTTAATATGTTTTCCATTTTTAAACAAAAAATTATCTTTCTTTTCTTTCCCTCATTTTCTATAATTGTTCCCATTTTTTAATCTTGATGCTCAGGTATGCTTTAAAGCTTTAAGATTATCTTTGCAGTCTTGTTTGAACCTTTTCGTTTCATGTATATAGAAAAGCTTGCATTTGAGTCTGATGAAATGTTGTCGTATATCAAATGCAAATTCTATACGCAAATATATTATATCGCTGCAAGGGCATCCAAAATGTCAGTAACAATACTGAGTCTTGTGCCTCAGCTTGTTGTACCGAGTCGTCTCATGCATTACAAACTGCTCGACAAAAAAAAATTGTTTTGTCATGTATTGCAGCGGTCTGATTTCTGCTAATTCTGCTCTATCTTCAACAACTCATTATGTAAAATCTGCATTTCAGGTTCTGCACTTAAGACGTCAGCTACACCTTCTCAAGAAATGTCAAGAGGGTAAGGTAGATGAGGATCTTGGTGCGCCTTTATCTTAGCATCTCTGTAAGCCAGGATATGGTAACCTAGAACACGTTCAACCTGCTTTATGACATGTCGGATGGTATAGAATCACTGAAATTGGTGACTACCTATGGACTGGTGACAGAAGAAATTTTGTTGGTACATAATTAAACAGGAGGATTCTTTTTTTAGGACATGCCACTGAAGACGCTAGAGCATTTACAGCTAAGCTTGATTTTTTTTCTGAAATTTACCTGTGTAACTTTTACAAATGTCAGGAAAAAAGAATGCATCTTATGATAGAAGTTTTTGAGCGTTTATAGGAAATTCCTTTTTTTCCCCCTCCTAATATTCGTTAGTCCTTTGACCTGTCAGTCAAATTGCATTGTTCTAGCAAGCAGCTATTCTAAATTTAGCTTGCTGTGTTTACATTTTACATATCCTCCTCTTTGTTTTGCTCACTGAAATCGAGCATGAACTTAGCTGAAAATTCTCTTCATGCAATGCTCTTCAGCAAGGGGTGAGCCGATTCAAACTCAACTCTGTTACTCTTTGAATAGGCCCCGTGCTTCAAGGTCGGGGGTTCATTGCTTAGAATTTCGTAATTCTCTAGGTGCCATTAACAGACAAAGCAGAGACTACCGTCAAGCTCTGTGTGGTGGATTTTGACATAGAATAAATGAAGCAACAACACTCTACCAAACTGGTGACTTACCTTTCAATTTTCATGCTTACAAAATTGGGATATATAACACCAATCAAGCTATATATATTTAGAGTTTAATTTAGGTAAATTGTGAATATAGTGTTTTATATTATTAACTAATTATGTATTACAATATGTGTTACTTTTAATGTAATTTTTCAAAAGAATTAAATATTTTTAATTATGTAGTAATGTATAATTGAATGTGTATTTTTTTTTATAATGTATTAAAATTAAATTTATGTACCTATACTTACATTGTCATATATTTTTTTATTATTTAATTATTACATCTAAATTTTAACTTACGTTGTCATCGTAAAACATGTCACCATGAAGTCACAAAATGTACACCCATCGTTACGCTTAAATTCATATTTAGTTTCACATAAAACATTTTGATATAATTCTCATCGTTACGCTTATTTCCAAACTCAAATGTTACTTGGTCAAACAAAAGCAATAAAAAAAATTGATGTCACTAGAGATCAAATTAATGTGTAAACATTTTTAAAAACTCCAGAATGTTTTACTACAGAAGAGACGGGCGTGGAGGACAAGTCCACAAAAAAGGTTGAAAACGTTGAAGAAGATTCGAAGCATAAAAAACACCAAAAAGTTGGATTTACTAACAAGAAAGAACTGTGGTCTGAGGCCATTAGGCCACCAAGACCAAGGGTTCACAAATTAACAACAACAACAACAACAACAACAAAAGAAACAGGTCTCACTCTCATTCATTCTGCAAATAACAGCAGTGTCAGCAGCAGCAGAGGTTTTTCCGTGTGATCATGGCAAGTGCAGGTCTTTACCGCAGAGCCCTCCCTTCTCCCCCTGCAATCGAGTTCGCTTCCCCAGAAGGCAAGGTCAATATCAAAGAACAAACCCCATTTCATCAAAATCCTTAATTTTGCATCTCTTGTCACAGATTCAATTCAATGTGATGAATTGAAATTTTTTGGCTTTTTATGACTTTTTGCTTGTGCAGAAGATATTTGGTGAAGCTCTTGCTCAAGGAACCATGGAGGGTTTTTTCAAGTTAATATCATACTATCAGACACAGTCTGAGCCTGCCTACTGTGGACTCGCCACTCTTGCTGTTGTCCTTAATGCCCTTGCCATTGACCCTGGTAGAAAATGGAAAGGTATATTATTATTATTATTATTATTTTGTTTTTGTTTGCTCTCCATTTTCAGTTGTTGAATTGTTGTTACCAATGTCTTGCTTTAAGTGGCATAAAAAAGGGTAAAAGGAAAATGGTTATTTGATAGGCCCTTGGAGATGGTTTGATGATTCCATGTTGGATTGCTGTGAGCCTTTGGACAAAGTCAAATCAGAAGGCATTACATTTGGCAAAGTTGCGTGCTTGGCCCGGTGCAATGGAGCTAAAGTTGAAGCCTTTCGATCGCAGGAAATCAGGGTCGATGATTTTCGCAAGCATGTGATTTCGTGCTGTTCTTCTGAGGATTGTCATGTGATTGTGTCTTATCACAGGGGAGCCTTCAATCAGGTGTTGTGTGAAGGTCATTCTTCCTGTTATATATTCATAACTAATGGCATTGAATATGCTGTTGCTTCCTACATATGCATTCTTTAAATTGAGTTTAGTTCTCAATGCAGTCCACTTCCTGTTTCTCTATTAACAGACTTGGTAAATTAATAGATTTAAGATCTTTTTATGTATAGATACAGAGATTATTGTCTAGGGAATGTAAGATAAATAAGTTTATAGAAATGATGGGAATTTGTCATATTGTTTGGTAACAGACTGGAACCGGCCATTTTTCACCAATTGGAGGATATCATGCTGAAAGGGATATGGTTCTCATTTTGGATGTTGCTCGTTTTAAATATCCTCCTCACTGGGTTCCCCTTACCCTTCTCTGGAATGCCATGAATACCATTGATAAAGCAACTGGACAATCTAGGGGGTAAGATATCTTATATTGTCAATTAAAGTGTAATAGTTAATAGTATATCTTGTACGGTATTGTGAAGCTTACAGCCTTTACTGTCATTTTCTTCAAATATATTGCAGTTTTCCTTTCACCAAGACTAAACTTTGTTAGACCTTATACCTTGTGTGAGTATTGAACAATGGCAATATTTTTTCAGTCATAAGATTTTCACCTTATGTGATGTCCCCCTTTTCATACAAATTTATAAACTTTTCGAGGATGGAAGAATTTCTTGGCATGCATACTATGCTACAAGGAACTACATTATTATTATTATTTTTTATGTCCTACTTTATTCACATTAAACAATCAGTATTCAGATAAAATTGTTAAGTTGCAGGTTATTTGAATGTATCAGTATCATTAGTACCTGCTAATTGTTGGGTGAAAAGGTTACGATTTGTGAACTCTTAGTTTTTTGGGCCTGTTCAGCTAATCTTGTTGTCCTCCATTTACATTTGGAAATTTGTATTTCAGGTACATGATTATTTCAAGGCTTAACAGAGCACCATCAATACTTTATACTGTGGTACTGTATTGCTGATTGATTCTTTGTCACACCATTGGAGATCATAGATTAAGTTTCCATATTCATAATTTTTAAATAGATGGAAAAGTAATCTGACTCTGACTCGCTGTAAATTTTTGTTGGTAAAGTCAGCAAGAAGATAGTTTTTCTGCTGCAATTATATTGAACAATACAAGTATTTGCCCTCCACAGATCTTGTTCCAATTATTGAGTACTGTTGGGATGTCTAACTGGGATCCTGCCCAGTAGACTTCAGAGTATGCTGGATTTCATATACATAAGCCTAATCCTTAGCCTCTCTTTTTTTCAGCATATAGGAACTGTCATGGTTGAACATTTGTGTTGTTCTAATTTAATCAGAACTTCTACATATTGTTTATTTTGTTTCTGTTTGTGCATATCATGTTTTTGTAGATTGCAGTAAATAATTTTAGACTATCTGCAGAGTTGTAGACATGAAGGTTGGAACAGTGTTGCGAAATTCTTAACTCAAGATGTCCCTCTCCTTCTAAAAGAAGAGGATTTAAAAGACATGCAGGAAGTACTCTCTGTTGTATTTAAATCTCCTCCTAGTAAATTGGGAGGGTTCATCACATGGGTTGCTGAAGTTCGTAGGCAAGAAGATGGGAATCTCACATTGAGTGAGGAGGAGAAAGGAAGACTAGCTATCAAGGTTTTGAAACAGTATTCCTTCTCCCCTTCGGGGTGAAAATATAAGAATTTTACTCTTGAATTTGATAAACATATCATTTGCATCCTTATTGAAAAAAAATTCCAATAAATCAAGACTAGTAATGTTGGAGAGCTTTGAAATTTCAGGCAGACATATTGGCACAGATTCGGACAACTGCACTCTTTAAACATGTGAGCAGGTGGTTGGAATCAGAAAGTTCATGTTGCAATACTATTGCAAACCTTGGTGACAAAGATATGTCACCAGCACTTGCTGCAAGCATTTGTTGCCAAGGGGCAGATCTTTTGACTGGTTGTGGTAGGTTAGGTTTGTCTGGTGGAAAATGCTGCGGACAAATAGATGTTAAACATCTGAATGTTGATAGTGAAAATCAAGCAACACTGGTTTCTGGAACTGTTACAACTGGTGGCAGCAGTGAACAAGGAGTTGATGTTTTGGTCCCTTTGTGTAAAAGAGAACCGAGTAGGTTGTGTCTTTCTGATGAAGGTCACTGCATTGGAATGCATCCATCTACTGTGGATGTCTTAACAGTGCTTTTATTGGCGCTGCCATTGCGTACATGGTCAGGCATCAAGGAAGAAAAGCTGCGTGCGGAAGTTATGAGCCTTCTAACAACTGAAAACCTTCCTCCTCTACTTCAGGAAGAGGTAATGTCCATTTGTTTAGAACCCTTCTTCCAGGTCCTTTTTTAATATAAAATTTGAAACAGAACTCTTGATAAAAAAATGTACTAGACCGGGATAAAATGTGGTGATTTTATGCAAAAATGTGGCTATTTTTCCTTCATGTAAATGTTTTACTGCAAGTAAATTTTTAATCATTTCCCTATAAAATTCTCCTGTCTTAAATTAAAGAGTAAATTACACTTTCCCTCTTTGAAATTTTCACCCAAATTAACTTTAGTACACCAAATTTAAAACTGCATTTGATTTTAGTTACTCGAGTTTCGAAAACATACACTTCACCTTGGCTTGAACCCCTTGAAGATTCAGAAATGCTGGAATTGTTCATACTTCATAATTTAGTTAAAACTGACGATGGAAAAAGGCCATTTACCATGCCTTTTTTTTTTTCCTGCCAAAAGTTCACCAACACAGTTCTTAGCTTTTTACGTTGCTCTATGTTCTACTGTCTAGTGTATACAATAAGAATTCATAATGTTATGCACTTTTTAAAAGGAAAAATTATAGTTTATGACAAAACTACCACTAAGCAAATTCTCTAAATGGTTTTAGTGAAATTTTGTTGAAAATTTGGTTTCTCATGGACTATAATAGCGTTGATTGATCCATGAAGCCAACTCACCGATTAGGATAAGGGCCATAAGGCTTAGTGGTTGTTTATTGTTGTTAATGCCTGAGATGCATAAAACTCACCCCTACTAGCTGTCGAAGACAAATGGCATGCATCTTGGTAAATTCTGTGAATTTAGGTGAAAAAAATATTATTAATTGCAGTGTTTCTGAAAATTCAAAGGGCGACAGTGTATGCTTTTGAAACTTAGGTGTTGTAAATTTAATATTTTAAAATTGGTGCACTAAAGTCAATATTCACTCTCAATTAAATCTGCATGCCTAAGGCGCTTAATATGAAGCCATATTCCTTCTATAATTATGTCTTTGTAGCCATCGAAATCTCAACCATGGAGTTGATATCATGTGTTCAAGTCTCTCAAAGTGAATTTATGACAAACAATTGAAGAGAAATTAGTTGCTTGGAGGAAAATATCATCATATTACTTAAACGAGTGGCTAAGCTGATAAGTTAAGTGGTTACTTACTAATCATTTGTGAAACAGGTTTTGTTCCTGCGAGAGCAGCTCCATTTTCTCATGACTGATAGTGGTGCTCCTCCTCCTCCATAATGATACTAATTGATTTTGGTTTACGTAACGGGTTCCTACAGCATGATTACATTAGACACAGTTTCAACATGAAATCAGGCATGCCGATGGACTTACTGATCAATAGTGGCTCGGTTTCTCATGTTGGACACGTTAGAAACTCTCTTTTGTTTTTCCTTTTGTGCAAAGGATTCAGACTATGTAAACGACAATATGTTATTTGTACGTAAAAAAATAGATATCTCGTAGACATAATAGGGATAAAAAAAAGACACAAAGTCCTAGGTGATAATAAGCGTTGAGAGAGAAAAGCTAAGGTGGATGATTTTTATTTTCATTTTCAATAAAAATGAAAATTAAGCTTGAAAATATGTTTGGTATTGTTTGATTGAAAATATTTTTATTGAAAATAATGTTGGAAATACATATAAATTGAAAATGCTGAATTTATGTTTTCAGCGTTTTCAAAGTATTTGATTCTGAAAGTTAAAAATATTTTCATCAAAAATGCGGTGGCATGGTGGTAAATAAGTGGAATTTTACTACTTTCACCTTGCACAACCCGCGTTCGATCCTTGCGGAGTGAAACACTTCTGTTTGCACGTTGGTCTGCATGCTTGATGGTGAGGGTTCGAATCCTTCTTGGCTTAATTTTCATAATTTTGTC
Organism: Pterocarpus santalinus; assembly: GCA_031439595.1. Lineage (NCBI taxonomy): Eukaryota > Viridiplantae > Streptophyta > Magnoliopsida > Fabales > Fabaceae > Pterocarpus > Pterocarpus santalinus. The sequence goes on from CM062532.1 coordinate 67,593,011, forward strand.
TATCATTTAATTTTTTAAAGGGATAAAAGAAATAAAAAGAATAAAATACACAAAAAAAAGTTGGTAGCTTAGTTGGCTCTATATTGAGCTTAGAAATCTTGTGGTGTGTTTGAAACCTACTATCTATTTTTTTATTTTTACCAATCATTTAATTTTTTTTCAAAAGGAAGAAAAGAAAAGAAAAAGATAAAATAAGAGAGAAAAAAGGCACTATATATTTATATTTTATTATTCTTAAAATAATAAATTAAATATTTTTATTGATATGATAATATATAATTAAATGACTATACTTTATATTGACAGTGTATATAATAAAACAATATTAACTATAATATTTAAATATTATCTATATACAAATCAAAATATAATAATTGATAATAATAAAAAATAACTTAAAAAGTATGTAATTTATTTTATTTTTAATATTTTATAGAGTTATTTATTATTTTAATAAATATTTTTAATAGATGAATAAAATACTAATATCAAATATATATATATATATATATATATATATATATATCAATTTTATTATTTAATAATAAATATAATTTTATTATCTCAAATTTGATTTTGAAAATATATTTTGAAAATAGACAAACTAAACATATTTTTATTATTTTTCTTTTTTAGAAACAGACAAATCAAACGTATTTCCTAAATTCATAAAATCTGAAAATAAAAATTCTTTTCAGAAAATGAAAACAAGATATGTTTTCATAAACCAAACACACTCTAAGATTTTGTGTTTTTATCTCTGTTTTATATCTTTGGGATGTTTATATTTTTATGTTCAAATAATATTGCTCTTCTAAAATATTTGCCGACAGGGAGAATGAATAATAACACGTGGATCGCAGAATCCACAGATTAGCATAATCGATGCAATATACTGAAAGTGTTGAAGGACATGGCAATCTTTGGCCTTCCATGTTATACTATGCGTGTATACTGTTCTCTATGTTTCCCGTTTGGAAAATTAATCACGAGAGATTAACATAATAAATTTTGTCTGCTTGGTTTCCTTGCTTCCACTGGTGATGTAATTGTAGCCAGTGACTAGGTGATTATGCATTTCAGCATTTCTACATCATTTTGCATTCAACCAAACCATTTTCTTGCCTATTGTATGTGTTTGGACTGGAGTTTATAAACTTAATTTTGAATCAATGTGTTTTTGTTAATTTGATTTTGAATCGAAAGTGAGTTATAACATGATTTATGTTTGGAAGTCTTTATTTTAAAAGAAAGTTTGACAAAGTGAATGTTATTTGGGTAATATTAATCAAAATTACTTTTACTTGTGAAATATTAAAAAGGGTGTATATTACAATATTAATATTATCTTTTTTTTTTTAGTTAATGTTATTATATTTTTTTAATTCTTATAACTTTAGTTAAAAAATCTTAATTAAAAAACTTAAGTAATCAAATTCTAATATGTTTACGTAACCAACAGTAACATACATAAATCAATATAATTATTTTATTTTCATAACAAAGAATTTATTATATATAGTAATATTTTTTTATAAAAGATATAGATATAAACAAATTATAAAACAAAATAAAATATGAAAATAAAAAGTTGCAAAAGTATTCTAAATTAAATGCCTAATAAATTAGTGAAAAAAGTAAAAGTTAACTGAATTTGATTAAAGGAAATGTTATGTTTTATAAAGAAAGTAAAAGTTAACAGAATTTGATTAAAGGAAATGGTTGTTTTGTAATACATTCTATAAAATAGGGTACATCATGCACCAACCACGTAGAATAGAGTGGACCGGTAGCTCATCACATCTTAAAAATGCGGTTAAACGCATTCCACAAATGTGATTAATTTAAATTTTTATTTTACCCCTCACTACCCTCTCCATTTTCATCATCCCCATCTTTATTCGCCCTCCCCACAAACAGAGATGCTGCCATCGATCTGAGCAGCCAACAATTTGACAAGTGCTTTCCTCACCATTTCCCAAATGTATCTTTTATCTGATTAGCGCCGTGAGTTTTGTCCCATCCATAAGCATATGGATCCAAGCCCCTTACTTCTCAATTATTCAACCGACAAAACAACCACAAAGAAGGGTGATAAAAGATTATAGTTATTAATAAGTTCTCTTCAACTGTGAAGACAATCTTAACATAAAACCATCAACTTTTTTAGTCCTCCGGCAAGCAATCAATCAAAATCTATCACATTGTCTTCTCCAAACTATCCATAGTTGAAGAAGGGGCAACTAATCTCAAACCATGAAATTTGCGACATACAATTTGACCCAAAAATAAAAATGTTGGGATCCTGCAAATGTATTGGTTTGGGTCCATATCATTATCAAATGCGTCGCTTTGAGTGTGTGGTCTCTGAAGTACGAGGAGAAGAGAGAGAAGGATGTGGAGAAGAGGAAAGAGGAGTTTGTGAATAAGTGGAATGGCAAAGGCAGAAAAAGGAGATGAGGAGAGGTTGTTTAGTTATATTTGTAGTTGTTTTTATCCATATTTTTAGATTCATTTAGTCATATTCTACTATTCACTTAGCCGTATTTTTTGAATGCAAGTACACGGTTCACTAACAAATGTACTATACACCATATTTTACAACATGAATTTTAAACAGAGCTTAAAGGAAAAGTAAACTTGTTTTTACTCAAATCTTGGTTTGAAACTAAAATCACATAGAGAATTAACAAATCTGTTTTGTGAAACACGAAGAAGATATTGCTTGTAACGTGTTTTTGGGTACTTCAAACGTGATTTTAATTGTACAAATGCCAAAACAAACACGCTATAAAACGATTCGTTTTCTCCAACCGTGTGGTCGTTTTGTCAGCTGTTCAGTTGCAACTTGCATGCTGGCAAAGCAAAGTATCTAAGAAGAGCGTAGTGATTCCTGATAAATGATAACAACGTTGGCTGAGTGTAGTTCCTTTCTACGGCTATTGTAACTCCATAATATAGTTGCATGCTGTCTTAATCTTATCTTGAAATATAGAATTCTCGGGCCAGCAACTTTTGTTCATAGAAGAAGCATGGTAGCAACATGCGTTAGGGGCCGGCAATTGGAAACACGGAATGGATATCTTACTAATTCATAAGGAGCTGGCACTACAGTGACACATAAATTGAACCACATGCATGTTGTTTGTCCTTGATCGTTTCATGAATTACTACCACAGGTTATGTAATGTGCCTGGCGTGGCTATCTTGTGGTGGTGTTCTTGTTTTGTCGGCAGCTTTTGTTTTTTCGTTTTTTGTTTTTTTTTTTCTTTTAACTTATTTCTTTTTCGGGGGAATGGCCCTAATTTTCTAAGAACAAATTCAACTTCAGAGTTGTTCATTGCGTGGGAATTCTGAGTCACTAAATTCTGCATTTGTTTTCCTGCTTCGCTTAATTTTCAAATTTTGTTCATGCACGTTCCCTTTTCCGAAATGTGTTCTCAATTTTTGGTTCAGTAAATTGCCATGACGTGTTATAAGAAAACAAGTGATTATCAAGTCACATAACATAACAACTTGGATGATATATGATGTAAAAATATCGTTTAAATCTCCATTATTTCTCCTATTCAATCCCCCCCCCCCCCACCTTTTCTTTTTTTCTATCTGTTCTCCTATCCAACTTGGTTTAATATTTTTGGAGAAACAACAGAACGCCTAATTAAATCACAATTATGCATGTTTTTTGTTTTATGCAAAATACAACAACGCATTTTAGCACTAGCAAGTAGATGTAGGTAAAAACTTTAGAAATGAGCTTTTTTTGCATAATTTTCAAAACAACGCTTATATCTAAAATTTTAACCTTCATTTCCTAAAAAGACCAATAAAAAAAAGCGCCAATAGTAGACTTATTTTAACGAACAATTATAAGTATTGATAAAAGAGATTAATTTTTTTGTATCAATAGTATAAAATAATTTTATATAATCGATCAATAAAATTTTATATAATTACTACGTCATGATGAATAATTATCCACTATTATAATCACTTAGCATAATTTGATAATTTTTTAAAACTCTATTGACTAACAATGTAAAGTTATTTTATATTATTAACTTATAAAAATTAATTTTTGGATAAAATAAATTAAAAATATGTGTCATATGTATATAAATTAGCATGTAAATAATAATATTTTATAAAATCTCAAATTATTAGTTTTTATCAATAATTATAATTTTTTATTTTATTTTTTAAAAATATACTTCACGCTTAAAAAGGAAGAAAATACATCCTTTTCAACCGAGTGTTTAAAACACGTTAAAAAAAAAAAAAACGTCAAAAAGGAAAAACAACAAAAAAGTTGTGTTGGTCCCAAAACGCGCGTTATAGCGAAGTTTCGTCGGTCTTTCTCCATTCTCACCATCAAAATCAATCACTTCAGCTCCTTAACCATGCGTTATGACGAACAATGATATTTTTGTCCCAAACAACTTCGATTTACGTCCTAGTGTCACTTCTTTTCTTCGGGTTCAGATAAGAATGCCAAATTTTGGTATGCATAAAAGGAAAGAAATAAAGCAGTCCAAAAATACGGAAAAAAAATATTTACTAAACTTGTTAAAGACCATTACCATATTCTTTTGTTTAGATGAATTTTATCGCTTCGCTTTGAAGTTTGAATATTTATACTCTCTCTCTCTCTCTCTCTCTCTCTCTCTCTCTCTTTTTTATTGCGAATACGAAGCCATTTTTACTACAAACGAAATGAGAATTAAAAACCAAGATAGTTTTAGAATTTATATCCTAAAACTTAAACAATCACGTGAGGAGATTATAGTGATTGTACAGACAAAACGACACACTGAAATGTCCATTAAGGTTACGGTCGGCCAGCTTCTTTATCCTTTTCCTACAGACAACGGATACCTTTTCCTATTCATTTAATTAATAAGAAAAAAGTTAACAAAAACAATATTTAATATCTTAAATATTTTTAAAAAATTAATAATTTTTAAAGTATTTTGAACGAATTTAATTCCATTAAAATGCAAGGTGTATTTTAAAAAAATAAAAATATTGATAAAAAATTAAAAATATTTACTACAGCACTGGTTTGGAAATTAGGTGCTACTTAAGGTTATGGTCTTCAACTCTTCACGATCTCCCTTTGTCATCTAAGGAAGCCCCATCGCTTTGTTTCATGCTAATTTTTATGGGACTTTTGTACCTATTTATAATATGTTTGATTTCTCGTTTATAACCCTTAAATTAAGGTTTAGACAAAAATTATAAAAAAAAAGAAAGTATTTATCCAAATCATAGTTTTGAGATTTCCAAATAAAAAATTAAACATGGCATAAGTCACTTGGTAATCTCTCTCTGTTTTTATTAGGCTTAGGTCCTTTAATGTACTTAAAAATCTTAGAATGATAAATGAGTTTTTATTATGAGGAATAATTATTATATAATATTTTCTTTCATTTCAAGCTTTTGAAAGAATTATAGGCATGTTATATGATATAGCTAATATGTCTTAAAAACAGAGATTAATATATTATAGTGTTTTCTTTTTCTTTTCTTTTCTTTTTTAATTTTAAGGCTTGAATCTCTTGTGAAGCTATAAAATTATTGATATATTATGTTATTTATTTTAGCTCTTTTAAAAGCAGTTTGGTGAATAAAATGAAAAATATTAATTATTATAAGAAAATCAATAATTAAAAATTTTATAATATATTTTTTTTATGACAGAAGGGGTCTTCAAGCCCAAAACCTGGACAAAACAAATCCTGGGGTATGTAATCCCCATCTGGTCAGCCAGCAAAATTTTATAAGATATAAACACACAATGAATGATACATATTTTAATAATATATACTATTAATTTTCTTATTAGTGGTTAAGATTATATATTTTATCTTTTAAAGTATACCCTACAATTTAAGGAATCAAATTCAATTTTTTTCCTAATTCAGCTTGTATATTGATTAACCTTTCAAGACTTAGCTCTTTTAAAGTGTAATGTGTACTTTAGAGTGCACATTAATTATCAATGAGAGAACTGATAGTACATATTATCACATACATATGTTCAATTGTATTAGTGTTTATATTTTATAAAACCTTAAACTGATAGTTTTGCTATTAACAGTTGAGATTGTGCACATTATCCCTAAAAGTGGGTAAACTATAATTTTGATCCTTAAAAGATCAATATACTGACAAATTAGTCAATAAAAAATATTTTATTAGTTCAATATACACAATAATCAGTTCTTTTATTACTAATGATCTTTGCTAATGTTAATAAAAGATATTTTAGAGGTTAATTTTTCAACATATTAATATTTTAGAGACTAATTTTTTAATACATTGATCTTTTAGGCACTAATTGATCAATATGTAGATTATTAAGACACCATAGGCTAATAAAATATTTTTTAAAAGCTAATTTATGAATATAATAATTTTTTAAGTGTTAAAATGGTAGTTTACTCCCTTAAAGTGCACCTACAATTTACAAGAGTCAACTCCAACTTTCCAAACAATATATTTCTTTCCACGTGCATTTATTATCTTCGTCTTTCCTTGCTCAAACATTCAAACAAAATGATAAGTTTTAAATTCTCATAATAAATTCATCATTAATTGCAATTAAATGATTAATTTCACAAGATATATATATATATAAAAGTACTTTAAATAGGTGGGGTTCTTTTAATATTTGTAAGACCCAATTTGAGTATATCAATAGAAATTGGACCTAGCAAAAGGGACTAATTCTTTATATATGTGAAACCACAATTTGGATCTTATCTGAAAGAGGTATCTATATTTAATCTCCTAATTATTAAGGCATAATTTTAAACTCATCTAATACTTTGTAAATATAGTTATAAATCACCCCCTAACAAGAAATTTGGGTCAAAATATGCATTTGAACTCATCAAACGCTCACAAGGGTACTCATTAAATGTAAAGGATAATTAGATACATCAACCCCATTCGCTGGGTCAACATACCTATTATTATTAACATGCAGCCACCTAAATTAAATGTGGAAGACATGTGCAGTTAAATGTATACATAAAGTATTACTCATTATGGGGATATTAATCCTGAGAAAAATTCAAGTGGCTCAAAATGATTGATCCTAAAGCTCAAATGAACCCGTGAGGTGATTTTAGCGATCGTAGGACAAAACAAGGACGCTGCAATTGCCATCACAATTTGTTAGGTCGTCACGATCAGCCAGCTTCTTTATCTTTTTTCCTACAGACAAAAGACAACTTTTATGACTAAACTTTCTAAACTGGTTTATTTAAAAATTTTGATTATATTTTTAATATAATCTTCTACCAAATAGAAGCACTCTATTTCTCATTTTTTTTTTTTTTTGGTATCAGCGACAACCTTAATACTTGTTTGAGGATTGATAGCACTCTCAATTAAAATAAGGAAATATTAATTTCTCTTCAAAAATGCGGTAAATTTTTAAAAATATGAAATATTGATATTATTGGTATTTTGACTGGTTTCGTACTCCGAATTTCTCATGAATACTACTAAGAAATAAATCAAGTCAATCAATAACAACCACAATTTTCCTTCGTCTCATCTCTGGGCTATATATGGTTCCCTCTTCCCTCTTCCCTCTTCCCTCTTCCACTTAACTAACCTAGAAAGGAGTCAGGACACACTCGGAACAGAACTGTCCCCTGAAGTAACTTGCTACATGCCACTTTTCTTGGAATCTCTTCACAACTGCATGAGATGACAATGTAAGTGTAGGTATGTGAAAATTTTAATGAAACCATCACCAATTATATTATAATAAAACATAAAATATAAATTATATACAAATATAAGTGCGGAAATTTTATTTTATTTTTTAATATCACATGTTAAACATTGTATGGGACATTGTTCTTGGATGACTACCCAAATGCACATATCAAAATAAATTAGGTATATTGTATGCTTATGTAAAAGAGGTCATATATTTAAGTTAGTAGGAGTTAATTAATAGTGAAGACTTTGAATAGTTTGTATAAGATTCTAGATTCAAATTTCTGCCCCTCATATACCTAAAAAAAAAAGTGTCATATTTAGTAACAAAAAGATATTTGTGTCTATGGACACACTGTTAAATAACACAAAGAATGATGATATATTAGAAGGACAAAAGTTATAGAAGATTAGAATGAAACTCGCGCATTGTATGGAGTAGATAAACTATAGGAATGATTGAGTAAATATTATATGAATAATTATAAGTGAAATAATTATGTAATAAAATAAAAGTATTATTTATTTATAACAAAGACAAAGTCTGGTAATATAAGAAAATAATGGCCAAGTCACAACCTTACGACCTTTACATTAGTTACTGTAAAGGAATTCTCTTCCTCTGTGGTATGAGTGTGTGTACACCTTTGGAGGGTTCTAAACTTCAAGTAGATGATAAGTAGAAATTTTAAGGCTATAAGCATCAATTCACCCACATTAGACAAATAAAACCAATTTTGGATCTTATGTTGACAGCTTCTAAACTTTTAGGATTTAGCTTTAACAAATGTAGTATGAACGAAGTACAATAGCTCCACATGAGGAGTGCATTATTGTGAAAGTCAAGCTGAGTTTCTTATCCAATACTTATTATTACAATTAAAGAACTTTCCATCAACATAACATATGTGTTAGAAGAAATCAACCAATTTTTATTCATTTTAAGGCAATAAGAGCACAAAGAAAAAGACTTAAAATGTGTAAAATAGAAGGTTATAATACTGCTAAAAAAGATAATTAATAATATGCATTTATATGAGAATTGGACATTGTACTAATCATTCATAAGTAGAATTTATAATTATTCATTAAAAAAATTTACAATTATGAAAATAAAAAAAGAGAATGCCTAAATAAAAAGAGGATAGCTAGAAAAAAAAAACTGATGTGATATTATTATTAAATAGTGAAATATCAATTTTTTAGTATAGCATAATTTAGAATTCTAAATTAATATATTATAAATAAATAGAGTGAGTGGATGCTTGCGAGTGTATCTCGCTCAAGAGTGGATCTGGTTGGTATAACTTTTGGGAGAAGATCTTTTGCAAAAAAGTCTTTTAAAAGAAGGTCTTTTAGAGGAATTACTTTTTAAAAAATGATTTTTGTTTGGTTTGAATATGTCAAAAGTAAGTTTAGGAGAATGAGTTTTGTTTGGATAGGATAAAGTAAAATTACTTTTGGTTGTTGATGTAAGAGTAATAATAAGGTTACTTTTCAAAAAGTCTTTTTTTAGAATGAAAAGTAATTTTAAAGATACTTCTTCCAAAAAGCTTTCTGAAAGAAGACCTTTTAAAAAAAATTAAATCAAACACCTCATTTTACTATTCAAAATCATTTTCTTTCTCCTAGAAGGCCTTCTAACCATCCCAAACTGAAATCCAAACAGCCCACTAGTTTAGTTTTTAAATTACAAATAACACACGTCTTTGCTATCAAATCTTTACTTGACGATACTTGTAATTGTGTGTCAGAAACTTTATTGCAATTTTGATCGGCCTACCCAACACTGGAAGTTGCCGACGGTTTGGCCTTTGTCAATTCGTTTCACTGTCCTGATCCTCAGACCTTGCTCTACTTTTGCCTACAAAAAGGGATGGTTCGTGACAGCTTGTGCAACTCAGAATCATTGAGAAAAAAAAAAAAGAGTATATTTCTGAATTCACAGAGACATGGAAGGAGGAAAAAAGAGCTGTCACCCTCTCTTGAGAGGAGGCAGAAGAAGAGAGAAAGGTTACAGCCATGGCCTATCTGGCAGTCAAATGCAAGTAATGGCTGCCATCTGTGAGGCCCTCTTGCCTTCCCTACCATTAGACTCCCTAAACAAGGAAAACCCTCAAGACCATGGTGCCCTTTCGGCCTTCTACAGTGTCTCTGGTGCTCAGGCTCCATTTCCTGATGAGGTAATTTTTCCTGCACAACCCTCTTCCTTTCTTCATAGTTGACATGCATGTGGTTTTATTTTTATGATCACGTGCTTAGCCACTTGGTTTGGTTGTTGTATTGCATTGGATTCAATATGTTACAGTTGTTACTCTTCCATGGAAAAAAGAGAGAAAAATAAAAGGGGTCTTGCTTTCGATTCAAATAGTGTCTCTTATCAATTCAATTCATGTATTTTTCTCACTCTCTTGAAATGAAAATCAGGCTGCAGAGCTCCTGTTCAAGAGGAGCATGCCACAAGCATTGTCCTTGGTGAGCTGGGTTCTGCATATTCTGTCATTCAGGTTGGGGACACTGTTGCTTTGTGGAAGTGATTGCTTGGACTGGAAGTGGCCTTTCATCCACAAGTTCTCTGAGATTTCGTTGGAGAAGAGAGAAGAAATTCTCAAGAAATGGTCAAGGGAGAACCGTTGGATACCTCTAAGGATAGTGTTTGTGCTGATCAAACTTGTTTCCTTCTACAATTTCTTCACAAGGGTAATGGTTCTACCCCATTTTAAGCTTTCAATATATTGTCCAAATTGTAGAGAATTATTGCACGTTTTCATAATAGGCTTTGCTCCACATACACCTATTATTTTATAAAGCTATCAACATTCAACAACAGTTAATAATGATAACTTTGGATGTAAGGACACAGGCTCTGGGTAAGAGGACATTCTGATTGCATGTACTTGAAAAATTGTACATCACATATTTGTCTTTTTGACAAATGATAAACAGTACAAAAATTTTCGTAAGAAACATTTTACTAAGAAACTACGTGTTGCTTTTTCATTGATAGTTTATTCTTCATCAATCCTATTCTGGCGTTTAGTAACTGATTTTCCTCTTGTGATTTCTCTATCATCCCCGATTCGACCTTTGTTGTTTTATACCAAATAGAACTCTATTGAAAAGCTGTATATCACATATTTGTTTTTTATACCCCTTTTCTTACTAACTAACTAATTATTAATCCTAACTACTAAAGCCTGGCCCGTTACTCAGGCCTGGTTTCTATCAAATTCCCATGTTGGCCTTAACACGTCAAACATGTGGATAATGAAGTTCTTATATATCTTATGCCTGAATATCTTTTATAAATAGGTTTCTTAATGCTTGAGAGATTAGAAAGTTCAATTAATAAACAGTTCAAACTCGAAGTTTCTGCATGCATGTGGTTGTGTGTGTGTGTGTGTGTGTGTGTGTGTGTGTGTGTGTGCAAATTTGAAAGTTGCTCAATCTGACGAGGTCAAATATTTAACTTTTAACCTTTTTGTTTAACTTTATCACCTTTCTCCAATTGCCGCAGACTGATGGAAATGGGCATAATCCCGCATGGGAAGCAATGGGGTACAAAGTGGACAGTAAAGAAAAGTTAACACATAAGGAGAGGCCCCTAGAGGAGGGACTAATAGAGCTTATGTACGAAAATGATTCCTCTTTAATCCAGTCCCTCACTGAAAAAGGCCTTGAAGTCACTGAAGATCTAGAGCAGAACAGATACAATATCAAATGCGATGTTGTCATCGTTGGTTCTGGTTGCGGTGGAGGAGTTGCAGCTGCAGTTCTTGCAAACTCGGGTCTGAAAGTGATTGTCCTAGAGAAAGGGGAGTATTTTGTTCCCGAAGATTATTCTTCCCTTGAAGGTCCATCCATGAATGAGCTATATGAATCAGGTGGGATCATGTCGAGTGTTGACGGGAAGATGATGATCTTGGCTGGCTCCACAGTGGGCGGAGGCTCTGCTGTTAATTGGTCTGCATGCATCAGAACACCTGATTCTGTTCTCAGGGAATGGTCTCAAAAATATAAGATCCCACTTTTTGCAAGCTCTAATTATCAATCTGCCATGGATTCAGTATGCAAAAGGATTGGTGTGACACCGAAATGCGCGAGGGAAAGCTTTCAGAACCAAATTCTCCGACAAGGATGCGAGAAAATTGGCTTAAAAGTTGAGTCAGTTGCAATAAACTCTTCAGCGGATCACTATTGTGGTTCATGCTGTTATGGTTGTAGAACAGGAGATAAGAAGGGCACTGACTCTACTTGGTTGGTTGATGCTGTGGCTGACAGTGCAGTCATCCTCACTGGATGTAAAGCTGAGAGATTCATATTGGAAGATGGAAAGAATGGAGTGAAGACAAAGAAATGCCGAGGAGTGATTGCTGCAGCCACTTGGAGGAGTAAGGTAACAAAGAAACTCCGAATCGAATCCAGGGTATGTATTTCAGCATGTGGCTCTCTCTCCACACCTCCTCTCTTGGTTTCCAGTGGCCTGCAAAATCCACATATTGGAAGGAACCTCCATCTGCACCCAGTTCAGTTTGCTTGGGGGTACTTCCCCGAAGACAAGACAAACTTTAGTGGAACTAACTATGAGGGAGGAATCATAACTTCAATCCACAAAGTATTTGCGGAGGATTCCACCCCAAAAATCATCATAGAAGCACCTGCTCTAGGACCTGGATCATTTTCAGCACTGGTTCCCTGGCTTTCGGGACTCGATGCGAAAGACAGGATGGTGAAGTATGCAAGAACTGCTAACCTTTTTGCATTGGTAAGAGACCAGGGGTCGGGAGAAGTAAGAGCTGAAGGCAAAGTTTCTTACAGACTTGACCAATTGGACAAAGAGAACCTTAGAATTGGATTGAGGAAGGCCTTGAGGATTTTGGTTGCAGCTGGAGCTGTAGAAGTGGGAACTTACAGGAGTGATGGCCAAAGAATCAAATGTAAAGGGATCAAGGAGGAAGATTTAGAGGAGTTTCTGGACACAGTCACAGTGGTTGGGGGTCCAAGGTCAAGGAATGAACTTTGGACTCTGTTTACTACTGCACATCAGATGGCAAGTTGTAGGATGGGTGCCACTGAAGATGAAGGTGCACTTGATGAAAATGGAGAGAGTTGGGAAGCAAAGGGCTTGTATGTGTGTGATGGAAGCGTGTTGCCCAGTGCTGTTGGTGTCAACCCCATGGTGACCATCGAGTCCACAGCATATTGCATTGCCAGTAAGATTGCAGAATCATTGAAGAAAGAAAAGCCGAACATGAACAATTAAGTTGTATCATTTCAATGTAAGAATTTCATCGATAATTTATGTGTGTCTCTTTGCTTTCATGTTTAAATCCAACATTTCATCCACGCTTTACTGGTACTGTTAGCGATACCAGAATGAACTTTTATGCAATTGTTGTATCAAACGTGTGTTTTGCAGGACTTTGTAACATAATGTTGTCATGTCTGTTACGGATTATTTAAGTTCTATCAAAGAGCACATGCAACATATTGAGAGAGAGATAAAATGGCACTTGGTTGAGCTTCAGTTATCCAAAATCTCGAGTGAGCTTGTTTAGCCGACATATCAGCAGTGAATACCATATAGAACAAGATTTCCCTTGAAAGAAATAATGTGTCTAATGCCCCGAGCCACCAAACTATCTCATTTGACATTGTGACAAATTAAATTTGTAACATTAGATTAACTTCAAAATGAAATTTAAACCTTGTGCATTACATTCCGAATATATATGAATAATCTCTTCACAATGTCCCTGCGCCAAAGAATTACATAAGCAGCTCTCGAGCGCTAGAGCACCTCACACAACTTTCCATTATACAAGGAAGAAATGGAAATTGTAATGCAAGAGAAAAATAAAATATTGAAGTACCAATCAAATCTATTCAAAGTTGAAGATCCTAGTCAAAGGCTGTAGAGGGGTTAGGCTCCTTAATGAACCTACAAAACCTACAGAACGAAAGTATCTTCATGAAACTGGCAGCAAGAGAACTCGGCGGTATAAATACTTGGAATTGTAAGGGAGAAGCAAAATAGCAATTATGTGCATTAACCCAAATGAACTACAACGTAAGAAGCAATTCCTTATTGAAAGAGTTTTTATAATCACTACAGCTTCTATAAGAACTTATCTTGCTTTAATTCCTTCCTCGCCAATATGAATTTCACTGAAAAAAATAAGTTTAAAAGGAAAAGAATAATGCTGTAACTAAATTGACTAGTAAAATTTGAACACAAGCAACTCTTCATTTGTAGGCTGCTTTCACTTCTTTCTCAGCAGCATCATCCATATCCTCAGCTGTTATTAATGTCATACCACTTTCCTGTTGCACCAATAAATAATCATCATCGTAACCATTAGAAAAATTGTTTCTTCCCTTTTTAATTGTATAGTTCGATAAATCTAGTATTTACCTTCAAAATTATTCTTCCTTGTTCAACATTGGTGCCTTCAAGACGAACTACTACTGGTACTTTTGGTGCAACCTTGAAAAACAAAGCAAACGGAACACAATAGAATAATAACACCAGGATCAAATAGAGGCCGTCATGTTCAATCCCTACTAGCATGAGAGGAATTTTATTGGTTCCACATATCTCCCTCTTCATGTAAGTTTTTAACAGAAATGCAACTACCAAGAATTTAATTACACACATCATAGGCCAAAAATCTTGTCAATTGATCAATTTAAAGTATTTACATTTTCTTAACCGCATATAAAGTCTTTTGACATAAAAGAGATCCAAAACAGAATGAGCATAGAAAAAAAGGTAACTTAGCATAGAGAAAGATGCTCTCCATTCTCAAGCATGTGAAGAGCCAAAGGATAAAACTGTGTTCAAAGGAATAACTTTACTAACCTGTTTTGCAGCATGACAATTCCACGTGCTATAACATCACACTCCATTACACCACCAAATGTGTTCACCAAAATTGCCTTCACTTGGTCATCTGCAGTCAATATTTTAAATGCCTAGACCACCTGCCTTATGTAATTGCAATAATAATGAATAAAAACATCATAATATGGAGAGTATTCAAGCTAATATCTAGCAAAAACTAAATGTTCTGCAAATTCGTCTTTGTGAGAAAGAAGTTCAGGTTAGCACACCAGCAGATTACAAACAGATTTGATAAAGGATGACAGGGGGAATTAGCATTATGACAGTGGAGCTAAGACCAAAACCACAACAGGAGCAGCAGAAGCAATCCTAACTTTTAAACATTACCTGTCCTTCGGAGGCATTCCCACCTACATCCAGAAAATTAGCAGGGGTACCCCCTCGCAATTTAATTATATCCATTGTGTCCATTGCTAACCCTGTTCCATTCACCATACAGCCAATTTCTCCATCTAACCCAATATATTAAGTCTGCCTTT
This sequence comes from Pterocarpus santalinus, assembly GCA_031439595.1. Classification (NCBI taxonomy): domain Eukaryota; kingdom Viridiplantae; phylum Streptophyta; class Magnoliopsida; order Fabales; family Fabaceae; genus Pterocarpus; species Pterocarpus santalinus. The sequence continues at coordinate 67,608,131 of CM062532.1, forward strand.
GCAGCAGCTACCTGTCCAAAGACAAAAGGCACAAATATGTCATACATACCCATAGAAATGAAAGAAAGAATAATATAGAACATATGGGCTTAATTATGAGCCACAAATAAATAGTACGAAATATGGTATTGCCATATACCATCTCACTGGCACTCCACAATTATATCATAGTGCAATCATCAAGTATACACAAACATGTAATGTGTCAGATAATAAAAGAAATGTACGTAGCCATTAAGCATAAGTGGGGTGGATGAGGTTAAGGGTCATGTGTTTGATTCCCATGTAAAACATGTTTTTCAAGGAAAAGGGTCATATGCTGTTGGTAATATTCTATTTATGGGTGGAAATAGGTCAAGAGAGTCGTTGAAACCCTTCAGCCTAACCTACACTAAGCCTACTCTAACCTGGTCTATTTAGTAAATAAGTTGGACCAAGGATTTTCGAAAAATCTTTTTAACCAAAAAAGCCAGACTATACATCATGCAAAATGCCCATTGGATTAAGCTAACCTATTTATACTATATTATTATTATTATTGTTATATATATCATATAAATTAAATTATATTATCATTTCAAGAATCTAATGATAATAAAAGTATTGCAGTTTATTTAGAAATAGATTTTTCAACATTTTAGAAAATTTTGGACCTATTTAAAAATATATTTTTGGTCTATTTAAGATAAGATTTTTTAACCTATTCAAAAGCCTTATTATCAAGTAAGTCTTTAAATAGGCTTTTTAATTAGGCCAAATTTAAAAAAAAAACTAGACTAGACCATAAAAAAAAATTCTATATTAGATAATAGATTCAGATTTTAGCCACATATTTGAAATACAAATAAGATCCATTTAAGTTAAAACCTAATTTAACCTAGCCTATTTTCAACCCTAACTCTAGTGATAAATATCCGGTAATTTTTTTACCAAAAAAAGACATTCAGTAATTTTTATGTGTGTTTTTTTTTTTAAGGGTGAAAAATTTTTGAATTAGTTTTCCATATAATTTTATTAACAAATCTAATTCATAAACTTTTCATTCTCATTTTTATCCATACATCAAACTCACCATTAAGGTACTGTAACTCTATATTATTTAGACATGATACTAAATTCATAATATATAAGTTAGGTTATTTTCACAGTTAACAAAGTTTAAATATTTATTTCATTTTAAGAGTAGAATTTGTTTATTATTGCACTTAATCCTTTATATATCAAGCACTCATACTATAGTTGTAAATCAATTTTTTGACCCATAAATTTTTATATTTTGCACAAATGCATTTTTTTTCTAAAAAAAATTCTATAGATATGTATCCAATATTCGGATATGCATATTTATTGCTATATCTTAAGGCGATTTATCAAATTTAATATTGATGAGATATATCATACCATATATATTTTAAAGTAATATTATAACTTTTCATATTGTAGTTACCAAAAGTCTTAATTTAATACTCTCAATTTTTTTTGTCTTTTTCCAAAACTTGCATTAAATAGCTACAATACCAATTTTAGGCTTCTCCATCCATTCATTGATAGCTTTTTTCCCCCCTAAAACCAAAATTTTTCAATTTTTCATTAATTTACCTTTCCAAAATATGTTTTTTGGTACAAAATCAAATTTATTTTATTTTTGGGTACAAAATCAAATATATTCTCAATCAATTAATTTCTATATGTTTGCAAAGATTTTTTCTGTGGTATTATTAGTATATTGATTAAAAAATAAGAAATAGAATTTTTTTAAAATATTAATATATTCATAGCTGAAAACAAATATGAATTCATATTTTAAATATTTGTTGGATTTGTAAGAAAGTAAAAGAAGAGGAGAAGTATAGGTGAAGCAACTATGTGCAAAGGAAATGTTTTAGTTCAATAGATGTTTCATTTAGACACCCATCAACGTTATATATATAGTGAGTAGGAAATAAATACAACTTTTTTTTTAATAATCATAGTGCATAGTACATAGGAAATAAAAAGTTCAAGTTTTTATAATAACTCTTTTTTGAAAGCTGAAACAAAACATCCTTAGTCAGATGTGTTAACTCTAATGATCTATGTGATATATATATATATATATATATATATATATATATATATATATATATAAAACTTTTACTAATGCATAAATACATTTAATAAATATAATTTTTCTATATTATTCATACAATATTTTTTTACTTTTAAGTGTTTTAAATCTTTACTATGTAGTTATAATTTTAAAATTTTAACTTAAAGTAATTCGATCATGTTACAAAACATGTATATATTTTTTTAAAAATATTCATATTGCTTTTCACTTATTTTATAAAAGTGAAAATATCTAAATTTATCCTGATGAGGGTAATATTTAAATTTTAATTTAATTAGATTCAAATTTTTATATCTTTATATATTATATCATTTCAACTAATTTATTATTTTATTGGGTATTCAAAATATTTATTATTTTTTAAAAAAATATGTGGTTAATTACATTGTCAAATAAACTACTTCCATTGTTTTAACTTAACCTCATTAACAAAATTAATTTTATAACCACATTTGCGAGTATCTTATTCAGTAAAATCAATATCTTGATATTATTTAATTTAATTTATAAAAATATAGATATATATGTTAATTTAAACTTGACAAAATCAAAATTTTGAAGACAATTTAAGTGATTTCAACTATTTGTTAGATATACACTATATAACATTTTTTAATATTTTAATATACTTGTATTATATATTGGGTCAATCTGTTTTAAATTAAACTTGACAAGTACAGTATCTATAATTTGTCTTGATTAATTTCAAAATTCTTAAGATGAATAATCGTGCACAATTGTTGGATAATCAATATATATATATATATATATATATATATATATATATATATATATATATATATAATATTGTTACAATTTAAAATAGTTGCAATAATTATCATCCAATTCATGAATAATATATTTGTATTAAATTTAACTTAATAAATGTAATATCTAAATTTTAATTTAATTAATTTCAAAATCTTTATATCTTTATATCTTACATTATTTCAACTAATTCATTGTTTTATTTAATTTTTTTAATGAAAAATTTGAATTTATTTAAGAACAGGCCTCATGAGCCAAAACATCTAAAATACAAATAAGGGGTTCGTTGACCCACATTTGGTATTCCCTATTTTTTGGCTAATTTTGCCAATTTGTCTGCCACCAAATTACAACTTCTAGGGATGTATTGAGCCTTAAAATAGCTAAACTTTGAGGCTAAATTATAGGCTTTTGATAGAATAATCCCGTAGTGAGTTAGTATATTAGCGCTCTGATCAAAACTCTCTAAAACAAGCTTCGCATCCCCCTCTAGACACAAAGCCCTAATCCCCAAATTGAATGCCAACCCGAACCTTTCCTTTATCGCTTGGATCTTCGCCTTAGAGGTTCTACTTCACCTTTGAATTTTCGCACCGAAGTCGCGATGAACTTCCCTCACCAATCCCTAATAATTGCTCTCGTTCCAATCGCGTTCTCGTCCTTGAAAGTAGCTCCATCAACATTTAGCTTTAGGACTCCTTGCGACGGTGGTGACCACTTCTCTACGGGGGAGTTCTCTATCGGGGCTCGCGATTCCCAGGACTGAGCTCGTCTGAAGCAATTTAACCGAGTTGTGGTTTGAAGAAAGGCCTGCACTGGACTATCGGTAGGTTTCCCTTGCCATTTCTGGTTTCTCTGGTGCCAAATTTCTTCCTATAGCATTGCTATCATCTCTCTGTCTCTTATTGGGATTTTTGTAAAATTATCTTGTAGGAACTCCAGCCAAGTCATCGAATCGTGAATATTCAGTTGTACCTGGACCTGCACATTTGAAAAGCTTAGAACATAATGGGCAAAAGGACAAAAATTTAACACATGCCAAACCTCTTCCGAATCTAAGTTGCACAGGTAACACCCATCTTCTAATTGGACGTTCTTCGATATAAGTCTACTTTTGGTTGGAAGGATATTTCTTACTACTCTCCATGTGAAAATTTTTGTCTTTGGTTGAATTTTTATTTCTCAAATAGCATTCCATGTCTATGTAAACTGAGACAAGATAGAGAATTGTTGGTTATATTCCTGGTTATCTATTCTGTGATTATCAATGATTGAATTCTGGTGGGCTTTATAACCACTTTTGACTGGGTAAATTCCTTTTGCATCAAAACACCAAAATCTTATGTCCTGGCTATCAATTTGATTGAGAGGAATTTGTTGAATCATAACAGCTTCAAATGAGTCAAAAACTTCTTCAATCAGCTCAGTATTCCACCTTTTAGGGCTGTTTAGTATCAGTTGATCCATTGAATCAATTGCATTTGAATGGCCTTCTCTCATATGTACTTTAAAGTTTGGCATATTAGGAACCCAGGGGTCATTTCTTATATTGATGTTGGTTCCATCACCAACTCTCCAGATAAGGCCTTTTTCAAGGACTGCTCTTTCTTCCATTATACTTCTACAAGTATAAGATGGGTTATTTCCCATCTGTGTTGTCATAAGTCCCCATTAGCATAATATTTTGCTTTAAGAATTCTAGCAATCATGGAGTCTTCATGTTGAATAAGCTGCCATCCTTGTTTAGCAAGCATGGCTAAGTTGAAGGATTAAAGATCCTTAAAACCTAAACCCCCTGAACTCCTAGGCCAACAAAGTTTTTCCCAGCTCACCCAATGGATTTTCCTAGAGTCCATTTGGTCCCCCTACCAAAATTTGGCCATAAGGCCTTCTAACTCTTTACACAAGGTAGTTGGGATTTTAAAGCATGCCATAAAGTAGGTAGGGATAGCTTGTGCTACCGCTTTGATAAGGACTTTTTTTCCCACTTTTAGAAAGTAGCTTCTCTTTCCACCCTTGAATTCGTTTCCAAACTCTATCCTTGATGGATTGAAATGAGTTATTCTTTGATCTTCCAATCATGGATGGGGGTCCTAAGTATTTTTTTGAGTAGGCAATAGAGTTAATACCTAGGCAGTCTAGGATCCAATCCTTATTTTTCTGGCTGACGCTTGTACTTAAGAGGATAGAGGATTTGTCATAATTAATTCTTTGCCCAGAGGCCTCCTCATATTTTTGAATAATCCCTAAAATTTTCTCACAATCTTCCCTAGTGGTTTTGGAGAAAATTAGGGTATCGTCAGCGAAGAAAAGATGAGAAACTTTGGGGGCAACCCTACAAACTCTTATTCCTGCAATTTTTTGCTTTAATTCAGCTTTTTGCAATAAAGTAGAAAGCCTTTCTACACAAAAGACAAACAAATAGGGGAACAAAGGGTCACCTTGTCCAAGCACCCTTTGGGGTCTGAATGGAACCCCTGTATAACCATTTAGAAGAATTGAATAAGAAACAGTAGAAATACATTGATTGATAAGATAGAGCCATTTATCACTAAAGCCCATTTTTTCCATGATATTTAAAAGAAACTTCCATTCAAGACGATTATAGGCTTTATTCATGTCTAGTTTTAGGGCAAAGAGACCATCCTTTCGAACTCTCTTATTCTTAATAGCATGAATGACTTCATAGGCTATAAGGACATTGTCTGAAATCAGCCTATTTTTAACAAAAGCACTTTTTTGAGTTTCCGAGATAAGGTTTGGAAGGATTACTTTTATCCTAACTAGCTTATAGATCACATTGCATAACGTAATAGGCCTAAAATGGGATAAATCTTGAGAGCTTTAATTTTGGAAATGAGCACAATATAAGTATGATTAATTTCAAGTAGGGAATCATTACCATTCAAGATATTTAGAACAACTTTTGTTACCTCTTCTCCCACAATATGCCAATATTTTTGGTAAAAAAGCGCAGGCATACCATCTGGCCCCGGGGATTCGGTTGGACCCATTTGAAATAAGGCCTCTTTAATTTCCAATACAGTGAAAGGCATATTTAGGAATGTAGACATATTTTGGTCAAATTTGTTCTCTATGGTATCCATCACTTCCTTCATACCTCTAGGATTAGAAGTAGTAAACAGGTTCTTGTAATAATTGGCAGTCACAACCCCAATTTCGTCTTCATTATAAATCCATTCGCCTCTTGAGTCCTTGAGTCTAGAGATTTTATTTTTCCTTTTCCTTATTGAAGCTCTTCCATGAAAGAATTTAGTGTTTAGGTCCCCTTCTTTAAGCCAAACCACCCTGGATCTTTGCCTTCAAATGATTTCCTGTTTTTGAAGAATACCATTCACTATCTTTTTCTAGTCACGAAGTTCTATCAAGTTATTCATGGTGGGAGCCCTTGTTGACAGCCCCTCCAGTTTTTTTGTTTCCTTTTTAATCTGGGAGTTGATATTCCCAAACACATGTTTATTCTAGATTTTGAGCTCTTTTCCCAATTTGTCAATAGCCTCAGCAATTTTTGCCATTCCCTATTTTTCTCACATTCCATTCCAAGCTGAGTTGATAATATCAGGAAATCCAGCCTCACTGCACCACATTTTCTCAAAGCAGAAAGGTCTCTCTTTGTTCGCTTGTCTTTGCTGTCCAAGTTCTTTTATTTCCACCATAATGGGTAAGTGATCAAAGTAAGAAGAATGGAGGTGGGACACCTTGGTAATAGTCCCTATTTGCATACTCTGAATATTCCCAAAAAATTTATCCAAATGGCATTGAATGTTCTGTCACCTTCTCTACTGTTGGACCATGTGAAGGGATACCCTGAGAATTGAAAGTCTTGCAGTCCACAGAAGTTTACTGCACTTTTGAAGTTCTCCATTTGCCATTGAGGTCTTGATATACCCATTTTCTTCTCATCCTCTTGTAATATTTCATTGAAGTCTCCTCCCACTATCCAGGGAGTACTTTCTTTACTGTAGAGCCCTCTAAAGATCTACCAGGATCAATCTCTCTCAGTTACGTTAGGAAAGCTATAGAACCCAGAAAAATGAAATACCTGCTCATCCAAAATTCTTTTCACCCTCATATCGATCACATTACTGTTATAAGAAATTATTTCAACATCCAGGTCGTCTTTCCATAGAATGCCAAGACCACTTAGTAATCCTTTAGGGAAGTTCACTTGCCTCTTGATGTTGTCAAATTCGCGACTAAACAACTTTATCTTAATTAAGGAAAACCAATTCAGGATCTTGTTGCCTCAATAAGAGGCGTAAGGATGGAATTGCCTAGTGGTTCCCAAGCCCTCGGCAATTCCAAGACAGAATTTTCATTGCTCTTGGCAGAGTTGGCTCTCCAATCCTACCGTTGATTCCTTCACTTCCACATTATCTAGAACAGCACTACTTACTTTCTGAATTTTCATATTGCTTGGGTTTAAATCCACTTCCAACTTCCTCCCCTTCTAATCGAGTATGCAAATTTCTCTTCAATGGGATAGTTTGCTTCTCATTTTGAGGTAGAACTTTTGTATCTCTTGCTATTTTTTTCCATCTTTTCTCTGCCTTAGACATCTTCTTTCCCCTAGTCCATATGTTACTTTCTTTTTCAGTTTTAGGGAATATCTCATTAGCCATAATATCTTTCCCTTTCATGGACTTCCTATCTGCCGCATTCCTGGTAGTTTCATTTCTCCAACTATTAGTGTCTTTGTCTGGTTTGCCGCTATGCTTCTGGAGTTCCATGTTTGTGTCACTTACTCTTGACATGTCTTGTTCTAGTTTTGATGTTTCCTAGTTGTCTTCCTTATCATCACCTTCTTTTAGCAGCAACCACTCCATTTTCTTAGTAGTTTCTCTAACACGATTGTCCCCCATTTGAGATTCTTGAGTGCTGTTTGTGTATAGGTTTCTATTGTTGTTTGGATAGATCTTTTCCCTTAGCATCCAAGAATCATCATTGTTTCCTTTAGCCCTCAACCAGTCTTCATATTGTTTGACTTGTTCTTCAAGTAGATCCAGGTCACAATCTTCTAATACATGGCCAAGAATTCCACATCCATAGCAAAAATTAGGCAATCTTTCATATTGTATTTGGAACCACTGTTCTTCTTTCTTTGCTTCCACCTTTAGCTTTATTCCTCTTCTTAAAGGTTTGTGGATATTCATCAAAACTTGGATCCTTATATTCATTCCTTTAGCTCGGCCTTTTTCATCCATATCCACTGCCATGCTTTTTCCTATTGTATTTCCAATCATTTCTCCTACTCTTCCTATCATAGCTGCTCTTGGAAGGTCCAAAACATGAATCCAAAAAGGAGAGCGCTCAAAACTAATTTCAGAGGGTCTTGTTTCCAAATTGTATTCTTGGATAACTAGCAAGAATTTGTCAAAGCTCCAAGGCCTCCCTGCCAATACCCTGTCATAATCTTTTTTAAAGAAAAACACAAAGTGCATGCAATTCTCACCCAATTTTCTAAATTCCATTCCTTTGCGAGGCCTCCATACCTTTTCCATAGTTCTTCCCAATGCTATGTGGTTGTACAGCCTGATAGATATAAGTGATCCTATGAGGCTGAATTTTTCACTATTTGTTGATCCTTCACCTTCTTGAATGATGATGTCAGCAGGAGTTTGTTCTTCTTCTGACAGCTTGAAATCTTTCCATTTCTCAGCTAATTCATTTGCCATTTTCCTGACTTCTTGCAGGATCACCGCAAAGAATGTGGATAGCTATGTCCAAGCATGCATAGATAGAGTAGCGCGGAGAAGAAGAAGGGTATGACACAAAACAAGACACTATATTAGAGAAAACCATAGGATTAGAAATACTCCCTGCCCACGCCAAGGTGGGAATCAATGTCTCACAAAAGAGAATAAGAAACTTTCACCCCTCAAAGATAGCTTCTTGGAGCAAAACTTCGAGAGAGAATGACTCGCATCAAAATTGAATACTTTTTAATTAATTCATTGTTTTATTTATATTCAATTATTTTAAAAAAATTATGTAGTTAATCAAATTGTCAAATAGATTAACTATAAATTCTTTTAAAAAAAAATTAAACTCATTAACAAAATTCATTTTATAACTATATGGTGTATGCTTAAAAAAAGAAGATTGTGTAATAAAAATATCTCGAGAGAGGGGTGTCTAATTTATTCATTTTTTAATTTTGCAATAACTAATAACAAGTATATATAAAAATAATTATGTTAAAAATAAAATTATAAAAAATAATTTAATATCTTATAAAATAAAATATTAAACATATTTAAATAATTTTAAATTAAATAATAATTTTGAAAAAAATTTCCACATACAGTATACGGTACCGTCTAGTTTAATGAAAGAGTTTCACATGTTACAAAATTTGAGTGTATACTTGTTAGATATTGACTTAGACCTATTGTAATTATTAATTTATCGGTTACGTGCCCGGTTTCTTTAGTTTAATAGGTATGTGAATTAAATAGTTCCGTGAATTGTTGGAAAAATAATAAGTTTCGCGAACAACGCAATATATAACTTAATCAGTAACTTGCGGCTTATTTACCCTAAACCTTAAATTTATTAACTAATGTTTGACTTGTTCAAGTAATACAATGCTCGTTCTTATTAATTAAAATCTCGTTTCAACAAATGCATAGATCAGCTCGTAGAAGGTTGTTTTAACTTACTTAGAGATCTCGGATTTGATATCTGGGTATGCAACTATGTTAAAACTCGAAAAACGAGAGTTTTGTCATCCAAGTGGTCCTACTAGTTTGAGCAGGATTGTCTCCGATTAAAGAATACCTGTGATTTCGACAAAAAAACAAAAACGTTAAAACTTGAATTCAAATATTTGTGAATAGAGAAAGCTAATATTAGGAAAGCTTTATCCTACAAAATAGCCGAAGAAATTCAAGTTATATTAATTAAGATCCAATAAATTATGAATACATAGATTTTTCATCCACATTTCTGTCCCTATGCCAATCTCAGCCTTAATATATATATATATATATATATATATATATATATATATATATATATATATATATATATATATATATATAAAAGTTAGGTTTTTTTCACAACTAACATTTTCAAAGCTCAAATCTTTATTTTCATCCTGAGAGTTTTATTTGTTTATCATTGCAGCTAATCCTTTATAAATCATGCAATCATACTTTATAGTTTTTGGATTTTATAAAAAATCAATATCCAAAATCAACTAGACTTTTATTTAGCTTTAGGCTAGAGTCGACTCAACCATCATGGAATAAAAATCTTTTAGCACTATTTTTTTCTCTATCCGTAAAACTCAAACCTGAAATACAACTTAAAGAAAATAAATATAAAACCACTTGAAGAAACTAAATATTGGTACTAAATATGTATATATTTTTTTGATAGACAAAAGTATAGGTGGAGATAAGTGTTGGTATCTCGTCAAGTCCGAGAAAAATCCCCCAACCTCTCCAGAAAACTACTGGAAGGGATTACATATCACACTATCGTATAAATATATGTTTGTATTGCACAAATGTATTAGTTTTTGTTATTACATCTATATAGATATGTATTAAATATTTGGGTATGCATATTTAATGCTACATCTTAAAGCGATTTCTCAAATTCAATGTTGATGAGATGTATTTAATTAAAGAGTTCACGTGTCATAAAATTCGAGCGTGTATTTATTATGTATTGACTTAGACCCATAGTAAATACTAATTTTTCAGTTATGTACCCGGTTTCTTCAATTAAATAGTTACTAGTGTAGTTATCTTAGTGATACACAGGAAAGTCACATAATTTAAATATAAAAAGATTTATATAATTAAAATATTGAATCAATTTAAATATATAATTATTATTTATATTTATTTTATATAATTTAAATTTTGAATAAAATTATATATGTTTAAAATAATAAGATTATTATAATTATGATCATACAGTAGATAAATTTGATCAATAATATTTTTTATAAATTATTAAAGTTATATAAATCTTAAAGTTAAGCTTTCTAGCATTAGCTAATGAAAGATATTGTGTTTAATATAAATTTTAACTAAGAAACTATCATATTATAAAAATAGCTTCATCAAAACTCCGTTAAGAAAATTTAATTCATATCATAAATATATTAGAAAAATTAACTGACAATAATTTAGATCTCTAATTAAAAAATTGAATTGATATAACTTTAAAGTATGCTATAAGTTTTAGAGTTTAAATATTTAATTTTAATTTGATTTTAATTGTTAAAAATTATAATGTATATTAATCATTATTTGTGTGATTTATATATTTGCATCACCTATGAAATATATTTTTAGTATCACCTGTTTAAATTATTAGTATTAGTTAAAAAAACCAATTTATGGATTTTCATTTTGAATCATTAAAATTTCTTAGATTACTTAAGGACCTTACCATGTCAGCCAATCTATGAGTAAAATTTAAAGAACTTATAAAATCCTTCGGCGTCTATTTTTCGAACCATTAAATCTATTGCATTTTTATTAATAAAAAATAAATAATATTACATATTAAAATTTCAAATATCTAGTATTGTAGATTATAAATAAAAATACATGATTTGCGTGTTATAAGATTAGAAAAATTGATTAACAGTAATCTAAGTTGCTAATTAAAAAACATAATTCATATAACTTTTGAGTGTACTATAAGATATAAAGTTCAAATATATAATTTTAAATTTGATTTTAATTTCTAATAATTATAATATCTATTAATCATTATCAGTATAATTTATATGTTTGCATCACCTATGTAATATATGTTTAATATAACTTCAAAGTGTAAGTTTTATATTTATATCATATTTGCAATATATGTTTACTATTATTTATTTGACATATCAATATTAGTTAGAAAACTAATCTATGTCTATTTTTAAAATTTCACTTTATGAGTAAGTGTTAAAAAACTTATAAATTCCCTAAAAAAAAAAAGCTTATAAAATTCTTCATCATTTGTTTTTCGACCCATTAAATATATAAAAAAATTAATAATATTACATACTACAACTTCAAATATCTAATTTTATAGATATTAATATATGATACAAATATGCAATTTGAGTGTTGTAATATTTGAAAAATTAATTAATAGTAATTTAAATTGCTAATTTAAAAACTGGATTGATATAATTTATAATGTGCTATTAGTTTCATAGTTCAAATATTTAATTTAAAGTTTGTGTTTAATTATGAATAATTGCAATTTATATGCTTATATCACTCATGTAATATATATTTAGTATCATCTTAAAATATATTTTCTTTGTCTGTATCATTCACGCAATACTTGTTTAGTCTCATCTATTTAAGGTATCAATATTGGTCATAAAACCAATTTATTGGTAAGTTTTAAGAAAACTTTTAAAAAAATTTATTCCCTACTTTTTGAGCCATTAAATCTATGGCATTTTTATTAATAAAAATATAAATAATATTGCATATATATATTAATAGTAATTCAAATTGCTAATTAAAAAACTAAAACATTAAATACATGGTGTTTTTATTAAGTAAAATTAAATAACATTATTTATTAAAACTTAAAGTACCTAATATAATGATATAGTTGTAAAATATAAATATATAATTAAAGTGTTGTAAGATTAAAAAATTAATTATAATAATTTTTTATTTATATTGTATTACCAAATTTTAAAAAATTTCTTATTATAAGATTAACAACATATTAAAATAATTTCTTAATTTAAATCTAACATAAATATCTGAGCAATGAATGTGCTTGGTATTATATATACAATATATATATTTTGTTTCACCCATTTGAAGTATCATCATTTGTAAAAGAAATATTTTATGACCTTTTATTTTTAATGCGAGCATCATCAAGTTATATTATAAGTTGTAAAGTCCTTATAAAAAGTCCATCCCCTTACTATTTCAAGTCATTAAATTTATAACATTTTTATTAATCAAAAGTAAATAATATTATGATATACAGATCCCAATACAATTGTAATATCTAATATTATGGATTTAATTAATTGTAATATATAGATTTAATATTGAAGTGTTATACATAAGATTAAAAAAATACATAAATACTATTTATTAATTTAATTTTAATAATTACAAAGTATAGACAATCATAATTGATTAAAATGATGAAAAAAATGAAAAGGCAATACTAGGAGAGAAAATATGTAAAAAAAAAAAAAAAAAGCTTCTCATTATTGGTTTCTGCCACTCTTAAATGTCATGTCAAAATTCAATGGTCAAATTAAAAGGTATTATGAGTAAAATTTGAAATTATTTTAGACAAATTAAAATGCATTTAAATCATTTATGTTTTTATTTTAAAACATCATTATTAAAGTTAACAAATTATTTATTATTTGATAAAAAATATATAAATACTATTTATTAATTTAGCTTTAATTATTAAAAAGTACAGGTAAATCATAGTTGATTAAAATGATAAGAAACATGAAAAGATAATGTTAGGAGAGAAAATATGTAAAAAAAAAATTCTCATAAAAACTTTTTTTAAAAAAAATTAAAAAAGTTTCTCAAGTAAGTATCAACATTTAAGAAAAATAATAAATAAATAAATAAATAAAAACATATAATTGATAGAGAAAGTGATTAAAAATTATGATTGATAGATAAAATGACTAAAAGTTATGATTAATAGATAAAAAAGTTGAATATAATTGGCTAATATAGTAAATATTTAATTAGTTAGAATGAAGGATTGGAATTGAATGAGGGAAGATAAATTTTTGGAGGGAAACTAAATGGCCATCATGCTGCCACATCTTCAAATTCACCCTTTCATAACCTTCTTTTATATACATATATATGATATATGATAACTTAATATAGGTCAAGTATCTAAATAAAGTATATAACAAATAATCACCTACAATTAGAGTACTATAAGAATGAAAAAAATTATTAATAATAAATTAATTTATTTATATTTTATTATCCAAATTTAACAAAAATATTTATTATATGATTAACAACACATATAATATAATTTATTAATTTAAATTTAATATAAAATGATAATAATTATAGGATAGGTAAAATCAATAAATTCATATAGTATATATTGGTATCACTCATGCAGCATATATATTTAGTGTTATCATTTGCTTAGGTATCATTTTTTGTGAGAAAATCGTTCTATGGCTAATTTCTTTCATGCTATGAATATCATTATCTTAAATAAAATTTTAATAAAAACTTGTAATAATAGTTGTAAAAGTTTCAAAATTTTTCTTTCTTAGGAAAAAAAAAATTAAAGTATCTAACTTAATATATATAGTTATAAGATATAGACCTACGATTAGAATGTTGTAAATTTTTGAAATATGAATTAATAATAATTAATTTTTTACATTTTATTATCAAAATATACAAAATTATTTATTATAATATTAGAAAATATATAAATATTATTTATTAATTTAAACTTAGTATGAATTGATAAAAATGGTGAGGTAGTTAAACCATTACTCATGTAATGTATATATTTAATATCTCCTATACTATGCATATATTTGGTATTATTATCCATTATTTGATGTATAAGTAATTGTTTAAAAAATATCTATTTTATGACTAATTTATTTTATCATGCAAGCATCAATATCTTAAATAAGATTTTAATGTATAAAGTTGTGAACAGCTTATAAAATTTTTTCATTCCTTATCTTTTTAAAGCTTAAAGTATGTAAATTAATAGATATAGTTGCGCAAGATAAAGATCCATAATTTCAGTTTTGTACAATTAAAAAGATTAATCAGAGTGAATAAAATTTACCTTTATACGATTAAAAATAGATAAATATAATTTATTAAGTTAAGCATAATATAAAATGATAAAATAGGTAAACTATTATATATTTGATATTACCTATTTGAGATATCAATATTAATAAAAAAATAGTTCTATAGCTAATTTCTTTTGTCATGCAAGCATTGATGTTTTAAATAAAATTTTGATATAAACTTGTAGAATTAATTATAAAGATCTTGCAAAATTTCTCATCTCCTACTTTTTCAAGTTATTAAATCAATAGTATAAAGTAAATAAAAATTACTAATTTAAATTTAATATAAATTGATCAAAATGATAAGATAGGTAAACTATGACTATAGTAATGTATATATTTGGCATATCATGAATCATGTATATATTTGGTATCACCAGTTAGATATATCAATTTTAATTAGAAAGTAAATAATATTTATATTAAGGATTTAATTTCAATGCATTATTAATAATATAAAATAATTTTACACTATCAACTTATAAGATTCCACAAAAATATCAAATTATGATGAGTAACTATCTATCATGATTTGTCATACTCCTTAAACTTTATTAATTAGCAGTATAAAATTATTTTATATTATCAATATATGGAAATTAATCTCTTTTATTACAGCTTAAATTATGTAATTTAATAAATATAGTTGTAAGATATAAATCAACAATAAGAATGTTTCAAGATTTTAAAAAAGTAATTAATAATGATTCAAATTACTTATGTTTTCTTCACCAAAAAAATTATTTTATTATATGATTAAAAATATACATGTATATATAATTTATCAATTTAAAATTAACACAAGTACATAATTAGTATCACCATGAAAAGGCTTATTAGAGAAGCATCCAATGATCACATGTATTTAAAAAGGAAAATATAAAATATGAAAATTGTGATTGCCTAACATGGTGGCATAGTATGGATTTACAACTAATAATTCATTGTCGTGTATAACATAATATAAATCATGGACCAATAATAAAATGGTTGATTGCAAGAATCTAGGTGAATTAATAGAAAATGAAATAAAATTAAATGAATAAATCTAATTGGGCTTATTGGTTGTGGAATTTTATCGTTTGATATTATAGGTGGTGGAATTTTTTTGAGGGAAATCAAAAGAACCACATGATGCCACTTAACCAATTCTATTTTCATCAAACCTTCTTTTATATATGGATATATATGATATGATGCGAATTAAATAGTTACTTGAATTGTAAAAATAAAATAATACACGAGTAACACAAAATATAATTTAATTAGTATCAACAAATACGTAGATTAGTTGGTAGGGGATTGTCTTATCTTAACTAAAGGCCTTAAGTTTGAGTCCTAGGTATACAGCTATATTAAAACTCGAAAGGGAAAACTTTTTTGCCCAAGTGGTCCTATCCGACTCAAGCATGATTGCCTTTAGTAGAAGGATATCTGTGATTTGGAAAAAAAAAATATAATTTAATTAGTAAATTGAGGTTTAATCAACAAGGATTAAGTCAAGGGATTAGTTCCTCATATTGTGGTGAACCACGGTTCGAATCTCCAGAGAGGTACTCACATTTAGTGTCTATTCATATCTCAAACAAGATTATTCCAAGTGAAAGATACCTATAACAATTTTTTTTTTTGTTAAAGAAAGTAAAATTGAGATTTATGTATATGTGAACTTTTTATTTTGGTAGATAAAATTTTGATTGGGGAAAAGATTCACCTTATGATATATCTCTGGATTCATCAAGTACTAATTAACAGAGTTATTTATAGATAATCCACTGATGGAGAACCTAAAAATTGAACCAAAGAATCAAATTCAAATCATAACAATATATAAATAAAAGGTTAACTACGTGTGCAACTCCAATTGGCTATATATGTGTAAACTTTACTCATAGTGTTAGAGTTTAAATTTATTAACTAATATTTAATTGATTCAAATAATTTAATACTTATTCTTATTAAGTAAAATTGGAATTCAAATATTGTGAATAGATAAAGCTATTGTTAAGGAGAGTTTTTACCTCTATAAAAGACAAACAAGACTTGAGTCGGGTTAATTAAGATCCAAGAAACTCTGAATATTTGTAATTTAGATTAAAAAAAAGTTTAAATTCATTTAAAGTATCTCGTGATCAAAATTACGTCATCGTATTAAATAAATATTAATTTAACATTAAAAATTTGCGGGCAGTTCTTGGTAATAAGATGCTTATGTGGGTATGGATCACCATTTACAAGCTTATTCTATGGTGTAATTCGCTGGTTAAGAAATGTGATGCACTTTACAATCTGATGGTGAGATTATAAGGTATATCAATATCTCAATCACTTATGATACATTATATTAATATCTAATTTTAAGAAAATTTAAAAATATAATTAAATATAATTTAAAAATTAATTATTATATATTAATAATATAAAATTATACTGATAATATAAAATAATTTTATATTTAGTATAATTAAAAAATTTTATCTATGTAATTTTACTCATAATTTTATTTTGTCAGTGTAAATTTTTTATAATTTTGCTCTGTTAGTATAATTTTACACTGATAATATAAAATTATTTTATATTATTAGTGTAATTTCATATTATCAATGTATAAAAATTAATTTCTAAAAATCAGAAAAAATTTTATCAATGTAATTTTATTTTGTCAATATAATTTTAGAATATTTTATACTGTCAGTATAATTTTATATTGATAATATAAAATTATTTTATACTATTAATATAATTTTATATTATTAATATATAAAAAATAATTTATAAAATATATTTAATATTAATTTTTAATTTTTTTAAAATTAATATATTACTATAATACATCATAAATGATTAATATATTAATAAACTTTATAAATCTAATCTATTAAATATATTACAATCACAAAGTATATAATACACCTTTAACTGCAAATAGCATCGCACTCGGCGCCGCATTGACAAGCCAAATCCAGACTTACCATTGGAAAACATCGCAGTGTAGCTGTCTTTATATATATGCTGGCAACCCATCTCACGTGCGCCATGCCCATATCGGGAGGAAATAGTTGAAGCAAGTTACCTTGTAGAAATGAGGAGAGGATAAATGAGTCATTTCCACCGCCCCTTGGCATCCATGTAAATATCCGGCGTTCACAGGGGCATTGGATCAAAACACCCATTATAAAAAATCAAGCCCGTCGGCCCCGAACACTCATTCTTCCCAGAGCAGATTGCTTCTATGTGTCCCTTCTTTTTTCTCTCTAACGCCATTTTCTGTCTCCCCTCCTAATGCCGGAAAATTAAGCGGCACCACACACCACCCAAAAGCCAGATTCCGGCGACAACCTCTTCCACCACCTCCATCTACCATCCAATTTTCCCAATTTTATTTTTCCCCTCTCACTTTTCAACATTTTCACTAGAGACCCGTTTCCCTGAAGATAGCTAATCAGGAGTCACCACCATTGGCCCTTACCCTTTTATTTTAATAAATTTTATAATACTTTGATCTTTTAATTCTTTTATATGACAGTGAAGTTGCATGCAGCCATAGAAGCATGAGTACCAAAACGATGCGTCCACCCCCACGGCGTGTACCGTGGCCTAGTCCCACTGGCACTGGCTCTAATTCCAATAACCACAACACCAACAAGCGCAAGGAGAGAGACGACGGTTTCGAAAGGCCCAAAAAAACGAACACCATAGGCCCAAGTCCGTACCCAAACCCAATGACCAGATTGCCCAAGCTCGATAAGTTGAGAGCTGGCTCGGATGAGGATCGGAAGACGAGCCACACCCAAAAGGGAATGAAAAACACCAACAACGAGAAAAAGGAGGAGAAGAACAACGAAGAGTCGGGGTCAAAGGGGAATAATCAGCTTCTGGCAGGGTACCTGGCCTACGAGTATCTGACGAAAGGGACCCTTTTGGGGCGACGGTGGGACCAGTTGCCCAGCCAGAGGGTAGAGGCGCACCATGAGGACAGGTACGACAGGTACGTGCACCTCGCGAGCCTCTTGAAGACCGGTGGGGCCCACTTATCCGGCGTTGTCAACCCGACCCAATTGGCCCGATGCCTGGGCTTGCTGAAACAATGAAATGATTGTTGTAAAATTAAAAGGGAAAAAAATCTCTTTTAAATTGAACCTATATGTAAGGTGGATAAGTGAAAAAAAATATGTATATGATGTTATCTTAATTTATAAAATAATTTAAGCGTAGATATATAATTTTTATTTATTTAATATGGACTCTGCCCGTGACTGAGATCGTGTGGGGGCATTCCGTTGACTCAACCTCTCATTAAGGTAAAAAAAAAAAAATCACAGATCTTCATTTTTGGCCTTGCTTTGCTTAAGGGAATCCATGCATGCGAGCGCTTGTTTGTAAGAATCTCGTCCTGATGATGTTTCCGTTGGAATAAGATAGATTATTAATCCTTTTGATTCGTAGATTCTCAATTTCCATTATGTTTTGCTGTCGAAGAAAAATCAGGTGGTTCATGTTATTGACCTTTCTCTTTTGGCTAGCGTGTTTCCTCTTTTCACGTTTCATTGTGTATATATTTAATATTTTTTTTGACGTCTGTACATATTTAAGTATACTTTATTAGCTTGAAGTTGAAAATATATGTCTTAAGACTTTATAGATAAGAAAAAATGTTTTTTAAACTCAATCGGTATAAATATCATATAGACATCATATATTAACTGTGAATACCGAAATACACTATATGAATTGTGAGATAAATATATTGAATATTTATATGAGAAAGGTGTTATAGATGGTATTAATATTTGATTTTCAAATATCATAACTTGAGAAATAATTGGATGAATGTATCGTATATATAAAATTAACCTCACCACAAGTTCGCTTGTGTCATTAATTAATTTGTCGATTAATACATGAATTCATATGCAAACACACTATCCTTTTGGATTAGGATTCTAGCTAATTGACTTCCTTGATGAGGGACGTCTATGTAAGGTACGAGACAGAGCCTGCAATTCAACTCCTGCACCCATTACTTAAAGTTGAAAGGCGCTCTGAGAGCGAGAGCCACAACCGATTTTTGTGGCTGGAGGTAACTATATGATGACAAACAATTATGATGGTTCTAAATTTTCTCACTTGATCTAGGCTAGGCGTGTTATTGCTAGTATGCAATCAGTTAGGCTTGATGATCAATGAATAAAGGTCGTTTCTTTTTGGCTTTGAAGAAAGATCATATTAGTTGAAGGTGATTCCCAATTAGTACATTATAAGCAGAATCTAATGTATGATTAATTCTAAAATGTTTTGCGTACATGTCTGTATTTTCCTTTTATTAAGAATCCGTGTTTCATCTTACCTAGAAAATACTTGGCAATTTCTTGTTAGTAAGTGTTACATTTACTGCACTTAGAATTTTTAGTTTTTTCCCCTTTGTTACATGAATTTAAGTGCTCTTGATTATGTGCAAAAACCGGAAAAAGCAGAGGCTTTTCTATTGCAAATTCCGAGTTCTTATCTGCCTATGTTCTATAGTTCTTTCTTAACTGAATTGCGTTCTATGAACATAGTTCAGAAATTTCATGAAGTGTCTAATATTTATTACTATTAAATAGTAGAATGTATGGATCGTATTGTGATAGCTAGTAATTTCATTTAACTTGTCATCTTTGTAGAAGTTAGAATCACCAAAGTCACACAAATTTACTCCTAAAAAACGAGTTAGCTCATTAGCAAACTCAATCTCAGCCAAGCTTGAATTTGATAATACTGACGATAATAATTTAGAATCTTAATTTTTAATGTTTGTGATTTGCTTACTTACGTATGATTGTGATATATATAATTTTGAAATACTATCCTTATAATTTTTTTACACTATTATTCTTTTATTAAAATTATTTGACCTTTATCATAATTAAATATAAAAATAGAAAATAATATATAATTGGTCGAAAATGTTAGATTGACAGTTTATCAAAATTGAAGTTTCTCCTTTTCTCTCTTTATATATATATATATAGTTTAATTATTATGTACTGATAGTGTAAAATTGATTTAGATTGTTAACTAATAAAAATACTAGAAAGTGAGAAATTATGGTGGATCCCTCATTATAATAGATAATTATTTGTACAAGTTGATACTTTCTATTATTTCTATTTGCTGATAATATAAAACTGTTTTATATTATCAGTGTATTTAAACTAATAATATGACATTTAAAATAATAAATTTAAGATGCGAAATTATTAATGTAAAGAGCATACATATATATTTAACCACTAGTCTAGTCCAATTTAATAGCATGTAGACAAATACGAGGATAGGTTCATGTTAAATGAGTCCCATTCACCGCTTCGCACATATCTCATCCCTAACTTTTAAGGAGTTAGATGTAGTGATGACAAACTTTTAAATATAATATTGGTGCGAGGTGCTTTAGAGTCAAGAGTAACGCTCTACGCTCACATGTTGCATGCATGCAGTACATCGATTTTTGAATTATTGAGTGGGATCAAAAACAACAATACATTGCGTCATTGTCTCGCTTATAAAAGTCGCGTATGTTAGAAGCTCATTTTTTAGGCTTGTGGCCATCATGACATGGCCCTTTCAATATAGGAGTTTCTCTATTTTTCCCCTTTAGCTTATCAAATAATAGTTGCATCGACTGGCTCTCGAACTAGACAAAGAAGCTCAAGCTTAGGACGTGAGCTCTACTGCAACGTCTGCGACGACCTCTCGCGACAGTTTCTAGTGAACTCAGTGGCATTTTCGACGAGCGCCGTTATCATTTTCTAGATTTGATAAAATTTACTTGTATGATTGTTGGAGATCATGTACTTGATTTGTGGTGTCTCATATGCAAAAGTAGTTAGATAAATCTTAATTGAAGTTGATTATTGTAGACTTATAACGGACTGTAATTATGATTTTTTTTTTCCCAAACTTGATTTTAGCATGCGTTTAGATAAATTCTGGCAAATAATTTTTTTTTACTATATTGATGACAATGAGATTTGGCCTAATATCTCATATAAATTAACCAAATTTCTCGCTACTAGACCAATCATAATGGTTTCTTTTGAATTAAGTAAGAATGACACATTTTAGACAAATTTAATGGGTAATTTAAAGACCGAATGAGTAAAAGACAAAGGTTAATTGTTTTTATGACATATAAGAAAATAGAGTTTTTAAAATAAAAAGAAAAAGAAAAAGAAACCCCTGAAGAAAAAAAACGACGAAGGGGAGAAGGCACAAGAGATTGAAAATCCATTTGTTTGAGCGTTTCTAATTAAAATTTTTTTAATTATTAATTAAAAATATGTACAACAAATTTAAAGTGATTATATTAACACATTCTGTATTATTAATACTTTTACTCATTTTTTATTCAAAAACGTTTTTTTAAAAGATTACATTAACAGATCGCCTTATATTCCTCTAACTTTCAATTATTTTTATATATACTTATTAAGAAAAAATATTCTTTTATATTACTACTTAATACTTTAGTTCTTTTTTTTTTTTATGTGAGACTTAATACTTTAGTTACGACTTATTATAAAACATAATTAAATAAACGATAGTGATAATTTACAAAACTAAATTATTAATATTAATATTAAAAATACAAAGTTTCAATTTTTTACCCCTGATTCTGCGAGCTAGAAAAGTTGTCCACTTACTATTATATGTGTGGGTTGGTTGACAGCAACGTTATACTAGATCTCACCTTAGTCAATGCTTCACACACAACTTGGCCCATATTCCAGATCATAACGCCTCCATCACCAGTGGATGAGCCAATCTTCTCTTCAAATTTTCCATAAACATTAAATAGACTTTAATGCAGCTTTAAAAAAATATGTCATCCCTTATTGACTTTTTAGCATATGAAGATGGTTTCAAACGGTCAAATTCTAATTCTTTACAAACAAGGATTAGGTCTGACAAAAGGACTAGTTTCTAATTTCATGGTAAATTGGTTTAAATCTCAATTAGGAGATATATTTATATTTAATTATATCTTAAACAGAATTATCTCCAAAAGAAAATATCCGTGGCAAAAAAATGATTCTTATGCAAAGCGATAGAAGCATTTACTACCATTTAATAAAAAAAATTTATATTAAGTTTTTTATATTTATCTCAAATAATTCTCAAATTAAATAATAATGTGTAAATATTTTCCTTAAGATGAATATATATTTTTAACTTTTAAATCACTTATTTTAAAAAAATTATACCCGTATATTATTATTTAATTTAAAAATTGGCTAAAATAAAAATAGGGAACTTGATGCAAATTTTACCCTTAATAAGATATATTTTTGGTCAATTAGTCTCTCATCTTATCGTGTATATATCCTCAACCGATTATAATACATTAGTGTTGATTATAAGTATTATTGATTTTCTATTCGTATTTTAATTTTTGAATGGAGCTTTTATTTATATTTTAATAACGCGATGAAGTTTTTTATTTGAATTTATTTTTTGTATAAATGTTTTTTTTCACTTTAAATAATATATTTCTTATTATTATCTTTGCATTAAGTGCTTGTAGTTCTTAATTTCATATGTTACATTTATAATAAACTAGCATAATAATCGGCAATAACGTGCTGGTTAGTCATTTTTTATCCCTTACAGTATATATTTTGATAAAAAGTATTTATTTTGTAAATTATATATGGGTGATAATTTTTTTGGTCTATACGTTAAAGAGTTATTATATGTTGGATAATTTTTTTCAGATATTAATTTTGATATACTGTTATTATAAAAAAGTTTTATATTATTATCAAATTATATACTTTTATTTATAAGATTTTTAAGATATTAGGTAATTAAGTAAACACATTTACTGATATAATAATATATAATTAAATATCTGTATAAAATTTTTATACACTGATGTGTATCAAAATTGCAAAAATAATTTTTATACATATCACACAAAAACAAAGAAAAAGTCATCAATAATTTGATGACGGTATAAAAAATATTTATATTAATAGTATATCAAAATTAAATTTAAATTTAAAATAATTAATGATAATTAAATTTATATTTTTGTTTTAAAAAAAGAAGTTTGTGGCTGATATTCAATTTTTATAATTATGGTAAAAAAGATCCTTGATTCATTAAGAGTATTTAAGGGATTATTTAATTTTTTAAAAGAATTTTTAGTTAAGACATGTATAAAATATTTAAGATAATTAAATACATCTTTAGAAATAATTAAAATACTTAAAAAATAGTTTAACATTTTTTATAAATTAGAAGGATAATTCCTAAAGCAAATTACATCATAAAAACGTGGCTTTTTTAAACCTGAACAAGCACATCATAAGTTCAACAATTCAAAATCCCTGATCTCTTTTTAATGAAGGAAAAAATTGTGATTATGGGTTTGGAATTCAGTTTCATATATCTATATCTCCATTTTGCATTCCTCTTAGGTTCAAACGAAACTCTCTAAACTCAAGGAGAGAGGTCGTACACCTAATAATCCTTAAGGTAATGGAAGGAAAAAAAATTAAAAATAATATGTATCAATATTCATAATTAATTATTTTAACAACAAAATATTTAATACATTTGAAAGTTTTTAAACATTGAATACTTTTCAATTTGCTTTCTAATTTTTTATTCTTTTACTGAACTTTAACAAAACATATTTTAATCAAGAATAATATGAGGTTTTTTTTTTGTCTCTGTGCAAAATACCAGGAGAATTTTACGGGTGTTATGTTGTAGACTTGTGGGTTTTTTAATTATATTATGAATTTAGTTGATTTAAAATACAGTAATATGGGATTGATAATAAAATTACGAAAGTGTGGTGAAATAATATACATTTCGCCATAGTATAAGTAGGATTTATATTTTATTTTTTTTTACGCGAATTCTACATGCTGCAGGGCGAAATTTGGAACAAAACATTTCATGAATTTCGCCTTGCACCAAGGCGAAATGTGACACAAACTGGGAAGCACATTTCGCCTTGCAGTATGGCGAAATGTGAGAGAAGAAAAGTTGTGAATAGTAATGCATGCATATAAATAGTATATATATGTGTTCAAATACACACTGAAGTGCTCTTACAGTCTGAAAAAAATAGGATTGTCGGTGATGCTTTATGGAAATAAGTTAGGGGGGCAAAAGTATGGTAGACGGGGAGTTGACATCTATAAAATAAAATGAAAGAGCACTGTTGATAATCGAATTGTATGCTCTATAAATGAACTTCACTCTTTCATTTTGCCGAAGTGAAGGGTTTTGCCAATAAGAGTAAGAGTGTCTGAGTGTGTGAGAGTGTCTAAGAAAAATTATTTTAAATGTGTGATCTAATTTAGTGTATGATCAAAAAAGACAAAATAAGACGGCAAAAATAAGTCGACGCAATCGACGCTGCGATTCAACAGTGGATTCAAGCAGTTATATTGCAGTGCAAATTTTTGAGGTAATATATTTATTTTCAAAAATTATATTTAAAAATTTATATTGATATTATGTTTAAAATATTATATTGATATTATGTTTAAAATATTATATTGATATTATATTTAATTTATATTTATTTTGCCATCACTTTCACTTTCACTGCTATCAACCATGCACTCAGTGCCTCTTACTGGAAATGGGCTAGGTTCATTTTCTCATTGATATTAGATTGAAAAGAATTAAGTAAATTAACATATACATTATATTAATCAATCAACATAACAAGTTAATTGAATTAAACATCAACATAACCAGTTAATTGAATTAAACATAAACATATATTTAACATATTTAACTCAATTACTTGCATCTAACCTATAAATTTGTTTAATCTAATTTTTTTCTTACTATAACAACATCCTCAAATTATTATAATGGTGAGTATTCTAATGAAATAATGAATAAAACTGAATAGCAATAAAAAAAATTAATATAATTATGGAAGAAGTTTAAATTCATTAAAAAGTTACTTCTAGTAATTTTTTATAAGAATACATTAAAAATTTAATTTACAATAAAAAATTATTCTTAATTGTTTTTAAATAATTACATAATCATGGAATTGAGCAAATTTACGAAATTTTTTTTAACATTTATATATATTTTAATAATTATGTTAAATATGCTAATTAGACTTAAACAATGAAAATATTAAGTAAGGTGTATTAATAATGTATATCAAATGACTTACTTGACTTGAATTGGGAGCAGTGTTGTAGTCATGCCATCTATCCGGATAAGAACTAGTACCAATTTGAGCAATATGATACTGAAACAAGAATTACTAAAATTTATTAATGAAAATAACACAGTTATTATATTTATCAAGAAAAAAATGTAATTTAACTCAAGAAAAACTATTAATTATAACAATACAAACTTATAGAATAAAATTCAATAATAAATAAATTACAAAGAAGCCTACCTATATAAATAGTTTTAAAATAAAAAGTTAAATAACATATCATATTAATTATTAAAAAGCTAAATAAAATAAAAAGTAACATGATATTCATGCTGAATTATTAAATCAATTGAATTAATATAAGTATTATATTAATTAATAAATTAGTTTTATTCCAGAATACTATTAAAGAGATTAATTCATAATTAATAAATAAATTATATTATAATCAAGAAATTACATAACTTACTTTGAAATAAAAAAATTTAATAAACTATTACATGACTCACTTGATATAAATTAGGGACAATGTCTTCATGTTGCATAGTTGAATATGCACTTTGAGCATTTTCGTTGTGATGCAAACTTGCTCCACCAACTTCAGCAACAACTTCTTCAAAGTCGACGTATAATTCAATGGCAGTAATGTACTGTATGTACTGCCTATACGTCCTAAACATTATTTGCATCTCTCTATCACTGCTTATTTTGACTGGTCGAAATTGTATTTTGTCATTAACATTTGAAACTGGACATCTATATCTAATTCTCACCACTCTTTTTGAAGTGTTAATATTTATGTTTCGACAAAGTATAATAATTAGTTCATCAAACGACATGGTTTGAGGAACAAAATAATAAGCAGTTCGTCAGATATAAATATCACACCTTCCTCTATATTTTTAATAACAGAGCCATTAAAATGTACAATAATAATAACATTTAAACTATTATCCATAATTTTTCTCACTTTTTTTGTACTACTTTTCACTCTTATAACTCAAAATGAAACAAAATAAGAATAATTGAATGGGAGAATAGCAAGAATGGAGTGAGGGAAGGCAAGGGAAATGAAAGTCGTTCGAAGTAATTGAGAAATGTTTACGTATATATATTGAACTGAATTGATAGCCGTTAAAATTTTACCGTTAAAAATTTTGAACGTTGGTCAAATTTTTACTCATTGCAGGGCGAAACGTGAGACAAATTTTTGAACAAATTTCTACTCAGTGTGGGGCGAAATGAGTGGGATATGTTGTTTCACATTTCGCCCTACTGTAGGACGAATTCTTTGCAATCTTTTTGTCTCACATTTCGCCTTTCAGTAGGATGAATTCTGTGCAATTTTTTTTTGCCCGCATTTCTTCCCCCTCCAAGGCAAAAACTGATCAAGATTCCCATATTCTCGTAAAAATATTTAAAATCCTTATTATTCACTGTTACCATATTTATATAAAGCAGCCTAGACCTGTCGCGGATTATCAAATATCTGTCATTGTTATGGACCTATAGTTTCGATGCTTTATCTATGCTTTGAGTTTTAGGTCTCTCCTTTTTTGTCAACATGGTGTTTAGGCCTCGATTTTTAGGCCTTCTATGCCTTGCCTACCGGGGCGAGCAGATTAATGTGCGTAGTTAAAATTCTCTCTCCTGGAGAGTCGTGAAAGAAAATGATTATTTAGCGCAGTCTAGTCTCTAGAATTTGACACAAAAAAGTGGTGGTAGAATTGTGTATAAGTTGAGATATACTAAACTTGATCAGCGGTGGAAGACTATATACATATAGTAAAACAGAATCTTTGGTATGAGAACAAGGGAAGGGTACTAAAGTCTTCGATCATATTCATTGGAAGTGCTTTGTTTGGTTTCTACGAAGCGACTTTTTTTCCCCCTTTTGAGGGGACACATGCCGAACTGCGATTATTTTCTTTAAGCTGCCTTGGCCAAACCCTATCATAGGATCATATTAGAGCTACAGCATATTCTAGATGAGAATCCTTACTTTCAATTCCTTGTTGTATTTATAATTTGATTTAGTCACTTGGTCGTTTGATTTGTATTAGGCCCTTCTGGGTTAATTCAATTAATTGTGAGTTGTTTTCCACCAGAAAGTCATTATTTCTCCAAATACAATTGATTCTTGCAATGGGAGTGGAACCATATCTCCTACGTGGGAAGCTCGCATGATGTGATTCTTATTGCAACCGAGCTTTGTTTATTCCTCCAATTCTACGAGTCTTCTTTGGAATCTGATACCTTCTTAGGTGCTCCTTTTGAAAACCTTACTTTTCGTGTCTTTCTCCCGGAGGGACTAAGCCGCCAAAATTGGCTACAACAGCTCCACATAGAGAAAGACATAATGTAATAAGAAAGAACGTTATTTGTATATAGTATTTTGAGATGATTGCAATGGTAGGTAATAATACTGTCACTCATCAATTCTCTAATTATGTATGTATGTGAATTCTCCTGTTATTTGAATGATTCTCGAATGTTGATAGACCCCCAACATAGTATGTCCAAATGACAGACCTGACATAATAATAGTAACGGTTGTGCTTGTCAATTTCTATCTACCATCACATTCCATGGTGAGAGAACTAGCGAGAAGCGCTCTCATTATTTAGTCGTTATTAGGAATCTTGACCAGCTAGCTTCTGCAAACACATTTGGCTCCCGCAGGGATCACAATTAAAAACATGATTCTTCTTTTATTATTTCTTTTTTCAAGTTCCTAGTCTTCCCATCTTTCAATTTTGACACCTCGGCTAAACACTATAAAACCACCTTATGCGCCTCGTCTTGCAAGTAGCACTTAACCCACAATCTTCTCAGCTTAAACCTTAAGCATATATCAAACACTACCAGCAATCCTTGTTAAGTTTTTTTTTTTTTTTTTACTCCTCATCCATGGGAAATGGAAACTCATCAATTTCAAAGTCTAAGGTACAATGCCAGCCAACAAAGCCAACACATGAAGGCCATGGGATCAAAGGTGCTGCATTCAGAGCTGAATACGTTAACACACCAAAGGTAGAGACACAGCATGATCTTGGGGTGTACTCAGAGCAACGTGGTATGAAATCACTAGAAAATGATGACACTTTCACTGAGTACATTCGACGTACTAAGCTAAATATCAGAACCGTGTCATACATTGGTCAAGAGCATAGCAGCCCCGCATCTGTTGCTGCACCAGATATGGCTAATGGTACCAACAATAAGGAAAACCAAAATGACCAGTTTTCGGAGTTTATTCAGCTTACTAAAAAGAAGTTGAGAACTACATCAAGAATTGGAGAGAATAGTTCCTTTCAAAGGGGCTAAGGAACATTGTTGAACCAGGGAGCCTCGAGGAATATCGTGGATTAGAAAAGTTGATGACTCGGTAACATGTGCATCTAATCTTCGTTGTTGAATGGAGAGCATAAAAATAAGGTCCTACCAGGGCATGCAAGCAGATACCTTATTCTTTATTTTGTTTTGTTTTGTTCAAATTGAAGTGTTGAAGCATGATATGAACTACTCAATTAGGGGGAATAATTTGGATTTGATGGGTCATTTAGGATGGTTTCTTTTTAGTACAATTTATCAAACAGTAATTATACTTTTTTTTGGGGTGTTTTTACTTAATTAAAGATGTCAATTGATTTAATTAATTGTAAAGTTTTTCACATTTGATGTAAAAATCTGAAAATGAATCTTGTTTTTATTTTTGACATAGAGTTACTTCACCACCAAAAAAATAAATAAATAAAATTCCAAAACTAACTACATGTACATGCCCCTTCGAGACTCAAGAGAACGTGGCTAATACAATTGTTATAAAGAGAAAACTTCATCCTACCTTCTCCCTCTTTATCACACAAGCCTTAAAGTCAAAACCTATTGTGTGATAGTGAGAAAAATGAAATAGACACAAACCTCCCTACCAGGTTGATTACTTTGTAAATTACCAGCCTAGTAATGCACTATATTTAAGCAATCTCGTTTAGCACAAATACCCAAATTGAGATGTCTAAAGTCCGAGTTATATTTTTATCCTCCATGGAGGAAGAAATTTTTTCCTCCATGAAATGTCTTAACCTTTGACTGTAGATGAGAGAAAAAAAAGAATAGGAAAGAGAAAAGAAATTAAGAATGAGGATTGGTTTGTGGAGTATAATGCTTCTTGAGGATAAAATAATTTCTCCTAAAGCCCTATGGGAAGAGTTATCTAATCATATCTCAAGTCAGAGTTGCTTAAGAGACGTTTTGTATATGGAATAAATTTTCAATCCTGAGAATAGCATTTAGCATTTTCTGGCATAAATGCTATTTTTAGAAATAGCTTTCTTAGACATGATGCTTAGGCATCTTTGGTATACAGACTAAATTCTCAAAAATCTTACAAATTATATTTGGAAATGAACCATTTTTTGTATTTGGTTGATAATGATATTTCTAAATATATATTTTAAAATACCCCTAACAAAATAGCATTGGTGGTGGTGGTCTGGCAGCTGAGATCCAGTGGCTGACAACAATGGTTTGGCGACAGTAATGACATCAGAGATAATTTTGTCTTTTAAATTTTTGTAAAAATATAATATTCTCTTCCTATGAAAATTTCATAGGATAAGAATGAAAATAGATCATTTTTCATTTCAAAAAATACAACTTATCCAAAAATAATTTTTTTTCAAATTACATACAAAGATGGAAATCCCCCATTCTTATGGCTACATTCATGAGAATATAAAAACATTGCAATTACCCAACCACCCCTTAATACAACGTTAGGCGTGGGCCTTCGAGGCTGAGCCACACTGTGCGACTTGCCCGTCACATTTGACCAAGTTTCCGCTTTGCCGATGACGGATAAAGAAGGTAGCAAGTGGCGACTTTTCGTCATTGATCATAGGACATACATCGAGGCCCAACTTGATAAAGCCACAAGGAATCTCGAATCCAACAATAACAGTTTCATATGAAAAAATAATAATAATAATAACAGTTTGGTCAATGGTGATTACATCATTTCTGCATTTCCTCGTTAACCAATTTGGCTTCACCTATGAGCAATTTCTTTAAAAGAAATACCAAGAACATGATTTGTGTGTTGCTACTATTGGCACTTTTAGCATCTCCCAAATTGTTATTATGTATTGTCACAAAGGCTGCGTGTTACCCAATTTTTTTTTCCGTAATAGGATGCATGTTACTTTAATCTATTGCAGATTGCTGTATATCAATTCTCAGCAAAACCCTTTCCTCTCTTCTCAGACCTTAGAATTAGAAGTGTAACTTAATTAACTGATTAAGTGTATGTTTGGATTTAAGTTTGCAATTACTAGAAGACCTTTTAGGAGAAGAAAAATTATTTTATATAGTAAATAGTAATATTTAATTTAACTTTATTTTAAAATGCCTTCTTCTAAAAGGTTTTTTGGAAGAAATATCTTTGAAATTATTTTTTATTTTAAAAAAAACCTTTTGAAATAGAATCTTACTATTACTCTCACGTCAACAACTAAAAGTAATTTTATTTTATCTTATTCAAATAAAATTCATTCTCCTAAACTTATTTTTTATATATTCAAACTAAATAAAAATTATTCTTTTAAAAAAAATTTCTCTAAAAAACCTTTTTTTAAAGAACTTTCTTTCAAAAAATCTTCTCCCAAAAGTTAAACCAAACATGCCCTACCAAATTAAGTAATTGATTAGCGACACTAATGGTTGGTAGAGTTTCTAAAAGAGCAGTTAATGGCACACTCAAAAAAAAGAAAAAGAAAAAAGAGAGTAGTTAATGGCAATTAAATACCACGTGGCAAGCACTTGCCTTTTTCATCCTCATGTAGGAAACAGCAGTAAAAACTTGAAAGTGGGTCCCACAATAAAAGCAAAACGAACTTTCTTCATGCGATTCCGTTCCGGTTCTCTCTATATTTTTCTGAAACTGGGATGCTTCTCCCACACGTTTTCCATTCCCACTAGCTTCTCATTCATTCTTTCCCCCATCCACGCACCAATTCCCCCTTTCGGAATTCGCACACCCATCAAAACATCACAGACATAAAGTTAAAGGTTAAAAAAGAAAAAAGAGAGATAAAATAAAAATAGAAAATAAAAAAAAAAAGGATAAGCTGAAGAGGAAAAGAAGAGGGGTGTGGAAGCTTTTGGATGCTTTGATTTTTGACTCAAAGCATTCAAAGGTGCCTTTGATCGCTGGAATTCAGCAATGGCCGTTACTGTTCATGCCCCCCCGTCATTCTTCCCTCTGCTTTTCTTTCTCCAAAAACAAAAGGTGACTCATCGCTCTTTTTCTCTCTTTTCCAGTTTCAATTTTTTCCTCTTTTGGATTTCCGAGTTCTCCACTGGTTCCAAGGGTGAGAGAGAGTTCAATTCACTACCAAAATCATGTACGAAATTCCTTTTTTATTTCTTATTTATTTATTTATTATGTATCGGTCAGTTTTGTGACGTTACTTATCTTATCCTTTTAATTCGTTTGATTCTGATCGCGTTTCAATTTTGGATCATGTGTATATACTTATATATATGATGTATGATATGATATGATTTCCCTGAACATATATAGCTGAAATTTCGGTGGATTCTCTTTTAGTCAAACATTAATTCAGTTTAATTGAATAGGAAACGGTTATTTGTTGTTTTGGGTGATGATTGTGGTTTGAATTTGATATGTGACAGTGGTGGTTCAACGGTTGTGGCTGTTGGGAGGTTTTTGAGTGAGGAGAGAAAGCATGGGGAGTGGTATTAGGCAAGGACAGGTGAGGAGGAGGAGAGGCAAAGTGAGGAGGAAATTGAAGAATATGATGAATTGCCTGTGCTCAGGGGAGCAGTTGAGAGGAAGAGGAGGAGCAGATGAGATGATGGTTCCTTCTTCGTCAGATTCTCTTGCTACCAAGGATTATTATTCCGCGACGGGGAGCGGGTATTCTGGTCAGGATGGACAAGTTGAGAGGAAGCCGGATACTGGCAACATAGAAGAAGCCGAATCGTCCTTGCGTGAGAGTGGCTGCTTGAATTATGAGGTTGGTTGTTTTGAAAACTTTTTCCTTGCTTTTTGGTTGGATGCTATACTGAATGATTAATTAGAGTTTATGATAGGATGAAATGATTTTGTTTGATTCATGTAGCCAACTCCAATTAGTAGGAAAAGGCTTTGTCGTTATTGTTGACTTGTTGTATTCATTGTAGCCAACCCTAGCATCTATTGATTAGTTGTATGAAAGATGCATTTGACTCACCTCATTTTATTATCAAAGCTGTAGTTTCTCTCAGATCATGGTTGTTTGATGATCTATTAGTTGGACTTCATGTAATATGCCTCTAATCTATTTAAAGAATAATATGCGCGTAATCTGCAGGAAGCTAGAGCTCTGTTAGGAAGATATGAATATCAGAAAGGGAATATAGAAGCTGCTTTACATGTTTTTGAGGGAATAAATATAGGCGCTGTAACTCCTCAGATAAAAATTTCTCTCGCCAAAAACAGAGAACGTCGTAGGAGACATTCCCAGAATTGTGCTCCACCTCCAATGTCTCTACATGCTATTGGCTTACTGTTTGAAGCAGCTTTCCTTAAAGCAAAATGTTTGCAGGCTCTTGGAAGGTTTAAAGGTGCCCTCACTTGTTATTTGATTCATAGATTTGCTCGTTGCTTTTTAACTTCATGGAACCTGCGGCTTTTCATTGTGTGTTTTCTTTTTGATATGCACATTGACATGTCTTTCATCCATTGTCTGCTTTATTTTCTAGCATGGTTTTAAATTGCGATCGCAGTTGCAATTGTTGCAATTGTGGGTGGTACTGCAGCCATCGTAATGTGCATTGCGGGGTGAAGTTTTTGTATGTTTACACGAAACATAAAAACAACTTCTATTTTCAAGGTTTCAAATTTTACCATTTTCGATCACCTATAACAGCCAAATATTCAGTTACTCACTACCCAACCCAACATATATGACAAGAAGACGCTAAAGAAGTGCTAAGATTGCTTAATATATGTCAAGAAGACAAAAGAAGTGCTAACATTTTCATTGGAAGCAAAACGCTTTGTTGTTGTTGTCACTTTTGCTTCATTGGAGAAGCGACAATTTCTTGTTCCTCTTTAACATCAGATTTTCTGCTACTGCTGCCACATATTAGCACTTTCATACTTTTGGTCAAACACCCCCAAAAAATTAAAAGGAGCATTTTTTTCCCCATTAACTAAAAAGTAGTTTCATTGATTTCACAACACGACCAAATAAGATCTTCATTACCTTGAGATCCTGGCAAACAATCTATCTTATGACAATTTGATAGAAATTATCTATCATAAAATTTAAGGGAACGATTGAGCTATATGAGAAGCCAAAATGTTATCTAATGTATATTTCTAATCATTCTTGCAGAAGCTGCTCAATCTTGCAAAGTTATTCTGGACATAGTTGAGTCTTCATTACCTGAAGGCTTGCCTGAAAACTTTGGTGCTGAATGTAAATTGCAGGAGACTTTGAGTGAGGCAGTTGAGCTACTTCCAGAATTATGGAAACTTGCTGATTGTCCACGTGAAGTTATTTTGTCTTACCGGCAGGCTCTCCTTCATCGATGGAATATTGATGCTGAGACCACAGCAAAGATTCAGAAAGAATTTGCTGTTTTTCTTCTTTATAGCGGAGATGAAATAATCCCCCCAAATCTCCGTTCACAAATGGACAGCTCATTTGTACCCAGAAACAACATAGAAGAGGCTATACTTATTTTAATGATTTTGCTGAGAAAAGTTTCTAAAAGTGAAATTGAGTGGGATCCTTCAATTTTGGACCATCTTTCATTTGCTCTATCTGTTTCAGGAGATTTGATAGCTTTAGCCAATCAATGGGAAGAATTGCTTCCTGGGACTATCAATCGAACAGAAAGGTACTATGCCCTTGCTCTTTGTTATTATGCGGCTGGTCAGGACTTGGTAGCACTGAATCTTCTTAGAAAATTGTTGAGTAGCAGCGAAGACCCAAAACATGTTCCAGCTTTGTTAATGGCTTCTAAGATTTGTTGCAAGAACCCTGATCTTGCAAAAGATGGGGTTAGCTTTGCTTGCAGAGCACTTGAGAACTTGAGTGGTAAATGTGACCAGCTGGAAAGTCTTGCCAATTGCTTACTTGGTGTTTCACTTTCAGCACAATCAAAATTAGCTATTTCTGATTCTGAGAGGTTTGGGAGACAGTCGGAGGCACTTCAGTTTCTGGAAACTTCAGGGAAAATAACCAGAATGAGAGACCCACTTGTACTGTACTATCTCAGTTTAGAATATGCGGAGCAAAGGGAGTTGGATGCTGCACTCCATTATGCCAAGTGCTTTCTAGAACTGGAAGCTAGGTCTAGTGTTAAAGGGTGGTTATTGTTAGCCCGGATATTATCGGCTCAAAAACGGTTTTTGGATGCTGAATCAGTTGTCGATGCTGCTTTGGATCAGACTGGAAAATGGGATCAAGGAGATTTGTTGCGAACAAAAGCTAAACTGCAAATTGCACAGGGCCAACTAAGGAGTGCCTTTGAGACATATATTCAGCTTCTTTCCATTCTTCATATTCAGCAAAAAACTTTTGGTCCAAGGAAGAAGTTATATAAGGTTTGTTGGTTGTAGTGCTGGTTGATTTATTATTCTGAATCATAAGCTTTCGTTCTTGTGATTATTATGATCAAAATTGGCTGGATGTGGTCTCCCATAAAGTCGTGAATTTAGTTGCAGAAATTTTCAATCATGTGTTTGTAATTGTGGATGAAAGGAAGTGTACCAGTCCATAATTGATCAAATTGATAGGAACAGTAATAGAGAGCACAGTGTAGGCATGGTCATCTTTGATTCAGTTCAGTTCGGCATAGATGTGTCTCTTCAAAAAGAAAAATAGCAGGAAC
This sequence comes from Pterocarpus santalinus, assembly GCA_031439595.1. NCBI lineage: Eukaryota > Viridiplantae > Streptophyta > Magnoliopsida > Fabales > Fabaceae > Pterocarpus > Pterocarpus santalinus. Next base: position 67,643,948 of record CM062532.1, read on the forward strand.
TAAAGTGTTCCTTTGGATTTATTGAGGAGAACATTCAACTGTTTAAAGTATGGTACTCCTTAACAGTATGCTTGAGCTGGGTACACACATGATAGTCAATATTTTTATGTGAAATTGTCAAGATTTTGTGGAAGCTTTTTTTTATGTAAAAAAATAAATAAATAAATTCAAGCTGTTTTGAATCTTTATGATTGGTCATAGAATGAGCTTTCTTTCTAATTTTCCTTTAGATTTTGAAGAGGAATTTGGTTATTTCTAGATGAAAGTTTACTTATTTATTCTTCCTCTATGCCCAGATATTACCTCTTTCAATAATATTTCATTTGGTTAAAATTAATGTGGATTATGGGTTTGTACAGATCTTATGGTCTTGATGAATTTAAGCCCTTGAAGAGTCAGTATATTATAGTGGTATCATAATGGCAGGTTTTAAATTCAAATCTGCTGTCTATCTATCTCCCCATTTTGAGCCATGTAGTCCTCATGTTTTGCAAGAAGAGCTGCTCAATTGACACGGGAGGGGGAAGTATTAGGATATGTAGATGACCAAACCCTTAAAAGGGCAGCTCGGTGCATGAGATTCCCCTCTTGGTGGGGTTTGGGGAGAGTAGATGTACACAGTCTTGCCCCTACAATCGAAGAGGCTGTTTCCAAGATTTAAACATGTGACCTCTAGATCATAAGGTAGCAACTTTACCGTTGTGCCAAGATTCACCCTTACCAGATGATTAAAGCCCTATATAAATTCAAGCTTTAACAAGAGCTGGTTTAATAGTTATTAGTGCTAGTTGGGCCAAAATGCATTTGGCATAGGGGCTTTTTTTTCTTTTTTTTTTTCTCAAATTATGCCAATTGAAACATGCATATTCTGGATATGTCCTTTAAGGAATCAATCCTAATAATTTGCTAGACATTGATGGTTATTGAATGGTCCTCCTGATCTGTTAAACTATTTGGTGAAAGAATGGACTCTGCAGTAAGATGACAAAGTTTTATAGGCACATAATTTAGATGCAATCCATTAGACGATGGCTTTTTCTTTTCTTTTTTTTTTTGTTTCAAATGTTGAAGCATGTTTGGTGAATGAACGTGCTTGACAGAGATATGATTGAAGTTTTTATGATTTGTATAAGTAATGGATATGCAATTGTCGTAGAGGTTGTAGCCAACTTTTTTATCTGAAAAGTCAAAACGAAGTCCTGCTCTTTGCGTTGTTGAATCTGGATCATTTTCTTTCTCTCTAACTTTCAATTTATTAATTTTACTTGTGTAAGAAATGCATTTCAGAAGAGACATTGTTTCTAGCTGCTTACCCTTCTTATCCTTACGCTTTGGAACAGGATTCTAGAGATCATGCTAGGAACTTGGAAGTGGAAATATGGCACGATCTTGCTCATGTCTACATAGCTCTGTCATATTGGCATGATGCAGAAGTGTGTCTTTCAAGGTCTAAAGCCATCAAACCATACAATGCTTCTAGATTGCATGCAATAGGTAAATATATATTATTTACCTTCGAGTTTTTTGATATTTGAAAATGCGTTAGCTGAGTATAATCGCTTGTTAATAACTTATGGCTACTGTCTGATACATAGTATTATTTTGTTTATAGCTATGTAATATGTTAGTGTAGTAAGGTGCTGAGCGATGAGAGCTTGGGTGTGACTGTGACTCACGAGGCATGTACCTTAGTGTCTTAGTGAAGAAAGGCATGCCGTAAAAACAATTAAATAGGTCTAACGTACTCCAAATTTTCAATATTATGATGATAAACTAACCTATGCCTATTTGCATAACTAAAACATAACTCCACAGACTTGCGTATAATGGGTTTTGTTGTGTTTTTTTCTTTTCACAGGTACAATGTACGAAGCAAAGGGACTTTACAAGGAGGCTCTAAAAGCTTTTCGTGATGCTTTGGATATTGATCCGGGGCATGTCCCTAGCTTGATATCTACTGCTGTGGTTCTTAGACGGTGCAGTCATCAATCAAATCCTGCTGTTATTAGAAGTTTTCTGATGGATGCACTACGGCATGACAGATTGAATGCTTCTGCTTGGTATAATCTTGGCAATCTTCACAAGTCTGAGGGTAAAATATTAGAAGCTGCAGAATGTTTTGAGGCAGCAAACTTCCTAGAAGAATCAGCACCAGTTGAACCATTCAGATGATGACTGGGTCTCCAAGCAGTTTTGTGATAATGTCAAATTTCTCTCTGCCGGGTGTTGTGTTGTTATGCCATCTCATGCTTGGTAGATTCATATGTAAACTGGAAGCGGATCACGGTATTAAAAAACTGCAAAGCGATCTTAGTCCTGAAAAATAATCTGAGGTAAAACAAAATACAAATAAAAAATAATTAAGAAAGTTTTAGTCATTGAATGATGGTCTGTATCCTGTATAGCCAAAGCCCGTGTGGGGTATAGATTATTTATACGGTAGACAGCACAAAACCTAATGAAAATAAAACATAATGCCTTGACTTTCTAATCTAACTATTTTAATGGAACCGTAAAATAATTATTTAACATCTTGACTATAAAATGGTGTAACGTCTTTCGTACGATAAATGGTTCTTTGACGCGATTACCAAATGATGAATAGATAATTCATCAAATAAGGGAATTGAGAATTTGAATTTATAAATTTAGGCTCTGACTCACCTGGGGTTTCTAAATTAGGGATTAATTTGGTCTTTGAATCTTGGTCACAGAAAACATCTATGAAGGGTTGAGATTTGATCATTTTAGTATATATAAAAAAATAAGTTTATAATAATTTATAATAATATCTATGAAGGGTTGATCCTGTTGTGGCGGAAGATAATACTAGCATTGATGAACTCACCGGCGATGGGGGGTCTCTAGCGGCTGCAGAGGGAGTCGCTGGCTGCAGTTGCGGATGTGCCATGACAATGAGGAGAGGGTTGGCAGAAAAAATAAACAAGAATTAAAATGTAATTTTAATAATTTTTTGAAAATTTAAATTATTAAGGACCAAAATGGATCATAATTTAACAACGACCAGTTAGAACAATCCATGAATTTAAGTCTTAACTTGTATTTTGGTCTTTGTCGAGGATTGCTATAAAATTGTTAGATTGACCATTTTAATAGTGATCAATTATAATATTTTCCTGGCAATCGCATTAATCTGTAAGCTAAAGAAACTTATTTTGTAATAGAAACAGTCTTATTAACGATAGTTAGGTACAAATCATTGACTAATTAATGAAATTATACTAGTTTAGTTTTATTCAGTTTATTGGTGGTTTAAACCAAAAAGTTTTATTCAGTTTACAATATTACTTGTCATAATAAAGAAATCAATACTTTCCTTTAACAAAGTTTCAATTGAGATTATATTACTCGTTAACGAGATGTTTGTATGGAGAGATGAGAGATTTATGTAAAAATAAACGAATTTAAATTCTTCCGATGTAATATTCTTAAATCATTTTGATGGGATTCAAATATTGATTTGAGAGTAGATAATTTCTCACTTTCTTATTTTATAAATAATTATCAAATAGAAAGAAAAGGATAAGGTTTGATTTTGAGGAAAAGGATTTTTGTAGTATTTGAATTTGAGTATTGATATATGAAGACAAAAACACAAATGAGTATAACAATTATCAAATAGAAAAAAAATGGAAATAAATGGAAAGTAAGGGTTAGTTTAGTATAAATGATAAGATAAGGGTTTTTTTTTTTATACGGGATACGGTTTGGTAGTATAAAATTTAATAATATAAAGTCTATTGAAATTTTAATAGGGAAATTTTATGGAACCTTGCATATTTTTGGGGTTTGGGGTTTCAAAACCCTCGTATATATGGACCAATAAAAAAATCTATGTAGATTTGCAATAATGACAAGTAAATTGTGTTTACATCAACATTTAATTTTGCAAAATAGTACTTAAAAAAATAATGTTTATAAAAAAAATAATTTTTTATTTTTATAAATATATTATGCCTAACCTAGCCCATTTGAGCCTGCTAATTAAATATATCAATCAAAATTATGATAAATATTAACATGCTCCCATAATGTTAGCCCAACTCATTTAGTCCTGACTTATTTGGACTCGTTAGTTAAATGGGTCAAATCAACCCATAACAAATATGAATGAGCTAACATAATATTAGCCCAAGCTATTTATGTCTAGCATATTTGGGTTTGCTAGTAATGAGTGGGGTCACATATAGTAAATATTAATGAGTTTGCATAGCATTGGTGAGGCTCGTTTAAGGTTAAGCCACAAAATTAAACAAGCCAACATAATCTATTTAGCCTCGGCCACTTTGAGCCCGCTAGTCGAATGGGTCAAGTAAACCAATAGCAAATTTAATGAGTTGGCATAATGTAGGCTCAGGCCATTAAGGCCCAACCCATTTTTACCTACTAGTTAAATAGATTAGGCTTTTTTACACATTTAAAATTAAAAAAAATTAATTACGAGAATGTCTCATTTCATCTTTATTTTTCAAAATGTCTTGTTTTTAGTGTTTATAGGGAAATCGTGCCAGCATCACATCACATGGTTTCTCATAGACAAAATTCAACCAGAAATTGTTGAAGTTGCTGACAAAACACACAGAAATCGTGTGAAGCTTACATGATTTCAGTGCAATTCAAAACTAAAGAAATCATGCCAACCTCACATAATTTCTTTGCTTTTGAATTGCATTGAAATCATGTGATTCTCACATGATTTCTATGTGACTTTTGCCTATAAATGTGAAATTGTGGGAGGCTTAGATACATTGTGAAATCATGTGAGAGGTTGAGGTAGAGGCATTGTGAAATCGTGGGAAGGTAGGTGGAGAGAGAGAGAGAGAGAGAGAGAGAGAGAGAGAGAGAGAAGGATAAAGTGAAAAGTGGCAGAGAAAAGAGGAAGAAGAGAGCAGTAGAGAAAATAAGAGCTGAATACTGATGGAGCACAATGATTTATGTTGAATGGACATGGTTGGACATATTACTGCAAATCTGAATGCAAAACTAATTTTCTGTCAGATTTTAATATAAGGTATTTGTTTTGTTTTGTTTAGAATACTTTTGTTTAGTATTTTTTTGGGTGGGGACTTTAGTTTAGAGATTTAATTTAGTTTATTTCCGTGTATTTTAGTTTATACTTATTTGGTATAAAACAAAATTATGGGTTTAGTTTTTGTAATAAGTTTTGCTTTGTTTAAAATTTTCTTTACGATAGTTTTATTTTATTGAATAGCAAAATTTTGATGTTTAGATTTATAGTTTAAATTATCTAGATTAATGTAGTTTAATTTTATTATATTATAATGCTGAATTTTGATATTTATTTATATTATAGAGGATTGTGTAATTTAAATTTAGAGTAGTTTATTATATTTTATTTTGCTTTTTGTTAATGAAAAACAAGATTATCGGCTTAGGGTTGTAATTTTATTTATTTAGATTAATTTCATATAGTTTAGATTTATTCTATTATAAAGTTGAATTTTGAGGTTTATAATTAAGTATGAGCAAGTTTAATTTAGTTAGTATAGTTTAGTATATTCTAGTTTACTTTCAATTAATTTTATTTAGCTTTGTTTCATTTTGTTAATGTTAATGATGTTGTATTCGTGCTATACAACCACACTGGGTGCTGCGCACTGGGCGTTTCCATGTACCTTTGCCACATGCTCTGATGGAGCCATGTGCTTGAGGTAAGCAGGATTATGATATGCAGCCTAGGTTCCACTGTATGAGTATGATAATGCCTTAACTAGTGCCTTTGTTGAGCATTGGCGACCAAAGATTCACATATTCCCTCTTCCATATGGAGACTGCACCATCAAATTCGAGGAGATTGCATTTCAGTTAGAGCTATGTGTTGATTGAGAGTCGGCTAGCGGATGTACAGGTGTGTAGGAGAGATATCACAACTATGATTATAGGCCATGTGCTATGAGTTGCTTCGGGTAGTGGCAAGTCAGGATCATCAGGAAGGAAATTTAGGGTTTTTGTCTTAACTCGAGAATATAGCCCAACCTATAGGAAATATTAACAAACCAGCATAATGCTGGCCCAGCTCCTTTAAGGTTAACCCACAGATTTAAACAAATTAGTACAACCCATTTATGCCCAACTCATTTGGACAGACTAGTTAAATTAGATTAGGTCAACCAATACCAAATATTAACGAATTAGCATAATATTGGCCTAAATTATTTAGGTCCAACCTATTTGGACCCACTAATTAAATGAGTTATGTCAACATATAGCAAATGTCAATGAGATAGTATAACATTGGCTCAACTCATTTAAAGTTAATCCACAGATTTAAATAGGCCAATATAGCCCATTTAGACTCAATCCATTTAAGCCCAACCCAGACTCATTTGGGCTTGCTAATTAAATGGTTCATGTCACCATATAACAAATGTTAATGAGTCAATATAATATTGATCCAGTCTATTTAGGCTCGGCCCATTTGGACCCGCTAATTAAATAGGTGAAACTAATCTATAGTAAGTGGTTGAGGTCGTGGATCAGATGGCTAATATGTCAGCCCCTAAAGAACTACATCTAGAGGGATGCGACTTCGAGCAGCAGAGGCAAAACCCCAGTCCCTCGTATCCCCCCACCCCCCAGACCAAAAACAAAAAACTAATCTATACCAAATATTAAACTTTTTAAAATAATTAATTTATAATTATTAATAATTAAATTTATAAAATTTTATGCAAAATATATAAATTATATGTTATTATATAATTAGTTTAACTTAGCATGGGTTCCTTTGTGGTTGATATGTTTTAGAAGCTAAGTTCAATAATAACTCTAAAAGATGTATCATGTTATAATATTTTGAATAATGCTTGATGAACGCATTTTTTGTGACATACACGGAAAAGTAAGGAAAACAACATAAAAATGCTTAGATGATGGATCACATATGATTATTGTTACTTTTGTTCAATTTTTTTAATCCAAAAATTTACCAGCATAAACAGTACAAGCACTGATAAATTTTTTTTATTATTATTACAAAACTTAGTGTTGACAAGTTTTTTTTTTTTGACAAAACTTATTAGCACAAACAATGCAAACGATGATAAGTTTTGTATACATTATATAAAATTTACTAATGCAAATAGTACAATGCTAACAAGTTTCTGGATAAAAAAAATTGAACAAAAATAACAATGATTATGTGGAACTTATTATCCAAATATTTTTGTCATTTTCTTCACTTTTCAATATGCGTCGCATATACGCTGTACTGTTTGTGCGTCCCTCTATCACTACTCTAATATTTTTCAAAATATAATTTAAAGATATTATATTATATATAATATTTAAAAAAATTATAATTTAACATAAAAAATTATGGTTAGATATAAAAAATTATAGTTGAAAACATATTGAAAAATAAGTTTTTTTTTAAATATTATAAACTCAATTTATATTGTAATATCATAATTTTCAATACAATAATAGTAACCTTTTTTTATCTCACAATATAGTTTTTTATTTTAACATATAACTTTAAATAAATATATTGCAACACATTAATTATTTTTATAAAGTATCAAAATTACGCGAATATTTATATATATTATAAATCCCCATCCATTTTCAAAAGAGTATACATGTATTTTGCTCTTTGATAAATGTATATGATTTAATTTGGTACCTGGAAATTAATATGTAACATCACATTTTCTTAAAAGTTATTTGACATTAAACATGTCTCTAAAAATTAAAATGTGACCTTTTTTTTTAGTTTTTTTGAAAATTATTTGACATTAAATAGATCACTAAAAACTCATATTTTACTGAAGAGAGGGATCACATAGATATTATATGCATCTTTTAGAGATCAAAGTGGTATCATATTTTAATTGTTAGAGAGCTATTTGATATCAAAAATTTTTAAAATACATTAATAAATAATAAATATATAATATGCCATTTTAATAAACAACTATTATATAAAGCGATTAAAATGTAAGGAATAAATTTAACATATTTATTTTACTTTTATAGAACTTCCAAACCTGGAGAATATATTGTTCACTTTTCTATTTTTATTCTTCATAATCAAGGTAACAAATCCATGTTATCATTGTCTACGAAATGCAAAAGAACACTCAAAAGTTGTTAATGGTAAAGAAAATAAACCATGAATTTAGATGAACCAATATTAAAAATTTAAATCTTAAAATTGTTATTTTGATAAAGATTTTTCTAATAATAACCACACTTAATTCAAAATTACGCAAAATGCAAAAAAGACAACACATAAAGACATCGAATTGTATTCATTTGATACATCTAAAAAAATATCACGATAGCTCACAATCTGAATCTCAATTTAGAAACATACATATATATAGAGGCACACACACACTAGCTTCAACAGCTAATAATAAAATGTGACTAGAGGACCCAATTGCAGGAAGAGTATATAATTGCATTATTTTGGTAGTTTACAAATCCAGACTACACTTATAGTATACTGCAGTGAGTAGGAGAAGCAATAAAACATCTTCATTAAGGTAGGTTTTTAACTGTTCATATGTATTTCACAATATTTTATATTAATGATATAATTATATTTCACTAAAATTAAAATGAAAGCATTAGATAGTAAAAAATTTTGTCAAAATTTTGTAATATTATTGTTGACCCCTACATAAATAAATAAATCATACTGTTTTTTTTTATTTTATTTTATAATTATCACAATTTCTTTCAAAAATGTTATGGGAATTTTGTCACAGAATAGTAGTGACACTGATAGAGGCGTGCACCGACAGAGTGGGGCAAATGTGAATGAAAAAGACACGTACAAGAGAGAAATTATAAATACCAAGTTGACTTATACCTTAACCACTCGTGATATTCGAGATAAATATCCAAAGTAATAGTGGATTCTCTCATTACTTAAAACTAAAATCTAAAATATTATTTAATAAATGACAATACCATAATCCAATTAATGCTATATGAGCACCTTAAAATTCTCCATACATAGAGACAAGACACCAAAAGAACATTTGATATGTCAGTCAACAACACACACTCCCTGTGCAAAAGGTTAGACAATTGGTGACTGTAACTCTCCTTTTCTTTTCAGCTTTCATTGACAAGCCCCTCTGTCTGTCTCTTTGATTATTGTGCAAAAAATCTCCACAGTGTGAGAACAGAACACAACACAAGAGGTTCTCTTTGTGGCTGTGGTGGTGAGGTTTGAGAGAGACAGAGAGAGAGAGAGAGATGGAGGGTGGTAACGGGAAGAGAGCAGAGGAAGAAGCAGGGCCATCATCAGGTTCAGGGCTCTCTTATGCTTCTGGGTTTGGTGCAAGCAAACAGGAACTGAATGAAAAGCCAAGTGATGAAGGTAGGAGGGAAGAGGAGGAGGAAGCAGAGGAAGAGGAAGAAGAAGAAGCCTTTGGTGGTAACAAAAATGGTGTCTTTGTTCCTGGTCCTCTTCTTTCTCTCAAGGAGCAGATCGAACGGGACAAGGTTTTTTTTTTTTTTTCTCGATTTTCAACCTTTTGTTTTTCTAACTTCTTTGAAATTGTGGGTCGCGGCAAGATTAAATTTTTCTGTTCTTTAGATGGATTTCATGGACTGCAACACTGAATTTTCAATGGTTAAAGCATTTAAAATAGAATGCTTGGACAAAATGAAGGAGTTGAAATACTGTTGCAAGCCGTATGTGAAATGTTTCAACTAACTGGAAGTGTTTGCTAATATTAACTACAAAAATATTACTTTATTTTATTTTCTTTATTTTTTGGAACTGTACTTTATTTTATTTCTTTGCTGTATTCAGTGTTTTGTAAAGAAAATAATGAAAACAACAAGCAATGAAAATAACGTGGCATTTTTAAAACTAATATTGAAAAGAGAAGGGATCCATATCAACTAAAAATGAAAACAAAAAATAAACCAAACAGTTTTCAAAGTCTTTGCAAAATTTTCATTTCAGGCAGCGGTGGCTTAATTCTTCACAATGTATCAAATCTTCTTTGCAAAAATGTTGCAAATTGCATCCAAGTGGTTTATTATAGGTTGATTACATCATTGGTTAATAAAGTGATTTTTACTTGTAATTTTACTAATTCTGTGGTTAATTGTGCTGTGCAGGAGGATGAAAGCCTGAGAAGGTGGAAGGAGAAGCTGTTGGGTTGTTTGGAAAGTGATTTAGATGGTTTGTTTGTTATCCTTGTTTATGCTTTATTGAACTTTTTTGCTCAGTTTTGTTTAATTTGTTTTCTTTTATAGGTCAATTGGATCCTGAAGTGAAATTTCACTCCATTGGAATTCTCTCTGAGGATTTTGGTGAAATTGTTACTCCTTTACCTGTGGATGAAAATCAGAATGGCCGTACTCTATTCACTCTCAGGGAGGGATCTCGCTATCAGCTTAAGCTAAAATTTAGTGTTCTGCACAACATTGTGTCCGGCTTGACATACTCCAACACTGTTTGGAAAGGAGGGCTTCAAGGTACTCAATTAATACTTTTCTCTGTTGTCAGATAATCTTGAATATGTAAGTTTATTATGATTGGCTTTTAAATTCAGTTTTAGCAGTCCAACACTTAAACACCGGGTCAACCCCTAGGAAAGATAGCCTCAAACTATGTTTAATGCTTTTTGGTTATTAGCTGTCAAACATCAGCTTGATTTGTTGAATAAGTTTTGTGCCATCTGTATGATACGGATATACATGAAAGCATACATTGCAAATGACAATTAAATTGGATTACTGTGTTTATTTATTGAGACGTATTGTTAGAAACTGATCATTTATATTTGACGTCTCTTTGTGTAATTACACTTATATTTTGATTATATTATTGTGCTTTTCAGTTGATCAAAGCAAGGGAATGTTGGGTACTTTTGCTCCTCAAAAAGAGCCATATGTGTATGCCTTGAAGGAGGACACCACTCCGTCCGGTGCACTTGCAAGGGGTGTTTACTCAGCCAAACTTAAGGTATGAGGAAATGAAATTGGATGCTTTTTTCATAATTTCAGTTTATGTGAAGAAAATCTATGATTATTCACTTGCTTTTTTCGAAGTTTTATTAACCCTAGTTGATGTTGCATACATTTTATTCAAATATATATGATCTGAAGCTTGTTTAATTTTTTCATAGTGATAGGAAATCATGATCTGTATTTCTTATAATTTTTTCCTTTACATTTGGTACTTTAACTTAATGTTCATGCTTGTTTCCATATGGCGTCATATGCTCCATATATCTGACCTCATCTAGTGGAGCAAGGCTTAGTTGTTGTTGTTATTGTTGCTTGTTTCCATATGGTGTTGTAGACAGCCCAAATAAGGGAAAACTCCTAGGTGTTGTGTGCTCAAAACTCTCAATAGCACAGATCAACAACTGTAAATTGTGCTATTTGTCATTATAGCTGTGATGTCATCACAGCAGAGGCTGACATGTTTTTCTTCATCAGAAGAATATGAACAAGAAATTAGTTTTAGCATTGATGTTAGGGTGTGCTTGGTTTTGCCGAAGGAGAATGTAAAGGTAGAGTTTGGAATAAAGATCATTTTACATTACACTTTTTCAGTACAATAATAACATGAGGAGTTGAAAAATAAAGTGTACTTCATTTTCACTCTTCCTTTCTTCCACCTTTCCAATTTCCACATTAAAGGGATCAGTTATTTAGTTTTCATTCATTTATTTTACAACCAATATATTTCAATCTGCTGAAGGCTATTACATATTTCAAATCCAAGTGTATGAAGATGTGAAGAGCTTCCATTAGTTGGCCAAGTTGTATAACACTATCTTGTGGTTTACTCTCTGTAATTTGCACAATTGATTCGTATTGATATATGAATTTGATGTATAAATTTGTTACTCTTTCATTCCTGTCTTACAGTTTGAAGATGACGACCAAAGGTGTCACATGGAGCTCAAATATTTGTTCGAGATAAAAAAAGAGTAGCTAGCCCCGGTTTTCTGATACATTGTTTACTATGCATCTTTTGATCTTCCTTACGCTGCAAATCCTTAGTTATATTTTTGAAAATATTTGTTAATGATGCTACAGGTTTATATTTGTACGCAAAAGGGGAATGGACTTCGTTGTGATGACTTATTTTGAAAATGACTCTAATGAATATTTGCATTGCACACACTCCATAATGACAAAAAGATATGCTGAAGGCTTCTAGTTTGCATGAGAAGAGGCATAACCATAAAATTTCTCACTTGGCCAATAACATTAACCCTCAAATTCAAAGCAAGAAATAACTTGCTATTTGCCACTTGCCACCTACGCTATGAAAGCCTTGCATGGGTTAAGCCTTAAGCCTACCAAACGGCCTTCACTGTTGATGATCGAATGTTACTCCCGCAGAGCCATCCTGTTGATAAATGCTTTATTTTTAAACTAAGAGTTATAAAGTACTTATAAAATTTAACAAAGAAAATTGAGAAAGTTAGATGATCATTCATCACTGTCTTTTTCATTTTAAAAACTTCTTAAATTAAAATATTTATTTGAAATGAATTCCCCCACGAAGTTCAAATTATTGTGTGCCTCTTGTATAATGTTACGGACATCTTACTCTTCTGAGATTATAGCGAACTGTTTTTTATAGAGCGTTAAGAGGATAAGTAAAAGAGTTAATAATAATATTTAAAGAAAGTTTGACAAAAAGAATTTGGCACACTTAAGTCTAGTGATAAGATAAATAAACATAGTGCTGGTAAGGTGAACTCCACCTGGAATCCATTATGGACAGAAAAGGATCCCAAACTACAATTGACTTGAACGATAACGTAGTACGTAGCCTAAATGTTCTGTTACTTTCTACCATTACTTTTGGATTAAGACGTATCCAATAGATTCTCTGTCAAATGGCCCTCGACAATGATTTACATAACTTGATAGTCTTCCTATGTATCAAAGTGTAATAATACCGATCCTAAGATGTAGAGTTACATAACTTGTAGGACGATATGTTGTGAAAACCACCAACAAAATAATGAATAACCAACAAATTTTAAATGAGGTGTGGAGTCATTTATTGTTGGGTGAATTATATGGACCTCTCTTAAGGTTTGGTGTAATTATACTCGACACCCCTATGTCTATAAATAATACACTGAATAAAGTGAATTAGAAATGTGTCAAGTATAATTATATTATACCTCAGAAAAGATTAATATAATTCACCTTTTATTGTTTTATGTGGAATTTATAGGGGTTGTCTGCGTCATAATTCCTCTATTGTATTATTATCATTTATAATATATTAAACAAAAAATCAAGCCATGTGGACTCCACATATACTTTCAACCAATACTACCAGAAAATCACGTGAAAAATGATCAGACATAGGCTTCGCATGAGATTATTTACTACCATCTGAATTTCAATTAATGGACCCAGGCTTACGTAAAAAAGTCACCAATCAATATTAGAAAATAGTAGTACTCATCATAAATAAGTGCAGAAAATTTGTCATGTACATTGGTTATCCCGATTTATTTTGTACATTATTACGTTCCATTCCCTTGTTGAGAGAGAAAAGAGAGACCATGAACCAAAAATGCCGAAAGGAAAAAAGAATCTTATTCATAAATCAAGTTATCTTGGCATTACAGAATTGTTTTTTCTTTTCCTGGGAAGGAGCGTGTAACGTCAAACTGAACAATTCAAGACATCATTATCAATCTTCAAACTATGTCTTACTCAAAGCCTAAGTTCCAGCAAATGTTTGTGGTGAAAATATGTTGTAAAAAGAAGCAGACACTGGCAAAATAATTTGTCGTGGAAATATTGTTATGAAAGCAGAGAAGAAAGATTTCAGCTTCACTATCTTCGTCTATACGTACTATCACTTGACACGTCATCTTTTTCAACTGTGGGTTATACTTATACATATCACTGTATCCTGTATGTTTACTACTAGTACTAGATCAAAAGAGGGTCAACCAATTGACCAGTATTGATGTACAGGACAGATCCACCATAATTCTGGCATGTTATTTCTCAGGGATGGCAAAGTGGGAACCAGTCACTCAAGTAACCAGCAGTAAAAAATTGCTCCTAGCTAAATCATCAGCAGTGTAAATCATGTTTTAACAAATACAAGGCCATAACCTGAATTTCGTTTCGCTGACCATTCAAAGACGCATATCAGACGACAGATGCCACCAGTTAGTTGCATATATCACTGAGTGGTGCCCGCAGCTAGAAACAGTAGAGTACTACATTGACAAATCTCTGACTCTGGCCCAAGATACAGTGTGAAAATGGAGAGGTGGACGAACTATGAGATAAGAAGTTGAGTCAAAATTCCAAACATGGTAAAAATGAATTTGCTGGTACACACTGGCTCCACAAGCCGCAAGTAAACAATGGGGAGGAATGACCGAACACCAAAAATCATAGTTACACGGAGAAGGGATTCTAATATTCACTTGTAGCCTATCATCAGTAGTATAAATTGCCAAGTGGTAAGTGGTAATCGACCAGCACCTGAGGTAACAACAGAAAGCTTTTCATAACAGCAAAACAAAGATGGAAAAGGCACCACTAATCTATGTATATACAAGTTTAGACTCCAAATGCTTCTAAATAATAATTGACTGTAAAGGAACATATGGAATGTCAGATGAGAAAAGAAAGCAAGATTCTTGTCATTCCTGGGGGCAATATATTACCTATTCAAAATACATTTTTCATGATGTGAACCCTTATGGAAATTGTTACTGTTGTTAATGTGTTATTATTATTGGGTAGGAAACTGGTTGTATATCGACTTTGACCCACTGCTTTTGCCTTCTGTTTTTGCCTTGCACGCAGTAGTTCAACGTGCATTCTATCTTACATTCCAAAATTTCAGATCAATTAAATTTATTAACTTCAGATTATGTAAATTTATCTTAAGGTGTTTTTTTGATAGAAAAAAATTACACTCCTTAAATTTACTTAAGGTGTGTAAAATTCTGTCACCTTCATAATTTGGCAACAATATTTGATATAATATTTTTTTCAATGATGTTGCATAATAATGGAAAAAAACTAGTCAAGGAAGTAAAATATGTATTTATGCACATTAAGTCTATTATTTATGCAAACTGGTAAGAATAGCAAGTCAGTCAATAGAATGATTTGAAAGGAGACAGAAGGATCTCCAAAAGACTGAATAATTGGAGATTAAAGTCAAGGACTTAGCAAGTCCGACAATTGAGCAAACTATAGCTCTCTTATTTCTCAGGGCTACGCTACTCAGAATCTTGTTTAAAATCATATAACAGTGTATATTCAAGCCAAACGAAGGAAAGAATAGCCATAAGGAACATAATAAAAGGTACCTTCTTATTTATAAATAATTCAACAACTGATCAGTTGAAGTAGATTTCAACCTGCAGCTTTGTCCCAGGTGAACATCACCAAAAACATACCTGCATTATGACACATCTGACATGTTAAAAGATTAAAACCAAAAAACCACAAAAATTTAAACTATGGATAAAAATGTAGGGAGAATCCCATTTTATGAAGTTGTATCAAACAAATTTCCAGTTAAAGAAAAATCAACAAATATTGCATTTTATGGTTAATTCAGCTTAGCTAACCATTAACCATTCTGTGAACATGAATTACCCTTGTAATTTGGTTAATTCTTCCAAAATTCGAAATAAGTTTGCCAAGATATAAAGTTCATAATCTTCCTAAAAGGTAAATCAAACCTTAAAAGGAGGAGAAAGTAAAAATAACCTATATTCACAATACTCTGGCCATGCACAGCGAGCTTTCCCGTAATCCCAATAACAGTCGTCATCTCTTAAGGGTCCACGCTTAGCTGTAATGACACAAAGTAAGAGGAGATTCTCATCTGAACCACTTAAAATTGTTTACAAATGTAGTATGAAATACCTTTTGTGACAAATTTTGATTTTGCATCAGGATGGATATCGTGCCACATCTCAAGCCATAACTCCCTCATTAGCACTGGTGATCTAACAATGTTCCTGTGATTTGCTACATAAACATTGTGTCAATTTACTTTTATGTATCCTTGTCATAAATTGTCTCTGTAAAAGACTTGCAGACAATGAGACCATAATTCTTGCTAATCCATAAAAACTAGTAATCAATAAGACAAATTTGTAGGATAGTTTATTATGAAACTAATAAATAAGGAGTAATATATGCAAATAAATAACCCTTTCCTGGATTAATACATGCCATTTAATTAAAAATTTTCCCTGGTCCAATATTTAATTTCACACTTCCAAACACTAATCTTTTGCTAAATGAATGAATCCATCAAGTGTTTGTGAATTTTCGGAGCATTGACTTCTAGAAACAGTCAGAAAAAATTGATAAGATGCTTTTTTACACTGAATTAAGTTTGCCTTTGTGGCCATCATAATCTAGTTGGCATTATTTTGGTCCTGAACCAAAAGCATTAGTTAGTCCATGACAACTCCAAGTCTGAGGGCAAGTATGCACCTTTATCAAGCTCCCAAACTGCTGTCCTCTTTCCGGGAAGACTTTCAGAATCTTCATAATATGTTATGTACTTAACCTTCGGCGATCTTGTCATGTTTGCTACAATATCTTCATCATGGTGATGTTCCACATTCAACTCAATCTGCACATCTGAACCATCATGCTCTGACTGAAAGTCAGAACATAGATAAATATAAAGATTGTCATACACTACAAATGTGCATGCAAATGACACTTAATGAAGATATGAAAAAGATAAAGGCATTACAACAAGAAATATCAAAGTTGAAAAGATAAAGCTTTCTATAAATCAAAATGCATGGCTTCATTTGATGGCTTCCGCTTTGAGATGTTTATTGCAGGAAATTGTTAAATCAGAAACTGAATCAAATGATTGAGAACAGAGTCAACAGACAGATAACAATGTCAAAATAACCTTTTAGCCATATTAGAGTGGAGAACTCAACTCTAAAGCCTCTGGATGCTACAGTGTTTTCACACACACAGTTAAAAAGTGACAAAAGAAACCACATCAATTTCCAAGAGACGTAATGAAATGTCAAACTCCACTTGTTGTCTTGTTTTCCTAAACAATATAATTCATTTCCAGCAAACACTTCTTATGGGCTTAGAACTCATGGTCACACTCGCATCCGTCTAAACAAAAAAGGGCATGCCACATTAATACAACAATGTAGGTCCCAGCAAACTAACAGTTAATAACACATCTTTGCAAATATATGTAGCTTAACCCCAAAACATAATTCTGAGTAAAAACCCTATAATCACACTTAATTCCAGATAAAAAAGAACAATCAAACATAACTCACACATCTTTTGTAGACTAGAATACCTGAGGAGCTCTTGTTATGTTCACCTTTGGTCCAAGCCAGCTCTTGCACCAGGCTAGCGAGTGGTATGGTACCTGTAAAGGGTTGAATTTATTGTGATCCAATTGTTGAATGTAGGTGCTGTGCTTGCAATTCCATAAACAGTACAAGCAGTAAAGTAGGATGGTCAATATATTATGCCTTCCTCTATAATCACAACCATAGAAAAGGAAACATAATCTAAGCTAACCGTCTCATCTCCACTTGTGGCACCAGGGTTCCCTTCAACCAGATTCCCTGACCTGACAGTTGAGACTAAAACATTTTAACATGTTTAAATACAATATCCAGAACATGCAAAAAATGAACTATAACAGTAACATCTGTTTCACCATTATACACGTTGCTTTACCACAGAAAACATTAATTTGCATGATTAATGCCACAAAATTTGATTTAACAAACCATCCCCACCCTCCCTCCCATAATAAAGGATGATGATCAACAAAAGCTAATATAGTGTAGTCAATCTCTTGTAGGAACTGATTATGACAAATTGGCATTGTCATGATCCAGGAGACAGTTAGTCGATCTCTTAAAAAGAAAAATATGATTTTATTTATGGTGAAAATTATGGTTTATTAATGAGCTGATACACAACAAACCAATGCTTTGCAAGAAAACAGCAAAAAAAAAAAGCAACTGGTGTCAAAATATTCTGCATCCAATTTCAACTAACAAGGTTTGTGTTTTGCACACTTAATACGCTTTTCTATGAATCCCTCTTCCTGCCTTCTCCTTTCCCTTGAAAGATAAAAGACCAAACACCAGAAAATAAAAAATGAATAGAGAGAATTATAACATGCAGAAATGAAAAGATGGTATTCTTTCAGATCCCAAAAATCAGATGAGGACAAATACAAGGAGCAGCAGATACCACTACTTTTGTAACTTTATGCAACATGACATGCTACTTGAGAGAGAGAGAGAAACGGAGGGAGGGAGGGAGGGAGGGAGAGAATAATAGAGTTTTCATTCCATTAAAAAAACTATTACACCCAAAAAAAAAAAAAACCAGTTACCTTGAGATTAGAGAACCTTCAAACTCATAAATGACGTCCGTAATGATCCAGTTATCGGGGTAAGGCTTGCCGCTAGGTGCAAAGTAGTAACCAACCTGTTTTTGATAATTAGGAGGCAAAAATTATCATTCACAATGGCATTATTTCTGATCAACAGAATCCGCAAAGATTTACTATGTATAAATCAAAGGATACAGGTAAATGTTGACAAATCAGGAAAAATAGTTAATATACAAGATTTTGACATTATTTATGGAGCTAAATTAACAAATATTTTAGCTTTAAGAACTGCCCGCTATTAAGGTAGCAGTAATACTAAAAAATGAGCTAAAAGAAGCAGGGACCAGAATATATCACGCATTAAACTCAGTCTCCCTAGAATATGAAACACTATTAAACTGACAAACAAAGAGAAATAAGCATTGAATGTTTTTAAAGAATATAAAATATTTGAGGTCATGAGCAGAATTCTTTTTCTTTTTCCAAGTCATGCGAAATGCTTCTTTTATTTATTTATTTTTTTTTTAAGGAACATGCGAAATGCTTCTTTATTGTATATTCCTATATGTGGCCTCTGCTTAACACAGCTAACCATACTGAAGGAAAGCAATAATGTTATGGATTGCTAATAAACATGAACAGACGGGAGTATAAAATGATCAAATCACCAAGTCAAATAGTACTTGTGACTATACCATAGAACTAAAAGATTGGGGCACTTCACAGCTTTCAAAACCAAATAAAACTCACTGTTTATGTATGCAGGTGCACCATGTAGTCAGCCCAATATTTGTTACTTTTAAAAAAAAGGGGAAAATTGCACTTAACCCCCTGAACTATAAGCCATGGGTACTTTAGCCCTCTAAACTATAAAAAAGTGCAAATTGACCCCCTGAACTTTTCTGAATGTGCAAATGGACCCCTTCTATTAATTTTTCCATCAATTATTAACAAAAATATCACACATTCAAGAAAGTTTAGGATATCAAGTTGCATATTTAGGGACGTTCAAAGGGTCAATCTGCAAATGACCCTAAGTTCAGAGGGGTATAGTACACTTATTTTGGCTAAAATGTACATTCGCAAAAGTTCAGGGAGTCAATTTGCACATTTTTAAAGTCTAGGGGCTAAAGTGCACATGGCCTATAGTTAGGAGGGGTAAGTACAATTTTCCCTTAAAAAAATTATCAGTCAGGTATGGCAAACTATAAATAACTCTGGCAGAGTTAACAACCCAAGCACACAACAGGATGGGGGTGCAAAAGATTAATAAAGCTAGTGCACAGGTTTCAACAGTTCCAAGTTCACAATTTCAGATTGAAAAAACAACTGTAACCAAACTAAAAGTCAGTCACTTAAATGGATTCCTTAGCATTTGCAATTGTGTTAGACATTAAGAATCACTGTGTGCTCACTTGTAGAAAGAAATTGTACCTTAGTCTTTGAATCAGTACCATAAATGCAGAAGACATTTTTTATTGGTGGCCGGTCCCAAGGTGTTAGAGGATTAAGAACAGGATCACCAATATATGATCTGAAACATTAAAATGTTCAAACATGAGCCAGTTCAATAGTAGAGCTACAAATAAGTATATAAACTTGCTTAGTAGTAAGTGAATGTCCAAAAATCTAAGTACATAAAAATAGAAATTTTGTAATAGTAAAGAAAACTCCCTCTTAGAAAACGTACTTGTCAAGATGTATATTATATGATAGCTAGTGCAAAAGATATTTGAGATACATCTGTTAAATTCATTGTAAATGAAAGCAGCCTATTTATAGTTCATTATTAAAGCTCATAGCTGGAACCATATTAATAAATTAATAAGTTAGAACTTTTTCTTTTGGGAAGGGGAGAATTAGTTGCATGTTTCACGTCCTCAAAAGAAAAGTATTGCAAAATATATTTGGTCAGATGATTCCCTTTGTTGCTGAATCTTTTAAGTTGATTATAGTAATATCAGTATGATGATATATGCAGGTTGTGAATGCTACAAAAACAAATGGAAACTTTCAATATATAAACCAGATGCAACTTCCTTGGTAACTAGATGGCCATTTTTAGCAGTACCTTGTAAACAAACATTTTATAAATGTAAAAGAAAATGAAGCTTCAGAAGTATAAAATTTTTGGCATCTTTGTAAAATGATCAATTATTTCTCGCGAAATATATTCTACTGATTATTGAGATATCACGCACTTCTCTAACTGGTACAAGATCCTCTTGCTGTCTGGGTCGTAATCTTCAATTGCCTTGAAAAAGGAGCCATCTGATATTTCACGAGCTGAGAATGATAATTGAGTAGGTATTCCACATTCCATGCTAGACAAGTTGGCCTGAGGTACTTCTGAGAATGAAGGGTATGCATCAAATCCTGTGAGCAGAAGATACAAATACACAGTTGAGGACCGTAAGCCCCATAACAAGACTCCCCACAATCACATGCATAAGAATCATCAATTTTACCACGAGTTGAGGGAATTTCGATGTTGATTATCTTTGTTGGCCATCCAGAGAAATTTGACTGAAACTCCTGCTCGTCACAGTGATATGTATGGCTGCCTACATGCCTTTCCCCAGAAAAATGCCTCCAATATTTATTATCTGCTCTACAGTACTTGGAAAAAGGCATCATCCACAATGATGACGAAAAGGAGCTGAACATCAATCGAGCTGTTCCCTGATACCTTAAAAAAATTTATGATAAGCATGTATTAAGACAGGAGTATAACTGCATAAGAAAGAGTAGCATGGAACAAATGTCCAAATCAATCCATCTGTTAAACATGTCGATCTGGGACTGGGAATTGATTATCAACTATATTTGAAAGATGATGGCATAACAAGGTGCAACTTGAACCACTTCCTAACAATCATGATGCACAACTAAAAACTCAAGCTGCTATTTTCTGTGGAATATCCAGCTAGCAGTTCAGGCAAGTATTTTCCAGCATGCATGCATAATAGCCAATTGTATAAAGTTTCATGTCATCTAAAAGATCGTCTATCAGCAGTTCAGGGATAAAAAATTTAGGATGAGTCAAGCAAGTATGGGATTCCAGCAAAAAGAAATAGCTCGCTGGTTCAGCATTGCTTAGTTGAAGAACACTACAAATCTCTTGAGACTTCATTATTTTGTTATAATAAAAATTGGATTTACTGACACCAGCTAAGTTCTGAATATCCAGTCTTTTTTCTTGTTTCTCTTTTTCATTTGTGCAGTGTTTCAGAAATTTGACCCTAAAAATTTTACAGTAAAATAATCAGTTTCCAGTTTCTAATGTACAGGATGACAATGTGCATTTTCATCAAAAAGCAACTTTTCCTTTGCGTTTTCACCCTTCCTGCAAATTATTTCTTTCAACTTAACCTCAGTGTCCATTTAAAATTTAACATATTCTATCCTCAAATTTGGCATACAAACTCTAATCCCAGAATTTTTTAAGCCCACTTCAATGCAATCATAGGCAATTTTCCAAACCTTCCCATGTAATGCAGCACCATATAGGAAAATATATAGAAGTATGACAATGGAGAAAATATTTGGAAATTAACAAATAACAATTTTGTATGTTGCAATCGTATCGTCGAGAAAAAGCAAGACCACTAACCAGTACGGAAAAGGAAATTCTATGGTACTGTTAGACAATAAGTAGCTGAATTATGCAAGCAGCCCAAGCACTGCTTGGATTCCAAAAGTTAATGAATAGATGTGATGTTACAAAGTTCCCAAGTCCAGCTACACCAATAATATCAAACAAAAGCATAAACATATGATGTGTGCATCCTATTAAAGTCACAAATTCCTATAAGTGTTAGCTGTAACTGTTCAGACAAGGTAATTTTAGATCAACATACCCTAGATGCAAACTACTAGTCTGTTTAGACCTATCCTTCTAGCTCTCTTCCAAGTTTATTGTCCTACTAAGCAGCAACTATTAACTGCATGCCAGACAACTGAAGCACAAAACATGAAGAAACAGCACTACTCTTCAAAGAATTCTTGAGACCTCCAGAATGTATGATATATACCACTCTGTGTGCACGTTCTGTTACTAAAACATTCATTTGAGTTACCCTACTGTTGTATATTTGCATATGTTCACCATATCCCATGCAAGCTTATACCAATAATTTAATAATAAGAACTTTAATTGTATGATTTACACTTCGTCTAATCATTCTGGAGCATAAAGGAGAATTCCCAGGCCCTGGCCAAGAAGAGGGCATCAGAAAATTTGAAAAATGGCTGTACCAGAATCTAGAACTGTGTCATATCAGGTAAAATTATGATACAGTGATCAAGAAGAACTAAAAGCCTATGAAAGGATTATGGAAATATCTGAAAGAATAGCGGACCTATAATATTAAACAGCCTAAGCCTATATCAATTAATTAATTAATTAATTAATAAACACAAAAACAAATCCAAAAGAAGGGAAGTTACAAAAATTAAAAGCAAACCTCAGAAATAGGAAGACCAAATGTGAATCCTGAAAGTGTTGCTTCAACAGTTTCAGTTGCACCAAGAAGAGGAGCCGCTGACACCCAATCAAAAACCAAAAATCAGTATACAAAATTATCACAATCAGCAATATCTTTAGGGGTTATAACAAATTCACATAAGCCAATCATACCAACAGCAAAATAGGCATGAATATGTTGATCCAGCCATTGGATATAATGCTTTGGTGCAATCTCTAGCTTTAACCACTCCAGGAAATAACGAAAGACATGATTACCCAACGAATGGGCAAAAACCAAAGAGGGGCCACCACGAAGTTTATAAGCAGTTTCAAATGTCAATCTGCAAAGAGAATTACAAAATGTAAATATCCTTAGCTTAAACAACAAATCAATTTCATCTAATCATCTGCCTTTTTGAGGGCCAAAAAATCTAACTCACAGCTCTGGAATAGAACCTTAACATTCTAGTGTACATATTCTAAGAGAATTTATCCATTTACTATTAACCAGTATTTATCAACATATCATACTAGAACATTCCAAATTTGTGCATGTATATTTGTCATTGTGCAATGTATAATATGGATTACTAAAATAACTAGATGTGAAGAGTTAGAAAGATGCATAAAGTAGAAACTAAAGCCATTACAAATACTCTTAGCCTTCGATGATACAAGAGTCTAATTCTCAATACAGATTGTGTAACCAAATTATTATGCCAGTCATGCAAAAGATAAAAGGTTACTTTTGTTTAGGAAGTTGAGCTCTAAGAATTTGAATAGATATTTTTTTTGGGGGGGGGGGGGGGATGGAGATCACTTGCTTGGGAGTTCAAAAATTTAAAGGGAAGGGGAATGTGCAGAGAACTATTCCCCCTCAAACTCTCACACCCCACCCCCCAAAAAAAAAAAAAATTGGGGGGGCTAAAGAAGGGGAGTAGCACTGCTTTTATTTTAAGAACTTTTCTTTTGGCATTTTACCACATAAATTTGGTTACTTAAGCGAAGTTTATAACGGCTACAATAAAATTTTACACTTACCTTTACCTTCCACCTTCTTCCATCATTAGTCATTTAAAAACACAGAGAAGTGACTATTTCCATATCATCCCTTCCCTTTTCCATATCATCCTATTCTCCCCAAAACTTTCAAATATTGATTAGACCGACTAAAGGCAGAATGTATATGCTATTTGCTTGTGAAGTTTGCATAGATGCAAACATTGAATTTTACAGACAACGCATGCAGATTTACCACTATCATGTGCAAATTAAGAAAACTCCTATGCACTCTGGAAAATCAACTGGTTGGAAGAAACAAATTGGCCCTCTAGCAAAACATACAACTCAGCCTAATAAAGACATTCTGACACTACTATGATAGATGATCTAGTTAGATACTATAACAAATGCCTCCCGAAATTTTGAACACAATTTGTAACAAGCAAGACATTGCATCCAAATCATATCAGAGAATAACTGCCTGACGTACAGGTAGTGAGATGCAGAGATATAGACATACTTGAGCTTATGAAAGTAAAGGTCTCGCTCTTCAAGCTTTGACGGTGACAATCTCCAATCATAAGGCACAGCAATTATTGCATTAGCTTCTATGCCAAACTGAATACACCACTTAATCCATTCTTTCCACACCGACGAAAGAGGTCCTGCCAAAAAAAGAAGGCACCCTGTCAAACGACATAACACAAAAACCACAACAAATGAATTACAAAATCATGCTTCACCCAGCATAGAGAGATAAATTAAAAAACACACCCGTGATATAACCTGGATCAAGTTCTGTAATACCGGAAAGACCGCTATCAGGGCGGGACTTGCAATCAGGGTGATCAGTCTGATTGTAAGGATCCAGCAACATGCACTTAAGCCAGCAATTGACAGCAGAAAGAAGCTGTAAAACAAATGAATTGATCACACTCTGCTTCATATACTGTAGTCTGAGTGTGTATTTTTAAATTAGCTTATTTTAAATAAAAAACAGCTTAGAATCAAAAGCTTTCCGAGACAGCTTAAACAAATTATTATTTCTCTAAAATAAGCTTTTCACCAAACATGCTCTTGCTAACTACCAAGCGCTAATGAGACATTTTGTACATATACCGTAATTTCAGACAGAGAAAAAAAAAAAAAAAGAGAGAGAAGACAGGTGTATAACGGAACTGGAACGCTCAAATTCTTCCAATTACGTTCATATTCCTTCATGCACGTCCTTCTCAGAATTCACGTCTTCATACCAAAAAAACACCTCACAAAGTTGATCATCGATAAATTAAACAAAATAAAAAAAAAACTCACATGCTTTATTATTATTATTATTTTCTCAGTAGCCAAACAGAGCACAATAAGATTCGATCCTCGTGCAGTAGAATAGAAAAAATGCGACGTAAAACAAATGAAACACAGAGAGAGAGAGAGAGAGAGAGAGAGAGAGTACTTTGGTGGTGTCGAGCCAAACCAAATCGAGAGGGTTGAAATCGAGGGGAGAGTAAGGGCAGTCGAGGATGGACCACGCTCGGAGCTGAGTGGACGCGAAGCCTGGGATTATAATGCCTGAGAGCTTCGAGTAGTCGAGCTCCGCGCCGTCACCGGTGCCTCCCTGCGTGGCTCCGGCGACGGCGAGAATGGCGAGGACGACGTGCGCCCGTAGCAGTAGTGGCAGTGGTTCCGCGGCCATTGTGGTTACTGGCGTATAGAGAGAGAGAGAGAGAGAGAGAGAGAGAGGGAGGGAGGGAGAAAATAAATGTTACTCTGACCATTGGCTAAGAGTGGGAACTTTAGAAGTTGGGAGTCGCCAATAATTGAAAAATCAAATGTTCGTGCATAATGGTTTTGTTTGTTTTTCCGTTTTTGACCTTTCTTTGGACCATGAATATTTTTTAAATTTATTTTTTATATACGGAAATATCTAACCCACCAAGAATAACAAGCTTCATGTTTTATTTTTTTATCGACAAAACTCTCATACTAATACTAATCCCTATTAAAAATAGGGTTTATCTAAGGCACTAGTTAAAGATTTAAAAAAGAAAAATTTATATTGAAAAAATAGAAACTTGTAATTTTCAATGCATGAAAAAAATAAAAATTTAAAATTTGTTTATTTGAATCCTTAACCAGTATCCTCATAATCGTAAAAATATAGCATGACAATTTCATTTGACAAGTGAAAAATGTTAAATAGTTTATGAGGTGGGTCAAATTAATGTGTTTTAGAAATTAATATGTCTAATAAAAATATTTCTCAATAATTAATCTATCCAAAACAATAATTTGATCCATATTTCTCATTCTTAGAAACTATTTTTAAAAAATTTTATTTGTTAAAAACAAATTTATTATGCAATATTTTTAATGGGGATTATTTTGGGAATTTTATCTATTTTATTTTAAACAAGAAGCTCATCCCACTCTTGGTTAGACCAATATCATGAGTAATTTTTTAATTTACTTTATCATATTAATAATTATTATTTTAACTTTTTTCTCAGTTATATAATTTTTTTAATATAAATAAAATTACAATTGTTATAAGCAGGTTAAATTACCAAAAAAAATTATAAGTAGATTAAAAAACAAGAAAAGTGAGTAATTGTGCAATTTTGTCTTTTACGTGTTAATGTTTACAATATTCTCTCTTCTTTTAATGCATATAAAATAAAATAAAAAAATTCTCATTAAAAAATAAAATTACAAAATCATCTATAATCATATGTTCATTTTTTTTCCAAAGAAAAAGTTATAATTGTCAATATAAAAAATAT
This sequence comes from Pterocarpus santalinus, assembly GCA_031439595.1. Lineage (NCBI taxonomy): Eukaryota > Viridiplantae > Streptophyta > Magnoliopsida > Fabales > Fabaceae > Pterocarpus > Pterocarpus santalinus. The sequence goes on from CM062532.1 coordinate 67,670,595, forward strand.
ATATATATAATTATTTAATTATACAGTATTACATTATTTAAAGTATACAATAATATATGATTGCTCAATAGTATAATTTTTATTTTATTATTTTTCAATTACATTTTTTAAAATTAATTTTATTCAATCATAATAATATAAAAGTCATGCCAACTTTATTTAATAATTATTTTTTATAATTATTAAATAGATTAATTTTACATTATCAATGTAAAATATTTTTACATCATCAACCAATCATATTTTATTTTTCATTTAGTTTTTGATATAGTTATAGTAATAGTCAAATAATTTTAATAATATGGTTATAAATAGTTAAATAACTATATAAAATATTCTATATTTATAGTGTATTAAATTAAATCAATAATTCGAACTTGCAAATTAGTACTTAACTAATTTAAGTAGTTTGATGCTTATTCTATTTAAATAAAGTCTCGAATTTTTGCCTTATAAATAAATAAAATTGATATTAAGAGAATTTTACTTTTATAATTAATCAATACGACTCAAACTAGAATAATCAATATCTAATAAATTTCAAATATTATTTACATTACAAAATCTCATGACTTTCTATTCAAAAAATAAGATATTTATCAGCTCAATCACTTATTTTCCGAGTGAATTATGACTTTTTTCAATTTTGAATGTTGTATCTCCAAGTCTACGTGCCTTTGGCTTTCTTGTTTTGAGTAACATCACGTTTGTGTACATATTACTTAAATATTTGAAGAATCATGTACAAATAATTAGTAATTTTAAATTTTAATTGTTTTTAATAAATATGTTTATATAAAAAAATGAAGAATCACATATTAACAATTATATATTTTAGTTATATTATTAATAAATTTGGTAAAAAAATTATGTATATTATTAACTATCTTATTATATCTATTATGTTAAAAAAAATATTTCAGAACATCTAAATAATATTTAAAACTGTAAACACAACTATCGTTTCTATCTTAATTTACTCCTTTATTATACCGATTTGGTCATTTTCTTGTATGTGAAAAACTTTTTAAATTTATTTTATTGTTTGTTCTAGAAAGGTAAAATGATACTCTGGTCAAAGATAGGCATGAATGATGGACCGGCACTCGGCAACTTCGTGGAAGCTGAATGCAAAGACGATAGACCATTGGGGACAATCACCGATGAGCTGGAGACTTATGATCGGTTGGGATTTGGCTACCATTTTATTGCAAAAATAACGACCGCCTCGACGACAAACCCTAAACCGTTTTCATACCATTTTACGGTTAAATATTATGGCGGCTTCTTAGACGGAGATTGTTAGTTACGGACCATAATGGTCCCTAAATTCCAAGGTAATAAAAAATTTAATCATTGATCGAGATTAGATGAAGTTAGATGTCTCATGAATTATCAATTTCATCCCAGCAAAATTAAGTGTTAAAATTAAAATTCTGGAATTACATATTACATATAAAGGAATTTTAATAAATAAGATTATACAACATATTAGCCCCACCAAATAACAAATAAAATTATAATATATTATATTAACTTATTATATCATACTTAATCCAGTATACCAAATATATCCTCTAAATATATGATAAAAATAAAAAAGATAATATAAACTTATATTACTGTTTGATCCATGGAAAAATATTCTTAATTAATATTTATAGGCATAGTAGCCTTGGAATTTAAAATATTGAAGACTTAATATATTTGCTTCAACATTGTTGTTAAAGAGAAATTGATCCTTTTATATATATTTTTTAGTTTATTCACATGTAAAAATATAAATAGACACGATCATTTTAAATAGATGAGATTATATTAAAATTTGTGGAATCTAAACTTAAATGCTTATATTTATCTCTTTTATTTTTAAGTTACAGGTCTATGTGAGTAAATATAATAAAAGAGAATCTATTTCCGTTGTTAAAATGATTAGCTAGATCCCTATAAAAAAATAAAAAATAGATAGATGAGTTCAACCTATAATATATTAATATATGCATGATCTTAAACAATTTACCATGCTTAAACTTAAACATAATCAATACGTTAAATTATTCCAATCAATGGTACACTTATTAATAGAATTAATATGAATAAAGTTGGATATATTTTTTCATGGTTTTTTTACAATCATAATAAAGAAGTTCATATATTTTCAATTTGTACTACATATACAATACAAACTCAATATACAAAAACTATTAGAAAAATATTTCATACGAAAATAAATGCTCTAAACTTTTAATATATGTACCATTTTATTTTAATATTTAAGTTTTTTGATACTGAAATCCTTAGATTTAATTTGTAAAAATTAAATATAAACATGAAAGATATAAGAAACTTTGCTAAAATTCAACCAAAAAAAATCTTTTTATCGACATCAAATAGGAAAATTTATTTAATACTAATAAGGATTAAGTCTAATAGAAAGGGCTAGCCCTCACAATATAGTGAATCGCGATTTGAATCCCAACCAAGAGAAATATTTATATTTACTATCTCACTATATGTCAAATAAGATTGCCTTTAGTAAAAAAAAAAAATTAAAAAAATCATTTTTTGATGGCCGGAAGCAAAAAATATCTTAAAAAAATCAAAAGACAGCTTGTTGAATGTTTTGAAAGCCGATGCACGGTTGAGCCCAGTCCATGGATGTAGCCAATTTGATACATATTGTCAGTTTATTTGTTTTTACACATATTAACTAATTAATTAATAGAGAATAATCCCGATGTGGCTTGTGGCTTATTTTCAAAACTGGCTTATAGCCCAACCGCGGAAAACATTGAAAGCTAGAAGGCAGCAGCGGCAATGTTTATGTAACCCTATTTTCCAATGGAGCAGGTTTAAAAAGATTTAGAACCAAGACTAGATTATGGATTAGATCACGACAAAAGAGGCTAAGATTAGTCTTTGATGTCCAAATTTTAATTATTGGTTAAATTTTCTTGTAAGATTCAATCCAAGATTTATCTTCTTAATTAATGATAAAAATTTGAAATCGTATGTAATTTTTATATAAAATAATATATTTCCGTTTATAATTTTTTCTTGAGACTACCCGTATGTTTATTTGTAGTTTGTAATGTGATATACAATCATGGCCGATTTGTAGTTTGTAATGCGATATACAATCATGGCTAGTTCGGCCATGGCCGTGATGAGTTTGAGACCAACTTTGTCACTAATTAGTATTGAATATTAGCCATTGAATTCTGATCATGTGGCTAACATAACATGTTGTCAAGACTATTTAGAATCCTATTTTAGATCCATAGAATTCTTAGATTTAAAATTGTTAAATTGTACTATGATCAATTTTTAAATTTAAGCATGATGGATCAATCATATTAACACTATTTTCGTTATAATCTAAAATCGATTAGGAGGCCCATTATTGGGAATTTTGTTTGACTTGCTTTAGAAAGAAATTGTAAACCACGACGATGAGAACAACAAGAAGGTGGAGAATGAGAACATCAAGAAGGTCGACGACAAGAACAAGAAGAGGGCTGGGGACGGAGGGATATCTTCTCGTGAGCCCTAGAATCAGTTTGCCTAAAATCACTTGATGGAACAGGCTCGGCTGGATCAAAGCACATTTTTCTGACACTCGTAACTAGCTACTCCCTTGTACATATAGGTAAGACCACTACTGAGACTGAGAATGACAAGAAGGGCACCAGAACAACAAGAAGAGTATCTTCCTTGGTTTTGGAAGAAGAGGTTGAGTAGTGGTGGAAAGTTGGTGTCAGGGTAAGACCTTTTTTGTCGGGATCAAGAGCAATGGCGGGAACGAGAGGACGTTGATCCCTGTTTGAGACTTTTTTTTTCTTAACCAAGGTAAGGGCACATGTAATTCATATCATGTGGATGTGGATTATGATCTGATTGTTGGAGTTATGCTATTTTTTTTTTCTTGTTCGTTCCCTTTTTTTTAAATTATTAGATTTAATTTATTGAGCAAGTTTGAGAAGAAAAGGGTATGAAGATTTTAGAAATTATTAGTGATTTTTGTGTTTTGCATTTGGAAAAGTTTCCAATGATGAGAGGAAGTTACATATCAAAAAAGAATGGGCACAAGATAATTAGTTTGTTGAAATATTTGACAATTAGTGTTGCCCAGTTATTCTTTGGAGTATTCGTTAATCACGAGCGAATTTAACATTTTTTAGAACTTTTAAAATTCTAATAATGTCCCACAACTCTTTTATTCTCTTAGTACTCACCAGTAGCCAAATTGATCTCAAAATTCATCATAGACTAAGGCTGAATCTACCTAAAATCATTTGTAATTAATGTGTATTATTTAAAGAGAGGCAGTATTAATTTATTGCAATTTTAAGCTTAATTTATGTTTTATTACGTTTTGTTGTTGTATCAATTTTCACTTATTGTCTTTAATTATTACTCAATCAAAATTTTCATTCTAGTTGTAATTGTAATTATAATCTCTTATTATAAAAGTAAAGTGCTTACCCATCCCATTTTTTCCTGCTTATTTGTATGGCAAAATGGTCATTTCATTGTCCTATTCTTATTATTGCATTTCTTTTCACTGTCCTATTTTGTGCCAGTAGCACAGATGGAACTCTTTATCCTTACCTCATCTTCGTCTTTGTTATCTACTCTTCGCTTCATTTTCCTTTTTAATTTCCATATTTTTCTTTGTTTCTCTGCTTCCATCGTATGTTTTTCTTTCGTTCCATCCCTTGCTTACGCTATCTTCTGGTTTCACTTTCATTGGTGATTTCTCTCCCTTTTCTTATTCATTGCCTTCCCCTTCAGCTTAGTGCTCATGCAACAGATGTATGCACGTCGTAGAGATTTGAGCAGATAGGTAGGTAAGTTGGGTCCTTTTTTTTTTCATCTAAATAACCCATAATTGGATTCTGTTTAGGGATGATGAAAAGTTTGAGTTTTTGGGCTTTAGATTGATGGGTTCCGACATTGCATGAATGGTTCTTGATGTGTCCTATGAAGATGGTAAAACACATGAAATTTGGGCCGTTCGAATGCCAAGTTTCGCCTTTTGAGTTAGACAGCCTTATGAGTTTGATGGAGCTCGACAAGGAAAACACTGGCTTTGTCTCCGTCATATAAATCTGCCTTCTAGGCTAGACAGCCTTCTAAGTCTAATGGAGTTCGACAAGGATACTACTGGCTTCGTCTCTGTCACGCAACTCCTCCTTTTCAAGTTGGACAACCTTTCGAGTTCAATGGAGTTCGACAAGGACAACTTTGGTTTTGTCTCCATCATAGAGCTCCACCTTTCAAGTTAGATGGAGCTTAATAAGGATAACACCAACTTCGTTTTCGTCACACAGCTCCTCCTTTTGAACTAGTCATCTTTTCGATTTTGATGGAGCTCGACAAGGACAGCACTAGTTTCATCTATGTTATAAAGCTTCACTTTCTAAGTTCGATGGAGCTCAACAAAGACAATATCGGTTTTGTCTTTCTCATAGAACTCTACTTTTCAATAAGGATAACACCAGCTTCATTTGCATCATGTAGCTCCTCCTTTCGAGTTAAACGTCATTTCGAGTTTGACCGAGCTCGACAAGGACAACACTAGCTTCGTATCCATCACGTAGCTCCACCTTACGAGTTAGAGGGAGCTTGACAAAGACAATATCGACTTCATCTCCATCATAGAGCTCTGACTTCCAATTTTCAAGATGCAAGGAGCAATAGTGCAAAATTGAAACAAAAAATCGGAGAAACAATTCATTTTTGATCATTGATCTAATTTAATGATCTTGAACGATTTAGATTAAGCACATGATATTGTCATGTCTCCATCAGTGCAAATGCATCACACAAAAGTGTGTATGTGTATCATTACTCATTTAACTATGCCTCAACCCAAAGAGGAACTTAGAGAGAAGCTCGAAACTCACATTGAGTCCAGTCTCAGCTTTCTCATCATCTCAACTCACGTTAAAGTAGAACTCGGAACATGCATCAAAGGGGAAACCAGAACCTGCATGTAAGCTTGGGCACTCATTGTAATCATCATTTTGAAATTTCATTTTATTCTTCATACCAAAAACCAACTTGAGTTCTCTTTTCTCATTCCCACTCCCTTTAAAGTTCTACCATTGTTATATTGTCAAAGTGAGTTCCGAGCTCTTCTTTAATGCGAGTTTTGAGCTCAATTTTGATGTGAGTTAAGAATATGAGAAAGCTAAAGCTAGACTCAATGTAAGTTTCAAGTTCCTCTTTAATGCGATTTGGGTTGAGGTGATACTCTCTTTCTGTTTTTCTCACTTTTTTTTCATATACACTCAGACATGAGACACAAAATATGAAAAAAAATAATAAAAAATGAAATCTGACTAGTGGCAATGCAGGATTCACTTTTTACTTTTTGTGGAATCCATCTATATTTTTGGTGGATTCCTTTAAAACACTATATATTTTTAATTTTTTCAAAAAATTTATATTTCACTAATTACTCTATCAAAATCCCACATATAAAAAAAAAAACCAGCTATTTAATTGTATTTATTTGTTTATTTATTCATTTTTGATGAAATTAAATCAATATCGTACACCCATGCTATGCACGGGAAATGTTGTAATAATAATAATAATTTATCTATACATGTAATACATACGTACACGTAATAAAAGAGAACTATTATTTGGAAACTTTTGACAAGTGTCATACAATCAGAGAGTTGTACAAAATTTTTTTTTAAATTTTTTTTACTAATAATAGAATTCAATAATATTTTAATCTTAAAATTTAAACTCTATCCACTACCCCACCATCCACTAAAGTATTAACTCTGGTGATAATGGAAATGAGTTGTTTCCTATGCTGGCCAATAGAATTGAGTATCTTCCCCGTTACTCTACAACAAATCATTTATTTTCCACTTACTGATTTAAACTTCAAAATAAATTGAGTGAAACTCTGTGCCTTTTCAAGCTGATTCTACCTCTTTCAATATTTATAAACTCTTAATGTTCATTTTACCCAATGAAACTCACTTCTCATCCTACTATCATCACTAAATTTATTGCAACTAAATATGTTTAGTTTCATGTAATAGTAGGTACAAGGGATCATGTCGTATATGCATTAAAAATTTTATATTAATATTTTATTTGAGCATAAAAATATTATTAATTTATTTTACTAATGTCAACTAAAAAAAGTGATCATTATCAGATTTTAATTAATATCACATGAAATGATATGTCTATAATTTTTAATTTTAATAATATTTTTTATATAATGTTTTAGGAAATAATAAACATCAGTAAATTTCACCATTAATGCAGTGTAAAAGTTAATGAATAAAATATAAAATTTTTGAAAACGGACAAGAACACGTATGAAATATTAATACAATGTATAATTAATGGCAATCAAATTTAGTAAATTAAACTGGACTGTTAATTGTGAAAGAAAGCAAATTAAAAAATATATATATTTTTTATCCCAAGCAACACTCAAATAAAGCAAATGAAATTAAATATAAAAACAAAGATATTTAATGAAACTCCCTTATTTTCCTATATGATTGTGGGTTACATTTTTTTATTTATTTTTAAAATAGTTAAAATATAAATTGAAAATTAACAAAGAATTTTCCCTCTTAAGTAAAATATAATGTAATTTTTTTTCGTAATCTAAAACAAGGGCGAGGGTTATTGGACAATTCTAAAATTTTTTATTAAAAAATACATATTTTACTTAATAAATTCAATTTTTAATAAGGAATAAAATCAACTCAAAAATATCTTTTGTACATAAATCTAATTTATGAAATTTAGCCCCCTCCATTTTTATTCTTTTACCAAACACACTCTTACACTTTTAAACTATGCCCTAATTCTGCTTTAATCAAATAAAAATTTTCAAATAGTTAGTAAAGAAAATTTTCAATTTTTGAATAGCTTTATTCAGATGAAAGTTTTTTTTTATTTTTTTTATTTTTTTATCTCAGAGAGTTAAATGTTTTATTCTAATGAATTTTTAAATCATTTATCACCATTAATTCTATAACTTACTTATTTTTAAAAAATTTAAATCAAATTACAAGATATTATGAGCAACGTTTATTTTTTCGTAGTTCTTTAATTTTTTTTAGTTCAAAATCCAATTTGTTAACGTCTGATTTCCTTTTTAACTTACCATAGGGGCTTCCATAATGTATTTTCATGATATTTTTAATTGCCTTTCATTAGATTAGCATAGTATATGTTCATTTTTTCATTTGGTTTTTTTTTTTTTTAATTTGAATGGAAATGCTTTATTCAGGTTTAACAGTTTTTTTTGAGCAAATTTTTTTTTTTATTTTTCTGAATTTTTTGCATAAATCCATTGAAATTTGTGGAAATTTGAATCTACATAGAGAATAATAAATGTAGACATGTGACATGGTTAGGGCGAGGACAAGGGTAAATTTCTAAACGAAGATATGGACTAAGTGACATGTACCATTTTTATGAATATCTATTATTATTCTTACAGTCACTAACACCCAAGGCTAATCTATTGGATAAAATAAAAAATATATTTTGCCAAAAGATTTGAAATACCAATGAATTATTTAAGTTATATTACTCTATCTTTTAGTTTGAATTTTTTACACTATTTTTAATTAAATATCAATTATTTGAGCATTACTAATATTTTTGTTTATTTCAATACAGCTTCTCAAATGGCTCTCAAGATTTCGATATAACGTAATACATAAAGTATATTTTTAATTTTTCTTAAAATTTGCTATCAATTTAAAATCAAATAGTTTCATTTTTCTTATATAATACCATGCTAAATTATTTTTTTAATTGATTTAATTTAATATATTTTATATTTTATCCATGCATTCCACGGATACAAAATACTAGTAAAAACAAAAAAAAAGCAAGAATAGAGGACACACAAATAGTGCAATATATAATGAAAAATAAGAAAAATAATAAAAATATTTGAAAAATAAATCTTACATAATCATTATTATTTTTATTTAATTTTTTTGTTTAAAAACTTATCAGCGTTATATTATTTGTGTCGGTAAATTTTGTAAAAAAAAAATTTATCACACCAGTATAATACTGTTTGCACTAATAAATATCTAAATTAAAAAAATTAAATAAAAATAATAATAATTATATAAAATTCATTATTCAATCAGTTTTATCGTTTTTTTTTTTATATTTTTTGGATACATCGCGTCCATGTCGCGTTATTTATGCGTTCACCCGACGTTATCCAAACAAAAAACAGCACAGCGTGAAGCGACTCGCTGAAGCTAAACTGGAAAGTTAAAACTTGAAAGCAGTACCGGAAAAGAGGAAAAGTGCCGCGCGCGCTTGAAACCAAAAACGCCATCGTTGGGGGGCGCCAATCGAATCCCATTGCCCCGCGCGCTCTATTCGAAAGCGAAATCTGAGCCGTACACGTATACATCCGAGACGTCATTTCTGAAAAGACAGCCGCCCCATAAAATCCCAAATAAAATCTAGAAGTTCTGTTCCTCCCTCGACGAAGTCACAAACTGAAGTCACCCAAACCACAAAAAGAAAAAAGAGAAAAAGGATGGATGATTCTGGAACACCGAGCAGCCGCAGCAAGAGTAACCGCAAGTTACTGAACCCATGGATGCTCCACTTCCAGAAGCTCGCTCTCGAACTCAAGTGCCCTCTCTGGTTCGTTATCGTTAATCCTCACTCACACACACCTCTTCTCTCTTTGCTTCCAGAGGTTTTTTTTTTAAGAATGAGATTGGCTTTTTTTTATTTTATTTATTTTTGTTTTGTTAAATTTCAAGGTCATGCTATTGTTGCTTTCACTTCTTGTTTTTGTAACCAATTAGAGCAGAGATTTTTCATTTTTGTTTTTATTTTTTGCTAATTAATCTGATATTTTTTTTCCTGGTGTTTGTGGACGTTGCATGCAGCTTGAGCTTGTTCAAGAGGCCGGTTTTGCTACCATGCAACCACTTATTCTGCAAGTAAGCTTGTTCCTTGTTCCTTGTTTTCAGTGTTTCGTTGTTGTTTGCGTGATTTTGTTGTTCTAGTTTCTTCGGTGTAAATGTTTTTTGAGATTGGGAATTTTTTTTTTTTAACAGTTCGTGTTTGGTTGATTTCACAACGGCTGGTTCTGAATGTGCTGTCTGTAAGACTAAGTATACTCAATCAGGTAACTACGCTTCTCTCTTCCCTGTGTGTGTTTGTGAATGCGTGTCTGTTAATAGGTTGGTGAATTTAACTGGCGATGGTTTGCTAGAATGTGTTTTTCCAAATTCGATTCACTATTGTATCCAATATTTATCGTTTGTGTGTGTTTGATTGTGAGTGGCAGATATAAGGCATGTGCCTTTTGTGGAGAACGTGGTAGCGATCTATAGAAGCTTGGATGCCACCTTTTCTGCTAGTTTGTTTCAGCAACGTTTTTCTGGTGAATCTATTTTACTTTGTATTCAGAGATCTTATTTCAATTGAGAAAAAAAATTGCTAATTGATTGGCACTGTTTGATATTGTTTATGTAATCTGGTGAATTAAGATGATGTGAGGGTTTTGGAGCCATGCCGAGCATTGCAGAATACGAGTTATAGTGACAAAAATGCGTTAAATGTTCTTGTGAAACCTGGTTCTAATGAGGTTGGGGTTGGCAAGAATCACAAGTTCAAGACAAGTGACATTGCGGTGCGTGATAAAGCTGAGGAGCTTGAGATGTGTTGTGGGGGGCGGGTTGGCAATCCAATCCAGTGCTCCCAGATGGAAATGGATGTGAATCAAGTGACACAATCGGCACCAGATAGCCCACCATTTTGTGACACCAAGGGTTCAGATAATGACTGCAGCGATCAAGATAGTGAGCATGTAAGAAAACTAACTCTTATTCATGCTCTTCTTTTTAATATTTATTTACTCTTTTAAAAGCTTCTGCCCATATTTGGCAGGCCTGATCTGCTTTCAACTTGGTGAGTCATTCTCATGAATTAGTATTCATCAGGGTATTTTATTAATTTTTTTAATAAAATTATCATGGTGTAAGGGCTGATGATGTAAGAAGGGCTGATGATGTAAGCATTCAATGAGATCATGTGTTGCTATTATTATGCTGGTTGTCCCGTGCAATCTTTGCTGTGGCAGTTGTGACTACAAATCTGACTCATTATGATGCATCCTTGACGGATGATGAAACTGTTTAATGAGGGGAATGGATCCTCTCAAGTTTCTTATCCACATGACTAGGTCATGTGAATAGATAGACATAAAAGCTCCAATTAGGCATCACAAATATTAAGAGGATTCTATCTATTCATAGTGCTTGTGTTTATCTCTTCCTTGATATGACATGGTCGTGTTAGAAAAAAAACATGAGAGGATCCTAATCCATTTGATGAGACATACTATTGTTGAGTTACAAAAAACACAGGAGGTTTCTGGTATGAAAAAATTTCAAGACATTGGTATTGATCTTTTAAATCCATCATCTATAATATGGTGCTATACCAATGTTTGGAAATTTGAAATAAATAAATTATTGTGCCATACTTTATTTTATTAAAGTTCCTTCCACTTCATTTCAGCTTTTGCCTTCTGAGAGATTGAAAAATTCTTCATTGAAGAGAGCAAGCACAGGAAATGGAAATTTGAAGGAAAGAATGTCGCAACTGAGGTCTGAAAGTTCGGCTTCTGAAACAGAGGATCTTGCAAGAGATCTTAAGAGACAGAAAAATCTTACCCATGGAAATGATCAACTTAAAACTGTACATCAAAATAAGCTTGTGGATTCCCGCTTTGATCTTGACCTTCAATCTGTAAAGGACCCTGGCACAGTGTTGCCTGCAAATTCAGATGACTCGTTTACAAGTACATGTTCATTTTGCCAGTCCTCTAAAATCTCAGAGGTAATATTTGATTTGCATCCTCAATTTTTTCTGCACATCATTACTGCTCCCTTCAATCTTCCTTTCACTAAAACTGTTATATTCTTGCCATATATGCTACTGGATGATTGTTGAAACTTGAAACTATTTTCCTGATCTTCATGATGTTTTCTTGTAGGCTACGGGGCCAATGCTGCATTGTGCAAATGGGAATTTGGTTACTGGAGATGCAGCAAAGAAACCAAATGTCATACATGTGCACAGAGTTTGCATTGATTGGTATGCCAACTTGATTTTTTGTGCTGGTCGTTACTGTAACTTGCTGGCATATATTTTGTGGACTTGTTAGGGCTTATAGAGCAACCTAACAAGAGATAGTAATCCTGACTTATTATGGATTATTCAATTTGTTGTTTTTTTCATAAATATGCATTTGTTCAACATTTGGGTTACTGTTTTAGCTTTCTGTTAGTATTTGGATGATAAATATGGCATAAACATTGGGAATCCAGGGCACCACAAGTATACTTTGTTGACGAAGCTGTTAAGAATTTGAAGGCAGAAGTGGCAAGGGGAGCAAAGCTTAAATGCAGCAAATGTGGTCTAAAGGGAGCTGCTCTTGGCTGTTATGTCAAAACATGTAGAAGAACCTATCATGTTCCTTGTGCAATGGACATTCCAAATTGCCGCTGGGATTATGTACTTTTCTCCTGTATTGAAGTTATTTTTGAGCATTTCACGTTTCTTTGAAAAAATTTATTTGCATGTGCTTCTGTTCATTTATTAATATAAGCTTTGCTTGTGTATTCTCTGGTTCAGGATGAGTTTCTTTTGCTCTGTCCTGTTCATTCTCATTTCCGATTTCCAAATGAGAAACCCGGATCTAAGAAACAGGCGACTCATAAGCATCCTGCTTCATCTCATGAGTATGTTTTCTTTTGAGTTATTGTCTATTTAAGTTCCCTATATTGTATCTGATACATTAACTTGTTTTTTACATTAGTACCATGGCATTGTTAAAATGGCATACACTGCCTTATTTTCTAACAGTTCGATGAATTTAGACAGCTGCAAGTCAATTGCTTATTTACTCTTAACAGTTGATGATGTCAGCAGATTAGAGCATAAATTAATGGACAATACCTATCACACTGACAATATATACTATATAGGTCATCTCCCAATCTAAAAGAAATTTGCACAATTAATAGATAGTGCTCTTACGCAATTCACAACCTGTTTAGTGTGTTCCAGTATTCATTATTGAGCAGATGTCAGGGTTAAGTTCACTATCACTGTTTTGTTTGCCATAATACTCCCTCTTCCTACAGAAAAAACTTATTGCTTATTATTTTACTATTTTGAGTGTTTAATTTTTTTTTTCTTTGTAGTTTTGATACTATTTCAAAGTTTCTCTCCTGCATGCAGGTCATCGCAGCAGTCAGGCCCTCTGGGTGCTTCACAGAATGATGATAAAAAATTGGTTTTTTGTGGATCTGCTTTATCAACTGAAGAAAAGGTTAGTTCTTAGTATCAATGTTGTCTACTTGCCTTGAGTAAGTCCTTTTGTTATCATTATTTTTACTATTTGTCTCTCCTCAAATCTCTGGTTGCAATTTCACTGGAGTATTACATTGCAAAAGTGCACAATGGATGCTGAATCTTTTGAAAAGATGAAATCTCTAACCTTGATAAAAGTGTTTATTTATAAATATTTCTTAAATGTCTGTTTTCTGTTTGACATTCTACACCTGATGAAGAGTGTGGGGTGTGATTCTCTTTATATATCATGTGATTAGCTAAAGGATATATTTGCCCAGCCTTTGTTTTTCATATTCCCTCCATTGATGGCACAGGTGCTTCTAATCAATTTTGCAAGCAAGGTTGGTGCTAAAGTAACCAAGGTCTGGACCTCAGATGTCACCCATGTGATTGCAGCTATTGATGAAAATGGAGCATGCTCCAGGACGCTGAAAGTTCTTATGGCAATTCTAAATGGACGGTGGATTCTCAAAATGGATTGTAAGTTATTGAGGTTCTTTGTTTCCTTCTGCTTACTGCTTGATTTGATTCTCTTTAATTTTTTGTTATCGACAAATTTTGATGAATCAATGGCTTCACTCTTTGCTTCTTACTTTGCAATGTTATGTTCTTTTGAGCGTTCTGGTTTGGAAGATGCGTTCAAATTTGTGGAACAGTGAAGTCAAAGTCAGTTTTGTTCCATGTATTGTTTCAGTATCCTCTTTCGAATTATAAACTGGCTCCTCCAAGTAAAAATTCTCTTTATTTTAATCTATATCTATTTGATATTGTGGTCATAATTATTTTTCATTAAAATATCATAAATTAGGGCATCGATTACTCTACTCCTGAAAATTCGTGAAATAGTAAAGACCACTAATTTATTATGAAGCCTCTATTGGTTATTAAAATATAACATACCTTTTTATTATTGATTATATTTTTTATATTTGTACTGGCGTTCTGAAACCTAGTATTCTAGTTCTGCTTTTGGCTTATATTTTTTTTTTAACCTATAATCCCTTGTTTAATATTCTATTGCTAGGTGGTCTTACTATTCTTTTCTTGTGTCTTTGTTATGCATTCTGTTTACTTTTGTGTATTCATATTTATGCGATGTATCTTGTATTGTAGGGGTAAAAGCATGCATGGAAGTGATGAATCCTGTTGAAGAAGAACCATATGAAATCAGTCTTGACAACCAAGGGTGTCATGGTGGCCCAAAAGCTGGCAGACTTAGGGCCCTGGCCAATGTAAGTATTTCATTGCGTCATATGTTCATGCAAAGGCATAGCTTGTCTTTTGAGCTGTCAATAGTATAATATCAAGCAACTTGTTGAATGCTTTGTTATTTTCTTTGTCCTGCAACTGGAGATCCTAGATGGATGTTTCTAAGACCATTTGTTCTGTTCAGCTCACTCGTGTAGTGTGACTTGACATCTTTAGTTGCTTGTCCTTTTGAACTCCCTCATTTGTTTAATTATTTGGTAACTCTTCCGGTTGTCAGCTCAATATTTCAGTTATGATTGCAGGAGCCAAAGCTATTTAGTGGCTTAAACTTCTATTTTTCGGGAGATTATGTGATGACGTATAAGGAAGATCTCGAAGACTTAATCAAAGTGGGAGGAGGTATTGTTTTGAGAAGCAAAGAAGAATTGGAAGCCAAAAGGCATGAATTCAAAGGGGCTTCTTCAAAGTTGCTTGTTGTCTACAATCTTGATCCTCCGCAGGGATGTAAGTTAGGGGAGGAAGTTTCCATTCTTTGGCAGAGACTGAATGAGGCAGAGGATATAGCTTCTAATACTGGATCCCAAGTCATTGGTCACACTTGGATTCTGGAGTCAATTGCTGCATGTAAGCTGCAGCCTTTTGTTAGCTAAAATGCACTGGACAGCTCATACTTTCTTATATAGATTATGAGCATTGATTGGCCAAGTACGCTTGTCTGATACTGCCACTGGACTCTATTGCTGCGTACTGCTTTGTAATTGTTCAACACGAAAGCCATCATTTGTTAGGGTGTTCATTCTGCAAAAGAATTGATCAATCGTGTACAGGATTCAATTGAATTTATATCTTGCTTTGGCGGTTGAGATATATTATGTTATGTAACATCAATTAGTATTTAGTTAGAGTGAGAAAACATCAATTAGTTATGAATTGACTTGGGTTTGTATGATTTCCCGTCGAATATCTTGGCAATCTTGCTTGTTAATTTTTTGAATTTAACTGGATCCTCGACTTCCTGAGATGAGATCATGAGCGGCCCAGTACAGAAGTGAACGAAATTTTATCGTGGTTCAGGGGCTTTCAGTTTCCAGGCAATTCTGGCATGGGGTTGCTTGACCTTTTTGTGTTTTGTTTTTAACACCTTTTGCCATAGTTCGAGTTTTAGGTACTAGGAAAGATAGTTTGGGCTAACACTGCTGGTCTTTTTAACGTATAACGGTTGAAGAACATATGCGTTAGCCAACGTAGCGGGTAAGAAGTAGCATTTAATTTTAGCATGCATATGGAGACATTGGTGATCGGTGGAAGTTTCCTCAGCAAAGAGCTCTTACCATGGGTATAAAATGCTAATTTCGCCAATGTTATTGAGCAGGGTATGCACACTGCTTTCTGTTGTAACTAAACGCAGCAGGGGGTTGCCAAACGGAGAAAGTAATCACAGCAGCATGGGTACGAAACCCTTTATTCCCAAGGGTTGTCATCTGGTTGTGGGGTGTTTCGGTTGCTTCCAATATTGCCCTGAGATGAAGCAGGGTTCATCTCCAAGCCCGTTTTCTGTGTTACATCATCATTATAGACAAATAACTTGGCAACGACCAAAAAGCAAAGGAAGTTGATAAAGCTTAGTATGGCCATGAATGCATAATAATAATCTAAATGGGAGACGTTCAGATTATCCAAAATCCAACCCTTGTGATCATGCCTCTTGGTGAGATCCGCAACAGTTGACAGAAGAAAAGTAGCGAGAAAACTTCCGATGCCCAAGCTGGTTGTGAAATATGATGTTCCTATACTCTTCATGGCTGCTGGAGCTTGATCATAGAATAGCTCTATCTTGGCAACTTCCACAAAGTTATCAGCAATCCCTGTCAATGCAAACTGAGGGAGCAGGATGAAAATAGTGAGAGGAATTTTGTCATGCTGGCCTAAGAGGTGGTGTTCTCTTGCAACACTAAGTCTCTTTCTCTCAGCTAAGCATGCACTGATCATTATCATGACGTGAATCACAAGGCCAATTCCAAGTCTTTGCAGCAATGTGATCCCTCTGGGGTTCTTTGTGTAGCGCCGGATCGCAGGAACGAGAACACGGTCATAGATGACAATGCTTATGAGCATGAAGATAGTTATGAATGCTGAGAGACATGCAGGGGGAATCTCAAAATGGGGTCCCATGCTCCTGTCTAGTGTGGTGCCTTGTTTGACGAAAAGTGTGCTGGCTTGAACAATCATGGTGCTTGGTAGAAGTGTTGAGATCAAAATAGGAATCATTTTTGTCATTTGCTTCGTTTCCTCAACTTGGGTCACTGTACAAAGCATCCATGGTGAAGTTTGGCCAGTCTTCGTTGCCGCCTTGTCTAGGAAACTGCATGCATATGAGGGGAGAACAGTGCAAATGGTTCATGACAAATTTATGGGGCACCTTTTTTTTTTGTTTTTGTTTTATTCTTTGTTTTTTGTTTTAAATTCATGAAAAAAGTACTAAGCTTGTGTATCTTATTCGGACAAGTTTATAAAAAAGTACAGAATAAGAAAAAAAATTCTTTTACATACTTTTTTATCTTAAGAATTGATCACACTATTCACCAAAAAAAAAAAAAAGAATTGATCACGCAATTTTAGAATGAGAGTGGTAGTTAAACAAAACCCTCTCCAAAGTGATTGTTCCAGGATTACAGCACTATTATTGTATATAAAATTTATTTTGATGGGGATCTAGATCCTCTACAGTGAATGGTAGACCAACCAATTCTGGATAATGTTTTTACATATTTTAAAAACACATTAGAAGTTGCTTTTTGCTTTTAATTCTAATTTCTTGTCTTAAAAGAATGCCTTACTAAAAGTTTATCCAAATGAACGTACGTAACCGGCCCCGTATAATGTAATAAAGCTTGGTTGTTATTGTTGTTGTATCAAAATGCACTAATGAAAGAACATGTAAAATTTCAAGTGGTAAAAGGTAACTAGACTTAACCTCAAAGAAGAACTGTGATCAATTCTGGTTCTCCCCTCACTTGTATACATTTCCATGCTTATCTCATGCAGCTCTTTCGGATCGTCGGGGACATGCACCTTCCACTTCCTCACAGCAGCCACAAAGACCTGAAGCATCCTAGTTATAGGGCTGCCTGAGGGCAATTTGTGCCTATAAAATGGAGTTCCCACTATAAAAACCAATATTGAAATGGCGAGCCCAACGGTTGGAAGCCCATATCCTATGGCAAAGCCCACGTTTTCCTGAATGTAAATCAAGAAAGTGTTGGAGAAAAGGGTACCAAAGAAGATGCTAAACATCCACCAATTGAAGAAGGAAAGCTTGTATCTTCTCTCTTTGGGCTCAAACTCATCAAATTGTTCTGCACCCATGGTAGAGATGTTGGGCTTGGTTCCCCCTGTGCCTACTGCTATGATGTACAAGGCCAAGAAGAATATACCCACTTGCAATGGGGTTGCTCGATGGCAGTTCTTGTCTTCCACGCCATGAGGACATGGTGGCGGCTTCAGTGCCGGCAGTGAAACTGCTAGAGTTATCAAACACATGCCCTGTGCCAATGAAAACAAGGGCATTTGCGCTTTATAATTATGAAAAAAATATGTAACATTTTTACATTCACAATAGTGAACAGAAAAAACAATTTATAGAGAGAATAATGACAAGAATAATAGTAGGTAAATCAGATTTGAGCCAAATTAATTAAAATCCAATAAACTTCAAATATTGGTGGTTTAGATAAATAAAATAAAATAAAAAATATGATAATTAATACGAAATCAAATTTGTGAATTATGTATGAATAGTTTTAATGTTATAGTTTATCTACCACTTCCACTTTTTCCTCACCTGATTTTCATTTCATTTGCACTTAAATAATGCGATGTGTATACTTCATTAATTTGTCAAAAATTTTTTGCACCAGATAACGTGCAGGATGCAGCACATGTACTGATGAATGATACGAAAAAGTTAATTTGTATTACAAAGTTATTATGAAGTCGCATTTGACTGTTAAATATCCTATGCATTGCATACTCAACAGTAGTGATGTTAATATGCTATTTGTCAATTATCGTATATGACTCTTTCTTACCATAGCACTCATCTCATAGAAAAAAGATGGATTATATTGATCTCCCCTGAGGTTCAGTGTAATTATATTCGGCACCCCTCTGGCTATAGATAATATATTGAGCAAAGTGAAATAAAGGAATGTCGAATGTAATTATACTGAATTTCAGGGGAGGTCCGTGTAATTTATCCTATAGAAAACCACAATTGTTATTAAGCCTTTCCTTTATTAACCAATTACCACTCTAAGTAATTATTTTTCAAATGGTGAAATAGACTTGATATATGTCATACCATAAGATAAATGCCTGATGAAATTACAAAGGTCCAATATCGGCCAAGGTAGGCATCGGCCATGTAAGCCCCTGCAAGTGGCATCATCCACACTGAACCCACCCAGTTACTAACGTTGTTTGAAGATTTCACAAGGCCCTCGTGAAGCTTCTCTGTTAGATATTGCACTAGGTTCGATGCTATCCCGTAGTATGCCATCCTCTCAAACACTTCATATCCTATACGGAACAAAAAACACTTCATACCCTATACGGAACAAAAAACACTTCATACCCTATAAACACAAACATGCATATCCCATATTCAAAAATCACTATCAATTTAGCTTGTTTAGTTATACTTTTTGGAGGGGCAATGAAAATGTACAGTAACTAATATATTTGGACGTATAAAAGTTTTTTTTTATAAGGCTTTTTGGAACTTTAGAAGGCCTTTTAGGAAAAATATATTAAAGTTATTTTTCAGTCTAAAAAAGGTCTTTTAAAAAAGAATCTTATTATTATTCTTACATTAATAATCAAAAATAATTTTACTTTATCTTATCTATACAAAAATCATTCTGTTAAACTTATTTTTGATATATTTAAATCAAATAAAAATTATTCTTTTAAAAATAATTCTTTTAAAAAATCTTCTTTTAAAAGCAATTATTTTAAAAATTAAACCAAACATATATTTAAGAAAGAAAGAAAGAAAAAAAAATTAGGGGTATAAACAATTCTTTTGGACAGCTTTGATATGAGATAAAAATGAAAAATAAAATTTGAAGAATTATGTTTATAAATATAATCTATGAAATTTTTTCAGTATTTTTTATCCTCATACCAAATTTACCTTTAGGATGCGTTAGCGAGAGGTAAAAATGGGAGAAAATTTTTTGTGGAAAAATTTCATATAAAATTATCCGTAAAGCTCTTCTCTGAAAAATTTTTTCTCATTTTTATCCTCCAACCAAACATACATTTAAAGTGAATTTATCTTGAGAAAGTAAAGATGTATTTATCTTTAAATCTTTTATTAATCTATGATTATAGTATACTGCTATATTGATCTAGGCGTAAATATACAACTATTATCTCACCCAAAAAAATTGCTCAAATTAAAGCAATTTTCATAATGTCATTAAGGCCGCAAAAGGCTCCATTAATTTACCTACTATGAAGGCACAGGCTCTCCATCTTCCAGTCTTTGATCTTAAAACGGGTCTACCTTTTAGGTCCACTGTGCCATCTTGAGTGTAATCCTCTTCCCCCCTTGCAGGGCCTTTTTCTTCTGCCACTTCCATGATATGCTGCAGAAGAACAACAACTTGGGCCCCTGTAGGAATGTAGGGTAATCAAGCGAGGTTTGCAGCCACTCATGAACATTTTATGTAGGGGGGGAATATGGTTTTATAAGCTTAGCTTTCTCAACCTACAAAAGTCAAACACTGCCCATATGCATGAGCTAACCAACAAAACAAAACAAAAAAGCTCTTGGTGCCGAAAAAAAGGAATCAGCTAGGTGCATTTTGTTTTGCACTTCTTGTCATTTACTTACACACTTTCCTTTTTAGTTGCTT
This sequence comes from Pterocarpus santalinus, assembly GCA_031439595.1. Classification (NCBI taxonomy): domain Eukaryota; kingdom Viridiplantae; phylum Streptophyta; class Magnoliopsida; order Fabales; family Fabaceae; genus Pterocarpus; species Pterocarpus santalinus. Next base: position 67,691,135 of record CM062532.1, read on the forward strand.
TGCGTGTTTGTTGATGGTTACCTTGAAGTTATCGACCAAGCTATTAGAAATGCTGGACTTCGAAGTTGACGTGAGATTGACATTCCACAAAATGTCATGAACTATAAGCAAGCAGAACAATTTTCTGTTGATTAAAGTGACTTTCGCCGAATGTATTTATATATGCTTTGTTCCCTTTTCAGTAATTAGTCACTTATACAGCTACGGCCTACTTGTTCCGGTCTCATGCATCAGTCTTCTTTCGTTAGGCCCTTCGAATTATAAATTTGACTTTGAAACTTATGTGAAAAAATTGTAGTTGCCGAAAGCATTTAGTGTTTGTGAATACATCCATAAATATACATCTTCTCAAATAGATGCCAAGTTTTTATCTACTTGTACAGAAAAGAATATCTGAAGATGTATTTCTAGATGGCAGACTTGTATAGTACCCAAAAAAATTAGGGGGTGTTGATAGGTTGAATAATTAAAAAATCCGAACTGAAATATTTGAATTAATTTAGATTATTTTGAATAGTTGAATTATTTTAACTCAAATTGTCTAAATCAATCAAATAGTAATTCAATTATTGAATTTATGATTTTTTTTAATCTTAAACAATCAAGCACTTCATCACTCAATTAAGTTTTTTTTTTTTTCAAATTTATATATAGGTTTTCAAAGATAAACTTAAGACTTGCAAGTAGGTTATTCTTAATTTTTTTTCCAATTCATTTGAAACTCTAGCTCATATACCTAAAGCATTAGTAACTGTCTTGTGATTTAAATAGTTTTAAACTATTAATTTCAAGTGTCACGACAATAGAAATCTAGAGAAAGATACAAACTTTTATTTTTCATTTTCATATGTCCCTCTCATTCCTATCATGGAAAATTGGTACACTTTTCATCCTTTCTCCTTCTCTCTGTTGTTTTCGCAAACTATGAACTGAGATTTCTCAGAATCTTGACCATCATTGCTGTTGGAGGGATGAGCAGCATAATACTCTGAATTTCATCACTGGTCTAAGCAAATTTTAGGAAAAGTGTTGAATTGTTTACATTTGCATGATATTATTCACCTCAAGAAAAGAACAAAGCAGAAAATTCGTAATCCATATGAAATTTGCTTTCATTAGATATGTTTATAAAATCTAAGTATCGAACTTTAGCAAGTGGTGGTGCCTCTTACTCTAGCCTGGCAAAAAAAATAAAGATCATATTGGAGTATAATGAAATTATGTGAATTACATATTTTTTAATTCTTGCCCAGTTATGACATTAATATATCTTCTAACATAAAAACTTTTGCTAACTACTTTTGATTACTACCATACATACTCAGTAATTGAATTTTAGGTATGGGGAAGATAAGATATTTGAGGTTAAAATGCTGGCCTTTTTAACACATAACGATTGAAAAGGGTCTTCAGGAGTACTTAAAAGCAACTGAGAAGAAGTAGCATTACTTTGCTTCATGTTTGTACGCAAGAAAATATAGCAGTGAATTTTATTTTATTTTTTTTCCCAGCACGGATGCCAAATCATAGGTGTAAAAGCTCACGTAAATTTCGTTTATGTTTTCAATCAACAAAAAGCACACTGCTTTGAAGCTTTATTTACATTTTCAGAAGGCTTATAGCAGCAACAGAGAAGCTGTTTTCCCTAGGATTTGGCATCTGGTTGTGGGGTGCTTTGGCTTACTTCAATCTTGTCCTGAGATAAAGCAGTTTTCATGATCTCCAATCCCATTTTAGTTTGTGCTAAATCATCGTTATAGACAAAGAACTTGGCAGCAACCAAAAAGCAAAGGAAGTTGATGGCACTCAGCATGGCCAAGAATGCATAATAATAATCCAAATGGGAGACATTTAGATTATCCAAAATCCAACCCTTGTGACCATGTCTCTTCGTGAGATCAGCAACAGTTGATAGAAGAAAACTACTGAAAAAAGTCCCAATGCTCAAGCTCGTTGTGAAATATGATGTTCCGATACTTTTCATGCCACCTGGTGCTTGATCATAGAATAACTCTAGCTTAGCAACATCCACAAAGGTATCAGCAATCCCAGTCAACGCAAACTGAGGAAGGAGGATGAAAATAGTGAGAGGAATTGTGTCATGCTGGCCTAAGAGGTGGTGTTCTCTTGCAACACTGAGTCTCTTTCTTTCAGCTAAGCATGCTGTGGTCATTATAATAATGTGAAGCACAAGGCCAATTCCGAGCCTCTGAAGCAATGTGATCCCTCTGGGGTTCTTTGTGTAGCGCCTTATCACAGGAACAAAGACACGGTCATAGATTACTACACTTATGAGCATGAAGATATTTATGAATGCTGTGAGAGATGCCGGAGGGATCTTGAAATGGGGTCCCATGCTTCTGTCTAATGTGTTGCCTTGTTTGATGAAGAGTGTGTTTGCTTGAGCTATTACGGTGCTTGGCATGCATGTTGTGATCAAAATAGGAATCATTTTCATCATCTGCTTGGTTTCCTCAACTTGGGTTACCGTACAAAGCGTCCATGGTGAAGTTTGGCTGGTCTTTATTGCGGCATTGTCAAGGAAACTGCAAGCATTTTTGTCAATATTATAGTTTTGTTGTATTGTTTATTGGAGAAGCAATCTATTCAACCAGGGAAATATGGATAATCACAAGTGAAATTTTTCCATGATAACATGATATAGTAATGTGTTGAGAAAGATAAATACGAAGATATTAAATACAAGCCTAGAAATTTTGATTGGCCTCACCTATCTCACCTATTTGATGCTTAAACAAGAGTAATATTATTTGAATGTCATAATCTAATATCAAATATAACATCGCTATTACATAAATATATTTATTTTACTTCAATAGGCATGTATAAATATCTATCATATTTATATTAATATATGGTGTTTATATAGTACAATTTTAAAAAATATGTTTCATAGAAATATATGTATATTATATTCACTTACCTCAAATGAGACTCACCATAAAGTGGGACTCACTAGCTAGGTCACACATGATGTGAGTGTATTTAAACCAGTCTTTAGATAAAAGAATTTCCTTTCGTTGAATCTTCTCCATAGATATTTGTCCATCATATATATGATCACGTAAAGTGGGACTCATCATCCCATTCCCGTACAAGCGTGTCTAATAACTAATACACACTTATATTCATACGAAAATTTCTCTTTTTTGTTTTCACATAGTCGATATATTTTTTTTCAGTTTGAAGTGGCAAAAGGTAATTATAGTACTAATAAGTAATTAACCTTAATGAAGAGCTATGATAAATTCTGTTTCTCCCGTTACTTGCATGCTCCTTCACGCTCAGCTCATGCAACTCTTTTGGATCGTCTGGGACACGAACCTTCCGCTTCCTCACAGCAGCAACAAGGACCTGAAGAATCCTGGTCATAGGGCTCCCCGAGAGTAACCTATGCCTATAAAATGGGGTTCCTAACAGAAATACCAACACTGAAAAGGCAAGCCCAGCGGCTGGTATCCCATATCCAAGGGTCCAGCCCACGTTGTCCTGTATGTAAACCAACACAGTGTTGGAGAAAATGGTACCAAACAAAATAAAAGACACCCACCAATTGAAGAAGGAGAGCTTGTGGGCCCTCTCTTTGGGCTCAAACTCATCGAATTGGTCTGCACCCATGGTTGAGATGTTGGGCTTGGTTCCCCCTGTGCCTACTGCAATGATGTACAAGGCCAAGAAGAATATGCCCACTTGCAGTGACGTTGCTCGTTGGCAATTCTCGTCCTCTACGCCTTTTGCACATGGTGGTGGCCTCAGTGCTGGTAGTGAAACTGCTAGAGTCAACAGACACATCCCCTATATGGCCAAATAAAACAAGGGCATGCCCCGTTTATGGTTGCAGGAGAGATGGGAACATGCACAATCATGAACTACTGGAGTTGAGTACATTGATAAAAGAAAAGTAGTAAATTTTCTCTGAATATAAGGATTTTTATTGAATAGAATAAAATAAAAATGATTAATAACACGATTTATTCAAATATTTCGATACTGTTTTCCCTTAATTAAGGTATTTGCATGGTTTAAGTTGTGAATAGAAAAAATTTGCATTCGAAGAACTTTATTATTTCCATACTCAATTATCACAATTCAAATTAGATTAGTTGAAAAGTTTGATAAACTTTAAATAGTGTGTAATTTAGACAAAAAGGAAAAATGACTAATTACTCGTCTAAAAACCAATAAGCATATTTGTTTTGAAAAAAATTTTGAGCATATTAAATGTCTATCTCTTTTACATCTTTCTTGGTTGAAAAAAAAAACCACTATTGTTCATCCCAGGTCTGTTTGACCATGCAGATGCGCTTGTGGCGTGGTGGAAAATGCTGCGGAGGTCTGTTTGACTACGCTAAAATAATAGTAAAATGCTGAGCATATATCTCTTATTTCATACCGAAAGGTAAATGGCTGATGCAATTACAAAGGTCCAATATCGACCAAGGTAGGCATCGGCTATGTAAGCCCCGGTAGCTGGCATCAACCACACAACACCAACCCAGTTGGTAACGTCTTTTGAAGATCTCACGGTGCCCTCGTGGAGCTTAGTTGTTAGATACAGCACTAGGTTTGAGGCTATCCCATAGTATGCCATCCTCTCAACCATTTCATACCCTACAAATATATACATGCACATTCCCATATTTCTTATTCAAAAAGTGACAAATTATTCTTTATAGTTCATGCTGGACGTGAAAGCGATAAGAAGGAAAAAGGGTTAGGGTAATCCAAAATGGCTCAAATTAAATCAAGTTTCGTGATTTCATTTTGTATTTACCTACTATGAAGGAACAAGCTCTCCATCTTCCAGTCTTTGATCTTAATACGGGTCTACCTTTTAGGTCCACTGTGCCATCTTGAGTGTGATCTTCTGTCCTGCATGTAAGGCCTTTTTCGTCTATCACTGCCATGATGTTGAAGAAGGTCACAATTCACAACTTTGGCTCTTTTGCGAAGTATTTTGAGGTTAGTTTCTAGCTTCTCATTAACTCTTTATATAGTTAAGAGGGGGAATTAGATTTTAAAAGCTTATTTTGTTTTGTAGTTGTCATTAGCTTCTATGTTGTCCATTTGCATGGGCTAACTAACAAAGGAATCTAGGAAAAAAAGGGAAATCAATCTCAATTATTCTGTCTTGTTCTTCTTGTAGTCTATCAGGGATGTTTTCCTTCTAATTATTAGGGGTATTTTTCATTATCACTTCTTTGTTTTAATCTATTGTCACTCATTTACCAAAAAAAAAAAAACTATTGTTTGTCATTCATTTTTGATTAGTTTTTTTTTTTTCTCATTTTTCATGCAATACCCTTTTCTTTAGGATTTGTTTGGCATGGGTAATCAACAACATTTTAATGGAAGAACTAATTCTCCACATATGACAAATTGTAATTCAAATTTTAATTGACAGATACGTTCACTTTTAATGTTAATCATGGCTCAAATGCAGTTACCTCCATTAGATTGTACTTGTCAGAACCACAAAAAAACAAAATCAAAAAACAAAAAAGCTTAGTATGAAATAAAAATAAAAAGAAAATTTCACGAATTAGTTGAATCAAATTAATATGCTACTCCTATTTCAACTTGCCTTTCATTTTTGTGCTGCCTTCATTTGCAAATTGTTGAAAGAGCCTAAAAGCTTAATGGAACCTAATGACCGAATCATAATTGTGGTTTAAAAAATCATTTCAAAATTCTTTTCGTTTTTAGTTGGTTTCAATAATCTTGTGCAGGGTGTCTTCTATTTTTCAAGAGTATCTAGCTTTGGAGTAGGCCAAAATGTCATTTTTCATGTAAAATTCTAATTCCTTTTTTTGGGGCCAAGAGAGATAGAGTTGTCATAATGGGTTCTAACCCTTAAGACAACCTAAATCAATCCACTAAAATAGTAGATTGGGTTAGTAAAATTTCAATTCACATGATTTGTGTCAACTTGACCCAACCCATATGAAGAATAATTTGTTGCTAATATTATTCACACTTACCTATAAATTCACACAGTGAAATTTGTGAAGTTTATGCAATATGGTTTGTTCACCTTTCAGTCCACTAGTCACCTGGAGTGTTATGGCCGGCATGTCTATTTGTCTCATGCTTCAAATTGAGAATTTATTCTACATTAAAAAAGTAGACATCTATGGACACTTATGAGTTGATGGGAGATAGGTGTAATAAAGAAAATTTAAAAAGAAAAATTAGAAGTGTTGACCTTATATTTAGTGGGAGTGTCCTACACTATATTGGATTGCAATGTAAAAATGACAGGCCTTATAAATTTATGAGTGATGTTATTGTGAATATTACATATTAATGTTAAATAGAATTTAATTTTAATATTTTATTGATGAAAAAATATTTTACACATAAATTACCACATGAAGAAAAGTATTTGAATCCACACTTTTTAACAAAGTCCATTAATCACTATTACATATAACACTTTACGTATATTTGGTTTAACTTTTAGGAGAATTACTTAAAAAAAAAAGATTTTTGTTTTGATAGGATAAAATAAAATTACTTTTGGTTGGTAATATAGAGTAATAGTAAGATTTCTTCTCAAAAAATCATTTCCTAAAATAAAAAATAACTTCAAAGATACTTCTCTCAAAAGGTCTTCTGAAATTTTAAAAATAAGTTTAAATTTTTTTTTTTTTTTTTACATATCTAAATATATTAATTATTATTTATTTTTATTCTTATGTCAATAAAAGACCTTTTAATTCCCGTAAAAATATAACCAAAACGGACCCAAATTTGTAAACATAAAGTTACATTTAAGGTGACGCTTAAGCATACACTGCACGCATATGGAATTTTCACTTTTTCAGTTAACTTCATCGGTATTACGTCTCTCATCTTCTATCATGAAAGACAAACGTCCTTTTTCCTTGTTGCCTCTAAATTGGGACCTGGGATTTTAATATAGGAAGGCCAGGTTATTTATTTGATAGGATTCTTTTGCATAGAATGCGCACAAAGTGGGGTGGTGGCGCAGTTGGCTAGCGCGTAGGTCTCATAGCTGAAGAGTTATCCTGAGGTCGAGAGTTCGAGCCTCTCTCACCCCATTATTTTTGAATACTTAACGAACCTTATTTTACAGTCAGTTTGTGACAAAAGCCATGATATTGGGAATTTTAATTGGACTTTAGTGTTTTTCTTACAAAATATATCTAATAATTTTGACAATGCTGGTGACACCCAGTTACTCTCTCATCCCCTTACGTCGTGCACATGATAATATTGAGTGTGCGAGTATGTTTTAATTGTTTTGGGGCCAATAGAAATCAATAATCAAAAAGCGGGTATATACTTAAAAGAGTACGGAGATGACTTTGGTTTTTCTTGTTCAAAGAATTAATTAATGCAGAATCCCACCCATTTTAACGAAGTCTCATTATTCAATATCAATCTTTTCATGTTATTCATTTGTATAACAAAATCTTGTTATAAAATAGAGACATAAAAATTAAATACTTAGACTCGAACATAAAGAGTTTATCTTAACAAAATTTATGTTTTCCATTTTTATATATAGTATGATACTCTTCAATCAAAAAAATATGTAATAAGATACTCTGATTTTGGTCAATAGAATGAGGATCCTGATTTTCAACCGAAAAAGAAAGGTAAGAGGAATGGAGAATATATTTTTTTATGGGAAACTTTTACATGCTTGAATCATATATAATTTTTTACTGTTAATTTCTTTTATGTATTTATTTAGATTTTATTTTCTGAATCAATAATAAAAGATCACGTACATTCACATCATGTAAAAATTTCACGTTGATGATATTTTTACTCGTTTACGCCTAATGTCAGCCTGAATCTCGGGACAAATGAACAAACGTTGTAAGTGCATCCTTACTAGCGAGTGTCAGACAAGACCAACGGTTATGATATCTTTCCAATGTCCTTGAACTTGCACATAAAATAAAATTGCAATTTACAGCCTGTCATCACAACCCTGTTTTTCCTAACGGTCACTTCCCACATTTTATTTTAAATGAGTAAAGTAAAAAACAAAATTAGGAAATAGGGGGCATCCTTCAGTTCTTCTTCATTAACTATCACTGAACAGTTCACACACACTCTCTCTTCCCTTTGCGCTCTCCAAGATGCACTTGATGCCATGAAGAACAAACCCATTACAGAAGCCTTTGTTGCGCTCTAGTTGAGGCTTTGCTCTTTCCCCACTCATACTGAAAAAAGGGAAAGACATAAGAACATCTGTGATGGGTTGCTTCCTTGGTTGTTTCGGTTCCTCCAAAGATGCCAAACGCAGAAACCACAGGCGCGAGGTTGCATTTTGTTTTCAGATTCCATGACCCTTTTGTTTGCTTCCTCAAAAACTGCACCTAAACCTCAATTTTATTTTATTTTTTTAAAAAATGTTCCCCCCCCCCCCCTTTTTCTTAAGCATTTGCTACTTCTGCTGTGTAGTTAAGCGTTTTTCTAACTTCATTGAATCCCAATCCTGTTGCAGCGAAGTGATTGTAGCAGGCTGGAGCAACAAAGTGTATCTTCTGTTCTGGATAACTCCAAAACCGTACTTAGCACTTCATCACAAGTCAAGTAAGTTAGCAGCTCAGTTTCAAACTTTCTATTTTTGTTCACAACAACGTATGCTTCTTTTTGTTAAGTGTTGGCATTGAAGTTTATGACTCAGTTAAATGGGGGGTTTTGGTGGATATAGGGTTAAACCTGAGGAACAGTTGAACCTGAACGCTAGCACTAGAAAGAAAGTAACTTTTGATACCAATGTGAAAACGTACGAGCCTGTTTTGGCGGATGAAGTTGCTGATTTACAGCCAGAGAAGAGTGAAGAAGGTGGAGAAGACGAAGCTTTGGTGAAATCAAGTCAGTTAAAGTCTTGCTCTGAAGATAGTTCGGCGGCTTCAACGGAGTCTTACTCAACAAACCATAGGTACCAGAATTGCCGAGATAGTGATGAAGATGGAGAAATGGATTACTGGGATAGTGATCTTACTGACGAGGATGATGAGGATGATGAAGATGATGATGGAGATGGTGATGGTGGCATGGGAGAAGAATATGATAAATTCGGAGAGGACTTTGAAGATGGACTAGTATGCTCAAAGGCAACAACTGCTGTTAATCAAGTGTTTGTTGAGGAAGTGGAGGATCCAATTCTAACTTGTGATAGGGATGTGAGGTCAATTGGCTTGAATCCGAATGCTCGAGATAGAAGTGTTTATGTTCATCCTGTACTGAACCCGGTTGAAAACCTCACTCAATGGAAAGCAGTTAAGGCTAAAAGGACACCACCATTGAGGTCCCGAAAAGAGAATTATATTTCGAGTCGAGAGTCTCGGGCTGCATTGAGTGCAGAACCAAGTTTCAAGGAACCATCTTTCTGCTTGAAATCAGAATCTGAACCATCGAAGAAGATGAGCCAGGAAATTGCGGTTGATGCCAGCCTTTCAAATTGGTTGGCTTCATCCGCAACTACACCTGTTAAGAAGGCTAGCTCAGTCGCTTTGTATGTGGATACCCCTGAGAGCTCGCGAGGCTCAAATTCAGTGATAAGCCATGAAGATAGGCCAATCTTAGGTGCAATGACAGTTGAGGAGCTCAAACAGTTTGCAGTTTCTTCTTCACCGAGGAAGTCACCGAGTCGGAGTCCTGATGAGACAGCCATTATCGGCAGTGTTGGAACCTACTGGAATTTTATGGGCTCTGCTGAAGATTCTGGCTCAGCAGCTTCCTTTAAAGGAATAACACAGAGAGCAAGTACAAGAGGGGTACAGGTGAAGTGAAATTGAGGGAAATCATGCATTGGTTGAGGGTAATCCTGACTTTTTTTTTTTTGACTGATTGTGCGGGATAACTCAAACCCATTTGAGACAGGTTAGAGACAGAGCGCTTTGATCGGAGGCGCATCTGATGCTGCTTCAAACTGTGTTCCTCATGTGCTTTTCGGCAAGCTTCCAAAGATGGGATTTTGGGAAGAGTGTCTTGTTGGGAATGTATTTTTTGATTCTTTTGTTGTTTTTCTTTTTGTTGGGAATGCATTTTTTGATTCTTTTGTGAATGTATCGTGTGATATGTTGGCTTTTCTTTTGTAATATGTTGTCGGATTAATACTATCATGTAGTATTTTGATGTAGTGTCTCCGTTTGTTCTTCCAGACTGATTGATGAATTTAGTCAAATAGAAGTACAATTATTCAAAGAAAATGCCTATGATGTTATTAGATCTCTCTTAATCTTTCATTCCAACATCAAATAAATGAAGAAAGACAATTATTTAGTCTAATACTTCATGCAGCAAGTATCGGAAGCTTTTAATATACAAAGACATATTTCTGTTGACCATGCAATGAGACATCTGCTCAAAATACATAATGTGTTTCTGAGAAAGCTCCAGTAAGGGAAAAGAAAATCGAACTAGGTGTAAATTTGATTGCAGGGGCTATTACATCTACCAACGCTGATGTTTAAGCAAAAGTAACTTTATATATCTCAATCCTGAGTTTATTCACCCACATGTGAATGAAGTAAATTCTGCAATGTGATTGTGCTGAAAGGGACAGAGAGTGACCATCTAGCAGTAGCAGATGATAGAAGCTCTCTGGACACTTGATGCATGGAGGGTCGAGAGGAAGGATCCCTGTCAATGCATTTTAGAATCAGCCTTGCAGCCAATACTAAGAGCTGGACCGCAGGACCAGCTGGAGGAGCCAGCCTCTTATCTAAGAAATCTTGAAGGTGTTGATCAAATGCCCCAGCCTCCAGACATGAAAGGAACTCGTGAGGGTACCTCCCTCCCAGAATTTCTAATTCAACAATTCCAAAACTGTATACATCACATTTTTTTGTCACCTTCATTGTCAAAGCAAGTTCTGCAAAGTACAAAGGACCAAAAACATAAAAGAGCAATGCAAGTATGAAATTTTCTTCAGGCCATGTGACAACAAGAAATTTCTGGATGTTTTAGGCCAAAAAATTCAAGTACGTCAAACTAGCAAATGAAAGTTATGGTCTAGATTTTGGGACAAACCTGGTGCTATATAGCCATATGATCCGACAGGAGCTGTCCACTGTGACCCTCCACCTTTTAGCAACCTTGCAGTCCCAAAGTCAGAAATCTTAGGCTCAAAGTCTGAGTCCAAAAGAATGTTGTTTCCTGATATGTCTCGGTGAACAATGCTGGGCGTGCAGTCATGGTGCAGGTAAGACAATGCATTTGCCGCTCCTTTTATTATATTTAACCCGATGTCCCAGGTCAAGATTTTTACCTCCTCTTCATCTTGCAGTAACTTTTTCAAAGAGCCTCTTTCAACATACTGGAATATCAAAAACATGGACCCGTCCAAGTAACTGAATCCACATATTGTTACAATATTGTGATGACGAACATTGTTTAGTGCATGAACCTCAGAAATGAAATTCTTTGCCCGGTATCCAGAGAAGTCCATTTCCTCATATTGGTGAAGACGCTTGACTGCAAAGATGTCACCAGTTGGAAGAACTGCCTTGTAGACATTGCCCTGGCCTCCTATTCCTATATAATACTTGTCACTGAAATCCTCAGTTGCAGCACGTATGTCCTTAAACTCCAATTCGTTCCTATAGTTCCATAAGAGGAACGAATTCTTTTCCTTTTGATCTTGATGAACTCTGTGACGACGCTTGAAGATGAAGATTCCAAGTGCAACCAATAGTATGGTTAAAGCAGCAGGTGGAATGACTACGACGATTATCAGCTTTTGTTTATTTGCTTTATTGCTTTTGCCTCCACCACAAGGGCTCAAATTTGCATTGCCATTGCCATTGCCTTCATCATCATTACACAGACCAGCATTACCCACCAGTGCTTCTGCTGGTGCTTTATTAAAAGCTTCCTGGTTTGGGAGGGGACCTTCAAGTTTGTTGTAGGAAACATCAACTGACTGAAGGCTTACAAGTCCATTCAGACGAGAAGGTATTGTCCCAGAAAGCTGATTATGAGAGAGATTCAAAACCTCAAGAGATATCAGATTTTCCAACTGTGCGATAATCTGTCCACTTAGTGAGTTATGACTGAGATCCAACAAAGGCTGCAAGTTGACCAAATTCCAAAATTCACACGGCATTTATCCATCTAACTGGTTCATACTCAGTTTCAAGTATGTAAGTTGGCGGCAGTTTCCTATTTCTTTTGGAATTGGTCCTCTCAGTTTGTTATGCTAAAAAATCCAGAAATTGCAGCTGTAAAAGGTGTCCTATGCCTGCCGGTATCTGGCCCGAGAGATCATTGTTGCTCAAATCTAGTTTAAGCAGCATGGAAAATGAGCTAAAACGCTCCATTGGAATACGTCCTCTCAGATTGTTGTCAGAGAGGTTAAGATATTGCACCTCTGGCAATTTTCCAAGCTCAGGAGGGATATTCCCTTGTACCTTATTGGAAGATATGATAAAACCTTCGAGCATTTTGCACTCTCCTCAGTTACTTGATAACGAACCAGAAAGCTGATTATGTCCCAAATCTATGTAGTTCAGATCTGGGTATATACCAAACGCATTGGTGATGTCTCCATTGAGAGAATTGTAGATAAGTAGGACTATGTATAGTTTAGTGCAGTTTCTCAGGCTTTCTGGGATTGGACCTACTAGATTATTCATACTGGCTGACAAGTAGGAAAGATTCCTTCCCATGTTCCTGAAGGGAGCTTTCCAGAAAAACGATTGTTGTCCAAGTCCACATTGGTTAAAAATGGAGGCCCAAAGTCTTCAGGAATACTTCCTGAGAAATTGTTGTATTGAAGATAAAGGACATTGATGTTTCTCAAATGAACTATTTCTGGTGGTATTGGTCCAGAAAACTCGTTGAAACGTAGGTATAGAAGAGTTAGATTCTGAAGAGAGGATGTTTCTAACATGGGGAGTTTTTAACAAGGACCAAGTTGCAAATCTGATGGTTGATCAAAAGGTATATTCATATACCTTCTTTTATATAGTGTATTGTAATTTTTTTGGTTTAGTCAAATTAAAAAGAAAAAAGGTTAAATACATTTTAAAAATTATCCAAAATTTTTATGTGAAATTCTGAAATTAACCGTAAGTCTTTAGATATCACACAGATAAAATTTGATATTTTTTAGTGTTACAAAATAAAAATTTGGTCATTTTTGAAATACAAAAAATATTATGCAGATAAAATCTGATCACTTTCTACAAAGTCTTAAAATTAATTGAAAATTTTTAGATATCACACAGATAAATTTTGATATTTTTAAGTATTACAAAAATAAAAATTTAATCACTTTCACACTTGATTAATTTTTATTTATATAATCCTAAAAAATACTATAATATATCACATAAAAAGGGGTATGTCAGTGTATTCTATTCATCTACCATTAAATCACCTGGACCAACCTGGTCCAAAACCCGTCTCGGACCAGGTTTGAATCAGCCTCTGAAGTGAACCAATCTCAGGGGGAAGTTTTCCTGACAGGCCACTGTCATGCAATTCAAGTACCTCAAGGGATGACAAGAGACCTATCTCCTTTGGTATTGTACCATTCAGCTGGTTTATTCCAGGACTTGGGTGTTTGGGGTTTGAAAGGTTCTTAATATCTGATGGAATTGGCCCCTCTAAGGTGTTGCTTGTCGGGACTAGGATTGTCAGGTTCCTAAGACTGGTGAATAAGTGTAGAGGAATCTGTCCAGCAATAGTGTCTAGCGATAGATCAAGAGACACCAGCTTTGGACATTCAGAAACAAATGGTGGAACCTCAGTGAGATAGTTATAGGAGAGATTAAGCTCTGTTATGGATGCCATGCCCTTAAATTGGGCTGGGTCAGGATTCTCGAAATAATTACCCCCTAGACCAAGAAGCCTTAAATTCTGCAAATTGCTAAGTTGAGCTGGTATCTGTTGTAACAGTGAATTGTTGTAGCTCTAAGAGGTTTCCTATTACCGGGGGCATTGGATGAGTTAAATTGTTGCTACTCAAATCAAGAATTTTCAGCTTTGTTAAATTTCCAATCCCAGCTGGGATCTCTCCAACCAGCTTATTCATGTTGAGATTCAGTATAGTGAGATTAGGAAAGGCAGAGAAGTCAAACCTGTTGAGAGTTCCATCTAGGCCTGCATTTGGAAGCTTTATCTCAACAACACTGCCACCTTTGTTGCACGTGATGCCAGCCCATTTGCATGGACTTCTGCTATTGGTTGTGAGATTCCATGAAGGCAGCATGGGAGAGTTCAAACTTTTCATCCAGGTTATCAGAGATTCTGCTTCATTCTTTGGTAAAATCTCTATAAGTACACAAGGTAAAATCAGAGTTAAAATTGTCAACTGAATAGTGATCTTCATGCTGGCAAAGCCGTAAGTTCAATGGTGTGAAAGTTTTTATGTCAAATTTTGATAAGGAGCTGGAACGACATTTTATATTGAAGTTTGTGCGTGTTAACCGGTGTGTGTTTTTCAACTAATGTTGACTGATGTAACTATTTTACCTTGAGTTAACTTTTGTGCAAAATATCACAAAAATGCTAGAGTCTTGTGTATAAGACTGGGGCTATCGGCAGTCCCATCCCATTTGCCAATCTATATTTTCCACTACTAATTTATAATTTTAATTCTTTAAAATACCCTCGCTTGATAACTTTATTTAAATTAAACTTAGTTAATTATATTAATAAATTTATTCATATAAATTTTCAATAAGATATTACCATTCTCTATTTTTATGTTCTAAAACTCTTTACTCTTTTTTTTTCCTCTAGTTTTCTCATTATCATCATTTTATTTTTTTCTTGAAAGGTAAATTACCAATTATAAATTGTAACAGACTAAATTTTAATAAAATTTCTTATTTAAATGGCAAAAATCATTTGCAGGAGTTGAGTTCTTATTTTAATATACTTCCTTGATCCATTTCTCATGTTATTTTCTTATTTTTCTATTATTCATATTTTTATAACGCTTTTATAATGTAATGTTATTGAAGCCACAATGAATATTATAATTTTCTAAAAAACAAACAATTAACAATATAATTTTTTACTGTCGGTAAAACAAATTTTTTGAAAAAAATATATTAGAAAAATATTCTATTGTGATACAAATATATGTTAATTTTCGTAAGAAGCAATGCAAAGTTAGATAAATTGGAAGAATAAAAAGACATTTAAGAAGTATTTTTTCCCTTAAAATATATAATCTTATAATAACTATGTATTGTAAAAGATAATCAAATACTAATAAAATATAATATATTTCATATTTTAAGAAAACTGAAATGTAATTTAACACATTATTATATTAATTATGTTTTAAATCATAATAATTAAGGTTGAATATTTGAGCTTTTTTCAAGAAAAGGTATTCTTATTAAAAGAAATGTATAAAAAATTAAAGAGAAATGGATGAATTAATTTTGAAGAAACATAAAAATTAAAAAAACAATTGTTTTAGTGTTTTTTCATAAGCTGAATAGATTGACTTTACAAAATCACTCTACAAAATGTATCACCATAAATTATTGTTTTAAGCTTAAACAGATATGTCCTTAATGGATGTATTGTTATAGTTTACGTTGATAAGAAGTTGTCATGGAAGAAATTAATAAATAATTAACATAACTATAATAATTCAAATTATAACATAAGTAAAAATATAAAACAATTAATTATGTGGAGTGCAAATAAATAAAAATTAATATATTTAATTAAAGTTTGAAAATAATAAAATAAATTGTGTTTAAATAAGGGTAATTTAAGAATTTAAAATTATAAGTAATTAATTGACAGTGTGGATAGACTCTTGAAAGTGCTAATAGCCACACCCTATGTATAATTACACTAGAGTTTTTGGATCCGTGCAACGCACTAAATAAAAACTTTTGACAAACATAAAAAGAGTTTAATTTATATGTATTGACAGTATAAAATAAATTTACACTATCAGCCAATAAAAATATTACAAAGTAACAATTCATGTAAGTAACTATCCACCATGATGAGGGATCTATCGTAATTTGTCATTTTCTAGTATTTTTATTGGCTGACAGTATAAAATTATTTTACATTGTCAGTATATACAAATTAATCTCATATAAAAAAACTTTGGTCAAACATTTGACAAATACAAAAACTT
This sequence comes from Pterocarpus santalinus, assembly GCA_031439595.1. Lineage (NCBI taxonomy): Eukaryota > Viridiplantae > Streptophyta > Magnoliopsida > Fabales > Fabaceae > Pterocarpus > Pterocarpus santalinus. The sequence goes on from CM062532.1 coordinate 67,707,267, forward strand.
TATAATAAATAGATTATATATAAAAATTGTATAATTTGATTTGACACTAACAAGTGATTGATAAATATAAAATTTAGTATACGATTCCATTGAAATTTTAATAACTCGAAAAATCAAAAGATAATAAAAAATAAAAATAAAAAATAGTAAAATAAATTCTTCATATTTGATGTTCTGTTAAAAATTCAAACTTCTTGCAAGATACTAAATTGAAATAAGTATAAAAATTAAAAATTATATAATAATAAATTATTAAATAATAATGATAAATAAAATAATCTACTTTCAATTTTTAAATGATTATCAAACAACTCAAAAAAAAAAATTTCATTTTTTCTCCTTCCTTATTTTTCAACATTCTAGTAAATTAATTTTAAAGATAAAGTTATACAAAACTATTCCATGTAACAATTAATTATTCACATAATACTAACAATTAATTATTAAAAGTATAATTTATTCTATAAAAATATATAATTTTTATAAGACCTATATTGGCATTGAATAATTCTTTGAAAATTGATTGTATAAAAACAAAATGAAGAAATTATTTGAAGAATATATATTATAAAAATAATTTTTCAAAACTTGATTTCCAAAATAAAAAAAAAATGCTTGATATGAAAATAAAAGCCATATAGAAATTTATTTCATACTAAAAAGAGAGAATAAATAAACAGATATATTATTCCATTACTAATTGAGAACAAAAAAGACAAAAACATCCTTTTGGAATAAAATATATTCTTTTAGAGATAAATAGAAGATAGATAATAAACAAGTGCAGATTATACATACATATATATATGGAATTGAAGAGTTTAAAATATTATAAAGAGAGTTCAAAAGCTTGAAAAGTAGCCCATAATCGAATTGCAAAGTACAATAAAAAGTCTAATTCACAATATTAAATCTGCATTCATCCTTTAGAAAAATATTAAAAAAAATAACCAATAATCCCAAACTCAAATTCCTAAACTTTAAAACAACATGATCATATAAATAAAAGTATAGATCAATGATAGGAAAAAAAGCTATGATATGAACTTAACTTACTTGGTTGTGGTCATAGATATAAGAAAAAAATAGTGTAACAAGTCTTTATTTCCTTGTTATTAACCACAAGTGTTTTTAATGTTCCATCTATTGGTTATGCGGGAATAACTCTGACAACAATATTTAGTAGAAAATAGAAAATACGAAACAACCATTGTAGAAAGATGCATATTCTAGAGTTTTGGTAGAAGAGAGAAATATATGAAGGGATAGATATATCAGAGATATGAAAGCTTCTCATGAAAGCTTAAAGATAAAAATAATGACGTTTATACTATCTTTTAATTTCTCATGATGTATCTCAATAAATTATCATTGCCAACAATACTCCTATATATATATATATAAGAGTTTTCATGTCAAAAATCATAATCACTTTTTTAAAATAAAAAGAAAAAAATATTATTCCATAGATGGACGGTACTATAATTTATGAAAAATAAAAAAAAAAATATAATTGAGTAATAAATTCTTAAATTATAAATAAATATATAAAAAAATGTGTGAAAGAAATTTGAATTATTGACTAATTATGTAAAAGTACCTAAAAAAGAATAGTAGTAAAAATAATTAATTTTTAGAGAGACTAAAAATTGGATCGTGATGATAAAAGAATAAGTAGTGAAAATTAATTGGGCAAAATACATTGATAATTTATGTTAACAATTATCAACATTAATTTTCAAATTTAATTTTACATTATTTTTAAAATAAGAAATAATTATCTTAGTAGTGGAAGGATAGTAGGGTTGGTAATAGTTGTATTAATGTTCATTAAATTTGAAGTTTTTATTTTTAAATTATTTTAATTTTATAAATAAAATTTAATATAAATTTATTTAAATTAATTTAATTAATTTTTTGTGATAGAAATGAAACCATATAGAGATATTTGAATAGTGAATTATTTAAGAACAATTGGTGGAGGAGAAAATCAAGGGTTTATATTTATTATAAGTTAGTGAAGGTTTATTCATTAAAAAAATTATAATTATATAATAAAAAATAAATATTAATAAAATATTTACCAAAAAATGATAATATAATTAGAGGAAAGTAATTGATAAGGATAAAATTTATATTTTTATCTTGAATTTTCAAATAACAAAACTTTTAATATGGTGTATATCTACTAAAAATAAAATTTTTAGAGATATATTAAAAATATGAATACAGAAGTATAGTGCAAGTATTAATATGGGATGTGAGTATTAATATAGGTATGTCACCAATTTTAAAGTATTTTGCATTTTAAGATTGAGTTATGGATAGAAAAGTTTTTGTATAAATATAGATCTAATTATTCTAATACCTCAAATTTAGGCGCAATACAAAAAAATTTGGTAGCACTAAAAAATAAATAAATGTATCTTGAATAAAGTTAGTAAAATCTATTTTTTTGTTAGTATTCCTAAATATGATATATTAAAATTGTAAGCTTAAATATATTTTTAGCTCTTATAAAAGTAAAGGTGTATATATATATATATATATATATATATATATATATATAATCCCATTAAATTTTTCACTTTAATTTTGGTTCCTCCTTTTTCACTTTTTTTTTTATTTTTAGTCTTGTTGTTCTAAGTTTTGGACTTTATAAATACTTTAGAATATACATTTGTTGTAACAATTCCTTTTGTCATAAAATATTTTATATAGAGTAACTTAATTTATTTCATTTGTTTAAGTTAATTTTGTAATAATAATTAATTGATCAAATAATTAAATTATAGACATTAACTTTTTAGAATAAAACTATAATTAGCAATAATAACTTCAAAGTATATTATTCTATTAAAAAAATATAATTATAATATCTATAAGAAATAATACTAAATATAAAGTGATAGAGTAAATAATAATAATAATAATAATAATAATATAAAATTTAAAAAAAAGAGAGAAAAAAAATCATTTCAACGACGTCAAGAGTCAAGACGAGAGGAAAGGATATATAAAACTAGGTGAGTTCTCTAGTGCCTTGACATACTTGTACATTTTGTACATGTTTTTTGTTTGTTTGTACATGTTTTTTGTCTATATCCGATAAATGGATGAATGGATGACACGTGCAACTACTCGCGGAGAACCCAACGAGCGACTTAGTTAGATCCAAATTGACACGTGTCCTTTGCTGCTAAAAGTTCCCAATAATCAATAGCTTCGAGTTCGTGGGAGCAAATGCAAAGCAGAATGTCCCTACTGAGTCCACTGGTATCAAGTGATTCTTTGCGGACAACTGCAACACCATATCCTTCGGGAAGTGAAATGCCACCGTCAAAACCTCCGCACTCGTCCTTGACGACAAGTTGTAGTAATCAAACAACAACACGCTATTCATCGACAGTAAACTCCACGTCCCTTCAAAAACACCTCCCAAAGTAACTCATACACCTCTTTTTGCAACCGCGTCACGATCGTGCCAGAATCAACAATTATCCCTCCGATGCCGCTAGAGTAGGGTAAGCATTGTACCCAACTGATGTCGCTATCGGTGTTAATGACCATGTAGGTCAGACTTGGCGACTCACCGATTCCGACTTGAGAGATGTACTTGCTGCTTCCCTAACTTGCTCTGGAGACGATGGGTCCCTAAAGTTTCGAGACGCCGAAGTATTTGTCGTTGTTGGTGTGTAAACGAGTTAGAAGGGACATGACTCGGGCTGAGTCGTGCTCGAGTCAGGATAAAGTTACTTGTAGTCTCTGTGTGAAGGTTTCTGCAGGTATGCTCGAGAATAAGAGAGAGCTTTGATGATGAAGATGAAGAACTCAATTGTTGTTGTTGTTGGTGGTGGTGGTGCTTAAGGTTGAGAACTTGATGGGCTTTTTGAATGGAAGTAGTGACATCCTTGATGTGGTTTTGGGGATGGGGTGTGTGGTGCGAGAGTGTGCCAATGGGGAAGCACAGAAGATGAAGAGGATGAGAAAGAGAGGACCCATTGGAAACAGAAGCAAACTGAAGCAACTGTGCATGTGACTGTGGATGTAAATGGGGATGTAAGGAGAATATGGGTTTTTATTTGGGAAGAAAAAGGGACCAGCAAAAGCATCCTTTTCATGTCATAATGAACGCATCATCCATTCATGCATTCATCGGATACAGACAAAAAAATGTACAAAATGTATAAGTATGCTGTTGGCTTTGTTTGGCTAGCATCACTCTTAAAATTCGATGGGCTTAACATTAAGCCCATGGCGCCTGTAATGAGTGCAGCCCTTTATACTTGATACAATTCTGAGAAATTATAAGAAAATAAAGTTGCACCCTTGTTAACAGCTATAGCTTTTGGTCTAGTGGTAAGCGCTTAATCGAACAAATGGTATCAAAGCAAGGTCATGGGTTCAAATCTCTTGGCTGACATTAAGGGGGAGATTGTTGGCTTTATTTAGCCAGCGTCACCCTTAGGATTCAATAGGCTTAACATCCCAGCCTATGGGGTCTATAATGGGTACAACCCCCTATACTTGATGCGATTCTGAGAAACTATAAGGAAATAAAGTTGCATCCTTGCTAACAACTATAGCTTTTGGCTTAGTAATAAGCGTTTGATCCAACATATGCCAAGGCACCAGAGAACTCACCATAAAACTGATGAGATAATTATCAGCATCCTATCTCCTTCCTAGAATATTGGCACTTAGCAAAATACTATTATGGCAAATTTTTATCCTTTTCATATCTTTCGATTAGTCTCTTATCTTTTTGGTGTATAATGTCAAGTTAAAAATCTTGTAACCCATATACACTATATGTTGTACGATTTTGCATGGAAGGCCATCACTTTAGGCACATTTTAGGTTGGTGGGTCCACCGTGGACGTCGCATTTTGCTGTACTTTGTGTGGTAATTAGCCACACTTTTTTCTTAGTTAACCACTTCTGGTCCATCATGAATCGATAGTTTTGGAGTCCATCCTAAATTTCACCCATCAATTTACAATAAATGAAATGTAGAAAAAATATACATGTGTTTGATGATTTGCAAAATGGAAAAGAAGTTCAGAAGAAAAAGGGAGAAATTTCACTATAATAATCTAACTATAGTAATAATAGATACAATATAATTAATACTATAACTAGGGAGAAGCTTCACAACTTAAGCTTTAGAAAAGTGATAGGGAGATTCACTTGTTGTAGGACACTGTACTGACTCACCACTCATCCACCATTGGATAGGATGTAGACCTAATCTAAGTGAGGTCTACACCCCATCCGATAATGAATGAGTGGTGAGTCGGCATAATATCTCACAACAAGTAAATCCCCTTAACATTTCTCTAAGCTTTATACATATAGGAGCGGGGGTTGGTTCATGGTAAGTATAGTAAAGGGTAATAGAAAGAGAGTGAGTAAGGGGTTCACTATTAGGAAGGAAGGGAGGGGAGAAAGAGAGAGAGAGAGAGGGGAAAAAGAAAAGGAGATAGGTAAATTATTTTAAGGTACACATAATTTTAAAATAGATAACAAAATTATTTGTAAAATAAAATTATGGCTATATTTACTTATTATAAATTATTTTATTTGATTTTCCTTTAGATTATTGCCCTTTATTATTTATTATCAAAGTTTATTTATTGGTCAAGTTATTTTATTTATAGTTCTTTTATAATAATATTACTCATTATTATTTATTATTTCAAGTTATTTAATGTTAATTTATATTATTGTCATTATTATTGCAAATTATTTATTGCTCCAAGTTATTTTATTTAATGTTTCTTTAAATTATTATTATTATTATTAAGATATTGTTTATATAAATATATATCACTTTGAGTTGTCAATTTTTATGATAATTTTTCTAGAGGACCAATATTAAAAGTAAAATATAATATAGTATCTAACATTTAAAATAAGCAAAATTTATTATACATAGACTTGAACTATTAGGTTATTTATACTTTTGTTTGGAATTTTATACTTGGACTTATGGATAGTATGATGATTCTTGACTTATGAACATTATTATAACTTTATAAGAACCATTGTAAGAACATAACTTTTATGCACTAAAACGCACCATGATAATAAGGACAAATTCATAGACTATAATGAGAAAGTTTAAAAAAATTAAATATAAATTATTCGATATGATTATAATACAGTAGCCATGTGATTTTCCGTGCTAAGAAATGGCTATAACCACTATAGTTTAAATGTTTTAGAATTATTTATTATCTATTGAGAATTTTCAAATATTATTTTATTTCTGATTAGTTTCAGATTAGTCAACTAATACCTGAAGAAAGATAGACTCCTTCAGCTGTTAGGAATGTATGGAATTGTGCTTAAAGAAATCGTAGTTTCATTAATTGGCTAAAAATGTTTCTCTATGGCTAGTAGAACTTTAACCCGCTCTTGAACTTTTTGTTATATTTATGTATTTTAATCTTCAACTTTCAACTTTCTGTGTAAATTCAAGCTAGTAGTTTTTATTATAAACGGGTGTTATATTTGTACTTATAAATATTACAAATGTTGTTTTTGGTCATTAAAAATATTTTTTGAATCTTTATTTAATCCTTGTAAATGTCATCACTAATAATGGGAAAAGAGAAAAAAAAAACTAAAACTAAAACAAAAAGTTTAGAGGGGCCAAAATCTAAATGATCCATATTTTTAAGAACTAAAAATATATTTAAATTTAATAAGGCACCTATGCAAATATCTCTTATGCATAGCAGTAGAGTCTTTTGCATGCCTCATAAAACCTGGAAAATTCCATATTCAACTCCCATCCTCCCTTCTCCTGTCTTTGTAGAAAAAAAAAATTAAAAAGGAATCTCTTATGCATGTGAAGTTTTGGTTTTGTGCTGACTAGTTCCCATTCATTGGCGTTGAACCGAGAAAAAGGAAAGGAAAGAAAAGAACAACTATTTTGTAGATTTATGCATGCACCTATTTCCTCAATTTGAAACCGCGTAAGAAGGTTAGCGGGTTGCGTCTGGACTCATTCTCATATGTATGAAATGGTAAACAATTTTTGAAGAGTTTAATTTGTATGTATTGATAAAATAAAATATTTTTATACAATTAATCAATTATATCCTTCTATTTATATAATTATTTAAGTAGTAAGCATGAAATTTAACCATATTTTTTTGATATAATAACATATAATTGGATAACAGTGTAATAATTTAAATTTTAAATTTATACTGATAATATATATAAATTAAATCTATTTTTAAATGATTGATACATTGTAGTTTGTCTGTATATGTTTATCTAACCATATTTTTTGAAGTTATTTTTTATATTTTTAATAATTTTATAAAAAAATACTTTTATATTTATTATATTAAAATAACTTAACAACTTCCGATTTTTTTACAAAAATTTATAATTATATTCAAATATAAAATAATTTTTTATTTTTACTTATGATTCTAATTTTACTTCTACGTCAAAAAAGTACTTTTCTTATAATATTAATCAAACATGTTCATAAAAAAAGTTCAACACGGTATCTGCAAATTGTTGTTCTATAATATGTTTGTGTATATTTTATGTAGGAACGTGCTGTATTTAAGAGGTCATCTTCATATTAAGCTGAAAATGGCTAACTGCCAAATAAATGGGCAGGAGATGGTATAGACAAAAGAGGGAATTCATATTATATGTGAAAGAAAAACTTTGCTCTGTACAAATTAATATTTATTTGAAATTAAAACCGCGTGAATGTATGATATATAAACTGGAATTTCCTCTCAGATTCAAACTTGTGACTTTTGAGCCCTTAAAAGTGGACTAATGGTGAGAAAATTTGAAAGTTTACATGAAGCTATAAATTTGAATGAGAATGCATTAAAAAAAAAAACCTGGTGACTTACAAGTCACAAGATAACAATTTTACAATTATATCGAGGCTTATCCTTTATTATGTTTTTGAATAAATGTTGAAAAACAAAAACAGATAAACATAGGTGCATAATTGTGAATTAAATTCTGGATCAAAACACAGATAGTAAAGGCTTTTTTTTTTTTTTAGAAAAGTGGTCTCTTAGTTCTAAAATCTCTCTCTCTCTCTCTCTCTCTCTTATTTTTTTTAATTTTTTATATCACCAATATAAAAAATTTAATGAACTCCAACTAATCTGATTTAAGTCTTTTTTTTTCTTCCACATAACTCAAATTTGAAGTCTTAATTAAAAAGAATTAGTGCCAAACACTTGAATCAAATAAGCTTTGGTCTAAAATTTCTGTAATGTCATGGGAGGAAGGAAAAGGGGGAAAAACTATGAATAAAGGGGAAAAAGAATTGCACAGGATTATTTTGCATAGGACCCTTGTTTTTTTCCTTTTCTTTTATTATTTTATATTTCTGGGACGACAATTCCTAAGACTATTTAATCATGTAGAATTGGCTGTATGATCTGTCCAAAAAAACTGAAATTTGCCGCGGGTAATCTTGGGGCAGATGCTGTCCTCAGCCCTCCACTCGAGTATGGTATACTAGCTACAAGTTTTTTGGGAACTACAATTTTTGCTTATAAGTTTCTTTGATCTGTAATTGAAATGATAATTAAGAGTTGACTTTGACATGGTGTAGAATGCATCAAGGTGGCAGAATTGAATGGTATACGTCTCAAGAAACAAGTATCGCAGAAAATAGCTTGATATCTATTAATTAGCCAAAGGAGATATCACATTGCACATCCAGCCAATTGAGATGATGAAATGTCTAGCCTTCCTAGAACTCGGATTTAATTTGGCCCTACATTGGCTGTAACCCTGTAAGACTTAGTTGTTTCTTGATCTCCATATTTCCTGTGCTCTATCTATTTCAATGATAACTATTAATGTTTTAAGTAGACCGTTGACTCTTCTCACAAAGGTATTATATTCTCAAAATGAAGGATGTCAAAGAACAAGGACCAGATGAAATGGGAAGAGTCTGCCGCCTTAGCATTCTACCCCACACTGTTTTGAGTATTGGATAAGAAGATTAGTCCACTTGAAGAGATAGAGCTCTCCAAACACAGTTTTATCTTTTACTTTTGCTCTCACCCTGAAATTAGTGCCTACCACAGCAAGAACTTTAGAAAGATCTTGAAATACAACCAAAAAGGCGCACGGAAGCATCTCACAGTGACCCAGAATTGATAATTGTGCCACCAGTCCTGAACGAATGCTAACCCCACTCCATCGAAGCTCTAGCACACAGGCTAAAATGATGGAGATCAATAGAACCATTAACCAAATGCTAGCAAGGTTTGTCAGTTGCACAAAAGAAAATTTTGTTCAGAAGACGAGTCTAACATCAAAGTAACTGCCTTCACTTTTTTACTTTTTTAAAAGTGATGATGAATCGGAGACAGAAGAAAATGATTTATCCTAACTGAGTTTATTTTCCTGATCATTTTCACCGCCCAACATACTAAAATTCGATTTAAAAAAAAAAAAAATTTAGTCATATCTGGTAGCTACCCTCATGTACTGAACGTGAGAATGGGAGCCTGACAGAACTGATAGTTCACTGCATTGTGTGCATAGTTGGTGGGGCTGCCGATGCCATATTATTCAAGTTAGTTAAATGTTACTAAAAATTTTATAGTAGTGCACCTGCAATAGGATGATGAACTTTCCAGTGAAGACAGACAGCTAGTATTGCACACTATACAAGCTGAGGGATGGAGGTGAAGGGTAAACGATGGTACTAATGTAAGCCAGCCTCTATAGCCATTTCAGTTGTCCACTATATCCATATTCTGAATGTTTCTCCACTTTATGGAAGTAAATGATTGCAATTAATTGGGTTAATTAACTCTTTTCCCCCATTCAGTTTTATCTTCATAGTCACTGCTTATGACATTAATGGCCTCTAGTTTTGGTAAAGCACAAGTTGAATAGTTTTATCAGCATGTGGTAACTGCAAATTACTACCTCTCATAAATTTTGTGTAGTCTTGCAGGAATCTGGGAATATTTGTTGCATCCATAGCCATGTTTATTCACATACTCCATAATTTCCATGTAACATTACCACTACTATATAGAAAAGGAGCAATAATACATCCGTATAAGTAAACCTTTTGCTTTACGATGGCATCTTCCAACTCAGTTAATTTCTGCACCTTCCATCTATAACAGCATCCCAGCTGAACTTACTTTTTAGTTTAACTATCCTTTCACACCTCTATTGGTCATTCATTTGTTAGTTCCTGTTTAGTAAAAATGCTTTTTACTAAACATCTCATGGATGACATTTGAATCGAACAATAACTTTTCAACTGACTAAATTTTTGGCAAGGCTTTGAGGTGCAAGGCTGAAAATAAGTACAATAAGGGTGCTTTTGAGAAACCAACAACCGGGGAAAAGAAAATTGAAGAATGTTTGCATGAGATTGCAAGAGCTATTACATGTCAAGTAAATTCTGCAGTTTGATCATTCTGATAGGGTCAGAGAATGACCAACCAGAAGATGTTGAAAGCTCTTGGGACACTTGATGCATGGTGGGTCGAGACAAGGGATCTTTATCAACACATTTCAGAATCAGCCTTGCAACCAACAGTAGGAGTTGAACAGAATGTCTTGCTGGAGGAGCTATCCTCTTATCTAAGAAATCCACGAGGTGTTGATCGAATCCCCCAGACTCTAGACATGAAAGGAGCTCATGAGGGTACCTCCCTACCAGAATCTCTAAAGCAACTACTCCAAAACTGTATACGTCACATTTTTCTGTCACCTTCATTGTAAATGCAAGCTCTGCAAAACATTGAAAGGGCCAAAAAGTATTTAGAGAAATAGTACAAATATTTAAAAACTACTATAATATTATGTGACATTAAGAAATCTTCTAGCTATAGAAAATGGAAATTATGGTCTAAGTTTTGGACAAATTTACCCGGTGCTATATAGCCATATGATCCAGCAGGAGCAGTCCAGTTTGATTCTCCATCTTTTAGCAACCTTGCTGTCCCAAAGTCAGATATCTTAGGCTCATAGTCAGTGTCCAACAGAATATTGTTTGCTGATATGTCTCGGTGAACAATGCTGGGTGTGCAGTCATGGTGCAAGTAAGACAATGCATTTGCCAGTCCTTTTATCATGTTCAACCTGATGTCCCAGGTCAACCTCTTTGCTTCCTCTTCGTCCTTCAATATCCTTTGCAAAGAGCCTCTTTCCAGATACTCATATATGAAAAATATGGACCCCTCCAAGTAACTGAATCCACACATTGTTACAATATTGCGGTGACGAATATTAGTTAATGCATGAACTTCAGACATGAAATTCTTTGTCTGGTGTCCAGAGAAGTCCATTTCCTCATGTTGGTGGAGACGTTTTACTGCAAAGATGTCACCTGTCGGAAGCACTGCCTTGTAGACACTGCCCTGTCCTCCAATCCCTATGCGGTACTTGTCACCGAAATTCTCAGTTGCCTTACGTATATCCTTGAATTCTATTCTGTTCCTGTAATTCCATATGAAGAATGAATTCTTTCCATCAAAACTCTCGTCCTCTTCTTCTTGATCGACTCTCTGATAACGCTGGAAGGTGAAGATTCCAAGGGAAACCAGTAGAATGACTAAAGCAGCAAGTGGAATGACTACAGCAATTATCACCTTATGTTTATTTGATTTGTTGCTTTTGTTTCCACCACAAGGGCTCAAATTTGCATTGCCATTGCTGTCACCATCGCACAGACCGGCATTACCAACTAGTGCATCTGCCGGAGCTTTTCGAAAAGCTTTTAGGTCTGGGAGGGGACCTACAAGTTTGTTGTAGGAAATATCAACCGACTGAAGGCTTACAAGTCCATTCAGACCAGAAGGTATTGTTCCAGAAAGCTGATTATGAGAGAGATTCAAAACCTCCAGGGATATTAGATTTTCCAGCTGTGCAATAATCTGTCCACTCAGTGAGTTATGACTGAGATCCAACAGAGGCTGCAAGTCCACCAAATTCCCAAGCTCATCTGGCATGTGCCCATCTAACTGGTTCATACTCAGTTTCAAGTATATAAGTCTGCGGCAGCTTCCTAATTCTTTTGGAATTGGCCCTCTCAGATTGTTTGCTGATAAATCCAGATACTGCAGCTGTGAAAGCTCTCCTAGGTCGGCTGGTATCTGACCCAAGAGATCATTGTTGCTCAAATTTAGTTTAAGCAGCATGGAAGATGAGCTAAAGAGCTCCGCTGGGATACTTCCTGTTAGATTGTTGTCAGAAAGGTCAAGATTTTGTAGCTTTGGCAATTTTCCAAGCTCATGAGGGATATTCCCTTGTACCTTATTGGAAGATATGCTAAAACTTGAGAGACTTTTGCACTCTCCCCAGTTACTTGACAACGAACCAGAAAGCTGATTATGTCCTAAATCAATGAAGTCCAGATTTGGGTATATACCAAATGCATTGGTGATGTTTCCACTAAGAGAGTTCTTCCCAAGCACAACTCTGGTTAGTCCAGTGCAGTTTCTCAGGCTTTCTGGGATCGGACCTACTAGCTTATTCAAACTGGCTGCCAAGTATGTAAGCTTCCCCCCATTGCATATTCCTGAAGGGAGCTTTCCAGATAAACTATTGTTGGCAAAGCTCACATTGCTTAACATGGGAGGTCCAAAATCTTCAGGAATACTTCCTGAGAAATTGTTGGAATGAAGATAAAGGATATTGATGTTCCTCAAACGAACTATTGATGAGGGCACAGGTCCTCCTAGCTTGTTTTCACTCAAGTCCAGGCTTTGTAAGCTTTCCAAATCACCTATTTCAGAAGGAAGGGCTCCACTAAGTTGGTTTGTGGCCAGTGTTAAATTGATGAGGTTTTGCAACTTTCCAATGGTTGATGGGATAGAACCACTGAAATAGTTGTAGGACAGTTCAAGATCTTCCATGCTTGATAAGCTTCCAATTTCAGGTGGTATTGGTCCGGAAAACTGGTTGGAGTATAGGTACAGGAGAGTCAGATTGTGAAGTAAACCAATCTCAGGGGGAAGCTTTCCTGATAGCTCATTGTTTTGGAGTTGCAAAGAACTGAGTTCTGTCCAACTGGAAAGAAGAGATGGGTGAAGTTCTCCTGACAAATAGCTATCAGAGATTCCCAAATCTATGATCCTTGTTAATGAAGCCATGGAAAGAGGCAAGGAACCTGTCAGGTTATTTCCTGACAAATTAATAAAAGTAAGGTTGGTGCAGAAGCCTATCTCATCTGGGATGCTGGAATTTAGACCTGAGCTGTGAAGATCCAACCTCTGAAGCATAATAAGATTTCCAATTGAGGACGGTATTGGACCTTGGAAGGCATTTTGATGCAATTCAAGAACCTCAAGGGATGACAAGAGACCTATCTCCTTTGGTATTGTACCATTGAGCTGGTTTATTCCAAGACTTAGGTGTTTGAGGTTTGAAAGGTTCTTAATATCTGATGGAATTGGCCCCTCTAAGGTGTTGCTTGTCAGGACTAGGATTGTCAGGTTCCTAAGACTGGTGAATAAGTGTATAGGAATCTGTCCAGTAATAGTGTTTAGTGATAGATCAAGAGACACCAGCTTTGGACATTCAGAAACAAATGGTGGAACTTCAGTGAGAGAGTTATAGGTAAGATTAAGCTCTGTTATGGATGCCATGCCCTTAAATTGAGCTGGGTCAGGATTCTCTAAATAATTACCCCCTAGATCAAGAAGCCTTAAATTCTGCAAATTGCTAAGTTGGGATGGTATCTGTTGTAACAGTGAATTGTTTGATAGGCTTAGAACTTGTAGCTCTAAGAGTTTTCCTATTTCCGGGGGCATTGGATGAGTTAAATTGTTGCTACTCAAATCAAGAATTTTCAGCTTTGTTAAATTTCCAATCCCAGCTGGGATCTCTCGAACCAGGTTGTTCGTGTTGAGATTCAGTATAGTGAGATTAGGAAAGGCAGAGAAGTCAAACCTGTTGAGAGTTCCATCTAGGCCGGCATTTGGAAGCTTTATCTCAACAACACTGCCACCCTTGTTACACGTGATGCCAGTCCATTTGCATGGACTTCTGCTATTGGTTGTGAGATTCCATGAAGGCAGCAAGGGAGAGTTCAAACTTTTCATCCATGTTATCAGAGATTCTGCTTCTTTCTGTGCTGAAATCTCTGTAAGTATGCAAGAAAACACTAGGAAGACAAACGCCAGCTGAAAAATTATCTTCATGCCGCCAAATTTGGTGGTTCAATGAAGTGAATAATTTTTCATATCAAAATAGCAAGAGCTAATAATACATTACATATATGGAAGTTTGTACTTGTTAGTTGATGACTTTGTGTGTTTATTATTTTATTATTTGTTGACTACGACTTTCCTATTCCCTGGTTTTGTTTCTTTTGTTAAAAGTAAAACGCGTAAAAATAGTTATATTTTTTGGGAAGTACATAATCCAGCATTATGTATTACTATTATGCCACACGAACTTATTTTTAAGTCATTTTAAGTCGTCAATATTATTATGTTTTGGTTTTGTGCTGTATACTTCCTTTTTGAACCAAGAACTAGAATAAAAATCACAAAAAATTATCAAACCAAAAAGAAAGGAAAAAAATTGTTGTATGAAATTTGTAGTGAGAAAATCTTGAATGGTATATATGATTGTAAATGTCATCCGGGTGTTTATTTCCTTGCTAGTTTGATGACAATTGACAACTTAAGATGCAGAAAGTTTAAATTGGTATCTGCAGATAGTAATCGTATATTCTTACATTTGCAATTATTTATAAATAATTAGCATTTTGCAAGGTTACATCCAATAAGTTGTACCAGTCATCGTCATCGCCACATACTAGTAGTGCATGTAAGTGCTATTAGGCCCTTGCGCATAATGAAGATTTGCGAAGTATTTAACTCATCATGGGATCATCATCATATGAAACAGAGTGTTGACTGCTAAACGAGCATCACATGGTTTGGACAATAGAACGTTACACGTCAAAGTGAAGTTGAAGTTTCCATGCGATATATTGACATTTGAGGTGTAAACTTTGGACAGCCAGCGCATATTCTAGGAGTAAGCAACGGGCAACATGTTTACATAGAGGAACAAGTAACTAGTTAATATTTACTGATAGTAAGCATGAAAAATAAGTGGGTCCTACCTCAAACTCGAACAGATTGTACTTTATTTGTGAATGAAGCATTCTAATGTCATAATCTGAATACTATCATATATAGGCCTAGACACGAATTTTTTTTTTTTTTTTAAAAAAAAAGTATATATACAATTATATAAATATGTAATTAACATATTGATTTACAATTTTCATATAAGGTTTTTGAATGTTGTGGTCTGGCTTATTTGTTAAATTCTCATCCTATCTTGTACATGAAACATATTAACAGCAAGTCAAATCATAGTTCTCTCTTAATCACTGACCTATTCATCTAGTTACCTTGATGAAGTAAATAGAATCTGCCTGCAACTTTATGTTCCATATGCACTGTCCAAGCAAAAATTAATAGAAAAAATATGCCCGTTCAGATCAAAATATAAGGCTGATTCGACAATTATATATCAAACCAAAAAAATAAAAATAAAAATTATAGTATGAAATTTGTTGTGAGAAAATCTTGAATGATACATATGATTGTAAACGTTATCCGGGTGTTTATTTCCTTGATTGTTCGATGACGACTTAAGATGCAGAATGTTTAAATTGGCATCTGCACATAGCAATTATATATTCGTACACCATTGCTGATATACTGGTAGATTTCTCCATCTGCAGATCCCAATTGCCATCCCTACTTCCATCCCTACATGTAAGTTGTATTGCTATTAGATGCTTGCGTATATTTATGAAGGTATGCGATGTATTTAACTCATCATGGGTCATCATCATATGAAACAGACAGTGATGACAAATAAATGAGTATAACACGGTTTGGACTATATTAACTTCGAAGTGTGAATTGTCGATAAGTGGCGCATATTTTAAAAGTAAGCAATGGGCAGCAAGCTTAGTGAGCATGAAAATAAGTGGGTTTTGCCTCAAAGTCGAACAGATTGAACTTGATTTGTGAAGCACTCTAATCTCATTGTCTGAAAACTATCAATCATATATAGGCATTGACATAAAAATAATAAAAAAAATGTAGCATATATACAAGAACAATTATATAAATATGTAATTAATGTATATTGATTTATAATTCTTATATAAGGTTTTTGAATTTGTGGGTTTGGCTTATTTGTTTAAAAATTTTAAATTCTCAACTTATCTTGTATATGAAACATATAATACGGAGCAAGTCAAATCATAGATCATTATTAATTAAGTCACTGACCTGTCCAGTCAAAAAAGAAAAAAAAGAAAGAAAGAAAAGAAAAACTCGCGCGCACGCACTGTTCATATGTACTGCTACAGGACCCTTTTCAGATCAAAATATAAGAAAGCCCGAAGCCATCTCCGCAAACATTCTCCGGTTCAATTCGTTGTTTTGCTGGCATGTGTAAGTGGGAATGCGCTTTCGAGCATTTTGAAAGAAAATGTAACCATATGAATTCATGAATCCATGGCCCATGTTGGTAAAGATCCTTAGCCTGCAAAGTTTGAACAAGTCTCCCGGCTTTCGAGTTATATATATATATATATATATATATATATATATTCCAACATCCTTAGGTTACAAAGTTTGAACAAGTCTCCCGGCTTTTATATATATATATATATATATATATATATAAAAGAGAGAGAGAGAGAGAGAGAGAGAGAGAGAGAGAATTTTTTTTGATATTTCTATAAAATTTAAGAGTATTAATATTTTTTAGTTAATTATGGCTAAAAATTTGTTATATATCCCATTAATTAAAATTATTGAATTTTTAAAATTGTTTTTAATTTATATATCGGTTCTCTTATTTTTATAAAAGTATATAATTAAAAATAATTTTAAAAATTCAATAATTTTAACTAATGGAACATATGACAAATTTTTAGTCATAATTAACTAAAAGACATTAGTACCCTTAAATTTTATAAAAATATAAAAAAAATCCTATATATATATATATCTTAAATATGATCATATATCTAAATAAAAATTTCTTCTAATAATATTCTTTCATATATAGCAATTCTAAGATTGAATTTAAGACTGTCCAAGCCCGTTCCACTCATTCCATCAGACCTCGAGTTAATTTTATCACTCCGTGCTGATATGGCAAATGACTGCGAGATACAGATAATGATGCCCATATTTCAGAGTTGTTGGTTTATCCAGTGTTGACGATGCAAATGGAAGACATAAAGATATTGTTGACGACTGCTGAGGCTAGTTGGAAATTCAACCCTTGAAAAATGGTTTTGTAGATACATGTATGCAGATTTTATATTATTCTGTTGTCATTTTTTCTCTTGTATGCATTATGTTGTGTATTAAATATTAATTATATGGTCTCTATTTCAGTATTTCTAAGACCAATCGTTGCTTCGTTAGAGTTTCCTAATATTTAAATGTTTTATAATTTTTTTTTTTAAATTTCATTCATTGACATTGCTTTGCAGCAATATATTAAATTTTTAGGAAGTCTCCAGTAATGTTTCCTAGCAAAAGCTCAAGCCTTTCACTTGGGCTGATGAGGCAGCCAGGCGGGAAGTCCGTGACACAGCAAAATTTAAAGTATTTTATCAAAATGATATATATTGTAATATAATTTTTTGGATTTAATTTCTATGTACTAAAAATTTAAAATAATTTTGTACTATTAATTAATAAAATTTTAAAAAAATAAATTATAATAAATAATTATTCATTATAATTTATTTTTTTAAATTTTAGCGGCTGGGAATAAAAAATATAAGAATTAATCTCTAATTTTTTAAAAGTTTTCCAATACTTTTTATTTAAATTAAAATTTTCAATGTGCCAAAAAGAAAATCAATTTTCAAAATTTTTATTTCAAGTGCACACTTTGGTCTAAAACTATTAGCTCTAAAACCTACTGGCACGCGCAGAAACCCTTATGCTTTTGCAATTCTCTCTCCTTTACTGGCTTCACCGATTTTGTTCTTTTTATTCCATAATTTATTTATTTATCGATCAAGTTTCTTTATTTATAAATCTTCTAAAAAGAATTCTCTTTTTGGAAGATTCTAAAATTATTTATCTATTATATTTTAAATTATCTTCCTAAATTCTTAAAATAATTTTTATGAGAGAGATTGAGATGAAATACTGTAATAAGTAGAGTATGTTTGATTTTTGAAAATATTTTATTTTTGTTTCTTATCTATAAAAATATCACCATATTTTTACTTTATTTTTTATTTTTATTATTTTATGAAGAAAATAATAAAAATATTTTTTTTATTTCAATATTTTTTTCATAAAAGTCTTGAAAATAGAAATAAAATGAAAAATAAATTTTTTTATTAATATTAAATATAAAAGATATTTTCTAAACCCAAATAACCTCTTAATTACTTAATCGTTTGCCATAAAGTTCGCAATGGAAGTGAATTGATATTAACAGTATGTAGATATAATGGTCAATTCAATTTAAGAATGGTTAATAATGAATGTTACCATACCCTGAAGAGTCAGGTAATGCGACTCTAGTTTGATATAATTTTGTTTTTTTCAGATTTAATTTATTTAAATAAATTTTTAATTCCTATAAATATATATCATTTTAATTTTAATCCTTTAAAAAAATTTCTTGGTTTTTAGTCTTTTTTTTAATATTATATTTTTAGTCCTTATTATTTTAAATTTTGATTCTTATAAATATTTTATAATATATATTTGATCCTTTCAAATATTGGTAATTTGTTTTTGGCCCTTTTAAATATTTTAAAAATCTTCTTTTGGTCGTTAAAAGTATCAACATTTAATAGTGCTAGATAATGACAAGGACAGAAAACATAATATTAAAAAAAATTAGGATCAAAAATAAAAAAAAATCAAAATCAAAATAACTTTTATTTATAAGAATTAAAAATAATATTTTAATTTAATTCACTTGACATGACTTTTTTATTTGGTTACTCTGCATACATCCAACCAAGCACCAATGACCATATGATTAAGAAAATATTGAAATGTGCTACTTTTAGATTGTTTTTATATATGATGTACCACGACTTTTGCTCTCCTTCAAATAAAGGATCGGAGCCTTTTGAACTTACCAAAATAATAATAATAATGAAAAAAAAAAGTACTTCACTTCCTTGAATTAAGTTATGTGTAGTTTATCATTATATTTTAACAATACGTGAATCAATCCTTGAACATTTTTGAATATGTAAATCAACCATTTTTGTTAATTTTTTCAGTTGTTGTTGATAAAAATAACATATATTTAAGAAAGTTTAGAATATTGAATTATATGTTATTTTTCAATTTACGGATTAAAGAGCACATGATCCAAAATTTAAAGGAGTATAATACACTTATTTTCCATTAATAATGAACAAAAATTTAACAAAAGAGCTGAAGTGTATATTTAAAAAAAATTAAAAGTTAATTTACATCATTTTAAAATATAGAAATAAAATACACCTACTAATATAATTAGATCATAAAAGTCATTAAATTATATATGGATTCCTGTACAAAAATAAATAATAATGTGAAAATAGGTGTAGATTTTATGTGTCAAAACTTCTTGTTATTCAATTATTTCTTTTTTTTTTTACGTGATTCAATCATTCTTAAGATTATCTGGGTTTCCATGTGCTAGATAAGGAACCTCAAAGGATAATATTTTATATTTTCATAATATGTAGTATAATATGTGCACAAAACCAACAAGAATTAAGAGTTATTTTATTTTTTAAGATTTTATCTATCATGCAATATTTATTAAAATAAAACATATCATTATAAATTAGTATTTAATACATAATTCTCAATTGTGTAAAAAATATTTATATGGTCCTTTTATAAATGAAATACTATTAATCAAAATAAATTAACAACAACGACCACAAAAATAGATATCTGAAAATTAACTCAATACTTTATGTCTCCTCTGTCGATTCTTATAATTTATAAACAGCGTCCGTACCATCAAATTACAATTTTTTTTTTGACGTGGACAAATTACAAAATTATTGACAAGCATGTTGATGTGACCCAAAAAAATGGTTGACTTGTAGAGCGGGCCAATAGGAGCTACACATACGGAAGCATTTCAAGTGTACCACTGTACACCTCAAGTTGTAGTGTGCCAGTTGTTGACCTGTTATTATCCGGTGACCAGTTGAAAAAAAAGTCTTTTGTACATGTCGAAAGGCAATTTTACCCCTAAATGACAGACGCAGCTTGGATCTAAGTTTGAGGAGGCAAGTCGGCTTGCTATCTGAAGGTAAAGCCAAGTATGTATATCTAAAAGCAAGCGAATGGCGTGTCGGTGGTTCTATCTACTTCTCTGTTTCTTTCTATTTGTTTCTTTCCTACTATGTGTGTATGTGTGTGACTGTCAGTTGGCTTTTCTCCGATCTCCTATGGGTTCTCGCATAATTTAACTTGGGTTGGTTTACTCTTGCAGCTGTGAAGGCGGTGGAAGAGGCTACAGTGCTGAGGCGGCGGAAGAGTCTGCAGTGTTGAGCAATAGCAATTCAGTTGGTGACCTAAAAGCAAATTGATCCAAAGGCTGCTTTTTCACATCAAGCGTGGTATGTTGTAGTTCGAGCAAAAGGGTTAGTGTTAAAATTTGTTTAACTAGTTTACTACAGTGAAAAATAAAATTAGAACAATTACTATTGTGAATCTAATGGCGTAAAATTAATTTAATGGTATGTTGATTTCAGGTTAAAGAATGTCATTAAGTAGAGGAAATAGCACGGAGAGGGTGGAGGAGAATGAGGTCAACTGTAATGCAGCTGGGTTCGCCTCGAACAATATGCACTATGTTGAGGTAAATTTGTAATTGTTTTGTAGTATGGATGGGTTATATGAAATGGATGTAGTTATCCAGATTTATGTGAAGTGGTAAAATAATATATGCAATTTATTAAAATGAAGGGTTTGCAAGCTGAGTCATTAGGCCAAGGCGATGACATGGACAATGCTGGGGCAGAGACATATGTTAGTTCTGAAAATTGGAATTTTAACTTTGAATCCCTAACAGCAGATGATGTGATGCAATTGGAGTTTAGGAACCCAGAAGTGGCATATGCCTTTTATAATGAGTTTAGTTGTAATAATGGGTTTAGTGTGAGGAGAAGCAAGATTGTTAAGAATGGTAAAGGGGAAGCAGTGAGGTATACATATGTGTGTAGCAGACAAGGATACAGGGAGGAAAAGTGGTTAAAGAAGGCAGATCGCAAGCGGGAGCATAAGATAGTAACAAGGTGTGGCTGTGAGGCAGAAATGCGAATAAAGATGGATCAGGGAAGTGGTCAATGGTATGTATCATTATTCAACAATAACCATAATCATGAAATGGTTCGGTCAAAGCATGTAGAGTTGCTTAGGTCACATAGGAAGATTTTTGAGGCAGAAGTAGCTCACATGAATAGCATGAGAGAAATTGGGATTAGCATACCTAAGATATATCAGTCATTTGCTAGTCAGTCGGGGGGTTTCAATTTGGTTGGTTTCAGGAAAAGAGATTTATACAATCAAGTTAGAAAGGAACGTAATTTACAAGATGGTGATGTCCAGGGAGCGTTTGAGTACTTGGAAAGTTTGGCTGCTATAGATCGTAACATGTTTTGGAGGTTCAAACAAGATGGTAATGGGGTATTGTCAAGTCTGTTTTGGGCTGATGGAATTAGTCGAATGGATTACTCAACCTTTGGTGATGTACTTGCTTTTGATGCCACATATGGACGGAACAAATATAAGTTTCCATTAGTTGTTTTCTCAGGGGTAAATAATCACAACCAAACATGTGTGTTTGGGACGGCCATGGTCTCGGATGAATGTCGAGAAACATATGTTTGGGTGTTGGAACAATTTATAGAATGTATGAATGGCAAAGCCCCAAAATCTGTTATAACTGATGGGGACAATGCAATGAGATATGCGATAAGGAGAATTTTTCCATGTGCCCACCATAGACTTTGTGCATGGCATATGTTGAGGAATGCAACGGTGAATGTGAGTAATCCAAGGTTCACGCAATTGTTTAAAGCTTGCATGTTAGGAGACATTGAGGTTGATGAATTTGAGTTGAAATGGGAACACATGGTTCAAGAATGTGGGGTCAGTGGGGTAAAGTGGGTTCAGGATTTGTATAAGAAGAAGTTCATGTGGGCAACAGCATACATAAGAGGAAGGTTTTTCGCAGGGTTGAGGACGACATCCAGATGTGAGTCATTGCATTCCAAAGTTGGTAAGTTTGTTGAACGGAGGCATAATTTGACTGAGTTCTTGCCCCATTTCCAGAGGTGTGTTGAACAATTGTGTGATAATGAGCTTGAAGCGGAGTTTAAGTCATGTTATGGACATCCAGTTTTACAAACAGAGCTGAAGGGATTGGAGAAGTCAGGTGCAGAGGTGTATACCCGGGAAATTTTTTATTTATACCGTGCATCATTGCAGAAATCGATAACAGTAAAGATTGTTGAAGTGAAGGAAACAGCAGTTGGGAGAATTTATACGGTGGGAAAATACCGAAAGCCAACCTTGACATGGCATGTTCTGCACAATGTAGATGTCATGGAACTAAAATGCTCTTGTGCAAGGATGGAATCATTCGGGATTCCCTGCATCCACATCATTGCAGTCTTAGTACACCTGGATGTTAGTGATCTGCCCAAAAATCTTGTGCTTGACAGATGGTCGAAAAGTGCGAAGCAATGTGTTGAGGAAAGAATTATGGAGGAACCAATGATTGGGGATAGTATGTTGTACAAAACTCGGGTTGGGTCTTTTGTCCATCACTGTAAAAGACTTGCAAAGGTAGCCTGTCTTGCGGATGATGATTACTATGATATGTGGGACAAGGTTGGGAACGAGACATTACAGCTTGAGATGAAGCATGGACTGAGGATGAGCGTACGAGAGGAAAGCAGTCTATGTTATCGAAGAGTAAGGGATCCGGAAGTGACCCGAAGCAAGAGTTGTGTACCTTTGATGGTTGCAGCATCTAGAAAAATAAAACGAAAAGTGCGGTGTGGGCTGTGCAAATGTGAAGGACACACACGGACAACTTGTATCTATATGGGTTCAAAGGCAGGTGTTGGTGACCAAAGTGGAATTGGAGGTGGTAATGAGGATGATTTCTACGAAGACATAAGTATGTGTGAACTTAACATAACAAATTAGATTTAGCAAGGACCAGTTGGAAAAGAGCTGATCAAAATGAATTTTTATTGCAGGTTGATTGTAGCAGTGAAGGTAGGAGGACTCGGCCAAGAAATAGCGGCAAAGAGTAATGGCAGCAGAAGTTCAATTGAGGGATTTCCATTGCAGTGGTCAGAGGGCAAACATTAGGAGGGGTTCATCTTTGGGATTCTTGAGTCCTTATAGTGTTGTTGTGCAAATTTTTGCAAAGTTGTGCTTAAGGGTGAATTTAGTACGGATCTAGTTTGCTTATTATTGGTCATTTCGTTGTCTGATGAGTTGGTTAGAGCAGTTGTTTGTTGTTTGTTTGGTTGTTTGTGTTACATTGTTTTGGGACTTCTTGTCATGCAAGAACTCTGACATGTTCATCTATGTAGAAAGTATAAGTTCATTTGGCTAGCTTTGTCATTGGTGTTTCTTGTTTTGAGTTCATTAGTATGAGGGTCATTGATAATTTAGTTGACCAACTGAAATATGGAGATTATTGTACTGCTTAGCTGGTAAGTTGTCTTTGACGATTTGGTTATAAGCATATTTGTGTTCGTGAGACCTTCCTATTTGTTTTGTTTGGTTGAAGGCCATATGATGAGGCCAACAAACAAAAAAAGAAGGGCATTTCCAATATAAAAAAACAATAGACTACAGCGCATACCCTTTTGTGTTGTCGATGGGGATAAGCTTTTGTTGTTAGCCCAAATAACGTGTCTGATCCTCATGAAATTCATGTGTGGCCTGCAGCGTTTTTGGGCTGTCTTTTAATGACTTGCATCTTCAAACCACACAAATAATAAAAGAAACATTCCAGCAATCACCCAAAATGCTGGGCCCTATAGTCAACAATGTATAGTATGGAGTATCTGTCGGCCTTTTGCTGTAGAAACATTTTGGATGAAGGGCATTTAAAAATGCGGGCCAAAGAATTTCATTGTGCGATTTTGGGACCCACCAACAAGTCAAACGGAAGGCCACTTGCTTACAACAGACATGCAACCCAACACTGGCTAATTAATTTAAAGTAAAATTGTATTCATGATATTTATTACAAAGAAGTGTTCACACTTCTTTGTAATAAATATCATGAATACATTTAGTCTTTAATATATATATATATATATATATATATATATATATATATATTAAATTTTATTAAAGAATTATCTTTTTAAATATTATATAGATTCTTTTAAATATAATCAATTTGTTACAGTTTTATTATTTTAAGCTAATATATAATTGGCAAAAAATATATGTGTTTCCTTTTACTCTATATCATGCACAACGAATGTCCGTAAATCCTGTCATAGTAGAAGTTGGAGCTTTGAAACACAAACTAATGACGGAAGTAAATTATAGCATTGCCAGGTGTAGGCTATGCCCATTCCCATTAACTTACATTACTGTGCATATCAGCAGCCATAACCATAACATATAGCAAACCCTAAGTACTTAAGGCATTACACCATAAGCTGCATATTCATACATGGCGTAGCCAAAACATAGGTTAACTAGAAATATGCTACATCAGTCCATATTGCTTAACTATGGAAGCACACACAAAATAAGGAGGGTAAGGATAATAGAGGGGCCAGGTAAAGCAGATGATCTGCCATCACTCAGTAACAACTGAGTTCCACAAGTTCTCCACCCTAGCTTGCACAAATTTCCTTTGCTCGTTGAAGGATGCGCACACCAAATTGATAGCAGTTGTGATGCGAACCCAGGGTTCATTCAGCTGCGTATGGCAATAGGATTTTGTGAGATTATGTGTGGAAAAATTAAATAAAGTCAACATCAAAGCAGGATGAGCTTAGATAGTCAAACAAAACTTCACCACTCCAGGTAAGTTGGAGGTAAATGCATACTCCATATCAAGCCAGGCCATAACCCATACAGCAGCGTCACGACTGGATATGCAAACATTTAGTCAACAATCATATGGGAAAACTGTCATTAACTGAAATGACATGCATAGCAAGGATGCAAGAAAAACCTATTGCCCTTGTTAGGGATGCCCAATCCATGGACTATCTCCCATGTGGTTAGCTTAGGAGGATAAGGAATGAAATCATTCACAAATGCAGGCAAAGCTAAAATCTGTGACAATACACCACACTGCAATAGAGAACAGGTGTAGAAGGTAAGGTTGATCAAATATTAATATGGTATCATTAAATGAGTTAGCAGGTGTGGAGTTGTTGCCAAGGGCGCACCACAATAAGCATGTTCTTGTGCCTGTCTGCCAGCTTGTCCTCAGAGGGAAAAGTGTCCAGAGCATAGACTTTGTGATCCTTGAAGCTAATGACCATTAAATACCAATGGCCTGCCACTTCATAGAAAGGCACATAGACCTACACAAATGACATACCGTTAAAGTCTGTCAGGATACAAAAATCATAAGGTCCAAAGCAAAGTTGAAGTTTGGGGGGAATGGGGGTAACATGTTGCAAGAAAAGAGTAGAGGTCATCCATGGGTTAGAGTATATGTCCATGAGATCGTTTAGGTGCTTCCCAGCAAGGACATCTTCCTGAGGATGACAATATATTATTAGTAATAAAAAAACGTGGTACCAAGTAAGAAAAAGACAAATCATGAAAATGGTTGTGAGTTGATTCAACTAATTACCGCAAAGGAAGCTGGGAAACACCATGTAGTAACCATCACCCCATGTTTCTGCACCAAAGTTGTTTTCAATGCCATGCAATTTATTATCTACCAAAAATAAGAACAACTATCAGTGAGCAATTCATACAGGGCCTGATACTAGCAAGAAATAATTGATGGACCACACACTGATAGCGACTTACATCTGGATGTGGGGTTCGTCCAGGGCATACAGAAAGGAAAACAGCTCTTGGGAGAAACACATTGCCATAAGTAAATAACCTTTCACTACGGCGAAACAGGGTTGAAAAGTCCATTAGTGATAATTATGACAATATAAAATAGGAGCAGCGTACATTGGTTGAAATTGCAATGTACAGGATTACCTCACATCCTCATTTGCTCCAAAGATGTACATGGCAATTTGACAATCAATTTTGCTAAGGCCCATCTCTGGCTCCACTCGGAAGTGGGTCGTAAAGGTCTGCACGATAGAGCAATTGTAATGCATGGTACAAAGTTACATAAAGCTCTATTACATATAACAAGTTATATAGGAGGCTTGTCCATAACTGGCCCCATAATTACGAACTTAACATTAACTTATGACGTGTAAAGTGAGTGCAATTTAGTCGGGTTTAAGAAATGCACCTTAGGTATAAGGCTTGCAGGGGGCTTGGGGGTTGGTTTAGGTCCTCTCCTCCCTAACTTACTTTGACCCTGGAATGTCGAGCTTGCATTCGGAGTGTCCCCTAAATGGAGATCTGTATTGCTTGATCCATGCACACGTGATCTTTTCTGTTGCCTCTTCGCAGGTGATGGAGTCATGAACAACTTCTTCCCTATGTGAGAAGGATGTGGCATAACTTGACCATGGACATCCTATTCCAAGTGGACAACCACAGTCAATGAGGTAGAATACGATATAAAACAGAACTAAGACAACATGTACATTTACTAAAGTTAGGGTGCATGCTGACTTGAGAAGCGCGACGGTGAGAGGGTGCAAAAACTCCATGTGCTTTAGAGTCTGCAGTCTTAGGTTTTCCACGTACCCACAGAGTTGGGGTCCAACCACCAGCTACTGACATGGTCATCGCTGTGCAAACCTTTGGGGTAGATAATTTTTCATTAATATATAAATCATCATCTTCGGCATCCGAGTTTGGGATGACCACATTAAGGTCACTGTCATCAACAACGGCTTTGCCCTTTTCACGTGCGTTTGAGGGCGGTCCGATGGTGAGTTCGCACGTTTGTTGACTATGCTCACTCGAGGGAAGCAACTTTTGGGTTAAGCTCCGATCCAGTTCTGTGGTTTGGGTTTGACTATCCTTAGTATGGTAAGGTGTCTTGTCCACTGGCGCAATTGCAGAAGTAGACCCACCTTTGGTAAGAAGCACCTCATACACTTTCATTAGTCCAAGTAGTTCTTCATTTGTGGCCTCCAATCGGGTCATCCGGTTATCTAGCCCCTGTTTTCAGGAAAAAATCGGAAAACCAACATTTAGTCAGCCTTGGCGCCAATGACAAAACCTTACCAGTATTCAAAACTGTTGGTTTCATTTTTACAAGGCTACTCAAAAACCAAATGTTGGTTGAAAACTTGACCTCCATAATCTGGATAACTTTCTCAAGCACTGTCGGCTCGGCCACCAGAGATACATGCTGTTCATTTTCGTGGACTTGCTCCATAGTTATTCCCTGTTAAGACAGCAATGCTAGAATGAGGTATAATAAAGCTTTACTATGGCAGGCTAGAACTTTCAAAAACATGCCCAGTTACAAAGTTTTGTTTGTACCAACGATACTGCATGGTTCAAGGTAGCAATATACCTGTTGAGGATGCATCTCAGTGGCATCAGTTAGCTTCGTAGTTGCAGGAGCTCCTTCAAATAAGCACGGACCGCCTTCAAAGCCGCTGCAGTAAGTGAACCCTAAGCATTAAATACAACCAAAAATATGTATGAAAATGGTTTGTTAATTGTAAGGGTAGAAGTAGTGTACCACTGGGACTCATTAGTGCCATCTTCTGCATGTAATGCAATGTTGTCAATGCTGTCCATTAGAAAAGCAATGAAAATGAAGTGAGAGTGGGGGTGGCGGAGTTAATGGCTGGTAACGAGTGGCTTTAAAAGGCAACTTCAGGGCAATGGGAATGGGAAACAACATAATTCTCAAAAATTAAAATTAAAACCTTATGCTGGTGTTGTGGTCGGAGGTAATCTTGTGGATGTTGTCAAATCGAATTAATGCAACGTACAAGTTTTGGGAGTTTAGCAAAAACAATTGGTTGTTTGGAGAGTGTAACATTTTGGCGGGTTGGAGTACGTTCGTAGAAATGCAACAACAGTGTATACCAACTTAATTGATGGGGGCTAATAGGGTGCACCCAAGTCTCCGAAGAGTATGTGCACTAGAGGGAATCGTGGGGTGATGATATTATTTTTGCACGGTGGATTATGTACATGTGTACGATATACAAGACTTCATCATCTCAGAGTACAAATAGGAAGTAGCCGCCGAACAATAATGGGCCAACTTTGGTCGCGATTTGTGCAGCACGGATTAATCATTTGTAATGTATAATTTGGAGGCGTCTCGATATCGGAGCATCTATATTTTCGAACAAAGGGGTTGCGCTGCCATTAACCATTTCAATGTTCTTAAGGCAAGCTTACTATAATAGAAGTTAATCTTGCCAGGTTAAATTTAATTAGCCCATTAACTTAATATCAAAACCCGATAACTGTGGTGATTAGTATGTAGCGGTAAACTAAAATCAACCTTGGGTCATAATTCTTTTCAATGCTAATCTCACTTCATCTGAAAGGCACTTATTAATTGAAATATGAGGCATACCTTGGTCTAACTCTAAGGGAGCGATTTGGTGTAATGCCTGTAAATTCAGAAATAATCAAACATCCCTTGAAACTTCATGCACGGTTATTGGAGCAATATTTTAATTAAATTAGCGTCTACATGGGCCCATATCACAACTGCTCATAGTGGCAGGATTGAAGATTAGAAAGGCTTAACTCCTCCACATCTTTGGGCGTGTATCGTTCATTACGAAATGGAACCATAACAGTACCTCGTTAGGCTTGCTTTGCCCGTAAACAGAGTTTTAGATTTTATGGAACATTATTTTGTATTATGCAATCTTACCACTGGAGATTTGTCCCCTGTACTAACCTGCTTGTACAGGAGTCATTTGTACGGTAGCATCAGGAATTACATCGTTCCGTGTAATAAATTCTGGCAATCAGTACATAGTTAATGTCACATCGTTGAAGATTCACTTACTGCACAAAATCTGCAGCTGCAGTGTATAATTTTTCATATCATATCAACATGCTGGCACTAGCATCGGGGGATGAAATTGAATTTTTAATATCTAACCATTGGAACTGGAAAATTTGGGCTGTGGTTGGCTCGGTTCATTTTCTTCTGCGCTCCTTTTATTTCAGAATGTTCGTGCTCGTCGTCCATTGCTTAAGGGTACAAAGGCCAACATTGGAGTGTAATCATTTCAGTTCTTGATGATATTTATAAACTAAAACATATAAAAAAAAAACACAATTTCAAAAGGTGAGTGGACAGCGATGAGAGCAACCCTTTTCATGCAAAAAAGGAAGCATATCGCATTTTTGTAGTCATAGGGCCGACCATTACTCCATCATGACCTTAGTACAACCTGCATGATTCAAGTTTCGTAGCACACAATTAGCGCATACCAAAGTTTGGAGTTTTTGTTACTAAATCGGGAACAATGCTGTATGTTGTTACCCAGCAAGTTAATCGAACCCATGACAACTGAATCTTTAATTGGACGTTGTTCATTTCAAAGATTCCATACATGGACTAGCTTTGTTTGAAATTGTTACAAAACAACTAGGTTCATGTCCGTTACCTCCTCATCGAGGTTGACGAGTGCTCTGCCAAGCAGCATCAAAATTCAGAAAAACACACGACAAAAATAAATTAAACCTGGGCCAAAGAATTGAGTCCGTGAAAGGATAATGCATAGCGATTGCAAAAAAACATTGTACCCTAATTACATGCGAAGTACAAACTTCAGAACGATAACGACATTACCTGACACATTATCCCCAAACCCAACCTCCCATCTTTAAACTTACCTAGTTTATGAGACTTCTGAACAACCAAAGAAGTAAGCCCAACCCCAATACAACCACGACGTACAGCAAGATATGCGAATGTCTTTCAGATGTGGTATGCGGAAGAGCTGCAAATGGAGGAAGCTCTTCTTCGGGCATTTGTACCATGTTAGGATTGGCAATGTTCGGCTCTACCGTCGCTGGACCAGCATGTACGTTACCAGCAACACTGCCCACCAGTACACCGGAGGTTATTGCCATACGCAAATGGTGGGCCCAGGCACTCTCAGCCTCGGCTCTAGTGTTGAAAGATTGATGGGCTTGGCCACTGAAGCCATTAACTTGCAACTGGCATTCAGGCCAATTGTCATAGATTCCCGGAACTCGACCTCTGAAGACAACATAAGTCTTCTGCCTTCGACCTTGCTGTTGTAGCCGCCGTGTTGCCATGGCGAAAACCTTTTGTCGGAGTGGCAACAGAAAGTGCAAACACGTAGTCTGGAGGGGTGGGTTAGACGCGAATGTTTTGGCTCATGCGTGGGCTATATATAATCAATCAGTGGGGGCAACGTACAGAACTCGCGTCAATTATGGCTTCGGATTAGTCATGAATTGGTGGTTACTATTACTAGTTCGTTTGTGTTTCATAATGTACGGGTATAAGGTTGAGGCCACTAAAAGACAAGGCAACTAAAGTTGCTCATGTGGTTTGCACATGCCAAAATTACGAGGATGCTTTGTCATGTTAACTACAAAAATAAATGACATGAACTTATTTTAAGTTTAATGTGCAACTTTGGGATACGATATCATCTTTGAGCGGTGACATTCTGTTGCCACTTAGGTAATTGCAGTAATTGCAGATTGAATTTTATTAAATATTCAGCTTTGACTAAGCAAAAGGATAAATTGAAACTGGTGTACTAATATAAGATCATTTCCTACTTTATTTTCGTTAAACAATATATAAGCTTTCAATTGTGAAAAATTATTTTACCCGTGTTGTAATACATGAATTAATTACATATAAAATTGATACCAAATGTAAAAAGAAACAGCAAATTTTAAGTTGCCAACTTTTATATTGAAACAAATTCGAACGTAGACATTATAAAATTAAGTATTTATAATTAAACTCTTGGTGACAATCGCAACGCTCCAACGACATAAGCTAAAAAAATCCAAGACTTCAACAGAATACGATTTTTTATTGATTATTTACCTTACAACAAATTAAGTAAATTTTAAGAATTAAAAAAAAAACTCTACAATAACTTGGCTAACTCTCGTTGTATTTGCATCACGTGTATATAATTACATAATAGACAACGATGATTTTTTTCTCCATGGGGGATTTAGATTTGTATGACATATTGTTAAAAAAAAAACCAAAAATTACGTTAAAGCACGTAGAAACTCTATTTACTATATTAGTTTCCCAAGCCGACCCTTTTCCTAACTTTATTTGAAAAACCTTACAGTGGATGCAGTACGTTAGATATCACTTCTGCCACTACATTTCCCTAACCCCCCACCTTTACACCGCCACCATCATTCCGTCAACCGCGATGACTACACGCCGGCGTCAATGTTTACTTCCACCACCCACCTCTGGTAGAACTCTTTCGCGCCAATACATTATCATGGACTTAGTACCCTAAAGGTACCGGCGCAGTCGAAACACAGTCAACCTAATCTCTCTGCGACACACACTGACTAACTCAATTGCAAAAACATCACCTTCTATTAGTTGTAACTGGAATGCCAGCTCCGGCCAACCATGCGTAAACCGCATCTCCATCTCATCTGAAGGATGGGGAACCCATGCCACCTCATTAGTTAGCTGACCGCACCTCATGATCCACGGGCTAACCTGTGGTTGTATAACCTTCCGCGAGAAGTGCCATGGGATTGCCTGCGAAGCATATTATACAACATTGGGATTTATTAGTGTTTATATAACATTGGGGAACTCTATAGGTTTTCTTTTTAGACTATATTGTTAATTATATTTATATTTTGTGGACTATATTATTGTCTTGTTGACTATGAATTTATACTTTGCTGTGGACATGATTAATTTGTAGAGTGTGGATTTTTTAATGTGTTTGGATTTGAATATTGGCTCATGAGTTTCTCTGTTATGGTTATTTTGATTAGAAGTTTCACCTTAGTTTTATTAAAAGTTTTCTAAAACAAATCACTAAAAAACAGTGAAGGATTTGGTAATTAGAAAATATCATAATTTAAAACTTCAATGCAATCAATGCATTAAAAGAATTTTCTAAAACTACAATTTAAATACAATTTTAAAGAATGATTATTTTTCTCAGAACAACTATTTTCAAACATACACTTAATTCATATATTTGTCATAAAAGCTCAATCAATGTGGCCTAATTAAAATTGAAATCAACTTTTTTTTCTTTTTCTTTTTCTTTTTTTAAATTTAAAAACTATAATTTAAGGTAAGAAAAATGCTTAACATAATTTTACAGTAGAGAATATATTCAAATTCATTAAATGCCTATCTATATAGATACTTATAGTATATAATTATTATTTTTAAATCAGAACTATTCTTTTCTTTTTTTATTTTTTGGAATCTATATTGCTCAAATAATATTTAATGGTTAAAAGTAAATGGATCACGATGGTCCAGAAGATGGGGTAAATTGTCTTGTAGTTCACTATTAACTATAGTTGAGTTTCAATATCTTCTAAAATTAACCCACCCTCAAACTTATAGTGTGGAGTGCAATATTAAGATAAAATTGGGGTTTGGTGCTATTTTGACAAATGTCAAGAGTGATTTTTATATTTTATCCTCTTTTTTTCAATACAACAATTCAATTTACCCTTGCAACAAATATTATTAAAATTTAATTTTAATACATTAACAGTGCAAATATATTTTACACAAATATCCAATTATAAATTGTCAAATTAACAAAAATATTTGATTGAGCTATCCATTATCTTAAAAATATTACAAATAGAAACATATAATTGGATAATAGTATAAAATCTTTTTATATTAACTGTGCATCAAAATTAATCTTACTATTTCTTATTTAATTGTTAATGTTTAACAATATATACTAATTAATAATTGCTAAATGATATTATATATTAATTAAATCTCAAAACTTCATTTTTATTTAATTATAACTTGTGAATGCCTATGAATTGTATATATAAAAATAAATTTATTTTTAATATAATGTCAGTATAAAGAAATTTTATACAAAAATTTAATCATATATTATCATATCAGTAAAAATATTTAATTTAACTACCAACTACTTTAAAAGCCTTACAAATAGAAGCATGTGATTGGATAATAGTGAATCAAAATTATTCTTTATTAAAATACTAAACATGATATATTCTTTTCTCTACATTCCACGGAGCACAAAATGTACTGGCATGAAAATCAAATAGTCAGTTAATATTAATTAATTAATTAATTAATCATTTTTATGATAATTATAATTGTTACAAAATCAAAATTACAATGACTAAGGAGTAATTTGTCCTCATAGTTCTATTTATTCACTATATTTCACCGTTACAATAATTACATCAATTACATCAATCATAGTAACTATATCAATTATATTAATTACAATTCCTACTAATGCTCCTCGATGTGCTACGATGGACAGAGACTAACACCAACCATTGTTTTGTTCATGGAATTCATAAGCTGCCTATTAATGTCATTTCACAGTTTAACAATTTTTATTTCTTAAACCTATTACTGAGAACCGGTGTTCTATTGATAGTCCATTGATAGTCTACTTTTGTTACTTATTACATAAGATTGCCTCGTCCAATCTAAACCCTTGCGTTATTTTATTTTCTATCTAAACGGCTACAACTACCTGGAACACTAGTGTTTAAAGTGTTCCATGGTACACTTGAAACGCTTCCCCTACATATACAAGTCATGGACTGGCAATTGCAAGATAATAACTAATATGAAAATGAGAATAACAAAATAATTAATAGCTAATATGAACATGACCCAAATTACACTGAAATGTGAGGGAGATTTTGGATCCTGCAAAGTCTTTAATTTGTGGGGCGGGTGTACAATACAATTCAACCACGGCATAAGGGATCCTTATGACTTGTTCGCGCGTAGGCAAGTGACCGTTGTCGCAGTAGGTTTTTTTCAATATTCGGGGGCCCGAGTATTGAATATAGAGATAACGGACCTAACAAGTAGTTAAATCTAATTGGATCATTATGTTCTTCTAGCCGGACTCCCGATCGGAATATTGAAAAGTAAGAGTTGGTTGGGGTTGACATACATTATTAGTATTATTATTATTTATGAGTTTAATTTTAATATATTATTAATATAAAGTTTTTTATATTACTAATTAATTATATATTAACTTATTAATAATTTTTAAAATGATTATTATAAAAATTAAATACTTTATACAATATTTTTTTGTCTGAATTATCAAGATCTTGTTTTAAAAAAAATAATTATCAAACAATTTGAACTAACTAAGTGATAGTAATTATTTTATATAATATGATAATATCTAATTGAATGTAATGCAAAAATATTTATATTGGTATAATATATCAAAATTTAAACTTATTTAGATTGAATATAATGATATGGGGTCAAATTATACTTTCATTCTTTTTCTTTTTTAAAAATGATTGCAAATTAATTATTAATTAAAAGTTTTAAAATTCTCGAATTTATTATTTCTAGCAAAACACAACCCTAAGTTTTAAAGTTTGCGACTGTCAAAACCAGAAGTTTTAAAGCTTGGGTTTTGTCAATTGAGTTACAAATTGGTTAGCAACAATGACATACTTTTAATTTTTAAAAGTAAATTACATTTTATTATTTTGAAATTTGTCAAAATAACAGTAAACTTTACGCTTGGCCATAATTACGTTCCATGCCATTTGTTGTTTTTTAATCACTTACTAGTAAGCTACACATTTTATTTTGGAAAAAAAAAAAAGTTCACTTCTCTCATTTCTTAATCCACTTCTAATTATGGATATCCAAAATTCAAAATTAGATACAAAATTACAAACCATAAGAAGAATTATACCATATGATGTCATAATAGAAGAATATTTGGGATGGACAAAGAGATTTTGAAGTTTTGGATTTTTTTTTTTTGCATGGTTATTTTTCATGGATAATTATTTTTTATATGAGATTTTTGTGATAAAATTTGATAAATATGATTTTTTATTTTTTATAATTTTTTCTCTCTCATCTCTTTTCTTTTCTTCTCTTTTCCTTTTTTCTTCTCCTTCTCTCTCATCCCTTGCTCTTTCTCTCTCTCTCAAAAACACACATACACGTACCCCATACACAACACAAAAAAAAAAAAGAAATCCGGTTGGAAATATGTTGAATTTCAAATTATTTTTATTAAAATAATAAAATTTGATTGATAGTAAGTTGATATTCTTTTTTTTCTCCTACTTTTTATTAAAATAATAGAATCCAATTGACAGTAAATAAGATCTTTTTTTTTTCTTTTTCTTTCTTTTTATTAAAATAATGGGTTCGACTGAAAACATTCTGAATTTCAATTTTTTTATTAAGAATAATAAAATTCTTTCCAAAATCCTATATTTTTCAAATTTTAACAAAAATCCCATATATTCCTAATAAATCACTCAAAACAATATATCAAAAAAAATCACCCGTTTTTCATTAGGACTTTTCGAATATGAAATTTTGAAAACTCTATTGGCATTTGAACCTTTGAATTGTGTATTTGTTACATGTGTTGACTTGACTAACTTGTACCAACAAAATGAAAAAGAAATATGTAACTGCCAGAAAAGATGACGGGAAATAGGAAGTTTAAGTTTTCTTTAACTAGAGTGTATTAAAGAAGAGTTTATATTTTAAGTACAAGAAGATTTTAATTTTAATATATTGCTTGCTTGAAGTTCTTTTTCCTTTTGGTCAACTTGCATGAAGTTCTTTATATTAGTGTGTATAAAGGATGGGTTGGCTCGGGTTAAAACTAAATCAAACCTAGCCCATTTTTTAATTGAGTTATTTTTCAGAATCACTCGATAATAACTTGAAAAATAATTAAGTCAAACCATGTCAATATGATATTTAAACAACACAAAAGTTTAAATATTATGAATAGTAAAATTATGAAATTTTATAAGTTAGAAGCATAATTAAAGATATATTTTGCAATACATATTTCATAACTAATTATTTTAATACAAAAATAACATTATATTATATAAAACATATTAACTAAAGTATAAAAGTCTCATAATTTATCACTAATTTTGTTAAAAAATATAATTTTTAAAGAATTACATGATTTTTTAGCTAGACTGGACTAACTCGAAGTATGACCTAAAACTAACTCGAAAATACATTGGCTAATTCTAAAACCCTAATTGACCCAACAAGTTTCGGGCCAAATCAGGTCGTGAGCACCTATAATTTATATTGTTGTTAAATATATTTTTTATATGAATTTTAAGATAATTATTAGAGATTAATTTTAATACATTGTTAATGTAAAGAATTTTATACTCTCATCCATTTATATATTAATATATGTGTAATTCATATATTAATATATGTGTTACTTTTACAAGAATTAAATATTTTTGACAATGTAACAATATATAATTAGATAAAATTAATGTGAAATTATTATAAGAGTCAAGTATTTATAATAACATAGTGTCATTGTAAGTACTTGACTCTTATAATAATTTTTGAATAAATATTCTTTTTAGTCCTAATATTTTAAAGTTGACATCAATTTAATCCTAAAATATTTTTGACATCAAATTAGTCTTAATATTTTGGATTTTGATATTAACTTAGTTCTGTATTGATGATTAGATGGAAAATTATTATTAATATGTTTACAAATTTATCTTTATAAAAAAAAATTGAATATCAAAAGGGTTGTCTCATTATAAAAAAAATTCTTAAACACTAACCCTTTTTTTAATTGATTTCTTAGAGGTCTCATTCATTAAAAGCAATCTCATTCGAAGTACAATCATATTAAATATGACACATCTTCCGACTAGAATTTGAATCATGGCTCACCATATTGTGGAAAACTAACCTCTTCTGTTAAACTCAATTCTTGTTATTTTAAACATTAACCATTATAATGGCATAGCAAATATCATTTAGAATTACGTGAAATGCATTGCAACTTTATTACCATGTCCATATGGCATGAATGCTTGATCATTACAATTTGACTCGCTTAGGGCCCGTAACTTAGTCATTGGAAGCACTATTTTTATTTAAAGTTGTTGTTCCTCTTCCTCCTACTTCTTTTTGCTCCTCCACCTTTTTACTATTATGGATTAGCTTGGTGTAGGCTAATTTGATTTTTTTTTATTTAGTTTGATTTAGCTTAACCTAGTATGGTATAGTTTAGTTTAGTTTGGTATGGTTAGATTTAGTTTGGTCTAATCTAGTCTAGTTTCATTTAGTTTTGTTCGATCGAGCTATTCTAGTTTACTATAGTCTCATCAATACCATCTAGCTTAGTCTAGCATGGTCTGGTCTGATATAGTTGAGTTTGGTTTGGTTGGATCTATTCCAATCCAATTTGGTCTAGTCTGGTATGATTTAACTTGATTTGGTCTAATTTGGTGTAGTTTGATTTGGTTTGGTCTCGCCGATCTAATCTAGTATAATCCAATCCAATCTAATCTAATTTGGTCTAATCAATCTGATTTGGTTTAGAGTGATATTGTTTGGTCTAGCCTAACTTGGTATGGTCTATTTTGATCTAATATAGTCCAATTTGATTTGGTTTGCTTTGATCTAATTTGATTTGGTATATGTATGTTAATCCACTAATATAAATAGAAAACTTACCATGTGATATTATACAAATTTAAAAGTAAATATTCATTTATGTAAAATATCATTTAGTATTATGTAGGGGTGACTTAATGAACCTGAAGATCCAAATTGAATAAATAAAATTGATTTTAATTAATTAAGGTAATTGGATCACTTTAAACCAAAATCGATTGAAAGCAATTACTATTAATTCAATTCTTAGGTTTATGATTTTCAGCCAAAAAAAAAATATATATATATATATATATAGTTTGTTCATATAATCTTTAGTAATTTTATATCACTCTTTTTCTATTTTCTAGCATTTGTCCAAGACATTTATTTACCTAAATATTATTAAGTATCTTATGGCCAAATTTGAGGGTAAGTCTCAATGCAACAGTAAGGTAGATCTTGTGATTTGGAGGTTATTAGTTCAAATTCTAAAAATAGCCTCTTCACTTATAGGGATAAAATTGCATGTATTTACCCTCTCACACTTATTATATAGGAGTCTCATACACTGAACCGCATTTTTTATCTTACGGCCAAACTTGTCATGAGGATAAAAACTTGGAGAAAGATATAGATTGTTACTTTTTACTTTAATCTTGATGGCCATTTCTTGAAATTTTTTTTAGAAATCAAACAAATTAAACTTGATCATCTAGATCCTTACTAATGTGTTTCTAGTTGAGTTATCTTACTATGAGGGTAAAGCATTATTAGTGTTAATTTTCTCCATTTATAAGACCCAAGCATAAGACCTTAGTTAAAAGGAATAAGTTTTGGAGCATTTGAACTAACACAACATTGGTGTAAACTATAAAATTTAACTTGTAAATATATTGTTCACATATTTTCTCAGCTAGCATATTGATTGCTATTGCATGCTTATTAATTAAAATAATTTTTTTAATAATAATTATAATTATACAATATGTAAGAAATTATAAAGTGTTTGAAAAAATTATAATTAAACAAATTCTACTTACAATT
Source organism: Pterocarpus santalinus (assembly GCA_031439595.1). NCBI lineage: Eukaryota > Viridiplantae > Streptophyta > Magnoliopsida > Fabales > Fabaceae > Pterocarpus > Pterocarpus santalinus. The sequence continues at coordinate 67,746,099 of CM062532.1, forward strand.
TTATCTTTGACATATTTAAGATTCAATTTTTCAAATGAATTCGTAATGCAACGTATTTATGATTTTATCTTTTTATATTTGTTTCCAATTTTTAAATAAAATATTAATAGTAAAAAATTCAAAAAAGTAAATGACGAAGTTAGAAATTCTTATATAATAATTAGTGGGTTGACTTGTTCTGTTTATTTTTTATTTATTATAACATTAAAATTATTAATTAGTTTTAAAAATTGTAAAACATTACCTATGAAATAAGGAATAAATGATTTTTTATAATTTTATGTATAAGTATTTGGCATTGTGTGATAAAAAGTTTTATTTTTAAAATTCTAAGGCAGTTATCTAATATAATATAATAAAGAGTATAATTCACAAGCAATTTTTTGAAAAGTAATGGTATAATGGTATTGAAAATTTTCTAAAATCTAGAAACTTGCTTATAAGAAGAACAATTGAAAAATGATATTTGGCTATCAACATTACCGTTTTAAAATTTTTCAATTGTTTTTTTTATAAGCAAGTTTCTAGATTTTAGAAAATTTTCAATAAACATTACCGTTTTTAAATTTTATGTCATACTTAAATGGTGAATGGATAATTTGAAGTTTGAACTAAATATATTTAAAACAAAAACTTGTTTTTTTTCCCCCTAAAAGCTAAAAAATATGATTTGAACCTCAAACCCAAAAAAAGAAAAGAGTTTAACGAAAACACAAAGGGCATATCTTTGCATATATACAAATGCCTCTGTCGATGAGGTTTAAATTTTACTTAAAAAATTTCTTCAAAAAAAATTATACTAGGAAGAAGGTAAATTGGCATAATATATTAATGTAAACATTTGTATCTTTCTCGTTGAAAAATACGTAAAATTAGTTTGTATATTAAAAAATAAATATTCAAAATTAATTAATTTTGCTAAGAAGAGTCCAAGGTAGGTAATAATCCTTGAGACATGAAGTTAGCACGGCATGAGCTTGGACCAAATTAACTACTAGCTAATTTAGAATTTGAGTGAGATCCAAACGGTCAAATAAGCATCATTGCAAATGCAACAAATACTACCACTTACTATGGAATGAAGCATGTGAAAGATGAATACATCGTTTGGAATTTTTGTGCTTAAAGTTTTTTAAAATAAAAAAAAAATCACATTGTTAAAATAACATTAGAACGACTAAGTCAACGAAACAAATGAACTGCAAGTACGACTATCCAGCTTGCATTTCTCTATTGAATAACAAGCAATACATTATAATCCCATCACAAACCGCATATGGTGGACCACACCACATAGCTTCGCTTTCCTGGTTGTTACATTACATATGTGCCTTTCGTCAGCAGGAGCACACCTCTTGACCAGAGAAATTGAACAAAAAAAAAAGGGGGGGGGGGGGGAGGGGGAGGGGGAACAGACTTAACAAATTCCAAGTTGGATTCCAAATGTCATAAAATGTTTGGACTAAAGCATCCATTTATGGCATGGATGGATGTCCGTTTGGACATTTAAAAATTGATTTTGAGAAGGTAAGATCAATTCTGATTATTTTTGTTTATATTTGATTTTTCATCTCAAAATTATGGTTTTAAAATTGATTTTAGGTAGAAATAAAATTTTTTTATTTCTCAATTTTATTATAATTGACTTTGGGATTTTTTTTTATAAATTATACATTTAAAAATAATTTTGATTAATATTATATAAATATAAATATAAATCACTTCTTATATCAAATTATCAAATATAAATCACTTTATTTTAAAATTAATTTTAATTAAATTAATTTTAATAAAATCAATTTCATCTAAAATTAACTCTATAAAAATAGAATCAAATATGCTAATAGTCCAACAAATTGTTAGGTGTCATTCAATTCTGTCTATGATATTTAAAAAATAATAAGCCAGTCTTTAAAGTTTACATTCTCTTAATTAATTTAGTTCCTAACAAAAAATCAGTTCAATTGTAGAAACTAATTTGATCACTTGTGTTATTTTTAAGGATTAATTTGACTTAATATAATAAACTTTAAGAATTAATTTGAATTAATAAAGTTCATATCAGGAATTGTACCAAAAAAACAAGTCCATATCAGGAAATAATTTAAACTAGACTAAATTAATTAAAAGAAGGTAATTTTAGAAATTAAATTATTATTTTTTAAATGCCGAGGACGAAATTAAACGATGCTTAGAGACTAAATAGAGCATTACTTCAGATTTGACTATTCCCAAACCTTGACAGATATCGATTCTTTTGTATAAGAGAGGAAAGCATCATTACCTCCAATGCAAAGCTTTCAACACAGAAACCGTACACGCTGGATGAGACATGACAACCTTCCAAAAGACTCATTCTATTCTCTTTCACATACTCCTCATATCCTTGCTTCCATTGAAAATCACAGCATCACCAAGAACAGAAGCAGAAGCCCTTGTCAAATGGAAAAACAGCCTATCCCCACCTCTTCCTCCTCCTCTCAACTCATGGTCCCTCACCAACCTTGGCAACCTTTGCAGCTGGGATGCCATTGTTTGTGACAAAACAAACACAACAGTCTCAGAGATAGACCTCTCTGGTGCCAATCTCAATGGGACCCTTAATGCCTTGGCTTTTGCTTCCCTCCCAAACCTCACTCACCTCAACCTCAATGGCAACAGTTTTGGAGGGTCATTACCATCTGCAATTGGCAACCTCTCCAAGCTCACTTTCTTGGACTTGGGAAACAACTTATTTGGAGACACACTGCCTTCTGAGCTAGACCAGTTAAGGGAACTTCAGTATCTCAGCTTTAACAACAACAGTTTCAATGGTACCATTCCCTATCAACTGACAAATCTCCCCAAGGTATGGCACCTGGACTTTGGATCAAACTACTTTGTATCTCCTCCTAACTGGTCTCAATATTCAGGCATGCCTTCATTAACACACCTTGACTTGGATCTCAATGATTTCACTTTTGATGAATTTCCAAGTTTCATACTAGAGTGCCACAACTTGACTTTCCTTGACCTCTCTCAGAACAATTTGAATGGCACAATACCAGAATCCATCTATACCAATTTGGTCAAGCTTGAATACCTCAACCTCACAAACTGCGGGCTTGAAGGACCACTGTCATCCAATTTGTCCAAGCTCTCGAATCTGAAGCATCTTCGTATAAGTAATAACAACTTTACTGGTCCCATTCCCACAGACATAGGATTGATATCTGGGCTTCAACTTCTTGAATTGAATAACATTTCAGCCCGTGGGGAAATTCCTTCTTCCCTAGGCCAACTCAGGGAGCTAAGGGTTCTTGATCTCCGTAGTAATTTTTTGAACTCTTCAATCCCTCCTGAGCTTGGCCTGTGCACTAATCTAACCTTCCTTGGTTTAGCAGGCAATAATCTTACTGGCCCCTTGCCTTTATCATTATCTAATCTGTCCAAAATATCAGAGTTGGGATTATCAGAAAATTCCTTTTCTGGTCAAATTTCTGCATCACTGATCTCTAACTGGACTGAGTTGATGTCTCTGCAAGTCCAAAACAATAAATTAACCGGTGAGGTTCCTCCAGAGATTGGCCAACTGAAAAAAATAACCACCCTCTTTCTGTACAATAATCAGTTCTCTGGTCAAATGCCTGTAGAGATTGGAAACCTTAGGGAAATGACAGCGTTTGACCTTTCGCAAAACCACTTTTCTGGTCCTATTCCTCCAACCATCTGGAATCTTACAAACATTACAATCATGAATCTTTTCTTCAATGAGCTCTCTGGAACCATTCCCAGGGATATTGGAAACTTAAACTCACTGCAAATTTTTGATGTCAACAATAACAATTTGCATGGAGAGTTGCCAGACACCATAGCTCAACTAACTGCTTTAAAACATTTTTCTGTGTTCACCAATAACTTCTCGGGCAGCATTACTGGAGATTTTGGAAAGTATAGTCCTAATTTGAATAATGTCTTCCTTTCAAACAACAGCTTCTCAGGAGAACTGCCACCTGACTTGTGTCGTGGTGTGACGCTACAGATTCTGGCAGTCAATAACAACAGCTTTTCCGGGCCTTTGCCAAAGTCCTTGAGAAATTGTTCAACACTAACTAGACTTAGGCTTGATGAGAATCAACTCTCTGGAAACATCACAGAAGTATTTGGGGTTTATCCAACTCTTATTTTTATCTCACTAAGTGGAAATCAGCTTGTTGGTGAGATCTCCCCGATGTGGGGTGAATGTGTCAATTTAACCAGGATGGAAATGAGTAGAAACAAACTTTCTGGAAAACTCCCATCTGAACTGAGTAAGTTGAGTATATTAGAGTATCTAAGGCTGGACTCCAATGAATTCACGGGCAATATCTCCCCTGAAATGGGAAACCTAAACAAACTGTACATGTTCAACTTGAGCAGGAACCATCTGTCAGGAGAAGTCCCCAAGAGTATTGGCAGATTGGCTAAACTTAATTTTCTTGATTTATCAGATAACAAGTTCAGTGGAAGCATTCCTAAAGAGATCAGTAATTGTGATGGCTTACTGAGCCTGAATTTAAGCCATAACAATCTATCAGGGGAGATACCATCTGAACTTGGCAATCTGGTCTCACTCCAAATCGTCTTGGACCTCAGCAGCAACTCTCTTTCAGGGGAAATTCCTCAAAACCTCGATAAGCTTGCATCATTGGAGGTTCTCAATGTCTCACACAACCATCTGTCGGGTACAATCCCAAAATCCTTGTCAGGCATGCGCAGCCTTCAATCTGTTGACTTTTCTTACAACAACTTGGCTGGTCCAGTCCCAACTTTCGGTATTTCCCAAATAGCAAATGGTGAAGCTTATGTTGGGAACCCTGGTTTGTGTGGTGAAGTAAAAGGTTTACATCATTGCTCCACAGACAAATCTGGAGGAGCTAACAAAAAGGTTCTTCTTGGTGTTATTATACCAGTTTGTGGATTACTACTAGGGATGATTTGCATTGGAATCCTTGTATTCCGACGGCAAACTAAACTCCTTGATGAAGAGTCCAAAATCACTGAAAATAATGATCAATCTATTAGCATGATATGGGGAAGAGATGGAGAATTCACATTTGCTGAACTTGTCAAGGCCACCAATGACTTCAATGACAAGTACTGCATTGGAAAAGGAGGATTTGGAAGTGTTTACAGGGCAGAATTACCTACAGGTCAAGTTGTTGCTGTCAAAAGGCTCAATACCTCAGACTCTGACGACTTTCCAGCAGTGAATCGCCAGAGTTTTGAGAATGAGATTAGAACACTTACAGGAGTGAGGCACCGCAATATAATCAAGCTTTATGGGTTCTGTTCCAGGAGGAAACAAATGTTCTTGGTTTATGAATATGTAAATAGAGGAAGTTTGGGTAAAGTGCTGTATGGAGAGGAAGGAAAACTGGAGCTAAGCTGGTCCGAAAGGGTGAAAATTGTGAAGGGAATAGCACATGCAATTGCCTACCTGCACAGTGATTGCTACCCACCAGTTGTGCACCGAGATGTAACATTGAACAACATACTGCTGGACTCAGACTTTGAACCCCGTCTTGCAGATTTTGGCACTGCAAAGCTGTTAAGCTCCAACACTTCAAGTTGGACCTCAGTGGCCGGTTCCTATGGCTACATGGCTCCAGGTACACACTACTACTGCACACTCTAACCAATTTAAATTCCAGTGTAACCCGCATATATACTCTTGTCATATATACATTAAAGGGTCACTAACAAAATTTGAAATTTGCAGAGTTATCACAAACCATGAGGGTCACTGACAAGTGTGATGTGTATAGTTTTGGGGTGGTGGTATTGGAGACAATGATGGGAAAGCACCCTGGAGAACTCTTGACAGACCTGTCTTCAAACAAGTCCTTGTCATCAATGGAGGATCCACAGGTGCTTCTCAAGGATGTGCTAGACCAAAGGCTTCCAACTCCAACGGGCCAATTAGCTGAAGCAGTGGTGTTCACAGTGACCATAGCTTTGGCATGCACGCGTGTGGCTCCAGAGTCTAGACCCATTATGCGTTCTGTGGCACAAGAGTTATCGGCTAATACACAGGCTTGCCTTTCCGAGCCATTTGACATGATAACCATGAGCAAGCTTACAGTATTTCAGAAATAAAATCATGTAGGACTATGAGGGGCTTTGCATTTGCAATAACTAGTCTTGCATGAAGCAGGTTTGTTTGTAATTATATGTATATATTTTGGCCTTATAGTTATATAGGAGTATTTTACATGGAACCTTTTTTCTTTTAACTTCTACTTAATTATTTTATATTTCTGGGGTTATAATGCTTGAGACTATGTGATCTTGTAGTTGCTTCCATGATCTGTCCAAAAAAACTGAATTCTGCCGTGAGTAATCTGGAGGCAGATGCCACCCTCAGCCCTCACTTTTTAATATGGTAAATTGGCTATAAGTTTTTTGTGGACTACAATTCTTGCTTAGAATATTCTTTGATCTATATCTGAAATGCTAATTAAGAGTTGACTTTGACATGATGTTGAATGCATCAAGGTGGCATAGTTGTATGGTTTAATCTCAGTAATCAAGTTTCATAGAAATTTATTAATTAACCAAAGGAGATATCATATTGCACATCCAGGCAGTTAAGAATATGCTCGAAACAATTATAATGAAAAAATGTCTCCTAGAACTCGGATTTATTTTTGCCCTACATTGGCTGTAGCCCTGTAAGACTTAGCTGTTTCTTGATTTACATATTTCCACTATTTGAATAATAACTAGCAATGCTTTATATAGACCGTTGACTCCTCTCACAAAGGTATTATGTACTCAAAAATGAAAGAAATCAGAACCAGGACCAGATGAAATGGGAAGACCCCACCGCGTTAGCATTCTACCCCACAGTGTTTTGAGTACTAGACCAGTTTGCTTGGGCAAGAAAATATCAAACCGGAACCAAATCATTGAGAGAATTAGTGCTAGAAGTATTGACCAAAGCAAGGTCCAAGACATAAAATTTAAACATCAATTAATCAAATTGCAACTTGTACATATTTGACAAGTTTGAGTTTAGAAGAATGTCCCTTCCATCAAAGAATACAGCATTGTGATTAGAAATATCTATCATGGTTATCAACATCTTCAAATCTTTTTGTAAATTACACATAACAAAGTTTCTTTCCAAGCTGGGGATCCGTTTAAAAACGCGTAGCCTCCCTTAGAGCATTGTTATTATTAATGTAGTGGTCACAACCCAGATTCAACACAAAAGGTGCATTGGTAAGCACAGCAGGAACTCGAAGCTTGAGGATATACAGCATTGTAAGAAATAGCTTTTCCAATATCTTTGTGTTACTAGAATTAAACAATATAATTGAAATTTGAGCTACTTACCAGAGCATTCATGGAACTAGCATTTCCCAGACCTGCAAAGGCAAGTCCACGTAGTATACCATATGCTATTTAGTTCTTTAGTTTATTGATATATCCAGGTTTTGAGGAAATGTTGCAATAGGAATTTTTGAGAGTTGAGGCTAATATTAGAGGAACATAATGAAGAAATGGATGGTTGTTACAGGATTTGTGTAAAATTTGTGAGCTACTTTATTTGTATAAATAACATAACTCAAAATTCAAATGTCAGTTTGTTCCTTCTGTCTTCAGTTCTGTAATGCAAAAATAAATCCAGGTTTCGAGGAAATGTTGCAATAGGAATTTTTGAGAGTTGAGGCTAGTATTAGAGGAACATAAGGCAGAAATGGATGATTGTTACAGGATTTGTGTAAAATTTCTGAGCTACTTTATTTGTATAAATAACAACTCAAAATTCAAATGTCAGTTTGTTCCTTCTGTCTTCAGTTCTGTAATGCAAAAAAAAAAAAAAAATGTACATGAAACAAGAAATAACTGGAGGATGCAATTGCCGAACCTGAATCATTCCTGGATGATCATGAGAGTCATTCACAGGCCATGTATTACCATCCTGCATCACCGTGAGAAACAGTTCCATGCGAAAGAGAATTCTGGAGAAAGGGTGAGAGTGACAGAATCTCAACGAGAAACGTTATTAATGAGAATAGAATGAATCTTTTGCATACATCCTATCCTAGACATAGCCCTAGGTACTAGCCAACTAGCTGTCATGTCAGTTATAACTAACTCTTCAACTGACATCAACGGCTAGTTTGGATTAAAAATGGTGTTGCAGCAGCTGCTCGACCTTTCTGATGAGGCATATACAGTAACAGCTTAATTGCTAGTGTTCTGTTCTTTTTTCGGTAAATTTCTAGTATTCTGTTCTGATAGTAACAGAGTAGATGATGTGATTAACAGTTTAACGCAGCTTACAACATACAAAAATGGTTTGAAACTGGTCAAGAGTGTTGCCTCTTGCCTGCATTTTAAGCTATCCTCTTTCTGTTCCCTTTACGTCTCAGATATCTAAATATGTGTAGTGCCTTTCTTTTATTATACCTGGCAACCTTAAAACATTTAACTTTTAATTTTTTTATTATTATTATGAATTTAATTTAAATACACCGACAATGTAAAATAGTTTTACACTGTCAACCAATAAAAATAGTGGAAAGTGCCAACTCATCAAAATAACCGCCTATTATAATGAGGGACCCACCATGAATTCTTACTTTCCCCTATTTCTATTGATTGACAGTGTGAAATTATTTTACACTGTCAGTGTATACCAATTAAACTCTATTATTATTGGTCAAGGGAGAGGAATTTTGTTTTTCTTCTGTTTTTCAAGGGAAGAGGGGTCAGACCGGATTGTGGCGCTTGACAATTAGTTTAAGTGAAAAGAGATTAAAAAAAAAAAAGAGTTTTTCCTTACCTAATAACATAACTTTTGGTCTAATAAAAAAGCATTCGATTGAACAATAACAAATAATAATTTAATAATAAACGGATTATGATTTAAATTCAACAATGATACCATGCTTTTCTCTAATGCACATTTTACTTACGTAGGAGCATCTTTTTTTTTTTTTTTTTTGAAAAAACGAAATTTTTTGACGTCACATAACGGCTTCTCGAAGCAGTTCAATTGTTATAGTTTATATCTGGCTAGCTTATTTTTATTCATTTGGTAATATGGTTCGGCTTTGGTATGCATGTCATTTCTCCTACTCCAGCTAAGACGATAGGCTTCCCATTGTCTTCATGACTACTTCGCCTACACGCTACAATTGAAAGGTATGCCTCTATTCCAAGTGAAACAAATGGCCAATTGAAGTAAAGCAGAAAACGAATCCTGTCCTGCAGAATTAGAGACACAGGAGATACTAACCATCATTAGGGCCACCTGCAAATATGTCCTCCAGTACAGTAATTAGTAAGAAGAACCAAGGTAAAAAACTAGAACTCTACCCTTTTTTTCATTTTTCATTTGGGTGCAGCTAAAGAAAGAGTTCAAATTAGAGATGCTGTACATACCATCCTAGAAATTTGGTAAGATATTGTCCTAATTCCTCGCCCATGATTTGGGGTGTATCCATTATCTGTGCTATACACTAGAATCTCATCCCAACCAGGATACCAAATATAGATGTTGAAGGACGCCATGATCAAAACTTTGACTCATCATTTTTTTAACTAAATTAAAGGTAAACATGCAAGTCCTCATTGAACACAACAGGACAGGAGGAACTCGTAAGTTATGGAGCTCTAGACATCAATCAGATTAGTCTTCCTTACTAAAATAAAATCTTTAATGAATCACTATTGTCTTGCCAGTTCAATGCTGATTCAGCAGACCATATGGCTCACTCATCTGTCCTTAGACGCTTTGGGGCTTGACCACTATCTTCACTTTCTGAAGCATGTTGCTTAGGATCCTCAGAAGCTTGACTTTCAAGAGCATCCTGCTTTCCACCTACTTCTAGCGAATTTTTCACAACTGCGGCATTACCATTAGCTTGATCAGGTCCTGAACTGCGAAGGCCCACTTGGGAGGATTCCAATTCACTTTTGGCAGGAGAATCTTTCATGGCATCAGAAGACACTCCAGATGTACTCTCAATGGCAGATGATGATGCCTTGAATGGTTCAATGCCAGACTTGCATTGCTTCTCAAACATCATCTGGAGATACCTTCCTTGTTCTTCTATTCGTAACTGCAGATTTCTTTGAATCTGATGCAGCAAAAAGAAGGGGAAGAACTATATAAGACCATGGAAAAGACACGACACACATAACAGAAACGAGTGTAGAGCATTGACCAACTCATCTCTGTCATATATTAGTATATTACATAAGCACCATAGCCCTAAATTCCAAATAATGTTACAGAAATTAGATCCGTGTCCATTGAATAAACAAAAGTTCTCGCTGATGTTGCCAGAGATACCCGTATTCCAAGTGGCTGAATATAGTAAGATTATTCTTCTGTTCCTCTTAAAATCAAAATGGAAAAATGGAAAACAAGCTTCAAGAGAAAGTCCACAAGCCTTAAAGGATATGCTTTGTGTATTGTTAGTACCTAATTTCGAATCCATAGCAAAGACAAACAACTGAATTTCAATGGCTAAGAGCATAAAGACAATTAACATTACCTCTTTTTGCTTTTTAAAGTAGCTTGCCAATTTTCATGTAAGCTATTCTGGGTTGTTCAGCGATTTCTGGATACGTCTATCTGGCTTGGAGGTTATAAAGGTATTGGGAGTATAGAGGACAAAAAAGTGCTTTGGCATTGCGCTCTTTTTAATGGGAGTCCAGTGTATTTGTTTGAGGAGTGATTTCACAAATTTTACCAATACTTATATTCCTCCGCAGCTGTTATTGGGATAGGGGCTTGGCTGCTCTTTCGAGCTGATGTATTTTGCTTCTCCGTTCTCTTTGCTGCTGTTTTCTTCATAGCTTTTGGAGGATTCATGATCCTCCTTTTTCCTACTCTTTCCCTTCTTAACAAAATCTTAACCAGAAAAAAAAAAAAAAAAAAAAAAGACACCACTAGTATCTATAATGATATATGAAACTAATCTAATGACTATTGCGATATTCACATTTTTTTTTAATGCATATTAAACTGATCATCTATTGAAAACTACAATTTTGCCACTAAGACACATTTTAGTTAGACAACTTTGCACTTAAAAGACAGGAATTAAAATACAAAACTGAGAGGAATAATAAACAACATTAACTCCTTTCTTTCTATGTGCGTCACATTCCTTCAATTCCTTTCACCAAGCTAACAAACATCACTAGAAGTTCATTTCAATACCAGTAAATCCTAAAATTTTATTCTCATTAATCCCACTAGCTATAAATGATGAATTTCTATAGTCATGGCAACTGCAACAGAAATAAAGCTTCCAAGAATAGCCTTTGAATCACATCTCTACTCTTTTAACAATTCATCAAACATATCCAGAAGGAAATTTCTAAACAAACAAAGTTCATACCTCAAGCTGTTCATGCAAGCGCTTCTGAACCTCCATCTGCAGTCGCAGAGCTTCAGTGATCTCAATACCGCTGTAACAATGCAATGATAAAGTCAGGGGGGGGGATTTACTACTCATGTCTGTTCATATCTGTGTATGAAATTTGACCAAAAACTTTACATAGAAACATCAAATATCAACCCTCTTTCAGCATGAATCCCTAAATTCTCCCATAATATTCGTTTCTGTGCATATCTGTGTCTAGATCACTGAATCCTCTTAAAAGTTCCCTTCCTGATCCTTATATTCTAGCCCACTAATGACCTCATTGCAAATTGTATTGATGCCCTGTCTAAAAGCCCTCCTCTTTTATTTTATTTCATTCTTGAAGCTTCCTCTAATTTTCTATTTATCTGCTTCTGTTCTCTTCTCAGATTAAGCAAAAAGTTGGGAATAATTACTGCCAGCAGAAGAAATAAACGTACAGGGCCAAAACTCCTCACAAGTTAAATGCCAGTTTTGTGAGTGTTAGTGTCAACCTCTGGAATGCAGTTACTAGCTAGCATAACTGGACAAGCAACTTCACCCCCCAAACAAAACAAATGACTCATCAATGATAGCAGGAAAACTTATGCCCACATTTCAAGTCAAAAGCAACATTCTCTTATATCTTTAGGTTGATTTAAACATTGATGGTAAAAGTGTAGGAGCCACATATAAAGTACAAACTATTTAAAATCTATGGAGGATGTTTGTACTAACAATGTCACATTACATTAGAGAACAAAATGTTGTTTAACAATTTGATGTATCAATAGTCATAGAAATACAGCAATACTACATACCAGTAGTTACATAAAATAGCAGTAGATAGTTTACTTACGTTTTCAAATCTAGAGATGACATCTCTTCAATGGGACTTAGTTTCTTCTCCACAGATCCTGCCAACAGTATGTAACAAGTCAACATATTGTCCTTTATCTAACAACACGTAGAAGGAGCATTGCTCTAGATTTCAAGGAAAAGACTCAAGACACACTACTTCCAGACATCAAATGCAGAACACAGGTCAATAACAGACTTCATAGAGCTAGGTCTCATAATCGTTACAACATACAAATCTTAATTTAAAATTAAATTTTAGGAAATTATAGATACTAGTACTTAATTATATATCTGAATATTCAAAACTCTATAATTCTTTTGTTTTCACATAGAAAATAAAATTAAATCATGGATATTCGTACATGCTAGTGCATAGCGTGATACTCGTATGTATGTCCAAATATATGGCACCGATAGCATAGATTTCTCACCAAATTGCCAAATCCCCTTGTCTAACTTTATTGGGTACAATATTTGTATCTATATGTGCAACATAGCTTCTAGAAACAAGTTACATTTAGCAACTTCACAAACTCATTATGCAAAGTACAGGAAAAGAAACCATGGGAACTTGCATGTCAAACAGTTTCCTTATACAGCAGCATGAAAAGGAAAAGAAAATTCGACACCATGAACAAAAAGAGAAGCAGTCAAAACATATAATCAAGATATTTTATACAAAGGGTTAAGAGCCATTGACACCAATGTAAGACTATACACTCTTGCACCATTCAATGACTTCTTATATAAGGTTATGTTTTCTTATGTTTGAAAAGCATATTTTGTGTAAATTTCAAATTTTTGATAAAGAACGAACTAGTTTCCAATAACATGAAATTCGACGAAAATAATGTATATGATAGAAGCTTTTAATCCTACAGTAATTTGCAAAATGTTGCGTAAAGTCATTCAATAGCCAATGAGGTTTTCATCCTAACTAATATGCAAAACTTATTTTCCTATGCAGGGCATATATAATACAATGCATTTCTTATGTACCTTCGGATGACTCTGGTCTATATCTAGCTGTCCTGTATTTCTGCGATTCATAGAGCAATATGTTTCATCAAAAGCATGCAAGGGAACAAACCTAGGACGATAAAGCAAATTGAACATACCTGTAAATGGCTTTTAACATGATATATAGTTAATCCTTCAACTTTCATGAGCTTAAGCACACCCTTAGGAGTAGCTCCTGTAAAAAGAAAACAGGAAAGAATAATGGTGCAGAAATTTAACAAACTAAGGCCTTACTTAGCAAAGGGAGAAAGAGAGATGAACTTACTTTCACTCCCACCAAGTTGGTTGACAGCCTCCACAAAGGCCTCATGAAGCTCAGGTGTCCAACGCATCCGCGGTTTGGCAGGTGCAGAATTTGCTGAGGAAGACGGGGCAGCACCAACACGATTTTCTCCAGATGAAGCAGGAAGCTGTTGGTGGCCTTGGGATTGATGTCCTGCTGGAAATTGTGAAGATGATTTTGAAACCTGGAACACGACCTAAAGCAACAAAATGAGATCTTAACACATTCCTATAAATTACTAATCAGTTTACTCTGCAAGCTAATATAGTTTTAAGCAATGAAATATTTAACCTTTGGTTCAAGATCTTGAATGTTGTCAACAAGAATATCATTCCAATTAGAAGTCAAAGTGTCATCATCACTGATTAGCTGGTCTGCCCACTCCTGCCAATTGTTTTGCTTAGAATACTCCTCAGATGCCATTATATTGCAGGCATTGGTCTCTACTTGACTACTATCAATGGAGGTATTTGAGGGCAAATCAAGAAAGCTATTCAGGGAATCCGTATGCCAGGAAGCACTGTTTCCTTTGGAATAGAGGGTTGATGTTGTAGAAGGCATTGGTCCATTATTTGAAGAATAAGATAATGGCAATGAAGCCATGTTACTCAATGTCTGTGGAATAAAATGAGCATTTTTAGAGTGTTTTTCATGAGGTGAAAGAGAAGAGTGATGAAGATCAGTTGAATATCCAGGGGACGAAGAAAACATATGCCCAACTGCTCCGTTGGAACTTAAATGACTTGAATGACTAAAAGGTCTTGTTGTAAGCTCTTTTTCAGCAAAAGTCGGCTGTGAATCAGATAATTTGGGGTATGTCTCTTCTAGAGGAGTTGGAAGGACAGGCAACGATGAAGAAAGAGCTCCAGACATCCCCATGTTATTGAGTTGCTTTGCACTTGATCTTTCAATGGGAAAAGCAGGCTGTGCTTCCATTGTTTTCCTACATTGTTAATTGAAAAGATAAAAGTGTCAGTTATCCAGTCAACCAATAAAAGCTTAGACTTCAGATTTTTCCCACAGATCATAATGCTCACCAGCAAAATACTACACAGATTACTTTTTGTTCTTGATGCCGAAACCAGACAAGTTGTCATCAATCTTCACACTAGTGAAATAAAAAAGATTCTTCAGTCTTTAGCATCAAAAGTTAACCAAAAGAAAGCAACCAACTTGAGAGAACATTGCTTATGAAGATTATAGAACCCCATCATGAAAGTAAGACTAAAACAAAGAGCATGCCCAAGCATAAACACAAGTCTAAACTTGATAGAAGGATCATTAATATCATAAAAACCTTAAACCATCATAACTGTTGATCACAAACCTCAAAGTTGCATACAAGATAAACATTCAGCGGCTGATAGTACTTCATAGTCATACTTCACTGCAGCTTAGGTCCAGAATATGTCACAACCCCTTTCTCTCTCATGAAGTAGTAAGCATAATCACAGATATGAAAAATATCATAGGCGTTTACAATTATGCAGTTTATCATTAAACAAAATAGTAAGCATCATTAACCCCCCCCCCCCCCCCCAAAAAAAAAAGTCACAGTGAGCTGTTGTATTAAACGAAAAAAAGATATATGCTATCAGATAACCACAACTGTATCTTGGAAACACAAAACCAATGAGCCAATGAGCGTTACGATGCATTAAGCAACACTTCCCGAAGTAGATTCATATATGAACCTTCTTACAAGACCATCCAAATGCAAATCTTAGAAAAAGAATGTCCCGTCAATCAACTATTAAAAAAAAAAAAAATGAATGCATTTGGTTCTTCTAAGAATCAAAACATGGACAGTTAAGCATCCCAACGAAGCATGAATATAAGAATATCACGGTTCACTATTCATATTGCTGACTATATGTTTACTTCGCAAACAAAACATCGATTAACAACGTAAAGCTTCAACTATATATATAACAGTTTTTTAAGTGTTGCACGAGACATGTGAGAAAATATGTGTTATATGTTCTCTCCACAATCAAACCTTGACGCACGTCAACAGATAAGTGAATATCTATTGAATTAACATCAAATAGCAAATTTTTTTTAAAGAAAAGAAAAAAAAAATTTGGTGAATTAGCAACAAACTTCATACCAGGGATGATGAATGAAATCAACGAAATAGGAGAGGGAAGAAGAGAAGCGAGGCAATTGCTAATTGGACCCAACTAAACACGGGAAAAGAGAGAGTTGGGGGGGGGGGGAATTGAAGGGAAAGGACAATTTAGCAAAAACAGGGAAGATAAGATGATGATTATGAGGATGATGACAGCGTGAAATGGGTTGCATCAAATCAAATTCTTACCCCAAAGCAAAAAGTTTCACGGGAAGCTCAACGAGTTGGAGCCGAAAGGAAGTGGAATGGAATGGAGAGACAGGCGGGTGCTTTTAAATTCCGTCACCGGCAGGGCAGGTAGCAATTAGCGAAGCCCCGAAGCTTGGAATTGCAATGGCAACTCAACGGTGGCCAACGAATGC
This sequence comes from Pterocarpus santalinus, assembly GCA_031439595.1. Lineage (NCBI taxonomy): Eukaryota > Viridiplantae > Streptophyta > Magnoliopsida > Fabales > Fabaceae > Pterocarpus > Pterocarpus santalinus. The sequence continues at coordinate 67,762,146 of CM062532.1, forward strand.
CCTCCTCTCCCCCTTGGCCTTGGCCTTTCCATGGATTACCCACCATGCCTCTCCTACGCGCCAGTGAACGCGCGTGTAATTACCTCTCGCCTACGTGGAGGGGATTGGTGCTTCGATCACATTCTCTACGCTAGAAAAATTATATACGTTTTTTATTTTTTAAGATCATTTTAGAATTTAATTTTAATATAATAAAAATTTTTTATTCAAATATTTAATTATATATTATTACATCAATAAAAATGTTTAATTTTTATATTTATTCTTTTAAAATTTTTATAAATAATAATATTTAATTAGATAATAGGACAAAATTTCTTTATATTAATAATAGAATTTAATTTAAATATACTGACAGTATAAAATAGTTTTATACTATCAACCAATAGAAATAATGGAAAGAACTAACTTACATAAATAACTATCTATTATAATGAGAGACCTACCATGATTCCTTACTTTTCCTTATTTCTATTGATTGGTAATATAAAATAGTTTTACACATTAATTAAACCCTTAATAATCTATCAAAATTAATCTCATCATTTTAACGGAAAAAAAATGGTTTAATTGTTATTTTATCATGTTTTTTGAGCCTGAAATGAAAGAGCCTATATCATATTACTTTTTCTAACAATTATCATATATTTTTTTGTCAAAAATTCTGATAATAATTTTTTAGCTATATAGTATTGTTCCTTTAATAAATACCATAGGCTATGGATTCAATTTTAAATATTAACTATAATTTAATTTTGATGAATTGTTTACACAATCATTTTTACCATATATTATTATATTAATTAATATGTTTAACTTTTACCTTTCTTATCTCAAAAGTCACATGCATAAAAAGTACATAAGTAGATGATGTTATAAAATTTTTTTACATTAATAATATATTAAAATTATTCTTTTAATTTTAATTTATTTTTAATATAAATTTTTTTATATAGATATTTAATTATATATATTATTATATCATTAAAAATATTTAATTTTTATAATAATTATCTTAAAATGTTATATATATATATATATATATATATAATTGATTAATAATATAAAATATTTCATATGACAATATTTAATTTTGTATATTAATGTCAGTATAGCAAAATATCAAAGTATATGTATCGTAAAAGTGTTACATGTATAAATAATAGAACTTTAAGTTTTTATATTAGCATAATATATATTTTTAAAGAAAATAAATAATACGTGAATTTTTATATTTCAACTTATTTACACAAACTTGAAAAAAGAAGAAGGATGAAAGTAGGATTTGAAGACAAATCAAAACCTTGATTTAATATGCAAAAAGGATTGCATACGTTGAAGTAGCTTATGCTCAAATTACATTCTGTTACTTTAGCTACTAAAATTATTATTTTATATCTCAAAAATGTTTTTAAATATAAATTTATTTTGAACGTAACTTTCATAATATTACATATATCGCTTTATGAGAATTGGTTCACTTAAGTGACTTTTTATTCATGTGTTAACATGATTTGAATTTAATTGTTGTTGTTAAAAAATTATTTATAAAAAGTTTTATAAATAATTAACGAATGTGAAGAGATATCTTGAATTCAGATTGGGTAAAAAATTTCTAACCTAGATTTCGATAATATCGCACATATTGAATAATGAATTTAATTTAAATACATTGACAGTGTAACAGCCAATAGAAATAGTAGAAAGTACCAACTCACACAAATAATCACCCATTATAATGAGGGATCCACTATAATTTCTCATTTTCCCCTATTTCTATTGGTTAACAATGTAAAACTATTTTATATTGTCAGTACATATCAATTAAACTCTTGAATAATAATATAAATAATTGTATAAAAAATTAATTTAAAATATTTTTTATATAATATGATCATACATGAATAAATAATAATATAAATCTGCTTTTTGGATATGAATAATATGAAAAAATTTGCACTTACTAATACATCCAAATGTAATACTTTATATAAAAGATAACTATTTAAGCCGACTTGCTTTTCACACGTAATACTACTAATGTAGCTTTAAGGAGAGTTGTGATTGGCGAGCACACAGAAAATATCGAATGATGTGCACGTGAGGTTTGGTTTGTAGTTTGCACCGGACATGTAATCTTTTCATTTGCGCAATAAGCCACATATCACATCCTTTAAAATGAGAGGTTGATAATTATTAAATTAATAATTTTTATTGTGAATGAGATTTATTAAATAATTTAAGGATTATTAATCCCTTACTTTTTTACTTTACAAATTTCTTTATTTTAGAGGATCTAAATCCCATAATCAACATATGACTACAATCCTATTAAGGAAGCAAAACTAAAGCTCAAAATAATATCACCTAAAGAAGGTTTGAAAAAACTGATTTTTGAAATTGTGTTTCTTTTTTATAGACTCTATATGTATAATATAAAATCTATGCTGATGGGAGACTCAAGTAAATTTTCTTCTAATTTTTTCACTACATAATTTGATGTGGTTGGGCATTATTAGTTAGAGGAAAGGAAATCCAACGTGGAACCCATCAAATGTTCTTCTGATTTTTCTCTAATCTAAAAAGAACATGGCCCCTTTTACTTGATGAAGTGCTAATTGTTGAAAAAAAATATATAAATTACACATGTCCATAGTTATACAAATATTATGGCAGTAAAGCATGAAAAATTGACTATTCCGGGATGAAAAATTGACATTGTGTTCTATGTTATATCATCATTGAGGCCCTCCCCCACCTCCCACTATACTTTGTTTTCTTATTAACTATGTTTGGACAATGAGAGGAAGAGTATACTACGTGCAATTAGCCTAGAAAAGATAAGGAGGACAATTAACAATTCAACATGGTGAGAAACATATAGTAGTATTGTTAATTTAATCGTTTTACAACCCAATGAAATTTGTTATAATTCTTTTACGATATCAAATAAGTTATTGAAAAACATGTCAGCAACCATGTGACACTTGAGAGTTGCCTTTATTGAACACTAGAATATATTTTGCAGCGTATTTATTCTGATTGAAAAGAAGAAAATAGATGTTGGTTATGTTTCTTTGTTGTGGTGGCAAAGTAAGAGAGCTGTCAACTAGGTCACGATCCTTTTAAATAGCTTTTTTTTTTCTTTCTCCCAGCATAAAAGCTCATTTATTTCAATTTGGCGCAACATAGTAATAGAATAACATATGTTCCATAATCATAAACCTTTGACATAGATGAAGGGTTAGCACCCCAAGAAAAGAAGAGACAATAGCTTATGCTTATGCTAATAAAGTTTAGCTGTGTTCACGTACAATGGGTAAACAATGAGATATTTATGCTATGTAGTACATGGAATTTGGTAGTTTGAATGTTCTCTTTGCAATTGGAAGCCCCTCAAAACTGCTCCATTGATCTCCAACGATGCCCCATATACGGTAACCTTCATCAACCAATTGTTGCCTCGCCTTGGAATGATATTTTCTCACTTCCATTAATTCATCATCAAGACCCCTGCCGACACCGTTCAAGTATTGCTTTAATACAACAACTCTTACTTTCATATAATAAAGTTGATTTATAAAGTGTGGGTGGGGATTAAAGTAAATGAGTAATTATCAATTATTGGGTGAGCACACTAACAGAGTCACATGAGTCTCACATGAAATTTATGTGTCTCATATATATATATATATATATATATATATATATATATATATAAACTCAGTGCTCATAAAAAACCTGACGATAGACTAATTAATTACCTTATACCAAAATAATAATAAGAATTACCTCAATTTAAGACGAGTCCATCCATGGTAACCAACATTCACAAGGTTGTCTACTGTGGGAGATCTAAGGGATTCCTTTCTTGAAGAAATCAGAAAGATTTTGATCCCTCTATTCTTGATTTCATGGAAGAGCTCAAGCGTGTGATCTAGAGCCGGTGCCTTGCTTTCCATCATCCATGCTTCCAAAGATGTTGAATTCAGCTTTTCTCCCCTAGTGTTGGTAACCAATAGTGTATTTTAATAATAGTAAGAACCCATGTAATTCATAACTAAATCCGAACACTAATAGTCCGATAATATTATTCAATATGGTTCTTTAACACAGTATCTTGTAGTACGTTGGAATAGACACAAATCATAACTGATGTGTGTATTACAATGTCGTGATTAAGATAATAGTTCTTCTCAAATCGAATTTAAATTTATTGGGTGTAGAGGTTACATACTTACATCAGAGCAGGTATCACTTATTCACTTTTTCTCCTTTGAATCTATATTTTTAGACATAAAGTAGCAAGCCAGTATGGAGACGGGATTTTGGCCCAAGTTCTAAAGTAAAGAAACTAGTATGAAGACAGGATTTTGATCAAAATGCTCGTAGCAACTTTGAGAAATTTCTTTAGTGGAAATAAATGATGGAGTAGTAAATTACATATATCAAAGAACCATAAATGGAGGACAAAAGGTAGAGTGAACCACACACGCCACTTGATGACGTATCACACACTGGACTACCTCTACCTAGAAGACTCAGCACATAAAATAAACAAGTTGCCTACTAAAATAAATAGACTTCATTAGATGTTAACCAGTAAAGACAAGAACCAGTTTTGGACCATGTTGCAAAAACTTGATCTAATTGACATCCTAATTAATAAGTAATGAATCTGATGGAAATAGCCTAAGCATTTGGTAACATGTGCTTGTTGCAAATGTATGCTCAAAGATTTGAAAAAGATAAATAACAGCAAACAGCACAAATGCTCTCTCAGAGCGTGAAGGGCACCAATATGATTCTTAGGATCCATAAGATTTTTCTTATCTCATTATAAACTTGATCAATTCAAATCTAAACTAAACAAGTTGGCTCCTAGAGATTCATCCAAATCAGAAACACAAGCATAAATATTTCCACATTATTCCTTTGGATTTGAATGCTCCCCTAATTTATTAGTAGAAAACGATATGATGAGCTTTTACTCAAGTGAGATGAATTCATAATCCTGAGTGCATTGTGGACACCTAGACCTACTCATCATTGTTACAATAAATTAGTTATAATGTGTAAACGCCGCCTTTCACGACTATATATTGTAGAGTAACCCTAAAGGCCTAAACAGGTGTGCACTATAAAAAATAAAACCAAAAAAGCTTGCCATTTGGCACTTACCCAAAACCATGCTTCTTATAATAAGGAATTGTGGACAAAAGGGTCTCATCAATATCAAAAATCCAGGAATCTTTGCCATCACCTTTCAAAGTGCAGCACCCACTCAAATAGAGCCTAACTTCCTCCACTGCCCTCTCAGAGTCAACCTTGTACTGAGATGAAGTCATGTACTTCTTCACTTGTTCCACACATTCTTGAGGCACAACATTGAACCCCCTAATGTTGTTTAGCTCAACATTGATCCTCCAACTCTCACAATAGCTCTTCAAGTTAGTTCCACCTCCTTTTCTCCATCTTTGGTTCAATATGTTCCAATCTGCACTCACTAAGCCAATGAAGAGGCCTGAGATGATTAGTGAGAGCGCTAGAAAGTTGGCCATTTGCACAAAAGAGAGGTGAGAGAGAGATGGAAGATATCTATGAAAATGGAGACTTTGGGTGAAGAAACATATAGGCGTGAAATTCACTGTGGGCCATACTGTGATGAACTTCCTCCTTCCTACGCAAAATCATATGCTGCTAATAGGAAAAAATGATTATTAACAATCACGTTTTACTTTACTTTCCGATATAGCTAGGTGGTATTTTTGTGCCACACATTAATACACATTTTGGATTTTGTGTGCACAAATTTGATCAAAGATTAAAACGGAATAAAGTTTATACAACAAAAATTGTATGAGAATATGCAAGATGATATAGTATAATGTATTCAAAATACAAAGTCTAATTACAAACTTTTTTTAGGTTATGTGTCTCTCACACCTAATTTAGATACATCAGATTAAACTATAAGGAAATAATACAAAAGCTGTTAACGTAATTGTTATTATACATGAGCAAAAGATTTATTGGCCAATGCTGTCACATATAAAATGTATAAAACAAGAGAAGAAAAATTATGGGTAACAACATATTATTAATATACTATATACGCTGGATGGCTTTGCAATATTCTACGTTTGGAATCATAACGTACCATTAACAATTGGACAAAAGGGGAGGGGAGATTTATTGTTGACAACTCAGAGATTGTCCCCACTTTGTGAATACGTATTATTAGCTAGTTGCAATGAGCTATAATTACAAAGCATCAACTTGATAGCACTTCGTCAAATGGCATGCATGTGAGCCTTATTATTTCGTTCCACCTTCCTGGCTATGTTAAGTATATGTATTTGATCATATCGGTTTAGCATGCGTTAGTCCTAAGTTTGTGAAAGGAAATTTGGAGGAATTCTTAAGTTATTATCAAAACAGGAAGAAGATTGTTGCTCTATTTTTAATGCCCAATATCTCAATTTTATAGGTTATTACTGTCTCTCACTTTAACTGTATTGTTAATTATTGAAATGTTAGAGCAATTAATGGTATATTGAAAGTTTTTTCTTTTGACGCGTAGGAAGAAATTGTTGTAACATCATCAATAATTAATATATATAGGATTCAAATTTGTATTGACCTGTTATATATAGAAGATTTAATTATTCCAAGACAAAAGTTATTGCTTTAATATTTGTTAGTATTATCATATACAAATTTCACGACAAGTTTTTATTAAATTTTGTAGCATGCGGTAATAACTTTATAATGAAATAACATTTTCTCCTTCCAAAATGCATTCAAACAAAAAATTTCTTTGCTAGTTATAAATTAAAAAATAAATTAGGATAGCATTGATCATGAAAGTTCATGACCTATGAAGGAATTAAATCCTTTTCTAATTTTACTTTAATAAGGAAATAAGTTTTATTTGAGTGAACAAGGAAATAAATTGTTGATCTCATAGCAATCATATAATAACATATTTCATCAATATTTTAGTTTGGAATAGAAATTTTATTTGGCTAATTATGCTCACTCCTCCTAATAAGAATTTAGGTCCGCAATTAGTGCCACAAATTACGGGCTCTTTATTCTAGGAAAGACATGAAATTCTAGTACCTTTAAATTCTGCCCTTAAAATAGAAGAAAATGATAGGGCACCGTCTCAAGTAGTCTTTTCAGTGAGTTCCATTTTTTGTCCTCCTCCTTCACACCTTAAACAGTTATATGTAATATTTAATCACAGGGATGCTTGGTTATCTTAGATAATAATAAGAACCCGTCTGAGGATTTATACATATAAGGATGAAATAATCACACACTGCATATTTGATGGTACTCGAAGATCCTCCAATGTTACAAGCCAAAAAAGTCATATTGTAAGAAAAAAAAATAAAAAATTAATTAGAATAGAACCTACCATCATTGATATAAGTCCATTAATTTTGTCTATATTTTTTCTCTCTCATGACATAAACTCTTTCATGATCATAAATAATATGAGGATACTAATCCATGCATACTTTCAATAAATCCTTATCTTTGAAGTTTCTGTAGATATTATTGCCATTGAAAATTTATGAATCAAACTGTTTGAAAAGATGTTTAGGCCATATTTGTCATCAAATATCCGTGATTCATCCTTTAACCTCTGGAATCCCAGGCCGATCAATACATGGATTTTAGCAGTTGATTAAATCGCTAATCAAGTTGTTAGACAGAATGATTGCTGTAATTAACAGTAGGGCCCCAAAAAGGAGACAAAGCTATGATCTAGCTAGGGGGAGCCAATTTGCTACCCTTTTGACCTTTATTTTGTTAACTAATAATAAGGTACTGATCTTGCTTGGGTGGTGTTTTCTTTGCATCACTGGTTTCTACATGATCACATTCCTGCCTTAAAAGTAGATATGAAAGAATGGAAAACGGATTCCAACAAGAAAGACAGCCCATGAAAGAAGGAGGAGAGGATAGCTCATCGAAGTGATCACTTAGATTGAGATATATACCATAGTAAAATTAATTCAGGATGCAAACGAAATTGGCTTATTTGTTCGGCGTTTCATTCATGTATTGTCATCTATAAGTACTTTATAAGTTCCGAAGGCATTACTTTCACTTTGGATTGAAGCGAGTCTTCTTCTCAATTTAAATTTTTTTAACCAAAAATAGTCCAAGATGGATCCCAAAAGGAAGAAAAGGATGTTAATTTGCATAAACCAGAGAAAACAGTTCTACAACTTCCACAAGAGGTGGGATATATCACATATATATATGGTCATTCGAAGGACCATCACTGAAGTTCTAACCCTGAAAATCATAGCTGAATTGTGGGCAGCACCTTTGCCATCCCAGAGTTTGCTTCCAGTGACTCTTCAACTTTCAAACTAGCTCCCTGATGATGCATGATGCAGGGCCACAGCCAGGTATTTGTAGGCCCTTTCTTTGAACATTAGCAAGTATCACTGAAGAGATAGCTAACTCTCATTTCACTCTGAAGCAAGCACCAAGAACTGAGTTCTCTGAGAGCTATAAAGCTGTGATATTTTCATTCTGCAGTGCTTCCTTGACACTTCAGATAGTGATCAGTATCATGTCTTGTCAACTAAAGAACATGTATTGGCTATAAGAAGCGCATCATAAGGAATCGGACTGGAAGAAAGCATGAAAAGTGAGTTTCCAAGTGTCCACCACAGAAGCAAGCATTTGTGCTAAGATGAACAAGATTATCATGAATAGTGCATCAAGCGATTAACGTACTTTGCCAAATTTCCAACGCATTAATAATGCTTTCAGCATAGAGTATGGATTGAAAACCACCCTCAAGTGATGTAACATTAGTGGGGTGCCCGAGCACTTTCTCGAATAGTCTTCAATACGGAGTTATTAGTGTGTATAATTTGTCATGTCCCGTATTTTGCTCAGATTTGGCCAACTTTCTAAGGATGCTTTGAGGCCCTCGGAAACAAATGAGCACGCCAGTGATACCTAAAAGTTTTAAAGCAACCAGATCAGAATTCACTACTTCAAAAGTATGATCACACGTGATATAAATAAATAAAATAAAAGTCCCGAATGAATTCAATTATTCAAAGTAACATTTGAGGGATAGATCGTGTGATGCTTACATACATCAAAAAGTAGAAGAAAAACTCGGCATACCAAACAAAAGAAAATATATTCCTACTTCGATAGTTATTCATAAATTAAATCCTACTCCATACATCTGGTTGTCATCAATCTATTGCCATTTAACCACTTCATCCCATGAAGTGGAAAACTGCTAAAAAACATGAATTCAAAAACTATGAAAAGAAACTATTATTGTACGTTATTATTCAAAAACTATATAAAATTTTCAAAATTTTCCTTCCAGTCCTTGTGCCATATTAATGTAAGGCGCTATTATATATATGAGTGATGCAGAACATTAATAAGTAGTTATGGCAGTTATAATTCACTAGTGGAAACGACGAAATAAATGGATAGATAATTTCGTTAGAAAAATTGGGAGAGGCAGACTGGCCATAGTCCATTGCAGACAGGATCACAATCTAGTCGGTCTATGAAGGAGTCACCACGCCGTAACCTCGCTGTTTCATGCTTTCACCTTTACCTCCAACGACGAAAAACAAAAACAAAAAGAAGCCACAAAGTGCAAGATATTTGTGACATGGAATTGAAGATTGCACCGCATTGGATTCAAATCAACCTCGCAAACATATGTACTTGCAATGAGGAATAGTATCATCTAAATGAAGTAATCCTTCAAGCCCATCCATCTTTCTCACCAACTTTGTAAACGGTGCTGAATGAAAGAATCTTTTTTCAAACAAAATGGGGTCCAGTCCCTTTCATCAAGGGTAGACCTCTCTACCAGTACCGTGGTATTGGTAACATGAAGTAACGGTAAGGACAAGTGGCGTTCAGCTGACGGTTGCTGAATATCTCCGATCAAGAAAAGCCCTGGACCCTGTTCAAGTAGGAAAACCATGTATTTGAAATTTTAAATATACAGACGCATTACGTGCCCGTTTTGGTTTTTATAGTCAAGCTAGCTCCTCCTCGCAGCAGTTTTCACGCGCCACAATTCAGACTCAGCTTCACAAATCAATACGGCTCTTGTAAATCAATGAAAAGGGAATCAATAATGAGACAGTAATGATAGACACTGGTCTGAATTTGACAAAGAAAAAAGAAAATATCTACCGGAAAATAATAATCGCACAAAATACCATTTCACAAAATATCACCAAATAAAAAAAAAAAAAAAAAAGATGAATGGCGAATTTCATTGGCCTGGGTGAAATGATGGATGAAAAGGTTTCAACAATTCATGAGGTTGCCTATGAGATCTAAATGGTCACTGTCACTTCTGGTCTGAATAATAAAAAAGGACTAACACCTTTCCTTGAGTTAAATAGGTGCTAAATGCCGACTCTGTTGCGAGCGAAAAAAAATAACAACGGAGAAATTCTCGATGACCTTATGCTATATTTGAGATAATGGCTGTGACCTATCTTATTAAGAAATGACTTTAAGGGAGAGAGTAGGATGACCAAGAAGACACACCTTGTCCATCCCTTACCACTCAAACTCCCTATTTTATATCCTTCCAAACTGGTGTCAAGAAGGAATTCAGGTACATTTTCCTTCCCCTCCCTCGTAAACATATTAAACATCCAAACATGAGAATGTCATAATCTATTTTACTCTTTTTCTTATCTTTTTTTTCCATTTCATTATGAACTACTATTTACTATTGTCTATAAAACTCTCAACCATAGACTATAGCCCAAGAAATAAGTTCTCCAATTATCCAGAACATCATAACAAAGCACCAATACTATGAACGTTTGAGAGAAGTAGAGTAAAAATCAACTTGGGCATTTTTTTTCCCTCCTCTTGTTTTCAGGTATTTTGTACACGCTCATTGGTTATTAAGCCTAGACTTGCATTGTTTTATGCCATGAAACAATTACATCTCTAACGTGCATGCCTTAAGAATAGTGCATCACACACCTAGGCAATCCAACGGTGAAGTGTATCAGTACTCTAAATTGGTTAGATACATGTAGTAAGGCCTCTTTCTTCCTTCTCTGCACTGCAACATCACTAATGACTTCATTCCCAATTCGCACCAATAAGAAGAACTTGAACTTCATTGTCACTGGCGAGGCACCATGCTCCACCAAATCATCCACTCCTGCTACAGCATCGCCGACATCAACAACGACAACACCACCATGAACTCCGGCAAGTCCAACAGCAACACTAGATCCAAAGTTCCATCACTGTTGCTTTTTGAGGAGCAGGTCCTGACACTTTCACCACCATCTCTTCAGCTCCTGAATTCGATTTCTTCTTCATCGCCTTCCTCTTCTCCTTCTTTCCCCTCTTTTCCACTTCCGGACCCTCCAGACCCAACTAAGCATGATATGGGCTTTACATATGCACATGTTGAGAATAGAGATGTCATTGTAAGATAATGGGCAAGGAAAGATATTTGGATGCAAATAAGATTCTCTATGTAACATGACGGTAATATTATAAGAATTTAGAAAGTGACCTCCGTTTAAATGGGTACTATTCAACAAATAGTTCCAATGTATAAATTTAAACATAACTCCACTAACATGGAACTGGCAAACCAAATGAGAAATTTCTGCCCGCGAACTAAAGGGTTATTGTTTTGTACATGATTAAGCAAAATCTTATGAGTTGTGAACTTTAGGCGCTGACTTATTAGTTTTCATGCCGTTTTATGCACTACAGTCTAACTAAGGAAAGCTAGAATCTTCCAGTCACTGGCTTCTAACTGTAGTTGCTGGGTCAGTGGAGGAAGGTGTAGTGGTGGAGATGGAAGAAGGAGAAATACTTACATAATTCAAGAACATCACATGACTATGCTCCCAAATCAATCATATAAGCGTATTTTATATAAGATCTACCACTAACACATAATCTCATACAAAATGCACTTACATAATTGGTCAAAAACACAGCCATATAGTGCTCCCAGATTATGTAAGTATTTTTTCGAAAGAAGGGGCAATTCACTAGAGACAGCAGGGTTGGTGAGATAGATCACGGACAGGTTTGGGCATAGTGATTTGGGAGGAAGGAGAGTGGCAAAAATTTTATTGTAATATACTTAAGGATAGTGTATGATAACACCAACAAATCTTGACCTTTAGATAACAAAGTGCATGTCAAATGTCGCCTTGCATCTCCAATTGAATTGAAAGATACCATGCTACTACGAACTAATATTATCGGGGCCTGGCAGGCGCCAGACAGTTTGGGTGTCACTGCAATTAAATGTAACATCTCGCATAATGGCGTGTCACTTAAATTTAAACCTTCAGATTCTCTCCCCTCCCATCAAAAATCGATTAAACAAAGATAGAAGTGTACTATTTGATTAGGTTAACCCAAAATAAAATTGACAAATCCAAGCACTCAAACGATTCCGAACAAAGTAAGAAAAGCACAAGAAAATAACACACAAGGGGGAAAAACAACTCTTGTAACTAACGATTAATATCTTAAAAACGCTTCTCAATGAGAAGTTAAGGAAAGATAAAACTATCTGTCACTTCCAGTACAACTCAAGCTAAAAACAAAATCGGAGACAACTTTAAATAGCAGAAACATTATAATGTATTACTGAGAATCCAACTCAAACAATAGCATTGGCTGCACTTGCAATCCTAGGCCACAGATCAGCACACTCCTTGCCAATTGGACCAGTGATAGCAGAACCTACAATAACAGCGCGACACCCAATTAAGACCACAACCAATAGCACAATACATTGAACCAGATATGAATAAACGAGGCCAGACGACACCACAGCATAAAGAACCAACATCACAAACTAACTTTTTCAGCATTTAAACTGGTAATTCATGTGAAGAAGCATCAGTAAGCTTAGCAAAGTATCAGCTTGAGAAAATATTGAAACTTTATACTCTTGAATAAATACTTGTTAAAAGGACACACATACACACAAATTGGCTCACTACCATGCACATAGAAGATTGAAGCGACAAAAAATATTAATCACAATACCTTTCATTTCACCCTTGGGATTCACGATGACCCCAGCATTATCTGCACAAAACCAAAACCCTAGAATCAAGATCAAATCTTGGAGACACATATATACTAAAAACCCTAGAATCACCGAAACAAATCGAAATCGAATAACCAAACAATGAGAGAGAGAAAGTGTGAAGGGTGAGGAATGACCTTCGAAGTACATGTAAACGCCGTCCTTTCGGCGCCAGGGCTTGCGCTGGCGGACGATGACTGCTGGCAGGACCTTCTTCCGGAGATCGGGCTTCCCCTTCTTGACGGTGGCCATGACCATGTCGCCGACGCAGGCGGACGGCAAACGGTTCAAGCGGCCCTTGATCCCCTTCACGGAGATGATGTAGAGGTTCTTGGCACCCGTGTTGTCCGCGCAATTCACCGTCGCCGCCACCGGAAGACCCAGTGACATCCTGAACTTGTTCCCTGCCGAACCACCGCGACCTGAACCAACATAAAAGGGAAAAAGAAAAACCCCAGTTAGCAGCGAAATCGAGCTTAATCGGTTGCAGTTAGTTATCGGAGCATTAGCGAACAGAGGAGCGTACCCCTCTTCGACATTGTTGCTTCTCTGGATCAACAATACAAACCCTAGTTCCGCTTCTTTCTGTTGATTATATATGCCACTCTCTGACTCTGACTAGGGTTTATTGAATTGTGGAGGACTATGGGCCTGGGCCCCCACATACATGCGCTCAGAATGTCATGGCCTTTTTGTTGCTGGATTCTCCCCTCTTATATCGGCCCATTACTTCACAATAAAAAAATGAACGAAGTTGGTTTTGTTTTTTTGTTATTTAAAATTACTTAAAATTTCTGGACCCAAATAAAAATTTACTTGAAATTTCGATTTAATAAATAAATTAATCAACGGTCTAAATTTTATATGGAACGGATGGATAAAATATTTTCATTTAGTATTTCTAGTGAGTCAACAAATTTTAAATGCAAGGGTCTATTGAAAATTTATCAAACTTTAGAGACAAACTGAGATTTGAGAATGTTCTAAAATTTATAGTAATAATTTGTGAAAAAGAAAAAATTTAGAGTGACTGTATATTTTTTTTCCTTAATACTTTATATTTTCTTGTATCAAATAGTTAGGTGCAGAATTAAAAATGTTATGGACTGAAACATGAGAAAAGATAAGCATCATGTTATTCCAAAATCTTGCACGCAAAACTTTTGAATCAACCCTTAGAGACCAGGCTTGCTGATATATACTATTACCATCCAAATCCAGCTCACGAATTTTCCTCCTCCAATTTTCAACAAGTCATCAGTTTATCAGGCTGTAATAGTAAGCTGCATATATATATATATATAGTTGACATCCATGTAAGATTTGATACACTTACACTTTTAATAACTTTTTATAGAATATAGTTCTTTTCAATCCAACTATTAAATTATAACTATATATAATGTAGATCATTTATATCAAATTTTAAAAAAAAATTGAACATCATATATATATATATATATATATATATATATATATATATATATATATATATATATATATATATATATATATATATGTAGACGTTGATTTAAATTTATATAAAAAGTATATTAAATAATTTTGGATTAATGTGAAATTTTATGAACATAACTTATAATATATAAATTTTCAATCCAACAGTCAATTTTATAAAAAGAATTTTTTAATAAAAAGTTATTTAATAATATAAGAAGTGAATTTAACTTATACTAGTATAAGTTGATCCTCATTATATATATATATATATATATATATATATATATATATATATATATATATATATATAAACGATGAAATTATTGGTATCCAAATCTTATTATTAAGAATCCAACTAATCCAACTATCCAACCGAGATCCGTGAAAGGGGTAGGAATCTTTCAACAATGATTTTTTCCATTCTTATAACTCAAACACATGACTTGGATCAAGCACTTGCTATTGTAGCCAACCTCACGCTTTTATGGATGCACATGGAAAAGGTGAGTTCTTTATTTTATTGTCATCGCTTCAGATGGATTACAAGTGCCTTAGAAGTCACCACCGATACAAATGCAAAGATCATAACCGTCAACTTTCTTCTCGTCACTTCTGATGAATTACAGCGCAAGGTGTATTTTAAAGGCCAAAGTATAAAATAACAACGATAGATGAAAAAGTCGAAGGTCTAAGATTTTTGAAAGTGCAAACAATTATACAAGTTATAGATGTGCAATAATTTAGATTCTTAATTCTTCAAGAACTGATCAAATGCACTTCATTCTTTAAAGTACATCTCACACCTTAGAAAGCCAAATTTTTGCAATCTATCAAAAGTGGTTACAAGTGCCTGTAATCTTCAAAGAGTTTTATTTTTCTGTTATTGATTTAAATTTGGATCTTTTAGGCTATAGATTGTTACATAACGGTTTGCTGCATGGCACAATCACAACTACGTAAACCAGTCATAAAACTCTTCTTCCACAACTACTCTGTTTTCAATGCAGTGTTTAGCGTTTATCCATAGTACTTGTGTGAATGTATTCCACAGTGAAAGACAACTATACGGCACGGGGAGAATTTTAAGGGAAATAGCAGTATGGATAAAGACCTCAAAAAGAAAGGCATAAATCAGAAATTCTAAAGCTGGGTTATCCGACAAATAGGATAAGACTTCTCTATCCATCAAAAAAAAAAAAAAAAAAGCGATAAGACTTCTCTAAAATAATTTCGTTTCTAAAGTGATAACTGAGAAAATAAGGATGTGTTTGCCCTTAAATTAATAAATGCACCCTAATTATAACCAACTAGATCATCCAAACCAATAGTTCTCAAATGCGTGTCCAAAGCAACTAGTCTCCAACCTCCGAGCCGAACAATAAAAAATAAAACAAATAAATAAAAAAGAGACTAATTCAGTAGCCTGAATCTCGTTACTAATGATCAATGACATGGCTCTAACAGCAAAATCGGTGTAACACAGAATGGCTATCATCTTGCAACTGACGATCTACTGGATCCTGCATTATGAGAGTAAAATGAATTAGTAACATGATAATGATAAAAGTCAAAAAGAAAATAAATTTGATAACGACGAAAAAAAATGTAGTCATTAAAAGATTTCCACAAAAATCACAAGATAATTTCAACCAATAACTTGCATCCAAGGGATTCATCACTATAATTAAGATAACTCTAACACCATTACTTAATGCCCTGATGGACAAGAGCTTTAGCCAGAAAGCCCAAGAGTGAATTTGGTACAAGTTGTGTTGAAAAAGTTAAACTTCAAGAGAACATTAACAGCAATTTTCCCCCCGGTCAAAAGATTGTTAGCTTTTCTACATTCACTTTCTTTACCGCACATGCACACAAAAATGCTTGTCTAAATATACAAAGGAAGTTGCACACAAATAAATAACAAAAACTAACACGATAGGCAGTAGTTGCATACAATACAAAAGCCGAATTTATAGTCGTCCTTTGTAAATAGAGAGGACTGTGGCGACATAGTTCTTTAAAGATAGGAGGTCAAGTTATTAACTGATAAGTGTTGCAATCACACTAAGCAAAGCTCAAAAGTCAACTGTTCAGCTTGGTCCAAAAAGATCAAATTTATTTTCAACATCTGAATCCTCACTTTTGCACAGCCATCATGCCCAGACAGACTAGTCCACCATGGAGATAAACAGAGAAAACAAAAGGATCGCTACCAGAATATAAGCCCACCTTTCTATCCCACAAAATAGATACTTACTTTCACAGTATATGCAAATTGGAAATAATTAGTTATAGAAAAGAGCACCAAAGTGACTCGAAGATCACTTCAGCATAAGCATAGGATTGTGGTTTATGACAACTGACAAGCAGGGATTGACTATAGAACAAGGCAACAAGGAATCCAACAAGCAAAACATGGGCTTGATCATGAGTTCTCCTTAATTATTAATTGAGCCTCTAATAAAATGCTTGGCATTAGGCCAAATCTGCTGTAAAATCAAATAAGCTCAGCTGAATCATATGCTATGGGCACACTCAAGAAAGCCAAAAAGTTACCTCACGATTTCTACACCAAAGCAAGAAAACAAAATATAAAACTTTGAATTTAATACAATCAGTGCCTTTCAACCATCAAATGAGCAAAAGGAGGAGAAGGTTATGTAGTGTAAAGTATAATGTTATGACAGAGATCGCCTTCAGTTAGCAATTACAACTTCCAGTATTATCTTCTTCTTCTTTTTTTTCAATAGTTCATAGATTTTACAAATTATTGTCATGATTTCATATTAAATGACACTATCAATCAGATATAAATGTGCTGAATAAAGAAAGAATAGCTTCCGTCAAATACAATACCAAACAAACTCAGAAGCGGATGTGGTATACTTCCTCACTATCAGGGAGGCAGAAACTTGAAATAGACAATACAAAACAAATATTGAAACAAACTAAGTGGAGGAGGGAAGGGGCCCACAGCATAGGAGCTAACACAAAAAAAAAGGGGTAAAGAGTCACATTTTTAATGTTGAGAGAGAAACAAATTTGTGCACATTACCCTTAAATAGATGATTGAACTTACTATTTGATCGCTTCATATTCCTGCAGAATTTACTTCCACATTTGCACCCAAGTAGCTCAACAGGCTGATCATGGTCATCAAAGTTGATGCCATAATCCTGCAGAAACACCATGCACATCAGCTTTTCTAAATAAAAATGAATTCCCAGATTAATTAAAAAATTTGAAGAAAGTGAACTACGCAAAAATGAGAAGCTATGAAGATGCTCAGTAGTCAGTATGACCAAAACAAATGGTATGCCAAGTGCCACCTAATCATCAGACTGGCATTTTTCAATTCATTTCAGCCATGATTTACTCAAATTATCTCAACCTTGTTTATCGTTACTAGTTTGTTCAAAAATTGGGAATAAACAGCAATTAATATGCATAACTGAAAAAACTGAAGCAATCAATGCAATATAGGACCATTCACCAAAAGACATATTTCAGAACCAAACCCACGCACCCAAGTGAGCTCCTCCTGTGCTGCTATTTTTCTGGATGTGAAGAAGGCAAACTGCACATTGGATGGAACATTTTAAAAGCATATGTAAGCAATGGGTTTTACAGAGAATCTGTCGTGCCAACAAAGGTAACTAAAAACTTCGGATGGAATTTAGATGATTTGCTAACTTCTCACATGATAGTAGTGATGATCTGGGCTCTCAACTTCAACTGGGATCTCAACCAAGTTAGCATCCAAACATCTACCAAAACAAAATAAAATTATTAGAAATCTTCTAATTTACAATTTGTAAATAGTTAGTCCAAAGTCTGCCTAGTCACACTTTTGAAGAATTTTGTAGATAACAGAAACATAATCATACATTCATACTACTAACGAATGCGGATGAAAAGAAGCTTCGTTTGCTCAAATGCAGTCATTAATTTCTCAATCTATAAATAACTGAATTAAACCACTTCCATCCTTATTCCGCTTTATCTTTTGTATTGAGTACTTTTTGTCTACACAGAATTCAATAATATCACAATTATATTTAAAAGAATTCTCCTAGGATAATTAGAAGCTCATGTGTCAAAAACTAAAATTTAAGCAAAAATGGTCTACATTAGAATAGTGAACTTCTTCCCCACTCCACTGTAACATTATTTATCTTGTTTATAAAAATACATATGAAAATTCAATACATTTTCACAGCAATGATTTTTTTCCCTTCACATAGTTTAAGTTGAAACTATTCTTGTCTTATATTTTGTTTTCCTACAATAGGCATGTGTTTATTCTATTAAGCACCTAATTTCAAATCACAAGACAATTGAACTTTTTTGTCTTAATCTTGAGTTCTTCCCGCTATCACAAAAATGCACACAAGCAAAGTATGTAAATGACTAATCGACAAAACAGTGGTGAAAAATTGTACTGATACACCCAATCTGTACTGGAGAAATGACAAAAGAGGAAGTTATTTGCTCAAACAGTAGCAAAGTTTAAGCTGCAGGGGGAGCTTTGCAGCCCAAGATTGACACAGTAAGCAAATTGCTTACTTACCCAATGCTTGAACCTTAGGAAGCCAGATTTGAAAAACCCCTGGTATTCAAACTTTGAGATAGTTCACAAGTTGATGAATTAAAAGGGGAAAACCCATAGCTCATTTACAAGAGGATCTCTAGAGTTAAAGATTTATAAATAATTACAAAAGACTCCTGGTGAAACTAGAGAAATTTTAATACCTGTGATTAATAAACCTAGCAGCATTTCCATATGATGCTGCATACAAGCAAAGAGCTTCTTTATCCTTCTCAACTTCTGACTCCCAATCTGCATCCAATAGAATTGGGTATGTATATTTCCTATTTTTGGGATATTTTAAGTTCCTCTCGTGCAACTCTTTGACGGTTAAAATTTCCCCAACAAACTCACATACAAATACACCTTTTGGAAGGTCCTCTAAGGTCCGAAGACCCCACCCTTTTCCTTCAGAAGTTAAAAACACCTGAGTTGCAGATAATTATTAGAGAAAACATATTTAAATAAACTTCTATCGAGGGAAAAAATGCATTTAACAATGTAAACAATATATTAGTGTCACCTCATTGACTTCAACATTGAAGAAAAGCATTTGTTTACTAGTGGTAAAGAATACTCAAACACCCACCTGCAAGTTGCAAGTTATTCCTCGCTGGACAATCCGATTGCCACAGTTTTTCCCACAGCCACATTTACTCCAACACTCTTTGATAAATTTCCTCCTTGAGTGTCCTTTACATGGTTCTAAACAATCATCATTCTTTGATCTTTCAAGCGGGCAGTCTTTGCAATAGAAATAATTTTTAGGGTTGCATCTGATGGCAATACAATCTTCCAAGAATTCTTCCTTCAGTAGGCCTTCTGCAGTGTAAGCAAATCCGCCCCCAGTTTTATTTGCACAAGAACATGGTTTAGAAGACAAGACACAATTACCCATACAAGTTGAACAACAATCTTCATTCCCAATACGAGATAGAGAAATATTAACATAAGCATTTTGAAACACAAGGTTTCGGGGTATATAGTGAAAGGATGGTGGGAAATCATCAGTAATGTTATTCACCCATGAAATTTTCACTCTTTCTTCTCCCTTTGTAAGGTCATTAACATCATGAACAGTCATTATAGCATCAGTTATAAGCTGATGCTTTGGAACAACCACTGAACTATGTGAATTTGGACATATAGGATCCTTTAGTTCCTTTCCATCATCACTTGGTAAGAAATCATTATTTCCAACCTTTTGGGAAACTAGTACAGCAGCATCCAGACCACTCAGGCAGGGTTTAGAAACCGGAATTTGAGGAGCAGCCAAGGAAGAAGAAGACTTAACACTGATTGATTCATCTGAAATGCAAGAAGGCATGACCGAATCTTTATTTCCTCCGACAACCAGAGCACCATGTGCCTCAGATTCCTTTGGCATGCCAACGGTTGGTGTTATCTTTACAGATCCTTCCTGTGAGTTGTCATTTGAATCAGTAATTCCAACATGCAATCAGAAATATTTCTCCACAGATTTAGCAGTCAGGACAGAAGTAGGGTCACAACTTATGAGATAACAGACATTTATCCTCAATTTTTTGAAGCTGATCACAACTAGGCAAATGAAAATCCAATCCCCTAAGAACTGAGCTACAGCTCAGAGAAATTTTTACCTCTCCCATAGGTGTCGAGGCTATCTCTACGTTAGAAGTCACATCTTCATTTGAGGAATGAAGGTGATCTTCACCACCAACTTCATCATCTCTGCATTGTGATGCCACAGTGTCATGGTCATCTTGCTGTTCAGGTGGACTATTCATCATAGTAGAGTCCCTTCCAGTAGGTGGTTCTTTTGAAGGAGAATAAATCCAGAATAAAACTCATCAAACAATCATCAATACAAACTTGAATCTGTGTTGGCAACACAATAACTAGGAGAAGAAAAATGGAAACACAATATTAAAAGAGAAATAAATGGCAGAAAAGTAACATTTCTTTGATTAGCAAAAGCCAACACAGAGCAACACAAAACAGACTTTCTAGAAACACAGAAGTCATACAGTATGCTAGACTGCAAGTTGAGACTTGCATACTGCATATGCCAATGGAAGCATATGATGGGACCCAGTGATGAGATGGCATTTAAGGAGAATCAGGTTCAATTCAACTAAAATTAGTTCACAGCAAAGCAAAAAGTTGCACATTGACTTCTTTTCTTCTTTTGAGGACTGAGGTTTACAACAACAATTACCAGCCATTGTTCCACTAGACGGAGTTGGCTACAAGGATTAAACGATGCCACAGTATCCCATCGAAAACTATGTCTATAGTCAAACCATTAAAATCTAAATCTTTCTTAATGCTTTCACCAATATTTTTTCGTAGTCTCCCTCTGACTCTAGCTATTGTGTTGTGTTATCTTCCATTTAATCTATTCTCCTTATCGGGCTCCTATAGAGCCTCTACACACACAACCAACCTACTAAAGGTGAGATTCTACCATTTTTTCAACCCAATGTTCTTTCTAATGCATCCATTCCTAATCCTATCTTATTTAATGTGTCCACTCATCCAATGCAACATTCTCATCTTTGTAACATTAAGCTTATTTTCTTGTTGATTTTTCTATATCCCATATTCAGTCCATACAACATCAACAGTCTTATAGCTTTGTAGTAAACTTTTCCCCTACACTTGAGTGGCACTTTTTTATCACAAATAACTCTTGAAGTACTCCTCCATTTCATCCACTCAGCTTGAATCCTAAAGTTTACATCTCTCTCTATTTCTCCATCACTTTGTACAATAGGCCCAAGATACTTAAACTGTGTGACTTATGGTATGGTATTATCTCCAATTTTCACCTCTAAGCTAAAGCGCACCTTCAACTAAACTTGCATTCCATATATTTCGTCTTACTTCCACTTGAACAAAAATCATGTATTTTTTTGTGTAAAAAATTTGTATTTTCCTAAGAAAATTTTCCTATCTACTTTGCAACTGCATTACTTATTATTAGATTCAACAAAAGTTGACCATAAAGGAAAAGACACTGTCAAGATGGCATACCGCTAAAAACAAACAAAACCAAAAAGCAAGGAACTTCTCTTCAAGTCATAGTCAGTTGAATACCCGGAGGAATCATTGAAATGGGAACCTCATAATCTGGCATATCATCAATTGGCTCATCCTTGGGCTTGATCAAAGCATGAGGATGAGCCATTTTGTTTTTCGGTGACAAAGTGGCTCCCGGTTCAACTGTTGGTTCTTTAAATGGTACTGCTGGTGGCACTCTGTCAGATGTAAATCT
Source organism: Pterocarpus santalinus (assembly GCA_031439595.1). NCBI lineage: Eukaryota > Viridiplantae > Streptophyta > Magnoliopsida > Fabales > Fabaceae > Pterocarpus > Pterocarpus santalinus. Next base: position 67,784,571 of record CM062532.1, read on the forward strand.
TCTCCCTCTGGGAGTAACTTGAGGTGATACAGGTTGCTTGCCCTTGTCAACAATGCCATTTCGTGGTAGAACTTGATGAGCTTCAATCCTTCCATTTCCATCAGATAACACTGCTGCACTTTGAGGCTGCACTCTGGAACTATTTTCAGGTACTGCATCATCTTCTAATTTAGGCATTTTCAATGGAAAAGCAGCTGTGCTGGGACCACCACTAGTCTGAGGATGTGAAGACTGAAACTCTGGGCCTCTTAAACGCAACCTCTTCTTAGTTCGCAATGGCTCATCTTGCACATGAGCATCTTCATCATCTAACTCTCCTTCCTGGTTATTTGCAAGACCAGAAGTCATTTAATCAGGTATAGGATTAAGATCAACAAAGAAATGCAGATTAGATCAGCAATATAGAATAAGTGTTATGTACATCAACTCTCTTGCTTTTCTTTTTCTGGTCCGGCTCCGGCACCTATTAAATGATACAAGACAATGGATAAGTGTGTGTAGAATAGACCAGAGTATTGATAAGCAATAACAAATAGTTGATACAGTAGGAAATAGACCAGATTTTCGTCCTCCTCAAATATTGCATCTGCCAGAGCTCTATAGTTCTCTTCTTCAATAAGTTCCCAGTTTTTATCATACAACTTAAGGAGTTTCTTTAATACCGGTTTCACTTTTGATTCATGAATCCCAAGATTTGCCATTGCACGATAGGCTGCTATCACCTTTGGATTGGGTGCCATTTATGATCAACCAACAGTAACTTCTGCTACAGACTCCCAAATGCAAAATGTAATTGAATTTCAAAGATTTCTGAAATGGGAAAATACAAATATAAGATTTTTTTTTTTTGATAGAAAAATGAAAAATACAATATATGATCTATGAGTGACTAAGCTAGCAGTCCTCAATAATGTTTTTGTAGTAACTTAGAAAACAAAAGGCACGGAAGATTACAGAAATATTAGGGCCTTTCATTTTCATTTTCCGTTTATATGTTGTCACTGTTAGTTTCAAATTTGTATTCTGTTTCCCTATTTCAAAATTTTGCAACAGAAATTATAAAAACGACAAAATCTTATTTTGACAATTTTCTTCACAAAAATTTGAAAATTGGATACAAAATGAAAATAATGTGACATTAATATAATATCAGTGAAAACATATCAACACAAAATACAAACAGAAAACAAACCAAACACTGTCTTGTCTTAAGATTGTGGGCCTATAGGGGGAGAATTGCCAAAGTGATTATAAAGGCTACCTTAACCATATCCTTAAATAATGTGCGACTTAATACCTTGCTTGGTGACCCAACATTTCAATAACTATAAAAGTAAACTTAAATCACATGCACCATACTACCATAGTTTAAAAGAGGTGTTGAACTAAAAACCTTGATCAGTGTATCAAGCAAACGAGGGCAGGATTTGCCAAAGTAACTGGGGTGTGGTGCTCTCAAGCACAGAAGTTGGTGCCACACGCCAACAACACCCAATACAAGAATGGCATATTAAAATGGCATGCACACATGGGGAATTGGTGCTTTCAGCTTGCTCACATAAGACCAGGCAAATTTACCTAGGCTAGGATGAATTGAATGAAAGAACCCACTGAGGAAAAATTAACTGGTGAACCCAACAAACAAAACACACACATATAGAAAGAAACAGGTTCACAGATATACCCAATAAGCAAGGGGCAAAATTAACTTAATAAAAATAAGGTAAAGGCGTAAAGCTCACGGTGACAGAGAACATGCAACGGAAAATTTGCACAATTTTTTTGGACACTGATAACTTACCAGCGGAGAATTGAATGCGGAGTCCAATAATCAAAACCTAAAAGTGACCGAAAAATACGCCCGGGGGGGGCGGGAGAATTAATCATCAGAAGAATGAAGAAAGTGAAAAACTGAGAGACACGGAACTCAAAGGTTCTGCAACAAACGGTTAGCGAGAAATGAATGGTACAGGCACACACATTTCACAATAAAACGGCGAAAGAAACAAGTGTTGAACCTGGGAGAAACAAACAAGGGAACAATGCGGTCATCAATCTTAATGAACAAAACAAGGATTTTGAATGTGGGAGTGGAAGGTTGCCCGCATCTTTTTAATCGTTGAAAATATTTTGAGTATGGTTGAGGGAGGGAAGGAGTTTGGGGCAAAATGTAGGGCGGAATTAGAATTACGATATTATTATTATTTTATCACGATAATAATAGTAATAATAATCATAGTATAGTAATATAAGGCTTCGCTCACTTTACCTGGGTGTGACTGTGTCTGTGACGTTGTCGTGTTTGGTTTCACATTCACTTGCATTGGATGATTATGATTAGATTGCGCGAGATCATTGCCGCTTTGTTTTGGGTGTTAGGTTTTACAGTGAGAGCGAGTGAGTGAAGCCAAGGCGAGGACTGAATGACTGGACTGTGGAGTAGTCTCTTCTCACCTCCCATGGAAGCGCGTCGACCATACTCACCGCAATCCCCACAATGGATAAACACGAGAACGAATACTTTTTTTTTTTTTTGGTTTGGTACATACGATGAATAGTTTAAGACTTTAAGCATATTTAAAAAAAAAAATTAAACAGTATAAAAAAATTTATATTATCATCTAATTATATATTTAGATTTATAAAATTTTTAAAATAGTAAGTGATTGAATCAAATACTTTGACTGATATGATAATATAAGATTAAATATTTATATAAAAAATTTTGTACTATCAATATATATAAATTAAATCTTTTATAAAAAAAATGAATAGTTAAATATGTGAGAATGATAAATGCACACCTTATTTAAAAAAATAATTTTCATACAATGTAATTAAATTATACTAATATTAAATTATATACTTATATATTATTAAAAAATAATTTTATAATAATAATTTTACAAATTATACATATAATATATAATTAATAATATTAAATATTTATACTAAAATGTTTTTAAATTACAATCCTATGAGATTGAATTTTATTTAATTTAAAATATTTTGGTTTAATTTAAATTTATGTTCTTGTTTCGAATATACAATACCAAAAAAAAAATTTAAACTATTTATAAATAAAATTTTATGTTTAAAATACTATAAAATAAAATATATAAATAAGTTTTCACCTTGATTAAAATAGGTATGATAGGTATATAAATAAATAAGAGTCAAATCATTCTTTCAAATATGTAATTTGGGTCTTGGGTTTAAGAGGTTTCTGGCAAAATTTATTCCTAGGACTTGTAACAGACTACCCAACTCCTTAGCCCATTATGCTAAGTTTGTGGGTTCAAAGCTCTGGGTAGGAGAAACTCCATCATGTAATGCTGACATTGTGGGCTGGTGGCAGTAGTTGAATAAATTTAGATCCTTTATCAGAAAAAAAATTTACGTATATTTAATGTTAATTGAGTGACATTTTAATTCAAATAATATAATTAAAGGATTCTAAAATTATATCAATTCTTATTTTAAAACTTCTCAAGAAAAAAAAAAAAACCATTTACTAATCAAATTAATTCTTAAAATCAATTATTCCAAACATACACATACTGAAAGTTTCCTAAATCGGAAAACAATTATTACTAAAGCTTAATAAGAGAACATTTTGTACGGTACTATTGAATTCTTCTTTGAAAATCTTAGGCTATGTTTAGTATTTGAGAGTGAGTTGAATAGAATAAGATGTGATGAAATGGTATAAAATATAATGGTATAAATGTTTTATTTTAATTATTTGGATATCAAATAAAAGAATAGAGATAATTTTCCACCTATTGTTTTGATATATAATAAAATGATATAAATTTTAAATTATTTACTCTCATTTAATCTCATTCAATTTCTTTACACAAAAAAAAAAAAACTCATTCATTTCATTTCACCCAAATTAAAGACAAAAAAAATAAATAAAGGTATTAAACAGAATGAAATTGATTTCATTTAGTATAATTTCATTTCACCAATTTTCTTTTTTTAATAAGAAGATTGTGGGAGGTATTGCTCTTAGAATTTTTGAGATATGATGGATTATTTATGGTTATTCTTCCTCCCAACAGATATACTTATCGGGATTCAAACTTGTTTCTTAGAGACTAAGCTATTTACTATTTGTCCAAAAACTTGTTAGTCATTTCATCACTTTTCAACAACTCAAAAATAGTCACAAACGTAAAAATGCAACTTTCATTTTACCTTAGTACATTTAGGGGTATAAGATATTATACAGTTTGAGGGGTATAAGGGTGGAAATCAGCCAGGCACCCTACCAAAGACCTGTGGCCTAGCTTGTATTCAGCCTAGCCTATTTAAAAATAGTATCGGCCTATCAAGCCTGACAGGCCGACCTAGGCTATTAAGATTATGTGTACATATATATATTGTGTAAATTACTAAAATATCAAAGTTGAGACGCAAACCCACATACATTGTGTAATAGTATACATATTTTATACTTTTATGTTTTCATATTATTACCTTTAAAACAAAACAAACACTAATATTTCTATTCTCCCTTCATCCTTCAATTAGTCGCTTCACTCTTTTCTCCTCAAGTTCCTTTCTCATTCTCGCCCAGTCGATAGTCACCTACCCCACCCTTCTCAAGCTCTCGCCGCCACCAGAGCTTCCACGTCCTGCACTTGCTTCAGTCTAGACCGCAAAGGGCATCACCGTGCATCCTGTGAAGAGCCTTGCCACCATCATCGGAGCTTCCTTGCCAGTTTTGGATCTGTCTCAACATTGGGTATGTCTCAACTCTCACTCACAATACAAAAATAGTAACATTATGTCAATCTTTCTTTTTTCTGATAGTTAAACCACAGCTTAAAACTCTTACAAATATACGGAATACAGATCAAAAGATCAAAATTATTGTTGGGTAAATAATGGACTCTCTAGACTTTTCAGATATAGGCATGTCATATCACATTCATATGCATTTGCATGTTACATTTGGAGATGAGCTTTTTAAGGAAGAAATGATAGAAGCTTAAAGGGAAATTAAACAGAATTTATCAGAGGATCAACAGCAGCAACTTAGGGCAAATGTTGAAAAGCTCTCTAAAATTTTGGATGAGTCTCTTGAAACCTTTTCAGATGATAAGGTCATGGAGATAAGGATGCAAAGTTTGTAGATAGGAATTGACTTTGAAGGGAGACCTTATATACATATAGATATGCATAGGTCTAACATGAAATTGTTTTGCTACCTTTGATGGAATTAATCACTTTGGATATTACCCTTTATTTGCTTCATATGCTCATTTTGGCCATGCCTCTGCTGAGATATGTTTCCAAAGTAATTGGAAGATCAGAGAGCAACATATCAAAAGCCTAAAACAATACACAAAGTCCTTAATTCAAAAATGCATAATCTAACTTAATGCTAGATCGTCGAACTGATTACTCCTATAGTGTTGATCTTCCCTGATTATACAAAATTTTAAAAAAAAAAAATGAGTCTAATGTTTTAGCCTAATGTGAGCTTGAGTATTTGGTTATTGAAAACCAAAGATAAATTTTGCATTGTTTAGATATTACATTTTCTTATAGTTATTACTTGTTAAATTGTGTTATAATCTAACGATATATTTGATTTCTTATTCTTTAAGGTGTTCGAACAAGAAGAAGAATGAAGATTTGATGCTTTGTTTAGGGAGATCAGTTTCACTTCATCTTGGTTTGAATTGTTGTGTTTGGATAATTTAAATTTTAGATGTTGTATTGGATAGTTTGGTTCTCTTAGTTAACTTGTTAAATTGGTATTTTGGATAATTGAATTGAGTTGCTGTAATTTGAATATTGGAAGTAGTTTGATTTCATTGTTATGGACAGGTACATAGTTGTTTAGTGGGCTTTCTAGGAAAATTTGTAAGCTTGGCCTGTTTTGAGGCATGCATGAAGGGCAGCCTATTTGCAGCCTGTTTGATATGTAAGACCTGAATATGGACAAAGGCCTATTTTTTCAGCCTGTTTAATGCTTTGGCCTGTTGGCCTATATACAATATTTTAAATTATAAGGTTTGTAATGCAAGCCAAGCCAAGTTTATGAATAGGCTAGGCTTGGGCCAAGAAAAAATCTTATAATAGGCCACAGGCTAAGCCCGGGTCAAATTGTTACTATACAGGTCTGGCTGTTAAGATGAAACCCTGACCTGGTTTGCGATCTGTTTCCACCTCTAGAGGGGTATAGAAGATTACACACTGATTTTGGTCAATAGTGTTTATCAGGCATTTGTTCTTGTTATGTACGAATTGCTAGACGTCTTATAAACTCTTGCTCCTCTTGTTCCATAGGAGTCTTGAGTAATGTTGTACTTTTCAAAAAAAGATTTAAGATTAAGTGTGTGTTTGGGAAAGCTATAAGATTAAAATTATTTTAATAATCATTTATTTATATAATAATTTTTTTATATAATCAATTATGTGAGAGTTAATTTATGTTTGGATACTTATATTGAAAAGTGATTTTAAGATAACCTATTTTGTTCAAATTGTATAAAAAAAATATTTTTGTATGGTAAAATTACTATAAAAAAATATGGAATTATTGAACCCTAAAATAATATGAAAAAGATAACTAGAAGTTTGAACCCAAATAATCTAAAAAAGTTCTTTTATCATAATCACAACTTAGAAAGCTTGTAAGTTGTTGCTTACTAAAGCTCGGTGTGTCTGTATCATGCATTTTTCAGAGCAACCTCTTTATGGTTGTAGTACCTTCATGTTTGAAGATTTGGCTGAAGTGTCATGCTTTGTAATATAGTTTATTCTTAGGAGCTTGATCTTTCCGTGAAAAAAGAAAGAATGAATGAGTGAATGATGAAAGAAATAAAAAATCTCTGGAAAATTCAACTAGCCTGAAAACTATGGTTGTATAGTAAACTCGATGTAGTTCAGATAGTATGGTTTCAAAACTGGATTCCCTCCATTTGCCGAGGTCACACATGCAAGTATGTGCATTGTGAAATCAATTTCAAGCATGGGGGGCAAACATGTTAGCAAACTTTAACCTACCACAAGAGCAAGTTGTAAGGAATCTTGAATGCTAATTCTTCAAGGGTCACTTTTTGCCAAATAACAATTTTACAAATTATAATTTAACCTAACTAAAAAAAAATCCCTTTATAATTTTGGCTTTATCTGGGCTTTAGCTCCCCCCTTTTAATGGCAAAAGCGATAGCCTTTGGGCTCAACATTTCCGCTCATCTTTATACTTTAATTGGCTAATGATGGTTGATTAGGATTGAAATGCAAGACAGTAAAGTATTATGTTTGATTTTTCTTGATAATCATTTATTAGTAAGTAATTTTTTAAGTATTGTTGTAAATTTGGCTACGTCCATAATGCGCACAGTTATGTTTGGTGCTTGATACACCTTGCCATCTAAGGGTGCCACATCAATAGATTACCTGTACAATTGCACCTTGTTGGTGCATTCAAGCAACTTCCAATCTCTGGTCTTTCCCCTCAAAGCCTCAAACCCTAAACCATAGTTAACAAGGTGCATAGTACAATGCGTCTATGTTATGATCCTCTCGACTAACATTAGAAAATTATTTATAACCACCTGGATTTTAGAACCATAAATTAGGGAGGTGATGTTTGCTATGCTCTTTGCAAGTCAAGGTGCATAATATACCTTTCAATCTAATAGTAAAGAATGATGTTATATTGATACGTCAAGCACTTGTGCTGCATTGTAGTAATTTTTGCATTTTAAAAGTAACCAAAATTTGTGTATATGATCCTAAAACTAAACAGAAATTTTTGGGGCTATTCTCAACCATTCTAGAGTATCATAAAATATTTTTCTAATTTATCTGCATGATCCTGAAATAAAATGGAATTATCTTTAAACTAAATAGAATTTTTATGGGATATTCTCAATAAATTTAGGATCATACAAATAAATTTTGATTATTTTTAAAATACATTTAACATTCTTTAAATTCGACTATAATTAGGAAATTATACAATGTATAGTAACCTACCCAAATGGGGAAATGAAATTGAGAGTAAGCCAAATGCATGAAGTAACCAAAGGTGAATAAACAAATACCATGTTTGATCCTTCATTTGCATAGCCTTGTCATTAGGTCACAAAGTTCCTTTACTTTTCAACGTTGGGTAGGTATCAGCCCCATCCATAATCTTACGACTTTGAGGAGACCTGTGTTATAGGTGAATAATCATATGAATTTAGTCACTGTAGCCACTTTTGTGAGGAGGCACCTCTTCTCTCAAAATTATATGGGGCTATTCTGTGAGTTGCTTAATTGTAAACAAAAACTCGAACATGCACAAAGTCATTGTACACATTGGCCTTTGTTGTTCCACTTTGTCAAAGATATAAAACTACAAGAGCACAATTGGTAAAATTCTACCATTCTTTTAGAGCACATCTGCACATGCACTCAATAGACTAGATATGTGTCGTACAGGCTAATTTTATCTATGCCATCAAATGTGAGTATGTGACCTTTTTCACTCTTTTAAAATTAGAGATGGTTATTCATTATGGGTGCATTCTGAGGCGCACCTCGCTAGATATGGTGTACCGTACACCGAGGAGATTTAATGGTGAAGATTGATGGTGTATGTATACAACCAATCATACCTAATACATAATAAATCTCTCTCACACACTCTCTCCCATACTACCCCACCTTCTTCTACCTCTGCACCCTTATCCTTTATGGCCATCATCCCACCATTGCTCCACCCTTCTCCCAAACATCACTGCATCACCCTGTTCATGGCACCGCTGCACCACCCCTAACCACAACCAAATCGTTAAGGAGAAAGTCACCACCAAGTCTGCTGGGAAGAGGTTGGCCATTTTTTACCAAAGTGAACTTGAAGGAAAAGAGGTTCACACCTTCACTCTTCTTCTTCCTCCACAATCTTTCAGTTTCTCACTCATTGATTAAGTCTCATATAGAAAAAAGATTGGATTTTTGAGGTGAATTATCTTCTCATTGTTTTTTAAGAGAGCAAGATTTTGAAGCTTTCGGGATTTATGAGAAATTCTCTCTCTTGGATTATGGAGGCTATTGTTATAATTACAATTGCACTTGCCAATGCAAGGATGAGTTGAGGCAATGTAGTGGCTATGAATAGGGCGATGCAGCAATGGCTATGGAGGTAAAAGAATGTGGGGTAATCTGTGGAGAGAGTATGTGTGTGAGATTTATTGTGTATTAGAGGTGATCAATTATATATACATATACTATCAATTATCATCGTTAGATTTAGTGTACGGTTCACCACATTTGGCAAGGCGCACTATAGAATACGCGTCACTATGTATAAATATTTTATTATGTTAAACAAATATAAAATAACTTTTATTACAATTTTTTTTTCATTGAAAAAGAAACTTCTGTTCTAAACTTTTACGTCGTCTATTCACAAACTTGCACAGTTGCACTAGTATTACTATTAACACTTCGAGGCTCCAACAAGACAAAAAGGCCGGTCCAGTACGTACACAGCAAGGTGCTATTATTGCTAGCTACGCAGTACGCTCCAGCGCACTTTGAATTCATTAAGCTCTGAAGTGTTAAAGCCGATCAGCCCTCACTCGGATGAATTTTATTTGAAAAGTAAAAAAACCTTAGATCAAAATTTTTAGCCAATATTTATGACCTAATAAACTTGCGCTCCTTCTGGATTCTTCTGTCTATTTTGACTACAAAATTCGAAAATTTGCGCGTCTGTCAGACGAAATTAAATAAACACCAAGTACACAATGTACAGATACTCTTGTGCTCAAGAACCCCAGTGTCCCACGCGTTCAAAACCGTCACAGTTGCCGCGGTTCCGCACCATTACCCCACAGGAACGCGGTGCACCTCTGACTGCATAAATTATTATTTATATGCCTAAATGCTTTTTGATTTTGGGGTCAAAATAATCTCACGGACTTAACCTCATGTCCAAGTTTGCAACAGAATCAGATCAAATCGCATTCCCTTTTAGGCCATAACCACTTCCAATCAAGCTTGCTTTTTTTTTTTTTTTTTTTTTTATAAAAAATTCAGCCACCAATCATTCAACCTCTGCTTCATTAATAAATTCAAGGAATAGGCTGCTATTTTAATTCTTAAAAGAATATGTTAAAAAACTAATTCTTGAAAGATGATTTATTAATTCACAGTATCTCAATAATCAGCCTATTAATAAATTAATATTTTAAGAAAAAGTTTAATTATTATATATTAATAATGTAAAGAAATTTATACTATTATAAAATTTTTAAAATAATAAATAATTAAATCAAATATTTTAATTAATATAATAATATATCATTAGATATTTATATAAAAAATTTTATACTAATAATATATATAAATTAAATGCATAACAAAATTATCATCAAAATATGATGAACTAATACAATATTTTTTAAAAAATAATTTATTAGTACATCAATTATTCTTTTGAGAGTCAAAAGTGGTTTACTCTAAATTTAAGATCTCATATTTTAATGATTCTTGTTTGCTAGTTACTACAAGACCTATAAGTAATACTTTCCTCCTTTACGTAGAAAGAATAGATTTATTTCACATCAGATTAAAGCTCTTAATTTTTGTTGAAAAAATGAGAAAAAAAAGTGAGGAAAAAAAAATTAAAGATTGAAATAATATTATATTGAGAAAGATTTTCTCCGATAAATTTTTTTTCCCAAAACCTATTCAACTATAGTGGGTGACTGCCAGTGCTGTCATATAAAGCATCAAGCTTTAAAAAACGAAAAAAAGAAGAAGCCTAAACCCCTTACTAAAAGAAACTCTAAAAACCCATTTTGTTTCTTTTCTAACCAATCAAGAACACAACACCACTCCTCTCTAGAACCTCCCTACATGTAAAGAATTGCCCATCTCTCTCACGGATTTCCCCAAATGGGTGCCCTCAGAAACCGTCACAGCCCAACCTTTCTCCTTATCTTCACAGTTTCCGCTCTCTTTTCAATTCCAACACCAACCTCATCTGCAGACACAACAACCTTAGTTTACAAAGGTTGTGCAGACCAGAAGCTGCAAGACCCATCAGGTGTTTCCTCTCAGAACCTCAAAACACTGTTGAACTCTCTGGTGATGCAGTCCTCTCAGAAGGGCTTCGCCGCCACGACCGCCGGCGAAGGCGGGAACGCGATCGCCGGAGCGTACCAATGCAGAGGGGACCTCACGGGCTCCGACTGCTACGACTGCGTCAGCAAGATCCCCGACATGCTGGGGAAGCTCTGCGGCAGTGACGTGGCGGCCGCGAGGGTCCAGCTCAGCGGGTGCTACCTGAGGTACGAGGTGGTCGGGTTCAAGCAGGTCCCCAAAACGCAGTTATTGTACAAGGCTTGCGGGTCGAAGAAGATGGAGGATGTTGGGTTTGAAGGGAAGAGGGACTCGGCATTTGAGATGGTGGAGAGTGGGGTGAAGGGTGGTGGCGGTGGCGGTGGTGGAGGATTGTTCTACACGGGGAGTTACCAGTCTTTGTATGTGTTGGGGCAGTGTGAGGGTGATTTGGGAAGTGATGATTGTGGGGATTGTATTAGGAGTGCTGAGGAGCAGGTTAAGGTTCAGTGTGGTGACTCAATTTCTGCGCAGGTTTATCTGCACAGTTGCTATATTAGTTATAGCTTTTACCCCGAGGGAGTTCCCAGCATGTCATCTTCGCCAGGTGATGATGCTATAGAGATTATTAGATTAATATGATTTTGTCTTCTTTCCCTTTTTCTTTCTGATAAATTGTTGGAAGATCTGTGCGGATTTGAATAACTGTATGTGCTTATATCACAATGATCTAAACGGAATCAGAAATGATTTTTGGTGTTCATTGGGCTGGCTGACTCACTCAAAAAATATGGTTATTGGACAAAGGGGTATGACATATTTCGCAGGGGTGGATTTCACAATTTTTTTGTGAGTCCCAATTTTGTGAGTACAATATCAGTACTCAAAAGAGAATTTTGGAAATAGATTAATTTTTCTGGTGTTAAAAAAATGCAATGTAATGGATTATTTTATGTGAGTTTTTGATGTGGTGGTATGAGTTCCTTGTCTCACTGATTTTAAATGTTGGGCCAAAAGCCGTTGGGGGATTTGAGAAGTGGGGTTGGGGAAGATATTAGTATGATCTGGGTAGGTGCAATTTTTTTCGTGGAGATGTTATACAGTTAGGGCATATTTGGTTGGGAAGAAAATGGGATAAAAATTTTTTATTGAAGCCGATTTATAAAAATTTTTATCTCATTTTTATCTCGTATTAAACACGTAGAAGATATTTTTCTGAATATTTGATAGAAATTGATATTAAATAGTCAGAAGCTATTTAATAAAATCTTTGACAGAAATCAAATTATAATAGGTATTGGACAAACTAAAATGACAACATTTATTCGTTCATCTAAAAGTCAATAACATGATATAGGAAATTTAATTTTAATAGTAAATTCTGATTCCATAGTATTTTTCTTTCTCTGTAAGATTTATAATTAGATTTATACGCGTGGCTGTGGTTATGTGCTTGGTCAATATTTTAATGAAAAATGTCTGTGTCCTGTGATTTCATAGGATCAGGGTCCGGGGAGCACCAACACACCGAGAGGACCGTAGCTCTTGCGGTGGGAGGGTTTGCGGCGCTGGGATTCTTTATTGTTTGTTTGTTATTTCTCAAATCGGCGTTGAAGAAAAAGGGTGGGAAGCGTTGAGGCTGAATTAGATTGTGTATATCCTATATATGGGATTCATAGATTTAGTTTTAACGTCATGTTAGGTGAATATACCTTGTACCTTTGTATAGTTCTGATCAGAGAGGTTTAAGAGGGAATTCCTATTTTATTGTTGTTACTCCATAGTTCATTTGAGATAGCTGAATGTGACCGTGAACGCAGAAAGTGAAGTGTGGGACAGCAGTTTATTGGGCGGTGTGTGATAGCTCTGTGTCCCCGCTACATGACTTTAGCAGTGAGACGAGACCTTTCTTTTTTATGGCCTCGAACGTACTAGTGTTGCTGCTTCCTCTTGCCATGCATAGCGTCTCCCAAATCCTGCATCATGTGTATCTGATAGGAGGCAAAGCAGGAGAAATTGAAGGTAGAAAGTAAAATCTGATAATGCATCTAATTGTATGGTTCATGTGTTATATTTAAAAAATAAAAGATAAGAGACTTGCTCTTCTTTCTTTATTGTTATTCTACACGTGCTTGTGTGAGTTGTAACTAAAAAATTAGTACCTAAACAGTTGCTGTAATATTTATGCTATAACCTCAACGGTCGTGTATACCATAGCTATAGCATATCAAGGAAGTTTGTCTATCGGCTTTCTGGTAAGATTTTTTATTCATGGGATCAATGACTTTTTTTTTTTGGGCATGTGTTAAATTAAAAAAAAAAAAATAGAATCAACGATGCCATAGATACTCGAGTGCTGAAGACAGCCCAATTGGTTTCCCATGCCCGCAGCAATGCATAGGTTTCCTTAGCCGCGCAAGTTTTCCTTAAAGAAAAAGTTGTTGGCCATGTCCATGGTGCACAAAATCTTTATGAAAAAGAAAATCAGTAGCCTGAAAAATTTTCAGGTGCAACTGAAAGGATGGACAAAATAATTCATTCCCTGATTCAAAGTTTGTGAAAAGTTTAGTGTATGGATAAGAAAATGCGTTAGTAAAATGGGTTAATGTGTAAAAAAGGAACACTTTTCATGGGACATGTTATTTAACACCTCAATTGAATATTAATGTAAGATGTTATCGGACTTTAAGAAGGGTGGAAGTGAGCCGAGTTGACTCAAGCTTATTAAAGTTTAGGATTAATTTGAGCTCGAATTTGATAAAAAGTGAGCTTAATATTTTGGCATGAGCTCAATTCATTAAGTTTCCGCTTGATTATACTTCTAGGAGATCTAGAATACCTTTTATTGGAACGAAAATAAAAATACATAATAACTAATATGTTTGGGTACGTAAAAGTTTTTTTTTTTTTAAATTTCAAAAAGTCTTTTAAGAAATGTATTCTTGATGTTATTTTTCATTCTAGAGAAAAGGTTTTTTAAAAAAAGAATCTTACTATTACTTTCACATTAACAACCAAAAATAATTTTATTTTATCATATTCAAACAAAAATCATTCTTCTAAACTTATTTTTGATATATTCAAACCAAGTAAAAATAATTTTTTTTAAAAATAATTCTTCTAAAAGGTCTTCTTTTAAAAGACCTTCTCCCAAAAGTTAAACTAAATACACCTTAAAAAGTTATCAAGTTTAAGCTAGCTTAAAAGTTGTTTAAACTCAATAAAATAGCTCAAATTAAATATAAATTAAGTTTTTTAAATTTAATATGTTAAAATAATTAATCATAAGAACATAACCTCAATCATAATAATAATAATAATTGCACCCAATAAAATATATATATATATATATTCAATCAATTTATGAGTTACTGGGTCAAACATAATAAAGTTTAAGTTTAACTTATTTAATAAATGAGCTTAAATTCTTAATTCAAACTAAAATTATGAGTTCAGCATATTGAGTTATTAACTAACCGAACTCGAAATAACCCATAAGTTAACTTGATTTATTTTTAGCCCTAGGTTCTATGTTAAAAAATATTTGATAATTTTTTCTAAAATTTTCTTATTTTGTTTGTTTCTCACTTTACTTATTTAGTACTTCAAAAAGTGTTCAATAATAATTTAAAAAACATTTATGCGTGTTTATACATGTAGCTGTACTGATTAAATAATAGAACTGGGGTTGTTTTACATACATTATGAATCATTTTATAATCTACTTGCATTTCAAATAAATACTTATGTAAATACAGAAAAGCTTAAAGATATAATTACTTTCACATTAGCATTTTGTCATCGGATGTCCCTTTGCGTTAGTCTCTGGGAGCAGTATAGTATAGTACGTTTTAGAATGTCACCGAAGTGCGATTTTTTCTTAGTCATTAAGAAATGGTGAGTGCTCTTAAAAGGTGTAACCAGACAATACGTTGGACCATCAGACCTTTAACCTTTCTTATTTTTTACGCCCATAATAACTCGCGAGGAACACCAGACATAAAAGCCGGAAATAAAGCAGGAAATAAAGAACCTCGAAATCAGCATTATTAAAGACGTAATATCATCTACCACTAGAAATATGTGCAATGGTGGTCATTTTACTATGGGAAGCGTTTATGTTGCTCCATGGAACACTAATGTTCCAAACTTGCTCCAAATTTTTATAACCGTTCAGATAATAATTAAAATAATATAACGGTTTAGATATAATTAAATAAATCTTAGGTAGTAACTAAGACCGGTGGATCACGGATAGAGCCCAGTTATTGGGTAAACGAATTTAATAATAAAAATTGTTACACAACAAAATGACAAAAATGGACATTGTACGGCCCGTGTCTTAGTCGTTTACTGTGCAAGGAGCCAGGGACGCGACATAGGATTTTATTGCTCCAGACTTTTTCGTTTTTTTTTTAATATATATATTGTATAGATTTAACTTTTATATATTATCAATATGAAAAAATTATATACAGATACTTAATTATATATTATTATATCAATAAAAATATTTGATTTAGCTATATATTATTCTAAAAATCTTATAAATATAAGTATTTTATTAGACAATAGTATAAAGTTTTTTATATAGTTAATGAATTACTGAGATCTATTCCTTTTATTATCTGAAAAATAGTTTTATAATAATTTATGTTTATATTTTTAATATTTATAAAAGTTAGTTTTACATAATTTATCTAATTTACCCTTTCTATCTTCATAAATTCTCCTCCAGCCCATCATCACCCGGGCGCTTCCCCCCTGTCGCTAATACCACCGCCCAACCCCACTGGCACCATCAACCCCACCTCCCCTCAGGGCACCCCCCCTGTGACAGCCCCACCTCCGTTACCGTCCCTTCAATGCTACTTGGGAAAACCGACAATGCAAACTAGAAGGCACGCAGTGGGTGTTGTCTCTTCATAGCTATGTATTGCTCGTGGTGTGTACGTTCATCTCATCACACAATTATTAGCATTGGAACATTAGTACACTACACAAAAAATAGAGAATTAGATTGATAGATACACTACACACATTGATAGTAGCTGATTTTTTTTTTTTATTTATTTGCTATGCATTTGGGTCTGATATGTATCAAAGCATTGGAGGCATGACAAGCAATGGCACACCATTGGTGATGATGTTTCCAGTTGCATACAAGCAATGGCACTCTCAGTGGAACTTCTCGTGGATGAGTGGGAAGAATGCTATAGTGGAATAACCGACAAGGGAATGGTGATGGTGATAAAGAGGAGTGGCGGCGGCGTTGGGGAGAAGTGGCAGCACTAGGGCATTGCTGCTGGGGAGAGAGGCAAATAGAGGGGGTGGTGGGAAACATGTGAAGAAATAAAATGAAGGAGTAGAGAAGAAGTTTTAACAGCTTTTATTAATTTTATTAACAACACGTAGCATTACGGTCATTGAGTGACAAAGGCCATGTAAGACAGCTTTGATACGGACAAAAGTGTCATTACACATGTTATAAAATCAAAAACTGGTTGGGGACCGGTAAAAGTTTGGAACATCAGTGTTCCATGGACCAACATAAACATTTCCTTTGCTATGGCGAAGAGTTCCTAAAATAAACACAGTTGGAATTTAAAATGAAAGAGGGTATGCTCAGAGTAGAAAGCAATCTATTATCTATCAGCCGCCAATAAAAGTATAATCGATAATGGGAACGTGGCTTTACATTAATAAAATAGCAGTGAAGAAGCGCAAAGTTTGGGAGATTTTGCGTAATGTGCTAATGATTAATGCAGTGGAGGTCGACGATGACAACAGGGCAACACATAAAAGAGACAGGTGTAATCCTGGTTTAGTTGTAACTTGCAAGAGGGATGGCCAGCCAGGTGTGCAAAACAAAATCCTAAAGGGGCGATTGGAGAGAGACGCAAAACGAGTTTGTGAATTTTCCTAAAAATAATAAAAAAAATCTACTCAATTTAACAATATTTATTAGAATCTTCAACAAAAATTATAAAAGTTGTTGAATGAAATAATGTAGTAAAGTCTACTCATTTATCTAAAATTCAATGCTATTTAATATCATTTTAATAACTTAATTCAGCCAGAAAATTCTGACTCTTCAGCAATTTTTTGAAATAAAATAGTGGATAGTGCCAATAATGCAAGAACCAGGTATTATTACTATTATTATTATTATTATTATTATGTGGCGAAGTATGAACTTTTCTTTGAGTTTTCAACATTTTTTTTGTGCCCTTAGTTATTCACGGCTTCGCTATATTCAGTATCGTTTAACCAGAAGAAAGTCACCGCAAGGTATCGATTATTTTTAAGAGTAATATTTCAACCATTCAAAATTTCAAACACTCTAAAGACCTTTTTATAACATAAGACTTATTTATGTGTTTTTTTTCTCTATTTTTTCTTTTTTTATATCTCTTCGTCTATTTTTTTTTAGAGTCTTGGGTGTGTACCACTTTAAAGTGGTACAAAAGTCTTTTCTCTTTTTTTTATTTTTTTATTTTTGGATAATATTTCAATTCTTGTTTTATTAAGAGTTATATTAGAACTCAATAGCCATGCAATCATCTGGATAATAATATTTAAATTTTTAGGTCCAGATAAAATATAAAATAAACTTTTGATAGTGTGATAAACTTTCGCGAGGAAAAAAATTTGTATTAGATGACATATCAGTAGCATTGGCTTGGATTTGGACAGTATCATCTTCGTGATGAATTGTACTTTTATGAAAAAAATAATTTGATAAAAAAGTATTTAATGTGTAATGACTTAATTTAATAATTGATATATTTTAAAAATTTTATTTAAGATTTAGTTTTTAATTAAAAGAATAACTTATATATATAGATATTTTATATGTGTAAATAGATTTTATATTTTAATTGAAATAAAAAATAAAAAAATTATTTTAATATATTTCGTTTGATTAAAATTTATAAGTAACTAATTAATGAAACTCACAATTTTATTTTTGATTCACATGTGCATAAGGATGGACCATTTAAAACAGAGCAGTGCCAGACGTCTCTAAGGGGTGCCCAAGTCAAATTTGCTAGACAGAGTGGCAAAATAGCTGGTAATGGCATCTCAAGTTTTAATCAAATATTATTATATTATATTAAATAATAATCTATAAACAAATTTGGAATGGGCTGCTGACCTGCTGCTATTTTTTATGTTCCTCATTATCTGTTTTTTATGTCAGATCGCAGCAATTTCATAGATTGAATCTAACGGTTCACCTGAAATTGAATTCATATCTAGTGCTAATATTTTGATGAGCATTTTATTGCAACTTTTATTTCATCCGTTATTATACTTCAAATATCAATTTTAAAATAATATCAATTATGATGGTTTTGTATAGAAAAAATAAAGGTGAACAAATTTTTTTTAGGTCAACATATTTCCATTGATTAATAATCAAATGTAATATCCTACAACAAAGATATTACACAATAGAACCCAGTAAAATATAAGTTAAATCGAAGATTATAACCAACGAATTCTATATAGTATTACATGGTACGCAATAAAATATAGATAATTTTGTATCACACTATATATTAACATGAAAGTAAAG
The DNA here is from genome assembly GCA_031439595.1 of Pterocarpus santalinus. Taxonomy (NCBI): domain Eukaryota; kingdom Viridiplantae; phylum Streptophyta; class Magnoliopsida; order Fabales; family Fabaceae; genus Pterocarpus; species Pterocarpus santalinus. The sequence goes on from CM062532.1 coordinate 67,803,235, forward strand.
GTGAGCTCATTAGATTTCTAATTTTGGCTCTGAAACACTTTCAACCAATTTTAGAACCAACTATATAATAGAACAAGGTGTTAACATAAACAATAAACCACTGACTGGGCATCATAGTTACAATCTTCAAAGCCAAGACGCTAAACACGTGGGCATGCACATCATTGAGTACCGGGACATCTAACTCGACTTCGTGGTATGTATTAGCTCACTAGCAGCTTACATCATGGTATGCATCAGTTCACTAAGCATCTTAGAGTATAGCTGAATGCCAAAGTTAGAGGCCTTATGCCTTAAAAAATATGCAGTCACTACAAAATAGAAAACACTAACCCAACTGCCACCCATCAATAGGGGCAGATCTATCACCTAACACTAGCACAATCTTCTAATCTAGCATAACGTAGTAGCCATCATGAGACCTACATTCTTTCATGGTAAAGACATTGCTACCATCAAGACAAACTCGTCGGTGGAATATCAATAAACCATTATGCAATGGAAAAGTGGAGGAGGAAAAAAAGAAGAGAGAGAGAGAGAGAGAAGAGAGAGGAAAGAGGGTGGGGCGGTTAGGTTTAGGCGGTGAGAGGAAGGGGAGAGAGCAATGCTTTCTCTAGGGTTTAAAAGGAAGAAGGCTTTCTCAGAGAGGATGGGAGATCCCAACACTTTCGTTTATCGTGAGAGTTATACCTTGTAAGTCCACTCATGGACTTCCAAAGGCAAAAAACTTAGAGAATGGGTTTGAGCGAAATTTTGGAAGTGGATTTGCTTTCAAAATTTGTTCCTGTAAGAATAGTGGATTTGCTTTCAAAGATATCAACAATGGCAAAAACCCAAACAACAACATTGCTTGAAAAGTGCACCATCACCCAACCTCTGACTTAAAGACATAGAGAATCAAGAAAACTTAGTTGCTCCAACTAAGGTAGAAATAGGTCAGGCAGCCCATTAGGCGCCTTCGATCTAGCCCGCTAAGACTTTTCAACAAGCCTTTTTAACCAAAAAGACTAAGCTAGAAATCAAGATAAAAGTTTGTTAGGCTTAACAGATTGACATATTTATACAATGTTATTATTATTAATATTGTTGTTGTTTTAAAAAATTATAATAATAATAATAAAAGCCTTCTGGTCTATTTAGAAATATGTTATCTTGGATATATTTATAAGCTTTTTAGCCTATTTAAAAACTTTATTATCGAACAGACCTTTAAATAGGCTTTTAGGTCAGGTTAGACTTTTAAAATGGCCAAACTAAGCCCTTCGAAAAAAAGTCCTTATCAAGTAATAGGTTTAGACTTAGCCTGCATATTTGAAATATAGATTACGCTTATTTAAGGCAAAGCCTAACCTATTTTCACCCTTCTCTCTAAGGATAGTAACTTTAGGCACAAAAAACTAGTGTTGGGAAGTAAGGTTAATTCAAATGAGCAATGCCAAAAAGGAAGAAAGTGATATGAGTGAGAATGGAGATAGGAAGGAAAATGTTTAGGGTCCCAGAGTTCTACATTGTGAAGTACACTAAATTAAATAACTTGTTGGATGTATTAGTATTTTGTTTCTCACTAATGTCCAAAATCATTTTTAATATAAATTCACTTCTAAGTTTGTTTTACTTCTTGTCTTCTCTCCTAATTATTGTAAAAATATATATTTTTATTTAAAAAAATAAAGAATAAATTACACTCCTTTCTTCTGAAAGATACTCTTATTATATAACATTTCCCTCTATTTTCAAAACACATATTTTAGTCCAAAATACTTTATTAATTAAAATATATATGTCACTATTAGAAATACGCCAATTATCGACGGATGTGATCCATCAGTGATTCACATGTCGGTAATAAAAAAATTAAATATTACTGATTGATCAATTTTTCCATCGGTAATTTTGCTAAATATACCAACGTAAAAATTTGTCAATATAATTAACAAAAGTGGCGGTCATATAAGCATAAAAAATCATCATTGACAGATTTACACTGATGGATTAGTCGTCGATAAATTAACTATATAATTTTTATTCTTACTAAATTACTGATAGAATATCTATTGGTAAAAGAAAGATATACTTTAATCGTTATAATTCTTGAGGGATAATCCGTTATCCGTTAGTAATTGGGAAAAATAATATTTTGCATTTTAAATATCACCGATGGAAAATCTGTTAGTAATGTCAAATTACTATTCTTTTAAGGATTATATTATTAAAATTTGATATTAGTATTTAAATGTTTCACATTATTATTTTAATTATTCACATATTTATATAATTAAAAATATAATAAAATGTAAGAAATATATACTATTAATTAAAATATAAAGTTTCAATAAAGGAACAAATAAAATATAAACTGTCAATATACAATTCTAAAAGAAAACAAAAATTCTAAAAACTACGAATATTGATAATCGTCAGTATTCGAAATGCCCTCCGAGTCTCTGGGGGTGCGGAGAATGTGGCGGTGGTGGAGGTGGAGATGGAGGTGGAGACGAAGGCGGTGAAAGCTGTGCACTAGATAATAAACCATCACTCCGCTTCTGCTTGAAATAGTTGTACATAGTTGTTAATCCTTTGCTCCATAGACTGCATCTGTTGTAATTGCTACTCCTTTTCCTTCTCGTATCGCTCATGCATCTCCATATACCTCCTATCCTCCTCCTTAAGCTGCTTCTGCATTGGTTCATTTAGTGCAATCACTCAACCATGGATATCCTCCATATTGGTCCTAACAAACCCAGCTCCAACCATAGATATTAGAGAATATGACTTGCTATATGTAGTCTCCATACCATAAATCCGACCTTTGTAGTGACCACTAATAGTCTAGGCCCATATCTCGTCGTCATTAATAGGTGGATTGACAGGAGTACTGCCATCCTGTCATTAGGACTAATGCAATCGGGTCTCAAACAGTCGTTGGGTGAACTCATGCTCCAATTGGAAGAAACAAAACAAATTAAATTAGTTTTAAATAATAGCAAATATAATAAATTAAAAGTATTGGAAACTAAAATTAGGTACTTACGTATGTGATGTCTAATCGAGTATGAATCTATTGAGACTTATCCTACTTTTGAGTGCGAGTCTTCCAGAACAATTCCCCCTAAGTAGGCAGTCATGTGGAACATCTTTATGCACCACACTTTCTTCTTGCTTTGGCTTAAACCTAAGCTCTTCATAAAATTTACAATAAGTCAAGACAACATCATCTTTGTAATAGAGCATACAACCTTTCAAACAACAATCAATCATCACTTCATTTAACCTAAGTTTAGCAACTAATCCTTTGACTTGGTAAAAATCCTTTTGGATAAATTCTGGTCATAAACTAATCTTACTCATTAATGAAGCCCGTTAATCAAAGTAACTTTGGCTTTAGTTCTCCTCTGACTTATTATTTAACATTCTTACTGTCAAAAATAATTGTGAATGCACACACCCTTCCCATATAGGTTTATTCACTGCCACTAATAGACTATAAAATATCTTAGTATACAAATTGAGAACCTCTTCCAAAATTTGGAATACATTCCAAACACATGGTTGACAATATAAAAAATCATTTCCTGATAACAACTAAAATTATCCTCCCAAATAATATTACCACCCTTTTTCGTTACTTACATGAACCCCACTAGAACTACTTTCAGCATGATCCACATCGAATTGATTATTCGGAGGAAAGACTTCCTATGTTTAGTGTCAGACTTAAAGTCATCCTTATACAGGTGATATCTAATGGACTCAATATCCAAAAATCTTCTATATTTACATTTAGCACAGGGACACCTAACTGTCTCTTCATGTATAAACTGTTCTGTTTGATCACAATCTTATGAATTCTTAACCCTCTTATAAAATTGTGGTTTGATTCCTTCTAACCCAGATGCAATCTATTATACATCCATACTTGATTTGGAGTAAATATTGTCTCTGAACAATATTGCACATCTACAGAGTATAACAATCACACAACAATTTAAAAAACTCAATAGAATCTCCCTATAAATTAGCAATCCTCACTAATTTTTTTTACAACACTTTTTTAGTTCACAACAATCTACATTATAAAAAAAAATTTGACAAAGCCTCCTCTTAAAATAGGAGTCTGCGATTATTATATTATAATAATTATTTAATTTATATAACACTCTAAACAACTAAAACATAGGCAAAAGGCTCTCCTTAAATAAGGAGCTAGCCTCCACTGCTTATTTCATTACAAAAATTATTTAATTCAAACGTCAACATGCTTAATGATAAAAAAAAAATTGGGCAGAGTCTTCCCTTAAATTAGAAACCTCCACAAAAATTAATTCATTAACCAAACACAAATAAAAAACATATGCACTCATGCAATTCAATAAGTTATTCATAAAAATTGTTTTAGAGCGCAATACAATTCAAATAATGGGATTAAACTTTAAGCCTTCCCCTAATCATGAAATTTCATTCTCCATTATCCATCCTACAACTCTATTTTAGAAATTTTAAGTTTATAATATTTAAGAAAACATAAATTTAGTACAATGTACATATCTAATACACCAAAATGCTCCAATTTAGTACAATGTACATATCTAATACACCAAAATCACTTAATGCACCAATTAGCAAGCACTCCAAACGAGATATTTAACAATCAATGTAACAAAATAAATTAGCTAACTAACTTAGAAACAAAAAACTTTAAGTAAAGAATGAGAATAAAAACAGCCTAAATAACAAAACTAAACTAATTAAAATACTCAATAACATATCACAAATACAATGACGATCTCCAGCTATGATATATAAGCTCCAGTGGCAGTGAAATAACTAATGGTTGTGTGGGGGGAGAGAGAAAGAGAGAATATAGAGAGTTGAAAATGAAGAGAAGAAAGGGTGTTTCGCATTTTACTGCTCTGGTTTGTTATTATAGACAGATTTTTCGTCAATAATGAATTCATTTCATTAATCATATATTATCAATGAATTTTCTATTGGTAATGAGTTAATGAAATGAATCGTTCATTAATCACTAATTACTAATGGAAATTTTGTCGATAATATGGAAAATGAACCACTTTAGGCGGTTATGCCTAAATTTCAAATATCGACAGATTTTTCATCGGTAATATTTAAAAAATTTTAATTAAAAAAATTGAATACAAAATGTTGCTGAAGACATATTCGTCGGTAACTATTTAAAATTTTAAATTATATTAAAAAGAAAATATAATTTCATATTGACTATCATTCTATCAGTAATTTAATTTATTTATCGGTGGAATGTTTGTCGGTAATTTTTAAATTTAAAAAATAAAAGTAAAATACAAAATATTATCGATGGCGCATACGTCTATAATTAATTGGTGTTATTAGTCGTGAACATTTATCGACTGATTTACTGACGAATTGTCTTTTACATTGATAAATTTGGATGTCAATTTTTTTCAAATTTTATGAATGATAAATCTATCGGTATTCAGAAAATACTGATGGATCTATACCCTCGGTAAAATCCATTGGTTAATTGCTAATTTGTAATAGTGTGTAAATTTAGTAAACTATCTTTTTACAAAGTACTTTATTAATTATAGTTAATAGTTAATTTTTGTAATTATTATTATTATTTTAATTATTCATTATTTAACATTATTAAAATTATTTAATCTTTATAAATTCTTGAGAATTGATATACTGCTATTAATGATTCTATATTTATTAATATTATTTAATCCTTGTTTAATGATTAGAAAAATTAAAATTCAATACAGCATTGACATTTCATTTTCATTTTAATAAATTAGTACAAAATTATTTTATTAATATTAATATTTTTACATTAATTATTATAGATTACAGCCTAAAAAATATCAAAAGAAATAAAAAATTAATAGTTTATTCTCTTAATATAATAATAGTTAAAAATTAAAAATTAAAAATGAATTTTATACGTGCATGCGCATCAATGTTGTTATATTATTATCATTCACATATTTTTTACTTTGTAAAAAAAAAATTCAATATGTATAACTATTAATGAATTGTATTTTGGTTGAAAAAAATAAGACAATAAACATAAAACAATAGAAATTTAATAAAAAAATTTCAAAAAGGATTAAAGTGTAAAATATATTTTCTAAAGGGAGGGAAGCATATATTTTGAAAATAAGGGTGAGAACTATGTAATAGAAACATCTCTTAAGGGATGAAAGTATAATTTATTCTCAAATAAATAAGAATAATATTAGTAAATTAAGAAGAAATAGGAAAAGAAATAAAAGTGATTGCTTTGTCATTCAAAAATATGTCATATATGTACCAATTGTAAGGCTGAGCCAAAGATTCAATTTTTTATTCTTTACAATATATATATATATATATATATATATATCACAAATCTCTTGCGATGGTTTAATCGACTATTTTTCTGTTACTTTGCGCATTATTTCATCTTTATCACCACCGGACTTTTAAAGTTTGGTTGTCAATGAGTAAGTATTATGTGAAAAAGGTCACTAAATATATCTAAAAGATAGAATATATAAAAATGTGTGAATCGTTTATATATTTTTAGATATTTATGAAATTAAGTATATATTATTATTAATTTTGGAGGAGGCCAAGGCCATGCCCGCCTCCGCGAATCCGTCCCTTTTGAAGTACAACTATATAATAATATATTACTGTTAATTTTACATTGATATATAGATAACTTGAGACAATTACAATAATTCTTTATTACATTAAACCAAATTGCGTAGTGCGGTAGTTGGCGAAGAAATTTAAAAAATTACAATATTACTTTAACAGCATCCGCAATGCACTAAGTTAAAGTTGGTGCATGATATACTTTGTGATCAGATGATAAAGATTATAAGATGTATCAATACATCAAACATAATAGAATGTATGATAAATAGTTTTCTCCCACCTCCCCAACTCCTCTCTCTGTCTCTCTCTCTCTCTCTCTCTCTCTTTGATTGAAGCTCGCAAGCATCTAAGAGTCTGCCACACACAGTGGAGTTGAGACGTCACGAAGTCATCCTTCAATCTCGGAGAACTCAAACGTTGGGGCAGGTGATGGAAAACATTGAGAGGCCGGCCACAGCGAAGGACTTGCCCACTACCACTGCCATGTCAAGACTACGTTCTGACGTCCAGTGGCTCCTCCACATCTCCACCTTCAACGTCCGACTGCGATGACAGTTCTGATGTCCGGTGGGTCTCAGTCCCAGTTAGTGCCACTACCTTCCTCCTTATCGAGGGCCATCACCATAGGAGCCACTAAATGTGCGCGGCCTTTATGGAAGGGATGAAGTCTGGGGGGAGCTGGAAGCGGTGCGAAGGCATGGTGGATGAAGTTGATCCCAGTAGATATGGGCAGAGGGTGGTGTGGAAGCGGCCGGCGGAGGGCGGGAAGACAACCGACGAGAGGATATCAGAGAGTGAGGATTGAGGTGAGAGATGAAAGTTGTGCCGACTTGGCGTTGGATGAAGTCAAAGCCATGGCTTTCAATCTCATCAACAACTGCGTGGATGAGGTGGACATTGGCTTAGTGTCGGAGTTGGTGCCAAAGTTGCTGGAAAAGGAGGTAGGTAGGATTGTTGTTCGAAGGTGGTAGCCGCCGTTCAAAGGGGGTGGAGAGGAGATGATGGTGCACCGGTAGATCTCAAGAGAAAGTACTATGATAGAAATTGGTGCATAATACACCGCTGAAGTAGAGAGCATAGCAAAACGTGCCACTATTACTTTAGTTTCATCCTGTCTTAACATTCTCTAAGCTCTTAATATACAGATGTTAACATCATACAACTTGTATTTGCTCAAAGATTGGAACTAAGCAAATAAACTATTTAGACTATTGTGCTTTTTTTTTTTTTAAATAAATTGCTAATGTAAGTCTCTCATGTTTTTTATATGTAATAGATTTATACTATTTAGCACAAAAATTTGTGTATTGTGTGTGAAGAAATAATGAAATAACTAATATAATATCGTTATTTTTCACTTCATTATTTATGGAAATCATGAGATGATAATGTATGAAAATAAGCTCACCCGATTCGTAAATAGAGAAATTCTTGTACAAATATAATTTTAGTATTTCATATTTAGGCACACTCATAATTAAAGTGAATTCCACTAATTTTATTCAATATGTATTTATTTGTTTATAAATCCCACTAAGTTTATTACAAATATGAGCTATTAAATTTCGTGTTTATCCATAAAATATCCTTAAAAATATTCTATTTATCTTCATACTAACAAATAGTTTCCTTAATAAATTTTAACCACTATTTTCTTTAATAACTTAACACATTACATTAATATTTGTTTAAAATAAGTAAATTATTATTATTATTATTATTATTATTATTATTATTGCCGTAGTTAATATAATTAAAGCAATGATTGACCCAAATAATCTAACCGCGCAAATGACAGGGGAACTAAGTTAGTTTTTATTTAATTTATAGTAAGTTCAACCCAATTTAAGAACAAAATCTTCTGTAACACAAAATTTATAACATGTTTGATTTAGTTTTTAAAAATATTTAACTTTTTTTTCGGGTCAGGGGGTGTTTGGAGGGAGGGAGGGCTAGGGCCCTGCCCGTGACTCAAAGTCGTACCCTCAATATTTGCGGCTCCCAAGTGGTGGGAGAAGTCACCACTGAGGCACAGCCTCTTCCGGCGAAAAACAAATATTTAACTTATACTATTTTCAACAAACACCAACTTATTAAAAAATAACCAGATTTTGAAAGAAAGCAAGAAGAATAGCTTGGGCTGACCAAACAATGCTTCAAAAGAGCCCAATAGATGCCCAGCAAACAGGATGGAGCCCTTTGAGAGAAAGACCAAAAAATGAAGGGGCCCTTTGAGAGTAACTAGTGTCATGCATGTGATGTTGTCACTTGTGAACCACCACCGCCACGAAACTAGGCACCCTTTAGCCACGAGGCTACTAAACAGAAGCCCATTGCCGACTCTACGCCACTGAACGTCCATTCAACGGCTCAGATCCTATTACTATCCAGCATGGACGGCATCGATACAGCAGGAGCATCAAACGCCATGGACCTGCCAGCACAATTCAACGTTCCGCTATATAAATGGACCACCTCACCTTCTTGCCCTACTTCACAATTTCCAAATTTCCCGTTTCAGTTTTGTCTTGTGAAGAAGTGGCTTAACTCTGCGAATCTCTCTCCCCTTCAGGTACTTACAACGCTCTCTGCGCTCTTGATTAGGGTTTAGACTCTGAAACCCTAGGGACATGTCCTGTAGCTATTTGTTTGAATTCGAATGCTGTACTCTTGACGATGATGTTTGAATCCAAATGCTGTAGCTAGAATTCTTGTCACCGTGATTTGATGCTGTGGTCTTCGTCCACTCCTAGCGTTTAGGAATACACTTTTCAGTTCAAAGCCTTTGCAAAAAGCGATGAATTATCCTTTCTTTATAGATATGTGTATATATAAATAGGGAAATTATGTTTTTGCAACGAAGTTGTGACGAGAGCAACGCTGCATTGTGATGAGAGCAACGAGGTTCTTTACCTTTGTTCTCCTGTTGCTAACCTGCTAGTCAATTTTTTCTGTAGGAAAATTAGCTTGTTACTATTTGGTTGGTTGAATTGTTGAGCGTTTTGAAGGTGAAGGCCAGCGTATTCAACGATGGGAGATAGCGAAACAGTAGTTGCTGAAGCATCTGCAGCTGAGACCTATGCTACTGCTGCTGGTGGTGGTGGTGGTGGATATGCTGACTCTGTCTCAAACTCTAATCAAGAGGCAGCTCCTACTGCTGCTGAGTCCGCTGGAGAGGCAGCTCAGGCCAATTCAAATTATGGGTTTGGTTATTCCAATGCCGGTGAAGGGAATGCATACTCTGGGGATCCTAATTCTATGCTACAACAAGCCCAATTCCATGCAACAGATGATTCCAAGCAAGGCATTGGAGTGACTGGTGCTAATGAAGTCTCCAGTGGGCTTGGAAACGCAGCTATGGAGTCTACTCAAGTTCCTGACTACAATTCGTCTGTAAATGGTGGTGCTGTGGCTGCAGTGGCAAATGCAACGGGACTTGAAAATGGGAATGCATTGGAGAACACTGTTGGGTTGGCTGATGAGAAACAGCTTGCAGATGGTTATGGTATGATATTTTCTGTTACCTACATGCAATCCTACTCAATTTATGATGTGGCCTATTCATTTGTTTTCTCACTGTTAGCAGCTGCCATGTCTGCTGAAGAAGATCGACTGTGGAATATTGTAAGAGCTAATTCTTTAGATTTTACTGCTTGGACTGCCTTGATTGAAGAGACAGAGAAGGTGGCAGAGGTTTGTTGACCTAAAACTTTAGACTTGAATTACATGTTGGGATGTTAGTACTGTATTCACATGTTTCAGTTTTAGCACTGGCTGGAAGTGTTTGACATGTCTGTTTCAATGGCGTTGTCAACTTCAAAGTTTTATGATGCAATATCTTGTTTGAATATGTCATATGTGTTGTAGCTATCATTGCATATAGGAGATGTGATTGCTTTTATTTTTGTTGGGGTAGAGTTGGATGGATGGATTGTCACTGGTTTGTATCTAGTCTCTGGTTATTAGGTGGTGGTTTTTTTTGGATGTATTTTTACGATTTCAGTTGGCTTCAGTCAAAACCATTTGATGTTTTACCTTTAAAAATTTCAAGATATTTTTGAGACTCCTGGTACTTGCTAACAGTAAGATGCGGGAGTAAAATGATTGATTCCTGGTGCTTTAGATTTGTTTAATCTATAATATGCTTGCAATTACGATTGTATATTATGTGTTCAAAGGCATTGAATTGAACGATATATGTTGTTCATAAAATACATGCATCTGTTTTCTTTTGTATCCATTTGCAATTAAAAATCTTTATTGTACTTATACACAAATTTTTGTGGGTGATATATTTGGATTTTGGTTTTCCAAATGGACAATGAAACAACCTCTATGCTGTGTTTTGTGGTTATATCTAATGCTTTTAGAAATTGTGTGGATGTTTAATATTCTTGCATTGATGGCAACTCAATGTTATGTATTTTATTCTTTTTGTCTGTGCCTTGTGTTCTGATGCTCACGAAACTCGTTTGTTTACTATTTCATCATTGAAGGATAACATTCTGAAGATTCGAAGAGTTTATGATGCTTTTCTTGCGGAATTTCCCTTATGTTATGGTTATTGGAAGAAATATGCTGACCATGAGGCACGTCTTGGCTCTGTTGATAAAGTTGTTGAAGTTTATGAACGTGCCGTTCAAGGGGTTACATATTCAGTTGACATGTGGTTGCATTATTGCATATTTGCTATAAGCACGTATGGGGATCCAGACACAGTACGTAGGTACGGATGCTTAATTTTATTTTATTATTTTTATTTTTAATGGCATAGGGAGATTTTAATCTGATTTCTCATTCACTAGGCTGTGGTGTTTCTCGCCTCCTTTCTAACCTAATTTCAGAATGCGTGCAACAGTGATATCTCCCTTTTATGGCGGAAAAGCTTTGATAGGATTGCATGTCAGAATGGTTTCCATTCTGATGTCGAAATCCTTGGTTTTGAGTCCACTATATGGGGTAGTTTGAAACTTTTAGGGCCATTTTCCCCAATATAATTTTGCATTTGATTTTAAAGTCCAGAGTTTTGTAGTTTTTATTTTTATTTTTTTTAATTTTTTTGGAATGGTATCTGTCTTTAACTTTGACACTCTGAGGTGCATCAATTTGCAAATTGCTGCTGGGAAGATCTCGTCTGGTTAATGGCTAAGATGGCCTCTAAGACTGCTCCATTTCTCGGACATAGTATGATTTTTTGCAGGAAGGTAAATGCAGCGTTTGGATGTCTTATATGATGTTACGAGTGATTTGTTTGTTCCCCTTGAGCACTAGTGCTGCTGTCTCCCATATATGGATGTGCATCAGTAAATAGATGCCTGTGGTCACCTATTAACCAGAACTCTGTGTCCATGTGTCAGGCTTTTTGAACGAGGATTAGCTTATGTTGGAACAGATTATCTTTCTTTTCCTCTTTGGGATAAGTACATTGAATATGAGTACATGCAGCAAGACTGGGCCCGCCTTGCCAATATCTACACTAGAATATTAGAGAATCCAAATCAGCAATTGGATCGGTATTACAACAGGTGATTACTTGTTTCAGTATTATTATCCATCTCCATTAATTTTGAAAATAAAACGATGAATGGCTCTTTTTTTTTTTTATTTTGCTACTCTTTTTTTTTCTTCCCCTTGAGGTCGTAATATTACTTGGTGGAAATGGTGTTGCAGCTTCAAGGAGTTAGCTGCCAATCGACCTTTGTCAGAGCTACGGCCTGCTGATGAAGCTGCTGCAGTGGCAGGTGCTGTTTCAGAGGCTGATGGCCAAACTGTTGAGGGAGAGGTTCGTCCTGATGGTGCAGAGAATTCTCCTAAACCTGTAAGTGCTGGATTAACAGAAGCAGAGGAGTTGGAGAAGTATATCGCCATTAGAGAAGAGATGTATAAGAAAGCTAAAGAGTTCGATTCTAAGATCATTGGTTTTGAAACAGCTATCAGGAGGCCTTACTTTCATGTACGGCCACTCAATGTTGGAGAGCTTGAAAACTGGCATAATTATCTGGATTTTATAGAGAGGGAAGGGGACTTGAGCAAGGTAACTGAGCTGGTTTCAAGTGTGCATTCTTTCTGTTCCTAGTTTTTCTTGACATAGATTGACTTACAGTAAGTAAATCTGCTGTATCATATGTTTTACTGGCTAATCCGTTGGATGAAGCAACTTTTTAATCGGGAAATTGAACTGAGACTAAAGCATGGGCCTTCAATTTGGTTTCTTGAGGCTAAGTACTTCAAACCCTAATTTGTCAGTGGACATTCTAGGTTCATCATGTGTTTGTAAAAGTTTATTCTTTTTAAAGTGCGAATGTTATGCATGCAGGTGTCTTCTATTCTTCCTAATCATCTGTCTCAGGCAAGGAGGGTCCCTCCTTTCATATTTGAGGGGCCTCTCTGTTCCGCTAAGGAGTATTTCTTAATGCTTCATATTTTTCTTTTATAATTCATATTATTGATTTTTGCTTATGTATCACCAGGAACAACTTTTACAATAGTTTATTTTCTTTTTCTGTTTTGTGTGACTTAGATTGTCAAGTTGTATGAGAGATGTGTCATTGCTTGTGCCAATTACCCTGAGTACTGGATACGCTATGTTCTGTGTATGGAAGCCAGTGGAAGCATGGATCTTGCAAATAATGTGCTTGCTCGGGCAACCCAAGTCTTCGTCAAGGTAACTTATTCTAGATATCTGAGTATGGATTTATGTAGCTTCACATTGCTGTGGAGTTGGTAATCATTTGCTGTATTTAATTTTAGATTAATCCCTTGAATCATTAAGCTTTGAAATGAAAGGAGCAGTATATCTAATGGACTTGGGTACCTAGCCGTTGTATTTAATGTTGGTTTTACATACATTCAATGATTGGCACTGAAATCTGATGATACAATGAAATGAGTATGCTATTTAAGCAAAAGTTGAGTCCCCCCCCCCCCCCCCCTTTTTGTTTTTAATAAGATAAGATTTTTGTTAATGAGAAGAGAAGAATACAAAGAGAATGAGGACAAGAGATCCTCATTATAAAAACAAGAGCTAACAAAAGAAAAACATCAAAAGAGTAAAGCTTTCTAATCTCTTAGGATATTTGGGAGGGAAACCCCTCTAACATGGCCATGTGCTTTGCACCGAAGAAGCAAAAGTTGGTTATTGTTGATGCTTCAGAATAAGGGCTTTCTGCGGTGTTTATGTATTCATCTGTTTAGATTAGAATTCTTTTGTCATTCCTAAGAATATGACATTTAATGACTTTGCTACTTTGCGAAAGAAATAGATTGTGGCTGCAGCCTGTTACAAAAAGGAGTTCTATTTGTGTCCGTAGGTTTTTCCCCCACTCTTCTTTTTGTGTGTGACTTCTGGTTCTGGGACCAGATAATAATGTGTTAAAGCATTGGCAGGTTTTTTTTTTTTTTTTTTTTTTACCCGACTGGAAATGGAAATGTGGTATACTGGTATTTAAGCTTTAATGTGATTTGTTTTCTTCTGCATTTTTCCATTTTCTCTATTATGACAAATGATCTCTTTGTCGTTGCAATGTTGACAGTTTTTTGATAAATAAGAGTTTACTTTTTGTTGAATTTTCTGTTTTCCTTCCTTAGGGGCCTTTACTCTTTATGTTCTGCGAAATGTGAATTTTATGCATATAGCTTTTGTCAAAGTCCAATTCTCCTAAAGTTGGAGGCTTAGGAATGGTATTTTATCTATAAGATGTCCTTTTCAAAAGAGTCATTTGGGCTTGAAGTAGGGGTAAGGTGTAGGCCTGTAGGCCCATTTTACTTTATGTTCAAATTCAAATTAATTATTAAGAATGGGGGTGACAGTGATCGAATTCCTAATCACTTGGTCATTGAAACTTTGATACTGTGTCAAAGACCAATTTTCCCAAAAGCTCAATCCGTTGGGTTATACATGGCTGCCTGAGTGTGTTTTTTATATCTGTAACAATCTTTTTCTGGCTTGTCAGTATGGAATAGTCAGGAGTTTCATTTATAGGCTTTTTGATTGATCTAGAAAATGTAGTGTTCAAGTAATACAATTTGTTTCTAAGTTTGGTTAGAAAGTTGTCAAAGTGTGCAGATTACAATCATAATCCACATCTTGTGGCAGAGATAAAATACCTACATTTTCTGTAATTTAATCATGTTGTGATGTTTGCAATAATGCAGAGACAGCCTGAGATACATCTTTTTTGTGCTCGGTTTATGGAGCAGACTGGAGATATAGCTGGTGCTAGAGCTGCCTATCAACTTGTGCATACTGAAATTTCTCCTGGTCTTCTTGAAGCGATAATCAAGCATGCCAATATGGAATATCGGCTGGTATGATGACTTACAAAAAGTGTTTTTAGAATGTGGCTTCCAGGCCAATTAGAGTTTGAATTGTTTACATCTTTTCCATTCATTGGTATCACAGGGAAAGTTGGAGGATGCCTTCTCTTTGTATGAACAAGCCATTGCTATTGAGAAAGGAAAAGAACATTCACAAACCTTGCCAATGTTGTTTGCTCAGTATTCTCGATTTGTCTATTTGGTAGGTTTAGCAATATATTTGTGTGCAATCACTCTCCTGAATCTTTTTTCTCATTGGAAGCTTGTCTAAGATTAGATGTGCATTCTCATTTCTCCTTGGCTGTGTTATTATTATTATTTCTTTCCTTGATTTTAAAAGGTGAATTACTGATAGCTCTATTGATTGAAGTTAGCTGCTTTCTTGGTCAACTTGGCTGCATTCATTGCATGATGATTTGAAATCAGGGTGCATTTGTTTCAACTCCCCCCCCCCCCCCCCAAAAAACAACAAAAAGTGATTTTTTAACCATTAAAAAAAAAATCACTTTTCACAAAAGTTACTCATTTTAGCTTTTATTCAAAAGCTAAAAATAGCTTCTTTTTTTGCCCCAGCTTTTAAGAAGTTAAAATAAATAGCTTCTATAACAGTGATTTTTTTAGTTAAAAAAATAACTTTTTTTGTGAAAATAAGCTGAACCGAATGCACCCGTATTCTATGAAAAGAATCATAACTTCAAATTTGGGTTAACCATTCTTTAATCCTTTTTAAAAGTTCTGATTTTATGCCCCTGGTTGCATCGCTTGATACCATGGAAATTGTATAGTTCTTGAAATTCTGCTGTCTCATTTTTGTCATTAGGCTTCTGGGAATGCAGAAAGGGCAAGACGTATTCTAGTCGATGGGCTTGAGAATGTTGCGATGTCGAGGCCACTACTTGAGGTCAGTCCTTACTACCTTCACTTTCCATGTGGCTCTAAATTAACTTGTATTATGCAGTTGGAGATTTGTCTCTCTGTGTTTCCTCGTTTCATCGTATCTAATGATATTCTTTGCTTCCATGTTACATGCAGGCTTTATTGCATTTTGAGGCTATTCAGCCCCCGCCAAAGCGAGTTGATATAAACTTTTTGGAGTCATTAGTTGTCAAATTTATAATACCCAACCCAGAGAGCCCTGGTGTAGCAAATGCAACTGAGCGTGAGGAACTTTCTAGCATTTTTCTGGAGGTAAATTTTTATGAGAAGGATGTTCTAGAATATGTTTTAAATTGTTGAGAAAATTGTGGAACAGCTTAGCAGTGGGGATACGTTTTCAACTTCCCTCAGTTCAACTTGGCTCTTTGAACCATGGACAGTGTTGCAATGGTTATTTACTTAGAATAGTACTGTCAGATGCCATTTGTGGGAGCATTTGTCTTAGTTATATTGTCCAGTTTCTTACTGCCTTAATTTATTGTATGTTCTACTATATGGTCCACCTATTTGATGGGTTATTTATTTATTTTTATTATTTCAAATGACATGGTATGTCTTATGGCTTAGCCTGTCTGTTTTTGTTTTGCTCTTGTAATTTTGAATAATGATAATAGTATTATTAATTTTTTTTTTTATGAACTTAATGTTGATTTTCCAGTTTTTAAATCTCTTTGGAGATGTTCAATCTGTCAAGAGGTGTGAGGATAGGCATGCCAAATTGTTCTTGCCACACAGGAGCATGTCAGAGTTGAAAAAACGTCATGCAGAGGATTTCTTAACTTCAGATAAAACAAAAGTGGCAAGATCATATTCTGTTCCATCGTCTGCCCAATCTGTGATGGGTGCATATCCAAATGCGCAGAACCAGTGGACTAATTATGGTGTACAACCTCAAGCTTGGCCACCAGCAGCGACACAAGCACAACAGTGGACTGCTGGCTACACCCAGCAGGTGGATTATCTTTTCCCTTTTATTTGCTAGTATGCTATGCCTGAATGGGGATTCTATTGTTGTTCTGAACTGATTTATTCTGATTTGATGTAGGCTTCATATGGGGCTTATGCTGGATATGGAGGCAACTATGCGAATTCACAGTTGCCTGCATCAGTTCCACAAAGTACCACATACGGGGCCTATCCGCCAGCCTATCCTGTACAGGTACAATCCAGTTTCAGTTATGTTTTTGTGATTGTTTGGCTCCATATGTCGTGTGATTAATTGTTAACTAACTGGTCTTTTATGGTGTCTTTGTCCTTATTATTATTGTTCAAGAAATTTAATTATGGGAGTGTTGCTTGTTAACCTGAGACTGCGAATTTGTATTTACTACTGATTCTTTTGTCTGAATATTTTCAGCCGGCAGTTCCTCAGCAAAATTATGCACAACCTGGTGCGGCTCCTGCGCAGCAACCTGCTGCAGTTCCTCAGGCCTATTACGGGAATTATTACTGAGCCGACTAAATGGCTACTGTTTGTGCTCACTGTAATTTTTTTTAAAATATTTTTTTTTGGTCTTAATGTTATAGGTAGGTATTAGGGAATTTGGAGCATAGATGTAGTGTGAGCTTAAGATATACCCATTTCAGATAGAAAATCATTTTGATTGACTTACAATTATATTAGTCACTATCCACAACGTAAAATATTTTCTTTTAATGGGTTAGCTCGTCATTTGCATTTATGCAATTTTAAGTCTAAAACAGGTAGTATAGCGTTGAAACCTTGACAACTAGAAGCTGTAACATTCGAGTTTTTAATCTTTTTCTTATGTGTAAAATATTTGTTTTTTTTTTAAAAAAAAATTCGGTGTTAAAAGATGACTTTGGTTGATTATGAAAATTACCTCATTTTTTGCTCACTTTTTACAAGATTTCTTAATGGAAGTCTACTTAAAATTGGATCGCGCGGTGGTCATTGTGTTGCCTATAACGGGATGTCAGTACAACTTCCACTATCGCAATTTTTGGGCGGAAGCGGAGATGGGGCAATGTATTTATAATAGTATTTTATTATTTTTTTAAGTTGTTTAGCTTGTATCGGTAAATATCCTGTCTCGATGAAAACTGGTAAATTTATCCGCTTCTGTTGTACGTGATTCTGCAATTCATTATCACATATTATTTACTATTTTGACTAGATTGTTCTTTACTCTCTCGACCCAAAATGCTACTTAATTTTGCATCTCGTACTAGTAATTCAACCTTAAAAAAGATTTTCTCTGCAACATAAATTTTTTAGGCGAACGGTATATTTTTGTCCTTAATCTTTTAGTGGTATTTTGATGTTGTACAAAGGTTTTTTTTTTTTAATGAATTGTGTCCTTAATATTTTATTTAAGTTTCAATCCTGTCTCCTCTGCTAATACCCTTAATTTTACTAACAGAGATCGGTGATCTAGCTTTGATATATCCATTTTAGTTTATTTCAGTCAATATGATTAGATAAAAATAGAGTTTTTTACATTATAATACGATATTCACCTGAGATAAAAATGAAAATGTCAAAGTCAAGTCTAATTAGCAATTTCCGTTAATAAAATTGATAACATTAATAAAAATGGTAATGTTGAAATTTTACCAAAAAGTTGGGAATGAAATTAAGACAAAATTAAACTATCTCTAAACGATCAGGACAAAAAGAGAACTACAAGGTGTCTGGAGCCAAAATTTCCATAAAGAATAAGAAACCCCAACCAGCAATTGTGTTGTTTGTTAATGACGTATGCGCGTGTCTTGAAGCAAATTTAGTCCCATTCATCCATCCGTCCATCCAGCTATAAGTATCCAACGCCAGAGGAGTGTTGGGATCGTGCTGTGAGCTGTGATGATCATGAAAACGAAATTATGTTGTAGTACTAATGTGACTCCATTTGGGAAAGGAGCAAAATTAATTAACGCAAAAATAAGAGCAGCACACAGTTTGCACATGTTTCCTCAGTCAAACCTGGTGCAGCCCACGTACATTTACATACCTGAGCCAGTCGTGAACATTTCCCTAATCTCACCCTTCCATCATTCTCTCACTCTCAAATAAATCCCAGCCCTTGATCCTAGCTTTTTTCACTAACGCCAAATCCAAGGGCTGAGATTCCATGTGGCAACCCCTCGGCGATAGACTATAAAATAAAGGGAATCTCACACTACTCCACTCGCTCGCTCACTCACTCGCTCAGCATAATAACCAAAGCAACGCAAAAGCAAGCACTGCCTCCGTTTTCATTTCGTTCCATTTTCCGCTCTCAATCACCGATCTAACATTCTCTCCTCTTTTCCTTCCTTCATCTTCACTCACTCTCTCTCTCTCTCTCTCTAACCAAATCTCGTTTTTCTGTTTTTCTCTCTCATCTCGTCGAGCTTCGTATTTTCGGTTTGGGGCAATACGAATAGCAAACAACACAAGCTTATAAAGCTTCTGTTGATTGTATTTTATCTTATTTATTTTGTTCGGAGATTTAGGGTTATTGCGCACTCGCCCTTCTCCTGGATCTGCCACCACCGGGGTTAGGAGAAGCGCTGCATGTTTGTTCTTGTATTCCAGCTCTGAACTCATCACTCTCAGAATGGCGTCTTCGTATACTGGTTCCGTTAGTGCTGCCCAGGTATTATTACTGTTGTTGGTGTGTTATGCTTTTGTTTCGTTCTGATCGATGTGAAGTTGAATGGGTTTTCTTTCTCTCTGTTGTATTTTCTGCGTTGTTGGTTTCGCTTCTTTTTTTTTTTTTGTTTTTGTTTTTTGGTTTTACCAGGTGGGTTCCTACTTCGTTGGACAGTACTATCAAGTTCTTCGGCAACAGCCCAATCTTGTTCACCAGTTCTACTCTGAGTCCAGCAGCATGGTTCGCGTCGATGGGGATTCCACGGAGACCGCATCCGATGTGCTGGTATGCTAGTTTTTACATGTGATGCTGCTGATGTCATTTGCATCCGGTGAAGAACTTGTGTTTGATTGAAATCCTGGAACTGGAAATATGATTTTTCAATCTTGGGGGTTGGGGGGGTTTGTCTCATGGAACTACTTATAAATTTATGGATAAAAGTTATATGTAATATTTGTCAGATGTCTGTTTTGATTTGTATTATCAATGTTATGGGAGTAATTTCCAACGTTTTTAGCCTCAACGATGTTAATGGTCACTAGGTCAAGGGTCTATGGGGCTAAGTTCATGAAAAGTCACATTTTTTTGGTGCCTACTCCTTGTAACAGCAGCCTCTAGGCCATTTGTAGGGGAGCAAAATCGTGACTGTACCATTAAGGCAACGCGGTGTAATTTATGAGCATTTTTATTTTGTTTTTCTCATTTGAGTGACAGTCAGCATGAGCAATAGGAGTGTGTGTAATATCGTAATTTGTGTTGTGGAATGTGGATGTACAACCCCCAAGAACATTTTTACAGTGATGTACAACCTCTACTCAGTGGTTCATGTCTTCCACGAGTTTGCATAGCAGAAAAGGAGTAACGACAGACTTATAAGACCCAAGAGCAGAACTGTTGTTGACATCAGAGTGTAAACTCGTGGCTGGTCTTGTGTTTAACTTTGTGTGCGTGCGCGTGTGCGAGCACAATAGTCTATTGACTAATGAGATTGTAGAGCTTGCTCGGCTGGTTGTGACATCTATATTGCTAAAATCCCATTAATTTTATGTTGGTATACTTTTTAATGTAGTGGCTGCAGTGGCTGGTATTGATGCCCACAAATTGAAATTTCTTGTACTGAATCTATCAACTTTTATGCTCATCATCAATTTCTTAGCAAATAGTGCTTAATTGTCGCTTTAGCTTTTGACTAGAAGTCTTTTTCTTGTTTCTTAAATTAAATTCTGGTTTTTCAGCTCAGTATTTTTCTTCCAGATACAACTGGTAGTCATTGGTGTGCTTTTCTTTTTCTAAACTTTTTCTGAGTAAAAATTCAAGCTGATAATCAAGAAAAACGTAGATCTTAATGGTTTGTGGATAGCTATAGTTTACAGCAGGACACTATAGCATTGTTTTACCCAAGTAGCTGATCCCACCTAGTGGGGTAGGACTTGGTTGCTGTTGTTTTCCTCTAACTGATCAGGTTATATTTCTCTGATGCAGCATATTCACTCAATTGTCACCTCACTGAATTTTATTACAATTGAGATCAAGACGATCAATTCTCTTGATTCTTGGGATGGAGGTGTGCTTGTAGTGGTCTCAGGTTTTGTCAAGATGAAGGATATCAGTGGGAAACGGAAGTTTGTTCAAACCTTCTTTCTTGCTCCTCAGGAGAAGGGCTACTTTGTACTGAATGATATATTTCATTTTGTTGATGATGGAGTAGTGTACCCAAATCTGGTATCAGTGGTGCCCGAAAAGATTGACACACAACCACATGTATCCACGTCTCTTGCAGAGCCACCAGGTAAATTAACTACTAAATTTTGTCTTTGTTTTGTAGCCTGTTTTACATAACATCTATTTAGAATATTCATGACCTGTGAATCTCTCTGCTATTTAGTAAACATATATTTTTTCCCAACTTGTTGAGCATGTCATAACAGCTTGCTTGGTGACAATTTTTATAAACTACTTTATGTGTACTGTTGTTTTTTCATTAACTAAAAGATGTATGCTTCTGGGACAAAATTTTAAATTTTCTCATAGTCATTATCTTGTCCACTCCACATTAGAATTAAGTAGCATGTAAATCATCATATTGTGGTATATACATTTCTTTGGGTCCTGAGTTTGCTATTTTATCAGCTCCGGACTATGGTTTGGAGGAAGAAGCTGGGGAATATGTTAACTCGGTGCATATAAATGATGATCCGGTGGACAAGTATAGTCTTCCTGAGCAGCAGCAGCTACAAGAAGATCTTGAAACTGAAATTATGGTGGAAGAAACTCCTGTTGAGGAGGCATCTCCACCAGTTCAGAGTGTTTCACATACCATCCATGAAACCCCTGTTTTTCATGTGGAAGAATCTCTGGAGGAGCCTCCTAAGAAAACTTATGCATCTATTGTATGTAAAAGTTTTAGTATATGTTTTTTCTTTGGTAGATTATTTTTGACCTTTTATGTGAATTTAGATTTGATCCTCTATTGGTGTGAAAAGTAAACAACCTATACACTATCCGAAACAAGATGGTGCCACATCATTGGTATATGTCACTTGCATTAAACGTTTAAAACAATCTTGTGAGCAGTCTTTCATGTTTCCCTAATCCTGATTTCATGAAATCTTCTGCAATCAAGAATGTGTGTCTTGTTACACTCTCCTAGGGAAGTAAGCTTTTAACAGAGTTACTAGTATTCACTTGATTGGAATCATGTCTTTTACTGTAGACCAGAACTGTAGAAATTCTTTTGTACTCTCTTAAATGCTTGAAGAAAATCTATTCAGGAAGGGAGGCAGATCAACAAGTCATATCTTATAACTGCTGGTTCCTCTTTTTATTTGGTCTCTTTAATAAAATATGGGTCATAAGATATTGGAAAATTATTTGTTATATAAACATATTGGAAGCTTATTCTGCTTTTGTGGTGTTTTGTCTTAATGTAATTATGTTACAATGAACTTGTAGTTACGAGTCGCTAGAGGGCTGTCAGCTGCTCCACCACATGCTCCGCAACATTCATTTAAAAGTGCCCCTCCTCCTTCAGAGTTAAATCACGTAGCACAGCCTGCTGTTCCACAGTCAAGCTTCACATCTACATATGTTCCTGAGTCTGGGGCTGAGGCAGCAGAGGAAGTCTATGGACTAGAAGAAGAAGGTTTAATTTTTGTTACTTGCCTTCAAATATTTGTTCTCTTTTGACCTCACCTAGCTGTGTCATTTTAGCATGTAGATATTTTAATTTTAGCTGACTGGTGTGATCATTATCTTGGCACATTTGTTGTCTGTGACTGTATTTTTTTAATACTTACGGTATTTAAGTTGATGATATGTGGGATGTTTTTAATTCATTCACTCTCCTAAGTTTAGCTTTTGTTGCTGCATTCGTTACTTGTAATGAGTGACAGTCGTCTAATTTTTGGTACAATTGATCTACTTGTAGAAAGACTTTCTAGGCTAGAATTCTCTAGGCAGAGACACAGTGGTTGTTAGGTATAAACGTTTTGATCCAAAGGAATTTTAGGATTGAAATTCTAGTCTTTTCTATGGTATAACAGGTGCCTGTTTCTACCATACTGGAAACTGCATTTCTCTTACATTGTCACATGATTCTGTTAGAACTGCAATCAGAAATTGGTGTTTATTCAAGAATTACGAGATACAGAGGAAACTCTAGAGTCCTCTAACTCTTCCAAGTCTCACTAACAAATGATCAAAGACCCTTGCTCTTCACTCTATTCCTTTTATTTGTACTAATCCCTAACTAATTGTAACTAACTAATTGTGTCCTAACACTACACCCCCCCAAAAGATCCACCTTGTCCTCAAGGTGGGGGTACAAGGACTTATTACTAGACAATTACAAATAAATTCCTCCAAGATCCCATTGTCTAGTTGGGATGACATCAAAATGTTCTAGGCCCCGTAGCCTCAGAAAATATGTTGGTAAATGTTGTATGTTGAATTGGGCTTGATCCATAAGGTGTAAACAATTTCCTGCAACAGAACTGCCTAATGTAGACCCTCCACTAATTTGGGCCTGACCCCCTCAATCTTGCCCTAGCTTGTCTTCTCTTGCACGCCGCCACCTGCAGAGATGTGTTGTGCCGCCTCCTTGACCAATGATGGCCTTTCCGCTCGCATTGCTGCCGCAATTGTCGCAGCAGCATCTAGGTCTTGGTTGCCGGTTCCCCTTCCTCCTCCTTCCTTTCTATTGATGCCATTACCAACACGAAGTGTTGCTACCTCTCCCTGCACCTCCGTTGAAGAGACACTGCTGGTTGCCGCAAGTGGATCATCGGCGGTCATTCCGCCACGTCCTCTGCCGTCTTCTTGCAAGGGCTCCTTCTTCCCATACTTCGCATCGTCGCTGCTGGTGTTGCTATCGATGATACTGCCATCGTTGCCAATAACGTCAGGTTGAGTAGCAGTTGCCATCGCTACCTTCAACAATATTGTGCCGGCCGCTGGATGCAAACCCATTGTATTGGTCACCCAATTGTGCCCTCCATCATCTTCTTCTTCTTGCTAAGGGTGGCGTGACCCTTGTTCGAGAGCGTCGTTGTGGCCTTCGGTTCCTTTGTCGTTGCTGGTGTCTTTGCTGCTACCATGAAGTTCTCCTTCAAACTCTGGTGGAAAGCGTTGGTGCATTGCCGTCATGAACTCCGTCCATCACATGTCTGGGGTGTGCGCCTTCCACCATCAAAACCAAACAAGATGGCCTCCTTCAAGGGCAATTTCCACCTCCTGGAATCTCTGTGTCTTTGGTGTCCCATGCATGAGCTAGAGATCCTATACCTACCATAGATAGCCAAGAACCTACATCACCATTGTCAAATGCAGGAATCAGAGATTTCTCCCTAATCTCTTGTTTAACCTTTTTCTTCCACATCATAGATTGCCCTCACAAATTCCCACCATTTGGCCTCTGCGTTGTCTCTTTTCTAGCACCAGTACCAGTAGTATTCCCCTTTGCTAAAGGCTGCTGCCACCTTTGGTATCCACTACGCCCGTGGAATGTCGCAATCAAGAAAATATATCCACACCATTCTTAGCCACCGGCAAACATTGCTTCCATTGCGGGCTAGGAGTGCCTCCCTTCACAAATGCTTCTCACCCATGCTAAAAACTCCTCTCACAAACTCTTGGAATTGAGAGCTCTAATACCAGTGTTAGAACTGAAATCAAAAATTGGTGTTTATTCAAGAATTACAAGATACAAAGGAAATTCCAAAGTCCTCTAACTCTCCCAAGTCTCATTAACAAGAGATCAAAGACCCTTTCTCTTTACTCTATTCCTTCTATTTATACTGATCCCTAACTAATTATAACTAACTGTAACTAACTAATGGTGTCCTAACAGATTCACATCATTAAGATTTGAACCAAATATTTTCTAAGAATTTCTATTATTAGAGCATCAATGTCATTCTTGATATATATAATCCTTGCAGGAGAAGTGACTTCTGTCTATGTGAGAAACTTGCCTCCTAATGTTACAGAACCTGAGATTGACCAGGAATTTAAAAATTTTGGCAAAATTAAGCCAGATGGAATATTCATTAGGGTCCGAAAGGTAAGCTTCTCTTGTTTCATAACATGTATCGAACCATGGGAAAAGAGAAATGCTAAAGTATAAATTGATGCTTACAGGAAATCGGAGTTTGCTATGCTTTTGTGGAATTCGAAGACATTGTCGGTGTTCAAAATGCTCTTCAGGTTTGAAGTTATTGTGTTGTATTTTTTTTTTTTTTTTTGGTTAGCTCTTGTTTGACCAAATATTTATTTGTTTATCTAATCTTTCAGTGCCTTAATCAATAGAAAACACCTTCCAATATCATTGGACCTATTTGTTGTTGAATTGGTTGACTCAGCTATCTGTTACATCAAGTTCTTTATTCCTTAAAGCAAGAACTTCTCTTTGTTCCTTCATTTGATTTGTTGTCATCATTAAATGTTTTCATATGTTTTATCAAAAAAATGAAATGTTTTCATATGGCTATAAAATTAAATTGGTGTATTTTCATTTTGTTTTCTTAGATGTCATACCTCAATTCCTGGGTTTATTTATTTGTGTTTACGAAAATCTATCTATGTTGTTTCATAAATAAATTTGTAGTGCATGTGAAATATCAATATCTACTGCTTGTAAGTTTTTTGCTGCCCAAAAAATATCAAATCTAATTCTGCTTCACTAATTATCCTCAACTAGTTATGCTGCAATAATCGAAGTGTCCATATCATTAGATTTTTTAAATGGTTTTTACATTTAAATCTCTGTTGGTCATTCAATTTTTTTAAATGATTTTTATGTTAAATCTGTGTCAAGTCTTGATTATGTACTGTTATTGTAGGCATCTCCCATACAATTGGCTGGTAGACAAGTATACATAGAGGAGCGGAGACCAAACAGTGGCAGTGCAGCTCGGGGAGGAAGTAATTTCCTACATATATTCTTTTTGCTTTTTCCTTGCTCTTTCAAAAGCTTGTCAATTTCTGCAGATTTTGCCAAATAGTTAGTCAGATAGCTTTGAAAGGTGTATGTTAATGTCAATTGCTTAAAGTGACTAGTACTAGTGCAGCTAACAAATAGGTTTGCTATAGTATTTGTGCTCAGAGTGTTGGATCAGAGCTGTACATGCTAGGGGCACTGGTTTTGGGGCACACTGTATTTGGTACTTAAATGCTATTTTATTAGTTAGGTCAAATACCAAGTTCTAAACGCCCTGGCATGTTAGTGCTTGGAGGAAACTCATGGCTGCACATGTTAGTGTTCACTGGTCATTGTTGTGATAGCTTTGCAGACCTGCAGGGATATTGTTTGAAACACTAATTTTTTGTGCTATACCTCATAGGATCTGACAGTGTTGGGATTTGATGCTGGTTGTAGTTTAGCTACTTGATGACGACTGGTGGAGAGCTGAAATTTTATCATATAACTGTTTTTGTTAGTAATGAGATTCAGATGTGGGCATGAGTATAGATTCCAGTTGGTTGTGAAAGTAGTGCTGAGACTTTTTGAATTGCTGTGCTAATAAAGCTGCCATTATATTGCTACTTATTGCCTATAAATTAATGCCATCTGTAGCAATACCGGTTGCATTTGTTGCCTAATTCTTGTTGACATAAATTGAATTTCCTGGTGTTTGGCAAACTATCGAAGATTATCTTGCATTTGTGCATCTGCCAAATGATTTTCGTTTTTAATGAATAGTGGTTTTTGGTATACATTGTGCTGTTTGGCTTCGAAGATTTGCTACTTGGATATGTCGAGACTTGAGACTTGAGGGTTTGTGGGAGCCTGGGGTGCTGATTCATGGTTGTGTGTGTGTGTGTGTGTAATGACTATCTTTTAATTGAGGGATGATCAATGATAAAAAATACTAGTAGTAACCAAAATTGCATGCTGTTGAGATTACTCAAGTTTGATAAAAATAAAATGTTCGGATTGGATTTATGTGATATGATTGTTTTGGTCTCTGTTTGGTTCTATGCTTATAGATTTTCGTTGAGGGATCTTCCATTTTAGTTATGTAAAGAAACTATAAGGGTTTACTGCGATTGTGATTGCTTGTTTTTTATGTGATTTTTTGAAGGACAATATTTTATCTTATCTTCCTCTTTACTTTTGCCTCATGTTTCCTTTCTTTAATGGAACTACTGCTGTTTCGTATAAATTGATTTGGAAGTGATATCTATGCAGTAAAATTTTAGTAGTGTTTATTTTTTAGTATTATCTTTCTTTAGTTGGGTAGCTGGTGAAAATAGAAAATGAATAGAAAATTACTTGTATTATTGATATGTGTTTCCTTTTTTCATTTTGGATGATCGATATTCATTTCCCGTGTATTGTTGATCAGGAAGGGGACGAGGCAGAGGCAGTTATCAAACAGATGCTCCAAGGGGTCGTTTTGGTGGTAGGAGCTTAGGCAGGGGAAATAATCAGGAAAGTTCAGAGTATACCAGACTAAGGGGTGATGGTTATCCTCAGCGTGGTTCACGATAAGGAGAATGTCTTAAGCAGCATGCACCAAGATGGGTATTCAAGGTCTTATATAATTAGTGAAATCTGAGCTTGATGTGGGTATTTAATGCAGGACATTTTCCTTCTGTGGTTTCATAGAAAGGAGTTTTACATTTTACGTGTGTCTTTTGTTGTTAAAGCCGTATTTAGACTTGATTAGTTTGTTTTGCGAGTATAAGATCAGTTAGTTTCCCTTTGAATGTTTTTTATTATGCCATTCAAGTGGGAAGTTTTGGTTATTTGTGTTGCCCCATGTCGGGATTGTGGGGTTTTTCAATGGCAGAAAGGTTTGTTGAAAGGATATAATGGTTTAGGTATCATTAGAGGTTGTGCTGAATTTGTGCTGTTCAGTCTTCGGTTTTTTGGTCCAAATCAGATTGACTTGGTTAAAACGTCTTAATATTACTATGGGAATCTTATAATTTAACGTTTTCTTCTAATTTGTTATGCGCTGGTGAAGGCGGGGATAGCCAAACATTTTTTTCCTTTAATAACTAGATTAGCCTATTAAATAACTAGAATACATGGTTTTATTTTTATGGTTGTAATCCATTTTTGAACTTACTGTTGGAATATGCAGTGGTTAATGAGTGAGATTAGATTCTGTTACATGTTAATATATATGCAAACCATTCATTACTTCAAGGTCAAGTTTCTAATTTTCTAAGAGATTACGTTCATTATTAGGTTTTTTTTTTTTTTTTTGGGTGAATGGAAGTTTATGGGAAATGGAACCGTTTTTATTGGAATTTCACTTCCTCTTGCAAAGCACTGAAATAATTGAAATTTAGCTGCGGTTTCTTCACAAGTGAGCAAAATATCTTGGCGGCTGTCCTGGTCTCTCACCTCTCCCGTCGAGCCCAACCATTTACCAATATTCTCTGCGCAGAACGCGCACCATCCACGGCCAAGGCTAGCGTCTATATACGGATTGCGGAATTGTTTACCAACTTTCCACTTCCATAAAGTTAAACAGCATAGATCAGCTGTTCGAAATTCCCTTCAGATTGAAGAAACCTCCAAATGTCTTTCTTGAGTTCGCTAGTCACTATGAAAGCGCTGGCTTTTCTTTTCCTTTTTTTTTTTGTGCTTGGGGGGGGGGGGGGGAAGCACTGGCTATTGGAACATTGTTTGATTACTTGCCCTCTCCTTGATACCTCCGAGTGAAATTGTTGCTGTACGAAGCCCAACCCTCTCTTCTTGTGTCCTGTTACCCGTAAGGTGATGATGCAATATGTTGTTTCCTCTGCATAGGCCATTTTCCTTTTCTAATCTCTCGATTTTGCTATAATGTTGGAGGGTCTTTGATACGAACCAATGCATCACAAGTCCCAATTATGACATGCTAGCAATCAGTTCGTTGATTAATTAATT
Organism: Pterocarpus santalinus; assembly: GCA_031439595.1. Classification (NCBI taxonomy): domain Eukaryota; kingdom Viridiplantae; phylum Streptophyta; class Magnoliopsida; order Fabales; family Fabaceae; genus Pterocarpus; species Pterocarpus santalinus. The sequence goes on from CM062532.1 coordinate 67,832,110, forward strand.
GGCTTTTTTACGAACACGTATCATATCTCTAATAACCATGCACCCAATGGACCAACTGTCCGAGAAAAACTCAAAGCTAAAGATCAGTTTCTGATTCCACTTGATAGAATGAGCTCGCTTCTCAGCTGAACCTTTATAACATTGGCTTCAACATCAAATTTCCTATACATCTTAAGACACTAGTAAGTAGGAACATATTATTCTGCAATTGGTATTTCTTCACCGGTTAAGCGTGCGAAAGTACCAATTCATCAAATGTCCTTTAAGCACCAGCAGTAGCCAGATCTCCCTGATGAAAATGTGGTGGTAAACATTGTGGCTCATTGCAATCATCCTCACCTTCCTCTGTGTCCCAAAGGAAACTGGCATATGCTGCATGTACATGGCTGCAACAATAAACCATAAACTATTGTGAGAATGCATCCCAGTATGTAACATAAATAATTCTGCTAAGCTCTGAAAATACAACAAAATGATAGTTATGAAGCACATGACATACCTGTCTTCAGGAGAGGCTTGGACTGCTCTTTCAAAATAGCTTGAGGCTCGTTCTTGGTCATGGTGTAGCTCCCAAACTAGCTTCCCATACTGTGATAGAACTTCACCATCTTTTGGATCCGCTAGTATGGCACGTGAATAATACTCCTCGGCTCCTTCACGGTCTTGTTTGCACTGTTAAAAAAATAAAACAAAATTGAATTCATCATCAAAACATTCATAATAAAACCTCCCTAGCAACATACAAGTGTTGGTGTTGAAAACTATTTTGATTAAGTTATTCCGAACAAGTTGTACAAATAGCTTAGCAACACCAAACAAATTGGCCATGATTATGAGTTTCTCAACAATTGAGTGCTATTTTCAAACAGAAAAGAAATAAGATTTACCTGATACAAAAAGTGAGCATAGTTCCTCAGAAACAAGGGGTTCCCAGGATTTTCCTCCACCATCTTCTTGTAATATTCTTCCACCCCAGGCCTATCTCCATCATTCCCTCCAGAGCTCTTGGAGTTATAATCACCACCTCCACTGCCTCCACCACCACTCCTATAACCACCTATGCCATCACCACACACATCAACTCCAAGCCCCCTTGCAAGATACATTTCTTTACCACCAATCTCTTCTTCCTTCTCAGCAAAACTCACCTTGCAAAGTCCATCCTCCACTCTCGCTTCTTCAGTCAATATCATACCTCTTACTTCCATTGCCCTCATCTCTTCCTCCAACTCTCCTCTTTCTTCCCCATATTCAGTTTCACTCTCCATTTCTTCATCTTCTTCTTCTTCGCGCAAGTCTTTGTGGTTGCAACCTGAGAAAGATGAAATGGTCTCCAGTGACATGCACCTTTGTCTTGCTGAAAACCTCCTGGGAATGCCCATAGACCTGTCTTCATTGTTGTTGCATGAAGCATAGGCTAAGTCCTCCAAGCTCCCTTCAGATTGAACTCTTCTAAAGCCTTTGCTTTGGCGTTCAAGGTCAGAAATGGAGGGTGAAATTGGAGAGGAACTGCATGAGAACTGCATGAAGGGCCCATGTTGATGGAAAGACAGCTTGTGGTGATGTTGAGGGACACTAGTTGGTGGTAGATGCTTGAGTGCATGGCAAGATTCTGAGTGAATGCTATTGTTATTAGGACTGTCTGTGAAGGATGAGAGAAGGGAACCAAGAACTGGGGTTGAAGAGCTTCTCAGAATCATGATTTCTGATTGAGGATAAGGTTTTGTGTGGCTGTCCCTCGCTTTTGCAAAAGTATTATTATACACTGAAGAAAAATAAACAAAAACTTGTAAATTTTAGTACTTCTTCAAGGAAAAACTAGAACAGAAAAAAAGCATGTTCATTTTTGAAACATAAATCTAATTGGTATAGCTACTAAGCAAACGTAATGATGCTGTGCAGATATGACTAGATTCACTCAAAAATGAAATGATGGGGTTGGGGAGAAGGAGAAAAAAGCAATACCCTTTTGAGATGCTGAGATGACCCCCCAATGGAAATTCAGACGGCCATTGGAGAGGAGGAGATTTTTCAAGCAGCAGACAACAAATCAGAACAATTTTATAAATAAACTCGATCCTTTTATATATAAGGGATTGGACTGTGGTTGAAACCTTCACATGTGAATATGAATAGTATAATCTTCTCTTTAATATATTTTGAAGAAAAAATCTTGGGTTTATTTGGGTATTGATTGTGTGGTGTACAAAGCATTTGGACCCCACTTGCGTGGCTCAATTTGGAGCAAAATATCAACTTGGTCACTTGTTTTTGTTTGGTTGAGGGGACGGTGCAAATGCAAGGGGCTTTGAATAAAGTCATTGTTTTTCCCATAAATACCATAATGTAGTAAAAACTTGAACCAACCAATTTTCACATGGAGAGCATATCCTCCTTGAGATTGGGATCCTAACAACCATTCAAGCTGGCAAAGGAAAATGATCATGCAACTGAGAGACACGTTTTAATTAATAGATAGCATCTCCCACTTTTGTCCGTTCACGCGTTCCTTTTCCTTGGACTATTCAATTATGACAGCACATCAATGTTCCTAGAAAAATCTCTCGTTCTTCTTTTGGGGTAACAAATTTGTAATGAAATTAATCAATCGCAGAAAAATCAATGATATTTATTCATCATTATACGCGGGTCTTCTCAGTCACCGTGACTGTTCTATTCTCCAATTTTTGAATGAATAGTTGATACACCAATCAATCTTCCGAGAAACCGTTGCCTACAAAATTGGGGTATGAAAGTCCTGATAAAATTCATTTTATACACCGTTTCACGCAAATTAATAGATGAGAAAATCAAAGATAAGTATTCATTTTCATTGGAGAAAATAAAGTAGACTAAATTGTTTTCAAATATAAATAACTTCACCATCTAATATTAATAGAATTTAATTTTAATACACTGTTAATATAAAAATAATTATATTATCATTCAATTATATATTATTATATCAGTAAAATTAATTTAATTAATTATCTACTATCTTAAAAATCTTATAAATAATAGCATGTGATTAGATAATAGTATAAAAATTTTTTACACTAATAATATATTAAAATTAATCTCATATTAATATCAATGATTACTTATATATTTATATTCAATTAATGAGCATTTCGAATACAATTATAGAAGACAAAATATATACAAATATGAGTGGTCTAAAAATGATATATGTTTAAAAATAATTGTTACTATTTTTTTTGGTTTAATTTGGATATATTGATAGTGTAAAAGATTTTTACATAGTTAATCAATCATAATCTTTCATTTGCATGACTATTCAAATAATATGCGTGAAGCTTAATTGTATTTGTTAATATAACAAGATATGATTGGATGATAATATTAAAAAGTTTTATATTATTAGTATATTTAAATTAAATTCTTTATTTTTATGGTGATAAAGTTTAGGTTGAGGTAATGATTTGCTTCAATTTAAGTCAAAGTATGTTTTTAGACTCATAGGTGTTTATAGAGATACTTACAAATTATCTATCTATATATAAAAAAAAAAATAGAAAGCAAACCTAAATTATAGCGAGATATGAGAAGAAGTAAGTCAACTCCTATTAGCCTACTCATTTATCTAATGCCACCATGCCATTGCCATCTCATATCCGTAAAATTTTTATAAAACTACTTTTGTACACATTATCATTTTTTACCATTAAATGCATTTTTTAAAAAATTGTAATCATTTTATAATTAAATTTTTTGAAAAAAACTCAGTTGTAAATGTTTGAGCGTGACTGTATCCAAAATTTCAAATCTTTAGTAGCATGTCATTTTTCTTAATTAAATTTGAAGTTGTTTATTTCTTTTGATTTCATTTAATACATATATATTCTCTGTCCGCAAATAATTATCATTTTGACAAAATTGATTCATCCTTAAATTAATGCATCTGAATATAATTGTATGTTTTTGTTACTCAAAAAATTATGATGTTTTTGTTTGATCCCTTATTTTTTTAAAAAATGTCTAATTTGTAAAAAATTATTTACATTTTTATTTGGTCTTTTCAATAATTTATCATTAGTTTTTTTAGTTTATCCCATGTAAAGACGTAGTCAGCATGGACATACTAATTTGATAGTCTGTCTCCATGTCCGACACAAGTGGAACACTGACACGTGTTGGACACCAGTATGACACGTGTCTGACACATGATCTTATGTGTCTCATTTAAAAAATATTATTTTTTGGCTCAAATGCGGTCGCACATGATTTGGATACGCATCAGACATAGTTTGAACATGCATTAGACACGGCTAGAGCACAACCTAGTACTTTTTTTTCCAATTATTTGATAAACCAAAAAAGAATTCAAAGACTCAAAAATCCAAGTTCATCCAGGATTTTTTTTTAAAGATGTTAATAGATATATTAGCCCATATATTTTTGAAAATGATATAGAAAGTATATATGACATATATCAGGAATACTTTATTTTTTTGTAGGAGTCTAGAAAATAATAAAAATTGGTAATTTGATATCTATAAATATCTAAAAATATTGTAATATGATATTATGAATTATGATTTTTTTTAAAATTATATAAATATATATATACAATCACAGTATATATATATATATATATATATATCGTATCCTATAATTTTATGAATTTGATGTATCTCCATGTCGTATCAAGTGTCTGTGTCTGTACTTCCTAGGTAAAGACTAATATAGATGGATCGATAAAGAGACGAACCAAATAGAAAAAAAAAAAATCATAATATTTTGAAGGATCAAAAGAAAAATTGTAATAACTTAGAAGACAAAATGAAAAAAATTATGATATTTTACATCAAAAATATTTACATGTAAAGTTTAATAAAATTAATTTACGTGTAATTATTATAAAATTAAATTATTATACTAAGTACTTTCAAATAATTATTTCCATAAAAATATGTTTTAATAAAATATAATTAGATAATTAGAAACTTCACATAAACATAATTGAATAAAATATACAAGACGTGAGAAAAGGATTAAAAAAATTATTCTACTATCGGAAGATTTGAGTTTTAATAAAAAAAAATTATTACTTTCTTTATGAACTTGAAAAAGGTTTAATTAATTATTAGTTTTTAATTTATAACAGTTCTTTATTTATTACTACAACATGTTCAGATTCGAAAAACATTATAAATTATTATATATTGCTTCAATTCAAATTCAAATTCAAAATAATAAACTATTCAATGTTCGTGCTATATTAAAAATTAACATTAACACATATTGATTTATATAATTTTTTAATATATATTAACAATAATATACGCAAATTAGTTTAATAAAATTTTAATTGAAATTTTTACTCATGTACGTAAATATAAATATTTTTCATATAAAATATCACAATTTTTCCATTTCATCCTCTAAAATAATCTTACAATTTTTCCTTTTATCTCCCAAAATAGCTTGATTTTCTTGCTTGGTTCAAATTTTTATCCATCAATTCATATTAACCTCCACGTTGGATGCCTAGTTGACACTTGACAGAGTACCTGAAGGGTAGATTAATGGAGGCATCAAATGGAAATGAATAAAATTTTTGATAGACTAAATAAAAACGTTTATTTTAGAAAATGGAACCAAAACAGAAAGATCGTGATATTTTGAGAGACAAAAATTATAATTAAGCCAAAATAATATTAACAATAATGGTATGTTTAAATAATGAAAGGAAATAGGAGATTACAAATGACGAATTGAGCAAGGTTTAATCAAACTTGATTTTGATTTGATTTTTTTGACCGACCCATTTATTTTAACTCAATGACTCAACAAATGATCCGATATGGCAAATTTAGATATTGTGCATAATATAATTATAAATTTTTATAAGTAAGACAAAAACATTTAAGAGCTATCTTACAACATATTTTTCAAAACAAGTGATTTTGATACAAAAGTAATATCATAATATAAAATGTATTAACTAAAGTTTCCACATAAAAAAAATACATTAACTATAGTTTAAAAATCTTATAATTCATCCATAAAAAAGATCTTATAATTCATCATTAATTTCATTAAAAATGTAAAATTTTAAAGAAGTAAATGATTTCAAGTTAAGTTGGGCTAACTTAAAGTATCACTCAAACCCAATCAAAAAATGCACTAGATCAAATTTTTAAAATTAATCTAATAAGCTTGGTGTAGACTATGTTATTGGGTGGTGTTGGGCCTCGAACACCTTAAAATGAAATGGAAAATAAAAAGGAAAAATAAGGAAGGAAACAGTAATGGAAGGAAACTTATTTATCATTGTTTAAATGTTTGAATAATACAAAAAAAAGAGAGGAAAAATACATTTCCTTTGTCTAGAAGATAAAATTGAAGACTAAGAAATAATTTACTTATAAGATTAAATTTTCTTTTTGCATAAGATTAAATTTTCAATATAATATTTATGTTGTTATTCTTATAATTAAAGTACATGGTATAAATATAACTTCATAATTTTTTCATTAAAAAACTCTTTTTCCTCATTATCCCCAAAATGAGAGAAAGAATTTTGAGCTTTATGAGACAATAAAGGGAATGCTTTGCACTCATTTTCCCATCATTCTTTCTCGTTAAAAACCACGCAAATAAAGTTAAGAGTCAAATTTTTCTTATCCTCTCATTCATTTATGCTCCTTATTAATATCCAAACAATGTATAAAAGTAAAATATTTCAAATGTTTAGTAACACGAAAGGGTATTCAATATTTAGCATTGACCGTTTATAGTATTAACATTAATGGAGTTTATTTACCTAATCGATTTAATGCTTATAAGTTGTAATAATTTAGATTTGATTCTTAGGTAACTCAATTGTAGGTCATCTATATCTATAAAAGTTTCGACAAGAGTTTGATCAACTAGTTTTAAATTGAGTTTGATGAACTAGTTTTAAATTAGTCCATTTAAGTCCACAAAATAACCTTAAATGAACTAGGTTTTGTGTGATATATTTAACTAGTTGTAATATAATACTAAATTTTGTTAATACTTACTATAAGATTAACGCAACTCATTTAACTTACTAGCTTAAAGAGGGCTAACGTGTTTGATAACCCTAACCATTCCCTTTCATGGCTTTCCATAAATCCACACATATTGCAATGAGAGCTAAGAAAATAAAAATGAATAATAATTATAAATAGACAAAAAAAAATAGAATTCCAATATACATTGGGGATTTCGGGTTTAAAAATGTATAATTAGAGCGACGTGAAGTGATTTGGGCTTCCAAACTCAGCCATTGCACCGTATTAATAGCTTCAACTACTCTGACACAAAGCTTCCCTCAATCCATTACACACCTTCTTAGTTTTTGGTTTGAAACTTTGATCCGCACCTAACAGTGTCTTTGTCATTAGCGAAAAATTTGGCAAAGAGGCTAAACTCATTCCTCATAATCTCTCCCAAATCTCAGGTTTCAAGGCAAGTTCATCCCTTCGTTCTTCTGGTTTTTGTGGTCTCTCCTCTATTTAGGGTTTAATGGGATTTTGATGATTTTTAACTTGATATGAATTAAACTTTAAACCTCTTCTTCAAAATTTGTAACTCTTTTGAGTTCTATTATTCTATTAGAGGGCAAACTTGTTAATTATTCATATCGTCGTTGGTGAAGGTTGCAAAAAGTGAGGATTTTGAGTGTACTTCATAGCTCATTTGTATCCTTCCAAATTTCGAGGATCAGAGCTCAATAAAAGAATAAAATTCTTTAACCCAAATTAAAGAGGCTTACCGTTTGCATTACTCTAGGTAGAATATGTGAATGGACAAGATACCAAGATGAGCCCAACACAAAGGGAGTAAAATATCTAGATAAAGCCACTGTGGTAGATAAAGTAGCGCGCGCGTGATTCCTTCGGCCATGGGGTCGCGAGGTCATGCCCATTAATGTGCTTTTTGCAATTTATGGCAAATTTTCATTATTAAAAAAGAAAAATAGTTAAATTATCATTTAATATTTAATATGATACATAAAATTATATCAAATGGATTTTATTTTTATCACTTTCATTAACTTGCTATGTGTCAAATATTTTAGGTATTTTAAAAATTAAAGTTTCATTTTTAAATTTTTTTAATTTGTTGAAAATTTATATTTTTAGTATTAAATTTTAAGTTATTTAAATCTAACATGATTATTTAAAATAATCACATGAGTTTATATTTTATTGTAGACCATTTATGTTAAATCTAACGATCAATATTTAATTTTCTCACACTTACAATTAACTATTCCTCTCAATTGATATGTTCTAATATATATAAATTTAATGAAAGATGTCATAAATCAATATGTACTTAAATCATAGACCACTATATTTAAAAATAATAATATATTGTTTTAATCATAATATTTTTAAGTTAATATCAGTTTGATTCTAAAAATTATTTAATATCAATTTAGTTATTTCGCTTTGAAATTTGACATAAATTTCTTGCTTCAATCAAATCACATATAACTTCTATTATGATTAATCTTAATTTACTGAGTTATGCTACCTGAGTATCTTAACTTTTAAAAAAATTAAAAATAAATAAAATAAAATTTCTCAAATTGCTATTTTATTTATTTTCCATTTTTAATTTTCACGTATGAAATAAAATTTATTTTCTCTAACTTATATATATATATATATATTATAAATTAGAAGTGTGTCAAGTAAGATAATATTTAATAAAATAAAGAGATATTTATAACTTTAGAGTAAATATCTTGCAGTTATCTAACCTTTTAAAGTTAACATCAATTTAGTCTTAACACTTTTACTAAATCAAAAAAGTGAGAAAAATGAATTCACTTGATGAATGAAATCAGTTTTTGCAGTATATATCCAACAGCTTAACCAAAGGTATAACTAGAGTTAACCAAGCTGTAACTAAACTAATCACATCCTAACTAACTATTAACTTGTTGTTATAATTGACACAACAACTTATCCTAATAACTTTAAAATTTGATATCAATTAGGCCAAGAACTTGTGTGATGCAGGAGAATGAGTCTTTGTAACATATGTGATAATTAAATACAATTTAATGGAATAATTAATTATTGAAATTTTTATATAAGATATAAATTTAATGAAGAATTATAAGATTCATATTGATATTGATATATAGTTATAAAAAAACGCTATAGCAATACAAAATAATTTAAAGAATAATAATAAGAATAAAAAAATTTTAGAATAAAATAATTACAAAATGAACACCATAATTTTAAAAAATTTATTGAACATAATTAGTAATTTAAAATAGGAGTTCTATAAAATCATTCAATATAACATCTTATTATTCAAAGTATAGCTCATTTTATATTTTGTAGTTTTAACTTTTAAGTGGGGATCAAACAAGTAAAATAAAAAAAAATATTTTTTCTCTGTCACCCCTTTCTTCAACCTTATAAAGTAAAATAAAATCAATTCAATTTTTGTAAACTTTTCATCATTATGTATGATAACATAATATAAATAATTCCTAATACATAATAAAATATATAACTTTACAATACATTATATATTATATATTATACATTATATATTGACATGTGTAATTATCGTGACTTCTATTTTCTTCCATTTTAATATTCTTGAGGGAAATGCTTAAAAATGACATAAATAACTTTTTGAACTTCTTATTGGCTTCAACTATCTTAATTGCAAGCATAATAACACTTGATCTCTTAATATTAGCAACATTTCAAATAACCAAAGCAAGAATATTTTAGTACCAACATATAGTTCTTGAAAAATCAAATTGAATTTGGGTGGTGAAAACATAATAGGCAAAAAAAGAGCTAGATACTCATTGCTTTAGATGCACCGGTAATTTTTTTTTATTTTTTATTATCAAACGAATTTCATGTTGACACACCCAAAACAAAGTGGAGATAGTGGACTCGAGTTACAATACACGGTGTGTTAATGATTGGCTAGTATCCAATAGCTAATAAAGAATTATGAAATCAAATAAATAATATAATTTAAGTTCAAAATATTTTTAATTGAAGAATTTCTAAAAATGAATTGGTTACAATGGGTATAATTAAATCTTTCCAATTAAGGAAAGAAATTGAAGGTAGTGGAGTTGAGAGTACCAAATCAATTGACATATGAAAAAAAAAAAATTAGACTATAAACCTTGAAATATGATTGCTATAAATTTTTTTTCTTCCATCAAATTATCAATAACTATTGTTATGATCTATAATTTTTGGCTGAACTATTTTACTTAACCGTCTTGATAGATAAGAAGAGATATTTCCATCTTACTAAATTGAATATAAAAATAACAAATAAATAAAGTAAAAATTAAATAAATTTAAGTAAATAAAGTTATATGACTTTTTTTAATAATTATATGGCATTTAAATAACATTTAATTTAATACTAAAATTAATAATTTTGACACAAAAAAAATATACGAGCTTTATATAAAACATAATTAAATTCAAAAGTACGAGGGTATGATAAAAATATTAAAATTTTTTATATACTAGGAGTTAAGTTATATTGAATTTGAATAAAATAATTTATAAACAAATATTATGGCTATATTTCAATTTAATTTTAATATTTTTCTTATTAAGATACTAAATAAAGAGATGGAGGTGGAAAAATAAACAATTATTTTGTTTTTGAATTTTCAATTGAATATTATAGGAATATATCATATAGTAAATGTAATGTTAATTTTAATTATTAATATATAAATTTTTTTCGTGTCACTTTATTTATTCAAGTTATTAAATTTTTATTTTATTTATTTTCTATTTTTTATTGTCAAATTCACTAGGTAAAAATTGTCCCTTTTCATCAATTTAGGAAGAGAGATAAACAAAATAGTTCAACTAACTAAGATGAATCATAATAGAAATAATTGATAATTTGATGAAAAAAATAAATTCACATCAAATTTTAAAGTATTAAGACAAAATTGATATAAAAAAATTTCTATGACCAAACTGATATCAATTTTAAAATTTAGAACTAAGAAGAATATTTGTTCTAAGATTATAAATATTGGTTCATTTTATTAAATATTATCTTAATTGACATAAGAGAATAAATTTAATTCAAACTTGAATTAGAGAAACTTCTACTTTATTTATTTAAATTTTTTTTCAAGTTGATAACATATAAGCAACTTAACTTAGTAAATTAGGATCAATCATTGTGGAAATCACATGAAAAAATTTATTTTAAATTTTAAAGTATTAAAACTAAATTAATATCAATTTTTTTTATGATTGAACTTATATTAATTTTAAAACGATAGAAAAATACATATAGGGAATTGCTAACCTCCACACTTTTAGCAAACTCTATATTTTATTTTAGGTCAAAAACCCACTTATCTCTTTCTGAATCAACTTTTAATTTACAATAATTTTGTAATTTCATGTAATCTACATTAATCACTAATTTACTACTTTAACTATTTCTCTCCTCCCCACCCTCTCTCTCTCTTATTAATTTCAAAAAGGATTACATTAAACACATGATAATTTTATTAGCTAGTGACTATTTAATTAAAAGATTTTTATGCACCAAAAAAAAATATTTTTACTCAAGAAACCCATCTCTCTCTTTTTTAAATTAATTTATAATTTTGGATATCTTATAACTTGTTTTAGGATTTAGGGTTTTAACTTTTAAATATCTTTTAATTTGCCACCACCACCTGCTATTGGCTGTTAGGGATATTTTTAAAAATATATAAAATAATCTCAAAAATAAAATTTCTGAAGATGAAAAATCAATTCATTTATATATGTATGTGTATAGGTGAGAGAAGATAAACTTTGGCCATTAAATGTAATATAAATGGCTAATATTAAATTATAAAATAATATAATTCTTTAAGCAATTATGTAATATTTAAATAATTTTTTAATACTAAAAATATAAACTTAGCATAAAAAATAAATTTCAAAAATGAAATATTTAATTTTAAAATGCCTAAAATATTCAACATAGAGCATATTCATAAAGGTGTAAAAATAAAATTTACTTTATATAATTTTATGTATTATATTTAATATTAAATAATTGTTTAACTATTTTTTTTGAAAAATAAAAAAAATTACCAACGATAAGGTGGCACATTCACAAAAATTGGCAGCCAATGGAAAGGTGGCACCAGTGAAGCTTGAACTCGCAATCTCAAGGATGAGACACTCGCGCATGCCACTTGAGCTGTCATAGTGCATCAGTTGGTGCGCGTCATTAACAATATATAAAGAAAAAAGAATCTGCACCATCTGCACGTCACCCCATCGTCATCACAGAAAGCACCCTATATATGAATCTACCAAGCGTGAGATGGCATAACAACACAACACCCGGCAGAGAGAAATTTGACATTATCACAAAACTGCTTGGAGACCCAGTCATCATCTGAATGGTTCAACTGGTGCTGATTCTGATTCTTCTAGGAAGTTTGCTGCCTCAAAACATTCTGCAGCTTCAACTACTCTGACACTAACCTTCCCTCAATCCATTACACACACTCTTAGTTTTTGGTTTGAAACTTTGATCCGCACCTAACAGTGTCTTTGTCGTTAGCGAAAAATGTTGGCGAAGAGACTAAGCTCATTCCTCAGATTCTCTCCCAAATCTCAGGTTTCAAGGTAAGTTCATCCCTTCGTTCTTCTGGTTTTTGTGGTCTATTCTTCATTTAGGGTTTAGTGGGGTTTTGATGATTTTTAACTTGATATGAATTAAACTTTAAACCTCTTCTTCAAAATTTGTAACTCTTTTGAGTTCTATTACTCTATTAGAGGGCAAACTTGTTAATTGTTCATATCGTCGTTGGTGAAGGTTGCAAAAAGTGAGGATTTTGAATGTACTTCATAACCCATTTGTATCCTTCCAAATTTCGGGGATCGGAGCTCAATAAAAGAATAAAATTCTTTAACCCAAATTAAAGAGGCTTACCGTTTGCATTACTCAGGGTAGAATATGTGAATTGACAAGATACTAAGATGAGCCCAACACAAAGGGAGTAAAATATTTATTTATTTTGGTTCTAAGAAGCTTCTAGTGGAGTTAGGGAACTAGGGAAGGAATGAGCATGTGGGGATCGAAACTCTGACCCAAAGCTAATAATTCCTTGACACAAGGATCAAGAGAGATGTCACTTGAGCTATGGCTCATTCAAAGTAAAATATTTATTTATTTTGTCTGACATCTGTAAATAAAATATTTAAAGTATTTGTTATCACTACTTTGTCAAAACTTATATCATAATATGAACTGTAGTTCGGTAGTTGATTGTGATTACCAATTTTTAACTGTTGCAGTTCCATGAAGAATGTGGATGAAGATAAGAGCAAATATTTTGGTCGTAAGGCAGTGTCCTTTCTTTTGATTACTGTTACAGGTGGTGTTGCCCTAAGTGCCCTTGATGATCTTGCTATCTATCATGGTTGTAGCAGGTATATTGAACTGTAATGTGGTGTTCTGTGTTAAGAGTTGATAATAGCTACTTTAATCACATCTGAATGCATTTGGAAGACATGAGCCAAGGATTGCGTTTTAACATCCTATGGTTTAAAATAAGACACCCAAAACAGATTAGATGTTACAATTTGATGTACATTGTTTATGATTTGTCCTATGTCCAACTTCATAATCTCTGGAGAGGAGCAGCTCCTCAAGGAGGCCAAGGTTTTTGCTTAGAACTGAAACTTGACCATTTTCTTATCCCATTCTATATAATAATAACAATAACAATCAATTTGGTAGGAATATTGAGCGCCTAAATTTTATATCTACCTTTTGTTTCAATGTAAATCAGTAAAGCATTTTCATTTTTCACAGAAAAGAAAAAAGGCACTGCATGGAAATCAGGTCTGGAACACTAGGTTAATACTTGAACATTTAGCTTGCTAACTTTGACTAGGTTCTCATGGATGAAGGAGCACTTCGAAGATCTTTGTTCTGTTTCCTCTCCTATTCTACCTACCTTCCAGCTTTAGAATTATAGGTTCCTCATGATATTTTTCTATGAAAATGATAGTAGCCCTCTAATCAAGGTTCAAATAATCATTATTCTCAAATTCTCCACTCTCCCATCCCACCAATTAAATTCTATTCTATTTTGTATTTGCTTTTATCTTTAAATTGTATATAGAAAGTTTCTTGAATACTTTTCTCAGACCCCATTACTAATACTTATCATGAAAGGAGTTTAGTTTCTTAACTATTCTTTACATTTCGAAATTGAAAATTTGTCCACCTTAGCAACTCCCAAAATGATTAACTGTGGAATTTGCAGCAAGGCCATGGAGAAAGTGAGCAAGAACCAGGCATTAATAGATGCTATTGGAGAACCAATTGCTAAGGGTCCATGGTACAATGCCTCTCTTGCAGTAGCTCATAAGAGGCATTCCGTGTCTTGCTCATTTCCTGTTTCTGGACCACAAGGCACAGGTATCTTACAGCTGAAGGCGGTTCGCAATGGAGGTTAGCAGTTTGATCATTTATCTATATGGTTTGAATGGGAACTTTTTTCCAAACTCTTGGTTTACTGCATTAGTTTGTTTTACAACCATGATATGCTCGCTGTATGAATCTACTTGCTTATTTTGTCATATTATATTTTTGCTTGTGAATGCTAGTTGAGTTTATAAGATCTGTTGTTTTGAAAGTGGACACTAAGGTCAGGTTGAAAGTGATAGGACATTAGGCCTTTTGTTAACGGGCCTTAGTTAGTTAGGGGTTAGAATTAGTTAGTTAGAAGACTATAAAAGAAAGGATTACAGAGGTAGAAGGTGTCAAGTGAGAAGTTAGCAATTGAGAGTCTAGGAGAGCAAGAGATCTTTCGAATATTCCTAACAATTGCATATTCAATAATACATTTCTTAACCAATTCTATCAACTGGTATCAGAGCATCGTTTTGATCCTAGGGGAGAACCATTGATGGTGAAATCGAAGATGGAGGCTAGGGTTGAAGCGTTGGAGCGTACGGTGTCTCTTTTGCAAGAATTGATGCAGAAGAATCGTGACGAGTTTGAGGAGTGGATAGCGGAGGCTAGAGCCAATCACGGGAGACTAAGGCTGATCGTGAACGAGTTTCCACGCAGATCGTAGAGCTCTTGTGATGAGGTTCAATGCCACCGTGGAGGGAGATGAGGCGGCATGATCAGGGGACGCGATCTAAGAACGAATTGTGATGAGAGTTTTGTCGCATCGCATTGTGAGAGGGTGTGTGAGAACCAAGAAGATTATGATGGCTCCGATGGCGGCAGAGATTGCTAGCGGTGGTGGCAGAGGAGTAACCAGAAGAAACTACATCTCTCACCTTTTAATGGCGAGGACCAGTTTGTGTGGTTGCAGAAGGTGTTGAGCATAGTTGCGGTGGTGGAGAAACAAGAAATGAACGCCCAGATGCCGTTGGACTCAAACGCGACGGTAGGCGGAGCACCATCAGCGGTGTCGTAGGTGGCGGTAGATGAAACCATGGCAGAATGTCAAGCAGCGGCAGCAGTAGTGGCGCAACACAGTCCCATTGGCGGCGTTGTGACGAAGGAGATGGAAGCCAGGGCAATTATGGCGACCCATCATCCTGGGTTAGCTTTTGCGCTAGGGGGCTAACCCCAAATGAGAAAGGAGAAAGAGTGGAAGTCTGCACAAGGAGCTATTCTTTCTTCTTAATGGGCCAAGCCTAAGTCAATGTATGCAAAGAAGGGGGTTTTAGAGTCAAGATGAGGGCATTAAATTTGGGCTCAGCCCAACTTAGTTTTGACCATAGTTGTCAAACGCGGATAGCGACGCGTAGCAGCCGGCCCCAAAAATGTTATAGCCGGATAGCGGATAGCGGATAGCGTTCCAGTCGCTATTTAATAAAAAATACATAATTATCATGCAATTCATATAGTATATATAAATGTTCAAAAATAAGAAATTATCCACAATCAAACTTATTTACATTAATAACAAAAATTCATAATCCATTCCATACTCTAAAAACACGCAATCATCATTAATCCAATATATAAATATCAAGTCCTAAGGGGAGTAAAACAAAAAAAAAAAATAGCACCCTCAAGAAGCATAAAGACAGCAAAATATAAAAGACAATATCAAATCCTAATTAAACCTAAATCTCCACTCTCTAAAACTAACAAAATAGGGAGTTGATGATGTTGCCATTGCTAAAACAGGGAGGGGGGAAAAAAAAGAACCAGAAGGCACCAAACAGTGAATGGAAGGGAAAAGAACAAAGGCAGAAGAAGATAGAAGAGGAGAAGAAGGAAACAAGATAGAACAAAGGGGAGGAAAAAACAGGGAGAAATAAATAAAAGGAAAATAGAAGGCACGAAATAGTGAATGGAAAGGAAAAGAACAAAGGCAGAATTAGAAGAGGAGAAGAAGGAAACATGATAGAATAGAGGGGAGGAAGGACCAATTGCCGCCGGAAACTCATGCGCATGCCGCCGGCTTGCTTGCCACGGAGGTTAGAGGATGGCCGGAGAGTGAGAGAGGTGAGGGGAGAGAGAGACCGATTGAGAGAGGAGAAGAGAAAAAGGGGGAAAGTGAACCCTAAGTTCACAATCTGATGGAAGAAGAGAGGGGAAGGATCGAAATGACCTTCCAGCCCCCTTAGACTGCCCAGAACGGTAAAAAAAAGTAGGGGTATTATTGGCTTTTGGTTCGTTGAAAGCAATAGTGGCTGCGATAGCAGCGGCGACAACCGACGATAGTGGCAGGGATGGTCGCGATGACAAAACGTGACGCTCTTGCAAGCTCCGTCGTGGCACCCACTGCTTCGTGCCGCTCCGCCGCTATCGCGCGCTATTGATGAGTATGGTTTTGACATCAACGAAGTATTACCAAGTAGAGAGGGAAATCACAATTGGGGATGTACAGTCCAGCCCAAGTCATTGCAGGTATAGGAGACACTCTCTGAAGGAAGAGGATTGGACCTGACTGAAGAAGATAGGTTTAGGTCTCTATGCAATGGGATCCTGAAGGGAATTCTTTGCACATGTCTAGTAATAAATCCATTTACCCCCCTATCTTGAGGACAAGGTGGATCTCTAGGGGGGAGTATTGACAGGACATTGGGCCTAATGGGTCTTGATAGTTAGGAATAATAATCAGTTAGTTAGTTAGAAAAAGGTTATAAAAGAGTGTGTTAGGGAGGAATATGTTAGTTAAGAAGTTAGTAATTGAGAGTCTAGGAGAGCAAGAGATCTCTCGAATATCCCTAAACATTGTAGTTTTATATTCAATAATACATTTTAGAACTAGTTCTATCAGAAAGCTAACGATAAGGATTATTGTTTTGGCTTCTTTGAAACAGATGACGGTTGGTCTTCCTTCTTTCATCATCGTGATTGGGACATTTTAATCATGGATGCCCTACTCCATGTACCTGGGAATGAGGAGAGGAATAGAACAATGAGGATTAATCTCTCAGACAAGTTGCCTTCTTCTTGTACTGCTTGTACTGAATGCATACCCCGTCCATCAGAAAATTCAGAGGCCAAATTGAGTTCCAATCAATAACAGTAAGTGTATCTGGCGATCTTTAGTTCAGCTATAGACGATTTTTTATTTCTTAAACCTTTTACTTTTGAGGGTAGGAGGACGTCAATATTTGGTGTTGATGGAATAAATTTCCAAATTTTCTTTTGGTGCAATATGGTGTAAACTTATTTACCATCTTATTTCATTAGGAAATAAATGTTGGCTTGTGGAATGAGGCACATTTTCTTTTGTTCTGCATCCTTCATTTTCTACTAATCTTGCTAGCTAATTTTTTTGGGATTCATATTTGTAGTTCTTTTTCCTACTTAAGTGAAAGCAGAGTGGCAGTTTTTGTTTGGTCTGTTGGCACATATTCCAGCCTTTCCCTTCATGTCTACTTCGCTATACTGTGAGGCATTGTTTGTTATATGCATCGCATGGTATAAGATATAGCCTAATTGAATTAGACGGACTTGTATTAATTTTGGTGTATTAGCAGCGTAAGGAACCCGATATCATAAACTAATATATACTAGACAAAAGTGCTCTTTTGGTGGTAGTGATACTTTTTTCGATTACATTGTTGTATTGGCGGAGACAGCAAGGACGATGGCATTAGTGACGGTGGTAGTTGGTAAGGTGGTAGAATGGTGAAGGCAAAGTAAGAACGGTGTTATATAATTTATTTAGCTTTTATCTTAACTCTCCAAGCTGGATGGAGTTGTCTAAGAAATGCATTTTTATGGTTTTACTTTTTATAAGATTTTTTGTTAATCCTTAACAAATATCTTACAAGCAATTTCACTTTAACATGAATTTTTTTTTTAAACCTTATACCGCATATGTATCAAATATTGTATATTGTATTATACTAGTACTAGATAGAGTTAAAGCAGAGGACTGCTCTCGGAGTCCCGGGTATCAATTTTATTATTTACGCCTTTCAATAATATTTGCAGATGACTATTTTAAAATTTTAAATTACAAGCAATCTTTCCCACGTTGCTTTTAACTTGCCCCACTTCTCGGTAAACATCAGAGCAATGAAACATGCTATCATTTTCTTCCGTACTGTTCTCATTCATTTCCTTCGAATTTTCCATACTTGTCGATAGAAATTATTGTTTGCATCATTAGGTGTCTACCACGACGTTGAATTCTATCAATGATCCCTTGGTAACAATGCATAAGAATTGTAAAGCGTGATCATTCGTTTTAAATATGTTTTATTACTTTAAGAAAATTGGTATCCCATATTTCATTTCATATGTAATTAAAGGCTAGCCAAAATGAATTAGAAGAATGAGATCAAGAGCAAGCTTATATGTTCTAGTAAATTACCATGACCATCAATGAATTATCTTTTACTTTATATATAATGTTACAAGTCTTAATATTAAGAGTCATGTCATCCAAGTATAGTATTAAATATAAGGATTTGTATATTTAATAAGCTAATTATTTGGATTGAGCTTTCTATTGGATTTGAGTATATAACATTGACACTAGCAATTGATACTCAGAGGGCAACCCTCCTTGGAAAGGAGCGACCTGGAAAGTCAAAGTGAAGCCATTCGAAATTGGTAGTTTAGAGTATGTCATTGTGGTTATCAGCCTCTAAATGAAAGTGGTAAAGTTACAAATCTCACATTAATACTTATACATAAGTCTAGAGATTCTTTGATCTAATAGGCTAATATTTTGAATTGAATTATGGCAAAGCCATGGTGCCCTATACTTGCAAGGGGCATCATGCATCTTTACAAGCAGCAATATGATGAGTGGATGCGATTGGAAGGTATATTTATACACCAAGTATTTATAGTGTAGTGTAATAAATTTTAAGTTTTAGTCAAATTTTAGAATTATGATTAAATATATATTAAAAATGATCAAAATTTATCTATATGATCTTGAAATATCCTCAAAAATATTTGATTAATTTTAAAATTATATAGATTAAATTTTATTTAATTTAAAGATTATATAGATAAATTTAAAAATTATTATAGTGTATTATAGTTATTTTAAAAATAATTAAAATTTATCTATTTGATTCTAAAATATTCCTAAAAAATTTTATTTAATTTTGAATTATACAAATAAATTTTAAAAATTATTATAATATACTATAAATAATTAATATAACAATATATTATCAAATCTTATCTGTAGGAGTGGGAAGTTACATGGTGCGACTTGGAAGTGAGTTGCACCAAAGAACTCGCCTTGAATTATTGGATTTAAAAAGTGCATAACAATTAACATATAATTAAAAAGCAGCCTCTCTTTATAATAGACAGCGCAAGGCGCAAATGGAGTTGTGACTCGTGACTTGGGGACTTGAGCGTACTTGTGATGAACAGTCCTAGCAGTTTGCAACAAGTGGAATTTGTTGTTGTCACGATTTCTCGAAAATACCGTAAGGTCATCATAATTGTTGTTGGCGTGGAAATTTGTAATTCATAATGATGCAAGTGTAATTCAACCGAATTACTCTGAGACAGCACATCATATGATATACTATTTAATATCCCAAGTGGCATTGGGGGGGTCCCACAGAGGGCAGGCAGCTTAGATCACTGTCTCCTCCGCCTGTGACAAGCGGCACCCGCTGTCGACGAGCTGTAGTGGAAGCCACGCGGAAAGGTCGCGGCTAGGATGGACGACACGTGGCACGCCACAGAATTGAAGGGACATTAGAATTTAGAAATGGCAGACGTGAAATGAAGCGTCTAATTGCAAATGTTGTGCGCTTTTAACTGGAGAAGGAGGAGAGGCACTGTTTGTGTAAAAGGACAGGCTATTCATTTTCCGAGCCGTATGATGCCTTGGCCCTACCTTTTGTCGGCTTGTCCTTTGGAGCTTATTTATTTATGCATGTAAATGTAAACATCGTTGTGTAGGCCAGTCCCTATGACACTTGCAACCATATTGAGAATTCTCGTGATTTATTGCTCATTTCATTTTCTCGTTTCTTCCTTTGATATGTCGCCATATATCCAGTGCCACATTATGGTATATCATATTTATAATAAAGCATACTAATTATAGAACAACATAACTTAAGCTTACGAGATATCTCAACTTAAAATATTGTTGGTAGAAAATTGTTTTTTATCTGAAAAAATTAAGTTTTATAGAAGTTAAAAAGGTTATTTTTAAAAAAAATTAATTTTTTAATTATATATAAAATTTAACTTTTATATTTTTTTTAAATTGAAATAGACACATTCTATGTTACAGTGAATTTTTTTTATAAAGCATAAATAGCAATAGAATTTAAATTTATAATATTATATAAATTATCTAAACCTCTTCCCACTAATTCAAGTGGCCTTTTCCTTATTTACTTAATATTAGAAAAAAAAACTTAATAAATTATGAATAAAGAGTAATTTGTATCTGAATTCGATTTGTGGCATTAACTCGGATGTTCGTCATGAGACGAGAAAATGAAAAAGGTATTCCAAATGCAACGGTAAGGGTGACAAAGAGGAGAGAGCATAGAGAAGTTAGAAGTAGAAATGAAGTAGGAGGGACATTGATGGTGCCGAGAGGCGCGCAAACCAGACAGACAGGAAGGGTGGGCCGCCCACCAATCAATCACTAGTTCTTCCTTCTCCCTCACCTCTCTCCCTCTCCCCTCTGTCCCACACTGAGTTGAGTCAGTCTTGTTTACCACGCCACCCAATGCCAACCATCTCGTCTCACATCACATCCATCCGTGTCTCTGTTTCACTCACTCACTGCACTGTGCCACCTTCCTTCACAGTTCACCCTCTCATCCCATCCCATCCCATCCACCCTGTCAATCCCCACCATAACTCTCTGCCCTTCTTCTGCTTTTCCAGCTTCCACCATACAACCAACCATATCACCGTTTGCAACCCACCCCGCCCAAAAAATTCCCTTTCACTCCCTTCTCATCCTTCATCACTCATCACCAACCAACCCTGTCTCTTTTATTTACCATTTAAAAAACCTTGGCTTCATTATTCATCCGCTCTACTCTTCACACCCTTCATCTGTATTCAACTCAACTTCCAAAACCATGCTTGGTTCTTCTTACAGTGGTGGGTCGATGACAACGCTCTCCAAAGATGATAACTTGGCCCTCTCCTCTGAGGACTCTTCCTCCCCTGATCACGACTCTCGTCACCTTGAACTGGGTCTCGGGTTAAGCCTTTCTCCATCTCCTCTTGCAAAGTCCCACCCTTCTTCTTCTTCTTCTTCTTCAACCCTTCCCTATGCCAGAATATTGACGGCTAAGGATTTTCCTTCTTCAGCTTCATCCTCTTCTTCTTCTTCATCGTTCAGCAGGAGTAATGTCACTTCTGGGACGAAAAGAGCTGCTGATACTGTCGTCGCTACCAACGGTCCCAGGTAACATGATTTTCCTTTGCTCTTCTAATTTTTCTTTTCTTTCATTCGGGGTTCTCTTCTTTTCCTTTTATTTGTTAGCTTAGCCTGTGTTATAACATATAAGAAATGACTTGTGTTGTTCTGCCGTTTTTAATGTTTAGCAGTTAGCACGGGCTTTCCAATTTAGTTGAGCATCTCCATCTTTCTGGTTTGGTTGTTGAGTTGTCATTGGTTTGAACTTTGAATAGGTTATTACATACTCAGTAATGATCTTTTATTATAAGTGGGAATTATTGATATTTATGGAGTTCTCAGTTCTGTTTTCATGTCCGAAATTCAACACTCTTGATGAATGTATTAATGAATGATCGTGTTGCATAAGATG
The DNA here is from genome assembly GCA_031439595.1 of Pterocarpus santalinus. NCBI lineage: Eukaryota > Viridiplantae > Streptophyta > Magnoliopsida > Fabales > Fabaceae > Pterocarpus > Pterocarpus santalinus. The sequence goes on from CM062532.1 coordinate 67,854,372, forward strand.
ATTTATTAAACAGTGCCTATAAAGAAACGCGGTAACTTGTTACAAAGGGACTATTTATAATGATGTAGACCATTTGGATTTTAAGTTCTCAACGATGGAAAAGTTGCATACTGTTGAGGAGAAAGATTGCTGTAATATGTATTGGACTTTACTGAAACTTTGGGTATTGGAATATTAAGTGATTGATATTTGATCAAAATCAAATTATTTATGCAATCTAAAATTTTTCATCTAATGCATACTTAGTTTTCTTCAAACTCAAATCAGCTGTTAAAAAGACAAATAAATAAATAAAATTCAAGTTCGAAATAGTATGTTTCATTTGCTTGGTGGTCATGTTAATAATAGCTTTATTTGTTTAGCACAAGTAAAGCAGCTACGAAACTTGTGCTGTAGAAACTCCCCACTTACCATATGAAGTCTGCAGAGCTATCGTTTAGTAGTCTTCTTGCTTTTAAATTGTATTGTTTTACTTCTATCCAAAAGAATTTGTTTACAGTTTTCGTATCTTCACAATAGGTTTGCAACCAGCAAGATGCTTGGTTTGATTCTGTGATATTTATGGTTCTGACATATATCAATGATGTTCTTGGTGTTTTGCTCTTTATAGAAACAGAATGAATCAAGTATTTATCAATTTTATTCTCATTTCCTTACTGATGGGTTTATCATTTCTGCTGTGACTGGATTTTTTACAGTCAGGTGGTTGGATGGCCTCCGCTGGGAGCTTATAGAATGAATAGCTTTAATAGCCATGCAAAATCACAGGCCACCGAAGTATTTTCCATGGTTGAGAAAAGTAAGGGCAATATTGCTGTGGTAAGGAAGAGTGTGGATAGTGGCAGCGATAATAACCACAATATTTCGAAAGAAAAAGGAAACCTCAGGAGTTCCCTGTTGGTGAAGGTAAATATGGATGGGGTGCCAATTGGAAGGAAAGTTGATTTGAGTGCTTATAGTTCCTATGAAAACTTAGCTCAAGCTTTGGAGGGTATGTTTAATGAACCAACTACAGTCATCACTGGCAAAGGTGAGTTTTTCTTGTTCTTTATACTTCTAAGTTCTAGCAGAGAAAATGCAACTCCTGTATGGAACTATGTCATGTTTTCAATGTTACCAAGACTTAATCTGCTCGGCGAATATTGAATAATTTGTTGGCTTTGTGTCATTCCTTTCTTGTGTCAACTTTAATTACGACGCAATAATAACTTCTTACTTCTTTTCTTTACAACTTTGCCAAATGTGAAAATATGTGTGTTAACTATTGTCCAACAAGTCACATCTTTGATCCATGCCATGAAAATTTGACAAATTTTTACGTTAGCGGTTGATTGTCTAACACAACCCTATTATTTTATTCGGGCTTGGGATTGGCTATGTAAAGATATGTGATAAAGCACAACATATATTTTTTAAGAATGATAAGTAAAAGATTAACAATTGACATGCAAATGTGGATTACTTTATGTTGGTGGCAGCGGTAAGGGTTTAAACTCTTTCTCTTCCCCTCTTTTTTCTTTTCCTTATCATGTTAAGAACGGATTTGTTTCTATGTACTCCTTTCCTTTGCAAGAGTATCTCATTGTCAGCAATCAAAGTGTAAAAAATTTCAAAGATACAAAAGCCGCTAACAACTTGATGTGTTCAATAATAAAATTCTGGCATGTCATTTTTTTCCCCCACTCTGTCTCATTTGTATTTTTGTTTTAAGATAGATGATAGCCTAGTGTTTTCAATGTGTTCAATTCCTTTCTTCCACAATGGTGTTGACATCATTGTCGGTAGGATCAAATGGAGAGGGTCATGGCATTGTATTTGGAGCAGATGGACAATCAAAATTATTGGATGGATCTTCCCATTTTGTGCTCACTTACGAAGACAAGGAAGGAGACTGGATGCTTGTTGGAGATGTTCCCTGGTGGTAAGTTTAGGTTCATAATCAACAATTTGATTTTCCATCAAGCTAAAATTTGCTTTGTCGGTTGATTTTCAAATAGTATGTGTATTGTTTAATTTGATCAGGCAAATCTGAGATTTTATCTGTGTCCTAGGAAGTACCTGGACCTGCTGCTTTCTTGACAGCAGCCTTAGCCTTTTGGAAAAGCTTCAGTGCATCTAACTCTAATAACTGACAGAAATGAGCCTAGTTTTCTTATTATTATATGATGTAAACTTCTAGGTTAGTTGCTGTTGCCCTTGTTTTGGCTTTTGGTGGCCCAGGATTCTATACAAATTCACTGTTGCCAGAAAGTAACTGCAAGCTAAAAATAAATTACAATTTGCTGCTGATTTCACAGCCTATGCTAATATCCGAATATCAGTTATAAAAATTCACTGGGGTCTTGGACTTCTTAGAGTAGATAGGAACCATGGCCCTTTTCCTGATCAAGGACAATATCATTAATAACTATAAATAGAACGAAAGCAAGAACTTAAGATCTGAGAATTGCAATTGATACAAGTATTTTCAAATTAGATGTTAGCTTTGCTTTTCGTCTTGTAATGCAATGCCGAAATGTAGGACCTTGCGATTTATCGGGTTTGATATTTATCTACCTTTGTCCTATAAAATTGCAATCAGGATGTTCCTTAGCACTGTGAGGAGGCTAAGAATCATGAGGACATCTGAGGCTAATGGACTTGGTAAGCACAAATAAGACGCATTACTATTACCGGCACAACTTGTTCATTCTATTTTCCTTTCTCTAACTTAGTTTCTTATTTGCAGCACCAAGACTGGAAGAAAAGAACAGCAGATTGAAAAGCAAGCCCTCATAGATAAGATTTGCAACTTCGCGTGGCTTAGGATGCAGAAAGCATAAGGCCTAAAATCTATCACATGAATAGAAGGAATAAAAATGAGAGAAAAACAACAAATAGAAAAGTAAAGTAATACTGCAAACAAGTAAGGGATTTTGAAATTCCAACCTCGGCTTTTTTTTTTCCCCCTTTTTGTTGTTTAATTTGTTTGTTTAATTGATTTTTGGTATATCATGTTCACTTGGAGCGTTCATGTAATGCTAGTCATAAGTTTTTGGTGTTTCTTTATGATGTAAATACGAGATGCTTGCTAACTTGTGAAATTTTGATTGCTTTCTTTTACTCTTCTATTGTGACTCGAATTTTCACTTGAAGTAGAGGTCCTTTATTCCCTGTTTAGGGGAACCATAACCTTTAATTTTACCGGCGCTTGTTCAAAATGTTAGTACTTATTAGCAAGGTTGACATATTAAATGCTTATTTTCATACCTTATGGTTCCTTGGGGGTATTGCTATTCGAATTCGAATTGAAGCTGCCTTATGCCGGTTGAAGTAAAATATGCTGCAGAAAATATGTGCTACGGTAATGTTATCAGATTCCTCCCTTTTTTTTTTTTTTTTTTCCAACCAAAAATAGTGATATCTGGAATTATTTTTGAGAGATATTTGTTTAAGGGTTGGGTGTCGAGTACGTAACGTTCTAGGCTCAAACTAAGTTGTGGATTCACCTTTTGCTCTATGTTATTTCTTCTAGAACACAAATTGAGCCATGTATGCATGGATGTTACTTTGACACGGATGTTACTGTCAAAGGACGTTTCATGTACTCACGAGATGAGTCTTTTGCGTTTAAAAAAGTTTAAATACGTGTCAAGATTTGTTTCACGCACAAGCAACGATGCGGCGTTTTAGAAAGAATGCTTGCCCGGAATTAATTTTGACAATCTGTCGCTTCTGAATACTGGCTAGGCACCCACTTTTATGCTGTGAGGTTGATTTTGAGTTTAGACTATCATAACTGGCCCGCAAATAAGAAAAAATTGATTAATGGGGCAGCGTAATAGTAATATACTACTATTTTAATTCGTAACTATTACTATAAGAGCCTGGGGGTTCGTCAGTGTATTAACCTAGTCTAACATTTTCTTGTTGGGATTGTGTAGTCTACATTTTCTTGTTGGGATTGTGAATATGAATAACTCGAGAATGCAGTACCAAGAACAAACTTGAGAATCATGGCTTCAGAGAAGGGGGAAAGAAATGGAAATTGGGACCAAGTTTCTTTGGAGTAAATCATGTACATCTAGGAAGATATTATTGTTATTCAAAGGATAATAATAGGTACAATTTCTTTATCTTGGTTTCTGCAGACAGCAGAAATATGTGACAACATCAGGATACAAGGAAAATTTATCTGCAAAAATTAATCCTTTTTCATGTACCCTCTAATAATTTTAAAGACAAATATGAACCGCTTATTACAAAATTACACGTCTAAACGGGTAGTTTGCCCGGAAAAAAACTCGTTGGTTTCCTACACAAGGCCATTAACTGGTGATGGACTAAAAACTGGCACCTCCTTGTTGTTAGCTGAACATGTTTCACTGTTACTACTGCTCTTTCTCCGGGGCTTTGCCTCTTCAAGCATCATTATGACATCCCTCATGGTTGGTCTGTCCTTGGGGAGCTTGGCAGTGCAAAGCAGTGCTATTCTTAGAACTAAAAGCATCTCTTCTATGACATGCCTGCTGTTTCCTACATTGGGGTCTAATGCTTCTTCTAGAGATTTGTTGTCTCTAATCTTCCTTCTAATCCACTCTACAATGTCTACAGACTCCCCAAATTCCTGATCTGTAGGCCGCTTTCCAGTTAGCAGCTCCAACAAAACTACTCCATAACTGTAAACATCAATCTTTTCATCCACCTTCAAGGCAAATCCATATTCTGCCATAGAAAAAACAAATCAATGGAAGTTTATGGATATAAATGTTGCACATCTAGAAAATGAGCAAACATCTGTTCACAAATATAATATAGGCAGCCTTGTCTTGTATCTTAATCTGCTACTTGAAATGTAATTATTAATCAGATAAATTAAGATGTATGAACTAGTAACTCACCAGGGGCAATGTAGCCGTAGGATCCAGCAACCATGGAGACTGTTTCATTCTTCCGGATCATCATCTTGGCTAACCCAAAATCTGCTATCCTTGCCTCAAGATCTGCATCAAGCAGTATATTGTTTGACTTGATGTCTCGATGGATAACCGGCGGACGACAGTCATGATGAAGATAAGCAAGGCCTTGTGCGACTCCTAGAGCTATGTTATACCGCGAAACCCAGTCTACAAGCAATCTTGCTGCATGTTTACCATGCAAGGCATCTCCAAGGTTGCCGTTGTGCATATATTCATAAACTATCATCACATCAGTGTCATTGTGAAGAAGTCCTAATAGTCTAACAATGTTCCTATGCCTTAGCCTCCCCAAAAGATTCACCTCTCCCACAAGGTCATCACTGCTTCGTACCTCAACATCAGATCCCGATCTCCACAATTTTTTTACTGCCACAACTGAACTTGATTGTGGTATCTCAGCCTTATAAACAACCCCAGTAGCTCCCATGCCAATCACATTCGTTTCCTTGATGCAAGCTAGAATGTCAGTGCTTGTAAAACCAAGCCTCTGAAATGCCATCAATCTCCAGGGCCACCCTTTGCCACCCTTATAAAATCTTTCTCCAAAGCAGAACCCATCGGTGTACCACCTTACGTATAAAGATCTTGCTGCCAAAATTGCAATCCCAATGGCCAGGATTGATGATATTCCAATGATCCATCCTGTAATAATGTGTCTTGCATGTGAGCTCCCATGCCTTGATGAATATGCTAAGTTAAGGCCACATGGAGGCAGGACACCACCACATAGGCCAGCATTGCCCACCAGATCATTCGGGTTTATACTTCTTAGCATGCCATTTGCTGGGACAGAACCTTCAAGCTTATTGTATGAGACATTGAAAGATTCCAGAGCTGGGGAAAGGCCAAAGCTCTCAGGTATTTGACCAGTCAGAGAGTTGTTGGAAAGATCAAGAATGGCCAATGTAGGCATGTTAGCTATTGCTTTTGGCATTGCACCAGTCAATTGGTTGCTTCTTAGGTTCAAATTTACCAACTTCTGGCAAGAAGCAATGCTTGCCGGAATGCCTCCAGAGAAATGATTTGATGAGAGGTCAAGAACAGTAAGTGAGGGGCAGTCCTGGAATTGATCTGGGATCTCACCTTCCAAGTTGTTGTTGGAGACTATGAAAGCTTGCAGGTTTGGGATGGAAAGAATGGTGGAAGGAAGAGAAGAATGGAGTTTGTTTCTGGAGAGATCAATGAAAGAAAGGGATGTGGAAGAAGCAATGTCATCAGGAATTCCACCAGTGAGACTATTGTTAGCCAATTCTAACCTCTGAAGCTTCCCAAGCTTACCAAGACCTACAGGAACTGTCCCAGAAAGAAAGTTATTCTGAATTCGAACACGAACAAGTGAAAGACATACTGATAGGCTTGCTGGAATTTGGCCAGAGAAGGCATTGCTGAAAAGTATGAGCTTGGTAAGATTGCCCCGGCTGCAAAGAGTTTCTGGAATCTCACCAGAGAGTGAATTGGATGATACATCCAACCATTGCAATGGTGAATTCTTGCCAAGATTAGTAGGCAATGGCCCTGACAAAGAATTGTTCCACAGCTCAAGCACCTCCAGCTGAGGCAAATCCCCAAGGCCAGAAGGCACAGGGCCAGATAGTTTGTTGCCCATGAAGTTCAGAAGCTCCAAATTCCTCAGCTTGCTTATTTCAGCTGGAATTTTTCCTGACAACATGTTATCAGAGAGATCCAGCCACTGCAAAGAAGTCATGTTGCCAATTTCTGGTGGAATTCTGCCTTCGAGATTGTTGTTGTATAAGAAAATTGTATTCAATGACTTGAGCTTTCCCAATGCAGCTGGAATCTGACCACTAAGATCGGCTACTGCTAAATCAAGATACTTAAGACTGGTGAGATATCCAAATTCTGCTGGAATCCCACCTTCAAATTCATTGTACCCAAGTATCATATACTCCAGTGATGAAAGTTGTCCCAGCTCCCCAGGAATTTTCCCAGTGAGATTATTCCCAGATAGGCCAAGGAACTTCAACTTAGGCAAGTTGCTGAATGATTTTGGAACCGACCCTTCAAAGAAGCTGCCTCTGAGATCCAACATCTCTAAGGAAGAGGCATTTCCAAGGTCTCTGGGAAGAGAGCCTGAGAACTCGTTGCTGGATGCATTTAAACTCATAAGTCGCCACGCCTTTCCGAGGCCTAATGGAAAGTCACCAGTGAAGGAGTTCTGGCTTACATCAAGACTCTTCAGTGCGGTGAGATTGGCTATGGATTTTGGCAATGGTGATGAAAAAGCATTGCAGCACAAGTTTAGAGAGCTGAGATTTTTCAGCCTTAGTATATCGTTGGATATGCTGCCACTGAGATTCTTGTGGGAGAGATCAAGCTTCTCTACAACTCCAGCTGAGTTGCATGAGACACCAGTCCAGCTACAGTGTGCTGCATCCTTCCCTGGTGCTTTATCCAACGGTTTCCAATCCTGCAGGGTGTTCAATGGATCAACAAGACCTGCTTTTATAGAAAGCAAAGCAGATACTTCATCATTTGCAGCAGCAGCAGCATAACTATAAGAGAAACAGCCAATGCAACAGAAGAAGATGATGAAAAACTTGGTCTTCATTTGCATCTTGTTCTTCTTCATTCTGATTGATTAATGTCTCAATTGTCCATCATCTGCAATCTCTACTGAAACTGAAGGGGAAGGGTGAAGTGGGGATGGACAGAAAACTGACACAGAGTGATATGTGTAGTTTATGAGGAAGCTGTTGAAAGAAGAACCAGAAATGTATGTGATTCCCTACTATATTATATGACCAATAAATAACCCCCTTGATTAGTTTCGGTCATTTTTAAGAGCTTGTCAGGTTTATGAACTGGTATTTCAAAGCAGCTAGTAGCGTGCAAGTTATTAACAGGTGAAGCTTTGGACTTATTTGAAGTTTCTTAGACATAAAACATGGGAGAGAATGTGGCGCTTAATGCTTCCTTAGTTTCTACATTTTCCTCTTTCGGTAATCATTGTCAATTTGAAGAGGGATAAGGCAGTTAATTTTTTTTAAAAAAGGAAAACGAAACAGTTTCTCTGCTATTTGTCTATGTTGGATTCCATTTTACGGTAACTACATTCTTGCTAACAAGATTGTGTACACACACACACACACACACACACACACATCTTCACCAAAGACTTGACCATATGAATCATCCATAAGCGCCCTTAAGTTTTGAAGCTAGGTAATTTCACTCAAGATTTCATCAGTTTCACAAATATATATCAAGTTGCCAATCTATGATTATCATTTATGCAGTTATTTTTTCAGTCTTTACAGGTATTGCTGTCAAGCAGTTGTGGGAAAAGAGAAAACTCAAAAAGAGAAAACACACAAAAAAAAAAAAAAAAATTGTAATACTTGACCTACTGCATTGTAATTTGTAAAGGGAAGTTTATAAGTTATTTTGAACTTTGTGAAATCTGCTTTCAGACAAAAGACGTTGTCTAAAGCATCTTTCTCAGTAACTCGAGTTAAAATATTTGCTAAGCCACTTTAAGTGTGTTCCATGACCATGAGTGTGTAAGTGGACTTTCCAGTTGCGGCAGATTCACCGAAGGGTAATTTCCAAGTTCTGAGTTTGACAAAGATTCAAAAATGATGCATAAGTGGGCCAACTAATATATGGTTAATGTAAGATCCACCAAAGAACATTGATGTGATTGTGATTATCTTAACATATCAAAATCCAAACCAAAGCCATGTGATAATGGGAATAACTTTTAACAAAGAATAAGCTAAGAAACTGTGTATGCCTCACAATTTTTGTGATCCACTATTATGGGCTAGAGAGTAAGAAAGAAATAATAGACACGGGAGAGAGACGAAAAATTTTATTTAATAAGATTTAAAGAAGGAAAGATCAGAAACATCACCCGTCATCCACTTGACGGTTTTAGCCTAATAAATGTTAGTTATTCATTATGATTTTGAGAATGGAATCTTTCCATGTTAGTGGGGGGGAGAAACTTGAAATAAGACAAGTTCTTATCTTTCATTAAATTTTTGAAAAATGAAATGAAATGGCCACAAAAACAATTATGAGGTATTTTCAAACTAGAGTATCAGTTATACACTCAATTGTCCATTGGTGAAATACTAGAAACATATGCATATGTGCCAGCTAACAAAGGACCCCGTGCAATTCAACAAAAACCTTTCTATTTTATTTGTTGGTCCTTAAAACTATTCTACTTTGATAATTTGAAAATATGCAGAACTAAAATTCTTCAAATGCATCCGGGGATTAATGATCCTTGTTAAGTCCTAGAGCAGGTTTTTGTTTTTGTTATTTTAAAAAATTACACAAAGATGAAGAAGCAAGCAATGGATGAAAATAGGGACATGCTCAGAAGGGATGAAGAATAAATTATAAGAGGAATCCTCAAACATAAGGAAATGGGAGAAAAGTGCTGCACTTGATCAATCATGGTCTGAGCCCACCAACTGCCACTTCTCATATAAATATAATTTCCTTTTTCTTTGATCCCATTTCAATATTCACATGCACACATGGTATGGTAGATATTAGTGCACTTTCTATTTGCCTAGATCACATATGGTACCTATCCCATGTAGTAGGACAGATGGAAGCCATGTGAAATTGCAGCTTCCTGGTGAAGCACATCCTTTCTTATTATTGGAGAGAGACAGTGAGGATTTCATTGGTCATTGGTGGGGGAATAGAGTGAAAGTTGAAAACTTTGCTTACTTGAGTCCAAATGCCTTTGTGCCAAGGAAAACCCATTTAAAAAATGAAAAGAAAAGAAAACCCATATTACAGCCAGCAAGGAGATGCTAAAATGGGATCGTAGTGCTCCTAATTGCACATGCAGCACGTGCATGTGATGTGGCTTGGCCTAGTATATTAGTTTAGAAAATTGTTATAGGCTTTGGCTCAAAATGTTGGTTTTGAGCTTCCTAGTTCCTATAAATCAAGAAGCCTGGATATTTCACTTCAATAAATCAGGTATCACATTCCATGAATGTTCTGATTTTCTTTTCCAACTGAACTTTTATATATGGAATTTTATTTCGAAATTTATTTTTGATAGATTTGATTAAATTATTTTATGATATGTCATATTTAACTTATTGAAAGCATCACTTTGTGCGCTTACAAGATTTCCATGATCTCAGAGATAATCTCAGGGACTTAAGCAATCAAAAAGATATGCTGGCCACTAGCCAATATAAAAGGGTTTATATTCATTTATAATTAAACTACTGGTACATTATGACCAAAAAAAAAAAAAATACTACTACATTATTTTTTTTTCAATAATTTCAATATGAACACTTACACAAACTACATTTAATATTATAAAATAGTTTTTTTATTTGAGATAAAATGGTGAAACGTTTTTTTAAAAAAATTTTTGCTTAGAAAAATATTTTGAAGTGCAGATTATACTTTAGAGGATTTTTTATGAAAAAGATATGAATTCTATAAAATAATTATTCAATTTAATTTTTTTAATTTTCGTACCCTGCACAATTTTAGCCTCAGATATTTTTTAATGTGCTAAAAATGCAGATAAAGTAAGACCATTTCTTAAATTTTTTGATACATTATCTGTTCATTTTTATTTTAGATTTTGATGTGTAAATGGGATTTTTGTCTTTATTTTTATTTTTATTTTTTTGGATAAATTTCAGGAGTCTCAAGTCTCAACCCGTTCAAGGCCAAGAAATGCAATTTTTAAGTATTGTGTGCAATGGGCGCTGAGTTCGGTGGGTGAATTCATCCGCTTTCATTGCTCTTTATTCAATGATAATCCCCGCGGCGGAGTCAGTTTGGAGTATGTGGGCCTTTTATGTTGCTTTAAGAGATTCCGAATTGAGATCAACTACAGTTTTCAAATACAGGCCTGTGTGTAGAGTGTGGACCATTAGCATTAGCTATGTATGACAGAGGATAGGAGTCAACGCCAGGCATTTCGAGTTGAGAGCTGCCTAAGCAAATAAAAAAGGCCTAAGCAAATACATCCTAGTTTGCTCTCCAGATTAAAAATTAAACATGGTAAGATCATAATTCTTATTCAGCTCTTCGACATGTCACGTGCATCATCATGCTTAGAGATTCGTTAGCAGTATCGTCATGGTAAAAATAACGAAGGATAAATGAGAAAAGTCTATAACAAGCTGCCTTTTATAATGTCTTCTGTTATCTGTATTTGTTCTTAAATTTTAAAAGTGATTAATTTTGATATATTATTAATATAAAAGAATTTTATATTATTATTTAATTATATATATCTATTTGTAATATTTTTAAGATAGAGAATGATTAAATCAACCATTTTTGTTGATATGCAATGCATGATTACATATTTGTGTAAAAACCTTTTTACGCTAGTAGCAAAATTAAATTCATTTTATAAACCTTAAGATAGTCAAGAAATGACATGGAGCTATGGAGGAGTAAAGAGAAATTATTAGATATTCATAGAATACCATATAGATTGTACTTTATTTAATAATAGAGTAATATATTAGATAAATATTTAAGTTAATGATAGATCCTATCTAAGGGCAAATCTTTTTATATTGAGATGGACGCACATACCTCCACTAAAATTTGAAAATTTTTTAGAAATAAACGAGTATATATATGTTTTGCTTCCATTATCTTATTAAGTTTAATTCAAAACTAAAATAAAAATTATGTGAAATATTTTATTATGTATACATATTATACTTGTTTTTATTATCTAAATTTTCTTGATCTATCACTGGTATTATTCTAAAATATCAGTTTACTATTGAATATGAGTATAATTCACCTAATGCTCCATAACTATATTTATCTTAATAATGTTAATCCTACATGATAAAAAATAAAAGATTAATATTTTTTTATTATATTTATTATAATAATATTGAGTTATATTATATTATTTGGTTTTTTATGAAAATTCTGATTTTTTTTTGCCTATTTATAACAGAGTTGGCTTCATATATATTCATATAAAAATATTAAAGAAACTTATTTTTTTGTATAATATTGTGTCAACTCATCACTTATTTATTATTAGATGGGATATAAATCTCACTTAGATTAAATCCACACTTCATCAAATAATTGATTAGTAATGAATCGATACGGTATTGAGCCTCTGTCACTTCTTATGCCCACATGTCATGTATGCTGGTGGCTGGGAGCCGAGAATCATGAGCTCGTCTACAATATATTCTAGGAACAAAATTATTTTTAAATAACTAACATCTTAACTAATATCCGCCTTTTCTTTTTTTGTTGCTCTTTTTTACCTTGTTGATGATTGATGGCTGGGATTCACCGGAGAAATATCGTAATTCACTGAACGTGTATCATTCTAGAGCTGCCATGTCAGCATGTCAATCTTGTGTCAGCCATCTGAATCCAATCACTCTGTCCAACACACAAAATCCTTTCAGTTTCGCAAAACCAAACATAGTTTGCAAGTGAATGGCTGTCTTTGTTACACGCCACACTTTGCTCAGACCACAATGTTAATGTTACTCTATCTTATAACCAACTAACAAGAGACGAGTCTTAACAAGTACTGTCTCTCTTCTTCCCTGCCATGGCAGCTACCATGCACTCCCTGGCATTGTCATCTCCGCTCCGCAAAGCTCTTCATAACTCACGTTCATCTTCAGGTACGGCCTCCCTTTTGGTTATTATCCCCAGCAACTTCACCTTTTCTTTTTTCTTTTGAGTTGTCATTACTGATCCAGTAAGTGTGGAAAGACTCATTAGACCCTTAACAAATTGGAGTGATGAAATTAAGCTGGACACTGTATAATCCACCATTGAATTTGGTTAAAAAAAAAAAAAAATCATTTTTCCTCCATTTTTTCCCATGAAACATAGGGAGTTCTGGTTGCAGGGTAATGGTTGGTTGCATTTAAAATTAGGAATTATGGCTTATTTTCAAATTAGTAGTTTGGTTTGCCTCTATTAGTAGACAATTGGCATTCCAGGAGACCAAATCAAATAAGTAAGAAAGAAGATGAGTTAGAGGATCAAGGAACTACCTGTGGCACTTATTTTTCCCTCTTTTTCTCATGTGAGGAGTTGCAACTTGAATAAAGCCTAGTTCCCAAGGTCATATTCTGGGGAATATATAAGCATAGCTTTTCTTCTTCTTCTTTGTCTTCCATTTTCTCTTCTTGGGTGAGGCTTAGTTCACTGACCCCGAATACATTGATGGACCTCAATGTGCAAACTTCTTGATCACATACACATGCGAGGGTGAGAGAGAGGTCATTCATGATGGTATCTGGAATTGCTTCACCCAACCTTTTTTGCCCCTCTGGAATAAAAATTGTCTTGGATTGTAACTCTTGGATGATAATATGTACTTCAACACAACCAAGTTAGAATATTTGAAGGAACAGAAACTTGTGCTATGGCGAAAGTACTAGGAGAACCGAGAACTTACGAGTAATAACAGAACTATCAATAATCAATGTCTAATATTAAAGTAGAAGCCCCTTTAGTTTCCAGCTACATTTCACCTTTCTAATTCTATCTGTGCAGAGCAATTTCTTGCATCATCTTCTCTTGATTGCAAAGTGTAGACATTCTTTGAAGAGATATATTTGTTTCCTGATGCATCCGTAGCATATCCATATCCAATATGGATGCTAGCATAATACTTTTGCATTCACCCACTACATCCCTTCTCACTCTTGCGATTTTTTCTTTTTCAAAATCATCACCCGGAATAGTAAACCCTCTCCTTCACCAAACAATTAGCAGAGAGGAAGAGTGCATAGGACTTGAATTGCAATAATCACAAGTTTATTTTAGTCTTTTACTATATAAATATTATTTTAAAATATTATTGTATTTGCTTACCATATCATATTGAGTTATGCTTGATCATATGGGACCCGTCCCATGTTCAAGTAACATTTTTCTATCATATTATACTGGATACTTGTACCTGTATCCATGTAACATACTTTCCTCAACTGTGTAATATAGGCCATTCTTATCTGATCTGTTGTTCATGTCTAACATAATAGACTCTGTTTATGCAGTCCCATCTTCGATTGTTCATCGCAGCACACACTCCTCATTCAGTGGCCAATCTGTACACCTCCCACAATTGAGGTTACCAAGGCTAACACAAAATTCTTCCAAGCTCATTCCGGTTATCATGATGGTCAAACCAACCATACAGTTCATTCAAGGAACTGATGAACTGACTGTACCGGATGTGAGACTGACTAAATCAAGAGATGGAACAAATGGCATGGCTATCTTCAAGTTTGATCAACCCTCAGTTTTTGATTCTTCTAGTGAAGTTGGTGATATCACCGGTTTATACATGATTGATGAGGAAGGAGTCCTTCAGTCAGTTGATGTGAATGCTAAATTTGTCAATGGAAAGCCCTCAGGAATTGAAGCCAAGTATGTGATGCGGACTCCACGGGAGTGGGATAGATTCATGAGATTCATGGAGCGATACTCTAATGCAAATGGTTTGCAATTCATAAAAAAATGAATTGATGTGCTAATCCCGTCTATCTTTTTACCGTTTTCCATTATGTTTGCTTTCTTACTATACATTCTTATAAAGCTTGAGTCAAGTACTACATTGACTTGCACGTAACTTAATACACAAATAAATGTCCCTTATGAGTTCAAATTTTTATAAAATGTTTTGCTTGTCCTGCTGCTGTTTATATCTCATATTTACTGTTTTCGTAGACATAACATGCAAAATGGTTCAGCAAGCAATATATTATGGACAACGTGCTGCCAAATGATTTTGAGTGTCTGACTGGGATGTTTGGCACTATTTTTTTTGCAAAATTAGATGAATGCAATCATTCACGCCTCTATTCTTTTTCCTGGGAAGGAGAAGCTGAAGTGGGAAAATTAATGTGTGAGAATGAGTGAATGACATGTATTCTGATTCAAAAAAATAAGTAAACCATAGAGTTTTAAATAAAACTTCGCGTGACCAATTATTTAGCATTTATAAATGAGCTTACTATAAGATTCCTTATCGAGTTTTCTCTACTAAAACTCGGAAAACAGAGTTCAGTATAAACTCTGCAAGACATAAAGCTATTGAACCAATAATGATAGTAATAAAAATTTAGAAAAAAAGCTCCAAGACAAACAATGGCTATAGTCTACTATTCTTCTCCATGCTACTTAGACTTCCAAGTCACTGCAATTGGGCTTCTAACCCTGTAAGAACCATTTTGAGAATGCAACCATGTCAAATGCCCTTCGGCAAAGGTCATCGTATCAGCAGCTCTTTTAACCCCTTTTCTTGACATAAACCATACGCTGTAACTCAAGCTTTGGTTTATGTGCTCGAATACCAGCTTCTTGGGTTTCACTATCACTTTCACTCCTTCTGGTTCCATAACCTCCACTGAGTAGATGGAGCTGGGGCTTCCAACATTTGTCAGTCTCCTGCTGAACATCTTTCTCCTCATTCCATCCTTAAAAATCACTGAGAAAGAAGGATAGTTAAGGCTGAAGCCTCGATTCATCTGCATGATTGCATGGCAACTCACATTTCTGTGAGTGATGCTGAATATTTCTGAACTTGTGTATCCAAGGGTGCAAAGATGGCTGATATAGTCATCTGTCCTAATGTCATATATCAGTCCTGGATTCAAGGCTCTTTGTGGATTCACATGTCCAGCTCCAATGGCAAAAACACTAGCTGGTTTGTTTTCATCAAGAATTGGTTTTCCTGTGTGGTCAGTTACCTCAGCTGTCGTCATGATTGCAGATTTGATAGCTGCAGGAGTCCATGTTGGGTGAGCTGAACGAATGAGAGCAGCAATTCCACTTACATGAGGGCATGACATTGACGTACCGGACATGACAGAGAAGTTTACTCTTCTAGAATCCTCTGGAAGGGCTGTAGGACCAAGGTTCTGAGGCCATGCAGCAATGATGTTGACTCCTGGAGCTATAACATCAGGTTTGAGGATTGAAGGGTTTGTAAAACTTGGTCCTCTAGCTGAAAACCTTGCTACTTGTGGAGCTCTAAACTTCCCTATCACAGTGCCTCCAAATTCGATTCGAGCAAGAGGCCTCGCCGTAGAGTTTATGTAAGCTTTCAAGATGACCGATTCATCAAATCCTACCAAAGTTGCAGGCAAGACATGAACATCAACCGAATCATCTCCCAAGTTTAACTCTGTGTTTGCCAAAATCATAGCAGCACCACCTGCCTCCTTCACCACTTGACCCTTTTCAGCTCTTCCATTGACACCTCTATCACACACCACCATTTTGCCCTTAACTTTGTCCCTTGGAAGAGACCCACTGAGGCAAAATTGACTCTCCGTGTCTCCATCAGTCAAATAAACCAGCTCAAGTTCTTTGCCAACATGCGTTAGCCTATCGAATGGATACATGGATTCACCATAGAGAACTTGTCCATTAGCCATGCGAACTATAGCTGGGAATTTCCTGTCTATTGTGCTTGCACCAATAGTGGCAATCCAAGGAGCTTCATTGGCAACAGACATTGCTGTTGGGCCATTGTTTCCTGCTGCACATATAACTGAAATCCCATGCTCCATTGCTCTAAAGCTTCCAATGGCAATACTATCATCAAATAGAGGCACCGGGAAGCCGCCTAGAGACAAGGAGAGAACGTCCACACCATCTCTAATTGCCACATCCATTGCAGCCATGATATCAGAATTGTAGCAGCCATTGGACCAGCACACTTTGTACACTGCAATGTGGGCACCAGGAGCCATTCCTCTGGCCACACCCGTTGCATAACCAAACACACTCGCCATTGTCACTGGCACCCCACCAGCGGTGGATGAAGTGTGTGTGCCATGTCCAGCGGAGTCTCTTGGGGAGAGATATTCTGGAATCCTGGAAGGTGACACTGCAAGATGGCCTTTGGTGAAGTACCTTGCACCAATGAGTTTTCTGTTACAACTGGAAGAGTTAAAGGCCTGCCCTTCTTGGCATATACCCTTCCATTTCTTGGGAACAGGTGGCATGCCATGATCATTGAAGCTGGGACTCTCAGGCCACACTCCAGTATCAAGCACCCCAATTATGGTTCCACGGCCGAAACCGGATTGATACCAACCATTTTCTCTCGCAGGGTTCAGCCCCAAGAACTTGTAAGAGTAGGTGGTGTGAATCTGGAGCACCCGGTCAGGCCTAATGGAGATAACATCAGGCAACTTTTGCAAGTAATCATGCTCAGACTCAGTTAGCTGAGCTGCGAAACCGTCCATGGCGGAACGGTAAGAGTAGAGGAGGCGCGAAGAAGGTTCCTCGTCAGAGGAAATGGTTTGTTGTATGAATGAGAGGTGCCACTTGAGCTTGGAGGTGAACAAAGTGCTGGTTTTGCCATGAGGGTGTAGCTGAACTATGTAAGTTCGAAGAGTTTCTGCATGGATGGTAGTAAGAATGAGGAGGAAAAAAGTGAGGACAAAGGGTTGAATTTTGGATTCCATTGGCTGTAGTACGAGAATGTTTTTGTGTTGGTTGGTGATGTGGGGTGCATGGCTTGGAGGGGTATTTGAAGGTGCTGGGAAGAATTCAAAACTGGGCAAGGGAAACGTTCTTGGACTCTAAGTGAGGAATATGAAGCTCGTGAAATATAAGAGCTCTTCATCACGAGGATCCTTTGTTGAGAGAGAGAGAGAGAGAGAGAGAGAGAGAGAGAGAGAGAGCAAGCAGAGAAAACTGAAACTGAGTGGGAATTGAGGAGCTGAGGAGCTCGCTGTAAGTGTCACGAGATGTTTTGGTTAGCTTTAATAGAAGACTAAGTAGCCGTTAGCTTCAAATTCTGTGAGATCTTTGTCTCTCAATTCCCACTCTTGTTATGTCCATATTTTCTTGTCTACCAACATTCAAGGATAGGACCCCAAAAAAATGTACCCTGCAAAGTGCCACCCAATCATTCAACAATGCATGCATTTATTAAATATGTACGCTCTGGATTTGCTATCTGTGGCTCCTACTCTGTCTCTCGTGCGGGATGTACTTCAGTGCATTTTGTTCTTTCATTGACTTTATTTTACTTAAAATCGGTATACTAGTTGTTGCTAACACATTGGATAGTAAGAGAATTTACTTGTCAACCTATCCTAAGTCCGAATCTCCTTAACTAATCTTAAGATTGCGTTAAAGCAATACCAGATTAAAAAATAATAATAACGACAAGCTACTCCCAACATTATAACCCACCATTTATTGTTTTGCTAATGGTCACTTTTAAGTTTTTAACTCTCCATTTTGAGTACCGTATCCTTAAATTCCTGCATACTACTTACTATTGATCGCTGAGACAACTTACGAAATAATGGTAAAGCTTTTCATGCACCAAGGAGATGTGACTCGTGACATAACATTTTTCCAATTAATATTATAGAAATGTTTTTTAAACCTATCTTTTAGACATTGTTTTGGATACATGGAGATTGATGTATAAAATAACTATAAATTTCAGTTTGTTGTTTGAGAGTGTAGCCGACAATTTTGGGATCTATTTTGTCACCTTACTACGTTTATCAATAACAAGCTGAATTCTCCAGTAATTTATATATTGATCCTTAGATATTAACACATGATTTCCTAAAGGAAGATTCCCTAATATATAATTAAAATTTTAATTATTAATATATAATTCTGTATCTAATTAATGTCTGAAAAAGGCAATTACAAGTAACAGTACTCTTAATACTCTGTCCGTTTATCTAAAGTCTTACAGGTGAAATGCAATTTTTTGACATGTTAAGTTGCCCCCTTTATATAAGAGAGAGGCTTCAGAGTTCAGATATAGATTCACTTTGTGCTAGTTCAGGTATTTGAAAATTTTATGAATGGGAATCGGTAAGTCCATGAAACATCCATTTGTGGTCTATGAAACAGGAAACTCGTGCATAGACTTCATAATAATGTTTTCCATCAGCATAAAAATCATTAATAAAGGTGAAAAGTGAAGAAGCATTACATTAAAATGAAAAATTAAAGAAGATTAAGACTACAGAGATAGATCACATCAATGCAGGGATGAGTGCAATGAAGGACACTGGCGTCAGCCCCTTATGGATTACATGAGCACTTGCGATGTGCACTTGCCGAGGTAATGATATATGCCAGAGGTCCAACTTGGAAACAGCTCAAGACACTACAAGTCCAAGTTGCATTCAGCAGTTTTTTTCTCATCTCTAGTGATACACATGGATGCAGCCAATTGGCCTGGTAGTATCTAAAGGCTTAGAAATAGGAAAGTGGGTCCTGAGAAGAGAGTAACTAGCAAAGCAACAAAAGTTTCAATGTCTTAGCTCAAAACGAGGTCTCCCATGTCAATCTAACAGTTATTCTATCAGCTGTGTCACCCTCCCGGCTAGGGGTGTAAACGGAATTATCTAGATTGGATTTAAGTGAAAAATAAATTTAAATTAATTAAATTTAATTGAATTAATTAGATTTAGATTTTAAATTTTTTTTTCAATAAATTCGAACCAAACTAATTTAATTTAGATTAGGTTAATTTGATTAGAGTTATCAAATTGAAATAAAAAATAAAAGAATTATATTTTTTTTAAAAAAATTATTTTTATAACAACTAATAATAATATAAAATTTAATTATAATATATTTAATAATAATATAAATTGATAAATTTTTTAAATAAATATTAAAAAAATAATAAAAAATAATTATATTACTAAAAACTTAAATGCAAAATTTTGAAATATTAAAAATTAAAAAAAAATTAATTGATCCAATGATCGAGTTGAATGTTCGAATAATCGGATTAAAAAATCATGAATCCAAAATCAAATCAATAGTAATTGATTTAATTTGATTCCATCTTGAAAATAAACCGATTATTCGAACTGATCCGATCCAATTCCATTGATTTGATTCGAATTTTCGGATTCATTAGAACAGTACGATCTGCTTAAACCCTTACTCCCGGCCGAGAAACCAACCTTAGCTTAGAACTGAACAGAGTTTCTGTATATTCTATGTTCAAAAATCTTCTTTTCATTCTTCATTTCCGGTCTGTGACATGGCATTTGATTATAAATTTTAATTATGCTAGACAGTAGAAAAATCAAGACCACGTGCAAAGCATTGTGCAATCAGATTGACCCAGTTTGTTAATTTCTCATTACACAGCATATGATAATATGAGAAAAGAAAACATATATGTATATAGGGTCTGCCTCTGCCTCATGATATGGCAGCTTTATCCCATACTCCGGGCAAGCATCCTTGTATCCTTCCTTTGCTTACCGGATCTATCTGAAGTTAAAAAGAAATAACTACTGCAGGTGCAAATGGAATTCAATGACTAACACTTATTTTACCACATATTTCTTTAATAATTTATTATAAACAAAGTTAATTGCAATACTTCAGATCCTCAGAGGATCCTCTCCTCATCCCTTCCTCACCCCACTTCCCTCGACCAGAATATGTTGACACAATAACAATCTCCAAACTTAACGTGTCATATTTTATTGATGATTCGAGTCATGACTGGCCTAGGACGGAGAATATAGAACATAAATAGAATTTGAATTTCGTTCCGTCCAGATTAAAGGGCCAAAGCATTATATATTGACATCAAATTACAAACGATTATATTAATGACATAATACTAGTCTATAAACGATATATAATTGTATTACACTATTTCCGGACCTTTTTAATATCACGTTCTACATAGGTTCCCTATCATTGCTGGTATTGCCTATTATATAACATCACACCCCACAGCCATCAGCCATAGCATTTTCGACTGCAAAATCACACAGGACAAAACGAAGACAACAAAAAGGAGGCAAAGATACGCAGGCACAAACATGCAGAAAAGGTTTTCTAAAATCAACAGGACAAGCAGAATACTAACACTGCCCAATACCATGTAAGCAAATGCAAATCCATTAAGGGCAGAAGTTTGATATCACACCCCACCTGAAGTTCTTTCCCTAAAAAGGTCAAAGATTTATCTGCAGAGAAAATCCTGGCATTTATCTTGCAAGATTATTAAGCTTTCCATCAGTGCCAATCACAACATTCATTTAATTCCCATCCAAAGAAAGAAATGAAACCTTACATTCCAGTTTCAAAAAAAAAAAAAAAAAAAGAAATGAAACCTTACACTATGTCATCGAGAATTGTATGGCAATTTCTTTGGGGGGGACCTCCAATTGATCAGAGTCAACAAAAGCTACTACTAATTGAAAAGATACCACAGCGAAAGACATCACAGAAATACTCATCATTTTAATGAACCAAAGGTTAGATTTCACTGAGCTCAGCATTTTCCTCTATGTTTTCTGGTCAAAAATAAAAACAACAGCAACATGAATTATACACGTAAAATGATGATGTCAAGTTGTCAACTAATATAAGGAAATCACGTATTATTTTAGCTATCAAAAAATAGACCAAACAATCAAACAAATGGAAAAGTAGAGAAGTGCAAGACATTTATTTTCATGATCATAAAAAAGAAAGCAATCTATCTTTCGAATGTTAGCCACGCTTCAATATCATGTATTCATGTCTACAACACATCCATGCAGAGCTGATGCACCTGCCAAATGATAAAAGACCATTCAAGTGCACACTTCAACTCACCATTAACCATAAATTTGTTTATCTTTCCTATATGAATCAAGTGGACAAAAATATCGTATCAAAGAAATTATTAAACCTTGGAAAATACATCTAGGAACCGCTGAGAAGAATACATAATGCAGAAATCAGAAAGTTAAAAAATCTATATATAGCAAAACTGTAGAAAGCAGAGAATATCTTTCCATGCTGGGGGTTTTCAACGATGAGACCTGCTCAGTTAACTCGGGTACAAGTTCTGCATTAAGTTCACAGCAAGACTCCAGCAATTCTTTCGTACCTGTGCTTCCCTAATTCAGGGAAATCATTTGAGTCTGCATTAACCATATTTCAGAAACCTTCAGATGCAATTCGTACCTCTGCCCCCTTTCATGAATCACTATTGACTCCTTTGCTCATTTTTCCAAGAATTCTTTGCAGCTTCAGCAGAGGAATCACTGGAATCCCCATTGCCATCCTTTGGCTTCGAGAAGAAAGGATCCCATTCATGGGGTCCTACCTCACGCTGCCC
This sequence comes from Pterocarpus santalinus, assembly GCA_031439595.1. Lineage (NCBI taxonomy): Eukaryota > Viridiplantae > Streptophyta > Magnoliopsida > Fabales > Fabaceae > Pterocarpus > Pterocarpus santalinus. The sequence continues at coordinate 67,876,443 of CM062532.1, forward strand.
CTCATCCAACAATGCATACTTCCAACTGTTCTCCTCAATGAAGTTCTCATCCGTGCGACCCTCAATGATATCCTTCCTCAAACTGGTAACCTTGTCAATAACTGCTTGCACAGAAACATCAAACGCATCCTTAAGGGTCTCCAACTTGGAGCGAGGATCAGCATACACTAGTCTCGGAATGAGACTAATGACCTCCTCCCTCATGATCCTCACTTGCTCCGGAGGTATCTGACTAAGCCTCTCCTCAACACTAACATTCCTCTTGCGAATATCATCCTCAGGAATGAACACAGAATACTTGGTATAATTCTTAGGAAGATGCCAAGTGTATTGCGTATATGCCGAACCTGGATGGAAGAAAACAGGTATGCAACCAGCCAGCATTGAATCAAAAGCAGATCTTCTCGTGTATGAATCACCCTGCGGCTGAAGGCAGAATAGGGAGCTCTGAAACATCTGCATTATGCTACTAGGGGAATGACACTTGCTCTCCCCAAAATCACACTCCAAAAGCTTCCCAACCTTTGATCTCCTGCATTGCTCGATTATCTGCCCCCTAATGGACTTCGGGTTATCGGGCCGTGGTGCCCCAGCAAAGGAGAACAACCACTTCCTCTCCAGCTTCCTCATCCTCTCCTGCCAGATAAACACATCATCATCCTTTGCAGGGTGAAAATACGTTGGATATGGAATCCCAAAATCATTAGCATTCCAAGGACTAGACTCCACAACAAGCATTGACATGTTCTTAGCAGCAGGCAGAAACAAAAGCTTGTTCCCCCAATTAGATTCCTCCTCAGTTAACCTCCTGAAATCCCAAGTGATCCTCCCTGCAACAAGGAAATGGTCCCTCCCATTCATGATGCTCCACTCGGGCCTCTTCATGAGCCAATCAACAAGATCAAGCGAAGCAGCATCCCTCATGGAAATATTGTAACCCCAAAGGTACCGCGCAATGTCAAATCCAGCGTAAAAGGGTACAAAGATCGCAGCAGCAATGGATGAATCATTGGTCAAGCACTCGTACTGCTTCATCCTGTTGCTGAAAATGACATCAACGGCGAACTGGTTGGTGGCGTACCAACCAGTGTCAGAGAACACCCCTTCGACGTTCTCGAGGGGTGGGCCAAGGCCAGCGTTGGTGGTGAACTTGCACATGTTGGTCCAAAGGCTCAAGCTTCTGCACTCTTTCAGCATGTCCTCGTTGAACCTCGAAGGAAGGTCGTGGACATAGATGTACTTTCCACCGCAAGGGTCGCTCTTGTTTTCAGCAGTTCTGAGTGCCCTCATAAAGGGGAAATTTTTCTCCTCAGGAACAGGGTTAGGGTTTTGGATTTGATTCTGAAGCTGGGAATTGAAATCGGGGAACCCTATTTTTCTCGGAGGGGCCTGGAACCGCCGTGCAGGTAGCTGCAATTGGTCATGGGATTGGGAATCATCGTTTTTTGCGTGGACGGGGATGGGTTCGAAGGTGGTGGGGTTGGTCAACTTGGTGGATTGGTCAACGGTGGGGGTGCCGCCGAGGACGACGAAGTGGAAGTACAAGAGGAGGAGCCAGAAGAACGCGGAGAGCAACGCGAGGAAGCAGATGCGGGAGTTGTGATTCTTCGGCGCTGATTTCTCCATGTGATCGGAGGGAACGCCCGCCACAGGGCGCCGTCTCATTTCATTCCGATGAGAATCGGAACTCGGAGCGATTCATGGATTGGGCGTGGCGGCGATGGAAACCCTAGAGCGAATAATAGCGGAGATTGGGAATTTCGGATCGATGAATCGGAGCACGAGGTGAGCTCCACGCGATGCGAAGGGTAATTTGGGAAGAAAGGGAATTTGGGGACTTTGACAGTGGAAGTGGAATCGAGAAGAAGAAGAAGAGGAAGAGGAAGAAGAAGTGTGTGGGAGCAGAAAAATGAGGGCGAATTGCGAGGTTAAATCTGGGTTGGAGCTAAGTTACGAGATTTTAACGAATCGAGGTTAGATCAGCTGAACATAACACAAAGAGAGAGAGAGAGAGAGAGAGAGGAATAGAGAGTTTGGAAGCAGACGAGATGAGATGAGAGATCCTTTCTCTTTTTTATTTTTTGGGTGCAGAGAGGGAGAGGAGAGAAATAGAGAAAGTGAATGAAGACGGTGGGATTGACGCATGAATGAGTGAGAGAGACCGAGGTGCACGTTAGCAACGTGCGCTGGTGGCAACTGTCGCATGTCGGTGGCCTCTTACATCTTGACACGTGGTGGGTTTGTGTGTTACATGTCGGTTTAACCGGAGGTTTAGCTGTTTTATTGGTTTCTTGAGTGAAGAACATGAAATGAGCGCCTGTTACTGTTGGAACTCCTTGTTAGGCGTATGTAATATAATGTAGAGAATAACACGCTTCATCCGGCCATAATATTTTACAAAAATATCTAATTATTGTTATTATATTAATAAAAATATTTAATTAATTTATTTATTATTTTAAAAATTTTACAAACATAAATATTTTATTAAATAATATTATAAATTTTTTTTACAAACTCATATAACTATACCTTTCCAAGATTCATAAAGATCTAATCCTCTTAATAAAAAAATAAATAAAGATCTAATCCAGACTAAAACGAATAAAAGTAATTTTCAATAAAAGTAACGTATGTATTTTAATATAAATAAGTATAAATTAAACACAAGTATTTAAATTAATAGTTAATATGTCTAAAAAAATTTTAGCATAAATAAATGGATTTAATTTTGACATAACTCATAAATTTTCATATATTAATTATTAATTTAATTGCGTGTAATAGACTATGCCCGCTTCAGAAAATTGTCGCCCTGAAGACGTGAGAGCCTTCCTGAAAAATAAAATAAAATAATGATTACACAATTAACGTGTAGTACGCAATAAGGTAAAATCATATTACTGAACAATTTGTGGGTGATTGAAACTGGCAAAATGCTTAATGCTCATTCGTAACTTGGAAGATTTTATGTGCCGCTAATATCACATTGTTAAGCCCCTTGAATGTAGCTAACTAAAGGTATGTATATTTCAATTTTTAAAAAAATATGATTATAAAATTTAAATTTTATGTATAATTAAAAAAATAAAAATTATATTTTAAGAAATTATTTAAATATATCAAAACTGATTTTTTAATGAAAATAATTTTTCACTAAAAAAATTATAACCAAAAACACCCTAAAACTAAAATTGCATGTCCCTCGAGTGGGTTTTTTTTGTTCAAACAAACACGAAATAGGTTAAACAAATTGTTGCCCTTTAATTTTTCAATATATTACCGTCTAAATTTAGACTTTCTCTCAAGATTACACTCTTTCTTTATATTTTATTTTCCATAAATGAAGACACTAATAAGATGCATTGGTAGAACGATTAATAGATAACCTTTATTTAACATTAATCACAGGATACTTTATAAAGCTATAAAATCAATTTATATCTTAATATCTTTATTAGTAGATTATAACTTTAATTGAACTATATCTCTCACTCTCACACACAGTCTTTCAGGTATATTCATAAAAGTTCATAGCGAAAAGAAAGTATATTCATAAAAACTGAATAAAGTAATAAGTAGTTTAAACGCTATAATTGAAGATGCTTTGTTGTACTAATGGTTCAATTAAAAGACACTTGAAAGGGCAAATTTAATATCCAAAATAAAGATTACTTTCATAATAAGAAAAATAAGAACATAAAAAATGGTTGCTTTAAACGTTAAACTTTTGCGTATTATTCTGTTAAAAGAAAACCAAAGAAAATTTAAAAAATGAATAGATAAAAATAAAATCGACTATATTTAAAAAAAAGAAAAAAGAAAAAAGAAAAAAGGCTGCCGTGGTTATGAACCCAAGGCTTAATTGAAAGTGCGAAGAATGAGATCCAAGAAAAAAAAAAAAAATTGACTATAAGTTTTGTAATAAATATTGTAACCAGTCATTTCATGGGGCATGTTTGGAGATTCGTTTGTAGTTTCTAGAATTAATTTTGTTCTTTTAGTATTGGTTTTTTAAATTTTGATAATATTTAATTTTTAATATTTAAATTTGATTATAAGATAAGTTATTTTTATTAAAATTATTTTTAAAAAATATTAAATATAATTTATTTTATTTTAAAATTAATTCTAACCAAATTAATTTTAACAAAATCAATTCAATCTAAAATTAACTCTATAAGATCAGAATTAAACTGATTACACTGTTTATTAGAGCACAAATTTATGGGAAAAAAAAATTCATAAGCAGCCATGTGACGGGAGAGGTGAGCTGTGCGCGGCAACACCGCCGCAGACAACAGGACCCTGAGGAAGAGGACAAATGACTAGATGTACATCACCATAAATTAAAAGGCACTCCCCCTAATCACTCTCTTGAAATTCACACGTCAACCAAAAGCTTAAAAAATGCCACATCGTCACTAAGAAAGTGACGCTTACTTCAATTACGCCTATAATTTGTGAATGCTTGGAGTCAATCCATGGCCATGACCATGGGCTCAGACCAAATGAATATGGACCAGAGGAGTCTATTCAGTGGTGGGTCTGTCGTTTACTGCAACTTGCCTTTATAAGAATCACTGTAATACTTCAATCGAGAGTGCGTTTGTTTCGGGTGATTATAAAATTTAAATTTTTTATATAATTAAAAAAATTAAAATAATTTTTTTAAAAAAATTATTTTTTTTTTAATTTTTACTAAAATTCTGAAAAATAATTTTTTTTTTAAAAATTTTGTTATTTTGAAAAATCTATTTAAATATATAAAAAGTAATTATTTTAGTTAAAAAAGTGATTTTTTTGGAAGAAAATTGAAATAGACGGAACTTGAATTGATGTAAAATTTCACATTTACATTTTGTACATAGAACTTTTCACGTAATGCTTATAGTGAATTAGGTGTTTGTTGGATATAAAATATTATAATTAAATTTATGCTATTGTATATTACACATAATTAAACTGTAAGTATTTCTTATTAATGGAAATTGAATATAGTGAAGGAGTTAATTTTCTACATGTTAGAAATTACAGTTCAAATTCTTCAGGAGAAAAGTGTGTATCCTTAATGTCCGACAATGTCTTAAACAAGATCACTTCATTAAAGAATAGACATGATAAACCAAAATACTGTAAGCGTCCTATTTGATATCCCTATTTTGTATCCAAACAAAAGGACTATTATTTTCATTTGGGAGCTTAAGGTTAATTAAGGACAAATAACGCAAGAGAAATCCAAGATGAGAATGAGTGCATATATATATATATATAATCCTTTTTGAAAAAGAAAACCTCAAGTCAAAATCAACTGAATGCAAAACGTGTTGATCCAAGAAAGGCTTGCTTCCAAGCTCTTCTGACCCTTCCATACCCTTCATGACGCAGAGATCAGTTCCGGAAAAAAATGAAGAAGAGGGAACAAAAAAAAAAAAAAGAGAAAGAAAATTGAAAACCACATTTGCGATCGTCATGTGGATGTCTTTTCAGTCATGGTCGTAGTTTATGTGCAATGAATGTTGAAAAGGAAACTATGCATGATGGAACAACGCAGCCTTGTGGTTACGTATCAGTAGGCCAGGTTACCTTCACCTGAGAGTGGGCTACCACTAACTCTTGAAAACCATACATTAAACGCATCACGTATGGGATGATTTGATTGATCCAGTGAAAGGCCCTCTTAATAATGCTAGATGTCCAATTAGAGCACTTTTTGGTCGAACACAATTATTGTACTCTGCTTCTCGAGTTTGTTAATTACATGTACATCATGATTTCAACGTTCTTATAGTTGACCAAAAAAATAAAAGTCAAAAAAAAAAAAGGTAAAATTGAACTAGTGAGACTTTCCTTCATGATTCAATTAATTCAATCAAATAAATGTATAGTTGAATCGTAATTAAATTATATAAGTTTAACTTAAAAAATATTTAAAACTAAAAACATGAGTGGTTTTCAATCTAACTGGTTGAGTGTAATCGTTGACTCTAATTTTAAAACGTTAGTATTAATGTAACCAAGAGTTCAAGTCAAACATGAATACATAATTAGCATTGCCATATATTAAAATCATAGACCACAAAAATGAATTTAGCATACCCTAGTTTAAAGCGGTATGTTGCAGTACCTGAATTTCATATGAAAATGATAATTCTAGTTGAGAACAACAGCAATGAGAGAATAAGAAGAGCCAACAAAATCAATATTATGCAAAGCCAAAAACCAAGCCTGTTACCCCAGCAAACTCTCTTGTTGTATGTGGGAGTTCCTTTATCAAACTTCAAGCCTTCAAAGTATAAACTAACTCCTGGGTCTCTCATCTTTACCTCACTACCATGCAATACCGAATTTGAGACACCCTGAACGTTGTTGTTTACATAAATGTTGATGCAGCAACAATGATCTTTTGGCTCACCTTCAGTGCTCCTATGCTGCAAGCGCATTGTTGCACCGACGTTCTTTCCATCCAAGTTGATGTACTCAAATGAGCCATGCTTGAATTTTGAGTCCATGTGACCAAAGAGTGCGGAATCAACCAACTCTAATTACTGCCATTTTGAATAGGGTTCATCAAAACTTCTTGATTTGTGCTTAAACTACTTCACCTTTTCTATAAAATGGATTAGATTGGATCTGTGAGGTTCCCTTATGCTGAAGGAAACCCCAATGTTCTCCTGGAATGACTTGAAGGACACTCAAGCAGAAAGGGGAATCTTGCCAAAGCTGTTCAAAAATTAGACTTGAACGTTTTCTAGCTTTTTTTTTTTTTTTTTTTTTCCAATTTTGGCTGGCAATTTGTTCTGCTTGATGTATAATGTACAGATAAAAATACAGAACGTAAAGAGACGATTTTGGTGTCTCGTGATTGAGTTCACAAGTAACTCATCTCCCCATCAAAAATAATGTAATCAACATGCATATACACATGCCCAGAATTTTAAATATCAACAGGGTTGTCTGAATATCAAGAATCAATAACAATACAATATAGATACGGTAGTAATTGGTGGTAACAACTGATAAATTATTTGATTTTACATGACAATAATGCTAACTTATAATCTAAGCTAAGGTTATGTGAAGATAAATAATGCAAAATCAATTAGATGGTTTCTATAGTCAAGATAACAAAAAATCTTTGCATAAAATTTGTGTCTACTTTTTTTTTTTTTTCAAAAGTGGAGCCCACACACTTATGTGGATCTCACATATAAAGGTAGAGGCAATCTTAATGCAAAATTTTTTTATCATCTTCACCTTAAAATCCACAAATCAGTTACAGTTAGAAAAGTTCTTAATAATCACATCAACTTTCACGGTCGCTCTTATCTCTCAGATCATTTATTACTTTATTTCTTATTAAAAAATTAACTATGAAAATGGGAGATTAAAAAGATAAGAGTAACCTACACAACTGATTTGATAATCAATAAAGGAGTAAGAAAAATATCTCGCTCCAAGAACATCTCATTTTCACCAATAGATATGTATCATTCATATATCATTCACTAGTACGGCAAATCTGATTCATAACATTCTATATTTAATAAATTAAAATCATAATGAATGATATTGTATGTATTTGAGAAAATTGTAAGATTAAAATCATTTTAATAATTATTTTTTTGTATAATCGATTATATGATAATTAATTTATATTTGTGCTAAGAAGTGGTTTTAAGATAATCTGTTTTGTTTGAATTGTATAAAAAAAAATTATTTTTGTGAGATAAAATTACTAAAAAAGATATAAAATAATTATTTATATTATATAATATTTAATATTTAAGATCAATTTAATAAAAATATAATATTATATATACTATACAAAATTTTTTTTTGAAATAATACCAAAATTTCTTTTTTGCTTTTTTCCCCCTCAAAATAGCTTTAATTTTTTAAATTTGATTATAATTTAATTCAATAAAATTTATCCAAATATAATTTTTTTTTCTTCAACAGCTTTTTGTTGGGAAAACAGCTTTTTTTTTTTTTTTTTGCTGATTCCAAAACATGCACATTGTTATACGTGATAATTTATGCTTTTATCACCCAAACTTATACATGGTCGCTCTTCATGCCATATGAATACGTAAACAAAGCACTCTAAACATGGTGCGAGTTCGGAGCAGCAAACAGACAAAAAAACACTTTTCACTCCAGGAATATTATTAGTATATAATATTTGTGGAATACGCTACTGATATATTTTTATTTATGATGGGAGAGAATGTGAAATTTAAAGTAATTGGGATTTACACTTATCTAATAATAAATAAAAATATGTTAATATAATATCTTATAAATATTATATATAAATAATATAACTCTTTTTTATTCTAAACTAACTTCCAACCTAGGGCCGGGTGACAGGACAAAAGGGCATTTTGGGAATCAAGCCCGAACGACGTCCGCCCTATAAGGCCTTACATTAAGGAATAAATGATATTATGACAAAATATAGGAAAAAAAATATTTCTTCAAAAAACAAAAAAAAGAAAACATAGAAAAATACACGAACGTATATGAATTTTCTTGTCATTATTAACATGACAATGTATTCAACACAATGAATGAAACATACAAAAGTTGAGCTTTACAAATCTCTTTCGGCTTCTGAAATGAAATTACTTTATTGCAGGCAATAAGACAAATAGAAAAATCATTTTTAATCAATCATGCAAAGAAGAATCTTACGGCTAAGCCTCTGGAGAGAACCTTTCACTGTAGAACCAATTTACGGGGCTCCTTTCCTAGATGGGATAATATGATACAACAGGGTGCCCGCTTCAGCTTATGTGGGACAACATCAAACGAAAAAAGTGGGACATGTGACGGAGAAAAAGATTTCTGTAATAATGTCTTTGAATGAAGAATGCAAGAACTTTGATAAAAATTCAGGAGAAATGTCAAATAAGGAGCTCATGTTAAAGGTAAATTTCAAATAAAAATTGTTTAATAACACGAAAAACTATACGCAGAATCAGGGACAAAAGCAAATAGTAAAAGCAAAAATATCTTCTTTTAAGAAATGTTCATTTAATCATTTTTTCCCTCTACTTTTAAAACCAACCCGTACGTGATTGGTTATATTTTTCTTTATCATAATATTTTTGAACCATAGACTCTAAATCCTAAAGGCTAGATCCTATCAAGTACAAATAACCATTCTGATTCCAAATTTCAGTTGTGAACTTCACCATTTTCTGAAACAACATATATTAGCTGTAGTCAGAGCAGGGATCTGATCCAGATTATACAATGTTAGCCTCAAATCTCAATAGTAAACCGAGACTTCATCTCCAATCTGCAGTAATAGATACTTTTCAATATACCAAGCGATAGCTGGCTGGCAAATCACAGATACGATTACTACAAACAGTCACTAGTTTGACACAAATACATAGCGAATTATTAATATAACCTATAAAAGTTGTTCTACATTTCCATGTTTGGGCCATACGCAAATTTTATTTGGTCACCTGATGCATAAAATACAGTTTAGTATGATCAAAATGTATAAATATCAGACTATCGGAATTGCATTCAATTTTATTTATGAACATCTATTGGAAAAATAACCCGACAAGGCCAAAAATATGATCAATGTTGGCATTCCAATAATACACTGACAAGCCAGAAATCATAGTCTCACTTCAACTGGGAGCTATAACGGTGTCTAGCGGGACATATGATCGGACATAATGTCATGGGGACATAGTATAAATGATAGTCATTTTGCTTTTGCAATGGCTTTATAGTCATGTTTATATCTTAAACATTGGCTTTTATGTGCCTGCCATGTTGTATTATAGTCTTACTCTTTACTAGTATATAAGTAATCAAAACACGGAGTGATGAAAACACAACATTGCAATAGGAAACGGCGATTTCACATACGCAGGCCATTTTTGAATTGTGTCATGCACAAGATCTGCCTGTATTTAACCAAAGGAGCCTACATTATTCAACAGTTTTCTCTTCCTTCTTTTCCCCAACCATGCTATTAAAGAGAAACGACAGAAAAAAAGAAATAAAGAGATAATGACAGATTACCAGTTCTTGCGCTGTAAAGACCTCAGGACCACCCAGTTCATAAATCTTTCCCATGCTGGTGCCATCATTCTTCAAGGCTGCAACAACCAACAAATTCTGCAGCAGCACATACGGGTTGGATTCTGCAGGAGTTCCATTTGTCAGATAAAATAAAGAAAACTGCATTTTAATGCCAAAGGGCACAACCACACTCGTTTCAATTCTCTCAAGCAAAATAAGAAACACTTTGTCACAGTGATTTCTTGATAGGTTGACACATTATGCTCCCGTCCCCAATCAGATTATTTATTACGCAATTAAAAGAAATGAAAAAACAACAACAACATTGTCCCAGTAAGTAAAGTCGACTAAATAGATCGAACAATGTCATACTATACTATCAAATAACACTAACACATTGCTAATCCTGCCATAAAATTTAACCAAGTTTTACATTTGTTGTCAATTGCCTAATACAATGTTCGTCTTTTATCAATTTAGTACCGACTATGTGAAAACTTGTAACACATCACAATATAAACGAAGTTTAATTAAAAAAGTAATACGAAAAAATATCTTTCTTTTCGACAAAATCTAAATCTGGTTGAGGCAGCATCCACAAACATTATTAAGCATGTAAATATTCAAGCATGGTCTCAGTTTATATGCAATGCATCACTTTAATCAAACAAACTTATGACTTGGGAAATAAATCCTTTCGTATCAAAATTTTACATGACTTTCTCATATATAAATTTTTATTATTAATCAGGAGGGCAGCCCTAACTTAGGTCTCACAAGAAAATCTAATAAAAAATAAATATTTACACATAACATAATTATGTAAAATTATCATATAAGATGATCTATTTTCCATGACTTCCATTTGACCTAGTGCAATGATAAAGCTCTTAAATTGATTGCATAATCATTTTCTAAAACTTTACGTATTGATTTGCACTTTTATGTTGCGCTAAAACGCTTCGTAATGGTCGGCATCTTACACTCTCAGTTCTCACTTTTGAGAGAGATGTCAACAGTCAACATCTGCATATGTTTGGGACAGTGCACGACATTTCATTGGCACTGGCTCGTGGTTCCAACCAAACTTGAGCTGAATAATGGCCCTCGTCTATTTATTTTCTAGGGCCCCCAGTTGAACATAGTGGGCCGTTAAATCTTCTCATTGTGCCATTCAACCGACGCTTAGCAACCACATTTTTCTCCATTGTGCTGTGTCCTCTGCTTACAATGTTTTGTTCCAATGTTCCATATTGACCTTAGATAAATTTTTGGTGAAGCGTTTAGGATTGCATCTCTCTTGGTTGATGGGTGTAGAGATTGAAACCCACAAGAAATTATGCCGTCTGCAAAGTGTTTATAATGATATTTATATTTATAGATAAACTGAGCATCATCAACAGAAATCGAGTTGAGCTAAGGTACCCAACATTGGCAAGAACATTAGCATCATCCCCGTTATAAAAATTCCAGCCTCTTGCCAACTATTGAAGAATAGGGAACATTTCAAGCTTTTTAAGTGCTAATTCATTATCATCTATGCTATTTTGATGGCATTCTAATAACTAAAATATTATCTTTTGCATTGTATTGCAAAGGATTCTTCACTATCGGCTTATGATAAAGTTTAAAAAAAAAAAAAAAAAAAGAGAGAGAGAACTATCAATTTAGCCCCAAAAGATCAAAATATTGGCAATTTAACTCTCAAAAAATATTATTTTCTCCTGTAGTATCTTAATACACTGATAATTTAATACCTAAAAAATTAATTTGCCAACAAATTAGTTAGTAAAACATCTTTTGTTAACACAGTCAAAATCCATTAGCAATAATAGGATTTACCATTGAGATACCACGAACTAATAAAATATTTTTCAAAAACTAAATTATCAACGCAGAGGGTCAAATTGGTGGTTCTCCCATGAAAAAAAAAAAAAAAAACAGTTGTTTACAATTGATAATAACATTAAGATAAACAAAGTATGTAGAAGACAAAAATAACCAATATAGTTCTGTATTTTTCTCAGCGGCAATCCGTGTTTACAATGGCCTAATTATGAGCTATCACTACAAGAAATTGTGAAATACACAAGACTAGTTTTAACTCTACCCTTCTCCTAAAACTAAGCAAAAGCCTAGAGCCTTCATTCTAAACTACTTTATTGCACATCATTGAGCCCAATTCAGCCACCCATATTTGCTATTTTTCGAGTAATGACAGGCCATCTTATTTCTTGTCACAAAGCATGCTAACCAAGCATGAAATTCTCAAATTTTGTTCAAGGGGAAGAATCAACTGGTGGTAACTTCAAACTATAGAAAATAATTTTTCTCCAACTGGAGTGTGCTTGATTGATGATGAGTAGGCTTGCACCTTAGTTCCTTCCTTTCTTTTTGTCTCTGCATGCATCGAATGGAACGAATCATCTCATGTGAAAATTTCACATGACTAAGTTATATGTTCATTTTTACTATTGATTAGATTCTTTTGTAGAGCCAATAAGTGGCTCCATCTTCTTGATCGATGGTAATAATCAACACATGATTAGATCATATAAAATTTTCATACGAGAGGATCTATTCCTGCAGCAGCGGCAGCAAGGTAGGCATCACTTACTGTTTCAACTCTTGAACTCTCTGAAGCTCTAGCCACCACCAACTTTGAAGTCCTTTGGACATTCCATCTGACTTAAAAATCTGGGATGCCACTTGACCGTGATGAGTACTCAGTCACCAACTTTAGAAACATGGATGACTTGTCCTCCAGTAGTCTTGAAGGAGTGTCAAACTCAGCAACTCGACCTGCATGAAGTATAAAACAAAGTTAACTTCACTCACAAGCAGAGTGTGGTGTAACATAATGCAGAGCCTGGGGATAACACAATGGTACGCACCATCACTGAGTACTAGAACAAGATCACTGTCTATAACAGTGGGAATACGATGTGCAATGGTGCACACGGTGCAGTCTCTGAACTCATGTCGGATAATCTTCTGGATAAGATTATCGGTGGCGGTATCAACTGATGCTGTTGCTTCATCAAGGACAAGTATTTTTGACTGATTCAGTAGAGCTCGGCCAAGAGAAACAAGTTGCCGTTGTCCTACACTCCAATTATCTCCATTTTCTAGCACTGCAGGTTGGAAAATACATCTATAAGATAGCTGTTGTGACTCCGAACACTTTTTTTATTTTCTTTTTGCATTTTTCTTTTAGGAGGGTGAGGAAGGAATGATACGAGTAAATATGCATTTTGATCCTTGAAAGATTTGTGTGATACCAACTTAGTTCTTGAAAGATTTGTATGATATCAATTCAGTTCTTGAAAGATTTTTTATATCAAATAAATCCCTGAAAAGTCAAATGTGAAATCACATTAGTCTGTAAAAGTTTTTGACATTAAATATGTTCTTGAAAGTTAAAATGTGACATCAAATAAACTCCTAAAAATTAAAATATGACATCACTTTAATCCTTCCAAATGAAGTTTACAAGGATTTATTTGATGTCATATGCATCTTTTAGGGACCAAAATAATATTATATTTTAACTTTTACAGACCTATTTGATATCAAACGAATTTTAAAGACTAATGTGATGACATGTTAATTTTCACTTTTAAGAACCTATTTAATGTCAAAATTCTTTCAGAGACTAAATTGGCTGGCATTACACAAATCTTTCAAGGACCAAAACGCATTTTTACTATTTTTTTTCAAATTTTTTGTGCTGCCAACCTGGTGTATCAAGCTTTTGGTCTTTCTCACGGATAATCTCTCCAAGCTGAGACTTGTCCAGTGCCTGTGAAAAATTAAAATCCAACAATCACAAAATGCACAGCCTTGTATTCAAATAGCCTTAATTTTAAGATATCAAGGACTATTGAACCATTCTCATGTATACTATTGAGCTGTTGGACCAAAGACATGAAGTGGCTCACCCATGTACCGTGTTTAGTGGAGTTGGGAATTAATCATATAAAAACAAAATACTATTATCAGAGTAAACAAACAATCATTCAAATTGGGAACTGAAATAACTAGTGTCAGACAGGGAAAGGTAATCCAATACCCACTTTTTCTTAAATCCAAGGAACTTATGATTACCAAAGTTAGCTGAAAGGGATAAAAACAAAATACTATTATCAGAGTAAACAAACAATCATTCAAATTGGGAACTGAAATAACTAGTGTCAGACAGGGACAGGTAATCCAATACACCTTTTGGTTAAATCCAAGGAACTTATGATTACCAAAGTTAGCTGAAAGGGACAATAGCTTTCAGCCTTTAGGCCTACACGTGGAACGGTTTTCTTCCTTTATTTGGGGAAGATACACTTTTGACTAAGTTGTCAGATATGATTATAGTGGAAGCTGTGCTTGGCTTGTTTTTGTTGATGTTAAAGGAAGCTTGTTGCATGTGGTGTTCGGGTCTTGGTTTCATCATTAAGGTTACTTTTATGGTACTAGAGACTTCACTTTACATTGATGTCATGTTCTCCTTTTTCTTTTGTTTTTCCCTTTCTTTTAATATGTATACATATACACACACACACACACACACATATCCCCGTGTTGCTTCTACTTTCTAAGTACATTGTCCTCTCTCTTGTTCTTTCTTCCTTCCTTGTTAATAATATTATCTTTTCAATTAAACATTCAATAAATTAGGCTGTCATTATACATAAGCATGAAAATAAAAACCCAGAAATATGATTTATTTTGTTTTGCACACAAACTGTGTGTGTGTATACACACAGATGCATGGAGCTATGCAAGTTATACGAACCTCCCAAATCTCTTTATCTGAGTGCTCCTCAAGAGGATCAAGATTGCCACGAATGGTCCCTTCAAATAAGGTTGGATCTTGTGGTATGATACTGAGATGGCTTCGAAGGTCATGAAGGCCAATATTTGAAATATTAATGTTGTCTATAAGGATACTCCCACTTGATGGTTCAATCAATCGAAATAATGCCTGAATCAAAGTGGATTTGCCACTGCCAGTCCGTCCAACTATTCCAATCTTTTTGCCACCAGGAAATGTGCAGGACACTCCATGAAGCACCAAAGGAAGATTCTCCTTGTAACGGACCTTCAAGAGAGAGTGTAAGATAAGTGGAAGTGCATTGTCATGTGTAAGAGCCAGTTGCAGTAGAAACATCATAATAAGGATTTTAATGCATGTCACATGGCTAACAGCTTAGTTTAGATACTAAATGTTTTGCACCAAGCAATAACATAACAACTAATTCCATCTCTCAAAGAATGAATTAAACAATTAACAAACGACATAAAAAATAAAAAGTTGAGAGAGAAAAAAAAATAATCCTGGATTTCTTAGTACAAACTACAAAACAAATACAAAAAGCAAAAATGTGAAACTGAACTCAGTACCTTCAAATCAATTATTTCAATTGTCCCATTTTCAGGCCATGAGGGTGAAGGGCGATAATCTTCAATAATTGCTGGTGCTTCACTAGGAATTTGGCTGTACTGATAAATTCTTTCAATAGATATGATTTTGTTTTCAAGTTTACAAAAGCTAAGTATCCACCGTGATAGGCGTGCGTTTAAATTTAGGCCATACGTCACAGCAAGTCCAGCCATGCCTATGCAAGAATAGTAAGAGCAATGAGCAACAGAGTATTGGTCGATTATTGCATTCTGCATCATGTCAAACCATCACTTGTGAAAATAAGGAGGCAAATTAAGTTATTAAAACTAAATACTCACTGGGATCGATGCTTCCATGGGGAAAGCTCACAAGCAATACCATGCAGAAAGCAAATACAAAGGTTGACAACAATTCCATCCGCAGGCAGAGCCACTCAATAGCTGCAAGACTGCAGAAGAATGGCCGTGCAAAACAATCCAGAAGATAGAGGTTCCGCTTCATGAACCTTTTTTCTTGGCCAAAACCTCTGATGGTAGATGCTCCAGCAATTGATTCACCAAAAAGATGTATTATTGGAGACTTCTGGATGCTTACAATACGGACCAGTTCCCTTGAGGAAGCCATATAGTATTTCTGCAATGGAATTGGTTGACGGTCAGAACAATTTATGAAATCAAAACACCGGTTACAGGCAAACATAACAAACTAAGATGCAATGTGATTTCCAATGTGTCCTCTCTTTCCCCCTTGAAGAAAGTTTCCTTCTCTTTTCAAAACAAGAAGAAAGAGAGAGGGGTGGGTAAATTTTTGGCTCAGAACACTTAACAGTTTCTCTTTTGCACAACTGTTTTGGAAAATCAGTATGACAGATTAAAAGTTAAGCTGGAAGGTCTCTATTTACCTGCATCCACAAACAAGCAACAGCCATTGGGATAACTAGGAGCAAAACTTGCCATGTAACTTCTGTCATCACACCAACGATACCGATAAGTTGTATTGTTGTTGAAGCGAAGCCACCAAGTCTAAAAGGAATGTCAAGATCCACAACACTCTGATCAACTGATACCTGGTGGGATACAGACGACACTTGATTATGATCTACACCATACAGGGAGCGAAATGTTTAAAATAGAAAAAAGAAATATAAACTTACCCGATTCAAGATCCTTCCAGCTGGTGTAGAGTCGAAGAAAGACATTGGTGCATGGAAAACACTTCTAAGCATCTTCAAAAATAGCTTCTGTGCAGCTGCAAGACCAAATGTAGCCACCAGAATAGCCCTTACAAATATAAACCAGGAGCTCCCAAAAGCGAGGGCCATGTAAACAACAAGAAGAACCGTGGGAGTTACTTTGGGCTGGTCTCCTTCTGTTTGGGGGTTAGCCCAAGCCATCCACCAATTACTAGCAATCTGTAGAAACTGAAATAATGCTTGTGCAATGATTATGAGGGGAATCAATAAGCCTTTGTATGCTGCTGCCATGTAGGACAAATACACCTTCATGCTGACTCTACCTCTGACCCTCTCCTCTTCCTGAACAAGCTGCTTTTTCCTTGACCGTTTTGCTTTCTTCTTCTCCTTAATTGCCTTTTGATCTGAAGCCGATGATCCCTCTTGCACTTCCTTTGCCAAACTGTCAATGTCATTCGCGGAAGAAATGGATTTCTTACTGGACATAACAGATGCATTTAAGGATAAATGTTCATCTGAATCTTCAGAGGAGAAAGCAAGAATATCCATAGCCTCTATGGCTTCATGGTGAGCAGAAACTAGAGTTTTAAAATCAGTTCCTGCTTGTAAGAGATCTTCATATTTTCCTGCCTGTATGATGCAGCCTTCTTTAAGAACCTTCAAAAAGAGGAAAAACAAATTCAGAGAAAATCATTTTCACTTCATATCAACTGCATGATCATACCCTAAAATTCTTTTGTAACTTAAAACCTTGTTAAGCGAAAAGCAATAAAAAACTCCATACCAAATGAAACATTTGAAAAAGGATTCTTCCTAGACTTTGAAAGGATTAAATATCTTCCAGCGAAATACTTACTTGAAATAAAAAAATGCTGAAAGTAGTTTCATTTCAATCACTAAACTGATTGCTGTGTGTTGTTCTATAACTGTTTCATCATTGTATCTGTCAAGTAGTATTTTGACTGGCTATACTTGTCAAAATCTACTTTGTTTTCATATTGAATTTTGAAAAAAAAATCAAGAAACATAATTCAAATCCTAAACTCTTTACACAGGTGTCATCTTGAAATTTGATACACATAAGGAACCTGAACCCAGACTGTATTTTTTTTTTCAACAAAAAAAAAAGGAAAAAACTAAGAATGCAACCAGGATATGAGAGGGAAACATCACATTGAAACGCCAGAGGCTAACTGAAACTCCCAATCATGCAACATGCAGGAAAAAAAAAAATTCTCAAATGTGAAATTAAGTGTAACCATTAACATGTCCTCTTATTGCATAAGTGTATGAATGTGCAAGACAAACCCACAGAGCCATACCAGAATCAAATCAGCAGCAGGAAGAAATTCAACTTGATGGGTCACATATATGACTGTTTTCTTTCCTAGTGCTGTCAATATATACTCCTGCAGTTCCAAGTCATAGATTAAAGCCAAATCCATTTCATTTAAACTGTAACATCAACTCTGTGCTAAGGGAAACTAACCCTAAACAATTCTGACCCAGTGTGGGCATCAACAGCACTGAAGGGATCATCAAGGAGATAAATATCAGCATCTTGGTAGAGTGCTCGTGCAAGCTGAACCCGCTGCTTCTGGCCACCACTCAGGTTTATGCCTCTATCACCAATAATTGTTTGATCACCATGTGAGAAAAGCTCTAGATCCTTTTTAAGCGAACAAGCATGAAGAACATTCTTGTACTTTGCTTTGTCCATTGGGCTTCCGAAGAGAATATTTTCTTCTATATTTCCTGACTGTATCCATGCTGATTGGGAGACATATGCAGAATAGCCACACACTCTTACCTGCAAAATAATACAATGCATATCGTCAAAAATTTAAAAATTGGAAGAGAACTGAGAATGCCAATAGACAAATATAAAATGGTAAAGCTGGAATTAAAAGCTTGGGTACACCAACATACTTCACCGGAAAGCTTAGGAATCTCTCCAAGGATGCAAGAAAGAAAACTTGATTTCCCAGAACCAACCATACCGCAAACAGCCACACGCATCCCTTTTTCAACTTTCATATGTATCCCTGATAGGGTAGGCCTAGAAGAAGATGAAGGGTCCCAACAGAAGACACCATCCTTAATTTCTACAGCAATATTAGAAATGCCATGTGGTAAGACAATAGTTGCATCTTCCTGCAATTCTTCGTCCATCAGGAAACAAGATATTCGATCAAGAGAAACTTTTGTCTGAGCCATTGTTGACACCAAGTCTGGAAAATTCCTCAGAGGTTCTTGGAGGATCCTGAAAGTAGCTAGAGCAGAAAGTACACCACCTGCAGTCAACTCACCACCCAACAATATGGAAGTAGCAAAAGTGACAGCTGAAACAAATATAGGGGAGCTCCAGAATATGAAAGTTATGAAAGCCTGGGAATAAAGCGCTTTCCGAAGCCACTTGAACTCTACACCACGCATTTCCTCCAATTTTATTCGATATCTGTCTTCCCAAGCTTGCAGCTTGAGAATCCTCATATTCCTCAGGCACTCAGATGTTTTTCTCATCCTTTCATCCTTAGCAGCCATTAATTTGTCTTGATAATCTTCTTGGATCCTAGCCACCGGCACAGTGACAACAATGGAAATGATTGTAGCAATCAGTGTTGCAATAGAAGCAATTCCAACATTCTTATACAAAATCAAAAGGGCAAGAACAATCTGCAGTGGAAGCATCCACAAATCATGAAGATACCAAGAATAGTCCCCTACCCTCTGAACATCAACAGCCATGTAGTTAACAATCTCCCCACTTGTGTGACTTTGCTTGGCCAAGCTTGAGAGTCTGAGTCCCTTTCGATATACCATTGCTGTTAGAGCTGATCTAACATGCATGCCCAAGATGTCTACTCCTAGATACCACTGCCGAGTTGTGAAGGTCTCCAGAAGCTTTGCCACAAAGAATATCCCCGCAAGGACATAACCCTCATTAGGGAAAGTCTCTTTGCCACCCAAGTAATCAACAAAGTAACTTATCATATATGGACCTACATATGAGACAAGAGTATTCAAGCCAGCAAAGATGGCATTACAAGCTGCCTCCTTCCAGAATGACCTGAGAAGTGCCCAAGCTAATGAAGGCTGCCGGGATGGATTTTCAGCCTTCAATTTCTCCCAATTAGAATTCACAACCTTATAATTGGTCTTGGCTCGATCTTTTGGAGCCACAAGGGGAATGTCCTTAAGCTCAAGCGGTCTCTTTGCACCAAGGGAAAGAAGTGGATTCAGCCAAGACAGAGTGGCCAAGCTGAAAAGTCCAGCATCACTATAAGGAGTAACCTTAAGACACCCTGATTCTTCTTCAACAAGTAATGGTTCTCGAGCCTCAGAGTCCCTACAAACTTCAATAGCAGTAACACCCCTAATTGCAACAATACACAGGAAGGCAAGAGCAGGCGTGACAGCAAAATTCGCCACAACATGAGAACGCAGGTGCTTGGAACCTTCGATCCAAAACCCTCTCCCATCAACATACAAAGTACACAAGCAAATAACAAACGACACAATCCACCAAACTCTCAACAAAATTGGAAACCTCTCACACCCCTTGACCTTGCAATGCAAAGCGCAGAAGCTCAACACAAGCCAAGCCAAACTCTGAGCAACCGGCAAAGAAATTAGAGACAAATCCACAGGCTTCCCCTTATCCCCTCCTCTAATCAAAGCAGCCCCATCGAACCCCAACATCACAACTTGCACCAAGAGAACATAGAAACAAGACAGCACTGACAACTTGAACCATGTACCAATTCTAACTTCATGTACTTGTGCATCAACTCTAGGACTAATTGGGGTGGCATTGCCAGCACTATCATCCTTACCGAATCCAACTCTTCCCCCGTGCACAAGCACTTTCCTTGCAGAGACAACAAAGAGAAACACAAGGAGCAGAGCCAAGTTGGCACAGATTGCTACAAGTTCCAAAACGGGCAACCCAAGGATCCCACTCAGAAGGGTATTAGAAGATCCAATAGAAGAAGAAGAAGAAGAAGAAGGTGTTGCAGCTGAGATTTCATTGAGAAAAAGCGTGGTGGCAGCCATTGCTGTGTTGATGGAAAAACTCTTTGATTCAGAGTAGTGAGTCGGTAAGAAGAAGAACAAGCTAAGGAAAAGAGATCATGGAAGCGTAGAAGGAAGAGCATTTCACCACATGTGCATCTGGAGGTAGATTCTGCGGACACATTGCACATGAAAACAAAAAGAGATTTTTCACCAACACACGTAATATACACGAAGAAGAGAGGAGAAGGAAAAGATAAAACACCTTGCAGTTCTTATATTTTCAGCAGCGTTTTTGGCATCCCAAGAACAGAAAGGGACAAAGGATGTGACCAGAAAATCCAAAATCTGTGAAGAAGATACCAAAAAACTGACCTTTGGACAAAAAGAGTCGTTCTCTGAAATCGCTTGTAATCAAAGGGTGATGATGATGATGACGATGACCGTGATGGTGATGATGTGTTGCCGCGTCGCAAGCTCCAACCTTTGGACTGAGCACGAGGATAATCACCAACACAGAGAACGACAACGACGATGAGTAGCGTAACACAAGCCTCTTTGTTTGTTGCAGCTATAACAATGCAGAAACAGAGAGAACAGAACAGAACAGCGAAAGAAGACGGGGAGAGACACAGCAGAGAGAGTGTTCAATCTCTCTCTTCTGCTCTCTTATAATGTATTCTGTTTATTTGTTTATGTTTTTTTCAACTATGATGATGCAGAGTCTTGTGTTTCATGTTGCTGGTAACAAAGTTCCGTGTTAGAATGATAGACTTTGGATCAGGTGATAAAAAAATGGATGCAATCGGTGAATGGAAGGGAAGAAACAAAAAAGATAGAAAGGTTCAATACTCAATGGAGTTTGAGGTTGAATACCCTTCTTGGCGTTTTGACGGTGTTGTTTTCTAAGGTTTTTAGCTTAGGTTAGTATGTGATCTGAGTAGGGCTTCAGTCGTTTTAGCAGTTATATTTATAGTAGTAGCTCAGTGATGTATGTGCAAGGCATAGATGGCAAGGAAAGAAGGTGGAGACATTTTTTTTTTTTGCGCTATATGAAATAGAGCTCATTATTTGGAGATCAAATGAAAATATGAAAATAATATATCTAAAAGAAAGGGATAAAAATAAACGAAAAGTTGGGTTATATAATAATATCTTATTATAAATCATGATGTCGATCTGTATAGTGATGTTTAACAAATTGCTAAAAAAAACATTTCTCCATAGAATATTACATGTTGATACAAGGGGATATTATTTTTTAGCTTAATGCTGATACTTGGCATTTTTCACGTATTTGTTCCATGTGTGTGCTTACGTTGGTTGATGACTGAAGAGATCATGGATAGGGACCATGCGTCAACAAGGAAATAATAGATCAGGAGTGGAATGCCCATTATTCAATGTTTTAGCCATGGAGATTAGAAAGCATCTAATACTAGTATATAGAGAGGCTTTAGATCCTGAAATTCCTAAAGAAAGTGAGTGAGAAAATGAAACCGGCTATGTTTGGTTACACTTTACAGTGCGTGAATCTGAGTACGTAGTGGTAGTGGGATTCACATCAGAGAGAGTGATGACTGTGGTGGCATAATGATAAAAAAAGATTTATAATATGCTACATGAGAATTTGAGGGTCTCCAAAAATGTTTATTAAAGAGGATCAATCAGATCAGAGCCACGTCTTTCATTAGTATTAGCGTGCCTCTTTGTTTCATTAGGGAAAAATAGGAACAAGACAACCGATGCTAACCAGAAGATTAAGAATTAGCTTGGACGCCATTATTGCCAGTACCATTTGGTTTTATTCCTCAAGAAATTGAAAGCACACAAAATATTTAAACAGAGAGAGAGAGAGAGAGAGAGAGAGAGAAATCAAACACTGGTTTTTCTTGGTAAGTTAGGGCTAGGTAAAAGTTTATCCCAGTCCATTTGATAACGTGTGGCTGTAAGGGCTTTATTGTCTTCGAGGATTTTATTAGCATACATATAATATGGGCCCGTGGTGTTGCAGATTGTTAAGTTCGACCACAAAAATGAATTGAAAATATATGTGTTGCTTTACGTAATTTGATGCTTATATTTTTTAAGTGAAGTTTTGAGTTTTAATTTGAGTTTTGTGAATAAAAAAAATTAATTTTAGGATGTGTTTGGTAAAATAAAAATGGGAAATAAAATTTTATGGATGAGATCTATATATAATTTTATATATAAAATTTATCTATAAAATTTTATTCCATATTTTTTATCCCCATCTTAGACATATATTTTAAGAGAACTTTATTTCTATAATAAATCGATTGGATCAAATTAATTAAGATTTAATAAATTTTAAATACTAATCATTTTGAAAAAAATTAAAATTATAACGATGACAGCAGAAGTTGCTTAAAAAGGAAAATGAAGCTTGGGGAAGGTTAGTGACTCAGGCGTGCTGTGAAATCTTCTAGAGGGAAATTTGCTAGCATTTCTTTTGGTAACTGGCACTAGCAAATATATAAAAGTATACAAAGAACATATTTGGAATTGAGTTTAAATTTGGTTTTGTTATATTATAAAATTCTTCATACTATTAATAAATAACTAAGTCTGTATAAAAAGATATATCCTCAAATACGCGCGATATTCCATAATTACCTTTAATTTTATGATATTGCTAAAACATTTTAAGTTAGAACCTTGAAAGGAAAACAGAATCAGCAGATGAAATACTTAAATAGTGAATCAATTTTGCTTTTATGACCTCAATAAATGTTACTCATTACGGGAATTGGAATTTGGCATATCAGGCAGCCTAGCGCAAAACGTGATATATATATTCAATAATAAATGCTTTTAAATAATTAATAATTTAATATAAAATCCATTTTGTTTTTAGGAACTGATTATGTAATTTAGAGTTGGGTGTGTTGATTAAGTAAAATTCTATCTAAAATAATGACTACAGAATTTAAACTCTTTACACTACAATTAAAGTTTGTTTAGTTTAGCAAATGAAAAAAGAAAAGAAAAGAAAAGAAAAGAACAATGATTGTCTTAGGCCACAGTCTACTTCAATTGCAGCTAACTACTTTTAGATCATAATAATGTTAAATCATTGTTATTAATGTTGCTAATAAGCAACTAATTATGCTATTAATTTTTACTTATCAATTTTATAGGTAAAAGGATAAAATATTGAAAAGAAAGTAGAATTATATAATTTTTTATTACATAAAAGGATCACTTAATATGTTAAAATAAAAGGATACCTTTTAATTCTTCATTCTATTTATACAACTAAATATTATCAAAAATAAATAAATTTGAGTCACATAATTAAGGAATATTGAACATGACTCTATTTACTTAAAGTATTTTGATTACGACCAACAAAAGTTGGATGCAGTAGTGAATGAGCTACACTTCCAAAGAGAGGACAAGGTTGAAACTCTAATTAAAGAAGATAATTATTAAAAAATCTCTTAATTGGGATCATACCCAAGGATTTAATCTCACATCAATATTTTGCAAAAATACCCTAAAGGCCAAATACAAGTTTTGCTAAAAAATAATTCAACTACATATTAGTTATTTATACATTATATTTGAAACTTAGAATTATAGGTATAGAACTTTAAAAATGAGCTTAAATTAATCCCTTCTTCAACCCTTCCCCTCCCCGAATCTACTATTATTTTCAAAAGAAAAATCGTGTCTTACATGAATAAAATATCATAGCATCGACTTGAGTTTAATAAATATTATCAATGATTCTTAAAGTAATTATTCTATACATGCAGGCCTACTTTCAATAAATATCATTAATGATTAACATAAGTAGTCCAAGACCCTGTTAATCTTGTTATCCGTTCATAATATCAAGATAGATATATTTAAACTCAGGATAGTACCAAATGAGAAAAGTGATTAGTTGTAAAAGTGGGAGCAATAAATATTGACGGTTAGATATTACATAAATAATTAAAATTAAAATATAAAGTTATATAATTTTTTTAATTGATTATATGACTTTTAAAATAATTTTTAATCTTAATTATTTATATATAATTATATGGTCATGATTTGTTTCTCTCACCTCTTATAAAAAAACATTCCTCTTCTTCTTTAACTCTAAACCAAAAAATATATATTTCATTTGTACAAAAAAAAATTAATTTCATTATGGAACATATCAATATGCAAGTTTTCACTTGAAAATGCGACCCATGTATAGCGGAAGGAAAATAGTTTAACAGTATATTATCTTGATAATCTTGACATTTAACGATTATAATTTGGAAATAAATAAAACTTTAAATTACATAGCTTATATAATTTTATTCGAAGAATCAAGACAATAGCATTTTTGCCCATAAAGCGGAATTTTAGTGGAGAAAGTATAATAGGTAGTTTGCTATAGGGTGATTGTACTATTAGGTACCTCCCACTCATCGCCCCCATCACCGTATTCGCTCCCCGTCTCTGTCCCGATCCCTGCCATGTTTTCTCTTTTCCGTATACTCATTTTCCCCGAAGGATCCCTAAATAATTAAGCAAAAAATTCAGAAAAAAAAAAAAAGAATCGCCAAAAAAATGGGAAAATCAGAGAGGAGAAGTTGAAGTGATTGGTGGTCATTAGTGATGGACGTGGATAGCAGGCAGCTGTACACGAACGGATGGCATAATATGATTAAGTGGTGACATATTGAAAAACGAATCGAATAATTAAGATGAAGTGTGTGGGTACGTTCAAGCTACTGCCTTGCGAGTGGATGCAATGTTTGAGAAAGGCCTGATGGTTTGCTAGTCATGAGGCTGATGCAAGGGGTTGGACTGACCGATGGACTGGGGGTTAGAAGAAAATGCGTGAAGCTAAGCAAGGCTATGGCTGAAGAAAATGAGATGGTGGGTCTTTTGGATGTACATTGGGGTTCAGTAAAATATGGAAATTATGTATTTTATTTTTATTTTAAATCATATATCATATCATGTCATATATATATTATATAAAAGAATTATGAGAGAGTGGATGTGATGATATGGTAGGATGAGGACTATTTGGTTTTCCTCCAAAAGTTCATTCTCCCTCATCAATTCAAATCTTTTATTCTGACCAATCAAATATTTATCATATTAACTAACTATATTTAATTTTTTTTATATGCTAATAATAACTTTTAGCTATTTTATCCACCAATCATGACTTCTTGTTATTTTATCTATCAATCATGTCTTTTAGTCTTCTTTTTTAACCATCATAATTTATTTATTATTATTTTTTAAATATTGATACTTACTTGAGAAGCTCTTAAATTTTTCTTTTTTTACATATTTTCTCTCATAACACTATCTTTTCATCTTTCTCATCATTTTAATCAATTATAATTTACCTGTACCTTTTAATTATTAAAATTAAATTAATGAATAGTCTTTATATGAATTTTTTTCAAATAATAAATAATTTTTTAACTTTGATAAAATATACAAACATTTTAACATATTATTAATTATTTTTTAATCTCATATATAACACTTCAATTTTAGATCTATATATTACATAAAGATAAGAAAATTAAGATGAAAGAGAAAGAAAGTGAAAATAAAGATAAGAAAAGATAGTATTGGAAGAACAAAGAGGTGACAGACAATGAAAAATATTTAATTAGTTTAAATAAAGATAACAGATAATAGATAATTTTCAAAAGTTTCTCATGAAAGCAAGTGAAAGCTTCTCTTGGAAGCAAATAAATATAGAATTTGTGTTTTAGTCACTTTTTTTAGCCAATCATAATTTATTTATTTATTACTTTTTCTTAAATATTCATACTTACTTGAGAAACTCCTTAAAAATTAAAAAAAAAAAAACTTTCATGAGAATTTTTTCTTATGTATTTATCTTTTAACACTATCTTTTCATCTTTCTTATCATTTTAATCAATTATAATTTATCTATCCTTTTTAATTATTAAAATTAAATTAATAAATAGTATTTATATATTTTTATCAAATAATAAATAAATTTTTAACTTTGAGAAAAAATATAAATATTTTAAGATATTATTAATTATTTTTTAATCTTATATATAATACTTCAATTTTAGATTTATATAGTACAATTAAATCCACAAGATTAGATATTAGAATTGTAATGAAATCTATATATCATAATATTATTTACTTTTGATTTATAAAAATGCTATAAATTTAATGAAGAATTTTATACGTCTTTTTTTTAGGGAATTTTATAAGTTTTTTAATACTTGCTCATAAAGTGAAATTTTAAAAGTTCCTTAAATAATTTAAGGATTTTTAATGACACAGAAAAAAGACATAGGTTGGCTTTCTAACTAATATTGATATGTTAAATAAGTGATACTAAACATATATTACATAGGTGATATAAATATAAAAATTATACTTTAAAGTGATACTAAGCATATATTACATGGATGATGCAAATATATAAATTGCATGGATAATAATTACATATATTATAATTATTAGAAATTAAAACCAAATTTAAAGTTACATATTTAAACTTTAAAATTTATAGTGCACTCGAAGGTTATATGAATTATGTTTTTTTAATTAGCGACTTATATTACTGTTAATTAATTGTTCTAATATTATAACACTCAAATCATGTATTTATATTTATAATTTATAAGACTAGATATTTGAAATTTTAATATGTAATATTATTTATTTTTTATTAATAAAAATGCCATAAATTTAATAGTTTAGAAAGTAGATGCTAAAGAATTTTATAAGTTCTTTAAAACTTACTCATAGATTGGTTGATATGGTAAGATCTTTAAGTAACCTAAAAAATTTTAATGACACAAAAAAATCTATAAATTGGTTTTTGAACTAATACTAATACCTCAAATAGGTAATACTAAATATGTATTATACGAGTGATGCAAGCATAAAAATTTAGCTTTAAAGTAATACTAAATATATATTACACATGTAATGCAAACATATAAATAGCACGGATAATAATTAATATATATTATAATTATTAACAATTAAAACTAAATTTAAAATTAAATATTTGAACTCTAAAATTTATAGTACAATCTAAAGTTATATCAATTCAATTTTTAATTAGAGATTTAAATTACTATTAATTAATTTTTCTAATCTATTTATGATGTGAACTAAATTTTCTTAACGGAGTTTGAATAAAGCTACTTTTATATGGTAATTTTTTTATTAAAGTTTTTATTAAACATAATATTTTTTATTAGCTAATGCTAGAAAGCTTGATTTTAAGATTCATATAACTTTAATAATTTACGAAAAAATACTATTGATCAAATTTATCTACTTTATATGATCATAATTACAATAATCTTATTATTTTAAACATATATAATTTTATTCAAAACTTAAATTATATAAAATAAGTATAAATAATGGTTATATATTTAAATTATGTAATTTTTTCGTACATTGCATGGTTAACTATGCTATTTAGTATAATAATATAACATGAAATGATGAATATATATAGGATCCATTGATATTAGTATAAAATTTGATATACTTACACTTTCAATAATTTTTATAAAATATAGTTTTTAAGTGATTTCTGTAGCACCCTTCCTAAATAAAGAGGTTTGGAGCTTTTCTTTCATAATCCAATAAGATTTAACCATGTGTTAAACTTTTATCCACCTAATCAATTAATTGTCATTACTTACAAATTTATATTTAGGTCCATTTAACTTTTTTGTTACAAATTCACCTCAGGATTTATTCTTATTTCAAAAAATCAAATTAACTTTCCTATCCTAATTTCCAAATACTAATAAAACTTTTTATCCCCAAATCAAGAAGAATCCTAAAAATATCAATTCCTGAATATAAATTTGTATTCTCATTACTATTTTTTTTTTTTTTTTGCTGCAACAAGTCAATTTTATATTCAATTCACCAAAGCTTCCAGCGGTTTATTGTCTCTTGCACCTACTATTCAAATGCCATCTGCCTCTCGTTCAGCTTCGTCTATATCAGGCCTTCTACCCATTTTTTGTTTTTGGCAGTCACCACTTCATCTTGAAAGAGAATGGTCTTAAACTATGACAAACGAAGCAAAAACATCTTCTCAAGGGGATGCATAACGAAGAATTTGAAACAAATAAAAATCCACTTTCTAGTCCAATTATCAATGGCAACTATCACGGGATAATTTGATTAGGCATATAACTCACATTAAACAAAGCATGAAGAATTGCCACAGAGCAAACTCTTAACAAAATAGAAGACATTAAACAAAAAAAATATAACTTGTTAATCGAATCCATATGCATCAACCGAAAGCCAGCCCCCCTCCCAAAAGAAAAAGACGACACTTCAAAAAACTGAGCGAGAGGAAGATTGCATTTTTTTTTTTTGGGATTATTTTTTTATGGTTCTTCCTGATTTTTTTAGTAATGCGAATACAAATTTATATGCAGAGATTATTTTTTTTAGGTTCTATCTAATTTGGGGATAATAAATTTTATTAGTGTTTGTAAATTAGAATGGGTAAGTTGATTTGACATTTGAAAATAAGAATACATCTTGAGATAAATTTGTTAAAAAAAAAAGTAAGTGGACCTAAATATAAATTTATATGTAATGATAACTCATTGACTAGGTGGATAAAATAATACATGATTAAATCTTATTGGATCATATAAGAAAGGTTTTAAATCCTTGCATTTAGAGATAGTATCATAGAAATCGCTTAATTTTTATTAATCCAATCATTAAATTATAACTATATATTATGTTAGTTATTTATGTCAAATTTTTTGAAAAAAATAAATATTAATAAAAATATGAATAAATATATTTTATATATATAAGTTTGAGAAATATTTATTATTTTGATTTAAATATATATAAAAATATATTAAATGATTTCGATTTAATGTGAATCAAGACAATTCTTCACGAAAAATCAAGTCTTCTCTCCCCTCCATCTATATATAATTATGTGTTGGTTTTTAACCACGTAGATGGTGGTGAGATTGAATGATGACATGATGGCAAATTCATTATCACTTCCTCGTCAAGTAACACGAAGGGAGAAAAGAGAAAAAAAAAAACTCTTGTTTATGACATATACATGTGTATAAGTATACTTTTCACAATTCTTTAAGTAAATTCTTCCTTTCATAGTATCTTTAGAGATATGCATTGTTTATGAGTGTGCTTATTTAAGATATTTTTTATAAAAAATAATTTTTTATTAAAAATAATTTTATATATTTAAATAAATTTTTTAAAACAATTATAATCTCAAAAAAAAAAATATTTTCAACTTTTTTTATAAAGAATAAAATGAGTAATTTCTGAAAAAATTAATTTTTAATTTTTTATTATATATAAGGTACGTTAATTCCAACTTTAAAAAAAATAATTTTGAAACTTAAATTTTATATATAGCTAAAAATTAGTTTTTTCATAAGTTACTCTTTTCAATTTATCCAAAAAAAAACTAAAAGTATATTTTTTTGAGATTTTGATTATTTTTAAAAAATTATTCAAAAATATGAAAATTAATTTTTTTGATGAAAAAATGATTTTTTACGAAAAAATTCTAAAAAAATACACCTATAAAATTTATGCCTCAAAAATATTTTTTTAAAAAAATTAAAATAAACACACCTTATATTACAATATCTCTTGGTCTAGGATATTAGTATCTTTTTTAATATTTTTTCATACAATATTAGGTGTTGTTGTTTGGATAGATAAGATAGAATTAAATCAAGTCAATGACATTGGATGGAGCCATTATTTTTTTTCCCTTCTAATTTAAACAGAATGAGACAAAATGAAATTAAATAATTTATAATTTTTATCATTTAATTTTTTTCTTCTGTATTTTTAAGCAGTGTAGACAAAACGGAAAACACATAAATGGATTCATATGTTTATGTTTCCCTGTGACCTCTACATTTGTCGAGAGAAATGTTTTTATTCATTCCACTAATCGATATATTTTAATATCTTATGTTTATCTTTCTCTTCTTTTTCCTTGTTTTTTCACTTTTCCTTTATATATATATATATATATATATATATATATATATATATATATATATATATATCTTGTCTCAGAATATTTGTGTATTTATAATAAAAAATAATATAAATAATACCTCTCATTTGTCGCCAATAAAAATGATTCTTGCATGTCAATTTTTTTAATATTTTTTCACATGACTTCATTTGACCAAAAAAAAAAGTGCATTTACTATATATTATTGGAAGTTTTTTTCCATGTTACGAGATATTAATGAAATTGACATTATTGTAGCTATTTTTTAATAATCAATCAGAAAAGGACATTTGACCAGGTTCATGTCTCTAGTATTTTATTTTATTTTATTTTTTGTTAAAACTAGTTTTTAATTCCCATATGTGTTCTTGATTTTGGTTTTAGTTCCTACATTAAAAGAATTTTGATTTAGGTCCTTATAATGGTATTGAGTTAATCTCTATTATTAAAAAATTATTAGATAATGTTAACTGAAGCTGAGATGAAACATGATAAAATTTGATTGATGTCATTTTGGTTAAAAAGAATGTTATTTCGATACAATTTCAATTACCTTTCTATTTCTCAAAAAAAGGCCATTTCATACCTAAAAAAGCATTAAAAAGATTGTTTTAAAACTACATTAAAAGTATATCATATCTATGTCAAATTCTATTATTTACATTAGCAAAGACTAACACCGTTTAATAATTTTCTAAAGTTAAGGAATAACTCTTTTATAGAATATCATTGTAGGGATTTAAACCAAAAAATTTTTTAGTGTAGGAACTAAAATCAAAATTTAAAACACATGTAATGACCAAAAATTAATTTTAATCGTTATTATTATTATTATTATTATTATTGTGTACATTGTTGACACTGAAAAGTAATTGCATTTTCTTGCTATAGAAAGTTTGTTAAAGAAGGTTAGATTTCTTTTGAAAAAAAGGTCAGGCGGAGAAGATTTGTTAAAAGAACTGTTATGGAAAAAAAGTAATTAGTAAAACACAAATGTGCTGGCATATACACAGCCCACAGCGCTTTAAGAAATCAATTGGGGAAAAAAGATAAAAGATGAAACGTCGCTACTTTCAGGAAAATCAAATCATTCGTAGTTCGTACGTGTGTCGTTTCTACCATGCAAATTCTTTCCTAAGAAAAAAAAAAAGTATTTGCCATTAGCCTGGTGCCAAATTCGTGCAGACCACACAGATACCTTTTCGTTTTTGACAATCTTTTCCACTTGTTCTTACCAATGTGACAAGAGACATGATAATCTTTGGTACAGGTGAAATGATCAAATAATCAAATGTTGCACAATATGTGCAGACCAAATAGTGGATCCTAACAATTCCTAAATATATGCCCATCGGGAAGGAAGGAACAAATTCAATTTTATTCGAAAGAAGGGTATATTGCTGCACAGTGCACATCCAATGTCCAATGTATAACATGTTTTTCCAATGCATCATCTAGTTTCTCTTTAGATGCGACTTTTGTCATTTTAAGAACGCATAACTTAGGGTCCGATTATACACGTGTCAAAAAAACGTTCCCATTATAAAGCATTCTTGCATATTAATGCGGAACTTATTGGTTAATCTTTGTTTTTCTTTTTCCTTAGTGCAGTAGCCATTGAAAGATTAGATTCCTTCTTTTTTCTGACCATTAGAGTGGAAATCTTTGCAATGAGTCCAAGTCCACTATCAACTAAATAAGTTAAAAAAAAAAAAGAAAAAATATTAGAGAGTCATAATTAAATTTTGTCAAAACTTAGTTAAGAGAATGATATGACATATTTATTGATTCTTAAATAAATAAATAGATCATTTTACATCATTTTATCAAATAATCATCATAATTTCTATAAAAAAAATTCTGATAATATTTTTGAATTGTGTAATATTGCTCATAAGTAAAATAAATTAAACCTTCCCCAAAAAAGGGGTTAAAAGGTGCATTTTACCAGGTCTTTCTTTTTACTCTCTCAACTCTCTTTCTCTCTGTTTTCCCCTACAACTTTGTCACGTAAAGTGTAATTAATTGAAGTGGATTTTATGATATTGCATATTTGGAAGCATGCTTTGTCTCCTGCGTGGCTTCTGCTAAAAGGCCATTTTGAAAAGAAAAATTACATGCTATATATAAAGACCTTTTCATTACATATATGTTTCGAGGACCCTCACTAATTAATATATTTAAGCAACTGTATTACATTACCCTAGGTCTCTTAAAATAACTTAATTTGCACGTTCAGACTTTTTGTTTTTTTTCTAAGGCCAAATACTTACTAAAGGCTTGCTTCTGGCAGAGGCTTCTAATAAAGTCTTTAAGAAACTCCATACTAAAAGTATGAAAGCGGAGGTGGGGATGGGAAAAAAAAAAGGAATAGAAAGCATCTGCAAAAATTAAACTCTAGTACTCTCTTTACAATGTCCCTAATTCTTGTTACCAAAGCTACCAACAAGACACGTTCAGACTTCTATTTTCTGGGTCTCATGCATATAACAGCAGTAAGCGCAACAAGCCACGAGTCCACTACCAAATCATTGCAATTGAAAAGAAAAAATGTTAAATACTGTAGTTGCTTTTGATGAAAAAAATGGTGGTAGCTTTTGATGAAATAACGGTGCAAACAAACTATGAAAACTCGAACAATGACAAAGAGACAGTGAGACATGAAGTTTCCGAATTCTAGCTAATTAGAGTATGTTATTTATACATCAAAAATATAGACTTTAAGAGTAGATTCTAATAGAATAAAAAAAGATTAAAAAAAAAGAAAAGATTTCTTTTCGGTAACCTCTAATCAAAGAAATAGTTTATCTAATAGGCTTTCTTCTAATTTGATTGAGTATTTTCCATTTACATTTATATTACGGTAAAATTTTTGAAGATTGACTTGCTATTTATTATTGATATAGAGTATTTGTTATTTGTATTTATTTTAAACTCAAATTTTCTTATCTTTTACATGGGTATATATAATTGACAATGACTATGTGTTATATCCATTTGCTACTAGACTTATTGGGTGTTACTTTAGTAAATTATCTATCAAATATTCATTTTGGAATGTGGGCTATGTGATATATTTACACGTTGGATATGATGGTTCAAAACTGATAGGGTTATTGCCTTAATATGCGAATGAGTTTTGTTATTGGTATGTGTGCAATGGTTCAATCCTTAGCCTTATTACTTGTGCAGATTTTTGGCACGAGCATGGTAAAACTTAGCTCACGGTCGTGTTGTTTTCTTATCTCTTTAGATTGCTTTTCTACGGAAACAATTTTACTAACTATATGTTTATTTTGTTTCTGAAATCATTTACCAATATCTGCTTATCTCTTCTTCTCAGCATCTCTTCTCCTCAGTTGCTTCCTATCTTTTATTCTTTGTTTTATTTTTCTCTCTTGGGTCAAATACAATAAAATATCTTGCCAATTCTCGATATCCTAGTTCTACTAGAAGAGTATGTTGTACCTTGAAGAATATCCACTGCATTAAAATAATCCTTAAGGGTAGTACATATTTACATGCCTCAGACTATTAGTGTTATTATTTTTGTGTTTCTTTTCTTTATTTGTTTTGCAAGGTCTTATTATACAACAATCTTAAGTATTTATTTTTCATACAATCTGCATGGAAGCAACCTATATACACGATTTTGACCCGGTAGATACTACAAGTATACAACTACCCAAAGACAAACACACAACATCACAAGTAGGTGTTATATTTTTGAAAAATTTTGGGTGGTGGAATCTGGGGCTACCAGGCATATTTGTGGGGGAAGGAGAGAAATTTATAAATGTAAGCGACTATGAAAGAGTTGTTGTTCTTGGTATAAGAATAATGAATTTAAAACTCACCTCTGAAAAAATACGCTCATTAAATGATGTTCTATATGTGCCTGAAATGCATCATAATTTGATATCTGTATCTGTATTTGTATTGGGTAAAGTTGGTGTTAAAGTTATTTTAATTTTGAGAATGATAAAATAATGCTATTAAAACGTGAAATTTTTGTGGGAAATGGTTGTTATGATAGTTGTTTATTCATGTTAAATGTCTCTCGTGTCATGAATTGGAAATGCAAATTCTTCTGGTTATATTGTGATTCTATGAATATCTGGCATTCTAAATTAGGACATGTTAAGTGTATCTTATATTAAAAATATGCAATATTTAGGTTTAATTTCTTGCTTTGCTACTTCAAATCTAGATAAATGTGAAATATGTGTCGAATTAAAAATAACCAAAAAATCATATCCATATGTACATAAGGAAACAAAACTTCTTGAATTAATACATTTTGATTTAGGAGATTTAAAACAAACCATGACCAGAGGAAGTGAAAGATATTATGTGACATTTATAAATGATTTTTCTAAATATACTAAGGTCTATTTAATAAGAAATAAAGATGAAACCTTTGACATATTTTTATCTTATAAAATTGAAGTTGAAAATCAATTAAATAAGGAAACTAAAAGAGTTAGATTAGATAGAGGAGGAAATATATTTTATTTAATGAATTATGTGAAAAGGAAGGAATAATTCATGAAATAATTCCACTATATTCACCTAAGTCAAATGGAGTAGCAGAAAGAAAAAATAAAACTTTAAAAGAAATGATGAATGCTTTATTAATTAGTTCTAATGCACCAAATAACCTTTGGAGAGAAGCAATATTAATAGCATATCATATACAAAATATAATTTCTTATAAGAAAACAAATAAAACTCCCTATGAATTATGAAAAGGATGTAAACCAAAATTCAATTATTTTAAAGCCTCGGCAAAAATAATGTTACTTGAGCCTAAGAGAAAGAAAATAGGATCTAAGACATCAGATTGCATGTTTATTGAGTATGTTGAAAATAGCGCTGCATATAGATTTTTAGTTTTAAAAAGTGATATTCTTGATCATAACTCAATAATTGAAACAAAAAATGCATAATTATTTAAACATATTTATCCATTAAAATTAGAAAAAATTCCAAATGTTCCATCTCAAAATATTTTTGATAACATATGTGAAGATTTAAGAAGAAGTAAAAGACAAAGATTTTACATTTTTTTATTATTTATATTTATTTCAAACTCAAATTTTCTTGTCTTTTACATGGGTATATAGTTGATAATGACTATGTGTTATAAAGTGATTGGGTTATTGCCTTAATATGCGGATGAGTTTTGTTGTTGATATGTGTGCAACGATTCAATCCTTAGCCCTATTACTTGTGTAGATTTTTAGCACAAGTATGGTAAAACTTAGCTCATGATCTCGTTGTTCCCTTATCTCTTCATATTGCTTTGCTTTTTAACGGAAACAATTTTACTAACTATATATTTATTTTCTTTTAGAAATCATTCACCAATATTTGCTTATCTCTTTTTCTTGGCATCTCTTCTCCTGGGTTGCTTCCTATCTTTTATTCTTTATTTTATTTTTCTCTCTTGGGTTAAACACAATAAAATACTTTGCTAGATCTTGACATCTTAGTTTTATTAGAAGAGTTTGCTGCACCATGGGAGATATCTATTGCACCGAAATAATTCTTAAAGGCAGTGCATAATTGCATGCCTCAGATTATTAATGTTATTATTTTTGTGTTTCTTTTCTTTATTTGTTTTGCAAGGTCTTATTATACAACATGAATAAAATTTTCTAAAGTGAGAATAATTATAAAGTGAGAAAGTGGATATTCACGTACAGTGAATGTTATTGATTTAAAATTAATAATACTTGATTTTATAATTATCTTCATTTTAGAGGATCCAAGTCTTATTTGTTAAAGTAAGTACTCATTCAAAATTTACTAATGATATATAAGGTATTATATATTGGAAACAATTCGGTTAAAATTTATATCAAGATTTAACATCAGTCATTAAATAAGTTAAATAAAAACGAAATAACTTTGAATTACATGACAATAGAAACTGGCAAAACAAATGAAAAAAAAAAAAAAAATACAAAACACAAGTGTTGGTCGGAAATATGAGATAATATAGTAGATTACATAGCATAAGCAGTCAACGGCCACTTTTTTATGTAGTATAGGATTTTGTGAAAAATGCTTTCTTATCATCAACCATTTCCTTTTGCTAAAATAAATACCTATCTCAATCAGAACCTCCGATCAGGAGGTAACCTTTCAGTTTGTAGGTTCATTACTTGTAAAAGAAAAATTAAAGATACAGGATGCGAGTAACAACTAAAAAGCACGTGTGCAAAACCTAACAACTAAAGTAGGTTTCATTATTTAAATGAAACATTTAATTTTGGCAAACAATTCCAAGATAAATGCAAACGCTGGAGCACCTACCAGACACCAGGTCATAGAAAACAACAATTTATTGGTAAGAGTAAAACCACAAGTCTGCAACCTATTAACACTTCAGCCATTCACTTATAATTATTTTTTTAGCAAAAAAAATTTTGTCCACAATTATCTGGCGTTTGAGAGTTTTAAGGTAATAATAATTAACTTTTTCCAATTTCACTCTTACTCTTATTCGCTCATCTACTTATAATAAATGTTTTACAATTTCCTTAAAAAAGAAATTTTGTCAAAATAGTCTAAATTGTTTTTATATTTAAGCAATTTTAATGATTTTTTTATTTGTATGTCAAAACTTAAAAGACAGATATAAGTGGACGAAATGAGTACATTTAAAATTGTGGTTCATGTTTGAAAAAGCATGGTATTGAAAAGTTGCTTCTAAAGTGGTATGTAGCATTGCGCCCATTCCAATCACTACATATCATTTCAATTAGGTATGGCAAAAATGTTAAAATGATATGGCATGATTAAATGCTAGTTAGAATATTTTATCAATTAAAATCTTTTATTGGTTATTAAATGTAAGAATAATGTGGCATAATTAGTGAATTTTAGATAAATAAGTAGATTTTATTACTACATTTCATTCAATCAAGTGCCACCATAATTTTTATAGAAGAAAAGATATAGTTAGATTATTCTAATAACTTTGTGCCATTCGTTTTCTATTAGTATTGTACTAATCTATTAGAAAATCATTCTCATCAGTAGGGATGTTTGCGATACGATTTTTTGTTTTTTGGTATATCAAAAAATAAAAAACAAATAGCTAACTCCTTAAATGGTAGGCACTTGCCAAACTAAAATAGAATCCACCTCAGCTGAACCAGCTCTAGCCTGGAGATCAACACAAAAATTAGCTTCTCTAAAAACATGCACCAGAGATACTCTTAATTACGAGACAGCAGCCCTCTAATCTCACATATGATCGCATGGTAAATGTGGTGAATCTCCATTGGACTATTGACAAGCCAAACGACCTTAGCAGAGTTCGTTTCACACACAATATTGCTAAAACGGTCTTGCCATGCTAGATGTAGGCCATGAAGCACTGCCGATAGCTCAACCAACAAGTTAGTAGCTACTCCAATATGTCCTTGAAACCCTAGGATCCATGTTCCTTTGCAACCTCTAAATAAGCCCCCCAAACCAACATGGCCAAAATTTTCCATTAAGCTCCCATCAACATTTAGTTTAATGTTTCCCTTTGTAGGCCAAGTCCAGTGCACCAATCTTTCCACTAAGATTGGATTCAAAATTTAAATTAAATTGATCTAATCTAGTCTAATCCAAATTTTTGTAATTTTAATTAATTTTCGATTTAAGTTGTTTTGGTTTAGCAATTTTGATTGGGTTAAATTGGATTTAAACACTTCTATTCATAAGCTCTAGAGCACAATGCAACAAAGATATAACAAATTTGTGATATCTATATTTGACTATGGAGTTTGCTATTAAGTGTCATTCAATTATCCATATTATGTTATAATATATATCAATAGTTTTATGTTTGAAACTAAGGCATTTCTGCAAACACCAATCAGCAATAATATATATTAATGTAAGTTTTCAGGATATATCAAGTGACAGCAATAATATATATTGATAAATAGTCAAGATTTAAAATTATTTAAAGGTCATATGATCACTTAAAAAAATCACATAACCTTATATTTTAATCTTGACATGAATGGTAAGATTCAATAGCCAAGATTTATTTCTTACAATTAACTACTCGTTTCACTTGATCCTCTCCCTATAAGTTTTAATTATAAGAGTTGCACAGAAAAAAATCAAGATCATTACTTTACGTGACTAAATTAAATGGAGAGAAAGAGAAGAACGACGAAGGGTACATATAAGTATGCGTATTGATCGGTGAATATTTCTTTTTGGGTCTTATACCACATTTATTTCCACATCCTTTAGGTATGGTTTATGATATTTGAATATAGTTATTAGGCGTAATCTTGGACATCATTGTATGAAATGTGCGGTAAAAAACACAATTGTTTATATATAGAATTTTTTATTCAATCTCTTTTTTTCTATTCAAAACATAGGATGTCCAAGATAATATTCGTTATGCATGTAAAAATAAAAAAATAAAAAATAGTTGCTATGTACGATGAAAGAAAAAGCGACAAAAAGATGCTCGAAATCAAATTAATCAATGAAATAATTTGTAAAAGAATATCAAAATTCAAGAGAAAGAAAAATGATAAAAAGTAATAATCACTCTGTTCATTTGCTAATACAAAATTCATTGTTAGCTATGAGTTTAGGATGAATACTCGTTAATAGTGATATCGATTTTTTTTATGTTAAAAAATTGCATCATCCTATCAAACCGTTTATTCAAAGGTACGGGTCTGATTTTATACACATGATATGAGAACTATTGTATAGAGTTTTACGAAACGATTAAAGTGAAAGTGAAAGCTTACTATCGTTTCCTAACTATGTATTTTGTTGTGGACAGCTCGAATACCATCGATCAATACCACAGTTGGTGCCTTCCCCCCCCCCCCCCTCTTTTCTCTTCTCTCTTCTCTCTTCTCTCTTGCTCTCTTTCTCTTCTTTTCCTTCCTTCCTTCCTTCCTTCTTTCCTTCTTTTCTCTTTTTTATAGGTTCTACTCTCTTTAAATTTCTAAATTAGTGATGTGTAATAATTTTGAATTTGGACCTTTTAAAATGAGAATAATTATAAAATATGTAACAATTAGATTATTTTTATGGGATCCATACATAATAAAAAGGTGACTTTTATGATAAAGATGATAAAAATATCTTCGCATAAAGATTGTCTTTACTTTTTATGTGTGGACCTAATATTTTGTGTATGTCATGTGAAGAGATTTTTGTCATCTTCATCATAGAATCCATTTAATAAAAATTATTTCTCTGAAGATAAATAGCCTTTCATTTTTTCTTTATTTTACAATTATCCCTATTTTAGAGTGTCTTATTTCAATAGTTTTTGGCCAATCCACGATGTGAGGTTCCTTTCTCCAGCACTACTTTCCCTAAAAGTTTGTAAGACTACACAATTTTTGCATTTGATAGGGTAGCAGCGGAAGCGGGACCAATCACGTGTTGTTTATAAAAGCCAAACCATAGGAGAAATGAAGAATAAATCATACGAGAAATGAAGAGCATCCAGTTAACATGTTAGATATAAAACACAATCATTCTTTTGTGTTAAATTTAAAATATTATTTAACACAGCACTGAATACTCGTGGGAGTTGGGACACTCTAAATATGACCTGTAACTCCAATCGAAGCTGTCCCTTCACATGCATATGATAGACATCCACGAAACATAAAGAAGTTGAGCTGCATCTCTATTTTCGTTGGAAAATGCTATTTGCACATAGAATTTAGGCAATTTTTTTAAGATATAGTAAAATGACTGATAATATATGATTTTTTTATTAAATTCACTATTTACATAGTTAAAATTCATAATTATTAAGAGTTTAATAGGTATGTATTAACAGTGTAAAACTGACAGTGTAAAATAGTTTTACACTGTCAATCAATAGAAATAAGGGAAAATAAGAAATTATGGTGGGTCCCTCATTATAATGGGTAGTTATTTGTATGAGTTGGCACTTTCCACTATTTCTATTGACTGACAGTGTAAAACTGTTTTACACTATCAATGCATTTAAATTAAATTCAATTATTAATATATAATTTTTCAAATTATTTTACAAATAAATTCACCACTAACATAGTTGAAATTACCACTTATTTATATGTTATTCTACATATTACCAAAAATAATATATATACACCATCACTACTACAAATAGTGGTGACTCAAGTTAATTAAAGCCCTTTAGACTCCAACTAATCTGATTTGAATCAGATTAATTTATTATAAAGATAAAACTAATTTAATATTAATTTTTTCTATATCCAAGACTTGTATAAGAAATTTTGCTTATGAAAAATAAGAGTCAAATCATTTGAACGAACCAAGCGTTAGTGATAATAAACGCTTCTTAATGTACACTCTTTAGATAACATGTTAACAAAATCTTCTCTATAAATGAAGAAGCACTATATCGGATCATAATTTTTATGATTAACAAGAAGTATTCCGGAATACTGTATTTTGTGACTTATGAAATCTTCAAAGTTAATGATGATACATTGTTACGATACATCAATTGTTCCCTAAATTATATATACACGTGTATCATAGGAGATCTGTGCTTATTGTATGAAGGAAGCAATGCCTGAAAGATCGAGAGATTCCAGTCAATTTCTAGTTCTAGATCAATCGGTTCAGTTTGTGGCGGTAGTTGATCCATCATTGGTAGCTCGCAACCATTTGCCGAGTTGGAACCTGGTTACAAGAAAGATGCCCATATTGAGCCAATACTAGAACTTTGTAGAGTTATGCTTATAGTTAGAGTTTTTATTTTTACTTTTATTTTTGGTAATACTTGTTCTTAGAGTAGATAGACATTGAGGGGCAAAAGCCTTAAGTCAATTTTTTAGGGGGTGCAAAGCCTTAAGTTAAATCTAACTCTACTTTTTTTATGCTCGACAATAATAGTTTTAAATAAATCCATCAATAGTCTTTCACAATAATTTAAAAATAAGAGTTGTTTAGTTTAATAATTTTTCTTGTAGTCTTGTCAGTTGCTAATGGACCGTTTGGTTAAGATCTCTTGTAGTTTAATAATTTTTCTTGTACTCTTATCAGAAACATGAACAAAGAAGATATTCGATATATGTCATCAACCACAAATTTTTTAAGATTTTACTTTTGTCAAAAATTGATTTAATTGATTCAATCCACACGGTTAGAAATGACCTTGGCTTAGATTGGACTCAAAATCTAAATTAAATGAGCCTAATCGAATATTATTTGATTCTAGCGTCAGTAGCTTAATTACTAAGAATTAGGGATATTTAAAGAAAATAACGGAATTTAATCCTACCTATATTCTTCATCCAAAATTTTCTTCTCTTATCTCTTACCCTCCCCTTTCTCCCATGCATGTCCCATTCGTAGACTTCTTAGGAGCTGGTGTCATTAAGAGGAGGCCCTTTGACTAGACCCATAGGGTAATCATAGGCTTTATCAAGTATATAATTAGTTCGCCTTTTTTATTTAAAACAAATTTAAATTGAGCCACAAATACCTTTAGTTGCTAAGTTATACAGGTTTACTCCCATACTCAGAATGTAAGACTATGCTACCTTGAGTGTATGCACGACATTTTATGTTAGCCCACATAGAACACTAGAAATTATGTTACTAATTGGTTTATTTTTTCTTTTCTCAATAAGAGAAGTAATTTTTCGATAAAATATTTCTTAACTTTATGTATCTTATTTAGATAAGCTTTTTTAAAAAATAAGATAATCAATTTTTATTTTTTTTTAAGAAAACATGTTAGAAGTTGTTTTTAGTTTTACTTTTACTTTCAATTTTTGTCTTAAAAGTATTTTTTAAAAAACTTATTCAAATGCACCCTACATCACACCTCGTGATTGTTAACAATTTAAATGTAAACGACATACGAGAGTAGAGAAGTCTCAAATATATATTTCGAGGATCAGAAGTTCAGAGCAGAAATGATTAAAAAAAATTAACCATTTTGCATCCCAACATCACAGTTACATGAAACACAAAGTCATGTGCATCAAAGCATCACATGCAAGTACTTTTAATTTTATATGTATATTCCTCCAATAAGTTATTATACTCTGAAGGTTTTATATTCAAATTAATTAGATTGGAAAACACATTTTTCGCAGTGAAAATATCTTATCAGAACAATAGAATAGAAAAGCCATCTTCGACATGCAGCTAAACAAGAAAGAATATGAATAAGAATCCAATCCACCACATATATAGCATTTGGGCTAAAGCACTCAAAGGGGTATATGTTCAGTAATATGCTTAGAACATCTTGGTTTGCTGGCCAAAACGATACCGATTGTGAACAAGAAGACGATGACTGGTAGAATCTACCATGGCAGTGGCATTCGGTTTTTGATTTGATCTACTCCATGATATTGAAATGGATGAGTATGAGGTCTTATCGAACTCACTGGACATATTAAAATGTTACTTTCCCGAATCATGCAAGCACGGTTCGACTTCCACCAACCCAAGCCATATTCTGTTGCAAGCATGGAATATGTCTTAAGATCGAGCGTACAACAGAAATAATAAAGAGAGTATTTAGATAAATGTCAATGTCCATTATGCGAGGTCTTGGATTTAAAAGATTGTTTCATTTGATCAAAGGTGGAGACGCATTAGACCAAAAAAGAAGGGTGGAGACGTAGAGTTGTGTCACTAGTATTCTTTAACTGTAAATTTCATCTCGCTCTCAATCGGGGTGTCCTCATTAGAATCACCGGTTACTACTATTGTTAATCATTAACTTATGCGCCTGTTCCTTTTCGAATCATCCAATTCATTCAGAACATAATTGAACCTGCCAAGAATTGAAGTATAATGGCCAAAATAAAATGCATATATATTAACATTTCTAACATTTGTCTATGTGTCAAATTAGGGTGTAACTATAGTGACTCACATTGGCCGGCCATAATTATTTTTCCTCTTTTCTTTCTTATTTTGGTTTTCCTTTTTGGAGTGTTATTGAGGGAGTTATTATTATCCTTAATTTTGGCGGCAGTCTCACTGTTTTATTTTTTTTAATTCATTATTTAATATTTTTTATCTAATAAATAATTCAAGTTTATTAGATCTTAAATGTATTTGTCCAAATCTGTTGTTTCCTATTGAGTTCCATATAGATTAGGTATATAGCCTAAATGAATAGCCTTTATAAACATTTGAATAATTTTTTTTCCCCTTAAACTAGCTTTTGAGGAGAAATTAAGACTTTTATCAATGGC
The DNA here is from genome assembly GCA_031439595.1 of Pterocarpus santalinus. Classification (NCBI taxonomy): domain Eukaryota; kingdom Viridiplantae; phylum Streptophyta; class Magnoliopsida; order Fabales; family Fabaceae; genus Pterocarpus; species Pterocarpus santalinus. The sequence continues at coordinate 67,920,383 of CM062532.1, forward strand.
AAATCTAACACTTTCTACGACTTTGAGAAATTTACCTAATCACCATCCAACTCAAAAATTGCGTGAACTTCAAAACACTTTTAACGTTGTTATTATATGTATTCCATTTATTGTAGAATTATTTAATATTCATTTTAATCAAATTTAACTATTGGCCCGTCTGAAAATTTAACTCTCTGTAAAACACAATAGCATCTGTTTGGTTCATATAGCATATGCTATCTTGTTCATATAGCGGATCCTACCTAATGGAGAAATACTTTTATTGTTGTAGAATTCAATTTAATTGCTGCTTAAATGGGATACGCTGTACACATGACTTAGTCTATTTTAATCTCGGGGCCAAACATAACTACCGTGAATGCAGGGCTTGTTTCACGGGCAGTATAATTTACAGGTCGACATCTCGTATCCACTAACTCTATAAAATCTCTTTCTAAACCATTCTGGATTTTAAGATTCTTATCCAGACAAAAGCAGGCAGAACCATATAATAAATAAATCATCAAACTATTTGTTTGCCCAACTGACAACTCCCTGTCTGTTTTTCTAACTTGTTTTTGGCCCTTTCCACTACTGCGCGTCCAAAGAGAAAAGGGGACACACACACCCACACACATATATACATTAGGTCAGCCTTTTTTCTTTTTGAAAGCACATTTTTTTCGGTCAATATGTATGATATGTATCATGCGTTGGATCCATGAGAAGAGCCCCGGTTGGGTAACAGGGTAAGATTAAACGTAAATAGGTCCGACCAAAAAAAAAGAAAAGGGGGAAAAAGGGAACTATTCCTAAAACAACAAATGGTAGATATTAATTGGACGAGTGCTGTTACTTAGTACCAAAAAATGCAACAAAAATCATACGAAAAATTACGTGTTCCTGTAAAAGTTAAAGAAAGGTGGTAATCATGAATAGAAAATAATAATAATAATAATAATAATAAAAGAAGTAAAACATGGATATCTCAAAAGCAATGATTGGTGCTGAGGGTAGGTTCATCTTATAAACTCCCAAGTAGAGCAGTGGCTTTATCTCGCAAGATCTGCCACGCTACCATGACATGCCTCTCTTCTGTCAGCGGTGCTCCTACTGCAAAACGTAGAATGAATTCACCTGATAGAACCTGCGCATATTGGTTTATCATCAAGGGTAAGAAAATAAGCGAAAAAAGAACAACACTATGAACATAATTTATGCATACCGTGTGTGTTATGAAAACACTTCCTGTTGAATTTACTGAGTCAAGTAGATCACGATTTAGTTTATTCCCGTGATCTTCTAAGTTAGGAGGAGGCAGAAGCCGAAAACAGACTAAAGAGAATGTGCGAGGTGCAACAACCTGCATGCATAATTTGCAATTTTTTCATGGCACATGCAGAGAAATAAGTAGAACAAGTTATTGAGATGAGAAATTCACAATTGGCATATTAAAAAAAATTATGTAAAGCAAACTCTCATAGCATATTATATTTGTCTGTATGATGCATTAAAAGAGATCTAGATGTCAATGATTAAAATATAAACATGATTTATGATAGAACATTGTAGCGTTGTCTGATCCATGTAGTCGACTCCATGTTATATATGATACACTAAGCAATTAAATTAAGAGATGACAGAATCAACCTTTTCATAGAAGAGAGAATACCTTGAATCTTGGGTCCTGACCAACAAGCTCCTCAAAATAGGCAGCCATCTTAATGTGGTTTCTTATGTGATTTCGCAGACCTTCCAATCCATAGAGACGCATCACCATCCACAGTTTTAATGATCTGGATCCCAGCGTGTCAATATGCAATGTTACAAATTTGCTGGTAATTTATGGATCTTTTAAGGTTTATAGTGTTCTTTTTTTTTTTTTTTTTTTTTTTTTTGTCTTAATTAGAAAGAGATAATACTATGAGGTTAATAAAAGTATTGACTACTGAAGTTCTTATTACCTCCTGAATGGGGAAGGGAAGAAGGAAGGAAACCAGTAGAATATACATATCAATAAAAATCCATGAAACATTAGGAATCATGATCACATGCACATTGACCAATATACAAACAATTATAGGGGGGTTGAGGATTCGAATGTATGAACAATGCTGCTTTATGTAAGCACTCATTTATATATGCATGGAATTCTCCTTCTACATAAATAATTTAAGTTCAAAGAGGAACAAAGATTCAATGCCACAAACATGTAAATCTGTCATTAGAAAGCAATGACAAGTGTTTCTGAAGGACAACTTTCACATACAAACCTAAAGCGGCGTCCAAGAGGAATTTGCCAATCTTTGTAATCTATGACATTTCCTTCAGAGGCCTGCAAATGCAATAATACAAGCAGACAATTAGACCAGATACCAGTATCTACAACATTTCAGATCACATGCTTCTTGCTACTAAATAATAAATATGTTGCACACGACTCTGTTCCCTCAAGATAAAACCTCAAATCCATGAAAGGTAGATGAAGCTAAATTAACATAGATATAGATGAAAAAGAATTGGGAAATAAATTCTTCCTGGTTCTTTTCTTGATCATCAAATAAGTGTTCAATTCTAACTACTCATTGCATTTGAAGCACCTCACTGTAAGAAGAGAAAAAAGAGGAGGAAAGACATCACAGATGCCGTAAATCTGTTTTCTCGCTTTCATCTTCCTTCTTTTTTGTTTCTCCCTACCTTAACGGCAATGTAAGGCAACTCTGTATAGTACCAAATTAGAACAACCAAATTCTGTACCTTGATACATATTTATTTATCATGAGTTCCTTCAAAGCAGAATACTTCTTTCTTCATGACATAAATTGAATAACCATTAATATGCTTCAAATTTCTTCTAGCCCAAAGAACCAACTTATAAATTTAAATTGATATTCAAATGTGTAATGGCATAGAAATTGATGATTGAGAATAGAAGATAACCTAGATGGATGGCATGAAGTTTAACAACATCTATGAAAAGCCAAAATTCAAGTAACAAAACCATAAAAGCTACAGAGAATGAAAATAAAATATGCTCCAAACAATGAAAACTAAGAAAGGTGATTCAAAATCAGAACAAAACTTCCATACAGACCACAAGCACACAAATAGAAACTTACCTTGTTTTTCAGATATTCAGGGTTCGTAGATAGTGACTGAATCAAAGCACTCCTGTCCTGTATCAACTCATCATCAATTTGACTTATGTACATTCTTGTTTACAAGTAAATTGAAATGTTAGTTACAAATAAAGATGCAGAGAGATTGAGAAAATAAATGTGTATTACAGACACCTTAACCCAGAGTAGTGAACAGTCAAAGTTTGTCAGAAACCATTTATGCGCATTCATGTTAAATGAGTCTGCTTCTTCAACACCATCAATATGGTGTCGGTACTCTGGACATATACAAGCACTTCCAGCATAAGCAGCATCAACATGAAACCAAATTTTGTTGGCCTGCCAAGAAGACATGGACAACAAGCATTATCAGATGTACAACTCTCCAAGACGCATTTAAAAAACTTGTCAAACAAGAGTTTATGTAGGTCATTTCATAGGCAATCTTGCAAGAGCTTGTAAGAATGGAGGTGCTAGCGATCAAACTACGGAGCACTTGACCATGGAGGTATCGAGTACACAGCAAGGAACCAGTCATCCTACAAGCCTAAGCTGTTGGATAATGGCCTAAAATAGCTTTTAAGCCTAACAGTTAGCAAACTGATGTCCCTAATTCTTTCTTTCAACTCCCCAAGTCTAGTTATGTCCTCAAGTTTCTAACTTACTGGATAATCACTTCTTATTTTCATCTATCTAGCTGCCTTCTAGACTCCTAGTTCCTTTTTTTTTTTTGGCCCTTCTTGTGGTGTTGTTATTCCTCACTACAATGCATCCATGTTATTTTAGCAAGTTTTATTACAAACAATCAAATATATTATTACCTTGGCAATTTTTCCCAATGCTGGCAGAGGATCAACAGCTGTTGATGAAGTGGTACCAACCTGCATTTATAGATGCAGAGCTTATGTGTTCAATGCCAGAAACTTAATATCCACCAAAAATAATGTCAAGAGTTGCCTAAAATTGATGTAAAGACTCATATACATCTCCATTTGTCAACAAGGATATAGAACCAACATTAGCGCCAACCATAGAGTTTCAGTTGATAAAAGCTGACCATTTTAATTTTCCATTTAGTACTAACTTGAGACTTAATACCATTGTAAAAGTCAACAGGCATAATATTCACTATGAAACCACCTTTATGTAAAATTCAAGATCCAAAATTATTGTTGAGGTTATCAGTATCTGGAACTACATCTGTTCCACAGCAACAAACATCTAAAACATAGTTACAGGTAACAACATGAAGAAGGATATGTTATCCCTTGACCCAATGATCGTATGAATAGCGTAGTTTCTGATTTGCATATTTGATAAGCAGGTAAGCTAAAATCAAAAAGAGGAAGAGATATATTGCATGCAAGATGCGTGCACACACTCAGAGGAGAAAGCAGGACGGTTAAGTAAGTTGATGCAATGTGTAGTAGTTTGTGACAAACTGATATCAGAAGCCTTAATGCTTACAGTAGCACATATGAAAACAGGTATAAAACCGCTGGCAATGTCACTTGAAATTGCTTCAGAAAATGCATCAGGAGAAAGTGCATAATTTGTGGAAGAATCAGTTTTAAGCAACCTGCAAAGCTCAGGATTAAGTCCTGCTATCTGCCAATGAAAAGTGAAAAAACCATTATAATGAATCATTCATAATAATGCAATCTTAAAGTATGCAACTAAGCAATACAAAAGAGTACTGCCATTCCAGAATGCAAGGTTCAATTCGAAGACTCATCCCATGAATATCAAATAGCTTCTTTACCACGTGTGTCATCTAAAGGGATAAAACAGTGTTTTTATAGAAACACAGTAAAATACCAAAGGACTGGATATCAGACTATCATTTGACCAAACATTGTGTAAATAACCCAACTTTTTAATACGGAAGATAGCACTGCTCCAATCAGACATTAACTACTAATGTGCAATAGGATAAATAAGTTTGAACTTCATGATCTTGGTTTCCATTAGATGATTTCAAGTGAGACAGTAAAGCAGCATATCCGAAGGTTTAGAGGTTAAAAAACATGATAATCATACAATTAGGGATATATAATTATAATTTTGTTTTGATTTGAAGGGGAAAGAAAAACCATTTAAGTCCATCACTCTGTAAACTATTTTCAAGACAAACAATGATTGTTGCATTGAAAGATGATAGTTGCATCAAAAGATAATCAGTTCTTTTCTCTATATGAAATAATAAAAACAAATCCAAATCTGGATATAGGCCTCCATGACAAAAATAGTAACGATAAAACAAAAATAAAAACTTGTACAAAAAAGCAAAAATCGAAGAGAAGTTAAAAAAAAAAATGCTTGATATTTTCAATAAGTCAGAGTCAGAAAGCCATGAGTCATCAACAAGGTTGGTAGCAATCTTGACAGCAATAAGGAAACCCTATACCATTGATCACATATGAGAAGAAGGCCCTTTTCAATTCTCTGTATCAATGAAGGTACCTGGCAGGCTTTTACTAAAGAAGAATGTGTTTGATCAGATGCATATGTCACAAGCTTAGGAAGGGCACTCTTTCCAACCGTCCTTAAGATCTTGTCACGAGCAGCCAACAGGACAACTAGTACCGCTTCACTCGCTGTTCCATGTATAACTCCACCACCTTGCCCTGCAATGTAATTTCTAAAATGAATTCCCATGTTTCACAGGTTTACATATCATAGTATTGGAGTTTATATCAAATAAATTATTCATATTCCATTTTGGCTCAAAATTGTAATATCCTTCAAATTCATTCAAGACATAGTTTAATGAAGTCTCAAGCATGAGTTTACATTACAACATCATCCAAACTCATGGCTGAAATCTCATAATGCAAATTGACCTGAAAGAGTCCTAATTCCTAAATCGTGGAACCGTGCAATTTTTATTTCTTTTTTTTTCCCCCTTTCATTTTTATTGTGTAGGTCAATAAAAGAAAGATATCTACTAAGAAAAGCATAGAGGGCATAAGAAGTAGAGAAGTCCATGAACTATTAAAGAAGAATAAGACAGGCAAAGTGTGACTCACATTCTAAAACTAAAACAGGAAGAAATCACAAAGTACCCTAAGGAGCCAAAAGGAGGAAGTATTAAGAAGTAAGAACTTCATCAGTTATTTGTTTAATTATCAACTAAGACATCATTTGGAAACACTGCCTCTTCTATTTCAGACGCAAGACAGAACATACATGTTTATTTACTAGAGGCTAGAGCTTAGAAGAAACAAAGTAGTGGGTACCATGTCTCGCACGGAATTATTTCAAAGAAATACAGCAGCTCCAAGACCTTACCAGTAGAATAGAAATCATCCGGCAGCTTAAATGCCTTAGCAAGCCAGTCCAGAACAATGGTTTCAAGTTCAGTTGCAGCAGGAGAAGTTATCCAGCTGAAACCCACAATGTTAAGACCAGCACTGAGCATTTCTCCTAGAAATCCAGCAATGCTACTGTTGGAAGGAAAATATGCAAAATAATTGGGGCTTTGCCAGTGTGTCACCCCTGGTAATATCTTTTCCTGTATATCTACAACATGACATATGGTTCAGCCATCTCCAAGGGGGGAGAAAAAAAATGCGAGCATCACTCATATGATTCTGTGACATACAAAATATGACCAACAATAATGATGATGATGATGATAATACTAATAATAAATTTTGAAACGTTGCACAAAAGAAAAAGTGAACTCAGAAATCTAAGTAAGAAATTTCACCATTCAAAACATGCTGCAATGGTTCAGGATAATTAGGAGCAGAATCTGGTAAAAGCTTCCCAAGATAACCTGGCTGCAAAAGGGACGAAATCGAACATCGTATTCACAATGATTACAGGTATAAAGTATCAACATAGTACATAGGGTTATGATTTAGATAGGACACCATAATAAACATATAATTCTTTTTTCTTTTCCAAGAAGTTTAGTATCACTGTTAAATGTACACAATAATATCGTTTAGCTGTTATTAGTACAGAAACATAACAAAGAATGAGGGAATTGCACAAACCTCAACTTGGCTGAGAACTGGGAAATTCTCGATGGTTTTGTAGTAATCAGCAATGAAATCAACCATCTTGTGCGCGTGCTCTCTGAGTTGCTCGGCGTCCATGGGCCTCAACCCACTTTGTTTTTCTTCCCTGTACATCACAACTCCAATCACAATCACAATAACAATCACATCGCATGTAATCAATGTCAGTAACTAATTAACCACTACTCTATACATAGATTAAACCGAACAAAACAAACAATAAGATAGCATCATAAGAACAAGAGTTTGATAAAATTTGTGACTCACATTATGAAGAGTACTTGGAACTTGGAGTGAGTGAGTGAGTGAGTGAGTTCAGTTGAGTTGAGAGAGAGAGAGAGAGAGAGAGAGAGAGGAGCAAGTAAATACTATCCTATGCTCTGTTGTAAACTTGAATGCAGTACTTGTTTTGTTTTGTGGAGAAGGAGCGCGACACAACATTCGATCAACACAACGTAAGCCATCCACTCATCGTAACAAAAACAACCTGCCCATATTGTTTTTATTTTGGTCATGACATGCCCACATATTCTTATTATTATTATTATTATTTAGTCGCTATGCCCGCATTGTTTTATTTTATTACAAATGAAAGGAAAAGGAGTTGGGCCGAGAACGAAACGGTCCACTATGTGATCCCAACTTTTGGGCCAAGAGCGACCCAAATGTAATGTTGCTAATAACTAAGATGACTTTCTATCTTATATCTTATAACTTTAATAACTAACTCGTCACCATGAAAATTCTCATATACAGATAAATTTTCTTTCTATTTTTCTGTTATGACGAATATTTTAAAAAATATGTATATTTTGTGTAACATTGCTCATTCGAATGTTACATTGGAATTTCACATGTGGAATGCAGTATATCAACCTCATAAGATTTTTATGTAATTAATAATTTATATTTATTGTTTTTGATTGACTATGAGCCGAAGCCCACTATATTTCTTTCTTCTTATACGTCTATTCAATTTGTCTTAAAATTTAACATACATATCACGAAAATAAATCACATAATTAAAACAAAATTCATAATGCTTAACATTAGAAGGATTCATTTACTATATCAATGTCATACATACTATCTATCGTATTATGATACATTTGAATTGGTAAATAAAAGAATACAAAAATTTTTATTTAAAAAAAAATACATAAAGCTATGCTGATATTTTCTTACAAAATATTGAGTGGAACATCCTATAAGAAAAATCTGAACTGAATTCTTAGCGTCTTTGAAAATTAAACATTTTCACTGATATGGCAAATGAAAATGCGAAAAGTGCTCCAAATCCAACAATGACAGCCGCAACCACTCCCAAGAAATCATGCTTGAAACCAAAGTAATTTCTCAAAAAGCCTTCAATTGTTGTATTTCCATCACTTGATTCAATGCTTCCATTCATATCTCCATATTGTGATGCCACCAAACCATACAAACTCCAAGCTACTGGATTTGCCCAATAGTACCATCTCCACCATACCGGAATACTCTATTAGCCCATGCAAAACAGACAAATAAATAAATGAATAAATAAAATTAATTAACTATGCAATCTTATGGTTAGAAAGTAGCAACATGCATGCACTTAATGTGAAAGGAAGCCAAAACTTACTGGTCTTGGGATTATGAATCCTGAGAAGAGATTCCATACTGCAAAGAAAGCAGAAGCAACTATAGTGGAAATGTGCTGGTTTGGAGTCATAGCCACTGACATCATGCCATAGTAGGTGAAGTACAGGAAGGTAAAATACATGAAGAATAGGTACCACAAGACTTTAGTCACAGTCCACTCAAAACCAATCATTGCATAAATTATAAAGCCATAGACCACAGCTTGTACAAGAACATATGGGACCTCAATTAGAACCTGCAAGAGAAGATGAAAATCAGAAAGGAAAAAGCAAATTATTTACACATAATGAATTAAAATAAAGGTAAAATATTAGATAGCAAGAATTTTTTGCTAGAATGATGTCTGAATGGTCCTCACTACTTTGACTCATCTAAATACTATCTTTGAATTTTGACAAAATTTTGAAAAAATAAAATAAAATAAAATTCTGATGGTGTAACATTATCATACAGCAACAACTATGTCTTGGGATTAGGTGGGGAGTAACATTACTCGAAATTGATTAAAAAAAAATGCTTTTTAACGAGGAATTGCTTGCCTGAGCAAAAGCATATGGCAAAGCTGAATACATTCCAGCAGCTCTTTCCCTATAAAAGACTGTTCGCTCAACAGCAACCACTGGCTGCACTGCATTAGCATTCTTAACACCAATAAGGAGAACAGCGGCATACATGGAGCCCATAGCATTGAAAAGATCTTGTTGCTTTCCACTGCAATGATTAGGGTGAAAATTTACTGTTAGATCAAAGAATCAAACGCAAATTACATAACACAAGAGTCTGAAGCCAAAACATTTCCTAGTTTCCATTTTGATCTTACATTTTGGAGCCAAGGTTCCAAAACATGCTTCCAAGCAACAAAGCCACAGCGGTTGAGTAAAGAAACCTTATGGCAGTGTATAGAGGATTGCGCCAGTAAGACCAATGTTGCTTCCACAAGCAAGCCATGCATTGTGTGAAGAAGGACCTTGAGTACTGTGAAGTAAAATAAAGGTCTTTTGAACCAGGAGCTGGAGTACTCAGTTCTTCAATAAGTTCTTTGTTTCTCCTGAAACAAAATGCCAATGACCAGTTTATATCAGCAAACATTCTATGCAGTGAATAAAAACTACAAGAAAAATATTCTTGTACTTTTTGCCATTAATTGCTCTCTAGTAGATTATTTTATAATTCTATAGTTTGATTAGACTTCATACAATAGAAAATACCTGTATAAATCTGAGTTTTTGTACGCCTCAGAAAAATCAATCCCCAATTCCTTTTCTTTAGCTGATGTGGTGACTTCCAACATCCATGTTGCTGGATTATAGCCATCTTTTATCTTACTAACACCTTGGATTCCCTTCAAGATGAACATGTGCACATGAGTGAAATTTTTATTGGATGAGAAAGACCTGAAATTAAACATGCAATTCAATATTCCCAATTTTTCATACAATTTCCATTATTTTCTACCTCAAAGTAGCTAATTAAAGTGGAAGAATGATGTCCAAGTGGCCCCACATATATCTCTTGCCCTCCTTGCTTCATTAGCAAAAGCTGCATTTCATTGGGAAAACAATATTAGAAACTGAATAATGGAAGAGAACGAACTGAAATTGGTATATTTCTTGGATATGCCTATTTCACCTCATCAAAAGATTCAAATATATCAATGCTAGGCTGATGGATGGTACAGACAACTGTTCTTCCGGTGTCTACTGTGTTCCTAACTGTTCTCATAACAATAGCAGCAGCTCTTGCATCAAGGCCGGAAGTTGGCTCATCCATGAATATTATAGAAGGATTTGCCACCAACTCAACAGCAATGGTCAACCTTTTGCGCTGTTCTGTTGAGAGACCACTAATACCAGGCAATCCAACTAATGCATACCTTAGTGGTTTCAGCTCCACAAGTTCCATCACTTCCTCAATGAACATCTGCAACCATTAGTCAGTTTGAAACTTAGTAACATTGTTAGAGCATGCAGTGTGACTAAAATGGCTACTTCGTGGTCATTTCGAATCTTCAAATTGCTTAACAGCCATCAGCCAATGTTAATCTAACGACAATAAACATGAACTCCAAGAAAAGGCTTTGGATTCAGATACCAACCTTCCTGGTTTCAGCATTGATGTCCGGAGACAGTCGGAGCCATGCTGAATAGAGCAAGGATTCATATACAGTAACATGAGGAGAGTGGATATCATTTTGCTCACAGTATCCAGAAATTCTTGCAAATGTTTCTTGCTTCTTTGGATACCCAGAAACTGTGATGTTCCCTCCAATATACCCCCCAGTTTTTCTACCAGCAAGCACATCCATCAGAGTTGTTTTGCCAGCACCAGTGACACCCATTAGAGCAGTGAGAACACCTGGCCTAAAAGCTCCACTAACACCCTTCAATAGAGCCAATCTATCCTCAACAACACCCCGGTTCTTCATTGCCTGCAAGTTTAGTGCAAGGAATTAAAATAGTTTACTTTACAATAACTCTTTGAAAGTTGGATACAAGCTTCTTTTTTCCTTTTTTCTTTTTTACTTTCATATATGTAATTTGTTTCTGCATTACCTGTGGCATGTCGACAGCATATGTTACTTCATCAAAGGTGATGGAATGTGGTTCAAAAGGAAGAATCATTCCTCTTCTGTTGTGATTAATCCCTGTTGCTTCTCGTCTTGTAGATAAAGAGCGAGGAGTGGTGCTTTCACTTATACTGTCGCCATTTCCCACTGTCAAGTGATTCCAATCTTAACCACAATGTACCATGTATATTGAAAATCAACTATTACTCATGTAGACACTACCTACTACATGTTCAGTTGTTGTGAGATGAAGTACCTCTATTTGAGTGCTGAGAGAAGCTGCTTTTTAAGCGCTTCAACACATTAGTTCCTCTTTTACTACTATCATTCGTCTCATTGCTTTCAGTTTCCTCTGATTTAAGAGATTGATGTTTCCCAAGTGCTGCATAATCAATTTTGTGATATTAGTACACATGCCTTCCTTAGTTGGTTTATTACTATTAAATATTTCAGGTAAAGAAACTCACGATCCAAGTAGGTGAGAGCAAGGATGTAACCAAAGTTGAAAAGTAATGTGTATCCAATCAAAGCTCCAACAGCTATCCAATACCAGTATGACTGAGTAAAGAACCCGCGGGATTTCAAGATTTCAACTCCTAAAGGTTCAGTTGAACCGCGGAGAACCTTTCATAAGAAAATATAACCAAACATCAGATTATTCATGTGATAAGGAAGTCACAAAAATGAACATATAAATAAGTCAAAAACATACATGTCTCCATCTCTTCCCAAGGAACTCATTGTTTACCATGCCGTTCTGCCCATACATCATAGGTGACATCCAGAATCCCCAAAGCCACCATTTCTTGATGTTGTCTGTGGGCATAAAGCAAAGATGTTAGTCTAGAACATAGTGGCAGAAAGACTGAGATTGTTTTGTATTGTATCTATGATATACCTTTTGACAAGACAAAACCACTCATAGCAAAAAGGATGGCCAATGCAAACGACCCAAATGTTAGAGCCACTGTCATTTCCCTACCAACTGCTGCAATAAATCGGAATAATGCAGAAGCCATCTGGTTTACTAGTACAAGAAGAAGGTATTGCCTTAAAAATCTGCATTAGGTAGACACATAAATACATATCAGTATTTATATGGTAAGGTCCAAATGCAAACTAGGACAAGAGAGAAAATATCAATCCAAAAGTTTGAGTGTGTTAAAAACATAGCCCCTTTTTACCTTCCAACATCTGGATCAAAGCCAATGACATAGTAGGTGAGGAACACCCAAACTCCCACTTCCACAAAAGTCATGGGGATTTTCAGGATCCATGCAGGAAGAGCAAATGCCCATGAAGGAAAGAAGAGATGTTCCCTTTGCTTGTAGAATACGGGAAGCCTTGAAACGACCATGGAAAGCTCAGCCAATCCATTGAACATAGTCACAACTACTCCATAGAACAATGCACCCACATATATGCCTCCATGAGTCACTGAATCTCGGTGCATCTCAGTCCGGAGGAAAATGGTCATGGCAATAATTGCCATTACAGCAAGCTGAAATGAGGATGAAGCCTTTAGTAATAGATTTGAATAATATACACAGAGCATTAAAGTGAAATTTTCCAACTTAAAAACATACTTGGCAAAGCTTAAAGATGTAGACAAATGAATTGCGCTTCATAAGTAAATATTCTCTTGATAAGCAAGCTTTTAACAGTTCCAATTTTCCCACTCCATACTTTTTGGTTGTCAAAGCAGCTGGGTGGCTCTTAGACTTGTCAAATTCAGTACCAAGTTCATCACCAAGTCTTCTCCCAACATGAAATGACTGAAATGCCTCAGCAAACTCTTTGGCAGTGACAAATCTATAAGGCTGGTCTTTCTGTCGCCAGTACTGCTCCTGATCTTTCCTTGATGTCACCTATAACATAATAATTTGCAAAGTCAAAATCACACAGTTATTACATATAAAACTCACTTTTACCAATATAGGCAGATTACATCATTGAAAGAAGATACAATGACACTTACTTCTTGCAAAAAGTCTGCCACACCTTTCCTCTCAGGACATCTAAATCCCATTGATTCGAAAAATTCAAGCACGTGTTCGCGGGGACCTTGGTACACAATGTGGCTATCAGAGAGTAGAATAATGTCATCAAAAAGATTGTAAGTCTCTGGTGCTGGCTGCAGGAGTGAGATGACTGCGGTTCCTTTGAGAATATGAACATATTGCTTGAGTGAATTCACAATTTGATAAGTTGTTGAGCTGTCCAGACCAGTAGATATTTCATCCATGAATAGAGCTTTAGCCGGTCCAACCAGCATCTCCCCTATAATCACAGATTCATATGACATAGTTATTAAAGAATCTCACACAATCAATTTATTGAGGTGATTAAACATGATAAACCTGAAGATTGAAATCAGGTTTTGTTTCACCTGTTGTAACACGTTTCCTTTGTCCACCAGAGATACCTCTTAACATTGCATTTCCTACAACAGTATCAGCGCATACCTCCAACCCCAAAATCTGCAAATGTATAGAAAAGAAACAAAAGACTTTAGAACAAAATATTATAATGAATTCCTGATGATCAGAGATGGCTTTGAAAGTATAAGTTTTACCCTTAGGACATAATCTGTTATGAAGTTTGTCTTCTGGCCTTCAGTTGCTACAGCCTGAGCATTATGATTCAAAAGGATAACCAACTAATTATTAGTCATTTCTATTTGTAAGGAAAAGAAATAGATGATGCACTCAATTTCAACATAACTAGTGCTGATGTAACTAAGATCAATTTCAAGAACATTGTTTTGTTTGCTGTGACAACTAATTTATTACTTTACCTTCATGTAGACATCAATATCTGGGTCAGGCTTGATATTTGCCTCTTTTTCTCTTCTTGACAATTCTGCTAGCAAGTCTGCAGAATGCCAAAAGTATTAGACATGGTCAAAACTTAATTATCATCTAAAAAGTCAGCGGTCAGCATTTGTTTTCAATATTGAATTTGATGAAACTATGAGCAGAAAGCATTCTTGTGAACTAACCATAGCGAGGTCCAACTCCTTGGCATCTTGCTGAGAAGGCCAAGGTTTCTCTTACTGTCATTTCTCCAATATGAAGATCATTTTGACTGACATAAGCAGCAGTTCTCTGGGGTACAAACTCATTCATCCCATGACCATTATATGTCACCTTCCCGGAGAACTGATCCAGAAGCCACACTTTATTAACTAGAGATCCAAATTGAAAAATGAAGCAAAAATATGAAAACATTGTTGAAAAATAAATAAATATCTTTATGCTCTAACCTTTAATTTTGGATCAAGTTTTCCAGCCAAGGCCAACAGGAGTGTGGTTTTTCCGGAACTTGGAGGGCCCAAAAGCAATGTCATTCTGGAGATGAGCATATGGAAACATGTTATATTGGTTCCAAAAGTTCCTAGCTAACTATGGTCTTGTCTTCCAAAGAGATATCAATAAATAGAACAGTATTTTTGCATCCGTACCTGGCAGGCTTTATTATTCCACTAACATCCTCGAGAATATTGATATGTTGTCTTCTACTTGGAAGTACGTGAAGAGAGTTCAACAGGCCCTTTAAAATTTGAAAGAAAAAAATAAAACCAAATTGGTAAGTTAGAATCTCACTTCGATATGATCACATAACAAGCTCTAGTATGTATGAATGTTGGTCCCACTTACCTCCACTATATTAACCATGAAGTTAGTGAAGGTTGGCAAAGCTCTAGTCCCTACATGAGCTTCTGCTTCGATGTTCAAGTGCTCAAATCGGACCTCTATTGTAGGAAGATCAATTCCAACTCTGATATGATCCAAGTAAGAATAAGATGATGAAGGAAGATATGAATTCTCTAATGCGAGTTTTTTACGTGATATAAGAAGGAAGAGATAGATACAAATACTTTAAACAAAGCTCCCCTTTAAATTAGTGGGGTTATATATATAAACATATTTAAAATATGAATGTTTAAGCCATTAGTAGTAGATTAGTGGCCAGAAGCTTAGGAAGTTTGTATGAAATTATAAGTTTAAATTTCAGTACTATTTGTATATATCAAAAAAAAAAAAAGTACTTGTGTCTATATTTCTGTTTGTGTGCTAGAAAAAGCCATATAAGGGGGTTCTTACTAGAGGAAATGAGAGTATGTGATTCATACCTATCGATTCGATCCCTGAGCTTCAGCAAGAACTTCTCATTGTCCTCTTCAGCAATCCTCACCAACCTTTCAAGCAACTCTCTCCTTTCTTGCAGCCCAAGCTTTATTACATCAACCTCATTGGCTTCCCCACCGGGTGAGGTCAACAAGCCTTTCCTCAAACGTTCAAACGTGGGGAGTTTCTCAATGGCAGCCCACTTGAGAGCTTCCTCATCATCCTCTTGGTGGAAAGAGTTGGAGAATATTTCAGCATCAGTGTTCCTCCAAATCGATGAACTACCAATCCTGAAACTACCCCCACCCTCCATGCCAACACCAAAAAAGCTCGAACCTTTATGCCAACCCACCTAAAACCCAGTAACTATATTCCCCACAAACAAGAGATGAAGAGAAAAACAAAAAAACAAGTATTGAATCACTTGCCAACTTTCTCTCAGATTCTTTTTGTTATTATTATTTTCTTTTGCTCTTGTTTTTCTGTCGTCAAAAGGAAGCAGTTCCTTGTTCTTTAAGTTAATGGGAAACAACAGAAGATGTTGTGGTATATATATAGAGAGTAATGTACGTGAATCACTTTCAATGTTCAGATGTGTCAAAAATGATGTCGAGGATATGAAGTGAAGGTGCATGTTCCTTACAGTTGGTGGATACGTCAAGAAAGTGGGGACGAACCCACTAGCTACGTACACGTAGTTCTGTTGATTTTCTCTTTTGATTCCGTTGAGGATCCAAATAGTCAATATAATATAAAGTTTTTGGATAAAGATATGTGGCAGGTGATATCATTGATTATGTATTCCTTTCTCAATACGAATTAATTTTGATTGCCTGATAATAAATAAATAATTAGGAAACACCAAAAACATCAACAGAAAACAGGAGATTAAACTCTTGTATATTCTGATGCAGTTTGTATCATATTTAAAAAACACATAAATCCCATAGTTTATATTTAAACTGCTGTACGTAGCCTAAGAAGTTTATTCCATGATTCGAATTTAAGATACGGGAAAAAAGCCGTCTGTTGCGAAAATAATTTAAGTGAAACAAAGAAATAGTGTCTGTACTGAAAACAGGGAGGATCAAAAAAAATTTTAAAACAAAAAAAAAAGAGAGGAAAATTGAGTTGAATTTTTCAAAAACAGTCAATTTCTTATTTTTTTAGGTTATCTTTGACAGTGTTCAAACAAAGAGGGCGTAATTTATTTATCGCTGCTTACCCGCCTATTTTATGTGCCGATTTGTACCACAGGTTCCATTTAAACTAGGGCAGTGTAAAGGTCCACGCCAAAGCGAAGGCTATTTAGCTAACCGTTTATCGTATGTTTGATTTAAAAGAATTATTTTTGAAAAAAGGTTTTTTAAAAAAATTATTTTTAGAGAAATTACTTTTAAAAATTTAATTTTTACTTGGTTTGAGTATATCAAATATAAATTTAAAAGAATTATTTATTTAGATAAAATAAAGTAAAATCACTTTCGATTATTAATGTAAGAGTAATAGTAAAATTCATTTTTAAAATATTTTTTTTTAAATGAAAAGTAATTTTAAGAATACTTTTTTCAAAATATATTTTAGAGTTCTAAAAGTAAGTTTAAAAAAAGATCTTTATATATACAAATACATTAATTATTATATATTTTTATTTTATACCAATAAAAAGCCTTTTAACCTCCAAATTGTAAACCAATCGGATCCTTAGTTAATTGTTCTAAAAGTTGATGCATTGAATACTAGTGGATTCATGAATATTAAGCTAATTTATATTTTTTATTTTTTTTCAAATTTTAATATAAAATTTTATATTATATTATTATATCATTATTTTATATATTACAATCAATTTATTTAATTATACGAATCGATACTTAATTGATTCAAGTGATTATACTTATATTTTTTAAACAAAGTTTTGGATCAAATCCTATGAATAAGAAAAATTAACATTAAAGTGTTTTATTATATAGTAGACTAATTTGACTTAAGTTAAATTAACAGGAGTCCAATAAATTTCTTAGATACAAGTGGTTTAAATAAAAAAAATAAAAAAGGAAATTAATAATGCATATTTGTAGAAAATTTGTGTTGGTAAGACTCTACGTTCACATATCTTATTTTTTATCTTTAGTTAAAATTGTATTCATTTTTACTATATATATCTAAATTATTTTAGACTAAAATGTATTTTTGATTCCTATAAATATAGTAATTTTGGTTTTAATCTCTATAAAAAAAAAAAGGAATTTTAATTCAAAATTTTTTGAAATAGCTCTATTTTAATCCTTGTCATTAGTTGGTCATTATTAGCTGATGACATGGTTGATAGAAATCCATGTCACACTTGCCATATCACTCGTGTTCTTCTACATCAATCTATCCTTCCCTCCACATCACTACTTCCTTCTTCCACATCACCCACCCTTTCCTCTCCATCCCTTCTTCTTCCTCCTCACTCTCCCACCACCACCACCACCACCACCTCTACCATTACCCATTCTCTCTGTCTAACCTTTCTTCTACCACCAACATGACCATCATCATAGTTTCACAACAATAAACAAACTGAAATTAGATCTCAGAAAAAACTCAATAAGAGTAACGTTTATCATAAACATATCTCCAACCAAGCTTGGAAAACAAAACAGTGAAGTTTATTCCAGTACATAAACTCATCCTCTCATTGCAACACATAACTTGAACCAAATCAGAAGCAATCCTCTTCACCTTCTCATTGACATCCTCCAGCAACCCTAGACACATTTCAAAAATACCTTTCTTGATGGCCGCCAAACAGCACCTTCACTGTCGCAATAGAGCAATTGGAGAGCCAAGAGTGCATACTGAACCCCTTAGAGCTCTCATTCCTCAAAACCCAACCCAGAATCCGAAAAGCACCCATGGAAACCTCTCCATCTGCTCTTTCTAATTCTTTCCACTTCGTTAGAGCCCCAGTAACCTCAACGTCCCTCTTAAGCCCATAATTGATGCTCTCAGCCAACCAAGTCTACGTTATCCAGTACCCATCACGGCAAAGCCACATTCTCAACCATTGTCGTCGTATAGCCACTCAGCCCCTTCTTTCATCTTGCTAGCTTAATTTAGGCACAAGAGAATATCTGGTTTTTTATTTTATTTTGTGTGTTAATGTGTTTTGCAAGCCTTTTTTCCTGGGCTTTTATTTACAATTCATTTGTTTTGGGGCTTGTTGTTAAGGTTCATTTGGTGCTATGGTGATGTGAGAAGGAGGAAGATGAGTAGTTGCTTAACTGGTGTAGAAGGAAAGAAAGGTGGCATCATGTGCCACTCACATGACACATGTCACATAGGAGTGTTAGAGCGCCAAATGTAAAAAAATGTGTCATATAGGATGTGAGACATGGATTTTTGTCAGCCATGTTGTTAGTTATCAGTGACCCACTAATGATCGAGATCAAAATAGAGCTATTTTAGAAAATTTTGGATCAAAACTTAAAAGAATAAAAATTTATAAGGATCAAAATCAAATTTGTTATATTTATAGAGATCAAAAACCCATTTAAACCATTATTTTATAATTTGAATTCGTAATTTTGTATCTTGAATAAACAATAATCCAATAAAAATATATCATGAAAAGAGCTATGAATAATAGGGCTCTTTTACACATATAAAATAAAAATATTATATTACAAAAATATCTTGTTCCACCTTTATTTTCCAAAATATCCCGATTTTAATATTTATAGAGAAATTGTGTGAGGATAGCATGCTTTATTACTAGATTTATGGTATCTAAAAATTATGGGACCCTCAAAATTAAATTATTTTAAAGGTAAACTAAAATATACTGATTAAATTAAACTTGATCATACTCTATAATAAATTAAATAAACCTCAAAATTCAACTTTATAATAGAATAAAACTAAACTACAATCTAAATAAATGAAACTAAAATCCTCAACCAATAATCTTATTTCACACTAACAAAAAGGAAACTAAAATATAATAAATTGATCTAAATTTAAGCTACATCATGCTCTACAATATAAACAAACCTCAAAATTCAGCATTATAATACAATAAAACTAAACTATACTAATATAAGTAATTTAAATTATAAATCTAAATATCAAAATTTTGCTATTCAATAAAATAAAACTACCCTAAAAAAAATTTAACTAAGCAAAACTTATTTAAATAAAAACTAAATCTATAATTTTGCTTTATACCAAATAAGTATATACTTAAATATATGAAAATAAACTAAATTAGATCTCTAAATTTACTTTACTTTAATACTAAAGTAAAGTCCCTAATAAATAAAAAAAAATACTAAGTATTCTAAACTAAATTAAACAAATACCTTATATTAAAATATGACAGAAAATTGTCTTTATATTTAGATTTGCAATAATATATCTAAATATATTAATTTAATATAAGTTATTATGCTCTATTAATATCCAACTCTCTTTCTCTCTACTGCTTTTTTAATTTTGAAATTTATTTATATTATAATATATGGTGTAGTTTAAATTTGAAGTAGTTTAGTATATTTTAGTTTGTTTTTTGTTAGTATAAATTAAGATTATTAGTTTAAGGTTTTAATTTCATTTATTTAGATTAATTTCATGTATTTTATTTTTATTCTATTATAAAATTAAATTTTGAGGTTAGTTTAATTTATTATAAAATATAATTAAGTTTAATTTAATTTAATTAGTATATTTTGGTATATTTTACTTAACTTTTAATTTAATTTAATTTAATTTTGAGAATTCCACAATTTTTACATAAATACTCTAAATCTAACAATAAATCATACCATCTTCATATGATTTTTTTATAAACAGTAAAATAAGATATTTTAAAAAATAAATATGAAATAAAATATTTTTATATATAATATTTTTTAATTTTATATGTGTGAAAAAAAAAAACATGAATAATAGCGTGAGATTACATAATCAGTGATGTCAACGTAATTGCAGGCTGATGGTGACATTGGACGCTCTAGGACTGTAGCCTGGACATCGGAGTGGAATCAAATAATAAAAAATTTGAAAATGTACATGTGATGTGATGTGCACTTGTGAATGTCAACCAAGTGACCTCCCGACGAATTTCATCAGCAGTGATTTCATTCGCTCACTGATTACTGGACAACACGTCATCTCCCGTGACTGGAAACGTATTCAACGGCTTTCAGCCACACCCACCACACAATACAAATCTCTATTACATGTCAACTTTTGACGTCGCCCCTGTTCCTCTATGTCACACAGAATCCACGAAAAGTTGGTTTGAGTTTTTTTATAATTTCATTACAGCATGTGCGCAAAGGAGTTCGATGCATGCCTAATTCGTTTGTTATTCTTAATAATAAAATATTTACATATATATTATTCGGGAGGTTATTCCTGTAACTATCAATAGTTGTTTTCAGTGGTTTTATAATCAGTTTTTGAAGTATATCTTCTTCTCTTTTAATAGGAGATTTACTTTGCAATCTTGGTGACATATGAGAAATAGATATATTTATATATTTAAAAAGCTAAATTATGTCTGACAATAATATAATACGCCATAAGAATTAAATTGTATTCTTTTATAAGAGAGAATCAAAATTTAAAGTCACTAAAAATAAATTAGTAGTAAGAAATTTGAATAATATGCATAAGATTATAAATTTAAATTTAAGTGCTATTGATATAGTAAAAAAAAAGGATGAAAATTTAGATTTTGAAAAATAATTATTTGAAATGTCTCATTATCACCATAGTTTGTGAGTTCGCACAAGAAATACTACATGATGGTAGACCAAAGGTTAGAACTCTCACATCATTATAACCTTTAAGATGTGTTTATAAGTTTGATTTAGAGGAGCAAATGAGAAAAAGGAGAGATCTATAAGGTTTTACCCCTATTTACGAATTTCATTTTTTAAGATTTAGAAAATGTTATTAAATCCTTGAAACCCTCAATTACCATTATTGCATCGTTCCCAATATTGTGAAATTTTTAATGAAACTACAATATAATTTATTATATTGTTCCTATTAAAATACTAAAATATCATTTTTTTCTAGCTTGTGAAATACATTAATTATATTTGATTATTTTAATAAAAAGTAAAATTATAAAAAGATACATTATAAATCCTTCATTTTCTCTTATATTACACTCACAAACAATGGTAAGTTGAAACCTCCTAAGCCCCTCATTTTCTTACATTTTCTTTCCCTTTGATGTCTTTGATCACTTTTCTTTTCTCCATAACTCTCAAGCCGAGTCATAAGGTATCTTTAGAGATATTGATCTCTTGGGCATTATAGCAATTAAATGTCTACCCTCCCAACAAATACTTTTTTCAATGTTTGAACCTCGATCTTTTTATTAAAAATATAACTCGCTTATAACTACACTCAACTTTTATTGGTCACATGACTATAACCCAATTAAGTCTCAAAAAACTTGATATTAATTAAGTTACAAATTTGTTAATAAAGTTCTAACACGTTTCAGTAAATAAGAGTTTAAATATTTGTACTATATAATGATGGTGTATCATGAGAAGTATGTTTTTATATGAGAGGTAAAATGACCAAATATTAGTCACATAACCATATATGGATGGTCAAGATAAAAAAATATTTAAATATCACTTAATCACTTAAAAAGTTATATAACTTTATATTTTAATTTTGACTATTTATATAAGATTCAATGGTCAATATTTATTTCATCCACTCTCACAATTAACACTCCTTTCATTTGATCCTTTCCTACTATATGATATAGTGTAATATAATTAATTTTAATTAATTAAAAATAATACAAAATCCATCCTTTGATATAAATACATCTTTATTATTATCATTATGTTATCAATGAAATTTAATTTATAACCAATTTTCATAAAATTAATTTCTTTAAGTTCTTTCAAGGATTTGAAATATAGAAGAAAGAATAATGTTGTAGAAGTTTATCAAAACAATGATGTGGGAAAGGGGTTTTTTTACATAAATAAAAAAATTATTATTTACATATATGTCTTAATCTCACATTATTTACCAAAATGTCTTTTTTTAATTTATTAGAGAAAATTAGCCCAGTCTAAGTCATTTTTCAATGCATGTAAATCAATCTAGCCTAGGCCAATTTGCATGTAAAAAATTTTATATTATAACTATGTTATGAAGTATTAATGCATCAATATTTATTATTATAATTGTGTTGTAGATTTAAGAATATAGAGCATAATGTATGTCGTCTAAATGCTACCTTGCATATTGGTGGAGACTTGATTTTTGCAATTTTTTTTTTTACAGGTACGTAAAAGTTTTAGGCTTAATATAAAGCATAATATTAGGGTTTATGGTCACTTTAATCAATATATAAGAGTTTGTAATTTAACTTACTTGAGTAGCAACCTATAACTAAGCATAGTTAACAAAAAAATTGTTTTAGTTAGCATTGGTAGATAAATTAGATTAGTTAGTTACAATTTGAATTGATGTATTGCCAGGTATGTCTTGTTCATGCACGTAATCCAACCATCCATAAGATGTTTACTGTTATATTATTTTGTTCATTACATTTGTATAGTTAATGCTAACTATGTTGCATTCATGTGGTACAGCTTGATCGAGTACTGCGAGGGAGGAGTAATGATTAGGCATCGACACCACATCCACTGATGGTGACTTACTTGCGGTAGGCGGGTTTATGTTATGCTGCGAATATTCTACACTTCGAATATGATAGTGCATGAATCAGTGCACTTATCAAGCATTGGTAGACCAAAGACACATACGTTTTATTTGCTATAAGGAGAAACTTCTATAGCAGACCACACCTTGCCCAAACGCAATGGACAAGCTATACAACACTTGAGTTATTTGCTTGTTATTAAGTTGACCTAACTTTTGCAATATTATATTCTGCAACTCTAATAGGGTGATAGATGGACAAATACTCACACTAACTAGATTTTGACTATAGAATGTTGCTCCCTCTTTTGTATTTGTGATTTCACCACTATAGAGAACATATAAAACATCTCTTAACAATTTTTAACTCAACAATTTCTCACACTAAGAAATTTGACATGATATGTGGTAGTTTGTGGAGGAACCGTTCTTATAGGCATTTGGCAAAAGGAAATCGATATAGGCTGAGCCGATTTATGTGTATTGGAAAATGATCCAACATAAGCCAGTTTCCTCTAAACAATTAAAAAAAGATATTTTGGTAAATAATATGAGATTAGGACATATATGTAAATAATAATTTTTTATTTTATCTATGTAAAAAAACTTGAAAATGGCAGCTACAATGTAGAAAAATATAATGTAAAGGTTAGAAGGACATGAGAGGACAGAAATGCTAAAACTAGAAGGAATGATTTGTTATACTAGAAAAATAGTTACCCAGTTAAGGCTTTATCACGTTGGGGAATTGTAAGGCTTCGAGTTTCTGATGATGTTTACAATCAACATCATAGATATTTCTAAAATGGTCCTTTGATTAAGATAGTCCTTAAATCTTATTTATTGAATTTTTTATATAATATTTTTTATATAATAAAATAACCATTAATTAATTTTTTTTATGGATAGAATTTAATGACCATTTAATCCATAACTCATCAATGACCATTTTAGAACTAACCCCAACATCATTGCCTATTTATAGGCTTCTCTCACCGCCGTTCTTAGGCGGTTCTTGTAGTTATTACTCAATTTTTTTCTAGATTTTTCTTGTCTTTTTCTTTTTTGGAGAAAAGATTTTTCTTGTCATTTTAGTTGCGTATATACCAGACTCCTAGTTCTAGCATTTTCTATTTCACTTTGGATCAATAAAATATCTATATATTCTAAGCTAATGTGCAGCACTATTTTAACATTTTTCAATCAGTAATTCTGAAGACCTAATTAACTATATATGTACTTATTTCTTTCCTTTTTAAATTAAGATACTACTGAGACTTTTTTTTTTTTTGGCCTCACAAAATTGAAATTTAGTTAAGGCACCTGATCATTGAAATGCATTTCAGGAGTGCCTGCTGCCTCCTGCTGCTGTGTTCTGAGCGTAAATTAGCCATTTGAAAATTCTAAAACTATAGATTTGATAATTTTTTTTTAAAAAAGACCAAATATGAATTTCTGCGTCAGCAAAGGAGATATTGAGCTTACCGGAGATTGAGGAGTCGCCATGCGTTGAGTGTTTAGAGAAGGTAATAAATGTGTCGACATCTTTGTGATTATGAAGCATTGAATGGATTGGTTCAATGGGTTTCCATCAGTTTCAGTTGCTGTCAGTGCCTCCATTACTGTCATTAACTGACTCCGTGCACCAGTGTTTCTGGTGATCGCTCGGTTGTCGGTTAGTTGAGCTTTTGTCGTGTTGTCAAAAAAAAAAAAATTATATTTAAATAAAATATATTTAACATCTTAAGATATTAAAAAATAAAATTCCATTCTAATTATTCATAAAATAAGAACTTCACCTCAATTAAGAGTATATTTGGATTTATTGAATTTTTTTAAAAAAATACTCTTTTTTTTCAAAAAAATACTTTTATAAAAAGTGCTTGAAATTAAAAAATAAAATAGTCAACTTATTACTTTTTTTTTTCAAAAGTTAAGAATATCTCACTTCTAAAAAAATAGAAGTAAAAATAATTTTTAATAAAATTATTTTTTAAAAATATAGTTTATCTTTATTTAAATTTATAATATATTTTTTTCTTATCTTTTATTAAATCCTAATTCTCTTTTCTTTTTTTTTTTAAATTTTATTTTGTAATTTGACTATAAAGAAACATTCATTGTTCTATATCCAAATAGTTTGTTACTCTTAATTATTAAAAGTACTTTTCAAATAATTTATCCAAATATAAAATAATTTTTTTAAAAAATAAAACTTTATTGAAAAAATATAGAGAAAAAAATTATTTTTTTATAAGTTTATCCAAACATATCCTAAGTGTGTTTGAATACAAAAAAATTTATTGTAAAAAAAATAATTTACCACTTTTTTAAAAATTATTAATACCTAGCTTAAAAAAAAGTAAAATATTAGTAATTTTTAATAAAGGATCCGTTTAGTTAAAATTTTAGAAGAAATATTTATTTAAAAATAGAAGTAGAAATAGAACTAGAAGCAAAAGAAGAAAAATATTAGGAGAAGTATTTTTCTTTTAAAAATAAATGTATCCAAAATTATCCCTCAAAATCATATCTATTT
Organism: Pterocarpus santalinus; assembly: GCA_031439595.1. Classification (NCBI taxonomy): domain Eukaryota; kingdom Viridiplantae; phylum Streptophyta; class Magnoliopsida; order Fabales; family Fabaceae; genus Pterocarpus; species Pterocarpus santalinus. The sequence continues at coordinate 67,946,086 of CM062532.1, forward strand.
TTTCAAAAGTTAGATATTTCTAACTTTTAAAAAAATGATAAATTGATTTTTTTCTTATAAGTAACTTTTTTATCTAAAGTTGTATCTAAATTTATTTTTTAAAACATATAAAAGCACATTTTTATAAACAAAAAACACTTAAAAAGTTTTTTCCTAAAAAACAAAAAAATCAATCCAAATATATTCTTAATGGATTGAAGTAGAGTGCATATTTTATAAATAAATGGAATAGAATATTATTTTTTAATATATCAAAGGTGTTAAATATATTTTGCTCTTTATATAAAAAAGTAGAGGTAAAATTGTCGAATAATTATCTGTGTAAGTAATTTCTTTTCTATAAATATAAGAAGTACCACAAATATGACGAATGTTTTACGATTCGACCTGGCTTAGCATGCACAAAAATCAGTTTATTATTATTATAGGAGAATGAATGGTTGTTTTACCTAAAAATGAGGATATATTATTACATTACATGTCTTAACAAGAGATCTTTTGATGCTTGTAAATGATTTATTAAAAAATAATCATCTCCCTAGTTGATCCCAAAATTTTTTAATGACTGTGTTCCACTATTCTTGAGAAATTCGAACTATACTATAATGTAAAAAGTTTTAAGAAATAAATCATCATAATTAATTACAAATATAGAAACTCAATACAAAACAATAAGAAAAATATTTATTTTTATTTAGTTACAACTATCTTCAAACATTTTTAAATGTTTACTTATAGAAGACATGACTGGCACTTCCTTCATTAGGTGTGTGTTTGATATAGGATAAATATATTATAGAATAGATTTATGAATGGAAATACACACCAATCTATTCCATGAAATCTTCACCTCATTTTTATCTGCATACCTTAAGCATTAGTTTTGTCTTTCTTTTTTTTAAAAAAATCCAATATACCCAAAATAAACACTTTTAAACTTCTCCGTATGTAATTATAATTAAACAACCTTTATATTATTTATTCTTTTTTGTATTAAATTTAGAAAAATATAGATTGATAGTCGAGTGCTGGTATTTCGCATTTTTTTGTTAAGAAAATTCATTGAAGAAGAATAAGAAATATCCAACAGTGCAAGAGAATTAATTATAAATAGCAAGATAAGCAATTTACAATAAGCGATACATCTACAAACTGACAAATTATACAATTCAGAAACCTAGTTCTTTTAGCACGCTAACATCCTACATAAAGAGTTGAATGAAACTCTTATCTTCGTTGGAAATTAAACATCTTGATGAATATGGCAAATATCAATGCAAAAGCTACAGTGAATCCAACAACTATAGCTGCAACATCTCCCAAAAAATCATGCTTGAAACCATAGTATTTTCTCAGAAAGTCTTCGACTGGAACATTTGTTCCATTAAACTCAGTGTTGTCCGTAATATCTCCATATTGCGAAGCCACCAATCCATATAAACTCCAAGCTACTGGATTTATCCGATTATACCATCTCCACCATATTGGTATCCTCTGTTAGCACATGCCAAAATAATAATAATAATAATAATAATAAAGCCAATGAATAGGAGATTCTTTTAGTAACCTTCTTTCATGTGAAGGTACCAAATCTACTAACTTGATGTATGTATTTTTATATTTTTATTTTAAAATAAATGAGACATATAACTTAATATTAGTTATTAACTACTAAAGATTACCAGTACCCTTAAAATAATGAGGATACCACGTTAACTCCCATTATGTATTCCACTTTTAAAAACAAAAATATATACTTAACTAAGGAAGCTAATACTTACTGTTGTTGGGATTAGGAACCCAGAGAAGAGATTCCACATTGTATAGGTTGCACTTGCAACTATTGCAGCGATGTGTGGGTTTGGGGTTATGGCTGCCATCATCATGCCAAAGTAGGTAAAATACAGGAAGGTGAAGAACATGAAGAATAAATACCAGAAAAATTTAGTGAGAGTCCATTCATAACCAATCATTGAGTAAACTATAATTCCATAGGCCACGGCTTGTAAAAGAACATAAGGGATTTCAATTAGAGCCTGCATGAAAATGTAAAAATATAAGAAAGTTTAGCCACTGAGATAAATGATCCACATGAATGAATGAATGAAGAGTAAATAAGAAATAACTCACCTGAGCAAAAGCATATGCCAAAGGTGAATACATTCCAGCTGCTTGTTCTCTATAAAAGACTGTTCTCTCTACAGCCACCACTGGTAGCACAGAACTAGCATTCTTAGTACCAATAAGCATAACAGCAAGATACATCAACCCCATGGAATTAAAGAGATCTTGTTGCTTTTCACTGCAATTAATTGATGTGTGAAACTACCTTTAGAACAAACACAAACTAAAGTTTGAACTCATAAACATTTCCTAGTTTCTAGTTTGATCTTACATTTTGGAGCCATGGTTCAAAAACATGCTCCCAAGTACCACAGAAAGAACTGTTGTTAAGAGAAACCTTATGGCAGTGTATAAAGGATTGCGCCAGTAAGACCAATGTTGTTTCCATAAGCAAGCCATGCATTGTGTGAAAAAAGACCTTGGGTACTGTGAGGGAAAATAAAGCTCCTTGGAACCAGGAGATGGAGTGCTCAATTCTTTAATAAGGGCTTTGTTTCTCCTAAAACAAATGACACACAGCAGTTCATATATCAGCAGACTTTGAATAAAATCTTATAACAAAATTTTAGTTGCGGTTTTTGCCATAAACTCAGCATATACTTTCCAGTTCTATAGTTTAACTTATTTTATTATATATACATACTATTTTGTTAGATGAAGTATTTTGTTTTACCTTTTTTTTTTTTTTTTGTGGACATACAATTGAAAATACCTGTATAACTCTGAATTTTTGTACACCTCAGCAAAATCTATCCCCAATTCTATTTCTTTTGCTGAAGTTGTGACTTCCAACATCCATGTTGCTGGATTATAGCCATCACTAATCGTCCTAACACCTTGAATTCCCTTCATGAGAAAAGTGTCCACATAAGTGAAATGTTTAGGAAGACAAAGATCTGAAGTGAAACATATACTTTAATATTCCCGGAGTTCCTTTAAGTTTCTACCTCAAAGTAACTGATTAAATGAGAAGAATTATGGCCAAGTGGCCCCACATATATCTCTTGCCCTCCTCTCTTCATTAGGAAAAGCTGCATTTCATTGAAATTAAAGATTAGAAACAAGTTAATGGAAGAGAACAAACTAAAATTACTACAACTTTTAAGTCTGCATATTTCACCTCATCAAAAGATTCAAATATATCGATGCTAGGCTGATGGATGGTGCAGACAATTGTTCTTCCGGTGTCCACTATGTTCCTAACTGCTCTCATAACAATAGCAGCAGCCCTTGCATCAAGCCCAGAAGTTGGCTCATCCATGAATATTATAGAAGGATTAGCCACCAACTCAACCGCAATAGTCAACCTTTTGCGCTGCTCGGTGGAGAGACCATTAACACCTGGCAATCCAACTATCGCATTCCTTAGGGGATTCAGCTCCACAAGTTCCATGACTTCCTCAATGAACATCTGCATCCATTAGTCATATCCAAATTTAGTGAACTGATCAAATTTTCTGCTACTTTTTTGGGTTGAAACAGTTCTCTTGCTTCTAGCATTATTTTTCATGTCATACACCCCCTATATGGGTGAATTTGATGTGTGAAGCATACACCATATGAGTTAGATAAAAAGGCATGAATGTGAGCATATTCTGTACTTTGAAAATTATAGCCTAACACGGGATTCAGATACTAACCTTCCTGGTTTCAGCATTGATTTCCTCAGACAATCGGAGCCATACTGAATAGTACAAGGATTCATACACGGTAACATGAGGAGAGTGGATATCATTTTGCTCGCAGTATCCTGAGATTCTTGCAAATGTTTCTTGCTTCTTTGGATAACCAGAAATTGTGATGCTCCCTCCAATATACCCCCCAGTTTTTCTACCAGCAAGTATATCCATCAGAGTTGTTTTTCCAGCACCAGTGGCACCCATTAGAGCAGTGAGAACACCTGGCCTGAAAGCTCCACTGACACCCCTCAAAAGAACCAACTTATCCTCAAGAACACCCTGGTTCCTCATTTCCTGCAAGTTCATTGCAAGGAGTTAATGGAACTTAATCTAACACAAACTGAAAGTTGAATACATCTTGTCTTCCATTTGTTCATTTTTGTTTCTACATTACCTGCGGCATGTCAACAGAATATGTTACTTCATCAAAGGTGACGAAATGTGGTTCAAAGGGAAGAATCATTCCTCTTTTTCTGCTATGTTCAGTCGCCACCGCAGTTTCTTGCCTTGTAGATAAAGATTGAGCAGAGGTGCTTCCACCATTCTCCTCATTACTTAGAGACTGCTCTGACTTAACAGTGTGATGCGCCTCAAGTGCTGCATAATCAATCTGTAATATTAGTACACACTATAGGATCTCATTTAGAAAACATTCAATAAGGTGAAGAAACTCACGGTTCAAGTAAGTGAGAGCAAGGATGTAAGAAAAGTTGAAGAATAACGTAAATCCAACCAACGCTCCAGCACCAATCCAATACCAGTAAGGTTCAACAAAGAAACCGCGAGATTTCAAAACTTCAATTCCTAGTGGTTCTGTTGAATTAGGTAAAACCTGTCATATACAGGAAAACATAGCCAGACATTAGGCTATTAGCATATGATGAGGAAAGCACAAAAAAATTAACATATAGATTAGTCAAAATATTACATGTCTCCAGCTCTTTCCTAAGAACTCGTTGTTCACTAAGGCATTCTGTCCATACACCATGGGTGATATCCAATAGGCCCATAGCCACCATTTTTTTATTCTGTCTGTAAGGATAAAGCAAAGAAAGCAGAGCAGCCCTGTTAGTCCAAGTCTAGAACAATAGTATGAGAAACATAAGAAATTGATTTATTTTATATCTATGTCTATCTCTATGTTACCTTTGGACAAGACAAAACCACTCATGGCAATAAGAAGGGTCAATACAAACGCCCCAATAGTGGAAGCCACAGTCATTTCTCTACCAACTGCTGCAAGTAATCGGAATAATGCAGAAGCCATCTGGTGGACAAGTGCTAGAATAAGCCATTGCCTACACAATCTGCATTAGGCGGACACATAAATACATGTGGCTAGTTGCTGCATAGGATTAATCAAACTGTGTAGAGAAAAAGGAGTGGAAGGATCAGTTCACAAGTTTGGCGGAGTATATGTCGAGAACATAGCTCTTTTACCTTCCAACATCTGGATCAAAACCGATGACATAGTACGTGAGGAATACCCAAACAAACACTTCCACAATCGTTAGAGGGACTTTTAGGATCCACTGAGGAAGAGCATATGCCCATGCAGGAAAAAAGAGAAAGTCCCTTTGCTTGTAAAATACAGGAAGCCTCTGAACTGTCATTGAAAGTTCAGTAAATCCATTGAACATAATCACAAGAAGGCCATAGAACAATGCACCAACATAAATGCCTCCATCAGTCACTGAATCTCGGTGCATTCCAGTCCGAAGGAAAACGGTCATGGCAACAACGGCCATCATAGCCAGCTTAAGAAAAGGGACGGAAACTTTAGTAATGGATTTGAACATTATGTACAGAACATGAAGCACTCAAGTGTAATGTTAAAACATACTTGGCAAAGTTTGAAGACGTAGGTAAATGAATTGCGTTTCATGAGTAAATATTCTCTTGATATGCAAGCTTTTAAGAGTTCCCATTTTCCCATTCCATACTTGTTTGTTGCCAAAGCAGCAGGGTGGCTCTTAGACTTGTCAAATCGAGCGGCAAGTTCATCATCAAGGCTTCTCCCAACATGAAATGACTGAAATGCCTCAGCAAACTCTTTGGCTGTGACAAATCCATGAGGCTGGTCTTTCTTTGCCCAATACTGCTCCTGATCTTTCCTTGATGTCACCTATAACATTATAAATTTGTACAATCAAGATCAGATAGTTAACACATAACACTCACTTCTAAACATGTAGAATTGTGGATAGGTAGAAAGAAGATGAATTTACACTTACTTCTTGCAAAAAGTCTGGCACACCTTTCCTCTCAAGACACTCAAAACCCATTGAAGCAAAAAAATCAAGCACATGTTCACAAGGGCCCTGGTACACTATGTGTCCATCAGAGAGTAGAACAATGTCATCGAAAAGATTGTAAGTCTCTGGTGCTGGCTGCAGAAGTGAGATCACAGCAGTTCCTTTGAGCAGGTGGACATATTGCTTGAGTGAATTCACAATTTGGAAAGTTGTTGAGCTATCCAAGCCAGTAGATATTTCATCCATGAAAAGAGCTCTGGCTGGTCCAACCAGCATCTCCGCTGCATTTATAGATTTTTATAGTTATTAAAGATTCTCACATAATCAAGTTATTGAGGTGATTGAGCATGATACACTTCAAGATTGATATCAGGTTTGTTTTACCTGTTGTGACACGTTTACTTTGTCCACCAGAGATGCCTCTTAACATTGCATTTCCCACAAAAGTATCTGCACATGTCTCCAGTCCCAGAATCTGACAATATAATGCAAATGAAACGAATAATTAAACCCAAAAAAAAAAAAAAATCTCATAATGAGTTTATGTTGATCAGAGAAGGTTTTGAGCGTAGGAATTTTACCCTTAATATATAATCTGTTATAATGTTTGCTTTCTGGCCTTCGGTTGCTATTGCCTGTGCATTATAAGTTCAACCATTTAAATATCAGTCACTCTGTTTGAAATGGAACAGAAGTAGATGTTGCACTCAACTTGAATATTACAACTAATTTGTCACCTAGATTTTCTTCATACCATATTTCTTCCAGAAGTCCAGAAATTAAACAAGAATGTTGTTTCAACTATAAAGCTAACGTTATTTTTCTGTGTTTGGTTTGAAATATTTGTCATTTATTGAACAAAATAAAACATAGGCCAAGGGATGAAGGCCAAATGAATAGGTAAGACATATCCCTAACAAACAGTAAAACCTCTCTTACTTTCATATAGACATCGATATCTGGATCAGGTTTAATATTTGCCTCTTTCTCTCTTCTAGACACCTCTGCTAGCAAATCTGCACAATGTGAAAATGTAGATTTTTGTTTATAAACTAGTATTAGATGGAACTATAAGGAAAAAAAAAAGTCCCTTATACTAACCGTAACGAGATCCAATTCCTTGGCATCTTGCTGAGAAAGCCAAGGTGTCCCTGACAGTCATTTCTCCAATGTGAAGATCATTTTGACTAACATAAGCAGCAGTTCGCTCGGGCACAAATTCATTCATCTCATGACCATTATAAGTCACCTTTCCATGGAGCTGACCAAGAAATCACATTTTATTAATCTAAGTTCCAAAACAGAATAATAAAGCAAAAACATTTTGTCAAACAATTAAACATGCTTTGTTTTAACTCTTAACCTTTAGTTTCGAATCAAGTTTTCCAGCCAAGGCCAATAGGAGTGTGGTTTTTCCAGAACTTGGAGGACCCAAAAGCAATGTCAACCTGGAGAGGGAAAATATGTAAACATGTTATATTGGTTCCAAAGGTCCTGGTGGATTATGGTCTTGTCTTGCAAATGACATGACAATAATTAGAACCATATCTGCATTATTACCTCTCGGGCTTTATTATTCCGCTGACATCCTGAAGAATATTTATGCGTTGTCTTCTTCTAAGTATACGAAAGGAGTTCAACAGGCCCTTTAAAATCCCGAGAAAAAGAAAAAGCCAAATGGTGTATTCGAGTCGCCATCAACGGGAAACAGCAGGCTATATAGTCTACATTATTCATGTTGAATAGTTAAAACCACTTACCTCGACTATATTAAAAATGTAGTTAGCGAAGGTGGGCAAAGCTCTACTCCCTACATGAACTTCTGCTTCCACCTTCAAGTTCTCAAACTGGACTTCAATTGTAGGAATTTGTACTCCAACTCTGTGGTGTCATCCAAGGAAAAACATAAGAAACCATCAGTGCATTTTAAATTAAAGATATTTGTACATCAAAATTGAATGTTAAAGAGTGGATACAATAAAAAAAGTGACACAAAGCCTTGGTCCCATTCACTGTCACCAAATACTTTGTATCTGCACTTCTGATCTCCATTTTTTATGTATAAATAATATTACTGTAAGAGCATAATCAAAGCAAAAATGAAGAAATGACAGTGCAAATCTCACGTATCCATGCGATTCCTGAGCTTCAACAAGAACTTCTCATTGTCCTCTTCAGCAATCCTCACCAGTCTCTCAAGCAAGTACCTCCTTTCTTGCAACCCAAGTTTCTTTACATCGATCTCGCTGGCCTGCCCTTCTGGGTTGGTCAGCAAACCTTTTCTCAAACGTGCAACAGTAGGAAGCTTCTGAATTGCATCCCATTTGAGAGCTTCTTCATCATCTTCTTTGTGCATGGAGTTAGAGAACATGTCCAGATCAGTACTGCTCCTCCAAAGTGATGAACTGCCAACCCTGAAACTCCTTCCACTGCTGGCTTTGAAACTGGCCTCACCACCCTCCATTTCCGTTTCCCAGAAACCACCAGAGGTTCCTTCCTATTTGCCACAACTAATATTGCAAAACAAGAGAAGTTAATATGTTTATATTAATATAGAGATATGTAGAGTGCATATGGTTCTATATATGGAGCGGCCACATTTGCCAGTTGTCCAGTTTGTCAGGAGTGAATGTGGCTGATCCTGGGGACTTGAGTGTGCAACAACGATTTCCCATAACTGGGGCATGCGGCTTCTACTTGGCCACTCATCAGGAGACGCCATCCTTGGTTAGAAGTTACATTAATGCATAAAATGTTGCATTCATCTTTGGGAGATTTTCTATAGAATTTAATTTTTATGAACCTAACTTTTACACTATCGTCCAATAATATATTACCACGTCAATAGATATCATTAAATTTTGTATCCATTACTTGAATGATTATATAAATGGAAGGATATGATTAGTTGATAGTATAAAAACTTTTATACAATCAACATATTAAAATTAAACTCTTTTAGATATACTTTTTTTGATAATGGCATTTAATTATGCCTTACTTTAAGCGTGTACGAGTGAATATACTACATAGGATTTTATGGCAAAGGTTTAAAATCGTATTTAAAAATTGGCAAAACTGCTTACATTACATAAAAGTTATATCAATTTAATTTAATTACTGCTATATTATTGCCTTGGTATTTACTACCATGCAAAACATATTATTTCCTCGTTTAATTCACGGTTTTTTTTTTACAATTATAAATTTTATTCCATAAAAAAAAAACATACTACTAATAAAATAGAAAATATAATATGAAAACTTTTACATGTGTTGCAACCAGGCTCATTCTATATTAAATATATTTATTTGAAAAAATGTAAAATAAGTTTAAAAAGAGGGGAAAAAATAAATGTGATCATAAAAAAAAGAAAGTTTTAAAAAGAATTCAAATATAGAAAAAAATAAATGCATTTATTTAAAAAGGAATTTTTAAAAGGAATTCAAATATATAAAAAATAAATAAATTCGTTCATTTAAAAAGAACATTTTAAATATTAAGTTATTCATGTATAAGTTAAAATCACTTAAAAAAATAAAATAAAATTAAAAACTATCTTAATATTGAAAATAAAAAATCAGTTAGAGTGTATAAATTTTTATTTTTAAATTTTAGATAATTAACTTAAAAAAAGTATGATATTTAATATTTGAAATTCAAATTTTCAATAAGAAGTTGGTTAATGGACATTTATTGTATCACATTAACAGTTGTCACCAATAGAAAAGAAAAAAATAGACTTAATGGTTTGAATTGAATGTATTTGAAATGCTCCACTACATATCTCAAGAAAACAAAAAAGAAATACTCCACTATAATTTAGGGTTTGATTTTAGGGATGGCAAAAATACCCATTAAAGTGGATACCCGCGGGGATTACCCGCAACTGAGACGGGGACAGATTAAATACACAAATATATATATATATATATATATTTGACTTGTACTCTTATTAGGAAGTTTATTAATTGAGTTTAGAATTAGGATATTTAAGTTTGTAATTTGAATATTTGTAATTTGTGATTTGGATATTTCTATTGTCTTGTAATGGATTTGTAATTATGTATTTTATTTTTAATTTAAATTATATTGTATTGTATTGGATAATAACATGAATTATGAATATTTATGGATATTTTATTAAGTTTAAAAATATTTTCTTTATATTTTTATCTTTTTTTAAATTTTTTAGATTTTTTTATAAAAATCCACAGATATTTGCAGGGATTGGAATCTTTGTGAGAAACGAGGAATGGGGACCCACGACGGGGATGGGATGGGGACGGGGGGCAAAATCCTAAATGGGGAAAGAGGACGAGGGGCATGTCCCCACCCCATGGTACCTATTGCCATCCCTATTTGCTTTTGATAAAATAACAACTATTTGTATTTAAAATAAACTCCTGATATAGAGGCCTAAACATGAGCGGGGAAAAAAGAACTGGATTAAAGTAATGAAATGGACCTGTTATAAATACCCTTTTCATATGCGTATTTGTTGTGTGATTTTTATTTCTTTTACTTTATTATTATTTTTATTTGAATGGGCTGCTAATTTAACTTCATGTCTTATTATGCAGATAATTTTTAAAATGAATTTTCGAAAATTTTATTTTGTATTTGACTAACAAGAATTGTTAAATTTTTATTTTAGTGCTGATAACTGTCATCAACAAAAATAGTTAAGTCATTTTAATTTTGATCTTCTGTTTCTAATTCAACTTGTATTATATTTATTTAATTTTATTTTATTGAAATTATTACTTTATCATTGTTAATAATAATTTATATTTCAATACATTATTTTACATGAAGATCAAATTTTTAGTGAAATATCAAAGATAAAAAAGATCTTTTTATTATTATCTTTCCTGTTGTTCTTTATTATTTATTTGATTGAAGATGTAATCAATTGATATTCTTCCATTTTATGTTTATTAACCGTTCTGTCATTTTCTTTTGCATCAAATACATTGATTTTTATAATATATTAATTTCATTAATTAATTTTTATAATTACTACACTTAAAAAGATTTTTATTTTACTCCGTGCAATGCAAGGCATAAAATACTAGTTAAACATAAAAGCAAAATAATTTGTGTATTGCGATGTGATGACCAATTGTGCATGCCAACCTCGAATAGAATCTAATTAATTACATTTAATTATAGTTAATTTAATTTAAACTATTGGTCATGGGCTAGCATCTTACCTTAGCAAGGCCTAGATGGACTTGGAGTCAAATTGGATCATAGTGCTTTGTGATGGCCAAATGGGCTTAATAAAGTCGCCCCTCTTCCCCCCCTCTCATATTTCCCTACTTCCTCCTCACAAGATGTTTTGGTCGAGCTTCTGTGCAACATATTTTCTTGATGGCAATGGCATTTGATTAGTGAGATATGGTTAGAGTCTAGTTAAGTTGTTCGTGGGTCTTACTATTGTTGACACTTCAATGATGTCAAAAGATTGCATTTAGGTCTTGATAGTTCAACGCTCTCTATTGATGGTGGATAGATTGAGGTTTTTGATTATTTATAATATTTCTGTGCACGTTGTTACAGATGCACTTTCTACGAAGATCCTGGCGAGGTGATGGGCCTTTATCTTTGGCAGTCTGACCATGGTCTTATATTGGTGTGTGCTAAGTTTGATAATCTTGGTTGTGACTCTTGGATAGGGTTTAAGCTTTGAGCCAGGCATGCTTCTCTTTTCTACACAACTAGTTATGGAAATTCTATCAAGACAAAAGATCAAAGATCTTGGTGAGCTCACTTGTGCTCTTATGGTAATGTAAAGTGTAATGTGTAATCACGAATATTCTGATGTGTATAATGTTAAGTTGTATAGTTTTCATTGATTGTAGCTTTAGATTTAGTCTGTAAGTTGTTAAGCTTTAATGTATTACTCTGATGTAATTTGACTATGAAAAATTTTACAGTTGACCAAACAAAAAAACTAACAATTATAAGTTTTGACATAATGGTAAATGATCAATCCAACAATTAGTATCAGAACCATGGTCATGGTTTGATTCCCATGTAGGCACAAAAAAATGCCTGCAAGTACTAGGGGAAGGATGTTGGTTGGAGGCTAAGATTATGTCTTGATAAGGCCCAAGTGGGCTCGGAATCAAATTAGGTTTGAGACTTAATTCCTAGAAACTGGGATTAAGTAATAAGAATTGCATACTTATTGCCAATTATAACTTTTGGTCCAATGATAAGCACTCGATCCAGTATAAATAAATTAAGAATTTAAATATTTTCACATGTCATTTTCGTTATTTTTTCGTAATTGAGCTAACAACATGTCATTTTGTTATGTGTAAGTGACTAAAATGAAAAGATTTTAAAATTAAACGAATTCTTATGTTATAAGTTTTAAAATCAGCAATTTCATTTAAAAATTAAATTAATTCTAGATTATAATTTCTTAAATGAAATTATTTTTCTTTGAAATTAAATCAATTCCTATTTTATAATTTTTTGTGTAATTCCATTTAAAAAATAATTTATTTTAATTTTATAATTTTTAAAACACAAAATTATAAATAAAATTAATTTAAATTATATTCACAAACAAGAATAAGTTTATAATTCCAAACATATTGTATTCTTCTTTTTATCATTCATAATTCCCGAAAAATTCTATGGTTGTCATGTTGAGTTATCCTTTTCTTTTTTATTAAAAGAACTCTCCTTTTTCATTATTGTTCGGAGATTAATTTAGCCGAATCAGTTATCACAGGTTTCAAAATCATCCCCAAAAAGTCACTAGCTATTATATTTTCTTTCATAGCTTTATTCACGAGTAACTGAATAAGAGACAAAAGAGAGGAAATGGGGCCTGGGCGAGTCTCACTTTAAAACTTTCCATCGAATAACACTTGGACTAGAGTATAACAAAATCAGCTCCCCACACGACATTGATCCAAAAACAAAATCTTTACCCGAACCCATATTTATATTCCTCATGAGAGATGGGCAAATAGAGGCATAGGCACAGACATTTTGCAAGGACTCGAGACATCAGAGTCAGAGTTTTCTTCTTTCACGAAGAAAAGAAAGATTTAAAAAAAAAAAAAAAAACTGTCAAATATATATTTTAGTGAGAAATTCAGAGCGTAGGAATTTTTTTTCCTGATAGCGTATTCTCTTTTCTATCAAAACAGACATGAAATAATAGTTCTGGGAAATATTTTCTGGAAACTGATTTTTTTTTTTTTTTTGGGTACATGAGCTAACAAAACAAAACAAAAGAAAAAGCTAAAAGATCATCTCAGATGAACCACTCCAATAAGGTTTGCATGCAGAATATCATGCAAACCAGATGGGGGGTTATCCCACACAGTGTCGTTCCCAGCATTAGCACCTATCCTAACAAGAAAGTCTGCCACTTGCTCAAAACCAAAAGCACCCAAATTTGTTCCACGAAAATGATAATTTAGGGAATAGTGAAGTAATTAATAACGGTATTTGGCATTTACTAACCACACTAAAAGTGATATAGACTATTGTAATGTTCAGAAGAGGTTTTCTAATCGTTAAATATTTATTATTATTTTTTACTATATCCAGTTTGTAATAGTTGCCAATTTGGGTCAAAGTTTTTGTTTCACAATAGTTGTTAAAATTTTTTTGGGTCTTAGGCTTCTCTTTTGATTTTATAAAAATAGGTTGAATAGATAACTTGATATTTTCTTAGAGATTCATATTATTATTATGTTAGGATTTACCGTATGTTATTGGAGTTGGATTCAATAATGAGTATATTAGATTATGATGTAAGAGTTTTGAATGACCTAAATCTTTGATGTATGAAATTAAATTGCTATATATATTTATACTATAAACAAGATTTCCACTTCATTTTTGGCACTCTTGACAGTTACTGTTATGTCAATATAATCATATGTAAGGAGGAGTTGGAAACCTTGTGCCTGGTATACACAAATGTGTATATTTTTTCTTTTGTAACATGATTTGTAAATGGAATTAATTAAATTTGATAGTTACGCAATATTATTGATCTATATTTCTATTATTATTTGTATTCTAAGTTTTTAGTATAAATCTCATAAAACTCTAATATATAGTATCAGAGTGGATTATATTAGGATTAAAATCCTTGAATTAATTGATAAGACTTCGAAATTAATTTAAATAGGAATTTGGGATTGACAAAAATCCTTTTTCGATCTTGAATATTTGTTCCAGTCGGATCGATTAAATTTTTGCATTGTAAAATATTCTTGAATCGGATATGTGGACATGTATTATTTGATGCTTTTTCAATAGTAATCTTTTGAATCGAACCAGAGTTATTTTGGCTCTCAATTGAAATTTGCTATGAGTATATTTTTGTTATGGTATTTTGAGGACGCAAACAGCATTTTTTTTTTCGAGCAACAAAAATTTGGGGGACTTGAGTTTTTAATCTCCTTTATATTTCATCATATTTTTGTTTGCTTTGAAAGTTTTCTGGTTGCGACTCTATGTCTATGTCTGTTTGAGTTGAGTGATTTGGATGATATTTTCGTTTATATATATATAATGACTCCTTGTATCAAGAACGGCAAGAAAATAATCCCAGATCTGGTATTAAGTTAAGCAACATCGAACAAGAAACAAGGAAGAATCCAAGCTGCTCCGTTCCGTGCAGTTTGACGCCGCCGCCGCTTACTTGCAAAACTAATGAAGTTACTTGTTTATTCTTTGAAATATTTTGTCACTTGGATTGGTTATAGATTGACTCACTCACAAGTAATTGACTCAATAATTTATCCTAATATAGCATGTTTTGTCACTTGAGTTAGTTGTAAATTAGCTCATCCATAGATAGTTAGTTTATTAATTGATTTGGTGATGGTATGGTATTTCGGATAACTTTGACAATAAAATTCATAGGTATTGGATTTTTGTAATTGTTATTTTATTTAGTATATTCTCCACCCACATGTGAGTTTATATTATATATTTTGGATCCCTATTTATGGTAATGTATATTACTATTGATTGCCCATTTAAATAATGAAATTCTTGGTATTTTTTCAATTTTGATGAATTTTTCTATGAATAATACTGACAACTAAATTGAGCTCTTAATTGAAATTATTATAAAAGGAAATTTACTAAGACAAATATGTGATTATCTTTTGGTAATTGTTGATGTTATTTTGTGGAATCATTCTTGTGAGAAAATTAAACATTTTCTTTGTTTTGATTTTAATTTTGTAAGCCATGATTTGTCTATTGAATAATAAATATGTTTCTGACTTTGGAAAAATTTTAAGATTTTTACAATAGAGAAAGAAAGTTAATGGGTTGGAAAAATCAAATTTGTTAAGTTGGGATGATAAATTTTCTTTGGAATAGGCATAGTAATAGTAAATAATGTAAAGGTTAAATGTCTTGGGGATTAGAAGGATTATTTCCCAATTTAGCATGTCAAGGACTCTAAATTAGATAGGACAGTTGAGTAGAGAAATTAGCCCCTGTTAAGTCATGTTGACTTACCTAAATCCCATTAAAAAGAAACTTCAAAATAGTTGTCTATATCTTAAATAAAATATTCTCTCATATTACGGTTTAAACTATTTAAGGGTTAGAAATTTAGCCTCAACTATGCTTTGTATGTGGAGTCAAGTCATTGAATTGATCCCACTATATCAAGAAGAATTCTAAGGCCATATGTTATCTCGGAATATTGAAAGTTACAAACATTGTTGTCATAACTATGGAATGAAGATAATTGAACCAAGGACTGCTTAGAAGAATGTTGATAATTTGACATCATTGATTGGTAAATGATTAAAGGTAAGCATACTCTACATGAGTTACAATGGGATATGGAGGCTTATGGAAGCTCTTGATAGTTTTATGTCCATTGGTGCATATGGGTGTTTAAGAAGAAGATTTCAATGAAAGTGTGAAGCGGCTTAAAGTGGGTGTTGTGGTTAAAAAGTTTCCTCAAAAAGAGCATGATTATTGTTATGTACGATTGTGTAACAATTGAGGGTGAGTGTTAGATTTTCAATTGTGATAATAAAGTCCCACACTAATTAGAAATAGACTGAGTGAAGAGTATATAAGTGGAAAGGCCAATAGATTCATCCTGAAGGTTTTGGGTCAAAATGTGGTGTTAGACTTGTTGTTATGGTTTCTTGCTTAGCCTAATAGTAGAGATTTTCCAAGATTTTGGATTTTCTCTAATTGTTTTTACAAATAATAGTAGAACCAATTTTTTGGTTGGTTAGGGCATTTTGAGATGGTAGTTTGTTGGTGTTTGGGTTTTGTCTTAACCTATGACGCATTTACTATGATTTCCCATGAATACATGAAAAGACTTTTGTTAAGGGGAAATGTATTAATATTGGGATTCACACTTGAGGGAGAGACTTATAATAGTCGTGACTAACTTGCATGATTTTATGCACGAATTAAAGGGCAATTGTGCTTGATATTCAACTTAGTTGAATGGAATTTAATCTATATGATAGTTTCTGCTGTGTGGTATAATGTTTTATCTCTCTTGATAAAATTCTTTTTGAGAGATGTTATGCTAATTATTAATTATCATTGCTTTTATTGGACTTAGTTGTCTATTAAGTGTATGGGGAAAGAGAGTTGTCTTATTGCCATAATGTTATTTTAAAAAGGATGAATAAATAATTGTTATGATAGATGAATTAGTTAGCATAGTAAATACTGGCTTGTAAGATAATTTACTTATTAAGCTAATGAAATAATTCATAAAAATTTTATGTGCTCTCAACCTTTGTTTAACCAACTTATCAGCTCTTTATGCTAGCCAAAGTTTAATGTTAGTTATTCTAATTTGTATGGTATACCTGAAAGTTCACTTTTGTGCAAATTAGTGTTCGCTACATAAGTAGTGTGACTTTATGAAGTGGTTCATGGTGCATTTCTTCATAAATATGTTTTAAGAGAATTTATGTATGAAAGTTGAAAATTGTTTAATGAACTGGATTGTTGTTCCTATTTTGGAGCCCTTTCCACAGTGACTCATTTATGAAGTTAGTGGAGTTACCTGATAATTTAGGGGTAATTTTGTTGTTTAGATTGATTAGTGCATTGATCTGCCCACAGATGGTTTTATGTATGAGTTGGTTCAAAAAAGGAATTGAAAATTTGGGATTGTTTGAGAGTAAAAATTCTTATACCCATAGGTGTTAAATTTTCTGAGATTGTTGTATATGGTATATTCTCCGCCCACAGGCAAGCCTATATTCAATGTTTTAAATCCTTGTTATGGTGACAATTGTCATTGATTGTTGTTCATTGGATCAACTAAAGGTGGATTGTATTTATTTTCAACTTCATATCACTTTTCTTTTAATAAAGTAATTAGGCTGCAATGTTGCAAACTTCGATTGTTTAAAAGGATGGAAATTATACATCGAAATGATCTTTGGGTATGATGGATATGTATGTTTATCAATGGAATTATGCTTGAGTTCATACTTAAGTGGATTTTCTTGTTTGAAGAAAGTGTTGATTGTTTCAATGAGTGGGAGTTATTGTATGTGTTATGCATTCTACCTCTAGGTGATTGTATAATTATATACTTAACTTTCCATGAAAAATATGATTTTGCCTAATTAATTATTTTTATTATATTTTTGCAATTATGTAATTAAATAATTGCACAAGGTTGGTGGGAGCTAATCATTTGGTTCTATTTACATGCTATATATATAATTCTAGAAATCCTCGACAGCCAAAGTTGTAATGGCTATATTTTGCTATTGTTAATGTTATTTAACATTGAAGCTATTATAGCTTGAGTAAAATCACATGATTAAAATTGGATGGTTTATGTTCTTTAATGTGATTGGTCCGTGGGGGTTGATGAGACTATAATTGCATTGAATTTGTGCAATTAGGACTCTCACATTAGCATTTGGGAAGTGCTTGCTGACTTCTTAACTAAGGACTTAAGCCCATGGTGTTTATGAAACATATTGAGGATATGGGTCTTACATCTATTGATGTACTTGATTAGTGGAGTTGTTATGTTCATCTAATTACATTGGATTTATGTAATTTGGTTTATAAACTTCGATGCATGTTATGATATTTTATTTTGGTACTATTATTATATCTCGAGATATGGATGTTTTCTTTTGAAAACATTGGTTTTTTGAGAGAAAGATGTTGTTCCTTTATGAGAATGGTATTTTGTAAGAAACATGTTATGATCTCCTTCTTGGAGATTTTTTGTGTCTTCTTGGAAAGGCACTATGAGGATCCATTTATAGTAGTATGAAAGGATCACATATTATGCTATGATATGTATATTTACACCTTATGCACTAATTTTTTGAATCATTGTTGATGAGGTTATTTGGTTATGTGTTTATGGGTGAACTAGACTCTTTATAGTTTATCATTCGCTTATGACTCTTAGCTGGTATGGTTTTGTTAACTAGACTAATCTGGTTTTGTGAAAATTATTTTCAAGCTATTATTTGTGGCTATAATTGTTCAACCCAAGAGTTATTTTCAATTTTTTTTAAATTAAATAAAACCCAATTAATATTATCCAAGTGAGAGAATGTTAGAATTTTTTTGAGTTTTGGGGCTTCTATTGATTGGTGGATTCTTTTAGTTCTATGAAATAGGTTGAATGGATAGTCTGATATTTTTTTAGAGATCCATATTATGATTATGTGATCCATTATGAGTTTGGGATTCACTATGTATTATTGGATTTAAGCTCAATAGTGAGTGTGCTGGATTATAGTGCAAGAGTCTTAAGTGACCTAGGTCTTTGATGGATAGAATTAGGTTGCTATATATATTCATACTATGGACATGATCTCCATTTTACTTTTGGCACTCTAGACAATTACTACTCCATTTTACATTTGTAAGGAGAAAGGGTTGAAAATCCTGTATTTGGCATGCACAAATGCGTATGTATTTCTTTTTGCAATAGGATTTGTAGATGATATTCATCGAATTTGACAAATACACAATATTATTAATCTATATTCATATTATTATTGTTATTCTAAATTCCTAGGACAGATTCTATAAAACTCTAATAATATAGACTATTGTAATGTTTAGAAGAGGTTTTCTAATCATTAAATATTTATTATTATTTTTTACAACCTCCGATTTACAATAGTTATCAATTTGGATAAAAAAATTTTGTTCACAATAGTTATCATTCTCATATATCAATGTAACATTTATTGTTGATTTTTTTTTTTAATTTTACCCTTCATCTTTATTAGTTGAAAGAGGTGGTTATTTTCCACTATATAATGAGATTATATTTTCCACCATATAATAAAATTTAATAAGGGTATTTTAGCAAACCTATATCGTAATTATACATTGAAACCTATGTCATAATTATACATTAATTTCAGGTTTCTTAACTGTGTAAAAATAGTCAAATTAACAATTATTGTGAATCGAAGGTAGTAATATAAAATATGAATTTATTCAAATTCAAGATTCAACTATAAAAGACCTATAATAGAGTATGGATTAGAGATGGCAAAAAAACCTGCTCTTATAGGTACCCGCGAGTAGTACCCATAATGGGGCAGATATGGAGGGAAGGTTTTGCCTCCACGGGTAATAAGGATTGAGATTTTAAATATCCACATGTTAAACGGGGCAAGGGCAGGGATCGCATTCCTCATAACCTGTGAGTGCCCGATATAAAATTACTATATGTATATATTAAATGTGTTGGATTAATAATTAGATTACTATTATATATTTATTTTTATTTTATATATTTTAAGTTGTTAGAATTTGGATTGTGAAATTGGATTACATATTTATTTTATGTGTTTATTTTTATTTTAAATATTTTAAGTTATTAAAATTTGGATTATCTAATTGGATCATTATTTGTGTTTATTTTAAGTATTTTATGATATTATAATTTCTTTATTTAACTTAATTTTTTTTGAATTTTTTGAAATTTTAACATTATAATGGACACCCCTAGATATCCATGGAATAAGTCACAAGCAAATACCCGTGTGGATATAGGGCATGAGATGGGTGCGGGTATTTATCTATGGGGAGGGGGATGGAGCGCTATTCCTTGTTTCCACCCTCGCCCCTGCCCCAATCCGTTGACATTCCTAGTCCAGATCTTTTAACCAAATGCTATAGTAAACCCATTTTGCCAAGAAAGTTAGATGGTTTGTCACTATATTACTATTATTTTAAAATTATTAAAATTTAAAATTTATTAAACTTCAATCAATTTAATTTAGTTCAACTCGAATTAATTTACTATAGAAAAAAGTTTTTATAATACTAATTTTTTAATTCTTAAGGCTCAAAACAAAAGTGCTATATAATATGAAAGTTACTCATACGAAAGCACACATCAACATGTTAGAGTGTGAGTTATGGTTGGCATAACCATAAATTAAAAAATAAAATTACAGTTGAATATTGACAGAAAACACAGAGTTTTGTGATAATTTCATATTCATACTAAAGATCATTTCTCAATATGTATTTTTTTATATATATCAATCGACTTATGGTGATTAATATACAAATAAACAAGGAATTCACATATAAAACTAGAAAATTGAGCGATAGTATTGTTATTTATTGTCGCACTCATTCGATTTTTCAATTATACAGATGAATTCCTAACTTATTTATATATGAATCACCATAAATTGATTAACACACATAAAAATATGTCCAAATGATAGGACTCATCACACATAATAGAACCATTATACATGTAGTGTACCTATTTTGCCCTTTATGCAGCTTAAAACTCTTTTTAGCCCCCCTCCAACTTTAAGTACCATCGGAACCTATGTAACATAGATATTTCAAAACAGTCGCTATATCCGTATCCAATATATGTTGTGTCGAATAATTCACAGATACTTATAATTATATTTTTAAAATTTTTGCCTTATTTTTTTACTTATATAAATGAAAATTCTAAAATAATCAATAAAATAAGTACATTTTAGTATATTTATAAGAATTTATGCTAACGTTCAAATTATTGTTCCTCTATTTTAATTTAAGATTTATGTTTTTATGTTAATTTTTTATTAATTTTATATGTCATATTATATCTGTATCGTATCTTATTATTTTTAAATATTATTGTACTTCTGTATCGATGGTATATCGTATCTGTATCCCATATCTATATCTATGCTTCATTTGTCGGAACCTTGACTCCTATGCAAATATAAGGTCTTCTCTTGCAAGTAGAAGTTATGCTAGTCGATGAGTTTAACATGAACTTAATGAAGATAAACATTTTTTTTTTTTACACTAACGATTATTAGATTTAAATTAAATTTTTCATGTAACAATTGTTTATGAATTTAACTTCTGTGCATTGATAATATAAAATAATGAGTAACTACTCATTGATAGTATAAAATAATTTTATTTTATCAACTAATAAAAATTTAAAAACATATTAAATTGTAATGAGTAACTACCCACTACGATAACTACAGGAGTGGCTATTGTCACTCCTATATGTCTACTACCACTCCCATTTTGTTGACTTTTATTTGATTTCTCTAAATACCCTCATTCTTCTATTTTGGTCAAAATAATAATATAGCTTAATTATTCAATATCAATCATAATTTCATCTGAAATTTTTATTATTTTGCACTAAAAATTAATTTAATTATTTAAAATTTTTAATATTTATCTCATTTTCAATTTTTATATAGCCAATGGATACTTCAAGTATTGATAATTAATTTATTTAAAGTAATTATTTGGATCAAAATATTGAATTGCTTTTATAAATTTTCTTTATACATTAATTATCTAAATAATATAACAATGACTATTTAAAAAAATAGTAAGTAAAATGAGTAACAACAAAGGTGTACCAATAAATTATAATATACAATATACATACTTATTTTTTTAACATATAGTGTTTATATAATTAAAAAAATTATTAAATAAAATATGATAACGTGATTTATTGCTATTAACCAATTGGATTTTATTATAATTTTTACTTTATTTTTGTTCTTAAGAATTAAGCTAACTTAATACATTAAATTATTTATTTACCCATATTAGAAGGAGTTTAGAAAGTTTAAATTTTTTATATTTTAAACTAAAATTATTATAAAAAAATTTATATTTTATTATTTTAAAATATGAGATCAATTTTGACATGCTATCAAATTCCCAAAAAAACAAAATGATGCACTAAATATAAAAAATTTTATATTGCCATTCAATCATATGTTATTATATTTGTGACTTTTGAAGTAGTAGTTATAAAATTTAAATAATTTTATTGGTGTAATAATATATAATTGAATCATTATATAAAAGAGTTTTACGTTAATAATATATCAAAATTAAATTCTCAATATATTTATGGCGCATATCACAAGTATAACTATAGTATTATTAACATAAAAAATATTAGATAATTAGAATTTTTGCCAGAATTTATTGTCAGAATGATGTAGTATTATTATTTATCCTCAGACAAATAAGTGAGTTATATTATTTTATATTATCCAACCATCATGATTTTTGTCAAAAATTTTGGTTATAATTTTTTGACAGTGTAGCATTACTCTA
Source organism: Pterocarpus santalinus (assembly GCA_031439595.1). NCBI lineage: Eukaryota > Viridiplantae > Streptophyta > Magnoliopsida > Fabales > Fabaceae > Pterocarpus > Pterocarpus santalinus. The sequence continues at coordinate 67,968,756 of CM062532.1, forward strand.
TTACCATGCAATATTTCCGTTTGGAAATAATTATCCAGTTTTAAATGTGCACATCAGTTAAGGAAATGACTAGAAAAATCTTAATATTAGAGAGATTTAGATATATTTACAAAATTATTCTTACTTAATTTTCTCCCTTTCTTAATTATCTCTTTCTAATTATTCTTTTTCTCCTCTATTTAATAGCGACATAACTGAAAAAAAATAATTAATATTATCTAGATTCTCTAAATGGATAATTATTTGTGGATAAATAAAATTTAAAAAGTAGTTAGTTATTCCAAAATAAAGGAAATACAACTTAACCAAAAGTTGACTGCTATTCCTAGCGTCGTTGGAAATTAAGCGTCTTTATGGCAATGGCAAAGACCAACGCAAAAGTTACTGCAAATCCTATAATTACAGCTGCAATCACTCCCAAAAAATCATGCTTGAAGCCAAAGTAATTTCTCAAGAAGTTTTCCACTGTTGTATTTTTTCCATTAAACTCTATGCTGTCCTGTATATCTCCAAACTGTGATGCCACCAACCCATACAAAGTCCAAGCTATTGGATTCGCCCAATAGTACCATCTCCACCACACTGGGATTCTCTGTTAGCCCATGCCAAAAAAAGAAAGAAAATCAATTAATATCTAATAGTTATGTATTCCTATGTTTAAAAAGTAAAAAAGTATTACCCAAAAAAGAACAAGAAGTAAAAAAAGTAAACTATATTTATCTCTCTCAATGATAGACGATACATACAACACATCTCAATTTTTATAATATATCATAATTTTTTCTGAGGTTTAGATGATATGACATCTAATACCCTTATATTTTTTAGAATGTGACATTGAGCATCTTTGTAAATATGACATAAATATCGCTGTACAGGTGTCATGCATATGTGACATATCGAAAGATATCACGTATAATATCACCTAGTACTCAAAGTGAAAAATATGCACTGAACATCCAAGGAAGCAAATAACTTACTGGTCGTGGGATTATGAATCCCGAGAAGAGATTCCATACTTGATAGAATCCAGAAGAAAGTATAATGGCAATGGGTGGGTTTGGGGTCATGGCTGCAGCCATCATGCCATAGTAGGTAAAGTACAAGAAGGTGAAGTACATGAAGAAAATGTTCCAGAAAACTTTAGCCACTGTCCACTCAAAACCAATCATTGCATAAACTATAATGCCATAGACCAAAGCTTGTAAAAGAACATAAGGGAGTTCAATCACAACCTGCAAGAAAATATTGAGATCAGAAAACAAAGGCACTGAATTAAATTATTTACATGCAAGGAACTGAGGAAGTAAAAAGTGGCAAATTGCTTACCTGAGCAAAAGCATATGCCAAAGCTGAGTACATTCCAGCAGCTTTTTCCCTATAGAAGACTGTTCTTTCAACAAACACCAATGGTTGTGCTGAATTAGAATTCTTTACACCAAGAAGAAGAACAGCAGCGTACATAGAACCCATGGCATTAAAAAGATCTTGTTGCTTTTTACTGCATTGTTTATGCAAATGTACTTTTAGAAACAAATAGATGAAAGAGTTTTGAAGCAATTACATGTCCTGGTTTTCAGTTTGATCTTACATTTTGGAGCCGAGGTTCCAATAGACGGTACCAAACAAGACGGCAACAGCGGTTGTGTAGAGAAATCTCTGAGCAGTGTATGGAGGATTGCGCCAGTAAGACCAGTGTTGTTTCCATAAGCAAGCCATGCATTGGGTGAAAAAGGGCCTTGAGTACTTTGAAGGAAAATAAAGGTCCTTTGAAGCAGGAGGTGGGGTACTCAATTCTTTAATAAGTTCTTTGTTTCTCCTGAAACAGATGCCACAGACCAGTTTACATGAGTAACTGTTCCACACGTTGAACAACATCTTGTAGCAAAATTCTTCTAGTTTTTACCATCAACTGTTTTCTAGCAGATTATTTTCCTGTTCTATAGTTTGATTAGACTTCATATATTTAAAAATACCTATATAGCCCTGAATTTTTGTACTCCTCAGCAAAATCAATCCCCAATTCCATTTCTTTTGCTAAAGAAGTGACTTCCAACATCCATGTAGCCGGATTATAGCCATCTTTAATCTTACTGACACCTTGAATTCCCTTTAAGACAGAAAAGTATCCACGTGAGTGAAATTTTTAGGAAGATAAAGGTATGAAGTGAAACATGATTTTAGTTGAAGTTTACCTCAAAGTAACTGATTAAATGAGAAGAATGATGTCCTAGTGGCCCCACATATATTTCTTGCCCTCCTCGTTTCATTAGGAAAAGCTGCACTTCATTGAAAAATTAAATATTAGAAACAAATTAATGGAAGAGAAAAAAAATTAAAATTCCTAGCTGCCACAACATTTTGCTCTGCCTATTTCACCTCATCAAAAGATTCAAATATATCAATGCTAGGCTGATGGATGGTGCAGACTACTGTTCTTCCAGTGTCCACTATGTTCCTAACTGTTCTCATAACAATAGCAGCAGCTCTTGCGTCTAGCCCAGAAGTTGGCTCATCCATGAATATTATAGAAGGATTAGCCACTAGCTCAACTGCAATAGTCAACCTTTTGCGCTGCTCTGTCGAGAGACCGTTAACACCTGGCAATCCAACTATTGCATTCCTTATTGGGTTCAGCTCCACAAGTTCCATGACTTCCTCAATGAACGTCTGCAAGCATTAGTCATTTCCAAACTTAGTAAAATGATATAACATTCAACTGTTTTTTATTTTTTATTTTTTTTGTTGCCACACTTTTCTTGCTTCTCACATTATATTTTATAACACAATAATTCCAACTATAACATAATAGTGTATGTCAAGTAAGTAATATAGTCAATATCATAATCATAAACCAACCTTCCTGGTTTCAGCATTGATTTCTGCGGACAATCTGAGCCATGCTGAATAGAGCAATGATTCATATATGGTAACATAAGGAGAGTGGATATCATTTTGTTCGCAATATCCAGAAATTCTTGCAAAGGTTTCTTGCTTCTTTGGATAACCAGAAACTGTGATGTTGCCACCAATATATCCCCCGGTTTTTCTACCAGCAAGTACATCCATCAGAGTTGTCTTGCCAGCACCACTGGAACCCATGAGCGCTGTGAGAACACCTGGCCGGAACGCGCCACTGATACCTTTCAAAAGGTCCAACCTATCCTCAAGAACACCCTCATTCCTCATTTCCTGCGAGTTTGGTGCGAGGATTCAGTAAACTTATATATTAAAAATAAGTCTTTATGTTTGATTTAAGTGTTTGTCCACACCTGTGGCATGTCAACAGAATATGTTATATCATCAAATGTGATGGAATATGGTTCAAAAGGAAGAACCATTCCTGTTTTTCTGTTATGATTGCTCTCCACCGCACCTTCTTTCCTTGTGGATGAAGACTGAGCAACGGTGCTTCCACCGTTCTGCTCATTGCTTTGAGATTGCTCTGACTTAGCAACCTGATGCTGCACAAGTGCTGCATGATCAATTTGTAATATTAGCACATATTACAAGCTCTCGGTTCGCTGTAAAACATAGGGTGAAGGAACTCACGGTTCAAGAAAGTGAGAGCAAGGGTGTAACAAATGTAGAACACTATTGTATATCCAATCAGTGCCCCAACACCTATCCAATACCATTTTGACTCTGTGAAGAACCCGCGGGACTTCAAAACTTCTACTCCTAGTGGTTTTGTGGAGTTAGGCAGAACCTTGCATGAGAAAATATATCCAGATATCAGTTTTTTCACGTGATAAAGCAAGTACAAAAATGAACACACAAATTAGCTTAATTTAAATATAACTTACATGTCTCCATCTCTTCCCTAGGAACTCATTATTTACTATGGCATTCTGTCCATACATCATAGGTGATGACCAAAAGACCCATAACCACCACTTTTTCATATTGTCTATATGCATAAAGCAAAGAAAATAAATGAGTACTGTTAGTATACGACATAAGTGGAGAAAGACAGATTTTTTTTTTTTTGGGTATTTATGATACCTTTTGACAGGATGAAACCACTCATTGCAATAAGGATGGTCAATGCTAACGACCCAATTGTGAAGGCCGCTGTCAGTTCTCTACCAAGTGCTGCGATAAACCGGAATAAGGCAGTAGCCATCTGGTTAACAAGTACCAGAAGAAGGAATTGCCTAAAGAATCTGCATAAAGTAGAGACATACAAGGTTGTCATTATTCACTCAATTGAAATGGGGTATGGAGAGGAATTAGTCCACACCACAAATCTCCTTAGTATGTTTTGAAAACACAGCTCCATTACCTTCCAACATCTGGATCAAAACCAATGACATAGTAGGTAAAGAATACCCAAATTCCCACTTCTGCAAAGGTTATGGGAAGCTTCAGGATCCATTCAGGGAGAGCATATACCCATGAGGGGAAGAAGAGAAGGTCCCTTTGTTTGTAAAATACAGGAAGCTTAGAAACTGTCACAGTAAGGTCAGCAAATCCATTCAACACGATCACAAGAAGGCCATAGTACAATGCACCCGCATATATACCACCATCAATCACTGAATCTCGGTGCATATCAGTCCGGAGGAAAACGGTCATGGCAATAAAAGCCACTACAGCAATCTAAAAGGTGTTGTAAAATGTTAGGAATGGACCAATGGATATGAAAAATGTGAGGGAGCATTACATATTATCATGAAAACTTGCAGTGGCCAAACTTACTTGGCAAAGCTTGAAGACGTGGACAAATGAATTACGCTTCATCAGTAAATATTCTCTTGCGAAGCACGCTTTAAACAGTTCCCATTTCCCTATACCATAATTTTTGGTTGCTAAAGCAGCAGGGTGGCTCTTAGACTTGTCAAATAGTGTAGCAAGTTCATTGTCAAGGCTTCTCCCAACATGAAATGAGTGAAGTGCCTCAGCAAACTCTTTGGCTGTGACAAATCTATAGGGCTGATCTTTGTGTATCCAATATTGTTCCTGATCTTTTCTTGATGTCACCTATAAGTAACGTAATAAATTTGTAAAGATAAGAATAAATTGTTTTCTAAATTTTACATGTACATATAGAAAGGAGTTAAATTCACACTTACTTCTTGCAAAAAGTCTGCAGCTCCTTTCCTCTCAGGACATTTAAAACCCACTGAGGCAAAAAATTCAAGAACATGTTCACGTGGACCTTGGTATACAATTTGGCCATCAGATAGTAAAATAATGTCATCAAAAAGATTGTAAGTCTCTGGTGCTGGTTGAAGGAGTGAGACAACAGCAGTTCCTTTTAGAGAGTGGATAACTTGCTTGAGTGAATTCACAACTTGGAAAGTTGTTGAGCTATCCAAACCAGTAGATATTTCATCCATAAATAGAGCTTTAGCTGGTCCAACCAGCATCTCCCCTGTGTATATATATATATATATATATATATATTATTAACTCTTACACAATCAGTTGCTTGAGTTAATTAAACATGATTAAGATCAAGCTTGTTTTACCTGTTGTAACACGTTTTCTTTGTCCACCAGAGATACCCCTTAACATTGCATTTCCCACAATAGTATCAGCACAGCCCTCCAATCCCAAAACCTGAAAATATGAAGCAAAGCACAGGAGAAATTAACACAAAATGACCTCATGATGATCAGCGAACGTTTTGAGTGAATGAGTTTTACCCTTAGTATATAATCTGTAATGAAATTTGCCTTCTGGCCTTCTGTTGCTACAGCCTGAGCATATTAAATCAAAAGTTCAACCACTTAATCAACTTCAATGCGATAAAAATATAAAACAGTGCAGCTGTAACTGATCAATTTGAAAATTATTGCTTTTGAGCTGTTACAATTGAATTATAACCAAGATATTCTTCACAACTTATGTCTTCCGAAATGGAATTTCATTGTCTTCTAGGTAGAACAACAGAATTTCCCAAATTTCAACAATTATGTTATTACAAAATCTGACAACTTTTTCCTTTGGTTTGAAAGCTTATTATTTCATTTATTGAACAATATTAATGGAAGGCTGAGGGATGCTAGCAAAATAGGTATAACAGAACAATGATATCCAAGTTACCTTCATATAGACATCAATATCTGGATCAGGCGTAATATTTGCCTCTTTTTCTCTTCTCGACACCTCTGATAGCAAGTCTACATAATGCAAAATATATTTTAGCCAAAACTTGATTTTTCATCCAAAATTTGTGCATGTTTATTTGAAATTACATTAGATAGAAGTATAGAATTATTGACAAAAAAAGAAAAAGAAAAAAATATTTTTTGTACTTACTAACACTTATTGCAAATACATAATGAGAAAAAAGACACAAGATATGAGTATTAAAAAAGTAAAAGATGGTGAATTTTGTCTTTTTCAGTTTCTTTTTTATTGTGTATTAACAATGAGTCCTCAAAATAAATACAAAAAATATTATTTAAAAAACAAAGGGAAACTTTTAGACTAACCATATCGGACTCCAACTCCTTGTACTCTTGCTGAGAAAGCCAAGGTTTCTCTAACGGTCATTTCTCCGATATGAAGATCATTTTGACTGACATAGGCAGCAGTTCGTTGCGGAACAAACTCATTCATCTCATGGCCATTATAAGTGACCTTTCCGGTGGACTGATCAATAAGTCACACCTTATTAATAAATACAAAATGGGAAAATTGAGAGCATAACAATTAAACATCTTTGCTTTTATTTCTTAACCTTTAGTTTTGAATCAAGTTTTCCAGCCAAAGCCAAGAGCAGTGTGGTTTTTCCAGAACTTGGAGGGCCCAAAAGCAATGTCACTCTGGAGATCAGCAAATGGAGATATGTTACACGGGTTTCAAGTGAGACATCTATAATTAGAACAATTTTCTGCACTGTTACCTGGCAGGCTTTATAATTCCACTAACATTCTGGAGAATATTTATATGTCGTTTTCTACTTGGGATTACATGAAAGAAGTTCAATAGACCCTTCATAACCTCAAAAAAGAGTGTGTTAGAATATCCTTCAATGAGATTAATTATACAGCAAGTTCTACTCTATATTTGTTGGAAAAATTCTTACATAGCTATAAATCTAACACTTAATATTTAAGTGTATATAAAATAAAGTTAGGTGGACTTAGAAACAAAAGAGTATATCTTGAATGAATATAATGCAATTCAATTTATGGTGAGTGTATTTAAATATAAGTATCAAATATCATATGATACAATACGCAACTACAATAATTTTATTAAAACGATTATAGGATATTGGTACAACAATATATATTAAATAAAAAATTACAATAATTATATAATAAAAACAAAATAAAATTATAGTTATTACGATACAGCCTTAGTCATTCTCTTTCTCTCTCGCTTGTTTGATCAGGATAAAAATTTTCTATTTTCAGTGATTATTTTGTAAAAAAAGATTACAAAAATGAGAACAAAATTAGAGGAAAAGTAATTTGTAAGGATAACGTTTAAATTCTTCCAATAACAAAATTTCAAAGATAATAGATATCCACGAAAAAGAAAATTTATATGAATATGCCAAAAATAAGAATATAAAAAAGTTACATGAGTATTAATATCATATACAAATACGGTAAAGGTACATCACTAATTTTGGAGTATCTGAGCATCATTTCTGTTAGATTTGTATCCAGGTAAAGATATTACCGTATATTAAAGGTTGCATCACTTACTTCCACTATATTAACCATGTAGTTAGTGAAGGTGGGCAAAGCTCTATTTCCTACATGAACTTCTGCTTCCACGTTCAAGTGCTCAAATCGAACCTCAATTGTAGGAAGAGTAATTCCAACCCTGATATACAAACATATCATCCAATGAAGAAGAAAATGTTAGAGGCAGCTCAATTAAAACCAAGAAGAAATCATGACAGTGCTGGGACAGCTATATACCTATCAATACGATTCCTAAGCTTGAGCAAGAACTTCTCATTGTCCTCTTCAGCAACTCTCACCAGCCTCTGAAGCAAAGCCTTCCTTTCTTGCAACCTAAGTTTGGGTATGTCGACCTCGCTGGCCACCCCTTCAGGGGTAGCGAGCAAACCTTTCCTGAGACGTGCAACCGTAGGGAGTTTCTGAATGGCAGCCCACTTGAGAGCTTCTTCGTCATCCTCCTCATGGAAAGAGTTGGAGAACACTTCCACGCCACCGTTACTCCAAACTGATGAACTCACAATGTTGAAGCTGTCTCTAAAACTGCCTGCTATGAAACTACTCCTACTTCCTGCTTTCAAACTATCCCCTTCCTCCATTTCGAAGAACAAACCAGAAAGTCTCAGCTTTCAAGAGTCATGCACGTGCAGAGAAGGGGGGAAAAAAATAAAAAACGCAATGCAATTCAAGGTTTTCTCTCAGTTTCTCTAATCATCTTTTTTTTTTTCTGCTCAACTTTTTCTTGGTGAAGAAGTTTAGCATATGGTAATTGGAGAAGCTTCTTAATTTGTGTTTCGCTACACGTCAAATAAGAGAGGAGGATGGAGTATATATGGAGAGAAGTAACGTTATTTTCACATAAAAATGGACTTTAGCAGTTGATAATAACAGTTGATAATAAGATCATATCATGGAGAGTGGAGCACAAGAGGTATGTTATTTGTACATACCAAAATCTCCAACACCCCAACACCCTCTCTCAGCTTTTTCTCTTTCCATCAATCATTTCACTCTTTTCATTTTCTTTTACAATTTTTTTTTCTCCTTTCTATCTCTGGGTGTCCAAAGTGTCTACCTACCCAGTGGTACAAAAAACATTTCTCGGAGCACAATTAGTCTTGCTTCCACCCAGACAGCAAATACTTTGTGTCTCTTCCTTTTATGGTAAACATTCTTGATATCCATTTCTTTTTTAAGCCTACCGATTAACTGGATTATATTCCTAGAAATTTGATTAATCCAATTCGTCCAGTATAGGTTTTAGATGGAGTTTTAGGTCTCTTAGTGGAGATTTTTTTTTTATTTTAAAAGCTCAAACTCGATACACTTGATTAAGTAGTCAAAGTACATAATTACTTTAACCAATTCTACATTGGTTTCTTGATATCCATTTTTAATGTATAAATAATATTACCATCTATATAAGTGTAGGACTAAATTTTGTATAAGACTAAATGTTATGCAATAAAAAAACTAACAATAGAATAAATTTAATGTTTGTATAAATAATGATGTTTAGTTGGATGGATTCACACACTAGATAAAATATGATTAGCAATGAATGCATTAAAAAGAAAGTTGAGATAGTACCTATTATAAAAAAAAAAAAAAATCTTATCTTTAGAAATTTGGACATATATGAAAAAGGCATTTAAAAGCCTTGGTAAAAAGAGTAATTAAGATAGAGGATAATCCAATAATTAGAGATAAAAGAAGAATTAAAAAAAATTATATGTGAAGTTATTAAAAGAAATTGAGATTTTAATGATTTGAATACAAATAAAATTTAGAACAAAATATTATGACATTGTTTAATTCATATAATCGGCTATATGGTATGTGGGAAATGAATCTTTTAATATAAAGATTTTATATGATTTAATTATAGATAAATTTTTATCATTAGCTAAGAAAGTAAAATTGAATTTGAACCCAAAAAAGAATCTAATTAAAGACAAAAGCCCATACATAACTAACTCGTATAAAATTTTTACAGGAGAAAATTTATTCCACCGGCACGTCCACATGGGCGGCTAACGAAAGGTGCCATCAATGACGGGGTCCGGGGATTTTTTAAGTGGGCAATTATGGTTCCCGTAAGTTAGCATGTCTTCTTCTGAAGGGTCACCTTGCCACTCCAATTATCCAAATGTTTTGGTTGATATTGTCTTCTCCTTCATTGGAGGAATGGATAGACAAAATATTGATTGTGATTATAGTGTCATATCATATCGACTGCCCGTTAAACAATCGAATTGGATGATATCATTGATTATGTCTTCTGAAACATACTATGGCTTTAATAATATTAAAATTGTGGAAACGGTGGTGACACAATCTCTTCTGCAGCGATTAACTGAGTATTAGTTTGTAGTTAAACATACACGATGTGGTAAATACAATAGGAATAAATTATTATGATATCGTAATTAACTATATATAAATTTATAATTAATTATTGTGCATATTAATTGTGGTTAATGGAAAAATAGTCAATTATTATTATATTACTCACAAGTTTTATTTATGTGATTATTATTGCATTAGTAAATTATAAAATATGATATTTAAAGAAGAGGGCTGCTCTCCTTTTTTTTTTTTTTTTTTTAAGTAGATAAACAAGCTCAAAAACCATTTCCACAAAGGGTAATTTTTGAGATAACTTAGAATACGTTTATTCCATCCTTTAGAAAAAGTAATTATAAAATTTAAATTTTTTATATATAATTGAAATATATATATTTTAAATTATCTAAATATATAAAAATTAAATATTTTTAAAATAAAAAATATAAATTTTTTTATCCAAAATAATTACAAAGAAACACACCCTTAAAAATAATCATTAACAACTATAATGGTCCACCTTAGAAAAAAACAAACATACCCATGTCTTATCCTCCTTTAAGCTTTGAAATTAATCATTAAAGTAACAAGTAATAATGGTCCACTTAGAAATTAGAATATAATACTCGCAGGTGGAGTTCCTTCTCCCTAGTGCCTAGAGGTAGAAGCGTGGAAGCCCACTATTAACGACTACGAATTCTCTGCAAAACAAAATGGGCATGGTGATTTCATTGATTATGTCTTCCCACGCACTCAGAATTAAACAAAGTATTTAATTTTAATGTAGGGTTAGTATAAGAGTTTTATATACAATTAATGAATGAAGTAGAAGTAACGGATTCAACCTTCTGTCTAGCTATGAATTCTCTGTTGATCAAAATGGGCATGGTGATTTCACTGATTATGTCTTCCCACGCACTCAGAATTGAAAAAAGAATGTAATTTTAATGTAGGGTTTGTATAAGAGTTTTATATAAAATTATTGAATAAAGTAGAAGTAATGAATTCAACCTTCTGTTCAGCTAGACAGCTGCCCTTCTTCATGGCTGTTGCACTTGCACCCGCGATGTTTAAAAAGAAAATAACTTCTTTTTTAAAAAAAAAGGGTTGTCTGTTAAGTGCCGAAGAACTGGGCCAGCATGATGCCGAGAAAAAGTAATTGGGCTGCCATTAATCAAACAGCAGCAAGTAGAATTGGGCTGTTAAAGATGGTGGTCCATGATGTTTATGCTACCTCTGCAAAACAAAACAAAAAAAACAGATTCGTCACAGCCTAAGTGGGTTGAGTTTCGCGATGGCGGTGGAGCACACCCAATAAACTATAAATCACTTCCAAAATCAAAGTGGGCAACACTATTAGCTTCCTCCTTGTTGTACCATAACAATGGAGGACGAGGCTGACATATACGACGGCGTTCGAGCTCAGTTCCCTCTTACCTTCGGGAAGCAATCAAAGTCTCAGACCCCTCTGGAAGCGATCCACAACGCCACGCGTCGTTCAGATCCCAATCTTACGTCAAAATCCTCTTCTTCTTCGAAAACCGCAACCGCAAGTGGCCTTCCTTCTCTCTCTTCCTCTTCCAAGGAATGGCTCAATTCCCTTCGCAGCTCCAAAAACCCTACCCCTCGTTTCACCGCCGATCGCGGCGGGGGGTCGGAGATAGGGCCGCCGCCTCCGCAGGCCGAGGATTCCGAGCGGGATGATGATGGCGTCATGGTGGGGCCGCCTCCCCCGCCGCCGGGGGTGGTTTCGGGGGCGGATGAGGATGAGGATGGGGAGATGATAATTGGGCCACCTCCGCCGCCGCCTGGTTCCGATTTGAGCTCCGATGAGGACGATCGTTCCGATGAAGACGAGTTGGGGAACCGGTTCCGGATTCCGCTTAGCAACGAGATTGTCCTCAAGGGCCACACCAAGGTACCAATTCCTTCCTTTTTCTCTTGATTAATTTTGGAAATTAACGTAGCAAAATGTGAATGAAGAAGTGGTATGTGGAAATTGGCATATATTATAGCGACTTTATGTTAATTATTTGTTTTGTGTGTATATGGTTGCAATAGAGCTATCTTATGAAAATCATCATCTACTCTGTATCCCAAGATTACGGATGTAAAGTGTTCTGTAAAATGTTCTATAGGCTAGGATAGTAGCTAAAACTTATAATGATATATCGCAAAGAAAAGAAAATGATAGGTTTCTTTTGCCTCTAGCATTTCAATGCCAAAGGGTTTACACAACTTAATGTCAAATGATCTGAAGAGGGTCCGCGAATGGTATGAATAACTTCAACTTTGGTTAAAGTTGTGGAGTGGCAGCCCGGTTGCAGTTATTATTACTTTTATTGTTTTGGAAGGGTGGAGGTTGCAAGGAATGAGAAAGATAGAAATTTAGAACTAAAACCATTAGAAGACAGACACCAACTGCATTAATGAGCAGTGGCTGTAGTTATGTTAGTTGGTTTTGAAATCTAAATGTGAAGGGAACTGAAATCAGCTGTAGGCTTGCAGTGAAATGCAGAGTAATATATTAATGATAATATTGGGGAAACTATTCACAGGTTGTGTCAGCTCTTGCTGTGGATCACTCTGGATCCAGGGTGCTTTCTGGAAGTTATGACTACACAGTACGAATGTATGACTTTCAAGGAATGAATTCTCAATTGCAATCGTTTCGACAACTGGAGCCATTTGAAGGTCATCAAGTGCGCAATTTAAGCTGGAGTCCAACTGCAGATCGCTTTTTGTGTGTGACTGGATCAGCTCAAGCAAAGGTAGCACATTGCATCATTATCTATTGATTTTTCTTTTATGCTTTAGTGCATTTCCATTAAACGTGCCTATCTTCCTTTTGTCATAGATCTATGATCGTGATGGGCTTACTTTGGGAGAGTTTGTAAAGGGTGACATGTATATTCGTGATCTAAAGAATACCAAGGGCCACATATCTGGATTGACATGTGGAGAGTGGCATCCAAAAACTAAAGAGACAATTTTAACATCATCAGAGGATGGGTCACTACGTATATGGGATGTAAATGACTTCAAAAGTCAGAAGCAGGTTTAGAAAATTTTAGCTTGCTCTTTATCTTCCATAACAAAATGATTTCTCTGGAGTGGTTGCACTTGCATGCATTGGCATATCTGTATGCATTATAATTTTCTTTTATTTGTAATCTTTATTCTTTAATTAGGTTAAGAGAACCTTTCAAACAGAAGCTTCATGAAATTCATATTTATTAATATGTGGGTGGGGATGATTGGATTTTAAAAATAAAAATTGAGGCTTTTTCGAGAAACATGGCTGAAACCATCTGTTTCTTCAGATATTCCTTGTAGAATTATTGGCTGCTACTTCGCTCATGTTGTGAAGAAGTTACTGGCTTGTCTATATGTTCCTCTTCATCCAAAAGAAAATTTTATGGGTCAATCTTTACTAAGTACTTAATTCTGATGAATTACTCTGTTCCTAGTTATTCTCTTACCGGCCTATTTATTTTCCTTTGCTGTGATGAAAAAATTGTGGCTTTTATGAGACTCAGAATTTCACCCAGTATGTTTCCTTTTTCCACCCAATAATACTGAAAGATAATGCACGTCTGTGTGTGTTTGAGTTTGCACATTCGTGGGAGATTTTATGTACCTCTGGATGGAGTTGTGATAATTTATTCTGTAAAACATATTTTACACTTTTTGGATGTTATTCAACATACACTTCTATCTTTCAATGGATAGGTTATTAAACCAAAGCTTGCGAGACCTGGAAGAGTTCCTGTAACTACTTGTGCGTGGGATCGTGATGGTAAATGCATTGCTGGCGGTATAGGAGATGGTTCTATACAGGTACACTGACTTTATTGGATAATAAAGTGAATATATGTTTGCTGCTTTTTAGGCTTGAAATAACACAGACTTTCTCCTTACATTGCTTGCAATGGTCAATTAATTTTCGCAGGTTTGGAGTATCAAGCCTGGATGGGGGAGTCGGCCAGATATACATATTGAAAAAGGTCATTCAGATGATATTACTGGTCTGAAATTTTCTAGTGATGGGAGCATCTTGTTGTCAAGAAGCTTTGATGGTTCGTTGAAGGTAAAAAATTATCATATCTGAGAAATCATACCTTCTAGTTTGTTGCTGTTTGCTTTCCTTATTAGGCATGCATTTACAGTTACCTAATCTTCCTGACTTCTCCTCATTGACCAATCAAAAATGTCTCAGGTTTGGGATTTGCGCAAAACGAAGGGAGCGTTGAAAGTATTTGAGGATCTTCCAAATCACTATGGTCAAACAAATATTGCCTTCAGTCCTAGTGAGCAACTCTTTTTTACTGGAACATCTGTTGAAAGGGAGAGCTCGACTGGAGGTTTATTGTGCTTCTTTGATAGAGCAAACCTTGAGCTTGTTTCAAGAGTTGGCATATCTCCCACTTGTAGTGTTGTTCAGTGTTGTTGGCATCCTAAACTGAATCAGGTAACGTAGTATCACAGTTGTGTTACTAAAAACAATTTTCGGGTGTTGCCTTACATTATCTGAAGCAGGACAGTTTTGGTGCTTATGCTTATAACTTTTCTTGAATGGCTTTTTATTTGTAAAGATCTTTGCGACTGTTGGTGATAAAAGCCAAGGAGGGACTCACATACTATATGATCCGACCCTCAGTGAGAGGGGAGCCCTTGTTTGTGTTGCACGTGCGCCAAGGAAAAAATCAATTGATGATTTTGAGGCAAAACCTGTAATTCACAATCCTCATGCTTTACCACTATTTAGAGATGTGCCGAGCCGTAAGCGTCAACGAGAGAAAATACTAAAGGATCCATTGAAGTCCCATAAGCCTGAACTTCCCATGACAGGACCTGGCTTTGGTGGACGGGTTGGTGCAAGTCAAGGAAGCCTACTGACCCAGTATCTTCTAAAGGTATTTGTTATTTTGTTTGCATTTCTTATCATCTTCATGACTTTCCAAATTTATGCTTTAGAATATGACAATGCAAGGTACTTATAGTTTCATGTAATTACAGCAAGGGGGTATGATCAAGGAGACATGGATGGAGGAGGATCCCAGGGAAGCTATCTTGAAATATGCTGACGTAGCAGCAAAGGATCCAAAGTTCATTGCTCCAGCATATAAAGAAACCCAACCTGAGCCAGTTTTTGCAAAGTCTGATTCTGAGGATGAAGAAAAATGATTGGATTATGTAGCTATAATTGCTAGTATCACAGGATGGTTACTGCAGAGGGGATAGTGGCCCAGTAGTATTGGCTTGTACATTATGTAATGATTTTGAATTTTGAGAACTACTCAAATGCTACCGTAACACAATAACTCTTAGAAATTTTGATATGTACTAATTTGTATCGAAGAATGCCCGGTCGTCAAGAAGTTGGCATGCCGTGGATAATGGTGCCGTGCTAGGAGGGATAGACACCAACATGAACATTTGCCACTTGCCACGATACGGATACAGAGATAAATCAAATTCATAAAATTACTGTGTGTGTATATATATATATATATATATATATATATATATAAAAGAAAGATTTATAATTTATAATATTATATTATAATATTTTTAGATATTTATAAATATTAAATTATTAATTTTTATTGTTTTTTGAATTTTTTTAAAAATATGGAGTATTTTTAATATATATATCAGTTATATTTTCTGTTTCTATGCCTTTTTAAAAAGAGTTTAATTGGTATGCACTGACAGTGTAAAACTAACTGACAGTGTAAAATAGTTTTACACTGTCAACCAATAGAAATAGGAGAAAGTGAGAATTCATGGTGGGTCCTTCATTATAATGGGTGGTTATTTTGATATATTGGCACTTTCCACCATTTCTATTGGTTGACAGTGTAAAACTATTTTACACTGTCAGTGTATTTAAATTAAATTCTTTTAAAAATATATGGAGTGTTATTTTTATTGATATTCTAAAAAATTTTCCAAATGAATTTGAATTTTTGGGTTCTTGAATTTTTTTTTTGATCCATTAAATAATTAGAAAAAAAGATTAGGTTGTATTATGATTTTATCCGATCTATGTGATATTCGAGCCTTGTTCGAGATATGTTCGAGTAAAAAAATAATATTTTTTAACATTCCATGTCAGATATGTGTCGAACTTTTGTCTATCGTGCGCTGTTCCACTTGTTTGATTATGCGTGCTTCATAGGTGCCATGATGGCGAATCTGGATTGTTGGCACCAGGAACAATCCTCATTCCTTACAACTTCAAGGCAATTTGCTTCACACAAAGTAAGTTTCAAACGCTACAATAACAAGCCACAGCCAGTCCCTACCACAAAATATGTGTAACCTCTTCAGTAGTGCAGTTTCCGAACTTAAATTCCGACAGGAGTAACCTGTTTTGGCGGTATTGTAACACTACGTATTTATGAATTAGTCGTCCTCATCTTATACCATGCTACCAAACGTAAATTGAAAACCTCTACTTGATCCTTTGATATGCCATATAAAGATCTTGATAAAAGAATCAAAAAAGTCAAATACTGACTAAGGAGTTCGCATGATAATGGATAGAGAACCTATTGGCCGACGCGAGATGACCCTCTTTACCTTCCCAGGGTGCAAGGACTATCCTTGCATAAAGGTGGGTAGTAACGCTATAATGTAGCAAGTAATGATGATCATAAACAAGTAATGATCACCCAATATATTTAAGAAGGAAAATAATATATGGCATGAAACATCGTTCGTGAAACGACATATGAAAGAATAAAATAGGGAGACAAGTTTTGCGTTTTCGTAAACCATCACTTTTCTCCATCCAACTTTTATACCATCTTGTGATTGATTGAACGGTTTCGTTACACTCAGCACGAAAACAATTCGCACTCGTATTAACTACTTTATCTAAACTTCGGTTCTTTTTCTAAGAGTGTAAATTATTTATTATTACACATAACTTTTGTTGGTAAAACTACTCAATATCTAACGAGCTATGTTATATAAATATAGCAACACGACCCTGGCATGTAACATGCAACCAGTCAATGGTGAAAAATATTTACAACTTCTTTTCAATTTTATTTTCTTTTAATTAAAATGCTTAACATCCAATTATGGGGTGTCGAGTTTTGTGTCGAACCTGTGTAAAATTAACTTTTTTGGAATTTAACACATTATATTTGTCGTGTCACCTCAATTTTGATGTCTCTAAAATAGAGGTTACCACTTGATAGCGTGTACCTTGAATTAAAAAGCATATATCTCGTTTAAATGAGAAAAAAAAAATGTCAATTGAAAAAGAAAACTGCCTTTTGCGAAAACCTGTTTTCTGACTTTTGCGTGAATAGCAATAATTGGATGGTTTTTGTCACTTTTTTCTCTTTATTTTTACCAGCAACAAATTCTGTTATTTCCCTAATTTTATAAATGATAATGATTTGTACTCACTCCTTTTTTAACTAAATAGCATAACTCATGTAAAATAGGAAGAGAAGTGCTGTGTGGCGAGAATTTGTTTTCGTGCTGAGTGTTACAAAACCTGTTCAACCAATCATAGGAAGGTATAAAAATTGGATGAAGAGAGAGAAAAGTGATGGTTTACATAAACACAAAGCTTGTCTTCCTATTTTATTTTTTCCTGCGTCGTTTCACGAAAGATATTTCGTGTCATATATTATTTTCCAAATAGGAATCATCGTTACTTTTGGTTGATCTCTATTGCGAGTATCGTCAAGAGGGAACAAAACAACAGTTAAAACAACACATACAAGCAGGGTAACATGAGTGCTGGTTTTCTTGTCCCATTACACGGTTGGATTGTCACTTGATCTTATCAAGAATTGAACGTAGCATATCAATGGTTAAGGGTTTCACTAGGTAGTCATCCAGCCCCGCTTCCATAAATTCTCGTATTTCCGCTTCTTTAGAGCTTGATGATACACCAACAATCGTGCTACGAATGCCCATTAAACGAAGTTTCTTTGTTGCCTATGTAACACCATGCAACAACAATTAAAGTCTCATTATAAATGCACAAGACAATATATATATATATAAGTAAACCAACTCTAGAAAGATAGTGCTTTCAACTTGTTGGCCTATTTATATGATTACGTACCTCAATGCCACACATCACAGGCATTTCCTTGTCCATGAGAATTAAGTCAAAACTTTGACCGGAGCAATGAATGTCTACGGCTTCTTTACCATTTTCCACTGCGTGATTCTTCACTCCAACTTTGTTCAACAGCCTTTGGTGAATCATTCGCACTTGTCTATCATCATCTACAACAAGTGCTCTGAATTGTGAAGCTGGGTTTTGAGGTGCCATTAGGCCTTTGCCTTTGTTTTGGGCTTCCATAACGTGGACACTTCTCCTCACAACTTGTATTGCACAAAAATTATTTTAAAAGAAAAGGTATTTTGTTTTCTTCTCTGAACAAGAAAGACAAATATATAATCACTAAATATGCTATATGTATGAACATTGCAATTCAAGATAATGTAGCAGTAGCACTAACCTGAATGAGAGCTCTCTTTCTTCAGATTCTTAGGCACAAACACTATGAATAAGATTATAAGAGGAAAGATGGATGAATAGGTTGGAGTGCTAAATATGCATGCATGCATGTATGTAATACATTTCAAGAAAATGTATCAGATCAGTAGTAGCACAAACCTTGATGAGAATTCTTTTCTCCCCAGGTTCTGAGACTAAATCCACTAGTAGTCGGAAGGAGGGAACAAATGAATGATGATGGATGAATATATAGCTAGCTAGTTGGAGTGCTATATATATGTATCCTTCCCATGTGGTTAAGTAAGCCATGACACAAGATTGAAAACAAAAGAAAAAGAAGTTACAACTTAGAACTTAAAACTGTCTCTGGATTCTGTTCACAATCTTAAAATCTGTGGGAGAGATCCTTTTCCTAAAATGGAGTGATTTATTCATATATTGAATAGATTTTGTAGGGCATTTCGTTGTCCTATTTTGATCGGGACATGCAAAAGCAGATTCACAGCCAAAAGAAAAAAGTGAAATGTACACAACAAAGTTTGACTTGAAAAGTATAAAATAGAAATCTTGATTTTTTTGATTTAATTGAATGCATGTTGGCTTGCTTAGAAGCCCTTCTTATCAAAATGGACCAATAAGATGGAATTCCAAGGAAAATGTGTTTCCTTTCGTATATTTCCTTCCGTTCGCTTCAATTAGATCCACTTTCCTCTTTAGTGCTGTGCAAGTACAAACACTTACCAAACTAACTAACTACTCTTGTCTTTTACTAACAAACTCAACTGCCTAATCTTAACTGATTGTAACCGTGAGTTAGTTATTCTCTTTGCTATCCTTGCCCTCTGAAAAAACATTTTTGCATTTTGTTTTGTACGATATAAAATTGTTAATACGTCACGCTCCAAAATTTTTATCTTTGAGTTGACCTTTAAGGCACTTTTTTTTTTTTTTTTGGCTGATATTTAAGTGTAAGTAGCCCAAGGGTCTCTGTCTGGATAATTAGTTAGGAAAATGACATTCAATTGAACAAGGTGAAAGCTGTTGTTAAAAAGAGAAGTAATGTCAGATTAAACTGTAGCTCTAATTAATTATAAACTAAATTAGATCTATGATGTCAAGAATTAGACAGTGGCCCCCTCCTTTAGCGGTGAATTCAGTGATTGGCAACTCTACGCAATTTTGCACATATGTATTTGAAGGAGAAATTCTTAGTCACTTTTAAAGTAAGAAAAATATTGAGTGTGAATGATAAAAAGCAACAGTTTTTTCATGATCTGTGAGCATATTAAAATTACATTTCCAAGTCTTTATATGATGTCTTGGAGCACTTGAAAACATATTCGTTACTAGCTGGATGCATTAATTTGAACAAATCAGAGGAAATACGTGACAGTCCTAGTCATGAGATGAAACGGCTTCTTGGCAAAGTGAACTTGGAATCACAATAAATGCGTGACTGGGAACTCATGAAATGGCGTTAGCATATTTACATGACCATGATCACCATTTTGAGTGGTGAATTAAGATTGTTAAACCCAACCTAGTGTCATAACTTCCATGGATCTTGAACACACTAAGTCTGAACAGGGTTAACACCAAAAAAACAAAGAAAGAAAGAAAGAAAGTCTAAACGTTTCTTTTGGTTGTGTTCCATGCTGCAATACTGCAAACCTCTTTATTGAGATACAATAACAAAAACATCCGAAGGAGTCTACAGCTGATAGCTAGAGTTCTTGCATGTCCATAAGGGAAGCAAATATAATGAATCACTAATTCAGGGCAACATAGGCAACTATATATGTACAATGTGTTGTAACAACTACAAATAAATCAAACATCTGCAGACTCTGCCTTGATTGATCCAAATGCGCGTTTCTGTGCTAGTTGGACCTCTTCATGACATTCATATGCCAATCCACCATGGCTGGTCATATCCAATCCGGCCATTTCCTCCTCAGCTGAGGTCCTCAACAGATTCAGTTTGTGCAGCACAAAGAACACAATTCCCATAGTCACACTCACCCAAGCAGTGATGGACAAAATCTGGACAACATGTGCTGCCAAGAGCTTTCCACCCCCTCCCATGAGTAGCCCATAAGGCCTATCAGGGTACCCTGGATAGACCTCGTTCACATACTGCTTCTTGGCAAACAAAGCAGTGAATATGATGCCGCATGTGCCACAACCACCATGAAGTTGTGCAGCCTCTAAAGGGTCATCATATTTGAGCTTCTCTGCCAACATGTTGCATCCAATGAGCACCCAAGCAGCCACAAAGCCACATATGATAGCTGCCCAAGGGTCCACAACAGCACAACCTGAAGTGATTGCAGCAAAACCACCAAGCAAGCCATTGCAAACATCGGTGACATTCCAATGCCCGGTTTGGATGCGTTTCCCAAAGAGGGTGGTCAGTGCTGATGAGCATCCAGCAAGGGTTGTGGTCACTGCAGTCCTCCCAATAGCACTCCACTGCCCATAGTAGGAACCACTCTCTCCATAGGCCTTCAAGATGTTGAGGAATGAGCCAGGGTTGAAACCATACCATCCAAACCACAACAAGAATGTGCCTAAAACAACCAAGGTACCACTGTGTCCACGCAATGGGACAGCTTTCCCTGCATGATCAAACCTCCCAATGCGAGGGCCCTCGATCAAGGCACCCCAGAAGCCAGCAACAGCTCCTACGAAGTGAACAACACCAGAACCAGCAAAGTCAATGACCCCAGACCCAAACAACAGGTTTTCTGCCTTAGCAGGACTACCCCAGCCATCAGAAGACCAGAACCAATGAGCCACAATGGGGTAAACCAAACCAGTCAAGAATGATGAGTATATCAAATAGGCCACAAACTGTGTCCTCTCAGCAATGGAGCCACTGGTGATCCCGGCTGCTGCAATGGCGAAAGCCCATTGGCAGAGGAAGTATCCGTAGTCAAAAGACTGGGAAGGGAACTTGTCAAGGCCAAAGAAGTGCCTCCCAATGAAGCCATTGGAAGGGGTGCCAAAAGCAAAGGCAAAGCCAAAGATGTAGAAGAAGATGCCACCAGTTGCGGCATCAAGGACATTGGTGAGCATGATGTTCATGGTATTCTTGGCACGCACGGAACCAGCACACGGCATGGCAAAGCCAAGCTGCATGGCAAAGACAAGGTATGCAGAGAAGAGGAGGTAGGTGTTGTCAACAGCATAGCCTGTGTCAACAAACTTGTTTGAGATGGCTTCAAAGCCTCCACAGATGTATTCAGCAGCCGCGGTGGCATTGCTGCCGGTGCCAAGAAGGGGCTGCAGGTCAGCGGCGGAGCAAGTGAAAGCAGCTATGGCGTGTTGGTGATCACCTCCAACCCCTCCGAGGAACAAGAACCCTGAAAGATTGGAGAGAGGGACCTCCTCGATCGTATGCGAAAATGTTATGAAAGCAAAGAGAAAGTGTTAGTGCCCTGCAATGAGACAATGCTGGGAGAGTGGTGTTGCACTTATAGTGGAGCGGTGTTTTAGGGGAGTGTGTGTTTGTTGTTTAAGATTCTAGCGTCATTCTCGCAATGGCTTTGTGGTATACCACTCCATAGTTAACGATTGCAATTTTAGCAATTGGAGAACATGTAAATTGGCACATGAGCAATTTAAATTAGCAAAATATTTTTTAATGTGAATTTGTTTTCAAAGAAAAAAAAATACTAAAGATGTGTTCATCTTTAATTTAGTAATATATGTATCATAATTTTAATAAAAAATCTAATAATACATACATTTTTATGTTCACTTTAATGAAACTTTTTCCTTCAGGTTCAGGGCTGAGGTCATAGATTTCACATAGAACAAGTTATCTGTCTCTTGTTTTAAGGTTTTTTTTTCTGACAAAAAAAAATAGATTTCTTTCATCCCAGAGTGAGCATATGCTTTTCGGGTGCTGCAACTGGCGTACCTTCAGCAAGGACATAACACTGGAGAAAATTATTTAGAAAATGATTTTTTTTTTTCTTAGATATGCTTAGCATAATTGAAAAGGAAAGGAAAATAGTAAGGCAAAGACAGTGCTTGTCAATAATCGTAGCCTCACAAACTTCCTTCACGTTTTCGCATCAAGTGATTGGTGCTAGGCTGGCTTCTAACACCTCAGCTCAAAATTCAGCCTGTTTAATACATGGAACTTGTCATCCATCATCAACGAGAAGCAACGCCTAAAATGGTCACATTAAAAATAGTAGTTAACACAGCCTGATGAGCCTCATGCAGGGGTGCCACATATTCTCAGCTAAGTAAGTCATAATTATTAACACAAAAACAAGTAAGCACTGTAGCATCATTCAACTGGCAGCCATTACTGAGTACTTGCATTTGCAAAGACCACTGCAGATAGCAGCAAAGCCTTTGGCTTGTCACCTTTAACACTTTCGCCTTCATTGACAACATTACTAAGCTAAGCATGTGCCAGACCATTTCAGGAGTTATCAAAATCAAACAAAAACATGTCTGTATCAATTGGGCTAAGATGAGGAGATGTTATATTCAGTTCAGATGCCAAAGCACCATTCTCTACAACTGGAACAAATCTGTCTTCATCAAAAAGCAAGTTCTTGACATCATCTACCGAGCCAAGGTTAATGCTTCCAGTATACTGCATACCCGACTCACTGATATTGGATGGTTGGTTCATAGATCTTGAGCATTGTGGATAAGAAATGCTTTGACAGGCATTCTCAGCCCAACTTGAGTCAAAAGCTGAAAAATCTTCCTTTCTTGCAGATTCAATTTGACTTTCATTACTAGGTTTCTGTTGGCAAGCATCTTGCCTTGTAATTCCACATTTGATAATATTCCGTTGAGTATTTTCATTTTGATGCTCATTTAAATGTTGATTTCTATTCAGGTGAGCCACATAACTTGAAGCAGCATCATTATCCTGAATACAAGATCCATAAACTTTCTGGCTATCATTTGATTGGTAATATGCTTGGGTTTTATTGACACAGCTCAGCATAGCCTGTTCAGAGCTTGGTTGTGGGTACAATACAATATTGGGGACCCAAACATCACTCTGTCCATAAAGTGTTCCATTATTTGAAAATCCTGTTGCAGGATCATATATGCCATATTGTTGTGCCTGAGCTGAACTGACATGATTGTTGAGACCAAAAGAACCATGAGAAGAGTAGTTCATTGTTGGGGTGCTCCCAGCACTGCCTATTCCCTTGGACATCATATAAGAATGGAGGAACTGAGGTCCAAAACTGACAGCACCATGTCCTCGCTCCCTTTGGATGGCATGATTTTGTACACCTAGCAACTGCCTTGGAACAGAATGAGACTGGTATATGTTCCTTGCCAAAGAAGATGTTGACGCATGACATCTACCATGGTTTGCACCATGCGGAATTGTAAAGTTGGTGGTGGAACATACAGGGATCGTAGTTGGCCTGGAGACTTGATTCAGTATTCTAGAATTTAGGGAGGAGCTTGTATGCATTATAATTGGCTGAGAGGCTTGATTTTGAGGTTTGAGATTTGCTGAGGAGCCTGTACAAGCTACCATTGAACTCCATGTCTGAGTTGATAACGGGGATTTTGGAGAAAATTGTGGAATAGAAAGAGGCACCTTATGGTTATGCAGGGGAATCCCAACATCACATGAAGTTCTATAATTGGTTGAAGCTGGTATTGGAGCAGTCTTGTCCAACTTGAAATTTGTCCTCAGAGTTTTCCACATCTCAGATTTATCAGTTGCATGACAGTGATCTGTACTTGAAAGGCCAGTGCCCCACTTCAGACATGGCGCTAGGGAGTCACATACATAACAGTGGCACTGCACATCATCAAAAGCAAAAAATCAGAGAGATAGAATGATAATATTGAACAGGAAATAAAATAAGAAATTATTATAATTAAACCAGCTAATACATAAGTGATAAATTTACACATAGCATTAAGTTATGGATTATGATCTTTACTTGTTCACAGTGCCGCTCATGGGGGGAGGAAGAAAAGGGAAAATTGGCACAAAGATGCCGGGGATGAGGATAATCTCTGCATGCAACCTGCCAGTTAAAAACAAAAATGAAACTCCACATCTAAAATGTCCCAGATACATCTTCAATCATAAGTAAAGAAAGTATGCATCTTTTAATTGAGTAAACAAGCTCATGCATGAAAACCAAAGAAGATTTACAGCATAAAATCAAAAAAATATAATGGACAAATAGAAATCTACCAAAAAAAAAGAGCAAATAGCTGACACTTTTCTAAAAGCAGATGCTTTTCACTAAAAGCAGATGCCTCAACTAATGCCTTAAAGCCTTGTTTGAACAAGTATTCTCAACTTCTAAAAGTTATTTAACTCAATTATACATAGCTGTATCATTAACTATCATAGCATCACAACGCAAGATAGTGCATGATGATAGAAGATCCTCTCAGCCTATGCTTGCTTTCTTCCAAATACTCTGGAGTGACTTAACAACATTCACCCATATCTTCTAGGATCTCAATCAAGTCCAGAAATTCTAAATCAATCTCAACAACTTTCAATCTTCCATCCCAACTGACACATTTGAATCCACAAACAAGCTCATCATACTGCCGTGTCACTCCATGATAACCAGACAATAATATTCGAAGCATTAAACAATCACGAAATGAATGAAAAAAAAAAAAAAGAGATTGACTGAAAATAAAAGCAATAAGATACAAGATGCTACAATGTGATGCATGACAAAAATAAATTCTCTAATTTTGTCTTTTCTTTCTCACTAACAATGTAGGGAGAGATTAAAAAAAAAAAAAAATTAAAAAAACTAATAGAATACAACTCCAACAAGCACTACACAACAGAGTGGACAAAACCCAATACCTGACCCTTCACCCCAACAACAAGCAACTCATCAGAGCCAGCTGGCGCCTCCTCCACAGAGGTGACAAGGTTTGCAGGGTCACCATCCAGAATCAAGCAGTCATCATCATCATCATCATCATCAGCTGGCATTGATATTGAAGATTTTGACTTGGACTCAGGTTTCTTCACCTCACTGAGCACAACAAACTCAAGTGATTTTTCATCAGGCATGTCCAGACACTCCTTTATCCATTCATGGTCCTTCATTAGTCCCTCTCCCTCCTCCAAACATGGTTCTTCATCAGAGCTTATATCCAACACAAATGGCATACCTTCCATGCTAACATAAAAAATCAACCTTTTTAAATTATTAAGAAAAAAGAAAGAAAAAAGACTTGGGTGCTTTGGAAATCTTGAAAAGATCAATTTTTTGGAACAACCTCGTAGTGGGGTTATCCAAATTCTCGTAGGACAAATACAAAAACTAGAGAAAATTTAAAAATCACATCAAAAAAAGAGGAAGAAACGAAAAAAGAATACATAAGGCCTTGCAGTTTCATGTTAAGGTTAGGCTTCAGAGATTCAAAACTGAGAAAAAGATGTTTACTTGCAGAGAGAGCCTTCGAAGGTTGAGAAGGGTTGAACACAAAACTGGGAGTGTAGAAGTTTAGATGGATGGAGTGGACGGTTGCTTACTATGTAGGAGACTTTGTAGTAAACTGTTGCCCCAGGAGAGAGTGGTCAATGAGGGGAAGTCAAATCGCTCCATGTCCTTCACTTTTTTAATGCCTAAATGGTTTAGAATCGAGTGCTGATTATTTCTGAATAATTTATTCTTCTTTTTCATTTTGGTCGCTCAACTAATTTATTTTTTATTTTAATCCTTTAACTAATTTTCTATTTATTTAGATCCTTTAAATTTTTTACAATTAACTAATTTTTTTATTTATTTTAATCTCTTTAATAATAAAAAATTAGTGGGCCAAAATAAATAAAAAATTAATTAAGAAATCAAAATAAATAAAAAATTAGTTAATTAACTAAAATAAAATATAAAAATAAGTTAAGAGATCAAAATATCTATTTTATTTATAATTTGGATATACTAATAATATAAAATACTTTTATATTATTATTTAATTATATTTTATTACATTAATAAATATAATTAAATTTTATACCCACTACTTATATGCTCATATAAATAAAAGAATATGATTGATTGATTGATTGGGTAAAAAAAATTTAAATTGTTAGTTTCTCAAAATTAAACCTTTTTCTCAATAAAATACTTTTAAAATTTTAACCTTATTCGGAATTCTCGTTCGAAGTCAGACACGTTTTTTCATATTATGAAGTACTGAAGTTATTTTCTTTTGCAAGTATGCATTTTTATAGGCATTTTTTAATTATTTCCCACATATATTTTCTACAAAAAGCATAACATTTAACTTAGAGCACCTGTCCTAATTGAAATTCAATTATGTATTACATTATTATATCAATTTAGTATAAAATTTAATTTTGATATATTGTTAATATAAAAATATTTTATATAAATATCTAATCATATATTATTATATTAATTATTATATTAGTAAAAATAGTTGATTTACAATTCTATCACCTCAAAAATCTTATATATAATAGCATATAATTGGATGTTAGTATAAAATTATTTTATACCAATAATACATCAAAGTGGATCTCTTAAGTATAAGCAAAAATAAATATACTCCCTCTATTCCATAATATTAGTCTTTTTAAGACTAAGGCACAAGAATTAAGAAAACAATTTAATAGCTTTGGTTTTTGTTAAAAAGTACTATAAATGATTAAATTATCCTATGACTTATTGTATAGTCACATTATATAATAGATGAGTCAAGGAGATGATGAAAGAGAGTGATACAATTGTAATTATTGAAGATAAGGATAAAATTAGTATAAAATAATTAATATTTTATTAAAATTTTAAAATAACAAATATTATGGAAAAATAAAATTTCTAAAGTGACTATTATTTTGAAATGGAAAGTGTACAATGTGTTCTTACCTCGAGCGTGGCTTTTGATGATAATGGACACTCTATTACTCCAATCAAAAAGTTAGAGAGTATAATTTAAATCTGACTCTGAGGTAACCTGCATTTAAAGGGTAAAACCCCCATATATTTCTCAACAAAATGGTGATGCTCTCATCTTCTTTGTGCATATCTCAAGCGATGATTGATGTGGGATCCTTAGTAGAGTTCAAATTTCATGCTAAATAATCTCAATCGGCTAATAAACTTGAACAAATTCTAACAAGTTTTGTCGAGCTTGGATAAGTTTGGCTAGCCATAACGATATCACTCGTGCCATGGGTGCTTATCAGGTTCAGTTAATACTACTTGATCAAGGTTAGGTAAGCTTTGATTAGCTTAGGTAAACTTGAATAATCTCGGATAAGCGTATATATACTTAGATAAAATCAAATATGTTTAGAGGGACACAATGAATTAGTTGGTGATTTTATATAGTTTTATTTCTTCTTTTCATTTTCTTATTTTAAAATGTGAGAAATTTTTATGTGCTCAAGAATGGTTTTGATCCATAAATTTCTTGTCATATCAACTTTGTAGGCTACCTTTATTTTCTCAACCATCCACTCTCTTATTTTTTAGTGCCTGTTTGTTTTAGGGCCTCACAAGGATGTGACATTTTTTCCTACCTTAACTGTCACAAAATTAATATGACAAATAATCAATGATCAAAGCAATATTATATTAAAATGTTTGTCCTAAAATATAGCTTAATTATGACTATTTGAATTTGATTTAACTTTTAAAATCCAATTATTTAAATAGAATAAGATTATATTTTAGATAAATAGCGTTTTATAATTAATAAAGGCTTTAAAATTAATTATTATTTTAACTTATTTAAATAAAATTGGTTCTTGTTCATGTCTTGGCTTTGAAGTGAGGGTAGACTAGCACCTAAGGTATTTGATGGCTTGTCTCCCATCCTCTTAGAGGGAAGTATATAAAGTGGAGGTGCCATAAATGAGGGAGGACCCTATCATGGTGAACATCATGGAATTTGGGGCCTGGATTAGGGAATGGGATTAAGGGATTACGAAGGATCCAATTAGGGCATGGACTAGGGAGTGGGATTGAGAAGATCATGCTTAGACTAAGGATTGTATTATTCCTCATGTGGAAGAGGGAGTCGTGGCCATTGCTCATCCATTGTGCAATCAAGCTTCCAAGCTAAGGGTAACACAAGCCCTCCTCGAGCAGTTGGTCGAATTTGACAAGAGGAGAATTATGGACGAGTGGAGGATGTCCGGATTATAAGTCCCCCAACCTCAATCCTAATGATGCAAAGAGGCTTAGGACTTAGGGTTAACCAATGGAGGGCTGATTAGACCACTAGCCTCCTAGCCTAGAGCCTGAAAAGCATAGACTAAGGATGTATGGTTGGCAAGTAGATGGCTGATTGGTCCATGTTTTAAATTTATATTTTTTACCTTCATTTTTTTCCATTTTCATCTTATCACCTTACTCTCTAGTTCAATTCCTAAAGAGAACGTCAGTTGAGAGGGTAAGCTTAATTACATTTGAAAGGGATTATCCTTCTTTTTTGATAATAAAGAGGGGGGTGCCCTTCATAAATCAAAAAAATCTTACTCCACATTACTTCTTCTTCCCTCATCAGTCATCATCCTTTTATCGTTTCCATTTTTCTTTCTTCCCTCTCTACCTTTTACTCTTTTATTTTTATAATTTTTCTCCCTGATATCTACACTATTTGCTTAAAAAAATAATGAAGGTTTATTATTTTATGTGTGTGGACTCCTTTGTTATTTTCTTAACGTTTTGAAAATCGATGCATCCAAGAGCATGCATAGTTCGTGGCCTAACTTGAAATGCAAAAATGAATATGCAAGAGTGACGAAATTCACGACAAATAATTATTTGCAAGATACTTGAGGACATCATAACCAAACTTACATTTTAAATTTTATGAAGGTTTAATAGAATGCAGGTTTAATGGTTTTATAATTTTGCCAAATAGTAATTATATACTTTTATAAAATACACAAATAAGACTGATGCTATTCATAAAAAATTAAAGTAGCTCCCAGGTTACTAACATATTACAGAAATTACAAGCATAATAAAAAGAAATTACCAACAAATTTAGCTAACTTACTAACACTTCCAAATCAATCACTTTTTTCAAAAAAAAAAAAAATTGGCGCCAAATAGTAATCATAAACTTTTATAAAACACACAAATAAGACTATAATTGCAATTCACAATGAATTTAAGTATCTGCTAAGTTACCAATAAATCAAAGAAGTTACCAACATTATAAATGTTAGTTAACAACAAATTGACCACGTTACTAACTCTTGTACATCTATTATATGTTTCATTATTTTTTTCATTCAAATCTTGGTGCCAAAGCGTAATTATATGTTTTTATAAAGCAAATGAATAAGGCTATAAGCATTATTTATAAAAAAATTCAAATATTTGCTGAGTTACTAATTTACTAAAGAAGTTACTAATAGAATAAAAGAAAATTATCAACAAATTGAGCTAAGTTATTAACTCTTGCATGTCAATCATGTGCATTTTTTCCCCCAAATATTGGTGCAAATAGTACTTATATGCTTTTATAAAATATATAAATAAGGCTATATGTCCTATTAATAAAAAAACTAAGTACCTGCTAATTACCAAAATATTAAGAAAGTTACCAACACAACAAAAGAAAGTTACCATCAATTAATTTATCTAAGTTACTAACTTTTGCAAATCAATCTTTTTTTTTTTCAAATTTTGGTATCAAATAGTAATTATACGATCTAAAACACACGGTTACAAGTGCAATTCATAAAAAATTCAAGTATCTGCTGTGTTACAAGCTTACTAATAAAGTTACCATCATAATAAAAGAAAGTTACTAAAATATTGAGTGAAGTTATTAACTCTTGCATATCTATCATTTGTGTCTTTTTTTCTAATGTTTATGGTAAATAGTAATTATAAGCTTTTATAAAAGACATAAATAAGGCTAAATGTGTTATTAACAATAAAAATTCATGTATATGCTAATTACCAATATATTAAGAAAGTTACCAACATAATAAAAGGAAGTTGCTAACAAATTTAGCTACATTACTGACTATTGCAAATCAACTTCTTTTTTTTTTTTTTTTCAAATTTTGGTGCCAAATAAGGCTTTTATAAAATATACAAGTAAGGCTACAAGTGTGATTCAGTATAAACTCAAGTATTTGCTGGATTACCAACAAATTAAGAAAGTTACCAATATAATAAAAGGTAGTTTATGACAAATTATGCAAAGTTAATTACTAACTCTTGCAGCTCCATTATGTATTTTTTTTTTAAATCTTGGTGCCAAATAGTAATTATAGGCTTTTATAAAATACATAAATAATACTACAAGTGTGATTTATAAAAAACTCAAGTACTTGCTGAGTTACCAACATACTAATGATGTTACCAACATAATAAAAGGAAGTTATTAACAAATTAAGTGAAATTATTAACTCTTGCAAATCCATTATTTGTGTCTTTTTTTTTTCAATTGTTGATGTTAAATAGTAATTATAAGCTTTTACAAAATACACAAATTAGGTTACAGTATTATTTGTAAAAAAATTCAAGTACCAGCTGGGTTACTAACATGCAAATGAAGTTACTAACATAATAAATAGAAGTTACTAACAAATCTGTGTAAGTTACTAACTTTTGCATATCGATCATATTCACCTCTTTTACAAATAATTGTACCAAATAGTAATTATAGGCTTTTATAAAACACTTAAATAAAGCTATAAGTGTTTCCATAAAAAATTGAAATACCTACTAGATTATCAACATGTTAAGAATGTTACAACATAATAAAAGGAAGTTGCCAACAAATTTAGCTAAGTAACTAACTCTTTTAAATCAATCAATTTTTGTTTAAATTTTGGTGCCAAATAGTAATTATTAGTTTTTATAAAACACATAAATAAGATTACAATTGTGATTCATAATAAATTCAAGTATCTGATTGGTTACCAACATATTAAACAAGTTACTAAATTGAACCACATTACTAACTCTTGCATACTCATCATGTATTTTTTTCCCCCGAATCTTGGTGCCAAAAAGTAATTATAGAGTTTTATAAAAGTTAGTAATATATATATATATAAAAGATTTTTACACTATCCTCTAATCATGTGATACTATTTATAAGACTTTTATAATAATAGGTGTAAGAGTCAAATAAAGTTACTGATATAGTAATACATAATTAGATGTCTGTATAAAACTTTTCAATTTTTTATAAAACAAGTTTAGGTAGGTTTGATATCGATCATTCCACCAAAGTAAGGGCACAGCCCTTTGGGCTCAAAGAACATTTATAGGATACTTACGAGATTGTCTAGCAATAGGAAACATAATTCATTTCATCAATTTCTTAACTAATTAAGCATATTGACTCGTGAAATTTGACTCATTTTACCTTCTAGGCAACTATATACAGATCCGTTGGATAAAATTGTTACAACTTAATAAATGGCTGGGATTTGATGATTATTAATAGTGTACAATGTGTTGTAGTTGATAGTCAAAATTACAATCAATTGCGTGTTAAATTTTAAATTTTCATCCCAGACGGAAGTTGAAAGTATAAAAGAGATCTAACTTATTTTATAACTTTTGTATTCGATCTTATGAAAAGAACAGTGGTTAATTGTAATATATTAATAATCTAAAATAGTTTTATATTATTATTCAATTTATATTTATAAGACTTTTAAGGTAATAAGTGGTTGAGTCAAATATTTTTGCTGATGTGATAATATATGATTGGATATTTGTATAAATTTTTTTTATACTAAAAGTGCATACAAATTAAATTAAAAAATTGCTCAAATTAATTAAAATCAAATTATAAAAAGTTTGATTAAGTTGAGTAATCGAATTATGTTTTTTCAAAAGTTAAAAACAACACATAATATATTAAAAAGTTGTTTTATATATATATATATATATATATGAACTTATAATCAAGTTCAATTGAAAGAGTTTAATTGTTATGCACTGATAATGTAAAAAAATTATATATTGTTATCCAATTAAATGCTTATACTTGTAAGACTTTTAAGATGGTGGGTGATTAAGTCACACACTTTGCTAATATGCCAATACATGATTGGATGTCTGTGTAAAATATTTTTACAATAACAATGTATAGAAATTAATTCCCAATTAAAAAGATACACAAAAATGGTTATAATAATAAAATATTAAAATTGATAGGTGAAGTTATTTTGTTTCTTTTTAAAGATAAGATAAAAAGAAAGAAGGTATTAGTCACTGTACTTGTTATTACAAAATATATCTCTAAAAGCTTTAAAAATTAGGTACTCGGCAAAATGGGCTTTGGGAGCGATACTTCTTCATAAAAACCGCCTGATAGTGGTGGAACTCTACCAGTATAGGGCAAGGAGTGGTCATTCAAGAACAAATTAATGGGGACATCGAAAGCTTCTTCTTCTCGTAAGAAAGTGGATCTTATTAGCGAGAATTTGGCTCATTTTGATTATGTGGAAGGAAATCGGCTTTATCCCATTTTCCATTTGGATGACTCAGTTGGTGATCGAAGTTCTGCCCCCTTGGAAGATTGCCCTTATGGTGAAATTGTTAGGAAGGGATATTGGCTTTTCAGCTAAGCGAGACTAGTCAAGAAACTGTGGAGGCCCTATGCTGGTTTTGATATTTTAAATCTTCGATATGGTTATTTTCTTGTTAAGTTTGACATTGAGGAGGATGGGTTGAAGGTGGTAGAAGGTGGTCCTTCGATGTTGTTTGATCACTATCTCTCAATTCAAACTTGGTCAAGAGAGTTTATGGCTTCTTTAGCGAAGATTGATAAGATGCTAGCTTGGATCCGTTTTCCTTCTTTGAATGTTGCTTATTATGATGAGGATGTTCTTATGGCTTTGGCTGAGGGGATTAGAAAGCTAGGGAAAATTGATTATAACACACTTCATGTGTCGCACGGCAAATTTTCTAGGGTGTGTGTTGAGATTGATTTGAATAAACCAATGGTTGGGAGGGTTTGCGTTGAGAAGAAGTGGTTATGAAGGCCTCTATATTATATGCACCAAGTGTGGTTGTTATGGGCATTATGCTAAAAATTGCATTACTCAACAACCGGTGCAAGGAAAGGTAGATGGACATTCAAGTAGGGTGGCGAAGGTGGTGCAGATGGCGAAGGAAACAATGGCATCCATGGTGCCAGAAACTTAGATTACAGCTAACCCTAATCCAAATGTGGGAAGATCTAATACTATCCCACCAAATTTGCATGGTGGGTGGTTGACCATAACAAGAAAATCCAGATTTAAATCTCAAGCAAATGTGAAAGTGAAAGAGAAAGGGAAGGCTCCGGAGCGAAATATAAGGAAGAAAAAAAATTAGAGAACTGATTTGATAATCTAGAGGTTGCTAATTCGGGCGCTTTTTTCTCGGAGAATAATATCATGCATGATTCCATGCAAGTGACCATTCATATGACAATAGTAAGAAGTCTCCTAAAATCAGAGCGGGCCTTAAGTTGAAGAGGAAGGTGGCTAGCCTAATTAATAAGTTGGGAAAGGATCATGAATGAATCAATGAGAGGCCCAATAAAGAAGATTCTAGCAAGCCTAAGAAAGATAAGCAACTTGACACAATTAACATGAACATAGAAAAAGTCATGCATAAGCGTTCAAAGAAGGGTGGTCTTGGGCGATTCAAGGAGCGAGCATAGGTGATAGGTCATGTGCAAAAGGTTATGAAATCTTTATCCAAACCACAAAGATCCATCAAGAAATGACCTCGTGCTTCATCTAAGTTGTACCCTGTGCGTATTGAATTTGCACTACAAGATGATAGGGATTCTCAGGTTCAGAAAGATATCATGCTTGGAATTAAAGGTCATCCTCCAGACTACCGAGGTGAGACTAATCTTGAAGTTTTGATTGAAGAGACCTAACAACAGGTTATGATAGAGAGTGTTATGTAGGTGGAATGCTTGGGTGTTAAGGAAGGAGAGGTGATAGTCGAAAAGAAACCCTGAGTCTTGTTACAATTTCTAATATTTTTTATTTGGATTTAAGATGCCGTTTGTTAATATGTTGGTTTGGAATTGCCAAGGGGCAGCTAAATGAGGTTTTGGGAGTTTTATCAACAACTTAAGGCATAAGCACGAGTTTTCCATTCTCGTGTTGTTGGAGATTCATGTTAGTAGAGGCAAAGCGGATAAAATAGCTAAGAAGTTTGGTTTTGATGGCATGTTCCGCATAGACCCTGATGGTTTTGTGGGCGATGTTTAGGTGTTTTGGGATTTGAATGTGTGGAGGGTGAAGGTTCTTTCTCGCTCTAGTCAAGTAGTGCATATGAAAGTGGATAATATCTATGGGTCTTCTTGGTTCTCTTCTGCATGTTATGGCATACCTCGGAAGAGTAATTAGAGAGCAACTTTGGCTCAGTTTGAAGAGTTTCTTAATTCTTGACAGTTGATGGCCCTTAGTTAGTTGCAGGAGACTTTAATTCTGTGGTTAGTGAAGATAAGGTTTATGGTTCAGCTTCATTGAATCACAGATGTTCAACTTTTACTGATTGTATTGAGACTTGTGAGCTTCACGATGGTGGCTTTCAAGGTTTGCCCTATATGTGGAGGTGCAACTCTTTGAACGAGAGGCTTGATAGGGTGTTGGTTAATAGGAGTTGGCTAGAGAGTTTTTTTGACTTTGGGGTGGTGCACTTGCCTATGTTTAACTCTAACCACTCACTTCTTTGGGTTAGGGCAGGTGTGATTCATGCTCCAAGGAACCCAAAGCCGTTTAAATTTATTGCTGCTTGGCTGACTTATGATGGTTTTGAAGGGTTGGTGCAATCCCATTGGAATCATGATTTAGCCTGGGAAGAAAATGTTAACAATTTCTCTCAAGCTACTACGGCTTAGAATAAGAATACTGTTGGTCATATCCAAAAGAAGAAGAAAAGGATTTTGAATAGACTGCATGCCTTTCACCTTTCACTTGCTGAGGGGACTAATTTATTTATAGAAGACTTTTAGCAGCACCTGTGGTGGGAGTATGAGGTTGTGTTATTTGAAGAGGAAGCTTTATGGGCTTAGAAAGCTAGATGTCGTTGGCTCTCTTACGGGGACAAGAATACAAGGTATTTTCACTTATCCACTTTAGCTACAAGAAGGCGTAATAAAATTCTAGCTTTGACAGATGATGAAGGTAGGTGGATTCAGGATGAGAAGGAGCTTCAGAGTACGAGCTGTGATTTCTTTATGAAACTTTATTGTGAAGATTTTTCTGGTGCTACCTTCCTGTTGACTAGTTGTTTTCCGACTGTTCCTTTAGAAATGTGGAATTATTTTCGTGGGCCTTTGACCTCAAAAGAGATCCATCTGACCCTTTTCTTTATCGATGGTTTGAAAGTCCTAGGGCCGGATGGTTTGCATGCATTATTTTTTCAAAGCCAGTGGAAACATATGGGGAGTTTGATTTGCAGCTTCGTATGCGATATTTTTCATCTTCCTAAAAGAATTAGAGGGATTAATCAAATGTTTATTGCTCTAATTCCTAAAGTAGATCATCCTGAAACTATTAAGTAGTTTAGACCTATTAGTTTTTGTAACATTGTTTATGAAACAAAAATTATAGCTAATAGACTCATATCTATTATGCCTATTGCTATTGCTCCTATGCAATGTGGTTTTATCAGGAATAGAAGTGGCTCTCATAATGTTATTGTAGCTCAGGAGGTTATTCACAAAATGAGGAAGGTGAAAGGAAATAAAGGGTTTATGGGCATCAAGATTGATCTTGAGAAGGCTTATGATCGCCTAGATTGGAATTTTATTATTGATTCGCCTAGAGATCTGGGTATCAATAAGCATTTGTGGAATATTATTTGGCAATGCCTTTCCTCATCTACTATGGATATTCTTTGGAATGGTGAAAAAAAGGTGAGCTTGCTCCTTTAAGGGGTATTCATCAAGGAGACCCTCTTTCTTCGTATTTCTTTGTTATTTGTATTGAGCAATTACCTCATTTGACTCAACCTACAATTGATGATGGTATTTGGAAGCCTATTACTTTGTCTCATGATGATGGCCCCCTATCACTCATTTTTGTTTTACTGATGACTTGTTCATTTTTGCTGAGGCTTCTATAAGCCAAGTTGAGGTCATTAAGAACTATTTTGACTTGTTTGGCATGTGTTCTGGGCAGAAGGTTAGTTAGGAGAAGGTGTTCACCATGCTAGAGCTATGGTGATTACTAATGAGTTTGGTTTCTCTCTTTCTAGGGATTTGGCCAAGTATCTTGGTGTGTTTCTTCATCACAAAAGAGTTTCCAAAGGTTTCTTTAGTCATGTTACTGGCAAGGTGATGAGGAAGCTTTCTGCATGGAAAGCAAATAATCTTTCTTTGTCAAGTAGACTCACCTTATGTTCTTCAGTCCTTAATGCAACGCCTTCCTATGCGATATAATCTGCTTTCTTGCCCTCTTCTATTTGTTCTGAATTGGACAATATTAATAGGAAATTTTTATGGGGGGCTATGGACAAAAGGAAGATCCCTTGATGCAAATGGGATTAGGTGTATAGGCCTAAGAGTCTTGGTGGGTTGGGGCTTAGATATGCTAGTTGCGCTAATTTAGTGTTCATGGCAAAGATTGGCTAAGGGTTGATTAATACTTCTGAAGATTTATGGGTGCGGGTGCTTAGAAGTAAGTACTGTTGTGGTAATAACATTATTCCTCAGGTGCATCATATGTCTAACTCTTCCAATCTATGGAAGGGCATTTGCCAGACATGGACCACTGTGGAAAACAATGTTATTTGGAGGCTTGGGGATGGTCAAAGAGTTAAATTCTAGTCAGATAAATGGCTTCCTCAAATTGATACTCTTTGACACTATACTACTGTTAATCTTACTAATGATATTCTTGTTGCCAAGGTCGTTGACTATGTGAACAATCAAGGTATGTGGGACTGGAATACTTTGTTTGCTGTTTTGTCGAGGAATATTTGTGATTTCATTGCATCTCTTCCACCTCTTTCCTCTCTTGCAGGAAGTGGTGTTTCTACTTGGAAGTGCAGCCATGATGGCAAATTTTCCATCAAATCTACTTACATGATATCAGTTGATGATTTCAACGCTCCTTCAGACCTTCTTTTCTGACTCATATGGAAATGGAAAGGATTTGAGAAAGTTCATGTGTTTTTGTGGTAAGTTGCAATTGGCTCCTTGATGACCAATGATTTTCGTTGGACTAGGCATCTGGCCTTGGATCCAATTTGTACGTGTTGCAATGGTGGTTTGCATGAAACAATACTTCATGCCTTAAGGGATTATGATGCTGTTCATCTTTTTTGGCTCAAGTTTGTGGGTCCTATTTCTTTTCCCCAATTTTTCATTGCCGATACTAGAGATTGGATCTCTTTGAATTTGCAAAAGCATGCGGTTGTGGTTGGTGATTTGTGTTGGCCTACTCTCTTTGGTTGTATAGTTCATTTTCTTTGGAGAGCGTGCAATGAAGAAAATTTTCAATTAGTTACTCCTTCAATTTCATAAATGTTTCAGTGCTTTTGGCCTATGTTTTTTAGCGATCAATAGGTCTTCTCTCTTAATATGATGGTGAACGATATGAGTTCATCCTATTTAGAGTTGATTAATTGGACTCTTCCTTTGGATAGATAGGTGAAATTGAACTTTGATGGTTTTATTGTTGCTAATCTTAAGGCTTTGTGTAGTGGTGCGTTGCATGGGTCTTCGGGTGAATTTCTCGGTGGTTTTGTGGCTAATTTGGGGATCTATCCAATCGTAGTTGCTGAATTATGGGGTGTATATTATGTTCTTCTCGTAGCTTGGAACAAAGGCTTTAGGCAAGTCTTGCTAGAATTGGATTCATCTTCTATTGTTGTACTTATTCACAAAGAGTGCATTGATCATCATCCTTTTGCTTCTATCATCAAGCATGTTTGTCATTTACTTCAAAGGAATTGGGTTGTGAAAATTTAGAATATTTTTCATGAGGCAAATAGGGCCACAAATTTTATGGCTTTTAAGGGCTATGAGGTGCATTTAGGAGTCTGTTTTTATGAGCTTTCTCCTCTTGGTTTGAGTTTTTCATTGAGGAATGATATTTTGGGGTAGCCTTCCCTAGGCTTATTGTTTAGTTTGCTTGTTTTATTTTGGGTGTTTTAGCAGTGTTCAATCACCAATACACACACACACACACACACACATATACATATATATATATATATATATGTATATATATATATACATATATATATATATATATGTATGTATATATATATATATATATATATATATATATGTATATGTGTGTGTGTGTGTGTGTGTGTGTGTGTGTGTGTGTGTGTGTGTGTAAGATAACTATTGAACTTTAACAAAAATTTATAATAAAATTACAAAGTATCTAATACCAAAGACTTTTGATTTTGAACATAGGTCATATAACGTAATTATCAGCAAGTCCATTAGTTGCTAACTTATTTATAATTAAGAGGCCGTTTGAATTGGATTTTTATAAGAATAAAGCACTTTTTTTCAAAAGTATTTTTATAAGTTTTTAAAGGTATTTAGATATAAATTTTTAAAAAAATATTTTTAATAAAAAAATCAATTTACCACTTTTTTTAAAAGATAGGAATATCCAACTTCTAAAAAAAGAAAAAATAGAAATGATTTTTAACAAAATTATTTTCAAAAACATCTTTTGCTTTTATTTAAAATTACAAAATATATCATTATTTTCTTATCCCTTATGAAACCTTGGAGCTCTTTCCTCTTTTTGAATATCTGTTTTTTTATAATTTGACTATAAAAGAAGTACTTTTGTTCTTTTATATTTATACAGACTTATAAGTATTTTTAATAATTAAAAATACTTTTTATATGGTCTATGCAAAATAACTTTTTTTTAAAAATAAAACTCTACTAAACAAAGTTTAAAGAAAAAAGTCATTTTTTTAAAAATTTATCCAAACAAACCCAAATGAGCTTTTCTATTACAGTTAAATCTCATGGACGTTTGTTTCAATGTATGTGAAATTATTCTTGGGAATAATTATTTGGGAATGATATATTTCTATGCTCATTTCAAATGTTCTTAAAATATTCTTTGGTACTAATCATTTATAGAAGGGTTATATTTTCATATTTTGATAGCTTTTTTTTATTCCCATCATAGGGATTATGAATAAAACATTTTCATAATATGGGAATAAAAATTATTGATTAAAAATACTAAATATCCTTTAATTAATAATAATAAATAATACAACTAATAATGTTAGGGGTATTTTGAAAATTATTGTATATATTTTCAAAAATATGTATTATAAACTAAATAAATTTTTAATTTATTATCAAGAATCTCAATAAATATACCTAAAAATTTTTAATACTAAACAAATAAATTTTATAAAATACCTAAAAATAATATTTTTAAATATAATACTTCTAGCCGTGTAGTTATTAAGCATATAATTTCAAATATTGAAACAAACGTCCCCCAAAAGAGTCACCACTATAATAAAATTGACAAATTCTCTTATGCCTTTTTATATTCGTGCATTTGGTGCATTTTTTTTGTTTGATGTGCATTTCATTTTTGTCTAACAAATGAATGACATACGGAGTTAGGGGATCCACATTCCTTGAACTCTTAGCTTTGGTTTTAAAACTAGTGTAACAATTAATAATTAATTTAAAAAAAGGCTGATTTTATCATGGGAAACAAATTTTTGGGTCTATAATGGATCAACTTCTCTCTTCTCAGACACTTTCCCCTCTCTACCCCCATCTTTGTTGTGGCTATGTATAGTGGATCAATTGGAGATTCACAGATCAACATGAAAGATCCATTCTTTGTGCTGTAAAGCTTCCGTTTTATCATGACCAGAAAAGACATGGCTTTTTCTCATAACAACATAGTTTATAGTTTCATTGGTTAATATGAAAATATATCCATTGTGTGCCTACTTGAAAGCATCTTAAAAAAAAAAAAAAATCCCCTTCAGAACACTAGGTATATCCTGATCTAAATATATCTATCCGAAAGAACCGCCGTCGAACCCTAGCATGGTGGTTCCAGCGAAGAGCACTTGCTCACAAACATGCTGTTGGTGTTTTGGCGAAGACCACCTCCACCACCTCAGTGCACAAAATGCATATCCAGCACCCTTTGTACCTCTTCCTCACCCAATCAATGTTCGGCAGCATGCACTTCTCTCTCAACCCATAACAACAGTAGCACTTTACCAACGATATCATCGCCTCTGCTGTCGTTTCGGACGCGATGAGCTTTGACAGTGGTGGGCAGTTATGGTGGCTTCACGATTAAGCATTGAGCAAAGATGGGGCTATGGTGAGTGGTTGTCGAAGAGGGTGGTGTTTGGTTGCTTCACGGTGGTGGGAGAGACGGTGGACAATAGAACTCTAATGCGGTGATTGGTGGTGGCAAGAACGGGTGAAGATTGAATAGATGGTGGAGAAAGGATGATCCATAATACACCCTAAATTTTTTTTTCTCATGGTAAATTGCTCCTTTGAAAAATGAAAAAAAGTAAACCGCACAATAGACCAAAAACAAGAAAAAAGCACCAAATGCACAAATATACAACAGCAGCACAGAACTCACCAATAAAATCTTAATCGTGGCCTAGATATTTTCTAGCTACGTGTACACACTAGTTTAGTAGTTTCAGACAAGACATGTGCACATCTTAAAATGAATAAATTATTACAATATTAAACTTATCATGTATTTATGAAATCCGGATACAGATAAGAAAATTTCCAACTCGTCGTAGACGAGAATATCCACCACAAATAGCCATGTTCACGTCCATCTAGTCCAATGGCTAACGCGCAGTCACGCAAGTTAATGCGCCGCATAAAGAATATTTTTCATATTAAAAACTTATATTAGTTTTATATCTAATGAATGATATATAAATTTTTATCATTATAATATTAATTCATATCACATGAATTATAATTTACATATAATTAATTAAAAGTTTATGTATCATTAATATATTTAATTTTGATACAGGATCGATATAAAAAATGTTATATAAATATTGAATTATATATTATTATATTAATAAAAATATTTAATTTAAATATTTATTATTTTAAAAATTTTATAAATAAAAATATATAATTAAATAATAATATAAAAATTTTTATACTGATAATTTATTAAAATTAATTTTATCATTAATTACTTTTATCATAATTATTATTACAATATTTATTATTATATATATATTGATAAAAAATACATTACCCAGATGGATATCAAAATTAAATTTATAAAAATATTTGTTTTCCCGTATAAAACTTGGCATGATGAATTAATGTTGCTCGCCCGGGGAAAATTACGGAAACAAATGGAACAATGTCAGATCACAATTAATGTAACTTGAGGGTCATGCCTTGTAATACTATAGAAGCACGCCGATTCCCGACGTGGCGTTGTTTGTTTATACATGAGTTGTCTCTCCTTCCTTTTTGTGTTGTTCAGAGGTTTCATCCTCCACTACTCACTAACCATCTCCTTCCTCTTCTTCCACTCCTATATTTAGCAAGCAACTCCCTCTTCTCTCGCTCTCTTCTCTCATGCGACAACGACCAAGCCTTAGGAACCACCAGAAACAAACAAGGTACATGCTCCTCAACTTTTTTTTTTTTTTTTAAACTTTGTTTACTACAACACCCCGCATGTTTTTGACTTTTTGGGCCTCTCCTCTTCCTCCACATTTTGGCTTTTGAATCTCCCTGCATTCACTGAGTTTTGTTTCCGTTACAAGTTATTTACGTTGGACGTGTTTGGGAGTGTTATTCCTTGATTTGGCTATTTTATTCTGACATTTGTCTTGCCATTAATAAGAAAATTGGCAATTCCACCAGCATTATTATAATAAATATATTATTCTCTTCTTCGTTTCAGAATCAGATTGGTGCCCATTATTACTTGGCAGGAAAAGTTTGAAAATTTGAATAGCAAAAGGTGTAATCTAAATCTAACTGCCCAGAAGAATCACAGGATCATAGAACATATCATATGTTTCTTGGGATTCGGTTTTATGTGAGAAACGAGGATCGTTAATGATTTAAGGACCCAAAAGATTAGATTTTTGGTGATAACTTCCATATGGGGTCCCCTCATTCAAATCAGTATCTTGTGGAATCATCGAATTTAGTGGAATGATCCAAAACGGGTGCTGGTGCTGGCCTTAGAATTTAGTTCAGCAACGGAGTGGAGGCTACAATTGATTGGTGAAGTGAAACTTGAGAGCATGAGCTAGGTGTAAATAGATGCAAATATGGGCTCAAAAGAAGAGGCTGAACCTCATGAGGATAGGCCCTCATCCCCAATATGGGTCCTGCAGCAGTTGTCTGAGGGTGCCTTCAGAGTTGCTGGTGAAGCATTGCAAAGTATGT
The DNA here is from genome assembly GCA_031439595.1 of Pterocarpus santalinus. Lineage (NCBI taxonomy): Eukaryota > Viridiplantae > Streptophyta > Magnoliopsida > Fabales > Fabaceae > Pterocarpus > Pterocarpus santalinus. Next base: position 68,011,647 of record CM062532.1, read on the forward strand.
ACTCTAGTGGCGGCGATGATGGTGGTGGGTCGAGCGTATCACATGTGGGGCCTGGAGTACATAGACGCAGTCAAAGTGAACTTGTTATCAAAGGGATTCAACGTAGTGAGAGCCTTCAGAAGTTGAAATCTCATGTTCACAAGGCTTTGCGGTGGGGTAGCAGATCCCGTGAAGCAGGCTTCCCCACAAATTTCAACCCTGAGGTCATGGCAAACCAGAAACGTCAGTGGTATCAGCTTCATCCCAAGTCTCTGGTATTCAATTTTTAGAATCCCTTTCATGTACTATATTTGGATATGAGAATTGTCCATGCCCTGATTGATCTTCAAATAGTAATAGAATCTAGTCTGTATTCGGTAATGTGCACTTGTACAGTACTATCATGATAAATTGATAATAAATTTCAGTAACTCACGTTACTTTATGTTGATCATGTTTCACCTCACAGTAGAAAATCTACACCTTTGTCTATGCAACTTTTTGTCTTCTGGGAAATTTAACTATATTCTTTGAATTCTTGTGTTTTTTTTTCAAAATATCATTCTTCTGCATGCAATATTTTAAGGCCAAATTTGCACCAGTGAAGGGAATTGGTATCAGTTGTCCCTTTATATAGGTGTAATGCCAATAAAAAGGACTTAGAGCATGAGTATTGAGGATTTTTTAAAATAATATATTTATATGTTTATCATAAAAAACAAAATAATATAATTAGAGAGGATTTTGATTGCTCAAGTGGTTCTTGTTATACATATTCTTTACCATGTCATGTTGATACCTTGAGTAATGGATATATTGATGGTAAAAGTTATTTGGAAGTGCTTGGTGTAAACTCGGCCCTTGGGGCTCTTGATTTGTTCATTCTAAGCATATATTTTCTAATCACGGAGAAACATTAACATTGAAGCTTTATTACACTACCTTTTAGGAGGTGACTTTGTGTCCCTTACACGTGTTTGTCAGAAATGTAAAATTGTCAGTTTGTTGAAGTAAGTCACCGTGAATATTACTGTAGGATTGTGTAAATTATAAGGAGCCAACCTCGCTCTTTGAACATTTTGTGATTGTGGGGCTGCATCCAGATGCTAATTTGGAAGTTGTGGAGCATGCATTTGCTAGAAGGAAGAAGTGGAAAATAGAGAATGAAAAACCTGAATTTGTTGATTACAAAATGCCGCAGCAACAAACTCCGCGAGACCCGATTTTGGAACCACAGGTTTGTCAGATGTCAAATTTTTATTACCTATATTTTATAGAAAGGAAATTTTTATTAGAGTGAAAAGAAAGGAAGTACAACTAAGGGTGGATAAGATATCCTCCAAAACAGAGGAAGTAATGAGAAAGAAAGAATAAAAGAGATTAACTAACCTACTGGTCTCTCTGCATATCAGAAACAGAAAGATTCCATTGAATTTTGTTTGAGGTTCTCTATTGATAAATTTTTAAAGTTAATTTCAAGAGCTTTGTACAAGATTTAGTGTTATAGGCATTGTTCATATCTAGTGTCTGGCTCTCTTAGGAAATTTATTAATTTCATAAGAGGTGCAAAAGATATTTAGGAATATTAATATTATGTCTGTATTTTGATGGTGAATGGAATTGTTTGAGTCTACAATATGCTGCTACCATACAAATGATATCTGTAAAGTGCAAGCAAATAATTTGATAGTAACATTTCCTTGCATACAAGCTGTAACCAAGTCCAGCTCTTTACCATTACAACTTAACAAATTGCTATGGATCAATAGGTTCTTTGTTGCTAATATCTTATCGTAAACATGCAGATACTTTTCAAATATCCTCCTGGGAAGAAGCTAACAGTGCGTATGAAGGATTTAGCCTCCTTTTGCTATCCTGAAGGTGTAAAGGTCTGCTTGACGCTATTTGTATTTACTCAGATCTGTCAAATTCTTTCTTTGTCAAATGCTACCTTACAAACTGTTTGCTATAGTTTCCCATTGTTTGCATTTGGAGATACTAAATTGGCCCTACTATCACTTATTGTTTACTCTTGCCCCTTCTCTGATACATGTACCTGACAAAATTATTCTTTTCTTAATTTGCTATCAATAAATTGTTTTCATTTGTCCTGAATATAGAAATTTCTATTATCCTTTTTATTTTTATGTTGCAGTATATGAACAATATTTATGAGTATACATCACCTCAGGACCAGCAATAGAAGTCTATGGAATTTAGAGAAATCGTATGTTGGTTATTCTCAATTGTGTTCATAGTTTGAGCATATCAGGATTGACTTATACTCTGGCTTTCAATTTGTATGATTTATTAATTGTGAATGATAAGTTTGCCATCTTTATTTTTCCTGGGTAGAATTTCACATCTTGTTTCCTAAGATGAAAATGGTAACACTTCTGATGAACAATAGGTCTATTTATGTTATAAATCCGCTACTATATTCCTACTAACTGTTTCATTTATTAAATGTTGATTTACAGGCATCATTGTTGGAGAGGACTCCATCTCTAAGTGAACTAAATGAACTTGTCTATGGGCAGGTACGCCACATCAATCTCACAGTTTATCTTTGAGATAGCAGATATTTTTGCTCTTTGACAGGCTAGTTACAGCAATATGACATCTTTGAGGCCAAATCTAGCATTTTAGATAGTCAATTCATCCTATATAGGCATACTTTAATATTTGTTCCAAGTGCTAAGGCATGCATATGAAGAGAAAAATATAAGAGCTCTGCATCTCACAATCTTTCATTTTTGTCTTCTCTGCCTTCTATTTTTTTCGTATACAGAGCTGTCATCTCAGAGATATAAGAAATTATTAATGATATATGCATATCAGCATGTCTCTTTGTCAATTTTTCTTATTCTCTCTCTCTCTCTCTCTCTCTCTCTCTCTCTCTCTCTCTCTCTCTCTCTTTTGGGTTGAAAAGTGGCAAAGTGGCATTGAATCAGTCAAATTCTTACTGTCTAATTAACCTTCTATTGAGCACTCACCACCTATGAGACCAAAGAGATAATTCTTTTCTTTTTGTTTATTCTCTGCAGGAACATTTAGGCAGAGATGATCTATCATTTATCTTTACACTCAAGGTAATTTTTGTACTGACATCATCTAGTTGTTTCTCATTTATTTCTTATAGTGCAATATTTTGTATGTGAGACAAAGATAGGTGATTGCCAAAACTCATTATGTATAACTTCATTCCTTGATCAGGCATCAGACAATGCAACACTTTATGGAGTTTGTTTACATGTGCCTGAAATTGTCCAGAGGCCCCCTGGTATCTTAGGCATATCTTCTTCTCTATCACCCTGTGGGCCTGGGCCTGTGCTATGCAGCCGTTTTCTGGTTTCTGCACCTCGCTGTTACTGTTTGCTGACTAGGGTTCCTTTCTTTGAGTTACACTTTGAGATGTTAAACAGGTTAGCACATTATTACTTTTCGGGTCAAAGACACAGTTAATATCCTTTGGTTTTCGCTAGATACAATAGAATTCATTATGTCTTACTTGGCTGCAGTCTCATTGCACAGGAGCGTCTGAATCGGATAACTCAGTTTGTAAATGAGTTGACTCTCACTGGTTGCATTCCAACAACACCAAAATTAGATGATCAAATGAGTTTAAATGTTGATTCCCCTGAGAGGGAGTCGTTTAGCGACTGGATGTCTTTTGCAATACCTGTTGATGGAGCAGCAATAATTACTGCTGCTGCTGCTGGGATTATATCTGATGATGAAATCCCACAGTTATCACCGAAAATATGGGATTCTTACTCTCAATCTCCAGTAAGTGTGACTGCCAGTGATGCTTCAGATTTTTTTCAGGTAAGGGATATAGAAAAGGATGGCAGGAAGAATCTGCAAGATCATGATAATTGCACTTTTGAGGCATTGGAAACTCATGATTCTATGGAAAGAACACATGGAAACTATGAAAGTGACCAAGTTTCTCCCAAGGTTGAAACACCTTTTTCTGCTAGGAGTCGTGCACTGGAGCGGCTGGGAAGTTCTGAGTCACTATTCAGGTGGTAGATTTATAATTACAACATTCTAGTTTTCAATTTTCTTTTGGATAGACTATCATCACTGATTTTTTTCTATAATTTATTGTGCTGAGCTATGTTTCTGGCAATAGTCTCTCCTACTATGGAAATCGTTCCTACAGTGGCAGTGCATAGCTTTTTCAGATTTGATATTGTTGACCCAGCCATTTATACTGTCAGTTGCTGGTTGTTTATTATATTTGATCTTCACCTTCAATTCAATTTCAATATCATATTGTTTTCATTGGCAGTCCAGTTAAAAGCGTGGTATCGGAAGATGAGGACGATCTTTTTCCAAACAATGAAACAGATTATGGCGATGACTTGTTAATGGAATGGGCGATGGTTAGTGTAAAATCGTTTCCAATTTGTTTTGCACTGGTTAAACTGAGGTTATGCTGGATTGGCATTTAACATGTTTTCTTTGTTGTGAATGGTTTTGATAGGAGAATAAGAATGATTTGCTACAGATAGTGTGTAGATATCATGCACAACCTATTCCACCTCGAGGAAGTGAATTTGTCTTCCACCCTCTTGAACATCTACAAGCTATTCAGTACATAAGACATTCAGTTGCTGCCCTTGGCTTGAGTGAAAATAGTTTAAAATGTTTAGAACCTGCTCAGGTAATTCTTGAGTGGTTTTTAACACAAGGCTTCTCTACAATTACGTTCACTCATTACAACTGTACTTGGTAGAAGGTCAATGCAAAGTTGGCTGCAGCTGAGGAAGCCCTGGCATTATCAATATGGACAACTGCAACAACTTGTCGAGTTCTGTCCCTTGAAAGTGTAAGCACATATTCCAGATGAAGCTCAACAATATTTATGTCTGTCAGAAGTTCTCTGCGGAAACTGTTCTTAGAAACCATTCTATGCATGCAGAAAATCTTCTAAAGCTATTCTTTTACCACCAATTCTTATTTTTACTGAACTTTAATGCAGAAACCTATTTTCAGATCGACTATGTTCCTCTCTTGTATCCTTTTTCTTTTTCTTTTTCTTTTTTTCTTTTTTCCCTGTTGCTGTTTCTGGCAGTTTATTTATTTAAGTTCTTATACTGAATAACATTCTTCTATTGGATTGGAACTTGTATCTTTTGATCATTGTTCCCTGTGCTATAATTTGGGGCTGTAGGTGCGCTGGGTTGGTTTGGTTTGGCTCAACTCAACCCAAACCCAATCCAACAACTTTTCTACAACCTCTAACCCAAACGAACTCAGGCCCAAACGAACTCAGGCCCAAACGAACTCGGGCCAAAACAAATTGATTAATCGAAACATCGAGAAACAGGATTGGGTTAGGTTGGGTTTGTTTATCTTGAAGCTGCTTGGAATTCAGTGCCTCTAAATCATCACTTACTTAAAGGAAAACTCATAATGTCAAAATATTTTTCCTTCAAAGTATCAATTGAAAGGAGTGGGACTAATAGAAGATTGTGAGTCATGCATAACATGATATTACTAAATATGAATTACTATATGTGCAGCAAATATCAGTTTCTTGATGACCTCAATATTTTAAATTTTTTATTCATGTTACTGGCAGGTGGTGGCATTAGTTGCAGGAGTGTTATTGGAAAAACAGGTGGTAGTAGTTTGCCCAAATCTGGTGAGTCTTTGAAACAATCATGGTAATTGATGGTCATTGATTTGCCTGACAATATTTTGTGCTTAATATCTCTTTGCTGCTGTTGATTGACTTGGACTGCTAAGGAGAAGTGTTATAACCTGCCGTTCATTTTGGCCATTCTTGACACAATGCAGGGTGTTCTATCTGCCATAGTGCTATCTCTTGTTCCCATGATTCGTCCATTTCAATGGCAGAGTTTATTGCTTCCGGTGAGTTCAGTGTCCTTCAACAAGCCCCGGTTCCATATTTTCCTGATGGCAATGTCACATATATCTAAAATATGTTAGCCTTGCTTTTCAGGTTTTACCCGGAAGAATGCTTGATTTTCTTGATGCACCAGTTCCATATATTGTGAGTTCCATTTTTCTTGGATGTTATATAAAATATATTGCTGTGTTATATTTGTTTTGTGGACTACTGCTTTAGTGTTCATTTATTGCTTTGCTTTATAATGGTTTCGCTGATTATTTCTCTAATATTCTCAACTCTTTCAATCCTAATATTCTCCTTTGTCCAGGTTTTTGTTTGAGCTAGTTATTTTATGAAATTTGAGATGTAGTATTTTCTCTCTGCATTGGTGAATTTTCAAAATTGACATGCAGCATTTTTATTTGTTTTACATCTACAAGATAAAACTAGATCTTTCAATTTGATCGATCACAAGATAAAATTATTTTGTCTAATTATATCAATGTCTCTGTTGCTTTCTAGGATATTTATGTACTTCCAGTTTCATTTTGAATTGATTATGCTTTTGCTCTTTTTTATGATTTATGAATTGTTTACTATTTCTTTGTTTTCTTCTTATATATGCATTGCATTGTGAATTAGCATGTTCATGTTAATAATGATAATTTTTCTTTCATAATGTGTGAGTTGTACTCTGCTTTTTATATGCAGTTTTATTCGAAAACTATGCCTCCCCTTTTCCTGCTCTTTTCTGAAATTTGAAAGAAAAAATGAGAATAAAGAATGGTTAGATTAGAAAAAGGCTGTCTGCACAGTAAATTTTCTATGTCAAATGTTCATGCATGGATTATAACTTCAAACTGAAAATTTATCCCTCCTGGTTTCGATGTCATGTGAGAATTTATATCCTTTTGCTGACAAAGCATTTTTTATAGTTGTTTCTAAAATGGTCCTAATTTTTCAATCCAATTTTCTAATGATCTCGCAGGTTGGCATACAGCATGCACCAGATGAATTGAATATGAAAACTAATAATCTTGTTCTTGTTAATGTACTGAAGAATCAGGTTTGTAATGATATTTTAAAGACAAATAATTAATGATATTTTAAAGACAAATAATTAATTACATTTGGAAGATTGCTACATGTACTTCATATTTAAATATCTAGCTATTCTTTCTTCTTTTTTTTTTTTTTTTTTTTTTTTTTTGGGAAACCATCTAGCTATCTTTGCATTCCAAAGTTTGGGCTAATACATATTGAGATTAATTTCAATATGTTGACAGTGTCAAATATCTTTATATTATTAGCCAATAAAATTGCAAGAAACTACTAGATCAAAGTGGATAGTTATCATGGCGGATATTTACCTATCATGATTTCGCAGTTTCTTACAATTGTATTGACTGGCAATGTAAAATTATTTTACACTATTATTTTTATTTGATTTCTCAGAGTTCCCCTCACTTGACAGAAATTGGTTTACACTATTAGTGTACAGAAATTAATCTCATATTTTTTAGACCCCATTGTTGAACATGTATTCTAATAAGAGGATAGCATATGCTCTACCATTTAGAAATTTTCTCTCATATTTCTCTTCCCTTTTTGTTTCTTTTTATCTTTATGTAGGTTAAAATGTGTCACTTGCCAAGACTTCCACAACATAGAGAGCTTGTCTCTCAGTTGGGTCCAATTCATGCCAGACTTAAAAGTGAAAGTTCAGTTGCTAAAAAGCATCCTGTACATAGGTGCAATGAAGTTCAGGTTTTTTCACTTCTCTCTCAATTTAGAACAATTGAATTTTAATATTTTGTCCATACATGATTCAAATTATGTATCACAAACCAGAAGATTTTCAGCTTCTAGTCTTGCCTCTGATGCTTCTTCCACTAGTGGCAACAGCTAATTTTTACTTTCTCACAGGCTGAAGCTGCAACTCAGTTTTTGAATGTCATGTGGCACTATTTGGAGTCTCTTTGTTCAGATCTGAAAACCCATACGATAACTAGTGTACAATCCAATAACGACAGGGTAAGATAACTATGTTACTGTTAATTCTTTATATTCCTGGAAATTCAATGAAGAATAGGTAGTTTGCCAACTTTTTCCTAGCTCAACCTGTATTAATTTTTCAGGTTTCTTTACTTCTTAAAGATACCTTCATTGATTCCTTTCCTAGTAGGGACCAGCCATTCATCAAGGTAGCAACCTTCTGTTCTTTCGGTTAAATTTTAATATATTGTTAATATAAAATTTTTTTATGTAATTATTCAATCATATATTATCATCATATCATTAAAAGTATTTGACTCTTACTATAACTATAACTATCTTAAAAGTTATACATATGTACTATATTTTTTATTGATAATGTAGAACACTTTATACTGACTGTGTACCAAAATTAATCTTTTATTCTTTTAAGAAAAATCATAGGAAATTTTCATTCCACATGAGCATTGCAATAATTGAGGCGAGTTGCCATCCTTAGTTTAGAATAAAATCTGACTCTGTATATTCTACATTTTGCTTAAAGATGGAGAATCATTCGTAACATTATGGAGTGTGATGCATTAAGTATTTAGGACCACATGGTGAAACGTTAGGACCACCCAGAGGCTTTATGGTGGGACGAAATTTTCGGAAAAGTTCACATTTGCTTCAATTTTGTTTGGACATTGTGTTAGTTATTTATTTTTCTTCTTTCAAGGCTATTGATTATGAATACTTCTGGCTTTGCAGCTATTTGTAGATACACAGCTCTTCACTGTTTTATCAGACTCTCGTATATCAAATTTTGAGAGAGGCCAGTCATAATCCTGTCACATTGTTTTAGGATCACAAGACACAATGGTTGTTGGCACTGAGCATGATATGGTTCTTAATTTTATTGATGAACTGACTCCTGTCCACATGAAATTTTGCTAATCCGACAATCTAATGTTTGGAATGATAAACAATGAGGGGGTATATGGGTTAAGAAAATTTCTATCATGTTGATAAGTAATACACTGCAATGCCCTATACTTAAACCACTGATGCTGACCCAGAGGAAAGAATCACTGTCCCTATTTTTTTATTGACGGATATGATTGAGGGTTTCACTGCTCATGTTTTGTAATTGACTGATTGTGAGAGCAGAAACATAGATATATATATATATATATATATATATATATATATATATATATATATATATATATATATATATATATATATATCATGCATGTAGACTTTTGTCACGTCATATTCCTTCATTAAAAACTATTCGTGTCATTTTGTCTCTCACTTCATAAATCTAGCCACCTAGGATGTTCATAGGACGACATTAATATGATGCTAACTTGTTCCAATAACTCTATTGAATCGTTTTTTTAAATTTAACCTTGATCGAACTATAGCCTAACTCTGCTCAATATTCAAATAAAATGCATACTATACACCATCAAATCGTCAAATTTTAAAGTGAAAAAATCAGATTGAGATACTTTATATCTTTACTATATATTTTTAAAAAAAACTATCAAGTTATGAAAAATACATTGATTTAAAGTTTAAAAAAATTAACAATTATGTAACAATAAAATTACGCCAACCCAAAATATAATCTGAAAAACACTGGGTCTATTTTTAAAATCTTAATCCAACCCAATTAGCTCCATAATAACAAGTTAAAAAACTAAGTACGTCTTGAACAGCGTATGGTAGAGTAAGCATAGGATGAAATCAGAATAGCACTAAAAAGATCCATATTTTTTGAAAAAATGAAATAAAATAACCTACAAACGAATTTCAAAATGAAATAATTTAAGCAAATTACGAGCATACTAGGACTACAATTTGTTTAAATCAATCATTAGAGGAGCGAACCATCCCCTAATTCCTCGTATCCATCTTATTTAATCATTAGAACTTAACTTTAACAAAATCTCCGAATTCCCAAAAAACCGATTATTCAGTTCATCAATGAATCTTATCTGGTCGCTCTGTTTCACAATATATTCTCGCCGAATCTATAAGTAATGCTAGCTATTGGTGATACAACCACAAATGGTTACCCATCTTTATTTATTCGATGCGTGGCAAATGGGAAAGCACTTTCTATGCGGTAAAATGGAAGAGTACAAAATTCATAACTCAACGATGCTTATGCATAAACCATGGCCTCACAAATCTGCATAGAGATATGGAAAGGTACCGTTCATATTATAAGCCATGGCCTTACAAACTATAGCCACTCAAGATTTCATATAACTACACAACCACCAAAAGAAGGAAAAGCAATTCAACACTTCCCTTCCACGCAAGACTGGCATTTATGCTATATTTTAGATCACCTCATGCATCTGTTGAAAGCACACAACGCAGACATCCCCCTTCATGCATAAGATCAAAAGCCTTGTTGATCTCGGCAAGAGTCAGATTGTGGGTAATGTACTCGTCAACCTTGATTTCCTGCAAAATGAACAAAGCAGACAATGTAGTCTCTGAAAATATTGTATTTTGATGCATGGAAAACTTGGGGAAAAACCTCTACCTTCTTCAGGTACTTGTCCACAAGCCAAGGCACTTGTGACCTGCTCTTGAAGCCGCCAAAAGCTGTTCCTTTCCAGACTCGCCCAGTCACCAACTGGAAAGGGCGGGTTGATATTTCCTGACCCGATGCTGCAACACCCACAATAACTGATGTCCCCCAGCCCTGGAAATTTTCAACAAAATGTGTTTTCATGTTTACATCCTCCATAGTGTGATATTTAATGATTGAGTTAATGAGGCACGCAGTGGCATTCACCTTGTGGCAGCATTCCAAAGCAGCTCTCATTATGGACACATTTCCAATGCACTCAAAGCTATAATCGACTCCACCATCTGTGAGATCAACTATGACCTGCTGAATTGGCTTGTCATGTTCTTTTGGATTAATAAATTCAGTGGCTCCAAAGTTCTTCGCTGCAAGGTAAAATAGCAAGAGAAGATAAGTAAATAGAAGAACAGGTACTTATTAGCTTGGATAATCTCCTGTTGCACGCTAGAACTAGATAATCAAAACAGAGAAAAAAGATTGCACAGGGAGACGGCACTCTTGTACTATAATTCTACAGGAGTCATGACAGAAGAAAAACCATGAAGGAATAATTGAACAAATACAAATACATACCAAAAGAACATACGTATACCAAAAGAACATACAAATTAAGATCATAATAAAGGCATATTATTCTGCTTTCAGTAAAATTATTTAAAAAGGGCATAATCTTCTTCCTTTACCAGATGGCTATGTCGAAAATTTTATTATAGGATTAATGGATGCAAGGCAATCATGAATACATGGAAGAGCATTAGTTAAAGATAACTGAGAAATGAGAAACTTTGGACCAGATCACCCCACAGCATCAAAGTCATTGTCCAGGTTAGGCCAAACAAGCTCATGATGTACCTATATCAAATTTCTTGCTATCAATATCTATGCCAATAATACGGGATGCACCAGCAGCTTTTGCACCCTCTGCAACCTGTCAAGTATAAATTATCAATCGTAATGGCTGTCTAGAAGCAGGTAAAAATACAAACATTTACTATTGTAGGTAAGAAGCTTACAGCAAGCCCAACAGTTCCAAGGCCAAAAACAGCAACAATTGACCCTGGTTCCACTTTTGCAGTGTTCCAGACAGCTCCAAGCCCTAGCAAGTAAAAAGAGTGACTCAAGTGATAAGCAATGATAAGCTACCTTGGTATCAGATTTAAACAATGATAAGCAATAATCATGAGTCCATGAGATATCATTTCATCAAACTCCAACATATGGTATTACTCTCGCTGACAACTTGAATTAAACTTACAACTCTGATCAGAAACGGAGAGTTTAATAACATGTGCTTGTATGGCAAGAGTGCAATGATATTCAACTCCATGGGTAAACGTAACATCATGGTCCAAGCAAATTTCATGAATTCATTGAACAGTCTATGCTCAACAACAACGACAACAACAACTAAGTGTTGTACCACTGAAAGGGGTCAGCTATATAGCTCAGTCGACATCATAGTGCTTTGCTGTAAAAAATGTTTACATTGGACACTCTACGATCACAGACAAATAATGCACAGAAAGGATTCCTACATTCTCGTATAACTCAAAAAACAAAAAACAAAAAAATCTCAATACACTTTTTCACAAAAATGCTAAATCCTCCTAAGTTATGTACGTAAAAACCCCCCTAACTCAAAATTCTACTCACATCTATTGAACAGTACTTGAATATTATATAAATTACAACTCATGAGATTTTGAATTAAGAGAATTTTTAGGTTGATTAATAGAAGGATATAGCAAGTCACTTTTTAATATTACAAAAGGAGAATACTTACCGGTTGGAACACCACACCCAAGAAGACAAACTTTGTCCAAAGGAGCTCTTGGATCAATCTTAGCTACACTGACATCATGAACAACAGTATACTGACTGAAGGTGGAGGTTCCCATAAAATGATAGATGGACTTCCCATTAATAGAGAAACGACTCTTTCGGTCACTCAGCATCACCCCAACTCCAGTGGCAGCACGAACCTTCCCACAAAGGTTCGTTTTTCCCGATTTGCAGAACTTGCACTCTCCACATTCGGCCTGGTAACATGGAATCACATGATCTCCAGGCTGAACACTGGTAACACCTTCACCAACACTTTCCACAATCCTACACCCAAATAATAATAATAATAATAATAATAATAAATCAAATAATCCAATGTAACATAACATGCTCATGGCTTAAGAAAAAAAGTTTTTTTTTTTTTGGACATACCCAGCAGCTTCATGGCCAAGAATACAAGGGAAAAGACCTTCTGGGTCCTGCAGAGCAATTTTAAGGGAAATAGGTTAAATGGATATTTAACATTTTTGCATATAATCAAAAAAAAAAAAAGGGGTGAAAATGGGAAATAGAAAAAGATAGGTAACTACCTTGCCGCTCCAAGTGTAAGCATCGGTGTGACAGAGAGCGGTGTAGAGGATCTGGACGCGGACCTCGCCGGCTTGCGGAGGAGCAACCTGAACGTCTTCGATGGACAAGGGCTTGTTGGGTTCCCAGGCCACCGCAGCTTCATCATCATCGCCAAAACGACAAGGGTCAAATCGTCGTTAAGGTTTAGTGTGTGTGTGAGAGAGAGAGAGTGTGTGTTGATCCATCGGATGCAGTTGAAAAATGAGAGGGAGAGAAAGAGAGAGAGTACCTTTGCAGGTAATGACTTGACCTTGAGTTGCCATTGAGACTGAGAGTGAGACCAGTACTACCGACGAAGTCAGAGCAACCACAGAGTCACAGTAGATGGATGAGATTAGAAAGAAATGAAAGGGAAATAAGTGAGTGGAGATCAAATGAGGTACTAGTGTTACTATACTATACACTATAGTAATACCATACCAGGTGGATACCTACTAGTCACCGCACGGGTCCTGTCATTTTTTTCACTGTTTTCGGTCGACATCAATGATGGATTTATTTTGGGCTATCATGTTAATAATTTGATTTTTCATTTTCAGGAAGAATGATTATACTGTTGAAGGAATGGTTTGCTTTTGGTTGGGCTTGCTTCGATTTTGGACCGATGTATCAATTTACCAATGGGCCTGCATTCTGGATGAAAGCATTCAACTTATTTTCACATCTATGGTTTTTAAATAGTAAATGTCATTAATAATTAAAGTATTACCTTACTGGTGAATTTGTTCGTTTCTCACTAATTGCATCCGAATTTGATACTAGATAAAGTCTAGTTGGTGGTATATGAACCCTCTTCTCCTCCCCTACGAAGATATCCATCCTTTGACAAAAAAAAAAAATAGCAAGTATCTTTGGACCAAAAAAAAAAAATAAAGAAAGTAAATGTAGGATGGTGGCAGATACAATAGTCCTATCATGTTTGGGAGCATTGCATGGTCTACCTTTGTAAACCACTAGATTCAGCTTAATAAAAATAAACGGCTGACATAAAACATGTGTATTAGTGGACCTGAATTGACAAAAAGCATGTCAAGTCCTTCCTTGCATCTAGCAGTTAAACTCATCTTCTTTATCCTCCATGCGACCACCGTCACTGTGCGACCTCCACTTGCAATCGCGAGCTCGTCACCGTTTCACCAAACTACCACCATCATTGTCCTCGTCCCCATGACCAAGCCCTTCAAATCACATTGCAAACAAATCTTTTCAAGAGAGTGAATGAAGAAAAATGAACTTGAAGCAAAAACATTCATTATCTTGTTCAACAGAACTAGAGGTGGGCAATGGGGAAGGTGATACACCCTCAAAGAATACAATATTCAGTGAACATTATCTCCTCCCAAATGTAATAACTGGAAAAGATTCAATCTTGGCATAATACAAATGAACCAATGAACAATTCTAACCCAAAAGACCCCTCTTTTGTCTTCTCTATTCACGGTTCTCATGGCAAGAGCAAACAACACAAATGAAAATAAAAAATACAAACTTGTAGTAATTTAGGTGTTTTTCGTTATGCAGTATTTTGCTTTCAATAAAAAAAAAAAAATGAAATTTTGCTTATGGATTTAGTCCTTGATAAAACTAGGAAATAGTGAGGGTTTTCTTTTTTCTTTTTTATGGAAGGAGCGGTGGTTTAATGAAATTAAGTAATAGAGTTTCAATTTTTGGTTTGGGGTGATTGATTTTAGGAATTATTCTGTTGTTTAGCCTTGTCTAAGATGATTAACATGGTGAAAGTTGAAATGGGTTTTGGTCTAAGAAATTGGCATTTATATATCCGTTTTATGTGTATATGAAAACTGCAGATGAATGAAGTCATGATTAAAGGGGATGACTAACATCATTGGCAGGTTTGAAATAAGGGAGTTGGTTTGCCTGCATTTGATTCCTAGGAAAAAGAAGATGAGCCGGCTCATTGCAGTAGATGCAAAGGACTTAACATGTTCACTGGCAATTAGGATCCACTAACGGATGCATTTCATCTTAGCCATTGATTTTTATTAAACCAAACTCAACAGTTACCAAAGATGGAGCATGTAACACTCCCAAACATGATTGGGACCGTTGTATCCGCCACCATATATAATATTGATCACTGCATTAAAAAAATAAAAAAAGGTCTGATGTTAATCAGAAAAATGGGGCACATGTGGCAAAACTGCTATCTTATCATTATATAATACCACATATTGGGGTTTAGTCTCCTCTCTCTCCCCCCTTAAAAAAAAAAAACCCCACAAAAAGACCCAAAAAAATCCACAAAGAAAAAAAAGGTAAATGTCCGATTAAAAATGTTATTTGAAGTTATCTAGCTCGTTCTTTAATAAATGCCAGCTCTTTCTTTTTTTTGAACTGTTTAAGAATGAATAAGAAATTTCATGACAAGTATATTTCATATACTATTATCTAATGATATATTATTGTATATAAAATTTTTAAGATAATATATATGAGAATTGAATATTTTTACTATCATGATAAAATAATATATAATTAAATAATCATATAAAATATTTTTACACTTCCAATAAATCAAACTTAATCTTTATATTAATTTGGTATATTTGCAAAAATGATGAACATAAAAATTTATATTCTTCACTTTTAAATATCTATGACCCAACTTGTACTAAAAAGATAAGGTTAAAACTAAATTTAAGATAATTTAATTTTGACGTAACACAATTGTGAAGGTAAAAGAATTTTATATAATTATTTAATTATATATTATTAAATCAGTAGAATTATTTAACTTTTATAATCATTATCTTAAATTTTACATATATGATAATATTTGATTAAATAATACTATAAAAAATCCTTATAATTACAATGTATTAAAATTAATATCATTTAAAATTGAGGATAAAACCAAATCAAATGAATTAATTAAATTTAATTGGTTTATATTTTCATTTTACCTAAATGCAAACTAAATAGATTCGTTAACATCTGTTAGCAAGGTGCAGTGGGATGACGATGTTTCATCTTAAGTCTAAATCATGTAGTTCTTTCCTCCATCGCGTTTGAAGGTTTGTCACTTTAACTTCACTTGATAACACTCTCCACTCCCCACTTCCCAATACGGACCCAAAATTTGTAATTTTTCGATCGATTTTCAGCAATTGAGTGTCACCATTTCTCGCCACTCTTATTTTAGCAATCAAAGATATTGTGGTCCTCTAATTTCAATCAATGTAAGAGCTCTCTCATATCTCTCCGACTCTCCCAATTCAATTTCTTTGTTTTCATCCCTGGTAAATCAGTGTTGAATTATACCTGTATCTTATTGCTTCACCTTTTCTTTTATGGTTTTGCTTATGTTGATTATCCTGGTCAGTCATATATTTTATTATTAAGTGTTATTGCTTAAGAAAATTGGGGTTTATATTTGATTTAGAACATCCTTCTCAATTATTAATAGTTGCTCTTTGATTGGATGTTCTTTCTGATCCAAGATACTTTGTTAAAGATCATGGTTGTTAAATTCTCGATTTAATGCTCAAACTCTTCTGAATTTATGAACCAACCATATAAAAATGAGTTAATTGACATATAAACTCTATTTTTGATAAACTAGTATGAGTTTAAGTAAATTTTAATAAAATTGATAAACTCTCTATTTTATTAGAGAGTTTGCGAGTTTAAATTTATTTGGTTTTGGATCAGTTTGTAAGTATTTGATCTTAAAAAAAATTAACAAAAATTCTCAAACAACAATTATATATATAATATTAGAATACTACTTCCTCTAGAATTTTCATGTAAAGTATGTTTCCCATTCACGTTGTATAATTAAAAGTTTTAAAGTTTTCATATAAAATTTATTTTTTACTCACATGCAAAATTTACTTATTATCCATTCAATTTAAAACTAACATTATACATATACTATTAAAAATTACTCTATTCAAAATATCATATAAAATTTATTTCTTTTTCATATTTTATGATTGATAATTAAAAAAAAAATTAAAACTCTCATATAGTTATTTCCTTTTATAATTTATTACATAACATAACATATTTATTGAAAATAAAAATGTGAAAGAGAAAAAAATAAATGAGATAAATTAAATAAATTATATGATTTTAATATTTTTTTAATAGATTTCATATTTTAATTAAAATAAAAAGAAAAGATTTCTTTTAATTATTTTTTATGGGAAGTTGACTTATAAAATTTGTGCTTTGGTACAAACTACTAAAAAATGTATATTGATCATCATTAATCAATGTTTTTCTTTCAAAAGATTAAGATAAACACAAGTTCAAATAAATTTTATAAATAATAATAAAGCATATTTATTGAAAATAAAATAGTTACATATTTGATTGATTTCACTTCAAAATTGATATAAAACATAAAAGTCTATGTCACTCAAAAGAGAAGATTGGTTTAATGACTTTAATTATCATATAAATCTATAAAAAATATAAATAGTGTATTATACATTTTGGATGTATAGATAAAGGAACTAAATGATTTGCTTTTAAAAATAAAGATAAAATATATGATAAAAGGGTAAAATATTAAAATTAATGATCATTACTTTTGCATATTATTATTATTTAATAAATTACCTAATAAACTATTAGAAATTTAAGTGAAAGAATATTTTTTAATACTTTTTTATATAAAATATTCTTCAATAACCATAATTAAAATATTACTACTTCATGAATTATTATATTTTTTATCATTTAAATTTTAAAAATATATAGTCATATAATCCTTATAAATGATAATTAATTTTGCATATATATATATATATATATATATATATATATATATATATTTAAATATTAATTTAAATATATTATCAAATTATATTTAGTCACCAAAATATAATCTTTAAATTATATTTTTAATATGTAAATTCTTACAAGTTTATAAATTAAGTTTACAATTCAAATTTAATAAGACATCCTAAATTTAATGCTCGAGTTTGTCAAAGTTGCATGTAGAGTATTCTACAAACAATGCCATTGTTATCAAAATCACAAATAAACTTATAAAATCATCTAAGTTTATAAGTCCAAATAATAAAATTAAGCTGACGCGCTCACCAACTCATTTATAGGTAAACTAAAGGTAAATTCGGGTAAATTCGAGCAAAATCACGTAAACTCATGAGTTTACTCTAGAGTTTGGGCGGAGGCTGTGATGGTCCAGGCTAAGTTTGAGACCAAATTAGTGCAAGTAGTATAAAAATAATAAAAATAGATAAAATTACATTTTTATCCAAATTCTATCCTTTCTCCCCACCCCCTTCTTCCTCCCTCGTTAATTCATAATCTTCTCCCTTCCCCAATAGCTTGATTAGCTTCCCCTGCATCCACCATCTGCAACATCTGCAACCTGCCAATGGATCCAAGATCTTCCTCCACTATCCTCTCTACCTTCAACCACACGCGCTGTGCCTTGGCCTTCACCGCTAATGCCAAGAACCCGAAAGTTTTCCCCCATGACACCTACGTCGCTGAGTCCATTGCTGACGACCCCCTTGCCTCCTCCAGCAACCAAGTCATTATCGGCATTGGGGGCCACTAACGCATCGTCTACCGCCTCATCAACGGCATCTACGTCCTCAACATCATTGTCGCTGACCACAAAAACTCTAACAACATCTTAGTGTGCATCCACATTGTCAACCAAGTCGTCAACATCATCATTATCGCATGCCACAGAGTTGACGCTGTGCTGGAGAAGTGCTGCCACAAGTATGCAGGGGTTCCTGCAAGAGGGAGGTGATGGGGATGATGAGGATTCAAGGAACAGAGAGGAAAGAAAGGGACTTGGCCAGCCATGGGGGTGGCACCGTCAACCCCAGCAGCTGAGGATGTGACGGCGGCAGTTGGATATAGTACCAACAGTGGCGTGGTGCTTTGTGGTGAGGGAGGAAAAGAGAAGAAAGGATAAAATGGATATTTTATTTGTAAAATTATTTTATATAAATAACAAAATATAAATACAATTTATTATAAAATCATTTTTTATAATAAAAAGATTTAATCTTAACCGTTGATTATAATTATAATGGTTAAAATTTAAGGACCAATATAGTCCCAAACTCGACTTGGACTATCACAGTCTCCGCCCCAGAGTTTGATGTGTTTCCTGTAAATTGCCAAAGTGCGGTGCCGAAGCGATGCCGTTTTGTTGAACCGCCCTAAGCCATATTCGCGCGGTCTCATTTTCAGCCCCATTCATGAGTCTCTTCCCCCACATTGAGCCCTAGCCTTCATCGCTAGTGCTGTCTCAACACAACCATCTCACTTTGGCTTCGCATCTTTCCTCCATTTTCGAGCTCACCGCCGCCACAATCGCCGCTGCACGTTCCCTTTCGAGCCTAGCCTCTTTGTTCACCCTCGTTCCTCGTAGCTAGTGCTGCCCAGCCGCCGCTGTTCCTCCTCTTTCACCGCTGTTCCACCTCGTTCTGCTCGGCAGTTCTTTTATTTGTGGTCCTCCTTCAACTATGTTAGTTTGCTTTTTGTCTCAGATTGTTTATGCATAGATATTGTGAAATTTGGTCCTCCTTCAATGGTCTTTAACTACAATGATATCTGTTCTTGTGGGTTGTGCTATGAGCTATGTATGTGGTTATGCACATGTGCTATGTTTCAATTCAACTTTCGTGCCGCAAAATATTTGTATTTGTGGGTTCATGCTATGTTCATTTTGTGTGTTCGGATGTTCTAAAATCTGCTATGCTATGTTCATTTCGTCGTCAATGTGTGTGCTTTGAAGTTGGAATGCTTAATTTTGCAATTGAGGTTATATTAGATTATATTTTTATAGTGTAATTTAAAAAAAAAAGTTTTTTAATTATAGGTACATTCTTATGAGTTTATGAGTTGAGTTTAGATAGGCTCCACGAGTTTACTGAAACTCACGAGTTTGACAACCTTGCTGAAGATAGACTTATTAATGTGCTTTGCTTGGTGACTTTGTTGTTTTAGTTTTGCTTTGAGGATCATAATTTTAAATTTTCATCATAATTACTTGAATGGCTTAGCAATATATGTATCAGTTAAATGCTTTGTGTTAATGTGTATGCTTTAGCCAACTGTTGTTGTGTGGGGTGAGAATTATGGTTGTTAACACCTTTGACTTGGGTGATGTATCTATCATGCAGGATACATTGATTTTAAGGCTGAAGCAAACGGAATTATGGCGGATTTAGAGAATTTACTTTTGGAGGCTGCGGGGAGAACTGGGAGAAACCGAAACTCTATTCCACCTTCCAGAAGAGGGCGTGATGATGCATATTCCGATGGTGGGAGTGACTCTAGGGAGGATGATTCAGATGATGAGCTTAGTTATCCTGGCAGAAAGCCCTCTGGATCACAAGTTCCTCTCAAGAAGAGATTAGATCCAGCAGAAAGAGATGATGATGATGAGGGAAGTCAGGAAGAAGGGGATGATGATGTTGATGGCCGTTCTGACAATGAGGATGATAGTAGTGAGGAATCAAATATTGGTGATGATCTTTATAAGAATGAAGATGACAGACGGAAGCTTTCTGAGATGACTGAACTTGAAAGAGAGATGATATTGTCAGATAGGGCTACCAAAAAGGATGATAAAAATTTATTGGGGAAGATAGTGTCGAAGCGTGAAAAGGGAAAGACAACTGTTCCCAGAAAACAGACTCCGCCTTTTCCATCATCTCGTGTGCGTTCATCAGCCAGATCTGCTGACAGGTCAACTGCCAAGGATGATGCATTAAATGAATTGCGTGCAAAGCGTTTGAAACAGCAAGATTCAGAGGCACACCGCAGGATGACAGAGACATCTGGAATTTCAGGGCCTGGGCAGTTTTTACCGAAGCACAGACCTTTCATGTCAACAAGCTTTAGTAGCTCAAGTCATAGTGAGAGTGAAAGTGGGTCTCATAGTGATGATGAAAGAATTGTTGACAGTGATGACGACAGGGCATTATCTGGATTTGAGGGGCCTTCATTTGAGGATATAAAAGAAATCACCATTCGCCGTTCAAAACTTGCAAAATGGTTTATGGAGCCTTTCTTTGAGGAGTTAATTGTTGGTTGCTTCGTGAGAGTTGGTATTGGAAGATCAAAATCTGGGGCTATCTACAGGCTATGCATGGTGAAAAATGTTGATGCCACAGATCCTGATCGGCAGTATAAACTAGAGAATAAAACCACATACAAGTACTTGAATCTTGTCTGGGGAAATGAAACTTCTGCTGCAAGGTGGCAAATGGCTATGGTTAGTGACTCTCCTCCACGTGAGGAGGAGTTTAATCAGTGGGTTAAGGAAGTGGAGCGAAGTGGTGGCCGGATGCCAATCAGACGAGATATGCTAGAAAAAAAACAAGCTATACAAAAGATCAACTCATTTGTTTACTCAGCAGCTACTGTAAAGCAGATGTTACAAGAGAAAAAATCTGCCTCATCAAGGCCACTAAATATTGCGGCCGAGAAGGATCGCCTGAGGAATGAGTTGGAAAAAGCACAAATTATGCATAATGAAGCTGAAGTTGAGAGGATCAAGACAAGACTGCAAGAATTGGAGGCATCCAGGCAAGCTCAGGAGAAGGATGCTAAGGCTTTGAAGCTTGCTGAGATGAACAGAAAGAACAGGTTTGAGAACTTCAAAAATGCTTCTGAATTGAAGCGGGTAAATACGGCCTTGAAAGCAGGGGAGGCAGGTTATGATCCATTTTCAAGGAGATGGACTAGATCAAGGAACTACTATGCTTCAAAACCTGGTGAAGAGGCTGCTGATGGAAATAATAGTGCTGGCAGCAAAGTGGCTGATGCAGGAAGCAATGGTTCGGTGGTGAATGCAGAGGCTGGCATGGTGGCAACTGCTGTGGCCTTGGAAGCTGCTGCTGGTGCTGGCAAGTTAGTTGATACAAGCGCGCCAGTGGATCAAGGGACGGAGTCAAATATGCTGCACAATTTTGAGCTGCCAATTTCATTAGCGATACTTCAAAGGTTTGGAGGAGCACAAGGAGCTGAGGCAGGATTTATGGCGAAAAAACAAAGAGTAGAAGCAACTGTTGGATTTCGAGTCCCAGAAAATGATGGCAGGAGGCATGCGCTGACATTAACAGTTAGTGATTACAAGCGAAGAAGGGGTCTTCTTTGAAATTTGCTTCTACCCTCTTATCATACTAGTTGAAGTTAACAATTTTCATCAGGTAGATGGTTTGATTATCTGTAGAAGTAGAACTATTTTGCCCCTAATTAACTAAATGTCTTCGACGCTTTCTTTCCATTTTAGGTTTTAATTAGATGATTAGAAGAGACCAGGATAGTTGCAGAGAGAGTCAAGTCTCATGCCGATGCCAGTGTATTATTAAGAGTTAACTCTGTTCTACTGTTTGTTTAAAATTATAATTTGAAATTAAAGATTATGTTAAAATGTAATTCAATATAATTTTGTTAAATATATTTATATGAACTGAAATTGTCATCATTCAAGCCATAATTTAAGTTTTTAAAAGCCCAAATCAAAACTTGGTAGAAGTGTATAGTAGGTTCAAATGTGTGGTTTGTTTGGGGCACTCCACTGCACGCCGCAATCCGAGACTTGGGACTAAGTCCAGATTTATGCCGTTCAAAATATTCGCAATTCAACGCTGGTGGTTCTTTATATTTCACTATGATGATGTTTTTGTCTGCCTCAACTTTAATTTGAGTTTGATTTGAAATTTATGATAGTGTGATTCTTTTATATTATCAATTTGATTGTATATTATTACACCAACATTTGTTTATTATGGGCAACATTCGAGTGTTACATGTCCTTTAAAATTCCTGCACATTATACATGATTACATGTTGCGTGTTGGCCACTTCCCTTTACAATGTTTAGATGTTTTTCATTAATGAAACATAATAAAATTAATCAATTAATGAAATAGAATAAAATTTTATTAATTTTGTTTAAAATTTATATTATAAAAGAACTGAGCAAAACAATTATAATATTTAGAAACTATAATTTTTAATTTTCCTTTCTTTATCTCAACTTTGGAGGAAAAAAAGATAGACATTGCCTATGCTTGATTAATTTTAAGTAATTTAATAGTTATTCCCTTTAAATAAAGTTACTTGAGGACAGGGGGAGGAAAAAACAATAAACTAGAGAGTTTTGTTTTGATAATAGGTGAGTCCAATTTAAATCAGATTAATTAGGGTATAATAAATTTTAAATACTAGTAATTTAAACAACCAAAAAAAGTGTTTGAAAAAAAATGCGAAAGATTAGATGTTATTTGAGGTTCTTTTCTTTCTTATACTCTTAAATAAAACAAATTATTCCCTTTCCTATTATCTATTTTCCATTCCCTTCATTACTTATTATTCAAACATAGCAAATATTTTATAAAATTAATTAAGTTTATTATTATAAAATAATGGAGGAGGGATCTATTATATTTACATATTTAATAACTTTTAATAAAGTATAATTCGTATCAATCTAACCGTTAAATTACAACTACATATCATACAAATTATTTGTATCAAATTTTTTTAAAAAATTGAACACCAATAACAATATAATCAAATAATTCTCTTTTACATACATTTAAGAAGTATTTGTTACGTTGATATAAATACATATAAAACGTATACTAAACAATTTTATATTAATATAAAATTTTATAAATATGATCTATAATATATAAACTTTTAATTCAACGGTTAATTTTATAAAAAAAAATTCTCAATAAAAAGTTATTTAATAATATAAAAAATAAATTTAACTTATATCAGTATAAATTGATCTTCTCCCAAAATGATAATAAAGAGGAGAGATTAAGTTTGACGTATTATCAATGTCAAATAATTTTATATTATTATTTAATTATATATTTATTTATAAAATTTTTAAAATAATAACTAATTATATTAAATATTTTTATTAATATAATAATATATAATTAAATATTTATATAAAAAAAAATTTATATCAACAATCTATTAAAATTAAATTTTAAGAAGAATAGCGATAGAGAAGAAAAAGAGAATAGTTGATAGGACAACTCTTGACGAGAATTTATTTTATAATATGTTTCTAGCACAAAGTTCTACCGTCTAAATGAATATTTGAGATAAGGCGATTCAACAATATCAAATCTTTATTATATTAAAATAAGATAAAAAAATTTTCAAATCCGAACGAAACCAAGATAATAATAATCTATTGTTATATCTTTTACATATCTTAGCACCTTGTTTGAACTGAGAAAGGTAGATAAAATTAAATTTAATTTTATTATGATTTAAATTTTTATATTTAGAATAAATTAATAAATTATAGAATTAATTTTATTTATATTATTTAAAATATATATATAAATAAATTAAATTTTTTATTTCAATTATTTTATTCTTAATTAATAAAAAAGAAAAGAGAGAAGAGTGATTAAGTTAGAGAAGAGAAATATTAAATAAAATTGAAAGATAATTTTGATATATTATCTTTTATTATCAAATTTATTATGATAGAAATTACAAATCAAATTTATTTTGATTAAATCTACTTTCAAATTTTTTTAAAAAATTAAATTCTATTTATATTTCAAATTGATAGGACTCCAAATACCTTGTAAACGATTGGATAAACAATTACTTATATTTAATTTTCATTCAATTTAAAATTTAAAATTTAAAAATCTTTTATTATATTATTCAATTACATTATTATATTATTATTAAAAAATTTGAATACAATGAAAAGTTTGACTACGTTTCAATCTAAACGCATCAAAGAATTTCTTTTGGCAGTGCCACTGACCTTTATTAGCAGACAGAAAAGCGCAGCGCGGGTACCCCCACGAGGTGAAGATGCAATAAATGATTTCGTTGGAAAAACAGGATTGTGATGCCCACGGGGCATGATGTGATAGGTGAGCTCTTAAATGATGGGTACCCCAATATCCCCATAAAATTACTTTATTTTGTTCAAATGTCTCTCTTATTATAAAGTCTTATCCTCTTCCCACGCTGCACAAAAAGATTCCTTCTTTTTCTCTCCAAAAATCCCACACTGCATGTAGCCAAAACCCCCCTCCCCAAAGCCTACGAAGGACACGCACAAGTTTTCACCACGCAGTGAGCTTTGTGTGCTATAGTCAAAAACTTTGTCCATATAACTCTCTTCCCAACAATTCCTTAATTATTTGCTTCCATGGCTGAAGATTCAAACTCCAACCTTAGAATCATCATTGAAAGAAATCCTTCACAGTCACGCCTGGCTGAATTGAACATCAAGTGCTGGCCCAAGTATGCCCTTTTCTCCTTCTGTTTTTGTTGCACCCTTTTTTTTTCTCTTTATGTGTATGTGAGTATTGTGAATCATATATAACATGCATATATAAATAAACTTTTGTATTTTGTCTTTGTTTGTTTTTCCTTTTTATGGGGTTGGGATGCGAATAATGAAAGATGGGGTTGTTCTCCGGGGAAGTACCAGCTGAAATTTGATGCAGAAGAGACATGCTATTTGCTGAAAGGGAAGGTGAAGGCATACCCAAAAGGGTCATCAGAGTTTGTGGAGTTTGGAGCTGGAGATCTTGTGACCATTCCAAAAGGACTCAGTTGCACTTGGGACGTGTCTGTTGCTGTGGACAAGTACTACAAATTTGAATCCACTTCTTCTTCATCAACATCATCATCATCTTCTTAGTGTTATATGGAACATTGATTATGATTAGTTTTAGCCTTCTGAATTTTGATTCATCAAGTTATTCATTGAAATTCGTTCATGGCCCTTTGTCTATTTATGCCTGTTTGGTTGTGCTGAGGAGAATTGAATTGAGATGCCTGACACAGAGAGAGAGAAAGAGAGAGAGAGATACTAAATTGGGATGACAATTATTTTTGGTCAAAGACAAAGAAGGAGAAAACAAATCAGTCAATGCATGTCCCCTTCAAGCCACTCTCTTTTACGTGTTAAAGATTTAAAATACAACTTTTATTGTTCCTTTGACTGGTCAACGATTTGGATATTTGTTTAATTTTTGTTTGAGTTATTATTTCTATAATAATAATAATGATGAGGCTCTTACACCTTGAAGGGATTCCTGGTTTTTATAGAGAGAATGATTTAGACACATCAATTTGATTACCACTCCTCCATGTGTCTGTCACCCTCTGACCCTCTGTCCTGTCCATCATCTGATGACCACGACCCATTCCACTCTCTTCTTTTTCTTTCTTTTCCCATCTCAACTGCCCTCCTATCAAGGCGTTCATCATGCCCGAACAGAAAATATGATAACTTTATTAAAAAGAGAATAATATTATTTATACATAATAAACAAATAATAAAGGGACATACAAGTAGACGTAGAGAAAAGGATATAAATTATTTTATGATAGTAGACGGAGCTAAAATTTTGTACCTTTGTGGATATCGATTGCTATGTTCTACTTATCATATATAAATAGCATTGTTCTAAAAAAGATAATTTTAAATGTCTTTTTTTTTTTTGGTAGATCTTTTTTGCAATCACAAGTAGTCATAATAGCTAATTACTCATAGCCTTTATCGTGCTTTTTGTTGTTTTGAACTAAATCTTATTCCCTTCAGGTTGTGAAATAAGGTCTTGGAGAATTGTTACATGACAATAATTTAAAAGAATCGAGAAAGAAGTAATGTGGTTAACTTCTAATAATATTTATAATCAAACGAAAAAGTGTGTTTAAGTAAACACTTGACATTATTAAAGCCTTATTTATAATTTGTCTAGCAGTTCGGGGAAGAAAAAAAAAAAAGGAACGGAATCTATAAATTAGTTTTTCTTTTTAATATATATAACTTTCTCCATTATGGTGGAATATACCACGACATGCAGAAAGTACACGGCTTCTAGATTTAGTTAGATAAGAAAAGGACTCGCACATGGCGCTTTAGGATGGCCAAGTCCTTTTTGGTTTTGTTGTCGGTCTTTATCCTTTTTCTCTAACCTTTTGCTTTGTACCTTTTTTTTTTATACCTTTAATCCGTTCGGCATCTTTGGTTTAACAATTCCAGCACCCATCTGTTCGGATACTTATATTTGGGCATTCGCTCTTGTTTTGACCCGTAAAAGAAGTATTTCAATTTCGTGGTTGATGTGCTCAATACATTGACGTTATATCATACGAGAGAATGAAAATTAACAAAAAGCCAACAACATTCGAGAGGCCAAAACCAACACAAACTTTTCCAATTGAAGAGGAAAACCAATAACTTTTGCCGTGTCCCATACTTAACCACCCACCCCTGATTGTCTGGTGATAATTTATGAAATGCATGTCACAGCATGTCTTTGTCAATATTTCCCCATCACGTAGTGACAACAAACGAACCTTAATTAGTCAAAACTCACATGAACGCTCCGGAAACTTTAATCACCTAAATATTTTTTAAGTCACATAATTTTTTGTGCTAGTGTTCGATCAAATAACCGAGGTTTGGCTGTCTCCCTCTCACAATGTTGATATTAACCCACTCCTCACACCTCATATATTTGCTAACCAATTTGAAAATACCCAATGATGTTAATGCCATGTCCTACAGCTTGAGAACGAGGACAAAATAATCCTTTTTCCTTGGGAACCAGTTAACTCGTTCCACAGATGTAAGAAAGGAAGAAGCCCCGCTTATGGGTTGGGGGGAGAAGCAAAGAGAAAAATACAAACTAACAAAGGATTAATATTAGTACACATATTCATACATGGATAATACAAAAATATACAATTGCATTAGCAGGGAGAGTGAAGTTCCAGCGCTTGGTTGCACGTGCTCACTGCTCAACATTGGATATGGTGTTACAGTTTGTGTAGATCATCATCTGAGACAGCTGCATGGGTATAACATACACATTTCAAAACCTCATGAACATCAAAAGAAGGAGAATTCTATCAAGAGTATACCTCTCAAGAGGTTGAGCTTTAGTTGGTTGTGTCGGTTAAAAAATCAAGCTAAGAATCTCTACTCACAATATACATCTTATGGTGAGAAAGCTCAACAGCTTGAGAGGTCCACCTCTCCATAGAATTATCCTGAAAGAGAAATATTTCTGATCCACTGTGTACGTAGTTTATCGACTTGTGTGAGCTTATAGCTTATATTACCACAGATTCAACCGAAGAAGAGAGTGAAGAGGTTAGGGTGGGAGGCTTACCCTCTGAGTTGTATAGATGATGGGAAGCAGATCACTGAATTCCATCTCCAATCGCATGTATCCTACAATTAGACAGTAACTTCGTAAGGATAAATAAAATGTCAATTATTGCAATCCAAATACATATCAACATATACAAATACATGTTCATGTAAAGGAGTTGCTATGATAAAAAATGAAACCAAATACGTTCCTCAAATTCACTCATCAGATGCGCGGGGGGGAAGGCGTGAAGGACAATGCAAGAGGAAAGAAGTAAGGATCATTGGATAGTAAGGCTCTCCAATAAAGTTATTCGAGTGGTTGAGCCAAATGCAAATACCATAGCAAAGTCAAAATGATCCCCTCTTGGAACAAACTTTCATTTACCTATTCCTCGTAAACCAGTCTAGCACGTTCTCTAAACTTCATAGGCAAACCAACTTTACACCCCACAAATCGCAATATGAATACGCTCAATCCATCCAATCATGCAAAAACAAATAACGTGCAGTTTTTTGGCTTCTAAAACACCTAATGTATGCGTGAAAAAAAAAAAAAAAAGAACTAATATACGAAAATGAAATATCTTATGAGTGCCAAAAATGCTATGGTATAACAAGTCCTCCTTTCTAGTGATCACTGGAGGGAGGGATGGCCAAATTTTGACTTCTAACTATGGGAAAATATAATTAAAACTTTTTTGTGGGGATTGCCTAATTAAAAACAAATTTTACTTGGATCCTTCTAATTCATCTTAAAAACAAAAGTTCCACTGTCATGGTTGATTGACCCAACCAACAAGAACATTGTTTTTGCAAAGAACATAACAGCAGAACCTTGTGGTGAACTATCCATGACTCTTATAGCTGTCTAATTAACACTATAAATTAAAAAGAAGCAATATATAACCTTGGTCACTGACTGATTCCAATGATGGTCTCGTCAGGAAAGTAACTTGGTCCCGTGCCATTCACAGCATGAGCACCATCATACTGAAGGATCCTAAGCTTTCCTTCCTACAGCCACAGACAAAAGATTCTCTATTAAAGAATGTAAATGAAAGCATACCTCATTGATCTCCCCAGCAAAAGCATACCTTTGTTCCATAAACTAGCCCTCCCCCAGCAAAAGGATGAAAGCATGCCACATTGACCTCATCTTCCGCACTAGGAAGCACACGAACAAGTTCCATATCCGACACTCTATATACCTAAAAGACAAAGCAAATTCGGAGAAATGAAATTCAAAGTTACAATAATTTTAACTACAAACAGGGGATAAATAAGATAACTGACAACAATCGGTATCAGCTCATAGATTAAGCACAAACAGTTGATCAGTAGTTTACAAAGAAAAAAAAAAAAGAAAAAAAAAAAAAGAAAACAGTTGATGAATACCAATTTCATGTTCCAAAAACAAAGGTACCTTGTAATCAAAGATTATTGTGACTGCAAAATGTGGGTGAATATAATGTTTCATAATTGGGAGCAACTCAGACGAGAAAATGACTTAAGATTGAGGTGGGGGGAAGAGCATTTTACCTCTAACACTGTATATATAGGTAACGTTGTTTCTCCATCAATGACAATGCTTTTAAGAAGAGAACCATGACGTCGACCGTAGGCAAGTAGTATGTGCTCAGATGTAGGTGAGAACTACACACGAAAAAGCAGTTGCATAAATTCAATTCAGTGGGATAAGGGCTTTCCAAATTATAGTTAATCAACTCAAGTGACAGAAGAAACTATTAATATGTAAAGAGACTCGTAAGAATAAATTTAATGGCTTATAATAACACAGGGTTTCCTACTCTTTTTTGTGCGATAGCACATCAGGAAAATAGGGCACATATCTTTATCTATGGCTGTGCAAGATTGAGAGAGACTCATGAAACATCAATATGAAAACAGACATACAGACGTGCAGAGAAGAAGAATAGAATTACAATTATGATGAACACAAAGTTCCACAAAAGGCAGGAGAGATAAACAGTAATAATATAATGGTGAAAATTGAAAGCCCCACAGTCTATCCATTCCCTACAGTTAAAAAAATGCAGTACCAGTCTGCTGTCTTAAAACATAATTAAATAGCTATCAAGAACCTTGTCTGTTTGCATGTATAAAGTATGAAAAATACACTAGAAATATGATAAAGTAATTAGCTGACCTGAATTGATGTCAGACAATGAGCTGCTCTAATTGCCCGTGAAGCAAGCACCGTTCCAAATCTGTTCAACAAATACCGATGACAAAATTATTTTGAGATTTAATGAACGAACTTAAATGTGTGAAAAAGACAATGAAATGCTTGACAGCAGTAATTGAAGCAAGTGAGCCATACGTTGCCTCCTCAAGGGAATATATCCGCAGCTCATACATGACTTGGTGTGCTGAGATTGGATGACGAGTTGGTGATGTTGCAATGCCAGGCTCTTGGTGCACTGGAGTTTGTAATCCAGGATCAGCTTCTATATGAGGAAGCATACAAGCAACACAGGCAGCTAAGAATCTACCGCATGGCGAAAAATGGGCACCCATTTCACTACAAACACAAATGTGAATTAAAAATATAAGTGCAAGTAAGTATATAATTTGACTAAGTGGTCCAAATATTTACGACTGAAAATTAAATATAGTATTCTGTGAAGCAATAGGTTCATAATTATTCAAAAAAATAGAAAAAGGGGGTGGGGGGGAGCAATCAACTCACACATAGCATGCAAAATATCTATTTAAAATAACATTTACACTATATTAACCACATCCTGGAGTGGACACAATAACTTCAGAAGGTACCTGCAGAGGACAGCATGTGGTATAGTTAGCCGGCATCTGTCTGCATTTAGTGTAGCACAGGGATTTTTTATGTCATGCGACCATACTCTTAACTTCACAGTGCAAGGCAACTCTGCAGCTGTCACTGCTGTCATTGATGTGGCAAGTTCTGACTGGATCCGACTTATGATGGTTTGGATATCAGACCCATCATGTGGGGCACTAATAGAAGCAGCCAGGTTTCCGGATTCAGAGACAGTTACACGGCACTGTGAAAAATGATTCCGTAAACTTGATCTCACAGAAGATCCAGGTATGCTGATGCTGCCAGGCATTGCTGAAGAAGACAGTGCTACATCAGCATTAGAAGCAGAAAGGTTAGGTGCCATTATGGAAGAACCAATCTGTTGACCTACACTGTCACAACTAACACCCATATTAGGAAGCATTGACGGAACACCAACTTGGCTTTGACCCATTAACCAACCTTGCAGAAAAGGTAACTCCCATCCACTTGGGTCCCTTGAAGGAAAAAACTGATGAAATTGACCAAACTCTGAGAGAACCTCGCGATTTGCAGTTTGTCTAGACAGTCCATGTAGCACACCATTAAGAGAATAGGCACTGGTAGAGTTTCCATGTTGGTTTCCTTCAGCATGTTCGGTTTCATCTGTCTCCATACCATCCATTGTGAGGTTACTCATTCCAATTCCCATTCCATTAGAGAAAGTAGCATGAGCAGGATATTCTGTACCAGTTTGAGAGCTAGTGGGCATTTCGGAGAATGTTTCCATGGGAGACACTTTAGTATCATATTGCTCGGCCGCATTTGTGTCCGTTTGAAACTGCACTGTCGCAGAAGATTCAATTTGCGTGCTACATGAGCTAACATCATGACTAATGTGCTGGGCTTCTGGTCTTGCCTCATCAACAGCATATGATGGCATGAAGAGGAAAGGTAATGACACATAGGGTAGTTCACTAGACAAAGTAATATGTTCCCTAGGATGAATATTTGTGACAAAAACAGCAGGTGGAGGATATTGTAAATAACCAAGTGATGTTGCTTCTGTCATTAAGGAATCTGAAGAATCAAGATCATTGACCTACACACCAATCCAAATATGTTAATGAAAAGGAAAATCCTAAAATTAATATTCTGAGTAGCATGAGTAGATCAGCAACCAAATATTTTGAGAGTTCATTTACCTCAGCAGTTAAGAGATATGGCGCAGCATGCGGGTGAAAATGCACGGCTCGAAGTGAGCGCCTTGTCTTCAACACAAATATTGGTGAGGCTGCTTCACCTTTCTTGTTGTAGTGCCATATATACAGCTGACGCAGTATTCCAGAACACAATGTAACAACTTCAGGGGAAAAAAGTGCTACCAAAATGTGCAACAACTCATTAAAGATTGAAACAACATGGGAGGTTTTCAGAAAAGAAATCTTACCTTGTGGCCTGATGCAACGGCGATTATTTCCCCCTTGGCATGAAAAGCAATGGATGCAATGGGGCGATCTGTGACAATACACCCAATATATTCACCAAAGATAGAACACAATAAATACAAGGAAAAGAACGACCCAAAAAAATTCATTAACAGCTAAAAAAATAATTTAGAAAAGAAAAGGGGGCATCGACAGTAAATATACAGAAATGATGAGATATTAGGCACTCTGATTTGTTAGCATCCCATAAACGAACTTCTTGATCCAAGCTCCCACTAGCAAGTATTTCTGGATGCATAGGATGGAACCTAACCTGCAGCATATCAGCAAATTATTAAAATTCAAAAATATGAAGAAGTGCTTCCTAAATGTAAAAATGTTTACAGAAGGAGAGGGGACAGTGCAAATTAGGCACACCGAAGAATCAACATCATGAATTGACAAAGACATCAACTTCGTCTTGCATGAAACTGGCGACCACTTGCACAAATTATCCAAAAACAAGGAAGTCTAGTATACAGAATTCAGTAAGGAAATATTAAATAACTGCATAAATTGAATTGCAGGACATGGCTTCGTTGGATAATGATGAGAACTTGATGAACTAAATTCAATAGGATTGTCACTTCTTAAAAATATATCTTACCAAACTCCATGCAAAAGGGAATCATTTTATGAACTACAATCAGCACCCAAGGCAGATAAAAACATAGACACAATAAATTAAGATAAAAAGGCAGATTTAAGCTTACCACCCAAGGTGTCCTCCTATGGCCAACTAACACCTTTAAGCAATTTCCAGTTTCACAATCAATTATCTTTACTGTGTGGTCACCACTGCACATGGCAAAGAAACAAATTCAATCCCAATAGTCTTAAATTCAAATTAGTAAAGAGATTAACTAGTTGCAACTTACTGCGTGGATGCAAGAACTTTTCCATCTGGACTAAATGCTGCTGCAATAGTAGACCGTGGGGGAGGCAATAAAGGGCAATACTTAGCTGACAAATGCCGCAATGACTCGGCTTCAACCCTGACAATCATTGGTAGAGATGTTAGTCCTCAAAATTAACCTTGCTTGAAGAAAGCAAAAGAAATTCCACATTTTCAAGAGGCATGCTTTTTCACCGAGATAACTTTAGACTGAAGAACTGTAAGTACCATGAGAGGAGGCCATGCCTTGCATCCCTTGCTACTTCGTTTTTAGGATGCAAGTGAGAACCAGATTTTGATTTAGTAGCTTCTCCCCAGTGCCATTTTGCCACGTGTTTGGTTCTAGGCGAAATCTCTCTCCGTGCTAGCAAAATAAATACATTGCTACCACTGACCAAATTGAACACATCAGATGAGAGAAATATTAGACTTCAAATCCAATATAAAAGAGTGGGGTGTATTTCTGCCTCAGCTGATGAAAATAAACCTGAGGATGATTTAAGTATAGTGGCATGACCAAATCACAATGCCAAGCCTAGTGTTGGAGGGTGTGATATACTGATATTCAAGGTACGGGAATAAGAAAATTTTGACAACAAAATTAGATGCTCCATGACCATGTCTATACAGATAATGCATAAAAACTTCCCGTGAGTACCACACTACCAAGTATTTGTGATCAAATAAACCCATTCGATCTGCTCCCACAATTGATTAGCCAATATGCATACTACAATCTCGTATTACTATGATCTCAGCACCCAACTAATTTCACACGACACAAACATACCTCAGGCCATAACTATTTCCCGTTTTTGAGTCAGTGACTGTAAATTGAACTTGATCAAAATCAAGAATCACTTAACCAACAAATCAGGATCCAGCTGGAAAACTAAGCAGCAAACAGAACTAAGCCTCAGAAAACAATGAAAGCACACATATCAAGCAGAATCTCAGCCGACTCAAATCACCAGGAGAACATTATTATTCCCAAACTCCCAATACCTAGAATTATCCGAAAGCGACACACTCACAGAACAAAGACAGAGAGAGACCATCAATGATAACCAAAATCAAAATTTCCCAAATTTTCATCCAAATCACGCAACCCCAAAATTCCAAATTCCGTTCCGCCTGGGCAAATGGAAAAATTGAAGCCCAGATTGGACAAAAGGTAAAAAAAAATTAAAAATTGAAAAAAGAAGAACAAGCTAAATCCAATATATATGGGGCTAATCAGAAAAAGGGCGAATCCTTACCTGCTATTAGAATTACGCGAAGATGAGGCGTGATCACGAACCCTGGGAAACCCCGTCATTTTTTCCTTCTGCTATTGTTCTGTGAGGAACCAAAATTCATAGAAATTCCCGAGATTGACGACAACAACGCCACACAAACAAAAGGATCCAATCTGATGACGACGAGAGAGTTACAGGCAGAGGAGATTATGATTCATTGCTTCGATCACAGAGACGCTACGGTTCGTTTCGGGTTCCTAATCGAACAAACAACCCTCACAGCCTCTATCTCTCTCTCTCTCTAGTTTCTCTCTCTATCTCTAGGTCGTGTCGTGGGGCATTTATTTCAGAGCCTCCGTGTTTGATTTTCAAAGGGACGAGGGGGCAGAGAGAGAGAGAGAGAGAGAGAGAGACCCTAGGGAGACGACGGTAAAAACGAATTCGCGTGTTTTGGGGTGTAATTAGAATATCCTTAAGTTTTGGGGAGGGGAGTGCAAAAAAAAATATTTTTAAGGGTGTTTTTGCAAGGGGAGCGTTGTTCTTGATAAGAATGAAGACTTTGAAAAACAGATGAGATCGCTCCATGTGCACCGTTGGGTCGGGGAAACATAGGGATGTGTGAAAACCTAGAGCCAAGAGGTTTGGGACCAACACAGACACATGTGAGTAAGCAAAAGAAAGAGACTGGGAAAGTAATTAGCTACACTAATTTTGTTTCGAGCAACGACAGCGGTTACTCATATTTTGTTAGATATCCGGTGTGTTTGTTCGTGATTGTAGTATGAAAAGAAGTACGTTTTTTTTTAAATTTTTTAAAAAAAGGTATTTATAAAATTTTTAATATTATTTATTTGTGTTTTTAAAAAAGTAGAAGTAGAAAATAATCAATTTTTCTATTTTTTTAAGAAGTTAGATATGACTCGCTTCTCTCGTAAGTAGGTTAGCAGAAAGAAGAATGTTATTCTTTAAAATTCGCAACTATTTTTTTTCCACTCAATTATGATTTTATCTATAAAATTTTTAAAAATTACTACTCTATTCTCACTCTCATTCTCTCTCTCTCTCTCTCTCTCTCTCTCTCCATATCGTTAATTATAATTTTATTAAATAAAATATTTCTATAGTTATCACATCCAAATAATTTAATAACTTCTAATTTTGATAAAAGTACTTATACAATTATATCCAAACGTAAAATAATTTTCTGCTTTTGCTTCTACTTCCGCTTCTACTTCTGCTTTTCAAAAATTATTTCTCCTATAATCTTAACCAAACGGGCCCATCGTATTAACTCATATTTTATCTATTAATAGGATTTATACCGTATTTAGTGGTAGATAAATTATGAGTCAATACAATATCCTAGAAAAAATAAATACACAAAATATTTCTCTTTTTTTATTTGTTTATTGATTTAATTTGAATGCATTATTAATATAAAATTTTTTTACATAGACATGTAATTATAAATTATCACATCAATAAAACTCTTTAATATAATTACTTAATACTTGAATAGTTATATAAATAAAAAATTTTAATTAAATAATTATATAAAAAAATTTACACTTAATGCTCCTAAATTAAACTTTTTGTCTATTGCCTAAGTTGAGGATTGTAATAAAAAAGAAAAAAACAGTTTCTGGTAATTGTGTGCAAGGTAAGTTGCAATTAAGTTTTTTTTTTTTTTAAAAAAAAAGTGCACTCTTTGAATATGGAAGAGTTTACAGAAAATTAATTCTCCGCCACATTATCAGATATCATATTCTAATTCGTGTAAGGATTATATTTTTGTGAGCACTATTTTTTATTAGAGATTAATTTTAATATATTATTAATACAAAAAAATCATATTGTTATTTTATTATATATTTCTAATTATAAGATTTTTAAGATGATAAATAATTAAGTTAAAAGATTTAATTTATATATATTGATAATATAAAATTTTTATACTATTATTTAATTATATGTTATTATATGAGCAAATATTCATAACTCTCACCTTCATTACTCCACAAATTATACAAATGAAAGAATTTAATTAAATAATATTGTTAAAAAAACTTATACTATCAATATATACAAATTAAATTCTTAAATTAAACACTTATACTAATGTATCAAATTAAAATTCTGTATAGATTGAAAGTATTTGACTATATCATTTATTAGATGCCATATTGCGCCATGCTCCTTGTCTGCGGTTTTCTCCAACCAAATATTCTTCGAACTCCAATCACTTTATCAAGATTGATACCAAGCAATTTCATCAACCCAATAGAAAGTTTAAGCAGGTATTTAATTTTATTTTATCCTTATAAAAAAGAAAGCAAAGCTTTTCCAATTGCACATTCTATTATGAGCTAAACAAAAAATAATTTAATTTAGCCACTCACTAAGTATGTTTCACACGTTGCCACCGATTTTGCTATAAATGTTTGGCTAGAGTGACGTACAATTGTTTAAATAGTCAGTGGACTCGGTTAAGAGGCTGAATACAGACCGCAGAGAGGATGATGACGCCTGATTCCTGTCCCTCTCCATAGGAGACCCAAAGCACATGCCGTGCCCATAGATCCCTCTAGATGACTAATAAACATATTCGTGGACCAAAAAAGAATATGCTGCTAACAAATTTCATATCATAGCATATAAGTACAAAATGAGAAAAAGAATAGGCCCTGACTATATAACCAACTAGTTTCTACATAGGAGATGACAAATTAAGCATATACAGTAACAAATGAAAGAAAGAACTTGTACAAGTGGAAAAATGTACTCCCAAATGCCAAAATTACAAAATTCTTGCATGGCTATACCAGACTCCACCAACTCATGCTGGACTACTTAGGGTGAGGGGAAAAATGAATATTACTTACATATGTTACACTAGGGCTTGAAATTTTATTATGCAATTTTGGTGCTCATCTAATCTACTCAAGTTGCCTTATTTTTGTTATTATAAGCTCGGTCCCCATATACGGATTGTGTAATCATCACTTGCAGATGCCAACATGTGTGGTCTTTTGGGATTCCAGCTCACACAGTTCACAGTCAAGGAGTGCCCAGGTAAGACCTCTATGGGCTTGGAGTGCCGGCAGTTCCAAATGTATATCTGCATTATATAAAATTTTGGGGTGCTTTAATTAAAAGTGAAATGTTTACTAATAATGCCTTGTAATACATGGAAACAGCCTCTGATTGCAGGGGTAAAGCTGCGTATATCTACCCTCTCCAGACCCCACCAAATGGGAGCTTCGTGCATTGAGCTGCCTTGTAATACATGTAAGAAGGTTACCAGGACCTTTGGTTGTTAATTTCTATATATATAATTGCTACTAATCAGCACACTAAGAAAAGGGGAGTACCTGTGAATCCTCACTACCACTGGCAATAAACTTGCTATTCCATCCACCAAAGCAGGACCTTATCACATACTTGTGTTGCTTGTGGCCCATGAATCTCAATGGCTTATCCCATTTCCCTGCCACATCCCACATATGAATCTCCTGGCTGTTTAGATTGACAATGAAGAACTTACTATCTCCTGAAACTGAAAGAGATGTGATTGGGTGCTCCTCTGAAATGACTCGTTCAGCATTGGTTCCCATACGCAGGATCCGAATTTCTTTATCCAAGAATATGCTGATGAGACACTCACCATCTGGAGTAACAGCAAGATCAACGACTTTGGGCATCCGCATTCCTCTCCATGCTTTTATCTCGTTCCCATCACAGTCCCACATGCAGATGCCCTTTTCAGGGTCAGAACTGCCACACACAAATTGCTTTGAGTTGGGAAACCAGGCGCAGGAGCTGACAACAAAGCCTTGATTCCCAAATGTGTGCTTGCATGTACCTGTTTCAACATCCCACAGCTTCAAAACTTCCGTGTTCCCGCATGTAAGCAACTTGGTGTCATCAGGACTCCACGCTACAAAAGATACAGCATGTTGGTGGCCAGAAAGGGTGTGTTTCAATGCCATTGTCCCATCTTCCAGCACCTGACAGAAGTATTTCAGAACATTAGAAACTACACCGCTCCAATGTTTCTCTACTTCGGCATTTAAACTGGGAGATAAAACTTAAAAAAAAAAAAAAACATAACAAAAAATTTTATGTTGTCCTCTTATCTACTTAAATCAGCAGACCGACTTCATTTAGCACATTTAGAATTTGACTTGTTTGATTAAAGAGAGAATGCCATGTTGCAAGGCTGCAGTCCATGTGAAGAATTTCACCTTCCTTGACAGATGAGCTGATCAAACATCTTGTATCTAAAATGTTTCAATATATATATTAATGCAAGCAATTTAATACATTCAAGACCTGATGATTTTTGTCTACGGAGCGCTCATTCTCCAAAGTATGCACAGTTACAAAAATTTCCATTTGGCATGAGCCATTTTCCTACGAACAAACTCGGTATAATCTATCATGAACTCAATAAATTTTCTCTTTAACACAATCAAGATCTAAACCCTCATCATTACGGGTATAGGTGCACCAAGTAACTACCAAGATTTACATATCACAATCAAAAGTATGACAATGAGACCCACATGCAAGTCTACCAAAGTAAGGAAAGCATACAAATTAAGACAACCAAAATTTTCAAGGACTTAATTTTATAATCAGAAATGTCTTCTCAAATTTCCAAAACAGAAAGCCATGTTGTATGAAGTATAAATTGAAATCCAAATCCGATGAAACTTCAATATTTAGAAACATAATCTGAAAACATCAATATTTACTATTTAGAAACATAATGTGGAAACATCTATATTTAGAAACACAATCTGAAAACATTATATTTAATATTAAATAAATTTCCTAAACAATGCCACATCTTACTTTCTTTAAGAATATCTAGAAACATAATGTGAAAACATCAATATTTAGAAAAACAATATGCAGACATTATATTTAGTCCCTTTGTTTCAAAATAACTGTCACTTTGACTAAATTGGTACATTCTTGAATTAATGTATCTAGACCAAATTTATATCCAAATACATTAATTTAAAAATGTACCAATTTGATCAAAATGACAGTTGTTTTGAAACGAGTATTAAATAAATTTCCCAAATAACGCTCCATCTTACATTTTGTACAATATTTAGAAACACAATCTGAATTAAATAAATTTCCCAAATGAAGCTCCAACTTACTTTTTGTAGAATTGAGATAAAATACATGTGTATCAATTTTTTATTTTTTGGGAACAAGAAAGTATAGGGGAAGAAAGGTTGTCCCATTCCATTCCAAGGTGGCATGCCACAAGCCTCATCAAGGGCTTACAGTGGTCCACTAGTATAGATGACCTACCAATGAAGGTCCACTAGCGAGAATCCAACCCAAAACCTTTTGTCAATGCAATTAATTCCTACCAGTTGAGCAAACATTCATTCACATACAAGTATGTTTTTAATGAGCCACTGGACAACCCACATCCCTTGTAGTGAAATAAGCCTAGATTCTTATAAGTTATAAAAATGAAATTATTTGACCTACTTATTCATGACTAAGAGAATCAAAATATTGTGTTTTTGCATCCTAATAGTGTCCATGGCCAATTATTTGCCCAATCAAATGACTCAAATGAGGCGAAAAGTTTAGATAGCAAGCATGATCCCACTTAAGATGTCACGTGTTGAGCGATACTCCCTCATAACCAAAAATAAAATAAAAGGGAGAAATTTCCCCTTCTCTTTCATATCACAAGCTTATGTTAAGCCTTTATGTGCATCAGGAAAATTACCATCTGCCCAAGGAGTAATTAACCTGATCTGCAGCAAACAAAACATCTTAATATCCCTTAGAGAGCTAAAGAGAAAGACAGCAGATTTATAACACTAGATTTTGAGATCTTTATCAGATTGTAATTTTGCAGGCCAGTCATTGAAGTGGGCTCAGCAAGCTACCAAAAATCATTGATCATTTCTATCTAGTAATACCAACACTAGTATTGGAAATGATCCCAAAAGATTAACGCATCACTGAAAAGTCAATAGGTTCCTCAATGACAATTTGGGTAGAAATTCACATATACATCCATCTCCATGGATATTGGATAGGATACGAATATAGGAAATAACAATATTGAATGGGCATGGAATGGATCTACCAACAAGGGTTGGATGCAATAATAAGCGAGCTGTATTCTCAAGAAGAAGACCAAGTTCAAACCCTAGAGAAGGCAATTGTTGGAAGAGTCTTTCAATTGCACTATTGGCCAGGAAGTTTAGTCTCTCAACAATGTTTATGGAGAAACTCTGGTCAAAGACCGAATGAAATAAGATACTTAATGGGTACAGATCTGATGTTATGTTGGGTATCTGGAAATTCAAATAGAATAGGATACAGACATGAGAATGAATATATTTATCTTTGGGATGGAGCAGGATGTGGATATTGATCGTAGACTTTGGACAGAATGGGAACCACTATAAACAATATCAACCAAACCATCCCTTACCATAAACATAATATACCCAAATGCAAGCAAAAAGGCTATGAGCTTCATGCCAATAAGAATAAGAGACACCCATACTTTTTGGCTTTTAATTAACTTCCAGAGTCCACCCAATATAGACCTATGAAGCTTGTAATATGCATAATAAAATCTCCGATCACTTGATAAATCTTCAAAAACAATAAACATTTATCTATCAATCTAAATGATATTTATCATGGGATGTATAAGATTGTTGCTCTAAAAAGAACCTAAATCATAGTGAATATACAATGGAAATAAAAAAATTTGCCAACTAGTTTTTTCTCATACATATTATGAGCTTAAACATTAGTTGACCTTAAATAAAAAGTAAAACATTAACATTGGAAGAGTCATTTAAAGCTAAAATAAATACTTCTTATTATGACAATAGCATTATACCTTCCATATGATGGCTGTGCAATCATTTGATGAAGAGGCTAGGAACTCCCCACTATTAGAAAATTGAACAAACCAAACTTCATGTCTATGTCCAGTCAATATCTGCAGCAATGGAAAGGGAGAAAAAGTTATTTAACATCTAAGGCAAGTAATCTCACATATCAGAAACATTAATTTGTAATTTATATTCATGATTTCAAATTTATCCTCCTTTGCCAAGATAAAGCAGTCACCATAGTCAATCTCTTGGCATATACAAAAGAATTCGAAGGATCAGATGGACAGGAAAAATCTCCAAATCATATCAATCCTTGATATATCAAATAACAGTTACCAGTCTCTTGACATGCTCATATAGTACAAGAAATGCCAAAAACTTAGCTGCAAGAGAAACATGGGTTATAGATATTAGTGAGCAGAAATATTATATCCATTGTTCCATTTTAATTTATTTTATATATTTAAAAAAAAATGAAAGTAAAAGAAGACGGAGCAATACCTATTTTCCCCCTCCCTTTCATAATATATAGTAGGAAGTCCATCATTTACAACATAATTTAGATAGTAAAGATAATCTTAGCTGTAATAAAAAGCTATAAGGATTTTTAAATACCACAAAAGATGTAAACCAAAAATAAAATAAAAAAATCAAATTCAACAATATATTCAATGGAGAAAAAAATAAATTTTTCGCACTAAAAAGCTACAATAAATATAACATATTGTAGATAATAGACACAAAATTATGCTTCAAATCATATTTAGAAGACAACTAACACAAACTCTTAAATTTAGATCAGTAAAAAAGCATATACCCCAGATGGAGTCGAAAAGAAGCCCTGACATCATGCTTCACAATTTTGTCTTAAATAGGAGGGATTGCTACAAATTACATAAGTCATTGATGAATGTCACAGTATATAGCAACAATCAACCAAGCCAACTCACCTGAGTGGTTGTAGTAGGAATCTGATCCCTGCCACAGTGATGATCCTCATAAAGTGAAACAGGATTAGGAGAACTATGATACATACAAGAATCAACCCAAGCTGTAACACTAGTTTCAACTAAATGCTCCAACCTTCTTTCAGGCACTGAAATTGGGGGAGGGAGCAATTTTTCCAAATCCATTAACAACTTTCTTCTTGAATCATGTACAACATCCCCACCATCCACAGCACCTAATTCCCTATCCTTCAAGGAAAGCACACTATTAGCCAGGCTGTGAACCTTGTACTTGTCCACATGCAAGGCAGAAACCTGTTTCCTTAACACACTCAAAGCCAAAGCGTCCTCGCCGCGATTCAGATACTCCATAACACACTGCCGGAAGACAAGAAAGAGAGCAAATTCCGCAGCTTCTTCACCCAACACATCCTTTATGGAATTAAGAAAACTTATGCAATCATCCCAATTCCCATTCAGTACGTGTGATTCAAGCAACTTCAACTCTGGGGACTTGTATGAAACACCAGATTCCAATTCCAAGCATGA
Source organism: Pterocarpus santalinus (assembly GCA_031439595.1). NCBI lineage: Eukaryota > Viridiplantae > Streptophyta > Magnoliopsida > Fabales > Fabaceae > Pterocarpus > Pterocarpus santalinus. The sequence continues at coordinate 68,054,431 of CM062532.1, forward strand.
TGCAGAACTACAGTACCCTAATGAGTATAGGCACTGAACTATAATCCTCACAAATTCATCTCTTTTAATCAGCCCTTTGGAGCCTAGTAACTCAGACGGTTTCTCCATAAACAAGATAAGCCAAAGCTTCACCAAGTTCAAGTTCTCATTGAAGTTTACACAAAAAAAGCTAGTTTCATCGAGCAAGCATGAATCAAGTTCTAATCTTGATTCATTGATTCAAAGGCACGGTTTCCCCGCCCAATAAAAACAAGGCTACCCGAAACCTTAACACGAAAAAAAGATTAAAAAAAATCAAATTTTGAGCAACTCCCAGCTCCAAAAAGTGGCAGCATGCTATAAAATTGCTCAAAGTTTTCGCAATTACGAATCTAAACGAGAATCTCAAAAAGTAAACCCTAGTTGATAAAAAGGGGAAATTTCCTAAGTAACAAGAACAGCTCTAACAGTTCAGAGTGTGACTAATGAACCAGCGCTCCAGAAACTATCGCAAAGCAAAGCACAAGAACTGATAATAGGATCATGAGCAGAACCCAGAATCGAAACTGAAATTGGAGAAGGGTTTGTGCGTATTTTTTTTTTTTTTTCCCTCTTTTTCTAATCCAAGTTTGTTTTAGATTTTAATTGAGTTATTAAAGAGTTCCATCAAACAACTGAGAATTAGTGTGCGTTTGATTCGGGCTTTTTTTTTATTTGTAAAAGGTAATTTTTTAATTATTAAAAAATTAATTTTTATAAAAAAAATATTTATTTTAATTTTTATTCAACAGTTTAAAAAAATTTATTTTTAATTTTTTAATAAAATTTGAAATAAATCATTTTTATAAAAAAAATTAATAAAAATATTCAATTTTTTTAAGAGAAAAAACTATAACAAACACATCCTTAAGAGATTAATCTTTTATAGAAAATTTATTAACACTCTTATTCCCAAAATTAAAAATATTATAACAAACTAATCTTTCCATTCTGGAATTTAGGTCTTCATTTTGTATATATTATTGAAACGCATGTTTAAATTAATTAGAAATAAAATGCAACATGACACTCAACAAATAAAAGATAACGAAAAGATTAAATTCTTATTATGTAATTTAATTATTTAATTTAAATATATTAATAATAGTCAATAGAAATTTTAAAAAGTGTTAATTTATATAAATAATCACCCATTATAATGAGAGATTTATCATAATTTTTTAATTTTTAGTATTTTTATTGGCTAACAGTGTAAAATTATTTTACGCTATCTGTAAAATTATTTTATACTATCAATATATCCAAATTAAACTTTAGAAATATTAACAATTTTTTTTAAGAAAATAATCTATTAAATATTAAACTAAATTAATAATTTGATCCATCAAAGATATACATGATATTAGTATAGTTCCTAAAATGTATTTGATATCATATTAGTTTATGAAATATGCACGTGATATTACTTTAGTCCCTCAAAGATTTTTTATATTAGTTTTGTCTATAAAATATATATGTGACATCAAATAAATTAATAAATTTATAAAAAATAAATGATCAAATAGAATTACATATATCTTTTAACGACCAAAGTGATATTATATATATTTTTTAAGGACTAAATTGATATAAAAAATCTTTAAAAAACTAAATTAATACATATGTATTTGTCATAAACTAAATTGATATGAAAATTTTTTCAAGAACTAAATTGATATCATGTATATCTTTGAGGAACCAAATTTTCATTTTAATCTAAATTTTGATCTTTTCATGAACTAAAAATATATACTAACTCTTATAAATTATTCTGTATGCTTTTTTGATCAAGTATTTATAGCCTTATATGTTTTAGGATGCATTTGTTCTAGTTTTTAAAATAAAGTGATTATAAAATTAAATATTTTTATATAAATGAAAATTTTAAAAATAAAACTTTTTTAGAAACTATTATTTCAATTTCTACTAAAAAACTGAAAAATAATTTTTTTGATATTTTGATTATTTTTAAAAATTTATTCAAATATATCAAAAGTGACTTTTTAAATAAAAAAAAATTTGTCAAAAAATCTTACACAAACACACCTTTAAATAACTTTTTCCTCATTATCCTCAATCATCACGTTATTAATTTCAGCTTAAGGTAGTTATTGGTTGTTCACGATTCATGTCTAGGAAAAATAAGAGAAAGTAAAGAAAAAAAAAATGAAAGGATCAAGGTGAATGAACAAAAAGCAAGAAGGAAAATAAAACTATACTACTTAGATTTTTATTAGATTAAAATACCTTTTTAGGATTAAAATGGATATATTTGAGATAAAATAACTACTATTAAATCCGACACCTATTTGATATCTCAAATTTTAGTTAAAAGTGTCGTGCACATGACAATAGAAAAGAACTTATTTATAAGTAAAGTTATATAAATTTGATTAAAAAAATATTAAATCGAGTTAGATTAGTTAAAATTTAATGAATTTTAAATATTAATGATCTAAAAAAAGAGTTGAGAATAATTCAAAATTAATATAAATTACATCAACAAAAGCTTAAGGTAATCATTTAAAAAAAATAACGATAGGTTTTTTCTATTATTCGGGTTGGGTACACATGTTGACCCGCAGCACAATTTGGATCCACATGTAGCTGCAAGGAACAACAAAATATTATCGTTAACTCTTTTTAAAAAAAATGAATCTAATTTTAAATTGTTGTTAATGTAAATTTGTTTATATAATTATCTAATTATATATTATTATATTAATAAAATTATTTATTTTTTATCATTATTATCTCAAAAATCATATATTTAATATCATATAATTAGATAATATTATAAAACTCTTTATATTAACAGTGTAATAAAATTAATCTTTTGAAAAAATAGTCAACTTTTATTTATTTATTAAGTAAGGAAAATTATCAAAATTGGTACTGATTAATCTTCATCTCTCATACCAAATGCTCCATCATATCAAATTTTCACTCCACTCTTTATTTTCTTTTTATTCTAGTAGATAAAATAATCATTTTTTCTTGCATGATTTACTGTTCTACCAGGTTGAAAATAATAAGATTGAAACAAAAAATGATTGGGGCTGTTATACTCATTATAGAACCCCTAAGTTACATGGAAGTTATCACTGTATTCTACATTTGCTGACTCTTAATAGGAGCAGATGTATAGTCATCAGTTTTGTTATTTGCTTTATGTCATTTAGCTATCTAACCGAGGCGAATTCCGTGACGTTGAAACTGAGTTTGTGACGAAATTAGACTAAGTTAATATTATAATAAAAAAATAAAATAAAATTACTTTTTCATATTTCTTATTTTGGATGTTTTTATTTTAATTTTTTAATAAAAAATTATATTTTATTAAAAAATTAATTTTTATATATTTAAATAATTTTTTAAAAATAATAAATTTCAAAAAAAATTATTTTTATATTTTTTATAAAAACTAAAAAAATAATTTTTAAAAAATTAATTTTAAATTTTTTAATTATATATAAAATTTAAATTTTAAAATCACTATTTTTTAAAATTCAAACTAACACGTACTATTTCTTCACTAGCCAGTTTTCCTCACTCACCGGCCTGACACCATAACCGGCTCTGCTATCACGTTCATCTCACGGTCAAACAAGGAGATGGGAGTGCCGTACAATCATTGTTGGCACTGATGCAGAGGGGGAAGTTGATTTTGCTATCATGTTCCTTTCTTCATCTTTTCTAGTGTCTGTCCTTCGCTTTCCTGTTATGCCCATTGAAGGGATTTGATTATGCTATTACAGCTAAATACATAAATAAAACTCCATGAAAAGTATTCTATTTTATTTTAGCTTTTAGACAGTAACCTATGTAAATGGCGAGTGCAGGAACTCTCAAATAAGCGTGAAATCTGGAAAAAAAAGAAAAAAGTTGTTGTAATGGTAATGGTGAATTGATGATAGTACGTTACCTGAATTATTTTTCTACGTACCGCAACTTCACGTCGAGATCTTATGCAAGTCTGATGTTGGCATTCACAGTTGGGGGAAAGGGAGTCTGTTACAAATCCGTATTCGAAGTTAGAGGGAGTGGGTTTTGCAGGGATTGATTAATGAAGTGGGTGGAGGGGCGGTAGCACTGGCAAATGTGCGACGGTAGGGGACGGGAAATGGTGGGCAGGGGTAGCGGTGGTAGCAGGGGGCTGTCGGCAGGGGTTTGGAAGAAGTGGTTTTTGGAGGAGGAGGACGTAGAGAATAAAATAGGTAATATAATTTTCAATAAATATTAAAATATAAATATAAATTATTATAAATTTATTTTTTTTATAATAAAATATTTTTATCTCAACCATTAAATGAAATTTTAATGACTGAAATGCAGTGACCAAATTAGTCACAAATTCCACTCACCTCACCACAGAAGTCGCCTCTAACAGATGCCATATCCATGAAGCCAGTTATTATAGCTATAATATACAGTAAAATAAAGGGAAATTTGATGCACCAAGCAAATATAATGGTGGGATGGAAGGGATGCACTCATATAGCAAACTACATGTGGCGCGTTATAATATTTTTTCAATTTAGTCATATTTAAAAGGATCTAGTTAAATGTATTTTAGAAGTGATTATATTTTTTATTACATAATCCTAAAATTAACTAAAATTTTTTGGATATCACATAAAATAAATTTGGTTATTTTTAAAATACAAAAGAAATCTCACAAATAAAATATAATTAATTCAGAAGTCATTAAGTTTTATATCTGTAATACTATAAATAAATAGAAATTTTTGGGATATTATATTAAAAAAATTTAGTCACCTCTATATATATTTAACTTTATTTTGTAAATTTAGTTAAATTAAAAAAGAGATTAATTTGTATGTAATGATAATATAAAATAACTTTACACTGTCAGTCAATAGAAATACTAAAAGTGATAAATCATGGTAGGCCCCTTATTATAGTGGATAGTTACTAGCATATATTGATACTTTCTAGTATTTCTATTGGTTGAAAGTGTAAAGTTATTTTACATTATCAATATATACAAATTTAACTTATTAAAAAATACTACAATGAACTATATATAATTTGGTATATAAATACACCCCACTATCTCACCCGTAAATTACTTGGTTCATAATGAATCAAGTTAAAGTCAGTGTATGATAGACGTATCCTAGGACAAAAGGATGAAATGCTCAAAACAAATAATTGATAGGGAATCAATTTTAGTTTAGAGCAAGGATAAAATTTTTGTGAATTAAATTTAAGTGTAATTTTACATATAATCTAATCTAATCCATAAAATTTGGTTTAATTATTCTGCAAGTCTCAATAATTTTTCTCAAATTTTAAATAGGCCCCTATAGTTTAAAAATTTGTAATTAGATTCATATATTATATAAAGTTTTTCAATTGAATCCCTAAAGCTAACAACCATTACAAAAATATTTTGGTTAATATTATAGTGCACTTGATGAAGTCAAATATACCATACACTTTATTAATCTAAATCATTCAATTTATATAAAATAAAAAATTATGGCTAAAAATAGTATAGAGTATCAATACACTCATTTAATGTAGTTTACTCTAGGCACACTTATTCCATCACCCTTTTCTTCCTTATCCCTTCCTCTCCCCATCCGTTGCCGGCTCCATCACCATCATCCTAAAACATCTTCGACTTCCCCATAGGCCCAAATGATGAAGGCCTCTTGCTCTAGAAGCTGCTGCTGCTCCTTCCCCTCCAATACCACCAGGGTGACGCTGTTGCCAATTCCATTACCATTATCTTCTCTAACACTAAGCTCCTCTTAAAACCAAACCTCAATGATTCGATCCCAAGATACAGAAACAACGGTGGGTTGGTGAGTGTTGGGCCTAAATTGAACGCAAGAGACCCAATCAGAGTGAAGGTCCCAAAGGCGGAGTTTTGCCACTTCTCAATAGCAATAGCAACACCACCACCTGAGTAAGTTCGACTCGACGCAGGAGTACCTGTTTTTTTGCTTTGTTCGTTGAGTTGCTCCACTTGGAGGACAGTCCGGTGTGGAGGGAGGGTGGTGGAGTGGTGGGGGAGGGAAGGTGGAGGGTAAAGCTAGAGATGGTGATAAAATATTTTATTTTTTTTCATAATGGTAGGGACTTGATTGAAAAATTTTATATATTATAGGGATCTGATTACAAATTTTTAAACTACAAGGACCAAATTGATAATTGAATGAAACTATAGGCATCTATAGAATAAATTAAACTTAAAAATTTTATCCCATTTTTACCCATACCAAACTCACCCTAATAATATAATTGACGCATAAATATACTCATATTAGAAGCATTTATATTTTACAAATGCTTACCAATCTATATATATATATATATATATATAAAATCAATTGTAATATAAATTATTAGAATATTAAAATAATTATTTATATCATTGATAGTTAACAAGCATATATAATTAATCGAACATAATTATATCAAAATAGCCATGTGATGTAAGATATAACTAATATGTGTCAATTAATTATAAATATATTTAATTATTTTAATATATAAAAAATAAAAAATGCAGCTTGTCAGGTATTATTGTATTTGTCACGTTTCTAAATAGATATAGTTTAATATATAAATCTCATTATATCATTTTTTTTTATATACATCAAAGCCTAAGCCCAAAAGAATTACACATGAATAAATCTTATGTTGCTATACCTAGGCTCCGTCTAGCCGGAGGAGTTTTAAACAAGGACTAAGTTGGTCCTTAAATCCCAACCGAGTAATGTGAATGGATGACAGATATTGAAGCTAGTTGGAATGGAGATTCATCCTCGAAAAGTCAAAAACTAAAATTGTGTATTTGCATTTGAGGCCATATGTGTTCTTAGATAATTATATGATACTAATTTATATTTATATTGTAATATTTTAGTTTTGATAAAATACCAATTTTATCCTCCCCAACTACTCCTACCCTTCTTCCCTTCCTCCTTCTTCCCTATCGCCCCCTCCAGTCATGCCACCACCCAAGTGACCATCGTACCCCAACGTGACTGCCACCCCCACCATATAATTAATCATTGTTGGGGTTATTTTAAATTAGTTTTCATCTCTTTAAAAAACTTGTGTTCCAAAGAATGTTTGGTAGACAAACCGAAGAAGATGCTCGAAGATGAGTCTATTAATGGATTAGAATAACTTTGAAGGAATTAGATCTTGTAAGCAACTAGATCCAAGCCATGGCATGCTTTGTTCATTGACAAATGAGGGTGCTCTAATGTGAAACTATAATGATTGTTTATGAATTGTTTTCTACAATGCTACCATGACACCTATAAAGTGAAAGATGAGCTAGTTGAGTTCATACTTAGTTTCGGAATGGAAACTGGAGTTGCTTTTTTTTTTTTTAATGGTGGTGTCGTTCGGAAGAATGGAGGGTGAGGCATGGGGAAAGGGGAGCAAAGGGGTGACAAGTGTCGGAGCAGTGGTGCCTTGGCAGGGGGAGGTTAGCGACAATGGGAATCTTGTCGGTGGGAGTTTAAAAGAAAAGGGCAAATTGTGAGAATTGTTCCTGCACTGCTTATGCCAGCATTGAGGTCGCCAATGGAGGAACCGGTCATGTGATGTGGAGTGGGGCGCTCGTAAACTTGAGAAGGGCAAAAAGCCGCATTGCTTTGGATGCAATCATCGTGGGGCGATGGTGAGGTGGTCGCAACTCGCAGTGGAGAACAATGTTGCTAGATTGGGGCTGACAACAGAGCGATGGTGGTGGTTGAATGGCAATAGCAAGGTGGAGGCTTGGCGAACGGCGAGCCACGATGATGAGGGAGTCCAGATTTGGGAGACAATCAGGTGCTCCAACACCCATGACAACAAGCCAATCTAACGGTTTTGATTTAGGGTGCATCATGCGCCAAACTTGTCAAGATGCACTGTAGACAAAGCCAAACCCAACATCTACTTTAAGCTATGGGGCAAAAAAAAAAAACCACAAAATTTGCAGAATAGGGCTCCTAACCTGAAAAATTGAAGAAAGGCCCCAAAGAACAACAAAGTCCATAACTCATCGAGGACTAAGTTAAAACGAGCACCATACCCAAAGGAGTTAGCCAAAAAGTCTACAAAAATACATGCTGGTGGCAAACTGTCAAGAAGACAAGCCGAAGAAGTAACCTGTGACCAGCTTTAGCTAACCTATCAACACATCTATCAGCTTCATGAAATACATGCCTAAATTCTATGTCTCATTCTTCATTCAAGTTATGAATAACATTAACTAAGGCAACATGAAAATGTGTGGTCTGAACATCTTTGTTAATAAGCCAAAATGTACTAGCGGAATCTATCTCTAGCCATACGTTCCTATAGCCTAAATTCCAGCCCATAAATAGGCCCGAAACAATTCCCCATAATTTAGTAGTTGTAATTCATCAGTTTCCCAATTTAATGCTCCAAATTGCCACAAACTTCCCTTCATGAGTCCTTGCAATTTCTCCACATGAAGTAGGCGCCGTGTCGCCTAGCAATGATCCATCCATTTTTTATCTTAATCCATTGATGTAGGAGAGGACTCCACTTCACCTGCTTGATAGCTATACTTGGGACACTCTTCTTTGCTATTAATACAGGGATCAGGTTATGCTCATCATCTCTAGCTAGTTTAATGACTTTGCAAGCCAAGAACAATTGTGCATTATCTCTTTCTTAAAAAATGTACATATTTTGAGTATACCAAAGTAAACAGCAAGGGTCAACTAATCTCTTGAAAATTTGAGCATTATCAAGAATATTACTTTCCAATCAAATCATCAAAAGATGTTGGAAAAATAATTATTGATAATACTACTTCTAACGCTCTTCGAAAGCTCTTATGCCTTAACATAATCACGAAGAGCGTTGAGCATTATTTCAGAATTAGAATAACAGAGCACGAAAATAATTTTTCACCATACCTTTCCTAAGCTTGAACGATTTGTGAGTAAGGCTTCATTCATGACTAGACACATAAAAGCTTTGATTTTTTGAGGAGCTTTTATCTTCCATATTTTTATACAAGTTATTTCTAGCCATCATATAATTATTTGTCCAAATCTCATATACAGATTTTAAAGTAAAGCCCCATCAACCGGAGGAAATTGAGTAATTACATAATTTTTAACCCTCAAATCAAGAGCTTTTATTGGAACAAACAAATCCAACCATTCATTAGAGAGCATTCGGTCTAATTTTTCCCAATTCCAATTCCCATTATATGTGGATAATTGATAAACAAATAGACACATTTAAGTATATTAAAATAAGAAAAAAAAGTAAAAATTACGGCTTAACAGACACGATGTAGTGCCTAAATAATCAGTTTTGAAAAATTTTCAAGTAGCTTCCTAGTTTTGTCTTGAAATCCTCGTTACAGTTTCAAAAGTTAATTTGATGTTAGTTATTAGTTATTTTGTATATCCTTACAGGGATTTGCATGTCTCATTCTGGATCACTTTCTCCGTGATTATTTGGCTCCGCGGGCAACAAAATCTCATGTATTGACAAAAATACTGTCTTTTTCCCAATAGGATTGTTCCGCACCAAATAAAAAAATGTTAAAAAGATGGCCTACAAAAACAAAGACCGACACCAACCTTTTTTCAAAAAAATTATTTATTCTCTACTCAGGGATGCCGCTCTCGATGGACTTGATTTGGAGGGAAGTCCAGCACATTATCACTAGTTTTATAATTAATTAATTAATAATTTAATAATTCTTACCTGTCTTTGACTTCACCAAATCTCACTATTTTCTTTCAATTAAAAATAGTAACCAAAAAAATAAAAACCACGGATAACAATAAATTTGTTTGACAGGGATAGCCCCACCATTACCTTTTGTTCGCCGAGTTTTCAGTTTTCACTTTTCAACTTTTCGTTCATGACGGCAAGCAAAGCCCCAGATCGCAGCGAAACGGCTCTTTAAGTTGTCGTTTCATGAACACGTCAGCTCACGCTCCCACGCGTAGCGTGACAGAAAGCGAGTGATGGTGATGAAGGATCGACGTAGCACAAAAAAAACAAACTCAAAGCTCTTCACTCACCACTCTCGCGCGCGCGCACACACTCACATACACACTCTCTGTGTCAACACTAAACACAACGACACTCCCTCACACTCGAACGAGCATTTAATTCACTCAACTCCCACCATTCCCTTCTTCTCTTCCTCCTTCACTCTCTTCCCTCACCACTCTCGACCAACCTCTCTCTCTCACATCTTCATTCGTCGCTTTCTCTCTCTCTCTCTCTCTCTCTCTCTCTCTCTCTCTTCTTTCTCTCTCTAGGTTCAAGCGGCTTCCTTGTGCATGCTTGTCGGTTTCGTTGCGTAGATCTTCCGCCGCATTTCACGGATCCGGAGCTTGAACCGCCTCCATTGCATTCTCCACCACTTTCTCTCTCTCCTAGGGTTTTCAATTGCGTGCGATTTTGAGCTATGCATGCTCTGCCTTCCGGCTCTGCTTGCTGCCACGGCGTCGACGATGATCGCCGGCGGCTCTGTCGCCGGAATTGCGCTCTCCGGGTTTCCGAGCTCTAAGCTGCTGCGACCTTCCTTTGACGATGGTTCTTGCCGGTTTCGGGTTCGGCGAGAGAGAATGCCGGCGTCGGTCGTCTTCCTTATCGCTGTTCTTAACTTGCTCTTCTCTTGCTCAGGTATTTCTCCAACGCTCTTCGCTTCCCTGTGTTGTTTCTTCTTTGGCTGTTACTGTGTTGTTTCGATTTTTGTTTTTTTTCTGCTGCTCAGCTGAAGCAAGCTTGGCTTATGTGCTACGGTGCTACTGTTTTGTGACGAGCGATGACCGTTTGCGTCTGGTGTTCTTGTCGGTTCCGGGATAAAGTAAATGGTTGGTGTGTGTGTGTGTGTGTGTGTGCATGTGTGTGTGTGTGCGTGTGTGTGTGTTTGATTTTTCGCTAAATTAGGATAAAATATATGGTATATGAATCTTGAAGTAAACGCTGGTTTTAGAGTAGTGGACGAAAATCGTGGGAGTTTGACATAATTGGTTGTTTTAGCGCTAGTTTTGTGGCTTTCTTTTCCATCACAGGAAGAGTATTTCGCCATGGATTAGCGTTTTATGCCTTCTATGGGAAGAGAACAATGCTGATTCCATTAAGGAAGGATAATTCCTTAATTGCTAACTGCTAGTTACCAGGTTCAAGGTCTCTGAGCCACTCCCCAGTCCTGAGGCTGGGCAAATATATGTTTGCTAGTTTATTAGCTTGATAGAACCTTGATTCTAGAATTTGAAGGTTACAATTTCACGGGTTCTACTTTGTGGTTTGGATTTTTGTTGGTTGGCTGTCAATTATGTTATAATTCCTTTCTGGGTAAATTTAATTGTCATTTGAACTACTTCTAGGACACATTCTGATGTTTTTCTCTAGATATCTCTCTGCAAGTATGTGGCTATGTGCGGCATATCATTTTTTTGTTCTCTAACCTTTCATACTTGTTCCTTACATGTGAAAATCTAATTATTTGACACGTCGTTATAATGGATGTTCAATTGGGCTTCTCTTGGTGTGTTTTTGGGCAGTATGTGTAATTGTTCTACTGATGGATTGATTTAGATGTAAACTTTATTTACTATTGGAATCACATGACGCCATTCCATTAAACTATAATTTTGACAATTTGATCCAACTATCTGTGTGCCATCTCTCTTTTATATGTTTTCCATTTCAGCTACAGTAATCAAGAAGCGTATTTAGCTTGTCTCTCAACAAATATATCTTACAATTATCAAGTCCCTTTTTATAGCTGCCTCAATAGATTTTACTAATTTGCCTGCTTGAGATACACTGGGTGTTTAGTCGCTGCTGCAGGATCAACAGAACGGACACTCAGACTTAATTTTGCGTCCAATCTTTTGGTCTATGCACTGTCTCATATACTTATTTCCTATATTAAATGGTTTGTTTCTTGAATAAACTTAAGTGATTTAACTTTAAATTTTGAAAGTTGTCACTCTTAGAAGCTGCTTCATTTGTAAAATCCAAGGCTAATTAAGATATGCACTTTTTTGTTGAAATAAAAAATTTGCAAGTGCATATTACTTTTGCATGCCCTACATACTCATGTAAAGAAAAATTGGAAACTTAGAATGATTAATTTATTTCCTGTTTCGATGTTTGCAATTAAAGACGTGCAAATTGGGCATAATCTTCAAATTGTAAATTTAACAAATAGAGTTAAATGCTTGAATACTTTCTTTTCAACTATGTTGCCAAGTATACTTGGATATTGGCTGAAGTCTTGCATTAGATGGTTTTGATGGGCTCTTCTGAATGAATCCCATGCAGTATTTATGTGTGCTTATGCTCCTGTCGTCGTCGCATTTTCTCCTATTATGCAAATGGTGAGAAAAAGAATATAACACCTAATGAAACCAGAACCAACAAAAATATGCTGCAAAACACAGATTTGTCCCAGAGGGAACAGACTTCCAGGCCAAATTGTCCAAAATTCTTCCTGTTGAGCACTCCATATAGTTAGAAAATCAACACACTGGTTGCTTTCCTGGAAAAAACATGCTTCAAACCTTCAGTCGAACTCCTTGTAATTAATGAAAACAATTATGATTTTATTTTATTTTTAAGAAATTTCTGAGGTTTTCTCTATTGATACTATGCTGTTGAGTATGACGAGTAAGTTCTTTGCATGCAGTGAAGTCGCTTTCTGTGAGTGTTTCATTTGCTTCATCAGAACGAGCTAAAACGTGGTTAGTTAAACCTTCTTCTGGACCATTTTCTGCACCTGCATCTGCACCATCTCCATCATATCAGGGTATGTTATCATATTCTTCAATAACTTGAATTTAAACTTCATGTTAGCTTTGAGCATAAGGATAATGTTTTCTTATTTTAGGTCCTATTGTGACTTCAAGTCCAAAACATCGCTATCATCACCATCGCCATCATAGAATGAGACCTTATCTATTGGCTCCACCTCCTTCTAAAGACCAAGGTAAATTTTGGAATATAGACACCCATCTTCACCTCCTACTCTTGCTGGGGGCATGAGTAGTTATTATTTCTTAACATTTTTCTTTTCAATTTTGTATTTATTATCATTTTTTCTTTATGTATTTCTGTGAATCTCTATGTGGTCAAGTAAGTTGATCAATAGAGTCATGCTGTAATTCCTTGAAGTTTAGTAATCTGAATTTCATAATTCTTTGAAGCTTACTTCTTTTGGTGTATGCTGCTGTTAACTGTTAAGCATTTTAAGATGAAATAAATGGAAATAATGTCAAGAGCAAAACTATTTGGAAGAAAATTTCAAATCTATTTAGTTTGGCTCCATAGATTAAAAATGTTTTATATGGGGGAAAATTTAATTTATTTTGAACTATACTTGCTTGTAGATGTTCTTTAAAGCTGTGTTCTTTAAAGCTGTCTTTGGTGCCTGAAAATTATTGCCTTCTTCAAAGTTATGTTAAAAATGTATGGTGTGGGAAAGTTTTAAACTGTATTTTGCCTTTGCGTGTTCTCAAGCTGCATATGCTATCTGAAAACTATTACCAACTTCTCGAAGTGATGGTATGGTGTAACGGATTTAATTAATACAATAGCCCTAAATAGTTGTTTATGGAAAACTCAAATTTATAATGAAATGTCTGGCAGGTTGTGACCAAATTAAATAGTTGTTTAGGGCTAAATAGTTGTTTATTGTCTCATATATACTCATTTATAATGAAATGTCTGGCAGGTTGTGACCAAATTTGTACGGATCCGCTAACATCAACTCCCTTTGGTTCACCTTGTGGTTGTGTATTTCCCATGAAAGTCAGACTTACACTGGGTGTAGCTCCTTATGCTGTTTTTCCAGTAATGAATGAACTAGAGATTGAAGTTGCCTTAGGCACGTACTTAGAGCAGAGTCAGGTGAAGATAATGGGTGCCAGTGCTGATAGTCAAAATCAGGGAAGAACTGTAGTTGATATTAACTTGGTTCCATTGGGAGAGAAATTTGACAATACCACTGCGGTTCTGACATATGAGAGGTTTTGGCACAAGAAAGTCCCGCTAAATAGAAGCCTTTTTGGTGATTATGATGTTGTGTACATTACCTATCCAGGTAATTGTGTTGTTTCTCCTATTAACATTTTACTTCATTGGTGCCTTGATATTGTTTGAGACTGAAGCTCTTGGTATCAGGAATTTCATCATCGCCACCATATCCATACGGAACCGTAACTGGGGGTGCTCCCATGGGAAGTGTTGCTGGTAGTCTGCCGGTCTCTGCCAACTTTGTCAGCAAGAATCAGAGAATGAACCTCAGAACCATAATCATCATTGCTTCATCTTCCTTTGTACTCTTGCTGGTTTTGGTCGGAGCATTTTCCATCATTTTGAAATGTAAGAAGATTAGGAGACCATTGAGTGCTGTTGGCCCTGCATTCACATCATCTCTAAACAAGAGATCTGGTATAGTTTTGAACTCTTTTTGACATTTTTTGTATACTTTTATGATGCTTAGATGGAATTGGCAGAATTTGCTGTTTGATTGCACATCTTTTATTGAATATTCTGCTGGCATTTTGGCTAAAATATCATTCTTCAGGTTGATTGTTTTTCCTTTTGTAGTTTCTTTCTTTTGGTGTACTATGCTTTCATTGTCGGGTGAAGACAATTATCTTTTGTTTAGTTAAGCTCTATTTCTTGGGAACATGAAGTTTGAATGTTCTGTACTTTACAAAATTTGAAGTGTGTTGATCTCTTGACTTTGAAGGTTTAATGTCTATTAGAGTCTCACAATGCTTAAGGATATGGCCAAAATAGCCTTTATAAAACCTTGAGTTAGACTTACTCAATTCTTAAGATGGTATCAAAGCCTATAACCTGTGATTGTTATTGGGCCACCCATAAATGTCCAATCTTGCAAACTTAATGTCCCAAATGTCTGGTCCTAGGCATGAGGAGAGTGTGTTAGAGTCATGCTATACTTAAAGATATGGCCAAGATAGCCTTTATAAGACCTCGGACAACCTTCCCTTCATGAGCTAGCTTTTGGGGTTGAGTTATGCCCACTTGATTCTTAAGAATGTCATTACTCATCAATGTTACTCAATCAAATTCCTTGATTTAAAGGGTGCTTTTTGTGCTTGGTTTTTATTTAACAACTGTGAATTAGACTTCTTCCACCAAATGCACACTATTGTTGTGCATGACCAAATAAGATCATTGAGATGTCCTTTGCCTTTGGTGGTTATTGTGATTTATACCTGCAACTCAAATACAGTAGTGATGTGACCATTTTCATTTTACATTTACAAATTCCCCACTCTCTAGTAATTGAACTTGTGCAAATAAGGTAATTATTTATCCTTGTGTAAATTTTACTAATTTCCATCTTTCCTTGGTTATCTTCATTCCGTCAGTTGTATAATAATTGAAGTAAATGTAAATAGATTGATGCTTTAATGCAGGCTTGGGGTCTATGTTGTCAAGCAGTATTACAAGCTCGACATCAGTGTCCCTTATGTCCACAATGGCTGCTTCCATTCTCTCTGTTAAAACATTTTCTCTTTCTGAGCTTGAGAAAGCAACAGATAAGTTTAGTTCAAGGAGAGTATTAGGAGAAGGAGGATTTGGACGTGTTTACAGTGGAACATTGGAAGATGGGGCTGAAGTTGCAGTTAAGCTGCTAACTAGAGATAATCAGAATGGAGACCGTGAATTTATTGCGGAAGTTGAAATGCTAAGCCGTTTGCATCACCGTAATCTTGTGAAACTGATTGGTATATGTATTGAAGGGCGCAGGCGTTGCTTGGTGTATGAGCTTGTTCGCAATGGCAGTGTTGAGTCCCATTTGCATGGTAACATATAATCATCGGCTCTAGACATGCAGCTTGCGTTCAATTCATATTGCTTTCACATCTGTTAAATGAAATTATTTTCATGCTTGTTAATAATGGTCCTGCAGGTGTTGACAAGAAAAAAGGACCTCTAGATTGGGAAGCACGGATGAAAATTGCCCTTGGAGCTGCAAGAGGCTTGGCCTATCTTCATGAGGATTCTAATCCACGTGTAATTCATCGAGATTTTAAAGCTAGCAACGTGTTATTAGAAGATGACTTTACACCCAAGGTTTCTGATTTTGGGTTGGCAAGAGAAGCAACTGAAGGAAGTCAGCATATTTCTACCCGGGTGATGGGAACTTTTGGGTAAGTGTAAAATAGTGTCTGTGGCATTTTGATCTTTACATTCTTAATCCTTTTTGAATAATTACAAAGTTGTTCGATAACTTTCAATATGCATTTTTGTAAAGTTTGGATAATAGTCAACTATTGACTACCTTTAATTAACTTATAAATTATGTTAGGTAACTAGTGGAAGATTCTGATATCCATTCATGTTTACAGGTATGTTGCCCCAGAATATGCGATGACAGGTCATTTACTTGTTAAAAGTGATGTTTATAGTTATGGTGTTGTGCTGCTTGAACTTCTCACTGGCAGAAAACCAGTGGACATGTCTCAGCCTCAGGGACAGGAGAATCTAGTAACTTGGGCACGACCATTGTTGGCGAGCAGAGAAGGTTTAGAACAGCTAGTGGACCCATCTTTGGCTGGAAGTTATGACTTTGATGACATGGCAAAGGTTGCTGCCATTGCTTCCATGTGTGTTCACCCAGAGGTCACTCAGCGACCATTTATGGGTGAAGTTGTGCAGGCTCTTAAGTTAATATACAATGACACAGATGAGACTTGCGGAGATTGCTGTAGTCAGAAGGACTCCTCTGCTCAGGACTCCGATTTTAGAGGTGACCTTGCCCCTTCTGATAGCAGTTGGTGGAATGCCGGAGGGCTAACCCCTCGGTTAACTTATGGGCAAGCATCTTCCTTCATCACCATGGAATACAGTTCTGGTCCACTTGAAGAAATGGAAAACAGACCGTTTTCAACTTCAAGCTTGATTGGAGATGAGATGTCGTTGCCAATTAAGCATGGGAATAGATCAGGTCCCTTAAGAACAGTCAGAAGCAAGCTATCCTTACATAAATTTACGGGAAGCAGGAGTGAGCATGGGGGACCTTCTTCCAAGCGTCATTGGAATGATGGTTACTGGGTTTGAGGATTCAGGCCCTTTTCGGTGTTTTTGAAATGTACAGTTCCTAAAGGGATCCGAACCATTGATTGAGTGACTGATTTAGCTTAGGCGTCTCAAATTTCTGCAATTTTCATGTTAAGGTTGGAGAGATACAGAACATTGACTAATTTTGAAATATTGATTCATTATACAAGGAGAAAAATGTAACTTGAAGAACAATGTTGTAAATGCCTTGCATTCTATATCCTAGCTTCATTCGATTTCTATTATCGAGAACGTGTCTTATAACCAAAATGAACCAAGTTTTCTCTCTTTGGACTTGTACCAACGGTGGTATTTGCGGTGCTAGTGTAATGAAATAAAAAGTAATTTAATTTAATGAATTGCAGTAAAAGTGTAACTTAATTGAATAAATTACGATTACAAAACTTGCCTCCTGCTATTCAACCTTTAAACTTCTGATATTTACAATTCCCTAAACTAATAAATTGCCATAGTTTTTTTAGACGTATGTCACTATAAGTTGTCGGTACCGAATAAATAACAGATGCAGTTGCAGTAAGGTGTGATTAAATTTCCATTTTGTGTTGTGATGGGGGTGTCCTACTCCTACGAGGATGGGGTAGAAAAAGAGAAAATTTCGTGTTTGTTTCTTAAAAAAGTACCGTCCTTTATATTAGTCGGAAATGAAAATAGTTGATATTTTTAAGAATTATAATTATTAATATTTGATGATCAAACATATAATTCTTGAAGAAAGTATTAATATAATTGATATTCATAATTCTTAAAAATTATATTAGAAATCTTTTATTTTTACTGATGTGTCTGAGATTAGGATTTATTTTAAAGAAATGAGACTAAATTGTAAGGGAGCTTTTTAATTATACATCAAGTAAGGAAAATCTTTCCGAAAATCAAAGCTCAGCAAACTCTTCGAATTTATTAAATGGGGCATATTGACGCTCCACAATTTCAAATTTTTCTTCAATTAACCGGTAAATAGAAAGGTAGTTAGTAGTTGGTTGTCAGTAGTAATTAGCAGTTACTAGTCAGTCAAGTTAGTACCTCCTCTCACCTTTCTCTCTCTCTCTTACTTTGACGCCGCTGAATGCAGTTAAAAATTTCACGTCAAAGATAAATTTAAAAATTTCTTTATCTCTTAAGTTAAAAATATTTTCTTTTTTTAAAAGAATTTAATTTAAATATACTGATAGTGTACTGTTAATCAATAAAAATAGTGAAAAGTGCTAACTCATGAAAATAACCATATAGTATAAGGAAGGATCCACCATAATTTTTCACTTTTTTCTATTTCTATTTGATTGATAGTATAAAATTATTTTATACTGTTAGTATATATCAATTAAACTCTTTTTTTAAAAAAAATAGGTAATAGTCTTTTTTTTAATTAGATCTGTTATTTTAACATAGTAAGTTAGACACTAAAATCGAGACCTGATCATCATAATCTAGAATTAAATTTTAAAGAGAAAATAAATTTCTCGTCAATTATTATTATTTTTTTTTCTGAAGACAAAGTAAATTTCAGGCATATAAGCTTGGCGTAGGCTATGTATTACCCATCCTTGGTTAAAACTGCAGTCGCCTAAATGAAGCCTAGGAAAAAAACAAAAGAAAAAACATTAGAAAAACATACCTCTTTGTAGATATTGATTTATTAAAACCAAAATGGAGCCTTCTTGGCTTTAATGTTCAGTCAACTACGCCCTGGTGCATAGATTTCAGTGCCACCATTACCATGTCCTCTGAATCTGATTCCCTTCCTGAAAAACCCATCGTTGTGCGTCCTCCCTTTCGCTCTCTCTGCGCCCTGTTTAGTTCCATTTTCATTTTCATTTTTTGAAGCTCAAAAATGGATCCTTTCTAATTCTCTTAATGTGTTTCTGTGTCACTCACTGTGCAGTTGGGGTGCGGATCAGTGTCCGTGGATTTACTGGCTACTGTTGCCGCTTATCCTAAGCCAGATGAAAAAATCAGAAGCACCTCCTTCAAGGTTCTTCTTCCCTTCACGTACCAGCATACCCTTTTTATCAA
The DNA here is from genome assembly GCA_031439595.1 of Pterocarpus santalinus. Lineage (NCBI taxonomy): Eukaryota > Viridiplantae > Streptophyta > Magnoliopsida > Fabales > Fabaceae > Pterocarpus > Pterocarpus santalinus. The sequence continues at coordinate 68,073,568 of CM062532.1, forward strand.
AAAGAATTTTATTTTTTTTTTTTTTGTTTTTGGTTAACAAAAAAGAAAGTTTTATTCGGGATTAATTGATTCTCATTAGTTGAATCCTAATCATTGTCTTTTGTATGTGTGTGTGTGTGTGTTTGCATTGTTTTGTTTAGGTTGAAGGAGGTGGCAATGCGGCCAATGCTCTAACCTGTGCTGCTCGCTTGGGCCTCAAGCCAAGACTCATCTCCAAGGTTTTTACTATTCATCTAACGCACATTCTCTGCACCTCTATTTTCTACTAGTCTTTTAATACATAATATATAATATAACTATTGTATTTAACCTGATACTATTGTGTGTGTGTGTGTGTGTGTTATGAACCTGTTTGACTCTCCCCATTATTATTAGGTTGCAGATGACACTCATGGCAGGGCTATAATAGATGACTTACAGGCTGATGGTGTAGATACATCTGTTATGGTGGTAAAGTAATTTTCTTGATCTTCAATTGTTAAGCATGCTATCCTTTTTAATTTTGCTGCTTAAGCCTTGTATTTGACATTGTTCTTATTTCATGATCAAACTTTACCCTTTGCATGTGTTATTTGTTTTATTGTGTTCCCTCTTATTTGCAGCTATCTAAGGAGGGCACTTCACCCTTTACTTATATCATTGTGGACAGTCAAACGTAATGATCATTCTTACTGTTCTTTTAAATTGGGGTGTTTCTTTTTGCCTCTCTCTTTTTTCCTTTTCTTGTCAATCTTTGTTGAAAAGTTTGATTGTTTTAACACATTGTACTTATCCCATCTATATATGGCTACACCTCCATTGAATAATTTGATGATTCAAATTCCAGAAGAAAAAAAAGGCATGGGTTAGGTGGATCTAATTGAGAATCTGGTCACTGTCACCTACTTGGCTTTGAATGTAAAATAATGGATATAAGTGTTGTATCTTGGTTTTCCTTGAATAAGAAAAATGAAAGTAACTGAAACATGTTTGCAAACATAAACATTTTACCTATACTTTCCTATATTTTCTTCTGTTTATCAACTTTAGACACTTGACAATGTCAATACTTGAGACTCTCTTGTTTCAACAGCGGTCAATTCAGGCATGAGAAGGGAAAATTGTACATTCTTTTAATAGGAGTAAAACAACTGTGTTCTATCATTATTCATAATTGGAAGATCTTCAAGCATTTGCTACTAATGCAGCTGCTGAAAATTTTAATTGCAACTCGACTAATTGTTAGTGTAATTTTTCAGGAAGTCCCGTACTTGTATTCATACCCCAGGATTTCCTCCTATGCAGCCAGCTGAACTTCCTGGATCAAGTTTGTTATCTGCGTTGAGTGGAGCAAGAATTGTGTATTTTGATGGGAGATTGCATGAAACTGCTCTGGTTGTTGCACACGAGGTTGTTACCTGGATTGATGTTCTTGTTTGAATTATAAGAGCCTAATCATTATGCAAGTTGAAGCCTCTACGAAAAAAGAGAAGTTGAAGAATGCAGAACTTTCTATATTGTATTTAGTGAAAAGCCAACTTTCATCGCTGCTAATTGTCTTGTATTAATACAGTACCAACTCATCACACCAATGGTTGGACATGAGATAGCATTGGCTTATATGGTGGATAAATTTAAGTGATAAAATAGCAAGAAATGTAATTTTGCAAAGCATAATAGAAATACATCAATTAGTAAAATTTAACTAAGTTTTCATTTTTTGTCTTTTAATTGTAATGTATCCTAAAATCTTCATTTAGTGTCTTTTAAATCTTCCTTGTTTATTTTGTTCCGCTGGTAGAGGAGGTTGAGGATGAGTCTAATGGGACGTAAATAAAATATCATATTTTGCCAGTGCAGGCAGTTAGGAAGAATATACCCATCTTAATGGATGCAGAAAGGCTGAGAGAAGGGCTGGATGATCTCATTAAATTAGCTGATTATCTTGCATGCGCAGCACAATTTCCACAGGCAAGTGAATTGTTTTCTCTAGAAGTGTTCGTGTTTATAAGAAACAATATAATTTTTGAGTTCTCTCATCATTCATCAACCTTGTTGTTTGACATCAGAATTGAATTGGTTTTGACAGATTATCTTTCTGTTCTGCCTGTCTATCAGTAAGTTTTATTCTTCCTGGGTAAAATAGTAACTCAGTCTTAGCATCAGCGGAAAAGACTTTCTTGTAGTCTTCTTGACTTGTCCATATGTGTTTGCATATGCTGTGTTTTCTTTAATTATATTTTCTTTTTGAGATGGGGAAGGGATATAACTTCTTTGATACCAATGGTAAAATTACTTTTCTGCTTGCTATCACTTTTATAATTTCGGATAAATATTCGTCCTTTTGTTTTGGTGAAACCTTGTTTTTACGCTCTTAGGGAGGACTGAAAGGTTCTCCTTTAAGCACCATTAGTCATTATTCACACACATGTTGTACCTACCTCTGCTGACAGGCATGGACAGGGGCATCCACTGTTTCGAGAGCACTTGTTTCCATGCTCTTAAGGTTGCCCAACGTCAAATTTGTTATTGTAACTTTGGGAAAAGATGGCTGCATAATGCTTGAGAGAAGTGTTGATGGTAAATACATATATATATGATATATTCCTGTTTTCTTTTTAATTTTTGCCTGGGACCCATTTCTTCTAATCTCTTTCCTATTATGTGTTGTTTTGTGCTTTTGTTTTTTTCTGGGGTTTGTTCTGAAAACGGTGAACAAACGCTAGCGCTGGTTAGAATTAGATGTTTGTATCGCATATTCGTTTTATGTTGTATCTGCTTTTAATGTAAACAGGTTTACATTTATTATTTTGTCTGGCAGAGGGTCCTTCCACAGAAGAAGTGGATGTGGACAGACTACTGGAATCCCTGGAGATGAAAAGAAATAGGAGCACATACATCCCAACCTGCATATCATCAGTAATCCCAATAAACTCAGCACACTTTTCTCTACTACAGTATTGTTGAAGTGAACTCCGGTTTTGCAAAATTAACTAAGCAAATATTGTAAATTATGACTGAAGTAAAGCACCAGTATGGATTCTGTGGACATTAACGAGGTTCTTATAGGTGTTTCACCCTCTTGTATGAGCAGGCTATTTTATAATCAACTGTTCGTATAATAACCTCTATAACTCATCACTTATTTCTCGATGTTATTGAATTCCAAACTGAAAGAAAAAATCAATGCTTTTTGGTTAAGGTGTAGAGGCTAGATGATCTAGCAATATTGGGAAAACATTCCAGGAATGCTTGTAAACCTTTGCAAAAAATGTTGTTCACATTCAGTAGCCCGGCATTCAATTGCCAATATTTGGCATATAAGAGACTAAAATATTTTGAACAACTAAGGAAATTTTTACTATGAACGTCATATATACAAACAGACCAATACCTCTTAAAGTTAATCTTTGAACAACTTGCATTTGTTCCCTCTCACTGTATATTTTGTAATATTCTAATTAATTAGAATCACAACTTTATATTTAATATGCTTCTTATCCTTTATTTCCAGTCAGTGACAAAATTGCAGGCAGAAGGTATAGGAACAGTTTGTGGGAGGTTATATGTTGGAACAGCTGAGAACATACCATCATCTGAGCTCATTGATACAACTGGTGCTGGAGATGCATTTGCCGGAGCTGTTCTCTATGGTAATATAACGCTTTTATTCTATATCTTTTCCTTGGGAACTTTTGAAGGACCATGCTAAATCTATATGAGTTGATTGCCATTTCATTTACTTTTTGGCATTAATTTGTCCAGCATCATTAAGGTTTTCTGCCCCTAAGCGGTTGGTTTAGCAATAGATTGGTCATTCACCTTTACTCAAGCATATCTATGGTGGTATCCTCATGGATCAAACTATGCGACTTTCAAAAAGCCTTTCACATGCCACACTTTTAAACTTCCTAACCTCCATCTTTCTTTATTGATTCCTAAGTGAATATATTGATGAGATATATGCTTCCTTTGATTTGCTTTCAGCTATCTGTGCCAAATTTGCAAGAGAGAAAATGCTATGCTTTGCTGCTAATGTGGTAAGTAGTCTTGCAATAATTAATGAAAAAGACTATTGCATGCCTATTATGTACCTCAGTTAGGAAACTTTTTAAGGCATTGAACCTCCTGCACGGATGGCTTACTTAGCTGCAAGAAGCTTATGCATTTGACGGCAATTGCAGGCGGCTGCCAAGTGCAGAGCTCTAGGAGCACGAAGTGGTCTTCCTTACGGCGCTGATCCACGCCTAGCATCCTTCATGCCCTAGATTTACCTTTAGTTTGATTAAATGATGTCGGACACAGTTAAGTCTCGGGTTTAAAGTATTGGCTTCTTAATGTTTGTTTCATCACAGTTGAAGAGTGAGGGGCTGAACTGAATATCCCTAGTTTTAACCTTTGCTTTTTATTGTTAATTTAGAGCATGAATGTAAGCCAACTGTAACACTATTTGGCAAAGGAACTCCCTCCATGGATTGTCATGAAATCATTTGACATTGTTACTCACACGTCTTGTGTTCACAAACTTTTACTCCCATGCTTCATAAAAATTAGCAGGTGTTTTACTTCTAGTTAAGTATAGTGTATAACTACCTTCCCGCTTACCTGTCTATAGGCACCATTCCATCTTCAGAGTTGAATTCTTCATGAAGCGTACGGTCTTGATCATGTAAAATTTTTTATCACTTTTGGACGATGATATAAACATTAATTTTTAGATATATGGTCTATGGATTGTGATGTGTTAATTTAATTGAAAAAATTACTCACAACAACAACAACAACAACAAAAAGAAATGGTTTTAGATACTTCTTAATGAGTCTTTTTTTCCGCCAAATATGATGAATTATTAAATGATATCATTTGAGCTTTTGATAACGTAAGTTTGGCTTTACAATAATGGGGTATGGAGGATAGAAAAAGGCAAAACGTTGGTTTGGCTTTACAAAGGGGAAGAGTTGAAAAAGGCAAATAAAAAAAAAAAAAAAAAAAAAGCGCCGTTGCCGGGGATCGAACCCGGGTCGCCCGCGTGACAGGCGGGAATACTCACCACTATACTACAACGACGTTGTTGAGATGTGAGCCGCCATCAAACTAATACTGTGTTCCAAGAAAACGCAACACTCTCCTTAGACAGGCATTGTCGCTGTCTAAACGCCCACAAGTCAACGCGATTTCGCCATCTTTCTGCTCAGGTCTGTTCTGTTCTTCAACTCTCTCTGTGTCTCTCTCTCTCTCTCTCTTTGTGTGTGTTGGGAGAGAGAATGGCAACGATGTGGAAGGCGTTGAGCATATCCAATGGCAGCATCTTCAAAGCTTCTCCTCTTCTTCCTTCCCACTCTAACTCCTCCAATCTTCCAATCCGCCGCCGCACCTCAATCAGAAATATGTGCCTTCCTGAAAACGGCGTCGTCGTCGTCGGCTACGGAATGACCACCGTCGATTTCCTGGCCGCCGTCGACGCTTTCCCCAAACCCGACGACAAGGTCCGCACCGCCTCCTTCAAGGTACTGTTACCACTCTTCATTCATTCGTATTTGCATCTCAATTTTCAATGCATGTGCGTTTTCTTTGTAGGTTCAAGGAGGTGGCAATGCCGGCAATGCCTTAACTTGCGCCGCTCGACTCGGTTTGAAGCCGAAGCTGATCTCGAAGGTTGGTGATGATGCCCAAGGCAACACCATACTCAACGAGCTACAACACGATGGTGTCGACACCTCCTTCGTCCTGGTAAACAAACAATTCTGGTGCTTGGGCTCGTTCACTCTATGCACTCGCTTTTTCCCCAATTACTTGGTATCTATTTGTCATTGTTTTTCAATTTTCAGGTATCGAAGGGTGGCAGTTCAGCGTTTTCATATGTACTAGTCGACAACCGAACGTAATGCACTTGCTTCTTGCTTGCATTCCCACCATGATTAATGAGTGTGCGTGTGTGTGTGTGTGTGTGTGTGTGTGTGTGTGTGTGTGTGTGTGTGTTTCTTTACCAATATGAAGAAAACCACCTGCTGCTGATTTTAATGCTAAAAATGGCCTCATCATGATGATGATCTTAGGAAAAAGTTCTGCAGATAACATGGTTCTTTTATTCACCATCTTCTGAACCTGCAATTTTGCATAAAAAGATGCAATGATTTGTTTATGTTCAAAGACAAACGGTTCATTTGGATGTACTATTATGAGTGAAAAGATCCTTTTTAAATAAAATAAGTACTTTATATTTTTTTAACATGTTTGAATGATCTTTCTTTTAAAGTAAAAAATCTTCTTAGAGGTTAAAATTTTGATCTTATAAAAAAGTTTTTTTTTCTTTTTTTTTTTAATTTTTAATAACATAAGAAAAGGCTGTTTAAGGATAGAAGAAGATGTTCTTTTTACCTTTTTCAAAAAATCTTTCTTAAGATCATCATCCAAATGAGCAATACTCATGTAAGTGCTCTTTGAGAAACTTTTGTCACCTTCCTTTTAGTAATATATTTCAATTCTTTTATCACATCACAACTCTTACTAGTGACTCTACTGGTTTCCAAAAATGTAGCCTGTTGACAATACTTCTATGTCTACATTTTTTCATTTTTGTGAAATTAGATTATGGTCCATTTTGGTGGAGCTTATGTGTTAAAGTAGAAATATATGCTTAAACATAATTGAGGCAATTAGGCTTGGCTTTCTGGAGTCTATTTGAGTCAGTTGATTATAAGTATTACTTCCAGAAAATCTCGCACAAGCATTTACACCCCTGGAGATCCTCCCATGATGCCGGATGACCTTTCCCAGTCAACCTTATTGTCTGCATTTGATGAAGCAAGATTAGTTTATTTTGATGGACTGACTTCCGAAGCTGCTCTATTTGTTGCACAAGAGGTAATCATTATCTTACTTTTGCTTGCAGTTTCTTCACTATTGCTGCTCCATTTTTAATGTGTGCATACTGGTAAAAATGATGAATTACGTTTACTTGTCAGTTGTCACTACCAAATTTATTCAAGGAGACGAGGAATTGGGCATAAACCTTCTCCTTTTGGGGCTTTAGTTTGTCCTGTAGGAGGGTTTTTCTCTTTTTAGCTATTTTTCACACAACTTGGTGAATAGGAACTATAACATTGGGACAGGTCTGGAATAATACTTAAAGCACCCTCATGAACATGGTCTGTCATGGACTTCCGGCTGCCAGGGAAGGAGTGAAATTTGGGGAGGAGTCATTAGCAACAATTTGGATCTGAAAATACTAATATAGTCATTGAATTTTGAAACACAGGCTGCTCGAAATAAGATACCTATTTTGGTTGAGGCAGAATCACCAAGCGAAGGATTGGAAGAGCTCCTGAAGCTTGCTGATTTTGCTGTATGCTCTGCAAGGTTTCCGCAGGTAATATGAGGACTTATAACTTGTCTTCTGTCAGCTTATCTTTTAGCCTGCATGCATTTTGAATTGATTTTGGACTACGTAAATTTGGATTCATCAGTATGTTGGTAGTAGGACTTGACAGAAAATGTTTATCTTCTTGGCACCCGAAAAATGGAGACATATGTGTTCAGACTCCATAACCTGAAAATACACTTCATGTTGTTTTCAAAATGTTCCTCTTCTCAGCACCCCCAAAAAAAAAAACAAAAGTTCCTGATTGGACTTGTTCATTATGCATATACATTTTAACTCATGTTCATATGTCACGATGAGCTTGAATTTTTATATAGGCGCAGGGTGCTCCTCTGATTACATGTATGATGTGTCCATATGCTTCTGCTTATGTTTAGTCCTTTGTGGTGTAGTTTATTTTGGATTTGTTTTTATGTGGGTGTTAGGCTTGGACACAGGCATCATCTATCCCAAGTGCACTGGTTTCCATGCTTTCAAGATTGCCAAATATCAAATTTGTGATTGTGACTTTGGGTGAAGATGGATGTCTAATGTTGGAAAGAAGTGCAGATGGTGAATACGCAACTAGCCTTTTCAAGTTAACCTTTTAAATTCTTGAAGGGTAGTGTAATGTTGTAAAATTATTGCTTTGAATTGCATTTTTTTTCTACAAGCAATATTTAACTTGCAAATATAATGCTCTTTTTGGCAGAGGATGCTGATGTCGAAGAAAGGGATGTAGAGAGTTTCTTAGAATCATTATATAAAGGGAAAGATGATAGCTTGGCTGTCCCAACATGTATATCATCGGTAAAATATTGTCGAACTTAATACAAATTTTATTTTAATCTGAAGATATATTCAGTAAATGCAGCATTGAGTATAAAAGCTTACTAATTTAGATCTTGGAGGATCATGGCTGATATAAAAGCGCCTGTCATATTGAAATTGAGGATCTTGGGTGGTTGAGTTTACAAACATTCACCAGAACAGCTGGATATCATTACTTAGCCATCGTGTACAAGATACAAGACAAATAAAAGCAAGCATGGAAGTAAAATCCCATGCTAAAATTTAGAATCTGTCTTACAAGTTACATCTTATAGTTTTTTGGCATGAGATACACTGGAAGGAATCACTGCATTGATGCATGACATATGTTTCAAAAGCATTGGAAGGAATCACTTCCATGATTTTCCCAGGTGGTGACAAAATTTAGAGCAAATGGAATGGGGACAGTTTGTGGGAGGTTCTTTATTGGAACAGCAGAGAAGATACCGGATTCTGAGCTGATCGATACAACTGGTGCTGGGGATGCATTTATTGGAGCCATTATTTATGGTAGGTGTAATCACTGATCTGCTTCACACATTGTCCTCTCAGAAATCTTGATCAGGTAGCTGTAGAACCTGATATTTACTTTCAACTTTACTGTAGTTTCTTTTCTGTTGACGTTATTCTCTTACCTGAAGTCCCATACAGAATCAGTTGATATGTTGGATTCGGCTGTGTAGTTAGCAACAGTTGCAATAGAACAATGAACTTAATGATTAGGGAAATAAAAGGAAACGATTTTGGTTTTCTGCATGGTTCAAAAGGGATGCTCTTCCTAATAATCAGACTAGGCTAAATTAGCACGTGAACAGAACAAAGAGCTCATAGTTAGTCCTGTGATAAATGACACAATTGCCGGGTTTGTGTTTACATTTTTTAAAAGGTTAGGATACTTTTAGTTATGCTTTGGCTTATTTTGTAGCTATCTGCGCAAATATGGTACCAGAGAAAATGTTGCCATTTGCTGCTCAAGTGGTAAGTTGCCCGAAGATTATTCAGAAAAATGCTATTCATGTTTCAGAGTGGCATTTCAGAGTTAAAACCAAAACAAGAGTAAAGGTTATTTATTTATTTATTTTTCTATTTTCATGGTGATGACTGCAGGCAGCTGCCAAGTGTAGGGCTTTGGGAGCTAGAACTGGTCTTCCATATCGTACAGATCCACGCCTGGCACCCTATTTGTGCTAGAGATATGGAAGCACAACGCTGCTCCATTTTGTCTTCTATCTCTGCTGTTGGAATGGCTGCGTTTACTGTGTGGTTTTTGTTCATATCTTGTAACATGTCTCCTATACTTTGTACATAATCATTATCAATAAGACAGGTTCTTACTTTCGGTGTTGGAGTTTTTCTTGCAACCATTTTATTTTATGGATTCTGTTTTATCACATATATGAATCAGTCGGGTGTTATTGCCCCGGTATCAGAAAATAAAAAATGTTACATCGAAAAGAAGCAACAATTTCTCATTTAGTCTTCTATTCATGCCAACAAATCATCAAAATCAAGGTACAATCCATTCATTTGCACTTAATGCTTTATTAAATGACCAATTGTTCAGTGCTTTATTGACAAGTTCTCGCAGTTAATGACTCTCGAAGGTGGGTAGACACATTGAATTTCTTTTTATCTTTTTGATATTTGGATGCGTTAATTTTGATGATTTGTTGGCATGAGTAGATGAAAAATTAGGTTAACAGCAAAAGGAAAAAGGGGGTGATGAGTGTAATTATAAGTTATTTCCTTTTATTCCGTTCCATGTTCTCTGCTTTCACCAACCCTCCCAGTGCCTAAATAATTAAGAATTACTTATTTTATCTAATAAACAGTTCAGGCACGGAAAAGTTGATAACTTTATTATTCGTGGTGTATGTTTGGACTTCTATTTATAACTCTCAAATTATGGTTTGTTTACAACTCTCAAATTATGGTTCAACTTTACTATCAGTAGTGTATCTTTTGGTGTTCGGAGTTTTGTTTATAATTCTCAAATTGTAGTTTGGGCAAAAGTTACAGGAGACTAGTATTTGTCCATACTATGGGTTGAAGCATTACAAATGGAAAACTAAATACGTTAGTAGTCACAGAAGAAAGAAATACATGCACAATTTCACCGAGCTTCATGAACCACCGGCCCACCTGCTTTGATGCCCAGTGCCCACTATGTGCCTGTTGTGTTCCAGGTCAAGTATTGCCGCAAATAAGCCCCCAAAAGAAATCCAAAGCCCATACCCGAAATGGGTAGGAAAAAGCAGTTATAAGGGGACATATTTTTTACAATGCAGTACCAACGCATATAGAAAAAGTGAGTAAAATGATAAAAATACTTAAACAATGAGTTTCATATGATCGTTATTATTTTTGTTCAATTTTTTTTCAAAAAGTTACCGGATGTTGGTAAATTTTTGGGCAAAAAAAAAAAAGCTGAACAAAAGTAACAATGATTATATGGGACTCATCATCCAAGTATTTTTGTCATTTTATTCACTTTTTTTGTATGTGTTGCGTACTACATCACAAAAGATGTGTCCTACAAATATTTTTTGGTATGAAATGGATGAACCAACCCATTCTCAATCCATATGAACTTTGGTTCTCTAATGCTAATAGGAGTGATAATAGGGCGGATTTTAGCTCAACTCGAATCTCATTAAATAAGTCTTAATTAGCCCCTACCCTTAGCCCCTACCCTGCTCACAAGTTTTGATATTTAAAATCTGAACTCTATTCTTAGATAACCCATCTCAGCCTGTACCTTATCTGCCCCTACCTATTATTGGTTTTAAATGCCAAAAAATTATTTTAAACTTTTTGATATGAAAATTATTTTAAAATTTAATTTGTATTTAGGATGTACTTAATATGAAGGTTAAAAATAAAGTGAAAATTTGTATAAATTAGTTTCATATAAAAAATTAACATAAAATTTTTTTCATCTCTATCTTTACTTCGATACTAAATACAATTTAGAGTGATAAAAATATTTTAAAAAAAACTTATATATATATATATATATATATATATATATATATATATGTATATATATATATATATATATATATATATATGCGATGCGTGTAAGGTAGGGACATATTTACTTTAAATCCAAACCTAAACCCAAACTTGACCTTACTTGCACTCAAACCTGCCTCATTGTGTGGCAGGTTTAAAACCTCACCCGATCGAGTTAGGGTGAGGTGGGTATCTATAAGTTGGGTTGTAATTATTAGGAATGTTAACGAGACAGGGTGGGGGTGGGGGCAGGGGCCCGAGATAATAAATACTTGCCCCTGTCCCCCCACCCCATATCCTCACAAGTACCGATTTTTGACTTTTCTGCGGGTTTATAATACTTGTTGATATCCATGAATACCTGTTAGAATATTAAAAATTTAAAAAATTTAAATTAAATATAAAGATTCTAATATCATAAAAATACTTAAAATAGGCATAAATTTCATAATTCACATTCTAACAACTTAATATATTTAAAATAACGATAAACACACAAAATAAGTACAATAATCCAATTCCACAATCTAAATTCTAACAACTTAAAATACTTGAAATAAAAATAGATATATAATAGTAATCCAACTATTAGTTTAACACATAATAAGTAGAAATAAATCCAACTTCTAAATTTAAATCTTAGTCCAATTAATTAAAATAATAACAATATTAGCCAACTAAGTTAATAATTTAAGAGTAAAATAGTAATTTCATATCAGGTATTCACGGGTATGGGATAGTAATCCTTGCCCCTATCTCATTTAACATGCAGGTATTTAAAATTCTTATTCTCATTATCCGTAGGGACAAAATCTTTCCCTCATACCTGCCTCGTTGCGGGTATTACTCGCGGATATTCATGGAGGCGGGTTTTTTTGACATCTCTAGTAATTATCACATCTAAGTGCTAAGTGTGTGCAAATAGATTATGATAGAGGCATAAAGCATAAATATGCACCCAATGCATATTTTCTTTTGTAACACAATTCAAAGCGTTTTTTTCTTTCTTTTTTCAACTGCACAATGCAAAATTATTGACTTATTATTGATGAATTTTACACATAAAATTATTGACTTATTATTGATGAATTTTACACTTTTGGACCACCAATTTGGAGCTTTACTATGTCTTCAAATTTTTTTAATAATCTTATTATTACTTCTTCTTTTTTTCGGGTAAACTGAGAGAAAAATGCGAACTAAAAACAACAAAAGAGGGACTAAACAGAAGCCCTTACGTAGTCACATCATTCTGTATCACAACTCTCGACTCACCAGGAGAGAACCACTCCGCCCACTTCCTTTGCAATAATCTTATTATTATTATTATTTGATCAGTCTGTATGATGTAGAGCCTAATATATATATATATACTTTTTGTTTGATAATTAATAGAATAATTTAAAAACTAGCTTAAAGGATTTACAATTACTCAATTTTTAATTATCGCTAGGCGATTGCCTACACAATCCGATCGATTGACATATAAGCGGTTGTACTTGTAGACCTGTAGTGTTAGCCACCTTTTAACAATGACAATGGTAATTACTCCTGTGAGTGCGATACACGTTCTCAGTAGTGAATCGCTATTGAATCAATCACAAATTTAGTTATATTTAAAAAAAATACTTAAACAACAAAAAAATGATGACACATTGGTACTGATTACGACGACTCACGTTGCAAAGCAAAATTCTACGACAAGTAGGGGTAAATGATTCGGATTGGTGTAATGAAACTAAAAATTTAAACTAAATTAATGAGATTGATTTAGATTGGTTCGGATAATTAATTTATTTTTAAGGTATAATTAAATTAAATTAATTATTATTGATTTGATTTTATATTTATAATTTTTTAATTTAATTATTTAAATATCTTACCTAATCACTTGATCAACAATTTTTTTTAAATTTTAATATTTTAAAATTTTTTAATTAAATTTCTAGTAATATAATCACTTTTTATCTTTTTATTAATACTTATTTAAGAAATTTATCTATATATATAATTATTAGGTATATCATAATCAAATTTTATATTATTATCAGTTATTATAAAAATAATTTTTTTAAAAAATATAGTTTTTTTATTTCTATTTCAATTTGATGATCGGAACTAAACTAACCTGGTTTTAATTAGATTGGTTTGGTTCGGATTTATTGAACAAAAATTTTTAAATTTAAATTAAATTAATTCAATTAAATTTAATTGATTCAGATTTTTTTTTCTCAAATTCGATCCAAACCAACACGTTTGTACTCTAATCCCAAGGTGTCATCTCAGTCACGCAATAGTTCAATTACTTCTATCTATGTTATCAAAAAACAATAATAATAAATGTTAATTTATATTTTTACATTCATCTATTTTATTCAGCTGGCCAGACTCCTATGCTAATAAACTTCACCATAATAAACTCCTATCAATCTCTAATAGTGTGCTTTTGTTTTTGTTTTTTTTTTTTTTACCGTTTTTAGTGTGATTCTTTTTTTATGGAAACATTGATAAATGACATAAACTGCGCTTTTACCGTCATTTAAATTACGCAATATTTTCCATAAACTTTGGGTGGACTCTGTAGGCCCTCTTTGGCTGCATTTCCGTATGGACAAACATTAAAAAGTTGTCAGATTTTCTTATTTTTATTTGGGTACTCTGTCAGATTTTATTTTTTAAAGAATAAACATGTTGGCGTTTGGCCCCATGCTGGCCAAAATATGGCACGTTATGGGAATAGGTTCAAATTCAATGGAAAAATTCTTTTGGGAAAAAAAAAAAAAAAACACGTCTCTAGACTGGAATCTAGCACAGCGGAAAATTCGTTTTACGTCATTTATTTTTATAATTGCTTTTCTGACACAAGAAACAATTGATCCTCTATAATGTAATATTGTGAGACTTCTTTTGTTTCAACTTATATTTTTATTTTTATTCTTATAGTAAGTGAAATTCAAATTGAATTAGATTAATTAGAGTTTAATAAATTTTCAAAACTGATAGTTGAAATAAAAAAAAACTTACAGATTTATATGATGAATAAACTCTCCAATACTTTCACAAAATTTAAATGATTTGGCAATTATTGTTATACTCTACAATTTTGGAAATAAACATCGAGCTATATATATTCATGGCTTGGTGCAATGATTTTTCCAATCATAATTCTTTCCCTCTTTCTTTGTCATTTTATGTCCCTTTTTCAGTTTATTGGCATGTTTTCCACCGTAAGAATACTGATTTGGTTAGTCATCCAAATCAAGTTCGTTCATACTTTTATGTCAGTATATGGGAACAGTTCAAATTAGTTAGGCTCATAACCGTTGTCATCTATTACTCATGTATGCATATACGTGTGTTTGGACGTATGGACGTATTTACCCTTATATTATTGAACATATTAATGCATAGGCCAAATAATAAGTAAGAATGCCACCCGTAAAAGTTGTGTTTTCATCAAGTCCATGGAAAAATGTGTTTTCGCCAAGAAAAAAGAGGACGAAATTATAGTGTGTCCACCAATGTGTATTTAATTTATATTTAATTAACTGTTTAATTCATGCCATCAGACTCAATCACTACTAGTGAACAGTGGTCACATATTTTTAATGATGTAATAATATAAGATACAGAAAATCTTTTACGTTTGATAATATATTAAAATAAAATTTGTATAAATTTAATTTCAATATGTTGTTACATAATTTTTTTATTATTAATTAATTATGCACTACTTTTCATCTGGCTTTATGATATAGTTATTGACAGTGTCAATCATCTTTAATAATATAACAAAATATGATTTAATAATCATATAAAAAATGTTATACTAATAATATATTAATATTAAATTCTAAAAAAATTACAACATAAATTTAGGTTAGTGCACAAATTCAATTTTTACTAGTTGAAAAAAGAAAGAAAGAAAGAAAGAAAGAAAATCTGATAAGAAAATTTTAGTGTTGAGAGAATTTTATTTTCATAGTTGGCTGACCCATCTTGAGTTAAATTAGTTGAAGTCCAATAAATTTTTACATATTAATGTCCATATTAAAAAAAAAGAAAAAGAAATTTCTCCTGCAAAGAAATTTTTTTATGTAGACTTAATTAATAATTAATATATTATCATTTTATATCAAATAATTACATAAGTTTACATAAAATAATATGAGATTAATTTAATTTATTATAAAATATTTTATATTATCAATTAATTATACACTATTTTTTGCATGATTTTCTATAATTATTATACAATTTAAATACTTTTAATAATGTGATAATTCATAATTAAATAATGTTATGAAAATTTTGTATACCAACAATACATCAAAATGAAATCTAAATAATAGAAGCATTTTAAAAAGAGATTAATTTTGATATATTATCAATATAAAAAAATTATATTATTATTTAATTATATATTTTTATTTATGGATCTTTAATTTAAAGTAATAGGTAACTTAGTCAAACAATATCTATGTAAAATATTTTTTACATTGATAATATATAAAAATTAATTTTTTTTAAATAATACACCAATTAATTATTAACTTAATTTATACAAATAATATATAACAATATATGTACTTAATCGTCTACATACGAATATCTCAATGAGAGAGGATGGAGAGAGAAAAGTGGGACCAGCATGGCAGCATCAGCATCCGGAGATGTTGCCGACCATCATAGGCGCAGCAGGTTTAGCGCCTCAAATCTTTTGATTTTTTAAGGTAAGATTTTAGACAACGTTGGGTGACCATGGCTCAATAGTACCATAATTCATTTCTTGCACACACGAAGGGGCAGTTTCGGAATAATGCCATGCCACCCCACATAAGGAAATTTTGTATTTTTACCTTAATTAATTAACCACGCTGCTAAATCCAAAAATGAACATCATTTGTGTTTTTTCTTTATCCGATGAACTTACCCCAGAAGCCAAATATGGTACTAAGAACGAAGGGTGAAAACTGAAAAGAGAAAGAGCAAGAAAAAGAAAAAAGACACACTGAGAGAGAGAGAGCACATACAAGAGAAAAGAACACTCTAAACTCTGAAACCAAATAAACCCCATTGCAGAAGCAAGGTCTGCTGTTATACCAGTGGTAACAGCTGGACCAGGGGCTTAATCCCTTCTTCAAAAGTTTTGGCCTTGTTGAAGGGTTTCAAGCTTCTCATTTTCTTTTATCTGCTATTTTTCTCTGTTCATAGATATACCCTTTTGTTTTTTCACCATTTGGAGGTGTTGTAGAGCACGCATTTGTGCAAGTTGTGCTGGAAAGCGTGGAGGGGCAGTGCCAAGATCTTTCATTTTAAGCGGTGGAGTTGCCGTTGGGGGCATTGCAAGTAGATCCACTTGCAAGCTGAGATTTTGATCTGATCTCTTTCAGAAAATGGTATCCATTCCTCATTCATATTGGTTTTTGTTTTGTGGTCTTGGTTGAGTCAATTCGAAGTCTTGCACTCCCTGTTTAGTGTCATGAGTTTTCCAATTTGTGGAAATAGATTTCTGGATATGGGGTTGTCGTTTTTCCTTTTAGATAAAAATGGGGTTGTCGTTTTCCTGTGTTAATGAACTGGTCTCTCATTGCATAGAATGCAGAATTGGATCTTTCTCTAAAATCTTAGAACCGTTTCATATGGTTTTAATTCTAATCTCGTTCAATTTGGAGTGATTCTGCTTTTTATCAATGTGTCCTTTTTTTTATTGCCAACTGACAGTGTAGGAGTGCTAATCTATAATGGATAATGCTTTTTATCGTAACTATGTTTTCTGGAGAAACTGGAAGCCATAATCTCTCAGTCTAGTAGTAGGAGGATTTATGATTTATATTAATTTGTATTTATTTCAGCTGGACTTTTTGGAAAATTTGATTTAACTCTGATTTGTGAATGCTGCTTCTGTTCTGAACTATGTAGTAGGAACTACAAATATATTTCATCTTAATAAATTTGCTGCCATTATGCTGGAAGACAAGTTTACGTCCTTTGCTTGTGACTGACTGTAATACTTAATTGCTTATTAATCCCTCATTAGTCATAAATTTCAATAAAT
The DNA here is from genome assembly GCA_031439595.1 of Pterocarpus santalinus. Taxonomy (NCBI): domain Eukaryota; kingdom Viridiplantae; phylum Streptophyta; class Magnoliopsida; order Fabales; family Fabaceae; genus Pterocarpus; species Pterocarpus santalinus. The sequence continues at coordinate 68,090,812 of CM062532.1, forward strand.
AAATTAATATCATTTTTTTGGTGATAGTAGGTTTTGATTAATTCCATTGCTCATGTTGGATGTTTATTCTTTAGGTTAGTTGTGTTTCAATTAATATAATTTATTTCTAATCAATGTTGCCTGTTGATTAGCCTATGAAATTTTCACTTGTCTGGCACCTATTTCACTCTTTTTACTTTGGTTAATATCAATGTTGCCTTCAATACTAGATTTTGCCATATGTCTCTCTGATTCTCTTGCAACCTGTTTTTCATACCACATCTGCTGGTTAAGGAACATTGGTTTAAATCGAGGGACTTTGATTGACCTCCTTTGTTGAATTAGTTATTTTATACTACTGAGATAGTAGATAGAATTTCACAAATGCCATTTTACAATAGGAAATATTTACCAAACAGTTGACTTAAGATGGAAGAACTAGAATTTCAACTGTTTTTTCAAACATGTTCTAAAATAGCACCAAACTGTTTCTAATAAAGGGGTGTCTACTGTTGCTTTCAACTACATGGCTTATCAGACCTATGTTGCAACTTTAGTCTAAGGCAAATGATGGAATTTTTGCATGCTACTTGAGCCATTCTTGTTATGGCACTCTAAAGCAAAGATACATTTTTGTAAAAAACACAGGCGATTGTGTTTGGTTGCTTTTTACAGTGTGCATATATGGAGTTCTATTTCTATTACTTCTGTGGGATTTAAAGAGACAGAATTTGAGTTTCTTTTTCCCAGTGTTTATGACTTTTCCAGTAGTTGCTTGATTGTGCATAAATTTCATTAGACAGGGAATGAATTCTATTATTAGTAGTTAAGTACAGTTAAGTTGTGACACTCTCTGCATTATAGGCTGCTGCTGCCAATCCTATAGTTGGGTCCCATATCTGGGTGGAGGATTCTGATTTAGCTTGGATAGATGGTGAAGTCTTGGAGGTTAATGGAGAAGAAATCAAACTCCTTTGCACTTCAGGGAAGACGGTGAGTGTGCTCTGTAATATTTGCTAAAAGTTTATCCTGGTCTCACTAATTCATTTTCTTGATCTTTGAATTTACTAGTTTTACTTCGAGTGCACATGAATGACAAGTTGTAATCTTTGAAGGACAGCATATGAAGGGTGGTTTAGTGAAACTATTTGTTCTTGTCTTATAGCATGCCTTTGCTTTATTTGGTGTAGTAGATATACATGTTTTAAGCTAACTCAAAAATTGGAACTTTCTAATGATGTTTTAAAATTTGTGAATTTTTGCCCCTCTTGTCTGTATTGAAATTTGTAGGTTGTCATTAAAGCTTCCAGTATTTATCATAAAGATACCGAAGTCCCACCAAGTGGAGTAGATGATATGACAAAGCTTGCATACCTGCATGAACCTGGCGTACTAGAAAATCTGAGATCAAGATATGATATCAATGAAATTTATGTATGTATTTCAGATATCAACTCTCCGAAATATTGTCTCTGTTGTGTGGGCAGAAAGTTACACTTACTGCATTTTCGTTCTGTGTTTGTTAGTATCTTCACGTTTCATAATTTCTTGGCATATGCTAATGACCAGTATTTTGCTTCCAGACTTACACTGGAAATATATTGATTGCTGTGAACCCTTTCATAAAGCTTCCTCATTTATATGATAATCATATGATGGCACAATATAAAGGAGCAGCTTTGGGTGAGCTAAGCCCCCATCCCTTTGCTGTTGCAGATGCTGCATATAGGTAAGTTTCATAACTGCCTTGTAAATAGAGCATGGTATTAGTTTACAAGTCTGACTGTATAAATTATTGTGGTATAGGCTTATGATAAATGAGGGAATCAGTCAGTCAATATTAGTTAGTGGTGAAAGTGGGGCTGGTAAAACAGAAACTACGAAGTTGCTCATGCGGTATCTTGCCTACATGGGAGGGAGAGCTGCTGCTGAAGGTAGAAGTGTCGAGCAAAAAGTCCTGGAGGTAAGAGAATCAAACTTCACAAATTTGGTTTGGCAAGCTAATTTGGCTATCATAAATTTATTTAATCATTTATTTTTTAATCATTCCAGTGTCTAAATTTCTTAAAAACTTAACTTATATCCACTTGACCTTTTTTTGCTCTTTCTTCCATGATTTGTAGTCCAATCCTGTTCTAGAAGCCTTTGGCAACGCAAAGACTGTTAGGAACAATAATTCAAGGTGGGAAATAATAGTAAGTTTTCTTCTTATGTAGTTATATAGCATATTTTTATGCCATACTGTCTTATTATAATTTGTGACTTCTGCAGTCGTTTTGGTAAGTTTGTGGAGATTCAATTTGATCAGAGGGGAAGAATTTCAGGAGCTGCTATCAGAACTTATCTGCTGGAAAGATCACGTGTTTGTCAGGTGTCAGATCCAGAGAGGAATTATCACTGTTTCTACATGCTCTGTGCTGCACCACAGGAGGTAATGGGATTCTTTTGGTTAGATTAATTTGTTTCCGGATGAAATCATAAATTTGAGTTACTGATAATTAGAGAAAACTCCCTGAAATTGGACCTGTACAGTGTTTGATAGAAAATAAAAGTTCATTTCCTTTCCTTTTCATCATCTTCATTTTTGCTTTAGTATAAATTGTTTGTCGTACAGAGTGCCTTTTTGCTTTGAAAGTCATGGGAATGGTCTGCATTGGCAAAATGCTTTAATACAACTTAGTCATTACTGCTCAGTATAGGCAATAATTTGGAAGTTCTTTTTGATAAGTTTGTGCTTAACTTTTTTGAATTTTATTTACTTTAATTTTTCTGGAAACCTTTTTTTTTTTTTTGACAGGATGTTAAGAAGTATAAGTTAGGAAACCCAAGAACATTTCATTATCTGAATCAATCAAATTGCTATGAGTTGGAAGAGGTTGATGAATCTAAAGAATATATTACTACAAGGAGAGCAATGGATGTTGTTGGAATAAGTTCTGAGGAGCAGGTATTTTATAGGAAGTTTCTTTAAGTTCATGATTAGATTATTCAATTATGATTTGTGCTTCAATGCTTTGTTTTTCCATTTTTCCCCGTCACACTTCAGGATGCAATATTTCGAGTTGTTGCTGCAATTTTGCATCTTGGCAACATTGAGTTCGCAAAAGGGAAGGAGATAGATTCATCTATACCAAAAGATGACAAATCTCGGTTCCATCTACAAACTACAGCTGAGCTTTTCATGTAAGCAAACATTGCAAACTTGCATGAGTTAAAGATCTGCATTTAATATCTTTTTAACCTTGGCTGATAATTTTTATTCAGGTGTGATGCAAAGGCACTCGAAGATTCTCTTTGCAAACGTGTAATTGTTACTCGCGATGAAACAATTACGAAATGGCTGGATCCAGAAGCTGCTGCACTCAGCCGAGATGCTTTGGCTAAGATTGTGTACACAAGGTTGTTTGACTGGTAAGCCTGTGACCAGATTGCTTGAAGATGTATTTGTTTGAACCTTGGTTACAGTTACGGGATAGTTTGACTAATTTGCTCCAAGTATTAATCTTTGTTTCTGTAATTTTCCCTCATGCTTTTGTAGGTTAGTTGATAAGATTAATAGTTCCATTGGGCAAGATCCTGAGTCAAAATCCTTAATTGGCGTGCTGGATATTTATGGTTTTGAGAGTTTCAAGACTAACAGGTGTGTAACTGGTACACTTTTTGTTGTGTAAATAACATGGGTCAGTCTCTTCAAGTGAACAGTTACTCCAAGAAAGTTACAGATTTTTTTGGGAGTCAATGATGTCTTCCTCGAGTAGTCATCATACATTAAGATTCTAGAATCAATTGGTGATATCTTTTGGTCCATCCTTAGTTCATTATAACCTGGCTTGTGATTAAGAATGCTTTTGCAGTTAATACCTTTACCTTTGTTAGTTTGGTTTCCAATTAAATTACATTCTGTTGAAACGTCATTACTTGTTATCATTCGTTACTAGCTGTCAATTTGACTGGGGCTTACTCTAAAAGATGTAAGCTGTAGTTCTAACTTTTGCAAAGGTGGCATTGTTGATTTGGTATATTATATTGGGTTGTTATGTGTACTTCGCAGTTTTGAGCAATTTTGTATTAATTTGACCAATGAAAAGCTTCAGCAACATTTTAATCAGGTTTGTTTGTTAAAGAGATTTTTTTTTTTTTTTTGCTGGTATCTCTTGCTTGTATATTAGAAACACAGACAGCAACGTCACTTATTTTTTAATTTAGTTCACGCATGCTCATGTAATGTTCAAATATTTGTCCTGCAGCATGTTTTCAAAATGGAGCAAGAAGAATACAAAAAAGAGGAGATTGATTGGAGTTACATTGAGTTTGTTGACAATCAAGATATTCTAGATCTCATTGAAAAGGTTTTGACTTTCAATTTGCAATTTTTATGTTGATTGGTTTTGTCTCTTGCGGCATACTTTTGTATATGATATTAATTTGTGTTAAAAATTATGTATTAAATGTGGTGGTGAATGGTGATGGTTATAAATTTGGTAGGATCTCAAGCTGAGTGTGATATAAGTGGTATGTCGAAAGATGGTATGGCAACATTTTAAATGGTTGAGGCATCTAGAACATTTGTGTGGAGGGCATCTAAAATGTTTCTGTTACTTTATTTTACATTAAAATTAAACTGATGCCCCGACATGCATTAATGTGTATGTAGCGGAAAAAATGGTTGATGGATTTTTCCTTTTTAGCATGGTTGTCTTCATTTAGACATTGGAGTTTGGAAATAAACACTGCAAATTAAAACTGTAACTTTGTTATTGCCTTTTTTAATTTTGATGGTAACCTTGTATTACTTTAAAATGACTAAAATTGCTGCAGTATCAGGTACTTACGATGGGGAGGGAACTGTGGATTTGGGTAGAGGACCATGGTTCGAGCCATGGTATTGACTTTTGGATGTACTCAAAAAACCATTCACAAATAAAATTAATTAATACATTTGTATATTTTCAATGTTCGTAAGTTTCACCATGTGTCTGCTTTGAAAATTAATGACGTTGTATATCTATGTGGTTCAGAGAGATAAGATGTTCTGTTTGTTGCTCAGAACTTAAAAAGGTACTCATTCTTCGAAATTGTAACCAAGATAATTTTAGACATGGTATTAAACTCAAACTTCTAATTGTTGTGACTTGCTCCTTGATAATTTGTGGTCATGTTATTTTGTATACCTGAAACTGATTTTTCGTATTCTGTATTCTAATGGTAAGTGTATTTTACATACCTAACAGCAGTAGACAGAATGGTAATTCAATGCTTTCTCCATTCCTTTTTTGCTTCTTTTTTAAAAATGGTCTCTCATTGAAAGTCAACCTAAGATTTTTGGTTTCTTCTTTCTTACATATTCTACTTTTAACCTTCAAAATGGAGGGAAAATTTTTGGAAAATCACAGTTTATGTGGAAGAAGGTTTTTGACTGTTTGCCTGAAATCAAATGAGAGACATAAAATGGACAGATTATTTTTTTTTTTCCTTCTTTCGTAGGATAAAAGAATGAAAACTTTGAAGTTGTTAATTTTGTGTTCATTTAGTGGCTAGGTTGTACCAACTAACCTTTTTTTTTTTTTTAATAAAAAAAGAAGAAGTGATTAACCTGAATCTGATTGGCTTGGGATGATAATTCCTAGTTGAGTGTACACGAATTGACCCATATCTCCCTCCCCTTAAAGTATAAAAAAATCTTCTACTTGGTTTTGCCATTATTCCTGTCAGCATACTAATATTACGATTGAGCATGTACAGTTTGTCATTAGTGAATTTAGTATTTATTGTTTGTAATTTTTTTAACCCTTCAATTGTCTTGCATTCATTTTCAGAAACCTGGTGGCATTATTGCTCTTCTGGATGAAGCTTGGTAAATATATTTAGTACTGATAGGGCCATATTCTTTGAGTATTTCTGTTGATACTTAGATAGCTGTATGTGTTTGTGTCATGCAGCATGTTTCCTAGATCAACACATGAAACTTTTGCCCAAAAGCTGTATCAGACCTTCAAAAACCATAAAAGGTTTAGCAAGCCGAAGTTATCACTTAGTGACTTCACAATTTGCCATTATGCCGGTGATGTAAGTTGGGATAGTTGGAATTTTTTCTGGTTCAGTTGTTCAGAGATATAATAAATAGGATACATAAATGGTATAATATAGGTCTAGAATGCTAGAAGTCTTTAATCTCTTCTTTGGAAAACATTTGCACCTAATCTGTGTCGATTGTAGGTGACTTATCAAACTGCATTGTTCCTCGACAAGAACAAAGATTATGTTGTAGCTGAACACCAGGCACTTCTTTATGCTTCTAAATGCCCCTTTGTATCGGGTTTGTTTCCCCCTTCTCCTGAGGAATCATCCAAACAATCAAAGTTCTCTTCAATAGGTTCCCGATTTAAGGTTGGTTTTTTTTCTTGTCAGAAACAACTTATTTGTCTTGCTTAATATTTGTGGTTTTGAAATATCTTCATATGTCCTACAGCAACAATTGCAAGCCTTGCTTGAAACTCTCAGTGCCACTGAGCCACACTACATTCGTTGTGTAAAACCCAATAATCTTCTCAAGCCAGCAATTTTTGAGAATAAAAATGTTTTGCTGCAACTGCGTTGTGGGGTAAGACTGCTAGCATTTTCAAGGTTTATGACTGTATAGTTGTTGCTTTAATTGAAGTTTAATCTGAAATTATGTGTGTTTATGCTTATTGCATACTATGTACGGTTGTAGGGAGTTATGGAGGCGATTAGGATAAGCTGTGCTGGGTATCCCACTCGAAAAACCTTCGATGAATTTGTGGGTCGATTTGGCCTTCTTGCACCTGATGCTTTGGATGGAAGGTATCTAAGTTGCTCATCTTCCTTATCAGACATGTTAAATTCTAAAAATGTTGACTTATTTCATGTTTTAATTATTAGTTGTGATGAGATCAGTGCATGCAAGAGGATCCTAGAGAATGTTGGACTTGAAGGCTATCAGGTAACTGCTACTATGTGATCAGACCTTTAATTCTTTGGGAGTCTTATTCTTGTATTATAGTTTGATCAATGGACTTCGGGATAAGTTTGTTTGGGAAATGGGGCGCAAAAAGTTTAGTCTACCAACTAAGAATCACTTGGATAAGTAAATGGTTAATCCTTGATTACTCAGAAATCTTCGGTGACTTGAATATAAAAAAACCTCCCTAAACTATATAATTCTTCTAAGTATATTATAATAATAACCTTTTTCCATTTTTGCTTTGGAATTGCTGCTGGGAGCACTGATAACCTTTCTTCGTGTCTTTGTCAAGTCTAAAATGAACATGATTTACTAATTATGCCCATCTGAACTTTCTGCTATGATGTTTACCATTACATTAGGTGATTGTAGATTGGTTGTACGAGGCTTATATTTCTATGTAACTAATTATATTGGTTCTATTTATTGCCATAGATTGGTAAAACAAAGGTTTTTCTTCGAGCTGGTCAAATGGCAGAACTAGATACCCGTAGAAGTGAGATCTTGGGAAAGTCAGCAGGCATTATTCAGAGGAAAGTTCGCTCGTATTTGGCCCGCCGAAGTTTTGTCTCCCTACGTTTGTCTGCTGTGCAGATTCAAGCTGCATGCAGAGGTCTCTGCTTATTTGCTTCTTCAAATATTAGCCCAGTTTGGATTCGGTGAAAAACTTGTGAAGTCTGATCTTTCTGATGAGTTTCTTTATACTGACTGCAGGAGAACTTGCTCGGCAAGTTTACGAGGGAATGCGGCAGGAGGCTTCTAGTTTGATAATTCAAAGGTATTTCCGCATGTACATTGCTAAGAAGGCATACAAAGAATTGTATACCTCTGCTGTTTGTATTCAGACTGGTTTGCGCGGGATGACTGCTCATTGTGAGCTATGCTTTAGAAGGCGGACTAGAGCAGCAATTGTCTTTCAGGTAGGGAACATTTTGAAAAGCCATCATCAAAAAAATATTTTAAACATTTTTACTATTCATATTCTCCATATATCCTGATCCCATACAAAAATTATTGTTGCTGAGTTTGGCCATATTTTATTTTCATTTTTTCATTCAGGTTTCAAATAGTCGCCCCCCCCCCCCGGGGGCCCAACCAAAAAAAAAAAGAAAAAAGAAAAAGAAAAACACTCTGATGATTTTGTGTATTGCAGAGCCACTGTCGGAAATACTTGGCACAACTGCATTTTACGAACTTAAAGAAGGCCACAATTACAACACAATGTGCATGGAGAGGAAAAGTTGCTCGGCAAGAACTGCGGAAACTCAAGATGGTAATCCTTTGAATTCATCAATGAAATATGTTTTAAGTAAAATTCTAGGTTTAGAAATATTACCTAGGACTCAAGATAACAGTTATGTAATGTGATTCTAAACTCAACAAAACAGAGGTGTATTGACATTGGGGTTAGTGACAGAATCCCATTATAGCTTAGCGTTAAGCCTTAAGGTTATTTAAAGTAGCAAGTAATTACTTCGCGGTAAACTTTTGACCACTTTTGGTCAATTGTGAGAAGGAAATCCTGTGATGTTTAGATACCTAGTATTGCCTTGCTCATGAGAACCGTGTTAAGGTTCCCCTCATCTTGCTCCGAGCTAACCCATAATCATTGTACTATAGTCTACATCTGCATGAAATCTCTCAACTTCAGTTGGCAACATTTGGACTGTGAAAACCTGCAGCAATCATGCTCTTCCTGCAATATGTCTTCCTACATCTATATATTCATGTTGAGTTTGTTATTCGGTAATTGAGAATTTCTTATCATTGTGTTTGTTGCAGGCTGCAAGAGAAACAGGAGCTCTCCAAGCTGCCAAAAATAAGCTTGAAAAGCAAGTTGAAGACCTTACATTGAGGTTGCAGCTTGAAAAACGTTTGAGGGTAAATAGCTATGATTTTGCCAGTTCTAACTGCTAACTGAAATAATTTTGCTGTGGCAAACTGGCAATTGTCCGGTAGTATTAATTAAGCTCACCACTTTGTTTGAGTAAAATATTGTAGCATGCTCTGTTAGCTCTATAACAAAGCTTGTTTTAGAAACTTTTTTCTTAGTGGCATAAACTTGATTTGTGTAACTCATGGAAAGAGATTTTTGTCAGTCCTTATCTTCTGACAAATATGTAAGAAAGTGATGATACACATACACGCACTATTTACATCATTCCTTACAAAGCTTCTTAAATCTTCAATATTGATTATAGGTTGACATGGAAGAAGCGAAAACACGAGAAAATGAAAGATTACAGTCTGCTTTGCAAGAGATGCAGCTTCAGTTTAAAGAAACTAAAGTTCTTCTTGAAAAGGAGCGGGAGGCTACCAAAAGAGCAATGGAGAGCGTGCCTGTTATACAGGAGGTTCCAGTTGTTGACCATTCATTGTTGGAGAAGCTTAGTAGTGAAAATGAGAAACTCAAGGTGAGGTGGATGTGGGCATAGATATTGGCACTATGTTGAAAGAAAGGCTGATTGATACACTTAAATATTCTCACATATTGTGAAAGATAGGTTGCCATTTCATATAATTAATATCGTGCTTCCTGGCTTCTGTTACAGAGCTTGGTGAGTTCACTGGAAAAGAACATTGATGAAACAGAAAAAAGATATGAAGAGGCAAACAGAATTGGTGAAGAAAGGTTGAAGCAAGCTTTGGATGCAGAATCAAAAATAATCCAGTTGAAGACTGCTATGCAAAGGTTTTGTTTGTGATTAAGCTTTGTCAGTGTTAGATAAATATTAAATTGATATCATTTGAATCATTACTTGCCTCGTGTTTTAACAGTACTCATCTTCTCATCCATTCTCTTTCGCGGTTGCAACATCATTATCATCATGACCAATATTTCCTTTAATTAATATTGATAGGCTTGAAGAGAAATTCTCAGACATGGAATCTGCAAACTATATTCTTCTTAAACAATCTCGGCTTAACTCATCTGTGAAAACGATAGCAGAGCACATCTCAATCCCTGTAGATGTGGATGAGGTAATTTTTACTTGCTAAAGATGCAGGTTCTCATTGTCTCCGTGTAAGTGTGCACTTTTGGAATATTGACATTTTTATCTGCAGAAGCTGGAAAATGGTCACCATGTGGCAGAAGAGCAGAAAGCCGTCGTAAGTACATTGTTTCCTACTATATATATATGCGCCATTCAGTAACAAGCGACTGTGTTTAGTGGAATATAAAATGAGCTTTCTTTGCAGGAAACATGTGTTACACCTGTGAAACTGTTTGGTACAGAATCTGATAGTAAATTGAGGAGATCTTACATTGAAAGACAACATGTATGTGCTTGAAATCTTGAATTTAATTTTGTTAATTCTTCATGGAGAGTACTTTTCTCAATTTTAAACTCTTGTTTCACTGTAGGAGAATGTTGATATACTTGTCAACTGCGTTATGAAATATATTGGGTTCAATCATGGAAAGCCTATTGCTGCGTTTACCATTTACAAATGTCTTCTACACTGGAAATCATTTGAAGCTGAAAGAACTAGTGTATTTGATCGCCTCATCCAGATGATCGGATCTGCAATTGAGGTAATTTTATTACTTAATTCTGAAATATGCTCTATGAAACATTATAATGTAAGGAAAAAGCTTAGTGGAAAATTTTAGACATAGGATAATAGCATTTAATTACGAGAAAGGTAATGCAGTTTCTCCAATAAATTTGACAATTTAAATTGTATATGATATTAGACTTGCCAAAAACTTGCTTTTTTGTTGACTTTAATTGGACAAGGCTTTTTGAAAGTGAACTTGTCTTTAATGTGAGAAAGTAAGGATATATTACCTTTGGTTCAATAAAGTGCATCGTAATCATAACACTGAATGATTTAAGGGTGGATTCACCCTTACTTTTTGACTTTAGAGATAGGCTCACTTTGAAGGAGCTTTTTCCACTTTAATTAGCTATGAGCCTAATAATACCATGATTGTTGAAATAAAACTGGATTAATGCTGTAAATTAGAGTATAATCTGCTAGAAATGTGAGTAACTTGCAGATTGGGTACCTGTAAAGATATTTAAAACTACAGGAAGATTAAGGTATAAGTTGTCAACAATGTCAAGTAATAACTAGACTTACTTGTTTCTGGGTGCTAGGAAGCTGTGGAAAGTAAGTGCACGTTCGTGAGGACAACAGTTGCTTAGTTTGCGCCAATTTTTTTTTTTTTTTCGGTCCTCTCTTCCTGCTGAAAAGTTTTCTTTTTCATTATTATTATTATTATTTGATAGAAAAAAAAATTTATAAAAGAAGAGAATGTACAAAAAAGGATAAGACATCCTCATATAGATACAAAAGAAACAACTAAGACCTAAAGGGATTAGACAGTTGTTGCTTATTATGCAGTCTAGGGGCTGCTCAAATCACATGATTATGGCTTTAATATCTTTATCCATGTCAAAATTGCAAAGATTATTCCAATGTGGTTATTTCTAAAATTAGTGAGTATGAAGTTTAGTGGAACGTAACATTCATTATCTGTTAATACTTAATAGCTGCTATATTGGAGGTCGGTATGTGTTTTAGTTTAATTCTTGTTTCTAGAATACTCATGACTTGTGGCATCATTTGATCCATGTAGCTGACCCTACCTAATAGGACAAGGTTTAATTGTTGTTACTTGTTTCTAGAATACATTTTGTACATGGCACTATTCTTTTTAGAAGTAATATATATGCAAGCTTGAATGCTGCTGTTGGCACTGGTTAGTTTCATGGTTTATTGTTCTAGTTATACCTCTATCCATTTCTTTGAATAGTGTATGGACATATTTGTATGTGTATTTGTTGAACAATAAATTCTTTTGTGGCTTCTGTAATCTTAAATGATTTCATCCTTTTTTTCATTTGTTATTCTATATTTATGGCACTTCTCTGGTATAGTAAAGGATAGTATGAGAGCACTTATTTAAAATAAGTTTTGTCTTTCTTCTTCCTTACTCTCTTTTCTACCGTACAGGATCAAGATGGCAATGATCTTATGGCCTATTGGCTGTCTAATACATCTACATTATTGTTTTTACTCAATCAAAGCCTGAAATCTGGTGGTGTATCATCTGCAACCCCAGCTAGAAAACCACCTAATCCGACATCCCTCTTTGGAAGAATGACTAGGGTAAAGTATCTTACTTATATTCTAGGAAATCTGATTTCCATTTAGCTTCTAAAAAAATCCACTTACTTACTTAATGGCTAAATTGCAGAGTTTTCTTTCATCCCCTTCTTCTGCCAACCTTGCTGCTCCTGCATTGGAGATTGTACGCAAGGTAGAGGCTAAATACCCTGCTTTGCTTTTCAAGCAGCAGCTCGCAGCCTACTTGGAAAAAATATATGGAATCATTCGGGACAACTTGAAGAAGGAGTTAACATCGGTGCTTGCATTATGTATCCAGGTGTGTTGAAATCTAGTTGGCAATTGTTTAACTCAAGTGAGCTTTAAACCAAGATAAAGTAGGATGCATTGTCTCATCCCATACAGTACCCATTGTTTGTCTCCCACATATCTCGACATATTTCCTAGAAACTTCACAAAAAAAGGTTAAAAAAAAGAGAAAGAGAAAAATCTGAGTCAACTTATTGCTTTTAGTCAAGTACACGTTTGTTTCTTTTCCTTGCAGGCGCCAAGAACATCAAAAGGCACGTTACGCTCTGGCCGATCCTATGGTAAAGATTCTCCCATGGTTCACTGGCAGAGCATTATTGAATCCCTCAACACCCTCCTCTGTACCCTCAAAGAGAACTTTGTAAGAAGCGAAATTCTGATTAATTAACTTCTGAATATTAAGCAATTACCCCGTTAGCCTTGTCCATGCGATTTCTGAATATTGCTGAAACATGATGTATTCTTTTTGATTTCAGGTGCCTCCAGTTCTTATCCAAAAGATTTTCAGTCAAACATTCTCATACATTAATGTCCAACTCTTTAATAGGTAAGCAGTTTTTTTTTTTACATACATCCTTTAGCGTAAACGAGAAGTTTTTCAGCTTTATTTTTTTATCTTAAAATGTGGAAATGTTAACACTTTTTAAAATGATTACTAGCCTTCTTCTGCGCCGTGATTGTTGTACATTCAGCAATGGGGAATATGTGAAAGCTGGATTAGCTGAATTAGAGCTGTGGTGCTGCCAGGCAAAGGAAGAGGTAATTTGTTTTTGCTTGACTTTAATGAGTTTTGAGTTAGTACATATATTAATTGGGCTTTAATGAAACATGGTGATGACCTATGTCTAACATGTGTGGTTTTCGGAATGTACACATATTCAGAAAAGCTCTTAACTAATTGCCTTTGGTTTGCAGTATGCAGGGTTGTCTTGGGATGAACTGAAGCACATAAGACAGGCTGTTGGATTCTTGGTAAGTTTATCTTGTTTCATAATATGACACGTTATCACACTATTTATCTCACCGGTGTTGTTAATGATGGTTTATTTTTTGGATAATTGGTGTTGGTTTAGTATTTGCTTGTTTTATTTTTACTTAACTTAATTATCTAGAATCTGAGAGTCTAATGATTAGGTTTGGTAAAAGGATAAAACAGCCTAACCCAATCATTGTCATTTTTTATATACAGGTTATTCATCAGAAGTATAGGATTTCCTATGATGAAATCATTAATGATTTATGCCCTGTAAGTCTTTATCCATATCAAACTCTATGTTAAAGTGCATGGGGCCTGCATCTCTTATTTGTGAATTTAACTAACGGCCTATGATTGTATAATGGATTTATGTATAGCAGAATTTGAGATGATGAGTTCTTGAAGAGATTGACATGATTAGATGTTTTTTCTTTGCATTTTTTAAGGAAATCGTAGGGAAAGGGGATAAGGATACTCATACATAATCGTCACACACCTCAATCTTATAGACCGGGCCAGTGCCAATTGAGCTGCAAGCTCGTTGGCTATGGATTCATGTCTCTTTCAGTCCCATATTGTTAGTGCCTTCAACTTGGGGAGTGTATGAGCCTACTGCTAGGACTCAAATTCAGATTTTATGCTTGCATTTAGTCATATGCTCATCATAGTAGTCAATAGCGGATAGCGGTCGACTCCAAAAACACTATAGTGAGATAGCAGATAGCGGGATGGCCGCTATTTGATAAAAAAGACATATAATTATCATGCAATTTATATAACATAAATAAGAAATCATCTACAATTAAACTCATTCACATCAATGATCAAAATTCATAATCCATTCTATAGTCTAAAAACACGCAATCACCATCAATTCAATTCAATGCATAAACATCAAGTCTTTATGGGTAGCAAAACAAAAAAAACAACACCATCAAGTAACATGAGGGCAGCAAAATATAAAAGACAAAATCAAATCCTAATTAAACCCAAGTCTCTACTCTCTAAAACTAACAAAACAGGGAGTTGATGATGTTGCCATTGCTAAAACAGGGAGAACCAAAAAAAAAAAAAAAAAAAAAAAAAGAAAACATAAGGCACAAAACAGTAAATGGAAGGGAAAAGAACGAAGGCAGAAGAAGATAGAAGAGGAGAAGAAGGAAACAAGATAGAACAAAAGGGAGGAAGGACCAACTGCCGCGGCCGCCGCTGATCTCACCGCCGCTGGAGGTTAGAGGATGGCCGGAGAGTGAGAGGGGTGAGGGGAGAGAGAGACCGATTGAGAGAGAAGAGGAAAGTGGGGAAAGTGAACCCTCAGTTCACAGTCTGATGGAAGAAGAGAGGGGAAGGGTCGATATGACCTTCCAACCCCCTCAGACTACCCAAAACGGTAAAAAACTAGGCGTATTATTGGCTTTTGGTTCGTTGAAAGTAATAGCGGTGGCGATGGCCCGCGATAGCGGCCACAACTGGCAGCAATGACAAATCGCAATGCTCTTGCAAGCTCCGTTGCGGCCATCCATTGCTCCGTGCTGCTCCACCGCTATAGCGCTGCTATCGCGTGCTATTGACAATTATGATACACATATGGGACGGGATAGAAGATTAGGAACATTGATATATGCATGATCATGAAAGCATTATCTCTTGTTCTCACTTCATCTCTATGTATTCTATTGTCTATGTTTCTCTCATGTCTTTTCCCTTCTGCTACTCCAGATTCTGAGTATCCAGCAGCTGTATAGAATATGCACACTTTACTGGGATGGTAACTACAATACTCGAAGTGTATCTCCCGATGTAAGTTTGTGTCTATGTTGTCTTCGATCACACCCAAATTGGCATCCCTGAAGTGGTAAATGCTTTTGATTAACACTCAAATTTTTCTTCAGGTCCTTTCAAGCATGAGGATGCTTATGGCCGAGGACTCGAATAATGCTCAAAATGATTCTTTCTTGTTGGATGACAGCTCCGGGTAAGAGAGCTTTATTTAGGTGGTGATTTAATAACATGCATTTTGAGCTTTTGAGCTGCATAGAAGGGAAAATTATATTAGAAGAAAGTTGATATATCATATATGTAATTTTTTTTTTAAATTATTATTATTATTATTTTTGTAATACATGAAGAAAATAGGTGAAGCTCAACTTCTGTGATCTATTGATTCTTGGTCAACTTTTTATGGCAATTCCTTGCTGTTGATGTTTTGGTTTGAAAGTTGAGATGTCAATTAGAACATATTGAGATACTATGCAAAGTGGCTATATATTTACCAAACGACTTTTGCTTCTTTCACAGCATTCCCTTCTCAGTGGATGACCTCTCTATATCACTGCAAGAGAAGGATTTCTCAGACATGAAGCCAGCGGATGAGCTTCTCGAGAATCCAGCCTTCCAATTTTTAAATGACTAGACATGGGAACTATGTATGCCTTTTTTAATTAATCGTGTCTTGTCAAGGAAGACTACAAAATCAGTTGTTGGTCCTTGCCATTGGTGCTTGTAAATGCCGTGTTATTTTTATTTTTATTTCTACATCTTTTTCCCTTTTTTATATATATTACCTTCCTACATCTTTTTGGTCATATCCCTGCATCATCGTGCCGCTGCTGTAAAGTTATTTTTTCATTCTTTTGCTGGCATTCAATTGTAAAATCTTCATTGTTTTTGTAAGGGCAGGGATATGTTTAGGATTAGTGACCTTGCCTATTAATTTTTTGTTTCTTTTGGTCAATCTGAAATGCTTTTATTTTTTGTTACCAATTTTTGACTTTTGTAAAGTTACAACAATATATATAGTAATGAATAGGTTCTATTTCAGTTGAACCTTTTTATTCCCACCACCTTGTTTATCTGATCATTGGTTCTCCTACAATAATACTATGCCATGCAAATGAAAATACCTTTTGCAAACGTGGCATTGAAAGCATCTGATTGTTGCAAACTTGATCCTAGTGTATGATGGTGCTACTATCAAATTGCTGCTGTTGTATGAAGCAGCACTACTGCAACAAAAACTGCACGTGAAAAAATTTTGGCTTCTTTATATATCATCCATAGCATAAAAATAGGTGCTGTCCATTTTATAGCGTTTATTAGTATCCATACGTGTCCGTGCTTTCCAGATACTAGATGGTGAAAGTACTATTTATCTGGGCCACATGACCAAACAGATTCACTGGTTGGATGATGTGGCTCTTACCACCGGATTTATCTACAGTGCTCCTAAAAATTGGGAGGGCATGATGTATCATTCATTTTGACCATGGGTTTCTTAGTTTAGAAATAAGATTGAAGAAAATAAAATTTTATCAGAGGCTGAAAATCATTCTCCTCCTTCTATATCTAAGCTTTTAGGTGTATCATGGAATCCTATCACTTGTAGAACTGCCGAAAGACTTGCAAACTTTGCCATTCAAGGGTACTTCAAACCGAAATAAGCTTTGCTTGTGCTTAGGATGGTGTTTTAAGGGCTATGCAACCTAATCTACAACTAATGTATGCTTCAATCTGTTGCTGTTCCTTGATGTATTTCTTTTATTATTTTATTTTATTATTACTTTTATGTCATGTTCAAATCCAATCTTTGATACGTTTCCCCATAAAAAAATTAAAAAAATAAAATCAAATCTTTGATATTATCCTTCTATTGCATTCTAATCTTTGTTTTTTAGAGCTGGCAGAGCAGGAGTTACATCCTGTTGAACCTGGATGGCCCATTCAATGGGATAAGAAATTGGATACCAATTAGGTTTCATACCTGAAAAGCCTAACTTTGGGTGAATCATAAATAAGAGTTGAGTTCTATCCAGAAATCCCACAAATGTTACGTACAAATAATATTACTCAAAAAATTAAGAGAAACGAATAGTTGAAAAGTAACTTAAAAGAAGGGAAAAGTGAATTGCCATTTTTAAAGGTCAAAGTATGCTAAAATCTATCTCAAGGGTAAACAAAATTACGTAAATTTTGAGGGTGGAGTTTTGATTCTTTTTCAATCAAATTGTGGTCCAAATACTTCAATTGCATTATCAATACGAACACATAAGGTGCTTTGATTTGCTTAGGTCTTCTTATTTCCTATGAGGAAAAGTGCAAACATTCGTTTTTTCTTTCTGATCACCTTTGTTTTTACTATGATGTGTATTACTTGGAGTCAACCTAAAATTAATGAAAGGAACTCATGTTTCATGACATGTAACTTTTATGTGCTACAATAATCGGCCACTGATAGGAACTTCAAGTTTTCTTAGTCTGAAGATTGAATTTTGTTTTTCGGCCAGCCCACTCGGAATTCACATGGCTCTGGCCCCAACAGTTTTGACCAATAGCACAAGCACAAGGGTTGCGACCCAAGTACTAGAGCTACCCCAACACAAAGGGTTTGGGACCATGCTGCTATTGGACCACCCTATAGGCTAAATTGCACAGCCATCACAGTTGTAATCTCACTAATTGTAACGTGATAATCTCACGGTCCAGAATAATAGGCCTCAAATTATGATTGTGGATTTGGATAAGCTTTGGTCACAAGAGAACAGATAAAGGAGTTTCTTTTTCTAGGTTTGTCATTCTGGTCCATGCAGTGTGGAGTATTGGTGTAATACCCCACAAGGTTCACCTGAAATGCTCACCAATTGTTGGTCCATTCCCAGTGGTGTTAAGGTCCTCCCCCTAGCTATGAAAATCAATATCTCTCACTATCCTAGCACTCCTAGTTGTGGAAATTTCCTTAGCATTCACATTTTGGTTATATTTGGATTCACTGTAGCATATGGCAATCCGGCATATTGTTGGACCCATTTTTATTTGCCTCAATTATAATAACATGAGTGTTATATTTTGAAAGGTCTTATATTCATATATTTGGAGCAATGCTTTTATTCTTTTTGATTGTTTATCAATGGCTTGCACGAATTGATATTTTGGTTTGCGGTAAAGCCTAGGACCACACTGTGGGCTTTCGGAGGGGTCTCCGAATAAGATTTCTATAAGACTTAAATGCTACGTGCGAGAGGGGATAAGAATAGAGGGGGAAAAATTGAATTGGAGAGTATTTGTAGAGATTCAACCCCATTATTCTTCTTACATTTGTCTAGTTCTTACCAGCTAAGCTACTTGTATGGGACTGTATAAATTAATTTTTAGCCTTGTGCATTACTGCATTTAGGATGATATCATAATTCTTTCCGTAAATTTTTAAATTGATTTAATTTTGATGTATAAAAGAGTAATGTGCGCAGCAAAAAGGAAAATGTCTACTATAATTTATATATTAAAATGTAATGAGAATTAAGGATGCTACTTACGTAAGTTGTGAAGTCTACTAAAAAATTAAAAATATCAAATTACTTTTGTGAAAATTCTTTTAGCGAAAATTCTAATAATAACAAATATAGATCTAAAAACAAAGTTCTTCAAAAGTAAAAGCGTGCCAGTGATTTGTTTAAAAAAAATTATTCGATGATAATTTTGAGTATTGTTTTCTCAATTTTTATTATAAAAAGCTTAAATTAATTGTATTTTTGATAAAGAATAAACATGAAATTAAATCATCCTTTTTAAATGAGTGCTTATCTATAGAAAAATTTAATTCCTTAAATAAAAAAACAACGAAATTTTCAGCGGCATTTGTTTTTTCCTAACGATATATTGTTAAAAATTATTGCTCCAATTAAGTGTTTAGACGGAAAAAGATTATGCAAGAAACAAAAATATCGGTAAATATCACAGACTTATGCATCAAATTCAAAGAAGAATAATCATATGTATAATTTATTTTTATTTAATTTGTGCATTGATACATTACATCCATGGTCCAAAAAAATGGAAACGTTACATCTATCCCAAAAGTTCTTCATACAGGACAAGATTTCATTTTATACACGATGCAAATCTCCATTCAGACCATCGAGTGTGTGGAAGTTTCCACACGAGGAATCACGGAAATGGATACCCAAAAAAATAAGAAATCGCAGAAATGGAAGGGACAAATCAACACAAATTATGAAAATGACTGTGATTATAAGATAACATCTCTAGGTATAGAAGGAATTTTTTGTTTCTTTGATGTATAATTTTTTAATTACTATAATTAATTTTTCATAAAAAATTTAAAAACAAATATAAAAATAAAAGTATAAAATATAAACATATTATCATTCATTTAAAATTCAAAGACAAATATAAAAATATAATATTGTAATAAATTTTATTATTTATTTTACATTTTAACCAAAAATATTAAACTACGAATTAACTTGGATTTGTCGAGTCCTGAGAAGGATCAAACTTGCTAATAGCCTATTTATGCAAGCCCATAAAGCAAATGTTTGGACATGTTACTTAGAAGCTTTCAGTTATCATTAATGAGTGTGGATTTGTCAAAATGATCATGCCAACCATAGCCAATGATCAACTAGGTAGCAAAGGCAATCGCCATCATGAAATTCCTTGTCACGATTATAAGAGATGCAATCTGTACTCTGAGCTTTGTCTTACTCGAATTAATATGATGGGAGGATAAGTCCAATTTGGTCATTTTCAATTTGCACATGGCTCCAAGTATGCGTCCCCCGCCACGACTTTCCAAAATAGATATGAAAGATATGTCCCTATCTATATGTATGCACACATTTTATCGTGGTTGCAAAAAATTTGTGGTTTGGGTTGAGGAAACAATTGAAGACACTGAACTTGAACCCGTTCCTTCAGTTTGACGGTTTTGTGACAATGGAAGAAGAATACTCACTCTCTGGCGGGCCTTAATTCTTGCTGATAAAGTTAGGAGCTGGTAAACACCTTCTACCGAATGTATGGCCACCGTAATTTTTGTTTAGTTTTAATAATCAATTATTTTAATTAATTGAGAACATTAGTTGTGAAAGGTCCATTGCATTTCTTCTTGGGAATTGACCATACGATTTCAGATTGAAAGGGATGATTAAGTAAAATTCTAATTAAAGTAATGACTTCTATTTAAAATGTTAATATTATAAATAAATATCGCTTAGAATTACATCTTTACCTTACGATCAACCACTTTTTATTGTGGTTCATTTTTTTTTTAATTCACATAGAAATCACTTTATACTTTAATTTTATTTTCTTGTTAATTGAAGTATACATAAAACAATATTAAATTAGTGTAAAATTTAATTTCAATGCAATATTTATATATAAAGTATATTTCGATGCAACAAAAAAAGTTTTTTTTTTTTTTTTAGTCTTTGACCACCGGTATCCAATTAACCTTTGACCCACCGACTACATCCAGCTCAAAGAACTAAAGAACCTATTGGGCAGCCTCTATCAATTGATTAAGGGATTAGAGCTCTCTACCACTCCAACCAAATATGTACTAGTGATGCAACAAAAGACTTTGAAAAATACTTATTCAAAAACAAAGCTCATTAATGTATTGATGATCTTGATTTGCACCAATACTAATGGGCATTTTTCCTGCATTGAGTTGAAAAGAAAAAAACACTTGCATTGACTAATCATATTCAAGCTCTGGTCAAAACGCAATATTAATGAGTATGTTAATTATTTTATAATTAACGGTCTCATACAAAGTCTAAATATTCCAATTTGTACTTTAAGCAGCCCTTCCATGTGGTCTCATGTGTTTCTCCGGAGAGTCCACATTGCTCTCTGGTGATGATATATATCTCTTCTCGTATAAGTGTATGGTCAAATAGGTTTTCATATGACGCAGTTAATAACAATAATAATGATTCACAAGCATCTCACACTAATTCAGCCATGTTCTTCCCTTTATTTTGGTAAACGGCCGGTCATGTTCCAAGTGTATTCTGTTCCTTTCCCCCCGACCAGTTGAGATATGTATAATTAGTTTATGGGAAAAAAAAATATGGATTTAATTTGTATGCATTAACAGTGTAAAACTGTTTTACACCGTCATCCAATTATATTCTCCCATTTGCATAATTTTTGAAGTAGTGGGGATGACAGTCATGTATGTTTGCTTATGTGGCAGTATATGATTGGATGATAGTGTAAAATAGTTTTATAGTGTTAATGCATACAAATTAAATTCAAAAAATATTGATGTGTTTTTTAATTTTAGTTCAATGATCCCTTTAGTGCAATTAATAGGAGAAAAGTCAAAATAGTTGCAGCAAGCTTCTAACATTAAGTAACTATACACTTGGTCAAATAATCCAACAAAATCGAAAACCGTATTTCTTTCTCGTGGGTGTATCTTTGTAGCTATTGCTGGTTTCATTTTGTCGTGTACTTGTATAATGTAAATAATTTATTTGTAATTAAAATCGTTTATAAAATTTATTGTGCACATATGAATTGCTGATCAAAACATTATAGTACCAGATTTTGCTATATATATAATCTTAAAACAACATTTTAATAATCATTTTAATATTATATAAAGAAAATAATTAAAGAAGTAGTTCTGTTTAAAATATTAAAGGTATAAAGAAAATTAATACTTTATTTATTAACCAAAATGATTGGATAGAAAAAATTTAATTAGAATAACTCTAAATCCTTTAATCTTTATGAGAATATTCTTAATTATTAAATAGAAAGTACTAAATTATATTCTTCATGAGAATATTATTGAAATATTTCTATTTTACTTAATATTTTTAGGAAACATTAGAAGGTATTTAATACTTCTTTCAAATATTAAAAGAATTATTAAGAAAGTGTTTTAAAAAAAATAAGCGAAACTCTTATAATATGTGCATACTAGCAGGCAGAACTCGTCAAAAGAACAATGTCTTCGTCCCTTATATCATATCGATCATTTATGAAGAAAGATTTGAGCTTATCTCCGAAGATGGAATTCAAGGATATTTTAGTTGGAGTGAAAAACAGGTTACGAAAAACGACGGTGAACATGTTTTCGATTTATTGTGTTTAATTTTACTTTTCTTACTTTTTATGTTTGGGTTTTGCCCTTCTCTTTTTATTTTCTGTTTATAATATATATGTTCAGGTGCTCTCCCTGAGTAGTGAACTTTATTAAAAAGGAACATGTCAAAAAAAAAAAACTTTATTTAAAAGGAAAAGGTTTTGTACATTGGTAGTGAGGTTTATTATTTTACTTCTTTTTTTAATATTAAAAGCATAATTTTAAAAATTGACTTTAACTGAAATGCGTGTAACTAATTCAAAAGTATTTATATCATAATTTTATTTTTTTGATATTTAAGTCACTTGTACAGTTCTTTTACATTCTGTTGTTAGTATGTCGAATTATATGAAATCAAAGAAAAGAAAGAATATGCAGGGCAATTCGATTACGTATCGATTTATAAAAGAAAAAAATGATGCAATTTTGTATAAATTAAAAGAAAAATCTGTATTCCCCTAGGTTTTCTGTAGTATTACTCATGTACTAGAAGTAAACAAACTACTTCACCAAAAACAAAAGAGAAGAAAACAAACATAAAAATGGTCATAAATCTCATTAGATTCCTGAAACATGTCACACAACGATATATACAAGTGTATGATCTTGTAACTAAGACAGTATTGTGTTTATTGATACTCCTGTCGGTTGTGAATATGACATTATTGTTTTCTAAAAAGATAAAAAAATATTTCTCTATTAATTGATACGCGGTGGTGTAATTAGATTCAAATCCCCTAATATATACTACTTTAGTCTTAAATATTATTAAATATTCTGATTCAAACTATTTTGTAGTATTCAAATACTATTGTAAATATTAAACGAGTTTGATTTTAGGGTTTAATTTGCATACACTGACAATATAAAATATTTTTACACTGTCTTTAAATCTTGTGCTACTATATAAGTAAGCATGCATAATTCTCACCTTCACTACTCCAAAAATTATGCAAATAGAAGAATATAATTGGATGACAGTATAAAACAGTTTTACACTCAGCACAAACAAACTAAATTCTTGATTTTAACTAACAGTAGGGATAAATTTTTGTACATAATTATAAACGTAAAGAGTTTAATTATTTAATACTAGTTATTATCACAATCAAAATATTGGGGTCGTTTGGTTAAGATTCCAGGATAAATACTTCTTAAAAAATAGAAGTAGAAGCAGAAGTAAAAGTAAAAGCAGAAAATTATTTTACGTTTGGATATAACTGTATAGGTACCTTTTATCAAAATTAGAAGTTATTCAATTATTTGAATGTAATAAATATAGAAGTACTTTATTTAATAAAAATATGATTAAGGATATGGAAAGAGAGAGAGAGGATGAAAGTGAGAAGAGAGTGATAGTTTTTAAAAATTTTAAGGATAAAATCATAATTAAGTGGGAAGAAAGTGGTTGCAAATTTTAAGGAGTAATATTTTCTCTCTTCTACTGCTTCTGCTTCTGCAAAAAATAACTCTCTATCTGCCTCTTAAAAAATCAGAAAAATTAATTATTTTCTGATTCTGCTTTTTTTTAGAAGCACAAACAAATAATATTAAAAGTTTTATAAATACTTTTAAAAAAATTTAAGATAAAGTACTTTTTTTATATTAGAAGCATAAACAAACGCACCCATTTTTAATAATGGAGACGTACGTTATTAAATGAAAATGAAAAGTTAACCCTAATAATAAGCTAAAAAAGAACTCATTAATTGTTACACGATTTATGAAAATAATTTAATATAAACTAAAGCCCTAAAATATATATTAACAAGAAAAATAAGGAGTTAAGGGAATCTTTTAACATTTTAGATTTGGGTATCCGTAGGTTGAATTAATCGGACTTTGGAGTGCTTTTTTGACCCAATTCACTTATTCAAATAGTGGATTGAATTAAATTAAGTTAGATTAGATTGAATAAATTTTTCATTTCAATCCGACCTAACCCAACTGCCACTCTTGAGTGGGTTGGGGTTGGGTCAAATTAAACTTATGAATCCAATATATATTTAAAAGAAATTATCTATTAAAATATATATATATACACACACACACACACAAGTTCTAATATAAATATCAAATCTTTTAACGGGTATGATAACTTAAGTCTCAACAACATGCATATATTTAAGAAAACATTCATAAGTCCTAAAACATTCAAGAAAGTATGCATAAATAATAAAAGCTTTCAAGTAAGCACGCATAAATCCTAATAATTTTCAAGAAGACATATATAAGTCCTAAACACATAACTTTTATGAGTGAGTTGAAGTTGGCATCATCATATATAATATATAAATTGACATAACTATTAACTTTACTCTCATTTTTTCAAGGCATTCACTATTGTCCAAATGATTTATTGCGTTCTCATTGCAATGACCCATTAGATGCTTCATAAACTTCTCAACTCTATTCTCTTTAGTCATTGTGACCATAATTAATGCCTATACATAAATATAATGGAAACTACAGAAAAGTTAGGGGAAAACATCCTAAAATGCCAAAACACCACAATGCATTGCATGGTCTTTTTTTTTTTTTTTCTTTTTACTCTAAAATAATTCTTTAAGCCCAATAAAAATAGTTCTTCAAACCCAACAAAAAAAGCTCATTACATTACACATATTTTAAATAAGTTTGAGACCACTCAAAAAAAAAAATTGATGGATTGAGCCGAGTTATATGAGTTGAAAAATTCCAAATCCACACCCGTCCATACCTTACACGTTATAGATTTTTCAATTCAACCCAAGCCATCGACCTATGTGGCATGGATACTTTAAAATAGTCAACGTATCCGTATCCGATACATGTCGTATCGGATATTTTACAGATGCTTTTAGATACTTCTAGTTTTATTTTAAAAATTTATTTTATTTTTTGGTATTTTTATACCTATATAAATGAAAATTCTAAAGCAATCAATAAAATAAATGCATTTTAATACGTTTACAAGAATTTATGCTAATATTCAAATTATTATTCCTTTATTTTAATTTAAGATTTATGTTTTTTTATTAATTTTTTTACTAATTTTATATATTATACTATAACCATATCATGTCTTATAATTTTTAAACTTATTATATCCCTATATTCGTGTTATATTACATCCGTATCTTGTATCTATATTTGTGCTTCATAGCCATCGACCCTACCTAAAACCTTAATATCATTTTGTCTGTGCTAGCAAAAGGCTATAACAATTAGATTTTTCTTTTGTACCTAAACTGAAAAAATGTTGTAGCAAGATATGGATTTGACTACTCAAATTTAAATCTTGAATTAATTAACATTAAGATTATCAATTTATCATATATATCAGGCAAAAAAAGATGTAATCATAAGATAGATTAAAAATTATTTTTTATGAGAAAAATCTATATCTGAATTAACAAAAATTTTTTTCTCGAAATACTCTTATTCTTAAAAAAAATATGAAATAGACTTTACAATCAGGACTCAGTCATGAAATTATTAATAAATTTATAAAAATAAAAAAAAGAGTTATAAAATTTTCATATCTTAAAATATGGCTTAACATATTAAAATAAATATGTTTTTACCTTATAAATGCAACTTATATATACATATAAGTAAAATTAACAGTTCAATTTCATATATAAGTTTATCCAGATAAAAAACAAAATCATGTACAAGTCTATATTACTTTTTGTACGATTTTTTAATGTAATTATTGTAAGAGTTAAATACTTTTAACAACATAACAAATATATAATTAAATGATTATATAAAAAAATTATATTAACATTATATTAAAATCATAATATAATTTTATACTAGAAACTCATCCAAATAATTTCATAAACGAGAAAATGAAATTAAGTCATATAATTATCAAATTATGACAAAAGTCTTCGGACTGTAATCCATAGAATTAAAAGTAATTTTTTATTAATTTATTACACTTAGAAAAAAATATAAAAAAAATCTTTTTAGAATGTTTTTCAAAGAAAATGAGAACAATGTAATTAAAACACATATTAAACTTTTATTTATTAAATTTAAAAAACAATAGATTCAAAAATTTAGCACAACCTATGTAACCAATGAAAAATGTCAACTTGTTAAAGGACGGTTACGATTATTTCTAGGCGACGACACCGCTGATGTTTTGTACACACACACACACACACACTTCACATCGCTTGCTAGTCCCGTCGCTGAGCCTCAGATGATGCCTACCATGTGTGCTACAAAAAATGACGCAAACGCGTTACAAACTATGAATTTATATTATATACTTATAATTTAAGATTTCAATTTTAATATATAATGTTTTACATTATTAGTGGTTTATATAATATTTCTAAAAAAAATTATTTATTGCATAATGAGACGATACTGATAACTATATCGAATATAGTTATGGACTAGTCAAGTCGTCTAACCTTGGTCCTTCAACATGATCAATATATAGTAGCAGTCCCTTTCATTGGAAAACAAATTATTATAGGATAAACCCAACAACATAATAATGGAGATGGTATGGTTCATAACTTCTCTCAAGATAGATAAATATATAATAAATTAAGTGCATGTAAAGTGGGAAGGGATACGTGGAACGTGCATGAATCTTGTTGCGCCTAAAACGTCCACGTAGACATTTTAGAGTTCGAAAACTTGGCCTTCTCGAGACAAAGCCTAGAGATTCTATAAGTATAGCGTAACACAATTCACTCTCTCTCTCTCTCTCTCTCTCTCTCTCTCGGTTCTGACACTTGGAATTTTCAAGGAATTATAACAGTATAAAATTCTCAGTACGTGCCCGAGGAGAGCCTATGAAGTATGAACAAGTGAAAATGCGGCCTTTAGTTTGTAATCGGCGCATGGTAGCGTACATTGTTCTATTCAATGCATATGTTGAGCACATAATTCAAGCGTGTTCCATTTCACATAACACATACAACAATTAACAAGATTATGCTAACTTAATTACTGCTCCCAATATATGGGAAGGTTGATCTACGGCCTTAATTTGTTTGCAGTTATCAATCAATCCGTAGTTAACGTACGTAATTACTACTAATATATATACTACTATAAATATCGATATGTTTTGTGACTTTGATCAGCAGAGAACAAGGGCAACCTATAGACAGATATGGAAGTTAATTAAAATTAAACTATGTGGAACACCATGTTCAGCTCGAATTAATCCCAAATTTTAAAGAGACCTTACCTAAATCTGTGTGTGGAACGTGAGGATTTGCTATAACCATGGAAGAGTGACCGTGAGGGCGGCACCTAGGAATAAGAGAATGGGAATTTAAATTAAAAAATAACCACAATTTATGGTGAGGAAGCTTAAAATAAGGGCAACACATGCCAAATGCAAAGCCGTGGTCGTGCCAGGTGCAATGCCCCAAACATGGTATGCAGCTGACTGATGCGGGGGATGACTTCAAACTTGGTTCAAAATTGTCTTACTCAACTCGTCAAAACTTGGTTAAAAAACATAACCGATTTAGAATTGTCATTGCTAATGAAGGGTCGAAAGTGTTTCTTAACAAAACCCTTGATTAAATTAATTCAAATGCGCCGTGAGTAGGGCTTGATTATTGAGTTTTATTGTGTATTTTTTTTAAACAGGATTATTGAGTTTTATTGTTGATGGGTAATATACAAATATTTCTATAGTGTTCACTGAACTCATAAGTATGTGGTAACCTTTAAACTGAAGCAAGTTTTTTCCTCAACCTATAATTTTATGTTACTTAAAAAAAATTCTCATGCTCTTTAACAGGTTCTATTATTGACAACTAAAATGTATTTTTTTAGGTTAGTTTGAATTTTAAGTTAAGGAGAAGACTCATTCTAATCTAGAGCCATGGCATACTTTTACTTGAAAATATTTACAAATACCTCACCAACAAAAAAAAAAAAAGTTAAACTCATCATAAATTTATAATGATATATAAATAAAAGGCTAATTAGGTACACCAACTTACATAAAAGACTAAAAGGTATATATGTCATCACATAGAAAAGAATTGAATCTTTAGTGTCTAGTATTTGGTTTACCACTTTGTAAATATTATTTTTTTAGACCATGAGATGTTTTTATAAATTCAATTCCTTTAAACTTCCTATAACATTATCCCTATCCAACTGCAAGGAGAACAAAGTTATCCGGTCTCCCTATAAAAATTGTTTGGAATTCGAACGCGTGTCATCATTATAGGAAGTCAAAGATACCTTCGATGACTATTCCCTTGTGGTTATAAATATTTTCTTTTTAATACAATATCGCAGCAATTATTTTTTGGATAATTAAAAGGAAGATTGCTCAAAATCAGACTAAGTGAGATTAGAAGAGTACAAATACAGATTATAAAAGAGCACAAAAGAAATTAATATAAAAATACCCCTCAAGCAGCTTAAGACTACCCCCTATCAAACATTAATTATAAGGATCTATAAATGTCATCTCAAAAGAAATTAGGCTTGAACTTCTATTCTATCGATACTAAGATTGATTCCAGCACAACAATTCCAACACTAGATTTGCTTGAAGACCATCGAAAAAACTATGCACGCTAGAGCCTAAAACTCCGAGCACTATTGATATAGACAAAGAGGATCACTCCACAACCATCAAAACAACACCACTCTAGGAACAAAAGCAATTGATTTCCTTATATTGTTGACATCAATGGATTAGCAAATTACCTCTTTAAGGACTTAATTATCACAGGCTTGTCCAATCTCACTTGAGATGAAGGAATTAACAACAGTACATCGAAGTCACACCCACAAAAGCCTTGCTTAATCAGCCACTCTATCAACACTGCTACCATACTAAAACTAAATGCAAATAAAGCACTCCCCCAGCATGTGTTCAAGACTAAGCATTAACCAACCATACAACCAAGGAATAATACACCACAACACAGCTTATTCTTCAAAATGTCACATAAAAATGAAACAAGGTTGATCATATAAGAAAAACAAAAAAATCAAAAAACTTAATAAAAATGTACTTTCGTAGACGCTACCACCCATGCCTCAGAAACATCACACTTTTTAGAACAAACCAATTTCTCCCCCCTTACAAACCAACAGCAACTTCTTCCTTTATTCATAAATTAGTTAAAGTTAATCATTGTTAAAAGTCGCATAATTGCTACTATGCATCTAAAGTGGTGTATATATAGATATATACAGTAAATACATAAAATAAAGAAATTAATTTCTATGTATTTGTAAAATAATTTTATATATTATAATTTATTATTTTTTTTCAAATTCTATTAATTGATAGTATATAATTATTTTATACCTTCAATACCTTAGAATTAAATAGGCCTAACTCAATTTCTTTACGCATAAAACTGAATATCTAGAATATGAAATTTGCACAATTAGATATTTATGGATAGTCTAATATAGATTTGATACAATCTTCAATCTTAAAATTGAGTAAGTCTAACTTAACTTAAATATTAATTCTTAAAATAAATATTATCTAAATATTTATAAAAATTATCTAATCCATATGTTTGGCCAATGTGAAACTCAACAAAATGCATAGAAATTAAATCCCAAAACAAAACGTGTGTATAATCGGACGCCATTTATCCATTGCTTAGTGTGATGGAAAAAATGGAACATGTATTATTCCGAAAGTATTTTTTACATATATATTTATGATTTATGATTAGTCTACGGTCTACTCTCTGTACATGTCAGAATGTGTATGCCTAAAACATTTGACCATTGATTGATTAATTGATAATGTTTCATAGGAAGACGATTTTAAACTACATGCCCTTACATAGCAGCATTAATAAGTCACATTTTCTAATATCATTATAATTAGTTAGCTAAATTAGAATGGAAGTGTGTAGAAAAATAGGATAAAATTAAAGGTAATTCAATAATAATAACTGCACGAATAACAAGTCATATTGTTTATGTAGTATTTTTTTTTTTCGAGAAAGAGAACTTTATTAATAAAGAAGTCTAAAATACCTACAAGTTGGAAAGATGTATCAAATTTAAATCTAATATTAGCTTTGTTAAATGGGAGTAGCTTATCTAATTAATTTTCGCTCAAATATTATTATAATTTAAGTTCAATTTTTAAATTTTTTTTGCCGATAGATAATCTTTATATATCTTTATAAACGTTTGATAAGTTTAAAAATATATCTTGAATATGTACTAAAGAGTCTCCCCTCAATATAAGTTTTTCTTTATTTGTATATACAACAATTTAAAATATTGGCTTTTGTATTTGTTTGTCATGTCGTTAATAGGTAAGATACATTAATTTTGATCAAAATGATTCCATCTCTATAATGGCTTCCATGACAAAAATCCCACCCTATAACAAATCGCAGATATTTTAATACCAATCATCATATTTACTAAGATTTGGTTCTCTTATCATAGCAGATCCAAACACATGGCAGAAAATATTCCGTTCGAAAAAAAAAGTTGGTATAATTTTGTAACTGTAGCATCAATGAGAGTTATTAGTTGGTCACATGAGATAAAAGAACAAGAAGGCATATTTTAAGAAAACGAAGATTTTCTAACATCTTCTTAAGGTTCTTATTACGACCTTATAGATTCTTTTTAGATTTTTTTTTTTTTTTTGCGTGTTTATACTTTATTTTTCATGACGATAATTGTGCTCTGCCATGTGACAACTGCATTTCTGTTCTCAAATACTATGACTGTCTGCTCGCCACCATGACATTCGGACTTGAGATCAATCTCTCTCATTGCTTGTTCATGCCTGCATTGATTAATATAAGCAGATTAATATTAATATTAGTTATTGGTTAACAAGTTAATAGCTTCGTGACACGTACTCAATTTCAAAATTCAGTGATTGCTCTGTGATGTATTATTGGGAATATTTACTTTATCGTATTATTAACGTTCATACATGAGGAGAAATTTATAAATAATTTAAATTAAAATTTAATTTTTATATACTATTAGATGTAATTATATATAGCTATGCCATTAGAATCATTTGATTTTTATTATAACTTCTTTAAAATTCATATAAAAAAATATGATATTATTGATTGATAGTATGCAATACTTTATAATATATTAAAAATAATCTCTTTAAAATATTGTAAATCACAGTGTAAACATTTTATCGATTAGTTAATGAGAATGGTCTTAATAAAATCAAATAACGGGGATTAATAAAAGGCCTCGACTTTCTTGCTAATAATTCATCTATAAGTATCACACAAACTCTTGCTAACTTGACCCAAAAAAAGGAAAAAAAAAAACTCTTGCTATTTTTTTGTTTTTTAGAAAATATATTATTGATTGAAGAGACATGCATTCAACATCTAGCAGTTGTTTTAATCATTTGAGAAAAATTGTAGTGTAAAACTTATTTATCTTACATATATATATATATATATAATTAAGCTGAGCTTTCAACAAGAAAAGAGCCACGATAACATAAAAAATTACAAGAGCTCAAACCAAAACAAAGACCACAAGGGGGAAAAAGAAAAGAAAATGTAAAAAACCAGAATCAGAGAACACCAAAACAGCACCAACACATAATGCAACAACCCATCCAATTCAAGATCACCAGCAGCAAAACTTCCACAGATAAACACCACCCAAGCAAAATATGTGGCATAAGAAGAAGCCTCCACCTATAATTACTAGTTCCACTTCACCACGTACCATTTGGAAACCACCAGAGCAGGATGAACACACCAAATACTAATTTATATATACTATAACTCACGAAAAAAACATAGATGCATTGTACATTAAATAAATAAAAAGTTTTGCATGACTTTAATTTATTGTTAAGATTTTAAGCACCAACGATGAAGTTTTATACTGTCAATTAAACGAAGATCATGTAAATAAAAAGACTTAGTTTGACTTTAATTAAAATTAAATTTAGGTCAAGATGTGGCATCAAGTCAAATATCGTGATTTCTCATTTAATCTATTATTAGTGGTCTCTTTGAATTTGAGTTTTCTATGACTGCTCTAATATTTTTGTTTATCTAAACTAATTTATTGGACTTCAATTAATTTGATTTGAGTTAGGTCTATTCACTATGAAGATAAAGCCATCCTAGCATTAAGTTTTTCTATCCACAAAATTCGAATTGAGTTGGCTTAGAGCTCTAACATTTATATGTTGTACAATTAATTATTGAAAAAAAATATATGTTGTACAATTATTCTAATGATGTTTTCAACTTAATTTACACATATTGTGTAAATTAAAGCTATGGATAATTTTCTGGTAAGGTAGATGTAAGTTTTTTTTTTTCGCCCTAAATAGTAACAAACATCCAAAAGATAAGTGAAAATTTATACACCCTAAATATAAATAATAATTATCGACGGTAAAGCGTTTGAAGTTGTGGGTGCCATCACTATGCGCCAACCGTTTACATATATAATATATGTCTGTGGAAGTTGAGCGGGAGAGCTCAAAGTTTCGTAAAAATGTTATTGCAATGATCTGTTGGGACCCTTTCTTAATCATGAACTGAACCTAACCCGAGAATATGGAAATATTTATACTCCGTAGTTGACCAAGAAGAAATTTGCGGCATTTGATGGCCCTAACTAACAAAGTGAGGCGAAAAAAAGAAAAGAAAAAGAGAAAGGTTATGTGAACAATATTTGTTTTCCTTGCATGCCTAAAAAAGTAGCTGAATGGAAATATTTATACTCCATAGTTGGCCAAGAAGAAATTTCCGGCCATTTGATGGCCCTAAACTAACAAAGTGCGGCAAAAATAAGAAAAGAAAAAAAAGAAAGGTTATGTGAAAATATTTTATATTGAATACCGTATCGATTCATCATCTATTTATTGTTGGGGAGGGTGAATACCTCACTTAAATTGAGTCTACACTATATCCGATGATGATGGGGTGTAAGTTGATACAATATCTAACATAAAATATGTTCTTATAATATTAAAAAAATGCACTTCTTCTGTTTCAATTTGTCTCACAATTTAGATAACTTAATATATTTTTAAATTAATGTATTTAAATAAAAATCTCAAAATTTTTCATCCAAAAATAAAAATCTCAAAATTTAGTGGGGGCACATGCCCCCAACTCCATATAAGCAAATCCACTTTGTGTTAACTCTATGACCACCTAAAAATTTCTTCAGAATTTGCAATATTTACAACAATTTTTTACAATTATTGTTTTTCTTTTAGAAAAAATTATATTGAAGAGATAGTTTGCTATAATTGAAAACAAGTTTTAAGTAACGTTTAATTGGTTCAAATGATTCGATATTTGTTTTGTATATGCAAACTCTCAAGTTCAAGTCTTATTGATAGGAAAAAAACTAGTAGTGTGATAGCTTCACACCTATAATAAATCGATCTAACTTGAATTAGATTAATTAAAATCCAATTAACTTTTGAATATTAGTTGTTCATATGAAAAAAAATTAAAATTTAACGAGTTTTTAAAAGAGGATAAAAATAAACGGTACAAATAACTCGTATGAAATATTTCACCAAACATTGTAACATGTTATTTTTTAAATTTTATTGTGATTTTCGGAAACATCCAATCATGTTTTTCGTAAATCTCGCTGTTTACACCACCCGCTTTTATTTTTCGTGATGAAACTCGTTGTTTGAACTCTAGGTCATATGATTTCACATTGATATTTGACATTTAATAGATCATTTGATTGGCAAGAAAAAAAGTCGAGTATTGACAAAATGGATTGAGAAAATATGCACCATTGGTTAAATGAAAGGGAGAATAGCTAACCATATAAGCTTATTAAGGTACAGGACCAATAACCATTCCTTTAACAAAAATATTGATTATTCAAACTATTGGTTAATTAATCATTTTTAATATGGTAATATTATTAGCTGTTCTCCTAAATCCTTCTTATATAAAATGAGTAGAGAGAAAATAAAAGGAAAAATAATAATAATAACAATAATAATAATAATAATAATAATAATAATAATAATAATAATATTATTAGTATTATCCTTTGAATTACACTGTATTATCACTTCAATTTCTTGAATTCTTGTTTAAATCCAAGGCATCATGATTATTCTGAAAGCAATGCATTTTGAAAAATGGCAACATTTTTCCATAAAAAATATAAAGACTTTCATTAATTATTACTAAGAACTTTTTTTGTTTGATAGTTATTGAAGAAGGCTCGAAGACTCTCAAAAAGAGAAAAGCCAAAGTAATATCTACCAATAAGAACAAAAAATAGAAAAACACCAGATAGTATGCCAATGTTGAAACTTGAAAGAGATCCAATTTGCTTTTAACAATTCTTTTTCTTATATGAAGTATCACATTTTATGAGTGTGGAACTATATTCAATTGAGTGTCTAATCCACGTAAGTATTTGAAAAACTTTGATTGACGATGACCAAATTGGAGACCTAACTAGTTTGGAGGATTTTTTTATTTTTTTATTGACTTTACATCATTTCATCAATGTCACCATTACAGTAATAAATTAAAATAATTGTCACTCATCTCTTCTTAATATATATATATATATATATTGAAGATCCATTAAATAGGAGTATTTTCTTGTTACTGTTAATCCCCCCCCCCCAAAAAACAAAAAAAAAACCTCTATTATTATCTACGATCAATCTTTAAATAATTAAGCATGTGATAAATGTGGTTAAGTGTATTATTACAAATTTATACCTTTTTAAGTTGTTAATTTTTTCACATCAAGTCATAGTATTTTTTTGGCGAATTGGTCATCCTTAATCTGAATTAAAAAAGATTAACATTAAGATGAGTTACCTTTTAATGTAGACTATGACTCTCATTAAAGCATATTATTCCATTAGTCATTTTATTCCAAACAAAACCATACTTATAGATTTTAGTATTCAGCTTGGCAAATTATAACATTTGATGACATGCAACTTTTGAATCAAACCTAAAAGAGACCTTTTGTTATGGTTAAGCACAAACATCGCCCTTATGCATTTTGCAAGAGACAGAGTACATGACCCAAAAACTTTTTGGTGACACGCCTCACTCGGTTTTCATCCCTCTCGAGCTCCAACATCAATCCACTGACTGAGAAATTTCTTAGCAGCAAAAACAAAGAGATTGAGTGCTGGAAAGTTGGAATGAGGACCAATAAATTATAAACTATCGTACACACCGCCATAGCCATATTGCAATACAAATGGGTTAACTTTCTGCTAAATTGAAGTTGGCAACTTAAATTTTAGCAATTCAAGTCAAAAGACACTAAACTTCGAAGAAGCTAGCTAGTGATGCATCATGTATCATATATATATGCCAATGATTTCGCCTTTCTTGGCGTTTCTTTAATTACGCGTGACTGATACTCATTATAGTCTACTTTACATGCAACTATAGTAATATTAATTAGCCAGGGTCCGCTAGCTGTGATAGTACTAAACATAGTTTATTCATACATATTTGTATATAAATATATATTCTTCCAGGAACGCGTTTAGTTATTTGTTATTTTATAAATATAGCAAGCAAATCATCCCCGCCGACTACAGAAAGCTTAATTAGCTAGCTAATTATTTATCTTGGACGAAAGCCCTGGGTAGGGTATGATATTAATTATACTAGTTTGCATACACAAAATAAATCAAAGAAAAGAATCAATAATTTGAGGGGTAGTATTTAAATTCAGATAGTAACGGCAGAAAAGGCCTTATGCAATATGGGGGCTAGTAAGCTGGCTGGGGAGCAATGCAAGGCTGGTGATGAGGAAAGATTAGGGATAAGAAATAATACACATATCCCTATCATATCATGCATATGGGATATGGGTAGCTAGCCAAAAGGAACATATATCTATGTCTATTCCTCTCTCATATCTCTTTGGTGTGTAGCCATTTGGAGGATTGTTGTTTGGAGCATTTGAAAGGATCATATAGTTAGTATGTACGACTGGAACAAGCAAGATTGGAATGGTATATGGTGGCTAGCTATAATATCATTCATTCATTCCAAAGCAAATTTAATAATATATACAAGACTTTTAGAGAAATAGTAGGCTCGTAATTTACGAAAAAAATTTTCCTCCACCATAGAGAAAATGAATTTTTTTTCCATGATTGTATTTCAATCATTGATTTTTCTCTCTCTCTCTTTTCCTCTCTCATTTTTTCAGGAAAAATCAAAGATGGAGATATAATATGGAGTATATTGCTCTTCCTCCATGGTAGAGGAAAGAATTTCTTGTAGCTTACAATATTTTTATGAAAAGGAGAGACTCCTACGAGTCCATGGCCTCTTGCACATGCTTCCCTCTCTTTCCCATGAAATTTTAACCACTTCTCAAATTGGAGGAGTGGGGTACCCCATGATTTTCTAAGAAAAAGCTATTCATATGCAGCCACAAAGTTGTACTTGCATGTATATATGGTCTATTTTGTACTTAGGAATTAAAATTAAAACCCTAACTAGAGCTAGTCAACTAGGTACTTCAGTTTATTAACAATAGTTCATTATCAACTCATGAAGGGGGGTTGTTAAGACCAACTTTAATTTAATTAGTATACTTTATCGTTGGAAGTTGAATTATGTAGTCAAGATTTTTTACAGTACACCGAAAGTGACACCAATCATTTCTCAACCTTCCATGTACCAATGAATTGTGTCAAAGCACTCCAACTCACAGATTCATATCTCCTTCCAATTAAAGTACCTGACGTGCAACTCGCCTATAGGATAACTTGATTATGCATGTCGTAAAAGCTAATAGTTCAAACGAAAAAACTATCTAGGCTAGATCGTAGTTCTGCGTGTATCCATTTTTTTTTCCAATCATTTTCATGATTTCTCTCACTTCGTAGTAACTAATATTTATTCATTCGTTTATTTAATTCATTACAATGTAGATTATAATCAACTTCGAACTAAGCATACATTGATTTATTTTAGTAAATGCAATATAAGAATTGTGAGCATGAAGAGGTTTTCCTCCATTCCTTTGCTACCGTGTAGATTTCAGTGATGCGAAGTAGCTATTTGTTAAATAATCAATTTGGCATTTTGTTAACGAGAAGAAACTAAAACAACAATGCTATATAACCAGAATTTATGTTAAAATGCGATATGTTAGAATATGTCAAAGTTTTAGGGAAACACAGTGAAAATGCAAAAAAAAAAAAGGAAAGAAAAATAATGAGTAGAAAATAAATGAATTGTGTTATATGATCATCCCCGTCTCCCGATAATTTGCCCGACATCCGGAAACAGACGGGGAAAAAAATTGTAAAAAGAATATAAAAAAATGCAAAAATCATGTGGGGGTGAAATAACACAGGGGATATCTAATGTTTCTGAGTTTTAGGTGTTCAAAGAGTATTTCTCAAAAAATAAAAATTAAAAAAAAAATCCACCCTATTATAATGCCATATGTATCGGACAACAAATTTCTAGCATATTGCTTCGCTCCGTGAAGCACTTTTCAAACTGAAAACCAAGAAAATGAATGCCATGTATATTAGACTAGGGTTTTTCCAAAACGCAGGGAGCTATGAGGATATTTTGTCTTGTATGGTTCGACGGCAGAGAGCGACTGTGGAAGTCAAGAGAGGCGAAATACATATAGTTTGCCAAATGGGGGAACGACACATGGCAGCGGTGCGTGAAAACGGCGTTGGCAGAATGGGCTTTGTGGGCCAAAACAGCCCAATGCCAGTGGTTTCGGCGTTGGGGTCCTGGATATTGCGTCGCCTGAGGCTCTCATTTCGCCTTGACTCATCCACTCCACGTGGGTCTGGCTGTCCTAGTCAGCATTTTTCCCTCCCATGTCAGCATCAAGCTATATTCAGATTATAGATTTTTCTTTGAGAGCCACGTTAACCTTGTGACGTGGACCGCCACTCTTCAGTGCCTCTCACCTTGGTGTAATTTACTTACTTTTCATAAACGAATTCTTTTCTTTTTTTAAAAAAAAATGTGTCCAGTTTAAAGTTACAATATGTTATAAGTGTAACTCTTAATAAACTTATAGTATTGCAAATTACTCATGAAGAATTATTGATTGAAGAAGTTAAATCTGGACTTCACACATGAAATATTTTGATTCTCATTTCTTACGCGTTAAACCAATATTGCTGACCTTTTGTGTCGATTACACAGTATGCCATGCTTTTTTTGTTTTTTTTTGGGAGGGGGGGGGGGGGAGCTATTTCTTCCTGGTTCATTTGAGCTTCCTCTCACTATCGAGTGGACCCAATAGAATGAGATGAGGGATGACATGTCACCGTCATAGCCCCCTAATTCTCATTCTTATTATCCCTTTGACCATGCTTAACATTATAGATCCCCCCCCCCCCTCCCTTCTCAAAATAATCTTGGGATTTAACACATCAACCCCTTGTTATGTTTTAAACCCTCCACGTATGCTACGTATGCTTATTAGTTATCACTGTAAAGGTGTCATACTCGAGTATTGAGTGCATGGAAATCCTATACCCTTCATGAGTGTCGATTGCCACCTGACTCGTTTTGTACACTGAAAGAACTCATATATTCTTTACCAAAAAAAAAAAAAAAGGGAAGCCCCATTGTGATTGTGACGATGAAACAAAACTCTCGAAGGAGAGAATAAATCCTCACAAAATTATATGCTAATCTTTTCACAATTTTTAAAACAAGTATAACGTAGTATAGGATCTAATAAAATAATGACACAGAGTATGATGTTATAAAGAATTCACACACCAGAAAAAATATAACGTAATAATAATATCCTAGAATAATGAAAACGGCTCGCCCAATAACACGGGCTCATGATTTGAGAATATGGAAGAGAAAAAAAGAGCATTAACTCCCCACTCCCATCAGCCACATGCATCTATCATAGCCGAAGCCAAGTCCCCTATTTAAGCCCCTCCAACCCCTTCCTCCTTCTCCATCCAATCCAAAACTCACATTCTCAAATAGCGTAACACAAAAAAACCAACCAACAACGCTTTCTCTCTTATCTCAACTTCCAAACCAACCTGTTTCAAACCACTTTGAAAAAAAAAAAAAAAACAACTAAGACACACAAACACAATCTTTCATCAAAATGGAGAACTTGTTTCGCCTAGTTGATCATGAGGACTTCTTCTCTCGCCGCTGCATTTGTGTCAATGGCCCTGTGATTGTAGGAGCAGGACCTTCTGGCCTTGCCACTGCAGCATGCCTTAGGGAACAAGGGGTACCCTTTGTTGTTCTCGAAAGACAAGACTGCATAGCCTCTTTGTGGCAAAAGAGAACCTATGACAGGTTAAAGCTTCACCTTCCAAAGCAATTTTGCCAGCTCCCTAAGCTTCAATTCCCTGAGAACTTCCCAGAGTACCCTACAAAGAAACAGTTCATAGAGTACCTTGAGTCCTATGCAAAACACTTCGAGATCAACCCTCAGTTCAATGAGTGTGTTCAGTCGGCGAGGTACGATGAGACCAGTGGCTTGTGGAGGGTCAAGACCATTTCTTCTAACACAAATGGACCAACCAGAAACGAGGTTGAGTACATTTGTAGTTGGCTTGTGGTGGCCACTGGTGAGAATGCGGAGTGTGTGATGCCTGAGATTGAAGGGCTTGGCGAGTTCAAAGGTGAGGTGATCCATGCTTGTGACTACAAGTCAGGGGAGAGCTTCAGGGGAAAGAAAGTTCTTGTTGTGGGGTGTGGTAATTCCGGCATGGAGCTCTCGCTTGATCTTGTAAACCACCAAGCCTCACCATCCATGGTTGCTCGTAGTTCGGTAAGTGTTGGTGTGTTTTGTTGTCCCAGTTTAGTCAGAAATTTTGTTGCCAAAATTATATGACATAACATTTGATTAATAAATAGGTCATACTCATATCACTTTATTTCATTTAATAACTATCATGATTTTCGTGGAAGATTCTGGCAATGTTTTAATGGCTTCTTTTCTTTTAATGGAATATGAAAGGAGGAATTTTGAGGGTGGAATCTAAGTGGGGTTGTTCTGTTTTTCACAAACAGGTTCATGTGTTACCAAGGGAGGTTCTTGGCAAGTCAACGTTTGAATGGACGGTTTTGATGCTTAGGTGGCTGCCACTCTGGCTTGTTGACAAGCTTCTGCTGATCCTGGCATGGTTTATTCTTGGCAACATAGAGAAGTACGGGCTGAAGAGGCCTTCAATGGGACCATTGGAGCTGAAGAACACAAAGGGGAAGACCCCTGTTTTGGACATTGGTACCTTGGAGAAAATCAGATCCGGTGGCATAAAAGTGGTGCCAGGAATCAAGAGGTTCAACGATGGTGAAGTTGAGCTTGTTAATGGTGAAAAGCTTGACGTTGACGCTGTTGTGCTTGCAACCGGATACCGCAGCAATGTCCCCTCTTGGCTTCAGGTGAGGATTTGTTCTGCATCTGTTGTTTTCAAATTTTCCAACAGTCAAAAAGGGAATTTTTTTTTTTTTTTTAAAAAAACTTTATTCTCATCACAGAAGATTGTGTCAGTTCTGAAAGCCTTTTGGGGGCAGAATTGGTTTTGTCCTTTTTCATATCACCTAGAGTTTTTTTTGTTTTTTTTTTTTTGTTTTTAACCCTTTTATTATTATTTTTTTTTTCAAAGTCTAGGACCTGTTTTAGAAGCTTCTTTTCTATGTATTTCGACTCTGATTAGTGATTATTAGTATCGAACTAATCTTGTTTTGGTTATGATATGTACAGGAAGGCGAATTCTTCTCCAAGAATGGGTACCCAAAGATGCCATTCCCTCATGGTTGGAAAGGAAGTGCTGGCCTTTATGCTGCTGGGCTCACAAAGAGAGGGCTCTCTGGTGCTTCATCTGATGCTGTGAAGATTGCTCAAGATATAGGCAAAGCATGGAAACAAAAGACCAAGCAAAAGAAGCAGCGCGCCACTGCTTGCCATAGGCGTTGCATTTCCCAGTTCTAAAATTTGCTAACACCTTCGAAAAGACATGCTAGTTGTGCTGCTTTTCCCTTTTAGTCTCAGAAATTTGGTCTTTGTATAAACAGAATAACAGTATCTTGTAAACAAACACACACACCAAAAAGACAAAACAGATAGCACAGTCAGAGCCCTCTCCTAAGACCCAACTTTTATATCTAGGTGGTCATTTTTAAGGATGATGAGGCTTTTTCACAATTCTTCTCTCTCTCTCTCTCTCTCTCTCTCTCTCTTTTTCGTATGTAGCTCATATATATGTAACAAGGAGTACCATACTTCGGTGATCATGTTAAATGATAGAATTTCAGCTTCATTTTCCATCTCTTGTTTTCTTTAAACTTTTTCAAGATTTGAAGGTCATCTGTGTCGGTAGATCTTTGCTTCTTTTGACAAAGAAGCTTGTGTTGCTGATTAGTAGTGAAAGTTATTTACCTTCATTCTCATATATAATAGCAAGGACGACTAATCGAATATACCGTTGGTTGCATGAGCCAGCATCTATGTTAATGTTATGGCCAATAGTTTTTGGTTACATTTGGCAATCCCATCACTTGATGAAGAGAAAGGCGAAAAGGTCACTAACTGCTTTCTATTTTGAGGCTTCATCTTTTGTTCATCATTATCAAGTCCTTTTCTTTGCTTCCACTTGCTTCCAACCATGAAATGATGTATACAAGGAAGGAAGGTACTGAAATCTGAGTGAAGAGCTTTTTCATAACACCCTTTATTGGCACGTTGGTGGAGATTTAACGCAGCAAGCCAACAAATTAACTGATGCAAATTTCTTCTCCGTAGGTTGAGTATCTTACACTGAATCTCTCATGTGATGTCAGGTCCATTATCCTGTTCATCTGACACATTTGACAAAAAGATGTTATAACTAATGTCGTCTTTTCTCAAAGTCGTAAATAAGTTGAGAGTCTTATTAGTTGAAGCATTAAATACGGGTCTTAAAATAAGATACTTGAATGAAGAAATAGATTGAGATTCTCCTTTGCTCAAAATAAATATAAAAGTACCCTATTAATATCTTCACCAATTTTTTTTTAATTTGAAATTTTTTACTCTTCTACAATAAAAAATGAATGGTGGAGATATTAATAGGACACTCTTCTATTTATTTTGAATAGAAGTGACCTTTATCTTAAAAAAATAAAGATATAAAAAA
The DNA here is from genome assembly GCA_031439595.1 of Pterocarpus santalinus. NCBI lineage: Eukaryota > Viridiplantae > Streptophyta > Magnoliopsida > Fabales > Fabaceae > Pterocarpus > Pterocarpus santalinus. The sequence goes on from CM062532.1 coordinate 68,133,146, forward strand.
ATTAAATTTTATAATATTGTACATTTATTTTTATTTTTTTACAAATAATGTATCTCCACATTTAAGTCCCTAATAAAGTAGTATAAAAATCAATTGTAGAAGCTATATCCATTTAATGCTTAGGTTTATTTTTAGATACTCTTAGAATGAGAAAAAAACTTTTATTTTGATCCACTTAATGCTTAACACTCCAATTTTATGATCATCATTATCTCTCATTATAATCACAATTAGAATAAAACTCCAAATGTGTCTTTAAAAGAGTGATGGAACAACATATTACTTTTCAAAAGATGTGTGATATCAATTTAGTTATCGAAAGAATTGTAATAATAATTTTATCCTTAAAGATTTATGATATTAATTTAGTCATCAAAAGATTAAATTTTATTTCAAATTAATCCAAATTTTTTAAAATTTTTTTGATTAATTTGAAATAAATTTTAATTTTTCAATGACCAAATTATTGTTATAACTTTTTCGATGACTAAGTTAATGTCATAACCCTTTTAAAGATTAAATTGATGTCTCACTACTTTTTTTGAGAACCAATTTAAGGTTGTACTCCTACAATTACAATACAATTGCTGAATTGTTAATATTGTATAATTTAGAGCAAAAGTTTTTCTTGTTCTCAAAACACTTAATAATGTCCCATCCTGGAATGGCTAGTGGCCCGCAGATTCAATGTTTATGATTGACAACTTATCCATAAACTTCAAACATCAGATGAATAGGGCCATAAAAGAGATTGCAGCTCAAGTCTATGGCACCCCCACAAGGCCACCACCACCTCTCTCTCATTCATTCCACCACTTAAGAATGGTTACATAAATATTCCTTTTAAGATTACTATATTGGGTTTGATCCACGTAGAGAAATGCTGAAAGCATTCAAACAAACCGCTGCCCTGCACATGCTTAAAGCTTGGAGCCACAAAAGATCTTGATGTAAATTACAGTCAATTCATTCTGTAAAGCATGGTTCCAAACTATAGTACAGTTCACATCACTATGAAGCTAATTATTAAGCCATACGAACTGAACGAATTTTTTTGTTTAAGGTTTATTAAATGCGATTAAAATTTACTCCTGATGATATGTCATTAGTAAATTATATGTGACATTAACGGACCTTAAAGTTGGACAATCGTTTCACTCATTACGCTTGTATATATGTTAAAAAAAAAATTTAAAAATGAAAATACAATGAGCCTCAATGAAATTTTCTCGACGGTAAAGTATTGAAAGGATGTTCTATAATGGAGATTTTGAATTTTTTATGTTCCATCAACCAATCCATACATGCATACATATATAAACTATATTAAAAAAATATGTGAGTTTTCAAATGGCATCACTTAGTGAACTTATTAATTTGTTGATATAATACAGACTACTTAAGTGCCGAATATTTAATAATAATTAAAAAAAAAAAGCGCCGAATGTGCATGATAACAATCTCTAATCAGAATTTTTTTTTTAACAAAAAATTTAGGTTTAATAGAATATTTACTCTAATATAGAATCAGAGCCTGCTTCTAAGTTTAATAAATATTTATATGACTCGTAAGTGAGGGAATCCAAAAATCGAATTAAGATCATGACAATATATAAGCAAAAAATTAACGAGAAAACTAAATCTCATTGGCATTGGAACTTCAATTTAGAGGTATGATGTTTACCTTTCATATATATATATATATATATATATATATATATATATATATTCGATTAGGACAAGGAAATAGTATTAATATGAAATAAAATAAAATAAAATAAAATACTTGGTCGTGATGCTAAAGCCTAAGACTCTGACCAATTGCACTAGGCCATGCACATGAAGTTACGGTAAACTACCTGCGGTTTACTAGTTCCTAATTCCGAACAAAATGAGATCCTGCCAAAGACTGAAGAAATTAAGTCTAAAACAAACAGTAAATTTGTCAGAGGGAAAAACATGGTAAAGACCAAATATTTTGCATGATCACGCCCCTAACGAATTTACAGGAGACCTACAAGTTTGTAAGGCACATGACTCGGAGGTTAAGACTATGATCCAAAAGCTTCAAATTCTGAAACGACTTCGACAAATTTCTTCTCTTTTACTTCACCAATAATAGTGTCGTATACCCCTCAGAATTTGTACTTTACAATTATCACAATATGTAGCTCTCACGTAAGTATACATACCCCTATAGAGCACTTGATAGATAAAGTTGTCAAGTCATACACTAATATGTGGAGGATTAAGTCTCCTAAAAGCTTAAGTTATTAAGGTTTAAGGTTGGTTTTATCTCAAACACAAGTACACAAGAAAGCCACTACTTTAATTGGGCTTTAATTTGATGGCTAATCTAGAATCCCTTGCCTACACAGAGGCTATATAAAATAATCGTAGATATAGATAATACCCTATGATTCTTATCTTAATTAGTTGTATCTAACACGACCTGAGTTTTTCAGCAATTACACATCCCTGGTGATTCAGTTAAAGATCAAAGGAATATATAATGGGTTTAGATATTAATACATGATATAATCCACTAGATGAGAAGATAAGAACCATCAACTAACCCAGTCGGTCACTATAATTATCCTAAGTGATTAATGCGCACACATTCATCTTATTAGGAATTCGTTGGACACCACTACAACATGAGTTGCCAACAAATTCGAATGATTTCCATTTGTGCCTAGAAAATTCAATAAAAGCTATTTGTCAAACTGAGTTTTGAAAACTAATGGAAACTAGTGGGAATTGGGTTTAGTATCAGGGACTAGTTTTCCACAATCTGGTAATGCACTATTACATTCCTAGTTAAGAGAGGTACCCATATTTAGTGTCCAACAGTGTCTTGAACAAGATTGTTTTCAGATAATTAAATATTGAGATATCTCAATATCCCCAAAGAATTGTTTAGACATTAATTGAAACTTGACTAAGTTACCATGGACAAATATACCATGACCTCACAGTACTTAATAACGAAAAAGATTGGCACTATAATAGTGACAAAAAATTCATGAGTACAGATACCGTGGAAGGTTAACCTTGATTAACGGTTGATTGCCTTTTCTGAGATACAATATTTAATTATGTTCAAATGACAGCTTACCATTGTTTATAGGACTTCAAAGTCAAAGAGCAACTATTTGTCCCCACACACACATGCACTTTTTAAGTGTTGAAGCTCTTTAGTGCTGATACATACCCTTCACCTTCTTAAACAGAACATAGCAAATAGAAACAGCCCATATGAGTGCCCATGCCATGTGATTCGAAAAAAATTATGAAGTTTTAGAGTGAATGGACCATCTAAATTCTTCACCACAACAACCACAAGTCAGAAAGACATTCAGTTTTCCCTTCAAAACTTGACTGCATTTAACGGCCACAGTTTTGTCTTGTTTCTCTGGGCCTCCAATAGATGTTTCCTACCTCTTCTTCTCCTTGGAGACATTCACTAACTAAAGCATTAAAAATAAACACATGGGGTGGTCACTGTTCTCCCTTCACCGCAAGGGCCCATCGTTCTTCTGCTTCCCCAAACTATACTAGCTACTAGAGAGTGCAAATCAGAACTTGTTCTCTTCACATGGCAATGTCTACAATGGACTTGAGCAGGTGGACCTACGAAAATCCATATTAAAAAAACATACTTATATGGGTAAGGGTTATAGATGTCGAAGCTAAAGAACTCAAGATGTGAGAAAAAAGCTCTCGAATTTTAATAAAATTTATGTTGCAGATGCATTACATTGCAAAGAACACAATGCTGCACCACATATAGCAATCTTAAACCCACCTAACCACGAAGAATAAACTTCAGCATGTATTCATATTCAGCAATATATAATCTATAGTTCTAAATTATGTCTGAAGATTTTAAGTAATTGTACACATTCATGCGTGTCCTGTACTCTTATTAGTACCGTTGAAAGTACTACTTAGTAAGTGCCACTTGATGCACAATCAGCACGTTAAATTTCATTCATCACGTGAAAATCATGCTCATGTTATCACCAACATCTTACTCCTTTACGTATGTTGATATCAGCAAATTATATTATTCATCCCTTTCTGCAACTAATTGCAAGGAAAATTCTGATTTCTTCCGTACAACACCTGTCAGGTATCATCAAGAAATCATAATGACTAGAAAGGATGCATATTATTATAAAGGTTTTCACACACACACACACACACACACACACCCTAATACCGAGAATTTGTACATTGAGATTGTTTCCTTTCCAGCTACTCATTGAGTTATTTCTCAACACTGAACACTACATATGCTTAAGATGACCTCTGTCACTCTCTTGAAATTAAATTAAAATCAAATGATGAAGGGATTTAGAAGCTGTTTTTGTGGCTTGGGACTGATCACTAGTTCTACTCAAGCATTAGACATCTTTAAATATTAGACAAAGCAACAAAGATAACATCCTGAAATATTAGACATGGCAACCAAGATAGGGACTGATGGCCAAGTTGCGTAGACAATGGCAGTGATCCTCATCCCAGGCTGCAACCCCAAGTCAGGCAGACCTAGCTGTCAGCCCATATCCCCATGTTTACCATAGGGCACTGGTACTGTATCACTATGGCACCAATGTGGGATCTCTCAAGTCAAGTTAAATATGAAATAGTGGACCATGAAGGAGCTAAGGGCTCAGAGTTAAAACTTAAATGTAAGCTAGCCAACAATGAGTGAAATATCTGCCTTGGCAGATAACAACACTAACCAAGACTGAAATTTAAATCCATTTGAAAGTAACAATATTCTTGGAGAATACAACTAGTCAAGAGGCAGGGGAATAATAATGTATACAATGCTGGAGGTGATTCTAACAATATTAAGGAAAAAGAATAGGGAGAGATTAATTGATTCCCGCCAAAGGTCAAAGAAAGACCATATTTGATGGATGATACAATTACACAAGGCGTGAAGCAGTAACCGAGGCCTACCTAACATAAACAGTTTATCTGTGTATAAAATATTACTGCTCACAACCACATAAACTACAAGGAATGAGGGACTTTATAAGAACGACATAGAATTCGGGGTTGAAAGTTACAAAATCCTCAGAGAAAGAAAGAAAACTAAGCTAAAATATTTATCTGATTTTGGAACAAAAAGTGAATTTCAGAAAGCCATTTATGTATTATATCATAATCTTGTAATATATCTCAAATATTTGTTGAGCTCATCTAAAAAAAATTCTGTTCATCTATCTACATCTTTGGTTGACCAAAAATGAACTAGTTTCTTGTTCATTATGTAAGGAGAAGCACATTGATTAATTTGCTCGGTGGAAAATCAAAATCATTGCCTGACCTGACCTTGCTTGGGCCAATAACATTAATGCGATCACAAGGAAATTTCCAATAGAACAAACTAGCAGTTGATAAGCCTAATATTAAACATGTGAAACTGCAGCTCCTTTGAAATGACTAGATACTTGTGAGTCACCTTCCATATCCACCGCCACTTATTAAATCCTTCCAACATTTTACATGTTTAAATTTTTTCAGGATTTAAGGATAACTTTTGAATAAGTCAAAGTAGTGAAAGTTACTATTTATATACAAGACTCAATAGCAATGCAAAACTCATTCTGACAAGAAGTCTGAAAATAAAATTCTAACTGTTTACTATTTTCCTACTTTAAAATCACACATTTTCAGGTTCTAACTTCTGTCATCTTTTATTACTGCCATGGAAAGTTTAAAATTTTCTTTTGTACCCGGGCAAGGCACCCTCAGCTTCACCCGTAGTGCTGTCATATGATCAATCCAAGTGTTTTATTTCTTGACCAATTGAAACATTTTATTAAAGGGAGAACTACCGTTTTGACCCTTAAAAGATCAATATGTTGATAAATTAGTCTTTAAAAAATGTTTCAATAGCCCGTGACACTTCAATGATCAATGCACTAACAAATTAGTCTTAAAATATCAATATACTAACAATTTAATCTCTAAAAGGCCAATATGTTGATAAATTAATCCCTAAAACATCTTTTATTAACACTAATATAACCCATTAGCAATAACTAAATTCTTTATTATGGTACTATGGACTAATAAAATATCTTTTTGTGGCTAATTTATCAATAAATTAATCTTTTAAGGATCAAAATAATAGTTTTCCCTTTTCTTGAAATTCATACTTATTATTAGTTTATTTAGGTATAAAAAAATCTAAAAGAAAAACTAAAGCCCAAGCGCAAGTGTTTATGTATTTGGAAAAGTTGGAAGATTAAGAGTGCGTTTTTTTCATCTTTTTAAAAATGTAATTTTAAAACTTAAATTTTATATATAGTAGAAAAAGCTAAAAACATATTTTTTTGAGAATTTGATTATTTTTAAAAAATTATCTAAATATACAAAAGTTGATTTTTTTGGATGAAAATTTTTTTTTGCCAAAATAATCCTAAACAAACACACCTTAAAATTATTTTAATAATTATTTATTTATATAGCCATTTATATGAAAATTAATTTATGTTTGGACATTTCAGCTGAAAAGTGGTTTTAAGATAATTTATTTTATTTGGATTGTATGAAAAAAGTTGCTTTTATATGAAAAAATTACAAAAAAAAAGTATGAAATGATTGTTTATATTATGTAATATTTGTTATTTAGAGTCAATTTGATAAAAATATAACAATTGTAAAATAATCAACTTCTGCTTATAATCATAATTTCAAAAAATTTACTTATACTTATAAGCTATTTTTTAGCTTAAAATTATCAACTTTAAATTATAATATGTTTAGACAAATTTACCAAATAAGATTAATATTTCCAAAAACATCTTTTTTGCTTAAAAAAGAAAAATCTGTTTTGGGAGCTTACCAAAGATTCACATTTTTTTGTCCCAGTATATCCTTGACCCAACCTGATTTCCAATCCATAACCAAAAATTACGATAAGCTTTTTTTTGGTCATTAATTATGATTGGGTTGAAGAATGCAGCATAAGGGTAAGCTGGCCTCAAACTTTGGTCCACGGCCTGAACTTTTGTTTTAGGCATGTCCACGGCCTGAACTCAAATTAAAGATCTGACACCTAAGATGGGCTAATACAAATGCGTTGAAAACAAGCCCCCTACATTTTGGGCCAGAAGATATGACTATGGAATATTTTTTTTTCATACTGTTACTATTTTTTTTTATTAAGAAAATATTAGAATGTCAAAATGAGTTAGCATTAAAGCCCCTCCTTCTCACCTATTTTCTGTACAACTCCCCTGAATCCCAGGCAATCTTCCAGTGGAACCAACCCTCACGGAGGTGGTATCTCCTCACCATGGTGGGTTTGGCACCCGTTTTTCTTTCTTCTGTTGTTCTCTTTTTTTAATTAGTGTGTCTATGGATATCTCATTTCCTCACTACATATGATTTATTTTAATTTCTTTCTAGTGAGTTCCTCTTGACAGCAGCGATATTTGAATTGTGAGAATGGAGTAAGGTTTTTTGACATCTTTGTAATTCTTGCAATTTCTCACAGTTTGCGACTTCAAAGTACTGTACTTATGATAAATGACAAACTAGCTTCCTCTATTAGTGATGGACTGTTGAGATTTTTTTTATTTTGTTACTTTATGTGGTCTGTATATTTATCATGCCTTGTCTATTTAGAGGGGGGAAAAGAAAAAGAAAATGAAAAAAAGTACAACTTTTTGCAAGCCTAAAGATGATATCATCCCGGCATATAATGGAAGATTAAGCACGAGAGCAAACTCAGGAAGTTTCTATAGAGCAGAATTATATGTGTATATCTTTAATCTTAAATTGGATTGTCTGGCTTAGGAAAAACTTGTTTAGAATTAAGTAGGGGTTATTCCTCTTTGTTTCAATTTATGCTAAACTCTCTATAGCTAGTAGTTATATAGAGTTGTTGTATCTGTCTCCCAGCTGTGGACTTTGAATTATTAGCTTATTGCAATCTCCTACTTGAATGTTGGGTTTGATCATCAATGAAATTTGGTATTTTCGACCAAAAAAATGAGTTAGCATTCCACAACCAAAAAAATAGAAAGAGTTAGCATTCCAACCCCCCCCCCCAACCCCCCCAAAAAAAAGAGTTAGTATTGTTATTAAATTTTTTTTAATAAATTAGTGATATTATAACTTTTGATTTTTCCAGCAATCACTATTAAACCTTGACAAGTTTTAGTCGGAATCTGTCAAATTTATCTAATTGTGATCAATGATTCCTTGTTACGTATCTATGTCCTTTTTTTTTTGGGGGGGGGGGGGGGGGGATTTCCACATATGTCCTCTAGTAACAATACAATTCAAGAGACTATCGGGTACTAACTATGAATACTTCTTTTGGTGGAAATTCAAATCCTAATTTCGGACTATCCCCTTAACCTGGTTGGTTGTTAATATATTGGCAAATTAGAGTAACACTCCACAATAGTTTTGTGATATTTTGAGTCTTTTGGCAATTATTCATTTATTAACCGGCTCCTCTTCATTTTTTGTCGCCCCTTCATAACGAGTTGGCAGTTGGTAAAAATGTGACTAGTAATTACTTCATGGAAGTGTCATAACCATGGCATACATGCAATAACATTGAACAAAAAACAGTTGAGATATTAGCTTAGTAATAAATCTATCTACGTTTCACTAATTGTACCTAAATTTAATATCAAATAAAGTCTGATTTGTGATGTATAAATCCTCTTTCTCCCCATAAAGATGTGCATACATTGACCCAATTAGTGACCAAAAACTAAAAGAAAAACTCAATCATTGTTTCACATTTTTGGGGGGCGAAAGTCTTTTTCTTTAACTAGAGTATCGTGTCAAGCATTAATTGCCTCATATACGAAGCCTTGTTCGTTTAAATAAGTACAAAATATGTCTAACGATATACTCTAATCACAAATTATATTTAATTTTAATTTAGGAGCATTTCAAATTTGTTTTCGGTTCATTCCAATTGTTTCCGGGCCATCGTTCCCTTTGTACTCAGTGGCCTTAAATTGATGTCACGAACATGCTTAATTAATTACCGACTTCAATAAGAGGGGGGGGGGGTCGTGTTAGTTTATCTGTTCACGAGCAACTGCACATATAGAGCGTAGTGTATAGAGAAGAAGAGCTAGATTCCACAGAAAATATGATACACATTCTTCTTTCTGACATGAAAACCCTCAGACTAGTAATTGGAATAGCATGACGAGGGTCAAGTTACAATATAAATACATGACTCATTTGACTTCCTCAATCTCATCCAAAGCGTAGTTGTTTGTTGATACATTGGCATAGTTAACTTTGTTGAATCGAACCACAACTGGGTACCGACTCTTGGGGTCCTACACAACAAAGAGAAATTAATTAATGAAACTAGACTCCTGAATGTGTGATGGCAGAGAAAAAAATTGACAAAAATAAAATAAAATAAAATTGAGGGTTGCCATAAGGCAAGAGGAAACTGACCTGATCAACAGCAACAACTGAGCCAATACCATTGTACCAGTAGGATTCCTTCCTAAGAATCTTAACCTGCCAAATCCAATGACCAAAACTAACAAAGATTAGAAGAGGTTTCCTGCTAAACTACTACTTGACTACAAAATTCATGTTCTCAAGTACCAACTTACAGTAGAATTTTCAAATGGATTGTATGAACAAGTTTCTTTCCTATGCTCCCTCACTCTATATGCATACATATATACCTTCGTAAGAAACTACTCTGATTTATAGTTTCATACTTGTTATAGCCCTATACAGATGCAATGTAGAAATTCAAAATTGAGTAAACACACGCCTAGAAATGAAATGGGATGCTAGCATGTATACAAACACTACGGATCAGGATCAGGAGCAGCAGATTCAAAATAACGAAAAAAAATACATAGATAATTTTATGAATTTTATCTTGATACACTTTCAACTCTCATTTAATCATATATTGTTTCTTCATAAAAAAATGCTTTATTTTTTCATAAAAGTAAGATATATAATTAGTTAGCAATCCGAAATCAACTTTATATTATCTGTGTACTCAAATTAAATCCTAATTTTATTGAAGCCGTGAAACCATCTGAAAAGTTTGAGTGTAATTAAGTCACCTTAGCACCTCTCTTGGGGCCAATTGGCGGTGGCTTGGGTTTTGGAGCTGCTGCACCTTCGGGTGGAGGAGGTGCGGCGGTTTCCGGTGGCGCCGCCGCAGCCTCATCAGCCGCCCTCACAACAAGCCTTGGACTGTTATTCTTTGAAGGGAACATGACCATGTTGATCCTTGATCCTGAATTTGTGCTGCCTGCAACATTAGGTGACAACAGAAACCCAGAAGCAGCTGATGCCATGTTGCAACTAGCCATTACTACTTCTTCTCTCTTTCTCTCTTTCTATGTTAATATCTAATTCTAAAGCGTGGCAAAAAATTAATAGCTAAGACAAAGACAAGAGAGGCTTTGAATGAACTAAATTTTCGTTTGTTTATTTCGGACACTTATCTAATCCCCGGAAACCGTGTATCAATCGTTTCTTCCACTACGGTGCTGCCACCTATGCACCATATCTCATTGCTTGGGATAATGTTGTTCCAACTCATCCTTTTCCAAATCACCAAGCCAACTCATGGGGCCACGATGCTCTACACGATCGAATCCACCCCATGCATAATTTTGTTATTATTTTGAAATTTCTCTAAACTTTCCTTTTCTATGCTACAGATTCGAACCCTAAACTAGAAACAAGAAACTCATCAAACTCGTACAATATAAGGCCATTTTTAATTTCCAATCATGCTGATATTATTTCCCCTATCGTATAGATTTTTCATATATAATAATTACGTTGGCCAGTAAATTTTAAAAATAAATTATAGCTCTTAGATAAAAATATTAAATTTATTATCTTTTAAAGGTGCATTTGTTTGTATTTTTTTTAAGTAAAAAATTAATTTTTAATTAAAAAATCACTTTTCACATATTTAACTAATTTTTTAACAAATAATCAAAATCTCAAAAAAAATATTTTTAATTTTTTTTAACTGTATATAAAATTTAAATTTTATAATTACTTTTTTCAAAAATCAAAATAAAAATACCCTAGGTCTCAATTAGTGCATAATCTATACTATATTATGCACATGTTCAAGACCGTGATTTTTTCTCTCCTTTTTATTTAATTTTTTATTTTATCTTTTTTAGAAACCTTTTGTAGTCGTATTTTTTTTAGGAACGTCAAAAATCCCCATCCATTGGGGATCTTTACGAGGATTGCCTCATTCAGGGCCCCGAGTTTGGAGATTTTTGCCCCGCGAGTACGAGGGCAAGGATAAATGTTCCCTGGCAATAGATTCGGGGATAGGGGCGGGGATCCCATATATATAAAAAGTCTAAATTACCCTTAATTATATTTATATTATCTATATATATGTATATACTTTTATGACATATCACATATTAATTTAATTTATAAATTAAAAAAATCCCAAATTTTCTCTAAAAAACCTAACCCCTCACATCCTTTTGTCTCTCTCTCCTTCTTCCCTAACCCCTCCACAACCACCCCTTTATAATCGCTTCGCCACTTCTTCCCTAACATCTTGCACAGCCATGCCACCACAACAAAACATCTTTAGTCACCTTAGCCTCAGCTACCGCGATAGCCAAGCCACCACCAATGGATCAGTCTCAGCCACCAATACCAACCATCTGCAAGGCACGACAATGTCTGCGACAACCACCGTGACTCCTATTGTTGTTGTTGCTGCTGCTGTTGTTGTTCCGCCGCTCACCATCCTCTCAAGTCACATCTGTTTTGCTGCTATTGTTGTTTTGTGCTATTACTATTATTTTTTTCTATAGAAGTGCTATTGTTGTTGTTCTTCTATTGTTGTTGTTGTTGTTGTTCTCTCATATCTATGCTATTGCTTTCATTATTCTATTGTCGTTATTTGTTCTCTAAACCATTATTATTGGAGTTGTTCCATTGTTGTTGTTATTATTATTGTTCTTCTTCCTAGATCGATTGTTATTGTAGTTTTGTTGTTATTGTTCTTCTTCTTCAATTTTTTTGGTTCTTTTAACAAAACAAAAAATTATTATTACGGGGGCTCCACGGGGATCGACGGGAAGGTGGGGAATGGGGGTGGGAGGAAAAAGTCCCGCATGGTGGAGATCGAGAGCAGGGATGGGGAGCATTTGGGGTAGCAGGGAGGCCCCATGCGGGTGACATATTCTTTTTCAGAAACTATACAGCCACTTATTTTTTGATGATCAGAATACTGAAATACATAACCCTTGTGTTTTTGGTCGAATACAAAGCCCATTTATCTTGTATAAAATGATGAATTGGGCTTGTGAAATAATTGTTCGTGTTGTCAATGGGCTTGTTTCCTGCCACAACTAGCCTTTGGGCCAAAGCAAAGCAAAAGGGTAAGCAGATCGTCTTTATTGTCTCAAATCATTTGATTGTGGTCGAAGCCCAAGGCGGGCCAGCAGAATTCTTGCCTCTTAACCAATTTAAATTATTCCCCTCAAATTTCATGTAAAATAATGATTAGTTTCTTAAAACATTTATAATGATGATGAATATGACGTTGTTCTTTTGCTGTACCCAAAAAAGGTTGTTCTCTTTATGTTTCCCTTTTGATTTGGTTCAAATAGCTCGTCAATCTTACTTTATAAGTGGATATGCCATAGGATTAGTCCTCATCACATCATCGAAAACAAAGTGTAAAAAAGAAAAGTTTGTTGTTTTTTTTTAAAAAAAAGTTATTATTACCGTTTATGTATCATAATTAACTTCGTTTGTCATTATTAGAATTTCTTACTGGAAGACACTAATCACTTTTTCAAGCCATTAAATCTAACATAATATATGCTTTTAAAAGAACTCAATAATCATTTTAGATTTTTAAGTTTAATGTATTATCAGTGTTATTTTTGCATTATTATTTAATGATACATTAATATATTATTAAAAGTTTGACTTTTAACAATTATTATGAAAACTGAATATTTTTTAGGACATATCAATATATGATTAATGAAAATATTTAAAATATATCAAGATTATTATTATTTTTTTCAAAAAGATCGTTATCTCCACTATTCTAGAGTCCCTATTACTGTTATTTTTCCCTCAATTGGTTCAAAAACTTAATAATGAACCGACGTTATTGGAAGAATAACTAATGGGAATACTCATTTTGGTGTTAGTGATTTACTTTATTCATTTCCTTATTCCGTTTTTGTCAGCTTCCCCTTTTTATGATATTTTAAAATGGTGAAAGTTTTCGAGGTTTGGCTATGAAGGAGTAAAATGGCGTCAGAGCCTCAAAAGGGTTACAGAGTTAATCTTAAGCATTGGACTTGTGTAGCCCCGAGTACGATTATTGTAAGAATATAAGTCATGTTGAAAGTGGTTACAGCTTAGAAGGATTAGGTAGGATTCATTATATTAGAATAATGTTATGTGTACTTATTTTACTTAGGATATTGTATTAACTCATCTATAATCTATTATCAAAAATGATGAATTTTTTGTTTTGATTTTTTTTAATTATTTTCAATAATAAATAATAGATAAGTTAATACAAAGTTTCAGATGAAATAAATATAAATAATATTACATTTTCATTAATCCATTGCAAAATTTCTATAAGAGTTTGCTGAGATTATCTCCCAAGTTTACCAAAATATGCTCCGCACGTGATTTTCTTACATTGGTTGTAAACGAGAGAGAATAATTTCTTACATAAGAAAAGCAGATACCAAACTTTGGGACCAAATATTTGTTTCCCTAAGTTAAGATAAACAGAAACTTGAATTCAATGATCTCCTACTTCTTTCTCTTGAGTCCTTTGAAGTGGCTTCGTCTTCCTAGTACTCAAGGTTTCAATTTGCTTTTCCTCTTCGTTTGCACTCTGGCGTTGTAGCAACTTGGAAGCCAAGATGCATGGCCTCAAGCTTCTATTAATTAGAAGATATTCACATTATATTAAGTTTTTGTTTTAGAAATATATTTTCGATTTTCTTTATTTTTGTATCTTGCTAATAAAAACACGTTATTACTGAAAAATGAATCATAACATACTAATCAAAAATATTTAAAAAAAAAATTATTTTTGAATAAATGACTAATAGCATTGATCAAAATTAAATTAATTTTTTCATCAACAAAAAAAAAAAAAAGAGTGGAGTCAATTTTTCCATGTGTAAGAGGAAAGCATTTCATTACTTAAAATGAGAATAATGCATAATTCATGAAAAAAAAAACCAGAACCATATATTTCAAGATTACTTCTAAAAATTCCGTAAGGACCAAAGAATTAAAAGAAAAGAAAAGAAAAGAAAATGCATTATTTATAATATATAAGTCGTTGTTAGTAATAAATAATAAGGGGGGTCGTTCTCAATTTACGTCATTGTATTTTTAGTAATATAAGCCAAGTTATAAGGATCAGACCTAAATTGTACTGCATGTAGATTATGATTTATGATGCCTATTGAACCCGAGAAAGTGGAGATTAATTTCACCTTGGTTGTTTGTTTCACGAATATGGAGACAATCATACTTGTTCGCATATTATGATATTATGCATCATAAGTGATGGCACTTAGATTTAGTTGTGGTTTTGGTATTCTAATTAAAGGGTCATTTTCGGTTGCATGTGCGCCTTGTACGTCACTCATTGACAGACATAAAAGAAAGCGATGTGCATATATTGTGGCCCATCCAAGATTTTCTCCCCTTAACGGCTACCTTATCGCACATATTTCTTAGTTTTCACTCACCTATAAACCCCCAAAGTTTTGCATAGGCTTTGGCGCATTAGGGGTAAACGTCAAATAAATCATCATTATAAAGTCAAACTAGCAAAATTAGGAAAGCTTTTGGACCTCAACCAACGTTGTTTTTGTTTTTTTTTTTTTGTTTTGTTTTGTTTTTTACTCTGTTTTCTCGTTTGTATCCCCTCTCTTGTTTTATTCATTCACCAACTGCTTTTTATCTATACGTTGTATTTGTATCTTAAAAAAAGCACCTCCTTTCCATATGCTGCTAAACTATTTAGTAATCATTCAGTTTTAAAAGTAATAAGAAGAAATCTATTGTGATAAACCTGTTCGCCAAAATACTTTGGCTGTTTATAAGTGGCTTACGCACTTGTGGAAGTGTTCTAAAATTCAATTAACATTTTCACATGTATAAAGTGAAACAACTTCCAGAGTTTTTGCTTCAATGATTTATTTTGCTATCACAATTATACGCGTAACCCACGTTGCATTGAGAATAAATAAGGAGACTATTTCTTAATATATAAACCATTAATATCTAAAATTTATTAGGCTCCAATTAATATAAAAAAAGGCAACTATTTGAAAGAAAAATGAAAATAGGGACGGTCAGTTGTTCACAGTTTGCATTTAAATGAACAAGAAAAAAATATCGCATTTTTAAGACACCAAAGACTAATGTTAAGTTTCCTAAAGTTTTTGAAAATATTTATAGACAAAATTACTAATAAATTTATAGATTTAATTTCTATGTATTGATAATATAAAAATAATTTTGTACTATTAGTTAATAGAATTTAAGAAAAATGTCAAATTATAATAAGTAATTACCTACTATAATAACTATCTATTATAATTTATCAATTTTTTAAAAAATTATTAACTAAAAGTGTAAAATTATCTTATATTATCAATGTTTAGAAATTAATCTCTAACTTTATATGCAACTCTTTTTTACATTTTATAAATAAAAGTTTGAGAAAATTATTATTCAATGTTAAGGTCAAGACATACATTAAATAAAAATTCAATACCTTTTTGCTGACGTTGTTTTGTGAGTTGAGCTAGCTTTAGGGCCCGTTTGGCTTAACTTTTAGAAAAAGGTCTTTTAAAAGAAAATTTTTTAAAAGAAGACTTCTTAGAGGAATTATTTTTAAAAGAATAATTTTTGTTTGATTTGAATATGTTAAAAATAAGTTTAGGAGAATGAGTTTTGTTTGGATAAAATAAAATAAAATTATTTTGGTTGTTGATGTGGGAGTAATAATAAGATTTTTTTTTAAAAAGTCTTTTTTTAAAATGATAAATAACCTCAAAGATACTTATTTTAAAAGGTCTTCTAAAAAAAGGCATTTTGAAAAAAGTTAAACTATACACTATTATTTATTATACAAAGTCATTTTTCTTCTACTAAAAGGCCTTATGAAAATCCTAAATTGAAATCCAAATGGGCACTTAATTGTCAACTTTCTGTATAATTTATATTTGTTTGGAACTACATATAAAACAAAATATTTGTTTAGATATAATATTTAGACTGTGGACCGAAATACAAAGATATAATATTTAGACGAGGCTGACCTGTTTTTTCCCTTCTCCATGTTCTCCTGCATGACTGAACTTAATATATTATATTAAAATATTTGTTTACATTGAAGTGATACCTTATTAATTTGAGGGCTGTTTTTTGTACATTGAAATCCATTAACACCCATAGACACTTAGAGAGGGGAGAAGAAAAAAAAATTAGAAAAGAAAAAAAATGTGATAAGATTGCATGAAAAAGACATATTACAAAGAGGTGGTTGAGGTATCTATCTCCTAACTATGTACAAATTCATTTTCTCTATTAACTTTTAAATATTTTTTTTGAACGAATTATATTAATTTTAAGTTTCTAACTATCAGTGAGAATTTAGTGTGATAATAAACAAATTGTATTCTTATGAAAATAACTAAAACTTGAATTATGAAAAAAAGGTAATTATTACAAAAAAGTTTATAGCTGTAATAATTAGTATTGGTGAAATTAGTCGTATGGCCTTGATTAAAGATAAAAATTTCTATTATTATAAAGTGTTAGGAAATTAACAAAAATGGATGGTGTTTTAAGGAGCCATATAGTAGTAAGTGATTTATCTTAAGTTCAAAGTTCAAATGTTATTAACATCGCAAGATTTATAAAAAAGAACAGAAACGTAATATTCATACATATGCAATATAACAAGAAAGGTTATGTCTTTGAAAAATATGAAGGATTGAATTAAAAGACTTCCTCTTTCAAAGACCACCGCCTAATTAATTAGTATCAGTTGTAATATTATATCATTGAATCATTGTATGCATTTATTCAATTTTATATGACTACGATGAAAAACTTCTTATAGGCACGCTCCCTTGTTAACTTAACCACTTACACAGTCATCATTCATGTAATAAGTCGCCTTACAATTAATGTTAGTTAGTGATGACTGATTAATACATTTTTGCCTTTACTTGCTGGCAGACTTTAAAATGGTAGACTGTAGTCAATACATGTTGCATTTTTTTAAAATTCTTTTCGCATGTTAAGACTTTGCATTATTCTAACTTCATGGAAAAGAGGTTCGTTGGAGCAACAATAATATTATTGAAGCCCCACCCCATCGTTATGTAAAGGTCTTCATAGTTGGTGAAAGGTTGCCACCCTCCGGAATACGTGGCTATTTAGATTTTAACTACGCCACCAAATTGTTTGACAAAAAATATTAACAAAAGCACCGAGTTGGTAGGAGAGGTGTTTAATAAGATGGTGGAGAGAGCCAAAAGCTTCAATCTAGTTGAAGGTTTGAAAGTGGGTCATGATGCGGTTGATATATCTCACCTCCAGTTTGCAGATGATACGCTAGTATTGTGTCCAGATAAGACGGAGTATATCATTAGTTACAAAAGACTATTGAATTACTTCTCAATCATGACGGGGTTACAAATCAACTATAGCAAATCTGCTCTAATCCCTTTCCGGTGTGAAGACAGGTGGGTGGATGGCATTAAAAATATTCTAAGCTGTTCAGTGGTGCATTTGCCGATTAGATACTTAGGTATCCCACTTGGGGCCAACCCAAAGAGGGTTTCTACTTGGAAACCAGTGCTGGAGAAAATAGAGAAGAGACTTGCTTTGTGGAAGGCTAAACTGCTATCTAGAGCAGGTCGTCTTGTTCTAATCAAGTCAGTACTTAATAATTTACCCTTGTACTATCTGAGCATATTTAAAATGCCGAAGGTGGTGGCACAGACAATCATAAAGATGCAGACAAAGTTCTTCTGGTCCAGTGGTGATAGGCGAAAAGGGATTCCCCTAGTTGATTGGAGCACAATCCAAAAACCGAAGGAGTTGGGTGGACTTGGTGTAGGAGATCTAGTTATAAAAAATGCAGCACTCTTATTTAAATGGTGGTGGCGTTTCTCCAAATGTGATATGCCATTGTGGAAGAGGGTAGTATCTTCTAATCATGGAGGTGACTCTAGTCCCAGTATTCAATCTCTTCCTCGCACTCAACCGAGTAGCATATGGTCACAAATTCTGGATTTCTACAGTTTTGGAGGCTCTTGCTTAGATGTTATCCACGAGGGTTTGTGGAAGAAAGTGGGCAGTGGCAATCAAACCAAATTTTGGGAGGATAAGTGGCTAGATGGTGGCACTTTAAAAGATAGTTTCCCAAGACTTTACTCTGTCTCTTCACAAAGAATGATGCCACATCACTGATATGGGACAATGGCAGAATAATGTATGGCAATGGAAGTTCTTATGGAGAAGGAATATGTTTGTATGGGAGCAGGAATTGTTTCAGGACCTATTACATCACATTAACCAATACAGTTTTGTAGAAGGGCTAGACGATCAGTTATTTTGGAAGTTTGACACGTCGGGGAATTTTTCGGTTAAATCTTTTACTTTGCAGGTTGCCTGGAAAACTGCTTCATCATTGAATATTCACTCTCATGCAAGGATAGTATGGAAAAAGGTAGCACCCCCTCGTGTAGAGATACTGGTTTGGTTTATTATGCTGGAACGCCTGAGTACAAAGGACAGACTTAGTAGACTTAATTGCTCTGTTTCTGATCAAAACTATGTTCTGTGTAATGCTGATATAGAATCTGTATCCCACCTCTTTTTCTCTTGTACAACAACTTGGATCCTTTGGTATAATTGTTTTCAATGGTGGGGAATCTCGTGGTGCTTGCCGAATCAACCTATAATGTGTTTCAAATCTTGGGAAGGAGCTCCCTTTAGGGATTTTGACAGAAAATTGTGGCTATCTTTGTTCTATGTAGTTATGTGGACTATTTGGAGAATAAGGAATAGGGTGATTTTTGAGCATTATAAGCCAAATTGGGAATTGGAAGTTGAATTAATCAAGATTAGACTTGGATATTGGGCCAAGGGGTGGTGCCATGAAATCCCGTTCTCTGCAGATCAGTTTGCTATGAATCTAGACCAGGTTCGAAGGTGGAAGAGGTATAATACACTCACTGTGTAGCACTTGTTGCAGGTTGGTGAGAGTGCTGGTCCTGTCTGGTAGATTGTTGGTGGTCCTTACTATTTCCCCTCAAAATCAGTGATCCTTGCTGAAGTTTGGAGAATGAAGTAGCATACTGAATGAAATGATGATTACTGGATGATTTTCTCTTGCTGGATGACTTTAGAGCCTATTGTTATTTTATATTTTAGTTTATGTTATTTCTCCTTTTATAATTGTTGTTCATGTATCAGATACCTTATGTGGTGGACTTTGTGTTCGTCCTGCACTAATGCTCCCCTCGTTATGGGGTTGAGCTATTTTATCTATCGAAAAAAAAAAAAACAAAAGCACCGAATTTTGTCACAAGTCAACTTCATACATAGCGACATAGCGTGATACTTAGTTAAAAAAAAATCTTTTCTTTTGTAGATGAACATTAGAAAATAGCAATAAAGTATTCAATTGTATATGAGACAACCAAAAACTCCACAATGAAGAAATTAATATATCAAATTATTAAATAGAAAACCGCCATTCTTTTAGAGAAAGTTATATTCACCTCGAGATTTAACTAAATTTAAATTTTTTGTACTTCACTTTAATAATACTTCTTTTGATTTACGATAAATGTCACTTTGAGTAAAAATTTTTTTATTCACTTTAATTATCATTTTCACTTATCAATGAAACATTTACTATCAACTTTCCAATTTTACCCTTCATATTTGTTATTAACTTTCTAACTTTTCAATTGTTAATATGATGAGTAAATTAGATGTTTAAAATTAAATAAGAATATTTTAATAAACATACTTCACAATTAAGCATTGATTTTGAGTTTCTTCATCCTTGTGCAAAAGGTTAAAGTGACATCAATTGTTAATATACTTGACTTCAATAATACATCTTCTATTTCAAAATATCTATCATTTTAATCATTTATATGAGTATTAAAGAATCCAAAACTAATAGTTGATTACAGAACAATTTTACCAAATTATTCTTATTTAATGTTTAACATCCTATTGTGTTGTTGTCTTAATATCACATAACTTTCATTATGAAGGTATTATTTTCAATATTTGTTGTGCTTTGACTGTCTCAAGGATATAATTAAAATTTTATAATAATTTTTTTATAAAAATATGAGAATAACAGATAATTTGAAATAAAAAATTTTACCTAAAGGTGACAGATATTTTGAAACCAAAAAAGTATATAATTATATAATTAATATTTCACTCCAATTATTTTAAATCATTCCATGATATTCTTAATTAAAAACTAATCCCTTTTAAGTCTCTCTCTTCTCTTTTTTTTTTCTCTTTGGTTTTTTTTCATATTTTGTACAAAAAAAAGGACTAGTGAAGTAGTTAATCGTACAATTATAGGCAAGAACAACTTAACTTGTTTCTCTTATGCTTTTAGTTGTTATTGTCTTACATATATTAATTAATTATAATAAAAACACTCTCTGACTTAAGTGTAGAGTTATTCTACACCTAATCTAAATTAGTAGTATATATAAATATCATAAATAGCACATTTGATCATCATATAGAGTACGTTATTCATATAAATGATATATTAAAATTTATAAAATCGTAATAGTAATACTAACAAATTATCCATATTAGTACTATTTACAAAAGGAAATTATCTATTACTTGTAAACAATAATTATGCTCAGACATTAGAGGTTATATTTGATTCTTAATCAATATATAATATTTGCCTAAGTCTAAAATATGTCATTCGATTACACAAAAAGTTTGCATCACAATCTTTCCTATTTTTGTTATATAAAATTATTTCTAACACTTTTATCCACAGTGTCTCTAGTTGAGTGGGTTAGTTTGTCAAACATGTAAATTATAAAATGGTTTAAGATTGGAGTGTTTTGTTCAATTTCTTACAAAATCAAACTTTAGTGTTTTTTTAAATCCTCAAGAAGGATGGATGTAATAATTTTCTTTTATTTTTATAGTCTAGTAACTCTTGTTTATGGTGACCTAACATGAGCTTTAACTGTAATATCCTCTTCTTTTCATAGAATATTTAATATAGAATAATCTAGTTAATCCATTTGGTTGAAATATTTTGGATGATATATTTGAGTTGATTAACCAAATAATTAAAATATAGATATTAACTTTTAGAGTAAGACTATAATTAATAGCAACAAATTTAAAATACATTACTCTATAATATCAAATATTAGCATCATGATAGATAAAATAATACCAACAATAGTAATAATAATTACAAATAATACTATAGTTATAATTATAAAATAATTGAAAAAAATAAAAACAAATATAAAACAAAACACAAACTCACGTCAATGGCATGAGGTGAAAGTCTTCAACTTTGAAAACAAACAAAAAACAATAAATGTTAGGAAAAAAAAAGGAAGAAGAAGAAACTCGAGTCAGAAGGCGTAAGAATTAGAGGGAGGGTTGAAGACAATAGGTATAGAAAAAATTTACAGTAATAAATGTATAGAAAGAAAATTATACATATATATAATAAAATAAAAATAAAAAACTTCATTAGTGATGTTTTTACTTTGCAAATCTTCTATATAAAGAGAAGAAGGGGGAGGTCATAGACAGAATCAAAAGTTGGCATTCTGTCGAAAGAAAAACTAAGAAAGAGCAAAGGAAAAAAAAAAGAGAGAGAGAAAGAAAAAGAGCGAGCAATAGCAGACGAGAAAGGAAAGAAGTTCAGTGTACCCATATTATTTTTAATTGTTTATTATAATTAAAGGTAGATAATGAAATTATTTATAAAGTAAGACCATGACTTTATTTACTTATTACAAGTTATGTTATTTAATATTACTTTGCTCATTATTATTTATTATCGCAATTTATGTTATATTCCAAGATATTTTATTTGATATCTCCGTATTAAAATTTATTCCAAGCTATTTCATTTGATGTTTATTATATTGTTGTTCCTTATTATTCACTGCAATCCATTTTATTATTCCAAGTTATGTTATTATTTTCCTTATATTAAAGTTACTCAATATTTCTCTTATTGCAATTTATTTTATTTACTGTTCTGCGTTATTTTATGTTCCAAATTACTTTACTTCTTAAAGTTGCTCAATATTATTCTTATTGTAATTTATCCTATTTATCATTTCAAGTTAAATTATTTAATATTTCCTTACATTGTTGCTATTTATTATTATTATTATTATTATTATTATTATTATTATTAATATCATAATTGTTAATACTATTATTATAATATAATTTTCATACTAATACATTATGATCCTATTACTACAATTATGATATTATTATTTTTATACTGATATATTATTTTGAGTTATCAATTTTTATGGTAATTCTCTATGGGACCAATATTAATAGTAAAATATATAGTTTATACCTTTTGCAATTTATTTTATTGCTTCATTTTATGTTTGATTATTTAATTTATTATATGATAAATTTAATTATATTATTTAAGTTATTGTTTATTCTATGTCTTTTGTTGAAGTTATAATTACTGCTTAAGTTTAGGTGTCTCTACATTTATTTTGATAGTATACATGATGGCAAATAAGGAATTTTTAAAGAAAATATTTAAAATTTGCCGCTAACCGCTAAGAAGGCAGAGGGATAAGATGCAAGATCCTTTTATGCTTCCTGCTTTGATTAGTGTGGCATAAAAGTCTCGCTTTATCGTCATGATATTAAAAGTATCACCTGAGAATGAGAATTTTCTAAGAGAAGGCCTTGGAATATATATGAGATAAGCAAATAAAGGAAAGTGAAAATTAAAGTAAAAAGATTATATGGATATTAATGCTTGTTACTTTATGTATTGCATAACATATATTTTTAAGTATTTACTACTCATAATATTATGATATTCTTATAAGTAATGTGATGAGATTATGATACAATAGCCGCGTCAATTTTCATGCTAAGACATGGTTGGAATCATCATAGTTCAAATACTTTGGAATTAATAATTATCTATTGAGAATTTTCCATTCTCGCTCTATTTACATGGTTTGGATTAGTCAGAAATGCTTGCCAGAGTGAAGGTGAACTCTTCCAACAGCCAAAAATATGTGGAGTTGTAATTAAATAAATTGTAGTTTTATTATCGGTTTAAAAATATTTAGTTTATAGCAAGCAAAACTTTACTTCTGCTCTTGAACTCTGTGCTGTATTTATGTATATTAATGTTTAACTCCAAACTTTTTTATGTAAAGTTGTGCCATTAACTTTATTATGAACGAGTATTATATTAACACAATTAAATTCAATACTTATCTTGTTTGAAAAATTATATATATTTAATTTCATAAATTTCAGGAGATATCAATATAAACATAATAAATCAAAAATATTATTATGATATCACCTAATTTTAAAGGAGGTCACCATAATTTACTCTTTAAAAGATACTTGATATTTGTCGGAAATTACTTTCCTACACTGTTTTTAGCTTTTGTTTACTCTATCGTTCACCTTTGTTTGCCAAATCCAAAAAAAAGGAAAGAAAGAAAATAACTGAATTTTTTTATATTTTTTATTAAAATCTTTTCTATATAATTTCAGGTTAAAAATAATAATTAAGTAAAAAAAATCTTAAAGTTAAGTCTCCAAGATTCGAATAAAAATTTTTTTTGTATTTCTTAAGTTAAAAATAAATAATAAAGTCACGTATATTTTTATCAAACTCATTAAATTATTGAATAATAAAATAATATTTTGTTCCTTTGTTTTTTGAAAAAATTATTCTATTATCTGTCACTCCTCCAAAGCATAGCCTGCAAGCGCGTCGTCATGAGTCACTCCAGCCGCAGACGACATCAGAGCAGGGAAGCTTCCCCGTAACGTTAGAGAAGCTTAGCTGATGCGAATTTCAATGGCTCTCTCACGCTCCTTAATCCCTCTCAACATAATCATATCCTCAAATTTGTTAATTTAATATTCATCTTTCTTTGCTTTGGATTAAATTATTTGTTTTATATATTCTCCAGCTAGTCTACAATATATAATAAATAAATTATCTACACACTATTCTAATCGTTTTAATTAGGAGAAAACAGATCATATTCATATTCGGATGGAATATCGCAGATTAAAGTCTGTCAAGACTATAACTTTTATATCTTCTCAGTTTTTAACTTTTGATCCTAAATATATTTGTTTGTGTGATTGTGTTTCTGTCAAGACCTCAATTAATTAAATATAATACTGTATTTGAACTATACGAATCCCAAGTGCTTGAATTAGGCTGAGATGACTTACTATCTGTTTATTGTGAGTTTGCAACTAGGTTTAAATTTTAATTAAAATTTCTGTCCCAAAAAAACCGGGTTTTAATTTTGTTGCAGTTCTATTTTAAATAATAAAAAATTTATTATTAATTATATCAGTATTAGTAAAGTTTAACACTTCGTCTAATCACGTCAAAAAAGAAAAAAAAAATTCATCTAATCGTATATTATTATATTATTTTAAACAATTTAAATTCTAAATAATCCTATTATAATTGCACATTTTATGTCATAAAATATAATGTAATAACAATATAAAAAGTCTTATTCACATGGAACGAAAATTAAATTCGATTAACAAACTCTTTAAAGGGGAAAAAAATGTATTATGAGAATTAAGTGAGCGACTGTTTGACCCAAAAAAAAAAAATAACGATTTGAATCGTATTAATTTTTTTTTTTTTTTTATTGAGAGCACAACATGTTATCAAACTGATAGCTTTTATAAATTTAAGAAAGTGCTAAGCTTAAGTATAAACCTTATAATATTAAAAATCTGTTTGGATTGACTTTTTTTAAGAAAAAAGTACTTATTTTTTTTTAAAAAATACTTTTATAAGTTTTTATATACGTTTAAATACAATTTTTAAAAACAGTGCTTCAATCGAAAAAAGTTAATTTATCACTTTTTTTTAAAGTTAGGAATATCTAGCTTCTAAAAAAAATAGAAGTAGAAGCAGAAATGATTTTTAATAAAATTATTTTTTAAAAATATCCTTTGCTTTTATTTAAAATTACAATGAGTTAAGTACTATTTTAATCCCTAAAAATGTATGTGTGCGTCACTTTAATCCCCAAAATTTGAAAATTAACTCTTTAATCCCTGAAGTTATATTCCATAGGTCACTTTAATCCCTGGTTAGTCAACTGTTAGTCAACTATTACGATTTTACT
The DNA here is from genome assembly GCA_031439595.1 of Pterocarpus santalinus. Classification (NCBI taxonomy): domain Eukaryota; kingdom Viridiplantae; phylum Streptophyta; class Magnoliopsida; order Fabales; family Fabaceae; genus Pterocarpus; species Pterocarpus santalinus. The sequence goes on from CM062532.1 coordinate 68,158,636, forward strand.
GATATGTCACATTAAGTAACATGTCAAAATGCCACATAGCACACCATGTGACGCAACATCTGAGTGGCATGCCACGTGTCATCAATTTTAAATTGATTCAAATTAGTCCTTAAAATTTTTTAAATATGTCAAATTAGTTTCTTAAATTTCTAAATATATCAAATTAATTCATAAAATTTCTAAATGTGTCAAAATAGTCCTTGAAATTTTTTAAATGTGTCAAAATAGTCCAAAATTCCTAAATTTCTCTTCTTCTCTTTCACAAGCTTTAAATTTTTAATCTTCTTTAAACCCACTAATTTCTTTCTCATTTTCACACCCTACCTAAAGTAGATGCTCGTCACATAAAATAATAGGAAGATAATATATAGAAATGAAATAATGAAATACAAAAAATAATTTTAATGTAACTTATCATGGCTCAAGATCCAAGAATGTCTCTAAACTTGACGAATACTTATAAGTGTACTTATGTAAAAAATATAAATTTAACATGTTTTATAAAAAAATAAATAAATAAAATATTAATTTTTCAATAAAAACTAACAAAGAATATATTATAAAGGCAAAAATAATAGAACACTACAAAAAAATTTTAAAATATTCAAAATATTGAACATGATCGAGTTATTATCTATATATGGACTAATTAATCATCATTCATTCACCAAGAGTTGATTCATTTGATTGATCTTTTACTCATATTTTATTATAATTTGTTATTATTTTATTAATTAGTTATTTGTACATACTTATATAGATAAAAACTTAATAAATTTGAACATATTTTCTATGGTAAAATTATATTAAGTCTTTTTCTTATCTTAAATTATAGTTTTTTAATTTAAAAAAAGAAAAATAAAAAAAGTTATGTTTTGATTAGGCCATATTGATGGAGTTTTTATAACGAATATCTCAATTAAATGCATGTTTGAAATTAGTTGTTTTGAGAAAAATAATCATTATTTAAAATTGTAGTCTTAGAAAATTCTTTTGATATATTGATTGTATGGAAGTTTTAAATTATGATTTCATTTAATTACCAAATCCTTCACCATTTTCTAGTGATATGTTTTAGAAAACTTTTGATTATAAATTATTTTAAATTTTAAATTAATTAATCATAAACTTTAAATCTTAAATTAAACGGGACCAATAAATATTTAAAATGTTAATCAAATTTATTTAAATGTTAAGTTTGAATTTAATAATTATCAATAATTTTATAAATTATTAATCTTAATCTATTTAAATTTATTGGTCACTTTAATAAGATGCACAAACTTTTATGTGGGAAAAATCTAGTCTACTTAAAATGTGAAAATAACAAAGAAATTAGTGGGTTTAAGGACAATTAAAAATTTAGAGCTTATGAAGGAGAAGAGGAGAAATTTAGAAATTTTAGACTATTTTGACACATTTTAAAAATTTGAAGGACTATTTTCACACATTAAAAAATTTAAGGGACTAATTTAACATATTTAGAAATTTCAGGGACTAATTTGACATATTTAAAAAATTTCATGGACTAATTTGAACCAATTTAAAATTGATGACACGTGGCTAGTCATGTCAGATGGCTATGCCACGTGGCATGCCACATCAGAGATTGTCATGATACTTTGCCACATCAATAAAATTGTAATAGTTGACTGACGGTTAACTAACTAGGGACTAAAATGACCTAATACGGCATGCAACTTCAGGGACTAAAGAGTCAATTTCCAAATTTCAGGAACTAAAATGATGCACATATACAATTTTAGGGACTAAAGTGGTATTTACTCAAATTACAATACATATCTAAGTCAAATTATAATACATATCTTTCCTTTCTTATCCCTTATCAAATTTTAGTTCTCTTTCTTGATTTTGAATATCTTTTTTTATAATTTGATTATAAAAGAAAGAATTTAATTTAAATACACTAACAGTATAAAATAGTTTTACACTATCAACCAATAGAAATAGTAAAAAATACTAATTCACACAAATAATCACCCATTATAATGAGGGACCCACCATAATTTCTCATTTTTCCCTATTTCTATTGGTTAATAGTGTAAAACTATTTTACACTGTTACTGTATATCAATTAAACTCTAAAAGAAATACTTTTATTTTTTTTGTATACAAATAGATTTATAATCAAATAATTTATCTAAATGTAAAATAATTTTTTCTAAAATTTAAAGCTCTACCAAAAAAAGTTTAAAGAAAAAAGTCATTTTTTTCAAAAATTTATTTAAATGGACTCTAAGTGATTCTCTAATAGCGAGTAAAAATTCTTCGAGTTTCTTAAGAAACTGTATGAGATCACATTCCTTAAATATATTGTATTACTTATAAATCTTTTATTTTTTAACTTCAATAATTTTTAATTACAAGATTAACAACAGAGTTTCTTACCGTTCCTTCTATAATTAAAAGTGATCCGTGTTATCCATAAGCATACAAAAATTTGTCCTCCCCATGCACTCGTCTTCTCCTTAATCCCCTCTTTAATTTATCACTAAAACTCTTTAATAGGGCATTCCTGTGTTTCATTTTTAGTGGTGGAGCTTTCTTTAAACTGGTATGACTTAACATTAAAGTAAATTATATGATAACTTTTTATTATTATTTTATATTTTACTTTTACAAGTAATAAATAATTCTATTTAATTCAAACTCTAACTAGAGGAGCAAAAAATACAAGTATAAAGTTTAATTTTTTCTTGATGGAATCCAATTTTAAATGCTCAAATAAATAATTTAAAAGAGATTGATTTCTCTTGATATTTGTTAACCACATATATTCTTATATTTTTTTAGGTACAAGATTAATTTATTTGAGTTATAGCTAAGTTAATTCTTCCCATACACTTTCTACATACATAATTTAAATTTAAAAAAATGCTTAAGTGATTAAATTACTTTTATTAAATATTTTAATTTAAGAATTATTCATATAATTTCAGTTAAAAGAGTGATATTTAGATAAAACCATTTTTAAAGTGACGACATGAAAAATTGAATCCTAAAAAACTATAAATGAAATCATTTTTTTTCATTTTGATACAAGATAAACTTCTTTTATTTAAATCAACATACATTAGTAACAAAAATATTTATAAACCTTAAAACATGATCTTTTCGGAAAACATGATTTTTTTTTTCTTCTAAACTTAAATATTTCTGAACATTCTTACAAATTTAACGTGAGACTTCTTTTTTATCATGAAGCAATATAACCTCTCTCTTCTCAAAAACAGATATTCCCCAAAACTCGAGAATTTTCATTAGCTGATCGTTCTAAATCCTAATTCTAAGCCAATTATTACTTGACGTTACAAATTAAAAAACATACCTTTTTTAGTATAATATTTGTTCGTAAAGACAAATAAAGAAACACAAGATTAACTTCGCAAATTTATAAACTAATACAAATGAAATGACTCTCTCTGTGTGTCTCTCTAGTTTCTCAGCACCCGTAATCCAAAACTCATAAGTGAACGAATGGCAGCATAGAGAAGAAATAGTAGCCAAAAAAATGAAAAAGCCTTTCAATTCCGACAACACAGTCGGTGGACGGACACGGACACGAACACAAACCCAAACACAAACACTTTCTTTCTCTCTCTCTCTCACACACACACGCTCCCCCAGTTAACCATTCATTAACCAAACCCACAAACACACACACACACACACACACACACACACACACGCACGCACCTCTTCTCTTCTCTTCTCTTCTCTTCAGTTTTCACACTTCTTTCACCTCGCCGATCCCCCCCCTGCCACGTCAGATCCCGCCGTTGCTCCGCCACCGCCGCCCGAATGTCTCCATCGCCGTAGCATCTCCTTACCACCAGGTCTGCTGCCAAAACCACACGCGCCTTTCGCTTTCTTCTCTGCTTCTTCTTCTTCTTCTTCTTCTTCTTCTTACTCTTACTCTGTTTGTGCAAACTTGCTATTTTTGGCTTCGCCTCGATCTCGCCCTTCAATAATCCCTTGCTTTTCCCCCTCCCACTTGCTCCTTTCTCTTTCGCAGCTTTTTCTCTTCCTCTGCAACCGATTATTTCGAGCCGAGATTCCCCTTTCGTCGTTTTCTTTTCTTTCTGCCGTTTGGGATTCGAAACGAATGTCGTCTCGCTTTATTAGGGACGTAATCGCTGTCGATGGAGAGAGTATATGAGCTTTGATTCCGGGCATTTTGATCACTGTGCTTTGTTCTCTTCCCTTTTTCTTTTCCAAATCTGAATTGAACCGATGGTTTTTCTCTTCTTTTTTTGGGTTGGGTTATGCTGACGCATGACTTGATTTGATTAGTCGTGTGAATTCACGCTGACATCTTTGAACAATCTGGTTTCTTGTGCTTCGTGTCTTTGCTCCCTTTTTTGCTCTCTCTCTCTCTCTCTCTCTCTCTTGCTCATGTTTCTGTTTCTGTTTCTGGTAGCTCATCCTATATTTAATACTGAGGTTTGAGATTGGAATTTACTCTCAACCTTTTTTTTCACACTGATTCAGTTCTATAGCGCTTGTTCTAGTTGCTTTTCTGAGTGTCTCTAATCCTGAACCTTGATTTCTTCCTTGTGTTAATTGTATTGTTTTTTGATTTGGTACTTAGATCTTGTCTTTTTCGGTGCTTCTGTTAATTAGTTCCTCTTCTTCTTCTTCTTCTTCTTCTTCTTCTTCCTCCTCCTTTTTTCCCACTGTTTCTGTGATTATTATTATTATTATTATTATTTATGGGCATTTCATTGCTGTTCAGCTTACAGATCCTCCCAACCAACCCAGATTTATGTACTTTGTGTGCGGGGTGTATGAGGATTAATGTTGGGGCTTTGTCGTATGTGCAGCTGTTGAAATGAATGGGGTGCAGAGCAGAAGAGTTCACAATGTTGAGAAACCTTTCCCAGGATGCCTGGGAAGAATGGTTAACCTCTTTGATTTGACTGCTGGGGTATCCGGAAACAGGCTGCTCACGGATAAGCCACATCATGATGGTGAGTTCCTTGTTTCTCTCTCTTTGTTTACCCTCATAAATTTTTGACATTGCCCTGGAAAGTTTCATTTAAAAAAAAAAAAAAAATCTGCCAAAGTCAATGCTTTACTTGGTACTGGTCTTTTTGGTTGATCTCACGGATGGGTATGTTGAACTTAGTTTGTGGTTTTCTCTTGCTGATCTTACTCTTTGGGGTTTGGTGTAGTGGTGGGTTAAGAGATAATTTTCCTTGGGTTTTCGTTGACTGAGTTCTCTATTGACACCTCTCTCTTGGTGATCTGTCTGTTTTTGTATGTAATCAAGAGCATCATGCTACCCAGCTGGATGTTTCTTTAGATTGTCAATTGCTTCGACCTATTTTCAAGTTATCTGGAATAAATAATTTTTCTTGCGATTTCTGCTCTTGAAATTTTGCAAGTCATTATATTATCCCATCTCACTAAATTGTACCTGACTTGCAGCTTCTTCACTTTCAAGAAGTCAATCAGATGTGGCAAGGATCGCAAGTCCTTCATTTGGTGATCAGATAGAGGATAAGCTGGTAATTCTGAGAGCATTATTCTTTATTATCATTCAAGCTAATTGGGTTTATTTTGAAAAAGAAAAGACAAATGAGATGATAATATCATACACAATGTTCTTTTCATTTTTAGTTTATTATATTCTTTGCTGTACTTAGCTTTTAATTTTTCCCTTTTCATGGACTTTGCAGATTGTTTCGGACTCAATGAGAGCATCTTCAAAGAAGAAAATAAATGGAACGCCTATCAAGATGCTCATAGACCAAGAGATGTCCAAAGAAATTGTTTCCAAGCACAATCCGCCAAATGTAGTTGCCAAATTGATGGGGCTTGAAGCCCTCCCACAGGGGGAGCCTAACTTAGCTGTGGAGGGAAGCCATAGAGGAGATTATTCTCAACATATGTGTGGTCATTCAGGGACATCATTCAGACATTGGCAGCTGGAAGATAGGTTTATGGACAAGGAAATGCTTCATGAAGGTCATCCGAGCACAGAACAGATTGCTTACAAAGATATTTATGAAATATGGCTGCAATCTCAGAGAATGAACAATGTAAGAGACACGACACCAGAGAGAGAAAAGTGGATTGAAGATGTTAATGCGAAAAAAATGGCTTTCATTCGCCAGAAATTTATGGAAGCAAAACGCCTGTCTACAGATGAGAGACTGCGCCAATCCAAGGAGTTTGATGAAGCCTTGGAGGTTTTAAGCTCCAATAACGATCTACTAATCAGGTTATTGGATTCTCAAAATCTTTATGAACTTCAGTCTACTCCGCTAGCTGAGACAAAGCGTATTACTGTTCTTAAACCTTCGAAGATGGTTGACAACGAAAAATTTGGTGGAAAGGGGAAGAAGAATGAGAAACATATTAAGAAACCAGCAAATGTTGGTCAAGCAACTGCATGGGAGAAAAGTAGCCCTGTGTACTCTCCAGCCAGTGAGAAAGTTGATGATTTTCCAGTTCAACCTACTCGAATAGTGGTATTGAAGCCTAGCACTGGGAAGACTCACGAGATTAAGGCTGTGGTTTCTCCAACGATTTCATCTCCTCGAAATCTGCATAGTGGAAATTTCTATCATGGACCTGAAGATTGTAATGCACTAGAATCAAGAAAAGTTGCCACAGAAATTACACAGCAAATGCATGAAAACCTGAGGAGCCATCAAAGAGATGATAATTTGTATTCTTCAGTATTTTCCAATGGCTATACTGGTGATGAGAGTTCATTCAACAAATCAGATCATGAGTATACTGCAGGGAATTTTAGTGATTTGGAAGTTATGTCGCCATCTCCAAGGCATTCTTGGGATTACATCAATCGCTGTGGCAGCCCTTTTTCTTCATCATCCTTCAGTCGTGCTTCCTGTTCTCCTGAGTCATCAGTATGCAGAGAGGCCAAGAAACGACTTTCTGAAAGATGGGCCATGATGGCATCAAATAAGGGTCCACAAGAGCAAAGGCATCTTCGAAGAAGCTCTACGTTGGGTGAGATGCTTGCTCTTTCAGATATGAAGAAATCTATAATATCTGAGGATGAGGATATTAATAAAGACCAAGAACCTAGCAAATCTGTTTCTTGCAGTTGTAATTTCAATGAAGAAATATGCATGGATGGTTCTCCTAAAAATCTTCCTAGGTCAAAATCTGTCCCTGTATCTTCTACCATCTATGGAACTGGGCCCAGCATTGAAGTTTGTGATCATGATGCTGGCAAAGCACATGGCTCGAAGGAGCTGACAAAGTCAAAGAGTATGAAATCATCATTTAAAGGGAAAGTTACAAGTTTCTTTTTCTCAAGAAATAAGAGATCAACCAAGGAAAAATCTTGTCTGTCTCAATCTAGGGACGATTCTCAATTTGCTATCACTCAAACGACAGTATCTCCAGTAAATTCACCTGGAAACCTTAGGGATGCTGAGTCTCAAAGCTTCAACAGTGGCGCCTTTGGAGAGTGTTCTCTTCCAGCTCCATATGTATCATCAGGAAAAACTTTATCAGATTCTGTCTCTAATGGACAAGGCATAATATCTCTAGAGGTAATAACTACTATTAATCTGCTATTTTTATGGTGCATTATGCAAATTCTGCTTAAGGTCACTCATTAATGCCTCAAAATCGCCAACCTTCTCCCGGTCCCCATCTTGTCCTTCCCTTGCAAAAGAAGGGAAAGAAGAATGGGAAGAAAAGGGAGGGGGGTATATACTATATATTGCTTATTCTAAACTCTGAAGGATGTTGTTGGATTTTAATGCTAGATGTTTTTTAATCTATATTAGGTTCTTGCTATATACGACCATAAAAATAGTCTTTAACTTTGGGTTCTTTTGTATTCCTTCATGATTCCGTGGTAACTTTGAGTCTTCTTTGCCTAGCTAATGAAAACCCTTGAAACTTGCGCTGTGTTGGAGATCATTGCATTTGCATGAGTTGTAGGCTGCATGATATATGGTTAAGCAAACTGGATGATATGGTGGCAGCCTGGCAGGTTCTATTAAGCAAATCAACGTGCTTGACAAATTGTTTGGGATTTTCTGTGTATTGAATTGTGAAACAAATGAGTTAGGATTATCATGCCTGGTGTGAACAATATTGGATACCTGATCACTGCCGGATAAATAATAATAGAATTAAATTTTCTCAGTCAGCCTAGAACTAATACAGTAAAGCACAACCTCTTTGATTTCCTGTTATCACAGTTTATAAAATAAAAAACTGAACGCTATATGCATTGGGGCCATATCGGACTAGAGGATTCTCAGAATGTTTTGTTTGTTTTCACAGCCTGGATTGACTGTATCAAAGTCCACAGTGCCAGGGGTATCAGGCGAAAACCAGGATCAGCCAAGTCCAATCTCAGTGTTAGAACCTCCATTTGAAGATGATAATGCAGCTCATGAGTCCTTGGACTGTATGAAGGGTGGTCAGCTGGGTAATGATTAGGCCCTTCTTTGTCTCCAATCTTGCTGTTTCAGGAAGTTCTTATTTGATAATTTTTTTGTTATTGGTTCATCACTAACTGCCGTTTCCTCTGCAGGATCACGGCTGCTTCTGAAGTCTAATTTAATTGATAAATCACCACCTATAGAATCAATAGCTCGGACCCTGTCATGGGATGATTCTTGTGCAGAGGTAGCAAGTCCATATCCATTGAAGCCCTCATTGGTTTCCCTAGACACCAAAGTGGAGGAACAAGATTGGCTTGTCCTTGTTGATAAACTACTATCAGCTGCTGGACTTGATGATCAAGTGCAGTCTGACTCGTTTTGCTCAAAATGGTATTCCCTTGACAGCCCTTTGGATCCATCATTGAGGGACAATTATGCCAATCTCGATGACAAGGAGCCTCAGCCTCTCCATGAAGGCAGGCGAAGGCAGAGGAAATCTAATCAGAAGCTAGTATTTGATTGTGTCAATGTTGCACTCATGGAAATGACTGGTTATGGATCGGAGAAGTACTTAATGGGGAGGTTGTGGAGTAGTGGGACTCACTGCAGGCTCCCAGTCCCAGAGGGTGCAGCTCCTCTATTGGTGGACCTCATTGTGTCCCAGATGAAGGATTTGATATCTAGTGGGATGAGATCTGTTTGGGGTGATTGTGGGGACAGCAACAGCCTGTTTGTGGAGAGTGTTGTCAGAAAAGAGGTTGTGGGGAACGGTTGGGTTGAGCTTATGGCGTTGGAGATGGATATTTTGGTCAAGGAAGTAGAGGGGAAGTTGCTAGAAGAACTCGTGGAGGATGCTGTGGTTGATTTGACAGGCCGGGCCTGAATGAACCCCTGATTGTGGCTTTCCGGTTTGTTATTTTAATATTGTAACTCTATTATTGTTGTATTCGATTATCAACACATGATCCTACTTAACCTAATCTATTAAATGCTACCTAAAATTGTTTCAATTTGTATTTATTTTATATTGATGACTGTAATAAATAGCTTACCTATGCGTATGCCAGACAAAGATTATAAAGAATTACACTCGTTATGATAGACCGTATGACTAATTAGTGCAGAGCAGATTCGTTTCTGTTTAAGGTGGTAGGTGTTTAATGAGACTGTCGAACATTAATGTCCTCCCCTATTTTTCGGGGGAAAGGAAAATAACTTCTACTTCCATAACTACAGAATGACTAGCTAAAATTTGGATAGGTCAGAAGAAGTTTGTTAGTGTGACATCGAAGTATGCCGTCATTTCAAACTTCGCCCAGAAGAGGAAATTCAGGTTTTGCAAGTGGCAACCCTAATAAAGGATGAAAGAGAAAAGAACTGCAGCATGTAGATTGGTACTACACTTTAACAAGCTAGCCTACATTGCGATAAGTGTAAATTCTAATTCCAGTTCCGACAAACATAGCAGTAATACACGCTCTTCTTCGAGCACTCACGCGATCATGAACACCTCAATGCTGAGTGGAGAAATTCTTGCTTCCTCTGTAGAGGAAATTTTTTTCTTTCTTCACATATGATATTCACTATCAATCTTTATTAATTTCATCACTTTTTTCATTTCTCAAAGTCATTTAATAGTATAAGATTTATATGGAGGAAGAATTTTCCTTCTCCGTGGAGGATTGAAGAATTTCTTTGCCAGGTGTGTATGTAGTGGCAGTGGTCACATACCATCGTCACAACCTGTCTCTGCGGGTCCAAATGTAGCCACGGCTGTGGACCTTTCTGCTGCACCTCCATCTGTACATCTTTGTATGGAACATGGACCCGCCACAGCCCTAGAAGAGGATAACAGTTCAATCATCTCTTTCCTGGTTTCCCCTTGTCTCTTGCCTCTAGCAATAATCAGCTGGCTCCCAATGCATTGCCAATGGCCAAAAGCTTAACGGTATCATGTTCACAATTCTTATTTTTGGTACATAGAAGTCTTAAGTTTGGAGGAGACTTTTCCCACTTCAGGCCTAGAACATGTCTTTAGACTACTAATTTGTTTATAGAGATATTTATAGCTCAGTTATCAACAAAAAAAAATTTAAGAATCGATCTCAAGTTATGTCGATCCATAAGTAGAAGGTCGGTGAAGTGAACTTATCCCATTGGCATCATGTTCATGGGTACGTTCACGATTTTGATTACCTTGAATTGCAGAACAAAGCTGAATGAAAGTACGTTCAATTTCGCCTGCTCTAAATTAATTCATGCAGGCCTCATTGGGATGGGAGACACTATGCCAGTACTAAGCAAAAAATATAGCACGGCCTGCCCTCTTGGCCTAATAGTTGTCTCCTCAATGCATCAAAAGAAAACCTAAATCACTTTCCTCTATGTTATGTTTTGTTGAAATATTAACAGAAAAGACTTTGTGGTTGCAAGTTTTAAGAACGGTTTTTCGTTGTCGTTGTTGTTGTTGTTTTTTTTTTTTTTTTTAAGGTTTCATATTTTATAAATACGTGTAACTAGTTTTACTTATGGTACTGTTATACATCTAATTGGCTTGCAATGTTTTTTTCCAGCTATAATTTAACGTAATATTCCCCTACACACATGGAGTGTCTCATATACTAAGAAAAGCTTGTGGTCCAAGATCGATTCAAAAGTTGAAACAAGTATACCCTCGAATCTATATCCTTTTTTAATCTCTTGTCATATCCTCTATAAAGTTTGTTTTGTTTGCATGAAAGAGATTATTCAGGACTACATGAGCCAGAACTAAAGTTCTGCCAAAAAAAAAAATTGAAGTAATCAGAAAAGTAATGCGTTTATATAATACATGATCAAATATGCAAATTCAACGTTTGGAAAATAATAGTGCTCCGGGGCACACTCATGTGCCAAGATCTGCTTGGCAAGCTGGCTAAGTTGCAAAACATTCCATGAAAAATAATGATAAATTAATCAAAGCCATACGAATAATCAAGTGATAGGGGTGGTCCACTTGTATTAGTTATCCATATATATATAACACATAACTCGTGGAACATAATGAAAGAGAAAATATAGAAAAAGATTCTTGTGTGCATATGATATATGAGCCTGGAACTTAGCAGCTAAGCCCGAAACCTGAATCAAAATAGGACAAACTTCTCCAAAATGTGACAGGGTAAGGGCATTTGTCAAAATGAGAAAAAGTGGGAGAATATTCCTGAGTGGCAGCCAGTGGTGGCAGTTTTTGTGTCAAATGGCAATTCACTGTGCAATTTCTAACTAGACTAGAAGCCAAAATTATGGCATCTTCAACTTATAAAATTGAAGCACAGCCCAAAAATCCCGTGACTGCTCCTGTTAGACTTTCGATAAGATAACATTTTATGTTACAGAATAATTAACTTCAGCCCATCCTTGAGATCCTAAATTTTGCTGGCGGAACCCACAGAGTAAGCATGATTCTTGAAAGGGACTGATATTTTCTTTTCTCACTTGTCATTTCTCTATCAAATAGCAAAAAAAGGAGAGAGATGATTCAGAGTGATATAGATAGAAGAAGCTTTTGCTTCTTGTTCATTATAAGGATTTAAAGTTTTAGTGTTTTACACGAACAGGAACAGTGGGTGGTAGTGGAAAATGGTTTAGTTTGAATCTATTTTGAAAAATAATTTTAAGTCCACACCTCTTTTCTCAAATAAACTCACATAGCACAATTTTACACTCCTAAATTATCTCTTAATTTGTAGATAATTAGGCATGCAAATGAAATGCAAACAATAGAACGCCTTTGTGTCCATTACATTTTTCAATTCGGAGCTTTATAGTTTGTAATTACCATTTGTATGGAAGTTACCTTAAAGTGCCGGGTTTCCTCATATATAATTGTTTAATTTCTCATAAAATTTGCTAGGCTACAATAATTAGCACACCAATAAAGCTCCTCCCAGACTTATATGATCTATGTATATTGTAACATATATAAATTGGTGTGTGTTTGAGAAAAAAGACATAGAATTGAATTCTGAAATATGTGAGAACCAACATCTTATATAAAGTACAACAACAATAACCAGCCGCAGAAATCCCCAAAGCACAAACTACAGAGAAGTATGTTTCAGGTGTTGAAAATCGTATTTTTTTGCAAGGAGACTGGAGACCTATGCACTGCAGCTCAAAATCAATCTCAATTGTGGTGTACAAAATCAAAGCAACAAGATAAAAATATATATAAATATGTACTTAGATATCAACATAATAATAATATTCATTTACTGGGTGTTATCACTGTTGTTAATCCGTACTGCAATGTAATGTGCAAACTTGAGACACATATATTAATATAGTGAAAGAGAACAAAAACAACCAGCAGGTTCAAAAGTACTGCTTTGGAAAATTTATTGAAACGAAAAGTGAATAATAACATTTATTAATGAGGACTGGTTAACTACTTGAGTGGATAATCATATTAATGGGTCATTCCTCACGAACATATATAATTCTTAGCTAGACCTCCCTAGCTAATTCTTTTTACATGTGTGGAAGAGAAATTAAATGCGTGGCTATGGATAAGTCACTCATCTAGCTAGCTAGGGCGACAGAAGAGAAAAAGACATACAATAACCCGTGGATGATTGATCAACAAGCACTTGACAAGTCTCGAAGATAAGTTGAAAAACCAAAAACCTATAAAACGTTGTTCTTAGACCCAAAAAGCTTGAAATGCTGAAATCATGGATCTTGCAGCGTGTGTGATAAATAACGCACTGACTTAAAAAAATCTAAACCCCCATTCAAAATAACTAGAAAAAAAACTCCAGTTAATTATATGTGCAAAATATTTGCATATCCATTCTCTTTCTATTAATGTAATTTCCAGTTGAGAATAGTTTAAAGCAAAAGAAATAGACCTGAAGAAGCTTAAACATTTCTAAAGGTGTGCATGGCTGCATGCATAACTATGACACATTGATGCGACATGGGATCCCATGATGGCAATCTATAGTGTGTTAGAAATTTGACCATATGTAGTCCATGATCCTATGAAATTAAGCGAACAATAACCCATTTACATTCATATAAAGCATTGGAAAGGGATGCAAATGTTAACTACTAATGCAAGTATGCAACCATATTTAATAAATTACTGGAGGATTGAAGCAGAAGAAAGTAAGAACGTCGTCCCAATGATGATCAATATAAAATCATTTGCAAGTTTGTAATGAATGCCACTAATGCAGCCTCTACTAGAACGAGGTGCCATGTTGAGTAGTGTGTAGTAGCATTTTCGAAAGGGCATGGAGTAAAAATAAATTAAAATAAAATAACTTGAGTAAAAATAAAATAATTGAAGATTGAAGGTAAAGCATGAACTACTTCGTAGATTTGTAGCAATAGTCAGATTTTAAAAACAAATATCTTTGTTTTAGATAAATGTTAAGAGAACTCATTTTTTTGGGATATCATGTTGATTCATCATTCATGTACTATTGGATGGAATGTGAATCCAATCATATATGGATAATGAGTTAGTACAATGTCCTAGAAAAAGTTAGTACATCTATCATTACTCTTGCTTTAAGTGTGAAGACAAAGCATGGACTACTTCATAGATTTGTAGTAATAGTAAGATTTTAAAAGCGAATATCTTTGCTTTAAGTGTGATATGAAACATAGGCTGCAACCATTGATCTTCAGCCGCAATGCAATCCAAGAAGGAAATGCTGCACAACAGTATAACTACTCCATCACTCAGTTCATCACTCAATTCCTTTTCTTATTTTTAGCCCTTTTTTTTCTGGTGAATAGTCAGTGGATCACTCAAGTCCATTGCCTTTGCTTTTTGGTCGTTAAGTCCAATGCTTATATGCTCCCGTTTGAAAACCAACAAACAGACAAAAGGACATATTGTGCCAAAAAGTCTAATAACTATACTTGGACAATGGGCTTTTGTACAAAAAAACAATGGGCTATAAGCTCGCTCTGTGTCTAAACTTTAAACGATTTGGGGATCAAGTGATCCAAACTTTGAAGCTGTAACTAATTAGGTTCCAAGCCAGAGCCCAATATATTGATGACCCAAAAACCCAATACATTGACCAAAATCAATGCAACCCAAAAAACGGAAAAAGGAAATAATGACGAAGATAAGGCTAATGCTGTGGTGCATTAGATAAAGTATAGTGTACCATACACTAGGTGATTTAAAGGGCAAGATGTAACGGTATATTAATACACCAAACTTTATGCAATGCATACTAAATTTTTTTTTTCTCTTCCTCTCCCCCGCTCACTTGGGATTCCATCGTTTCCCAACTCCTGCTTTCATTGGCAATCTTCTTCTCTTTGGCGACAACACATGCCCTCCATCTTTGGTACCACCACAGCTCTTGCTGCTCCCAACACCACCCACCCCCCGCAACAATGGAGGACACTTCACCCTCTTCCTGGCCCGAGCTGCAATGTGGGTAGAAAGAGCTACTTAGAAAACAACAAGGGTGGTGGTCAAGGTCGAGGCAATATGATGATGGTGTCAGAGAAGGAGAGCATGGGGCAAATGGTTGGGAGATTCAGCTCATGGCAGAGGAAGATGAGGGCATCGAGGTCCACACGGTGAGCTGGTATTTGAAGTAGATGTCGCTGCCAGCAATGGAGGAGAGCTTGGCTGCCAAATGTTGACAATAAGGAATATGGTGTCTTGTTGAAGTGAGTGGTATGCTTGTGTGGGAGTTTTGAAAGAGAAAGTGAACATTTTTATAATACATTAGCAAGGAATTGGTGCATGGATAGCTCTTCAATCATGACCATCAAAAAAGTTGGTGTGTGGTACACCATATTTTATTCGATGCATCACAGTCTTGCCATGAAAGTAATCAAAGACTCAAAGTGTTGAGCAAGACACAACTCCAATTCAAAAAATTTTAAAAATTGTTTTAGAATCCTTTTTATAAACTCAAAAAAAGTACTTTTTTTGTGTTAATTTATCTTTCTATTTAGATAATTTGATATATTCTTAAATCAATATATTGATTTAAAAATATATTTGTATTCAGATATATTGATTTAAGAATATATTAAATTATCCAAATAGATAGATATATTGAAATAGAGAGAATAACTTTTAAAAAATTCAAAAAAGAATTACATCACAAAACTATTCTTTTAAGTTTAAACAAATGCACCCAAATTTTGATTCCCTATTTTTTAGAATTTTTATATTATTACTTAATTATGTGTTTGCAAATCATAAAAAATTAATTTTTTAAGTAGTAGTAGTTGTTGTTGTTGATAGAGTTAAGTTTAAAAAGTAAGATTATATAATTAAATAATAATGTAAACAATATATCAAAATAAATCCTTAGTAAAATAC
Source organism: Pterocarpus santalinus (assembly GCA_031439595.1). NCBI lineage: Eukaryota > Viridiplantae > Streptophyta > Magnoliopsida > Fabales > Fabaceae > Pterocarpus > Pterocarpus santalinus. Next base: position 68,174,389 of record CM062532.1, read on the forward strand.
ACACTTAATTCTGATGTGTGTTAAGACTTCCCGGATTTATCCTTGCCGAACAAAACATTTCTCGGATTTATCTGAGACAATTAGAGATGACTTAATGGCCGCAAAAATGGTTGGGATAAGATGGACAGTTCGCCTTAATTATTGTGAAGTACCTTTTGTTTTTTTTACATTAATACGTTGCACCTCTGTTTTCCATAAAAATTCTAGTTTTAGCATATGACAAATAAATTTATGTGATAATAATAATAATAATCATATTTTAAATTCGTATAATGCATCATGCCATGTCAATTTGGTAAAGAAAAAAATTGCGTATATTGTTATTTAATGAGGAAGTTACAATTACATCACTTCAAACAACTAAAGAGAATCTAGTGAGTTGGATAGTTAGCTACAAAATTATTGAGCCTGGACTGGGTCTATTGTAATTTTTTTTAATTAATTTAAATTATTAGTATTTAAAATTTATTAAATTTCAATAAATCTAAGGGTACGTTTATTTTAATTATTTTTTAATAAAAAATAATTTTTTAACTACTAAAAAAGTTACTTTTAATGATAGTTATTCATTTTCATTTTTACTCATTTTTTTTTTTACTTTTGAGTACAAGTTAATATAAATAAATTTTATAAAAAATAATTTTTTTAGTCAAAAATCACATTATTTTGCTAAAAAAAGTCTAAAACAAACACACTTTAATTCAAGTTAAATTAGTTCATTATAAAGTAAAATTTTTTTAATATTAATTTTTTTTCATTTACAAAACTATAAATTGAGATATTATTTAAAGAAAATAAGCAAGAATAAGCAACAAATAACTTGAACTCGCTAATTAAGTGCCAAACTAAGTATATTGTAAGGTTTGACTTTACTTGTTGTCATCTTAGTTTTATCAAATTTGTAATAGTATTGATTAAATTTGGGATAGCTATTAACCAGATCTTGATATAAAATTTAACTATCAATTGTACAAGTAATTTCACAATTAAAACAAAATAAAACCATTCCTAATCATTCATTTTTGAAACCAAACTCACTGCACAAGTAATATTCTACTTGACTCTGGATTTTTGTTCTTCTAAAAACGGGTATGCTTGTGATGTTACGCAACTATCATTCCCTTTTTGTTTTAATAATTTCATGTGCATATACTTGTTTTACATAAACGGACACGTTGAATGATTAAAATATAAAATCTTCACTTAATAATTATATTTTAATCATAAACAAAGTTTTATATTTGCCGGCAATTTGGACATGCGTTAACCGTAACAAAATCTCTATTAAAATTAATGGTGCTACCCAATTTTGGACAAACCAATCCTCAGCTCCAACTAAATACTAGCTCCATATTTAATTGAGAAAAACAGCTATCGAAGTCTTAATCGATAGCCGACATACTTGGTTAATGGGATATGCAATCATTGAATGGCATTACAGGGGGTAGATATCCATAAAAAATGATATGGGACCCTCTTTTCCATTTTTGAGGTTCTGCCATTAGATTGATAAGATGAGCAAATTTTTCTTTGATACGTGTAATGGATATTAGGTCATTTCCACCAATGTTAATGCTGACGAGTTTTCGTTTATCTTATAAAACAGCCCAAAAGCATACATGTACCATGCTTGATATCAAAGTTCGGAGGATCAAAGGAAATGTTAAGATTATCTACATTTACCTTGGCTAATGCATGCATGGCTATTTATGCAATTCACATGGGTGCTCAACTTCATTTGCCAATCTAATAAATTAGACCGCGTTGGTCACACTCGAAGAAAAAGGTTCAGAAGCTGCCAGGTGACAAAACAGGCTAAAAAGTCAATGCAGCGTACGCGACAATTAGTACATTTTGATTAATATTAGAAAAGGACCCCAAATCCCAAACGGATTGGATGCCCAAGCATTAGAAAATGTATGGCTCTTCAATTACAATTGATAAAAGTTATTTTAAATATTTATTATATATTATTATTATTTAGAAGATATTATGATTTATAATTTAAATATTGATAGGTATATATTAGTGTAGAGTGAGTTTTTCTCTCATTTTTATTTTTTTAGTGCTGTATTTTAATATTTTTATTTAATATTTAAATAATGAACTCACGTACATGAAGAACCGCTCATAGTCAGTACTCATCAGCATCAGTGTACTTAGTTTATTGATGAAATAGATATGTATGATAGGGATAAGCATTAATCATATTTTTGCTTTTCTGTTGGGCTCAGACTACATTATTTTTCGTTTCAATGAATCCCTTCAACCACAGATGACCTCATTTTGACCGAATTAAGAAGATAAATTAATAAAGTGCATGCAAAATATAACTTCAGATGCTGGTGCTCGTTAGTTTTCACAGGTCCTAGCTAGTGCTGTATATGAGATGATGCTCTTTCTTGTACTTTTCTGTTGGTGGGCTATTCTTTTTTATGTTTACTCATCTTATACTGGCGTACTGGTATATTAGGGTTTCTCATAATAGGTGATATTAGCTGGTGTTGCTGGAAGATCCTTAGTCAAATAGGTGCTTTGGGTGTAAATGTATGAGTGTGATTCTGTTTTTTTTTTTTTTTTTTTTTTTTTTTTTTTTTTTTTCCGGCTTTGTTTTATTTGGTTTTGTCCTTTTTTGAAGCTTGGTTTGTACTTTGTGGCTCCTCTCTGTTAGGAGAGCTTTTTTGAGCCTTCTGCTGGCCAATTATCGAAAAAAAAAAAACTTCATATACCACCAAATTATAACAAACAAAAGTCTTTTTTAACTAGTGTCTTAATCTTAAATACTTGGTAAGGTTTCTATAAAAAGAAAAATACATTTTTTTTAAGAAAAAAGAATAGCACAACAAAATGAGAGTACATATATTAGCTTTTTTAGAAGAGTAGCACAGAACTATGAGAGTACATATATTTTTGCCCTTTTAAAATCCTAACCAACCATATGGCACCAATTAAAAAAATCCCGAAAATTGGGAAAAATGAATAGATATTAGATACATTTGTGTTTAGATATTTTCAAGCTAATCGTGTAACTTTAACATAATCCATGTGAAATCCCATAATAATAATAATAATAATAATAATAATCCATGTGAAAGTAAGTTGAATTCTTTATGCAAGTCTCAGAGATGTTCAATGCCCCTTGAAAAATCATAGAGGCCAGCCGCGCATGCTTGCAGATTTAGGTCATTCGGACTATTTAAATTAAATAAATTAAGCTCCTTGCTAATTTTAATATTTTGATTTGTCCACTGTACGTCTGCTTGAAGAATTTTGGACTTTTTTTTAGGTATATTATTTTCTATTTTTCATTTCTTGTTAAGTATTAACTTAGCAAGTGTGCTCAAATCTGTATGAGGCAAGAAAATGTAGAAAGAAGAGTGTGTTTCCGGCCTAAATAGGCGTTACTCTCCCCGTTATATTGTATTTGTTTGAGTCTCCTTGTAAGTCGTTTTCCTTTTTCTTTCTGGTTATTAAATTATATATATATATATATATATATATATATATATATATAGTGGTTTGATATATTTCTGCTCCTTTCTATATTGTGAGACTTTGTTGATTCGTGCTATTTATCGGAGAAAAAAAGTAGAAACTTTTCATGTGGCGAATTAAAGGCACTTACAAGTAGATATATAATCCCAATTATCAATTGAGTCTTGATTGATGTGAGTTTATTGTATTGGTGTGTTCATAAGCTTGGCTTTAAATTAAAAATTTCAATCACCCAATCTAGATTTTGTAGAGATCGACATATGATTAATACAAATCATAACATCTGTTGTGACTACTAAAGGAAAAATATATAACATCTGTGTTTAATTAATGACTTAATTAGTTGTATATAATTATATACTATGTAGCAATCATTCTACAATTCAATGAGAACATTATTGAGAATATTTCCCATAAAATTCCTGCCACAACGACAACTACATTGTATCTCATTATAGGCTATAGGCTTTAAAATTTTCAAACAGAGAACAGAAGGAAAATAGAAGTATTTAGTATTGCCCAAACGAAAGCATGGACATTTTGCAATGTATTAACAACAGTTTCCTATTAGTTGGGGTGTTTGGCAATTTTGAAAAGCAACAAAATTTTTAAAAATTAGTTTTTATTTAAAACTATTTTAGTCTAAAATTAATTTTAAATTAGTTTTATCTAATGTATTTATTATCTTATCCTTTCCTAATAATTGGGAAAAAAATAATTAAACAAATTTTTTTGTTAATTCCATACCAAACACTATTTAATTATAAATTACATTTTTTTTTATATAAATTAACATACAATTGATTTTATTTGTGTTATCTTAAGTTGATTTTTTCAAACAGTCGTTTAGATTGTTTCATTGCATGGCTTATGGTCCACAGGGTAGTGTAGGGTACCAAATAATAAGTACTATTAAGTAGATGCCTTGTTTGTCAATGTATATAGAAATCTGGTCAAGGGGCGGCAGCCATCTTAAATGACACCAAATGCTTTCACTTTTACCTACATGCAACATGGATGATGGATACTCCCCTTTCTTTGTAAGCATTATAACTTACTGGATCAATTTTCGTGGAAACCCGATAAACATTACATGAAACATGCAATTAAAAGCATAAGGCGCGCTTTTCACTCCCCCACACAATTAAATGATACACCAATTATTTGTTGAATCGATTTCATATGTTTTCAACAGTGGTAACAATATTCCTCATCTATAGGAAAGGGGAGATTCTTTAATTAACAATAATCCGCATACTTACACTCACTTTATTTTATATATCCAAACTTTTATCACTTGATTATATTAGGATTTATCTCGTTTTCTCATATTTATATATACAGACAATTTAGCATCTATGTTCTTCAATAAACCTAGTATACTTGATACATTAGTCAAATCAGTGAAACATTAACACATTATTAAATCTTATTAAGTGAGTATTATATTTAATAATAAATATAGTGTGTCAACCCTTTATTTATTTGTTTTTTATCAAAAAATTTTAAGGTGAAGGGATGGTGTTCAACTTCAGCGTAAGAAAAGTTTCTGAATTTAAAAAACACCTACAAAAAAACTTACATTCACCTTATCTCAATAAAACAAGTCAAGGTTCGAACCTCCAATTTATCAGATGCAAGACAACTATCTTGTTTCATGTGGCCAAGCTCTTAGGATTTGTGTCAACACTCTCTTAACTTAAGATAGTCACACTAAATTTATGTGAGAATCTCAAGAAAGGGAAAACAGATATTTGCACATGCATACATTAAATGGGGTTGAAAAAGTTCGGTCTTTAGTGTCACTTTCTTTGCAGGGGACCCCTAATTAACCAGTGGCAAATATAAAGTGAAAAGCAACAGGGTAAATAAGCCGTTATATAAGGCCATTGAAGGGCAGCCTTAGATTTCACGCAGCGATTAGCCACTACATTGCAGCATTAGAGCCCACATTTCATTGGTAACATAATTAAGCAACAAGCTCATCATGTCTAGTGTGAGAGCCCAGGTGGTGGTGGCCGCAGTGGTGATTGCGGTGATTGTTGTTGTTGTTGGTCCAAAGAGTACAGAGGGAGCTAGGGCTTTCTTTGTGTTTGGGGACTCACTGGTTGACAGTGGCAACAACAATTACTTGCCCACCACGGCGCGTGCTGACTCTCCCCCTTATGGCATCGACTATCCCACCCATCGCCCCACTGGACGCTTCTCCAATGGCTTCAACCTCCCTGACCTTATCAGTCAGCACTCATCACCATATATTAATTAATTCGTTTAATTTAATTTCCACTACATACGTAGATATTTCATTTTCTCTGTTCCTTTAACTTGTTGAATATATGATGCTAATATATATAATGGTTCTGATGACATACACATGATGATATTAATTACTATAATTGTTTTTGTGTGGGGTGTGAAATGTAATGCGATTGTTGTTGATATTGTAGGCCAGCGAATTGGGTCTGAACCCACATTGCCATACCTGAGCCCAGAATTAAATGGACAAAAGCTCTTGGTTGGGGCCAACTTCGCTTCCGCTGGGATAGGAATCCTTAATGACACTGGCGTCCAATTTGTAATGCTATATCTATGCTAATCTCTCATACCCTACATATTATGTGGTATTGTGAAAATTAAAGCATTCATTATTAACTTAGTCTTAAGTCCTAACCAACCTACATGGAATTAGGCGGGGATCATTAGAATGTTCCAGCAGTTTCAATTGTTCCAGCAGTACCAGCAACGGTTGAGTGCAGAAGTAGGGCCAGAAAGGGCACAGAAGATTGTGAATGGAGCTTTGGTGCTCATGACACTGGGTGGTAACGACTTCGTTAACAACTATTTCGTCATTCCTTTCTCTCCGAGGTCTCGCCAGTTCACTGTCCCCCAGTTCTCTCGCTACCTCATCTCCGAGTTCAGGAAAATTCTCTTGGTAATTATTAATTAAACACTCTCATTCTAATTAATTATCTCTCTTCTTTTGTTAGTTTGCCCCTTCATGTCTTGCATCTGTGATTCGTCCAATAAAGACTTGATTTTGATGGTGACATGCAAGCATGTACATGGAAGTTCATGTGCTGTCATTAATTATGTGGCCGGCCCCACTATATCTTTAAGACTACAACATGGGGTGGAAAGCATCAAAGTAGTTCATGTTACATCTTAGCCTTATGGTAAAAGTATGACACAGAATTGTGATGGGACACAGTAGCAACTTGTGTCCACAGGTGTAAGACGAAAATCAATATTGAACAAGCTGTTTCTTTATGTAACAAAGAAAAATCGACCGAGTGTACTAAATATAAATGTAAATGTTAATGTAAATGGCAGAGGTTGTATGAGTTGGGGGCTCGTAGGGTGCTGGTAACGGGAACTGGTCCACTGGGGTGTGTGCCTTCTCAGCTTGCTACAAGGAGCAGGAACGGGGAGTGTGTGCCACAGTTACAGCAAGCCGCGCAGATCTTCAACCCACTCCTTGTTCAGATGACCAGAGATCTCAACTCCCAAGTCGGTGCTGACGTTTTCGTTGCGGTCAATGCCTTCATAATGAACATGGACTTCATCACTAACCCTCAAAGATTTGGTCTGTTTGCTTTTTGTTTTCACACTCTTTATACCATGTTTGCTTTAACTTTCAAAATTGCCTAATAATTTAGGTAGAAACTTGTCTCTTATATAACCCCCCTTTTTTTTTATCCGAATTATAATTTCGGGTTCTAAAATTTAAACCATACATGCTATATATTAGTTAGTTTATGTGTTTGCTTTTTCATCAAACACACTTTTTTTTTTTTCTTTTCTTATATATTATTAGAAAATCCTCTTTAGCATTTGTCATATCTATGGAGTGAGCCAATGCTTATTATGGACTTCATTGTTGGTGGGAGCATGCATGCAGGTTTTGTTACATCAAAGGTAGCATGTTGTGGTCAAGGTCGATACAACGGGGTGGGAACGTGCAACGCCTTGTCGAACCTGTGCCCAAACCGGGATATCTACGCATTTTGGGACGCTTTCCACCCAACCCAACGTGCTCTCGGCTTCATCGTCGATGGAATCTTCAGCGGAAGCAGCGATCTTATGACCCCCATGAACCTTAGCACCATCATGGCCATGGACTCCAACGTCTAATATTATTAATATTATATATAACACACCTTAATCTATATACCATGGTTATTTGGCGTGTGATTGGCATGTGACTCCCAAATACAGATAGGGTGGGGAGCCAAAGGCAAAAGCTTCATTGATTGTAATTGTTGGTGCTTCGATCTTTGTCTACATTACCTTTATCCAAACCTTGTTGCTGAGCTTTCCTAAGTGATATGATAAGCATATATATGCATTTTGACCTCGTCAAGTGCTATAGATGTGATGTATTACCCTCAGAAAGATGTGATGTATTACCCTCAGAAAGGTTGAAGTTTCAGCGTAATTAATTATATATGCATTTTGTTCTATTATATATACTATTATATATATATTTACGACGTCAGAAAATGTAATGTACATTATTTTCCTGCCATTCTGTGCACCATAATGCTCTAAATTTCACCTCCAACGCCAAAATATTGAAAAAATGCAGAAATTAGAAGTGATGAGAATATTAGTTTCACGTCATTCGATCCATCTCATAACCATATATCTCTGTACCTTACTTCCGTCATCTCCAATTTTTGTTCTCTTATCAAACCCAGGCTACTTATCATTATTTATTTATTTGGTCATTGGTGCTTATCTTTAGGGTGAATTACACTGAACTCTCCTCAAATTCAATATAATTACATCCGACACTACTCTATTTAGTTATAATATACTGACCCTCTTATTAGAACTTGAAACTAGAAAATTAGAAGGTAAGGAAGAAGTGAACTCTATCTCACGTTAAGTGATAAATTTAGCTCAAAACTTGTCCATGGCCTTACCATATGTATGGCTGTTCTTTGGTCAAACCAAACTGACCACCATTAAGTAGTTTCGAGTTTTGATCTCAACTTGTCACTTAACTAATCTCACCTAACGTAGCAGTTTACTTCTTTTTTGACCCCTCAGTTTCTGAGTTACAAGTTCATTATACAAACTGAATTAACTTCTATTAATAATAAAAAAAGCCAATATAATATAGTTAAATAAAGAAGTACTAGATGTAATTATATTAGACTTCAATATGGTTCACCCTTATCTTTACTTCGTCTCCCCCCGCCCCCCTCTTATTTCTTTTGTTTTCATTTTTTGGTTTGAATTTTGTTTCCCTTAGGTGGTGTTTGGTTTGATCATTTTCTATTTTCGTTTTCACTGAAAATAGAAAACACTAATGGAAATATGTTTGGTTGAATCCTTTTGAAATATTTTAAGAAAATGTTTTCAAAAATTAGTGAAAATCTAAAAATGCCTTTTTCTTGTTTTCAATTTCAGAAAATGTTTTCATCAAAATGTGTTGTGGCAAACTTATAATAAAGTTGGAATTCCTTTTTTCCTTTTCCCCTTCAACTTCACTGATACTTCTTCTCCCACTTGTGTGCTTAGCCCCCTGTAGCTTCTCCTTTGACTTACTAGCATCGTCGGTGATCTCCCATATGCAAGCACCAACAACCGTTGCTCGATGATTGCCGCTGCCATAAGTTGCTATCTTCACCGTGCTTGGAAATGTCGCAGTCATTGTCTCCACCACCGCTGCAAACGCCGTCTCCACCATCACCATCAAGAGCCTCGTAGATGTCACTTTCTCTATGCCTGAGGTCACCTCATCCACCATGACCGAAAGCTTGGCAGCCACTTCCTCCACCACCCTTGAGACTGCAAAGTCGTTCCGCTTGGATATCTGTTCTCTCTACTTCGATCTTCAAAGTCGTTACTTGCTCCACCTTCCGCCTTTCATTGCTCGCAGATCGCCTATGCTATCAGTCGCCGCACCAAGATCTAGTTCTTACAAATCCGACGCTCGTGATTGAGTGAGCTTCACCTTCTCCACCGTGACAAGGAGCCTTGCAGCTGAGATCTATGACTCCTTCTTGATTGATTTGCTATCGTTGATATCTGCTTGTGTTGCGCAAGAATTTGATGTTGTTGTTACTGTTCGTTTCTTGATTTGTTGATTGATTTGATGCTGAATTTTTACTGTTGCTATTTCGGATTGTAGATTTGTTGTTGTTGATTCTGATTTTTGATCCATTGATGTTGATTTCTCTATTTGTTGGTGAATTTTTGTTGTTGTTGCTAGAGCTATCATGGTTGTTGAATGTGTTTTGGTTGAATTGGGATCTGTTGTTGAATTTTGATTTGTTGATAATGTTCCAAATTTGAATTGAATAGCCTTTGAAAATTCTTCTAATGTACAACATTCCTTTTTGTTTAAAATATTTTAGTTATGTTATATATAGTACTTAAAATTTCATTTCTTTTGTGGAATAAATGGTTAATATGTAACAACTAGGAACCATACTTTTATTATTGTGTTAAACTCTCCTGCAAAATAGTTGCAGATGAAATATATTTAGGTATGTTAGAAGATGACAAGACAAATGTAGTATAACATGTAAGAAATGATTCACCGTACATGAACTATACCCATAAACAACTTGTAAAACCCTGCCTTTTTTGAAAGAATATTTGGCTCCCATAATTTGAAGAATAGTTTAATTTATAACTATACTTCTACTGGTCACCTATGTCAGATTTTTAATATGATATGTTCTCAATAGAAGATTTTTTATATTATTTGTACGAAACTTTGGATTTTAATATAGCCCAATGATAGCAATTGATGCACTAAACTGTGTTAGAACTGGCATCAGAGGCTATAATTATAATTTACTCACAAATCAAATTATATTTTGAATATATTTTGTCATTACAAGTTTGCAATTGAAGCTTTAGTAGATGAACAAAATGTGCAAATCAAATATACATAATTCTTATTATTTAATAATAAATATCATTTTATTATCTCAAATTTGATTTTGAAAATATATTTTGAAAATAAACAAATCAAACATATTTTTATTGTTTTCATTTTTAAAAATAGAATATATTTTTATAAATCAAACGTATTTTCTAAATTCAAAAAATATAAAAATAAAAATCTTTTTCAAAAAATAAAAACAAAAAATGAAAACAGAAAATATTTTCATAAACTAAGCGCACTCTTATTATTTTTTTTGTGTTTTTTGTTTTTGGGGTTATAGCTTATAAGGCCCAAAGCAAAGGTAAGTTTGACCCAAGAACGAAGTAATAGAACAGTGCACAAAAATGTCTTGTTCGAGCCCAACATGTCTAGACTCAAAACATCAATGGAGCCTCCTTCTCAGGAGCTTTCACATCCCACATTCAAACAAACATGTAACCCATATCTGGTTATTACAATCGTTTATAGTCCTCGAGACCCCCAAAAAAAAAAACTTTATTGTCATTAGCCACTAATTATTACTATAGACTTCATAATTATCACAATGTACAATCTTGACTTTATGATTTAGGCTCGTGATTAAGGATTGTTTTTCATATAGGACAATTTAGTTTGATTTTCCTTTTTCTTTATAGTGGCTAACGAATTAAATTCGTTTGCTATGTCTTGTATCAAATCATGATTCGAAGTGTTGTGTATTATTTCAGTGAAGGAGATCAAATTAGAGACTAAGAAGAAATCAGAACAAATGAAAGACCATACATAGTGCAAAGAAAGCACAAACTAGCAAAGTAGGAAAAATCAAAGCCAACTCACCAAAACATTTTCGCTTCATCTTAAACCAAAATTCAAGGATTTCAGTTAGAAATTGAAAAAAAAAAAAGGTTCACGAGATTGAGTGATAATGTGTTTACAATCACATACAATTGGATTAAAATCAATAGAGATTGGATGTGGTAATAAATTAGTTTTTTATTAACTAAAGCTTATATTAGAGAAAATAAATATTTGTTTCAATTCAAGATTAAGGCATGACTTTAGATTTAACTAGAATTAATTACATTTTTAAAAAGAAAGAGATTCTTATATGAGTACAAGTTTAACAAATTATATTTATATATATTCACAATAAAAATGAGTCTCATTGCTTTATTTAAGAAATACTCAATTATTTATAGACCCACCAATTTTCTTGTGAATGTGCCTAAGGCCACTTCTCTGGTTTGATTAAAAAAAATCAATGCCATGAAGATGTGAAGCGTGTCAAATGAATATATGACACATGGAGTCATTGGGTAAGATGACGACTGTTTTGGGCATTAGCAAAAATGAAGTTTATGATGGAAGATTCTATAATAGACCTTGTTAATTTAGTGATCATAGTAGTTATCACTCAATCATGACCTTCATTTTTTTTTTTTTTTTAGATCTAGAAGTGTGTCATTCAACTGTTGCTTAGGTAGCACCCAACCATAGCTCTGTCTTCGCTGGTGATGAAGAGTGGATTTGGGTTGCTATTTTTTTTTCCCAATGGTGTAACAATAGTAAAGTCTCTTCTTCTTCATATCCCGAACAATAATAACACATGAAACCAAACCAAAATCTCGTCATTTTTCAAATCTAGAACACTAACAACACATTAAATCAAACCAAAATCTCGTCATTTTTCAAATCTAGAACACTAACAACACATTAAATCAAACCAAAAATCATACATGAAACAAAATTAAAAATAAAAATAAAAACTAGATCTTAAGGATGAAAAATATGGCGAAATCTCGTCTTCATCCCCTATCGCTTCATGGTTGTGCAAATCTGGGTGGATGTCACTACCAGTAGAAGGTAGTTGCGTAGATCTGAGTTTGAAGAAGGGTGAGCTATAGTAGCAAAAAAAGGGTGACTAACGACAGCACTTTACATGCACCTGAAATCTTTATTATCGAAGGCAATATCTCCATCTTCGCTTTTTTATTATTATTTTGATGAGAAGAGTTGTGCAAATTAGAATTCGAAGTAGGTTGTTGTGGTTCTTTCTAGTCATCACTACTGTCGAAACCATGGCTCTTCTTCTTCCTCTTTCCACCACCAACCAGTGTTGTTGTTGTTGCTGGTAGCTACTACCACTATTACTATTATAGTTTAGAGTCCTCGAAGCTAAAGAAGAAGATGAAGAAATTGAATGGGGTTTTGCTAGTTTGGGCTTTTGAAAGAGGGGGCAAAGGAGACAAGCGCCAATAATAAAAACGACATTGTTTGCGGGAGAAGAGAAAATAAAAATGAGGTAGAATAAATAACGAGGATCATCATGGCCCCTAAAGTGTGAGTCTCATCTTAAATATTTTATTATATTAATTTTGGCACATGCGTAGCCAAATCCACCGCATGTCTTCACGAGGCTGATTTTTCAGAGAAGGTACCTGTGCCTAAATGTGAGGTGGTAAACATGTGTAGATAGAATTTTTCTTAAAAAGATGAATAGGCAACTAAGGATTTAATATGAAAAATCAACAAAGTTTTTGTCTAATTGAAAGGAGCTTAAATCTTATGTGATCTTAGGTTTGATTCTAGAATTTATGTGATTGAAAAAAATACCATTAAAAAGATTCTTATTTAAATATTTTATCGTACTTAAAGAGATTGGTGTCTCGTATGTTGGGTGTCGAGATACACTGCAAAACTTAAAAAAATAAAAAATAAATAAAAAGGATCCAATGTGATTAGAAATACATTTTACCCAACAAAATCGGCTTATTCAATAGCGCAACTAAGCATCGGCCAGCTAAGGAAGACGTCCCAGTTCAGTTCGCAACGAAGTGGAACGGCGTCGTTTGTGGAGCGGTCTTCGTCTTCCTCTCCCTGCCCCGCCGGCCAATTGGGTGGCGCAGTGGAGCACAGTGCTGTGAGTGTTGGTTGTGCTTACAGTCTCTAATCTCATGCTTCCTCTTATTCTGTAACCTTGTTTCATTTCACGCAACCACACATCCCCCATACGATGGCCAAGGCTCCGTCTTTGATTTCTCTCTGCGTCGACGCACTCGCTCAAGAACTTCTCCTCGGTAAATTTTCATACCTCAATTTTTTTTTTTAAATATTTTTTCGTAAATTAATTATTCACATAAGATTGGAGATTGTAGTGTGTATAGGAGTATTGTGTAACCTAGCGAGTCCGAAATGGTTACAGGGGATGATGATGAAGTTATTCCTGTTATATACGAGCTTCCTTTCGACTTAATTGACACCTTAATCACGCGTTTGCCCCCATTTGCGTTGCGCAAGTTCCACCATCACCTGTATGTTCATTTCTTACGCTCATGTATACTATCATCATTGGCTGCAATATTTGTTGCTTGCCTTTTTTTTTTTTTCTCTCTCTCATTTTTTGGTATTTTTTATTCAATCTATGTTGGATTATCTGTTCGGGGCATATAATATGACTAAGAAAGTTCTGAATAAGTAAAGATGTATTATTGAATGATTGGGGCAAGGTTTTGTATTTTAAGCAGTTGTTGTGTTATAGGCTTATGATTTTGTGTTGCTTCTGCACCTATTAGTGTTTTCCTGATAGCAGCATGGTTTTGTAGTAGAATGGGTAATGCTTTCTTTAGTTCTTACCTGCTACTGTTTTATTTTATTCTATTTTATGTTTTTTGGGTTTCTTACTTTGGTTGGACCATTGTTGTGTTATTATTGGAACAGACCATTTCAGGACCAGATTGAGGAGGGGTTTTCTCACGATGACTTAACAAACAAGAGAAAACGTGGAAGGTTGCAAAGAACTTTATACTCATAATCCATAATTCATCTGTTTGTGCAAATGCATTCTAGTGGTATCCTTGTTGGTTATGAATGCGTGGGTTTCTTGTTGATACAGGGATTGGGATCTAAATACAGCTTGGCGGACGTTATTTAAGCTACGGTGGCCTAATCTTATTGACCAGATCCAACCAACTGACTGGCAGCAAGCATATTGGGAAACCCATTTACAAAAGTATACTAACAGAGGATATTAGTATTGTGTTATTTTTATTATTTAATATTGCGTTCGCTCAGAGTTTAATATTTTATACGATCTATGTGAAATAACAGTTGTTTAGACGAAGCAGCAGAGATAGCACTAGTCCCATCTTTTAATGGGTATATTGGTGACATACAGATTCCAGGTACTATGATAATTTGCTTTCTCTCTCTCTAAGGAAAAATTCTTGTGAACTTGCCTTCTGCTTCTAGCTTAGGCAAAAGTCTGTTCCTTTTGATTTTGAAAATGTTTATGGAATAATATGATTTTGCCTCTAGAATGATACTGTTGCCTCCTGTTCTTTGTGTACATGAAGAGTGATTGTAACTTGTGATATTACCATGTCAATATTACTTTTTACTTCTAAGCATAGAAGTAACTTTTGAGACTTTAATGCATGAAGGCACTCTAGGATGTCTTTGACCAATGACAAAGAATGAATGAGCAATATGGATGATTGAAATTTTCTGGAATTGCTTGATTATCCTTTTTGCAAAACCCTTTTAAGCACCAAGTGATGCTTTAAGCATTTTCAATGCTTTTAGTGTTTTCAATCTCCACTCCTAGGAATAGACCTTTTGGGTAAACCAAGTTTCAAAGGGCTTGCTTTTGCATCAATTACATTCACAATATCTGCATATTTAAGGTTCTCTCCATTTTGTGCATAAATAATCTTTTTCGGGTGCACATCCCACTTCACCCCTTATTTCTGTCACTTTAGTTTATTATTGATAATTTATTGTGTTTTCTATATTTCACTCACCTTCTTTTCAGACAGCATACTGAAACATATTGGTTTTGTGGCACATACAAATCATTCAACTTGTGACCATTCTAAACTGTCTTACCATTGCCTACAATTTGGCAGCCATGCAAGGTAAGACGTTACAGTGTTGTTGTGTGTCATAATTTATAAGGAAATGATCACTTAGGTTTGCCTTTAAATATTAAAGGAAGGAGAGAGCCATGAATTTCACTTTTGTATTATTGGATAAAATACTTCCTTTTCTGTAAGTGAAATTGTTGGTTGATCTTGCTTTGATTATCAGTTTCAGATTAGCTGACTAGTGATGCTGGGTTTTCCCTGGTTTAAGGCCTTTGTCTACAGTGATAATGCATCACGGTCATAAAATCATGCTGGCAAATTAGTAATACTATATATCACCTCATTTTGTCTTGACCAATTCTTTCACTTCTTATATCAATTTGCATTGATGCAGTTGTCTGATGCTGCAAAATGCTCTATGTACTGCAGAAACTAGCGTAAGTTGTGCTCTCTAGAATATCATGAAAAAATCCTTGATTAAATCCAGAGATTATTTCATGTTTATCATTTTGGAATTATAGTCATTATATTTTCATATGGTCAAATGCTTGTGTAGCTTTCTCAAGCTTACAGAAACCATTGACTGTGACATATTTATCTAAAAGAACACTGGACAGCACAACTTAAGTAGTTAATCATCGGGCACTCTTATAACTGATAAAATTTCAATTGTAGTTTCCTCTTAAAGACATTTTGTTAAGCAACTAGTTTTCACTGTTATTGTGAAGGCATTTTTGGTTCATTTCGTGTTTAGTAATTTAATTATATTAATTAAATTCATTTGTGAATTTCCTATTGGGATATTTGAAATGCTGTGAAAGAAACTTAGGAAAACGATGCCCTAATTATAATTTGAATGATGAGATCTAATGTTCCAATTGGGATTTGTGCATTTTCAATTGTGTATAATTTGCGTGCATATGTGCGTGCGTGCGTGCGTGTGTGTGTGTGTGTGTGTGTGTGTGTGTGTGTGTGTGTATGTGTGTGTGTGTGTGTGTGTGGGAATTGCTGATCTCCATGCCTACATATGGAGGTTAGTGTGTGTGTATTTTGGAATTGCTAATCTCCACACCTACATATGGAGGTTAGCAAACTCCACATTTTCTTTTGGACGAAAAAGTTCACTCTTTTCTTTAATGAAACAACTTGAAGTTGTAGGTAACTTTGTAATTTTATTTCACCTACATTAATTATCATTGTAACTCTTTCTCTCTCCTATTCATTTTAAAAATGATTACATTAAACACATATGATATTTTGTTAGAAGTGATTATTCAATTAAAAAAAATTTTGTTCAAAAAAAATTAAAAGATAATTTTACGTAAATTTATCTATTTTTATATTACATATTAGAAATTAGAAATTATTATCCCTTTATCAATTTATGCTTAATGTGGCATAATTTAGTGGTAAAAATTATAACAAAAGAATAATTAATTTTGGTTAACACGATAAACTGCATATATTACTACTCTATTCATATTCACATATCATTTTATTTTGGTACATAATCATTTTACGCTTCTTCCTTATAAAATTTGAGGAAAAAAATAACAAAATCACTAAACATTAAGATATTATTTGGTTTATTTCTTATTTTCATCTTCTAATAATTATAGAATATGCCTTTGAAATTATCGTAAAATGGGTTATAATAAAGTTTTTTTTTTAATGGTTTATAAAACATAGTTTTTAACTTTATTAAATATGTAAAAGAATATCTTTTAAATTTTTAGTGTAAAAAAGAATTATCTTTTATAATTAAATAGTCACTTCTAACAAAAATATCATGTGTGTTTAATGTAATCATTGCTGAAATTAATAGGAGAAAGAAAGAGTTAAAGTAGTAATTAATATGGGTGAAATAAAATTACAAAGTTACCTGAAACTTTAAGTTCATTCACAAAAGAGAGGAGTGGGTCTTTTCATCCAAATTAAAATGTGCAGCTTGTTATCCTCCACATGAAGGTGTGGAGGTTAGCAATCTCCTATATATATATATAAAGACCTTTCTCATTTCTCTCAGAAACTATATTTGCTTTTCACAAGATATTACATTTATAGTTTACAGTTCAATACATGTATCATATGATTTTTTCCTAAATTTCAACTCTTTAATGCCTTAAGACCAGGTAACATGGTATGTGGTCATTTGTGCTCTGACTTGCAGGGTTTGTTAAGGGAATGCAAGCTGCAGAGTCTGGTGCTAAGATGTATTAGATCCAAGGAACAAGTAAGCTTCATTCCTCCTATGGATATGAATAATCTATAATGTATTGTACTTGGGTGTGCATGGGTATAATGTATCTGTGCCAACTCTATGGTTAATTGTATTTCCAGGATTTGCTTATCCTGTAATCATGCTAAAATGAACTAAAACAAGCTGAGGCTGAGCATAAAATAAACAGAGCACTTAGCTGACAACTGTTTCCCTCTTGCTTACTATTTGATATCTTCCTTACTATGTATCTTATACAGTTTATACTAAGATAGCTATTACAATCCCAAATATAAGATTGGAGGGACAAGTGAATGCTACTGGTCCATAAGGATTGTGTAGCATGCTACTGGTGTCTTGGGCCATTTGTATGTGGTCAGGCTCTTAGGCTAGGCCCATTCGAGTTACTTGATTACTACTTGGGTTGTTATATTACATAGTAATCGAAGTAATGGTGAGAAACCATGCCCTTTTTATGCGTAGTTGCTGTTGGTGGTGACTGACGAGTATATATTAAGCTCATATGTATGTTCTCTCTCTCTCTCTCTCTCTCTCTCTCTCTCTGTGTGGGTCCTGGCGATGTTTTCAAAAAAATTAAGCAAAGAGCAGAATGTTTTAAGTTTCAACCTTGGTGAGGCTTCTTCCTGATTGACATGTTAAAATATATTTTACTTTGCAAATATTATTGATTATATCAATCATTTTTCCCAGGTCAAAATTCTTCATTATGACCTTGTTGTTCATGTTTTCATTTGCACTGTTTCGCAGATTCATGGATTATGCAAACTTCTCGCTCAACATAGGAAAACATTAACATCACTGGAATTTGTTCACTGCAGAGTTTCTACCAGTTTTATTAATGCAGTATGTGGTTCTGTAATCATAAATAGTGTACAAGGACATGGGATACAACATTTTTCAATCATTGCCTCAGCTTTTCTGGAGTCATGTGCAGTATCTTTACCTAGTGGACTTGTGTCATTTTTGTCTTCAGGAAGGTACATGAGCGTAGTTCAACTCTTTATTTTTTCTTGTTTGGTTGTTAGCAACTTTATTTATACTTCGTGGTTTTATTGATTTTGACATGTTCTCTGAGTAATCAGTACTACTTCAGAGACTTAATTTGACTTTAATTTAATTAAACAACAGGTGGTACATCTGATATTTCTCAAGGAGCGTGTGGTTGTTTCTCTAGTTTTTTCTTTTGCTATCAATGTGTGGTGGGGAGGGGGATAATTTATATATAGCTTCCACTTGAATGTAATTGTACAACGATAATTTGATTATGACAACAATTTGAGAGATATTGAAGGAATTGACCAAATTGTCGAGAAGCATTTATCTTATGATAATACATTAGACCTATGTCTTTGGGTAATCTCCTACTATGTTTCACACGACAATTGTATTATCAACTAGTTTAATCATTTGTAACAGTTTGCATCATGATTAATTATGCTATTTGCTGTGTTTCACTTGGGCAAATAACTAGGTAATAGCTTTTCTGTCTTTTAACCTTAGTTCATGCTGCTGCTAGGTCCCTATGCTCATTAAAATTCTCTGACAACCACCTTGGACGGACTTTTGCAAAATCTCTTCTTGAGACTATTCTCAATCATTCGTCTAGCATATCTGTCCTTGACCTTTCTGAGAATAAAGTGAGTTTTTAATCTACATAATCTGCCTCCATGTTTTGTTTCATTGTTGTAATTTGTAAGCTAACATGAAGTTTCCGGCACACTCTTCAAGATAGCAGGATGGCTTTCTGACTTTAACAGGAGTTTCTCAAGTGGTTCACATCTGTCTTTTGGAAATGGAAAGTCCTTGCAACTGTTGCGTGTACTCAACCTGAGGTAGCACGATACTAAGTATAGTTGTATACTTTCTGCATGATATGAGATTCTTGTATAATCAACCTCTTTTGGCTGCAATGAATAATTGGATGTGTACAGAAAATGCGTCCACCAGTTTTTCTATAACTGATTACCTCTTGATTTTGGTCCATAATATGAGCTGCTGTAAGACAATGGTGTTGAGCTTGTTGCATTTGTATTTACATTTCAGCCGGTGTTTGATGAACAAAAGATTTCTAATATGGTTATAGCCTTGTAGGGGGAACAATTTACAGAAAGATGATGCAGAAAATCTTAGATATGCTCTTACTCACATGCCTAACTTGGAGAAGCTGGATATAAGTGACAATTACTTTGAGGATGAAGGAATCAGGTCAATTGTGTTTCCATTTTCTGGGTATATTTTGAAGATATAAAATTGGAGTCTCTAACTTTCTATCATCAAACTTACAGGAATTTAATTCCCTATTTTATTGGAGCATCTGAGACTTGCTCTCACTTGGCTTGTTTGAAATTAGAGAATTGTGAGTTGTCCTGGGATGGAGTCAATCATCTCCTAGATGCCCTTTCTACCTTCAAAGGACCATTGAAATCTCTGTCTATTGCTGACAATTACCTTGGCAGGTTTGAGTATAGACTATAAAATCTCACTCTTTATCGCTTAATTCATCTCTCCGTTTTGTTTTGATTGATTTTTCCTATATAGTCAAGTTGCTGAAGCTTTGGGAAAATTTTTGAGCATGCCTATCGAAGTACTTCATGTTTCAGGCGTTGGATTGGGTTCATCTGGTTTTCAAAAGCTTCAAAATCTAATAAAGGAGGAGATTAAGCTGGTGAAAATTGATATAAGGTTAAGATTAATACTTAGAGTTCTGGTATCCCTTTTGTTTGATGATGCACATACAGTCACATGACATACTTTTCAATTTGCACAGCAAAAATCGTGGTGGGATTGAGACTGCCAAGTTTTTGACAAAGCTGTTGTCACATGCTCCACAACTAATTTATGTGAATGCAGCAAGTAATCTTATGCCGATAGAATCATTGACCATCATCTGCTCTACATTAAAATTTTCAAAAGGTATTTATCTCTGCTATTGATGAAGATGCTGGCAGTTGAGTAACTTGTGATTGTTAAATTGATTAGTTGCTAAAGTATGCTCACTGAACTCCCGTTTTGGTTACTTGAATGCTATTATTATATCATATATAGTCGCAAGAAGCAACTAACTTTAGCTAGAAGAATATCCCTAGCACAACATGGGTTTTTACCAAAAGAGAGTACTTGATGCGTGTTTCTTCTAGAACGGTATCTCTAGAGCCCTTGTGAGTCTAGATAACTAAAAAGTTTCAATAATTTTATGTTTTAAACTACGACAGCTATTATTCATATACCTTATATCTTCTGTTATATTGATTATGATTTATGCATAAATTCATGGTGTGTTTTATATTGATATATGCTACCACATTATAAAACTATTAAATACAAGTTTGAGAGGAAAGTGCTATTGATGCTAATTTGCAGAAATGGAACCAGTATATCTACATACCTTTGCAAATGTATACATGCTTAATGCTAACAAGTTACTTGGTATGATAGAGAAAAAAAGTCGGGAGGGGGACAAGATATGCTATTTAAAATTTTGATCTTGCGCTTCAAAGGATTCTTGCCACCCTTAACCGTGTTAAAGTTATCGTGCTTTAGGTAATGTTGAGCATTTGGACTTGACGGGACATATGTGGGATTATAAGCCAGATCATGCTTCCCTGCACACTGAATTTATCCATAATGGAAAGCCTATATTGATTCTTCCATTATCATCAGCCCCTACTGTACCTTATGATGATGATCCTTAGAAAACGTATTTTGTGTTATTTGAATTTATGTTGCACAGCATATGCTAGAAGTTGTTGTTTCTTTCTTAATCATTATGAATGTTAACTCAGTTTCATGTATAATGCTTGTAAAATTTTGACTGGTTGTTACATGCCTTGATAGTTCACTTTAAAACAAAATATCTGACATATTGACCAGTTTCTCTTTTCTGTGTTACCACTGTTTGTTTATGAGGTTGGTTTTAATTCCTAGTCTTCCTTGTGCATTTAAATTTTAATGTAGTTACTAGTTCGTAGCTCATAGATGCTGTGCAACAGGATCATCTATACAATCTGTTGTATCATCTATTTAACTCGTTTTTATTTCTTCTCTCAGATCAATACATTTATACACTCGTTTTTCTTAACTGGTTTGGTGGTGGGTTTATTTCACTGTTGTTTGTTGTTATTGTGGCTAATTATTAGCCTCGTTGCATCAGTTTTGTTCCCAAAGTATGTAACTGGTTTCTGGTCCCCCCGAAGCTGCTATCTATCCCCTTTTGGATAGCAGATTAATCGACAACTGGTTTGGAGAAAGTTGCATTGATGTCAGGTCTCAGGATGGGATCCATTTGCACTGGAATGTCAGTGACATTGCCTATGATACATGTGGCCGTGCTGCATTGCCTTTTTGCACGAATTATTTAAGTATTTCCTTTTTTGTTACGCATGCTTGCATGTTAACGGTCAAATTTTCGAGAATGGATCCTTCAAGCCAAAATTTCACATAACTTTCTCATTTATTGAATTATTTGGTCTCATCTTTTTAATCAATAATAAAAATTAATATATGATGGATTTCAACTTTAAGAGAATCCATTCTCCAAGTTTCCTGATATATGTGGAATTGCTGGTGGATACTTCATGGGGGATTAGCTTGGGGTTCCATCACTCTTGAAATGGTTGAATTGTAGTAATTTCAGATCCATTAACCAATTAGTTATCGCAAAGATGCGATGGCAGCTCTTAATTCGTCAAGACTTTGTACGGTAACCATTCAGTATCTAGGCTTTTTCTGTGGGCGTCTATTAAAGTCTGGGTTTCAACTTTAGCATTCATGCGGGTCCATCTTAAAGTTATTGGTTTCATAAATCATAATAGACCTCTCAGCTGTCCAATAATAATAATAATAATAATAATAATAATAATAATATCCCTCCGTACCCTTCGTTGGCGAACCTGCATCATCACAGTACCAGAAGAAAGTAACTATCTTAGTCATGGCGATATAAAAGATGAAAAGGACATCCCACCCACGAGGACAGGGACAGAATTGGGTCACCATGTAATGCAATGCTGAAGAACGGTCCTAGGATTGAGGGGGTATTAGACTGTTAGTACTGATATAGTTTTTTCTTCTGTTACAAAATATGTTCACACATTTGGGACTCCTGGTCTCAGGTCACTTACAGTGTTCGATTTAAAATATTAATTTTGTTAAATTTAATAATTAAAATGAGTCGAGTGTGTGTCATGATCAACGTAATTCTCCCCCTCTCTCTCTCTCTCTCTCTCTCTCTCTCTCTCTCTCTTAAACCTTCACGTGTCTTTGCAATTTGTTTCTTCATTCGACGCAAGTCAATGCTATTAATTTTTCATATCATAAGAGCTTTAATTTGTATCTTTTCATTTCAACTGTATAGGTTTTTTTGAAAAAAAATTAATTTTGATGTATGATTTACAAAAATTCATATTTTCCAAGTTTGTTATTTTATTAAATGAGGTTTTAATGCGAAATTAGATTATAATTTAAAATAGACATTATAGTAAAATTAAACTTATTTTTAATTATTTGAAAATTAGTTCCAATATAGTAGGCTAAATGCCTCATGCTAACTTCATGCAATGCTTCCATTGGACAACAGGCTAGCGTCCCTTACAGCTTAAAATACCTAAGACTCCCAAGACTCGCATCAGCCAGCCTGTAAAGGTGCAAACGATTTCATTTTCTTAATTGAATTCCCACTACGTTAGTATGTAAAACCTAACGTGATGAAGCAAAAGCGAAAGTTGACAACTCTTAAATCCTTTTTCTTTCAAAGATAAAAACTCCTGTATTCTTTATTTGTATCTTGAACTTTGTCCAAAACGGGTTGTTGATTAGGCTTTGTCACGAAGTTAGCCTTCTTTTAAATAATTTCTTTGTGGTTGTTTCCATCATCCAATGTCAAAACTTATCCCTTCTCAAAATCCATTTAACAAACCTTACAATAATAGTGCCATTGAAAGACCCGTGAACAAACATTTTGAAGTTATAATTATCTGGTGGAACTTCTTATCTGTTTTAATGTGCCGTATTAGCCATCATTACGTGATGAAAATGTGGAGATGCAAGGTAATCATGGGACCATCTTAATGTCTATTTTGCACGCTGCTACTAGACGACAAAAACAATCGAAATTTTTTAACCATATTTGCATGGTTGAATAAATTACTTAAAACGATCACCTGCTGCTGGAAATTAACTACACATCATGCACGTACTTTTCCTTTATGAAGCTTCCCTGTATTTTTTTTTTTTTTTTCTGGTGACATTATGGACTTGTTTTACAGTGTCGTAGATATGGAAGTTGCATCACAATTTAAGAGATGTGGATTCTACATCAACAACGTGTGGAACTAGTATCATTGTTCTGATGCCTTAATTTCAAGTCACGCTCCAGCAAAATCTTGCTTTCAAGCCTAGTTTTATTTATTCCATCCAGTGAAGCGAGGGAAATCGATTGTTCTAAAAGGTTGTGGTAGTTTTCATTCCTTACTAGTGCATTAAGGCAACATAAATGCGTTCGATCATACGTGATTGCAATATACTTTTAACAGAAAATTAAAAGAGGAATATAGTAAATTATTGTATTGTGTTGCTTTTGAAAATCTCAAAGTAGGTCATGTTATCGAATATGTTGTCCATTTATAAATTGTTTCTCCTATAGTTTAACTTCCAAGTAAGTCACTTCATGTATTACGTAGGTTAATATCTCTGCCCATTTGGAACGTGAAGCGCTCCTTTGAAGAGAGAGGGGTACCTCAATTTGATTCTTCAAATTGACAATGGAAATTAATTCAGTAACATTATAATAAATTTATTTATTTATTTATTGATTTATTTATTTATCTTTTAAATATATGCCTTTAGCTTAAGTTCAATGTACCCAAAGCAAACGTCCAAAGAGATTTGAGTTCCAGGATTAGGTAAGGCTCCTTAGTCACATATTGTTGATAAATTGATGTCAATTATTATCATGATAATTCTTACTTCCCAGCTTAATGATTATTTTGGTTCTGTAATAACTTTAAAAGCCTTCGTGAAAGCAATTTGGAAAGTGAAGTCAGTGTAGTGTCCACAACACTTCAAGAATTTCTCCTTATTTTAGGAAATGAATAATGGCAATGCAATGCGTAATGTTTAAAAAGAAAATATTATATCAACCGATAAATATTTCGCAGCGTTGCACTGACTGATTTGGCTAAAGGTGCAGCTGCAAACGAACATGTTACCTGAAACCTGTTTCAGTTAAAATGGATATGATTAACTACCAAAAATATTGGATATGATTAATTTTATTAGGTGAAATATCATCGTTCACTTGAAAAATTTAAAATTTTATTATAAGCTCGTCGATTGTTATATTTCATTCGGTAAATGGTAGTACTTAGTAATTTATTAAATTTCATCAAATCTATGTTATTTAAAGCATATGAGAAAGGTACGTACTACCTCTTACTGTTTAACATTCAGTTGACCAAAAAAATACATTCATAGTCTTGTAATAAATGCGTAAAATTTTCAAGTTTCATTTAATGAATGCTTATAATTCATTGAGTTAATATTCTTTCTTCTTCTCCTTCTTTCACTTTGTTTCCTAATGAATTTAAAATGAGACTTAATTTAGGTCGTCTCAACTAATGTTATGAGTTACATCAACTATCTCTTTCAACCTATTACTTCCTTACAAAATTAAATATATAATCTAACTGTACTTAGAACATGAATAAAGTATGTTTTCATTTATTCTCATCAATGGTCGATGGCTTTGGGAATTAGCCCCTAATCACATTAATCTTCGATAGAAAATCATTAGCAGTAAGTATGCGTTTAATCTCGAATCACATATTTATTATTTTTCTTTTTGTGAAATTAACCGTTTAAAGTTTTATATAATGTATAAGAGGAGGAACTTATCTATTTTGAACATTATTAATAATATTTATTAAATGCAATTTTCATATAAATTGAGTCAATGTTCCAAGGCGTTGGTAAAACAGACAAATATACTTATGTTCCAATGTTTTGGATGTAGAAAAATTCGGGTAACCGTATAATATTGCACCAACCGTGAAAGCTAAGGAAGGAGGCTCTTGAGACAAATGCGGCCATTTTCTTTTTTGTGATATAATAATTAAAGGCATTAAAGCATGTTACAGACAGTGACAAAACGATCATATTCCTGTTTTTTGGCCTAATGAAAGCATATACCCTGTTTAAATCATAAAATAAGATGGAAAGTAAAAACTGAAAAGAGTGCAATGAACGACCCCTTTAGACATGAATTTACTTGTAAATCATCCTCGTGATGATTTATTCATTCAAATTTTGAATCTATTTGTCAATATATCACATTATTACATGGTTATATCATTAAATTACTGGGCCAACGGGTGTTGACTTACCTGATAGACATTTTGCTTATATGTAGTCATAATTTAAATTTAATTTTAAAATTCTTCCATTTGTGGATATTTTGTAAATATCTTAGAAAATGCTCGATAAGTTTGAAGGTACGTAACCTTTGACAATGGCAAGATTTTCTTTTAATCTGAATTTTTTTGAATATATATAAAAAAACTATTAGTCAATTATTGTTTATGTTATTTTTTATAAATTTAATTTTGATATATTGTTAATATAAAATAATTTTATATAAATATTTAATTATATATTATCATATCAGTAAAAATATTTAACTTAACTATTTATTATTTTAAAAATTTTATTAATAAAAATATGTAATTAGATGATAATATAAAACTCTTTTATACTGACAATATATTAAAATTAATTTTTTTTTGTATTCACTAAAATAAGATTATAATGATACTTTTTTTAAATTTAGAAAATGTCTTTATTCACATATTCCTCAAATAAAAATATTTGATTGAAATTTTTTTAAAAATAGCAATCGATGACCTTTCTTTACCCTTTTCAATTTCTTTAATTTTATGTACATAAGTGTATCCTCGTGGCTAAATCAGTAAATGTATGCATCATTCTTGTCTCATCGGGTGTATTTACGGCATGACCAACGTAAGATCATAATATATTTTATAATTTAAAAGAGTTTGCAAAATAAAAAAAATGCAGTTTAAAAGATTGCCGCTGTAACTGTTTAATCTTTTTTGCACCCTATGTTTATTAGCATGTTTGGTATGTTGCATTAGATATGATAGGATAAGGTAATACAATATATTATAATCTTATTCATTATTTGGTGCAGTCAATATATTATATAAACTTATTCATCAAACCTTCCTTATATATTATAATGATGGATAACTTAATTCAACCTAGAGAGGTCGGATTAGGACTGATTAGCTTTTAATACGAAAAGGTTTCTTTCACTTTTTATTTTTTAATATATTTTATCATAAGAAAATTAATTATTAAATAAATAACAAAAAATAGAAATATATAAAGAAAATTTTTATTATTTAATAATAAATAAATATTTTTTAAAAAATAATTATAAAATAACTATTCAAACTAAAATAAAAATATAGAAATAAAAATTTATTATTAAAATATAAAATAATAATATTTAATATAAATTTAATTATATATAATAAAAAATACAACCAAATATAGAAATATGACATTAAGTTTGCTTAGATTTCAATATATAAAAATTTAATCTCTATTTCACTTTCTCTCTCACATATTTTTTATATTTAAGAAAAAATATTAAAAATAAATAAATAAATAATTTTTAATTTAAAATTATTTTTATATATAATAAAAATAGCTAAATAATTATAATAATTATTTAAATAATTATATTAATTTTTAAAATTTAAATTTAATATTTAAAAATTATATTTATTATAATCTCTCTTTTTATTATATTTTATATAATATAATATCTTATATAATGATATACTAAATATTATATAAAATTAAATTTTTATCAAACCTTATATAATTAAACCTTATATTATTAATTTTTATTCCATCATATCTTATACTATTTTAGGTATATCAAACGGGCCTTAATTTACTTGCACCGTTTTATTTTTCTAGCTACTGACTCCACTACGAAATTGTTTCGCTACCAGATCATAAGCAATTATTTTTCTCTATAGTCACATCACTACCTGCATGCAATAATGCAGTTTGGTTACGATGACATGCCAAAATCTCCTTATTGGCTTATTCAATCGGGATCATTACAAAAATCATGGTAACTCAAAACTTTCCTTTTTTCTCAAGGCTCTATAAGTGTTTTTTTTTAAGAATTGATATTGAGGTAAAATAATTTAGAGTGTATTTATTTATATTTTTTTAGTAAAAAATTATTTTTTATTAAAAAAATCAGTTTTTATATATTTAAATAAATTTTTAAAAATAATTAGATTATCAAAAAAATTAGTTTTCAATTTTTTTAGAAAAGTTGAAAAGAGTAATTTTTTTAAAAAATAAATTTTTATTTTTTTCTGTTATATATAAAATTTAAGTTTTAAAATTACTTTTTTTTTTAAAATAAAAAACAAAAGCATCCTTAATTATGAAAAAAGTGAAATTTTTTTTACTTTTTGTCAGAATCACTTTTTGAGAAACTATCAAATTTCATGAGACAAAAATTAATTCTGGGAGTCAACAATCAAATATCATTAAAAATTAATAGAATCAATTTTGGGGCTAGAATTGATTCTAATCTCGGCAAACGGATAGCCAAACATGCTATAATAAATATATATTTGGTTTTACTTTTATAAAATTAATTCTAAATAAAATTAATTTTATTAAAATTAATTTGATTAAAATTGATTTTAAGATAAGTGATTTAATGTTTGATAGTTCCACTAAAAATGATTCTAATATAAAGTAAAATTTTTTTATTTCTCCCAAAATTAATTTTAAAGATAATAATTAATTTTCATTCTTTTAAATCAAATAGCATAAAAAATGCTCAAAATTGATTATGCTCTACCAGAATCAATTTTATCAGCTCTGGACATGCTATAAGTAGTTCCCTTAATCAAATGCTTACAATGGCATCAACTCCTGAAGTACTTTTTACGTAAAACTGACGGCAAAAAGGACAGGGAAAAAGAAAAACACAGTAAAACGGTTTGTTATTGATTTTAAATTCGAAACAAAGCCTTATTTTAATACTTTTTAATTGAAATGAAAAAAATATTAATATTTAATTAATTTAAATAATTTAACACTTATTTTCCTTAAATAAAATTTTCAGTTTAAATTTTATAAATAAAAAAAGTTAATATTAAAAAAATTTTACTTTTTAAGATATGCTAACTCAATTTAAGTTTGATTAGTTAAAATTTAATGATTAAAGGTGAACTAGTGATCAACATCAATGTTGAAACATTAATGTCGCCACTTTAATTAATTAACTAATAGTTATAAAATCAAGTCATCATTTTCTCCATGTAACTATCAATTCAATTAAAAATTTAATTTATATGTCTTATTAATATAAAATTTTTTATATTATTATTCAATTATATATTATTATATAAATAAATATGATTAAATTTTATATTTATTATTTAAATAATTATTACAAATGAAATAATATGATTGATTAATTTTATAAAAAAATTTTAAATTGCTATTTAATCAAAATTAAACTCATTAATTAAACAAAAAATATAAATATAAAAATTTATTTTCAAATTTTTATATCCAATTCAAATAAAATTAATTAAATTTAAAATAATTATAAATCTTACAAAATGTAATTAAACATGCCGAAAGATAGGGAAAAGAGAGTGAGGACTGAAGAGTGGAGAGTAGTGAGAGAACGCTGAAAAGCAAACACAGTGGCACAAATGGTAAATAAGAGTCAAATGTCTGGTCAAGTTTTCAACCACCCACAACCACAAAAACACAGTTTTCAAATTCATTCATCATCATCTTCTTCTTCTCCGTCAATCTAGCCTCTCTCTCTCTCTCTCTGTCGCTGTCGTTTCTCTCTCTCTCTCTAAACCAACAAAACACCAAAAGCTTCTCTGAATTTGACGGCTCCGCTAAATTTAGCGGTAAAAATCTCATCTCTTAATCTTAATCTCATTCTCTCTCTGCAGTTTCTCTCTCTACATTCTCTGTCACTACTGCTTCTTCAATCGGAGCGATTCACTTCAAATTCAGCTCTCTAATCTCTTGAATCGGCGTGGACCAGATCTGAACCGCGCCGCACCAGATCGGAACCCCGGTTTCCAATGGAGGAAGCGCTGGAACTGGCGAGGGCGAAGGACACGAAGGAGAGGATGGCGGGGGTGGAGAGGCTGCACCAGGTTCTAGAATCTTCCAGGAAGGGGCTGACGGCGTCGGAGGTGACGTCGCTGGTGGACTTGTGCATGGATCTGCTCAAGGACAACAACTTCAGGGTTTCCCAGGGCGCGCTCCAGTCCCTCGCCTCCGCCGCCGTCCTCTCTGGCGAACACTTCAAGCTTCATTTCAACGCCCTCCTCCCCGCCGTTGTCGACCGCCTCGGCGACGCTAAGCAGCCCGTCCGCGACGCCGCCCGCCGCCTCCTCCTCACCCTCATGGAGGTACCTCGCTGCCCTAACTATTATTCGTTGTATATATCGCTGCATGTTCACTCTAACTGCTGAAATTAGTGCTGAATTTTATGTGAATTGTGAGTGATTTGGTGGTGAGAGTGAACTGTAAACTGCTTGGAATGTTTGGTGTTAATCTATAGTAGGAAGTTGTTGGTGATCTTATAGGGTTCACTCTTCGATTATTTGTTTTGATTCTTAACACTGTTTGAGTTTTGAGTTAAGGATATTAAGACTTGAGGTTCCAGTTCATTGGCCTATACTAGGTTTTTCCTTGTTCTAAAGAGTACCGCAATATTTTATTTTATTTTATTTTTTGTTCGTGGTTGTGGCCTTTGGCTTAAGATCTCTTCGGGGTTTGTCTTGCGGCTGTAAAGTAGTATGTTGTAGTGTCAGTGCAAAGCAATGCAATTTAATGCAATGCACATTATGATAGCATGGGCATCCCCATGGTATCCTAGGAGGTTGGAATGGATGAACCAAAAGCCTTTCTTTTTGGTTTAATTTCCGTTCTATCTTGTTGTCATGATTTCTTAGATTTCACGTTTTAAATTGTGGTGCCTCCAACTCTAATACAATTGCACTTTGCGCCATTTGAGCCTTTTTAAACTTTTATTCGAGGAGGGGTAGAAACGTATGATGATTATTTGATGGTTATCTTTGCAGTGAGACCGGTAACTGATAGATAAGGTGAACCATCCTTTCGAAAGTGGTCTATGGATGAGTGTAGACAAGTTAAGCTGGAGGCTTTTAGGGTAGACTATTGCCATGTATCACAGATTGCGCTTGGTTTATTGCAAAGTTTAGATAGTGATTTATCACCAAATAAAGGGAATTTCACATGGAAAATCTGTTGGAGTCAGGATTAATTTATCTATATGAACTTATTGGAGCCTGAATGCTTCTTTTGGAGTGACATTCTGCATATTTTCCCTAACAGTAATGTGTATTAAGGTTTATGTCTGTCTAACTAACTTTGAAGTAAATCTGCCCTGTTGGGCTATAATGATTGCCATTTTCTTACATTTTGCTTTCATTTTGAAACTGAAATACTATTATTACTTGTAGGTTTCTTCTCCTACAATAATTGTTGAAAGAGCAGGGTCTTCTGCTTGGGCACACAGAAGCTGGAGAGTCAGAGAGGAGTTTACACGAACTGTCACATCTGCAATTAATTTATTTGCATCTACTGAACTTCCACTTCAACGGGCCATCCTTCCTCCTGTGTGTTCATTGACTTCTGCGGATAAGCAGTGCATATCTTTTTAAAAGTTTTTTAGGATGGAACACTAACTCCTTCCATAACTTGATCAAATGTCAGGTTTTGCAGTTGCTTAATGATCCAAATCCTGCTGTTAGGGATGCAGCTATTTTGTGCATTGAGGTAGGTATACCTTATCTTGGAATCATTTAATATTGTATATATTGGCTAGAGGACTGGGTTACGACTTAGGTACCCCAAAAGGGGGCTTGTGCCATACCAATAATTAATTTAAATCCTTAACCTTCTTAGCCAAATTTTTTTTTTTTGTCAAAAAAAAAAAGCGAAAATTATATGTTATTTTTAGAATGAGAATATGGAAGTGGGATTACAGGAGGATTTGATTTGATATTTTTGATATTAGAATCAGGCTGAGTGTGGATTGTTGACTATATTGTAATCTCTAAACTGATGTGATGAAAAATTGTTATCCTATTTTTTCAAGGCCTGCAGCTTGTGAAGTTCATATGGCTCTAATTTTGAGAATTGATCTGATGTTGTTCTTTCAAAGTTTGAAGTCCTGTTTTCATGATTTTTTTTTTTTTTTGCAATTATGTATGATTTATGAATAAATACATTTGTTTCTGTGGTTTATTTAACCTTTTATTAATTGATATCATGCTGCAATAAACCAAGTATGATTTATTGACAAATTCATGTCCAAGGATAGTGATTTTAGATAATTAAATCTAGATGAATGTTATTGTTGATATGTTTCTTTGACATTTTCTTTTCACAGGAGATGTATGCACAAGCCGGGCCTCAATTTCGTGATGAACTTCAACGCCACAATCTTCCCTCATCTTTGGTAACTATGAAAGAATTAATTACTTGATATCATTGTCATTTAATATTTTACACACGAAAACACTTTCAAGCTCAGGAATTTGGACCTTTGAAGGCCATTTTGCATTTTAATGTAAACTACAGTGAGAGTTTACTATTTCTTTTCCAATGCATAATGATGGTTTCAGGTGAAAGATATTAATGCCAGGCTAGAGGGAATTCAACCAAAAGTTCGCTCTTCAGATGGTATTCCAAGTGGTTATATCACTGGGGAAATTAAGCCTTTAAGTGTTAAGAAAAGTAGTCCAAAGGCTAAAAGTTCATCAAGAGAGACCTCTCTTTTTGGAGGTTAGAACATTTGCAGCTCTTGGATTGAAAACATTTCTATTCTAATTGTATTCATGAAATTTTATATATGAGATTATGGCTTATATTTTATATGTGTATTTTCCCTTTGTTACCTGCTCTATAATTCTCAGTTTGCCTTATAATTTTCTTTTTAATTATACTTTTACTTTTCCATTTATTCATTTGAGATGAGCTGCACAATAATGACAATGCTGGAAAATATATTTTTAAAAATGTTCAAAAAATATGTCTACTATGGACATATTTGTTTTTGGCATCACATATTTTGGTTCAAATTTCGAGTAGTTTGATCTCCTTTCTAACTTGTCACTAAACCAAGCTTTCATATTATGATTGGATTGCTAGAATTTTTAACTTGTGATTGTAAGGGATGCTATTCCAAGTGGCACTAATTGTGGTGATTATTTTCTTTTGTGTGTTGTTCTGTTATTGGAATTTTGGGATATTGTAGCCAGCATGTCTCTTTGGGTAATTCCATAAATTTAGTCAGCATGATCACTGGGCTTCAACCTTTAATTACATGTCAGTCTTGGGATCTGACTGATTTTAGTTATCAAATGGCTAATATTTTCTTCACTTGGTCAATGAAAAAGTGCACAGGGATGCAATTGCAAAATTTGTAAAAATTGAGATGCATTTGGTGGTGGAGGCTAAACGATTGGAGATAAAATGATAATTATTGAAAGAGATGAGTAGCATCCAAGTCATAAATTTGAAAAAAATGTTCTACATTGCATATTGTTATTAACATTCTGTGTGTAGTCTGACAAGTATGCTATCTAGGCTTATTCTTCCTTTGTCAGCCAAATTCGTGATATTCTAATTCATGCATTATTCAATTATGCATTTTACTATTTCAATTATGAGCAGGAGAAGGTGATGTCACTGAGAAATCCATAGAGCCTATCAAGGTATATTCAGAGAAGGAGTTAATCAGGGAAATTGAGAAGATTGCATCTACCCTTGTACCAGAAAAAGACTGGTCAATTCGTATTGCTGCTATGCAGAGAGTTGAAGGTCTTGTTCTAGGAGGTTTGTGTTTCCAAATTCCTTTTCACGAGTATGCACAGCATTATAAATGGGGAAGAATATTTGAAATTGTAGAATAAATCTAACTTGAAGGACATTTATGGTGGTCTTTTATGAATCTGGTATTAGATTTTAATTCTTGATGTTGATTCAATACATAAGTCTTTGTTAACTCAGCTATCGGATCAAATAATTATGAAAATGTATATATCTTTGATAAACGGTAACAAGGATATGTTGATTCTGGTGGATACACAAACTACAACTGTCGTACTAGTCAATCAACTGTGATTCCATTAGGGGCCTAATTTTTACTATCCTTGTTATTGGTTCTTCTTTCTTTCTTTCTTTTTTTGTTTTTGTTTTTTTTTTTTTTTGGGGGGGGGGGGTTCTTATTTGTTGGCTTAAACATTAGTTGCACTTTTTTAACTAAATTGATCAGAGCCAAGATTTTTATTGGGCTAGTATTTATTTGAATTCTCTGCTTTGCTTTTCTTTGGCTTTTATCAATTCCTTCTTACTATTATTTTATGAAAAGTGGCTTTATTTATTAGTTATTGTAATTTTCACTGAGCTATGAAGTGTACGACAATTTTATTATATTTTTCCCATATCATGATTGTTGAGTACATTTTTATACTTCTTATCAGGTGCTGCTGATTATCCTTGTTTTCGTGGACTCCTGAAGCAACTTGTTGGACCTTTAAGCACACAGTTGTCAGACCGTAGGTCTAGCATTGTGAAGCAGGTGCATTAACATTTTCTGTATTCGAACTAGGAGTTTGGTGAATCTTCTTTGTTAAAGTGATCCTGCTTTATGTATCTTAAGTGTAACCTTCATTATTTTGATGATTGATACCCTACCGCCTATATGTGGGTTGGTTCTTGTCTAATTATTGATTAATAAATTCAAGGACCTTGTCTATGAGTGAGGTTCTTGCCATATCATTACTAATTCATGCCTGATTTTGGTTTTTGCTATTTGCTTTGTCCTAGGCTTGCCATCTATTGTGCTTTTTATCAAAGGAGCTCTTGGGGGATTTTGAAGCATGTGCTGAAATGTTTATACCAGTAAGTTCTAGTTGTTATCTTTGATTATCATGATTTTGATACATTCAGAATCTTTATTAATTATTGATCTAATAATCAGGTCCTTTTCAAGCTGGTTGTGATTACTGTGCTTGTAATTGCAGAGTCTGCGGATAATTGCATAAAAACGGTAATGTGATCTGCTCATCTAATTGTGTCCATGTCTTCTTATCCCCTTGATGTGGTCCATTTTCACTTTTGTCCTCTACTTTACAGATGTTGCGCAACTGCAAAGTTGCTCGTGTACTTCCTCGTATAGCTGATTGTGCAAAAAATGATCGCAGTGCAGTACTTCGTGCTAGGTATGAATTATCAACTATTGAAAAGAGATATGTCAGGGTTTTGGTTTTTGATTAATATAATTTGTGTTGTAGGTGTTGTGAATATGCACTTTTGGTCCTAGAACATTGGCCTGATGCACCAGAAATACATCGATCAGCTGATTTATATGAGGATCTGATAAAGTGTTGTGTGTCAGACGCAATGAGTGAGGTAGCTTTATAGTCAATTTCGAATTTGATTCTCTTTTCCATTATGTTCCTCTTTCTTTGGAGCATTAAGAATTTGCAGCATATTGGTAGGTGTGCTGCAGTTGTAGGAAGTGAAAGTGATTCTCTTATTGTCTGCATGTATTCCGATTCTCATAAAACGTATAATGTGAAAAACTCCAATAGTAATGCTGTGTTATGCATCCCATATTGAGCAAATAAGGAAGCTTAATGTGTTACTTAAGTCATCAAGAGAGCCCAACCCAAAAGACTAGCTTTTTGGGTAGGAGAGCCTCATGACTTAAATATCACATCGAGCTTCCTTATTTACTCAATGTGATACTCATAACATACTGAAATAGTGAAAATCCATGAACTTCTTTATTGGTTCGCTTTATCTCAATGTATGTTTTGTGTGTGGTTAAGAATAATTAAGATTCTGAAACTTTGCATAATAAAGAATCTGCAAAAGCAAAGCTTCTGTTATGGTTAGCCAAAGAAGAAGTACGCGCGCGTGTGTGGTGCAAATGCAATGAGTAAAGGATCAAACATTCCTTTTTCAACATGAACTTGGAGAGAAAGAAAAACTCAGTACTCGGCTGTCATCATGTCCCATGAGGAGTCCAAAGCAGTGACATAAATCATCTTATTTGCATACATCTATTGTTTTTATCATTTCCACAAATTCTTTATATTTCCTTGCTCCTTTTGAAGGAAAGAGAGAAAGGAGGGGGGTTCCAAAATGGTGTGATTTTTTTCCATATTTCTGTGACATCGTACAATCATGTTTTGTAAGATGTTTGAAAAATTGTCTTGCAATTTGCAGTTTATTTAGTTTTGTTCGCTATTATCATATACTTTTTCCTAGCAAACCACCTTTTTATTTATCAAATTTTATTGGTTCAAGACAGAAGCTTACTGGCATATTCATTGACATGACATTGTTCATATGTGACCACAGTATTGGTGTCAATTTATATGTGTCTGAAAATGATTACAATATGATACTTGTTAGGTACGATCTACTGCAAGAATGTGCTACAGAATGTTTGCGAAAACTTGGCCAGAGCGTTCTCGTCGTCTATTTTCATCCTTTGACCCTGTTATTCAAAGGGTATACGCTTATGATCTGGAGGGTGTTATTCTTCCTTTGTTTTGTTGCTTAAGTCATCTTTTAAAGTGAATGTTAATTGCAGTTGATAAATGAAGAGGATGGAGGAATACATAGGCGACATGCTTCCCCTTCCATTCGTGATAGAGGTGCACTGATGTCATTACCAAGTCAAGCCACTGCTTCCTCTAATCTACCTGGTTATGGAACTTCTGCTATTGTTGCAATGGATAGAAGTTCAACTTTGTCATCAGGGACATCTGTCTCCTCTGGCGTACTTCTTTCACAAGCCAAGTCACTTGGTAAGGGTACAGAACGGAGTTTGGAAAGTGTGTTGCATGCTAGCAAACAGAAGGTTACTGCTATTGAAAGCATGCTTAGAGGCTTGGATTTGTCTGATAAGCATAATTCATCCTCTCTCCGGTCATCAAGTTTGGATCTAGGTACCAAATAAGTTTACCTGTTCAATATTTTTATTTCTGCCTTAATTTTCAGGACTTGATGCTATTCAAATGGTTGATGGTGGTCTTTATAAAACATTTATGAGCGGATAAATTTTTCTCTTATTGCCCCTAGTGCAGGAGTTGACCCTCCATCGTCTCGTGATCCACCATTTCCCGCTGCTGTGCCTGCATCTAATCATCTGACAAGCTCTTTAACAACAGAATCAAGTGCTTCTGGTGTCAATAAAAGTAGTAACCGAAATGGTGGTCTGGGTTTGTCTGACATAATCACTCAAATTCAAGCTTCCAAAGACTCTGCCAAGTTATCATATCACAGTAATGTTGGTATTGAGCCTTTGTCATCGTTATCATCATATTCAAATAAAAGGACTTCTGAAAGATTACAGGAAAGAAGTTCTTTTGATGACAACAGTGACATTAGGGAGGCTAGGCGATTTATGAACCCCAACACTGATAAGCAGTATTTGGATGCTCCTTATAGAGATGGAAACTTTAGGGATTCACATAATAGTTATGTGCCTAATTTCCAGAGGCCGCTGTTGAGAAAGAATGTTGCTGGACGTATGTCTGCTGGCAGGAGGAGGAGTTTTGATGATAACCAGCTTTCTCTTGGAGAGGTGTCAAATTATGCAGATGGACCGGCATCTCTTCATGAAGCTTTGAGTGAAGGACTTAGTTCAGGTTCTGACTGGTCTGCTAGGGTTGCTGCCTTTAACTATCTTCACTCTTTGTTGCAGCAAGGTCCAAAGGGGATTCAAGAAGTTGTCCAAAATTTTGAGAAGGTAATGAAGTTGTTTTTCCAGCATCTGGATGATCCCCACCATAAAGTTGCCCAGGCTGCTCTTTCAACGCTTGCAGATATCGTTCCAGCATGCCGAAAACCTTTTGAGGCTTACATGGAAAGAATATTACCCCATGTGTTTTCACGTTTAATTGACCCTAAAGAGCTTGTTAGGCAGCCTTGTTCAACAACTTTGGAAGTTGTTAGCAAAACTTACAGTATAGATTCTCTCTTACCTGCATTGTTACGCTCACTGGATGAACAAAGGTCTCCAAAGGCTAAATTGGCTGTTATAGAATTTGCAATCAGTTCCTTCAACAAGCATGCAATGAATCCAGAAGGTGCTGCAAATATTGGCATCCTAAAATTATGGCTTGCCAAGTTAGCCCCATTGGCTCATGACAAAAATACGAAGCTTAAAGAAGCTGCTATTACATGCATTATATCAGTGTACTCCCACTTTGATTCAACTGCAGTTCTTAATTTCATTCTTAGTTTGTCAGTTGAAGAACAAAATTCTTTGAGACGAGCCCTAAAACAGTACACTCCTCGCATTGAAGTAGACCTAATGAACTATCTGCAGAATAAGAAAGAACGACAACGTTCTAAGTCTTCCTATGACCCATCTGATGTTGTGGGAACATCCTCGGAAGATGGATATGTTGGTTTCTCTAGGAAAGCTCACTACCTTGGAAGGTATTCTGCTGGTTCCTTAGATGGTGATAGTGGCAGGAAGTGGAGTTCCCAAGATTCAACCCTGATTAAAGCCGCTTTTGGCCAAACAGCTTCTGGTGAAACTCCGGAACATTTGTATCAGAATCTTGAGACTGATTCTAATAGTGGTAGTGCTGGTTCAAAAACTAAGGATCTTGCTTACGCAGTTAATCCAATGGGTCAAAACTTCAGCTCCCAAACTAGCCAACTTGGACAAGTGGACAGTAGCATGGACTTTGAGGGTCTTTCAACTCCTCGTCTTGATGTTAATGGTCTGATGTCATTAGAGCATTTAAATGTTGCTGAAGGCTGTGTACCTGACAAAGAACATTCTTCTGAATTGGAACTCAACCATCACTCAGCTGAAGCTGTAAAGATTAACTCCATGACTGACACAGGACCCAGCATTCCCCAAATTCTTCATATGGTAAGTTATGCAACTACTAGGGGATGATTTATCTTTGTAATTTTACTATTTGAGGGGGAAAACGAAGAAAATTCTGTTGGAGGGATAGAGAGTGAGACTGTGAGAGCGATAAGAGGAAACATTCTCCTAGAACAGCAAATTGAAGCAGAAAAAATAGGAATAAAAGGGATCATCAACTTAAAAGAGTGCTCCAATCCCTTGCAAAATAGAGACAGAAACCCCTAAAAGCCGTTAGGTTCAACCCACAAGAAGTTCGATAACACAATTCAGTAAGGAGAAATAATGGTTGGAATCATTCTCTAAAACTACAGCATCACTCTGGAGCTAGTAACACCAAACGTCATAAAAAGTACACCTTTCCACACCACCTTTTTATCCTCACTTTTCCCAAAAGCTTGATAGTGAGTCATAGGACAGTTGCCCAAGGTGGCAGGGCAAACCCAAAACTATCTAAGATCATCTAAGATCTTGTTACGAAGCTGCCAGGTCATATCATGAAGTCAAGACAAGTGGCTGCTAGTGGAGAGTGGAGACAGATTTATATGGTCTTCGTGCTTGGCACTGATTATTCTTTAGGTTAATTTTTAGAATTATGTCTTAGATTATATTTGAACTGAAATTATGCTGTTGTCTTGTGTAGATATGCAGTGGGGGTGATGGAAGCCCTATTTCAAGTAAGAGGACTGCGCTTCAACAGTTAATTGATGCTTCTATAACAAATGATCATTCTGTTTGGACTAAGGTATTTTTTTATTTGATACTGGGTGTGTCTCTGCCCCCATGTTGTATAATCATCGGTGGTATTTATTAAAGGCAATCTCTAGTGGAAAAAAAATAGAAGTCCATCTAACTTCATAATCATACAAATGTGGTTTCTTATTGTGATTCTGATGTTTTTCATTTGATAGTTAATATTGATATTATGTAATGTTTATCTTCCTATTAAGATACTATTTTCAGACCACCTCGCAAAAAAAATAAAAAATAAAAAATAAATCCCACGTTAATTTTTTTAGATCTTTCAAGTTGGGTTACTGCAGCAAATTCTTTTTTCAATTTATTGAAAAATGTGAGCACTGCTTCCATATTGGTGAATTTAAGCCTTGTGTCAGTGTACCTGCCCCACCCACTGCAAAAAGGCTTTTGTTGTCATTGTATCCATATTGGTGAACTTTCACTGATTTTTTGGGTGCAATCAACCAATATTTTGATAATTAATTAAATAGATAAACTGTAATTTCTCTGATTCTGTTAATCAACAATGAATAATATGTTTGGATTTGTCTTCTATGTGTAATGGTGGTTTCATGTTGTACTTGTAGTACTTCAATCAGATTTTGACAGTTGTTCTTGAAGTGCTGGATGATTCAGATTCCTCAGTCAGAGAGCTTGCTCTTTCGTTGATTGTTGAAATGCTTAAAAATCAGGTTCTTACTTCGATGTGTCATTTTTTGATCAATTATGTTCTTGTTCATCTCAGATTATCAGTGCTTGCAACTCTACATACTTTTCCTTTTGTAGGCATTTTTGGGAGTTATAATTATATAAGATTTTTTATTTTTAAAAAAATTGTTTACAGAAAGATGTGATGGAAAATTCAGTTGAGATAGTGATTGAGAAGCTGCTTCATGTCACAAAAGATATCATTCCTAAGGTGAAGAATTTATCCTGTTCTAGTTTTTCTTTTCTATAGTTGTTTTCTTTTCATAGTCTCAACCTTCATCTGTTGTTTAGGTCTCAAATGAAGCAGAGCACTGCCTGAACATTGTTTTATCTCAGTATGATCCATTCAGATGTTTAAGTGTATGTATTTGTTGATTTTTCTACTTTGTGGCCCTCCTTACTGCCTGTAAAATGTTTGAGAGAAAAAGGATGCAGGATTTTGCTTGGGTAAAGCTGATGCTCTAAATTTAAATTGTTTCAGGTTATAGTCCCTCTACTGGTTACTGAGGATGAGAAAACTCTTGTCACTTGCATAAATTGCTTGACAAAGGTTTGTCTTGAACAACCTTTTGTTCTATTTTGGAAAGAAGTGCCCTATATAAAGTCAACAATATTTCAAAATGGGGGAAGTATTATTGTGCCATGTCCTATATTCTATGTAGACCTATTCCAATTTGTGCACAATCCATATAAAACTTATTCTGGGAGTATCCTGCTTTTTTTTTTTTTTTTTTTTTTTTTATTTCCAAAAAAAGTAATCATAGTTACGGCTTGGGTACCTCCAGATCACTCCTGCCAATGTGCCATTTCCTCTGTTCACTGACTACTTTCTCTCGAAGTTTTCATTGTTGTTAGGGAATGATCCTCAACTCAGACACTGTTCCCTGAGTCCTTTTTTCTTTTTCCTGAATGGGAGTTGTTATACATACTTTGTATGATTGAATACTGTCTTGATTCTTCTTAATCAGAAGTAGCATTAATCAGTGAATGATAGTGATTAGGTTATACAGGCAGGGTTTCATATCATTAGCACATGCTAACAGGTCATTCCTTTTTCTTGTTTTATGATTTGTTTATGTACCCCAGCTGTATGATATCCCATATTTTTTGAGAATTCACTATATTGCCCATATTGGTATCATATCATACCTGTACCACATATCATACCCTTCGTTCACAGGAAGCAATACATTTTTATGCAAGAATTAAATATGCATTATAAGCATATATTTTGTTTGACATATATAACTCCTTTCTTCAGCTTGTGGGCCGGCTCTCTCAGGAGGAACTGATGGCTCAGTTGCCCTCATTTCTGCCTGCTCTTTTTGAAGCTTTTGGAAACCAGAGTGCAGATGTTCGCAAGGTACATTGGGTCTTTTGTCTGAAGTAATATAATGTTTTTCACCGCATACATCTAATAAAAGGTTTAGGTGGTAAAATATTCCTTACCTGTCAGTCAAAGAGCACTGTAATAAGGTGTATGTAGTTATGACAAATTTATCTGACAACCGAAGCAGAGATTAGTACCTTAAAGTAGTTATGTTCGAACATCAGTAGAGAAAGTATTTTTGGGGTGAAAAGCAATGTTCTCAATATATAATGTGTCTTCTTTCAAGTGATAGAATCCCCACAACTTACCCTCGCGCATTGCCACTACCCCACCATCACTGCAACTCCACTGTTGGCCCGCCCACCCAATTGTCACCACTGTCTCCCCAGTCAACATACAGCCACCACTGTCAACACTCCCCCAATCACCTTCTATCATCGTTTCTGCCACAACCATACCACCAATGCCAAGGATGATATTGTCATAACCTCATAAAATATTTGTTCTTTTTATTTTTATTTTTTTTTTTAATTTTTTGTTAAGGAATTTGTTCTTATTTTATTCCAGCATAATTTGCCATACCAAATCTATGAATATGGAAAACAAAACCATTCAATTGAATCAATTGTAACATTTTGCTAGGGACTTGTCCTTTTCATGTGTAAACTCCTTGTATGTTGATGTTGATGGTTTGGTGTATCTGAGCCACCTAAACTTGCTTTGCACCTTCCTTTATCATGGGCAAAACGCTACGCTCTCTATTCTCTTATGTTCAAATATTGAACATGAATTTGTTGTTCTTTTAGGTGATTAACTAACGATATACACCACACCTAAACTTGTTTTTGCTTGTCCTTTTCCCCTCCTATGTATACAGTCTGTTTCATTGTTCTCAATCTATTTTAATGGTGGATGGTTACAGACCGTTGTTTTCTGTCTCGTGGATATTTATATCATGCTTGGGAAAGCATTCTTGCCATATTTACAAGGGCTTAACAGCACACAGTTGAAGTTGGTCACCATTTATGCGAATCGAATCTCGCAGGCCAGGACAGGCAAAGCAATTGATGCCGCTCATGATTAGCAGGTTCATTGAGAAGTAAATTTGTGGGTTTTGGGTGTTCTTATTCATTGTTTTGTATGTTGTATATTTGCGTGCATGAATTTTAGAGGTCGGTTTCCGTTGTCTTTCCTTCCTCATCTTTGTTCTATAAATATAATTTTGTCTTCCCTTTTTCCTTGCCAATGTTTGTTGGAATTTGGAGAGTGCTGGTGGTGGAATACAG
This sequence comes from Pterocarpus santalinus, assembly GCA_031439595.1. NCBI lineage: Eukaryota > Viridiplantae > Streptophyta > Magnoliopsida > Fabales > Fabaceae > Pterocarpus > Pterocarpus santalinus. Next base: position 68,216,955 of record CM062532.1, read on the forward strand.
TGCGCAACTTGTAATCTACATCGAGAAAAACATTATTGATTGTATTAAATGGCCTTACTGGTTCATTTACTTAAATATTTTGGATTTAGGTATAAGTTTTTGGGAGCTTCTTTTCAAGCTACAATTCTTGTTCCTCAAGAGTTGGATTTTTTTTTTTTTTTTTTTTTAACTGGTCGGGTCACCCGAATCTGCCATAAACGAAACCACATAGCACAAGTAAGCTATGCTTGCAGAAAGGAAACAAATACAAGTCTCAAGCAGGATAACGCGCTAACTAATACTAGAGCAGCTTTGCTCAAATTGAGCTTCCTGTGTTTTGGATGAGAAATATTCTTAAGTGTTCTGAGTAAGATATTTTCTATTCTATTCTTTTTACTTTTTGTCATGTCAGTTTCGCGGGTGATTTGTGCCTCTTAACCGTCAACTTTTGGGGTTAGTTTTTCAGTAAGGGTGGTTTATAAAAGTAATGTGGCGATTAATAAATGAGTTAGAGCAAAAGAAATATCTTGTTTCAAGATTACATAGGAAAAATAAGTGGTGCAAAGAATGTGCCCATTGCAGAGTTAGTATGGGAATGGGGTGTGGCTTACAACTCCCCAAATGCCCCCATATTGCTTTGTTTCCATATGGCTGTTGGTAAACTGCACATTAAGGCGGCCTCCAGATTGCCATTTCCTGGGGCTTTCGGAAATCAATATAGTTATTTCGAGACATAACAGAACAGGGTCGTACATTTTTTTTTCAGAAAAAAATAATTCTCCTTTTTCACTTCTCTTCGTTAAAGAATCCCAAAACGATTTAGGTTCTAATCATTCTTTAAATGAGGGGGCATACTTCGCATCCAAGTGAATACCATATTCCTAATCGTCCATACAGCAAAGCCTACGCAAATATCAGCAAAAAGGGGAAGCGCATCAATGAGAAGACTAGGTAAATGAAAAATTGAGTTTAAGGCGTATTAGCAATTTTATAATTTACTAAACAAAATATAAAAGAAAAAATTAAAAAATAATATTTATATTCATTCTTGTAGCTCGTTCTAAGGGATTTACTAAAGTGTTTTTTAATTATTGGTTAGAAAAATAAAAAGTTGGGATTCACTCCCAACTAATGATTAAAGGACACTTTAATGAGTCTTTTAGAGTAAGACACAAGAATAAATACAAATAACACTATTAAAAACAATATATATATATATACAAGTTGGGAAGCGATATAACACTCTGCAAACAACTAACCAACAGTTACACTCAGTTATAATTAGACAGTTTAGCTGGTTACAAACAAACACAAGGAAGAGAGTAGTAAGTTAGTCAGTAAAGAGTAGTAAGGCAGACTCTTCCTCTGGAAGTCCCTTGTTTTCCATCTTGCATGCTGATTCATTCGATAAGAAGGGCTTATCAGCAAGCAAACACATAACCAATTAATTTAAAATATTAAGAAGTTTATGTATCTTTAATTTAAACAAAGATCTAAACTTTGTTGTGTATGTTTCACTTATTTATTTTTATTTTGTTCGCTGTTCAGTGTTCACTTGTCCATCCCGATATTTAAAAGAGAAGAAAACCAAAAAACAGAAAAAAAAAAGGAAAAAAAAGGGGAGGAAACAACACACTTTGAAGAGATACATACTGTCTATGTATAGAGTACTTAGATGATGAAATAAGAATCTAATGCTATTTATAACAAGGACAGAGTAGCTAGTTGCATTCTATGATTCCAATAGCAGCATGCAGACACCACGTAATCTATTATTCTCGTCCTGGTAAATAAAGTTTTGTGGACATGTACGCTCACCTCTGTTTGTTATCTGTTTATCCTCCTTGCATTGTAAGGTATGCACTCGATGGCTCAGCAACAAGAAATGAAGTTGCAAGTTTGGCAAACTCGTTTTTTGTGCCAAAGAAAATGAGAGGCAAATTACAAAAGGACCCAAAAAATATACTTCAAAATATTATTGTCTTCTTGTCTAGCACAAAATAGAAAAAATATGCCCTACAAATTTGTTCAAGATAGGAATCATCCCCATTTCTGGAAAAAATCACTCTCCCTTAGATTTTGAGATTTTGAACAAAATCCAAAGACACTTCTACAAATTCAATGTTGAAGCTTATGCACATCCAATTTGTGACTTCCTTCTTTTTTATTTCCTTTCAATCTTGTTCTTGTGTCACGTCTTACTCAATTAGCCACACGAGAAGGATATATGCATATATATAGCACCCCAACTAGCTAGCTAGGTGTATATATATAGTCATATCCACTTCATTCTTCCCATTCTACTCATAATATTGGCTTTGCTCTCAGAATCAGGAGAAAGATTATCCTTCCAGGTTAGTGTTATGCTTCAAGATATATTGAAGTCTACATACAAATTTAGAGATAGAAAATCGACAAAATTTATTTGTCAAAATGATGTAATATCCTCATTAACTATTAGATAAACAAGTGGGTTATATCATATTATTTTATTTTATTTTATTTTTTGATAATTCAAAGGCACAACACAAAAAAGCCCACGGCTCAGCAAAACACAGCAACTGCAAACACCAAAGAACTGAAGAACGAAAACAAATGTGAAATGCGCCCAAACCATCACCTAAAAACAAGACATAAACCTTCCTAAGGCTGATACCAGAAGCACCAACCAGAATAGGAAAATAAGCAAAAATCAAAAGAAACACCAGCAGCATGATACAAGAAAACCAGAACTTCTTTGTATCAACTGATCAACCTGCACACCAAAGCAACTCCAGGCCCAACATAGTGAGAGATCCCAATCAACCTCCAGCAGCCACTTCAACCATGAACTCCATCACTTTTTCCACCCTCTCCACTTCCTAACAGACTGCAGATTCTGAGCAAAAAGTTCTGGTGACAAAGGAAAATTCTCACACCAACCTTGAGTCCAATAACCAAGCCTTAACTTGATTTGATGAATTTCCAAGTCCCACACCACTTCATTTTTTCTAACAAACACTTATATTTTCTGTCAAAAAAGTTCTTACAATTTTTTCTGATTGTGTAGCTTTATTGTAATATATCTTATGGTTTTCTTATTGTGCAACAAGTGGCAAGGAGACGTGAAAAAGTTATGGAAGGCCAAGACGGAAACCTAATGACACCCCGAGATTTAGCCACTCAATTAACAGCACTTGTTGTGGATGACAATATACTCAACCGGAAGATTCATCAGAAGCTGTTGAATAGTGTTGGAGTTGAATGTATGGGAGTGGGAAATGGCAAAGAAGCCGTGGACGTTCATTGTTGTGGACGAAGCTTTGACCTAATTCTCATGGACAAGGATATGCCCGTCATGAATGGCATTGAGGTACTTGATTTATTATGTTACTCATATTTAAAATTTACTGTGGTCTATTTAAGATAGGCTTAGAACTTGAGATCACTAGTTTTCTTAGTTAATTTATTATAATCTTTTGTAAGGGAAAAAAAAAAAAAAAGAAAAGAAAAGATTGATGGTCGTCTGAAGATATTTCTAAAGTGCATATGTGCATAATGAGATTTTCCTGTTGCTTTTATTTTTATAGGCAACAAAGAAACTTCGCTCAATGGGCGTTTGTAGCATGATTGTTGGTGTCTCATCACACTCAATGGAAGCAGAAATACGAGAATTTGTGGAAGCGGGGCTGGATAACTACCATGAGAAACCCTTGACAAATGCTAAGCTTAGTTCAATTCTTGATAAGATCAACTCCAAATAAATTTACTTATAAGTTAAAATCCAACCATGTAACATATGTAATAAAAATACTTATGCAAGTTATCCGTTTTGTGGGTCTTCTTTTACTATGGTCCTCAAATATGATCAATTAGTAATGCTCTATAAGGTCCTATATTGGAGAAATTCTTAGAAGATGTTAGCGTAAGACACTTTTATTACTTTGACTTATTTACCATTTGTCGGGTCAGTTTTGGAGGTATCTTTTGTCTCTTTAATCCACTACCACTTGTTTAGTTTTTAACCACGTTTAGTTAAATTACAACAGTTAAAAATGTTGGTAAAAAAAATAAAAGCTGTTGTTAAAATATTGTAGTAACATAAATTAAATAAAACATTAGTAAAAATGTTACTAAGTAAAGATTTTTTTCACTTCAGTTATGTTGTAGTGATCATCTATTCAAGAGAAATTCTTTAAATACATTTTCAGTTAAAAAAAAAAATTCTTATGTATCATTCATTACTCAGTATATTAGTTTTGCATATTATCATTGTCTCCCACTTTTTTCTATATTCTTAATGCAGTAAATGTGTCAAATGATATATAGTACATAGCAAAACATTTTTCTTAATACGAGATCATCTAAAAATTTCTCATTATATTGAGGGTGCCATCTACAGTGCTCCGTGCTGGTCAATGAGTATGGTGCACCTTGCAATCTGATGGTGAGATTGTGAGGTAAATCAATGTACCAATCATCCATGATGCATTGTAGTAATATTTAATTTTAAGAAAATTAAAAAATATGATTAAATATATTTTAAAAATTAATTATCATATACCAACAATATAAAATTATATTGGCAGTATAAAATAATTTTACGCTGTCAGTGTAATCAAAAAAATTTTATCAGTATAATTTTACTTTATCAGTGTAATTTTACACTATTAGTGTATAAAAATTAATTTCTAAAAATCATAAAAATTTTATCAGTGTAATTTTATTCTGTCAATATAATTTTACACTGTCTATCAGTGTAATATAACACTGATAGTGTAAAATTATTTCATATTATCAGTGTAATTTTATATTATCAATGTATAAAAATTAATTTCTAAAATATATTTAATCATATTTTTAATTTTTTTAAAATTAATATATTACTACAATATATTATAAGTGATTGATATATCGATACACCTCACAAATTTCTACCATCTGATGTGCTACAATTACAAGGTGTACTAAGCACCTTAGACTGGGAAGCGCATTGCAGACTGCGCCTATATTGAGTACAAACATTGACAGGATGACTAACAATATTACACGACGCAAGGAAATAAAACAACTTGAGAGATCTCTTATTAAATTCATCAACGTAACATTAGTGGGGTTTGGGATAGAAGAAGATTCTAAGGGGCCACATAGGGTGTATTTATTTGAGATTTTTTAAGCAAAAAATCACTATTTTTATTGAAAAATATTAATTTTGGTTTCTTTCAATGATTTTTTAAAAATAATTAGAATCTCAAAAAAATAAGTTTTTAGTATTTTTATAGAAGTTAAAAAGAGTAGCTTTTGAAAAAATTCAATTCTTAACTTTTTCAACTATATATAATGAGAAATTTATTTGAGAAGGCAGCTTCGAAAAGTTCTTGCAAAATAATATAGACATCTATGTCTGGTCTGCTTTGCTCTATTTTGGATGTCGCCATGTGCATGAACTCTAGCGGTTTGTTTTCTTTTTTCACTCGCTTTGTCCACTCTGCCAATATTTGTTGAAACACAATATAGAATAACTTATAAACAGGAAAAGATTATGGATATGAGAGCAGAAAAAATATGAGAGAAAAGAAAGCTAGTTGCAATTGTTTAAAACTCTTTATTTCAGTTCAACATTCACGCTTAATTATAGTATTTGCTCTAAATATATACTTTAAATAGGATAAGAATCATCTCTAAACTTTTGCCGTATTTTAGCACACTAATAACTTGTCTGATTTTCACTTGCATGTAACAATACTTCGTTTCACTCCTCTCCAACAAACATCTTTGACTTTATTCTTTTGGTTTGCTTTGTTAGTTTACCACTTTCCACCTCACACCACCAAACAAGCAAATTGCTTCGGCTTTGACCACTGAACCTTGAATTGATAACGAAAGCAACCCTTTTTTTTTTTTTTTTATGATTCGAACAAAAGTAACCCTTTGCAAAGGCATTTCGTTAATAATTTTAAATATTGTATATTCTCTAAATGCATGATGATAAAAAGAATATATATTAGTTAATTTGGATGTTTGTCAGAATAAATTGGCATTATTAATTTTTAGCTAAATAAATAATCTTTTCACCACTCATACTTGTTAATCTAATGATTTTTTAATAGATTATAATTGGATTCTATTACAATTTTTTAGTTACATACGGAGCATCAATATGATAATCATACATGACTTTAAGAATAAGAAAAATACTATGCTGCCAGGATATACGTACGATGGTGGCTCACATTCATGTTAACGCAGCCCACAGCTATAAGTGGAAGCAATCCACTCGTTTTGAAACATTCTATGCTGCGTTGTCCAAAAAGGTTGCAGGATCCAACGAATGTTACTGTAACTTAAGAAAATAGTGTAACTAATTAATTGATTGATATTTGTTGTATTTTAAAAAAAATACTATTTCATAAAGCTTATATATATTCTGAAGAAAAAAACCTTATATATATCAACTAAACCCAGGGAGACACAGTAAAGTTTGCATAACTATTTATATAAAAACTTAAATAATTAATTGATATTTATGTTTTAAAGGGAACTCAAATGATTGAATAAGCTTTCAGCGTTAGCTTAGTTCAAATAATTCGATATTAATTTTTTTAATTAAATTTTAAGTTTAAATTTTATAAAAAATAAACTCTTATACATTATTAAGGATTAGAATTCTACTCATAAAAATAGACAATATTAATATATATATTTTTTTGGTTGGAGACAATATTAATATTTTAAATCATGATTAGTTTCACATTAAAAGAGTAAAAAAAATCTTTTAAAAAAAAATATTTAACAATTCAGCCCATATACACAAATATCTTACCAAACTCATTCCTATTTGATACTACTTTTTTTTTTTGGGTTGAAAAGAGGAGATTCCGAAAGCTAAATCAGGAACATTCTAGGAAGAGGATAAGCAGCCAAATCGGCAAACACAAGGGGCTAATAAGCTCCCTAGGTGGTTCTTACGGAGTCTAACTTTTTCGTAATATTATGGATCAACGAAGAGCAACGATGAAATCATGTGATATCACTTTTTTCATTAAAGTGAGATATCTGCCTCTTCATGTTATGTAATATATCCATGCTATCAAATTGGTAACCTCTGACATCAGAGCTGAGGTCAGAAGACAAGCGTACATTGTGCTGGATATATATATATAGATATAATGGTGGTTATTACTTATTTTGTTTAACCAAACAATTTTCATTTCTCCAAATATTAGGAAATAAGAATAATGGATACTTTCTGATTTGGCCACGATATGTGAAAATTTAGATAGAAGGCTAAAATTCAAGGCTCCGTACCTAAAAATGAAAATAGGAATTTTTTTTTTTTTTTGAGAAAGCAATCTTCTTTAAAACAAGCACATATGTTAATTAATCTTTTTAAGATACCACATTTTAGATTTTTATTTCTCATTTAAATACAAATTAAATAATCCATTTGTGGCATAAGTTTCACTTGTCATCATTGTTTTTCTAACATAAAAGAGAAGAAAACCAAAGTAGGACCACAGAGTCTAACTTCTAAGAGATACAAAACGTGTAAAACGCATATAAGGTATCGTTGAAATGAATAACCACAATCAAACCAGGTAAGAATCTAAAACTATATAGTATTTACATCAAAGATACACATTTGGCATTCTATTACATTAATTGTAGGCATGAATCCTGGTAAGCAAAATTAAATATGAACCTTTTCTTTTTTTTTTTCTTTTTTTTTTTTTTTTTGCGGATAGAAAAATGGACATGGAACACATGCGCCACCTGTTTCTTCTAGCATTATTGTACTATATGGATAGACTCGAATTCTGTGGCCTAGGAAAGAAAAGTAAAGTTTAATAAAAGTATTGGCCTAGCTATTTGCTTTTCGTCCTAAAGAAAGCGAAAAGGATTGAATGAAATGACCCAAAAATATATACTTTGAGATATATTGTCTGCCTGCCTTGCAAAAAATAGGAAAGATGCCCGGGAAGTTTGTTCAAGATGGGAATCAACCCATTTTGGGTAAAAGAATTACACTCCTATAGATTTTAAGATTTTGAACAAAATCCTAGTAGATACTTCTCCGAATCCAATACTGATGCTTGCCACACATCCATTTTTGAGCTTTCTTTCTTTTCCTTTTTGCTTTGGATCCACCACTGGATTCTTGAACCACATGGGAGGGAATATATATATATATAGACATCTACTCCTTAGCCACTTATCCATCTTTCCCGCCTATTGGCTTTGGAGAAAGAGTTATCAAATCCAGGTTAGTGTTACACTCTCACTGCTACAATATCTTCAATCACACACATATATAATGTATATCTACTAATTATACGTTCTCTTTTTTTCTTTATGTGTTGTCTACAGAGAAAAAGACAATAGAGAACAAAGTTGCTTTGCTAGGGAGAGAAGTCAGAAGTGAAGATATCAACTCAAAGTCATGGAACCTCGTCAATTAACGGCACTTGTTGTTGATGATGACATGATGGTCCGAATGATTCATCGAAAGATGTTGAACAGTGTTGGTGTGAAAAATCAAGTCGTGGAAAATGGCAAAGAAGCCATAGACATTCACAACTCTGGACAAAGCTTTGACCTAATTCTCATGGACATGGATATGCCTATCATGAATGGCATTGAGGTAACTCTATGTGTTATACACACTAGTACAATGTTACAATTAATTACGTTCAATTGTGTACCATCCTTATTGCTTTGTGGGGAAGAAAATATAAGAACGATAATTATGACAATCTGAAAAGAATCTGTATTAGATTTGTGCATAATGAGATTCTATTTTTGTATATTGTATTCATATTAGGCAACAAAGAAACTTCGATCAATGGGGATTCATAGCACGATTGCTGGTGTATCAGCACGCTCTGTCGAATCACATATACGAGAATTTATGGAAGCAGGATTAGATGACTACCTAGAGAAGCCCCTGACCCTTGCTAAGCTTACTTCAATCATTCACAAGATCTACAAAATCTAACTCATAGATTGGACTTAAGATCGAGAATATAATTAGCATTTACTCCTTGTAATAAAAACTTTTTTTTTTTTTGTCTAGCTAGTTGTTAGATGAATGAAAGATGTACGATTCACGAAGCTATCGTTTGTTTTGATTGTTTGAGGTTTGCATTTAGGTCTTACATGACTACAACAGGAGTTTCATCAACATTTCTTCAATAACTGGGTGAATACATATTGACTTCATTTTCATTTTATATATTCTGATGGAAATTTCAGAGTTTAGGTGTCCCAAGTAGTCGAGTTACTCATGATTGACGTGATTCTGAATTTGTTGGCATAATGTTTTGGCAAAGATGTGATAATAAAGGATGATTTAATGTTGTGTATTTTGAAAAAGTATCGATATATTCTCTTAACAATTAATATAAAAAATTTTCTAATTCAAAATTTCATTGACAATGACATGAATTGTAATTTACATAATATTCGAGAATTATTTTATATATATATATATATATAGGAAAATTTTTAGATATACTAATTAAGAAGATTTAGCATTTTTCATTTTGAAAGGACGGATTTTGTGAGTTTATAACTAGAAGATCAAATATAATGTCATTTTATCTGCCGAAAGGAAATTTACTTAAAAAGAAAAAAGATAGAGACATAAAAAGCAGGCAGGGATATGGGTTAAAAGTTAAAAAGAAAAAATTGAAAACGAAAGTTGATGTAATTTGATAATAAGGAAAGATAAAATATCAACTGTAATAAATAAACTTACATAACTTTAGAATTTTAAATTACATTTATGACTTCATGATTTCTTTCAATTTATTAAAAAAATTCATTGAAGGTGAATTTTATCTCTTAAGTAAGAAAGTAAAGTGATATCCACTCATTTAAGAAATATTTAAATGAAATTGAGCTGTTTTGAATTGTTAAAAAAAAAAAAAAAAGGACGAAGTCACTTGAATTTTTGCCAAATGGTAAGGTAACGGTAAGACTTAGATAAAAGGCATAATTTTTTATTTTAGTTGTAAAAAAGATATAACTAAAAAATTCGTGATTTAATTAATATCAATTTCAATCTTTAAATTTGAGATGTAGTGATAATATTAAAAATTTAATTGTTTATTAGGTAACTTATCTCTCCCCGTTACCCAAATACTTACACCTTTAACATGCAAAAAAAATTACTTATAAAAAAATGGTTTCATGGACTCTCTTTAGTTTTTAATAGAGATTATATATATCATGACAGAAAAAGATAATATGACTATTATGGAGCATGAATTTTGATTTTGACATTCAGAATTTTACATAATAAAGATTTCTGTTTGGATCCGCTTCCATTTATTTGAGATTATTAATTATATTAAAAACGAAATTCCCATCTAGAATAAAATTTTATTATTTAATATTTAATAACTATACAGAAACCATTCATTTTGGAGGGAAAATATCATTCACAATTGGAGCTTCCGACAATTTTATATTAATTCATAAGATGGAGAATCTTCCTTACCTATTTGCCTGGCATGTTTTCATACATAAAATTTTCCGAAATTCAATTCTCTAAACTATAACTAATTAATAAATAAAACTGGATTCACTACTTTCAGAGCAAGGTTTGCATATTTATACAGCTAAATCATGTAAACAGAGAAATTGGAAATTTATAAGCATTTAATTTACAGTTAATATGTACTTACGTTTTGAAAATATATTATACATACAGTCCAAAGAAAAATATACTATACATTATAGAGCAAGTATGCTATACAGTTAAAATTATTTGTCAAATTTTTTTTTCAAAAAAAATTGTCAAGATTGAAAGACAATAATTAGGTAAACTAAAGTAATGAAAACAACTCATTCATTTAAAAGTTAGCATTTTCCCTGTAATAGTTTTAATTCACTGTCATATTAATTAAATTTAATATTTTAAAACAGACTATTTGTTGGAATGATAATTAAATCCTCATCTTAATTACATAAATTCATGCAGCGTTTGAATTTAAGAACTCTGCTCATCTAAAATGAAGAGTTCACTTTGGAGGGGAGAACAAAAAAAGTCAGCTATTGATGTTAAAGTCAATTATTATTGTTATAACAAATTATATCTAAATCCAAAAATAGTTGGTTGTAATGAAAGCAAATTGCGATGACAAACTTTATCTGCGATATCAAATATTTAAATTTTAAAGTTATCATGTTGGGGAAGACTTTCTATAACCACCACTCCATCCCAAAATTGTGTGAACAATTCTTAAGATAAAAAATAATAAAGTACATCTAATTGCGTAATAAACAATGAATTTGTTAAAACTCCTTTACTTATTCATGGTTTTGTCCCAGGGTATAAATTCTTCACTTTGAAAGAGTATTTTAGCATCACTGTATAGACTCTTTCTTCTTTAATATAATTTTTTATCGATTTCAAAAAAGAATTTTCCTTGAAATGTATTTTAACTTTTTTGAGTCGATTTTATTTATTTTAAATTAAAAAACATAGTTTATGGCACGACATAATGACACCGTTTGATATATGTAACTAACTCATCTAGTAATAAGAGACTTTGTTGTTATTTTTATTATATCATATTTTTAAAATATTTCAAAATTAAATATACATCTTCTCAATATATTGTATTTTTTTCTCTTAAAAAATAACAGACAAAAATAAAACCTGTGATATTGTCTATCTACTTTTTGTTATTCCTTATTTCATCTTTATTTAATAAATTCTCTCCACCCTTGTTATTTTTTCATTTGATATTTTTTATTTATCATTTTTTTAAAAACTAATTAATCATTTCATACACACGTGTTATATTTTATTATAATGTTAATCAAAGGTAGAGTGTTGATAATAAAAAGTGGTTAGTCACAATAAAAGTGGAATTAGACGCCGAGTGAACTTTATCTACAATATTTTGGAGTCTCCATTGTAATTAAGATTTTACCTAACTTCACCCGTAATTCAAAATTACAAAAGCAACTCCTTAAACAAAAGAAGGTAGAAGTGTTGATTATTCGAGTTTAGTTTCTCTAAGAATATATGGTTCATTTTGAAAGAAAAAGAGTGAAGAATTTGAATCTTTAATAATAAAAAAAAAACAATGGTTAATTAGTATTCTAACAAAGTATATGTGTAAAAATGTTAATAAATTACGAATGTATAAGAAATCATTCTATTCGTTTTTTGATCGATAGCTGATATCTTATAATCTTTTCTCTAAAATAAGCTCCACCTGAATAAACAAAATCCAAATTATATGCCTTGAGAACAAGTGATTCCCAAGAAATCCTGCAATTTATGCTAAAAAGATAAATAATTTAGGATTAAAAACTAGCCTATTAAATTATAATAAATGTTATGGAGATACATATTTTTATGAATGCACATATTTTTTTTTTCTTGTTGATGCACATTAAATTGAGAAAGTTTGTAAACACGATTTGACTCACTGAATTAGCTTTTTACTTATGTTATTTGCATTTGATTTTTAAATTTTTTCATTGATAAGTTATCTATAAGCTTTTATTGAGCTGAGAAGCATTATGGCAAACTTTACCCTTAAGGGGAGTTTGATAGGGAGTGAAAAAGGACAAAAATTTTCATGAATTAGGTTTAGATATAATGGTACACATAAACTTAATTGATGAAAATTTTTCTACCCATTTTACTCTCCTACCAACTCACCCTTAATATGAATTATTCTTCACCAGAAATAAAAATAAAATGAGAAAGATGGGACCAACAAGTGTAAGCATTGAGTAAGATCTTCATATAATTATTGTGGTTAATGCATGTAGAGAATTGGTTTGCGTCTTCTCGGCCATCGACCCGCCATTGCGGTAAGTTTCTACTTTGCAGAATGGCAATTCATCGAACCAGTGGCTTCAAAAACAACTACATAATTGTAGTATAGTGTTTCACATATGCGTGCACGACTGCTCCATTCCATGTATGCTAGATGAATGCAAACATATTATGATGAAGAATAAGTGCAGAAGTAGAATAGTGCAGCTGTGCTTGCATATAGGACCGCACAATGCTACAACCAGATATGATCTGATAATGGTTTTTGAAACTACGGTTTGCCTTTATAGCGTAACTTGATGGAAATGACCGGAAGACCCATGACACAAAATCATGTTTCTTTATTATTTGTCAACCACAAGGGTTATATGAAGATCACACGCAATACTAGTAATTGGTCCCCAAATTAACTTTTGTCATTACACATAATTCAGGGAATTGGATTCAAATTTGGAGTTCATTGTTTGAAAAAACAATGTGCAGGTTGATAGTCTTTAATGGAGAAAAGGTGAACGATGTATTACCACACATTTAACATCACCTTTATTCCCTAATTAAAATTAGGACAGGTAAAATGAGAATGGGAACTAGATCAGTACATTTGATTTTGACGACTATCGTTCATATGATAAAAGAAGAAACATTTCGTCCCAAACGGATAGAATAATTTTTCTATTTTATTCATAGTTATCTCAGTTACTTTTATATTCATTTTATTTTTAAAAATAAAAAATAAAAAAAGTCTACTTTATCATCAACTTCTATTGGGATTATCTTATACTATTATTGTTGTTCTATCATTGTTGTTGTACTTGTTACCACCGAAAATTTTTTACATTTTTTTAGAAGAAAACTTTTTTTGTTTTTAGAAAGACCTCCACGATTATATTTATGAAAGTCTTATAACGGAATTTGCATGATCAATGAAATTCATATAAATTTAATTAAACATATTCTCTTAAGTGGGAATACGTGGTGACAGACAAAAAAAAAAAAAAAAAAAAGGAGAGAGAGATACTCTCTTAAAAGGAAAAAAAGATAAGTTCTTCGTCTTGAAAGATGTAGGAATTTTACTGTCGTCGGCACTACCATCTTTGCTCGTTTGCGGTCATCCCAATGCTCCTTAATTACCACCCCTCGCTAATTCTCATATAGTTGTCCTAATCATTTGTATATTTAACTCAAGTTGATTTCGTCATCAACCCAACTCCACATATGCTATGTAATATAATATTTCATTCATTTTAATTTATCTATCAAATTGGATAATTTGATATATTTTTAAATTAACATATCTAAATATAAATATTAATTTAAAAATACATTAAATTATTTAAATCGATAGATAAATTGAGATAGATGGAGTATGAAACGTGCCCATAAAATTTGGTCTATCAAAATTTCAGAACATGATTGGACCAAGATCAATTAGGATTACATCCTAACTGAAACTATTTATTGTGATTGTTCCAAAATTATTCATAGACAAAAGTAATAATTCTGACAAAACAAAATTTATTTAAGTGATTATTCCAAAATTATTCGTAGACAAAAGTAATAACTTCGACAAAATAAAATTTATTTTGGTGAGAACAAAAATCTAAGTCAAAGAGAAAGTTTAATCCAATTTAGGTTCAAGTCAGGTCTCAAAAATTAATAAGTATTTATAATGACACTTATAAGTTATGGATAATCCACTAATAAGAGTATTTAAGAATCAAATTTAAATTAGAGCAAAACATGACAACTAATTAATTAAATAAACCAATTCCTTTTTTTTTTTTTCGGTCGTTGTGGAAGGGCAATTGGCTGTACCTGCGACCCCCCCAGAAAAAAAAAGAACAAAAAAACCTAATTTTTTGTTTGGGCGTTTTTTGGGGGTCTCCGAATAAGTGAAGATTATATTCTGTCACCAAAGCCATCCTACCAAGTCCAAACGTGACCTATAGCTACAGCAGGGGTACCGCCAGAGTGATTACAACACAATTGGGCTAATGGCAATGGGCCAGCACATATACAAGCCAATCAAGTAAATGTCCGAAAGCCGCTCAAGAGCAATTGGACTACAACAAGCAAAATATATGGGGCCCAATTCCAAGTGCTAAGCCCCAGCACTCAGCAGGGAGCATGCACTCGCCAAAAGTAATTTCCAAAGGTTAAGGTACCAGTTTAAAGGTTTAGATATTGATTGGGGTGTATATATATATATATATATATATATATAATTAGAAAGCGAAAAATTATATTGAGTCATTAACAATAACATAATTAATACAAAATAATATTTACTATGGGGCTCTTTATTAAACAACTTAGGTGCAAAATCCATTTATTTTAATCTTCACCTATATTTCTTTTGGAAAGTACTCAAAGATAGTATAACAACCATTTTTAATTTTTAATTTTTAAATTAATTTAAGAATATATAGCAAATAAGTATATCAAAAGAATCAAGGTTTTAAAAGAAATGATCTTTTATTCTAACCGAGTTTCTTTTTTTTTTCATTCTTTTTTTAAAAGAAATGACAATATTTTAACCAATTTTTTTTAATAAAAAAGCTAACCAAACTGGTCAACCAATTTAACTAGTTTTGTTCGCACTGGTTTGCCAGTTTTGTTTGGTTCTAATCGGTTTGTCGTTGGTTTTTGAGGCTGGTGATTCAAGGAGGATGACCAAACTGGTCTAGTGTCAAGTTCCTGGTCCGAATGGCCGGTTCAATCCGATTTTCTCTTCCATGGTAATTTCTCCATATCCACCTTCCAAAAAAAAGTGATTTCTCCATGTCCTTTTGCATTTGACATCATTGGCTTGTGGCATGTTTAGTGGTTTGCAATACTTCTCTACAAACCATCCTATCTTATGTTCATACTGCATTTTATCTTCATTTTGTACCTGATACTGATAATAATGTAAATAATTTGGGTTAACAACTATAATTTTTTGACTGATTAGTTAACATTTTTGTGATGACAAAAGTTAAGTCGAAATTTGCTACATGGTGATAAAGTGGTGTACAAATTGAACTTTGTATTCAATATTTTGTGGCACTTATCTTTTAAAAGCATTACATGCTTTCATTTGACTATAAAGCTATCGAGTTGAAAAACAAGTGGTCAAGTTGAAAAATAACAGGTCAAGTTGAAAAAAAGTGGTAGATACCATAAATACTTTTGATATTATTTAATACCTTAATGCCTACATAAAGGCTTGCCCATGGAGCTTCTAATAAATTCACCTCTCAATCTTATTTGTAACCTTTTAGTATTAAGGTGGGTTTGGTTGGGGGGTAAAAATAGAGTGAAAATTTTCATGGATGAATTTCAAGTATAAAATTACACATGGAGCTCATTTATGAAAAATTTCACCCTATTTTTATTCCTCAACCAAACACACCCTTAGAGTTAATTATCTCCTTTATATTTCTTAGTGTTGGGTGTATAGTGAGAAAACTGTGAAGTATTTTAAGTATAGTTGAGATTCAAATTTAAGTGAAGTGTGGCCAATTTACACATGAATGTAGGATATCAATCGAATCACGTTAGTTCTTTATATCTTCTATTATTACATTTCCTCATATTTATTGTGCTACTTTGCTTTTGCCTTTTGGAGCAACTACTATCTTACATCAAGTTTTCATATTAGAAAAATTAATGACTAGTCTATATAAAGAAAATAGTAGTACATCTCAACCATCTATTGAATAGAATTTGATGTGATAGATCAGCATTTGAATTAGTATTCTTACAACCTCATTTCCTTTGCCTAAGGAGTAGTGCACGTGTTACCATTACTTGAAGAAGAATTCAGTTGGTAAGTTAAATTGTTCATATTTAGTTAGGTGGTTATGATTAGTTAGATAATTAGAAGTCACATTATATTTCAATTGTAAAAACTATTTACTCATTTTTGTTAGAAATTTCTAGGTTTAGGCTTCTATTGATTGGTGGACATTTTGGTTTAATAAAAATGGGTTGGATGGATAATTTGATATTTTCCTTGGAGACCCACATTATATTTTGTGATCTTTTTGGGTTTGGAACTCACTATGTGTTATTAGATTTGAGCTTAATAGTGAATGTGCTGGTTGGTGTAAGCGCCCTAAGATAACCTAGATCTTTGATAGATGGAACTAGATTGTTATATACATTCATACTTTGGGCAGTATCCCCACTTCACTTTTGGCATTGTTGATGACTACTACTCCATCAATGTGGCCCTCTGAAAGGAGAAAGCACTATAAGAAAAATAGTAAATAGTGACAGATTTTTCGGTCTATAAAATTAAAGATTGATTTAAGAACTGATTTTACAATCATTCATTACCAATTTCGATCAGTATCCAGACCAAGCATTGGCGACTTAAATTTGGTCACTAAGATATAGACCGATATATCGATTACTAAATCAGTCGCTAAAATCAATCTCTAAATTGGTCGTTAATTTGTAACCGATACACGTCAGTCACTAATTCGGTCGCTAAATTTGCGACTAATATTTCGGTCACTAAATCAATCGCTAGTTTGTGACTAACATTTTTTTAGTCACATATTTAGTTGCTAGTTTGTGACCGAATTATTAGTTGCAAAATCAGTCATTAATTTTATGACCAAGTTTTTAATAGCTAAATCGGTCGCTAACCACCAAATCAATCTTAAATGCTTGATAATGTAAAAATGATTAATTCTAAAATGTTGAAATGCCAGCTTAAACACATAATATTCAGACAATTTCACCGCCAAAGAAACATACATTTTATATATTAGTCCAACCAAATAAGCTCTTAAAATAGTTAAAGTACTAAACAAGTATTAAACACCATTCAAATAGGTAATATTTATTAAATTACAAACAGAAAGCTATATAATAACTAGTCCTACTCAAGTCTCAATAATTAGTTTCATACAGGTCTCAATAACTACTTCAACTCTAGTCTCAATAACTAAGTCCACTCTTAGCCCTCCTTTAATTCAATAACTCTAGTCCTTTTTTAGTTTTCTTCATCATCCTCATAGTCTTGCTCATCACCATCCTCCCACCCATCAGCTATGTCTCCAATTGGAGGTTGGAAGTCAGGAATCTGAAAACTCATCTGCTTCATTATTTCTTATAGCAGATTGAACTTGAGTCTCAATTCTCTCCAACCTAGCCATAAGGCACTATTTTCTTCTTGCATTTTCTTCATCATTTCTTCATGCTCCGTTTTTCGCACCCAATCAACTGATTAAGAACTTAAGCTACATAATAAATAATGTGTACGCGTAATGAACTTTAAAAACAAAAGGGTCAACAAATTTACGTAACCCCGAAACCAAATCGAAAATTCAGATGTTATTATACCATCACATTAGTGCGATTGATGTGTGGATTGGTTGCTTCCAATTGTTGCACAAAATATCTAAAATTCATAGTAATTTCATAAATGTGAAAACACACAAACTAAAATGGGTCATTAATAAACTTACTCAATATATGGTTGAACCTCTTCACAGTTAAGTAGAACATGTAAGTGTGCAGCAGCTAATTCTCTATCATTCAAATATCGATTTTTACAACTTCTAGCTAAGTGACCAAAATGGTTGAATATTGATAGAGTTGGCCGGACTATCTTATCAACACCCCCATCATCATTTCGATCAACATTAGTTCTCATTGATTGCACATGAAATTCAAAATAGTATGGGTAAAAATGAGAGGTTTCTTGACATAAATATGCCTTGCATATAGATTCTTCGACATATAATTTATTTTTAACCATTCTTTTTCAACCCATTCAAGTATCTCTAACAATATGAATTCAGTAAGTAATAATTGCATTAATAAGGGTATTAATGTTTAATGTGTAAAAATTTTATATTGCAAACTTTTACCTCTTAAATGGATACATCTATCGATATTGAACTAGACCTTCTACTCTTGCTTCATATGGTAGATGTACAGGTAAATGCTCCATGGAGTTAAAGAAACTAAGAGAAAAAATTCGCTCCAATTTACATATGATGGTGACAATATTATGCTCTATCAACAATAAGTTATCCACTTGCAATATTATTAAACACAAATCTTTGAAAAATTTACTCCACTTAGCTATGGCTTCCACACTTGATCAAAAGTGCAGAAAAAGCAATTGACAACAAACGCTCTATAAACACGTGGCAATCATCACTTTTCATCCTAAAGAGCTTCCATTCTCCCAAATTCATGCATCTATGTAAATTAGATGCATATCTATCATACATTTTGAGCTCACTAACCTATTTATATACAGTCTTTTTCTGCTCCATAGACAAAATGAATTTTGCCTTAGGCTTTATATACTTTCCGTTAGGTAATTGCTGCAATTCTAATTCCTTCCACCGATAGTATTCTTTGAAATCTATTCTTGCTTTAATATTATCTTTAGTCTTATCTTTGATGTCCATCACCGTATTGAAAACATTATCGAATACATTCTTCTAAATATGCATCACATCAATATTGTGTCTTATTAAATTAATTTTAATATGGTAACTCCCAAAATATGATTTGTTTTATCTAATTATGAGTAACTCCAAAATCACGACATGTACAAGATCCAATCTCAGTGATTTTTAGCAGATCACAAACATTCTTTCAAACATCCTCTCCAAACAACCTAAGTGGAGATTGAGATTTCTCAACTCGATTTTTAAAAAACGCATCCTTATTTCTTTGATATGGATGATCAAAAGGCAATAATTGATGATGCGAATCAAACCAAGAGTATTTACCACCATATTTCAAAGTAAAAGTCTTTGATTGATTCATGCAATATGGACATGCCACCATATTTTGCAGCATCTACAATTCGAGACTCTTCAGCCTCTTGATTATAATGCATTCCAAACTTTAGGCCAGTAGCTTCATAAATCATGGTCTCAAATCTATTTAGGTGTTTATTGTTATCAATTTCTATTGTAGAAGTACTACATTGAGTATAAAGTTTTCCATGCAAAGTTGGGTTATTTTCTCTACGGCTTGTCCAATACCAATAATCAGGTACAAATTCTTTTTTTATAAAGATGAACCTTAACTTCTTCAGGGAGAATGTGGTTCATTTCTTTACACTTAGAAGAAGGACATCTAATTTTTTCATTTGCCAAATGCACTAGTCGGCATGCAAAGAAAACAAACTTTTCTACTCTATCTAAGAAATTTATTAGTATAACCCCTTTGACCTTGTATTTAGTCTATTATACATCCCACTATGATATTGACAAATGTCTATATTTTGTACCATTATTAAACAACACATTATAATCAATTGCACATCATTAAAAAAAAAAGTTCAAAGAACAAATATGTACAATACAATATTCTTCAATAAGAAATTATTCGTTCATGGTTTGGTCCTATCCCATTCAGGAAGAAAATATTCCTTTATCTAATTAATATTTGTTCCTTAAATTTCATATCTTATACTTGACAAAATTTTGGCAGCACTTCCCATTAGTCTCTAAGTATATGACTTAAGTATGGTAACATTAACCACAACAAAGTATGCACTCAAAGAACAAAAGGAAGTGTAGCAATTAAAATTTCGACACGTATAAAATATGATATTACGTAACAAATATTAACCAAATGAAAAAATAGCTTATTCCCAAACTATCCAACTTGGATAATTCAAGATTCAATATAATGAGCGATACAAAAATGTATACATGCTCACAATATTGAATCTCCAATAGGAATCTAAGATTTAGCTCAACTTATTGTATTATTAACGCAAAAGCCAAGAATCAAAGCATAGCATCAATTGACAGTCATAATCTTAGTGAGAATACACAGTCAATGAATTAAACTAAAGTACCTTTGTGAGCAATTAACACCAAATAACTAATAAACACTGCACTCTCCTCCAAGTAAGCAAGATTATTATTGCAAGCCAAAAGCATAACCAATCAATATCCACTCAACTATAGTTATAGTACTTTAAAATTTAAAAGAAATGAACTTACATGAGAAATTTCTCACAATTTTCAGAATGTCCTCAACTAAACCACTTCTATCACTTTCTCTAATCACTAAAATCATAAAAAAAAAAATTAAACTAAGAACAACAACATACCAAACCAAAATAGGGAGTCAAAACTAGGAATAAAGCAACCTATATGGAAATAACATTAGTGAATCTCAACAAAATAATTACACTAACCGTACCTTTATAATCTCTAACTTCAACACTAATCTCTAATGCCTTGTAACTCAGCTCATAACTAACAATCACTAATCTCTAATACCTTATCACTAATCTTATAACTAATCCCTCTACTTAATAACAATATCTAATCTCAACACTAATCTCTGTTGCCTTATAACTATCCTTATAATCAATCTCTCCAATCAATAAAAATCTCTAATCTCATATCAAAAATATCCCAACTTAGAAATAAAAAATAACATTTCTCATTTCACTTGGTGAAATTTCTATGCAACCATAAGCCCACATCATCATCTCATATATGTAAAACAACACTTTGAAGCCCTCTTACACATTTATCTATATATTATCTTTGTGCTTTCAAAAGGTGCAATTGGTAACTACCCAAAGACACATAAACAAATTAAAACACACATTACAAATAACAACCAACTGAATTTATCCTATACTTGCAATTTCAAATACCTAATCTAAAATAGTTTTAATTAGAAACTCACCAAAATGGAGCAAACACACTATCAAATTTTTAAGCTTCATATTTAACCCATTACATTCAAGCTTCAAATGTTGGCAATCAAACTTATGATGGTTATATACATTCTAAATCTAATTTCTAATGAGGATACCACTAAAACAAGAAAAACATCAACACTTCAACAAAATCTAAACCAAACCCACTTAATCAATTTTAAAAACAATATTTTTAGGTTCCTAAATCCCAATTAACAAACCCATTCCTCACAAAAATCTGCACCTCTTTTTTCCTAGTAATAGCCACTATCATCCCTTTTCTTTTCTACCTTTCTTATCCAAACTGAATCACCCAAACCAGCCCCAAACTGACAACCCCAAACTTACCAAGAGAGACAGGGAAGATGTCACTGGCGCTCGGACGCGGAGCTAGGCTCACGATGGAGCTGTGTGGCAGTAGCTTTGCACCAACAATATGTGGCGGAGCTAGGCATGACTGGGCCTCAAATTTGTAGTAGAACATCAACAAATTTGCAGCAGAATGGGTGAAACAAAACACAATGGAGTTGGGCCGAGTTAGGCAGAGTGCGTGATGGTGGCAAGCTGCAATACTGGAGGTTCTGGTCAGACGAAGGTCAAGGTGGGGGGAGGGTAAAAATGAGGGAAGGTGATAATGTGGGATGGTGGGGTTACAGACAACAATAAAACTTAGGGCTTTTTGAGGTAAAGTTAAAAAAATAGTAACCGATAAAATAGTCACTAAATCGGTCACTAATTTCCAAATTAACGATTGATTTAGTGACTAATTTTATAAATAACATATAAGTAATAGATTTAATGAACTGGTCACTAATTCTGAAATTAGTGACCGATTTTATTATATAAAAAGAAAACCTTTGTCCACAAAATCGGTCACTAAATGCAAATTTATTTCCATAATAGACCATTTCATGCATTCACACTAAATCGGTCACTAAATAAAATTTGTATTTAGCGACTGATTTTGTGGACAAAGGATGAATTCCTTTATAAAAGAATTGATCAATAAATGCGAATTTGACCGATTTTGTGGACAAATGATGACTTCCTCTAAAAAAAATCGATCACTAAATCAGTTACTAAATACAAATTTAGTGACCCATTTCCATAATAGACCATTTCACATATTCACACAAAATTGGTCACTAAACTTACATTTAGTGATTGATTGTTAAGATAAAGGTTTTCTTCTTCTTTAATAAAATCGGTCACTAAATGCAAATTTAGTGACCGATTTAGTGTGAGTATGCAAAATGATCTATTATGGAAATTGATTACTAAATTTGCATTTAGTGATCGATTTAGAGGATAGGAAGTGTTCTTCTATTAAAAAAAATCGATAACTAAATCAGTTACTAAATACAAATTGAGTGATCGATTTATGTGATAACCTATTTCACGTGCTCACACAAAATCAGTTACTAAATTGGTCATTAATTGCAAATTTAGTGGATAAAACTTGTGTTTTCTCTAACAAAAATCGATCACTAATTTCAAAATTAGTGATTGATTTAATAATCGATTTTATGACATAAACCATGTGGGATAATCCACAAATTTGGTCACTAATATTGAAATTAGTGACCAATTTTTTTTGTCCCAAATTGAATGATTAAGATCAGTTGCAAAATTGGTCACTAAAATTATTAGAGACCAATTTTTTTCCAACAAAAACAACTCCTTAGCTTATTAAATCAGTCACTAATTTCCAAATTTAGCGACTGAAATCGGTTGCTATTCCGATAAATTTTAGTTGTAAAGAGTGGATTCTTCTATACCTGGCATACATAAATGTGTATGCATTTTCTTTTGTTATTGGGCACATAGATGGAGTGTTCCCCAGTAATATGAATATGATGATACATACTATTATTGATATATATTCTTATTATGTTGATATTATAAATTCCTATTATAGATCCAATAAATTCTTACAATTTTATCACGTTCAGAATTTTCAGTCTCTTTGAATTCCTTCAACTCTTTAGACTCTCAGTCATGTTTTTTGAAATTATTGTGTACACTGATTGATATATTGGTCTCCTCAGGGACTTAATGTATATAATAGTTTAGTTTAGACTTGCCTGAAAACTTGTATAGGGCAGATTATTGATATAAAATGAAATACTTGTAAACGGGCACTAGTTATGCAACATTCTTGACCCAAACCATATTTACCGAACGTGTAACTCAGCGGCAGGAACGAATGCCATGGACACGTATATAAAAATATTCTTGCTGTTTGACTCTTACCGAATGTTATGAATGTATCAAAGGATTGTTAATTACCTTTTACTATTTACTCGATCTTACAAGAGCGCCTTGCATAAACTTTTGTTGCCGCTCAAAATGTAATTCGGCGAGAGTCCCTAATGGTTGCAGTTATGTAGATATCCCATGTATATTGAATACAGAAAACGTCATGAGTTGAACTTTGCAACTTTGAATAATGGAATAAGTGACGGAAGAAGTCTTCTTTCATAGTTACAAATATATGTATATATATGGCTGTTGAATGTATGTAGTTAAAGAACCTAGGCATGTGATGAAGAAGAATAAAGTTGAGCCATCACGTGGGATGCACAAAGAACTTGTGCATCTATTTCGGGATGGGACAGTTTTCCTTGTTTCTATCATTTTATGTGGGCTATAGGGTGTAATTATACAAAATTTTGGGGGATGAGTATAATTCATCCAAAAATTTATAACATATTTTTTTATATTAATAATATATTAAAATTAAATTCTAATATCTTTTGTAAAATCAAAATAACTAAGTATCCGTATAAAAAAAAATTAAGTATGTATCTATTATTCTCCTAAAAACAAAATTAATAGGAATTAATTTCGTTTTCATCTAGTTTGAATATGTCACTTGTAACTTGAGGAAAAAAATTCTAAATTTATAGGATATATACCACACAAGAAAGTACAACTTATTAATGCGTTATGAGTTTACATTAATCATTGAAAATAGAGTTTAATTTTTATATATTAACTGTATAAAATAATCTTATGTTATTAATGTATAAAAATTAAACTTTTAAAAATATAATAACATATTTTTATTTATTTATTTATTGGAATACTAGCTAAACATATTTTTATTTATTTGATTATTATAATTTTGTATTTATATTATATAAAAATTGAGAAAAAGAAAAACTATAAGTATATTCGAGAAATATCCTTTCCGCATCCCGCGCAAAATGCAACTGATTGAAGTGCCTGTATACTCTATTTCCGGGCGGCTTCTACAATGCATTTTGCAATCAAGGTGCACCACGCATTGTGTATATCTGGCGATGAGATTGTGATAGTGTATTGATAGTTCTCTCACCCATGATGCACATTAAAAATCTCAGTCTCTCTCTTTCTTTTCACATAACTCACCGTTTTCTCGACCCATCTCTCTCTCTCTCTCTGCCACCAACTCCACCATCTCTCTGTCGCTCATCACCGGACACCACCGTCGGCCACCATTGCTGGTGTCCCCTGCTATCCACCAGCGCACCCATGGCACCGCCACCGCCACTGCCATCTTTGCACTCTGAGGCCACTGCACGGCCCCCACCGTTTGTCCCCCGACGCCGCCACCACCAACAGTGTTCGAATGCTATGCCTAGGATGATTTCTTATACTTTTGTGTATTTTTTGTCACTGCTAGTTTAGTACAAGGAGCACCACTATTAGCTGGCCTTAGTAAAGAAGATATGCTCACATATGTAAACGACGATTATATGCTTCTAGCCAAAGTAAAGAAAAGTCAATATGCTAGTTGGAAGTGATAGTAGAGATCTACTCAGTTGTACATAGACATTGATCGCTGAGCCAGCCGGACACCGACATTGGTGGCCAGTGGTGTTGTCCGCTAATGAGCAGAGAGAGAGAGAGAGAGAGAGAGGGAGTGAGAATTGATGAGTTATGTGAAAAGAAATAGAGAGACTAAGATTTTTAATATGCACTAAAGACGAGAGAACTATCAATACGCTACGACAATCTCGCCGTCAGATACACACGATGCATGGTGCACCTTGACTACAAAGTACATTGTAGAAGCCGCCTTGTTTTTCCATAGCACGCTCGGTGAAGAAAGAAGCGTCTTAATATCACATTTAACTTGTTTATTGTAAAAATATTTGTCCTGTCATTATTTGCTGATATGTCAAATCTAGGAATTCTTGTGGCCAATTTTATTCTCTGTTCATCCCTGTTGGAATTTAGAATCATCTATTCATCTTAATTGATGACTACAAGACATGGATTATTAGAATATCTTCACCAGCATGATTGTGTTGCTGTGGTCTATAACATGACACCTGTCTATAACACGACATGGACTATCCACCTGCTCTTCCCGATTCACCACCCTCGACACCATGAACCCCTCGTCGTGTTGTTCGCTTGCTGGGTCGTTGACACTTCCATTCGATGCAAGGCCAATGGCCCTTAGAAATGCCGCGAGGAACCGCGCGATGGAGAAGAGTGACACATGGCAGTGTGTTGAGCGCATCTACAAGAGACGTTGGATGTGTTCAATTACTCTATATGTTTATGCGATTTTGGCACAAACTCAGGTGATTAACTAGAATGCAGTTTTATGGGCATCCTTATTTGAGTTGCCATGGATGTGAATGCGATTACGGTAGTGTTAAAATCAAAACCAAAAAAAAAAAAAAAAAAGGAGTGTTAGTCAGTATAAATTAGATGCGTAAAGCAGTTGATGATTTGATTAATGCTTTTGCTTCAATTGAGTTCGATTTCAAATAACACATCTTTCATAGCCAAGTCAATAATAATTTTAAAAAGATAATTTTATCGTAATTCATTTGAAATTTGAATTTCATAACTACATTAAAGAAAACACTTAGATATTTATCCATGGGTATCATGTTATAGTCTTTGGTCCGCAAATACATACTTTAAAATAGAGGGCTATTATTTGATAATTCCCGTGTGGATATGGTTGAGAATACTCTTACTTATATGGCATAGAAAATGTTCTTTTTTTTTTTGTCTAGGTGAGTTCTAATATGCCCTGGACATCGTTTATTTTGTATGGAGTCTACCCATACACCATCAGTCACCCCTCCCCCATCTCTCACTCTCTCTCTCTTTCTCTCTCTCTCTCTCTCTCTCTCTCTCTCTCTCTCTCTCTCTCTCTCTCATTGTAACCGTCCCCAACTGCAACCCCCGCTACCATTCTTCTCTAAACAATGGAATCCTTAGATCCGACTCTTTAATTTCAAGCACTAATAAGAATTGACTGCAAGAAACTAGATTGAAGAGTATTAGTTAGGACATACCAAAACAAGAAGTTATCTATTAAGAACATATCCATGCTGCATACACGTTAAAATGCTTCTCTCAAAAATTGTTTCATTATAATGTTTATACTGCACCAGCGAATCGGATGCAGCCCTATTCGGCTTATCTTGACTTGATATTAGGGGGTCGCACTTGTCGGCACAAGAGCAACTATCAATTGGGGACTTGCTGGAGCCACATCACTCGTAGCTGACGTCATCGTCGAGGTCGTCGGAGGAGGATGAGGGTGTGGGTTTGCGAGTGTGGGTCCTTTGCCTGACTGTCATGGAAGATCTTGAGTGGGTGCAGCTATGCGGGTGGGGGGTGGTCATAGTGCTATCGCGAGTGGAGGCTTGGGTGCTTGTGCGGTGCGCCAGCAGGAGTGGTGGTAGGCGGTGGCTATGGGGTGCAAGTCGCCGGAGCCTGAAGGCAGAGGAGGTGTGCGTGCACTGTTCCACCCAAAATTGGTGCGGGCGCAGTGCTCCTACGAGATACATTTAGCCACATTCTCCGGATGCAGTTAGCCGCATTTATTGAATGTGGTTAAAAATTGATACATGGTGCACCATAACTTATCTGGTGCACATTAAAGCACGCCTTTTTTCAATATAGTATTATGGTGACTTTAAAGAGATGCAACATATAATATTTAAATAATATTTTTCTTAGGAAAAAAAAAGATAATTAATTAATTAATTTATTGCTTTTCCGTGATTAAGACTTGCATCAAAGTTTTCAGGAATCAAAAGATATGATTAGTTGAAATAGTTGAAGTGAAAAGCAACTAGTAAGACGTGAGAGAGTGGAAACGATATTAAAACAATTATAAGTATATTCAATTAGGATTTAATTTGAATGTTCTGTTAATATAAATTTTTTTTATATAAATATTTAATTATAAATTGTTATATTTATAAAATTTTTTAATATAATCATCTACTCCTTGAATAATCATATAAATAAAAAGTTTTAATTGCATACAATGTACCTAAATTAAATTTATTTAATTATATATTTTATAAAAAATATACTATTAGCATATTATTTATTTAATTGTTTAATAACGAATAAACCAGTAAAAAGTAACATGTGTATTGACATACATATTATTTTTTTATTATTATCATATAGATTACGTCATATAATCACACAATTTTTATTTGAATTTAATTATGATACACTATTAATATAAGTATTTTATATGGACATAATTATATATTGTCATATTTCTCATACCTATTATCTTAAAAGTTTTATTTACTAACAGTATATTGAAATTAATCTTTTATTATAAAAAATATTATTAGACACTTTATTTTTTTTGTAAACTTATATATGTGATTTCTCAAATAAATTGAAAGTAAATGTATAATCAATAATTTTTTAGGTTAGCAGATTGTCAGCTATAACCTTTTATTCTAATATAGATTATCATCTTCTCATGTTTTTTATTAACATGAAAGAGTTGTGTTATGAAAGAAAAAAAATATATAAAAATAAGTTTAATGAATTTATATAAACTATAGAAATTTAATTATCATAAAAATTATATTTTTTGTAACATAGTGCGTGTTTGGATGGCCGTTTGCAACCCCAAGCCCCAGTTTGCTTTCACGAAAGCAGGACCGAAGTTGTTTGGGTGGTTTTATGTTGAGACTTTTTCAATCGATTTTTTATTGCGAAACCCAGTTTATGCTGAAGTAATATATTCTTGCTTCTCCATTCAAACTTCCAACTTTCCAAGAATAAAAATACAATCTAAATTTTTAACTATCCATTGTGACCTTCTATTAATTTTATTAATTATAAAACTCATTTACCTTCTTAGAAAAACTCATTTACCTATGTAAAGTTTATTTTTCTAAAAAAAATTAAATTTTATTTTATTTTATATGTTGAGTGAATTTATTTTTTATATATTTTATAATTATATTAATTAAAACTTTAATTTAATTATCTTTTATATTTATTTTATACATATTGTTAAAATTTTTATTTATAATTTAATACCAGCACCAAAAAATATAATAAATATTTATATAATTATTCAAGTATACTTCAAAATGAAAATGAAATAAAAGAATATTATTAAAATTATAATATGAAGTTTATATCCTTTCCAGTAATTTTATATTTTAAAATAATTTTGATTATTATTATTTAAATAATATTTATTCTATTATAATTATTTTTAATATAAAAATTTTTAAATATAAATTACATTAACATCAATTTAATTTTAAATAAAATCAATTTTATAAAATTAAGTTAGTATCTTCTCCTATTTACAAACTCTTATCCAAACACGCCGATATTATCCTCGTATCAGTGACATCAAGTATCAGTAATCTTTTTAGCATCAGCCACAAGATGGAAGAAGACTACACAATCACAATGGGTCAACAGCAGAAAGTGGTCCATTAATGTCAGCCACTAGTCTTAAAAATCTGATGACGAGATTCTCCCAAGGTATGAAAAAGAGAAGACTCCACACAGCCCCCGGTACTTGCGCAGGATTAAATACTAGCGATAGGAGGAAACCATTGATTAAAGAAAGGTTGAAACTAGATTTTGATTCTTGTAATATATTCCAGATTTTGGTTTTGAATTTTACAACAGGAAAATTTTGGTTTAGGTTTTTATACATTAAAAAAATTTTGATATAAGTTTTTATAGTAGTGTTAAGTTAGTTCATATTATTAAAAAATTATTAGATAATACTAATTTTTATTAAAATGATTAACGGGAGTTAATATAGGATCTGATGAAATAATACTAAGTTCATTTTAACTTAAAAAAATTATTTTGATCATTTTTTATTTTAAAAAAATATCATTATAGGTCTAAAAAGGTCATTTTAAAATTATATTAACAATATATTATATTTATATTAGATTTTATTAGTTACATTAATAAAATTAATACCATCTAATAATTTTTTGAGGATACGATTAGGAATTAACTCTTTAATGGAGTTTCACTATTAAAAAATTAAATCAAAATTTTTTTAATATAAAGATTAAAACTAAAATTTAAAATATGCATAAGAATAAAAGCTAATTTTAATCTTAAAAGAAAAATGATATCAGCACTTATTCTGGATTCATTGCAGGGTGTAGATAAGAGAAAGGCATAAAATGTGATAAGTGTTAAAAATTTTAAAAATATTATATATTTACAATAAATTTATAAAATAAGTATAAATAATACTAAATTAAAATGTCAAATAAATTGGGGGTAAAAAACAATTCCAAGATGTACGATCCGAATAAATATGTGGGTCCCTACATTACAATTCGTGCTCCCAAAGCACCCACTCCAGAATCTGTTCTCGTCCATCCCCACAGTACGTATTAAATTAAGTTAAACATGAAAAACGTATAGATTAATTATTATTAGCACTGATTGATTGTTGCAGGATGTTACAGTTGCTCTTTCTATCTTTAGGAGTATCTTTTATTTTCGTACTAGGATTAACCCTTTACTCAAAAGGATTTTAGCTTTTAAAATTTGAAGATATTTTAAATTTTTTATAACTCCAAATCACATTGACTGATAAATACCTTTGACAATCAAGGGAGACGAATTTTACTGCCTCGAATGAAAGTGATTTCTTCATCTAAAAAGTGTGAAAAGAAACCTCATATAACTGACAAAAAAAAACTTGCATGCAGACTTAATGCATTTAGAATGAATAATGTTTAAACCAATTGATAAAATTTATATATAGTTTACTAAAATTTAAGGTTATAACAATTGAAAGCGCAGATAATCACTTAATGATGGACATTTTAACTAAATTTTTATCATAAATTTTTTATTTTAAAAATTGAGATAAATTAATTATAATATAATGTATATATTTTTTATAAAAATATTGTGACTCATAATATTTTACATAGATTAAAATCTTTTGAATTAAAGATAATTATAAAATAAAAAAATAAAGAACTATTTATCTTTAAATTATTAGTGGAAAGGTAAGAGATTATTTATTTTTAAATTAATATATTTTATTGTGTATAAATCTCACTAAAATAATTTAAAGATAAATATTTTTTTATTTTATTATTATCTTTTCTTTAAAGGATCAAATTTTATTTTATATTTTAAATACGCCAAGTAGTGCGAGTAATTGAGCCAAATAACATAATTTCTTAATACTACAATGCTAGTTTTTGGGAATAGTTTTTTAAGATTAAAAACCTTACCTAATAATAGTACACTATTTCTTTTCATCTGAAGTGGTCGTTAATTTTTGTGTTCTCAAGGCACAAAATTTATGATAGAGAAGGGAAAACGGATATATTAGTTTTTCTTAAAAGGAGCCAAAAATATATTTAAAAATTTAAAAAGAAAAAAGACAAAATAGTAAAGAAAAAAGAAATAAAGGAGAAGGAGTGAATAGAGTGCAAAGCGTCAAAATTCCCTTTCGTCCTTTAGCTTCGCATTATTCGGAGAGAGACATCTTATCTCTGGGTCTTTGTGAGTTGTGTTTGTGTTGTGCTGTGGCTGCTCTCTCCTTCAAAAGCCAAACCCCACACAGCAACCATCACACCACACAACGCCCTTCTTCTCTGCAAAGCAAACAATACAATAATCAATAATCCCCCCCCCCCCCCCAACCTCCATTCATTTCATATTACAGATTCAACTCCACCCTCCCTCACTCGCCATGATCCCCTAGCTACAACTGTAACTCTCGTCTTTTAGCTTCACCGTCATCAACCTCCTTCCCTTACACAAATCGTCTTTTATTTATTTATTTATTTACTTACTTACTCTCGATAGATTTTGATTTTGCGCAATTTTTTAATTCCTGGAATCTATCTCCCTTTGCAACATGAATCACTGTGTTCCAGATTTCGATATCCAAATGGATGACGAAGACTACCCTATACCCTTCCCTCGCCAAAAGAAACCCTCCATGTAATTCACTTCTTTACTCAATATAACTTCAATTTTCTTCTCTCATAATCATTTTTAAAAAAAAAATTCAATTAATTTGACGAAGAGTGATGAAAATAATTGAAACAGGGCAGACGACGAGATCATGGAGCTGCTATGGCAAAACGGCCAGGTCGTGATGCAGAGTCAGAACCACCGTCCCTCTAGGAAACCGCAGCCAGCGAGAAACTCCGGCGATGAGATTCCCACCGGTCCATCCGCGGCTAGGGACGTTCGCCCGGAAGTAGACAGCTGCAACCAGCATCTCTTCATGCAAGAAGACGAGATGATTTCGTGGCTTCACTATCCAATCGACGATGTTGATCCACCATTGGATCAAACCTTCTGCGCCGATTTCCTCTACGCGCCGCAAACCGTTAACGCCAACCAAAGCAGCAACAACAACGGTAACAGTGCCATGCAAATGCCTGCGCGTACTTCTCAGATGACGGAGCTCCGGCCGCCGCCGAGGACGGCTGCGGCTCCTAGGCCTCCGATTCCGCCGGTGAGGAGGTCGGAGAAGGAGCCGGTGAAGACGCCGAACTTCGCGTACTTCGTGAAGCACAATGCGAGAGCCGAAGCACCGGGGCCGTCGTCGAGTTCGAAGAAGGCCGCAGCGGCGGGGGAGTCAGCGACGGTGGTGGAGTCGTGCGACACGCCTGTTGGGGCGGTGGCGGCGGCGACGTCGAGAGTGTCGGAGACTGTTAGGTGCTCGGCGGAGAACACGGAGGGGGACGCCGGCCGCGGGAGCATGAGCAGCGCCGGTGCGGCTGCGCCATCGACGGTGTTCGACTTGACGATGACGTCATCGCCGGGCGGTTCGAGTAGCAGCGGGGAACCGGTTCAGAGATCGGCGGCGGAGGATCGGAAGCGGAAGGGGCGGGAAGCGGAGGATTGGGAGTGTCAAAGCGAGGTGAGTGAGTTGACTCACAGGTTTTTTGGTTTTCGTTTTTTAATTTGCTTGGTTGTTTTGTTACTGTTAGTGTCATGCGGCAGTTATGCATTCCCTATGCGTCCGCCACTGTCCGCCACGCTGCTGCATTGAAAATCTAACCTTTCGGAATTCGGTGCTGTGGCTGTGCTTTTGGTGACGCCACTTTCACCAGAACGACTTTTACACGTCGCGGCTGCTATGTGCGCCACGTGTATGATGACGGATTCAAAACTTTTGCTGGTGGAAATTGTTAGCACTTTTTAAAAAAAAATGTTAATTTTATTTGACTTACTTCATTTTTAAAATTTATTAATAGGCTTTACATTTCGGCTTATGATGACTGTCATAGTGCAATCAGCTGTAACTTTTCTTCAAATTGTAAACGTTTGATCCAGTAGAAATATTGGAGGAGTGATGTTCCTTTTTTCGAAATTCTTATATGATTATTATGTCTTTATAATTTACTAAAACAATTAAACTTTTTCGGTGGTTGTTGTTAGTCAGTGTACACTGATAGTTGATCAGGATTAAATCCTTATTAGTTTGATTATTATTTTGTTTTATGAA
Organism: Pterocarpus santalinus; assembly: GCA_031439595.1. NCBI lineage: Eukaryota > Viridiplantae > Streptophyta > Magnoliopsida > Fabales > Fabaceae > Pterocarpus > Pterocarpus santalinus. The sequence continues at coordinate 68,250,159 of CM062532.1, forward strand.
TTTTATTTCATTTGAGTTTGATTTGATGCGATTATTTTGTGTTATCTAAAATATAATAACCAGTTAACCACAACATAGAGATTTCTTATTAGTGCCAGTTTGTTTTAGATTGTTCTAAATAGGAAAGGGTGGGTAAACGGAAGCAATGAAATAGCCTGTTTGTTTTAGATTTTTTTTTGAACGCCAGTGGACGTTTAGGCAATAAAAATAACAATGTGGAGCTTTGTACAAAAATGCTTAGCAAATCCGGATTTTCCGTTTGGGTTTCAGATCAAGCACTCTAGAAAGCATTAGGTAAAAGTGCTCAGGGAGTCGTGTTTTCCGATTGGGCTGAAAAATAAATACGCAACCCAAGGGAAGCGTGGTACCTGTCTGGAGATTAACAATGATATTTCGTAATTGTGGCACCAATTGCCTTTGTCACAGCATTTGATCACATATGCTTCAATTTAAAAATATCTCAAAAATGAGTATTTACTTTGACTTAGTATGGGTTCTGTTGGAAGGATTTGGCTCTGATGAGGTTTGGTTGGCTGATGGCCCGACCATTGTTTAAGCTGCAGAAATATGGTTCTCAAAATGCGCAAAGTAATTAAGCTGCAATGATGCTGAATGTGGGCCACCTACACTAGTCAATAGTTCTCTGAATGCATAGTATGCTACGTTACATGGAAAAGTTGGGCAAAATGAAAATCAAATGTTTAGAAGGGGCATTGTTATACATGGTATGTGCTGGATAGACATTTTACACTCTTAGAATTAAACCTTATTTGACTTGATGGAAGAAGTTGGTAGTTCAGCTGGGCAGAAATGACCAAACCGATGTTTGTATGTATGATTTTGTGACAGGAAAAGATAGTTTGATTAGTGTAATTCAAATGGATGAAGTTACTAGCTGAGCTTGTATACATATCATGTCTTCGGCGTGAATATTTTTGTCCTAACGGTGCTGAGATGATTACTAGCTCATCATCTGCAACTAACAATGTTATAACCTTCTTTGTAACTAACTCGTTGGGGCAGGCCGTAGGCAGATCAATAGTTCAATAGCGATTTTTCATTTTTCTTTCTTTGTCTCTTTCTGATTTGCTGTGCAGCCTAGGGTATAACATTGATCTTCAGCAATTTGTTTAAATTTCTGTTATTTTTGCTTCTTCTATATTCTTATTTCTATTTGATTTTCTGCAAAAGGATGTTGATTTTGAATCGGCAGAAGCGAAAAAACAAGGTCGCGGATCAACATCTACAAAGAGATCCCGTGCTGCAGAGGTCCATAATCTCTCAGAGAGGGTCTGTATATACATTCATTTGTTGATTTTACATCTTTACTAGCATTTTTCTTATAATATTTAAAGTCTTCACTTTGCATTTGCATTTGCATTCAGAGGCGTCGTGACCGGATTAATGAAAAGATGAGAGCTCTTCAAGAACTTATACCTCGTTGTAATAAGGTGAATTGACCTTTTAAAATTCTCAGTAGTTTATTTATTGAGAATATAATGTGCAGGATTTTAGATTTTACTTCTATAGTAGTTGCTGCTTCTAATTTTAGTTCTATTCTGAATTCATAGTCTGACAAAGCTTCAATGCTGGATGAAGCAATTGAATACTTGAAGTCACTGCAGTTACAAGTGCAGGTAGATTCTTAAATTTCCTTTTGTTGAACAGATTCTACATTTTTTTTTTTTTTTGCCCTTGAGTTTGTGTTGTAAGTACATTTCCATGTATACTATATTCTTTATGTTTGAAAATTCTCTAGTCAGGGTTAACTTTCCTAGGCAGGATTAACTTATCTCATTCAATAAATTGTTTTTCAAACAAGACGTTTTGGTAAGGATGCATCATCTTCCATTGGTGGGACATTACAGAAATAATATACTTGAATACGGTTAATTTATCTGCATCCATGTTTTGAGCTTCAAGAAGGTTTTAGAAGGAAGGGTACTGTGACTAGGGAAAGCTAAGGATGGCAAGACAATGAAATAAGCTGTTGCATTCTTATATAAAAGTTTTCTTTAAAAACTACGTCCTTTGATTATGAGAGGGAGGGTGACAGAGTCAGATGAAGAATTTTAAGGTTATTGATTTGAAGCGTGCACATGTACTCTACTGTCACCTACGTATTTCTAGCCTACATAAACGGTCCTATACGATATGTTTATTTATTAAGTTATTTACATTTCATGGTGGTATACTCTCATTTCTGACACGAGCAAGGGTGCAATTTATTTATGCAGATGATGTCCATGGGATGTGGCATGGTACCTATGATGTTTCCTGGAATCCAGCAGTATATGCCGGCAATGGGAATGGGGATCGGAATGGGTATGGGTATGGGTATGGAAATGGGAATGAACAGACCCGTGATGCCATTTCCCAATATGCTAGCAGGTTCGGCTTTGCCAGCAACTGCGGCTGCTCATTTGGGACCAAGGTTCCCTATGCCTCCTTTCCATATGCCGCATGTTCCTGCACCTGATGCATCTAGAATGCAAGCCTCTAATCAGCCAGATCATAATATACTCACTTCAGTTGGTACACCTGATCCAAATCAGACACGTATCCCAAACTTCACTGATCCTTATCAACAATACCAGGTGCAGTTTCAATTAATGCAGGTGCTTTGTCCTCTAATGTTATTTCTAATTTGGAATTTTTTCTGATAATATTATGAATTAACCTGTTGCACTTGAGATCCGTTAGAGCTCTAGCACCACTACATAGACTATCCTACTTTTGGTGCATCTTGTAGTTACCCTTTTGGAGATGATACGGTGGGAAAAGCGTGCAGGTTTACAAGGCACATAAAAAATGCCTAAATTTTTACTTTTTATACCGTATAAAAGTTTCACGATACCTCAGATATCAAATCCCTATTTTACTTTTTAAGCCCTCTTATCTGTGAAAAAAGAAGGGGAAGAAGGAAAAAAAAAAAAGGGGGGGGGGGGGGGGGAACCATAAGGAGAACTCAGTTTTGCCATGTGCCTAGTATAGTAGTATCTTATTTCTTTCTTTCCTTCTGTTTTTTTTTTCCCCCTCTATTGAGCACAAAAATATGAACGTTTATGAGCTCCATTTCCATGCATAGAATCAGGCAATGAACCAGGCAAATGTTAGCAAGCCGAGTACCAGTGGTGGCCCTGAGAATCCCGAAAACCATCAGCCAGGTAAATTGCTTTATCTTAGTATTCTACAAGATTTGGTTAGTTTTGCGGTGAATAAAAGTATAGTTTATTACGCAGTCTGGGTCATAGTGACTTTATTTTATGCTTACTGTGTTCGTATCACAAGCTTTTGGAGAATACCAACTTCCAGATCTTGTCGTTTACCATGTCAGTGAAGTGTGCTATTTTTGAGAACCAATTTGACTGCACTTGCTTTTAAATCAATGTGCATTAAAGTTTTGTCCTTCGCATTTTTATGAGTACTAATAATTTTTTCTTGCTATGCATAAAAATTATGTCAAACCTTTCTGGGTATCATAAAGAAATATTGCTATCGGCTAAGTATTTTAGTGTTTTCGTGACAATGTTAGGCAGAAAAGTGATTCTTCAATAGTTACAATCAAGGGCTGATCATTCAAATGATGCTGCATGTTATTGTATAGCTGTTGCCACAAGCTCTCAGAATGGTATTGCATTGTAATTCCTGAATACGTGATATTGTACACAGCAAGGATAACCATAGTTGACAATCGACATATGTGCAGGTTAGGCTTTCCAGCACAGATACTATTGCTGCCAAGTTTTGTAGTGTAAGAGAACCAACTTTTTAGCAGTTCTCAATAGCAAGCTAATCTATACACAGCTAACATGTACATTATTGTCACTCATTTCTCTCTTTATTCTCTCCCTTTTTTTTTTCGTCATAATTTTTCACTGTTTGAGAGATTCTTTGATATGGGAAGAGGAACCCGATAGACGGCACTACAATAGATTTATAAGTCCGTCCTACGTCAAACGTGTAGGATCCTTACAGCAGTCGCGATTTTTTATAAAGAGGAATTGAAACAGTCCTTGATTTTCATGATTCGGTTGGTAGTTCGTACTATTCTTACAATGTGTTTAGTCAATTAAAGTAAGGAGATTTAAATATAATTTAAAAATTATAATACTACTGCGCATGGCAAATAGATTGTGTAAATCAGACATTTAAGTCCACTATTGCCTCTCGTGCAGCCCAGCTATAGACGGCTAGTGTGTTTTGGCATACGATTAGGTTACTTCATTGGGGAGATCAGGGTTTGACATCTGCTCTAATAAATGCTGAACCGAGGATGAGAAGGATGGCGAGGAATGGCTCATATTCTAATAAATAAATGCTACGTGGCGAGTCTGCCATATGTAACATGATCTGATTAGGCACGAAACGATCGTAATTTCATTGATGTTTGAAATGATGAAGTGTTATTTATCCTATCTTGTAATGTGGACATTTCGATACTTATTTACAATTTTTTAAAAAAAAATTATGAAAAAAAATTAAAAAAATTATGAAAAAAAAGTGAAAAAATAAGTAAGAAAAGGAAAGAGATAGAAAGAAAATGTCTCAAAATATCAAAAAGGTAATATATATAAAAAATCATTTCTCTTTGAAATGTGGCACCGAAGATTGAAGTGCAGAAAAAGAGATACTACTGATGACACCGTCGGCTTCCACAGTTCCCACTGCTTCGTGGCAGATCAGATTGTACATTATTTTTCTTTCCGTGTGTATTTTTTTCTAAGCATATCTGCTAAATATTTGCTCGTGTGGCAGAGATTCCCTCTCCTTCCTCGCGAGTATTATTATATATAAAAAAAAAAAAGATCTCTTCATTCGTTGACAGTAAAGAATACCAAGGGGACTAGCCCTTCGATTCATCGTTTCATGATACCTATAGCCTTCAGTTGTATTTTGCAGGGACTCGCTTCGTTCATCAACTAGTACTCTCTAAGCAGTAGCTGATGAACAATAGAGAAACGAACATTAGAGATTTTGAAATCCTCAAACGAAACGAGTAATGTTAATTACAAAAATTTGCCATTTATTTTTATTAAAAATAGAGTAAAATCTCAAATTAATTCTCGAAATAGTTATAGGATATCAATTTAGTTTTTAAAAGAATTATGATATCAATTTGATTCTCAAAAGAGTTGTGATATTAATTTAATCCTTAAAAAATTAAAACTTATTTCAAGATAATTTAAAAGATTAAAAGAATTTTGGATTAACTTAAAATATATTTTAGGTTAAATTAATTTGTAAATTTTAGAACCTTTTAGAAAAATTCAAATAGGTATATATACTTTAAAAGTTTGTAATTGGGTTCATAAATTTATAAAGTATTTTTAATTGAGCCCTTGGATACAAACATCTGGAAAAAATTGTCAATGAAAACAAATTATTTTAAAATATAATCCCATATATTATATATACATGTTGAGTGGGATTCTAAGAATATTTTGTTTTCTTTGACAAGTTTTTAATGAATATTTATATCAAAGGACTCAATTACAAATGTTTTGTAAATTCTGGATTCAATTACAACTTTTAAAGTATAAGAACATATTTGAATTTTTCCAAAAAATTCAAGGACTTACAGATTAATATAACATAAATTTTAATTTTTTAAAGACTATATTGATACCACAAATTTTTCGAGAACCAAATTAATGTTGCAAACTCCATGGAGAACCTAATTAATATCACATATCTTTTAAGGATTAAACTGATGTCCCATAATTCTTTAAAAAAATTAATTTTAGATTTTACTCTTAAAAATAAGAGAAATGATATTTGTACTCATTTTTCTACCCGATTTACTGCTTGATTCATAGAAAGAGCTATTGGATAAAAACATATAAAACACTATCCGAAAATGAACTCCATAATTTTTTGTGAGAGTATATCGGACATTGAGTCCCATTTTATAAGTACAAATATGATTATTTTGAAAATAAGGATAGTTGATATATGCAATAAAATAGTGTAATCCATTTACTTAAGAATAAACTTTTATGTCATGTTATTTTGATAAATAAAGTTTGATAGGAATAATGATTTTTCAAGTCATTTTCCATGCAAGCTACTCGTAGAAAAGAAAAAACATTTTTGTTTGCCATAAAAAATATAGCGTGTACTAGTAAATCACAATTATGAAGTGCGTAACTTGCGCTTGTAAGCTACTTTAATGACAATAATTTATTAACGCGGTACGCGTTGACTACGTTGAAAATAGGAATTAATAAACATATATACCACAAATTTTTTATGTTGATTGTCTTCTTTTTCCTTTGAGATTTGGGTGCAAGGGAGGAGCAGGCATCCCCAAGTACTACTTGACAACATTTTCTATATTCGAATCACTTTCAAAAACAAAAAGATTATAACTGCCCTTAAGAAATCATTTAATAAGCATGCTATTTGGTCAGTTATTTCGGAAGTCGACGATTGACTTCATATAAAGATGAAAGGAACAAACTCAGCTGACACCGCCGGTACTCACGCCAATAAAATTTGGAAGACGTTTACTTTGGTTTTAGACGCGTCTTTCAATACTTGGAGACTGGCGAGTAAATAACTAAAATCTTAGTTATATTTTTGTTTATGAATACAATAAAATAATTAATAATGAATGATTTTTTTTTCAGAATTATTATTTACATAATTGAAATTTATAATTATTAGTACACCATGTTCTTCATTTTTTTTTTTTTCAAAGACAGATTCACTACTTCTATCATTAAAATCCTCTCTTATTCATATGTGATTTCAACGTGTCCGCCGTCATTATCTACAAATAATAATATTCATAGAATTTTGTTTGATTTTCTACTCGTACTCTTCTAGAAGCGCTTAGATCATATATAGATAAAGAACTGATGAAAATTAACAACGAACCAAGTTTCTAATTAAGAGCTAAGACGAAGAACATCAATATTCCTCCAATGGAGGCGGAGTTAACTCAAAATTTAGAGGATGACACAAGGACAGCACTCTATCAAGCATCATTAAATGGTGGCGTAAGTACCTTAAACACACCGATTCTTCTTACTTTGAGCAGAGTTTCATTCTCTCCCTTCGGTGAAACCCCACTACACATAGCCGCTTTGCTTGGACACTTGGAATTCTGTGAGGTTCTTCTTAACAAGACACCAAGTTTAGCCGGTGAACTGGACTCAGAAGCACGTTCCCCTCTTCATCTGGCTTCAGTTCAAGGCCACACTGAGGTCGTGAAAGCTTTGTTGATGACCAACCCTGATATTTGCTTGTCTCGAGACAGAGATGGCAAGCTTCCCCTCCACTTGGCCGCATCAAGAGGACACATAGGACCCATTGAGGAGTTGACCAGCACCAAGCCATGCTCCATAAGGAAGATGACTGATGATGGTTCGGTTCTGCACTTGTGCGTTAAGTATAACCATCTGGAAGCCTTGAAGTTCCTAGTGCAATCAGTGAGAGGAGCCAAACAGCTTCTACCTGCAGTAGACAAAGATGGTAACACCGTTCTGCATTTAGCAGTGAGGCTCAAGGAAATTAAGGTACTATATTAACTATTTACCAATTTTCTGAAGAGAAAAGCTATTTGTACGTTGCAACCCTTTGACACACCACCCATTCTTACTCTTTACTTCTCCATGTGCTTTTTTGACATTGTTCTCTTTCTTTCATATTCTCTCTCTCTGGGTGTTGCGGGTATGTCAACTATCAAGAGGGAAGGTTCAAATAACAACTTTCTTTTGTGAAATATAATTCAGTAGACAACAAAATGTGCAAAGAGGGTGGTTATTTAGACATCCTTTCATAGATATATTTGGGGGCATTTTCACTCGTTATAAAAAAACACTTAAAAGTTTTTTGTTTTCTATGTTTTTTTCTCTCTTTTCCACCGCCACTCACGTGGTGTCTCCAATTATGTCTAATAGATGTATAAATAACATTTTTCAAGAGAAACTTATACTCTCATCAGTTATGTGATATGGAAGTATAATACAAGTGGAACATAATATTTGTTTGCTATTTGATAAAGAAATTGAGTAATGTCATTGTGGGGGTGAAGTGGTAAACAGCAATAACTATTTTTCTATAACTTTGCAGACCATAAATTACTTACTTTCGCTGCCTGAAATGAGAACAGCATCAAACGCCTTGAATAGGACAGGTCTCACAGCTTTGGATGTGTTGGATTTGTGTCCAAGAGATTTTATAAGCCTCGCAATTGAACACATTTTAATTGAAGCTGGACTTGAAAGGCTTGCAGATATAGCTATTCCTCAACAACCAGAGCACTCACCACCAGAACCAGCTAGTAGCCAAGCAGAATCACATCAACCCAGTAGATGGAAAAGGTTGGAGAATTTCTGGGCAAAGTACCTACAATACCAAGGTAATTGGATAGAAGAGACACGAGGCACATTGATGGTGGTGGCTACTGTGATTGCAACCATGACATTTCAATCAACTTTAAGCCCACCTGGTGGAGTTTGGCAAGAGAATACAAAAAATGGTGGTTACAAGTGCAAGGCCTATGGTATCTGTGAAGCAGGCACTGCAGTTGTTGGTTATGTTTGGTCACAAGACTTTGTAAACTTCATGTCCTTCAACACTGTCTCATTCTTTGCGTCTCTTTGCGTGGTGCTGATTCTCATTAGCGGGTTTCCGCTCAAGAATAAGGTCATAATGTGGATATTGACCATTGCTATGACCATTGCAGTCACATTCATGCTGCTCACATATATGTGGGCACTGGCATTGGTGGCCCCTAATCATATTTATTATAGAGTTTATAAGCTGAGCTATATTCTGGTTGGTTCTTGGAGTATTATACTTCTAGCTACTGGTTTGATTCAAACAGCCCGCTTAGTCTTCTGGATTAAAAAGAGGAAGTAGAAGAAGCTGCACAAGTAATGTCGCATGTCTTGAGAAGTGGTCCACCGATTCAGAATAATTAACGGCAGAAGTTGTTGTTGTTGTTTTTGGAGACCCACTTACGTGTCTTCCATCATGTTTATAGCACAAGAAATTCTTGTATATGCTCTAAAGAATACGGAAGTTTTGACAGATAATATTTTATTATAGACTTTTTTTGTTTGGTATTTTAGTTGGGAAATATTGAAGTCTACTTATTCCATGCAATTTTGGTTTAGTAAATACTAATACACTGGCTTAATGTGGACACAAAATTTCTTATGTAATCAAAAGCTAAATCATGTGTTAGAGCTGCACAGATGAATAAAGAAAATACTCATTCAGTACAATTGTATCCACTGTTCCTCACAAATTTAATTAACTTCCCCCACAAGTGCTTTCACTTATTGGCAGTTATTTGATAGAAAAATAAAAGAAATTAACCAATGATGGCTTTGCTACTAGAAAGGGAAATACTCTTTGAACGTACTAAATTCCATCGACACCGAACATACCTATTGTTTTCTTACCTCTACATGATCTTTTCAGTTCTTCTTTTTCTTTTACACTTTCTTCCCCACACATTCTCTCCGGGTGGCTGTGAATTTGTCGATGGCAGGGTGCATATAACGCTTCTCTACTAGAAAATATACAGTGATCACTTTTTATAAATGAGAGAGGAAAACTATTTGTACATAATATCGAGACACCTCTTTGTATTTTCTCTCTCCTATGTGATTTTTTTTTTTCATTTTTCTCTTTTTTTAAATAATTTTTTTATCCCCTGTTTCTCTTTGGATGTCCAAGGTATGCCAAGGGCAACATACAAATACAGAAATATGTTTTTGGGGTTGGGGGGAGGCATTGTACAAATAACGTTCTCTTATAAATATATACTAGATTTTGCACATGTTTGATGAACTGGATGAATAATTTATTTTTACACTAATGATTATTAAATTTTAATTATATTTAATTAATGAGAAGTCTATATTTATGAAATTAATGTTTTAAATTTAAATATAAATAAATCAATTATTTATACATACATAAAAAAATGCTACAATTCATCTCTCACATTTAATTCATGAACATGAATTTCACTTTCATGTATAATTCAATTTTGTTTCACATCAATCATTTTCTACATTTTGTGAACATTTTTTTTCGGTCTCAACTAAGTCTATTTAGATTGGCTTTTTTAAGAAAAAAGTGCTTTTTTCTTTAAAAAAATTGCTTTTATAAATTTTTAAAAGTGTTTGGATACAACTTTTAAAAAAAGTGCTTGCAATAAAAAATAATCAATTTACTACTTTTTTAAAATCTAGAAATATCTAACTTTTAAAAAAAGTAAAAATAGATGTAATTTTTAATAAAATTATTTTTTAAAAATATCCTTTATCTTTATTTAAAATTATAATATATGCCCTTCTCTTTTATCCCTTAAATCTTAGTTCTCTTTGCTTTTTTTGAATGTCTTTTTTTTTTCTAATTTAACTATAAAAAAATATTTATATTCTTTTATATCCAAATAGACTTACTCAAATAGTTTATTCAAATATAAAATAAATTTCTATAAAAAATAACACTATACTAAAATAAGTTTAGAAAAAAAAAAAGTCAATTTTTTAGAGGCCAATCAAAATAGGATCTAATCCGAGCCACTCGAAGCGAGAATTTTTTCTAAAGAACTTACATGAGGTCATGACTTGAGGGTGAGGGGAAGGAGTAGTAAAGAAGTAAGGAGTTTGACTAGTTCTTAGCTTGATTGAACTCAGTACAATTAGAGATTAGAGGAGATAGCTTTTTTTCCTCTAGTTAAGGGATTAAAATATTTACCATCTTGACCAATTTTAGTTGATTGTAGAGTTGTCAAAGTGGGCCAACACAATCCACGGGTCATGGGCCAAAATACGGGCTGGCTCACTTTTCTAGTGAGTTATAAAAATATCAATCCGGTTAAATCCATCTGAACTGGTGGGTTAAACGGGTTGACTCACAAAAAAAAATAAAAAATTAAAAATAAAAAATAGAAAAAAAAATAAAAAAATCTTAAAATTAATTAAAAAATCAAAAAAGGTTTAAAAAAATTAAATGGATTTGTGTATACATTAGTATCAGAAATTTTGGTTGTTCAAAAACCAAAAGAAATTATACAAAACAAAGAGAATAACATATAAAATTTAACACAATAAGTAAAGCTTCACAAATGTAGTAACGATTAATAACCTATAATCCTATCAGGTAGTGGTTAAGATTGGTCAAACATAACAATTAAGCAACCTCATAAGATACTATATACTATATATCATAGAATGTAGTTATTACTTATTAGTATTACCGATCATTTCTTACTAGTGCTAACTTTTTTTTAAAAAAAATTATAAAAAAATAAAATAAAATTGACCAACCCACTTCCAACTCAACCCGAATCCACTTAACCCACGGATTATACGGGTTGGGTCAAATTGACCCACTTTTACATGAGCTGAAATTTTGCTAGCTCAACCCACCATTTTGGTGGGTCCAGCCGAGTTGACTCACGGGTTGCGGTCAATTTTGACTGCTCTAGTTGGTTGTGAGCATATTAATTAAAATTATAATTGATAAAATACATGACATTATAAATGCAAATTGACAAAAATATTGTTATCTAAAATTATAGTTTTGCCATCAAAATCTGCGGGAGAGTGAATCTGTGCTATAACTCTCCTTTTATAATCAGAGACAAGAGACATCGTTTAAGCGTTTTGACGGTCAACATATTGCGTCGAGTATGTAACCTGGCAATGTGCAAACGAAGTACAATGAATAAGGATTTAGAAATAAAGAAAAATGAATTTAATTGAGTAAAACTTCAAGGAAGACGAGCAAAGATGCAAAACTACAAGGTGAACTAAAACTTGACAATGCAAATGGACCAGAAGCAAGCCAAATATTGGCCATTATTTTATTTTTAGACCAAGTAAAGGCCAACAGCAAACAAATCGTGCAAGCCTTGTTCTCAGTGAAGTAGCACAAGAGATTTCCTAATAAGGCTCAAAGGAACAAAATCAGTTTGCGGGCTAGGAAAATTACCAAGAAAGTTCTGCTTCTCTAGTTATTATCTTTATCATCTACAAGATCTATGATTATATGGATCAATATGAATTTGTTGAGGATTAAGAAGGATTCATGTACCTAGGAGACCAAGACCATCAATATTTCTTGGTTTGATTTTCGACATTCCTCTAATGGAAGTGGAGTTAGCTCCTAATCTACGGGATGGTACAATGAGAGAACTCTATTAAGCATCAATAAATGGATGTGTAAGTACCTTAAACAAACTGATCCAAAGGAACCCTCTTATTCTGAGCAGAGTTTCGCTCTCTCCCTTGAGTGGAACCCCACGACACATGCATAGCCTCTTTGCTTGGACACTTCGACTTCTGCCAGGTCCTTCTTGAGAGAAGAGCAAGCTCAGCCGGTGAAGTGGATTCAGAAGGACGTATCCCTCTTCGCCTGGCTTCGGCTGAAGGGCACACTGAGATCATGAAAGCCTTGTTACTGACAAACCCAGAAACTTGCTTAAAAGGGGACAAAGATGACAAGCTTCCCCACCACTTTACCATGATGAGAGGGCGCATGGGACCAAGCCAGACACCATTGAAAATCTCACTGGTGATGGCTCCATTCTGCACTTGTGCATAAGTTATAACGATCTGGAGGCCTTGAAATTCACAGTTGAATCAGTGAGAGGAGACGATCAGTTCCTACCACTAGCCAATGACAAAGAGGATAACACCCTTCTGCGTTCAGCAGTGATGCCCGAACAAATTAAGGTACTATACTACTCCCTCCCGTTTCATTTTATGTCACTTCGGGAGAAATTTTTTTTTTCACACTATCTGTCACTGTTACATATCAATAACTGTTATTTTGAAAAAAATAAAAAATGGGATGAAATGTAATTATGGCCAAACATAAAGTTTACTGTTATTTTGACAATTTTTCAAAATAATAAAATGTAATTAACTTTCAAAAGTATGTCATAGTTGCCAGCCAACTTGTAATTCAATTGACAAAACCCAAGCTCTAAAACTTCTGGTTTTGGAAAAAGCGCAAAGCTATACCCATTATGGATCGACTAAGATTAACTGGAGTCTAAAACTTTAAATAGTAGCAGTTTAGACAAAAAAAAAAAAATGGTTTTAACAGTCCCAAGCTTTAAAACTTAGGCTGATGGTATGCAATTAAAAAAAAAATTATAAAGTAATAGATTGTGTTTTGCCAGAAATAATAAATTCAAAATTCTTAAACTTTCAATTAATAATTAATTTACAATCATTTTAAAAAGAAAAAGAATGAAACTATAATTTGATCCCATATCATTATATTTAATCTAAATAAATTTAAATTTTGATGTATTATATCAATATAAATATTTTTACATTAACATTCAATTAGATATTCTCATATTATATAAAATAGTTACTATCACTTAGTTAATTAAATGATGGTTTAACAATTATATTTCTTCTTAATTAAACAAGGTCTAGGTAATTTAGACAAAATATAGCTGTTTAGAGTAATAACAATGTTAAACTCATAAACTTATATAATAATAATAATAATAATAATAATAATGTATGTCAAGCCGATCCAACTCTTACTTTCCAAATTCCAATGTTTTAATAGCCCTAAACCGAAAATATGAAATTACTTGTGAGGTCCTTTCTTTCTTTTCTTTTTTTTTTTTTGGGTCAACTTGAGAGGTCAGTTATCTCGATATTCAATGCCAGGCCCCCGAATACTGAAAATACCAACAGCAGCATCAATCACTTGGCTATTCGCCAACTAGTCGTAGGAATCCCCTATGCCATTGTTAAATAATTGTATTGTACGCCCGCCCCACAAATTAAAGACTTTGCAAGTCCAAAGTCTCTCTTACATTTCAGTGTAATTTGGGTCATTTTCATATTAACTATTATTTTTTTATTCTCATTTTTATATTAATTGTTTTTTCTTCAATGTGACTCATTTTTATATTAATCATTAATATCTTGCGTGTGCCAGTCCGTTACTTATATATGTACCCCATACGTTGGCCCGACCTGCATGACAACATTATTTTTGGGTCATATCAACATTCGTGTCCATGATAGTTGAAGCCATGGTTTAATGGTGGATCTGTCCATCTTTTATTAACTATACCTAAATTTGATATTAGGTAAAGTCTAGTTTGTGGCATATGACTCTCTCCCTCTCTCTGTAAAGGTGTACGTGCATTGACAAAAAAAAAATTTATGTCAATAATTTTGTAATTTGATATGGACATTGTTTATAAGATGAAAAATATTATGTGCAATATGAGATATGAGACACCATATTTGGTCCAAATCTTAACCAATAGTAGATGGTATATAAATCAGTATAGTATCCCACCCTTCATATCTATAGATAACATAATTCTTATGATATTCCATAGAGGTGGGTATGTAAGCATTGAGTTAATTTTCAGATATCTATATTTGTGGTCGTTGTTGTTAATTTATTCTGATTAATAGTATTTCATTTATAAAAGGAGCATATAAATATTTTTTACACTATTGAGAATTATGTAGTAAATTTTTATTTTAATAAATATTACATAATTCTTGTTGATTTTGTGCACATATTATACTACATATTATGAAAATATAAAATATTTTCCTTTGAGGTTCCTTAATCTAACACATGGAAACCCCAGATAATCTTAAGAATAATTGAATCACGTAAAATAATAATAATAATAATTGAATGACAAGAAGTTTTGACACATAAAATTTACTCCAATTTTGATATTATTATTTACTTTTGTACAGGAATCCATATATAATTTAATAACTTTTATGATCTAATTATATTGTCGTTATTATTATTATTGTTGTTGTTGTTATTATTATTATCATTATTATTTAAAAGTTGCACATTTCAATATTTTCTTAATCATAAATGTTCGTTGGTGCTTGGTTGGATGTATGCAGAGTAATCTAATAAAAAAGTCATATCAGATGAATTAAATTCAAAACTGAAAAGACAAAATTATATCAAAATAGAGTCGCATTACCTAACTCCTCAAGGGTATGGTAACATCTGTTATTAACCATTTGTTAAATTGAATTCACCATTCTCTACATACTGTTAATATCAAATTCATTAATCATCTATTCTGTTATAAAATAACTAAAAAAAAATAGAGAAGAGAATAAGAAGAGAAGAATGTCATTGATCAATATCAAAGTGTTTAATAGTTAAAATACTCAAATGAATATTTATAACATAAAGGTAAGATATCTAAAATTATACCGAATTTTAATAAGATACACATTTTCCTACATAATCAAATATTGACCAGACACATGTTTCCTTATGATTAAATTTTATTCAAATTGAAGTTGTATTACGGTTTCTCCCAATAACTTTGTCAACTGATTTAATCATTTGCAGAAAATAATACAACGTCCATTTATCCAACTGAATTGACCGCGGCATTGCTTATTAGCGTTATCAAACCCATTCTATATGAATCTTGAGTCTTTCGTTAATTTGTAGCTAAGTACAGTTGTTTTACATATTTATACACTTTCTTTATACAACATATAATAATATTATCATATACTAAAGCTATTAGGAGTTTGGTGTAGTGTGTGAGCTGGTCGAGCAGCCATGGAAGAAGTTGAAGAAGAAGGTTTGAGAGAAAGGTTTTGAGAGAAAAGTTAGAGAGAATTTCTATTGATCTGAGAAAAATGAATTTCATACATGCAATATACAAGAGGTTCAAGCTTATATAGTAGCTTAGATACGGTG
The DNA here is from genome assembly GCA_031439595.1 of Pterocarpus santalinus. Lineage (NCBI taxonomy): Eukaryota > Viridiplantae > Streptophyta > Magnoliopsida > Fabales > Fabaceae > Pterocarpus > Pterocarpus santalinus. Next base: position 68,265,876 of record CM062532.1, read on the forward strand.
AATCTAAAACTAATTTTCCCGCCTAGACCTGGGAGCTTATGTCAGCAGTAACAACCCTATAACTAACTTCCTGTAACTACTTCTTCGGATTGCACACTCTCACATAGTGAAGGGTTTGGATAATAACTCAAAAATTCAAACAATTGACATTGTACTCTAAAAAATCATGTACTGTGTTGAGTTACTATTCTTACACCACCATTAAAAGTGTCGTATTCCTTTAATGTTCTAAAATATAATCGTACAAATAATGAGACTCTTATAGAGTTCCACTTTTTCTAATATATAAACACTGCAAATTATGTTTATATATAATCAAACGGATTATTATTTGTGGGTAGAATTTAACAACCTAGGTTCTATCAACCCAAGAGAATTTGATTTATTTAAAGATATTTAGAGTCCATCTGGATAAACTTGTACGAAAGATAGACTTTCTTTTTTAAACCTTTTTTTAGTAAAATTTTAATTTTTAGAAAAAGTTATTTTATATTTTGATGAATTATCTAAGAAATACTTTAATTATTAAAAGTACTTATAAATATATTTAGATATAAAAAAATAAAAGTACTTCTTTTATAGCTAAATTATCAAAAAAAAGATATTTAAAAAGAGAAAAGAAAATTAAGATTTGATAAGATATAAAAAATAAAATATATGTATTATAATTTTAAATAAAAGTAAAAGATATTTTGAGAAGATAATTTTATTAAAAATCACTTCTGCTTCTTTTTTTTTAGAAGCTAGGTACCTAATATTTTAAAAAAGTGGTGAATTGATCTTTTTTTTAATTAAAATATTTTTTTAAAAAATTGTATCAAAACACTTATGAAAATTTATAAAAGTACATTTTTAAAAAAAATAAATACTCTCTTCTTGAATAAAAGCCAATCCCAGCGGCCTCCTAGTAGTGCTTATTACGAGTCATGACTAAGCTTTGTGGGCACAAAATTAACTACATATTGACTCCAAACACAATGATGGTAAGATCCGAAATGGATAGTTGAAGCTTCTTGAAACTATTTTTTAATTCTCATAAGTTGACACTAGCCTAATTAACTTTCGACAAAGTGGTCTAAATTATGAATCTCCAAGAGCATAAAGGGCCTAGCTAACTCAATGGAGATGTGGTGACAACGTATGGACATTATATATGTCTGAAATTATGAGTTTATGTAGCATGAGTTCCTCCTTAAGCCTAAGTGGTCTGCACTGGCCTCAGTAACGTTAGAGAGCTCTAAATTGACCATTTGCGACCTCTAAAAGGCACTTTCACGCATCAGTTAGTGAGAAAGCGAAGAATGGGAGGGTATAATTTGTATAATTTCATTAGTTAGTGTCCTTATGTGGATTAGGATGCCAGACCCAAGTAATCACAATTGTCCTCTGCTACATGATGGAGGCAGCGTTGAATGACCCGTCCATTATATATGCACTTATAACAATTTCGTGGGTACATATCTTCCTAGTTTTTTTAGTAGTTCCGAACAATGAGAGAGTACCATAAGGATTGCGTTGATTTGGCCAATAATTGTACAGATAATAGAAGATACTGCTAACCTTCATAAGGCGTTCTCGTAGAGCAAGTAAACCAGCTTCAGTACATACTGCTTTTATATCCGCTCCGGAGAACTCATCCTTGAGTCATAAAAAATTCTTCTAAGTTGACATCATCAGCTAATGTCATCCTTGATGTGTGTACCTACATGAAAAAAAAATATATATTAAACCTTTCAGTCATATGACTAAGCAGCATACGCCTACTAAGATAACACATAGAATCAGCAAAAACAGCATTCGTAGTGCTGCTTTCACAAAATTAGTCATCATGCCTGCCTGGAAAATGCGTCTCCTAGTTTTGATATCAGGGAGAGGAGAGGAAATTCTACCTTCCTGTCTATTCGACCAGGTCGCAACAGAGCTGGATCAAGGCTTTCAAATCAATTCTGTTGGTTGCGAGAATCACCATTACATCTCCTCTTGAATCAAAACCATCTAACTGATTCAGCAACTCCAACATAGTCCTTTGAATTTTACGTTCTCCACCTGAGTGAGCATCGTACCTGCATAGCATATTAATAAGTAACCCATGAATGCAGGAAAAGAATCTTAAGAAGATCGAAGATATAACTCTCATACCCAGCCCCCCCCCCCCCTCTCTTCTTTTCTCTCTTTCATTTTTCTCCCTTTTTTTCCTCAACACACAAACACAAAGCCACCCAGCGACTCATAAAGTTTATCTCTTTTGTCAATGCAGAAGATATTAACAAGTAAGCTATGAAAGAATCCTAAGAAGGTCCAAGTTATACTCTTCTTTCTATCAAGTACCACCCCAAGCCCCCACCCCCCAAAAATAATAATAATAATAATAATAATAATAATAAATAAATAAACAAAGTACAGAAAAATTCTTGGCATTCAGTGATTCCTTAAGTCGGTGCTCCATGACTAATAGGACACCCGGTTAGTTAGAAGAATTTGTTGACAAGAAAAAATTTAGATAAGTTCCGCATATTTATTCTATCTAATTCTTAAATTAACAAATGACAAGTGGATGTTCAGCATATTTTGTTATTTTACTCATTTTTTCTGTATGCATCGCATACTGTGTCGCAAAAAATGCGTCCCCCTATCACTACTCAAAAAAAAGAGTGAAGGGGATTAGTTGTGTAGTTAAAGAGTTTGAAGATTGTTGAGGGAAGTAAGGGATCTCTCAATATTCATAAATCGCTATATTATGATATTTAGAAATAATACAATGAGTCAGGATTTAGAAATAAAGAAAAATGAATTTAAGTAAAACTTCAAGGAAGCCGTGCGTAAATGTGTTTGTTTTAGTTTTTAGAAAAAAGTTATTTTCAAAATTAAATTTTATATATAGTTAAAAAAATTAAAAATTAATTTTTTCTAGAAGCTACTCTTTTTAGCTTCAACGAAAAAGCTGAAAACAGACTTTTTTCAGAATCTGATTATTTTTAAAAAATTATTCAAACATACAAAAACTAATTTTTTTCAATAAAAAAAGAGATTTTTTGCCCAAAATATCTGAAACAAACACATCCACTTGATTCTATTAAATGGAAATTCCTGATAAAGATATGGAGACAGGCAAAAACAGAATCCTGATCTTGAATGGCAAAGTAGATGACATGAGTCCATTGATATAACGCATAAAATTTTAATATACCCTAGAGGGGAGGGTGCAAAACAAGATAAATCCATCACTATGTAACAAAGGATTTGAGTCATTCCCATAAATTATAATTGCTATATAGTGCAAATTTCAGGAGGCCTTTGCAGTGTTTCATGAAACACTTTAAATTATAATGTAACAAATCACTACAACTATCCATATATTAATTAAAATAATACAATAATTTAGATTTATTCAGATACAACTTACACATTAATTATAAGGATCCATCATAGTTATTTCTTTTCTTCTTCTTCCTTCTCTTTCACTAGTTATTGCCGCCACTACCTTGCCCCCGTTGCCATCCCACAGCCCTCTGGCGCCATCCTGTTGCCACGCCTCCGCCACCCATTGTTTCTTTCTCAATGAGCTCCTCACTTACCCAACTTAAAAGCTTTACTGGGTGAATATATCTCAAGATAATGCAGAAAGTAAGAATTTTTACATAAAATATATGAACTCCCAAAAATTGCTAAGCTCTAACCAAGCTTAAAAAGTCAGTACAAGTATGGGAGCTTGATGTGAATCTGGACGTGGCGGGCTAGGGCTTCCAGGCGGTGGATTTGGGAGGAGAGGGCGTTGATGCAGGTGGATTCCCACATGCAGAGAGAGGGAGCCTTGTGAGAGCCATGATGGGGTGCATCGATGGACTTTAAGGAGAAAGCTCTACAGTGCATCAGTGACAGAAAAAAAAAATGGAACATGAGTGGTCCATGCACCATTGTAAACGCTTCCCAAATTTTCAATAGGACCGGGAGCAAGCCAAATATTGCCAATTATATTTTAGACTAAGGCCAACAACAAAAAAATCGTGCAGCTTGGTTCTCAGGGAAGTAGCACAAGAAAACAAGATATTTCCTAATAAGGCTCAAAGGAACAAAGCCACTTTGCCGGCTAGGAAAATCACCAAGAAAGATCTGCTTCTCTAGTTATTATCTTTATCATCTGCAAGATCTATGATTGATTGTATTGATCAATATAAATTTGTTGAGGATTAAGAAGGATTCATGTATTAAGAGACCAAGACCATCAATATTTCTTGGCTCGATTTTCGACATTCCTCTAATGGAAGTGGAGTTAGCTCCTAATCTACAGGATGGTACAATTAGAGAACTCTATGAAGCATCCATAAATGGATGTGTAAATACCTTAAACAAACTGATCCAAAGGAACCCTCTTATTCTGAGCATAGTTTCTCTCTCTCTCCCTTGAGTGGAACCCCATTACACATAGCCTCTTTGCTTGGACAATTGGAGTTCTGTCAGGTCCTTCTTGAGAGAAAACCAAGTTTAGCCAGTGAAGTGGACTGAGAAGGACGCATCCCTCTTCATCTGGCTTCAGCTGAAGGCCACACTGAGATCGTGAAAGCCTTGTTGCTGACAAAACCAGAAACTTGCTTGACAAGGGACAAAGATGACAAGCTTCCCCTCCACTTTGCCATAATGAGAGGGCGCATGGGAATCACCAAGGAGCTGACCAGTGCCAGGCCAGACTCCATTGAAAATCTCACTGATGATGGCTCTATTCTGCACCTGTGCATTAGGTAAAATCATCTGGAGGCCTTGAAATTCATAGTTGTATCAGTGAGAGGAGACAAACAGTTCCTACTACTAACCAAAGACAAAGAGGATAACACCCTTCTGCATTTAGCAGTGATGCACAAACAGAGTAAGGTACTATACTACTTCCTCTGTTTGTTCCATTTTATCTGTCATTTTTAAAAAAATTATTCCATAATATTTGGTAGACTGCGACTTTCACAGCTCAATGAAGTATTTATTGTTAACTTTTCTAATATGCCCTTCGTATTCTAAGAATATAAATAATCAATAAATACAGTATAACATTAATAGCATGAATTAATTAGATATTAAAAGTTAAGTAAGGATATTTTAGTAAAAATAATTCATGATTGAGCCTTGACTTTTTGTTTCTTGATTATCATGCATACGGCTAAAATGACTAATAAAATAGATCGAAGGGAGTACAATTTTTTAAGATGTGGCCAACTGAATACTTGTACTGACATGACATGAAATTAATTTAAGGTGATGCATAATTTGAGACAACAAATTTGATACTCTCTACTGTTTGATAAAGAAATTGAATAGCATCATTGGTCTTCTACAGCTTTGCAGACCATAAATTTCTTACTTTCGCTTCCTGAAGTGAGAACAGCAGCAAATTCTTTGAATAGCACGGGTTTCACAGCTTTAGATTTGTTGGAACGCTGTCCAAAAGATTTTATAAGTCTTATAGTTGAACACATTTTAATTGAAGCTGGAATTCAACGGTCAGCAGATATAGCTGCTGCACAACAACCACCACCACCACCCTCATCAAGAATAATAGCTAATGAAGCAGAACCACAACATCAACAAGGTCTTTGGGTCAGGATTGAGAACTTCTGCACACAAGGTACCTGCTAAACCAAGGTAATTGGATAGCAGATAAGCGGGGTTCATTGATTTTGGTGGCCATTGTGATTGCAACCATGACTTTTCTGTCAGTAGTAAACCCACCAGGTGGAGTTTGGCAAGAAGATACACTAACTGGTGGAGACAGCTGCACCACTTATGGTTTCTGTGAAGCAGGCACTGCAGTTGGAGCTTATGCTTGGTCTCAGGACTTCTTAAAATTCGTGCACTTCAATTCTATCTCCTCCTTTTTGTCTCTCTTTGTGGTGTTGGTTCTCATTGTTGGGTTTCCGTATCAGAATAAGTTCATGGCGTGGGTGTTGACCTTTGCTATGACTGTTGCAGTTACATCCATGCTGTTCACATACATGTGGGGACTGGGATTGGTGACCCCGAATCATATTTATTATAATGTTCGTACACTAGGCTATATTTTGGTTAGTGGATGGTTGTTCATACTTGTGCTATTGGTTTGATTGAATCAATCCGATTAGTCTTATGGATAAGGCAAAGGCACAGATTTTGAGTTTTCCTGATTAGTTGTTGGTCCTCAAACAAGTGTAGCAGTGAGTGAGAATTTGTCAAGCATGTTGAATAGCTAATGGGATGATTTCTTGACTTAAGACATTCACATTTAGTACGTGTCTCCACTCTGCTGTCATGTGTACAACAGCAATAATTTCGTGTATACCCGTATATTAATGCTCTAAAGAAAACAATATTGTAAAAAAAATTTGTTGTAAAAAATAATGCTTTGATATTCTGTTAGTTATACTAGCCTACCACACTAGTTGCTTTTTAAATTTGCTTGTTTGATTTGATGCTATAAGATGCCAAAAGCAATACAGCCTTCTTTGTGTTATTTTAGTTAGAAACGACTTTCATGCACCCCGTTAAGGGTACTTCTATCTTGCCTAATTAGGATAAAAATGTCTAATATGATCATATGCTAAGTCATTGGGTAGAGCTATACAGATGAAAAAATAAATGTCAGTTAGGTATAATTTAGAGGCCTATCTGATGTTCCTTACATTTCTTTCTCCCACAAAATTTTTGCACTTGTGAGCTCACAAAATGATTAAATTCAGGGTAAGGCTGAAGTATCAGACTACTTGAGTTTATCGGATGTGACGGACAAATGGGTTTAATGGATGCCGGTAAAACGGCATATTAGCTCCTGAAGGGCTTTTTGATTTCAATTCATCACTAAGCGGAAGCAAAAAAAGGTTGTGATCTAAATTTTAGATACTCTTGCATGGCACAGATATATCTTATTGCCGTGTTAGACTTAATTAGCCTGCGCCAATCCGCTATGATTCCTGTATTCATTGCTGTTCTTTATGTTGGTGATATGGTTTGACATCGAAGCCAACGTTTCTGTTTGTGTATAACGGTTAAAATTTACTCCATTTTCTTACACAATATAAACATAAAAGAATTGTCTAAAAAATGTAAGAGAAAACTGGAATAGAAAACGTAATATATATCCTCAAATAGACCAAGGCCAATAGCAAACAAACACAAGATAAAACATTTCTCTTTCCTTACATTTATATTGTTGGCGACAGAGGGGAGTATTATGTCATTACTCAAATAAATAAACCTGAAAAGAACAAAGTTAGGACCCAAATCAACAAAGTTCTCTTGTTATTAGCGTTCTATTCTATAAGCTCATTGGTTATTTCGATGAACATTTGAAGATTAAATTGCAAGATACTAAACCTAAGTAACATCCTAACACCATCAGTGCTCAGTTTGAATTGATTTCCAGGAGTCCTGTGATGGAGGTTTTGGCAGATCCAAATCGACAGGATGACACAATGAGAGAACTCTATGAAGCATCAATAAATGGATGTGTAAGTACCTTGAACACACTGCTCCAAAGGGACCCTCTTATTCTGAGCAAGGTTTCACTCTATCCCTTCACTGAGACCCCATTACACATAGCGTCTTTGCTTGGACACTTGGAATTCTGTAAGGTTCTTCTGGACATCAATCCCAGTTTAGGGAGTGAAGTGAATGCAGAAGGACGCTGCCCCATTCATCTAGCTTCCGCTAAAGGGCACACTGAGGTGGTCAAAGTTCTGTTGCTGACAAACCCAGAAACTTGCATGGTTCGGGACAAAGATGACTTGCTTCCTCTCCACTTTGCCGCAATGAGAGGGCGCTTGGGAGCCATTGAGGAGTTGATCTGTGCCAAGCCAGAGTCCATTCGTGAGATGACTACCGAGACCGGTGATGGCTCCATTCTACACTTGTGCATTCGGTATAACCATCTGGAGGCATTGAAATTCATAGTTGAATCAGCAAGAGGAGACCTTCGATTGCTATGCGCCAAAGACAAAGAGGGAGACACAGTTCTGCATTTAGCAGCGAGGCGCAGACAAATTAAGGTACCGTTTACCAATTTTCTTGATGAATATAATGACATGTATATGGAAACATTTCTAGTGAAAGATAATTTTAGACAAGAAATTCAAAGCAATGCTATAGCCTGAAAATTACTTAAAAATTTTGACATAGTACAAAAGTAATTGTTTAAAGAAATATTTGATAAACATATTTTGCTTTCAATATCATATCAATTCGTATCCCATCTATCATTAGATCAGATGTGGATTTGATAGAGTTCAAATGGAATCCACATCTCATCTAGTGGTAAATGGGGAGTGAGTCAACGATGCAAAATACCTTCACCTAACATAACTCAATTGTTTAATGAAATGAAGTTAATAAAAATCAAGCAAAAATATTGACTTCTAAATATTTTCGTTAAGTTATTTATTGACATTTTTGCGCTGTTTGATAACGAAAATGAATAGTTTCATTGTGCTGGTAAAAAGTCCTAACAGATCTTCTATAACTTTGCAGACCGTTAAATACTTGCTTTCGCAGTCTGAAATGAGTCCAGCAATAAATGCTTTGAATAGGTCAGGTTTAACAGCTTTGGACATGTTGGAGGGCTATCCAAGAGACTTAACTAGCCTTACAATTGAACAAATTTTAACTGAAGCAGGAGTTGAAAGGTCTGCAAATACTGAACAAGGAGCTCCCTCGCTAGCCCTAAATACTGAACAACAACAAGATCAGTCACAAAGCCAATCCGAGCAACAACCAACTCCTTTACAAAGCCTAGCTACTGAACAAAATCCAGTGCCCTTACGAAGGATATCTAATACACGACAAGAGGAACTCTCAACAAACACAGATACTGCACAGTCACCACCATCCTCACCAATCATAGATAATGCCCAACAACAACCATCCTCATCAAGCATAGATCTTGAACAACAACAACTACCGTCAGGAAGCACAGATACACCACAATCACCAAGGTCCTCAGCAAGCAGAGATCCTGTGGAACAGCCTCTGCCCTTGTCAACCATGGATCCTCTAGGGCAACAACCACCATCACCACCACCACCCCACTCATCAAGCATAGAACTTGTGCAACAACAACCATTGCCCTCATCAAGCACAGATCCTTCTCAACCACCACAGCCAAACCCCCCAGAAGAAATAGTTCATACACGACAGCCACCACGCTCATCAAGCATTGGTCCTCCACAACAACAATCCCCTCCCTCACAAAGCAACGACCCTCCTGCAGAATCATCATTAGCCTCTCGGTAAGCAATCATCCTCCTTCATCATCAACACCACCACCCTCATCTACTGAAGCATCACAACAACATGGTTGTTGGGACAGGATTGAGCACTTCTGCAAAACGTACCTGATAAGCCAAAGGAACTGGATGAACAACAAGCAATTGATGGTGGCGGCTACTGTGATAGCAACCATGACTTTTCAGTCAGTTATAAGCCCCCCAGGCGGAGTTTGGCAAGCGGATACACTAGATGATGGATATGACTGCACTAAACACGGTTTCTGTGAAGCCGGCACTGCAGTTTTAGGTTATGCCCACACACCAGACTATATGAAATTCATTTTCTTCAACACGTCTTCTTTCTTTTCCTCTCTTTGTGTGGTGTTGGTTATCATTAGCGGATTCCCGCTTGACAATAAGGCCATAATGTGGATCTTGACCTTCTTTATGGTCGCTGCAGTCTCATGCATGCTGCTCACATACATGTGGGCACTGGGCCTAGCGAGCCCTAATCATGTTTATTATAGAATTCGTCCCCTGGGTTATATCTTGGTTTATACTTGGCTTTTCTTACTTGTACTTATTTGTTTGCTTCAAATAATCCGATTCATTTTTTGGGTTAGATCAAGGCATAGGCCTACGACCTTAACAACTGCTCAAGGCAGCGAGAGTACAACAACTACACATTCAGATGCTGCCAGTGGCAGCTAAGCTAGATGTGAAAAGATGTACACCTAAATGTGTGTTCAAATTAAGCATTATTCTTGTTATTTTATGACACACATACCGAAAGTATGGGTCTCCCGTATGGTGTACAACGGCGAAATTTTTCACATACCCGTATTAATGGTCTGAAGAAACAGACAGTGTAACAACTAATATTACTCAATATTCTGGCAATAAAATTCTTACTCTATTATTTTCAATTTTAATATTAGAATTTAGGAATAATTTTTATGCCCAAAAGATGGGCTTGAACGATTCAAAAAAACACCAGCATTACTAAATTTAGCAGTGGAACGAATAGCCATTGAATGAGGACAAGAATTGAACCCCCTCCCCCCAATAAAATAAAATAAAATAAGGTCGGAGTATTTCTTGCCAAGGTTCTTGAAATCCCAGGGCAAACGAATTAAGACACAACGGATGCTGTTGGCGTTAGCCACCGTGTTGCTAGCTTAGTTTGTTGTTGGCATGACTTCAGAATCAGCTATAAGCAGACCAGGTTGACTCGAGAAAAGATATGAACTACTGATCTGAAAACACTGATAATGCACAGCAGTTTTAGGGTAAGACTAGCATTACACATCATACTATATACTCTTCAAATGTCTTTTCAATAGTTATCTAAATATTTAATAAAAAACTAAAATGTCTCATTACTATCTTGAGAATATTAAAAAACTCCAGTACATTTTACTTATTAATTAAAAAAATATTATTAAGAAAATTTATTAGAAACATTTACTCAAGGTAATACGAATGGAAGAGCTTTCCCGATAATATAATAGGATTATGGAAAATGTTCCCGTCTTCGAATTGAAAGGAAACTATATTGAACTGTAGTTCAGATTACAATCCCTGATAGCGCAAATCCATAACCGACTTTGCCCAGGCAGCTGCATATGGATAAAGCTCTAATTCACGATACAAACGAATAACATCGTTCACAGAACATAAAGAAAAACGACCATAATAAAAGAAGGAAGCCAGGGTAATTGAGGATGATATTTCACATATACAGTCCTTCTGGCACCCCTTCTTTCTTCTTAAACATCACTTTATCCTTTGCCTTCTTAAAGTCAGCATGCGTCACCTGAAAAAAAAAGGATAATATTAAAAAATTAAAATAAAACTCAAATGATGAAGTATAAAACAAATGAGAACATAGACAATTGCCTACAAACAAGCAGAAGGACTCGACCTTTAAAATAGGAATACTTCAGACTACCAAGTTTAACACAACAAAAGTATGCTCATGTTACCAATGAAATACAACGATCGATATTGCATATGAACAAACGCAATCTTGGTGCTTCAAAAGCACACCAAGGAAAACTTTCACTACAAAGTTCTAAATCAAAGCAATTTACTAACTTGACCTAATTCATTTATGTTTCCTATCTTTACAGGCATTTTTCTTCAGCTCAAGTATCAAAAGCAAACTGGGAGGTTTAGTTAACTGAAATCCTGTTCCTATAAAGGAATTAATAGGAACTCTAATATCTAGTGTAGGTTGTTTTTTAATGAAAGGGAAATGTGGAAACCATGACAAAACTGTTATTTACTTATTTTGTTGAGGGAAGGGAATTACAGATGGCCTTTCTCCAACACCAATTATAAGCATTTAAGGTGGCAAACTGTTAAGGACCGAGTCCCTGAAGGGATAAAAGTGTATAAACGCAAAAAATACAAGGGTATTATGGGCAATGAAAGAGAAAGGAGCGTGGGTCAGCAGCCTAACTAATTTGCTGACGTGGGGTAGGCGTGTGATTCTGATTCTGTTAGGAAAAGGGTTTATTTGTTGTGGAGTGATGGGGGAGAGGGGTAACCAAATATTGGGTTGTGGGATAGGAGAGTTTTGAGCTGCTTTAGTGCTCATATCTTTCTCTCATTTTTTCTGCGTTTCTTTCATACTGTTTTCCTCTTCTTCCTTACTGATAACACCCTGTTATCAGTCCAGGAAGTGTGAATAATACACTATTACCTCATTTCTCTGTTCTTTCCTAGTTAGTTTCCATCATTTGGCATCAGAGCCTCGTTCTTGAGGCTGTGGGGGGCCGTTTGCTGAAGCTGCCATGGAAGATAGGATGAATGACTTGGAGAGGAGACTTGATGAAGTGATGCGGCTCTTGAGGGATCCAAGGCGCGTTCGACCCATGGGACGATCTCCACCTTGGAGAGAGACCCGTCGGGTGGAGATGGAAGACCGATGGGGTGGGGGTTCAAGAAGGGAACGAGGATCTCAACACTCCTCTCCCCTTCGAAGAGAGAACCGCAACTCTCGGTCTCACCACCGAGCTGAGCGGTACTCCCCTCACTCCCATGGAGGTTTTTCTCGCCATCGCGATGGCTCTTCATGGGGAAGTCAACCATCGAACTCGTCCCGGGGGAGCCCACATGCACGACGTTACGAACGTGACAGAAAGATGGAGCTTCCACTGTTCACCGGCGATGACGCCTTGGGATGGCTCGTCAAGATTGAGTGGTACTTCTTGGTTAATGGAATTGAGGGAGATGAACAGATGGAGTTGGTATTGCTGGCATTGCAGGGTAAGGCGTTAAATTGGTTCCAAGTATGGGAGGATCAGACGGCGTTTTTCCTCATGGAGGCATTTTCGGGAGGCATTATTGAGGCGGTTCCAACCCAGTGTGATGAAGGATCCGTATGGGCCCTTACTGAAGGTGCAGCAAACAAGCTCCGTGATGGATTACATAGAGCAGTTTGAAAGGATATCAGGGCCCATGAAGCACGTGGACAGGGAGATATTGAAAGGGATTTTCGTGAATGGGCTGAAGTCAGAATTGCAAGCTGAGGTAAAGAGCTTGGAGCTAAATACACTAGCTGAGATCAAGGACAGGGCCTTAATGTTAGAAGAGAGGAATAAGGAGTGGAAGGGTGGTGGAGTGAATCCAGTGGAGAAAGGACTGGGCTACAACATGGGCCCAAGTGTTCCCCGAGCGGGGCCCACAGCAAGTAGGAGCTGGGCCAACAGGGAGGTGGGGAGCTCGAAGCCCACAGGGGGAACTGGGGAGAAAAGTGGTGTTGTGGGAAGGAGACTTTCCCAGGAGGAGTTGCAGGAAAGGAGCAGAAAAGGATTGTGTTTCAAGTGTGGAGAGAGGTGGGGCCAAGACCATATTTGTAAGCTGAAGCACTACCGAATTATGTTGGTTGAAGATTTCGAGGAGGACTTCCCAGCCGAAGGGGAAGAGGAAACTGCTCTTGACATCCAATAGTTGGAGATAAGGTCCTTTTGCATTTCCTTCAACAGCCTTAAAGGATTCACTTCTAATAAGTCCTTTAAGGTATTAGGGAAATTAGAAAGGGCAGAAGTGGTTATTCTGATTGACACAGGAGCCACCAGTAACTTCCTTTCTAAGTCCCTGGTTCAAGAATTGAAGCTAAAGATATCTAATACCCCAAGCTACAAGGTGGAGGTGGGAACGGGGCAGCAAACATGGGGCTGTGGGGTATGTCAAGGAGTAGTTATTGAAGTGCAAGGGGTTAAAATCGTACAATCTTTCTTTTTGCTGGAGTTAGGAGGTGTAGATGTGGTGCTAGGAATGGATTGGTTTTCTAGTTTGGGGAATATCTTGGCCAACTTTCATAAGCTGACTATTAGATGGAAGGAAAATGGAATGGTGAAAACAATACAAGGGGACCCCACTCTTTGCAAGTCTAAGGTTTCATGGAAGACTGCCCTTAAGGCCCTCAAGGATGATGGAGAGGGTTATCTCATCTCTGCCTCCGAAAAGAGTGATGCAAAGGAGATGACTCAGGAGCTACCACATGCAATCCAACAGCTTCTAGAAGAATTCAGGGACATTTGCAAGCTTCCAGCAGGGTTGCCTCCACCTCGAGAACATGACCATGCCATCAACTTGAAAGAAGGGGCAGCCATACCTCATGTGAGGCCTTACAGGTACCCCCATTTCCAAAAGAATGAAATAGAAAAGATTATAGATGAAATGCTTACTGCTGGGATAATCAGACCTAGTGCTAGTCCCTATTCAAGTCCTGTAATTTTGGTGAAAAAGATGGAGGGTGGAGGTTTTGTGTGGATTATAGGGCATTGAATAAGGTGACTATTCCGGACAAATTTCCGATTCCTGTGATTGATGAATTGCTTGATGAGTTGGGGGGAGCCAAGATTTTTTCTAAATTGGATTTGAAATCCGGGTACCATCAAATTAGAATGAAGACAAATTTCCGATTCCTGTGATTGATGAATTGCTTGATGAGTTGGGGGGAGCCAAGATTTTTTCTAAATTGGATTTGAAATCCGGGTACCATCAAATTAGAATGAAGGAGAGGGATATAGAAAAGACTGCATTCAGAACTCATGAAGGGCATTACGAATTTCTTGTAATGCCCTTTGGTTTGACAAATGCCCCATCTACCTTCCAGGCTTTGATGAATCAGGTTCTAAGGCTATATTTAAGGAAGTTTGTTTTAGTATTCTTCGATGACATTCTGATCTTCAGTAAATCAGGGGGAGAGCACTTAGAGCACTTGAGGAAGGTGCTGGGACTGTTGAGGAAGCACAACTTGTTTATCAATACTAAGAAGTGTAGTTTTGCCCAGCTGCAATTAGAATACCCGGGACACATCATTTCTGGTGGGGGGGGTGGCAGCGGACCCAAAGAAAGTCGAGGCAATGCTCTCTTGGCCAGCCCCAACAGATTTGAAGGGGCTGAGAGGATTTTTGGGCTTAACAGGCTATTATAGAAGGTTTTTACAAGGTTATGGTAAAATTGCTTGGCCTCTAACTCAACTATTGAAGAAGGATAAATTTCAGTGGGGAATGGAAGCACGACTAGCATTTGAGAAACTGAAGCAAGCTATGACATCACTCCCTGTCTTAGCTGTCCCTAACTTTGACAAAGAATTTGTAATCGAGACTGATGCCTCTGGAAAAGGTCTTGGTGCTGTTTTAATGCAAGAGGACAGACCAATTGCTTATATGAGTCAAACATTGTCAGATAGAGCCCAGCAGAAGTCAGTGTATGAGAGGGAATTAATGGCAATTGTTCTCGCCATCCAAAAATGGAGGCATTACTTGTTGGGAAGGAAGTTTGTGGTGCATACGGACCAAAAGAGTTTGAAGTTCCTGATAGACCAACGGATGATGGGAGAAGAACATCAGAAATGGGTAGCCAAACTCTTGGGTTTTGATTTTGAAATCAGATACAAGGCAGGCAAGGAAAACAAGGCTGCTGATGCCCTCTCACGCAAGCTCTATTATAGTGCAATCTCATCTGTAACTTTTCAAGACTGGGAGGGTTTAGAAGACTAGATACGGGCTGATGACAAGTTGAAAACCATTTTTCAAAGTCTGATTCAGGGTAGTAACACTCAGCAAGGGTTCGCTATTAAGGGTGGTCGTTTGTATTATAAGGATAGACTGGTAATCCCAAGGAATTCCCCTCGAATTCCCTTAATTTTGCAGGAATTTCACAATACTGCAGTAGGAGGACATTCGGGATTTTTTAGAACTTATAAACGCATCTCCGGATTACTGTGGTGGGAGGAAATGAAGAAAACCATTCAGCAATACATACGGAGCTGTGATACTTGTAATAGCAATAAGTATCAGACGCTATCCCCAGCAGGGTTGCTGCAGCCACTGCCTATCCCATCTCAAGTGTGGGAGGAACTCTCCATGGACTTTATTGGGGGGCTTCCTAAAGCCCAAGGAATGGATACCATTTTGGTGTTAGTTGACAGGCTTTCTGAGTACTCTCATTTCATTGGCATCGCACACCCTTACTCTGCCAAGGACATTGCTGCCCTCTTTGTGAAGGAGATAGTGAGGCTTCATAGGTTCCCAACAACTATCGTAACAGATTGAGACCGCGTTTTTATGAGTTCTTTCTGGTCTGAATTGTTTAAACAGGCTGGAACCAAGTTGAAATACAGCTCGACTTACCACCCGCAAACTGATGGGCAGACGGAGGTGGTGAATAGGTGTCTAGAAACCTATTTAAGGTGCTTCACAGGAACCAAACCCAAACAATGGCCCCGTTGGTTATGCTGGGTAGAACTTTGGTTCAATACAACCTATAGTGCTTCTACGCAAACCACCCCTTTCAAGGTTCTCTATGGGAGGGATCCCCCAACCCTGTTCAGGGGTGATGTTACGGTCTTTGCCATTGAGGAGGTCAATAATCTGTTGGTTGAAAGAAATGCTATCCTTGATGAACTTAAATGGCATCTTACGAAGGCTCAAAGTTGTATGAAGAATCAGATGGACAAGAGAAGGAGAGATGTTGAATATGCAGTAGGTGACATGGTCTATCTTAAGCTGCAACCCTATAGGCTGAAATCTCTAGCTACAAGGATGAATCAGAAACTTAGCCCGAGATACTATGGGCCATTTGAGGTGGTGGAAAAGATAGGTAAGGTTGCTTACAAGTTGCTGTTACCACCAGATTCCAGGGTGCATCCTGTCTTTCATGTCTCTTTGCTTAAGAAATGTATTGCTGAGAATGTAGTGACCCAACCACTACCTGCAGTTCTTACTGAAGAATGGGAGCTGAAGGTTCAACCATCTGAGGTGTTGGCTACTAGGAAGAATCCCCAAGGACAGCTGGAAGTGCTGATTAAGTGGTTAGAAATGCCAGATTTTGAGAGCTCATGGGAGCTTGCAGAAGACATCAAGATCAGTTTTCCAGATTTCCACCTTGAGGACAAGGTGGTAGTCCATGAGTGGGGTATTGTTAAGGACCGAGTCCCTGAAGGGATAAAAGTGTATAAACGCAAAAAATACAAGGGTATTATGGGCAATGATAGAGAAAGGAGCGTGGGTCAGCAGCCTAACTAATTTGCTGACGTGGGGTAGGCGTGTGATTCTGATTCTGTTAGGAAAAGGGTTTATTTGTTGTGGAGTGATGGGGGAGAGGGGTAACCAGATTTTGGGTTGTGGGATAGGAGAGTTTTGAGCTGCTTTAGTGCTCATATCTTTCTCTCATTTTTTCTGCGTTTCTTTCATACTGTTTTCCTCTTCTTCCTTACTGATAACACCCTGTTATCAGTCCAAGAAGTGTGAATAATACACTATTACCTCATTTCTCTGTTCTTTCCTAGTTAGTTTCCATCACAAACACAGTCTACTAACTTCAGAGTTACCTTATCACAAAGTTTTCTTTTTTTTTTAAAAAAAAAAAAAAGCTCCAGACAGTAACAGGGTACCATAAGGATTGCATTGTCTTGGCCAATAATTGTACAGATAATAGAAGATTCTTCTAACCTTCATACGGCGTTCTCGTAGAGCAAGTAAACCAGCTTCAGTACATATTGCTTTTATATCCGCTCCAGAAAACTCATCCTTAGTCATAACAAATTCTTCTAAGTTGACATCATCAGCTAATGTCATCCTTGATGTGTGTATCTACATGACAAAAGTATTAGACCTTTTAGTCATATGACTAAGCAGAATATGCCTACTAAGATAACACACAGAATCAGCAAAAACAGCATTTGGAGTGTTGCTTTCACAAAATTAGTCATCATGCCTACCTGGAAAATGCGTCTCCTAGTTTTGATATCAGGGAGAGGAAATTCTATCTTCCTGTCTATCCGACCAGGTCGCAACAGAGCTGGATCAAGACTATCAATTCTGTTGGTTGCAAGAATCACCTTTACATCTCCTCTTGAATCAAAACCATCTAACTGATTCAGCAACTCCAACATAGTCCTTTGAATTTCACGTTCTCCACCTGAGTGAGCATCATACCTGTATAGCATATTAACAAGTAACCCATGAATGCAGGAAAAAAATCTTACGAAGATCGAAGATATAACTCTTCTACCCAGCCCCCCCAAAAAGCCCCACCCCCCAACCACCACTCGGCGACTTCCAAAGTTGATGTTCAATAACTTACCTCTATTGTCAATGCTTAACATATTAACAAGTAAGCTAAAAAGAATCCTACGAAGATCCAAGATATAACTCTTCTTTCTACCACTCCACCCCCCACCCCAAAAAACAAAATCAACAAAGGACAGAAAAAATTTTGCCACTCAGTGATTCCTGAAGTTGGTGCTCAATAACTTACCTCTTTGTACCAACTGCATCGATTTCATCAATGAAGACAATAGAAGGGGAAAGATCATCAGCAACTCGGAAAAGTTCCCTCACAAGTTTTGGACCATCTCCCAAGTATTTTTGTATCAATTCACTACCAACAACACGTAAGAATGTTGCTGATGTTGAGTTTGCCACAGCCTGAAAGCAGACAAGGCTTTGTCTTAGTCCAAACTGCCTGTGCACACATGTGCTTGTGTAGTAAATCATGAACAATAATAAAAACTATAGATGATACAGTAAGACATGGATCAGTTAATGCTTATTGCAACTGCACAGTGAGAACAGCATTTCAGGTGAATATCATATAATATATTAGAATAGAAAAATAACCGCAGGTCTTGTTAGTATCCTTTTTCTACATAAAGAGTTCCAATCTCCAAATGCAAACTATGAACTTCGTTCTAGAGTTAATTAAATGATGTCTATCACCTGCAAGGAATTGACAATTCCATATGCGTAACTTCCCCAATATAGGGCCTGTTTGTTTGACATTATTTTTATGGGAAAAGGAAACTTTTTTTAATTAAAAGATATGCAAAAAAATTTTTAAGGTAATTAGAATTCGATAAGTTTTCAAAAAAAAAAAAAAAAAAAAAACCTAATACACAAAAAAAGCAGTTATAGTTCTTTCCTCATAAGCTAGGAAGAGTAACTTCCTAAAAGAAAGCTATATCATAATTTTTTTTTTTTCAAGCTTTAACACGTGACCCATAATATTATTATATCATAAAAGTTTTTTATTTTTTCTACGCTTAAAACATGCGACTCCATAATATTATCCCTGTTAGTTTAAAATATGCAACAATGCCATCCCTAAAACAGGGCATAGAAAAGAATATTAGTGCATGCCCACACAGAGGATAAAAACCACTTTGCCAAGGAGGTTCTTGTCATAGCCATGTCTTCTTTTTAGTACCAGCTTCTTCTATCATTTTAACAGCCAAAAACAACTTTCTTTCATACATTGATTATGAAAAGCTAAAAAGTCAAAAAAGAGAGAAAAAGAAGAGAGAGGGGGGGGGAGATGGGGCCAAAACCCACAAAAGAAAAAGTTTTTACAAAATGGTATCCAGTATCTGTAAAGCCACTGACTTATAGCTAGCAAATAGGAAATAACAAGAAAATTTTCTAAAAGCAACATGATAACAAATGCAGATTGCAAACACATAAATTAAGAGAAAAAAATAAAAAGTATTGCAAACTACACAGATCTCTTACGAAGCATATAGACATGATGACCAAAAAATTCAAACTCCTTGTTATTGATTCATTGTGGAGCATGCTTAGCTTAAAGGCAAAGAGATTGGAAGGAAGAATGAGAAACAGAAAACTAGAAGCAGCAATTTTATTCGAGTGGCCCAATGAGAAACGAAAATAAATGCACACCTTTGCAAGCAAGGTCTTCCCGGTTCCAGGCTCTCCATATAAAATGACCCCCTTAGGAGGCTTGATACCAATGTCTTCATACAGTTCAGGATGTGTGAGGGGAAGCTCAACTGCCTCTTTGATTTCCTGTATCTGGGCATCTAAACCACCAATGTCAGCATACGATTCCAAAGGAGCCTTCTCAACCTTCATGACAGAGACCATTGGATCAACTTCATCTTGAAGAAGCCCAACAACAGAAAGAACCTGATTAAGAGCCAGAGATGAAAAGATAATCATTGTATCTCTTGCATTTAACCATATTAACTACACAAGAACAGATAACTGATTCAATTATACAAACAAAAATTCTGTCAACCTCCATGTCATACTTTCTCCCAAAGAACAAGAACAACAAAGCCTTCCCACTCGAGAGGTTAACATGACATCACTTCAGAGATGCATAGGCATTGAGAAAGAGAAACATATTAAGTTTCTCCTTAACCAGAATTAACAATCATTAAAGATTAAGTATATAAGGTATGCCACATGACTTTCAATCATACATTTTCCCAGCTAGCAACCCAGAATTTATTTTATCTTTGTCCCTAATTTAATCGGATCATGCTCATTATAGTTACCACGAACTATACACATCTGTCTCTGAAGTCTGAACTGTGATGAGGAAAAAAGAACGCCAACAAGTTTTTAAATTAATAATACCACCAAAAATGGCATAATTGATCCATTAACCATTTTAACAAGTAGCATTAGTTATGAAACATTTCGTACTTCTTAATACAACATTATCATATCAAAAATTTGTTAAACCTGTTAAGAACTAGACAAGTCTTACACTGAGATGCAATATAATATAACAGTTCATCACCAATTATATGTTTTCACTTTTATACAGCACACAACCCCACTCTTCAACATTTTACAGCTTTGCTAGTTTGAGTAGGTGAAAAGAAAATGGGGATGAAGAAAACTAAAACAGGAGGGTCGGGAGCTGATATGTAGAGGTTTTTTATTTTCACGCATTATTACTTCGTAGAGAGTGGAAAAATCACTTTTGAATCACTCTCATGATATATGAGGCCAAAATTTGTGAATTGGAGTATCAATGATTTGCACTTTACTTTCAACCGTCCCACATTTCTGTCAGACCAATCGAGCATGAAGCATGAAGTGATTCTCGATCCAAATTTTCCACCTACTCAATGATCAAACCCTCATCATGCAACTTTCATAAATTCCACCCTCCAAAAGCATAAAATTCACCCACCAAACCCTAACCCCCAATATCACCCCACAATCTTCCATCACTCAATCAAACCTCAACCCAAAAAATCAATAATCAGCATAAAAAAAAAAAAAAAAACAGCAAAACCCTACCTTGTTATGCATCAAAATCGCGCAACCAGGCTCAAGCTGATCCTTATCAACGAAAGACAAGATTCCTACATAGTACTCCGGCCCCACCGAAGACGAAACGATTGCGTGATTCTCGTCGATGAGCTCCTCTAGATTTCCGACGCTCATGGGGGAACCGCGGAGGTCGTCGACCTTGGATCGGTCCTCCTCGGCCTTCTCCTCCTGGGGCTTGAGGCGCTCCTGGTTCGCCACAAACTCCTCCTCCATCAGAAGGTAGTCCTTAATCCGCTCCAGCTTCAGAAGCCGGAGCTTGCACTTCGACACCGGCGTCACTGTCGGAAGCCGCGCCGCCGCCTCGGGACCCTTCTGCTTCCTCTGCTTCCGGCCCACGCGGGCGGGCGGCGCCGCCGGCTCGAACTTCTTGTCCTTCTTGTCGCCGCCGTCTGACTTTCTGTCGCCCGGAAGGCCCTGCCGGTTCAGACCGCCCGGAGTTCCCTGACCCATTTGGAAATCGCGAGTTTTGGGGAAAGCGTTGAGACAGAGACTGCGTAAGCGGTGAAGATAGAGAAAATGATGCACTATTCTTCTCACTCTAGTTGGCTTTGTGCTCAAGTTAAACCAACTGTGAAGGGAACGCTTTGTGGGTTTTGTTTTTTGTTTTGTTTGGGGCGTTGGGCCCATTCTTTGTATCACTATTTAACAATGTCTTATGTTTTTGGATAATGGGTATGCTGTCCCTCCCACTCCTAGGTCCAGCCCATATATAAAAAACCAAAAAAGGAATGTCAAAATCTAGAAAACGTTGTGAATGGTTCATTTAGACATGTCGACAAAATGAATACTGAGAGCTATATACAAGAGACATTGTTAGATGCTTTTAGAGTTAGAAAAGTTGTGCTTTGTATCATTCATACCTTAACATACCAATTTTGTAGGTTATTACTGCTTTCACTATTGAGTATATATAAACGTATAACCAAAATTTTAGTTTCATTTTAACGAGAAAGTTATGCCATAGTCCAAAGACAATTATAAAGAGATTCAGGCCTGGAGCTAAGGTGGCAATCTAGCCCAATAAAACTCTATAATGTCAGGGAAACTCTTGAGCCCAATGATTTGATAGGCTTGGAAGTAGAGCTTGCTCTTTTGGCAACATTCACCCTAAGATGGAGAGACTTTACGAGGTGGGTATCTCCAATGGGCAAAGCGGTCAAAAGGATAGAAGATGAACACTATTTCACGTTGCACAAATTTAATAAAATGATAAACCCAAAATGATAAATTCACATAAAAATCTCGTACGAAGAAACGAAGATTACCTTCTTAGAACTGTCACCCTTCTAAGAAGTTAAACTAGACCTTGATAAACGATAAGCAATCAATAAATGCCTTGTCTCCTTGAAGGAATATCCTTTTATAAATCAACAAAAGCATGCAAAACCAAGACATACTTCTCTCAACATGCATCTCATAAACAATCCAAAGACAGAAATCTTTTCAGCCATCCTAGAATCACAGTCAACACAATCCCTCTACCCAAACACCTCGTGAAGATCTGCTTCATTCACCGCCTAGACCATTATCGCTGGAGTTCTACTTCACCTCAAAAGTGTTACGAACCTTAGTTGCTATTAAGCTCAAACATCTACTTTAATTATATTTTTAATATAATAGGTGTGAATGATACAGAGTATATATTTTTTTTTTTGGTGCACTTAAGAATCTCCCTATATACAACCATCATAGGAAAAGGTTTATGGGAAAGATTTTCTATATAACGGGCACATTTACTTTTGTACAAGAAGTTGAATATGTATGAATACATATGATTTATGTATGCACATTTTCTTTTATAATGAGTACAAGATATGTAGATTCTTAGTATAAATTAAGTACAAGCAGTTTGACAGAAGTTTCAGGGGAATAGCGACAATTAACTAACAAAAGAGTAAAAAATGTTGCTAGCCCTCGATCTGAGGCAACAAGTGAAGAGGAGACAGAGACTCTTTTGTTATCTATTAATTTATTGAGATGTTGATCAGTTGATCCTCTTTAATCTACCATATGGTCTAGTCTACAATATGCTCCCATATTCCTGGAGCCCCTATATGTGTTACGCAAAAAATATATTGCTATTTAGTGAGAGGTAACAATGGCTATAAATTTATGTCACTTAACCTTGGGAAACATGGCCTTGCTAATTCAGGATAGTAAACGACATATAGACATAGTTGACTGTTTCTAAAGATCTCGCCAATCCTTGATGATGCACGTATAAGTAGGCGCCAACTATACTGTTCTTCAGCACAGTGCACTTGTAATTTGATGGTAAAGATCATGAAATGCATCAATGTATTAATTATTTATGATATATTATAATAATATCTTAATTTAAAAAAAAATAAAATATAATTAAATATATTTAAAAATTAATTATTATATATTAATAATATAAAATTATATTAATATAATTTTATATTATTAATATATAATAATTAATTTTTAAAATATATTTAATTATATTTTATTTTTTAAAAAAATAAGATATTATTATAATATATCATAAATAATTAATATATTAATATACATCGTAAATCTCTACTATTTAATATGTTACGGTGGCGAAATATACTGAGCACCTTAAACCGCAAATTGCATGGCAAACCGCGTCAATATAAGTAGACTACATATTGTACAACTGGTGTGGGCTTTTGACCATATAGAGTCCCCCTCAACCCCCTTCCCCCCAGCAAAACAATTGCACAATTGGAAAACTAGAAAAATGAATTAAGTAGTTATGTAATGTGATAGAGGCTAAAGTGAAAGAAAGTGGGTGATCGTTATTTACTACTTAGTTGACGTGTCTGGTTCTTATTCAATTCTACCATTCAATTGGAGTGACTACTGCCTGCAGTGTCAGATGCCAATAGTACTGGAGCTAGTAAATGTGACACAGAGCCTGTTCCCAGGTGCAGATAGCTAGTTAACTGGGCCAGCTTTTTCGCCTCCCAACTTCATTCAAAACTTCACCAAACCTTTTATTAACTTAATACCGATCACACTTACCCAGCCAGCCCCGTCGGCACTTGAGGAATAATAAAGTTGTCAAAAGCTTGTATCATAGTCATTTGTTAGAAGTTTTGAATTTTACCAAATTAATGCATAGATTGGCGCGGGTCATAGGAAAAATATTTACATGATTTAGGATATTATGTAATTATATTTTTAGATCAATTATATAAATATAATTTATATAAAATTTATTACTAACATATAATTCTATAAAAATATATTTATATAATTAATTAAAACTACAGTGATATAATACTTTCGGACTATATATCAATTTCTCCCGGTCATAGCTGCTTGTTCACTGTCTCGGTGCCGTACTTAATAAAAATTCATTGACCAAATTGACCAACCCTACAGAGAGAGATGGCACTTACATTTCACGATGGAATTAATTATGTTGAGGACCACACAATTCTATAGCTGGATATTTTGTAGAGAGAAAGCAAAGTGTATCTCTTGTTCAAATTTAATCACTGATAATTAATCCAGTATTCGCACCCATGGCGTGGCAATGACTCGGTAGTTAACTACCACTCCTTTAATTTTTTTTTTTTTTTCTCCATATATACATTTTCATTTGACTCAAGCAATGGTTGGCCGTGACCTGTACATGTAATAGTAAAAATCCTAAACGCCCACAAATTAACATTTAGGGTATATTTAGTTAAAAGATAAAAATTACATATACAGTTCATCTATAAAAAAAAAATTTCTCAAATTTTTTCTCCCAACCAAATATACCCTTTAATAGATGTAACCTGTAATACATGAAATAGTGGACTACATTTCTGTTTTCATTTTAAAACTAAAGTGATAGGCCAAGCAAACAAGATCTTATTTTCTTTTTGAAACAGATATATAACATGTTTCTAACTCTAGCGTAAGGCCCACCAATAGACCTCGATGTCTTCATGCTAGATAGGGACATGATATAGTTGACTAAATAAAAGGAGTGGTGTATATGGGATTTTTACACATGCATGGTTTAACTACCCAAAAAAATGGGCATGCTTGTGTTTAGACTCTCACTGTAGCATCCCAATTTTCGAGTTCCGAGTTCGCCCTCGGATTCCACATAATTTCCGACTTCATCTTCGAATTTCACATAAACTGGTACCATTTTCGATTTTCGAGTTCGTCTTCCATATTCAATCAATTTCCGACTTCCGACCTTAGCATTTTCTTCACTCCTGACTTGACCTATGATTTCCGGTCTCATAATATAGTCTCGAGTTTCAGTTGAGGTACCCGAGTTCCGACCTAAGACAACAAGGTTCAAAATAGTGTGCGTGGTTTCCGAGTTTGAATTGGGAGTTCCGAGATTATGTGATTGTGAGCTTTCGACTTCCGGCATCCGACCTTGATACAAGATTTCCCCAAGTCACAAACAAGATGATACGAGTTCCGACATCAAGCTTCAGCTCCAAGCTCAAGTAAAAACGGCACGAGTTCCGACCTAAAGCGTAATAGGGACGAGTTTCGACTTGAAATAGAATAAATGCGAGTTCCGATTTCAAATAGTATGGCGGCAAGTTCCACTAAAAGGAAGACGTAGCTAAATTTTGTCCATAAGAAATTCAGCCAATCAAAGCCCTCCAAGTTAAATACCACCTCAAGCTTATAAACTCATCTCTTTCTCTCCTTCAGCCCCATTTCTACGCTACTTTCTCCCTTGTTCAGCTCTCTTTTCTCTTCTCCAACTCCATTGCTCCTTCAAGCTTAGCAGGGTTCTAACACTCCAAGTTTCAGCACTTAGCTCCAATCATACTCCAAAAAAGTAGGATTCTGTTTCTATTCTTGAATTTCTTGCACTATGATTGTATGAGATTGTGTTCTTCCTTATGTATCTGATGAATTATTGGATGTATTATGGTGAATCATGATTGAATTAATAGAAGATTTTGAGTTAGAGTTAGAATTAGAAGAAGAAAACTAAGAGAAATGAATGGATGAGGGTGCTGTCTTGGTGGAGATTCCACGGCAGTTCGTACGGCAGAGCGTACGGCGCCGCCTACAATAGGTCAAATCTAATGAAATCATTTTTAGATGAAAGTAGACCTTTAGGGCTTTCCATGGATATATCATATAAGGTTATTGGATTAGTATTGAGAGAGATACGAATTTTTGAAGTTTGACCTAGGGTTCAGGACTTTCATCCGAGCAGGGTGACATGAGGAGAGTATAGCTCATCCTATACAACTCCAAATTGAATGAAACCAGTTTTGTTAGAAAGCCTACACATAGGGGAACATCCCAGTGTGAAATTCCGAGTTTGTTATGGTCCCAATTGTTCCCAGTGATTCGAGGAAGATGTTCTATGTCCAAACCGAGCCAAAACAGGGTAGTTCAGGAAGGTCGACTTTCAGGACTTATAACTCGAAGTATACTTAAGCAAACCAAGTGAAACTTGTGGCAAATGAAAGGTTGTCCTGTTAGCTTTGATATGAGACCAATTTCGTAAGATTTGAGCTTAGTTTCAATTTTTAGTGAATTTATACCCCAGGAGTGTAATTCGGGCTAGTAACTGAACAGGCTGACGTAAAAGTTGAATACCTTGATTTATATAAATCAGAATGACATGGGACCAAAGAAGTTAGAAAGTAGACATATAGAGCTATGACATATCCAAATTTTAGATTTAAATGAGTTGAATAGAGATAAAGGTGGATTATACAAGATTCGGGCAGAACCGAATAGAATTGGCAGGATGGCCAAAATGATAATTTCACAAGAGTCAGTGGACATATAAAGTTTGAGTTGAGGATGGCCAGTTTGATACTGATATATATGTGTTAAGTTGATTTATGTTGCTATGGTTGAACTGCCCGTGAGAGCTGGCACTATTCATGGAAAAACGGACCTGATCCGTTACGCTGCCAGATTTACGGCAAAAGTCTAAGAAGCTATGAATGTTTAGATGTAAGGATGAATTAAAGTATATGTATGAGTACACTCAGTATGACTATGCTTGAATATGTATGAGAATGAAGGAATGTGAATATATTGAATGTGAGTCCCTTCACTTGGAGGCAGTTGCACTTGAATCCCTCCCTGTGAAGGCAGCTACCCTCTACCTTGGAGGCACGTGGTCAGATGAGATCCCTTTATGTTGAAGGCACGTGGTCAGATGAGATCCCTCAATTTTGAGGCACGTGACCAGAAGAGATCCCTTCAACTAGAGGCACGTGACCAGAATGAGATCCCTCCAAGACTAGAGGCACGTGGGTCCCCTTGTGGGTGAGTCGGTGTGACGACGGTCACGGGTGAAGCTGACGAGCTCACTCCAAGGCCAGACTACCCAAGGGCAGTAAATGCACCCTAGGGACGGCGATACATAACGCCTAGGTGTGCCAAGTAAAAGACTAAAGACTAAAGATTAAAGTATATGCAAGCACCCCAATCACATGAGGCATGGCATCGACCCAGCTAATGTGAGTACAGGGGACAGAACTTATATGAGGCATGGCATGACCCAGCTAGTGTAAGTACTGAATGAAAGAGAAGTCAATTTTATGTATATGTATGAATTTAAGTGCAAGTTAAGTTAGGTACAGATGTTATGTTTCCAGTAGATTAATGCTATGTGCGTTTTATATGTTGAAGTTATTATCCATGGTATTATTCATGAATTAATCTTGTGAATTAATCTTGTGTACACTTCCCCAAAGGACCAGTATATGAGTAAAAATGAACTTTGCTTCGGATAAGACATTTTTCGAAATATAAAATTAAACAGTTTGTGCTGCATGTTCATCTTTTTTAAAATAAACCAAAGTAAACTGAAGACGACCATGATGACACTATGTATGAAAATTAGAGAATCCTATTGAAAATTTTATAATTCTCACTCCTATTTCCATGTTGTCTCCAGATAATTTTAGAAGTTGCCAAAGACAGTGAAGTTCTTTGTCGAGATGAGGTCCGCTCAGTAATGCGATATGAATTCAGGATATGGTATTATGACTTAAGCATAGTATTGTACTGAGGAGGATGTTACACTCACCAACAGTTAGACATGTAAAAAGGCATTTTTTAGATACATGTGTGTTTCTAATATGACTCACATAAGTTATTAAATCGATTTGAGTGTTTACAATAAACTATATCTCTACCCAAATATAACCCATAAGAAAATGGAAGAGTGCGAGGCTGCCAATCCAGATATATGTCAACATGTTTCCGGGCAGATGAACAGCAAAGCTGTCGGAGTCTTAGATGAACAGAGGTCACGATGAAAACTAGCACATCACCGGGATTTTGTTCACTTAGTGGGACCATATGACCAATACAGTAAGTTCAGCTCAACATCAAAACCTCTTCCGTTGCTCCGATTAATTTATTGTATACCATTAAAGTTTAGAAATAAACAAAACTTGTTACCAGTTCTACTAACTATAATTGCACATATATTTGTTTTCCACTCAAATATCATGGCAATGCCACTTACCCGATCACTAGAGCAGAGGTCAAATAGGAAATAAATCATCTAAATTAAAAATCTTATATAATCTTATTATGTGTTAATTTTTATTATTAATTAAAAAAGTATAGGATCTATAAAAATATCTTGATAAAAATCAACATATAATAAAATCATATGAGATTTTCGATTGAGAAAATCCATTCCCAAGTCAATCAACATTAGTTACCATAATATTCTTGTGTTTGGCTTGGACAGAGTTTTAGATATTTTTACACTCACTAAATGCACCTATACTTTTTTTGTCAAAAAAAATGAAAAAATAAAAAATAAAAATACACTTTTTAATATTGCCCTTCTTATTTTTCCCGAAAAAAAAAAGTAGCTTAAAATTTTGGTATAGAAGTTAGGGTAAAAAAAATCATTTTTAGCTTTAAATATAAAAATATAGTTTTTACTAAAGGTGTAAGGAAATTAGAAATCACCTCATTACAAAGTAATGAACAAGTATTTTTTTTTTTTTTTGTTATTGGTAAAGCCAATTATTTGACCACACTTTCTTTTTCTGAAAAAAAAAATGCCTAGCATTGGAAATTTATTAAACTCTAATTGGATCATTCAAAGTTTACTAGTCTCAAACTAGGCCGATTGTAAAAATTTTCTAGCATTAATTTTTTGAACTTTAATTAAAAAGAAGAAGTACCGAACTATTTAAAGCAACTAAACATTAATCTCTCTTTTAACTTTGCCTCTCTACACCATTAACATTCGTAACACATTTTAACCAAAATTTCAAGGGTTGCTAAACATGTTGATTCGGTGCACTTAGACCTCTGATCGTGAGCTTAGCATGGGCAAATGTTGGTGCGCTAAATGTCTATAAATGACCTAGGCTTGGCAAATAACCGTATTGTTGTCACAAATTCGCTCTTCTTAATGTAATTTTTGTGCTAAAAAAAAAAACTTATTATAAATATATAAAGAGAAAGAGAGAAAAACATAAAGGTAGTAAGTATTTAAAAAGAAAAATGTTACTTTTTCTATTTTTTTCTCCCATTATATGTACACAATAAATCTATTTGCTAAGCATAAATGATATTTCTCAAATAGAATTATACCTCTTTAATTTATCTATCAACTACAGTAGTTTGTATTAAAAATTCTGAAAATACTTTTTTTTTTTATATTTTTTGGCTGTGAACCTTTACTCTTCTATTGTATCGGGTATGTCTGGTTGACTGGTTCCAACAGCTTTCGCGCTTATTTAAGTTTATATATGGTGCCCTCTCAGTCACCGGGCCAAAACAAGCAAAGGGAAACAGTCTCAAATTGTATTCGTGGGGGCTAAAAAGCTTGACGTTTCAAGTTTATCCATGTACTTGATACTGCCATTCTATTTTATTGATCAAAGAAGCAAATGTGGGATGAACTTTAAGTAGAACTGTAATAGCTTCAAACCTTGAACCAAAAAATGGAGAGAGACAAAGAGAAAGAAAAGTTAAAAGTTAAAAAAAAAAAAAAAAAAAAACCATGTAACTGGTACAAAGTTAAACTCATATATTGATTACCTTACTTTCAAGTGAAATATGATACTGAAACCCTTAAAAGAACCACGTATATATGAGTGCCATGGATGTGAACAAGAAAAAAACCAAGCAAAGACCAAAGGACACGTTACAAAACACACTATATTACTCTCGATAGGCGAGAAACGCTAGAATAACATGCTTCGACGATAAACAACACGTACACAACATAAACCACACTTACTTTCCGAACGAAGAAAAGAAATACTAATTAAGGTAACTCAAATAAAACATATAAAAGTGCTCCACATGTTCGCGTTCATCATCTCAAGGGAAAGGAAGAACACCAGTGCCGCCACCAGCGCCACCGCCAACACCGCCTCCAACGCCGCCACCAACGCCGCCACCGACTCCACTACCACCACCAGCACCACCGAGTCCGCCAACTCCACCAATTCCACCTAAACCGGTGGTGCCACCGAGCCCTCCACCGAGCCCACCGCCGTATCCGCCGCCTATTCCAGCACCAGCTCCTCCGAAGGGTAGTCCATTGCTTCCAATTCCAGAATAACCGCCAACGCCACCAAACGTGACGAAGTTCTTCTGGTCCTTGAGACCAGCATCGCTAGGAACGTTTCTCGCGCTTGTAGCCACAGCCACAGCAAGAACCAGAAGCAACACACAGCACCACCTAGCCATTATTTTCTCTCTATTCTCTAGCTACTACCTCGCTTTCTCGCTCACCTAAAGTGCACACTATGTAATTGCACTTCCCTTTGTCTTGCTCTGAGATGTGCTTACCAGCGTGTCTGGAGTCTCCATTTTAAAGGGTAAAACTAAGAGTGTTGGGAATGGTGGTGGTTGAGCATTGTAAATGAGCTTTAATGTCAGTGCAGGGCTTTGCTGTCACTCAAAACACTATAACAAATATTATTAAGCCCCTTTGGTAAGTCTGAAAATATAATGGCTAATAAGATAGAAGTTTGATAGTATGAAATTTAATTATATAAAATTTGATAAAAATTTAATATTATATAATATGTGATATGTAATTGTATAAAATATTATATTATATAAAATATAATTACTTAAATAATTATTATAATTATTTATCTATTTTTTATTATATATAAAAAATATGTGTGAGAGAGAGAGAGAAAGAGAGAAATAGAGAAAGAATTTTTATATATTAAAATTTAAATAGATTTAATATTATATTTGTATATTTAGTTGTATTTTAATATTTTAATAACAAATTTTTATTTTTATATTTTTATATTAGTTTAAATAGTTATTTTATAATTATTTAAAAAAATTATTTATTATTAAATATTATTATTAAATAATATTATTTTTTATTTATATGGCTTTTATTATTTATTTAATATTTATTTTTCTATTAATAAAATATATTAAAAAATAAAAAATAAAAAAAATCTTTATATATCAAAAATTTATAAGACTTAATATAATTTTTGTAGGTTAAATTAAATTATCTATTATTATAATATATAAAAAAATTTGATAAATAAATTTATATAATATATTAATTATATCAAATAATAAATAAAATTATAATATATTATATTACCTTACTCTATCATATCTAATATAATATGTCAAATATCCTTAGCGATTGAATTTCGGGCGTACATACGCATGTATGTATAATTTCGAGTGGGACACGCTTATGAATATATTCATAATTACATACTACACAAATAAAAGAGACGGATGAGTGGGATCGATAGGTGTCAATGGGGTGTGCTCGTACTGAGTCATCTGATAGGTTGTACCCGTTTTTGCCACCCAGCAGGCAAGGATCTGAGGCCAAATGAACCAGAACCATAGAATAGAAGTATTGTGGGAAAACTTGAGGGACTGCAAATCTATACCAATTAATGACAAAGAAATATTATTTACAACAATTTTTTAGAAATATTTAAAGAGACATATGAAGTGTTTCTTAAATATTATTGATTAAAAGTAGGTTTTAATTTTTTTTATCTAATATTTAAAAAATAATATTATTTTTATTATTAAATGAAGTATAGGACTCACATTAAATAAGATTTATATTCTATTTAATAGTGAATAGAAGTATATTAACATGATATCTAATAAATATTATGTACAAATAATATTTCTTATAATTAAAAGATATCACATAGTGTCAAAGATGAAAAAAAAAAATGGACAAATATTCCTCATTAATGACTCTCTTTATTATCACGCGTGCTAAGTTCTTTGCATGTATCTTTTGGCGGAGCTCCTCTAAAAATGGCTAAATATATCTTTTATACTGATTTGGAATTCTCTATCTTTAGGCTAATTAATTTGAGTTATGATAGACTCAAATCTTTTAATTTGGCTATGGCATTGGGGATTCATGTTGGGTCAAAGTACGTACCATTTTTAATCTTTAACCTAAATCTAGCAAAATTCCGTCATGAAGTAGTCTATATATGGGCGTTAATATATTTAATTACTGGCTCGGATTAACTTTTGATTTTTTTTTTTTTTCTGGGTGTGGGTTGATTACAGCAGCTAATCTCACCTTTTTCTAACTCGTCGTTTTCTTGCTAAAACTCAGATTCAGTTTCACGTCATGACATTACTTCCAGAGGGCTTATTTAGATTATTATTCAACACTTTCAACTTATTTTTCCAATGAATTTTAATGCCAATATTTCTCGGATAGAAATCTTATACGTCCCCGTGAATACATTTACAGGACATCACTCATAATTTTTCTAAAACTAACTTTTAAAAAATGATCCACAATTTCTATAATGACAACTTTTGATTGAAGAGGCGAGAAAAAGAATCAAGGGACAGAGAAATTGAATACATGTTTCTGATCTATAAATTTTTTATAAAAATACCAACCTACCACACATGCAGTGAAAGAACTATCCTGGTTCGAGTAGTGTTCTTTAATGGGATGCTTCTAAATATAAGTTGATTTTTTTTATTTGGTAAACAAAAATTTTATTTAGTAAACAAAAAAGTTGGAATGTTTTTAATTCTAACTTTTAAAATCTAGAGGGTACTCTTCAAAGCTTTTCTAAGGTACTTTTCAAAACTTATTTATACTCTCTAAAATTTAAAAGACTAATATAATCTTAAATTCTAATAAAAAAATTAATTTTAACCTTTTAATTAGTTCTTCTTCAATTTTAAGATTTTATATCTATTATAGTTATTTTAAATTTTAAGAATAAGTTTACTAAAGCCTAGTTTGGTAGTACTTTTTAATAGGGTGATCCTATTTATGAAAAATATAAACTAATTTTTCCTATTTGATACAAAAAGACTGGAGTACTTTTGCTATTAATTTTTGAAAGCCAATGGGTGCTATTGCGAGTTCTTATGATATACTCTTTAGAGTTGACTTGTGCTATTTAAAATTTAAAAGATTAATATAATCTTACTTTCTTTAATGGTAGTGAAAGTAGAAATTATTTTTTTAATATTTAAATCCATTATAATCATTTTAAATTTTAAGAGTAACTTTATCACATATTATTTTTATGACTTTTACTTATTGAAAGTAATTTTTACGTTATTTTACTAAATAATACTACTATGACTTTTTAAAAGTAACTTTTAGATAACTTAAAATGCTCAGTAACTCTGAAAAAATTATAACAATACCAAATGAAGTCTAAAGACTACTCTTCTAGCGTTTACTTATTAAAAGTAACTTTTATATTATTTTATTAAGTAATACTATTATAACTTTTTAAGAGATGTTTTTAGACAGTTAAGAGAGCTTTGTAGCTCTGAAAAAAATTACAGCATTATCAAACTAAACCTAGTTAAATTGCTTATTAACTTATTTGATATCATTATAATATTATATTTTATTTAAGAAAATGTACTCTCTCTCTCTCTCTCTCTCTCTCTATATATATATATATATATATATATATTCATTATAAGAAACGTACACAAGTTGAAAAATATACGTATATATAACAATTTTGTCCATATAAACTCTCTTTTTGGGTAATTCAACAACAGGGCTAATGCCCAAACAAAACAGAAACTAAGAAATCAGTCTAGGGAATTGTCTATATGAACTCTAAAGGGACGGAAACAAAAATATCTTTCATTTAGCTAGGCCCTATTATATGATTTATTATTTTCTTGTTTCGCTATATTGAATGTGTCTATAGCTAGACTAGACAGGGGAGGGAAAAAAAAAAGGAGTTTTGTGAATGATTACACTTCTCACAGCAATATTACATTCGAGTATTAAAAACTTGCAATCGCCAATTGAAATAGCAGATCGCTAATACTTATTAGTATCTCACTTTTTAAGTTTGACCCACATGCATTCATTTTTGGGAGAATTAACAATGGATTTAATTTGAATGCACTATCAATATAAATTTTTTTACATAGATATCCAATAAAAAATTACCACATCAGCAAAACTCTTTAATATAACCACCTACTACTTGAATAATCATACAAATGGGAGGTTTTGATTAAATAACAGTGTAAAAAAAAATTTACACTATCAATATACCTAAATTAAACTCATTAACAATAGGGTAGTGTTATATGAAAGAAAAAGACAAAGTGCATTACAGACTTTTCAATTTTTCATAAACCTAATGTACTAAAATTGTTTTATCCATCATTACACTGTATGCACTGATAGTATAAAATTTTTTTATACTGTCATCCAATCAAATTCTCTCATTTGCATAACTTTTAGAGTAGTGAAGGTGAGGGTCATGCATGTTGCTTATATGGTAGCATATGATTAAATAACAATGTAAAAAAAGTTTTATATTGTCAATTCATATAAATTTAACCCAGAATATATATAAGTAAGATTTTGAATTACAAGAATTTTTAGACACACCAATTAAAAAATTTTAATATTTCTCATATAATATAAGTGTTATCTTAACCTCGGACTATATTTTAATTTGTTTGCTTTTTTTTCGATAATTATAAAACACCTGACTCACTTGGCAATGGTGAGGAGCAAAATACAAGAAGTTAAAGGGAACAGAAGAAAACGGCAGATCAACAGATTTTAATCACAAGGAGCATGAGGCC
The DNA here is from genome assembly GCA_031439595.1 of Pterocarpus santalinus. NCBI lineage: Eukaryota > Viridiplantae > Streptophyta > Magnoliopsida > Fabales > Fabaceae > Pterocarpus > Pterocarpus santalinus. Next base: position 68,300,743 of record CM062532.1, read on the forward strand.
CGATTATACTTGTGGCAGTTACCAAGAATTACTCCTTCTAAATCTTCCCCTGCATAGTGCCACGATTCTTCATTGTGCCTTTACTCCAAGGTTATTTTAGCTTACCAAAATTCCAACCAGGCTATCTTGTAACTGCATCATCAGATCAAATCAAATTTGTTTGCTATATTGCGTCTGCTAAATTACCCTCACGGTAGCCATTATTCAAAGAAGCTATTATGTTGTGAATTGGGTTATTTTCATTTTGAAAAAAATACTAGTACATATAAATTAATTTTAATTGAGTAATCATTCTTCGTAACAGTAGAATCATACTCTTTGCAGTTTAATTATCACCAAAAAAAGAAAGAACTTTGCAGTTTGTTCTGGTTTTATTATGAGTGATTATTCAAATGAAAAATTTGCATAAAGGATCGGCCTTGCCACACCACACATTAAATTTAGGAATGGTAATGTTTAAATGCTATGAAATATTTAAATTAAATCAATCGTTTATCGCCAACGGAATATATTTTACCTGGTCAACCTTTCGCTCATGCATTATCATAATTTATGTTCAATTTTTAGGTTTCCCGATTGATGGATTCAAATCAAACTCTTTGTAAACATTCAATAAGTTCGGAGATATGCTTGAACCCTAAATTGGGGTGAGCCTTGCTTTTAACCTAAATTATTATTAATAAAAAAATCAATTGTTTATTAAGAGTTGAATTTTTATTATCATTTAATTATATACAATAACATATTTTATGTTATTTTTTTATCATGTGTATAAAATGAAATCAAAAGTTAATGTACCTAGGCTAGGCAAACCTGTAACTTCATTTGGGTTGTGGCATACCCATAATTATGAGTGCTAATCCGAATCGAACCAATTAAATTGGCTCGGTTTGGTTTGGGTTATCGATTCAATTAGGTACAATTCGATTGGAACCAATCATATATGGCTCGATCATCAGATCAAGGGCTTTGAGACCCAAACTTGAACTGACCCGAAGAACCCTTAGTCTTTTTTATTTTAACATCCTAGCAACCACTAACATCAAAGCCCCCCTCTTAATCCTCATTCTATTTTTGAATGCTAAACAACGTCACCTACAAGCCTTAGCTGCCTTAGACAGCATTACCCACCGCTGCTTTGCCACCAACCACCACCGCCTTCAGCCTTTGTTCCTTAGTCGACCTCCATAATCTCAATTGACCTCCGCCATCTCGTTCCCCGTTTCTCGGTCAGCCTTCACCACGACTTCAGGATTTAGTTGCACGATCTCAACCCTTGTCGGTCGTGTCATCTCCACCGACCACTGTCACCTTTAGCCCTCGTCCGTTAACCAATCTCTGCTGACCACCACTACACAATCTTTGCTATGCGAGCTTCATCAGTCGTGTTGTCGTCTCTATCGTTGTTTGCACACTCATCCTCTACTCATCACTCGCAGCCACCCACCATCGTTGCAGATGTAGTTAGCCAATCACGCAAATCTGGCCTACTTCTCCACTGCCACACGTTTTCCTGTTCTTCCATGCAGTCCCAATCCCTTGTTCTAGTTATATTATTTAGTTTAATTCATATTTTGAGATTAGGGATTTTGGTATTTACCTTTGTTTTTATTGATTTTGATGGTTCTAAGAGCATGGTCATTGAGAGGTTTTTGAGCATGGAGGTTCATAAAATTTATTTAATACATGATTTTAATGATTTTTCTTTGATTTTTTTGTTTAGATTCTAGTTTTGGTGCTTGGGGCAAATTTTTGAGATCAAGTACCCAAACACCCAAACTTGACCAACCCGATTTTAATTGGTTCGATTTGGTTTAGATTTGATAAAAAAACTCATCAACCTAAACCAAACCGAATCAATACAAATTCGAACCAATCAAACAAATTCGAACCTATCAATTTTGATGGGTTTGGATTTGTTTTTCTCTTAAATCCGATCCAACTCGACCTGATTACACCCCTATCTGCAAGTCAAACATCTAAAATCCAAGCACCAAAAGCCTAATATAATATAAATAAGATAAAAACATAAGTATTATGCTACTCTAATACTATAGCATAATTTAGTAATGCTCTTTGAGAAGATACTCCTACTTATAAAAAGTATAAGCAAATTTTTTCTCTTTGGTAAATAAAAAAATTTGGGTGTTTTTGTTCCTGGTTTTTAAAAGCCAAGAGATACTCTTGAAAATCCTCATAAAATACCTTTTAGAGTTGGTTTGTACTTTTTAAAATTTAAAAGAGTAATATAATTTTACTCTCTTTAACGATAGTAAAAGTAGAAATTACTCTATTTAATATTTTTGTCCATTATTGTCATTTTAATTTTCAAGGATAATTTTACCAAATAATACTCTTATGATTTTTATTTATTGAGAGTAACTTTTAAATAGTACAATTATATCTTTTCAATAGCAGGTTTTAGAGAATCCAAAAAGTTTAACAGCTCTGAAAAAGTTATGACAATATCAAACCAAACCTATTAAAAAGACACAAAGTTGTGTGGGTAATACTAAAAAAAATATTTTAATAAATAAAGATATATATGTTTTCAAAAGAAATTTGCATATGTCAATTACAAAATGAAAATTTTAATATAAACCAGTCTAGCCTTCTTTATTTAAAAATTTCCCAAGGAGTCAATTCAAAAAAATGAAAAAAAAAATGCCAAGGAGAATTAATAGACAACATTGTGTCTTTGAGAATGGAAAAAGCAATGCCACCAATTAATAGAATGATTAGAATCCCATCAACGTTGAAAATAATGGTGACATTTGGAGGATACGTATCATTTACCATAAGCGATCCAATTCCAATTTAAAATGCGACACGATTTATGTGATGATTAAAAGATTGATTAATTAACTCGTAGGAGATATATATCCGAAACTGGCGATAGAACATTTTTGGCAATTATTAATCTTTTTTAAGCCGGTATACATGTAGCTAATGAAACCTAAAGTAGAACTCTAGTTTAATCAAGTAGTTATTTGGGCCAAGCGTCTTTTGTCAGTGATTAACTAGTTCAGGCACAATTGCAAAACAAAATTTAAACGCACCATTACGTGTTCATATGTAATAGTCTGAATGAAATGGAAAAAACACCCCCGACTTTCAGATGTATCTACCTACAGCAACCCTCGTCCAAATTCAACTTTTCTCTTTATTTTTTTTTGTAAAATTCTTTCTTTTTATTCGTTCCAGCTAGTTAGTTCCATGACAAGCCGAGTTATTGCACGAATCATCTTCGACGACACCTTCAATACCAGCCAAGCTTGGTTCCAAAGCACCACCTGCTACAACAAATGCGCCAATGCGGCCTTACATATTACAAAATTGTTATTTGTATCAAATTTTGTCATTTAAAATAGAGAATTCATTAAAGTATCCTTTAATCATTAGTTGGGAAAAAAATGTGACTCACTCCCAATTAATGATTAAGAGACGCAAAGATACCTTAGTGAATCTCTTAAAATAAGTCACAAAAATTAATACAAATAACATCTTAAAATAAATCACAAAAATTAATACAAATAACACTACTTTATATATTATATAGGAATAAATTCCCAATGATTCTGAACATTTTTATAAGTAGTGTCCATAATTATTAGGACTGAGTTGATGAAGGAATTAAGTTTAAAAAAAAAATTATAAGCTTCAATTTCATACACTGTTTTTGTTTTTTTTTAATTAAAAAAAAAAAAGAAAAAAATGCTTATCAACCTCCCAGTAGATATGGACATATAGCACGAAAATCTCACACGCGATATGAATAAAATACCACACAAATACAAGAATATGGTAAATTATATATAAAATATAATTAACATAAGACATTTGATTACGATAAAATTTAAAATATAAAATCAATTAACATGAAATATAACTATGTATATTGCTTAATTTGATTACCTAGTTGACTAGTCGAATAAAATACGAGTCAAAAAATAATTCCAAGATTAACTGATGGGCTTTGCTATTGCAAAACACTAACAATCTCGAGTATTGGGCAATTACGTTAGGAAAAAGACTCTTCCTTCTAGCTGAGAGTTCTTAAACTATTCCAGAAAATGTTTGAAGAGCTTATCAAAAGACTCCTTAAGTTGAAATTAAGTTAAAGGCTGATAGAAATGACTAGAAAAACTAAAAGGACAACATAAAATGAGTAAAGGAATCCAAAGCAATGGCAATAAAAATAGAAGTAAAGGCTGAAAATAAAAGCTGAATGTAAAGATTGTAAGAGAGTTAAGAAACTTGTAATTCAATTGTTATATTGATCATGCTGTGCGTGTTATAAGTTCTACACAAGGCTTACTAAATATATCCCCACTAACTACATTTTATACTTATATTCCACATTTTCACTCATGGCCAGCAGCCAATGTCTAAATAACCATTACTCAACTAGTTCCGATGTTCCCCTATAGTTCAAAATGGTTTCGATTTTCTAGGAACTACCTTATCTTGCTTCAGCACAATCAATCATCTTCATGGCCATTAACTGCTCTCTGATGTCATTGAGCCAAAATCTTCACTTTAAACTAGTGTCTTAGATCTTAAAAAGTAGTTATCAGTTTCTTGCCGAATCTTCTTCTGTCACGGCTAATGGACCTTTTTACCCCCCATACCCCACATATATTAGCTTGGTTCTTGCCCAAGTCCAAATAACCATTTGGTCCATTTTATCTTCAAGATGTGGTAATCTGTGTATATAAATAAGTGTAAATTTCAATTATATATGTACTAAATGTGACGTGAAGTAATAATTGGTATACATTGTTAGTGAAAGTATATTTTGATTTAATACTTACATAACTGATACTTATTTAAACCATAATCACTATATATCAATTTTAATATCTAAATCATTGCATTCAAATAATAAAACTATTCTCTAAACTTTTAGTTAAAAACCCTTGTCAACCTACTTGGCAGCTTACCCTATGTTTGTCTTCATGAAAAATGGGAGAAAGGAGAAAAAGGGAAAGTAAAATCCACATTAAAAAGTTTTCTTCTCACGCCTCTAAGAAAACTAAGACAGTATGAGAGAAAAAGCAATAAAATGACAGTGAGGCCTTATAATATTGTTTAGAAATTAGTAAAGTTTGTAAATTTATATTATACAGGTTTTTACTTATAAATAATTGTAAATCAATTTTATTATTTAAATATTAGTATATTAAATTTTCATTAATATGATTATAAAATTATTTATTTATTTAATTTATAAAAGTGTTGAAAAATTAAATTAAAATAATATTTTTTAATTACACTAAGGACACATATCATTTTAATTTGCTTCTTTATATTTTAATACAATTCTCATTTTCTTTCTTTTATTTTCTTTTCATCCAAATAAATATATTCTTCTTTTTATTTTTTTTTCCTCATCTTCTCCTCCCATTTAAGGTTTTTTAATTTTATTATGGGAATAGTAAGTTTAAAATGCCATAATATGGGATTAAGAATAAAAATACAAGATTATGGGATAGTAACACAAATTTTGCCTTACAATAAGTAGTATTTATATTTTATTAATCTTTTTTACTGAATTCTATATGTTACAGGGCAAAAATTGAGATAGCATGCACATGCAAGCATTTTGCCCTGCAGCAGGGCGAAATCTACACACAAACAAAGCAATGAACAGTAGATGCATGCACATAAGCAGTACATGCGTGGGTTGAAATAGGAATCGGGTGTGTTATTGCAGGCAGCAAAAAAAAGCAGTGTTGGTCATGCTTTTTGCAAAGAGGTTGGACGGGAGCTGATATGTGTAAGAGTCAAAGAATATTGATTATTGTTAGTAGTTGAATAGGAGCCGAGTGTGTTGTTGCAGACACCAAAAAAAGCAATATTGGTCATGCTTTTGCAATGGATGGGAGCTGGCATGTGTAAGGATACACAATAAAAGAATATTGACTACTATTGGTAGTTGAACTGGAAGCTCTATAAGTGAAGGGGAGGGTGTGTTACTGATGCGAAGTTCGTTTGATGAAGAGAGGTGTTGTGTTTTTGAAGTATTGAAACAGAAGAAGGTTGTGAGATTTTTCTTTAACGAGAGTAAGAAAGAAAGATTTTGAAGTGTTTTTGTGCTTTTATTTAATCTTTCATTTTGTGTTTTTGAAGTGCTTCAATTTTGAGGGTGGTGCCAAAATGAGAAAAACGATTTTGAATGTGTGATCTATTTTAGTGTGTGATCAAGAAGGACAGAAGGAGACGGCAAGAATGAGCCGATGTAATTGATACCGTGATTCAACAGTAGATTCAAGCAGTCATATTGCAGTGCAAGTTCCTGAAGTAATATATTTATTTACAGAAATTATGTTTGAAAATTTATACTGATATTATGTTTAAAATTAATTTTAGTTTGTTAGAATCCTATGTATATCAAATTAGATTGACCATAAGATGAATACTGTAAGAGGTATTCTAATTTTGTGGTAAGATTATGTTTGAAATTAATTTTAGCATGTTATTTGTTTTAAAATATTAGACAATTATTAAAAAATGGTTATATATATTTTTATAATATGTTAATTTATTAGTCATTAGTATTAATTTTGTTTAGTGTTTTGTAATATTTACTATTACATTATTTAGAAAATTATTACATTGAGAAAAAAATTTAATAATTGTGTTAAATAAAGGAAATTCATTGCAAATAAAATTTAAAAATTGATAATATTAAATATAAAAATTAATTTATTTGTTAATTACATTAACAATAGAAATATTCAATAAATTTAAGAGATGCCAGTAGCTAATAGAATATAAATTTAAATTAATAAATCGGTGATAACAATTTAATTTATTTTTTGGTGGTATTATTATTATTATTCTTTGTTGCAACAAAGAATAGATAACATAACATTAACATACGATTTAAATAGTCAAATTAAATTAAAATGACATTTAGTTTTTTAAAAAAATAGAATAGAAATAATAATACTTATTTTTATTTTTGGTTTAAAGTGATTTGTTATTTTTCTGCTGTTATTTACAATAATAATGAGATAATTTTTATTATAAGTTTATCTAATTTATTAATTTATGATAATGTTATGGATGGTAGACAGATGCGCACCCGATTTAGGAATCTGGAGCCACCACATCAGATGATAGAAGGGTACTTACAAAGGGCAAGACACTGAAAGAAGTTGCTAGTATCAAGAAATTCCATCTACTTCCGAATCTAATTAGTGCATTGTTGGAACGATGGAGGCCGGAGTGTCACACATTTCATTTTCCTTGTGGGGAGTGTGCCGTGACTCTGGAAGACATTGCACTCCACCTTGGGCTGCCCATCAATGGGCTGGTTGTTACTGGAATAACCGATCTAAATGTACAATTAATTCAGGATATGTGTGAGGCATGCCTTGGTGAACGACCCGAAGTCAATGACTTTATTGGTTGTGCAATCAGATTGTCTTGACTAAAGCGTCTTAACTCGACACTTGCAGAGGATGTCGACCAGCAGACAATAGAGTGCTTTGTGCATGTTTATATGTTGCGCTTATTGGGCTATAAAATAATGCCGGACAAGACGTCAACCAGCATCCATGGAAATTATCTTCTGTTGCTCTTATAGTTGGACCAGATTGGCTGGTATAGCTGGGGTTCGGCATGCCTTACTATGCTATATCGAGGTTTATGTCATGCCTTATGGAAAGATATAAAGGAGGTCAGCGGCTGCCTCATACTGCTGTAATCATGGGCATGGCATTGGCTTCCATTTTTGTGTCCGGTGGATAGGCCAATTACATTTCCCTTATGTGCAAGTATTGCATTGAAAATAATAATTATAATATTACATAGATAGGCTGGTGCTAAATATTCGCGGAGATTTAACTATACGACCGTCGCCAATATAAGGGGGCTTTAGATCGGGTTGGCTCACAGAATCAGGTAGCGAATAGAATACTATAGCAATTCCTATAATTTGATTATCAATATATATATATATATATATATATATATATATATATATATATATATATATATATATCATGTTATGTCTTTTTTATTTTATAATACAGTTGCAGTTTTTAGGGCGTCTATATGAGATTCCTGCTATTATTTCATGTATTCCATCGCATGTTGGGGATGAATGTGCAGTTTACTTGGCCATCACCGCACTTGTGTGCTTTGAGGCGATTGAGTGGCATCCGAGCAACCGCATGACGCGTCAATTTGGCGTATATCAACTTATTCCGCCTGATCCTATGAACTTAGGGGAATCTCATAACCAAGATTTGAGGGGAAAAATAGATTGGAACTAGATATAGACACATTAACACTGGATTAATGTATGGCATAGCTGATCTGAGTGTGTGCTACATGGTCATCCTATTATTGATTACACGCCATCCCCTGAATATTGGCACCGGTATCAAGAGCACGTAGCAATTACTCATGCCCAATTGTGGTTGTCTCCATAATTTTACCTGCAAGATCCACGGCATTATGGCCATTTGCCAGCCCCCCAGCAGCATTTCCGCATGCCCTCGCCACCCCCTAGGCGATCGTCCTATAGGTCAGCCCCCGACAATATATCCATATGGATCCCCCAAGAATGTCCATTGATCTTGGGACATTTCATGCCGATGCTGGTCATAGTCGGGCATAGTTATTTCAGCCAAGGCGTATGTCAGTAGATTCATCGAGCAGTAGCAACATGCCAAATTAAAATAATTTTCGCCCTTTATATGATGCTAATAAACCCGACCGTACTCATACTCCTCCTCGTCCGATGCATGTTGATCTAAATGCTCCTACTGAAGATGTGTATATCCCATCCATGGATGAGTTACTGCAGATGCCACCTCCAGATTCTGAAGCTGTAGCTACAATTGCACCTGTAAATTGGAATTTCAATTGGAATCAAGTAGCACTTTATGAACCCTGGTTTCATCGCCATGGTGATCCATCCACTCAAGGTGAGGCAATGGTAGCAACAGGTGAGGGGGTAAGGGGGTGAGGTAGGTGAGGTGGGCGTGGGGGGTGCTGTAGGTGAGGGTGGTGAGGGAAGAAGGAGAAGGAGACTTAACTTTCCAGGTGTCTTACACGAGGTTCTTAGATCCCCATAGAGATTGTCCCTTTCATTAATAAAAAAGAAAAAGGACAAAGGGCATAAGTAGTTTAATTTCTGTATTTTTTTCTTTCTAATGTATAATTTTCATTATTGTGTATACTTCAGTCTAATATGTAATTTGTATTGAACTTTTAGTGCATGTAATTATCAAATAAATTAAGATTATCTCCAGCTGATTTTTAAATTTTATTTGTAGTTAACTTATTTAACATAATTGTTAAAGCACGTTATTATATAAATTGAATGAATTTATTACGTTGACAGTATGGGTGTAAAACTAGGTTAGATTTTGGATTGGATCAAAGTATGTCAAATAAAAAAATAAGGTATTAATTTATTGATAATCTAATAAAAAAAAATCAATGCATTCATGATCTATCAATAAGATTCAATTATTTGAGTATTTAAAAAATGCATTTTTAATTAAAATAAATGTATAAAGAAATCAAAATAATTAGCCTTTTTTTTTTTAAGAGATAGCAAAAGCTCTAAAACGAATTATTTTAGTATTTTTCCACATGTTAAAAAGTATAGCTTCTTAAAAGCACATTATATTGGAATAAAAAGTTATTTACTTAAAATAAAATTATTCAATTTACTACCCTAATTGTGATTACTTTCTAGTTAATCTCTTTTATTAATGAAAAACACTATATAAAAATAATTTTTAAAAGTATTCAATATAGTAAACTTTAATCTTACTTAAAGATAATAAGAAAAATAAGAATTAGAAGCAAATATGAACGAAAAAAAAAGATTCAAATTACCAGAATTCTAGATTACATTGACCAACAAATATTCAAATAAAACAATTTTGCTGCTCAGTACTAATTAGCTCCAGATCTAAGTGGACATTGTCTGCAGCTATATCCTCCACTACGGCATAGGGCACACCATTTTGGTCCTCGCATCTCACGCATATCCATTTCGTTTAGAAAACAGGTTGATCTTGGGCGACCTTTCATGTTGCGCTTTAACTGAAGGTTGGGTCGAATCACCGGACCGTTATATGGTGGCCACGTACTTCGATTCCCCACCACCTGAAACTCCCTGTCGTACATTTTGCAAACCTTTTCCATGTTGTAAATGCTATTGATATGCACTTGCCAATCGATATTTTGATTGGCACAGTATGCAATTACGTGACGGCATAGATATCGATTAGTCTGAAAATTGCCACAGTCACAATACCTTCGAATCAAATCAACACTGAATTCATCCCCATTCATGAGGTCTTGAACATGGAAAATTTGATTCTGCCTTGAAAATCGTGTGACAGGCACATTACTGGATACTTGTTGGATTTCTCACAACCGTGTCGTGAGGGCTTCCAAGAAAATAAAGCCTGCATCTCTTCGAGCATGTGCTTCCCGACCTTTAGTTGCAAACAAATCAGTCAACCGAAAATATGTTGCTCGAACCAAAGCCATAATGGGTAGATTACAAGCGCCTTTTAATACAGAATTGATGCACTCCACTAGATTTGTGGCCATATGCTTGTATCTATGCCCACCATGAAAAGTTTGAACCCACTTCTCTCGTGGAATTTCATCAAGCCAACTAGTATATACCTTACCATGTTGGTGCATCCATCCGTAGTGATGGTTAAATTCACGCTTAATTCTCGAATACCCTGTAAAACAAAGCATGATCAATAGATTGTTTGAAAAAAAAAAGGACATTTAGAAATACAAAAAAAATATGTTACATATGCTCACAACAAGTCGATGCAAATACGATTTCTTGAATCTCCTTAAGAAGTTGGTTGCAATGTGTCTAATACAGTACATGTGGAATGCTCTCAGAGGTTCCCACTGACCTTGGCCCTGTTTTATTGCTGCTTTGATTGACTCGTGCCGATCATAAATAATACCAACCCCATCCTCGATCATTATATGTCTGCATAAATGGTTCAAGAAAAAAGACCACGCTTCTGCGGTCTTACCTTTAACAATTGCAAAAGCAATGGACAATATGTTTTGATTGCCATTTTGTGCAACTGTAATCACTAAAGTCCCTTTGTATTGCCTGTATAAACGTGTCCTGTCAACCTGTACTACTAGTTTGTAGTGTCTAAAAGCTCTCCTGCAAGGACTAAAAGTCCAGAACACCCGCTTGAATATTCGAGTGTTTAGCACCATCTCATTTCCATGGTACGCCGACACAGCTTCAAACTCAACACGAGCATGTCGATCAAAATAGCACACTGCTCCTAGCCAAATCGATAATTCTTCATACGAACCTTCCCAACTACCATAAACTCTTTCAATTGTCTTTTGCTTCACCACTCATGCTTTCCGTATGTTGTCAAGTATCCATACTGATTTTGGATCTCGGCAATCACATTCTTTACTTTTAAAGATGGGTCCACTCTTACCATTGGTTCTATATATTGTGCAATCATATTAGAATCCAGTTTGGTGTGATCTTGAGAAAGCATTGCCAAAGTGCAAGTGTGCGGGCCATTGTATTTCCTAACCTCCCAAATGTCCTGTTCTTCCTGAAACTGACTCTAATAAGCCATTGACACCCGAGGTTAAAGTGTTTGCACTTACAGTAAAAGGTCAGCGGTTCTGACTCGTGCACTTTGTAATCCATTAATCTAGATACGTTGTAGTTCTTAACTGCTTGTACAACCTCCCGATCATTGAATATCATTCCACTATAAAATTCACCATCAGTAGCATTACTGTTAACCATATTCGCATACTCTGGAAACTTAAGAGCATGCATAGCCTCCAGATGTGAAGTCCGCATAAAAGGTGGAGCATCCTTTATATGTTGAACTGCTACCACTGTGTTTGGTCCACCCTCATCATCTGTATCATCGCCACCACCACCACTTTCATGCTCTCCTTCCAAGTTTTCGCCATCACTTTCACTTTCACTGTTATCAACCATGGACTCAGTCCCTCTTACTGGAAATGGGCTAGGTTCATCTTTCCATTGATGTTGGATTGAAAAGAATTAAGTAAATTAACATATACATTATATTAATCAACATAACAATTTAATTGAATTAAAGATAAACATACAATTAACATATTTAACTCAATTACTCGCATCTAACTGGTAAATTTGTTTTCTTTAATTTTTTTTCTTACTACAACAACATCCTCAAATAATTATAATGGTGAGTATTCTAACAAATAATGAATAAAATTGAATAGCAATAAAAAAATTAATATAATTAGGGAAGTATTTTAAATTCATTAAAAAGCTACTTCTAGTAATTTTTTAAATAATACATTAAAAGTAGTAATTTTAAATAAAAAATTATTCTTAATTTTTTTAAATAATTAGATAATTATCATATTGAGCAAATTTACGAAAAAAATTTTAACGTTTATATATATTCTAATAATTATGTTAAATATGCTAATTAGACTTAAATAATTAAAGTATTAAGTAAGGTCTTTTAATAATGTATATCAAATGACTTACTAGATTTGAACTGGGAGCAATGCTGTAATCATGCCGTCTATCTGCATAAGAACTAGTACCAGTTTGAACAATATGATACTGAAATAAGAATTATTGAAATTTATTAACTAAAATAATACGAATATTGTATTTATGAAGATAAAAATTTAATTTAACTCAAGGAAAACTATTAGTTAGAACAATACAAACTTATAGAATAAAACTCAATAATAAATAAATTACAAAGAAGCCTGCATAAATAGTTTTGAAATAAAAAGCTAAATAAAATATCATATGACTCGCTCAATGTGATCTACGAATAGTGTCGTCATGCTGTCTTGCTGGATAGGAGCTACTACTAGTTTCAGCAACATGATATTCATGCTAAATTATTAACAAGAATCAATTGAATTAATTAATACAAGTATTATATTAATTAACATACAAATTTTATTCCACAACTATTAAATAGATTAATTCATAATTAGTAAATAAATTGCACTATAATCAAGAAATTAGTTACATAACTAACTTTGAAATAAAAAATTTAATAAACTATTACATGACTCACTTTATATAAATTGGGGACAGTGTCTTCATGTCGCATAGCCGAATATGCACTTTGAACATTTTCATTGTGATGCAAACTTGCTCCACCAGCTTCAGCAACAATTTCTTTAAAGTTGACATATAGTTCAATGGCAATAATGTACTGTAGGTATTGCCTATATGTTTTAAACATTATTTGTATCTCTCTATAGTTGCTTATTTTGACTGGTCGGAATTGTATTTTGTCATTAACATTTGAGACCAGACACCTATATCTAATTCTTATCACTCTCTTTGGAGCGTTTATATTTATGTTTTGACAGAGTACAATATTTAGTTCCTCAAACGATATGGTTTGAGGAACAAAAATAATAAGTGGTTTGTTAGACATAAATATCACACCTTTCTCTGTACTTTTAATAACAGAGCTATTAAAATGTGCAATAATAGTAACATTTAAACTATCATCCATAATTTTTCTCACTTTTTTTGTATTACTTTTCACTCTCACAACTGAAAGCGGAACAGAATAGCAACAATTGAATAGAAGAATAGCAAGAATGGAGTAAGGGAAAACAATAGAAATGAAAAATTGGGAGCAATCGTGAAATGAGAAGGGCATATATACTTGAAATTGAGAGTCATTAAGTCTTAATCGTTAAATATTTCGACCGTTGTTTTGTGTCAGGAGAAACAATTTTTTCCTCAAAGCTTTTTGCTCTCACATTTCGCCCCCATCAAAGTAGAATTCTATGTAAAAATAATTCTTTGATGCGCCACATTTATATTTATGTTCAAGGGCGAAATATGTAACAATATTTTACTACCTGCAGCACGGCAAATTATGAAACACAATTCCCGTATCTATGTAATTCAATTTCAAACCCAATATTTCAGTAATATCCGAACACTATTCCTGTATTTAAATAACGAAGCCCCATCTAAACAAAGCATTGGCATTCCCTTAACAACCGCGACATATTAATAGAATGTTTGTTTTTTCGAAAGAAAAAAGAGTCTTTAAATCATAATTTAAACAAAAAAAAAAAATTCTCTCATATTATAGAGTTTTACATAAAAATCCAAACACATACAAGACTTTCCTACTTGAATCGCTGGAATATCACCTTCCTAATTGTCATCTCTTCGTTCCACATCAGTCTTCCTTCTTCACAGGTTCATTGATGCTATAGTGACCGTCATAGCGTTTGTGCGTGTGTATGCACGACACGTGGTGGCCGATGGGGAAAGATCCTCAAGTTGATAATCAATTAATGATTAATGATAACCTCATATTATTAGTAGTCACGAGCGGAATGGTAAGGATTAAAATTTTGGAAATCCACCGTTTAGAACATTATGTATAAGTTATACCTCTGGGTTATGTTGAGATGTTTTAACCGCATATTGCTGCGATTACTTTTACGATAAGGGCTTTCTCTTATTAAAGGAACGTAAGAATAATTAAAATGCATAAAATTTGTTATAGTGCTTATTTTCCTTTAAGGAAAAATATGAGACAATAATAGCAGGATAAAAAAATACAGTAAAAATAAAAAAATAGTGATAACTCATAAATTTAACATATTAAACTATAAATAATACATAATGGTACATTTTTTTCGGCTAAAAACGCTTAAAAAATTCTAATAAAAAATTAGTATTTGTGTCGCTTACCAAAGCCAAAGAAAAAAATGTGAGCGTCAGTTAGTAGCACCACAAGCACCTCTCAAGGCGTTTTCTCAGACTAAACATATATTTGTGGGTCGCACTATCCCACCTTTCAAGTGAAATTCAGACAGAGAAATGAGTCATTTTAAAAAGATTAAATTAATTTGTTAGTTCCTAAATTTTTTTAAAAAAGTTTAAATTAGTTCTTGTATTTTAAAAATTTGTAATTAAATCTCTATATTTATAAAACATTTGTTATTGAGTCCCTAAATACAAAAATTTATAATAAATCTATATTACTTATAAAACAAAATATATTACATGAAAGTTTTTACACTTGTCAAAATTTGGTGAGTTCTACCTGTTTCATTTAAAAAATGTCTAATTAGGAAAATAAATTAAATATATTTGGAATTAAAAAAAAGAAGAAAACATTCAAAAAATTGGCTCGGTTACGGTTTTAGTAAAGGAGCATATAAATGACACAAATAAAGAAAATCAATAAATTTGATTTATTTTTGATATAGTCAAATCTGTTTTAAGTTACGGTTTTATTTCATGTACTGATGGCTTCAGTGTTATTTAAGTTACCCTTGCTCCTACTTCTTTTGTAGTGGGTTGAGATTTTTTCAAATCATTGAAAAAAAAAAAAAACTAGTTCAATTATTGATTTTATTTTGTTTTTATTAATTTATTATAGGATCATGGAATATACTTTAATCCTATCAAATAAGTTATGAGAAATCATAAAGGTCTTATTAAATTTGTACTTATCTTTTTTTTATTATTAGAATCCATGTTATATTTTATGCACAGTTAACTTATTTTATTTTGCCAATGTGTATTATTTTTATATTTAAATAATAATTTGTTACTTTGCAGTAAAACTAAATTATTTACTTTGTCTTGCAAGTTAATCAAATTAAATTATATAATTTTTGTAATTAAAGTAAAATTTTTGAATCCCGTGTGTTGCAAGGCCACAAAACACTTATTTGTCAATAAAAATAAAATATTTTAAGGTAATTATTTTGTTTTCATTGACAAATTTATAATAAATATTTATGTTCAAGGACTCAATTAAAAATATTTTGTAAATTTGGAGACTTAATTATAAATTTTTAAAGTATAAGAGCTTATTTGAATTTTTCTAAAAAATTCAACGACCAATAAATTAGTTTAACCTTTTAAAAAGTCAAGAAGTACGAGACGATTTTCATATAACTTAATTCATGTATGATTTTGAATTTCCCATATCAAACTTGAGAATAAGAAAATCTGTGTAGTATTAGATAGAATTCCTCCCATAATTTTTTTTTTTCGGTGATTAAACGGGGCTAAAACGCTCAAAACAAAATAAGCAAACTAAACAATAAGTCAAGGAAAGGCTACCCTAACAAAATCATCCCTTAAAAAAGATCCAAACCCTGAGGATAAATCTCATAAAAATAGACTCCTAATTGCACCTCATGATCCTTGGAAGCCATAAAATCACCTGCTCTATTAGCCTCATGATAAACATGCTGAATTTTCACAACCTAATTCCACTAAAGTAAATGACGAACATGCATAATGACAAAAACAAAAGGATGTTATTCAATGCACTCCTTGTGAATAAGAGCAACAGCAGAAGATGAATCCAATTTCAATAAGACTTGTCTAAAGCCTTTGTTCCAAGCAATGAGAAGAACATAATAAGCACCCCACAATTCAGCAATGGCTATTGGGCAAATCCCCAAATTAGCCACAAAACCACCAAGAAATTCACCCTAAGACCCACGCAACAAACCACCACAAGAGGCCTTAAGGTCAGCAGCAATCGACCCATCATAATTCAATTTAACCCAACCATCCAAAGGAAGAGTCCAATTCACCAGCTCTAGATGGGAAGAGTTGGAACCCTTCACCAACTTATTAAGAGAGAAAACTTCCTGATGGTTCAAGAACATAGGCCAAAAGAGATGAAGCATATCTGAAACTGTAACTAATTGAAAGATTTTTTTATTGCGCACTCTCCAAAGGAAATAGACCGCACAACCAGAAAACATAGGCCATTGGAAATCACCAATCACAAATGCCATCTTCTGCAAGTTCAAGGAAATCCAATCCTAGTATTGGCAATGAAAAATTGAGGAAAAGAAATAAGATCCACAAGCTTGAGCCAAAAAGGACGAATAACATCAAAATCCCTTAAGCATAAAGAATTGACTCATGTAAGCCATCATTGCAATGTGAGCAAACTAGATCTGAAGCAAGATGCCTCCTCCAGCAAAAATCATTAGTCATCAGGGAATCAAAAGCAACTTGCCACAAAAAACACATGCATTCTCTTAATACCTTTCCATTTCCAAATGAGCCAGAAGAGAGGATCCAGAGGAGAATTAACATCATCGGCCAATATCACGTAAGCAGATTTGATGGAGAAACTACCATCATGATTGCACTTCCAAGCAGGAACATCAATACTCGCAAAAGAGGAAGGAGGCGGAAGAGCTGCAATGAAATCACAAATGTTCCTAGGCAAAACAACAAATAAAGAATTCCAATCCTACATACCTTGATTGTCAACAAAGTTAGCAACCTTAGCAATAAGAATATCACCAATAAGATTAACAGTAGCATAGTGCTGCAAAGTATCAATCTGAGAAAGCCATCTATCAGACTAGAATTTAACTCTTTGACCATCCCCAAGCCTCCAAATAACATTATTTTCCACAATGTTCCAAGCCTAACAAACACTTTTCCACAGATTAGAAGAGCCAAACACATGCCTCACCTGAGGAATAACATCATTACCGCACCAGTACTTACTTCTAAGCACCCGCACCCATAAATCATCAGGATTATTAATCAAACCCTAGCCAATTTTAATTAGTGTAACTGGCATATCTAAGACCTAAGCCATCATGACTCTTAGACCTACACTCTTGGTCCCAATTACATAAAGAAATCTTTTTTTTGTCCATAGCCCCCCCCCCATAAAAATTTTCTATTAATACAATCCAATTCCAAACAAATGAAGGAAGGTAAGAAAGTAGATTGCATCACATAGGACGGCATTGCATTAAGAACTGAAGAACATAAAGTGAGTCTATCTGCCAACGAAAGATTATTTGCTTTCCATGTAGAAAGCTTCCTCATCACCTTGTCAGTAACATTACTAAAGAAGCCTTTGGATACCTTTTTGTGCTAAAGAGGCACACCAAGATATTTGCCCAAATCCCTAGAAAAAGAAAAGCCAAAGTCATTGGCAATCTCCACAGCTCTAGCATGGTGAATATTATTAGAGAAAAAAATCCTGGTCTTCTCCTGACTAACCTTCTGCCTAGAACACATGCCAAATAAATGCAAACAACTCTTGATAATCGCAACTTGGTTTGTAGATGCCTCAGCAAAAATGAACAAGTCATGAGCAAAGCACAAATGAGTGATAGGAAGGCCATTACAAGACAAAGTAATAGGCTTCCAAATACCATCATCAACCGCAGCTTGAATCAGATGGGAAAGCCGCTCAATACATATAACAAAGAGATATGGAGAAAGAGGGTCTCCTTGACGAATACCCCTTAGAGGAGCAAACTCACCTATTTTTTCACCATTCCAAATAATATCCATAGTAGATGAAGAAAGACAATGCCAAATAATATTTCGAAAATGATCATTGATACCCAAATCTCTAAGCGAATCAATAATAAAATTCTAATCCCAGCAATCATAAGCCTTTTCAAGATCAATATTAATGGCCATAAATCCCTTCTTCCCCTTCACCTTCCTCATTTTGTGAATAAGCTCCTGAGCAATAATAACTTTATGAGAACCACTCCTATTTCTAATAAAACCACATTGCGTAGGAGCTATAACAACAGGCATGATAGGCCTGAGTCTATTAGCAATAATCTTTGTAACCAATTTATAAACAATGTTACAAAGACTAATGGATCTAAACCGCTTAACCATTTTAGGATGATTAACTTTGGGAATTAAATCAACAAAGGTTTGATTAATCCCTCTGACTTTTTCAAGATGATGAAAAATTTTACTCACCAAACTGTAAATCGAACTCCCCATATGTTTCCACTGGCTTTGGAAAAATAGAGCATGCAACCCATCTGGCCAGGGCTTTCAAACTACCCATAGAGAAAAGAGTCAAATGGATATCTTTCGAAGTCAAGGGTCGATGAAAAGAATTCCACATCTCTACAGAATGAGCAGGAAAACACCCTGCTAATGGAAATGTGGCCCCAGGAAAATCTTCACAAAAAAAGCTTCATAAAGAACTCACGGCTCATACTCTTATGCTTCCTTTCATCATGAATCCATTGACCTTTATCATCTTTCAAAACTAGAATTTTATTACGCCTTCTTCTAGCCAAAGTGAATAAATGAAACTACCTCGTGTTCCTATCCCCTTGAGAAAGCCAACAACATCTCACTTTTTGAGCCCATAAACCTTCCTCTTCAAACAGTACAACCTCATACTCCCACCACAGGCACTGTTGAAGGTCTTCT
Organism: Pterocarpus santalinus; assembly: GCA_031439595.1. Taxonomy (NCBI): domain Eukaryota; kingdom Viridiplantae; phylum Streptophyta; class Magnoliopsida; order Fabales; family Fabaceae; genus Pterocarpus; species Pterocarpus santalinus. The sequence goes on from CM062532.1 coordinate 68,319,992, forward strand.
AGAAATAAATTAGGGCCCTCAACAAGCGAAATGTGAATACCATGCAATCTATTCAAGATCCATTGCTTCTTCTTCTGAATATGACCAAAAGTATTCTTATTCCAAACCATAGCAGCTCTAGAGAAATTGTTAACATTTTCTTCCCAAGCTAAACCATGCTTCCAATGAGATTGCACTAACCCTTCAAAACTATCATGAGTCAACCAAGTAGCAATAAATTTAAACGGCTTTGGGTTCCTTTGAGCATGAATCGCACACCTGCCCTAACCCAAAGAGGAGAATGATCAGAGCTATAAATAGGTAAGTGCACTACCCCAAAATCAGAAAAAACTCTCCAACCAACTCCTATTAACCAACACCCTATCGAGCCTTTCTTTCCAAGAGTTGCGTCTCCATGTATAGGGCGGACCTTGAAATCCACCATCCTGAAGCTCACAAGTCTCAATACAATCAATAAAAGCTGAACATCTATGATTAAAAGAAGTTGACCCATAAACCTCATCTTCACTAACCACTGAATTGAAGTCTCTCTCAACCAACCAAGGCCCATTAACTGCCGAAAAGAAACTCTTCAAACGGTACCAAAGTTGCTCCCTAATTACTCTTTGAGGTCTGCCATAGCAAGCAGAAAAGAACCATGAACCCCCATTACCATCATCCACTTTCATATGCACCACTTGATTAGAGTGAGAAAGAACCTAAACCCTCCACACATTCAAATCCCAAAACACTCAAACGCCACCAGCAAAACCATCAGGGTCTACACGGAACATGCCACCAAAACCAAATTTCTTGGCTATTTTATCTGCCTTGCCTCCACCAACGCGAGTTTCCAACAAAACGAGAATGGAAAGCTCATGTTTACGCCTTAAGTCATTAATAAAACTTGCAAAACCTCTTTTAGCTGCCCCACGGCAATTCCAAACCAACATATTAACAGACTACATCTTAAACCAAATAAAATAAACGAAACCTCAATAAGAATCAAGGTTTCTCTTCGGCTGTCAACTTTCCCTCCGTAGTACCCAAGCATTCCACTTGCATAGCATTCTCTATCATAAACTGTTGTTGGGGCTCTTTAATCAACTTTTCCAAATTAGTCTCACGAGGATCATCTGGAGGATGACCTTTAATTCCAAGCATGACATCCTTGTGAGCTCGAAACTCTCCCTCCTCTTGCAGTGCGAATTCAACACGCACGGGATCCAACCTAGAGGAGACACGATGATGTTTCTTGATGGATCTTTGAGGCTCAAATAAAGCCTTCATGACTTTTTGCGCATGCCCTGACACCTTTGTTCGTTCAATAACTCGCCCAAGACCACCCTCCTTTGGACGCTTCTGCATGGCTCCCTTCACGTTCGTGTTGTCTGCCTGATGTTGTTCATCGTTCTTGGGCTTGCTAGAGCCATCTTCATTGGGCCTCTCTTTGCCTCGTTCTAGGTCCTTGCCCAGCTTGTTAATTGTGCTAATCACCTTCCTCTTCAGCATAATTATGCTTGTGTATGAGCATTTCTATGATAAAAAGTTCAAAGGGAAAAGAAGTTATCTCAACATGGAATTGAATTCTCTATCACATATTTTTGTCCTCTTTCTTGTTTCTTCAGTTAAAATTTAATATCTCTATATTTATATTATATTATTTATATTTCTTCTCCAATTAATATTTTAAAAATTATCCATATAACACGAAAAAGAAGAAATGGAAGGGCGAAAAAATATCGAGGAGTTGAATCCTCCAAAATAATCTTAGTGATGCCATAAACACTATTCCCTAACATATGTCATGAGTTATAGCGGTGTCATAAACGCTTAGATAAAAATAAGAAATGCTATTTTTTTCTTAGATCAACAATGGGTTTGATAACGTAGTGAGTGAGTTACACTCCAAAGAGAGAATCGAGGTTTAAATTATAGAAAACTAATTATTAAAAATAATTATTAATCATTACAATATGTGCCTTAAAGATTAAATTAAAAAAAAAATAAGAAGCTATTTTAGTGTTGCCATAAGCACTACTTCTTTTGTTGACACAATTTTTTTTTTTAAATAAAACAAAAGCTTAGGTATTCAGTACCAATTATCTTACCAGGAACAGGACAAAAAAGTATGTAAATTGGTGCCACATAAAAAACACATACACCGTACACAAATACATATATATATATATATATATATATATATATATATATATATTATTTTGAGTAGAAAAGTATGTGAATTGACGGGGAAAAGAAAAAGTTGTTTGAGAATACTCTTTTTTCAAAATGGTTTATATTAGAATTTTGTATATTTATATGAGTTCAGATTAGGCAAATGTAAATGTAATTTTTAAGGCATAATTTTCTCAAATCATAAACCATAAACCACTAAAAATGCAGCCACTACGCCTACCCTATGCCCTCAAAGATGCCCCCTATATAGCTAGTGGCCTTGTGTATGGGTTGTATCTAGTACATTATCCACGTAGGGAAACCACGAGGGTCTTATCTTATATTAATAATATACAAGCACAATCGATAGGTGATAACTGATACGACTATATATCTAATACGAGCCCATGACTGTGAGGCACGATGTAATCATGTGACCACCACACAGATCACTGCACAAATTAGATAACAATATAATGCCCGTTTTCATTTTTGCCACATGAGTGGGATGACTATATTTAGTATGATAAGTTCTCCAGGGTCTAGTTTCATCTCACTGAGTGGTCACGGCCGCAAAAGGAGTAGTTTCAGCAACTTAATTATTGTTTTCAGAACCGGTCTTCTGAGGTCTTCTATGGCTAGTGGAATCAAATGTAAGAAATTTGAGGGATCAATATTAGAAATTTGTAACACCAAATAAATGTTAAGTTTGAAGTCAGAGTCATGTGGGTTTTTAATCACCAACGTGATAACATACAAAGTTAAGAGACTAGATCTTCTTCTGCAACTTCCATTCTTTTTCAGAGTAATCATCAATGGGGCAAGACAAAGAATTGCATATGCTAGGTTTATGAAATGCAAAGGAGACCTAAGCATATATATTAACAAAAATTAATAGCCATTCCATCAAAAGTCATATTAGGTTGAGACCTACACAAAACCCACACTAATTATTTATAGATGTCAAAGCTCAAAACAAGTGAATCACTTAAATCTATAATTAGATTTTAAAATTATATCCAAACATGGATCATATATTAGTCTATTTTTATCAAAATTAAAATATTTCAATCGATTGCTGTCCATAAGAGTTATTAAACACTGGCGGAGCGAGTGGAAGTTGATGCAACTAGATGGTTTACTTGATCAATATGATGATGCATCTTCATATTAGTGTGTCACACTACATGCATTAGGTGGTTCCCATTATCCTATTAGCAGGAGTTTCCTTAGTCTGCATTTCTTTGTAAAAGTTGTAGGGGTATTACCTGGTGTCAAAAGTCTTTGTGTTATGTGTTTTTTTCTTGTTCCTAGTTGGTACTCCTTTTGTTTTGCTCCCCTATCTTCTGACTTGGGTTTGGAGACTGTATCCTTCAATTATTGAAAAGAGAAAAGGAAATACTCGTGTTCATCATGCTTCCTTTGTCTCACCTTTGAGTTTCAAATGCATGTATATAATGATTTCTTACCATAATTATTAAATAAAAGTATAATGCCATAGAATTATTTGTCATAATTTTAAAAGATTTAATAAGAATAGCTGAATAAGTTCAAAAAGTGAATGTCACTTATTCATCCAAAAGTTAAAAATAATATAATTTAATTTTGACATATTATTAATACAAAGAAATTTTATATAGATATCTAATATCATATTATCATATTAACAAAAGTATTTGACTTAATCGTCCACTATATAATTTAAAGGTGTATTTATGAGTAGAAATTTTGAAGGAGAAAAGATGGAAAAGTAGGGTTTAAAGAGTAAAATAAACTTATAATTACTCTTAAACTTTTCCCTTCCCTTTCCTTCCCCTCAAAAACTTAAGTTCACAAACACATTTTAAAAATTTTATAAATAGAAGTATTTAATTGAATGATAGTATACAATTCTTTTACATTGATAATACATCAAAATTAATCTCGAAATAATACCATATCATTTTGAAAAATTAACTATATGTTATTTTTCATTAAAGTAACATATTTAAGTAAGTCTCTAAAACACGACTATGTATGTGTAATAAAACTAATACTTACAAAATGGTCTTAAAGAACATTTTCTAAGGTGAAAAAATGATTTTTTTTTCAAATTAATAAATTATGAAACCTTATTTAGAGAGTCAAATATCAAAATATAGGGCACATATTTATTTTATGTTTTCATTTCATGTTTTTATTTTCTATTTCCCTGTTTTTAAGATTTTGTAAAGAAAATGGTAAAAATAGAAAATAAAAATAAAAAATAGAATTTCTTTTTTGGTATTTCTTTCACAAAATCTTGAAAATAGAAAATAAATTAAAAAAAATTATATTTTTGTAATTAAAATTTAAAAACAAAATATAAAAATATGAAATAAAAATTAAGGTATCCATCATTTTGATGTATAAAGAGACTATGATAAATAAATTTATATAATATGTTATGTTCACCAAACAATGGATAAAGTTATATTATATAATATTAACTTATTTTGTTATGTCTAATACAACACACCAAACACATAAGACTTACTTACACCATTTCTTGACCATATCTCATAAGACTTAAGTATTACCCAAAAGAAAAAGAGTAATTTTAATACATTACAAGTGTAAAAGAGTTCTATATTATTATCTAATTATATATTATTATTTATAAGATTTTTAAGATAATTAGTATAAAAGTTAAACACTTTTATTTTTGTGATAATATATAATTGAATAGATATTTATATAAAATACTTTTAAATTGATAATGCATCCAAATTAAATTTTTTAAAAAATTACAAATTTTATCAGCTCATAACGAAAAGATCTAGCCAATGATGTGACAAAGAAGACGAACAATATTGTTGGCTGACCTAAAAAAAGAATGGAGAAAATTTTAAAAAAAAAAAAGAAAGAAAAGAAAATATGGAGAAAAAAATGTTATACTACTATTGAAAATGAGAATAAATGAGGAAAATACTGTAAAGTCAGCAAAAGTGATTTAGTAATAAAAAAATTAAATAATTTACATAAAATTATAAATTCAAATTAAAAAAATTGCCGAAAGCACTATTAAAGCCTCTCCACTTCCTTTATCTTTTTCTCGTACATTACTCCATTTTCCATCATAATGCAGTAAATAGCTACAGCCCCCAATAAAACAAGAATGTCACTGACGGGTGGGCGACCTTTCCTTTTTTTTTGTTTTGTTTTCTCTTAATATCACCTTATGTCCTAATAAATGCTAATTCAACTCTAACTCCATTTTACATCGCAAAGATTCTCATTGATTTTATTTTCAACAAATTTCAATATACTAACATGTTATCTACATTTATGCCGTGCTTTCAAATTATAATGTAATTTGTTCAATTATTTTTAAAATTATGTTTTGTGGAAACAATTATATTTAATTATATAAAGGTTTTCATAAATTTAAAACTAATAATATAACTAATTTATTAGTTAATTAATTTTGCGTAAATTATATTTATATTTAGATATAATTAAAATTAAAATGTAATAAACTTAGTATATTTGTAGCTTTACAGGAGTGTTTAGAAGATGGAGCCGCGCCCCTCGTCGGTGCGCTCCATAAAAAGCGACCAAAACATAAAATCAAATTTTATAAATTAAAATTATACCCAGAAAAAATTAATGTTATATAGAGATCAATATATATTTTTTTATGAACTATTCTTAAGATCAATATTATCACTTCTTTGAATTAATTATGTCGATAATCTAATATGATTTGATACTTTTTATGTTTTTATTAGATGATAGTATAAAATTATTTTATATTATTAATATATATAAATTAACCTCAAGAGAAAATAGTTACAAATTTGTGTAGAAAACGTTAAAAACAAAGAGTATAATTATTATACACTAATACACTGTCAAAAATAAGATATTTTTATTTGTAAGATTTTAAATAAATTAGTAACTAAATCAAATATTTTTATCGATATGATAATATATAATTATATATTGAATTTAATTTTGATATATTAATAATAATAAAATATTTCATACTATTATTTAGTTAAAATTTTTTATTTATATGACCCTTCAAATAATAAATGATGATATTAAATATTTTTATTGATATGATGATATATAATATAGATATTTATATAAAAATTTTTAATATTGATAAATGTACAAATTAAATCTTTATATATTTATATAAAAAAATTTTATATTAACAATTCATTGAAATTAAGTCCTAAAAAATTTATTTATTAAAATAATTATAATCAAACATGCCTATGTTTGAAAAAAGAAGCATTATGTGGCCGAAGCTCTCGCAAATGAAAAAAATAAAAACTACTCTGTTAAATTTTTTATCGCCAAACAAATAAAAAAGAAAAAGAAAAAAATGTGACAGAAAAGCGTACGTCTCCGTCACCGTAGTGGTCACAAAGGTGGTGATGCTATCCAGTGCAGGCGTACCTACGAAACCTCTCTTTAAAATAGCACGCTTCCCTCGTTCCCAGAAGAGAGGAAAAAAAAAAAAAAACCAAAAAACAAAAAACGGTTCCCCATACCTCTGCTTTCTCTCTCTAACGTTGCTTCGTTCCTCTCTCTCCACTTCACACTTCGTCTATGTTTTTTTGGCGGGTCGAACAAGAAGCACCAGAAGAAAATTAGGGCTTTTATTTCTTTAAAGTAAAAACAGAAAACCAAAAAATAGGTGAAAGAGTGATATCTTCTGAGTAGATAACATGGTTGTGGATGATATGCCGGGGAATATGATTGTCGTTGGCTGCGGAGGTTCCTCTTCTTCTCGTTTCTCTGATGCTTTTCCCAAAAGGTCAATAAATCCCCCCCCCCCTTCTGTTCAATCTCTCTTTCTAAACATTATTCATTTTTATTGTTTGTTTTTTTAATAATTACAACTATGTATTTTCTATAATCAAACTAATAAATTTGGAATTTTACTATTTTATTGTTTGATGCTTATGGATTTTGATGTTTTCGATTAGTTTTTTTTTTTCTTTTTCGGATATATTCGTGGGACTAGGGTTAGATATTAATTTCCTTTTAGCATTTATTAAATCTATTCCTCTCTCTCCGTAGTTACAGATTGATGAGGTATCGTTCCTTGTATATATTTCTATTTCTCTTGTTGCTCTGTCTTGCTTTATAGTTTAATTTTTTATTATTATTGCTGAAGAGAAATTAGAAAAATCCAAAAGTTCTCATTTTATATTTATAGTATATATATTTTTTATTTGTTTCCATTTGAATTTGTCGATGTGTGAGGATTCTGTCATTGTTTATTATAGGGCATTGATGGAGGGGAGATATAGTGGGGATTGATTTGGGGAAGTTGTTTTATGAGGTTGTTTCGTTGAATTGTTCTTTTGGGAAGTCAACAACATTGAACTCATCAGCAATAGAACTCATCAACAAGATGAGGTAAGATTGGTGATTCTCGTCTCACTACTTTGTCAATGGAGAATCATCACCCATCCACGCTCTTGTCCATGGATTCAGGTGCACCTTCTCATGAGGAGTTGGATCTGGAGAGGAATCGGCAAATCATACTTTCTTTCCCGCCAGATATCAACCTCCCCCTGTCAGCAGAACGTATTAGCTTGCCTCCACAGACATGGAATTGTGATCCGCATGATATTCTAGAGGTTGATCTTGGTTCTCAAGGGTATGAAACTGAGAGTTTGATCAACCTGCCCAAAGCTGGAAGCAAGTGGGCGAAGCGAGCCGATAGCAAATGGGGTGCCTGGTTTTTCTTCACTTTTTACTTTAAGCCAGTAATGAATGATCAGTCTAAGGCCAAGGTTATCCGGGACAGCAATGGTGTTTCTGGTTTTGATAAATCTGATCTTAAGGTTGATGTTTTCATGGTTCAACATGACATGGAAAACATGTATATGTGGGTTTTCAAGGAGAGGCCTGACAATGCTTTGGGAAAGATGCAGTTGAGGAGTTACATGAATGGGCATTCTCGCCAAGGGGAACGTCCATATCCATTTAGTGTTGACAAGGGTTTTGTTCGATCCCACAGGATGCAACGAAAGCATTATAGAGGACTTTCAAACCCTCAGTGTGTGCATGGCATTGAGGTTGTTCCCTCGCCCAACCTGATGGGACTGGGGCTGAACGTGGATGAACGCAAAAGGTGGATGGAACTCACTGGCCGAGATTTGAATTTCACAATCCCGCCTGAAGCTAGTGATTTCAGTTCATGGAGAAATCTTCCCAACACAGATTTTGAGCTTGAGAGGCCAACTCCTCCAATCAAGAGTGCTTTAAACCCACACATGAAGAAGCTGCTTAATGGATCTGGGCTGAATCTGTCATGTCCTTTGTCTGACCATGGTAATATTGATGCATTGGACCTGTATCGTGTCAGCGGCAAGAAGAGGAAGGACTCTTTCCCTTATGGAAGTGATGAAGAACCGTACTTGGCTATTAGTCCTTCATGTGATCAGCATTTGGATATGGAAATGCACCAAAGTGAGCCACACTGGTTGAATGATTTCACTGGGGTGATGAAGAATGTTTATGGGCCTGTTACGGCTGCAAAAACCATATATGAGGATGAACAAGGTTACTTGATTTTTATCAGTCTGCCGTGTGTGGACCTTCCCAGTGTGAAAGTGTCTTGGAGGAACACTCTTACACGTAGTATTATAAAGGTTTCTTGCATGAGCACATCTCGAAAGCCATTTATTAAGAGACATGATAGGACATTCAAGCTTGCAGATCTATCCTCCGAACACTGCCCTCCTGGAGAGTTTGTCCGGGAAATCCCGCTCTCAACTCGAATTTCTGAAGATGCCAATATTGAAGCATACTATGATAGGCCAGGATCAGTGCTAGAGATCATGGTGCCAAAACTTCGTGCAGGAGCAGAAGAGCATGAAGTCCGTGTTTGCCTTCGCCCTCATCTGGGAGGGAATGATCTTATGTTAACTTGAGATAGGCATTTAACACAAATTGCCAGTGTAGTAGGGTTGACGACATAGTGTGTAAAACCATAGTTTTTCTTACCCTGTACCATAACAGTGTGATTTATAATAGAAATGTGTGCGTCTCACATTTATCTTTAGCAATTTTAGCTCACTAATTGCCATGGTTAGTTTTTGTGTTCCAATGCATTTTGATTGTAAGGATTATTAATCTTTGAACAAAAAATTATCAACCATACCGTGCTTAGTATATTTTCGATCTACTTGTCTAATCTCTAACCGGATTTGGAAATTTTGATTAATTTTATTATGTCCTTGAATATCTGATTGATAATTTTGCGGTACAAAACTATCTCTTGTTTTGGTGTATCTCAAAATGGGAAGCATTGTCTCACCCGACAGAGTATTTGCTGCAAAGTGTATAGGTCATGCTGCTAGAAATGATTTCTCACTCAGGAAATGCACGTGACTGAGCCCGAGGGTTATAGTGTAATTAGTTATTTTTCCCTCATCCGAAATTGTAAATTTGTAGTGCCGGAGGGTTGAAAATTGATGTGTTGACTTAAGAAATAAAAAATGACAGATATTTTGCATAGCCGATTCGGGTATTATCGGTGTTCCATTTTTCCGGTTTCATTTGAGGCGGTGACGTTGTGAGGCGCCAGGAAAAAGAGATAAAGGATATTTTGGGAATCAGACAGATAAAGAGAGGCAATTACTGAAGTACACATTAGTCCTTTTGTGTGGTGGCCATATAGAGTGGAGTGGGAAGGTGTTTTACTCACGTTTTAGGTGCGCGATAAGATGACTATTTTCTCATATATTCTCTCATATACATATTAGCGGTTTAGTAGACGGAAGAAATTTTCACCCTGGCGAATGGGCTTAGCAAATGGAAAAAAATTTTATTCTTAGAAATAGTATTTTTAATAATGTTATTTTTGATAATAATTTTCTCAGACATGATATTTGAGATGTGTTTGTTATGCAAATTGAATTCTCAAAAATATTTGACAATTTTCTAAAAATACTCTTGATGGAAGTGGCGGTTGGTGGCTAGTCAAGTCGGTGGACAACGATCGGTGATAAGTGACTTTGGGTGATAATAGGAGCATTTTGGTCTTTTTATTGTGACAAATATTCCATTTTCACGGAAATATTAGATTCTTATAGAGAGTAAGCATATTTTGAGAGTGATTTTTCTTCTTAAAAATATAATATTTTCATTAATGTTGTTTCAAACCTCCTATCAAGTATAGGAATATTTTCATATTTTTGAGCATAAAAAATATGGCCTCATACCAAATGCCTCCATTGTTTTTTTTAATTATTTAAATTATCACTGTCCAAAATTCATTTGATTTTAACTAATCTTAATCAAGCCAAGTTAGTCCAATGATATATTGTATTTGAGTTGAGTATGTTAATTAAGTTAATCAAATACATATATTGTAAATTATGATAATTAATTGATAAGTTACTTTCTTTTTAGTACATCAATGATAATAAAATTTGAGCTTATAATCTTTTACTTATTACCTAAGCCCCCTCGTCATCAATACACTCTAGTGGCTTCAATTGATAAGTTACTTCAACTATTAATTATTATTTCCTCCTATTCATTTTAATTGTAATTATTATAATGAAATGTACATGAATTAAGAAAAATAAATTAAGGCTGATTTTTTAAACTTTTTCCTAAACCACGAGAGTACCAATTTTCTTTTGGGGTCAGAAAACGAGAATACCAAAGCAATATCTTTAAAAAACACAGGCTTTGTTTGGATTTCGTATATTCAGTCAATGGCCGAAGAAGTTCGCATATATGAGAGAGAGGGGCTTCTGAAGTTGGGTCATCAAAAGTAAATGGAAAAGGCAAATCCAATTTTTTTAAGCCCACGTTTTGTAAGGCGATCAGTAGGCAAAGAGCCATACTCTTCACTTTGAACCCCAAAAAAAAAAAAGTCATACTGAAAAAATTACTGGCCGAAAAACAAATCATACTGAAAGTGTTAAAAGTGCAATTTAAATACATTTTTTTACCCCCCGAAAAAAGTCTAAAAATTGCATTAAAGTATGTATAGAAATTAATATGAAATCAAATAGTCATGTATAATCGTAAAATTAATGTTTGTTTTTTAAAAAGTTGCTCTTAAAGCTTTATATCTATGATAATTTTAATTATATATTTATATAAATTTAATCTTACTCACGTCAATTATTTGTGCACTATTTATTTATCAAGTTTTGTATGAGAACAATAATCTTAAAAAGGGTTTGGATTTAGTTTTTAGATCAAATGTATTTTGTAATATTGGTTTTGTCAAAACTCGGCCTTAAACACTGATTCAGACGAGCCATCTTTTTACATTTACCAAAAACACAATGCAACTAGGCTCTAAATGAAAAACTTTTGGAGCTATGAAATTAGTAATGTGCCTCTTGACTTTTCTTTTTCAGTGAATAATTATGGGCTCCCTTCTTTAAATGTACAAGATATTCATTGAAACGTTGGTTGCACAAACTTCCCACTGAAAACTATGGGCTCTAGGACCTATAGTTATAGTTACAAAGATATGAGTTTGTTTTAAGCTTCGGTGAGATAAGACCCGCCTCAAAATTTGACATTAGGTAAACCTTTTGGGAGTTTGTCTTTAAATAATTGGAATTTCAAACAGATCGTTTGAAACTAATATAATGAAAAGAAATGTTGACAGAAACCATTTATTTATGTCTACGAACTCACATCATTGTCAGGTTGAATTATAGTGGTTCGAAAAAGGAACTAACCAAAACGGGTTTGCCCAATTATTACCTCTATATTTTTCTTTATCTGCAATTAATAGCTCTCATACAAATCAGAAACTAGCTTAAAAGTTTTAAGCTATTATTGAAAAAAAAAAAAAATTGGTTTACCTTTGAAAGCCGGGTAGACGCAGCGAATGCGATTTATCTTTCAAGCAATGATGTGCAAACATACCAATCAACACATTCATCTCGATGTCTCTTCAAATCCACTGTTAAAAAATATTTGTATTTATTTTAAATTTTTTTAAAGTGCTGTCTCATCGAATCACGCGGCTGCCAAGCTATGTGTCGAGACAACCTACGTACAACTAGCATTTTTGTTATCTTTCATACCAAAAGCAATACAATTATAGTTAAGAGATTTTACATTTTAGCTATTATCCATTCAAAATTCATACATTTCAATGTAAATTTTTAATCATTTAAAAAATGATTTGGTTCTTCCCTAAATTGTCATTCGAGTTTCCTCACAGAAAGTATGATCAACCCTTTTAACCTCATATTGGGAGGTCTTTGTCTTGTAATTTGTAAACCTTTTAAGTGGAGGTTAGAAGGCCACTAAAGTGGAAAATCCAACTTGTTCTCTATAAGCCAAAGCCCCTGGCGAAGAATTTCCCTTTGTTTGATACGCCAACATCTCTATCAGAGAGCTCGTTTTATCTTCCATAACCATTCGACAGTTTTGCTTTAGTAATGGTCCAAAGACTACAATTAATTGGAGAAAACATAGGTCATCCTAATCTGGAGAACTTGTCCTTGGACTCCCAAGATTATCCCTATTTTTCAATTAAGACCTGTTAAGGTTTTAGCTTTGTCTATTTTTAAAACAGTAATAAGGATCGATTATTTCAAGGGTAAAATGGATAGATCACCCTTAAAGTTTGTTAATATAACACTTCACCCCAATCTTTTTTTAATATTGCACTCCACCTCATAAGTTTGAGGATAAGTTAGTTTTAGGAGATACCCAAACTCAACTATAGTTAATAATAAATTATAAGATGATCCATCTTATCTTTTGGACCACATGTGGTTCATTTACATCATGGATTACAGAATCTTAATATTCTTATGGAAAACAATCTAAACTTTTTCTTGGTCTTGAAAAATAAATTTCAATGGAATTTTCATTTTTTAAAAACTTGGGTTCTTCTATGTACAAAAACAGTTGGGCTGTTCCGCTGTGACATGATGGTAGCATTGTGAAAGACCGTTGTTTTGTTGACCGAAATAAAAAAGGTCCGTTGTTTTGCATGAGCCCTTTTCGAGCTAAACCTACTTTACTTGGTAAGCCCGTGAATATGCACAAACCTTTATTATTATTATTATTATTATTATTTCTTTTGCTAATTAAATTGATTTTGCATTGTTTTTTCTTGAACATAAGATTTCAATACACAAATCCTTAAAATCGGAAGTAAGAAGGTTATCATTCCAATTATCTTTCCTTTTCAGTTGGCCTTCAAATTTAATCTATGTTTTCAACTAGGATTAGGATCCTAATGCTTCAAGGTACGCCACAACCACAAGAGATTAAATTAATTTTCTTTTTGAATAAAATAAAAGCAATGACTATAAGAAAAATAAAACAAAGATTAATTCAAAGGGGATTCCCCAATTTTCCGTGTGCTGTTGTGGACTCTTGTTACACAAATAAAAATATTTTAGCTTCGCACCCAAAAAAAAATCACATAAGTTACACATTATATAAAAAAAAATAACGTTATAAATCAAGAATAAAAATCTTAGTCTTCCTGGCGGAATTCTCCACATAAATCTCAACAATTAAAATTTTCAAAGTAAAAAGGAAAAAAAAAGAGAGAGAATAAACTAAAAGTAATTTACAATTTCATTATGGTGTTAATTTCTTTTTTTAATATTAAGGTGTTAAATCATCAGGTAAAGATAAAACAGATTGAACTTTTGTTCAAATATTCTAATAACATAACATATTATAAATACGAAAAAATCCTCATATCTAAAAGGAATCAAAAGTAATTTTTTTGAAAAAAAAAAAAAGGTACATTTTTTCATTAAAGGAAAGGGTAAAAAGAAATTGGTAGTTAGAATAGTGACCGAGGATAAATGTAAATGAATGAATGGGGTCGGGTCAAACCGACCCGGTTGGCGTAACCGCGAGTCCATGACCCACGAAGCCTCTCGCTATAGTGAGACAGCTCCCCACGGTTCTGCTTCTCCCTTCTATCCTGTTCCGCGTTTCTTTTTGACGGGTCGAACAACCAAAAAAGAAAATTAGTTTTTTTTTTTTGGGTAGGAAAATATTAAAAAAAAAAGAGAAGGGAAAGGGTTTGAGGCTGAGAAATATGAATAATATATGGTTGTGTAGATGATATGATATATGATATGATGAAGTGCATCATCACCGGCTCTGGTTCTTTATCCTCTGATGCCTATTCCCAAAGGTACTCTTTGAAGATCCCATTTGATTTTCGATTTGGGTCTCTGTTTTTCTAACCATCAATTTCTTCTTTTTTTAAAATTTTTTTATAAAGAATATTGTGTGAAATTTTATTCAGTTTTCATATTTTTTGAAGATTTATGGGGATCCTGGGGCTAGGGTTAGATATAATTTTCCTTTAGCATTTTTCCAATTGTTCAAGCCCCCTTTTTTGTGTTCTTTCCCCCTAAAAAAAAAAAACCAAATTTCTAGGCTGGGAATTTTTTTTTCCCATTTAGTATTGTTGGGATTTTATTTTTTATATTTTTATTTTATTTTTTTGTGAAGTGGGTGTGTGAGGATTATGTCATCTGATTTATACATCTAGGGTTTTGATAGTGGGGAATTGATATGATGAAGGTGTCTTTAAGGTTGTTTTGTTGAAATTGTGTTATGGGATGGCAACGTTGAATCGACCAGTAGCAATAAAAAACATCATCAACGAGGTGAGGTAACATGGGTGACTCTCTTCTCACTGTTCTGTCAATGGAGAATCATCACCCATCCACTCTCCTGTCCATGGATTCAAGTGCATCTTCTCATGAGGAATTGGATTTGGAGATGAATCCACAAATCATACTTTCCCGTCCACCTGATATCAATTTGCCCCTCTCTGCGGAGCGGAGCCCCCCGCCGCAGCCGTGGAATTCTGATCCCTGTGATATCCTTGATGTTGGACTTGGTACTCAGGGATATGAGACTGAGAGTTTCCTCAACCTTCCGAAATCTGGCAGGAAATGCTCGAAGCGAGTTGATAGCATATGGGGTGCTTGGTTTTTCTTCCGGTTTTACTTTAAGCCTGTGTTGCATGAGAAATCCAAGGCCAAGATTACCAGGGACAACAATGGTGTTTCGGGGTTTGATAAATCTGATCTTAACCTTGATGTCTTCATGGTTCAGCATGACATGGAAAACATGTACATGTGGGTTTTCAAGGAGAGGCCTGAAAATGCATTGGGAAAGATGCAGCTGAGGAGTTACATGAATGGGCACTCTCGCCAGGGGGAGCGCCCATTCCCGTTTAGCGTTGAGAAGGGCTTTGTTCGATCCCATAGGATGCAAAGGAAACATTATAGAGGGCTTTCAAATCCCCAGTGTGTGCATGGCATTGAGGTTGTTCCATCGCCCATTTTGACGGGTCTCGATAAGGAAGAGCAGAAACGGTGGATGGAACTCACTGGCCGGGATTTGAATTTCAAGATCCCTCCTGAAGCAAGCGATTTCAGTTCGTGGAGAAATCTTCCCAACACGGACTTCGAGCTTGACAGACCGCCTCACCCAATTAAGACTGCTCTTAACCCTCACCCTAAGAAACTGCTTAACGGATCTGGGCTGAATTTGTCAACAAATCTGTCTAACCACAGTAATGGTGACAGCATTGATCTATCTCCTGTCAGCGGCAAGAAGAGGAAGGACTTTTTCCTTTGTGGGAATGATGAAGAATGTTACTTGCCTGTTAATCCTCCATCTGACCGGATTACAGATATAGAAGTTCACCCAAGTGAGCCACAGTGGTTGAGTGACTTTAGCGGTGTGATGAAGAATGTTTGTGGACCTGTTACAGCTGCAAAAACCATATATGAGGATGAAGAAGGCTACTTGATTATTATCAGTCTGCCATGTGTGGATCTTCCAAGTGTGAAAGTTTCTTGGAGGAACACTCTCACTCATGGTATTATAAAGGTTTCTTGTGTGAGTACATCTGGGAAGCAATTTATCAAGAGACATGATAGGACATTCAAGCTTACAGATCCATCACCAGAGCACTGCCCTCCTGGGGATTTTGTTCGTGAAATCCCTCTTTCGACTAGAATTCCTGAAGATGCCAACATTGAAGCATACTATGATGGGCCAGGATCGGCGCTTGAGATCATGGTGCCAAAACTTCGTGGGGGATCAGAAGAGCATGAAGTTCGCGTTTGCCTTCGCCCTCATCTTGGGGGAAATGATCTTAATGTTGACTTGAGTTAGGCCCTCATTAAAAAAAATATTGGGGTTGCAAGCATGGTCCGTAAATCATTGCTTTACTAACTTTGTACCTGTGTAATCTATAATACAAATGTGCACCTCACAATTCGTCCCAATTTTTTTTTCCCTTACTAATTGCGAAGGTTTTTTTGGGTCCATGCATCTATTAGCTTTTGATTGTAATCATTCTTTATCTTTGAACATCTATTCCTCATCATTTATATGAAATATGAAATTGTTAAGTCTTACCTTGTCTATGCTGGTATGTTTTGGATTTACTTTTATGATCTTTTGCTGGTATTCAGTGAATAGCATCTTTGTTTTGGATTAAATGCCTTGTTACCTTGAGGGGGTGACTGTGTCTTCCCGTATGGCACCTCCTGTTGTTGTGGTCATTCTGGTTTCGGTCCTTATCTTCTGTCACCATGAATGAGACTGTCAGGCTTACACACTCACAGTATAAAAAACAGGTTAGTATAGGTCAAATGTAAATGATCATGTTTAAGGCACCATATGTCACAGTATCAGTACGATTAGCTTGTTTAAAATTTCAATTTCTTGATGATAGCCTTTTGACTAGAGCATTAAACAAGGTGTGGAAACGTGGCTCATAGTTGGGAGTTTGACAAGCATAAAATTTATAATTCAACAGGTTTATTTAGGCAAATTTCCAATTATACAATTCGTTGCAAATGTTGAAAGTTTGGGTGGCTTTTGAATGGATGTTTACTCTATACGTAGCAAATGTTGACAGTTTGGGTGGCTTTTGAATTCATGTTTACTAAATGTAGAGAGTATTTGCAGAATTGAACCTTGCTATTTTTCTTATATTTTCCTACTACTTACTGAGTTATCAACACAGCATTTAACTTTATTATTGGCAATCCTTGCTAACAGTGGAGTTTGTGACGTGTTTATGTGGGGTTCCATATGAATTATTGCAACTTCTTGGCGCAAATAGTGTAATTTCTCGTATATCAAATCCAATGATCCAATTGGTCGAAATTGAAGTCAACTTCCATCAAGTGCACTAGTGTGCGGTATAATTTTGAAGGAGGCTGTGCAGAGGGCCTCTCTTTCCACCATTCTCATAGCTAATCTAATCCATGGACATGTAGCATTTACTTCTTGTATTTTACCACGAAGGAGGTCTAAGACCACGTGTGGGGAAGAGAAAAATAAAGCAGAACAACTTTGATGAGATTTGAACACACAAAGTCTAAGAACTTGCTGTGCCTTTATAGCATTTTATTATCCGAATTCGGATATCTTTGGTTTTTCTCAGACGCTCCTCCTTCCGATATGATTTTTCTCTTGAAAAATTTACATGCCTTGATGAAAAATGGCACAATTTTTAACCACTGCAATTCCACCAAAAATTTAAACAATCTTTTGAAATAATATCATTTGAGCAAATAAGTTTTAAAAAACTAATAATTTCTCCCATACTTGGTGACCTTGTTCTCAGTCAAATAATTTAGAGTAATGATCTTATAGTCTCCGGTTCACCATAAATTTTACACATCGCAAGATTTCAACTATTCAAAACATAATTTATAATTATAATATATAAATGTTATAAGAATCACTGGTTATTATATTATATTATATTATAATTATCATTGTGTTGAATTTACCATAAATGAGTTTATATTGTCATTTTTCAATAATTTAACATGCTTTTAAATTATTATTTTATTTATTTAAAATTGCAAATGGTCCCATTTTACAAATTTTCTAGAATTGTAAAAACTTTAAAATAAATGCACTTCCGAAGGTAAACTACAATACTGACAACAGTTGTCCGTATATAATTTTATTTTATTCTCACCACACTTATTATTTGCATTTTATTTTTTAAAATGCACATTTAATATTAGAGCTTCATATCCGACATTTTGATTCTATGAATGATACTTTAGTTTAGTATCATTTTCGTCTATAATTTTATTTTTTTACTCATTTATTCCCTAATATGCATATCATAGGCTTTGGTCTCCCGACTGGGTGTCATCTGCCCTCTAAATATTGCAGAAGATGTGAATTCAAATTTTATTTAGCTCCTTGCCACTTGAGTTTATTAGCAATTTGATCACTTCACAGTTAAATTAACTATCAATAGGGTCCTGACGTTGAAACTTCGAATTGAATACCATACCATGTCAATTTTATGGTGTAAATAGAATTGGAAGAAGCTAACTTACTTTACTAATATTGTAAAAATTGAATATGGTCCTGACTTTAAAACTTCGAATGAATACCATGTCATAAATGTCAGGAAGCAGCTCGCTTCCGTTACTTAAGTCAGTGAAAACTGATAAGTTAGGCACATGCCTAAACAATATTTTTCCGCAAAAGGTGTTGTCAGACTAATACTTCGCAGCGCAACTGGCTAAAGACAGTATCATGAATTTAACACCTCAGACGGTAAAATAACTCTAAACGGGAAGTGTATATAAATATTTCAGCAGCCTCTGTCCACTGAAATACGTTAAACAATAACACAAAGCTTAGAGTACACAATCAAACGAAAATACTAAAAAGGTTGTCTTTGATACGGACTAAAACCATGCAATTAAGTTCAACAAAAAAGCATCAAATAAAGATAACTTATCAAAAATAAATCATAGATCAGCTACATAGAAAGCAACTACGCTTAGTCCACTTCCTCAATCTTTGGGCCAGCACCACTTCCACCAGAAGGAGCATAATCCTCATCTGCACCACCGACATCTGGACCAGCACCACCTTGGTACATCTTGGCGATGATTGGATTGCAGATGCTTTCCAATTCCTTCATCTTATCCTCAAACTCATCTGCCTCCGCAAGCTGGTTGCTGTCCAACCACTGGATAGCTTGCTCAATGGCGTCCTCAATCTTCTTCTTGTCAGCTGGACCAAGTTTTCCTCCGATCTTATCATCCTTCACGGTGTTCCTCATGTTGTAGGCATAGTTTTCCAAAGCATTCTTGGCCTCAACCTTCTTCTTATGCTCTTCATCCTCAGATTTGTACTTCTCAGCCTCTTGAACCATCTTCTCAATATCTTCCTTTGATAGTCTACCCTTGTCATTGGTGATAGTGATCTTATTCTTCTGGCCAGTAGTTTTATCTTCAGCAGAGACATTCAAGATACCATTGGCATCAATGTCAAAGCACACTGTAATCTGTGGAACACCCCTGGGGGCAGGAGGAATGCCTGAGAGTTCAAATTTGCCCAACAAATTGTTATCTCTTGTCCTTGTTCTCTCACCTTCAAAGACCTGGATCAACACACCAGGCTGGTTGTCAGAATATGTTGAGAAAACCTGTTCCTTCTTTGTTGGAATTGTAGTGTTCCTTGGGATCAGGACAGTCATCACACCACCAGCTGTCTCCAAACCAAGTGAGAGAGGGGTGACATCCAGGAGAAGAAGGTCCTGAACCTTTTCATTGCCCTCACCACTCAAGATTGCAGCCTGAACAGCAGCACCATAGGCAACAGCCTCATCAGGATTAATGCTCTTGCACAGCTCCTTTCCATTGAAGAAATCCTGCAAAAGTTGTTGAACCTTGGGAATTCTGGTGGAACCACCAACAAGGACAACATCATGGACACTTCTTTTGTCCATCTTAGCATCTCTTAAACATTTCTCAACTGGCTCCATACACTTCCTGAAGAGATCCATATTGAGCTCCTCAAATCTTGCACGAGTAATGGGGGAGTAGAAATCAATTCCCTCATACAAAGAATCAATTTCAATGGTGGTTTGGGCAGTAGATGATAGGGTTCTCTTTGCCCTCTCACAAGCAGTCCTCAACCTCCTAAGTGCTCTGGGGTTGCCACTTATGTCCTTCTTGTTCTTTCTCTTAAACTCTTGAACAAAGTGGTTCACCATTCTGTTGTCAAAATCCTCACCCCCAAGATGGGTGTCTCCAGCTGTGGCTTTCACCTCAAAGATACCCTCCTCAATAGTAAGCAAAGAGACATCAAATGTACCGCCGCCAAGATCAAAAATCAAGACATTCTTCTCGCCAACGCTTGTTGCCTTCTTGTCAAGACCATAAGCAATGGCGGCAGCAGTAGGCTCATTGATAATTCTCATGACGTTAAGACCAGCAATAACACCAGCATCCTTGGTTGCCTGACGCTGAGAATCATTAAAGTAAGCAGGGACAGTAACAACAGCATTCTTCACAGTAGAGCCAAGATAGGCCTCAGCAATCTCGCGCATCTTCATGAGCACCATAGAAGAGATCTCTTCTGCAGCAAATTGCTTCTCTTCCCCCTTGTAGTTAACCACAATCATTGGCTTCTCAGCAGCGCCAGCAATAACCTTAAAAGGCCACAATTTAACATCACTCTGAACAGAGGGATCACTGAATCTACGACCAATCAACCTCTTGGCATCTGAGAGAGAGACACAAAGCAAATTATAAGCATGCCATCTAGTACTATACACTAATACACTAACTAATATATATACACAAAGCAAATTATAAGCATGCCATCTAGCACTATACACAAACTTTCAATCTATTGAGAGGAAAATCTGGACTTGAAGCATAAAACAAACGTCAAACCAGATCAATGAGAGATTTACAACAATCAATGCCATTCAAATTTAGTGATTTAGAATGATGCGTCATAAATATTGAAATTAGTGAAGATTTCCACGACGCAGTAGATCTAGAATCACGCATCTTTTCATACATATTGAATAATCCATACAAGGTCAAGATCTTGACTAGGTTCACATAGAGCTTTCAATCAATAAATTACATAAAATAATCAATATAATTTACATTTAAATATCTCTACACAATTTAAACTATCATAATATATCATGAAAATCATATCGAACAACGCTATTCCTTAAGCAAAACGATAACATACAAAAGAGAAAGTTCAAGACAAAAGAAGTTGCATGGCGTAGCAGATCTCACCGAAGACGGTGTTGATAGGGTTCATGGCGACCTGGTTCTTGGCGGCGTCACCGATGAGACGCTCCGTGTCGGTGAAGCCGACGTAAGACGGCGTCGTTCTGTTACCTTGGTCGTTGGCGATGATCTCAACGCGGTCATGCTGCCAAACGCCCACGCACGAGTACGTCGTTCCAAGATCGATTCCGATCGCTGGTCCCTCTCCTTTTCCGGCCATTATGGTTTAACTGGTTGTGTTGTGCTGCGTCGGCGAGAGAGGGAGAGAGGAGAGATCTAAGAGTGAAGACACAGCGTAACCACTGTGTTTCGAGATTCAGTGCGAAGAGGGAGAGCGAAGGTGCTAAAAGTTAGCTTATATAGCTAGGGTTTGGATTCCTTCTAGAATGTTCCTTCTGTCTACTAAGCTCTTACGAGCCGTTGGATTTGGGTTGGCATAATTTTCACGTTTGGAGTTTGCAGATCTGAATTTTCCACATCGTGGGCCCGTGGCGGCCGTGACTCTCTCCCACTTTTCAATATTCATTAACACCGTTTTCTTATTTAAGGGATTTTCATTTTCTTGAATTTTTATTTGAAGAATCTATACAAAAGAAGAAAAGGTAAATTTTATTGACTTTTTTTTAAGATTAAATAATATTATATATGACATATCTTAATTTTTAAAAATGTATATTAATCTCTTTTAAGATGTAGATGATCTTATATATAGCAATATTGTATTTTGTAAAATATGATATTAAACGTCCTTATAAATATAATACTAACTTCCCTTAAAAATAGGTTAGTGTAAGCATAAAAAATCGAGAGATGCTGTATGTAAAATTACTTAACTTTTATGGAAGTTAGTGTAATTTATCCAATATATATATATATATATATGAAAATTTCTTTGATACCATCATAAAATTTAAGAGTATTAGTGCTCTTTAGTTATTTGTGATTAAGAATTTGTCATGTGTCTCACTAAATTAAATTACCAAATTTTTAAAATTATTTTTTAATTATATTTAAAATCTATAAAACTTGTGACTAAATCATAGCTGTTGAATACAAAAAAACACTAGTACCCTTAGAAAAACATAGGTACTAAAGAAAAATCCTTTATTTATATTTATGGTTTTTTTTTAATTGCTCAACTAGAATTTTAGTCAGAAATTAAGTGTCTACATGATATAATATGGTTAGTAATATGTGAATGAAAAAGTGAATCTTATCATATCTAATGTGCATGTTTGGGAACTCTCAGGAATAGCTTTTTTTATAAAAAAAAATTATTTTGAAAATAAAATCTTGTTTTGGTAACTTTTATTGAAATGGATTATAATCACTTTCAAATAATTTAAGCTATTTTGGGGGAAAAAAGTGGAAGCTATAATTTAGATATTTTTTATTAAAAGTTATTTGTACAGTATATATAATGTTATATTTTTATTAAATTGATCATAAGTATTAAATATTATATAATATAAATAATTATTTTATATCCTTTTTAGTAATTTTATCATATAAAAGTAACTTTTTTCAAATAATCAAAACAAAATAAATATCTTAAAATCATTTTTCAGCTAGTATCCAAACATAAATTAATTATCAAATAATCGATTATATAAAAAAGTAATTATACAAATAAATTATTATTAAAATAATTTTAATCTTACAACTTTTTCAAATATATACAATATCTATCACATCTAAATTGTTAAATAGTTTTTAATTATGATAAAAAAATTTATAATAACATCTAAATATAAAATAATTTCATATTTCTATTTATGTTTTTTTATTATTTAGTGATTACACATATTTTGAGACAAATGGCATCTAACTTTGTCATTTATTTATTTATTTATTTATTTATTTTTGTCAAAATCACATATATGCTCCTAGAAGTGGCAATCAAGCTTAAGTTAAGTAGAACCACTAGGATGACTAAAACTCTCTTTTTCGAGTTTTAACGCAACTATATATCTGCTCCAGTCTCAACCTGAGGATGATGAAATATAGCGCTGGAGAGCTAAAAGAAGAGGGGGATAGAGCTCTACAAAAAAGAAAGGCAGTATGGCTAATGCTAGTGGTGAAGAGGGGGGTTTAGTGTCTAAATTTAGATCAATCTAGTTAATTCATTCCTATATTATGGTATTTATAAGAGGTGGGGGAGGTACGTACCATAAATGTGATGTACATGTCAAGGAGTGGATTGAGGGGAGGGGGTGAGAGATTGGTGGCCAAATTGAGGAGAAGCGTGTGAAAAAATAAACTTGGGCTAGTGAATTGAATGCCTAGACAAATCAATATCCAATAGTCGAATCCTAAATCTCTAGTCAAGGTAGAACAGTCCCCTACTAGTTGATTTACATGCTCATTAGTAGCTTTGTCATTTGGTTAAGTTGCATGTTGTTGATATGCTGCTGTGTACCACAAGATAGACTATCACTAAGTTGATCTGCACCACATACTACGCTTGGATGTTCGATGTTTGGTATGTTGGGCAACCACATGTTTAGCACATTGGTTCCATAAAATATGTAACTATGATACTATTGTTAGTGGTTTAAACTTTGTGTCAGGTACCGATTCTTCTCTTTATATAACTAGTTTGAAAGGTGGTTTAGATGTTGTTTCAAAATGAAGATTAAAGACTGAGCTCATATTTACCATAATGTATATATATAATGTGATATAAAATCACCAAATGTCCTAATACTTATTATCTAAACTTGTATAGCTTTTATTGGTTATAATTTTAAGCTTAATTTATATTGCATTAATTTTTCCAATTTTTCGGATGTACTTAAGCTGTCAACCTTGAAGTTTAATCAACAAATATTTATTTGAAAAGAAACGGTCAACCCAAACCTACAAACTTATTTTTGGGTCCAGAACCTACAAAATATTGTGCCACTGTGTGACAAAAGTCGGCTCAGACCAAACAATAGTCTCATAGAGACTGGGCCCAATGGCTTAACCATCTGCTTGAGTTCTTGTACTAGTTTTGGGAAAACAATGCAGTATCAGGCCTATGCACTTTCTCGGCCAATCCTTTCCCCAAAAAATTTGAATATTTGGATTTTTTGATACTCTTTGTCCAAACTATCAGTCCATGAAAGCCGAAAAAAATAAAAATAAAAAATAAAAAGTCTAAACTATCAAAAAATCACTATACAAAAATTTTGAATTCTGACTAATTTAGTTTAAATTAAACCAAGTTAATTCAAAAATAATATTTTATTATTATTATTATTATTATTATTATTATTATTATTATCATCATCATCATCATTAAAACTCAAACTTAAAATTCAGATTTATTTAAAAAATAAATATCAAATCACTTTCAGCCATTAATATAAAAGAGTCCTTTCTAATTTTATTAATATCCCTCGTTAGAATCTAAATCATAGTTTATCAAAAATTAAATAAACTCAATAGGCATCAAATAAGTATCCATAAAGTCAATCTTGAATTAGAGTCAAGCTGTTTATATTTTATAAAATCATAAGCCATTGATTTTTTATCAATATGCTTTAGAAATGCCAATTTCGAGAAAGTTTTCCACAAATAAACAAATGCCAATGTTCAGGTTTCATGAGCATCGATTTGTTGAATTTTGATATATTCATAACATAAAGTTTATTTTTACAATCAGCTTATTATATATACTTACTTCATTAAATCTATTTGATTCTTATCATAATTATCTCAAAAGTCATTGAAAAGATAGAATCTAATTGGTTGATAATATAAAATACTTTATAGTGATAATATATCAAAATCCATCTAAATTTTATGCTTTACCTAAATGGTGAAAATGTATGCTTTTCCATAACAAGAAGATTGTGAAATATCATCAATTATGAATGACATTTATATTGTTAATGTAAAATGTTTTATACTATTGTTAAATTATATATTATTATATATATATATGATATTTTATAAAATACTTGTAAGAGTAAATTTTGTTGACATAATAATATATAATTAAATGACTGTTGTAAAATATGTTTTTGGTAAATGGCTGTTATAAATATTTTTATATTAATAATATTTCAAAATTAAAATTATGACAATTTGAACACCTTTGTTATCCAATCTGTTACTTGATTTTGATAATATTTATTTCACCATAGCTCTCCCAGATGGTGTGCTGAATTATTGTGATATAATTTCTGTTCTCCTTTTACTCATATATCCAAAAAAAAAAAATAATTCTCAATGTGCAATGCGTGGACAAAAAGTAGCAAAGTGCAGTGGTGATTTGTCGATATATAACAAATATGTGGAAAATATATTTTTTAATATTAAATTAAATATTAAATTGGTGATGAAATTGAAATTAAAATTAAATATAAAAACAATTGTTGTTTTGGTTTGATAAAATAATTATTGTACTATATCTATTGTTCTTTATTGATATGTTAAATTAAGAGTGAATGTTCATTTTTTGGTATTTAAAGTTATATAGTGCTTCAGTTTAATTCTTGAAATTAAAAAAATTAACAATTTAGTTTATGAAATTTTAAAAAGTAATTTAAATTAATTCTTTTGAGAATTTAAATTAGTCTCTATAGTTCAAATTTTAGTTGAGACAATAGTTCATATTTAAGTATATGACAATATTCAAATTAAATTACCTTCAATAAAAGAATATCTATGAAAAAAAGAAAAGAGTTTATCCTTACAAACATTATTTTACAATTAACTAGATTAAATTATTAAATTTTTAATTTTAAAGAACAAAATAAATATTCTCTCATTTAATTAATGTATTTATTATTTAAAAAAGAGAACCGATATTGTTTGGGTTTTTAAAATTCCAAAGAAAAGTACTCACCACTGATTTCGTGTACGATAAAAAATTTTACGAAAAAACCCGGGATCATTTTGTCTTATCATTTTCGTAATGGATGTGCTGTGCATTTTGATGGATCTGACTCGTAATTCAAAGCTATATTATATGTTCACTCCTAAATTTTAAATATTTCAATATTTTTTTTATTTTTTATCAATTATTTTATTTATTTCATTTTTTTTATATTTTTTATATTTTTCTCTTTTTAGATGTCTAAAAGTATCTACGTGATACAAAAATTATTTCTATAATCCAATTGACTGATGAGTCTTTCTTTTCATTATTTATTGTGATTTGATCCTTCCAAAGACAGTCATGCAAAGTTAACTATATTTATGGAATAACTATGCTGATTCCACAAAAATTATAAAAGGTGACTGATTTTTTTTTAAAAAAAATAAATTGTAAAATATATAGTGGATTTTGTTTGAACGAATTTTTCTAAATTTTCTTTTGTGTTTTTTTTTTATTTTAAAATCTTTTGGAAAAGGAAATTTTAACTTATATTTAATTATAAAATCAATTCATATTTAGATGTAATATAAAAAGATCTTTTTTATATTTAAATAATTTTTTTATGTTATATTCTTTTTAAAGATCAAAATTATATCTTATAAAAATATTTTTTCAAAATTTTCAAGTAATTTTATTTTTTAAAAATCATTTCAAAGTGTTAAAAAATATTGAAAATACTTATTTTCATTAAAAGAAGGTTGTTTCTTACTCAAAATAAACACGTCTGAAAATAGCTAAATGATATGATATTATTTAACCACATGTTTTGATTTGTGTAAAAAAAAGGTATTATCTTTTATGCCACACCCTAATATTTTATTGCCACACCCTTTTAATTACTTTCATTTTGATATTCCTAAAATATCTTTAACTAAAAATCATGTTAAACTTTTATTTACTGTCACTCCCATATTCTAAAATCTAAATTATATTTAATAGTTTACTAATTATTAAATACAAAAACAATTATTTTTAATTGACAAATTTACAAATTTTAAAATAAAATTAATTTATTAATAAAAAATTAATTATTTTTAATATGATATGAAGAGAGTGTTATATTTTTGTTTGATCAAAATTAATAGGTTATTTAAATTTTATTTTACTATTTTTTTATACAAATTAATTATTAGATTTAGATTTTTTTTGTGTTGAGTTGAGAGTATAATTATAGTCAATTTTTATATTTAATATTAATTATTATGATTATTAAATATAATTTTGGAATACAAGAGTGACAATAGATAAAAAGTTAAGATAAGTTTTAATCTCAAAAATTTTAAAAAAAAAATTGATATCTAAAATATATAAGAAATACAATCTCGAAAAATTAAAAAAAAAAATCTTGAAATCATATGAAATAGAGGTAACACACCTTGTAATATTACCTTGTCTCAAATGGTGAAAGGAATCTTACTTTCTTTTTGTGAAAAAAAAAAAGTGATCAAAAGCACTCAAAGTGTTGAAAAATAAAAAGAACTCAAAGAAGACCAAGAGTTTATGATAAGTAGTATTGGAGATAAATAACTAGAAATTTATATCAGGAAAAATATCAAATAAGATTCTATTACAAAAAGCTTTGATTTAGTTTGTAAATGAATTGAATTTAATATGGGCTTGATTTGATAGGTTAATTTTATTTTAAAATCATTAAATTAAAAATGGTTAATTTTTATATTTAATATTAGATAGTATGATTATTAAATATAATTTAGAATATAAAAGTGGCAATAGATAAAAGTCTAACAAAATTTTTAATTAAAGACATTTTAGGAATATCAAAATGAAAGCAATTAAAAAGCTGTGGCAATAGATATTAGGGTGTGATAATAACCACTCCATCTTTTATATAAATATCTCACGAGGTTTAATTTAAGTTGCCATTTCATCCACTTCTATGTGTCTATTTAGTTTTTTTTTTTTTTAGTATTATTGTCATTTGAGAGTTTCAATAAAATATTAATTTTTTTCTAATTTTACCCTTAAGAGAGAAAGAGAGAGAGAGAGAAGAAGAAGTGAGGAGTGTAAACAATAATTTAGTCGAACTAAAATAAATTTTTGTATATTTAAGTCATTTTAATGATTTCTTAATCTATATGATAAAACCTAAAAAAAATTAAAAATGGACAAAGGTAGTATTAGTTATAAGATAGATTAAATTAAATGGTAGGCCATATAAATTCATTATATTTTTAAATAGGTTTCTATATTTTTAAAATTTATAATTGGGTCTTTATATTTTAATTTTTTTTTTAAATTAGGTCTCACTGTCAATTGGTCATCCAATCTCCCTTACACCATACACACATGGCCGTTATCATTGCTAACGTGTTAACGATTTAATGAGTTGGCTAGCCACATAATTAACTTGTTCCATGTCATCATCTCAAAATCATATAGATATAAAATTAGGGTTTAATAAAATTTGGTAAAATTTTCTTCGCCGCCTCATACCAACCTCTTTCTATCTCTCCCGGCATCCCTCTTTAATTTCATTTTAACATTGAGTTATAGCTGCGACATTTTAACATTGAAATAATAGAGATTCCATCCCTCCTTCAATTATTTGATCGTGCAAGTTGCTTACATGGGTTTTTATATGGCATACCAGACACGAGACACAAAATCATGTCAACCATCCATATTTAGGTGTGCTTATTGCAAACTTGCTTTGTTATTTTTGTGCAACACTTACCCAATAGGTGTTAGGTAATGCCAAAGGTGCTGTGATTGTTATCTCAGTATTCCTATGCAGAAATCTTGTCATCGTTGTTTGCATATGTAGGGGGCGCCACAATAGCCATTATATGTGAGAGTAACTTCATATGGAGAAAAAAATATTTATTCTTGCAGCAAAGCAAGGATGACTGAGGCCTGGTATTTGATTGCTTGATTTTTTCGATTCTTTGCCAGAAGCAATTGATTAAGTTAACATGAAAGAGATGTAGAATTAAAAAAAATTTCAAGGTTTGGACGAATCTTAGCTCATGCCTCCAATGGTATTTTTCTAAACTTTGGGAGCTAGGGTTTCATTTGAGAAATGGGTTCAAAATTATCTAACTCACGAAACCGTTTGCTTGCCAACAATGATAACAGCTATGTATGCTTGGTTAACGGAGATTGGATGACCAATTAATGGCAGCATTGACAGGGACCTTATTTTAAATAAAAAATATTAAATAATAAAGACTAAATTAAAAACTTATATAAAGTATAGGAACCTATGAAGCACAAATATAGATATAGTACATGGATGCTATACTAGACGGATACATAAATATGATAATATTTAAAAATTATAAGATATAATATGACTATAATATAACATATAAAATTAATGAAAAAAATAAAAACATAAATCTTAAATTAACATAAAGGAATAATAATTTGAATATTAACATAAATTCTTGTAAACATATTAAAATATATTTATTTTATTGATTGTTTTAGATTTTTCATTTATATAGGTATAAAAATGTAAAAAAAAAAATTAAAATATAATTAAAAGTATTTGTAAAATATCTAACACGACACATATTAGATACGGATACGGTGACTATTTTAAAGTATTCCTGTGGCATAAAATATGTTGAAACTATAAAGATCCAAAGGTTAATTTATCCTATAATATATATTATTTTAATAATAACTATATTTTTATCGAAAGTATGTACATGTAGAGTAATATTACTTATTTCTGAAAGTAGCTTAAATGCATCATGTATTGAAACTATATGCTTGTTAGACAAGCAGAAAATAGATGAACAGCGAGCAAATATACCCTTAAGAATGATCTCATCCTTAATCCCTATTAATTAATCATGCAGATTCTGTCATCATGCTCATGTGAATAATTAATTAACATCAAATCAACGCACTTTTGTCCTGTGAGTAATTGGCTAATCATATGCAAGTTGAAAGGCTACTATTATTTAATTTTTCATTTGTGCAAATCCAAATTATGATTTGGGCAATAGCTACTCTCTTATAATTTTTACCTAAATCATGCAAACAGAAATCTAATCATGTACTACTTATAATAATCAAATGGATAAAAGTAAAAGTACTAATATTTTAGCTGGAGCAACTCCACACCGGCAGATATTGTAGTATCTGTTTAAGTAAGGAGTAGGATCCACCTGTACATGTTGTTGTCTCATTGGTTTGTGCAGGATCGAATGCCTTTGTAATTAACTGTTCATACTTCATGGAGTTTTTGGCAAAAGGAAAAAAAAAGATGAGTGCAGTCAACTTAGCTGCTATTCCTGTACGTACAATTTGAGCTGTATATGAAGGGAGATTCTCAGGTGAAGCATTTGTGAAGTGCTCCACAGTAAAGTGCTGACGTGGATGAATAGTAATCTTACATGCGATGTCTGAGTAGTAGCAGGTCAAACTTCTTTTAGATGGGTTAAAATATATTAGTGAAGTACACCATTTTATTTAGTGATAAAACCTTGTATGTGGGCCTTTTTTAAAAGATAATAATAATAATAATAATAATAATCCTTTGAAACCACATAAAATTAAAAAAGAAAAAAGTAAAAAAACCCAAAGTCAATAGCCATGTCACCGTCGATGAACATATGACGCTGGTGGTATGCATTGCCGGGCATCCGCTCCTCCCATTTGTGCCCCCTTCGTCCTATTTGAAGGTCATCCACCGTATGCCAATTCCATGCCTTCAACCTTCAAAAACTAATAATCACAAATCTATTAAAATTTTTTATCTCAAAAACAGCGCACTTCACAAGTCAATTAAAAAAATACCCATCCTGCAGTCCTCCCCAAGTCGCCCCTCCTGTGTGAAAAGTTGCAATAGCAACTAGTTCCAAAAAGGTTCCCACATTGCGAATCACTGACCAACAAAGAGCAACATAGTGGGAAAAATAAAAAGTCGTTAAACATCAATAGCTCACAATGGTATGTTTCACTTGAAATCAAGCGACCGCTGCGACTCTTCCCTAATGACGCGTTCTCCACCTTCGACGTTGCTGCCATCGCCTCCACCAGCGGATGCGGTGGTTAGCCGTCGAGCTCTTCGTTGTTCCCCTTTCCCTTTCCCTTTCCCTTTTTGTTTTGTTTTTCTTTTTTTTTTTTTATTGGGTTCAACACTTGGCTAAATGGTGAGTTTCATTAGTTGGTATCAATACTAAGCCTAATCGATAAGTTTCACTAACACAGTTATAAACATTTTAATTAAGTTTGGCCTAATACTGGCCCTATTCTCCACATGTGACATTACCATTGGCACATATCAGCACTTCACGATGAAACACTTCACAAATGCTTCACCTGAGAATCCTCCATATATGAATACATAAAAAGCATTACTTAAACACATACGCACATCACAGAATCCTTGACAATATATATCGTGCTTCTATATCTCTCTATGTATAGTTAGAAATCCAAGTATCCAACCACTGCATTTGTTTATCGTTTGCATTACTTGAATGGAAGCGTGTTGCAGGAAGCTTTTCGAATCTAGGGTGAGGCATGCATGATTTTAGAGATCAGGCTCTTGTAACCATATGGTGATTTACATCCTCACATGAAACGAGGGAGCCGTGTGAGAGTTATATTGCTTGGAGAATGTGTGGTTAAGAGCGTATATCTACCCCTTCAAAAGTCGCAATCGTGGGGACTGGGGACTGTACGCCTCACACTGTAGCATAGCAACTAACATTTATCATGCCTACGGCCAAATGGATGAAAGAAAAACCAGGCTATAAAGCGCTATTATACCAAACATAACCTCTTACCAAAGGAGAAAGAAAAAGGTATATATCATAATTAATGCTTATTTGATTTTCTAGCAATGGCGCATCACTAGCTAATAAGTAATAAAATAGGTCGACAAGTTCTTAGTTTTTGAGAAATTTTTAAAGATTCTAAATCTAGAGTGTGCTCAACAAATTTTATATATGAAATTCATCCATGAAAACTTATCTCCCTCTCCCCCCCAAATTTTTATCCCATCAAACACACTATTAAAAAAAGTTTTATATACTTTGTATTATTATTATATAATGGTGTTTCATATTACTATAAAAATGTTATTAAAATGGAAAATAAGGATGACCTAGGTGCATATTATACAGGACAGGTTAATAACTTTCTATATATCCTAGAATATGTAAAAATTCACTTAATTCTTGAACTAGGTTAATTAATAACAATGGTGTTATTTGATCATAAATTTTTTAGACACCCATCGATATCTAAAGAATAATATATAAATAAGTGTTGATTTCAATTAAATTATTCGTGAATTTATTTATATAAAAATATTGAAAACTATTTGTTTATCGGTGAATTCTGTGAAAGATTTTTTTTTATTATTAATTATTTTACCACATTTATCATATTAATCAGAACATAACTAAAATTTAGAACCATTTACATGCTGATTTCCAAATATCTAAAGTGGTGTCTTAAACAAAGTAAAAAACCATTTCTTAATCAACAAAATGGACAATGAGTCCAATTAAGGCATACTTGTTATGTAAATAACACCAGTCAAATCAATTGTATTCAAAACACTTTTTTTCAAGCTGATACTTGTTATATAGCCACTTGTGCATTTGGCCTACAGAGAAGTTGACTTCACTATGGCCGCCCATGGAACCCAGTACCCTGGGTTAGAGGGAGCTCTATCCACGATCAATAATGACAGGTGTGGGTCATGCGTATTCACTCTCGGTGCATATACGGATTTGAGTGAATAGAGATATAGCAGTTACCAGATTGGACATCATATATCTTAGTAGCTCCACAAGAATTCGCCGTCCAAATTAGAACACGTAACTATAGTTCTGTAATTCTCGCAGACTTTTAATTTGGGCTAGGAAGGGAGATTCAATATATAAATGATCATATATAACTGATCCACTTACTCTTAGTCTATGCATTAAGCGAGTGTGTCATTTTCTTTCACGTAAGCTTCTTAATCACAGGAGTCCAACTTGAGTTTCTATGTTGTAACCCTTTCCAATTCCCTCCATCAGCATCCTTTCCTTATAGCAAATCCAGATGAAAGTTATTTTGGGAACATTGAGTTTTTGTAATGGGAAAGTTCCATCAGTTTGAGATTTGTGGCTTCTAGTTTCCAGCGGAGTTCTAATAGTAACTTATAACAGGGAACAAAGTAACATCATTTACATACCCAAGAGAACTAGATTGTAGTTATGTATAAGATTAACCAAAAATACGATGGGTCATGACAGTCAAACTAGGGTCATGAAAGTCAAACTAGTTGCTACCGAGTGTCTGATTAATCATAAGGCCTACATAATCTTACGGTCAGCCATCTTTCGGTTTGTGGGTTAATTGTGGCTCACTCATTTGTTTCCACTTTGTAATCTACGCATACGGCGCGCAAGCGAATTCGGACTGATTCCATGTTCGATTATTACCTCATGATATGTGGCCAGCCACATAACTAATCATTTACAACACAATGTCACGTTTTTTCAACTCCTCCTTATGAAGGTAGTGGTTTAGGGAGGTTAAAACATATGTAAGATCACTCGGATGGTCAAATGGATATGGAGCACTATAAAGATAAGCTACAACGGGCGACGCAAGCACCGTATCAAAAAGCATTTAAAAAAATTAGCAGGTGCATGCATGGCCAAAAATATAGATTAATTCAATTAACACCAAATTTCTTTGGAGACTATATTATATTGATTCAAATCCCATCATATTGCTTTGCCAGCCGATAACATATTTGAATGCTGCGGGCCAATAGTTCATAACTTATTGGATAAAGTTTCATTTATCTTTCTCACATTTTATAATAATTTCAACTTAGTCTCAATTTTTTATTTTATTTATATTTCTAACATTTTCAAAATATCATAATCTTATTATTTCAACATTCAAATTATAAATGAAAAAAATTAATATAAAAATTAAATTATAATATAATGATGATGTGTTCATTATTTATTTAAATATAATAATATTATTTACCATCATTTTTCTTTATATTTTTTGTAATATATAAAAATTTTTCTTTTTAATTTAAACTCCCTTAACATTTAATTAATTTTTTTTAATAAAACTCATATCTGAAATTTTTTTTTAGAGAATTAAAGGTAAACAATCTTTATTAGCGGTGTTTGGATATCATGGACATCCAAATTTGATCTTAATATTAGTTTTTTTATATATAATTTAAATATCTATCAAAACAATAAGATTGAAATATTTTCAAAATATCAAAGACATAAATAAAATTAAAAAATTTTTGAGAGCATAGGGGTAAGAGACGTACGTAAATGGGGATTTCCCTTACTTTTGCTATGATTCGATTATCTAATTTGGGAAATGAGCGGCGTTCTGACAAGAAGCGGAGTCGATTTCGTATGGTTGGTATGCATATTATATATTGAATTATTTACTAAGTTGGAAACTAAAGCAATTTTATCACATTTTATTTTTGGACAATTGTGCATGCTGATGCAGAAAAACAACCAATCGTTTCTTGGTGGGGATCCCACTAATTTGAACCAATAACGTTCTTTTTATTCTTTTTTAAAATTTATTTTTGCTTTTTTTAATCCAAAAAAATTATGAGCAAGGTAAATACATTGTCTTACAACTATAATGGTCTGTGTGATTCGCTTGATAAGATAAGATTTAATAAGATAAAATTTGATAGTATAAGATCTGATTATATAAAATTTGATAAAATTTTAATATGTAGTTGATATATCATTGTATTTGTTATATTATATAAAATATAACAAGAAAAAAGAGCTTATAATAACATATACTTTTTATTAATTATTTAATTAAAAATAAAAAATTAATATAATTGTTCAAATATTTATTATTTTGATTATAATTATTTTTGTTTGTTATATACAAATATAAATATAATTTATAATGAAAATTATTTATTATTTATTTATATTTTTTAAATAATTATTTTTTTCATAATTATTTTTAAAAATTATTTATATTATTTATAATTATTAATATTTTTTAATGATGAATGATTATTTATATTTTTTATATTAGTTTATATAGTTATTTTATATTAAATATTATTTCTTAAAATATTTATTTATTATTAAATAATAGTATTTTTATTTATATAGTATTTATTATTTTTTTAATAATTATTTTTATTTTAATAAAATATATTAAAATATAAAGTGTGAAGGAGTCCTTACATGTTAAAAGTTAATAAGGCCTAATATGAACTCTTTAGGTTGGATTAAATTATCTATTATTTTGACGTATAAAAAGAATTTGATAGATAAACTTATACAATACACTATCTACACCAAATAACGGATGAAATCATAATATATAGTATTAATTTATCTTATCATACCTAATACAACATACCAAACGCATACTAAGACAGACTTGCCGGTTGCTAGTTGCTACCATAAACAAAATGTGAGACAATATTCTTTTTCTTATGGCATAAGTGCTATTAATCGTTGTCCACTAACTTTATTCCATTAACCAACATATTATGGTAAAAAAAGAGAAATTCTTGTATGGTCTTGAAGCACTTAGATAGACTATAGTCCAACCAATGATAAAGTGATATTTAAGCATTAATTGTGATAAGATCTACACTTTTATTTAAAATATTATTTTATAATTGGATGAAGCATAAACCACTTAAGTGCTCAATGACCATGTAAGAATTTCTCATAAAAAATATGCATGTGAAAATATAATTGGGTCGCCTTGCTCTTGGGCTATTATTCAGTTTGAGAAATTCTTATATACTCTTAAAGCAAGAGAGTAAGAGAAATTCCTTTTTTGATTGATATATTATTTATCACAATAATGAATATGGGTCATTTTTATCTCTTTAACCACTAATATTTACTGAAGTGACAGATAGAAAATAGATCAGAATAGGATTTCTCTTATTTCAAAAATACCTAAAAATTTCTTTACTCAGTTTAGATGCAGTCATTGAAGTCTATTTCTCATATTCGTAGGAGGGGCCTCCCCTTTATTAACAAAATACAAATGCCTCCTAGGCCTCTCATAAGCCACACACCCTTACCATGAGGCTTAAATACAAACCTTGTCACTTCTCATCATTTCACTCCCAATTAAGTCACGATCTCAATTTCTTGTGCTTCAAATTATATACCTCCCTCTCATTATGTCACGAACAGTAACCACAATTGCTAACACAAGGGCACAGGTGTGGCGAGCTCGTCTAGGCTCAGCTCTAAGGACCACCTTGACATGCACCATAGTGGGTTGCACCTCCCTCTATGGCCCTGAACCTCTCAGGCGCTACCTCGAGTTCCCAGCTTTCTCTTATGTGACCGCAATCCTCATAGTGTCAGATGCAACACTTGGTGACACCCTAAGAGGTTGCTGGCATGTCCTATGTGCAACACTCCAGGTTATGATCATTTCCCTACTTAGCCTGCGTGTGATAGGACCAGGCAACTTCAGCAACCACGTGGCGGCGATGATGGTAGCGGCCGGTTCCTTTGTGGTGGCGCTGCCGGAGTCAATGGACTTGTTGACTAAGCGGATTGCATTTGGACAGCTAGTGATTGTTTATGTGAGCGCAGTGGTAGATGGCGCACAAACAGGATTGACCATTTACCCAATTCATGTGGCATCCTCTACTGCCCTTGGAGCTGTGGCTTCTGTCCTGGCCATGTTGTTACCATACCCTCGGTTCGCCTACTGTGAGGTGACTTTGTTATATATATAATTTGGATTTAGAAGGAAAAATGTCATGAGCTGCGTTAATTAGTTACATGTATCTGATATTCATACTTAGTTTTCCTTTCCCTTTTGTGGAATTCATTGCATAGAGCATAAATATCGCATTCATAATTCACAGTAAACAATATATTCGTCAGAGAAGCAGAATGGGCAATTTAATCTTTTCGTGTCTCAATTTTGTTCCTATAGAAAATTAACTTGATATGATTTTTGTAAAATAAATAAATTCGAATAATAATTATTCAAAGATTATATTGAAATTTTTAATTATGGATGGTCGTCATTCTAAAATTCCTCTTTTTACAATAATTTTATTTCTTTCGTTTAAAGTGACTTTATACACTGGTAGATATTATTAACGTGTTAGTAGAAGATTTGATACTTACGAAAAAAGTGTTAATATTATAACCAAATCGGAATTTTTTTTCCTGGCGTTGCTCCAGTTTTCAAATATTTTCAGCTAGCAAACATCAGACGTTTTTTTTCACATATGTAGTCTTTGATGCATGTAAGATTAAAACATTGTCTTTCAATAAGTTTTCAAAGAAAGTTCTCGAAGTAATTTTCGACAAAATTGTAAGCAAACTTGTTTTCGCTTGAAAATTGTAATCCAATTTGTCCCAAGTCTTTGTGTCCTTGTGCATAAAGAGAGAGAGACATTTGTTCTATTCTGTCCATCATTTAGCATCATGAGGAACAAATGATCGGATTGAAAAAACAAGCTAATTATTTTTTATTTGCTGGTCATGATCGCTTAGAAGCATGTATATACATTTCACACCTTCACATTCCACTATTTTAGTAATAATTTGATAGTACTACGAAAAATATTAATATATTACAATCAGAACCAAATTTCAATTGTATTCAGAAATCGTCAGCAAACTAGCTCTGAATGTAACTTTTGATCTTTGTAAAATTATCAGACATCACAAAAATTGTTTTAAGTAAATTCTTAAAGCATTCTGGTTTTGTTTTTTTTCCCCAAAATCTTTGACCCTTGCTAAATGTTACGATGGCTAAGTAGCAAATTTAACATTGCTGAAAAATATCTTAACATTTCAAGCAAATTTAAAATTCTTTGCAGAAATCATTAGCAGTTTTTCTCAATTCTTCTCTTTTTCTTAAAAAAAAAAATAAATCTGTACTTGTCTTTCAAAAAATTTGTGAACTAATTTTTAAAAACAAGTTATCAGAAGACTATAGGAACGCCAAAGTCGACTTCCCTCCTAGTGATTGCCTGCCTGTGCATATGCTTAGCATTTTAGCATAGAATATGGAGGAACAAAACGAATGAATGAGAACAACACCATATGATAGGAGACAGTTGGAACAAAAGGAACTGATTCAGAAGATAAAGCTTATTAACAAGTTAACAGTGAACAGTCACCACAATCTATTTATTCCTGTATTATGGCCTTCGATAGGTGCCCATAATCATATCCGATTCCCCCAGTAGAGAGTCCTTTGATCTGTATCCCTGTCCATAGAAAAGGTTATGCTTAAAGCTCAAGCATATAGCATATTTACAATTACTGGAAGCTCCCCGCATATGCCCGCTATGTTGCAAAAGTGCAACTTGTTTTAATTATTGGTCTCATTTGTGCACTTTGCACTTTCTATTGCTATCAGGCAAGGAAGTTCTACCGATTGTACACTGAGAATATTTCTGAGAGGTTAAATTGCAACATAGAGGCCATCACTACCTCAGACAATTCAACCGCTGTTGGTTTCTTCAATCAAGCCAAGTCCCTCTCCACAGTAGGAGCCAAGCTTTTCCACAGTATCAAAAGTAACTTGGTAAGATAACATAAACCTAAAGCATGGCATTCAACACAGAACTCGCATCTTCATGTAATTAGTTTCCTAGCAATTGCAATGAGCTAAATATTTGGCATTGGTTTCTTTTCACCAAACAGGATGGCATGCATTGGGAAAGGCCTCACATAGTTTTCAATCCCCATTGCATTGACCCGGAAGAAAAATTGCAAGACCTGGAGTTACCAATAAGAGGGATGGACATCGCTCTATCAAGTTACACTTCTTTTCCCGTTGGTGTCATTGATGAGGAGCTCAGAGGTGATTTGCTGAATTGCAGAGGAAGATTCAGCCAAAAATTAGATCAGCAAGATAAGTGCTTTGTACCTTTTGATGCAACAACCACCCCAAAGAGCATGAAGGAAATTCTGAACAAAAACCTTTCCATAGCCTATAAAGATCTCCCAACCTCATTCTTTTTGTACTGCATGCAACTTCTCCTAGACAACTGCCCCATTGCAAAGAAAACTGACCACATGGTGGAGAAAACTCAGAAAGGTGGTGATTCCAGATGGAGCTCCAGGAAGATCAGAGAGGTTGTCATGAACTTTATGCCCAGCAACCACAACTTGGCTTTTGCATTCAAGTGCTCCCTTTCATTAGGCCTTGCTGTGTTATTTGGTTTGACATACACCAAGGAAAACGGATATTGGTCAGGACTCACAATCGCAATCATTTTTGAGACTCGACGTCAACCAACATTCTCAGCTGCAAATGCGCGAGGGCAGGGAACAGCAATGGGATCAATCTATGGGGTCCTTTTTTGTTTCATTTTCCATAGATTTGTGGATCTAAGGTTCCTGCCTCTCCTACCATGGGTGGTTTTCTATACTTTTCTAAGGC
Organism: Pterocarpus santalinus; assembly: GCA_031439595.1. Classification (NCBI taxonomy): domain Eukaryota; kingdom Viridiplantae; phylum Streptophyta; class Magnoliopsida; order Fabales; family Fabaceae; genus Pterocarpus; species Pterocarpus santalinus. The sequence continues at coordinate 68,359,475 of CM062532.1, forward strand.
ACAGTAGAATGTATGGGCAATCTGGTGCAATTTCAGCTGTTTTAGGGGCTTTATTAATCCTCGGTAGGAAGCACTATGGCCCTCCAACTCAGTTTGCAATTGCTAGAATCACCGAGGCCGTAATAGGACTCATTTGCTTCGTCATTGTAGAGATTCTTGTGAGTCCCTCAAGAGCAGCAACTCTTGCAAAATCTAAACTTTCTCAAAGCTTGAGAGCGCTTCAAGAATGCATTGGCGAGATTACCATTACTATTCCTAGAGAAAAAGATATGCCATCTTCAAGTTCTCAAGCCTTGAGAGAAGGACAGAAGAAGCTGAAATCTCTGGTGTGTCAATTGGAAGAGTTTACAGCAGAAGCTGAGTTGGAACCAAATTTCTGGTTCCTTCCATTTCATGGTGCATGCTACCGTAAGATGCTGGAATCTCTATCAAGGATGGTAGATCTCTTACTTTTTGTAGCATACTCAATGGAACATGTCACAAGATTGTCACAGAAAGAAGGAGGATCCCTCCAAAATCAAATGAACAAGAATATAGAGACTTTTAAGAACAAAGTTGGCCCCACACTGAAATGCCTTGAAGAGATAACAAGGATGAAGTCTCTTAGGGAACTAGAAAAAGAGTTGAAGAATAGAAATCTTCCTTGCGATATTGAGCCAGGAGAATATCCCAATGCAGATACATTTAGGATCTTGACTGGAGATGAGGAGGTGGATAGCATTACAAGCACTTTCCTCCAATATCTGGAGGAAATGGCTAGCAAAACTCATACTAAAAGAGATGAGGAGATGCTTATAGGCCAACTGCTTTTTCATTACAGTTGCTTGGGATTCTGCACTAGTAGCTTGGTGGGAGAAACAATAAAGATTGAGAGTGAAGTAAAAGAACTACTTATGTGGGAGAATCCCTCAAGTCAAGCAAACATGAAAGAAATTTATTGTAAGATCAGCGCTCTGCGATCGTGGTAAATCTAGCACCATGACTTGAAAGTAGCCTTAAGAAGTTGCTCATCCCTATGCATGAGCCAATAACATGTAGACAGTATCTTATAGACAGTATCTTATATAAAATCATCTCGTTACAAAAAACGAATGATCCAACTCCTACGACGATGTTTATAACACCAAAAAAGAAAATCCAATACCTGATGTTGCAACAACGAACTCTTGAAGAAAGAAATGACTTAATTCTTCAAGGTATATTGGGTAGCATCCATGGCAAACATTAGTGACATATTGACATATTAGACTGAATTCACAGATGCCATGTAAATGTTCTGTATTGTTTATGTCATTTCACATGCATTAAGGATAAAAGTAAGTCATCATGCTCCAAAGTGTACATGTCGAACAGGACATGGAACTGGAATATATTGTTAAAGTCAATTAGGATTTAGGGGGAAGGCTTTACGTAAAAACTCCGAAGAAAAAGGATAAGATACCGTATTGCTCATGTCATCATTGCACCAAAATATAGTAGCACATCACCTAGCAAAATCGTCTAGCCTTACAATAAGTTCAATATGTTTATTTTTTTCATGAAAGTTCCTTAATCACAAGATCATATCCTTTGGAAGCACACATCAAGTATAACAAAAATGAAGAGTTATGTAACATTGACATTCACTAAAGTTTAAGCAGTGATCTAACATTCGCATTCCCAAACTGAAGTTCTTAATTATATCAACTCAATTTCCATCTGTAAAACCTCAGTCTCAAACTTGAAAATTGCATCTTCACCTTCAAAGTGTTCCTAGTGTCCTTCATACTTTGGGTCAGCCATGACAAAGTGGTATGCTATGACCAGTACAAAGATGAAGATGCCAAGAAAATTGGCGAAAAAACCCAGATCTTGATCACCAATCATCTGTAAAATCACAGCCAGCAAAATCAATACATGTTAATAACCTGATTTGGGATATCCCAAAATGGGCTTTCTTATTCTTGTCAGAATGTTTAGTGGAAGCAACAGCCACTTGTGGAACAGCTCAATCTAACATTCATCCTAGTTCCATATACAAAATTTGATTTTGCCATTGCATAGCAGTACAATGTCACGAGCACAAACAAGGAGATGCCACAAAAAAAAAGGGTAAAATAATCCAATAGCTCAATCGTTTTGTGTCATTACTCGAGCAATTAACGTTCATTTTCTCACTATATTTCCAATGTTCCTGTTTTCAATCCAATCTTCAATCCTAAGGAATTATTTATATATAAAAAAAGGGAATGGAAACAAAAACCCGGATCTGAAAACCGATAATGAAGCATACAAATTAAACAAGTGCAGCATCTACGAAAACACGGAACCGGTATTGGCATAGTAAACAAGTGATGTCGAACAAACTGAAAATTAAATTAAAAAAAAATTATATGAATCGAAAACGAAAACTGGGGAACGATATCTGATCCATAACGATCGCGAAGGAATCAGAAATGGAATATTAAGATGGAACAAATAAACGAAAGGGAGAATGAGGTTAGCTCACTTTTTTTGACGCAGTGGGTGTCCTCCCTTTGTTTCTTCTCGCCAAGGGCGAATGTTGCGCTCCCTCGGTGTTACTGTTTCCTCTGCCCAGTACCCGACACTGACTCCAAACTCAGTTTGTTTTTTTTGGTTGACCATTTTGCCCATCACAATTGCCAATAACTGCAAAAGAGCCGCCAGCCAGCAAGAGATGTGGGTAAAATCCATTCTATTCCCACCAAAAATATAACAATTTTTTGACTCATTTTTTTTAGCACTTTATTTCTTTAAATGTGATATTGAATTGAGATTAATTTTAATATATTATTAATGTTAAAAAATTTACATTATCTATATCTTAAAAAAAATTATTTAATTATATATTATTATATATAAAATATTTGAGATAGTAAATATAAAAATTATAAAAAAATTTATTAATATAATAATATATAATTAGATATTTATATAAAATATTTTTATTTTTGTAGAAAAAACCTATAACTGCTTGATTGAATGAGATACTTCCCAACGCAAACTTGCGTTCAACAAAAGAAAAGTAAAGGGAGCTGTGTGGAGAGTTGCATTAAGATGTATTTTTTTTGTTTCAAGGTCTGTTATTTTTGCATTGCCTTCACTATCCAAACATGCTATAACACACTCATGTCTAGCAAATTATTAAACTCTCATTTCGGGTTAGGACCAAAAAGAACCAAATTTGTTGGACTAGCTAATTTATATATTAAAATTAGTGTAGTTACCCTTATAATGCATGGGAAGTTTAAATAATTTAAATGTGAAATATGATAATATTAAAAATATATTAGATGATGAAAAAAAAATCATGATATCATGGATAGCCATTATATATTCTATTGTCCAATTTGCAAGAAAATCACTATCTTTCACCTATGCAATAGATATGTTTGGTATACCCATTTGAGGAATTAACATCAATATTAATAAAAAAAATTATCAATGATTAATTTCTATTGTGATGCAAGAATCCTTACCGTTGATAAGTTTTTTAATATGAAATCTTAGCATAAGTTATAAATGCCTCATAAAATTCTTCAATCCTAGTTTTCTTTTTTTTTTTTCAAATAAAAAAGTAAGCAATGTTGACTATTAAATTTTTGCTCTAATAAACATAATTGTGAGAAGTAGATATGCAATCACACTATTGTAAGATTAAAAAAATTAATTAATAATTATTTAAGTTATTTGTATTTATTATTAAATTTAAAATTTATTTAATAAGTATCTAACATGAATAATATGAAGCTTTCATTTAAATTTATTAAATATAAATAGAATTTAATTTAAATATACTAATAATATAAAACAATTTTACACTGTCAACCAATCGAAATAGTAGAAAATACCAACTTATACAAATAACCACATATTACAACGAGGAACCCATTATCATTTTCCACTTTCCAATATTTTTATTGATTGACAGTATAAAACTGTTTTATACTATTAATGTATATCAATTAAACTCATATAAATATATAACAATTATCTATCTGCGTAACATTGTCTAGGCAAAGTATATATATTACCCGTTTAAGGTAACAATGCATTGTGAGATGACAATATTAATTAGTTGATAATACTTTAGTCGTACTTCAAAATTCAAATTCAAGTTCTTTCTATCATATGCTATATGTACGTTCACTTTCTTAGATGTATAATCTATATACTATTTAGAAGATTGGGAATAGGAAGCTATGATATGTCAACCAACAACAATTGTTAATATTGAATATTTTTCATATATGCATGGATTAAAAGAATTATTTTGAATTATAATTATTGTAAATATTAATTTATAATTCAGTTATTAGAAGATAAGTATTAAAAGTTTCTATGTAAAACAACATAAATAATAAATAATAAATACAAAATTGTAAAATACTATTTCATTATTGATTATTGAGATATTATTTCAATGAAAAGCATTATATGGGATCTTCGTGGTTGTTCAAAAGCTAGGCGTACATGGGAGCTTGTGGGGCTTGGCTGGCATGATAGTTTAACTATTGATGATTTTCGAATTTGGCTGCGGTACAATGCTATGGGCGCCCATGCTCCTCTCTTCTTGGCTGCCCTTTGGTTTATTTGGTGTGCTAGGAATGAATACATCTTCTCTGGTGTGTACCCTCAACTTTCTGCTCTTGTTAGGAAGACTATAAGGGAGTTGGCTGATGCTTGCTACAAAGCTTTTGATGTGCCTTCCCAGCGAACGCCAATTGAGGTGAGGTGGAGAACTCCTCCTTTTCCCTCTGTGAAAGTTAACACTGCTATGGGAGTTCCTTGGGGAACCCGGGTCAAGCTGGTTATGGCGTTGCTCTGCAATCTGCTTCAGGGTGTTGGATTTATGGATTCTCTAGAGCGTTAGTCAAGGCGGCGGATAATCTTTGTGTAGAGCTGCTGGCTCTTAGGAAAGGCTTGCAAATTGCTTGGGACTTTGGCTACGTACCGAGATGCCATTGTTGAAGTGGATTGTTGTTTGGAGGCTCTTCGGTTGGTCAAGGATCATATTTCTCCTCGTTACTGGCATGAGCCCATTGTTCAGGATATATTCGTAGGCTTTACGGTCGTGTTCGGAGATGTCAGATTAAAGATGTGTACAGGGAGGCCAACCAGGCTGCTGATTTCCTAGCCAGGCTTGGGGCCCACTCGGGAGTTGATTGTGATTGGGTCGATCCTCCTCCAGGTCTACCTTCTTTGTTGCAGTCTGATCTTATAGGGGTGGTTCACCTGCGTTAGTCGTTTGTTTCCTTCCCTTCTTTTTCTTTTCTTTGCTCATGTACCAAACAAATAAAAAGCATTATAAAAGCAAATAAACCGCAACCATAAAGTTCAATAAATAACTCCAATGTTTAATTTTAACAAATCATTAGAAAATTTGCTCTTCATGTAAAAAAGTAAATATTTACGTTTCACAAAATATTAAAAACCTGATGAAAATAGAAAGGAATGGTATTTATATGATATAAAATTTTTACGATATTAAAGACTAATATATTTATATCATAATTAATTGCTTAAATATGTACATGATATATTTTTTTTTTTGACGTGGTACACATGTAAGTTTTTTTATATATATAAAGTTATTTATATAATAAATATGGCATAAATTTAAGAGTTTAAAAATAATAGCAATATTATAAAACACGTAAGAAGTTAATAGAAAAACCATTAGAAACATTGACTCTATATATTCCTTTTATCCAGTTTTCATTCAAGTTATCAATTTGTCTTTAGCCATAATTTATATGAAGTTATATGTATCAATGATGACAACCAATTATATAAGTTTATATGAAATCATATGCATTAAGAAATAAAACATAAGCCAACTACCGAAAAACCAATACATGGTACCCCCATCCGTTTTCTTATAGTAATCCTACTCTTACACTGACATGCGACCATATATAACACAACTAGGTAGTACCCCATTAGAAGGTATGCACACTTTCACTGGCTCTTATCACACTTTCAATGGTTGTAGTCATTGTAAACCAAAACACAACATGCAAACCATTAAAGTTCCTCCTGCAGTCTGCATGGTGCATACTTTCACGGATCATAAAGCTTACAGTTCACAACTCCATCATTCAATTCTGCATAGACTCACCAATTTAGAATACATGAGATTAAATCCAAATTGATCTCCAAGCTCCAAATCATTGCCATCTGCTTATTATATCAACATTCACACCAGATTGCAGTCCATAAACAATAGCCTGGTGTGATTTCCTTTAAGCTTTGCTTGCAAACTGAATCCAGCTTCATTAGTTGCAACTTGCAAGTCCAAAACAGATGACAACATAAGAAATGCTTCGACTGGACCACCACTTTTTTTTAGTAACATGGCCCTGTTTCAACTACAACACCCTTTTTCGCCGAAAATAGAGTAGAAAATGAAACTGAAGACATCTCAGCAAACCTCAACCTTACAACTCAAATATAAGGACTAAAGCCTCTCTGCAACAGATGAAGCAAAACTTACAAAGTTCCCAGTTCTAATCTGAACCATCTACATGGATATATTGTCCTCTACAATTATCTCTTAAACAAGTAGTCCAACTCCAAGAAATATGCCATCAGAGTCCTAGCATCCCAACATTTAGTATAATTTCCCATGTGGACCTACACAAACTTTTTTGTAAAGTCAAGCTTTTTGTGAAGAAGTCTGCATAGAACAATTCTCAGTCCCTGACTACTTATTCAATGCTTCATTCCAAATATTTGTAGAATAAGCTGGCTACAGCCTAGTACACATAGACATCAGACATGATAGAAACTACCAAGCAAGTAATATCTAACTACTATATACAGACTCTTATATATTTTAATTATTGTACACAATGTAGAGTGGAACAATTCACAAAATCAATAAAACTCAAAGTGCATAAGAAGCTTAATAGAATTTGCCTGATTGTCTCCCTTGCAAACAACAAAATTGCTCCTATTATGCTTGAGAGTTGAGAATTAAATCAAAATGCTTTGTTTGGGTAATATCAGCAATATATGCCAAGCAAAATAGGGTAACTCATGATCCAATATAACAATAAAAACTTACTCAAAAATAAAAGATAACAAGCATGATATAAGTTGAGTTAAAAAAAATCATGACGTATAAAGTTATGAACGCATTGTAAGGAAAAAGAAAAATTTGGCATTCATGAGCAAATTTAGATTCAGAAAATACAAAATTCAAAGTAACAGTCTAACAAACATATAAGCATTATCATAGACCAGTGGACAAATACAAATCTGAATGTATACCACACATGAGCAAATAAATATTAAATTTATATCCAAAATCCAATAGCAATATGAAGATTGCAACATGCTAAAATCTTATATATCCATGCATAGGAAAATGTAATAAGTGTGAAGCATAGGCTATTTAGAAGTAGAAAAAGATATTAGCATTTGCAAATAAAGTTCAAAAAGCAATTAACCATACACCAACAAATACTTAAATGATCACGCATAACCAACTCGAACTGATATAAAGCATTAACCAATAAATATTTAATTGAGAAATAAGAATTAAGGATACACAAAGGGAAAATGGTACAGAATATATGGAAAATGCATCAAAAGAATTGAAACTGACAGTAATAAGAGCATAGCCAAAATAATGCAACCTGAAAATGAACATAAGGAATAAACCAAGTGAAAGACAAATTCAGCTTCATAAAGTAAGGATTAGAGGCAAGGTGTAATGCTAAAATCACAAAGCATAAGGTTGGGTATGCATGGCAAGAAATAATAAAAATATAGCAAGCATGAGCAAATTCAGATTGAGAAACTTAGGATAACCGAAATTCATGCAATAAAAGTTGAAGAAAGGTCATATATGCATATGAAACAGAATCCAATAATAATTAACCCATAAGCATGCATAGTAAAAACTTAGAGTGAGAAATCTAAAAAATCACAAATGAGAGACAGGATAAGCTGATAGTTAAAAGAGCATAACCAAAGACAGACCAATATACACATCATGACAGACTAATAAGAATGAGAAAGACATGCCTCTACCAAAATTTGCTACCTTAAAATAAGGTAAAGGTGGAAAGGCAGAGAATTCACAAATTGACAGTTCCTACAAAATATTTGAAATTTGAGAATACATTCTTTGTTGCAATTCCCTGAACCTTAGAGAAAGCTTTACCTTTTGTTCCCTGTAGCTTTGAAGCAAGTATTCTTTTCCTTCTATATCCCTTTTCAACTTTCCTACTTGCCTTCTTAGCATCTCAATTCTGTCCTCACGATTTGTGATCTTTAGAGGGCTCCAAATTAATCTCCCTATCTACATGAAAAGCAAGTGTCTACTGAATATTGAGAGATTTTTGCAATTCAACTATTTGATCTTAATAGATCTTTACAATTTTAAACTAAAATGAAATTTAACTTAATAGATTCTTACACGGATAATTAATCTTTCTATGACAAATGTGCACCTATTGTATACACACCTCTTTCCACCAAAAAGTTCACACACAACCACCATATATACTTTCGTCTCTCAAATCTTCCATTAGTTATAAGGCTGTAATAGTTTCTACCAACTCTCAAATGATGATTCTAAACCATCTGTTTTTACCATAAGCCCAGGACTATAAGGAACATCCACGCACCACTAAAATATCCAAATTTTCCATCTATACACAATGAAATCAATAACCAAGCATATGCACACAAAATAAAGCACACAGTTTTAAGACAACAAAAGGGGTAGATTACACAATGCCACCACACTTTAAGCCAATCAATTACAAAATTACACCCACAATTGTTCTACATAAATAGGATCAGTAGAACATTGATGATATTACTGAGTGCAACCGTTATTTGCCTCAACAGTAACATAATTTAAAGTTTTAAATCAATTGGAGTTAAAATGTAAAGGTCTGAAAGCAATACACCTTGGATGTTTCTATCACAAACTACAAAAGTATAACAACCTCCTAAAACCATTGGATAACCAATAATGCAACAATATGCTATATATACATGTGACTTTCAATCTATCATTACATGCATTATGATTTATGAACCCAATGTAAATAAAAACACACACACACACACACACACACACACACATGTAATGCAGCATTGAATAAATTAAGTATATATAGGCAAGACAATATATAATAGTGGAGGATTAGATTAACTTTAAAAAAAAATACTTGAAATCTCAAAATAAAAGTAAAAAGAAAGAAAGGCATTCAAGAAGGCCATGCCAATCTCCTAATTCATGACCAAAACGACTACATTGAGATCCTCCATGGGGCTTAAGAGAAGTATGGTTGATAGCAATTGATCCATACAATTCCAGCCTTAAAAGCTTACATTGAAGCAAGATAAACTGCTCAATCAATGAAACGATCCAAATATTTTGTTGTTTCCTATGATAATATAGGATTGGTCTCACCTTAGATATGCAATCAAATCTTTCTAGATCATTTGATATTATGGCTGAACATAACCCATAGATGTGAAAGATCAAGTATAACACAAATATCAATCCATAAATAAAGAAAAAAATCGAAAAGAAAAACTTCATATTTCAAATTAGAAACAATAGGACAATAACAAACTTAGAATAAACAGATTGAATCAAACAACCCCAATAAAATTAAGAAATTCAAAACAACAACCAAAAATCGCAAAATCTTCATCAAACCAACTTGCTTTATGAGCTGGAGCCCGTCTCGAAGATCACAAATTCATTAACTCCATCAAACCCCACTGTCGTGCCACTAACCAAGGTAGTTTCCCTCGAATATCTGCAAAAAGGGGAGAGGAGCTTTGCCATGACATCAACTGTCTACCAATGCGCCGTTGCAGAGTTCCGTCGTTGCTTGCGTCATTGGTTAGGATAGCCACACCACTAGATCATTATTGAGTCCTCTTCCACCATGAATTAAAGTAGAAGAAGAGTCTGTGCAAAGTAAATGAGAATGAAAAAATAAAATAAAATAGAAGTGTAGATTGAAAAAGGGAATAGAAGAGAAGAGATAACTAACCCACTAGAATAAAATTATGTTTGAAGAAGATAAAGAAAAAACCTTGTGATTTTATGCAGAAATGCTCCAATAGAAAAGCAACCATCTGCTATAGCCACAGAAAATGTGAAAAATAAAAAAGAAAAGACAAAAATAAAATAAAGAAGAAGAAGAAACGTATGGAATGAGAAAGAGAAAACAAAAAAGAAAAAGAAAGAAAATTGAGGTGAAGATAAGAAAGCTTATTATTGATGTAATGAAGAGATACTGGGTGATAGAAAGCATCTAGGAAGCATGAGATATTTTGAAAAGCTATTTATGAAAGCAGCTGAATATAAAAGCAGGTGAAAAGCTTCTCATAAAAGTTGGTGAATAATAGGTAGTAGCTTGCTTTTGGTGGGAAATCAATTTTTTCCCTTCAAGACAAGTTGCCATTTCTACTATTGGTAGAACCGAATTTTAGAGAAATATATAGGGTTTATTTGGTTTAATTTTTTAGAGAATTATTTTTGAAAGAAAATTTTTTAAAATAATTATTTTTAGAAGAATTATTTTTAAAAGAATAATTTTTATTTAGATAAGATAAAGTAAAGTTTGAGTAAAATTATTTTTAAAATTTTTTAATTATTGATATAACAATAATAGTAAGATTTTTTTTCAAAAGGCCTTTATTATAATGAAAAATAACTTCAAGAATTCTTCTTCTAAAAGGCCTTCTAAAAAAGTCTTTACAGACCCAACACACATTAAATACTGTACATTTTCATTCTCATACCAATAAAAAGTCTTTTGACCCTCCTAAAAGTATAACTAAATAGGCTAATATATAATATATATGATTAAGTGAGTTGAACTTATTTAATATATTGAACTTTGACATTTGAGAGATGAATTTGTGTTTTGATGTTTAGTTTTGTTTTAAATTTATGTAACTTGATGTGCAGTATGTCAAATTTGAACATATGAAGTTTGTACTTATGTTTGATTATGTAATGTGTGAATCTCTTACATTTGAGTCTTTGAATTAAAATTTTAAGAGATTAATTTATATGCACTGATAGTATAAAAAATTTTACATTGTTATTTAATAGAAATGCAAGAAAGTGTCAAATCATATTAGGTAACTATTTATTATAATGGAGGATTTATCATAATTTGATATTTTCTTACATTTTTATTAGCTGGCAATATAAAATTATTTTACACTATCCGTACATATAAATTACACTCAAATTTTAATGTGTAATGTGTTCTCAATTTATGTAATTTAATATGTAATGTGTTTTTTGGTTTCACACTGGTATCCTTCCATCGAAGGCAGACCTATTAGAGTATTATGGAGCGCTTAAATATTGACAATTGTCCTAACTAAGATTCAAATAGTGGTTTTGTCATATAGTATGTAATGTGTTTAATTGAAAATTTGGAGTTAAATTTTAGTATATTTATGGTATATTAGTGTTTATGAATTTTAATTTGCCAAATAAAAAAAACTTGGCTTATTTATGTCTCGAGTTGGCCTTAAATGGCCTGAGTTGGCATAATATTGATCCATTAATATTTATCATAAGATTGACCCAATTCATTTAATTCACAAACCTAAACAGACTAGGGTGGCCATTTCACAACCCTACTCTAAGTATCTTAACAATTATCTTTATTTGGTTTGGTTGACAAGGTAATGATTTAGCATGAAATTAAACAAGGATAATAAAATAAATTCAAGGACCATATGGAAATGAAATATTCTTAAATAAGTTGTAAATAATCTAACAGATATCTTACTTTTTTTATTTTAATGTTATGTTAAATATTCAAAATTAATAAGCAAGTGTTTATAAGATCAAATGATTTAAAGATATATACTGTAATAGTATAATGTCAAATAATTTATGTGTTAAATAATTTAAATAAAACATATAAAATAATTAAAATGAAATTTATTTTCACTTTGAGATGAGTTTGTAGATGCAAGTTTTGACCCTTGTTGAAAACTTTGTTACATTCCTTCCCCATACCATCCTTAAATTTTCATATGCTATGAGATCTATTCATTGCTTTTATATGAGCTTTGTGAGTCATTTTTATCTCCTTAAGTGCTGACTACCCATACATTATAAAAGGTTGACATACATATTTAACCTATCTTCGAAAGAACATTGGACAGAAAATAACAAAGTGGGGCTTTTGAAAAATTGTCTTTAGTTTTTATATTACAAATGTTAACCAAGCACATGTTCAAAAGTTGTTATTAGAGGTTTTTTTTTTTTTTTTCAAACAACATTGAAAAGTTACTATATATGTTTGGAATGTAAAAAAATTGGAAATATTTTGATTTAGAAATCAAATATTATGTTTAAATGTTTTAAAAAATAAAAAATAAATTAATTTTTAATTTTCATTGAATTAAATTCTTTTGTATTTGAAATCCTATCAAAATAAAATTTTTTTGGATGAAAATTGATTTAATTTTAAAATTTAAGTAAAAATTAAATCAAATAAATTTCATTTTTAGTTATTCCAGATACAAATAAATATAAAAATTGAATTCTAAATCAATTCAAATTTTATTTTTGCATAATCATTTCAAACATAAGATTTAATTTATAAATCTAATTAATTTAATTCAAATCAAATCAAATCAATTCTAAAATTTAATCTTTTTTTTCAAATAACCAATATTTTTAAATTGTTTAAATTCCAATATTTTTTTCAAATTAAATAAAATAAATGTCAAACTATTTAAATCAATCAAATATTAATTCTTGATTACGTTTCACCCAAGTCATACTAGGAAGAGTTTTTTCATGTAATGGTAAGAATTGATTTTCGAGACCTGTGTCTCGATATGAAATTTATTTAGATAAAATCATGCTTTTATTTGATTTCATGTGTTGAAAATTTATAAATAGATGTTATGAAATTTACAATTGAATTCGGTCTTTTCTAATAGTGAATAACTATATGTTTTTTTTTTTTTTTTTGGGTCGGGGAGGGGGGATTTTGGGGGTAGGGCAGTGGGGCTCTGCCCATTTGCAGCCTCGAAGCCGCGCCCTTGGATGCACTTTTTATAGGAACCCAAGTGTATGACCAACCATACTACGCCTCCAAGTGCACCGTCTGTTCCTTCAATATGTTTATTATTTTGTGTAATTTGGGCTTTTTGCAATATTGAACCTAGTGATTTATTTTCGGGTGATCAATTCGCAAACTCAACACAAGTCAATCTCCACCCGCGCCCCCCCGGCGGGTGGAGGGGGAGAATCCACACGGGCTTGTTAATTTTGACTTGACGTATGAAAGCAAAAAATTGTAAGCTTAGGTTAATGCGTTCTTGATTTTGAAATAATTATTAAAAAATACAAAATATATAAATTAAAAGATAATAAATTAATCCTAATAATTAAAGTCTTAATTACTTTAATATTAGAAATAGATTGATATTTTAAATTTTCAAAATAAGTAAAATTTGATAAATATATAGAAACAGAACGAATATTTTATTTCGCATGTTTAAAGTCCAAAAAAATTGTACAAATATGAAATATGAAATATCGCATAAAAGGACTCTACAAATACAGCTACCGAAAAGAATTGTAAAAGTATGTTTCAAGCAAACAGCCGACCCTAACATGAAACTTCCCTAATCTCCATAACGACCTTGCCACGTCAGTGATCCGCAAAAGAAAGAGCCATTGGGTAATCACATTACCCAATAGCGGACACCGTCCATCGCAAACAATCTACGGTTAAAAACGAACCAAACTGGATGACGCGGATCGCACATCACAGCCGTCGATGACATCACGATCAACAGCGGAGATGGCAGTGAGCATTGTGTATGTATACTAAAAAAGCACAAATCCCACCGGTGAAGAAAAAAACGTTGCCTCTATATAAACCCAAACTTGTGCGTCGAGCTCCATTCCATTTAACGCACACAACATAACAACACAACCCCGGCAAACTTTCTGCGAATTAAGGCGTGCGAAGAAAAGATGTCGGGTCGTGGAAAGGGAGGCAAGGGGTTGGGAAAGGGAGGAGCCAAGAGGCACAGGAAGGTTCTCCGCGACAACATCCAGGGAATCACCAAACCTGCGATTCGGCGTTTGGCCAGAAGAGGTGGAGTCAAGAGGATTAGCGGTCTCATCTACGAGGAAACCCGTGGTGTGTTGAAGATCTTCCTCGAGAATGTTATTCGCGATGCGGTTACCTACACTGAGCACGCTAGGAGGAAGACCGTCACTGCCATGGACGTTGTCTACGCACTCAAGAGGCAGGGTAGGACCCTCTACGGGTTTGGTGGTTGATTTCGTTATGGTTTGGTTAGGGATTTGAAATAGTAGCCAGCTGGCCCTGGATGTAAATGTCGGTTAATTTGGGTGTCCTGGTTTGTGTTCTTCGTCTTAGGCTCGTAGCTTTAGTGTAGTTCTGTTGTATCTCTGTTTCGATTAGGATTGTTTTGTTAACCATATGGTCTTTAATTTTGATAAATGACATTCTCTTGTTTCAAAGCCTCTTTGAAACCCTGTGTTAACAGCTGCTTTTGTGAGTAGATTTTTATAGGATATCTGGTCTTGTTTGTGCAATCTTCTATATGGATGAACCTTCCTCAATTGAGACCTTATATTTTTACGATTTATCTCCTTCGTAACACCCGGAGGCCTTGAACGATAGCTATTAGCGCTAATAAAAATCCTGATACAAGAATTTTTTGATTGCTTATGCTTATATACTTTAACCTACAATTTCTGACGAGTTATCATTTGCAAAAAAAAAAAAAAAAAATCCGTGTGATTAAGCATGCTTGGGTAGGAGAAAGTATGATAAATCATCTGGTTAACCGAATATATGTCAAAATGACAAACTTCTAGGAGTTTCAATTTGTTTATCGTACATTGCATTGGCGATTAGACGACGGGCAGGTGCAAAGCATGGAGGATCCTTAACCGTTTATACAAGAAAATGTTCTTTGGCTTGCCGTGTGTAGTTGGACGCTCGGTACTTCTAGGGCAGCGCGCACACGCGAGGAGAAAACGAAACTTCAGCGGTAGCAGTAGGGATAATACTTACTATGTAATCATTCTCTGTGCCAACACCTGAATGACAATGGGACTGTTCTAAATTTGATGACTACTTTAAAAACAGAGGAAGACAAGTCAATGCAACATTTTCTAGAGTGCATAAAGATATAGACATTGGCAGATGCAATATAAATCGGTAGTCAGTATGTGTACATACTAAAATGGGGAGCGGCACCCTTTGAAATGTTCATTCTCCATTCTCCTAAATGCAAAGTTTCCAGGTTGTGAAATCAAGGATATGCATATTTTTTGCGTATAAAACAGAGCAGGGAATTTCTTGCCTCAAAAATTTTATGCAATTTATTTTCAACGCTGAGGGTAATATCACAGAGACTCAGTATCTTTCCGTATGGACCATTCTTAACGCCAAATATCCCGCACCATCCCTTCAACTACAACTAGTTGGCAGATGCTTCTAGACAGAAAGCAGAAAACTGAACTTCAACCGTCTGACCAGACATGACATATGCAGCTAGTCAGGTTAGAACAATCGGCTATGATTTGAAATAACAATTTAAGATTTAGATATGTGCTGAAGGTATAGCTTTCCTTGTAATGCTCACATTTCTGGATCACTTCAATCAGGCATTTCCACTCCAACCTTCAAGGTTGAGTGGCCTAAAGTTTTTATATCTGCTGGTATTATAACCAAAATGACGAACTAATGATAGGCGGTGTCGTGGTGTAGTTGGTTATCACGTCAGTCTAACACACTGAAGGTCTCCGGTTCGAGTCCGGGCGACGCCATCTGCTAATTTTATGATTATAAACTTTTTTTTTTTTTTTTTTCAGTTCGTGAAACTAATTCTTTTGTTTTCCGTTAAACGCGTTTGGGCTCTGCAAAGTGCAAATGCCCTCTATATTCTCAAGCCCAAAAAACCATAAAGTCCATACTTTCTGGGCAATGAAACACAATAATCGCCTCCTTCAAAATTGCTGGGCCGAATTTTGTAATAGGCTCTTGAAAATTAATTTTTAAGTCAATTTTTGACGGGTTTTTATGATACTCGAGTTGTACTATTTTAGTGTATCAATAATTTTTTTTTTGTTTTCTTTTACAATTAAAGTTTATTTAAGCATTATAAGATAAAATCACATTTTTGAGGTGAATAATAAAATTAACTTTAAAATATAATTTAATAATTTCATTTATATAAATAATATTTAAATAATAATAAAATATTAAGTTAAAAAGATGTTTAATTTTGTCAATACAAAATTTCACAAGATTTTACTCGATGCAAAAGTAATAACATGTTTAAAGAGCCTAAAATAAAGTTTGAAACCGAAATTAATTTTACTTAAATCATCTAAATAAACTTAGCCCTGCCTTCAAGGCTTCAAAAATGATTATGAACTAATTATTTTTTTGGTCATGAAACTAATTGTTATTTGTTTTCCGTTAAACGTGTTTGGGTTCTGCAAGCTGCAAAGTCCATATTATCAAGCCCAAAAAAACATAAAGTCCACACTTTCCCTGTGCAATGAAACACAATACAAGCCTCTTTCAAAATTGCAGGGCTGAATTTTGTAATAGGCTCTTGAAAATTAATTTTCAAGTCAATTTTTGTGGTTTTTATGATACTCGAGTTGTACTTTTTTAGGGTATCAATAATTTTTTTTTTCGCTTTCTTTTACAATGAATGCTTATTTAGGCATTATAAAAGTAATAACATGTTTAAAGAGTCTAAAATAAAGTTTGAAACCAAAATTAATATTACTTAAAATCATCTAAATAAACTTAACCCTGCCTTCAGGGCTTCAAAAATGGTTATAATCTAATTCTTTTTTTGGTCGTGAAACAAATTGTTATTTGTTTTCCATTAAATGTGTTTGGGCTCTACAAAATGCAAAGTCCATATTATCAAGCGCAAAAAAACATAAAGCCCACACTTTCTGTGCAATGAAACACAATACAAGCCTCCTTCAAAATTGGTTGGCCGAATTTTGTAATAGGCTCTTGAAAAATAATTTTCAAGTCAATTTTTGATGGTTTTTATGATAGTCGAGTTGTACTTTTTTAGGGTATCAATAATTTTCTTTTGTTTTCTTTTACAATGAACGTTTATTTAAGCATTATAAGATAAAATCACATTTTTTTGAGATGAATAATAAAATTACTTTAAAAATATAATTTAATAATTTCATTTATATAAATAATATTTAAATAATAATATAATATTTAGTTAAAAAGATGTTTAATTTTGTCAATGCACAATTTCACGAGATTTTACTCAATACAAAAGTAATAACATGTTTAAAGAGCCTAAAATAAAGTTTGAAACCAAAATTAATTTTACTTAAAATTATCTAAATAAACTTAGCCCTGCTTTCAAGGCTTCAAAAATGATTTTGAATGGTTTCAATGGTGAAACCAAACACATGTAGTAGTGGAATTTTAAGACATTAGCTACACTACATAGCTTTTTTTTTTTTTTTCCAATCAACTCATGCACTAGGGGGGCTCAGATGCCTTGGGGAGCTGAACTTGCGACTCTGCCATATGCACTACTACAAAGGCTTAGCTCATAACCTCCAAACTAGAGCCTTGTGTGCACTATATAGCCCCCCTTTTTGATTTTTTGGTCAGAACTACATAGCCTAAATAAGATCTACTCCTATATTGTATGAGAAATATTTGCATGGTTCGGGAGCACCATATGACTATACTTCCAGCCAATCATGTAAGTGCATTTTACCTGAGATTGTGTGTTAGTGGTGAGTCCTATGTAAAATATACTTACATGATTGGTCCGGGAGTATAGTCACATAGTGCTCCTGGACTTGGTGTTCCCGGACCATGTAAGTATTTCTCTATGTTGTATACGAGCCTAGCTCAATTGCTTTTATGAGTCATTAATTCAAGCCCACATTCAAACATTTTTTCGCCGAACATAGAACCTTCTTGCAGGAGTTATAGCTAAACATAGCTCACTATATTTATGTTATCTCAGACTATATATCCATTCTAGCTATAGCTGCACGGCTAGTTGAGTAGTTCATTATATCTTTCTATTGGACCAACTCTCTTATCTTGAGAGTCTCTTTCCTCCTCCTAATTTTTCCTCAACACGTATCATGTAGATTATTTTCTATAAACTCTTTACCTCTTATTTCTCTCAAAACTATTTTACTGATATTAAATCCATATCTTTCTTTGAAGAGGATTCATGAATTTTTCTTCTTAATTAATATCCATCAAAGTAAGAGTGAATGAAAAGAGTTAGGCTATTGTAATAAGATTCATGGGATCAGGTTAGGGTCTCTCATGAGAGCCGAAAGGTTGTGGAGAGTTAATATCATTTAATAAGGGAGACTCATACTACTTAAGTTGTGGTGAAAGAGAGTGAGTGCATGGAGAGAGAAGGGGAAGGCTAATGGTCACTATGCAAAGAAGATAGCCTCACCGTATGTGGACAATCTACCAAGGTCCATATGCAAAGATTAGTTATGGTAGCTTTTTCAGCATGAAGGAAGGGTTGTAGATCTATATGTCTTGTACAAAAAGGGACAAAGGACCACAAATCTGTTTGGGTCTGTTAGGTTTCTTGACAAGAAAAAAGCTAAAAAGGCCATTCAAAATTTGCATGGGTTGGAAGTCTAAGGGTGCAAGTTGTCAATACAAATTGCTAGTTTTGGAAGGAGACCTCAGACTGATAAGAAAGGCTTCAAGGATCTAGTTCGAGTAAACAAACCAAAGGTGCCTTGGGCAACAACTGATGGGAGAACTTTCAAGGAAGCATTGGTGGAAATGAGTGGTGCTATAAAAAATGAGAAGGAGCCTAAGAAGATTCATGGCCATGCAACTAAGGTGCCTATGAAATAGAACGTAGAAAATGAGGAGCCTAATAACTCAGTTTTTATCACAGGGGAGGTTTGCAATGAAAAGAAGGAATGGCTTGAGTGTAGCTGTGCTGGTCTCTTGAAGAACCCAGCTGATGTTAGTATGATGGCTACAAAGCTAGCTTACTCCGGCCCTGGTATCTTGAAAATAAGAGACATGGGTAGTTACAAGTTCTTAATCACATTTCAGACACAACAGGACATGAAGAAATCTCTTGAGGATGGATAGGATCTCTTATTGGAAGTTTTTGATGAGGTGTGTCCTTGGTTTGAGGAAGAAGTTGGATAGACAAGAAGGGTTTGGGTTGCTTGCCATGGAGTTTCTTTACATGGCTGGTGTGATTCAAATTTAAGAAAAATTGAGGAAGTATAGGGTGACTATGTTTGTGCTGATTCACGACATCAAGTTTTGAATGTTTTGAAGCTGTCAAATTGTTGATTGAGACTACATCTTTTCATTTTATTGATGGATTGGTTACTCTTGTATTAGATGGCAAGATTATTGACACTCATGTTAAAAAGATTGGGTAGGATGCAATTAGTTTGTTCGAGCAAACTTCTATTAGTATGCATGAAAATTCTGGGCGCTTAAGTTCTTCATGGCAATTTGTTAATAGCCCATCTAGACTTGAATGCTCCACATCAAGGGTTCTTGATAGTGTTCTTAGTGCAAGGAAGTCAAAGGGATGTGCTATGAGCCCAAGCCAAATGATTGCAGTGCCATGGAGAGCAAAATTAGAAGGAACAGGCAACATGGAGAACATTTTTAATGCTATTGTTAATATCGATGTAAGTGGCAAGTTGGTGAACTTTGAAGGAGTAAATTGGCAAGGTGCTAAAACTATAACAACATTATTCTCCTAAGATAGGTGGATAGATAACATTATTAAGCACTAAGGATCTGTTCAAGATAGGCCTGAAGAAAATAGGAAAGAGGTTCATGGGCCATTAGCAACGAGAAGTAGCCTAACTCTCCACAACCAAAACAAAGGGGATAGCCATGATTATGGGTCCTCATATACCCCAGGCTTTTGCCCAAGAATCTCTCACCTTAGGGCTATTAATGGATGGAATGGATTAGCTCGAATGAAGTAGATTCAAGTGTTCCCTATACAGATCCAAATGCAAATCCTAGAAGTGGGACTCATTGTTTGAACAATAACAATGTAGGGCATGCTCACTGCGAAGATGCAGAGGAATTTGATGGCAACGATGAAGAAAAGAATATTGAGAAGGAAGGCATGAAAGTTTTATATATGGGGAAATCAATGGGTTTCTTGGTTGAGAATGACAAGGAATTGACAAAAAGCCCTTGTCAAGATCAACAAAAGAAAGAAGCAGCGAGCTAAGGAACTGAGGAAGGTAAAAAAGGTGGATGGGACTCGCAATTGATGGATTGCCTCCTATCTCAGGTGTGTTGATTTTATTAATTATGAAATTTCTTTGTTGGAATTGTAATGGAATTAGAGGAAAAGGGAAAGATAGTGCTATTAGGAAATTGGTGGCGGAGAAGAAGATAAGTTTTTTTGGGTTTATAGAAATGAAACACTACTTAGTAGCTGAGAACAAAATCAGAAAGTGGCAGGGGCAAAATCTTGTAGAGTATTGCAAAGTTCTAGTCTTTAATGGTTAGGGGGCCGGTATGTTTAGGGATGGCAATGGGTCCCCCCGCCATTCATCTCCATATAGGATTTTGCCCCCCGTCCCTGTCCCCATCCCTATCGCCGATCCTCGTTCCCCATTACCTGCGAGGATTTAGATCTCCGCGGATATCCGCAGGTTTCTATAAACAAATCTAAAAAAAGATAAAAAAATATTTTTAAGCTTAATAAAACATCCATAAATATTCATAATTCATATTATTATCTAATATAACACAATACAATTTAAATTAAAAATAAAATATATAATTGCAAATCCATTATAAGACAATAGAAATATCCAAATCACAAATTATAAATTTTCAAATTATAAACTCAAATATCCAAATTCCAAACTCAATTAGTAAATTTCCTAATAAGTGTGCAAGTTAAAGAGAAGCATAGGTAGTAAAATCATATATTTAGTTATTATATATATGGATATTTGTGTAATTTTATATTTAAGTAGGGACTTTGTAGGTCTCCATGGGGCACGAACCTCATCCCCCACCCTTGCCCCCATTAGCTAAACGAGGACATTCTCCCGTTTCCGTGGGAACCAAATCTGTCCCCGTCCTATCCCGTTGCAGGTAATCCTCGCGGGTACCCATTTTAATCGGTATTTTTGCTATCCCTAAATATGTTCATAGGAGAAAGATTTAGTGATGGGCTGTAAAATTACAAAAGGGAAGCATTGGATATGTGTTGAAAGGATCATTAAATCTTATGACTTTCATTGTTCAATCTTGTTGGTGTATGACTTACATAGCCGTAGTGACATAATAGGAGTGTGGGATGAACTTAGAATTTTAAAATCTTCATTTTCTATTTCTCTATTGGTTATGGGATATTTCAACGAGGTGTTAAATCCTAAAGAGTGAAAGGGCGGATTGGGGTGTCGAGGGAGTATGGTCGATTTTGCTGATCTAATTCAAGATATTGGAGTGATTGATTTATCGCTAATAGGTAGAAAATATACTTAGGTAAGGGATAGTTCGTGGAGCAGATTGGATGGAATACTAGTGGAATATGGGTGGTTAGAAAAATTCCCTAATCTTAAACTCTAGGCTTTGGAGATATCCATGTTTGATCATTGCCCGCTATTGATGGAAACAAAGAAGGTTGATTAGGGCCCCATACCCTTCAAGACCATTGATGCATGGTTTCCTCATCCTATTTTCTAAATTGGGTGAAGAAGGAATGGTCATTAATTGGAGCAATTGATATCTCTTCAAAGTTTAAGATGTTGAAAACGCCCCTAAAAGAATGGAATAAAGCCATTTTTGGGAACATTGATGAATCCATTCATAGATTAAAAGTGGAGATAGGTACACTAGACAAGAAATGTGAATATGATGACCTTGATGAAGTGGAAAAGGCAAGAAAGATAGCTTTGTATAGTTTCCTGGAAAAATGGTATGTTAGAAAGGAAATGTATTGGTGGTAACTCTCTAGAGGTAAATTCTTAAAAGGCTAGGATAGAAATACCTAATATTTCTATGCTATCGCAATAGGACGAAGGCAGAAAAATATGATTTTGAAGATGAAACTTGGTCATAGAATTTTTTTGGAACCCGTAATTATAAAGAAAGAAGTTGTTCATTTCTATAAAAGCTAGTACTAGAAAGTAAATCAGCCAAATATAAAGTTGCCTGTTGTTTCTTGCCAACAATTGATTCGATGCAGGCTACATTGTTGGAAGTTATGCCATCTTTGGAAGAAACAAAGGAAACGGTTTGGAGCTACGATTCACACAAGGCCCCTGGATATGATGGGTACAATCTAAATTTAACTAAAAAGCTATGGTATGTAGTTGGAGCTGGTTTCTCGAATTTCATTATGAACTTTTTGGAATCTGGTGTATTCCCTGTTGAGATTAACATGACTTGGGTTTCTTTAATACCAAAGTTTGAGGGTGCTTTTGACTTGAAGGATTATAGGCCAATTAGTATGATGGGCAGTTTATATAAAGTTATTGCAAAGTTATTAATAAGCTTTTGTGAAAAGGCGATAGATTCTCGATGGAGCTCTAATTGTAAATTAGGTGGTCCATTGGGTTAAGAAGTCCAAGAAGAAATCTGTTTTATTTAATTTGGATTTCTAAAAGGAATATAATACGACTCATTGGGACTTTATTGATGTTGTTCTCCAAGAAATGGGATTGGTACAAAATGAAGGAAGTGGGTTAAGAGGTTCTTATCCTCTACCTCAATATCTTTCATAATTAATGGTTCACCATGTGCACCATTCAAAATGCATAGAGGTCTTCAGCAAAGAGATCCATTATCCCCGTTCTTGTTTGTGTTGGTAACGGAGGTGTTTAATCGAATGGTATTAAAGGCTAAGGAGCTTGGTTTCATGGAAAGGGTGAAAGTTGGCAAAGATGATGTTGACATAACACATTTGCAACTTGTAGATAACACACTACTTTTCTGTCCAACTGGAAAATAGATTCTAACTAATTACAGAAGAATGCTTGATTTCTTTGGGCCTATGTCTAGACTGGATTTGAATTATTTGAAGGTAGCTATGATTCTGCATAACTGTAATAGTGAGTGGATTCTAAAGGCAAGTGAGAAGATAGGGTGCTTGATGTTGAATTTGCTAATTACTTATTGGCTTGTGCCTTTGGGTACAAACCCAAAAAGCAACTCTGTATAGCAACCAATTTTAGATAGAATTTCTAAGCAATTGGCAATTTGGAAGGTGAGACTACTATCAAGGGCTAGAAGGATGGTATTGATAAAATCTGTTCTTAATAGTATACCTCTATACTATTTAAGCTTATTTAAAATCCTAAAAGGGGTTGTGGACAAAATTATCAACATGTAGAGACGCTTCTTCCGGTATAATGATGTTGATAAAAGGGGTATTCCACTTGTGAAGTGGGAACTGATTCAAAAGTCGAAGAGTATGTGAGGTCTAGGAGTTTGAGACTTAATCCTTAAAAATGCAGCTCTATTGTTTAAGTGGTGGTAGAGGTTCTTCGATGAAGGGAATACCTTCTGGAAAAGAGTGGTGTGCTCTAACTATGGGTGTGACCCAAATAGACTTGCTGGGGATCATGATACCATCAAGGTAGGAGGTCCGTGGAAGAACATAAGAGGAATTACGGGTAGTAGGGATGATGTGTATGATGTGACCATGACTGGATTGAGAAAGGAAGAAATGGTAGCTCCATTTTATTTTGGAAGGATGTGTGGATTGATGATAAAAAGTTGTGTGATATTTTCCCGAGATTGTCTAGTGTCTTGAAGCAAAAACACACGATGATTTCTAATATGGGGTGTCGGGATGGTTATTGCTGATGCTGGAATCTTGAATGGAGAAG
Organism: Pterocarpus santalinus; assembly: GCA_031439595.1. NCBI lineage: Eukaryota > Viridiplantae > Streptophyta > Magnoliopsida > Fabales > Fabaceae > Pterocarpus > Pterocarpus santalinus. The sequence goes on from CM062532.1 coordinate 68,383,383, forward strand.
ATTCCTCTTTGTTTAGGAGGACAAGCTATTGCAAGACCTTTTACATGTGCTGGAGTCTGTTTCCTTGTCAAGAGACAAATTAGATTCTCTTGTTTGGTTTTTTAATCCAAACAAGAGTTTCTCTATTACGTCTTTTTCTCCGTAGTAGTTCATAATTGAGATAGAATGCATCAGATCTTGGATGCGTAGGAAGTGTGGAAAGCTCAAAAGGTTTGCTACAGTTTAATGCATTTCAATTGGAAAATTTGAACAGATGTAGCAGATTGATGTATTTTCAATAGCTATATCAAAATGTCCATTCTAGCTAAGATAAGAAGGTGATCCTGCTCCTGGTTTTTACAATATCAGCATGATGGTTTTGTTCCCAATACATGACGATTTGGTGGCTTGGATGCTGGATTGGTTTGTCGTAATTATGACTTTTCTCATTTCATGATGGACGAATCTAATAGGCTATACATCAGCGGCTAAAGCTATGCATAAAGATTGCGCTTTTGTTTTTGTTTCAAGTTGTACCTGGTATAGCTTCGTGTTTTGTTTTTTACTAATGGTAGCATGGGCATGTTGCTGTTGTCGCATGCCATTGCCTTTTTTGTGTCAATTTGGTTCTTGTTATGTCAGGTAGACTTTGAGCCCGTTTGTTTTTGCTTCTCAAAGGGAAAAAAAATACTTTTTTCAAAAATTTTTGAAAATTTCTTTTTTAATATTATTTGTTTGTGCTTTTCAAAAAAAGCAGAAGTAGAAAATAATCAATTTTTCTACTTTTTTTAGAAGAAGATAGGGAGCTGTTTCTCCCAGAAGCAAAATTAGTAGAAGAGAGAGAAAAATACTCCTTAAATTTTGAACTCACTACTTTTTCACTCTTTTATCATTATATTCTTAATTTTTTCTTGAAAATATTACTCTGTATATACTCATATTGTAATTTTACAAGAAAAATACTTTTATTTTATCACATTCAAATATTTTAATAATATCTAATTCTCATAAAAAGTACTTCTATACATCTAAATATAAAATAATTTTCTACTTCTACTTTTATTTCTACTTTTGATTCTACTTTTAAAGAAGCATTTCTTTCAAAATCTTAACCAAATGACCCTTCGTGGTATCCTCCCCCCTTTGTTTGTGGGAGTTTACCTCTTTCCTCTTATAAAAAAAAAAAAAAGTTAGTCTCTATTTGGATAAATAGTTTAATTAAGCCCTTATATGAAAAGAGTTTCTTACAAAAGAACTTCTATAAAGAGTGACTTATAAATAAATTATTTTTTATTTGGATGTATAGCTATATAAGTGCTTATTTTAATTTGTAGTGCTTATTTTTAGTAACTTCCTAAAAAGCAGTAAAAATAACTTTTTGAGAAGTCATAAATTATATAATAATTTGATTCAAAATATACAAAATAACTTTTAACTACTTTAAAGCTAAAAAAAGTTATAAGTCTATTCAAATGTGTCCTTTATATAACTTCTCTTTTGCTCCGTGTATTGTGAGTGTGTGTTTTATTGATATCAGTTTTGCACCCTTAACATTCATAGCTTGCTCTCATTTTGAAGACGAAGAAAAGAAAAATAAGAGACTAGATATTTAAGAGCAATAAATAATCTAATTGTTACATAACTGCTACCAACGTGAATTCAGCTGGTTTGGCTTCTGAGGTTATATGACAACTAATTTTCTTCTTTCAATTCGTATGACGTTCGCCCCGGGCTATTGACGATCAAACCTTCATCTTGTCACTTATCAATAAAAAATAAAACCAAACAACAATCTTATTAAATCAATCAGGCTGTAGTTATGGCAGCTTTTGCTTACGAATCCATGGTATAATTTCTTATTTAGATAACTAAGTCAGATAACTAAGATGCATCAATAATTGGAATGTGTAAACTTCTATGTTTTGGCATACGTTGACATCAGGGATATATTCAGCCTGCATTTCTTTTAGCGGGATTTCTTTTTCATGTTACGTATAACTTGAGTCTTGAAGCACCTTCCACCAATCTCCTTCAATAGCGATGACAAAACGTTATTTATGCGTGTATACTTGCAATGCTTGTTTCCATAGTCGAGAGACTTCGTAAATTCAATTAATGCTCAAGTCGTTAATTAGCAATGCACATGATTTATTGTTTTGTTTATTTTTCAGTCCACGAAGGCGGTTTAAACTTTAAATAATGAGGGTTAAAATTTCAGCTTTGCACTCAACCTCGATGAAAGCATAATAATAAATGTGTTACTTCTTTTTTATTTCAGTATACTACATTTTTTGTCCCTAATTTTTTAGGATAACAGTTTACTCATAGGTAATATCAATATTAATATCATACGACTTTCTATAGCATCTTGCTTCTATCTGATAATGATGAACGAAATCAGACTCCCATTTACGTACAAGCTTAACCCTCGCAATTATATATGTTCTGTATTAATTTAAATGTCAAACAAGTGACGTGCGAAGACAAGAATCTACTCACGGAATTTTCCACCTGCCTTGCATTTTTAAGTCCCCACTTAGTTTCCGTACTAATCAGTGTGGCCTACTGAGTTTGATTGTACGATTATAAAATCAGCTCATGCCAAAATTATAAGTTGATGAAAACACGTCAATTCCCAAACTTACAATGAGTCCCACTCATGCCCCGCATGAAATGTCTATATGCAGGCTCATTGTAATGCACTAATTATAATAAAATTCTTCCTCTTAGTAATTTTTTTTTCCCCTTTTTCTTAATAAACCTCCATGGATTAATGATCAAAGCAGTTGTATGTTTACAACAAAGAAACTGGTACATGAGAACCCGATCAAACATAAGTTAAGCTTAACATTATAACCAATAAATATTATGAAGCATTTACATTGCTTCAGTGTACTTCTTGGATCACTACTAATCCATTTTCCAACCGGTCAGCAGTAGAGAAAAAAAAATTTAAACAGTATGAAAAGTCCATTTAACCCCTTTTGAAAACGTTTGCAAGTGGCTTTGAAGAGGCATAGAGAAACTTAACTTGGCTAGCTAAAGGCGGCAGCTCCAAGCAAGTAGAGCTGCGTTGACAAAATAAAGTTGCTCCTATTCTGACGTAAGCAAATAGCAAATAAAGTTGCACCCAAGCTGGGTCTATCTGCATCTCTCTATTTTTTCATATAAGCAATAACATTTTCTTTTTTAAATCGCAGCTTAATTATATTTGATGATAAAATCCAACAAAAATTCAGTTAATTTATGTTTTTTGCACGAGTTTTTGTGATTCACATTCATGCCATAATATTTTGTGCTTTTACATTTTTTCAATTAAAAACAAAATTGTAACTGCACTCACATTGGTTATAAAAATATCTGCAATTATGCACTTACGCCCTACTGACACACAAACTTAATGTCTTTTCAATCTCCATAATTATAAAAGAGGAACAAGCACCTCATTTCAGGGATTTTTGGTTACGAAATTAGAGAAAAAATCATTGCAGCTCTACAAATAGGCAAAAAATAGCTACAAAATGACAAAATGAGGAATTATCATTCCAAATTTAGGGTACTTATAGTTTTTTTTCCCATTTTCTTATTTATTTTCTTTTGTACCATCAGTCACTACACTTCATGCCTATGACAACAATGCAATTACATGTGGATGATTTATTTATGAAGTTTTTGTCTGTTGGTATTGGTTGCTATGGATTATGAGTTTATACTTTATTGTTATTACAATTTATGAATGTGTTTTCATGAATTCATTTCCTATTCATATATATATATATATATATATATGTTACAAAATTTGTGTATATTCTTACTTTAGGGATAAACTTCATAATTCAAAAGATTTTTGATACTATTATCAATTCATACAAATTAAAATAATTATTTCACTCCATATTATGTTAATATAAGTTTCTTACCATATTACTTTACTTTTCTTGTTGAACAAATTATATAAACCACAAACTAATATGAATAAAAATTAAACCTCTTTTTTTTTTTTTTTTGCTATCTTCCTATTCTAGCCAATCCTACTCAACTCAACTTTATGACCATTCAACTTTTCCTTTCAAAATTTAACTCAAATGCTGTTCACAATTTGAATCTGCACCCTTTGCCTAAACTATTCGTTTAAGTGATGTTAGACAATTATACACTGGCTTTTAAAATAAATAACAATTATACATTCATGTTATTCATGATAACAATTATACTCTCACGTATTGAACGCATTACCTTCTTTTAAAAATACAGCAAAAAGCAAACATCAACTACATGTCGGCCACTTTAACCTTTTCTTTCCACTAAAACAAGATAATAAAAAATAGTTCATGTTATTGTAGATCATTAATTGGCAGTTGCCAGGGGATATTTAAACATACTGCATGTAATTATACATAATCTATTTAACTTAAATTGAACTTAATTACTTAGTTACTAAATTAATGAAGTAACTAATTCATTTAAAATCATTCATTTATTTGATATTAAGTTATAAATTTAATTCATTACATACTTATTAATCTTTCAACATATCCTAATAACAATTACTATTTCTTATTTAGGGAAACTTGAACTTTATGACCTAAATGATAAGGCATGTGCATTTTAATTCCTACATTTTTAAAAATGTCACAATCAACCCCCCTAAAATTATCTAAATATGCAAATTACCTCATCAATTCATTTTTTTTACCAATTATTAGCAAAATATCATATATTCAATAAAGTTTATAATTTTACATTCCATATCTACAAAAATTTACGGGATCCATTTACACATCTCTCCAACTTTAGGAAAATATAGTTCACTTATTTTTATTAATATGCACATTTATAAAAATTTAAGAATTTAATTTACATATTTTAAATTTTATGGCTTACAATGCATATTGACTATACTTCATGTGGGTCACCTGCAATGTTTCCTAATATATATTAATTTATAATTGCTTCTCATTTTTTTCCACGTCATTGTTGCTTTTCATTTTATAAAAAATTGCTATCCATGTTATTGTCGCTTGCCTCCATGTGGCCAGCCTATAGCCCAGTTGCTCGGTCGTCCAATCCACAAGCTGCCCTTTAACATCATTTTACAATCAAACAACATCCATTTATTAAATTGTCAACCTCATTACCGGAGCTCGAGCCATACTCTACATTTACTGTTGATTATTAGAGACAATCCTTGTACAATCTTCATCGTCGAAATATTTTTCACTATATTTATACGGTTGAAAATTAATGGATCATTAGTGATCCAGGAAGTACACTAGAGCAACATAAACGCTTCCTAAATATCATACAACATCAAATAATGCATATAAGAATATTGAGAATTTTGTGGCGCATTATACATGTACATGATAGCAAAGGTGAGATCGGCAAATCATTGGTTTTGGTTCTAAAACAACTTTTAAACCGACTTTTTAAACTAGCTATGTAGAGAAAGGAATGATGCCTAGCACAAAGCTAGAAAACTCTGACCAAAAACATCACAATTATAGATACTATGTAACCAAAGCATTGAACATAGGGGCACCTAAGCCTATTAATTCCGTGGTACACATCAATACTATAGGAAGCATTTACGTTACTCCATAGTACTCTCTGGATCACTAATGATGCATTAATTTTTAACCGTATAAATATAGCAAAAAAATATTTTGACGATGACAATTGTACAAGGATTGTCTCCGATAATCAACAGTAATTGTAGAGTATGGCTGGGGCTCCGACAATGAGATTGACAATTTAATAAATGGATATTGTTTGATTGTAAAATGACGTTGAAAGGCAGCTTGTGGATTGGACGATGAAGCAACTGGGCTGTAAGCTGGTCACATGGAGGCAGACGACAATAACATGGATAGCAATTTTATAAAATGAAAAGCAATAATGACATGGAAAAAAGTTAACGTATACAATTCATTAGGATTTTATCAGTTATTTGGTACATGCAATTTATTGTATTAATTTATATATATATATTATTTGTTTGGAGGATATTTTCATAAATAATATATATTATTTAGTAATTTTTTTAATATATTCAAAATAGGCAATGTAGATTATCAGTTAGATTACTTGTGCATATCAAATATTACATTGTAATAATACTAGTAATTTAAAAAATGACAATCCTTATGAGTAATAATTTAAATTACTAGCAATATTATTAGACAATATGCCAAATGTCATCTTAATTATATGTAGGCCATGATTATAACGAAGGAAGAAATTTTAAAATTTATACAAATTGTAGTCATGGCTATATTTCTATAGTATATTTGTTTTGACTTCTAATATCAATGCCCATTATTAGTGACATGGCAATATTATGATGACCTAGTATCTTTTAAAATTGACGATTTCACTTTTGCATTAAAAATAAAATAGCACAGCTAAATTAACTCAAAACCAAATAATTTGATATACAATTTTATATCTACTAAATGAAATTATAACTGATTTTTAAATTTATCATAAATATAACAAAAACCTTCATTATCAATTTAGTAGAAACATATCATAAAAAAATTAGAAACATGTCTTTAACCCTAATTTTAAAATATGAAAGATGTCTATATATTTTTGTGAATCCTTTTGAAAAAGGTTTTTTACTCTATATTTTATTTTTTGATACATATTTTTCACCTGACACTTGACTTTTTGAGAAAGTTTACCATTGATCAATTTTTTCCCATATTATTTATGTTAGGTGAAATTATAATCATGTTTTATGACTTAAATAGATTACAAATGCTAGGCTATTTGGTTGGGTGCAGGGATGAATCTATATATCAATGGTTGGAGGTATATGCTTCCATTAAAATTTGAAATTCTTTGATTCCTATTAAAAATACAAAAAGTGATTATATACATAAGAAACTTAGGCTAATGAATAAAATATTGAATTTATTAATAATATTAATAGTAATATTTAATAATTAATAAATCAATAGAACACTTAAATAATTAATTTTAAATCATATTTATAATATCTTAATATCATTAAGAAAATAATGAAGCTTTTGATTTAATATCTCATTATATAATTATGAGTTTAATTATTATACACTGACAGTATAAAATTTTTTTTATACTATTATCTAATCAAATATTATCATCTATATAAATTTATTTATACTAATAATACATATAAATTAAATCTATAATTATTTTATATACAAATCAAACCCAACGAAATCATACATAGAAACTTCGACAAAAGCAAAAGTTCAAAACAGTGTCACGTTGATGGCCAACGATGCAGTCATAAAAGGAAGATGGCAACCTTGTGAAATAACTTATACAAAGTGGGTTAATTTGTCTTGCAATTTCCAAAAAAATAAAACTGGTGATTAACTGGGTAAAAATTGATACACTAGTGATCCAGGAATCACCCCAACGTAAACGCTTCCCTATACTATATTAGCAAACTACTTTATGGTATACATTAGTACATCAACAACCTTAGAGTTTAGCTAAATGGCAAATTTAAAGGACTTCTGCCTAAAAGTACATATGCGATGTCACCAAACAATTAAAATAAACAATTCCCAACCAGTAACCACTGGCAGAGGCCTATCTATCGGATGATACAAGCGCAATTCTAATTTGGTTCAGCCTGACGCATTGGCAACCATGAGATGTACAAATGCGAGTCTAGCTCATATTTCTTTCACGATCCAAACACTGCTGCCATCAAAACCACTTATCAGACGGAATATCAATCAAACTATCATGCAATAGGAAGGTAGGACAAGAAAAGAAAAAGGAAGAAACTACCTACAAAGAGGATTACCGAAAACTGTTGTAAAAGAGATGCGCCACCAGCGTAGTACTGAATTTCCCTTCAAACATGGTTGAAGGAAGGGGGTTAGGATGAGTGAATGGTGGAAGAAAGCAAGGCGACGCTCCCTTTATTCTTAATAATAAGTTAATTTTTGGAAAAAATGTGTTTAACTCATAACATGTACCAACATTCAACCTGTTACATATTTCATATGGGTGTGTTGAACCCATTATCTAGAGCATGCTTTGGACTCACGTTGCACAAATGGAAAACTTGGGTTTAATGATTCCAAGTGAGTTTTTGGCATTACGTGTAGTCACTGATGAATTTTCAGTCACTAAATTTAATCCTGATTGTATCCTTAAAATAAGATTTGAATGGAAGTAAGAATTTATTGCTTTTATGATAAGGATTTTCATATGAACTTGTAGTTAACAATTTTTTTTTAATTTTTATCTTTATGTATTTATTGTTTGAAGAATAAATGTTAACTTATAGTTATCAAAGATAGTAAAATAGATCCAATTCTTTGAATTGACCTTCCCAACCCACCAGAAACAGTGTGATGGGTTGCAATTTTCAATCTATCTCATTGTTTTTAACCTAGCTAACCCACTCCACATAATCTAAGGGTGAGGCAGGTCGGATTTGGTTTAATTTATGAATTGCAGTTTTTTTTTTTTCAAAAAATAGAAAATCACATAAACTCGTATGGGCTTGTTACTCTCGAGTCAGCCCATCACATTGTCAAGGGGAGGAGACTCTCATATTCTAACCTACGGTTTTCAATTTCATGTGTCTCACTCATTGAACAAGCAACTCTACAGCAGAGGCTTGGAGGCTCGGAGCTCATTCTTCTCCTCTTCCCTAACCTGTGGCTGCATGTTTCACCACCATCCATCACTCCATTTCATCCTTTCTCCAAAGCAGTTGTTTTTGCGACTTTCAAATATAAATCAAGTTATTGTAAATTCACTTCAGACTAAAATTAAGTTTACAAAATCAATTTCATCTAAAATTGAATTTACAAACTAATTTAAATATACATAAATAAAGTAATTTTTAACCAAATTCAAGTTTACAATGTCAAATTAATTCAAATCAAGTTTTACAATCTATAATCTACACATGCACTTAGTAGTCAGGATGTATTCCACCATGAATCAAATTGTGGGTTGATTCATGTGATTTCATGCATGTATATATGTTAAAGATGTCTAAGTTCAAAGAAGGCTATAGTGATGTAACGGAGAAAGTTACAACATATCTAGATCTTTTTTTTTTTTTGTTTGATGGGTATAACAAATATAGAAGTGTTATAATATTTTGGTTGCTTCTCATATTATATAGTATGTATTTAGAAAAGTTGTGAGATTAAAATTATTTTAATAATTATTTATTTATATAATGACTTTTTTATATAATCAATTATATGATAATCAATTTATGTTTGACTATTTCAACTAAAAAGTGGTTTTAAGATAATCAATTTTATTTAGATTATATAAAAAGATTATTTTTATGTGGTAAAATTATTAAAAAGGGCATAGAATAATTATTTATATTATATAATATTTAATATATAGGGTCAATTTAGTAAAAATATAATAATTTTGAAATAATTAACTTCTGTTTATAATCATAAATTCTAAAAAATTACTTATATTTATAAGTTATTTTTCAATTTAAAATTATCAGCTTTGGATTATAATCTATTTTCAATTTTTCTTTCAAATAAGATTAATTTTTCAACAATAATTTTTTTTCCCAAAAAAAGCTATTATAGGTGGTTTCCAAACATGCTAATAGCCGTATACACACCTAGTGCAAACTACATATGGAAATGATTGAGAGGCACAAACATAAGAGACCTCCTTTATGTGCTCCAAAATCAAATTGTTTGCAACAAACGAAAACAATAGAGGGACATAATAAATCCCTCAGCCAAATACATAATAATGAGTAATGAGTAATATTTGTGACGAGAAAATCCCTCTTTGTTCTTATACAAATAAGGATAGAGAGAGAGATCGAAAGAGTCACGTTTTGATGGATTGAAAAGGCAAACTAGTTGATAAGTGACCTTTGTGAATCACAGCTAAGTCTTCTATATACGCCCTTTTCTTTTCCTGTTGCGTGGACAATAAATGATGCGCATCCATATATTGATCATAATTTGAAAAGGAAAACTCGTGAGAGCACCTTTCCTGGTTGACCAGAAGCCACGGGTACCGTGTGTTACACTGTCTCGGCTCTCTCCTGCAAGTGCATACTTCTGTTAATTAAGCACTTTACACGGAAAGTGGGCTTAACATATGCATACTTGCACACTACTCTTGAATATGAGAGGGAGGAACCCAATCACCCATTATGAAGAAGATGCATGCCCTTCCAAATATTGTCCTTTTTATGAAAAGACGGGGAAGGCGGTGCGCTAGTGAAATTGTGGTTCACAAAGAATATGCAGATTGGTTGGGTCACTTTTGCAAGCATCTCGTGACTGCATGCTCATCCACTCCGGACGATAGTTTCCATGAGCTAGAGCATCTGCTGGTGATTCCCTCTATATGTGGTTGACTTGGACAGAAACTCGTGCGACGGTTAAAGAGAAAAGTCTATAAGCGAAAGCTCTAAAGCCTTTGATCGAAATGGTCAGACTCTCATTTAACAACATGATGAAAAATGAAAATAGACACGTTACTCATTGAAAACAGAAGTGCTACTTTGTATTGACGAAAAAAAGAAAAAGGAAGTGCTACTTTCTAAGCCTTTTAATTTTTTGGGCATGAGTCTTCTTATTTTAAGATGTTAGGCAAAGGCTTTCCTTAATCGAATTCAAAGATATTGCTAAGATTTCAGTTCATTCATTAATATATTAAATTTATGGGAAAAGCTTTTTGTACCAAATTTATCAGGTATCCTCTTTGACACCCGACTAGATTTGTGAAAAAAATGAAATAAAAAATTTAAAATAAAAAATAAGTGTATTTGATGATTGATGTGATAGAATGTTGAAAATTGTATTGCAAACTTGCATTCAAATAACACAACTTTAAATTTATATCTATCCTTGCATAAAAAGGAATTCACACTTTCATATTTAATTTTCATTTATTAAAACTATTATTATTAATTATTATTGAATTGATAATCTTGCACCAATGGAAATTGCCTCACTTAGTCAATTTTTTGCTTATATTTTATCATAACTTAAGTTCAATTTCTAGGTTTTCTTGTTATTGAGTGATCTATAAATGTTTTTGTAAGGGCTCTCTAAGCTCAAAAGCATGCTCTAATCTTGGACTAAATAAGTTTTTTTCCCAATTTAAACTTTTATTCAAAAAGAAAAAGAATTGATAATCTTGCATATTTATCAATTTATTAACTTTTTATTTTTAATCTAAAAATAAACAAAAATATTCTTAAAAAAACATAAAAATTAAAATATTTTTAAATATTTTTATAGTTGAAAATAAAAAAATGATTAATAAAAATTACTACTAGATCATGTTTATTTTTAAATCTCCAAATTATGTATTTATTATTTTTTAAATCTTTATCTTTTCTTACTACTATATCATGTTTATGCTTACTATTAAAAAGAGATCTAGATTTTAATAGTTTAAACATCAATATGATTTATCACAGAATACTATAATAGTATCTGATTTATGTAGTTGACTCTATCTAATGAGACAATATTTAATTCTTGTTGTAGTTTTTAAAAACTTTGAATAAATATTTAACAATGAAATAAAATAAAAAAGTAGGAATCAGGTACCAAATTAAAAGACCCTTTCTAATAGTAATATCTTCATTTAATAATTTGAAGATATATGGACGTTATCACTTGCCTTATTAAGAAAAAGTATCTCACTCTCTAACCTCACTAATTAGCTACGGATTAGTGAAAAAAGATCTTGTATTAATTTGTAAGTTTCTTGTAAAAGTTATTAGAACTCAGTAATTGGAGAAATGAAAAGTCATCAATCTGATTAACTTAATCGTGTTTATGTACAGCGAGAGATATGAGCAATCTCAACTAACTGACTAAGTGGCCGTCAGCTAACTGGAAAAACAACAATTAACCAATTAATCAATTGCAACTACCTAATCTACATATTTGACAACTGTAATGACAGTAAATTTTATTGTAGAATATGTCAGTACTTCATTAAATAATTAACAACATAAAGCTTTTTAATATTAGTAATTCATCAAAATTAAACTCATACAATTAAAACTCTCTCAGATAACCAACAGTTTTTCAGTACCAATTAGAAACAAGTCTTATATTGACTAGATTTTCATGCAAGCAATTTGATTAGTTGTACTTGAAAGATGTGAGTTGACAGATCTAGTCATACTTGGCAATCATGAATGACTTTGTTAACGGACAACACTGAAGAGTCTTTAGTCTTTGGACTAGGGTAGAGAGTTGATTCTGCAAGTTGCAAACGAGCTAGCCAAAAGAAACGACATTTTCTCAGTACAGATGAAACTCTGCCTGGGATAGTTGACATATAATTTGAACACTACCAATTGATCACTATGTTATGTCGTATATATCATGGTCTAATTTTCTCAATGCAAGCGGTGAGAGTGTATGTAGAGTGGAAAAGAAGCACATTGGTTTATCACAATCATAGACGAGCATTACTACACAGCCAGAATAATTTAACCAGAGTTTTCGACAAAATATATAGTGGTGGTTGGATTAGATATAAATGATAGGACTATTTACTCATCTAAAAATTATCAATAATATTACATCATTTTGGCATATAATTTCTGGCAAAAACTGTAGTATTCTAGCATTTTTTAATCATAGACGAAACTGTTTGGAATGTGAATAATGCCCTCCCCAGCTGCATTCAGCGTAGGGGGTTCCCCTTTTGGAGGCGTTACAAAAAGGAAACATCTTGTTTAAGTTTTGGCTCACATGGTGGACGGTTTCTTCACGGTGACATAGCCTCTTCCTTATCGAAGTGTTGGCCAAACGAGTAGATTAAATTTAATTTTGAATTATTCAGTAAAAGAAAACTTTTTTTTTTTTAATATATCATTCAGTTATATAGGTTTTATTCAACGATCGTTTAAGAAGTTAAGTTCTTTGAATAATATGCTAAAATATAATTAAATATAGTGTAACAGAATTTAATATTTTAATCAATCAAAACTAAATTATTGAATTGAATTATCGACTATCGAGTATATCTATCACAAGCATATGAGGATTAGCTGACCTTATATATTATGCAAGTATAAATTTTTTAAAAAATAAAATTTTAATAAAATATAAACTATAAAGTTTTATATTTATATCAAATGACTTTACCAACAAATACATTTATACGTGTTAAGAATATTTGTTAATAAAACTCATATTAAATAATATTCGAGTTTAACACCACATATGTTAACACCATCGAATTCATTATATGAGTTATTAATATAAATAAAGTTTACATGAATTAAAATTAAATTCTTTATTTTTGCCTCTTAACTTACATGTTAAAAAAATGTGCTTTTTTTCTAATATTATAAATTATTTATCTGTGAGTTAAAGATATCCTTTGGATAAGGATTAGTCACGTAAAAAAAACCTGAGAAAACCCAATTTTTTTTTTTGAAAAAAAAAGAAGCGTGAAAAAACCACATAACTCATAAAACAAAGGAAGGAGAAAAAAAAAAAAAAAAAACACCTTAATAGAAGTGACCTGAGTGAATACTAAGACGAATAACGTAAGTGAAGTGAATTAAATTGATTGTGTGCTAACGTAAATACTAAAGAATGTTATCCTTTCCTGTCTGGCCCAATTAATGCCGCCAATAAGTCAGATGCACGTTATTGGATGTGTTATTCCTTGCATCCATGCCCCTCTACCATTCGCAATCTCATTATATTTCTAAATGAAAAATAGATGATCAATGTATAGGTTCCCAAATAAACTGTATAACATAATTAACTTATTATTAGGATAGTGGGATATATTTTGTTTCGATAAGATTATTATCAACTCAGTTTCTTTGCCAATGAAATAAACTATATTTAACTAGTTAAAGAAACTTGTTAGACACGCAAAATTGTTTTAATAGAATATTTAAGGCATGTTTGTTAATTATGTGTTGGATAACTACTGAGTAATCTCAATTACTTCATAAACTCTTGAACCTAATTAAATTATGTAAAGAGGAATAGAATGTGATGAAATGATATGGATTTGAATGAAACAGAACAAAATGAAATGTAATAAATATTTCATTCTATTATTTGGATATAGAAAATGGAATGAAGAAAAAGTTTTCATCTGATTACTTGGAAACACATCATTTCCAAATAAACTTTTAAGTTATATACAATCTTTATCCACATCATTTCATTCAATTTTCTTTGAATTGGAAGGGAAGTAAAATAAGAGCATTATAGAATGAAAAGAGTTTTATCCATTGCTATTCTATTCTATCTTATATATCTGAAAATAGTCAAACAATATAATATAATAACATTCCATTCAAATATTTGAAAATATTCAAATAATATGATATAATAACATATATCCCAGCCAACCAAGTGCACTTATAATACTAAGAAATTAGTAACTTAGTTATCGATAAACATGTGACGTATGAATAAGTATATGGTTATTAGTTTAGCTATATTAATTATTTATACAAGAATAAATCAAATACATATTTATCATAACATTTAGATCACAATCGTTAAACCATATGTGAATAACAAAATTCAAGTTAGAATTTTTTTTTCTTTACTAAATTGAAAGTAGTTAAGTCAGTTCAAAAAAAAAATAAATTTGAACATAGTTAAATCGTTACGCTACGTTGTGTAATTGATGACGTTAGTAAATCAATCATTTATTACATTATTTATCTTTATTGTCAAACTAGTACTTAGAGCTCAAATGTCTAAAAACAAAATTATTTTGCAGAAAATGACATCTATACATCATAATAATATTTATACCTTTTTTTTTAATATGGATTGTTCAAAAACAGATGGTGTACGTAAAGATGATACCTAATGTATTGTGTAAGGGTGGGTTGGATTTAACTTTTATAAAAATTGATTATAAAACTAAAATTTGATATATAATTCAAAAAGTTGAAAATTATTATTTTTTTAAATTACTCTTTTCAGCTTTAATAAAAAAATTGAAAATAGATTTTTTTGAGATTTTAATTATTTTTAAAAAATTATCCAAATATATAAGAAGTGAATTTTTTCAATAAAAAATTATTTTTGACCCAAAAAATCAGTGATATTACTAATATGGTGAAGAATTTTGTGTTAAAATTATTTTTTCTTCTATTTCATAATTAATATAATTCATTTTAAAGAATAAAATTTTCATTTTATTTATCATTTATAAAATTAAGAAGGTATTAGCTTTTTTAACTTTACTATGATATCTTAATATTTACTCAATAGAATTATTATTAGGAGATTTTTATATATTTTTAGAGTGAATTGATTTGGTTTGAGATAAGTTAATTAGAATTTACTCTCTTCAACCACTTATAACTGTCTTTGAAGATTTTGACATATAGATTAAAAAATTATTAAAATTGCACAAATATTAAAGAAAAAGACTATTTTGAGCATGTGAGTTAATAAGAGTAAGAGCGAAGTTAGATAAAGTTAATTAATACTATCTTAAAATTTTCAAATAACAGATAATTGTGGATAAAAATTTTTTGTTAAAAAGACAAATAAATAGACGGAGGGAGTAATAAACTCTAACCAATGATAGTTCATGTAAAAGGATTTACTCATCATAAGGAGAAATAATTAATGAAGTGGGGGGGGGGTAGCTTAGTAAATTTAGTTCTATTAGTATTTATTTAAAATTAAGTCATTAAGACTAGTATAGGGATAAGGGATTTAGAAAGTGTTTGACATTTTAGATTTAAATTTCATTGCCGTTTATATGTAAAAAAATTATTTATTTAAAACTAAAAACATTAAATGTTTAAAAAAAAACACTAAAAGCGTTCGATGACTTTCTTAATGTTTATGACATAATATTAAATTAATGACGTTAATAAATGGAAGAAAAAAAAAACACTGAAAATTTTTGTTCACAAGAAAAATATTGACTATTATGATTTTCCGTGACATTTTTTCATTTTTTTGTTTTCTTTTTTTGTGTTTTTTTGTTTGTTTGGGGGTGGATTCATTTTTCATTTATTAATTATACCTTGTTTGTCTTATACATTCAAGCTATTGTTGTTAGGGTTTAATTAAAATAAATTAATAATATAAAATAATTTTATATTATTAATTAATAAAAATATTAAAAAATAAAAAATTATTATAAATATTTTATTATAATAAATAATTATTTATATGAATGAGCACCTTTTAATATTTTTATTCATCATGAGTATTTAAATTAAATTCTTATTATTAATGACAAAACAAAGTAAAATCGAAAATTTGACGTATGACAGACAGAAAGAAACAGGGAAAGATGCACCGGCACGCACGCAGGGTGCTTTAGCATGAATCCATTCAGCAGAAAAGCAAATCGTGGCTTCTCGTCTCTTCTCTTCTATAAATACACCCACCTCCTCCATAACACCATAAACCATAAATTGCTACCACCACTTCACAATTACACATATATACCATGGCGCCCTTGAACATAACCTCCATCAAAACATCCTCGAACGGAGCCTGGCAAGGCGACAATCCCTTGGACTACGCCTTCCCACTTCTCATAGTCCAGACCACCGTAATCCTTGTCGTTAGCCGCTCCCTCGCCTTCCTCTTCAAACCTCTCCGCCAGCCCAAAGTCATAGCCGAAATTGTCGTAAGTAATACACACCTTACCAGAACTAAATCCTCACATCTATACGTATTAAAAACCTACATGATATCACAATTAAATTCTTACATGTACTATGTTTAGGACAGTTATATAAAATAACAAAGTGAAGTGAATAGATCATGATTTGTGCAGGGTGGGATTCTGCTAGGACCATCGGCCTTCGGAAGGAACAAAACGTACATGCACCGCGTGTTCCCACCATGGAGCACACCAATACTCGAATCGGTAGCAAGCATAGGACTCTTGTTCTTCCTCTTCCTTGTGGGCCTCGAGCTGGACCTCAACTCCATCCGCCGAAGCGGCAGCCGCGCCTTCGGAATAGCGGCGGCCGGAATCTCCCTCCCCTTCGTCTGCGGCATCGGCGTCGCCTTCGTCCTACGAAAGACCGTCGAGGGCGCCGACAAGGTCGGCTACGGCCAGTTCCTCGTCTTCATGGGCGTCGCACTCTCCATCACCGCCTTCCCCGTCCTCGCCCGCATCCTCGCCGAGCTCAAGCTCCTCACCACGAGCATCGGCGAGACCGCCATGGCCGCCGCCGCATTCAACGACGTCGCCGCCTGGATCCTCCTCGCCCTCGCCGTCGCCCTAGCCGGTGACGCCGACGGAACCCACCACAAGAGCCCCCTGGTCTCCCTCTGGGTCCTCCTCTCCGGCGTCGTGTTCGTCGCCCTCATGATGGCAGTTGTCCGACCGGCGATGAAGCTCGTCGCGCGGCGGTGCTCGCCAGAGCACGACGCCGTCGATGAGGCCTACATATGCTTAACGCTCGCCGGCGTTATGGTTTCTGGTTTCGTGACGGATCTTATCGGGATCCATTCGATTTTCGGGGCGTTTGTGTTCGGGTTGACGATACCGAAGGGTGGGTTTTTTGCGGAGAGGCTGATAGAGAGGATTGAAGACTTTGTTTCGGGGTTGCTGCTTCCGCTTTACTTTGCTTCGAGTGGGTTGAAGACTGACGTGGCGAAGATACGTGGTGGCGAGGCGTGGGGGTTGCTGGTACTGGTTATAGCGACGGCGTGCGCGGGGAAGATTGTGGGGACGTTCGTGGTGGCGATGATGTGCATGATTCCGGCGAGGGAGGCGCTGACACTTGGCGTTCTCATGAACACCAAGGGACTCGTGGAGCTCATCGTACTCAACATTGGAAAGGAGAAAAAGGTCAGCTTCTTTTCCTTCTTCTTCACCTTTTTATTATTATTATTATTATTATTTCTTTGTCTCTCTCTATTGTTTTGCTAATTTCTCAAAAAAAGAAAAGGAAAAAATTACTAGATTCTTCAGGAATATAATGGTTAGTTCGTTAGTGCTAAGTTCTATTTGATAATAAATATTTTAATATTATGAGTTATTACCATCTCGTGTTTTAGTAATATTTTTAATATAATTATTAAAGTATTAAGTGTTAAATGATTTATAGCATTAATTTTTCTTTATCCTAAAAATATGTTCTAAGAATAAAAAAGTTTGTTTCATTAAATACTCGATATTTCATAATTATGTTAAAAATATAAATATTGTGAGCTATAAATATAATCTACAAAAACTGAAATATACTATTGTCTGATGTTGAACTGTGTCTCTTTTTCAACGCTTTCCACTCCGTCACGCGTGTCGTATGATTTGATTTTAATTTATTTGGTTGTGACGCTCGTGAACATATCGCGGAAAATATGATGCAAGTTAATAATTAATTAAGGTGCAGTTTGTGAAAATATTTTTTTATTTTTATTTATTATTTTTATTTTTTAAAATAATTTTTATTTTTAAATTTTTTGAATTTAGAAAATATATTTGGTTTATAAAAATAGATTCTATTTTTAAAAAATAAAAATAATAAAAAAATATTTTATTTATCTATTTTTAAAATATATTTTTAAAATTAAATTTAAGATAATAAAATTATATTTATTATTAAATAATAAAAATGATATATATTTGATTTAGATATTTATTCATCGAATAAAAGTATTTATTAAAATAATAAATAATTATAAAATATTAAGATTAAAAATAAAATAAATTATTCATTTTAAAGTTATTTTATTATATTATCAATTATTATATTTTAATTCATATATAGATAAATATTTAAATACTATAGTTAGTATTATTTTAGTACTTACTTTAAAAAATTACTAAAAATTCTTGCTTTAAAATAATAAATTATAAATATACATTATATGCATGATACATAATATATTCTTAACATCATCGAGTTGTTATTCTCAACATATGAGCCACTAAAATGAAGACGCTGTGGTAAGAAAGACTCGAACCCGCATCGTGAGACTTACACTTGCCAACTGTACTGCATGCGCGCAATTGTTGCTGGTTGTTATTAATTATATATAAGAAAAAATGTAGGAGAGTGCGCTTAAAGGAGAAAAATGATCCTCATCGAGCATTCAACATGGGACACTGTATGAGGAATAGAAGTGAGTTCCGCATATTTACTATAATGTCATCGTATTTTTGCTGAAAATATTTTTAAATTTTAGAATTAAAAGCTCTGAAAATGTTGAAAATATAAAATTATTATTTCTAATTTTGTGTGTGTTTCTAAAATTATTTTTAATAAAAATATTTTCTATGAATATAATATAACATATTTTTAGATTTATTTTTTATTTTTATTAAAAATAAAAATAAAAATGAGTAAACCTTACACACCTTAGTTTCTTTCCTTTTTCATTGCTTTTAGTTCATAAATTAGTTTAGCAGTTTGCTAGTATGCAACCTAGTCAGTCAATCCATTTTAGAAGCAATTTGTTTGACTCGGTGCACTGTTAAAATTTCATTGGTAAGAAAAACAAATCTGCTTTTCTGACTGAAGAAAGTGGGTGAATATTTTATTACTTTTGCAATTATTGATGAGTTAAGTCTTGGGGAAACTTGGTGATTCTTCCGCCACCAATTTTTTCGGCTTTCGTCACTGTTTTGATGCACATCTATGGTTATAATAAGTAGCCTTGCCGAATAAAGTAGGAGGTTAGATCAAAATGCCGTCTGGTCAAAATTGCGTTAGATTTCCATTTTTATCTTCTTTCCCATCTCACAGAGCACAGGCGTGTTTTACTTTCCCATGCATTGCCAGTTCTCTTCTCACTGGCAAATTCATCATATTAGCTTTTGGTAAGTAATGCTTTTTCCAAAAAGAGAGATAACATACACATTTTCGTTGGATGACAAAATTATGATGCTAAGGTGAGTCGGCCGGTAACTTTTAATTAGCAATCTTTATTTTCCACAAATTGATAACACAGCTGGCTTGTACTGCTAGTGTCTAGTCCAATTGGATAAGACGATCTTGAAATTCCACTTATTAATGATTTACTTTATTTGTGAGTTTGGTGAAAGTTAATAGTGAGGATGACAATTTCATGACCCATGAATTTAATCTATAGAATTTTTAAATCCATTTCTATTTTCTTACCAAACTTATCCTATATGTAATACTATTATATATAAAAAATAAACATAAAAATGAATTAGATAAAAAACCTTTAATATAATAAACAAAGCTAAAAACTTTATTTTTAATATATAAATAATATTATTCCAGTTCTTACTTTGTTTACTCATCTGAAAGTAGCCTATTCCCTTGACCTCCGAGAATGAGAAAAGTAATAGCATAGTGTGTATTGGAGAAAGTTATGGGATTAAAATTATTTTAATAATTATTTATTTATATAATTGTTTATATAAAAATTAATTCATATTTAAATACTTTAGTTGAAATATAGTTTTAAGATAATCTATTTTATTTAGATTATATAAAAAAATTATTTTTATATAATAAAATTATTAGAAAAGATATAAAATAATTATTTATATTATATAATATTTATTATTTAGAATTAATTTGGTAAAAATATAATAATTTTAACATAATCAATTTTTGCTTATAATTATAAGTTTTGAAAATTTATTTATATTTATAAGTTATTTTTAACTTAAAATTATTAATGTTAAATTATAATTTATTCTATAAAATTATTCAAATATGATTAATTCGTAGAGAACAATTTTTTTGAGAAAAAAAGGTTGTTTGCATGGTCCCCAAACATGAAGATAGTACTCCGGCCCCGGCTTTGCCTACATCGATCTAGGCGTAGGACGAAAATGAACTCATTTCCACCTCTTTGTTGCGTTATTTTTTTGTCAACTGCCGTTTCTTGCTTGTAATTATTAAAATAATGCCATCCATTCATTTGGCTTTTCTTCTGGACTTCACTTGACCAGTTAACCAGTCAGCATCATCCAGATTTGTCCCTAATGATAGTTTCGATGACCCATATATACCAGATAGAAAAGCTAGATGCACAAGAAAGAAAGATGCAGATATTGCACACAAATTTCTTTACATTTATTTTTATCATTGAAGAAGAAAGAGAAAGATAGAATAAAAAATATAGAAAATTTCTAACTAATACTTTAAGGCATAAGTCAATACATTAAACCATTAAAAAAATGCTTTTCAATCAATTTTTTTAAAATATTGATTGAAAAAACCAAAAAAGTATAAATAACTAATACATGTGAAGTATGAATAACCAGAACCTTCCAATCCAAAGGTTTAAATGTTACCTTTGACTTTGACGGCACCGTACAAATTTTTAACTGTTTTTTTTTCAATAATATTATTCACATACATATTAATTATTTTACATTAATATAAAGATAAAATTTAATTATTTTTTAAGTATGGATGGTGGTTTTTTATTAATAAATATATCATGTTCATTATTTTTTATTTTTTAATTTTTATAATATGTATATAGATTATATTTTATTAGAAAATAGTATCACAAACAATTAAAAATTACCTAAATTCTGTCATTTTTATGATTTATATAACATGATTATATATAAAATTACCCTTCTTTTATACTTACATTCTAATTTTGTCACCTAAAACAAGTACATGACATAATAAGCACCAAGCATTTTCGTTTTTCTAAGGCATATAATTTTTCAGCCTCTACTCGTTAGAATCAACTGCTTCACACATTACATTTATATTCTTTTACATACTTTTTTAAACACAAAATCAATATTATAATGAGTTGATAACTACCTAAATATTTGTTATAACGACTAACAATTGAAAGATGCCTACAACTTAATATTAAAAAAAGCCCTTTTTTGGGTACAGTATATAAAGCAAACTTTAGTACAATGTCAAAGCAACGGGAATATTGGTAGGAAATAAACACTGTAGGCTGAAGTTAACTTACTCATAGCAGCATCGAACCCCCAAAAAAAAAAAAAAAATTACCTGTCTTGCTAAACTACGGTAAGGATTTTCAATGCATAAAAGGTAATGAAATCCTTTAAAGAATGGATATCTAATCTAAATTTCATAGACAACGAGTTAAAAAAGTCGTGCTTTTTTTTTTTTTAAACTTTTTTTTAACATTTGGCCAAATATTTACAAATACTAATTGCAAGATTATAGTATTCTTTTATTACTATTCATGATATTGAGTGTAACTGTACGGTGTTAATTTATGCAGGTTTTGAACGATGAGATGTTTGCAATCTTGGTGCTCATGGCACTATTCACCACCTTCATCACAACTCCAACGGTGATGGCGATCTACAAACCAGCTCGCGGCATCCCCACCAAGACCCACCGCAAGCTTGGCGACCTCACCTCTAGCTCCGAGAACGAGGTCAACGATGAGCTCCGAGTCCTAGCTTGCGTCCACGGCCCTGGCAACGTGCCTTCCATCATAAGCCTCATTGAGTCAACTCGCAGCACCAACAAGTCCTTCGTCAAGCTCTTCATCATGCACCTCGTTGAGCTCACCGAGCGCTCCTCCTCCATCATCTTGGTCCAACGAGCCCGCAAGAACGGCTTCCCTTTCTTCAACCGGTCTTGCCGTGGCGAGTGGCGGGACCGTCTTGCGGGGGCCTTCCAGGCCTACAGCCAATTGGGCCGGGTTTCGGTCCAGCCCACTACTGCCATATCTTCGTTGTCCACCATGCACGAGGATATCTGCCATGTGGCAGAGGAAAAGAGGGTAGCCATGATCATCTTGTCGTTCCATAAGCAGTGGAGGGTGGAAGTGGAGGAGGATAGTGGGGACCACAAGGTGTTGGAGAACATGGGCCACGAGTGGAGAGGGGTGAATCAAAGGGTCCTCAAGCACGCACCTTGCTCCGTGGCTGTGCTCGTAGACCGTGGATACGGAAATGGGTCACAGACTCCGGGCCCAACTGCCACTGTGACCCAACGGGTTTGTATTTTGTTCTTTGGTGGGCCTGATGATCGAGAAGCCTTGGAGTTGGGAGGGAGAATGGCTGACCACCCAGCAGTTAGGGTGACCATTGCGAGGTTCGTTGAGAAACACGAAGTGAATGGTAAAAGTATTGTGTTATGCCCTTCACCAACTGCCAATAGCGACAAAAGTTATAGCTTCTCAACAGCTAAAATGAATCGCCAAAAAGAAAAGGTAAGACTCCAGATTACATTTGCTAGCATGCACAATTGTGTCTAATTATTTGTACGTACATTTTTTTTATGTGCTTGATAATATCAATAGTGTTGTATTAATTACTTTAACTGATTAATTGTAGGAGCTGGATGAGAAGGCAATGGTAGAGTTCCGAGGGAAGTGGGATGGGATGGTGTCATATATTGAGAAGGTGAGTAGGAACATTGTGGAAGATGTGCTGGCAATAGGGAAAAGTACAGATTATGATCTCATAGTTGTTGGGAAGGGTAGGTTTCCATCGACTATGGTGGCCGAACTGGCTGAGAAGCAAGCAGAGCATGCGGAGTTAGGTCCTATAGGGGATGTTCTTACATCATCAGAAAATGGGGTGGTGTCTTCGGTGCTGGTGATTCAACAACATGATGTTGCATTGTCAGAGGAGGCCCCAGTATTCAAGGTACATGATGGGCATGATAAGTCCACAGTCGAGGATTCATCTAGTAGCACGGGAAACTTAGTAGCCAACGACAATAATATAGTGTAATGATTTTATTTAATTTCACTTTGGTAAGAATAGAGGAAGAAAAGCCCTTTTGTTAGTAACATTTTTGTTAGTAACATTTATCCTATGCCTGATGAATCCCAACGGAAGTAAGGTATTTCAAGATATGGAATACTTAGTCCCTTGGGAAGGGAACTAGGTAGGTGTAATAGAAACTAAGTTTTGCATAATTGTTTTCCCATTGGCAAATTGTATATATTATGGCATGCTTGTAGCCACTCTCGATTTATAAGAGTGAATGGTAAATTTAGATTTATCTAGGGTTTGCACATATATGTACTATAATTTTTACTAAACTATGATCTCGTGCGATCGCAACTGTTAAGCATCGAGGCATTTGATGGCTCAAATTCATATTTTCTAGCTTAAAGAAAAAATGCAGCTCCATCGCATTCTTTGCACTTATTACATTATACATTTGTATATGATCAAGGAAGGATAAAAAGTACTAAAAAGAAGCACCTTCGGATTTTTTATTTTATGGGCATGGCTAAATGAGCACAATTATCTCTACCAATAATTCTTGTAAATGACCCCCCCAAATTAGTCTCTGACAAAAATAAATTAATCTCACGGTCTTTGACAATTACAAAACGTGGACACTTGTAGTCTCTAGTTCACCTGCAACCTAAAATGAGTGTGATGTGTAAGTTATTTGTTGATTAGGCTTTGTTTAGTCATCCAATGTAGCACCCTTAAATCCAAAACACCCCTCATCAAATCTCAAAAAAAAGTTAATCATCAAAATATTGAGCCCTACAGTTACACAAAGCGCTAAATCCCTCTTATACTCCTTCTTAAACGCACAAAGCCGCAAACCTCCCATTTTTTCCCTTCTCCAATGACAGTGATGCCTAACTTGACCTCAATTTCACCCCTCCAGACACTGCCTGCGCCGTCATCCAACACACCCTCATCATTGACCTCCAACACAAGCGCCTATGTTTTTCCACAGTAACAACTCAAAGTGTTTTGAAACATTTTTTTCCAAACAAACCCATAATAATGCAATGAGGGAATCGGATTCAATCACGGTTGGAATCTCCAAAGTTCTTGGCTTTTGACAAGAAATCTCAAAAGTAAAGATAATAGGCATAAACTCTGCTTCTTTTGATTTGCAAATACCTATGAAGGCAACAAGCATAGATTTTTTTCATTATCATTTCTCAAAACATTAACAGTGTTTAACTCTATGTATGACACTTTGCAACCTTAATTATCTATATGGTACATAGAATATGAAAAAAAAAAAAATTGGCCTTATTAGAACAATGAAGAGCCACTCTTCAACACAGTTCCTGTCATAGGTACTAGGAGATCTGCTTTATCCATGTATGATGTAGTAACCTGCAAATTATTGGCCTAGAAATCCTAAGTATATATTCTTTTGTGGAAAAGCTCTGAGTTGATTAAGGGATTCAAGGTTGGTTTAGCAACTATGCAGTTTTTCAATTGATCTACGAGCTATTTGTTGTCTTTATGTACAAAATGGATTCACCTTTTTATGAACATGGAAAGAGATTTACTAGAATAATTTGGTAATTAGGGTGGAATGGGTTTAGAGACTCATTTCCTTTCAACTTTGAAAAGTACACTTAATTTTGTATTTTTGGGTTGGATGGAACCTTGTACTTTGGAAGGATGTCATCGTTAGTATAGTTTACTCAGAAGTTGTAATTTTGACTAGGTTTTATAATATATTAACAATGCCATGGTGTACCAATACATTATCTTCAAAAACAAAAAGAACAATAAAGAGCTCCAACATCTATTGAAACATAGTCCCATTGGTTCTTTGCATTGTATTGATTCACCCTTGTTACTACAGATGTTTTGATGCCTAGTTATAGCCTTCAACTTCATCCTTTTTTTATTGGCATAATACAATTGTTTTTAATTGAAAATTGATCCAAACAGTCATTAGCTTGTGATAATTGCTTGTCTATATTAACTAGGAATCAAGCTTGATAAGCTTTATGCTAAAATATTTGTTCTTTAGTGCAATCTGCTATTAGTAGTATCCATTCTCATCTTTCTTCAAGTGATTAAATCTTGAGAAAAATTTAACCATGAAGCAAGTTAATACTTTTAATTAAAAATCTTGGGAGAAACTTAAACCACAAGCATAATTCAAAAGCTGGAGAAAGCCAACAATATAATTGAGTCAATGCAAAAGCTCTAGCCATATTGTTGATAGAATTGCTTTTTACTTTGCATTAATGATTAACAAATGATCTAAGAAAACAAAAAACAAAAGAAAGTTATAGTAGATAAAAATGAAAACTATAAGGAAAAGAAGAATTTTAATAGAAATATGGACAATAAAATAAAATGTAACAATTCTGTGGAAAAAAATATAATGATTTCTCTTTCAAAGTAAAGATTTTATCTTAGGAATACTTCATGATTTGAAGATGAAATATTGACTAATTAATATAGCAAGTAAAAAGCAATCTGAATATGGTTTAGATAAGAGTTTTATACTTAGTATAGCCTAGTAGACAATCAAAAGTCAAGCTCTCCAATTCAAGGAGTGCGAAATCTTCAAAACTATTTGATGACTTGCACCAAATCCCCCTATAAATATTGAGATAAAATGATACATCATGACACTAATAAGATAAAACGCATGTGAGAATAAACTGCACTACATTACCAAGATCTTAACATGGCACAACCATAAACAACAAGTATATCAACAAAAATAGCAAGTATGTTAGATTACACATTGCAACCAGAAAATTACATACAATGTTTCCTCAATAAATACTTATGTAATTTTTTTTTATAAAAAAAGCGTGAATCTAAATACCAAGTAGTGGCAATTTGAAAATTTAGTCAAAATTCTATTAAAATATCCAACATCATATTTATATCAATAGTGACAGCAAACCACTAATAACCAACAATAATGTCATTATATTAGAAGATGTCCTATACAGGAACATTTACAAAATAGCAATCTTAATGGCAAAATGTACAATAACACTAGTTTTCTTTCAATCCAAAAAACCAAAAAAAAAAAAAAAGAAGCCTCTTCTATCACTTAAAGCCTCTCTATTGCAAACTATGGCATATTTCTCTCTATTGTAAATTGTTCTCTCTTGCTCTATCACTTAAAGCCTAAGTTGGCATGAACTTAAAGAACCTCTTCTATGTCCCAGAACTTGCAACTGCAGTAGTTTCTTCAGTTACTCTAGTTGAAAGAGTGCTTGCTGGAGGGCTGTTTCCAATTAATCACACCTTGCACTTGTAGGCTGTATTAAAATAAACATGTATTAGTGTAGCAGATAAAGATCATGTGAGTTTAACTACAAGAGCACATGCAGGATACTTACTACATGCAGTGTATTAACAAATGCTTGCGACGTACAAAGAGGTGGATCTATTGGTAGCCTAATTGGTGTCACTTGAGTTGGCCTGACTATAGTTAGCATCATTGGTGGCCTAATTAGGGTTAGCTTAATTGTAGGTTGAATCCACATAAGGCTATCTAATGTCAACTTGAAACAAGTAGAAAATTAGTACCAATTATTGCTGTTTCAACTTGTGGAGTAGGATTTGTGGCGGGAACAAATTTGGAAACTAGAGCTCTAGTTGGCATGGTTGAAATTGGAGCTCTAGCCATTAAAGCTCCAGTTTTTGGGGCTGCAATGCTACAAAGCTCAACCTGCAACTAAAGAAAACCAACAATGACATGGTTTAAATAAAAGTAAAAAAGATAATAACAAGAAAAGTGTAAGGACTAGTTTGTCCACATTTACTATTTCTGGATTATTAGCCATTAAAGCTCTAATTTTTGGATTGTAGTGCTACTAAGCTCAGCATACAGCTAAAAAAAGCCAACGTTGGCATGGTTGAAATAAAAGCAAGTAAGATAACAACAAATAAGGCATAGGCATTGATTTGCCACATTTATTATTTTTGTGGTATTAGCCATTGAAACTCAAGTTTTTGGGGCTACAGTGCCACCAAGCTCAACCTACTGTCCACCTGCCCCTTACTTAGCCTGTTGGAAGAAAATGGAATATTATTAGACTAAGTCATATTTAAATGACATAAATGAAATGAGCATAGAAGTGACTAGCTCGAGAGTTGCTATCAGCATGTGGATGAGAGTGTGTGAGTGAAATTTCTTCTTGAGCCTCATTTGCTAATTGTCTTGCTTTCTTTTTTCTTGGTGTTTTTGGGTTTGGAAGTGGTGGTCCCTTGCAAATTTTGGGGTAATGACCAGTTTGCCCACATTTATAGTGTGTAACTTCATATTTTCTCTTTACCTTGTGGCCACTCCCTGGTACCTCTTCTCTGCCATCCTTCTTCCTATGTTTCGTTAGATGACCTATTGGCCTTTTTATCTTTGGTGGTACAGGCTGAATGCTATCACAGTTGTTCCAATATTGCATTCCATTTACTGGTACAATTTAGTGTGAGTATGTAGCATGAAGGGCATCATTTGTTAGCTAGTGATGGACAAAGTCTTCAAGCTTTTGATTTTTGTAGGCTGTGGTTGCAATTACATGGTGGCAAGGCATTCTTGATATTTGCCAAAAATTGCAAGTGCAGAAATATATGGACAAGTCCACATTAACCTTATTCCCAAATTTTGAAACTTCAAAAACATTGCTAGACTTGTCTTTAGACCACTAGGGAGCCTATTTGTTGCTTTCTAGTTTCTCTTTCTTAAGTCTCTGTTGTTGCACAGGTGCTGCTTTCTAGTGTTTGCTTGCAATGCCTTTTTGTGTGTTGCTTGCTTCCTCATGTAGCATCTCAGCTCTTCTAATATGCTAAAAATGGACTTGTTCCTATACTTCAATATATTGGCATTCCACACCTCACAATTGTTGTTGGTTATGCCATCAACCTTAGGCCATGGATTAAAGTATGCTTTTACCCATGCTTCAAGCTAAATATTGCTTAAATACTCCCAAGCCCTCTCATTTAACCTATTTAACTTCTCCATATTTGCTATAAACTTTGGTATAGTTTTACTCTTGGCATATTCCCACACAGCTCCTTTGGTTTCACTATTCTTCCATTGTCTGATGATGTTCTTTCAGATATGCATAACATAATTTTTGTGAGGCACCTCTAGCATAACCTCTTGTAAAGCTGGTATCAGACCTTACTCAGCATACAGAAAACAACACAGAAATTTCAGCAAATACTTAATATGCAATGATAGAAAGCAATTATAAAAGTAAATGAGAGCATGTCTTTTGTTGATTATAAGTAAAATTTCACCCATATCTTTGGTAGTCACCCAAGTCTTCGTGAAGAAGATTCAAAAACCACTTCTAATTGTCCTTATTTTCACTGTCAATCACAGCATATGCTATTATATAGAAAGCATTATTGGCATCTTGACCAGCTGCAGATAACAATTGTCCTCCAAAGTATCCCTTAAAAAAAAACCCATTAACCAGGTAAAGGGTCTACAACCAACCTTAAATCCCTTTTTACATGCATCCAAACATATATAAACTCTCTGAAATATGAGTGGGCATTCTAGTTGGGGAATCACTTGCATCTTTGCTATGGTACCTAGGTTACTCTTCAGCAACTCAAGCAAATAATCCATCAACCTAGCATATTATTCTCTCTCTGTTCCTTCGACCAACTCCTTTGCCTTTTCTAAAGCCCTGTAAATATTCTTGATATTTAAATGTATATTATAGTAGTCCTCCTTCATATGATCATATGCCTCAGAAAGTCTAAGGCTAGGTTGTGTCCTAATCCTCTTCATTAACTTACTAACTACCCATTTCTTGTTAACTTGTTTCTTTTTGAATGCCCTACTACAAGAGCGTTCTGACTTCATAGTCGCAACTTGAAAACTCTTGGTCTTGGAATTCTAAGCACAATAAATTATCCAATCACAATCTTCACTTGCACACTTTGCCTAAGCCTTAATTTTGTCATTCTTCAACCACTTAAACGGCTTGCCTAAGGTTAATATTGTAGCTTGCACAGCATCCTTATCATCCTCTCCCTGCTCACTATTGTTGGCCATATTTCCTAAATCTTCTAGAATTTTAGGGACATTAACATGGTGCTCAAAATATAAATATATCACATTCTCTCCCTTAACCACTAATGCAGCCTTACACATCTCATTAACGTCAGAATCTCCATCCAATTCTCTCAACCAAGTGGCAAGGTCGATGCTAGTTGGCTTTAACCAGAAGCACCTCTCTTTGCTATCATATCCCAAGCTCTTGAACAAAGCTTGTATATAAAAAATGTTTACATAGTCTACATCCAACTTAGGCATATACTCAATTATACCATCCACATAATGCAACGCATTGTCTTTGTCTTCCTCAAACTTGCCCCAATGGTGAACGCTAGAACAAAAAATGAACCCATCTGTATATCAAATAAAAAAATAATAAAAATCTTTTTTCATAGGCAAGCACATAAGATAATAATAGTGCACACCCAAATTCCTTTTCTTGTGGAACTGAAACATATACAGATGGTCACCAATTCAATCTGAATCTGGAAAAAAAAAAATAGAAAGAAGAGACATTATTTTTCATACATAAAATCTCTAAAAGAAAAATAAACGTTATTCATAAGTCAAATGAGTTAATTATTTTGTTCAAAATTAGTTAGTTACCTTGGTTGTCCTAAGAAAGCTATTAAGAGGTTAATTTTGGATTACAGTTTGTCCCATGCAATTGGAATTAGATCAACTTGTGGTGAAACACAGCCAATTCATATGAATGGGTTTGGTCAACGGTTAACACCACTTGATGATGGTTTTTGGTCTCTATGTTTTATGGGCTGC
The DNA here is from genome assembly GCA_031439595.1 of Pterocarpus santalinus. Classification (NCBI taxonomy): domain Eukaryota; kingdom Viridiplantae; phylum Streptophyta; class Magnoliopsida; order Fabales; family Fabaceae; genus Pterocarpus; species Pterocarpus santalinus. Next base: position 68,413,804 of record CM062532.1, read on the forward strand.
TTTTTGATACTTGCAGTGTGCAACGTGTTAATCGCAGTATGACCAAAAATAAAAAAATAAAAATAAAAAAAGAGTTGCACGCCAGGCCATAGCTCAAATGGCAAAAGGCCGTGGAGCCTATGCAAAGTGCATCCGGAGGTAATGGGATCGAACGATCCCAAGGCCCTGAGGCCCCAGACACCCCTAACTGACCAAAACAAACGCCTAAGAGAGTCTACAAATGTGATCCAACTACTGAGCCCGAAATTTTAGGATATTTAGCCCACTAACTCGGACCACGACCAAAAGAAAAAAACGAAAGTCGGACCAAAACGAAACAGAATGGAGCGTGTCTGGTGGAACTTTTTGTCTCTTTTGCGTTCACGATTGGATGGTAATCAGAAGCCCAGGTTCAAGCCCCCAGAGGCCAGAGGACCCTCTGTTTCTTTCTCTTTGGTCGTGGAGGACCCACTTGATATTCCGCATAGCGAACCCAAATAGACCATCGCTCACCGACTGAGAGATCCTTTAAAAAAAAGTGATATTCTTTGTATATATATATATATATAATGAATATCAAAAGCGAATATTCAAAAGAGAGGGAGATAAAGTCTTAGTTTCACTTACTATTTCTTTTATCAAAAACTTTCACCTACTACAACCAAATGTTTTATATTTCTCTCTTAAATATTCTCTCTTGATGTCCATAATCTACATATAAATAATATTACTCTTAAACAAAAATTACGTGATTAAGATTGGAGTCTCTTTCCTTCTAGACTCCTCTATGATATAGCCCTAGGAAATTATTGCCCAAGATAACATAATTTAACCTGAGTTAGGTTTCAATGATATTATTTGAAAATTTTTTAATTGTATTTTTATATTTTTAAAAATTTTGGTTGAGATATTTTAATCTTAAAAATTCAATTGAATCCATACCGTTGGAGTACTGTTGAATTTTGTTGGCAATAAACTAGATGCAGATACTAAACTATAAGTATTTTTTTCCAAAAAAAAAAATATATAAAGGATTTAAAAAATTATAATGCTTTATATAATTGTTTTTTTAAAAAAATGATTGAATTCATGTTCCCAGATTATCATTAGAAAATTTTACATTATAAGAACTTAATCTTAAACTTTAATTTTAAAATAGAGTTTAATTGGTATGCACTGACAGTGTAAAATAGTTTTACACTGTCAACCAATAAAAATAGGGGAAGGTGAGAAATCATGGTGGGTCCCTTAATATAATGGGTAGTTATTTGTATGAGTTGGCACTTTCCATTATTTCTATTGGTTGACAGTGTAAAACTGTTTTACACTGTCAGTGCATTCAAATTAAATTCTTTAAAATAAAGAGACTTGTTGACATTTTTAATATCATTTATAATGACTTAAAGGTTAGTTATTTTAACCTTTAAACGAACTTCTTCTTTTTTTCTTTTTTTTTTTTCTTTTTACATTCGAACAAATGTCAGATCCAAAGTTTACAGAAGATATATGGACCTGCGGATTGATTTTACCTTAAAACACATTGACATTCCAACTACGTCTAAGGTTGATCCGAATCCTACAAAAATAAAATCAAATTAATGTTATTTCTATTGGAAAACAAAATAAAGGAAAGGGATAAAAGAAACATAAGACTCTGTTTGATTTCTGTTTTTATTTCCCATAATTTTTTTATTTTCTGAATTTATTAAAAAATAGTGAAAATAAACAATAAAAACAGAAAATACGAAATGTTGTTTTACTATTTATTTCATAAAATTCTAAAAATAGAAAATAAATAATCCCTAAGTTTTTCTCTGTTTTTTTTTCAAAAAAATAAAAATGAAAAATAAAAAGAGACGTAAACATCAAATGGATGATTAACATTACTCATTGCCTTGCTACCAAAACGAGAAAACATTACTCATTGCCTAAATGGAATATAATATTTCTATCAAAAGTGCTTTTACTCCGCACTTTGTGCACATTGCACCTTAAAAAATGTTCTTGTCCGAGTCAAGTATATCGTGATTTCATCCTTAACAAGTGCCAAGACTTCATTTGATGTTAGGTTTTAGTGTGCTTGGGGTTGGGGGATTTTGATGCCAACGCCAACCGCTTCCACTGATTTTGTCTCATTTGAACACCGGCCAACGCACCCATTGGCATCTTTAGGGTGCTACCCCTTTTCGACGTCAGCAAAGGCATAAAGGCGAGAACAGATATTTTTATCTATCAACATTTAAGACCCAAATTACATTGCCAGGAAGAGCAAAAAAGTAATAACACAGAGTTCAGATGAAGTGCATGCTTTAACCTTATCGATTAAGGCTTTGATTTTAATTTTTCATAAAACAACACATTGTTTCTGATGATACCAATTTCAGAGAAAGATATCTCATCTATATAAAAAGAGAAAGATGCGCCAAAAACATGTTTAAAAAAACTAAATTTCCAAACTTTTTCTAAAACCAATTAACTATTCTTCGTGAAATCCTGCACGTAAATTCCTTATTATATATAAGAGTCATACTATATAAATTGTGTCCAATATTGTCTCTACATAATTTTATCGTTAATGACAAATTCTTCTACGTTGCCAGAAGTCAGAACATAGATCTCATAGTGTATTTTATGAAATATGTACTATAAAGATAGGAAAAGACTCATATATAAGTTCTAATACCGATGAAAAACAATAATGAATATCATTTATCTGTCTAATTAATCAAATAGAATGTAAATATCTTATTCTTCATTGATCAAACGTGAGTGCCATTTATCCTAAAGGTTATGACGGAACCACAAAACACTTTATTATATCTCAATAAATAATCTTTTGTATTTTTAAAATTATATATTTTTTTTAAAATCACTGATATATAAAGTTCATTATACTTTAATTAATCTGATTCAAGATGGGTCGGTCCACTTATAGAAAAAAAAGGTTCTTTTAGTGTTTTTATTTTATTTTTTTAATAAAATTCAAACTCGAAATTTTATTTAAATGGAATAACTATCAAGCCATTTGAATCAATTAAATATTGGTTGTATTGCTAACATTAAAGTATTGTTAAGTGTACTTATTCTTGTGATTTATTCTAAGAGATTTACTAAAATATCTTCATTAATTGAGAATGGATCCCACTTTTTTTTCAATCAATGATTAAGGAATATCTTAGTAAATATATTAAAATTAGTTACAAGATTAAGTACAAATAACATTTTTATTTTACATAAAATACTTAGTAATCACCCTCTATTCATATAAATGAGATCCGCCAAAAAAATAAATCGTAGAGGTAACCAATCTTAAGTCTGTCTTAACGCTGGCTTTACCCATTGTTCACTATATGTCTCATATATAACGGAATATAATATCAATACTGAATATGACATCAACACTAAGTTAATAACTGCTTATAGCCTTCAAATATATACTCTTCTCTGATGCAGTTCTGATAGCTTCTTCTTACACCACAAAATTTGACGTCTCCAATAATCTTGGCTTATCAGTTAGATAGTTAGGAGCTTGTAGCTCTCCCTGTGCTTTTCTTATATTGAATTTTTTTCTTGAAACTAGCTTGGCCAAAATAATGCTTCTAGTGAAAATGAGCAGGAGTACTTGCGAGATTAGTTTTGGACAGAAGGTTATGGTGACAGTTGCTGAAGCAAGATAGTCTTCAGTAATTCGCTTCTCAGAGTTCGAAGGGGAAAACAAATTAAACAAAATGAAATAACTAATATATATGAAAGGGGATGCTCCATTGTTGCAAGTTGCAATCTATGCACCAAATTTCAACGGGCAAAGCAACCTTATATTTAGCGAAACCTCATATTTAGGTCACGGTCCAAACATAAAAGATCTTGTACTCCCTCCTTTCACTTACAATTATTTTTTAAGATTTTGGCATATAGATTACGAAATTAAAATTATATAAATAAAAAAAAAATTATTTTGATAAAATTACCTTTTCTTAGAAAATTGTAAAATATTTATTATGAATAAATGAGTGAATAAGAGTAAGAATAAAATTAGAAAAATATCATTAATATTATCTTAAAACTCTCCAATGATAGATAATTATAGACAAAAAATTTTATTAAGAAGACAGTTATAAGTGGATGGAAAGAATATAAAGCATATGATTACAAGACGCATCGGATATAACAAGTTAATCCATTTACGTGCCATGTAAAATTTTTTAGCTTATTTATACGGCTATGCTTCGTTGACATCGACGCAGAAATTTTCCTATTCGTGATTAGTCTCCACCAACTTCATCGATGCACACCTTTTCCATTATTGATGTTGATAATTGTAGAATGATACGCCACAAATATTCGAAGAAATTAGAGCGGAGCTGATATATGGTCCCTCTTTATTCGCCATTATGTTTGATTACATTAAGGGACATTTTTTTCAAGGTTTGAAATTACATTTTTAGGAATTATAATCATGAGAATGATATATCCAAGAATGTTATTTTTGAGTATTTTAAAAAGCTTATTTATTTAGTATTAAAAATTTTTGAGAATATTTTTTGAAATTTCCAAAAATAAGTTAAAACTTATTTAGTTTATAATGCATACTTCTAAGAATATATGTCATAACTCTCAAAATATTCCTAATATATTTAACTTTTTATAATTGAGGAAAATAAGATAATTGAGAGATATTTTTATATTTTTAATAACAATTTTCATTTCCATGATATAGGAATGTTTTATTCCTAACCCCTATAATGAGAATAAAATATTATCTAAACATATGAATGTAACTTTTTTGAAAATAGTTAATATTTGAAAATTTTTTAAAAAAACTTGAAATAAATATGAAATTTTATTTAATTTAAATACACTGACATTGTAAAATAATTTTGCACTATTAGTCAATAAAAATAATAGAAAATACCAACTGATACAAATAACCACCCATTATAATGAGAGACCTACTATAATTTCTCACTTTTTTCTATTTCTATTGATTGACAATATAAAACTATTTTACATTATCAGTACGTACCAATTAAACTCTATAAAATTATATTATTCCCAAATGATTATTACCAAGAATAATTTTAATATCTTGAAACAAACGCCCCATTATTTGAATTGTGCACTTGCCCTCCTCCGCTATAAAGGGCCTTTTCCTAACACTTCAACGAACTCCACCATAAAAGGCCTTTGAACTTAGTTTCCCAACTTCACATCTATACTTGATTTTGTCTCCATACTACACTCAATTGCAAAGTGATTAAGCATGACCCCCAACATCACCGCCATCAGAACGTCGTCAAATGGAGCATGGCAGGGTGATAACCCTTTGAACTACGCGTTTCCATTGTTGATAATTCAAACCACCCTAGTCGTTTTCGTGAGCCGCACCTTGGCCTTCCTCCTCAAACCTCTTCGTCAACCCAAAGTTATCGCGGAGATTGTCGTAAGTTAATCATAACGAACTGTACAAATTTCTTTCCTTCATTATTTTGTTACACATGTAAGGGTCAATTTTGTATAAGATAAAAATGTATAAGATGAAAAGTTCACGAAACTTACTGATAAATAAATTTTCCATTCCAATTTTTACCGTTTACCAAACTGATCTTAATTAAAAATATTACTTAATGTATATAACATGTTGAATGAATATAAATACCAGGGTGGAATATTGCTAGGACCCTCCGCCATTGGGCGCAACAAACATTTCACGCACTTAGTGTTCCCTTCATGGAGCACTCCCATACTGGAATCAGTGGCCAGCATTGGCCTCCTATTCTTCCTCTTTCTGGTTGGCATCGAGCTGGACCTGCGAACAATTCGGCGCAGCGGCAAGAGAGCCTTCAGCATCGCCGTCGCCGGAATGTGCCTGCCGTTTCTCTTCGGGGTGGGAGTCACCTTCCTCCTTCAAAGAGCCATCCACTTCGACAACAACCACAACTACCTCCAGCAACTCCTGTTCATAGGGGTCGCCCTCTCCATCACTGCCTTCCCTGTGCTTGCCCGCATCTTAGCGGAGCTCAAACTCCTCACAACACAACTGGGCGAAACCGCCATGGCCGCTGCAGCCTTGAACGACGTTGCTGCGTGGATCCTGCTGGCCCTGGCGGTGGCTTTGGCCGGTGGCGGACACGACAAAAGCTCACCCTTGATATCCATTTGGGTTCTCATTTCAGGTGACCTTCTATTGTTTTTACATAAATTTGTGAGTTATGTTCTTTGAACTGCTTTTTGATAACATATCTGAAGGTATATATATTAGTTGAGAAAAATATTTGAAATTTATTGTCAACTAATATTTAAAGGATAATTCATATACTTTTAGAAGATATTTCAAAAAGTGAAACAAATAATATTTTTCTAAAATTCTAGATCAAATACAACAACTCTCATATTAGCATGTTAGCATATGGTATATCGATTTACTTCGACACCCTAGCTCACATTTATGCTGGTTATGTCTTGAGTAATATCTATACTATGTTGAAATTTGAAAAAAAACATTTTCAACTTTCAGGTGTAGCGTTTGTCACCTTCATGTTGCTCTTTGTTCGACCCGTGATGAACTGGGTTGCACGCCAGTGCTCACGTGAACACCAAGTCCTTGACGAAGCCTGCATATGCTTAACCCTTGCGGGGGTAATGCTATCGGGGTTCGTCACAGACCTTATAGGCATACATTCGATCTTTGGGGCTTTCATTTTCGGGCTCATGATACCCAAACGGTGCGAGTTTGCGAGCAGCATGACCAAGAGTACTGAGGACTTTGTGTCCACGTTGTTGCTTCCTTTGTACTTCGCGTCGAGTGGGTTGAAAACCGATGTGGGTAAGTTGAATGGATTGGAGCCGTGGGGGCTGCTGTTGCTGCTTATAACAATGGCGTGCGTGGGAAAGATCTTGGGGACATTTGCAGTGGCGATGATGAACATGATACCTGTGAGGGAATCTTTGACGCTTGGAGTTTTGATGAACACCAAAGGGTTGGTGGAGCTTATTGTTCTCAACATTGGCAGAGAAAGGAAGGTAAGTTTTGCTTCCAAACCAAACCTAGTAAGAATTAATACTGCGTTTCCAAATAGAGATATTCTGGCATAAAATTGTCAACTATCATAAACATCATATATCGACTTTTAAGGTAGCTATTACAATAATTAAACATTTTTAATAATATAATAATACATAATTTAATTAAATGGTTGTGTAACAATTTTTTACATATAAATTTATCAAGCTCAATGCTAAAAATATCAAACTTTTTGACATTATCAATTTGATAGAATAGAATATGAACCACTTATTCATATGAAGATTAATAAGTATGTCACAATATTTTAATAAATAAAATCTTATTAGCCAGTAAATTGGAACTGAAGTGGCACTACCTTTTGTTCTTATGTTCAGGGGTGTTAAGCTTTGGGTCAAAAGTTTGTTCTATGTTTGTCCATCCCTTCCCCATTCCTCGTCCCTAGTTTCGGTAGGAGTTTCTATACTTCCTAGAACTAAAGGGAACAAAAAACAATTTTGGCTTAAGGTCTAATTATCTAGAATCTCTTTTAATTATTAATACCTAAAGTAAGAAGTCATTGGTCATAATATACAAGACACAACTACTCCTAGATATTATAATTTTTTCTATTCCATAACATCTGTTATTTTAGGGTTAACACATATTAGAAAGCTTAATAAATTATCTTTATAATAAAAATATTTAAAATAATTTTATAAAAACCTTATTTATATTTTCCATTAAATGCATGAACAAACATAATTAATATAAATATAAAATTAAAAAATTCATTAAAAACATTTTGATATTTAAAATGGACAAATAATTTAAGACATAAAAAAATCCTAAATGAAAATGTATTGTGAAAGGAATGGAATACTAATAGAGAGTTTATCTTTGTTTCTTTTTAATCTTTTTATTAGGTAAGACTTGTCAATCTAACATTGCATATGTATATGCTTGGGCTTAACATTTGTTGATGTCCTTGTGACAGGATACAAATTAATGCAAAAACAGAGCTCTTTTTCATTCTTTCATTGCTCAAATTAATTATTTTATTAATTTTTAAAGCTTATAATATTTTTTAATGTAGGCTAATTTCTATATTGAAATCAATCAAATATCACAATTCATCGTTTATAACGTTTTTGAGAACCTTTCACAATTTCTGTGTAAATCAATCATAAAAATAGAAAAATTCATTCAAAGCATATCAATAATACAAAATTGGAAAGAACCAATAACAATTTCTGTTACTGTAATGATTACTTGAAATAGTTTTTATGAACTATTCTTCCTTTTGGTAACACAAACGGGCAGGGCCCCGGAAAAGGAATGAAACCATTGAACTTTGCTTTTTCTACGAATGGGTATCAAAAACCTGTTTTATTGCATTTTCTGTCGTTTTCATCTTTATCATTAAGTTTATTAGATGGATACTGATGATTAAGTGAATCGTGCACATTTGCGAGTTCTTATTCTGATGCTTCGCTTTTCTGTTTCTTATTTTTCGGTACCCTATTCTGTTCCATTCGAATATATGTGCTTATTATCTATGTATTACATAATATAAAAATTCTGCTATTAACAATTTTTACATGATATTTTTCAATTTTTTATTTTTACTTATTAATTTATTTTTAACTTTACATTTATATCTTTCATAACTTTTTTTCATTTTTAATATTTTTCAATATTTCCCCCACAAAAAACATTTTTCAATATTTTAAAAAATAAAAATCAAAGACTATTCATTTTTTCTGAATTAGGGGAAAAAAAATTACATACTGTATTCTAAAAGTGAAAAACATGAAAGAAAAGAAAAACTATGACGCTGCTCAGCTCGAACGCATAACAACAGAAAGGACCCTTTACTTTTTGACTTACTTTAACAATTACGGAATCTCAATCTGTATTAGCATATCACAGAGAATTAAATTTCAATAAGATTTGCAGACAGTATATTTTTTGTGGATATGATTCTCGTGCGCGTATCTATAATTTAGAAAAAGACTGTTTTTTAAAGAATACCTCGTTTTTTATATATAATAACAAACATCTTTCTTTTCTTTTCTTTTCTTTTGATACCAAAACAGTAAAGCTCTTTTATCAACTTTATATAATTTTATTTTCACAACCAGGATAATTTAGTCAGAACTTTTGAGAAAAATTATAGTAGTAGTTAGATGAAATAAAGTAGTAGGATCCATTTATTTATCTAATGATCAATAATAATATCAACTTGTTCTATATAATAATCTAATTCTGATAAAATTTTTGATTGTCTAATATTTTATATATGATATGTAAAATTCACCATAATTTATTTATAATTTACCAATTTACAAATGAGGAGTGCGTAGAAATTGTGTGAATAACAATCTTTGTTTTTGTTTCCCTTAACCTAAATTTAATGTTCCAAAAAAAGAAAACTCATTATTTGTTTTCTCCTTTGTGTTTATCATGCGCAATTCAATTTGACCGAACTGACTATGCAGGTCCTTAATGATGAAATGTTTGCCATTCTGGTGCTTATGGCTCTCTTCACCACCTTCATTACAACCCCAATAGTCTTGGCCATATATAAACCCTCTGGTGGTGTTAATTACCAAATTCGCCTTAGCAAAATGCCGCAACAGCCACGGAGGCTAACAGACTCGCAAGAGGAGCTTAGCATCCTCGCATGCGTCCACGGAACATGCAACATACCCTCACTAATCAACTTCATCGAATCAATTCGAGCAAACAAGTCCAAGCTCAAACTATATGTAATGCAACTCGCTGAGCTCACCGATCGATCCTCCTCCATCTTGATGGTTCAACGCAACAGGAAGAATGGGTTCCCCCTCATCAAGCGTTTCAAAAGAGGAGGAGGCATGCACGATGAAATTGCCACCGCATTCCAAGCTTATGGTCAAGTAGGTCAAGTAACCATCCATCATTTGACGTCTGTCTCAGCATTGTCAACAATGCACGAGGACATATGCCATGTTGCGGAAAAGAAAGGCGTGGCAATGATCATGTTGCCATTCCACAAAAGGTGGAGAGGGGTAGATGAAGAGGCAATTGAAAACATAGGTCAAGGCTGGAGGGAAGTCAATCAGAGGGTGCTTCAAACCGCACCTTGCTCTGTTGCAGTGCTTGTCGATCGTGGGGTTGGTACATGGTTTCAACTAGGTGCTGAAACCAATGTTGATGCAACGAAGAGGGTATGCATAGTTTTCATTGGTGGACCACATGATCGTATGGCTTTAGATTTGGGAAGTAGGATGGCAGAACATCCGGCAATTAGGTTGTCTATTGTGAGATTCATGTCAAATAGGTCGTCGATATCATCAGCTAGAGATTTCGAAAGAGAAACGGTATGTTTTTTTACTAAATAATATTTTTAATTTTAATATTTTAAAGTTGGCATCAATTTAATTTTAAAAAGAAAATTATATTAATTTAATCCTAACACTTTAAAGTTAAAATCAATTTCTTAAAAAAATTTTGATAATTTAGTCTACCACTTTAAATTTTGACACCAATTTACTCATAACAATTTTTTATAAAATCAAGTCTTTTATCAAATTATTAGTGCATAATTAAATTGATATCAAAATTTAAAATATTATAATTAAATTAATATTAAAATTTTTTTTACAATAAATTAATGTCAGCTATAAAATATTAAGATTAAGAAAATACATTTGCTCTTTCTTTTAACTTGATTTGCTCTACTAAAAACTAGATAAAACAAACTAGACTGACTAATGGCAATAACAAGAAGTGAGGGTAAAAAAATGATCAATTTTATTTATACTATTTTTTGAGATATCTTTAGAAGGATACTTGTGGTATTATTTAAATATTAATTGAGAAAAAATTTGAAATTCACTTTTTATCAATATTTAAGCAATAACTCAGGATATCCCTTCAAAAATATTTTAAAAAATTATACTAATGACATTTCTCTAAAAAAAAATAGAAAAAATTGGCTATGATCCGAGGCCATACGTTCTAACATATTTAAATGTCATCATGAGCAGGAGCTGGATGAAGTGGCAATAAACAAGTTCAAAACTAAATGGCATGGGTCGGTGGAGTACATTGAAAAGGATTCAAGCAGCATAACAGGGGAGGTATTAACAATTGGGAAATCTAAGGAGTATAAGCTAGTAGTTGTGGGGAAAGGACAACAACTTCTTGAGTCAAGCATGGTGGGAAACATAGAAGATTCTCCACTCGAGCATGGTGAGCTGGGGAGAGTTGGAGATCTCTTAACTTATTCAGGTTTGGGCATTACGAGTTCGGTGCTTGTTATACAGGACCAAGATTTGGAAAACTCAAACGAAAGTACCCTCAAGAAGATAGCTAGTGTACTATGATTAACGATGTAATTACATGAATTGAAGAAAGAGAAGATGGTAAAACATTTAGGGACTAGGGTTTAAGATGGACCTACTCTTTGTTTTTGGGTGTCACCGTATATGTTACTTTTATTAGGTTAAAATAACAGTACTCTTTATATAAAATGATATCAAATACAAAATAATTTCCCGTCTTGGGGCATGTATTATAGTCATTATCAAAATAAAAATAGTTAGAGAATCGGAGACTTTATGTACATGTTTCTTTATTCTTGAATGATCGAGTAAATTATATATACAACTTTCCGTAAAACAGAAAAAAAAAAAGGGGGAAAAGACTACATATACCACTTTATTTTATTCACCAACCACCATCAAAGTTCTAAATATAAATTCCTAAATGAAAGTTGAAATGAAAAAGAAAAATGCTTGTGAGGAGAAATTTTTACCTAAGTTTATTTATCAGAATAATATGATATGCATGTTAATATTTAGATGAATAAGTGAATCATAATATTTTATTCTATTCAACAATCTATCTTATTTTATATCAAAAATTCTAGCAATAAATTTTGGTAATGTAATATTACTAAAAAAAAAAAAAAAAACAACAACCACTGTACCCCTCCTTCCATCACAAACACATTCACCTTGGGCTATATGAGAAAGCTGTAATTTAGCAAGCATATTGATTGTGTTTGGATTAGAGTTTGGAAATTTGATTTTGTATGAACTTAATTTTACAAACTTGATTTTGGTCATAAATGAGTTTTATATATGTGTGTGTTTGTGTGGGAACTTTTGTGTCAAAAATGATTATAACAAAATGAATATTATTTGGGTTATATTAATTAAATTTATTTTTGGATGTATAATTATTAAAAAGGATATGAGTTTTATATTATATTTTTAATATTACCTTTTTATATCATATTTATTTTTAAGATATTTGAATAAAATATATTAATGTTATTATATATAAAATTATAATAATATTATTTTCAAGATACTTAAATAATGATGAGTGCTAGTATTAAATTATACATAAAAAATTAACAAATTGTACAAAACAATTGCATTATAAATAATTAAAATAAAAGTTTAATTAATAAGATTGTAATATATGAAAAAAACATAATAGATCCATCTAATTTTCATCATCTATACTTAATGGAAGGTTAAAAGTGGCAATTAAAAAATTAACTTTGTTTAAGCAGAAAAAGTTGAACGTCAAAGCTAAGCTACAAACTTTTACTTCCGGTTCAACCAGGCCACAAGATATAAAACCCGACGTTGCACATGAAAATATCCAAACATGTTAGTTGTTGCCTTCGATGAATTTCAACTTGTGTTTGGTGTTACAAACACGGAAACAAACACCCTAAGCCAAAGTGTAAATCTATACATATAATAAAAGAGATTTCTTTTAGTAACTATTTTTTTGTTTCTCTAAATTAGATTGAAATAAATTGAGTTCTATAAATATATTTAATTAATATTTATGCATAATCAATTAAATATAAATTAAAAATAGATAAAATTGTTAAAAAATTTATCCATTAATTGGTCAACCTCCATTATATATACTTTAAAACTACCCATTAATAGATACAAATCATTAACATTTTTATCCTCTTTTAATTTTAATTTTTTAAAAATAAATAAATAAATAAATATTTATTTTAAAATAAATATTTATTTTAAAATTTACTCTAAAAATAAAATATATGGATTGATAGGGATGTAGATGCCTATCAATCCACTAGTGTATATAACGACATTAACCTATAGATAATCTTTATCTTGCCCGCATATTGTTAAAAGTTGAACGCTATCTAGCGCGATGGAAGCATTACGCCATTCTTAGTGGTGTTATGCTTTACACACTTGGCACAGGATTGATGCTTGATCCTAATAGTGATTGTTTGCACCCAAAGCACATAAGCATATCTCATAAGAATCACTCCGCAATTTGTGCGTGTTGCACTTAAAAAAGAAATTTTCTAGTCCAATTCAAGTATTCCGATTTTATCCTGTGCGTAGTGGATCTTGATGCCAACACTAGCTCCTTGCACTTAAAATATTCTAGCAATTCATTCGATGTGAGCTTTAGTGTACTTAGTGGATTTTGATGCCAACAACTGTTCCACTTATAGCGCACAGTTTGAACACCCGCCAATGCAAGCATTTGAATTTAACAAATATATGGATGAGCGTGGTATGAGATAAAAATGGAGAATATAGTACTCTAGTGGAATATATTTAATCCCTTAATGAAATCAATATATGTCACTTTTTTAATAATGCCAATTAAGAAGGATACTAAATCCTTCTAATTCTTAGGGTACCTAAAAAACCACCTTAATATACTCTATTCGTCTAATCAATCCAATAGAATGTGTGAGTTGTGTTATCTTGTGAGTGGATCTGGTATAAGTTAACATGATATCCCATGCTCTATATGTATACATAACATTTTTCAATCTGTTATTCTTCAATATTGATCAAACTTGAGTATTGTTTCATAAGGTTTTGAACTGAACCATGTGTATAGGGGGGCTAACTTGCGTATGGGCATGGGATTCCCATGGGGAATGAACTTTTTATGTCTCCACCTTCTTTTCTTTGTAATGTTTTTAGAGCTGATTTGTCTTGTGTTGTCTTCCCCCTAATTTTAGGGAAGTAGTTTGTTTGCTTTTGTTGGACGATTCTGTCCCATTGTTAATTTTTTTTATAAAAAAAAAAACACTGAACCACAATAAATTCATATAACTAATCTACACAAAACACCATATTATACCTCGATATAATCTCTTTCGTATTTCTAAAATGATGTCTTTGTGCAATAATGCAACGTGTATATACTTTTGTGTTCAATAGATATGTTTTTACATAAAAAAAACTTAGTAATTACCCTCTCTTAACTTAAATGAGATCGGCCAAAAGTATAAATCAATTGAAAAGTCCAATCCCAATCATCTGCTAATACTTAGTGATGACCGATTAGATCGAGTTTAAGGTAAACCAAACTTGAGTGCCTATCTCATTGTGTTTTTCATTTTATTGGAGCATCCAAGAGGGATATGCTAGTGTTTAACTAGTTTTTTTCGTCAATGAACAAATAAATGACGACAGCCTTGCTTTTCAATCTCAATTCAGGGAACGAAAGCGGTTCCTCTAATGGATTCTCATGATCTTAAAAGTGCAAGCAATAAGAAATAACTAACAATTTAATGGAACTTTAAAAAAGATAATGTATTGTAAATAAAATATATGTAATAGCAAAGATACAAAAGAAAGAAATTAGAACTAAATAAGAGCGTGAGAATGTAGTAATTCAACACAGTAAAGAACAAAGGACTATTACTTGAGTTCCTGTTCACTTTGTAATATTAAGACAAACATTGTGAGAGAGTTTCTCTAGGTGTTTCAAGTTTGTAGTCTCCCAAATGCTACCCTCATTTCCCTATTTATAGCCAAATGACTTCCTTGAACCCAGGCCCATTACATCCACGTTTTGGCAGTTTTTGCCATTGAGGCTCACACTCTTCTTTGCTCTCCATCATACCACGTTCTCATGCCACATTTTTGGATCATATGTGGGCCCCTTCCTTCTAGCTATTTCTGCCATGTCACTCTATCACTATTCACTTTATGGTTGACACTTTGATTCAGTTGACACTTCTAGCTGATCATTTGAAGCCAATCTTTAACCACTCGGCTCCTTTCTCGACTAACATTAGATTCTGTCGATTTTGATAGTTTCTTTCGTATTTTCAATCTGCTCTCTTGTCAAAATTGTCCAACATAATGCTCCCCAAGATTTGAATTTTCTTAAGAAAGAAATCAAATCTTTTTCTATGTCTTTCTCAGGACGGTTTCCTTTCTGAGGTGTCTATTTCATCCATGTGTTAACGCCCTTTTGCCTTTAGTCATCTCAACCATCTTTTCAATTTAATGTTTTCCTTCTCTTGCTTCCTTTTCTTTATTTTTATAAACACTTCTAAATTGCTTCTCTCTTCTTAACGTCTCTTCACATTTCCCTTTTGTCATCTCCTTTTTTTCCCTCCATATTCTGCCTCTGGAGTTCTATTGACTGCCTTCTTTCTTTTTCTTTCACTTTGTTTGCTTTGCCATGGCCAAAAACTCTCAAACTCGCATGGTCGTTTCTGCTCTAGAGCCTCTCACTGATGGCAACTACCACTTGGCGCTGGACCCTAAGGCTAGGAAATTATTTCAGAGTCAGGTAATCCTTCTGTTTTCCCTCAGTTCTTCCATTCACGCATTTCTTGGTCCCCTTCTTACCCTCGAGGAAGCCCAATCAGTTCAAGCGTTCTTTCCATGTACCTCTGACCAATCCATTCTTGCTAGTCAAGAAGACATTTTTATCAAACAGTTCGTACTGTTTAAACGTCCTTTCAGAAATCCTCCCAAGAATACCCAAGAGTTTATTAGTTGGCTAGATAGGGTACAATCATCCAAGGGCAACTTTTGGAAAGAAATTGGCATTTTTTATTTCCTTCAACTTTTTTGGTATCAGATTTCTTTTAACCCTGCTATGTTGGGTCCTCTTTTCTATTTTTGGAGCAAGACCACTAATACTTTGTAACTTTCTTATGGTATGATCTCCCCTACCCTTTTTGAGTTAGCTGCTATCACTAGTCTTCGACCTACGAGGAAGATCATTCATTTTGATCTTATGCTCAATTACATGAAAAACTACAATTTTAATGATTTTGAACCTTCTTATTCGGCCTTCATTAGAAATAACATGGGTTCTCCACCGACCCCTGTTTCGGATGCAGAACACATGGCCTTCCTTTCATACTGGCTTAATGCCATCATTTTTTGTGGTCGAAGTCTGCAATGCAACCTCGTTACTTTCCCCTGGAAGTTATGCTTCATGAAGGTCATCACCTTTGTTTAGCAAAACTAATCATTGCCCAATTGTATGAGGAAATGGGTCTTATTGTTACCAAACTTCAACACAATGATTCAATCAACCCTGGGGGCCCTATCTGGTTTCTTCAGTTATGGGCTAATGCCATCTTCCAATCTTTCCTTCAAGATTCTTCCTCGGATGCACTTCCTTGAGACATTGACAGTCCTCAGCTTTGTCATCTTCATTGAGTTGTTCCAAAAAAATACCCATATAATCGATGAATTTTTCTTCTTTTTTAAACACCTTCACCAACTATCGTTTTCTAATAATAGGGGTTTAAACCTTTCTCCTTATGGTGATTGATCAATCAGACCTTCTTGGTTTACCTGCTTGAGGATTACCTCAACTCCATCTGCTCAAAGGGATTTGGATGAGATTTGGTCCAACTTCTTATGCTACCAAGTTTTTCCAACAAGTCTTCCATATTTGAAAAATAAAAAATGTCGAATTACACAATGCTTCTTTTGTGGCTCGTAAATTTGGGTTTTCTCAAGCTATGCCTACTCCTTACTCTCTCGATCCTCAAGTTTAACTCTGTGGTGCTTCCCTAGGAGACTTTTTCAACCTGGAATATTTTTTATCGGAGAATGATGAAAAAAGAAATCTTTATTTCCCATTAGATTTGAGCCAAGTTACTTTGTAATCCCTTCATTTATTACTTGGTGGTCTGAATATTACAAGTCTCAGCGTCAAAGAATTTCGATTTGCAAAGAAAGATTGATTGTTAACTTTCCCGCTAATTCTTTGCAGAAAAAAGCAACTTCAACGAAGACCAAAGGTACACACATTTGCGAAATCTCGCAATTTGAGCAATTAGTCAAATATAATCCATGGGCGACTTTGAGGGTGATCGGGAAGATATGGACATTTTCAAAAAGAAAAAGGAGCAACACGAGGGTTGTCGTTAGCGTGATTTCGAAAAAGCCAAGTCCATAAATCCTTTTGCTCAACAAAAGTCTTACATGACTCCATTTTTGTTTTCTCCATTACCAAATGCTCTTTTTGGCTTAGCTGATAGCTACTCGGATCCACCTCAAGGTCCCCGTGGGACCTTTTTTTTGCATCTTCGACATAAAGCCGTGACATTCACTGGTCTTTACTTGTCGAATATGACTAAGCCTTTTGTTAGCTCATCATTGAGGGTCATGCAATATCCTCCCCTAGGTAACTTATTTTACGTCTTTTCTTACTGCGTGTACTTCCGAGGCTTAACCTATTATCCTTACAATTATGGAATCAATAGAGATTACGGGAGTTGATCCTGACCCTATTAAAGCAATTGAAAACTGGGATGATCTTGAGGAGGAAGAGGTTTCCCTTAAGATCTGCAAGAGAAAAGCTTCTGCTCCCAAGAAGGGAAAAGAAAAAGAGGGTCAAACTAAAAAATGCCTTTTCTTGTCGAGCCATTTTTCAAAGATAGTGGCTTCTGCTAAGGTAACTTTCTTACCCCTTCTCTTTTCTTGATCTCCCTTTTTTTTATGGAATTTCCTCTCTTTTTTTTTTCTTAGTCGAGAGTTGGAAGAGTCGAGAGTAATTCTCCTTCCATTAATCCGAAGGATCCTCTAGATGATAAGGAGTTATCTGGCACTAGGGTAATTTCGATCCTACTTTTCTTTTGCACTTGTTTACATACCACTCATTTTCTTTCCTCTTAATCGCAGGATGATGCTTTAATGCATGGTGAAGAGGTCAAAAAGCAAATTTGGTGGAATTAAAAATGACCTCTGTGCAGAAGGACCCTTGAAAGGATAACAGTGTAGTATCTCCTTCCCTTGACAAAGACACCATCCTTATTGATGATGAAAAGGAGGCTGTTGATTAACCAGAGAGGGCCCTTAGCTCGTCTTCCCCCATTCTGATTTCTGAGTCGAAACAAGCACCAGTCTCTCCACAAATTGTTCCAATCATACCTTCAACGGTTGAGGATGATGATGACGATGATGATGTCGATTTTGGCAACCTCAACGTCTTCAATGATATCTTGTCGGCTAGTTTTGCAGTCCCCAAGAAAGTCCTGACTATATTCGGGTCGAATGTGCAAAAATCGTTTGGTGGGCCTCTTCTTCGACTCCGACTCACACTTCCCCACTACTTCAATGCTTGCACTTGAAGTTCTTGTCAATCTTCTGAACTTGATTTCTTATCTTCTAAACCATCCCTTGAGCATCTTGGCTGCTGATGGGGATGCTAAACACTCCTTGATCGAGTTGATCTCTACTCTAAGCAAAGCTGCTATGCCTTCTTCTGTTCGGCCTCTCTACCAGTCTCTCTACCACTTTATGGAAGAGCTCTTGGAACAAATGCCAAAAGTTGATGCTACTGAGATTTCTTTTTCTAAGGCTTCACAACAATTAGAAGCCTTCGACAAAGAGCTTGAAGGGTCCATGAAAGCTAACGATCTAGCTTCGACTAAATTGACCGCAAGGGAGGCTCGGGTACAAGACATGGCTACAGAGATTACTCTTGTTGAGGAAATATTGCGGTTGCTCAAGGAAAAGAAAACTACTCTCGACCAGGCCATGGGCAAGCTAAGGGTTGATATTATCAAGGCAAAAAGCAAACTTGCAAAGAAATAATCCTAGTGTCAAGCCAAAGTAATGCTTGTTGAACAAACCCGCCAATCTTTGGAGGCAGTTTGAGCTATCAAAGAAAGAGTGGCCAAACAACAAGACGAGCTGAAATTGACAATTAGGACCTTCTTAACCTAGCTTAAGAATTTTTATTTTCTTTATTTTGTGTAATGGCCTTCTAGGCTTTATTTTTTTGCAAACATTGTTCCAACAATTTGCACCCTTATCAAATTTTTACTTCGTGTATTGTGGGCTTATAATGCTTGAGGTATTTTCCATTTACTGATGCAATTCTTAAGCCATTATTAATGTTGACCACTGCATATGCATTACTCGAATATTTCTTTACGATTTTAAATGGTTCTTCCCAATTTGGGGATGACTTCCCTAATATTCTTGATTTTTTATCCATGGGTAAACAACTTTTCAAACTAACTTACCTTCCTCGAAGGTTTTTGCTTTAATTCAATGATTGTAATTTTTCCCAGTGGACTCTTTTTGTCGAATCAAATTTTCTAATGCGTTCAATATTTCTTCTTCCAACTCATTCAACTCATCAAACAATGAATTCTAGTAATCTTTGATAGGTAAATCGTTTTGCCTCACAACGCGAATGTTTTGGAAATTAATCTCAATTGGTAGAATGGCATCGTGCCCATAAACAAGCTTATAAGATGTGGTGCCTGTTGCATCTTTACACAAGTTTCGATAAGCCCATAAGATTTGGCTCAACAAATTGTGCTAATTCTTTGGTCTTCGATTAACATTTTTCTTTATTAAAGCAATTATCGATTTGTTTACTACTTCCACTTGGTTGTTTGCTTGGGCATAGTATAGTGTCAAAGTTACCATTTTTATTTGTCAACTTTCAGCGTATTCCAACACCCTTCGACCCGTGAAGACCGTTCCTTGGTTAGTAGTCAATATTTGGGGTATCTCAATGTCTGGGGTATCCCAAACCTATGTACTATGTGTTCTTCAATGAAATCGATGACCTCAGTTTGCGTTACCTCCTTTAATGGTATTGCTTCAACCCATTTTGAGAAATAATCCACAACTACCAAGATATACTTATGCGCTTTGGAAGAGGGGGGATGGATCTGCCCAATAAGGTCGAGGGCCCATCCTATAAATGGTCAAGACTTCATAATCAAGTGTAGTTGTGCTGCAAGTAGGTGCTGAACATTGTCGTGTTTCTGGCATTCTTTGCCAAATTTTGCGAAATCAAAACAATCTTTGGCCATAGACGGCCATTATCCTTTGTCTATGTAGGGTCCACTTCATTTTTTCACTAGCTTGATGAGCTCTGCATATTCCCTCGTGCACTTTGACCAAGGCTATGTAAGTCTCAGATTCACCAAGGCAAGTTAGTAGATTCCTATCGGCACCTTTTTTAAACAAAATGTCCCATAATATTACATAGTTTAAGTCTCTATTTTTTGTTTTTCTATCGACAGAGGCGTCAGGATTTCTCAAAAATTCAACAATTGGTCTTCTCCAATCTAAAAAGGCCACCTTGATTTCAAAAACATGCCTCCTTTTCCTTGTAGGGAGTATATTGTCCTTTCAATTCAATCAACTTCTTTAATGTCAATATGTTGATTTTATATCTTAAGCCAATTAGGCCAGTTCATTGGCCTCAAAATTTTCTTCCCTTGGCACTTGTCGAACACTAACATAATCAAATCGATCTAACAATCTTTGGACAATTGACAAATATTTAACCATATTTTCATTTGCACACTTATATTCTTTCGACGCCTATTTTATGACTAGCTGGGAATCCCCTATTATCTTGACATTTTTTATTCCTTTTTCAATTAATATTTCTAGCCCTATTATTAAAGCTTCATATTTGGCTTCATTGTTGGAGCATTCTTCATCGAGCTCAAAAAGGAATTTCGTCGGCTCTTCTAATGGGGAGATCAATAAGATTCTGATTCCCGCTGCTTTCCTATGTGTCGATCCGTTGAAATATAGCTTCTATGGCTTTATCTCAAACAGATCTACTTGTAGCTTAGGCCCTGGGTGGTCGACCAACAAATCAACCAACACTTGACCTTTTATGGCTTTTGCAGAGACAAAGTGGAGTGAAAACTTAGTGAGAGCCAACATCCATTTTCCAACTCGATTATGAAATATTGGGGAAGAAAACATATAGTTAATAACATTGAATTGAGAAACTAAAAAGACCTCACATAGGATTAATAATGTTTGAGTTTCATACAAGAAAAATACAAGGCTAAACATAATTTTTCGATTGGGCTATATCTAGTCTCGATGTCGACTAACGCTTGTCACAATGTACCCGGAGGGTGCTGCGACAAGAGACAACAAAAATATTGAAAAATAATTTCAATGGAGTCACCACCAATTTTTATTTATGGAAAAAATCGAAAAAAATCTTTTAGTTTTGCAAAACTGGTCTTTTAAAGAGATTGAATTCGGGAGTCCAATTATGCATAGGGAAGGGTGGAAACTTAATCCCACTGCACCTCTAATACATCCGTTTTGCAACAGTTACCCTAGAGCTTATCATGCAAATTAATAACTTTAATAATATTGATTTTTCCCCTTAAGAACATGATAATTATTTACAAATAAAATAAATCAAGATTAGTACCACAATTATTTACAAAAAAGAAGAAAAAATAAAATTAATATGATAATTATTTATAAAAGGAAAGAAAAGCAAAATTGATATAATGATTATTTACAAATAAAATAAAATAAAGTTAGATTGGTACAACAATTATTTACAAAAGAAAAGAAAAACAACATTAATATGATAATTATTTATAAAAAGAAAAAAAAGAAAAATTGATATGATAATTATTTCCAAAAAAGCAAGATTAGTATACAATTATTTACAAGAGAAACAGAAATTAATATAATAATTATTTTCAAAAGAAAAAGAAAGTAAAATTAATTTTATGATTATCTACAAAAGAAATAGAAATTGTTATAACAATTATTTACATACAGAAATGAAAGTAAAATTAATATTATGATTATTTACAAAAGAAACAGAAATTGATATAACAATTATTTACAAACGAAAAAGAAAGTAAAATTAATGTTACAATTATTTAAGGAGTTAAAATCGAATCAAATTTAAGAAAATTTAACTTTTGATTTGACAGAGATTATCTGCTCCTACGTATCCTCTGGTACAATGAGAAATTCAAAATCACGTAGTTCTTGTAGAAAATAATTGTAGGTTGGATTGATTTTACTTATGAAAAAAGATTGTTGAAAAGAAAAAAAAACTAATCACAAGATTTAGGATAGCATGAGTTATACAATAAATTCTTACAATTCTCATTACCCTTGAGGATGACTAAGTCATACATCAATGTAAGAGATTGTTGCATAAATTTTAAAGATTAAAAAAATTGTTCTCATTATTTGAGTAAAAAAGGAACTTATTTCGTGTATATTGATAAGAAATAAAATCAAAAATAAAATCAGAAATAAAAAAAAATAAACACCCAAAAACAAGAAAAAAAGCCCAACATTTTAAAAAGAAATGACAAAATATAAAAAATAAAACAAAACAAAAATGATAAAAGAAATAAAAAAAAGAGGCACACAGGTGTTCCAAAATAATGGCGATGTACCATAGTCAACACCATTGCCAAAAGTAATGAGCAGGACCACGCCTTGTGTATTTTTGTTTTCCTTTGCATTTTTATTTTTGTGAAATGATGATGTTGTGTAAGTGAATGAGTCTGTTTTGTGAAGAATTAAAAAAAACTGATGCAAAGTGGCGAAAATGAAATGATAGTGTACGTTGTATTGAAAGAATACTACTGCAAAGTAATAAAAGTGAGTGATGGTGCATTGAATTGGATGGACCAAAACGAGCTAAAGCAACAATGGTAAGAAAAGGAAAAAAAAAGGAACAAGATGAAGCACAAGAGTGATACCAAAAGTGTAGCAATACTCTGCTCTGATAACACCTTTCCTTTTCTCTATATCTCGCAACAGTTTTGGTTCTTTTCTGAGTCTCTTTTTTTTTTATTCCCCCCTTGCACACAATTACAATATTTTGCTCTTATTCTCTCCTCCTGTTGCCAAAAGATCCCCTCCCTTCTCAATATTTGATCTATTTATAAGTGTTGAAGGGATTAAATGATATTAATATGATTGATTCTATTTAGAATTTTGCCTTAATGATAATTGACAGATTTAATCTGATTTGGATACAAATGCCAAAATTAAGATATTTGACTAAATTTGTTCTCATTTATTCTAATTTGATTTTTTTTCTTTTTTTCTTTTTTTTGGGTCAAAACATTATAATTGGGCTATTCTCTTATTCCAAAAAATAAATGGGCCAATTTTTTCTTTCTCCTTTTACTCTGTCTTTCTTCTTTTCCTCTCTTTCTATCTTTTTTTTTTTTTGGGTATGCCTCGGACAAAATATGGTGTTCACAACACTCTACTCAGGTAGTATACCACCCGTTCGACACCATCTTCATCTTCTTGTGCCAACATATTGCCTATAGTGGTATCCGATGCTGAGATATATAGCCTCATTGGTTTTCCATGCGTTGGAGGAGCCATGATTAGGGGTGATGATAAATACTGCTTGATTTGTTCAAACGGCTCTTGATGCTTCCGAGCCCATAAGAAGTCCTTCTCTTTTCTAAGCTTGATTAATGGGGCGAAGACCCTCATTTTTCTTGACAAATTCGAAATGAATCTTCTCAAGTAATTTATCTTGCCCAAGAAAACTTGCAATTCCTTCTTGCTCGATGGCGGCTTGGCTTCTATTATTGCTCTTGCCTTGTTTTTATCAATTTCGATTCCTTTTTTGTGAATGAGGAATCCTAGGAAATTTCCTGCAAAAACGCCAAATGCACACTTCAAGGGGTTCATCTTAAGATTGTGCCTACGCATTTTTTTGAAAGCCTTTTTTAGATTCTCGAGATGGGTATTCCTGGAATTAGATTTTATCACTAGATCATCAACATATACTTCCATGAATTTTTCGATGTGCTCATAGAATATTGTATTCATGGCCAATTGATATGTGGCTCCATCATTTTTAAGCCCAAAGGGCATAACTACCCATTCATATGTGCCAATGGCACCAGGGCATCGAAATGCTGTTCTCAACACATCTTCTTTTGCAATATGGATTTGATTATACCTAGAATACCCATCAAGAAAACTTAGAATTTCATAGCCAAAGGCAAAATCTATTAACATATTAATAATAGGCATAGGCATAGGATATTCATCTTTCAGCGTAGCACTATTTAAATTCCTAAACTCAATACAAATTCTTAGTTTACCATTCTTTTTAAGAACAAGAATAATGTTAGAGACCCAGTCTACGTACCTGGCAGTTGAATGAATTTGGCTTTCAGCAATCTTTGGATTTCCTCTTTCACTTTTGACACTATCTTTGGTGAGAATATTCGAGGCGCTTGTTTCACAGGTCGAACATTTTCTTTTATTGGGAGTTGATGTTTGAAAAGAATTCAATTGAGCCTCGGCATTTCTTCATATTCCCAAGCGAAACAATCCCTGAATTCTTTGAGCACCCGAATCAATTCTGCTTTGAACTCTTGAGCAATCAAAGAACTAATATAAGTTGGCCGATACTCATCCTCATCCCCCAAATTGATTTCCTCTAGTAGATCTTGTACTTTGAATTTTTATTTCTTCTTTCAAAGATTGATCAAATCCTAAAAGGTTGTTATCATAAATGCAATTTAAACCTATTTCATCTATACAGAGTTGTTTGTCGACCATATAGGTTGACAATTGAGCCAAATGGCTTGTTAAATCCATAAGCTAAGTTTCTTGCTGGGTCGCTCCTGCCCCAGCTTTGGACGTAAAATATAAGCTATTTGGACCCAAGTAACAGCCTTCAATGAGTTCAGGGTTGAAAGTGCTATTATCCACTATGAGAGGCTTCACTTTTGAATTATACACCTTGAAATTCGCATGAGCCTACTGAAAATAGCATGGGCTATCATTAGCCATTACCATTTTGACATTTCCATCACCATTTCAAATAATCAGTTTCTGGTGAAGAGTCAAAGGAACTACTACTGCCCTATGGATCCATTCTCTTCCTAGCAATGCATTATAGCCAGCTTTCGATGGTACTACTACAAAAAGTGTAATTCTGTTGCCAGATCCTACCTTTACTTTCAACATAATCTTCCCCTTTGAAATAGAGGTTTTGCCTATGAAATCGGTTACCACTACATTAGCTTTTACCAATTAGTCGACTGTTTTTCCAAATTTAGTCAGCATGGATTCTAGTAACAAATTGATGGCAGCTCCTCCGTCTACCAATACCCTATTAACTATCTTTCCAAATATGTCAGCTTTGATGTGTAATGGCCTGAGGTGTGACTTCATCACATCATCCGGCTTTTCGAATAGCACACTTTTATCAGTATCATCCCCTATGAAAAAACATTCTTGCCCTAGAAATACATCGAAAGAATCTTCTTTATTTTCCCATGTCTCTATTTCTTTTTCAAATTATGCAAGGAGGATTGTCACCATTCCGATGAAATCTATCCCCAGGATAGCCTCGAGATCATCCTCAAATCCTGTTTCAAAGTTTTCTGTTAACAAATCATCTTCATTTTCGAATTTAAATTCTTTCATTCTTTTCGACTGAAGAGTTCCTTTTCGCTCTTTGGGTTCTGAAGAGGAGTGGGCTGATGTTGGCATCTTGTGATCAGGTTGGGCTTGAAAATTGTCTAATGGTATGTACTCAGGATACCTCCCTTGCCTATTTCTTCCCCCTTGCACGATCGATTGACAAACCGATGTTGAGTAAAGTGATGGGCCATACACTGATCCATTTGGGTTGATGCGAGATCGCATGTCTTTCCTCTACCACGTATGATTTGGCAATGGAACTTCATGATACTGTGGCTTTACCCACTTGGCCTTCTTTCTGTATGGCATCTGAATGTAAGGTCCAGGAGCCTTACGTGTATTGTGCATCCACTTGTTATTTATCACATTCAATGAGGGTACACAGGTTCTCATTTGGATTTCCTCTGGCTTCTGATCGACCATGACTACCATTTTGACTTGCTGTTTCATGCCTTCACCTGGTTGTAGTATATTCGGCCCTAATTTCCCTGTATCAATCACAATCTATTTTCTGGCTATGTCTCTTCTTAGCCGTGCTAC
This sequence comes from Pterocarpus santalinus, assembly GCA_031439595.1. Classification (NCBI taxonomy): domain Eukaryota; kingdom Viridiplantae; phylum Streptophyta; class Magnoliopsida; order Fabales; family Fabaceae; genus Pterocarpus; species Pterocarpus santalinus. The sequence continues at coordinate 68,439,826 of CM062532.1, forward strand.
CTCAGCTTCTTTTTCAACTAACTTCCTTTCGATTTCTTGCCTTTCTTGTTCGATTCTTTTTCTTTTTTGGCCTCGGCTTTTTTCTCTTCTTCAAATACTTTTGCTACTGTTTTATCGAATACTGCGCTACACTTCAAGCAAATAGTTACATTTGCATTACAATCTCTTTATTTTAGAAGGAAATCGAGCAAGTCTTCTTACTCTCGGATATATAGGCTTTTTAGTGTCTTTAAATAAGTTGAGCATCATCTCTTCTTTCACCTTTTCCTCCACATCTCCTTCAAAACCCACAGCATTAACCGACATATGTATAGGTTTGACGAAGGCGGAGTTCATGTGAAATGGGTTAACATCGATAGTCATTGTCGATTGAGGACTTTCTTCAAACTTCAAGTGTCCCTCCTTAATCGCTTTCTGGATCAAGTCCCTAAAATGGACACAATTATTAGTCGAATGTCCAACAATCTAGTGATATTTACAAATTTTTTATTTTTTATCTTTTCTAATGAAGGCATTTTCTTTCCCTTAAGTAAGATAATTTGTTTATCTTTTAGTAACATATCAAAAATTTAATCTGCCTTGGTTATGTCAAAGGAATAGGATTTGTTGTTAATATTAGCCTTTTCTTTTACTTTAACTGGTTTGAGTAAGGCACAAATATAGGGAGGTCCTGCTTGCAATTCGGCTGCTCTTATTTCGGCCATGTTTATTTCATTGGAATCGAAACCATCATCTTCGTCCTTTGACTCTATTTTTGCGAAATTTACTTGTTCCTTCCTAAAAGCCTTCCTAAGCCTAGTCCTTTCTATTCTATCATTTTCAGCTTTTAGTTATTCGATCTGTCGAACTTTGTCTACTAGCTAGGTTAAATCTAGGAACTATAGATTAACCATTTTCTTTCTAATGTTATAGTCAAGCCCATTAGCAACCATTTTAACCATTTCTGATTCTGGGATAGGGGTAAAACATCGATTGTTCATCATCCTAAACCTGGCTAAATAATCATCTATTAACTCCCCCTAACCCCTCCTTATTGTAAACAAATCGGTCAAACTTACCCTCATTTCTCTCTAAAAAATTGGTCATGGAAGCTTTTCTCCAATTGATCCCATGAGAGAATTGAATTGGCTGTATATTTGCAAACCAAGTGAAGGCATTTTTTGTCAAAGACAAGGGAAAAAATCTCATCTTCAAATATTCTATGTTAGCAAGCTCACCAACTTCTATAGTATATCAAGCAATGTCTCGACAGTAGATTCCCCATTTTCCCCTAAGAATTTAGTCAATGATTTTGGAGCCTTCCACCCTTGAGGGAGCTCTGCCTGTTGTACATAGTCAGGAAACGCAGAGACAAAATGAGGCCGATTTGCATAGCTCACATTGAAGTCGAAGCGATTCAAGACTACTCGACTACCCTTGTTAAATTTTGATGCCCCCCAGCGTTATTCTGCCTCAGCCTTTACAGTACTTGGCCTGCATTTTGCCCACGATTAACAAACTATATGTCATCAATTATTTGGTTTTCCGACTGGGGTGGAATGTTTTCTGGGTTATTATTGTCGACATTATCCCTTATTCGGGGTTGATCAATAGACTCATTTGCAGTGTCGACTATGAAAGCTATACGGTTGATCTATCAAGATAATTGCTCATACCTAGTATTGTTTGACTCTAAAAGTGGACTAATTATAGTGGCCATTTGATGAGTAAGCATATTTATTAACTCATGATGACTCTCTTCAAGCTATTGTCGAAAAGTGGCCAATGATTCATTAGTGTAGGAAGCCGTTGCTAATGGCATTGACCTAGTCATATTTGGGTACACAGGGCCAATTATTAGGTTTCCCGAATTTGGGCCTACTAAAGGCCCTGGCAAAGACCCAAACGGAGGCAAGTTAGCCATGATAGTGTTTGTGTACAACGAATTTTGAAAGGTTGTTGTACCTGGCACTAAACTCAGTTGCATCGGAGTTTTTGTAGCTGCAGGTGGTACAAAACCAGGAGGCATCCCATATATGGGCATCATAGTCATTGCCACTGTACTCATGCTACTTGGAGCTTGAGTAGCTACTGCTCGTCTTGTAGTGGGTATTGGTGTCAAGACTGGCTCTATAGGTTGAACAGCCATAGGAGGGTGTTCTCCTTCATTATTCACCTCGTCACTAGAAGATGTCCTAGATAAAAATGTTTTTGACTTGGCCATATTTGACACTATACTTCTCAAGATCATGCATAGTCAACAACAACAGTTTTTTGCATTTTTTTATGGTCCCACTGGGCGCGACAATTTGTTTAACTGGTTCTTTTCGTCGATGAACAAATAAATGATGACAACCTTGCTTCTCAATCTCAATTCAGGGAATGGAAGCGGTTCCTCTAGTGGGTTCTCATAATCTTAAAAGTGCAAGCAATAAGAAATAACCAACAATTTAATGGAACTTTAAAGAAGATAATGTATTATAAATGAAATATATATACTAGCAGAGATACAAAAGAAAGAAATTAAAACTAAATACGAGCGTAAGAATGTAGTAATTCAACACAGTAAAAAACAAAGGACCATTACTTGAGTTCCTATTCACTCTGTAATGTTAAGACGAACATTGCGAGAGAGCTCCTCTAGGTGTTTCAAGTCTGTAGTCCCCCAGATGCTACCCTTATTTCCTTATTTATAGCCAAATGACTTTCTAGAACCCAGGCCCATTACATCCACGTTTTGGCAGTTTGTGCCATTGAGGCTCACGTTCTTCTTTGCTCTCCATCATCCCACGTTCTCATGCCACGTTTCTGGATCATGTGTGGGCCCCTTCCTTCTAGCTGTTTCTGCCATGTCATTCTATCACTACTCACTTTATGGTTGACACTTTGATTCAGTCGAAATATTACCCTTCCTTTGAAGCCAATCTATACTACTCGACTTCTTTCTCGACTAACATTAGATTCTGTCGATTTTGATAGTTTCCTTCGTATTTTTGATCTGCTCTCTTGTCAAAATCGTCCAACAGCCAGCTATGAAGAATTTGCATTAAATTGGATAAGATTCCCTTTTGAATAATGATGGTTACAAATAGGAAGGAATTCAGTGTGTATCACTCATATATAGTACAACAGCAACTACGCTTGCATATAAATATTCCACACGTGCTGTGAAGAACTTGTATTAAATTGGATAAGATTCCCTTTTGAATAATGATGGTTACAAATAGGAAGGAATTCAATTTGTATGAGGTATATCACTCATATATAGTACAACAGCAACAATGCTTGCCTATAAATATTCCGAATGTGAATAATAAACAAGCTGTGTAGATCTTTTCAATCTTAAACTGAATTTTAGGTCTTTTTTTTCTTAGGAATAAATAATTTTTATATAAATACAAATTTAACAACTTAAATTTAGATACACTGATAAGTTCTTCTAAATAGAATTTAGAAGAGCTTCTTGGAATGAATATCTGGACCTAATTTTATTAACAATCTATGAATGAATGTACAATGAGGATAATCTCTCTTATTTATAAACCTAAGTATCTCACTAACAAACCTAATAAACTAACTAACTACTTTGGGATGTGAGATTACCGTCGACTTCAAATCAACTTCATCCTCAAGGTTGAGAAAATAGAACCATTTATTCCTGATTACAATGAAGTAAATCTCCTATCAAGTGATATTAGCGGCATTCATTTTCGAGCTCACGATACCCAAACATGGTGAGTTTGCGAGCAGTGTGACAAAGAGGGTTGAGGACTAGGTGTCCACATTATTGCTTCCTTTGTACATTGCATCTGGCGGGATGAAAACCAATGTGGCTAATAGGGGTGTAAGTGAATCGGGTCAATCCGATGAACCCGACTAATTCGAACCAAATTGAACTGATTAAATTAGTTCGGTTTGGTTTGAGTTATCAATTCAATCAGGTACAATTCGATTAAAACCAATCAATATATGGTTTAGTCATCGGATTAGAGGGTTTGAGACCGAATGCAACTCGACCTGACCCAAAGAACCCTTAGTGTGTTTTTTTAAAACACCTTGGCAGCCACTAACATCAAAGCCCCCCCTCAATCCTCATTCTGTTTTTGAATGTTGAACAACATCACGTACAAGCCTTAGCCGTCACAGACACCATCACCTACCACCACTATGCTATTAACCACCACCACCTTTAGCCCTTATTCCTTGGTTGACCTTTGAAAGCTTAATCAACGTTTGCCATATCATTCCTTGGTCAGCCTTCACCATCTCCACCATGACATCAAGCTTTAGTTGCACAATCTTAACCCTTGTCGGTTGCGTCATCTCCACCAACCACCATCGCACAATCTCTGCTATGCGAGCTCCATCGGCCATGTTGTTCTGTCCGCCATTGTCTACACACTTATCTTCTACCTAGGGATGTCAACGAGGCAGGGCGGAGGCAGGGGTTAGCCTCCCTCCCCGACCCTTTATATAAATATGCACCCCTATCCCCCACCTCATATCCGCACGAGTACCCACTTTTGATTTCCTCGCGGATTTATGGGTACCTGCAAATATCTATAAATACCAGTTAGAATGCTAAAAAATTTTAAAATTTATATTAAATATAAAAATTTTAATATCATAAAATATTTAAAATAAACAGAAACAGTAACCTAATTCTATAATTTGAATTCTAACAACTTAAGATTCTTAAAATAAAAATAAACACATAAAACAAACACAAAATAATCATAGTAATCCAATTCCACAATCTAAATTCCAAAAACTTAAAATATTTAAAATAAAAATTGATATATAATAGTAATCCAACCATTAGTCCAACACATAATAAGTATAAATAAATTCAACTTCTAAATTTAAATATTGGTTCAATCAATTTAAATAACAACAACATTAACCTAACTAAATTAATAATGTAAGGGTAAAATAGTAATTTTATATCGAATACCTAGGGTATGGGGATAGTGATTCTCACTCCTGCCCCCACCCTATTTAACATGTGAATATTTAAAATCCCTGTCCCTATTACTTGTAAGTATCTTTGGGCCGGGTGTTTTAACGTTCCTACTTCTACTTGTTGCTCGTATCCACCGACCATCATTGCAGATGCAGTCAACCAATCACCTAGATCTAGCTTGCTTCTCCACTGTCGCACCTCCTCTTGTTCTTCCATGCAATCCCAGTCCCTTGTTCTAGCTATATTATTTAGTTTAATTCGTATGTTGAGATTTGGGATTTTGATATTTACCTTTGTTTCTATTGATTTTGATAGTTCTAAGAGCATAGTAATTGAGAGGTTTTTGAGCATGGGAGTTCATAAAATTTATTTAATCCATATGATTTCAATGATTTTTCTTTGATTTTGCTGTTTGGATTCTAGTTTTGGAGCTTAGGGTGCTTAGGGCAGGTTTTTGAGATCGAGTACCCAAACACCTGAATCGAACCAACCCGATTTTGATTGATTTGGTTTGGTTCGGATTTGATCAAAAAAATTCATCAATCCAAACCAAATTGAACTAATCAAAATTGATTGGTTCATATTTATTTTTCCCTTAAACCTGAACCAATCCAATCCAATTACACCTCTAGTGGCTAAGTTGCATGGTGTGGAGGATTGGGGGCTTCTGTTGCTGGTTATAACGATGGCGTGCACGGGGAGGATTTTGGGGACGTTTGTGGCGGCGATGATGAGCATGATACCTGTGAGGGAATCTTTGGCGCTTGCAATTTTGATGAACACCAAAGGGTTGGTGGAGCTTATTGTTCTCAACATTGGCAAAGAAAATAATGTATTGGATAATTTTGAATGGCATGAAGAATCATTCGTGAAACGGTGTGCAAATATACAGTTTTGATGTGTTTTATAGACCACCCATGATAATTTGGATCCACTTTAAATATCTTTTACTCAACTCTGATTTGTCCAACAATATTCGTTAGTTTTCGTGCAAGTTAGTTTTGAGCCATCAAGGATTACGCTTTTAAATTTTTGACATATATAAAATAACAAAATTATTAAGAGCAATTAAACACAGTCATTAGAAAACTTTCAACTTTTTTACAGAAAATAACAATAGTCATTGGATAGATTTTAAAAAAAAAAAAAAAAGAAAGAGATTCAGAGAAGGGCAAACGTGGGTCTTCACTCCCCCCTCCCCCTTCCCCCCCCCCCTTTCTCTCTCTCTCTCTCTCTCTCTCTCTCTCTCTAGAGCGTATGTTTATTATGAGAGTAAGAGAAGTAAATCTAGGCTATATAATTATATATGGATGATCAAAATTTAAAATTATTTAAAAATCATATATTCACTAAAAAAAGTAATGTGACTTTATGTTTTAATGTTGACCATTCACATAAAATCCAGTAGTTAATTATGAGAGTGAAAAAAAATAAATCATGATCATTAAATCTTATATGAATGGTCAAAATTAAAATATAAAGTTATGTGATTTTTTAATTGATTATATGACCTTTAGATAACTTTAAATTTTGATCATCCATATATGGTTGTACGGCCCAAATTTGCTTCTTTCACTCTTATAATAAACTACTCTGAGAGGAGCAAATTTTGACTATTGAATCTTATATAAATGATTAAGATTAAAATAAAAAGTCATATAAATTTTTTTAAATAATCATGTGATTTTCATAAAACTTTAAATTTTAACCATCTATATATAATTATACCATCCAAATTCACTTATCTCCCTTTCATAATAAATTACTCCTCCTATATGATCTCTCATATATATATATATATATATATATATATATATATAGTTTGTTATATCCAAGATCTAAAATATTATATTTTTGACTTATTCTATACTCACTTGAAAAATAATTCCTTTAGGTTAGGGGATTGTTAGAAAAGACTAGACTTTTTGAGATTCTTAACCTTTGAATCAGCTCATTTGTTTTGAGAATTTTTTTTGAATAAATTATAAAAGGAGAAACCGTAACTCTGCCGAGCTTGCGCGCACAGCGACAGCACGCGATTCCCTATACTTTTTGCCTTACATAACAATTATACAGTGTCTCACTTTGGAATTGGATATCGCACTGTGTTAAATTCCAATAAGATTTGCAGAAATTACTTTTTTTAATAAAAAAGAAAATTTTATTCATAAATAAGTTTAATGGCATTTATAAATTAAAAATTATATATCAGATTCTGAACTAACCAATAGTATATAGCTCTACTCATTATTCGAAGACTATAAGTGTCTAAACATCTTTTAAATTGAAAATCAAACAAATAATACTACAACTTAAAAAATATATTATACCTCATTTAAAAAGGAATGTTGTTTTAAAGTATACCTCCTTTTCATGTATAATAACATACATATTTTTTTCACCGCAGCAGTAAAACTCTTTTTATCAAAATTATATGTACATGATATGTAAAATTCACCACAATTTATTTATAATTTACCGATTTACAGCTAAGGAGCGTGTAAAAATTGTGCTAATAACAGTATTTGTTTTTCTTCTTCTCAACCTAAATTTAATGTTCTACAAAAAAAAAAAAAAAAAGATCATTTGTTTTCTCTCTTGTGTTCGGCTGCGCGATTAAATGTGACTACACTGGCTATGCAGGTCCTTAACGACGAGATGTCTACCCTCCTAGTGCTCATGTCTCTCTTCACCCCACCTTAATTACAGCCCCAATAGTGGTGGCCGTATATAAACACTCACGTGATGTTAATTACGAAATTCGTCTTCGTAGATTGCCACAACCGCCACGTACTCTGACGGACTTGCAAAAGGAGCTTGGAATTCTTGCATGCATCCATGGAACACGCGATCGAGGTACCCTCACTAACCAACTTCATTGAACCAATTCGAGCCAAGTCCCAGCTAAAACTGTATTTCATGCAACTTGTTGAACTCACTGATCGATCCTGTTCCGTCTTGATGGTTCAACGCAGCCGGAAGAAAGGGTTTCCCTTCATCCAGTGTTTCAAAAGAGGAAGAGGAGAAAGAGGCATGCATGACGAAATTGCCGCCGCATTCCAAGCTTACGGTCAAGTAACCGTGCATTATTTGTCGTCCATCTCAGCATTGTCCACGATGCACGAGGATATATGCCATGTCGCGGAGAAGAAAGGAGTGGCAATGATCATATAGCCATTCCATAAAAGGTGGAGAGGGGAAGATGAAGAGGCAATTGAAAACATGGGGGAAGTCTTGGGGGAAGTCAATCAGAGGGTGCTTCAAACCGCACCCTCCTCTGTCGCAGTGCTCGTCAACCGTGGGGTTGGTACATGGTTTCAACTAGGTATTGAAACTAGTGCTGATGCAACGAAGAGGGTGCGCATAATTTTCGTTGGTGGACCACATGATCGTATGGCTTTAGATTTGGGTAGTAGGATGGCAGAACATCCAACAATTAGGTTGTGTGCTGTGAGGTTCATGTCAAATAGGGAAGGCATGAATGGGAGACCCAACCACGACTCAATCAGCTACGGATTGGGAAAGAGAAAAGGTATGTTTCTTTTAGCTTTGATTTCATCTCCTTTTTTTCCTAATGAATGATGATATCTCCTTTAATTCCCGTATATTGCTTTTTATTATTATTATTATTATTATTATTATTCCAATCAAAAAAAAAAAATAGGAAAGATTAAAAAGAAGTGTCAATAACACGAAGCTAGGGAGGAAAAAAAACAGAGAAGAGAATGACTAAACGAGGCCAAACTTACTGACAATCGTAAAATGTCGTGTGCGGGAGCTAGATGAGGTGGCAGTAAACCAGTTCAAAACTAAATTGCATGCGTCAATGGAGTACATTGAAAAGGACGTAAGCAGCATAACAGAGGACGTTTTAACGATTGGAAAATCTAAGTGTATGAGCTAGTAATTGTTGGGAAAGGACAACAGCTTCTTGAATCAACCACGGTAGGAAACATCGAAGATTCTCGACTCGAGCACGGTGAGCTGGGGCGAACTGGAAATCTCTTAACCTCTTCAGGTCCGGGCATTACGAGCTCCGTGCTTGTCATACAAGACCAAGACTTGGCAAATTGAAATGAAACTACACTCAGAAAGATAGCTAGGGTACTATGATTTACGATGACATCAGAGGAATTGAATCATTCGTGTAAAATGATATCAACTATGTACAAAATACCCTGTTCCAGACTTTTAATCCTTAAGAAAATATAAACACCTTATATTTGGAAATATTGAAGTAATGACACGTGGTCGACCAGTAAATATAATCTCCTACATGAAAGTAATAACAGTAACGACAACCACCAAACCCCTCCTTCCATCGCAAACACGTTCACGACGGGTTATCTGAGAATGCAGTAATTTAGCAAGCATGATTAAAAGCCCAAAGAAAATAAGTATATAATGACATTAACCAGCAGATTAATCTTTATCTTGCCCCAATATTATAACAAAATTGAAGGCTATTTAGTTATGCTTTACACACATGGCACAAGATTGATGTTTGATTCCCATAATAGTGATCGTTTGACCCAATGGATAATAATAAATGAGGGGAAAATAATAATGAATCAGTGCTCAATATGGAGCAAGTAAAACTGCAAACAAAGCAAATTAAATGGAGACAAATTCAAAACAATTATGAAAATTTCATGTCACAATATGTTTCATCACACTTCCAGGTAAGTAGTTCCCTTAAATTTGGGCAATTTGCCCCTTCTTTGGACACTTGTACACGTACTACGTTTCCAATCATACAGAAGTTTTCGAAAAAATTACATAAAAAAAGAAATTGCAGAAGGAGAGGGAGGATAGGAGAAAGACGAAAAATAAAGACTTGCTGACAATATACTAACCTCAAAAAAATAATTCTTCCTGCACATAAGGGGACTCATAGTGACCAAAAAACTTATAGATGACAGTCTGGTCACATTCATCATGTTTAATGACATCCCTGCTTGGCCTGCTTGCCATGAGTCCAAAAGCTACCATATTTTTGCCACTTATGACAAAATTTTGAAACTGATAATGATAATAAAGATAGGATCAAACCTGGTCCAAGAAGAATAACAAGTCACAATTTAGTTCAAAGGTATGTATTAGAAAACAGAGCTAGAACAAAACAGACATTAAACATCAAAAAAAAAAAAAAAAAAAAAAAACTAATGGTTTCCAGTCTCATGATGCAGATGCCTCTCATCATGCAACCCATCCTTCTTTCCCTGGCCACTTCCCACATCACACAAACACAAGAAGCACACATTACAACTTCAATAAGTTCTACGGTCGTGCAGCTTAAACTTTAAAAGGGAAATCGTTGACGCATAGCCTTGTGTAGAGATCGCACAGAATCTGAGTCATTTAGAAATAGTTGCACTTTAAGTGGCGCCCAATTGTTATCTAATGGCCCACAAACAGGATATTGAGTCGTGTCAAGGTTTGTTCAAGTAAATGACAGTACTAGGCTAACGATAATCCCAAGCGCAAGCCAATCCAAATAAAATGTAAAAACCTTCACTAGTTCCTTTACTTTTATCTAAGTTCATTTTTACCCCTTAAATCTCCACAGGAATATTGCGTAATTTACAAACCTCAGAGAAAGCCTCCTCCTGTCCAGGCTGCATCTGACTTTTCATTATGACCAGCAGCTTTATTATTAGATGCACTCCCGTAGAAATTATCAAATCCATCATCTTTGGCATCGTCCCAACCAGCCCAACCATCACTGTTATGAGGAGTTGATCCTATAGCTGGTTCTTCCTTCCTAACATCGTTGTGGCCCCAATCATCCCAAGAGCTTGAGTTGTGACCGAATTGCCCACCTGATGACTGAGGAGCTGATCCTTTAGCTGGTTGTTGCTTCCTAGAATCTTTGTCGTCCCAATCGTCCCAAGAACTTGAGTTATTAGTTTGACCACCTGATGATGGTTGTCCTCCTCTGGTAGAAGAATTCCAGCCTTTATTCTCTTGATTGTGCTCCTGATAGAAACCATTTCTGTCATTTTCATTTCTTTGCCAGTTATCAGGCTTCCAATTTGGGTTATCTCTAGTGAGCTCCTCAACCTTCTGTGAAGCCAATGCCATGACCCCTTTCATAATGCCCCATGTTTTTTGTCCAATCTCAGATGTCTTCTGAGTAACAACATTGACAGTTTCATTGACCTTGTAATCATAACCACCATCCTTTACCTGAAAGGAAAAATGAATATAGTTAATCAAGCAAAGTAAAACCAGTATTTAATCAAGCAGAGAAAAACTGAACTGCCAGGTACCAACAACAAAATTTGATCGAGAAAGTATGATAAGCAATAAAACTTTGGCCTTTTTCACCTTTCTATGAGGGGAAAGAAACCATATAACAATATTTTACAATATGCACAATTCCTTGGCCCTAAAAAATATGCCTAAAAGCTCCAAACCTTCATGAATCCAACCCCCACAAAATAATGATTAATGCCAGAGAAAGCCTTCTAACATAAGATTTCATGAAGTTCCTTTGCAAAGCAGAAAGAGCTCTCTACCATTTCCCAGAATGCCAATCTAGTTAACATTTATCAAATCTGAGATTTAATCACAAACAAGAGTAATATACATACATTTAATCAAAAAGTACATTTTCTACTCCTTAAATATGAAAGATCAACACTATAAGCCCTTTCAGTTGCCACAAATCAATATTCACCAACAGACTTCATCACCACTCCAGGTTACCTCAAGCAAGTTACTAATACAATAGAACAACAATTAGAACCATCAGCAGGCAGCAGGCATCACAGATTTTTACCAAAACCAGTCATTGATCAATTTTATTTGTAAGGCACCAGCGATGCAGGTATAAAAATAAAAGCCCACTTCATCTAAGGCATAACAATTCTCTCTTTTCAAATCTAAAAACTGGGAATTAAATGACTTTAAACATCATTATAACAATAATAATAACAACAACAACAACTTCTATCAAAATAATAATGATAATAATAATAACAATAAAAATAACAAGTATTTTTTTTTTTTCAAAAAAAAAAAGAAAAAAAAAAAAGAAAACTTAAAACGGAAAATTTCCAATAATTGGTACTTGGTAGAGGGTGAAAAATTAAAATACAGCATATCTCATTTTCAACCTCCATCACTTTTGCAGTATCAAGCAAGTTTAGAATGATTTGAATCTGAAATGTTCAATCATCCCATTTTCAGATGTATGAAGCAGGGCCATCAGTGGCTTCTACCTAACTGTAACCACAAATAGTTCTACAAGCATGAAGGGTAAAAACAATAATAGTAATATCATCCAATCCTGCCTCTTACCTCATTATTCCTTTATTTTATTATTTTCAGTCTGCTAATGGCGAAAGGAGTGCACTTGTTCTAAAAAACACAATGTTAATTTCTAGAAGAAGCAATACATCCAAATGCACAGCCGGTGCAGGGTGATAGCCAATGAATTCCACTCGGATCATATATTAGCTAAATGAGACAAATAAGATACACACAAACATACATCATTCTTCATACAAACACACATCATTCTTCATACAAACACATACAACATAACATATGAACCAGCTAAACAATCGCACCATCAACAGCATTGACGCAAATCAAATTACCTTAGCAGTGATATCCTTGGTGCCAGCCTGAACAACATTAGCAGCAGACTGAGCCGCAGATGCAGCAACCAAGGATAATTTACCAATCCCCTAATCACAAACAAAAACACATAACAAAAACCAATTCAATTTCCTCTAATCATGGGGGATAAAATAAAAAAAAGGAGCTTCAATTGAACAACATGTGCACCTGCGAAACGACAGAGAAATAGTCGTTTTGGGGGTTACCCCTCTGCGAAGGGGCGGGGCTAGATCCGAACCCGACGTACTTTCCTCCCTGCGACGGCGGAAGCCCCTCGGGCCTCGACTCATTCTCCGACATCTTCCGAGCGAAGAAGCTCTCCTTGTTCGCCGCCGACGCCTCCAGCTGAGCCCGCGTGTATATATCCTCCGTCGACTTCGACCTCGCCGGAACACCACCTCCTCCGCTTCCTCCAAACCCTCTAACATCTCCCGTCGACTGATTCCTCCTCATATCATTCCTCGATCCAGATCCATCGTCATTATCCCAACTATCCCACCCTCCGCCGTCACCACCGTTACCGTTATGCGCGAGCGGCGGCTTCCCCTTGGACGCCGTTGAGCGGAGGTTTTCCTTGACGACGGGGGGATCGCGCCAGGGGCGGCCCTCGGCGAGGGCCTGGATGCGGTCGCGGTAGATTTTGGCGGCGTTGGTGTTGTACTTGGTGACGATGTCGGTTTCCTTGGGGATTCCGTACTGCGAGAGGAAGGCATTGAGGGCGTCGTTACCGCCCGCCTCCATCTTCTTGATCTGGATTTCGGACCAGGAGTCCATGGTGACGGATCTGACGAAGGAGATATGGACGCCGAGGCCGCGGTGCTTGCCGGAGCACTCCAGGCACATGAAGACGCCGTAGGAGACGGACGCCCACTGCGGGTTCTTCTGCGAGCAGTCCACGCAGATCTTGTTCGATGGCTGGGATTGCAGCTCCCGCAGCCGCCGCGATGCCGCCATGTCTCTGTCCTTGCCGATTTTTTTTGCGGCTTGTGGATCCGATCGGGTCCGATCCGGTGGGTGGAAATGGATAATCGGGTTGTGCTTTGAAGGGAAGAAAAATGGGAAGGGAAATGAGAGAGAGGCCAAACCGACGGGAAGGTGATAAGTTTTGAAGAGAGAAGTTTTTCGGTTTGGGGGAATCGGGGGGCTGTGGGACGTGAATCACCGACACCGTGAAAATGGATGCTGACTTGGTGCCCTATCATTAATTCATATGGTAATCTTGCTCATGATATTATTTTCAATTGAAAGAGAATCTTTCAAATCAAAAAAATTGAATTTATGAGTTAAATTTTGATATATTAATAATATAACACTATTATTTAATTATATATTGATACATTGATAAATATATTTGGCTCTCACTTCTATTATTTCAAATGTTATACATATCAAAAGATTTGATTATATAACAATATAAAAATATTTTATATGAATTATTTAAGAAAAAAGCATAAAAATTTAAAATTATAACTTATTCTAAAATTATTTTAGAGAGTTTAATTTATATATATTGATAATATAAAATAATTTTATATTATTAACCAATAAAAATATAAAAAAAATATCAAATTATATTAAATAATTATTTATTATAATAAAATATTCATCATAATTTAACACTTCTTTACATTCTTATTTGTTAATAATATAAAAAATTTTTATATTATTAATATATATAAATTAATCTTTATTTTAAAAGTTATATAAATGATTATATATAGGGCGCATATATTTCAATTTTTTAAAAAAAATTATAAAACTTAAATTTTATATATTTGATTTCTTTAAAAAATTACTCTTTTCATTTTGTATAAAAAATTAAAAAATAATTTTTTAAATTATAATTTTTTTAAAAATTATCTAAATATATAAAAAAATAATTTTTTACCCAAAATAATTACAAACAAACACACTCATATTTTCTTTAAATCTGGTAAATGTTTTTGGCTTTTGTACGGAATGAAGGAGATAATTCTAAGTGTAGCTGCTGTACATAGACACATGTACACACGGTGATGAAAAAGGGCTAGTATTCTTTTTAAGATTTTATTTCAAAATAATGTACTGATTAAGAGAAGTAAAACATTTAAATTATTGTAAAATAAGCCTTTGACCTTTTTTCGCATTCATTTCCTCCACTTTTAGTCGGGTATCTATTATATTTCCGATCAATAAAATTTTAAAAAATTGTCATATTATAGTAAATAATTATCTATTATAATAATTATTTATTATTTTTAAAATAATATAAAATATAAAATTATTTTATATTATTAATATATAATAATTAATCTCTTTCTCTCTCAGTCTCCATATGAAACTTCTTTTTTTCAAAAAAAAAAAATGTGCTTCCATATTTACGTGAATAACCTATTTTGTGTTTTCAAATATTAATTTAGAGCGCAGGCGCACTGGCCACATGCTTTCCATGTTGTCATATTGTAACGTGAACTAGTTATGGAATTTGCAATTGGGAGGGCCTTTTTTCGGTAGACAAAAACAAGACAAAACTAAGCTGATGCCAAGAAGAATCCAGCTGAGCCACTAACACATGCATCACACAATCCGGAGCATGCCAAATACGAAGAGGTTCCTGCTCCCTAGTTCACGTCTTTGCCTTCCCATTGGCAGCCATATTGGTTGATTTGTGCACATGCTTAAGCTGGACAATCCACTCTCTATTAAGTCATTCTCAAATTTCATGATACAATGCCACCAAGCCATCTCTATTGCTAGAATTTGCGGGCAAAAAGCTTCATAGCTATCCGTTTCACAACAAACCACTCGATGCCCTGTTTCTCAAGCCAACTTGAGGCCATGCACAATTGCCTGCAATTAGGAGGGCTGCGTGTAATGTACTGTTTTTTATTATTTGAATAAATCATTTACTGTACTTACCATTTCCCTAACCAAGTTAGCTTCCTCTTTTTTCTTGTGGTGATATAAGGGAATGAATAAATTTTCATTAATGTTATCTAAAAGTTATATTGTAAATAAATATAAAAATACTCATATTATTTATAAATTATAATTTTTAATTCCTCGTTTCACCCAAATATTAAGAAAATAAAAATGCATATTTGACGAAGAAAAAGGTAAATTTGATCGCTTTCAATTTATTTGCTTTCCCATTTATATTTAAACAGTTAAATAAGGAATTGCACATTTTTAAAAAAATTTAAGAATTATATTATATTTTTAAAGTTTAAGACTAATGTATATATAACTTTAAGCCAAGAAGGTAGATTAGAGTTTTCCTCATTTTTAAAGCATTGTTACACAGAAACAGCACTTGCAAAGAGCAACTTTTGGTGGATAGGCTTGTTGGGCAAAGAGGCTCGTAAATGAGGCAATTTTTGTGAGCTGTTGCTGTCATGTATGGGCAGATCATTTCTTGTAGTGTTATACCATCCACTCAACTGGGCTCCGATTGTAGGCGGGCCTCATCAGCAGCAGATGTCAACAACCACCAAGCCCACCCTAAATATTAATGATCCAAGACTAGCGATGAATCGACCAACAAAAACAGAAACAGAAAACAAAATAACAACTGGCGATGAGAGGATGCCTATTACCCCGTGAGCACCCCCCGCCCCCCAAAAAACCACAAACAAACAAAAAATACGATGCCCATTGCGTAACATGAGAACTACAGTTCCGTTATCGAGCCAAAAATTATATCTATACATATATAAAGGGAATTTTTTTTAATAACTATTTTTCAGTCTCTCTAAATTAAATTAAAATATATTTTGAGTTTCATAAATATATTATTTTAATATTTATGCATAATCAATTAAATATAAATGAAAAAATGGATAAAATTATCTAAAAAAATACTATTCATTAATTGATCAACTTTTACTATATACATTTTGAAACTATATAACTGTTACAAATCACTAATATATTTTTATCTTCTCTTAATTTTAGTTTATTTTTCACAAAAATAAATAAAATTTTATATTACAATTTGCACTAAAAATAAACAATATGGATGGATAGGCATGTAAGTGCCTATCAATTCACTAGTATATATAGTTCCACTTGATTCGAAAAAGAAAACTGTAGTTCTGTTTGACCCCAAAAAAAGAAAAGAAAGAAATAATTTTGGTCAAAAGAGAATTATAGTTTCACGAAACTATTTATTTACCAATTAACCAAACTTAGATCCTTTTTTATTTTTTATTTTTTATTTTTTGGTTAGAACCAAACTTAGTTCCTTGGCATTATATACAAGGTTGTTGAGTCCATTTCGAGAATGACGTGTCCTAGGCCCAACTTGTAACCAATCATCAAATGTTTTGTGAAACTTTGACATGGAAGATGAAATTGACAGAAAGAAAATGCTTTGGCAATCTAATATATACCATGAATTGGCTATTAGTTTGCTAATGTGTATCACTGAGTAAGCCTGGAAATCATATCCCCATATTCAATAAGTTAGGCGTCGCTATGTTTAGAGTGCTTTAGTTTTGTAAATTCTGTGATTGTGATATTTTAGTTAATGCTTAAGCATTGTGTTAGTTACCTTTATATCTATCTATATAGCTTGATTTAATGTGGTCGAAAAGTCCCTTTAGAACTAAACTAGAGATCTGAAAAAAGTTCACTTTTGTTACCACATATACCTATGGCGTGATGCCAAATCTATATATTCTAATATGTTATCTAAAAAAACCCCAAATCAGCACCACAGAGCACCCTCCACAAAAAAATCAACAAAAAAGAAATAGATGAAATCTTGTGCTTGATAATGATCAAAAGTCAGAAAAATCAAAAGTTGTGAATTGGATTTAATAATTGTACATTGCATGCCTTTACAAAAATGTCACTCAGAATTTGATTATTAGATTCATCACTTCAAACTACGGCCCCACCCCCTTTTTATATTGAATATATTCAAAAAAACATTAAATAGAAGAAAAAAGTAAGATCTGTATAGGCATCCCACAAATCAAAGAGGAAATAGCACATAACGCCACACCTTAGCAAGATTGAAAGATGATTGGTTGCCAGTAGCAAGGGAAGGAGAGCAGCAAAAATTGCGAAGAGAAAATGGCAGAGATGCTATGGTCTCACAATGGCAATAATAGTAACACTACAATTCGAGAAAGAGAGCCTGAAAGTGTTGTGGTGGTCACAAGGGGAGGAGCTCTCAGCAGCGATATTGGTCAGTGAGGGTTTGTATGTGTGGCTTTTGTGAGACGGTGAGAGGCTCTGGTTTGAGAGATTGGGTGTAGTGCAACGCAAGGAGAATAGCACACAGTAGAGGTAGGGTTGAAAATTAAAATAGGGGTATTTTCATCCATATAAAAGAAATATAAGGGTATATTAGATATCTTGAACATATTTATTTGGTTTAATTTGATTTTACATTTACCAACCGAAAATCGAATTGAACCGATTGGTTCATAAAACATAAAACAAAAAAAACCAATTTAATCCATTTTTTCGATTTTTTAATTGGTTTGGTTTGATTTTGAACACCCTACTCTCAATCTCCCATCTCCATTTCTCTCCCTCTCTCACAGCCAACAACAACATCACAACACAATGTTAAGGCGAATTTTGCTCCCCTCAACGACGGTGAAGCGTAGTGATAGTGAAGTCTGGCGGCGGTGAGGCTCTTCCCACTAACTCAACAATGGTGAGCTTCACTCCACTCACGGCGATGGTGAACCACAAACTAGTGAGGTTGTAGTAGTGCACAACTGCGAAATGGGGCTAAAAGATGGGTTGCGGTGGTCTGAGGTGGTGGTTATCATGCGATTCTGCTCATGGAGGTTGACAATGGTTGTTTGGGTGTGAGCGGCATAGGGATGAGGATGCAAGTTGTTGTCGTGGTCAAGGGCGGTGGTTCACGGTGACGATGGACAGTGGCGAGATGGTGATAACGTAATGGAGATTAAGGTATGAGTGATGGTTGTGTGTGACAGCTGTGAAAGGAGGTGGATGGCTAAGGTTGAAAGATGGGTTTGAGTGGCAGTGGTTCATTCTTTGATGAGAGTTGCTACTTTCTCCCTATTCTATATTTATTTATTTTGTGGACACTATTTTTAACCTCTGAATTTTTATTATGCAAAGATTTAATTTTTTTTATTTTTTTTGGCAAGTCAACCTGCCAAACCACCTTAAAATGAGGTGGGTTAACGTTTTCAACTCACATTAGTAAAACGAATTGACCCACCTTACCTTATTTTGAGGTTGACCCATAGCAAATTGAGGTCGGTTGACCCATTTGCCACCCTTATTATAAACAAGTTTTGCCTTAGATATTTAATCAAACATTGTTAACTAAAAAAAAAAAAAAGAGATAATGAAACACTCCCCCCCCCCCAAAAAAACAAAAAAGAGACAAAGAGATGGAGAATAAAAGGAATTTTTAAAAATGGGTAGAAAAAGGGCCCTACCGGGTTCGAACCGGTGACCTCTTGATCTGCAGTCAAATGCTCTACCACTGAGCTAAGGACCCGTTGTTGATATGCCAAACCAAATACAATAATTACTCAGCAATGTGGCATTGCGTCATTGCTTGTTTGCCCTCCCTCTCCCTCTAAAATTGACATGACACTTGACAACCGTACAAATTTCGAGGCCTAACGTCACTTCTCCCATGTCGAAGGTCTTATAAAACGAAATTTTAAGGTGCATGTCAAAGTATTAGTTATTTTTTTTCTTATGTGTGGGTATGTCAAAGTAGTTTTAAATGTGCATTTACATTTGGTGTTCATATTTCAAAGGAGACCAAACGCCCATGGCTACCAAAATTTTTTTCGCCTTTTACTTTTAATGTGTGATTAATTAATTCATTCAAAATTTAAAACTAACAAGGGGAAATGACTATCATACTAAAATACCACAATCGATTCTTGAATGCTATTCTCTTCCATTTTCCGATATAAAAGTGACAATTAATCATCCCATTTTTTATTGTAGTCTCGCTACTAAATCCATTAGCAATTTGTCGACAATTTAAAATGAGAATAGCTTCACTTTCAATATTAGTTTGATTTGATCCCTTCAGTTACAATTGAGCATATGTTTGATCATTCACTTTCAACAATACATACAGATCAATGATACAAGTGCCATTATATTCTTTTGCACGCCGCTCCTCCATAGGCTCATTCCAACCGCCAATGCTTTCATATAAACTACTTTTCTTTGTTTGCTTATGTTTCTTACTCTTTTGTGTTTTTTTGTTCTTTCCGTGCGACTTTTTTGTTTTCCTTCCTTGGCTACAGGAGCCTGACTCACCTTCAAAATTGCCATTCACCGTGACTGTGACGAATTCATTGTTGAAAACATGCATAAATTTGCTGATGGTATTGATTTGGCATGTTAATAAATAGGTCCAAGTAAGTTAGGTGGCATCGGTATGTTTTATTTTCATGTGAGGACAATACATCCTTGGACTTCAATGGCAGCTATAGGCATAGGCAGAGGGTACGCTGAGACTGCTTTATTTTTTTAAAGTGATCAATTTTGAATATGTTTTATGGATGTTGGGGAGTGGCAGGCATCTAATTCCCTGTCCAAATGATTTCTTGTAACATTAACTACTTGCAGCCTTGCAAGCAATTGCATATGCTGGTGAATCCACAACTAGATGCAATTATATATCACGCTCTTCCAGGGGGTCCTATACTTAGAGCCACCTCAATTGCCCAGTAGGCCACGGCCCAAGGGTAAGGACGATGAAGGATCCGGGTGAATGGTATTGGTGAAAGCCCCGCGGATAATAATCCAAAAAGGTCAAATAATGTTGAATGTACAATTCGGCAAGCAATGTGGCCGAAAATAATGCGCCTGTTAAATGGCACCCGTAAAGGGAAAAACTGCCAGTCAGGAGACATTACTAACACTTATACTGCCCACATGAATCACGAATGCAAGTCAATAAATTAAGAGCGATGTTATTTAAATTTAAATATTATAATATTTAATATCAAATATAACAATATACCTTTCTTTTTTCTTCTTATCCCCTCGTCTAATAGTTGAGTTACTAATCTCTTGAAATTTATTAAGCGCTTAAATGGGAATCTTTTTCAATAATATATATATATATATATATATATATATATAAAATTAATTTTAATATATTGATAGTGTAAAAAAAAAATTATTATTATTTAATTAGATATTTATTTTTTTTAATATTTTTAATATAATAGATAATTAAATTAAATTTTTTATTAATATGATAATATATGATTTGATGTTTATGTAAAAAAATTTTATATTAATACTATATATAAATTAAATCCTGTATATATAGAAATAGAGGTTAGCAAACTTCAAGTATTATATTTCTTCCACATCGGAAAGAAAATATTTCTTCACATACTTTTACATAGAGAAATACAAGGAAATAAATTCTCATTTGAATTGGTTAACTAAGTAGGAATAGTTAAACACACACCCCCCCCCAAAAAAAAAAAAACTATGAATAGTATTGTCACAACTAAAATTAGTTCGAAGTTGCGGTCAGAAAGTTTAAGGGGATTCCGCAGTCGAGTGGTCCTGGTTCATTCAGCTTTCCCTAGAGGACTGCCAAACCAACTCCCCTGTGAGTTGAATTCTTTGTGTGTGGTCTGAAGCCTTAAATTATCATTTGGTTTGGTGCATGATGTGGTGAATGTCGACGTATAATGTCTCTGCAAAGATTAAAACATTAAAAATTTGGTACGTGCACAACACCGATCTTAAGGATTATTTCCCTACAGGTGAGAAAATTTCTTAATCGTGAATGTTTTTTCATGAATTAAATAGAACAGAAGTGATAGGAATGAACTGAAAAGAAAAAAGAAGGAACACTCTAACGTAATTGAGCTTTACAAACATTACAAAAAAATTACTAAATTATATAAAAATATAGGTAAAATTTTTAATAATATAGTTTATATATATACTACACTTATCACAATGTTACTAAAGAATTTTACTAACACTTTTTATATTTTTATACTTTTACATTTTTTAAATGTTAATAAATAGTGGAACAAAACAAAGTTGCTTTCTTTTTTTGTGTAGAAGGTCAATAAGTGACTAAAATGAAATTCTGTTAGTCTTGTCTAAAAATTATATTGTAAAATAATATAACAGAAAATAGTCCTGTTCCTTTTCATTTCTATATATATTTTAACTCCCAGACAATTGGAATTTATCCCCTTTCCTCTCATTTTCTTTCTTTTTTTTTTTTGGTCGGGTTTCATTTTCTTTCCACCACGTAAGGGTATAAATGCACCGATGCACAGGAATAAATCAGCCAATTTGGACTAGGCCCAAAGAGCCAACCTTGCTTCTCTCTGTAACATTTATAATTCACTTCTATAAATAGGATTTTTCTTATCAGCGTCCTTAGAGTATAATCAACTAAAATATAACTTTTTCTTATAAACACAATTGCGACTGCATGCCAGACCGACAAATGGATCAGATCGACTAATCGCTTTTCTTTGGTCTTTCCAGGAATGCCTCTGCTTACACAGATAAAGATAAATAATTTTAGAGTTTTGTTATTATATCTTTCTAATACTTAATTAAAAAAAATTAAATGAAAAGCAAAGATATTTAATACCTTACCAACATAAAAAGTATTTAATATTTCCTATATTTAACAGTTAGGAAAATTATTAGAAGTATGCTTTAAGATAATTAAACATTTTTAATCATTTTATTTTGGGTACGGCCTAGGAAGGGCATCTAATATCCTATTCAGTAAATATGCAATTGAATCCTTGAAAAATTTACGTGATATTAATTTAGTCTCTGAAAGATTAAATGTGATATCATATTAGTCTCTGAAAATTTTTTATATCAAATATATTCTTGAAAGTTAAAATATGACTTCAAATTGATCTCTAAAAATTAAAATATGATATCACTTTAGTCTTTCGAAAGAAGTTTTTATGAAACTATTTGATGTTACATGCATCTTTCAAAGATTAAAGTAATGTCACATTTTAATTTTCAATAACCTATTTGATGTCAATAACTTTCAAAAATTAATGTGATGTTATATATTAATTTTCAAAAATCTATTTGATGTCAAAATTTTTTTAAGGACTAAATTGATTTTAAGTGAATCTTTCAAAAACTATATTGCATGTTCACTCCATCCTAGTTTGGCAAATTTTGTGGTGGGGAGATATGAGTTTGTGATCAAAATAATCCTTCTAATATTATAATAAAAAAGAATGGTAAAATTTTCTTGTTGTCCTCACTCTTTCTCTCTTGTGCTTTTCCCTCCTCTTTCTCCTCCCCTTTTGCGACATTACGGCAACCACCTCTCACCATTTGCAACAATGCCTCTACCACCTCTCTCCTTTGCTATTGTTATCGGTGCCCTACCATAGAAGCCCTCCAAAACAAAAGCACGTAGAACACAATTAAGGATGGCAAAAAATCCGTTTAAATGGGTATCTGTGGGGATTACCCGCAACGAAAATGAGCATGAGGAGAGTTTTGACCTCCATGCAGATGTGGACTCCATCTCCATTTACTAAATAGGGTAGAGGTAGGGGATGAGATCTTCATCTCATGGAGACCTGCTAGATCCCATATGTATTTTTATACCATATTATTATTATTATTACACACACACCCCAAAATTATTGTCCTTAAATATATACATAAATGTCCTTTTATAGTTGTTAAAATTATTAGACTTTTATCATTAACTTTCATTGTTAATTTTGATTGTATTGTGTTCTGTATGCTATGTTTAGGTTTAAAAAATTTTCTTTTTGGGATTTTTTCCCTCCTTTTTTGGATTTTTTTTTGAACTTTTTTTGCATAAATCTACTCATATTCGTGGAGATTCAAATCTCTATGGAGAATGGAGAATGAGAACTTGTGACGAGTATGAGGATATGGACAGGTAGGGGACACGTCTCTATCCCTATAGATATTTATTGTCATCCCTAAATACAACACAACCTCTCTACTGATTGGAAGCCTTAGCTTGGCAAAGATGATCAGTAGATGAAATGAAGGTCATGAATGAGACCGTAAGTGGTGGTGTGATAAAAGGATTGTTAAAGGAAAGGCTGTCGAGGTGGGGGTAGCGGCAGCTGCAAGCGGCAAGGGAAAAGAAAAAAGATGGAAGAACAAAATGGGTATTTCACTTATAAAAATATTTTATATAAATAATAAAATATAAATATAATATATTAAAGAATTATCTTTTATAATAAAAAATTTTAATCTTAACTATTGATTGTAATTCTAATGGTCAAGATCCGGTCCCTAACACCACATGCTTCGCCATCCTCTTTTATCCAAAGACGGCACCAAGGAGCACAAGAGTTACACCATGACCAGAAAGCAACTGGTGCATGTGTCCAGAATAGATTATAGAAAGAAGAAATGGGAAAGGAAACCTCAAAGTAAACAGTTTATCGTAGGTGCTAGTGCTATGTGCGGGTTGCATTATATGCTTTTTCTGCAACACGCGAGAAATTAGACGCCCCATAATTTTAAATGGCACAGCAATTGATTGACCATATAAATGAAGAATACTGGAGTACCTAACCTAAGTCATTGAAGGCATTAACAGCTTTTCACCGGTGAGGATTTAAGACGCCATCTTTATCTTTGGTACAAACAAGGAAATTCACAACCTGTCAACCTGCAACCTCCCTTAAGAAGCCATTGGCCCCATGTATACTATCCCTACTGCTCCATACCTTCCTTCTTGCCCCTCGTCCCCACTTATTATTGTTCATTCTTATTTTCTACTATTTGCTTGCCCTTACATATGTGTATATATATTCTTAGTTCAGTGATTACTTTGTATCTCACAAGTCACAGCCAGAAAGGAAAGCTTTGAGGTTTCTACTTTCTAGACAGCGTGTTCGTTTTTCCACATTTGCGCGATACTAGTGGCTAGACGATGGTGGGTGTTATTTCGTTGGTAACAGGGATGCCTGGTCCAAGTGGGTTTGGATCAGCTTCAACTGCAGAGCAGGTTACTCAAGGAATTGATGGCAGCAACCTCACTGCAATTATCACAGGTCAGTTTTTGCAATTTCATTATCCATATAGTTCAGTTTTGCAAGACGAGCGCTTTCAATAATGTTGCGAATCTGATTCTTACGTAGGAAACAATGTAAATGATTTCAACACACGCTCATGTCTACATTTAGTTTTGAGAAATTATTACGTATTTTCATATTAAGAAATGTATATAACATCTATAAATTTAACACCTCAATTTTTTTATAAATTATTATTATATTTTTTTCACTCTGAAAATGCCTAAATTTTTCTTGGCCCTTGTTCAAAATACAGCGCTAGCCCTCCCTCTTAAATGCTACCATAACAAACACAAGGCTCAGTGCCAAAATATAACATTATTCAGTTCTGTTATACTCAAAATAATGCAGGGGGAGCTAGCGGTATTGGGCTGGAGACAGCACGAGCGTTGGCTCTTCGAAAGGTTCATGTCATCATTGCCGTACGAAACATAGTTTCTGCAAAGAAGGCTAGACATTATATACTACAGGAGAACGAGTCTGCTCGAGTGGACATACTCAAGCTCGATTTATGCTCAGTGAAATCTGTCAGATCATTTGTGGACAACTTCATCGCTCTTGATCTTCCTCTCAACATCTTAATGTTGGCTCTTTTTTTTTTTTCCCTTATTTTTCTTTTTCCAACCTGTCTCTCATCCTCAGCTTTTAGGTTCTCTTCATTGAATTGGTCGTTCTAGATTTGGAGTAGTAAGGCATTGGCTTTTCATTTCAGAAACAATGCTGGAGTCATGTTCTGCCCTTTCAAGCTCTCAGAGGATGGGGTTGAGATGCAGTTTGCAACAAACCATCTTGGTAAACATCTCATGACATTATTGGAGTAGCAATTTGTAGTATAATGGATAGTAGTATTATGGACACTTGGAAATGTTTTCTAAATCCATTATGTATGAACATTGTATGACATTGTGTATTAACGTGAGAGTCCGTGAGTATCGAGATACACCTGCATTGAGGTGGGATTGATGTATT
Organism: Pterocarpus santalinus; assembly: GCA_031439595.1. Lineage (NCBI taxonomy): Eukaryota > Viridiplantae > Streptophyta > Magnoliopsida > Fabales > Fabaceae > Pterocarpus > Pterocarpus santalinus. Next base: position 68,465,410 of record CM062532.1, read on the forward strand.
GTATATTTATGTGACGGAGATAATATTTGCTATCCTTGTGATGACCAAATAACGGTAATCATTTTTTTGGTACATTAATAACACTACCTGATGGATAAGACTCCTTGCAAAGTTAACTTGTCTTCAAAGTGAGCAAGTAAAGGGTATTTGCCTTTAAATTTTAATGGGTTAAAGATCAATATGCACACATAATTAAATCAATGGATAATATATCTGTATTAACTCACTTTTGCACTTTACAACATCATTTTTTTCCAGTATTGTATTAATTGTCTCCTCTCATTCTTCTCACTTTTCAGGGCATTTCCTCTTGACGAACCTTCTTCTTGACAAAATGAAACAAACTGCAGAAGCTACTGGAATTGAGGGCAGGATCATAAATTTGTCATCAATTGCCCACAACTACACTTACAAAAAGGGCATTAGATTTCATAAGCTCAATGATAGAAAAGGGTATGTTCCGCTTTGACTCCTCTTGCTCTTTGCACTGAATTTGGAAATGTGTGATCTTACTGCTTCATGGCTGTCATTCTGAAGAGTATAGATTTACAAATTTTCAGTTATAATAACAAGAAAGCGTACGGGCAGTCTAAGCTATGCAACATATTACACGCAAAAGAGCTTTCTCGTCGCCTGCAGGTGAATCAACTATTGCTTCTCTGACTTTTTTTATAAACATGAAATGAATTACAATAAATAAATAAACAAATGAGAGAGAAATAATCACCGCAATTTGTTTTAGTGACTTATTTTTACGATTATCTCTGTTATGTTGGCTACCTATCTCAGTGGAATTCATGCTCGGGATTAGCTGTTGCCTGTGACATTATAGTTCATTGAGTTACTATCAAGAATATCTTTTATTGACCCTGTTACAGAAACTAACAGAAAGTTCTTTCTTGACGGTATCATTAAAGTAAGAAAGTGAAAGGCTATCTATTCTTAAATTAATAAAGTATATTGTGTTTGGGCTCTATTAAATAATTTAAAAATGAATATCTAATTACATTTTGTTTCTACAGACAAGCTTAATTTAATGAGCTTTTTCGGATTATGTCATACTTATCTAATAGCTAATCATGTATTTATGAAGTAATATTATTTATATTTATTTTATTTGAAATATTATATTAATTCATCTATTATTTATTATTAAAAATAATAAATTTCTTGTTTAATTTTTTTTATTATTTTTAATAATAAATAAGTCCATATAATATTTCAAGCAAAATAAATATAAATATTACTCATATTTATTTGAGGAGTGTTATTTGTACCACTGTTTATTGTAGACATCCAGATACCCAGAGATAAGATTAGAAAAAAAAATTGTAAAAGAAAAAGGAAAAGTGAAAAAGTAAGAAGAGAGAGGAAAGAGATAGATACAAGGTGTCAAAGTATGTCAATTGATAGTATGTATAAAAAATATTTCTCTATTTATTTATGTATAGTTTCTGACATTAGTATGCTGGAAGATGGTGTGGACATCTAATCTACTTAGAAATGATAATTGTACGTAAAAAGTAAATCGACATCCAGTCGACACACTCTATTTCAGTTTGAAATAGAAACAAAAAAGAGAAATATTTTTTATACATACTACTAATTGACATATTTTGATATTTTGTATCTATTTTTCTCCTCTCTCTTCTTGCTTATTCACTTTTCCTTTTTCTTTTACAATTTTTTTTTCTAATCTTATCTCTAGATGTTTGGATATCTACAATAAAGAGTGGTACAAATAACACTTCTCAACAAAAAATATTGTGAAACAAACTAATAGTACTTTTTTGTTTTTTGTTTTGAGAGGAGTTATTTGGCCCACTATTTGGGACATCTAAATACAACATCCTCTCACATAAATATATAATCTATTACCTTATTTCGATACATATGCACCTCAATATTCATTCACACTCATATAAATATACTATGTCCCATACTATGTCTATACATAATATATTTAAAAAATATTTCTCTTTTGTTTTCTGGTACTTGATGGAACGTCTGTGAAATGCGTCAAAGGGGTAAGTACAAATACCATACCTCCTTTACTTCTGGTTTTTGACATTTGTCTACAGGAAGAGGGAGTGAAAATCACAGTTAACTCAGTCCACCCAGGAGTGATAATGACTCCTCTTATGAGACATTCTTCCTACCTAATGCGTATGTTAACTCTCCTTAAAACACATAAACTACAAAAGTAATCGCCATTTTTTCTCTGTTATTTCTTGTCTAAGGCCAAAATATGATTTCATGCAGACTTCCTGAAGATCTTCACCTTTTACATATGGAAGAACGTCCCACAGGTATTTTATTTCACTTCCTCCTTCTAGAATTACAATTCAGGTGCTCAATGTTACATTTCAGAGTCTCAAAAGTCAAAATATGTGCAGTCTCACAAATCATCTACTCTTGGTTATTACCTCGCAGGGAGCAGCAACAACATGCTATGTTGCTCTCCACCCAACCGTGAAAGGTGTAACTGGGAAGTACTTTGTGGATTGCAATCAGATTAAACCCAGTGCATTTGCCTCAAACGAACAGTTAGCAAAGAAACTTTGGGACTTCAGCGACCGGCTGATCAACGCAATTTCAAAAGCTTAAGCGCCCTTGATGCTTGGTTTTTCCCTTCAGGGACAGAAGCCTCGCCATGGCCACAAGTTTGTCAAAACTCTTTATGCATGAGAAGCCCCTTATAATTATAGTCATAATTTCTCGTTCCATGAGGATGTTTCCCAAACATTTCGCTCTTGATTATTCTTGACTTTGTATTTTCACGCGTAATTTAGAAGGTGTTTTTATGGATTTAACATTTTCTGTAAAATAGTCAAACACGCTAAGACTCGAAACCAAATGACCAGCATGGCTGAATGAGAAAAGAAATAATAAATAAAAGGCAGCAATTTCAGTTCAGCATGATGGCTGACACTTATAATTAACCCTGAAAATCTATTGTATCAATATCTTGTATGGATTCACAAAGGCCAATGTTAACAAAATCAACGAGTTTAGCACGAATTCTGTATCAAAGTATTCCCCTGGAAAAAATCTGACTCAAAATGAATGCCTACTTAGTGTGCATCTCAAAGAGTTTGATCACGATCAAACAAGCCCACAGCTCGGACCACGAAAGCAGAGGCAGCTACAATTACTGCCGCAAAGACTGGTGGAACGATAAGATCAACCTTGGATTTCATGAACAGAGGAGCAGGAAAACAGAGGATGTCTCCTGGGAAGTCCAATGGCATTCTAATGGACCCAACATTCTTGCACTTCTGAGAGAACGAGGAGGAAGGGGCTATGGCAGAGACAAACGCCACCTGCAGCGAGAAAGTGGCCACCATCACCGTCAAGGTTAATAGCGTCGTCCAAGTGGCAGCATAGATTAGAATAGGCCATGGGGTTGTGAGGTGCAAACGGATGAAGTTAGAGAGCCAGAGAGACATCGTGATGGTAAGGGGGTAGATGAAATTGTTGGTGTTTTGGGTGGGGACGTGTCTTTATAAACAGAACAGGAATGCAATGAAATGGGTGCAGAACTACCTAATCATAACTACTTTTGAGGATTTGGTGATTTTGGTGTGGAGAAATGGTATACGATGGACCAATGACGGTTGAAGTGGAACTTGACTTGAGAGTCATATGATGGCCATTCTGACCAAGTTATGAGGTGTAGAATTAGCCACTAGGCGTGCTTAATGGGTTCGGTTTAGTTTAGGCCAAAAACTGGAGAGCGACTCCACAAATATTAAAAATAAATAAATAAATAAATAAAATATTGTTTACGTGGAAACATGGTACTGGTAGTTAGCAATTCGGTTGCTTCGGCACTTTAGTCGACAAAGGTCAAAATGGAATTCTACTTTCAGCTTTTCACATTTCTTATCCCAGTAAGTACGTCCTCCATATCTAACAAGCAATTCATCCTCCTCTGGAGGTCACATATATTGATATATATTGATTTGAGACATATTCAAGAAACTACAAGAGATTTGTGTGTGTGTATTACTGATTCAGCCTAAGTTTTTCCCTTTTAAACCTTTGGCTAGGAATATTCTTTGGTAAATAGCCACGTGAGCTTATAAATTACAATTGTCACAATTTATACAGCTCATTCAGCCGCAGGGAATGTCACCATAAAATAAAGACGTAGTTCCAATGGATAGCTACAGTACAGGCAAGAAGAAAGATCATATATTATGCTTGCAGTTGCAGCAACATCAAATTCACTCACTAGTGATGGACGAGGATGCCTTCACCACCTTGAGAGCTAGCCACAGAAAACTGCCGAATGAGAGGCATAGCAAAGCAAGCGATATCAAAAGTACTGCCTGGAACGAGATCTGTGGGGCCAAAAAGAACACTACAGCAATTGTAGCGCTTTGCCATATCTTTAGCTGTGCAAAAGCCCCTTCCTGCACCGGAAAGCAACATAGACTTGAAACTGGAGGCAACTTAAACTTATTATGAGAAAAAGCTCAATAAAAATATATCAGGGATGTAGAGAAACATAAACGATGGAGAAAAGCTAGAAGTGTATGCAATATAAGAAAAAACAATGGGGGATGTACAAGCTGTGAATGAAATTTATAACTAGGGTAATCAGCTTTGAGACATGAACTAGCAATTAAGCAATATGACTCAAACGAACAGTCAAACAGACAACCTCAATAAAGTAAAGGAGAATCAAGGTGAACATGTCAATAGGGCATGATTTGAACATTACAATCCATTTTAAGGGAAATGAAGATGTATATGACATTTGGTATACCGTGTCATGCTTAAATAGCATTCCAAGCAAAGCATTGAGCTGCGTCATCAAAACTCCATCACCAATGCCCAATAAAGCAGCCAAAAAAAGTATGTATAGAGTACCAAGCCACCCGCTAGTTATGCTGCATCAGGAGTGGCAAAGAAAGATATCAAGACGGAGTTGCAGGGGGAAAAATAAGATCCAAAATTCAAACAAATGTATTTATCGCTGACCCGAAATCTAGCAGAAGTAAGATATATACAACTGCCTGAACAAACGCTCCTACAGACACTATTGACGTAATAGATGTGAGACCTGAGGTGAGTCGACCAGCAGCCAGAGAACACTGACAGATTTAAAGAAATTAAGAACAATAAAATATAATTGATCTCATAAGAACTTATTTTTTTGTGGCAAGGGGCAAAATATGTTAAAGGGAAAGACAGACTGTGCCATCCCAACACCTGCTATGGGGTTTTAAAAAAAAAAAAAAGAAAAAAGAAAAGCAGAATATAGCAGTTTGATATCAATATTAGTTGCTCAAGACATTTCAAAAAAGTAAATAACTAAACAAGAAGAACACTTGCTATGAAGAATAAAAAAAGAAGTGGCAGAATATAGCAGTTTGATGTTGATAATAGTTGCTCAAGACATTCCAAAAAAGCAAATAAATAAATTAGAAGAAGCTAATTGTTAGCATGACGCACTCAAGTTACTTTTGAACAACCACCAAAGGCAAAGAACTACAGTCTGCATTTGCATACTTACTATTCCATCAAAAGCCCCATATGCTGCCATTGCACTACCAACACCAGAAACACCAATTGCAGGAGTCACAACATACTTGGTAAATTCAGCCCTATGAAAGAGTATTTCATTAACAAACAATACATAATGGCTGTCAAAGGACACCAGAAATCAGAAAACCATTATTGGAAGGTCATGAGGATGAATGCCTTAAAATAAATATGAAATTACCACACAAATGCTTGCTGTAGACCCGAATATGCAATGAGGGGTATGGTCAACAACATCCTTACATCAGACAATGCACTGGTAAGTGATCTAGATAGAGACTTAAGGGATGAATACACTCCAGCACCTGAAAGCTCATATTCTTCCTTACTATTACCACTCCGTTTACTCAGGAAGCACATGAGTATTGCACCAAAGGTCATAACACAAAGGAATACAACAAACAATAACGTTGTGCCATTGGTACTCCCCCCCTGCAGTGATAAGAAAAAAAATCTAACCCTGAGAATGCGTGAAACTTGAATCTAGCTAGTATGTGAGATAAGTATTTATTGTTAAAGGGGACAACACAAAACCCAGCTCACATTTCCATTTCCTTGAAATCTTTTGCATAGTATACAAATCAGCATCTCTCCAGATATTAAACATAATAATGGAAATTAAAAAAGAAAATATGGCAAATGCTAAATTACAGTGTCACCATCATCATCCTTATTGACAAGCCACTACAAGTGCTTAGTTTTTAAATTTAAATAAAAATGAATGTTAGATACATAGTATCTACCATAAATGCTTTTCTTAACAAAGAAGTTAATGCTATTTTGATTCACCCATATTTAGGCCATCAGTTCCGTTAATCACAATGTTAGTTGTTAGTCTTTCGCTGAAAATATGTCATAAGCAGTAGCTCTTCGTTCATAATAGCTAACGAGGAAGGGTAAGCTTGAACAAACTATGGATCAGGAGCTGATAATTGGAAAAGACAGATTAAAATACTATTTGTAAAATGTAAAGACTAACCACCACATACCTGCCCATCACTCAGTAGAGCAAATGTGATAAGATTTCCAATAAACTGCAAAACAGTTTTGTTTTGTTTATCAATTTGAATTCTAAAAGCTTTTTATTGTTATTTAAAGAAACAGAAATAACGAAGTCATCAGTCTTTTGTAAAAGATAATTTGATCACCTGGTGGAGTGCATACACAGCCCAAAATTCCCCATTGAAATCACCAATTACTGCACCTTCATGCAAGTTGTAATCTGTAGCATGACTGCATGCAGTGGATGTGAGATATGTTCCCTGTCAGGTCAAACTAAGATTAGTAAAGATACAGGTGACTAATGACAATTTGAAGGAACTGCAGAACCGTGACATGTTATGTATACCTGTCCAACCCATATTATTGAAGCACAAAACCCAAGATACAAAGAGGCTGGAACCAGTGTATACCTGGTGGAAGAATCGCCCAATGGTAAAAGATATGCATGATAATATAGTATTATTTCAGCATACAAAGTCACAAACTACGACAGAAACGATGCCCACATGTAAGCAGAACTATGAGCAGGTATGAACAACCATAAATGATGGTCAACCTTCAAAAATATATAAAAATCATTCAAGAATCCCCGCATACAACTAGTTACAACATATCTTCAAGTTGTCGAGACTCGAGAGTTTAATTTACTTTTCATGGGTAAAATACAGATTTAGTCCAACTAGCACTGTTGTATCTTTAATTCAATGGGAATTCAATCAAATTGTTGAATTATGGACAGATGTTGCAGCAGAATATGTGCATTGTATTGTTAATTTCAACTATACTTATGATATTCTCTCAAAACTCAAAAAGACTTCTTCCACCCACAACAATAAAACTAAGGAATGCTGATTTTTTCCGCCTTGCAGCTTTTCAAGTGCGATACTTTTGCAGTTCAAATTCAAAGATCCTTCTGCAGCTACATTTGACTTTAATTACAAAACTGTCACCTTATTTTTTCAAATGAGTGAGTGTGTTTCGTTAACAGGTAGCAGAAACATAATTGGGAAATTCTGACCTTGTTTCTGTCCTCAACTATTTTTTAAATTACCAAGCAGCTCTAATTTTTAAAAGAGTAAAGAAATTGCTACTGATAGTACCCAAAAGAAAAATGCTACTGATATCGTTTTCTTTCCTCGTGAATTTGGATGCCTAGTTAGCCTCAGAATGTGCAATTCCATCTCAAAAACTTGGATCCATCAAATACAGTGCACGTTTGTGCTACTGACAATTACCATTCAAAACAAGATAGGTAGTAATTACCAATTCGGCTTCAAGTTCGCAGCCACGTACAACCAGTACCCAGTTGTCCCAATAATCAAAGCAATCTTCGATCCGAGAAGCCGAACCACCAAAGAAGCAACCACCGAGAAAAACGTGAAAGACAGATACAGGATCCCAAGCGACGTCGTTCCCAAGTCCTCCTCCTGAAATTCGCAAAAACGAAACAAATAAATAAATAAATAAACAAATTCAACAAATAATTTAAACAATGAGAGAGAGATTATAACAGTGTTGAGAGTGCTCTGCAAATTCTGAGCAGCTCCATAGGCAAGGAAGATCAATAGAAACGCCAAGCTCAGTATATGAACATCCTTCGTGTGGCTCTTGGTCTTCGGCGGTTGAACCGGCGAAGAATCTTCGCCGGCGACAAGTGGCGCCTCTTCGTCGCGGCGAGGAATTTCACTTGCAGACGCCATAGGTTCAAGTTCTCGATCCACTTCGATGGATATATAGATACACAGATATAGCTACAAAAAAATAAACCCTAGAAATTTTGGTTGCGTCAGAGAAGGACGTTGACGTCCAAACAGAGGAATTGCCGGCTAGAGCTTTGCACGCTAAAAGACGCATGCAAAAAGTTCAACAAATTAGCTGAATATAAAAGATTAAGTGAGTGCAGCCATTTGAAAATTGGTTTGGTGGAGATTCTTCTGAATCTGCCGTAGCCCGTAGGAGCAAGGAAGAGTGAGCGACAACGGTGTGTTTGGTTGTTGTCATCTGGTGATAATAATCATTGTGGTAGATTTCGCTTTCTTTGGTTTCTACTTCGAAAGCCGTATCTTGGGAGATTCTTTTCTCCGTCCCCAATGTGGAGTACACCCGCCAGTTTTAACGTAACTAGGGACAGGCTTGCTAGTTCACACTTTTAATTTGCTATTTTAGTTTAGCTCGACTTTGATTCATGGTTTTCTTGGTTGAAAATAGAGGACAGCTTCCAAAAAGTTTCTGTAGAAAATATGATTCTGTAACCAAAGATAATGCTTATTTAATTAAGTAACGTTTAAGTGAACAGTGTATTTGGTTTCAAAACCCTAAAATAGGTTTGTGAAAGAAAAAATAGTGATGCATTTTTTTGTAAATATTCTCATTTATTGAATTAAGATATACTATCTTGAGAATGATTATTATCTTAACATTCTTATTTTCAAAAAATTTAAATTTAAACCTTTTAAAATTAAATATGTATATTTTTTATAGTGATAAATATTTAGATGTTTTAATTCATAGTTTTTTCAAAAAATCTAAATTAATTATGTATATTTCAATTGCGATTTTAGATAACTTTTGCTTTTGATTTACATTTTTCAAATTCATTTTAAATTCTACTTATAAAAAACATTTTAAAATATCAATGAAAGAATAATAATTTAGTGTTAAACGAGCTACACTCTTAATATGAAAACCAAAATTCAGATATTAAAGAAAACAAATGTTAGAAGAGTTTCTTTATCGCTACAATATCCAAGAATAAAACATCTTAATAAAAATATATATAACATCATCATTCATCGAGGATTTAACCTCGTAATTATGCCAAAAAAAAAGTCCTCGACCATACCCAGAAAAAAAAAAAAAAAAAGATCTCTTCCGCAAGACGAAAGGGTATATTCCTTTTCTAGTGAAAACAATTTTCAGAATCAAAATTCGTTCCTTGATTCAATAGCAGAAATGCGGTACACTACACACCTAAAATATACTGCTAGTTCGGCCCATTATTACCAGCTGAAAATCATGTCAACGTACCAACAAGGAGCATCTACGAGCTCTTCATTCAACAGTAGAAAGGACCCATTCTGTTAATAACAAATATAACACCGGCAATCATGTTCACACCTTTATGGGTCATCATACAAAGCAAAATGTCAAAAATAATTACAGGTCAGTGCGATGATACAAAATTAGTTGCAGACACAGGAATATAGTGAAAAATATAAATAAATAAATGCAAAAACTAGGGCCACCATTATAGTTTTGACTATTGCCCAACTCTAAAGTACCAACAAGCCGAAAATAAGTCTGCAGTACTCATCTGACTTGAAATTTCGATTACCATATCCAATCCATTCGATCATAAATAGAAAATTTTGTTTGCACGTTCCTCAACATATACGAGGACCCCTTAAGCATTAGGAGATAAACAAATTATAAGAACTAGGTATCAAAAAGAATTCTAGAACTCGAATTGGGGGGAGTACAAAGAGAGCTCGACAAAAAGTCACAGGAACCAGCACATCAGGCAATGCACCCTCCATCAAGGGCCGCAATGACATTGACAATAAATAGATCAGGCACAAAACGATCAACGATCACGTGGGTTCCGGGATGATGACCAGGTGGAAGATGACCTACCACCACCAGAACCAAATCCTGGTCTGCGATCATCACCGCGCCACCTGTCACCATCTGGCCTGCTGCTACTGTTGGACCAGCGGTCTGGTTCAGGAGGAGGGGCACCTGTGCCATCAGCTTTCTCGCGCCGGAACTTAGGGACATACTTCCCTGGGGCAGGTGCTGCAGCAGCTGCAGCTGCAGCCGGAGCAGCAGATCCAGGTTCCAGCGGGCGGGTGGGAGGCTCAGAAGGCCTTGAAGCTAGTTCAGTAGGTCTGCCCAGCAATGCTTCTCTCCTTTGCCTTTCCTTTTCTTCAAGTTCACGCTCTCTTTGCCTCTGTTTTTCAGCTATCTCAGCCAATTTTGCCAAGCGTTCAGCCTCCTCCTTCTTTCGCCTCTCAGCCTCTGGAGGATGAAAACAACATAAGTTGGGTAAATACAAAAACAGAAATTAGGCTATTAGACAGCGCGTAAAAGATGGTACATATATTCCCCATTACAACAAGCATTTCCATCATGCCAGGATAAACTACAACTGGTGAAAGTGAAAAACAAAATCATGATGGTGGAGGAATGAATAAAGAAATTCAAATATCAGGAAAAAAGCAAGTTTGGTCATTAAAGTGTTCCAAGACAGACAAAGCTAAAATAATTACCTTCATGCTTCCGAGCTTCTTCCTCCTCACGCAACTTTTGCTGCCTCTCTTCTTCTACCTTCAGATAATACTTCAACTTCCTCAACCTTTCCCTCTCCTGTCTCCTGGACAGTAAAATCCTAGTGATTCGCTCCTCCCTTTCCTTCCTCAATCTGTCAAATTCTGCCTGGCGACGACTAACAACTTTCTCTTGATATATCTCCTGCATAGAAAATTACATGATAAAAGCATCAGCCAAAGTGGAAGGCTGAGTAGCCAAAAAAAAAAAAGCAAGCAGCTGATTATGACAAGTGAATTTGTAATAATCAATAGTTCCACTAAGATGAAAAATAACAAAATTGTATTTGACAGTCACGTGCACATATGGCCCAGCTCGTAAAGATCCTATTTTCAGATAAACATAAGAAAATAATCGAAATTCGACTATGATGATGACAAAGAAACATAAAAGAGGAGCCAAGATGGTGATAATACTAACTTTATTGCCCATCATTCGAGCAAGCCTCTCCTTCTCCTTAAGATCTCCTTCATGGCGCTGTCTGCTCAATTCAATCTCTTGCTGAATCAAACCAAAGTCAGGCCCAGTCAGTGTTAAAAGATAATCTAATTAAAAAGAAAAAAAATCAATGGTGAAGGCTCAGGTGCAACAAGCAAGAAATAGTTAGTAATTCAACTGTTTCCAATGCCCCCAAGAAAAAAAAAAAAAATAGAAATACAAAAGCCAATATCAAAATAACACAAGCATGAACGATATTTCAGAAAACAAGAGGATCCAACACACCTGTTGCTCACGCTCATGAAGAACCTTCTCTTCTTCCTGGCGCTTCATATATGCAGCTTCAATAAGGGGAGCAGCCTCTTCTCTTTTTGCTCTTTCCAAATAATCCATGGTTTTTGCTAATTTTTGTAGTTTCTTTTCCGTTTCCTGTCTTTCTCGGAGTTGTTCAGTCAAAGTCAACTCCATCAAGGTCTGCTTGGTAATTTTATCCTACAGATAGGATTTTATTGTCAACACCTGCAGACCCAACAAATCAGGAATTTAATTTAAGGCAGATTTCAACTTACCCCCTCAATGATTGGCTTTTTCCCCTTCTTTTTGATACGCTTCTCAGCTTCCTGAAGCAAAGCCTGTGCTTCTTCCATTTCTCTTTCCTCTATTTCCCTTTGGAGCCTCTCAATTTTCCTCTGCTCAAATTCAGTAGCAAGTCTTCTTTTTTCTGCTTCTTCAGTTATTTTCTGCAGTCTTAACCTCTTTGACTCTTCCTCACGTTCCTTCAAATATACATGTTCAAGGAAGTCTCAATCACTTAAAAAATCATTAATTCCTAATATGCAATACTAATGCTAAATCACAAGATCATACCATTTCAAGAAGCTGTCGTTCTTGTTCTTCTTTCCTCTTCTCAATAATAGATTTTCGAGCAAGAAGCCTCTTGTGCTCCTTGGCAACAACCTCTGTCAAAGTAGGAAGCAAAGCTCCAATTTTAGAAGGTTTTTTATCAGGAGGATAAATCATTTGCCTTGCCTTATTCAAATGTTCAGCAAATTTTGCCAAGTGATCCCTTAAGCCATCAGCCTCAAGACTCTGCAATAGAAATCAATCTCCATAAACACAACTGGTGAATTGAGAAAGTGACAGCACTGACAAACAACTAAAAACTGATGTTCAAAAATCACCCTTCCCCATCTCAACCATAGCAAAACCTTTATGTTAGGAACAGGTTCTAGACATTCTCGAGTGGATTTAACCAAATGGCTCATTTTATTTGAATTACAATATATTGTGATTCAGCAGAAATATGATTGATCAACAAACACATGTATGAATCTGGAATAGCAAAACATGCCATAAAATTTATCGGCAATGTTATATAGGTGAACTTCTAACAAGTAGTGCTCCTGCTGCATCATGAAGTTCTAAGGAAGGCAACAACGCCAAACAAAGGCACACATACCATTTTGCTGAAAATTACAACACTTCTCATGTGGTCAACTTTCATCGATACAAACTTCTGTTTAACAGCATCAACAGAAATCTTTTCCACAACAGAAAAATCAAAAAAGGGGATCATCCCGGATAAGGTCTCAATCTTCATTGTCTGGTAAACATTAGACACCTAGAAGACCAAGAGGCAACAAGTGAACATGCATTAAAATAACTAACCAGAAGTAAAACATTTACTTACCCAAAAAAAAAAAAATGAAGAAGCAAAAAATGAAAATGCACCTGCTGTAGCAACCTCAAGGTAGCTAACTTTTCCAGTGCAGGGACATACTGAGACAATTGCACCTCTGGGACAGATGAAGCAGTGGAAAGCTTACCCCCTAACTTTGATATTTTAGTCAGCAAGGGCTGCACCTTTAATGCAAGATCTGAGGGAAGGAATTCGTGTTCCAAAATATGGTAAATGTCCTTCACCTCCTGAGTTACACAAGACATCACACCCTTGGATGCCTGTAATGAACAACCCAAATATATAAACTTTAGACTGATTCTACCAAAATTAATTGAAAACATTGCAGTTAACTTTGCTGTAGCCATCATATTCCAGAATCCATCGAACCCCTGAAGCTCATAATCACTAAGCTCTATACAATACAGATAGCTTGCAATTAAAGGTAAGATGAAATATAAAATTTATTTTAAAAAAATGATATAGCAAGGAACAAAGTAAATAAGAGAATGTAGACAAATCAAGATAATTACAACATAATTACTAATGCAGCTGCAGGAAAAGCCTAATCAACAAACATCATCATCAGTCTACTATATTAAGTGCTTAACTGATTGGACATTTAAGCAAACATACAACTTCATATTGCTCAACAATTAACAGTCTTGTATGTTAGTAGTAAGTAGGGCAGGGCCTGTACTAGTTGTGCAGCCCAAGTAATTGACCTAGAAATTTATTTTATAGGAGTACCTGACATAGAATATTAGCATAAATTGGAGTATTACATCAGTGTTTTCAATCACAGCAAATATCATTCCATAAACAATATTTTCTAGCTTCCCTCCTTTCCCATCTAATTGACATAATCTCTACTCTAATAACAGTGAAGATATAGTGAGGTTAAAATAGTTGAGCTAAAAAAACAACCACAAGCAACATAATTTACCACCCACAAAAAATATTAAAATAAAAAAAAGCCATTATACAAAAACAAAGTGATCCAGAACAATTGGATATCTTAAACATAACTTTTCCTTATATAATTAAAACTCCACTCCACACACCATCCACCGGAAAATAAAAAAAAAAAATAACAGTCACAATTGTATCCAATACATTCTCATCATTGTTTTGAGAGGGGCAGGGCTAAAAGAGGAAATCTATAAAATGCTCAACGGGTATTTGTCTCTCAAATAATGTCCACCATAGCAAAAGCAACAAATGCAGATTAGAAAGAATTAAAAACAAAAATACATTTGAAAAAAGAGAAAATCTTACCAGTTCAGCAAGAAGTGATGATCTTGAGAGCTGGGGAAAGCCAAAAAACAAAAAACAAAATATAAGAGTTAGAAAGTAACCATCTACACACTAATTGGGAGTTCAATTCAGGAGAAGTAAAATACCACTTCTCTGCTCTCAGGTTTAGTTTCGAGATTAAAGCCAATAAGATTAGCCATCCTCAAATTTCTCTCTTTTTCATGCTCCAGTTCCAAATGAGATGCACCATGAGTGCGATCATGAGGAGGCACTGAAAGTGCAGCCAGAACAACGGATGAAGCTATTAATTGCAAATCCTTCTGACTCAGATTCTTATTGAAGCTTTTTTGTAATAAAAATAGCCTGAACCATGCATACGCATGATATAGATGACTTGAGGATATCCAAAATATTTCTGTCAGCTTAGCATAGTAAACAACCATCAAGGATGGCTTAGGCGTCTTCTTGACCATGCACATTAGTCCATGTATATCTTCAACAGATCGAAAGGCTTCCTGAATACAAAAACAAATTGTGAGGTTGTATTTGCCAACAATTTTATAACTATGGCTGAAACATTAGCAAAAGAAACACGTAATAGACACACAAAGAAACATGAGATAATGGCCAACCTGCCACAGTTCAAGCTCAGTGGCAATTTTCAGCTGCTCAAATCTTGTATCCAGATACAGTTGCAAGCTGTCAGGAGCCGAAAGATCAGGCCTATCACGTTGATCCCGATATTTATTAAGATTGGCCAAATGGTTTCTTATGATTTCACATAGTCTGCGGAACTCTGTCGTTCGCTTATACTGCTTACAAAACTGGAAAGCTCGATGAGCTGTCATCTGCACATATTGTTGAGTCCATTAGAAGTACTACATTAAACACACACACACACACACACACACACACACACACACACACATCCTCAAATTATCATTCTTTACAACACACAACAATATGAAACGGCAAAAACAAGCTAGTAACAAATTAAGAATAATTAACAACAATAAATACCAAAAATGAATCAATTAATTACTACTCATCAGGAATACCTTCCACTGTCAAATGTAAAATCTAATTACACTGGTAAATTCAGAAACAACATAATTTAAGCATACATGACATGGAATAAGATAAGTTTGATAATGGGATATATTTGCTAGTAAAAATAATCAAGCAATCCATGTTGATGTGGCCATATTATGTCTTGAAGTAAAACAAATAGGGACCACCACAAATATATACAGAACAACTTCATCGTCTATATAAAGGCCAGAGATAGAGAGAAAAATAAAATAAAATTGTTCCACATTAAAGTATATACAACAAAAAGCCATTGTCAGGTCCAGCACCATTCCATAGTCAAACACTGACATCAATAACATTAATTGTTTAACAAAGCAGCTGTGACAACTATGAGTAATGAAAAAACAGAAGAAGAAAACTTACAGCATATAAAGTTTCCAGCTTTGAGTTGTTCCGCAATATTTCAAGCACTGTCCTGTATGTTTCCCATAGAAACTTGAACCACGGGGTAACAAGCTCCCGATCAGATCTGTCCTTTCCTTTCTCCCCGCTGACATAGCTAAGCATCAAGTCCTCCGGCCTTTTATCCGCCTCTAAATCATCAACGTCAAGGGCTTCCTCCAATGCCTGCGCCTGGCTACGGGCTTGTTCAGCTTTCTCAGTCGAGAGGTGCATGAAGTGCTTGATAACCTCCTCCAGGGAGCTAACATTCACTTGCTGACATATGATACGATACTGAATGAGCCCATCCTTCGCAAACCGCCCTTTCCGCATGTCCACACAGAGCTCTACATACTTGAACATGATCCTTTCGAGTGTCTTCTGCCATGCTCTGTATCTTTTCGAAGTAATAAGGTCGTGAAGAGTCTGCAAAGCATCCTGCTTCTGCCCCACATTGATCAATTCTGTACATTGAATTTAACAGAGAATGATTCAATGGCAACATTACATATGTTAAAATAAAAATCGAATTTTTTAAAACAAAGGCATGCAAGTATGTAAATCACAAAAAGTAAATGATTATCTCTGGAACTAACCTTCCGCCCTTTTGAGGGCATTCTCAGGCTTCAAGAATGAAGTCATCTTCAGAATTCACAAAACTCAGATTTCCCTGCCCAAATTGTTAATAAAAAATTTGATAAATAACCCCAAAAAAAAAATCCACAGCATTATAAGACGACATCTGAAGTAAAATTGTAGAGACACCGGCGATTGGAATCAAGTAAAACAGAGAAACATCCATAAACCAAGGAATCGAGTAAAATTGCCTAAGCTTGCTTGGTTGATATGGATTAACCATTAAAATTAACGTTGTTAACAAAAAATTCAGATTCAAAGCAAGGATTAACGATAATCAGGATCCGGAAAATAATTACACAAACCGAAAGTGTGCTTTATCGTGCGGCGCCGTCACTGGTGGATGTGCACCCTAACAGAATACAGAACTAGGATTTCAGTATAGAAGAAGAAAACATGTACGGAGAGAGATGTGAATAAGAGGAAAGACGAAAACACGTAGCGATAAAGAGATGTAAAGAAGAAGAAGAAGGAGGATAAGAGAAACAGAGGAGCGAACCAGAGAAGAGAAGAGGGCGCGCCGTTTAACCTAGAAGGAAGTGTGGAGACCAAGGGAGGGTGTGAGAGTAGAAGAAAGGGGAAGTGATGGAGTGGGCGCGTGCTCACCCTAGATGCAGCGGAAAGCCCAACTTTTATATGGGCCCGTTTACCGTAAGGTCCAGTAACGATGAACTGTGTATATTTTTCTTCTTTTCCAACCGAAAAAAGTGCTGAAAAAAAAAAACCAACAAAAATTATCTTCCTTTTTTTCAAAAAAAATTTACTCTGATAACTTTGGATTGGAAGTGATTAGATAAAATCCTAACTAAATAAGATTTAAACCACCCCTGATATCATAATCCATTTTTATTGTAACCAACCATTTTTGAATTTGGATAATTAACTTTTGAAAGTGCGGATGAGACCTCCCCCAAATTCCCCCTCCACTTGAAAAAAAAAATCCTAAAAAGTTATTATATGTTTAAAATTTGCATCAATGGATGATAATATGTAGTGGTAACTCCTTGTCTTGCTAAACAAAAGAAGTGTAATAATATATGGAATAGTCTTGGAAAACAATTATTTATTAACACCCATATTCTCACCAAATAACGATATATTAGCAATTTTCAATTTTTTTTATATCTCTTCCTACTATTGTCAAGGTTTTGAGATTTGAAATTTGAGAATGTATTAATTTATATGGATATTGAATTATTGAATTATTATTATTTTTATTCGAAAATTAATTTTTTTAACTAGTAAAGATTTTGTTGTTGATTTCTTCAAAACACCAAGATAAAAAGTGGAAAAATTATGAAAAATAACAGTAAATTCTCTCAATTAAAAATTTCATATGATAAAATTATGTTAATTTTTACCATTAATTAGATGCTCTGATGGATTTTATATTTGATCCCACATTCTTAATCAATGGCAACAATCACATAATCTTCTTATGTGAAATTTTTAATTAAAAGGATCAATTCCCATGAACAATGAGTATCAATTGGCTGGTTTTGTAATGGTGGTAGGAATGCATATTGTGTAAATATGATCTTCAGGCTGATACGGCGATGTTATGTTGGCAATGGATTGTTGAAAACCAAAATAGCGTCTGGCGTCCAGAATTGGATATTAAAGTAAATGTTGGAAATGAAAGTAGTCTTTTCAATTCTAATTTATATGTTCCAAGTAGGACAAGTTTCTTCCGTAGGACAACAAATGCGTGGAATGGTGCATTAACTTAGTTTCAATCAAACACCACCATGTATGCGACTCTTACTTAAATGTTTAAAACTTAAAATGCCATAAGTCACCCGGAGTACTTGAAATTCCTAGACCAAAAGGGGGAGGGGAAGAAGCACTTGCATAACATGTTAGACCCTTATTATAAGCATAATTTCAATTCTAAAATTCCACCGGTACAAACAAGCAATCTCTTTGATACTCTATATTCTTACAGGAAACTACCACAAATAAAATGTTCATATGTATATATGTCAATCTTACTATGCTACTATTCGGGGTATTGACCTTGCTCGATTTTCTTATGGGATTAACTTAGTTTACAAGCGGTTTCACTCCACAATTCATTCTTCAAGAATTAAGCATGTATTTCAGCCAGTTGAAGTAAAAGGTGATAGTAAAATGACAAGTGTCAATATTTAAGTCTTAAGAAATAACCGAATCCAAGTAGTTGTCTGATCACACAAACAAAACAGTTACAAATTTAGCTAGTATGCATAAGACTAAAATTCCACTCAAACACAGGTTGCATAAATCACAAACCACAAGATACACTGGAACAAGAGAAGCTTGTTTAAGGTTCAATAGACTCATGTCAAAACTTGGAACACTGAGACCGTAATTAGCCAAGTTGACCATACCACATACTATAAACATTTCCATATAAGTAACTAAGGTTGAAGGGGACAACCCATGAAAGACCTTATATTCATAGTCATTTAGTTCGCACGGCTTTTGAACACATCAAGACCCATCTCAGTAGGATCAGTTGCTTGCAACTCTACTTGAATTCCATCGAGCTCCCTCTTGAACCTGTCCTTGGAGCTTGCATAAATCATCTTGCTTCTAACCCTTGATGTATCAGGGGACCTTCAAACAAAAAGAAACAGAGTTAATATAGATAAACCAATAACAAAGCAGCGGTACTATTTGCATATCTAAAGTTTTTCATTTTCTTTTTCCTCTTTGTATTCCAGATAAGAACCCCAAAGTTAACATTACCAAGCAATGAAGAAAATTCTGCTCTTCTGGCAATTCTCTTCAGTGACAAAATCAAAATCATAAACAGCATATCGGCACTCATCAGCAGGAAGACTGGCAGTGAAATCGTCATAACCATTTGCTGGCTCCCCAAGCTTCTCCACAACAACTTGCTTCTGCTTCTCTTCAATCTTGAAAACTATAAACCGATATGTCCTTTTTGCCTTGAGCTCCAGAAACTTTAACTTGCAGTCATCATGGACAGCCATACCCGATGCTGCATTTGCCTATAATGTTCCACGCACATCATAGACACCAGAATTTAGTTAACAGTTGACACTTGAAACAAGGAAACATCTCTATACACTTGCAATGCAACAAGAAGCAATCAGATCAGTAAACACATGTGATTATACATAGAAGAACTAATGTTTTCATCTTTCAAGTTGTTCATCAAGATTAAGAAAAAGAAAAAAAGGAAGAGACCTAATAAGTATATGATGAATAGCACTAAGAAAAATGGATCCATGTAATTTAGAGCAGAAAATCCAACAGATGACTCTCCAAATATCATAACAAATCCCATGCTGCCACAATTCACAATAATCGCTAAAATATTGTAAATTAACTGGAACAACAACGTCTAGGGTCAACTACAGCACAATCACTAATCCAAAATCCAAACACGGTGGCAGATCCGTGGTATTTGCAATCAGCCAACACCACATACCAACAATTGAAGGATCAATTGATGAATAATTCGATTGGGCCGAAAAATCGCTACTCTACAAGGCGATTCCAGATTAAACACTTAAATTGACATCATAATCAGATCTGCAAGCAAACGGCACATGAATAGAGAGTTCACGAAACATTAAAAAGAAATTGCATAATCCTTCGATTCTACAGCTTCCAGTGTTGGTGATCAGATCGAAAGGGATTGGAACTCGAACTCAACAAAATTTTAGGGGAAAAAAAAAATCAGTAACAGCCGAAAAACGGTAAACGAGTTGAGCGCCCCAAACGAATGCTGCTCCCATAAATTTTCGAAGAGAACTTAAAATCATGCATCGATCAATCTTGGTAGCGAAAATCCAGTGCTTCTTTTTTAGTTTTTTGATAATTCACGGAAGCAAGCACAACAGATTAAAAGGAAAAAAAAAAAAAAAGGAGATACAGACAAATAAATAGGAAAATGAAGAGCGCGGACAGAAACTGACCATGGTTGTCGGAGTCGCAAGGGACACTGACGGAGAACAAGTGTGAGTGAGGAAATATAGGAATGGTAATGCAATGGCGAAAGCGAGAGTTCTCCGAGAGAGGAATGGGAAATGTTAATCGTGCGAGGAATTAATATGAGAATGGACCAATGAACGGTGTCACCTCTCCTTGTGTTAAAAATACGTGTAGAAACTACAAATGTACAGTGGTTTTTTGTTTCATTTTATTATTGAATTTAATTTGAGTTTAATTTTTCATCTGGCTTGTGTTATTCGACTTGCCTAGAGTCGGCTCGTGAGTTCTGAGCAGCGAGTAGTGAGTGGTGACCCTGTGCGTATCAAAACGGCATCGCTTCATCAAGTCTCCTCCGCTGACCGACAACCATTTGTCTATTTTCTTTGAGAATAAAAAATAATGAAAAATGTCATTTCTTTACGAGAATCAAAGGAGGTCGTACTCGGCTCATTTAATCATCATGTCACGTGTCATTATCTCTCAATGATATATTTTCTTTTTTGGTTAGTGATGTTTGATCTACTAATTAAATCAGCATTTAATTTATATATATTATTATTGTAAAAAAAATTATATAAATATTTAATTATTATTATTATATTAATAAAAATATTTATTTCAATCACATATTATCTTTAAAATTTTTTAAACAAAAATATTTAATTAAATAATAATATAAAACTCTTTTATAATATTAATGTATAGCAATTAAATTTATTAAATTAAACCTCATAGGTATTAATATTTTTTTCTTCATTTTCGGTTCAGGTGCTTTTACACATTTGCTTTAATCAATGTTTCTTGTTTTCATTTTTGAGATTTGAGTCCAATTTAAATTTTAGCCTATCACGTTAAAACTGTAATCATATAGGGTGCGTTTGTTTGTGCTTTTGATATATAAAAGGTACTTTTTTTTAATTTATAAAAAAAATTATTTATAAAATTTTTAATATTATTTATTTGTGCTTCTAAAAAAAAGTAGAAATAAAAAATAATCAATTTTTCTACATTTTTGGTAAGCAAATAGAGAGTTACTTCTTCTAGAAGTAGAAGCAATAGAAAAAAAAATATTGTTCCTTAAAATTCACAACCACTTTTTTCCCACTCAATTATGATTTTATCCTTAAAATTTTTAAAAACTATCATTCTCTTCTCACTCTCATCTTCTCTTTTTTTATATCCTTAATTATAATTTTATTAAATAAAATACTTCTATATTTATCATATTCAAATAATTTAATAACTTCTAATTTTGATAAAAAATACTTATACAATTATATCCAAAGGTAAAATAATTTTCTATTTTTTCTTCTACTTCTACTTTGATTTCTATTTTTTAAAAAGTATTTCTCCTAAAATCTTAACAAAATGCGCTCATAATTTGTCAAGCGCTGGGAATAATGAAATTAAGTTGTTTATATCTATCTATATTAACCTTTTGTATTTGGTTTTAGCTCAATTTTTACGTAAAAAAATAGCTTGTGCCAAAAAATTTTCTTTAAATACTTTGACTATAACTTTTAAGGGGAAAAAATTTAACGTTGTGTCGTTTTATATAAAACCTTTATCCTACAAATTGAAACTTTAAGTCAGTACGGTCATTATTATGTTAAAATTTAATTTTGATTCTGGGCCTTTTTTAACCATACAAGTTTCATTCTAAACAATAATAAAAACAATTAAGAATAATTATTATATTTGTCTTTTTCTAAACAAATTCAACTCCCAATTAAATAATTATATAACCAGTTAAGTTTGAACATATATTTTTCAATTTTTAATATAAACAAATACTTGCATATCAAGATGTTATTATTAAGAATATGAATAATAATTTCATCTTTTTCATTCTATTTATAAATTCTAAAAAAAATTCATACCCATTGTTAGTTGAAACGAAAAGTTAGAATAATTTAATAATTATAATAATCATTGTTTTTATACCTTTACAATTATCTTCATTGTTTTTTAATATTATCTCTTTTGTTTTTTTATATAAGGGATATTATTTGAACTTTAAAAAAGGGATATCTCATCAACTCACCTCTTATCTACTATCAAAACACATAATTTTTTATAATGCTTTTGGGTCAAATTTTTTGTTTGCCTTTTTTTACAAATTCTAGGAGTGTATCTATGAAAATAAGCCTATTCAATAATTATCCAAAACATTTCTCTTTCCACATTTACGCGTTCAGAGATTTTTAATTTAAAAGAATATACCCAAATGCTTTTATA
This sequence comes from Pterocarpus santalinus, assembly GCA_031439595.1. Taxonomy (NCBI): domain Eukaryota; kingdom Viridiplantae; phylum Streptophyta; class Magnoliopsida; order Fabales; family Fabaceae; genus Pterocarpus; species Pterocarpus santalinus. Next base: position 68,487,956 of record CM062532.1, read on the forward strand.
AATTATTTTGAATTACTCGTATTCAACAATCAAAAACAAAAAAGTCGGTGGCATCCACGGCAGGTTCTTGTCCTGCACCAATGTAGTGACAAACGTGCAAAGTGCAAATAGCTGGGTGGCTGGCTGGCTCATCATTCGGCTGGCGTAAAAGCTAAGAGAAAAAGAAATGATAAATATTTTTGGTGATCGTTGACATTTACGCCATGTAATTTGGATATTTGCTGTTAAGCATGGATGACTCTATTGGACTAATTAGGACGATAATGCCACTTAGATTTGGGTCCTGTGAGATTCTCAGCCTGCGTCAATCCGACGCGACCCATAATTATTAATTTATATTTATAATTTTATACTTCATAATTTATGTCTATATTCATTTACCACGCTTGCTAGATGCACATTCGTGTATCAGCGATTGCCCACCACGACGCAACCGTTCGCAAACTGTTAAAAGCTGGGGTTGGTCTGCAGTTTAGAAATTATAGTTTAGTCGAACAGAAAAACATTTTTTTAAATAAAAATTATAGTTTAAAATTAAAAATTATGTTGAAATGTAACTTAATATGATTTTATTAAACATATCGACATCGATTAAAATTAATTTGTATATTTCAAACCATAGTTTAAAGTGTGTAAATTGAATAAAATTTTGTGCACCTACCTTTCTAATTTTTTTTATAAAATATATTTTTATTAATCAAACAGTAAAATTATAACTATTTATTATATTAATTATTTATGTTAAATTAAAAAAATGAGCATCACTAAGGTTGTCATCAAATAACCCTTATAAAAATTGAGTTTGACTTACACTAATACAGTTGATCCATTCCATACTAAAAATATGTGTTTAGTTCCTCCTTTGAGTAACTCAAATTGGGATTTGCAAATATAAATGAAAGTTTGTGCATTTTAAATTTTGTTGCTCTATAATTAATTTTAACTAAAAGCAAATTTGGAGTTGCTTGTTCAACAAATTTATGACAAATTTTAATTCTCTTAGCCAAAACTTCTCCAACATACACCTATTTTTGATATTTTGCCTTTATTATTGTTCAAAAGCTCATGCTAACTTTGTTGTATGTATGGGTTGTAGCTCGTGCTTATTGGAGCTTTTACCTTTCAAATTTAGGTATTTAAATTAAAGTTTTACTCTTAGTTGAATCACATTTTAAGCTATGCCATATTTTATGCACTTTGATAAAGTTGGTGCTTAATGCCCTTTGTGTATTGTTTCAATCTCACGATTAAAGTGTACTGATACTTCTTCACTTGTGATACGTTGTAATATTTCATAAATTCTTTCTTTTCCCGCTCCATTAAGCATTTCAACAATGACCACCACCATGTCCTACAATAGCCCTAACATGAGCTTCTCCAACACCAGTCCAAGAGTCACTGCAAGCCCCACCACCATTTGCCGACGCGTTGCTGACAACACGAACAATATAAACAGCATCAATAACCTCATCATCCCCAACTACCACCACTCACCCCCCACCTCCACCGCTATCGCCCTAACCCCCTATATAATCCCACAATCTTTCATTCCTTAATCAAACCTGTTGATGGTGTGTGGTGAATAGTGGTGTTTGCACAAGTGGGGATTGTGAGAGAGTGGTTTTGTTGGTGTGGTTGTGAGTGGAGGTTTAGTCAAAGAGCACAGATGGTGGTTTTGGGGATGACAGAGGGTGTCTAGCATTGCACTTCAGTGGATAGATTAGATTGGGAGAGGAAGTAATGGATTTTTCATTTTTGGTTTTTTTTTGGCTGGAGGGGAGAGGAGGGAGAACCAAGTTAGTGTTAGAGATAGGGTTCAAAGTGAGTCAAGCCAGCTTATGAGTTATTTCTGACTTGGTTCGTTAAAGCTGAGCTCATGAGTTTGAACTAAAGATTTGAGCTCATTTATTAAATAAGCCGAGTTTTAGCTTTGCCATATTCGACTCAATAGCTCGTGAGCTGGCTCGATAAATAAATAAACAACTATATATATATATATATATTATCTCTACAATAATATGTATTTATAGTTATAAATTATGTTAAGTATTTTGTATCATGTGTATGATATATAAATTATATTGAAAATAGGCTATATACTTATAATCAAAAGGCCCAATTTATATCTAAACGAGTCAACTTATTGAGCTCGAGCTAACTCATGAGTTTTTAGCGAGTCGAGCTTGAGCCTTAAAATCAGATTCGTTTGTTATTGAGCCAAGTTATGAGCAGAGCTCAATACTATCAAGCCGAACTTGAACTATACCAAGCTCGCACTCGACTCAGCTCACTTCCAACCCTAGTTGGAGATAGAAGACAGAGAGTGAAGACTTCTATAGTAAGTCACATGTTACTGGTTGTATCAATACTCCCTTACATTGTCACCATTGGTACAACAAAGTGCCCATTCTAAGCATGTGCATTGCAAATTTTTCTTCATTTGTGCTTAAATTATTAGTTGTGATTATTCTAATATATATATATTTGTCCATTTTTCCTTTCATAGTTTTTCTAATCATCCATATTTACAGAAGCGACTATATGTATTCAATATTCTAAATTTTGTAGTTTTTATGTGTTCTAAGATTTTAGTTCTCTTGTAACAACTACTTATTTTCTTTTTTAGTACATTTTCTTTCATAGCTTTTTTTAAATAGTCCCTTTTTATAGAGGTATGTTACATGAATTTAAAATATCTACAAGTATTAATTTAAAGATTGTTAAGAAAAATTATCCTGACTTATTTTGAAGTTTAATGTAATTATACTCAAAAACTCTTTATTTCATAAATTATATAAACATTTAGTAAAATTTATATTGTTATTACACTTACCACTCATTATATTAATAGACCTTAAAGAAATAGGTATAATCATATAACAAGAAAAGAAATAGGTATAATTAATCTCATGTGCATTGCACATAATTTTCAATGGCAATGATACAATTTTTTGAACTTCCGTTATAGTGAAAACGACTTCATGTTCTCAAAATTTTTTGAAACTACTTTTCCACCAATTAGTTAAACTAATTATTTTTTTTTTTGGTAATGAAAACTCTTTTGGGGCGTTTGATAGGCGGAATAAATTTTCATTCTCGAGAATGCTATTTCTGGGAATAACTTTCACGAATATAATATTTTAGGAGTGTTTGGTATACAAATTAAGTTCCTGAGAATATTTGATAAATTTTCAAAAATACCCTTGATGGAGGTGGTGGTAGGTGGCCAGCCGGCAGCGGCAGAGGGTGCCCGGTGGCAATGACAGTAGTCGGCAATAGGGGTGGGCGCCGGTGGCAGAGGATGGCCGGCCGGCAGTGATGACAGTGGCCAGCGGTGGGGGTGGCTACCGATGGCAGAGGGTGGTTGGTGGTGGCGGCGGCAGCGGCAGAGGGTGGCTAGCGATAGTGATCGGTGGTGGCGAGCGGTGATCGGTGGCTGGTGGCTTTGAGTGGTGATAAGGATATTTTGGTCTTTTCACTATGATAAATATTTTCTTCCTATAGGAATGTTGGATTCTCATATGAGAAGTGGTAATATTTTGGGGGTGAAATTCCTTCCCAAGAATATTACTTCAAACCTTCTATCAAATATAAGAATGTTTTAACATTCTTGGAACAATAAAAACATTCCTGCGTACCAAACGTCCTTGGGTTCAAAAACACGTTGCACAAAAAATATATAAATGATGTGGAGCACCTGTTTTCTCATCCACTCCTCCACTTTTCTATCACTTTCCAAGAGAACATTCAATAACACAATCACAAATCATATTCGTCTTCAATTCGTCATTTTTGTTTTTATGCCAAATAGCTATGCTCTTCTAATAAAGTTGTTCTTTTTCACTAATGAAGAAAAACCCAAATCTTTACTATTAGTTGTGCCCTTTTAGATGCCATTTAATTAATTGTACAATTCATACAGAAAAATGTTAGTATTTTTTAACCAATCTGGGATAAAGAGCTTAGAAAATTTTGTAGAGTTCTCGAAGCTATAAAAGTCTTAAAGCTATCCTAAGCGAAAAATGGTCATTCATACTATGGTAAGAGTCCATAAATTATATTATTTTCATTGTCTTTGAAAACTAAGCACAACATATATGACATTAATTTTTTTTTCTCTCTTTCTCTCTCTCTCTCTACATATATATACCCTCTAGTCTTCTACACCATGATGATCACTCTCGGAGCAGCCGAAAAGAAGCTGCCGATCCATGCTATTGAGCCAAATGGACAAATCATCTATTTTGACAAGATTGATGGTCATTTCTTATGGGATAATCCTGGATCAAGAATGTGCGAACCAGGTTGTACTTGCAACATATGGTTCTATTCCATGCCAGGAAATGATGAATGGAGAAGCGCATGCACAGACTGTAAGCGTCTTGCTACTCCTTGCAACCCTCCTCCTAAGCCACAGAGGAGATTTGATCTAGACAATGGTCCTTGGGTAGGGATCAGAAAGAAGAATGAACCACTGCCGATCTATGAAGAATCCCTCAGGATACTCCGATAAGAAGGGTATCCACCACCACCTGAAGACCTGATGTTATCACTTGGCCACCACCACAAAATACCACAAATTCCTTTTCTTGTAAAAGCCCAGAATCCACACTTTCTGTCCCAACAACACCAGAAATCCCATGCATGATGTTTGCTTCTACATCAGCCACTTACGGAGCTGACTTTCCAGCTCTAGAAAGAAAATCCAACCCTACTACCCAGACACATACTAAACCTTTCATCCAGCCGGCTAAAGTACAACCAGATGGGAAGCTGAAACCTCTGACTCAAGCTGAAGAAGTTCTGAACTAGCAAACTAAAAACTCCATAGCCCAAAATTGACTGCTGACAAAAATCAATCAAAAGATTGATAGTCTCATGATAGCCGTAGAGCAACGGCTGGGCATACTGTCAGAAAAATTGCAGAAATACTATAAGGAGACAAAGGCCAGAATTGAAGTCTTGGAAGTGGAAATCCAGCAACTTCCTATTCGAAATATCCATAACCAAACTTTTGATCAAAGAGAAAGAGAATTTCAAAGGCTTAGCCACTGCATAGAAAAACTCTATGAGTATACAAAAAGCCTTCAAAAACAACCAGAGCCAGACCCATTCTTTGCATCACCACCAAAAATATATCCTAACTTCCTGCCATCCTCACAACCACATAGACCTCCACCTTTACTACCACCAACCTTACCACCAAAAACAATATTCTTTGAAGAAAGAACTCGACCCTCTAGAGAGAACCCAAAGAGGAAAGAAGTTGTTGAATCTTCCTCAGTCTTTCCGAAACAACCAATACGAAACCCAAAATCTCCTGAACCTGAACCATATCCAAAGAAGACTCAAACATCGGAGATTGATTCTGATACAATCCCATTGTCTCAAGCCATGATAGCCTCCCATGCCTACCAAGAGCAAACGGATAGCGATGACCAAAATGTCGAAGCATCTACAGAGATCCCTAGTGATAATAAGCATGCTGACATTACCAGAATTCTCATTGCCACAACTGTAGAAATTGAGACAACCAGAAGGACTCAATCATCATCTTTAAATCCTCAAGAGATCAATACTCCTCCGCCATCTAGAGGACAGTTGTTCACTATAGATGACATTCTACCATCTCAATGGAGAAAAGGGTTTTTAGATTTTAAATCCTGGATGGATGCTAAGATGGTCTCCCTTGATGCTGATCGATACCGGGTCATTGAAGAATTCTGTGCACACATGACTGGAGTCCTCAAAGAATGGTACTGTAGCCTAGGTCCTGTAAGGCAAGATAAACTACACAGGCTAGAAAGTACTGATACTGTCATTGCAGCACTTCACCATGAATTTCTTGGTGACTATAGTCTTGCTCAAAAGGAGATTCAGAAGGAATACTTTGACATGAAGTGTTGTTCTCTGAAAAAACCTGACCTCGAACGCCATTTCAAAAGAATGGCTCAAATATTTTATCAACTGAATGGCTATAATGATCCTAACCTCAAGAACACTTATGTCAGCTCTCTTTCTGAAGAACTCCAGGAAGAAATGTACCGAATGTTTACCATTATGCAAAGAGACGCTATGAGCATGACTCTTGGAGAAATCCACCAGATGTGCCTTGCTGCACTGGACAAGTTATGCAGTTAACAAGTCCTCTTTGAAAATATTCTCAAAGATAGAAAGAAGTACACCAAAGTTTGCAAAAAGAATTATCTAGAGACTAAGTGCAAGGAGAAAGATTGTAGCTACCATTACAAACCAACCGCCAAAAAGAAAAACAAGATCTTCATGAACAAGAAAGGGAAGAAGAAGAAGGTCAAATTCTTCAAAAGAAAGCCTTTCCAAGGAAAAGATGGCAAACGATGTTTCATTTGTGGCAAGAAATGACATTTTTCAAAAAATTGTCCAAATAAAAAGGAAAAGACCTCGAAGCTGATCCATTCCCTTGACCTAGCCGCAGATGAAGATATTGAGTCCTAGTACGATGAGCAGGATCAACTAGATGCCTCTATTGTCTTTGGGCTAGAATACACAGACTCCGAAGAAAGCAGTGAGTCAGACTCTTCTAGTTCTGAAGAACACTTCCCTATGCTACAAGCAGAAGAAGTCCTCAGACTTCCAAATCCAGAAATCAGTTCACTTGATCTACTCCTACCATTGCCAAATATTGAGATTCATATTCTTCCCTCCAAATATGATGTACCAATCAAAGCCATTGCTTTTATGGACACAAGAGCACAAAAGACTTTAATGAATCCAGTGATCCTTCCATCATCTGCTTGGGAACCCAGTGTTCATTTCTTCAAAGCAGCAGACGGAAAGATCTTCCGGACAGATCTAATTACTAAGCACAAGATTGGCATTAAATTCTTCCCATGATGTATTATCTGGACCAAAGTCATTGAAACAGATTTGCCCACCAAAGATCTTGTGATTGGTATGGATGTCTACACTTAGAATCATAGATTTCAAATCCTTTCTCAAGGAATTAAATTCAAAAGGGAGTTTAAGCCTTATTCTATTATCCCAAAATTGTTCACCCTTGCAGACGTACTATTTGGTTATGAAGACATAAGGGACAAACTTCTTAAAATGAGTGCTGACAGCCATGATCTTTTCAAGCACCCTCATCCACTTTGGAAAAATGAAAGATTGTTCGTAGAATTGCTATTCAAATTAAATGAAGACATAAATCCAACCAAGGCAGTTCATCCGGGAATGTTATCATCTGACAGAGCAGCAACATTTGAAGAATGCCAACAATTGCTGAAACAAGGGCTAATTGAACCAACAAAATCTAATTGGGCATGCCAAGCTTTTTATGTAAATAAAAGATCTGAGCAAGTCCGAGGAAAAAAGAGACTTGTCATCAATTATCGTCCGCTAAACTAATTCCTTAAAGACGATAAGTTTCCTCTTCCAAAAATTTACTCTCTTTATTCCTATATCCGAAATACCCATATCTTTTCAAAGTTTGACCTAAAGTCAGGATTTTGGCAATTGGGTCTTAACCTGAAAGACAGACCAAAAATCGCATTTTGCATTCCTAATACCCATTACCAATGAACTGTCTTACCTTTTGGGTTCATAGTCGCCCCATCACTATTCCAAAAGGCCATTACTAGAAATTTTGAACCACTCCTTGACAGCGCCCTTGTCTATATTGATGACATACTCCTTTTCTCCCAATGAAGACCATCACAAACAGCTCTTAGAACAATTCTATAAAATTTGTGATCAGTATGGAGTAATGTTGTCATCAAGAAAGTCCCAGATTGAAACTACTGAAGTAGGTTTTCTGGGAATACATTTTTCGCAAGGAAAATATGTGCCTCAATCTCATATTGCTAAAGAACTTCCAAAATTCCCTGATGAAAATATGACCACAAAGCAGATCCAACAATTCTTAGGAATTCTGAATTACATCAGAGATTTTATTCCCCATATTTCCAAAGATACCACAAAGTTGTCTAAACTCCTCAAGAAAAATGCTCCGCCATGGGGACCAGAGCAAACTGAAGTTGTAAAGTGTCTGAAACAAGCAGCAAAAAATCCACCTCTTCTCAAGATACCTGGAGAAGGAAAGTAGATTTTGCAAACAGATGCTAGTGACCAATACTGGGGAGCAGTTCTCATCGAAGAAGTTGGGGGCCAGAAATTCTACTGTGGACATGTCAGTGGACAATTCAAGCCAGCGGAACTTCACTATCATACAACTTACAAGGAAACTCTGGCAGTCAAGTATGGAATCCAAAAATTTGATTTCCATCTCAGAGGACACCAGTTTCAGGTACATCTTGATAATTCCTTATTTCCAAAACTACTTGAATTCAAAAATAAAATCCCGCCCAATCCTCAGATACTCAGACTGAAAGAATGGTTTTTCCGATATGACTTCTCTGTAAAGCATATAAAGGGAACTCAAAATCTCATTTCAAATTTCCTCTCTAGACTAAACCAAACCCATCACCATCGTCGCCTCCACTCACTATTACCCATTGATCATGATGAACACCTATCCATCCTATTCCTCTGAAGAAAGCATAACCTAAAGAACTTGCCCACTTGAAATTCCTCTTGGCACTCCATTAACACCAAAATACTTACAGGAATTTGCCAAGTCACACATGTCTCTTTATCTTAATAGGTTTGTCCAAACACATAACCTCACTCCTCAACCTACTTGGTTAAGTTCTGTTGCACCATACCTCACTATCTTCACCATCTTCATGGGAACGACATTCGTAGAATCTGACATGTGGTATCTATGGTGTGTCTCTATATTATATTCTTATTCTATCTTATGCCCTGCTTTCAAATTAAGAAAATTTCTCTTAGACCCAGAAAATCGCTCCTCTCTTTTATGGAACTACTCCAATGGTTTTCACCCATCAGTTGGTGGATCAAAGAACTTGACAAAGAATTATCCAGATTCAATATTTGAAAATTAGATGATGATCAGTTAAATAATTTCATCTCAGTCTTTATTATCCACCGTCTATATTTCCAGCATCCACAGACAAAACTCCTTTGGACACAAAATCATGCCAGGGTGTATACATTACTCCTTAACTTGAAAGCACTTGTCCGGGAAAATGAACCTCCGTTCTACAAGGAAAACTTGATTTTTCATTTGCAGGAAATTAATAGTGTAGATTATGATACCACCTGTACTCAACCACTAGATATCATCTATCCATTATCCGAGATTCCCCATACGGATGAAACACCAGTTGTAGGATTTGAGATAGGCCAGACAAGTGCCACCACTGACAGAAATTCAATGCAGGATTTGATCATGCAAGATTCTCAAGACGCAGATGAAGACATGAAAGAGATGGATACTGAAGAAATAGTGTTAAAAGCAGAGTTAAAAGAGTACTGGGAAAAAGTAGATAGAGACGAGAAAGTAAACTTATCACCAAGCCATCAACCTATCTTCAAGTAGCAGAGGTGTCGACAATCCAACAAAGCTCAAGGCCCAAGAATCATAAAGAAGAAGCCACGTAGTAGGAAAGTTGTTTGTCTTTTAGTGTTTTAGTCAAGTATTGTAATAAATGCAGTACCTTGTAAAAGAAGCGTAGTCTTATCCTTTGTAATAGATAGGTGGGCCATAGTCATAAATAAGTTTGTCTTGTTGTAATAATTTAGCTTTAGATGTCTAGTCCTTGTCGAGTATCCGACAAGTTATTTTGATGCTTATAGTATCAGGAGACTTGTAGACAAAGTCATTAGAAAACTTGTAGCAGAAGTCTGTCTTATTAGGAACCTTGTAGAAGAAGTCAGCTACATAGCAAGATTACTAGAAGTATCTTGTAAGCCTCCTTCTCTATATATAGGAAGGAGCCCTCTCTTTGTAAATCAATCAGAAACCTCCATCATAAGTGTGTTTCTATAAATATGAGTTTCTAAACCTCTCTCTTCTTCCTGAAAGTTCTCACTTTCTTTCTCTTAGTATGCTCCCATGATTTTGAATAAAATAAAGGAAATAACAAAGCCATATAAGATACGGAGTATGCTCTGCAATTGCCTTTAATAGAGGATCCTGTGCATTAGAAAAGTATCTGATAAATGATCCAATTTTTCGGTCCTCTTTGTTGTTAGTATGTAATCCTTATGAGTAACTGGGACTCAATAAGTAGGCTATTGTATGAAAGTCGAAGTTCTCGCCTTGCCAAAGTAAGGATTATATATTAGCAATAAGGAGGCTCCCGATAGAGTGGAAGAGAAAAGTATGATAACAACATAAATTTTAAAAAATATCAATATAATTTATAAAATAAGAGTAATATAAAAGTGTAATTATATTAAATTTTAGAATACCAACAAAGTGTTGGTCCAAGTAGAAAATACTTGGATTTTTAAGTATAAGGTTCTAAATTCAATCATAAAATTTATATGTATAAAAAAATATCATTATATTGGCTTTTTATTTAAGCACTTGACCATATCTAAAAAATTAACCTTTCACCTATTAAATAAAATATTGTTAAATTTTAGAATAAGACAATATAATTTTTTTTTCTATCAAATTTTAATTAGAGTAATAATAATATAGATTCAGGTTCACCATAAATTCGAATCTATATTATATTTTAATTATTTAAATTATATTTTAAAATTACAAATATATAAATATTAAAATTTGGATAATTGAGATATAATATAAACTCTAATTCACGGTAAATCGGAGTTTATATTATGATTTTGCAACCATAGTGTAAATTTTGGGTCAAAGGAGAAAATATAAACTTAAAAACAGGATCTATATATTGTGAGGGAGGGCTTTAGGGATGTTGGAAACGTCTAGACTCCAGGGTTGTGTTGTGTTGGGCGATTGTGTCTCCGAGGTCGTTGGTGGATTCTAGCAGATGGCGTTTTTCTCTGGAGCTCAGCGCCTGCTTCGCCAGTCCTCAGCTCTCGCCTCCCAATTCACTTCGACTCGTCTCAGTTCAACTCTCACTTCCCCCAAGCTCTTCGTCAGCGGTGAGCTACTCTACTTACCCTTTAATTACCGTGTATTGTTTCACCTGATTCGTTTTCATCTGGGAAAAAAAAATTTCACCCTTTACTCTTTGCTTCCTTTATGTTCTAATGAAATGATTTATTAGGTAAATTGTTAATTGGTGTGGCCGTGCTTTATGTTTCGTTTTGATAGGCTGGTTTTGATATGCCTTCATTTTCTTATTTTCCAACAATATGATTTTGGCAAATCGACTTACCCATGTTAAGATTAATATACATGTCATCAAAATTCAGCTTACAAGTTCGACCTGCCTTAGCTATATTTAAAATCACCCTTTGAAGATTCCTCAGGAAGATGGCTTCTCATAAAAAAGGGTGGAAGTAGGAGAAGAAATAATACCTAGAAGAGCACCATGGTTCCTGGAATCATCACTGACCTATACAGTACATGTTTTGCTAAACTTGTTGGATTTCAGTGTTGTTTTCTCTTTATTCTCTGGTGCTGAGGCGGTGTTTTGGGAACATAAATGTCAAATGTGATTTCTTCTCGAAAAGCCCCCCTGAAACGCCAAAATCACCTCTAAGGTCAAATCATCAATTTGGACAGTACTGCTCAATATGAGTAATGATTATGTTGTAGATGTATACGCATAACAAAGATTTCTGCATGTGTCATATGTGTGATGTATTGTTCTATGTCAGAAACTCCTGCATATTTTTTCCCCGTAAGATTGTCTAGAACATTGGAGTAGTCTTTTCGATATCTTCGGCCAGTCATGGATGCGCCTTCAAAACATGAAGTGTTTTCCTTTGATTAAGGACGGTGGCTGTGTGTATTGTATTTTTAAAGGACACTTTTGGCCTCCTATTTGCTTTGGGTCATTAATGATTTCATGGTGTCACTTTGGTGTTTAGCACGAGTGTATTTTGATAGGTGTCTCCTTGATAGAAATGCGGGGGAATATAGTTGTAGAGCTCTTCTGTGTTGTTTGCTTTCATTTGTTGTTTTGTCTGAGCAGAATATCGTGTCCCCTTTCCTTAGTGCTCGTTCTTCCCTTCTAGCAAAGTTCCTTTTGTTTTTTCCATAAAAAAGGAGTTGTTGGGCCTCATCATGAATGTGGATGAGAAGAATTTGAAAAATTGCTGAAGAGATATGAATTGGGCGAAATATTGTAAAACCGGAAGTAGATGACTGTTGGTCAAAATGGAAAACTTGTTTTTATATAAAGGCAAAGAAGAGAGAATATATGAATCTCTGCAGTTCATATCGGACCTGCAGTTCCAATTTGATTGAGTTAATACCTCACAATTGATTGTATCTGAAATTTCTGATCCTAGCAATAGTAATTATAAAGGAAAAAACTATGGCAGCTGCCTAGTAGGGCTTCTTTAAAGGCTGTGGTAGATCGCTTCAACCAAGAATTCCTAGTGTTAAATGAACTTTGAAGGGAAATCTTTTCTGCTCTATTTGGCTTGCACTTCAATAAATGTACACTTCTGTTTTAGCACCATATGCTGTATGGAATTCTAGGTGTATCATATATGACAATAACTGGTGCATGCCTATAATTTTTTTTTTTTTTTTTTAAAGTCCTATTGTTGGATAAAAGCTTCTAGTATATTTATCCAGCATACTGGAAATGCATAATATTGTATGTGACATTTTTAAATGTGAATAATGTGCATTTCCATGTGTTTGGAATTTTGGACAGGTCTTTCAAGACTGACGACAGATGAAAAACTTACGGAAGCTTTTTCTTCCTTTGGGCAGCTTATCGAAGGTGATAATGTGCAAGTTCTTTTTTTTCCCCCCATCTGCAGTACTTAATTCTGATATGCATATTTGCTTGATGTATATTGTTCTTGACCTTCACTCATCTTTGATTAAACAGCTAAGGTGATAACTGATAGAGTCTCTGGACGATCGAAGGGATATGGTTTTGTAACTTATGCAACCATAGAAGAAGCTGAAAAGGCGAGAGAAGGAATGAATGCTAAATTTTTGGATGGATGGGTTATATTTGTTGATCCTGCCAAGCCAAGGGAGCCCAGACCTCCTCAGCAGCCACAGTCTCAGCCCTCTGATGCAGGTTTCACAGTAAACAAGACGATTGGGTGGTGTGGTTGATCATTGAAGAAACTTTGATTTTGTGATATGATTATTTATAGACTATAATTTAACTCAGCCAATTATACTACAAATTCCACAGGAATTTTTGTATCAGGCAGAGGTAATTGATAATTGAACTTCGGCCGGAAGGCATTGCTACTTTCGAAAATTTTGATGTCCGTTGGGAATTTAATCCTTCCTTTGTTAACGGGACATGGAACTACATCCAACTGTGTGTTTCTGTTTTGATCTTCTCATTTGTTTTATAACATCGTTGAGAGACATTAGACATTTGCATTGGAATATTGATCGATATATATGGATGAAATCTTCATATTCATTCACTTATTTGATGTAAAAGCAACTTAATATTCTTCGGTTGTGGTCGTGAAAAGTAGTGTAAATGACTACAATTGTTCTATGAGCAAGAATTCCTAATTCGACTTTGTTACTATCCCGCAACAGAAATCGAAATTAAGGTTGGCGACATTTTTCCCCTGCAACTTAGTTTTACCAACTATATATGCGAATAATTTTCATGTCATGTTGATGTGTAACGTTCTAAGCAAAACCTAAAGTATGTGCTGACGATACTACAGTAATACGATAGTGCCACACTTCTCAACACCAGTTCGACATGATTACAGCTAATAGAAGAAATTGATCAAAGTTGACAATGCCACATAATAGTTTCAAAAGATATTTAGAATTCAATTTATCTATTTCTTATATTGCCATGTGTCTGTGTTAACAGGGTCTACACACATTTAATTAAATAAAAAATAATGAAAAAGAGAGCACACACGGCACCGTACGTGAATTCTGACTTCTAAGTTGGAAGTTGGCAATGTGATGACTAGACAGTGAGCCGTTAAACACATCGAACCACAAAAGCCCCGAGCCATCCTCATCACGTTTCCCTTCAAAATTTCACTCCGCAACTCGCTGAAAGCCTGATAACCAAACGCGACTTTCAACTGTCAATGTGTGTTCGGTTATCCTGCGATGGCTTTCTTTATAACCAACTGAACTTGAGGGTTAAGCGCTATATCATCCTCGTCTGAAGTAGTTGTTCTCCGAGGGATTTGAGGATCTGTCTTGTATGTATCGAGAAGAACGGTTAGAGACTTGTCTGTTTCCTGCTTTTGAATGCCATACACAACATATGTTACCACAAAGCACTGTTACTTTACGCATAATATATGCTTGTGTGATGCTATGTTTAGTGGTTTTTGTATCTGGAATTCGATGTTATCTCGTCCATCAGCTAAGACTCCAAGAGCGTAACAATCATGTTAAGCTTTTGAAGGATGATTTTTCTTGCGTAATAATGATTTTGTTATTTGTCATGCATGTGCTGTGTTAATCCAATCCAATCAAATGGATCAATGCTCAGCCACCAAAACCAGCTGTTTCATCTTTCGTGTGCCAATGGGTAGTATTCAATGAATATTCTAACGTAGTTTGACGCTACTTAATTCAGGGCATTGAAGAATGTCTTCTTATGAACTCACTAGTTGATTTAACCTTGTTCAATGTTTTCGCTTTGAAGTTTCGTCAGTTTTTGTCCGGCTAAGGCTTTCAATGTGTGGGGAGATGCAGCTTACCGGGATGTGAAAGAAAGTGTGAAAGCCCATGATGCTGGGGTATGCATCCATTCAGAAGTCAGGGGTACTTATTGAATCCACTAGGGTAACTGGCCCCGAAATAAGGTAGATGCAAAAACTCTCTGCATTCGGTTTTAGTTTTCCTTTGTGTCCTTTGTAATGTTGCATTCTGCGATCTGAACTAATGGCAAAACAAGCAACTTAAAACAAATGACAAAGACAAATCAAGATCTCCACTGACTGTTTGTACTTCAATAATTTCTTTGCAATCATGAAGTTCTCAGTATCCATCTATCAGTATTATACCTGGGAGGAATCGGTACAGAGTGTGATCTTGATATTTATGAGATTAGATTTTAGAAGCACCATTGGTCGACAACTAAATAGATGGAGACGGACAACAAAAGAGGGCCACTTCAAAGATCTTTTCTTTTCAGAACAGTTGCCTAAATGGCTAGAAGCCTAGAAAAAAACCGTTACCAGAAAAACCTGTCCCAAATAACAAACAACAAACAATATGAGATCCGAACATCAAGCAAAACGGTATGTTTTTAACTGCCGTTGCTCTATGAAGAGGATCTAACAGTTTTCACCATACAATCGCAAGTCTTTTCCATAGATGCTAATAGCAAAATATTTATTTATGCACATTGCTAGAAATAGGACAAAACATTCGAGAATTTCACTCCCTCACTGCGCTTCTGCAACTGAGAAGTGCACTTCAGTAACTGATTTTTTCAAGAAACTAGTTCCACAGTAGGGGTCTTGGCTACGAACATCAAGAGCATCTAATTCAGTAGAAGCTTCAATCACTTCGATCACTTTATCACAAGGCTCCAGTGATTTATAGCACGGATCAGAAGTTCCACCCAGCTTGCGAAACTGCTTCTTATCTTTGCCGCTGCCCCCCCGAGATGAATTGCCCTTCTGACCCTTCTTTCCATTCTTCTTTTCACTCTTCTTCTTCCTGGATTTTGGCTGTTTCTTACTTCTGACCGTGTGTGATACTAATGTAGGTACAGGATCATACACATCAGGCGCCCATTTTACAGTCAATTTTGTTGGTGATCCACCATGTTTCTCACGGCTACCTTTCATGGCCGATATAAGCTTCATAGGAGCCTGTGGTGTAAAGCACAGAAAAAAATGGAAGCCATTAAACAAGAAATGGCAAATGCTCAGATAGATATTTGTCCATTATAATACGTCCAAGACTAAATTCGCAGTGTGAGACTATCGCCTGTCTTAAATACATCTCTATTAAAGAGATAATTTTCTAATCTGGAGCAACCGAAGAAAGGGATTTGCTACAAAGAGAGAGACTGAGAGTTGTAATATACCAACGTTATAAGATAAATCTACCCCACTGTCAACATAAAACTCAGCACCTACCAAAAACCATGAGAAGACAGAATACAAAATAGAAATAGAACTTAATTCATGAATACCTCTAAAAGAAAGTAATCATGCACACTGCCCTCAGTACATATCCAACTTAAGAATACATTGCCATGGACAGGATAATAAAATGTAATGTGTCAACAAATATTTTTAAGTGTTGTTACCTTTTATTTCAGGTAGGAACATATTTAAGTCATAGAGAAACTTGAGCATGCAAATATCAAAGAGAAAGAGCATATCTACACTAATCTTCCAATGGAATATACATTCCTTCACTTATAAAAGGCAGAAACACATCCTCATTGTTCATAAACAGCAGTTGAATTCAATTTTCAATGTGTTACAAAGCTAAAAATGATGGTGTAAATGGAGAGCACATAATACACCAACAAACGAACACCAAGACGTGATATAAAACACTAATGTTCTTCAAATGAAATAAGTCAAAGAATCCTTTCTGCGTTCCCTCATAGTGAAAAGCAAACAGTCATGATGATCTAGAATTCCAGACATTACTAACATAGCAAAACTTTGAACTTACAGGCAGAGATATTGACCGTGAGTAGGTTTGTTGTGCAGACTGCTCAGAGGGCGGTTCTCTGAATGAAGCATCAGCTTCCTCATCAGAAGAGCTTGATGGCAACATCGTCTCTTGAATTGGAAAGGTTGCAGATTTTTTCAAGCACTTCATACCCAGTTTTGTTTCTCGCTGTTTAAAATTTCCACGTATGTTTTCCTCAGACTCATCACAGATATCATCCCCCTCTAATGCATGTTCAGATTTCTGATTGTCTTGAATATGAAATGCTTCACTAAAAGTACCTTCAAGATCACTTATAAAGTTGTCGTACACAGCATTAACAGGAGAGTGCTGGTCCATCGATTGTATCACGTACTACAAGGCAACTTAAAGAAACAAATATCGAATGAATAATAAATACATAATCATCACCTATGAAGTAGGGACAAACCATTTGGGAGCTGTGTCCATGTGCATATACGTGTTAGATCTTGTAAGACACATTGACTACAAGCATTTTTATATGTTAAATTTAAAAATTATCTTTTTCGACTTCAACATAGCAAAATACAAATACAACATAGATAATGTCATTTAAAATTTAAAGGGAAAAATAACACATATTCAGAGTCTGTTTTAAGTTTTAGAGAATTTCTAATATTGAATGAAGAAAATAAGATAGAAGTGAGGCTTACATATATATGGCATTACAACTAATGAATCTTTTTTCTTTATATTTAAAATTATATATTAAGACATGTCCTATATTTTTAAACTTTGGTGTGTCCTATTGCATAGTAGCTTCATAGATTATCACTAATCTGCCTAAGACAGGCAATAAAAGGTAAAATGACCTATATATATATATATATATATATATATATATATATATATATAGGGAGAAGTTAAAAAACGCATCCATGAGTAAAAAGAAAAGCGGTAAAGCACCACTACAAGGTAATCCTGGCACCCCTACTTAGTCAGTTCAAGTAAATTTGTGGTGACTAAAAACTATCATAATCCATAAGAAATTTGCATCAATACAATAATAGACCAATAAATTATCACAAGTAAATATCAAGTATCAACAATCCAATGTCGTTCATCCTTTTCATAACAAGCAATGTTCTCAGCTAAATTATCACAGGATAAATCATATCTGAATCTGATCGCTAAGATACTTTTGGATATAAACAAATAACAAATAAGACAGCCATAGCTATTTACTAGGAACATCAAAGTAGTCCTCATCAAATCCAAACCCAATAGCAATCACTTCGTACATTCCACATCCCAGCAATCATATGAGGCATCACCTATAGTAATATATAGTCCAAGGCAATTCCTCCAAAAAAAATAAAAAATAAAAAAATAAAGCAAAAACCCTTAAAAGTTGATCTAGATTATACAAAAGTACCTTAAAAGATGACGTTTAAAGCTGCAAAACTCTCAAAACAGGAGTAATCAAAGAAACAACAAGATCAATCCCTCGATCCCCAATTCGATGATGGATTAACTCGCACCTCGTACGTTAAAGCCGTGAAACGAGAAGAAGAAACAACAACCACAACAACCACAACAAACAAACAAACACAAACAAACTAAGCAAAAGAGAAAGGGACAACACGAAACTCCGAATGTTAACTAAGATTACCACGCCGATCACTTTTTTCAAGAGGTTTCAGACGATGAGAGGAGGATCCACCATGGAAAATGGTCACGGAAGGAACCAGATGGCGTAGCAGGAGTTCAACGGGCACCGAAGGCATTATTCTATGCTCTTCGAAACCCCCTAATTCTTAAACACCTAACAAAACCAAAAAAAAAAAACACCAGAACCCAAAAGAGCGTTCGATTCAAGGATCAAACTGTACCTAACAACCAAATCGGAGGGTATTTGAAAGACCAGAATAAAAAAAATCAAAAAGACCTATCTGAAATGAAGAAGTTTAGATCGAATTAACCCATAACACAGAAATCTTTTTCCCTTCGATTAAAAATACAATTATGGGTAATGATGAACAAGGACGGGAAATGGGGGATCGGCTATAAAGCGTGTTGGACAATACAAAGAGGATTAGGTTGTTGGGAAGAAAAAGTCGAGGAGGAGAAAAACTGGGTTTTATAGTTAGAGGAATCTTGGAGGTCAAGGATACTGTTGTCCGAGATTGTTGTCTCTCAACCCAGACCGAATCTCCAACGGCCACGTTTCACTCATCCACCCCACTTTAGATATTTTTGACCCCGTCTCAGTACCAGCCCATTTCTTACGTCTAGGCCCAATAATTTCTCCATGTTTGGGCCCACAGATTTCACCAACTGAGAACTCCGTTCTGATCTTAGCAACTTCGTTGACCAACAAACTGAGAGGATCTTAGCAACAGAAATGAATAAATACAAAAAAGGTCTTAGTCACTTAACAAATAAATGAATTTCTATTTTGGTCCGTACCTGGAAGGTTGTCTGTTCTTCAGAAAATGTTTGGTCCATTTGAGTCAGGAGACCTTTGCCAATTTTAGAAGAAATGTGAACAAAACGATCATTTATTGATTATTATTTTTTACATACAATTAGCTTATAAGTTCCTATTCTTTATTACATTTTTACCCTCTGTTTTAACTTGATGAGTTTTTCACAAAATAATATTTGAATGAATAATAATAATAAATAGATTCATTAAATTCCAAACCTCGTTATCAAGGGAAAAGGGGTCAAAGGACCAAAGCTAGGAATAAAACAAGCCTCAATGGAGCATGTAAGAAGCCACCTAAAACAAGAGTCAACAAAACTGTCCGTAGGCCTTATAACACCACACCACAACAGCCGATGATAAAATCAGTGATTGCAATAACATGAAGGTATCAGTATCACAAGCACAAATAATACGGAGTCTAGCATGTCGCACGGAACTGGCTATGCACAAAAAGAACGATGACAAGAGCAATATGTACATGTACGTGTTTCCGCGACGCCACTGTCAGTCAAATCGGCCACCGTCAAATTTGGGGCAGCAGCGGTGTGGAAAGGAATGGACCAGAAATTGAAGAGGAGTGATAAAGCCAAAATGGAAATCACAATTATAGAATGCCACCCCCTTTTCAAACGTGTTTGTTTAAGATTTTTTTTTTTTTTTTGGGTAAAAAATCACTTTTCTTATCAGAAAAAAGTAATTTTTTTATATATTTAAATAATTTTTTTAAAATAATTAGAATATTAAAAAAATTTATTTTTAATTTTTTTATAGACATTTAAAAAAATAATTTTTAAGAAAATTAATTTTCAATTATATATAAAATTTAAAATTTAAAATTACTTTTCTAAAAAATTAAAACAAACATATCCATAATGCTCTATGAACAACAAACACTTCATAGAAATAAAAAGGCAACAACAACAAGGATATAAAAATAGTTGGGAGATTCTTTGATAAATTGAATTCAATTCCTTAATTTGAAATTAATTAATGATATGTAATTAAATTTTGAATGAAATTCAACTTTTTAAAAAACTCAAAAATAAATCAAACCAAAATAGATTTAATTATAATTTCTAAACTAATAAATTTGATACTAAGATAAAACATTTAAAATATCCTCAACCTTAATAATATTTCTCTTTCTTCCTCCCTACTAATATTTCCATGTGTGTCAGCATTCCCCGATGTGAGGCAGAAGTTGAATTTGTGGTTCTTTTTTTGGTGGTTTCTGGTAGCTATTTTGGTTGTCTTGATTTGGTGTGTGTCAGATATATTTGGTTGGTCTACTAGTGCTATTTCTTGCCTCTTTGGTCCTAGTTTGTTTTCAGGTGGTTGCCTATCAGCTTGTTTTGTTTCTATTGATTCCTTGTTCAGGTGTTGCAAGCTGGTTCAGTAGGCGTTTTTGAGAAAAAGAGTTCTTGATAAATTTATTTTGTGGAACTCTTTAATTTTATTAATAAAAGACATATTTGATTTGATTTTAATTGTGTCATGTTATTTAATAAATAATTGAGTCTGTTATTAAAATATAATATTTCATTAATAAAAAATAAAATAATCAAAATAAAAAATTTAATTTATTTTTATATATATTTCAAATAAAATAAATAAATTTAAATCATAACATAATTAAATTCAATTATTAATAGAATTAAATTTAATTCCATCCCCATTTTATTATTCCAAACAAGTTGTTATAGAAGCGTGTCAGCTTTGGTAAGTACCACCATTCATAAAGCAGAACTACCGTATTTTTCCCCTTCATTGCTAAGCCTAGGTTTCCCAGCAGAAAGTCTGGACAGGCATGCACCTGATTAAGTTGCTAAACAACATAACAGCCCCCTTCTTTCATCCAAGAAGAAGAAGAGCAGCTACACAGATATCTTCATGACTGAGTGGTATCGTCATTGCGAGAAAGATCGTAGCACAAGAACAAAAATCAGGCAGCAAATTGGAAAATATTAAGTGCTCACAGGATAGGAAAATCTCAGCAAAAGGCATCTGGCCAAGAAAGTTTCCACCATTATTTTAACATGGGAATTTTGCTTAAGAACTCCACCCTCACCTATGCTTCCCTTACCACCTGAGGCTTGATTAAGTGGTGTTTCCAAGAGGCAGAGCATGAAATTGTTAAAAGATAACTCATTTCCGAGAAAAATTGTAACAACATTCCATCCAAGTTCTGAGTAAAATAATGGTACATGGTTAACCTAAACCAAACTCCATACATTATTTTAACATCTCATTCTTTGGATTCTTCTGAAATACAGAGTCTTGTATATTCGATTGCCTTCTCTCCCATCCAACAAGAAAAAAAGACAAGGCTTTAGCTTGTCAACCAGTCACGATTTTCCAGCCAACAAACACAAACACAATTGCGTGACTCGGAGAAAACACCATTTAATGGGGGAATCAAGGCAAAAGAGATAACTTCTCTTCCTTCATTACGTTATTGCACACAGGTCTCATCAAGCATTGGGTCGAAGAAGATCTAAACACCTCCCATTACTTACAGCCAATGAATAATCAGCTTCATACGCCGAGGTCAATGGTCAAATTGGCACCGCAGCATTAGCAAAATTCAAAAGACGGTTGCGGGCAGAATCCAAATTCGTGACGAAATCGTATTGCCTTTACTTTAACCACACGACAACAGAGCCAAACAAAATTGAATCCGATATCAGGGGAAAAAAAGAAAAGAAAAGAAAAGAAAAGAAAATGAAGCAATAACCACAATCACACACTTATTCCAATTTAAAAATTTCATTAACAAACGCTAACAACATTACATCTACAATCTCCAAAAAGAAAAGAAAAGAAAAGAAAAAGACCCATTTTCTAATTAAAGAAACCCTAATTCAATCGAGAATAAATTGGGGATCGCGGAAAACCCTAAATCAGAGAGAAAAATGGTTAACGGAATTCAAGAACTGGTGAATTTGGTTACGGCCTTGGTGCCTTCAGAGACGGCGTGCTTGGCGAGCTCACCAGGGAGGACAAGCCTTACGGCCGTCTGGATCTCGCGTGACGTGATGGTTGGCTTCTTGTTGTACCTTGCGAGCCTAGAAGCTTCCTGGGCGAGCTTCTCGAAGATGTCGTTGATGAAGCTGTTCATTATCCCCATGGCCTTGCTGGAGATCCCGATGTCGGGGTGCACCTGCTTCAGGACCTTGAATATGTATATCTTGTAGGTCTCCACGCTCTTCTTCACCCTCTTCTTCTTCTTGTCGCTCCCTCCTTCCTTCGAGATCTTCTTCTCTGCCTTCGGTTTCTTCTCCGCTGGCGCCTTCTCCGCCGCGGGTTTCTTCTCCGCGGGCTTCTTCTCTGCCTTCGTTGGTGGAGCCATTGGTAATTGAGGAAGAGAAAACGGAAAACGAGCAAACGGGTTGCTGTTTTTGTTGTGGCTGTTGTGCGAAGAGGGGTGAATGGAGAGAATGGAGTGCTGGGTGAGAGACGGGAAAGGAAGATGTTATGTATATATAGGCATGGGGGATGGGTTCTGATTGGAAGGGAGGGGTTTCACGCGGATTGGTGACGTGGAGTGTTTGGTTTTCGTTGACTGAGATTAGGTTTTGACGGTTGAGATTGAGGTTTATTGTTCTCGGTGCCGAACGCTGGCCCATCGGGCCTTTTTTTTTTTTAAATTGTTGTTGCTTTGCGGATTCGGGAGCTTGCACGTTTCGTCTTTGTCATTCTTGTTGGCCCATATACTTAGAGTTGGGCTTTGGGACATTTATCAGACGAAATTGCTTCAGAAATAAGTGAAAAATGCAAGACCAAAAACAAAACACGAAAAGTGGTGACCAAAAAAAAATGGAGACCAAAAAAAAGCAAATGAAAAATATGACAACAAAATTAGACAAAAAAAAAAGTAATAATAGATGGAAGAAGATGAATAGTTCGGCTACTTTGTAAAACATGGTTGATCCCAAAGCATCTGGTGGTTATGCTAAGGAAGAGAATATTTGCCTTAACTGCGAGTTTTCAATCTGCTAAAGAAAACGTTTGGTAAGCATATTACCAAGAACTGATTCGCTAATTCAAAAGTTAATTAGGTCACTAAAAAGGATTTAGCAAACAATTGATGGTTTAATAGAACGAGCTCAAGTAAATGAAAAGGTTAACAGTTAAAATAAATGAATTGCAATAAAGAAACTACAGTAAAGTAAGTTGTAAATTGCTTAAAAGTAAAGACTAAAATGTAAAATTTAAATTTAGAGCTGAGTATACAAGCCAATTCAAACTACATTTCCCAATTCACAATAAACTAAGAATAAATGGATTGGATTGGGTTAATCCACAATCTAAATGGTCCAAGAAAAAATAACAATGAAAAAGTAATCCACGTCTGCCCTACATAAGCATGTGAGTTCACGAGCAACAAAGAAAGAAAATAATTAATTTGTGGTTCATCAAAAGATTAAAATAAGACTAAGGAAACAATTCAATTCCAACACAAATGACTGTTAGTCATATGCTATTGACGATTGGTTATTAGTTATTATTGTTCTTCAACTGGCAGCTACCATTGTTTTCTAGCTAGCTACGACTATTCAACCTTAGCTATCCACAACTTTCGGCTGTTAACAAGCCCTTACAATAAAATGTGAGTTCTAATCTCATAGAAGATTACATAAACATTATGCTCCTATAATCAATCAAAGATTAATTTTATAAATTTTCCAAATGAGTCAAACCTATGAAGATACATCATAATCTTAAAAAAAAAAAATTATTCAATGATAAGCAAATTTAAGCATAGTGATTGAAGAGTCTATAAAATGTAAGAAGTTTGAGATGATTACAAAATTGTTCATAAAATAACAATCTTAATCTTAATATCTTGAGTCCCATAAGTCCCACACCAAAAAGAAAAAAAGTTCGATGCACACAAGGCCTTAGTTCGAGTGGTTGTTGGCCTCTGCAAAAGTACACGCACGAATAAGGAGTCACGAGTTCGACTTCGGGGATCAGAGGTCCTTGTTCCTCCCTTCCTAATTGACCACGAAAAAAAAAGGTTAGAAAACCACATCCTTAAACCCAAAAAAATGAAAAAAAGAGAGAACTGTATGTAGATTTACAATTCTATATTATGATTCCAATTCAGACATATAAACAAGGGCTTTTTTTAGAGCTTGTTGATTTGAGATTTTAAAAAAGAAATAAGTTTAAATTTACAAATATGTATGAAAAATTCAAGATAATTGAATAAATTACTTTTAGATCCTGTTCTTGGTACACCGCACACTAGCTCCATCTAATGGTTAGGATTGATGGTGCATTAATACACTTATCACTTATAATATATCATAAAATTTTTCAATCTTTCTTCCCCAATTCCATCACTTTCTACCCCCGCTGTGTCACCAACACCACCCACTCATCCCACTGCCGTCGCATCACCACTTGCCCTCCTGCGCTGTTGAACCCCCCAAGTCGTCGGCCGCAGCAAGACAAAGGTGTCGTTTCTATCCATACATGTTGGCATTGTTTTTGTCCCAACCCACACATACATTGTTTTTATTCTCTCTTCTCTCACTGGCATGTTGAATTTCGGCACCATTGCACTAATCAAAAAACTAATTGCCGCTGTCCGCAACAAACCCCCGTCGTTGAATCCTGTTCAACAGCAACTCCACCCCCTGATAACCTCCTACTCGAACTTCTTTTCCACAATGAAAACCATGGGCCCCAGGCTAAGCGTCGTCATGAGGTACACCTCTGCACCCCCGACTCCATCGCCGGAGCCATGAATCGTGACCCAGGCGAGGCCATTAGGTGATGACGATTGGTGGTGGTTCTCCGATTAGGGTGGTGGTGGCAATGTGCTGTGGTGGGAGTGAAAGTCGAGGGTGTTGGTGGTGGAGGTTATGTCGGTGCATGTGGTGGTGGAGGGTAGTCGCCAGAGGGAAGAAAGATGCCGGGTAGAAGGTATGAGGTTGCAACGATGAGAGTGTTTGCACAAAGGGGTATGAGAGAGAGAGAGAGAGAGAGAGAGAGAAAGTAAGCACAACTATGGTGCACTATGAGTTAGTGGTTGCATTAATAGACTACAAGATTGTCATAGTTACATCAAATAGTGTTTAGTGCACCATACTTGCATGATGCACCACGACTTTGGCCTTTTTTTAAAAAATGGAAATTAAAAAGTTATTTTAATATTTTTGTATAATATAAAAAAATAACTTCTTTAAAAAACATATCGTGAAAGACTTTTTTAAAATTTTAACAAACACACTATTAATTTTATCCAATAATCATTTCCCCATTAATGCAACCAGAATGAAGTTTCTTATTGATACTCGAGGATTGGAGCTACGTCAACTTGAGTTGGAACTTCTTTAGATTTGCTTATGATCAAAACTGGCTTCTAAGAGAAACTTCCGTTCTATTTCTTTAAGGTGTATTTGTAAATTTGATTTTGGAAGAAAAAAGAGAAAAGAAAAAAGATTTAAAGAATAACTATAAATCTATCTTTCTTTTCAGACCCCTCTTTTCCTTTCCTTCATCTCCAAAATCAAAACTTACACACCCCTAGTCAGTCATCTTGCCTGGTCATTATCTTGCTTTTGCTTGAATATAATTGTCTCACTATTTGTTTGATCTAGGAGTAAAAATGAAATGTAAAATTTCATAGATAAATTTCATATATAATTTTACATATAAAATTCATCCATGAAATTTTACTCCCCATACCACACACACCCTTAATGATAAGGGCTTTTAAAAAACAAGAGGACTATAAACCAAATATTGACCAACGGTGCTTGGAAAACTGAGTGAAGTAAAGAAAACTTCGGTAACATCGATTTGCATCAAATACTAAATCTGGTTTTTGTTTGTCCGATAATATGGAAAACTGAGTTAAGCTTCTTGAGAATTTATAAAGCCTGTGTGAAACTCCAAAAACAATAGCAGTTATCAATAACTGCAGTTTAATTTCCAAAACTAACAACAGAATTATTTCCGTTACAATCAATATGTCAACAACATAAGGCCTTGTTAACAAGGCTCAATGAAATATAACTGCGAAGCATAGCATATTATTCGACTCTTATGCGAGTACCACAAACGATGCATCCGGTATATTTTATTTTCAATGCAAGCCAAACATGTCTGCATAGAAAGCTCCAAGTTTCCGAATGCAAAAAGAAGCAAGCATCCAGGTATCCGTAGTCAAAACAGCTAGCTTTGATGTAAATGGGAAAACTAACAACTTGCTAAAAATATCAATTAGCTGAGCAAAGATAATATATAGTAAAAGACTGTGTCACACATTCTTTACTTCCTATAATTCCAGAAGTAATTTGAAGCTCAAACAGAAATCTAGACGCAGGCTTAATTCTGAGATGTGCACTGTGTAAAGCAGGGGAAACCAATATTTGAACAAAGGGAATGTGATGCTGGTTACATCCTCTGCTTGCAATACTTTGAACTTGAAATGTCGCTGAAGAAAAAAATTCTTATCTAGTACCTGTAAATTTCAGCATAGGAGAACATGAGTGTAGTCAAGCATGGACGCATACAATGTTTAATCCAGTAGCAAACATGCACTCTGAAATAAAAACAGGCTATATGAAAACTAAAAAGCTTCCTTTAGTTGCCTCCAGAGAAATTATAAAACATAGTGGACATAACAAATCACAACATAGCACAAGGACATGTCACAGACTGATAGGAACCACAAATAGGAACCAGAAAATAGGAGAAAACTGAATGTATTACTAATACCCTCAAGATGAAACAGTGTGGCTCATTTGAGGAAGAAGAAGAAAATACTAGGCCAGCATGAAATTGAAAAGGAAGTTCCTAAGCACTATAGCAACTCAGACTCTCCTAAATGCCTAGTCCAATTCGTGCCTATCTTCCTCACCTCTTACCCCCTTACATATAATCCCTTCTAACCAAATCACACATAATCTCCATTCACTATTCTCTCTCTGCCAGCTCACCATTCTGTTATACACTACAGGACCCCACACTCACTTTTCTCATTTAGTAACTAATGAGACTTTTACACATAAGCCACCCCTTGGGTCCTAACACAGACATGAACAACATCACATGGGACAATGTCAAAAGGCATTGCTACATCAATAGAGACACAGTTGCATCAAGCCATCAACAACCGGTTTAAAGGGGACTTGCATCAATTCAAATTATGGGAATGACATTAGTGCAACTGGAAGAAGGAGGAACAAGACCAAATTTTGGCGAAACTAGAAGCCTAGGACAAAAGCTGTAATTCCCCCCAGCTGTGATACCCTCTCCTACATTTATGAATACAATTTTCATCCAGCAGACAGCATCTAAAACTCACCATTTGCAATGTGCATAATGAAGTCCGAAAAAAACTCAACCAGCACTGTAATCTAGATTGACACTTCATACACTATAAATATGGACACTGGTTATGATACCCTTCTTCTAAGAAAACCTTGCTAGGGCCAAAGGATCTTGCCATGTAACCATTCATGCAATCACCGCTTCATTAAGCCTTCTTGAGAAATATTTACTTAGCCATCTTGTAAGCAAATCAGATGGCAGTATAAATAGCTGTCAGGCTTTTGTTCATAATAAAGTAAAAAGTAACTCCGTATGACATACCAATATATGTTCAGTACCATGGTATAAATGATCTGTAAACAGAGTCCCCTGGACCTGAATAAAACAATTCTAACAAAAATCTTATCTTAAAAATGAAACTAGATACTTGCTCTATAACATTAACACTTGTCCTATATTCCTAGCACCAAATGCAATCATTCCTCACCCAACAAATGAAACATCATTTCCTGAGACTGTTCTGAAACAAGGATTTGGATTAACTACACAAAAACTTTCAGCTAGCAAAAAAGCATGACCAAAACACAAAACATGACCACAATATTGATCACAAATCTCATTCAACTTAAGTATACTTTATGAAATTAGCAAACGAGAACTATTAAGAAAAAAGGGAATCGAATGGAAACCTGGGAGAACCAGCGTTAATGTTCCGATGAAGAATCCTGCCGCCACTGGATTCCTTGGAACCAATCAATTCCCTGAGCCCCAGATTCCCCGCTTTCTCCTCCTTCTCCTCCTCCTCCTCCTCCTCCTTCTCCTCCACCTTAACATTTCCATTCGCTCTGGGAACCAACCTCTCGAAGTAGTTGCCGTAGATATACTCGGGGGAGTAACCGTGCTCCTCGTCGAACATCATGATGTGGCCGTGCCACTCCCAAACCCTGTAATCGGAGCCCTTCTCCTCATGAAACCCAACGCAGATGTGGTGGTCGCGCACCGTAACGGCCTGCCCCGAATTCGGCTTCAGGGAATCCGTGTTCCCGCTCAGGATCACCTTGATGATCTCCCTCTCCAGCTTCGACTCTTCTTTCGCGAGCTGCGACCTGGCATCGTCGTTTTGGTGGCCGAACCCCTCGTTGTCGTTTTCATCGTCGTCGTCGTCGTCGAGGGTGTTGGCGGCGTCGAAGAGGAAGTCCTCGAGGGACTGTGAGATTAAGGGGTTGACGGGGGCGCGGAGGTGGAGCCTGTCCATGAGGGTCTGGAGGAGGAGGTTGTCCAAATTGGAGGAGTTGGAGTTGTTGTTGTTGAAGGAGCTCATGGTGTTTGATGAGAGTTCTGAATGAATGAGTGAAAAAGAAGGGTTTTATACACAGAGAGAGAGAGAGAGAGAGAGAGAGAGAGAGAGAAAGAGAGAGGGAGGGAGAGGGAAGAGTTTGTGTGCTTATTGACCTGAGAGAGAAACGGAACGGAAAGGGTTTACGCCTTGATCGTTTGTACGCCCTTCAGCGCCCACACAACTCCCACCGCCAGATATTTGTGCTAACGAGTTGCTTTGGCTTGGTTGGTTAATGGTTACGTGAGGATATGTGATAGACGGCAATTCGTATTGGGCCTGGCCTACCCTTTAGCAACTTTATGGGTTGCACTTGTACCAGGGGGAAAAAAAGGTATTTCTTGAATATAAATTCATCACAAATTTCGACCAAAATTTTTTTTCTCACACAAGTATCCGTGGTGGTTGTCCCCTAAAAAAGAAACATGGTTTTTCGGTGCGTAAACAAATACGTGGTTGATGCAATTTTTCTTTTTGTTTTCTAGAATATTTACTTTCGCATACATGTAGATGTGACACTAATCTCTTACAAAAGGAAGTTAGATAAATTTTAAATAAAATTTAGAATTTAATTTGTATATACGGTAAAGATAAAAATCATACATATTTATTTATATAATAGCATATAATTGGATGATAATATAATATCATCATACATATTTACATATATAATAACATATAATTGGATGATAATATAATATCAGTGTATATAAATTAAATTATAAATTTTTACCACATGTTTGATTAGGTTAAATTTTAGATTTACTAAAAAAATCTGGCAATAAAATTTTAATTATAAATTATTTTAAATACAAAATAAGTTCATTCATATACATTATTTACCAAAAATATTCATATATAAATTAAACCCAAAATTTAATCATAGTTAAACTATCTACGCCGAATATTAAATGTCTTAATTAAATGTATTGATAAATTAATTGTACTATTATATAAAATTTAACATCTGTAAACTTCAAATTCAATGAATTAAATAAATTGCATTAATGGCAATAAATTATAGACTTCCTACTTATACATAATTTCTTTACAAAATGTAAATATTTTCCCTTTTTACTGTAACGTTTGAGAGAAAAGTAAGGCGAGAATATAAAACTAGCCGAATTTGGCATTAAGCAGTGCAGAGATCAGAACACTTGAAATTAAACGCTAACGTCTGTAAAATAAAGCACGTGTTGAGAGACATGTACATGCGACTAGATTACAAAGCCTTTTATCTTTTCGCCATAATCATATTGCTAATTACTAAGAAAAAGACAGTCATTAAAAAGATGCGTTTTCCGATCAACAGGACGAGACGACCAAACAAATCAGTAGGTCTGCGTAAACGACTAACGCCTCAAGCTCTCCACTATGTAGTCCGCATACAGAGTCCTTCACAATGAAGAAAGAGGTTATATCAGCAAAGGACACGTGCTTTTTTTTTTTTGTATGAGAAAGTGTTATTTAATTAGAATTATGTAAGCATAAAAAAGAAAAGTAAAACCAAACTCTCGGAGAATATGAAAAAGAAACAGAATTTAATTAATTTTAAAACCTATTCATAAGAAATGGTGAGGAAATAGGGAGAATTAAATAAATAAAATCCAAAACTTTTGAACACATACAGTTTCTAGATTAGCCAGGGACTCGAGTAAACAAATGGTAAATTGTGTGCGAGTGATATGAGTGTTGCTTACATGGAGTGCTTGATTGCTTCAAATGCGGTTGAGGCAGGCAGAAAGTCGTTTACGGCGACTTCCTTGTTCTCATTCTTCTTGTCTAATTCATTATGAAGGAAAAGTAAAATATATTTGATGTGCCGCACTTAACGGAACAATTACCAATGTATTCAATCGTGTCTATAGATGTTAAATAGGAAAGTGTAAACTAAATAATAGAGTTTGAATTTTCAGAAGGATACAGTCTTCGAAAAAACGACGGATCTCAGCTAAACGATGTGGAGGAAGCTCCTTGATATCGTTGTAATGTCGATACTCAGGATCATCAGCACAGACAGCAATTATTTTGTCATCTTTCTCACCCTGCATTTCGTTAGAATAAATGGTTGCTCAATATTCAATGACCAAAAGAGGAGTTCTTGCCATGTGTGAAAATGGGAATGGCTAATATACCTGATCTATCATGGGCATGAGACCAATAGCTTTGGCACGAAGAAAGCACCCTGGAAGAACTGGCTCCTGTCCAAGTATCAGCATAAGGTTTAGCCACAAAAAAAGCATATATAACACAAACTAAGATACATCCAATAATAAGATGATAAGATCTATAGTTGTATGATTTGAATAGAAGACTTTATTCATTAGCTGAAATTGTGAAATAATGTACATTTGCATATTGATATCACCTTGACATGGTTAAACTCTGGATCGCCGGAGGATAGGTTAGTAAGAAAGGTGAAGTCCAATGCTTAAAAAGGATTATAAAATTGTTAAAATTACTTCATTCGACGCATGAGATGCGGACAATTGCGGGAGCATACACACATTAATGAAGTTTGAATGCTTCCATGTGAAAATATACATGATGCACACTGATTTTACAACGAAATGTGGATATTATGAACAGACTAAATACCTGCATAATAACCAAGACATCCATGGGATCACTGTCCTCACAAATAGTACGTGGGATAAACCCGTAGTTGTGGGGATACACAACTGATGAGTAAAGTACACGATCGACCTGTACAAGATTCATGTTCAGCAATAAATCTCACAAACAACTCTACAAGTGAAAATAACTCAGCAACCATTATTCTAACCTTAATAAGTCCCGATTTTTTGTCAAGTTCATATTTCACCTTGCTTCCTTTCCCAATTTCAACCACCTACAATATTCAGCCACATTGCTTTACGAAATTGGTCAAATCTAATTTTAGGGGAAAAAAATTCCTTATTTTACATCCTTTGAAAAAAAATAAAAACTATTACGGCGTAAGTGCACAACTTAAAAAACATAATTGTATGCTACTAGAGGGACGATCATCAAATGTTGAATGAAAAAAAAATTGTATTAATATTCAGGCAGGTAAACTGCATAGGATAGTCATGTATGCTTACACAGTTGAAGATCTGTGGAGCTCCAGGTCCTGCATGGAGGAGAAATCACGGTTAGCTCGGCAACACCAACTAAGAAAACACGCGGAGAAGCAGAGCACATTGTGACTGAAGTACTAACATGTCACAGTTTTTTCACCACGTTGCTGAATGCTTACCTATCTCAAGGTCATGCCAAGGGTGTGCAGCAACAGATCTACTGGTCATGGATGAAATGATCCTCTCATTAAGAGGTGGGTGCAAGGAATAAAGAGGTATGGGAACCTTTTCTGGAGTCTCAATGGGTGGAACCATATCTGCAGCCTGAAACCACGATCAACAATATAATACTTACTTAGATATGCATCACTACATGGGAACATAATCTCTCTGAATTTCATCTATATGCTTAAAAATATAAAAGTATTTCTAATTTGGCCTTTCTGGGATTACCCCAAGCACGCTATCAGAAAGATAATATTATAATGACACCATAAAAGTTAATCATAACATTATACGGTTGCAGTTAGGTGTTAACACTTACATTTTCGGTTTCCGTCACGATTTCAGTCATCGCTGCTGGCACCTTAGGAATACCCTTCTGATAGTGAAGAAAATATATCAGCTCCAAAGAGCATCATCGATACCTTTTATTTATAAAGCACCAATACAATAACGAAGGACCGTAAAAAGATGTTTAAAAAATTAAAAAAAATCTCTGCAACATTTTCCTTTTCCGTTTCCAAAACGTTTTTTTACCGAAGAAAGAAACAGAAAAATAGAAAGAAACTGCAGGAAATAGAAACACCAAACGGACGCAGATCTCCGAAAATCAAATCAAATCCACAAAGGTTAAACATAACAGAGACTTTTTTGTGTTACATGAAAGAACAGAGTTTAGCTGAAAAAAAACGCGATTCGCCCCCTAAAAAAATAAAATCAGGTGAGCAGTTGTCCACGTTTTCAGATTCAAGAATCGAAAAAAAAAAACTAAAAATAAAACTAAAATACGAGAACAGAAACAGTGGCTCCCCGGCACAGTAAAAAGGAATCGATCGGGTTCATGAGCCAACACAAAATCAAACCCAACCAAAAGAGAGTAACACAGTGAAAGCAGCAAATAGGAAAAAAAATTGCTCACCAGCACAAGATTAAGGTCTGTTACGGAATAAAGCGAAGCGAAAGAAGCACAGATCTCAAAAAGACACAGAACGAAGAGTGAATGGTAGTGACTTGTGACTTTGTGTTGTGTTGTGTTGTGTCGTGTCTACAAAGCAAAGAGAGATGACTCTATATATATGCTGAAGGGGAAAGAAGGAGGCTCACGCCTTCCCGCTCTGTTTGCTATTTGTTGCCATTATAAAAGCGATGAAGAAGGAGCATACACAAAAGCGGAAATAAAATAAATAAAAAGAAAAAGAAAAAGAAAAAATCAAAGTAAGGAAATTCTTTCCTTGGAAAAAGAATTGAGAGGAGAAAGAAAAATGGGGTTGGAACCAAAAGGGAATGCGTATATTCTGCAGAAGCGAATAACTCGTGCCTCCAGCTAAGTTGAAGGAACACGCGTCCTCTGCTGATTGGGTGTCTGTGATTTAGGAGTGGACCCACCACTTGACGGTGACGGCCATCCTAACGGTCGTGCGTTTCAACTCGGTTTTAGATGGTTAGTTTTTGTGCCAAAAACACAGAAGGATATTCGTCAGCCGTGGTGGGATCAGGTGTGGGCGCGCATTCAATTGTCAGGTCCTGAGGACAAACTCCGGAGTCGCCATGTCATACAGTGATGAACTTTGAATTCCCGTATGCCATATGCTGAGCGCAAATTATATTTTAATTTAAGTAAATAGTTTTCTTCTACGGGACTTTGTTCTCTCATTGTATAAAAGACGAGAGAATTCTCTAATTAAAAAAATCATATTTTATCCCCATAAAAAAAATCATATTTTATCAAAAATTTAAAAGTAAATTGTGATTCAAAAAAAAACACTCTACCTATAACATCAAAAATTTAAGAGTTTAATTAATATATATTAATAGTATAAAACTATTTTATACTGTCAATCAATAAAAATAGGAAAAATTGAGAAATTATAATAGGTTTCTCATTATAATAGATAGTTATTTGTGTAAATTGGCACTTTTCACTATTTTTATTGGTTGACAATGTAAAATTATTTTACACTGTTAGTATATTTAAATTAAATTCAAAATTTAAATCCTAAAGTTATTATTTTATAAGTACCTCCACTATGATGTTCAATTCTGCCTAGACTTTCTACATATTTATCAGAAGTGTAAGAGCTCTTTTTGGCCCTACGGGTTCGAGAAGACCATTCAATTGGCTTGGATTTGCAATAAGACCATCCATTTTTTCAATGTTTGTCACATTAGTTTGACATCAAAATTTTGTAACATCAACCGTATTGTAACTCAAGTCGAGTCAACTCATTATTAAAGAAAAACTCTCTTAGTATAAATATTTTAATTTATAAAACTCAAATTTAACACTTGAACCGACAAGATATTAACAACTTTTTATCATTCATTTAATATATATATTCTGCTAATGATACTTTGTTGTTAATGCTTCAAGTGTGAGACTTATGTTGTACAAATTTATCAATATAAATAAATAATGATCGTTATCAAAATAAATAATACTTATGATCTAACTTGTGTAAATTTCATTTTTCACGTGGAAAAACTGATTCATTTAAAAAAAGAAAAAAATAAAAAAAGGAATTTACACTATACAAATATTATGCGATTTCACCTCCGTTAGCACTCCTAAAGTACTATATTTTTTGCCGTCCTTTTTACTCACTTTTGACTGTTGACCCCAATATTATTAGCTATTAGAAAAAGATGTTGAAATGTCAAATGAACTTGGGATGACTAAGATGTTTGATGCCAAACTAATTGATGGAACGCAAGGAGGGGGAAACCGTGGTCCAGAGCCGTAGAGGCCACCACCCAATTCATGAAAGAAGTGGCGTGGAAGCAAGGAGAAAGTCTGAATTATCGCATTCATTCGCCCCTTCTGTCTTGTTTCAAACAATCTTTTTTCCTTCGTGGAAATGTTGTAGAGAATTGAAGGGAGATGGTGAGATCCTAACATGAATGAATATCACAAAAATTAGATATAACACATTAATGAATGTCCATCGGAAGAATTAGAACTCAGCTTTTAAAGCATATTACAAGTTTTGAACATTTTTACGAGTGGTCTATCAATTAATGAATGTTTTATCAGCAGAAATAAAAATAAGATTTTTTTTTTACAAGAAAAATAAGATATTTTATATTGAAAAGAAAACAACTTTTGAGAAAATTACATTGGCCTACCGACATTACACTTATCTCCTAATAAACCTGGTCAAGTATTAGACTTTTCATTTCACGGACTTCGCCACGTTTGGCTTGTTGTATCCCTCGAGTTGTCCTCTATCATCATTAGTTTCTTATTGGCCTGGTCATTTCTTACTTCGATGTGTTTTATTCCTCCGATTCTACGAGACAGGAAGTTCTTAAAACGTTTATGAATAATAATGAATATAAAGTCAGGCTCAAGGAGAATTACAAGGTTTTGACGTGAAAACTAATTATTAAACAGTAGCATTTAAAATAATCACCCTCAAACAATGAATTTTGAATGTTCACCCATGTTAATTAAACACCATTGATTGAAATGGTTAATATATCTCGTGGCTATCATTGATAGTAGTAGCTAGTGGTGAGAATACATGAATTTGGAGTAATTGTACTCCATTGAGTTATCCGTTATCTTTCCTAAAGTAAAATTAACATTTGAGTAAATTTACTCATAAAGGCATGAAAATGTATTTTAATTTCAATTTCAATACCTATTTCACAACTCTTTCTATACAAGTCACTGATTCCCTTCTCTCTCTCTCTCTCTCTCTCTCTCTCTCTCTCCAATCCTAATCCCCATCCTGTTCAACCTCCCACCAAGAACAACCTTTGCGCCAACAATTGTGGCCTTTGGTAACTCGCCATAGCAAAGGAGAAGAGAGGCAAAATTGGCGCCTATAGGGAGCTCCGGTGAGATAGGCATGTTGGTGGTGTGGGTTCAATAGCGAAGGACAAAGGATCTGGAGGTGCAACATGATGCATGGCTGAGGCAAGAGGCAACGTAGTTGCAATTAATATCAATGGGTTGTTCTAGCCCTGCGTTGGTTCAAAAATAGTGGCAAAAAAATTGAACTATTTTCTTTCTTCCCCCCACCCCCTTCTTTTGCAATTTGTAAATTTATTGTTTGGTTCATCTTTCCATTGTGATTTGCAATTGCAAGCTTCATCCCTTTTTTTTCTTTTCTGGTTTTGATTGATTTTTGGTATGATTTAATGTGTAAGCGTTGTTGGAAAATGAGTTTTTTTGTATGCTGTAAGGTTTCATTTAATTTATTGCAAAAGAAGGATTGATGGATGATGGTGTAAGAATGAGGGTGACACAAAGAAGAGAAGTGGTGGGCAATGTAGGTTTTACTCGAAAAAGTGAGAAAATGGAGTGTGGTGGCAATCATTGGAAAATTTGATGAAAGATGGGAGATAAAATAGTCTTTCAAAATTATTGAATAAAAAATATCAAAATAAAAAAATTGGTTATAAGAGATAAAATTAGGTGAATATTGAATAGTTATCTTTTGAGGATGAACAATTTTAACGTTACCTTATTAAACTCTGCAGGTTTCAAGTTTTAGTTGGAACAAAGCAATAATCTTATTTGCCGATCTCAAAGTTTAATTTATATATGCGACTTTCTATGAATAATGATACACACTTTTTCTTATGGGCTCTCTGAATTATCGTACTTAATATGTGTTAATCAGCAAATGTTTCCTTGCCTTTGTATCCAAAACAAAAATACCTTTACAAAAATGATAAATTTAAATCGATACTGCTTGTCAAAACTTTGATTTTTCTTTTCGGATTCTCTCATCACAATAATTTCCGCACCAAAATGATGTATGACTATTATCATGGGCAGTGCGCTTGTATTATAATGGTGCTACGTACTGTTTCTCACACTACATTTAGAGAGAATTTCCAAAAACACAAAAAGTCTTCACGATATAATTGAAATTTGAAAATCCGTACATATATAGTCGGCTATCTTCGTTGAGGTAAATACAGGATTGAGGGAAGAATTCAGATAAAACTTGTCGGGTCACAGCATCAATAAACTGAAATAAAGTTAGCAAAACTCTATAGATTTAAATCATCAAAACAATATATGATATCAAACTAGCTAGTTTCGAATTAAACTTCGACCAAATAAGAATGATTTTATTCAAATTCAAATTAATATGAATCCACTCAGTACACAAGACTTTTTCTTACACTATGTCATATAACTAATGTATAAACGATATATTAGATAAAATAAACTGGAAAAGAGAGTAACAATGTTCTTTACTTCTTGTACCTAAAAAACAAGGTTCAATTCTTATCACGAACACAAGAAGTGAACAAGCGTTAAAAGAAAGCACAAGAAACCGAAGTTTTATACTTTATACCAAGCGTCAAACGGCGTCCAAGTCGATGCTATTTTTTGTCAACTGTTAGGATGAAAGTAAATTGTGAGTGTTTGATTGTCCTTTGCGTAGCGAATATTGAATAAAAGTTAAACAAAGGGAAATCCGTAATCGGGAAACAGAATCGTGAAGCACCTGCTCCCGCACTATGTGTAGGCAAGATAGGCACAGCAATGTTGGCAGATGGCAATTTCTTGCTTTTGTCTTTCACGAATATGATGTTAATCAAAGTTAAGGAAATCGGATCAGGTATCAAATGAGTCAAGGTTGGGTTTAAAAATTTAGAGATACAGTATATTTAAT
Organism: Pterocarpus santalinus; assembly: GCA_031439595.1. Taxonomy (NCBI): domain Eukaryota; kingdom Viridiplantae; phylum Streptophyta; class Magnoliopsida; order Fabales; family Fabaceae; genus Pterocarpus; species Pterocarpus santalinus. The sequence continues at coordinate 68,525,568 of CM062532.1, forward strand.
CAAGATTTGATTAAAAAAAAAAAATATATATATATATATATAGTTAATTAAAAAATAAAAAAATATATTAAATTATTAATAATTTCATAATTAATATAAAATAATATTTATTATGAGATATTTTATTAAATATTTTAAATATAAAATTTATTTATTTATTTATATTTCTTTTAAAAAATATTCACAGACAGTATAGTAATTATTTTTAATTTTTAAATTTTAAATTAATTTAATAATATATAACAAATAAATATACTAAAATAATCAAGACTAAAAAAGAAATAAATTTTTATTTTGACTGAACTTCCTTTTTTTATAAAAAATATAATGGCATTTTTACCAATTTTTTTTTTTAAAAACAAATTAGTTAACCAATTCGACCAGTCCGATTCACCAATTTTTTCCAATTTTGACCATATCCAATTTTATGATAAAAACTGGATTGACCTAGGGTCTCGGTGGACTGGTCCAATTGGTCAGTATGATCCAGTTCTCTTAACAGTTATTTTGATGTCTTCCTAAAGCACAAGCATTGTGTGTGATATGGTAGGACTTTGATTTGACTATCCAGCAATATGCCATTCATTAGCAATACCAAGTCTTCGAGGCTTTTACTATATTTTATGTTTTTGTTATATCTCAAACTAATATAGACCCCTACAAGTTGGCTGTTAAGATAGTCCAACATATCTTTTAGCCCGTCTCACGGTCTATTATTTATATCTATTAGATCTAATTTGAATGGCCCAGATTTAAAATTATAATAATTATATAAAATTATTAAAATTAAAATAATATTTTTAAAGTTACAAAAATAACCTTCATTCAATTCCTAATTTTCCATCCAATCATTCACCTTTCTCCACTTTCATCTCACCTCACCACCACTAATCCTGGCGCCCTGTTGTGATAGTTATTGCCAGTGCTAGCCCCTTGCTGTTTTTGGTGCTTTATGCTTGACATCCGCTCTCTCATGTCCTTTATCTTCTCCACCAAATTTAGTACCTCCTCTTTTTCAGCTCCTATAGAAAATCCCCTTCAAAGACCTAGTTCTAGGTTTTTTGATCGGTTGGATTTCTGTGTTTTAGGCAAAGCTATATAGTTCGTAAATGTTATACATGAGAAAGTATACCTCATAAATGCACTCGTGAGTGAACCTCATCCACCATGAATGTATATGTGACATTTAGATTTTGATCTCAGAGTATTTCACCCTTTCCATGCATACCCAGGTCTCCCATCAAGCACCCTTTTAAGCACCAATTGCCCTTTTCAACCAAGCTCAAGGAAAAACCTGAGACTACTACACTCTCGGTGACAACAAAAAATGCACGCATTGAAGGGGTGAGTGGCGGGCTAAACTCATAGCTTCTTATAACCTTGACTTTGTACACTCTCGTAGAAGGGTTTGTGTAGCTTTTGCTGAAGTAGTTGGATCACTACTTGTTCAAGGTCAGGGTGGTGAAGGATGAGAAGAGTGGGTGTTGAAAGAAAAAAAAGTAAATGGGGAGAATGGAAGATTTGAAGGTAAAAGAGAGTTAATTTAGCAGTTTCAAGAGTTGTGAGGGTGGACTATGAAAAAGTCCAAAACATATGTGGGACTATGTTATTTGAAATCCCGAACAATTTAAACCAAATCACCAATCTTCCATTACTTTTGTGCTTGGTAGACATGTGAAGGTGGGTCGCAACCTATTATTTTTCACACCCTTTTTACATTTCTAGCAACCTATGTGCTGAGGAAGAAAGCTTCATGGTTCATCTTACATTTTATGTGAATCTCAAGCCATTTATTTGTTTGTCAATTGGCATCTTCAAAACCACACCTACCCTATTTATTCCCTAATTGTTCTTTAATTATCATTCATGATCTCACTCCCAAAATAAATATATAAAAAAATTTATATTAGAAAAGTTGAGAGAAACCACTATACGAGAATCTCATTGAAGAAAGAGAAAGAAGAATGTTATCCAATTTAGAATCTCATTCACAAGTAATAAAGAATAAGTAAGTATTGTTCTCATGAAAATTGTTAATCAAATACCAATTTGTTTAGAACAGTGACAATTTGGGCGATTGAAAATATGAAAATTGAGAAAAAAATAAAATAAAACAAAATATGAATAGGAAACAATAAAAAAAATAGGTGTTAGGATATAATTTCACTTGATTTCTCAAATTATGCATTACTTAATTAAAATCTAATTCCTAATTGAATTAAATTACTAGTTGAATTCCTCAAAGCATATAATTATAATTCAATGGCTTGATATTGTAATCGTCTTAAGATAAATTGAATAAATTAATATCTTAATATTATTCTAAACTTATCATAAAAATAAAAAACAGGAATTTTTATGATTACATAAATAAGTACTTCTATTTCTAGCTATTCTAATTTATGACAATTTTTAGATTGACTTATTTTATATAATTAATTGGCATTCAACAATATAAAATTATAGAACATTCAAACGTATGGCCAATTCCAATGAAGTATTAAGAATGCTAAAAATCACTCAATTAATTGAAAAAGAAAATTAAATTAAAAATCAGGAACATATAATTTGTTCTACCAAGCTTTATCATCCTAACACATAAAGAAAACTAAAGAAACAAAGAAAAGAATCTAAACCATAGAAAAGTCATCATTCTTGGTCTTGGTCTTTCTCTCTCTTTCTCTAATTCTCCTCTTTTCTCTAAAAAATTACAATTATTTATAAAAGAAGAAAAATAATATTTTCTCTTCAAGTCAAATCTTTAGATTAAATCTTTATTTACTTCTCTTCCAAATCTTTTTCAAATCTTCATTAGAATCATTTTCCTTTATCTTTTCATCCACTGATGCTATTTTTATCCTACATCCAAACAAATTTGTTGAGAATTTTTATCTATCAAATATAAAATAATTATATTCTCATTGATAGTATTCATAAAATAAATTTATTAAAAATAATTAGAAAAATTATGACGTTAAAGATAAATCTAAAAATAATTAACACAAAAATATAAAATTAAAATAATATATTTTCACTATATATGAAATTATATTATGATGGATCAGCTTTGACCAATTTTTTTTTTTTGTGTAAGGATATATATTTGGAACTAAAACTTTTTGTTCTATCAAATTAAAGTTCAATATTCTAATCAACTTGGAGCGATGGGCCCCGTAGTTTATCAAATTCACCTTGTGTCTAAATCAGGGTTGAATGCAACGCGGTTCCCAAATTTTCGCTTCACGGAGTTTAATGACAGTTCGCAGCTGTTTGGACAAAGCGAATGTGTAACTTATTAATTCGGTTTTTTTTTTTTTTTTCGGACAGCTGAAATATCAAGCTTAAAAAAAATCTCTTGTACAGTTTTATGGAAACAATAATTTCATACTTACCGTCAGTATTTCTATTGCTGGATATTCAAACATAAAAAAACTTATAGTTATTTATAAGTTATTTTTCATACAAAATATTTTATCAAAAGCTCTTTTCACATGAAATATTAATAAAATATATTTAACAATTTTGAGATATTAAAAAATTGTACTCTACCCCAATTCATTATGAATGTGTTTGATTGGTTTTTATTGAGAAAAAGCATTTTTTTAGAAAAAGTGCTTTATAAATTTTTAAGTGTGTTTAGATATAACTTAAAAAAATATTTATAAAAAAAAGTTAACCTATCACTTTTTTTTTACAAAAAAATCCTTTCCTATAAGATTTTAAGATCAAGTATTGTAGATAAAAAATTATATATATTAACGTTAAAAAAACTTTATCTTATAATAGATTGATTTGACTTGAAATATATTAATTAAAGTTTAGTGGGTTTTGAGTAATGATAGTTTAGGCAAAAAAATAAATAATTTTAGCTTAAGAAAATTTTGTACCTTTTTATTAAATATAGGTAAATTATGGAAGAATATTTTTTTATGTGCAAATTATGCATAATATAGTCATGTGTTTCACCATTGAATTTTTATCTTTTGAAGATGACATGATCAACAGTAAAAATATACAAAAGAGCAAATCCTGGATAATGTGCTTATGAGAGGATCCTTTCATATAAGAAATTAATTAATTTAATTGTAGCCTAAGTGTATATTTGGGAGATTTAAATACAGTAGAAGGAGATAACTAACAATAGAATGGAAAGAAGAGGCAAGAAATAGAATATAAAGATATATGTCATTCTCTTATTTGGCAATATAATAAAAAAGAAAAGGAAGAGCTTCCACTAAAAATCATTTTATTTCTTTCTTGCATCACAATTTGGAAGGATAAAAAGTGGAGTTTTGAATGGGAAGGGGGAGATACATCGCCCCTCCTTTACTTTTCCATTTCTTTATTTAAAATTGCTTCCAAACACATTTTAATTAAGTTTGTGTTTCTATTTCTTGTCACCTTTCCAAACATGGCTTAAAGTACCAAATTGGTTTAGCAATTAAGCAAAACTGGGTCGTATCAGTTGTCACACATGATGGACCCAGTCACAACGAGAGGGTGTAATCAAAGGGCTAATAATTGAGTTGAGTCACAGTCAGAGTGACTGTTGTAGTGTACATCAGAAACTAGAAATAAAAACCTTTTCTTTTCTTCCAATTCAACGCCCGACCGGTGCTGAGGCACACGCTTTCCCTCTTCATCCCCTTCTCCCCATTTCCCATTTAGATCTCAAACCTTTTGCCTCAGCTCCCTCCGCAATCCCCGTCTCTTTTGGTATTTCCATTTTCCCCTCTATTTATTCACTTCATACTTCACGATTTGTTACTATTTTTTTTTAAAATTTTTTTTTGCATAAAGATCACATAAATATATAACATATATCTTTTTTATTATAATTAATTTTATTCACGCGTCGCTGGCAGGGAAGCATCGGCCTTGTTGGTTTTCGATGGCCGCTCCACCTGCTAGAGCTCGCGCCGATTACGATTACCTAATAAAGCTTCTCCTAATCGGCGATAGCGGTACGATTTGATCCCTCTCTTTCATCTCATGCTTCTTCAGCTATCATGCTATTTCTGATTCCTTTTTTTCAATTTCGTTTTCCTTTTTCTCTTAACATGTATTCTGATCTCGAATGTGAGAATCGTCGCCGCATTAGTTGCCTCCTGATTTGTGATTTTTCAGCGGTTGGTACTTATTATATGAAAGGGAATGCGAAGATCTTAGGCTTTCCATCCACTGCTAGATTCGTTTTTATTATTTTATTTTGTTTTGTATTTTTAGCTTGAATTGCTGGTGTCAGTATCATCAGCTTGCTAGACAGTTTGATGTTACCTTTGCGAGGACTAGGAGCTCTTGAAATTAAATCACCGCACCCTTCAATTTTATTTTTGTTCTGTATAATTTTTATCTTTAAAAAATTATCTCTTAACCTGCCATGCAAGTGGTAACAAATATTTAGAGTGAATGTGTCGATGTGAGGAATGTAGGCAATATCTGATTGGCGTTGAAATTACCACTAGTTGCGCGTTATCATCATGTTTACCACGTTACGGAATTGGCAGCTATCAACAGTGATGTTCTTGGAGACCTTTTATGTTTTTTTTATTTGTCATCTTGTTGGTTTTATTGTTTTTAGGTGATTAATGTTGTACATTGTACTTGGATCTCATTGCATTGTTTGCATTCGCAGGTGTAGGTAAAAGTTGCCTTCTGTTGCGTTTTTCAGATGGGTCTTTTACAACTAGTTTTATCACTACCATTGGGTAGGTGTCTTTTGCTCGATCCCATCTTCTTGTCGCTTTCTTTTGTCTCTACCTGTCTTAACATTAGGATTATGTATTTATTCAGATTTAGTTACAGTTAGCAAGTTCAGTAAGGGTGTGTTTGTTACATGGTAGTTAGGTTGGTTGGCAAATATGTTATTTTTGTTGCATTGATGTGTATATATACAGCTCTCAGATTACTGAGCTAACAATTGCAACAGAATTTCCAACCAGCCTAACTTCTATCTAACAAACACACCCAAACTGAACTTACTAACTGTAGCTAAATCTGAATGAATAAATAAATAAATAAATACATGATCCTAATATTAAGAACCTGTAACGCTGAGATGACTCTATCTTACTAGCGTGGGTTATCTTTCTTCAGCATTGATTTCAAAATAAGGACCATAGAGCTTGATGGCAAGCGAATCAAATTGCAAATATGGGATACAGCTGGTCAAGAGCGGTTTCGAACTATTACAACTGGTTAGTGTATCATATTGAAAGCTTTTTCTCGGCATAACTAGGTCTAGAAGTTTAGAATGTTTAAGAGTGAGCTCGATCAAACTTTTAAACATTTCTATGTATAATGTTTACTTTTCATGTTGTTAATATTAAATTATGTATTTGTGTACTTATCTGTCCTTTTGTTCTTCCAAATTGGAGAGAAAATAATCTGAGTTGTAGATTTGATTTTTTCATGTCCTGACCAATTTTCGTTGTCAATTATATCATATATGCCTTATGATCTTGTCAGCTATTGATAACCCCTTATTTTTCAGCTTTGCAAAGGGTCAAAACTGGATTTGTACATAGCATGAGAGGTTTAAGAAGCTCCCTTCTATTTGGGGCATTAGGCAGAATGTAAAACAAATGGGTGCTACTGCTATAATAGGCAGGGTGGTTTGCATAGCTCTAGGGGAACTGTATTATCTTTGATACTGATGACTGAATGTAGGCTATTACTTATTGGGCGAAATAGACTTTCCCTTTATTCTCAAATCTGCTTAACCATTTAAGAATAAACTAGTCAGCTTTGACCTAGTTGGTTAAACTTTCAGTTGCGAATTTAAATGTTTCACCCACTTTTAAATTTTGCCATTCTACATCAAGTACTGTGCTAGTTCAGAATCAACTACTCACCTATTTTTGCATTGTTGTATGGCTAATTTTCTATAGAATGCATTGTTTGGTATCTTTCGTGAGTGTTGGGTGTGGCCTAAAGCTTTGGATCAGTTCTTGTTGACTAACTTTGTTGGTTTTGGGAAGAGGAAGGAAGCCAAATTTTTGTGACAGTGTGCTGTCTATGCCATTGTTTGGTGCATTTGGTTGGAGCGTAACTCTCGCATTTTTAATGGCAAGCATTTGGACAAACAAGTCTTGTGGGATAGGATTAGGCCTCTTGCTTTTGCTTGGTGCAAGGCGCACGATCTTTTTAGTGGGGTGTCTCTCTCAAATATGCAAAGAGATTGGAAAACTTTGTTCTTTTGATGTTTTTTGTCTATTCCTACTTTTTGTATTGAGTATTTCTTGTCCTCCTAGCTATTTGTAAAATTGTAACATCCTTCTCTTCTTGTTAATAATATTTCTTCTTTTATCCCCCAAAAAAAAAAAGGTCTTTAGTTCTTTCCAAAATGGCTGGCTGTATTGAGATGGCATGCTTTTTATTAGATTGTATGTGCAGAATTTCTCCAGCAGGTTGGCTATAGATTGTCCTTGAAAGGTTCTGGGTCTTTTAGATTTATCATGTAATCAATTGTCATTGTCCCCACTGTTTCCCTTAAACGATTACCAACATAAACTCCTTTAATGTATTTTTTTAGCACTATTTATGAATTTAATAGTATATTGTATGATGTTGCTTTATCTTTCAAATTTACATATTGATTGGCCTATGCTACCATTTCAAATATTTAAATTGTTAAGCTTCTCTCATAAGTATTAATCCTTCTTTTGCAGCCTATTACCGGGGAGCCATGGGTATTTTGCTTGTGTATGATGTCACTGATGAATCGTCTTTTAACAGTAATTTTTCCTTGCTCTATAAGCTTTTAAGTTATCTGTCATGCATCTTTTGTTATTTCCCCCACATATTGAATCTCCTCAAATGTGTGTTTCCTTAAAATTTTATGCATTAGTAGAACGCCTATTATTTTCAGTTAACTCAATTCTTCAACTTGACAATTTGGGGGTGCTTCCCATGCTTGCAATGGGTTTTTAAGTTCTTCTAGTGATAATCAGACTCATTTCATCTCATGTCCAGATATTAGGAATTGGATTCGTAACATTGAGCAGCATGCTTCTGACAATGTCAACAAGATACTGGTTGGTAACAAGGCTGACATGGATGAAAGCAAGCGGGTATGTCCTTGCTCGCTATCACTCTACCCTTGCCATCTTATTGGGAGTGCTTGCACACCTTTGTGTATATATGGTTTTCTATGCTGTACATGATTCCCAACAATATTTTCCTTAGGCTGTGCCTACTTCTAAGGGTCAAGCTCTTGCAGATGAATATGGCATCAAGTTCTTCGAGACTGTAAGTGGCACTCATTGCTCTAATTAAATTGGCATGTTCCTGATCTATTAATGCTAAGACTGTGCTTGTACAGAGTGCGAAAACAAATTTGAATGTGGAGGAGGTTTTCTTTTCAATAGCTCGGGACATCAAACAAAGACTTGCAGATACTGACTCAAAATCTGAGGTTTTGTTTTGAACTTTCTTACTAGTTATTATGGGTTATCTTGTGAGTGTGACTATTCTTGAACCGTTCTGATTGCCTTCCATTTGATTAAATGGGAGACTTCATCATGGATGTATTTGATTTCATTATTAAACCATTTTCTCTTCATTTCTCCTATAAGTTTTCATTTCGTTCTTTGCAGCCCCAGACAATCAAGATTAATCAACCAGATCAGGGAGCAGGGGCTGCTCAGGCTGCCCAAAAATCTGCTTGCTGTGGTTCTTAATGGGAAGCTTGGAGGCATACATATGACCGAGAAATTTAATTTTGTCAATGACTAAGTGATTAGTGCTTGTATTATTCTTATTTTTTTACATTTACTACTCATTGGGTGTGAACGGTAGATCTTCCCTATGTTGGGTTTGGGAAATTAATTATGTCAATTTGTTGTTGCTTTAATTCATTCTATTTTCAGGAGCTTGATTATACACGCCGTGCCTCTCTTAAAACCAAGAAGGCAAGAACCACAGCAGGCTTATGGTAATGGTGTGGTTCACGGTTATGGTATCGCCAAATTTGTGATCCTTTGCGTCACTAAGAATCAACCTTCAAACATGCCGTCCAACATCTACATCTGCTTTTCGTACTACCAAGTTTCTTGCAGGCATTACCTGACGCTTGAGCGAAACTTGGGTATTGTAGATTGCTCTAGCTTTGTTCAAATAACTTTTTTTTTTTCGATAAATACATCAAGAGCTCAACCCACAAGAGAGAAGCCAGGAGCAGAACCAGAACGAGTCATAAGATGTTCACAGGCAAGACAAAACAAAAAGGCATACATATGATAAATAGCACAAGTAAAAATCTTCTCCTGAGCACTTGGAGAAAAACACCTGCTGAAGCTTCATCAACCATAACGCAAACTCCCCAAATTCTTCTCTTTTATCAGTAGCTCGTATTAAAATCAGGTCCACCTCCATATTATCCAGCACAGAATCAAAACACCCATCAAAAGCTCTCACTCTCGGGACGCAGCAGAAACACATTTTATTGATATGCTTATACTTCAGAAGATGGTGGATAGTGACCCCTCTAGAGAAGTTGTTCGTCCAAGCACTAGCAGCTAAAGCTCATCTTATACCCCATCAAAACCAGAAACAAAATCAGAAAGGCTTGGTTTACCAATGGCACCATCCAATTTTCTCTCCCATTGTTGCTTCTATTGCCATCCTAATGAAGGCATCATCCCCTAGCCAAGCAGTAGTGCATATCATAACCACATCATAAAACAAAAACAAGTCAAGCATCACAATTGAGCTTGCCATATAACTAATATTCCATTTGCCTGTTCCAACCCCCTCAGCCACGCTTCAAGGCACCTATTCTGTGAGTTGCTAATTTGCACAACAGACAAATTTTTGAACCACTCTTTGGTATTTAGGAGACGGCTCCTTGTAAAGTGCAGCTCCCGTGCAGTCTTCATATCTCCCTTTAGCCAAGATTGAATAAGTTTTGAGTGAATTCTGATCTCTAGCTCGTACTCTGGGCAGCCAATATCCTCGAGAACAAATTGCATAAACTCCTACATTGCCATCTGCTTCACAATCGAATACCACCTCTTTGAAGTCATAGAGAAAACCTATTGGATCAGATTCCTTGCATGCAAAATATCCACCCACAGCACATATTTTTTTGTCAGGCATACCATGCTTCTGTCGTTATTGCATTCTTTCGCCTTTTGTAGTGCCTTGAATTGCTTGTCCTTTTTGCTGCAGCTAAAATTAACCTGTTTATTAACCACATTAGTGTCACTGTCCAGACCAGAGCACTTATTAACAGACCAAGAATGCCACCAATATTTGATTATCTCAAGTACTAATTGTAATCTAGCATCTTCTTTCTCAAAAACCACTTTGTTTCTCTATTTCCATAAAGCTCAAGCCACAGTAAATGACAGGGAGATCCAGCTTTTCTTTTTTGATCCCCTGAAGTCCACCTCCAGACTCGAATAAAGCTTGCAGGTTACATGGCATAGACCAGCTTAGATCACTCCAATTGAGCCAAAAACACCAAACTTGCCAAGAAAATTTGCAATGAGTAAACAGATGATCAATCGTTTCAGTATCTAAGTTACATAATTGACATCTCCCATCATTATCATGAATGATATTCAGCCTTATCAATCTGTCTTTTGTGTTTAGGTTCCCAGTAATGGCAAACCAGACAAGCATTTCTACCCTCGGAATTGTCAGCCCACACTAGATGATGTTGAAGATATGTAGTGATTGTGACTGGATCAGCTGCCCACTGGTTACCGCTCCAATGAAAGATCTAATCGAGTAAGCTCCTGAACTATGGAATTTCCACACCATTTGATCACGAGCACCTGCATTAGAAAAGACCTGCACAAGAGTGTTTGTAAATCCTCACGCATTACTCTCTCCCACTCAAAGAACTCCCTCTTTCATTGGAAATTCCAAACCCAGATCATCCCATCCCAAAAACTGCAATCAGCAATGACATGATTTTTTAGAGTAAAGATCACATATAATCTAGGGAACCTCTTACAGAGACATTGGTCCCCAATCCATAAATCCTCCTAAAATAAAGTGTTTTTTCCATGCCCCACCATCATCCACAGCTTATTCCTCACCACCTTCTCCACTTCCTTATTTGACTTCCATATATTGCTGATGGAATACCACAGACTCCCAGACAATATACACGCACTGCTCCAAATAGGTCTTCCAACGTCAATATCCTTGCAAGAACAAACAATTTTCTTCCACAGAGAGTTATTTTCATCCGAGAAGCACCACCACCATTTGAACAACATAGCGGCATTCTTAGCAATATGTCCCCAACTCCCAGACCTCCCGTAAATTTTGGAAGCTGAATTTGACTCCATTTGACTGTTGCTATTCTTGCCTTACCCGAGTTTTCCCCCCAGAAAAATATAGACTGCAATGAAATGATCTTTTTTGCAACAGATTTTGGCATCGGGAACAACCCCAGAAAATATGTTGGAAGGTTATTAAGCACTGATTTGATAATGACAATTCTTACCAGCTTTAGATAACAATCCTGATTTCCAGCAACTCAATTTCTTCTGAACCTTGGAAATGATTGGTTTGCAAGTATCAATCCTCTTTGGGTTGGCACCAAAAGTTATGCCTAAATATCTAATAGGCCGAGATTCCACTAAGCAGCCCAAGCATTTTTTCATCTTAAGCACCTTCACTTAGTAGTTTAAGGGAATGAGCGCAGATTTATCATAGTTGATAGATAAACCTGCCTTATTCCAATATACTCCAAAATATATTTGTAGTTTCTGATAGTTCTCACCTTTGCCGGGCAAAACAACACCGTATCATCCGCGAATTATAGATGAGATAATTCTACCTTATTCTTCCCAACTGTGAGTCCTTCAATTGACCCCAAATCTTTCGCCTTACCTATCATCTTGTTAAGAACTTATACAATCAACACAAATAAAAATGGTGACAATCGATCACCTTGCTGAAGACCCTTATGCAGGGAGAAGGGCTTGGCAGGGGACCCATTGATCAATATTGACATAGATGTCGTGGCCATACACTCCTATATCCATTGTCTCCAAGTTTCTCCAAAGCCTATTCTCTCCAAAACATGGTCAACAAAACACCATCTCCTTGAATCATAGGCTTTTCTAAAATCCAATTTAACAATCACCCCTTGTTTTTTGGACTTTTTAAGCCAATGCACAGTTTCGCATGCAATTAAAGCTCCATCTAGTATTTGCCTATTTTCAACGAAAACTGATTGAGTTTCCCCAATGAGCTCTCCCATTACCGATCTAAGCCTTCTCGCCAATATTTTAGATATCACTTTTTACACACAACCCACCATGCTAATCGGTCAAAAGTCCTTTATTTCATTTGCCCTTTCAAATTTATGAATAAGAGTAACCCAAGTCAAGTTAGTATTCTTGGGTAAAGAGCCTGACGAAGAAACTGGATACCATCTGCAAGAAGTCCTTCCCTACCACATCCCATGTTCGCCTAATAAAGTTCATATTATATCCATCCGGCCCCGGAGCTTTCAAAGGCTCACAAGACCATACTGCATTCTTGATCTCATCAGTAGTGGGAAAACATTCCAGCTTAGCTGCATCCTCGCTAGAGATTTTTTGAACCAGCCCTTCTTCAAACTTGATAAATGGAAAATCTTTTTGATGGCATAGCATTTTGAAGCATCTTCGGACTTCTAATTTTATTCTTCTTGGATCCTTGCACGATCTACCATTGATTCGAAGCTCCAAAATCTGTTTCTTTCTTCTCTTTATGGTCGCCATTGTGTGGAAATATTTTGAATTCCTATCCACTTCCTTCATAAACTTATCTCTGGTAAACTGGTTCCAGAATTCCACCTTCCTTCTATACTAAACTTCCAGCTAGCTTAACAGAGCCCTTTTTCTCGCTATTAGCACTTCATCGATCTCCCACTCCTCCAAACTCTTATCAACTTTCACCACTTCATTTTCAAATCTTTCAATGATCGTGTGTATGTTCCTAAACACGTCTTTGTTCCATTTTCTCAGTGGAGCCTTCAGTAGCTTCAATTTTTCTGAAATTGGCAACCTTCCCATTTTCTTCCATTCTACCTCAGCCAATTTTCAGAATGATGGATGGGAAAACCACACATCCAAAGACCTAAAAGGTTTAGGCCCACAGTTGAAATGTTCCGATTCCAGCAGTAATGGCACATAATCCGATTTAGAGCACTTCAGGCGCCATAACTTCATGTCAGGAAACTTGGTACTCCATAGTGGATTGGCCCTAATTCTGTCCAACCTACCATAAGAGCTTCCTCTTCTCCAAGTAAATTTCCTTCCAATTAATGGAACATCAACCGAGTTCACATCTTCAACCCACTATCTAAAGTCTTCCATGCTTCTGGTGAAGTTCGAATTACCACTCCTTTCCCCTACATTTAGCACCTCGTTAAAGTCCCCCATCATTAGAAAAGGGGCCTCCAGGTTATCTCTGACATCCATAAGTTCCTTCCATAGCTCACATCTTTCATTGGTTCAGAGTGGACCATAAACTAATCCTATTGCACATATGAAATTGACTTGGGTAATTATTCCCTTGACACATATCCACCTGTTTCCTTTCATTACTGATTCCTGCTGAATCAAATCCGGGTCCCATGTGCAAACAAGGCCACCAACACCATTAGACGCATTCACCGCCACCCAATCAAAGTCAAACTGACCCCATATTCTCCTAACAAGGCTTTCATTAAAATTATTTGATTTAGTTTTAACCAAACCAATAAAAAGGGCTTTATTTTTCTGAATAATCTCCTTAATAACACCAACCTTCCCCTTCCCTCCAATCGCTCTAATATTCCAACCAATAATTTTCATGGAGAAAGAAAATCATCACTTGTTCTTTTGGCCATTGACTTTCTTTTCCCTCTTTTCTTTTTACGGCTGCTTTTACTTGCATCTCTCTTCCCCAAGAACTCCTGCATCAACGCTTGGACAACTTCCACTTCATTATCAGCTGATAAGCCAACTTGTTTACCCACCTTCAATGTTCCACTCGCCAATTTCCTAGGCCCCTCTTCTGAGTCAGATTCTGCAGATTCTTCAGTCTGATTATTGCTTGCATCTTCTCTGTCTAATACAAGGATCGAAATCTTCGCTTGACTTTTGGTCTGATTGCTCTTTTTGGCTCCATTCAATAGCCCTCTCATAACTCCATTTCCTTTATCTTGATTTCCTTTAGGCATTGCTGTGCAAGCCTTAGTTTGATTGCTTTGTGCCTCATGTACATCAGCTTTGCATGTTTCATGAGGAGCTGGGCTAGTACTATGAAGACACGCTGAACCCAGATCATCATGTTTAGGCTTTGACTTTTCTCTGGGCGGGCGGGCATTATCTTCAAGTGAATCAGCAATGAAAGTTCCTTGGGAGGTAATAGCAACTGGGCGAAACCCCACCGCCCGGGGGGGGGGGGGGGGCGGGGGGGGGGAAGGCCTCGAGACTAAGTCCTTATTATTTAAAGAAATGACCTTCGACATTACCGGCCCACTAAAACCAACCACATTTTGTGGGCTTACATCTTGAATCCTTAGCTGATCCTTGTCCATTCCCAATAGGATCTCCTGGGTATTTCTATCATCCATAATTGTCCTTGTATGGGACATGCTTCCAATGTCACTGCATGCCACATTTACTACATATAATACACCACCATTTTGTGCTCTTAACCCATTATCATTCATTCCTTCCATATTCGATGAACCCAAATTAATAGGACTCATTGCATTGTCTTCACCCCCAGTCACCTTATTCCACACATCGTCATTTCCAAGTTCATGAGGAGCGCCATCATTTTCTCCTACATCATTGAGTTGCTGATCATCATGCTGAGACTTTTCAACTCCAACTTCTGCTTTCTGCCCATTTGTCTGGACATTCAGATTCAAAGGACACATATTATCATACCCAATTTCCTTAATAAACACATCAAAACCACTTCCATTAACGAAAATATAAATCCAGTTCTGGATAAATGGAAAATAATAAGTCTCAATTAAAATTTTTGCAAAGCTAAAATCAACTCCAGCTGATGTTTTCTAATCAAGGCAAATCACTTCCCCCCACATTTCACCAATTTTCCTAAGGTTTACATAGGACGGTATACCAAAACATTCGATCCATACCCTCCTTGTTTGACAATATTCTTCTTCTGTCCATCTACGTATTTCTTCAAAATAACTAAGCAGATAATCAGAATTCATAGCATCTTCTACATCTTCTTTCATTTCAAAGGTTATCAAGGTTTTGTATGGCCCCATCTGTTTGACCTCCACAGTTGTGTACCAGTCCCTATACAAACCCTCTGCCATTACATTAATACTAATAGGGAATATTGATTCACCCACTATACTTCTGTCCAACTTTTCCTTCATTTCCTCATTAACTTCCCCATATACAACGATTGTCTTCTCCACCCTGTCACCCTCCATCCTCAGCCTCGGTTTACTGTTCTTGTTCCAAGTTGGCCAGTTATCTTCATTATGTTCATTCTGCTTATGATTAACAAGACCCTTCTGCTTATTCTGCAGCACAACCTCCTTGTAAGATCTACCATCAACACCCCTACCTAGATTCATTCTTCGGTATGTTGCCATCGTCTTTCTATGATCGTTTTTGCCTTTTTCCTTCTTGTTGATTTCGAATCTTTTATATCTAGCCTCCTTAACCTCCAGTGTACATCCTCTAATTTGCATGCCATTCAAATTCATGATTGCCTTTAATCCTCCGTGTCTATTAGAGAATCTCACAAAGGCAAAAAGAAGAGGATTTGTAGCTCTCTTCTTCTTTGGGATGAACACATCCACTACTCTTCCTTCAAAGTTGCAGGACTTGGACATAGTCTGCGGAAGATTATCTGTTAAGGTGAACATCTTGCAGAGCAAAGGAAAGAGAAAGATAAAACTGAAAATCTTATTTCTCAGTTGAAGAAGGAAGAGATGTGTACAAGTGTTTATTTATACACCAATGAATCTAACTAACAGAGAACTACATCAATGAATCTAACTAACAGAAAACTAACTGTATAACTAACTTGACAGCTAAGACAATAACTAACTTAATTCTCATAATAATGCTTAACATTATCAAAGAACAACGTAAACGTCTTGCGCTCCAGTTTCTTGTATATCTCCACCATATCTTCGCCTGTTGTCTTCCTCCATGCATCTAGGGGTTTTTGGGTAGCTGATTAGTCTAATTTCCAATAGTTTTAGGGTACTGTTCTATTGTTTTTCACTCTCTTGCCACTTTCTTACTCCTCTCGCTCGCCACTCCTTTGATATCTAGACCCACAATGTTTCTCACACACATTCACTCACTCTCTCTCTCTCTCTCTCTCTCTCATGCTATTGTAGAAACATTTTGTGCGGATACTCGTTCAAATAGCTTAAACGCCAAATTGACAAATTTAAAGCACAAACATCTTACTGCATTTAGTACTGCTGGTAAGCAGTGCCAAGTAAGAGTTGAACCAGAATTTTGACGGATTTGCTGTAATGTAGAGCAGCTAAATGCTATGAATAAAGGTCCTGTTGTATCTTCACGGGTACACATCATACGCTAGGCCTATATGCTCAATGATGTGCAACCGAATGCTTTGATAAGGTTTGTCACTAGTCCTCATAACATGCATGGAATATTTCATATTTGCAACTCACATGAAAAAAAAAAAAAAAAACAAAAAATTGGCATCAAGATGTTAATGGGGATGCAATTATTGATTGGGGATTTAGAATTTTCTATTTCTAAACAACTGTACAACGTATGATAAATAAAGAATTGTGTAAAATTTTGGTGATTTGGTATATTAACTGGGGACTAATAATTAATTTTCTCTCTTCAAAGAATGGGAAGGCACGGTTTACTAATAATAATCAGTTTTTCTGATTTTTTGAGATGCAGATAGGGTGCTATTTCTACTTGAAGCAGAAACAGTAAAAATAGAGAGAAAAGTGGTTCTTAAATTTCGAACTCACTACCTTTTACACTTTTATCATTCTATCCCTAACTTTTTCTTCAAAATATCACTCGCTATCTATTAATATTATAATTTTATAAGAAAAAGTACTTTTATTTTATCACATCTAAATAGTTTGGGCTTTACTCCGGTGCCCTCCTTTTTTTTGGGTACTGGTACCTGTAACTCTCTCTTTACTGGTAGGAGTGGGTTGTGGGTTTTATTTCAAATTTAAAGTCTTACTTTTTTTAATTTAAGATTTGGTCAACAAAGTTATTTAATATTTTAGATCAGCCCAAATAACCGTTACTCCATGTTCATCCTCCTTCTTCCGTGACGCCTGCAAAATTAATTCTGTCAAACCAACATTAAAACATCACAAACACAACAAAGCATAAACACTCATACGGTTTCAATCATTCCCTAACCAAAAAAACGTTTTCCTCTTTCTTGACGGAAATTTCTCTTCTTCAATTTCCCTCGCACTCTAGTTTGTGGTTTGGGTTTTTTCTTTTCTCTCCATTGTTCACCAAAAATTTCACTCACCCATAGCTGCCGAACATGTCCCCTTCGCTCCACTCGTCGACCTCGCACCTTGGCTAAGGCTCACAGCAGCGCTGCATCTCCACCGCACCAGCACCAAGTCGCCACCACGCCGCCCTCTCCTTCTCTGCCAGGCACGGCAACTCAGCAGTAGAACTGCCTCTTCACAACCGCGTCGCCCTATCTAGCGGTGCCACTCTCTCCCAATTACTCTCTGTGCTTCGCATCTTGGCATTTGCCAACTATTCTCTCTCTGCCGTTACCGCATGCAAATCCCGGTGAGTCTCCATTTTAATTTTTGTGCCTCTCTATGACATATTTGTTACTGTTCTTGTGTGTTTACTTTGGTGTTAGTGTTGTAGACGTGATTTTTTTTTTCTTAATTTATTAATGGCCACCGTGAAGTGCATTTTGTCTATGCCCATAAACTTTGTAGAATCCCCTACTGCTTGAGCTCCTTGGATCTGTGTTGTGTAAAAATTGAAAGCAAAAGTACATGTCAGTAAAATGTTATTTCACTATGTGACCAAAAAAACGTGAAGCAATCCTCAAATGTATGAAAGCCTAATTTGTAAATACCTCTTCGTCATATTATGTATTAGCATTTGCACAATATGATTCCTTGACAATAATTGATAAGACTAGCACATTCTTATAGGCTACCTAATGAAACATCTTAATTTATGTCTCTGCAATCAAGCTAAATAATTAAAAGGAACTTATTCATATGTTGGCTATATTACACGTACTAATAATTAAAAGATAAGAAGGAAGGAAATAAATGGAACTTATTCAAATTGTGTAAGACTACTGGACTGCTTCCTAGAAATAAATGGAACGTATTCAAATTGGCTATATTAGAGTTATTAACAAAACTGGCTATATTAGAGTTATTAACAAGTGGCTTCTATTTTTCTTTCATGTGTTGGCTTTATCTATTTGTGTTACTAGTTTAGTATGTTTAGCAGCTGGTAATGCAGCAAACAAGAATTGTCTTACAATGTCACATATGCTAAATCAGAGTCTTATTCGGAAGTAGTGTGCATATGTCTTCGACTTTATTTCCAGATCTTTGGCGTGAATGAATTTTTTGTGTTTGCTTAAGTATTAATTTTTGTTTCCTTTTTATCACTTGTTATATTTTTGTCTTACGTAGATCTGAAAATTAAATGGAGGAAGACAATAAGTTTGGCTTTGAGGATGAAAGTGACTGGTCTATTGAATCAAACTACAAATCTAGGTGTGAAAGAGATGAAAATGATAAAGGAAATGAAGGAAATGATAATCCTGTTGAAAACCTAGAGGATAAATTAGATTATAACATTGGCAATCTTAGCTATGACCAAATTATGAGTATGAATTTTCAATCTGAGGAGAAGGCAGAGGAATTCTATAGAAATTTGGGTAAAGTATTGGGTTTTGGAGTAAGACGTGACGAAGTAAAGCGTGATAGCAAAGGGGAAACAATTTGGCGACAGTGGGTTTGTAATCATGAAGGATTTCGAGTAAAAAAACACTTTGATAGGGTGGATCGACAGCGAGAAGAAAGGCCAATAACACGTACTGGTTGCAAGGCAAAATTTCGAGCTCAGTTGGATAGCGAAAGTAGTATGTGGCATGTTTCTCGATATGATGGGAATCACAATCATGAGCTAATCGGTTCAAAATATAGCCACCTTATTCCTTCATATAGGCATTTGACAGATTCAGATAAGGCACAAGCATCTACCTTGCGTTATCATGGAATGAAACCTTCTAAAATTATGTCGTACATTGCTAACCAAGCAGGTGGTTATGAGAATGTGACATTTACTAGAAGGGATTTGTATAATCATTTTGATAAGGAGCGAGAAGCCCAAGTTATGGATGGAGATGGTGTTGCAGCTCTTAGTTACTTATATGCAAAAAGTGATTGTGATCCTATGTTTCTTCTGAATTACACCCTTGATCCTGAAGGAAGATTAGCAAATTTGTTTTGGACAGATGGGACTGCTCGAATGGACTACCAATATTTCTCTGATGTTATAGCTTTTGATAGCACCTATAGGAAAAATGTTTACAATAAGCCTTTGGTAATCTTTTCTAGTTTAAATCATCACGGTAAGGTTGTTATCTTTGGTGCTGGACTGCTTCTTGATGAGACTGAAGAGACATACAAATGGGTGCTTAGATCTCTAACAAGTGCAATGGCAAACAAACATCCTGTTGCAGTGGTTACTGATGGTGACAAGGCAATGCAAAAAGCCATAAAAGAATTGTGGCCTCAAGCATGTCATAGGTTATGTGCTTGGCATTTACAACAGAATGCAAAGAAACATGTGCGTAAAAAGGAATTTCTTTCAGCTTTTGCAGACTGCATGTATGGGAAATTTGAAGTTGATGAGTTTGAAAGAATGTGGGCAGATATGGTTAATGATTTTAAACTTGAAAACAATGATTGGATTAGGAAGCTATACAAGAAGAAGAAGATGTGGGCAAATGCATACCTTCACGGAACCTTTTTTGCTGGAATTAATACAACGTCACAATGCGAAGGTATTAATAGTTTCATAAAAGATTATGTGTCTTCACGCAATAATCTAGTTGAGTTCCTTCGCCGCTTTGATCAAGCCATGCAACACTACCGAAACAATGAATTCAATGCTGATTTTGAATCAAAATATTTTAGACCAGTGTTAATGTTGAAGATGCTAACCTATCCTCAGATCCTATGTATCGTAGCCTAATGCAATATATGGATTCACACATTTCAGCTATTAGGCAAGAGATTCAGTCAACTATCCGGCAAGAGATCAAGGCATTGTCAAACATAGTGTATTCACAAAATAATACTCTTGCCAAAATCAGAGATGTCTTGCTACGTTCTGTAACCCCAGTTTCTAAGAATTCTTTGTCTTTTGCACTAGCTGATGATGTCAAACTAAATAATATTGATGTGAGTGACAAATAATATATTATTCATAATTTTTTTCAATTTTTGATCTTTTGTTCTAATAATAAATAACATTTAAATGTGTAGGTGGCTGAACAACCTTATGTTGAAAGGAAACTATTTGATTCCAAGGCTTTTGGTACGGATGAATATTTTGGATCTCCATCTCAACATGAAACCAAAATATTTCATGCATTGAAGATACCGGTACATATATATTAACAACACTGAGACACTATGTTGCCAATTTTTTCATTAATTAAATTCACCTTAACCTCGTAAGGATTGTCATTACGTTATTGATTATTTTCTCTTATTTTCAGGTGACTTTTGAAATCCCTAAAGGAATGAGGTTAAATAAAGAAGAATTGGCAGTGGCAACATACCTGTATAATGTGGACGGTTGCCCAGAGTACATATATTTACTTATTCATTTATTTAAAATAGAAGAATTTGTTTATTTAATTTTTTGATTGTTTACACATTGACATGTGTTTTTATTTTGTCATTGTCTATATGTAGAGAGGAAATAGTAAAACATACTACTATGAATGGTTATAGAA
The DNA here is from genome assembly GCA_031439595.1 of Pterocarpus santalinus. Taxonomy (NCBI): domain Eukaryota; kingdom Viridiplantae; phylum Streptophyta; class Magnoliopsida; order Fabales; family Fabaceae; genus Pterocarpus; species Pterocarpus santalinus. The sequence goes on from CM062532.1 coordinate 68,546,547, forward strand.
AATCATTTAACGCCATTATTCCTGGAGAGTTGATAGATTCTGATGTAAGTGTTTTATTTATTTTTGGGGTTAGGAAAACATCATATTACTAATATATGTTCTTGTAGGTATTGACTATGGCTGCATGTATGTGCACGTATGAGGAAAGAGCCCGTCTAGCAGGCCAAAAAATATGGTTTTTGCCTCCTCAAGTTTCAGTAAGTGTAGCTGAATTATTAATGATATGCAAGAGTTATTTTTATTTTTATTTTTCATTTGTACACTTAAATTATTTTTTTTTAGCAACAAGCACTTAGTTGGACATACAAGCCAGCAGAAGTTGTTTCTAGTCATAACAGCTTATATCTGTCTACTGTTGAGAAGTTGCTCAAGGTAATAAAAAACATTTTTAATGTTCGCTTAGTGTTGCTTTCCAATTTAATATTTCACCAAAAATATGAAAAATAAAAATTAACATATTGCAGATTTATATACCAATTAATGATAGCAACAAACACTGGTACTTGTTGTGTGTGAACTTGGTGAAGCAACAGTTGATATGTTTGGATTCAATGCAAGTACCAGATAGAAAAGTATTAAGAGAGCAACAAATTCGACAAGTGGTACAACGATTATCCAAATATATTTATGAGACATATTAAAAACTAGACATAACCACTATATTCTTAATTTGATTTGATTTGATTTTCATGCTCAATACAGGCTATTTTCCTTGAGCACATGATTGATGAGAAATTAATCTATGACAATTTGGAGAAAAAATTGCCTAAAATTGGTGAAGTGTTGCATAGAACTAGTGAATTTCGTATAGTTTACCCTCGTAACCTTCCACAGCAAGAAAATTCGTAAGAAATACTCCTTTATCATGCAAAATTTTAATAATTATTTTTTTCTTGACATAAGTGCTAATATTTCTTATGGATATACCAGGGTAGATTGTGGTGTTTGGGTTGCAAGATGGCAAATATATTCAGAACTTAAAAAATCTTTCCGAATAGATGTAAGTATACTAATAACATTAAAATAAGTTATAAATGTTGTGTTCTTTGACTTTGACATAATATAATGCACTTTTTTGTCTTGTAGCCAGTTGATGACAAAGCACGCATGCGGTTAGCATTAGACTTGGTGCTCAAGAATTATAATGAAGCTAGACAAGATATTATTTGTTCCGCAAAAGATTTTGTCAAAGGGAAAAAAAGCTGAACAACGTGAGATGCATTGTGATAACATTTAAATTGTGTCCAGTAAGACATAGTGTATAGTGTAGTAGTCATTGGTATTAATTTTCTTATGCTAAAATAAATTTGGTCCCAGCCCCACCATTGTCTGGCCAGAAGATCCTGAAGTTAACGGAAAGCCAGAATTAGCCACATGCATTGTCGGTTGTGATTGTTGGTGTGGCACTGGCGCTCTGGGCGACATAGATGGCTCCTCTCCACAATAATCTAGCTCATTCTGCAAGCAGAGGAATAAACTTTCACACATGCACTTTACAACCAAGAATAACGTAAACCAATAATCTTGAAGCATAATGGCATCAACACCTGCTATGTTATCACCCACTTTTTGTAAAAATTCAAGATATCCAAATAAAAGGAACCAGCATATTACCACTAAAATAATTATGAGTTCAACTTTCATATTAAGGTAGTTCATAGCTTTCCACTCTTCAGAAAAGTAACATATGGCCATGCCACTTTTGTAGGCATAACCTTGCCAACCAAGGGTCAATAGTGCAGGATGTAACCCCATTCATTAATCTATAGATTAAGATTTTCATTATAAACAGAATAACTCAACCACGCAGCTCTGTGATTAAGTATCCACATTGAAATTACAAGGCTTTTAAACTTACATGAAAATCAGAATTAATACCCAAATTTAAAAAAGTTATTCCCCTCATTTCTCTATTACTCAGATAATTTCCAATAATCTTCACTATCAAGAACACAGCTAAAGCTGAAAGCCTCTAGACAAATACATTAGCTCATTACTAACAATCCTCTCAACAAGCAATCCACACATACATAACACATGGGAACCCAAAACGGAATTCACACATAATAATGTCTCTGGTATTTTTGTCCATGTCTTCATGGGTTGCACAGATTGTGTGGTACTGGCTTCACATCTTGTCAATCAGCCAATCAACCTTCCTTCTAGTGTTCACAAAAATGACAATTTCGGTGGATAGCCAATGTCTTATGAAGATCACAATGTGTATCCAGCTTCCATTCCTCTTTATTGACATTGACATAAAACTGCTTTATACCCTCCAAGGTGAGTTCATCACACTTCACAAGGATTCTCACAAGTTTGTTCATGAATTTCCTTGTGATCTCAAGTGCTTCAAGAGGCATTGTAGCAGATAGAACTCATACTTGAATTTTAGTTGGCAGCAGCTGGAATATATCATCGATCTGATAACCCCAAAAAAAAAAAAAAAAAGCCACACACACACACACACACACACAAGTTAAAGCACTTATGCATACGTAATTCTATTTGGAGACTAAACCAACAACCCAAGAAAAACTAAACCTCAAAGATAATTGAAAGTAAGTTACTTTTACGTTTTAGTTTTATTAATACTAGTATAAGGAATTTCACATTTCAGATAAATTAAAAAAGCTTACATATTAAATCTGAAAAGAGTTGGAAGTTAAATTAAACTGTCAAAAAAATAAACAAGGAAATAAAACAGATTTAAGGAAGAAAATAGACAAAATGGATAAAAAGATTTGACATGTATGAGTTTATTATCAACTTGCAGTTCAACAGGCGTGCATTTTTATTTTTACAGTATTGATATGAAATTATTTATATAATATATAGATTTTTTTAGATAAATATATTTTAAATAAACAAAATAAGAAAATGTTTATATTAAAGAGAGGTGGGGGAATGTGAGGCAAGGTGAATCGTGGGATGAGAAAAGAGAGGTCAGAGTGTGAGAGTTAGAGAGTAGAAATATGTTGATTTAGCAGTTACCAAGAGATAGAAGTAGTTTACTGATTGATCGTGAGTTGAAATAATTGCTATATGAAGTAAACATAGTTTAGTTGATAAGAAAGGCAAAGGTAAAGGTATATATGTTAATAAGAAATGTAACTGGCAGATTTAGTGAGGCAACCGCTTTATATATGTATAGAGATAGAGATTAACTTATTAATTTATCTATAATAAGATATTAATATATGCAGTAAAAATGCAGCATTTTATACAGTGCATTCTTCCTAAGTAGCAACGATAAAAACTTGAGAAGCTAGCTCCTTACACAACAATATATTATTCCTGAGCAGATACGATTTAAGGAAGTATCACTAAATAAACTGTGTGTGTGTGTGTGTGTGTGTGAACGCAAAAGCACATTAATTCACTTTAATTCAAGTTGCTGCAGAATCCCAGACTGAGCCTGCTGTATAACATCAAGTCCCTTGCAAAATGGAACAATTCCGCTTTGCTGAATAGCTGATGGCTTCTCAAAACCCAAAACACAAACAAACTAGTTGAAGGCTTCGAGCATACAACTAATTACAAAGGACAAGAAGATGGCAGGACAATAAGCACTATGGTTAACACATAAATACAGCAGAGTAAAGCCATACACCAAGTCCAAAGTTTATGCTGCTATCATATGTTTGAAAATATAGAAGTATATATATATATATTAAAATAAAAGATTTCAAGGTCACAAAAAAGTCATAACAATAAAATTCCACTCGTCAGTAGATGGAAGTATAACTAAAACAACTCTTTTTTTGGTTTAAAAATAAAAATATGGAAGGAAGCTAAAAAAGAGGCCAAAAAGAACATTAAACCTACCATATAAATAAATGCCTCTCAAGATATTCCTTTGCAAGCCCATAGCATCAAAACTATCATAAAACTCATCATAAAATGTGAAGAAATCCTATCCATTAGCTGTAAGACTATAGCGATCAAGTTTTCAAAATCAAACAACTAACATTAGAATCCAATTGCAAGTATATATCCAAAAGTAGATGAAATATGCACAACAATCTCAGTAAAAAAGAAAATATGCATTAACAGGCAGATTGCATCCAACTACTCTGAAGAACATGAACTAGTAAAATATAAGTGAGTTCTTACAACTCATTCATCTTCATATCATAATTACGAGCATCAAGCTGTGACCCCTCAGGTGCAACTCCTGCCATGACTGCAAGATGAAAAGAAAAAGTGTTACCATGCCATTTACTAAAGCATTTACTGTGAGGAAGATGCCGTTCGATAAAAGACTAACTCAGTTCTTTTTGTTGCAAGTGGGCCGAGTCCACAGAAGAAATTCAGAGACTCAAAGCTCATGTGGATAAATCATAAATGAAAGGTAATACAATTAAATCAAACAGCAAAGTAAAGAACCATTGAATCATCACTTACGTGGATACATTATCATAATGGAAGAAAAAAGAAGGAAATGATATAAAAGAGAACACACACGTAAATATGGTAAGATGAGTACATTCTTTATTAAAAAAACTAGCACTATCTAGTCTCAAATAAGACTTGTCCACCTTATTTTCCAACAAAACACCAAACTCAGCTTAAGAAATTAGCTATGATGGTAATTGAAGCTGAATTTCTTTTCTACATCGTGCTAGTTAAAATCCACTTCTCATATAAGTTATTATGATTCAAGGCATACATCATGCATGGCAATGGCATGGTAGTTAATTTTTATTTTTTTAATTTTAAAAAAAAATAAAAGGACGTTGCTTCTTCGATTCCAGCTGGTATAAGAAAATGGTTTTAAGTTGCAGTAAGTATCCGCAATTTTAGCGGCCACATCAACCACATTTTCCTGCAATTCTCTGCAATCGCAGTTTAAACCCCATGATTTAAACAACAATGGTCAAAGTCAAACCACACAAACACGGCATAAAATCTTCACAGATTAGGAATCAGATAAAACAAAAAGTAAAACCACAAGAAGTAACACTTTATTATGTTGAAATAACCAAACAAAGAGTACCTACCTGCGCAGAAGCATCGGCTTGTTTCTGCTCAGCAAGAAGGAGTTCAATGAGCTCACTGTAACCGCCCTCCTCGATGAAGACCCAGCCTTCCGGGCCATAAACCTGAAAAAAAAAATGAACGAAATTCTAAGCAGAAAGAAAGAGAGGAACGATGAGGAAGAAAGAGAAGAGAGGGGGGGGAAGAAACGTCACCGTTTTGATGAGGCGATTGACGGTTGATCGGACGAGCTTTTCGGGGAAGCCCATGAGCGACATGGCGTCGATGGCTGCGTCCATTCGCGTCTCTCCCCTCTGCGAACGATCACACATTAATTCACAACACAACACAACAGAAATGAATGAATGAGTTAGTGAAAGAGAATTGATTGAATGAATGGGGGAATGGGGAATGGGAAAGGACCTTGGGGCGCCTTGGAGCCATGGTTTTGATTGAAAGAGGGGATTAGGGCAGGAATGGGACGGAGGTTTAGGAAGAAAAATGAAAATGAACGGTTTTGGAATGCGTTTTGCATTTTTTGTTAGGGGGAGGAGAAGTGTCACTTATTTGGTTCTGGGCGGTGGCAGAGGAAACGTGAATGTCACGAAACTGATGAAGCTGGCTGGCGCGCTCCACCCCAGCTGATTTGCCTTGGAGTTGGTGGATTTAAGTAGGCCGGTGTTTCCAGTGGCCGCATGGCTCTTGTTGTTTCAATTTTCAAAACACCAGAGTGTGAGGATTTCCAAACCACCCCCCCCCCAACAAAAAAAAAGGGCTTTACTCCGGTGCCCCTCAGGATGATGATGATGGTGGAAAAGGTCGTAGATCGAATGGGCAATGAAAGTTGTTAGAGGGAGCGGATAGCGTTTTCCCAAACTCCTCGGATCTACGCCGCGGAGTCGAAGAAAGGGAAAACAGAGAGAAAAACAGAGTTTTGATTACAAAGTGACTGAGTATGGTTGGCAACTGCAACAAGAAAACATTCAGGATCTAATCAAGCAAAGGGTGCTATAGAGCAAAAGAGAAAGTGGGTGCAATTGTAAAATTGAAAAAAAAGTAGGAAAATGTTATAATTTTAATAAATTATTTGTTTTACCGGTCTTGTAGGTTACCAGTTTTTTTTTTTTAATTTTTATTAATTAAATATTATAAATAAACTAATTATTATATGACACATATAAAAGGTACTGGTACCCATTTAAAATTGAGGGTACCGAAGGAAGAACCAAATAGTTTAATACTTCTGATTCTCGTAAAAAGTACTTTTATAATTATATCTAGATATAAAATAATTTTTTACTTTTAATTTTATTTTAAAAAAAATATTTATCCTAAAATCTTAACCAAACAGGCCAGTACTACAATTTCCATTACTCAACACAAGAATTCCCATTGTTATGGTACTCATTAAAAAAAAAAAAACCAAAAAAATTCTTGTGACTACCATATTTATGCATAGATTGTAAGAAAGGTAGCTTACTCGTGGTTTGATAATATACCTATTACGCCTTGTATTAATTAGTTTGACATTTACTAACTTACCCTTGTATATATATATATATAACTCTGTACATACTACCACTGGTATTATCATCAGAAAATGAATTCTGTTTTACTGTTGTTCTCTCTCTGCATAAGTCGTAAGATGGTATCAGAAGGAGATTCTTGAAGCTTCCGCACTCCTCTCTTCGATTCTTCCATTATCTTCGATCTTTCCTCCGTTTTTTCTTTGATCTTGAAACTGTTCTTTGTGATCGATTGTTCTCATGGAGACTCATCAACTAGTTCACGATCCTTATGCTCTTTCCTCTTCGGATCACCCTGGGTTATTGCTTGTTTCGCATCCTTTGACTGAAGAGAATTATAATTCCTGGAGCCGCGCTATGAGGATGGCTCTGAACGGGAAAAGGAAGCTAGGGTTCGTCAATGGTTCCATTCCACGTCCTGATGATGATGACGATCCAGATTTGATTGCAAATTGGCAATGCGTCAATGATGTGGTGAGTTCTTGGCTTCTTAATTCAATTTCTAAAGAGATTGCTGCCACCATTATCTACTGTGATTCAGCAGCAGCCATTTGGTCTGCATTGAAGGACATGTTTCAACATGGAAATGGTCTTAGGATTTTTGAATTAAAGCGTGAGTTAGTTAATTTTCGTCAAGGAACTTTACTTGATTCAAGACTATGCCAAGATTAAATCACTTTGGGATGAACTGAGTTGTTACAAACCTATTCTTAATTGTAATTGTGGTGGAGCACTTCCTTTACAGGATTTTTTTCAGAGAGAATATGTTATGTGCTTTCTAATGGGACTTGATGAGTCTTATTCCCAAATTCGCGGTCAGATTCTAGTCATGGAACCTACACCACCGATCAATAAGGTGTATTCCTTAATTTTGCAAGAAGAAAAACAGCGTATGATTGGTAATTCACAGGTTCCAACTGCTGGCCAAGCTATTTTTGCTGTCAAAAATTCCAAGAACCCTGCTGAAAAGAAGAAACAGGACAAGAAAGATCGTCCCCTCTGTTCTCACTGTGGCATTTTGGGGCATTCGGTTGACAAGTGCTATAAACTGCATGGGTATCCCCCTGGGTATGGCAAGGGCAAAAACAAACAGTTTGCAAATCGCGTTTCTGACTCTGTATCCTTGGTTGAGTCTGCAGATGCTGATTCTAACATGTCTCTCACCCATGCTCAGTATCAGCAGTTGATCTCTTTGCTCAGTGCACATGCAGCCCAACCCGTTGGTGAAGTTGCTGCTTCATCCAACATGGTTTCTGCAGGTATAACCTTTTCTGCTTGCCATATCAGATCAGATTTAGGGCCTCAGTCTTGGATTGTTGATAGTGGTGCTACCTCACATATTGCTTCCTCCTTAGATGTGTTTTCTAGCTATGTACCTGTCCAAAATTCATTTGTGACTCTTCCTAACCTTACTACTGTTCCTGTGCAATGTATTGGTACTGTTTGTTTATCTAATACATTCACTTTGTCTCATGTTCTTTATATTCCTGGTTTCAAGGTCAATCTTTTATCTGTGCCTTCGTTACTTGCCAATACACATCATACTTTGTTATTTGACAACAATTCATGTTTGATTCAGGACAGCCATGCATCGAAGGTGATTGGCAAGGGTAAGTTGGTTGGAGGGCTTTATGTCTTACAACAAGCTGCCCCTGCAACCTTAGCTGCTGCTGCTGTTTCTCAGGTTTCTTTCGCTGGTTCTGTTTCTACAGAGGTTTGGCATGCTAGATTAGGCCACCTCTCCAATAAAGTTTTCCATTCTTTAGGCCATTTACTCTCTTTGTCCAATACCACTGTCAATGATTGCACTGTATGTCCATTAGCAAAACTTAGGCGACTTTCCTTTGTTTCAAATAATAACATGTCCAGTTCTCCTTTTGATTTGATTCATTGTGATGTTTGGGGACCTTACCATGTTCCCACTTATAATGGCAAGAAATATTTCTTACACTTGTTGATGACCATACACGTTTTACTTGGACTTATTTACTATCTTCTAAGTCAGAGGCCACTAATCATGTGATTAATTTCTTTGCTTTTATTGAGACTCAATTTGGTAGGGCCATAAAGCAATTAAGATCTGATAATGCAAAAGAGTTAGCTTTGACTAAATTTTTGCAAGAAAAGGGTGTTCTCCATCAATTTTCATGTGCATATCGACCTGAGCAAAATGCAGTAGTGGAAAGAAAGCATCAACATTTGTTATGTATTGCTAGAGCTCTCTTCTTTCAGTCCAAGGTGCCAGTTTCCTTTTGGGGTGAATGCATTGCGACTGCCACCTTTTTGGCTAATCGGCTTCCTAGTCCCTTACTCAAATACAAGTCTCCATATGAGTTATTGTTTGGCAAATCACCCAACTATCATTCTTTGAGGTCATTTGGCTGTCTTTGCTACGCCTCAACCATTCCAAGTATGAGAACCAAATTCAGTCCAAGAGCTATTCCCTCCATCTTTGTGGGATACCCGATTGGCTACAAGGGATACAAGTTATACAATCTCCAGAGCAGGCAGTTTTTTATTAGTAGGGATGTTCAATTCCATGAACATATTTTCCCATTTCACCATGTTTCCCATACCACATCCTCACTTGACCCCTTTGCTGACACAGTTTTACCTTTACCCCAGCCTGATTTATCAAATCTGCTACCCGATACAGCACCTATTCCACATCCTATAGATGAAGTTCAACTTGCTGATGTAGTTCATGTGAGGCGATCTGATAGAGTTAAGAGGCCTCCATCTTATCTCCAACAATATGAATGTAATTCAGTCCCTACTACCTACCCAATTTGTAACCATGTCAGTTATGATAAACTGAGTGCTCCTTACAGGAAGTTCATCCTCCAGGTTTCCTCGAAATTTGAGCCTTCTTTTTACCATCAGGCTGTCACATTTCCTCATTGGAGACAGGCTATGAGTGAGGAACTACAGGCCATGGATTCCAACCAGACCTGGACTATTGTGTCTCTTCCTCCAAATAAACATACAATTGGGTGTCGCTGGGTTTACAAAATTAAATATAAGCCTAATGGTGAGGTGGACCGCTATAAAGCGAGACTTGTAGCCAAGGGATACACCCAACAAGCTGGGATTGATTTCCATGATACCTTTTCCCCGGTTGCAAAGCTCACAACTGTCCGAGTTCTATTGAGCATAGCAACTGCCAAGCGTTGGAGTTTGTTGCAATTGGATGTTAACAATGCCTTCCTCAACGGTGATTTGTTTGAGGAGGTTTACATGGATATTCCTTTAGGATATCATGTTCAGGGGGAGGGTCTAGCTTGTCGATTAAACAAATCCATCTATGGGTTGAGACAAGCCTCTCGTCAATGGTTTCACAAGTTCTCTACAGCCCTTATCAGCCATGGGTTCACCCAATCTAAGAGTGATTATTCTCTTTTTCATACTAGGTCAGGTCGTACTCTAGTTGTTCTACTAGTTTATGTGGACGACATTATAGTTGCGGGTCCTAATCTAGATATGATCAATAAAGTTCAGCAGCAATTACAAAGCTTATTCAAGCTCAAAGTCCTCGGTGACTTGAAATATTTTTTGGGGCTAGAAATTGCGCGTTCTGACAAAGGTATTTGTTTATCCCAACGCAAGTATACTTTGTCACTTCTTGAAGATTCTGGTTTTCTTGGTTGTAAACCAACTTCTTTACCCATGGATTCTAATCTCAAGCTTAGTGCAACTGAAGGAGAACCACTCACTGATGGCTCTCTGTACCGAAGACTCATTGGCCGACTGATGTACTTGACTATCTCACAACCAGATATTGCTTATTCTGTGCACAAGCTTAGCCAGTTCATGTCTGATCCAAGGCAGCCTCACTTGGATGCTGTTCACCATCTTTTGCGATATCTCAAGTCCTCTCCTGGCCAAGGATTACTATTTGCTGCTAATTCCCATTTGCATCTCAGAGCCTATGCAGATGCGGACTGGGGCAATTGTCCTGACACTAGACATTCCACTACTGGGTTTTGTGTTTTTCTTGGCAATTCTCTAGTCTCTTGGAAGTCCAAGAAACAAGCCACTGTGTCTAGATCTTCAGCAGAGGCAGAATACAGATCCCTTGCTGCTGTAGCTAGTGAAATCACATGGCTGGTTGCTCTCTTCAAGGATTTTGAAGTCCAAGTGGATTCAGCCATGGTATTTTGTGACAACCAGGCTGCCATCCACCTCTCTACGAATCCGGCATTCCATGAACGATTGAAACACGTGGAGATTGATTGTCACTTCATTCGAGAAAAGGTTAACTCTGGTCTCATCCGGTTGGTTCATGTGAAGACTCAACATCAACTGGCCGATATCCTCACCAAACCTGTGTCCTTGACTCAGTTCAACAGTCTCATGTCCAAGTTGGGAATCATAGACATATACTTCCCACCTTGAGGGGGAGTATTACGCCTTGTATTAATTAGTTTGACATTTACTGACTTATCCTTGTATATATATATATATATATAACTCTGTACATACTACCACTGGTATTATCATCAGAAAATGAATTCTATTTTACTGTTGTTCTCTCTCGGCATAAGTCGTAAGAATACCCAAGTAGTGTTCCTCCTATTACGGGAATGAAACAATTCTTCGGTAATTTCTAACAGTAATTCTTATAACTTTTTTTTTCTTGGCAAAGAAATTGTTGTCTTGCACCCTGGTGTGTACTAATTAGATCACCCAAAAATAAATATCACTTCCATTGAGAATGTATAACTTTTGAAATGATGAGAATAATATTACTCTTATGCAAAAGTTCAGTGCAATGATGATGTCAGACAAAAATAGATAATAACTTTTTTTTAATAATTTTTCATCTATGCTTTAATGGTAAAACAAATGATGTGTCAAGTACTCAATTCTTAGCAGGGTAAGCAGAGAGCAATATAATCATGTATCTTTCCTTTAAGGAAGTCCATGTTACGATGCCAATACGTCGAACTCCATTGAACTTCTCATCATACAAGCTTTAAGCATCCACTTCTCATTACACAATTGCTTCTGACACTTTTTTTTCTTCTCTTGGTCATTTCATTCTCATCATCTTTATATGTAATGGCAGTGGTTTTCTCTTGCACCAATTGGTAACGAACCTGTCCAGAACGTAACCATCATCGGCAACAGAGGGGTGTGGAAAACAGTGTTTCATGGAGGTACGAATTGGATTAATACTATCTACTATCATCATGCATAAATCTTTAAAGCATATCGAATCCAAGACAGGGACATGGGCAAAGAAATCGGTTTGAATTTCCCACCATAAACTGGACAATTATCAAAAGCGTTTTGAAAGCGCGGAGAAAAGTTGGGTTGGATAAACCGCGTCAGGGCCATCGAAGTCGCAATCGCATCACTACTGTTATATTTATATAAATATTTTAAGATATAATAGTGGGATATATCGGAGAATCATGTGTTAATAAGTGCGGATTTTACTATGTTGTAAAATGACGGGCCAAAAGCAGAAATAAAGCAACACAAAATAATATGTAAAAGTGTAAGAGCAAATAACACAAGAAATTAACATGATTCAGCTTATAATTTATGTCCATGAGTAAAGGTAATAATCAAATATTTTATTATAAAAATATATCGAAGAGTACAAAAATAATCACACTCTATTCAAAAATTAAATTTTAAATATAACCAAAATATCTCACAACATTTTCTCATCTATATATGTGCTCGGCACCCAAAATATTACAAAAAAAAAAATAAAATTAACAGACCAAACATTGATTCTTCTTAAGTGCTATGATTCACCTTAGTTGCTATTCACTCCTTTTTAAGTGTTACGGGAATAAAAAATTTGATCACTTTCTAAATTAATTACCTTTTATTTATATAATTCTAAAAAATATTACCATATATCATATAAAAAAGAGTACATCAATACACCTATTAAATCACCCGGATCAACATGGTCCATACTCGGACCATTGTAGAACGCGTCTGCAAAGTAATATGAGACATCCTCATGATCTCTTACAAACAAGATAGTCCAAGACCCGAAAAAAGGTAAACTACATGAGTTATTAAGGATAGAAAAACATCAAAGTTGAAGGATTGTCTTACCTAGTTGGCTATTTATATGTATGTATGTATATATGTATGTGTAAGTATCTTGTAATTGTTTAATGATTAATAGTAGAATGAGCTTTTTTTTTTAAAAAAAATTTATCAAAGAAAAGTCAACCTTGTTAAAAGTGAAAAAAGGAGGAAAAAAACTCTCTTTCAAACAATTATTTAAAATATTGCAATTCATCGAAGAGTTTGTAGCTTAATTAGCATGGGTCTCAAGGTCTCAGTTTTTTGATTGGGAGCAATATTGTTGGAGGTACACTTGCAATTAATTCACTAGGATAAACGTTGGGCAGAACTAAAAATAAAAATATTACGTGTAAAATAAAAATAAAGGCTTTGAATTAAATTTCATCCAAAAACCTAAAACTTGAGATTAGTTTTGACATTTTACAAACTTTGGTGGGCCATTGCCTAGGGATGACAATAAGGAAGAATACGGGTGGATTTTGGTCTAATCTAATCCCATCTTGCACTCATATAAACAGATCCCAATCTATACTTTGTGTCGTTTTATGGATCTTGAAAATAAATATTTACATCCTACTAGTAAAAATATATTAAGACTTGCACATTATTCGGTATTGTTTTTTCAACAACTTCATGAATATTTTTAAATTCAATAGACATAACAATAAGTTTTAAAAATTATTATGTAACAAATTAAAAAATAATTTTAAAAGTTTTTTCATAAATTAAATAGATAACTTAACACTATAATTTTGAAAAACAAAATTTATAAGTGCAGTGTAACACGAGCTAGGGTAAGTTTATCTTCAACCAGAACTCGTTCCTATTCGCACAATTTTTCCACTCTATCCTATCGATTCCCTTGCACGGTGACTTTAAAACCCAAATCCAAACCCAAGTGAATAGGGGTGAAGCAAATACCCACAGATTAATTAATTACTAATTGCCACTATAATTGCCTTCTCAGATATGACGTTGTTCCACTCCTAGATAAATGGAATAGAAAGCTAGAAATGAAATCAAAGTGTTCTTACATAATTTTTACTATTTTAAGTGTCCTGTATATAACTTAGTTTCCTCTCTTTTATTAGTGGATAAAATTAATATTTGTTACGTCTTTTTTCTTTCATTTTATTTTCTTGCTACTTAAGCCAAAAGTTAAGAAAAATTCTGTAAATAATCTATGAGGAAAGAGCATATAATTTTTTAAACTTTCACATACTTGTAAACAATCCCCACCAACTACTAAATCTTCCAAATATAGTAGGTCATAGTGGTTTATTGCGAAACAATAATAGAAACTGGGTTTTGGGGTATGGTTGTTTTATGATCATGCAGATAATGGGAATCAGATAAAGTCTTGTTGGCTTTATTTAGCCAGCGTCACCTTTAGGATTTGATGGGCTTAATATTCTACCCATAGCGCCTATAATGAGTGCAATCCATTATGCTTAATGCAGTTCTGAGAAACTATAAGGAAATAAAGTTGCACTCTTGCCAACAGCTATAGCTTTTGATCTAGTGTTAAGCGCTTGATCCAACAAATGATATCAGAGCAAGGTCATGGGTTTGAATCTCCTGACTGACACTTGGGGGGAGATTATTGGCTTTATTTAGTTAGCATCACCCTTAGAATTCGATGGGCTACCAATGGCGCCTGTAATGGGTGCAACCCCTTATGCTTGATGCAATTTTGAGAAACTATAAGAAAATAAAGTTGCACTCTTGCCAACAGCTATATCTTTTAACCTAGTGGTAAACGCTTGATTCAACAAGTCTACTTTTGGCTAAACAACAAGGCTGTGCAAGGGTGTGCTGCAAAAGTGACTCCCTTGGGTACTTGATTGGAAAGTCTCCATTCAGAATGTTCTAATGGAGGTGAACTCTTGTGCAGACAATTTGGCCAAACTTGAAAGCTTCATCGGATCATGCTCTTCATATCTTCATGCAACCTTCAATAGGTTTTTATCTTTCCATCTGCTATTGCAGCTGATACTTTTGGTGTTGATTCCATTATATCTTGGTTCTTGTTTAGTTTTTTGATGTGGAAAAAAAAAATCTTTTAATTGACTTTTTAAATTTTCGCTCACCTGCTAACAATTAAATCTTTGATTACAGTTGTTCACAATTGAATAGAAGTTTAAAGATTCAATTAGAAGATTTAATAATCAATTATGACTATTTGTAAATAGGAATCTGTTTAGATAAACTTTTGAAAAAATGACTTTTTTCTCTAAACTTTTTTAAGTAGAGCTTTAAATTTTAGAAAAAGTTATTTTGCATTGAATTGGATAGATTATTTGATAAATACTTTTAACTGTTAAAAATACTTATAAATCTGTTTGGATACAAAAAAATAAAATACTTCTTTTATAGGCAAATTATAAAAAAAGAACATTCAAAATAAAGAAAGAGAACTAAGGTTTAATAAGGGATAAGAAAGGAAAGATATGTATTATAATTTTGAATAAAAGTAAAGAATATTTTTGAAAAATAATTTTATTAAAAATTACTTCTCCTTTTGCTTTTTTTAAAAACTAGGTATTCCTAACTTTTAAAAAAATGGTAAATTGATTTTTTTTAATTGAAATACTTTTTTTAAAAATTATATTCAAACGCATATAAAAACTTATAAAAGTACTTTTTTTAAAAAAACAAGTGTTTTTTTCTTTAAAAAAAGTCAATCCAAACAGGTTCTAAGTGAAAGTTGAGTAAAGTGCTTTTTTTTTTTTTGACAATTTATCATCTGCCTCTTAACTATGTATATATTTTTTTCAATTATTATAACGCATCCAAATAAAAAATTTAATGATTCCATTCTTTCACTATTTGCCTTCCCGTTGTATCCATCCAAACATAGTGTTGTGTTCTACTGTTCCAACTGAAAGGTATATAAAAAGTCTTTTTCAATGTGTGACTCTTTTTGACCGGCAAATGCATCATTCTTCCATCCACGAATAAACTTAAAAATATGGATCTTAAACAAAAACCAAAGTAACTATTATTAACTACCTTTAAGAATTTTAAAGGGTATGGCAGATTCAAAATTAAAAATTCTTAAAATTGAATAGTCATATGCTGTTTTAATATTAAATAAAGAATAAATTAATGAGTTATCATGATTTATTTTTCCTCCAACAGAAATCAAGCTTTCTACACGTATAAAAAATAAAAACATCAATGATAATACCATTTCATGTTTTTTGCTTTTGGCAAAATCTCTCAGGTACTTCAATTTTGAGGTGGTGTCCCAGCTCCTTTCTTTAATTCATTTGTACCATAAAGAAAATAATACACTAATGTGTTGACCACTTTATTGGCGGGGGGGTCACGTAGACTTGTTTTTGTAAAAGTAAGAGACAAACTAGGATTTGAAGCAGAATTTTATGCATGCAAAAAAATCACATGCATAGATTAATTTCAGGACAAGGACAAATCCCAAATCAACATTTCGAATCTTAGATGCTATTTGTTGGCCACAATGAAGATGGAGGAGTACATCTCACGTGTCCAATGTCTGTTCCCATCAACCTATATCTACGTTGAATAATCCTTAAGCAGTTAAGCTTTAGCCAAAAAAACTATAACCGTAAATGTGCTAGTAAAGTACAAGACTGTTGAAAAGTGATCTTGATTAATGATTGAAATTGAAGGGTGGTTTGTAACTAAAGTTTGAATGGGTTATTTAAGTTTAGTTGTTTTTATTATGATTTAAAACCATTCATTATTTGGATATACTAAATTTAGAATTTTTTTAATATTATATATAGCCTTATATTCTAGCTATTGTCTGTAAAACAAAAGCACAATAAACATAAATACAGATTTTGTGGTTTTTTCTTATATTTTTCTTCTTACCTTGTGTGTGTACATTGTGTTTCTAACAAAGTAGAGTCAATTACAAAAATGTCTGCAAAAGGAACCACTTTTTCATTTCAATATCCACAACTAACCAGGCTCAATTATAACAATTGGATAGTTTGAATGAAGGCTATTCTTTGTGTTCAAGGGGTGTGGGAGATTATTTAGAAAGGCTACATAGAATAAAAAAATATGGAGAAGCTAGAAGAAGCTTAGAAGGAGGAATTGAACAGTAAAAGAAAGAAAGATCAATATGCATTTATTATCATTCATTACGGTTTAGATGATGACATGTTTGAGAATATTGCTGATAAAACCAAATCCAAGCAAGTTTAGGAAACTCTTCAAAATTTTGTCGTAGGAGTTGAAAAGATGAAGAGAATACGCCTTCAAACTCTAAGAGTTGAGTTTGAGTCTCTAATAATAAAAGAGACATAATCCATTTCAGATTATTTCACCATAGTTCTGGCGGTAGTGGACCAAATGAAAAGGCTTAGATAAAAGTTAGAAGATGTTTGTGTTATTGAGAAAATTCTTCGTCCTCTTAACTCAAAATTCAACCATGTGGTGGTAGCCATTGAAGAATCTAAATATTTGGAAACAATGTCCATTGATTAGTTGAATGGCTCTTTACAAGCCCATAAAGAAAGAATGGACAAAGGAAAACAAGAACGTGTGGAGCACGTCTTGCAAGCAAACCTTTTATTGAATGCTAAAAGAGAAGCCAATGAAAGTGGAAGATGAGGATGAGGTTGAGCTCGTGGACAAGGATGTAGTTGCGGAAGAAGAAGCGATGAGAAAAATTATTCTCAAGAGAAAAGAATCAAAATTTTTCAAGAGATTGTGGAAGAGGAAGAACATTTGATAAAAAACACATTGAATGTTATTCATGTGAAAAACATAGCCATTATTCTTGGGAGTGTCAAACACTGAAAGAAGAAGAGAATAAATTTATTATGCACAATGATGTTGAAGAAACAACCTTATTCCTTATAATTAAGGAAGATAAAAAAAATGTGAAGATAGTACATGGTATCTTGACAATGGGGCTAGTAACCATATGACATGTGACAGAGGTAAATTTGTAGAACTTGATACCAAAGTGACAGGCCACATGCATTTTGGAGATGAATCAAAAGTGGAGATCAAGGGTAAAGGCACGATTCTATTTGAGCTAAAAAATGGAAACCATAAAATTCTTCCTAATATTTATTATATCTCAAAGATGAAGAATAATATCTTGAGTATTGGGCAACTTATGGAGAATGGCTGCAAAATAGTTATGGAAGATTGCTATTTTTGGCTCAAAGATAAAGAAGGGAACCTTATTGCTAAGGTTACTATGATAAAAAATCGTATGTTCTTGTTAAATATGAAAAACTAGTGAAGCTATGTGCTTGAAATCTTATATTGAAGATCCATCATGGATTTGACACATGTGATATGGACATATAAATTTTGAAGAGCTCAAAGAATTAGGAACAAAGAAGATAGTAAAAGGCAATCCAACAATAGATCATCCTCACCAGTTATGCGAAGCTTGCTTAATTGATCCAAAACATTCAAGAAATAGTTTTCCTAAGCAATCTAAATCAAGGGCCACCAAGTCATTTCAATTGATCCACGCAGATGTTTTTGGACCAATTAAGCCCCTGTCACTTGTAAAGGTACTTACTTTTGGCTTTTCATTGATGATTATTGATGAAAAATATGGGTTTATTTCTTGAAGTAAAAGAGTGAAGCATTTGAAGCATTCAAAAGGTTCAAAGCTCATGTTGAAAAAGAAAGCAGCTATAAGATCAAATTTCTAAGAATTGATAGAGCTAGAGAGTTTGCTTCAAATGAATTCAAGACCTTTTATGAAAATTATGGTATCCAACATCCCTTGACTATTCCTAGATCACCTCAACAAAATGGAGTTATTGAAAGAAAAAACGGGACAATTTTGAATATGACAAGAATGATGTTGAAGAGCAAGTCATTACCAAAAGAATTATGGAGAGAAGCAGTTGCATGTGCATTTTATCCGTCAAACTGTTCATCTGCCAAAAGTTTGAAAGATGTGACACCTTAAGAAGCATGGAGTAGCCTGAAGTCTAATGTGTCACACTTAAGGGTTTTTGGATCTATTGCATATGTTTAAGTTCTTGGGCAAGAAAGATCAAAGCTTGATGATACGAGCCAGAAGGTTGTGTTTATTAGTTATGAGGAGAACTCAAAAGGCTACAAGTTCTTCAACCCTAGAAATAATAAAATAATAATTAGCAGAGATATTGAATTTGGAGAAAATGCAACTTGGGACTTCAGTATACAAGCTAAAACTACTTATGATTTTCTATCCTATTTCGAGGAGGAAGAAGCTTGAACACTAGGAGTGCAAGGCGAAATTGGAAACCCAACACCAAAATCATCCCCAATAGCGTCATCATTGCATCTCCATTGTCTAGCTCAAACAAAGGACCTCTCAAATATCAAAGCCTCACCAATCTCTATGAGCAAACCGAAATGACAGAGGATGAGAATTTATTATGTCTATTCTCTAATGACAAGCCTTTAAGTTTTAAAGAAGTTATGAAAGATGAGAAATTAATACAAGTCATGGAGGAAGAAATTCAAGCAATTGAGAAGAACAACACTTGGGAACTTGCATCACTTCCATGTGGTCATCAAGCTATTGGAGTTAAATGGGTGTATAAAGCTAAGAAGAACTCTAAGGGTGATGTTGAGAGGTATAAAGCAAGACTTGTTGCAAAGGGTTATAAGCAGAAACAAGAAGTTGATTATGATGAAGTTTTTGCTCCCGTTACTTGGTTGGAGACAATCAAGCTATTGTTATCACTTGCAGCACAAAACCATTGGAAGATTCATTAAATGGATGTAAAGTCTACCTTTTGAATGGTAATCTTGCAGAACAAGTTTATATTAAACAACCTCTAGATTTTGTTATTGAAGGTTATGAAGATAAGTTGTTAAGGCCTAAAAGGGCTTTATATGGACTAAAGCAAGCTCAAAAAGCTTGGAATAATCGTCTTGATAATTGTTTTCAAGAGAATGGTTTCACTCAATGCATTCATGAATATGCTATGTGAAAAAGGAAAATGAAGATTTGTTATTTGTTTGCATATATATGGATGATCTTATATTCACTAGAAACAATCAAATTATGTTTGAAGAATTTAAGAAGGCGATGGCTCAAGAATTTGAGATGAGTGATACAGAATCATGTCTTATTATTTGGGAATTGAAGTAAAACAAATGGAGGATGAAATTTTCATCTCACAAGAAGCTTATGTAAAAAAATTACTAAAGAAGCTCAACATGTATTAGATTCCAATCTTGTCAATATGACTATGGAGTGTGGAGTTAAACTTTCAAAAGAGGGAAAAAGGTGTACATAAAGTTGATCAAATATTATTTAGAAGTCTTGTGGGAAGCTTAAGATATTTAACTTGTACGAAACCTGACATTTTACTTTCAATTGGACTAGTAAATTGCTATATGGAGAATCCATCTGAAACCCATATGAAGGCAGCCAAGAGAATTTTTCGTTATCTTAAAAGTGCTCTTGAGTACTGTATGTTTTATTCATCTTCAAATGAGTTCAAGTACTATATTGGATTGTTTTCTTTTTGGGAAATAAGGCAATTCTTGGTGTTCAAAGAAACAACCCATAGTTACTATTTCAGCTTGTGAAGCTGAGTATGTTGCTGTCACTGCTTGTGCATGCCATGCAATTTGGTTAGAGATACTATTGAAGGAACTTCACTTTGAGCAAACTGAAGCTACCACGATCATGATGGATATCAAGTCGGCTATTGCTTTAGCAAAGAACCGCGTGTTTCATGATAGAAGCAAGCATATTGGGACAAAGTATCATTTTATTCGACAATGCATTGAGAACATGCATGTAAAGGTTGATTATGTAAAGTCACTTGATCAAATTGCTGATATTTTCACAATGCCTCTAAGATATGATACTTTTCAGAAGTTGAGAATGATGATTGTTGTTGGAAAGATATAAAATTTAAGGGGAGTGTTGAAACGTAAACTTGATTAATGATTAAAATTGAAGGGTGGTTTGTAACCAAAGTTTAAATGGGTTATCTAAGTTTAGCTGTTTTTATTATGAGTTAAAACCATTCATTATTTGTATATACTAGAATTCTTTGAATATTATATATAGTCTTGTATTCTAGTTATTGTTTGTAAGACAAAAGCACAATAAACATAAATACAAAGTTTGTGATTTCTTCTATATTTTTTTTCTTCCCTTATGTGTTCCCATTGTGTATCCAACAAAGAAAACACTGTATTGTTTGGAAAATAATACCTTTTTTGTTTTTTTTCCCTATATATGTATAGTTTATAGAAAGCATAAAAATTTAAGAACTTACTAAATAGTTTTGATTATAAGTAAACTAACTATATTTAATTAAAACAATATTCACTGAAATATTCAAAGTAGTATTTATGACTATAAGATCAAAAAATATTATTACCATAGTATTAATTTTTTGACAAGAAGATAGAAAATTAAGAAATGATCAATATTTCTTTAACTCTTAAAATGATAAATAAAACGAAAAAGCTTTACTAAACAATAATATTTTTGGCAAATTCATGACTGTGATAATTTTTCTATTTTTAACAAAATGGATTGTGTTGAATCAAGTGCTTATTATTAGCTCAAAAGTTATAACTGTAAATAAGGATGCTATTTTATTTTCTTAAAGTCTCTCAAAATTGTATCAAATATAAGAAATTGTGCTCCTTACAGGCATTATGGACGGGATGTTAAACCTATCAAATCCTAAAGGTAATACTGACTAAATAAAGTCAACAGATTATGTTGAAAAGCATGATCAAAGCCAACAATTGAGAGCCACGAAAATTGAGAGAAAAATAGAGAGAATAATTTCACTTACTTAAGTTCTGATAACAAAAATTACTTCTTATATAAATAGAATGAGATAAGAGGAAGAATAGCGTTAAGTATACAGTGTGTACAATACACGCTAGGCATAGCAGAAACAAGAATATTCAAGAAAAAAAAATTCACAAAGCAGATTCTTTATCATACTTTATCCAATCAATAACAGAATAACAAACTTCAGCAACTAACACAAATTAAAGCTGCAAAGTTCGTAGTCGAATGTGGTTGCTTGAGTGTAGTACTACGATGAGGCTTCATATGTGTGCTCCAATAGATTACAAACTATTAAATATATGAAAACTTTTGGTCATTTGTTTCTATAATTCATCTTATAATCTTAGCATGATAAAGTGACAAGCTTCCGTCAAGAACTTAGATATTGGACCTTAGAAGCTATCTTCATCACCTCGAGTTGGAATTTGAGTTGCGTGTCTATGAATTTGAGCTTGAAACAAACTTGCACTAAAACCCAAAGCAAGAAATTGTATCAGTTTGGAAGAGTAATCCTTAAGGTAGTTGATGCGAGAGTGAGGCATAGGCAGCGTTAGGTAGCTAGATTGTCCATCTAAACTCATCAAAAACAGTTCGTGTTTTTCAGTCACAAAAATGCTTCATCACGTTCAATATGCTAAAGCATGACCAAGCATCCTTTTCCTTTTCTTCATCGTCTTCTCCTTTATTTGAATTGAGTACACGTAGGAATTGACGCTAGTGCTGTTTTTTATGGCCCTTCGCTATTAATACATATCCTCGGCTGCAATCATTTCTCTGTAATTTATTCTTTAAAATTATTAAAGAGACGTCATAAAATTGTAATGAAAAGGGCCTCAAATTTTTAACAGGAATATACCTTCTAAAGTAATTAATAGTTCCAGCTATAAAATTAGAGTTGATCTTTTTAATGTTATTTGGAAATTAACAATAAAATAATATAGACAATTAGACATAGACAGAGAGAGAAAAATACAAAATCTTGATCTTTTTCTCTTGACATCTATCATTACCAACGATTATATCTTTATTTATGTCTATATGATATTTTTTTTAATGTCAAAATAACCTTCCTCTATTTTTCTCGAGGCTTTTAATAGCACGTATGATTTATTAATATTTTTTTTAACTCTAACTGTCTTTACCCCCGACCTCTTTAATCGTTATTTCTCTTTTCTGCCATGCAGGGAACAAATATTAAAACTGGACCCTTGTTGAGTAAGACTCCATTAACAAATGTACAAAAACAAAGACACCATTGAAAAGCTCATAAGAGCACCAATGCCTGAAATTGGAGGCAAATAAACACACAATGAGTGGGGGCATAGACCCACTTGTATCTAAAATATATGCTGTGAATGGATGCTGAGTTGAAGGTGGAGCATCCCAATGGCCATGCTAGTGGATGCACCTGCACATATTAAAAGCACAAAGAAACAACCGCTTAAAAAGGCTTAAAGACACCGACTACGAAGTGGACCTGAGTGCTTACCAGACTTTGGAGTCCTGACTTCGGATCAGAGCTTTAAAAACATTACTGTACAAAGCAAAACTAATAACGCAGGATATGATTATTATGCTTGTGCTAATCGTTCATATGTCGCCCTCGACTATTGACTAATTGGATTTGATTCAATAATGCATCTGAATAATTCACAACCCTTTTTATCCAGATCTTTTAGGATATTTTATCCTCCTCCATGTCAAAGAAAAGAAAGTACCGAGAAATATACAAAGAGGTTATTTGTCATCCCAAAAAGAGAAATTTTACGTCCAATTGGTGCTATCACATGATCGACCTCAATTATAGATAATAATTCATATACTTCATAAATAAACTAACCCTCAATCTGAAATCACTTTTAGGGGCATTGCTTTTCCTCGTCTTATGTAAGATGTAAAGACAAATTTGTCCACGGGGAATCTCCTCAAATAAGATGCAAAAATCAAGCAAATCACAAAAGATAGTAATAATTCAAAGCTACTCCACGATAGGTAACATTCAACCACACAAAAGATAGTAATAATTAAAAGTGGACACCGACTTTTTAAAGAATTCAGATGATAGGGTGCGTTGATAACCGTAACTCTCTGTCTGATTGCGTGTATCGGCGGATTGAGACGATTTTTAACTCAATCTGAATTTGTCCCATATTCTATTCTATTGAACAAGACTTAAGTATGTCCTTATTCTACTTGTGAATTTTAACATTTAAAATTCAAATCTTACTTACAGACAATCCACTCCTATTCACTATTTTTTTTAAATATCTAAAAAAAAAATTTAAAATTTAATTTATACTTAGTGTGTGTTTGATATGAAAGTAAAAATTTTTATTAATTAGCTTCATATGAAAATTTCACATTAAGCTAATTCATAAAATTTTTACCTCTTTTTATTCTCATACCAAATATACCTTTAAAGTGATAAAAATATTAAAAAAATCTTAGTAGGGAAAGATTTGCGTTGAACCCGAACTTGACTCTACTTGCACCTAAACCCGGCTCGCACCAACCCACCCTGCTGTAGGGCAGGTTCAAAACCCGACCTGAACAGGTTGGGACGAGGTGGGTACTCACGGATCTAGTTGTAATTGCCACCCCTAATTGCATGAAATAATAATTTTGTAAGCACTAACATATTATACGCGACAGCCTCCTATATAAACACGAGCCTTCGGTGGTATATTTGTGTGCCATCTCTAGTTTCTTGTGGCTCAAGAAATAGGCTAAGGTTGGAGCTGAAACAAGATGGATGGTTATACACAAAAATGGTTAGAAAGAGTGAAGCCATTCATAGGTGTCATGTTCTTGCAGTTTGGATTTGCCGGTATGGATGTTCTATCCAAGGCTGCGCTGAACAAAGGAATGAGCAATTATGTTCTTGTTGTCTATCGCCATGCTGTTGCCTTTCTAATCATAACACCTTTTGCACTAATCTTGGACAAGTATATATCTAACTATTTATCTATCTATATATTTTTGTATGTGTGTGTCTATGTGAAGATGAACTTGAAGCAATGTTATGTTGTTTTAACAGGAAAGTGAGGCCCAAAATGACATTGTCAATCTTTATGAAGATGGTGGCGCTCAGCGTGCTAGAGTAATTTCCTGCATGGCTGATTAAACACATTCTATTATCCATGGAAAACGCTCACTTAAATCTCGATATTGCTTTCTTATTGGCAGGCCAGTTATTGACCAGAATTTGTACTTTTTGGGAATGAAGTACACAACAGCAACCTTTGCCGCAGCCATGACCAACATGCTTCCTGCCATTACCTTCGTCATGGCTTGCATTCTTAGGTAAGGGTTTCGCTTCCTTTTTTAAAATATTTCTTTCAGATTTGGTATATAACACTAAACTACATGTAGCATTCTAGACTAAGGGATGGAGGTCCTTAAATTGGTCTATACAACTTACGTGAGCCAAGAGAATAGAAAATTATCACTACATGTCTAGTTATTTAGTAAGAAAGAAAAATAGTTAAACAAGCCCAATTAATATACTGAAATATACATGTTTTGTTTTCATCTGGATTGTTTTGTATCCGGATGCATCTAGATTCACTTAAATATTTTTCTATCGAACTCAATATATTTTGACACAAATGATTTTTATGAGAGTTAGGATCAAGTTATATCAGTGTAACTTTAAATATAGTCACACCATTTTATAACTTTTTATAAAATATATTTTTTATTGATCCAACTTTTAAATTATAATTACCTATGATAAAGATTACTTGCAGCAAATTTTATAAAAATTGAACATCAATACAAGTATAATCAAATAACTCTTATTCATATATAATTTAAAAATATATATTACATTGATTTTTTTATATATAATTAAACGATTTTAGATTAACATAAAATTTTATAGAGATGACCTATAGGATATAAACTTCTAATCCAATAATAAGTTTTATAAAAAATTACACTAATAAAAAGTTATTCAATGTTATAATAATTACTTAAAATTATATCGGTATAACTTAATTTGCAAAGAGTGCAATCTCTTATTAGTTTGGTTGTGTAGACCAAGTCCCTAAAAGTGTTAATAGTGTTAAGCAATTTCTCTGCTTCCTACACTGCCCAGGCTTGAGAAGGTAAAAATAAGATGTATGCGCAGTCAAGCAAAGGTGGTTGGGACTCTAGCCACTGTTGCTGGTGCGATGGTCATGACGCTGATAAAAGGCCCAGTACTTGAGCCATTTTGGGCCCACGGAAGCAATGCCCACAGCCAGCACGCCAGTGGGGCAAATCTTCAACATGCAATAAAGGGATCAGTGATGATCACAATTGGCTGCTTTAGTTGGGCTTGTTTCATGATTCTCCAAGTGAGTATGAGTAATTTGTCTGTTATTATTAATTATTAATAAAATAAAGAATCTCAATGCCAATCTAATTTTTCCTCACAATTTTTTGGGGTCCCTAAACATGGCTTTATCTCTTTCTCTAGTCTATTACACTTGAAGCCTACCCTGCCGAGCTCTCCCTTACATCGTGGATATGCGTATTGGGAACAGTTGAAGGTGGCATTGTGGCCCTGATTATGGAACGGGGTAATCCTTCGGTTTGGGCTCTGAAGTGGGATACGAAACTGCTGGCTGCTGTCTACAGTGTACGTTTTTTAAGATTTTATTGCACAATCCCCCCATCCCCCTCTCACATACGCGCGCATGCGCGCACACACTCCCAATAAAAACAAAAGCCAAAATAAAACCTCTTGGCCATTGGCCAACCTTAAAAATAATGCACATGTTGCTAATAGAAATAGGAAGAGAATCCAAAATAGTCACTAAAAACAACACTGACATCTAAGGATGTTTCGAAGGCATTGGACAGTGCATTATTATTTCAAAAGAATGAACTGGCTAGCTTTGCCATTCATAAGCCATTATATCAACTGCGACATGACGGGATTAGCTTCAAAAGATACTATACACCGCCTTGGGTCTTCCTGTCCGAAGTTTCAAGGTTATATATGCTTTAAAGTATAAGATACGGAACGTTGTAGCTAAATCATTTATGCTGTGAGAAGGAACATATCTAGTAAGCTTCTTTTTTCCGCCACAAATTTACAAAATATCCGCTTGCAGGGCATAGTTTGCTCAGGACTCGCTTATTATATCCAAGGAGTAGTGATGAAAACAAGAGGCCCAGTCTTTGTAACAGCATTTAGCCCCTTCTGCATGGTAATTGTTGCCATCATGGGCTCCGTCTTTCTGGCTGAGCAAATGTTCCTCGGAAGGTAATTATCCAAATCTAGTCTCAAGCAAACATGCTCAAATTACTCACTCAAGAACAATTTAGAAAATATGTATATAAATTTAACTAAAGGAATATGACAAATTTTACAGGGTGGTCGGTGCCATCGTCATTATTTTGGGGCTGTACCTCGTGGTGTGGGGTAAAAGCAAAGATTACGACTCGCCATGTCCAACTATAGAAGATACATCGCCTGCTAAGCAAATTGTAGACGACTACAATGCCAAAAACCAGCATTCTAATCTTGAGGTCATGACTGGTAAGGAGAGCATAGCTCGAGACGAACAAGTATGAGGAAACATACCAAGTCTAAATTTTTAACTATCCCGGGATATTCCATCTCCAATGCACCCTCCAAATGTTTATTTAACAATAGCAACTCTATAGGTTCCTAGTTGTTTGATCCTAAAATGTGACGTACAAGTAGAGGTATTGTGTAACAGTAAGGCTTCTCAATAAGCCAAGAAAAGCATCTACAAGAGAAATAGTGCAACTTTGAATACACATTATATTGATGGAGAGGTCGATATTTCCAGTACTACTTCAAAATAGCAAGAAATTTCAGAAGTTGGAGATATATTCCAATTCACTCTCTCATCGGTTAAAAACTATAAAAATTTCGAATGGCACCAACAAATTTACGAGTGTAATGAAATATGATTACACAAAATGTACAAAATTTCATTTTCCATTCAGCATAACAAAGAATGATCAACAGCTCAACGGCAGAAGATAGGCCAAAAACCTGTATCTTGCAAAGGGTGCAACTCCATCACGTACAAGGCTGACAACATTACATCCGATTAGCAACACATTACACATATGTTCCGTTTTGCTTACAGAGGTCCCTTCTATTGCACCAAAGGTGACTTTTCCTCACATGAGAAAAATATTCAAACATATCAGTTAATGTTGATAATCAGTAAGTAAAGGTGTATCCGAAGGATTTTCTTGTATGCACCAAGCAAGAATCTTCCAACCAAAAACTCGAACAATGTTCCCTTATGAGTTACGACAATTGCTTCTCTTCATCTTTTCCATATATGCGCTGGAGTTCCTTAGTAGCAGCTAAAAAGGATTCTGCGAAAATTAGGAGAGAGAGCTAATGTGAGAATGAAGAAACTTGAACCTAGTCAAAGGATTTTGCATCAAAATGAACAATGAAGATGTCAACCAAAGTTAATAAAATAACACGAAATTAATTAAACAAGACAAATTACATCACCTTTCCAACTGCGAAAGGATTTCTGATTGATGGGTGAACCAGTTATTGTCTGAATCACTTCAAATAACATATGCTGTGGAGTACTCCTCAGCTCTTGCACAATCCCATATATAGTCTTCCCATTCTCAAAATAAATGTGATT
Source organism: Pterocarpus santalinus (assembly GCA_031439595.1). Taxonomy (NCBI): domain Eukaryota; kingdom Viridiplantae; phylum Streptophyta; class Magnoliopsida; order Fabales; family Fabaceae; genus Pterocarpus; species Pterocarpus santalinus. The sequence continues at coordinate 68,574,536 of CM062532.1, forward strand.
GTTGGGGTGTTTAGTCTTGCAACCAGCATGTCGTTCAAACTCATATGCGTTAATAAGCTGTAGATATATAACATCAGTCAGAGACAGCAATCTGGCTCAAAGAGGATTCTACATCCATTATCAGGACTTAGCAAAACTACCTTTGAAAGGTTACATGATTGGCAACTGCATAGATACCCAGAACCTTTTATGACACCTCGAAGTTCCTTCTAACAAGCAGAGGAAGAACCAGACATGTGATCAAAGATAACCTACTGTGAAAGATTAACTCATAAGCATTAAAATTTACCTCCTGTGACCAGGCCTTATACTTTATGGGCACTCCGTCCAGAATACCAGTAGACAGCAAACTTCTGACATTTGAAGGGAAGTTGTTTGAAGTAGCCTTCTTAGACATTTTTATCTCTTCTTTTATCTTGGAAACATTTTCAATTGCAGATGCAGATGTCAAGGCCGTACTTAAGGGTGAATTAGATTTAACCAACTGTTTGTCATTCATAGATTCTATGTTATGTGAAGGTGCTTGACCCATCAATTGTTCATAGCTCGAAACCAATCCGCCAGAGGGAGTTATATCATCGTCATCACAGCCTCCAAAGGATATGATAGTGCTCCCTCTTTTATTAAAAGAATGGGCAATCAATGGCATGTTCTTTCCCCCTTTGTCATAGTAGGTGTGAGCCACTGTTATGATGCCTTCTTCCACATTGTTGAATATGTGATCTCTTGACATAGAATTGCCATCAGTTTTGTTGTAAGCTTGAGCAATAGATATCACATTACTGTCCACCTTGCTAAATCCTTGATCAATCAATATTGTATCACAAATCTCTTTGTAGCTTTGACCCATAGATAAGCTGTCATCTCCCTTGTTATAAGACTGACCCATTGAAATAAAATTATTATCAGTCCTACCACAAGCATCGTCCATAAATATTATATTTTCATCCCCCTTGTTGTAGGTGAGACTTGTTGACATAGAATTATCACCACCCTTGTATGCATGAGAGTTTGACAGAGTGTTGTTATCCACCCTCTCATAGGGATTATTTGTATGAACAGACATGACATTCTCAGATTCTTTCACCTCACTAACTTTAACTTTTCTAATTCCACCATAATTAAAACCTGATTGAGGATCTTCTAATGTTGTGGATATGGATAAACCAAATGAGGAATCACCCCCAAAGGGTTCAGTTTTATCCTTTCTTTCCACACTCAACTTATCTATGCTCACAGAGGAAATGTTTCTGTTTTCAAAATTTGTAGTCCTTGTTGCAGCATTTGGTTCAAATAATTTTTCAGTAAAATGACCAGTGTACAATTGAAAACATGAAGAATTTCCCCAAGAAGAAATATTGGAGCTGGGCATTCCTGTTAAGAAAGTGTTGCTCGAAACCTCTACTGCTGGTTTCTTATTGGGAAACAGATCCACTTCAGGGCTATCCATGAACCACTGATGAGGACGCTTGGACTCAATTCTAGAAGAATTCTCATATGTTGTCATGTCAGCACCGTTTCTAGAAGAATTCTCATATGTTGTCATGTCAGCACCGTTTCTAGAAGAATTCTCATATGTTGTCATGTCAGCACCATCTAAACACCCAGGATTCTTTGCCAGCCAAAATGCCTGATTCTGAAAAGACTGTCAGATCAAATTCCTCGGAAAGATGCCCCCCCAAAAAAGAATTTCAAAGAGAAAAATGCCAATTCTATATCTTTGTTACAGATAGAATAAACTATGATCAGCATGGATAGTAACACTAACACCTTCAGTAAATCATGCAAGTAAATATAAAAGTAACTCCTTTCACTCATTGTACAACAAAAACATATGGGTTAGGTTCATTACCACTGCACATTTTCCTTACCATGCCTATACTTGTCCTCGTGCTTTCCAAGAACCAAAACAAGCATTATCATTCAAATGGAATATCTTTCTAACATTTACCTCAAAGACAAAGTTCTGGTTGTGGTCCACAAATGGAACAAAACAAGCAACGGAAAAGTGAAATATTTCATTTTCCTAGTTCTTTTCCCGATCAAGTTGTCACATAAAAAGCATTGATCCTCTCGAAATTCAAACATCAGAAGTTTCAGCACCACAAGTAAAGTTCCGAACATCAGTAATTAGGATACTTCCCAACAAGTCCCAAACAATGGAGAAATGAAACGTACCATCCCCTTCTTTACCGCAAATTCCTCGTTAATAAGCTAAAAATAGCCTTTCTGCCACCACCCACAAAAAAAAAAAAAAGTGTATGTCACAAACTATGAAACTTACGACAAAGTTCAGAAGAAACCAGTGAAAAATCAACTTGGAAGATAAATTAAAAATAAAAATGGATGCTTTGTGTGAATATCGAATATGTAAAATATTAACAAACCCATTCTCATAAGAGACAAGCAGTTTCCAGTGATACTAGGAAAATGCAGGAACACCACATCATTGAGTTTACATGTTTCAGTAATGAGGGAGCAGACATGTGCATGGCTTTTGATTCATGTGCCCCATTTACAGTGAACAGAAATGTGAAACCCTAAACCTAGTACTCTGCGACGAGTTGTCTGAACCTCACCTACCCTCAGTGGCGAAAAATCAGCGACAACAGAGACTCGATGAGGTTTCCGGTGGCGAGTGACCGGTGAAAACGCCGGCGATTGTACGGAACCGGATCTATGAAACAGCAGACAGGGGATGGGGAAATTTCGAGATTTTTCCTTTTGTTGAGGGCGGAAAAGCTAAACTGTGGTGCAACGCACGATCGCGGAGTGGGACGTCATCTGGTACGTACACGTGGACATGGTGGAGTTTAACGTATCGATATCCGTGCGGCCGCGCAGGTTCTCCATGTGCTGGTTCTTAGCAAAAAGTTACAGCAATTTACCACGGTTCGCCGGTTTCACACTCAGTGTTCTTCTATGGAGATTCGTTATCACACGTGGCGTATTGTTATTGGTAAACAGGGGCTGCTGAAGACCCACGATGCCGAAAGGCAGACAGCCTCGTCATTTTGTTATATAGCTAGCGAGAAAGGCATTCTTCTGTGAGATAAGAGAGGAAGTATTAATAAATAAATAACTTCTCAATGGGAATTTTTATTTTGTCCTGTTGTGGCTTCCTGAATCAGTGTTTGGTTGTTGCCATTGTTATTGGTTCTTTGGTTTATGATGATTCATGTAATGTAGTGCTAGCTTCCTTAATATCAATTTATTCATGTATTATGATGCTAGCTTCCTAAATCAGTGTTTAGGTTGTTCTTTGTTCAGAAGTATAACAAGAATTTGATGGCAATTGCTCGCTAACACGTTAGTTCCATGTCTTTAGAACATACTGAGGTTGCCTTGACAATCCCCCAGAACATATTATTTGATATGGAATTGGCAATTCATGCCAGCTATAATAAGTGATATGGACGTTGTTTTTCTAAGTAAAATGTAGCGGAAAATGATACTAGTTTAATGAAGTTATCAAATTTGTCTTATTACAATTAGTTCATGAATGAAGTTAATGTCCTTCACTTTAATACGTGTGATCTGAGTGTATGTGAAATCCGTGTAACCAAAACCTTACTATTCTTATTTGAACGGTGACTTGGGTCTATGGGGCAAATACAAGGAGCACAAAGAGAAAGAAGCAACGGCAACCACTGAGCCAATTTAAGTGTTGTGCTGAACCAAATGAGTGATTGGAAACTCTGATGGAAGATGTTGAAGCAAATGACACTCAGATGCAAAAGGGTGAAACTTACAAAGAGTTAAGGGTGGCATTTAGTGTTCCAAAGGTTTGAATCGTAGAGTAGAGATTATATAGGGCAAAATAATTGTTGAAGAGTTGATGAAATAGATGGTTCATGGTTGAATGTTTGTTTGTCACTTTACTCACAGATGCATCTGATGTGATGTAATAGAAAATGTAAATTTCAATGCTATTGATTCACTTTGATGCAGATTTTGGTGTAAGCCTATGACCTCAGTTTTTATTTTGTTTCTTTTCATTCTTAAGTTTTGATCGCTAGTTGAGGTTTGGAGCAATAATGCTAGAGAGTTTTCTCTTTCAATTTTCAAGCACAATAGTTGTTTTGAAAATGAATCAATTAAGGATGAGACTCTGCACTGTTATAATTAAGAGTCAATCGCTAAGAAGTAAGATCATGTTAATTTCTTACTCTGATCAAAATCGGCTCCTTCATTCCTAATTAAACTCATCCACGAACAGCCTAAATATAAACACCAATTTACTTTCACAGCAAATTCCATTTTTTTTTTTTTTTTCATTTTGCCTCAGTTAATTTCATCACACAAACATTGGCTTTATAGATTGTTATTTTTGTTCTTTATTTTAATCAAATCAATCTCATATTTGTTTCAACTTGTTTTGGTTAGAATAAAATGAAATATATACGTGGGTAAAAACTAAAAAGGTGCAAAGTGACCATTTTTAGTTTGGATCTCATGTCAGTTTCCTAATGGATGTTCACAGTCTTTTTTGGTAATGCGAGTCTATCATTTGATGTTATGATTTTAATTGTAAAATATCAAAACTTTTACCACTAAAACAATAGTTAAGGCACAATTCTCAACAATTAAGCCATAGAACAGAAGATTTGGACAATGAAATTTCTATACTTTGCTTCATAATTCTCAAACAGGGTATTTTACATCTAATTGAGTATACTCTTCCTCATTCGCACTATCATACCTGGATTGGCTTCCATATGACGCAAAAGACAAACACCATAAAAAAAAAAATGCATAACAATGTCAAATTCCTACACTATCTGCACATAGGACTTCGAGGAAGACGAGAATAAGTAAGCTGGTCTAAGTAGCAGTATCCTATCATCTTTTCAACGTTGAACCTGCATTTTTGAGTAAAAAACTTGCCTTCTTCCTCCACTATCTTCAAGATACTCTCAAACACAGATATTTCACAACGAATCCTCAAAAAGCCAGTCTGTTCACAAGGAATCCAACAAATTGTGGCAAAATTATTTCTAGGGAATATACCAAGATAACAGAAATTAAATCTAACAAGCATGACTCCCTGTAACTCACAATAGATGCATCGAATGTCCATTGAGTGTGCATCCAAGTTCAACGAGATTAGAGCCCGATAGTTGCTTGCATTTCCTCTCGGAACCACAATTACTTCTTCTCTCAAATTTTCCCACAGCAACGGGGTTTCAAAATAACACATGAGAACGACATTAGTCATGAGCGGTTGCCGAAAAACAAAGCCATTATCTGTCAGCCGTGGCCGGGAAACAATGCAGTGAGCTGCCACCGTCGCCAGAAAACGTCGCTGATTAGAACTTCTCGGAACCACCGCTACTTCTTCTTCTCTCAAATTTTCCCAACACACACGCGCTTTGGGAAAGGGTTCTAGAAGGCACCGGTGAGAAGAGCAAGGAGTAGTGCGAGGGAGATGAGCAAGGGAATGCTGAGGCGAGGATTTGTGGAAGATGGCAGTGCCTGGGCGTGTTTAGGCTGCGACGCTGAGGGTAGAGGAGCTTGGTGTCTACGACAGTTGCAATGGGGGAAGAAAGTGAGCGGTGTTATTGGCTTTGGGAAATGTTAGGGAAGGGCTAGATTTTTCTTTCACAGGCGCGTGATATTTTAAAATTTACATCTAATTCGGACAACTTATTTTAATTCAATGGCCGAAGATGCCTCTCAGAGTGGCTTTAAATAATTATTATATTATTAAATAATTTTTTATTAGTATAATTTTTTACAAAATTTGTTATTGAATTAAAAGTTCATATCATTTAAATTATCTTTATAAAAGTTTATATTAATATAAAATTATTTGATATATCCTTTATATATATCAAAATTAACGTAATTTATATATTTAAAATATAAATAAATAACAACTACCTAATTACAATTTTATTGATGTTCAATTTTTATAAAATTTGACAGAAATGATCTTTACAAAGAAGTAATTATAATTCAATGATTGAATTGATAAAAAATATATATAATGTAACTATATTTAAAATTATACTAGAATAATTTGATATATATATATATATATATATATATATATATATATAGGGATTATGGTTATTCCCTGTTTGGTGATAAATTCTTACATTATCAGAATTCCTCAAGAAGAATCAATATTATTGAACAGAGTTCACTATTATGGAATTCTAATAATTTTTCTAAATCGAGATCTTACTAATTACACGACTCTTATTTGTAAGTATTCATCTAATCTGTGACAAGTTGTTTCCTGCTTCAAAACCACCAAACCACGGTTTAAGCATAAGTTTTTCCTTGTAACTTTTGCCTAAACCATAATTTGAGACAAAATTTGACACATACTTAACAGGCCATCCTATTTGACTACTACATTTGAGGTTAAAATTGACCCTTCATTTTAGCACAAAGTAGTTTGAAACTTGTGTCATGTACACCGGTGAAAAGCACCGTAAAATTCACACAATAAAATTTGTCATTCACAGTTGAGCCTTCCCAAATAGATGAAGCATCATTACTTCAATAGTTAGCTATGAAGCTCGGATACAAATACGAGATATGGATGTGATACAATACGATTACAGGAATATAATAATATTTAAAAATTATAAGATATGATATGACTACAGTATGATATATAAAATTAGTAAAAAATTGATATAAAAACATAAATTTTAAATTAAAATAGAAAAATAATGATTTAAATATTAGCATAAATTTTTGTAAACATACTAAAATATATTTATTTTATTGATTTTTTAGAATTTCCATTTATATATGTATAAAAATGCCAAAAATAAAGTAAAATTTTTTAAAATATAACTAGAAATATCTAAAGTATCCATGAAATATTTGATACAACACATATCGGATACGATGGCTATTTTGAAGAATCTATGCAACATATATAGTTAGTCATATTTTCTATGAGAATACAAGTTGGTTATATTTATTTTCTTTGAGCATGATATTTATTTTTAGATCTGATTCTTTAAGCATGATGTTGAACATATATGGGAAATAATATTATATAATTCATAATCATTCCTACTATCATAATTAAAAATTTACAAATATTATCAATATTTTTCTCTCCGTCAAAATTGGTATAGTAACACCTCTCCTAATTTACAGAGGAACTGTGGTGTTTAAGGTGGCTAGGATTAGGGGAGTTCATAGGTCTGGATAGCTTGTAAACTCCCCTAATACAAAAATTCAGATTGGGTCAGGTATTTGGGTATATTTAGATAGAAATTAATTAACCCATCTATTATTCGGGTCAGGTACTAGGTATGAAAATAATACCTATTACCCAAACCGTAGGCCCGAACCCCCTTTTCTTTTTTTTTAATTCATTAATTAAAAATCACACTTCTCTCTTACTCTTTAACCTACCCACACATAAAGAAACCCTAGCCACCCCACCTCTACATGTAGTTCATCTTCATGCCTTCATCATTCATACCTCTGCCTCCCTTCTATTTGTTGTCGCCACATCACTACCGATTGATGACCATTTCTGCCCCTCTTCCCCCTATTTCTTTCCTCTTCCCTTCTCTGTTTCCTTCACCCCACTCTCATCAACCCTGCAACTACTCCTAAGGACGCTGTTCATGTCGATATCGAGGTTCTCCCTTAATGTCCTTTGATTCAAGCTCGAGCAGATCATACATTGGTGAGTGGTGACGAGGATGAAGTCATGTCTATGTTAACATCAAAGAACGCCATGTTCAAAAATCACGTCGTGCCTCCCACCGCCTCTGCCATGATGAAGGCTACCATCGCAAAGAAGGCCTTGCCTCCAAGAAGGCTTGTTCAACGAAGAACCCTTTAATTCAATCACTCTTCTCTTTGATGTTCATTGTAGAGTTCTTCCTCTTATTTGGTTCTTCTGATTTGTAACATAATAACATTTGTTGTGCTATGCAAATAAGCAAGAAGAGCATGCCACTTATATTTTGATTCTAGGCCTTTCTAGTCTGATTTACTTATTATGTTGATGTTCATGCTTGAATAAAAAGATTGATTCATTGATTACTAATTATGTCAAGCTTGTTTTCTTTTCAAGTATAGTAAACCCAGAGCCTGACTTGATCAAACCCGTGTAAGATTGTGTTGGTTTGGTTTGGGTTATGTGCCAAAATTCTCAAAAACCGATCCAACCCAACCCGATCTCGATTGAATTGCGTCTTTTTTCCCCTAAATCCAACTTGTAAACACCCTAGTTAGGATTCTAGTCCCCCTCATGGAATCTCCAACTCTCACCCAAAATTCCAATAAGAATCTCTCACCACATCAAAAAAACAAAGGAAAAAAAGAATTCTATTCCTCCAAAATTCTTGCTAGAAATTCTTCTTCCCCCTCTATGCTCCACCCACAAACTACATCTCCAACTGTGGAGTACAGGTGCATGACGATTAGCCATGCAATCCCAAACCATGCCACGAGCTGCGGCTACTTGGCAATCACGTCAATTTGGAGTCTGCCCTCTGCCCAGCTAGTGCCCTATATGGACTCACAAACTGGATGCAGTGTTCATACAACTTTGTGCCCTCGTCAATAACACGAGTTGCTCTTCTGCTTGGACTTTAGCAGCGCAAGTTGATGATAATGCAGCATTTGTCAAGGGTTTTGAGGAGCAGGACCTGGGGATAGGTGTGGTGGCAGCAGAGGGAGAGGTGACATTCTTGCTTCTCAAGTCCACTTGAACAGAGAATAGTGAATAAACAGGCCTGTGGTCTGAGAATTTGGATTCTCCTCGAACGTACCACAGTTGCTTGAGGCCTTCCCCTTTCCACAGTATTCGATCGCACCTGTTTTGATATCCCCCAAAAGCAAAACTCAGTTACAAGAATTCAATAAGAAAAAAAAAGTATCATTAGAACATCAACAAAATAATCCTATAATAATCGTAATCTGTATTCTTGTTGGTAAGGAAAGGTCTATCCAAAAGAATAGATGCCCCTGAATAAACTAGATGCAACTTGGCCTCGTTACATGAGTACGAGACTCATAAAGCCTAAGCGGTTTGCTAACGTGACATCAATTAATTTCATTAGTAGAGAAAACAAATAACCGAAAAAAAAAATGTTTGCTGAAGATAGGCCACTAGTAGTGGCGTAAGATCAATGCGGTTGGTCAACACAATAACGCCATGACATTTTATGCCCCATAAAATACAAAATGCTTCCCTTGTCCCATCATTAACTACCTTGCATTATATAGTTAAGCATTGCTAATAGCTACATCCACATGATGATTGTTTATCGCAGTTGACTATTTCAGCATTTTAACAGCAAAACATATTTATACATACATCACGACTGAGCCCTTTTCAACGGAATCTGCAACTAATTTCTAGGCAAATGCAAATGGCGTTATTAATTTATGTTATTTGGATACAATATCAACTAGGGAAAGCCTCATCTGACCAGAGAATATATAATAAAAACAAACGGCAAAATGCACATAATAAACAATCATCTGATGAAGGTTTCAAGCGACATGTGCGACGCAACCTTTGTGGAAAACAAAATGTAAAAGCTTAGATCAACAAGGAATTAATCCTCAAATCTTACCAAGCAGGAGTCCGTCGTTTCTCCTTGGACTTGGAGGTTTGGGCAACATAATGGTCGGAATTGGCCAAGTATTTGTAAGTAGGAGCAAAGTATATACCCCCTTCATTCCAATCTTTAAATACTCGTCCAGCTCTCTGCTCTATCCTTAGCTGCCAAGTAGAACCAATACAACTTTGTCATGAAGATAGCATCAAATTTAAGAAACAGAACACACACACTGAAATACCAACACACACACACACACACACACACACACACACATATATATATATATATATATTTTGTATAATTAATTACCTGATCCTTCTCTAATAGTGCCTGCCAATTATTCTTCTTTACTAGCTCATGTGTATCATCGTAGCCAGCAACAAGCCGATAATTCAAATCCCCAAGCCAAATAATATTACTACAGACGGATACCAAAAAATTCAAGCAACAATTACAACAAAGGCCAGTGAAAGGATATAAAAAAAAGAAGCACGCGTAAATATACAGTAGTAGAATGGTAAGAAAGGACATACTCGTGTTCCAGTATGCTTTCAGGAGGGAGTGGTTGACCAGGAACTTTAAATGAGGAAGAAAACTTAGTTTTCTTCAAGATTTCGGAGACGTCCAAGTTTCTTCGCACCTCATCACCGTCTTTTTCGCCAGAGGCCAAGTGGGTGCAAACGAAGCAGAACGTGGTGTGGTACAATCTCATGCTAATTGATATTGAGCCCTGTTAGCAGGCACCAAAAAAATAAAATTAAATTAAAATGTAAGCAATCATTCCACTTTTGTTTAGCTACTAGTGCAGAGCCTAGCTGTCCCTGAAGCAACAATTAAAATCATTTTCAACCAACTGGTGCATGACATGCCAAACTATATAATATAATATAATTAGCAAATTGGAGGAACGAACCTTATTTCCAAGATAGCCCATGATGCCCCTGCCAACGCAGGAGGCCCTTATATTGCTAACGTGGTTGTAAAGATCTGCACGTACCCAAACGCACAAGAAGATTCCAACCATTTGCTTGCTTGCGGTTAGGTAATACCGTCGCTGATCACTAGGGCTGCATTTAGGAGAGCTTTCTCCATTGTCCAACTCGTCCTCTGAGGAGAGGAACTCCGAGAAACTGAACTTAGGCTTCAGGCTTCCTTGTTGTTCAGGTTCACAAGTGCTATTATTGTCACACCCTGAAATTTCTTGGTCGGACTTCTTGGTGTTTAGGGCTTGCCGAATAAGGGTCAGCCACTTCCCTGCTGGGCCACTGTCCTCAGGCCCAAGCACGTTCCCTGCGCTTAGCGGAACAATTTCCTGGAACCTAACGAGGTGAAACGAATACCAAAATAAATAAATAAATTGGACTATGCCGTCTTACCCTCAAAAGAAAGGTTCTATTATATTTATTATTTATTGTATTAATTTTATATTGTATAAAAAATAAAAATTATTTTCACATGGCACTGTCGCAGTAAGTTATTTACCCTGGAGATATTTTAACCTAGCTCCTAAAGCTAAAGGGCAAGTAAATGTTAATTAACTATTTGCTCTGGCCACTAAAAACGTAGAGGGCTAAACTATCTATCCATATTGCGCTAATCCAATTTAGGAGTAGGGTGTCCATAATTACTTGACTGTTTTCTGATAAGAACCTCAATATCTACACGTATTTGCAATAATACGAGAATAAATTCTCCCTCGTAAAAATTTGAGGGGATTTTCTCATGGCATTGTCACGAGTCGAGTGGATTTTCATCGTTGATATTGGTGATCAATTTTGAAGTATCCACACGTACAATACAGGCCATAGCCTCATAGAGGCACAGAAGGCTAGGAGAGTGAAAAACGCGAGGGGAAAATGTACAGGGTGAAAATAACAGAGTACTGACATATGAGCTTTGGGTTCAGACAGTCATTAATAAGAGTCAGAGACTTACGTGCAGTCTACCCATGACTTACGAGTTTGCACTCGTTGAATATAATGAAGCGGTTCCTTGAATTCATAAAAAGTAATAAGGTGGGCACAACAGAAAGAAAAAATAGACACACAAAGAAGTCACAAGTGGGGGATGGGAAACAGAGATAATGAAATTATAACTGTATAAGAGGGGAAAAAAAAAACAAAAAGAAAATATACCCAATAACATAGATATCAGCTGGTGAAGGAGACTTCAGCCAATCCCTCAACTTCAAACCTTCATCTGGCGACTTCCCTCCAACATTCCACGTCCCCACGAACATCCTACCCCAAGAGTGATTCACACGTCACACCCTCAATCATTATTCAAAGTCAAGAAAACTCCAGAACTAAAAACTTCTACCATAAAAGTAAACAGGACTTTAAGATTTTAGGTTACCACATATTATTTCAACAAGGGGTATGATATTTATAATTAAGTACATACCTAAGGTCAAGAGCATCAGTGACAGGAACAGAAGTTGCTTCCTTCCTAAGTCCCGAACTGTTGTTCATTCCATTAGGAGAATCCATCAACCACCCCTCTTTGAAAATAAAGCCCAAAATCAATTATTTCATCGACCACAGGGATAAATTTCCATACAAAAATTCAAATAAAAATGCTATTATTAAGCCTAAATTATTTAGGCTTGCTGTTGCAGCCTGCTGTTGTGCAACTGCAAGTTCGTAGCCCAACATCGTGATTCTCGGAAAATCAAACCATCCACGTGGCATATCCATGGGACCATATGAGTCCCAATCCAAGGGCCCCGTGGTAATTTCCAGGTTCGGTCTAAATCAAATTGGACAAATCTGACGGCTCAGCCGGACATGTGTACTAATAAAACTAATTAATGACAGTGCTCACAAAATTACCCGAGAAATCATCCGGTACGACGACGTAACAGTCTTTGTCTGAACAGCTCTTCCTCCTCTCCGTCGCACTTCCTGAGCCCCCCGCCACGTTAACAACAACAAAACAAAACAAATCTTAACCCAAAACGTGAAAACCAAACCTCAGATCATAAAAAACGAAAAAAAGCACCAACAACAATCATAGAAGAAATCGAGTTTTACCTGTCAGACAGTAATCTGAGTGAAACTTGTCAGCACTGCTCTTTATGTTAAGCCACTTTTTCACCGCTAATTTTGGCCAAGAAGACTGCAAGAAGAATTTTTTTTAAATTGAAAAAAAAAAAAACAAGCAAGTAAATTTCGATTTGCATAGGTGAGTGAGTGCATATATACCTTGGATATCTTCTTCGACTCTGTTCTCATTGCTCCTCCACCTTCGGATCGCTCAAAACTGGAGCAAATCAGGTAACAATAAGCAACGATCGGAGAAGAATTGACATGGGAAACGCAGAAGGCGAAGGTCTAATAGTAATAAGCAGATTATCCAAATCCAAGCGAGGAATTTTTTATGATAAATTTGAGAGATTTTGTATTAATTGGAGGAAGTCACACATGGAAAAAAAATTAACATGGGTCTAGATATTTCTTTAGATTAATTGAACGAAAAAGATTACGTTATCGTTTAAAAATGTTAAACTAGTGTCTGAGCGGTTTTCAACGGCAATATAAAAGAGCTAGTTGCAGGGGGAAGCGGAGACAGCACATATGAGTCCCCAAACAAACAAAAAAATAATAAAAATAAAATGAACATAAGAAAATAAGAAAATTGAGCATATAATATACTACATGTGAGAGAGATAAAGAAAAGGCCGGGTTCATCGTTTTCTTTCAGGAATCTTTCTTTACAAGCTCCGGTTTCGCGCTTTACAGATAAGAAAAGATGAACAACCAAGGAACCATAAAAGGCTTGGGCTTTCTTTAATCAGAAACCGTTTCAAAAGCAAAGATTGAGATCTCAGTAACATCCATTAAAAAGGTGAACCTTTTTCTGACCTTTTTTTTTTTTCCTCTTGCCAGAAAGAACACCCACCGGAGCAAAATTTGCACCCTATCGAAACTAAAACCAAAAAAGGTCTTTGATGACACAAAAGAAAAAAGAACATGAAATAGAGAAAGCAGAACTGAGTTATAAGCAGAGGGCAAAAGTATAGAACAAAACGCAAGAAGAACATCATTGGAACGTGGGTCAAAGGCATTGCTAATTAGAGACAGATGCGTGCCGTTTTGTAGAAAGAAGAAATGATCAACAAGCGAAGAATGGAGGAGCAATTATTAGTCATGCTAAAAGGAAATGTCAAAAGTACCAGATCAAGCACCCAATAAATAAGTGGGAGAAAAAATTCACTTACATAAATCGACAAGAATGGAAGGGCGGCGTGAGGTTTCAGTTTCAGAGAGAATGATCAGTAATCAGAAGAAGAGAGTGGAGATGACAAGACTGTTCACGATCCCAGCTTTCATTTTTTCCCCTTATGTTTCGCTTATGCTTTATAGTGTAATGTAAGAGGGAAGCACGGGGGAGAGAATATCTCAATATAGCTTTTGCTTGCTTGTTTGTTTGCCTTCTGAGAAGTTAAGAAAAGAGTGCATAGAAGCAGGTATGGTTTATGTGCGTTCCTCCGAAAAGCAAAAAGGCTTATCTAATTTATATGTGTGTCGAGATTTGAGCTGAGGAAGGACGAAGAGAAGGTACCAAAAAGGAAGATGAGGATTTTTGAAATGAAATCCATTTTGTTAGGATCGTGGGTGTTTTGGTCTTTTCGAAGTTGCAAAGCATTTGATGTTACGGTGGTTAAAGTTACTGAACTGCCAATCTTCGCCGTACACCTTTTGAGCTAGGCTTAATTGCTCGCTGATGTACCACTTCCAACGGCGGAGGAATTTTTAAGACTAAAATACACATAGTTCTTTTAATTAGTTTCGCAGTGTATTTGGATTTTAATTTGAGGGGTTGGAGTTTAGAATAGAGGTAACATGTAATTAGAGATTGATGAATTATGGATTAAAATAGTTTTTGAATGATGGTCACATAAAAAATTATATCAATGGTTAATATTAAAAAATTTATTATATAAAAAATAAATTTTTATATTTTTATATTTTAAAAATTATTTATGTAATTTACCTACTTTATCATTTTATTTATACAATTTTTTTTATCTTTGCCATTAATTAAGCTCACCATCGCCCCACAGCCTCCCCTGCCCCCCACCGGCGGTCCACCCCATCACGACCCTCCTTAACCCACCGCACGCCCCTTTCCCGATCCCCACATTGCACCCCCTATCAGTACTTCCATCTGGATCCCCCAAGAGCGATCGTGTCGCGCCACTGTGCTGCAGCAAACACTATTAGCAGTGTGGTGGTGATGCAAAAATGGTGCCAGCATGAAGAACAATGACCAATAGCGAATTCCATCTCTAGATGCAGTGCTGGCGGAGGATTTTCAACGTCTGTTCTTGCTAGAGATGATGATGGATCCCGTGACTATGTTGACCGGCTAGACTTACAATCGTACAAGCAACAGCAGGGTGTTGGTGGTGGCGCATGATCGGGGAGGCGCAGTCATCAAATATAGAGAAAGAGGAAGTAGATGAGTAAAGCGAAAGGATAGAAAAGAAATTTTACTAAGTTATTTTGAACATTTTTCAAAGACTATCGAGGGCCAAAACATAACTCGAATCAGGTTAGCCTTACCCTTAGAATCAATTTTGAACTTCCAAAATTTTCAAGTTGTTTAGTTTTTAGTTTTTAGTTTTTAAAATTAATTTTTATCTCTAAAATTAATTATATGAGAAGTAAAAATTTATTATTTTTTGTTAAAATTATTTTTAAAAAAATTATCAAATATAAATTACTTTACTTTAAAATCAATTCTACAAATACAAAATCAAATCCATGGCTATATATTAATGAACGTAATATTTGGATAAATGACGAGGATAAACTATTAAACTATAATAGAAATATTCATGTAAAAGAAAATGATTTTATTTAATTTTAAGCTTCTAAAAGTTATACTTTATGTTAAAATCTTCTATATAAAAACCAATTAAAAAATTATTTTATTATTATGTGGAGTGAGTCCTTTTTTTTTAATTTTTCACATGTATTTTTTTATTGAAGACAATTATGCTCGAATATTACGAAACATTTAAATCTAAGTGACTCTCTCAGCTGAGATTCGAACTATAATTTACCATATTATAGCATATTGCCATTAAAAGGTAAAGATTATTATCATTAAGTGTCTTTTAATGATAAATAATTTATAATTTTATTATAAATATTCATCGGTGAAGATAATTATATTAAAAAGATTTTTTAGTCATGACATTATAAAAAAAAAATCCTTACACTAATATTTGTAAAAATATTCAAAAAAAAATTGGCTGAAGTTGACATTTTGTTCTAAAACATGAAGAATATTCCTTCATTCTGGAAAATAAAATTGATAGAGATATTTTTACTTATTATTTTTATATCTTTAAGTGTATACTATTAGTTAAAAATGATTTTATCAGTCCAAAAAAAAATTGATTGTAGTTCTTGTGGATATAACTAAGGGAGTGTTTGGCAAACTTAAAAAATCATATTACTAGATATAATGGGGTCTGATTTTTAATAAATGATATTTGGTAACTAATTTATATTTGAATCAATTTAAACCTAAAACCAATTCTTAAAAAAATTAATTTTAAATTAATTTTATTTCATTCTAATTTTCCTCCTTCTAATTTATCTTTTCTCACTTTATACCAATTAATTATTTCTTCATTAACCTTGTCAACCGTCCATTATCTCCATCTACCACCGTTAATCACTGGCATCCACCATCATCTACTACTGACTACCACCATGGTCACCTTGATTGTCACCAGCCACGGCTGATTGCCATCATCGGCCGTGCGCTAACAGTCATTGCTAGCCATCACTATTTTTCACCACTCACCCCGTCCACCATTATCTGCTGCCACCACCACCACTTGTCACTGACAACCACATCATCCACCACTTTCTGCCACTATCCACTGCTGCTGCTCGCCCCATCTGCCACCGCCTATCGTCACTAGCCACTACCATCTGCCACCGTCTGCATCAATGGCCACATTGTCCACCAATATTTGCCATCGTTCGCCATCGTTGCCCACTCCATCTGCCACCATCTTCCGACTCTAGCCACCACTATTTTCCACTAGATTGATTTTTTAAAGATATAATAAAAAAAAAAGAGGTATAGAAGAAGAAGAAGGAGGAGGAGGAGAAAAACACATATGTTAAAACTAATTTTTAAATTCTCGAGTCAAACAATGTTAAAAAAAAAACTAATTCATTTTTATATCAATTAACATAACTAGTTCTACTTTATATCATGTTAACTTGATTTTTGAGATTGTCAACCATTCCATAAAGTCTCATTCTAGAGTTAGTGTTAAACGAAAGTTTCATAGATTGCATAAATGCATAGTAACACCACCATTGATTCTTCTTTCCTTCTCTTTTAATCAAGTTATATTAAAATTAAATTCAGAAAAATTTGTTAGTAATGAGAAAATAGGGAATTGATTGATGCAGAAAACAAGTTGTTTCATAATTCTTCCCTAAAAATTTAATATGTATATATTGTCAATGTAAAAATTTTTTATATAAATATTCAATCATATATTGCTATATTAGTAAAAGTGTTTACTTAACTACCTACTACCTTAAAAGTTTTACAAATGCAAATATATAATTGAATGATAGTGTAAAAGAGCATTACATGCTAATTAAATTCCTTACATAATGGATGTTAACTATACATTAATGGGAGAGGAAAACACGAATGTTGGAATTATTTTAATAATTATTTTTCTTTTAGTTTTTATTTTGAAATTAATTTTGATATATAAAAGGGTTTTACATTATCATTCAATCATATGTTTATATTTGTAAGAATTGATCCCATTTGTTTGTGATTCTATAATAAAAAAAGTGCTTCTTTTTAATTTTTTTTTAAAAAAATACTTCTAAGACCTTTTGTATTATTTGTTTATGCTTCTAAAGAAAAGAAATAGAAAATAATCAATTTTTTTTTTAAAAAATAGATAGAAAACTATTTCTCTGATAAATAAAAGTAGTAAAAGAGAGAGAATATTATTCGAAAATATCGCAACCACTATCTTCTCACTTTTTTACTATTATATACTTAAAGTTTTAAAAAATACCACTCATTTTCACTTTTGTTCTCACTTTTTCTCTTTATCTTTAATTATAATTTTATTAAAAAAATATTTTTATATTTATAACATTCAAATAATTTAACAATTTCTAATATTAATAAAAAATACTTTTACAATATATTTTTTCAAAGATAGTACTTTTACTATCTAAAATAATTAACCACTTAATTTTAATGGTCTTGAAATCGCTAATGGACAACTTTTATCAGAACCCATCCACGGCGGGTTTAGACAAAGCATGTTTCTAGCTTAACGTAAACATTCTTATACTAAGACATATTTGTCTATTCTTAACTTAGAGATCGGTTGATTTGGCTCAATATTTGGTCGATCAAACTCTTTAAAACTTTATCCAAAACAATAATATATTAAAATTAATCTTACAAATAAATCTTTAAATCACAAAATTCACGGAGTTCTTTGCGTAAGAGGGATTGCGTTTTGCCTTTTTTTTGGCATGAATGAGAGATTAGGGTTTTGGGAGTATGGATTGCGTTTTGCTTTGGAATATTGAAATGTTTGATCAAATTGTCTAATATTGTTTCGAACATCGGAGCTAAGAGGGCCAAGGATACGAGGCCAAGTACTCAGTGTGCGGCAATATCCCCCTTGTTGACTTAACATTCATAACGACTGAATAGTACGTCTTATTTACTCGTTTCAAATTGTTAATCATAATTGGAACGGTGGCGTGCTTACCTTGGCACCGCAACCTATCCTCTTCCATGTCTTATATATATCGCTTGCGTTGTACATTCATATCAAGTAATTACCAAGCAAAAATGGGTGATTATAAAACCCTTCTGAATAACATCCTTTTTAATCAATAATTATATTTACTCATGTATTCACGAATACTTAATCACATTTTCGTTCTGATTTTGCAAGGTTAGCATCCTGTTACTGAGCAATGTGCAATGGGACAATTCCAACAGTGAACAAAATTAATTTTGATTTCAGAAAATAATTAAAAAAATTGATGCTGTAAAAATAATTTACCAAGTATAAGCTAATATTTTAAAACATCATTTAAAAAATTCTTTAAATGGAATTTCGCTTAATAATTTTTTATGCTATAATAAATTCTAAATTCATGTGATTTGCTGTTGAAATCTTAATTAAAGACAATAAAAACATTAAGCAAACCACATGAAAGAATAATATATGGCATTGGAGCTTCTCTTGGAGAAGGAATCTTTTTGCTTGGGAGCAGGATATGGTGCAGAATCTTCTGCATCTGATCAAACAACATAGTTTTGTTGAGGGTCTGATGATGATTTATTTGATCCGTCTAGAATATTTTATGTTAGATCTTTCTCTTTACAAGTGGTACGAAATGTAGCTTCATCCATGACCGTGCATTCTCAAGTCAAAATGGTTTGGAAGAATCTTCCCCACCAAGAGTGGAGCTGCTGGTTTGGTTCATCTTGCTGGAGAGACTCAGCAAAAAGGAAAGATTGACTATATTTAATTGCAGTTCTGTGAATGATTTGAACTGTGTTCTATGCTCTGATAATGTTGAATCAGTTGCGCACCTTTTTTTACATGTCCTAAATCCTTGTTTCTGTGGTATAATGGTTTCCAATGTGGGGGTCAATTGGTTTTATCCTACGAACCCCATTATGTTCTTCAAAGCTTGGGAGGGTGCACCTTTTTGGGGTTTTGAGAGAAAACTATGGTTATCTCTTATGTACGCGGTGTTGTGGTCAATTTGGAGAATCAGAAATAAGGATATCTTTGCACTATAAACCAAATTAGGAGCTAGAAATTCTGATGGTCAAGACTCGACTTGGATACTAGGCAAAAGGATGGTGCCATGACTTACCTTTCTCTGCCAACCAGTTTGTTAATAACCTGAAACTCATTCGAAAATGGCGTGGGAACACCAACCAGAGGAGATTGCAAGCTGGTTGAGGGGTACAGGTTTGTGGGTGCTATTTGTTGCTATCTTGGATATAACTGGCGTATCGTGGAGCCATACTTTCTGATCCTATTTCAGCATGTTCTTTGCTTTGTTTGCTTTTGTTTTTTTATGTATTTGTTTTGCTTGTGGTGCCTGGGCACCTGATGTCCTGAACTCTTATTTTGAGCTCCTGTATCCTTTGGGATTGAGCATTCTTCTTATCGAAGAAAAAAAACACATGAATTTTCCTAAAAATAGTTGGTTGTTGCAAAAGTGAATTATAATCTCAAATGAATTTCACTTATAGTACCATATGTTCAAGTTTTAGAATCATCAAGCACATGAATTTAGGATTTGTCCACGTTTTCTTTGAACTTTGTAGGATATTCTTAGTTTGTATTATCAAATACTATTGTAATTAATAGATTCTTCTAACAATTTTTTTTAACTAATTAAAATTTAATTATCTTTTTAATGGTATAATTTGTTTATCACTGCATCTAATTTTTGTTGGAATATACTTAAAAGTTTTATAATAAAAAAATATATTGATTTATATATGAGCATGATTTGTATCAAATTTTTTATATCCATTTCAATCAATTCTTAAATCAAATAATGATATATAGATATTTTTCTTAAAATAAGTAATTTAAAACTTAAAAGTATACACTTTTCTCAAGAAAAATATGCACTTGTAATTATTTGATTTGAGAATTTAATTAAATGGATACAAAAAACTTGATATAAATTTTTTCCTTTGTATATTGTCTTCATTGCATATTTTTTTTGTTGCTTACGTATATATTATGAATAATATTATTTATATATTTGTAAAATAATGTTATTTATATACAACATTTTACCATTAAATATAATTTTTTTTTTCATAAATATATATGGCACTTTTTTCTATTGTGATACATGTATATTTTAGTACTTATCTATACTTACACTTACATATTGTACCTATTCTATATGCCTACATTATGGTTTTAAATAATGTTTCCCACATCCAGTTCAAAAAAAAAAAAAAAACAAAGTTTCCCATATATCATCCCTTCCTCTATTAAATCCATCAACGAGCCATTTTGCTCCCACAAGCAGTATTCCCGCCAACCAAATGTCTTTTTTTGTGATCCCACACTCCCACTGCATTTTCTCTCTCTTCCTTCTTTCCAACCCCCTCTTTCGTTCTTTCCTTTTTTCTTGAGTTTTGAGTTCCGCTTTGTCACGAGTTCCGATTTCATATCGAAGAGGAATTCAGCTGATTTTAAATCAACCTTTTCTATTGCAAGTGCTACACTTGACACAAGTTTCGAGTTCACATCAATGAGGAATTCAACTGCAATTTTAAATATTTTTCAATTGCCATTGTTGGACTTGATACGAATTTCGAGTTCACATCAAAGAGGAATTCAGCTGTGATTTTAAATTAACTTTTTTCTATAGCCATTGTTGTACTTAATGCAAATTTCGAGTTCCTCTTTGATATAAGTTTTGAGTTCAAATCAACGAGGAATTCAACTTCCATTTTAAATCAACCTTTTTCTATTGACTTTGCTAGACTTAATGCAAGTTTCGAGTTTCTCTTTTATTAGAGTTCCGCATTTGCGTCAACGAGGAATTCAATTGTGATTTTAAATCAAGTTTTTTTCTATTGCTATTGTTGAACTTGATACGAGTTTTGAGTTCTGTTTTGATGCGAGTTAAGAGTTTGTGTTAATGAGGAATTCAACTGCGATTTCAAATCAACTTTATTACCATTGCCATTATTGGACTTGATAGGAGTTTTCGAATTCTATTTTGATGAGAGTTTCAAGTTCGCATCAACAAGGAATTCAGCTACGATTTTAAATCAACTTTTTTTCTATTGCCATTACTGGACTTAATGCGAGTTTTGAGTTCGCATCAACAAGGAATTCAGTTGGGATTTTAAATAAACTTTTTTCCTATTGCCATTGCTATACTTGATGCGAGTTCCAATTTCTTCTTTGATACGAGTTTCGAGTTTGTATCAAAGAGGAATTTAGTTGTGATTTTAAATTGATTTTTTTCTATTGTCATTGCTAGATGCAAGTTCCTAGTTCTGCTTTGATGAGAGTTCCAAGTTCGCATCAATAAGGAATTCAATTGCAATTTTAAATCAACTTTTTTCCTATTGCTATTACTAGACTTGATGCGAGTTCCGAGTTCTAAGTTTGTATTAATAAGGAATTTAGCTACGATTTTAAATTAACTTTTTTTTTATTGTCATTGTTGGACTTGATATGAGTTTTGAGTTTCTCTTTGGTACAAGTTCCAAGTTCGCATCAAAGAGGAATTCAGCTGTGATTTTAAATTAATTTTTTTTCTATTGCCATTGTTGGACTTGATGCGAGTTCTGAGTTTGCATCAAAGAGGAATTTAGTTACGATTTTAAATCAACTTTTTTCTACTGCCATTACTGTACTTGACATGAGTTCCGAGTTCCACTTTGATGTGAATTCCAAGTTCCTTTTTAGTATGGGTTCCGAGTTAGAATCAACCAGGAATTTAGTTGCGATTTTAAATCAACTTTTTTCTATTGTCATTACTGGACTTGAAGTGAGTTCTAAGTTTTACTTTGATGAAGTTCTGAGTTTACATCAACGAGGAATTCAGCTGCGATTTTCTATCAACCTTTTTTATTGTCATTGCTGGATTTGATGTGAGTTTCGAGTTTTACTTTCATATGAGTTTCGAGTTTTGAGTTCACATCAACGAGGAATTCAGCTGCAATTTTGAATCAACTTTTTTTCTATTGCCATTGTTGTACTTGATACAAGTTCTGAGTTCGCATTAACGTGAAATCCAACTGCGATTTTAAATCAACTTTTTTTCATTGCCATTGTTGGATTTATTGTGAGTTTCGAGTTCCAAATTTACATCAATAAGGAATTTAGCTTCAAATTTAAATCAACTTTTTTTCTATTGTTATTATTGGATTTGATGCGAGTTCCGAGTTTCGCTTTGATGCGAGTTCCGAGCTCGCATCAAAGAGGAATCTAGCTAATTTTAAATTAATTTTTTTTCTATTGCAATTGCTAGATTTGATGCCAGTTACGAATTCCGTTTTTATGCGAGTTTCGTATTCGCATCCATTGCTCATTTAACTATTTTGTTATAGTATGTAGAATATTTAGACAAATTTGCTTAGTTGTGTTTTACTTAAAGAAACAATTTTTATAAATTATTATTTATATAATTTTTCTTAGCAAGTCTAAGTCATTCTTCTATAACAAACTCTATTACTCTCATCTAATATAACCATATCATTAGATATAATTATTACTTAATTTATATATTAAAGTAGTCACCTACATTGAACGGGTACTATACTAGTGTATGTAAAAGAAATCCCCATTTTTGCTGGTTACCCGGAGAACCCTGCTCCAGCCGGATCTGGCGCTTCTGGGGAGAAACTTTTACATAGTCCGAGTATTATATGACTATGTTTCTGGTTAATTATATAAGTATATTTTTATGAGATTATATGTTAGTGATAAATTTTATATAAAATATATTTATATAATTGATCTGAAAATACAGCCATATGGTATTCTCAGACTATATAAATATTTATCCGCTTTTGGGTTAAGGGTTGCATGGTATGTCAATTCTCTCTTTGGTTGAACGTCAAATCACAGTGCCCGCGTATGCATGCCTTAATGGACAAACAGCCTGTATTTAATATCATTTATGATGAACTATACCCAAGCTAACTAAACTAAAACCACACGTACGTCCACACTCCGCATTTGCGTATCTATCAACCCTCAAGGGGTTGGCACTCCATGCGTTTCCCTATCACTCTTGCTCTCCTCTCCGGTCGGGGGGAATAAATACTCTCCTATTAAATTTTAGAGCAAATATTTTTTTTAATCTTAATATTTTAAAATTAATATCAATTTAATTTTAAAAGAATTTTAACATCAATTTAGTCATAATATTTACTAAGTTGATGTTAAAATTTAAAATATTAAAACTTAATAGATATCAAAATTATTTTCAAGACCAAATTTATATCCATTTAAAGTGTTAGGATTAAATTTATATCAAAAAATTTTTTATAGTCAAATTGATATCAACTTTAAAATATTATGACTAAAAAGATTATTTACTCTAAAGTTTAAATTTAATTGCTATCTATTGCAGTGTAAAAAAATTTTACACTATTATCTAATCAGATATTTATATTTGTCACACTTTTGAGTTAGTAGATAATTGAATCAAACTTTTTTTTTTAATATAGCAATATATAATTGTATGTTTGTGTAAAAAAAATTTTATACTAACAATTCATATAAAATAAAACCTTAAATTTTTATATAACTTGGTTGGATGTAATTTTTTATGACTAATTTAAAACATAAGATTTAAACAAAATATATAATATAAGAGATTTAATAATAAAATATCACATATCATAATATTATGTAAAAATTTAATACGAGAGAATTCATTTTGCTATCGTAGCACTATGAAGGATGCTACAAAAATCAATTCCTCAAGTGTATGAGACACGCAAATAATCTATATGAGGTCTTTTGGGAGAAGGTCTTTTGAAAAAAAATTTTAATTTTTTTAATAAGGGAAAGAAGGTCTTTCGAAAGAAAATTTTTAGAGGAATTATTTTTAAAAAAATAATTTTTATTTAATTTAAATATATCAAAAGTAAGTTTAGAAGAATAATTTTTGTTTGGATATGATAAAATAAAATTACTTTTGATTGTTGATGTAAGAATAATAGTAAGATTTATTTTCAAAATATTTTTTTAGGATGAAAAGTAATGTCAAGAATATTTTTTCCAAAAATCTTTTAAAATTTTAAAAGATCTTTACATACTCAAACATATTAATTACTATATATTTTAATTTTTATTTTAATAAAAAGTCTTCTGCTTCTCCAAAAATATAACCAAACTGAACCTTACCTATATACATCTGTAAACATTTCTAACAGTAAATTTTCCCTCTCAAATATGTCAAATCAAACACTTTATTATCTTTCTTTCATTTTGTTGTTTCCTTCCTTCCTTTCTTTTATATTATTTTAATACTAAATATAAAAGAAGATACAATTAAAAGATATAAAAATATATAGCAAAGATATAAATTATAATTAGTTGGCTTTTATATTTTACTAAATAATTTTTAATGTAATACAATTAGGAAATATTTAAAATAAATACAATCAAAATATTATAAATATTTAACAAATAGTATTTGCTTTAAATTTTAAAATTAAGTAATTAATAATAATTGCTATTTTATTTTAAGTTTATTTTTGTTATCTTTTTGCTTGTGATTAAATATATATGTGATAATAAATGAATAATATTATTATCTTATCTATACAATTTATATTCTATATAATAATCTATTAAAACTGTAAACATTCCATCGTAATCCCTTCCAGCCTAATTTTTCACTCATGTTACTTTATTATGTTATTATTATTTTATCAATTAATTTACTGATTTCATTATTAATGCCTTTTTTTTATCATTTTTCTCTTCAATCTTGCTATCATTCATTTTATTTCCTTATAACTGAATTCTCTATTCTTTACAATAGGCCACCAACTAGAATATTACATTTTTGTTTCCCTATTTTTTAAAAAATATATTGTCAATAGATTATGTCTTAATTTTCATATGACTTTTGAGAAAGCTTATAGTACGCATCAAATAATTGTAATGATATAATTATATATAATTAAATATTTATATAAATAAAAATTTTGCACTACCAATATATCAAAATTAATATATTTTTAGTTTAACTTTTCAAGGTTAATTAATAATTTAAAATATTTGATCGCGGAAAGTTGTTCTCTTTATATCATATTTAAGAGATTAATTTCTATATACTAATATTTTTCTTAATTCCTTATTTGTGAAATTTTCAATTCTCATACTTTTCTTACTTATAGCTACTATAATGTTTAGTTTTTTTATTATAAAAATATTTTCAATATTTTTCTTTGTTCTCTCCTCTCGCTTATATATTGATAGTATTTTGAAACAACAAAACAATGAATTTTCATTTTATTCTTTTGAAGCACAAAGTTTGGCCCAGTGATGTGTTTTTTTTTTTTTTTTTGGTACATATGTTGTGTTATATTTAAATAATAATAATTATAATTATAATTACAAGCAGATTTAATAAAAAAATTAAAAATATAATCAAATTAATAATTTCGTGTAATTATTTTTGGTTATTAATTTATAAGTAAATAATTTTACTTAAATAGTGTTTAATTGGAACATGAAAATTTGATTGAATTGTTATTATTTTTAATTATAATTATGATAACTTATAAGTTTTTTATTGTATAAATTATATTTGTATTAAATATTATTTTTTATTTTTTATATTTTCTAATAATTATTTTTGTTTTAAAAATATAAAAATTGACAAATGTATAATACTCTCTTTGTTATATATTTTGATATATTAAAATTAATTTTTAAGTGTCATATATATATTTACATTTAAATTTTGTTTGTGAATTCTTTATCTTAAACTTATTAAAAAATTCATTTAAGTATTATGTACATTTTCTCTCATCTTTCAATTGTGATATAACTTTTTTGTTATATGTATATAATAAATAATGCATAATATTAGAAGAAAATAATATTTTTAAAATTATATTTTACAATATTTTTTACTCACTTGTGACCCATGCATAGCCCGAGTACTCTAACTAGTATATACAAATCAGTAATATCATTTATATTTGTTTTAAGATTTATTATAGATGCACAATAATAATAATAATAATAATAAAAGACACAATGTGATGATATAAAATAGTGAGTGTTGAAAAGATAAAATGTGATAGACCTATCAAGTTATATCTTTCTCTTTCACTGTATATGTATATTAGTCCTCAAGAAAAACACAAACAACTTATGGAAACAATGGGTGAGCTGCACCGGCTGCCTAATATGGTCCGACGGCTAATTGATTCCATCATGATCTCCTTGGTTTGTTTTGATTTTGAATGAAACCAATGTCACACGCTCCCTGGCATTTTGGTTACTTACTTGCAACGAGGTAGATAACAGAAGCTTGCAATGAAGCCTTTTTCTAAATATTTTGCATTGACTCACAGATGACAGCTATATACAGTCGTTGGACCAGTCGATATCATCCAGGAGCAGCCAAAATCTGAGTCCAATTGTGTATGCTAATCTCAGTGTGTGTTTGTTTCAATTTTAAAAAAATTATAAAATTTAAATTTTATATATAATTAAAAAAATTAAAAATTAAATTTTCTGATAATTTAATTATTTTTTTAAATTTATTTAAATATATAAAAACTGATTTTTCAATTAAAAAGTAATTTTTTACCAAAAAAATCATAAACAAACACACCCTCAAAATCCTTCCCCACCTTGCAGTTATACTATCAGATGATTATCTAATAAACTTTTGATATTTTGAAGTTTTTTGTATTTTTAATGTTTTAAAAAAAATCTTTTAAAAGACTATTTATGATATGAAAGTTCATTTGCCCTTGGGAGAAGAAATCCTATTTTAATAATGTTTCAAATTCAACCCAAATGAAAAAAAAATAAAAAATTGAAAAAGGCATTTGATGTAAAAAAAATTCATATCACTATCCAATAATGTAAAAATTGCTATAAGTCCAGCTTTCTAAATGATGCTTTTTGACATTTTATGTCTTCATATATTTATTTATAAGAATCCAAATACTTAGACAGTGATATTAATACTTGAAATGCTTAGCCTCGTCAATTTTATTTTGATTAATTTGATTACTTATATATATATATCATGATAGAAGTGATTTATTATAAAAGTGAGAAAAGTAAATTTGGATTATATAACTATATATAGACAAAATTTAAACTTATTTAAAGATCACATAATTATTTAAAAAAATTATATAATTTTATATTTTAATTTTGACCATTCATATAAGATATAATGGTTAAGATTTACTTTTCTCATTCTCATAATAAATTACTCATCTCATATGATACGTCCTATATATATATATATATATATTGATGATAATGAGGTTTGAATAGAGGACTTCATGCAAACTACTCAAATTTCTCATCATTAGATTACTCTTAATAGTTTAATCATTTAATTATATATTATTATATATATAATTTTTGAAATAATAATTATAAAAGGTAACTCTTGTTACTATTGTGATTATGGTATAAAATGTTTTTACATTAAATTCGAATAATACACCACTTTAAATAAAATCAAAGATAATAATAACCCCTTAATTATTTGTTTATAAATGTAGATATTTTATTATGTAATCTGAACGGAACAGATGCATTGAAACTGTTTGTCGTAGTAGAATCCAACCTCGTAGCATTGACTCTTGTTATACCAACAAATCTAATTTCGTTTCTTCAAAATACGTATACGTTTATAGCTATTGCATAGTTAGTATTTTAAAATTGACTATGTAACTATGTCACACACGCAGTTGTGCCACTTTCGTAAGGTTTAATTTGGATTCAACACGTTCTAAATCCTGATTTTGCTTGCGAAGGTCAATGATTCCTTTTTTCCCCTATGATTTACTTTTTTATTTAAATTATAGGAGACGTTCCTCTCACAACTTCAGGATGGATCATTTACAGTTACTCCTCCTCTTAATAAGTGTGTTTCCCAAAATTTGAACTTATATCCTTAATTTTATGGGCGTCAAACTGCTTGTCACTCATCCAATAATTTGTTGATTGCAAAGGTCAAAGATTAGTTGATTCAAGAGAAAGCAAATACAATGGAAAGAAAATCCATTAGCAAATCCAATCAAATCCATATTAATCATCCGTCTATATCCCTGATATCCAAGGCTAAGTGCCCTAATCATGCGCCCCATTAGTTGAACAAAGTTAAGATAAGTTTGAAATTGAAATTAGGAAATTGTTTATACGGAGGGTTTGGAACTTGATGAGATGGACCAATGTTTATGAACAAAGTGTCATGTTCAAGCTCTAATTTGTTGTCCATGTGTCAAGCTCTCGGCGATTAAGAAGATTATATAGATCGTGCCTATAACCTAATCCATCAAAGTGACAAGTTATAAAGTAAGATATTCATTAAACAGACCGAAAGATGATAAAAAGCAAAAGTTAATTAAATATATATGTTCTTGCCAGGTGAGAAAGCATACAGGCCAAGAAAAGAGGGCGAACCGCACACAAGACAGGAAGAATTGTACTTCAATGTAACGGACTGGCTAGGATGAGATTTTTGTTTTGAGAAAAACAGTTTCTGTTATGCTTGGTAGAACTCAATTATCACTATATATAGCTTCCTTCCTGGCCAATAAGGGAAAGTGAAAACAATGAAAAAGGAAATATTTAAATTTATATATTACTTTTTGTTACATCATTTGTATTTTGAAAAGTGGGATATCGACTCTGTTTCTAGAACTGCTGGGGAATTAATGAATGATATAAAAAATCAGAATAAAAAAAATATTGCTGATAACTTCAGTTGTTTAACATAATGTCAGAAAGATTTTCTATTTGATAATGGACATGAAATTAAGAGATAATTATTGATCGCAAGTTGTTCGAACTTCGAACTTAAAAAATTAAAAAACATGTAAAAGTTTAATGAAATTATATGCATTTTATTTTGAAGTGTTGTAGGTCTATAACTTGTTTTTTATATTGAAAAATCTATGTGTGTGTGTGTGTGTGTGTGTGTGTGTGTATTTAACAAGAGAAAATGTCACATAACCCGCTGGCAAGATTTTTTTCTCCATCATATATCTATGATGTATGACGCCTACCTGAAATCCCAAAATAAAATAGAGTTGCATATTGCACTTCATTCCCGACAAGCAAACTTGTCTATTTCTGATGTGGGACGATGATGTAGCCTCTCCCTTAAACCCTTCATTCGGAACTTGCATTCGTCCTAATCCGATTTCTTTGATGATTATTTTCATTGCAACATGAAAGGTTAAATGCATTATTTATCAGTGAGCAATTATTTAAACATATATAAATTACCTTGTCACACGGATCAGCGGGCTACGTGGTACCAAATACTTGTTTAACTTAATCAAACAAGGCCTATTTTCATGGACACGTAAACTAATTAGTCCTTGTTTTTATTTGGAACTTTGTTGACAGACGCATTAAGAATTTTAGCTTTTTGACAAAAAAGATCAAAAGAAAATTTATAGATTGCTATATCTTGGCCGGTTCAATAACGTAGATGGCTTTTATTGAATTTCTTATTCTATCAAGCGAGTAACAAGACAAATTGACAATGCTAGTCTTAATATTATAACAAATCATGGGATTTGAAATTTAACATGATGTTAATCCTCTCTAAAGAATTAATTGTCGAAGAATTCGGATACACAATGTTACGTAAGTAAATTATAATTGTCTCTTACGAAGATGAAATTTATGTTGTCTATATCTTGGCTGGCTTGCTTTTATTGCCATGTATCTCTTGCATTGGATTGAGTTTTATCGTTCTTGCTCCTTTTTTTTTGTCCCTGGAAATGCGGTTTTGCTTCTCGTGTGTAGTTGTTTATATATAGTTCTTCATGTTGTTGGCTTCACCTTGAAATTCACATAAAATAAAATAAAATTCAACATTATGATCAATGATATGAGATAATTGACATTTACAATATATTCTAAAGTAGGTTTCAATGAATAAAGTTTGAAGAAAATGCTGCTACTTCGTACAATAGTTCAATTGGTGACAGAAAATTTAGGCTAGACCGAAATGTACATACATTTAACGGTCTATAATGTTATGTCATCAGCATAAGTAACTATACATGTGGCACGATCTTAATTAGTTCGGTGTATATTGTTCATTGCGTATGGTGAATAATGGAAATGTGGTTTTTGACTTTAACAAGGGAAGTTGTAAACTTTCAAAGACGGCTGATCCGCATGACGCTGATTAATTGGAACGGTTGAAGTGAAACACTAAATGCACAACATATATATATATATTGAAGACTCAAAAGTGGATAGTGCCAGTAGAAGTGAACTGTGATCCAGATGAACTATCTCGACAATGTTGAGAATTTAAATTCCAGAATTATCTCTTTGGATAGGACTTGTACTTAATCATTATCCTAATCTGAAATTGCGTGACCAATTTTTCCAATAGAACAAAAAAAAAAATACTAAATTAAAGTAGTGTTTTGAATCTAAAATTAATAAGTTTAGAGTTTGCAAGATTAATAGACCTTTAATGATAGATGACTGGCTTCTAAGTTATTGTCAGGCTTAATAACGCAATTTTTGAGCTATTTCAAGTTTAAAAACTGATTCTTTTTTGAACAAAAAGGATAACGCGTTACAATGGTGACCCCTTACGATCTTAAGTCTTTGAAGTTACGTTCCTAATTGAGTTGTAAGTTGCATTTGGTGGTCAGGGAACAAATCCTCCTTAAAAAAGTTGCTAAACTACTAATAGTATAGCAAATGATATCACAGTTGATTAATTTATGATATTACTTATCAAATAATATAGAATTAGTAATTTTTTATTATAATATTATTTTATTTTTTAAAATTTTAGAAATTCTTATATGTTAATTAAAGATATTTCAAACTAAATAATAAATAAATTAAAAATTTAATTTTGATATATTGTGAGTATAAAAAAATTACATAAATCCAATCATATATTGCTACATCAGTAAAAGTATTTAACTCGACTATCTACTATCTTAAAAGTCTTACAAATAGAAATATTTGATTAAATGAATGTATAAAACTCTTTTACAATAATAATGTATCAAAATTAATATCGTAAATTAATCATTAGTATAAAGTTAATGTAAAATAATAATTAAGACATGTTCATGTAATATTATCTCTAATATGCATTAAGAAATTTTAAATAAAATGGTCCATTAAAATGTTAGTTAAAATTTAGGGATTAATTAACAATATTTAAAAGTTCATGGTGTTAATTTTTAAAAAGGTAAAAGTTTAGTGGGACTCAATATAGTCCTTTCCTTTAAAATTTCATGTTTCCATTACTACTAAAGAGTTTTTCGATAGGCTGCAGTTTATGGGGCCTAACCCCATCCGGTAATTGAAGATTTGAATGAGAAAAAAGACATAGAGATTAGGATCGGTTATATGTGTAGAAATACTTGTGTTTTTCACTATTAAAAGTTAGAATATAACTACTAGTACCATGTAATTTTTTAGATGAAAAAAAAAATTGAAGTTCCATAAATTCTTTTGGGACTGGCCGGCACTCAAAAATCCATCTAAGATGCACAGTGACAAGTAAATCACAAATTAAAGTGACTCACGGCGAATGTGCTCACACTGTAAGCATATTAGTACTGCAAATTTCATTATCTTAAAATGTAAATGGTGTTAGAGAATAGAGATGTAATGAAGTCACTGGCTAGCTTTCTTCTAATTAGTACTATTTAACATTTTTAAAAAGTTGGTAATTGACTTGGTATAGAAGCCTTTATCATCAAGTAATTAGGGATTTATTTACTATTTCTTTCATTCTTTTAAATAAAAATTAAATTTTGGTACATGATAGAAATAAGTATGTTAAAGATACAATTAAGGTATTCATAAACATTTACCTAGCTTAAGTTTTTAACACTGTTGGTCACCAACAAAAAAATTACCGAGTATGAGTTCCACCTCATCTAGGGTGGAAAAATATTATTAATTGGGTCATAAATTGAAGTTTAAAATTTAATTTAAAAAATTTTAAAATTCACAGTGGTAATTTTCAAAAAGGTAAATGTGGCGAGTAACCGGCTAGCAGATTGGTTGACAAACCATGCAAATACTCTGCAGTTAGGCTTGCATGTTTTCCAGAGACGACCTTTAAGGTGTGATGACATTGTCCTTCAGGACATGGTTGTGGTGTCTCATTGCAGGCTTGGCCCTCCTTCTATCTATAAAAACAGACCCATAAATACCATGCTCGTGGGAAGAAAGAAATTACTTTTTTTCTTTTCTGGATATATACAAGAAATTTTCTTAAAAGTGATTAAATAAATGTGTATTTAATTTTGTATTATTTAATGAAATAAGAATTATTAAATTAAAAATGAATATACTATCACCTTTTTATTTTAAAACCTTATTCAAAAAAATTGTACTAGATTAATTCCGGTCAATATTTATTTGCTTATTAGTATCATCATAAATGTTTAAACCCTAAAAGAAATATTTTTTTGATGTGGAAACCCTAAAAAAATATTATTCTACAAATATTTAACAATTTCATATTGATAAAATGAAATGATACTAGAGTAATTCCCGTCAATATTGATGTATATGTTTTAGTTTTTATTTATTTATTTTTCTTCAGGCAGCTAGCTAGCATTTATTAGTGAAAAGGGAGATTTGAACCTAGTTCTACGTATTTGATGAGGACATAGTGTAGTCAAATTCTCATTTAAAATTGATATTGCCGAAGTATCTCACGTATATGATTGGATCTATCTTCCGTTCCTTTTGCTTTATAATTTCATTTAGACACTTAGAGGGGTTTGGTAGGAGATTTGAATTTTCATTACCAGAAATGCTATTTCTAGGAATAGTTTTATTAAATATATATTTTTAAAACATTTGATAGATAGATTGAATTCTCAGAAATATTTTATATATTTCAAAAAATACCCTTGGCAAAGGGCAGCGATTTGGCATCATCCAGCAATGATTCAGTGGCGAAGGGTGGGGGTCGATGGTGGTCCGGCGACTGAGGGAGGCAGGCGGTGGTGGAGGGTAATCGGCAATGGGTGGTAGTGAGTGATAATAGGGGTAATTTGATTTTTTTCATAAAAAATATTTTCATCCCATGAAAATATTGTAATTCCATGCATGATATGGGAATGTTGACAAAAATTAATCCCAAAAATACAACATTTATGAAAATATTTTTTTTCAATGAAAATATCAAATTACTCCCATTATCAACCACTGCCACCCACCACCGAACCACTGCTAGCAGCCACCCTCCACCATTGGATTGCTGCCAAACTGTTGTCCTCGGCTAAGGATATTTTTAAAAATAACAAAATATTTTTAAGAATTTAATCAATCTACCAAATATTTTAAAAAATATATATTTGAGAAAGTTATTGTCAAGAGTAGAAAGTTTAGAAATCCTATTATTAAGAAAGCAAATTCAAACCTCCTACTGAACGTCGGTCATACGAAACCCAACCCCAGTTCTACTTCATTGTGTAATTTGTGCACTTCTACGATGATCGTGAAGGATCAGTCACGCATATGATAAGATCAACGGTGGTTATTATTCTTTTGGCTGCACTGCGCTTAGTACAGTCCACTTTTCTATCTAATGCTCATGCATATGGGAAGATCAGTGTAGTGCAATAGTTACTTCAAATACAAAAAAAAGATAATTTTGCATTTTAAATCTACACGTACAGAACCAGACATTCTGTGATTTTTGACCATTGATTTCAGTTAAAGAAAAATAATAATAATAAAAAGGTAAATTACATACATGGATTGAGACTGCTTCCTACCATGGCACGCGGAGATGAGAACAGTCAATAAGGTAAGTACAAAGCTGGTACTCCCCTTAACTATTGGTTGTCATCATACCGACACAGTTCTTGACATTTGATTTAGGGTGAATTACTAAGATGTCCCTAGGTTCAATGCAATTCTACTTAATATTTTTCTATTTAACTATATTATACAATCTTTTTTATTTTTTATGAGAGATCGAGTTTCAACTTAAATTTATCTTTTAATGTGATAATTTATTTTCGAGTTTCAAAACCATTACACATACAAAAAGGTAAATTATCAAGAAATAATTTTGGAATTCGAAACTTAAAAATGAATTATCACATTAAAAGACATATTTAACTCTGAATTTGGTAACTCGAAACTCGGAATTTGGTCTACCATGTGAAATAAGGGAAGTCAGTATAATATAGTTAAATAGAGGAATGCCGGATATAATTATATTGAATTTGAAGGAATGTCAATATAATTCACCCTTTGAATTAACATACTAGTTGCTAGCTAATTAATACGAGTCACAACAGACATTTTAAGCTATTCTCAGTCATCCTTAATTGCCCATGGTTCTAATGCTAATTAACCTAACAAATGCTAGATTTTAATCCAGTCAGAGTTGGGGAGGCAAGCATCAAATTAATATATGTATTGAATAAATTAGATTAACACGTCTTTATCAGGTTTATCGATTCATGTTTCACAAGCAATTTTCAATATCTATACTTGAAGACATTTTTGAACGAACGCGGGGATGGGCCAATGAATAACATATGCTAAAAATCAATAGGAAAGAAAAAGGGGGTTGCACGAAGCAATTAAAAGCCTATACCAATCATTAGGTAGGAATCCTTATAATTAATTAAGGGCTAAGCTAGCATCTTAATCATCATGGCTTCCATATATATTATGTAATACATTCATATAGATATTCGTGGCATAATCTTTCAATGATAGTAAATGAGTCTAGAGCTTTTCTAGTAATGATTTTGAAGCTTTTATAGTTAAGCTCTGCTGTCCTCGGCCAACTCCGAGAAGTTGGTGCCGTGACTCCTCTCACTGGCCTTCTGTCTCGCTTTATTATGCTTAGCTTTTTATTTAGAGAAATGTTTTTTATATCATTGGGATAGGTAGATATCTTGAATACCCAGAGATAGAAAGCAGAAAAAAAATTATAAAAGAAAGTGAAATGAGTGAAATAATTAATAGAGGGAGAAAAAGCTGAGAGAGAGTGTTGGAGTATTGGAATTTTTGGTATATACAAATACCATACCTCTTTTATTTAATCGTAGTTAAGCTAACCTAACTCGTGTATAAGCTGCAAGTACATATATAGTACTGGAAAGCATGTCATTGTTGTCTTGAAAACCAATGGAAATATCGAGATAAGATAGTTGCTTGTAAACATAAATTACGATTTTTGATTGGCTGTTCCACTGTTGGATTTTTAGGCCAATTACAAAATAATAAGTTGTTACATTGGACAACTACAAGAAATTAGATAGATAGACATGAAAATATTTAGTGTATGGTATGTTTTAAAGATCTTAATATGATTCTATAACAAGTTTAATAACACCGACATGTTAAACATCACCTTCAGCTCGAGATGGTGTGGAGAGATCACGAGTAATGCGATCGATTTACGTGAACTTTGAAAAATAAATTGCTTAGGCCAGCAGATCCAAGGGAATATATATATATATATATATATATATATATATATATATATATATATATATATATATAGCACCTTAAGCCACCAAAAAAAAAAAAAATTCCTTGTAATGATCTACGTAGCAATTAATTGATGGTATTTATATAGGTCCATAGCTTATAATTATTAACTATACTGCTGCACACAGGCTACGCTACTTCAATGGATGTGTGTCTTTAATGAAAAATGTTATATATACATTATTTTTTTTAAAAAATGCGTATTTCACATTTGTTTATGTGATAAAATTAAAAAAATAATTATATTAAAAATTGAAATAAAGAAAATTATAACTAAATAATAAAGCCTATATAAATGTAAGGTAATACAAGAGTAAAAAGCACACGCTCAGTCTTCAATTTGAAGTCATTTGATTAAATAACTTAGTGTGTTTTTTTAAAAAAAAAGTATTGTAAATCAGATAGATCGAATGAGATGGAAAGGAAAATTGATATTTGAAAAGTAGACATTTTTATAAATATCCTAGAATAGAAAAAGATAAAAAATTTAGACTTTTCTTTCTCAACATCGACTACCATCTAAGACTTTGTATTTTTCCCTTTCTATTAAGTTGATGAAATGTTTACTTATTGACGTTCAAATAACATTCCTAAGAGGAAAGGGGTGTATGAACTATGTAGGCCTGAAGAGTGGAAAAGAGAATAAAAGTGTGGCAATAATTGCATACAGTTACTATTTTAAACTCAAGCACTCTCTTATAGCAAATCAGCAATATTGAATAAATATGGATATGTTTGATTTAAATTTTAGTAGAATTACTTTTAAAAAAATTGAAGTTGAGAGAATTAATTTTAAAA
Organism: Pterocarpus santalinus; assembly: GCA_031439595.1. Lineage (NCBI taxonomy): Eukaryota > Viridiplantae > Streptophyta > Magnoliopsida > Fabales > Fabaceae > Pterocarpus > Pterocarpus santalinus. The sequence continues at coordinate 68,611,181 of CM062532.1, forward strand.
GAATTGATTTATGTTTGAGAATTATATTAAAAAAGTGAGTTTAGAAGAACCGATGGGAAAAGCAAAAGGAAGAGCCAATAATATTATATATCAGCTTTGGTTAAAATCGATTTTAATCAAAGCATGTAACTTCTCCCCACAGCTAAAAAACAAACCAAACTAAAACAGTAAAACACTTCTTTTCAAATCAGTTTGACTGAACGCAAGAGAACTTTATGTGCAAACCAAACAGACACTATTTACTCACGCATTAACATGTACAAATTTTCTGTTATTTTTTTATTACGTGATCTCTTTATTTAATTTTACACTGATTTGTTATTATATTTTGAGTCTATGCAGGAGTGGTCCATATAAATATTTTTCAAAAGAGAATATAGCTTGGGTACAATGCAAGACTTTTGACATTTGGCACTTATTTCTGAAGTCTCAACGATGTATATATAGATGCAGTCTTAATCAATGATCACATTGATGCACGTTTAATTGACTTCGAAAGCATATTGATTTATTTCCTTTCGACCGCCGATAGCAAGTGGAGTATAAGGTAAGAACAAAATAAAGCGTATATCGTTGAACACAAGGAATAATCTTGGCGACTGCAGAGAAATTATTACCTTTACTTGCTTACCATTATCCTGAGCACTAGAAACCTCAAATGGCAATTTATAAAGGGGTAGAAATTCGCCAGCAAATGATGTTATAGTGTATATCATTGTCTTGTATTTCCATTTTTCTTTTAATTTTTCGGAATATTCTGAAATCGAGCTAATTAACGTGAGTTAGCCCACATTAATCAACATTTAACTCATGAGGTGCATGACTTCAAATTCATCTGATTGGTAGGATATATTTGTAATTTTATTGTAGTTTTTTTGCTGAAATTGGTGGTTTGTTGACTTTAAAATGAGATTAGATTACCCTTACCTATTTTCTTTTTCAAGAAAAAACAAATGTGTCTAAAGTAGGCAGCAACAACCGAATTCACGTCGAATCTTCCTATAGTAACAGACAGTGACAGGGAACATCATCAAATAATTAATGTCGGTTTGGTCTCATATTGTAGTTAGCCATTCTTACCGAACACGATTAGTTGGTGGTAGAATTTGATACAACGTTACCAGTAACGAGTTAAAATTGTTGATGAAATAAACTAGAGATAAATGTTCATTAAGGAATATATGACGATTCCTGGAACCTCATATTGAGCGGTATGGATGTACCTAAGAACCTAGATAACTTGCCAGTTAGGGCATGCCTTGAGTAAAATAACCACTTCCTCCACTGTAGGACTTCGATAAGTTTTACTGTTTCAAGATTGTTATTTGTAGATCACATTTCAATATCAGTTATATAACACTTTAGTCACATAAGCACATAATATATACATCTATTTTATCGTAATACGCAGGTGTTTTGATATTTTCTTTTTTTGACGGGATTAACTCATACTCGTATAAGTGTATAATATTTTTTTTTCGATAGTTATACGTTATGAGTTCAAAAATATTTTCTATTAATTAACGAACCTGCTTTCAGGATATAATCCATTGAACCGCACGTAAAACATGCAAATTTCAGATAAGAACACATCACATACAAGTGGGAGTTGTAAAGGTTGACTATATGGAGTTTTGACTTTCGTGGAATCGTGGCCTATATTTTGCTCACATGACCTAAGATTTAATTATTCTATAATTTGAGGAACAGCCTACATTAAATGTTGACTTTTTCCAGCTTGCGGATCAGATTTGGCGTACACTTCTCGTAAGATCAACGACAAAACAGTTCCTCATTTATTTATTTATTTTGCAAAACTACTAGTTGATTTCATACACTATGAGTAGGAGATTTGGATAGATCTTGGATTCAAACAGTCATGCGTCCGCTTAGAAAAACAGGCGTCTTGCTATGAGGGGCACTCTCGGAAAACATCTAAGCCATCAACTCAAGTATATTATTCTTTTTTTGTTACATCAATAAAGCCGTATTTTTTCTTGTTATGAAATTAAGTGCTCATTTTATTTCAATTTATTTATTTATTTGAACAATTTGATACAGCTTTAAATCAATGTATTTAGACAAATAAATTGAAACAAATAAAGTACTTAAAAATGTCCCTTGCTATGTGTTCTGTAAAATTTTTCACATTAATAATAATATAATATTTCAAAATTAAACCTATAATGTTAAAAGCTAAACGCTGATAACGTTTAATTAGCCTGGAGAGATTGGTATATGTAAGGTTCTGCTACGTTTCGAGTCGAACTTTAACTAGTAATCTTGCGTTATTGGCCTTTGTTACGTTCTTCAAGGTAATATAGCTAAGTCCTCTGAATTGGACCTATGCCTTGGTGGTGCCCCTAATTGAGCTTTGGAACTAAACTAAGCTTAACGAAAGGCATTTGGAGGTCCCAAGAAATTAAACTGTCAATGATACTAGTCTATATACAAGAGTAACATATCTTTATTTCTTTAAAATCATGTAAGTAACGATGATCATGCTGAGTCTTATAGCCAATAAACTAGCTTCAAGTTATATAACAGGTGCTTGATTATATTCGACTGGCTCTTTTCCATAATTCTCGCGTTCGCCAAGGCTCCAGAAATGTCCCTACATATGATATTATTGATGACTTCATATCTGACTTCACTCACTTCAGTATTTGTGTTCGAATTTGGTTCAGCTTGGTTAATCTATAATTATAATTAGGTAGCCGGCTTTCCTCATCACTAATTAATCATAAACTACGAAAACATTTCATTTTCTAAGTGACATGCATGGGTTAGTTTTCCGGGTTTATGATAATTGTTTTAATCTCATCATTTCACTTACATGATCAGTGTGGTGTGAACTCTACCTGATAATTAACTTAATATATGTATTAATAAATTTAGAACGCAGATGCTTTCAATGACTGCGAAAGCATAGTGGATCGCGTACTTTTCCAAAAAACTTAGCAGGGATCTCCATGATGGAATAAACTCATGGAAGGCGTCTTTGAATGTTTTATTCATTATATTTAATGGTAAAGATGCTCAACGTATCAAGACTCACTGTATCATCACTTGGAGTCTCATTGGCACAAAGTTTCGTGAAATGCCTCAATCATGAACGCCACACGAAGTTTCAACGGATGATGATGTAGACCTTTATGACAAAAGAAACTGGAATATTTGTCCTCTAATAATGGGACTGAGCTTCATGATTGGAATCAGTATTAGGCAAACGATTACTACCGTTTATAATGTGAACTCTTATTATTATACGGTTGTATTAGTTTATTTTGTATTCAAAATAATTTATAATTAAATTTTTATTAAAAAGCTTTTTTCTCAGAAAAATTATTAATTTAACGAAAACAAATAGAATTTTGTTTTTTTTTTTTTTAAATTTCATTATATTTCATGTTTTCTTTCCACCATATCGCAGTTGCTTTAGAAATTACTAGTTAATGTTAGTGCAGTGGCTAGTTTTGAAGGACCAGTTTCATGATAGTATTCATTACAAGAAGCCCCCCATGAATACTGCAGCATGGGCAATTTATTGTGGAAAGCAAAAGTTAGTATTATTATAATACCTGCCAATAATTAGGCAATTCCAATTAAAGTAAGTTACCATTGTATAAATAGCAATTGCGATTTATGCATCGGTCATCAGTGACATCTTTTTCTTCCTTTTATCATCACTATTATTTTATTCTTTGTCCACATTGACACAAGTTTGAAAGGAGCATTTTGTTTTTTGAAAAAACAGATCCCTTCCTCAGTATATTTGCGGAATCTATATCCGAAGCTGTGGCATAACATCGCTGGGAATTCAGGTGTTTGAATCATTTTCACGGGAAGCATTGTGAGAATAAGCACACTAATATGATTTATCCATAAAGAAACATGATATACATCCTTTTTTACGACGAAAAAAGTGGTTACTTCATTGTCCAATCGATGTTGCCCCAAGGAAATACAATGCGGCAATAATTTCTTAGCTAACCGGTTCAGACAATTTCTTTTTTTAATGAACAAAAAAATTATTAAATGAATAGTCTGCCCAAAGGAAAAATAAATCCCTCCAAAAAATAAAAGAAAACAAGATATTCCCCCATTTTCTTGGTCGAAATTACTGACTTTAATTGACAATCAAATCCAACATACAACTGGGAGATTACATTAAGTCAATAACTCAAAGCTCATAATTGGGAGATAGACACAACAGCTCTATACAACTACTAGCTGCACAAGGCTTAGAATACATTGAAATAAAAAAGAACAACCCTTACTTAATTTAAAACATCCTTTCCCAAAGCTAGACAATCCAATTTAAAAAAAGATACACACAAGTAATTCTGCTCTACAAGAATTCTCTGAGTTTTCTCTTATGTCTGATCTTCCATTATATCCTCGAATTGTATCATCTTAAGCCTACAGAAAGTTTCACACTTTTTTTTTTTTAACAAACAAGGAATGCTAATTAAACATGCAGAAGACATAAAGTAGCAAAATAAAAAGTCTCAACAATCTATCACTAATCAAGAAAGCTGATTTATTACCTATCATAAATGCAATACTCCGAAGCCACAAAAGTATGAGCAATTGCAAGAATCTCCAAGATGTCAAAAGTCTTACTCCATTTTCACGAATTAAACACCACTACTATCCAAATGTACTCATCAAAAGGACATCGAAACAAATCATATCATATGTAGTAAATAAATAAGACATGATAAAAAAATAGACCAAAAGAAAAAGAGGGGCACCGAACCCACTATAAAGAGGAGGTATCACCTCCATGGGGTCGGTTCCCCTTGAAGAGCGGTTGGGATTAAGGGTGGTTGTCGAGAGTAAATGGGTGTGCGATGCTAGGGTTTTTCAGAGAGAAAGGGGGACCAGGTGGTGTTCCAAGTTTCTTTGGCCGTGTAAAAAAGTCTCTTCCACAAATTGTTGCCGAAGATAAATCAGATGGGCTTCCAGCTTCACAGACCAGGTTAGCCCAAATATCATATGCTGTTCTTGAGCCCATAATTATGAAGATGTCCCTTGTTCATAGCAAGGAACCAGTGCAGCACCGTAAAGATGGATCAATTGGGCCTGACCCATTACGAGGTTAGGCATTACAGTTGGATTGGGCAGCTTTTTGTTGACAAGAAAAATAAAACTAGACTAGCCAGTTTTATATTGGCTTGGTAAAACATTTGAAAAAAGTTTCGTAGAACAAAACAACAAAACATGAGGTAAAAACCAAAATGAGATGCATGTGAGGCCATAGCTGAACTGTTGAAGTGGTTATTTGCTGCCCTAGCATAATGCACCCGGACTGGAGGGAATCAAGTTCAATTCCCAGGGTGACAAAATAAAATAAAATAAAATAAAATGAGATAGAGTAGAACAAGACTACAAAATAGACCCGTTAGTCCAATGAAATAAAAAATAAAATAAAACAAGAGATAAAATAAAAATATACCAAAAAGAAAATATTTGAACAACAAATTAGTTAAAATTTTTAACTTATAAAATAAAAACAATCAAAATAATTTATGACACTGCCGCAATTTAACAACTTCTAGGTCTTAATTTACAATAAAATATTAAAATTTACTAACATAGCCTAAAAGCTCGTGGCAGGGCAACTTCTAATAATAGGTGTTTCCTTGAACGTAATACGACTTATAAAATCCTTTAATATTGTAAAAACTAAAAATGATTATCATCTTTGCAAGCCTATGTTTTTGAGCGTGATAGTATGAATCAAAGCCTCTCGTCCTCCTTCAAAAAATATTAAAAAAAAAAAAGAAGCCTCTCCTCCTCCTCTCGCTCAAAAAATGAAAAAAAACCCGTCCCAGTTATTTTATAACAATCATTTTCACAGCGCACATTATTTTCTATCACTATCAAAGTTCGGACACCTTCAAATTATAAAATAGGATGGAATTAAATTTAATTTTATTAATAATTAAGTTTAATTGTATTATGATTTAAATTTTTATATCTAAAATAAATTAGTAAATTATATAATTAAATTTATTTATATTATTTAGAATATATATATTATATACAAATAAATTGAATTCTTTATTTTGATATTTTTTTTATTTATTAATATAAATTTAATTTAAATATACTGACAGTATAAAATAGTTTTATACTATCAACTAATAGAAATAATAGAAACTGCCAACTCATATAAATAATTATCTATTATAATGAGAGATCTATTATGATTTTTTACTTTCTCCTATCTCTATTGGTTGACAGTATAAAACTATTTTATATTATCAATATATATAAATTAAATTCTATTAATATTACCATTTAAAAAGAGAAAAAAATATTATTAAAATTGAGAATATTTTTAATATATTATTTTTTAATATCAAATATACTAAATTAAGAATTACAAATCAAATTTATTTTAATTTAATTTATTTTAATTTTTTTTTAAAATAAATTCGATTTAAATTTTAATTTCATACCTGATTAATCAGTACAATTTCTTAAATGGCTTTCCAAATCTGATTTACAGTACGTCTCATTTTTAATCATACACAATTTCCTCAACGCACTAATTACTTTTTTAGACCCTTTCTCATTTCCCATTCTCTTCCTATCATCGTGTATCATCTCTTCCTTTTTCGCTCGGCTCCGTTCGCCGTCGATCTCCGCCGCTGTTGCTACCAATAGAGTCACACTCTTGCTCTTCCTCTTCCTTTTCTCTCCTCCGCCTTCGCCACCGATCTTTGGTACCGCTGCCACTGCCAACAAATTCACACTCTTGCTCTTCCTCTTCCATTTCTCTTTGCCGCCTTTGTCGCCAATGGAGTAATTATCTGGATCTAACGCAAGCTTACGCATCATCATTAATCACCTCCTCCTCTACTTCCTCCTCTCTGCCAGCTATGCCGCCAATCTCCGCCACCACTGCCAACAGAATCACATTCTCTTGATTTGACGTAAGCTTATCCGTTTTCTCTTACTCGCTTTTCTTGCTGACATTTCTTAAACGATTACATGTTATTATGCTTTTCCTTAGTCGATATTGTCAAAATCTATGATTTTCATTGGTATTGGATGCTTCGATGACTATTTTAGGGTTCATTATTGTTCTTTCTTGTGGTGTAGTTTAGATTGCGAACCTCATTGGAAATCAAGGTTATGATCTTACTTGTTGTGTTTTGCTGTGATGAATCAATTTGATCAATATATATAGTGTTGCTGACAAATTTGCTTTACGCTCCTATCTTCGGAAATAATCAATGTACTACTTGGCTTATACTACAATGAGAAAGCGAGGACTCTCTATTGAAGTTGAAGTTTAGTCTTTGGAAATTTGTTTGAAACTAAATGAAGTCAGGTATCATTTCTCATGAGAAGCTGATACATAGTTCAAATTTTGCCTGTATTCGATTCCTTCTTATGATTGTGAAACCTGAATCTCTTTAGTGTCTTGTTTGCGCAAAAAGTTTTTTTTAAAGTCGCTCACCTTGTAGATGTAAGATTTTGTCAGATGTTATGCTAGGGTTCATTTTGATCCTATTTCTCTCTTTTTGCAGGGCTTTAAGGAAAAGCTGGTACCATAGCCTATGCTTTTATACAGGTGGTTGATCCCTTTACATATTTCTCATAAATTAATCATATAACTAATTTTTCCTATTTGAACTTCATTTGTTACAATGAATGACAGGTTCCATTTACTGCATTGGGAGCCATTTTGATGGATAAATATGGAAGAAGACCTCTCATAATGGTAAATATGTTTGGAGACACTATCAAAGCCATTTGAAAGAAAGGGAATAAGAAAGGGAGCAATTACGATGTCATTTCCCCTTCTTATTTTCTAGTTAATTAACTAATTTTTTGTAGTGACTCTATATTATGTTATTTTCCAGTTATCATTTACAATGAACTGCTACCATTATGGCCTTGAGTCCAGATATTTGAAGTCTACTTCCTTATTTCACAATATAAATGCCAATGCACAATGAAGGTATTTCGAGGAAGGAATTTTTTTAAACATTTGACAATTTATGGAGTTTTTGATTTTTTGCAGCCAGAAACATAAACAAACAATTATGCTTATGTACCTTAACCCTTCTTCACTTTACAGGTTATGTGTGCTGAAAGTTCCTTTGATGAGCTTTTGAATATTGTGGAGATGAACCATCAGTTGGCTTGTGAGCTAGAAGTTGGTGGCTCTAAGCTCAACTACATCCATCACTTTTTTCCATCTCCATGACACGTTTTTATGATAGTTGCCTCAATTTTTGAGTGTGGATTGATTTATCATTTTCTCTCCCATTTTTTGTATGCTTCATTTGGTCTTTCCCTTACATGTTTGGTATTTGCAGTTCTTGATTGGCAAAATACATGTGACAGTGCTGATGCTATGACAGCAACTCTGGCAGCCAACAGCACCGAGATAGACATCAGTGTCCTTTATTGAGGATCAGATCCTAAAGCACCCGTAGCTTGGTTTCAGTGGTATGCCTAAGCATATGTATATTCATTTTGACAAGCAAAGCCTAAACGTTCTATCAGTCCTACCTAGGATGCTGCTGCCATCAATTATGAATGAAACTGAACGAAAAAATGAAAAAGGTTTGTTGTATGCTATTACAATTATTTAAATGTTTTCTCTTGTCAACCACTTGACATACCTATTTAGCTTTTTAACTTATGACTATGTATAGTAAGAAAAAATATTAGCAAGGGATAAGTCAATTTTGCTTTCATGTTTTATTAACAGGACAAGGGGTTTGAAGGTGCAAAACCCATAATTAAAGCCTTAAAAAGTAAAGGTGTGGTAAGTGCTTCTCATTTCACTTATTTGGTGTGTTTTTTTTTTTTTTTTCACTACAATTAAACATAGTGTTTTATTTATTGTACCAATTCTTTTTGAGTTCTATTACTCTTTGAAGGATAATTTACATTTTGTATTAAACTCTCAGATCAATTACAGAAACTGTGTGAACAGATTAATCCGCAGAAGCCTCTCTTCTAGGCTACTATCCTCTTCCAAAAGCTAGTGAAGGATTCCCAGTGGCAGATCCGAACTTGGCTCCTAGTCCTAGGTACTAAATCCTTTCTAATTGATGTTGGAACACTCAGTCTTTGAGATTCAATCTTGCACCTTTTCAATTTTCTGCATTGAATGATTTCTTGTTCTTTTCCAATTATCTTCTTGTATACATGTCACATGCCTATGTAATTGTATTGTATTTCTGTTTTAGGTTGTGGCAACAAGAAGTGCACCAATTCTTTAGCCTAAATTCTAGGGAACAATCTTGGTCATCAATATTGCAACTCGAGGTATATTTTCTAGGTGTGTCAGTGGGAAGCGTTGTGCATGTTCTTGATGAGCAGATTTTTGGGTTTTAAAGTTATATATTTATGCTCATTTATCTTGTCTTTAATTTCTCTTCACAAGTTTTTTTTTCCCTTTTTTGTGGGGGAAAAATATATGTGGTTTAACCACCAATATTAGGAATGCATGCCAATTGTCTTGTTGAAGAATGAAAAGTTGTTTTGTGATTTATATTTAGTTAGTTTATAGCTTTGAATAAGACATAATGTTTGTGATTTGGCTTGCTTTCAGGTGAAAATTCACACAAAGGAAACAACATGCATGAGATTAGTGTTAATAAAAGTCTATCTAATATTTTGGATACTTTGATGAAATGTTAAGTGATTTGGCAAATTAGCTATATTTTGGATATTTCATGTTTATTTGAATTTTCTCTTAGTTTTAGATTTAGCGTACTTGTCTTGATTTGTTTGCAGGTATTCCTTTTTTTTTTTTTTGTGACAAGAGGAAGTGTTCTTTTTCGATGTATTTGTGCAGGATTTATTTTCAATTGTCGCATGTTGATTGGGTGTGTTATGTGTTTACTCGTTACTTTGGTTAATGAAAAGAAATCTTTTTCTAAAGTTCTGAATACAAACTTAAAGAGTGAATGTTAAATAATTTTGAACCAATTTGGAATTAAGCAAAATCAATTTAGAATTGGTTGAATCAATTTTGAATAGATTCTGTAAAATTTTTCATGTGAATTGCAAAACCTATTTGCAGGTTAATCAATTATTTAGGCACTAATTTTTAAAAAATAAAGAATCGATATTAGACGCATTTCGAAAGTATGGTTAAATGAGGCATTAATCACACTCTATAAGTGTAGTTAAATGAAAGTTAAAAATATGGATAGTTGATAGTCTACCCCACACGTAATAATTACATAGAAAACACGTGCTGAAAGATTAATTAGCCACACTCTAATTGACATTTTTAAATGTGGTTAATCGATATTTTTTTTGTTTGGTAGTGGCTGTACTAGTTTTCTTAACAGCAAAATCAACGAAGAAAAGAAAAACAAGTCAAAATAGAGCCAAGCTTTTCACAAAAAATTAAAAATAAAAAAAAGATGCCCACCATTAGACTAGTCAGAAAGCAAGCAAACTAGTGTTCCAGTCAAAGTCGATCTACCTTTTTGCAAGTCAATTTAGACTGCCTCATTTTGAAGCGAAGTTTTGCGGATCTTTAAACTATAAATCCTAATGATCTTTCTTTGTTTCTTTCCTTTTTTTTTATAATTTTCTTTCCTTAGAAATTGTTCACACAATTTTAGATAAAAAACAATGGTTAGATAAAATTTTTCCCAAAGTAATGACTCAAAATTTGAACAACTGATATTGAAGAAAAGTCCGTCTATCATTGTAATTTATCACTTTGGGGTAAAATTAATCTTCTTATAAATCTTACCTAACCGGGTTTATTAAAGTCTCCCAAAAAAATTGTCTTATTTTAATAGTGTAAAGAGGCATCAAACTATCGACACAGACAATACCCTACATGAGATTATATGTGAAACTTTATAGTATATTTTTTTAATCTTAATAATTGTTCATACAATTTGGGGTATAAGGTGGTAAATAAATAAAACTTATCTAAAGTAGTGATTCTCGGTTTTGGACGCTTAACATTTTACATAATTTATTTAAGAATTAAATTTAAATGCACTGATAGTGTAAAACAGTTTTATACTATCAGCCAATAGAAATAATGAAAAGTGCCAACTTATATAAATAACCACCTATTATGATGAGGGACTTACCATGATTTCTTACTTTCTCTTATTTTTATTAGTTGATAATGTAAAATTATTTTATACTATCAGTACATACTAATTAAACCCTTTATTTAATATAAAATATATTTTTACAATTATTCAGCCAATGACTAATTATATATTTGTATAAGAAAATTAATAGTAGATAAAATTAAACCCTTAATAGTTATAAGGTTAGATAAGATTTATATTAAGTTTCTTATATCTATGTTAATCAAATTTTAAATTAAATGATAACATATGGATATTTTTCTTAAAATAAATAATTTAAAAGTTAGAAGTATATACTATTCTTTAAAACAATATATACTTGTTATTTTTTGATTTGAAAATTAGCTAGAATGAATATAAGAAACTTGATATAAGTTTTTTTAAAATCGGTTACTTTATATGTGTACCAAAAAAAAAAAAAAATTGATCATAACTTGGGTCTGTTCATATGTATCCTCTCTCTTTGATTCATTCCATACCGTCATTTTCTTTGTCATTGTCTAATATAGTACGTAGCGCAAAGAAAAATACTCCTTTATATAACCTATTCAATGTTAGTGTTGTGTTCACAACTTACCTACCTTTATAAATCAAAAACCAATTAGGCATTTTCTCTTTACTCTTCCAACGAATACGATAGAGTCTATTGTTCAGCTAAAGCAAATGCAAGTGGTCTTTTACCAACAATAGAATGTTCTCGTTGAAAACTGAATTTGGAATCACCATTCAAGTCTTAAAAGGCTGAAAGATAATTCTTCCCTTCATTAATTTGCCTGTTTTTGAAAGTAAAAGAGGCGATTTTATTTTATTTTTTCTCCTAGCTAGTAGTTCTATACATTTCAAAACTCCCCCCTAAAGACAATAGGCAAAATGTTTAAAGTTCAACTGTATTTTAGAAAGCATTTCTATTATTTCTACACAGAGATTTAGATATTCAAATTAGGTGAGGTTTGAAATGCTCAATCACAAAAGTGAACATTCAATGTTCATTTGATTTTCAACCGATGATTAAGTTAAAAAAATAAATTCAATAGTTGATATTACATAAAAATTATTTATAATACTCTATATGATATTTGAAGTATGAGTGATCATTTAACATAAATTATTAGATTTTTTTTAATTTAATCAATGGTTAAAAATCAGGTAAATATTAAATGTTCATTTTTTGTAGGTAAGTATTTTAGACATCACCTTCAAATTGATAAGCGGTGATCGAAGTTTTAATAAACGTAAGATTCAATTATGAAAATATCGAACAACAAAGTCGTCATTGATTGTGTATATTTATTTCTGGTTAATATAAGGTCTAATACTTACAAAAGTAGAATCGGCATTTATTTAAATTGCAATCATTACATATCAATCTTGGTATCAGTGTACTGTATAAAAAAATACCTTTTCCAAAACTCAAAAGAGGGGAAAGATTCTTCCATTATTAAATAACCAAAATTTGATATTGTGATTATTGTTTCGTTCATTTTAAGCAATATCAATTGAGAAGAAACAAAAATATCAATTCTTACATGAAAGAATACAATGAACGAGTTTCAAAGAAATTAAAAGAACAGAACTAATTAAATACAATTTTGTGAAACATAGAATTAAAGAAAAGCTATGTAACAACCAAGAATCAGACGAAGGCATCAACTTTCGGAGCCATATTTCCAAACAATAACTTCAAATCATTCTCCAGCGGTGTTAAGTTCAAGTCCAAGAAGCACCTCACCCTCAAGCTATTTGATCTCTTCAAAACTGGTACTCGTGCAACAACCTGCTTTGTAGAAGAGAACTCTTCGTTGAAGGCAGCTCTGTGCCTTCTCATGTGGCCTCCAAGTGCCTGCCCTAGAGAGAATTCCTGGCCACAAATGGAGCACTCGTGCATTTTGGGCTTGTTCCCCAAGCTAAGAGATTTAGCTTGTTCTTTGAGTTCTTCCCCCTCAACTTTTGGCCTCTTGTGGCTTGTTCTGTGGCCACCGAGTGCTTGAAAGGATGAGAACTTGCGGTTGCATGTCTTGCACTCGAATTCCACGGGGGCAAAACCTTTTTGCGTTGGCTTGTTGCTAATTACTTGGGGACGAGAGAGCAGCATCAAGCAATTTGCCAAATCTATGCTCTCTAGCCCTTCTATATGATCTCTCGGTCTCTTCATGGCTACGTACGTGGAATTAACACAATATGGAATGTAATCAATTAATGAGGTGCCGTGCGTAAAAGAATTTGATAAAGGGATGTGATTGGTGATGAGTGAAATGAATTTTGGGCCAGTTGTGATTGGTGAGCGACAATTGGACCTGATGGAGGTTTATATTTATAAGCCGATACGAGGAACGAAGTCAACGAATTACCAAATATGGAGTATATATTAGTAAAAATGAGTTTTCAAATGTAGGGAAAAGTAAGAGTTTTAACATTTAGCAGTAGCAGATGTCGTACTAAACTACTCATGGCCAAAAAGAAATAGATCACGTAGGACTGCCTCTTTGACTAGTCGTATGGCGATAATGACAAGAATGTCTTCGCTGCTTACATAATATTCCGGTGTGATGCTGGCATAAGGGTTGTCCCTTTGTGGTATTCCATAAAAAATGTTTTGCTCACGTGGAGCTTATGCTTACGAGGTTTGGAATTAGAACCGCGTAGCAGCTCAGCTACCTGATGATGTTCTGGCGAGCTACCCAACAAGTGTAGAAGTTGATTGTTCTTTCAAAGTTGGAATGTCCTTATAATTAAGAAATTCTCTTTGTTATTTTTATATTCTTTATATGGAAATTAATCACAAAAAACGAAGCAACTTGGGGAATGCACCTTAATTAGTTCTTTTTTGGGTGCACGTAGTAACCGTTTATTTGTCGAGTAATGGCGTTATAAATTTGAGTTTATAGTAAATCTTATATATAGAAACATTTTAATTATTTAAAATATAATTTAAAATTATTAATATATAAATATTATATAATTATTGATTGATATATTATCATATATAGGGTTTATTATAAACTCAAGTTTATAGAAATATTTTTTTTATTTATCCTAACTCATAAGTAATACTAGGCATCTGATAACTATTGACCTCGCTTGAACAAGATATGGGACTGCTTGCGTTTCTTGACATATACTAATTTGGTGTGCAACAAACAAACGCTTTTCATCATAATCTGGGGTTACTTTTCTTCGTATACGTACACGTGGTTTGCTTTTCATGTTCAAGCTTTTTGGTATGCTATTATGCTCAATGTATGCATTTTCCCATGTACTAGAGCCGGCTGGCATGTTTAAGAGAATTTCAACAAAGAGAAATTTGATACACAGTCAAAAGCCAAAGTGGCTAGTGGTGCATGTGGGAATTGATTATACCAGAGTGGAACACCGGCAGGGAAGCCTCGCTGTTCAAACAACGTGTAGAAGTTTAGACTGTTGAATTTAGTTCTAATTAAGATACATTGAATAACTGATCATATATTTCATATGTCGTCTAGACTATATATTAATTAAGCTAAACTTTTATTAAGATCAATGTTACGTCAATTTGTATAGCCTTTAATTTAAGAAGAAAAGAACTGATGAGCTTAGTGCTCGAAATAAAGAATCGTGCATGTGATGTGCGAACCATATACGATTTTAATATCGGGTGCGCTCCAGAAAATTTTGTTAAATGATTTTAGTTAAAGCAAAAATAATACATGGAAACTAAGAGCTGGAAAAATAATTCAAAAAATAGCTTCTAACAATAAAGCTACTTACGCAGAAACAAATTAAAAAAGTACAAACCTCACATAAAGAAAACAGACAGTGGATGTGGAAGAAAAAGTGTGAAAAAAAAAGTTAAAAAAAAAAAGTGATAGAAGATATATTTATTTATTTATTTATTTTTGTGTGTCTAAAAGGTCTAAACTGCAAGACGCCGTACTTGATATTTTATGACAGCAATCCTTCCACTGTTCCACACCTAAGAAATGTGTATACATAAAATTCATATGGCAACGGAGCAATATATACTGTCTGATTAAGTAAGCATTCGTGCTTCATATACAGTATACATACCAATAAGTAAAATAATTTAATTTTAATATATTATTAATACAAAAGTTTTAACAATGTAAAAAGTTTTATATTAAAAATATATTAAAATTAATCTCATTATACTCAGACTTTTATCTTCTGCAAAACTATTCAAACCACAATTGGGCAGCTCCCAATTGCTTCGAAGAATTGTCCACTCTTCTTTGAGGTTTTATACAATGTTAAAAATGGATATATATGTGTATAAACGTTAACACGTGAATTACGCAATTGTCATTTTAGACTCTCTCGAATCGTTCTTTAATAATCCCTTTGTTCACTTTTAATGTTTTGTCTGACTTTATTTTTTAATTGATACTCACTTTTACGATTGGGCGATATGTGAATTCAAAGTTGTCGTATGGGTGTATCATTAACCAATGATTTTATTCAAGTTCACAGTTCAAATCATTCCAATTTGGCAGTGATTGGATGAGCAAGATTGATTTGGTCTCTCTTCATTTAAAGCCCTTTCAAAGCATTGGATGTCTTGGAGTCAAGGACTTTTTTTTTTTTTTTTTCCATTTAAACTGTTAAATTATGTGTGAATATATTAATACGATATAATACATCATTCATATATATATATATATATATATATATATTGGTTTTTCACTTGTATCAAGGCAACTGTTCTTTCATTTTCTAGGTCCGTGGTAACGGATTGCCTTTTTTTTTTTTTTAACACGTAGTTCCCTTTTTCTTTTTATCTTTTTGGGGACTTTGCATACTATATGGAATTTGGGCCGGCACAGTGGGTTTTTTTTTTTTTGTTTTTTAAATTTCTGATATTACTTTTCCTCCTCTCTGTGGGTTCTGGCTCTCTGAACCACATAGGCTATAGCTTGGTAAAGTAAAGGATTGAGATATAACTTTCTAGGCTGATTAGGTCAATTTGGATGGTAAAGTAAAGGATTGAGACCCAACTTTCAAGGCTGATTAGGTCAATTTGGATGGCTAAGATGATCGATTGTTTGGACTTAGCACAAAACAATAAGCACGGTGATTGTTTCATATTTTCCTGATTGGGCGTTAGTAAGCGAATTTGCATCTAACACTACTTTAAGGGGACTTCGTTTTTATTTTTATCTTTTTTTTTTTTTTTTTTACCAAATATTGGAGGTGCAAACGTTTTGGTATAAAATTGAAGGTAACATGGAAACGTCAAAAGTCAAACTTCCCTTCGCGTTGGATCCAAATCGGAATAGTTAACCCGGTTAGTTAATTATCAAAACTCAAGTGATTACTAATTAATCTTCAACATTAGGTTTAGCTAATTCCTAACTAACCTCCTATATTCCTTATTTAAAATCGAGAAATGATAAAGGGACTTACTTTTTGTGGGACACCGTGTCGACTCATCACTTATCCATCATCGGATGAGATGTGGACCTAATCTAAGTGGGGTTCATACCCCATCCAATGGTGGATGAATGATAAATCGATATAGTATCTCATAAAAAGTGAGCCCCCTCAATATTTTTTTTAAAAATCTAATGTGGAATTTGCAAGTTATTGTTCCTTTTTTTTTTGGGCTTATAACGGGGTGAAAAATACCACCTAAAGAAGTAACAAAAGAAAAAATTACGCCACACCAAAGGAGACACTAGCCACGTTATCTCTAAGAATGTCATCCGGGCAAGAGAGAGGATCCATGAAACTATGCATTCCAAAGGAAGAGATTGAAGAAGATGAGAAAGGAAAAACAAACTAAATATGTTATTTGTATTTATTTTATAAACTCATGATACAAGTAGCCAAAGCCCAGACCCAAGTGAGAGCAACCAACATCCTGGACACGTGCCATTTGATCTGGGAAAAGAAGAATCAGGCACTCATAAAGCGGGACACATGAGGAGAAGCAATCGAGCCTGCCACGTGCCCAAGTGGTTGTAGGATTATGTTCACAAGCCAGGGAATCGAACCTAGGGGTGTGTTTTCATTGTGAGTTTCCATACTTCTGTCTGTTCCTTTTTGCTGCTTTCTCTCTGTGCACTATCTCTGAATTTCCCTTGACTCTGTTTCTTCTTCTTGATAGGTGATCTTGGTGGAGTTATGAAGCTTCTTTGAGTCTCCATTATAATTCTCATTCTTACCTTCTAGATAGTTGGTGATATTCCTAAGAAAATACATCCTAGTTATTCCATTTCTGATTTGGATTTATTTGCTTTCATATACAATAGATACTCATAACAATGTCGATTGATTCTTGTATTTCTTTGAGATTCGTTTAATTGGGTTGTTGGGCGTTTCTATTACACTGAGCTTGTACCACTTGGTGCTTTCATTTACCCATCCATGACACAAAACATAGGCATGAACGACGTCTAATCCGAGCCGAAATGACTTTCCGAGATGGTGGGCGACCATCAGGACTTGTTCGTTGATGTTCCATCAAATGGTTGAGTTTTTAAGAGCTTTTTAGTTTTAAATTCCCATTATTTTGAGTATTTGATAAGTGTTTTTATTTGAATTTCTAGAAGTTTAAGTTTTCATTTGTTTTCTATCTTATTTGAGGATTTACTGTGGTCTAAGCAAGTTTTTTGGTTACATTTATAGATTATGAGTTTGCCACAGCTAATTGGGAAATGATAGTCAAAGTGTTTGTCAAGTGTTTGGTGCTCATGCGTCATACTCTCAACGCTCAAGCAATGCAACAGAGCAAAGGAAAAGCTTTCATGCAACTTGGCGCTCAAGCCCCCAAAAGCTGGTGCTCAAGCGCTGGCACATCTGAAAGAAGAATGCTATTTCAGTAGTCTGGCGCTCATGTGCCAATGTCGCATAAACAAGTGTCTGTTCGTTGTCTATAGGAATAAAAGAGGAATAAGCCATTCATTTGGGGATTTTTTTGAAGTTAGGAAAAAAGGGAGAAACACTCAAAAGCTCTAGGAACAAACTAGGGATAGCAAAAGGAGGGGAGATTAAAGATTTGATCGCTCCAAATCTTGGATTTTTTATACATTTCTCTTGTATGCTCTATCTTGTTTTCTTCTTTTAGTTAGGGTAAGGGTGTATTTTGATTTGGGTATTTATAAGATGAATTTCTTACGATTTGATATTGCATTTTATGAAATTAAAAGTTTATCCTTTGATTTTATTGCAAATTGTGGATTGGCCTTTCATAATTTAACTTAGGGTTTATATGTGAATTGAGAAATTCATATATGTTCTTGCTCTAGGGATAAACTTCATAACTCTCGAGGTTTAGGAATATATCTTGAAGTTGTGTGAATTGTGGATGAGTTTGTTTGCTTAATCCTTATTTTCCCTAAAGTATGATAAGGAATTGATATGCTTTAGGTAAGAAGAAGAGAATTGATTCACCAAGGAATAGGGGATTAGTTATCCAACATCCTTTCTTTAATCCAAAATTTTCAGTTCAAGTTATAGGAATTCACTTATCTTTGAAAGAAACTAGATAAATCCAACCTCTAACTTTATTTGAATAATTGTTAATTTTAAGAAAATTTTTATCCTCTTTTAATTTTAGAATTTTTTTTAGTTAAATTTTAATTTCTTATTATTTTTCTTTAAATTTTAAATTACGACATCCTTTAATCCAAAAATTTGTGCTAATCTATATAGAAGTTGATTTAACAAACAGTTGTTTGATAACATCAATCCTCGTGGGATAATACTCACTTACCATATTTACTATTTGACCTATTCGGTGCACTTGCCGAGTCGTTATCATTTGTGCATGTCAATCAGACTCTAGAAAATCTTCAGCTTTTGTTCCATCAGTAACATGACTTTGCCAATCGCATGCCATGGCAGGATGGGATGAACTCAGGTGTTTACAAGTCACACAACTCCCATTCGGCTTTGAATCCACGATCGGTGAAGCTTGATTTTCCATGATTTTTAGGCGACAATGTCATGGAGTGGCTCTATAAGGCAGAGCAATTCTTCTAGATCTATGAAATTCCTGAAGATTAAAAGGTGACATTCGCATCGATTTACATTGAGGGAAAGGCACTTACATGGTTCCAGCTCATGGACAAATCCAGTCAGGTACTTAATCGGTTAGCACTGTCCACTATTGCACAAATCCAATTTGGCTCCTCTCACTTTGTTAATCCTCAAGTAGATTTGTATAAGTTGACTTAAACATCTTCCCTTATAGAATATTATGATGTGTTTATTGATCTAGCTAATCATTCCTATGGCATGGATGGCACTCAACTACTATATTGTTTCACTGGGGGGTTGAGACTCGATTTGAAGAAAAAGGTCATATCTAGATACTCTCACTCATTGATGCGAGCGGTTTCATTGGCTAAGCTATTTGAGGAAAAATTCCTTCCACCCCCAAATCCATGTTACAGACCAAGACCTCCATATAGCCAACCTAGACCACTATCTCAGATCCCACCTCAACCCTTTTCCATTCACTACTTCCCTAAACACTAACCAACCAACCAACACCCCAATCTTACCCACACCATCGAAACTGACCGCTCTCAAGAAGCTAATGCCTGCAGATGTTCAATTTAGGTGTGATAAGGGCCTATGTTTCACTTGTGATGAGCAATACACTCCAAACCACCACTGCTCCAACAAATACTATTTTCTGATACAAACTGAAGAAGAGTTCGAGCCTGCTAATTCCGAAAATACTCCACCAATTGATGAGAAGTTTTCAAGTGAGGCACAAGAACACCATTTATGTTACAATGCTTTGAACGCATCATAAGTTGAGGTACCATCCATTTTATGGGGTTGATTAATGGACATGAGGTACAGATTCTAGTTGATAGGGGGAGCTCAAATAATTTCATTCAGCCAAGAATTGCTATCTTCCTACAGCTATCGATTCATTCCACTCCTAATTTTCGAGTAGTAGTGGGCAATGGTGATCTATTGTCATGTGAAGGGCAAGTAAGACGAGCACCTGTACACATTCAAGGCCATACTCTGCAGATTTCGGCTTGCTTATTACGTATTATGGTTGCTGAACTGGTCTTAGGCACTCAATGGCTTGCTACTCTAGATATGCATTTAGTGAATTACAATTAACACTTCATTTCTTTCTTCAAGGATGGGGCATTAGTTACATTGCAGGGAGATCACTAGCCATAGCTAAGTCAAGCTCAGTTTCATCAATTTAAGAGGCCGTAGGACATTGATGCTATTGCAGAGATGTATGCACTTTAGGTTCAAACACCGGAACAACTAGCTAAACATTTATTACCGTTGCCTGCATCGAATGATTTGGATATGGCTGTATTACTCCTCACATACAAGGAGATTTTGCTCAACTATACGGTTTACCTCCCATGAGAAGTCATGACCGCAATATTCCCTTGCTCCCAAATACTTCTCTGGTGAAAGTTCGTCCATATTGTTATCCACATAACCAGAAATTAGAAATAAAAAATATCGTGGCTGATATGTTAGTTAAGGGGATCATCCAACCAAGATCTAGTCCATTCTCTTCATCAATCTTATTACTAAAAAATAAGAATGGTACATGGCGATTTTGCACTAATTACAGAGCTCTCAACGAGATCATTGTGAAAGACTCCTTTCCTATGCCAACAGTAGACGGATTGTTGGATGAATTATTTGGTGCTCAATACTTCTCCAAGCTGGATTTGCGTTCTGGCTATCACCAGATTTTAGTACGACTTGAGAATAGATACAAAACAACATTCCATACTCATCATGGCTTGTATGAATAGCTGGTTATACCATTTGGTCTCACAAACGCACTAGCCATGTTTTAGTCATTGATGAATTTAGTATTTGCTACCTTTTTGCACAAATTTGTCTCAATCTTTTGCTACGACATACTCGTCTATAGCCCAAATTGGAATGCCCACATTCAACACCTTTCTCAGGTATTGGATACAATGAAGCAACACTCTTTATTTGCCAAGCTTTATAAATGCTCTTTGGCCAGCCACAAGTGGATTACCTTGGCCATGTTGTCTCACGCTAGGGAATGCAAGTGGATGAGTCCAAGATAGGGTGCATCAAGTAATGGCCAACAGTAGCTTCGGTTAAATAGCTGCGTGCTTTTCTTGGTCTTGCTAGCTATTATCGCAAGTTCATAAGGCATTTTTCTATTATAGCTGCCCCCCTAATTAATCTTCTAAAAAGGGAAGCATTTAAGTGGTCAAAGCATTCACAACATGCCTTCCTCACCTTGAAGAGAGCTTTAATACAAGCTCCAATTTTAGCACTGCTTGATTTTTCCAAGCCATTTGTACTTGAAACGGATGGTTCAGCCACAGGTATAGGAGCTGCTCTAAGTCAGGAAAACCACTCCATCGCTTATTTTTGAAAAAAAAAAAAATCTAAGATGATGCAGGCACAATTGACATACACAAAGGAAATGCATGCTATTACCAAGGCTGTGGCAAAATTTTGACACTACTTGCTAGGACATCCCTTTAGTATTCAAACTATCCACAAAAGTCTAAAGGAGATGCAGACCTAAGTGATTCAAACACTAGAACAGCAAGCTTGGCTGCCAAAGCTTTGAGGCTTTGACTTCACTATTGAGTACAAGAAGGGAACCGACAATCAAGCAGCTAACTCATTGTCCCGAGAGTTTATGGCCTTGTCTCATGTCCAGCATGATATTCTTTCTGAATTGAAGGAGGAACTTCGGTAATATGATCCTTATGATGACTTGTCTATGATGAAAGGGTCTGAATTAGACTTGTAGCAGCATAATGGTTTATGGTTTTGGAAAGGGAAACTCTTAGTCCCTTCTACCTCAATTCTTAAGCAATTCATACTCAAAGAGTTCATGATTCATTGATGGGGGAGATGCCAGTATTCAGTGCATGCTTACACATGTAACAGCTTAGTTTTATTGGCGTGGGATATACCAAGATGTTAAGGGTTATGTGAGGCATTGTGCTGTGTGCCAACAAGCCAAGTATTCTATTCAGCCGCAACCGGGTCTACTACAACCCCTGCCTATTCCTAATTACATTTGGACAGATGTGGCTATGGATTTCATTACTGGTCTACCTTTATCACATGGGTGCTTAGTTATTTTGGTGGTTATAGATAGGCTGCCCAAATTGGCCTACTTCATTCCACTCCCAGCTAAATTTATGGCTAAAATGGTCGCTGATTCTTTCATCCAACATGTGGTTAAAATTCATGGTATCCCTGAATCTATAGTCTCTGACCATGACAAAGTATTTACTAGTACCTTTTGCCAAGAGATCTTTAAGAATCAAGGAACACGTTTAACCTTGAGTTTAGCATGCCATCCACAAACGAATAGCCAAACAGAGGTCTTGAACTATTGCTTGGAAATTAATTTACGTTGCTAAGCCCAGCAAAATCCCAAGGAGTGGTATAAACTTTTACCTTGGGCCACCTATTGGTATAACATAGTATTCCAGTTAGCAATAGGAATGACCCCATACAAGGTATTCTTTGACAGGGACCGCCGCAATTGATTAAATATACTTCCTCCCCTTCCGATCCACCCCTGGTGCAACAACAATTGTTAGATCGTGATGAACTAATAGCATAGCTTAAATTGAATATTTCAAGGGCTCAACAACATATGAAAACATTGGCCGATGGTAAAAGGAAAGAGCTACACTTTCATGTGGGAGATATGGTGTTTGTGAAGTTGCAGCCTTATAGGCAAAATTCTGTGGCTTTGAGAAGGAATAAAAAATTGAGCATGAGGTATTTTGGACCTTTTCTAGTGTAGAAGCGCCTTCGTCCGGTAGCATACCGCTTGAAATTACTAGATAATGCAAAGATTCATCTAGTGTTCCATATTTCATTACTCAAGAAGTGTGTGCGTGATATACATGAGCCAGTTTTTCCATAAGCATTACTGCAGGCACATTTTGAAACTATAGAACTAGAGCCCACAGGTGTTTCTTGGATCTTGAGGACAAGTTCTATTTCCAAGGAAGGAGAAATGATATAAGTAGCCAAAGCCCAGGCCCAACTGACAGCAACCAACATCCTGCACACGTGCCATTTGATCTAGGAAAAGAAGAATTAAGCACTCAAAAAGCAGGACATGTGAGGAGAATCAACCGAGCCTGCCACGTGCCGAAGTGGTTGGAAGATTATATTCACAAGCTAGGAAACTAAGCCTAGGGGTGTGTGTTCATTGTGAGTTTCCATACTTCTCTCTATTCCTCTTTGTGCACTCTCTCTGAATTTCCCTTGAGTTTGTTTCTTCTTCTTGATAGGTGATCTTGTTAGAGTTGTGAAGCTTCCTTGAGCTTCCATTATAATTCTCATTCTTACCTTCTAGACAACTGGTGATATTCCTGAGACAATATAGCCTAGTTATTCCATTTCTGATTTGGATTTATTTGCTTTCATATATAACAAATACTCATAATAGTGTCGATTGATTCTTGTATTTCTCTAAGATTCTGTTTAATTGAGTTGTTGAGCATTTCTATTACACTAAGCTTGTATTAACTCATTATGAATATATAAAAGTAGAGAAAAACACAAAGGTGATGGATGTTAAAAAAAGAAAAATGGTGGTCACATCACCTTTGTGTCTTCTTCTCTTTTTATATGTTCACAGGAAGTTTATAAACCTAGCTGCACATAACATTACATAACATTATTGAAAATTATAACCGCAACTGTTAAGCCTCAAGAACGAGAATGCTACAACTTCTTTTCTTAACTCTTTGAATTTGCCAAAAGCTAAATCAACAGTAATTATCTAGCAATAAAGGAAAAAAAAATCCGCCATTTACACTGAAAAATGAAACAATATCTTATCTAAAGAAAAGAAAAAAAATACAAGTTAAAATTTATCAGAAAGAAATATTAACTTTTGGTGCCATTGTCCCAAACAGTAACTTCAAATCATTCTCTAGAGGTGTTAAGTTGAGGTCCAAGCACATCACCCTCGTGCTGTTAGATCTCTTTAGGACAGGAACTTTTGCAACAACCTGGTTCATGGGAGCAATTAGTCCTTCGTTGATGGCATCTCTGTGTTTTCTCATGTGGCCTCCCAGCGCCTGACCCAGAGAGAATCCCTGACCACAAATTGAGCACTCGTGCATTTTGGGCTTGTACCCCATCCCCAAGCCCAGAGATTTGGCTTGTGCCTTGAGTATTTCCCCATCATCTAGTTTTGGCCTCTTGTGGCTCGCCCTGTGGCCACCCAACGCTTGGAATGAAGTGAACTTGCGGTTGCATGTCTTGCACTCAAATAATACTTCTTCACTAGGTAGGCTTTTATGGGGATTGATATCTCGTGCTTGAGAGAGCATTATCAAGCAATCTGCCATATCTGAGCCCCGTACTCCTTCAACATTTGCTATTTGTCTCTTCATGACTAAGAAATGAAATTTGTAGGATCCGATGCCGTAAACTATGTGGGATTTGTGTGAGAAACCCCTGGCAGGGGGACTTGGTTTTTATAGGGATTTGATGGTTTCATTTCATTAGAGTGACCCCAGGGGCTTCAAACTAAGGCACTTGGAGTCTTTGACTGGTCTTAGTATTGGACAAGATTTTGACATACCTTTTATGACAATTGCTCACACAATTGCTGATGTCAGATTTGGCCACATGGAGTGTGCGATTTGGTGTGACGTGAGCGGTGAGCATATATAAACAAGTGTCGATCAAAAATTATTCTTTATATCTAAAAATTATTATTTTAATTTTTAATATTTTATTTTAATTAAATTAGTTTCAAATTGCATTTAAATTAATCAAATTAATCCCTAATATATTAATATATAGACTGGTTTAATTAATATTAATAATTTATAATATTTGGTACTTAATTAGTAATTTTTTAATATTAAAGATCATTTTAATTGATACATACATAATTCAGTTATTAATTTAAGACTTCACCTAAATAGGCTGCCAGTGCTATGTATACCACTAGGTTCTACCCTAGACGTGCCATCTTCCTTGAAACTTCTACTGGTTTCAGAAAATTCATCTGCGAATTACTAAAATTTTAAATTTGGTAAACCATTGGAATCAAATTGCAGAAAAGGGCAAGCAACTTCCGAGTGCCTTTGTTTATAATGATTTCTTCTGAACATAGCTAGTTGGTCCCTGTTCAAGAAATATGTGCTGCGTTGAAATTCAGGGTGCTGCAGCGAATGTGCTCGATAGATTTGATGAATCCAGTCGGAAAATCATACTTACAATACTTGTGTTCTCATTAAGGTAGGTGGCAAAATAGTTTGAGATCTGCCTATGGAGTTTTTTCACACTGAAGCCTATAGACATTCGGTATTACGTTATATATAGTTGAAATGTGGCTTGGAGTTTTTTTAGACGTATCATGTATCATAATTAATGAAACAACACCCAATTTTCTATTCGAATAGTAATGTACATCCCAGCTATACTATTGTTACTGTAAGTGAAAAAAAAAATGCATAAATTAGAAAATACATTTTTTTTATGAGTAGAAAGTGATGGGGACCATCAAGATAGGAAATCAAATCGTGTGGTTAGCATAGAAAGATTGATTGAAAGAGTATTATCAAACAAGTGCATTGAAAAAGTCAAGCTAGTTATAGAACTAAGATTGTTGACTTTGACTATAAATGAAGGATTGAGCTGATTTAGAGATATTTATACTATTTGGGCTGAGCTTAATTGTTTTAATATATTTGAGCCCTTGTGAATTGTTTTTACTATTTAAAAGCTTGGACCTAATCTTTTAGTTGTAATTAAATTTAATTAAATCTTTTGAGATGAGATTAAATTTTTTTAGATAAGATCAAATATTTTAGAGTTTTCGGTTTGTTATCTTTCCTTTTTTATTGATGTTTTAAATAGATAAATTAGCCTATAGACTATTTAGTTTGTCACATTAATACTATTATGAGGTTTATTTCTTTTCTCTTATATTTTATGAATTCTTGATTTTTTTGTTCTTGTTCCACCCACAAATAATGGATCAAAAATCAATACTTATCCCAAGATTTTTTTGTCACGGATTGATTGAGGGTTGGGTGACATATCGCAAGGTTATTCACAGGTTGAATAAGAGTTACGGGGTGCTATATATACGATTCCAAATTTTTAACGGTGGGTTTGTATTAGAAAGTACATCCTTTAATAAAATTATTGTATTGTACAAATTTGATTTAAAAAAAAAACATAATTTGATATATTTTGATTTTGTATAAAGTATTCTTCCGGTGTGATTCCTCCCAGCAATTGACAATTTTCTTTTCCTTTTACAATAGAAAGAAAGAATCTCATGACGGCGAAACTCTACGCACTCGTTAAAAAGAAGAAGAAAAAAGAAAGAAAGAAATGAGAGCAACATATAGGCAATGAAAGATTCGAACCAGTAAAGCCTCGTTGCCAGCGTGGAACTATTGAACTCCTCAAGCTTCTGGAAAAATCATATGCAAAATTATTTAGCCCGCTTCATGGGCTGCATAAGACGAATAAAACGGATATAATAAGCTGTTGTTATTATTATATAGCAAATATGTTAATTTTAAATTTAAGTCAGAGATACTTTAGTTGAGAAAGTCTTGTTGAAGGTGCAAGAATTTATGATTTATGATCAAATTTTACATTTATTTTTTTATTTTTTAATAAAAATAATTAATTTCCATTGTATATCTCTCATATTCCACCAACAACAAAACTCGTAATAAAAATCCTGATTTATAGAAACAAAAAATTAAAAAAATTCCTGCATAATATTGTGCAAACTTTTTATGTTTTTATCGTGCACACCTTATTAGATACACATAATATAAGATTATTATACTTTATAATTTGTGGTGAACAATAAGCATTATATATAGGTATATACGGTCATGGTAAATTCGTTTTTAGTACAGAACTGATCATTTATATATTCTTTTATCTATTGTGCCTCTTGGAGTCTTGGTACGCATTATAAATATCAATCCGCCTATACAACCAGGGACCGGCAACATTACATTTCATGACGTCACTAAAACGTAATGCTAACACTTCGGCAGCAAGTAAAACTATACCAATATACACGACGGAGTTGTAAAGAATTGGATAGTTGTCGCAATAAGATAATCATGTGCATCGTTTACGTTTTAGTTAGGTTCAAAAGTATTTACAGAAGAGCCATGATGATTTTAAGGGATACACTGTACGCTAACGACTTATTTTTGAGATAACCGATCATTAATACATTATTGGAAAATGGAAAGCTTAAACTTTCGTATAAGAAAGAAGAACGCTAATAAGAAATCAGTCATATATAAAAGTCAACGAATTTTTACATCAAAAGAATTGACAGAATACATCTGTCCAGAAAATGGGTATATTAAAAGCAAATCAAAGTTGATCAGAACAAAGAAAGAGGAACTGGGGGTGCCTTCTTTGCAAACATTAGGCCATTCTCGCAAGGTGTCAAGTTCAAGTCCAAATCCAGGCACATGATCCTCGTACTATTCGATCTTTTCAGAACTGGGGTTTTTGCAATAACTTGGTTGATAGAAGAAGAGAACCCTTCGTTGATGTCAGCTCTGTGCTTTCTCATGTGGCCCCCCAGTGCCTGGCCCAGAGAGAATTGCACGCCACAAATAGAGCACTCGTGCATTTTGGGTTTGTTCCAAAGGCTCAGGGATTTTGCCTGTTGTTTGAGTTCTTCCCCATCATCTAGCTTCTGCCTCTTGTGGCTAGTCCTGTGGCCGCCGAGGGCTTGAAAGGATGAGAACTTACGGCTGCAGGTCTTGCACTCAAATTCTACAGGCCCATTACTTCTCTGCAGTGACTTGTTGCTTTCTTGGGGAAGAGGGAGCAGCATCAGACACTTTGCCAAGTCTATGCTCTCTGCCCCTTCATTTTTTCTCTGTCTCTTTATGGCCAACATGATTGAATCAGGAAAAAAATGAGCACCAGAAAAAGGTGTCTTATGTGGGTTGTGAGTGTAATGAAATGTGCTTATGCGCTGTGTCCTAAAAGAATGTGAGATGGGAATGTGAGGAACTCCTGCACTTGGTATTTATAGGAGGCTGGAGACGGTCAAGGCAGCGTGGAGTGGACACTGGTTTCCGTCCACAATCCGAGGAAGGTCCGTTTGTTCGAGCACTGACAAAATATTATAAGTTGGACCACCTTTTTGACTCGTCCAAATGACGTTAATACCCTTAATCGCACCTAGTTGCTGGTCGCATATTTCCTATTATGCTTGTCGTATTCTGGTATTTGGTCAGCCATTTTGTCCACGTGAGGCTTAAGCCTTACGCTCACTTCTAATTTTGTCAGCCGCGTCGAGCAACCGAGACCGAGTGAGCCAGCCGTGGGCTTCAAGTTGCACGAAACTTCCAGCGCCTTTCTTTAAGTCAGAACATTCCGTGCAGTTTCTAACATAACAAAACTTGTTAAGAAAAAGGCAAGCAACTTCGGATCAGAATTCGGAACCTGCGAACCACCCCCCTTTTTGTGGGGTTACATGTTATTTGTTAAAAACAATAATAATAATTATTTTTGAAGGAATATTTTGAGCTGTTCTTAAACATTAATTAAAAATGAGTCTTAACTTATTTTTTAATTAATATTTAAGAAATATATCAAAATATCACTTGAAAAAATATTCCAAAAAATTGTACAAATATCACAATTCGTGTGTAAGTAGTACTATGTGGTCTCTCTTGAGTATTCGAAGTCTGCCCAACTATGCTGCTGAGGGATTCCATTGAATAGTCGCAAAGGGATGTTTCTTTTTTGTGTTCCCAACCTTGTAACCATGTGAGAATAACTACTAGTTGTAGCTTTCACACGGGGACACTTGACTTGAGCCGGTCGCGAAATCCGATAAATTGTTGTCTAGAGTTAGATAGTACAACTTCAGGTGCAGTCAAATATGAGCAACAGATTGGAAAACACAAGCATCGAATTTGAGAGAAAAAAATACTAGAACATTTTGCAGACATACACACCTCAAGCAAGTTGAGAGGACAATTGAAAAATCATTTAGCTATTAGAAAATTCAACTATATTTTCTAGACTAGTTCCAGCGTCTGAACTAAGCTACTACAACTAATTATTCTGTGGGGACTGGGAGGAAAATATTATATAAAGTACAAGTAAGTGGTGGCGTCCGTCATATACTAGGGGTCTTTTATACAACTACCCAGCTACTGAACTACATGGAGTTCGATTTGAAGATGCGGCAAGGCATAGTATTTTGCTTTCTGTTTCGATCCATTTTGCTCAGTTCGATGAGGAATTGTCTTGATGCATGGCTGGAGACTGTTACATGTCTTTTCTGAGATGTTAAGCATGCATTCTGAGGTTTTTTAATTATATTATGGGAATAGTAGATTTAAAATACAGGAATATGGATTTGATAACAAAATTACGGATGTATGGGAAAGTAATACATATTTCGCCCTACTATAAGTAGTATTTATATTTTATTTTTTTTACCCGAATTCTACATTCTGCAAGGCAAAATTTGACACAGACAAATTGCATAGATTTCGCCCTACAGCAAGGCGAATTGTGACACGGACCAAAAGCATGAATAGTGAAAAAAGTGAAGCACATTTCGCCTTGCAGTATGGTGAAATGTGAGACACCAAAAAGCAACGCATGCAAATAAACAGTATACACATGTGTTCAAATACAAACCGAAGTGCGTCTGAAAAAAGGAGCATTGTGCCTGATGCATTCTGCAAATAAGTTGGAGGGGCAAAAGTATAGTAGACGGGGAGTTGACATGTGTAAGGTGAAATGAAATAACACTATAGATAGTCGGATTGTAAGTTCTATAAATGAACTTCACTTCTTCATTGTTTCGGAGTGAAGGGTTTTGTTAACGAGAGGAAGAAGTGTTTGAGTGTGTGAGAATGCCAAAGTGAGAAAAATTATTTTGAATGTGTGATATAGTTTAGTGTGTGATCAAGAAAGATAGAACAAGACGGCAAGAATGAGTCGACGTAATCGACGTCGTGATTCAACAATGGATTCAAGCAGTCATATTGCAGTGCAAATTTCTAAGGTAATATATTTTTTTTCAAAAATTATATTTAAAAATTTATACTAATATTATGTTTAAAATTAATTTTAATTTGTTAAGATTCTGTGTATATCAAATTAGATTGATCATAAGATGAATATTGTAAGAAGTATTATTATTTTGTGGTAATATTATGTTTGAAATTAATTTTAGTGCATTATTAGTTTTAAAATATTAGACAATTATTAAAAAATGGTTATATATATTTTTTTATTCAATCTTTTTAAGGTCTGTACGATGTTTATTTTTCAAACTTTTGTATGTAATTTTGGTTTTATTCTATTTTTTAAGGCTACATATTTAGTTTTGATAATTGTTGGATTCAATTTAGGTGAATGGCAGAGTTACTAAAGATGTACCTCAACAAATGTTTGTTTTAATTGTTTATGTGAGAATAAAAATATTAGATAATTATAATAATAAGGTTATATATATATTTTTTATAATATATTAATTTATTTGTTAATTACATTAACAATAGAAATATTCAATAAATATTTAAGAGATGGCAGTAGCTAATAGAATATAAATTTAAATTAATAAATCGGTGATAGAAGTTTAATTTATTTTTTGGTGGTATTATTATTATTATGATTATTATTATTCTTTGTTGCAACAAAGAATAGATAACATAAAAATAACATACGGTTTAAATAGTTAAATTAAATTAAAGTGACATTTAATTTAAATAAAAAAGTAGAATAAAAGTAATGATACTTATTTTTATTTTTGGGTTTAGAGCGATTTGTTATTTCCTGTAGTTATTTACAATAATAATGCAACAATTTTTATTATAAATTTATCTAATTTATTAATTTATGATAATGTTATAGGATGGTAGACAGATGCGCATGCGAGTTACGAATGTCGAGCCACCACATCATATGATAGAAGGGTACTTACAAAGGGCAAGACTGAATGAAATTGCTAGTATTAACAAATTTCATCTGCTTCCAGATCTAATTAGTGCATTGGTAGAACGATGGAGGCCGGAATGTCACACATTTCATTTTCCTTGTGGGGAGTGTACCGTGACATTGGAAGACATTGCACTGCATCTTGGCCTGCCCATCAATGGGCTGGTTGTCACTGAAACAACAGATCTAAATATACAATTAATTCAGAATATGTGTGTAGCATGCCTTGGTGAACGACCTGAAGCCAATGACTTTATTGGTTGTGCAATCAAATTGTCTTGGTTAGAGCATCTTAATTTGACACTTGCAGAGAATGCCGACCAGCAGACAATAGAGTGCTTTACGCGTGTTTATATACTGCGCTTATTGGGCTGTAAAATAATGCCGGACAAGACGTCATCCAGCATCCATGGAAAGTATCTTCCATTGCTTTTACAGTTGGACCAGATTGGGCAATATAGCTGGGGTTCGGCATGCCTTACTATGCTATATCGAGGTTTATGTCGTGCCTCACGAAAAGGTATAAAGAAGGTTAGCGGCTGCCTCATACTGTTGCAATCATGGGTATGACATCGGCTTCCATTTTTATGTCCAGTTGATAGACCAATTACATTTCCCTTATATGCGAGGTAAACTAATTTAACTCAATTACTTATTAATTAAAACGATAACCTAATAAAAAATAAATTATAGATTGCATTGAAAATAGTAATTTTAATATTACACAGATGGGCTGGTGCTGAATATCCACGGAAATTTAACTATGCGACTGTCGCCAATATAAGGGGGGCTTTAGATCGTGTTGGCTTACAGAATCAGGTAGTGAATGGAATACTATAACAATTTCTATAATTTGATTATCAAATATATATATATATATATATATATATATATATATATATATATATATATATATCTCATGTTATGTCTTTTTTATTTTATAATGCAGCTGCAGTTTTTATGGCGTCCATATGAGATTCCTGCTATTATTTCATGTATTCCATCGCATGTGAGGGATGAACGTGCAGTTTGCTCGGCTGTCACTGCACTTGTGTGCTTTGAGGCGGTTAAGTGGCACCCAAGCAACCGTGTGACGCATCAGTTTGGCTTATATCAGCTTATTCCGCCCAATCCTATGAACTTAGGAGAATCTCACAACCAAGATTTGAGGGAAAAAACAGACTGGAACTGGATACAGACACATCAACACTAGGTTAATATGTGGCATAATCGATTTGAGTATGTGCTACATGGTCATCCTATTATTGATTACACGCCATCCCCTGAATATTGGCACTGGTATCAAGAGCATGCAGCGAGAACTCGTGCCCAATTGTGGCTATCTCCAGAATTTCACCTGCAAGATCCACGACATTATGACCATATGCCGGGCCCCCAAGAGCATTTCCGCACGCCCTCATTACCCCTCCGGCGTGAGTCCAATAGGTCAGGCCCCCGATAGCATATCCATATGGATCCCCCTAGAATGTCCATTGATCCTGGGGCATTTCGTGTCGATGTTGGTCATAGTTGAGCATAGTTATTTCAGCCAAGGCGTATGTCGGTAGATTCATCATCGAGCAGTAGTAGCATGCCAAATTTAAATAATTTTTGCCCTGTATATGATGCTGATGAACCCGATCGTACTCATACTCCTCCTCGTCCGATGCATGTTGATCTAAATGCTCCTACCGAAGATGTGTATATCCCAACCATGGATGAGTTACTGCAGACGCCACCTGCAGATTCTGAAGCTGCAGCTGCGATTGCACCTGCAAATTGGAATTTCAATTGGAATCAGACAACACTTTATGAACCTTGATTCCATTGCCATGGCAATCCATCCACTCAAGGTGAGGCAGTGGCAGCAGCAGGTGAGGGGGGTGAGGGTGGTGAGGTAGGTGAAGGAAGTGAGGGGGGTGAGGGTGGTGATGGGGGTGAAGAAAGAAGGAGAAGGGGATTTAACTTTCCAGGTATCTTACGTCCGATTCTTAGATCCCCATAGAGATTGTCCCCTTCATTAATAAAAAAGAAAAAGGACAAAGGGCGTAAGTAATTTAATTTATGTATTTTTTCTTTCTGATGTATAATTTTTATTATTGTGTCAACTTTAGTGGTCATATGTCCGTATCTATGCCCACCATCAAAAGCTTGAACCCATTTCTCTCGTGGAATTTCGTCAAGCCAACTAGTATATACCTCACCATGTTGGTGCATCCGTCCGTAGTGATGATTAAATTCACGCTCCGTTCTTGAATACCCTGCAAAAGAATAAGTGATCAATACATTATCTAAAAAAAAAATATTCAGAAATACAAACGAAATATATTACCTATGCTGACAACAAGTCGATGCAAATACGGTTTCTTGAATCTCCTTAAGAAGTTGGCTGCAATATGTCTAATACAGTACATGTGAAATGCTCTCGGGGGTTCCCACTAACCTTGGCTCTGTCTTATTGCTGCTTTGATTGACTCGTGCCGATCAGAAATAATACCAACCCCATCCTCGATCACTACATGTCTACGTAAATGGTTCAGGAAAAAAGACCACGCTTCTGCAGTCTCACTTTCAACAATTGCAAAAGCAATGGGCAATATGTTCTGATTGCCATCTTGTGCAACAGCAATCAATAAAGTCCCTTTGTATTGCCCGTATAAATGTGTCCCGTCAACCTGTACTAATAGTTTGCAGTGTCTAAAAGCTCTCCTACAGGGACCAAAAGTCCAGAACACCCGCTTGAATATTCGAGTGTTGGGCACCAACTCATTTCCATGGTAAGCCGACATAGCTTCAAACTCAACACGTGCATGTCGATCAAAATAGCACACTGCCCCTAGCCAGATCGGTAATTCTTCATACGAACCTTCCCAACTACCATAAACTCTTTCAATTACCTTTTGCTTCGCCACCCATGCTTTCCGATATGTTGTCAAGTATCCATACCGATTTTGAATATCGGCAATCACATTTTTTACTTTTAAAGATGGGTCCGCTCTTACCATTGGTTCTATATATTGTGCAATCATATCAGAATCCAGTTTGGTGTGATCCTGAGAAAGCATTGCCGAAGTGCAAGTGTGCGGGCCATTGTATTTCCTAACCTCCCAAATGTCTTGGTTCTTCCTGAAACTGACTCTAATAAGCCATTGACATCCGAGGCCAAAGTGTTTGCACTTACAGTAAAAGGTCAGTGGTTCTGACTCATGCACTTTGTAATCCACTGATCTAGATATGCTGTAGTTCTTAACTGCTCGTACTACAGCCTCTCGATCATTGAATATCATTCCACTATAAAATTCACCATCAGGAACATTACTGCTAATCATATTCACATACTCTAGAAATTCAGGAACATGCATAGCCTCCAGATGTAAAGTTCGCATAAAAGGTGGAGTATCCTCTATATGCTGATCTGCTACCACTTTGTTTGGTCCACGCTCGTCATCTGTATCATCACCACTACCACTTTCATGCTCTCCTTCCGAGTTTTTGCCATCACTTTCACTTTCACTGCTATCAATTATGCACTCAATGCCTCTTACTGGAAATGGGATAGGTTCATTTTCCCACTGATACTGGATTGAAAAGAATTAAGTAAATTAACATATACATTATATTAATCAACATAACAATTTAATTGAATTAAAGATAAATATACAATTAATATATTTAACTCAATTACTTGCATCTAACCGATAAATTTGTTTTCTTTAATTTTTTTCTTACTATAACAACATCCTCAAATTATTATAATGGTGAGTATTCTAATGAAATAATGAATAAATTTGAATAGCAATAAAAAAAATTAATATAATTATGGAAGTATTTTAAATTCATTACAAAGTTACTTCTAGTAATTTTTTACAAGAATACATTAAAAATATAATTTAAAATAAAAAATTATTCTTAATTATTTTTTACATATTTACATAATCATGGAATTGAGCAAATTTATGAAATTTTTTTTAACATTTGTATATATTCTAATAATTATGTTAAATATGCTAATTAGACTTAAACAATGAAAATATTAATTAAGGTGTGTTAATATTGTATATTAAATGACTTACTTGACTCGAACTGGGAGCAGTATTGTAATCATGCCGTCTATTTGGATAAGAACTAGTACCAATTTGAGCAATATGATACTGAAACAAGAATTACTAAAATTTATTAACGAAAATAACACAGTTATTATATTTATCAAGATAAAAATTTAATTTAACTCAAGAAAAATTATTAATTACAACAATACAAACTTATAGAATAAGATTCAATAATAAATAAATTACAAAGACACCTACCTACATAAATAGTTTTAAAATAAAAAGTTAAATAACATATCATATTAATTATTAAAAAGCTAAATAAAATAAAAAGTAACATGATATTCATGTTGAATTATTAAATCAATTGAATTAATACAAGTATTATATTAATTAATATACAAATTTTATTCCAGAATACTATTAAAGAGATTAATTCATAATTAGTAAATAAATTATACTATAATCAAGAAATTACATAACTTACTTTGAAATAAAAGAATTTAATAAATTATTACCTGACTCACTTGATATTAATTGGGGACAGTGTCTTCATGTTGCATAGCTGAATATACACTTTGAGCATTTTCATTGTGATGTAAACTTGCTCCACCAGCTTCAGCAACAACTTCTTCAAAGTCGACGTATAGTTCAATGGCAGTAATGTACTGTATGTACTGCCTATACGTCCTAAATATTATTTGCATCTCTCTATCGTTGCTTATTTTGACTAGTCGAAATTGTATTTTGTCATTAACATTTGAAATTGGACATCTATATTTAATTCTCACCACTCTTTTTGGAGTGTTAATATTTATGTCTCGACAAAGTATAATAATTAGTTCATCAAACGACATGGTTTGAGGAACAAAAATAATAAGCGGTTCGTCAGACATAAATATCACACCTTCCTCTGTATTCTTAATAATAGAGCCATTAAAATGTACAATAATAGTAATATTTAAACTATTATCCATAATTTTTCTCACTTTTTTTGTATTATTTTTCACTCTTATAACTAAAAATAGAACAAAATAAGAATAATTGAATAGAAGAATAGCTAGAATAAAGTGAGGGAAGACAAGGAAAATGAAAAACAACTCGTTCGAACAAACTGTAAAATGTTATGTATATATACAAGTGAACTGAGAGCCGTTAAAATTTTACCGTTAAAAATTTTAAACGTTGGTCAAATTTCTACTCATTGTGGGGCGAAATGTGAAACACGTTTTTGTATCACATTTCACCCCCGTGGAGGGCGAATCCTTTGCAAATTTTTCTGACCATGTTTCTCCCTTCTTCATGGCGAAAAGTCTCACATCAATCCCATATTTTTGTAAAAAATTTCAAAATATAATATTTCGGTTATTATTATACACTATTACCGTATTTAAATAACGAAGCCTATACTGTTACCATATCTAGATAAAGAAGCCCCACATTGTGGGCCCCACTGAAAAAAAAGAGACCAATCCGTTGGAAATGCTCCTATATTCTATTTATTTGAAAGGTGTGTTTCACATTCAACAACTCAACAAAGTAAAGATGAAAATTTCATGTATACCAAGTAATCTTTGATAAGGCACTTTTCTGCTTGGATGTGGATTTTTGATACACTTACACCATGCTTCTCTTGTACAAAATTAAATTGCTCCAGACACTGTTTAGTAATTGAATCATTTTCCTTCTTATTCTCACGGTCCAGCATCAGTGCACCTGAAAGCATTGCTTCCCTCGGTTACATAAGAAAAACGGAAACAGGAAACTATAAACACAAGAACTTCAAATTACCATTCACATCTGCCTGCAGGTAATGGGTTCCAGCATCATAATCCGAATGGCAGACACAAATTCTTGATTCAGAGCACGATTTGTCAAGTGATTTTTTCTGTTAATCATCAATGAAAGTTACAAAGGTTCGCATTATACAAACAACAATAAATCTATGCCAAAGTGAGCAGAACTTCACTATAGATTCTACTGCAAGGCTGCTGTTATGGAGAGTGTTCCTGGAAAATTGGGCATTTTCCCACTGCAGCCTGGAATAGTCTGTTGTATATATATGGATTTTAGTGTGTTTCAAACTTAGTTTGTCTATGTATATTTTTATGGAAAAAGTTTCACATTGCTCATGAAAATGTTTTAATAAATATTTATATATGATGGTACTTAATTGGTAAATACCTTATGGTATTGAGGTAATATTGTGGACTTAGGCCTTAGTTAAATACACAAGCGCGCCCTGCCCCGCCCTGTCTCGTCCGCGCCCACACGCCATTCCACCAAGCATAGCTTTGGATAGGGCAAAATTAAACTCTGAAGGATAGTACTTTGCACAATTCATGATAACCTTGTTCTACTATTTCTTATTATTGTTGTCATTTTATTCTTATTATTTAAAACTAAAATACTAGTATTCAAAATTATTTTTATAACATAGTCTACTGTCTTTGAGCTGCATAGCATGAAAACAGATGTGAATATATGACCTGAACAAAAACCAACCTTGCCACGGATACTTCGCAAGCAATGTCAAGGGAAAGTTTGAAGCCACTGAGATGATTCACAAGCGATGTCAAGGGAAATGTTGAAGTCATGCAAGCTTGTGAATAATACTAATCCCTAACAAAGAGTATAGTATATATGGCCATGGATAATTTGGCTACTTTCATATAACAAAGCATTCAAATGAAAGAAAGAGAGTGAAACAAAAACTCACAACTGCTGAAGGCAATTTCCCATTACAGCATTATAATCAGTTGCTGAGAATATGTGCTCCATGAAATGATCTCGCACATTTGCAACTTATTAACTTCCTTAGTAGCATCTTTTGAAACTTTCTCAGACTGTTGCTTAGTTGTGTTCTGTATATTTATTGATGCCTCTGTGTCCTAATAGTGCATATTTATTTTTCAGAAGTGAGAGTATACACCATACGATACAAACAGTATTGGCATCAACAGAGATGAAATAAAAGAACAATGCTGACTCATCTAGGAAGCACAAACAACGATACGGACACTTGATACGACACTGACACGAACACACATCAAATTCATAAAATTATAAAACACGGACATAACATATATACACATATATATTAAAAATTTAAGAAAAATTTATAATTCATAATATTTTATTACAATATTTTTAAATATTTATAAATATCAAACTACTAATTTTTATGACTTTCTAAATCCCTCTCAAAAAAATGGAATACTCTTAATATATGTCATATATACTTCTTATATCCTTTCAAATAAATATAAGATACTATTTCTATCAATATCTAAAAAAAAAATCCTAAATAAATTTGAATTTTTAAGTTTTTGAATTCCTTTTTGATCCATCAAATAATTTGAAAAAAAAACTACTACGTTGTATTCTGGCTGTGTCCAACACTGTCGAAGCCATGTCTAGCCGTGTCTAATGCATATTTGAGCTGAAAAATAATATTCATAATGACTCACCATACCAGTTCTCTTAGATGTCAAGGCTGCCAAAATTGCTGCAATTTTCTCCAGGCATGCTTTAATTCTTTCACAGCCTCTTCCCTTTCACGTGAAAGGAAGAAAACCAAAAATGAGTGTGATCCCGAAATCAGGGGAGCATAGGTTTCAAACTAAGGATTCTAAGACACAATGAGACACGAAAGTGCAAGAATAAAGATAAAAATTACACTCAAGAAAATAGACCAAAACGGGATGATGAATAATGCAGTTGTATTGTATTATCTTTTGCAATTTCTGTGATTACAACTACATTCAGACAGAACTTTAGCTCCGGAAGCAATGCAACAGTGGTTACCCTCTCAAAATCCAGCCCCTTCCACAGTGCGTTCTTTTACTATTTAAAGGCAAGGTTGAGGAGAGGGGTATCACTAATTACAAAATATTTATCTCTTCAGCCCCCATTCTCGTGTCTCTCTCCTGCGTGACACACGCTTATTGCTTAATATCAAGGTGGGACATTTCGTGTAGCTCCTTCAAGGACACTAGGCATTCCTCATCCTCGCTCTGTCTTGTCCACGTTGGCGCCGACTGCGATGCTTTTTGCAGTCAAAGGTGTACTATACACCTTGTAAAACTGTAGCATATCTAATAGATTAGATTTGTGAAATGTATTGATATATCAATCACCTATAATGTAATATAGTAATATATTAATTTTAAAAAAATTAAAAAATATAATTAAATATATTTTAGAAATTAATTTTTATACACTAATAATATAAAATTATATTAATAATATAAAATAATTTTATACTATCAATATAATATTATACTGATAAATAGTGTAAAATTATATTGACAAAGTAAAATTATATTGATAAAATTTTTATGATTTTTAAAAATTAATTTTTATACACTAATAGTGTAAAATTACACTAACCGTATAAAATAATTTTATATTGTCGGTGTAAAATTACACCGATAGAGTAAAATTACACTGATAAAATTATTTTATTATATTGACAATATAAAATTATTTATACTATTAATATAATTTTATATTGTCAGTATATGATAATTAATTTTTAAAATATATTTAATTATATTTTTAAATTTTCTTAAAATTAGATATTAATACAATGCATCATAAATAATTAGTATATCAATACATCTCACAATTTCACCATCAGATTCAAGGTGCACCACACTCTTCGACCCGCAAAATGCACCGTAGAACGTGCCGTCCATTGTAGCCACAAAGCATCTCGCGCTCTAGAGCATCTTCAAGTTAAGGAAGATGGCCCGTCACCCGGGCTCTCTCTCGCTTATAATGTTCAAATATAACTCAACATAATTTTACCAAACATATTGAAATGATTTACTCAATATGCACTATTTAAACAATGATTTAAGTTTTTTTAACACTAAACAAAATACACACATTTCTTTCTTCTTCTTTTTCGTCTTTTTTGTTCCCCCCTTCTCTTTTGTATAACTCTCTTCAGCTTCGTGTCTCATAAGAGCTTCGACTCCAACTACGTCTTGAGCCTCAGACTCAAAATAAACTCAATCCTACAGGAAGTTAGTATCTGCAGACTGCAATAGGGAGGCCTATGGTTGATCCTCCATAACTCCATTCAATATTTGCTTTCACATTGCCAATGTTTTGAATTCAAACAATTCTCACTGCTTTATTACTCATCAAGGTTCCCGTAAAAAATAAATATTGCTCAGCGAGGTCAATATGTACGTGTACATATTCATAGTACAACGGATAGCAGGTCGCTGAGGTTCAAACAAATAAGAATATATTAAACACGTGGTGAGAATATTCAGTACAAGATAGTTTTTTTTTTTTTTGGGTAGTACAGTACAAGATAGTTTGCCCCTATTATATAATTTATTCAGCAATTCCTAGTTAACAGAAGTATTGAGTTTTACAATAATTATGGGGCAAGCATATCATAGGGGCAAAGATCCGTAATAAACTAGTTCTGCTGAGCCAGTCATATAGATACGATTATCTTCCTCCCTCCACTCGACCTGCAGAGGCCCTCCAGGTAGATCAACCGTGCAATTCTGTAACATTGACATATTAAAAACAACAACAACAATCAAACCATGTCCATTAGGTAGGGAATTCGAAATATTGAAGAAGTGATGGTAGTGTACAGCAATTTTTTTGGAAACAATGAGGAAGCACTTACATTAAATCTAAATCCAAACAGTGCAGTATTTTTTTTTTTTTTTCATAAACAGACTTTCATAGAATCAGAACTGATGGGTTTGCTTTTCAGTGGGATTTGTCATGAAGAAGTTAATGAGAAAAAGGGGAAGACCATTTTAACCCACAAACCAACAGGCAACAGCTGCTGTGGGAGCCAGACCAGAGGAAATTCCCAAGAAGGATAATTTTTCAACAACTATAGAAATAAGACATTGCTTTGTTCCATGACGATAACATTTATGATGTCCGTTTAAATTATGATAATATTTTTAATGAAAAATCAACAGTTTCATATTGTTGCAAGAAAAGTAGTAAACTTAGCTCGTGTTCCTAGATTTAGCTAATTTTGTTTTTTTTTTTTTAAAAAAAAAAAAACTTATAAGAGAAAGCTTTTGAGGAAAAAGCTATTTAGCATTACCAATGAAATTAAAGCAAACAAGCACTTACCCTCCCAGCACGACCCTCAAGTACTGCTGCAACAACAGTAGCACAAGCTCCAGTTCCACAGGCTAGAGTTGCTCCTGCAGATAAACAGTTTGAGAAAAAAACAACAAAAAATGAGTTCTCCGACACAGAAGTCTGAGACACCTTGGACTTACACTGACCAACGCTAACACTACAAATCAGACACATAGCTTGCATATTAGATGTTCTAACCTGCTCCACGCTCCCAAACACGCATCTTCAGGTGAGAATTAGACAGAACTTGCACAAACTCTGCAAATTAAATCGCAAGAGAGCATGCCATTAATGAGAGTGAGGAATTGCAACAGGACTACAGAGTGATGATTTCACTACAATCATTTAAGGCTTTTGGGTCAAGCTCAAGGAATCTAAATATGGAGGGTGAAAAATTTGGTGGACAGCATGCTGTGAGACTTGAACAACATGACAACACCATATTGCCCGACGAAGGGGGGGAAAAGGCACTAGTGGCAGAAATGAAAAAATTGAAGGCCTGGATAAACAACATCATAAAGAAAGTTGACAATCATATTGCTAGCATAGAAATAGAAAATCAGACCTGTATTAGTTCGTGCAGGGAACACCTCATGATGTTCAAATTTTGGGCCAATTTCTGCTAGCTTCAATTCATCAACAAGCAAATTCTGTGGCAACAAGGATCAAAATGGATTGGTATGCAGCCAAAACAGAAGAAAAAAATGTTAACTTCCTATCACACTGCTGCAAAAAAGATGGAAGGTTTTAAAGAGGTGTTAGAAAAAGTCCAGTAATTTTAGTAGTAAATTTTCAAAGGAGCTGTTTTCCTTTTGATATAAACGGTTATACATACAATTGTGCCAGTGAATGTCTGTCTATGCATTTGTAATAGGATATCGTCTTAGTGATCATTGATTAATGTCTTTCCTTCATACTGTTAAATAGTTTCATTCCATTCAATAGAAACAAAATGCATTATAATAATAATAATAATATAAAGGGAAATTGTAACTGTGCAAATACATATTGTCTGTTAAAAATATAGACCTGGCTTCCATTATTACTGAAAGTTACACAGTGTGGATTTCCCATGCTAACACAAGTGACATTCCATGTAACTCCATCTACATCTAGCTCTGATTTAACAACAGCACCATCCTTATTTGGAGGTAATTTAGTAGGCACATCTGATGCTTTAAGAATTGGTTCCCCCATATCAACTTTGACCTGAAACAGTTAGTACTATAGTCTATCAAACTGATGATACAGAACGAATACCAGATAAGTAACAAAAAGAAATCCCTTCATCGTTAAACCAATTCACAACACTACATAGGGAAGCAGCATGAGCTGATGCCTTTAAAGCATATCACATGTCAATAAGTAAATAAGTAAATTACAAATATTAGCCACATAACAACGTACATTTCCATCCTCAACGACTTCAGGAACAATCAGCCCAGCACCAGTATGTACGGTAAAACTGCAAAGTATAAAAATGCATTGTTACATGAAATTTCAATAAGCCATTCATCATCTAATGGTAACAATTGAGGTAGCAACTAGACCATGGTCAAAAATCATCGCCAACTCATCTTCATTTTTCAATATCATTATGCAAATTTCATCTTTACAAATTAATCGTTTCCTGTACAGATATTCATTACCCATATAAAAACTGCCCTAAAAACACAGTCTCACAAGCAACACGCTAGAAGAAGCAAAACTATGTGAAACTACTGAAAACGGAACAGAAAATGTTCGGAAAGAATAACTAGACAATGAGCATACCTATGCCTCCCGTGTAAATTCTCAAGCTGAGAAACGAATTTGGCGAAGCATCGCACTCCATTGCCACACATCTAAGGACAAAAGTGCCAGTTTGAGAAACAAGAGTGAATGACAATTAATAACTAAACCAAATCTATTTGTTAAAAGAAGAAATTACCTCAGGCTCACTACCATCAGAGTTAAAAATCCTCATGGTATAGTCAGTGCCATTGATGCCAGGCAGCACAAAGATAACTCCATCAGCACCAACGCCAAAGTTACGATCACATAGCTGCACGGCTTTCTCTGCACTGATCTTCGGCTCCGAAGAGTCTCTATTGTCAATCTATTCAAAACCCACACGCAAATGAGATGGATCGAAGCGGAAGAAGTTGGAAATGGTGACGTGGCGGAACTTACCAAAACGAAGTCGTTTCCGAGGCCGTGGTACTTGGCGAAGTGGAGAAAGCCGGTCTCATTGCGGTCGAGGAATGAAGAGGAGGAGGTTTTCACAGGGGCATCAATGCTCATGGTCATGGAAGAAGCGACGATTCGAGAGTTAGGGTATTTGAGAGTGCGTTGAGGCGTGGCCAAAATGGATTGGGAAGAAGAAGAAGAAGAAGAAGAAGAAGGGCGAAGGAGATTGATGGAGCGGCGAATGGGGGATGTAAGAGGAAGGGAAATAGTAGCGGCTATGGCCATTCCTGAAT
Source organism: Pterocarpus santalinus (assembly GCA_031439595.1). NCBI lineage: Eukaryota > Viridiplantae > Streptophyta > Magnoliopsida > Fabales > Fabaceae > Pterocarpus > Pterocarpus santalinus. The sequence goes on from CM062532.1 coordinate 68,654,882, forward strand.
GTCGCTGTTCGACTCTCCCCTGACTCTCGCTGTCCGTCCCTGACTTGAACTGATTTATGGCGGCGCAATGGAACGCTTCGTCGTTTGTTTGCATCGGCCTTGCTTTCGGTCCGTAACTTTCAATTTGGGCCGAACTTATCATTTGGGCCTCATGATGGGATCCAATCAGAAAGTGTCGTGTCGGCTTTCTACCCACAAAAACAAAATATTCGTGTGAGGAGATATTGGATCAGACGTTTCATCGCCTGACAAAAATTGATGTTTCATCAAGGGGGAAAAAAAACAAAAAGCTGATGACAGATATACCGGGAACACTAACGGTGTGTTTGTTTGTGTATTTTCAGCAAAAAAATCATTTTTTTATTGAAAAAATTAGTTTTCATACATTTAGATAAGTTTTTAAAAATAATTAGATTATAAAAAAATTAATTTTTAATTTTTTTGAAGAAGATGAAAAAAATAACTTCTAAAAAAAATTAATTTTTAACTTTTTTTTGTTATATATAAAATTTAAATTTTAACATCACTTTTTTTAAAATTTGAAATAAACGCACCTTAAGTGGGTGATTGTTTTAAGTTTTGAAATTAGGTTGCTAATAGAGGTAAAAACAGGTCAAGCTAGGGTAGGCCAGGCTTTCCCCTTAATAGGCCAGCCTATATTATAGCCAATCAACTTGAGCTTTGTCTGTGGCCTATTAGAAGCTACTTTTTCAGCCTGATCTAGCCTGTAACTTGTTAGAGGCTATTATTTCAATCTAAGCTTAACCTATTTATAAGCCTAGCCTGACCTAAAGCCTATTTATAAGGCCTGTTAACACAATAGTACCAAACATAAGAACAATCACAACAACTTCAATCAAAACAAAATGCATCCCAAAATTAACTAAAAGTTGTCATAAACTCACGCATAGGACATAAGCTCAATTATCACAGCATATTTATAAATTCCAGATTAACATAAGCTCAAGCAACAAGCATAGCGCAACATTTTTTTGCAATCCAGCTTACTTTCTTAAATTTCCTTACTTAAGTTCTATCAATCTATGGGGCAAATTCCTTTTTGCTATATATTCAAGCATCAGAAGACCAATTTAACAAAAGCTTAAGAAATAAAATTCAACTAGCATCAAAGTTTTCTAGCACAAGAACTTTCTCGGATTACTAACCATAGGTCATAGCCCTATAACAACAACTCCTTTTTCTGGTTGTATTGGCTTGTTTGTGCTTCAAATCCCACCAAACCAATCACCCACTATAGTACCTTAAAAATGGATAATCTAATTGGCAGTAGCACACTAACTCACCCATTTCATATACTTCCAAGTTGAGGTTTGCAAATTGCAACTCATAAAAGGAGGTGTGAGTTGAGAGAGAACCGAAACAAAGAGGGTGACCGCCGGGGAGGGGGGAGGGCGAGGATGCAACAAGGGGCAAGGATGTGGCGAGGGGGTGAGGATGCAACAAGGTGGTTTGGTGTGTTTACACGACGTGGCGGCTCTGGCACAGCTTCAACAGCTTTATAGTTGTAGTAGTTGTGGCAGCTCCATGAAGTTGCAAATCTGGGTGATGGAATGAGTGAGGGATGGATGATGGACTGAGTGACAGTGAAAAGAGTGAGTGGAAGAAAAGACAATGAAAACAGCGACAACGGCAAATAGTAGGGGTTCGATTCCTACCTTTGATATCTTAGTAAAATGTGGAATATATGCATTATATACAAAATCTCAATGGGTCACACTTTTGATAATTTTATATCTAGGAATATCATTCCTGGGTTCAACATTAAATTTTTTTTAGTATATTTGTTGAGATTCTCGAAAATAAATTAAAAACTTGTTTAGTTTAAAATACATATTCTTGAGAATATATATGATAATTTTCAAAACACCCCTAACATAATTAATTATATTATTTATTATTATTATTTGAGTGGATATTTTACTATTTTTTTAATAATTTTCATTATAATATCATGAGAATGTTTCATTCCCATTCCCAACCCCTATAATAGAAATAACAAATTATCAAAATGTGGAAATATAATTATTTTACTGGGAATTATTAGTATCCAGAAATATTTTTTAAAAACTTGAATCAAACATAAAAATATATCATTCTCAATTAATTATTTCCAGAAATAATTTTATTTAGCTTGAAACAAACACCCCATAATGAGAACATCTCTTATCTAGCGTCATTATGACCAAATTAAAATAATAAACCGTCATCTCACACAGCTTTATTACTCACGGCCAACACTATCCCTATGTATTTTTCGGCTCCACTGCCTTTTGCCATTTGAGCTATGGCCTTGCGTGCTGTCCCTAAGTTATCATGGGATGATGGTATAGCCATTCTGTTTTATATGGGTCAACTATGTTCTATTTTAGAAATTAAGCCCTATGAATCAAGTATTTCATTTAAACAGGTCAAAAGGACTTATTCTTGGGAGTTCTTATTATAATTTTTTAGTGAAATATTCTTCATTTTTCGTTTAAAAAATTAATATTTTATTTTGATCCATTTTTTAAGAGCAACACGCGCCGAATTATTTAACTATAGGAGCGTAGATCAGTTTTCACTTTATACACATGTTGGATTTTGTCGTTAGGATTGGGATCATTTTGTCTCTAAACAACAACCAAGTAAAATCAGAAATCTTGAATTAATAATTTAATATCAAAAAGATTACAATCCAACACTTTTTCAAGCTTAAAAAGCTGAAAGCTCGAAATCAAATAAAGCAAGTACTTGTTGCGCATGAGCTTCAGTAGAGTGTGATGCACATAAGTGAACAACAAGAAAAGGGTAGCGCCAGTTTCTTTTGTTACAAAGAAAATTTTGGTTTCATAACTTAAAACTGAAGTACAATGTGGTTGACGTAGGAACCAGTTCACATTCAGTTACGTATTTGTTCACACACAAATACCAACAGAAGGTTGAATTTGAATGCATGTTTGTACTATACTATGTCAGAAACACTTGGCAAAACTGTGGTTCATCTGTCAAAGCCTAATTATGAATTGGCCACATAGCCTGTCTCTAAAAGATAGGTCCTAAAATTGGCCATATGCTGTTGACAAAATGACAATGAGATAAAGGGATATGATCAATGATATTTTGGGAAACAATATCCCTATAACCACGGAGAGGTTGATACACTGAACCACTAAGTTGAATTAGGATATATGAGATAGCGTCATTACCAGTAGAGATTAGGTTTAGAAGGGCTAGTCCTTACAAAGTAGCGAAACACGATTCAAACCAAAAAGAAAAAATAAAAACAAAATCCTATCATTCTCTTGTCTAGAAAAGAAACTTTATCAATATATATGAGGTTGTTTGTTTGAGTTCACAGAAGCAGCTTGTATTCAACCGATCGAGGTCTATCAGTCATTCCCAGATTCAAAAACAGCCAACCCACTTTAGTTGCATGCGAGAATTGTTCATAGCTAGCTAAATATGATTTCTTCTGAAATTGAGGTGAAGGACTCTTCTATTCTCTTTCTAAACGGATTTTCATTATTTTCATTTGGGTTCCAGTTAATTTTTTCAGGTTTGCATTATTAATGGATGTTCTATACACGTTCTTCTTCGTTATGTCTACGTTTATTCTTTATGAGAGTCGATGGATGGAATAAGACACCAACTAGGCCATATTTAAATATTGGACTAATTTTTTGTTGCCCCACCCGTGATTTATTGCCCATATAAATTAGAAGTTAGCAATCTTTTGTAATGTTGGACTAGGATTGTGAAGTCTAGAAGTTGAGCTTTTCACATTCTTTTTCCCTTCCAAACTTGCCACTAGAAGCATTATCGATGGGACCTAAAAAGCAAGCGGGATTAAATTTTGGTGGTGGTGATTTTCTTAAAGAAGAATTTATTTTTTTCCCCTTCCAGAAAGATAAACAAACGAATTTCTCGTTGTGATTGTAATAATTATATCGATAACAAAATAACTAATCATACTGGGATCCATGTATGTAGCTTGGGGAACACAATTATGTGTGTTTATAATTATTGTCAAAAGAAACGATACGAATAAACAAAAGCAAAAGCAAAAGCAAAGTTGAATAGTATTGCTCTAGAGAAATTTTTATTTGCTGTTAAGGGTAAGAGAAAATTAAAGTTTCATTTTGCATCAATCAATATATCAATTTTGTGAATTATTGTTATTTCACACTTTTTCTATATTTTTAATATAATAATTGATGTATTAAGTGGTGAATAGGATAGAGTATAATTTTTCTAACGTGTTTAAAAATTTCTCATTGCTTTATCTTTTAAACAAAGGGATAAGAAGTTGAACGCCTGTTGTTTTTTGAATCCCTGCTACTTCACATGCTAAAGAACTATTTAACATTTGACCAATGCAGTTGACTAGTTTGTACCACCCGTGGATTCTAAAATATTATATCAGCTAAATTGAAGTTGTTAAGCCAAAGGGATTTTGTCTTACCATTTTGAACAAACAAAGCCTATAGTTTGGCCCCATCTTTTTAGTTAAGAGACTCAAAGAATCGTTGTTTTTAGTATCTTGTTCGCAGTTTATTCTATTCTGAAATTTCAGTTTCACACTGACTGAACTACGTCCTCTCTCGGCAGGGTATTCAGGAGACTAAGCACAAGCTTCTCCGCACCAAGCTTGAACAGATAGCAGCAAGAATGGAAGCCAATACTGAGAAAAAGGAATATGAGGAGACCATTAAACGTTTGTTCGTCCTACTAAAGAGAGTTTGCCAAGAAAGAGATGAAGCAAGAGAGCAGCTTCAATTCCTTCTGAGAAATTTCCAGCCATGTACGCCAGCTGAGACAAGCAGCAGTGCTATTCTACTTCCACAAGTTGGTCATCCTAAGCGCCAAGCGTTCCTCAAGTACAAAACTATGCCACCAATGAAAAGCACCGAAGTATCAGACACGAGTCCCAAAGCATTCTCAAATTGTTCGCATGATTTATCATTGGCAAGCCTCCAGTCAAATGAGAAGCAATCTTCTATGGGCTTTTCTCAAACAAGAATAGCTGAATCAAGCAACTTAGCATTGCCAAGGCAACCAAGTCATCAAAATAAACTTGGAAAAATCAAGGCGGATATTGGTACTTCAAGAGATAATGTGGTTGATGATATTGCTTCGCTAGTGATTAATAAACTGGCATGGGGGAATCCCTTGCCTCAAAAAGGTAGGTTGCTACAAACTGTAACAGAAGCTGGACCGTTGCTTCAGACACTTCTTGTTGCGCCTACTCCACATTGGAAAAATCCTCCTCCTTTATCTTCCTCTCTCTTTCCATCAAGTGGCACCCGTGAGAATGCTTCTACCATTATCGATGATAAGGCAAATGTGAATACAAATGGTGTTATGCCAACTTCTTTGAGTTTGGCATTTCCTCGTGGACCTTCTCAGGTGTCTTCTGCGTCCAGTTCCGGGCTATCAGTGAAGAAGGAACCAGTGTCATATGCGGATATGGAATCAAATGGGATGCACTATCATATATTAACGGGAAAAAGGAGAAAGCTTTTGTGAGGCTGGAGCATGGATGCTTGTTCCTTCTACCTAACTACCACTTTTATGCCTTATGTATCGTAAGCGGTTTTTTTATTTTTTTAATGTGTATATGTAAACAAAATATGTGAGATAACAATGAGCCATGTATATGTATGTTTTACTACTAGCGTTTTTCTAGGTTGCAATTGCGGTGTCTTCTTAAACTTCGCCATATCAATGATGTGATGTATATATTACTATAGAAAGAGAAGTGAGATAGTTGAATTAGAGTACTGATGACGGTTAGAATAAATTGTGCATTTACTCTTTCTCCTTTTCTTCTTAATTTTTCAATATCTAATTGTCCATGAAGGATTGAAGGGTTTGAAGCTTGCAGATCCTGAATGGTTGCTCTAGTCTTCGGCCGCCTTTGCTTTGTTTTGAGCCACGGGGCTTCATGCTCTTGCACAATATTTAACAACAAATAAATACAAAGCAATGCGAACAAAAGGGGAGGTGATAGATGTAATAACATATAGGTTAATATTATTTGTACTCGAATTTGGAACTCATTTTAAGGAAAATATTAAGGTAATTTTTTTTATCATTTTTGAGAGTGAATTCTATATTTTTTTCAATCAATGATTAAAGAATATTTTAATATATTCTTTAAAATAAATCTCAAATTTAATTATAAATAATATTTTTGTAACCTATGCGTGACAAAAGCGACAAGACTATTCCAAAAAATATGATAACAAAATAATAATCAAAGGAACAAATTTGCAAGAATCATCATCTTTCGAGTAATAACTAACTTTAACAACTTACTCAAGCCAGCTTACCAAAACCTGTTGTTATTTTAATTTAAGATTCATTATTATGAGTTTGCATGCATTATCTCTTTGGCATATAGTTTCGACAATGCCTTTGAACTCATTTACCCATCATAGATCTAGAAAATCTAGGTAATAAAATTAAAGATAATAATGGAGGCAAGATATATATACATATATATACTTCTTAAAAAAATTTCATTTTTTGGCGGGGCATTTGCCCCCAGCCTGCATTAAGTAGATCCGTCCCTGCCATCAATAATTTAGTCTCATAACATAAACATATTTAACACAATTTATACCTATTTATAAGGGATGGAAATCATCTCTCCCCCAAATCATGTCTCGTTCGTTATTCTCCGATCATACTACTATCTAGAAGATAATATACGCATGATTAATAATTGTCCAAATTTTTTTAAAGTTTTTTATATAACTGTTGTCTGAGTGGCCTCATTGATGGCACAGAACAAGTGACAAGACAAGGTTTGAGAACACGTGATTTCCATCCACTATCATGTGGCCAATCCAAAGATCAAACCAAGGCTCTCTCTCATAACTTAGGCGAGGGCCATTTTGACTACAATCTTATAATACTTTGCTTTATTATTATTATTATTATTATTATTATTATTAGAGGTTATTTTTGATATACTATCAATGCAAATAATTTTATAATTATATATTATAATATATATAACTTTTGAGATAATAATAATAATAATAATAATAATTTAATATTATTATTAATATGTTAATATATAATTAGATGATTATAAAAAAATTTATACAGTACATTAAAATTAAATTTTTATTATTATTGTTTTGGAAAAACATTTTTTTTTTCTGTCATGATATTTCTATCAGTTTTACCCAAAAGGAATATTATTAAATTACTAGTCCTGTTTTGGGCCCAACTTATTTGGACAAGGCCCTGTCTAAGACGAGTAAACGCCCCGCGAATCCAGCTAGTTGGTTGCCACCTCTCCAAGCTCCAAGGGCTACACGGTCTCAGAGTCCAGTAGAAAAGAATAACAATCAACCGCAGGACCCCCATCCTAACCATGGGTTAGTAACTCTCGCTCGCTTTGTCAACTACGGTTAAGCTGCATGCACTTTCTCTCTCTATCTCCCTCCTTCTCCAACCCTCGCCTCAAGCCTCAGATCTCATCCGATCCAACACTAGGCTAACAAATTTGTTAAAATTTTAACCCGAATTCATTGTTTCTGATCTGAATTTGATCTCCAAATAAATGAAATAATCGAATTCAATTAAAAAATTCCCATGTATCGTGACAAGAGCTGTATGCTCAGATAAATGGAGACACAGAGGATAATAGAGTTTCCGCATAGGAACATGGACAAGAGGCCAAGGAAGAGACCACGTTTAACATGGGACGCGCCTCCTCCTCCTCCTCCTCTTCCTCCTCCCAAGGTTTTCATTTCTTTCTTCTCTGCATGTTTATGTTTTTGTTAATTTTCCCTGTCCGTTGCTGTTTTCCTTGTATCATATGTTTTTACGCTAATTTTTTGTGCATAATTGACCTTATTTGATCTTAAGTTGATGCTAATTGAATTGATTTCTTTGTTAATTTTATGCTTCCTTGATTTGAAGGGGAAAAAAAAGTCTCGACATTTTTAGCTTAATTAATGTGTGTAGGAATTATCACACTTGGTGTAATTCAAATGGATTGAAGTTATAAGCAATATGAGGCTACACTACAGCATGTGAATTTATTGTTATGAGTATGACTTATGCATCGGTTTATGATTTGTAGTGATGGAAACATTTTGTATAATTTTTGGATGATTGATCTGTGAATGCTTGCAGGTTCTTCCTGCTATATATTGCAGCCAGGAAGTTGGGAATGGAGTGGCTCCAAATCATGCTTATTCATACATGTTTTATAGGGGAATGCCTCACAATGGGTCGCCCCCTTGGAGGCCTGATGATAAAGACGGTCACTATGTTTTTGCTGTTGGTGAAAATTTAACACCTCGATGTAGGTTATCCATCCTCATTTAATATGAAGTCTATTGGGTGCAATGTGATGTTTGTTAAGTCATAGGATAGACTACCCCGCCTCCCCCCCTTCTCTCTGCCCCCCACCCCCTTTTTTCGTTTTATAACTCATCTAAACTGGTTGCAATTGAGCATGAATGATTATTTTCAATAATCAAATGTGTGTAGGGTAGTTTTGATTAGCTTGTCTGACATTTTTTCAATTATACATTAGCTATGTGGTTATGTCATATATGGTCTTCTGCTCTAACATTGATTTCTTTGTTATGTTTGCAGACAGGATTCTCAGTAAAATGGGTGAAGGTAGATAATAGTGTTTTGGCTTCCAAGATTCTAGATGTTTCATGCCAAAAGGCTTTTTAAGCCTATTAAAATCAATTCCTTGGATCTTTATATGTATTCTTAGTATATTGGCCTAATCTAGATGTCTGAATGTTGTGCAGGAACATTTGGTCAAGTCTTGGAATGTTTTGACAATGAAAAGAAAGAAGCTGTGGCAATTAAAATTGTTCGCTCCATAAACAAGTATCGTGAGGCTGCAATGACTGAAATTGATGTCTTGTTGAGGCTAGCCAAACATGATGTTGATGGTGCTCGGTAAGAGTTCTTTGTGGTTGTCTTCCATTATTGGTTGTAGATGTTAAAAGTGATTGTGGTATAAGTGGTTTCATTCTTTGCAGTTGTGTGCAAATACGGAATTGGTTTGACTATCGTAATCATATTTGTATTGTAAGTATTTATTGATATTTGTAATTTGATTAATATGACAGGAATATCTATTCCATCATGCTTAAATATTCTGTGAGTTAAAAAACTTGCGGATGGATTTAAATGGTTTCAACAGGTATTTGAGAAGCTTGGACCAAGCTTATACGATTTTCTACGCAAAAACAGCTATCGTTCTTTTCCCATTGATCTTGTTCGGGAGTTTGGCAGACAACTTTTGGAGTCTGTAGCATGTGTGTGAACATATCCTGTAACAACTACTAAATTATATATTTTATACATATTTGGTGCTCCTTCTCTGTTGGGGGGTTTAAGATATGTACATACATATGTAATGACTCATTTGAATGTGGCTAGTATAATCTTTGAATGTTTCAAACAAGTGAAACTGTTATTGAGTTGACAGAAAATGGATATTAATGCAAATGTTTATGCTTTTAGGTCACTTATTTTGTTGTTCATATCTGCAGTTATGCATGATTTATGCTTGATTCACACTGATTTGAAGCCAGAGAATATTCTACTTGTCTCATCAGAATTCATCAAAGTGCCAGACTACAAGGTATCATCTTTGTAGTCGTTCTCCTACTATTCTAATAACTTTATTTGTCACTTGTCAGTTGGTGAAACTAATGTGTCAGTGTCAGCAGAGGGGTGTTAATGAGTTGACTTCTGAACCTTGCAGTTGCATATTTTCTTTGCCAAAAAATTATTGGCAAAAATTTTATTCATTTCTGTATTAATTCGATTCTATATTTGGCTAAGAAAGATTCAGCAACCATGGCAGTTTTCATGCACCTGTTCCTCATAATTCTCAGAAATCAAAATTTAACATTTGTTCTTTTTTGTTGGCACATTCTTCGTTTGTGGCAATTAAGTTTCTATCGCGGGCTACGAAAGATGGCTCCTATTTCAAGAATATACCCAAGTCAAGTGCCATTAAGCTCATTGATTTTGGGAGTACAACATTTGAACATCAGGATCATAGTTATGTGGTGTCGACAAGACACTATCGTGCACCAGAAGTGATCTTAGGTAATTGTTGTTCCTTGTGAAATTTATACCCATTGTATCTGTAACCATGTGTTATAGTTGCTATCTGTTGTTTTTCTATAGGTCTTGGATGGAACTATCCTTGTGACCTTTGGAGTGTAGGCTGCATACTGGTTGAGCTTTGCTCTGTAAGTAATCGTGAGTCTAAACCTACTTAATTTTCCTTTACTCACAATTCATGAAAGGTTGAACCATAGTCTATAGCAGGCCATAGCAATTTTGACATGGCATGTGGATAGTGCTATCGTCTTTGCTATTGCTATGTCAAGCTAAATTTCACAATGGTCATACCATACCACTTGGGATTTAGTGGTTACATCTAATGTTCCTCTTCATTTTATATTAACAGGGTGAGGCACTTTTCCAAACACACGAGAACCTGGAACATCTAGCCATGATGGAGAGAGTTTTAGGGCCACTACCTCCCCATATGGTGATCAGGGCTGAGTAAGAGCTTTGGATTCTCTTTGCACTTGGAAACATGTATTCTCTTCAACCTTTCTGTGGATTTTCATGTATTGCCTGGTACTGCAGTCGTCGAGCTGAGAAGTATTTTAGAAGGGGTGCACGTTTAGGTTGGCCTGATAGTTCAACTTCAAGAGAAAGCATGAGGGCAGTTTGGAAATTGCCTCGTTTACCGGTAATTCCTACTTTGTGGTTTACCTGTATCTCAATTCATACTTCAGATAATTATATCATTCAGGTATTGTTTATGAGGATAAACGTCCTTGGCATAGTGGCTGCTACCTACTTTATTTGCATCCATTTCTTGCTCCTTGCTTCCTAGCTTTGTTCTTTGCCTTAAAAGAGAATTATATGGGCATAGCTTGGGAGAGTTCAGATCAGTGCATGAAAGGATGAGTTGATCAGATGCTTAAATGTGAGAAAGTACTTAACATTGATTATATCAGAATTAAAAGCAAGGCATATTATTTAGCTGTCATTGAAAACTAGAAGTTCTTTTGTTTTGTGATAGCTTCAAATTTTACACGAGAAAGAACTTATGGTCGTTCTTGTAACCAAGGAACTACATGATATCCTATCATCCGGTATTCTTCCGCAGCCTCTAGCGGTATTAATCCAATACCTTACCCATTTATTTTCTCTAATCTTCCCTGCAGAACCTTATAATGCAGCATGTTGATCATTCTGCTGGCGATTTGATTGACCTCTTGCAAGGGCTCTTACGGTATGACCCTGCAGAACGGCTAAAAGCAAGGGAAGCGTTAAGACATCCCTTCTTCTTCACAAGAGATCCTAAAAGATATGGTTACCCTTTATAAGTAACATAATAGCGTGGAGGAGAAAACTCTGTTGAGAGTGAATGTCATCTCAACACAAATACTTGAAGTCATTTGATTGCTCCAAAGTATAGTGAAAAGTGAATTGCATTTCGTGATGTACTATGCATTGTTTGTTTTTTCTCCTTCCCTTTCTTCCCCCCTTTCCCGTATCCCTTATTGGTGTTTTGAGTGTGTAAATTAATTGCTGCTGTGCTGCTTGTTGAAAAACAGAGTTTTCAATTGGAAGCACCTTTAAATCTTATCGTCACAAGGAAGTGCTTGATGAGTAGTCAAATGTTGTCTTCCTTATACATGAGTGTTGGGAGAGAGATGAAGGGGTGGAGTTGGGCGCGAGGTTTTTGCATGCTTTGACTAGATAAATTACATAATGTTCATTAGCTTGGTGTGTTATTATGTAAGAACTTCAGCAGTATTGGGAAAGGCCAAGGCACAAAGGGGGCGAAACGTAGTCCACCGGTGATGTGTAGTAAAAGGCACTCTCTCTTTTTTTTTTTTTTTGGCACTCTGATTCCGAAAACGAAAAACGACTGGTTAGTATACCCTCTGTCCACTTTTAAGTATGTTTTTAGCAAGTTCTTTTTATCTAAAATTATCAGTCATTTGAGAATACTTATGAAATATTAATTAATTTTTTTACCTCAATTAAATTTGGTGACTAAAATAATGAGAAAAAAGAAAAGGTAATTTTATCAAAGTAAGTTAATATATATATATATATATATATATATATATATATATATATATATATATATATATATATATATATATGAGCCAATTCAATAATTTCTTAATTATTGTGCTAAAATTTTAAGGGTGTGTTTGTTTTGAAGAAAGTGATTTTAAAACTAAAGTTTTGTATATAATTGAAAAAATTGAAAATTAATTTTTTTTAGAAATTATTTTATTCAGCTTCTATAAAAAAGTTAAAAATAATTGTTTTTGATATTTTAATTATTTTTAATAATTTATTGAAATATGTCAAAACTAATTTTTTAATAAAAAAATGATTTTTTGGGCAAAATAATTTTATCCAAACGGACCTAAAAGACGCTTAAAAGTAGATGGAGAATCGTTATTGCTTTTCAGTGATTAATTGAGAATAAGGTATTAAATATCTGTTCCATCTTTTCTAGTTACTAGTGATTAATCAACTGGTTAGTTTTGTATTTTTTTTCTGTTTTAATTTATTTTTCAATATATATAATTTAATATATTTTTAAATTAATATATCTGGATATAATTTAAATTGATATATTTTTAAATTAATGTATTTAAATATATTAATTTAAAAATATATTAATTTGGAGTGTATTTAAATATATTGATTTAAAAATATATAAAATTATTCAAATTGACAGATAAATTGAAATAAAAAAAATAATAATTTAACGTTTCTCTTCTCCACAATTTGTATATTTGTGTAGTATTCCTTTTTTTTTTTTTTCACGTGACCGGTGCGACTGACCTCAAGTTCCAATGGTTAGGGTCGTTAAATTTTAGGGTCAGTCTCTTTCGGCCGTGCAAGTCTAATTGAGAAAAAGTTGTATGCACCCTTATGTGGTCCGTGGTGTTTAAAAATCTTGGTATTTTACGGGCATTAATGCCTCCTCCAATCCGTATAATCAGATATCATTTCGCCGAGGGTAATAACCGGAAAAAGAAAAAACGATAAAATGGAAACTTTGGTTATTTATTTTTATTTTTTTTAAAATTTGATATTTCATCTTTTATATTCTTAATTTGATTTTCGGTGTTTAAGTTGTCTGGTAGCTTGGTTCTTAGCAATGATTATGTTGTACACTTAAACGAAAGTTGTAAAGTCGCGGTGATAACGTGGAAACAATGTGGCTATCATATAATGTAATGTCATAAGTAAGCAATGAATTACTTTTTAGTCGAATTAGATACAATGTGACGAAAATTGCTAAACAACTGAAACATAAGGGACTAAATTGAAAAATAGTAAATCAAATTGAATGAAAAAAATTAAATTGCTCATTTTGTTCTATATATATATATATATATATATAAGGACTTAACTTTTCTAACCTTATAGTAGGCAGAGTAAATAAGGTGAGAAGTGTAATATCTCCTTTTCATAAAATATTTTATTTAGAGTTATTTTGGCTCAATTGCTTTATTTAAATATTTTAATTAATATGTTTGAAATAATTTTGTAACGGTGATTAGTTTAAAATTGACTTAATAATCAAATTTTAGATATTAACTTTTTAAAGTAAGATTATAAATTAATAATGATAACTTCAAAAATTATAAAGATTAAAAATAATATTTATTGAGATAGAGTAATATTAGATTTTATGAAAAAATAACAAGTATAAATAAATCTAGATATGTGTGTGTGCACGCGTGTGTTATATTAACTAATAATAACAGTATACTAGCAACAACATAAGAATAACATAGCTACAATAATCTAATATAAAAAAAGAAAAGAAAAGAAAATAATTTCACGTCAATGACGTGAAGACCAGGACGTTAAGTCCTTAGTGAAAAAGCATAGCAATAGGTAGAAGAAAATTTTGGAAGCATAGCAATAGATAGGAAGAAAATTGTGACTTTGTGGTGCAAACACAGCACTTTAAGTCAATCAAATTAAATTGCTTTTTAGAAAAAAAAAAAAAATGACTTCTAGCGATTATATAAGGAGTGGAGCACTTGTAAAACTGCACATTGAAACAAATTAGATGGAAGTTAGGGTGTGAGAGGAATTTTTATACTGAGAGAGAAGGCGAGAATTACGTCATGAGGGGAAAATTCAGTAGAGGAACGAGGGATAGAAGAATTTTGTATATGCACATCTTTCTATTCCCATTAGAGTTTTTGAGGTAGATAATGAAATTACTTGTGAAACAAAATTATGCCTACATTTGTTTATTGCAAGTGTTCTATTTACTATTCTTTTATATTAAAATTACTCATTAATATTTATCATAGTAATTTATTTAATGTTTTTTTGTATTATTACTTATTATTATTTATTACTGCAATTTATTTTATTTATCATCCTAATTATTTTATTTAATATTCCTTTATGTTACTATTCAGCATTCTTTATTATTGCAATTTATTTTATTTATCATCCTAAATTATTTTATTTAATGTTCCTTTATATTATTGCTTCTTATTATTTATCATTGCAATATATTTTATTTATTTTTTCAAGTTATTTGATCTAATATATTTTTTTTTTTTGATAAATTGACAAAAGGCTCGACCCAAGGCAAGGGGAGCAATACAAAACAAGGTCAAATATACATCAAACTAACAAAGAGCTATAGCAGAAAAGAACTACACAAAAAGTAGTAGACTACACTAGAAAACATTCATAACAAGATAGCTAACGCCACAACCAAAACAACAGCAAGCAAAAACCAATGGAAAAATAACTAATCAAGGACACAAAATGCTAAGCAGCCCGAGAAAGCAGACTTGATAGCAGCAACAGTTAGTGCTAAGCATCCACTGCCAATAAAATGTCACAAATAAAAAATAGGGAAATCTTCAACTTGATCTATTGAGCCAACATGATGAAGGATTGGAGGAGAGCCTTTCAATCATCTCTTTCTGATTAGACATTCATGACTTAAGCCAATAGGACTAACTAACCTTAATCTGCCTTTTCTCTAGTTCCCAATCTAGTTTAACATTCTCAAAAACCATCTTGTTCCTTATGTTCCATAAGGACTACACAACCACATAAAAAAGTATAATCCACATCTTCTTCTCCATAGCAAACATAGGAGTACCACACCAAGTATTGAAAAAAATCAAAAGGATCTTTCGGATAGCTCCAAGGCAAATCCCACCATAGGAGACAATCTGCCTAAATACTCCAAGATAGCATGCACCGAAAGAGAGTGTGATCTACAGATTCCATTGCAGAAACACGAAAAGGGCAAATGGCCATAATCGGGGGAATGATACGAAACTTTGCTAGCGTTTCTTTGGTGTTCAATTGGCCGTGTAGCACAAATTATACCAAAATTTCAGCACGAGTTGGGGCAAGACCTTTCCAAGCAAGGCGAGCCAAAGGGAAGCCAATCAAATTACTCACCACCATATTTTCAACTTTCAAACAAAAGTCCCGTGAAGAGAAGACACTAGAGGGATGGAAACTCCATACAACTTCATTATCAACTCCTGCTTTCAACATATGCTACTGTAAAATCTTGAGAAAGTTATCATACAACTCCATTTCCCATTGTAGGAAGTCGTGTCTCCAACTAAAAGCCCATCTCAAAACATTTCCATCCCAATATCCCATGTCAATGATTAGAGACATTTGTTAGTTTGATATCGAAAATAGCCTAGGGAAAGCCTCCTTTAGAATAGTATCTCTAATCCACTTGTGCTCCCAAAAAAAAAGTTGAGTTGCTCTTCCCAATTTTCCACCACAACCTTTTAGAGAGAACTTCATTAACAACCTCATGATTATAAGATGTAGAGATGATCTATCCCCATAGTCCACCTTTGTCTCCTTCTTCAATGGTTAAGGCTCTAGAATTTGGAAGGTAGTAGTGGTTTGAATAATAACTTTCTTCCACAAAGAATAACCTCCAACAAGGAAATGCAACCACTACTTGAAAAGCAAACCAACATTTTTAACAACCAAACCCCCAAACCCCAGCCATCCCAAGTGTTTTAGCCTTTGGATCACCTCCCAAGCAACCAGCAGCATTGGTTTTCTATTCCCACTACTAGCCCAAAAAAAGTTTCTTTGCAAGCTAATGATCTTTTTAACCACGGTCGATGGAATCCTAAACAATCCCAAATAAAAGATTGGTAAATTATTTAGGATAGCTTTAATCAAAACTAGCCTGCCTGCTTTAGAAAGGGTTTTTGCTTTCCACACAGTTAATCTTTTTTCCATCTTGTCAGTAACAGGCTTCCAAGTAGCCATCTTCCTTGGATTTGCTCCAAAAGGGATGCCAAGATAAATTACTAGAAGTTTAACCACCCTGCATATGAGAATTTCCGCCAATTTAGCACCCCATGCACCTTCATATCTGATTGGGATAATAGATGACTTGCTATAATTTATGCTGAGCCCAGATATAACAGCAAAACAATTAAGAATTCTTCGAATATTTTGAATATTATCTACAGTTGTAGGGCTAAAAATCAGCGTGTCATCCGCGAATTGAAGGTGGGAGAGATCCACTTTATTCCTACCAACCTTAACTCTTTGGATGATACTAATATCTTTGTTCTCAATAATAATCCATTGAGGACTCCACAATCATGAAAAATAAGAACAGTGAGAAGAGGTCACCTCATCACAATCCCTTTTCAAGATTAAAATGAGTTAATGGAGATCCATTCACAAGAATAGGCATAGATGCAGATGTAATACAACACAAAATCCATCTTCTCCATGTAAAACCAAAACCCATTCTCTCAAGCACCATATCAAGAAAGTCCCACTGCACCATATCATACAATTTTTGGAAATCAAGCTTTAACAAGACAACTTGCTTTCTCTTATTCTTCATCTACCATACCACTTCATTTGCTATCAAGGCACTATCAATGATTTGTCTCTTTTCCACAAAACCAAATTGAGATTCCCCTACAATAATCGACATCACTGCTTTGAGTCTATTGGTGAAGATCTTGGAGATGATTTTATATAGACATCCCACTATACTGATGGGTCTAAACTGTTTCACTTCTACAGCTTCATCCACTTTCAGTGCAAGGGCCACCCAAGTCATATTAACTTCTTTTGGAAAATTTCCAGTCTCAAAAAATTTAGAACCAATAATATCATCACCAATCAAATCCCAAAATTTTTTAATAAAAGTAAAATTAAAACCATCATACCTTAGGGGATTTGGATGAATCATAACTCCACACCACTTCCTTAACTTCATCAATTGACCATTTCCTTTCCAATATCTCAGCTTCCTCAACAGAAATCTTTGGTAGCATGTCATCCGGTAGTGAGATGATAAGAATATTTGGCTAAAAGTAAAGATTCTTGAAAAACCTTCTTATTGCATTCTTTATGGCTCTTGGCCCTTTTACATATCTTCCATTCACCCGTAACAAAAGAATTCTATTGCTTCTTTTCCTTACTGATGCCACAAAATGTTAGAATCTGATGTCCTTACCTTTAAACTTTGTTAAGTTTTCCCTCGACAATTGCCTCCAATATAGCTTTCTTCTTTCATACCACATCCTCAGTTGCCCCTGCAATGTGAGCAGCCATGCTACCCTAACCTCATCCAAATCTTCCATCTTACAAGTCTCCTTAATGTGAGAAATCTCAACTTCAAGCTTGTTAATATTGTGATCAATATTGCCAAACTTTTCCTTATTCCATAGCTTGAGAGGTCTTTTTAAGCTTATGAGTTTTTCAGGGGTTGGTTTATCTCTCAAGTTGCTTCATTCCTCGCATACAATCTTCACAAAATCAGGATGTGTAAACCAAGTGTCAAATGATCTAAAAGGCGACCCCAATCAACAAGATGCGTTTCTAGTAAAAGTGGGTAGTGGTCAGAAACTGCCATTTACAATGCCCAAAGCTTGAGTTCTAGGTATCTAAAGGTCCATTCCACCTCCACCAAGGCCCGATCAAGCATCCTTTTGTGAGTTGTTCCTTGACTAAGTATACTTCCTTCCAATTAATGGAATGTCAATCAGTTCCAATCCTTGGACCCATTGAATAAAATTTTCAATGCTCCCCTGATTTGTAGCACCTGATTTTCTCTCATCAATATGCAAAACTTTATTGAAGTCACCAATGAAGAGCATAGGCACTATTATAGAGTTCTTCAAAGTAGTCAATTCTTGCCAAAGGACGGCCCTCTCTGTTCTAGAGTTCCAGCCATATACTATGACCAAAGCACAACTAAAATTTGATTCTTTTATAACCCCTTCAACACACAACCATCTCAATCATTTAGAGACCACCATATTAGTAAAGACACCTTTTTCCAAGAGCAAAATAAACTGCCACTACCATTCGAAGCAACAGCATGGCACCAGTCTATATATCATTATTCCACCAAAATCTAATTTTTTTTTCTCATCTAAAACATAGTGCTTTGTTTTAACAGCCCTAAAAGAAGTTAGGGTCCTTCTCCTTGATAATCTTACTAATTGCTATTGATTTATGCTTTCCTCCTATGCCTCTGATGTTTAGGGTTTAAATCTTCATGAGATTAGAAATATACACACCTAAGTTAGCTTCAATCTAGCTAATTCTTCTTCTTTGGCCTTCCACACCTATGCTTCTCTTGCACATCCTCTATCTCAGCATTATCTCACTTTTTTGTCTTCTGAATGGCTTGAATAACACCTTGTTTGTTCGCAGAATGAAGGGCCAACCTTTTTCCAACTCCCCACACTTGCATCACCTCGGCAGCATCATTTTCATCCTGAGCTCTATTTGTGTTTAATGCTGGAATACGGATTTCGTCTTTTCAATATTGTTATCAAGCTAGTTTGGGACACATTCAATCACGCTGAGATCATGTGGGGTTGGTTCGGTCTCCATCCAAAAGGAGAAGCCTGGTGGTAGTCCACGAGATTAATCAGAATTTTTATTTTCACCCAAATCATGCAAGCCCATTATCATTTCCTTCTTCATGTGATATTGGGCTTCAATTGGTAAGCACCCACAATTTGGGTTAGGACCAACTATCTCATGTGTTCTTTGTGGCCCACTAAATGAAACAGCAGGGGTATGTTGAGTTTCCATTTCTACCCTTTGGTTAGTGCTCAAACTTGGAGAGTTATGCCTTGTTAATTACTTGTCCCCTTCGAGAGACCCTTCAACTTCCAAATTTTTCTCAAGATTTGTCGACTCATTTTCCTTGGGATGCTCTTCCATCATCAAAAATACAATCCTTGCAGGTTCTTCATGGTCATCACTTTTGTGGAAGAAGCTAACACAAACTTCCTTTACATGAACGTCGAAGATCTCTCCACCCATTGAGAAACACACCCACTCTTCTATACGTAGGAAAAGAGTTGTATCAATTTGAAATCTTGCCCTCTTGAAGGAAGATAGAGACATGGTCAGGTTGTCATATTCCACAAATTTTCTCCAAGTTTCCCCAATTTTTCTAAAATTTTCCATAGTCCACCCATGTATGGGTACACCCACACACTCAAGCCATGTTCTTCTTACCTTGAAGATCTCTTCGTGCATTCACTTCCTCAATTCCTCAACATTAAGCCTCAGGCAGCTTACACCTTTAGAAAGAAAATCCATTGCTCCCTTTTCTATTTTGAAAATGATAATCACTTTATAGCTATCAATCTCCTTCACCTCTTCAAAACATACACCCATAGTTTTCAGCTTTGTTTCCACTTTCGATTTATTTAGAGGAGTTAGACCTTCCCCAATGATACTGCGTCTTAGCCATTGCATGTTGTCTTCTAAGATCCCGCCCTTCACAACAATAGTTTTTTGATCATTTTTACTTAAACCAACCACTACATCCTTGTATGATTGATGGTCCCTTTGAGCTTTAGACCTTAAGAAGTTCCTTTGCATTTTATCTTTTTTGATTGTTCTATCATCTAATCTTTGCATGGCCTTCAAAGCACAGTCTCAGCTCCCGTATTGCACAAAACCAAACATGTTTGAGTTGTTCTTGCGAAAATTCCTATAGAGATACACATCTATACGTCTTCCTTCATATTTAAAAAGCTGCGACATCCATGATATTGTCATTGCTTTTGGCAGGTTGTCAATGAAAAGAATGGTAACGCCCTTATCTCTACTGTTCTGCTGACGATCAGCTGCACTGTTAACTCTTTGTCTCCCTTGTTCCTTGTTGTTCTCCATTATTCTGCCCATAATTGGTTATCTGTGATTAAACATTGATCTAATATTAATTTATATTATTGCTCATTATTATTGTAGTTTATTTTATTTAATGTTCTTTTATACTATTGCTTATTATTATTATTATTATTATTATTATTAAGATATTGTTTTTATAATGATACATTATTTTGAGTTGCCAATTTTTATGGTAATTTCTTTAGGGGACCAATATTAAGAGTAAAATATCATATTTAACATTTAAAATAAGTAAAAATTTATTATGTATGAACCTGCACTATCAAGTTATTTATACCCTTATTAGGACTTTTATACCTTGACCTATGGACAATATGATGACTCTTGACTTATAGACTTTACTGTGACTTTATAGTGACCTCTGCAAGATATGACCTGTATGCGCTAAATGTATCATGATGACAAGGATAGACTAGTGGACTATGATAAGAAAATTTAAAAGAAATTAAATAAAAATGATCATAGATCCCGTCCCTTTAGAAATTAATATTTAGATTTAATAACTCTATATTTTGAGAAATTTTATTGAGATATTACGTTATTTATTTTACTCGAGCTTACATTATTTCAATTCTTGTGCACTTTATTTTAAGTTTATGAATTTATTTATATTATTCAAGATTATTGTTTATTTTATTATTTGAGTTTGATTTAAGTTCTATTTATTGCTTAAGTTTATACATCTCTATATTTATTATGAGTTATGCATAATGACCAGTAAGTAATTATAAAAAGAAGACATTTAAGATTTGTTACTAACAACTAAGAAGACACAGAGATAAGATATAAAATCTTTTTATATTACCTATCTTGATTAGTATGACATAAAGATCTTTTTTTGTCATCATAATATTATGAGTAATACCAGGGAATGTGAATTTCCTAGGAAAAGGCCTTCAAATATGTGTGAGACAAGCAGATAAAGAAAAGTGGAAACTAAAGTAAAGAAATCATAATTTTAAAAAGCACATATGTCTTTTAAGTATCTATTTCTCAATATTATTATGAGATATTATTCTCCCTGGAGATGATTTGATGTGATTATAATATAGTAACCGTGTAAATTTTTGTACTAAGACACAGTTGAAATCATTATATTTCAAATACTTTAGAACTCTTATTATCTACTTAGAATTTTCAATTCTCATTCAATTTTTAGTGGTTTCAATTAGTCAAGTAATGCCCTAGAGAAAGGCAGACTCTTTTAGTTATCAAGAACGTATGGAGTTATAATTAAATAAATTGTAGTTTCATTATCTGGTATAAAAATATTTAGCCTATGGCCAGCAGAGCCTTACTTTTGCTCGTGAGCACTTTAGTATATCTATGTATATTAATATTCAACCTAGAATTCCTTATGTAAATTTTTGCCATTAGCTTTGTTATGAACAAGTGTTACAAGAAGCAAATAGTTTTATTATATAATAATAAATAAATGCTTCAATGAAAGAAATAATAAATGAATGCTCGAATTAGGTTTCTAAAAATATAGATAGACACTTAGTAAGTTGGCTGAAGATTTTGAACATTTATTTGGTTCTCTAATATATATCTAGACATTAATTTAGCTTTTAAAATTGTTAGTTATTTTATACTATAAAGAATTGAATTAAGTAAAAATTTTTTGAAAAACGAATTTGATGTTTCTCATATCTTTTGAGAATCAATTTTAGCATATACTCTACAATCTATACTATTAATTAAAGGGATTCCCCCAAACAACTACCTTTTGATATCTTCTCATTGTATTTAAATGTTTTTTCAAGTCCATATACATTTTTTTCTATAGTATTTATTAAAAAAAAACTATTTATAAAGATAAAAATGCAAACAATTTAAAAAAGATATAACTGTCTCTTCCACTATTAACCCCACTTTACCCCATTTTTTTTTCTTTCCTCTTATCACTTGCACCCATGTTAAAATATGGGTTGACTGGAATGGCGCTAGTAATAATAATAATAATAATAATAATAATAATAATAATAACAAGTTTCAATTTGATTGTTTCAAAAGAAATAATGCCTTTTTTAAAAAAAAATTCTCAGTGTTTTTTTCTTATAAGTTGTCAACATTTAAAATATCATTTGTATGTATAGAACTATGAGGTAGTATGCATAAATTATGAGAAGTATAAATAGGAGCTTACATGAAATCAAAATTTAAATGAATTTAATAAAAGATAGATATTTTGAGTACAAGTATATATAATCTCAGGAACATAAATTCCCAACTAATTGGTTAAGATGGCAAGTAACTTTAACTTACTAAAATGTGGATGAGAATTTGAATGTTAGAGAATCAAATCATGTAAAAAGAATGCATAATTTTATACTTCTGTCTCAAACGAGAATAGTCTTATGGATAATATAAATGAGTAAGATTTAAGAGGATATTTCGTGATAAAAAAAAGCCTCATAATTATAGACCATTTTATATATACAAATTTAAAAAAAAATCATAAAATAGTTTTACGTAAGAGATGTGGAGATACATAGCTATGACGAGATGGGGAAAATAAATCAATAGATTACATAAATTGACCTTTTTTTTTTTTGTCTGTTGGAGGGGGGTGGGGGGACATTGGTCTTTGACATGGAGTTGAACACACGACTCCCACTCCCTGGGTGCATCTTGTAGAGGACATGGTCTCCGACCATATGTGTCACGCCTCACATGCATTACATAAATTGACTTGAATATCATCAGTGACGGATCCAGATAATTTTAGTAATAGGGTAAGGTTAATATATAAACATAATAAACGAGTTGCTTCCAAGTTTCAAATAACAGCGGGGACACGTGCCCCCATCAACTTTAACATAGATTCGTCCCCGAATATCATCTAATTGCAAGTGAGGGGAATGTATATTGATAGATTTTATCTTACTTTTTTTTTAAATGATATTTGATACCAAAAAAAAAAGAAAGGAAATTGTGAGCACATTTTACAAAATTATTTGATTGATCAGTTTTTTTTATTTTTTATTTTTTACTTTTTGTTCAACATAATTTTGGACCTTTCTTTTTTATAATGTCAATGAAATTCGTCTAAGTTTCATATTAAATATCATAGCTCTTTGATATTTTTGGTCATGAAATATCATAACTCCTTGTCTTTTTCAACATTTCATCTCGTTCCAAACAAGGATACGAATCATAAGAACTGAAAATAAGGATTCAAGGGACAATAATTTGACCCAAACCTGGGTTATAATGTGATTCAAAGTTTAAATATTTTTATATAGATCTTCTTGGGTTAAACTATAGCATGGGTAGCCGTACTAGATATACTACCTAATTATTACTCCATTATAATTATTCATAGATATTCTTTTGGACAAAATTATTTCTAATTTATTGTATTATAATGAGATTGAATGACGCCAAACTTTTGAATGCTTTTTTTATTTATTTATTTAAAAAGCTAAAGAAGTGGATTTCAAAAAATATAAAATATTGAATTTATATAAAAAATTAAAAATTGAATAAATCAGTCTAAATATAACTAGTTGATTCTTGGACATATATGGGCACGTATGTTTAAAAATTTAATATTTAATCCACTCGAATTTGAACCATATTCTAAGTTTCTTTTTTGAAAAATATTATTTGTATATAGATTTTAGATACTTCTTTAGATATATCTATCAATGGCTAAATAACTAGGAATTTTAGTTAAGTTTCTGGTTAATGAGATAAATGTGGCAACATAATTAATAATTTATGATAAATCTTTTTATTAAATTTAGCACTTTTATAACTGAAATATGTTTTTTTCTGGTATACATAACTGAAATATGTAATTATTAATACATAATTTTTTACATTTTACGGATTCATCAATTATATAACCAAAATTTTCACTTTGCAGATGATGCCACACATTTTGAAAAGAGTATCCACCTTCAATAATGATCCTCTTTCTTTTATCCTAATCCAATGCTGACTATTTAGCGGCTGCCATATTCGACCCATTTTTACAGGCATGAACATCCTCATGTCATTGTCATTTATAGCTGTAATCGCAAGTATTAATACTATTTTATGCATAATGCTTTACTTTTAAGTATATTATATCATTATTTCAAACAATGGCCGTAAATTGTGGTTGGCAACGTAATCATGCAACCATGCTTTAGTCTTTAATAATTGTTAAAAAAAATGGTGCAGGTCTTCATTGCTGTCTTGTCGTTCTACTAACCTAATCACGATGAACATTTAGGAAAAAAGTTAGAGAAGCAATTTTTTAGTGATGTGTCTCGCACGTTATTGTATGTTATTGCATTAGGTTTAACTAGGCGTGTGAAAAAATAAAGTGAGTATCATTTTAATTAAATGTTAAGAAGTGTAAGTATAAGAGATTAATTATGATAAATTATCACTGGCAATATTTTGTAGGGTCACTGAATAATATCTCAATTTGTGCTTGTCATCTAATCATATAGCATCATATGTATGATGTTTGAGATAATTATCATAAAAGTCAAATATTTTTATTAATATAACAATATATAATTAGATTTTTATGTATAGAAAATTTCTATGTTAGCTATACATCAAAATTAAATCCAAAATTATAATAACATTTTTTTATTTTGAGAGATAAATTTTGACAATGTACAAAGATTTATACTGTTATCCAATTATATATTATTATTAATTTGATTGATTTTTGAAATAGTGATCATAAAAGTCAAATAATTTTGATATGTGATAATGCATAATTGCATAGTTGCTTTAAAACTTCTACACTTATAGTATATTAAAATTAAATTCAATTATATACATTCGAATGACATCGGCATAAAATTTGATACACTTACACTTTCAATAATTTTTCTATTAACATAAATTCTTATTGATTTAATTGGTGAATTAAACCAATCTATTATGTTGTTCATTTGTGCCAATTTTTAAAAGGATTAGATATCAATAAAAATGTCATCAAATTGATCTTATTTTTATACATTTAAGAAATATTATGCTGATTGTGATATATATATATATATATATATATATATATATATATATATATATATATATATATTAATCGATTTTGAATTAACGTGAAATTTTGTAGACATAATCTATAATATTCAAAATTTCAATCTAGTGATAGGTTTTATAAAAAAATTTATTCAATAAAAAGTTATTCATTAGTATAAAAATGCAAGTTGATGTGTGCACGCCTCTCATTCTTGGTGTCTTACAATTAGTGTATTTGCATGTTTAAAACCTTAAAATTGTCACTTTGAGAAAGATTTTATTTAATCACCATTTTTATCTGAAATTACATAAAGCAATTCCTTAAAAAAAAAATGAAGTATACCTTTAAAAAAAAAAAGTCACGCCATACACATAAACAATAACACTAACTTATTGAGCAAACTAAATAATTAATAAATAATTAGATATTTAAAATATCAGGTTAAGATATAAAAAGAAAATAAGAACAATATAATTTGGTATTAAAATATGATAATATATGTGTGTAATATTTTATTGATTTGATTTAAATTCAATTTTTCTTTTAAAAAAATTGATAACATAATCAAATCTGTCTAAATTAATTTTTATATTTAATTTAAATCGAATTTCAAAATCTTTATTAATTTTACTTTATAAATTACTTATAATCTAGGGAGAATATTTGAATAAATTTTTTTAGTGTAAAATTAATTAATTGAACAATTTACCTAATTTTGTAAAGTAAAATAAAAAATTATCTTATAATTTAATACTTATATGACTCAATTATATTTATTTATTAAAATATTTATTTTATTTTGTTATATAAGTTTTTATATATAATTTTTTTGGTCATGTAATAATCAATTTTAGAATAATATGTTAAAACTTTAAAGATTATATATGACTAATTCAGGTTAATAAAAAATGTATATGATTTTAAATTTAAATTTTCTAAAAAATTATATATATATATATATATATATATATATATATATATATATCAAAATCAATGTAATTTATATATTTAAAATATAAAAAAATATCTTATTGATGTTTAATTTTTATAAAATTTGGCATAAATAATTTTTATGATAGATAATTGCAATTCAATTGTTAAATTAATTAAAAAATTTAATTTTAATATACTGTCAGCGTAAAAGAGTTTTACACTATTATTCAATTACATATTTTATATTGCAAGACTTTTGAGATATTGAGTAGTTAAGTTAATTACTTTTATCAACGTGATAATATATAATTGAATATTTGTGTAAAAAAATTTTACACTAATATATTTTATAACAAACCATTAAGTGGTGTAACTTGAATCATATATATATGTTTGGTTCTATTTTTATAGAATTGATTTTATTAAAATTAATTTGATTAAAATTGATTTTGAGATAAAGTAATTTATGTTTAATACTTCTTCTAAAAGTGATTTTGATAGAAAATAAAAAATATTTTTTTCTCTCAGAATCAATTCTAAAGACAAGAATTGATTTTGAGTATAAAAATCAAATATTTGAAAGAATCATTCCTAGCCCTCGAGAATTGATTCTAGAGGCTGGAAATAGGTTTCAAACATGCTGTTAGTCGTTTGAGAAGTTTTCCTTTCAGGGTCCCATACTTTTTGCCAAAGACAAAAATGGAGCGAATCTTACAGCAGTACAAATTACAATCTGTTGGAGCCATCCTTGATTAAGCTCGCAACGAAGCTGTCAATATTCAAGCAATAGCCGAGAGACAATAATTATTGCAAGCATCTGAATGTGGCCCTTGGTCATCAAAATTCAAGACTTAATATAATCGAGATACCACAATATTTTCCACAAACAGTTGCTTTTTAATTCTTGCCTATTTTAATGCACAAGAGAAGCCAAAGGAGCGTGCATGTTCTTCACCATACTCAGCAAAACGTTAAAAATATTAAAGTATGTGTCGTTCACAATTTGTTTTCGGGTAGCTTTCTACTCGAACACAAATTCTAATTCAGTATTAAAACTACAAACTGGAGCACCGAATTATGGGTCAACTCATTACTCTTTATTTTTAATCTTCCATTTTTCCAAATCCATGTACAATTAACTAATTGTTAGCCACTAGCTGTTACTATGATATCTGGTTCGACTTCGGGTATATGGCTTGTCACCTTTTTACTTTCTTTTTCTTCACTTGAAGAAATTCAACAGAGCAATGTTTTCAGAGAAAAGAAAAATGGGCTTGTGGTTTGCAGAAAGTTAATAGTTTCTTTCAAGAGTGAGACAAGAATAGCCATCCAGAACGTGAAGGATAGCACCAGATATCCACTGAATCGGCATTGCTTCCCCCACATGGTCAGCCATATTTACTGCGAGATCAACAATGTAAAGCTGTCAGATACAAACCATACAAACCACAAGGTTTTTAATCTAAAGTTTATGATACGCAACATATCATAGGAAGCTTAATATATCTAAAATTTTTCTTTCGGGAGTATCTAAAAATTTTTCTTTAGAGTAAGAAAGTATTTTGACTATATTTTCATTATAATTCAACAGTTTAATCATTTTATTAAAAATACGGGAATGAGAAAAAAAAAAAACTATAATCCACAAAATTAAAATGTCAAATTATATATCAAACCAAGCAAGAATTTGTTTTCTATATCATAAATATGGCATGGTACAAGGAGCCGTCTTAGACTGTTAGACCAACTGGTGCCACAATGGACTTACAGAAGGAGCAGGGGTCCCACGTGTCACGTGAACTATGGCCCCACTGCCACGTATTAAGCAAACAACTGCGTTAGGCGCTCCTCATGTATAGAATCTCCTCTAATCTCCTCTCCACCAATCCTCGCTTTGCTCCCACGTGGGTCTGTGGGTCTCACATCACTATTTATGTATGTTATGTACCATGTTCTTGTGCCCTCTTTATCTCATCTTTTTATGTGCAATCTTACTGTTATGTTCTATTTATTAATTTTTTTAACCTGCAACCTACCTATATGTTGAGCAGCTTCCTTGTAAATCCAACCATTTCATTGTCTTTCTTCGACTGGTTTTCTCTTTCTCGTCACCTTTTCTTGTCTTTTCTCTGTTTTTCTTCACTCTTCTAGCCCTTCTTTTTGCTTACAATTCAAGCATCTAGCTTCTAATTCACGCTCTTAATTTTAATTATATTTCTCTGGGCTATAACATACTTTAGATATATTAACTCATCAGATCAGATCAGATACAAAGGAGAGCAACCGCCTTCTAACATAGTATCAGAAAGGCCATGGAAAACTCCTCATCTGCCTCTTATATCCACCTGGTGAGTTTTATAATTTGCTTGACTTTTAAACCCTCTCAATTTTGTTGTTGCTGTGTATCCAAATATTGTTTCTTGTATAATCATATGTTGTAGTTTCAATATATCCATTCCTTATTGCTTCTGTTTCCGTTTGTGCTATAATTAAAAAGTTCTAATTACAAGGGTCTAATTATATGAATACATGTATACATAGGTGCACCGTCTGATAGAGGAGTGTATCCTATTCAACATGGGCAAAGAAGAGTGTATGGAAGCTCTTTCCAAGCATGCAAATATCGAACCGGTCATTACCTCCACTGGTAAGTCACGTGCTTTCACTATCATTTTGTTCAATAATTAGAATTAAATTTACAGGCTTTGTTTTCTTTAATTTCATCACACTTATGATCATTTACTATAGCTGCGCTACAAGCTAATCACCATCTTCTCCTGTACTTATTAAAGATTATAACATACTGATAAAAGTGTTTGTACATCTGCCTGTGGATACCATTATAATTAACACCACTCATATGCTTTTCAGTGGTGTTATTTGAACATCAAAAATTAAAATATCTCTTATATAAATATACAATATACTTATCTCATCTAAGTACAGAATTAACACCACTCATATGCTTTTCAGTGGTGTTATTTGAACATCAAAAATTAAAATATCTCTTATATAAATATACAATATACTTATCTCATCTAAGTACAGATAGATAGATAGATAGATAGATAGATAGATAGATAGATAGATAGATATATATATATATATATATATATATATATATATATATATATATATATATATATATATATACTCATTCCCTCTCAAATCTCTACAATATCTATTTAGTACAGGTTTGAAAAACATTTTCCCATACTTTGATTCATGATCGATGATGTTATCATTGTTATTTTCAAACTTCTGTTGTTTATTTTTATTTTTTCCTGGAACCTAAAAAACTTAATTGGATATGTGAATGACACACGTGCATGCATGTGTTGCGAACTGTGTGGAGCAGTTTGGAAGGAGCTAGAGAAAGAGAACAAGGAGTTCTTCGAGGCATACTCTAGGAGCAGAGCGGAGAGAGCAGCTTCAGAGACGGACACAAGGCAAAGGATACGCAACATGGTTTCAGATTCTTCCAAAGAACGAGTTTAGGTTTCAGACGCAAACATTGTTAATCGTCAAATATAAATAGCGAAGGTCGCCAAATCTGGATTCCAAGGGTCAAAGTGCAACAGAGGCATGGAACAAAACGATATTGGACAAGGGAACAACGGCGTCGTATTGATGGGCGGCATAAATGGCCCGATTTGATTTGTCCGAATGTGTAGAAGTTGAAGTCAGCACAGCACTCTGCACTGTACAGTGACTGGGAGAGTGGGCCTGGGATACACGTGTCAAATACTAAATAGTAAAAAGAATGTGTATGACTCGATGAGTCGGTGTACATATAAATAAATAAAAACTTATTGTTAGCATTTCCTTCATTTAAATTTATATTGTTTAAAATATTCAAATTTTCTACCTCCATTTTCCTCTTGCTCAAAATAAATAAATAAATACAATGTAACTTCATATAAGTGTTCTATAAGACAACTGTTACCATAATAAACTTTTGACAAGTGGTTCGTCTATATGATAACTTCGCTAAGCACATGGTCAAAGTATTTATAATTACTTCAATAATTAATTCTCTTTTAGCTAATAACTTTTGAACATTAATTATTCTCAATTATAATATAATATCCGTACTTATTCTAAACTTGACATTAGATGTGAACTCTACCTATATAATGTATTAGGTGGAATTCACAATATATGCAGTCAGATTTTTCCAATTTTAAAATTTAGAGAAATATTTTTTGTATA
Source organism: Pterocarpus santalinus (assembly GCA_031439595.1). Taxonomy (NCBI): domain Eukaryota; kingdom Viridiplantae; phylum Streptophyta; class Magnoliopsida; order Fabales; family Fabaceae; genus Pterocarpus; species Pterocarpus santalinus. The sequence goes on from CM062532.1 coordinate 68,685,288, forward strand.
TTCACTTTTTCTTATATAATTGATATCCTTTTTTTATTTTTTTTTTCTCCATTTATTTTTGCATTTTTTTATTTTTTTATAATTTTTTTATTTACTTTATGAGTAAAATTAAAAAGTGTCCCACTTTAAAATGGTAAAAACAACAACAATCTAAAACTTAAGTCGTAATAATGCGATGTGTGCTTTTGTCTGGTACACTTGTCCCATTGGCGAAGTCGTGTGTAACGTGAATTTTTGCCTTTTATAGGTTGCATTATATGTTTGGTATTTTGGAATGGGGTTGGCCAATTGATATTTGGCAACGTAGGTACATGGTGCTTGGCGCATGACCATTGGCAGGTGGTGGGGTGGGGGATTGTGGTGGCGTACAAATTGTGTGTGAATGGAGTCGCTGTAGCAGTCGCTTTCCTTCATGAAGAAGGGTTTTCCTTTCTCATTGGTTAAGATATATACCAAAGGGAAAAAAATGAGGTACACATGTACAGTGTCGTATTGAGAATCGGAATCAATCGGGATTGAGAGGTATTACTTGTAGTACTCAACTTTAGGCACCCGTAACACCTACTCATATGTTTGGAAAAAAAATTATAAAAAAAAGAAAAAATAAAAAAATAAAAGAAGAGAGGAGAAAGATAGAAATAAGAGTACTGTGTGTTTGAAAGAAAAAGTGATACAGAAAACTTTTCCATCGAGATTTTGTTGACGCCATCAACGATTTGCCGTTTAGGACGCCTCACTCTCACTCACGCGCTGCCACTGTTCATCTCTTTCGCGTGCATTTAACTTGTGCTTCTATCGGGAAAAGCTACTTTGTTTTCATCTCATGGCTATATAATCCAGTACAACCGACAAATTAACCTGGGAGCCATAGGTGCTGTATGACAATTCTGATAATTACTATATATATATATACTGGACAATCTGATTATTAGCGTTATTTGTTGATATCTAATTGGCTAATTGCCACATTCTGACTGAAAACATAATCGATAAACGAAAAATACTTGTGTACTCCTGGAGGAAATACTTTATCTTCTCCAGGTAAATTTCAACCATTAGATGCTAAAAAGTATAGAGAGAAAACATATTAAATAATCAAATAAATAGTTTATATATTGTGTGGAGGAAGAAATGTCTTATTCCCTGGAGTAAGGCAGAATAACTCTTGGTAAACTATGAAGCATGAGTGCGCCATTTTTGTCGAAGCACCTATACCAGATACGGCGAGGGTCCGAGTATGACGAGGATATATTGGGATATGCCCAGGTATGTATTATTTATTTATTTATTTTTTAATAATTGGGTACGGCTGGAGTATGATTGCGATACTAGCTAATCAAAATTACATCATTTTATTTTAATTTTTGAAAAAAAAATTGGTCCAAAAAATACGGTTTTTTATTTTTAATATGGTGAATGGACGTAATATATACAAGAATATGAGTTTATAGGTGAAAATATATGAATATGGGACTCAAAAATCGCCCGTGGCGATTTTACTTTTTCAAAAAATGCCAATAGCCATTTTTACTTTTTTCTGGTACGGTGCACGGAAATACATGATTTTTTTTTTTGGTTTTTCAAAAACCACCAATGACAATTTTTGCTTTTAAAAAAAACTCTTGCATTATGAAAAACCGCCATTGGCAGTTTTTCTTCAATTACCATATTTTCGTAATTCACCCCAAAATCCCATATTTTGGTATATATTATTTTTAAAAACCATATAAAAAAAAAAGACCCGCTTTCATAATCCTATCCACCCTCCCCCACTTTCATTTTGGCTCAAAACGTAGAGCCCCTCAACATCGCATCACTATTTTCCTTCTCACCAAGTTCTCACCCACTACCACTCATCTCCTCCCACTGCTCCATCGCCCGCAACCATGACCATGCAATAGGACCCAATAGGAGCGACGGTGACAACCCACAGCAGTGGCAGCAACCCAATAGCAGTGGCAGTGACCCCAACAACAGCAGCGACCAACCAACAGCGGACGGCAACTTTGCGAGCTGAAGACTTTCTCCTCCAGTGACTAGCGATAGTGGTTTCTTCTTTTCGGCCTTCTCAGTTAGTGGGTAACTGGGTTTTAACATTTTTTTTTTCATACTATTTGAGTAAGTGTATTTCTCTACTGTATTTATGTCATTTAAGTGAGTGTTTAACAGTTTTAGTTTTTACTATATGAAATTTGTCAAAGTTATATATATATATATATATATATATATATATATATCCATCCCTTAGTTTTTACAAAAATTTTGTACCTCATACTTGTATTTGTGTGTGCAACATAATTGGTAAATGTTTTAAATTTTTAAATTATGAATATGACCTCCAAAAATAAAAAATAAAAAAAAGGAAGACAATATTTTTATCCCTGAAAATACCCTCTTGATCCGGATTTGAATCTTATGGAGTTACGAAAGAATAATAAAGCATCTTAATCTTAAAAGTATAATTATTTTTATGAAAAATAATTATTATAAATGTAATTAAGACATGACAACCTACAAACTAAGATCTACGTATGCTTCGAGCCAGAATGTTAGCCTCTAATTGAAAGCCAATGCGTTCAATCTTAGGTATTGTTGTACAGAGTTCTTTTGTTAGAATCTTATTCAGTTATTTTTTTTATTTCTGGTTTTAGTTTTACAAAGAGTATATTTCTTTCGTTACATCCTTCTAATTGGTTGCCTAAAAATTCTTCTAATTCAAAATTCCATTTATATGTATTAAATAATTTTTGGATATTGTGTAAGTTACAATTTATGTCATTGTAAGTGAATTTTGAATTATGAAAATTTTTAGATTAATTATTTGGAGAATATATCAACACTTAGAAATGAAAAAATGCTAGGCTAGATTTTAACTTAAATAGCATTGCTATGTATTTCAAAAAATAGCAAGAGCCTAAACCTAATATTTGACATAAGCTTTTTTTAGGCCTTAGCCTGAATCTTTTTAAAAGTCATGTGACTCAAAAGCCATCCAGAACTTAATTACACTTCCTCGGTGAAATAGTTGGGCAAAATAGTTAATAGAACAGCATAATAACCCAAAGTCGCCATCAGCGTTACTGGTCATGCAATTCCTTCATTAAAAACTCATGGCAAATGGTCCTGCAAAAGGCATCTAGATCTTTGGTTTTCTAAGATATTTTCTAACACTTTACCTTTTAAGGTGTGTTTGATTTAGAGGTAAAAAATGGGGATAAATTTTTATGAATTTCATTTTTCACTAAAATAATATTTCGTATCTTCTTTAAGTTGTTGTATTATTAAAAAAAATACTTTTACATATCGGGAAAAAAAAAGTATTATTGTATCTAAACGATCTTTTTTTTAAAATACTTTGCATCTTCTAAATGCTTGAAGGTCATGCAAAACAAAATTTATGATAGCTCTGAAGACAGCTCAGTGCACCTTTCATATAATTGCATTGTATTTCATGATGTTGTTACAGTGGCCTCATGCATTGATTATTTTAGAGCTAGATACATTCCTTGATCGTGTAATGTAGTTGCAGACCACCTTGCCCATTTTGCTAAATACGTGGGGGCAAAGTCCTGGCTTGCTGCTGCACCTCAGTGCATTGTAGAGCTTTTAGCTCAAGATCTTGCTTTTGAATAAACTCAACTTTTCTTTAAAAAAAAAAAAAAAACTAAATAACAAAATCACTTAAAAAAGAAAGCTCATCATTAGACTATGAATATATGATTGCATCGGTTTAAGCTCTCATGAATCAACGGGCAGATATATATATATATAGAATAATTTTGATATAGTTTTATTTGTAAAATTTTTAAAATAGTGTAATTAAATCAAATATTTTTATTAATATAATAATATATAATTAAATGTCTTATATAATTTTTTTATAATGACAATACATAAAAATTAAATCCATATTTTTTTGAATGAGAAATAAAATAAGAGTAATGTTATTTATATCACTTTTTTAGACGTCTTGAGATATCTCTTAAATATTGATTAAAAAAAAATTTAAGACCCACTCTTAATTAATATTTGAAGGACACCTTCTATTGACAGATATCTATAAAAGTGATTGAAATAATATTTCTTATAAAATAATGCGCCTAATGTAAACAAGAACGGAGTAATGAATATGACCCATGAGCAAGTAAAGAGCATAAGATGGTATATTAGTTCTTCACTCAGGCGTTGATCCAGTATAAGGCCCTATCTACTTTTGGTGTTGAAACTAGAGCTACAAAGAGCAGAGGCCCAAACAGAATAGCAAGGCCCCGAAACATGATATAACTTTAGAGATCATATTTTTATTTGGACATAACCATGGACATCATTCATGCATGCCTGTTCAGGACCAGACATGGGCCACCTAAACTAGTTTCCAACTTCCCTTGTTCATATGGACCAAATCTGAAAGTGGAGGTGCAACAGCCCAATAAGGGGGAAGAAGGCTACGGGCAGGTAAGCTTGGCAGCTTCATGAGCAGCACCATTGCTTTCTCCAGTTTGGCAACAAGGACTACATTTTTCCAAGTCATATTTCGACTTTCGTCAACTTGCTCAATCAATATGGACTGTCTCTTTGAGGACTATGTCTTATGTATCGTGTATGGGCCTGTAAGACCCAAACTAATCGTTTCTGGGCCTATAACTTGCGATGGTACTAATCCAAGCCATTTACTGCCGCCCTCCCGCTAGACATTTTCTTTCTCTCTTTATAGTAAAACTTCAGCATTTTAAGATTTGTTTATTTGACTTAATATATATTAAATCTACACAAAAAAGTCGACTAATATAATTTCATGCAATTTTGTTTAAAATATCATTTTGGCATTGCATAACGAAAGCAAAATGATAGAATAACTGCAGTTCCATTTTTGAAAAATATGAATTACTACTTATTAAAATTAAACTTATAAGCAATAAAAAGTTCTTTTTAAGAACGAATTCCTACAATTTTTTTTTGAGGTATGTTATTATTTGAACATACCTAGCAGGCTAACGCATTTCCATCTGTCCAATACTTTCGAAAATGTTTCCAGCGCTCTTTCCACCATGATTTGTGCATCATATTCTTTTTTCTTTTTATTTGGGCAGGTCCCCTCCAACTTCTGAAAAAGTTTCTGATAGTAGCACTCTCTCTACCCCGGTTTATGCTTTATAATATTTAATTAATTATAATGTCTATGCATTGATAATATTTAATGAATTCAATTATTTAATTAGTATTTTTTATTGATTTAATTAGTATTTAATATCTATGCATCACAAATTCACAAATTGCAATTCGAGATTAAAGGGGGGCAAAAATAAAAAAAATAAAAAAAGGACCAGCACGAAATAAATAAATGAAATAAAAATACTGAAAAAATGGCTTGCGAAGTTTTCGTCCCCCTGTAATACCCTCTCTGGTCGTACTCGCTCAATCTCACTCAGGTTCAGGGTTTTAGGCCTCTCGCCTTCCTCTTCCACCCTATTATTATTATGTTCCCGCTCGCCACTCCCACTCGGGCCTCACCCATGGACTCCCTGCGCCACGCTCACCAATCGCTCCACCTCTCACTCAATCACCACTGTCCATCATTCCCCACGGCCTTATCCCAATTTCCAGCTTCCCTCTCTTTCGGTTCCCTACCACCGCCGCAATTCCCTTCTTCCTCTACGTCGTCGTTTAAGTCCTCATCCATCAAAGCCTCATCTTCACCCTCCCAAAACGACCCCGCGTTTCGTAAACCCCAACAAAACGACAACCTCCTCTCCCGCCTCCTCCAAGCCCTAAACCCCCTCCTCTCCCCCGCCGTCGAAACCACCTGCATCGTCGTCGCCGCCACCGCATTCTTCTTCATGCGCTTCCACCACAAGCCCGTCATCGCCGCCCCAATCGCCCCACCTCCCGCCACCGCCGAGTCCTCCGCCACAGAATCCGACGCTCCGAACGAAGATAAGGAACGCGAAATCGAAGCGCACTTGAACACCAACCCCAACGACACCGAAGCACTTCGCACCCTCATGGAGCTGAAGATCAGGGCGCGCAAAATCGACGAAGCGATTCGCGTCATAGAGAGGCTCATCGAGCTCGAGCCCGAAGAGTTCGAGTGGCCCCTTCTGAAGGCACACATGCACGTCTACAACGACGAGAGCGAGCTCGCACGCAACGTGTTCGAAGAAATCCTCAAGAAGGACCCGCTCCGCGTTGAAGCGTACCACGGCCTCGCCATGGCGACTTCGGAATCGAAGGAGCCATTGAAGGGTTTGCTGAAGAGGATCGAGGAGGCGACGGAGCAGTGCAAGAAACAGAACAAGAATTCGGAGGTGAGGGACTTCAGGCTCTTGATCGCGCAGATTAAGGTGATGGAGGGAGAGCTTAACGAGGCCCTGAAGGCTTACCAGGAGCTCGTGAAGGAGGAACCCAGGGATTTCAGGCCTTACCTGTGTCAGGGTATTATATACACCTTGCTGAGGAAGAAAGATGAAGCTGAGAAGCAGTTCGAGAAGTTTCGGAGGCTTGTTCCGAAGAACCACCCTTACAAGGAGTATTTCGAGGAGAACATGTTTGCCACCAGGTTTTTCTCCCAGAAGCTTGAAAGGGAGGGAGCTGGTGCCAGGAGCTGATAAAGAATGACTTGCGTGGTGGATAATAGTAATGGGTTTTTGTTCCTTTTTCCTTTTTAGTTCTCCTTGGGTTTTTGGTCAAATGCTGTTGGATAGTGTAATCCAGGTGTTACTGTAGGTGATTAGTGTAATAGTTTTCATTCATAGCGCTGTTTTCTGGTGGATATTGATAAATTGAATGAAGAAAAGCTGTTTTGATGGTGGAAAAAATCAAACTAAGTATTGCTCTGTTTTTATGGTATTATGTTATGTTTGGATTCTGACCTTGGTTGTGTATCCTTCTATACAGTGGAATTTCTTCCAGTCTTTTGAGAGGTAGAAGAGCCTGGACATATTAATTCAGCAACAACAGCAATATATGATAATAGTAACACTACTGTATATTGGAACACTTTCCTGAGCAAGAATGTAGGTTTTGAAAATGATAATTTGGTTGAAAATTGCATACCCTATATCTTTTGTACCTTGCAGGTGGCGGTGGTATTGTTGGAGAATAACATAATGGAAGCAGAAGTCTTGTTGAAAATCTTGTTAATTATTATGAATTGACATTCTGGTGTTGTTGGAGAAATCTTGTTTGATTTCCATTTTTGTGGGACGACATAAGGCTTGCATCCAAGATTCCAAGTATGCTCATTCTAGTTTGGCACTCTAACCAGCTTGAATGATGGATATGAATCTATCTATCATGTGGCATGTTACATATATCTTTCTACATGTAGCTTTTCTTGACTGTACTGAAGTATTTGCTCTTGTTTCATCATCGGGAGCACACTGAAAGGTTCCTTTTTGATTTATCATCTATCTATGTTCTTACCTTTAGATTGAAAGTTGCATGAGGGTAATGTAGTATGTCCTGTTGAGGCCATTTGATTTTTAATCTTATGTGAGAGAGGTCAAAGGTATCTCATGTATTTCTTAGGATATAATATTTATACCAGTCGGTCATGAAATTTATACAAGATTGTGAATTGCTATGGCTCTGTTATCAAGCGTTAACTGATTTGCCTAGTTCATCTGCTGGGCTGATTCCATGAAGGAGGTGCTTTATGGTTTGGACAATATCTTCTCAATCTTCTCAAGTTGTGTGGTGGTCATGCTGGGTTACAAGTTGCAACTGCATTTTATTCTCTAGTGAAAATAGCATAAGCTAGTAAAATTTTGTTGGCCTTGTCGCTTTGCTTCTGTCTTTTGTGCCTTCTAATTTCATCTTTATGCTGCTATTTGGAGTAAGGCACGTTTTCTTTTTCTTCAGATTCTCTTCAGATGATATTTTATTTGGCAAAGGCAGTCTGTTAAATTTATAAAGCACTATTTCCTATGGTTTCCTAATTCACAATGAAAGCATTGATGGAAATTTTAGGATTTTAGGAGTTATAGGCGTTAGACTGGTAGAAAAATGACCTAAATATAGCCTATGTTGCTTGCTTAGTTGGTCTACTGTCACTTCAAATTGTTTGTAGCCAAGTGTAATTTGTTTAGCTAGCCTGGATGGATTTAGCTTGTGCATATTCACGCCTTTTTGTGTATTAATAAATGATAAATTAAATGGTATGTAACTGGTTACATGGCACACCTTCATTGGTGTTGGCAAACCATTCCCATCTTGTTGCTGGATATCCTGATTGTCAGTGGTGTAATCGGTGTGTTTAATCAGCTTACATCAACTCGCTCCCTCTTAAATTGCTACTACACTTGCTATAGGTCAATGATAGGGTAACTGTTGTGGTTTTCTTGCTGTATATCTGTTAGCTAAGATAGCAAGAGTTTCACATTTAGATTTTGATTGCATTGAGGGGGCGGGACGTTTGGCAAATTGATAATATCAGGTGTTGCAACTACTCAGACATTATACTTTATGGTTGAGTTAGAAAAATATACACCTTGAATTTTCAGAATTTGAGTGAATTCGGGTTGAACTGACCTAGATCTTATGAAGTAAATACATTAAAGGTGCTGGACAACAAAGAAATCAGTGGAGTGCCATGGAAATCATGGTATCTTGGGTCAACATCTCTTATCTGTTGGAAGTAAAACACGAAATATGAGTTTTGGAGGTTTCCAAAACTGTAAAATGAGATGTTGGTTGCCTCCCAAATGTTTCATTGAATATGAGATGTCCTGTGTTTAACTCCTATTCTTCTTCTCTTGCCTTTTTTTTAAGAGAGAGAGAGAGGTTGGTTTATTTGTACCAGTTACAAGCCTATTTGAAATTGAAAAATGTTTTTTGAACATTCTATGTATAGACATAATATATTTATGTAAGTGTGGGTGAATATCGAGGTGCATATGTATCGAGATAAGGTAATAGATTATATATTTATATGAAAGGGTGTTGTATTTGGATGTTCCACCCTGATATACAAATAATATAGCTCTTTGAAATTATAACAAAATAATAATTAAACTAGAGATCTTGTAGTTAAAAGGTCAGCTCAGTTGATAAATGGTATTGTCGCATATAAATGTGCATTAGGACAACCTTGGGGAGATGTATTCGACTCTCTCATATAAAATTCTAAAACCGTTTGATCCCCCTCTCTCTCTCTCTCTCTCTCTCTCTCCAACAATAAAAAAATAAAATAGAGATCTTATTGTTGGTATGACGTGATTGATCCTTTTTTTTTTTTTGTGGGGACTCAGATCAATTTGTTAGGTAGCGTTTGGTATATTACCTATTGCGAATAATGTAGATTATCACTTAGAAAGATTGCTTCTTTTTAAATTGCTGATAATATTAAATACAGTGTTTGGTATGTATAGGTAATCTAAGTGGTAATTCACATTATTTTGTTTGATATATCAAAAAAATTATTAGGTAATATATGTATTAAATTAATATTATTATTATAATGATAATAGTAATAATAAATAGTTTATTATTATTATTATTATTATTATTATTATTAAGAATGAGAAATTTTAATTATTAATTATGATTATAATAGTTAATTTTATTAATAATTATTATTAAAAAAATTTATATTATTAATAATTAATTATTAACATAATTAATTATTAATATAATTAATATCTAATCATAATAATAATTATAATTATTATTAAAAATGAATCATGATAATATTAACAATAATAATATTTATTTTTAATAATAGTAATAGAAAAATTGTCATATTGGTGATAATCCACATTATCACCTTTCAAAGGGATAATCCACATTACCACATTGGTGGTATTACCTTAGAAATCTGAATTAGCAGTAATATTGTCCAACCAAATAAGGTAATATTGTGAGTCCAGATAAGTTAATCAAACATTATCAATAATTCAAATAGATTACCTCATATTAAATGCTATCTTTAAATTAAGGCCACCTTTTTTTTTTTTATTTGATCAGTAGTTAAGGCCATCTTCAAACATCCACAAAGAAAGATCCTTGTCTTGATGGGCTGCAAAAATTCATAACTCCAGTAACGTTGTCATTTTTTTTTTTTAATTTTCGCTTGGACAGAGGGATTAGGATCGTTATAGCCTAATAGGCATTTGAAAGATCTTTCTCTTGTTAACGAAAACCAAAAAGATCTTTCTCTTCAGACCCATAACTACATAGAGGTGGGTAATGGGCCACGATAGGATTGAGTTAGTCTGTACTTTACATGAGTCACAAAAAATTATCAACCCGGACTTGGCCTGGGGATTAGCTTATGTTTTAAAACATTTTTCTTTTTAATAATTATTTTTAACTTTTGAACTTCAGTTAAATATTTGAATTATTAAAATTACCTGAGTTTGAATAAGGGTTAATAAAACAAAAAAAAATGATTAAATGAATATTTCTTTAAAATAAAATGCAACTTATTCAATTCACAAATTGAGAGGATTGATTGGGCTCATAAATTGGCATTCAAATTTTACACTTTATTTTAAAGCATGCGCGTAGGTTGTTAAATAAGTCAGCCCATGGATTATGGTCTATTTACTCAGCTTTATACACTAAGTAAAGCTTTTGTCTCAATCATCTTTCCATCTTTAATCTTCCTCGCGGCTGATGTGTATTTATTTGATCGTAATGGGTGCGTGGTTGATTCTAGCATATGGTTTTTGCATCCTTTTTTCTTACTATTTGAACTGGTACCAACATTGTTGTAGATTTAAATTAACCCTGGTTAAAATCTTTTTCATCTTGCTTTAGGAGCCAAGAATTGAGTTTGTAATCACATTTAAATACACTCTTGCACCGGTCACGCTGGTCTACTCAATCTAATTTCAAATCAAATACAGTGATTTTCACCCGAAGGGGGGAAAAACAGAAGAAAAAAAGTGGTTTTTTGTAAGGAGGAAGAGAGGGGGCGGGGTCGGGGGAGCTTGAGGGATAAAATCAGATAAAGATTTTCAAATTTTGTGTTATTTGCCCTCTTCAGCAATTAAATAGAACTTTTGTCCCCTCGCAGGATTGCAAAAAAGGCCTTCAAAATCAGATAATCCTTTTTATCGTCTGTTTTATTATTATCTTTATCGTTATTTAATAGCTTATCTAATTTGATTATAGATGAGTTCAGTTGTCTTTTATTCAAAATATCTTCATCAAATTGCTCAAAATGTACCCCAAAAAAAGTTGAAGTTTCCTAATACTGGTGATTTGGTGTCATGACTACAATGCCCAGGTGTAATTATCACCAACCAAAGTCAGGAGCTTATACTCGTCAAAAAGTTTATTACCCCATTCAAAAGTCATAATTGTTTGGACTTGGGACCTACACGGCTTTAATTAAGCAATTTGCTTTAAGCTTTTACTTGTTTATCTAGGTTTAAAAACCATTTTTTGTGGAAAGATATTTTGTATATGATGCGCTGGAGCTTAACCTTTTAGATCCAGTAACCAATCACGCAGTGATTTCTCTATGTCCTCATAGTCCGTGTCTTAATTTGGCAAATAAACATTACATTGTCAGCACTGTCAACCATTTTGAGCCAACAACTAGCTTGGCCAGCCTTTGAGTGGATTGCATATTCCCAAATATCCTATATGATCTAAATTACTTGTATGCTCGAGAATTATGGAGAAACAAATATGTGTGAGAGTATATTTTAGAGAATAGAGTGTAAACTATCATGAAACACTTTATACAAGATGCACTATTATCGTATAATAATCCGTATCATAAAGTTAAAGATGAGCCGGTATGATTCAGCTTGTCGGTGCGTGGTGGGGCTCCAAGGCCTCGGGCCTTCACATCATCACATGCTTCTAAGAATAGTCATTTGATTAAAGGAGATAAACCCTTTATAGAAGCTCCGGAATCATTATGACGCCACACTATTTCTTTAGGTAACTTTAATCTAAAGTTGTTGGGGACAAATGATCTTTCTTGTTGTGATGTCTTTTCAATTTTCCTTTGGATCCATTAATTAACTAGACACTGAAACCAAAGGTGCCCTAAGCATGAAATATGAAGCAAAATACGGGACTAGAGTCACCGGACAGTGCACATTTATGCTATGGCCACTCAAGTCCATCATCTAAGTAATCCCCAGTTTGGCCTCATGATTTGTCAGCCACCACATCTAAGTTGTCCATGTAATATATATTTTGCCAATAATTCTATCCCATTGAACATAGACTTTGGAGTGGAGAAAAGGTGGATTTATGTATAGTCCTTTCAAGCACTGATGGGATCAAAATATTTTGCTCACTGTGGACTCATGAAACGTTTACTCCGCAATCACACTTAACTTAAGTGAAGATAAAAGTTAAAAGAGATGAAGGTGTAGAGGCTTGCCTTGCCTTTTGACTTGCATGTGTTGAATTCAAATATTCACCACTCTATCTATGTTCACTATCCTTTTAGACCAAGGCTATGTTACACCAGATAAAGTGTGGTGCACCACACACCAACATATCTAATAGTCAAGATTTAAGAGCTATTTATACACTTATGTCTTATAAGAATGCCCATTTTCTCTTTTAAAACTCCCACCCAACTAGACCACTTACTTCAGCATGACACCATGTTCCTCGCTGTCGACTGCCACATTAGGTTCGTAGCCTCCTCCATTGTCAGCGCCCATATCTACCTCAAGTATCAACTCGCCGGTGAGGACCTCAACACCTTCATCTCCCTCATTGCCTCGGCTGGACCATTTGATATGTAAGAATGCCCCATCTCCTTTTCCGCCACCATCATCATAAATGAAGAAAGACAACGCTGATTGCTGAGAATAATGAGGCCTGCTTGTGTAACTATTGAACTTGACTCTGATAATTAGTATTGTCTAATACTTAATTCATGTAAGCAATTCAAATAAATGTCTAGTCCTATATATCTTCAAGTATACAACTTATTCACAAAATGAAGCAAGAATGTAGAAGAAATTGAGCAAGAGTAAGCCAGTGAAAAGCACGAACGAAATCATCATTGTGGGAAGGAACGAATTCATGGTTCCAATATGTTATGTCATGAAACGTTGCACTTGTCTCTGACGACTAAGAGTTTCCTTCTTCTACAGTGCCAGGTGAATCATTCTTGTCAAGATTTTTCTTTCCTAAGACAAAACCTGTAGACACATAAGGTGTGAGGTCAAAGTAAAGCATCATATCTATTAACAGTTGTATATCAGTTTGTATAGTAGTTAAACTTTCATATTTAATTAAGCCACGTGCAGATTAGTTAGTTAGGACAGTTGTGGTTTGTTAGTTATGCTAGTTGTGTTTTGTTACTGATAACAATTAGTGAGTCGATGTATATAAGTCAGCTTTTTACATTCTTTTAGTTCAATCAAATCAGATTCAGAATTTTCATTTCCTTCTTCCCTTCTTTTTTCTCTCGAATTCTTCATCTCTTACATGGTATCAGCGGCATAATCGTGCTGCACACTCTGATCTCTTTACCTTTCGGTCCTCCACAAAATGTGAATGTTTTGACCGATCCGAACAGCGTTTTCTTCTTGCATCCTAGCGAGAATCCTAGTCTACTATTGGTGAGTTCTCTGCTCTTTGAAATGAATTACCATGCCTGGTCCAGAGCCATGGAGCCATGACCATGGCTCTCGTGTCCAAAAATAAGTTAGGTTTTGTCGACGGAGCCATACCGAAGCCTGAACTGCAAGATCTACTGTGGATTCCTTAGGAGAGGAATAATAAAATGGTGTTATCTTGGATCACATGATCATTGTCACCTGAGATCTATCAAAGTGTCCTTTACATGAATCAAGCCTCAGCTGTGTGGAACAATCTGAAGCAACGATTCAGTCAAGGCGACATCTATCGAATTGCCGATCTCCAGGAGCAGCTCTATGCCTTGAAGCAAGGAACTCTCATGGTCACAAGCTACTTTACTCAGTTGACGAGCCTTCGGGATGAGTTGGAAATGTTTCGACCAATTAGGTGTTGCCAGTGTTTGATTTAATGCTCTTGTGGCCTGTATCGAGATCAAGACTATGTCATTTGGTTCCTGCGAGGTCTGACTGAGCAATATGTACGTGGTAGGTCTCAAATCATGTTGCTGGATCCTTTGCCAGATATCGACAGCATGTTTTCAATGGTTATTCAACAAGAACTCCAGCTGAGCAAGGATATGGTAGAGGAGTCCAAGATCTTGGTGAATATGAATACCGAAAACTTGAAGTCTGTTGGTAAAGGCAGATTCACAGGGAAGAATAAGGTGTGTTCTCACTGTGGTAAACAATGCCATACCATAGAAGTTTATTACAAGAGACACGGTTATCAACTGGGTTTCAAAAGTGGACTAAAGGGAAAAGCATCTGGCTCGATGAATTGTGTTAGCACCGAGGATCCTGAGGAACTTGATGAGCAGGATCAGGATCAAGACCAGGAAGATCAGAGATCTTCTGGTGAAGTTTTTACTCCTGAGCAATATCAAGCCATTATGGCCATTCTTTAGCGGAGTTGCACCACTGCCATCAATCATCTGAGCACTACTGCAGCCCCTTCCAAGTCTCACTTAGGTTATCTAAATCATTTTATTTCAAACTATGTCTCAAATTCTTTTTGGATCCTTGATTTAATGCAACAAATCATGTTTGCTACTCCTTGAATCAATTCTCTCTTTATAAATCAATCTATCTTATTAATGTTAGGTTGTCAAATGGTTCTTGTGTCCTGGCTTCACATTCTGGTACAATACATTTTTCAGATGATTTAATTCTTACAAATGTGCTTTATATCCCTGAGTTTACCTTTAACCTCATCTCTATCACCAAAGTCACTCATTCATTATCTTGCCAGTTGATTTTCTCTCATATCACTTGTCTCATACAGGAGAGGCATTCCCCGAGATGATTGGGTCAGCTGAAGTTTGAGATGGCCTATACATGATGAGTTCATCTTGCAACATCTCTATTCCCCGTAGTTTTGTGAATAATATGGTTGTAACCACCAGTAATGCATGGCATTTTAGGCTAGGCCATTTGTCAGATCAGAAGTTAGGAATACTTTGTAAACAATACCCATACATTTCACATTTGAATAAAAAGGCATGTGATATTTGCCCCTTAGCAAAGCAAAAGCGTTTACCTTTTACTGATAGCACTTCACATTCTTCTCATCCTTTTGACATTGTGCATATGGACATTTGGAGACTGATTTCTAGTCCGTCCATTCACGGTCACCATTATTTTCTCACTGTGGTTGATGATTTCTCCCGATACACTTGGATTTACCTCAGGAAACACAAATATGAAGTGTGCCATTTGGTAAAATCATTTGTATCCATGGTTCTCACTCAATTTAGTACTAGAGTCAAAGTCATCCGATTCGACAATGGTGTTGAATTTTCTCTAAAACCTTTTTTTTTAGAATCATGGAATCATCCACCACAGCTCATGTGTTGAAACTCCCCAGCAAAATAGGGTTGTTGAGTGCAAGCATCAACATATTTTAAATATTACTAGATCGCTTCTTTTTCAATCTCACATTCCCAAACTGTTTTGGAACTTTGCTATTTCACATGCTGTGCATATTATCAATTGCATTCCTAGCTCATCACTGAACATGGAAATGCTTTTCTATCACCTTTATAATAAACACCCTGCTCTGCATACATTAAAAATTTTTGGCTGCCAAGCGTACGCTTCCATTCTTTTGGTCAAGCGCGAGAAGCTTGATCCTCGAGCTTGGGAGTGTGTTTATCTTGGTCTGCAACCTAGTACCAAAGGGTACATCCTCTTTGACATTAAAACTAGAGAGATCTTTATCTCCTACAATGTTCATTTTCGTGAATTTTCTTTTCCATTTGCATTTAACACACATGCCTTGGATCCTGTGATCCCACTTGTGTCAACCCATGCATCATCTACTTATGACACTATACTTCCCCCACCTATCACACATACACCAGCCCCCACCCATTTATCAACTAAACATTCTACCAGACCCATAGGGCTCCTAGATATTTACAAGACTACCATTGGAATATGGTCTCTGCTTCCTTAGTTGATCCAATTTCTATCACTAAGGATTTGCCTCCAGGTATTTCTTATCCCCTGTCCAATTTCCTGTCCTATTCTCGTTTATCTCCTTCCCATAAACAGTTTACTCTTGTCATATCTACTTCCCAAGAACCCACATCTTACAAAGAGGCAGTTAAGTGTGACTCATGGAGGCAGGCCATAGCGGCTGAGATAGCAGCTTTGGAACAAAACAACACATGGGTTTTCTCTGACTTACCACCTGATAAGAGAGCAATTGACTATAAGTGGGTGTATAAAGTCAAACACCGAGTTGATGGTTCTATCGAAAGGTACAAAGCTCAGTTAGTCGCCAAAGGCTTCACTCAAATCAAAGGGTTGGATTTTTTCGACCCTTCTCCCCGGTGGCCAAGATGACCACCATCTGATTGCTTCTTGCATTGGCTGTTTTGCTGTGAACCATCTTAGCCAATTTTTGTCTAAGCCTATGAAAGCGCATTACCAGGCAGCCACCCACATCCTTAAGTATTTGAAAGGTTCCCTTGGTACTGGGTTATTCTTCCAAGATGATTCCAAGTTATAGATTAAGGCTTTTCTGTGACTTTGATTGGGCTTCCTGCCTGACACAAGATGCTTTACAACTAGTTTTTGTGTCTTCCTCTGTCACTCCTTGATTTCTTGGAAGTTGAAGAAACAAGCTACGGTTTCTCGTTCCTCCTCAGAAGCTAAATACAGGTCCATGGCAGCAGTGACCTGTGAGATACAATGGCTTAACTATTTGCTTCATGACCTAAATGTTCCCTTTATCACCCCATTCCTCATATACTGCGACAACTAGACAGCTTTCCACATCGCTACCAATCCCACCTTCCATGAACGAACAAAGCACATAGAACTTGATTGCCATGTTGTTTGTGAGAAACTTCAAACAAGCCTTATTTGGTTGCTCCCAGTACCTTCAGCTACTCAAATTGTAGACTTGTGCGCCAAGGCCTTGCCACCAAGGACTTTTTCTGCATTGTTTCCCAAGCTGGGGTTACTTAACATCCACTCTCCAGCTTGAAGGGAGTGTTAACAGTTGTATATCAGTTTGTATATTAGTTAACCTTTCATATTTAATTAAGTCATGTGCAGATTAGTTAGTTAGGATAGCTATGGTTTGTTAGTTATGCCAGCTATGTTTTGTTACTAATAACAATTAGTGAGTCGATGTATATAAGTCAGCTTTGTACGTTCTTTCAATTCAATCAAATCAGATTCAGAATTTTCATTTCCTTCTTCCCTTCTCTTCTCTCTCGAATTCTTCATCTCTTACAATATCAATTATCATATCATAACCTTTGTTCAAAGCAAAATTAATTAATATATACAAAGGGGAAAAAAATTAATGAGATAGCATCAGTGTTAGCTTAACCTTTGTCACGACCTCGACCACTACCATCGTCTTTTTTGGGTAGCTCCTTTTACCTATGCTGCAGCTCATGCCAGGAAGAGGATGAAGTGTCCTGCATTACTGCAGATGGTGGGTGGTGTTGGGAGCGGCATGGGCAATAATGGCGCCAGCAACAAAGGGCAGCTGGTGTCGCTGAAGAGAATAAGTTTGCTAGCAAAAACAGAGGTTAAGAAACGGTGGAATCCAAGGAGAGAGAGAGAGAGAGAGAGAGAGAGAGAGAGAGAGAGAGAGAGAGAGAGAGAGAAATTTAGCATGCATAGCATGAGATTTGGTGTATCAATATACCATTGTAACCTGCGACCAGATTGTTTAATGTGAGGTGCACCATGCTTTGTCTAATGCATCACAACCTTTACCATCTTTTTATAATTTCTTATTCTTCCAATATTAAATTAAAACAAGTTTTTTCATATATAGATGTAATATAATAACTTATTGACATACTGTGCTTTGTCTGATGCATCACAACCTTGGCCATCTTTTTATAATTTCTTGTTCTTCCAATATTAAATTAAAACAAGTTTTTTCATATATAGATGTAATGTAATAACTTATTGACTATTATGGTCAACAACTTTATACCTTTAAGTACTTTCTTTGTGTGAGGGGAGCTAAGTGAAAGCGGCATTTTAATTTAGCAACTTTTATACACCTACAATTATGGCATGTCTTTGACTGTCAATGATATTGTGGAGAAATGTCTCTTTATGAGTTGCCCTGTGATCAAGCAAAATCGCGTCTGTCCTCTAATAATTTGTAAACTTATGGCTTGCTTTGTATGCACACCACCAGATGGTACGTGTGGGGCTTCCATCAACTGTTTCTTTGCTTTCTTATGGTTGAGATTCTGTACGAGTGAACCTTTTATGACATTTAAAAAAAAAAAAAATGAAAAAGTTCTCATGAAATAGTATTTAGATTTACCATGCTACATCAACATTATCCATTCGTGGCCATAGATTCTTTTTTTCAATAACAGGTCAAACATAAAAATAGGAACATTATTGAATGTGCGTTCTGCGCCAATAAACTGATAAATTAATACAAAACTTATGGCTACAATTTTTTGAATGCAAAATCTACAGGTTTGAAAGTGAAAAAGAAATACATTTTTTTTATTAAAAAAATTTAGGTAGACTTGACACTTATTGTTTTACCAAGATTAGATAGATTTACAAAGTTACTTATCAACAAAATGCACACATTTGTGGTAAAATTTGAACTCGGGTCTTTATAAAATTTGAACTCATTTCTTGCCAGCTATACTAAATATTATTGGCAAACAAATGAAAAACTTCTACAAGACATGTCATATGTAATTAAAATTGTTTTGCAGAGTTAAACCGTGGTGGCGTTGAGCCGTAGACTCAAATCCCTCTGTGGAAACTCAGGCTACTGCCCGAAAACAAAACAAATGAGCGCCTCATCTTGCCAAAACGCAGCATAAGAAAAACGAACGAGATTTTTCTTCTTACAGTGTTACACTTACTATAGTTCTTTCAAAATTAGAAAATTCTTTTGCATCGAGACATCCATTTTGTACTCTAATTTCTAGCCACCATTCATATCTCGTTTTGTTTATATTTAATATTTAATACAAGCGAATGCCGCATAAAACAATCGATTGTGTCCAGTTCCTAAAAGCAGCCTGAAATACATTTGCCAATACCGATAATGAAACAACAACGACTACACGTTTAACTACAAGAAAATAATTAAAAATGACAACATCTAAGATTAACCTTCCTTTGCAGCATGGAAAAAAATTGGTAAGGTTTGGAATAGGACATTTTTATTTTATTTTTTCTTATTATATATAATTTTTTTAATATTACCGGTACAAGCACTTGGATATAGAGGATAAAATGGGGCACAATTAAAAGTTAAACGTCTAATATTAACATCATATTTTCAACTATTAAATATTTGAGTTGGTGCTGACTGAAATTCAAACTTATTATACAATATTGTAACGTCACATTTATTTATGTTAGGTTTATTTCGATTAAAGAGTCTTAAAATATGAGAAAGATAGCTTGGATAGGGAATGAAGGGCAAGCACGTCTTTCAGTTCAAAAAAAAAAGAAAAAAAGAAAAAGAAAGATAAGCACATCTTTTTTTTGTTTTTGGACAAGAATGTAAGCACATATTCAAGAATTAGTTTACAATAGAAAAGACTTTTTCCAAAATAAGTTTACCTTTAAAGTAAAAATCATTTACTCTTAATTCGATAAAGTATATTAAAATCTTAACTTATTAGATGTTATATTAAAATCTTAACTTATTAAATGATTTAAAAATAAATATATTCTTACTTTTTATTTTAGAAATAAACTCACTTAACAAGTTTTTTTATCATTTTTTTATTTAATTTTTATATATTATCAGTGAAAAAATTTTTTATAAACATTTAATCATATATTACCAAATCAGTAAAAGTGTTTAACTTAATTATCTACTATTTCGAAAGTCTTACAAACACAAATTTTGATTAGATAATATCGTAAAACTCGTAATTATTATTATTATTATTTTTGCATATATAACTAGTGAGTCTAACATGATGTTCAAATTGAGAAAAATAAATTTAATTTCTTTTTTTATGTAATTACAATATATGAAGAGCTATACGCCTATGCGATAAGTTGAATTGTTAAATTGAACAAATATAGAGATGTTTAGTGTATTTTATCAATAATTTAATTTTAATATATTATTAGTATTATTAAATAATTTATATTAGCAACTAAATTTTTATTATATTTAAAGTAAATTTTATAAAATTTGAATATTTTAATAATAAAATAATGTATAATCAAATAATACTATAAAAATTTATATTAATAATATATGAAAATTAAATTATTTTATAATTAATCTCTTACGTATATTTAAAATGAATGTTAATACGATTTTGGTATACCAAACACTTTTTAAAAAGTTCACCGCATTTAGTTGACATGTGCAAACGGCCGTTAGCAGCACCTCTTGCCAGTTCTATTTTTATCTCTAAAGAATCCAATGAGCTGAAAAATGTTGAATTTCTCCAAGTAATGTGCTGTAAAAAGTTTTTTAAAAGGTAAATTAGATTTAAAATAAAAAATAAAAACAATTTATCATATATATAATTATTAATTACTTAAAAAATAAACATATATTTTTTACTTACTTATTTGAAAAATAGATTTAATTTCAATTTTTCTTTTCAATATGTTGAATCCAACGAGGAACAAGAACCATCCAGTGTACGTTGACTGCCACATCAAAGCCATCTGGCCACGAACGTGGTGGCTTATATAGTTGACACGTGTGATGTAGTGTGAAGAGATTGTCACACTCACACATGCCACACAGCATACTCGTTGCCCGCGCAGAGCTTCAGCTTGAGGTCGCCAGTGTCAGTATATCGGTATTCGAAAGTTCAAAACATTAACCCCCTCTCTCTCTACCTCTGCGGTATTAAAACGAACCTCCATTATTAATGCCCGCCTCTCTCTCTCTCTCTCTCTCTCTCTCTATACCCAACGCCATCAGTTACTGTGTGAAACACCGAAACTGCAACAAAAATCTGCATTTTCCATTTTCTTTTTAAACTTCTATCCACAGTGCCTGCATTTTTTCTTTTTATAATTTCAGTTGGCTGAAGCTGAGAGCAATGCATCCTAGGGTTTCGTGGCCCCCTCGTGTTTTTTGAACCATCCCCATATATTTAACACTCCGCTAATTTCCTTTCATTTTACGCTTCCTCTCACCACTCATTATGCAGAAATCCCGCTTTACCCGCTCCAACATTGCACCCAGGAATCATCCTCAACTACCTCCTCCTCCTCCTCCAGGTCTCACTTTAACTATATTTAACGTTTCTTACCTGAGCTCTGAAGCTTTGGGCTTTGTGTGTTTTTCCAAATGCAGAGATTCCAAGGTGGATCAAAGTCTTGGTCTCCTTTGTTTCTTTCCTTCTTTTTTTTTTTTTTGGAATTGTGAAATACGCTTTTGAACTTCTTTCTAACTTTTCATGTAGTGCTATGGGTATAATGTCGTTTGTTTTCATCATGAATTTCTCGGGTTATAATGCCTTGTGATGTACAGTGTCTTCTCCTTTGGTCGCTTTCAAAGGCGTTTCTCTTTCCTCACCTTTATCTCATGCGTTAATTGAGCATGAGGCTTTTTCTACTCCTACTACTACCTCAGCTATTTGCCTATTTCTTTTATTATAGTTTATTGTTTCAGTTGTTTGTAACATCTTGCTATTTTTTTTTTTTTTTTTTGGGGTACATCAGTGTCTGATCAGCGGTTTGTGCATTCAAGTAATTTAAAACATTATTTTTGTAATCCCTTCATGCTTAATTAATTCATTCCTTATTTGTGATCATCAATATTTCGTCCTAATATTTTTGTAGAATTCATTTTCAGGAAACAAGAAGGTTCATAGACACAGAAAACTTCCGAGTTTTCCCTCTGATTCTGGCTCTTTTGGTAGTGGAGTTGCAGAGGAAGATTCGGTGAGCCTTTTTTTTTCCTATAAAAAAAAAATCCTTTGTGTTCGTTTATCTGCACTTGGTGGTCATGATTTTCATCGCTGCATTTATGAATGATGACCCAAACTTCCTTAACAGAATGGATTGTTTATTTCTAGTAAGTATCTTATCATCAGTAATAAACTTCCTTATTGTATTCATATATTGCATTTCATGTACCTTATCGATATGTGGTTTTTGTTCTCTAGTAATAAAGTGACAAAAACTGACAGTCACCAGCAACTGGACTGATTTTTGCAGCACTCATTTAAATTGGGGTGGAGATCTTCAAAACAACTGTTTGGAACTCCTATGAAGAAGTTATTAGCTGAAGAGATGACTCGAGAGACTGAATCCAGAACAAGAGGCCCTGGTGTTATTGCTAGGTTAATGGGTCTTGATGGGCCTCCGTTGCAGCTGCCTGCAAATAAGCAACATGAGGGTTCGTCAGAAAGCCATCTACAAAGGACAGCACACGAAGGGAAAACTCGAAGCAGTGAAACCTTATATGAGGGTCGGTCATCTAGGAGAAGCTCAAAGGATCAGATAGAATTTAAGGATGTCTTTGAGGTCTCAGAGATCCCAAAGGTAGAGAGCAGTATGTATTCATTGCATGGGTCAGAAGATTTGAAGATCACTGATGCTGAAATGTCATTCATTGGGCAAAACTTCATGGATGCCGAATGCCGTGCAACTTATCAGGATTTACAGCTTTTGCAGGATTCCCAGGATACACTTGAGGATCTGGACTCTAACGATGATCTTCTGATAAAATACTTTAGGCGGCCAGATTCTGTGTGTAAAGAGCATCTAGATGATCTGCAAGAGTCTCCTCTCCAATCACATTTTGGTCACATACAGGCCATGAAATCATCAGATGGTGACTTCAGATGGAAGTCAGATAGGGAGATGACAAGGTTGAATCACAATAGATCCAACCAGAAGCATCATGATGGTTATCCTTGCCATAGTGACAGAAGACATGCAATGCATAGGTCGCCAAAATCATCGAAGCTTCAGCTTAAGGGTAGACACAAACCTGATGCATTCCCCACAAGGATTGTTATCCTAAAGCCTAATCTTGGAAAAGTGCAGAATGCTGCCAAAGCTGTTTCCTCACCTTGTGCTTCACATACTTTTCTGTCAGAGTGTGGAAAGCTCACTGAATTTTCAGATGTCAGATTTAGGGACATTGAACTGAATCAAAATAAAAATGTGCCTGATACTGTCTGGCATTCAAGGCAAAATTCTTTGGAATCTAGAGAAATTGCAAAGGAGATCACTAGCCAAATGAAGAATAGTTTGAATAATGGTTCCATGATCTTTTCATCTTCTAGATTTAGAGGATATACTTGGGATGATAGCTTCTGTAGTTCTTCTGGGAATGAAACTCCAGAGGAATCAGAGGTAACAGCTGTAATTTTGGGAAACTCCTTTGACATAAGTAATACTACAAGACCATCATCCCATTCAAGTGGATCATCTGTGAGTAGAGAGGCAAAAAAGAGGTTATCAGAGAGGTGGAAATTGACGCACAAGTCTGAACAGGGCCAATCCATCAGCAGGAGCAGTACGCTGGCTGAAATGCTTGCTATCCCTGATAAAGAAACAAAAGCAGCAAATTTTCACAGCATGTCTTGCGGGGAGTGTTTCCATGATAAACTTGCTAGCAATAGTAAACTTGCTGGGTTGGTTGAACCATTGGGTATAAGTAGTAGGGATGGCTGGAAGGATGGGTGTATTGGAAGTTTACCAAGGTCAAAGTCTCTTCCTGCTTCATCTACTGCCTTTGGAAGTGCCAGAACAATCTTGCACCATGAAGCACTTCATAATGATCGATATACGATGCCAAAGGATACGTTGAAACGGGAAAGGGGAAAAGTAGTGAAGTCTCGGTCTTCTGCTCATTTTAATCAGAGACGGTGTGTCAATACCAGAAGCTCAAGGTCTGCTCATAAAAAGTCTTGGTCGTCTCATTCCTCAAACATAGAAAGTGATGCTTCTTCGCCGGACTTACTTACAATTCCAAATAAAGTGAAGATCAGTCTTCAAGGATATTCAGCCAAGCAAGAAGTTTGGCCCACAAATGAAAATGTAGCTGCGATCCTCCGAGATATGAGTGCAGTTACAGAAGGTCTTGCGAATGTCACAAATGAAAATGTAGCTGGGGCATCTCAGTTTTCTGATGAGGTGCTTCCTGAGTTATCTTCTTGTGTTTTGATCAAAGATGACACTAATGCTGTTGACGGAGACAAATTAATGCAGGAGGTTAAGTTTCTAGCTCTTTTAATTGGTATTCTAATGATATCCCTATTGTCAATATGAATGCTGTGAATGTGAGCACCTTAGTTCTACTTAACAGACCCCCACTCACCATAAACGGTAAAACAATGATCTGGATCATCTTAAGTTGATATTCATCCTGTATCACATTAAACCAAAGTAACCAATTAATTCACTTGTCACAGATAAGCAAATTTAGTGAAAACCTCATGTTGTAATTGACATAGGAAAGTGGGTACATATGTAGCAGAAAATAGGATGAGATCCCATGAGATATTGAGATGTCTTTATGATTTCGGGGAAGTCAATATCTGACAGGTGGTGCCAGCTATTTCATATCAATGTCTGAACCCAGATTTGGTTAATCCACTACGTGTTTTTGTTTAAATTTCCTTATCTTTTTTCTCTGTAGTTCTTCCACCTGTCATATAGATTTTTTCCATAAATTTTCATTAATTTTTAAATGTTGTTAGTGCTTAAATGAAATGTGTAAAGTTTTTAAGAACATCTAAGTTTTTAGATGCCATAGTTGATATATTGCTAAAACTTATATGAGAGGATAGTTCTTTTGTCTCAACAGCCCAATTTGCAGGCCCTTAATTAGTAAACAAACTTTGAAGTTCCATCAAGCATTCTTACTTGGCATGTTCCAATATTTCAGGAGCTATCAGTTGGGTCTTCCAGTGGCAGTTCAGTCTCGTTTCAACCACCAGTAGCAGGACTTGAATCTTCATGCTGTAAAGATGCAGATCAACCCAGTCCAGTCTCTGTCCTAGAACCTTCCTTTACTGACGATCTATCATCTTGTTCTGAATGTTTTGAAAGTCTCAATGTTGATCTACAAGGTAATTGAATCAAACATTTATTTTGATTCCTTGACAATGTTGTGTTTAGTCTCCATGCTTTGTCTGTTTCCTTATTCGTTTCCTTTTATTTCCTCAATCCTTATTGTCAGTTGTTCACTCACTTTATCACTTTGTCCATAGTAATAGTAGAAACTCTTTGTCTAAAATGTATCGAAGATGAAATTTGGATTAGTGCATGCAGATTTGTAGTTGCAGGACAGCTTGAACGATTAGCTGAATAGCTGGTTTTTGTGTTTTGCCTTTGTGGTTTTGTTTGTGTTTGACCATAGTATCTTTTCATCCATTTTGATTATATACAATGGAGAAACTGGAGACCAAATGCAGTGCATGCATATCCAAATTCCATGTTAATTTTAGTGAATTTATTATTTAGCCTGGTTGTTATATGCAAAAAAATAAAAAAAGATTCCGTGTGAATGTTTATTTTTTTTCCTGGTGTGATGACAGATAACCAGTGCAAATGAATTTATGCCTCACACTTGCAACCATGCTCTGTTTTGAAGCTTTTGTCAATTACCTTCTTTAGCTTAACTGAAGAAATGATTAATGATCGATTGGCAACTTGGCATTCTCCTAGGCATGTTTGTTTTTTAGGCTTCTGCCTTTTTCTGATTCCTTGGTTTCATGTCCGTGTCTGTCTTCAGGGCTTCGAACGCAACTCCAGTTGCTGAAGTCAGAATCTGAAGAATATGTGGAAGGAATGCAAACTTCAAGCGATGAAGATGGTGGGGAAGCATCTACTGGAATTTCAGAAAGCAATGGATTATGCAGAACTGAAGATAGCTGGGAGTCTTCCTACTTGACTGATGTCTTGTCTGAGTCTGGCATTGGTGAAGCTCAGCTTGACACATTTTTGGATACTTGGCATTCTCTAGAATCCCCTGTTAGTCTCTCAGTGTTTGACGAACTTGAAAAGAGGTACTCAGGCCGGACTACTTGTCCAAGGTCCGAAAGAAGATTGCTTTTTGACCGTGTAAATTCAGGAATCGCCAACATACACGAGCAATTGATGAATGCACCGCCATGGGTAAGCCCCGCAACCCCAAATTTAGGTTCTAAATTGATTAAAAATGGGCTCCAGGACTATTTGTATAGGATGCTAGGGAGCCAGGGAAAGGCAAAGGATACCGCACTGGGGAAGCTGCTGGTTAGTGAATCGCAGTGGTTGAACTTAAGAGATGACATTGATGTAATAGGTAGAGAAGTTGAGAGCTGGTTATTAGATGATCTATTATCAGAGATAGCCAGTTCATAGACATTTTGTACCTGAACATATTTGTTCAAGAAGTTACCTATAATATAAATCAAGTTGGAAAATGTTAATTTCATCGGAAGACGAATAAAAGGATCATAGTCTTTTTCTGCTTCAGACAAAAATGAGCACGTCGATCATCCCGACATAAAATGTATGAAAGCTTGCTGCGGTGGCCATTGCTGCATTTAACAGTGTGATATACCGTCTATACAAAGCACTGGGGACAGATTGGCCGACTAGTTTCTGTTTATTATCTATGGGTGGTAGCAATTTCTAATTGGTATTGAGAACGGCATGCACTGTTGTCAATTGCCAAAAGATTCATTTCTTATAGGAACATAAATTTAGAAGTCCTCATAAGTCGTTTGTGCTTTTGTATACTTCCAAACACAAATGAAATGCTTCAAGTCCGAATGAAAATAGCAATTTTCGTGAAGAAATTGTTTTATTTATTTATTAATTTTTTTGAATATATGGTTTGAATCATTGATCTCATATATAGTACTTAAGTCCCTTATCACTAAATCACTTCAGTGATTTTTTGGGAATTGTTTTATTTTTTTATCTAGCTGAAATAATAACTTGTTAAGTGAAGGGCATCATGCGCTTTGTCATAAAGTGTTGTTAAATATCTTAAAAAGTGTGGCTAAAGCTATTGTTATTTAGCCACACTTCTAATGAATTTACCCACACTTGTGAATGTGGCTAAAAGCATAGTGTATGATGCACCCTGGTAGCCGAATTGCATCTTAGACATACCCGTCATGATACCGAGAGAAGGAGCTAAATTCAACAAATCATACTTCGACCACAACCGAGATCCGAAACTGAACACAGCACGTATACGTAGCATAGGTGACTCCCTCGATGGTCTTCACTCCTAAGCTGGGCGGGCTTTGTGGTAACCATAGAGTGAAAACTATTTCATCTTTCTTTATTTTTAGGTTTATTATACATTCGAATTTATACGAATTTGTTATATAGTAAATGTTTTATTTTATTTTCTGATATCTATCGTTTTATTTGTGAACCAATTAAATAGAAGAAATGGCAAAGCTGAAATCAACTCAACAAAAGCAAGCTTATTAGACCTGGGTTAGAGCATACAGAAAGCAAACTGTTATTTTTTCTTTTTGGGTTGGAGAAAGCAAAGTGTTCCGAGATCATCGTTGTTCAGCTTAAAAGGAATTAGGCCATCAAGCCCATTCGGGTTAAAGGAGACCCTTGGGCCATTCGGACCCAACAAGAAAAGTCTTCGACCTTTTCGATCTATAAATATGTAGCATTGCAGGCTCTAGGTCGTGAAGCATTGTCGCTGGCTAGGGTTTAAAGCTCCCTCTCATAAGAGGAGCACGATCTATGTAGTTTTACAAATTTTCTTTCTCGAAAGTGCGTGTTGGTTGTTGCTGCGTTTATTTCCTATGTATTCCCTGCTCTAATTTGGCAAATGACGAAGATAATCTTATCCTACACACCGAAGTTTTGTTACCGTGTGGACTACAACTCCGCTTATTATCTGATGCCATTTTTTTTGTTTTTTAATTTTCTGAATTACAATATGTTTCACCCATTCATTAAATTGGAATATTTACTTTTTATATTTTGGTTTCCACAAGAACATGATTGGTGAGAATTTTCTTCCGATTTAGAGTAAGCGATATTGTTCTTTTGATTTCTTTATTCTGAGGTGAGGTGTGTATGTTCTCTGCTATGATGAGTAGCTAAATTCGTCTGCAAATACGAGATTTCTCGATGAGTGGGTATGCTCTCTCTGAGCAGAATGCACATCTCTTCTGCATATCTCCAACTGTTCTTTTTTTTTTTTTTAAAGAATAATTTTTTTTTTCATAGTTGTCCCTTTTCTAAAAGTAGATTCTGTAGATCTCTTCTGTTTTTGGCTCCCTTTAATTTAGCTTAATTTTAGGTGTATGTTATGTAGTTTGCAATTTCACAAATTTCTTAATCTTGCTTTTAAGTTCCGTGTATTCTCAACTTTGATACGACTGGGGAGTAAGCATTGAGTGTGTTAAGCTTCCTTGAGCAGAATGCATATCTCGTGGTTGGATCTCTGTTTTCTTTAAATGAACTTGAACTTTCATATGAATTTCTTTTGTTAGTTTTAGATTGAATATTTTATTATCATCTTCGGAGTGCTTTCTGTCCATAATTGTAGCCGTGTCTTTTTTGCTGAGCTTCTTTGTGTGTATTTGAATTCGAGTTTGCAAAATCGATTTTGAATCCAATGTAATGTTGTAAACTTGATTTTGATTAAAAGTGAGTTTAATATAACATGATTTATGTTTAAAAATTTTTATTTTAGAAGTATGTTTGATAAAATGGATGTTATTTGAATAATATTAATTAAAATTATTTTTGATTGTATAATTATTAAAAATGATATATATATATATATATATATATATATATATATATATATATTATCAAAATACACTAACATCCATTTTAAACTAAAAAAGCTTAAGGACAAAAATATAAAAAAATTTGTTACTTTTTTCAAATGGGAAAACGTTCAACCCAAAAGCAACAATTTGCTTTTGGCTTCAACCTAGGATTGAGACAAAAACTCGTTCAAATTTTTTCTGAGGTTTAAGGGCACAGAATGCGTATCCAAACACACACTTTGTGTTTATTGTAGGGTGGCTTTTAGGGTGCGGCTCGAAGGTTTTTGTCCCACTGTGAACCCCTTATTTTTGACCGGCTAGAATTGGTTTTTTCACCTTTTTACTTTGACCCCAATTGGCAGTAAAATTATGTTTGTCATTCATTGCAAAATATTACTCTATTTTCTTACCTTTTTATTCCATACTTTTTGTTCTATAGTGAAACTTGTTTCACCAAACGTCAGTTTCAGAGTTTCATCAACTTTTTTTCTCATTATACTATGTTATATTTTATTTATATTTCGTAATGATAATATTATTATTATAATATAACTTTACCTTAGTATTATAATAATAATGTCTTCATATTAATGTACGTTAGCTTTTAAGTTTTTAAAATATACATTTTCACATGCGTTTTATTCGCCAAAAATGTTAATGAGATTTTATTAACAGTATCATAGCAAGTTAATGTTACAATTGTTCCTTTTGGAACGTTAGGCAATGATTGGATACTTCAGTTCTATAAATTGTAGTAATATATATAGCAAGTTGGGAATAAGAAAAAACTAAGAATATATTTTCTTTGTGCTGTTTTATTTCTTTAAGTAATTCAAGAGAGTTGTTCTTGTGCCCTCTCTGGATCAACTATAGAGCTACTGGAGAGTGGTTGTTGTATCTCGGAGAGTATTAGTCATAAAGACTATTTATATCAAATAATTTATTTGTGATGGCGAAATACTCTTAAAATTTGATATAATATTGTTATAATTTTTTAAA
Organism: Pterocarpus santalinus; assembly: GCA_031439595.1. Classification (NCBI taxonomy): domain Eukaryota; kingdom Viridiplantae; phylum Streptophyta; class Magnoliopsida; order Fabales; family Fabaceae; genus Pterocarpus; species Pterocarpus santalinus. Next base: position 68,715,055 of record CM062532.1, read on the forward strand.
AGTTGCTAAACTCTCTAAAAATTGTTCTAAAAAATCATAATAAAACTGTTTGATAAAAAAATATAAAAATTACTCTCAATAACCACAAATCACAAAATAGTGTTTAGTAAAATTATTCTTAAATCTAAAATGAATATAATGAGTATAAATATTAAAGAGAAGAGTTTTTATTTTTAATATTATTAAAGAAAGTAAGATTATATTAATCTTTTAAATTTTGGAGAACATATGCCAATCCTAAAAAGCTTCCGATGAGGGCTCCTAAAAGCATCCTTAAAGCAAAAATATCTAAAATTTTTTGTTTATTAAACAAAAAAAATGACTTATGTTTTTTATAAGTCAAAACATCTATTCAAAAAATACTACCAAACTAAGTTCAATGTCTAGCATGCATTAGCGATAATTGATAAGCATATTACTTTTTACTGAGTTGTCTATTTATTTTAATTTTTTGATTTTAATGTTATTGTTACCAATTATTTTTGTTTAGAGATATTTTCTTATGTTTATTTAAATATTATTTGTGTTATTTTATTATAACAACATATTATACATTACAAACATTATCTTTTTATTGTTTAGTTTAATTTATATGAATCCATCAAAAAAATTTAATTAATACATAACATATGCTTATGTTTTAACAAATGTTCAACATCGCTCATAATTTTTCTCATTATTTAAATATAGTATTTACCCTAACACTACAATTTGTATACTAATTACGTATTGATTTTGGACCGTAAGATTGACAATGTGTTATTAGTTTTTGTAAATGAATGATGTTGAAAAGAATATTTGAATCTTAATGACAGGTATAGAAATAGAATAGAGCAATATTTCTACTGCTACATGGATTGAGTTGTGACAGAATACTTCTTCTAAATTTCCCACTAATAACAATCATAACTTCAATGTATTTTACATAATTAGTTATTTGAACCGATGCACGACATAACTATAACGCTTAATGCACCCATATTGAATGAAACTATAATATCTTCCAAAAATTATGATAAAAAATACTTCAAAAACTTACTTTTGGGAACTAGCTTACTTGATCACATTGATGAATCCCGCATCTTATGCACAAATCTATGGAAGGATGCTCCTAGTGACCCATTCCATTCAACCTTTTTTATTTTTATTTTTTTCTTTGTTCTTCGTACCAAAACTAGCCTATCAAAATGTACATGTCAATATTTCATCTTTCACGATATCTCCATGCCCTATTTCTATACATATTAATATAATCATATTATTATTATAACAATCACACCTCCAATACTGTGCTCCCCAAACCTTAAGCATGCCATTACATTCGTAATTACTTACCAACAAAATCGCTTCTCCCCCACATTAGGTCCAACTAAGTTTACAACACGTTATAAAAAAGAAAAAAGTACCCTCTCCCACAAACAACGGCATTGATCACAACCTAAAATTGAAACACCATAGATGTCGTACACGTGTTGCTAGGTGCAAGCTTTGCAAGGGGTCGATTTGCAATTTTAAAATAGTTTTACTTTACCAGCCTTATCAGGTATTTGGTAAAAGCCACTAACATACCTTGCATCAAGAGTCAATCCTACGGTTTTCAATAAGGGGTTTGCAGTGGGCCTTTGTTTAAGAGCCCCAGGTTAAATGCCACCTTGTAGATGCCTTTTCGACTTAAACCTGTTCTTAAAGAATACCAAGTGTTTCATACATGTACTTGTGGCCACAAATTGTTGCCTTCCTCATTGATTTAGATGGAATAAGTGCTTTCTTCAAGCAAAGAATGTTGTTAATTATAGTAGTCCAGCTGCTTGGCGGATGCCGGCGAAGTTTTCTACCCTACAGTGAAAGCTAGTGAGATGTTGCTTTAAGATCGTTTTATGGCGACCTTTAGTTAGTTCGGATGTGTTTTTTCTTTTTAATAAAATACTTTTTTATACTTTAATAATCTTTTGTTAAAAATGTCAAAAATCACTAGAAAACCTTTTTTTAAAAAAATTAAAGTTACAATTTTGATTTTTTTGAAAAAAAAAACTCATAATACTAAAAAAATTATTTAAAGATAAAAGATTTTTAGTATTATATTTAAATTTAAATTAATTTTGTATTCAAATATAATTAGATTTTATTGTTTTAAAAATCTTTTAAAAGGCAACAACTTAATGGTTCTTTCTTTTTCAGAGGAGCATTACATGGGCTTGTTGTTCTAAAGCATTGTTAAGAAATGGATTGGTCGATTGGTCCAATCGGGAACAATTTCCCAAAAATTAAATCTCAAAAATTGGAGAGAATTGACCTTAGGGGGGGATTCATTGATCCCTTCGAATATGTTTAGAATGTTAAAAAAATGGAAATGATTTGATTTTTAGAATGTTAAAAAAATAAAAATGATTTGATTTAAAAATTAAATCTGATATTTTGGTGTTTTAAAAATAAAAAATAAAAGAATTTTTAATTTTCATAGGATTTGATTTTTTTGTATTTGAAATCCTATTAAAATTGAAAAAATTTAATAGAAATTGATTTAATTTTAAAATTGAAGTACAAATCAATTCTATTTTTAATCATTCTAAATATAATATAATATACTATAAATATAAAAATTAATTTCTAAATCAATTCAAATCTTATTTTTATATAATTATTTTAAATATAAAATTTAATTTATAATTCAAATCAATTCAATTTAAATCAAATCAATTCTAAAATTTAATCATTCCAAACACTAGTTGAAATTTGGAACCAACATTAATCCACCTTTAAGATGACAAAAATATTCCTAATTTTTTTTCTATTGCCATTTATCTTCTTCCATCTTTTCCTCCGAATCCATCTTTAGCATTGCAGCAGTTAGCAGCTGCCCCAAATTCACAACTTGTCCCCTTCGTTTTGAGTTTTTTCTTCTTTTTTTTTTTTGTTTTTTTTAACCCAATAATAATTTGGCAACACCATGATTTGACTATTAAACCATCTTTGATAAATCATCAAATCCCTTGTGTGCAGTGTTTGAGTGTATAGTTTGGTTGAACATTTTATGCCTTGAATCAACTATACACATTTTATGTAATTGAAAAAAAGGAACCGATTTGAATCGAGCAAGTAAAAAGGGATAGGGGAATTTATTGGCTCCTTGAAAATACTTCTGAAAATCATGGTCCCTGAAGCAATGCCTTTTCTTGTTCATTGGTGTTGACACCATTAGAATTTTTGTTCAATATTTTTGCACATAGAGAGAGAGAGAGAGAGAGAGAGAGAGGGGAGAAAGGCTAAGCTGTGAGGCACAAATGGGGCAGCAGCAGGAAGAAACGCGTAGTTGGGTTGTCGCGATGCTTTGCGCCGACCATGCCACGTACGACGGCGCGGTGGTCTTGCGACAACAGGTGGTGGCGGAGCGATGGAGTTTAGGTGGGGTCGTGGCTTGGGGCTTCTCGGTGATGGGGACACGATGCTTCGCAGCTTGGTTGGCTGGAAATGTGAGGTCGTGGTGGCTTGGTTGGTCACTGAGGGAGGTTAGTGATTGATTGATGGAGAGTGGCTTGCGTGGAGATGGTTTGATGGTTGTCGACGGTGATGGTTGAAATGGACAGATCTCCTACAGCCAAGAGGAAAGGAGTCCACAGAAAGGGAGGGACAGAAGAATAACTTAAAATTTTGATTAAATTTTTTAGTTTAATTTATTTATTTTTTGTGTTAAATCTGAATCATTTAATTATTTTAATATTAAATCCAATGATATAAAATATAATATCGATAAAATTTTTACAGGGGAATAATATTGGTTTCAAAGTTGAAGGAACTAATGAATCCTTCATCTTAATTTGCATGGGATCGATTCAAATAGATGGTTGGCTCACTTATTTTTTATTTTTTATTTTAAAAAGCAAATGATATATTTGGTTGGCCAAATTAAGGGTTGCTACTAAATCTTTTATTTTTTGAAAAAATAGCCAAGAGAAAATAAGAATGAAATGTAACACATGGATATTTATATAGTTATTTTAGGCTTAAAAGTTCCTCATTTAAGCAATGCGTAATTTTAGTATTTTATAATAATTTTAAGAATAAAAAAATTTTATTTTAAAAAACATGGAATTTGAGTGTTTTATATGCATAGAACTTGAATTTTTTACACTACATAAAAATAAAGTCTTTTTTTCTTTTGCGCATAAGGTCGTCTTGTTACAATGCACCTGGATAATGAATGAGATCATGTTCAATTTTAAGGAAGCTGAGCTTCCATCTCCCTCCCTCCACTAAGATGGGGTGGCCTCCTATTGTCGGACCAAAAATGGTTTATTTTTCTTAAGTGAAGTTTATTTATTTATTTTATTTTATAAAAAATATAAAAATATAAAAATATAAAGTTTAAAACAAAACTTAAAAAAATCAAAAAATAAAATATGCAAAAAAAAATATATTGGCTTGTTTTAGTGAATTTGCTCTTTAATTTACATGCTTTAGCTTAATCTTTTTTTTTTTTTTTTTTGTGAATCAATAGAGCTAAAAGCCCAAAATACGAGAAAAACTAAGCTATCACATAGGGTAAAGCCACTCCTCCATAATCATCGAAAAGCACACTACGAAGATCATATGGAGGATCACAATAAACATGTAAACCAAAAGCTAACCCATGTCCCACAAATGCCATTAACTTTGCCACACGACAAATATATGTTCCACTTGGGCAACTCAATTCCTGCCAATAACGTGCTTAATCTTTAGGATCAGAGAGGAGTAGTGATATCTACTATTGTAAGAAGGTGAAGGATAATTTGGTCCTCATATGTTTTGGAGTTTCTCATGGTCCGGTCTTTAAATTACAAAATTGCCACCGTGCAATTGGATGGTTCTATATTATACACCATTCAATTTACTTTTAATAAGATTCAACGGCCAAGAGCTATCCCGTCTCATGCTTGTTGTTTTATTATTATTATATTGTGAAATATTTAATTTTGCTAGTGAGCCCTCTTCCGTTTTTAATAGGAGCAATCTCTTTCACCATAAAACACTACCTTCTTGAAGGCTTTCACCAACTTGTCCCAAATTCACCCTCAGGAATATTGTTTCTTGCCTATTCCTTCCTTGCTTCATAGTTGAACTATACCCATTCTCTTCACTATAGATGATTATTTTTTCACCGCATAAGAAAATACATAGCAAAAAGAACTTGATGCTGCATTAAAGGAAATAGTGGAACGTATATTGAGTTGGAGGAAATAGAAGAACATGTGAGGAAGTGGGAGGAAACATCAACTATGAAAAGTCTTGCGAATTTCATGTAGTTTTTATTACCTGGTGGCTTCTTTTGCCCGCTTGGAATGGAGAATGGAGGTTAGCGAGAAGATTGGGGGACTGGGGGTTAAGGAGAAAGGGGATTTGGCTATAACTGGTGTTATTGGTTCAATAACCTAAACTGATAAAACCAGTTCAATTTTAAACCACTTTTAATAAAACTAATTTTAATGGATTAATTTGGTTCAGTTAAAGGTTTGGTTTGGTTTTGTGCTTTTCTTGAACAGTGCTACGAGATTTTGGTGCCTCGTGTTTTGTATTTTGCCTCTTGGAAGTCGCCGGAGAGCAAAACACATCTTTTATTGCTTCAAGGACTTTAATATGGAAAATTTTAGAAGCAAAAACGTTGAGTTTATGTTAGATCTGGAAGAAGACAGGCTGTTGATGGTGGTGGCTATGGTGGAGAGGTGGATAGCCAGAATATTGTCGTTGAAAAGGATTGTATGTATTGATTTTTTTCCCCCACTAACTTCTAGCACTTATATTAAAGAAAGGATAAAATAGTAAATATTTTTTAATGAGACAGGGGTTACTTCACAATTTTAAAAAAATGACTATTACATGGTCTAAACTTGTGCGGACCATTGTATCCTCCGCCTTGTAAGAATGGTGGATCAAGAAAACATCATTAGAAGAGTCCATCTCTAGAATAAGATGAAACAACACCCATAGTCCAAGCTATGTCTAGAGCATATAGTGCTCCCCATAGCTCGACAACTACCATAGGGCAATGACCAACATTGGTAGCGAGTAGTGCCAAGGACTAACGAACGTCTGATATTTGCATTTGTCAAGAATCACGTGATTAATTTGTTTTTGTGAGATACTATTTTGTTTATCGAGTAATTTTTTGAGGCATATATTTGGGAGGTTCACCTAAAGTAATATTATTAATAAAAAGGGATTTATCCTGTAAATTTTAGAAAACTTAAAGAAGGAGTTAAGACAAAGGGTCCATTGATGGACCTTCGATTGTAAATTCCAACCTAAAACAACCCCTAGGAAAAACCTTGGCAAGTGGAAGCTTTTAGTTGTTGAATTAACAATTAAATGAATATTGAAATGAGCGCTCAGCATTCCGATAGAGTATCAATGATATTCCTACCATTTTTAATAATTAATTATTTATTTATTTTTTGGTCAACAATTATTTAATTTGACAGTAAATGAATATCATGGAAAAATTTAAAAAACTGAAAATGGTAAAGCTCCTTGCAAGGCCTGCTAATGAACCCAAGCCACTGCATTGGGCCCATCAATTTAGAAGCCTAATTATATTGCATCAAACATAATTCAAATTTAAAATTAATAAAATTCAAATTATCTAATAAAATATGTAAATATATTCTCTAACTTTCTTAACTAATCTTAAATTTTATATTTTCAACATTTTATATTCCTGTTAATTCTTAACTATATATAGTACTAGCGTAATTACCCATACGATGTAAGGGAAGGCAGCAAAATTTTAAATGATTAAACGTTCATATGACTAAAATGTAGGAATGTTTTGAAAAATATAACCAAATCTCTATGTGATACGTAAATCAATCCTGTTCCTCATATTTACAAAATAATAATGCTTTCCATGAAGTAGAATTCTCTCAATTGTTTGCGTCCCTGAAATGATAGAAACTAAGTAATACAAAAGTAAGTGATATATAATAGTTAATTAGCTTTGTCTAAGAACATAGTCGGTGTTATTGAAAATAGGCTGGATACACACACATCAGAATATTAATTAGCAAGTATTTGTGTAAGATATTATTCCATTAATTTATAAATCAGGGTGTCATGTAAATATATATAATTAATTCCAACTAAATCATATATATGCATGTATGGTGATTCGCTCTTAAGGTTTTAAAATGTTTATGGCCTATTCAGATTGCTAGTTGAGCATTGCTCTATTTTATAAAAGATTATTTTATGAAATACAGTACAAATTATTTGGTCCAATTGGAATAGAGAGAAAAATATAAAGTGGCGCCTCTAATTATCAGACATGGTGGGTAAGTGACTAAAGTAATTACGATCAATCTCCATTGGTGCCAAAAAGCATTTTTGTTACTAGTTATGTAGACCCCCTAACTTGGTGATTTTGGATGCAACAGATGAGAACTTACCAAAATCGTATGGCAATATAAATTTTGGATGCATGATGAGTTATCTAACTAGGAGATTCCATTGTAGGCGATGGCATCCATGATATATTAATTGATGATGAGCACCTGTAGATTTTATTTAACAGAAGATTTCATAATTTAAAAGATGTAATTTTGATATCTTGTTACTAAAATTTTTTAACACTATAATTTAATTATGTACTTATACATTATTAAAACTGTTAAATCCTACAGTAGTTATTTTGAAAGTCACATGAAAGGTAATGAAAATTTTAAATGTTCTAAGAATAAAAAATAAATTAAAAAGCGATTGCCGTAAGAATAGAAAAAATAATGCAGTGAAAGTGCCTTCTACACCAATAGAGCGATAAATTGGCAAACCGCAAATGGATCAGTCCACAGGTTTAGCTAGTTTTGATGCATTAAAGATAAACTGTAATCATAAATGCTCAGCCTTACTGAAGCAAAAACTAAATTGAAAGTTTAAAAATAAAATGCAAGCAACAAAATGAGAGCTTTAACTAGAAATAGTGGACAGTAGCCTAACAAGACAAAGTACACGAACAATGATTATTAACAGTAGTAATCTAGGGATCGAGGGGTCCAACCCAATACATGAACAATGGATTATTAACCGTAGTAACCTAAGGATCGAAGGGTCCATTTGGAAGCAGCTGCTTGCATAGACTCAGTTAGGTTAGGCATACTAACCTATCTTTGTCTCCGGATATGCGCTTCTGATTTTGTCTAAGCAAATACCTTAGTTGCTCAACGTTGCAGCATCCAATCAGTTGGCCCAGAAATAGAAACGACCAATTTATACCTCTCTCGTTTGTGAAGACTATTGGTGTTGTTGTATGTTTTGAGTTTAAATTGGAGAGTAATTTAATTAGTTTAAATGCAAATGGTAGCAATTGTAGGTGTGACTTCGAAGACGTAGCAGAGTTGATCTAGAAAGGAATCTAATTTTTGTGTAAGGATTGGTCTAATTAGCCTTATGAAATTTAATATATGTAAATCTGCATAAGACGCGCAAATATTAAATAAAAAAATTGATTGTATATTGATACTTTTCGCCAATTGCAAATGTTCTTTGGTGTTTCTCAATACTTTAATTTTAAATTTTGTTTTTGGCTTATTTTCACTTGTGAGTTCGGAGTTTTTTTTATTATTTTTTTAATATCATTTCACTCTTTTAAACATTATTCAATTTTTTCTATCGTATAGTAGGCACACCAAATGGCTCGAATTTGCCAGGTTGAGCTCTAATTAGAAAAACTTAGAGCAACAATATCCAGTCTACCTTTAGGTGTATATTTATCTTTTTCTTTAGACTACAAGGTATTTCTTGATTTTGATAACCGAATTCAAGTAAGAAAATATAGATATAGAGAGTTGAAATCAATTTAGTGGTAGTTATTTACACGTAAGAGAATTGGAGATAGCAACTTATTTATATCAAAGATTTAACAATATATAGTCTGAAACTTATATTGCTTTTCGTCTTTAGTTTTGAAAATTAAACATTATTTCAGGAAGGGGACGCCGGATTAGTTTTCGAGGAATTTGAGAGCAGACAATATTTCTCGTATAATGGTACTCTAGTTCAAGAAATTTGTTTGTGGGATTTAATAGAATTTGAAGCAAATGAGAATCAATTTTATTCAACCAACATGCTTGTTTAATTCTGCTTTTGTAGAATTGATTCTAGATAAAATTGATTTTGGGAGTAAAAAATCAAACATCATAAAAAATTATTAGAATCAATTTTGACATCCCAAAATTAATTTTAACGTCCCCCACCACTAATTCAAATACATTAGAAGTAAGATAGGTTAATATACTTAGGGAGGGGAGCAGAGTAATTAACAGAATTCATTAAAATGCTCTTACAAATTGACCAATCATAAGTTAACACTACTTTGGGTTTGGGCCTCAAGAAACATAAGACATGTTTCTTGAGCACATGTCTTATGTTTCTTGACAAGGAGCTGATCGCTCAAAAAACATAAAATATGTGCTCCCACAAAATCTTTTCCATAAGATTGACAAGGAGCATGGCTGTATGTTCTTCCTCCTGATCCTAATCGTCCAATATCACTCACTTTTGACAAACTGATCAACAAGTCATTCTGAATATTCTCCTATCATCTTCCAGGTAATTTTCCTTTTAGTATTAAAAAATTATTACCTAAATCTATTTTTCAGATATTTAATGAACGTAATATATTTTTTGACAGATATACTTCTGCTCCTACTCAATCGGTGACTCAAGAAGTCACAAACAATCTTCACCCATCATCTTCAACGTATTTTTTGTTACAGCATTATAAGATTATTTCATAAATCTTTTTTGTATATATTTGATGAAAGTTTTTAATTTTTTGCAAGACACACTTATGCTTCTATTCCACCCAGGAATTAACAAAGAAATGTTGCTACTAGGTTCTGCGTTGCACAATTTTTTTCATGCTTTATGATCATAACTCCTTACTTATTATTATTATTATTATAAAAAAATTACCTTAGATCATCTTCTCTCGTCAGACAAAATCGAAAAACTTTTCCTGCATATGGGGCAACAAAAAACCAATTGGTAAGCTGTTATCCTTTATATTAGTACTGACAAAACAACTAATTCAAAATATGTGCGTTTTGATATTGAAAAACTAATGCTTAATCAAATTTATGCTTTTTTATGTAAGGTAATTGTAAATTTAATTGCATGTAAGTTTAGTTAATGTGGAGCATTATTTTTTCCTGGTTTTGAAGACACATTGTGGAGTATCCACTCCATTTTTTAAAACTGGTTGGAGTAGATTTTGTTGCACCATTCTTCTTACCAAACTAAATTTGTTGTACCATTGCTTTGTTGCTATAACAAAATGTCCCCAATGTTTGACGAATGGTAGTTTCTTTCTTCGTTTAACCAAACTCCTATTAAACCATTATTTTTTATGTAAAAAACCTCTGTTCAATTCTACTCCTTTTTTGATTGTTTAATTATATTTCTTAAAGTGATTGCTGAATACAATAGATGAAAATGTAAGACATTTAATGGAGTTATCATACATTTTTGTCATTAAATTGTTTAATTATTTTGCAAAAAATTAGATAATAGCTCAATATATGCATAATATTTGCCAAAATTTTACTTTGTACATTCTAATGATAATGCGTAACGAAATCATCATATACGTACAAACGTGCGCCATGCTGGGGAACTTTACTAGCTTACATCAAAGATTCAACGATATATAGTCTGAAACTTATATTGCTTTTCGTCTTTACTTTTGAAAATTAAATATTATTTCAGGAAGGGGACGCTAGAGTAGTTTTCGGGAAATTTGAGAGCAGTACAATATTTTTCATATAATGGTACTCTAATTCAAGAAATTTGTTAATGGGATTTAATAGAATTTGAAGCAAATGAGAATCAATTTTATTCAACTGATGAAGTAAGATAGGTTTATATACATAGGGAGGGGAGCGGAGTAATTAACGGAATTCATTAAAATGCTCTTACAAACTGACTAATCATAAGTTGACACTACTTTGGGCTTGGGCCTCCGATATTCCTATCCAGTTAACACTAATCATAAGTTAACACTGCTTCTGGTTTGAAGATGGAAAGAAGACCAAGCTTTAAGTTTTGGGAAGCGCAGAGCCCGATATATTACTAAAGTGTAATATGGCTGTAGACTCCCTGGTCGTGGCTAGCTTAGGTTCCTAATTGTATTGTGGAGCTTTCAGCTCCAGATGCTTGAATTGAATAAATTTGGATTTTTCATGGAAAAAAAAGAAAAATGAAAATTAAACATTATTAATGGAGAGAGTTTAAGGTAATGCATGCAACGTACCCATATTTACAAAACTTAAGTAGATAATAAATTAAAACCCTCAGTCACAAGTCACCAACAAATTAAAAGGACAATTATGAATTAAAAATGTGAAATCTACTATTACCCAAATTCCTAAAAATGAATGCCTCCACATACTACTAGACTGAAACTCAACCATAAAACGTAAAGATGCTAAACTAGCAACAACGGCCAATAGCTTCCCCCAAAAAACAAAAAAACCCCGATAATAGTCATTAACAATGCTCAAAACTCTCCACGAGAAAAAAAAGGAGCAGGAAAAATCTATCGACTTCAATGGTATAATCTAGCTCAACAAGGCGAATGACATAAGAAATATGATTATAAACAATAGTATAATCTAGGGATCGAATGGTCCTTGTGACTGCAGTTGTTTGCATAAACCCAAATAAGTCAGATAAAGCAGTCAATCTTTGATTTCCTTTCTGTGATTCATTGCGTTCTTGCAGAAATATCGCAAACATCGAAGATTGCAGCACCCAAGCATTTGGCCCAAAATCAAGAAGAGCCAGTTGGTGTTTCTCTCGACACCGATTGCGGCTGGCCTCAAACTGTGTCGTTTACCACAACGTACGCTTGCAGGTTGGGATCACAGGACTCGTCCATTCATACGGTGCCCGACCATGAATCCTGCACTTGTTCCTCGCAACGATCCAAGCAACCTCATGGAACTTCTGTTCCAAATCAAACTCGATATCATACTGTTCGTGGCACCGTTTGCATTTAACTGTTCCACTGATTGATTTAATGTTGTGTGCCAACAAGTGCTCGAGACTCTCTCTGTACGAGCGCGTTTTGTATTAGCCCATGGGAATGGCGGGACTATATATGCTCTGATCACTTTTGTTTCTGGCAATGATCCTTACTTGAAATCGCGTACGAATTACCCGATGAGTTTGATCGGTGTGTTCATGTTGATCTTCCATGGTTTTGTGTTGTGTTGTGGGATTTGTTAGTCACAGAAATAGCAATAGGAAAGATATGTATATATAAACGAGAACTGAAGATAAACTGGTCCTGATTAAGATAATTGGTCCAAATTCAAATAAAATCTGAGCTCACAAATTATTTTAAATTGTTGTTAGGGCGGCTAGATCTGTGGGAATCAATTATGAAATCAAGGGAAGATACGGGAGGAAAAACGTAATATTTGGCCTTTATATGGAAAGACAATAAGACATACATCATCTTTTAGTTACTAATCACGAAGAAGCTAAGCGAATGAGGAATTTTTGCATGGCTTAGGAACATTGTATACTCATAACCAATAATATTATAACATTTTAAATGATATACATAAAAGATCTTACTTTTAATATTGTGATATTATTAGCTGTGAATACAGTTATTTGGTACTTATGACTATGCAAGTATTTCTCCTAAGCGAATAGAGGGAGAAACTAAATAAATATGAATACTAAAAGATAATTGATCTTAATTAAGATATTTGATCGTAATTGCTTACGTGTACTAGAAGATAATATATTTGAAATCCAAGTTACTAATAGATTTGATTTGATTTCATTTTTTTGTGTAAATCTAAACTAACATTTAGATAATTGGCCCTTTTTTTTCTTGGGTGAAAATTGATCCTAATTTTTTTATATATACTAGAAGATAATCGATCCTAATTAAGATAATTTTCTTAGTTACTAGAAGATAAGTTGTCCTAATTAAGATACTTGGTCCTAACTCAAATAAAACCTGAGCTAACTTCCAACCGAAGATTACGTCTGATTAAATTGATTTCAACTCTTTATTATTCTTAAAATGTTAATTGTTTTGGCTATCAAAATTAAGAAACAAATTATTTTAAAGTGAGATTATCTCTAAAATAAAAGCATGGATATATCCACATTAACCTTTCAATTATTTAATTAATTATTTTAATATATTTTGTTAATTTAATGATGAATATGTATTTTTTTTTATTTTACAAACTAACTCACTTCATTATACCTTATTCCAAAATTATAGTTATTATATTAAGCAGTGCTACTTGTTAAATCTTTTGACAAGTAAATTCAAGTTTTTGTATGTACTCTAAACGAAATAGATAATAGGAAGTATCTATACATATATCTATATCTATATCTATAATATTTAAGAACCTTAAACATGGAAAATCCTGCCACATGTAAGCTTAATTTCTGTTAAATATTTTCCCACCAAAATTCAAGAGTTGCTATTTTTAAAAATTCTTCAATTAAAAAAATCTGAAGTAAATTATAATTATTTATTTATTGGTTATTGGATAATGGACATTGAAGTACAGTGTGTTCAGTCATTACCTTGTGTAGGTATTGTAACATGAGCCCACTATCTCTACTTTATTATGGGTGTGCCAACAGACAACCCATTTAAACAAATAAAAAGTTGACATATTAATGCACTATTAAACTTTTTGTTTGGAACATACTTTGGGGCTCCAGGCCCAACAAGAAAAATTTCACGAACTCCAGCGACATACGGGCTAGTAAGGTGTCAAGAAGAGGACACTGGCCGAGTCAATTTCATCACAACGTTGCTGCAGTTATAGAACATTTGTCCACATTCACACTCCACGCTGCTAGGAATCTTCCTTCTTTGTCCCTTGCAATCCCCACACATGCAGCCGTTGCCATTAAATGAAATTTACATTATTTTCAAATTCAAAGCGTGACAACAATCGTTGATATGCTTCTGTTTCCGATTTTTTTTTTTTTTTTTGTTTATTTGTTTTAACACTCACTTAGTTAGTGTGTTTACAGGCTCTCTATCTCTCATTATTCCTCAAGCGTCTCCCTCAACTCTTTTCAGTTTCTATTTACTTTTTCTCTTCAACTCTCAAATCCCTTTCAAAGATTATGTTCTTCTCACCCACTCTCTCTCTTGCGCTTCTTCATTATCATCTGTAATGCACTCTCTCGCATGCTTTTTCTGCCGTTTTCAATTTGCATTCAATTGTTTAAATTTTAAACTATTTTATTCAAGTTTCTTGAATGTTATTTTATTGTTTCAACACACATAAGTTTTGAATCTTCTATTTTCATATATAAATATAATTAATATTTGAATACAAATATTTTTTAATTTTTAAAATTATTATATACAAATTAGTTCATTAAAATTTATTTTTTGTTCCAAACAATAAAGTTAACTTATTAAAATCTAGTTTTAGTTCTAAACAATATTTAATAAATTAAAATTTATTTGTAATTTTAAATACATTATAGATTATAATTTTATCTGACAACATTATATTATTCCTTGCATTGCAAGGGTTCATAATACTAACGGTAATATAATTCAACTTTTATGGTGAAAATATACTCTAGAGCACTCTCACATTAGATATGCCCGTAAAGGTGTAACACACTGTAGAATAAATTCATTAATGTGAAACACATTAAAAAAAAAATTCAGGAAGTCCAGAGGATCGCCTCAGTAGGTATTGTGACCTAAAGAAAAAACATTCCTTTTTCTTATTAAAGTTTACAAAAATGTTATTATAATTTACTTTTGTATACTTGTTAGAATGAAAATTTCATAGTCAAATTATTTCAACACCTTTTTTTAATATATCCAATGCATTTAATTTCAACTTATAATGATCAATTCATTCAATCCATTAAAGTTAAATAATATTTTAATTTCATGTTTATAGAGTATTAAATCGGGCTTATGTAGTTACATCCATTCCCCCTCTTTAATCTACGCCCCAAATATGGTATCCCTAAACATTGCTCTGGTAGAAAGGTTGGTAAGCAAGCCAGCCCAGCCCGCTTAGCCTGATTCGTGATGAACTACTCTTAAACGGGTTGGATAGGGCTGGTTTGTATAATATATGAACTCCCAATATGCTAGCTCATGTCCATACCGTATAGGCTCGTAGGCTTGTGGGCCAACCCGCACTGCATTTTTTTTTTTTAACTTTCATATTTTGGGCCTCCTTGCCCTTTTCGGTTTGCTATGGCCCATGGATGTGGTGGGTGACGTGTACTATGTGTGCATATTGACATCATTTAGGCTTGCAAGCCTTCAACAACAACACGTGGAACAATGCGGTTTCTATTAATGTTAGAAAAGAAAAAAAGAAAAACATAATGGATGAAAAAAGAGGAGTAGAGCTCAAGTACAAAAGTATATATAAAGAAATATTTAAGATTTGATCAACCTCACAAGTAGGCCAAAGAAGAACTTTGTGTAATGAATGGCCCATGTAATGTGTTGCTTGTAGTTTGGGCTTTGGTTATATATATTAAATAAGATAATAGGTTGGTTCGCGAACCTGCGGGCTCAACCCATTTAGCCCGCAGTGGGCTAGAAAATCTACGAAAAGAACGGTCTAGTAAATGGATTGGTAAAGCAGTGCATATTGCGGATTAAATGGATCAACTCACGAATCGCGGCTCATATACCTAGCTCTACTCTAAGATTCTCCTAATATCCCTCAGTCCAAGGAATTTGAGAGAGTGAATGGTGTTTTTGTCTTTAATCAGCGACACACACACCTTCCCTTTCATAAATACTATAGTACAGCTGATGTCCACTACTCTCTACCTTGAGTAAGACTGCAATAATAAGCTTTTTTTTTTAATATAGAGAGTAATTCTACTTCTACTTCTATCTCAAAGTTCTTTTTTTTTTTTTTTAAAGCTTATGTAAATGCACCTATTATATACTAATATAGGATTAAAATGTATTTTATGTTGCTTTTAGAAATTGGACTAAGAATTTGCTTGATACGAGTTTATGAGGGTAATTTGGTAATTTCAACACTAGGAAAGAACTTATTTCAAGTGTAATGGATTAATTTGGAGCCAAAGAAATCAAACTTATCTCAAATTACTTTTGGATCAAGAAATCAAGCTTAATTAAAATAACTTGGAGAACAAGCAATCTGATCTTGTTGGAGGCACTACTATATAATCTAATATGTGATGAAATACATTTAGATTCTATCTAGATTTGTTTTAACTTGATTAGATTTGAATAGAATCAATTTACATTTTAAGATTTAAATCATATTTGATCTAATCAAAACAAATCTAGAAACAATCTAAGTTTATCTCATCACATATTAGACTAGATAATAATGGCTCTAACAAGATCAAATTACTTGTTCTCCAATTTACTTTAATTAAACTTGATTTATTAATCTTCAAGTAACTTGAAATAAGCTTGATTCCTTTAACTCCAAGTTAATGTTATTGCACTTGAGATAAGTCTTTCCTACTATTAGAATAACTAAATTACCCTCCTAAGCTCATATCATTGCTTAGATGTTGTTATTTTGATAAAAAAAAAATATTTTTTAAAAAATACTCCTTATACTTTTGGATATGTTTTGGTAAAATTTTTTAGTAAAAGTAGAATCATTATAAAAAGTAAAAAAAAAAAATTCATTTTCTAAAAATTACAATTTTTATGCTCAAAGTGGGCAACAAGTAAGCAACATTAGATTGAGCTCAATTTTTGTAACTGATATTGGTTCTTGGTTGTTGTTCTTGCAAGAATTGTTCCAAATTTGCAGCAAGGACACTTTAGAGAAAGTAGCAGCTATCTGGGAAGTAATATGGAGACTCCGAGTTGACATTTGGCAAGGAAAGGACATGAAAATTGCCAAATCAATTAGTGAACCAAGCAATGGAAGCACTATGGGACTTTCAACAAGCAAAGAAAAAGAATGACACTTACCCACCTTTGGAACCCATACAACACAAGTGGCGAAAACCCCTTCAGGAACATTGACCCTTTGCTTAGATGAAAAAAGAAAATAAGAAGAAAGAAAATGAAAAGGAAAAAAATAAAGAGAAAAGAAAATAAAAAAAAGTATATTTTCTTTCTTGTTGATTAGTTAAAAAGAAAAATAGGAAGAAAGAAAAGATAATTGTATGTAAAAGATAATTTTATCCATATATTTTATATTACTAAAAGAAGATTAAAGGGGTAAAGTAGATAATTTAAGCCATAATCCTCTTCTCATTTTCTCACCAATAGAGGAGAGAAAACTTTTTTATGTGAGCTCACATTTTTTTTTCTTTCTTCTTTGTTTTATTTCCTATCCAAGCAAGAGAAAACTCTCATTTTCTTTCTCTCCTACTTCGTTCCTCCCATTTTCATGCTATCCAACCAAAGGGTGAAAGTGAACATGGATGTAGCCATCTTTGAGATTGAAAAAGCCATATGTCTGGGGGCGATAGTCTAGAATGACTTGGGCAAAGTAATGGCGGCAAGAACATGGAGGTACAAAGGCAATGTTGACGTGATGAAGGCGAAGCTAATGCCCGCAGTGGAAGGGCTGAAGCTAGCACTAGATGTGGGGGCTCAAGTAGTCATCCTCTTGAAGGAGACTCAAGGCTAGGGATTGAGAGCATTGAGTCGAGCAATTAGACCCTCTCTTACCATGGAAGTCTGGTTCATGAAATTAGTAGGTTAGGGTTTAGGTTCTCAAGGTTCAAAGCCCAATTTGCCCTTAGAAACTATAATAAGATTGTAGAGATTCATTAGCCCATTTAGCTAAATTTGTTGGAACAAAAGTGTCATTTGGTAATGTCCCAAGTTATATTAGGGATCTTGTAAGTTTGGAGCTTTAATTTGAATAAATGAGATACTTTCATAAAATATAAAAAAAATAAAATTTTTACTTCTTAGAAAAAGATATTTTTTATAATAAAAAAGATATTTAAGAATAGAAAAAGATCTTTTAATATTTTATCTAAATATAAAATTATTTTTACTTTTTCAAAAGATCTTTTAAAAAAGATTTTTTAGGTAGAAATTCATCCAATAAATGTTGTTTTGTGGACCATTCGCTTGTATTAAACTCAATTCCATCGTCCTGATTGTTCCTCAAAATATAATAACTAGCTACTCTGGTTATATATACAAGCTAGATTTTCAATAATATAATACAAATGACAAACATCAATACAGCTAGTATATATTCATATCCAAATGCATATACTTTAAAACAACGTTAAAATTTCATACACATTCTTCGAGAAAAATATTGTAAAAGAAGAGTACAATCATTTAAGGATTCTAACTTTTTAACTGTTTCATTGAATTTAATGTGATCAATTCAATTTCTAGTATTTGATTAGTATAAAAAAATGCAAACTAGAATATATGCCTTTTTTTTTTTTGGTAAGTAATATATATATATATATATATATATATATATATATATATATATATATATTAGTAAGCACGCCTTAAATACTAGTAAGCATTTTTAAGTTAAAATTTATATTGCACGTTAAAAAGGTTAAAATATATATATATATATATATATATATATATATATATATATATATATTGTATTTTGAAAATATAGTCAAAAGCAATGTCACAAGGCATGCTTTTTGTAAATAATATAATATTAATAAAAGAGTCAAGAGTAAAAATAAATGAAATGTTAGGGTTGTGGTGATAAGTTTTAGAAATATATGATTTTTGTATAAATAGAAGTAGGATGAGGAATATGAAATAAAATTTTAGCAAAAGACACATTATAATTAATTCTAGTTTAGAAGTAAAAATTCGAGACAATAGTACTATACCGCAAGGTACACAATTTAAGTATACTAGCTAATCACTCGCGCAATGCATGGGGTAATATTAAAAATTTAAATTTATTTAAACACAATAAAATATATAAAATGAGAAAATAATGTGCTTCGATTTTTATAAAATAAAATTACTAAAGAGAAGTTTATAGTAAGAGCGCTTTTATATGGCACGAAGCACTCAAGTTCCAAAAGCAACAAAAAGAAAAATTATATAAAGAAGGAATGGATGACCATTCAAAGGGGAAAATAGTAGCAAAAGCTAATAACCTTATGACACATAAGTTTGTAAAATTTTGTACCCATGGTTTTTCATAGTGTTTAGCTTTTTCCTTATAGTAATAATTGAGTAATTAATATAACGAATCAATTTGTCAATGTAGTAATCATAGCAATTATATTTTATGAAAAACTTCTTTGAACACAGCATTGTTTGTTATGTTTGTGCATTTGTATAATTTTATTTTATGTTGA
Source organism: Pterocarpus santalinus (assembly GCA_031439595.1). Classification (NCBI taxonomy): domain Eukaryota; kingdom Viridiplantae; phylum Streptophyta; class Magnoliopsida; order Fabales; family Fabaceae; genus Pterocarpus; species Pterocarpus santalinus. Next base: position 68,734,381 of record CM062532.1, read on the forward strand.
CACTGCCACATAAAATTGTTCATGACTGAAAAAATGGTTTTGCAAAGTATAACACCACATGATAAAGGGTTTGACCTTAACCTTCATTGATTGTTATGAAAAAAGAAGTAACAAAGGGAAATTGCCTTCTTTGAAATTTGATTAGCAAGATTGTTTTTGATGAAATCAACATCATCGTGGGAATGAAAACCATCTCCCTATCATATTTACGAGAAAGAATCTTGCAATTATGTACTGCCAAAGCCTGTAATCTAAAGTTTTGAACCACTGCAAAGTCCTCTAGACTAGTTAATTTACTAAAAAAAGTTGGGTGCCGTGATAAGGAAATTGCACTCTTAGAGGGAGGATAGGAGTTCAAACCCTGGACAGGACCTTTTAATCACAACAATATTCAAGGGAAAAAATGCTATAAAAAAAAAACCAATTTCATGTATAAACTCATTTGCAAATTTCATAATTGATTCAATGTTAAAAATTTGAAAACAAAAAAGTATTCATAAGTTAAACTGTCCTGTTCATTTAATTTATAAGCCAAATTGATTCTTTAAATAAGCAACAAAACAAACAGCCACAACCTATTTTAACCATTTTATACAGCTCACTTTTTAGTTGACATATATATGCTGCTTTTTTCTTTTATTCACTTCTGGGATTTTAAAACGTTAACAGCCTATTTAGATTTTTTTTAATTAACAGCCTATTTAGATTACTAATTATATATGTACACTCCGTAACTTGGTGATTTGGGATGTAACGGACGAGGACTTATCAAAATTGTACAGCAATATAATTTTTGGATGCACAAGGAGTTATCTATCAAGGAGGTTCGATCGTACGCTATGGCAGCTATGATATATTAATTGATGATGAGCACCTGCATATTTTATTTAACAAATAAGTTTCATAATTTAAAATATTTAATTTTGATATGCCATTTTTCAGAAATTTTTTAACATTATAATTTAATTATATATTTTTACATTATTAAAAAGGAAAATAATTTATATATACTAAAAATATAAAATAATTTTATATTATCAAATAATAAAATTTTAAAAAATTATCATATCATGATAGATAGTTATTTATTATAATAATTATTTATCATAATTTATTATATTTTTAAAATTTTATTAATTGATAATATAAAATTATTTTATACTGCTAATATATAAAAATTAATCTCTATTAAAAATGTTTAAAAATCCTGCAATAGTTATTTTAAAAGTCACATGAGAGATAATGAAAATGTTTAAATGTTATAATAAGAATAAAAATAAATAAATAATAAAGTGATTGCCGTGTAAATAGGAAAAACAATACAGTGAATGTGCCTTTTGCCCTTTTGCGCCAGTAGAAGTATAGAACTATTGGCACACCACCAACTTCCGAGAATCATGCAAAGATATCATGAATCTGTTGTATCGTATCTTTCTGTTTCAAATCAGTTTTTTAGAATTGTAATCAAGTCATATGCTACAGCTATACAGTATTCAGTTTTTGTAATGCAATATTCAATACTCCACATACTTCAATAAATTAGCAAACGGATTAGTCCACGGGTTTAGCTATTTTTGATGCCCTAAAGACAAACTCCTAGTCCTAATCATAAATCCTCTGCCTAGCTATCTGAAGCAATAACTAAATTGAAAGCGTAAAAATAAAATGCAAGCAAAGAGACGAGACCCTTAACTAGAAACAGTGGGCACAGGACACTAACCCAACAAGATGAACAAATTAACAGCAGTAATCTAGCTAGGGATCGAAGGGTCCTTCTGGCTGCAACTGTTTGCATAAACCCAAATAAGTCAAATAAACTAATCGATCTTTGGCGGCGGTACTGTGATTCTTTGTGTGCCTGCAGAAATACCTCAAATGTGGAAGCGTGCAGCACCCAATCATTTGGCCCAAAAGCAAGAAAAGCCAGTTGGTGTTTCTTTTCTTTGTGATAACTGGTCTCACACTGTTTTCTTGACCACAGCGCTTGCAGGTTGGGAGCACAGGGCTCGCCCAAGCATCTGGTGCCCGATGATGCATGTTGCACTTGTTCTTCGCAACGAACCGAGCAACCTCACGGAACTTCTCTTCCAAATCAAACTCAATCTCATACTGTTCGTGGCACCCTATGCATTTAACTGTTCCGCTGATTGACTTAATGTTCTGTGACAACAAGTGCTCGAGACTACAAACTGTGGCACGTGTCGTGGTAGCCCACGGGAATGGTGGGTCTATGGTCTCGGTCTTGCGTTTCCTCTTGGCCCTCACTGGTAACTTACGTGCACGTGCCTGACGAGTTTGACCAACGTCTTGATCATGATCTTCTTGTGATGGGAAATCGCACCTAGGGTGCAGCATCGGCTCTGGCAAGTCATGGACCTGAAAACGAGGAGGAGGAGAGTATGGTGGCGCCACATTGTACCTTTCTTGGTGGGGTTCTTGTTGTTGGGGTGGTGAGAATGGACGCATTGGTGCTACTAATGGCGCGTAATGAAAAGGGGAGGGGAATATTGATGGACGTGGCTGCGGCTGGGTTTGCAGGAGGGGCAGTGGTTGTGGCTGTGGTCTTGGTTGTGGTGGTTGTGGCTGTGGAACTATGGAGAGAGAAAGGGCGAGCCATTCGTCGTGGCTGCTTTCGGAAGATGGTGAGACACCGTCCATGGCTGGGTTGAGCAAAGGTAACTTTCTTTGTGCCGTGGAATTTGGAAATCACAAGAGAGATAGGTACAGTAACGAAAACTAATGTGCTGAAAATGATAAATTTGTTCAACAATTTTTATAACTTCGGACCATGATGAATAGGTTTTGATGTGTGAATATCAAAACAGATTTTTAGAAACGGAATTTAGCGGGTCTTGATAGGCTTATCGAATTTCTTTGTCAAAATATTGAAGTCAGACAACTCAAATATCGTATATGAGAGACATACCTAATTTGTAACTAACCTTATCAGAGGTTTCTTATCGGATCCTGATATAAGTTTAGCAAAGTGATGAAGCCTTTTAGCGGAAGTTTTGCTGGCTAAAGCATCGAACTCTAATGTAAAGATAAAATAAGAGATTGTTTTATTTGAATCAGCCATTAATTCATATTTGATAAGAATTACGAGAAAAAGGTTGTTTTTTTTTTTTTTCAATATCTAATCTAATTATCTAAACACTTTATGACAATATAGTTAGATATGCACTTTGCGAAAAATACGGTTACATCTAAATTATTTAAATACTTTATGGCATTATAATTAGATATGCCCTGCTTGAACTTGTCGCGTAGTTAATGTGATATTTTAGCGCGCGCACACACACACACAATTTTAACATTTGAAATATTAATTTTAAACGTGTATTATTCAATATGTTAAAATTTTAAACTTTCATACATTAATTTATATGTTTTGGCCAAAAATTTTGTTATGATAATACATAAAATGATTTTTTTTTTTTTATAGTTTAAATTTAAAAATTATTTTCTATATTCTTTATTTAGAAAATTTTAAATAATTTATATTTCAGTTTTTGTTATTAATTAAAAAAAGGATACTTTTTTAAAAAAAAACCTTCACCTAACTTTTATAAACTTTTTTACTTAAAAAAATGCACATGTTGTCATTTTAAATTGTTATGCCAATATGTCGTTTTAAAATTTCATAAGTAAACTCTCTCTTTATATATTATATAGATATAGATATTGATATATTAATTTTTTATTTTTTGACTGAAAAATTTGTTAAGATAACATAATCAAATAGAAGTGCATTTGGCAACCTGGAAGAGGCTGGTTTCGGTGGTTTGTTTAGAAGAGATGATGGTGCTTGGCTTCTCAGGAAAGACTCGTATATCAACAAACTCCTAGCTATGAAGCGCGGTCTTCGCGAGTTGCATGGGTATATGGCATCTGTATGCTAATTTGAAGTTTTGAGTCGATGGATGCAATCAGCAATGTTCAGCAAAATTCTCCGGTTTTTCATCGTTGTGCCTGTGTTATACAGAAGGTACGGGGGTTGGCTTAGTGGTGAGTGGGAGGTCAAGTTGTAATGCACTTTAATAGAAGACAATACTTATGCTGATCTTCTTGCTGAAGAGGGGGCTAGACGGCACGACCCGTGCATGTAGCGTTAGAAGTGAGTTGATCCAAGCTTGGCATAGCTAAGGCTCGACTCATAAATATTAGGTTGAACGTGAGCTTGAGCTTAAACTCAAAGTGAACTTAATTCTTAGGTTTGCACTCATCGAATTTGAGCTAACTTATGAATTGTTCAAATTTATTGAGATATTTTAAGTTAGATTTTAATTAAGTCTTTTTAACTTAATTAACTATAGAATATTTAATAATAAAAAGATAGTCTAAACAACAATAACAATAATAATAACAACAATAATAACAATAACAAAATATAATGTTATATATATATAAATATACATACACATATATACATATCGAGTCAGTTCACGAACTAATAAGTTGAATATAGTAAAACTCAAATTTGGCTCATTAAATAAACAAGTTCAAATCTCTAGCTTAAATTCGACTCATGAGCTCACAAACCCAATTTATTGAGCTATTAATGAATAGAGTTAAAAATAGTTCATAAACTAACTTACTCACTTTTCAGCCCTACTTGCATATTTGGCATAGCCCTACTTTAGTCTTGTTGGTCCTTCTACTAGCAGATTCTTCTGGAGTTATGCTCTGCAGGCAGTAGTCCCCCCCCCCCTCTCTTTCCTTCTTGATGTACTTACAAAAAATTCTTAATAATAATAATAATAATAATAATAATAATAATAGTGGCAGTAGTTTAACTCACTTTTTTTTTTTGGATGAAAACACATTGATGTTATGGAGTGAAAATATTCATCTTGGTGTCAAAACAATGAAATTTAAATAAGTTTTTCATCCCTAAAAATATAGTACTTTTTTATTTTAGTCCTTCAAACAAATTTGATTGATTTTAGTTTCTTATTTTTTAAAAAATGAGTATAAATTATCCCTATTAGAGGGATGAAAAAGAACTATTTATGGTCATTTTTTAAAATTAAAGGACTAAAATTGAATAATTTTTTCAAAGGTTTGGAATAAAAAAAAATTGGAAATGATTTGAATTGAATTGAAATGAAATGATTTGATTTGATTTATAAATCAAATATTATGTTTGGAATTAATTATAAAAAATGAGATTTGAATTGTTTTAGAAATCAATTATTGTGTTTGGAATTTATTAAAATAAAAATTGATTTGATTTAATTTTATTGTTTTACATCTTTACCCTATTATATCATCTCTTTTCCCGTCCTTTCCTTTCTCTCTCCCTTTGTTCCTCCCCCTCCTCTCTCCTTCTCATACAGAGTCGTACTTATAGCATACAAACACAACAACAAATTTGAATTTTAACAAGATAACCAAATTGGTCACCAAAACAAGAAAGTAATAAGCAAAAAGTGAAGCACGAAGCAACCAAGCAAAAAGGATACCAAAATTAAAGCCAATCACAACAATTCCTGATGCTAGTCAACATAAAATAAAAGTAAAGTGACAGATTCGTGAAATCAAAGTGAGTGAAGCTTTCATGGAATTGTGGTTCATGGTTGCAGGTTCATAATGGAGCAGAGTGAGTTTGAGAATAGAGTTTGTCAAATTTAGAGAGTGGTAAATTAGTCTATTTAAATATTTAAAAGTAAAATCAATTGAAATCCCAGCAAATCCTGGCTAAAATGACAGGATTTCCAAATAGGAAGAATGGAATTCTATAAAATTTAGCAAATCAATCCCTTTCTGATTTTTTTTTTTAATTCCAAACACATTATAGAGTGTGTTTGAATTAACTAAATTTTGGAATTGATTTGATTTAGATTAAATTGATTTAATTTATGAATTAAATTTTATGTTTGGAATGATTATATAAAAATAGAATTTGAATTGATTTAGAAATGAATTCTTATATTTATAATATATTAGATTATGTTTGGAATGATTAAGAATAGAATTGATTTGATTTGATTTGTACTTAAATTTTAAAATCAAATCAATTCCTATCAAATCTTTTCAATTTTGATAGAATTTCAAATAGAAAGTAGTTAAACCTCATAGTAATTAGAAATCACTTCATTTCTTATTTTTAAAACATCCAAACACAATATTTGATTTCTAAATCAAATCATTTCTATTTTTTAAACATTCGAAACACACTCTAAAGGATTTGATAGAAATTGATTTGATTTTAAAATTTAAGTACAAATTAAATCAAATTAATTCTATTTTAAATTATTCTAAACACTATCTAATATATTTTAAACATAAAAATTGAATTATAAAAAATCAATTCAAATTCTATTTTATATAATTATTTTCAACATAAGATCTAACTTATAAATCAAATCAAATTCTAATTTTAATCATTCCAGGCACTACTTATTCAATTTATTGTATCGTGGGCACACTAAATGGCTCGAATACGCCATGTTCAGAGCTCTAATCAGAAAAACTTAGAGCAACAATGTCCAATATATTAGATATATTTATCTTTTACTTTAGACTACAAAGTAATTTAAAAAAAAAAAATTGATAACCGAATTCAATTAAGAAAAGACAGATATAAAGAGTTGAAATCAATTTAGCCGTAGTTACTTACACGTAAGAGAATTGGAGTTAGCAACTTATTTACATCAAAGATTTAACAATATATAGTCTGATTAGTACCAAAACTTATATTGCTTTTCTTCTTTACATTTGAAAATTAAACATTATTAATTGAGAGAGTCTAAGGTGATGACACGCAACATAGCTATACTTAGAAAATCCTCAGTCGCAAATTACCAATAAAAGAACAGTTATACATTAACAAACAATGTGAAATCTACCATTACCTTATGCGTAATACAAATTCCTAAAGATAAATGCCTCTACCTATTACTAAACTGAAACTCCAACAATCAAACGTAAACAAATTAAAGATGAGATGCTAAACTAAAAACAACGGAGACATACAGGACACTAAATCAACAAGACAAATAGCATGAAATATTGATTATGAATAATAGTATAATCTAAGGATCAAATGGTCCTTGTGGCTGTAGTTGTTTGCATAAACCCAAATAAGTCAAATAAACTAATCGATCCTTGGCTGCCGTACTGTGATTCATTGTGTGCTTGCAGAAATACTTCAAATGTGAAAGTTTGCAGCACCCAAGCATTTGGCCCAAAAGCAAAAAGAGCCAGTTGGTGTTTCTCTTCTTGGTGATCACTGGCCTCAACATGTCTTTCTGACCACAGCGCTTGCAGGTTGGGAGCACAGGACTCGTCCAAGCATCCGGTGCCCGATGATGCATGTTGCACTTGTTCCTCACAACGAACCGAGCAACCTCATGGAACTTCTCTTCCAAATCAAACTCGATATCATATTGTTCATGACACCCTTTGCATTTAACCGTTCCACTGATTGACTTAATGTTCTGTGCCAACAAGTGCTCAAGACTATAAACGGTGGCACGTATTGTAGTAGCCCACGGGAATGGTGGGTCTATGGTCTCGGTCTTGCCTTTCTTCATGGCCCACACCGGTAGCTTACGTTTTCGTTCCTGACTAGTTTGACCAGCGTCTTGATGTTGATCTTCTTGTGATGGGAAATCGCACCTAGGGACCTGAAAAGGAGGAGGAGAGAATGGTGGCGCCACAAAGCACCTTTCTTGGTGGGGTTCTTGTTGTTGGGGTGGTGAGAATGAACGCATTGGTGCTGCTAAGGGCACATAATGAAAAGGGGCAGGGAATGATGGACGTGGCTGCGGCTGGGTTTGCAGTAGGGGCAGTAGCCGTGGATGTGGTTTCGGTTGTGGTTGTGGTTGTGGTTGTGGTGGTTGTGGTTGTGGATGTGGCTGTGGCTGTGGAATTGTCGAGAGAGAAAGGGTGAGCCATTGATCGTGGCTGGCTTGGGAAGATGGGGAGACACCGTCCATGGTTGAGTTGAGCAAAGATAACTTTCTTTGTGCTGTGGAATTTGGAAGTCACAAGAGGTAGGATATATATAAAGAAAGGAAAACTAAAGATAAGATAACTTTTCCTATCTAAGATAATGGTTGAGAATTTGACTTTGATATAAAATTATTTTAGACTGTAATCCAATAATATTTATCTTGTCACATTAATGAGTATAATTAATATAACTTGAACTAACAAATTATTTCAAATTGCGGTTAGGACAATAAGATCTGATGGAACAAATTTATGAAACCAAGGAAAGATACGGGGAAAAAGCTCCTAATATATATTGCTTTTGGGAATAGATACATCATCCTTTAGTTATTCGTCATGAAGAAATTAAGCAAGGAGGGCAAACACTAAATAGATTTGACTAGAAGGTAAGATAATTGGTCCTAATTGTTTATGTTACCTAGGAGATAAGAGACTTGATATTCATGTCACTAATATATTTGATTTATCAATTAACGTGTAAATCTAAACTTTTTTTGGGTAGTTGGTCCTACTTTTTTCTGTATACTAGAGGATAATGGGTCCTAATTATTCTAGAAGATAATTTGACCTAATTAGGAAATTTGGTTCTATTTAAATAAAACTTGAGCTAAGTTCCAACATTATGTATAAATAACTAGCGTTGAATTGATTTCATCTTTAAATCTTTCTTTTCTTAATTGTTTCGACCTCCGATTATCAAAATTAAGAAAGAAACGATTAAAAAGTGAGATTATCTGGTTATGTTTCGATAGAGTATTATTAGAGGATAACATATTTTTGAGATGATTTCAATTGATTTAATCTAATTTTTTTTTTGTTTGGATCATAATATGAAAGAATCTTTAAATTTTTTAGTATTTTGAGAAGATATTTTCTAAACTACAAAAGAGTGGATTTTAATTTCCACTTCTAAATAAGAAATTCTAAAATTTTCTCTCTTCTTTATTCATTGTCTCTTAATTTCTTCATTCTATAGGTCTACTATTACCGGTTGATCATTCACCTGTGATCACTGGGACCCCAACTGCTAGCCTAAAGAGAATACAATATAATTTTATTATACAAACAAAATATTTTTTAAATAGAATAATATAATTAATTTATTCAAACAAAAAATTTTAAAAATGAGAGGAATTAAATTGAAGCTTTTAATTTTTTTTTAATTTTAAAGTATTTAAAATTTGAGAATATTCCATCCAAAAAGGTTAAAAAGTATGGGTATATACACAACCTTTTAATTGTTGATATGCTTGGATTTACTATCTCATCTTAGTAATCTTATTCCAAAATTATAGTTGTTATGTTAAGCAATGCTAGTTGTTAAATCTTTTGACATGTAAATCCAAGTTTTCGTAGATAATAGACAATTTGGTAGTAATTTAACTTTTATGGTGAAAGTATACTCTAACGCACTATCTAGAGCCAGAGGATACTGAGGCCTAATGAAAAACGTCATACATTTTTGTTTTTATTGAAGTTTACTAAAAATATTATTATAATTTATTTTTCTATATTTATTAAGATTAAAAAGTCATAATCTAAATTATTTCAAGCATCTGTTTTAATTGATAATATATCTAATGCATTTAGTTTCAATTGATAATATAACCAACTCATTTCATCCTTATTAATGTACCATTGAAGTTAAATAATATTTTATTAATTTTATATTAGAAGAATGCGGAGTGAATTATAGTTCGAAGACCTCAACTTTTATCAACTTCTATCGTGTTTTACTAATATGCCTCAACGTATTCATAGTTGCTGGTTTGCCGAGCTGGTGGGGCAGCCTTCGCCCGTCAGTAGCGTGTAAACGGTTCTCTTGGGCTTCAAGCCCCGTTTCATAATACTAATACTAATAATAATAATAATAATAATAATAATAAAAGGACCTCAACTTTTATTCTTAAACCAATTTAGGACCTCATTTTTTCATTCTTCAGTCAGTGATTTCAAGCAACTTCCGGTCATTAGATTAATCTTGTATGGCAAATATATAATGGTATGTCAACAAACTAATATCACTTAGATTATTATCTGGCTTAAATATATTTTTCATCTTTAAAATAATATATTTTTTTAATCAAATTTTAATTGCAAAACAACTAAATTCATAAGATTTGATAAATTAAATTATTACTTGTTTCTAAAACATCCAAACACAAAATTTGATTTACATAACCAATTAATTCTTATTTCTTTCTCATTCCAAATACACTCATAATGTTTAAAAAAGTGAAATAATAAAGAAAAAATTACACTTTATACCCCTAAACTATAGACCATGTATACTTTAACTCCAATATTTTGAAAAAGTGCAAATCAATTCCTAAATTTTTCTAAATATGTAAATCGACCATTCTATTAATTTTTCCATCTATTGTTAATGCATTAATAGAAATGACATACGTTTAAGAAAGTTTAGGATATCAACTTGTATGTTTTTTAATTTAGAGACTAAAGTGTACATGACCCAAAATTTAGAGGGTATAATTATTTTCCATTAATAATGGACGAGAATTTAAGGCCAAAGTGGACATTCAAGAAAATTTTGAGGCTAATTTGCATCTTTTAAAATGTCAAGGGTAAAATGCACATGATTCACAATTTAGAAGATAAAATATGTTTTAAAAAAAGCCAAAAAAAAAAAAAAAACCAAACTCACAATTGAAAATACGCCACTCATAAAATTTTCATTTTTATTGTTTTTGCAATTGTATTTAACTAAACTTATCCTTTTTACAATATTACCCTCTTTCTATTATATAAATTTGTTTGCAAATTTCATCATTGATTCATTCATGTAAAAGATGATTTAATTTCTATGTAAAATAATTTGAGTTTAATTAGTATGCACTGATAGTGTAAAATAATTTTACACTATCAACCAATAGAAATATTAAAAAGTGAGAAATCATGGTAAATTCCTCGTTATAATCAGTGGCTATTTGTATGAATTGACATTTTCTACTATTTCTATTGGCTGACAGTATAAAACTATTTTACATTGTCAGTGCATTTAAATTAAATTCAAATAATTTTACACTATCAACTGATAAAATTTTAGAAAAGTGTCAAAATATGGTGAATAACTCCCCACCATAATAACTACCTATCATAATTTCTTATTTTCCTGAATTTTTATTGGATAATAATATAAAATTATTTTATATATCAATGTATTGAAATTATTTTCATAAAAGAAACTGGGACAACCTATTTTTGCTGTTTTATATCTCACTTTTTAGTCACTGCTTTTCTTTAAACTTTATTATTATTATTATTTACAAATGTTACTTAGACTAATTATTTTACTTTCTTTTTAACTGTTGTCTTATCTCTTACACTTATTTTTAGGCACATATCTAATCAGTTACACTAATAGATAAAGTAAATACTCATTTTAACTTCTATTTAGTCCTTTTTTTTAAAAAAAAAAAAACTTCATTATTTATTTATATTCACACTTGAACTATTTCCTTTTAATCCAAATATTATATTAAAAATATAGTAAAAATAAAGAGTAATATTACAGCTAAAAAGAAAACAACTGTTAGAGTTTTTGATGAAAAATAAGAGTAGTCATTGAATAGAAGAAGTAATATAACTCATATATCCATCTACTAATCAATAAACATACCAAATCCTTTTAACAAATAAATTCTTTAGAAATTTTACTTCTCTAACATTTTTCAAAAGAAAAAAAAAGACTATAATGAATTATTAAATTAAAGTTTTGAGAAACACCAAAGAACATTTTCAATTGGCGAAAAGTATCAATGTACAATCAATTTTTTTTTTCTTTTTAATGTTTGCGTGTTCTCATCCAATTATACATTGGAAATCATAGATCATCTAAAATGATGATATGTTTTGTATCTAGTTCTAAAATGGTCCTTAATGAGTTATGGACCAAAATAGTCATTGAATCCTATTCATAAAAAAAATTAATCAATAATTATTTTATTACATAAAAAATATTATATAAAAAATTTAATGGACAAGATTCAAGAATTATCTTGATACAAGAAATATTTTAGAAATATCCATGCATGTAAAACTTTTGTTTGTTCTCACCAGGGAAAAAAAAAAAAGAATTTACTTAACCTAGAATTTACTTAATATACACTAGCGTCCGCCTTTTTTATTTTTTACTATTAATATAAAAGTATTCATATTAAATAATAAGCTAGAAAAAAAAAATCAAATAAGAAGAATGCCTAGGAAAAGCTTGCGAAGAGAGAAGCGTGCAAGGCCGAGGTGGACAACTACCAAGGCATGTAAAAGCAGGGGGGTTTCATCAGAGTGTTTGGAAATATACATAATGGTGAAGAAGGTTATTGATTGCAAAAGTAGAAAAGTGAGTTGAGAAAGAAGTTTTCAAAAATATTAACAATAAAAGAGAACAACAGTTAAGAAATTACGGTTAGTTCTTATTTTCTTTTTTTGGTGAAATTGTAATAGTGGAAGGAGTTATTGTAAGTAGTTTTTTTTAGTGGGTTTGAAAAGTAAATGGTGGAGGAGTTATTTGTATGAATTACAAATATATATTTGAGTTTAATTGGTATGCATTGACAGTGTAAAATATATTATCAACTAATAGAAATAGAAGAAAGTGAGAAATCATGATAGGTTTCTCATTATAATGGGTGGTTATTTGTATCAGTTGGCACTTTCCACTATTTCTATTGGTTGACAGTGTAAAATTATTTTACACTGTCAGTACATTTAAATTAAATTCTATATATTCATATATCCTAATTGTGCACATTGTTGGAGAATATTGGAGGCCGAAAACAATTAATAGATAATGGCATTTTAGAAATAATAAATATTGGACACCAAAAACAGTTTATGGGGGAGTCCCCTCAATATATATTCCCTGTATGTAATAGATGTAGTTAGATAACTTTCAAAAGTGTTTCAGAATTATCTAAAATTGGCGCGGCAAATTTTAAAGAGCAAGTCTCAACTTCGATGGTGCCAAAAGAAAAAAGTACTAACAAACAAGTAACCGACTCTGGATAGTGTAACAACTCCATATTCAAAAAGAATATAATCGTGCTTCTTTGTCATGACTCATGTCACAACTAATGTCATCACGAAAAGCACATCTCTTTATTCCTGCCATCAATTTGATAAGCGATTTTTTTCTTTTCTTTCAATAAAGATAAGTGAGTTTCTTTTGGTCACGTAGTTGAGGCACTATATAATTGACACAACAAAGTTGTAATTTCTTTTACTTATGACCCCCCAAAAAAAAAAGTTGTAATTTTTTCTTGGCTATATAGTTGTGATACTGGCAGATAATTATTCTTATACATATTTTTTTTAAAAAAAAAGGTTTAGATAAGGATCTGTACAATTTTTTTTTTTTGGTTGGAAAAAGATCGGGTCTTGTGCAGATTCACATATATTAAATTTTCATAAGACTAATCAGACCAATTCTTACACAAAAATTCGGTCCCTTTCTAGATCAACTCTACAGCCTCTTCGAATTCACACCCTACACTTGCTAGTTGCTGCCATTTGCATTTAAACTAATTAAATTACTCTCCAATTTAAACTCAAAACATACAACAATACCAATAGTCTACTTTCCTCTTCAATTAGATCAAACTTTTTTTCCTTGTTTCTGCCGTACCGGGTGCTGGCCAAAATTGGGCATTCTTCACCTTTGATATGCTCGCCAATACGCTCAATGGAGTCACATCGCCAACCACTGTCACCTTCTTTGCCGCAAAGTCGATGTTATAGGACGTAACTCCTGCCCATATAATTAGCCATATTAAGTTCAGCTCTTAAGGCAATAATATATGGCTTGAATGCTATAATGTGAATAGAATAAAACAATTAAAAAGGATCGATAAAAGATATTTCACCTTGCATTCTAGAGAGATGCTTCCTCACTTTCCCTTCACAACCTTTGCAGTGTAGAGAAACCCTCAATACCACAACCTGCGAGAAAATTCATTCAAATCGCACCCAATAAATAGCATTTGCATGAGTTTATAATGTGCAATGTAACTGAACATCGAAGTTGCGCATAGTTGATAGTTTTACTGTCAATAACTCAATTCCATGCATCAGTTAGTACTTAGTATTAATCATTACTCAAACACACGCTACCAAGTCAAACCAGCTTAATGATTCCTGTAATCCTGTTTATGTGTCATACCAATTAAAAAACTTGCTTGTATCGGATGATCCTCTTCCATGTAAATTGCACATGAGTCGTGACTTAATCATGCAATTAGGTCATGTCAAAAAAATGAGAAATTAAAAACAAAAATTAATGATAAAGATATACACAGGACCAGCTTATTACTAGGATTGGTAAAAAGCCTTGAGAAGAAACAAATGCACATAATTCAGATTGAAGAATCCTGAAGAAGTGCCATATTGCCATGTATGTGTGAGTGGGATGATAGCGTGGGAGAGAGATAACTAACCTGGTCTGAGGAACCAGATTTTGGACCAGAGGAGCTAGAGGGTTTCGATGCATGGTTGGTTTCATCTTGGTGAACAAGTTGAACCTTTTTATCATCAACCGTAGTTAAAGCCAAAGCTGAGTCAGAATCTGATACTGCACCCAAGGAAGCTGTGTCACTGAGCAAATATCTTGAAGAACCAGGAGGAGTGACCAAATCAGCAGGTGGCCTAATCCAACTCCTCCTCAGAATACTATCGATTGGCTTAGAAGAGTAATTGTTGGTGATATGTTCAGTCAGCTTTTCTGCTACGCTTTTCTTCTTATGATCATGATGATGACCTTTTGTTGCAGTTTTCTTGTTCTGGCCGCTTGGCTTAGAAGAAGAAGAAGAAGAAGATTTTTTCTTAGCCTTTCGGAGATCATGGCAAGGTTTGGGGTCAATGGGTGGCTTGGAAGAAGAACTAGAGGCAGCGAAATCTCTGGAGGGGGTTCTTCTTGAATCTGTGATGATGGGGTTGTGGCGGTCAATGGCTCGGCCACCGAGTTGGATGGTGTTGGAACAAGAGGAGGAGGATGGTTGATCCATGCTAAGAGATATGGCTGTTGAGGCTTGTGAAGCACAGAAGATATCTATGCCTTTCATCTTCGGACGAGGATAAGAGGAGAAGAACAAGTGGTTTAAGAGAATCTGTAGTGAACAAAGAGGGAGAAATAAAGAATGAACTTGAACCAGAAGGAAGGGATTCCTTTGGGATGGAAGGGTAGAAAGTTGAGATAAAGAAAAATTCCAAATTCAATTAATTATTTTGTTTTAAGATATGGGAATGGAAGTGAATAAAGTGGGCAGAAAGGTTTGAACTTTCCCAAGACTAGCATGAGTTTGGTTCTATATTCTAATGGCAGACCACATACGCCACTTTCTAGTACACTCGGTTGCCGTGGGACCTCAACCATAAATAACATTGCTAAAACATGATCTACAGTACATATCAAGGTTGTTCACGGCTTTGGCCAAGGCAATAGCAACATTGCACGTGTGTATGAATCAAACATTAAAAAAAAAAAAAAATTTAATACAAAATTTGACAAATTTGTTAAGGAAAGGAAGAATGTCTTGAATGGTTATGTCCTTATTGATGTGTTGCCGTTCTATTTGAAGGTCGGGGGTGGGGTTCGGGATTGGAAGTCATCGATTTTATGATGAGACAGAGCAAAACAGAGTGATCTTTATGAATTACAACCAACATTTCCATTGCTTTAAAGAACGAAAGTGATGTACAGTAAGTACATTGAATTTGTCTTAACTCCTTGCTTGTTTGACATTACGCGAAAGTAAATTCAACTATCACACTCACTTCAAGGTTAACCTATGTATTTTACGTGCGGTTGGTTGGGTTAGCGGGTTCCTGTATTGTTGTATCAAAATTTTATGCCGATGCCAATGTGCGTCTATATGATTCAAGGATATAATTTGACTAGTAAAGGGGATGAGGATGGAGCATGTTGTCAAGTCGCCATGAGAAGAAACGCATCAAGGATGTGTAACTGATATTTATGGAACAAATTGAGGGTTTTAGCACATGATTGTCATGTCATGACAATTCGGTCACAAACGTGCTTAAGAGAAGCGGCGCGACATGCAATTCCTATCGCATTGGCTCAATCTATTATCTCTCAAGGTGCTTAGAGAAATTTTTGGTTTGGAGAATGGTGATTGGGTTGAAAGTTGTTGTTGAAGCAAACTGTGAACGGTTAAGGTGCAGCTATTCCAAAGAAAGGGGTCAAGATCAATGAAAATGTATGGCATTGGTTACAGAACGACAAGTCATAAAGAAAACTATCAAAGACGTGTAAAATCTCCACAAGGACAACGGTTGAAGACATGTGTTAACTTTTCATAGGGCCCAGTAACCTATATATAGGGGTTTGATCAATATAACAAAATTTGAAATTTTTAATCACAAATACTTATGTACTCTTCTAAAGTCTCCATGACAAACAAGAGTCCCAAGTTCATTAATTTTTGTTTTATCCTTTCTTCATTTTATTTCTAGTATTAGTACTTTATTGTATTCTTACATTTTGTGTGCTTTCGATTATATTGGAATAAAATTGTTACTCATTTCAATCATATAGTTGAGCATTGGTTGTTTAGCATTTTTTTCGACACTCTCTTTGCCTTGGAAACTCACTAAAATGAGTCATTTCCTCTTCTTGAATTTGAGATCGAGAAATAAGAATATGTCAATTTTTTATTTGTTTACTCGATGAAAATCACAAAAAACATTGCTCCTCCTTAATTTCTGAAGCAGGAAATATTTGAACCTTTTGTCTAATACTCGGATAAACGTAATTCTACCATATAGTTATGGATTCCAATTTCCTCCTATTTTGTAAGGATGCCTAATGTGTCACTTTTTGAGATCAAGATAGGAAAAAGATACCCACGCGTTAAATTTTGTTCAAATATGGATGATTAACTTGTAAGGAATTTTGATCATTGTGTATTATATAATGATTAAAAAGAATAATCAATTATCACCGTGCAATGATTAGTAATTATGTGATGATTAAAGTGTATTATACGATGATTAGTGTAAATATGATGAAAAAATTTGTTCGAGGACATAGTATAAGCCATAAACCGTAAATATATTCGAGGACATGGTACCTTTTTTCATAGTTTTACATGATGTCTAAATGTTTGTTGCTTACATAATAGTATAAACAATAATTTCTTATAATATTAATTTTGTGCTGAGTGCGACATGCCTATATGGGTGCAGACCTTCTTTGGATTGACGTGAAGCTCCAGCGACATGAAATTCCATGTGAAGCGCTGGCCTCAAGGTGAAAAGATAAAAGAATTTCTGGCACGAACAACAAAATTGCTGTGAATTTGGTTGCGCTCTGTTGCCCATCTGGCTTGTTGGGCATGGCCTGCTGGTTCAGTACTTACCATGCATTTGACAGCAGCCTGTCCTGAAATCCTTTTAAAGACATTGAAAACTTGGTCAGATGAAACAGAGAAGGCGCTGAAAGATTGCAGCACTTTCATGTGCTAAGTTCATTGAGATGATGACAATTTATATAGATATTATTGGTAAAATGAAGGTATTAGATACCAAATGAAACATTTTTCGTGCAATCTGTTATTTATCAATGCTACTAAGCATAGAAGTCACTAAGGAACTAGGAAAGCATCCAAGTTGCATAAAACATTTGAAGCTGGTGGCACATGAATTGTGCAACTTGAACACGGTAAAGTCCTCATAGAGGAGAATCAATAGACAGCATTATTTAGGATTCTAATGGAACAAATTCTGCCACTTCGTCAACCCTTTGGAATTTTGCTTTCCCGTGTATGGATGAGACGCAAAGCCACTTTCTATCTCTCTTCCGTCAGCTCAAAAAAAAAAAAAAAAAAGAAAAAAAAAAAGAACAGAAACGTTTCCTTCACAAATCCATGGAATCAGATGCTTCGATGGCTTTCCTCCTCCTCCTCCTCTTCTACTCCTTACTTTGCCTGCTTGTCCCAACTTTCTTTGAACGACAACCAATTTCCTACACCTACCATGGAAAATTCTTTCTTTTCTCCCTTTAGACCAATTCCTCTTCAATTTCAGTACCGAAAAGCCCTTAAAAGGAAGACCAAAGCCTAGTCATGGACTTACTGATGTTTAAGAAATAATGGTTTAGTCCGTGAAGTTTCGTTCTCTCAATCTAGTCCTGGCAAAATACGAGTTCAATTACAAGACTAATTTGACCCATTCATGTTACTTTTAGGGACTAGTTTAACTTAATTGTTATGGACTAATTTAAACTGATAAGTTTGTATGGTAGACTAAATTTGAATTATCTGTAATTGCAGGGACTAAATTAATGATGGAATAAATTTTGGAGAGTAATTATTTTTCGAATATCAAGGAAAAAATTGAGCAACACTTACAACTTTACGATGTAAATTGTGGCTTTACTTCTTAATTATGTTATGACTCTTAGTTTTGCCTAATTACGATTATGACTATTAGATTTGCTTACCAAGTGACATCAAATACTAACCATGTAAGCGCTTATTTACTTAAATAAAAAAAATAATGTAAGCACTTTACTGAAAACTATATACTATACTGTTTAAATTTGACATAAATTTCTTATACAATTATTTTTATTTACACTATATATTAAATTTGAATATTTTTTCTTAATTTGCTATTATGCTTTATTTTATTGAGAATAATGATACATTATCGCTGTCAAATGTTTTACAATTTTATTCATTACTAAAATAATCAAACATAATTATATATTTCATAATAATATTAATTATAAAAAATTTTAAATAATGTTATATATTTTATATATTTAAAAGATATTTTATTTTCCAAAAATTCTATCACTTAATTTTTTATCTCTAAAAATATTGTCTCTACAATTTTTTTTTAAAATGTCGCTCAAATATTTTCTATAAAAATATTTTGGCATAATTTGTTTTTCTGTTTTAAATAAAAATGTATCTTTTCATTTGTTAAACTCATTATATCAGATATGATTATAAGTTAAATTGATAAGAATTGAATTAAAAGGTAAAAAAAATCATCTTGAATATATATATATATATATATATATATATATATATATATATATAATAAATATAAAATAAATTTAATTTTAATGCATTGACAGTATAAAAGATTTTTATACAATCAACTAATCATATCATTTTATTTATAAGATTATTCCAATACTAGATTTGATAATTAATTATCTTTGTTGATGTGGCAAGATATGATTAGATGATAATATAAAATTCTTTTACATTGTAAGTGTATTAAAATCAAATTCTTATAAAATCTCATAAATTCCCTTCCTCAACTTTTATCATCTATTTTATGAGTAAAATGATATTTTAATATTTTATAAATAAAAAATAATTTAAATGTAAAACCCTCTAAAACTGTCCTTGTTCGGGAAACTACAAAATAAGAGTGAAAGAGAATTTTCATGGTTAACAAAAATTGAATTTAATTTTGATTCATTGTAAAAAAATTTTACACAAATATTTAGTTATATATTGTGACATCGATAAAAATATTTGATTCAATCTTATAAATAGAAATATCTAATTAAATAATAATATAAAAAAATTTTATACTAAAAATATATCAAAATTAATATCACAAAAATTCCCAATGCCTCACCTTCCTCCAACTAAAACTCCGTAACAAAGTCGAGCCCTTCAAGCTCTCGGTTTCCTTTTGAGTTTTGAGATATGGTCCCTCAGGACAAAGTGCCTAAACCTGTGACCTCTTCTTTTATTCCGATTACATTCCATTGGAAGTAAAAGTACCGAACACTACCATTATCAATTTTTTTAGTATATATAAAAAAATTCTTTCATGTTATTTTTTTTTTCTTGATGGCCCACAAAAGTTGAGTGAGACTTGGATACTCTTGGAGAAAGAAATTTCTTCCTCGATGGAATATCTTAGCTCTTGATTTAAGTTAAAAGAATGAGAGAAAAAGGGTAAAAGACAAAATTAAAGTTGAAGATGCTTTTGTGGAATAAAAGCTCTTTTACTGTGGGAGGAAGAAAGAATTTTTCCCCTTTGAGATAAGGATCAAACTTAGTACTCCCACAATTGAATGGAGATCAATTCGTAATTCAAATAAGTTAAATTTATATAAGAATATTTCATAATTTCAGCTAAAAAATTGTTTCTTGATAAAGCAAATAATTGTAATCAAAATAAAGGAGTCCGTATAACTAACGGAAAAACCATACAATTTGAGTATTTCAAAAAACTGTTCAAACAAAGCATTGGTTAATTAATTTAATGACATTTCAAGCATCTTTTGAAAAGCGTGGTTCAAGATTTTATGAAGAGGTGTGTTATTT
This sequence comes from Pterocarpus santalinus, assembly GCA_031439595.1. Classification (NCBI taxonomy): domain Eukaryota; kingdom Viridiplantae; phylum Streptophyta; class Magnoliopsida; order Fabales; family Fabaceae; genus Pterocarpus; species Pterocarpus santalinus. The sequence continues at coordinate 68,754,672 of CM062532.1, forward strand.
GAACGTATAAAAATAACGCATTTGATGCATTATCAATTTTTTTTTAATTATTAATTTTTTAAATTAAAGTTATCAACTTATTCGATTAAGTAATTAATCAGTTATAGTATAATATTATAGGATATTTTGCATTCAATTAGTTGGTAATTTAATCAAATAAATTGGTAACTTTAATTTAAAAAGTTGATAATTGAAAAAAAATTGATATTTATATGCTGTAACTAGTTGATAACTCAATAAAAAAATTTGGTAATTTTAATTCAAAAAATTGATAACTAAAAAAAAAAATTAGTAATGCATCAAAAATGCATCCCAAATACACATACAAATAACATTATTGTTTTATGACTAATATCAGTCATAATTTGCATGTGAGAAATTATGTGTCTGACTCTCCTTCGGTGAAGTCCTTGCTGCTCTTGAGGCTGATATTGCGGTCGTATCAGTTCCTAGATTAGTAGCTATTTCTTAGGAGCTTTGGACCTCCTCTGTATGAAAAGAAAAAAATGTATATTAAAAGCGTGCGTCTCTTTTGGATTGACTGCTTGAAAATGAGGGCTGCTTGTCTCTATGAAGGCCGGAGGAACAGTCAGTTTCTGCACTATCACGCTGTAATGTATCAAGTACAACGATATTTGCCATACAATAATGAACTGGTGATTACTTACGAAATAAGTTTCACTTACTAGGTTATTTAATATGAATCTAATTTTAATATATTATCAGTGTCAAAAAAATTTAAATAGATATTTAATTATATATTATTATATTTATAAAAATATTTGATTTAACTATTTACTATTTTAAAAATCTTAAAAAGAGATGTATATAATTGAATGATAACCTAAAACTCTTTTCTACTAATATTACATTAAAATTAATCTCATTTAATATATTTGTGTCCGAAAAAAATGACATATTAATATTTGAATTTAATTTAAATACACTGACAGTGTAAAATAATTTTACACTGTCAACCAATAAAAATGATGGAAAGTGCCAACTCATCAAAATAACCTCCCATTATAATGAGGGACCCACCATGAATTTTCACTTTCTCCTATTTCTATTGGTTGACAGTGTAAAACTATTTTACACTGTCAGTGCATACCAATTAAACTCTTAATATTTTACTATTTTAGATTTTTTGTCCAATCTAAAATGTAGAGGATGTTAACCTTACATTTACCCAGTTAGCACTCTTGCGAAGGATAGCTTCCTCCAGTTATCGTGTTAAAATTATGTTTCTCAACACTCATCGATGAATTATTTACCACCGCCAACATACGTCAGCGTAAAATATAACTGGCGCTCAGAAGTGTTTTGCCCTCATCAAACAAGTCCAGATCCAACCCATACGATGGACAACAATGGGCTTTCTGGTTAGCATTCTCGGCCTTATTGCCACTCCCCACGTACCCTTCCCTTTTGACCATGAAAAATAAGGAGGCCAAAAATTGAGCAAAGTCTCGACCCACACAAAAAAAAATGAGCAAAAAAATGTCCAATGAAATGATAATTATGGCCCCAAAAAAAAATAAAATGGAAATGAACTGATAATCTCCGTCCTGAAAATGGCTCAATGAACTTGCATCCTCATCACATCAATTGCACATGACATAAATCAAACATGAAATACCATATCAGCAAACCCCTAATATGCAATGAATCCTAGAAATTCACCGCATTGCAGACTCACGATTTTCTACAGAGAATTTGGCGTTTCCTTGATATCAAAATCAAATCACTACAACTCCTAACCAATACAATAGACAAGAAAACAGCTGAAAAGAATTTTGTCAAAATTTAACAAAAAGGTCAACTGTAGACACATCCGAAGACAAGTGGCGTATTACCAGAACTTTTTGTTGATGTTGACAGTGTATGAAAGAGAAAACGATGAAGGGGAGATACCTCTATATACATACAGGGTTTGCAACTGTTTCTTATTTCATCCCCCTTCCTTCATCTTCATTCAAAATCCGATTCCGGAAATCACTAACCATAAGAGGCAATCCTTCTCTCAGTGAGACTTTTGGCTCCCAATTCAGCAGTTCCTTTGCTTTGCTAATATCTGGCTTCCTCATATGTGGATCATCAGCAGTATTTGGTCTGAATTCTATTGTAGCACTTGGATCAATTGTTTCTTTAACAACCTGCACATTTATGAAAAGATGACAATGAGAAGGATGCCAATTTGATACAGTCTATTCTCTCTGGACCCCACAATCTATTACGGAAGTTTGCACTTGCCGCAGAAGTGCACAGTTAATATGCTATATGTAAGATATGGAGTAGGGAAAGAACAAAACAAGAACGTCACAGCATGATTTGACCAAAGCTTCACAAGGAAAAGCCACAACTGGAAACCAAAACGAGGAAGACATAAAAGTAATAGACTTGGAAAGAAGACAAGATACCTCAGCAAGCTCTAACATGGTAAACTCCCCTGGGTTACCCAGGTTGAAAGGTCCCACATGTTCACCATCCATCAAAGCCACCAGCCCATTAACCTGAAATTGAAAAAATTTGAAGTTCACCATTGCATCCTTACAATGCCGCACAGGGCACAATAAAGAAAAATGGAGACTGCAAACGATTCTTTGATTTAAACCTATCCAATTCAAAATGTTTCCATTCTGAAATTAGAAATTTGGGGGGCGGGGGGGACTACTTCTTGGGAACAATGGTAGGATGGAGATTTGAACCTACGATCTTCTGAAAATTATCCATATCCCCACCACTGTCTCACTGCTAGTGGCTTAGCAAATTAATTTCATACAGTAACTCAACTAAATTACAAGTAATGATCAATTATTTCATTTAATCTTTCCAAACAGCTATTTCTCTGTTCCTTAAACATATTCTGCCAGTTACTACCTAGAATCCATTCACATTTCACAAGGTAGTTAAGCGTATTTAGAATACACGCAGTTATATCTTTTAAGCTACAATTTTCTACCCCACCCATGAACTCAAATCTTGCATTCATTGTTTAAAACTTCATTCAGATTTGTCAGCCTTTCAGCCAACCATAAACTTCTACTGTGTTAATGAGCTTTAGATGATTTCTCTAGTTCACATGAAGCAGCGAAAACGTGTTGGAAGCCATACATAACTTATAGCACCCAAAAAAAAAAAAAACCTGGGAGACGTAAAATACATAAGCCAAAAAATAAAAAATCTATACCAAATCAGAGACGTATTGGAAGCTTCTTGTTTGCTTCCCATCACCATATACAGTCATTGGCTGTTTACGAATAGCCTGAGAACATGGCAAAAAAAAAAAAAAAAAGATAAGAAAAGAAAACCGCCTCACAGGAAATTCTAAAAGAGAAATAAGGAAAAGAGGGAGTCAAACCTGCGCAACAAAATTGCTGACAACACGCCCATCATCTAAACACATTCGAGGCCCATATGTGTTGAAAATTCGAGCAATACGAACCTATAAACCACCAAGACTCAGATCAGTCTCAAGTCTCAATAGTAACATGTGGTTTGCAGAATTTATCATAACAAGTCTATTATATTGGATTAACTACTACTTTTGTTCTACATAAATAATTCTCTAAGCATTCATTAATAAATTGAACTGAAGTTTTTCAAATCCTATACATGCAATAAGTGATCAATAACAGCAACCAATGAGGCTGAAAAAGAAAAAGGATAGTCTGAGTCTATTTGGACTTAACGTGGGCTCACTTTGTATCAATTTTGAGAAAGTTGTGTTGGAACATTAGCAAATTAAAAGACTTAATGACCAACTCATGTCCCACATAACAAACAATTGTTCCTTTTCCGTAGAGATTGATGCTATTTCTGGCACGGCATACAATTCTAAATGTTTGATCTTCCCAATTAAGTTCTCAATAAAGGGCAAAAGAAAATCCCAATTATTTTACTCATTAATTGGTGATAACACAAATATAGGAAATTTGATTTATCAGAACATTTTGGGTAAACACACAAGCAGTTTAATGAGTTGATAAGTAAATAACTGATGAGTATTACAAGCTAATAATAGTCAGCAAGGGAAAGAAAAATGATATCCACTACACGAAATGTGTGCATTTTTTCAAGCAAAAACAATAAATACAAAGCAGACTGCAACCAAGTGAGTATCAAACTGGTATATTGTAAGTCCTTAACATTACACAAACCTCTTAACCAACAAGGTAGATAACCTACAGTAGCTATGATCAATCAAATACATAAAAGTTTAATTAATCTGTAGATTCCTATAATTTCACTCAATTTTCAAATAAGTCCCTATAATTTAAAAATTTGTAATTAGGTCCTATATTGTAAAAATAATTTCAATGAAGTCCCTGTCGTTACAAAAACACCAAGTTAGACAGAATATTCTTATAGAATATTCGATCTTCTCTCTTCTCTGCAACTTTTGCAGCTGCCACCCAGACACTACTCCATTCAACTTTCCTCAATCATCACACCCAATTTGGTTTCATCTCATCACACCCACAATCTTCCCTTATCTCTTCTTCTCATCATCACTATCACCACCAAACCCATCATCACTCTTTGTTTGATCTTTCCTCAAGCTACCTCCACGCGCTCTCCCCATCCCAACCAAGCTCTTTGCTAAAATTGGACACTAGCACATCTTGATTTGCACCCAATTGTACAGACCCTCCAAGCCTACAAGCAGTTTCACCATCATCATCAACACCAACATGTGTAAACCAATCTCTGTTACTCCTCATCAAGGAATCGACAGAGACCCTTCATTGCAGCTGTGCTCAGTCCATGATGACAATGTGAAAGTGCTCTCACCACAAGCCAATAATGCAGTGCGCAACTCCAAGAAGCGAACCAGGGCCTCAAGGAGAGCACCAACCATGGTTCTTACCACCGACACCTCCAATTTTAGAGCCATTCTTCAAGAGTTCACTGGGATCCCAGCACCACCCTTCTCAGGCTCATCTTCTTCACCCTCTATGGTGGGGGCAGTGGGGGAAGGCAAGGGGACGTAATTGAAGATGGTGATGGTACATCTAGAGTGCAATATATTAAGTGGGTGTATTGGCACTCCATGCTAGTTTTAGCCATGGATTTCTATTTTATATAGATTAAACGGTTTGGATTAGCAAGGTGTGTGGTGCACCGGACTTCATCAAATGTACCATAATATTGGCCAAATGTTTTTGTGACGGTGAATATAGTCAGGGACTTGATTGAAATTTTTTTTTACAAATATAGAGACCTGATTACAAATTTTTAAACTATAAGAATTTATTTGAAAATTGAGTAAAATTATAGGACCTACAGATTAATTAAACCATACATAAACTACCTCAACGCCAGCGCCCCGATGATAATCCATGGTCAAGGTTTCAGCAGTCCGCTTTCCTTCATCATAGCAACTCCTCTCGCCTACAATTCCAAAGCACATTTTCAACACACACCGAAACGAAACCGAACCACCATGCATCATTCATTCATATTTCATAATAACTAACACAAGTCCAAGCAACTCACTCACCAATTGGATTCACATTCCCCCAGTAGGTCTCCTTCTGGGGATGCTCCAGCGGATCACCATACACCTCACTAGTACTAGTAAGCAGAAACCTCGCTCCAATCCTCTTGGCAAGGCCAAGCATATTCAGAGTACCCATCACATTCGTCTTGTAAACTCACACAAACACAGTTAAGGATCCCAAACATCACATTCAATCAGAAACTCAGAATCAATCTAAATCAACTCATCACTGCAATTGCTATAAACAAATAATAATAATAATAACAACAACAACAAAATTAGAAGAAGGATATGATTGTCTTGACGGGATTGTACTTGTAATGCACTGGTGAAGCAGGGCAAGCGAGGTGGTAGATCTGATCCACTTCTAGAAGGATCGGTTCCACCACATCGTGCCTTATGAGCTCGAACCTCGGGTTCCCGAACAGGTGCACCAGGTTTTCCTTCCTCCCGGTGAAGAAATTGTCGATGACGATCACGTCGTTCCCTCGCTCGATGAGCTTGTCCACGAGGTGGCTACCGACGAAACCGGCTCCGCCGGTCACCACGATCCTCAACCGTCGCCCGCTGATCCCGACGGGGACCCTGCCTACCTTGGCGCGGTGGACGACGTCGTCACGGGGTCGGGCCAGCCCGTCGGATCCGGGGATGAAGGGCCTGGGCTCGTTGGGCCCGAGGCGGGAGAGTGTAGGCTGGATGATGAAGAAGGTGGACCCGATGAGGATGCCGACGAGGATGAAGAGGAGCCTCTGCTCTCGCAGGAGGTAGTTGATGGATCTAGGGAGGGATCTATGGTGCTTCAGCGATTTCGGGGAGTAGGGTGGCGTCGTTTGCGCGTTCGGCATCTCTTCGTCGCGCCTGTGACTTAAGCTGGTTTGCTTGTGTAACTGTTTCATGCTTTTTGGGTTCTCTTTTATTTTGTTTTTTGGGATTTTTTGGCTCGGAACTGTTACTTTTGGTATTTATTATGCGCGGCGTTGAATATCTGGAAAAAAAATAAAAAGGAAAAAAGCGTTGTTGTTGTTGTTGCAGCTGGGCTCAATTATTTATGATACAATCTTGCTGCTGTTGATGGTTTGAAGGCATCGCAACCAGAAGGGAGGAGGGAGAGAGAGAGAGAGGGGAGAGAGTGTCTGTGTGTGTGTGTTTCCAGTGGTCGTTGTTGAGTGATTTTGTTATTATGGGTTGATTGCAAAATGGAAGAAGGCCTAAACGCAACATTGACCCGCCAACGGCTTGTGCATTGTCATATTTTCCCGTATAAATAAATATAGGTAAGATTGACTTCAACAATCAACATCCCTCTATCTATCTGTTCCTTTCTTTTTCTCTCCCTCCTCACCATAAATAAACATCAAACATGGGGGCATGGGCTTTTCAGTGCTATGCTTCATTTAATGTTCCTTTGCCTACGTGGTTCATTTAGCATTTTAATTCCTAGGCCTGGCATCATAAATAAATTTTTGGTTTTTTCAAAAGAAGAAACATTTTAATAAGTGGGATTTGTAAGTTTTGGTTTGATGCCAATAAAAATTTAGAATATGTGATTGATATTATTGAACAAAGAAGCAAGGGATTATTTTAAAATGATTAATGTATTTTCATAATTGACGAGTAATTATTTTGGGGCCTCAATAATTTAATCCCTTATCAGTTAACATCTATCGAAGTATTAGACTATCCAAAAGCATTACAAAGAGGGCTCTTCTCATTGGAGCCTAAATATCAAAGAGGACAGTTGCTTCTGGCCCTATCACCTTTTCCCTCGAATACCATACCCAAAATAAATTCCCCAAAAGCAAAATAAAATGGTTGACAATTGATATTGCTTGCTGATGGATAGCAATTATCAACTGGAATTCGTTTTGTTAACTCTATTTGGAACACTTGGCAGCTTGCTTTGAGTTTACACTTCTCAGAAATTTGTGTTGAGAATCTCGATAATTGGTAGGAAATGAATTAAGCGAGGATGGGGCCACTCTAAAATATCGGATATACTTAAGTGAATTATATAATATTTTTTAGATTTTCTAAGCTATAAGAATCTGTATAACATATTATGCATAGGCAATAATATATCTCCTTTATTCTTTTATTAACAATTATACACTTTATTATTTATAATGTACTATATTGTAGAAGAATCAAATTCAAATGGGGGCTCAATTTTAAGACATCAAATTTTGTTTCCGAATTCGGAAAAGTACCACTATTTCATGCCTCAACTTGCATCATAGCTGACATTGCGATTCTTTTGAACGCATGGATCATCTCCTCTGGCAATAATATCAGACTCCTCCAGTTCCGTGCAGTGCCTGTGAGGGATAACTTCCACGTGTTTTATATGAACAGCAAACGACCTAGATTTGAAATCTGATACCTAGTCTTTGTTTGTTTCATAGCCTGATTTTTTCTTTTTATTTTTTCAATAGAATTTTATTCATTAATAACCAAAGGCAATACCCTGTTTAGAATCTAATCAGAAATCTGGTCACTAAACTTTCATTACCTGATCAGAATCCCATCATTAAGGATGATTTTTTTTTTTTTTTGGGCAAATTAAGGATGAATTGAGTAACCCTATCCAATATATTTAAAGGCCAACGAAGCCATACTTATGGCTTTATATCAGGCAACAGAAGGATGTCGGGCCTCTTGATTGTTGGTACAAATGTACAATAGCTCTCCACTTGGGGATCGCCTTTGGTGACTGCACGGGCATGCTTTTGAGACAAATAGGTGCTGAAATTGGTTCGGCTTAGTCATATCTATCAAATATTCTTTCTTTTTTTTTTCGGTCAACGGTGGGGGGCAGCCCCATCTTTGTGGAGGAAGGTTGGGGGGGGGGGGGGAGAGAGAGAGAGAGAGAGAGATCAGAGGGGAGGGAGCCTCGGGCTCCTAGAGATATGTTTGGATTAGTGATAAGCAATAGAATGAAATGAAATATAATTTGAAAGAGTGAAATGAATCGACATAAAACAGTATAAATATTCCACTCTATTATTTAATTAAAATAGGATTCCATTTCAAATTTTTCAAATTAAGAGAAATAAAAAATAAAAATTTTAATAAAATAAAATATAATCTATTTCTTCATTAATCCCTCTATTCCATTTTAAATTTATCAATCCAAACAACAGTCTTCAAGAAAATATAATGAGTTTTCATTCCACTCCACCCCAAATCACCAATCCAAATATATCCTAGGAACCATCAATGCATTGTGCGACGGATTTCTTTACCACTTGAGCTATGTCTTGCATGCATCATGCCTATCAAATATTCCTAACAAGCCAACCATCAATGATGTGGGCTTTTTTAAGTAACAAAGGGTGCAATATAACATTGGGTTACGGAAGGGATGATCACCAACAAATCACCTTGTGATGAAATCAGGGCTGCTGTTTTTATCTCATTTGTTTATGAATTTTGAGTCAGCTACACCTGTTTTGTTAGCGGAATTTGGAGCTTTATAATTTATAGCATGTTATCATACTTTGCCTAAACATTTTAATATTTTATATGAATATGATGCTAGTAGTAAATTTATTTATTAAACATTGACCATAATTTTGGGTTTGAAGACAATATTTAAAATTTAGAAGTACTTGCTTAGCTGCTAGCTCCATAGTTGGAAGGTTCTGTATTTGCTTGATCAACTGTCTGATTTGGAATTCCATTTGGTTATTTACATCCTCTTCCAATATGTTGTTGTCTCGTTGAGTAATCTAGAAATCCCATATAGTAAGTTTCTAGTATCAGTGCCAATTTCCTCAGAATTTTTTTCACCGTTACTTAAGAAATCAGCAATTATATTCCCATCTTTCAAATAGCCTTCCGACATTATTAATAGTAGTCTGTTATAAAAAAGGGTTGTGAATAGCACACATTTAACCGACCACAGTGGGAGTCGAACCCACGACCTTTTGATCCGAAGTCAAACGCGCTAATCCACTGCGCTATGCGGTCATTGTTAACTTCTCGTGTTATTTATAAATCTTGACATGGTGCTGCGAGGTGGTGCTGACAGACACTGCGTGCAAGATTCCATTTTTCCCTTGAGGAACGATGTATAGATATTTGTATATCAAAATTTAACAGTAAATATAACATTGTTTATATAAAAATGCATATATTTTTTTGGATATACATCTACTTTAACGTTCATCGTCAACCATATTAATATACAATGTCTACTATTTATAATATTTATACAGAGTCCAGAAAACATTTCCTTTTTTCCAGCAGTTTAGCGTAGCCCCCTGCATTTTTGGAAGTTGAGGGGTCCCAACAATTCACTTCGCAAATGCTTTTCATATAATCAAAGCTCAATCAACTTCTCCATGTCGTTATTGTCATTTAGGAGCATGGCACTAGGTATGGCATGTGCACCAGGGGAGGGCAGGGAGTGCCTTCTTGTTCTCCATCCCCACCACCCCATATTCTCCTTGCCTTTCTCCTCGATCTCTGTCATGGGGGTTTTTCACACTCCCTGTCTCCATTCCCCGCAAGTCCCCATGGAGATCCCCGATTAAACTACAACACAAAAAAGAAAAAAAATAAAGGAAGAAACTAGAAGGCTAGAATGCATGCAACACAATACACCAAAGGTCTAAAATTTGAAAAAACAAAAAAGGCATTAAAATGAAAAGAGAAAAACACTTTGTTGAACACGCGGAGACAAGGATTGATGGCGGAGGAGAAACAGTCAAGCAAAAGTAGAGACAGGTCGCGATGGAGGAAAGAAGGTCGCAACAGAGCAGAAGCATGTTACCATAATATGATGTATTACTTAAATATTGATTGAGAAAAATGTTTAGACCCATTCTTTATTAATATTTAAAAGACACTCCAATCGTCTCTTCAAAACATATCCCCAAAAGTAATATAAATAACATTTCCTATATCTTTGACAAATTTTTGAAATTGACCATTAAGAGTAATTGCAATGAGAAAGCACGTCATCATCTTTTAATGGCACACCTGGACAAATATCCTATGTGCTATTTTCAGGCAATTCATACTAACAATTACCACAAAATTTTTTAAATGTTCTTATAATAAAAAAAAAGATACTACGCTTTATTCACATTTTTAACACCTTAGCTACGTCATAAATGTAATGACTATAAAAAATAATAATAACGAGCGAAGTTAACTAAAGCATCGAATTATAAATGAAACGGAGAGCCATTTTTTCTTACCATATGAACATTCGAGAATTTCGCTTCATAGTATTGTAATTCATACAAGATTGATATAAAATAAAACAAATCAAATATACAATGCATATACCATTTTTTAAGGGGCGTTATGTTACGGCTTATGGGATAGCGGGAACGAGATTTTCGTACGTGAAAAGAACAAAACTAACAGGAGTCCCCTGGAACGAGTTTCCGCTTATGGTGCGGATCAAAAGCACGCGGTGTGGTGTTGTGTTGTGTTGTGTTGTGGAGGATTCTCGAATGGGGCTGCCACCCCAACCCCGAAACCCAACGGCGCCAGCCCCAACCCCGGCGTAGGTGCCCTCGGCCGCGCGGGCACCGCTGCCCCTCATGGATCACTGGCCTGGGCCTCTCTCCGAGCCCACCACCCCAACCACCCCAAGGCCCACCCTCTTCCTCTCCACCTCCGCCAAGGCCCTCCTCCTCTCCAACTCCAACAAATCCCTCGCCCTCTCCAACTCCGGCAAGCGCTTCGACTCCTCCAAGAAAAAATATGTCAAGCAGGTCACCGGCCGCCACAACGACACCGAGCTCCACCTCGCCGCCCAGCGAGGCGACACCTCCGCCGTACGCCAAATCCTCGCCGAGATTGACGACCAGATGACGGGGACTCTCAGCGGCGCCGAGTTTGATGCCGAGGTGGCGGATATAAGGTCGGCGATCGTCAACGAGGTCAACGAGTTGGGAGAGACCGCTCTTTTCACCGCTGCGGAGAAGGGACACCTTGACGTTCTGAAGGAGCTCCTCCCTTACACCACCAAAGAGGCCCTTTCCTTCAAGAACCGATCCGGGTTCGATCCCTTGCATATTGCCGCGAACCAAGGTCATAAAGGTACGTAAATGGTTATTGCACACCACTTCTGTTACGCCTTTTATTGCACCTTACCTAGTATATATTTGAGAAACGGTGGCGTCTCGAAAATGGAGTGCAAAGAAGAGAATTGTTATCTGCAGATAAAAAAGTAACCATCTCATATACATAATAGAGAAACAAAAACACACAAAGTCTTTAGTGGTGATAAATGTTGCGATAAAAAAGTCATAATTTTGTGTCTTTGTTTGTAAGATGTATACCTTTTTACTGGTCTTATATCAACTTAAACTTTAACTTGGATCATAAGTCGCCCTATACAAATGTATAGATCGTCACATGTTCCATTGTTTAAACTTATTTTTGAGATATCAAATGAACACCTACTTTCAAAATATGTGTAGAATTTCAATGGTGTGGAGCATAATTAAAACAATTCATATTTAAAGAGTCTTTATTTCTTACAAGAGAATAGATGTTTATACATAATTTTTGTTGACATACATGGATACAACTATAAAAAATAAAAAAAAGTGATGATAAAGGTAAAAAGAGAAGAAATGGAATAATAATAAAAAAATATCATAGACTCCACCTTTTGTTTCTAGATATCAATGAGTATATTGAGGTTGTTATATATAAATAACAAACCTCTTCTCACAAAGTGCCTCATTTGATGTTGTCTTCTAATATTAAAAAGAAAAATCTCTCAATTCTCAGCTATAATTACACAATTCACTTCTTGTATTGTTGCCGACTATTGAGATGTCCAAATAATGGGATTAAGGGCGAAAGTAATGTTGTTGTATAAATTTTAAATCTCTATTTCCTTATTTTGTTACTTTCTTCATGCGATTTATTAGATTGTGTACAAGTTTCAACTGAATATTGTTGTGGCAGCCATTGTGCAGGTACTGCTAGACCATGTTCCGGAGCTAATCAAGACGTTTGCGCAATCAAATGCAACCCCTCTTATCTCTGCAGCTACGAGGGGTCATGCGGTTGTTGTTGAGCAGTTGCTGTCTAAAGATCCTAGTCAGCTGGAGATAGCTAAGTCCAACGGGAAGAATGCACTCCATTTAGCTGCCCGGCAAGGACATGTTGATGTGGTGAAACTATTGCTGGCGAAGGATCCGCAACTTGCTCGGAGGACCGATAAGAAAGGACAAACTGCATTGCACATGGGTGTAAAGGGGACTAGCTGTGAAGTGGTGAGGCTGCTTCTTAATGCAGATGCTGCAATAGTCATGCTGCCAGACAAGTTTGGCAATACTGCATTACATGTGGCCACCAGGAAGAAAAGGGCAGAGGTATCATAATGGTTGAACTTTGAACAATGATAACATTAAAACCGCGAGGAGTTATCCACATGCCCTTTAGTTTCTATTTCTTGCTTTGGTCTGTGGATAAGAGATATATAATGTCTTTAAGGCATATATTATGCAATACTATTATTTGTATATTCCCAATTAGATATACTAAACAATATCTGTGATTGTGATTGCACTTCAAGTAAATATAAATTTTATTTAGGTAAATATTAAATTGATATTTTGTCTTTATTAATAATATAAATTCACTTTTAATTAACACTACTTTAAACACTTATATAATTAAAATTCACACTTATTTAAATTGTAATACATAGATGTGGTCCAATATATCTATACATTATGTCCAAAAGCCATTTCTCTGTATCATGCCCCTTTTAACGTAAAAAATGTTGTAGTTATGACTGGCATAAATTCATGCAGATAGTGAATGAGCTATTACGTCTTCCTGACACCAATGTAAATGCCCTAACAAGAGACCACAAGACAGCTCTTGACCTTGCTGAAGGACTTCCAATATCCGAAGAAATCTTGGAGATAAAAGACTGCCTGATTCGTTATGGTGCAGTTAAAGCCAATGATCTCAACCAGCCAAGAGATGAGCTGAGGAAAACCATGACACAGATTAAAATTGATGTCTCCTCTCAGCTTGAACAAACTCGGAAAACAAACATGAACGTGAGCGGGATTGCCAAGGAGCTACGAAAGTTGCACAGAGTTGGAATCAACAATGCCACCAACTCAGTAACGGTGGTCGCTGTGCTGTTTGCAACAGTTGCATTTGCAGCACTTTTCACAGTTCCTGGTGGGGATGATGATAATGGCAAGGCTGTGATGGTGCACACCGTGTCCTTCAAGGCCTTCTTCCTGTCCAATGCCACTGCACTCTTTACTTCATTGGCTGTTGTGGTGGTTCAAATCACAGTTGTTAGAGGGGAGACAAAGTCTGAAAGGAGAGTTGTGGAAGTGATCAATAAGATGATGTGGTTAGCCTCAGTGTGCACCTCAGTTTCATTCATTGCTGCATCTTATATAGTAGTTGGTCGGCGCAGCAGGTGGGCTGCAATCCTTGTTACTGTTATAGGGAGTGTTACAATGGGGGTTGTTCTTGGCACCATGACTTACTATGTGGTGAAATCCAAACGTTGCAGAAGAGTAAGGAAGAAAGAGAAGATCTCAAGGACTGGAACATTTTCATGGCGTCTTTCGGATTCTGAATCAGAAGTAAATCGAATTTATGCCATCTGATACTTTGGACTTCAATATAAGTTTGATGCTTTTGTACAATATGCTTTTGCATTTGACAAACATTAAAAAGGGAACAGCACTCGTAAGCTTTGGAGGTTTCATCCGTTGATAAAGAAAAAAGAGATGGCTTTTGTGAAAGTAAATGGCTTCTTGTTGGTGTTTCAAGGGCAGCGACATAAGGGGGCAAAATTGGTTAGTTAAACTGTTTCTTTAAATAGGTTGATTTCACACCAGATATCTGTTATCATGTTATTGTATCTATGAAAATCTTCTGCTTGTTTTGTTAATTGTAGGAAAATTTTGTACAAATACAAATGTAAAACATCAAATATAGGAATTACAATAAAGTTGGTGGGGTCTAGAAACAAGTGGGTGTATCTTAAATAAAGTTAGTGAGGTCTAGTTTTATTGTGAGCTTTTCTAAGTATCAAGTCATAGATTTATAATTATGCAAGAATTTATTAAAGTGTAGTCAATGGTGTGCCTAAGGCATTCACGCAAGGCACCATAAGTAGTTAGCTTGACTGCTTGAGTATCCCTTTCTTGTTCAAGCGAGGCGCTCACATTTAGCGCCATTTGAAACTTATGCAGCAGTCAATTTTCAAATAAAACTCAAAAGGTAAGCCATCTAACTTGCTAATTATAATGTTTAAAGTGGTCAAAACAGTCAGATGCAAAGAAATAATTGTGTTTGGAGAAAAATCAGTAATAAGGCTCAACGTTGCTTCCTAAGATTGGAGAGATAGAGATAGAAGAAAGATATATAGATATTGATCAAATGAGAATAAACAAATGCCGAAGAGCCATTTAAATTTACAGAAAGAGGAGATGAAAGTGATGATAACTGTGGAACTGAATCTGATGATGATTTTATATAAATGCATTCTGGGACTCATTTCTATTTTTCTCATGAACTTTGCGACTTTGCTGACTGATCTTGGTTGTTCATGTCTTTTTGTTATGAAATTTAATCTTCAGGGCTGCCACATCTATTTTGGTTTCGAACTTTAATCGTTAGAGATTGCTATATATCAATTTACTGTGATGCTTTATCATTAATTTGTACATTTTAATTTTATATTTTTGTGAAGAATGTTTTTATTGAATAGTTAATTTATATGAAAACTTAATTTAAGATGGTCAAATATTTCTTTTTTTTTTTTAATTTTATTGTAATGTTAACACCTTTCGTAAGTGAAACAATATGGCATTTTTCATATCAAGTGCCTAATCAAATTTGTTTTCTGTTCTTTTTTTAATCTCAGTACTTTTCATAAGTGAAGCATACACTTTTTGCGTGCATTTTGCTTTTGACTATCTGTTATTTAGATATTATTATATATGAGTATGACCTGCAATTCCTAAGAAGAACTTGGTAAGTTACGTTTACGTGATATGAGTGGATTGCAGGAAGATAAATTCTATCTTGTATTGATGTAGATCGGATCTGCATGCTTTACCACCTTATGTACTCTTCTACAAGGAGAACAGGTTTTTCCCACTTTTTTGTTTGTCTTTTTTTATGAATGAATAATTGGAAGTGTAAAAGGTTATGAGTTATGAGAGGTTTTGTATTATAATTTAAATAACCAAAATGTTGGGACAAAATAAATTAATGAGGCGAACTGTTGATTATCAACACCTTGTTGACTTTGTAGGGAAGAGACTAAAGGCTAAAAGTTCCCCTACTCAAGGAAGGTTGATCTAGAAGGTAAAACTTGGTTGTACGAATCAATTATTTTCCTGGTCGCTTATTGTTTAAGCTACTCCAAATCTTGATGTTCCTTTGATCTTCAGCAGCTTGAAGTTCAAGTGTTTCAAGTGTTCCTTGACTGTCAAAACATAGACAATAAATATAGCTTAAGCAATAAGGGTATACATTTGGATTGTGTATTGAGATCGCCGTATTTTTAATCTGAATCCAGACATTGATTAAGCGCTCCGTGGTAAACGATCCATCAACGTCCCCCCCCCCCCTCTCTCTCTCAACAGAAAAAAAAAAAAAAATTCATCAGCAATGAAACTCTGGCTGGGTTTGGTAGCTCGCTATAATTTTGCGAGGTATATACTTAAGAGATGATCGACCAAATAAAAAGAAAGATGAAGACATATTTACCCCCTATTGGAAATTATGATTCATATAGCTTGTTATACATCAAAGGAATAAAAAATATGAAATTTTGCAACCTTTGAAACTGGCTTATCACCTTGTCGTTAAAGTGTCAATTGTTCCTATTAGTTTGTTGCCGAGTTCAAGCAATCCTATGATTAATCCATCAAAGCACCCTTGAAGAAGAACTCCCCTCGAAAACTTTTTTCAAGAAAAAGAATCGTTGCATACATTAATGTAAAAGGAGGAATAAATAAAAGAGATGCGGTCTGCTTCTAATATGAACCAATCACTTATTTATAAATATTTCAGGTTAGAAAAACAATGATTGATCAAGTGATTGAAAAATATATATTAGTAAATAGATAAATTATTCAAAGTATATATAGGGATAGAATCAAGTAAGAGAAGTGATTAATTGTAAGAGTAAGAGAAAAAAATCTTAACTATTAAATTTTTTATGAATGATTAAAATTAAAACATAAAGTTATATAATATTTTTAAATGATTATATAATTTTTAAATAATTTTAAATCTTGACTATCTATATATATAATTATACGGTCCAAATTTACTCCTCTTAATTTTATAATAAACAACTCCTCTTATCTAATATATATATATATATATATATATCAAACAATTTATTTCGTTAATATATTGAAGCACTAGGGAGAGATGGGAAAGAACGGTGGAAGCAGGGGAGTGGACGGTGTAAAAGAGGGAGTGAACGACGTGTCATCGAAAGCCACAAGTGAGGGAGCGGTTGATGGTGGAGGAAGGGATGACGGGATGGTTGAGAGTGAGGAGCATTCGGGAGTGGGGGACAAAGGGAAATCACAGGAGAAGAAGGGTGCAAATGTGGTTCAACAGCCTATTTCATTTCGAGATAAATTGCCAGGAGCATGTGTGACTTCCTTTGAAAGGCTAGAGGAGGATCTTGTAGGGAAGAATTTAGCTTCTGCGGAACTGGTAAAGGGATGTTTGAGGAAGCGTAAAGCCAGTTTTGCTCCAAGTGAGTTGTAAAGGTTGTCACAGCCTTGGCAAGATGCTTTGGTGGGCAAACATATCAGTTTCACGGCTTTGAAAGAGAAGCTTCGGTGTTTATGGAGGCGTAAGGCGGGATATGAAATTATGGATGTGGGGAATGGATACTTTATGATAAAGTTTGATGCACCAGAAGATTGTGAGAAAGTGATAGCTGGTGGTCCTTAGATGATACAAGATCACTACCTTGCTATCAAGATATGGACCCAGGATTTTAATCCATGCGAATCATGTTTTGGTCAGACCTTTTGTATGGGTTACATTATCTGGGCATAATCTCGTGTATTATAAGGAAAGTGCAATCAAGACGATTGCTTCTGCTGTGGGAAAGCTGATTAAAGTTGATTTCAACACGAAATTGGTCGGTAGGGGAAGGTTTGCTAGAATTTGTGTTGAACTTGATCTAGCTACGCCCGTGGTTGATGAAGTTTGGATTACAGATCATTGGCACAAAGTTTTTGAAAGTTTACATTTAACTTGTGCTAAGTATGGTTTCTACGGGCATTTGTCCAGAGATTGCACAGCCATGCCAGAGGTGATGGAGATTACACCAGATTCCGGTGGCGGTAAGGTGGAGCAGAAGCCATCGGAGGTGAAGGGCAATGCAGTCAATGATGTTTCAAATTCAAATGTGAACAGATTAGGAGAAGATTTTGGGATCATTGATGAGGATAATCATCAGGAATGGACAACCGTTTTCCAAGAGGAAACAATCCCGAAAGTCAAGCACTGGGAACCAAAATAAAGATTCCAATCGCAAGTTACATGGAAGTGCAGACAAGGGATCTTTGGTGCGTGGTTTTAGTACCAAGAAGCAGGTGACTTTTAATGTTGCACGTGGAGGAAGGTGTCCTACTAATGCTAAACCACATGCTACTCAGCAAAAGGACAAGTCCTTTTCCTTTAATGCGATCCCCACAGACTCCGTGGTCAAAGGTGGTCAAATGTTGTTTAAGGAAAAAAAACAATTGGCAGCAGGTCCGAAAACTTCTACATCTGCTCTAGTAAAAAAGAAATGCATTCGTCCTGCCAGTTTGGAGACATTGCCGGTTGGTGTTTTGGATGCTTCGAACAAGAACGTGTTAAGGATGTGGATGTAAGAAAGGGTAAGGAAGGGACGAAGGACACTGTCGGTGCCAAGACTTGACCGCTGGTCTTTTTTCCTTGTCTCTTCTTTGATGTGTTCATGATGATGCACAATGATATATCTGTTATTTCATGGAACATCAAAGGTGTTGCTAGTAGTAAGGCAAGAAGACACATTCGTGAGTTATGCAGGAGTTTTCAACCTGATTTTTCCCTGGTTATGGAAACTCATGTTACTTTTAGCAAGGTTCAAAATTTTTGGAACCGACAAAATATTGAGCCTGTGACTATTAGGGAAGCTCAGGAGCATTCCGGTGGAATTTGGTTTCTTTCTTCTATGGCAAATATTTCTTTTCAGGTTTTGGATTCTCATCCACAAGTTGTTTCTGTTCGCTGCAGTGCTGCACTAGGGGTGGTGTTTCTTGGGTTTGTTCTGTAGTGTATGGTAGCCCCACTCCAGCGATTAGAGACTCTCTCTGGACTTACCTTAGTGTGCTGAGGCGGAGAATTCAGGAATCTTGGTGCCTTTTAAGAGACTTTAATGAAGTTCTTCGGCCTTTTGAATGTCTTGGAGGAAATTTTATAGCATCTAAAGCTTCTTGTTTTGCGAATTGTTTGGATACCTGTAATTTGATTGACTTGGGGATTGTAAGTGGTAGATTCACTTGGGTTCGTACTTACCGGGGTTACCAATGGATTGCAAAAAGGTTGGATAGAGTTGAATCTGATTGTTCTTGGCGAGTTACTGACCACTCCCCTATTCTTTTAGAGTTCCATTCTTTTACTCATCTTGGAGGTGATAAGCCTTTTTGTTTTAAGGCTGCTCAGATTCATCATGAGGGTTTTAGGGAAGTGGTGCAGGAAGCTTGGGATCATGATGTTGTGTGACTGTAGCTTAGAAGCTTAATATTGTGAAAAAGGAGGCGCTGAAGTTTAATGAGATGATGTTTGGGAATGTTTTTAAAAGAAAAAGGCGCTTGTAGGCTGGAATTAAAGGAATCCAAAATCAAATGGAGTTTTTCGATTCCTCTCATTTGGTGTAACAGGAATAGCGGCTTCAGCATGAATATTCTGATGTCCTGTGTTAGGAGGAGGTTCTGTGGCATCAAAAATCCAGAGAATGATGGGTTAAGTGTGGGGACAGGAACACTAGATTTTTTCATGCCCAAACGATAGTGAGCAGGCATCAGAATAGGACTATGGGTCTTTTGTGGATGATGTGTAGTGCTCTAATGATGCAATTTTGCAGCAGGAGGGCCTCCGACTTTTTCATAATATTTTTTTTGCTCTACAGAGGAGTGTGTTCCTGATTCTCTTGTGATTTCTTCTATGCCCTCCTTGAGTGACAGGGCAAGAGAGACTTTGCTTCTCCCAATTTCAAAAGAAGAAGTTTATGGTGCTATGATGGGTATGGATTCTTATAAAGGCCCTAAGCCAGATGGTTTTCATCCAATTTTTTTTAAGACTTATTGGGATATTGTGGGCGATGAAGTTTGGCAAACTGTTAGTAAGGCCTTCTTTACTGGGGTGGTTGACCCTTTGCTAGCCGAGACTCTCGTTGTTTTAATTCCTGAAGTTGATCCATCCACACAGCTTAAGGAATTGCGACCAATTAGTCTTTGCTATGTGGTGTTGAAGTTGATATCCAAGGTGCTTATTTCGTTAATTAGACCCTTTTTGAATGATATTGTTTGTCCTTTTTAGAGCAGTTTCATTTTTGGTAGACGAACTTCTGATAATGCTTTGATAGCCCAGGAGGTTGTTCATCATATACATCACTTCAAAGGTAAAACTGGATGTCTGCTTTATAAAGTTGATCTTAAAAGGGCATATGACAGGGTGAATTGGGAGTTTTTGAGGTTAACTCTTTTTGAGTTTGGTTTTCCTCCTTTAATTATCAATCTCATTATGAGTTGCATGACTTCTATCATGTTGAGCTTGTTGTGGAATGGGAAAAGGTTACCAGGATTCATGCTTAGAAGAGTTCTTCATCAAAGGGATCCTCTTTCCTCTTATTTGTTTGTTTTCTGCATGGAGAAGGTGGGTTTCCTAATTTCAGAGAAGGTTACTAGTAGTGTTTGGAAGCCTATCCATGTTTCTAGAGGTGGCCCGGCTTTATTCCATCTTTTCTTTGCTGATGACTACCTGTTGTTCATTAAGGCAAAGGCACGCCAACTGAGATTGATGCAAGAAGTGTTAGATATGTTCTGTAAAGCTTCTAGGCTTAAAGTGAATATGGACGAATCCAAAGCTATGGCGTCTAGGAATATTTCTAGACAGAAGTGCAACAAATTCTCTTCTATTTGTCCAATTATGTTCACTAATGACTTGGGGCGTTATCTTGGGTTTCCTCTTTTTAAAGGAAGGGTGAGGAAAGATGATTTTAATTTTATGATCAGTAAGTTACACTGGAAACTTGCTGGTTGGAAGAGTTCATTATTAAACAAGCCGGCTCGTCTTACTCTTTTAATTCGGTTTTGGCTGGTACCCCTATCTATTATCTGCAAAATGCTTGGCTTGCGGAGGGAATTTGTGATAAAATTGATGCTATAACCAGGAGTTTTTTGTGGCAAAGTCATCCTTCCAAGACTAGAAGTCTTTCTTTGGTGCGGTGGGAGGAGATAACCAAGCCGAGAAGGTGGGGAAGTTTTGGGGTGAGGCAGGCTCGCTGGAGTAATGTAGCTATCTTGGAGAAACTTGTCTGGAGCTAAATGATAATGCATGATAAATTGTGGGTGGATATTCTGACTTACAAATATATTCACCATAGCTCGTTATCCCAGGCATGGGTTAGAAATGAGGACTCTTTCACATGGCGATCTATTCTCCAAGCTTATTCCTAGTTACAAGATGGTTTTAGATTTTGTGTGGGTACTGGACATGTGTCCTTTCGGTATGATAAGTGGCTGGAAATTGGGATGTTATGTTATCAAGTTTTCTTTGTGAATATCCAAGATGTGAACATGAGGGTTGCTGATCTATTTTATGATATAAAATGGCATCTTGAGAAACTTGCAACTTGGCTTCCTGAGGATGTAATATATCATATATATGCATCTCCTGTTGCTGAAGATGTGCTTATTGATGACTCTATCAATTGGCCTTTTTCATCCACAGGAGCCTTTACGTCCAAATCTGCTTACGGTTGTTGCTATCCAAATTTTATGGGTCTGCAAATCATGAGCTTCTTGGGTGGGTGTGGAAAGTTAAAGCACCTTAAAAGATACGTTTCTTGATTTGGTTAATATGCCAGAACTCCCTGCCAACCAGTGAGTTCAGAACCCAGCGAAAACTATCTACGTGGACTGGGTGTTCTAGATGTAATGGAATGGTGGAAGACACTTTACATTGTCTCAGAGATTGTCCCAAGGTTGCTGCCACATGGGACGCTACGGGTTTTTTGAGTGACCCTTCCTTTATGGTGTCAAACCCAGTGGTTTGGGCTCAATCCTTTGCAGGTTCAGCCGCTTTTTGTGCTTGCATTTGGCGAAATTGGAGATTCTGGGGTCTGAACACTGGTCCAATGTGAAAGTATTGTCTTGTATTAGACTTTTAGAACAACAAATCCGAGCAACTTTTCATCATGAAGGGGCGAATGACAATGGTGCCCCGCGTCTTGTGCCTTGGAAGAAACCTGAGGATGGCTTTGTGAAATTGGATGTGGATGGGAGCGCGGTCATTAAACTAGGTAAAGCTGGGGGGTGGGGGTTTATTACGCCGTGCAACAGGTGAGTGGATTAAAGGTTTCTCCTTCTACTTGGGTTATTCATGCAACCTGCATGCTGAGTTAAAAGCACTGCACCCGGGACTTCGACTGGTGTGGTATCTAGGATTTCAAAGGGTGCTTTGTAACTCTTAACTCCAAGGAAGCTTTGCGGTTGGTTCTTTCCACTGAAACTCCATTCCACAAATTTTGGAATTTGATTCTGGAAATTCGATGTCTTTTGCAAAAGGAGTGGGAAGTTATCCTTGAGCACACTTTGAAAGAGGGTAACCAATATGCTGATTGGATTGCTAAATATGGAACCCATCATGACGAGAAGCTGAAACTTTGGGATGCATCCCCAACAGAGATTTCTCATCTCATGCTATCAGATGCTATGGGAGTGAGCTTTATTAGATTGTAGTCTTGTTATTCTTTTCCTTTGCACAAAAAAAAAAAAAAGCACTTAAAACTCTAATCTAGCTAATATTCAATTTTCTTCAAAATATTAGAACCCACATGGCCACATATATACCATTTTTGCATATCTTCTATTTATAATATATAAAAGCTAAGACCCAACCTATACTATTGATAACTTAAGCACTATAATGTTGCCACATCAACATATCATTAAAGTTGTCTTTCTCTCATTTAATCCTTATTTCTTATGTAGCCACATACCTACTCCACTATCATAATTACTCATTTATGTACAAATTCATCCCACTACCATAACTATTCTTTTCAATTATTATAGTCTTACTCATCTTTAAAATCATATTATTTCACTCTTGCAATGTTTTAGTACAACAAATTATGATATCATAAAAAAAAAAAAAGAATGCCTGCTTGAACCAAAATTAGTAACGATAAGATTAAATAAATTATCTCAACAACATTAATAATAACTTTCTCACTTTATTAATACTTTGTCCATTCTCTGACACAATGACACGGGAAACTCAGTTTACAAGCAACAATGAATTTTGTTTCACATCTTAATCATATGTCATAAGAAGAAAAACATTACACAATAAGGAATTTGAAAATAACTACTACAAGTGACAAATATAAACCGGTGAAAGGAATAAATAAAGAATATAAAAATAACTTACTGCAACAAATTATAACTAAATATTCAAAACTTACTTAATCAACAATTTTCTCAAAAAAAAAAAAAGCACCTGCTGAAACCAAAAATTAATAACAATAAGATTAAACAAATTACCTCAATAATAGTAATTATAACTTTCTCATTTTACTCATATTTTTTTCCATTCACTGACACAACTACACAGGAAACTCCTTTACAAGCAACAATGTGAAAAAATTTGGTTTCATATTTTAATCGTATCTCACAAAAAGGAAAGTTTACACTATAAAGAATTTGAAAATAACTACTACGAGTAACAAATATGGAAAAAGAATATAGAAATAACTCTACAAGCAACTGTCAAAATTACAAAACCTCTACAATCATACACTTATTTTTGAAATAAAAATGACTAATCACAATATTAAGAAGGGTTCCAAAACTATGTTGTCAAGAAGAATTTTGTCCCAAATAACATCTTGGGATCTCAATTGCTCTTGAAACAAATTAATCAAGTAACATGTCTTCAAATACAATTCACATCTTTATTGCTCCAAAATTACACAATCAAAGAATAACTCATGGCAAATATAATTGCCTTCGCATTAAGTAAACAAATATGAGCTCTAACATTTTCCTTAACATAATTCTAGAACCACACTTACCAAGAACAATATCATCATATGAGAGCTCATGTCCATATAAAGCTTAAACAAAAAGTATGACAAACAAATAAAATATACAACATTATTGAATGAAGAGATCATCTATGAAAGAAGAAGAAATGCAGTAGCGTAAATAAAACACACATCAACGTCAAATGAAAAGTTAATCTTAATTTGAAGTTTCAAGAGAAACACACATAAAAAACACAAACTACAAGCAATCCAAATAAAAAATGGAAATAAGTGCAAAAAAGGGTATAACACCAAATAGAAGTAAATACAAAAATGATGAAAAAATTTGACTATTAAACATCTATATAGTTTCAATACATCGTGTATGACCATAAAAGTCATAAATATATTTTTTCGTATATTGTTAGACATTCACTTTATCATAAATAAATAATTTTCATTTTATTACATAATTATTTTATTTCTAATTATTTTTGTCATATTTACTATATTATTCCTCTACTTTATAAGCTGCGCCTCAAACTAGCTATTCAATATTCAGCAGATATATCACAACAATAGACTATTATTAAATATCTTTCTGATGAAAAGTTTGTGCTTTTTATGAAGCTATGATAAATCTTATGGCTAACTGGTGCATTTTATGTTCAATGATCATTGTTCATTTCTTTGTCTTTTGTGTCACAAGTAGGTACTTTTGGGGGAAAATCTGTTTTACTTGCTGAATGTTTCTATATCTCGTCATATATGTTGAAGTTTGTATTGCAAAATAACACAACTGATAAATAATAGTTCTAGAAGTATTATCAACCACTCGTGAATAGCTATAGTGTATGAAAATGAATGTGAGTAAATATCAAAGTATATATGTATTAAGCTGAAAAAGTACACACACACACATATATATATATATATATATATATATGTAAGAGAGATGTTATAACACAATTCATAAATAATAATTCTAGAAATATTATCAACCACTTGTATAATATATGAAAATGAACGTGAGTGAGTATCAAAATATATGTGTCAAGGTGAAAAAGTATTATATATTTATGTGAAAGAGATATTTTATCTGGTGTTAAAAATATAAATAACATAACTTTACTGATGAGTTGTATCTCAAATGACATTTCTATCCATTTGCTCATCATCTTTTCCATTTTCTCTAATTTCTCTAGGAGCTCCCTGGTTAAAAATAAAAATGAAAAAAGAAACATAACTCTAATAGTTAAAAGGTTTGCACATGAAAATTATAAGAGCTTATTTCTATCATAGTTTGATAAGGAGTAATGATATTTATACTCATTTTTTGAGAATCAATATAAATATATAGTGAGAGAGAAAGATATAAGGTAATGGATCTATTACTTTTTATCTTTTTAACACTCACCATCTTATATTTTTCTATCTCGTTATATTTTTTCCAATTCAAAATAGTTGTCAATTTGGTCATTTTCATACAAATTAAAAAACATAAAATTAATATATAATTATGATATAGGTTTATGAAAAATACCCTTATTAAATTTTATTGTGTGATGAAAAGCATAATTGTTTAAATAATTTAATATATAGTGACGGCCAGGGTCCCATTATGCTCCGCTAGGGTTTTCTTCGGAGTTTTCGTGTGCCGCTGTGATCAGCGGTATTAAGTGGGGAACGATGGAGAGTGCACTGAAGGCAATATAGGGCTATCCAAAAGGGTTTCGAATACAAGAACATGGAGATAATGTATACCAGTTTTACTTTAGAGGGGTGTTATTTGTACCACCTTTTAATGTGGACATCTAGACACCCTCTCACAAACTTAGAAAAAAAATTGTGAAAGAAAAAGAAAAAGTGAAAAAGCAAGTGGAGAGAGGAGGGAAATAGAGAGAGGGTGTCTAAAGATGTCAAAAGATGGTATGTACAAATATTATTTCTCTTTACTTTAGGAGGGAAATAGATGTTGTTTGGATTGAGATGGGCTCCCCATGGCCCTTTAAAAACCACATCCTGCATCTACGACGATGGAAGGAAGGAATGAACCCCGAGACGGAGGATTTGGCCCAATTTTCGGTATGGGTACAATTGTGGGGCTTACCGGAATACTATAAGACAAATGAATTGGGCGAGAAAATAGGTAACAAACTAGAGAAAACTCTAGAAATAGCCATGTTCAATGTAAGAGAAAAGGAAGCTAGAGTCATGAAAGTAAGGGTTGAGCTCGATGCATCAAAAATCCTTAAAAGCAATATCAAAATTGCAGGGCCAGATAATAAGCCTCTAGAGATATCTTTTAGGTATGAGAAGATTGGGAGTTTCTGCACTTACTATGGACATATAGGCCATGAATATCGAGTATGTCCCATATTCTTGGAGGATACTATCAATAATGTGAGGAGAAATGATAAATTGGAAATGTGGATAAAGGCAGACCAGACAGGCCGCAGGACAGACAATGGAAAAGAAAATCAAACACCCAAGGGTCATGGAGAGGGGAGAAATACAGATGAGGGAAAAAAGCAGCCAACACTAGTAAGTTTACTGAGAAGCTTCTCTAATCTTTCCATAAATGAAAATTAGAGAGGAACAGGAAGTGACAGAATATAGAGGTGAGGAAAGAACCCCTTAAGATGATAAACAATGGAGAGGAGAACAACACCTTGCAAAATGCAGAGAAGGAAAATCGAAGCAAGTTAGTCGAGGTAGATGATAATGACATCCTTACAATTACATACAATGGCAAAACATATGAAAGCAAGGTAGGTGATATGGAAACAATGACATTCCAGGATTCAATGGAGGAACAAAATAATCTAACATCAATGACTTTCTCAAGTGGGGAAGTAGGAAACCCCAAGAAGTTGAAAAAGATCAAAATGAAACAATTAGCAAGGAATGGAGAGAAGGAGAAGATGTAGATGAGTGGAGTAAAAAGAAGAACCATGGAGGAACAAGGGGAAGATAGCCAGATGAAGATGTGCCTAGAGGTAAGCTTACCATCAAATTCTGAGGCGGAGGGTACCAGCCTTTGTATGGCACCCAAAGCCAAATGAAGATTCTATCATGGAACTGTCAAGGTATAGGGAGCCCCCTAACAGTTCACAACTTAAAAGGGATATGTAAATCCTACTCCCCCGAGGTTGGTTTTATTTGTGAGACAAAGTACTTGTTTGTGGAAAGAAAGATGAAAGAATGTGGTTTCAATTCTTGTTATTGTTTGGATCCGGTTGGTAGGTCTGGGGGATTGGCATTAGGATGGAAGGAGCATGATCAATTGAGGATATTAAACCATGGACAATTCTTTATTAAGTTTTCTGTGATTGATCGGCAAAGGAGGATGGAATGGAAGGTGTTTGGGGTGTATCTACACTGCAATGAGATTATAAAAGAGGAACACCTTGGTGAATTAAAGGAGCAGTTGCTGATGGTAAACTACCATAGTTTAATCCTGGGAGATTTTAATGCCATTTCCAATCATAGTGAGAAGGAAGAAGATAGTGACAAATCCTCAGCTTCGATCGACAGATTTGTTAATTTCATAAACTTGGGGAGATTGGTAGACTTGGGTATGGTAGGAAGTGGATTCACTTAGTCAAATAAGAGATTTGGTGGTGGATTCATTAGAGAAAGACTAGACAGGGTACTAGCATCCTCTCAATGGCAACATGGTTACCAAGATGCAAGAGTTGTTCAACTAGAGGAAAATGGTTCTGACCGCAGTCCGATTCTAATGGACTCATCTCCTTTGAATTCACAAAGGCCTGAAGATTCAAATTTCAAGAGAGATGGTGCAATGATGAGGAAGCTAAAAGAATTATTGCAGCAGGTTGGAAGGAACCAGTGCAAGTATCACCTATGTTCAGACTTTTCAATAAATTGAAGAGGTGTAGGCACAATTTGGTTATGTGGCTGAAGCAGGGAGGAACAAACTCAAAGAAAAAAATAGAGGAGTTAAAGCAAAAGCTAGTGGAGAGCAGGGAAAGAGGAGAAGAGGGAGACAGAGAAAATTACAGGACTGGAAAAGGAGCTTCTAAAGGCTTACCAAATGGAGGAAAGATATTGGAAAGAGAAATCAAGGGTGAAATGATTAAAGTGGGGTGATCAAAACATGAAGTTCTTCCATAAAAAATTCCATGCTAGAAACAGAAGAAATAAAATTTGGAGACTCAAAGATGAGCAAGGGAATAAAGTTGTCGAGCCAAGGAAAATTGCGGAAGTAGCAAAATCCTACTTTATAGAGCTATTCTCTTCTAGTCTCCCTATTAACCCATCCACATGCTTCAATGACATTCTGCCAAAGGTTTCTCAATCCATGAACCGATGGATCACTAAACCAGTGACTATATTGGAAGTAAAACGAGCAACTTTCTTAATCAACCAAGAAGGGGCCCCAGGAGATGATGGATTTACAACTCTGTTCTTTCAACACTTTTGGGATGTTTTGGGGTTCGATGTGCTTGCGGCAATAAGGAGCTTCTTCGTGGGGGTAGAATCTTGAAGAGTTTCAATCATACTCAAATTTGTTTAATTCCGAAGGTGACGAAAACTAGAGACATGACGCAGGTAAAACCTATAAGCTTGTGCTCTGTTTTCTATAAGATTGTCTCAAAAGGCATTGTTCATAGGCTTCAAAGGTTCATGAATAGAATCATTAGTGCCAACAAAGTGCATTTGTAAAAGGGAGATTAATCTCTGATAACATTCTAGTGGCCCATGAATGCATGCATTATCTAAAGAATAAGCGTAATGGGAAATCCTTTGAAATGGCATTAAAACTTGATATGAGCAAAGCTTATGACCGAGTAGAATGGGATTTTTTATGGTTTATGATGTGGAAGTTGGGCTTTGATAGAATTGGGTGCAAGAATGTGTAACAATAATATCTTACTCAGTCTTAGTGGAAAGACAACCTTTTGGTTTCTTCAAACCAAATAGGGGTCTCCATCAAGGTGATCCCTTATCAACATATCTTTTCTTAATATGTGCTAAAGGTTTATCTTTTTTACTCCACAAAGCAAAACAAGATGGAAAGATTCAAGGAGTTAGAATTAGCAAAAAGATGTCTTTCTATTAATCATTTGTTATTTGCTGATGATTCCCTCCTTTTTTGCAAGGCTTGCACGGTGTACTGTGCAAATATTTTGCAAGTTTTGCGAACTTACGAAAGGCATAGAAGTCAAGTGGTTAACTTGCATAAGTCAACAATGTGTTTTAGTCGCAATACTCCTCATCGGCTAAGAACCCAACTAGCCCACCAAATGCAAGTTCCTCATGTGGGCACTCAAGATAAATACTTGGGGCTTCCTTCTACTGTACATAGGTCAAAAAAAGTAACATTTGCCTATGTAAAGGAAAAGGTCAACAACAAGTTACAAGTCTAGAAGAGGAACCTTTTATCGATAGGAGGCAGAGAGGTAGTAATTAAAGCAATTAGGGAGGCTATCCCAATTTATTCTCTAGCCTGTTTTAAGCTATTGGAGACTCTCTTAGAAGAACTCCACCAAATGTTGAAGAATTTCTGGTGGGGCCAGAGGCAGAATGAAAAGAAAATGGCATGGGTGGGGTGGAGCAAGATGTGTAGGAAGAAGAGTGAAGGTGGGATGGGCTTTAAAGACTTGAGAGCAATGAATAAATACTTGCAAAACAAGGCTAAAGATTGATTAAATACCAGTTTTCTTTTTTCTATAAAGTATTTAAAGGAAAATACTTCCCAATGGGAGATTTCTTGTCAGCAGAACCTGGTACCAACCCCTCATGAGCTTGGAGAAGTATACTTGAGGGTAGAAAAGTGCTGGAAAAGGGTCTAAAATGGAGAGTTGGCAATGGTTAGAACATCAAGATCTACAAAGATCCCTGGATCCCAAGTAAATAACCTTTCATGGTGCCCATAGATATCAATCAGAATCCTTCTATCTTCACTGTCCACCAACTACTGTCTAGCAACGGAAGTTGGAACAAGCAACTGATCTATGAGAATTTTCCATTAGAAGTTTCCATTAGAAGTGGCCAACCAAATTCTGTCTATTCAACCATTTGTAGGTGAAGATGAAATGGTGTGGTGCTTGAATAAGGGGGTAATCAACAAGATATATTGGAGCTTTCAATTTTTTCACCCCCTGTTGAAGCTTGTTCGGTGTACATGCAGAACAAGAAAATATGGAGCTCAGTCTGGGCTCTAAAAGTTCCAAATAAAGTCTGTATATTCATGTGGAAGTTGGTCCATGAAGGAATTCCATCAAGAGTGATAATCAAGCATAGATTGCCAAATATAGAGGAAAATTGTCCTAGATGTGATCTGGGTCCAGAATCAGTTATCCACTGCATTGTCACATGTCCCTATTCAGAGGATGTATGGAGACTGATGGAGCTTCACCAAATTGGCAAAGTTCAAGAGCAACCCCTTTTCTCAAGTTGGTGGAGTGATTATATTGACAGCATAAGAAATATTCCAAACTGGAAGGAAGTCCTGAACTGGATAGCTCTGGTCTTCTGGTAGATTTGGAAGTCAAGGAATAATAAAGTGTTCGAAGGGTAGAATACAGGCCTGAGGAAGTAGTCAAGGCTGTTAGAAACCTTATCCCGGAGATGAGACGTACTGGCTCCATGCCCCTTACTCCTACTTAAGTTTAATGTTATTGTCTTTTCTCTCATATTGATAATAGTAGTGATTTAGGATATCCCAGCATATGTAAGTGCTTGTCCTAAGGGATTTTTTGTAAGCTTTCATATCATTGAATGCAATTATTATCTTTGGTGAAAAAAGAGATAATTGTTTAATATTTTACCTACGATGTATCATTATGTAATAAAATGTAGTCATCTTTTTTAACTAATAAAAATAAATGATAAAATTAAAAAAATTAATAATAAATATTACATTGATATGTAATAATAATAATTATTATAAATTAAAAAATTTATTCAAATTAATATCTATTATAAACCAAAAATAGTATTCTTATAATAAGTTCTCAAAACAAATAAAAATAGCTTTTTTTTTTGTTCTTTTTCCTTTGACAAATGTGCACGGCATGGAAGACACGTTCACAAAGAGGGTGAAGCAAGTTGCTTGACTTCAGGCAAGTGTGAAAAGGATAACGGCAAAGCAGCAGTGAGCAGTGGATGTGACTTGTGGATTGGGTGCTGAGATTAAGGAAGTGGGAGTGCCGTCCTGCCTCAAACATCAAAGTGAAGTTTGGTGCGTGTCTGTCTACTAGTGAATCAAAAGACTAAAAACCCCTCAGAGTGGCGGCTACGACTCTATAGTCAAAGATATGGGTCTGGCTCAGTCAGCCGCCTCTCACTTTTTAATTATTGGCCTCTTTCTTTCATTTATATAAACATTTTTCCCTCTATATTTTTCAATGTTTTTTGGCATTTAGTAGACAGAAGTTTCAAACCCTAGAAATACATGGATTGGATTGTCTTTAACATTCGGGAAAAAAACCATCATACCATGGAACCGTACATGTTGAATAAAGAAGTAATTGGCTTATGAACAAATGGGAAATTATGAATATGTAGAACTTTATATACTTACGCCAATGATTTATAACAACAGTTGAATCATTTGTGTTAATTTTTTTAAAAAAATTAGCATCGATAATAATAATAATAATTTTTACTTTGTCAAGTAAATTAAATATTTTTACTGATATAATAATATATAATTAAATATTTATATAAAATATTTTTATATTGATAATATATATAAATTAAATCTTATAAAAAATATATAATTTAATTTTAATATACCGTCAATATAAATTTTTTTTACATAATTATTCAATTGCATATCGACAAGTCATTAAAACTACTTGACTTTTGTTATAACTATCTTTTAAATCATACAAAAGTCAATATCTAATTGATTGATGATATAAAATATTTTATATTGTATAGTGTATTAAAATTAATTACTAAAAAATATACTAAATAATTTTATATTAATATGAATTACAAAAAAAAATCACCAAAAAATTATTTAATATTATTCAAACTTATATAAGTGTAACTCGATCTTGAGCCTTCTAAAATTACATATCCACGTTAGTTTTTATTGCGCTGTTGTATTACGTTGTATCCTGCGTGGCTACGTCTTGTGGAGTGTTTACGTTTGAAGCTTATAAAGATTATTATATTATTATAATGAATTTGGTACAAAAAGTTGGAGAAATTGATTTCTCAAATGTAATATATTCTTTATAAACAAAAGAGAAATGTTTTTGAAAGCAATTTCTCCGTTAGTGAGTATTGCAATGATGACTAAAGCAGCGTCATTTTATAAAGACTACGGCTTTCAGAATAAATAATTTGTATGTGACTGATATTGTTTTCCAAGACTTTATGACTCGTGGAATCTGTTCCTGATTATATAATATTAATTTTTTTTTAGTTTGCAACGCCTGGGCGGCTGGCCCATAATTTGTACGAATGATCCGACCACAAACGATCATATATATGCAAGCTGTTGGAGTGGTGAAAAACTATTGGCCACTTTAAACTGGGGAAAATGACAAAAAAAGAAAGGTAAAAACACATTTGCCATTATTAAATTCTTATTTTAATCGACGTAATTAACAAATTATTGGTTACATATATATAATTAATATCTCGTACACATAAAACATCATATTCACTGCTCATTAGTGAAAACGTGGATGGAACTCGAGATTAGAAGATATAACAACGAACAGATCATTAGGAGTAGTTCAGATTCGGAAAATTTGCATAAAATTTTAATTCATATATATATATATATATATATATATATATATATATATGAGTTTAATTGGTATCTTGTGACGGATATAAAATAGTTTCTGTTTACAATGTAAATGTAGAAATAGAGGAAAGTGAGAATTTATGGTGGGTTCTTTATTATAATAGATGATTATTTGGATGAGTTGGCGCTTTTCACCATTTCTATTAGTTGACAGTGTATTATATATATATATATATATATATATATAGACAAATTAATGCAAACGTGGGTTAGTGTTTTGTGTTCAGTGGAAAATGCGCGTCAACGATTTGGTTTGGTTCGCCACGCTTCGCTCAATCAATCATCACCCTCTCCCTCTCTCCATAGGACCATAGGACCATACTATGCAAAGTTGCATACCTAACCAAACTCGCGTGCGTTGTGTTTCTCCGCGTTAGCTACACTTTCCCATTCATTCTTCTTCAGCTCTTAGTTTTTCCTCTCTTTTTGAAGCCCACAAATAGTGCTTCCGGAAAGGGGTTCACCTTTTTCCTCTGCCGAGTAGAGGTAGAGGGGGGGTCCGAGTGTGAATCAGTTTCTACTCTCTCTGCCTTTTCACACCTCGGCTTCCCGCGACTTTCATTCTTCAGTTACTCCTGGAACTTCCATGATTGGAGTATCTGTTATCCTATTAATAATGTTTTCTTCTTCAGTTTCAAGATCTTCGGAAGATGAACACACAAGGTAAACCATGTCTCTGAAAGCACAACCTATGCTGTCTTATTGATGAATTGGTTAGTTGATTTTTTTTTTTTTTCCTATTTCCATTAACCATTACCAACCCATTTATTTTAAAATTGCACTTTTAAGAGTACCACAGAAAATTGATTTTTTTTTTTAATATAAGATCAGCAAGCATAATTCCCCTAATAATTGTGTACATTTGTTGGAGAAATATTGCCTTACCCTGCACCCCAAAAAAACAAAAATATTGCTTTGTATCAATTTTGGATCTTTTTTGGTTTCTGGTGCTTACCCATGTTTCTGTTTTTTTTTTTTTTTCCCCCTCCTTTTTTGCCCCTATGTTGATTCAATCCTAAAAGAGTCTGTTTGGATGCTGAAGCAGCTGAACTGTTAATGCAGATGTGGTTACAATTTGTAGAAATCAGGTGGACCCTGAGTGCTTACCCAAGGTTACAATTTTGAATTGCCTTGCCCGTGTTGCTCAGTGATTTGATACTGTGGGAGACAATCAATAATTGTATTTTGGATTTTAAGATACGTAAACTTGATACGTTGGAGGTCCATCAAAGTAGTAAAGATACCTTCCAAAGAAGATGAAGAAACAATTGACAGGTATCCGGGGTGATTCTCACTTGCACTCGGCAATCCGAGCCGGAAACTTAGAATTGGCGCTGGGAATCATCTCTGAGAATGGAGAGGAGGAATTAAAGGAGTTGCTCTCAAAGAAAAATAACTCTGGGGAAACTGCCTTGTATGTTGCTGCTGAAAATGGTCATCTTGATATAGTGAAGGAATTGATGAAATACCATGATGTTGGATTGGCCAGCTTCAAAGCTAAAAATGGATTTGATGCATTCCACATTGCTGCTAAAAATGGGAACTTGGGTAAGTATTTTGATTCTCTACGGTCCATAGGATCATTACTACATAATATACCTCGGTCCATACAACATTTCTCTACAATATGATTAGGGTGGTTGCCAAAACCCATATGAGCATCCTTGTATTTTTACAGTGATTTTACTTCATTTGATAAATGGTATGCAACATCTGATAACAACTCTTTGCACAATTTCTTTTAAGTTACTTGACTTTTTTTTTTTTTTTTTTTTTTAGGATTTATTGATACAGAACAGCATATATTATTTGTCTACGATTTGGATTCTTGTGTCAAATTTGCCCTGATTTGTTTTGTGTCTGCTAGCTTTCTAGGTTTCGCACTCAACTATTATTTTGTTGATCATCACAATTAAAAATTTATAATCAATTTAACCTTTGGAATTTCTCTGACTCCTTTTGTCTTTTACTGGTTTGCAGAGATATTGAAGGTCCTCATGGAGGCCATTCCCCAAGTTTCAATGACCGTTGATCTGTCAAACACTACTGCGTTGCACACTGCGGCAGCACAAGGACATATTGAGGTTGTAGATTTTCTCTTGGAAAAAGGCAGCAGCCTGGTAACTATAGCAAAAAGCAACGGGAAAACTGTGTTGCATTCTGCTGCAAGAAATGGCCATGTGGAGGTCATCAAGGCCCTTCTGAGCAGAGAACCTGAAATTTCTATGAGAATTGATAAGAAGGGGCAGACAGCACTCCATATGGCAGTCAAAGGACAAAATCTTGAAATGGTGGATGAGCTTTTGAAGATGAACCCATCTTTGGTTAACATGGTGGATGCCAAGAGAAATACTGCTCTACATATAGCAACCCGAAAGGGTCGTCTCCAGGTAAAAACTTCTTTCCTGTTTTCTTTTTCGAAAGAAAGTACTGAACATGTAGCTTCTCCTTCTAGACATTGGACTCTAGAGTTCTTCATCTTCCAAGACCTTGATCAGCATGATCTAAATTTCTTTATTTGCTCAAGAATATTGTGTTTCTAACATACTTGAGTATATGTGTGCTTTTATTAACATTGGTTGACAACTAGCATATTTCTATTAAAACCTTTTAGTTATTGAAGTGAATAATATTTGAATGAATTTCAGTCGCTGTATGTGTCTTGTCTTGGTTGACATAAGAGAAATGAACTTATTCAACTTATATAGTAAGCACTTATGGTGGCAGTGCATTGTATGTCACTATAGTTGTATATGTGAGCATAATTGTTGTCTTGTTGCAAATGGGTGGTGTAAATGTAGTACTGATAGACAGAAGCTTTGGTGTTTATTTTTCCCAGTTATATAAGTTAACGTTCTTTGTAAATTTTAATATCCTGAACAGTTTGCATTAGTCCTGAGCCTAGCTTGTGGTTGATATGATCAGCTTAAGCAGTTTATTAGGTCCCTGCAGCTGTTGCAAGGAAACTTCTCTTAGCATTCTTGTGATAATCTTGCAGATTGTTCAGAAGATACTAGATTGCAGAGAAATAGACACAGATGTCATTAATAAATCTGGCGAAACTGCTCTGGATGCTGCCGAGAAAACTGGTCACCTAGACATTGCCAACTTCCTGCGAGTTCGTGGAGCTAAAGGTGCGAAGTCCATAAAGTCACCTGCTACAAACACTGCCCTCGAACTCAAACGAACAGTGAGCGACATAAAAAGTGGGGTTCATAACCAGCTGGAACACACAATCAAAACACAAAGACGGATGCAAGGCATAGCCAAACGAATTAACAAAATGCATGCTGAGGGGCTTAACAATGCTATCAATTCCAACACTCTTGTCGCTGTCCTTATTGCAACAGTTGCTTTTGCTGCCATATTTAATGTCCCAGGCCAGTATCCTCAGAACGCGGGCGACCTCGCTCCTGGAATGTCTCCTGGGGAAGTAAATATTGCTCCCAATATTTGGTTCATGATATTCATAATCTTTGATTCTCTCGCCCTCTTCATATCACTGGCTGTTGTGGTTGTCCAAACATCAGTGGTTGTTATTGAGAGGAAAGCAAAGAAACAAATGATGGCTATCGTAAATAAGTTGATGTGGATAGCCTGTGTGCTAATTTCTGTGGCATTCCTTGCAATGTCATACATTGTTGTGGGGGAGCATAAATGGTTAGCTATATTGGCAACAGCTCTAGGAACTGTGATTATGGCAGCTACTCTTGGAACACTTTGTTATTGGGTGATCGCTCACCGACTTGAGGCCGCAAGATTGCGAAGTCTGAGGACAACAATGAGCAGTAGGCAGTCATTATCTATGTCAATGATGTCAGCTTCGGATAACGAGTATAAGACAGTGTACGCAATATAAAGATGATTCTACCATACACCTTGAACTCTTTTTTTTGGTGTCTAACTACACTAACATAGTTGCAGATGTTTGCTTCCTACAAAAAGCAAACATTAACTAACGCTGCATAAGCATGCCTTTGAAACAGCAAAGGCAAAGAATGTAATTAATCATATTCCTCTTCGATGTATCAGTTGAAACGTTGGATTGGATCATGCTCATATTTTGCACATCATTCCAACTTACTGTCGTACTACATCGTACAAGGGAATTTCTTTACTTCATTTATTATGGCTTGCATTAACTATGCAATTGTTGGTTTTTAACATCAACTGACTTTATGAATTGCTGTTTTAGAAGAGAGTACATTTTCCTTAACATCAAATAAGAGATTGCAGTCCCTACAAAAAGGAGATAGAGAATGTGTCATCCACTTCTTGTTCCTTTCAAATGTGCTTACAATTATTATTATTATTATTATTATTATTATTATTATGAATAACACTACTTAGTACTCACCGGATTACTGCGAATTTATGCATAAATTAATTTCGGGCAGCTAGCCGATTGGTAACTATTCGCTGTAGGCTAGGTTAATTTTGAGTTGGATTGGGTCGGGTCTGAAAAATAGGAGTTGGTAAATTGCTTGACCCGATCTGTATTTATGCGAGTCATGGATTGCTGTAGAGTGTGCCTTTCTTTCCATTTTTTGTTTTTTGGTGGAAGGATGTTTAGTTAGAAACTACCACTTGTAAGTTGTAACCATTGCAATAATAAGAGAGAGAGGTAAGTGTCCTGAGTAATGCCAATTAGTAATTTTCTTGGGGTTCTTTTTTATGTCTCTATCTATGAAAAATATCTGAGAACATGAGAAGAAAAAAAGGAGACAGCATTCAGCGGGCGAAGATCTGTGTGGATAGAATCTGCGTAAAAACCGTGTACGGGAGGGACTAGAGAGAGAGAGTCGACTTCATTATTGTGGTTTATGGGGGAACAAGCCTTGGAATGTGATGGGGTGTAATTTTCTTGATGCCCTGTCTCTTGCTAATTTTTTGGGGGTTGATCATATGAGAGGATCTAGTATATTATAGTATTATGTATTGAACAAGATTTATATTAAATTCTTTATATTTAATTTTTAAATAAAGTAAGAATATATCAATATTTGGTTGGTTTTATATTGATTTAGTATTGTTCTGACTTTTTGAAAGCTATTGAGTTCTTTCGATTTTTTAAAAGTTATAATAA
Source organism: Pterocarpus santalinus (assembly GCA_031439595.1). Classification (NCBI taxonomy): domain Eukaryota; kingdom Viridiplantae; phylum Streptophyta; class Magnoliopsida; order Fabales; family Fabaceae; genus Pterocarpus; species Pterocarpus santalinus. Next base: position 68,792,332 of record CM062532.1, read on the forward strand.
TATTATTTGATACAATAGTACTCTCTTTAGTTGATAATAGTTGTCAATTTAGATAAAATTTTTTAGTTCATAATTATTGTCATTCTTACATATCAATATAATATTTATTATTAAATTTTCAATTTAACCCTTCATCTTCATTGGTTAAAAGAGGTGGTTATTTTCCACCACATAATGATATACCTTGGGTAAAACATTTAGAAAATCATGCTTTTCACCGTATAATAAAATTTAATAAAGGCATTTTCATAAAATAATATAATAATTATGCATTCATTTTAGGTTTTTTAATATGTGTGAAATAGCAAAATTGACAATTATTTTGAACCGAAGGAGTATAAAATTTACTTTCAATAAATAGAAGTTACAAGAGTAGCATTTGGTAAAATTGCTCTTAAAATCCAAAATAACTATAATGGACATAAATGTTAAAAAGAATAATTTTTACTTTCACTGTTATTAAAAAGAGTAAGATTATATTAGTTTTTTAAATTTTAGAAAGTACAAGTCAGTTCTAAAAAGTAGCCAATGGCCAATGGAGGCTCTTAAGAGTACCCCCTGGTTTTTAAAAACTAAGAGGAAAAACATCACAATTTTTTTAATTACCAAAGCAAAAAAAAAAAGATTGACTTATATTTTTTATAAGTAGGAGTTCAAAAAGCACTACTAAACTATACCTGAATAGTTCAACAATTGTTTTCCTAAAGTAAGGTCTCAGGTTCAAGTCATGTGAATTGAAAAAAATACCGCATAGAGAACTCTACCCGATCCATAGTGAGCCTACTTAATTTGAGCTATATTAGTTGGAGTCCAATGAGAGTCGAATATTGGTGGTTTAAATCAAAAAATAAAGTATATATATATTTAAGATGAGTAACTTAAAATGTAAAAGTATGATTATCTCAAGAAAATTATTTATATATTTTTACTTAATTTGATAATTGAATGAAATAAATATAAAAAACTTTGTTTCAGTTTTTTGTATTTAGTGTGAATAATCTTGATACAAAATGTTTGGTAAATTTTAGGAGGAGTTAATCTTCTCACATGGTAAATTAGTGGAAGCCTAGTTGTGCATGAAATGAATTCAATTGAAACTACTTTTTATGTTATGCTTGAATTTTTTTTTTTTTTAAGGGAGAAGGGGTGGGAAAAAATAGAATAGAAGGACAAGAGATGAAGAGATAGTTAAAACTCCTTATTTGGATGTTTAAGTGGGATAACATAAAAAAAGTGAAAGAAATTAGTTCAAATCTCCTTATTTATTTTAAAATGAAACTTTTGTACTTTTTTACCTCCCAACTTGAGTGAAAAGAATTTTAGAGATTTTAGGAGATATGAATCGGAGCACTTACTCTTTTCTTATTTTTCATTTTCTCATATTGAAAATCGTCCAAATAAAGTTATGGACTATTTTTCCCTTCTCTTTTTGTCTCTTCCCCACCATCATCTACATTCAAATATAGCATCAATCAGAATATGAAATGTGTGTACATGTTAAATAAATTGTAAGGATAGCAATAGGTTAGAGTGGACTAAGTTTTGTCTAAATATGAGTTTTGCAAATTAGTGGTTTCAATTCTAGCTTTTTAGCCGTCATAGAATTTTCTTTTGGACTCTACTTAACTTGTTTGTGAAATACTATATAAAATTTTAGCTTGAAATATATTCAAAAGCTTATTTAAAAGTTTTTGAGTAATTTTGGGTAAATCCTTACTTTTCTTAATCAATTTATAATTATGTATAAATTCGTAATTTTATATCATCTACATTAATGCTATTTTAATCTTTTCTTTCTCCTAATTACTATTTATTCTTCACTATTTTTCTTTATTTGAATAAGGATTTAATTTATATATATTATCAGTGTAAAAAAATTTTACACATATATTTAATCACATATTACCACAAGTGTTTAACTCAGTCACTCATTACTTAAAAAATCTTACAAACACATGTATCTGATTAGATAATAGTATAAAAATTTTTTATACTGTCAATGTATAACAATTAAATTTTTTGAATAATATTATTCTTTTTCTATTTTCTCTTATCTAAATAATATATAAATGATTAAAAATTCAAGTAATATATTTAATACTAATTTATACGTTAATGTTACTTGAAATAATATTATTTTTTATATTACGCATTTCTTAAGTATTTCTCTAAAATATTATTGAATTCTAATGCACGCAAATAATAATTGAATTATAAAAAGATGCATGAATTATATTTTTAGAATTTTTTGTAATATTTCATGAATTTCTCTCTAAAATATACTTGAACAATTATGCTAAACAATTCACATTTTTTTTCATTCACCTTTTTAATTATATATTTTATTATCTAAATACATATTAATCAAATAAAGAACAATAGTGGGGAGATAATAGTAATTAAGAGAGAGAAAATTTTAAATGAATAATTTATGTAGATAGAATAAAATTACAAATTTATCCACAGCTGCAAATTGATTAAAAAAAGAGAGGAGTGGACTCTATGTTTAAGACAAAATATGGAAGGTGAGGAAGTTAGCAATTTCTTGCATTAAAAATATAGTAGTAATCTATATTAATCCAAGAAGACTAAGCCCTCCTGGTGCACATATCACCTCTTTCACATATTATTTCCTTCCAAAAGTACTCTCCCCCTTTCTTTTCTTCTCTTTCTTTCTTTTTCTTCTTTCATCTTTTCTTTTTTAAGTTTTTTCTCTCTCCTCTCTCTTTTCTTTTCTCTTTCCTCTTTCCCTTCTCCTCTCTCTTTCTTTCTTTTCTCTCTCCTCTCTTTCTCTCTTTCTACCACTCATGCACACACCTACAAACAAAACATACACACTCTGTTTGATGACGCGAGTTCCTCTTTGGACTGAGGCATAGTTGAATTAGGCTTCGATGACACGAGTTCCAAGATTGACGCGAGTTCCTCTTTGGATTGAGGTATAGCTAAATTGGGCTCCGATAAACGAGTTTCAAAATTACTATGAGTTCCTCAACTTGACCCGAGTCCGATCTTGACCCGAGTTCCTCTAGGCTGAGACATAACTAAATTGGGTTTCGGTGATGCAAGTTTGGGATTGACACTAGTTCATCAGCTTGATCTGAGTTCCTTTTTGGGATGAGGCATAGCTGCATTGGGCTCTAGTGACGCGAGTTCCGGGATTAATACAAGTTCCTCAGCTTGACTTGAGTTCCAGTCTTGACATGAGTTCCTCTAGGCTAAGGCATAGCTTAATTGGCCTCTGGTGATGCGAGTTCCTTAGCTTAACCAAGGTTCTGGGATTGACATGAATTCCTCTTTGGGCAGAGACATAGCTGAATTGAGCTCCGATGACGCAAGTTCCGGGATTAATGAGAGTTCCTCAACTTAATCTGAGTTCCGGGATTAACGCAGGTTCCTCAGCTTGACCTGAGTTCCTTTTTGGGATGAGGCATAAATGAATTGGGCCCAATGATGCAAGTTTTGAGATTGACGCGAGTGCCTCTCTTGCCACATGTCAATTTCTCACAGTATCTATTGCCCGCTCAAAATCACTCATTTCCTTCCTTTCTCTCTCTATTGAAAACACTCTTCTCTTAGAGATATAACTTATGTATTATATCTAATTTTAGGTTTTTTCCCACTTAATTAGCTAACATCTGTTTCGATAAATTTATATTACTAAGCATTTGTTTTTTATAAGTTTCATGCCAATTACTTAATATTTTACAGAAAAATTGCATGTAATAAAACTTTGAAACATTATAAAACTTTGAAATTGAATATCATATACTCACTAATAAAATAAAACTTTGTAATATATTATGATTAGTAAGCAAAAAAAAAATCATTATTATTTATTTTTATTTTTTTTCCTTTTTTTACATATTTATATTCACACCAACAATTCAAATCAAAATGAGATATATAAATATTTGAAATATAATCAAACTTTTAACCAATAATAAAAGATAAAAGTTTTCCTAACAAGCATTAATATTAAATAATAAGAAAAGTAACAATTAGCCCGTGCGGCATCACAGATATTCAACTAGTTAAGTATGAAACAACGATAATTTACAAAGCTAAAATGTTAAATATTAAATAATGCATATTAATAACTCTTTATAGCATTTAATGTTTCTCTGATCCTAATCATAGTCGGTTACATTCTGTTATGCTTTGGTAATTGTATCAAGGATATATAATTGCCCTAATTAATTTAGAACTATGCAGTCAACCATGCATGCAGATGTGCTGCGGATTCACAGTTACTAATCATGATTATTTTTAATAGAGAAATGTTAAAAATATATCTTTTATAAAATATAGTGTCTACTTATACTTCATTCACCCTTTAACGAGATATGGATCCAATTTCCATTTAATGGTGGATAGAGTGTAAATTAATACGGTTTCCTATAAAAAATATGTTCATTTATCGTTACTCTTTTTGAAATAAAATCAGCAAATCATACCAAAAAATGAGACTACTCGGCCACTTCCTGAGCTTTCTATTCCTCTAAGAAGATGAATGGCTGTCACTATGTTGGTCAGAGTTCAGTTTTTCTGAATAACTGACTACTTTTCCTTCTTTACGGTGAAAAACTCAAAGCAAAGCAGAAAGAAAGGTAGAGAGGACAAAATGCGGCATTCATCACTTACCACATTCTATGTGTTAATCCGTTGAACTCTGAACGAGCAGTGGCAAGGAAAGCCTGATATGCAATCTTCGAGAACCTTGCTCTGGGGAAATTAAAGGGTCAGATTCAACACATGAGACCTGGCATAAAGACTTACCTTATTTCACAGTGAATTAAAACTGGGAAAAAAAATATGGTGAATTAACTGCACACATAAATGGGATTTTAGTACTGTCATGGTTGAGTGCTTGAGTTTTAAAGGCTCCGCAAAACTCGTGGAGTCTAGCAAAGGAGGCTTACGTAAGTGGCGTTTTGTGGAGAGGTATAGCATAAGGACGGTTACGTGAGGGGGTGTGGTGTGGACCAATTTCATATTTAAAAAGACAATAACACAGTGCACCATCACAGCTCTTTGTTATGCAGTATTCTCCTGACAACTTCATCCTGGGTGTGCGTTACTGGAGAAAGAGAAGTCACCTTCGAAATAAGCGATTTTTGCACTCCACTGGCACTGGGCTAATGAAAAAGACAATGGTATTGGTAATTAGCGCTAATAGATTCAGTTTTACCACCGGCGAAATTATATGCAACATGTACAAGGAGAGACCCACGCTTTTATTTCAATCATAAACAAAACTACCATATTTTACAATTTCACTATTTTTTCACAATAAAATTTATTTCCTAATCTCTAATAATCCTAGTTCTCTTTCTCAGCCTTCGGTCTTGCCTGCAGGTCGTGCCACGTCTTGATTTCTGGAAGCTGCAAGTTTTGGAGCGATCCTCAGTCCTGAGCCAAACCCAACACCCATCTGCTGGGACAGCCTGCAATGTTCGATGGCTCCATTAACTGACCTTTCCGGGTCATGATAATGAGCAGTGCCGATGCTCCTCTTCAGCGCCTTCGCCTCATTACACCCAGCTGCGCTTAACGAAAACGATGAACCCCTGGAAGAGAATTGCCGCTTAAGAACACCCGACAAGGACGAACTCCTGCTCCTGCTGCTGCCACCCAAGCCATGATCATGCATGCCTTTGTTAACGATGTTGATCGCGACTGCACAGGATCGATGGAGCTCGCTTTCATCCAACATCCCGAATAAGCCTTTCCTTGCATCACCAGCAGCAGCATTATCCTCCACGTTCTTGTCCTTGCGGTGGTGATTTGGTGGTGTTGGTTTGTTTCCTGCATCTCCAATGTTGTTGTCTGCCGCAGAAGCAGGAGCAGAGGCAGAAGTGGGAGATGACTTGTCTTTCTCGGATTTGGCAAACCAAGATTTGATGAAGGCTCGGTAAGCCTTGAGTTTCTGGACCAGCCAGGACTGCTTCGTCTGCTTCGTCAGCCTCGGGGAGCACGACCTCTTCGTGAAATCGGCCGAGAACTGAAACTGGTATTCGAATGGGTTCGCGTCGGAGCAACTGAACCTACGTGAATGCGACGGGGACATGGTGTTGGCGCTGCTGGTGCGGTCTTCGATGGCCGACTGCGACCTCACGTTGTCTATGGCAGCAGCATTGTTGTTCTGGCGGTGCTTCTGGACCGTCTCGAGGGGAAGGAGCTTCCACTCGAGAAAGAGCTCGTCGGCGGTGGTCGAGTGCTGCTTCTCCTCCTTCTCAAACTCAAAGTCTGATATGTTCTGTTGTTGTGGGGGGGAGCCATTGGGATTGGAGGTGTCACTGGAGGAGGAAACTTTGCGCATGTCGACGTTGATGAAGTCTTCCTCCACATTGAGCAGCCAATCCTTGAATGTGGCCACTTTCATGTGACAATACTCTCTGCTGTCTTCGATTTCTGACATTCTGTGTTTGTTTGTGTGTCGGAGGATGGATGATGGAGATGGCTATGGGGAATTGGGCTTTATAAAGAGGAAGAGGCAGAGCACTGTTTTAAATGAAGAATTGAAGGTGGTGCCAAAGTTTACTATATTTTAATAAGCTTATTTATTAAAAAATTTAACCTTCATAACCTCTATGCTGACTTTACTCCACTTGCCATTTGACTTACTTTTAGACATGTAACAGAAAAATCTTTTAAAAATGCTGGTATTCTAATTGTTGATTGCTGTTCTCTCTTGCTAAGCTGTCATTGCACTCCCAGTTTATTTAATCTTTTATTCATTGTGTGAGGGGAGAAATTAAGTGAGATTTTCTCATGACTCTTGTTGTCCAAAGAAATAATCAGACACAAATATGTTAAAAAGTGGTGCTCTGTCAAAATTTGAGTCTGTGTTTAACATAATTTCTCATATCTCTATCTTTCTTCGTGTGATTTTATCGCCTATGTATTGCATGCTTAGTGTGAAACTCTTGATAGAAAATGCTTGATACACATTGAGAGGAGTCACAACTCTTTCCATATGATAAGATGGCAAAATTGGAGAGTAAGAGGGTGTTTGGAAAATAAAAAAAATTAGATAATTAGGTACAATAGAGCTCAATTTTTAATAAATGTTATTCGGTAACTATCTAAATATTTTTAAAATTAGTTTTCATCTGAACTAATTTGGATCCAAAATCAATTCTTAAAAAAATTAATTTTAAATTAATTTTATTTTATACCAAATTTTTCTCCTTTTATTGTATATTTTCTATCTACGTGTCAATTGTCCTTTGCTGCTGTCCACCATCGTTCATCACCATGGTCCACCATCATTCGCCACTGCCGATTATTATCGCTAACACCATCTACCACTATTTGCTGCAATTGGCTGCCACTATCTGTCGCCGCTGTCTATCATTGCCGCTGACCACTACCATCCATCATTGCCACCGCCCACCACCGTCTATCATCACTAGCCCCCACCACTCATCGTTGCCATCAGCCACCACTGTTTGCTAGATTAATTTCTTTAATGACGTAGACAAGAAGAAAAAGGTACACAAAAAAAAAGAAAGAAGAAAAACACATATTAAAACTAATTTTTAAGTTATAGAACTAAACAATATTTAATTAAAAACTAATTTTTTTTATACCAATTAACATAACTAGTTCTATTTTATACCATGTTAACTTGATTTTTGAGATTACCAAATATTCCCTAAATGTGCATAAGTTCAAGTGATACCAACTTTTAATTAGAATGTAAAAATTGAACAAATGTGAAATACTATGTGTTCAAGTGTGTGAGAATAACATTACTTAATCTCTACCATTGCAAAGAAATTATGGAATTTAAAGGAGGTGCAAAAATAATGTGAGTGTAGTGTAGTCGTCTTAACTATTAAGTGAAGATGATGTCTAACATACACTTTGGGGGTCAAGCACCATGAATTAGAGTCATTGGATTTAGGGACCATCCATAGTACAATTACACCTAATTATTCTGTTAACTCTCTTTTCCCCCATCTCACTTTCTTTATCCCAATCCTTCTTTTCTTCTAGTTCTTTCTCTTCTGGTTCCTCCACCCCAGCGCCACCACTGACCCCAAGACCGCCGCTGACCCCGCATCACCGTAGGGGTACAGTACAAGGTGAAAAAACAAATGGTGCTAAATTTGATCATATTCACCACAGAAAGGAACAATTAAGCCAAGCAATTCATGTCGTCTTCTTCCTTTGCCATTACCACCACCCCTTCACCGGCGACCAAGCTCTACTTAGCAGTTAGTCCCCTCCCCCTCCTTCTTCTTCTCTAACCCCATCTTCAGTCCTTTATCAAATTCTAGAACATCAAACATGGATTTAAATCTTTCAACCACAAATTCTCAACAAAGCACACATGGGCTTAAAGCTTTCATTTTTCCACAATGTCAGACCACAATTACCACCAAGAACAAAGAAATCATAATCTTAATTACAAAATCTTTCTACATCATACTTTTTAACCCCTTAAAAATGGAGAAAGGAAGAATGCAAAAGGCAAAAAAAGTTACATTTTTAATCTATAAAACAGAATAATTTTGTTACCTGATGTTTTTAAACAATTAAAGGCACAAACCAACACTTTCAACAATCATATAGAGTGCAAAAACTGTAAATTTTTGGAGAAGATGAATGGAAGAAATTTTTTTTATAAAAAAAAAAAACATAAGTAGCCTTTATTGATGGCAAAAAGCATCATTGATGGTGGTGGCATGGAGGGCAAAGGCGGTGGCAAGCTGAGCTAGTTGTTGTAGCAAAGTGACCTGTTGCGGCAATGCATGGGCGGAGGGGGCCCACATGGTTAGCTCATAGATGAACTTTCCCCTTCAATGCTAGCCAGTGTGATTGATATTTGATTTAGGGTCAGATTTAGTGGAGAGAGAAAGAGAGGCAAGAATGGAATTGTGTTGTGTGGTGTGCATTACAGAGGGGAGAGAAAAGGTTAAGAATCTAATGTACATTATCAATTATTAGTCTTACTGATAGACTATCAGATTTTGACCGTTAGATGATAAGGCGCATGATGCACCTTTGACCCCAAAGCATACCATAGAACGTGCCTTAAGGTCAAAGACTTTATTCAATGATGCATGTCTGTCAAGCACTACATGTTAATCTTATCAAAAGTAATAAATAAAGACAACATCCTTCCTGCCAAATAGCATCCCTTCTGTCGAATAAATAACACTGTTTGGTACGAAAAGACATCGTATGAATAGTTACGAGTGACGTGGATAATTATTTTCTCCTTTGATTTCTTAAAAATACTAACTACACGTCCAATCAAATTTTGGCATTTCAAATTCGTAATGGCTTCGTACTAAAATTATCGTGCCAAATAGCATCCCTCCTATCAAATGAATAATACTATTTGGTACGAAAAGACTTCATAAAAATAGTGATGAATGACGTGGATAATTATTTTACCACCACCTCCTCCTTTGATTTCTTATAAATACTAACTACACATACAATCAAATTTTAGCATTTCAAATTCGTGATGGCTTTGTACTAAAATTGTGGTGCCCAATAGCATCCCTCTGGTCACATGAATAACACTGTTTGGTACAAAAAGACTTCATATGAATAGTTACGAATGATGTGGATAGTTATTTTACGACCACCTCCCCCTTTGATTTCTTATAAATACTAACTACACGTCCAATCAAATTTTAGCATTTCAAATTCGTGATGGCTTCGTACTAAAATTGTCGTGCCAAATAGCATGCCCCAGTTAAATAATGGTAAAGAGAGATGATATTTTCAATGCTGATAAAATTTTGTGCTACAGCAAAGTCATGGATATAAACCATTGATTTATTATAAAAGAAATGAACGAACATGATTGTTGCCCAAAACAAAAGATTAATAAATAGAGACTTTCAAAAATTTTGAAAGTGACCCATATCACAGATGAAATTGGCTGTGAGTAAAAATGACATTTTCAATGCTAATAAAATCTGTGTTACAAGCCATTAGGAGCGGGTTAATGATGAAGAATTTAAGTAGTTTACATGAAATCATAAATTCAAACATTATTATATCGATGTACCAGAAAACAATTATGTGTTGCAGCATTACATCATAGATACAAATTGTTGATTTATTATAAAGAAAATTGAACAAATGTGATTGTAGTTGCCGAGAGCTTAGTAAATTGAGACTTTTGAAAATTTTGAAAATGACCCATCTCACAAATGAACTTGCCTATGAGTAAGTGCAATACTTCAATGCTTATAAAATTATGTTTTGCAGCATTACATTGTATGACGCAAACTGTTGATTTATCGTATAAAAATAAACGAATGTGATGTATTTACCCATAACGTAAACAAAAGGTTAGTAAGTAGAAAGTTTGAAAATTTTGAAAGTAATCCATTACACAAATGAAATTGGTTGTGAGTAAATTAAAGGCAGAATCTTCGATGCTCATAAAATTCTCTATTCAAGCATTAGTTCATATGATATAAATCATTGATTTATTATATATAAAAAACAAACGTGATTGAAGTTACATATAATCTAAATAGAAGGTTAGTAAATATAGACTTTTAAAAATTCTCGAAAGTGACCTATCTCACAAATTAAATTGGATGTGAGTAGTGGCGATATTTTAAATGCTCATAAAATTATGTGTTGAAGCATTATATCACATGATATACACTGTTTGATTTATTTTTTCTATAAAAAATAAATGAACGAGATTGAAGTTACCAATATCCTAAGTAGAAAGTTCATAACTAGACTTTTGAAAATTTTGAAAGTAACCCATCTTACAATGAAATTGGTTGTATATTTTGCAAAAAGATTCCATAAGTTATATTTAGATTGATGGAAAATGATAAAACAAAGCCAAATGGAATGGAATAATGCAATTAGGAGCTACTGATAGTATTGAATGCATAGTACCTACTCCATCTAATTCCATTTCATAGTCTATTTGTTTCCCCTTCAGTTTGAGAAGAATGGAATAGAATGCGATAAAATAATATAATTATTATCACTATTTCACTGTATATCTAAACAACTAAGCAAAAATTTCTGTCCATTCTTTGATATTCAAATAATGGTGTGATCTTTTTATTTCATTCTATCCTATTTCATATCCTTCCGTTCCATTTCACCCCATTCAATTCCATTTACTTTTCTTTGTCCAAACAAAGCCTTAGCTAGGTCTTCACTCTTCACCATAATTTTCTACGCTTGCCCACAAGTTTTTTGGTTATGCTGGGTTTTAAACTATGGAGCATGGGTACGGTGTTTTGGTTGAAGTACCGGTATTGAGTACATATCCGATACAGGTATGCCTCGGGTATGCACGCTTGGATATGTACCTAAATTTTAAAAAAATTGGATACAACTCTGGATACGTCATCCATTCAACTTGGGTACGGCTCTTTATAAACTGTGTTGTTTTTTGTTCAAAACATCCTAGACTTCCTCTCTCTCATATTTCGTCCCTTTCGGTGCACACCCACCCTTCAGTCGCATACCTATTCTCAACCCACCACTAATCTCTCGTAAGCAACAAGGATGACACGACGGCAGTGACACCCCACTGCCGGCGATGCAATAGCAAATGACCACACTAATTTCCCCTCGAACAATGATGCAACAGTAGCAGCGCAACTGCACTTCAGTCTCTTTATATCTCGTTCAATTTCTGTTTTGTTATTCCTTACGTTTTCACTTTTCAGCAGATTGTTCGAAAAAAACATCATTGCTAAATGCTAATTTATATTTCAGTATTGCTTGTCCAGAGCATTACTATGTTTTTCCATCTTTTTAGCCAAAAAAAAAAGAATGTTTTTATTTTCAGATTTTTTCATATTGAATAATATAAAAATTATGTAATTATTACCTGTACCCGGTACAGGTACTGTGCAACATAGGTTTTAAAGAGGTTTTACTTTACGGCTACGATTAAGTATCTAGCCGGTCCTTGTTCATCACAATAACCGATTAAATATTTTACAGGACGAAATAAATAATAAAATCTTTAAAATGGAACTAACTGACTACTACTTATTAATTCAATGAAGCATGCATACTCCTCGAATATATTCCCTCCTCTAAAGTGGAATTGCAGTCCACTTGACTGCAATAAAAAAATTTTAAGTATGCTCTACGAATATTTTTGCGCAAGTAAGAATCCTCCTTTCTTTTTATTTACAACTTCAATCCACACTTCGATTTTTACAATTCCCATGATATATTTTAATTTTGTTTAAACTAGTAATCAATAAATATTAATAATTACTTCCAGATTAGTAATTGTTAGTGTGTTGAGTTGTTTTCCGAGAAAAATGCCTCAGCCAATCAACTTTTGGTACAAAGCAAGTTCAACTTAAGCTGCATATGAGAGATTCTATCCCTATAATCTGTTGTACGTAATGAATCGCCCTATAATATGTTGTGCGTAGCGAATTAATGGTTACCATAATTGTCACAATCCATGTGTTTCCCACATTTTCTCCATTTTATTGTCTTCTTTCATTTGAATTTGATACCCGTTAGTACAAGCTGAGAATCTACAACTCAGGACGTTGACACTAATCTTGTTCTTTTATCGAGAGTTTCTATGAAAGTAACACACTCTACCTTCCAATTTGTACCACGAAAACGAGAAGTATGAATAATGATTAAATGCTAGATTGCACGTAATGCAGAAGCAGGTAAATGATACAAGTATTTGGGAATACTCTAAAAAATGAATGTGCATCCCGTGTCTACACCTCCTTATCTTCTTATATTTGCTTAGAGTCTGCCATGCACTATTAGTGTATGCGAGTCTTTATCCCTCTAAGTAAAACAGTAGCAGCGTGATACATGTAAACCAATATTTAAATGTGGCTATATTAAATAAAGGATCCAATGACAGTTACACATTACCTGTATTAAAATTAATCTCTAACCAAAAAAAAAAAAAAAAAAAAACTCTCTTTCTCCCACTCTGTTTTTTTTTCAACCGACATGCTTCTGTGCCAAACTTTGGAAAGGCATCACTTTTGCTTTGTAGGAAGAGATGAATATATTTTGCAGTTTGCACATTCAGAGCGGTGTGTCTGAGCATTAGAAATGCAAACAGGGCATAAATTGTGGAGGAAGTTTTAGTCTAGCTTTCTGATTTTCATTTTCCGCATATTCCATACCAATTCTGTATAACCATTATAATGCATCCTTCTAAAAGCCCCATCCCCCCCCCTCTCTCTCTTCTCTTCTCTTTTTTTTTTTTTTTCCCCTGTCTCTAAGAGCAATGAAATTGATAATAATAAACGAGTTTTGGGCAAATCATTCAGGGTCAAGTCATGGTCATGAAAATGTCCATTTATTTGACCAGGTCAAGATGTAACTTCTGTTTTGGCACTTTGCATGTGTTATTACTGTTTTGGAAATTCTGACTTCAGGTTTGACCTGATGAGCAAGTACAAGAATGAACACATTGGGAAGTGATGAATGCGAGGCTACGGGCCACTAGAATATGATGCAATGGGCATATTATCTTTACCACACCCTCTCCAAAGCCAAGAGGGGGTTTAGCGTTGGTGTCGAGATTGACTGTGGACTGTGGACTGTGGAGAAATAAAGAGAAGGGCAACCATCAAAGCTCGAGAACAGTTACTCTGTCTTCCTTCTAGAAGTTCCCATTCCCTACCAGATTTCCTGTCCCAGTTGTGGTTGAATTTAAAACTCAAAATGAGCGTTTTACTTGAAAGTTAATTTGAGGGAAGGGAAAGAAAAGCCTATGCGTAATAGACTCATTTACTTATGCATCTCTAAACTCTTGAATATAGTCAGTGTCATATCACCAGCTGCTAATCAAATTAACAGTTGCATTATCACTTTCAATTATGTCCTTTGCAATCTGATTGGCTAATTACAACTAGTAAGTAGGTCGGAAGTAGGATAGGCTAGGTTAGGCTTTAACTTAAATTGGTCTAATCTGTATTACAAATAGATAGCCTGAGTCTCGGTTTATTATCTGACATAGTTTTTTTAGAGCCTTAATTTGACTTTTTAAAATTTTGGTATGGCTCAAAAACTTTCTTAGAACTCTACTTGATCATAAAGCTTTTAGATAAACCAAAAAATTTATAGTTAAATAAGCTAAAAGACTTCCTAAATAGGTCAAAATTTTATTTAAAATAGATCATAAGACTTCGATTATCATTAGAATTCGTTTGTTGGCCTAATAAACATTTTTCATAGCCTGTAGTATGGTCTATTTGATTAAAAAGGCTATGCCAAATTAAGCTGAATGTGGGCTAGACCAAATTAGGTCGAATGTAGGTTAGACTGACGGGCTCTAACGAACCGTCTAATCTACTTTCACCTCTACTAGTAAAGGAAGTAATGGGTGAAATGATAGGAATGGCAGTATCAGGATTGAACTATATATGCAGTACCACAATTTTCAAGTGTAAGGGGAAGACAAAGGGGCGGAAGAGTAAGGTATGTCCCTTCTATAATTAGCATCAAGGATATTTCCTTTACTCACGGGTAATTTCATACGTGAGATGAGCCCCTTTCAAAATTTTCAAAAGTCTCTATTTACTAGCCCATTACAATCGCGTTCATTCATTTTTCTTTATAATGAATCAACAGTCGTAATGCTACAACACAATCTTATGAGCATCGAAGATATTGCAACTAATTTTATTTGTGAGATGGATCACTTTCAAAATTTTCAAAAGTCTCTATTTACTAACTCCCTGTTCAAGTTACAGGTAACTACAATCACATTCATTCATTTTCTTTTGTAATAAATCAACGGTTTATATCATATGACATAATGTTGCAACACATAACTTTATGAGTATTGAAGATATGGCTTTTACTCACATCCAATTTCATTTGTGAGATGGGTTATTTTCAAAACAGCACTACTATTTAGCACGGAAAGCAAGGTTACGAAACTGCAAGAAAAGCTCTAAAACCAATATAATTTGTTCTTTGACGTAGATCACAGAAGGTTAGAGAAGTTGAGAAAAAAAAAAAAAAAAACTACCCTCAGTTAAACCTATTCGTATAAAATGTAAAATCCAATTCCATACCAAATAATATTTTCCTTTTCAAAACTTTTAAAAGTCTCAATTTACCAATATTTTATTTAAGTTATAGATAACTGCAATTACGTCGATTTATTTTTTTTATAATAAGTCAATTTTATATTATATGATGTAATGCATCAACACAATTTTATAAGCTTTGAAGATATCACCTTTACTCACAATCGATTTCATTTGTGACATACGTCACCTTAAAATTTTCAGTCTCTATGGACTAACCTTATGTTTAGGGTTTAGCAATTCGAGTACTTCACCATACCATGAAGAGATTTTGCCTGTGGCCTAGCGCAATGATTGGGACAAAGATACTTCATAATGGGGCCTTTTTTTTTACCTCCTTGAAGCGCATAATGGTTAAAAATAAAGCTATACATTGTGGTAGAAGGCGGCTTCTTGGTGGATCAATCTCGTCAACAGTTTTTCACTCATAAAACAAGAATTTTCCCATTGACTAATTCTGGAAAATTTTACTAACTTGATTGTTTAAACACATGAAGACTATAAATTATTCGTATCTAAGGCTTTGTTTGGGAGTTTTATAAAGGGTAGAAAAGAATGGCTCATAATGAATTAGAAGAGAAGAACAAAGAATAGAATGAATTAGATCATGTCACTCCCTTATTTGATTATTTAACAATTTTAATAAGAAAAAAAAGTGTGTTTCCTTCCTTGACCCCCAAATTTGGAGGGTAAAAAATTGAGGGTTTTGGATGGAAAGGAAGGAACACCTTATCCCTCCTTGGCCATGTTATTCTTTCCTTTAAAATCATTTCTAAACATACTTTAATTAAGAGTACTTTTATTTGTGCTTTTTTGAGGTAAAAATTCACTTTTTTTTTTATTGATGAAAAAAATCAGTTTTCATATATTTTGATAATTTTTTTAAAATAATTAGATTCTCAAAAAAATTTGTTTTCAATTTTTTCAGTTATATATAAAATATAAGTTTGAAAATTACTTTTTTTTAAATATGAAACAAACGCATCCTAATTTTGGCCATTCCAATCCATACTACTGCCTTCACTTTCACTCTTCCAAACGTAGTAAGGACTTGGATCTCTTGTTTAATTGATGAGAATTGATAGGGGGCGCAGAAATAGTGGAAGCATACGTGATGCATACTGAAAAGTGAGAAAAACAATAAAAATACTTGAATGATAGATCCCATATAATTATTGTTACTTTTATTTAAAAAAAATTTTTAAAACTTACCAGCGTATATACTGTTCACAGTGGTAAGTTTTGTTAAAAAAAAAATATCAACATATTGTTAAAAAATACTGGTAAATTTTTGAATTAAAAGAAAAAAATTGAACAAAAATAACAATTATTATATAGGACATATCATCCAAGCATTTTTGTCGTTTTGCTTACTTTTCCGTATAGATCTCATACAACATCGCAAAAGATGTGTCTCCCAATCATTTTTCTTAATTGATATATTTATATTATATAGTCCTTCAAATTGGTTGTTATATTATATTCACCCATGAGCAGCATTAAAACGTTAGAAAAAATGCTCTAAGTAAACTTGTCTTTAAAATGAACAGATATAAATCCATTCACCCTTAAATTTTTAAAGTATTTAACAAGTTATCATAATACGGATGAACATACCTTACCTGCTTACTTTGAAGACGGTTTATTTTAAAAGGCCTTTTTTTTCACAAATGTTAAGCTTAACAAACTTCTGGAGATATAATACACTATGTAAACCAAAAATTCTACAATTGCATTGATGAGTGGGTTTATCTATGGCTTACGGAGGACCTAATGAATCAAGGTTAGAGGATCAAAAAGAAGAAAAGCAAGGGCGTGACTATACTAGAACTTGTATGCCATCAATGAATTCCCCTATAGAAAGGACACTTTCCAATCGTGGCACAATTTTGTGCCAAGTAGGAGGAATGTATAGTATTTCCATTAACATCGTGGATGGCCCTATGCCAACGTATTCTGGTAGGGTTACTAAATGCCTCATACATTAAACTAATCAGCGTCTGGATAGGGCATTTTCCAATAATTCCATGAGTTGAAGTCCTCCTGCTATGTATAGAAATTGTAAAATCAAAATTGTCAGTTGTAAAGTTCAAAAATAGCAAATCTATATATTAATATTATATTTTGGAGATGCTTTCTCACCTGCTCAACCAAAGAAGTAGGTGGGAACATGTCATCGACGAGGGTGTGCAATGATGTGTAAGATTTTGCATCAATACGATGACTTATAGCCACCTCACCCTGTCCATTTTCATAGGCATTCAGTTAGTAACATGTGATAACTAGAGAAAAAACTAATTGATATTTCAGGAAGCACACCTTAGGGTTAATAATAAATATTTTGCCCTTTGGAATTCCTATCTTCCTGTAGCTAATTTCATCTGTGTCTCTATTGCCAAATCCAGCATAGAACGGATTATAATCAGAGGGGAAAAGTCGTTTGATATCCTGCAAAACATTACTATCAGAACATGTATAATATGATGTCAGCAAGGAGATGCCTTCTAATGGCTCCTCCAGGGTTTTGTGTTTTAGTAATTACCTCTAGACAAGCAATCTTGAATTCGTGAGGTGCTCTTCTTATTACTACCATAGGTGAAAGATCCAAACAGAACATAACAAGTCAGATATGTACGCTGAGAAGGGGGGAAAAAGAAGAAATAGGAGAGGCGATCACAAACATACATTGTTATGATTTTGTTTTGTTTACTATATATGAAAAAAAGGCCCTGATTACAACATCTATCAACACATATCAGGTAAACAGATAATTATAATGCCATTACTCCATGACTTAACAAATACAAATATGCTTGTTGCTGATATTTTCCGCGAGTGATAATCTAAAGAAAGGCCATTAAGATTGCAAAAAATGTCATAAATTCATAAATCAATAGAAAAACCCAAGCCGAAAGTTTAAACAGTCACTTCAGTAGATCAAAACACATAATGATAAAATGACTGAATGTTGAAGAATTAATTACCATTAAAGTAGTCAGGCAATAGTTTATTTATCTGAAATCAAGCATTTAGATCATTTATATGACTTCTGCAATCACAACAGAAACCATGACTGATCCACCACACACTTTTTACTGTCTAGTTCACTTTAGTGATATTGACAACAGTATGTAACTCTTCACAAGAATAGAGTTGTAAACATTAAGCATAACTGCATCAGCATAAAGAGAAAGCATTATCATCATCACACAGCTTACAAGTGGCTACATAAACCAAAATTGCAGCACCAATGCAACCATAATGAGTCTCACATTAAAAGGTTCCTCACCTTCTCGGTAAAGTGAGGGGAATAATCCATCAGGTGAAATAACAACAGGTCCATTTGGTAAGGTATTTCCATCCTGCAAATATACAATCTTATTGCTTCAGCTAAAGCAGTTTTATTACAAAAAATAACTGTGCTGTCAAGTCAAGATGCAAGGCTATAAAAAATATTATAAATAAATAAAACATGAAAACTTAATTAATCGTGCATGCAAAGACCAGGCAAACAGTTAAGGAATGTAACTTCTTATGGATAATATATCAAGATCTTTGTAGCTTCACAAGACTAGAAGGACGATTAAAGAGACTTAGACTTGAAAATGCTACACTTTTCATAAAGAAGATCTCATAGATAGGTTCCTGGCTGCAACAACTTTTAGAAGCATAATCAATCCCATTATTGAATATAAGCTGTTATTGATTATAGAAAATCAGTTAGTTTCGATACCTGTTTCAGGTTAAGCAAGAAGTTCCTGGTTAGATAAGCCTGGACAATTGCACGGGCACTCAGAAACAGTAGCTGGTATCCATTTTCCTAGCATAAATTCGGGATCTAGCATTAGACACTAAGCTTTCTGATATACAATTCAATGAAACAATGGGTATGATGATAACATCAAGCATGCTGGCTGCATTTACATTAGATAGAAGGAAAAGTTACGCTGATAACCATTACATATATTTACACCTACAATGGAATAGAATGAAAGAAAAATTATTGTCCTAAATTGAAATATAATAATGTTGTTCAAGAGTGCAAAGTGAAACAAGGAAAAAAGGAAAAATAAATAATGTAGAGTCATGAAACTGGACTATGGACAACCAATTTCATTTCAGTTAGATGGCTGCAAAAGAGCCATCATCTCAATAGCTTTCAGATCAACCATGCTTGATCATACAGGAAACCAGACATGACTAGGCTTTATGCTCACTTGCTGAGCAATCTCAAGCCCAAGATCAAAGGAACTTGCTCAAGTTCTAGCAAACCTGTTTACATGTATATTTGCATAAGATATCTCCCAACTGAGTGTTAGCAGATGCGACAAAACAAACACTTCTAGTCTGCAATTCATCTCATCCTTAACATAGAATATGCACAAAGTAAATAGAAGTTACTCAGTAACTTGATTTTTCTTTTCTGTGTCTCAAAAGTCCCTCATTACAAATTCAATCCTCTAGTTAATCGACAGTTGATAAGAGGAGGTGGTAACAGAAACATAATGAAACAGCAACAACAATAAGCGGAAATTTGATTACACTACCTCTATAGAAGATGCTTCTTAAAGCAAGACTCTTGGAAGGTCTATTTCCATTTTCACTATCAAATTTGGCATTAACAATACCCCATCTAGAATAACATAAGCTTAGAAGTCAATAAAAGAAATATAAATACCTTAATAGCTGAGAAAAGCCTTGCCACTCCAGACTGTGTCCAATCTTTGCCAACTAAAGGCATGAACTGCCCCAAAACATCAGACCTGAAAGGAAGTAAATATAAAAAAATATTGAGCCATTGACAGTGATTCTCAAACCATAATGCAGCTCTTCCCTCCATTCCTGCTGCAGCTTTTTTCTTGTTATAATAAAACTTTCATTAAGATATGTCTGTCTAGTGATAAACAGCGAATGCGATCATGTAAATATCTTTTCCTTTTCTGTCTACATATGATGCAGACACCAAAAAAAAAAAAAAAAAAAAAAAAAAAACCCAGGTATTAAGTTAATCATCACCAATAAAGAAGATGACAATTCTTCACAAGAATTAGGGAAAGGATCATCAGGAAAATGTTATATAGAATGCACACAAGCTAAGCTTAGGTTCATCTCACTCTGACAATCTAAGCACCATAAGATTACTCAAAGCCTAACCCAAAAATGACAGACAACTAAAAATTTAAAACTTCACATTTCAAACCAGAACCTGCATCCCCTTTATTATTTTTCTTCATATTGTAAATGTTCCATTAGCATCAACAGTTATCAAGTTTGCATGACCATACTGGGATTTCATCATAAAAAAATAAATGTGCAATTAAATAGGGAAGTAGGTAATGTGGAGTCAATCTAATTCAAGTTTAAAATGATATTTAGTATCCTATGATGTATAATCAGTAGTCTTACTTGGTAATGGTTCCATCCACGTCTGAAATTACAATTTTAGCATCCCACTTCCATAAGTATATGTGAGCATCAACCTGTTATGCAATGAAAATTCCACACTAAAATAAACCAAACATCCAACCATTGTGTATATTGTCATATGGGAACATGGATTCTAAATGGATGCCAAACCTGCTGTGTTCCAAGAACCCTTGTAGAGAAACTGAAGGTTACCAAATTTTGACCTTCTTTGAGATTCAAGGATGCTATCTGCTCACTAGCAGGAACATTTGTTCTCACAAATTGCTTACTAGGAGACTCAGGCATAGAGGATGTTGCATTTGGCTCCAAAAGAGAAGTCTGCAGCTCAGACTCAGTATCTACAAAGATCTCGTCACTTGATGCATTACTAGTAGCGTGCTCTAGTGTCTTGACTTTTCGAAAAGGAATAGGCCAAAGTCTCCATCTACGTCCAGACGAAGCTGATCCAGGATCATCGTCCATGGACTTCAGCACATCATCCTGTTCCACAGGAATTGTATCATTGGGCTCAACAGGTAAATCTAAACCAAAGACAGCCATCCCAAGAACAAGAGGAGCAGCCTTTTCCCACAGCAAATACCTCTCTCTGAACTTGACAACAAGATTTTCATTTTTAATTATGGATGGTGCAGATCCTCTAAATTCCTCTGCAGATATCCTATGCGCTTCAAACACTTTGGCAGCAGCAAACGAACCCATACCCGCCTTAAGTTCATGACCACAAAGTGATATATCAAATCCTACAAATTTTAAGATGAATTGAAGTAAACAAACACCCACTAATGTCAAGCAATAATTGCACGATAAAAGAGAAACTAGAGTTCTTACTCAAACCAGATTGACTTTGGTCCCCCTCATTGGAAGTTGCTGTTTGAGGTTCGATTTCCTCACATTGATTATTGGCATCTTCAAGTGCAGGGGTTTGTTGACTATCATCTGCCCCATCATTCAATACTGACTTTCCAGTATGTTTATCATTCCATTCAGTCTCATTAGTAACAGAATGACTGCCAGAACCGGTGTCAATTTCCCCTGATGCCTTTTTCTCAACCTCTTGAACTCCTAATTCTAATTTTGGATATCCATTTTCAACAGAAGAAGTAGGCCCACTAAGGGGAGATAACTCATCGATGCTGTGAGGGTGTTCAATGTTCTCTTGTTCATTTTCATCAGCAACTGAACAATTTGCATTAGATTCCTCCGCTGAATTTTGAACCTCCAATGGGGAACCTACATCTTCTAAATCAGCATTTCCAGCCTGCTGGGCAAATTCGTGCAGCTCCAAACAGCTTTTGAAAACATTATCTCTCCTCAAGCCAGATGCAACCTCTTCTGTGTCAGATTGCATATGAAGATCTTCTTGATCTTTAATCACCACGGTTTCCTCTGTGCGACAAATATATCCCTCCTCTCTTTGGTGAACTTCCATGACGAGCCCAGAAGCATTATCACCGCTGTTAGTGTTATAACTACTGGATGGGACATCAGCTGCTGAAGCTTCCAGCTTACTAATATACTCTGCAGCCCAAGCATTTTCACCAGAAGTAAACTCCTCATCGCCTTCACAGAATTCAGTCCCTTCAGCTGGGCCCAGATGAAATTGAGGAGTTTTCAACTGCACATTCTCCTCATTCCGCTCTGATTCTGAGATTGGGGCCATCAATATATGGCCGTCGACACTAACCAAGACTACTTCTGGATGGGAACCCTCTGAGTCCACAACATTATCTCGATCAGGATTATCATATCGGTTAGATCCATATTCTGACAACCCAACTGAACCTTCAAAAGAGGGTTCATCATCTTCGAATTCGTAAAATCTCCTATCAACATCAGATTCCACCCTTTGAATTTGAGGCAAAGCCGAGGAACGACCTTCACCCTTCAACCGAATCACTCCTGAATCAGAGACGCTATGGTCAAGTCTATAACCACGAGTATAATCCATGCTCGGAAAACCATTGTTTTTGCCATCATTTTCCACACCACTGCCTTCTCTAGTAAATTCAGAGTTACTAGCATCTTCAGCAGCCCTGCTTGACTTTACTCCTTTATCATCATCCACTTCCTTTACAAAATAAGCCTCCCCTGAATTGTCAAGATACATATGGAAGTTTGCTTCAACCCCATTGACATTTATACGAACAATCTTCTCGGCACCTTTGAGAACTCCCTGGAATTTACCGAACCGAACATACCAAGGCGTGCTCCGAAATGTACCATCTGGCTGCTGAACAGCGATGACATCAACAGCCCCACCAAAGGGGTGAAAAGGGGTAGCAACTGAATAGACACCTTGTGTGATCAAGCTTCCAACTTTACCCACCACATTCATTTTTTGTGAGCAGTCAAAGTCCAGAGCTCTAGAAAATTTTTGGGGAGGCCCAAAAAACAGACCTCAAACTCAAAGTTTTTTGAGTCTGACCCTGCCTTCGATCAAAACAATGAATTCCAAACCATACACATAAAATTATTCTCCAACCAACTTGGCCCAAGACCAAGATTATATGAAATTCTTGGTTTCTTGTTCAACAACGGCACTGCACGGCACTCGAATGAAAGACAAACAATAAAAAGACAAAAGAAAACGGATATAACAAACGGGATGATCATTTAGGAGATGAATTTAAACCAAACTCGTATTTAATTTACAAAAAATTTAATGTTTGAAAATCTAAACTAACAAGACTTGTCCCAAAAGCCAAAAAACCAAAAAGAAGAATGAAAAGGCAGTGAGACTTACAGGTTTCAAAACACCAATCTCTGGTAGCTCAAAAGAAAATTGAGGGGCGATTTCGGGGTTCTTTCTGCAATGAGGTTTCTTGAAAATTCTTGCAGTACCTTCGGATGCTTTGTGTTTCTGTTTGGTCGTTCAATTTTTGTTGGGGGCTTCCAAGTTTGGATTTATTTTTTTTAATTTTTTTGTTTAAATTCTTTTGGGAAGGGATGGATAACAGAGAAAATCAGTGTCAGAACCAAAGAATACATTAAATAGGTATTCCTAATCCCAGAATAAGAACAATGTGAGGACATTTTGGTCATTTCGTGGTAGTTTGCGTGCTGCTGTGATATGGAATTGGCGGAACGGGAACACCGACCACCTCTTCAAGTTAACAAAATTAATTTAAAAAAAGAAATTGTTAGGGTCCTTAACGCCTCAACCTTTATAAGGGGTTTTTTTTTTAACTGAACCTTTTTAAGATTTTTTTCAAAAAAAAAATTATCTAAAAAATTTAAAATTAATGTATTAAAAATTTAATCATTTTTATATAACATATATTTTAAAATTTTTAATAAATATTTTAAAAAAGCATGCTATTTAAATTATTAAAAAAAGCTTTTGCGGATGAACAAAATAACCTTTGGTCTCATGGCCTTCCCCAGTTTCAATTTGTTCAAATGTTTTTATTTGTGTATTTTATTTATTCTCTTTTACTTTTCGGCATTAAGAATATCAGCTAATTATGTCGATACTAGTGATTGGTCATTTGCTTGCATTTATTGACAAGATTATCAATTCGGTGACGGTTTAGGGAGGAAAAAGTGCTAGCGGAATGAAATATGATTGAACAAGTTTGGACCCAAAAGAAAGTGAAGATAACTGCGACCATTCAATGGCTTTTTAAAAAATAAAATAAAATTGGTGTTTAAACTTTGGAAGCATGACCAAACATTTTTACTTTTGATTTCCCATTAGAGGCATTACTTTTTCTTCTACAGCTTTTTTAAAAATAATAATACTCAAAAGTGCAAACGATTTAAGAATATCATCTTACCTAATTAATCAAGAAATAAGGTTTTGTAGGAAAATTCAAGATATGACAAATAGTTTTGAGATTAAATTTGTTGCATTGTCAGTAAATCACACTATCAACCAATAAAAATAATAGAAAGTGATATTATAATGGATCTCTCATCATAATGAATAGTTATTTGTATGAATTATTATTTTTTAATATTTTTATTAATTAATAATATAAAATTATTTTACACTATCAATTTATACAAATTAAACTCAATAGTTTTTCTCATACCTTTTATTCTCTTAGTGCCGGTATTTTTCAAGGTTAAGTTGTCAATTAGTCACATATTTTATTTCTTTAAAAAATAAAAAATATATTTTAAATTAATAAGTTCATAATTAAACATTAGCCACATATTTATAAATAGTATTAATGCCCTTTTAATAATATAATGATCTAGCTATCATTAAATGATAATAGACAACTGATATGTGTATGATCATCTCAAACATTTTTTTTATGTGCTGATCATATCAAACTCATTTAGCAGATTTGGATATCTAATTATGAGCATCTAAAATATTGAATATTTTGAATACATGAAATACACAATTAAAAATCTATGCTTCCCGAATTAAAAATAAAAATCTATGCTTCAAACGCATCCGTAGAGTCATGATCACTAGTGGAGTCTAGGATTTGAAGGGTGAGCTCAAAACTTGAATAAGGGAATCAACCGCTTCAGGTGGTGGTGACGACTGAGCCATTTAATTTGTTATTGGTTATTAGGGTATGAAGGTTTTTACGACCAAAAAATGGAGGGATAATGGAAGCCTTGGTTTAACTTTTTTAGATGTTTTTGACGAAACGCCAACCTTGGGTGATGCCATGTTCCTTTCTACGTATTTAATTGGCAGATGACATGCCACAATTTCACAATTAAAACATTATCAATAAATTACGTCAACGACCTACATGCACGTGTATTACATGAACATAACTTTGCCCGTTTACCAGCACGAGTCCACGGAGTCATTGCACTTCACGGTCTCATACACTGCACAACCACGAAACAAACGAGGAGGAAGGACCAGCGCAGCAGAAAGAGATGTAACTTCACAAAAGCCAGAAGCTGAGGCTAGAAACATTGATTAGATATATACAACCAAACATACCCTCTAGCGTTGAAACTCGTGATAACTGCAAATAATATCCCTCCTACTCCAACCAACCGCGAATCTGTCTCGTTTATTTTGCAAATCTTATCCATTGATTCCTGATTTTCCGTTTGCATCTAAAAATGTAGGTAGGCTTGAATTAATTACTACCTAAATTTAGAATGCCCCTTCCCTGCAAATGTAACTGTAGTATGTTTCCATGTGTTCTTTTCTATATGATATGTGACATTACTTGTTTTTAACATGTGCCAAAAGACATATCATTGGAGATGTCGAGAAATGAAACAGCAATTCATTGTCCCATCAAAAAAAGAAAGAAATAGCGATTTATTGTGTCGCATTCGTGTCATATAAACGAGTTAATTACCGAATTAAATGGGCCTCTTGGTTAGTTACCCATAATGCGATGCAGTTGCATTAACGCTTAGTTGTGATTAGACTTAACTTTTTTTATTTTTCCAATCCAATTCTCAGTTCCATTCTTTTGGTTTTATCTGCCTTTTTGAACCAGCAAAAAAAATGAAATCAGATCATTGGACGTACAAAGAAAAGAAAGTGTTAATCATAACTGAGCTTTAATGTAATAATTAGCCAGTTATTAATCTTTTCTCATATTAAAGTTTCAGTTCGATAGTTAGTCAAATCTTAATAATCTTAATAAGAGGAACAATTTTGCGAGCTCGGGACTGGGATCATTATTATACTGATAACGAAGTTTAAAAGGTTAGAAATGCAATATGTTTTTTCCCTTAAAAAGAAGGAAAAATGGAAAAACAGGAAACAATATAAAATTGCAGACACTATAAAAGTTGAGAGAGCATATAAAAAATATATAAATATTCATTTTCTCAACACACTTCCCTTTTCTCAAATTTTTTTCCCCAAAAACGCCTATTACTTGTGACATAATTTTGTTCGTCTTTGGATGCATAACGAAGGCCGAAATAAAAGAGTGCAGTCTCAGGTAAAAAAGCCAGGCCCGTATCTACTAACTGAACAAAAGAATTGGGCCGAAAAGGACCAAAAGGAATTGGGCCAATAGTTAAAGACCGAAAGGCCAACATAGAGCTTGAATGCCCGAAGCATTCATTCCTGAATCCCATTCCTGTCCAGGAATTGGAGGCCCAGCGAATTTGTCACGTTCGAGTAGGTGACACGTCGTCGTTTGGTGACACGACGCGTTCACTTCATTCGCAAAAGGTTTTCAGATCTATAGTTAGGAATTCCCCCTTTCCCTCTTTCGCTTCGCTCCTAATTCTCTGAATGCCGCACAGATCAGAGGAAACAAACCACCTCCAATTCAACCACCACCACCACCACCCACCGATCCTTAATTCCAAAATGACGAAACCACCCTCAGCAACCGTCCTCCTCCTCCTCCTCCTCCTTCTCTCCTCCCTCACTTCCCCCTCCACAGCCGAGATCAAATCCCTCACCATAAAATCCGACACCCGCCCCATGATCCTCTTCGAGAAGTTCGGGTTCACCCACAAGGGCCACGTGTCCATCGCCGTCTCCGCCGTCTCCGTCGCCGTCCTCTCCTCCGGCGCCCAGCCCGAATCATCCCGCCTCGGCTTCTTCCTCCTCAACGAGGAGTCCCTCCTCCAGGTCCTCATCGAGATCCAGCAGAACCCTTCCTTCTGCGTCCTCGACTCCCACTACATCTTCAAACTCTTCACCTTCCGCGACCTCTCGCCGCCGCCCTCCGCCTCATTCAACCGCTCCTACCCCGTCACCTCCCCTAACGAATACTCCCTATTCTTCGCCAACTGCGCACCGGAAACCTCCGTCTCCATGAACGTCCGTACGGAGGTCTACAACCTCGACTCCGACGGCTCCCGCGACTATCTCTCCGCCGGCCAGACCCAGCTCCCCTCCCTCTTCGCCTTCTTCTTCTTCACCTACCTCGCATTCCTCGGTTTCTGGATCTACCTTTGTTACACCAACAAGCGTTCCGTTCACCGAATCCACCTCTTGATGGCGGTGCTCCTCCTCATGAAGGCTCTGAACCTGATCTGTGCCGCAGAGGATAAACACTACGTGAAGGTCACGGGGCTTCCTCATGGATGGGATGTGTTGTTTTACATATTCCAGTTTATTCGTGTCGTTTTGTTGTTCACGGTTATCGTTTTGATCGGCACCGGGTGGTCGTTTTTGAAGCCGTTCCTGCAGGACAGGGAGAAGAAGGTGCTGATGATCGTGATCCCGCTTCAGGTTCTGGCGAATTTGGCTTCCGTTGTGATCGGCGAGACTGGGCCGTTCATCAAGGATTGGGTTACTTGGAACCAGGTTTTCCTGCTTGTGGATATTATTTGCTGTTGCGCTATTATTTTCCCTATTGTTTGGTCTATAAGGTCGCTTAGGGAGACTTCCAAGACTGATGGTAAGGCTGCTAGGAACCTTTCGAAGTTGACCCTTTTCAGGCAGTTTTACATTGTGGTTATTGGGTACCTGTATTTCACGAGGATTGTGGTGTTTGCTTTGAGGACTATTGCTGCCTATAAGTACCAGTGGGTGAGTAATGCCGCTGAGGAGACTGCTAGCCTTGTGTTTTACATGGTGATGTTCTACATGTTTAGACCGGTGGAGAGGAATGAGTACTTTGTGCTTGATGAGGAGGAAGAGGAGGCCGCCGAGTTGGCTCTTAGGGACGAAGAGTTTGAGCTTTGAAAAGTGGGGTGATTTTAGGGAATTCGGTTGGCTCTGTTTTTTGTTTAACAGTTGACCCCTCTTTGCCACAGATCATAGGTTGTTCGGCGAAATTCGATGCTGTGTTTCTGGTTCAGGTCTGCTGCTAGTGCAATGCTGTTCTTCCTTCCTTTATCCGTTTTTTTTTTTTATTATTATTCCTTTCTCTTTTGTTCCCCCCATCCTTTAAAGTTTAGAAAAGTGTCCATAATGGAATATTGCTTGTATGTTTCAGCTTCTCTTTTTTTCTTTTTATTTTGTGTTAATGCTGATGATGGATCTGCGGGATAGAAAAAGCTTTGATCTACCTCATTCAAACTATATGTCACTTGAGGATTTTTACACTCAGTTATTGCTGAGATGTTCTTTCATTGATCATTCTTATTTGCATTTTCTGCTTGAGTGTATGGTGAAGACAGGCGCTATACATTTGCCAATTCATTGGTTAGTTTCTTACATGACCCGAACTTTTCGTTGTCCTATATTATTGTTGCTTTCTTTGACATGTAGCATTACTGCTCAATTACATGATTACATAATGTTATGCTAATAGAATGTCTTGCAGTTTTTCTTTGATGAAAGATTGAAAGGCCTTTTTGTCATTCATAGTGTTGATTGACTTACTTTTTATTTACATGGTCTTGATCTCTTCTTATAATCCAATTTGGCTTCTTTGTTGACTTGGTGGAATTCATGTATGGATCAAGTGGAGCGTGCAGTTGAATAGAGCAACTTTTGAGTTACCTGTGAATGGCTCACTAAGAGCATGACTCAGGCTCCACTTATTTACTAATGGAGCAATTTAGAGCTTAGCAAAGCTTTGCTGATGGGCTTGTGGGGTTTTTATCTGTTAACCATAGCACCTAACTATTTACATTTTTGTTGGCTATTTTTTTATGTTTAGTTGTTTTTCTGAAAGATATGCTAGAATTACTTTTTTTTAGCACTCTTAAGATGTTTGCATCTTATCAACTTTAGCTTGTGTAGTAAAAGAGCTAGATTATAATTTTCCAAAGTAGGCTGAGGTTGGCTTTTGTACACTCCCTCTCGTATTCATAATGATTCTTCAACACACACACATGCTGGAGATCCAGTTCTCTCTAAGAAAAGGAGATTGATTAGTGCTAGAAGTTAGTTGAAGCAACCCAAACAAATTGTATGAATTTAGGGCATGCATCATAGTTTAGACATGATGTTTGACCTCGTTACCATGATAAACTGTGTAGTGTGACTGACCATTGAACTTGAGCTCATGGCCTTATGCACGTCCATATGCTTTTGGTTTTGAAGCCAATATAGATGCTATCACCATCATGCCATATCTGACTCTTATGCTGTTTTATTGCGTATCAAGTCTCGAGAAAATGTACTCCTTCCAATTTGATGACATCACTGCAAAAGGAGATTTTCCCACGAAAGTTTTTAGAGTGGCTTTCTCATGGGAATTCCTAACTGTACTAGGAAGATTAAATACCTGGATTCAAGGTGTTTTTAGCTAAATCATTTTCGTTTTTGTGTTCCATAATGTTACCAATCATTCTTTGTCGAGGAGTGAGTCAATTATGTTTGGTGTCTAACAACTGCTTATCATTAATGATTAGCTTTAACTGCTAGATACTTTACCTTCAGGGAAATAATTCTGCCGCGCTAGTAGTCTAAGGTGTAAAGAAATTGTGCCTTGCAGGAAAAAGTTTAAGCGGGTTTAGTTAGAAGGAGGTTTTATTTTTTTGGGTCGAAGTGGAAGAGGTTTTCAAACGACACTACTTTTGCCTCAATATATATGGGCTAAACTTAGTTGTCAGGTTTACAGGAGGGAAAATTCTGGGTTTTATAGATGTTGTGATTCATGGATATGATGAGTGAGACTCTTGAGCTCTTACTGATATAGGCTAAGCTGAGAAGCATGGTTTTAGTTTGTGTTGTATTACATCTCGTGGGGATAGTATTCGTAGGTTGATCCTAGTTTATATTCGATTATCAAAATTTAAGTTGTACGAGTATTGACCGCACGATAGGTTAGGATTTGCTAACGTGAAGCCAAGAAGGCAGTCTGGATATGATATGAATAAAAACTGCAAACCAGTCTAATACATGTTAACATGGGCCAAATAATTGAGAATTTAGGTGTCATGTTAGGGTCTTGATGAAAAGGTTTGGGTGGGGCGAAGAGTATAGGTAATTTGCGAGGTTTGAGGTTCCAACCTCCAGCCTTCCGTGGCATAACAAAAATGACAAGGAATCATGACCGAAAAAAACAATGAGGTTTTAAAGTCTTTTTTTTTTTTTTTTGTTGGGGTCAACAGAATTAAGTCTTTGTTATATTAATCGTTGCATGCCGGCGGAACTAATTTTAAGTATAAATGTTTCAACAGGCCAGTATCTTTTGGATCTTAGCTGTGCGTCAGGATAATTGTTCCCATACTGTTTCTGAAGTTAAAGCAAATAGCGTTGCTTGATGATGCATGTGGCAAAGAAATTGTTTTAAAACAGATACATGTTGTGTAGAATCTAGAGTCCGAACCATTACAGAATACTGATGATTGCTTTGTTGTTCGAGCAATTCAATCTGTGTGACTTGTGATGTTTGTCTCTGTGGTAATGACTGATGTTCTTATTGTGAGATATTCAATATAATGAATATATTTTAAATATCAAAAAATTGTTAATTTTGGACATAATAGCTTATTGATCCATGTAGTCAACCTTATCTAATGGGACTTAGTTGTTTTATAAAAAAAAAATATATTAAATTTTAACTAAAATAAAATAGATGGAGGAGGGTGGGAAAAGGCTGAGAGGCTTGTATACGAGAACGAAGATGTTGAAGGTTAAGAGCATCCAATTTGGGAGACAAATTTAATTCATGTTAAAATCAGAATTGGTTTGTTCTTCTTGTAGGCCAACCCTTGATTATAAATCATTCCATTTCTTATCAAAGGTTATAAACTGCACATCTAGTCTAATAATTTATAGATATTGGCTGGGTAGGGGTTACCAGCCCGGGTAAAAAAAGGACCGGAGGTCATCATATTAGTTGTAGCTTTTCTTCCTTCTTCAGTTCTTCCTTTTTCCCGTTCCTCTTTTTCTTTCCTCCATACGTCTAAACATATCCTATATATATTTAGATGAAGGAACAAGCAAGAAAAAGAAGAGGGAGGAAAGACTGAGTAAATATTTATTTTGTTTCATACTTTTATAAAATGATAAACTCTGCCTATCTTGTGCCTTTACTACAAATATTGACATAGCTGGTCTTAAATGCAGATAAAAAATGAAAGTTGTGTTATAGTTAAAATAAAATTTTGTCAAATCTCTATAAAATTAATCAGCGACATGGTAGTGTTGTATACGGTTATAGAATGATAGAAAGAAAATAAAGGATGATTCTTCTAAAACTTTTCCTATAATGACCATCTTGAAGTTTATTTAATTTCAAAGGATTTAATAAAATATGAAGAAAAGGAATTCATTATTTAATTTTGGTCTCTCTTTCTCTGCCCCTATCGTCTTTTTCGTTCTTCTCTCATTTTTTGTTTTTCCTTTTTTTCAATTTGATTTCTTTCATTCCCTTTTATGTCGCAAGTAAAATTTGAACCTATCCCTTTTTTTGCATAATAATTGGAACCGAGAAAATTTATTTGTATATGCAGATGGGATGCAATTGCAACGTGTTACCAATTTTTTTTGTTTTACTTACCAATATTTTGAATTAAAGTTATCAACTTTTTTCAACTAAGTTATCAACCAGTTGCAGCATACAAATATCAATTTTTTTTCTTAATTACTAATTTTTTAAATTAAAGTTACCAATTTATTTGACTGGATTACCAATTATTTACATGTAAAATATCCTGTAATATTATACTGTAACTGATTGATAACTCAATCGAATAAGTTAGTAACTTTAATTTAAAATGTCAATAACTGAAATAAAAAGTTGATAATACATCAAATGCGTCTGTTTTTACGTGTCCAAATAACACAACTCATTGGAACCAATCCTTACACCTTGATGGGTTAGATGGCATGAACCTTAGGGGCTGAGCTTAAGAAAGAATATTGATTAAAGGCCCTACCATAAGTAAAATGCAAGTTTCAGCAAAGCCCATATGTGGAGTTTGGTGGATGATATGATTATAGTCATTCATCTTGTCTATTCATTCACGCTCACTCCCTTCGGCAATAGATGCCTTCTCATTTGGCTGGCACCTCAGTGCAATGTACAGGGAGGGTTACACCTGCAATCATCCCCCTTTCCGTTTGCGAGACTTGAAATCTAAGAGCATGATCATTACTATGTAAAAATTATAATTTTTTGCAAGTGAAAATATTGATTTCAAGCCCTGTCATCCTGATCTAATCTAAATCAATTTTCACCGAGCAATATCAATATCAACATTTTAGTTCCATCATTTAACCACAAAATACAAATCTACCATGAAAACACTCAACGCAACTAGTAAAAGGTTTGGTCTCTAAGTGTGCGTATGTGAATTTTATTTTGGAAAGGAAGAGGCTTAAAGACTACCAAATCCTTTTTGATAGATCGAGTACTTATCACTAGACTAAATACTATAACTATTAATCAGAGATAACTTTTATTACTTAAGCTCATTTTGACCATTACTAAGCACCATAGTTTGATTTGACTCTGACTCCACCTAGGCCTTCATGGCCAGCACCTTCTCTTCCTTCCCATTTCCTAAAAATTTTCTATCCAATGAGAGTTAGTCAAGCTAACTAAAATATGAGATAAAAAAAAAAAAAGGATAAAAACATGTATTACTGATAAGTCACTATGATACAGGGAATTTTTTTTTTTTTTTTTTCAAATTTGTGTTTTTAGTGTGTTGGTTAATAGCAAAGATGGTGATTGGTATAGAAAAATTTACAAACGGAGAATAAACTCTAGATTACACAATAGTCTCTCTCACATAAATGCAATTTATTCAAAGAAAAATAATTTTGGATATTTCAGTAGGTGACAGGAACATGTTTTTGCCGTACACAATCGTATTTCCTATTATCCGGAGACTTTTTGGTCATCACAATCATCAGATCAGAATCATATAGACTCATCTTTTGACCATTTCTGCGGTAATTATAATGGTAATTACAATCAATATTCCGTGCCGTTCTAGCTACGGCAACAAAGTAGAATCCAAAGCAAAACAGACCAAAGCACGCTGTTAGCTGTGCATTCATTCTCAATGAAGAAATGCCAACATTTGTCTTCACCTTAAGTACAGTGCATATCAGGTACTAGTAATGCCACTTTCTGAAGTTCTACAACTCTTCAAATCCCATGTCGCATTTTCATTCTATAAAGCTAGTATGTTTGAAGTTTCAGACCATTGACCAAAAAAACCAAGCTTCACCACTTTTCCACATAAGTTCACCTACCTAGCTCAACTAAAGGAGGGAAGTCAATGTTACTTGCAACAATGCAACATGAAAGGAGATGAACACCTTACAGCTAGCTAGACGGTCGATAATTAATATTAATTGAATCATTAACTACGATCTTCACTTCCTTAAACAATTGTGCGTTGTTCACAATACGAAAGAGCAAGTAGAAAAAATAATGAACCCGTGTTGCGTTTCCTTAGTGGAAGTGGCAAAAGCCAAAGCACCTCTTAAACCTCACCTCCATACAGTATTACTTAGCTAAAAAGAAAATGAATGAGAGAGAAGAGAAGCAAAAGAACTGAAGGACTAAGTTCTTCATGATGTAACAGGTAACTAAGAAGATAACAAGTCCAGTATTACCCAAATTTCTTCACTGCAAACAGGAAGCTTTAATATACAGAGATACTCATTTTTGTCATAAAACATATAGTTTCATGCCCTGCACCCCTTACATCCACACGCACTTCAACAAAATTTGATCAAAAGAAACCAAAGTAATAGCACCAATAAGTTCTTCTTCTCTCTAGATCATAAATACATATATTAAAAAAAAAAAAAATAGAGGAAACATAACCGAAGTTCAAAGATCAAACCTTAATCAGTTAAATTAATAAGTCAATCTTTACCATCAACAACGTCTACACTAGCGGAGCAAGACAAGCACCTCTGGAAAATCCTAAACAAAGTGGAGCAAGATATCTCCTTAGCCTTCCTCCAAACCAAACACTTTTTCTTCTTCTCAGCCTCCTCAGTCTTTCTCTTGTTCTTCCCATCTGCATGTTCCTTCTTCACCTTCTTGACCCTCCCAAAACACTTCTGGGTCTTCTCGGGCACGTTATCTTCTTCCCTCGAGAACTTGTAGCTCCTCAGGTATATCTGCCTGCACGAGATGCTGTCCACCACCCTGGGGTGTCCATGCATTTGCGAGGAACCCTTTCTTCCATTGGAGCTCACCGACCTCACAAACTCCGCATCCGATTCCGGCCACTTGTAGAGGTTCACGTAGGTGGCCCTCACAGGAACACGTGGGTCACGTGCGTCGTTGATGCAGTTCGATATGCA
This sequence comes from Pterocarpus santalinus, assembly GCA_031439595.1. NCBI lineage: Eukaryota > Viridiplantae > Streptophyta > Magnoliopsida > Fabales > Fabaceae > Pterocarpus > Pterocarpus santalinus. The sequence continues at coordinate 68,826,892 of CM062532.1, forward strand.
AACCGAGGCCATCTTCTTTCTGCTAAGGTTCTCACTCACTTTCACTTCTGAGGCGTTCTTTGGTGTTTGTGCTGAGGGGGTATTAAAATGAGAGATGGATCATGGAGCAAAAGGCTTGGATTGCAAGAAAAGGGTGTGTGGGGGAAAGGAAAGAAGGGGTAATTGAATGGGGTTTATAATAGTGGGATTGTGTCACAAATTGTTATCTTGTGTGATGATTAGCAATGACTATGTTTCCTCCTCCATTAGTTGTATGTGTGAGAGTTTGTGCTGTATGGGGTTAGAATTAGATGGCACTCCAACTGCATATAAAAAATGGGGTTTTAATTTGAGGCAGCTATAGAGTGCCATAACAGAGGCACATATAGTGGAAGAATCATGTGTTATTTCTTTTTCCTTTTTTTTTTTTTTTTCAAATTGACTTTGGCTTGTTGGTGATGTGGTGTGACTAAACTGCTTTTTCTTTATTATTGAAATAAATAAACTCTTGTGCACGAAATTGGAAAGGGAAAATGGAATTTTGGCAACTAACTAATTGGTCGCGAAAGGGGGAGTGGAAAGGAGTTTACCCCATTTCATTAGGCCCCGACCCGCGCGTGGCTACTATTTGCACCCCCAAGCGTCGCTGTCTTTGATTACTAGTTAGTATTGGACTGAAATCTTCTATATCCTTTTGTTTGTCCCTTCTCATGAAAATTCAGTATTCTTTTTTCCTTAATTGATAATAAGATAGGAGATTTATGTCCGTTAGTATCTCTTAAAAAAATTATCAAGGGAAAAAAAAAAGTTTTTGTTCTTTGATCACAATAAACACCATAGAGGATTAGCAAATATGTAAGAAATTAGAGTTCCTGAAGGTTGAATCAACATATATATAATTTTTTTTGTTTCAATAAACATTTTAGGGGATAGAATACATTAGTGGGTGTTAATCAAAAGAATAAATTAGCGGCTATTGGCCAGAAATATCATTTTCCCCCCATTAGATATCTTTGGATAATGTCTTTTATTGGTCGTTTTCTTAATATGAATGAATGAAGTCAAGATTGTAAAGGTGCATCTTTCCCTCTATGATGGCTAATTTTTTTTTCATGACAAAGACTTAAATATAATATCTAAAAATTACTAAACATTGAACAGAATATTATAAAAACATAGTCAAAACATTGAATTAACGCATTTTTTAAATCGAAAAACATTTAACAAATTACTAATAGCGACAATCAAACCAATTACAAATTTTAAAAAGCTGCTAAAATACCAGCGAAAGTAGACTAATCACTACGCTAGAATCTCTCTCTCTCTCTCTCTCTCTCTCTCTCTTCTTCTTCTTCTTCTTCTTTTTAAATATATGTACCTACGCTAGAATCTATATATTGTTGTGAGGGTAGTTAACAGAGTCATCTTTTACTTTTTAGTATTTTGTGAGTTCGTTTTTTGAGGTATTAATGTTTTAGTTTTAGGGGAGACTGCAAACTTAAACATTGTGAAATACTATGCCCAAATGTGAAAGTGAAATTGAACGAGTACTTTATCGTGAACAATATACTAATTTATTTGATTCAAAACATCATTAAACTAACCTCTCTCAAGCCACTTATGTTTTGATTCAAAACATCATTCCTTCTATGATAATGGAGATCGGAGACTGTATTATATGCTCAAATCATAAGATTATCTTTGTTACGGAACGCAACCTGAATGTGGACATTATACGACATAACAAGATATTGATTATCAAGTACAAACAGTTGAACACATAACAGTAGCACAACCTGAAAAGGATAAACAGAAAACTAAAAATAAATTTTAGTTATTCCCAAGCGTTATGGTGTGATGAGGGCAGACATCGTATCAGTCAGGAGTATGAACTATTTCCAAGTAAATAGCAACGCTACGCAGCTAAAATTTGTTCCAAAAATTGATATGTCATAATAAGATGTCAAGATTATAAGATAGTAGAATAAAAATACAAAAATTATGAAAATAAAAAATATGAAGTATTTATCCAAGTACTATACCATATCATTCAAGCAATGCAATTTTGGCAGTATAATTCGGGCAGCCTAGCATTTTTTCTATGACATAACGGCAATGAAATCGTCGGCCAGCACTACAGGACTCAGTCGAAGTTGAGCTCATTTTCAATTTCAACTTTTATCACACAAAAGAAATAAAATAATAACAAATAAATAAATTACCCAACAAGAAACAGAGATTTGTGGAACATAACGGTTTCAATGGGCTGCTGTCTGCTAATTAATCTGACACTGGCTCAAATACATAATATAGTTTCGGCCCTTGAGGAAAAATTTTATTATGCTTTAAACCATTGACATTTGATTGAAGTTTATTACGCCAATGTTATGTAGCCAAAAAAATGCAGTTAGATCCTTTGACAAAAATTTTTGTGGTGGTTGAATAAAATAAAGTAATATAATTTACTTTTCCAATCCAAAAATTAATAATTATGCCAAATCATTCCAAGAGCTAAATTCTGATCACAGTTTTGCTCTTTAATCAATTTTCAATTTATTAAATATCTTTCATGGTCAATATTAAATATTTTGCAAGTAATCTAATGCCTTGAATGGTTATTGGAATCGTAGCATGTCATTGGGCCTAAGTCCAATGTTACGTGCCTGCTGCTTGATATCCTGATATATTTACATTAAATACACGAGTGTATACGGACCAAAAGAAAGAAATTGGAGTGTATGATGCTTAGAAATATTAACATTTTCGGGTTGTGCTCCAATGGACATTGTTTTAAATATCAATCGGTGGATATCTAATGTTGCTCACCCAAATCTAGCCATGTGGATAGTCAAAGAGATAACTCATCCTTGGTAATTGGCACTTCGGAACGTGACGTGTAGGTAACTGGTACAACCCTTTAAGTTGTTTTTGGCATTTTTTGTTATGAATTTATCTAGATTTTTTACTTTAATGAAATTTCCAAAAGAAAAATCTATCATCTTTGAAAGCTTCTTTGCCTTCTCCATCGCAAGTGCAGGTCCTCCCCCGCTGTGTGCAGGTCCGAAAACCACTGTGGAGTCCAGCTCCTCCACCACCATCCAATCAACGTTGACCACCATCGTGTCCATAAATCACCATCGTCACTGCCACCTTCGTCGTCCACCACCAGCGCATTCCCATATGAAAGTGATAGAATTCAACAATCAGACACTAACCTAGAAATGAATAACAGAACCCCCTGAAAGAATAACACATTAAAGTGAACTACATATCTAGCCAAAAATCATGCTCATCGCAAAAGTCTTTAAGGACAAATCTAAAAAATTATAACCCATTTGGGATTCCCCACAAGATTCAAACTTTAACAATAGTGGAACAAAATTACAGGAGCAAAAGGATACCATTGGCAAAAATTATCTGAAGAATATATCGAAAGTAATGGTGGCATGAATGTGTCCAAGTCGCCCACTGAGTCTCCTCCCGCTCCTCCACTTGCTCCCACACCCACTGTCTCCACCACAGCTTTCGGTCCCTCCATCGAACAGCCTTCGGCTGAGGCTCCTGGTTTTTCCACTCCTAAGAGTGACACCTTCCTCCGCACAATCACCGTTGGCGGATCTATGGCCGCTTTCTTTGCCGCAGCGTTATTGATGTAGATTTGATGACTGGCATCACTATAGTTGTTGTAGTCCTACTGGTGAGCTACAACATCAGTTTCACGGTGTTGGTGGTTGTGCGGTCATTTTGCTATCTCCGTGAAAAGGAAAAAGGATGAAAGTAGTTAGAAGTTAGTTAACAGTTTGTCAGAGTTAGTTGGAGTCTGTTATGTTAGTTACATTCTGAAGCTTGCAGTACAAGCAAGGCAGGGCAGTATATAAGTGAAGCATGTATTAGTGTAATGATCAAGAAATTAGATTCATAATCAAATCATCATTCTCAAACTCATCTCTCTCTCTCTCTCTCTCTCTCTCTCTTTCTCTCTTTCTCTCTCTCTCTTTTCTCTCTTTTCTCAACCCTTTTGGCCCTGATACCTTTCATGGTATCAGAGCTTTTTGTGTCCTGCTATGGCGTCAGATTCATCATCTCAGGTTACTCAAGGTGGATCAGGTTCTCAGTTTGTTTCACAGACCTTTTCCAATCCTGTGGCCATCAAGCTTGATGAAGAGAACTACCTTCCACAGAAACAGCAAGCCGAAGCCACCATTGAAGGGTATGACTTAGTCAAATTCATCACAGGTGAGGACATTCCTCAGAAATTTGCCTCGACTGCAGATCAAGGATCTGGTGTTATCAGTGTTGAATATAGAAATTGGAAGAAGCAAGATGCGCTGTTGAAGTCATGGCTCCTAGCTTCTATGAGCACACCCTTCACTACAAGAATGGTAGGGTGTGATTTTTCCTATCAAATTTGGAAGATGTTGGAAGTGTTCTTTGCTTCACAGATCAAGGCCAAGGCGAGGCAACTAAAAACCAAGCTCAGCCACACAAAGAAAGAAGGTTCTGTTAGTTCTTATTTGCTAGAAATTAAGAAATTGGTTGATGCTTTAATTTCGGTGGGAGCTCCATTAGAGGAACCTGATCATGTCCAAGCCACCCTTGAAGGATTAACAGAGGAATATGCCCCGTTCATCACAGCAATTACTTCTAGAGAAAAATCAGTTTTGGTTGGAGAATTGGAAGCTTTACTTATGGCTCAGGAAGAGTGGATTGAAAAGTTCAGAAAGGATGAAAGCAGTGTTCAAGCTCATGTAGCACAGACACATCAACAAAAGAAAAATAGTAATCATCAACAAGAAGGAGCAAGATTTGTGGAAAATCAAAGATTCAATGGAAAAGGACAGCAATCTGGTTTTCGTGGCAGAGGAAGATTTGGCAATGGCAGAGGCAGAGGAAGATATGGACAATTTGATAAACCAACTTGTCAAGTGTGTGGCAAAATAGGTCACTCAGCTCTTGAATGCTAGCACAGGTTTGATAAACAATATGGTAGTGCTGGCACGAGTCACTCAGCTAGCAATATGTATTCTGGTTTCAGACCTCATGCTCATCTATCACTTGCCACTCCCTCAACTGTATACGATCCAAATTGGTACCCGAATTCAGGAGCCACGCATCACATGACTCCAGACGCCTCTCATCTCTTAGATCAGGTTCCCCACACTGGTGGTGAGCACGTTCTAGTTGGCAATGGTAAGGGTTTGCCCATTCATCATGTTGGAAGTTCTATCTTTAAGCCATTTTCTTCTTCTCATGCTTTCAAACTCAAAAATCTATTGCATGTACCTCATATTACCAAGAACTTGTTAAGTGTGTCTCAGTTTGCAAAAGACAATAATGTCTATTTTGAGTTTTATCCTAATTCTTGTTATGTCAAATCACAGGATTCCAAAGAGACACTTCTCCGAGGAACCATTAAGCATGGTCTCTATTCTTTTGGGCCTGTGCATTCTGCTGTTTCTACTCCACATTCCTTCTTGGCTTCAGCAAAAGGTGAGGCCACGTTCAAGCTTTGGCACTTGAGACTTGGTCACCCCTCTGCTGATACAGTTTCAAGAGTTTTAAAAGCCTGTAATATACCTTTCCTTGTTTCATATTCTGTTTGTGGCTCGTGTTGTATGGGAAAATCCCAACACTTACCTTTTTCTTCTTCATCTACTGTATATTCAGCTCCCTTAGAATTACTGCATTCCGATGTATGGGGGCCTGCCCCTTTTCCTTCAATAAATGGTTGTAGATATTATGTCCATTTTGTTGATGCTTATACCAAATTCACTTGGATCTTTTTAATGCATAGCAAATCTCAGATTTTTTCTATCTTTCTTCAATTTAAGAAAATGGCTGAACTTCAACTTGGTGTCAAATTAAAGGCAATCCAAACTAGCAATGCCAAAGAATTTGTATGTCTCTCTCATTACTTGAAATCTGAAGGTGTGTTGCACAGATTTTCCTGTCCTTAAGTTCATCAGCAGAATGGAATAGCTGAGAGGAAACATAGGCACATAACTACCATGGGGCTTACCCTTCTTGCAACAGCTGGATTACCATTGTGTTATTGGGGTGAAGCTTTTGTCACAGCCACTCATCTCATCAATCTCCTGCCAACACCATTGTTGAAGCACATATCTCCCTTTGAGAAGCTTTTTCGAAAGCCACCTGACTTTGATATGGTTAAGGTTTTTGGTTGCTTGTGTTTTCCCCATACTAGGCCTTATCAAAAGCACAAACTGTCCTTTCGATCTGAACCTTGTGTCTATTTGGGTTTGGCACCTCAATACAAAGGTTATAAGTGTTTATCTCGATCAGGGAAAGTGTTTATTACTAAGCATGTTATCTTTGATGAGCAATCATTTCCCTTCAAAGAATATACTATTGGCTTTCTGGTATCTCCTTCTTCTGCAGGATCAGATTCTGGTTCTTCTACTATGCCCACAATTCCTGTGCTGCCCATGAAAACCAATTTCTCCAGTCCTGCACCACCACTAGTTGCTATCTTGCCACCAGCTGCTACTTCTAAACCTATTGAGACATCCAGAGAACCTCGATCTCGAGTTGCTGCAGCACCAGCTTCCACTCAGGTTCCTCTAGTCACCAATGATCATGGCATGACAACAAGGGCCAAGGTTGGGATCAGAAAACCAAAGCTTTATTCTGTCTCACTAGAACCAAAATCAGCCAAACAAGCTCTCACTATCCCTCATTGGAAGCAGGCAATGGATGAGGAGTATGCAGCCTTAATGAGAAACAAGACATGGGAATTGGTTGAGTTGCCCCTAAACAAAAGTGCAATTGGGAGTAAGTGGGTGTTCAGAACCAAATTCAACCTTGATGGCTCAATTCAGAAATACAAAGCTCGGTTAGTAGCTCAAGGATTTAACCAAAGGTAGGGGTTTGATTACTCTGAAACATTTAGCCCTGTCATCAAACCTACCACCATCAGATTGATTCTCTCAATTGCTTTAGCAAAAGGGTGGTCCATTCGCCAAATTGATGTCAATAATGCCTTCTTAAATGGCAATTTGCAGGAGGATGTCGTCATGATGCAGCCACAAGGCTATGCAGTTGGTAATGGGAATTTGGTCTGCAAGCTCTCAAAAGCTCTGTATGGCCTTAAGCAAGCCCCCAGAGCTTGGTTTTCCAAGCTTTCTGCTGCTTTACATCGGCTGGGGTTCCATGCCACCAAGTCTGATGTGTCTTTGTTTACTAAGGTCACTGCTTCTTCTACCTTATATATTCTGATTTATGTGGATGATATAATAATTACAAGAAGCTCAGACTCGGCCATTAGCTCTCTGATTCACCAACTTCATTCCACCTTTTCCTTAAAAGATATGGGGCCGCTTCATTATTTTCTGGGCATTAAGGTTAGTAGAACTTCTCAAGGTGGACTCTTGCTATCTCAATCTAAATATATAAATGACTTATTAGTGAAAGCCAACATGGCAGATTGTAAACTAGCACCCACACCTATGGTTTCCACTCTGAAACTTTCTAGTCATGATGGTTCTGCGTTTGACAACCCGAGTTTATACAGAAGTATAGTTGGCAGCTTTCAATATATCACAATCACTAGGCTCGAATTGGCTTTCCCTGTCAACAAGGTATGCCAATTCATGCAATCTCCTTTGGATACTCACTGGAAGGCAGTTAAATGCATACTTAGATACTTAAGTGGCACCAAATCTTTTGGTCTTCATCTTAAACAACCATCCTCACTGCAACTTACTGGTTATTCAGATTCTGACTGGGGTTCAGATCTTGATGATTGGAAGTCTACAGCAGGTTATTGTGTGTACTTGGGTCCGAATTTGATCTCTTGGTCCTCGAAAAAGCAACACTCAGTCTCTAGAAGTAGTACTGAAGCTGAATATTGTGGGTTGGCCTCTCTTGTTGCTGAGCTACTTTGTCTTAGATCCCTTTTGTCTGAATTACAGATTTTTCTGCCTGTTCCTTTACTCTACTGTAATAATGTAGGGGCTGCTTTACTTGCTGCCAATCCAGTACTACATTCAAGATCCAAGCACTTCGAGTTAGACCTTCACTTTGTCCGAGACCATGTTGCCAAGGGTCATGTCAGAATCAGCCATATACCTGCTGATGTGCAGATTGCAGACATCCTCACCAAAGCTGTTTCTTCTTCGAAGTTCCTCCAATTTCGCAGCAAACTCAGCATTGCTGACTCTCATATGCTGAGTTTGAGGGGGGATGAAAGGGAAAAAGGATAAAAGTAGTTAGAAGTTAGTTAACAGTTAGTCAGAGTTAGTTGGAGTCTGTTATGTTAGTTACATTCTGAAGCTTGCAGCCATTGTTTCAAATTGCGGACCGCATCACGTGATGCGGCCGCAATATTGCGGTTGCGGTCACCGCCGCAACCGCATCACACCGCAATTGCGGTGTTTCGCCTATTCACGTAAATTGACCGCAATGTAACCGCATCGGAGCCGCAACAGGCCGCATCAGAGCCGCAACAGGCCGCATTAGAACCGCAACGGGCCGCATCAGGCCGCAACAAGCTTAATTTCAAATGACAAACTTAAAAAGAAATCACACCGCAATGGCCGCAATACGCATCGCGATAGCAGCAATGCCCGCAATCGCAACAACCGCAACCGCGACTGCATCTGCAGCCGCAACCGCAATTTAAAACACTACTTGCAGCACAAGCAAGGCAGGGTAGTATATAAGTGAAGCATGTATCAGTGTAATGATAAAGAAATTAGATTCATAATCAAATCATCATTCTCAAACTCATCTCTCTATCTCTCTCTCTCTCTCTCTCTCTCTCTCTTCTCTCTTTTCTCAACCCTTTTGGCCCTGATACCTTTCACTCTGATCTGTTTCTTCGAAGTTTTTTTTTTCTTCTCATTATTTCTTCCATAGATGTGTGATCGGTAACCTAGAACTCAGGGAACTAACGGAGAATCAGCTCTTTCATTACCTCTCCACGTGGCTTGATTTGGGGAAGCCAACTAACATATGCACCGATGGACATTTAAAACAAAATCCATAGAAGCATGACCCAAACATTAATGTTTTAGTGTCTCGTGTTTTTTTTTTTAATATATATATGTCATAAATGTCATTTTCCATTTCTCTTATCTATACCATTTATAAAAACATAGAATTTTCCACACATACGTTTTTGAGTATTTGATATTAATCTATTCATCATTTAATTTATTATTAATACTAGCAAATTGACAATAATTATGTGTCTGTTAATTTATCTATTATTTTTTATTTTGTTAAGATAATAATAAATAAAAAATATATTATTTAAAATTAATTGTTATTATATGAAAAAAAATTTCGAATATAATTATAATTGAATAACAGAAAATATTTAAATGATCATATTATTTTAACCTTTTAACTAAATGATTAATAAGGAACAATTACTTTATTCTGTTTATCTTTAAAATTTTAAATGATTGATAAGATATATTCATAACTTCATTATTTTATTATTCTGTAAATTTTAAAATAAATACCTAATAATGATTTAAAAAACAACCAACATAAATAATTATAATTGTGAAGTAATAATTATATTCTTTCTTCGGTCAACTGGTATGACGATATTCGACCCCAACACAAAAGCTCAACCGGTCCATGAGAGCAGACAAACACAGCTAGATACCACATCATTCAAGGGACTGGCTAAAGGCACATGAGATAAACTCCATAGATCTGAAACAAATCGCTCAAAGTAATGTAGTTATATTTATCGAACATTATTAATAGCAAACCATTCAGGCCAACCTTATGAGGTCTTATCTTTGGAGTAAGATGGAAAAAGTGTGATCAACAGGTGAAGGGTATGGCATGAGGCTGATGAGCCAACAAAGCAACAAACAATGATGGTCTCATACAACTAAAATCGATGGTTTTAAAATATGAACATGATCAAAGATCTTGGGATGCTTAGAGATGCACTTTTCTCATCAGATCATCACTCGAACAAAATGTGACTTCAACTAATAGAATACGCGAAAATATGTCAATTCTAGCGTTAGTTTGTGGACTACAAACTGCGAGAATGTTTGTGGACTTCAACAAAATTGTTTGATTTCTTGTTTTTCATTTTGGGTTTCCAATGTGATTTTTTTAATCAAAGTAACTTAGTTTTTTTTTTCCCATTCATTTTAATTAATTAATTTATTTATTGTTAATTATAACAATACTATCTTATTTTCATGAAAATAAAATAATGTTTAAAATTTTTGATAAAAATATATCATCTCAAAAATTTTTTAAAAAAATCACAATTCACTACTTTTTTGGGGGTACACAATTCACTTTCTCCTTTTTTTTTTATTTTTTTGTTTGGGTTGTTGTGTTTTCGTTGCTGGTTTTTGGTAGAGAAGAGAAAGAGAGAAGAGGAGAGAGAGAGAAGGGGGGGGGGGTTTCGCAAATTCGCAGTTCACTATCCCTTTTCCCATACATTCAGGAGACTGGGCTTTTGCACGCCTTTTTTTCTCTTGCACTCTTTTGAAATTACTAAGAAGGGCGTAGTGTCTTAATGTTCCTCGACTCGTTTTCTTCTTAAGCGCAAACTCTATGAACAAACGGCCCAATCCACTTAACTTCAGAATCATGTGCTGACCCACTAATCTGCAGACCATTCACAGAAAAGAAAAAGCAAGACCAAAATAACTTCATTAACTTCATAGCCTTCTAGCTATCAGACCCCACAATTTTTTTTTTAAAAAAAAATGTACAAGATTCCTCTGGTTAAATAGAAGCATCTCTGCCGGCTGTTAAAAAAGAAACACCCTAGACAATTAATTCAACTATCCCAACCATTTTTCTGAAAATCGGATCGGATGGGTTGATCCGATCGTTTCCGGCCAGATATCCGATCTGGCTATATCCAAAAAATCATTCCATCCAAAAATCGGAATTGAACTTGCTAAATCAGCCGATAACCGGTAAACTAGCCAAACCAGACCAATTTTACTGGTTGGCCGATCTTTTTTGTTTTTGGAAAAAAAAAGTAGAAATTTATTTTTTTGATCATCAATAAATTAACTACTTCATTACGATGACAAAGGGTCAAAAATAGATTTTGGTTGGCCAAACTAAAAATTATTACATCTCTTACTCTTTAGAAAAGAGCTTAGAGGAAACAAATATATTAAATATAAGAAAAAATAATACATTGATACTATTTATAAAAGTCTTAAAAGTAAAAAAAAAAAAATTATTCTAAGTAATATGAGAGTTCTTGAATATTTTATAGTAGTTTTAAGAATGAAAAATTCAAAATCTAAACACTTAATATTTTACTTGTATTAGTTTTATTAATATGACTTAATATAGTAATTTTAATTTCTAAAACTATTTTTATCATATTAAAATTTTTTAATTATTTTTATTTATCTCATAACATATTATTAATCATATTTATATATAAATATATATTTTATTACATCCCAGTCGAACCTCTGGTTGAATCGGTTGAACTATTAAACCTCTGAATCAATAGTTTGTCTGGTTCAATACCCGATTCAATTTTCAAAACCTTGATCCCAACACCAGAAATTCTATTGAGAAGGATTTCCTCTATTTATTATTATTTTCAAGGCATGGGTCTCATCATGCAAGGCTGAAGAGAAAACAGTTAATAAGGGGGAAAAAAAAAGGGGTAGAAATCATGTATGAGAATTACCTTTTTACGTCAAAGCTTCTGTTTGGTACCCTGTTTGGCATTCACAATCATCCTCCCCCAATCTTTAGTTTTCTTTTTTTTCCCCTCCAAGAATTGGCCGTACCTTATGCCTCGGAGTCTATGGCCAGTATCATGGGCAGGTATGAACTCTAAGACCAGGTGTGTTTGGACTGGCGTATGATGCCCGAAACTCGCGTTCAACATTAGTCAATCATGATTCTAAATATTACGTTTGATTTTTAGTTGATATAATTGATTATTACCCCCAAACCTCTATTGAAGTGAAAGCAGCACAGAGTTGCTTTCACTTCAAAATATCTCATCTATGAACAATAATTTTTCTACTATTATCTTTCATTAAATTAACTACCGCATATATTTGTTTTTTCTTTTTTTTTTTGGCACACTTGTTGCATATTTTTTAATTATTCCTTCGACCTTCAATCAATCTAAAATATCAAGTCAATGCTAATTGTGCTTTTATAATAACGATATGTAAAAAAAGGATGATAGCTACTAGAATAAATAAATTGCTACATATTTTATTTTATATTTTATCAAATTAACTTCAATTTGTATTATAATAATTTTATGAGTATTTATTGCATATATTATATTTTATTCAACAATATTATTTAAAATATTTTAAAAGTATAATAAATTTAACAAATAAAATAACTTTTATTATTTATATATTTAAATAATATTAAAAGTAAAAGCTAACTATTTTATAATATTTTGTTATTTGTTTAAATTTAAGTGAACAATAATAAAACAAAAAATAGTAAAGATATTGTGAAATTTATACCCTTTTTAGTATATATTTGGTTTTGTGTTTGTAGAATTGATTCTAGGTATAATTAATTTTGTCATAATTAATTTAGTTAAAATTAATTTTGAAGTAAAATAATTTATATTTAATAGTTTCTCTAAAAATGATTCTGGTAAAAAGTAATAAATTTATACTTCTTCCAAAATTAATTTTAGAGACAATAATTAATTTTAAAACCTAAAAACCAAATATTATCAAAAATTACTAAAATTAATTTTGGGGGGTCAACATTAATTCTAAATCTCAACTAAAATTCAAATATGCTATTAGTGATTATATATTCAAAATTAATTTTGTACATCACTATCTAAGCAATATTTATTATATCAAAGTTATTTTTTATACAAAAATTTTTAAGCATAATCACATTACTATAAAATCAATTTTAACTAAAATCAATTTTATAAAATTAAGTTTATCCAAATTTAAATTTACAAACGATAATTCAAACACGGAGAGGACGACGTCCCAAGTTGTCTTTCAAACAGAGCCCACTTTGTTTGGTCAAACACTCAAAAAGTAAACCGTATTGCCATTCACATTTGGCCCCCACAAAGTCTGATAGTACGTATTGGTCCTCTTTCAGACTATAGACTTTCAACATAGAATGTTCAAGTAAAACACACTCCCACTGCTTTCTAACTTTTATCGGCCGCCACTTTAGGTGACAAACTTGTATTTCTCTTCTTTCCGTCACGACCATTGACCAGTTGTACATTTGTAATTTCCAGGTTCAAACCCACATACAACATTTTTTCCCCCTCTAATGGTTTGACCCCTCCCTCTTATCCTCCTGAGCCCAATACAACACTTGTACGTAACCATTATTATCTGTATAATACTACAATTTCTCCACTTGTAAGTTGTGTTAAAAAAAAAGAAGAAGAGGATCTAAGCATATAATTAGTTTATTTTCTTTTTATTGCTCGTTTCCCTATCGCGAAAGGATATGCTTAGAATTTGGAATCTAGCCCCACACATCCACCCCGATGGCGACATTAGACCACTATTCTATTGAGTTCTGCTCGCTACGCTTTTGTGGCGTTTGATTGACCCCACTGGCCACATCATCATTTATTTATCACTGACCATTGATTTATGCATATAAGATAAGAAAAGGCGAATACAAAAGGTGAAAGGGTAGCACGCCACTTCCATCCAATTACTATTAATAAGAGTAGAAGACCGTCAGACGCACCTAACTACATGTCACATCGAGAACATTTTTATTATAAAATCGCTTTCGCAAAGAACAGTTACTGGGGTTGCAATGAAATTATTCGTAAAGCTTCACTTATTGAATGATAATTTATTCTTTTTGAAAGTTATTTACTGCTTGCAGACACTGCACCACTCGATGGCCATTAGGTACATCCAACTCTAAGCCTAATTTGATACTATTCTTTAAATAGATATTTTAATTTATAAAAAATATAATTTAATTTTTTTATTTGATAAATTAAAAAATTATTATGCTTCTATTCTTAATTTTTAAAAGTCAAAGGATATATTTGAAAATTCTCATAAATTCTCTAAAATATTAATATAATCTTATTTTTATTAATAATATTAAAAATAAAAATTATTTTTTAATATTTATATTAATTATAATTATTTTATATTTTAAGAATAATTTTATTAAATACTATTTTTATAATTTTTACTTATTAAAAATAATTTTTATATTATTTTATTAAATAATATTATTATAATCTTTTAAAAATAATTTTTAGATAACCTAAAAAATTCAACAACTTTTAAAATGCCACAATAATATCAAATCAAATCTAAGCAACAAGTTTGGTTTAACAGCGACGAACTCAACGGCCGGCACTAGGAATCGTAGGGTATGGGATGCAAAGGGTGATTATAATTTTGGAATTTTATTTTATTTTCTTTTGAAACAATCTGTTTTTTTTCACAAAAAAAAAAAAGAAATGCTTTCGAAAGATTCTCAGCTGTAAAGAAAGTTTTAGTAATTGTAGTCCATTATAACAGGAAAAAATAGTGTAGGAAAAATTAATGATAATAATAATGAAAAACATAATATTTAATTTAAAAGGATAGAAAAAGTAAGTTAATAAGACGAATTATTTAAATTTTACTTAGAAATTACTTATCTAGTTTTAGTCAGAATAGTGTTAACGAAATTTTAGTGACTATGTCTAAACTCTTAAAGGTAAATAATAATAGTGATTTAGTAATTATTATTCATCGATTAGTTATGAGTAATAAATGTTAAAAATAAATATTAATATTATTGATCTCTTACAGTGTATTTGAATATTTTTTTTTTCATATTGGAAATGCAAGAAAGGATTGGAAAGGAAAGGAATTTGTTCCCTCTTTCTTGTTTGGAAGAATAATAAAGGAACGAAACAGAATTTCATTAACTAAGTTTGGAAATTATACTATACAGGAATGGAATTGAATACTTATAATTATTAACTTCTTAAGTAGTTCTTTTAATAACTTTATGTTGTTTTTGTATATTTACGAAAACTAAACATTCAATTAATAAGTAAAAAATTATTTAAAACCTTCAATTGAACCCCAAAATAACCATAAAATAAATTTTTCATAAAATTACTTAATATTTACAATAAGTTTTAAATAAAAAAATCTATAAGATCGTATAAACCTATATGAATTTTAAATTTTGGGTTTCAAATATGTAATTAAAATTTATATAATTTTAAATTTGTATCAACTTAATTTAGAATTCAATAAAATTATGTTTACATTGAAATATGGGTAAAATCTATTATTGTTGAGTATTTTTTTTGGAACTTTTATTCCATTGAACTGCTTAAAAAAAAAAAACTTTCAACTTTATTATAGCTACTATCACACCATAGAAGTGGCAACTAATAGTCTCACAAGACCTTCGGAAAAAAAAATTTATTGGAGAATACTTTACATTGTGTCCAACAATGTATAAAAACTTTGCAATTTGCTTCTCAATTGTTGCTCTTTGTATAGGTCGAAAACCACCACGATCTCTTAATAAAGCACACGAGTTTACAAAAGCTCCATGACCCATAAGAATTATATTACGACATCACTCAGCACTAATAATTTGTTTTAGTATTTCATCTCGAACCCTTTCTCTTTGTTCCCTTATGCTAGATGGGTTTTGAATTTATTTTGACTACTTTTTAAAGGCATACAATGCAAGCAAAAGACACAAAAGTTGTATAATTATCATATGAAACAAATTTTGTAATATCATAGGGCATCATATATTCGATGCCTTTTTTTTTAATATTAAGGGGCATATTGTCATATCTAGGATAATTATAATAAATATTTGATTATTATAAATGTTCAGTACTATACAAAAAATGAATTTTTTTATATAATATATATTGTTGTATTTATATTTTATATTTCTATAAATTTTTTATCTTTACATATGACAATGTATCATTTTCAATATTCGTATTCGTACTTATACAACATGGAACTTTATAAATATAATGAAAGATAAAAATGTAAATCATTCAAATTTAACCTAAAAGAATTTTTAGTTCCCTTCATTCTACTCCATATCTAGGGGGAAAAAAATGGGCGTTTGAGGGAAATGAGGAAAAACCATTCCCTTTGAGTTCCCTTCCCTTCCTACCTATTATTAAACTCCCAAAATAAGGGAAGGGATTCCTTTTCCCATCATTTCCTTTTCCTTCCTCTTATTACTTATCATCCAAACACACTCTTACGGGTTACTATTGATTATGCAAAACTAAGTAATAACTATTTATATAATAATTTTGTAATTTATATTATCATTCCATCAAATATGGGTGACAGTCATTAAGAATACATATTGAACTTCCCATTTAAGAAAAAAATAGATATTGAACTATTGATTATTTAATTACTATTGTCAATCAATTAAAAATAAATGATAAACTATGCATGCAATTATTATATAAAATGACATATGAACTCAATATATTCTCTTTGTCTTTGCTTTCTCCCACTACGCACCCCTCCATCCATCCCTGGAGAGAACTTATGCACATAACAACTATCACCTCTTCCTTATGAACTGCCCAAAGTTATCATTAAATAAAACGGAAACATGTCATATGATCCCAAGTACACATCTTTCTTGTAAACTATTGATCATTAACAAGAAAATTTAGAAAACCCATATTAGGTTTTTTCTACTGGTAAAAAAAAGACTAATTTTACATCAACTAGTGTAGATACCCGTGCAATGCACGGGAATCTTACACAATCAAAATAACATGTTTAGTGACACTACATATATGTCAACTTTTATTATTGAATGAAAAATTAAAATGAAAAGCAGGGAGCTCACATATATAGTCTAGTATGTACAATCTTAGCTATAAAGTAGATTGAACTTAATATACAGGGTTATATGCCATCTAAGAATGATGCTTAGTAAAATTTTCTGCATGGCAAGTCCTGATATGAGTTGGCAGTACATGTGGAATAAATTTAACCATTATAATTGTCAATTGTTAATTTTAACAGGAGCTTCAAGAACAAAAATATTGAAACAACTGAAGCAATCACTTGACAACACAAGAGAATTAAAGAGTTGAAGAGGATGTAGGTGAAATCCAAAATTTGAAAAAGCATATGAAAATAGTCATGAATAACCTATGTGACATGCAGTATATAAAAAAATCCTGCTAAAAAATTATTTCAATAATAGTTATGGCCTTTTTAATGTGAAATTAAAAGCAAAATATAATGGTGGTAGTATGAAACTGTAGTGGAAGAATTTTGTTGCACAGCAAGAATTGTATATTTAGTTGTAACGCTTAAAATGGCTGCAACAATACAGCAACACTTGTAATTGACAATAATGATAAACTATTTACCTATTCAACAATATTTAAATAAGTTCATTCCAAAAGTAAATGTTAAAGGAAATAATAGTTGAAAGTTCTATCAGAGCACTTAATTTTGTAGGAGAAGCGATCATCAAACTTTTGCCATAAACTCCTTGCTCCTTCTTCAAGTTCAATTATAGATTTTCCTGCAAATAATTGAAAACTAAATAATAAAAGCTAAGTATACATGACAATAATGTCAAAATGTTAATACAATTCTTGAAATGTTACGTAATATGTTTTTGCTTAGTTACACAGCTCTTCATGTGGAAGTCCAGAAGCTTGCGTGCAAAAATTACATAAGTCAAATTATGAAAATTTTAATAATGCAGCAGTTAAATAACAAAAGTTGGATGCAGTTGAATGAATTAGATTCAAGGAATACATACCTTAGCATCTCAACTTGTCGAAAATTTCTCTATAAACAACATTAATTGTGCAATTTTCTGAAAGTCCTTCATGATTCCGAATAAGAACCTTCAAACCTCTTTTCCTTTTAACTCTTGAAAAGGCTACATATAATTGTCCATGTGTAAATACAGCCCTTGGTAAGTATAACCCAACAGAAGATAGAGTTTGGCCTTGAGACTTGTTAATTGTCATAGCAAAAGAAACTATCAAAGGGAATTGTCTTCTTTGAAATTTAATAGGAATGGCATCATTGCTTGGTACCATAGTCATTCTTGGAATCAAAGCAATCTGTCCGATCCTATTCCCTGTAAGAATTTCGCATTCTATAACATGATTTCCCAATCTTCTAATTTGTAGCCGTGTACCGTTGCAAAGGCCATTTGATTGGTCTATGTTTCTTAAAAGCATTACTGGAACTCCTATCTTAAGAATGAGTTTATGTGGAGGCAAACCTGAACAATTTAATCCATTTAACATCTCTGGACCGAAGGCATCTAATTCGCTTTCTAAATTGCCCTCTTCCAAGCAAATTGAGTCTGAACTCAAATAAATCTTTTCATCTCCTGGAATCATGGACATTAGATAAGTGTTAACTTCATGCACAATGTCTAATGTAGGAGCCAAAATGGTCTTGTCCTTGAAGTAATCTCTAGATGAAATGTTCTGAATTATGTTAGGATAAACAAAATTGATTAACTCATCAAATGCTTCTTCAGAATTAGGAATTACTATATCAGCTGGGAGTTCAATCTCAGACTCCCCATCAGTGCTGTCTCCAATGATTTCATCACCAACTTTCAATAACCATTCACCAAACTCCTTTATTTCATTTTGATTTGAATTATTCGCAGCTATAGAAAGTCTCATGTTCTTTGAAAGCTGCAAAATATGACAATATTGCCAAAGATATGAAGAGTTAATTGTCGCATGAACTACATCTTGTCTTGATCCCTTTGGTATGACTGGCAAAATTTGTCTAAAATCGCCTCCTAATACAACAACCATTCCTCCAAAAGGCAAGTTTGGGTTGTATGATGGACTGTACCTGAGAATATCCTTGAGGCATTTGTCTAAAGCTTCATAGCAATACTTGCTGACCATTGGAGCTTCATCCCAAATTATCAACTTGGTCTTCCTTAACAATTTTGCATGAGGGGTACCTTGTTTGATATTGCATGATGAGTCTTCATTTATATTCAATGGTATCTTGAATCTTGAATGGGCAGTCCTTCCATTTGGAAGAAGTAAGGATGCAATACCACTAGAGGCCACATTCAAGACAATGTCACCTCTGGAATGGATTGTTGCTGATAATAAGTTCCAAACAAATGTTTTCCCTGTTCCACCATAACCATATAAAAAGAAAAATCCACCTTTGTTCCTATAGACAGCTTGGATAATTTGTTCATATGCAAGCTTTTGCTCATCCGTTACTGTCTTCAACATGTCATTGAGAGCCTCAGTTAATTCATTTCTATCAAAATTCAACTCTTCATGTATCAACCTGTCATGAAATAGAGAAAAATTTGATTCAGATGGTATTGGCATTGGTGGGTATTCTTTCAATGATTTCCCATTTGACTGCATTATCTATTCTATATCACCAAGTGCTATGTTTTTCACCTCATCATCTATTAGAATCAAATCTGCACAAAGATAAAAAGAATAAAATTATTAATCTGCATGAGAGTTTTTAAAAAGGTTGTTTATTATAATGTTTCTTACCATTTATGTCCAACATGCGTCTTTGCCTATATAGAATATCGTCTGAAAGTTCCATCCAGCAACTCTCCCAAACATGTTCTGGCCTTGACATATTGTTGGAAATCAAAAGAATTGCAAAAAGTCTTCTTACATATGTAGCTGATGCCCATGAGCTTGCTTCTTTAATTGCATCTATGAATTCTTTATCATCTTGTAATAAACCAAGGGCAAAGCATGCATCCTTGAAAGAATCATAGGTCTTGCCTTCAACAGTTCTAATATCACTATAGCTCATGCATCCTTTTTGAATATTTAGGAGTAGCCTAAGATAATAATCTTCTCCGCTTCCTACAGGCACATGAGTTAGTCTCCCAATAGCAAACCCTTGTTTTCAAGGCATCCACTTTGGACAATCTTCTTTCCAAACAAACTTGCTTGGAAACTCTGAATATGTTAGACTCCTTGCAAAATCAAAAGTTCTGTTTGCTTCCATCCAACCTAAGAACATCGTTTTCTGGTCTGCTACTTTGTTAACAACATCTTGAATAGATGCAGAGTCTTTATAAATTACAGGTTGGTCATGTTGAAGATGAAATGTGAGTCTAATGTCAGCAGGCTCCTTCATTTGAATTTCAAATCCAAATATTCTCCATGTAGCCTCACACGCTGATATGTATCTGCAATCATAGTAATTGCAAATTTCATCAACAACTTGAGTTCTTTAATTAGTATTATCTCCATTAGATATAGTGGCAGTCACCCGATCATTTCCTTTGTGAATATATTTGAACAAATATTTGATTGAGCTTGTTTGACATGTGTACTCAACATTGATGTGACAACCATACTTTAAGAGTAAGCTTGCATTATAAGGAACAATGTATGAGTTGTCTAGGATACAATTCTTCTTTTGTATTGTTCTCCCATTATCTCTTCTTCTATATTTTGGGAAGCCACCATCATCAATAATAGTCCTTTGCTTGAATTCCTTTGGGTAGTGTTTCATACATCTACCATTTTTCATGCATGGAGAGTTTGTATTGTGGAAACCACATGGCCCGTGAACCATGAACTTTTGGATTGCAGCATATAATTTTGGTTCCTCATGTTGATTTGGAATTTCAGTTGAAATGAACCGATCAATGTCATCTGGAGATTGAGGCTTGAATTCAGGATGCATGAATAGAAGTATATGTGCGTGTGGAAGTCCTCGTTTTTGAAACTCCACTGTACATACATCTGAAATTCCGAGAACATGAATATTATGTGGATGTTTTTATGTATTAGCGCTTTAAGACTTTAAAAGGAAAAAAACGAAAATAAGTGTCAAAATCAACTTACATCCTAATATCTTGCCAAATATATTCCCATCCTTTAAATCCTTGATTAAGGCATCAAGTTTAATCTTGAAAACTCTACATAGAATATCCGGACGATCTTCTGGTTTTAATAACCTTTTCTTGACAAATCTTCTAATTTCTTTCGACTCTGGATTACATGTCATGGTGATAAAATAACTTGGATATCCTGCATATTTACAAATCGCAAATGCATCCTTGCAATTGTTGAACATATATCGAGGACCTCCAGTAAATGAACTTGGTAGGATAATTCTTTGTCCCGTTGCTGCAGCATCTAGCTCACCTCGTAAAAGGCACTCATGCAAGTCTTTGTAGTTATGAATTCTTAATTTTGGTTGGTTGAACCGAAAATACCTTAGTCGCTCAGATTCAACCATTGTGTATGCATCCACCAGGAACTGTTGAAAAAGTCTCCTTGATTGCATTAAAATGGGAGATTCATCAACTCTATCTTGTATTCTATAAGCAAAGAATTCTCTCATGGTTATTGTTGACCTCTTCTTATTAGTTCTACCTGACACAAAATTAGCTGTAGGAATGTCAGGTCTAAAACCATCTTCCCCATATGGAAAAAGCAAAGGATATTGCATAGGTAGATACATTGGATGTAGGACATCCAATCGCTGTAGCCTTCTAGATTTTGTCTCTACAATAATGTCTCTTTCTCCACCAAGTTGATCAATGTCTCCAACAATTAAAGCAGCCACTTCAGAAGCAGATGGCAAATTATAAGTTCTCCCATCTTTGTGTCTTTTTCTTATCAACTTTAACTTTAGTTCTGAGAATTCTCCACTCTTGTATCTATCTCTTGCATATCTGAATGATTTTGCAAGTGTGTTGTGTCGGTCAATCATGTTCTTCAACATTGAGACAATTTCATAATCTTCATTTTGTATCTCATGCATCTTCCTGTATGTAATGCAAAAATGAATACCAACAAATATAGGATTAATAAGCTATTTTCATAGATAGAATAATTACTGCTATATAGAAATGACATAAAAAAAAATGTTAAGAGCAAAGTTCACCTGACAGTGTATAGTCTATTATTAATCTCATTTTCTGTGTCATAGATGTAAAGTTGAGCAAACTTTGGTTTCAAATTATCCAGTGGAAGTAAACTACCAATACTATGATAATTTTGGCCACCAAGAAGAAAAATTGGCGGAGCGATTCCATTGTTTATTTGATGATCAACTTTTCCAGCCATAGAAGTGAAACTAAACATGCCATTGAAAGATCTGATATTCTTCAAAAAATATTTGCTTCTATTGTTTCTGTTGCTATGCAGATCTTGTAAGACTTCTGGTGGCTTGGACAGTAATGGAAGTTTAACCTTTCCTTCCATGCAACAGAGAGAAAATCTTAGCTGCACCCAATTTTTACTTTTTGCAAGTTGTTCATTGGACCACATCATTGCTTTGCAGAATTGACATTCATGAATAGGGTCTCCAATGTCCCAAGTGTCTACAAAATCATTATTTAAATTTGAATCTAACATCTAATTTGCGTTCACATTTATAAAAGCTTGTTCACATGAATTTTAAAGAAAGTTACCATCATCCTGCTGATGTTGAGAATAATCTGCATTAAACACATGCCCTTCATCTTTAGCATTTTATATTCTTTCATGTAAATAGTAAGAAGTAGTGTTGTGTGGAATATTGCTATTAAAATACATGAATAATAATTTTTATGCCAAATTTACCTTGCACATTAGCTTCATATTCAAAAGCAAAGTCATCTACTTCTGCTTCCAAATGAGAATCATCAAATGCATGATCAACTGCAAAAATAAAATGTTGCAGAAATAAAAACATATATGAACACAGGATTTAATCAACCATATTTATTAATAACTATATTAAAATGTTATAATTAGAACCTTCATAATCAGCAAATGGATCAGTGTGATTGACTTCTAAAACCTCTGAGTTATCTAAAACTTCTGGAACTTGAATGTTTGTTTGTAGCACATCATGATCTATTATATCTGAATCCTTGAGAAGTTCAGATGGATTTTTGTAAACTGAATTGATAACTCTTGAATTTTGTATCACATGCTTCCCTGATTCAAGTGGATAGCTGATATGTTGAATGAAAACAAAAAAATTAGTTTTAAGGGAAATTGCTGTGAAGTTTATTATTTAAACTGATAAAAAGATAAAGGATGAATGTCGGTAAGTAATTACCTTGATGTAATGTTTGAGCTCTGTGACATGACTTGTGATGAAAATTGATGCTTTTGGTTCAGTCTAGTAGCTACATCTGTTAAATTGTCATTTCCATCTTTTTGGCCTAGAAAACCAATTGAATAACTTTAAACATTTGATTTCAGTAGTATATGAATAATGAATAGCAATATATACTTTTGATATAAAAAGTTCAATGAAATCTAGAACTCACAATTTGTTAAATTTGAAAGTGGAGTTCTATTGATATTGGATCAAACTAATCCTCTTGACTTCCTGTTGGTAAGTACTTCCTGAACTGAAGAAGGTGTACACTCATTGGACATGTTTTCATTGCCATATATACCGGTGCTCCTTTTGAAACGAATATGCTGAGTTGAATTTCCTACAAAAGACCCTAAATGCATAATTGACTGTTCATAATTTAATTAAATCGCAATGGTTTTACATTTACCTTACATTTTATGTTTCATGTTCTTATGTATAGATTCTGAGTGCTCTTTAAAAAATTTCATAGGAATGTTGCCTGAACTACTTACCATTACAGCTATGTGATGAACTTCTTATGTTGAAAGCAGTGGTTGCCCCAAAGTTCGTTCTCCCTTTTTTGGAACTTGATTGCTCAATAGGAGTGTTCTGTGTTGAAGACTTTGTTTGTGGTTCAACAGCCTTTCTTAGTGAAGTTTCATAATTCATGGGATTATCAACTTGAACTGAAAGAATAGACAATGGAGGCAAAGATATTGGTGCGGGAAGAATAATTCAACTATAGAAAGCACTGGCATATGATAAAAGCACTGTGATATGAAAACTACCTGAAGAATAGCATATGAAATATTCAGTTTCTGTAATCCTTTTTCTTTTTCTAGCTAGTATCAACCTCCTTCTAAATCTAGCAAGCTTTTGGTCCCATTTATGGAGGTAATCAATTTTTCATGTTTGGATTACAAAACTAAAATGATAAGTCCTCGTGGCAGTAGTAAGAACCTGTTCAATGTTAATAAGTGATGGTAATCAGTAGAACAATGTAGTTCTTTTACAAATCACTGTTTGATTCAAGTGCAAAATGTGTAAGAGAAGTAGAAGAGCAAAACCTTTGGAATTCCTCCAGCTGGTATCACTTACAGCTATCGTATTCTTTTACAGCTTGTAATGATTAGAGATACATTTAAAATATGGTATCATTCCCTAAAAAGTAGCAGACAAATGCAGGTGAGATATTAATTAAGCATATTGTATCATTGTAATCTTAATCTTAATTTTATTAGTAAAAGACATTTACTGCAATGAAGTTATTATCTCCCTTTACTATATATACAATTTTTGTAGCTTTAGATTATGTGCCAATGTAAATTGTATATCTAAATTATCATGTTTACATATTAACCTGTTAATTCATTATTTGAAGAAGGCCTAGCTTCATTATTCTGATCTAATTTTTGCCAATATTTATTACCAATGAGGTCAAATTAAAATGAGGTTCAGGTTTATAGTTCTGATATATTTATTCCTCATGAGACATATTTCTTGCAAGAATTCATCAACGTCAACTTATTAAGACATAGTTCATTAAGCATTTGGAATATTTATAGTATAGCTTGAAATTTCCATCGGTTGCTTTAGCTAATCTATAATTAAAGAATTTTGTGACATATCTAATACCACATCATTTACTTTTGCACTCATGTGGTTTAATGTATATAAATAAGCATGTTTATGTACCTTGTTTGATTTTAAAAAAGTACGAGCTAATCTATAGTTAAAGAATTTTGTGACATATCTAATACCACATCATTTACTTTTGCACTCATGGGGTTTAATGTATATAAATAAGCATGCTTATGTATCCCGTTTGATTTTAAAAAAGTACGATATTGAAACATAATCTCATAATTTTATAAATATTCTTGACAGATGTATCTCATGCATGTAAAATGTTTTAATGAGTTTCGAAGCACCAAAGTTTGTAATTTATCAAGTGTAGATATCAAATTCAAATAACATTCCTTAGATTAAAATAAAAAGGTAGATATTCATATATTGATCCATTGACACTGACATGCAAAATTATAAGCACCTTAACCTAACATAGATGTTCAAACTACCACTATGCTTAACTAACACTTAGTCATGAAAACAACTTAAAATTTAAATTCTTGTCCAGCAAAAATAAAAATTAAATTCCCTAAACCACAACAACATAGTTTTAATTGAAACAACAACAAAAGCAAAATATGCATGTTTGGTGATCTTCAAGAAGTAGCATAGCAGGTCTTTAATCTTCTTTGATTATCTTCCTCATCTTGCTTGCTGATACAGGGGAATCATCTCATAGGCTTTCAATTTCCTTTCCAATGCATCCTTCTACCATAAGAACTTTGGTTGGTTTCACAGAAGTTGGAGTACTAAGTTCAGAAGCATTGTCACATGACTGTGACATGTTTTCCTAATTACAATCAATTTCCAAGATATTTAGCAAAAATAATAGCAATAGGTCAGTAAGTAAATCAATAAACAGATTCAGCAAAAAGAATTGGATACCTTCAACATATCATATGGTTTAGTAAACTGACTCAATAGTTCAGAAGATTCATTGACATAAGAGGGCTGTCCAGAATAGAAAATTCAAATATTTTATTCAACAAAAGAAAACATACTTCAAAGAAACTATTAGAAAAAAAAAAATGAAAAAACTTACACAATCAATGTTATATTTCTTTTGAAAAGCAGCAATTAAGGATTCATCATAACCCAACTTTACCACTTGAATGACATAGGGATCAATAGAATTAAAATCCTATATCTTAACTTGAACCTTGAAAAGGAACCTCTTATCCTTCAATTGATTTATCTCATCAGGGTATGAATTCTTGTCCTCACCCTGAACATAAAACAAACAATAGAATATAAGGCTATATACAATAGCTTTTAAAAACATCAGAAATTGTAGACGTTATACCTTTGCTATGAAAGAGAGTCGGAGATCAGAACATGTAATGTTCAAGAACTTATAAGCTTCTCGATCAAACAGTATAAATGATGCAGAATCTGTTTCATCCACAACTCTCAAATGGATGCTGTACCTAAATAAATTATAAACCACATTGGAGCAAAAATATAGAAAGCATCAACATTAAATTAAAAGTGAAGAATTAAAATTTATAATTTAGTCACAAAAAAAAAAATTTCATGACAAAAATTGACAGCAGTACCTTGGAGTAAAATTGGAGGAGTCTCTACCACATTTTACACAATAGAGCTTACGGCCCACCTGCCTTAACCCAGCAAAACATTTTTTACAGGCACGATACCACCAACTGAATTCACTTTCAATATCCTTCACTGTTCCAATGGTCACAAACACTCCATTCTAGAAGAACAATAGACGAATTACAAAAAAAAAAAAAAAAACCTTGTTTTGCCATAGCCATTATTAGACGATATAATTAAAAGTATATAGTGATGAAAATAATGAAATAAACCTCAGTAAGGTCTTTCAAATCACTAATTGGCTTGTAAACAGACTGACACAAGAAATCTTCCTCCATAGAGTAGGGTTGTTCACCAACCAAAGGTGTCAATTGTTGGCTGGAAGAAGAATTACTTGGTTCCAACCTGGAAATAACAATAATTAAATATAGTCTAACTTTTAAAAGTTAATACAGCACATGCATCATAAGTGTAAGCTATAATACCTTGCAACAAAGTCCTTCACTTCAGGGAAGTCTTCATTGATAAAGAGCTTTGAGGTAAAATTTGCATTTGAGACTCCCATTACACCTATGTTATGTAAAAATTTAACAGAATTTACAATTGGAATGAACAAATATAACAGCATTAATAATTAGGAAAAAATAACAGCAGTTTACATGATACTGACCCTTAAACATCTTCAATTTTCCAAACTACAATACAACCACATAATGAGTAGAAGAATTCTCATCCAAATACTTTATCAACTGATGAGCAAATTCTTGCCACAATGTACAACGCAACTTATCTCCACCTCTGGAAGCAAAAAACACAAAGTCTGTTAGAGAAAATGTTATTTTTACTCTATCAATTTATAGTTCAAGTATCAAGATAGGTTCTTACTGCAGATCATCAAGCTCAATGACTAAATAATTTGATGGTTTTCCATCCCTTGAGAACTCAATCAAGTCACCTTTACCTGTTAGTAGGCCAATGACATCTGCAAACCATATTTATTAAAATATATTACTATTGATATGGTAACAAAGTGTGAATAAAAGTTGCTTAGAATTTATAGAGCATATAAGTCATACCCACTAAATAGTTGTCTTCCCTTTTCTCGGTCAGAATTTGACTATAAGGAACAAAAGCGAATCCATTGATTGGGATTTCAGAATCCTCAATAAGAGAAACACTTGTTTCTCTTTTGAAGAATATCCTAAACTCATGATTAGTTGGTTTATACTTTGTTGAGTTCAAAGCAACAGCTAAGTTTGACATCACATACACATTCCCTTCTAAGAGGAAATTTTCAAAGAAAGGCACATGACAGCTTTTAATCGAACATTGTATATGATGTCTCTACACATCATAAAAAATAAAGAAATGAATCATTACATTAAAAATGGCAAAAGGAATATAATCATGAAAGACCATTAGAAAGAAATAATTGAACCTGTTCGTCTAGCAAGACCATTTCAATAGGAGGTTTTTGGCCTGGTGATGTGAAAGAGGTAACTCTCCAAAGTCTAATAACTCTAACCTTGATCTTCCATACTTTATGCTCAGGACCAACATTAATATCTTTGATCAGATCATACCTGTAAAAAAAAAAAAATAATGTCATCAGTGTAATAATAGAAAATAGGTACAAAGAAATATTTTGAAATGATAACACATATAGATAGCAAAAGAATGGGTACCGATTTGCCATGGTTAAAGCCTTAAAGCAGAAGCTTGAAAAACAAAGTGTTATCCAAGAAGAGTGAAGAGGATAGTTGGTGCAGAGTAAAGGTGAAAATCTGTCAACAATGACCATATATATATATATTAACTATTGGCTAGGAATTCAAATTCCAAACTAAGGCAAGGTGAAAGAAAAAATTCACAAAAAAAATATATGCAGGCAAAGAGACTTTTCAGTTTTGATTACCAATGGGATGCAGTCATAAAATATGGCATGCAGTCAGCTCATATACCAAAGCATGCATATCACTGCAAGTAATCTCTAACCAGACTTAAGAGAATATTAACCGAGAAAATAACTATGAGATGCATTGGAACTTTAAAGATAATTAAAAATAAACCTATTCTAGAAGATAAAGTACTACAAAGGATTAACTATAAAATATATCCATTGAAGTGTATATTGAAGTCTATATTCTAAAATGCAGGTGAGGCATATTATGGCATGCAGTCAACTCGTATACCAAAGCATGCATATCATTGCAGGTAATCTCTAACCAGAATTCAGAGTACATTAACCGAGAAAATAGTTATGACATGCATTGGAACTTAAAAGATAATTAAAAATAAACCTATTCTAAAAGATAACGTACTGCAAAGAATTAACTGTATAATATATCCATTGAAGTCTATATTCTAAAATGCAGGTGGGGCATATTATGGCATGCAGTCAGCTCGTATACCAAAGCATGCTTATCACTGCAAGTAATATCTAACCACAGTTAAGAGAATGTTAACCAAGAGAATGGCAATGAGATGGATTAAAACTTAAAAGATAACTAAAAATAAACATGTTCTAGAAGATAAAGATGATAGTGAAGCTTTTACTTACCAAATAAGCATGCATTGAAAAATCATCTAGATTCTCAAACTCTTTATTGGCTTATTTTCAATTGAAAAAATGTGAAGTAAGAAACCATGAATCCATTATTATGATACACGATTTTAATGGAGTGTCTAGAAGTGTATAAAGCATTATTTGAAAAGAATTCATATTAATGAACCATGCATTATGTGGTTGACATTATATACCACTCTGTATCTGAATAGGTATGTACGTTTATTTAAAAAAACTCATCAAAGTTCATTTACGTGAATAGGATAAGATCAAAAGATGAATAAAATAGGTACATTACAAAATCAAAAACATTGGATTTTCTAAATTATTATATGTGAATAGATTATATATATTATCATATGGATCAATTACCCTTTTCAAATATGAGACAACAAAACACTTGTAAGCATCAATGATAGTTAACAGTGAAAGAATTAGTCCAATTATAGATTATTTTATTCATGTTCATCATTGGTTTTTCAACCTTATTATATATAATTGGTTTTTAATTCTTTCTAAGCCAACCATGTCTGAGAAAAAAAAGAAAAAACAGTATACCTTTAACAATTATATGACAAAGTTTTCAGTCAATTAAGAATATAATCCAAGTAACTTAATTATTCTTTCCAATATGTTCCATAACTCAGAAACAAAATATGATCAAGACATCACCACTTGTAAAGATTCCAATGCCCATAGGTATAGTAAAAATAGAAGACAATATCCAAAACTATTATATATCAAAATGAAACCATCAACATTAATAATAAAGGTCTTCAGACAAAAATGTAAATGATAACTTTGAATAATACTTGAAAAAATAGACAAAAAACTTTTTTTAACCCCCTCCTAAAGCTTCACATCTAAATCAACTCTAAGCCACCAACACCACGGGGAACTATATGGCCTTCACATATAATGTGTTGTCGTCGGACCAGCGCACTCCAAATTCAATTCTATTGTCTTTTCGAAGATTCATTTCACGACAAAAATCACTCCATCCCCTTGTGACATAAGCTTCACTATCATCCCATCGAACATGTGAAGGTATAGCA
Source organism: Pterocarpus santalinus (assembly GCA_031439595.1). Classification (NCBI taxonomy): domain Eukaryota; kingdom Viridiplantae; phylum Streptophyta; class Magnoliopsida; order Fabales; family Fabaceae; genus Pterocarpus; species Pterocarpus santalinus. The sequence goes on from CM062532.1 coordinate 68,856,741, forward strand.
TATGTAGTAATAGAAACCAAAGTAATTTTGTTTGGCTTTGATGGCAAAGTTGTGGCACACCAACTACTTGGTATTTTCTGCATTTAATGTTAAAAAGATAATTATAAAAATAACAGGTTGAGTTAATAAAAATTAATACAAATTGGATAGTTAACTTTGTGAGAAATTAAATCACATTACCAAATATGTGAAATCTGTGGGCTTGCCAATAAAGGTTTTCTGACAGAAATGTATTAGCTTTGGAAACTGAATGACTTAATTGACTTCAACACCAGGCTTGAGATGAACAATAGTAGGAGGCATAGGAAATCTAACATCACCAAAGTGACGTCCATCAACTGCTTCAATTTTAAAAAGTGCTTGACCCGTGTAGAACATCTTAACCCACGCACCCAAAGGTTGGTTATAAAGTGTCAACAAATTATGCCAGCCAGCAATGAAATAAAGTAATGTGCCACTTCTTTGCACCATTACATCAATAGCATTCCCCATGGGATCTTTGATCAAAACCTTCGATGGAACATCATCAATATAGTGCATTGTAAAAGATTGTGGAATAAGGCAATATTTCTGAAAAAAAAAATCATTACTACAATATATAGAAGATAAACAGTCTTGAAGACACTACAAAGTGAATAAAAAAATAAAATAATATAAATTACACATGATGAAGATTACATACAATGGATCTACTTCAATCCAAAACCCAGAATACATCTTGTTGAACTGCAAAACATAAAAGGATAAACATGAAGAGCCAATATTATTAGTACCAAAACCAGACAAAGAATAGGAAAAAATTCCAAGGATTGATTATGAAGATTCAGTGTCTTTAAAGACTAATCATGAAGATTCAGTGTCATTGTTGCTACTAACAGAAGACTCATTAAGAAGCAATTTTTGCATAAATAGGATTTACAATTGGCATAAAGGAAAAACAGAATCAAAACCAGTTGAAATTCAATAAAAGTAGCAATTTCTTTTGAATAATAAAGAAAAAAATGACAAATTCTTATGGAGCAGGAATGAGAAATCTGACAGATGTCACAAAAAAAAGACTCACACATAATAGTGAACACAAATATCTCATTCCACTATTAACATATAGTTAGACACAGCTTGGCATTTAAAATATCAATAAAATGAGAAGTAAAGAATTTCCATAACAACACAAGACCAGATAAAATTTTGATATATGGGCATTTAGAATATGAATAGCATCAGAAGTAAAGAAATCCAAAAATAACATCAGAAGCACATAACATTGAAAATGAAGAAGATGAAGGGAAAATATACCTCTTTCTCGCTTATTCTCGTTCGAAATATTCATTTGCAGGAAAAAGCATAATACAAACAACATAAGTAAAGGAAGTTGCAGAATAAATATGACATAATAGAAGAAGTTGAGAAAGAATAGGATAAAAATTCGAGAGAGAGGATGGAAAATACCTGTGGATAACACCAACCCAAATAGAGTCACATTCAAGAAAAGCTGCGTTTATGTAGAAGTTGAAGATACATGGATGGCGGCCGCTTGGAATGCTTTGGAAATTTTGGGAAATATAAGAAGATGATGCATAATAATATTAAAATCAGTTGACGTCTATATTGGGCGGTGTGGAAAGATTGTAGAAGACTGTAGAAGATATATCTTCTATCAAGATATTAGGCAGTTGAAGTCTATATTGGGCGGTGTGAAAATATTGTAGAAGATTGTAGAAGATATATCTTCTATCGAGATGTCAGGTTGATTTTTTTAAGTTTTAAAAATTTAATTAAATGTTATTAAGATATACATACCGAAAGGAATTGAAAGAGGGACAAAAAGCGGATTGCTTTAAGCGGGAAAGTAATGTACTTTGTGAATGCCACGTGTGCATATCCACTTTGCATAATCTGTGTTTTATAGATTATAATGGATGGATGGATGGATGGATGGACGGATGGATTTCTCCACAATAATCATCTGCATTGTGTTTACAACCCTTACCACCTTCTTTAGAAGGTGCCAGTGATCATAATTCTTGGTGGGTGAAAATAAGACCACACAAATCCATAGGTCAAAGATTACACCCATAGAATATTGCAAAAGGGCCAACAATTTAGCATTGAGTCACATTGAACACCTGTGGGAGATCATAGGCCACCGACAAGAAACACGGATATAGGGAGAAGTACTGCGATAACAATGATGTCTATTAGACTAGTGGAGATGCAACTCCACAGATGCAATTCACTACTAGAAATCTGTTAATAACCGACGAATGTTATCAACAGATTATCCGTTGATAGAATTAAACAAATGATTGACATGGAAATTTATCGGTGGTTTGATATTTCATCTGTACAAACATTGATAAATGTTTGTGCCTAATTGCACTAAACCATTATCGATGAAAAAACCATTGGTAAGTAATTATTTTTTCCTTTTAATTTAATTTTAGAAATTAATACTTTATCGATGAAAAATTCATAGATAATTTAGATTAAATAAATATTATTTTATTTTTATTTTTTTAAGAATTCTTTTTTTAATATTACTGATGAATTATCTGTCAGAATTTAAAAATTAGAAATGACCACAATTGTCTATTTGTCTTCCATATTACTAACAAATTTCAGTACTGTTCAATTAATGAAACAATTTGTTTCATTATCATTTTACCGACTAAATATCTGTCGGTAATATGTGATTAATAAAACAAACCATTTAATTAACTATTACCGATAGAAAATTCATCGATAAAAAAGAAACATAATGTTAAAATGCGAGCCCCTTTCTTCTTATTCCTCATTTGATCAAACACCCTCTCTCTTTCTCTCTATATTCTCGCACTCCCCCACCATGCCATTGGTCATTTCATCATTGCTAAAGCTTCTATTTCACTGCCAGAGACAACTATTGTGTTCGTGGTATGTTGTTGACCATTTTAATTGGTTTAGTTTTTATGTTTAACCTTTTTTTTAATTCCATTTCTTTACTTAAAATTTTTAGTTTCTTTTTTGGTTAACTAACTTATTTTGTTATTTTGATCATTAAATATCTCATTTAGAGTAGTTGGAGAACTTTCATTCTGATGTATTCATTGAGTTGAGCTTCATGGTGTATTAGGTATGTATATTGAACTCTTTTTTTAACTATATATTTTCTGATATATTAGAGACTTAAATTTTCTATGATAGAATTGTAGGATAGAAGAAGTAGGATGGAATTGCATGACTAGGGGAAGGTTTAAAGTTCCTTCCCATTGTTTGAATTGTGTGTTGTGGTGTTGTTCGCCTGCATGATGTGAAATAAGGGGATGTGCTCTAAAATTGTATTTAGGATTAACTGATTAATTTGCATGACTGCATGTGTTTGTCATATGTGTTTGACTAGTAAAATAATTTTTTTTTGCAATAAATAATTGTTATTTATGTTGCAATACTGAATTAAATAATTATTACTATATAATAAATAATTGTTACTTGTGTTGAAATACTGAATTAAATAATTATTCCTAATTTAAGGAAAGACTTTGCCTAAATATTTTTTATCATTTAAATTATTCTTTCAATTAAATAATTATTGTTATGCCAAGTGTGTTGTATTTTTATTTAGTTAATATATGTCTTATATTTTCAATTTTATACATGTTATATAGATCACTTATGGTAGGACGAGGACTTGGTTCCGAATGAGGCAGGGGTAGACTGAGGAAACATGGTCTACCCCCTTACACTCATACTCCGCCCACCACCTCCACTATATCCACGCCCACTATTCCTATTACTGCTACTACCTTCACCCCTCTTAATCATTGTCCACATATCTAGAAGTTTGTTATGATACCCAACCTTAGATATGTGGAGTTAGGGTTTCAATCTTCATTCCCCCTTCAGCTTTTTCCACCCACACCCCCACCTTTAGGAGGTGAGGTTCGCACCTCACCTATACCTGGTTCCACACCTTCCATTACTCTCAAGTAGCCTGGTTTGCAAGGTGCCCATCCTCTTCATCCATCCCCTCATAAGGCTTTGCAAACTAGTGTGTGGAGCTTAGATATGATGGTAAATCCTAGAAAATAATTTTAAATTTAAAATTATTATTTATTTTTAATGATGATAGAAAATTTAACTAATAGATACATAACATAGTCTATTGTTTATGACACAGCTAGATTCCACCATGATTAGGGTTGTGCAGAATTACCAAGGCATTCGAGAAGAACTTTCACGCCTTGTATACCAATTTTGTGCAGACCCCTAAGGCTACATTGCAGTTGTGGTGGAAAGTATGAAATGTAAAATTTTGTTGGCTACCACATTTTTTATTTTTTTATTATTAGTTTTGATTCTTATTCTTATGTATGATTATTTATTACAATTTTGCTAACTATTGTGTTATATATATGTAGCATATGTTCATCTTTGCTCCACGTGAGGAGGCTTCGATCTATAGGGTGCAAAGGGCCAAGGCCAGGAAATGGCTTCGCGATATGTTTCATGATATTCGTGAAAACTGCGCTAGCACCCATTGGTTCACTAATGAGATCTGCCAAACATTGAGGGCCCGCTAGGACTTACTTGGGTTCAAGGTGAAGCAAGTGAAGGCTCAAACGATAGAGGATCAGCTTGACGTGACTCTCTGCACACTGGAGGCTCCACTATCACCAAGGGCACGCAGTTGAGGATGGTAAATATCGTTCTTTACTCATTTAGTTGTTCAATTGTTGTATTAAATATTATATAATCACGTGAAAATTCTTTGAAACATAGGAGAAGGTGATGGGCTGGCTGCCGACTTAGAGAGAGCTATTCCGGGAGACCCACACCCGAAAGTAAGACAAATCCTAGTGGGTCAATACTTAATCGAGACCACGTACATAAGTACTTATAATTTTAGTTTTAATACTTTCAATTTGTTATAGTTGTTATTATTTAAATCTAATTTATTTTATTTCTTTCAATTGTAACATGAGTTCACCCAACGGCTGACCAAGATCCGATCGTAGCAGTCACAGTAACGGGACGAGAGCACTCCTGCCGGCCCACCTATTAGCGACGACGAGATAGACGATCGACGGATGCTACATCGGGCATATTTATAAGATGAGGACATCTTACAATAAGTCATACTCTCCTGATTGTGTCTAGAGTTGAGCCTGTTGGGACCGATGCAGAGAACATATGTGAACAGGTTTATGCACTGAATGAATCAATGTAGAGGCAACTCGAGGAGGCTAATAGGAGTCATTTAGAGCTATATGAGGGTCACAAGAAGGATAAGGAGTAGTGTACGCAACAAATACAATCCATGGAACAAAGGATGATGACCATGTACAGCTACTTTGAGCAAATGCAGAGTGGCGGTACTTCGTCCAGTGCATAGCCTCCACCACCTTTGCCCCCACTTGCATTGCCTTAGCCTTCTCCACACCACCATACATCTAAAGATGACGACGATGGTATTTTGGATGCTAACGATGACTAGTATTCATAGCTTTTAGGATTTTTCTATTTTTAGAATTATGACAGTTTTTTTTAATTTCTTTTGTTATTTAATGGTTTTTATTTTAAGTAACAGTATATATATTTTATTTAATTAACAATTTTTTTATTTTTTCTATTTTTGTGTTTTTCAAATTATTAGTATTTTTTATACTAATTTCAAATGCTCATTTAAATATTAATTTCAAATTTTAACAATTTAAACAAAAAAATAAATAATCTTTATTTACTAGCAGATTTCCATCGATAATTTTATATAATTAAATATTATTTAAATATTATCAACGAATTATCTATCGGTAATTATTAATAATTCGTTGATTTAATTCTGTCAATGACAATTTCTAATGCTATTATTATCGACACATTCTTATTTTACCATGGATAAGGTTATTCTTTAATAATATTCATCTTTTTTTATTACTAGTGTGTCTTAACAACAAACACAATCTGTCAATAATATCACTTGTAAAATTCTTACCAACAAATTTTGTCGATTTTTTCATCAGTAAATCCGTTGGTAAATAATGCATTTTTAGTAGTGATTTCTATTGAAAATGTCATTGGGGGCAGTGGCAATGCTAAGGAGGTAGGGCAATGTTGAGGGAGAGGGGGCACAATGGCACAAGAGGGGGTGGTAGCGGGGTGGGGGGGTTGGGTGAGAGGGGTGGGGCAATGTGATGCTAGGGAGGGAAATAGGGTGGGGTTTGCCGAAGAAAGAAGGGGGAAGAGTAGGATATTGTTGGAAAGGGTAGAATGGAAAGATGAAAATTAAAATTAAAATTTATTTATTTATTAGGTGATTTTGTAAATGTTACATTCAAAATTCAATGGATGAGGTTTAGTCACCATGGTAGTGATAAACTTATCATTCCCATTTAAGAACTCACCATACTTATATATTGTCATTGCTATTAACCAATAAAAAACGAGTCATATAGGCTATTGATGATTACTGTTAATAATAAAAAATGACTAATAACTATATATATATATATATATATATATATGTTATTTTCAAACCAACAAAGTGTTCGTTCACGTGGAAGGAACTCAAGTCTTTTAAGTATGTTATCCTAGATTCAATTTCATAATTTATGTCTATGGTAAAAACATCATCGGAAGAGGTTCCCATTTAAGTGCTTAATCATATCTCGAAATATTAGCCTCTCACTCATCGAGTGAAGGAATACTTTGAAAAATTAAAAAAAATAAAAAATATAGTTATTTACAATAATTATTAATTATTTAATGACCAATAGTAATTATTTATAAACTAGAAAGCACGGACACGCCAATTTCTCGATGTGTCCACGTTTCAACATGTATCGGACACCAACACTCAATGGATACCCACATAACACACGTTTATATGTGTCCATAAGTGTCCAATTAAAAAAGTATTTTTTTCTTCTTGGATGCATTTTGGACATAGCTCGAACACACATCATATATGTCTTGGACACTTTTTATTTATCATTTTTCACATATTTTAATAGACCAAGTTAGATATTAAAATGTTCAACTCATATTCAGGCTAACACCATCTATTTTTCAATCAATATAAGAGATAACAACAATGGTAAATAAGAAAATAAAGTTAAATATTTAGATAATTACTTTAATTAAATTTTTTTGTAATCAATATATATATTTGTGTATGTGTGTGTGTAGCTATGCCTGTGTTTTATAATTTTAGGAATTTAGTGTGTCTCTGTATTCGTGTCTATGTCAATATCTATGTTTTATACTCTCTTTGTTTTAATTTATTTGTTAATTTGAATAACTTGATTTATTTTTAAATCAATATATCTACATTATTTTTAATTAGAATTAAGATAGATTATCTTAATAATTAAAATTTTCATTAATTATATTTTAAATATTATATTTAAATATATTAATTTAAAAATATATTAAATTGACAGATAATTGAAACAGATAAAATATTTCGATATTGGTTCCTTGATAGATGACAATTATTGGTTTTATGGTAACACACCCACGTTTCTTTTTCTTTTTACTCTCTTCCTAAAATTAAAAATAAAAAAAGGATTAGTTAATTCTGCCGTTAGATTTGTACCAATCCCGTGGTACTGCAATTTTTGACTTTGCGGGCCATTGATGGACTTGTGTGATTACGAACATTCCACGAAAGCTCACGTCAAAACTGCTCCCCAGCCTAGGGTTTTACATTAAATCATAAAAAAAAATAAGTGACAGCTGAAGACGCTGTATTTTTTCTGTTGACATTAGATTAGATCATAATCTTCTAAGTTGTATACCAAAACGATATCGTAAGTTTGTATTCAAGTTTAGAGGATAATTTATATAAGTTGATAATATAAAATTATTTTATATTGATAATTAATAAAATTTTAAGAAATTATTATATTATAATAAATAATTATTTATTATAATAATTATTTGTTATAATTTATTATTTTTTTAAAATTTTATTGATTGATAATATAAAATTATTTTATATTATCAGTATATAATAATTAAATTTTAAAATTTATTAGTTTGTATTGATATTAAAGTTTGATCATGATATCATTTCCTAAGAAATAAAATTTCCTTTTAAATAGTATTTGATCGATTGAAAAATGAAATCAAAGTTCGTTTGTGAATAATTAAATTATAAAAAAATATTATCGTATTAAGTAAACCTTGATGAAGATTCCGAAATTCCAGATGAAGGCACTCTTAGTTGAAGGCGAGCAATTCTACTTAACAAACTTGGCTAACAATTAAATATAAACGACAAAATAAAAGCAGCAGAAACTAGTTTTTTTTTTTTTAATGATCACTATATGTAGCCAATAGATAAAGAGATTAAGACCACAACGCCAATGAAAAAGAGCCAAGTCATTTTTACTTCATAAAAATTTTGAATTTTAATTTTTGGGTAACTAATACGAGGGGCCTTATTTATTTAATAAATAAAATCTATTATTATAATCTCGCACGAATGTGCGAGGAAATTTCTACGGGTACTTGTTTAATCCGTAACTAATCTCCTTTTGAAACTCTTAAATCGCCATTAATCATTCGCCACGCACTAGAGACCAGAGACACAGAGGAAGCGCAGAGCGCTGCCACAAATCCGCTTGTAACTTAGCTTTGCTCGCTGGGAATTAAAAAAAAAGTACGTTCTACGATACGATGCGTGAGCCTTTCAATTGTTGAATCTTTCTCTTTCACGCTTTCTCCTTTTTTCGGCTTTCAGTTTTCACGAGAAACAAACGCCCCTCTCCCAACCCATCCAATTACAACCCTACTGTTTCCCCCAAAACTCAGAACACACCACTCACTCGCTTCACTCACGATTTCAATATCTCGATTCATCGATCTCGCAATCGATTTTCCCCGGAAAAAAAAAAAAACAGTTTTCGTTACTCACTCGTGCGCAATTCTCAATTAGGGTTAGCTTCGTCCTGATTTTTGGGAGAAACAATTTTTTATTCCCCGAGAAATTGATTTCTCTAGGTTCAGTTTTCGTGGATCTGAATGGGGAAGGGAGGCGAAGATTATGGGAAACCAGAGAAGACAAGTTCCGACGAATCTTCGGGTCGCGAAACGTTCAAGGCGTGGGCGAAGGGCGTGGGAGAATGCGAGGAACACTACAAGGTGAGCGTGAAAACCGGATTGAGCCACGACGAGGTCGAGAAACGGCGCCGGATCTATGGCTCCAACGAGCTCGACAAGCACGAGGGGCAATCGATTTGGAGCTTGATTATCGAGCAGTTTAACGACACGTTGGTTCGGATCCTCCTCGCCGCCGCAATAATCTCCTTCGTGCTCGCCTTGTACGACGGCGACGAGGGCGGCGAGATGGAGATCACGGCGTTCGTGGAGCCGCTTGTGATTTTCCTGATTCTGATAGTGAACGCGATCGTTGGGGTTTGGCAGGAGAGCAACGCGGAGAAGGCTCTAGAAGCCTTGAAGGAGATCCAATCGGAGCACGCCTCTGTGATCCGTGATAATCAGAAAAACCCTAGCTTGCCGGCGAAGGATCTTGTTCCCGGTGACATTGTGGAGCTCAAGGTTGGGGATAAGGTTCCCGCAGATATGAGGGTTGTGGAATTGATTAGCTCCACTTTGAGGTTGGAGCAAGGTTCCTTGACCGGTGAGAGTGAAGCGGTGAACAAGACCAACAAGCCTGTGGCTGAGGATTCTGATATTCAGGGCAAGAGGTGCATGGTTTTCGCTGGAACAACGGTTGTTAACGGGAATTGCATTTGCTTGGTTACTCAAACTGGCATGGAGACTGAAATTGGGAAGGTGCACACGCAGATACACGTGGCGTCGCAGAGCGAGGAGGATACCCCATTGAAGAAGAAGCTCAATGAGTTTGGAGAGACGCTGACCATGATAATTGGGTTGATATGTGCTCTGGTTTGGCTAATCAATGTTAAGTACTTCCTTTCCTGGGAGTATGTAGATGGGTGGCCCAAGAACTTCAAGTTTTCATTTGAGAAGTGCACTTATTACTTTGAAATTGCTGTGGCATTGGCTGTGGCTGCGATTCCGGAGGGTTTGCCTGCGGTTATAACAACTTGCCTGGCATTGGGCACCCGCAAAATGGCACAGAAGAATGCCCTGGTTCGGAAGCTACCTAGCGTTGAAACTCTGGGTTGTACAACTGTGATTTGTTCGGATAAGACTGGTACATTGACAACTAACCAGATGTCAGTGATGAAATTAGTAGCTATTGGCCATAATGTAGACACACTGCGAGCCTTCAAAGTGGATGGAACTACCTACAATCCAACTGATGGTAAGATAGATAACTGGCCAGTGGGTCGATTGGATTCTAATCTTCAGACGATAGCAAAAATAGCTGCTGTCTGTAATGATGCTGGAGTGGCACAGTCGGAACATAAGTTTGTTGCCCATGGAATGCCTACTGAAGCGGCATTGAAAGTAAGATCCTTTTTCGTTCTTTAGCTATTTTTCTCGTGTTATTTGCAATTTACATTTGGATGAACCATCCTTTTGAATAATTACTTTGAGTGTTAGCTTAGCCTTATCAAATTAGCTTTGTTTTTCATCATTGGGTGGCAGATTGGGTTATTTAATTCTGTCCCACCCTTATGAAGTTACTCAATACAGCCAGTAAAAGTGTTTGACAAATTTTGTGCTATCCCTTGGGATTCCAGGTTTTGGTAGAGAAGATGGGCCTTCCTGATGGATCAAAGGGTGTACAATCCGCAAGTACAAGTAGCTTACTTCGTAAGTTAAACCTTTTTGTCATAAATTTTTTGCAGCGATATACCAAAGCAAATGTTTAATGACTCCTTTGAATATACGTGAACTACTTTCAAAAGGAGTTTCTGAACTTAGTTGTTTGTAATGAGAAATAAGATTGTTGCTCTTTACTTAATTTGTATTGCATTTCTTTGATTAAGAGGATTCTGTCTGTTAACTACTCGCTCTCTGTGGGAAAAGGGATTTGGAGCTGGGAAGAAAGACTGTGTTTGAGATCATCAAGAAGTGTGGCTGCATTGTAATTTAGTTAGTAGTGAAACAAATTCATTGCATCTGACTCACTTGCTTGACTTTCAAATTTTAATCTAGGTTGTTGTGAATGGTGGACTGAACATGAACGGCGGATTGCCACCCTTGAGTTTGACCATTCTAGAAAGTCAATGGGTGTAATTGTGGACTCTAGCACAGGGAAAAAGTCGCTGTTGGTTAAGGTATTATCTCTTTCTGTCCCTTTTTTTCTTCTTGAAAAGATTTTTTCGATTTTTCAGTTTTTCCCTACCTTGACTTGTTATGTAATCACATGATTATTAATTGCTAAGTTGCAATTCTGCTTCATGTGGTATGCTGAAGTGTGCATGATTTTTCTTATGTGAGTTTTCTTATGTGGTTTACTGTAAAATAAATTGAAGACAGCTTGCTTTTCTGGAGGCAAATCTTTTACCTGTTTTTAATTGAGTGAGGCCTTTTTTTGTGAAATAAGGTTATGTATTGAAAGTAAAGCAAAAAGCCACTCACAGTGTCATCATTTATAAATAATTTAAATTGTAGTAGAAAGTGACAGTTGCAGTAAATGTTTCAGACTCACTGAAGCATGAGACATGACAGAATAGAATCCTGAGTTCCTAAAAGGCACCTGAGCATGTTTCTGGAGGCTAGTCTAGATAACAGGACCTATGAATTTTGGCAAAACTGGTCTAATACGATGTTGTTAATAAGAGTTCTGTACAAAAAGTGCTTGAGTTTGAGTGATATTTTCCAAATTAAGCTGCATAGGGTGTTTATGTCTAGCCTATTGTTCTTCTTCACCCTCACATTTAGCCTCTATAACTATATTCTTAGGACAATTTATGTTGTGCTGTTGTACTCTTTTCTTCTCTTCTAATAAAATTCCTTTTCCTATCAAAAAGTTCTGTTTTTCTGTTGCATGGTCTATACATGAGTATAAACATGCTTTTGTTCTTTCTATTTCTGATTTCCTTTCTCTTTTCTGTTGGGAAATATTTTAAACTGACATTTGGCCCTAATATTTGACAGGGTGCTGTAGAAACTGTGTTGGAAAGAAGCTCTAAAATTCAGTTGCGTGATGGTTCTGTTGTGAAACTGGATGATAATGCTAGGAACCTTGTATTGCAAGCTCTTCATGAAATGTCAACTAGTGCTTTACGCTGTTTGGGATTTGCATACAAGGATGAGCTCCCTGGGTTTGAAAACTACAGTGGTGATGACGATCATCCGGCTCACCAGCTGCTGCTTAATCCCTCCAACTATTCATCAATTGAAAGTGAACTTATTTTTGTTGGCTTGGTTGGGTTGAGGGTAAGTTTTGAGCTTTTCATTTGACACTTTGTTCTTTTTCACTTTCATCATATCTGGTTGGTGTTGGAACTTCGTATGATCGAATGTTGCATTGTGCTTAGGATCCTCCTAGGGAAGAGGTATACCAAGCACTTGAAGACTGCAGAGCAGCTGGAATTCGTGTTATGGTTATTACTGGAGACAACAAGAACACTGCAGAAGCTATATGCCGTGAAATAGGTGTATTTGGACCCAATGAAGACATTAGTTCAAAAAGTTTAACTGGGAAAGATTTTATGGAACTGCGTGATAAAAAAACTCATCTGAGACAGAGTGGTGGGCTTCTGTTTTCAAGGGCTGAACCTAAGCACAAGCAAGAGATTGTGAGGCTGCTCAAAGAGGATGGGGAGGTGGTGGCCATGACTGGAGATGGTGTTAATGATGCACCTGCATTGAAGCTTGCTGACATTGGCATTGCAATGGGCATTGCTGGGACAGAGGTATTTTGTTTTCACTATGATCACTCCATGGTTTCTCATACAACAATAAGTTAATACTAGTGATTAGTAATCTTGAAATGTATGGGTTTCGAGTAAAGCGGGCAGGGCCTTGTTTATTACTTTGTATCAAGTTTGATGGTATAAGTTTACGCCACTTTATCTATGATTATCATATGTTTAGTGTAACATATGATAGAAAAAGGTTATCCAGTCCACCCATTGTTATCCCATGGCTACAGGATAAACTTAGAGGCTTGATAAGACCTGATAGGATTAATTTTTTATCAGATTGAATAAAATTCAATCATTCATGTCCAAATTTGTAATGTATAGCTTATACTATACTACAAACCTTATACTATTAAGCCTTGTACCATTAGGCCTCATCCTATATGATACACCAAATAGGGCTTAGATGTGGCCTTGTGACTGGTGATTAAAGTAACTTAGAATGTTAGATTAAGGAACACCACTTAATATTGTTATTTTGTATCTGGCAAACTCATGTCTTTTAGTTTATACTATTCCAATCTAGGTGGCAAAGGAAGCTTCAGACATGGTGTTGGCAGACGATAACTTTAGTACAATTGTTGCTGCTGTTGGTGAGGGTAGATCTATCTACAATAACATGAAGGCTTTTATCAGGTGAGTCCATTTGTCTTTTTGTTTTCATTTTTATTTTTTATAGATAAATAATTTTATTGAGGTGAAGACTTGCCCATAAGAGGAGGTGGTTGCCTTGCAATTGGCTCTTGTTCTTTCTCACTATCAATGATCTGTGCTTTGGTTGGCAATTGGTACATATGGTCTAATTTAATGACTGGTTATCCAGGGAAGCAGATACTCCAAATGAAGGATAATTCGCTATATTACTTTCTATTTCAATCTTTGTTTAGTTTATAGTTCAAAAAATAAATAAATAAATATAGGCAAATGCCTTTGACATAGAGTTTCTTTTTACTCCCTTTATATTTAGATTTCTTTTTAAGGGATTGCAATTAAAATAAACCAGGCCTATGCTGGGTGTAGTTTTCTACCCAGAAATAAGGAGCACATGAGAATATGCTTTCAGTTCTGACCTTGTTAATTTTTCCTATGAATATTAAGCAAACAAAATAAAAAAAAGTTAGTATGGAATATGAGTAGAACTGCAAGTTCTTGATGACACTCCATCCCTTAAAGTTGTTTGAAGCGAGGGATTACTCTACTCTTTCTTTTTGGTTTAGTCTAGATCATAGTTGTTAGTCGCGCGCGATAGCGGCGCTATTGCAGCAGAGCGGGGCGGAGCGGAGGAGGAGTGCGACGGAGAAGGCAGGAGCGTCGCGTTTTGTTGTCGCGGCCACTATCGCGACTATCGCGGTCGCTATTGTTCGTGACATCCAAAAGACAATAAACCCCTGTTTTTGGACCGTTTTGGACATAGTGAAGGGGCTGGAAGGTCATTTCGATCCTTCCCCCTCCTTTCTTCAATTTTTTCTTCGATCACCTAGGGATTTTCATCCCTTCTCTTCCCCTCTCAATTGATCTCTCTCCCTTACCACCCCTTTGGCTCTCCTGCAATCGTTCAACCTCCGGCGGCGGCGGCCTGCGTTTGCGAGACCGGTGGCAGCAGTGGTGTCAGTTTCCGGCGGCGGTAGCAGCGGTTGGTCCCTCTTCTTCCTCCATCTAATTGTTCTGCTTGTTTCTTTCTTTCTTTTCTATTCTGCTTGTTTCTTTCTTTCTTTTCTCATTCATTGTTTTTCTTTTTTCTTTTTTTCTTTTTTTGGCTTGTTTCCTTCTTCCATGTTATCCTTTTTCCTTCTTTCTACTTGCTTCCCTCCTCCACCTCTTTTTTCCTTCTGTTCCCTGTTTTTTCGTCCCTCTGTTTTCCTTTTTTTTTCCTTTCTGTTTTCTAGTTCAGCAAATGGCAACATCATCAACTCAAGCTTCTAGTGTTGCTCCCTCTTCTTGTGGTTTGGTGAAGCCCACTAGTGACAATATTGATATAGCATAGCGATGGAATAGCTTAAAAGATATCAATAATAGGAAGAGTGTAACATGTGATTTTTGTGGCAAAACAACCAATGGTGGAATAACTAAAGCAAAAAGACACCAAATGGGTGTGACAGGAGATGCAAAATCTTGTACAAGAGTCCCACCTGAAGTTAAGCAACTTCTCAAGGAAGCTCTTGAGAAGAAAAACTGCGGAGAAGGAATTAAATTTTGGTGCAATTGGAGAAGATAATGATGAACAAGAAGATTTGGAAGAAATCCTACAAGTTAGAAGAGGGAAAAGACCTTCATCAACATCAAGTGGGAGTAGCTCTATTCCTTCAACTACTCTTAAGCAGCCCAAGAAAGGAAAGAGCATAAAAGGTCCTTTGGATTGGATGTTCTTAAAAAATCCTAAAGCTACCATTAAAATGGGGAAGCCTCACCGGCAAACATGCATTAATGATGCTTGATGGTGCTGTTTTTTTGGTTTTGTTGCCCTTAGAACTTGATGTTTGTGCATTGGATTGATGGCGATTGCATGTTTTTAGAACATGGAACGGATTATGAATTTTCATTATTGATGTGAATGAGCTTAATTGTGAATGATTTCTTATTTTTGAACATGTATATATGTTATATAATTTGCATAATAATTATATACATTTTTATCAAATAGCGGCTGGAATGCTATCCGCTGGACCGCGATAGCGTTTTTGGGGTCGATCGCTACGCGCCACTATCCGCGTTTGACAACTACGGTCTGGATTCTGAAGCAGTGTTGCATAGCTTCTAATATACTGAAGTTTATATCTAGTTAGCTACTTTTATTATGTATATATGCTTACGAACATTCTCCAATGATAAGGTCTAAATAATATCCTTTCCCTCTGACTGAATTAATTTCACAGGTACATGATCTCTTCCAATATTGGCGAAGTTGCTTCTATATTTCTAACAGCTGCACTAGGTATTCCTGAAGGATTGATACCTGTCCAGCTTCTGTGGGTCAATCTTGTCACTGATGGACCTCCTGCAACTGCTTTGGGATTTAATCCTCCAGATAAGGATATAATGAAGAAGCCCCCTCGTCGCAGTGACGACTCACTAATTAACATGTGGATCTTATTCCGCTATCTGGTAATTTGCCTATTTTTCCTTTTAATTGGGCATTATGTTTCAAATGTTGATGAAATATCTGGATTACTTATGCTAATCTTCTCCCTGTTGTTACACTTCACAGGTTATTGGAACTTATGTTGGATTAGCTACAGTTGGTGTCTTCATCATATGGTATACCCATGGTTCTTTCTTCGGTATTGATCTTAGTGGGGATGGGCATACTCTTGTCACATACTCCCAACTTGCCAACTGGGGTCAATGCTCCTCGTGGAACAACTTCACTGCTTCTCCCTTCACTGCTGGTGCCAGAGTTATCTCCTTTGATGACCCCTGTGACTATTTCCAGACTGGTAAGGTGAAAGCTATGACCCTATCGCTCTCAGTGTTGGTAGCCATTGAAATGTTCAACTCCCTCAATGCGCTTTCTGAAGATGGAAGCCTTTTGACGATGCCCCCTTGGGTCAACCCGTGGCTTCTTTTGGCGATGTCTGTATCATTTGGTCTGCACTTTTTGATCTTGTACGTGCCATTCTTGGCAAAAGTATTTGGTATCGTGCCCCTGAGCTTCAACGAGTGGCTTTTGGTTTTGGTTGTTGCACTTCCTGTAATTCTAATTGACGAGATTCTGAAATTTGTGGGGAGGTGTACAAGTCCAACATCAACCGCTAGAAGATCAAAGCACAAATCAGAGTAGACAACTTACTGTAGTCTTTAGAGAAGTTGCTCAGCCCTTTAGCGGTTTGGAACTCGCTATCCTCGAGACTGAAGAGTTGGCCTCAACTCCAAGTAATTATAGTTTAGTACTATTTTAGGTCTCTCTGTAGTCCTTATCCCCTTTTATAATTAATGAGGGATGCTGGCCTTACAGTGAGTGCACTATATGTTGCTTCTTTAAATCTTTTATTATCGCTTTTGCCCTTGTTCTTTCAACTTTTACAAGATTTTGAAATAGAAAGGAAAAAACCTTGGTTTCTAAACATTTGTCTTCCTGAGGAAGCACAGATGCTTTCTGGTTTCTTGTTTGTTTCATTTATCAAGAGACAGTGGAAGTCCCTATCAATACAAAAAATTCGAAGAGGACGAGAAGTTTCATTCTAGTCGTTGTTGATGTGTAGTGTTTATGTAACCCCACAAAATCTTTTTGGGATTGAGGAGGCAATAAGCAGTAGGCAGTCTACTTTGAATGTACCTTGATATTTGACTCTGCGGACTCCCTTGTGCCCTTCTTTCTTCATCTTGTTGCATCTTCCCCGTGGCTGTTACTGCTTTCTGTAGCATCAGTCAGCATGTTATAAATTCGAGGCAATGGGAAGTCAAGGGGGTTGTGTTTATCAAAATTTGTGAGTGCATAAATGGCGGGCAATGAGATCGAATGTTTATGTTTGCGAGGTATCTGTTCGTGGGATATTTTTGCATGCCATGAACCTGCGTGAGAACGATTTGCTCTTAATGTTCCTGGACTTTCAGTCTCCGTCATGCATAAGAAGAAAGTGCATTCTCTTGCCTGAAGAAACTGCACCATTGGTTGCCCATACTCCTTTTTTTCAGTAGATGAACGCCCCATGTGTTAAAAAATCATTTCAACTAGGGAGATTGAGACAGGCAGCAAACAATGTTCAACTGTCAACGAAATGGATGACCTGCAGTTAGTTCGATCGAACATGACCTTTATGCTCCATGCTAATCTTTTTGACTATTGGGTTCTCATGATTTTCCTGTGATGGAATCCCCGTCCAGTTTGGCTCAGTTAGGACATAATTGGAATTTTGTTATTTTTTGTTTTTGGCTACGGGACATAACTGGGTTAACCTTTTAAGAGATGTATAAAGCCATGCAACAATAATCTTGGCTGTCAGCGAATCCATGGGCTATCGTTAGACCCCGACAATTGCGATATCTTAATATTAATCAGTTCAGTCGTCAGTACTCATCGCCACTCTAGATCGTCACATGAAATCCATGGGCTATTGTCAGACGAGTTGAATTTAGGTGTATTTTTTTTTATATTATTATCCAATCAAAATTTTTTATTTATATGATTATTCAAGTAGTGGATAATTATGTTAAAAATTTTTATTGATATGATAATTTATGATTAAATGTTCATGTAAAAATCTTTTAGACCGAGAATGTATTCAAATTAAATCCATTGTTAGACTCCGACAATTGCAATTTCTTAATATAAATCAGTTCAATCGTCAAGTACTCATCGCCACTCTAGATCGTCACATGAAAGATTTTTTTCTTCCGTACTGTAGCATGTGTAACTATTGTTGGGTATGGGCTCAGATAACGTAAGTTCGTTGGGAAAACGTATACACTTGCTAGGATTCATAAGTTTGGAGTGAAATTCAACAAGAACAGTGTACGTAGTCATGAAATAACATTATTATTAGACTATGAAAATGGTCAGTTTTTGAAGCTCAGCTATATCAAATTATTAATATTAAGCTCTTTCCAAAAGTGGTTTTCTCTAAGTGGAGATGGTAGATACAGCGCTTCCACTCTACATTAGATATAACGCCAAACCTAAACAGCATGTACTTGATTAATTTATTTGGGAAAAACGATTGGAAAATTCTCATCCAATAAGGTCCGGCCACGTATTAACTTTAGAGCGACTGTGAGAAGCATCAGCGCTGTGGGCTTTACGTTTCGTGAAGAAACGAAAGCGTGCCGCAGGCGAATATGAATTAGGATGTGTTTGGTGACCTCTTTCTATGAATTAGAGTCCGCTGAGTCTAAAATCTAAAACTTACATTCATTTAACAAATAATAAACCAAATTTAAGCAATTGACTGCACGCAGTTTATGTTAGAGCATTTGACTATAAGGTTACAATTTGCTGTAACCAACATATCGAACGAGGTTTTAAGAATTTATAAAAATGATTGACTCATCTCTCTCCCCATCTGTGCTTGGAATTGGATCTCATTAACTTTTTTGGTTGAGAAATTATTCACTCCACGCTTTCATAATAAAACTAATGTGCAACAACTCAAGTATCCAATTAGCGATTTTGTTAACAATGAGAAGAAAAAGTAATATTGGATGCATTGTAGATTTTTTCCCGACACTGACACCTTACCAAGCTCCTTCAAAGCTGGTGGGGCTGCTACTACTCGTCGATTGTCGCCAATTTAAAGAAGAATGCCATGTGCAGAAGCAAGTGTAGTGATCCAAAAAAAAACCAAAACTGTGTTAGAAAATCCATTGCAAATCCAATACGATTATTTAAAATTTTAAATATCAATATTAATATGGATATAAGACACAATATAATAATAAATATAACTATACAATAAATTTGTTTGACCATAAAAGTAGTTTTGATGTTTCATGATCTTCAAAATATTCAAACAAGGTTGCGGAAAAAATAAAAAATAAAAAACGGGGGCTACAAAGATGAATGAAGTTTATGTGCTTTACAATGCATTGACTTAAAATTTTATCTTATTGTTATCCGCTGCATTCATAGTGATACACTCCGATTTAACTTTGCCAAGTCACAAGAAGAAATAGATATGCAATATGGAAAGGACCTGAGGGGTTTTGAGTACCTTTCCGAAGGGTCAAGAGATGTTTTTGTCGTATTAGCGGAAATTGTACGTGCATTCATACGTTAAGATATACGCTATAAACATATTTAGAGTTTGTTATATTTCTAATTCCGCACTTCGTCGTGCACAGTACATATATATGTCAATAATTAATTTGCATAAACGCTTGTTTGCTTACGATCACCTCATTATATCGAGCATACTGCGTTTGAGACTTGAGCACTCTATGATCTAGCCAAACTAAGTTGCATAAAGGCTTTGAACTTTAGTTGAAGTTGATTTTACGTGGTTAGACCTTTTTTAGGAAAAGGAATTATATCCGATTCATCCTAAACGCCTAAACAGTGCTGCGTAAGTGAATTTTCACTCAACTGATATTGTATCTAAGCCGAATCATGCGTGGGCTACGATATTAGACTCTATAGTATCGATCGATTATTTTGTGGAAAGATACATGCTTAACTTTATTTAAAGTTTACACAACAACTTTTTCAACCGCGTAGAACTTTTGATTATAATTATAAAATAGCTAATTTGGACATAATTAAATTCTTAAATTAATCGCACTAGTAACATAATTTTAGTTATTGTATTTCTACAATCTGATCCTATAATATGATTACATGGTGTAGCTTTTTCTATGCCTTCACAGAAAAAATTGGACACTTTGAACTAAACGTAATAATATACACTTAGACACTAAAAATAAGTGTAATTCTTTTTTTATTGGACAAAAAATAAGTACAATATGGTGACAATATTGTATATCATGATGTAATGTAAGCTTTGATCAAGCATTGGTCAATAGACAACAATGACAATAAAGTGATAACTTAAAAGTGACAATAATTATGTCCTAAATAAGTAAATATAAGAGTGATCATGAGTCAACTTGAGGCATGGTAGAAAACAGCAACATGGTTATATAGAACTAGCAGGCTGTCACAACTCCTCTCACCTGCACGGGCTAATTCTTCTTGACCTAAGCAACCGTCTGGAGTAGGACGCTAGAGTCACCAAACAGACATCACTCTCATCACCCTTTGTTGTATATAACTCCATTCTTCTCTGTCCCATGACCCATGCAATGCAGTTCCTCTGGAGTTTGGAGTCCCCTATAAAACCACCCAACCCTCCACTCCCAAACGCTTCACTCTGTATCTGTATCTGTATCTGTACTGTCTCTAACTAAACACTAAACACCAACCCCACACGAATGTCTCGCCCAACACCACAGCCACCCTTGCCCCTCTTAGACGACAGGCTCCCTTTCTTCAACCAATCCATGGAGCTTGTCCGACTCCCCAATCCGCTCAGAACCAGAAGCAGTAGTAGAAGCGGAAGCAGAAGCGGTGTCTCCCCAACCCTCGGGGAGCTCCTAAAACGCGTGGAAGATGCTCAAAACGACGACGACAACACCAACCCTTCTGCACCACACCACCATGTTCTCGACCTTCCTCCTCCTAATTCCTCTCACCCTCTTGTCCTCTCATTCAACAACTTGACCTACAGCGTAAGGGTCCGTCGCAAGATGACCCTCTCCCCCTGCTTCTCCTCAAACCGCGACTCGCCGCCGGAAAACGATGCCGCCGTGGCCAAGACAAACAACGGCGCCACCAAGATCCTCCTCAATGACATCTCCGGCGAGGCAAGGGACGGCGAGATCATGGCGGTCCTCGGAGCCAGCGGCTCCGGCAAGTCCACCTTGATCGACGCCCTCGCCGACCGGATCTCCAAGGAGAGCCTCAAAGGCGCCGTGACGCTAAACGGCGACGTTCTGGAATCAAGCCTATTGAAGGTGATCTCCGCTTACGTCATGCAAGACGACCTCCTCTTCCCGATGCTCACTGTCGAAGAAACCCTCATGTTCTCCGCCGAGTTCCGCCTCCCTCGCTCCCTCTCCAGGTCCAAGAAAAAGGCACGCGTCCAAGCGCTCATCGACCAGCTCGGCCTCCGCAGCGCCGCCACAACCGTCATCGGCGACGAAGGCCACCGCGGGGTCTCCGGCGGGGAGCGCCGCCGCGTCTCCATCGGGATCGACATCATCCACGACCCGATCGTGCTCTTCCTCGACGAGCCAACTTCGGGACTGGACTCCACCAGCGCCTTCATGGTGGTGAAGGTTTTGCAGCGAATCGCACAGAGCGGAAGCATCGTGGTCATGTCGATTCACCAACCTAGCTACCGAATCCTCGGCCTCCTAGACCGGCTGATCTTTCTCTCCCACGGCCAGACAGTGTACAGCGGCTCGCCGGCTAGCCTGCCGCTGTTCTTCTCGGAGTTCGGCCACCCCATGCCGGAAAACGAGAACCGCACGGAGTTCGCACTGGACCTGATCCGCGAGCTGGAAGAAGCTCCCGGCGGCACAAAAGGCCTCGTGGAGTTCAACAAACAATGGCAGCTGAAGAACAAACGCTCTTCCGATAAAACCCTCGATGGAGTACCCAAAGTGTCCCTCAAAGACGCCATCAGCGCCAGCATTTCCAGGGGCAAATTGGTCTCCGGCGCGCCAACGGCTAACAGTAGTAACGACTCTAACAAACTCGCAACGGCCTCGTCGTCGGTCCCCACGTTCGCGAATCCGTTTTGGATCGAGATGGCGGTTATAGGGAAACGGTCTCTAACAAACTCCCGCCGGATGCCCGAACTTTTCGGGATCCGTTTGGGCGCGGTCCTCGTGACGGGTGCGATCCTCGCCACCATGTTCTACCACCTGGACAACTCCCCCAAGGGGGTTCAGGAGCGGTTAGGGTTCTTCGCCTTCGCCATGTCCACAACCTTCTACACCTGCGCCGAGGCCATCCCGGTGTTCCTCCAAGAGCGCTACATCTTCATGAGGGAAACCGCCTACAACGCCTACCGCCGCTCCTCCTACGTCCTCGCGCACGCCATCATCTCAGTCCCTTCTTTGGTTTTCCTCTCTTTAGCCTTCGCCGCCACCACCTTCTGGGCGGTTGGGCTAGCCGGCGGCACCTCCGGGTTCATGTTCTACTTCCTTACCATCGTGGCGTCGTTCTGGGCGGGGAGCTCCTTCGTGACGTTCCTCTCCGGGGTGGTGTCGCACGTGATGCTTGGGTTCACGGTGGTGGTTGCGATTTTAGCGTATTTCCTCCTCTTCAGCGGGTTCTTCATCAGCAGGGACAGGATCCCTCCCTATTGGATATGGTTCCATTACATATCGTTGGTGAAGTACCCTTACGAAGGGGTGCTGCAGAACGAGTTCGATTTGAGTCCCCCGAGGTGCTTCGTGAGGGGGACGCAGATGTTCGACAACACGCCGCTTGCGGCGGTGCCGGATTCGTTGAAGGTGGAGCTGCTGAAGAGCATGAGCAAGACGCTGGGGATGAACATCAGCAGCTCCACGTGCGTGATCACGGGGGCGGACGTGCTGAGGCAGCAGGGGATCACGCAGCTGAGCAAGTGGAACTGCTTGTGGATCACACTCGCTTGGGGTTTCTTCTTTCGCTTCCTATTCTACTTGACGCTCCTCTTTGGCAGCAAGAACAAGAGGAGGTAGGAAGGTTCCTTCGTCAATCACATTGATCGTGCTTGTCCTACCAATTCTTCATCTGAAAAATAACCACCAAATATTAATTCAAGAGTGCAACAACAACAACAAATGGGAATGCTTTGTCATTATGGACTGTTAATTAAGGTTAATACTGTTTTGGGCAAATTAAACAGGTACTCGTGTTTTTCTTTGACAGAATGGTACTGATTTTTTTTTTTTTTTTTTTGGGTTATAAATGTATCATCGATTTATTTATGTAAACTTTTCAATGGATAATTGTTGTTAGTTGCTGCAACTAAAATTTCTTTTTGCTTCTTCTTTAATTAGTAGAACGCTATTCGTTCTATTATAGAAGTAGTAAGTTTTGTGATCATAAACCATTTAAGATTCAGACCTTCATGCATCTTAAATTTATGATTGACCCTTTTTATTGGGACAATCATATATTAGTAAAATCAAGTAATTTTTGTTAATAAATAACAATTTAAGTCAAGAGTAAGACTGGCTCATATATACGATAGTAATGGTAGAGAGCTAAAATAAATTGCTCAAATTCTTGACAAAAAATAATAATGGTTATAGAAACATAAAGAGATAAAACTCGACTATCTATTTAAAAGTCAATATATATATATAATTATTATCTCTAAAGTCTTTTTAAAAGAGTAAGAAATATAATAATTTTTTATTTAGCCAACTAAGATTTTTTTTTTGGCCATCTTTTATTATAATGAAAATATTAATTTTACTATTGATGATCAAGTAATAATTTTATATTTTTTTTTGTAAAAAATAGAAAAAAAATGGTCAACTGAAAAGGTCAACATATAAGTTTCATTATTTCAATAAAATAAATTCGAGCAAAATATCTGATTATTTAACATTTTTTATAGGATAAAAATAACTCTAAGCCAAGTATTTACATAGATACTTACAAATAATCAATTAATACAGAGGTCCTAGAATTCAATTTAAATTTTATTTTATTTTTAAAAAAAAAGTATTGTAATCAGCAAAGGTATTTTTGGGCCAATTTATAACTAAATCGATATTAAGTCTCATCTCAAACGATTTTAGGAACAGCTACATCATTCTAGTGTGTTTAATACAACTAATTTCTAGATACTAGTCCGATATTCAGATCTAAATAACCAAGGCATGAAGCGTACGTCTTTAATAACTAAGGTAACCATTTGTTTTGTTAGGCCAATTAAAATGTTATTGATTTTGTTCATAAAACTTTGATGAAAGATATATAATTCAGAAGAGTGGCAAAATGGCTGTCATTCTTTATGAAAAAAATAACCGGAAAAATTTTCAACTCAAAAATTTGAATTTAAACTTAAAAAGTAAGATAGAAAATCAAAGCTTTAAAATTTATTTCATGGTGAGCTAGTAAACATAACAAAATGTGATATAAATGGGTAACAATAGGGATTTAGGCCCCCACAATGTTGTGACACCATGCTTCAAATCTCATTTGAGAGAAATGTCCATATTTAATGCCCAAATACTTCTCAAACATGATTGACTCAAGTGAAGAATAGAGAAATTTTTTAATACTCTTCGATTATCAAGTGAATTGGGATCACAGTCGATAACAAAAAGATGTTTTAAATAAGGATGTAAGTTAGTGATAGGATATATTTTGAAATATTATTCTATTATTGGTTATGAGTATATTAATATAGTGTTTTATAAGCATTTAAAAATTTCTTTGAAGGATATATGAGAAAAATCAAAAAAATAATGACGCAGAGACATATTTCGAATTTCAAGAAATTAATTATGAGGTAATTGAACTTAAGGAGTAAGTTAGTTCTGGCTTTTTGATAAGTCGCTTATATCCATCATCTTCTTTCTCAACGAGGTAAAAACTTAAAAGTCAAACATGCAAGAGCCTTAACTCTGGATATCAGACACAGGAGACAATAATCATTCGCATGATGGGAGTTATGGAGGAAAAGACATCTTTTGATTAATATCGTATTAAGTTACTACTTTTTTTGTCAAATAGTTTATCTCTTAGATAGTTTTTCTGATATAATGCTGGCTTTAACATTACGTGAAAAGTTAGACGTACATTTTTGCTAATTAAATGATGGTGCATTCTCCTTTTACGTTATAAAATCCTCGCCAATATGTGATCGATCATGAGTTTATTTTGCGTGCATACTCTTTTTAATTGATTTGTGTGTCCCCCCCCCCCCTCTCTCTCCTTCCTCCCCCTTTCTCTTTCTCTTCTTCTTCTCAGCGAGTCATTAATTATATATTGCGAGTAAAAAAATTAACGTATGGCTTAACGATATATCCCAATCGGTACTAAAAAGAGAGGGAAAAATCCATATATTAAAATGAAATTTAATTTAAATACACTGATAGAGTAACACAATTTTACACTGTCAGTAAATAGAAATAGTAGAAAGTGTCAACTCATACAAATAATCACCTATTATAATAAAGGGTCAACCATAATTTCTCACTCTTCAGTATTTTTATTGGTTGAGTCAGTACATATCAATTAAACTCGTATCAAAATGAGTTTGTGTTTAGCCATTTTATAGATTTGTTCTTATCTGATTTGATTTGTTCAAACTTTTTGAGTATGAGACTATAATTATTACTTGAAAAACTAATGCCCTTCTCTATTAGTGCTTTTCTTCTTTTACTTTAGTAATAATAAGAAATTTGGTTGTTATAAAATAAAACTAATTACGTTTACCATACACAACTTAAATATGATACCTTTATCTGAAATTTATTATGATTGACTCATTTTGTGTTCGAACGATTGGTTATCCCATGCAAAATACTATTCATATAGCTTTTATATTTTTCCGAAATACAGTTTTATTGATCATCTTGTAAATATTATAACAGTTTAAGCTCAATTCATTGTCACTAAACAATAAGGTGTTATGCATCGTTGCAAAAACTAAAGATTTTTTGGCATACCTATATATAGAAGCTTTAATTAGCACTTCCCTTTAAACAAGTAGCATCGTAGAATTCATTGATAGTATAATATTTTTTTCATTAGTAGTTCAATATTCAATTTAATTTTATAATGTGATATAGAAAAGCAATCGGATCTGGTAGTTTATGATTTTAGCCTGGATGAGGGATAATCTTATAACTCGAAAAGATTATCGTTCTTTATCGTCAACTGCTTTTAAACAATAAACAAAAGGGAAATAAAAAAGAACGCTGATGACAGAAATGGATTGAAATAAAGTGAGACGGACCGCATTTGGATAAACAACGACTTACACTTAAGGAGCAAGTTAGTGGTGGCTTCTTGGTTAAATGACTTACATTATATCACAGCTCATCTCAATGATGGATGGAGTCACAGAGACCATGCCTTAAACGTCAAACCATACAAGAGTCATGACATAACTGTGGATTCTATACCGTAAACGTCGTCGCATGTCAAACTTGTGTGTACATTATAAAAAGCATCGACATGAAGGCACAAATAGTTAATAGTAATATAAGAGGAGAAATGTTATTTATATATAATATTTGTAAAATATTGTACCAATGTACTTTTATATATCTTTGGATGGGATATGAGACCAGATCAAATGAGATTTATATTTTATTTAATAATGAATAAAAATATGTTGGCATGATATCTTACAAATATTATATACAGATAACATTACTCATATACAAAACATGGGAGTGAAGAAAAATAATTATACGATCGGGAAGTCAGGTTGGAGAATCAATCAATTAGGTTGTCAAAAAGTTACAATTTTTTTTTCTCTTTGCATATTAGATGTGTTTGATTGTGATTTTTTAAAATTTATTTTTTTTAATTGAAAAAATTAGTTGTTATATATTTAAATAATTTTTAAAAAATAATCAGATTTTCAAAAAAATATTTTCAAATTTTTGGTAAAAATTAAAAAAAGAGTAACTTATGAAAAATATAATTTTTAATTTTTTAATTTTATATATATATATTTAAATTTTATAATCAAATTTTCTAAAAGTTAAAATAAATACACCCATATACATAATTATTTGCTTTTATCTGAACAGGACCAAGCAAATAATGCGGACAATTTTGTTTTTTTCTTTTTGATGTTACCCTGATGTGCCTAGCACTTTAGCACATGGATAATTTGGGGGAATGATGGTTTCTGATTTGCTTCATATGGTGACTATTGACTTGGAATTACGTTCTGAAAATTATTTGGAATGCATACTCTTGCTTACAAGAGAGCTCTTATTTATACATATACGTAAAAGGATTCATACATGTTTCTTTTATAATGAAAAATAATTTTTTATTAATTTCGCCATGGATGTCGCTTATTTACGTCACTAAGAATGCTAAAAAAAAAAAAAAAAAATCCGTTACTTGCAATTAATCGGATCTGTGTATATTTATATGTTTTTTTTTTTTTTTTCGGTCTGTGTTTATATGTTGTGCTGAAGGTCAACAAATAGTCCTAATGGAAAAGGGAAAAGAAAAACAAGGCCTAACTTGAAGAGCTGGTTTGCAGCTTGCAAGGCATCAGTAAGCTGTTGTGTAACGGTTAAAGACCGAGCACAAGTAAGTTATATAACAGTATATAGTCTTGAGTATCTTATGTAAAATTCATTAAAAAAGAGTATAGGCACGAAAATAAAAAGAATTCTTGTCGAAAATTTTGACGATAAAGACGTGCGTCATTCTTCTTTAAAATTGTGTGCTGCAACATTTAATAATAAAAGATTTCTCTTTAATTTGTTTGTTAAAAAAAAAAAAAGGGAAAACAGGTTGTCTTTTGGCAACATATTTTCTTTTTTTTTTTTTATATTTTTGTGTATACAATTAAACTTCGCCCGAGTACTGAGGATGTTGTCGCAAGTGCTTGCCGTAGACTCAAATGCATAACAAAGTCTCTTCAAATATATGTGAATTCAAGCTTTCTTACAACTGTATTACTTTATTGGTAGAATCCTATAGAATTTTCTGAAGGGAAAAGAAAAGTTAGAGAGAGTGAAGCAGTATCTAACACTTGCAAGAGTAACAAGAAGCTGAATATATTAACTTTTTTTTTTTTTTTTTTTTTTTGCATTTATGAGCTCGTTTGGATAAATAGCTTATATATGTATATATATATATATATATATATATATATATATATATATATATATATATAGAGAGAGAGAGAGAGAGAGAGAGAGAGAGAGAGAGTTAATTAGTTAGTTAGTTAGTTCACGACCTAATAAGTCAAATATAGTAAAATTTAAATTTGGTTTATTTAATAAATGAGCTCAAACTCGATTCATAAACTCATGAGCCCAATTTATTTAGTTATTAATGAATTGAGCCAAAAATAATTTACGAGCTGGCTTGACTCACTTTCAACCCTATTTGAAACTTATTATGTTCAATGATTATTGCGTGAGATTTTTTGTTCTTAATTGACAATAATTTTTGAGAAAGCAGTGAGTTGAGCTGCAATCCGATAATTTTTTGGTGTTGAACCTATTTTGATTCATTTATGCAGCTTGGATTTCGTGTGTAATGTTGAGAATTCTTATTTAAGGAGTGTGAAGGTTTTTTTTATCTTCCGTTTTAGGGTTATTGAGAAAACTGAAGTCAATTTCAAACGACTTGGAAGGAATTGACTCCATTGTTTCTTGTTGAGCTGTTGAAATCGTGGTTCACAAAATCTGAAACGGAATGGGCACGGGAGAAAGAGCCAAATAGAGAGAAAGGAACAAGTAATACATAAGCATCGTATCTCTATGCCATTTGCCCTATTATGATTAGTCCAATTAAGCTAGACACCAGAGTCTCTCTAAATTCAAAGCTACCATAGAAAGCCCTTTGAAACAAACACACTGTCAATGAAGGGAATATTTACAAACACGAACAAATTTGTTGTGCTGTAAGAATGAATGCAACTTGGAAACAAATGAAAATTCTTTCGCTTATGAAATGCCCCCATTAAAAAACCATTCGAGGAAAGATAAAAGCATGTGCTGCTGCCTTGCTGATGTTGAAGGGAGGAAGAAAAAGGAAAGAGTGTGTGAGCGTGAGATGTGGTTCGGTGATGTGATGCCACACTGGTTTAGAGACCAATAAAAATATAAAATCTTTCTAGGAGGAAGCTAATGTACTTCCTGTCGCCGCCATATGATGGCTTGTTTGCCCCCTAGGATTGATGTGGAATGATCAGGGAATTAAG
Organism: Pterocarpus santalinus; assembly: GCA_031439595.1. NCBI lineage: Eukaryota > Viridiplantae > Streptophyta > Magnoliopsida > Fabales > Fabaceae > Pterocarpus > Pterocarpus santalinus. The sequence goes on from CM062532.1 coordinate 68,885,878, forward strand.
GTTTGCCAATGAGAGCATGTTTATAAATTAGCTTTCTGGACCTCACAAGAGTTATAAAAAGACAAATCTTTGTCCAAAGAAGATTTTTTTTTTTTTAAATTAAACTAAATATATATTGATGGATTGAGCACTTACTATAAGGCTAAAATCCTGTAACCGTTAGTTAGGGCACAATTTTTATCAAATATTATGGTTCAATTTGATTTTGACCCCACCTAAGCTTTGCCAAGGTAGGATCCTCGCCAATAGCCAACATATATTACTGTAAATTGCAATTTTGTGTTTTAAATGAGGTGTGTGAAAATAACTTCACCAACATAAATTAATGTGGTATAGATTTATAAATAGACGTATCAATATGCTAATATTTAGATGGGTTACTTTGGAAAAAAAATCTTAGTATCCGATCATGTTTAATTTTATCATAACAAAAAAATAAAAGGAAATATTCTCTTCTCAAATTATTTCCATAACTATATTTTATACTCGATTTTATATTTTTTAAATAAAATTATTTTTGATATATTATAGATGTAAAATATTTTAATATAATTAGTTAATTTTATATAATAGTTACGTAGTTAAAACTATTCAACTTTTACCATAATTATTTTAAAATTCATATAAAAAATAATATATAATTAGTTAACAATGTAAAATATTTTACATATTATACCAAAATTGATCTCCTTTTAAATCCGATTCATGGATTTATTTATATATTAAGGTGTAATGAAAACAAAAGCATCAAATCGATTCATATTAACAAACAAAAAAAAGCAAACCTCCAAATTAGTCCCTATCAATTTTTATATTAGACAAATAAATTTATGTATTTATTTTTATTATAGATTAATTTGTCCAACATTCTAAAAGATTAGGAAATGATTTATTAATTTTTTTAGGGATTAATTTATCCAATATGAGAATCAATAGAGATGAGTTTAGGGTTTTACTAAAAAAAAAACAAAAAAAAAAAGTTTCAAACTGGTTATTCGCAAGATTATGGGCTTTTTTTTGGTCTTTAGATTTCATCGGCTTTAGCAGTTAGATTATCCGCTCACAGGGCCGAATCCATGAGAAGCCCACTGTTGGCCCGATTTCACTGGGTTTTTTTTTATATTTTTTATTTTAAAGTAACAATAGCGACGTGTGGCTGTGGTCTTTGTATAAATAGTGAAACGCATGCTGCGGTGCCGATCCACATTGAAAGGGTTAGGTATTTGCTTCTTCGTCGGAGGTACATCTTCTTTCCCTTCGCCCTTCGATTTGGCTTGATTTTCACTTCTTCGCTTTCCGATTTTTGGTTTTCCCGTTAGTTATTCTGTGATTGTACGCTTCTCGTCATCAATTTACTTGCGCGTTGTTATTATCGTCAATTATCATTTTAATAATTCATCGATTTTGGGTTTGAAATTGAACTGCACATGATAGGGTTTCCATTTATCCATCAACGGAACGTAGCTAATTTGTCTTGGCAGGATGAATGGATAATTTATTTAAAAAAAATGTTTTTGAGATACGATTATTTGTTAATTGCCATTGAGAAGGGTCTCTTTGTGGTCTCTTCGTCAGTTGATTTCGCAGTTTCAGTTGTTTATTTTGCACAGCTAGAAGGAGTCAACAATGCCTCGCTATGATGATAAGTATGGTAATACACGCCTCTACGTGGGTCGCTTGGCTTCCCGGACTCGTTCCCGTGATCTGGAGCGAATCTTCAGCAGATATGGAAGGTAATGCCCTAGCTCTCGTTATGATTACAATCCTTATCGTTTCATTAACAAAATATTTAAGGACTTGGTATTACTAATTGGTCTGTGCCATACCCTTTTCCCAAAAAAAAAATTGTAATTTGCATGCAAAGCTCCTCAGAGTTGTTTGTTGCCACACCTTTCCCATGCTTGGTTGTATTTTGCATCCCATGTATCCATTGGATGAATGACTTCATTTTTATGGGTCTATTCTCTCTTTGTGAGAGTTGACAGGAACTTTTCTTGATCGTACACCATTTTATTGTTGCATTTGTGCCAATTTATGTATGGAAAACTGATGGTCTAGTATCGTTGGTTTATCTGTTTTTGTGAATTGGCAAGGGGGCTGAGTTAGCGATTAATTGTTGTGGGGGATGTCGTCAGCTTAGGGGATATTATGCAGGTTTTCCCCAAGTTTAGTTTTGTGTTTGGATTTATATTGGTAATACGTCATGTTATGCGTGGGAACCATATCCCCTAGGAGTCATGTTTTAACTTGAATGATCTTGTTGAAGGTTTCTGGGGTTTTGCCTAAACCTGGAGGTCTGTGGTGGGAGGGTGGCCTTGGTGGAATTGGTGGAAATTCCTGCCGAGTGTTGACTGTGGCGATTCTTTCTGTAATGTTATTGCGTGTTTTTATGGAAATGGCAACAATCACAAACTGGTGTTTAGTTCGTCTTTGAGGGGCGAAGTATCATACACTTGCAGTAGTTAAGTAATGATGGCCTTACTGTTTCTGGAAACCATTTCCGCAGAGTTCGAGATGTGGATATGAAGCATGATTACGCCTTTGTTGTAAGTTGCGCCCTTTCTTTGTCTTTGTTTTTTTATTTTCACTTCGATTTCTCCTAATGCCATTGCTCAAGCCTCAAGCTTCTGGTATTTTCTTGGAGGGAATTCAGTTCTATATGATGGTAAGGTTTCTGTGTTACTTTCCTGGCTTGTTCTGTTCCTTACATCTTTTGGACAGGAATTTAGTGATCCACGAGATGCTGATGATGCAAGATATAACTTGGATGGCCGTGATGTTGACGGAAGTCGTATTATTGTGGAATTTGCAAAAGGGGTAGGAATTACTTCCCTAAAAGATTCATCTGCATAACCCGCCCCCCCAACAAAAAAAAAAACAAAAAAAAATATTTCACTTATAATTAACTATGCAGGGGATGTTTACTTGGTTACAGTAGTTTTGGGTTAACGTGTATGACTTTAGAGAGTTCAGTTACTTTATCCCAATGTGACTGCTCCATGTATATATTTGTATGGATATTGGATCTTATTGCTGTATAAGCAATATCATTGGCTTATTTTGCAAGGGCATTTTTTTTTAATATCATAATCAACTAATTTGGCTCCCCCTCCCCTGCCCCCCTTTTTTTTATTTCTCCTTATCTCTAGTATCTCCATTTTCAAATGTATAGTTCCCAGTCTCTTAATTTTTCACTCTTTTTTCTTTTTTAAATTCTTAGTTTCTATGTAACACTTCTGATTAGTGTGTCCTGTCTTAATTGGATTAATCCCTCGACCACTGATTTGAAGACCTACCTGATGTAGTATTGATGAAATTTTCGCATTGGTTTTGGGTTCCATTACTGGCTTTCACACCTCCAACCCATTGTCTATTTATATCAATACAAAAAGCAGTTTTAAATTACTATATGGTAGTCTCCTACTCTCATGATTACTTTGTTTTGGTTGGTATTCATTGCTGTACTAACTACTAACTGTTTGCTTAAATACTTATTATAAAGTAACCCATTGCTATAGGACCCTGCTTTTTCTGATATTATTGCCATTGTTCTTTGACTTGAGCAAATTTTGTTAGCTTTCAATTGCATTTTAATTTTATTTTTTTGTCCATCCCTAATTAATCAGGTTCCTCGTGGTTCCCGTGAATATTTGGGTCGAGGTCCTCCTCCTGGAACCGGGCGCTGCTTTAACTGTGGCATTGATGGCCATTGGGCCCGAGATTGCAAAGCTGGGGATTGGAAGAACAAGTGTTACCGATGCGGGGAGAGAGGTCATATAGAAAAGAACTGCAAGAACAGTCCCAAAAAGTTGAGGTATTGTACGGTTTTGAAACTTGTGCTACATTGTTGATTTGGTAAAAAAAAAAAAAAAAAAATGATGGTTGATTTCTAATGTATTTTCTCAACTTTAAACTGATGCTGGTAATGTGACTTATTTATGCAGCAGACGTGGACGGAGTTATTCCCGTTCTCCTGTCAGGTCACGTTCACCAATCAGGTCACGTTCTCCTCGTCGTGGAAGAAGCCGGGATCGGAGTTACAGCCCAGAGCGCAGTTATAGGTAGGATACTTTTGTGTCCCTGACTGTTATATGTATGTTTCTGATGCAATGGTGCTGCAAGGTTTCAATAGGATTAATTATCTGTTGTTGCAGTAGACATTTATGTCCTGTTAAACTTTTCCTTGTAATCTGAGCTTCTTGTGCCTATATTCTTTACAGTCGATCAAGATCCCCAGTTAGAAGGGATCGGAGCCCAGTTCGGGAAGATAGATCAGAGAGTCCTCCCTATAGAAGCCCTGAACCCAAAGGTAGTCCTCAGCCCTCCAATGCAAGGAAGCATAGTCCATCACCTGACCAAGGCAGCCCACAGAAGAGAGGTGAAACATCTCCTGGTAATGATAGGATGGTCACTCAGCAAGATGGGTCTGACTACAGCGATGGTCCCAGAGGGAAGAGCAGAAGCCCAGCTAGTCCAGCAAGGGACCGCGATGATGGGGGCTACGATAGCCCTAAAGCTAATGGTCGCAGCCGCAGCCCTAGTCCTAGAGATGATGACAGGAGCCCCATTGATGATGATGATGACAACCACCGCAATCTGCCGAGGGGCAGTGAGTCACCTTAAAAAGTGATTTTCTGAGAACTCAACTCAGGACTTGGCCTAGGATTTGTATGCTTTATTTATCAGTTGCACTCTGTCGTGAACCATGTGTGTTAGTACGATATTTATTCTATATCCCCCCTCCCAAAAGAAAACATACTGTGGCAAATGTTTATTTATGCTTATTGAGAACGGTTTTATGTGTGCTGTTTCCTATATGCTTGTTGGTTGCCTCATGTGTGGCTTACAATGAATATGATCTGCATAAATATGTTCTTGTGTTAAAGCATAGCTTAAACCCAAACCAAGTAGAACGCATATTCTCCTCCTATAATTTAGTTGTGGTCGCTGATGTTACTAAATCAACATTTTCTACCCCTATAATTTAGTTGTGGTCGTGATGTTACTAAATCAACATTTTGTTATTTTAAGAAATTGAATATAAAAGTTTTATGTAGACATACGAGATTGTAGAGGCCATTTAAATACAATTTTGGTCAAATTCCGTTAGTTGTCTAGGAGATTTACTCTAATTTAATATGAATTCTGAAAGCATTGCACATCGCTGTTGGGAGAAGAACATGGAACAAGGTTGGTAAATAGCTAATATTATATTAATTAAATTGATAAGATGAAGCTAGTATATTGAATAGTCAAGAGCCTAGAAGCGGACATCAGAAACTCTCTGGCACGAAACGCTTTGCGTTGCATCGTCCTGAACCCTTAGCAAGGATACGTAAATAGTGACAATGTCTGTGGCTCCCGCAATGACTCTGCCCTCTTCCCTCAAACTTAACCTCTCGTTCTCGGAGGAATAGTACTCCCTGGAGTGGGCGGGTATCTATATGGTGTCAGAGAAATTCAAGATAAGCTCTTCAAATAAAATTTGCTTTTATTGTCCAACCGTGTTTATTACTACATCTAAAAATATCTCCAACGCATCTAAACATTTGATATCATTTGCACTATGGTGCAATAGCACTGGCACATTATGTGAATTCGTCTTAAAAGTTAAACTCGGATTTCATGGCAAAACAAAGGAGAGGCTTCTGGTGGAGAGATGGTCACCTGCATCTCTGCATGTCGCAACTTGCGTTTGTTGCTGCAGGCAGGTTCGGCGTAGTTTCTGGTTTTCTCTTTTCTTTACCTTATTGTCCCAAAAAGCTTGTATTCACGTTTCCAAAAATAAAACTGGTTATCATCTCAACTTATCTTTATAGTTTCCTCCTTTCAGACTATTAAGGCTATTTATGGTTCCAGCAGAGTTACACATTAAAAGATGTTTATAGTTTCAACTACTCAATGGAGATATCCTCCGGTTAGATTTTGTAAGCTTTATGACTTCCGAATTGCACAAAGGTCACTGGGTCTTTACATTCATTAAGCTGGTGGGTTTATTGTGTGTCATATTAGTCCTTGAGCTTAACAAAACTTCCGTTTGTTTGTCAAAGTAGACCCCCACAAAATTTGAAAAATAGAGATCGTAAATGGGTTATATTTGTATGTAATTTTTGGGAAGTGTTGACTATCTAAAGTAAAACTAGTTATTTTGCCAACATATTATTTTGGGTGTTATAGAAGTACGCGCAAGTAATGACACTAACGATGTGTAGACAACAGTTCATCCCGTAATAATGTGTTGAGCAGTTGATTTAAAGAGTAAAGCATGCAAGCCACGTGAATCAAACTTTTTATTGTAACACTGGATGACAACCAACAATAGCTATGGCCAAGGAGCTTGTAACTCGGTTGGGACACTTCAGTCTTGAAGACTTGATGTGATGTCAGAGATTCCATCGTTCATCGAAGCATTTTCCCCTAATTCACCTAAATGCTTACACCTCCACTATGATAAAATACATGGAACCTTTGCTCCGTACAAATCCGTGAGACAGGGCTATGAATTTGTTGTAAAGCAAATCAGGTGCTCGGCAACAAACACGCAGCCCCTTACCAGCATCTGGGGCTTAGCGCCACTGGTAGAGGCACTAAGTGTTTATGTAGTGTAATCTTTAAAATCTCATTAGAAAATGGAAGAATAAATGAAAGCATAGTTTTTACTTGACAGTTTGAGCAACTCTTCCAGATAAACTACAAAATAGCCGTGTATGGTATGTGTAGTATGTACAGGAGAATATGAATAATAACATATTGCTTTCCGCTTGATAACTATCCCTTACTGGGAAAGTTGCATGTCAAGCCAGAAAAATCTTTTCTCATCCTTTTTTCATAAACAAAATTGTGTGAGGAAAACCTACTGTACAGGAGGGATTCTGTTTGCTATCATATCATAGGGCCAAGGTCCAGCTCATCCTCAATGTCATCTCCTTCTTCAAATAATTTCAAAAACCGAGCCTGATCCTGCTCCCTCTTCTTCTTTTGCCAGTACTTATATGCACCCACCACTCCCAGAATCAGTATAGCTGAGACCAAAACACTAACTAAAACAACAACTGCTACATCCTTTCCTTTTCCTTTTCCCGCATTATCATTCACGACAGGTGGTGCAGAGATAGAAGCTACACACGAGCACAATTGGTTTTTAGCAAACAGATAAAGTTGCAGAGATTAGCAAGTAAATGAATATAAACGCATGCATGCCAGAAAAATAATTTGTAAACAGCGTGAAAGGTTTGTTCAGAAGTGCAAGAAAGTGGAACAAACCAAATTTGGGCATGCCCAGTAATTCCACATATCGACAAGGGCATAATAAATCAACTTTGACAAGAAAATAGTTTCAGACCTAAGGTAATAACATCCAAGATAATTAGCACACAAGCTCAAAGGTTAAGATAAATAAGCATATGTACAATCTCTTCAATTAACACAGTATAATCCCCCCTCCAATTGGTTAAGGGGGGAAAAAGTCAGGACATACTTCTTTTCTTTAGAATCTTAACTAAAGCCATCTGCTATACCTATGCTTAATTTAAATACACAAGTCATGTATGGTGAGAAACTTGAATGGAATAGATGCTTAAGGTTACTTGCTCTTTTGACATAAATACACTGAAAGAATCATTCATCAAGGCATCACCAATGTCACGACTACATTTTGAGAATAACACAAATATGTTACAGTCACGCAGTTGTCTGCAAGGTCAAATAGGTAAATGGAACTTTCAAAGAAAAAGGTTGCAAGGCACTCACCACCAGAGAAAGACAAGCACTCTGGGCACAGAAAGGTAGCATTAAACTCTTTTTCCTTGAACCGGACGTACTTGCCATCAGGGGTGGTAAAATCAGAAGGACAAAGCTCCCATTCGTCGAATACATCATCTGCAACAATGCTATCTTTCTCATAGAATCCACATCGCTTGCACTTTTTGCTTGAAAAATCAGTCAGGGGCTGAAAAGCACAAAGTAGTAGCTTCAAAGGTTAAGACTCGAACAACAAAGCTTGATGTTACTAAGCAAATCATCCAGAGTTTCAAGCTTTTCGAAAAATAATAGTTCAGTGGCTAAAGAGACATGGATTCCAAGCTTCCAATGTATGATATAATACCTTACGGATCCAGTTAGCAAATTAAAATTAAATCCCAAGACATATTAACAATTGATGAAAAGCCAAACCACAGAGAGGAAAAGATGTAATAAGGAACCAACCTGCCAAGACTCTTCACCCTTAAAATCATAGAAGACATGCTTTTGCTTGACATCAGGCAACACCGTCTTGTTCTCCCCTTTGCATAGGAAATACACAGTTGGGGTGTGTTTCAGCCACTCGTGGGTTGTGAAAATCTCCATGGAACTCAGCGTCACAACCGCAGATAATACCAATCCTGTGCAACCCAACATTCAAGTTTAAAACTTTTTCACATTTCTCAATCAGATAGATAGATAGATAGATAAAAAGCAACAAAGGCAACGGAAACTGAACAATTTCACAGCTGCCTTCCAAATCGAATCAATCCCCTATCAGCTAAATAAGCATAAAAAAAAAAAATTTGGATTTTTTTTTCCCCCTATTTTGTTAGAGTAAACATGTTTAGTTGTTGTGCACTCCTGTATGCTACAAATAAATGAATAAAAGAAAGGTTGGGAGAAAAACAGACCTGGAAAATAGGTGAGGAATAGTACGGAGGAGAATAGAAGGAGATGAGAAGCCCTAGAATTGCGCAGGTGGGGAACCGACATGGCAAGAAAAAACGGGGGTGTACTCAGGTAGTGATTAATTGAGGAGTAACTGTATCATCCAAAATGTCGAATGAAGGGAAGGAATATGGTTATGGATGAGGAAACGACGACGTTGAAGAGATAGAGGTCTAGAAGGAAGGGGGAAATGCAGAAAGATGAAGGGTATGGGTATGGGGGCTATGGCGATTGGCGAGGGAAGAGGGAGAATGGTGGTGTGCCGGTGACCGGGTCGCAATGCGTTGGCACAACACAAATGGCATCTGAATCTGAATCTGAATCTGATTCTGATTCTGATGTGGTGGCTGTGGGTGTGCGCGCAACATCCGCGTTGTGCTCCGAACAAAAGAAACGATGCTTCCGTGCCACGTCATATTGGCGGCAAAAGTGCCCCTTGACCAACCATCGGAATTGGATTGGTGTGATTGTGAGACCAAAACTACATTCTATGGTCTGTTATAAACTCCAACTTATGTCTAGTGTCTAGAGCCTCGACTCAGCAGGCTAACTCTTATTTATTACGATGCTACTTTCGAAATCTTATTCGATGAGAGACTTCGTGCATGCTTGGAAACCCGTTTGGCACGTCAGAATTCCTTCTTTTTTTTTTTTTTTTCTTTTGGATGTTTGATTTGTAATAATTAAAATTAATTATGGCCTTGAAATTAATTTTGAATAAAAGTTAAATATTATTGTTTTTAGAGTCAGCATAGTAAATTATCAAAATTATATCTTGTATTAAATTATCAAATATAAATTATTTTATTTTAAAATTAATTCTAATCAAACTAATTTCATCTAAAATCAATTATATAAAAGTAAAAACAAACACAATATTCAATCAGTTGTGATAGATTTTAAGCCAAAGTGGAGTGGAAATCTCAAGGACCAAGGGAGGCAAATGCATCATGCTAATATGGGACATGACCTAAGGCTGTTTGGAAAACAACTTATAAGTTGACCCAAAAAACAAATAACTTATAGTAACATATCGGTTTTTTGTTCAAATAATGATTTGAAAAAAAAATTATAAGAAAAACGCTTTTATTCAAATTGTAATTTGAGATGTTTTAAATGAAGAAAAATAAATATACTATTAGTCTAATTGAATTGAATCTTAAATATTTAAGTTGTTTATGATTAAAAAATAATTTAATTTTAATACACTATCAATATAAAAATATTTCATATAGATATTTAATTATATATTATTAAATTAACAAAATATTTGATTTAACTACCCACTATTTTAAAAATCTTATAAATAGAAATATGTGATTGGATAATAGTGTAAAAATATTACATTAAAATTAATCTATTAAAAAATAATATTTTTAGCTAAAAAATAAATAAAATTCACATAATTTTTAACATAGAATAATAAATAAATAAAATATTAAAAAGCTTTAGTGTTCCACAAATATTTGTCTAATGGTACAACTGACAGTGAGAATCTCAAACTAAAATGAGTAAAACTTCTTCCCAAAATTTGTTAATTTTTTTTCACTCCTAATTTCTGTATTTTTACTTTATTATTTTAAAATCTTGACAAATTATTTTGACACATTTATTATATTTTGCAAAGTATTCTAACCTTTTTTTTTGGTCGTGTTAAAAAAAGAAAAAGTATTCTAACTTGGTATGAATATTGTAAAATGAGAAATGATATTTTGCCCACCCTTCATTCGACATATACGGTTGACACCGTATAAAATAGTGAGAAAAGGACAAAAAAGAGTGACGTGCAGCAGGTTGTTATACGATGGGTCTAGGATGGTTAGCGGGATGGGTAATTTGAATTTAAAAAACATAAAAATTTTAACACCTAAATTCACGCCTTCTAGGAGGGGATTACCTCACGTCTCCTGCTACCACAGTTAGCATACACAATCTCATATCTTGTCCCCAAATTTCAACCACCTCTTCTTCTACCAAACTCCTCAACCCAACTCCAAAACCAACCCCATCTCTTCCTCATCTCTCCCCTTCACCAATGAATCTCTGTTGCGATGCAGAGGAAGAAATTACTTTGTTCCCAAACACATCCGCATCAATCTGGAAACGAGCATCAATGACAGCAGTTGTTGTTGGCGTTGGCGGCAGAAGAGGAGGCGGTGACAGCAACGCCATTGTTTCCATTGACAATTCTCATTTCCCTTTTGATCCCATCTCAACGTATTAGCGAAAAGAGGAGGCTATGCTAGGCTTCTTTACTTATACACTCTCTCTATCTTTCTCTCATAATCACATCTTTATGTGTTATGTCTGGATTTGCTGTTAACTTGTTACGTTCTTCATGCAAAATTGAAACCTTGTTATTCCTACAATGCAAGTTTATTAATGGGTCTCTGTCTAGTCATCTTATTATATTTTTTCAAGATCCTTCTATTATTTGCTTTGCAAACATGCCACTTTAAGAGCAATCCTTTTCTGAACCAATACATGTTCTAAACTAAATAAACCAATATAAATAATTTAGTGTTCTAAACCAATATAATTTTAAGTAGCAGATGCTTGACAGGTTTGAATGGTGGGCCATGGTTTATGCTATACTTGAAGTTGTTGGTTGACCAAATGCCATTTACTTGGATTGTTAGGTGATAAATGATCATATACTGATTAGCGTTTGGGAGGAAACTGGACATGAGTATGCTGGTAGGGATATGCTTGAACCATATGAATATGATATTCCTATCTTGTTTCTGGTCCTGGTTGTATTCCCTTTGGTGGTTTATATCTTACTTTTAACTCACTGCTCCAGATGCAAGTCTGTTAGATATTGGTAATTCTTTTAACCAAGTGTATCTGCAAATTTGTTTTTCATTTTCCCTTGTCAATTTCTGAATTACATTATGTGGAAGCATGCTTTGAACACTTGGAGTACCTGCCTAAGGAATAATGACAAATGTCTGGAAACTAGATGTATAGTTTTATACTCTGTCAATTTAAAAGTAAACTATATTGTGTCAAGTGCAACAAACAATGATGAAAGTGTAGATGAATTTGAAAAAGATAATGCTACTAACACAGGAAATGTAGTCAAAGGAGGAAATTATCGTTCTGATGAAGCAGCACACTATGAATGCTCTTCTAAGATGATTATTAAAGGAAGTGTGAAGGCTAAAAAGATATCACATCCTTGCAAGACCAAGTGTTCTAAATCACCAAAGTCAACATTAAAGATATCAACGGACTTTTGTTGCTTAGAAAGAGAAGGGAAAGTTGCAGATGAACAAAGTTAGTGCGAAAGATTTTTGTTTTTCATATTTTCATATTAATGTAAATGATTTGTATAATCTGAGTTCAGTAATGATTCCATGTTCATTACTTGCCCTTTTGTCACCATTATTTTTTAAAAACTATAAATCTATATTCATTACACGTGGGGAGTAAGTAGCAAAGCCTAAGTGAGGACCTGCATTTGGTTGGTAACTTAACCCAAAAAGCTAGTAACTTTAGTTCAATAAGTTAGTAACCTTTGTAAAAAGCTGGTAATTTATCAGTTAGTTTATGTCTTGGTTCTATTGGCCTTAAGAATGGATTACTGCATACAAATCACACTCATTCATGCTAGATTGGTAAGGGAAGTCTCATCCCCATGTGGGGAGTGAGTAACAAAGCCTAAGTGAGGACCTGCACTTGGTTGGTAACTTGTCCTAAAAAGCTGGTAACTTTAGTTCAATAAGCTAATAACTTTTGTAAAAAATTGGTAACTTATCAGTTAGTTTATGTCTTGGTTTTATTGGACTTCAGAATGGGTTGGTGCATCCAGCCCACATTCATTCATGCTAGATTGGTAGGGAAGCCTCATTCCCATGTGGGAAGTAAGTAGCAAAGCCTAAGTGAGGACCTGCACTTGGTTGGTAACTTGACTCAAAAAGCTGGTAACTTTAGTTCAATAAGCTAGTAACTTTTTCCCAAAACTGGTAACTTATTAGTTGGTTGATGTCTTGGTTTTATTGGCCTTGAGAATGGATTAGTGCATACAAATCACACTCATTCATGCTAGATTGGTAAGGGAAGTCTCATCCCCATGTGGGGAGTGAGTAGCAAAGCCTAAGTGAGGACCTGCACTTAGTTAGTAACTTGATCTAAAAAGCTAGTAACTTTAGTTCAATAAACTAGTAACTTTTGTAAAAAATTGGTAACATTTATCAGTTATATTATGTCTTGGTTATGTTGGCCTTGAGAATGGATTAGTGCATACAAATTACACTCATTTATGGTAGATTGGTAAGGGAAGTCTCATCCCCATGTGGGGAGTGGGTAACAAAGTCTAAGTGAGGACCTGCACTTGGTTGGTAACTTGACTCAAAAAGCTGGTAACTTTAGTTCAATAAGCTAGTAACTTTTTCCCAAAACTGGTAACTTATCAGTTGGTTGATGTCTTGGTTTTATTGGCCTTGAGAATGGATTAGTGCATACAAATCACACTCATTCATGCTAGATTGGTAAGGGAAGTCTCATCCCCATGTGGGGAGTGAGTAGCAAAGCCTAAGTGAGGACTTGCACTTAGTTAGTAACTTGATCTAAAAAACTAGTAACTTTAGTTCAATAAACTAGTAACTTTTGTAAAAAATTGGTAACATTTATCAGTTAGTTTATGTCTTGGTTATGTTGGCCTTGAGAATGGATTAGTGCATACAAATCACACTCATTTATGGTAGATTGGTAAGGGAAGTCTCATCCCCATGTGGGGAGTGAGTAACAAAGCCTAAGTCTTATCCACCTCATTATTGCTTTTCTTAATAGCTTAAACAAAAGAAACAGACTTTTTTTCTATCAGATTCACAACTTGAAATGCATGAAGTAAGCCAATTTTTTAAAATACAATCACTAGTACAGTGTGCTGTGAAAATTAGCACAAAACTCATAGTTACCAATTGTTGTAACAAGGTTACCAACTGAATGTACAATAATAAAAAGTTACTTGTTTAGTGTTGCGCTAATTCCATCTTGTATTTAGGTTCACTAGAGCAAATTTTACTGCCAATGGACTACATGTTAGCTATAAATATGCGACTAAAATTGATCGTTGCATAACCTAATCTTTAATACACGATTGGTGCATAAAAATGTCAATAGTATATTTCACGAAACATGTGGATTATATAATAGTGTTTACAAAAATATTATCTACCATATACTACTACCTAATGTACATAATTGTCAACCAATTACATTAAATTACATTATTAAAAAAATACATTATACCAATATTTTCTTTTTCAAGTTTAGACAAATACACCTTTAATAATTTGATCCTTGGAGAATTATTTTAAACTTTACAATGACATTTCTCAATTAGAAACAAATTGAAACATAAGTTCATTGACTGCCAACTTACCAGCATCAACATTTTGTTATATGAAACTTGCATAGTTTAAAAACCCAAAGGGGAGAAAAGAAAGTACAAATAACATTGATATATTTCTTTGTATCAAAAAACAATTAAAAAATAAAAACATTGATATATTTCCATTAATTAAAATTTAACCCATCATTCATATTCATAAAATATACACAAGTTGTTGAAATAAAACATCCCCTTCTCTTTGATCATAAACCATCCTCATCATTTCAAAATATGAAAATAAGGGATCATGTACATGGGAATCACCAATAAAAATTCTCCAAGGTTTTATAAACTTAACCAAGCAGTGACTTTGAACTTAATCCCAAGTCATTGAGATCATAGAGTTGGCAAGCCCTAATTCCTCAAAGGTTGAATTCCTTTCATAGTCCAGAACTTTAGATGCTCCAAAAATTACTTGTGCTAATCTGAATGACCTTGTCTCATCTTCACCCAGTTGAGCAACAATGAATGACCACATCAACATCAAGAGAAACAAAAATAATATTACACTTGGACTTAGGATTCCATCAATGAATGGTCACTATAGAAACCACAACCAAAAAAATGAAAAAAATAAGCAAATAATAAACTTCAAAATCATTATTTCAAATATTAGCCATTGAGGACACATACCTGAAGTATATCCTTGAGATGCTTCTTACTAAGTTTGTTTTGCTTGCGAAGTAGTTCAATTCTTCCTCTCATTTGTGGGTGCTCAACCGCAAAGTATTAATTAAGACAAGTCTATTGAAAACATATACATCAAATCTCTTTAACATTCATTAATTTATAGATGCAAATACTTACTCCAAGGCACCAAATATGACCTAAAAAAATAGCAATCAACTGCAGAATCACACATAAAATTGGCAACACAAAAAGGTACAACAAGCCCTGATATCTACTTGTTTGTAGATGGTACTATTACAAGCAACACTTGTGTTCACTACCACTTCCCTAAATGCAATTTGAAAAGGAGACAAGCTAAAACTTCATAAAATCCTTTTGGGTAATATTTATATAGTTGTTTAAGTACAAAGAACAACTTTCAAGCATGTTTCCAAAGATATTCATTGAGTGCCAAAGGAATGCTTCATTTAAAAATGATCAAGAAGACTTGCCAAAACCCCTGCCATCACATAAATGTCCATTTAGAAATCCAGCTCTAATATTTGAATACACAGATACAAGAAATGATTGCTCCATTGCATTTTCCATTGCTTCAATTATTATGTTATTTTCCTACACAAGGTTATTAGACAATAATTTGTCATATCTAAGTCATTGAATCCTCCTTATTACTTGCATCTTTTTCTTTTCAATTTTCCTTTTCTGATGCATCTACCCAAATGCCCTGCAATATCCAATTTTCTAAATACTAGAGCAACAAAGGAAATAGCAAGTAGTGGAGAAGTAAACATTATGACAATAAAAAATCCTACGCGTTCAGGGTTCATCCCTTGAGAAAGATTCCTTGACAACAGCATTAATTGATTTATTCGCTATGTTGCATGGCATGAGTATAAATCCATTCTAATGGTTATACAGTTCATACTAACTACTTATATGATATAAAAACTCTTTTCCATAAAATAAATACTAAAGGCAGCATATTTGAACAATCTTAGCTCTCCTACATTTACCAGTAATAAGTTCTTTGTCGCATGTTATTGAAATGATAGCTTGGCTTCTAATTCTAGAGACAGAAAATGATATTGTTTGGGGGAATTGCCACTCTTCAGTAGACACAGTTGGCACTTTAAACATGCGCATAAATGTACCATTACTAGAGCCTGATGTTGTTTTTCCATGTTGAAAGAGGAAAGGAGTACCCTGACCATCAGGTGTATTGGGCTGCCACTTGTGTTGTGCAACATGAACTGCTGGTGCATTCATATCAACAATCACAACCGTATCCGAAGATGCATGAATGGCGGCTGCAGGAAGATTGCAGCGTTCAGGTGATGGAATAGCATATGGTTTGACTTCTTTTGGGTTGTGGAATATTGTTTAGTACAAAAAGAAATATATGCACTATCATTAAAATCACTTGCACTTATCATCAACAACTGAGG
Source organism: Pterocarpus santalinus (assembly GCA_031439595.1). Classification (NCBI taxonomy): domain Eukaryota; kingdom Viridiplantae; phylum Streptophyta; class Magnoliopsida; order Fabales; family Fabaceae; genus Pterocarpus; species Pterocarpus santalinus. Next base: position 68,902,042 of record CM062532.1, read on the forward strand.
AAACATGAAGCAATTGAAGAGCATCTCAACAACACTTCATTATAGAGGTTTTGGCACAAGTTACATACTTAATATTTAAAAACTTCTTGTTGCTTCATTGAGAATAGTAACACTTTCATGAAAAGTAATAGTCATAGCTTTTTAAAGATTAATGGCAACAAATATTATTTTATAATGTCACCCAAAAATAAGAAAATTTATTTAGATCTAATGTGCTGCAATACCCTAAATAGTCAACATATTTCCTCCAAAAGCTATTAGTGAGTAGTTTAAGTGAAAAATTTTAACAACTGAGTTTTCATAAGATGTGGAATACAGCATGATATACGAGATCATCCAACAACATGCATAGCAAAAAAAGCTGAATCAACCAGTAGAAAAAATCATCTCAAGGATTATTAGACTAAAATTGCAGGCTATGTGAAGTCAAATGAGCTCACCCATCTTGTTGTGAATAATACTTTTAGTGAATGCTGATGCACCTTCCAAGGAAAGTAAAACATTTGAATACAGTGTACATATCATTTGCCTTTTAGACCCACAAGGGCACAAATATCTAGAGCAACTTTCTCAAACATACATGCATGCATTACCCAGATGAGTAACAGAAAATCACACTAGGTTTTTTAAATGATAAAAGGCAAAAATATCAATCTCAAGTATTTAATGGGCCAGAGGTAATTTCATTGCAGGGGAAAATATAGGAGTAATTTCATGGGCTAGAAGATTAGTGCGTTCATACCAATTCTATATATGACATTTATTTAGAACACTGACATAACATTTATCCCTTTTAACTCCTACTAAAGCCCTTGAATTTTATCAAGAAGAAATATTGGACTTGTGAGTGTTACATTAATCAAGTATAGGAGTCGATTTGGCGTTCGCAAAGCGAGGCAAAGCTCGACTTCGACCTCCATTGGAGAATGAAGATGAGAGACGGAGCATGGGAGAAGGAGGAAGGGTTGTTAGGAGGAGAGGCTGATGTGATGTGGTTTGGAAGAGGGATCTTCGGCATGATCGAACTAGCAGAGAAAAGCGGCGACGGCGGCACCACCAACGGTGGCGGTGGCGGTGGCGGTGATGTTGTTGCAATGGCGACCTTCCTTGAGTTCTTCCTTGTCTTTGATCTTGACTTCGATTTTCATTAGTTTTCTCCTCAGCATTTTTGTTGGTAGCAAGGGATGTGAATATCTGAGAGCGAGGCTTAGAAGCGGGATTGAGAAATGGGAGAAAGGTCAGGGATTGAAGTTTTTTAAAATAAAATCAAACACTATTCCATGCTACACCCATCATATACTAACCCATTGTAACTCAATCCCTTCATACAGTAATGTTGTCGTTTTCCTCTATTTTCTACGGTGTCAACCGTATATGTTGCCAAAAGCGTGGGCCAAATAACGCTACTCTTGTAAAATAGGCTCTGAACTTTAGGTAGAGGCAGGCGGAGACAGCGACCCGACCATGAGTGATCGATTCAGCGCCTTACTCGCCGGAATCATGAACTTAGCCATGGTGCCAAAGGCCCGGGGCGAAGCAAGTCATCTAGCAATCAGAATCAATACTATATGTCACTATCACGATCCACAGCAAAAAGAAAAATAAGAGTAAAAGAGTATATCCAAAGCAGTAGGCAGATGTATAAAAAGACAAATGTTATTTGAGCTCCAGCTTTTTAGTTTTTATGCTGACTCACTTCTATCTATTATTGGATAGAATGAATATCTCATTTGATTTAGATCTCACATCCTATCTATATTAAAACTATCAACCTTATATTCTTCATAAATGTTGTCGTCAACTAGGGGCGGTCTTAGCTGTTACTTTATCCTCGTATATCTAATGGTAATGACGGATATTGGAATAGTAGAGATTGAACAAGATTCTTCCATTTTGCACTCGATTAAAGCTCCATCCATTTCCCATCGCCACACACGAATAATTGGTCAAATTATTCTGCTACAATGAGACTATTTTCCCAGTGCACTTGTAACTTATGCCAAGTGAATGACAACTATATCCTCTAAATAGGAAAGTATTCCCTGTTTGTAGATTTGGTATCTTCTTCGCTTAACTATTGCTCATTGCTGCGTTGGCACTTGGCAGTGTTGGTCTTCTTGTATCATTCATTTTATTGCGCTCGATGAGCGTATACATCGAATACAGCACAACACAAACGCGTTCACTAGGGACTAATACCCTCCACTATACTTCAAAAAGCAAGGACAAAACCTTCTTCTTCCTCTAAGTTGAATTTAATTTTATAATTAGCACGTGCTTGATTTCATTAATTTTCACGCAAAAACAACTTTTCAACTAAAAGCGTTCTTTGCAACATTTCTCTGAACATAAAATAAATTAAGACAGGCACAACAACTTGTTCCTTCCTCAAATATAAATCAATGCAACCTTGAGAATCATTTATGACCTTTTTCTATCAAAATTTGTTTTGAGAAACAAATTTATCATCCCAAAAACCGCAATTCACTAATTAAAAAAAGCCCGCTCATTTACACTTGGAGCTGAATAGATTCTCTGAAATTCTCACACTGTAACCCGGGGGGTGAGATCTGAAGGGTCTAATTCAAGTTAATTGGAGTCAACTTGCGAAGACTTTGGTTTCTAACTGGTAGGCCTTGGTGAAGAAGGATGGCCAACATAGGTATGTAGCCATTATGCTGCTAACAGTTGCTGCACCAATCAACATATTCATGACCACAATCTGTAGCTGAATGGCTTCCAATGGGGAAGCCCCTCCCATAATGAGACCAGTCATTGCCCCAGGAAGGGATATTAGACCCACCGTTTTTGTGTTGTCTATAACCGGAGAAAGTGCTATGATCAGAGCCCTTTTCAATTGCTGTTGCGAAGCTTGCCTTGGGGTTGCACCAAGAGCCAATGCTGTCTCAACCTGTAATAAGAAGCCACTGATTCATTGACCACTTTTAAGTCACCCGTGGTTGTATTACCAATATCACATGATTTGTTATGTAGTAGTTGCATTAATGATTATGCCAAAGTTGAAAGAAAAAACTTACATATAGTTACTTATATCTAGTTTTAAAATTAAGTTATGACATGTAAATATTTTTCCAATCTAGCAGCACATGTTAACAGGGTTTTTCTTTTGGTAGGCACGTGTTAACAAGAGTTTTAATATACATGACAAGTTTAAAAATTAAATAGTACAAAGGAATTAGTCAATGAGACCAAGTTTTGTCCTTCTTAATAAAATAATGTAGTGTCTACAACCTGAGAAAGAAGCGCTAGAATAACATCAATATTTATTACATGATAAATTAGTAAAATGAGAAACGGTCAATTTTGTTTTATCCGAAAATAAATATATTTAAGTTTTTATTTGATTTGATTTAGAACGGAAACTTTTCTCCAGTTTCACAAGTCAAACCAATTCTTAATTGTCACTTACAAGCAGAGCATTTCATTTAAAAACAAGTTGATTTATATCTTATGACTTTCTAAACCAAGAACTCATGTTTATTACACTGCAGAGGAATACAAGGTGAAGGCATACCAAGTTCATTTGCGTTTTAATGTCGTCGCGGAGTCTTTTCATCGTAACTCCAGTTACAGTCATGGAGTTCCCAACCATCATGCCTGCAATAGGGATGATATATCTGGGAGTGAAAGGGAACACGCTCAGCAATACCAGCACGAACATAGTCACCGCAGTTCCAGTGAGAATGGAAGCACCAGCCACATACTTTGCACGAGGGACATGTTTGGCACGCTGACCTGCTGTATAGCCAGCAACAGACACCTGCAGGGGAAGAAGATTATATAATTTATAGTGTACTGTCAAATGAAAATACTTTGGGATAGAGCCTCTAAGATCTTCAATTCAATGTTATGGACGTGATTTCTATTGCTTGAAATCACCTAGCTGGGGGCCTTCAAAACATCATTGAAAGTCAAAACGTTGAAGAAGGAATCAATCACCTATGGTCCAACATTTAATTTAAACAACCAAAGCCCGGATGATAATTAATTTATCAATAGAAACAACAAAAAAACTAACGCCACATCTTCAATCAAGTGCCTAAAACGTTCAAAACAAAGAAAAGCTCCCTTAGATATATTATAGAAAAGTGCCTTTATTTTAGATTCAGAGCACTTAATAATTAAAAACTCCCTGAAGCAGCTTTTAGAAAAGTGGCTATTTCTCAAAATTAAGCTGGTACTATATATACTGAATATTATGGAACATGAAATTAATTTAATGGGTAGGTAAGAACGAAGAAGAGAGACCATGAAAAGGTATGCTAGAATGATCCATCCAGCGTTGTCCTGGTTGAATATGAACTCCAACACAAACCCAATAATAGAGAGCTGAACAAACGCCCTGATGATGGCAACGACCATCTCTCCCTCCAGCCCCAGCTTCTGGGAGAACGACAACCCCACGGCCAGCAGCACCACCGCAGTGGCAGCCACCGGCTTCAACATGCCCTTCAGGAACTCAACCATCCATGACAAGTCCATGCCCATCAACGGCACCTGCTGCTGCTGAAACAACGTGTGGTTCTGGTGAACCATGGTTTTGATGAAGAAGGATTCCATGGTGAGTATATACGCCAAGCCACAAAGCGTTGCTTTGCTTTGCTTTGCTTTATTCACAATTTATGAAGGCGATAGATCACAGAAACGGCCTTCCCCTCAATGCGAGTCATCCCGTGGAGTCACTACTCGCGTGACAGACAATAGATTCAGCAGTATCTGTCATTTTCTCATATGGTAATCAAGGACCCTTTTTAATTGGTTTCGTTAATCAATTGATTAATCATAACTAAGTAATAATACCACAGAAAATGAATGAATTGATTTTTAATAAGTAATTTTCCGACATTGTACCAAAAAAATAAATTATTTTCCGACATTAACGGGACGTACGTACGACCAAGGACGGTAACGGAAACGGTAAGGCGGGGTGGGTTAGTTGGGGCCTGTCCCGTGCTACTGTAATCATTTGGGGGAGGCGCCGTTGTCTGATTTATCCTTTGCTAACTACACGTCAGTGAGACTTGGACAATATGTATTATTGCTTTTGGCTTGGGTTTTGTTGATTCTCTTTGCCTCTTTTTTTTTTTTTTTTTTTGTAAATACTTTGGCAATGGAATATGTGGAAGTGTCGTGGCTGCTTGTCATTGGTCCTATGGTCTATCACTCTATGTGACATGTTGGCTGGTTGCAGTCCTTGCATTGTGGCTTAGGTACGGTACGGGCACATGTCGATCGTCATCTCATACCTTCTATTACATGTGGTGTCGCATGCTTTGATTTCTTTTAACCAGAATTAAAAAAATATAACAAAAAGATGGTTGTAATTAACTATAATCCAAAATAGGGATTTATTTCGTGAAATAACGTCATTCCTTACATCATTGTCAATTATCAATTGCACAATACTTATATCAAATTTTTTATACTTATTTCAATTAATTCTCATATCAAATAAAATTTTATTTATATGTATTAATAATATAAAATTATTTTATACTATCATCCAATTATATATTGTTATATATATAAATATATATGATCCTTATTTTTACTATTCCAAAAATTTTATATTAGTAATACATATAAATTAAACCTAATCAAATAATAATATACAAATACTTTCTTAAAATGAGTAATTTAAAGCTTAAATATATATATTTTTTTCAAAAAAAATATTTATTTATTATTATTTGATTTAAAAATAAAAAAAATAGATACAAAAAACTTGACCTAAATTTTTTCCTTATCAGCTTAAGTTTCAGATTTTTAAAAATCCAGTAAAACTCTTTTTGTGTTCTTTTTGTGACATCCAGTATTTTGAGTTAAATTTACTTTGACAAACGTGCTTGAAAAAAAAAAAATTAGAGAAACGCTGTTTAGGCCGTTGTGTTCGTTTGTGATCTTGATTCGTCATCAAATTGTCCATGTAACGGTAGAAATAATTGGGTTTAACCAAAGAAAAATGTTGGCTTAAGGTCTTATGTCTCGCAGCACTTATAACATTCTGAATATATGCATTCAGAAAACAGTATAAGACTAACGGCAGTGGTATAAATCTGAATATGTGTGTTTAAATGAGTGTAAATAATATTATTCTTATGCTTTGTTTAGTACTATAGAGGGAAAAAGGAAATACTGAATATAATAAAGGAGGAATTATAGAAAAGGAAAAGACATGAAAGAACAACAGTTCTATTGAGTACGAAATGGGTAGTAGAGTGGTTGATCAAGAAGTAAGAGTCTCTGCGAGCCCTTGGTCTGCAATTAGCAATATACATAGATATGATGAAGCTCTAAAAGAGATCTTGGAGAAAGGTATAAGGTGGAAACCTGGTGATGGTAGCAAGATTTTGTTTTGGGAAGATGTGTGGTGTGGGGATACTGCTTAAGTAAATTTATTTCCAAGACTGTATTCTATTTCCTCACAAAGAAGCACAAAGGTGACAGAATGTGGTATATGGGATGAGGAACAATTGAGATGGACATTGAGGTGGAGAAGAAGTTTGTTTGAATGGCAATTAGAACAGGCTGCAGAATTAATGTCATTGTTGACAAGAGGTGACTCTTGGCATGGAGGGCCAAGATAAATTATGGTGGAATTTTGATAAGCAGGCATTTTTTTCAGTTTCCTTCTATAAGGCAGTTGAGATGGCTCACTTAGAGGACAATAGTCATGACATGATGTTAAAACAAGTCTGGGAATGTGCAGCGCCTCCTAGAGTCAAGGTGTTCAAGTGGCTTCTTCTACAGGGTAGATTGAATATTAGGGACAAATTACAAAAGATGACGATCATATCAGATGGTGAGATCAAATGTGTTCTCTGTGGACAGCATGAAGAATCAGTAGGTCATTTATTTATATCTGTGAATTTGCTTGGTCATTATGGGCGGAATGTCTAAGATGGGGAGGAGTATGTTCAGGTTTTCACAATGATACCAGCATCTTCTAACAGAACTGGGGTCAGACAGCAACATTCCTAGAAGACCATGGTTGGTTATCTTTGATGCAGTTACTTGGACTATTTGGAACACAAGGAATAAAATCATTTTCGACAAAGCTACCATATCCATACAAGATGTTTGGTGGAATATTAGATGCAGGGCAAAGGAATGGTACAGTAACTAGTTTAGTCCACGACATACACAGCAGAAGAATTTGAAAGGAAGCATGGCAGATTAAACCAGCTCAAGCAGCGTTGAGGGGTTTATGCTATAGCTGTCAAGGAACATTTCAAATCAAGAAGCTTTCTACAGAAGTGGTTATGTTCTTATTTTGTATTGACACAGCTGATTATGCTGTACATTTTACTCTGGTCATGCTGTTTTAGATGCTTTGGATATGTTGTATCCTTGCTCCTCCCTATGTTTGCTGGAAGTCTCGAGCGTCTGTTTGGAATTATCAAAAAAAAAAAAAAATATCAATCACAAGAGGTTTGAATATGAAGTTAAAAGAGAGGAAAAAAAAAAAAAGTTAACTACAAAAACACAAAACATGAATGAGACTCATGAATTCGTAAGCCGTTTCATTCTTACTATTTAGCATTTTTCATGAAAGAGATGTCACTTTCCTTATCTGATATCATCTAATGTAAAATGATAAATGCTTCCTTTTTTTTACTTAATTTCATCCAAAAACACTTAGAAATGTTTTGAATTAAAAAAATGCACGTAAATATTTGATGTATAGACAAAACACATTCTTTCATATATGAAAAAAAAAAAATGGAGTAAACTGCTTTGACTTTTACACAAAACAGAACATCATAGCAAATCTTGATGATACCATTATAGTAATGTAATTCACCCGGTACAAAAACAATACCAATCACCAGTTCTAAATCGAACTTTTGAACTTCCCTAGGAACCAATTCCATAACTACAAAACAACCATGATCCCCACGGCTACAACACAATTTTGAATTTCCATCAGCTCCAATTTCCTAATTGCTCTTTCAGCTGAGCAATTTCAAAATCAGCTAATTTCTTGGTGTGCCAATACTGGTGTTACATGCTATGTAAATTGCAACTGATATCTACAAATCTACAAATTTTCAACTAAAGCCTCTAGTTATCAAAGCATAGTCTACTTTCCTTTTGTTGCCCTTCTTTTGATTTGGGGAGTTTGTGAACGAGCAGCACTCTTCCCAGATTTATGAGCATATTTCTTGCCTTTCCTAACAATCCTCTGTGCCAATGCCTTAAGCGGAACTGTAACATCCAAAGGAAGAAGCACCTCTTCCAACTCCTGCCAATCAAGATCTTCTGAGTCACCATCTTCATAGAGAACCCTGTACCAACCAGATTGTTTGTCAAACTCCATTACTGTACCTGAGTAATACCTTCCCATAAACCACTTTCGAACCTCCCTCCCTTCAAACCATTCACCCAAACCCAAAGCTGTGCGCGTTTCTTTTACCATGCTTGAAGCATTATGGAGAGGGAGAGTGCTGTCACTAGGGATTATGTTAGGCAACCCATTGATTACAATAGCAGGCTCTCCTGGTAACTCATAAACCCCTGCCGCTGAAGCATTTGATCCTTGCTGATTTCCTTTCTCTTCCATTCTGCAACAAAACAGCACATATATGAACATGAGGAAATGATAATGATAATCTTCCAGCATTATTAAATATGAAATGATAATCTTAAGCCAACAAAGCTACTCTCTACACTCCACAGCTTTGTTGAGATTGTAGCTCAGATCAAGCTTCATGAAGATGAAGGAACACAAATTACTGTTTGAGTAAATTAATCAAAGAACTGAACTAATCATACAAGAGGTTTGAGCTCCAGCAAAATTCCCAATGAGATGTCTTGTTCCATAGCGTAAACAGTGTGTTCTGACACGTTTACTCACAAGTTAGAATATTTTTCATGTTAAATAAACAAATAAAAACTAGGCTGTTGCAAGTGTGCAAGCAACTAACAAGAACAAAGCTTACGTCAAGAACCTAAAAAGGAGTCAAATCAACCAAGTCACCATATTGATTTTACCGTCACAAGAGAGCCTTCAATATCTTGCACGGATACGGGTCGCACTGGGTACAAAATTTAATTACTCATTCAGATTTTAAAGAACAAAGAATTAGAACAACAATACTACTCCAGAACACTCAACATGAACAACCATGAACAAATGGCAGCAACAACATAAACAATCGCTCAAGTACTCAACAAATCTCAAGCTATTTCCAGAAATAATTGCAGCAAAAAAAATTATCAACACAGAACAAAACTCAGGGACAGAATATGGGTACCTCACAAGTCACCAAATTCTGAAAAATAAAATAAAATGGCAGAATATCAGCTCTAGGTGGGTCGCCGGAGAGAGAAAGTGCCGTCGCCGCTGTGTTGGGTTGTGAGAACTAGGAACGGCTGATGGATCGCAAATGACAAAAAAATATAAGAGAAATAGGAGAAAAAAGAGAGAAGAAGATCAGAGAAGGAGGGGAGGAAGGTTTCTGATTTTGGTTATATGAAAAATTAAAAAAAAAAAAAACAAAGAAAAAAAGAGAGAGTAAATAGAAGAAACCTCTTTCAGATTTTTTAGAATGACACTTAGTCTGATTCTCGGATAAAAATTGCCTAACAAAATATTTTCACTTATTTAACAACAATTAATCCAAAAATCCTTTTAAAAAAATTTTAACCAACCTTGGCTTACATAAGATGTGTTTGGTTTAATTTATTTTCATAAAAATTGATTATTTAACTAAAAAAATTATTTTTATAGAAACTATTTATTTTAATTTTTAGTCAAAATTTTAAAAAATTTATTTTTAATTTTTGAACAAAAATTGAAATAAATAACTTTTGTAAAAAGTAATTTTTTTATTGGTTGAAAAATTATTTTTTGCCCAAAAAAACCTTAGCCAAATGCACCAATAACTTATTTTTCAATCACCACTTACTTTCAGTGGTCTTTATTATATCTCTTACAAAAAAACTCTCATAAAATAAGATGAAATTCTTTTATCATATAATTTTTTTTATATTCTCATTCTTTTAACAATTGTTTTCTATTTTTTAAAAATTTTATATGCCTTTTATTTTCTAAATTTTTTTACCTCTTAGATACTTTAATAAGTCGCGTATTTAAGATATATCTAGCCTTACTTGCTCTACATCTCGCCATACCCCATTTGTTTCAAGAAAAGAAAAATTCACATGTACGTACCGGACATACTTGTACCAAAAACGTAACCATATAGGTACTTTTCCCAAAATAAAGTATCCATATCTATACTTAACTTATTGTTTGAATCAAATACATTCTTGAAGAATTCCTGAATTCAAGTAAAAAAAGTTGAAATCCTGAGAGCAATTAGACCTACAAGAGGAAAATATGTCCCTAGGATTTGGGATTTTCTATTCTCCTATTTTCTTTTCCCTCCCAAAGTAAGCTCTTTCTTGTGTGTGAATCTATAGGTATGTTTGTGAGTTGAGGTTTTGAAGAAGAAAAGAGGGAAGGAAAGGATTTGAAGAATAACTATGATTCTTTTTTTACCTTTTATACATTTCCATTTCCTCTCTTTCTTTACAAAACCTTAACTCACAAATACACTCTAAAGGAAAAAGAATGTGATATTGTATAGTATCACAAAATACTATTGATATCTTTTGATTTGGCAAGTATATGAGATAAACCAAAGAAAGGAATTGCTTACTTCTGCAATGTCGTACCATGTATCCAAATATATATTGGGTTCCAAAATGCACTATTTGTTGCTCCTCGCAATCATGGCCTCTCATCATTGTAACAAAATGGAGGTTGCAACTCTAAAAACCCTAGCATGGAGGAGGAAGAAGATGAGGGAATGCAATTTGGTCTAACGCATTGTTCCACTTTGTATTGGTTTTCTTTTTCTTTTTTATACTAAAAATTCATCATTTTTCTATTGAAAATTGATTTAATGCTAGATTTTGCTTTTTAACTTCGTTAATCAAGTATAAGCATACACTGAATTCTTTTTAAGGATTTAATTTATATATATTAATAGTGTAATTTTTTTTATATTATCGTTCAATTAAATCCTTCCATTTGCATGACTCTTTGAGTAGTGGGTATGAAAATCAAACATATTTGCTGATGTAGTAATATATAATTGAATGATATTATAAAAAAAAATTTACACTAGTAATACATCAAAATTAAACTCCTCTTTTAAATATATAAATCATCAATACCCAGCGTTTGTTAAATTGAAAGTAATTTATTTAAATTAGATTAGTTTACTATAAGAATAAAACTCTTTGATCAATAATTTTTTTTATTGACAAGATTCAAATTCGAAATTTTATAAAAATAATTTTTGTATTATTTGATCAAACCAAATAGTGATAACATACATTATTGGTTAATAATATCTCTTAGTTTGATAATCTTGTAGGATTAATACATCTTACTACTACTTACTATTTCATCTAACTCTTATTGATTAATAATACTATATCTAATCACTAGATTTGAAGCACCAAAATACATAAATCAATGTTAATAATGTTACAAGTCTCACATCTTGCATAAAGAAGCGAAACTTAGTGAGTAAAGTCTAAATAAATGCCAATCTATATCATTTTTATTTTTTAAAAATTATACTTTCAGTTATATAAAAGGAAACAAATTATTTATAAACTTACAATTAAAGAATACTTTAATTATTACTGTAGATTTCTGGTATATTTTAAATGTTATAACTTTCAATTTAATTCATTATTATAAGACAATTATATGCTTATATGAACTAGTACCTCTGCATTACTTATAGTCTATGAGTAATGTAGAGTTACTATCATAGCTTTAATATTTAAGGCAAACATATTAACGAAATCATTTTTTGTTTATTGGTTTTTGTTTTTATTTTTATTTTTTATTTTTTATTTTTTATTTTTGGGAGGAGGGGGCGGAAGTGAAATCATTTATGAAGACCAATGGGAAAGGTTTTTTTTAATTTTGGAACCAACGGGAAAAGTTACTTTAAGAAAGTTTGTACGGGTGCCCAAAAAAGGCCAATACCATTATTAAAAAGAGTGAAACCCCACCTAAAGTCTTACAAAGCCCACTGACAACCACAAAAAACCCATCGACCAAAAAAAAAAATAGAGACTAAAGCCATCGGATCAGAGTTTATTGACCCCCCAAAAAAAAAATAAAAAAACAAGTGGAGTAGGGTATTTCCAAAATTAAAATTGGTTTAATTAATTAGTAATTTCTTATAATTTGACCAAAATTTTATTTAAGTATCTATAATTTAAAAGTTTTTAACTAGGTCTCTATATTAGATAAATTTTTGTAATCAAATCCTTGGAGCAACCTAATGTTACAATTTTTTTTTTTCAAATTTCACATACTTTAGGGTGAATTACATTGATCTCCTTTGAGGTTCAGTGTAATTATATTTGACACTCCTTTAATTTATTTTGTTTAGTATATTATCTACAAATAGAGGGGTATCAAATGTAATTATACTGAACCTCAATAAAGATCAGTATAATTCACCCTATAATTTAATAGGCCTTCACCCCAATTTGTAAACTTAAAAGCAAAAATTTATTTAATCTAACTGAAAATTTTATAATAATAGATTACTCTAAAACTTGATTATAAAAATTTATATAATATAGAGATCTGATTAAAAACTTTTAAATTTTATGAATCTAATTGAGAATTGGGTAAAATTATAAAGACTTACAGATCAATTAAACCATTAAAACTTAGTACACATTTGGATGGAACATGTAGTTTATTTCAAGAATGAACATTCAATTTCAACTCTATCTAACTTATATTTTTTGCAAAAAGGGAAAAAGAAAAAGGTGAAGTCTTGGTGTAATAAAAATAGCAAATAATAACTACCTGAGATTTAGTTTAGCGATAAGAGAGTTAGTTTACTATAATATTACGAGTCACAGATCAAATTCAGTTGAGAGAGTCATCTACATTCAATTATCCCATAATACTTGAATAAAATTACTTTTAATAGGAAGATATCTATAAAAAATTAAATAGTGCAAAGTCTACACTTGTTTAGTCAGCTATATCTGCAAAACCTATAAATAAAGCAGAACCTAGGAAATACTTTGGCTATTTTCTCTTGTTTGAAATTTCAAATTGCCAAAGAAGCACTTTAAGACAAACTTTTAGTTGATTTGCTTAAGCTAAACACCTGGAAAAGGGTAGAGAGCCCGAATAAAAAGAAACCAGATACATCACGGCTAGTGTTTAGTGTGGCATGGATTTCACAATTTTTAATTTGTGTTTTTCTCTAAAATAAAAGCAATTCACATCAATTAATAGTCGATGGGTATTCTGGGATGGTAAGAAATCAACTTGTATAACAACCTTAGGACTTATTTATTTTAAATTCCTTTCAATAAAAAGGGGGGGGGGTAAGAATTTAACTTTTCAAAGCATTTTTAGTAAAATTATATTAAAAATGTATTGAGAAGCCAAATTCTTCCTTATCTATTGAAAAGAATTTAAACCAAATAAACACTAAATTATTGGACTTCGATTATATGATATATTTAAGATTTCAATAAAAAGTAGAATAAGATTATTATATCTTGTCATATCACATCATTTCTAACAATCAAACCAAATATTGAAGCCCTAATTAAGAAGTAAACCCTTTTTATGATAATTTGAATAAAAGCTCAACTCACTTACAAATCGACAAGCATAGAAGTTATATGACTGCACCATATCAGGACTGCAAAAAATCAGCCTAAACCGAATCTAAGATACAACTGCAAGAAAAACAAATTCACAACACAGCACATGACTCCTAATGAAACTCAAATCATCCAGCACCAAATCTCTACTTTCAGGTGTCTGCACTGCAGAATTGCACTTGAGATCATGCTTCCTTTGTGAAAAAAGTAAACTCAAATTCACAACACAGCATAAAGAGGTAAACCCTATGCCCTAAGCAAAGTCACCTTTGTGAAAGAGGCTTGAACATAAGTGGATGAAAGTGCGACCATATAATCCCGCGTCGAGCTTCAATCCCTAAGCCCACCTCATCCCTCATCCCGGATGAAAAAATAAAACAACGTTACACTTGTTTTGACAATAAAATGACGGTTTTAATATTTTTATTCTAAGTAAAAAAAAACCTAATTATATAATCATTTAAGACTTTAATTTTTAATATACTTTTATAAATCCAGATAAAAAAATACTTTTATAAATAAAAATAATAAAATGAATAAACAGTTTAGCACACACTAACACTGCCTTTTTTTTTATAGGGTTTAATTTAGGTACACTGACAGTGTAAAATTTTTTTATATTGTCATCAAATTAAAACCTTTTATTTGCATAACCATTTAAGTAGTGTATGATTATATTAAAAAATTTTATTGATGTGATAATTTATAATTAAATATATATGTAAAAAAAAATTTATACTGACAGTACATTTAAATTAATTTTTTTATATTTATAATAATAAAGGATGTATGCAATCAAGTAAAAAATTAGAGAGATTAAATAGTTTCTAGAAAAGATTTAGTACCGTTTAAATTATTTGTTGAGCTTTACGCTATCAAAGATTCCAACTTGCGTCATCACTATTTTTTTTTTTCTTTCCCTAAGTTAACGATTCAAAGGCTTTAATCAGAATTTCAAAATGAATAGATTAGTATGAAATAAAGGATAATTTTTTAAATAAATGAAATAAATGATTTTTTGATGTCAGAATTAAATGATATTGACCTTGCAGATCTCGGACCTCGCATATTTGTCAGTGCTTGAGTTTAAAATAAGTTTTTTGAAAATACTTAGAAGTATGAGATAGGTAGAAGTAGTTTATTTTAATTTGTAGATCTCAAAGCTATTCTAATAAAGCTATAATCTATATCAAATTTTCAATAAAGCTTTGGGGCGGATTGTTTGCGCTTCGTTTAGGGGAAAGTATTTTTTCAAAATTTTTTAAAAAAATTATTTTTAATATTATTTATTTATATTTTAAAAATTAAAAGTAAAAAATAATTAATTTTTTTATTTTTTTAAAAAGCAAATAATGAGTTACTTCTTTTAAAAGTAGAAATAATTAAAGATAGAAAAAGTGGTCTTGAATTTCAAATTCAATATTTTTTATATTATTTTATCATTTTATCTTTATTTTCTTTAGAAAAAAATATCACTTATTATCTATTAAATTGTAATTTTATATAGAAAATTTATTTTTATATTTATTATATCTAAATAATTTAATAATTTTTTATTATAATAAAAAGTATTTCTAGAATTATATTCAAATATAAAATAATTTTTTATTTTTACTTTTATTTTTGCTTTTATTTTGACTTTTAAAAAATTATTTCTTCTAAAATCTTAATCAAACATATAATTTAATGAATTTTGGCTGGAAGAAGAACTTGTTTATTTTGTATGTCTTGATCGGCTTTCTTGGACAATTTTTTAATTGCCTTTATAGTACTTAGATCTTCACATGTAGAATGATATTCTTTTTTGATAAAGCAACGAGTTTGTTTTTCCTTTTTCCAATTTTTGATTTGCATAAGAAGATGAAACGCTTATAAGCTCTGCTATGGCAACAATTCATAGCAATGAGACCTGGGTCGTGGAGCCTACTCAAAAGGATGTGTCCCTTATAGAGAAATGTAGCGGTCCAGTCAAACAAATAAGATGCAGGTTTAAAGTTCTTCCCTGCAATTATTTATAGATAGGATTGGATAAGTATAATCATGTGGTTAGGTGGAAGTATTTGATGATTGATCTGCAGCGAAAAATCAAGTAAAGGGCTACAAGTGCAACTGCTTATGCGCATTTCTTTGAGTGCAATGCAAGCCTCATACGAAACCTCATAATGGTAATTTATGGTTCAAAGTTATTTTAATAGCGAGATTAAATTGAACTTCTCCGCAACTATTTTAGGATGGCATACATAATTTGGCATGATAATTACAACTTGGGCCTACTCGTCTCTTTGGTAAGTTGTATCCATAATTCCCTTCATGCTTTTGAATACTGAATTTTTTTGGGGGGTTTCCATGATATCCTAAAATTTGGTGATACAACGTGATCTTTCTATCATGCCCAGCTGTACATCGATCTGTTATATATTTGTTTCATATAGTAGAACTTTTTTTCTTTAACAAAATGAGATAGGTTCTATCCTCCTAAGCATGAGGTTAATAATTTCCTCGCTTCCTCCCTATGCCTCTTAATTCTTACGATCTAATTTCGAGCATTGTATTTGTATGATTGTAAATGCGTAAAAGCAATTGATTAGCCAAATTACCATTCTTTTTGGCCGCCTGGACCAACTAACCTTCCACCTTGTTTATTGGTTATTATAAGCTTGAAACTTTGTTTTGTGATATTGTGAAGATGATGAGAAGGGTGGAGAACCAGAAAGAAAAAGAAAACTCAAGGCGATCACGTGACTCTATACGGTAACAGGATGTGGGATAGTGGAAGATCGACAATTCAGGTTGATCTTATCTGTGTGATCAGTTCAAATTTTGAATCTTCTGTTAAACATGAAAATAAATAAATAATTTCATATAGCGTACACTAATTAAACAATAAATATATTCTGCTGACTATGTCTGTATATCACAGAAAAACACTTTAGAACAATGTGTATTTCTTTGTAAACAAATTTTTCCCCACTCTTCATGTGGTGTCTCGGGGAGAGATCAATCTCAGCTCATGCGTCTTGCGATTTTTTTTATTTATCTTTGAAAGCAAAATAACTTCTGAAATTAGGAAAGAAGCCTATATATATATATATATATATATATATATATATATATATATATATATATGAATTATATATGAATTTAATTTAAATATATTGACAATGTAAAATGATTTTATACTGTCAGCCAATAAAAATGCTAAAAAGTGCCAACTCATATAAATAATTATCCATTATTTTACACTGTCAATCAGTGCATCCCAATTAAATCATATATATATATATATATATTGACAATATAAAATGATTTTACACTATTAGCCAATAAAAATGTTAGAAAATATCAACTCATATAAATAACTATCCATTATTTTACATTGTCAATAGTATATCCCAATTAAACCCTATATATATATATATATATATATATATATATATATATATATATATATATATATAAGACTCCATGACTTGCCTGTTGCCTTTACGCAAACTGGCTTTGGTAGGATTTGTAATAATTCCATGGGCCCGTGAGTTTGGTAATGAGTGAACAATTATTAATTTGGATTAGATTATTAAACAATTAATTTTTTATTAATTATAATAATGATGTTAAAAGTAATTGACATTAAAGAAATTGGATTTAAAAATTTTAGTGTGATAGATTTAAACAATGTCGTAAAGTTATGATAATATGTTTTAACATTTAATTTAGAAGAAAAAATTTAAAACATTTTTCACATGCAATTTTGATTATGATCGTGCATCCAAGTGTGTGCGTATATACAACACTAACAAACACTCATATATATTAGTGGAGAGAATCAAAAGAGTAAATAAATTATCAAATTTTGGTATATTTTACTTATTCTCTTATATCAATAAAAAAAAGTTTAATAATATCAAGCCTTAATCTAAATAGTATTTTTTTATTTTTTTAATTTTACATTAAATTTTAAATTTTATTCTTTACATATTTTAAACACGAACATTAATTAAAAAATGTAGTGTGATATTATTAAAATAAATTAATTAGATGTCAACATTGCACATACTACATATTTTATTAGATATTAAAATAAATTACACTTTAGTAAATATATTTTATAATTAAGCCTTGATTTTAAATTCGTTAATCATTGTGCATATAACTAAAAACAACATTTTGGTTTAAACTATTAGTATTTAGAGTTCATTGAACTCCAATTTATGTAATTTCAACCAAATTAAACTATTGTGGGGATAACTTTTTTTAGCATTAATTTTTTTTATACATAATATTTAAATTTGAGGTCTTATTTAAAGAAAGTAAATACCAAAGATCTAACCAAATATTGGTTATAATTAAAAAGAAAACTACTATTTTGATTCTTAAAAGATCAATTCGTTGACAAATTGGTTTTTAGAAGATACTTTATCAGTCTATGATACCTAATGATGAATTTTGGTATTGCTAATCTGCTTCATTAATGTTAAATAAAGATATTTTAGAGAGTAATTTGTTACCACATTAATCTTTGAAAAATTAATTTATCAGTACTTTAATCTTTTAAAAATTAATTTATCAATACGTTAATCACTAAGGTACCATGAGTTAATAAATATATTTTAAGCACAAATTTATCGGGGTAGTAATGTTTTGATCAAAATGGTGGTTGTCCGTAACTAAAATAACTTATAAAAAGGACGTGAGGGAATAACGTTATTTAATCAATAAATGTGCACAAATTATTAAAACATCAGTTACTCAAGGATTGGGGCATATTTGTGGTTTTTGAAGGTGACAACTACAGAGACAAGGATTCTGGTATCAGTATCAACATCAGGCAAGCCAGAATCATCACATGAATTTCCATTCCTCCTTGTTTTATTATTCAAATATAAATAAACTGTGAGTGACACCGAAAGAGACACTTGCGGTTCCGATCTCAAGCGTCAAGCCTGAGGCCAGCCACGAGGGAAGGTGTCTCATAGCATAGCACTTGTCTCCCTCTCCCTTCCGGTTCCAGCACAAAAAGTGAAGAGAGATGGCAGAGAATAATCAAATGAGAGCTTCTACCACCAAGCATGATCACACATGGAGATGGAGATGGAGGTGGGTTTTTGAATTCTTTCTCCCCTTTACACTCACACTCACACTCGCGTGTTATCCCAATGGGCAATGGCATGAAAAAAAAAGGATGTCACATTGTTCAAATGGTTGTTTCAGTGACAAGAAAATGGAAGGAGACAATGGTCTGAATACTTTGGAGTCCCTCAGAGGGAGATTACTCGCAGAGAGACAGGCTTCAAGGGTAGCAAAAGAGGAAGCAGAATCATTGGGCAACAAGGTAATTTTCTTCTTGTTTCATTCACTTTTCCATGATTATCACTGTAAATGAAAGAAAATGGCATTGCTATTATGTTTTTCTGAATGTTCTCTTTTTTTTTTTTTTTTTTTTTTCATGTGTGACGCTGACAAGCTTTATTCAATGATTCTATTTTGGTTTGGTGGTGTGGTGAACAGTGTGTGGAGCTGGAAAGGAAACTTAGAGAAGAGATCAAACTAAGAGACAAAGCCCAAAGAAAGCTTCAATTTTTGAAGAAGAAGCTTGAATCTTTCAATGTATCCTTCCCAATAGGGCAATCGGAGCATTCTTATTCGTATGAGAAATGTGAAAATTCTCGCGGATCATCTTCATGTAGTTCATCTTCCACACATTCAGAAGCCAATGAAACAAAGCCTTATTCAACAAATCCAACTTTGTCAGAAAATGACAACGTTGAAGAAGCCTCTGTACTCATCCAGAAGAACCACAAAAATTCAGACCCGGCTCAAATTCTTTGCAAGGATCCAAATCAAAGCTCTGAGAATTTGAGGAATGATGATGCCAGGTACCAAATTTGAACTTTCAGAGTTGTTGCATTTGATGCAAAAATTCGTGTCTTCTAGTTGAATTTGGTTAAGCTGGTTGCTTGGTTGATGTCATTTGGCAATTGTTAATATGGCAGGCTTTCACGTTCAAGCTCAAAATTATCAGAAAGAAGTTATAATTCTCAGAGTAATGATGATGACAGCTCAAATCCAAACCCAAGTCATGCTTCCCCTGAAAATATATGTCATAATCCAAATCAAAACTATGAGGATTTGAAGAACGATGAAATCAGGTATTACATTAGATGAATAGTTTTTGTCCTTCAATTGTATCTACTAATTTTGGATTTGGGATCTGATTCAGGCTTTCTAGTTTAAGCCCAAAATCATCAGTGATAGAGAATGAGGATGATAATGGGGATTTCTTTGATAACTCGCTGGCATTAGTTCCTGTGACTTTGCCAGCCACATCAAAGGCAAGGCAACCAGTAATCACAAACCAGTTCATGAGAGTGTGCTTGAAGCTCTGGATGCATTGAGGCGTGCCAGAGAAGGGCTTCTATGTGCAATGGGAACAAGGCCAATGATTAAAGTTGGCCCAACTACACTGAGATAGTAATAATGCTAAATTATTTATATATTGACGTGTGCTAGGAAGTGATATAATGGCATAGACCGCGCGGTCCTTAATAACATGATGTTAAGATCAGTACCAGAGTGGTAGATTTCTTGTGAATTTGGTTTCTCTTATCACAGAAAGCATGTGAGGTGGGGTTTTGCTGTTAGTTCTAAGCTTTCAAGTTTCAACTTTGGGGTTTGCCCATACACTTTTACCTGTGCTTTTCTTCCTACATAAACTTTGGTGAATTTTGAGTTTCTGAATTAGTCAGCACTTGATTCCTGTGGAGCTGTAACTTCCATTTGCTTGGACTTCTTGGTCCGTAAGCAGGACAAGGCCTTAGTTTAAGATGCAAAAGCATTATGATTTTGAATGTCTTAGTGTAAAAAATATAATCAAGTCATATGGTTAAAGAATTAATTTATTGGTATTACTATTATTGAGGTCATACAGCCATAGCAATTGCAAAAAATAGTTCAGTAAAAGCGGCCCCTGCAACATGCATTATTCATTTGCACACTTAAAATGGATATTGCAGCATGCTGGTTTGGGAGTCACCACAATTTCATATTGATCTTTTAAGAAAGTGAGAATTAATATCACATTGCTTTAGATTTCTACTTATTTTCGCTTGTTTCTTTTAGTTTGCATTTCCATCAAAATTTATCAACTATATCTTAAAAGTACCATTGAAAAAAAAAAAAAAAAAAAAGAGAAAGAGAAGGTTCACTCCCCCACTTGCAATCTTCGATTCCCTCATCTCATTCATAGCTTGCAAAGGAGGCTTGAGTGAGGTAGCCGGCAAGAATTGCTGAGTTTAGTTCATAGCTTGTATGCAAGGATTGCAAAGTCATAGGCAAATTCCCTTGCTCCTGCATGCGTGTTTCCCTCTTGGATTTGATTAAATGCACTTATCACTTGTATAAATAGTTAAGTACAATGATTACGTGCTAATGTTGTAACTCTTAGATTTCGGTTGCTTCTTTCTGATCTTCAAAATTATACACGTCAAGAAGAGTGCATTTCATTTTGCCATGGAAAGTCAGCGGAATAAAGAGGCTTCTGGTTAGCAGCTTAAAACCATAGTTCAGACAAAAGGGATAAGAGATAAACTTCTACCCAAATCATGATTACATGCACTTGCATCTTTATCTTTTTGGGGTGGACTTGACTCGACACTTGAAGTGAAGCAAATGGAGCAAACGGAAGCTTCTTTATTCGCATTTTTCCGATGTTCACCAAAATATAAAATAGTTGGCCAATAAAAACTCCATTTCTCAAAAACCAGCTCACCTTAAAAAAGTAAAAACTAAAAACTTTACAATGTGTTTAGTATGAAATAAAAATAGAGGAGAAATAGGTAGAAACTACTTCATAAAACTTTACTCCTCACTTTTATATACGAAGTTACTCTATGAAATTTCGCTCCCTATTTTATCACATACCAAACATACTTTTAGTAGTAAAATATAAATCCAAAATTTAACTCTTATCAAATAATTTGTTTTTTTTTTCTTTTCTTGGCCAATTCTACGTGATCTGCTATTCTTTCATTGGCCGTTACATCGGATTTTTTATGCAAAATTCAGTGATTAATGATTAATAAAATGACATGACCAGTGCATCTGGGGCATGATAAATTTTGCCTATGTAAATCATAAAACACCAGATTTTGACTAGTATTTATCAAATAGATTGGAATATGATATGCTAGTTATATACATGCACGGCTAGTCTTATTCTTACTAGTTGAGAAAATGAAGGAAGCATGATGACTTGTCTAGTTGTTTGACTTCAACAATAAAGGCTCCTGTGACAAGTGTAACATGCATTGTATATATATAATAATAATCATAGTTGCAGATCATGTGTTACTTTAATTTTATAAAATATGATTTTTAGGCGGACGATGGATTTTGAACATTCACGCAAATCCCATTGATTTTTTATTTTTAGTTTTTGTAAAATATCCTAGTGCATACATTTATTCCCAGAAGATTTTCAGAGACTTTATTTGTTCGCTCGAATAATTTTTAAGAAAGTTAGAATAAAGATAAAGTATTATTCGATGATTTATATAATAATAATAATAATAATGTGAGAAATTTATGATGGTAAGATCTGTGTAATTATCATTATTCAATTTCTTATCTATTTGACTCAGGCTGAGTTGCACAGCTTGACTATTCATTGAAAAATTTTAAAAACTAAATATGGTCTATCGTGTGGGTCATGGTTTCTAACTACATTCACGAATGAGCTCACATCCAAATTTATTATTGGTGGAACCCATGTGTTACGTCACTCGACCAGCTGATATCTATAACCACATAATGGATCAAATATTAAGATCCATTTTAAAATCTCTTTTATTTCCACAAGCTATTGCTAGTGAACTAGCACATGTTCACAAAATAATCAGAAGACCATAAGTTTCTGTTCTTGGCAAAGGAGAATTTAAAAAATGAAGCTGGTGTGCTGT
This sequence comes from Pterocarpus santalinus, assembly GCA_031439595.1. Classification (NCBI taxonomy): domain Eukaryota; kingdom Viridiplantae; phylum Streptophyta; class Magnoliopsida; order Fabales; family Fabaceae; genus Pterocarpus; species Pterocarpus santalinus. Next base: position 68,924,691 of record CM062532.1, read on the forward strand.
TGTATACAGTGAAATGCATGCATGATATAAAGTTCCAAGCAAGAAGGTGTTCTCATGCGCGTACCATTTGTGTTGGGGTATGGAACAGGTAAGTCTGAAGTCTCCTCGTGACCCTTACCTATCAAAACTTTCAAAGCTTATTATAACAAAACAATAAGGTAGGTGAAGTTTATAGAAGTCGCAGATTGGTACAAAAGCTAAGCAGATCCATGAATCTGAGTAAAATTTCAAAGCTCTTTATACAATCTAAATCTGCGAAAAAACCAAAAAAACACAATAAAATTTTAGAAGTCGCAGATTCATGAATCATGATGCGGTGAGCCAATTGGTACGAATGCTAAGCAGATCCATACAGAAATGATAATTCAGGAGAAATTGTTGAGTGAATTTGGTATTACAGTGGTAGGTTCTAAAATTATTGTGGTTCATTCCCTTTTTCTAGTTAAATTTGTTAGGTCAAAGCAAACGTGAATGATGCTTTTCTGACTTAAAAATATGTTTGACCATACAAAATCATTTTTGTCCACAAAATGAATTAGGTGAATAATGTTCAAGAACTACTTTGTACATAAAACTGTTTAGTGAAAACTGAAGAAGGGGAGCAAAAAAATTTCTGGATTTATTCTTAACTTTCTATTTTTCTTTAGCATATATTTACACTCATATTGATTTTAAAAACTTGACATTAAAAGAAATCTCAAAGGAATTTATTACAGCTGAAAGCTAAATGTGCATAAATCCATGGAGACACTCTACAGTTGTGTACACTAAGCCAATAAATAACTTACACATTACTGCTTAATGTAAAATCATTGTCTAGTACAAGATTTATGCAAATATTTGATATAAAACAATACTAATATGTTATGTGTTTATTGACTTATACATAACTTGCCTAACCCAAGTCCACAAAAGAATTTCTGGCAAGGTAAGAGGGTCAGAAAACCTGTGGGTCATAAACTCTCAGATGCAGTGAAGTTTTGAATTATCACGAAAATTAAACCAGGGAAAAGATGACGTTCACCCAGAATAATGGGAAAGTGGAACTGTTAGACAAGCAAACTTACCTAAAACAGGGGATTATTGCTTTTAAAGGTGATGGATCTCAAATCTCAGCCATGAAAAGCCTTAGAAACCCACATGGGCCACAAGAACATTAAAATCACAAGGGACAAATGAAAGGACGAGAATTACAATGTCACGCTTTGTTCTTTAAATCTCTCTTCATTTCCTGATCTTAGATCTACTCTGACACTCTTCTGAAGATCCTCTGCCAAAAAGATCCAAAACCCTTCTCTTATCCCTTGCTCCCTTTCACCACCCCAATCCTTAGACCAACTCTGCCATATTTGAGTCCTTATGTGCTTTTACAGCTAAGTCTGTTCCTGGAAATATGGCAAGCCTCTATGATCCAAACATATTCAACTCAGGCTCAAGGTGCAAAGTACCGGCACGCCCCCTATATTCTTTGAACTTGCATGTAACACCAAGGTACATTTCTCAGTTGGTTCAGCCCATACCAATTTGGTTTTTACCTCAGACTTGTTCATATCTGATGTCTGCTTCTCCTTGGTATATAATATAACTTCAGGAGCTGAGATCGTGTGAAAGCATCAGCAGCAAGAAAACTTGATCTTGTTTTCAATTATTGGAACCTGGATCATTTGTGTTATTGCTGTGAAAATAATCTTTTGAGGGGTTGCTAGAAAAAGATGGTTAGATCCTGCTGGAAACCAAGTGGGGAGGGTGATGATGGAGATGTGAGAGGGCGAGTTGATGGGCTGCTATGGTACAAGGATTTGGGGAACCATCTTTATGGGGAATTCTCGATGGCTGTAGTTCAAGCCAATAGTTCATTGGAGGATCGAAGCCAACTCGAATCTGGACCCTTGAGTTCTGATTATATGGGTCCTCAAGGGACTTTTGTAGGTATATATGATGGTCACGGTGGAACTGAGGCCGCCCAATTTATCAGTGACAATCTTTTCTGCAATTTCAAGAGTATGCTCTCACCTTTATTCTATCTATATTCAAACTTGTTTGGAATATAGTTCTCCCATGTCTTGCTTTATGCTGATTTCCATTTTAATTGAAGGCTAGCAAAACCAAGCCACTTATATATATATGCTCTTTCATGACCCAACTTCATAACAAGATTATTTGTTATGTCATTTCATTGTGGTATTTACTGAATCATATTTCTGCACGAATCAGGTTATGTAGCAGAACATCAAGGCATTTCAGAAAATGTTATCAAAAGGGCTTTTTCTGCAACCGAGGAGGGTTTTCTCTCTATTGTGAAGAAGCAGTGGCTAAGCAAGCCACAAATTGCATCGACGGGTTCATGTTGCTTGGCAGGGATAATTTGCAGTGGCATGCTATATATTGCAAATGCTGGAGACTCGAGGGCAGTGCTAGGAAGATTAGAGAGGGCAACCAGGGAGACATTAGCTATTCAATTATCTGCAGAACACAATGTTAACATAGAGACAGAGAGAGATGAACTACGGTCAAAGCACCCCTTTGATTCACAAATCGTGGTCATGAAACACAATGTTTGGCGTGTGAAAGGCCTCATTCAGGTAGAACTTCGAGAGATTCATATTGCTTTTTGTTACTGAGGAAGATTTTAGATTCTAGAGCCAAACCCTTTTAAGCAAACAAAAGAGAAAGACCCAAATCTAGAGCAAAAGCAATTTGCTTATCTTATTTGTGGCGTAAAATTATGATTGCCGCCGCATGATTGGTTATTCTTGACATTGTTGAGAAGGCCACAAGCAACCAAAAACCACATTTTCATATGTCAAATTCCTTGTAGACAAAGATAACCTAGGACCATCTATTACTCCAATTCTGTGTTAACAGAACCTGCCTTCACAGGTTTCAAGGTCCATAGGCGATGCATATCTGAAGAAAGCAGAATTCAACAGGGAGCCTCTACCATATAAGTTTAGGTTGGCTGAAACGTTCTTCAAGCCGATTCTTAGTTTTGAGCCATCAATATCAATGCATAAACTCCATCCTGAGGATCAGTTTCTCATCTTTGCTTCTGATGGTTTATGGGAGCAGCTTAGCAACCAAGAGGCTGTCAACATAGTCAGCAATAACCCACGTAATGTAAGTTTCCATTTAAGTCCATTCAAGGGTGTTCTCTTATTCGAAAGTTAGAGTCCTTTCTGAGTATTGGCACGTATTTTCATGTAACAGGGAATTGCTAGGAGGCTTGTGAAGGCTGCACTTCGAGAAGCAGCTAAGAAGAGAGAGATGAGATTCTCAGACATCCAAAAGATTGAAAAAGGGGTGAGGAGACACTTCCATGATGACATCACAGTGACTGTTGTGTTTCTGAATCCAAAACTGATTGATAATAGCTCTCTCTGGGGTTCTCCTCTTTCAATCAAAGGAGGCGGGCCTGCCATTTCTTAGTGCAAACAATTCTGAGGACTTCCCATACTATCATGCCAATAGGCACGTAAATTTCACACTTCTACTACAGCAGCATGCTTTCAAAGACCTAAAGCAGTTCGTGGTTATGGTTGAAGCATGAAGATTCTCGTGGAAACCTATTATCCCGGAAGACCTAAAAAAAACAAAGCATAGGTTGCTCCCCATCACTCCCGACTACCAACCCAAAAAAGAAAAAAGAGGAGGAAAAAAAAAGGTCATTGGTGATATGACACTTTATGAATATGCAAAAATAAATAAATGTGCAGATTAAAATGAAGAAGTATCACTACGTTTTAAATATCCCACTATATCCCTCCCGAGTTCTGTTCCGTTATGATATGGTTAAAAAGAGCATATATTTACGTGTAAATAATGTCTACTTGTGTTTCACAGGACACCGAATACATAGGTCTTCAGGCTGTAGCACATCTGCTCTCTCAAACAACGGTGCGTAATAGTTAAGCCCTGTAATTTGCATACTAATAATTTGTCCGTGTCCAGTTCGTATTGCCGAGCCCGAGATCTTGCTGGTTAAAAAACTTGTCAACATTCATTTGCGACAGATATCAAATTTTTTTGGCTGACATATCCATCATTCAAAGAAATTATTTTTTCACGTACTATTAATTAAGCACAAATATAACTTATGAAAAATAAATAATAACAAAATCTATAGAAAGATAGGTATGCAGAAGAGCTCCCATCCAGTTTCAAGAGAAATCGAAATGGTAAATCACGAAATCCCAATCGCGAGACATATGCCTCAAGCATAAATAGTACAGAAAGATAGGACTTGTGTTTTATTGTTGCCTTTATTTGTTCCTCCACCTTAATTACTCACAAAACTTTATCATAAAACGAGCATCTGAAGTTTAAGCAAAACATTTTTCCCTTGAGTTTAAACCTACATTTTTAACTATGCCTATACCATGGAAGAAGATTATATGCAAAACTACATCGTTCAGGGAGAAATTGAATCAAACTAGAAGCATAACCTGGAAATTTTCTCCCATGTCCCCATGAAAGCCACCGAACCAATCAGGTTTTATTAAACATAGTTCACAATTTAATATGCGTCCACCTTCTTCCATTCCATACCCTACTCAGTCATCACCCCGGGCCTCAACAAGAGAACGTCGAAACAAAACTAAAACGACAACACAACGCAACAGCACTAGGCAGAGCCGTGCATAATAACTAAATTGTCTAACTAAATTTTGCTATTCATTATTCCGCTTAACAACTCAATACAATTCCTTCTCTGAATGCTGTAATTAATTAATAGGAAGCGTTTAAGGGGAAAAAACGATGATGCGGTAAAAACACCCCAAACTGAGACTCCATCTCTTCTAAATACTTCTCAGATAAATTTGAAACTGTTTCGAGTCTTAAATCCCACTTCTAAAGTGAGGAAACAAAGCTAGAAGGGGCACGGTATCCAGATGACTAAGCAAGCACTCAGCCAAATAGTGCATCATAGTAGGCAGCTAATTCCAGCTCCAAGAATTGAAATCATGTTTTACACACCAAATCAATCTCATATCTAAATTCCACGCAATGATACGGACGCGTCTTACATCACACAATCAAGGACTAGCTGCACTGACAACAAAACAAAAGGATTTGGCGGAAATGACATCCATTTCTTCATAATTAGCCTCGTTGGAAGGTAACTAGAATCAATTTTATTGGTAGGAAGAAAGTCTTCCTTTTTTGATAAAATCTACATTGGAAATCGGGATATAAGCATTGGAAGTCATACTTTTCCGTCTAACAACCAAAACCACACAGGCTTATAGCATGTTTGAGAGAGTGTTTGCATAATGTAGAATAAATTATGAGACACTAGAATTAATTTTAGGCATTTTTCAACTGGCGTAGCTTTTCATTAAGGGTGCGTTTGTTTAAAATTTTAAAAAAATAATTTTAAAATTTAAATTTTATATTTTATTAAACAAGATGAAAAATAATTTTTCTAAAAACTACTTTTTTCAGTTTATCCAAAAAAATTGAAAATAAACTTTTTTGAAATTATATTAATTTTTAAAAAATTATCCAAAAATATAAAAACTGATTTTTTGGGCAAAAAAAAAAATAATTATTTACCAAAATAATCCCAAATAAACACATCCTAAAACACCACCAAAATCAAAGGTGAAAATGTTATTTTTCAATTCCACCAGAATTGATTTTGACCATTTCTTTGTAAATTATACATCTAAAATTGATTTTGATCAATACTATCTAAACATAAATCACTTCTCAGTTCAAATTATCAAACATAAATCAGTTACCTAAAAATCAATTTTACAAATGCAGATCCAAACACACACTTAATATCTGACAAAATACAAGAAATTAAGTTTGCAATAAGAAACTATTAACATAATATACTGATTCCACCACAATATATACTAGCCTCGCTGCCAAAAAGAAAAAGGATAGCTCAAAACTATAGTCCAAGCAAAAGCTTAAAGATAAATTACAAGGTAATAATGAAGTGAAAAATTAAAGAGTTCCCTCCACATCCAGCACTAAAATTTTACAATTCTTAATTTTGGCACAAAACTAAGAACCATCTTCAAAGGCTTCACTTATCTCAAGGTAAAAGCAAAAATAAAAAAATTGGAAACTACAGCCTTGGTAATAACCTTATTTAGAACCTACATAAAAACATTTCACAACTCAGCCACACCTTTAAGCTTAGTTAGAAGTTAGAACCTACATAAAAACATTTCAGAACTAAACCACACCATTTTTCACATGCGAGTGCCAGAAGATAGTACCATCAACATAGTTTCAACATCGCTGCTGATCCAAAAAAGTAATGCAATAGCTCTACACCAAATGCAATAGATTTCTTTCAAGCACCAAAGCATAGTCTATTGATCACTTTTCTAGGAACATGCTTCTAATCTATACTACCTGGTAAAGATATGCTTCAATCACTTTGTACTCTCCAATAAGTTCTACACATGATCGAACACTAGAAGAGGGCATGTAATAGTAGGCATATGCACACATCAATGAACACATCAGTAAAAGACAAAGTGATTCAGGAAGTGCAAATTTCATATGCGAGTCAAACTGCAGCCATTATCATTATTCCTATGTTAAATCTCCTCTTTTCTTTTCTTTTTTTTTTTTTTTAAAAAAAAATTAATTAGTTAGAAGATTACAACTATCACCATTCAAAAAAAAAAAAAAAAGGAAACTGAAAAGAAAACTGAACCAACATTACTGACATTGATGATGAAATAATGTTAACTCTAACACTACCGAAAAACAAAAAGGTTAACTTTAAGAATTAAGCAGAAAAAGATCATCCTATATGCAAGCAATGTTATATTTGATGAGGCCTTAATTTCTCAATTTATCATAACTCCTCACAGACAAATTAAGCAACAAAACCTATCCTATCATTAGCAGATTCTGGATCAGCATGATGCTGCATTAACAAAACCAACTTGGTCCTAACTTCTGGCACAGTGATAATGGGCATTTCACAAGCAGCATATTAGTGACCTTTCTTCCTGCAAAAGCTTCACTCATTTTCACCCAAAAGAGAAAAGCAAAAAAGAAAAAAAGAAAAGCACTCTAGGCTGTAGATTCCAAAATTTAAATCTTTGCAGAACTTGAGATAAGTAATGCGGTGAAGATGGCCATTAATTACCCAAAGATGTCTCCTAGTAAACGAAACAAAACAACGAAACAAAGGAAGCTTCTTCAAACGACTTTAATCTTTGTCACAGCTTAGACGAAGCCAGCAGTTCACAAATGGAAGATAGATGCATCTGGATATTTATATGTTGAAGAGTAGATAAGCTGTGGAGGCCACTCTGGGAATCTCAAAATGTTATAAGCTAGAACTGCGCAAAAGTTTTAGGAAAAGCTTTTATAATAATAATAATAATAATAATAATACCACAAATCAAGTTATAATTTAAGACATAAGTAATTTATCAAAGCAAAGGATAAACTTATTTGGAATAAAAGCTAGCAGAAAAAGTTAACTTACAATTAAAAAAATTCCTACAGTTAAAGACGCAAGCTGCCGGTCAAGCCCCTCCTCCAGCTTTTCCTGCAATAGCTGCGTCCTGCTTTGCAACAGAACAAATGGATCAGTCAACATAAGCATATACTTTTTTCACCTTCCGAACACTCAAAGCATTGCAAGTGACCAGAGGGCCTTACAGGTTCAATGTTTCCCTCGCCATTAACTTGAGATAGAGAACCTGATGATTGATTTGAAAACCTGCGTATAGAGAACAGAAAGACTTGATAAGATACTATGCATGCTCAGTTCTTATACTTAGTACTGGAGGAAACAGCCTGTATGAAATCGTAGAAACAAATTAGGATATGCACCTGAGTGCCCTTGCTTTCCTTTTATCTTCCTCCACAGGATCAATCTTAGAAGCGGGCGCAAACCTAGCGAGTCGAGCTTTCTTCTTTGCCTCCTCATCTGCACCTGAAGTTGGACTGGGCATCCCAAACCTGCGAAGCAGAACTTCACCATTATTCCAAGTGAAAATGCCATGAAGATTGGAACAAGGGTATAGGGAACACAAAATTAATATTAGAAAATGGAAAAATTGAAACCTCTCTGCCCTAGCTTTCCTCTTAAGCTCCTCTGATTTGGACGACTCCGATCCCTGTTCCTTAGACCCAGTGCCAAACCTGCGATAATCAAAGTTGAAGAAAATGTGCAGTGAAAACAAACCTCAATTGCATCAATCAATTCTATTATTTTGTTGGAAGCTAAGAGGGTGCTGATGCATGAACATAAAAATTCAATAAGCCAATAATGTTTTGCCTGATCTTGAAGCCTATTAAATCAAGAAACCCTAATCATTCTAAGCGTGAAATCGAGAAGAAAAGAAAGGGAAAGACGGCACCTTTCAGATCGGGAATTGCGCTTCTCTTTCTCGGACAACTGGACGGAAATCCCGAATCGCTCAGCGCGGCGAATCTTCTTCTGAATATCGGAAAGCGGAGCATCGTTTGCAGCGTCGGCCGGGGGCGGAGTTGCGTTCTTGGATTCCGGTGGGGTCTTGTCGTCGGCGGAAGGAGGCGGGGTAGGGATTGGGGTTGGGTCAGCGTCGGATTTGGGCGGGGCGGGGTCTAGGGTTTTGTTAGGGTTTTCCTCGTTCGGTGGGTTGGCGGCGTTGGGGTTCTCGTTGTCGGTAACGGTGGCCATTGGAAGATGGATTCGAAAGAGGAAAGCGGAACGAGGAAAGCGAAGGAGAATGCGAGAAGAATCGAACACCGCGTGGTCGGCAAGAGAAGCGTGTTGAAGATAGATGCGGAAGTGGGATCGTATCTATTCCTTTTCCTTCTGTATAGAGTGATAATCCTGAACGGGGTAGGTAGTTATGATGCATCCTGTATTTATTTCCTTTTGTAAATTAACCAAATAATTAATCATTAAATTAATTAATTATTATCACTCATTATATTGTGGCCGCCATTAGTATAACCTTGATGATTATTTGATTTGATTGGTCAAACCATGCAACTTTGGATCCTTACTGGTCCATAACCGACCATGGAATATAAGTGCGTTTATTTCAAATTTTTTTAAAAAAATTAAAAATAAATTTTTTTAGAGTTTAATTAATTTTAAAAAATTATTTAAATATATAAAAATTAATTTTTTAATAAAAAATAATTTTTTATCTAAAAAAATATAAATAAATGCACTCATAATCATAAACAAAGGAAAATAGGGGAAAAAAAAAGATAAGCATCTTCTCGGATTAAAAATGAGCATAATGTTATCATTTTTACGTCTTTATTCTCAATTAAAGGATAAAAAGTTAAAAAAAAAAGTTCATTTTAATTCTTAAAATTATAAGTATATTTTATTTTAATATCTAAAATTGAGAAATTAATTATTTAATTTCTAAAATTTTAAATTATATGTTATTTTAATACCTAAATTATTTTTTTAGGCATTAAAATAATATATAATTTACAATTTTCAAAATTAAATAATTATTTTTTAATTTTAAGAATTAAAATAAAACGCATTAAAAGTAAACTTCTACTAGTAAAAAAGTTATTGGCAATGATACAAATATGAGAAGGGTGAAATTTAGGATGTGCTCAAAAAACTTTGAATCCATGTTGGAACAGCATAGTTAAACGGCCAAAACGCGTAGTTAACTGCCGAGTCTACAGTGGACCCGAATCCATCATAAAACGTGCCACACGAGGAGGTCATATTTTTTAACGTAGAGAATCTTTATAAAAAAATATAATGAAAATATAAATATGAGACGGGCTATTAATATTGCAACAACAAAATAATAAAAATAAAAAGGAGGGGCCTACTAGGGCAGGGAATGCGTGGTAGGGCGAGTGTGAAGTGTGAACCACTCCTCCGTCTCCGTCTCCGTTCCCATTCCCATCACTCACTCCGAATTCCAAAACATAAGCAAGTCCAGTTCCAACACTTATCAGCATCTAGTTGTGTTGGTGTGAAGAAGAGTTATGGGAATGGCTTGTGTTGTTCAGAATCGGATGAATTATTATCACTATGGTATGGGTGAGTCGAGGTTAAGGGTGAAGAAGAAGGCTTCATTGCCGGCTCCTCCACCCTCCAAGTGCTTATCCTCAGCTCCCTCTCTCTCTCCCCTCACCAGATTCTCCCTCGCAGCTTACCACTGCTGCCGTCGCCGTCTTCCAATTTCTTGCTCCAAACCAACTGCCCCCGCCGATGAATCTGCCGAACGCAGGAGCATCAGTGCTCAAACCCGTGATGACGTCACCAATGGAGAAACACCTCGCGCCCATTCTTCGCTTCAAGATACTCAGCAACACCAAGATTACGCTTCCTCTGTTAGAACTGTTGCCTTTTGGGTGCGAATATCTCTCCTATTATTCTCAACGTTTTCTCCCTTTACATCTATTTGCTTCATCATTTTCCTTATTTATTTTATTTTTTCCCCTTATAATAGGTTTGCACCGCTGTCACATTCGGTGTCGGTTTGGGCTTTAAAGACGGTGTTGGCAAGGCATCCGAATTTTTCGCTGGGTATGCGCAATAATCCAATTCTATCACCAACCAGAATTTCTGCTTCTTATACTATTTTCAAGCGTTTCATTCATTGTTTACTGTCTCATCTAAGCTTGCTTGTCGTTTGTAGTTTTATGATAAAACGCAATGACATCATTTGAACTGTGTAGCTGATGAGAAAAGGCTTAGTTGTTGTTGTTGTTGTTGTTGTTAATATACATGTCGTTTGCAGTTTTTCATATGCCTTAATATCCTTTTTAATACATCACGTCATTTTAATTCTGTTCTGCTCTTATATGGCTTTTATATCATGTTGCTTCTTGCCTTGCCACCATATGGATACCTTATTGCAAAATGGTTTCGTGTTTACTTTCTTGAACTCTATGCTGACTGGGATGATGACCTTTGCCCTTTGTGCACTTTTTTCAGATACATATTGGAGCAGAGTCTTTCAGTAGATAATCTATTTGTCTTTGTTTTAATATTCAAATATTTCAAAGTGCCAGTTATGTATCAGGTGATGTGCAAACCTTTCTAGCCAAGGTTAAATCAACTTGATGTTGCTTAAATTGTAGTTTTTGCCTGCTAAATTTGTTATCATGCTTTTAACAATCAAAAGGAGTCTCTGTTTTAAATAGTGGATTGTGGTTTTCATTTCCGTTTCCTTATTGAACTTACAGAGCCGTGTACTTTCCTATGGTATTGCTGGTGCAGTTTTCTTTCGTCTAACATTAATACTGCTTGGAACAGCCACCCTTCAGGTGTGTTTCTCGATGGATAGATTTCTTTGCATATTTTATTCATGTAATTTTTTATTTTTTTTTTGGGGCAATAGACTTGTACCTTTAGTGATCTCTTGTATCCTTTAATATGGTGTTATTTTAGAGATTTGAGGCAGTCAACCTTCTTTTGGCAGCAGTATTAATCTACTCATCATTTAAGGTGAAGATTCACAATTTCCGATATTTGCATTCCTCATATATGGTTTATACTACACCCTCTATGATTGTATCTGTCAAGGAACCAATCATCTCAGAAGCTTAAGCTCATTAGGTAGAGGCATATGAATGTTATTATTTCTAAACAAGCCCCCTCAGGCTCGGGCCCGATGGGCTTGAAGCAGCATGAGAGGGAGTTGCTAAAACCACTTGATCCTTGGCTAAATTTAATTTAGTTATGAAGAGTAGGAGTTGCTAGGATCAATCTCCTGACCATCTGGTTATATGAGACTCTAATACCATGTCAAGGACCAATAAACCTAAGAGCTTAAGCTTTTAGATGGGATCACATAAATGATTTTTATTTTCATCTCTTTAACGTTGTCTTGGAAGTTTATGGTTCTGGTTGTGGTATTCACAATTTAATGGCTTTAATCACAGCAAGTTTCTTATTCCATGAATAGCTATTTGCAAGCGAAGAAGACGAGTCTGACTTATCTAATAACTTTGTGGTGAAGACATGCCAGAAATTTATCCCTGTAGTAGGTAATGTTTTCTAATCATGATTATTTCTTTCTCGTACCCTATTTGGAGATTTTCTAGCTGATTGCTTGTGTATTTTGTAGTTTTTTTTGGTTCTTTTGAAAAGAAGGCAATGGTAGGATATGATTGAAAACTCAGGATGAATTAGTTAAAATCTAAATGACGCTTTAAGGATTCATGTTTAAGTATGAATAGTTGAACCAAAGCTTATTTGGCTGAAGATTTATATCTTACTGGTACATAATTATTTCAGCATATTATGATGGAAATCGGTTCATAACAAATCAGGATGGGGTGTGGAAAGTAAGTTATTGACTAGCTTCAGTTTCAAATTTAAATTACTCCCTTATCAACCCTGGACTAAATCACTTGTTATCTTTTCACAGCACAAATGCGTCGAAATCTTTTTTGGTTTAGCATTTGTTGCTTGTGTCTATAACTAAATGGACCTTTTGTACTAAATTAATTTCAACTTGATTTCTAACAGGGTCAAACGTTTTGGGCAGGCCACACCTTTGCTTCTTACTGTAGCAGTTATTGAGCTCAGTGACATCGCATTTGCAGTAGGCTTTTCTCATCCCTCTATTTTTGTGGAATTTCTGGTTAATTTGGCAAGAGAATGTTGACTGACACAATCTTTTTTATACATATTCTTTTAAGGTTGACTCAATACCTGCAGTTTTTGGTGTAACCCGGGATCCATTTGTAGTTTTTACTTCTAATCTATTTGCAATTTTGGGTAAGTTCTCTTGCCTCAGATTTCCTTGTGAATTGTGATGTGATAGCAATATCTGAATTTGATTTCTTAAATATTTAGGAACTAGGATTTGTGTTCCTCGAGAATTATAATGCATTTGTGTTAGAACTGGAATAAGAAACTAGTGTTTATTCAAGAATTGCAAGATATTGAGAAAATTCTAGAGTCCCCTAACTCTCCCAAGTCTCACTAACAAATGATCAATGACCCTTGTCTCTTTACTCCATTCCTTCTATTTATACTAATCCTTAACTAATAGTAACTAACTAACTGTAACTAACTAATGGTGTCCTAACACTACTCTCCCCCCCTAAAGATCCACCTTGTCCTCAAGGCGGGGGTACAAGGACTTATTAGTAGACATTTACAAATAAATTCCTCCAAGATCCCATTGTCTAATCGGGATAACAGCAAATTTGTCTGGGCCATTAACATCATAAAACAAGTTGCTACTTGTTCTGGGTTGAAGTGGGCTTGACCCATGAGCTCTGAAAAATAGTGGCTTTCCTTAAAGCTCAGTATCTGCTCTTTTGTAATGTGGGCCTGGCCCTATGATGAAAACTGGCCCCTGTTGAGGTAATCCTCCATTCCTCTCTGTCTTGATGTGGGCCTAGTCCATTTGGGTGGACAATGAGCCCTATGTGGACCCATCCACTTCAATCCCTGCTTCATTCTCCTTTCTCATCACACGGCCACCACTAGGAGTGCAACCCCCTGCTGCCGCTTTGTCTGCTTGCGCTGTCGCTACCTTCTCTGCTTGCACCACCATTGCAGCTGTCGCAGCCATTGAAGACCATCCATCGGCTGCCTCTTCTGCTTGCACCCAAAATTCTAGAGTCCTCTACCTCTCTCAAATCTCACTAACAAATGATCAAAGACCATTTCTCTTTACTTTATTCCTTCTATTTATACTAATCCCTAACTAATAGTAACTAACTAATGGTGTCCTAACAATTTGCAACTAGAAGGACTATGAGTATTATTGTGGTTTTATGGGCTGTTCATCTGTTTGTTAGTGGATTACATTGACTTCATGTGTTTGCTTATGACAGTTCCTCAGAAGTGGGATTACATTTTGATCCTCAAATGAACTCATTTGTTATAGTCTTGGATGTGTTTCAGCCCAATAATAGTTTGTGCTCTTCTTTACAAGTTTATGCAATAATTAGACAACCATCATTTATCAATTGTAGGTTTAAGGTCACTTTACACAATAATTTCTGAGGGTATGTCAGAGCTGGAGTACTTACAGGTAAATGTTGACTCAATCTCTTTTCATGTACCATGGTTACTGCATAACTTTCTGCAGTTTATGTATATGTCCTTTGATATAACTTTCTGTTTATGTTCTTATTCTTCCACCCTCGTCATTTAACATCCAATTTTGGTCTTCTCAGCCTTCCATTGCTGTTGTTTTGGGATTTATCGGGTTTAAGATGATCTTGGACTACTTTGGTGCGTGTACTAACACCTAACGGAATGCCAATTCATTTATTATCCACTGTACTTTTATTTCACTTATTATTCTATTGCTACAGGAATCCATGTCTCAACAGAGGCGTCTCTTGGTTTTGTAGCCTCAAGTCTTACCATCGGGGTGCTATTGAGTCTGGCAAAGAAATCTGACCAGCTTAAAAAGTAAATTCAAAGACAGGGTAGGTTGAGCTATATATGATTACCTACAATTAACATGTTCATGTTAGCGTCCATTGTCAATTGAGGAATCGTCTTGTACACTGTTCTATGGCTTAACTAGATGTCCAAAAGCTAGAGCATAATATTCATATAGTGGAATGTCCAGTTGCCTCCTCCTTTTCGCCAATTTTTGGTTGGAATCTGGTTATGATTCTTGACTGAGACAAAGGATGGAATAGATGCTTCCGTTCCAGAATCATGCAAAATAGCTTGTCCATGTGAATCCTGGTGAATTCTGTGGTGGGGAGCAGAGGTGTACAAGGGACAGGTTGGGCTGGGTTAAACCAATCCCTATCCTAACCCGATGATAACCCGGCTACTGATCGGATCAAACCAGATCCATTTGATATTTAGAAAACATATAAAGATTTAGATATTATATATAGTAAAATTATAAAATTTTGGAAGTAAAAAATAAAATTCAAGAAATGTTCTACAATATACACAAAATTATATCAATATAAAAATAACATCATGCTATTGAAATATATTAAAGCATAAAAATTTTATAATTCAACACTAATTTTTTTTTTAAAAAATGTAACTTTTAAAAAAATATTTGATTTCGAGCTGGGTTGGATCAACTTGAAGTATGACCCGAACCTGGTCTGAAAAATGCATCGGGTAATATTTAACAAGTCACAACTGTACGGCCCAAAAAACTTCGGGCCAGAACGAGTTATCAGGTCAGGCTAGGTCTTGAACACCCCCAATGAAGAGTGTGAGTTTGTGATCATTTTGGAGCCTGTTATGAAAAAATTAATTAAAAATTGTAAAATTATTTTTTGGCCCTCATCCACTCACCCCTCTCTCTCCAATTTCTGCATCCAAGTCTTCTTTTCTCTGCCTCATTAGCTCTGCATCAATCTTCACCTCTACAACTACTTCCAACACCACCAACTTCTAACATGGCTGCGACAAAGACGAGGTGGCCATTTTCAAAATTCAATAGGAATTGCATTTGTTGCTAAGGGGAAATGATGATAAGAGGGGGAAAAAAGCCCTTTTAAGATGCAAGAATTTGGTCATTAGAAGGGGATCTCTAATTCTGGACACAAGAATCACAATCTTTTTCTTTGGGGTTCTTGATTTTGTCAACGGAGATGAGTTTCTGAGCTGAGGAAGAGGGACTAGGGGCGGGTTGCTCAATGGCTAGCAACGGGGCGGCAGAATTTGGACATCGGTGGTGGGGTGGGTGGCGTGTGGACAGTGGACGATAGATGCGGAGAGAGAAGAAAGAAAAAGAAAAAAAAAGGGTAAAATAGTAATGTTATTTTTTTTATAACTATTAAAATATAAATATTAACCATTATAAAATTATTTTTTTATAATAATAGAACTTAATCACAATCGTTAGTTACAATTTCAAAGGTTGAGATTTAGTGACCAAAGTGGTCAGAAACTCATCCAGACCATGACAGAACTCGCCTGTGAATTCCGCTAAATGTTTTCATGCTCCATGCTTTGTTATTGTATATTTTTTCGGTAGCTTTCCTGGTGACGTGTAAAAGATGGTGGAAAGTTAACCTCCAGAAGACTAGAAGGCATTTTGTAGCAACAGGAGGAGGCAGATTGCCCCCTTGATATTAGCAGTTAAAAGGACCTCAGAAGTAAAGGAAAGGAAAAAGTACAATAATAAGCAAACTTTTTTAAAAGGGAAGAAAAAAAAAAAAACCGAAAAGATACATAAAGAGAGAAGAAAAAGGTTAGATTGTGTTAACAATTATTTTCTCCACGAATGTGAAGTGACTTACATTTTCAATTGTGTTGAGTGCACTTGAATTAACTAAAAGTGCAATAGCTTTGACTGAAATAAGGATGAAATGTAGTATTTCTGCATTGTATTTAAAGGTTGAGTATATTACTTATCGTAAATGATTTATTTTTTTGGGGGTACATTTTATCGTAAATGAATTTGCTGAACTCCTATCCAATGTTATAAGATTAACACACCGTCAAAATAAATGCAAAACTTTTTTTTTTGGGTCAAAGCACAAAGTATTGATCTATTAAGCCAATTGTCACTACCTATCTTTGGAGAAGTTATAGAGAGCAATGATCAATATAGAAAAATGGCGGGGTCAAATTCAATGGCCACCGAAATTCAGATCACGGCGTGCATCATTGAATTGTCTTTGAGAGTAGGTCATTCGTTTCAATTGAGTAAGAAAATATTTTTCGTTGATCGCGTTAATCAGCGCATTAAAATGTAAAAAATGCAAATTCAAAATTCACAAGTTATCCTCTGCGAATCAGTTGGAGTCTAAATTCATTTTTCTGCGGCTGTCGAGTCTGAATCAGTTTGTGATTTTGAGGATCAAAAACGTAGATATCATCTTTACTGTACGCTGTGCCTAGGACGAAATACCTGGAAGCAAAGAAATATTTACAACTAGACAAGTGTAGTTGTTCTCCGCAGAATTTTTTCTTCAGAAAAAAAAAAAATGAAGGCAAAGACTAGTATCATCAAGGGTGTTAGCATAGTGGTAAAGATATTCTTAAAAGACAAAAGAGCAATATTCTTACTAATGAGGAGGAGGAATATTCTTGAAAAACAAAAGAGCAAAGACGAGTGAACCTAAACACTCTTTTTGCCTCTAAGATAGAAAACAGAGATAATAAGGGAAAAGAAAATCGCATGATAAGTCTTAGAGTCGCGGGAATAAGGCTCCCTCCGTTTGGAAAGGAGAAAAAGAAGATCACATGACAAGTAGTTTCATGAAGTTGGATAACCTGTTACTTCACCAGTCAATTGGAAATGATTAATGCGTTCATATATGAATTTGATATTCGATTTTTTCTTTACTATGCAAATTATATTTAATACAAGAAAATACTAAGTCATGGTCAATAAGAAGATTATTTTATTTTATCTATTCTAAATTCGATTTAAAAATGAATTGAATTGGATTCAATGTGTTCAACAGTCAAAAATTGGGGAGAGGGAGTGGGGTCAAGCGGAGACAATTCGGTTCTAGTCTTTGGAGTAAAGAGTACGAACTCTTCCACACAAACTAAATTACGCAATAAACCGGCCAACAGCAAGAGAGAGAATATAATCATGGAAAAGTTTATTGATCAGAAAGAATACCGAAGACTTTCTCTTTTTCTTCTTTTTTTTTTTTAAAAAAAAATTTGTACGAACTATGTGTCATTTTTTTTAGAGCTGTCTTCATACTCACATATGATGTAATTAATATGTGATACTCACAAGAGATGCAAAAGATTTTTAGTGCGACGATAAGAACGGTAATGCTCATATCCGAATATGGCACTCGTAGAAAAGGTTTAGATTTTCTGCAGTCGTGGAGCAAACTGGTTTCCAATTGTTTGTTATTTTAACGGGCCTAACCCCAACAAATGGAATAAAAAGGGAATACGGAGTTCTGTTTCTGCTGTGTCTCTGCAATGGATAATATTCTGTCGTGTGTATATATAAAAAATCTAAATCCATAAACAGTGACAAAGAAATGCAGTGGGAAGAAGGGCGGTAACTGGTAAGTGATAGGAAAATTTAAACTTCTGAGAGACTGAGAAGATGATAATTTGTTTGCTTGGCGTGAAACGAAACCGAAGTCCTATCCTTTTGGAAAATTTTTAGTAGAAACATTTGATGGATTACACTAAAATACGAAAGACAAAGGCCTTATCATTCAACTCAACATTAATCTTAAATAAAGAAAGAAAGAAAGAAAGCCTTATCCTACACTATACCATCGTCAGGCCGGATTCATCTTTCAGTATTCAAATCTAAAATTCCGCCGAAAACTTCGTCAGTGGTTGACTCAGCGGCTTCTAGATCTTACCAATTAATAGCAGTTTTTTTTTTCACGAGAGAGAAACATAACTTCATTCATAAAAAAAGTTTGTCCGCATTTATAATTTGAAAAAGATACATCAAATTCGAGATATGTTATTTTGACCACGTTTTTGGGGACACATACGGTGTCACCGTATATAGAAGGCAGAAGAAGACAAAATATTTGTAGAGAGGGAAAGGGGGAATACGCGGAAGTAGAAATTTCAAAAAGGTAAACCAAAAACCCATCCGCGAACAAACTCTAACTTAACTCTCTGCCTCTTCCCTCTGCCTCTTTCTCGTAAACTCAATCACTCTCTGAAACTCTTTTTCCAACTCTAACTCCCTTCCCATAACAAAGAGGCACCACCTATTCTCTCACCCTCGTTGCGCCCCTCCTAACAAATCTTCGTCCACGACCAGCACTTCACCACCCTCAAGTTGGACCTTGTCATCGAGCAACAGCGCCACCACCACTACCATCCTCGACCACGATCCCAAGGCTGGCACCAACACAGCCATGATGTCCGAGCTCGATCGCTCCTTCGTCGACCCTAACGGTGTCGTCTCCACCCTAAGCCCTAACTCCATGGTCGTCACCACCATCATGGAGGGCCGAGATTCGTTGTCTTCACCATCGTCAACTGCTACCAACTGCAACACCTCTTCCGTCATCGATGGCGACGACGCCGTCCTCACCATCACTGTCAAGTTCATCGAATATGTCGAGGTCTTGAACCAGCTCTTGCAAATAAAGCAGGACAATTCCAAGGTGATTATAATCACTTCCCTTTCCATTTTCTTTCTTTCATTGGTGCTGACACAACCGAAAACTTTTCAATTTTGTCACTTTCGTTTCTTTGTTCTATCAGAAATGCTCGATGCTTCTAGGTTTTGATTGATGCTCATTTCTTGTTCTTGGTTTGGTTCTGTAATTGTGATGCTTCAGGTGATTTGATTTGTTGGTTTGGTTTTGTAGATCAAATATCATAAATTGTCTCAAATCAAATGCATAAAAAATGTGACTAATTTATACATTGTCATAATACATCGTTCTCTGATGCTTTCATATTTTATTAATAGGACAAAGGATTTGAAGTTGCAACACCCATAGTTGAAGCGTTAGAAAGTAAAGGACTGCCATTGTATTTGGTGTGCATTACGTACTAAATCTTTCACAAGGCAGAAGTGATGATTATTGCGGCGATGAGACAACTTGCAATAAATGGTTTGTCCTCCTCTTTGTTAGCCTCTCTAAAGTCTAAAATTATGTGATCTTATAGTCTTGGGTATAAAAAATTAAAAGGAATCTTCTTTTGTAGAACAAGTTCAATTCAAGAGTTGCAATTTCACTTGGTGGTTATTATTGAACACAATAGAGTGTGCAGGGAATGGTATGAATATGACACTTTATAGTTCTCATATTTTATTACTCAATATCAATGAGTGAGCTATATAGTTTTTTTTTTTAAATGTTATTAAAGGTTTTTTTATTTGATGGTTTAGTTGAACTTGATGGGACCAACACATGATTATTACAGAAATCAGTAGACTCTCAGGGGCTGGTACGTACAAGAAATTGTCATTAATTTTGTTAAATAATTTGGTGCCAGTGAATTAGGCTACATGATGTTAGTGAATAAGTGATGCCACCTATGGCAATAACTAACCAATTAGACACATGAGTGTACCCTCATATACTTCATTTATTATTTTTCTCTTCTTAGGATTGATAACAGTATTTTAAATTGCATTATTCCTAGCTTCTTACCTTGGAAATGACATGGACCACATATAAGTAATAGGCAATTTGCAATCCTACTTCCAACATCTCTACACATGTTCTTGTCAATTAAGCTACACTACATCTATATAGCTCTTTTCTTAGGCTATGATATATACATACCCATCACAGTTTGATTATGCATTGTGTTCTTTATGATTTGTTAAGGTTGCAAGTATTATTAGGGCATCCTCCATAAAGCTATTGTCCATAAATACTCTACATACTCTACATAATTGCTATGGATGATAAACTAATTATGAGCTTTATGGGCTTTTTAGACTTTATGGGCATTGTTTGGACATCATGAAATAACATTCAAGTGTCCTTATCAATCCAACCAAGTGCATGAACTATACCAATATACTTTGAGCTTTAAGATTTGGTTTATATTTTCTTACCCATAATAGTTAGATTAGGTTCTATGCATTTGATGGCTATCATTTCCTAAGAATTAAATGATTTGAAGTCTTAAATCAAATCTTGAAATATATATGTTTCACTGTCTTGTTTAGTATTTACAATATTAAATTATGCAAATTCATTAACTCTTGCAATGTAAATTTATGATGTTAATTGTGACTGTCAAATTGAAGAGAATTATGCAAACAATATTTTCTTTGGGGAATGCTTTGAACCACGGAACTATCGGGGTATGTTAAAAACAAAGTATATAGAAGTAAATGGATGCAACATGAATCATGCATTTGGATAGCAAAGAAAAGTACTTAACAAATTGAAGGAGCAATGATATTTTCCTGTGTAATAAGACAAAGTTATATATATTATCTTTGTAGATATAGTCCTCAATTACATTTGACCTTAAGTTTTGATTTATAATGGTACTAAAAACTAGCCCATGATTTTGTCATTTGATCATTTATATGAAGGCTAGATTTTGAGGGATGTTAGTAAGGATTGATATGGAGAAATGGAACTCATGAAATTCTATTATTTGGGATTTATTTAGTCAATTATTCTTTTGGATCACTACCTTTATGCACTGTGTTGGTTTATGTTGCCTTCATGGTTCCATATGGTTGCCTACCCACTGAGTCAAATATTATTATTTCCTCAATGAAAAATTAAGACATGATATAGTTGAAATTTATAAGTTAGTTAAACTTAGTCTTGTTGTTTAAAGCATAAGGTGATTCTCTGATTTATGTGAATGCAGATTTTCTTACTATCGGTGAGTGAAATAGGAATTATAATTTCCCTTGGCGTGAGAGAGTGTTGTGAATTTTTCCCATGATCCTTTTAAGAGCAAAAGGTAGTTCCTATGATATGCCTTCTTGTACCTTTATGCATTGTCAATCAAGAACTAGTGCTGGCTTGTTGCTTTGGGGAAACCTTACTAATTTCCATGATTCAATGTGAAAAGGGAATGATATGATGCAATTTTATGAAAATCTGACTCTGCAAAATACTCTTGTTCTTCATTTTTCTTTTCTTAAATAAGGATAAACCTTACTAGTTTTCATGGTCATCTTTCTCCGATTAATCTCTACTTGACTTTTCTCATTGATCTGGAAGCATATTGTCAGCTATGGTAGCATAGGTATACAGTTAATGTCATCATAACTTATTCCTGTTATTATTCCTGATAATATTTATTTTACATGACATGTTTCTTGTATGCTACGTCATCCACAGATGCTTAAGAATGCTGGATTTGATGATGTCATTGCTGAGAATCGAATAGATTTGGTTTGTTAGAGCCTATGATTTACTTTGTTTGACATTTTCACTTCCTTTGTTTTCTAGAGCTCTAACAAAATTATTATTTATGTGCTTACTAAAACAAGAGCTAAATGCCCTTGAGAACAAGAAGCATGATTTCATTGATGACTTTAATGTTGGTGGGTTTCTTATATGCTCTAAATCTTACTTAGGTGCTGCTTATTTTTTATGTACTTATTTCTCTTAATTTCGAAGCATTGATGACAAGAATCATTACTTTCAGGAAGGCTACAATTAAATTGTTGAGAGATGGAGGCCAAACAAATTAGACATGCAGCTGGGGAGCATATATGGGGCTTGTTCATTGCCAAGAAAATATGATGCTTGTTTCTCATATGTCCTGTTATAGCTATATTTAGTTTAGCCTGATTAGAGTGTTCCCAATGATACACTTTGGATAATTATTCTATTGTTATATATTTCAGTGGTAGCTTCCTTGATGTTGCTCATCTTTGTAAGCCTTGCGATCTGGTTATATTCTTTTAATAATAGGTTATAGTAACAAACATTGTCGTGACATCACATTAGATTAGAGTATTTGGCAATTGTATATCAAATTTAAATCAGTTTCGAATGTCATGTACCTCTTTTTTAAATCCTTCACCACAAATTTAAACCCCTTTTTTAGGCTTTGCAAGTCAATTCCCACGTGGGATTGAGGCTTCCCTCATCAATGTAGCACAAAGGAGTGTGGTCTTAACTTGTTTGGATGTACCAATCCATTCCACAAGACTAATAAAACCAAACAATAATTAATTGATAAGTTACCAGCTTTTTTGAAGCAATTATCAACCAAGTGCAAGTCCTCACTTAGGATTTGCAAATTACTTCCACATGGGGTTAAGACTCCATTTAGCAATGTACCAAGAAACAACTATGGACACTTAAGTGTGTCAAGTGCAGCAAACAATGATGAAAGTGTAGATGAATTTGAAAAAGATAATGCTACCAACAGAGGAAATGTAGTCAAAGGAGGAAATTATCGTTCTGATGAAGCAGCACAATATGAATGCTCTTCTAAGATGATTATTAAAAGAAGTGTGAAGGCTAAAAAGATATCACATCCTTGCAAGATCAAGTGTTCTAAATCACCAAAGTCAACATTAAAGATATCAACGGACTTTTGTTGCTTTGAAAGAGAAGGTAAAGTTGCAGATGAACAAAGTTAGTGCGAAAGATTTTTGTTTTTCATATTTTCATATTAATGTAAATTATTTGTATAATCTGAGTTCAGTAATGATTCCATGTTAAGGTATTGCCTTTTTGTCACCATTATTTTTTAAAAACTATAAATCTATGTTCATTACACGTGAGGAGTAAGTAGCAAAGCCTAAGTGAGGACCTGCACTTGGTTGGTAACTTGACCCAAAAAGCTAGTAACTTTAGTTCAATAAGCTAGTAACTTTTGTAAAAGTTAGTAACTTATCAGTTAGTTTATGTCTTCGTTCTATTGGCCTTGGGAATGGGTTGGTGCATCCAAACCACACTCATTCGTGCTAGATTGGTAGGGAAGTCTCATCCCCATGTGGGAAGTAAGTAGCAAAGCCTAACTTAGGACCTGCACTTGCTTGGTAACTTAACCCAAAAAGCTAGTAACTTTAGTTCAATAAGTTAGTAACTTTTGTAAAAAGCTAGTAACTTATTAGTTAGTTTATGTCTTCGTTCTATTGGCCTTGGGAATGGGTTGGTGCATCCAAACCACACTCATTCATGCTAGATTGGTAGGGAAGCCTCATCCCCATGTGGGAAGTAAGTAGCAAAGCCTAAGTGAGGACTGCACTTGGTTGGTAACTTGACCTAAAAAGCTAGTAACATTAGTTCAATAAATTAGTAACTTTTGTAAAAAGCTAGTAACTTATCAGTTAGTTTATGTCTTCGTTCTATTGGCCTTGGGAATGGGTTGGTGCATCCAAACCACACTCATTCGTGCTAGATTGGTAGGGAAGCCTCATCCCCATGTGGGAAGTGAGTAGCAAAGCCTAACTGAGGACCTGCACTTGGTTGGTAACTTGACCTAAAAAGCTAGTAACTTTAGTTCAATAAGCTAGTAACTTTTGTAAAAAGCTGGTAACTTATCAGTTAGTTTATGTCTTCATTCTATTGGCCTTGGGAATGGGTTTGTGCATCTAAACCACACTCATTCATGCTAGATTGGTAGGGAAGCCTCATCCCCATGTGGGAAGTAAGTAGCAAAGCCTAAGTGAGGACCTGCAATTGGTTGATAATTTGACCTAAAAAGCTGGTAACTTTAATTCAATAAGCTAGTAACTTTTGCCAAAAACTGATAACTTATTAATTAGTTGATGTCTTGGTTCAATTGGCCTTGGGAATGGATTGGTGCATACAAATCACACTCATTCATGCTAAATTGGTAAAGAAAGCCTCATCCCCAGGTGGAGAGTGAGTAGCAAAGCCTAAGTGAGGGCCTACACTTGGTTGGTATGAATTTCTTGCATTATGAATCTCAAAAACAACATAATGCAATGAAGACCGACGCAGTGGCAATTATTTTCATAAATGCGTCAAAGAGAACTTAACACAAGTGAACATAGTAAGACTAATCAAATGTAAAGAGCTTGCCAAGTAGTCACTTCAAGGTAAGAAATACAAACAACAAGTGTTCGTATCGATCCACCTCATTATTGCTTTTCTTGATAGCTTAAACAAAAGAAACAGACTTTTTTTTCTGTCAGATTCACAACTTGAAATGCATGAAGTAAACCAATTTTTTAAAATACAACCATTAGTACAGTGTACAGTGAAAATTAGCACAAAACTCATAGTTACTTGATACACAAATCAAAAAGTAACCAAGACTAACACACTTTTCATTTTTTTCAAGCAATTACTCCTATACATACATTGATTGGATAAAAACAAAGTCAAATAACAATAAATACATTGACCGGATAAAAACAAAGTCAAATAACAATAAGTACATTGATTGGAAAAAAACTAAACTAAGTTTGAGAGGCATAATCGTTCCATATTTGTCTAGCAATGTTATCTCTCATTCTTTTTGATTCTACACCATCAATGTCTGTATGCACTGTTCTTGCATGTTGAAGTTGAAGCTCTTTTTCCATAAGCTCTTTATCAACTTCACAAGTATTTATTCATGCTCTGCTTCTAATTGGGCACTGGACCAGTGAGATAGTTTTCTGTTACGTATGTAAGTAAATAATAAACCATATAGAAGCTCAGCAAAATCCCATAAACCAAATAGCAATTCCCAGTGGCTAGCTAATAAACTTACATAAACTAAAAGTTGGATGTTGTAAATCATTAACAAAAATTTCACTACTGGAGAGAACTTAAAGGGAAAAAATTTTAAAAAACACAACGTTCAGTAACATGCTACAAAACAACAATACTGGATGAAGTTTTTTCTTCCTCCAGGTGAATCTTTACCCATCAAGCACTAAAAAATAAGAAAGAGAAACAACAATAAAAAATAAATAAAGTGGTTGAGATGCCCTGTGGAGGAAGAGTTTTCTTGCTCCATGAGCAATGTGGAAAATCTTCTATTCAGCTCACTAGTTTCATGTTTTAATATTTATTGTATATGTACAATTTCTTTCTTCTGAGATTAAAGAAGCAGTCTTCCATTTTCACTTTAATGATTTGGTTAGCTCAAACTCATGCTACTTATCTGAAAGTTAAGAGCCACACCACGTCTTTGGCAACAACCGGCCCCCCCCAAAAATCACATGTTTATATGCATATCTTTTTGGTAAATTGAAGAACCAAATGGCAAAGTCAACTAAACAATTTAGCTCAAATTAGATACAAATTCTAGAGAGATTTTACACTAACTAAGTTCTATCTAATTATGAATGATCTTAAAATCACCACGACAAGTATCCTTTCCAACATCTCTCTCTTTCACTTTCTCACTTTAAAATTATACTTTAAAAAGCCTCATTTTTTCCTCTAAATACAATAACAATACCATGTTATGAGAATTACACTTCTTTTCTTTCTGCAGTTTCTCCCAAAGGCATAGCACCATCTGTGGGCTTTGATAATGGGCAAGTACATAATATGTTTCACATCAAACATTGTAAAACCTCTCATCATTTAAATAATGCACTTCTTTACAACCATTCTTGAACTATTCAATCCATATGCCCATTGCAACATCTTCTAGTTTAAAGAGCTAAGAATATACAGTGACACCGTATATGTCCCCAAAAACGTGGTCAAAATAACATATCTCATAACATAACATGTGTCTACTAATCAAACATAGAGCTTGAATTGATTCTAGCATCATTTGTATCTTTTCTTTTCACATAGAGCCTCCTCATAAATGGGCACGCCTGTTTTAGTGTCACCCGTTTTAGAAAGGAAGTGATGTTAATCAATGACAATAACATTTTTTCTTTTTTGATGGAAATGACGATAACATTTAAACCATACATAGTCACAATATCAAATTCATAATTCATTACAATAATTCAACTAAACTTTCTTTTGAGGTTTTCCTAATCAAACATGAAAGAAAATAGAAGAAAGAAGGCTACAAAACATGGGGAGAGAAAAAAAATCAGAACCATCTTCTGTGCAGCTCGATAAACTATAGGAACATTATGTTTAGAATGAAGAAGTAACAATTAGAAAGTATACTATTATAGAGAACAAAAAGGAATAAGAATAGACCAACTGAGAAAAGGAAGAATCTGATTTGGTCTATCATTACATCGAAACATGTATATATAGATAGTTTTAGCAGCATAAATTAAACACACCTCTCAAAATTACCTATTGAACATTGAAGAGGATACTCGGGTATCTCAAAAGGTGCAGTAGATGAATCACAATAATGACAGATTATAGTATAACTTACAATGTATATAAATTAGATGAAAAGGCACAAATCAAAATAATTAATATCGAAGATATAAATAAATATACTCAACAATTTTGAATATCATATTATATTACTTAATGCCACCACTTCAGAAACTAATTTGATTCCCATCATTTTCAATCACTGAACACATTATAGAAGAAGGAAAGAATAAAACAAATTTAACTGGATTTGCTATCAATATTTAAAAGAAATAGAAAAAAAAAAACTTATTGATTGGTTGCCATTAACAACAAAGAACACCTACAAAGAAGAATGAAATCAGCAATACATGTAAAATGGAACTGGTTATTAAAACAAAGCAGAATGAATAGTTCATTCATCAAAAAAGCCAAACCATAACTGAGGAAAAAAAATTGATTATAAACCTATGACATGCAAGTTGCAGCGTAGAAATTGATGGTAGATGAGCTTGAAATGCATGAAATGGAAGAGGGGATCAGATCCCCAATCTACAAAATGAAACCCAATGCACGAACAGAAAAAAAAAAAAGAGTCATATAGCAGGCATAATAAATAAATGAACCATATGAGAAACATTCATGCCAACAGTATCCAGACTTGTTGAAGCAGTAAACAAAAGTGACAAAATTGAAAAGTTTTCGGTTGTGTCAGCATCAATAAAAGAAAGAAAATGGAAAGGGAAGTGATTATAATCACCTTGGATTCGTCCTGCTTTATTTGCAAGAGCTGGTTCAAGACCTTGACGCATTCGATGAACTTGACAGTGACAGTGAGGACGGCATCATCGCCATCGATGACGGAAGAGGTGTTGCCATTGGTGGCAGTTGACGACAGTGAAGACAACAAATCTCGGCCCTCCATGATGGTGGTGCCGATCATGGAGTTAGGGCTTAGGACGGAGATGATGCCGTTAGGGTCGACGAAGGAGCGATCGAGCTCAGACGTCATGGCGGTGATGGTGCCAGCCTCGAGATCGCGGTCGAGGATGGTAGTGGTGGTGGCGCTGTTGCTCGATGACAAGGTCCAACTTGAGGGTGGTGAAGTGCTGGTCGTGGACGAAGATTTGTTAGGAGGGGCGCAATGAGGGTGAGAGAATAGGTGGTGACTCTTTGTTATGGAAAGGGAGTTAGAGTTGGAAAAAGAGTTTCAGAGAGCGATTGAGTTTACGAGGAAGAGGCAGAGAGTTAAGTTAGAGTTTGTTCGCGGGTGGGTTTTTGGTTTACCTTTTTGAAATTTCTACTTCTGCGTATTCCCCCTTTCCCCCTCTACAAATATTTTGTCTTCTTCTGCCTTCTATATACGGTGACACCGTATGTGTCCCCAAAAACGTGGTCAAAATAACATATCTCATCAAATTCAAAGCTAGAACAGGAACAAATACACTATACTGAATTGATGAATGATATATGATTTTATTCTTGCTCAAAGGCTATTAATACTTAAGAATTTTTGTATTGGAGAACAATAAGAAAAGTTTTGTAATTTAAATAATGTATTATACCTCATTTGAATATTGAAATGAACATTTCTATTATATGTAAGGCCATTAGAAAAAAACACTCACAAAAGAAACCAAAATAATCAGAAAAGGATAACAAAAATTAAAACACAAAATCTATCATTAAGAGAGAGAGAGAGAGAGAGAAATATGCACGGTTATGCTCAAGATCTAATAAATTTTACTTATTTATTAAATTATAAAAAAATTTAAGCAACAAAAAGAATAAGGCGGAGGGGTGCCACTAGAAAATAAGGATAGCAGCCCTAAATAAGGATATATAGCAGCCCCCACCCATTGGCAGCTGTCATAACGGATAATACTGAATATATTGTTAATGAAATAAAAAGCATAATATAAAACTATTGTTTGACCAAACTTATTTTTATATGTAGCATTAACATTTGACAATGTAATAATTGATGCCAAAGGCAAAGAATTCGTCATTCGTGGCGTCTACACGGCACTAAAAATCTAATATAAAAACAGACCAATGGCTGCCTGGGAGGTAGCAAGTAGACTCCACTCCCCTCTGCATCATATCAGATCACTAGCATTTCCCAAGATCATTAGATCAATGGCAACCGCGTAAGAATATAGTTTTTATCCATATTCTCAACCCAAATTTCGTTACTCTTTATCTTAATGGATTCATTTTCTCTAACGTTATCTATGTGTGTGGTGTCAGGGGTGTGGAAGAAATTCGTCCTCCCACGCTGTCTGCAACCTCCGAATCACCACCTATCTTTGATGGAACTACCAGGTTTCTCATTCATGATTCACTTATAACTCCAATTTAAACTGTTTTCATGATTTGCTTTAAAGTTAAGCAACTTCACATGCCCATATATATACATAATATAGTATCTTATATTGGATTGGTTTCCTTGTTCTAGGTTGTACTTGAGTTATTCATGCCCTTTTGCGCAGCGTGTATGGATCACTAGGAACCACAAGGTTGGTTTCCCTTTGATTATAAGTATCTTTTCACTCATTCATGTGTTTACTGGCTTTATATATGCCTATGATCTGATACAGTGTCCAGTGCTTTTAATATACTATTATTCACTCTTTTTTAATCCCTATGATCTTTGTCTATTTCTGAAGTAATATTGAATAATTGACTTTTTGAACATCAGGGACTACAAGACAAGATCAAATTAGTTCCTATTGACCTAATGAACAAGCCTGCTTGGTATAAAGAGAAGGTCCACCCGGAAGGCAAGGTAGGGTAGTCCTGAGGAAAAAACAACGAAAACTTGACAGAACTATTTGATTTGTTTGATCGTTGATCAAGTTCTCCTTATATTGTAGGTGCCATCTCTTGAACACAATGGCAAGGTTGTAGTAGAAAGTATTGACTTGATCAAATACGTAGATGCCAATTTTGAAGGGCCATCACTATATCCTAATGTAAGAAAAAATGCATTCTAACCTTTTTTTCACAAGAAAACCTGCCTTATCCCTATGTTAACGGGGGTAATAATAGTAATAAGACTTTTTTCAGGACCCCGCCAAGAAGGAATATGGTGAGGAGCTTATAAAGTATGTTGATATTTTCACCAAAGATTTGTTCGGTTCATTCAAAGGCGATCCTGTAACGCAAACCAGTAAGAACTACGTTTTTCAATTGTCGGAATTGAAATGATGGAAAAATTAGAATAGACCTCATTAAAATTGGTCATTTGAATCAGGCGCTTCATTTGACTACTTGGAGAATGCTCTTGGTAAATATGATGACGGGCCATTCTTCCTAGGTGAATTTAGTTTGGTAAGTTGAAAAATCTGGAGACTTGAAAATCAAATAGATTAGGAGTTATCTCCAAGGAAGTATACATTTGACATCTTCTTGTGAAAACTTCATAATTTTTAATGAATCATGGTGATCACAGGTGGATATTGCCTTTATTACATTTGTTGAACGGTTCCAAATCGTCTTCTCCGAGATTTATAAGCATGACATCACAGCTGGAAGGCCTAAACTAGCTGCATGGATTGAGGTATATAAGAATATTCTTTGTAATTTTCTAACTCGGATTGATCAATGACGTGACCATGCATAATTGAATGACCGTCTTAAAAAATTTTGTACTAACAGTCTGTCAATATTGAATCCTTTCTAAAATGAATCAAATTGTCATTTCAATCTTGTCTTGAAGCTACCTCTCCTGCCCTCGAAGTTTAAAATGGAAGGGTCCACATTTGGCCATGGCCCACATGACCTTGAATTTTGATAGTGGGGCTCAGTAATAAACTAATGATTGCATCAGATGTAGTATTTGTTACAAAAACAAATTAATTTTGGCTAACAGGTCAAACGTGTTTTTGCAGGAGCTGAACAAGAATAATGCTTATAAGCAGACAAAACTTCTTGATCCACAAGAGTTCGTTGAGTTTGTCAAGAAGCGTTTCTTGGTAATATATAAAAATTACACATGGATATAATCAAATTTTTTTCAAGTTATGGCTAGTTTCTTGCTATGTTTCCTGCCTCCTTGCTGACCTTCAATATCACTGTTATGCAGGGTCAGTAGTAAATTTCAGATGGCAGCAGGTGTTTATGGTACTAACGTCAATAAAGCGAGAGGTGCACGTAGAGTTTTATTCTACAAACTATAGGCTTTTACAATGGCTGGAGTTTGCAGATAGTCTGAATTTGTAATAATGTTTCTGTACCTGTGTGTAATGTATTGTGTAATCTAGTAATATAATAAATTAAATTGATGTGAAGCTTGATATTCCTATATGATGTGAATTCATACGCTCATGTTAAATCTGATGGTTTCCACCTTCAAGATGAGAGGTCGTTCTCTGGTTCGATTTAGTGTATACCAAACACCAGCAATGATACAATCGCTCTTTTACAGGCTCGTTGGATTGATAGAAAATGGATGGAAAGAAAATGGAGAAAAAGAAAATGAGAAGAAAATGATATTTTCTCTTGTTTGGATCAAAAGAGAAAATATGGTGGAAAAAATAAATCAACTGTGGGTCCCACCAAATTATTTTCTTTGCTGATATGAGAAGAAAACAAGCAGAACTAATGTGGTGGTGGTAAAAAGATAAATATGCCAATATTAATTACAACACATCAACTACTAAACACTTGCATAGAAAAAAAAACTTTCGAAAGTTTAAAATGGTGGAAGATGCATCTCTACATATAAAAATATTTTTAAATAATTATTTATTATAAATTATATTTATTTATAATTTATAATATTTAATAAACATTCTAAATTATAAAATAATAAAATAGATATATTTATATCACTTATATTAAAGACATTAAGGGTATATAAGTTATTGTATATATTTATATTATTTTATTCTTACTTTTTCACACAACTTTTATTTTTTTTCTATTTATTTTCTCTTCATTTTTTCTTTATCCAAATATATGAAAAGAAAACATATTTTTCTACTCATTTTTTCTTCTCTTTATTTTCTTTCTTTCTATTTTTTTTCTCTTATTTTCTCTTTTTATCCAAACAAAGCAAGTGAGTTAAATCAGTGTATAGAAATATGAACTTGTTTTAAAAACTGGAATCTCCACTGATGTTACAGCGGGTATAAGCCATATGATATATTCTAAAGCCCTTTGGTCGCCATTTAAGTTGCTAAAACACGCAAACAAGTTAGGGGAATCATTTTCTGCAAAACAAAATTGGCACTAATTTCATTACTATCCAACGGTTCAAACAGTTTAGCGTAACAACAACTAATAACCTTGAAGAGTTCAAACGGGATGGAGAGGCTGAGGGTGTGCTTGGATGGAGGAAAGAGAGTGGAAGAAAGGAAATTGAGAGAAAAAAAGTTGAAAAGAAAGAAATAAAGTGAATTTATATTTTTTATAAATATGTTTGGATAAAAAAAAATGAGAGAAAAGAAAAATGAAAAGAAAATAATTTTCTCTTATTTCTTTCTATGGAAAAGTGAAAGAAAAGAAAGAAGTAATACTATCAAATGATAATTTTATCTTTATATTGTTAAAAAAGGTATTTCAATTATATTAATTAATATTAGATAAAAAATTTCACTATTTCTAATTTAACAGGTTAAAACAATAATAACATATTAAATCAAATTAATATTAATAAAATAAATTATTCAAAATTATTTAACATAAAACTAATATTTTTAGTTAATCTAATATTTCAAAAATATTACTTAAAAATATATTTTATCAATAAATAATACCAAAAATATTATTCAATTATTATTTAATACTCTATTTAAAATAAAATATCTGTTTAAAATAAAATATTAATAATTGAAAAATTTTAAAATTTTATATAACTTATACTTTGGATATTTTTGTATTTATTTTTAATAATATAGTGATAAAGAAATTAAAATTATTTAGATAAAATTTTTAAAAATATTGATTTGAAAAAAAAAAATAGGAGAGACTACACAACACCTTCAATGATATTGCACATCCCAATCCTCCCTCTATAATTATCATCTCATCTCACCTCTCCTTTGTTGCACATCATAGGACAAAAATGAAAAAATGAAGAAAGCATCCCCTTCTCCTGCTTTTGCACCCAATTTTGAGTATAAAAAAAAAAAATTATTTCTCTTCACATGGGATCCACCGTTATGAGAGCACTATTTAATTTACCCTCTCCGTGCCCAATTTTGAGTAGAAAAAAAAAATTGTTTCTCTTCACATGGGATCCACCATTATGAAAGCACTATTTAATTTACCCACTCCAATTTTTCATTCAATGACAGTTTTCTTCTTGTCTCACAAGATTTGTGATTTGTGGAACAAATACTTCTCATTCATCCTTTTTTTTTCCCAAAAATAAAAATAAAACCAAAACGAAAACTTCTCCTTCACTACAAAAGTAGATGACTAGACTATCTTTTTAACGACTATGAATTACACGTAGCAATGTTTTCCAACAAGAGAAATATATATACAATTTTTAACAGAAATTATGATAGTTATTAGATGAAATTAAGTAACATGACTTATTTATTCATCTAAAGAGTCAATAATCATATCGCATAATTTTGATAGCTAAATTTTGATCAAATTTGCTACTCTTTGCTATTTTTCTTACGGATACTGTTGCCGAAATATATAGAACCTGTGACGCTCTTACTGTCACATCTTGCAACAAGACATTTTGTATTTAATATTATTAATATTACATTAAAGTCTGTTCTAGTAGAGATATTTTGAAGCTGGTAATGATTAAATTAGTTTGTTGACCAGAATAAAACTTAGATAAGAAGCTTATATGAAAAAACCAAATTCATGTATGCATAATTGCATGTAAACCAGATAAAGAGCAGAACCAGCTCTGTTTTTGGGCAAATACTTAGTCCAAAGCCTACTGAACAACATAAATACGGTTTTTTCGTCTGCAAATTTAACACCTAGAAAATGCATCTGATTGCAACAGTTTTTTACCCCCGAGGAAATCCAAGCTTACTAGTGGAAAAGCATGGTATAATATCTTTGTAGAGATGGTTCTGTTTTTCGGTCGCTGAGAGATGGCCCTTGAATACAGGTTGAGAATCTTGTCAACAAAATTGGATCATGAGATTGAATATTGATGCTTAGCCTTCAATCAAGTATTCAAAATTGTCAAATGTCACGGGTAAGTTCTTAAAATAATGAGAAGCCTGTATGTATGCAGCAAGCTTTTTTGACCGAAAATGGGATAAGCATGGCAGCTATATACCGTCAATGTATATATAAATAGTCTAGGCCCAAACTGGATAAAAGTTTTTTAAAAAAAAAAGGCTTAGAGTAATTAAATTAAAGAAAGAAGATGAAATTGACCTAAATATAAAATTATTAATGTCGTTATATATTGATGTCAATAATTCTAGAACTTACATAATATGGCCGCCCAGGACCAAGGACCCACAACCATTCTTTAATTTATTGTTTTTGTTATTTTTTTCAAACTTTGTGTTACGCAATATGGCCAACATTTTCGTCACTGCTGGCGCCACTGTGGTACAAAGTCCAACGCTAGGGGAGAATTCTTATATGAAACGATCATTGGTTGAACGTTGACGCCATTCAGCTTCGCCAGAACTCAGCAGGAGAACAAGATCACTGGGATCAATGGCAACTACGTAATGAGATTTCTAATTTCTTCATATTTCGAATTAAGTTTCACAAAGTTCATCAACTATTTTTCTGAGCTCAATTGCTCTTCTCTAACATTGTTGTTCTTTTTGTAACATATTAGAGTTGTGCAAGAAGTTCGCACTCCCCCGTTGACCTCCACCTCCGACCCACCTCCTCTTTTTGATGGAACCACAAGGTAGAGTCCCTCATTGACACCCTACCGCTTGAGTTTCTAATCAGAGTACAATATTCACTTGCTCATAATGTTTTTCTGTTTGGCTTGTGTTTTAGGTTGTACATGTGTTATACGTGCCCTTATGCGCAACGTGTATGGATCACTAGGAATTATAAGGTTGCCTTGTTTCCATTTCTACTTGCCCATAAAATATTTTTGACAACATATATATATTTTTAATATGTTTCTTGGCAAGTGATCGATGCTTTTAATCACATAAAGGGAGTACAAGACAAAATCAAATTGGTTCCTATTGATCTAGCGGACAGGCCTGCTTGGTATAAGGAGAAAGTGTACACTCAAAATAAGGTGGGAAACTTGGTGCCCATGACCAAAAAAACACTAGTGAATAATCTATATTAACTCATCAATCATGTATCCTATACTTGACGAGGCTATGGGATTTGCTAGATTAATCATCATGCTTCTCATGTTGTAGGTGCCATCATTGGAGCACAATGGCAAGGTAATTGGAGAAAGTCTTGACCTGATCAAATATGTTGATGCCAACTTCGAAGGGCCATCACTGTTTCCCAGCGTAGGAACTGCACATCCTCTACCCTTTCCTGCTCCTCAAATTCTAGCCCCTCCATATTTTAATGAGTGATTTTCAACTTTTATTTTTTGGGTTCAGGACCCTGCAAAGAGAGAACTTGGTGAGCAGTTGATAGTCTTTATTGATGAGTTGACCAAAGATGCATACTCTACATTCAAAGGAGATCCTGTGCAAAAAACTAGTAAGACCAAAGCTCATTAATTTTAAGAGATTGATATCCAGTATAAAATTATCTGATTAAAATCGATGCATTTGGATTCAGGTGCATCTTTTGATTACCTGGAAAGTGCTCTAGGTAAATTTGATGATGGACCATTTTTTCTTGGCCAATTTAGTTTGGTAAGTTGAAATTCAGAAGACCCTAATACAATATGTCAAATCGGAAATCATCCTTATGAAATGATATCCAAAATTGGAGATTTTCAATCTGTTAATCTTGTTATAAATCATGGTGATCATCAGGTCGATGCTGCCTTTGCTCCATTTCTTGAAAGATTCCTAATCGTATTTCCCGAGGTGTATAAGCATGATCTCACAACCGGGAGACCTAAACTAGCAGCCTATATTGAGGTACATTAGAAACAATTATGCTTGAATCTCTGGCTTAATTGTGACCATGCGCTAGTGTTTAATAATTGATCCTAATTTCTGATCTGGCTTATGACTCTGCTAGAGGCAGTGACAATGTAGCGGTACACTTTGACATGGTCCCCATGGGTTTTTACTGAGAAGCCTTGGAATTAATTGAATTTCTCTTTGCAGGCGCTGAATAAGGTTGATGCTTATACGCAGACAAAGCTTGATCCTAAGGCGTTTCTCGAAAATTTCAAAAAACGGATTTTGGTACTACACATAATCATACATGCATCTAAGGGTTGGAGATATAAATCTTGTCATGCATCTTTGTAATCATATATTTCTTCGTGCAGGGTCAGCAATGAATTTTGGAATATTGGATGGCAGCAGATATTAAAGATTTAGTGAATAAGGGGAGATGTGTCTCTGTGCAATGCCTTGTAATGCAACAATTTCTATTTCTGGCTATGTCAATGTGCTATCTGCAATTAGTTTGATTTCGTTTTCGTGAATAATAATGTTCAGGTAGCTGTAATATATAATGTCTATTGCAATGTTTTAAAAGAGAGTGTCCCTTTTCTTTCTTTCTTCTTGTTCTTCTTCTTCTTTGCTTCTATTGGCCAGATATATCTAATTATCCAGCTGATTTATTCTTCTAAACTTCAGAAGTAGGATTCAAATCAGTTGTTGTATTTACGAACTTAATGAGCCTCACTATCTATAAATTAGACAGAGTTTATTAAATACTAAGTATGGTAACACATCATTTATATGTAAGCCTATAATATATTTATAATAACAATATAGCATAATTAAATTCCAATATAAAATCTTTATTTGATCTTGATCTTTAATCAAGATATCTCACAAGAATTAACATAAAACTAATTTCTTAGAGTTGTTAAAGACCTTCCGAAATTTATTTCTTTTTTTTTTGGGGAATTTTTTTTTTGGTCAAAAAAATTCTTTGATTAATAATGCAAAGTCCGAAAGCAAGAGAAAAATTGGTACAACAGAATTTGTTGACACACAAAACTAAGTCTAGGAAATTAACCAAAGCACTATACAATTTTAATAGACACTTCAAAATATGGACACAATCACATTATACTATAAATACCCATTAACGCAAAGATAAGCATATCAAATCTCTTATCTATCAAAGGCATCATAAAACTAATATACCCAAGCTATATAGAAATTAAACATTATAGTCATAACTTCTTAAAGTTGTGGCACAGAACACGGTGACATCCAGCTTCACAAACATGGCAGTAGCTAAGTCTGCATAATAATAGCCCACTGTGTGGTATGCATTAGATCACCAAAATCTTCAAAAATAACCCATATATTGTAGAAAGAGACTCACTGCCTCAGAGAAGCCTCAATCAACATCTACCAATAGAGGTTGTCGATCCATCATTGCCACAAGCACAATCTTTTGATCCAAGAGGTAGCTGCAACTGCAAGATTGCAAATATGAGTCCCTGATCCAGACATCCTACCATAACAAAACTCACTGGATATAAAGACCACTCACACTTTGAACTAGGGAAAGAATGGGCAACAAAAGAGCAGAAAAAAGTAAAAGCAAAAAAAAAAAAAAAACACCTAAAAACTAGAAGGGCATGGGGTGATCAACCATCATAGAGGAGAATAAACCACCTCCATGGGTGGCACTCCCCCTAAACTGAGAAAAGGATCGAGAACTGTTGCGAGCGGCGCTTAGGATTCCTTTTGTGAGCACACGACGAGAGAGATGTCCAAGATTTTTTTTGTCAGATTCGGGAATTTATTTCAATCCATCCATTTTTCAAGGCCAAACAAATGGGCTGCCCAATAGACCTACATGTCACCTTCAAGTTGGACCAAGGCTTGCACGCAAGGCTTAGCTCAAATGGCCAATACCTTGGCCTTGCAAATGTGCACCCCGGGTTCGAGCCTTCCAGAGGAAGGCAGTGGTTTAAAGAACCCATCCCCCCCCCCAAAATTACCCCCATCCCCTGACCAAAAAAAAAAAAAAAGTTGGACCAAGGCTTTATAAAACCAATATATTTTGCATCGGCTGCCCTGTTTAGTAGCTTTAGGCCTCCATCTAAGTATAATATCGTTGCAGATGCACCAGTGGCGCGGTGGTTTAGCTGCATTTGATGGAAGTCTGCAAAGGACGAGTCACAGGTTCGGCTCCTTGGGGGCAGAACCCCCTTCCCCCCGTACCGACAAAAAAATAAGTATAATATTGTTTACATTATTTCAAGTGAAACACGCATTGCATGAATATCGTGGGGGACATCTAGACCCAAAAATGAAAAGAAAAAGATTAGGTGGGGTACTCACCCAATGTGAGTTGCAAATGTATTATTATTTTGGTTTCCTATATTACCCTTCATCCGGCAAGCAAAAGACAAATATCTTGAAATACAATCAAACACCTAAGCAGAAATTCCTCTACACTATTTTTTCAGTATATAAAAATTTAGGGATCGAATCTAAAATCACATACTTAAAAGATTAAAGCCCTTCTTACTTATATCAATATCTTATTTCTTAAATGCATCATTATTAATTGTAGGAGATCAAAAAGTAAAAGTTTTAAGAACTATTTACATTTTAAATAAAATATTTAGCCTTTTACTTAAAAATTCATAAAATAATTTAGTGTATTTTAAATTTCTTTTAATTTAATTGCATACATATAGAAATTTGTCAAACTAGTGAAATTTAAATAAAATTGATTTTATTTGAATTTGATTTAAATAACGGTTTTGGCTCCATAGATGAAGTAATACTATTAAAATAAAATAAGATAAATTTAATTTATATTAAATTTTTTGTTATATATAATTTAGGGTAAATGTTTTTTTTATACAAAAATCAATTAATAAAATAAGTAAAAGTATATTACTAATAACAAATTTATAATAGATGATATTATTTTTATTTTCTAAACAATTTTTAAACATAATTGGAGATAAAAATAAGTTAGACTCTTATATCAATTTATACACGCCTAAACAAGAGGCCGAAGATTGACCCGCAAATCAACGTCAGCGATGAGTGGAGCAATGGCTGGCAGGTCGATCGTTAGCAAGATTTTCGTGACTGTTAGTGTTAGACTAACATCGCACGCGAGAAATATATGTTCCAGTGCTTTTAATCAATCATATAAATATATTTTATATAATATTATTTATTAATAATAAATTTCATATAAAATATATTTATATAATTAATAAAAAAATGCAGTTATATTTTGCTCTTAAACTATTTAAGAATTTCTACATCACACACGGAACGAAACATTACCATACCATACATAGTCTTTTGATACTGCCCTGAATTGAGACACTGTCCGGAATCACATTAAGAGGTTTTCATATTTATAACTGCGTCAGTGATCACCTAAATTCCTCGCACTTCGGAACTTAACTCAGCCAGAAATCAGGAACGTTAGATCAATGGCAACCGCGTACGTGATGAGATTTCTTCCACGTATCTCCATTTAGGTTTCATTACTGATATTTAGGTTATCAGAACAATAATGCGTTCATCATTTCTCTAACGTAAATCACTCTCTGTTGCTGATTCAGAGGTGTTCGGATTCTCCCCTTGACATCTGCCTCCAACCCACCTTCCCTTTTCGATGGAACTACGAGGTTTCATTCATCACTATATTTTCATTTTCTTAATCAAAGTTCATTCCGCCCTCAATTCCATGCTTTTGTTTTGCTGCAAACATCACTTTTCGCTATTAATCATAAAATATATGTTTGGTTTTGGATCTTCTTTCAGGTTGTACATCAGTTATACATGCCCATATGCACAACGTGTATGGATCGCTAGGAATTACAAGGTTTTTTTTAATACTTAATTAACTTATTTAAATATATGATGTTGGTTATTAGCTTTGATATTCTCTTACTGCTTCTGTTTCTTTATTATATAATATATACGACTTGGTGGACTCTTGGCATTGCCCAACTTGGAGCTTTTATTTTATTATTAATTCCTTTTACTTGGAGCTTGGTAAACGATAAAATATATGTTGCAAATTGCATATGTATAGGGACTACAAGACAAGATCGAACTAGTTCCAATCGACCTTCAGAACAGGCCTGCCTGGTACAAGGAGAAAGTCTACCCTGAAAATAAGGTGTGTATCTTAATTCATGGGTAACATAGAACGAATACATTGGCCTGCAAATGGTTAATTTGCTGTGAAAACTTGATCGAGCTATTATATGTTCAGCCAATTGATCATATGACATTCCTTATGTTATAGGTGCCATCCTTGGAGCACAATGGCAAGGTCTTGGGAGAAAGTCTTGACTTGATCAGATATTTAGAGGCAAACTTCGAAGGGCCATCTCTAATTCCCACTGTAAAAGCTGCAAATTCTAGTGTTAACAATGATATTAAGGGGTAATCCACTTCGTTATTTTGGTAAAGTGATGTTTGGAGGCCTTTTCTTTTCAGGACCCTGCAAAGAGAGAATTTGGTGAGCAGTTGGTTTCTTACGTTGATGATTTGACCAAGGATATATACGCTTCATTCAAAGGAGAAACTGTGCAACAAGCTAGTAAGATCCTAAGTTTGTGAATTGGATAGAATGATATCCATGATAACATGGACTGATTCAAATTGGTTTTTCGATTAAGGTGCTTCTTTTGATTACTTGGAGAATGCGCTTGGGAGATTTGATGATGGACCCTTTTTTCTTGGCAAATTTAGTTGGGTAAGTTCAAATTCAGAACTTGGAAGACTTCAAATTTCAGTTTCATTAGACTACTTTTCTGCCCGTTTAAAAAAATTTGGACAAATTACATTTACTTCAGTGCGACCTATTTGAAGATGGGAAGTAGTATGCAAGATCCTTATCGGAAAACATTGCTATCAAATGATAGTTGATATTGGAATTTTCGTGTGATCATTAGGTAGATGTTGCTTATGGTCCTTTTATTGAAAGATTCCAGATTGTCTTTTCCGAGGTGTACAAGAATGACATCACAAATGGGAGACCTAAACTAGCAGCATACATTGAGGTATATGAATTTCATTTTGGCTTATGATACTGCTGGAGGAAACGGGAACTTAATGGTCCATTTTGAAATGACCCATAATGGCTCTTGATGTATTGTTTTGGTTTTCCACAGAGTATCCATTTTACAAAATTCTTTTTGCAGGAGCTGAGTAAGATTGATGCTTATAAGCTGACCAAGGTGGATCCTAAGGAGTTTGTTGAAGTTTTCAAAAAACGGTTCCTGGTAATATATACATAACATAATTCATACCTGAATACAAGTAGTTTTTTTAAGAGTACAAATCTAGGTAGTAGTGGCTCAAATTGTGGTCAGTTTCTAGGGAATATATGCCTCGGTTAACTTGTTCTTTCTTTCCTTGTTCCTTTTTTGGCGTTGTTGCAGGGTCAGCAATGAGCATTTGATGAGGTGCGATGCTTTTGCAGAGGACTAATGTGGTCGAGTGCCATCTGATAGGATTTCGGATTATTTTTTAAATAATAATGGTTGTGTACCAGCTTGTCATGAGCGTTGTGCAATCCTGTATTACACAATGAACTGAATTTATGATTCACAGAATATATTTGTGTTTGGTTAAAAGTTAAAAATTGGGAGAAAATTTTTATGGATGAGCTCCATTCCATGAAAAAATTTTCCCCACTTTTACCCCCAAACCAAATGTACCCTAAGTATTTGTCGTTATGACTTTGTTTGTTTTATGAAAGGATGGTAAGTTAAGCTGATAAGTTGAGCTTTTGATAGTTTTCATGAGGATAGATGTTTGTGGATTAGGATATTCTAAAGTGAGAATTTCTCTAAAATGAGAAAATAAGAGAGTGTTCACCTTTAGGTCAATAAATTGTATTATGTTAGGGCTGATCAAATAATCTAAATATAGATACCTCCTCTTATTACCAAATCCAGCATTAGATATGATCAATGACTTGGTAAATAAAATGCATTGTTTTGCCCTAACTCGATTGTGACCAGCCACTTACCATTGTCGTTCGTCATCCACACCTGTCACTATCAAAATTTTATTCCTTTATGAATAAATCATAATAAAAATTGTCATAATTTATACTTAGAAGTTATAATAAAAACTTTCATGATAATCTCAGTAGCAACAGACAATTTTAAGTCCTTTGAATTTCTTTCTTTGTGGCCTTGTCTCATTAAACTTGTCTTTGGAAATATTTAAAAAGCCGAAACAAGGAGAAATAACATACAAGTACTATAAATCAATCAACCGAGATCAATTTATAAACAAATTGATAGAGTAACTAACCTCTTAATCATAAAATTATAAAAGTACCTATACTCAAATTTGGTCAATTTGTTATAACATAAAATAAAGTTACTCATCATGGTTAATAATGGCCTTGATTTCTATTATCTTTTTTTGATGATCTTAGGGGCCGAAATGAGGCCCAACAAAACACATTGATGTAAAAATTCATCCAATGCATAGCATTGCGATACCATTGTGGCGGCGTTGGGGGACAGACAATGGCGGTGGCCTCAGGGGTCATGTAGTAGCGTCAAGGCCGGAGGTGGTGGCAGACGATGGCCATGGACACATTGGTGGATAGTGGTAAAGCAGTTGCAGCAAGAGTCGAAATTGGGGTGAAAGGACTAGGGATGTTCAAATCAAATCTAATTCAATCCGATCAAAACCACAAAAATTTGAATTGGATTGGATCTTATTTTTTCACAAATCGCTTGGATTGGATTTAATTTTGGATTTAATTTTCAAAACCGATCCGATTCAATCCAAACCGAATAATACAATCTCATATAATTTTTTGTTTTTAATTTTGTATTTTTACTTATAATAATTTAAATTTATCACACAATTTTCTATATTTATATATTATTTTTATTTAAATATTATGTTATGCATATTATATGAGTCATTTTTATTCTTATTTTTATTGGTTTATTTTATTAATTCAAGTTACTTTTTATTTATAATATTCTATACTTAAAATTTGCTTTTATAAAAATTTGATTAAACCGATCCAATCCAAATCACAAAATATTGATTCGGATTGGATCAGATTTAAAATCTAAATTAAACCGATTCAATCCAAATCGCTGTATATTTTATTATTTGGATTGGATGAATTTTTTATTCAAAATCGATCCAAATTATACCATGAATACCCCTAGAGAGGATTGCAGAGAAAGGGGACAGTGGGAAAGAGTGAGAATGAAAAAAAAAAAAAAGCTATAGTGCATTGTATATAACTGGTCTCACCCATAGATCATCACATTCTCAGTTCTAAATGATAAAGTGCGTGGTGCACATTTGATCATGAGATGCACCATAGCATCAGCCTTAACTAAAAAGATAGAAATTAAGAAAAGAGGGTTTGGGTCGATGTTAGAATTGAGGGAAAAGGGCAAGGGTTAGCGGGGGTAATTTCGTTTAAAAAAAAAATTGCTATACAGCGAGACTATTTATCAAAAATTATGTGGAGTAAGTAGTGACCTTTCAATGAATAATTGGATTTT
Organism: Pterocarpus santalinus; assembly: GCA_031439595.1. Classification (NCBI taxonomy): domain Eukaryota; kingdom Viridiplantae; phylum Streptophyta; class Magnoliopsida; order Fabales; family Fabaceae; genus Pterocarpus; species Pterocarpus santalinus. The sequence goes on from CM062532.1 coordinate 68,967,754, forward strand.
TATCATTATATTTCATCTAACTACCGCCATTATTTATGTCAATAATTTCGATTATATTCTTCTGACTAAATAGCATTATGGTAAATATAATCATGTGTCCAACAATTTTCTCAAATACTTATATTATATTTTAAGTAAATAAATCAGGTGATTAAATATTAATCAATGATTAATTAGTTTGAGAATTCAACACTTATTTTATTTAAATAAAGTATTAATATTCGACAAGTCTTATTATTCTAATATTCACAAATTATCTTTTAGACTCGTGAAAAAGAAAAATATAAAGTGATTGATTTTTTTTCCCATTCAATATCTACCATTTTGTATCTTCCTCTTTTTTCAGTAAATCAAGAAAATAAGTATAAAAAACATTTTTTAAACTTGAAAGTAATCTTTGCACTACAACACTTAGTTGTTTTAAATAGTTTGCCAACTTAATTTAATTTCTTTAAGCAATATCAAGTATCGTCAGTGGAAAAGAAAACTAGCTCTAAAAGTATAATTTCCCTGTCTCCTTAGACTATCTGTACCGGCGGCTACGCGGTTCTAAGTGATCTTTAAACACACATCAAGTATGTCCCCCCAAGTTGTTCAAATATAACTCCTCTCTTTTGTAAACTATATCTGTGTAAGTCTGTGTGAGTAGGTAAGTTTTCAACGCAAAGTTGGAACTGGAAAGGCACAAACATTCGTCACTGCTGGCGGGTGGCGACTGCCTCATATGATGGGCTCCCTTGTATATAGATCTCATGTTTACTGTCTCTCCACTCAACCAAACCTCAAACAACCACATTAATGGCAACTACGTAAGACATTTCTTCATACACTCTTACTTTCTATTTGGATCCTTTCGTCTTCTCTAACTCCTCTCTTTTTCGTAATTATTTAGCGCTGTGCATGGAGTTCGTCCTCCCTCTTTAACTTCCTCCTCCTCCTGTTTTTGACGGAGCCACCAGGTTCCTTTGTTGTTTTTTTTTATTTTTATCCATGACCGTGAACTGTTTTTGATGCACATGTATATGTAATGATGTCTTGTTTGGATTTTTGTAGGTTGTATATATGTTATATTTGTCCCTTCGCACAACGCGCATGGGTCACTAGGAACTATAAGGTTGTTTCTTTGCTATGTCCTACTTCTCTTTGTTGAATGATCTATTCATGATTCACCTTCATTTCTATAGTCTCTTATATTTGTTTTGACCATTATCTAATTTCGTGTTTTTTTTCCCCTGTCGTATGTTAATGTCGTTCACTTTGTTGATTAGTGATCGTTTGCTTAAACTGCAGGGACTAAAAGACAAGATCCAACTGGTTCCTGTTGACCTTCAAAACAGGCCTGCCTGGTATAAAGAGAAAGTCTACCCTCAAAACAAGGTGTCTAACTTGCTGATATTGGAAAATAAATTGGTCTAAGTGTAGCTAATTTGGTTCACCCCATTGATCTTGACTTTCTTCTCTTGCTATAGGTGCCATCGTTGGAGCACAATGAAAAGGTCGTGGGAGAAAGTCTTGATCTGATCAAATACATAGATGCCAACTTTTAAGGGCCATCTCTAGTTCCTAGTGTAAGGATTGCAGATTCTCTTTCTTTGCCAACCCCCCCTCCCAAACATATGAGTTAGGATTAAGTTACATTAGTGTTAACTATATATATGTATAATACGTATGCATGTATTTACTATTTAGTGGAGTAATGTTAGGAAGTTGTCTATCCAGGATGCTGAGAAGAGAGAGTTTGGTGAGCAGTTGATTTCCCATGTTGATGCATTCACCAAAGATCTGTACTCTGCATTGAAAGGAGATCCTATACCACAAGCCAGTAAGTAAGATTTTTATGAATCAATGAGAGGGTTATTCAAGCACAAATAAAATGAACTTTCGAAATTGGTTATTTGAATCAGGTCCTGCCTTTGATTACTGGTGAGAATGCTCTTGGCAAATTTGATGATGGGCTATTCTTTCTTGGTCAATTTAGTTGGGTAAGTTGAAATCAAGAGTCTTGAGATATTCCCTTTTCAACTGGCAGCTTTTTAATGTAAAGTTACAGTGCATTATGATCTGGTGAAAGAAATTATCAAAGTAGTCATGGCTTAAGTGTAAAAACAGTATCTGATAATATCCATGATTATGGCTTTCTCTCTCATGTATTTTTGTAAATGCTTGTGATGACCAGGTGGATATTGCCTATATTCCATTTCTTGAAAGATTCCAGATCGTCTTTTCTGAGGTGCTCAAGCATGATATAACGGAAGGAAGGCCTAAACTCGCAGCATGGATTGAGGTACACTAGAACCAATTCTCCGTAAAATTTATTTCCTGGTTTATAGAAATTGCACTGCTTTGCGTTCATTTATTTGATGTATTATTGTTCGTAAATCATAATCATCAATCTAAACTTGAAAAAACTGCTTTGCAAGTGAAAATAGAATAGCCCATGTGAACCTTTGATTAGGGACCTGCTTCAGACGTACTGCTTACAAAAGATATATTCATTTGTGAACCAATGTTTCTTTTGCAGGAGGTGAATAAGATCGATGCTTATACGCAGGCAAGAGCTGATCCGAAGGAAATAGTTGATCTTTACAAGAAACGTTTTTTGGTACTGTATTCAATATCCACATATGTCTCACGATTTTGAATGGCCGTGATTAGTTTCTGAATGTTCTGATACGCGTATATCTACTCCATTATAACAGAAATATTTGACAGCCTTCTATTATAGGACAATATCTGTATATATGCTATAATTAGGGAAAGATTATGTGTGTATATTTGACCCGGCAATATAGGAACTAATATAGGAAAGCCGCTGGTATAGGAATGATTGGGTGCTGTAATATTGCATTCTGTGTGTATTTATACGTGTGCATTCCGATCAATGAAAGACAGAAAACTGCCAAAACCACTTTAGCATGGTATCAGAGCGACCCAGGCTCTGATATACAAACAACACGAGGGAAGTTTTGCATCTGTGTGATGGCAGAGAGCGGAGAAGAGAAACCTCAGGGTGATGGAATAAAGAAAGGTCTGTCACCTTATGAGTTGAATGCTAGTGACAATCCTGGAAGTGTGATCACGCAGGTGCAACTGAGAGGAGAAAATTATGAAGAATGGGCCAGAGCCGTAAGAATCTCTTTGCGTGCTCGAAGAAAGTGGGGGTTCGTAGATGGAACCCACAAAGAACCGAAGAAGGATGCACATGAGATGGAGGATTGGTGGACAGTCCAGTCTATGATAGTGTCTTGGATACTAAACACGATTGAACCAAATCTGCGTTCCACTATGACGTATGTGGAAAATGCAAAAGACTTGTGGGAAGATATTAAAGAGCGTTTTTCAGCTGTGAATGGGCCAAGAATCCAACAACTGAAGGCGGAATTGGCGGATTGCAAACAACAGGGAACGAGCATGGTCGCCTACTATGGAAAACTAAAAACGCTGTGGGATGAGTTGGCCAATTACGAGCAAATTCTGCAGTGCACGTGTAGAGGATGCACATGTGATGTGGCGTCCAAACTTGAGAAACGGAGAGAGGAGGAGAAGGTCCATCAGTTCTTGATGGGGCTCGACGATGCAAGCTACGGAACAGTGCGGTCAAGTGTGTTGGCAACGGACCCCTTGCCCTCACTGAATCGAGTCTATGCAATTATGGTGCAGGAGGAAAGAATGAAGACAATCTCCAGAACCAAGGAAGAAAAGGGAATGGTTGTGGGCCTCGCAGTGCAAGCAGGATATAAAAGCAAGGGAAGAAGAGATGGCAAAGATAAATCAGTGGTGTGCTCTCACTGCGGAAAAACAGGACATAATGCAGAAGGGTGCTTTCAAATTATTGGTTATCCCGAATGGTGGGGTGATCGCCCACGAACTGAAGCGGGAAGCAGTGAACCAAGACAAGGAGCATGTAGAGGGAGGGGTAGAGCAAGTACAGCACGCGCCAATGTAGCCTGCGCTTTTGGGGGAAGCTGCGATACCCCTGGAATGGAAGCAGGGACACATGAGACAGCGGGTTTGAGCAACGAGCAATGGCAAACGATAATGGACATGCTAAAATCACACAAGACAAGTGACACTGAGAAAATGACTGGTAAGAAAGCTTGTGATTGGTGGATTGTAGATAGTGGTGCCTCTAATCATATGACAGGGAGATTGCAGAACTTGTGTGAGGAGCGAACTATACAAGATTGCCCAGTAGGATTACCGGATGGAGAAATAGTGCTTGCAAATAAAGAAGGAACAGTAAAACTTGATGGAGGATTCGAACTGAAAAATGTCTTATATGTGCCGAAATTAAAATGCAACTTGATCTCTGTGTCTCAGTTAACAGATCGAGCACAGTGTGTGATAATGTTTACTAATAAGCTGTGTTTAATGCAGGACCTCACTTCGAGGATGCTGATTGGAATGGGTGAACGGAAAGATGGGCTCTACGTATATCGTGGTGTGAGCGGCAAAGCTTGTCATACCAATGCAAACAACCAACTAGAGCTATGGCACAAAAGGCTAGGACATCCATCTTACAAGATTGTCCAAATGATTCCAAATGTGAGTGGGAATTGTAAAAATAAACCCGTGAATGAAATTTGTGAAGTATGTGAAAGATCCAAGCAAACTAGAGAAAAATTTCCTTTAAGTGAGTATCAAGCATCAGACATTTTTGATTTAATACATTGTGACTTATGGGGACCTTATAGAACCCCTTCATCTTGCGGTGCTTCATATTTTTTAACTCTCGTTGATGACTGTTCTCGAGCTGTTTGGATATACTTGCTACATGATAAGAAAGAAGTGCCCCAGATGTTGATAAATTTCTTCACTTTAGTGGAACGGCAATACCAAAAATGGGTGAAGGCTGTGCGTAGTGACAATGGAATGGAGTTTTTGTGTCTTAAACAATATTTCCAACAACATGGGATCATTCATCAGACTTCGTGTGTTGGCACACCACAACAAAATGGAAGGGTCGAACGAAAACATCGCCATATCCTAAATGTAGCCCGCGCCCTCCGATTTCAAGGAAATCTCCCGCTTCGTTTTTGGGGTGAATGTATCTTAACTGCTGGTTACTTGCTTAACCTCACACCTTGCTCAGTACTCAATGGCAAGACCCCATATGAAGTCATCACTGGCAAGCAGGCCCCCTATGACCATTTGCGGGTGTTCGGATGTCTATGTTATGCACATAATCAGCATAGACAAGGGGATAAGTTTGCAAGTCGTAGTCGCAAGTGTGTTTTCGTTGGTTACTCTTATGGCCAAAAGGGATGGAAGCTCTATGATCTGGAGAAAAGAAATTTCTTTGTGTCTAGGGACGTGAAGTTTTTAGAGGATCAATTCCCTCTTAGCTCGTGTTCACCTTCCACTGAAGCAACTCCAACTACCGTGCATCCTTATTCGATGCCTGTTGACTTGGTTGTAGAAGAAGAAGCACTACATGACATTGGCCCACCTGCTGAGACCCTTCATGAGCCCACGTCTCCACTTGGACCCAATGTAGCTGATGTGCCCAATATCGAAGATAGGGGGGGACTTGACATGGCCCATAATGCCCCACAAACCAGTGAGGACGCGGCTAACTCCCAAACTCTAGCAATTGATGCAGACCCCACTTCCCCACAAACAAGCATGACCGACGCACCACTCGGAAGAGGCCACCGCCTGAAGAAGCCATCTGTTTAGCTTCGAGACTATGTCACTCATGCCATGATACAGCTCAGCCCATCGACACGTTCTCCCCTTTCATCAGATAACTCAGGTGTGTTGTATCCTCTAGAAGATTATGTGACTTGTGAAAAATTTTCATCTCTCCATTGAGCCTTTCTTGCAGCACTGCAGGCCGAAACAGAGCCCACACTCTTCTCCGAAGTCATATGATGCACGCTGGAGGGATGCCATGGCTCAAGAAATTAGTGCACTCCAAAACAATGGCACCTGGGATATTACCCCATTGCCTCCTGGAAAGCAAGCCCTTGGGTGTAAGTGGATTTACAGGATCAAGTATCACTCTGATGGCAGTATTGAACGGTTCAAGGCACGCTTGGTCATCTTGGGTAATCATCAAATTGAAGGGATCGATTATAATGAAACTTTTGCTCCTGTGGCCAAGATGGTCACCATTCGCACTATCCTTGCCATTGCTGCCGCAAAAGATTGGGAACTCCACCAAATGGATGTTCACAACGCCTTCCTTCATGGTGATCTTGTGGAAGATGTGTACATGAAGTTACCTCCTGGCTTCAAGATGTCAAAACCAAACATGGTGTGCAAGCTCCGCAAATCCTTGTATGGTCTCCGCCAAGCTCCCCGCTGTTGGTTTGCCAAGCTCTCCGCTGCTCTTCTCCAATATGGGTTTCGCTATTGTCCATCGGATCACTCTTTGTTCTGTTTTAAAAGGGACAATGTGCAGCTAGTAGTTCTGGTATACGTAGATGATCTTGTTATTTCGGGCAATGATTCTGAGGCCATTTGACAGTTTAAAGATTATCTGCATCGCTGCTTCCACATGAAGGACCTAGGCAAGTTAAAGTATTTCTTGGGGGTAGAAGTTGCGAGGTCCCCTACAGGAATTTTTTTGTGCCAACGGAAGTATGCATTGGATATTATTCAGGAGGCCGGCTTACTTGGAGCAAAACCGGCAGCCACTCCAATTGAAGAAAACCATCGTCTGGCCTTAGCTATGGGTCCCGTGCTTTTTGACCCTGGCCCGTATCGTCGCCTGATTGGGCGCCTTATCTACCTATGCTTCACACGCCCAGAGCTCTCCTATAGTGTCCACATCCTGTCTCAATTCATGCATCAACCGAGAGAAGAGCACTGGCAGGCTGCTTTGCGTGTGGTACGCTACCTTAAGGGCCAACCCGGTCAAGGTATCCTCCTACGCAGGGATAGTGATCTACGTCTATATGGGTGGTGTGACTCTGACTGGGCAGGCTGCCCCCTCACCCGGAGGTCTCTGACCGGCTGGTTGATTTTCTTGGGCACCTCCCCGGTCTCTTGGAAGACCAAGAAACAACACACGGTCTCTAAATCCTCCGCCGAAGCGGAATATCGATCCATGGCCACCACCACATGCGAATTAAAGTGGCTGAAGGACATTCTTTCTACCCTTGGCATCTCTCATCTGGAACCTATGCACCTCAATTGTGATAGCCAAGCTGCGCTCCATATTGCCAAGAATCCCGTTTTCCATGAACGCACGAAGCATATTGAAGTAGATTGTCACTTTATTCGGGATGAAATTCTTCGCAACTCTATTCGCACTTCGTATGTCTCCACTCATGCTCAACTTGCTGACCTCTTTACCAAAGCCCTTGGAGCCAAACAGTTCAGTTTATTATTGCGCAAGATGGGCATTCACAATCTGCATGCTCCACCTTGAGGGGGGGTGATACGCGTATATCTACTCCATTATAACAGAAATATTTGACAACCTTCTATTATAGGACAATATCTGTATATATGCTATAATTAGGGAAAGATTATGTGTGTATATTTGACCCGGCAATATAGGAACTAATATAGGAAAGCTGCTGGTATAGGAATGATTGGGTGCTGTAATATTGCATTCTGTGTGTATTTATACGTGTGCATTCTGATCAATGAAAGACAAAAAACTGCCAAAACCACTTTAGCATGTTCTCTTTGCCACTTATTCAAAATTTTTCATTTCTAACCTGTAGGCTTAACAGTGTACATTGAGTTGCAGCGGACGACCCCTAGGATGTAGGCTGTTGCCAATGAGGTGTTGTTTGTGCTTATGGGATGCTTCTTTAGTCAAATGTTGGTGTGTTTTGTCTGCTGTAGTTGCAGACGGTTTGACTTTGTTGTGAGTGATGTCTTTTGTACCAGCTTCTTTGATACCGTGGATTCATAGTTATGAATGATGATAATTGTCATCGTGAGATGTTACACATTGTTCTATTTAAAATGGAAATAAAGGCATGAAATATATATATATATATATATATATTCCCCACCAAAAAGACATTTCATGATTAATAACGTGAACAAGTAAAATACAAGTTGCATCAGCAATCTGTTTAATGCTCACAGCCGGATAAACTCCCCAAGAAGAAATCAAGGCATAACGTATGATTTATGCATGCTTTCTTGGTTGAAAAATATGTTTCTACAGAGCTTTATAACTATACAACAGAAAACAGAATAAAAAGAAATATAGGCAAGGACTTCCATGGAATGCAGGTACACCAGTAGAACCATTACCTAGACAGAGGGAACATGAATTATGAATCCAGCAATTTGCTCTAAAATAAAAATTTAGAGAAAAGAAGTGAATGAAATACTATCTTAGCTCCAGACGCAAATAGGAGAAGTTTTGTGCACCAAAACAAAATTTCACATCGTTTTTTGCAACTATGCTCTGAACTGAAGAACACCAACAAAGCACAACTGATATTAACATCTATGAACCTATATCTCGAGGCGTGTAGAGAAGCTCATTAAATAAGATATTTGAAATTTTCTCAAGACTATCTTATAGCCACCAAACAAGCTCCATATCATTTTACCCCCTCCTGGTTCTAGGTGGAGTACCAGGAGCAAGGCGAGAGCTTTGGACTGTCTGTGCATTGGGATCATATCTCTGTGAAGCAAGGTAGGACAAAGCTGTGACAACATCAGCTATTACCGGACGCATATTAGCCTGCTCTTGAACACACATTGCGGCGACAGCAAGCGCCTGGTATAGCCCTCTTGAAGGATATTGACCTTGGAGCACTGGATCAGCCATTTGAGAAAATTTTCTTCGGTCTTTAAACAAGGGTCTAGCCTGCAATTAAATCTAGTCTATCTCAAATTTACTACTCAAATAAGGAGCAAAGACCAAGTCAAAAATATCAAACTTTCATTACGAAATACTTCAGTTTCTCATAGATAGCCAAAAGAGACATGCAAAAGCCAGACAAAGACTATCTATGAGGTATGCAACTTAAATAAGTTCACTTCACTTCAACTGCTACCTTTAACCATCACAATAATAGGAATTCCATTTTAAGAGAAGAATTTGATAAGAAGGGAAGAAAATAAAAGATAGGAGGATAAGAAAATTTTTATAAAAGAAAGGACAATCATACAAAGAACTAAAACAAAGAAGAAAATAACCGCTTGAATAGGCTCTAAAATCACTTAACAAATTTTCTCTTAAAACACTGTCAGTCCTTAATTACATACTACGTTGTTACTTTTAATTAAGTGATGATTGAGAACTATTTGACTGCAAATGATTTCTAGCCACAAGTTCTCAAGCTTAAGCATAATTATGCAAGAAAAATTTTCCAAGATGGCCAATCATATGGAACTTATTGCCTCACCTATTTTATCCACATTGGCTACATTTTAAGTTTTGACCATTTATATTAAGAATGGAACTATCCAGTAAGTAATGTCATTCAACCAAGAGCAATTTCTGAGTCGTTAATAATTAATTTTTTTCTCTGTTGCTTTTAAATCATCAGCCAACCTTATGAGATTTTAAACTAAAGGAGTTTCTTACCCATGCAACAAGATTCTGCTCTCCAGCAGATTTTGAATTGTCAATTGCTTTTCTTCCAGTAATTATTTCCAGAAGAACTACACCAAAGCTATAAACATCTGATTTCAGAGTCAGTTGACCAGTCATTGCATACTCTGGAGCACAATATCCATAGGTGCCCATAACTCTGGTTGATACATGGGTGTTTTCCCCAACTGGGCCAAGTTTAGCCAACCCAAAATCAGATAACTTTGGGTGATACTCTTCACCGAGCAAAATGTTGGAGCACTTTAAATCTCGGTATATAACTGGAGGATTAGCTTTGTCATGTAGATATTCCAATCCCTTTGCTGCACCGGCAGCTATTTTCATTCTTGTGTTCCAGTCAAGACGTTTTTTGCCTGGAGGAATATCTGCAGATCAAACATGTATAACCAGAATCAACTAGATGACAATACAAAATTTGTAGAGAAAAAATAACTTACGTAGTTGAAATACGAATACCATGCAAGTGGTCTTCCAAGGATCCTAGTGGCATATATTCATAAACAAGAAGCCTTTGATCTCCATCAGCACAATAACCAATAAGGTTGACAAGGTTAGGATGGTGAAGTAGACTTAACATTAACACTTCAACAAGGAATTCTCTATTCCCTTGCAGCCCATTTCGGTCAAGTTGCTTAATTGCAACAACCTATATTCAACATTAGAAATAATGAAACATGTTGGAAACTCAACCTACACAAATTCTATGCCAATTTTTATGTTGGCAAAACAGAACCTATTATTCTGGCTGTTAGAAGAAATCAACATGGAAAATGGGAGACGATGTATAATAAGAAAAAAAAAAGGAAGAATTACTTCATTGCACTGCAAATTTTTCCAATTTTTCCATAATCAAATAAATTTGGAGAAAATAGACCCACCTGATTAATACTTTCCAGGCGCCCTTTGTATACTCTACCAAAGCCTCCCTCACCCAAAAGACATTCAGCTCTAAAATTTCTAGTTGCAGTTGCCAACTCACGGAATGAGAAAGTCTGTGCTGCTATGTGATCTGAGTTCCCATTTTTAGATGTATCTTTGGATTTCATGGATGAATTCCTGTTCAACTTTCCTGCACTCAAGTGACAAGAATAATGATTTAAGGGGGGAGAAAGATAGTTTAGATTTGAATTCTTATACCAAAGACCAATGGATGTTAATTCTATCTCTTGGAATCATGAAAATAATGGCAGAAAGAAATAACTAAAGATCAAGCAAATATGAATAACGAACTGATTTTGCACACACGATGCATCGTTTCAAAATTATCATCAATAGTACAAACTTAAGCTTCGTACATTCTTTGCAACTGAGGAAACCAATGAGCTGGAAAAAGAAATCCCAAAAAAAAAAAAAAAACATAAATGACAAGTTTCATATTATGAAGAAAACTGACAAGATAATTTCAGGTGAGTTCATTAACTTGGGCTATCGTATGTTGTAACTTCGAGCATCGCGCCTCAATGCTCCTAACATACAAAATTCTTCAAATCCAACACCACATCAAATGAGCATAAAAGATTTTTCTTAGGATGTAAAAGTAAATACCAAATAATAGCAGATTAATGGATTATACAGATGGAGATTCCAATCCCCTTTCTCCCTACCCATAAAGGTTGCACTCATTAATTACATCCAATCCCAGCCATCTTTATCCGGGAAGTTCACACATCCGGAACAACAATCGGGTATATACCAAATACATAAAAGTTAAACTCAAATTTGATATTTGCAACAAACCCCATTTAAAACAAGAGATAAATTAGTAGCACATGACATATTATACTTATACAACCCCAAAAATAACTTCATTAAGCACAATTATAACAAACAGGGTCCTCACTATCATAAACCCATTCCCAATAAAAAAAAAAAAAAAAAATTGACTACCTGGGGCGGGTTTGATCTGATCAACGAGGTTGTCCTGCACTTGCATCTTCTCACCCTTCTTCTTCGCCTTCTTCTTAGTGCCTGAAGCTCCAGAACATGGAATCCAACCCATGTTTTTTTTTTTTTTTTTTCCTCTTTCTTTCCACTTCTCTCTTCAGATGGAGGCACCACCACAGCACAGTGATCAGGAACAACCAATCAATCACTCTCCGAATTTCACAGGGTGGCTCGAAGAAGACCCGACCCGACCACACGGCCCTCAGGCACCTGCAATGTGGAAAAGACCCTCTTTTTCCTCTCTCTCTCTCTCTCTCACTCACTCTCTGTCTCTGTTACTTTTATCGTATGCGTGTGGGTTGTGTTTTTTCCCCCCTTTTTTTTGGGTATTTTCAATTGAGCCCATAAATTTCGTCATCGGTTTTTGCATTTTTCGGTCGGAAAAATCCCATGATTGGCTGAAATGCGCATCACTGGATCACCTTCCTAAACCAACTTCAAACTAATCTCATATTAAAATATCGCCCTTTTTCTTCTTTTATTTTTTTTCCTTTTGGCTAGGCATAAAATATTTGTTTTCGAATTAAACTTTAATTTCTGTCATTACATGTCATGCTAGCCACTATAGCATGTATGCGCTGCTAGCTATCTATCTATACTATACGAATCTATAAAAGATAGGGTTAATTACAGTTTATTTTTTATAGGTTATATATATTTTATTTTTAATATTTTAAAAATATATAATTTGATATATTGTATTTTTATAATATATATTTTGGCTTTAAATAAGTATAATATACTCTCATAAATTTTTAGATCATATACAAATTAATTTTCTGAATCTTTTTAAATATATAATCTAATATTCTGTGTTTTTGTTTATAATTGATGAAAAAATCGATAGAAAAGGTCAAAGCGAACATCATAAAAATACGAGATGTCGGGTTACATATTTTTAAAATATTAAAAATAAAATATACATTACTTATAATGTATGAGTTAAATTACAATTAACCCTAAAATATAGGATGCCTTGTGATTTTATTTGAACAAGTCCTATCTATAGTTTTCTTTGTAAGAAAAATAATTTGATGATCATTTATATATTTATGTGTACTGCAGTGTAACTCAATGATCACAGTTTTGGCCGCGCTCAAAGTTCAACTTTTGGTAAACAAAGTGCACAAGTACTAACAGCTGTAGAACTTAAGGACATTCCTATGATTATTACAGGATGGGGTCTCATGACACCATGCAAGATTAGTTTTGTTTTTTTTTTCTTTGATTTTCTCCGCTTCTACTCAATGAAAGTAGTTTTTCGGAGGGAAAAAGCGATCATTTAGTTTACCAGCTGGCTTTTTTAGTTTTTTTTTATGAAGCAAGCAAAAAGGGAAAAATTAACGGGGTTAGGCCAAAGTGTGGATGAGCTTTCTATCTAATGGTAGGTCTTTTTACTCTTTTAAAATAAAAAAAATATTATTACATATATACATCATTTTAATATTATTTTTAAAAATATTTTTTTTAATTATGGATAAATTAATTTATGTTGTATCAATTTATCAACAGATATTAATATAAAAAAATTAATTTAAACTGAATCAATTTATACATTATTCATATGAACAGTATATAGATCGATTTTAAATCGATTTATACACTGTTCATATAAACAATATATAAATTTGATTTATTTATAATAAAATAGGATTTATAAATTATTTATTTTATTAATTTAGAATTAGAATAAGATAATTAATAATTTAAGTTAATAAATTTTTTTATGATGATAATTAATTAAAAAATTATAAATAATTTTTTAAATTTAATTATTATTAATTTTAATATTTTAATATCAATATTCTTTTTTTATGAAAAATTTAGATATTGGAGTTACCATTAAGTTAGCTTAGAATATATTTGCATGATATGAGCTTTTGGCATATATCACATAGCTGCATGCTATTTTAGAAAAAAAAAAATCATCAATGACTTACTTGATATAATATGATATGATTTAAAAGTATATAATTTATAAAAATAATATATATATATATATATATATATATATAGTATTCTTTTTAATTAATGTTAAGCAATATTGTTATAATTTTGCATAAAAATTGAAAATTAGTTTTTTTTTATTAATGTTATTTTCATACTAATTAATGTATAATTTATTTTTACTTTATGAAATTTTATTTTACATTTTTTTAATTTTGTTGCCTTGCCCAATAATTTCTGCAAGGACTTATAGAAAATCAAGGGACAAGAACAGAAAAGAAGAAAAAATGTAACGATAGAATAACCAGAATAAAAGTAAATGAGGCAGTGAAAAGGAAGAGAAGGAAGGTATTTTATGCCTTATCATATGTCATCTCTTCTCAAAAATATATACATACCCTTAGAAATATGCAATCTTATTTTATCCTTGAATTTGGAGGAAAGTATAAAAGAATGAAGAAAATAAAGTATATAAATAGTGTATAAATTTTATTAAACAAAGTATATAAATTTTATTTTATTATAAATAAATCAAATTGATACAAAGTGTATAAATCAATTAGATTCAAATCGATTCATACAATGTCTATAAATTTGATTTATTTATAATAAAATAAAATTATAAATTATTTATTTTATTAATTTAGAATTAGAATAAAATAATTAATAATTTAATTTAATAAATTTTTTATAATGATAATTAATTAAAAATTGTAAATAATTTTTTTAATTTGATTATTATTAATTTTAATATTTTAGTCTCAATATTATTTTTTAGTAAAAAAATTAAGATATTTAAGTTACCATTAAATTAGCTTAGGATATATTTACATGATGCAGGTTTTTGGCATGTATCACAAAATTGCATAAATATGCAACCCTTGCTGTAAAGCAACATTTCAGAATATGATGATACACTCTTGAATCGGAACAGTATCTTAGGAAACCACTGCCGCTCAAAATTAGGAATTTTTGATACATGCCAAAAGCTCATTCACTTAAATATATCTTAAACTAATTTAATACTAACTCAAATATCTAAATTTTTTCACTAAAAAATAAAATTGAGACTAAAATATGAAAATTAATAATAATTAAATTAAAAAATTATTTACATATAATAATTAAATTAAAAAATTATTTACATTTTTTAATTAATTATTATTATAAAAATTTATTAACTTAAATTATTAATTATTTTATTCTAATTCTAAATTAATAAAATAAATTAAATTTATACATTATTTATATGAACAATGTATAAATTGATTTGAGTGAAATCGATTTATATGTGTATATACATAAATAATATTTTTTTATTTTAAAAGAATAAAAAAGCCATAATTATTTCTCTTTATTTTTTAATTTTTATTAATATCTTATTCTCAATATTCTTTGCTTTTGCTTTTTTTATTAAAATATTTACAATTGAAATAATAAAAATGCCAAAGAGGTCTAGGAAACGTGTAAAGTAAGTTGATTGTCTGTAAATAAGTTGATTGTCTATAAATTAATTTTTGTTAGATCAATTTTTATGTTTCTGTAAAAATTTTGAATAGTAATAATTCAATGTAACACAAATTAATTTATTAATAATTTAATAAATCAAGATATTTTAAAAAATAATATTAAAATAATATAATTAGGTAAATAGTATTTTTTTTATTTTATATATGTAAAAAAAGCCTCTAATGGCCTGTAATTGAAAGACTTGTATTGGGGTAAAAGCAAGGAATGGCGTTTACTCTCATCATTCTTATTTCACGTTCTCAACCTTTCAAATACACAAAACAGGATGCAAGTACAAATTTAATTTAATTTTTTAAAAAGGAGAATATTGATGGACTATAAAGGCTTCATGTTTGAAAAATCTACTAGCCGGAGACAGCTGGTATAAACGGCTCCATGTGTAAGCGCCATCTGTTTTGGTGACACATCCGTATGTTTCCATTTTTTTTCCCCTTTTTCTTGGTTTTTTTTTTTGTTTATTTATATCGAAATCAAATTAATGATATGCATTATTATTATTTATTAGAAGTTCAATTTTTATAATTTTTCTTAACTCAGAGCAACAAAATTTGTTAGGAGTAGACTAGAGAAAGAAAAGAACTATCGGACAAGGTCCAAAAGTAGTTTTTTTACCAAAAAAAAAAACCACAGTTACAGACGGATATTAAATAGTCAAAATATATTACCGAATAGTACATTGAATATCAACCAATTGCCTTTGCATATTTTTTATTTTTTTATGTATAACATATTACAATTCGTAATTCACCTAAAAAAAATACATATATCATATTTATATTTATGAGATTAATTTTAATTTTAATATAATATTAATATAAAAAAATTTTATATTATCATTCAATAATATATTTTTATTTATAAAATTTTTAAGATAATAATTAATTTAGTTAAATATTTTTATTAATATAACAATATATAATTAGATATGTAAATTTTTTTATATTAATATTGTATCAAAATTAAATTCTATACTTATATATATAATTTACTTGCTTTTTTCATTCTTAAAAAGAGTTTCTTAGTATATAATACAATTAATGGAAAAACTTTATTACTGCTTTTGAAATCTTAGAAAATGGTAAGAAAGGTGAAAAGTGGAAACTAAAAAAATGGATAAAAACGTCGCTATAATAGGTGCAATTATGATCACGGACATTCATTTTCCTTCCTTTCGCCCATGAACCTGTATCTAGTTATAGACTAGTCCAGATTTTTCTGATTTCATTCACATTTGAATCCTATCAGTCATTATATGCATACATCGCATCTATAATTTGCAAAATATTTATTCATCAAAATTGTTTTCTAATATTTCACCAAAGATATTTTAAAATTATTACATTCAATTGTAACGACACCTTTTCAAAGAAAAGACTAAAGTTTAAGTTTTAAATTATGATTTAATTTCAATATACTATAAACATAGAAAAAAATTTATATAATTATTTAATTATATATTATCACATTATTAAAAATATTTAATTTTTGTAATAATAATTTCAAAAAAATTATATATATGATAATATTTGATTGATTGATATTATAAAATATTTTACAACGAAATCAAAATTAGTCTATTTGAATTATACACTAATTATAAGAATTTTTAGATTAATAATAATGACTATATTCATAAATTAGTCTTACAGCCAATGTTTATAGAAATATCAGTTAAAAAATGAATATTTGGTTCAATTGGCTTTTATTTCTTTTAAATAAGATTTTGGATTCAAAAAAGTTCTTATACAGATACTGATAATATAGACCATAAAAGAAATATTAGATAACAAGACCAATCCATCAAAATATAAATAAGGTAAAACTGGAAATCAAAATACTCCTGTTATAAAACTGGAAATCAAAATGGTCAATCAAACAGGATGCTTGTTTGATTATAATTTTTCATACCTGAAACTGAGAAATTGTGTTTTGTGATGCACTTATTCTCAAAGTAACATTTGAGTTGCTCCAAACAAACATAATTTTGATGTTTTCCCCTTTACAGGCGAAGACAACGGAGGCCCGGTATCAAGTTGGAGAGTGAGCCACATGATGACTTCGTGTACCCTTCGAATTGATCAAGTTGACAAGGTTGAGTATCTCCGTTCTTTAGCATCACAAGGAGCAAACATGGATAGTTTTCTTAACTAGCATCTTATTTATCACTTTGTTGAAATTACCATTTAATGCATACTTGATAGAATCATGAAGCTCCTACTCACTAGTTTTTGTGTGTTAACGACAAATGTATTTCTCAAGGCATGCCACTTCTAACAGAACCACTTTCTCTAATACAGTATCATACCTTTTTGACAATAGCAAGCCTGTCGTCTACTTCCTTTTCTATGGCAACATTTGCTACAGTGCTGACGATGATAAACTACTTCGTACAGCAAGATATCAAACAATAAAGTGCAGAACATAAAACTGCAATGAAAAAAAAAAATTATGTGTGGGCTAGTACCGAACGTCTCTTCGGTGCTTTCCTTGCAATAAAAAATATTAGCATGTACGTGACATATACTCCAGATAAATAGACGGATAGAAAATTAATATATATAATGACAATGATATATAAAGTGGGATTGTATATAGAATGTGCTAATTTGGTATACGAAGGCAGCTAGTAGAGCAGGAAAGGCATTGAAGGACAATGGTGCCACTGATTCCACAATACAAATTACCAGCATCGATATTGATACTATCAATAAGCTGCCGCAGAAGTAATATCCTAGCCTCATGAGTTACTGAATTGGAAATTGTCACGATCTTCTGATGAACGAGAAATATTCTGAGCATAGTTTTATATATGTCTTTAAGACAACTATTGAGTCATACTGTTCGCGTTAACTATTCATTGTGGTGTCAATCATGGTTTGTCTTTACTAAGAGAAGCTTGTGAATCTTTTTCAGAGGCCACACTTGCTGTGTTCTTGAGTGGCATCTCATGGTTGTGCTTTCCCTCATATGTAGTGACAAATGCTCTTGGGTCATCTATTGCTCTCTCCACGTGCTTGCGTACGTTACACTTGATGTTTGTACATCTATAGTAACTTCTGCAAGATATGTTAGTTTAGGTTGTCAGAAAAATTAATGAGAAAGAAAGAAACAAGAAAAAGATGCTAGTCAGTAGTCATTTGAATTTGATGTCAAACTTAGTTTTGAGTCCTTAATTTCAAAGAATTATTATGTCTTAGAAGTCTAAGATGAGGTCAAGGTCTGTCTAGAACTCTCTGATATCCACTATCTGCATTTGCAGCAGTACTTAGAAATTAAAAGATCGTGAAAGCACTGCATAGCAGAACCCAAAATTCATTATTCTGATGGCGAGCATAGCAAATTATATTAATTGGTATTGAAGAACAGATAAGAAGTACGAACCTGGGATATGGATTGCCCTTCACCACCTTCTGCCCATATTTCCTCCAGCGAAAGCCGTCTCCAAGTATTTCGGAATCTGTAGAACTTTGCACCACAACACGTGGCTCCACCAAAACTTCCTCTGATGCTGCTGCTTCATTGGATTGATTCTCATTTTTCCTGAAGGATGAGAAACATTCAGCATAAATTACCCTTTAATTAAAAACTGATAATGAGCTAATGAGAGGGAAGTTAGCTCCAAAGTTACAGTTATTAATACGTTACTGGATGGACAATATTTGTGTTTGGACAGGAATCAGGAGGAAGGAGTTACAAGAAGGGAAATCATTATTAAGTGAATTTGTGCTAATTCCTCATGTAATTAATAACCTAACATTTCTCAAATTACCGTTAGTGTATCAGTATCACGATATCTATATTCCTTACTAGAAGCTAGAAAATTGTTGTAAACTAATTTAGCGAGACCCAATACCTTCTTTTACTTCTAGGTTCATCTTCCTCTGCCTCCAATCCCTTGCTTCCTTCCTCACATTCCCCACTTAGACCACAAGAATTCTCCGGGCTTCCTCCACCAGCGTTATTTGCACCAATTAGAACTGAATCAGTTGGCTGTGGTACTTTGACATGATAAGCTGAATGAACAGACAGCCCTGTCTCATTCTGGTTCTCTATTCTACCTTCATTGCCCTCATTCCTCTCACTGTGATTGTTACTCCACACATCTTGAACCATTCCATCAGACACCATTCCTGATCCTTGAGTCCCCGCCGAGTTGCGCTTAGGAGGCTGCGGCTTTGAATGGTTGTGTTCACCTTTATAGACAATTTCTGCAATCTGACCGTCAAATGATCTTTCAACTTTCTTCTTCACTGGACAATTAGGATGCGTGCACTTGTAATAACTCCGCGGGTACTCGCTTCCTTTCACTTGCTTCTGCCCATATTTCCTCCAGTTATACCCATCATAAGAAGGTCTATCACCATTGATTGCAGATGTTAAAGCCTTCTGGTCCTCCTCTATGTTCTGCTGCACCATCTTAAAAGGTTCAGTAGCCTGAATTGATTCAGCATGTGGTGTAATGCTTTGATGAATGTTTGAGCTCATATTGATTCTAAATTTTTCATGGCCGAAATTTTGAACATTGGCCCCCATCGATTGCCGCGGTTGTTGCTGACTTGTACTGCAATTTCCCTTCTCCAAAACAAGAGAAAAAAATTGAGATCAGGGCCTGTAAAATAAACGGATTTTGGAACAGTCTCATTAACAGCATATATATATATATATATATACACTAACCATATTTGCCAAAAGAGAAACAGTTGTCTTTGATACAAGTTTTGCCATTGGCTTGTATATGAGGGACCGTTTGGTGTCAGGATTAGAACTCTTGTCAGAAGAACTATTAAGTGCAGCTCCAAATGTGTCATCCTGAAATTGCCAAACACCATAGATGTTGGAAATCAAGAAGCTATGCAAAAAAAGAGTTTGTCCTAGTACACTGAAAGTTCACCTGAGAAGAAACAAACCCAGCAGGGGTGCGGTTCACTGCTGGCTTGAACCTCACTGTCTTTGGTCTAATGGCAGAAACTGTAGCTTGAGAAGATTCAATTGGGGGTGAGGCATTGATGGCACCTGCAAGGAGCTCCGAGAAAGATCTGAAAGTAGAACAAGCAGGCCTTGAAGCAACTGGTTTAGCAACAACTACCCTTTCTGCTTCCTCAATATCCATCTTCAATGATTATGTTTTGCACCTCCCAAAACTCAGCAGGAATTTCTATTGATGACGGCTTCAATGCACTCAAGCTAAAGATCACCTAGCAGGTACAGTTGAATAACATTATAGGAAGGTTTAATAACGGTTCCCAATACAAAAAGAAATTTTATATAATATGTATATATATAAGATTATGCGTCTCACTCATGCTGTTTTGCCTAATAAAGATAGCCACTGTGCACCGAAATGTAGTCAGACAGTAATCATATTTGACGATAATATATGATGTGATGTAATCATAACATAACCAACTTTCTACAATCACAATGCAAGTTCTGTCACACTTCCTTTTTAACTCAGCGAGTGCTGAAATATGGGACACTAGACTTTCAATTGTATGCATTGCATACCCGTGAGTAACCAACAATACTGCGCCATTGTTTAAATTACAACCACTCAAAAGGAACAGAGCTACAAGAGAGGCTGCTTTTTTTTTTTTTTTTTTTTTTTTTTGCTTCTGTTTTACAAGGACAGTACCACAGGTCCACAACCATGATATATATCTATCAAAGTCTGAAACCATTCTAAACTTTAGTCTACAAGCCCCAGTCAAGTCCTAAACTATGCGTGACATAAGCCTTACTACCTCGCTAAACAACAAAGTGGTGTCTAATCCCAAGCCCCAAGCACCGTGCCTTTTTCGAAAAAGAGGAATTGGAATAAGTGAGACTTCCGCACTTGTGGGGAAGACATGGAATACATGGGGTATATCACACTAGAGGAGTGGTTTATTATGAGAATAAAAGGAGTAAATTTGGATTGTATAACTATACATGGATGGTCAAGATTTAACGTTATTTAATGGCCACATGATCACTTAAAAAAGTCATGTGACTTTATGTTTTAATCTTGACTATTCATATAAGATCCAATAGTCAAGATTTACTCTTCTCACTCTCACAATAAACCACTCATCTTATGTGATATATATATATATATATATATATATATATATATATATATATATATATATTCTAAGGAGAACATGGTGAAGTTAGGGGAACGGAGAAGGGATATGCATGTTGGGATCGAATCCCTAACTCAACGCTAATCTTCTGACATAAAAACCAGCGGAGGTATCACTTGAAATACAATTTATTGGCGTATTTTACACATGTAGCTCATTTAGTAAATTTCAGTCTCTATTTTTATCTCGATACCAAACACACTTATAAGTGAATCATATATGTATCAAATAGTTTGGTTACTATTCTCAATAGAAAAAATACACTTTCTAATACAAAAAATCACTTCCAATACAAGTTTTTGCAAAGTGACATTAAGTGAGATTATACTCGATGCCAATTTGGGTTGAATTCAAATGGGTTAATAATATAAAAGTTTTTTTTTTTTATTGACGATAATAAAGTTTAAACTTAAAATTTCATGCAAATTATTCAAACCAATCATTATTAGGCCACTTTTAGTGACTTTATAAAAGAAGATTTTTTGATAATGCACTAAAGAGGAGAAAATTTTTCCTCCAACAATATAAAAGAACTTTTTTGAATAGGAATAGGAAAGCAAAAATGAATCTTTTATGGGTTTGGTTTTTTTTTTTTTTTGTATAATAAGATCTTTTAGAAAGAGATAAATTAAATATAAATTTCATAATTAGCATTCTATCACAAGATGGAGCTAGGGTTGTCATTTGAGTGGGCCAAAATTAAGAGCTAACTATATACGAAATCATACTTACTAGTATAATAAATATGTATAAAATGTAAAGGAAGCCATGGCCTACAGGGGTTCCATTGGCTCCGCTCTTGAATTGTATAAATTTTGAGACGATTCTATTAATGGACTTTTATTTAAATATTTATATTCGTTTCTCTTTATTCATGAATTTATCATATAAAAGTTATTTAAAAAAAGGACGAGGCCAAATATCACATATACGAGGCGTGTCACTTGCCTTGTCTAAGTCTCCAGTCTCCATGCAATACAAATTAAACTCACAATAATCAATACTTCATGGCTAGCTTTATCTCTAGGGGACCACCTCCTCGCATAAAATGAAATAGCTTTATAATCGTATATAATGATTTGAAATTTAAAAGTAACTAGAGTAGGTTAGCGGTGAGAGACTGAAGTAATTTGCAGGAGATGGTAAATCTCATTGCAACTATTGTATATAAGAAAAAATGGAATACTTAACAGAAAAATCTACTTTCCCGGTGTGAATTTGAGTTATTATTATTATTATTTAAATGATACCTTGTAAAGTTCCTATTCATCCTCTGCACGTCTTAATTAAATGAAACTCATAAAAAGGAATCGAACGTCATATCCAAATGATTTAACAGTTTCAAGTGTTCTTCACACATTCTGTCTCTTACCAAATTAGACATCAGACGGAAATAATTTAACAGCTGCTAGTGTTCTTCACACATTCTGTCTCTTACAAATTAGTCTTCAGACGGCTAAGAAGCAATCCCAATGAAGACTATCAAAACTTACACACAGGGATATTCTTGTTCGCAGCATTAAGAAATGTCCGGACTAGAGTATGTACGTATATCTATTCTTCCCCCTTTCATTATAAAGAAAGTAAAAAACGAATTATCACTGTTTGCGCATTGGAGACAAAGACGAAAATCACCCCAACCCAGTTGATTGTGGCTAGAGCACAGTACCAAAGGCACCGGCAATCCTTCTCACTCTTTTTGTTTTTTTTTTTTTAAGAAAAAGATTATAGTAATTAGCAAGAGCAAAGTGTTCGGAAAGTCTTTTAACTTTGGATGAATTGTAAGTTTGCAACCTAAACTATATAAGTAAGAGCAGTCAAGCTCCATCCAATAAATTAGAAGAAACTTTTTACCCCCTTTTTTAATATTAAAAATTGTGTCGAAAATAGACAAAATATGATAAGAATAAAGAAGCAGCTCCGAGTTCTTAGTCTTCCTTCTTGTTTTGTGTTTTATGTTTTGCTAAGGGAAATAATATATATTGTCACTAACTAATTAAGAAATTAAAGTAAGAAGAATAAGATTAAGAACTAACCAGAAAGCCAAGAAGAAGCAACATACTATACTAAATAGAGGCAGGTTGGCTGCGGCGAGTTCCCATTTCCCAATATAAACCTGAGTTTAACCTCCTGCATTGCAAAGCCATAATTTTATAAGAACATAAATATTCAGAAGTACATACGATGACAAAAAAGACTTCAGTTCGTAAAACGCCTCGTGAATTCAAGACTCTGGAGTTGAGTGAGAAACGCAACTTACTCGAACATACGAAACCTCGGTATTACTACTCACAGGGGCTGTCTTTTCTAGATCCAACCAAGGAAACAAAAAGCAATGCAACTTCTTCTTTACGGTCCTTCGTTTCTCAACATTCAGTCAACAGTCACCTTATCTTAATTAATACGTACGTTGATACAAATGTACATACAAACCAGATAGAGAGATATTTTAGGGAGAGAGAGAGAGAGAGAGAGAGAGAGAGACTGGTTTGGATCCAAAAAGTTCTGAATCTAACATGACCGTGTTGTTGCTTTTCTAAAACTTTACTGCAACAAACAGCCAGTGTGTTGGGAATATTATAATACCGTGAATGAATGATTAAAATAATTGGTTTATAGTACCAATATAAAACGAATATTATAATTTAATTCCATTGTTATTCGGAATTGCGAGTGTTGGGATTGGTGGTTCGCAGTGGGAGCCAACCCCCGCACCGCCAAGATTGTACGGCCAACTAACTGTCTCAGTGTGCCCTTTGACCATTCGCTAAAGTATCACTTTCGGCTACGTGTCTTAATGTGATGACGATGAAGATTAACTTTATGCGGAGCACGCCCATGACCCCTTCCATCTGAGCAACGAACGGCGCGTGTCATGTACGGTGTATCCCAATTGGAAACATAAGCTGATGCTGGCTGTCGGTGTTGGATCCGAATGGTCTCAATTTTCCTCCTTAACCTGCCAAGCGTCTAAACGGTGATTAGATTCCTTCTCCTCCATAACCCTATCACTATAGTTCACATCATTTTTAAACATATAAAATATAACAACAAAAGTTGTTAATATAATCGTACCTAATGGTTTGGTTAAACGAGGATTTTCAGTATAGATGATCCAGAGGTTGACTTTTGTTATCTTTTTTAAAATTTAAAAATTAAAATTTAGCATGTGATAAAGGTAAGAACTTGTATTAACAAGGGCATAAGTTAGCAAGGGCGATCTTTACTTGATTAAGGATTTTGAATTTGAGATTTAGGTATATATTTGTATTAAAATTTAAAGGAGAGTTTTGTCGCTCTAGTGATTCTATTCGATTTGAATAAAATTACCTCTAATAAGAGAATATATGTGATTTTGACCAAAAAAAAAGAGTAAAAACTTGTTAAAAATATAATAAAAATTATTTATAGATCTTTACTTAATAATTTGAGTATTTTTAAAAGAGTAATTCTTAATAACATATATATATATATATATATATATTAATAGAGAGAGGATCAAATGAGAGAAGTGGTTAATTATGAAATAAAAGAAGTAAATTTAGATGATTGGATCTTATGTGAATGGTCAAATTAAAATATGAAGTCATGTGACTTTTTAAGTAATTATATAATATTTAAATAACTTTTAATCTTGACTATCAATATATGATTATACAGCTCATATTTATTTCTCTTACTCATAATAAATTTATATCCTTCAAACAATAGGCGTATTAAGTGAGAGAAGTAATTTATTATAAGAATGAGTTATATATATATATATATATATGTATTACACGTACTAATGGTAATAAATTAAATGATTTAACTAAAAAATTGGTTCATCTTCAAGGCATATGAAATTTGATTTATAAATTAATTTAGGGTGTCTTCATTTATGTTTAAACAAAAAAGAAAAGCGTTTTACTGATATTATTGTTGGTTCAAGTAATTTGATACTTGTTATTTTTAAGTAAGATTTTAGGTTGAAGTTTTGTAAATAAAAAAAATTAATGTTAAAAGTTTTATCTCTATAATGAGTTGATCCAACTTAAAGCAAATTAGTTAAACTCCAATGATTCCAGATATACTAATGGTTTCAACTAAAAGAAAAAAAATTACTTTTACAATGTAATTTTTAAAAGCTATTCTTGTTAATTTATGCAAAAAGTATTAAAGTATTATTTTTATTTTATTTAATTTTAGAATAATCTAATTATTTTAATTTATATAGATCTATTGATTAAAAAAGGTAAAACAAACAGACTCTTGGCATAGTTTTTTTATAATGAGTTACAAATATAAAAATGGATTATTAAATTAAATCAAAATAATTTTTTATAATTTTAAATATTGGGTAGATTATTTATAAATAACTCTGTAAGAACTTAATTTTCAAATATATGCCTTGCTTCTAGAGTGGAGCAAATCTTTTCGTCAATTTAATCTTTTTATTAAAAAAAAAAACCATCGTTGTTATTTTCTTCATTTAAGGTTAAGCAATTATTCTCTATCATCTTATTAAACTTTTCAAATAGTACGAATTGTCTTAGTTTTATTTCCCATTTTTTTTTCAAAAAATGTTAGCAACGAAAGGCAGAGATATTACTTACCAAATAACAAGTATTTCTCCAAAGGTTAATTTAGTGGTGCTTGCTAACACACATATTATAAAGTATAGTGCATAATGCATCATGTATTATTAGGTGCTTAACGTGGTCCATCATAGGTAATTTAAGATTTTCTCCCAACAGCCGGTTATGAAAACGATAAAAGTACTCAGACAACCGGTCCCACAGTATCATTGTTTTTTTTGACTTTTTTTGATCCAGAAATTTACCAATGTAATGCTGAAAACGTTGGTAAAAAGCTACTAAGTAAAACTTTCTTACCGGCATTTCGGCAAATATGCTAGTAAAAAAGAGTTTTTTTGTCATTTTTTTCAAAACACTAGTAAGTAAGTTTTATATATAAAAATATATAAGTATCATATATTATTTATATATTTATATATAAAATATATACATATAAATATATATATATATATATATATTTTATATATAAATATGTAAATAAAAATATATATTCATATATAAATAAAATATGATATTTATATATTTATATAAATATATATTTTATATTTATGTATTTATATATATAATTAAATAAATATATTTATTTTTATAGTTACAAATATATTTATTTATATATAAAAAAAGCATACTTAACAATATTATGAAAAAAAATGACAAAAAAATTCTTTCTTACTTGCATCTTTCTTGAAAACGTTAGTAAGAAACCTTTTTTCTTACCAGCGTTTTCAGCAAATTTATTACTGTTTTAAACAAATTTACTAGTGTTCCATAATCTTTGTTATTTTTTTCAAGTTTTAAATTTTTTCCAAAAATTTATCAGCGTTTTGGGCAAATTTACCAATGTTTTAAAGAAATTTATTAGTGTCTCAGACTCTTTGTTACTTTTTTTTCACGTTTTTAATTTTTTTCTAAAACTTACAGCATTTTTGGTAAATTTATTAATATCTTGGACAAATTTATCAGCGTTATAGGCAAATTTACTAGGATCTTATATGATAATTATTACTTTTGTTCAAATTATTTATTTTTTTCAAAAACTTACCAATATTTTTGGCAAATTTACCAGCATTTTTGGTAAATTTACCAGTATTTTAAGCAAATTTAGTAGCGTCATCAATATGCACATATAAATTCAATATTGGAAAGTTGGGAGCGAACATTGCACGTAACATTTTAAAATTAGCGATTTAATTTCAACCACTCAATTTAATCCAATGATGAAAATATTTATTCACATTTCTCACGTAACAAATCTACTTTAATAAGGTGTGTGTGTGTGTGTGTGTGTGTGTGTATATATATATATATATATATATATATATATATATATATAAATTTGTTATGCAGTATTTTGGAAAAAAAAACAAAAAAACTTTTTATTACCACAATATTTGTTGGAAACACTGGAAAAAAAGAGTTTTTTATCATTTTTTCCAAAAATTTATCAAGTATTGTTGAAAATGCAGGTAAATTCCTATACAATATTATCTATTTGAAAGGGTTGCTCTCATGCAGCTAACATGTTTAAAACAAATACTAAAATAATTCGATTAAAAAAAATCTGTACATAGTGGACGCATATATTTGCTTATACATATTTTAATTTTTTTAAAAAAGTATAATTATTACATGAGCATGTGTTAAAATTAAATTGACTAGGAAAATATAGATAATGATTACTATTAGGATATTTTATTTACCAAATCATTATGTTAATAATTATAATTATCATTATAATTTGTCAAATAATTTGTATATATTCATTAGTTATTTGAATCTCCATCTATTAATAAAATATTCATTTATAAAATTTATGATACATGAAAGCAAAGAATAATACATATATATATACATAGATTTACATGTCACTGAATCTTATTCTTCAAATAATCAAAATTCAAAGAGTTTCTAAGACGTTAGTAAATTCTTTAAAAATGCTGGTAAATTTACATTAAAACGCTGGTAAGTATATGCAATATGCTGATAAATGTCTCGATTGAGATACTTGTTTCTTTTCTTTTATTTTACAATTTTTTCTGTAATAATTTTTGGCTAAGAGTATATTAATGAACTAATTTAACATGATACTACATTTAAATCTCCAAATAACTAGATTTTAAAGAGTTTTTAAGATATTGATAAATTCTTTAAAAACGCTGGTAAATTTGCATCAAAACGCTAATAAATATATGTAATTCGCAGGTAAATATCTTTATTTGGATACTTTTTGTTCCCTTTCTTTTACAATTGTTTCTACAACATTTATTGACAAAGGGTACATCAATGAACTAAATGGAGATATTTAAAATAAAATAAGGGCCATTTAAAATCAATTTCAAATTTCAAATTTGCAATGATACACTACTAAACCAAGGTTTCATCAATATATTAATTTGAAAGAAAATTTCAATTTCGCTAAGAATATATTCTTGCATTAAAATTTCTGTAAATGATAACTCTCAACCAAAATCTAATTAGAAATTAAATATTATGAATTTCTAATTATTAAATTCAGGTATTATATTTTTTTTTCCAGAAAAGGAAAATATAACTAGTTTGGAAAAATGTTTGAGTATTTAATTAATTCATTAGCTATTTGAATCTTTATCTATTAATAGAATATTCATTTATAAATTTTATGGTACATGAAAATAGAGAATAGTACATATATTTACATAACTTTACATGTCAATGAATCTTACTCTCCAAATAATCAAAATTTAAAGAGTTTCTAAAACGCTGGTAAATTCTTAAAAAATGCTAATAAATTTGCATCAAAACGTTGGTAAGTATATGTAGTACGCTGGTAAATTTCTCTATTTAGATACTTTTTTTCTTTTCTTTTATTTTATAATTTTTTTTGTAACAATTATTGGCTATGAGTACATTAATGAACTAATTTAACATGACACTATATTTAAATCTCCAAATAATTAGATTTTGAAGAATTCTTAAAACACTGGTAAATTCTGTAAAAACGTTGGTAAATTTGTATCAAAACACTAGTAAATATATGTAATACGCTGATAATTGTCTCTTTTTGGATAGTTATTTTTTTCTTTTCCTTTATTGGTACTGCAATTACTGGAGCTTAACAAACCACATACACAGAAAGAAAGAGATGAGCTTTATTGTTCACAAAATTTTTTCTACACTGGAATCTTTCACATTTATCAATATTTGTCTACAATTTTGATTATCCCACAAAAAATCCAAAGCTTTCTTTCTATCCAAAATTTTATTTCTTTATTTATTTTTTCTGTTTCTAAATATAGTTAATCTCTATGACTTATTTATAGACTTATGAATGAAACCTATTTTTCAGATTCCTACCTTAAAAATAACATTGTAAACTTCTGGAAAAAAAAAAAGTCTTTTGGGTGGTTGGTTTTATGGATACCCCTGTTGTTCTTATTCATCTTGGTTTTCTGGTGGAAAATTGTTGGAGAGTTGATGGAGTGAAAAGAGTGGAAGGATCACGTTTATTTTGTCGGAGAGAGAAAAAGAAAGGGTAGGGAGGCTACTGTGTTATGTAGTTACCGAGAACAATTACAACCGTTTGATATTATTTACTTTAAAATGAGGGTTATGTTTACTGAATGTCCACATATACCCTCAATGCATCATTAAGTATGATGCATTTAAGAAAGAGCTTAATATAGTGGGAGCATTCTACTTAACGCATACATGCATTCGGCATTCTATGTTTATCATTGACTTTTTTTTAAAATAATAATCACAATTTTCAATATTTAAAACAAACATCGGACGACCATAGTATGTATCCACTCAAGTATTTAATAAGATTGTAGACCTTAATACTCTTAGAAGGTTAAACTGAAAAATTTCAGAGTTGAGAAATTCTTACATACTGATTACATTACTAAGGATACATTCAACGTCTCAGAGGTGTTTGGTAAACTAAAAAAATTGAATAATTAGGTACAATGGGGCTTGATTTTCAATAAATATTGTTTGGTAACTATCTAAATATTTTAAAATTAATTTTTATTTGAATCAATTTGGACCTAAAACTAATTCTAAAAGAACCAATTTTAAAATGGTATTGTTTTGTCCCAATTTTTTCCTTCTATTTTATATCTTCTTACTGCTATTATTCTCACTTCACACCAATTAATTATTTTTTCCATTAACCTTGACAATCGTTCACCGTCATCATCCACCATAATCCATCGTCGTCGTCCACAACTGTCCGTGGCTGTCGTCCCCTACCATCTGCCATTGACTACCACTGACACCCACCGGTCGCTGCTGATTGCCATCGTCGGCCGACATTGATTGTCGCCAATGACCACACTGTCCACCATTGTCTGCCACTGCCGCCCACTTCATCCTACACTGTTTGTCATCATTAGCCACCATCATTTTCTATCGCCAGCTGCCACTGCCAGTTGCCATTGGCTGCTACCACCAATCACCGTCGGCAGCCACAGTCCACTAGATTGATTTTTTTTAATGACTTAATCAAGAAGAATAAGATATAGAAAAAGAACACGAAGCATATATATGTTAAAACTAATTTTTAAGTTATTGAACTAAACAACATTCAATAAAAAATTTGTTCATTTTTATACCTGTTAATATAACCAATTCTACTTTATACTATGTTAACTTAGTTTCCAAAGTTATCAAACACCCCCTTAGTTATGACGTTAAAAATATGAGCAAAGTAAAAGACAATAATGATTTATAAAATTAATTAATGAATATTTACAACAACAATAACAATCAATTCTTATCTCATTAAATGGGGTCGATTATTCGTAGATGAGATGATATTATAATCCTATTGTTAACACTATAATATCTCTGAGCTATAACTCAAATAACAAGTGATTTGTTGACTTTAGGTTAGGGGTTTAATTCTCGTTTACTTATCTCATTTCCTATTTCTTCCTAGCTTTGCTAGAAACTCCTTAAAACAATATATCTCTAATTCATTTATTCGATGAATTTTTACTTTAGTTATCAATTACCTAACACAACTAATTTTTTATTCAGTCTTTAGATGATTATGTAAAGATTCATGAACAAAAGCGTGACATCGACAAAGTTGAGTTTAATGAATATTTAATGATATGAAATAATAACTTTTATTACACTTTGAGATTTGGTTTATTTTTTATTTTCAGTTAGTTTTTTTCACTAATAATTGCACAACTATCACATTATTTATATTTTGTTTCTTATTTTAAGTTTTGAAAAAGAAATGATGAAAATGTTTTTTATTTTCATTATTTTGTTAACAATTCTTTTATCAGAAACATAATGAAAATTATATGAAATTTTTATAATTATTAGTGCAAATGGCATTATTGATACACAAATTAAAAGAGATTCTGGGCTTATATATATATATTGGTTATAAACTTACATAAACTTATAAAATCCAAGTAATTACTATAGAGTTTAATTTCTATGCATTGATAATATAAAATAATTTTATATTATCAATTAATAAATTATTATCAACTAATAAAATTGTAAGAAAGTAAGTGCCAAATAAAAAAATAATTCCAAGCAATTATAAACAATTACAACTCGGTCTCGATTGGGAAAAAGAATGATATCCCTCGCTCTGTTATTTATTGTGCTTCTAACAGTTACACTGTAATAGAGCCCTCTTTAAAGAATAATTTTATTTATACTCATTTTTTTAAATTCATTATAGATGCATAATGAGATAGAAAAATATAAAATAGTGAGTCTATCATTTTTTACTTTTTCATCCATCATCACATTATATTTTTCTTTCTCATTATGTATTTACAATGAGTCTAAAATGAGTGCAAATAATATTTTTCTTTCATAAACATTTAACATCGACTATTGTATATATGTTCAAAGCAGAAACGGGTTTCTAATAGTGATCAGTAAAACTATAGGTTTTGTATTTAGTCGGTGTAGGGGATTAATGCAGAAATAATATGCATTAGGTAGAAGCACAGATTGAAGAAAGTAGTCATGAATGAGGATGAGGACGAGGAAGAGGAAGAGGATAAGGATGTCATCAACTCATTAATGTCTAGAATCAAAATTAGGGTTCCCATGTGATATGGCTCTGACTATGAGTTTGTTGAGGCGTTGAAGAAGGAATTGGAATGTTAGTTGGGACAAGGGATGGGAAGTGGACGCGTGGAGCGGTATCCTTCACCTTCATCATTAAGAAATTGATTACCAAACAAATTATATTATGACTGGTAGTTGTGTAATTGCCTTCCCCCAGTAAGTAAAACTACGTTATTATCCGTACATTATTAATAATTTCGATCGAAGGGAATTGAATTATGTTATGTGATTTGAATTATTTTCTAATTTTGTTAGGCATTGGAATTGTTTCGTAAAAGTCAAAGGAGGTGTCAGATTCCTACTCATCGAATATTGATAATGTAGGGATGAATTCATTGAATTATAATTTTTTACCACTAGCAAGGACTTTGGATTGATTAAAAACTTTTAAATTATAAAATGATTTATTTAAAAAAATTAAAAAGTAATCTAACTTCAATTTAACCTTTAGTTGGTCGTTTCCAAAATTTCTAATGTAATTGCATGACAAGATTTTGAAAAAAAGAAGGAAAAAAGCCTTATAGTATTTAAGTGGTATATGGGAAACGTAAAGACTTTATATGTAGAAAATTTTACATCCATATTTAATTATCATGAATCATGAAATGAAATTATGAAACATATATAGATCATGGAGATTAAGATGGCATGAGTGCATCAGGACGCTTTTGAGCCGTTATTAAGACATCTTTGTTACATCTGTATTTTATAATTTTTTTTTGATTGAATAACTGTATTTTATAATTATGCATGAAAGGTTGCATGTGATTATAGAAGCCCTTCGCCAATGTCAGTATAATTTCATAGTTCACTAGTACTTAGAATTCACTTTTATTTTCTTTTAAGCTTTATCTTTTATATATACTACTGTTGTTGTTATTAACTTGATTATGCTAGTATAATATGAATTCATCTAGGTATTATTTATTGTCTGATATAATAAATTTGTTGATATTCATTTGTGTCCAGTTTTAAAGATTGATTGATAGCAATGAATCAAATTTAAAAAAGAACAAGAAAATTTAAAACATTTCTTTTATTTGAATTTCGTTTGATCTCGTAATTGAGAATACGACAAATAATTCATATGTTTGAATTCATAAAAAAAAAATTTTAATTTAAAAATTTAAAAAAATTAAGATAGTTAGATAAGTTTTTTAATTTGAAACTTTTTAAAAAAAATTATTTTAATAATTTTTTAAAATTAAGAAATATAGTTTCAGGAAAAATTTTAAAAAAAACTACATGTTAAAAAAATTAATAAAAATAAAACAACCACACTCAAAGACATACTCTTTATGTGATTTTAATTGTTTTTTGTTTTTTAGAGAGGGCTTTAAGTGATTTTAATAGTTGCTTTCAACTATTTTACTTGAAAGGAATTCCATTCCCCATTTATCATCGAATGATGATATATACTCCTAATGATGTGCCTAAATATTCTCATAATTTAAAATTTCACTCACAATAATATAAGTTATAATTTACACAATATTCAAAATTTACTCAATAAATATGACATAATTTAAAATTTCACTCACACTAATATAAGTTATAATTTACACGACATTCAAAATTTACTCAATAAATATGAGTAAAATTTTAAATTAGAAGAATTTTTAAGCATACTAATTAGGAGGATTTATTATTTTTTTTATCACCATGCCTTTCTCGTTATTATGACTTATGAGATTCGAAGTCAAATTAACTTTACTGTTGAAATATATGTAAATTCAACACTTTAAGGTACTCTATCAAAAATTAAATAATTAAAATAGTTAAAAATTTTGTGCTAGAACACAGATTTAGATCCGCTACGTCACATCCAATTTTAATACCTTCAGTAAGGAATGTTTTAATTGAATAAAAAAATTAATTTTCCAAATAATTTAATAAGAATTTATTGTCTTCATACCACCTTTATATATATCGAAAAGTAATTGATTGTAGCGCGTAAACATAGACTGTGAATTTACCTGTAATATCAAATGTTCAAATTTTAAAATCATTGAGTTGGAAGGAATTTATCTGTTCATCACCCTAGGCCAAAATTGAGTAAGCAATTTCTAAGACTGAAAAATACCTCCTTCATTTATGAAGTATTGTGATGGCTCTAGATCAAATATATATCGAGAGAAGTGATTAATTTCTATGTACTTACATTTACAGTGAGCCAATAGAATTATAGAAAAATAATAAATTATAGTAGATAATTACTTACTATCATAACTAACTATTATTATTTCTCATTTTCTTATACTTCTATTTGGTTATTAATGCATAGAAATTAATCTATATTGAGAAGAGAATATGCCAATCTGGAATCATTTTCTCTTTCCGTCAAATAAAACATAGCAGAACTCCATCTTTGCCCCCCACAAGGCTTAACAATACCCAATTACTTAACCTGGAGCAGTAAAATAATTATGAGCGGCCTGTACAACTTCCTTGTCTGGCTAATTTTCACTGAAAAAAATAAACCGTTAACGTTTTCATCTATAATGGACCAATTAACTAGATAAACATGGCGATGTGCGGTAAGGAGCTGTGGATTGCGTTGTCTATTCTCTTTGGGTGGTAAGATCATGATATGCAAACTTTGATCCAACAAAATCACATTCAACTTGACTTTTGTTCAAATCCCAGTTCTTTCCAATCGCTTATCCAATAACTTAGTAAATGGTGATAATAACGATTGTATACCTTTATGATGAGGAATTGACACATGGGGTACAATTCTGAACTTTTTAAAATTTGAGCATTTTCTTTTTTTCTTTCCTTTTTTATTTAAAAATCAAAGTCTATGGTGTAGTGGTGCTTGGTTTTTTTTTCTTGGTAAGTTCTGAAATGCTCAACGCATGCCTTGTCATTAGGAGTGTATAATGCACGGTCGTCTTATGCATTATTACTTTTGTCACTTGCATGTGACTACACAAAGTAGAAGAGGACCCTAATATCCCATTACTACACTGTGTTTTAGTTTTTAGCGATTTGTTTCTTCTCGTTTGCCTTGCATGGCAAAGCATGTTATTCACTTGCAACCATTTTTCCTTCCATTTTCTGACACGACCACTTCTCTAATAGCATCAATGGCCATCTTAGTCTGTAAAGTATGATTCTCTATCGGGTACATATTGGCCTTACGTTTCTTGCTCAAGAATAAATTCCCGTACAGTCATATGCATATTGATATTGTCAGGATACAACCAAAAAGTTATTCTTCGACAAATCAGAAGCAAATATTCCCCTTCGTGTAGGTAAAGGTAGAAGTGACGAACCGCTTAACAACCTTCTTCCCAAAAATAATAATAATAATGAGAACAACCTTTGCTATAGATGGGAAGATTGCTGGAATTTCTAGCGTAGGATTATCGATTTGAAAAATGAGACTTCGTTCCACAAATGATATAAATATATAAAGTGCTTAAGATTTCATTAGTTGGATAGCCTTTGATGTAATTATGCTGTTAAATATTGAATTTTCTGTTGCTCAAACATGTGTTTGGTAGGAGTGAAAATAAGCACACTGAGAAAGAGAGCAAAATCAGCATGTATATACCATTTATACATTATAGATGCTTTAATATCTACGTGAATGAATTTACATGCTTTCTCCATTCATTTCCTCCATTTTCACTCATGTCTTACCAACTCACACTTGCATTGCTATTAACCGTTCAATATTAAGATATGCTAGGGCCAGCTTAGAATTCTGTCCGAGGCCTTGCGTTCATGGAAACAAATGCGTGGCTTATCATCTATAGTACGTCAATCTTAATTTGCGGGATTCTGACTGATACTTCACACTTAAATATGTCTAATGAGGCAGTTTCTTTTTCTTTTTTTTTTCTTTAATTTTATGAGGTACCTCTGCATATTTTTATACAAGAGTAACGTTAAGTGGATATATTTTTCATGTGATATCGTATCAACTTATATCCTATTTATCGTTGGATGAGATGTGAATCTCACTTAAATTGGATTCACACCTCATTTAACGATGAATTAGTGTGAATCGATACGATATCTCATAAAACATATATTTACCTATGATTATTCTTTAGATAAACTTAATCCTTGTTTTTTATTTTATTTTATTTTATTTTTTGACGTAAAGTTAATCCTTGTTAATGTTGGACAATAAAGCTGTTCCTGATATTACAGACCCATCAATCACTAAAGTCGGGCTTGTGACTGCTCGAGTCACACTTATGGTATCAAACATCCCCTTTATTGGAACATAAAAAGGGACAGGTAAGGCGGGTTTTTAACGTATTTAAAATTAAAAAAAAATATTATTTATGGATTTTTCTTATTTTATTTTTTTTTTACTAAAATATCCTATATTAAAATAGTAATGAATTCATTGAGTTTAGATTGAATTTATAATTATTTAAATTTTTTTGAAATACAAAGAATTCGATCCAAGATGGGTAGAATTTAATACTATTAGCGTGAATAATGTTAAATTCTACCCAACCTGCATCGAATTCAAGGAAGTTGCAAAATTTTAGGTGAAATTTATGATGAATTCTTAACTTTCAGGTGCAGAGTAGACCTAATGTGGTTAAATGAAAAAAAATATGATTAATTATCATATAAATATAATTAATTGCCACATAAGATATGATAAAATATCGGATCCACAATGGACTAGGGTCAATCCTAAAATATGATAACTGTTAAACCTTATTATCTATTAAAACTGTAAATAAACATATGAATTGACGTTCGGATCAATCGTTAAAGGCTTAAAAGTCACAATATTTAATATTTAAAAAATCTATATTTATTATTCTTATGTATATGACTATAGGTGTATATAGAGTCTCCCGTTATATCTAAAGGCAATATTTTTTTTTATACTTATATTAAACTAGTGAATTGAATTCATTACTATTTACTTGAAAGAAAAAAAAATATAAATCTATGATATTTTTTAATTAATTATCATTATAATAAATTAACTAAACTTAATGATAATTAATTAAAAAATGTCACATGTTTATATTTTTTTTCGGATAAATAGTGATGAATTCGATTTACTAGTGCAATATAAGTATAAAAAAAAAATTGCCTTTAGATATAATGAGAGAATATATATATACCTATAGTCGCATGCATAGGAACAATAAGTATAGATTTTTTAAATATTAAATATTATGGCCCTTAAGCCTCTAAAGACTAATCCAGACGTTATGTTTCTTTACAGTTTTAATAGAGAGTAAGGTCTAATAGTTGTCATGTTTTAGGATGGACCTTAATCCATCATGGATCCGACATTTTGACATATCTTATGTGACAATTAACTATATTTGTATAATAATTAATCATATTTTTTTATTTAACCATATTAGGTCCACCATGCACTTTAAAATTAAGAATCGACCATACATTTCGCCTAAAATTTTGCAACTTCCTTGAATTTGATCAAGGTTAAATCGAATTCAATACTATTCAAGTGAATAGTGTTGAATTCTATCCAACCTGGATCGAATTTTTTGTATTTCGAAAAAATTTGAACAGTTATAAATTTGATCCAGACTCGATCGAATTCATCACTATCTCATAAATAGGACATTTTGGTTAAAAAAATTGAAATAGGGGATATCCATAAATAATATTTTTTTTATTTTAAATACGTAAAAAATCCCAAGTAAAGCTCGCACGTATGATTAATTTGCAACCTTACAAGAACTACACCCAGGTCAAGGGAACCGTGTTCGAGGTCCAAAGGGGCTTGAACACCCAAACCCCCGTGGGCGGGGCGCAAACTGACAACAAAAAATAAATAAATAAAAGAACATAAAAAGGGGACATGTCATAAACTCGTTATTGTTCAAACTTAATATACATATTATAAGCATATGGCTTAAATATAACCATTTTGCAGGGGGACATATATAAATGCAAGAGCTAAATAACATTTATCACTCTAATTCATGCCAGTACAAAGAAATTAAATATTCTTAAATCAATTACAATAGATGACAAACTTACCATGTTTGTCACAAAAACGAATGAAAAAGCCAAAGAATCAACAAAAAAATATTTGGAAAATTAAGTCTCCATCCTGGAGAACTTCAAGCCTGTGGTCATGCAGCATGCACCATGGCTAAATGTGTAACTGTAAGGCAAACAAAGGAGAAGGAAAAGTAACTAAATGGAACACAAGCCTGATGAACAAGATAAAATGTACGTCACAATCTATCTTGCTTAAGGAAAACTTAAGCAGTCAAGAGCAGAATATAGAATGTTTGGGAAGGATGCAAAACGGCCTTTTTTTCCTCATAAAAGCTGTCTTGAAAATAACTTCAGCGCTGCTTAAAATAACTTACTTAGAAAAAAGTAAAGCCGGTCAACTGGGCCTCTTTGATAATTCCATCTAGCCCCTTCTTTTTCTTTCTCCCAAGACCAACCCAACAGGTGACAAACGGAAAACTCCCCAGTTATCGTCATCTGGCAGGAGGGCTACTTTGAGTTTGACAGCCTCTGCAGTAGTGCATTGCGAGTTTGACTCCCACGGCCCTGAGACCCCTCTTCCCCGGGTGCGTGAGTTGAGTCAACCAAAATTTAAAACAAAAAAAGAAGGAAGAAAAAAAATTGACAGAATGATTGAATATATTGAAAACCAATATTACTATGAAAAGTATTTGATGAACTTATTTTGTATAGGATACTGTATCGACTTATACACCATCTATTGTTGGATAGAATGCGAATCCCACTTAAACTAGAGCCACATCCTATCCAATAATAAATAAAATATAAGTCAAAATAATATCTCATACAAAATGAATTCAACTACCGTAACTCTTGTTACACCAACTAATCTCGAAGGGAAAAAAAAAATTCAAACCAGACAAGATCAGTCTGTGAAATCCACACCACTGCTACCAATAAAACCAAAGAAATTGTACTCGAATTGAACCAGCAAAAATATGAAATTCCAAAGCAAAGCATAGTACATGGAAAGGAGTCATTGGTGAGCATTACGAAATTAGCCAGCACAGTTAAACAGCAAGACATCATCAATTAGGTTTTCCTTGCAGTAACTCCAGTAAAAGCATTCCCTAAATCCCTTGACCGTGTGATAATACTGTATCATCAGTTCATTCACGTTTCAGTTACACCTCAATAATTATGCGTATCAATCCTACTAAAGCTTATTGCTAACCAATTATCTACGCAGCAATTGTGTGAGAAACTAACCGTTCTCAACAACATTAGAAATCACCAAAACCTTTGGCATATAACTAGGTTAAAAAAAATGGAAATCCCAATAGGGCATAAGTTTTGATCAGATTACGACACTTCCTGATATTCATTATTTGGTCCAAATAATAATAATAGAGAAATCCACCTTCTTTGGTTCTCTTTCCTGCAAAATTGCCAAGCATGCAATTTATGCATGCAAAGAATGAAATACTCATTTTTATGGTACAATAATACATCTTAAGCTGCAGCAGACCGCTTCTCCTCATAATCATCAAGATTAAGAGCTTGCAGCAACTTTGGCCAAGATTCTGGGATCCCTCCCGGCAGGTCAAACTCCAATAGTTTTCCTCTACTTCGGTAAAATTCCTCCACAGGCTTACTCTGCGATCATGGCAGAAAACAAATTATAATACGATCAAAAACAAAAGGGAGAAAAAAAAATTGATTACAAGAAGTGATCGGAAGCAACAGGAAATTAGAAACATCAACTTTTTATACAACTTTATTCAGATCTATCATAAGCCCCCCATAACAAAGAAGACATATACACAACTTCAAAGAAAGACGAACTCTAGTAAACAAATTGTTTCCTGAAGTCCACTGAATAAAAATAACAGTAACAGGGCAAATACCATTTCATTGTATATACGAAGCCTTTCTTTGACAACTGCTTCAGTATCATCTGAACGAGTAATGAGCTTCGGCATACAGTGTGTAGGAGGAAGAAGTGGAGCCATGAACATTCTGGGGCCCCCATTCTCACCCTTGATGTCAATGGAAGCAACATTAAAATTTCCTCCACACTGATTGCAAATTCTCCTGCCGAGGCATTTCGCAAGCAGTGCTTCTTCTTGGAGCTTCAGATTGACTACCAAGTCAACGTCAGTTACCCCTTCCAATATTTCCTAAGCACACAAAATGGCAATAAACAATGTAAGCAAATTTTTGAAAATAAACTGCTGCTATGAAAAATAAACACATTACCAGGCTTGTTTGAACTCAACACACGCAAAGGTTAAAAGGGGTTTGGGTAGGACAGCAGAAATAGCTGCTTGTTTGGTTAGTTAGTCTCTAGAAACATCAAAGGATGAGATGACATAAATTACAAGCACATATGTTAATTAATACAAAAACAACATTAGGTGATACCTCGGTTATTCCAATCTTTGCGTTTAATTTTGATCCATAGTAAGTTTAAACTATTTTATACTATCATCAAAATGTGTTTGACCTATTAGGTAGTTGTTAATTGTTATCATAATTAAGAGTTTTTAATGATGAGGTAAGACATTATTAGATGAATTTTTTTTTTAAATTATTAATAGTGGATCAAAATCAAATGCAACGTACTTGAAAAATTTGTGCTGAAAAGCAGTAGGTGGTTAGGTGGAAAAAGTAAAAGAACCTAGGTAAGCTAGGTTGCCTATGAAATAATCATATTATCCGTACTTGCAAAATTCCTTCTGTTACTTTTCATTGAAATTTGCATTTTGAGTTTCAGAACCAACTATCAATATGCAATATTTTTGTTTAAACAACAAAGGAAAGAGAAGAGAGGAGAAGGGGGGGGGGAGTGGGCCAATGGCGAGGGGGGTGTCAGTAACAATAACAAAATATAAAGATACTCACTGCTTGTTTTATTGTTCGAGGAAAACCATCAAGAATAAATCCCGATTCACCTTTAGCTGCCCCATCAGCCAACCTCTTTGATAATAAACTTATAATAATTTCATCTGACACCAATTTACCGTGATTGACAATTTCTGATAGCTGTAAAAGAAACCATAAATTGCAAATCAGAGACCAAAGGAGATGGTGTGAAGGACATAAATGAACATAGTATCCTATTATAATTCATTTTGATAAAAAGTATCCGATTATAATTAGTCCTTAAAACCATGTCATCTTCAATTCACACCCACCAGCTCCCAATAAACAGATAAAAATTAGGGCACACTATATGACGTATTGAAATATCATAAACATGCATTATTGAAAGCTCAAAAGAGATCAAGACTAGCTACACTTCCAATACCTTGTACGTTTAAAAACGGAAATATAGAAATGAGATGCATAGTACCCCCCCCCCCAAAAAAAAAACAAAAAAAAAAAAGAGAAGCAATCAAGACATCACTAATTTGGTTCAACAAAAAGTTGACAACTACCCTAAATTTAACCTTCCAAACTAAGGGTATATTATAGCTCGGAGGACAGGCAGGCTTTCCTTAAAACCCAGTAAATAAAAGTCCATATGCAATCAAAAGAACAGAATACGCTCCACTGTCAAACAAGAGAGCGCAATATCCTTAACAATTAAATTGTTTTAAGGAGCTTAGAATGAACAAATCTCAATTTATACACATGGTGCACAGATCATCAAGGAAAAAGTTAAAACCAACAACAACAAGCGACAAAAATATGCAAAAAAATAAAAAAAACATAGATCCACCAAAAGCAAAAACAGGGGTAATTAAGATCCCGGATGATGCTCAACTCCTACAACAAGAATTAAGATCCAATTCCAGCTAAACTATGTCCAACACAAATTCAAATATTCAAGACCTCAAATTCAATGCTTTCCTACACGGCCAGATTGAACACCTTCCTCCCTGAATACACAAATGTCCATCTCATAACAAGCTGACACGGGACAACCTAGTACCACAGGATCACACAATTTGTATTACTACCATCCAAAAGCTCATAAAGTCACAAAAGCACAAATTTGTAAGATTATTTCATAGGAATGCCGTAATTTCTCGAAAAGAAAAAACGCACGAAGAGACAAAATCACATGCTCAAAAATTAACAATGCTACACCATCCATACTTCAAAGTCAACACCAAACTCACATAAATAAAAAGGTCCAATTTTTCAGCCAAAAAATTTAAAAATTAAAAATTAAAAAAGAGGAGGTGAAAACTGAAAAGCGAAGAGAGAGAGAGAGAGAGAGAGAGAGAGAGAAGGGTTTTGGGGACCTGGGAGGAAAGGGGGCCGTTGGAAGCGAGCTCGTGGCGGACGAGATCGCCAGTGGCGATGTGAGGGACGCCGAGGAGGTTGCAGAGGCGGCTGGCGTAGGTGCCCTTGCCGACGCCGGGGCAACCCAGGAACACCCACTGCGCGTTCCTCTCCTTCGGATCCTTGCGCGGCGGAAGGTCATGGAAGTACTGCGGCGGCGCGTGGGTATTCGGTTCGGAGGAGAAGAGCCTACGCGCCGGGAAGGAGAGAGAGGGGGAGGTGCGCTTCACGAGGCGGGTTATGGCCGCCATTGGAACCAATCGAAGGAAGGAAGGAAGGAACAAGGGACAAGATCTTAACGGTAATTGGTAACAATGGCAATGCCCAACGCATTCTTTCCCTTCTTAAATCCCTGTTTTTCTTAATTTTTGTTTATTTATGGAAACCTCTTTATTGGAATTTTATTTTGTTTTATTTTCTATTTTTTGCCCTTTAGAAAATTGAAGCTAGCAAGCATTATTAATTTATTGGTAAGCTAGCTGTTTAGATAATTTGTATAAAGTTTTGAATTTAAATCTTATTGCAATTAATGTTAAAAAAATTATTAGTTTATTAGTTATTAGTTATTACTGCCGTTAACTGGCGTGTGTTGTCTCGTGTAACTGTGTTGCTTAACTTTTAAGCCTGGCTCCTGTTTTTTTAAATTTATTACGCGAACGTGATATCGTACTTTCTGTAGAGATGCCGATCTGTGAGTTGTGACATAAACTAACTGAATTTGACATTAGTATAAACTCTGAAATTGAACTCTGAAATTGAAGTTTGGCATAGGTAATTTAAGACAAAAGTTTTAACTTTAAGTTTAAAATGGATCATACTTGATCTACAATCATAATGAAATTAGTAGTCCAAGTCAAATTTTGAAAATTTCCAAAATAATTGGTTTAATATTAAAAGGTGAATATCAAGTATCCAAATTATGGAGGGGGATAAGCTGAATAGTATATTATATTTTAGAATGACTGGTAATTACATTTAAAGATAACGACCATTTGATTGCTTGTAGTGTTGAAGTATTGGATTAGTT
The DNA here is from genome assembly GCA_031439595.1 of Pterocarpus santalinus. Classification (NCBI taxonomy): domain Eukaryota; kingdom Viridiplantae; phylum Streptophyta; class Magnoliopsida; order Fabales; family Fabaceae; genus Pterocarpus; species Pterocarpus santalinus. The sequence continues at coordinate 69,010,765 of CM062532.1, forward strand.
GTAAAACTAAATTTTATTACTAGTTCTTACGTTATTATGGTTACAATTTGTTTTTGTCCGTTAAGTTTCCAAAAGAAGAATATAAATTTATTAGATTAATTTTTATATATTAACAATATAAAATAATTATACATTATTAACCAATAAAATTGTAAAAAAAGTCAATTTATACTAAATAATTGTTTATCATTATAACTACTCTTATAATTTGATATTTTTTTGTAATTTTATATTTTTACAGATTATACTCTTTTGTTGTCATAGTTTTCTATTACTTTGAGAAAAAAAGAAATTGCCTTGTGACTTCGGACAAATTGGCATTTTGAAATTTTGTATGCTATACTTTCATACACTTTCTACATTATTCTGCAATTTCAAGTTTCATCGGTAAAATTGTTAAGAGTTTAATTGGTATATATTGGTAGTGTATAATAATTTTATATTATTAATTAGAAATAAAAAAATAAAAAATTATGATAAATTTTTTATTATAATAAATTATTATTTATATAAATTAATATTTTTTATTATTTTTATTAATTGACAATGATTAATATATTTAAATTAAATTCAATTGTTAATGTCAAAGATTTTCTAAGCCACGGAATATGCCACGTTTGTTGATTTCTCATGGTCTCCCTCCCTACTTCTAAGTTCTAAACTATTCTACGTCCGCACTCTCACCCTCCACAACCGCAACCGCGCTGCACATTTGATTTGTCGTTTTCTCAACTTGCTCTAAAGATACGAGGGGCAGACAACTAGAACGAGGGAAAAAGCCTCCACCATATTCTCTTCTTGTTCTGCTTCCTGAGACCGCGTTCCATGGCCATCTCTCTTTCCACAACGCTTTTGTCCAATTCTCTTCACCTTTCCAATACCGCAAATCAGTGTCGCCTGCATTTATCTCCCGCCCTCTCACTAAAACTGCATCAAAACCTTAGATATCCCAAGAATCTAAAACTCTCATCAAGCAGATACCATGTTACCATACCCTTAGCTTCCGGTTCTGCAGGCAAGCTTTGTCTTACTCTTTTAGTCTTTTATCTTTTTTTAACTAAAGGAAAATAAATAAATAAATAAATAAAAGTTTCATACAACCACTTGTCAATTATGATTGTACTAATACTGGATAAGTTTATATTCTTTCAATAGTCATTATGATTATGGTAATTGAATGATCATATCCATATGTAATTTAAGGATGATTGCATCAATGGGTGGATGTGAACAGGAGTTGAGTCTCCCGTGTTGGGTGAGGATACCACGGGTTCACTGGATTCTGTGAAGGTGTTTGATTTGAATGGAAACGGGGTTCCAATTTCTGACTTGTGGAAAGATAGGAAAGCCGTTGTGGCATTTGCTCGCCACTTTGGGTGATTTTCTCAATATTTTATTCTCAACTTAAGTTACCCTTTATGAGTTTGTTAATTAACAATGGCATGTGATACGCCTTATGTTTCTGTACATTCACAGGTGTGTGCTTTGTCGCAAAAGGGCTGATTACCTTGCATCCAAGAAGGTAAATTATTTCTGCTGGTCTTATACAAACTTGAACTATCTCCTAAAAGTTGATCAATCATTTTCTTTCTCTTCTTTTTTGTCCTTTTCTTTTGTAAATTGTTATATGTTCTTGCAAGTTTCGACCTTATACCAAAATCCATTTGATTCTTGTCTTTGACCCTTGGATTTGTTAATTGTTTGTATAGCATCCTTTTGTTGTAATCATTTTCGTTCTCTTTTATTTTATCCTTTTCTCTTGTAATTTGTTATATGTTCTTGTAAGCTTCGACGTTATGCCAAAATCCTTTTGATTCTTGTCTCTGACTCTTGGATTTGTTAATTGTTTGTATAGCACCCTTTTGTTGTAAGCTGTATTTTACCTTTTACTACTTTCGGAGGAAGATATCCTCCTTAATCCTTGCCACGGGTGGAGGGCCAAAAATAACTGCCAATTTTCTATAATATAGCTTTAGCTTGCACCGTAAGTTTTGCTAAGAGGACTCCTATTTTCATCTTTTGTTTTACATAAGAAATTTTTAGTGGTAATATGGTGTTGTTTCTATTTCAGCAAGACTTATAACTAAACATTGATATGCTCTTTCAACAGGATATAATGGATGCATCTGGTGTGGCACTTGTATTAATTGGACCTGGGAATATTGATCAGGTTTGTCAGAAGAATTATAGACAATGTCTGTAGACTCTGTACTTTCGGCTTAGGAGGTGTCTTTTTTTTCATTTTTTTTCCCCTCCCTATTGCATTTCCTTATACTGCATCCACCATCTGCTTGACATGGTTAATTAAACACAAATCCATGTTTCAGAACATGTTGTTTTTATAAACTATCATTTTTAGTGGGGAGAGTGTAAGGGATGTCTCATCTTCTTCAATTTCGTTTTGTTTTTGTGAATGGTGGCACTAAAGTGCACTTTACTTGGTTCTATTATTCTCAAGCTGATACTTTCCAAGTATTGATTTTCTGCCTTTTGCTATCATCTGAGTATGCTGTAATTTTATAGCTAATACCTATATTTATTACAGGCCAGAGCCTTTGCCGAGCAAACAAAATTCGAAGGAGGTACCTTCCTGATAACCTAATGCTTGTAGTCTAGTGATAGTTCTAGTATTTTTGTCGTCTTATTATATCAGCACTTTGACAGGACTGTGTTATCTGTTCCAGAAATCTATGCAGATCCCACGCACTCGTCATATGAGGCTTTAAAATTTGTTTCTGGAGTTTTAACCACATTTACCCCCAAAGTAAGTGAGAAACCACCAGATGCTTTATTCATAAAAAATGCATAAAACACTAGTGGGCAGTGTCTGCATGATATATGTTCATGAGTTGAAATTTCTGGATCTCCTATGTTAATTTTAGTTGTTACACTGCAGGCTGGTCTTAAGATAATACAATCATATATGGAAGGTTATAGGCAAGATTGGAAGCTTTCATCTGAAAAGGATACCATTGCCAGAGGAGGCTGGTATTTAAATTATCTCACAAGTCTTACACTATGTGGTTATGCTAATTTTTTCAGGGTTCAACTAGCCTTAATGGCATTGGCCCATCTATTGTGTGCTTGGTTGAACTTCTCATAATTTTTCCTTAATACTATGAACTTGGCACTGTATCAGGCAACAAGGAGGGATTATAGTTGCAGGTCCTGGTAAAAGTAACATCTCATACATTCACAAGGTCTGTGGAGCCCCCTAATCTGGACCATCTTTTTATGGAATATGTTTTCCTTGATAGTGTAGCTGAAATTAGTCATGAATCAGCAGCATATGTGTTCACATTTATCTGACATCATTATATGAAATATGTTAATGTGAGCAGGACAAAGAAGCAGGTGATGATCCAGACATTGAAGATATCTTAAAAGCATGCTGCTCGTGAAGAATGAAGAGCCGGACCCCCTCTTTTACTGCTTTATCAATCTTGGTTCATGAGGTGTGGTACTCTCATCACAGGACATTATTGTACATCGTACTTTGCAGCTTCTTGCGCTGAAGCTTTGCCTTGAGGTTCAGTTATTTACCCGCCATTCACCAAATTAGAGGACAGAATTTGGAACCTATGGCAATATTACTATTACGCTTTCTATTTAACATTCTATTGTTCGTTTCAAAATCTTGTATATAAGACTATTTAATATTTTCCCATTTCAAAGAGAAATTATAATTTTCTTTTTAACTGTTTTGGCTTCTTGCATTGTGGACTATTCTACGTGGGTAGAGGCCTGAAACAAGCAATTCTATTCTTTCTGTTACGGGAAGAGTGAACTACTGACTCAATGAATGTTCTATCCCCAACAATTTTAGAGTTGTTGTATGATTTTACTTTATTTTTTTCAATTTGCATTGTAACGTGAATGAACTTAAAAAAAACAAATTCTCTTGCGGATGCAAATCAACTGCCTCTAAAGCTTGTCTCTTTTTTTATCCCACTACTCGAGTTTTTCCAACTAAAAAATAATTTTTGTATAATTATTTTAAAACTTTAAGAACTAAAAGGCGTGATGTTCTCCTCTTTAAGAAAACTTGAGTGATGAGGGAAAAAACTCAAAAAAAAAAAAAAAAAGGGATAAGCTCTACGGACAAAAAATCCAACCTAATGCTCCATAACTATAAGCACTTAGCAACTACTCTAGGGACAGGTGATTTGCAATTCGTGCCTCACTTATTTTCTTCCTTATCCTTGTTCGGTAAACGCGGGACCGACGTTTAAACAAAATCCTAAACCAGAATGCTTTTGAATCTCGTCAGTTTCTCTTAACCTTGCTCATGATCCCGTACTGAAAATCATTTTTAACAAATTCTCTTAACCTTGCTTGAGTATGCTAATTTGAAAAGCACCACTATAGCTAGAACCGAAAAAAAAGGGGGACAAAACAGATGATTCTATTCCATAACACGCGGTATCATTCATTGCGTTACAGATGATTATACATTGGTTATTATACCCGGAAGCTATATATACAGGTAGAAGAAGCTGTAGCCAGAAAATAAAATAAAATAAAATTTAGCATATCTGTTTGTACAAAATTCCTTTTGGTTGCTCTAAACAATGAAGAGGTCATCAAATACTATTTAACGCTTACTTTCCTATGCAACCAACGGTACAATGATTTCTTGGTGACCTTCAACCTCTGTAGAACTGCAGGTCTCCTGGTTACTGTGGGTAATGCATTCTCTCCTGGTAGTGCTTCTATGCCGAGATTAGAAAGGTTAGGATTCTCTAACTTTGCTGTGTCACTCAGTGCAAATCTGGTTTTGGCTGGAAGAACCTCAAGACATAATTCATTCTGAAGAAGTTTTATTATTGCCTCTCGCACCTCTAATATGTGTTCAGCTGGAGTTTCATCTGCTTTGGTAGCTCCTATGATGATCAAAATGTCATCATTGACTGAATGTCCTGTGTCCAATAAAGGCCAACAGTGAGCCATTTAATTACATCGATTTTGTTGTGTCTCCACTTGCCTCCTTTCTTGGTTCATATGAATATGAATGGTTACGCTAACAAAAGGCCATGCAAAATGAGCTTGCTAAACTGGCATTATAGAGTTAAATACCTAAAATTTTCCATTCATACCTAAACCATAGTTCTCTTTGATCATTCGAAGAACAGCAAGAATAACCAAGCGAGCTTCAACCTGTTGATAAATTTTGATGACAAAAAGCAAGAATAAGATATTAAGATATCAAAATCAAATATACCTCAATATTATTGTTTATTTTCTAAATTTGAGAGTGGTGGGGGAACCTAGAGAAGATATGACAACTAACAAAAGTGAAACTTTAAACGATGATGGGGACAGATTTTTGCCAAACAATGACTAAGCAACTGATAGGCACCTTTGTGAGCCCTTGAACATCAATTGCTAGGATGTCAGCTACCCTCTTTAGCAGGTGTGCTGCAATTTTTTCAAGAAGTAAACTCTGGGGTCTCGCTGATTCAGATATATTGCTGGAAGAAAATTCTCTTTGGTTCTCTCTGTTATCTTGTATCACTCCTTCACACCACTCCTCAATCAGTTCTTCCAGATAGTAGTCATTGGGTTTGTACCTGCAATACATATGAACCAAAGGCAGCTCTGGATCACATTCTTATGTTCAGTTCTTTGTACACTAATATTTTGAAACTTGTTATATTTGTCCCACAAGTTCGGTTGGTGTAAAATATTTGGATCAGAATCCCCTCTTTTTCCTTAGACAATGAGGGATTCCTGATCTCTCAAAATTCAGGAAGACCTAAAGTGGGTCATGGTAAAACTAATTTTGCAAGTGGTTATCACTCCAGTAAAGCATATTATCTCACAGACAATTTTTTACCATCAATTCCTCCTGGAGAAATTATAACTAGAAGCAGCAGCCTAAAATATCAAATCAGACCTAATCGTAAATTGAATAGAATCAGCTATGCTCAGGTTATGAACAAAGGGCATCAATGCAGACTGCTTTCCGGTGTATGCATATATAGCATGAAATAGCCTAAAAAACAAACTAGCTTGGCATGGGTAATTCATAATATTAATGTTGCTAAAGATATTTTTTGCTATATCTTCTCTTGAAACCTTTACGCATTTCCCAAAGTTCCAATGTGTTAAAAAAGTTGCTAATACATGATTCAACATGGTGGAACAAACATGTTATACATAACATTTTATAGATACACATAACTTGGAAAATATAATTAGTCCAAGTTAATTGCTACAAGAGTCTAAGCTAGCATACCCTGCTTTTCGCATATCCTGGTATATGGCCAGGCATTGTTGCACCTCAAGTACAGAACCGTACTTACTGCGTGCCTTTAGTAGTGTGTTATATGTCACCTAAGAAGACAATTATCAAAATCAATAGGGTTAACTTGATGAAACATGCTCTCTTCTCTTTTTCTTCTCCCTAGATCACAAGAAAGTTGTGATTTCCACTTTTTTAAGATATCTATTTACTGTATTGTGCATTGTCTATCATTTCTTTTTCTCTTCTTGGAAACAATGAGTATATATGTCAAGCATTCTACTCGTCTTTTAGTTTGATTTTATGGTTGTAGAATCTTAGAGCGGCCTTGTCCAAATTGCATTTAGTGGACATAGCTATGTCAGTTTACCATTTTGTGGAGCATAGAACCATAAACAAACAACTGCAGTCTATAGGCACTCACCCAATTGGGATGTATCTCATATGTTTTCATTTCTTCATATAACGACAATGCTTGCTTAAAATTCTTACTTTCCACACAAACCTGCGAGCCAAAATGCAAAATTCCAATATGTCAAAGGCCATGTAATTTTAAGATAGTGAAAAAGGTCCCCTTCAAGAGTACAATTAATTTTATAAACTGAACTCATTTTGAGTGAAAAGCTTTGGACCTTAATGGCTGTTGTATATGAAACAACATCAGGTTTAATTCCAGCATCAAACATGGTTTTCAAAATCTGCATGGGAACATAGTCATCTGATCAGAGAAATAATAGCATTATCATAATATTATTAGGCTAAGTACAGAAGTCCATATCTATGCATATCAATATTCAGGCAGACTAACAATTCTCAGTGATTACTATGAAGTCTGTATTTTATCTGAAATGTGACTATTGTACAGTTTACTGATTAAAGAATGGTAAGGCTCTATGCCCATAATCAGTCTCGATGGCCTGCACTTTAAACATGATAATTTTGCAGGTCCACTATCACTTATCTAGCAGCTATAGTTTTGTGTCCAGTAAATGTTTTTCTTTAAAACTGTTTGGAAGGGATTTCCTATTTACCTTTTCTTTCCTTCTGTATTTATAATCCAAAAGTATTCTATTTAATTATTGAGCAGGCTACGCATTCAATTGATAACAAATCAAATAATTGAACAAATTTTGGAAAATTATGAGATTAACAAATACTGTTATGTTGGTGTGACTAAAAATTAAAGTGGTACATAAAAAAGTCAGACATGATCAAAAAAACACATCGTGTTGCCTGTGGCAGGTTTACCAAAATACCAATCCTAATGCAACTTGCATCAACCATGACCATATGTACTTGACCGAAAAAGTTCTCAAAAAATTGTGCAATATAGATCAAAGAAATAATATTCTTTATCATTTGAATTTTTACCTCTATGGCACCTTCCACATTTTCTGATCCTCCACATATATCTATCAAAATTGACCAGCTTATGTGATTAGGGGAAAGACCTACTGTTTTCATCTCATTGATTAATGCTTTTGCATGGTAGTAATCAGTACCACAAGCCTTCAGTAAAATATTATATGTTGCTGTTGTTGGTTTGAAAGGGAATCTCTCAGCAAAACTCAAGATATGTGAACTAGAAATGCCATTTGGCACAGTAGTAGCAGTACGCATGTCTCCGTGCTCTAACTTGCTATTTTTCCCTTCACCAAAGGACCCCAACATCTTATTTCCCTTCCAAGAATAGAAAAAGCGAAAAGCCCGGTCATACTGGCAAGCTTCAACACACGCATGTAAAATGATGTTAAAACACTGTGTGTTAGGCTCGCAGCCAGCCAAAAGCATTTCTTCAAACAATTGAATTGCCTGCTCTACAAGGCCTGCATGTGCGCAGGCATTGATTAATGATGACCATGCAACAGTATTAAGAGAAACACCAGCTGACAGCATATCCTGCTTGATTTTTAGAGCCATTTGCCACAATTTTGCATCTGCGAAGACCTGAAATTGTTACTAGTCAGGAGATATCAAATATCTTGTTTTGTATTAGAATGTGTGACATATTCCTTCACTGCAGAGCGGTGAAAGAGAAGGTTGATGGTACCATGCAAAATCAATGAAATTATGGTGATTCTGTTGATCCACAGTAATATACCTTGATAATTGTGCTGTAGGTGAAAACATCTAATTTCAGCCGTCCCACTGATTCCAAATGCTTAAGTTCCTTATAAATGTCTTGGGCCAGGTCAACTCTTCCAGCAACACAGCATGCTTTCAGCAGGATGTTATACGATGTCATATCTGGCTTCAGACCAAGATTCTGGATTGTAAAAGGAGTTTAGGCAATATGTATTTTTGCTCAGATGAAAAGAAACTTTCATGCTCTTGCTAACCCTTGGCATGAAAATGAAAGCATATGCTGCCAATTAATATGTCAAGTTATGCAGAATAAAATCTAACTAGCCTTCTATCTTTGTCTTTTAAGGGAAACCAAATGGAAAAGAATATAGATATAACTGGAAAGATGTGGCTTAGTCAATACGAGACAAAATATTGTGAGGAAAGAGGGATAGCAACAACAAGTGATCCCATATTCCAAGTTTTCAAAATATTTATTAATATGTAATTTGTATAAGAAAAGGACTCAAAACATTTAAGTCAAAAGGCCTTATCATCATCATTCATCAAGCACATGTTGGAATGATGGCCTTGATAGAACACATACAGGTGTAAATAGAAAGGTATTTTACAAATGATAGGAAGTAGTGATCGATGCAAGATTAAGAATTGTAACACAACTTTTTTTTGGTGTGTGTGTGTGTGTGTGTGTTTTTTTTTTTTGTTGGGGAGAGAGGGGGGGGGGGAGAAGAAGGTTACCTGCATATTCTGATATAGATTTAACGTGTAGCTAAGATCATGGGTATTCACATTCATGAGACTGTTGAACACGTATATATTTGGAGTGATCTTCTGATTGAGTAAATCCTGCATTAGACATTGCAAACAAATGAAGTATAGCTTGTCGGTCAACACCATGGCCAATAGTAGGGTATTTATATTAACAGAATAACCAAATATAAACATATTTAGAGACTGTATATGGCATTTGCTAAGAACTATGTCTAGGAGTGTAAAATAATAAAATAAAACTCAGCTATCTTCAAGTAGGCCTTTTGATTTAAGTCTTTACAAACAAGTTGAAGTAAGAGAATGTAAACTGATTGCAAAATACCTCATATATGTACCTAGATTTCATGAAATCACCACAGAGACCACAGGCATCAATTATTGCCCGGTATATGTACATATTGGGACTATCCAAGTTTTTCTTCGATGCATCATATGCTTTCAGAGCAGAGACTAAATCCTTCCTTTTGCCAAATTCACATATAATGTTGCAGAATAATATATGTGCATGTGGAAGAAGACATGCATACCTGAAAGATGCAATGCTGTCATATAAAAGCTGAATATAGAGAGACTGTTAACATATATTAACTATTGAGAACACCAATGGAAGTAGTAGTTTAGAAAATATAAATTAATGTCATCAGTATGCTTAAGGAATTGAAAAAATGTGTCTTGCACAACAATATCAATCCATACCTCACAGCCAAATCTGGGTTACGAGTAAGAAGACATTGTTTTATTATGTCAGATGGCTGAACAAGTTCTCTGACTGATAACTGGAAACCTGGAGGGGTAAATTCATGCGTTATTTATCATCATCACGATGAGAGTTGCCAATTATTACAGAGCTATTCCATGCTTTAGCCTCCAAAGAAAAGCAACTAATATATCAAAAAATATATTCTGAACTAATTCTGGGCAAGTCCTGCATAATAATTCGAAACCACTCTCATATGTATAGAACTCGGTTAAGTTTTTCTTTTTTCTTTTAATCATATATAGTTCTATACTCGCATGGGAACATGAACCCAAGAATAAGAACATTACCAAACCAGTAATATACATATAAACAGTTTAATTAATCATTGACTGGATAAATGTTATGTTTATAACAGTAAACATTAAACACTAGCACCCACTAGAATTTATTTCTACCAATACAAAAAGAATGCACTGATCTACATTACTAGGAAAAGGAGTGGCCTACTTCTGTATCATACTACTTCCTAAATACAGCAGTCATCATGTTGGGAGTATTTGTTACATCAGGGCGAAGTGAACAAAAAAGGAACACACCGTTCAAATGTATATAACTAATTCTCCAAACGTGATAACTTTAAAAACCACTGTTGTAATTTTCTATGTCAGAGCAACTTTAAGGCTGAAAAAGGAACAAAAGATTATAAATTGGTGACCAAAAAAAATAAAAAATGAATTACGTGCGAGAACCTCCATGAATTCAACAACTTCCTCAACGTGGCCGCATTTGAACATCCGGCGACACTCTTTTGCAATGATCTCCATGGCATGGCCATCAAAATGAGCAGACAGAGAGATCCCAAGCTCCTGCACTCTCTTCAGAGTGTCAATCACTGCCCGAACGTTCCTGCCACGGATACCCACCAGGATCCCCTTGGCGAGGAGCTCAACGTTCAGGGAGGGAACGAACTGGGACGCCTCATGGACACGCACGCCGGAACGAAGCACGCCCTCCAGAACCGTTTCGAGGTCTTGGAGCTTGCCATGGTGGTTGAGGGGTGCTTGGAGGGTGCAAGAGATAGAGGATGGTGAGGAAGATGGAGTGAGCTTGGGAAGAGAAGGCTTGTTGTGGGGCTTGAAGGGGTGGCGGCGGTGGTGGGAGGGAGAAGCAGTGTGTGACGATGATGATGGGGTGGGAGGAGTGACAATGGAGGAACCAAGGATCACAAAATCTCTCATTCTCGCTTGGCCAACCGTTTTGTTTGTTTGGGTGAGGAGTGTGAAGATGGTGGGAATTCGGTTTATAACTTCACGACATGGCTGGATTGGATTGGATTTGAAAGGCGGGTGTTATCGTTGGGGCATTTGTCCTTTTGGAACATTATCGTACCAGCAATCTTGCACCATTGTGCACAGCGGTCGTTCTGTTTTATAACTTTTTTTTTTTTTTCAACTCCAGGGATATTTTGCTCTTTTACCTTTTTTTTTTTTTAAATTCCTGATGAAAGTGTTGGGAGGCAAATTAGTTTATGAAGATTTAAAAATTTATAAATAGTTTCTCAAAAAATAAAATATATTAGTCCTTTTATGTATATATCTATATTACCAAAAAATTTGTATGAATCTTATATAGAGAAATTAATATGTTCTTTTTTTTAAATAATGAGGGATTATTTGTAAATTTAAATTTTAAAGGATTAATTTATCTTTTAAAATTTTTGTCAAGAATCAAAATTAGTCTTTTGTCCTTTTTTTTTTTACTTCTATTAAATTACTGATATTTGATTTTTATTACCAAAAATTTGACTAATTTAATCTGATCCTATAATACTTCTAAAGAGATAAAAATATTTCAATAAGAATTTTTTTTCCATCATGACAAAGGGTTATTTTGTTTTAGTGAAGTATAATTAGGCTATAGGTTCATTTTTGTTTAGAAAAAAGAAAGTCAAATAACCGTGGTTAGCATTTTTTTTTGAGTTAACCTCCAAATCTATATAATGTCTTCTATAGATACGTAAGTCCCTCTAAAAAAATAGCTATAATTTTTAATAATTGTAAAAATTAGACACTTGTAGTCTCTGATTCATTTATAACTATTAAAAAGTTTGATATGGGGATAAATAATAGACAGACTATCCATTTTGATTTCTAACAAAAATTTTTGGAGATAAATTAATTTTTCAAAATTTAAAAATCTTCAAATAGTCTATCAATATTAAAAAAAGGGGATATATTAGTCCTTTTATAAAAATTTTGAAGATTTTTTAGTTGTACATATATGTACAAAGAAACTAATATGTCATCTTTTTAAATAGTGAGGGATTATCCATAAATTTTAAAATTTTAAAGAACTAATTTATCCCCCAAAATTTTTATCAGGAACCAAAATAGGTATTTTGTTAAATAATAACTAGATCTTCCCTAACTTTATTTCATGCGACATCCTCTAGTCCCACAATCTCAATAACTTGACCTAAAAAAAAAAGCCCTTTGAAATGTTAGGGTTACATGTGATAAATAAAAATAGTATTTTTTTAAAAAAAATTTAAGTTATGCATGCTATGTGTTTAAAAGGTGTCTTGTGGGATGAATTAAAAAAGTTCTAGTCATCATTTTACCTCTATATCATATTTTTTAATAGTTATAAGTAAATTAGAGACCATATTATCCAATAATTGTGAGATACCATGAAACTAATTATTTTTTGCTAGGAACAAATATATCCACTAAAGACATTATTAGAGACTAATATGGGCTTTACTCTCTTTTTTTGGTAAATAAGCGTTTGTTTGCATGATAATAGAAAATGAGAAAAAAAAGGAAAATGAAGAGGAAAAAAGAAAAAAATATATTTTCTCTCCAATGTTTGGTCGAGAGCTAAAATGAGAAGAGAAAAAATATGATTATATATAAATGAGTATATAGATGCTTGCTTTTTATGGTGAGAGAATGAATTTTATAGGTAAAATAGTAATCTTACTTGTAAACCATCGCCATCTCAATTTTGTCCTCAGTCGAGCAAAAAAAATTTTTATGAGTAGGACATACAGTTTTTTCTTCTATTTACTAATTTTCTCTCTTCTTCCAATAAGGTGAAATTGCCCTTTTTCTATCCCCCTTGCAATTTCTTTGCTTCACTTTTCTATCATTCCAAATGAAGCATAAAAATTTAGGGTAAGGGAAACTATCATTATAGTATAGAGTTAGATCATTAGATGTCTTTAGATCCATTAAGAACTTATACAGGTACTACCAAATCATTCATCAATGAAGAACATCTAAATTAAATCCAAGTTACGATGATTTATGAAAAAAAAAATCAAGTGAGTCAACTTCTTATTGGTCTTATGTATATTAACATGATTATTTTAGGAGAGACAGTATTTAAATATAAGATTAATTTTGATAATTTCAATCATATGATAGAGACTTTTCAAATATTGGAGATAAGAGTCAAATATTTTTACATTAACAATATATTAAAATTAAATTCTATAAGTATAATAAAATTAGTATAGTGCAAATATATAAGTTACAAAGGTGATGGGTGGTCAAATTCTCTCTATCAAACCCTCATTAAAAAATGGAAATGCTGCTTAGTACAAAATAAACTAGTATGAAAGTAACATGACATGAGATTAAATAATAATTTGGTAAGTAATTCTTCTAGACAGTAAAGTGAAAATTAAATTAGAAAGATAGAATCATCTCATATGCAGGTGATTTGTTCACATTCGATAGGAATCAACTATTAATTTCACAAAATATTGGCAAATGAAAGCATGATACTGAGTGTTTGGGAAGCTCCCCAAAACAGGAAAAATAATCATATTTGACAAATTTTTTGAAAATAGATTATAATATAAAATTGATAATTTTAATTTAAAAAATAGTTTATAAGTATAAGTAAAATTTTAGAATTTGTGGTTATAAATAGAAATTAATTATTTTAAAATTATTATATTTTTATCAAATTGACTCTAAATAATAATTATTATATAATATAAATAATTATTTTATATTTTTTTTAATAATTTTATTATATAAAAATAATTTTTTTATACAACCTAAATAAAATAAATTATCTTAAAACTATTTTTCAGTTAAAGCATTTAAACATAAATTGAGTCTTATATAAATAATTATATAAAAAAATAATTATATAAATAAAAAATTATTAAAATAATTTTAAATTTTCAGTGTTTCTAAACACACACTAATACAGAAAATAAAAATTGTGCTATTTTCGTGTTTTATTGCTTTGATAAATAAATTGCTACTTTAATCAAGTGCTAAGTGGCACACAGGCCCATTGAGAACACTCTACCACAATCTGACACGTCCACACCTCAAAATGTTGAGGGGGGTACAGCGGGAATTCCACTTTTCGGAAAGCTTCTGGACCTTCGTTCCGGTCCAAACCCTAACCTGACATCCTTTTCCCGGCAGCCACATCCTACCACGCAAACGCCACCACCGCACCCTTCTCTTTCTGTCATCATCGCATGCTATTCTCGCCACCCATACCCTAATTTCTTCACCCTATTTCGTTGATTTTCCCCTAATTTTCGAAGGCAATATTTTTTTCAAGCCGATCGGAGATGCCGCCGAAGCAGCAATCGAAAGCTGATTTAGCGAAGAAGCAGAAGATCGTAGAGGACAAAACCTTCGGTCTCAAGAACAAAAACAAGAGCAAGAATGTCCAGAAATACGTCCAGAACCTCAAACAATCTGTACAGCCCAAGCCCGATGCTTCCAAAGTCGCTGCCAAGGTCCCCCATTTACCTTTTTCCTCAGCTCAACTTCAAAATTCCCCCTTTTTATTGTTGATTGTAATGCGCATTTGTCTTTATTTTACTTTTCAACTCGATTTTGTTCTGATTGTGTTATAATGATGATTGCAGAAAAAGAAGGAGGAAGAGAAAGCCAAGGACAAGGAGCTAAATGAATTGTTCAAGATAGCTATTACTCAGCCTAAAGTGCCAGTTGGTAATTGTCTCAGAGTTATTGTGATTAACAAGTTTATTATTATTATTATTATTATTATTATTATTTGCCCAGTGGGATTGTTCGGTGTTGTGGGAAACTGATTTCTGAATTTTGATCAGGTGTTGATCCTAAGTCAATAGTGTGTGAGTTTTACAAAGCGGGACAGTGTGCCAAGGGCTTCAAGTGCAAGTTCTCCCATGACTTGAATGTTCAGAGGAAAGGGGAAAAGATTGACATTTATACTGATAAGCGTGACGAGGGTACTGGATCAAAGTTCAGCAGTGACAATTACTTGCTTCTAATTGTTTTGGCCTTGATGACTTTCCACTTTTTTCTAACTTTTGATTGGCTATCTCTGTCAGATACAATGGAGGATTGGGATCAAGAGACCTTGGAGAAGGTAGTGGAGTCGAAGAAAACTGAGTATAATCAGAACAAACCAACCGACATAGTAAGTTTCATTAGATTTGTTGGAGACTTGGAATTGTCACTGTTAGATTTATTTGCTTGCCGTTTTTGCATTTTCTCTTTAAGGTTCAGTGTGCTTTGGGTTCATTAAAGGGTGTCCTCTTAGATGATTGACCGTAGTGCATTATTTGCAAATTGTATTGGTCATTTGGTTCATGAAGCTCAAAGTGACCATTATTGCTGTTTGTTTACTCTGTTCAGGTCTGTAAATACTTTTTGGAAGCAGTGGAGAAGAAGCAATATGGTTGGTTTTGGGTCTGCCCCAATGGTGGTAAGAATTGCCACTATAGACATGCCCTTCCCCCCGGATATGTTTTAAAATCTCAAATGAAGGCTCTGTTAGAGGAAGAAACTGAAAAAATAACAATTGAGGAGGAGATAGAAAATCAGGTGAAAATGTTTTTCTACAATGAGCTATGTCATTTACTTTTGCATTATGTTATCTAACAGAATATTATATCATGGTTTAGCGTGCCAAAGTGACAACTTCAACTCCTATGACTCCTGAGTTATTCATGCAATGGAAGAAGAAGAAAATAGAAGAGAGAGATGCCAATTTGGCTGCACAACAGGCAGAGAGGGCTAAGAATGACCGCATGAGGTACATCCCTTATCTTTTTCGTGTCACTAACACAGTGAATGTGTGTGCATGCCTTTTGTCAAAAAATATGAAAAATAAAGGAGGTGCATGCTGTTGAACATGTTTGCATGGGAGGGTTACAGTTGGTTTCAAGGGTTGATGATCTTTAAGTTGGTTGTTTTTTTCACTGATCATGTTACATTGTTTTCCCCTCCTTTTGCAGTGGCCGTGAGCTATTTTTGTCGGATGCTAGCTTGTTTGTGGATGATGCTGAAGCATATGACAAGTACCTAAGAGAACCAGAATCTCATGACACTGAACAGAAGGTACATTTTTTCTTCATGTACTTCTCTGCACAATTTGGTTGCCTATCTCATGGATATATTTGAAATCCAAGAAGCGTCTAGTGTAGGGGTGGGTGTGGTTTGAGTTGGGTTGAGCAAATTTTTTTCCTTTCAATCTGACTCGACCCAACCCACTAATCTTGTGAGTCCAATATACATTTAAAAAAAAAAATTACCTATTAAAACATGTCAAAATATATAATCAAATATAATTAATCTAAACATATATAACATAAAATGTAAGATAAATATCAAATCTTTTAATAAATATAGCAATCTCAATATAAATAAATTTAAAAACCCACTCATAAGTCCTATAAGCTTTCAAAAAAGCATATTTAAAGTCCTAGTAGTTTTTAAGAAAATATATATAAGCCATAATAACATAATAAACTACATGAGCCTATTGAAATCAGTCATCACATATAGCATAACATAGTCATCAATTTATCTCATGCGATCGCAGTGGAGCGGAGGTCAGACACAACTGAGCATGCGGTGCGTCGCATTTCTTCATCGCGGTAAATCACGACCGCTATTGATGTCGACAGTCAGAAATCGGTTATAGCCCTATTTTTGGAATGTTTAGGGCAGTTTGAGGGGGGCTGCAAGGTCATTTCGAACCTTCCCCCTCTTTTCTTGGATTGAATGTGGTGTTAGGGCTTTTTTCTCTATTCTCTTCCTCCTTATCAATCAGTCTCTCTCCCTCCTCACCCCTCTTGCTCCGGCGATCCTCCAACCTCCAGTGGTGACGAGATCGGTGGCTGCGAGACCAGCGGCGGCGGCGGTCTAAGTTTTCAGCGGTGGCGGTTGGTCCTTCATCCATTCTCTTTGTTCTATTTTTTTCTATCTTCCTCGGTTGGGTCCGTTTCTTTCTCCTCTTCTATCTTCTTCTACCTGCTCTTTTTTTTTTCCCCCCCATCTATTCACTGTTTTTTCCCCTTCTCTTTCCCTGCTATTCACTAACAGTCTCCTATTCTACCTTTCCCTCTTATTGCTTGTTACTGTTTTATGCTTTAGCCATGGCAGCAACATCAATTTTTCTTCTCTGTTCCAGGCTTCTATTTTCTGTTTATCCCCTTTCTATTTACCCTTTTTTCCCATTCTACTTCTGTTAGTCTTAGAGACAAGTTTAATTAGGATTTGGTGTTGTCTTTGTTATTTTGCTGCCCTTATGCTACTTGATGGTGCTGTCTTTAATGTTTTGCTGCCCTTAGGACTTGATATTTATGGATTGGATTGATAGTGGTTGCGGGTTTTTAGACTACGGAATGGATTATGAATATTCATTATTGATGTGAATGAGTTTAATTGTAGATGATTTCTTATTTTTGAACATTTATATATGTTATATAAATTGCATGATAATTATATAATTTTTATCAAATAGCGGCCATCCCGCCATTTGCTATCCCGCTATGGCATTTTTGGGGTTAGCTGCTATGCGCCGTTATCCATGATTAACAACTATGATATGGAATGACATAATTATTAACTTTGTTCTCAGCCTTTTCAAGATATTCAGGATCATCCAAACAATTCACTAGATTCTCATTGCAATAATCCATGAGATACTTCATCAACTTCTCATAGATGGGTTGGGTTGGGTTGTGGGGGTCAAAATTTTTCAAACCCATGACCCAGCCCATATCTCATGGGTTATGAATTCTTCAACCTGACCCAACTCCTTCACCCAACTCAACCCAACCTGTATTTTGTGGGTTGGGTTGGGTTAAAATCTGTGGATTGGTGGGTTGACCCAAGTTGATGTCCACCCCGTTTTGTGGTGAATGTAAGTCTGGGGCATACTATGTTGGGTATTCATTCTGTTTGTAAGATAAAATGATGTTGGGCAATTAACTTCTTCAATTTTCAGACCAGCTTACTTGTTTGTGTTATTTATATACACTCTTTTTATTATCATAATAATGTAAACTAACTTTTGCTTTTGCAAGTTGTACTGTTAATCTGTGTTTTTCGGGTCCAAAAGAACTTGGGTTATGGTAGGGTGTGGCTTTCCCCTTTCATAAAGCCCCCACCCACAGGGCCAAACCTATGCAACATAGACAATATGTCTCCTGTATCAGAGAATACTAACTACTATGGTTAGATCTACATTGCCTAAGTTGTGCAGGAAGACTGCTACGTTGTTTTGTAGTTGGTACACAGCCTGTGCTTGTTTTGAAGCACATTCAAATGGAATATAATGTAATCTGTAATGAGTTCCAAAATATGAAAGTGAGCCAAAAACTGTGCCTTCATTGATACTTGCATCTAGGTTGCTACATGTGACACATTGCCTTCTAGAAAGAATCCTGGGTCAGGATAGTTGTGTTTTCCTTTGGTCATGGAACTGTGATGAATAATGAATTATAGCCAATTTGATGTCTTCTTTCTTCCCCCATTTAGAACACTAGTTGTTATACTATTATCAACGTCCCTGCTGAAGCATAGCTACTATGTTTTTAGGGGCAGCTAATGGCTTGCATGCCTAGCTACCTTATCTCACTTGCGCTCTCTTGCTTTAGTGGATGCATGGTTAATTAATATCCTTTAAGTATTCTAGTAATGTAGTGTAGCATCTTAGTTTATTTATTGTGTATTTCATTTTGCTAATTGTTGGGCTTCAACTTTAGGCCAATGGGAATGCTGCTCAAGATGGTCCTAGCGCGTCTACAGCTAGTGCTGATGCTGAGGATCCTGATGATGTGGATGTCGACGATGATGATGAGCTGGACATGGATGAGTTGAATGAATTGGAAGCAAGCTTGTCAGGGACATCAATCCAAATAAAGGAGTAAGGAGCTGAAGCCTAATTCTGAGAATTGGTCATAACCTCCATGTGATATTTTTGTGCCCCTGCTGCCCGATAGAGCAATTACCTGTAGCCATTAGCTTCTGTTGCTTTCGTGGAAGTATTTTGAATGAAGCGTTTGATGATAATGAAATTATTATTCTGGACTTCACATTTGGTATGAATAATTGCCATTGCGATATGATCCAGCTCCATGTAGTTAGATCTCTCATTGATCCTACGAAAGATGTTTTTTAAGTTTTGAACACAAGGTAGTGTTTCGGAGGTCATTCCCAGTTTTTTGCATGAGCTGTCCTCTTTCTTCATAGGGATGTTCCATATTAGTCTATTGTTGTAAGTTCTTATTATAACTGAAGCATAAAGTGGTATCTGTTGTTATGGGTGTTCAGCGTGCTTCCTGTACAGTAACTGAATCAATATAAATCTTGGGAAAATCAATAAACTACCAGGAGCAGGATATATAAGACAAAAGAATAGGTCTATAGGCTAAACTAAATCACATGGTGGTATATACCAGTGCTTTTTAGTCAAAAAGAAATACAAAATTATTTTTCGTATATCTAAATTGGATATGAACCCGACACCAATCACAATCATGGAATCATTATGGACAGCCACACCATCCACCACAATCAATAGTCATTGTCATGTTGATCGCAGGTATCATGGTGTACATACGTACTATTCACTACCATATCAATCCATTAAGTATAAGAGGTGGAGAATCGAATTCAGTGGATGATGCATACTTGTGATGTTGATCTTTGCATTGACGACCTGGACGCTATTTAGCGTATGTTATGAGGTATGCGATTCACGTGGTTGGCAGCATTAACTGGTAACAAAATTCAAAGGACGGTGGATTCCACCAACGTTCTTGTCCTGCTTGTATGGCTATTTGGCTATGGCATGCGGGCCTATAACTTCTTATAGGTACTTACGGTTCACGGTTCACATGTTGTCGTTTCGACCGCTCTTTTTTTTTTGTTTTTTTTTTTGGGGTCAACTCAACGCCCCCCTCCGTGAGGGGGTCACTGGCCCTATGGGAGCCGAACCTGCGACTCCACTCTATGCACTATTGCAGAGGCTCTGAGATAACCACTCAATCTATAGCATCGTGTGCGTCCCTTCGACCGTTCCAACTCTTCTTATTTAAAAAGCCGTTTGGAAGCTACTAGCCTACAACGGAACTTGGCCTGCCAAGGATCTCGTCATGAAGTTGCTTGGCTAGCAGATGACACACTAAAAACACAATCCAACACCGAGTCTGTAAGCAAATTTGATGTGCATATTAGAGTGTTTGGTTTATACTTGGCAAATTGTGGTTTGATCTCATGGAAAAGCAACTTTTTTCAGTTGTGCCTAAACTATGGTTTAAGACCAAAAATCATGATAAAATATAATTCATCATGATTTTACGAAACATATTAAAATTGATTGAAACCCAACCTACATGATTTAGGGTGTATTTATTTCAACTTCTAAAATAAAGATTATAAAACTTAAATTTTATATATAGATGAAAAAGTTGAAAATTAATTTTTTTTCAAAAACTATTTTTTTAACTTATTCAAAAAAGTTGAAAATAGATTTTTTTGAAATTATAATTATTTTTAAAAAATTATTCAAATATATGAAAACAGATTTTTTTAATGAAAAAAGTAATTTTGCCCAAAAAATCATAAACAAACACCCTTAAATTACAATGAAAATGTTATTTGTACTTATGATTGAGACTTATTTTATGGAATTCACTAAAATGTCCTTTAATCATTAATTGGAGAAAAAAAGTGGAGCCCACTCCCAACTAATGGTCAAAAAACATCATAATGAATCTCATAAAATAAATTACAACTATGAGTACAAATAATACAATTCAAATTATAATTTAGGCTTGATACACTTGAAACTTAGTAGACACTTAATATCTTTGTCTTGGGCCTGTTGGCCCAGATCGAGTTTATTGCTTCCCAACATTTTATCCAACGAAGCCTTTTTGGTTAAACATTTCACTTGAGATATAAGCAATTCTATATAGTCAACAAAGCACACTGCACACCCATGCAGAACTCGAGAGAGACCCACCAATAATTCTGCTAGCTTCATTCCAACTGCTTAGCAGAATAATGACATATATATAATACCATTAAAACAAGAGTAGTCCAAGAATGAAAGAGCCGATTCTGTACAGACAAAATAAACTTGCAAGCACAAAGCAAATATACAGTTTCAAGTGAGACTTACATGCCAAGTGACATAGCTAGCTACACTTAACACTTTAACAGAGAGACAGAGATATAGAGAACTGAACAATTACAATGCAATGCTGCATAAAATCAAGAAACAAGGTTGGAACTACTATGTACTTGATATTTTATTCAGGCTGCAATGCTGCATAATGCAAATGCCTATCTGGTCTTAAGTGTGATTAGAGTCATGAGGCTGTGAATGATGTGCCTCATCTGACACCTTTTTCTTGCTGACCAGTGCTCTCCCTACTTCTTCTACCATTCTGACAAATTTGGTCATCATTTTAACTTTGATTTGGCCTCTCTTTGGAGGAAGCCTAAACCTCCTAGCAGGTGGAGATTTAACATTTTCATCGGCTTTAGGCATTGCTTGAAACGAGTCAGTAGAACAGAATCAACCTACAGACTACAGTTTATGCCAGAGACAAATAGTGAAAGGAAGATTACATTTTTTTTTTGTGTGTAGGCAAAAAGATGTTAAGCATATATATATAATGATTAATGATAAGACATGAACTCCTTTTACATGAACCACGGGAGAAGTCCGTGTAATGTTATTTAGACAAAACAACTTCTCGTATTTATTTTATTTTTTCTCTTTCTCCCAATTTTTTTTCTTTTTTGGGTGTCGCATTCATAGCTAGCATTGGACTTTGTGTAGAATCTACAATCTTTGTTTGTGTGAAACAAACATTACTGTTAATGTTTAGTGCTGACTGAGATAATTACTATATTTAACTTAAGAAAAGACACAGCACAATGAGACAAAATGGAAACTGTTTGCATGGTTGGATGATGAGTCACTATGGACTTGAGACCATGCTTTAAAGACCAGACAAGCCAAAAGATCATAAGAATTCTTAACCAATGTATACACTTGGAACTTCTTTAATGTCTCCAATGAAAGGCCTTCTTTAATGTCTCCAGTGAAAGGGACCTGAAAGTGTCACCTAATTGAGAAAGGCAGACAAGCCTGACAGGTGCATTGCATTCTCTAGGTGAATAAGGGGGACACCAAAATGTGAAATCAATTCATATATCCATAGGACATCTAGGTTCACTGGTGTAAGCATGAAACATATTTCACACAAGGATCAGTTAGAACTGTGTCGAATCCGGAGTGTGCTAATTTCAATCCTGGTGTTGGCGGTTCTACATGAACCCTGACTGATAATTTTATGACTTATGGGACCGAACCTCTGCTAATTATAAAAGGTGAGAGAAAGGGACATGTTTTTGGATTCGTCTATCCATAATCCTTAGTCCTTAGACATAGGTATCATCATTCTCGCTTCCTTATCCTCGTGTCATCAAGTTGATATGCACCTTTATCCTAGTTCGTAGATTAAGAAAAATGCACGTACTTGCGAGGATGTTGTCGAAGACGAAGTTTAAGAAAAAACAGAAAGCAAAGTCAGTGTATAGGAAATAAACTGCATAAGGGAATGTCAAGTAGGAAACAGTGCTTACAAATCATTGATCGTTTGAACTTCCGAGGAATCTCGTTATGCTGTTTGTAAATCATAATATGTTGAGAGGCAATTATAATCTCAACAAAATAAAATTTTTAATTTAAATGTCACTGTCACGTATGCTGTATTGGAGATTAGAACGCATTCATCACTTTCACCTCATATGAGACGTTTCCCCACGTTCTCACCCACAATAAATTTTTTTCACTGCTAAATACTATAGAAAAGAATAGCCCCAAAATGTGACGTAGTATATTTTCTGTGATTAATTTGTCTACAAAGCTTCTTGAACCCAAAATTGTTTATGTACAACTTCATTTGATGTTAGCACTAGATTTGATGATACTTCTGCTTAGCCAATAAGCCTTATTGAGATCGCGTACCAGCCACATGCCCATACAAAATACGATATATATAAATCATTCCTAACACAGGAGTAGCAGGGAGTCAGAGAGAACCAGCACCAGCCGTTACCCCAGTCAACCAGGAGCAAAGGAAAAAGGAAAACTTCCTCAAAAGTCAAGACATGCTAAGCTAAAATGTTGGACACAGGAGGGGATATTAATTAATAACAAGTGGTTAATCAAGTCATACAAATGGTTAATCTGCAACTAGTTGCATGACCTGATTCACTAGTTGTCATTTGCCATTCCATCCTAGTCCAACATTCATCTTGTCTTGACATTTCAAGAGTTCTCCGCAGCAAAAATAGTTCAAGCAAGTACACCGTCTGACCGATATGTTCCATATTCATATCTCACTTCAGCTGTTTAGCATGTATCAAATCCATCTCTAAATATGATTGGCTATGAGAAAGCTAATAAGAAATCTGAGGAAGAAACTTGTTTCAATTGGATCAAGCAACAGAACTACGGAAGAAAAGGAAGAAGCCATCAACCACTTTTGTTAAAAAATTTACAATTTCTGTGGAATCAATAGTTCACTTCTATAGTTCTATTGCTTCAAAGGAGATCACTTGATTGGTGCAAGAATGGTGTACAACAAAAGAAATGTGACAATTATAACTGCACCCCCCAGAGTGAAAGTGGGACTATTCCAGAACTTGAGGTTTGATCTCTCTGTTCTCTTGATGGGATCAACCTCCTCAGAAGGTGGGAATTCTGAACGCCTAGGATTCCAGCTCACATACTTATCCGGAGAAAATTGAGAGAAGAGTGTTTTTCTCCCTTGCTTCTTGAAGTTTGACCATGCCTTGTCCCAGTCTGTTGAAGATTTATCACCTGACACATTTAAAGAACAATCATAGTAAGTCCCCATAAGCTTTTGGAAGGAATGTAAGTTAAGAGAGCAAGATACACTAAGCGGAATATGGGAGGAAGCAAATTAAGATTAGAAATATAGAGAGAAACATAGTTAGGTTTCTTAAAATATTACTCCAATGAAAATTAGTTAATGGTGACTGAATAAATAATTTTGTAATTTGTAAGTTTCTCTCCATTTTCTTTTACCTCCTATGCAACATTCAAAGAAAATTATCCTGTCCTTTGTCATTTTCATTCCTCCTATTTTCTTTCCTGCCACATTTTTTCCCAAAAAAGAAAGAGGTACTAGACTCCAGATCAATACCATCCTACAAAGCTAGAATCTAAGAAGCAGAAGCCCCTAAAGCAGAGGGGCGAAATGATCCATATACTGTTTGCATCCAGATAGATACCTAACGATATTGCAGAAATTAGCATTTCACATGTACCTTTCTTCACACTAAAATATGTACTGAATTATTTAGCAAAAATGTGGCATATAGTCTCCGGCATTAATTTTGATCATGTGTCTGCACAATATGATCATGATAACAAATACTATATTATATCTCCACAAGGTACCCCATTTCCCAAAATACTATGAAACATTAATAGCTCTTTCCGAAATTTCAGATAGAACACATATACAATTTGCCCTTATGCACCGCCCAAGCTAAGGTAATCCGATCAGTGAGATAATCAAATTGCAGAAGATCAACATTAAATAGACTGACAAGAAAAAAAATAGCTCCCATTTTTTCTTATAATAAAAGAATATACAAAAATTAAGAACAATGGTAACTATAGAGCAATAATTACCCTTGTTATTGTTATCACCGTTTTCTTTGGATTTGCGGAAGTCCCTTTTGGAACAGACAAGTTTGAGAGTGGAATAAGAAGAAAAAGAGGATGATGAGATTTGATATGGTGAAGAGAAGCGATGAGATATAAAAGTTGGTATTGTTGGAAATGGAAGGTGTGTATGAATATACATTTGCAATGGCATCCTGCTATCGAAGATTCCAATTGCGAGCTTCCACTTACTTCAGAAACTGGAACTGGAACTCAGGCTCATCGTGCCTTTCTTATCCTTTGCCACTTACAGCGAGTCTCACGTTCCACTAACTCTTCACACGTGGCTCTAGTTCTAGGCTTCAAGGTCCACACGACGAGCACCATAATTTGTAATTTTCGCACTGGCGACAACTTTTGGAGTCTAACGAAAAATTTAATATTTCAGTTAGTGATCAGATTGGAAAATACAAAAAAAAAAAAAGGAGTTTATATATATATATATATATATATATATATATACTGTTATAAATATTTTTAACTTAAGTACTTGGTTCTTAAAATTTTAAATATTTATTGTTTATTTAAAATTTAAAATAGAAAAAAATATAAACTTCTTAAACTTTTATTCATTTGTAAATTATTACCATAAACTTTAAATGTAATTTCTAGAAATATAATTTTAAACCTTAAAAAAATATGTTTCGAAACAATTTATAAAATAGTTCAAACTATTGGTCCCCAATAAAAACACAACTATGACAAATAAAGTCATCAAAATATTGAGAAAAAATTAATTTATTCTATATTTTTAATTTTCAGATACCACAAAATATGTTTTTTTTTTGAGGAACCAATTTATCCGATGCTATTTTTGAAAAGGATAAAGTTAAAAATTTTGTCTAACTTAATAGATCCTTTTACTTAAGATTTGATAACTCAATAAATATAATAACTTATAGTAATATCTTATTCATGTATTAATCAATATTGTTGTTTAATTTATTGCGTAAATGATATAGGAACAGTAATTCTTTTTGTTATAATGTATTTTTTTATATTTTATGAACTTTTATCTATCAATTCAATTATTTAAAATGTCTTAAAATCTAATTAAAAATAAATTAATTAATAGTCCAAACTTATTATGAAATAAATAAATAAGATGTTTTTACTTAATATTATTGTTAGTAAATTAATAATTTAAAACAAAAGAATCATTATTAGTTGAATTTTACAGATTGATTAAAAATATTTTAAAATTTGTGATGATGAATTGATGATTGAATAAAAAGTTAAAAATTTACCCTTTAAAATAAGTATATAATGATAAGATTATATGCACACTTTATTTTATAATTATAATCACTTTCAAACATTTTTCAATTGCAATTAACATAATATATGGGAGAGATTGATTCACAATATAAGGCTTGATATATTTATACTTTTCATAATTTTTATAGCATATAATTCTTGTCGATCAAATAGTTAAATTATAATTATGTATCATATTAATTATTTGTGTCAATTTTTTTAAAAATTAGACATTAACAAGAATGTTAATAGTTCATATTTGTATAAATTTGAAAATTAATTTTGATTTTGATATATATAAAATGTGTTTAAAATAATTTTAAATTAATATAA
Organism: Pterocarpus santalinus; assembly: GCA_031439595.1. Classification (NCBI taxonomy): domain Eukaryota; kingdom Viridiplantae; phylum Streptophyta; class Magnoliopsida; order Fabales; family Fabaceae; genus Pterocarpus; species Pterocarpus santalinus. The sequence continues at coordinate 69,037,188 of CM062532.1, forward strand.
AATTTTATAAACATAATTTATAACATATAATTTTTCAATCTAATGATAGTTCTTATAAAAAATTTATTCAATAAAAAGTTACTTAATATGTAAAAATTATGTTTAATTTACACTGATACAAGTTGATGACTTTTCCCTTTCTATATATACATATATTATGAACTGAATTTATTTGAATTATAATCAAACTCAAAGGAAAAAAATCTAACAATATTAATTTGAAATATAATCAAACTCAAAGAAAAAAAAATCTAACAATATTAATTTGAAATATAATTCTGATGATTGAGTTTGAGCATAGATGATTGTATATTTACAAGCTAGGCTATCAAATTTCCTTAAACACCTTCAAATTCTATACATTATTATTTGATTTAGAGTTAAATCTCATTTAATATTTAATTGGTTTAAGTAGTTTGATATTTATATTTTTAAGTAAAATATTAAATTCAAATTTTATAGATAACATAAAATTAATATTAAGAAAATTTTATCATTATAGTGAATCAACATGATTCGAATCATATAATAATTATAATTAAAATCCGACAAAGTTTAAATATTGATTATTTAAAAAATAATAATTGAAATGACTGATTGAAACTAAAAAGTATTAACACTTCAAGATAGTTATTGGCGTTGGGAAAAACTCTGACATGGTCCTGGAAGAATTTTCATCCACAGGATATTATCACCGGACAGTTATATGGGATCTACTTACAACTGCAAAATGCCGAAGTTTAAGAGTTATTATGTTAGCTAGCTTGGGAAACATGCCTAGTCTTTGATTCTTATTTTTTTATTACATTGTCCACAATCAGATTTGAATATATAATTTCATGTGATGTATTTAAATTCTTTATCATTAAATTAATCCTGATGATTTAGTATTGGGATACTTATAATATATCATTTTATATTTACATAGTTTTTATTATTTAATTATAACTAATCTCGTCTTGCATTTACCAAAAAAAAAAAAAAAAATCTAATCTCGTCTTGTCCTTAACATCCATACACTGATTCACCATATTTCATCACGTAGGGTAACATCATTTGCTTTCATATACATAAAGCAAATTTCCCCTAATTTATTGCTAACAGTAAAGATTATAGATGGCCATATTTTGCTGGATGATTCAGCTGTATTTCTCTGTTTGGTAGCTTAGTTTCTTAGGTGCTTTTGCTCTTGCATCTAACCAAAAGAAGATTGTCTATACACCCCTCACTATGCAACAGTGGGCACGTACCCAAAATTACTAGGCTGCACACGTCATATCACGCGCAGATGTCAAAAGCTCGCGTATTTTCATTTTTATTTTTTTCTTCCTTTTGAAAAAAATGAGAAATATTGCATTACGTGGTATTACCTTAATTAATCTACATATAATTATCGTCAAAGACAGATTATCTTCACAGAAATTAGGGAATGACTTAAAAGTAGCCAGCATAATATGATCGTATACCCACTTTCACATCATCTACCATTGACTATAATGCCAAGTCGTTATCCATTAATTAATTGATATTTTTTTAACATTAATTAATAAAACACAAGTAAAAATATACTAGTAATATAAAATAAATACTTATTTACTCTGTCAGGATCATAAAATCATTCAATTACTTAATTAAAAATATTTATTAGGAGAAACTACTATTAAATGGAGTACCTTTTAAATCAGTATTTTTAATTAATTAAGTAATTGTCTTGCTTTGATATAATAGTCTTTTTAATTAGTTATACTATGGAGTACCACATGATCCAAAAATGTCATATAACTGTACTTTAAATTAATTATATAAATATATTTTATATAAAATTAATTAATATATTTTATATTAATATATAAAATATATTAATTAATTTTATATAAAATATATTTATATAATTAATTGGAAGCAATTTTTGAATCTTGCAATTATTTCTTATATTCTTATAAGTATCACCGTAATCATTAGCATTAATAGATGAAATTAAGCAGACCATGTTCGTTTCCCTACCGCTACCCAGCCTAAATGACAGGCACTACCAGCACGTGGGTCGCAACTGACACGTGGGTCTTTGTGGTTCATGTTCTTCTTCCCCAGCCAACATTTCACATTCACACTAGTGGACCCCACACACCAATCGGCCGAACTCTCGTAGTCATGGATTGGACCCACCCCCTTGTGTGCTTTCACCTTCATTCCCTCTTGTTCACATAGCGTCGTCCCCTCTTGTCGCTCCTTGTCCGTCTCTCGTGTTTCTTCACCGCCACCTCTCTTAAATCCCCATCACCTATTAGGCTATTACACTCTCCCAAAGCATTTACGAATACAGATGTCATTTTTTTTTCGGGCAGAGACTACAATTTTCTAGTACTGAAATTCACTTAATTTGGCATGAATCATGTGAGTTCTTTGTAGAGACAAACTCTTCTAATGCTAGATTTTTCTATTTATAAGAGTTAAAACTTAAAATCTTATTAAAAGAAACATATACCACACTATTTAAACTAACTCAATATTGATAGAGTTTAGACCTTTAATAGGGTAGAGTAACACTTCTTTCTTATATCAATATCTATTTTTTTTTTAAATGTAAGAAAAAATTGGCTAAAAAACATTTTTCTTAATAAATTAAATCTAATATTAGTCTTGTAAATACGATTTATTATTCACCATTGCAAAAATGAAAAAAATATATATTTTGTTCAAATATGTTCCTTTACTAATTAACTTCTTAAACTTTGCTCAAGTTTTTTTTAATATTTAAATCAATAAAATATAATTGATCAAAACAAAAATAATAGTACATCAAATTTTTTGTGACTTGTATTTATATTTATGATTTATGTAATGTTCTAGTCTCGACTTAGAGAGAGATAGCACACAGTTGCAAAGTGCTGCCATAGAGCTTCCTTTAGGGGGCTAGGGGAAAGTCTGTGGAGGACGGCTAAGAAAGGGACTTTGTGATAGGAGTGGTGTAGGCAATATGTAGGTTGGGAAGAGAACATGATCTATGCTACTTTATCTATGGTATTTATGGGATGGAGGCTTATTAATGCAAAGAAGTTATGGCATTATGAATGAGATTAAGTGAGAAATATATATTAGGCATATCTCTTGATAGGCAGAGGGATGGGATCTGATAGATTGAGGATGACTAGGCCCGAGGGACGACCCCCATACTGGACTGGTCGACCGATTCACAACCCTCCTAACTAGAGCTTGGTAAGTGCAAGGGCATGACGGAGAGGATGAACTTCTTGTCTGGCCAATTGATCGATGTATAGCCCTCCTAACTCTAGCTTGGAGATTGAAAGGAGCACAAGGAAGGGACTGAACTTCTTTTCTGATCGATTGACCGATACACAGCCTTCTTGATTCGAATTTAGAGAACAAAAGAGCATGAACTTCTTGACTAACTGACCAATCAATAAGTATAATTAATAATTAAACAATAACAGATTATCGATATATTATGTAATACTAGTTTATAAAATTTTTTTTTTTAACACGCGACATATAAATTATGTTTATATGATTATTTAATTAAATATTATTACATAATTAAAGCATTGATTCGCACCGCGGTTATCTAAAGTCACGTAAATGACCAAATTTATTACAAGTGGACGAAGGAATGTGAAGTTGGTTAGGTTGGGGTGTTTGGCATCGTGTGGTGTAAAGGAAGCAAGCAAGGCGATGTCGTGTTAGCGTGCTAAGTAGAGAGAGAAATGAGACCGGACAACATGAGACGATGAAATGAAATGATGCAAGCGCTGTGGAAAGTTGGGCTTGTGGCAGTGGCCTAACAATTCTGCACCGCACTTATTGCCCTGCTTTCTCTCGTTCTTTCTCTTCTTCAGTGAGTCTTCAACCACAATCTATTCTATGTACTTTGTGGCAGTGGCATTACCTTGAACTAACACTTCAAATTCTCAGTCAATGGCGCCTTCAACTTCAACTCCCACTGATCATGCCTCTGCCAAGAAGGTCAGAAAGCCTTACACCATTACCAAGTCCAGGGAGAGCTGGTCCGAGGAAGAGCACGACAAGTTTCTCGAAGCTCTTCAATTGTTAGTTCCATCACTTCATCACTTCATATCCATACTCTTCTTCACTTTTGACGTATGATGTTTATATGCTTTTACTTGCTACGTTATATATATATATATATATATATATATATATATATATATATATATATATGACAACCCCAGTTCCTACCATGCATTTTATGATTCATTTCAACCCTTGGGGTAGAAAAAGTGAAGAACCTTACTATTACTCTGCTAGCTTCTGCATGAATTCTTCGTATATATCTCCTTCATATAAAAATTAGCAAGGCAGATTTTCTGATTTGTTGATCATCATGTTCAGTTCTTATAGCCTACCTCAGATGTAAACCTCTTTCGTTTAAATGTTTATTTTGAGTTTCTGCAATTGAGTAACTGACATGTTTGTGAATTGCTCAGATTTGACAGAGATTGGAAGAAAATTGAAGATTTTGTAGGCTCAAAAACAGTTATTCAGGTTAGGAGAGACTGCTCTCGGCTGTGTGTGTGTTCATCTTCTTTTCATTTCTGTCTTGGGGCCATTGTTAATTTGTTTCTCAATTCTCACTATGAATCCTCTTCAGATTCGAAGCCATGCCCAAAAATACTTTTTGAAAGTTCAAAAGAATGGGACAATGGCACATGTGCCTCCTCCTCGTCCTAAGCGCAAAGCTGCTCATCCTTACCCACAAAAGGCATCGAAAAACGGTTTGCTTCTGTTTGAGATGGTGATTCTTCCTAAAATCACAACTTCTGCATCTCTGACATGCTATTTTATTGGTTGGCCAGTTTTGATGCCATTGCCAGCATCTATGGCTTATGCTTCTTACACAAACACCCTTGCACCTGGGTTTGCCACATGGGATGAGAATTCCATGCTCATGAATGCTGGATCCAACAAATCCATGCTCTCCCAGGATGAACTCACCGATCTTCATGGAAATGAAGGCATGCATACTTCTCTATGTTGTTGTTTGTTTGTTTGACGTGAATAGTCTACAATGGCTGTACTAAACGGAACCTTCCACCACTTATTATGTTATATTGCATTACTGATTCAGCTGATATTGGATCAAAGGGGATAACACGGATTAGCAGCAGTAGTCTTAGCGGCGTTGGGAGTGGAATGCTGCCGGCTACTGAGATGCCGAAGCACGGAAAACAACCTCGTGTGCTCCATGGTAATGATCTTATTTGTGTTTACTTTTGTTTGACATTTATATTCATATCGAAATCAGTTACTAGTGGAGGCTGGCTCAACTTGACGAAAATTTACAGGTTTGCCAGATTTTGCTGAAGTTTACAGCTTCATTGGAAGCGTTTTTGATCCTGATACAAAAGGCCATGTCCTGAAGCTGAAGGAAATGGATCCTATAAATTTTGAAACTGTAAGTTTAATAGAACTTATCACTATCGTCATTCAATTAGATGACATGCAGTAACAGAAGAAATTGCTGGGGTAAAACTTAGCTGTATGATCAGAAAAGGATCTAATCACTATTTTAAAAATATATATTGCCATTGTGATACAGAACAAGGCTTAAAGGATACCTGGAGGAAGAATTTTTTCATGTGTTTTTCATACCGTAATTGCTATCACCTTTCTGCTTAATTTTTTTTTTTTTTTACTGGAAGGGTGTGGCTCCTTTTGTTTCATTGGCCGAAAAACCCATTTTCCCAGAAAAAAATTTTCAATGATAACATTTTTGAATGGTTGTCTGTCAAAACTGGATTTCAAAAGAAAAAGACTTAGGGTATGAAAGTTGAAAGAACTAAAATCAACTATCATTTCTTGTGTCGTGCGCATTCAGTCAGCATATGGAATTTAGATTCCCCGACTAAGAACCTGTTCCCAGCATTTGTCAGTCTTGATTGGTGATCACTAACATAATAAGGCATGTTAATAGTTTTCGTAACATTGAAAGTTACCTTTTTCTTGAGCTTTGCATGAACCAGGCAGGTTCTCAATGCCATCAGTATAGCTATGGTAACTTTTATGAGAGTTGTGGGCCAATATAATCTTCCAAGTACATTAGTGGGATAAATAATGCACTGGTTACTGTGCTGGAAGGCTTTGTGTAAGCCATATGTTTTAGACAAAGGGGTTATTGTTATCCATCTTGCTGGTAATGCAGTAGAGCAATTTGACTTTCAGTGAGCTTTTAAGTGCCATTGCTAACATGATGATCACCACACTTTGATATGCAAGCTTGATTATGATGTTTTATACTTCATAACTTTTTGATATATGCCTATAACGATATGTTATATGGACGAGGGTACAACATACTCAACATTTTCAAGGTCAAAAGCCACAAACAACTTTTCCTTTCCATAACTGTTTTTAATATTCATACAGGAAGTAGTTCCAATTTCTTTGATGCATATCTTCTCGCCTACCCTGTGTTTGCATGCACTAGGAAGGCAAAAGGAAGCACAAAAGGGATAAATGAGTGGACAAACCTATATTTATGTTTTTAGTTTTTGGTTGAGTGCGAAACTAACATGTAATTGGTGTTTCTTCTGCAGGTTTTGTTGTTAATGAAAAACCTCACTGTCAACTTGTCTAGCCCTGACTTTGAGCCCATTGTAAGCTTCAAAGTCAAAGTCAATCATGATTATATGCAAACATTTGTGTGTGTGTGGTTTGTATCCCTTTTGCAAGAATTGTACTTATATTCTTTCCCATTCTTATTCTCTCTGCACTGTTTTGCACTCTGATTAATCTTGTTACGTTTATAGTGAATAGCCTTTGCTATCTGTAGGATATGCCCCCATTTCCAAGGTATTTTATTTTTCTGAGCAAACAATACGAGACCACTGATCAAATACCTTGTTTATGGTTCTGAATCGTAATCCATCCACTGAAATATTTGTTGGAGATATAATATAAACTTAGCACACAATCTTGTTTGATAAAACATCCGTACCTATGAGAAGATAGGGTCAAACTTTGCCTCAGTTTCTTGTGACACTGTTTACTTAAGATGACAGTTGAATGTAGATATCATCTACTTCATACTTGTGGAAAGGAACTAAGGCATTCTCACGAAGTTGTTTTCACAAATAAATTTGGATGAAAACTTTGCGCGCTTCGTTGATTTATTTATTTATTTAATTTTTAAGGCCGAGGTCTCACCTTGTGGCCTGATTGAGGGGCCTCCTAATGAGACCTCTAGGTAGCCCCTTAATTGCATTGTTCTTTTTACGAGTTCATGGTCATTGTTTTGTACAGAGGAAGGCCTTGTCGTCATATGATGTCAATACCAAGACAGTAGGAGTTACTGCAGGAATTGATGTCAAGAAGCAGACAAATGACCTATCATGTCAAACAGCCTAATTACCATTTGTGGATTTGGTTAAGTATTTTTCCTCTCATATCTTGCAGTTTTCTTTTGTTTCCATATCTCTGTTTGCACCTGAACGTCTCCTTTTACAGTTAGCTGTGTCGAATTCGGATGGAAGACTGAGGTTTCGCTCAGCAAGGCATGCACTCTCTCTGTGAAGCCTTAAGTGCGACCATTGGTCCTTGTAACCACAGCTAGGAATGTGTACATGTTAGAACTGCTGAAGAGGCAAAAAAATATTCTTCAGCTAATTCTAGGGATCTATAAGCTTTTGCGGTATTGTGATAGTCGACCGATTATGGTTCTCTTAGCTATTGTAGGATGTGGTCTAGAAGTGGACACATAGGTCTGATATTATTATAATAAGATAATTTTGATGGTTCATGTGTTTTAAAAGAGGGAGGTGTGAGGAGGGGTTACTATTATCAATGTGGCCTTTGCATTGCGGAATATGTATAAAGAGTAAAGATAAACCTTGTCATGCTTCATTTTCGGGTTTCACTCTTGTCACCTGTGAGCCTGCATTTGCCGTTTGAATGGCTTTCTTGATTGGTTTAGCAACATCATGCTTTCAACTTTCGAATTTCAAGGTAAACTGTCGAGGGCATTATAGAAAGCGATCCCAATTTCTACGCCCACATATATATATATATATATATATATATATATATATATATATATATATATATATATATGCGCCATCTGTTCGAATGCATGTATTATTATCATATCAATAAGCATATTCCAGCAAATTGGGGACCAATATAAGAGATGGTCTGTAGTATGTTGTTAGACGAAAATTATAACCTCAATCATTTCGTCATGTGAGAGAATATTGTAAGCAACAATTTATTTATCTATGAATAAATTATCATAAATATGTTAATTTCAAGGAATAAAATTTCATATTTTTCATATAATTTAGATAAGAGTACATATTATTCTCCATGAACTTGAATGGAAGAAATAATCCTTGATACAAACAGAATATGGAAGATGATGATTTCTTCCTTCTTTCTTAATAGTACAATGGTGATGGAGATAAAATACTTCTATTCTTGGTAGAGAAAAGACCGCATCCTTAATATATATAGATATGATATGATACCTCTATCAAGCACCTCTTTTAATCATATCTTTACATTTTAATAATCATTTCTTTATATTAGTGGGTATAACTATTAATAAATATGACTTTTCATATGTTACCAAAAGATTTAAACATTTATATAGTTATTAAACCATTATGAGACGCAATTTTTACATTCTCTTACTTGTCCCATATAACAATACTTTTATAGTTTAATAACAAACGTAATGCGCAAATAAATATAACATTAAATTCTCATTATATTGGCTATAACATAATATCATGACTACGTCGAAAATTAATGTAAGTCATGGTGGTTATATATCATTATTTTCTCAACACAGTTCCTTCCGTGTACTACAATGTTAACTTTTTTCCTTAACACGATACATGAAGAGTATGGTCCAATCTTAATGTCTTTACTAAAAGACAACATCTATCATCATCATTTCAATTCTACAATGTGTACAAGGTCGGAAAACACGTGATACAGAAACATATACATTCATGAGCTCAGAGTGTCAAAGTAAATAAAATGCAAACATCATCATAATATACAGTAATGCCTATTTGGCAATAATGGGCACCTTTTCATCAATGGATCAATAATCATAAGGTTAGTGCTAATGTGTTCTATTGACACTTTATGTCTCTAAACATCTTTTTTGATGACAAAGTATTTCAATTCTATAGATTTAGCACCTTTAGAATACTTGTTGCTTTTACCAAAGAAGACTATTATGAAATTTTCCCAATAAATTTTCAGCAGCTTAGCAATATTGTCGACATCTCAAACCTTGAAATAAAGTTTCATAGCCACTTAGCCTGAACCATGGCCTCAAAGCATGCCACAAATTTAGCTTTCATGGTGGAAGCAGCAATAATTGACTACTTCGCACTCTTCCACGACATCGCTTCTCTGGCTAAAGATACAAATAACCAAAATTAAACTTTCTTGTTTCTACATAGCCAACAAAGTTTGAATTTGATTACCCAATCACCTCAAGGTGATAAAATCTCCCATAGTAAGCATGTGATTTTTCCATTGATCAAATCCTAAGTTTGATATCTATCGAGTATTATATTAAACTCCCAACAATAGATGCATATGGAATTTCTTCCATCTATTTCCATTCCAAATCATGTTTGACATTGCATGAGACTAAACTTGTCTCCTTTTTGAATTGGAGTGAGAGATGCTAGGAACTTTGCCATTCTTAATCTCTTTAAAACTTTATAGATATATGCTTTATGAGACAAGCCTAACCATTTTTGTGATCTATCCCAGGATATTTCTACTCCAATCACATAACCTGTCTCACCCATATCTTTTGTTTCAAAGCTGTTAAAAAGAAACATCTTTGTCTCATTTTATAGACCAAGATCATTAGTTGCAAGTAAGATACTATCAATATACGGAACTAGAAAATAAACTTACTCTCACTAACCTTCAAATATATACAATGATCAATCATGTTTTCCTCAAATCCAAAGGGCATAACGGTGTCATTAAACTTAAGATATCACTGATGGGAAGCTTGTTTAAGTCCATATATTGATCTCTTAAGTTTACACATCATGTGTTCTTTCCCTTTAATCGAAAACCCATTGGTTCTATATAAACATCTTTCTCTAAATCCCTCTTCAAAAAGGTGACTTTTACATTCATTTAATGTAGCTCTAAATCATAATGAGCTACCAGTGTCATGATAATCATGAAAGATTTTTTCTTTGAAATTGGTGATAATATTTTCTTGTAATCAATGTCATCTTTCTGAGTAAAATTTTAGCAACAAGATAGGCCTTCAAGGTTGCAATGAGAGTTGTGCTTAGTCTTAAAGACCCATTTATACCCAACTCCCTTGCACCATCTACCATAAGGTTCCATGCACCATTATGTTCCATTGATTTAAACTCATTTTTCATGGCATCTAACCATTTACCATTATTATCACAATTTAATGGTATGTGAAAATGAAATTGGATCTTCATCAATACTCAAGTCATTTTCTAACTCTTGTAGATACACCACATAATCATGCTAATCCTTTGGGAGATCCTGAGACATGCAAACACAAAAAATAATGATGCTAATATAATACGTTAATCTAGTTATTGAGGCATGCTAATTGGAATTATCAGTTATTTTTGGATATGCAGAATAAAACCACTAGACATATCAATTACTAGCAATTATGTTCATTAATTATAAAAACAAATTATTAACCTTTGGGCAATCAAGAAATTGTCTCATAATGATGAACTTTAATTTATCCACACAATACAATGTCATTTATAGGGATGTTAATCTAAGGGCGGGGATGGGGCCTACGAGTAAATAGTCACTCGCTTCCCACTCTATGTCTGTATGCACTGCTTTTTACTTATCCGTAGATTTACGAATACTCGTGGATATTCATGGATACTCGTTAGAATATTAAAAATTTTGAAAATTTAAATTAAATATAAAAATTCTAATATCATAAACTATTTAAAATAACCATAAATAATAATCTAATTAACAGTTCAAATTCTAACAATTTAATATAATTAAAATAAAAATAAACACATAAAATAAACAAAAAATAAGTACAATAATCTAATTCTATAATTTAAATTCTAACAACTTAAAATACTTAAAATAAAAATAAAAATAAATACATAATAGTAATCCAATCATTAGTTTAATATATAATAAGTACAAATAAATTTAACTTATAAATTTAAACATTAGTCTAATCAATTTAAATAACAATAATATTAGTTTAACTATGTTAATAATTTAAGGGTAAAATAGTAATTTCATGGCGGGTACCTGCAGGTATGGGGATAGTGATCTCCGCCCCCGCCCCGTTTAACATATGGGTATTTAAAATCCTCGTCCCCATTACCCGCGAAGGCAAAATTTTCCTCTTGTACTTGCATGCAAGTATTACTCATGAGTATCATGAAGAAGTTTTTGGCATCCCTAGTCATTTATAAGCATCAAAATCTATGGATAATTGAAAATATATTTATAATTCAAAATTTATTTCCTTTTAAGATTTGTTCACTTGATGACCAACAAATCATACATCATATGAATTTTAAATCGTAAATAAACATTTAGAAATAAACTACAAACAAAAACAAAAATATTACTACAATATAATCAATTATTTGTAGTAAATATTTAACATGAAATATGCATACTAACATATCCAAAATATATATCTTTAATTTACTGGACTAACCAAAATTAAAATCCAGTGTTGGATTAACCAAGAGAAGAAGCTGTAGCATAGAAAGATTAGGACACTATAGGTGGAGCCGTGTCTTATTGCACATAAAATACCATCGGTCAATATAGCAGTTAATATCAAAAAAAGACACGGCTATCGGCACGAAATAACCATGAAGTAGTGCCCTTCAAAAGGAAAACCGTTCATAGATGAATGGTTTCAAAGCCAATATGTTCTTCTCTTAGAATAAACCCCAAACTTGCATCAATTCGAGGAAGGAAATTTGCAAATCCAAAAGTAGCATTTGAAGTTTTAATGCAAACATAATAATTCATTAAATATGCCATATAAAACAAGATTGCCTGATCATCCTTTCGTAATTGTTTTGCACATAAAGACAAAATTTGATTTCTCGTTCCAAATTGACATTCATGAAATCACGATGCTTTAAATAATTTTGCAATCAGTTAAAAAAAAAAAAAGTATATATATATGTCTCAACTTCAAAAACGAATTCAACGTCAAGTATACAGACAAAGAAGACATAAAGTTGGATATATAAACTTCAAACAAGCACTGGAAAACCAAAATCAAGGGTGGGCATGGTTTGGTTTTTTTTTAAAACCAAACTGAATTGAATCAAACTAGAAATCTGGTTCAGTTCGTTTAATCAAGCTAATTGAAGAACATTTGGACTAGTTCAAAACTAGATTGAAACTTAATAAATCGGTTTCGAACCGATTTTGAACTGTTTAAATTATTTTTAATAATGAATGGGTTCAAATAAACATATTTCATTCTTCGTCGTTTCACCAAGAAGCAAAAACAGCCTCCAATAGAGACCTTGTGAACGTGAGTGACACCCGCGGCTGGGAGGAGGTGTTGAGGTCGTTGGTGAGCCATGTCGCATGGCTTCCTAGAAAAAGCTTGAATGAATTGAAGATGAAGGGTTGCAACTGCAGAGAATTTTAAAAAATGAAAAAAAAAAAAAAAAAAAAGAGGAAGAGCCGCTGCTTGGATTCATTATGTGAAGAAGTACAAGGTGGGGCATTGAATGAGCTGTGGGACCAGATGCATTTGACTTACCGAATCACCGACTTAAGTCATTTTAGCTTGAGAGCACAACATTTTGGGTTTGGTTTATAACCCGTGAATCAAACTAGAATTTATTAATGGTCCAATTTAATAACTTGTTATAAAATCTAGTTTAACATATCGAACTGCATGAAAAAAAAAAAGTTTTTATGATGCAGTTCAGGTTTAGTTCAAAATAAGGTTCAGATTTATGGTTTTTTTGTGCACCCCTAACCAAAATGGACTATGTTGAATAGACTAGTACGATATTAGCAAGAATCATGGTTGGAATGACATCACTTATTACGAGTATTTTCGGATATAAATGAAGATGATGAAGAAATAAGCCAATATCGATGAAAACAGAACAGCCTATTTTTGCTCTTAAAATATAAAATGAATGGATTTTTTATTCATGAAAAGTAAAAGCACTAGGATATGGCAGAACACAGAATTCCAGGCACCTGTATATATTAGTACTTGTAAACGATTCTTGGCAAATTGAACTATTAGTGATAAAATCAACCAAACATTTACTAACATGATCAAAAAACATGAGTTCTTAAGCCAAGCTTTGATACCACATGTAAGCAATAACCTAACCGCCATATACAATGCAATAGGATTAAGGATACTCGTATTGTACCACTCAAAGGGAGAAGCCAGCTTATATTCTTGTGATATGACGAACATGACAATGGCCAGGCAACACAACTTGCTAATCTACAAATCTTTCTGATACATTCAAAACACAAAATAACCTAATCAACAAAAACAGCTAAAAAAAACATAAACCTCTGGAAAAGTACATTATTTGAACAAATGCTATTTTTACTATTTCTTCCACAAAATTCTCAAAATAAGAAATCAAATGAAAATAATGCGACATCTTTATAATTAGTATTGAAAACAACAAGATGAAATGAAAAAAGCATTTTTCTAAAATCAAATTAGCCTAATATTCTCCGCTAAATATTAATCAGCCACCTACATTATGACAAACAGATGAAAAGCCTTTTTTTTTTTATGTACCAAAAAGAGTGATGTATTAAAGATTGAGTAAGTAGAACTTCTTTTTCTGGGTCATGTTGCTGTCTGGTGATTGAGTAAGTAGCACTTGATCAGCTAATGAAGAAAAATTAAGGTCCAAGAACACCAGGCTCATATTTCAAAATTTAACCCAAATACATTCACAACATGGTCGGGCCGAAGAAGAACCTAATTCAAAAACAGGCCCACGAAAAAGGCCCCCTATATATCCACCATACCAGCCCCAAGCTGTTCTCTTGCCACAGCCAAAACCCTAGCTTCAGTGTCTGTACCAACTTCAAGCTCCACACCAATGGCGGCAGCAGCAGCAGCAGCAGCAGCTCGTCCCCTCGTCACCGTCCAAACCCTCGAGGGCGACATGGCCACCGACGCCCCCCCAACCGTCCCCCTCCCGGACGTCATGAAGGCCTCCATCCGCCCAGACATCGTCACCTTCGTCCACGACAACATCTCCAAGAACTCCCGCCAGCCCTACGCCGTCAGCCGCCGCGCCGGCCACCAGACCTCCGCCGAATCCTGGGGAACCGGCCGCGCCGTCTCCCGTATCCCGCGCGTCCCCGGCGGTGGCACCCACCGCGCCGGCCAGGGAGCCTTCGGCAACATGTGCCGCGGCGGCCGCATGTTCGCCCCGACCAAGATCTGGCGCCGCTGGCACCGCAAGATCAACGTCAACCAGAAGCGCTTCGCCGTCGTCTCCGCCATCGCCGCCTCCGCGATCCCCTCTCTCGTCCTCGCCCGCGGGCACCGGATCGAGTCCGTTCCTGAGCTCCCGCTTGTCGTCAGCGACACGGTCGAAGGCGTCGAGAAATCGAAGGAGGCCATCAAGGTCCTCAAACAGGTCGGAGCGTTTCCCGACGCGGAGAAAGCGAAGGACAGCCGCGGGATCCGCCCTGGGAAGGGGAAGATGAGGAACCGCCGCTACATTTCCCGAAGAGGCCCTCTCATCGTGTACGGAACCGAAGGCGCGAAGGCCGTTAAGGCCTTCCGGAACATTACTGGCGTTGAGGTCGCCAACGTTGAGAGGCTCAACCTTCTGAAGCTCGCTCCCGGCGGACACCTTGGGAGGTTCGTGATTTGGACCAAATCGGCGTTCGAGAAGCTGGATTCGATCTATGGAACGTTCGATAGGGTTTCGGAGAAGAAGAAGGGTTACGTGCTTCCTAGGTCGAAGATGGTGAATGCAGATTTGGCCAGGATTATTAACTCTGATGAGGTTCAGTCTGTTGTGAGGCCGATCAAGAAGGAGGTTAAGAGGGCGACCTTGAAGAAGAACCCGCTTAAGAACCTGAATGTGATGTTGAAGCTGAACCCTTATGCTAAGGCTGCTAAGAGGATGGCTCTTCTCGCCGAGGCCCAGCGCGTTAAGGCTAAGAAGGAGAAGCTCGACAAGAAGCGCAGCACTGTCTCTAAGGTGGGTCAGCTACTGTTTCTTATACTTTACAGATATTCATTCATATTGAGCTGAATAGATTACTGGATTACTTTGAATTGTCACGCTTATGAACATTGTTGCGGATTGTGATGTTAGAGATGATAATTTTCTCTGAAGTTTGTCAAGTTGCATCGCCATGGTTTTGACATCATCTTCATTGAGTGTTGATTGAATGATGATTTGCGTTGTGCTCTGATAAGTTATTGTGATTATCTGTTTTAGTATGTCTATGTTGCGTTCTTTAATTTTATGTCAACTGAGCTATTGACATTATAAAATCACTGTCTTTAGAAAGATAAAATGTGTTTGGTTTATCTATGCCTGCCTGATTTTTATATCCTTGTGGAAGAATAGAAGAGTGTGGATTTGAAAATGGTATTCCACTTGTACTTGTTTGCATGTAGGAGTCTATTTGTTGTTATTGTGTGCGGTTTGTAAGCTAAGTGCAGGATTTTCCTGTTAGTGAATCATTGTAATATTACCAATTGTTCGAACTGACCCTTATGTGAATTTTCCTATTCCTTGTCAGGAGGAGGCTTCTGCTGTCAAGGCTGCAGGAAAAGCTTGGTATCAAACCATGGTGTCTGACTCTGATTATGCTGAATTTGACAACTTTTCCAAGTGGCTTGGTGTTTCACAGTAAACTACATTGGGCATCATTTAGATTTTGTTTTATTTCCTTTTGCTTTGGATTGTATTTCTTTGCAGTTTTGATACAGCAATTATATTGTGGGAGGACGACTTGCAGACTACTAGAGCCTGTTTGGTTTTGATAGGTTCTCATTATCATATTTTTATGTCTATGAAGACAAGTTTGGTTTTACGAATGCAGTATCTAGATTCAAGCCCTTCTACGAATGAGAAGAAAAAGCTTTGAATTAGATTCTTCTCTTCCAATGAATAGCTACCTATCATGGCCCTACGAGATAAACAATTAAAAGATTTGGTGTCAAATTTTTAGCAAAAGCTAATGGACGGTAACTAACCCAAGTCAGTTGTTTGTATGGGAATGTAATGATATTCAATTTCCTCATTTTAAAATTAACCCATCCTATTTAACGGGGAAGCTTAAAACAGTATGCGAGACATGAAATAACCCAAATTCTAGGCTGTCTTTTACAATCTGCAGTGTTAGCAGTGACGGGGTTACTTTCCTCCGAACGTGATCAATCTGCAGTGTTAGCAGTGAACGGGATTCTCCAGATGAAAAATCAAGTTGGTAAGCTTATCTGTGCATGCGTCTGATACAAGTTTGGGTATTTTTTGGTTGGGGGGGAAATCTTTGAAGTTGGGGTATTGTAAAAGCCTTTTTATGGTATTTAAAACAAAGAATTTATAATCAACAGGGATTGAGCGTGTCAAATTGCAGTTCGCGTCTCGTTTAAAAAAGGTGCCCACATCATATATCCAGTCATGCCACAAATATAATTGCTTTTAGTGGATGATATCGGCGAAAAATTAAAATATAAATATTTATTTGAACAGTTCAGTTCCTATGGATCAGGCCTAAGCATAATGGAAGGTTGTGCTGGGTTGTCATGCTGCACTAGGGGTTTGATCCCTATCCCTTTCCCCGCTCCCTGAGTCCCCGTTCTCCTCTTCTGATTAAAAGAAAAGAAAAGGTTTTTTAAGTTTTTTATCTAAAGTTTTTTTACATGTTTAATATGTTAAAAAGTCATGTTTTCATATACTTTAGGTGTCTTAAACATGTTTGTAAAATTCAATCATTATTTAGTATCTTTAAGTCTTAATAGAAGTCGCTTGAATTTTATATATTCGAAAATCTACTGACTTTTTTCAGCCGTCGGCATCTAGAGCACTTATCAAGTATTTAACTGGTTGTTATTTATATTTACTAGATATTTTAATAATTATCAGATATTTTTAAATAAATGCAAATAAACAGTGCTTGAAATGAACGGAGCTAGTGTCCTCCTATTTAAGTCCAGCCTCTATTTTCTGAGATTGATGTTGCGCTGTCAACAAGTTTTACAAAATCTATAATTCACATCAATAACTTTTGGGTAGTTCAATTGATTTGGCATTTATTTTTTTAAGTAAAGTTTTAATCTCAAGTTTTACTTGTAGAAATAACTAGCTTAGAAAAGCTTTATTCCCGTAATAAGTTAACTTGAGTAGAATCAAATTAGTTGGAATTCAATGAATATGGTTTAGATTAATATGCTGCATCTAGCTAGTGTATATAACTAGCTTAAAAAAGCTTTATCCTCACGATAAGTTAACTCGACTAGAATTAAATTAGTTGGAATTCAATGAACACGATTTAGAATCAAGTCTTATTTACTTGAACTTGAGTGAAACATTTCTTTCACAAATAATATTTGAAGCACTCCTCTATCTTATATTGATATATGTAAAATAAAAATTACAATGAAAACACTTTACATAAAACGCAGTCATATTAACTCTATCAAGGGAACAGTGCTGGTAATGAAATGAACTAGTGATCTTTTATTTAGGACCAGCTCCTTTCGTCCAAGCTTAAAGGTTGCTCCGTCAACAATTTTTACAACATTTATAATTATAATAATGTTGCACATGGATAGTATATTCACGCTTTTATATAGGTTAAATAGAAATACTTGAAATTAAATGCCAGCCATATTAATTCTATCATAGTGCCAAATTCAATCTAAACCAAATCAAAACTAAAATGGGTTTAAAATTATCGAGAATTGATCAAAACGAAAAATAACTTTTTTTTGTGTTTAAATTATTAGATCTATTACACTCTAACTAATTTGTTTCGACTTGAGACAACCCGTTATAAAGAGAAAACTCTATCATAGCTAGTTTTTTCTATCTATAAAACTTGAACTTAATACCTTATTTAATAGAAATAAGTGTCAAATCACTTAATCAGTCAAATATTTATAGAAAAAATAACAATTTGAGTTAACTCTTGTTTTGAAAAAAATCTATCAGTTCAGTTCTATTTTAGATTTTACTTTCAAAAACTGACCCAAACCAAACCTATAATATATTGTACACACATATTTCTATACAAATCTATTTACACAAACTAAACCAAACCTATAATATATTATACAAACATATTTGTATACAAATCTATTTACACATATATGCACACGTATGCATGATGTATTTATATTTTTATTAATATTGAAATTGCTCTTATATTCTTATCGCAAGTTAACTTAATATTTTAGATTTCTGATTATCTATACGTTCTTTTAATTTACTCAACAATTTAAGTCTATACATGGTTTTTGTTTAAATCTTTTTTTGTAGATTTAACATATTAGTCTTAGATATTAATATAACTTTTGATAATTAATTTAGATTTTAAATTTATAAAGTTATAACAAATTTAGTAATGAGTATTTTTTTTTTTTTGTCTTTAACATATCTTAACTCTCAAATAATGTTACACCTAATAGTCTAAAAAGCTTTCCTAATAATTGCCTTCTCTAAAATTTGAACTTTAGTTTTCTTTTTAAGAATGCAGCTCATTTACTACTACATCCAAGTCTTATTGGTAATAATTAATTTAATTTGATAAATTTAAAAACTATTATTTTATATTTTATAAAATTTTAACAAAAAACCAAATTAACCAAAACCATCTACACCGATTAAACCAATATAAACCAAATTGAAATGAATTTTATTGTGTGGACTAATTAAGCTTTTATCTCAAAATTGAATAAAATTGAACCGCAGATGTCCCCAGCCAGAAAAAGGAGGGAGGGGGGGAATGCTTAATAATGAATGTATGTTTGTTTTGTTTGAAAGTGTTAAATTTGATGCAACGATAGTTAAGCATTATAGTTATACTATTTATATTATAATGTGGACGGTTTTAATATAAGTAGAAGTAACTCCATATAGATATAGAGACAAGTTGAAAAACATCACACAGCATGATATAGATAGTGCGGCTCCCTTCACTCCAAAGTACTATGTGACTTCATTGGTCACCAAGTGACCACTCTTAAATTTGTTCATCACTAATCGAAGTTGCGTTTCACGCTTTTCTTTTGAAGTTTGGTATCACGTTGAAAAGTGAGGTCCGCTTTCAACTGTTGGGCTGACCTGCTTCGATTACGTGTAACGCAATTTTGGGCTTTTCTGATTACAATTTGGTTTTCGTCCACTGAGTGAAATCTGGTGCGAACCTATAAACGCCCAAAACGAAAAAGTGAAATTGCACTACATTGACATATAGTAACTTAACAAAACAAATAGCATGTTTGGATTAATGTTTGGTGGTTTATAATTGATTTTAATCCCCCAAAATTCATTTTATTAATTTTTTCTGTTGTTTGATTTTAAGAGATAAAAATCGATTTTTACTTTTAAAATTGATTTTAGAAGAAGTAAAAAATTTTTACTTTATATCAGAATCACTTTAAGATGAACTATTAAATATAAAATACTTTTTTCTCAAAATCAGTTCTAGTTAAATTAATTTTAATAAAATTAATTTTATTTATAATCAATTTTATAAAAGTAGAATCAAACACACTAAAAGTAACTACGAACAGTGCTACGAAAATTATTGATCTACATATCATGTTGGCTAATATGAGTGGATGTTGGCCGGCTAAGGATGAAAAATAGGGTTCTTTTAATACTAAGATTTGATTTTATTAGAAAGTGATACAAAATTAAACTATTATAATTTTTGTAGACTTGACTAATATTACTATTCTTTGGTCTTCAAAATTGTGGTAGACATTACTTTTGCAATTTTCGGGGATGGAATATTCATGTTTACTTTCAACAAATGCACCATCTTTACACGGAACCAAGCTACTTATTACTCGTCCAACAACTTATTGATAAAAAATTACTATTCTAACTGTTTTAAACATAGAGTTATTTTATGAAACTTATATATATATATATATATATATATATAGAGTAAATCCTAAACCCTAAATTCTATATATACGGGTAAAATTTGTAAAGATGAAAGGGGTTGCGATATAACTTGCAAAAAATATTTCAGTATTAATACAACATACTTTAAAATGACCCACAATAGATTTATCGACATCTCTAAAGTAAGCCGAAGTGGTTTTAGATATAGATACAACAATGCATAACATGTTTTATGCTGCGTCTTAATCGTATCCCAAATTGTACAGTACCTTTGTCTATCATAAATGAACATATTACTAAAAACCCTAAGGCTAGTGGGATCTTAACATGTGGGCACTGTCGACTTGTTTGTGACTTATCCCCCTTCATTCAACAACTTTATCATAGTTTTGATATTTTGCTCTTTTCCCCGTCTATTTCACCCATTTTGTTTTGAAAAATCCCACATTTAACACTCTATTCTTACCAAATTATTTTATCAGTTATGCAGCATTTTCATATATTCATAGACCCATCATTGGAAATATGATTGTTGTAATTGTACAGTTGTACTTTGTACGCATTTTTTTATTTATGTATAAAAACTCAAGGCCGCTGACTTCAATCACCTTAAAAAAGTATTATATCGTAACTTTTTTAAAAATTATATATTGAGATAAAAAAAGTTATGAAAATATTTATTATAATTATAATATAAATTAAAAAGCATGCGATAAGACAATTGTTTTTTTGAAAAGTACTTAGTGAAACCCATTTTATATGATGTAGTAATTTTTGAGATTCTAATTATGGTTTTTCTATTTCAGTTTATAAATTTTTATTTTAAAATATTGTTGCAGTGCAGCATGTTATTTAAGAAATAGCACTAAAGTAGGTGTCAAACTCATGACTGAAAGCAGAAAGGAAAAGGAAGGTAATTTAATTTTTGGGGTGTGTTTGGTATGTTGTATTAAATATAATAGGATAAGGTAATATAATACGTTATGACCTTATTCATTATTTGATACAATCAATGTATTGTATAAGTTTATCCATCAAACCTCCCTTGTACATCAAAATGATGGACAACTTAATCTAGTTTAGGGAGGCCGTATTAGGCCTAATTAACTTTGGATGTATAAGAGTTCTATCACTTTTTTTATTTTTTAATATACTTTATTAAAATAAAAATAATTATGAAATAAATAATAAAAAAATTATATAAACAAAAATAATATTATTTAATAAAATGTTTTAATAATAAATAAATATTTTTTAAAAATTATAATTATAAAATAACTATTCAAACTAATATAAAAGTATAAGAATAAAAATTTATTAATAAAATATATAAATAATATTTAATATAAAGTTAATTATATATAATAAAAATATAATAAAATATGAGAATATAATATTAGATTTACTTAAATTTTGATTTATAAAAACTCCTTTATTATTTCTCTCTCTCTCACTCATATTTTTTATATTATGAAAAAATTTTAAAAATAAATAAAGAATTTTTAATATAAAATTATATTTATATATAATAAAAAATAGCTAAAATAATTGTAATAAATATTTAAAAATTGTATTAATTTTTAAATTTTAAATTTAATATTCAAAAATTGTATTTATTATAATATTTTTTTTATTATATTATATATAATACAATATCTTATACAATGATATACCAAATACCACATAATATTAAATTTTATCAGGCCTTATACTATTAGCTCTTATCCTACCAGACGTACCAAATGGACTATTGGTGTTTTTGGAAGTAGAACATGTGCATGGTAAAAAATGGACATTGGAGCTAATGTAATTAAGTCAAGGTGGTAAGTATTTTAATCTTTTAAATAGAGGCTTTAAATTTAAGTTTTGAAAAAAGAAAATTTTTGTTGAAGGACCTCTCCCCTTTTATAAACCTTTATTGGGTTAGATAAGATTCATCGAATTCCAAATAATAAGCTCTAAATATCGGTGTTAGTGGTGGTTGTATAGAGAAAAAAGAATCAAAGAAAACAAAAAACATTGGTTGGCGGTAAGGGGCAGCTTGGTAAATTTAGAGGGCGAAAACGGTAACTGAAGCCGCAAGTACCGTAAGCATAAAGTATATGCTTCGTTAGTCCGAAAATTGAACCATGCAAACACACGCCGTTGGTTTGTTTTCGGCCTCGGATCTGTGGCTATGAAAATTCCATTCACACTCACGTGCTGTTATTAATGTTATTCAACAAACTAAAATATCATCCTCTAATGAACACACTCACTAACAAGCTCACCAATTACGGCGTACGTATCATTTCCCCATTTGTAGTTTCTCTCTTCTCCATGCAGACAATGACTACATAATATAATATTTCAACTAGCTAGTTTTGTATCTCCAAGCAAGACATAAAATATATCTTGCAATAAGATTTTAGGTATCTTATTATTTTATTTGTCTTACATAGTTACATTAACTTCTCAATGTATTCTTCGCTAATTCATTAACTTAGCACTGTCGTACTACATTTTATGGGTTCAAAATTTACTTAGAACAGCAAATTATATGCCTAGAAAGTAGAATTCTTCGTTTCAGGTACAGCCTTCATGGACAAGATGAAAAAGTAAGTGAGCCGGAACCTTGAAATAGAGCTTAACATTACATGAAATCCACAAATACAACCCGAAAGCATATGAATATTTTGCAATTTTTGTCTTACTAATGCATGTTACCTCTAAAGATACATCGTCAACGTTGGTGGCATGCATGCATCAGAAGTTAACTTTGTATTCGTTATTAACAACTAATTTAAAAATATAAAATAAATATAAATAACATAAAATTGTAAAATATAGTTTAGGTATCTATTATACAGTTTTTTTTTTTGGGGGGGCTCACAAATAATTTCACTAACGGTTAAGAAAGAAACAGTGGACAAAAGAGGGTGTCATGGGACAAAAGGAGGCTGGCGCACTGACAAAGTGACAATTGTCAGCAGAAGGAGAAAATACCAGAGGGGGCCAGCTCCCACTCTCCGAACTTATAGATTACATTGCCACATACTATTACGTAACTGTCCTCTAAATTAATTATATAAATTTATTTTATATAAAATTTATTATTAATAATTATATAATTAATTAGAAATACATTCACGTAATACTCTCAAAGTATGTAACAATTTCTTCCTAATTTAAGATCCAAAAATCTCATCTCATCACACTCCGTTCTTTTTCACTCTATAATAATTATAACTATTGCATTATATATTTGCGTTGTGTGAATTAAGAAACTCTCAAAAAATCATAAAAGAAAAAGGAAACCCCACGAATAAAACTATTATTCCACAGTACAGTCCAACAACTCGCTTGCGTTGGCAAATATTTAATTTTCCAAAACAAAAAAGAATATAGAACCTTAAAAGGGTCAAAAAAGAAAAAAAAAATAGTAAATTTTTGGTGAGGAAAAGAAAGAAATAAACGGGGGGCCACCATTGCCCTTTTGGTGCGGTCTCATGCTTGTTTCATTTGGCACTTAGCTCCATCACCAACGCACACTCACTCACTCACTCACTAAATTCACTGAAAAAACAACAAAACAAAAACAAACCAACGCGCTCTCTTCCTTCACGCTTCACACTCCACCCTCCACACTCCACGCTCAATCTCTCTTTCTCCCTCCCTCGCTGCATGAAATTCCCTCTCTCTCTTTCTCTCTCTATATCTTGTTCAGTCATGGCCATGGCCATGGCTATGGCTGTACGCGCATTCGTTGTTCGCCAATGATGTGATGCTCTTTTCAGTTGCAGACGCACTTGTTTTCGATTTCTTGGATTCTAACTAACTACCTTTTACTTTTCCCTCCAAACTTTCGCTTCTTATCATCAACCAATATTCATAACGATGTTGGATCTTAATCTCAACGCCGATTCCGCCTCCGGTTCCGTCGACATGCCTCCGGTTCCGCTCTCCGCCAGCCAGATGGAAAGTTCTGGAAGCTTCAATTCATCCGTCGCCAATGCCGACACCGAAGACTCCTGCTCCTACGGCGGCGACTCCGTCCACTACAACTTCGCCATACTCAAGAACGCCGCCGGCGTCGGCGCAGGAGACGGCTGCTGTGTCCGGACAATCCAGCTTTTTCCGGTGGACGGAGCCGGCGACGGAGTCGTCGAGCGGTTACATGGCTCGTCGTCCGGGAGCAAGGGATGGTTGGATTTTGCGGCGAAGGAGGTGGATCACGGTGGCGCTGGTGTGGCGGCGGAGCAGAGGATCATTCCTCAGAGGCCGCAGCAGGTGAAGAAGAGCCGCCGGGGACCGAGGTCGCGGAGCTCTCAGTATCGCGGCGTTACGTTCTATCGAAGGACCGGAAGATGGGAATCGCATATTTGGTTAGCAATCAATGATTCCGTTCACTGTGTAGTTTAGTTTTATTCTCTGTTTTGATCTTTGTATGATAGTTGTGTTTTCTGAATTCGCTGCATGCTTTTTGTTGCTGTGTGCAGGGACTGTGGGAAACAAGTGTACTTGGGTGAGGAAGCAACAGTGATGATTGTAGATGAATTCGTTTTTGTGTGCTTGTTGTTTTTAGCTTTCTTGCTCTTAGCTACTTTTTCTGATGAATTTTTGCTTTTGTGTCTTTTTCTTTTTAATAGGTGGATTTGATACAGCACATGCTGCAGCTAGGTAATTTTGTTATTGGTCTTCTTGAGCCAGTGAATTTTTGGTGTGTAATTATCTTTTTGTTTTGATTTCAGGGCATATGATCGAGCTGCAATCAAGTTCCGTGGCATTGATGCAGATATCAATTTCAACGTCAGCGATTATGAAGAAGATATAAAGCAGGTTAGTGAGCAGTTGATCCTACTTTGTGCAGTTTGAGGTTGTTTTAATCTTGAAAGGCTTTGATGGAAGTTCTGGTTGCATCGTCGATTGTTCTGTGCAGATGAGTAACTTCACAAAGGAAGAGTTTGTGCATATTTTGCGTCGGCAGAGCACTGGTTTTTCGAGGGGAAGCTCCAAATACAGGGGAGTTACCCTGCATAAATGCGGCCGATGGGAAGCACGTATGGGGCAGTTTCTCGGGAAAAAGTGGGAAAAACCTTTGGATTGAATTGCATTCATTTTAGAATCTCAGTGACCTCACATGCTTTGATTAGCTTGCCTTTGTGTCAATTATCGGTTGTCATTTGCATTTAAGTGATATCTCCAACTCATATCCCTGTACAAATTGAAACTTGATTGTACCATGCGCTTAAGTTCTTAACAGTTTTGGTTCCTTCTGTGACAAACCAGAATTCAATATTTTTCTAACATTGGCCAGGTTTTGTTGCTTGCCTGCAGGTATATCTATCTTGGGCTGTTCGATAGCGAACTAGAGGCTGCAAGGTTTCACCAATCGTAAATCGGGATATCTGAATGCCTTTTTTTTTTTTTTTTTTTTGGGATTCCGTCTGTTTTTATATTTTATTTTATACTTAGTGTATTTAGTGTGATGTCGACTTGCCGTGTAACGAATCCAGGGCATATGATAGGGCTGCTATAAAGTGCAATGGAAGGGAAGCAGTTACAAACTTTGAGCCCAGCTTATATGAAGGGGAGGAAACTTCTCAGGCTGATAATGAAGGTACTCGTCCATCCTTGATGCTTGTTCTATTTTATTTTTCTTTCTTGCTTTATAATCTGCTTAGCGATCAAATTATGAAGTCAAAATGCATTAACAACGCATTGGTTGTGACACTTGATTCAGATAGCAAGCAAAGTCTTGATCTTAACTTGGGCATAGCTCCCCCTTCTTCCTCTGATGATCAAGTCAAGAACATACACAACAATGGGAGTGGTTTACAAGTTCAGCGTAGCTGGGATGACATCCCTATCGATAGGAGAGTTATGGTAAGGTGGATAAATTTTGTATAGACCTCCGCATGCTGTTCTTCTTGAAGTTTGCAACTTCGCAAGCCCCTCTGGTTTTTCATCTGTTTCTGAAGTCTTAGTTGGTATCAGCTTTAACTGAGCTTCCATTGTATATTTTCATCTTTGCTTGATAGTTTGAGCACTCTGCGTCAAGATCACCAAATGTTCAGCCATCTCATGGCTTCTCCATAGCATCTGAGCATCCTTCTGTCTGGGGTGGTACCAATTTCCTTCCCATCTGTAAGGTGATTTTCATATATACTCTGGTCACCATATTGATTGCATTAGTTTCTTCTGTGTTATTTATGATCGATCGTTTTTAATTTCTACTTGCAGGAAAGAGCAATAGAGAATATGATGGAAGCTGGTCCCTTGCCAAATTGGGCATGGCAAGTCCAAGGTCATCATGGCGGGGCAACTCCGATTCCACCAGTCTCTGCTGCTGCAGCATCATCAGGATTCCCTTCAACATTAATGCCATCAGCTGCGGATAGTCAAGTTCATTTTTCAAACATGACGTTCCTCTACCCTCATTTCCCTCCATCAATCACCAATTCCGGCACCATATCCCCTTTCTACTGCAGGAGCTGAAAGCACAACCTGGTAGAGCAATATGCTACAATTACAAATCTTGTAGATTTCTTGTCTCGTATGGGAGGTACGGGATGGTTGACGAACTAGTATGACTAAAAAGTAGTAATTGAATTCAAGACTTTTACCATTTGTCCTTTAATAGACTAATTCTCTTCAGTGTAAAGAATTGCCGTGCCCGGCGCGGCATGGTAGGGTTAACTGTGCTATCTGAAACAATATTGTATTGAGCAAGCATTTACTCTGATATCCAGCATTCAACCTAGGTGCATTTACTCCATATGGAATTGCAAACGATAATGTTTTCTGTGTATGGATCGGTGAACATGCATGCTATGTTCAATTACCATATTTGTGGGTCATTGTCTGGTGAGTGATAGTGATACTACTATCATGAACATTTGCTTTCACAGATTTACGCAAAACTAATCATCATTTTCATTCCTCATGATCGTGAGGTCTGTATGGTAATGTTTGTGCAAGAGAAATTACCGGTCATTATTTTGTACTTTTTCAATGCTTCATACTTCGCTGCCGACATATTACTATTCACAATTTTTGGTTTGAATCACATCATATGGTTAATGTTGGTATAAGGCACACCAAAGCTATCTTACGATCTTCATTTCTTGGAGGAGCCAAAAAGGTGTCTTAGATCTTTCCTAATGGTACGTGCCCTACCCTAAGCCAACATGTGTCTTGTGGGCTTGGTAGGACGTCCAAATCACTTTATCATATTCCTATGTAGTTCATTATATATATATATTCCTCAACATCTTTCACATGCTTTTCTTTTGCCTCGCAAAATAAGATTCTATGGTAGGGTGTATTAGCATCACTGTCTGAGAGTTTGAAAACACTGACCGAGAAGATATTTGGAAGCTTTACTTTAGCCCCAAATTTGTAACCATGTTTGTTTTATATTTTTGTTAAAGCAACCTGAACGATCACGCTATCCGATTTTTGATTTCGTATCCGATGTGTTTTATACGTAACGAGTTCTCTGTACAAGGTTCAAACTCAGGCTTACATAGTACAATGACCCGTTAACCGTTTGTTTTTCGGATTTAATTGGCAGCAAACGGATGTTTCACATATTCTAATGAGCACAATTGAAGTGTTGATTTAGTGATAAATTTGTTTATTTCTTATTAATTGTATTTAGATTTAACATCAGATAAAGCTCCATTTGTGATATGAATCCTTTTTGTTTGGCATGAAGATTTGTGTGCATTGACTTCTAAAAAAAAATGAGCACATACTAATGAGGAAACGGGCTTTACATTAACAGAAAATTTGTTTGCATAGAAAAACTTTAAAATGTTGTTGCCGTAACGTAATGAAAAAACTAAGTGGTTGTTTTTCTACAGATCAAAACGTACAGCATTGCTGATGTTAAAAGGTTAAGAAGCACAGGATAAGTACGAGATAAATAGAAAATAAGTAATTGGGTTTTGTCCCATTGTATGATAATTGCGTTGCAGGACACGTGTAGATTTCGGGGGACTGGGTACGTCCAGTCCCTTTCCTTAGATTAAAGTAATTCCGCATTCCTCGGCTTTTCCCAGAGGCCTTAGGATTAGGACTGACGCTTCTGGTACGCCAGCAAAGGCCAGACGAAAAAATGAATGAATGGGGCAGGGGGGTTGAAGGTGAAGGGGGGGCATCACCCTCACCTTCTTCACCTTCACCTGTCGTGTATTATGAGCAGCATCAAAAGCCTGAGTGCCTGACCCCTCCCTCTTGCACTGTACTTTCTAGTTTCTATATGTGAATAGTAAAAAGTTGATTATTCTGGCAAGGGCCACACTTTCCCTCTCTTTCCTCTCTATCTCTCAAAAGTAGGAGACCTATCAATTCCGTACTAAGTTATGACCCTATCTCTGTCACTTGTTAATTACCAGTATCTCTCTTCCCCCTCTCTCTCTCTCTCTCTCTCTCTCTCTCTCTCTCTCTGCGTCTCTGTCGTTTCTCTCCAAACTTCAAGGCTGCCAATGAATGGGCTAATCTAAGACTGTAACTTGGGTTCTCTTTGGTTTTTCCCTTTGTTGGGCTCTATGCTGTCCTATGCTTAGCTGAACCAGGGAAGTGAACCGCACTTGCAATGAGTGCACCACCCTCAAGTCTGAACCCTGATAGTAAATGGCTCGTCAAATTGTTCATTCACATCGGAGACGATGGGAGCTGGCAAGTAGCATAGTAACACCATTAGCTGTGGCCATAATTACAGACCTTTTTCCAATTGCTGTTTGTTTTTGGATTTTACCCAAGTTTGATGTTATTTTGAATATTGCAATTTAGCATTTAATACAATACTTTGTTCACATAAATATATATTATTTTTTCAATATAAATATATTACACTATTAACCTAAACTATAAAGTAAAAATCCGTCTCTGAACACCGTGAATGACCTCGAGATTGACGGTGTACAGTACAAATAAGTATAAGATCAGGTAGAAGGAAAAAAAAAAAAAAGTTGTAGTGTATATATTTGGATTAACTCTTTTACTTGTTTGGTTTTCTTATCGCATCATGTCATAATAAAGATTCTTTATTATGTTTTTTTTTCCCAGCAATTATCAGAGCACACGCTTCCTTTTAATAAAATGTTGGCAAGGGAGAGAAAATGCTAACATTATCTGTGCACGTGATTGAACGAGTATAAAGCAATGTAAAAGGAAATTCCCAGGTTAAACTTAATTCATACGGTATAAATCTATAGATTACTATATATATTTATATTTAGTTATTCACAAGCTTGAACTATTCATGTTAATGATAGTCACTCATGTATGGATTAGGAAGGTAAGTTAGGGGAGACGGCACACAATAAGGTTGATTGTATTTGTCTGGCTTAGATTTCCCAGTTCTCTCAATAGTTGTGCCCAAAAATTTTTAGCTGCTCTTTGCCTATGATAAAAAAAGAAGTGGCAAGTATGGGCACTAGCATCAACGAATTGAAAGAAGAAAAATCATAAATCCATGCATAAAATAAAAGCTACGCAAGTGAGAATTCTGGCCAAAGAAAATAAACAAACTGAAAAAAAAAAATATGTACGAATAAATTGTATATGGTGCTTTTTTGTAAAATAATGATTTTATTATATTTTTTAATAAATTAGTCAAATATGGTATTCCAAGAAAAAAAATGACATACATATTTTCATAGAACTTGTGATTACTATTTTGCGAGTTTTATATAACTTACAAATAGAAACCACAAGCTTTATAAATCTGTAGTATTTTCAATTCATAACACACCATCACAAATTTAGGCAATTCTGCTTCTTCTTTTTTTTGTTCTTTTTAATGAATATATAATTAATTTCTCTAAATTCTTTAAAAATTACCATATTTCCCTAAGTATAAAAAAAAATGCCATATTTTTTTAATTAACACACAAATGCAATGCAATATGTAGTTGAATTTTTCACTGTCAAGACTCATGAGTCACAAGCATGTGGTTGCTCCTCAGATAAGTACTACTTGTAGCCAAGTTGAAAGTTGAAAAAATGGAGGAAAGGACAGGACGAACAATAGTAGGAGTGATTAATTGTGGGTGATGTCGATACATTACTGGTGGTGGTCCTATAAATTAAACTCTCACGACTAAAAGCGTAAAATTTGTTGGTCATTATTGGTCTTCATTATGACATTAGAACTGAAGAACAGCCTATCCTTAATATTTGCATTGAAAGCGACCTGCTGGGAAAGTTGCTTTTAAGCAAACGACTAGTTACGCCAACCTATGTCAAAATTGAACCTTTTTTTTTTCCCCGAAATTCCGTATGATTTACCGACATTAACCTTAGACTGTTGGAAAACATCGTGGTGGAGATATATTAAGGTTATGGTTGGCATGCTAATTATGAGTGGAAAGGAAAGAAAAAGTGCAATGATTAATCAGAAGAGTGAGAGCGGAAGAGTTAAGTATCATTTTAGTTTTTGAAATTGGGTATGTGTATTATTTTAATTTTTAAAATTTAGAAATTAATTCTTTAGTTTTTGAAGTGGTATTTTGTGAATCACTTTAATCTTTGATTAGTCAATTATTAATAAACTGTTACGATTTTGCTAATATATCATGTCAAGTAACACGTCAGCATGTCACCTGATACGTTACGTGGCATAACATCTGACGTAGTATACCACGTGACGAAACACCATGACAACCTCTTACTCGACATACCACATGACATGCTAATATATCATGTCATATGTTATCAATTTTAAATTAGTTCAAATTAGTCCTTAAAATTTTTTAAATGTATCAAATTAGTTCCTGAAATTTCTAAATATGTCAAATTAGTTCTTAAAATTTTTAAATGTGTCAAAATAATCCCTAAAATTTTTAAAATATGTCAAAATAGTCCAAAATTCCTAAATTTCTCCTCTTTTCCTTTAAAAGCTCTAAATCTTTAATCGTCCGTAAACCCACTAATTTCTTTCCCATTTTCACACTCTACCTAAACTAGATCCTCCTTACATAAAGGTTTGTGCATCTTATTAAAGTGACAAGTAAATTTAAATAGATTAAGATTGATAAATTATTAAATTATTGACAATTATTAAATTCAAACTTAATATTTAAATATATTTGATTAACATTCTAAATATTTATTGGTCTCGTTTAATTTAAGATTTAAAGTTTAGGATTAACTAATTTAAAATTTAAAATAATTTATAATAAAAAGTTATCTAAAACGTGTTACTAGAAATTGGTAAAAGATTTGGTAATTAGATGAGATCATAATTTAAAACTTTAATGCAATCGATACATCAAAAGAATTTTCTAAAACTATAATTTTAATACAATTTTAAATAATGATTATTTTTCTCGAAACAACTATTTTCAAACATGCACTTAATTGATACATTTGTCATAAAAGCTCCATCAATGTAGCCTAATCAAAATCGAAATCAACTTTTTTTTCCTTTTTTTTAAATTAAAAAACTATAATTTAAGGTAAGAAAAAGGCTTAACATAATTTTACAAAAGAGAATATGTTCAAATTCGTTAAGTGTTTATCTATATAAGTATTTACAAATAACTAATTAATAAAATAATAACAAATTAAACCCAATTTATAATAAAGTATGAGTAAAAGATCAATCAAGTGAATCAACTTCTAATGAATGAATGATGGCTAATTAGTCCATATATAGACAATAACTCAACCATGTTCAATATTTTAAATATTTTAAATATTTTCTTTTAGTGTTCTATTATTTTTATCTTTATAATCTATTCTTTGTTAATTTTTATTGAAAAATTAATATTTTATTTATTTAATTTTTTTATAAAACATGTTAAATTTATATTTGTTACATAAGTACACTTATAAGTATTTGTTAAGTCTAGAGATATTCTTAGATTTTGAACTAGAATGAGTTATATTAAAATTATTTATTATATTTTATTATTTTATTTCAATATATTTTCTTCCCATTATTATATATGGAGAGGATCTAATCTAGATAGAATGTGAAAATGGGAAAGAAATTGGTGAGTTTAAGGAAGATTAAAGATTTAGAGCTTGTGAAGGAGAAGATGAGAAATTTAAAAATTTTGGACTATTTTGACACATTTTTAAAATTTTAGGGATTATTTTGACATATTTAAAAATTTTAAGAACTAATTTGACACATTTTAAAAATTTTGGGGACTAATTTGAACCAATTTAAAATCGATGACACGTGGCATGACACGTCAGCATAACACGTCAGATGTTGTGCCACATGACGCACTGACGTGTCACTTAATGTGATAAATCAGCAAAATCGTAACAGTTGATTGACGGTTGATTAATCAGGGACTAAAATGACTCACAGAATTCAACTTCATAGACTAAAAATTTAATTTTCAAATTTCAAGGACTAAAATAATACACGCATGTAATTTCAGGGACTAAAGTGGTACTTAACTCGAGAGTGAAGTATAACTACAACACTCTCTTTATTTTAAAATATTTTCTATTTATTTATAAGTGTCTTTTGTAATCAATTTATATTATATAAGTATTAAAAATATTATTAAACAAGCTTAGATATAAAATAAATATAGTTTAATCTTACTAAATTATCATTTCTCTTCTTAATTTCATTAATTATTGAGAGAATAAAATATAAGGATAAAATTGGAAAAACTCATTATTACTTTTTTAATACTCTAAAATAAACGATGATTTGAGATTTTTTTTTCCCTCCAAAAAGAGATAGTTGTAAATTAACGGAGAAGGTAACCAAAAATGGAATTACTTGTTGTTTTCCTGTTTATTAAATATTTTATTTTTTTAATAAATGTTTTTAGGGTTATTATTAATAAAATCCTTTGAATTATCATTCTCTTTAGATTTTTTAATCAAAATTAAAGTTATTAAAATAATCAGTCTTATAAAAATATAATTATAATTAACTTATTCTCTTATTTCATAATTCTCTTTCATTTCGCCTAATAGAAATATTAAGAGACAAATTTAAAACTGAAAAAAAAAATTAATGCATTATTGATTTTTAATGTGGCAACTAAAATAAAACAAAAAGAGGTTTCTTTAAACATCTAATATTTTAAAACGAAAAGAGTGAGAGTTATTCATAATATAAAGTTGTTGACACTAAGACCACAGGCACCACACGAAAAACATAATTTAGAGGCGGAAAATTTTCAACGGACTCGATCCTTCAAAAATTAAATAATGTTAATCATTTAATTAATAACTAATTGATTGATAATTAATCACATTTAACTAATTCATTATAAGAAATAATTTTTATGTATTGATTATATAAAATAATTTTATACTGTTTATTTAATAGAAATTAAAGAAATTGTAATAACATCTTTTTTAAAATTAAAACTACGTAACTAACTGCCTAATATAACATGGCAATTTTTTTATTTCTATTAAATAATAATGTGAAATTATTTTACATTATTAGTATATGAAAATAATTATTCTCTTAATATAATAATAACAAAAAAGGCATAGGCTTTATATTTAGAAATTGACTCTTAGTGTGAAGGACACTTTAAAGTGTAGACTGTATAATCTAATGGCTCGTTTGTTTACCGTCCCAAACAATAAAACACACGTTTCAAGGTAGTTAGGCACCTCGCCTTCCTTTTTAATAAAATATTAGGTTCAGTTATTTAGATATTGTATTTATATATAATTGTTGTAAAAATATTATAATTTTTTGTGTATTTAAAAAAATATGATGAATTTTAAAGAAATTATAATAATTAATTATGATTTTAGGCCGTCAAAAGTAAAAAATATTATTTTAATAAAAACCGCAACATGTTGTTACGATTTCAATAAAATAACAATTAAAATTAAATAAAAATATCATTTTCATAGAAATCGCAGCTCATTATTACAACTTTAATAAAATAAAAATTAAAAAAATATTATTTTAATAAAAATTGTAAGTTATTGTTGCTATTTTAATAAAATTAAAAATTAAATTAAAATAAAAAATATTGTTTTAATAGAAATTGTAAGCAAAAGTTGTGATTTTTTTTTTTATGTATTTACTGTATATATGTGTGCTTGTGTATGTACTGTATATATATATATATATTTTTTTTTGTGTTTGTGAGAGAAAGAGAGACACGAGAAAAATCAACTAGAAAGGAGGGAGAAGAGAGAAAAGAAAGAAAAAAATAAAAAATAAAATTATCATAATTTTTTAATTATTTTTTTAAAAGTAATAAATCATCAAATTTCTTATAAAAATTCAATAAACAATCTAGAAAACCACAAATATGGTTTTAGCCGTTGATGAGAAATCAGAAAAATAAATTATCATACATGTATATGATACAAATATTTGTATCTTACCTGTCAAATAAAAAAAAGTATTTGTATCTTATGAAATCTCTTTCTTCTTTTTTTCCAAATCACAAAATATTCTTGCATATTTGTTTTTCGGACTACCTACGACTTTAATTTTAAGAGTCAAGTTATTTACGTATAACTCATCAATATCAAATATAACATCTTTCACACACACACACACACACACACATATATATATATATATATATATATATATATATATATATATATATATATATATATATATATATATAACGTATAACACATCAATATCAAATAGAGGTATGTTATTTATGCATACCAAAATCTCCAATACCCCAACACCCTCTCTCAGCTTTTTCTCTCTCCATCAATCATTTTACTCTTTTCATTTTATTTTATAATTTTTTTTCTCCTTTCTATCTCTGGCTGTCCAAGGTGTCTACCTACCCCACTGGTACCAAAAATATTTCTCTATCAAATATAACATCTTTTACACACACACACACACACACACACACACACACATATATATATATATATATATATATATATATATAAATATATATATATATATATATATATTCACTCAAATTCACATTTTTATACTACGTCTATGCATAATTTGCTCAAATAATATTTCTCTTGTCTCAAGGTTTAAAGTTTCCCCACAACTAACCCTTACATATAATTAGTTTCTTTTGTTAATGAAATAAAACCAAGATATGTTTATACAAATATAGAAGCATTAAAATAAATAAATAAATAAAACTCTAAACCTAGGTTTCATTGCCACCCTATAAAACATCAAAAGAGACAAAAACTCCTGAAGGACATCAGCACCGCTCCTTGCGGCTGATGAATGATCAGGTTGCATCCATTGAAGGATCAAGCTGCAATCAACTATTCCAGGACAGCAACGAATACAGTAAATAGACAATTTCCCAACAAAACTACTGTTCCACAAGTACGACAATCAAAGGCTTCGAAAATTCAACGCTGCAACGTGGTCCCCTCTCCAACAGTGACCCCTCTCAATTCTTTGCAGGCTTTTGGTGTTTTACATTACATATAAGAATGACAATGAAGGTTGTCATGAATCCAAAAACTACTTATTCATGTTTGGGTTGTTGTAGGGGATCCTCGTCGAGTCCATGCGTTGTTGTTGGATCCTTGGTGAACCCTGCATGTGCATGTCATGTCATGAGAGAGAACCTGTCCTACCTTGTTTGCCTTCTATTTCTCCCTGATATATCCGTGACCGTGAGTGACTCCTCTCTCCTTTCCACTCACCTTCTCAAGGCAAACATTGCGGTTGAATTGTCAAAACCTGCTGCAAAAACTAACTACTTGTCTTCCACGCATCAACTTGGGCATATAAATCGTTGTGCAATGAGAGAAGAATTGGTAAACGAATTCGGCTCTGATCCAAGGGCTGTAAAGTGATTCATACTTATAACCATTGGGTATATTTGCACTGTATATAGTCTAGTTTTGATGAGGTGCAACTGCTTTTTATTTAATCATTATTCAATCATGTAATTAGCCATACAATAAACGGTTAACGAATGAAGCATGAACCGATCCTTGGTTTGGTTTAATTGATTTGGTATGTGCTTTCCTTAATAAAATATTGAATTCGAGTTTTGTGAATTGAAAAAAAACAAAAAACTGGTATTAAAAGAGTTCAAGAGCGAAAAATGAATGAAGCACGCATGAAACCCTTCCCTTGATACTTTTCTTTCTCATTTGTGTGGTGGCAATAAAGGCAGCGGAAGAGCGAAGTTTCGTTGGAAAGAATTTTGGAGAAATTAGAACACTATGGTGAAGCAATAATTGACATGTTCTGCTTATTTAAATTGAGCTTGTGTATTACTTTACAACATTTTTTTTTCAAATTTTCTCGGGCACAATCATTACGTTCAACCTGATTCAGTAAATACTAAATATGTGTCACTTTGTGGCTCCAAGAAGCAGGCTTTGTCTGCTGCCATCCCTTAGTACACAGCGTAAAAGCATACAACAGGACGTTCGCACCATGCAAATTCATTGTACATTTTGATACTTCGTTGGGCCATTTTCTGCCTTGTCTGGCTGTTGAAAGCAAAAGGCATTCCAACATGGCGAGGATTATGTTCCGTTAATTAACCAGACTTCATTCTTATTACATTATTGCTAAGAAGTTTGTAAGGTCTATTTGTGTTAGATGAAATTTTATTTGTTATAACTCTTGGACACAGTACACTCTTTCCAAACTAATTCTTTGAAAATATATTCTATCAAAAATAATTCTACACAAGACATCCAATTATATTTTCATAAAAAAATTTAAACATATTTATAAAACATTCTTTTTTAATATAGTGTATTTTAAAATGTCAAGCAAAACACAATTAAAAGTAATATTTTTTAAAATTAAAATAATGATGGTAGCTTTTGTAAATATTGAAACATTCTAGCAAAGATTGATTAATATATTACAACTAAAATGTATTTTGCCGGACAAATCGACAAAATGAAGTCTAACATTGCAAAATGCGAGCATCGGTTTGCAGTCTCTCTAAACATTAGGGGTAAATATATATATTAGAATTTACTTAAAGAAAAAACTTATTAGTAATCAAAAAGTATGAAACTATAAGCACTCATAACTGTAAAGAATATTGTTGTTAGGGTCGCCATAATATAAAATGAGGCCAAGTTGCATATAATTTTGATGCAATATCCTGTTGCGACTTTCAATGTTAGAAGATAGCTACACTTTCAGAAATAGTATTAGCGACACTTTCATAAATAGTATAGATCCAAAAACTTATTTGAAAATTTCAATAGTAGAGTAACCTGTTACTACCTTTTTTAATACTAGTTTACTTAGTTTTAGTTATGCTAATACAGGATAAAAATATCAAAGGGACATCATTCTAAATAAATTGATTTAACACTTCTCATGGTTTCATCGAGAACACAAAGGATAACCAGGGCTAGTAGCATGAGTGTCTTAGCATATACCATCACTTAAGAACTAAAATGATTCAGTCGAAAGGCAATATCTGCTGAAATTACATGACAACTATTAAAATAAAATAAACTAAACATGGGAAGATATATTCAACAAAAACTTTTTTCTTTTTCAACTTATATTTCATATTCTTTCTTTTTTATTATCATGCTAATTAGCTATAATTTTTATTAATAATACTTCCAATACCTGGAAAGAGCATTTTGAATTAGAGCTTAAAATTTCACCAACAGAAATAAGTTCAGTGCTAATTTTAGTATTATCCTAAATTAAATATTTCTCCTTTGTACCAAAAAAATTAAGTATTCTCCTAGGTATTGCATAGACTAGAGACATTACGGCTTATCATCTTAGCCATCTACCATAGTTTCTGTAGTTTGATGACAGAAACTTCCTGTGTCCCATCTTTAACCGAAGAAGGAAACAAGAAATTACTACCCTAAACTAATAAAAGGAGGACTCCCAGAGCATTGTTAGAAAGATTCTTAGAAATATAAAATTTCAGAAGGGAAGCAGAAAAGTTGCATGATTATAAGCTGAAGTACAGGTTTGTAGCCCTTTATCGGTCCTGTTTCACACTGCTGTGTGTTATATCAAGCCTCATCAACCGATTAACTTAAACCCGCCATAGTAACCTCCAAAGGCAAAGTTTAATCCAGATATGTCTTCCAAGCAGAAAATTGAGACCATTTGCCATACGTCTGCCAACCATAATGCAGTGAGAGCCAGATTCCAGTATTTGCAAGTAAAGTTAAGCAAAGATGATGTTTGAAAAAAAAAAAAGGAAAAAGGTTAACCAACGATGACGTACCCAAAAAGAAAAAAAAAGGTTAAGCAACGATCAAAGAGCTGTGGCATTTACCATTGTCCATTAGATGGCAAAGTTGTGTAATGAAATCAAGGATGCGTTTGTTTTAGCATTTTTTTTTACCAAAAAAAAAAATTTAACTATTAAAAAAATGTACTTTTCACATAAACTACACATTTCAATTTTTATTCAAAAATTAAAGATAGATTATTTTAACTTTTAAGTAGAGACAAAAATAAATAGCTTCTAAAAAGAAGTGATTTTTTAAAAATCACTTTTTTCTATCAAAATAAGCTGATCCTAAGGGTACACGAATTGTCACTGAACTGATTTGAGGTTGGTTTCAAGAACTCTCAAAAAACGATTTCAACATAACCAAGGAATGTTAACGTTTTTTAGACAGGTAAAACTTACATTGACGGATGTCTGAACGCCCATTAAAGCATTACAGTTGAAACAAGATCACCGTCGTGAATCCTCTTCTTGTAGATCAACGGATGCAAGTGCTCAAAACTTGATGCTCTTCTAGTTAGGCATGAAATTGTTAAATCTCTTTATCTCATTATTCAACACTTGTGACATAGGCAGGTCACTTAAGTTCTTGGCGTCATGCCAAAGACCCCACTGGCTATTTGATGTGAAAACATTACTGCTGGACTGTTGAGAATGTAATTGTTCATAAATTGTTGGATTGTTAGGTGGAAATTGATCAGGAAATCTTGAAGAAATTCTATAAGTGTCATTTTGGGGAGAAAATATATTTCCAGCATGATCTGTAAGTCTTAAATTCTGTAAAGGTATGGATCGGTGCATTAATAGCTCAAGTCCAGGATCACCTTCACCACCAGGACTAAATTGCGGAAGTAAGGTTTGTCTCATGTCAAAAGATGCATTATTTATCCTTTCTGCCAGCATCCCCTTACCAATTTCCAATATTGCAAGATCATTGAATTGAACATCTCCCATCCTGCCAATATTTCCAGATGAAGGAACATGCTGTTGTGGCAAATGTTTCACTGAAAATTATAGAAGTACAACGAAGTCAAGATAGTTAGAAAGGGTAACGCAATGAAGAAAACCAGAGTAAATCTTAAACCATAAAGAGACACACCATGAGTATTAGAATCATGTTCTACTCTCCTACATGAAAAGCCAGGAGGTATTCTGCTGGACATTGAAAATCCTGGTGGGCCTGAAGCATGAGCTTTTGATGCTGATAAAAGACAACAATTAAAAAGAAGGAATAAACATCAGTTTTTTCATCACGGAGTGAACAAAAGTAATAGCATTGAAAGAATGTCATGTTAATAAGTTTTAAATTCTTTTCATTTGATGGAGGGGGAGGGGGACTTGACATGTAAGATTGTTTGACTACAATGGAAGACTGGACAAACAGGATAATGCAAAAGAGCCAAAAAATATATATATATACACGAATAATAACAATAACCAAAACGGGAAAAATGTTAAATGAAAAATCAACAATTGAAGCAGGCTTTACTAATTCTACTTAGGAGCAAATGGATTGAACCACGGAAAAAGAAATAGAATTGCTCAAATAGCATGTCTCTCCAAGTCCAACCATAGGAAAACAAAAGAGTGGACAACATTACAGGAACTGAGACAAAGGACTTCATGAACACCCAAGTAAAAGAATAACTAGAATGCCATATTAAATAAGAACACAAAAGAAGAAATACAACAGCAAGATTATGCATATAGATTCACTACGTTAGATAGAAGCAACAATAAACAGAGAAAAATGCAAAAGGGACCCCTGCCATCCCCAAAACCCCACCCCTACCCACCACCACACACAAACTGAGTGAGTGCTTAGTATGTTATTAATCAGTACTCAGGAAATTTTGATGGCACAGAAGACTCACTTCCAACAAATTTATCTGATAGCACATAATTGCTTGTCGGTACAACATGTGGGTATTTCCCATTGAGAGCATCATTCAGGTATTTCCAAGTGAGAGTATCCTTGTTTTCCATTAAACCATCTGATGCAAAGTTCCCTCTAGAAACTTGTCTAGTAATCCCAATCGATTGCTCCAAATCAGATGCCTCATTCATGAGATCATCTTGTCTCGCAAAGGAAAACCTTGACTGATTCTTGTCTTGACCTTTCCGCAAAGTTGATGCTTTAAGGGCTCTGCTTGTTCCTTCACTTTCCCCCACCAACTTAGCCAATGGATCTTCCCATGGATCCAATTCTAAAGACAAAATATCAGATATAATGCTGCTCTCTCCCATGTCTGAAGGAACCTTATTAACATTTTCTTTGTTCTCCACATGCTCCTCAAATCCTGCCTCCAAGTGATCATTAAAACATTCAGAACTTCTGCCCAAATGATGTTGGTGACAAATTTGATCTTGCTTCCAAAGCTGATGGTCTGATTGGTCTACATTCTTATGCAGACAAGGTGAACAGAGCCCTGAAGATAGATTATTGATGCTGCCAAATTTTGATTGTTCATAATCTAAGTTTTGTATATCATCCACAATGACATCTTCCCAAAAAACTGGTGTGATTGAATGTTCTTCAAAATATTCATTATCTTGCTGCAAATGCTGCCTTGTGGATGAAATTTTTGAACCATGCATAAACAGTAATCTGTCTGAATCAGGAATACAATATGGATCTTCAAGATGATTATGCCTGCTAGATGATAAATCCAAACATA
This sequence comes from Pterocarpus santalinus, assembly GCA_031439595.1. Classification (NCBI taxonomy): domain Eukaryota; kingdom Viridiplantae; phylum Streptophyta; class Magnoliopsida; order Fabales; family Fabaceae; genus Pterocarpus; species Pterocarpus santalinus. Next base: position 69,078,132 of record CM062532.1, read on the forward strand.
AGCCTTGTACATCCCCATTCGAATCAAGACTAACTGCTTTGTCAATATCAAAATCACATTGTGGTTTGGAGAGCTTTAGAAAGCCTGTGCTCGCAGCAGGTGCTACCCTATCTTGATCACTACCCATAGAAGCTGCTAGAGAATTTTCATGGTTAGAAAATACAGAAAAGGAAGTTTCTCCACAATAACTTCTATAACATACTCACATAGTTGAGAATTTCCACTCATATAATGCCTGTTCAACTCTGAAGGTATGAACATACCACCAGAATGGACTTCTGAGTTTTTTTCAGCTTCCCCTGATCTTCTTTCAGTGCTATTAACTATTGACACATGGACCTGTGGATCATTATATACCTCAACTTTCCTATCTGCCAAATTACTAGGACACAATGAACTTGTATCTGGTGGAAGACAGCCAGAAACGCGCATAACCCTATTACAAAATGCCAAGTCAGCATTCATAAAATACAAAATGAGTGTGAAGTACTGCCAATCAGTAAATTAATTACCAAGAGGTCACAGCAGGGGGTGCTGTCGAACTCAGAGGCCCACTACCTGAACAAGATCCCTTTATCTGGTTCTCAATTTTCTGTTTCAATAAAAGAATTGAGGTTTATAAGATATGTTAGCTGACTGCCTAATAAATTAAAATACATATATTTAGTGAACAAGTTAAAAGCAGCAGAAACACATCACTCTGTAACAAACAAGTTTGCCACAAAAGTGATGTATGTCAAACTTACATCTAAAGAACTTTTGGAAACTGCTTTGGAGGCTGATGACATATGTCTAGGATCATCTTCAGGGGGCGGTAAAACATTCCCTGAACGCCGATGCAAATTATTTGTAGCTCCAATAATTTGTTGGACTCTACTCCTTTAACATCCAAATTACAATACAACCAAACTATAATCAAATATGATATAACTCCTAAACATAAGCAGAAATAATAAACAGGTAATGGAAACTAAGAGTCAGAGTAACAAGCATAATGGAGGGCATGCAATTCAAAACAAATAAAATGAGATCATACAGGATTAATTTAAAGTTCACGAATTCAGTACTGTGTGAAACATTTATGTAAACTAGGGAGAAAAATAAAGGTAGAACTCATACAAGATATAGTCCATCTGATATGTATACTTAACTATCTGTTAGTTTTACACTAAGAAAACTAAAAGTAATCATCCACCAGCAGTCCTAGACAAGCAGCACCACAGAACTAAAAAGAACCTAATGTGGAAGCTTTAGATATCAGTCACAAATGAAGAAATGATATGTCTAGAAGTCAACCAGCACATCCAGACATAAGTGAGGCATAGTATACTCAAAATTCTGTTGTACAGGGATGCGGGGTACATGAGTCAAAAACCAATGCATACCTTGCAAATGCTAATACTAGTTCATCTTTGGTAAAGCTATCTTCTTGAGAACCATAATCATGCAGATACAAGCAATCTCGATTGCTGCAAGGCTGGACCAGCAAGATAACTTATATAGAAGCAAAAAGACATAGCTATGCCTAAAAAAGCATTCATAAATTCAGCTTAAATCACTGTTTACCACATTTCTCAACCATGCATGGCAATACTTTGTGGTTCCAAAACAAGCCCTGCGAATGCAAACTCTCACTCATCGTCACATAACCATGAAGGCCTCACAATCCAATAAAAATGGAATAGTTCTTACCTCAAGGATCTACCTTCTAATACAAAACAATGCACTGATTGAATACATCGAATTGCCTCTGCCTCTTTTGAGTAAGTTATGTACCTATAGATAAGAAATTGTAATTCCAGAAATTCAGCCTGAATCTATAATATATAAATGACAGCCTACAATAACTGGTTACCAGCCTAAACATTACAAAACCCAATACAAATACTCACATACAAATGAATAAAATAGGAAGAGGAAAAAGTGAGATAAAAACTATAATTTTCTACTTCAAACTCAGTGCAGGGTGATGGCCATCAAGATATGCAATAACAACTTACACACAACAGCTGTTGTTCGCAGAAAGTTGGATTAGGCCAGTAGCTGTACGAGAAATTGACACTTTCAAAACCTTTCCATACCTGCCAAAATACTCCCTGCGCTGAAGTAGCTGGTAAAATCCAAATAAAAAACATAGTCAACCTAAAAAACAAGGCCAAGATAAATTTATAATTTATTTACAAGACACAAAACCATATATAGAGTATAACATGATCCAGATACATGCATCTACTAACATTTAGATACAGAACATCACTGATGAACTCACATCTTCATCTGCAAGGTTAAGAGCCAATCCAATTATGTACACCAAGTTTCGTTGAATAACTCTAATATCACTAAGATGTTTCCTTTCTTCAGTTGATTTGGACTTTAACTTCTGCATTTTCCTTTTACGCTGTGAATTCATTTCAGCAACCAATCTGCTTAAGCACGAAATCGTTGTACTCAACACTTGCTTGCATAAAATAAAATGTCATAAAGAAATTAGAAATTCCCCTCAACCGAAACAACCTTTGACAATTTGCGGCCATTGCCACAATACGTTCTTTGTCATAAGGTGCACGGCAAGCTGGACAGCGACCAGCGCCGCCAGTCCCATCCTTTTCTGACATTTCCATAATGTGGTGCCAACACCAGACGCAGATCTGCGGAGAAGGATGAGGAAGACAGAGAACAAACAAACCCAATTTATCACTAATCAGTAAGGACAATATTATATATAAAAAGTCACTATTTTTCTAGAGAAATATCATTTACACCAATACTTTTATTTCCAACTTTTCACCTTGGCCAAATAGGTTAAGGATAACGCACATATATAAGTACAAGAATCAAAACAAAGAGTTCAACAATAAATTAAGAGACACAAACTTTCGTAACACCTCATAGCCACATTTGCATGGTTTCAGCTGCTGATCAGTGAGGTCCATCTCCTCGGTACATATTGGGCATGATTTTGCGCGTTTGTCACACATGATTGACCCAGGAATTCAACTGAAAATAAGAATTTAATAAACACATCAAATAAACTCCGCTCAAAAGGGCAAAACTTCTAGCATTAATAATAATAGACATCCATTTCTGCTGGTATGACATTCAGAACGTCATTGAAATCCTCAGCACAATCACAAAAAGATTTTGAAATATAGTAATAAACTAATAATGGTCCACACTCCACATGCACCGTGCAATGTTAACAATGAAAAATAAATTATTTAAATAAAACAAAACACTGCCCAATATCTTACGTAGTCCCCGTTCTATTAAAATATCTAGTCAAATATTAAAACAAGTAACCATAACCTAGGGCCCATTAATGAGTTATTTATTATTAACATGTAGCTTCAACTGCAAGAAGACCAAAGTGCAAAACCAGCACACAGACTTGCTGATAATCATGCATCATTAAAAAATGAAGCTGGGGGCTTGTGACTGTGGGTGCTAGGTTTTCCAGCAAGTGCAGTGATCATTGTTATTACTTTTTCAGCTAATTCTAGCAGCGATGTCAACGCCAATAATAACTGCAGTGAACGAAGAAAAAAAAAAAAAAAACCCTAAAGAGAGAAATGAACAGCGTGTTAATGCATGCTCTCGTCATCTGTCATTTCGTTCCCTTATGCCACAATAATCCCCATTCAGGATAACATTTTTTTTGTGGACACTAAAGTAACAATCGGCCAATCGGGCCCAAACTGAATCAAACGAAATCACAGGTAAGGGCAGAATGCTTCGCGCATTGTCCTTAATTTTGGAAAGCATAAGTGAGAAAGCATGAATGAGAAAGAAGCGAGGAAATGAGAATGGAAACCCTCACCTAGTGGTGCGAAGAAAGAAAGGAATGGTGTAAGAGTGAAGAGGGAAGTGAGGATAGTGAAGGGATTAGGTTTGAGAGAGATGAAGGAAACTTACATAGGGTGGAAAAGACGACGAAAAAGAAGAAGTGAAGGAACGTGTTGGATAAAAGGAGGAGGATAATGCGCAACAGAGAATCAGAGATAGAGATTAGGGACAGGAATGGGATGGCTTTGGTGTACCGTGTACGTGGCGACTCACTGAAAACCCCAGCTTAGCTGAAGACAACTCGGCTTTATGGCTGGCCCATTTTTATTTTTTTTTCCTTCTCTTATTAGGAGTTAGATTAAATCGATTGAATCGATAAAGGTACTAATGGTATATTTATGAGTTAAAGTTTTGGAGGGTGCGGAAAAAGAAGGGATTGAAGAGTGACTCAATTTTATTTTTTAAGCTATTTTCTCTATTTTTTTTTTAAATTTTAACTTATAAACACACCCTAAAAGAAAAAAGGTCTTTTAATAAGAATTTTTTTATTTTTAAAACTTAACCCTAAAACATTTAATTAAATAGCCAAGACAGCTCTTACCTTAATTCTTTTTAATTCTATAATTATTGAATATAAATTATTTTGATTTTAAGCATTTTTTTTTTCAACATTAGATTTTTTTTTCCTTGTTCTTATTCTTTAAACCCAATATTAAGTAACGATATTTATAAAAATTCTTAAAATATTTTAAAAACTAAAAATAAATTTTTTAATATTTATAAGAAATGAATATATACGTTAAAATATTTATAAGGACTAAAATTTAAAATAATAGGGACAATAACCAAAAAAAGGGTGAAAATTAAAATAACATATATTTAAGTTTTGAATTGATTAGAATTTATTAAGAAATATAAAGAATAATTGAATAAATAGAAAATAAGGTTATTTATTTAAAAGTTAAAATAAGAAAAATACTGTACAATTAAAAAGAACTGACAAAGTTTTTGCACAAACTAATGATAAATATTAAATAAAATAAAATAATGCAATTTATTTACTTATTTATAGATTAATAACCATATTATAATATTTTTATAAATAATATTATATTACTCTAATGAAAAATCTAACAACAAAACTTTAACTATTTAATATTTAAAAAAAAAATATGCAGACTTTAAATGAGCAGCAGGACCATGCACCCCATTTTGTTCTCTACTTCTTTATCATTTCTTTCATCTAGCATAGGGCCATCACCATCAATATCTCACCACCTCATCCGTTTATTTATTTATTTATTTTATGCATATGAGCTCCTAATAGAGTTAGTAAATAATGATAAGAAGAGATGGATAAATAGAAAATTGAAACCCCAACTCGCCATAACACTCCCTCAAGACAAGAGTGTAGTATTAGTTGAGCTATAATCCATCGGCCATTTTTTTTATTTTTAAATGAGAAATATATTAGTTTTATGTTATGAGACAGTTTTAATATTTTTAAAAAGTAACTTATAAATAACTCCTATATTGTTTGAAATAAAGTTCAAATAATTGAGCAAATATTAAATTTGATCAATTTAAATTTTTTTGTCTCATTTTATTATATTTACCTTTCACATTATTTGTAAACTTTTAACTATATATATATTTGTTTTACATTTCTAATGCAAATACACAAATTCTTTCAATTTTTTTTAAACAGCAGTACTTAATGGTACAAATACATTTTTGCCAAAAAAGTGCGAATGGTATAAGAGTTAATGATAGAAAAATAACGTAATATGCACATGTTTTAAAAAAAGGCAAAATGCAAGGCAAATACCCCTATATTTTTTATTCATATGCCATTTAACGAGCAAAATTTCGTGCTATTAATCATTATTTTTTAAAAAAAGCTCTAATTTCTTACTTTTCGTCTAACGTTTAGAGTCAACAAAAATCTGAAACAAATTGGGTCTAAACTAAAATAATAAAATTTTTACATTACAATTTATGCATAGATAGAACTATTAATTTGAACCCCAAATGATTAAAATATTGATAATTTAAATTTTAAAAGATATTTTATTAATCCATGGTACTTTAATGATGAATTCTATTATTACTAATAAATTTTGTTAGTGTTAATAAAAGATATTTTAAAAATTAATTTGTTAATAAATTAATTTTTTAATATTAATTGGTCAATGTATTAACTATTTTAAGAATTAATTTATCAGTGCATTTATTATTAGAATGTCACATAAAAAAATAGTATCTTTTAAAGAGTAAATTATCAATATTTTAAACTTTTACGGGTAAATTGATAGTTTTCTCTTGTGATTTAGAAAAGTTAAATGTTATAAATAAATTTTATGTAGAAATATTAAAAATAATCAAAAGAACAAGATTATTTATATTTTTCCTTTTTAAAATTATAATTGACTTTTCGTAATAGGAAAAGATAATATTTATGCCGTGCTAACCTGCACTTATCTTTTTCACTCTGCTAAGATTAACTTTTTCTCACATCATAAAAATAGTAAAAAAAATTTGTATTGTAAGTTTTTTCTTGGTCAACGGTATTGTAGGCCTTAATATAAGAGAAATAATATGTGAATTTATTTTTTTAAAATATTATATTAATTTATATTTTATTTATTATTAAATAAAATATAAATTTAATTTAAATAAAATTTATATTTTATCTAATAATAAATGAAATATAAATTAATATAATATTTTAAAAAATAAATTTACCAAAGGTTTCTACTTCATGTTGACTCGGATTGCCTCTTATCAGAGAGCTTTTGGCCTTTTCGTATTCATATCTTAACCTTTTCTAGTGACGTGATACTCATTTATATCTTTGCTTCCAAGTAACATATCATTGTTGGACACGGTAATCAATTAAAATGTGCAGTTAATTAATGCTTATATAGTACCAATTAGGGTGGAATATTAACTTTTAGGACCAAGACGCAAATTTGAAACTCGATAACGAATTTTTTATTTAAAAAAATTGCATAATTTTTGTATTTCCATGGTCAAACAAGTACTGATTGTCTGGGATATATAAGATTCGAATAGATTTAACCTATAAAAATATATCATCATTGTTATATAATAATGTTTTAATGTCCTCAATTTTTTTTCTCATGTTAAATTTACATTAATTATATGGGTTTTGAAATAATTCAAGGATAACTTTTTCACCATCAAAGCTCAGGTCTCAATATTTTGAACTTAAATATATTTAATAGGCTTCAGTCTTGTAATAAGGGTTTGTTTAGAAATCAAAGTTATATTTTTAACCTTTTGTCCTATTTGACCATACATATTATTACTTTTTAAAAGATCATTTTTAATATTTTTTGAAAAGTTAAAAAATTTAGCTTCTCAAAATACACTTTTTAAAATATTATAAATAAGCATTTTTATTATTATATATCTAATATAAAATAATTTATTCATAAATTACTTTCACATAAATACTTAAATAAATTAGTTACCCAAATGGACCCTAAATCAATATATAAGCATACTTTATGCATCTATAAGCATACTTTATGTGACTTAGGACCCATTTAGCACGTTTGATAGTATAAGACCTGATAGGATAATAGCAGATAGTATAAAGTCTGATTATATAAGACCTGATAAAAATTTAATACTATGCAGTGTTTGGTGTATCACTGTATAAGATATTGTATTATATACAATATAACCGAAAAAAGAGATTATAATAAATATAATTTTTGAATATTAAATTTAAAATTTAAAAATTAATATAACTATTTAAATATTTATTATAATTGTTTTAGCTATTTTTTATTATATATAAATATAATTTAATATTAAAAATTATTTATTTATTTTTAATAGTTTTTCATAATATAAAAAGTATGAGAGAGAGAGAGAGAGAGAGAAATATAGAGAGAGGTTTTATAAATTAAAATTTAAGCAAACCTAATATCATATTCTTATATTTGGTCGTATTTTTTATTATATATAATTAAATTTATATTAAATATTATTTATATATTTTATTAATAAATTTTTATTCTTATATTTTTATGTTAGTTTGAATAGTTATTTTACAATTATTATTTTTTAAAAACATTTATTTATTATTAAATTTTTATTAAATAATAATATTTTTTGTTTATATGGCTTTTATTTTTTATTATTTATTTAATAATTATTTTTATTTTAATAAAAATATATTAAAAAATAAAAAAGTAAAAGAATCCTTATACGTCAACAGCTAATCAGGCCTAATACAGCGTCTCTAGGCTGAATTAAGTTATCCATCATTTTAACGTATAAAGGAGGTTTAATAGATAAACTTATACAATACGTTGACTGTACCAAATAATGGATAATGTTATAATATATTGTATTATTTTATCGTATCATACCTAATACAGCATGACAAACACACCTTTATAATATAGTTATTGAACTTAGTTAGTCACTAAGTTAATAAGTATTTATTGCCACCATTTAATTGCTTCTACGGTTCGATATTTTTTTTCTTTAAGCAAGATATTTTAGAAAAAAAAAGTTATAAAAGTCTTATCATATAGTTAGTAAACCTAATTTAAATCAAATTAATTAAGATTTAATAATTTCTGAATATTAGTAGTTTTAACTAAAATAATAAATATTTATATTTTCTTCTATATTGATTTAAAATCTTACATACAAAAAAAAAAAATCCATCAACTTAAACACTAATTACCTAACTTCTCATAACTTTTTTCTTTAATCATGATATTTTGAAAAGAGAATTTATTTTATATTATCAACTAATAGAATTTGATAAAAATGTTAAATCATGATTATTACCCATCATAATTTGTTATTTTTTAAAATTATATCGGTTGATAACGTAACTTTTTTTTATACCGACAATACATAAATATTAATCTCTTCTAAAAATATTATTGTAAGACTAATTATTTGACATTGCAGTAATTAAAACATTATCTCAACAAATTATTTTATCTAAAATGACAATTAAGAATATTGCACCTCATATAAAAATGTCTATTAATGCTCTTGGACATTTTTTATGAATTATTTTTATTGAAAAAAAAATGCTTTCTCAACCTCATAATGCAAACGTAAATAAGAGGATTCCAGGCTTTCAGCGTTTTGAAGCCTATATAAGCTTGCACCCCCCCCCCCCAAAAAAAAAATGACTGTATAAGCTACTATACTCGAAATATTGTTAAATAACAAGAAGATAGTTTATGACCATACGTGCCACAATCTCATACTCCATAACCACCGAAAATTAATAAACGATCTCTTATTCCAAAGTTATAACTTGCAGCAAGCCATCCTTATAACACAAATACAATAAATCGAAGCGAGAGACGATGGTTTTTCATTTCAAAATTCAATGGAAACCAAAAATTTCAGTGATAATGACATTGCACCTCACGATTTCACGTTGAGAATAGTTAAACGTAAAAAAAAAACTCAAGAACAGCGAAAAGAAGAATGGAATGATGACAGGCAGGGGTCTTCATTCCATGGTTGGCGCCATCTGATCCATGGTCTGTCTCTAAAATTTTGCACAATGTTATTTAACTATGTCAAACGTGTGATTCACGAGTTCCATTATTCGCAATCTTCGCCATATTTTAGACTTCCTTAACCATATATTTCCATATTCAAACATATGAGTAGAATTACAGTGGATCAAATTTTAACTCGCGTGCAATAAACAGAATTGGATAAAATTTCATACCAAGTAATTAACAGTGTGATATTCCATTAGATTGTAGTCCTTTACAATTACACCTAGTATAATACTAAATTGTACAAATCTATAAGTACAATTTTACTTAAATTCTGTGATATATACTGTAAGTGAAAGAGTATTAAAATTTAAAATATTTAAATATATAACTTTAATTTAATATTTAATACAAAAGCTTTTCATATTTTTATCCAGTTATATATTGTAACATTAACAATTTTTAATTTAACGTGCATATAAAGATTTAATAACAATTGTTCTCATATTTGTTTAGGGTTTTAAATACAATATTGTAACCAAGAAAATCGATCGTTAGGCTTATATTATACATAAGAAACTATGGGTATACAATTAATACAAGTTGGTTAATGAATTGAGAATTGATAAAATAGCAATATAGTAATGATATCTTATAGTATAATAATAATCAAATTTTAAAAATATTTTATAATAATTATATTGAACTTATTTTCATAAGAAAAAGTATAAAGAAATACTTTGATTTCGATGTTTTATAATAGATCATTTTTATAGTATCAGCTACATATTGAGAAAGCCCTATACTAATACTCTTTTTATTTTTAGAATAAATAATTTTTTTAGTCATAACGCTTTAAAGTTGATATAAATTTAGTTATAGAATAATTTTTTACATCAATTTAGTTCTAATATTTTGAATTTTGATATCAAGTTAATCTTACACCCATAACTTGATGAAAAATTTGATATTATGAAAAAAATTTAAAACTAAATTAATGTTAAAATTCAAAGCGCAAGAACTAACTTGATATCAAAAAAATTTTTAATACTAAATTGATATCAACTTTAAAATATTAGAACTAAATTAATGTCAAAAAAAATTTAAGATCAAATTGATACCAACTTTAAAATATTAGGACTAAAAAAGTTATTTATTCTTATTTTTATAAACTGATTTGTAGAATAGTAGAATTACAATCTTAACTATAAATGACATTTGAAATGAAAAATTGGAACGAAAGAAGTTTAATTCAAAATCCAAATCGTAAATTGAAGCCCAGTTCCAAGCGTGGACATAAGTGAAAGAGCAAAAGACCAAGTAAAAAGATATTCAATTGTTGATGCAGGTTAATTAAAGGCAGCGTTTTATCTTTAAGAAACCTAGTGTGATGTGACACACCTTTTAAATGAGAAGATAAGAAGAACACCAGCAATATTTCTATGAATTTAAAAAGCAAACTAAATTGTTTGACCAAAAAAATTGGTTAAAGTCCCTAACTTTTATATCCATTATCATAGAATCCAATGACAGCGAGAGAATTTACCAGTGAAGGACCAATCGTAATGCTTTAAATTGTTTTCCTTTGTTTTGGTCATTTGGTGTATTGGGTTCATGAAACTAAGCTGGTACAAATATATTTGTCCTGTTTGACATATATACCTTCTCCCATTCTTTTGATTCTCCATACAATTTAGTTTATTAATAAATGCAAGAACGGCCTTTTATTTTTAGACCATAGGTATTTTTACATGTCAGCACATTTAAACCCTTATAAAATTAATCATCATTCAATTATATAATCTTTTCATAAGAATTATTTTCCTAGAAATAGAACTTACATCCTCTTTTTGGGGTCAAAATCACCTACGTCCTCTTCAAAAGTGACGATTTCTATGTATGCTTAAATCTTAAGAAAGTTCGATTATTATTATTTATTTAAAATATAATATCGTCATCGGAACTACCATTTGAAATCCTAAAACCATAAGGCGAAGGCATCCATTACTAAGAAATCAAATTGCGTGCATGTAATGCTTTTGATTCCGTCGAAAGTCCAAAAGCAAAAGTGAAAAAGGCAAAGGTAACAAAAAACCATTATAATTCTGTCGTCTTTTCGAAAGTTAAAGGCTGTGTTCATATGAAGTTTATTTTCTTTTCGTTTGGGTCAATAATAAAAGAAGAAAATGGATCCATCGTGCTTTTCAGAAAGGTCATCAAAGGTGATTCAGCATGGCAGAAAGGCATGTGGGTATCTTTGATGTCCATTTTGCTTCATACTTTCATCATCCGCATCAACTTCTAACTTGCGAACTTGCAAATTCCAACCATCCGTGTCTTTGGCATTTACACTTGAGTTTTTCTAATTATTTATTTATTATTATTATTGTTTTGTGTCTGAATTAAGAAACACAAAACTTTCAGTATGCCATTTTTTTTAATAAAATTACTAAATTATACCCGTATGATTCAAGATAATTTTAATTTAAGACCAATCCCTGAGTTATAATTGTCAAATATATATACTATGCTTTTTATTTTTATCATGAGCGGCTCATTTATTGAAATAATTGAAGCAATACTGGTACATAAAAATTTTGTGAAATAAAGATAACACATCTCATGATAGTTATTTGGAATGCACTGTAAATGCTATAAGTGTTGCCATCACAATTATTAAAATTGTTAAATTGATTTTTCAAAATGTTTGGTGGATTAACAATCACTAGATATATAGTTGATCATAGTTATCTGAGAACCAAATTGTAAACCTGAATTATGAAATGAGAATTATAATAATTATATGACATACTTCATCTTTTATTTGATTTTTAATGAAAGAAATATGCCAATGCATTGATTTTAACTATAAAATTAAGGTGGGATATGTCAGTAACTCAAATATCTTTTATCTACGTCTCACAACATATTGTCCACTTGTGCTTCTTCTATTTATTTTTTCCTTAAGAAAAAAAAACATAAAGCTTAAGTTTATTTTTAAAGCATGTTTTTATTGTCTAACGAAGGAAAAATGTCTCTCGCTCGAATGCCATACAATAATACACCAACTGTCAATGTCTTCAAATGGAAAGGCCGAAGTTGGAAGTTGAAAGTTGAAATGTTATTCCGATAGGACATGGGAATTGGGAACTTGACTAAAGATAACATTCCCTACTTTTATGTAGCACGCTCGCCTAATAAAACCATTTAATAAATAATTGTGGGTCAAAAATGGTCCGTTTCACATCAAACTCGGAAGTATGGCTCTAATCACCATCATATTTTGGTAATGGATCTTTTAATTAAAAATTTTATATGACATAATTATATATTAATTTTTATTATTAATTAAATATCTTTATAAATTTTATATTTGATCTCATATTTTTAATTAATAATAAAAATTAATACATAATTTTATTGCATAAAATTTTTAATTGAAATGATTCATTTCCATCCAACTTTATGGGCCGCAAGCATTTCAACTTCAAGTCTTTTAAATATAATAAAAGGAATAGTTCATAACTAATAAGACATAAGATAAACTATGTTATATACATGTTATTTCTTCAATGGCCCTCCAATATTCAGGTAACAGATAATGAGGGGGCTCTAAGGGATAAAGTTTTTATCATTTTCATTCCGTTTTGTTTTTTAATTTAGAAACACACTTTTTAATTATCTTTCTAATTGTAGCTTCATAGTTTTTTATTCTATTTCGTGCAAGGACGAAATAAGATGTGCGTAGTGACTAGGCTGGAATGCTCAAAAAGTAAGACTTCTTATCAGATGTATTATTTTCAAAAGGAAAAAAAAACTCATGAAATAAATAATTAGAGATTTATCTTTATTAACACTTTGTCTTCAGGGATAATTTCGTTTGTTTGATCAATTTTCCTTTTCCTTATTCAACCCCGACATTATTAGCCTCTACCCAACCAATGTAGAGTGATTAGAAAGGGTTCTATCTCAATGTCCATAAAACAAATTATCCCACATCTACAATTTAGACAATTATACTTTTACAGAATTATAGCAAATTTCACAACTTCTCATGATCTTCATAACTCAACATTAAAAGTTATTTCACTTAAGAATCCTATGTAAGTACTTAAATACGCTAAATTACATGCCTTGTTTGGTTAAGAAAGCCAGCAGCTAATTAATTCCCTTTTATGCCCCCTATTTGTACTTGCTTATTGTTATAGACGAACAGATGCTATCGTTAAAGGAAGCCTAGAAGATTTTGTTCATTACTCAATCGATGAAAAAAAAAATGGTTTTATTCAATGAGAATAGACAAGCTAGTCTTCCCAAAGAAAAAAATATAAATACAAATTAATCAAACTTATAATATTTATTGGAACTTATCGCAGCCAAATACTTCAGCAATCGAGTTATTCGTTGACAACCAGTGCAACATTTTAATCAACCGAAGTTTGATTAGACATTGACTATCTCATATTTCATTTTGTAGTATTGAAACTTCTATATTTCTCATTCCTTCCTTTGTTTAGGAATTCGACATTTTCCAATGAGTGATATTCATCACTGTATCCTCCATAAGTCAATGTGAAAGTCTTCGATATTCATCGGAGGGGTTGATTTTAGGCGACATGGCGACATGGAAATGACCCACTTTGCCTGTCATCATCGTTACTTTTTCTTTTTCCATTCTATGATTCAATCATCTTCATTCTGATTCAGTACTAGAGAGAGATTGGAAACAAAGTTTGGAGGTCTATGGTCATGTAAGTACACACGGACGAATGCACGTTGTAAGAAGCAAGAGTATAATACTTCTATTTAACATTTGTGAATTGGAGTAGTCGTAAATGTACAAAAGCACTAAAATACATTCTTACAATTAGTCAACAAATTTATCCTATATATTTTTATAAAGTACCAAATCATAATTATGATAATACTAGCAAATTCATAGGCACTTCCGTGTCTGTCAATTTGCATTTATTATTATTTTTAAAATAAGGATGTAGTATTTGAGAAGGAAAAGGTTATTTAAAAAAAGAAAAAAACTCAGCACTTGAAAGAAAGTTGAAGGAGTTATTATCAATGTGGAAAGTTATAGGAGTTATTATAGGATATTTAAGAAAGTGAATAAAAGTAAAATAAGAAATAAAAGTATGACCAAAAAGTAATTAAAGTACTTCAAAAGCTTTATATAATGTATAGATAATGAAACGAAATGTCTCAATGATATATATCGACTGTACTTATTATTTTTAGAATAACTGATTTCAAGGTACAAATACATTATATAACTTCAAAATTTTATATTTTATTATATCTTATTTTAAAATTTTTTGATATAAGAAATTAATAGAAACTATTACACCTTTCTAATTTAAACATTATAATTTGTCAAAAAGATGTTCAAAATTATATTAAAATTAAAGCAAATTGCTATTTACAATTCTTTTACTTATCTTTAGCATGTATATTGTAAAAAGGGTATATTTGAATATAAGTATCATTTATATCAAATGTATTTTGAATATAATTCATCAGTTTCTTATTATTAGTATTAAGATATTTAATTTAATATTTTATAATTATTTTTTTAATAGATAATACTCTGAATTTAATTTATATATATTAATAATATAAAAAATTATATTATTATCTAATTATATGATATCATATAAATAAATATATATGACCTTCATCTTATTACTCTAAAAATTATACATATGAGATAATGTAATTAGATAATAGGATAAAATAATTTTATATTTTTAATATATATAAATTAAATCCTAATACTTTATAAATTTTTTTAAATGTATAAAATATAAGCAAGCTGTTGGGGGGAGCGAGACCGCCCCGCTACTGGTCCAGGTCAAGCAAGGTCTACGCTGTAGTGTAGCGGCACATACTTGACTTTGTGTGGGCCCTCATACGAGTCTAGCCACGGCCACGGGTCCCACGCACCACCAGAACGGCCGTGAACTCTGGAACCCTGAAAAGTCGCAACCTCTGCCATGTTCTGCTACTAGTGGCAACACCACTCCAAATGGTATCCAATAGCGTATTAGAGTAATGCTCTTAACAAAGTAATAACAGTATTCACTACAAAAATTTAAATCTATTAATCAATAGGCCGTATTACAAATGTCTGAACAAGAATTTGTTTATTCAATTAACATTACTGCAGTAACATTAGTTGATGTTGTTGAGCGTGGATATTTACTAAAAAAAATTGGATACTCTAACTGAAAGGGAAAAAATATATTTTCTGCATTTTTTATAACTTATCACATCACTTATTACGTTAAGAAAACAATAAAAGTGAGACGATAACGTACTACAAAACTGATATATTAAAATGTAAATAAAAACACATTTTTTTTTTAATGAGAGCATGTAAGGACTATCCCAAAAAACAATAAATGAGAGCATATAAGAATATTTTGTATGATTTAATATGAATTTAATATTTGGTTATGTACTTTCCTTTATTAGTAGGGGTAGGCTTGTAGCGATTCGCGATACGAACGTTCTATTTTGTTACGGTCTGCTCTAGGCAGTAGTGACTGAGAGTGTGAGCCTTCTGTGTTGCGTTCTGCCATTTTTATGGTTACTCGTCACAGACTCAGAGCAAAGCTTCGCACGTTAGAAAATGGAGGAGAGTATGGTACTCCTCTTCCTGTCCTCTCTCTCACTCGCACTGCTACTCCTCTCGCCTTTCTCATCTGCTCAGATGCAAGGTACATCTTTCTTCCTTCTTCTCTTCGCTCTCTCTCTCTCTCTCCCTCTCTCTCTGGCTTCCTTCTAGTTTCTTTCTTCTCTCTCTCCCCTACTATAAGCTTCTTCAGCTCTAGCCGCTGATGCTTCAATAATCGTCGTCGTGGTTCTTGTGTTTGTTTGGTTAACAGTATACTACTTCTTTTCCGTGCCTATCCTGTGATCTAAGATGTTCTTTCGATTGAAATCTGCATTCCAAGAACCTCTTAGCAATTCCTTTTCATTTCTGAAAATTTGACTCGTTTTGTGTGTATGCTCAAATCATGCGGAACAAAATGAGATTATTCACCATCCTGTTTTTAAAGAGACAATTAGACTGTAGTTATTCAGCATGCTATGCTTGTTGCATAGCGCGTAAATCAACGATAAACAAAATAGCAAAAAGACTAAGATCTAAGCTTTGATGTTGTTGATTCATGTCATGCGAGCTCAGTAGGTGATGAGGGAGATCAATTATGATCAAGTTATAGGATGGCTTAAGGAGTCTTCTTCTTCTATGAATTTTTAATAAGCTTTTTACAAGACTCAATTGCTCTGATTTTTCTTTTTTTTTAATAAACTAACAAGTAATAATTAATCTCTTGGATCTTCTGTAAACTATGTGATTTGTTTAGTTAGTTAAGTTTGCATTATTAGAGTTTTGGAATTCGATTTGTAATTAATTCAGTCCATCTAGGCTATTATTTAGTGACAAAATAATTCATCTTAAGCAGGTTTTGTGAGTTTGGACTGTGGAGGTACAGAGAATTTCACTGATGAGATTGGTCTTGAATGGACTCCTGATGAGAAGGTTCCTTATGGAGAAGTAAGCACGATATCAGTTGCAAATGAGACACGGAGGCAATACACGACACTTAGACACTTCCCTGGTGACTCCAGGAAATACTGCTACACACTTGATGTTGTCAGCAGGACAAGGTACCTACTGAGGGCCACATTCTTGTACGGAAACTTTGATAATAACAATGTTTATCCCAAATTTGACATTTCTGTTGGGGCTACACATTGGTCTACTATTGTTATATCTGATGCGAACCGTATAGAAATGCGAGAGCTTATGTTTTTGGCTTCAAGTCCTACTGTGAGTGTATGCTTATCGAATGCAACAACTGGGCAACCGTTCATATCTACGCTTGAACTCAGGCAATTCAATGGCTCAGTTTATTATACACAATATGAGGAACAGTTTTACCTCAGTGTCGCTGCTAGGATAAATTTTGGCGCAGAAAGCGATGCTCCAATCAGGTATGTTGCTTCATAGTCTGTTCTTTCACAAATTAATCTTCTAACGAGCATTTTCTTAAGAGCGTGTCTGTGTGAATGCTATGGATTAATTCTGATGCGTGCATGTTCAATGAATCATATGGTTCCAACTGTTTGAAAAAAACTTCAATACAAAGACAGAACACTTCTATGTGGATATCTGTAATGCCTAATTTGTTGTCAAATTCACTCTATAAAATCATAGATGTTGATTGTTTGTAACCGTTTTCATAACAAAGGATTCGTTCACGTATTATTTAGATGAATACATGCGTACTCTTCCTGTCATTAAAGTAGTATATATTTCTGCGTTTCAGGTATCCCGATGATCCTTTTGATAGAATTTGGGAGTCAGATTCCGTGAAGAAAGCAAATTTTCTTGTTGATGTTGCGGCCGGAACCAAGAAAATTTCTACCAAAGTACCAATTGATGTTAACAGAGATGAAATACCACCTGTGAAAGTGATGCAGACAGCCGTAGTGGGTACAAATGGCTCGCTAACTTACAGGTTGAACTTGGATGGTTTTCCTGGTTCTGGTTGGGCATTCTCCTATTGTGCAGAAATCGAAGATTTGGGTCCAAATGAGTCCAGAAAATTCAGGCTAGTACTTCCAGGCCAGCCTGATATTAGCAAGGCTGTTGTAAATATTGAAGAAAATGCCCAGGGGAAATATCGCCTTTATGAGCCAGGATTTACCAATATAACCCTACCCTTTGTGCTTTCTTTTAGATTTGGAAAGACCTCTGATTCTTCCAAGGGACCTCTCCTAAATGCCATGGAGATAAATAAATATTTGGAGAAAAATGATGGCTCTATAGATTGTAAGTCAGCTAAGAAGAAGCTACTATGACTGTATGATATGTTGTTTGACTAACTTGCAACTGTGTAGTTTAATAAGTACGTCTTATGCAAAGTGTTATAAGTTAATTTTTCTTTCTTTCTTTTTCCCCCCCTTTTTTTGAAGCATTAGAAATTTAGAACTTATTTATTAATTGGATTGCACGTTTTGCAGTAGCAGCTATTTCTGGTGTACTTTCACACTACCCTTCAGCAGACTGGGCGCAAGAAGGAGGGGACCCATGTCTGCCTGTTCCATGGTCATGGGTCCGCTGTAACTCAGATCCTCAACCAAGAATAGTTTCAATGTAAGGGTTAATCTTTTTTGAGGTTTTAATTTTCTTTATATGTGGATTCATTCTCTTTCCTCCAAAGAGAAAAAGAGAAAAGAAAAGGCAGTTTGCTTCTGATAAAGAATGTTCCATTGCATGTTTCAAAAGAGAAGTTGAAGTGAACTTGTTATAGTTACTTTGTGTTCGTGATGGTGGCAGCTTGTTGTCCGGTAAAAACTTGACTGGGAGCATTCCTCTGGATATCGCGAAATTGACTGGTCTGGTTGAACTGTAAGTTTTGTCTTGCTTTCTAATTTCTATGAAATGAATCTGCTGATGTCTCATGTTTGGTCCATCACTTATCTTGTGGTAGTGGAATAATTTAATTCATGGATGCAGATGGCTTGATGGAAATATGTTGACTGGCCCATTACCAGATTTTACTGGATGCATGGACTTAAAGATCATGTAATATATCGTTGATAATTTCTTTCCATTGTCATGCTATGTAGCATTTGGTTAACTGCAATATTTTCCTCTTGCAGTCATCTTGAGAACAATCAGTTGACGGGTGTGCTCCCAAAATCTTTGCTGAACCTTCCAAATTTGAGGGAGTTGTAAGCTATCTGGAACTTGTATATAAGTTGTTTTATTAAAATTGGGCATTGGTATGCCTTTGATTAGATAGGATATATATCTATAGGATATATATCTCCACTAAGACCACTAAGATGGGTATCTTTTTGTCAATGACCCTGAGACTGTAGTCATGTTTACACAGTGCTCAAGTTATTATGCTTCATACTTTTTGTTTTATTTTGATATATTTAAATAATGTTTATGATCCTCGCAGGTATGTGCAAAATAATATGTTATCTGGAACAGTACCATCAGGTCTTTTGAGCAAAGATTTGGTTTTGGAGTGAGTACCATTTTTTCTTGCTAACTTAAACATAAGATGAATCCATGCGGCATTTTATTTTTCTTTGATGGTGAAATCATGCAGCATAACTCATGAGAGTGTGGAGGTAATATTGGCGGGTGGCATCTAACAGGATAATTGATGAATATTTATTTACACAAGATATGGTGAATGCTTTTTGAATGTCCTGTCTTGTTCAGCTATTTTCTTTGTCCTATTCTTTGCATGGCTCGTGTTAATACCTGTTAACTGTTTACACTATGAGATAAACTTGGCTGCTTTATAACTAGAAAAGCTAACTATCCCGGTCTTAACAGTGAAGTAGAAGATTAGTTGGGTATTTATGACTGTAGAGTGTAAAAGTTTCAGAAATTCCGAAATACAAGCTTTTTTCCTCTCTTCAAATTTTTAATGTATTACCTGACACTAATTGTTCCTTCTGGCATGGCAATGGACCAACTTTCAGTTATGCTTTCTCACCCCACTCTCTCGTTTTTATTTTGCTCTTTTCATATTTAGCCTTACCTATTTCTCTCGATATTTTTTATATAATCTTTTGGTTTCTGTCTTTCGGCTGGATAAATCATGTTGCTTTGACTGCTCAATAAACAATGTTAATATCTGTCAGCGATTCAACCTAGTAATATTGGATACGACATTCTGTGTTTAGTATATAGTTTGGCATGAATGCTATTACTTCCTTGTGATTAGTATATTTCTTCCAGAACATCCTTTATTCTTATGTCCCAAATTTTCTAATTACCTCTTCGTTATATGTACATGATAACGACTATCTTTTTATTTCCGTCTTCAACAGCTACTCTGGAAACATTAATCTTCATAGAGGAAGCAGAACAGGGAGCCGAATGTACGTTATTATTGGTTCCACCGTTGGGGCTTCTGTTCTACTCTTGGCTACTATTATATCTTACTTGTTTATGCGTAAAGGAAACAGAAGGTATTTTGAGCAAGGTAGGATTCTAAAGCAAAAGCATTCATTGTGTCTGTTAGAGATTTGAGTTGGTAAAACATGATTTACTTGTTTACATTCTTCATAGACCACATCGCTTCTCTCCCTACTCAAAAGCTGGCTTCTTGGAAAAGTGATGATCCTGCAGAAGCTGCTCACTGCTTCAGTTTTTCTGAAATTCTAAATGCTACAAATAACTTTGAGAAAAAAATTGGTTCTGGGGGTTTTGGAGTTGTATACTATGGGAAACTGAATGATGCAAAAGAGATAGCTGTAAAAGTTCTGACTAATAATTCCTATCAAGGCAAGCGAGAGTTCTCCAATGAGGTATATATCCTGCATTAACAAACTTCTCTATGCATTCCAGCATTGCACTATCATTTTGCTTTAGTGACATTTTATTTTAGTTTTATGATATTCCCTCCCCCTCTCTCTCTCCTTTTCTTTTATTTTGTTTCACGGGTGTAAACAGATTTATCAATAATTGAAGTAATGCATGGACCAACAGAAAATTGTTGCAGTGTTCCTTTAAGAAATAAAAGCTGGTTGGGGTCTTGTTAGCAGAAACGTTTTAAATCTTAGTTAAAAACAAACAAATGGATGAAGGTAATGGTGGCTACTCATTCATTAATAATCTTAAAACAGCTTATCTCCAAAAATAACAATAATAAACTGTTATCTAGAATCCTGTTGATGAAGAAGGAAGAGGATTGCCCTAGCGAAAGCTTCAGTTGTGGCATTTTTTAATATATTATCCTATAGACTGTTGGTTCATAATTGGCTACATGCTTTTGCAAAGTTGCATGAATTATGTTATGTTCACTGAAATTGCTAGGAGAACATCAAAACACTGCACCTGTCTTCCAGAAGTATATCCAAACATTTCAGGGCAATTATAAACACAAGCTGATGCATAGACATCCATTACCAAGCCTTTCTAGTGAGCTACTCTAAACAACACAAGATTCGCATTACAAAATTTTGGCTTTCGGACTACAATAAAGTGGGACCATGGATTTATTTGTAGCTCTATTCGTCTTTCCTTATTCTACAAAATGAAATCTCACGTGGTCGGGAGCAATAATGAATATAGCATTGTCTCTTGGGGCTTGTTTGGGATGCTGTGAGGATGGACATTTACGAGGGAGGAATGAAGTCATGGGTAGGTCTAATACATTGTTTGAGAAGCCAAGAAAATTAGAACAATTGGAACAAGGAGAACATTTCACCTTAATTCCACAAATCCAGCCCCTCCAAAAAAAAAAAAAAAAAAAAACGGGAGGAAAAGTTGAGAGAAAATAAAAATGAGCATGTGATATTTTCAAGTAGTTATTTTAACGGTGAATAAGAATTGCAGTTTTCTCTTCATTGTCTTTGCCATTATTTATATAAATAAAACTGGGGAAATTTAACAAAATTTTGTCTACTTTCTCTCTGTTATTTTCTTTGCATTTTCTTCCTCGCCTAGTTTTGTTATAGTAGATAAAATTAGTTGAATGTTCTTATTAAACTGTGTTATCATTGAATTGATATTCGTATTATAGTTAATATTTTTCTTTGACCCAGGTGACTCTTCTTTCGAGAATACATCACAGAAATTTGGTACAGCTTCTTGGGTATTGCCGAGAGGAAGATAGCAGTATGCTTGTTTACGAATTCATGCATAATGGAACTCTCAAGGAGCATCTCTATGGTAAGCCTGCATGATTTAAATCAAGGTGCAGATGTCCATATGTTGAATTATGTCTTACTTCTTTTAGGCCCATCAGCCCGTGGACGGAGTATCAATTGGATTAAGCGCCTTCAGATTGCAGAAGATGCTGCCAAAGGTTTATAAATTATAACACTTATGCGTCCTTTAAGATGATAGTACCAGTAACTTTGATCTCTAATTTTCTGATTGAATGGCTCTTCCCTTATCAATCACATGATATTAATTGTATTATTCTCTCGCTTGTTCAGGGATTGAATATCTTCATACAGGTTGTGTTCCTGTCGTTATCCATAGAGACTTAAAAAGCAGCAATATTCTTCTTGACAAGCACATGAGGGCCAGGGTTTCAGATTTTGGTCTGTCAAAACTTGCTGTTGATGGAGTCTCCCATGTTTCAAGCATAGTTCGGGGCACAGTAGGATATGTAGATCCTGAGTAAGGCCTTTATCCATTTTCCATAAATTTGTTGCGTGTTTAATTTTGGATGACTAATTAACTGAAGTTGCCTATGGTCCCCATTAACCTCAAAGCTTGTCATTAAAACTTTTCTTGAATAGGTACTATATTTCCCAGCAGCTGACTGACAAGAGCGATGTTTATAGTTTTGGCGTAATTCTTCTTGAACTCATGTCTGGTCAAGAAGCAATATCAAATGACAGCTTTGGTGTTAATTGCCGAAACATAGTCCAGTGGGTGAGTTTTGATTTCTCTCCAAAGATATAATTTTGAAGCATAAAGAAAGCTTATAATTCTAAAATCCTTTGTAATTTTTTCTGAAATGATTTGTACAGTATTTATTTACAACATTGGAATGATAAATCATAATAACATACAGTAGATTGCATCTGTAAATTTATAAAGTTGTCTGAAAAGATATATAATTCTTTTGGATCTCTCTATTCTATTCCAGCTACTATTAAATTTACAACAATGCCTTGTTATATCTTCAGAGTATGGAGCGACAAAGAACATTGCATGAACTATGTAGATAACTAGATACGTAAGCCTTCCATGTTGTGTTGTATTACCTTCACATCAACTAAATTTTTATTGCCTGTATCGATTGCTTCGCAGGCAAGATCACACATTGAGAGTGGAGATATACAAGGCATTATTGATCCCTTGCTACGGAATGACTACGACCTACAATCAATGTGGAAAATAGCAGAGAAAGCACTGATGTGTGTTGAACCTCATGGACATATGCGGCCGTCAATTTCGGAAGTTCTCAAGGAGATCCAAGATGCAATAGCTATTGAGAGAGAGGCAGAAACAGTAAGAGAAGGCAATTCACGTGACTTGTCAAGAAATTCTTTTCACTCTTCCATGAACTTGGGTTCAATGGATCTAGGTGCAACTGAGAGTTACCTCTCAATTGATGAATCCATTGCAAGGCCTACGGCAAGATAGATCTCTCTCATAAAAACTTACAATATTTTCGTATTTATTTATTTCTTCCTCTGATTTTATTTTTCCTATCTTCCTTTTACTGTGTGGAGGAGGCCTTGTTCATATGCGATCTAAAGTTTGATGCCCCTCCCAACCAAATGAACAATGTGTATGTAATTATGTATATTTGAGTTAATGCGTTCTGAATTAGCAGCAAATGCATCAATGGCATTGTATTGAATTGCCAAAGCAGGTGGCCACATTGTTTTTATTAAGGTATAAAAATATTTCACTTATCTCTATCCAATAATTTAAGCTTGTGGGAAAGATGATTTGTGATATCAAAATTTTTATGCCCAAGTTGTTAAGAGTTTAATTTTTATTTATCTCCACTCTCCTAAATAAAAATTGAATTTTAGCACAAAATATGATAAATATACATAATTCATGCTTCAAGCCCACCCAAAAAAGATTATTGCATAAAAACGCATGTTAAGGTATAAAAGTTGTACATATACCTCAATCCCGCAGTTGAAATTTTCAAGAGAGATTATTCATGATGGTTTTTACATGTAATGGACACTTTTCATTCTTGATTTGCCACGTCTTTGGAGGGCATTGGACGAAAAAAGGGTATTCCTGGCTGCTGGAGCAGGACGTAATCATGTAGGATCTCATTTTTCCTTTTCGTCACACTTGAGTTATGGACACTTAAAAGAAGCGGCGATTATACAATTATCTAAACAAATTTCATTTAATATTGGTTTTAAGTTTTAATAATGAACAATTATTATATCGAAGATGAAATCTACGCATAAAACTGAAGATGATAATCTTTGGTGGGGTCAATTAAGTAAACGCGTTTTTTTTTTTTTTCTACCGTGCAAAAATTGTTCGTATGCCACGACCCAGAAGTATAGATGTGCTTATAAATTAAAGAGAGATGCTATGCAGTAAAAAATTATTTATCAGAAGGGAGTCAATGAAACAGTAGAGTTCTCTTGTTGATCTTAAAATCAATAGCATATAACATCATTTTGATAACTTAATTATGACGGAAAATTGACTCTCTAATATTTTTTTCATAATTGAAATATTCAGATCTCTCTGCATAAGAATTATTATTTCTCCTCTACACACACTGTAGTAATTGCTGGAATACTAATTATTTAATATCTATAAAGTAAATATATTATTTATTACTTATACTTTATGAATGTTACGTAGAGTAAACCTTTTTTTTTTAAAAAAAAAGGTAGGCTCTTGCTGTCAATGGTATTGCTTCATGCCAAATGGATTCAACTAATGTCCTCTCACTTCTTTTTTTCTTTTCACAAATAAAAGTAGGAGCTCAGACCAGAAAGGAAAAAGTAGGAGCAGACGACGTCGTGTGGTGATCAAACCAGCGAACCACCGCCAAAAGCCAAGAGGCACAGCAGGAGGCACCCCACGTGGTCAAATCAAGCACCTTATCAGAATGAAATTCAGCAGCACTGAAATTAATGATAAAAATTAATATATAATTTTATTATATAAAATTTTTAATTGAGAAGATTTATTTTTTTTAATTTTTAATTTATATTTATATTATTTTTATTAGTAAATAAATAGAATTTGATTTTAAAATAATATTAAAATAAAAATATATAATTAGATAATAATAAAAATTTTTATTATATTGATATTATATTAAAATTAATTTTAAATAAAGTTAACTTTTTTATCTTTTCGTTGAGGAGGAGTTAAATGCCTAAACTAAATCCAGAAAAATTAAAAAGAAATAAATAAAAAGTAAAAAGAGAGGAGAGAGCAATAAAAAGGAACGAAGGAAGGGAAAGCGAAGAAGGAAAAAGCGAAAAGGGGGGGCAGTGGCCAGTGAGTGTGTTTGTGTAATAAAAGAAAACGGACGGTGGTGATAGGCTTCATTCTCTCATCTCAATCGTTTCCTTCCTGCTTTCTTCTCCAGCGTCCGATTCCTCTCCCATTCTCACCGGATCTCTCTCCCGCCAAATACAAATTCCATCACATTCCCCAGCCACCCCTCACAGGTATCACAATCATTCCCTCTCTCTATCTCTCTCTTCACTTTCTCTCTCTAGGGTTTCGCATCCACCTTGCACCTAGGGTTTCTGCAAGTTTTCACCATGTCTTTCGTGTTCTCCGATTCATTTTGCAGATTAGGGTTCCGACGACAATGGCCGACGGTCCGTCGAGCCCAGGCGGCGGCAGCCACGAGAGCGGCGATCACAGCCCCCGCTCCAACATCAGGGAGCAGGACAGGTTCCTTCCCATCGCCAACATCAGCCGCATCATGAAGAAGGCTCTTCCCGCCAACGGAAAGATCGCCAAAGATGCCAAAGAGACCGTTCAGGAATGCGTCTCCGAGTTCATCAGCTTCATCACCAGCGAGTATTGCTTTCTTTGTTTCTTTTATTTTTCTTTTTTTGGGTTTTCTTTTTTGATTTTTTTTTTAATTCTTCGATTGTGTGCTTTAATTGCGAGGTTGTTAAATGGTGTAGGGCCTCTGATAAGTGTCAGAGAGAGAAGAGGAAGACGATTAACGGTGATGATTTGCTCTGGGCAATGGCCACGCTTGGTTTCGAGGATTATATTGATCCGTTGAAGATATACCTCACCAGATACAGAGAGGTAATTCTAAATTTTACGGTCCTTTTCTTTTTGTCGAATTTTCAGCTTTACTTTGGGAAGCTTCTCTGGTCCCCCAACAAGCCCTGTTCCGAGGAACATGTGTATGGGGCCCTTTAATGATGTTTTATACAGCATGCTGTTCTGGTTTTCCTGCTGTTAAACTTCGCTTTTCACTCATGGTAATTTCTTTGTTTTTTTTGGTTGATATGGATTTGTCCCTGGGCGATTGGGAATGCTGCAGATGGAGGTAATGTCAAAATCTTTCTTCCTTTGGTTGAACATCTATTCCGCTTTGTAATTGTTTTCGAACTTGTGTGTGTTGCAGGGTGATACCAAGGGTTCAGCCAAGGGTGGAGACGCATCTGCTAAGAAAGATGTTCAACCAAGTCCTAATGCTCAGGTGGAGTACACATTCACACACGTACGTGTTATGCTTAATTGTATTTTGCTGGAATGTCAAAACTCCTAATGTTTGGCATGCTTTGTTGTGAAATTGACAGCTTGCTCATCAAGGTTCTTTCTCACAAGGTGTTAATTACACAAATTCTCAGGTAACACTGCTCCATCTAGTGTGGTATACCTCTTTCTTGTGTGCTTCTGCACTGTCATGTTGAATGCTGAGTGATAAATGAAGATGCTATGGTTGCTGTTTAAATTGATTTGTAACTGCGATATAGACTCTGTTAACATCAAGATCATAGTTACTATGTTTGTAAGCTTTGGCACAGTTATGCTGAACGCAATACGCTATCTTATTAAACATGGTGTACGCTGGGTTATATTAATGTTCATACGTAAGTTCATGGTACATTTTAATATATTAATTAAAAGATTAATTTTAATACATTGTCAGTATAAAAGAGTTTTATATTGTCATTCAATCACATTCTTTTATTTGTAAGACTTTTAAGGTAGTGGGTGGTTGAGTTAAACACTCTTGTTGATAAAATATGATTGGATGTTTATGTAACATTTTTTTACACTACCAGTATATCAAAATTAAATTCATTAATTAATACATTTCTAATATAAATTTGTTAGAAAATCATAAATTAAATATTCTAAAAAAAATAATATCATAATAGATTAGGTGTAATAACTAATAATTTTCTCTTTGGTAATGAGTGAACAATCAAATACTTATAGAACTTCATTAAAAAAAGGGAAAATTGTACTTTACCCCCCCAAATTATAGGTCATATGCACTTTAACCCTTAAACTTTAAAAATGTGCAAATTAACCCCTTGAACTTTTCTGAATGTGTAAATTGACCATTTTGTTAATTTTTGCATTGATTGTTAACAAAAATATCATAAATTGAAGAATGTTTAGGGTATCGGGTTGCACATTTAGGAAAGTTTAAGGTGTTGATTTGCACATAATCCAAAGTTTAGAAGGGTATAGTACACTTATTTTGGCTAAAATGCACATTTGCGGAAGTTCAGGAGTTGATTTGCATATTTTTAAAAATTTGGGGGTTGCAATGCATATAGCCTATAGTTTAGGATAGTAAAGAGCAATTTTCTCTTAAAAAAAACTCAATACCAAAATGTTCAAAAGCCCATCAGCTGATTTCAAATATCAGACTGTTGTCCCCTCTTCTCTTTTCTCTCTTAATTTAAATGATATGAATCGGTGTGGTTTCTAGTTGACAAGGCCCAATAGGGTTTCTTGGATGCTCTCACAGTTCCTTATGATAAAAGGCTCCATCTTTTATGCTCTCTGGTTCTCTATTTTGTCTCACACAAAAGCTATGGCAAAAGCGTTGTTCTTTGCTTTCATTCTCCAGCATCTTTTTCCGTCTTATGTTCAAAATGCTTTAACAAGTTAGTCCACCAAGCTTGGTGATATGGGCTGTGTTCCTTAATTCACCTGATTGCAAAAGTGTCGTTGTCTAGTATGCACAAATCAATTTGTGGTATAAGGGGGTAGGAGCGAATTTGGTAACCATGATCAAGATTGGGTATTATATTAGAGGCATAAACAATATTCTTTTTGACAGAAATACAAGCATGACTCGCTGACACTTCCTTTCACAAGACTTTATAGGTTTAATCCCATATTCCCATTTCCTCTGAAAAGATTTTTGTTGAAGCTTACTTTTATTAAAATGTTCCACACAATGTTGCTTTTGATATCATAAGACATATTGCCTATGAAAGGGTCCATCTTAGAACTAATGCCTGATAATTCTTGACTAAGTGAGCTACTTTCGATTGGTAACTGATAGGACACTGGGCCTTTTATTAATAAGCCTTAGTTAGTTAGAAGTAAGAAGAACATAAAAGAAAGGATTATAGAGGTGGAAATTGAGAAGCCAATAATTGAGAATCTAGAAGAGCAAGGGATCTCTCGAATATCCCTAACCCTTGTATTTTCATATTCAATAATACGTTTCTAAACTAGTTTTATCAACTGGTATCAGAGCCCTAACCAATCCAGGGAAGGGCTTTTCATGGTAGCAACTAAAGCAATGGAGGCAATTCCTGTGTTTGATGGGAAAAATGCACGGGCTTGGGAGTGGGAAGTGTGGATCTTTTCCTTGAGCACAAGAAATTTAGGCATAAGTCACCAAAAGCACACAATTTAGAAAAGGTGGGAGCGGCATTGGGAGGATGACATTACTGGTGGTATGTGCTTTGGAAGATAGAAAACTCAATTGGGAAATGGTGGAAATTTCTAAGGGCATTTGTTGACAAGGAAGAAGAAGCAAAGATTAGGTAGAGATAGAGATGAAAGCAAACAGTTCTTGAAACCTCTGTTCAAGATTTAAAGGTGCAAGGGATTGTGAAGGTGGAAAGAGTGGTGCCAATCCTGCAAGAAATGGTGCAGAAGGATCGAGATGAATTCAACAAGTGGTGGTTAGCAGAGGCTAGGGCAGATAGTGAGGAAGGCAAGGCGGAGCGCGAGCGGCTCTTCGGCCAAATTGCTGAACTTTTGTGGCAAGGCCTGACGTCTCCGCGACAAGCAACAGGGAAACGTGAAAAAGGAACGGGGCAAAGAGTGGCGTGTGACGGTAGCTCCGCTGCATCAAAACTTGAGAGGGCATGCGATAGCCCAAGGGATGATGTCGACGGCGGCGAACATCGATGGTGGCATTAGAGGGAACCATTTCAGGAAGAAAGCACCAGGGGGAGAACAAAAAAGACGAGGGAGCTCAATTCTTTGCGCAAGTCAGTGCGCAAATCAGTGGGGTGCGGTGTGGGTTTGATGACAGCCGGAAAAGTCGGGTTTCACGAGTGGTGGTGCTAGCAGAGTCACAAGTGGCAGTTGGGTTGCTGGGGTGACAGTGGCGCCACTCGAGGTTGGGGGAAAAGCTAGGAGGGAGGGAGAAAGAGGGCATCAACGGCGATGCTGTCGAAGGGAAGGAAAAAGAGGTTAAGACTAGCATAGTAGGTGCTCATGTGGTGGCTGGAACAGCGACTTGGGCAGTGGCGGATGCAGTGTCTCCTACTAGTGGCAATGTGAGAAAGGTGAAGGAATCTAGGGCAACAGTGGGAGGGGGACTTGTTCCAAACATATTGGGCTAAGCCCAAATTATGAGAAAGGAAGGCTGGAAGTTTACTAAAGAAAATCAGGTTGTGATGTTAGTGGGCCAAGTACAAGTCAAGCCCAATTCAATACATCAACTTATTTCTTGATGCTAAGGGCCCAGTACCCCTATGATGTCATACCAATTACACAATGGGATCCTAGATGAAGTTATTTGTGCATCCCTAGTAATAAGTCCTTCAAGGTGGGTTTTCTTGGGGGGAAGGGGGGTATTGATTGGACACTGGGCCTTTTATTAATAGGCCTTAGTTAGTTAGGGATTATAATTAGTTAGTTAGAAGAGTATAAAACAAAGGATTATACAGGTAGAAGGGGTCAGTTGAGAAGTCAGTAATTGAGAATTTAGAAGAGCAATGGATCTCTCGAATATCTCTAACCCTTGTATTTTCATATTCAATAATATATTTCTGAACCAGTTTTATCAGTGGCACAAATCAATGCACCCATTAAAGTCCTTGGTGAAAAGTTGCATAAATTATGGGTTATTGTTTAGGTCCAAAAAGTCTCTCTATCACATTCTCCTCTTGTCTTTTGAGATTCTTTTTGTTTGATTTGGGGTTATTTAATATGTGGTCCATCTGTGAAGGGTAGTTTTTCTGGATTGGTTGGGCACCAAGAGTTCTTGGAAGCTGCTTTCACCCTTGGATTATTTAAATTTTCTTTTACAAAATGGATTAGGAATGAATCAGGTTTCATGGATCCTTTAGTGGTGATTGGCTGGAGGCTTTCTTAGCAGTTTAGACCCCAATGATGCTTTGGCATCTATACATCACTTATGGCTTTGGACTATCCTATTGATTAGTATTAATATATACTTCAATCTTCTGCTTGAATGTCAAAACTCTAAAAGTTCTGGTTTGGATGACTGGAGCTTTACTCCCCACTTTTATTGTTACAGAACCATTATTTTTGGGTTGTGCTTAGCTCATTTCACTTGGCTTTCTTTAGGAACACATGGGAAATTCTTTTGTTGTTTGTTAAAAGATCATGCAGTTTTCCTGGTGGTGAATTTTGGGGAGTGCGATGAATTCATGAAGTATCTTATGCTATAAGATTTCTTGATCCTCAAAAATGTTACAAACGTTGTGAATGCTGGATTTCCCAAGGACTCTAGGGCCATTTTTTTCATAGCTCCTCATAGGTTTAAAAAGCAAAAGTTATTTTTTATGTTGAGAGTGGGTTTTCAGCGCTTGAAGAAGGTAAAAATCTAAGAGTAACTTTTTACCCAATTATTAAAGGTAGAAAGTGGCGGTCTTATATCAAAATAAACTTTATTTGGAGTTGGTTTTCCTTAAATGTGAGATATTAGCCCGGTTAATATTTTGGAATTATGACTCAAGTCCATCATGACAACCCAACCCAAAAGAATAGGTTATTGGGCAGAGAGTCTCATGGATTCAGTACTACATTGAGTATATCTTTACTTGGTGTGGGATGTAACATCACATATCCCTTCTAAAATTGGCATTTGCTATGACGTACTCTGGCTGCCCAGTTATGGTAACTTGTTTTCTGACCCTTGATAGCCCTTAACCTGGTCGCTCCTTTCCAGGTTGCTGTTGCTTTTCCATTGGCTGGTTCTCAATGAAAGCATGGATTATTGTGACCAATGTTCATGTAGTTCTATTGGGTGAGAGTGTCTCATGGTTTAAGTACGCCTATTTTTTACTCAATGTGGGACAGGACAACATTTAGCATGCAAACATTTACCGTGCAACTTTTATTTATGATATGAATGGTTTCCTCTCTGGTTTGTTTGTTACATCTTAGTTTAAGGAATTTATGTTAGCACAAGCAATCAACTTACATGATGTTAATTCTCACTTTTTTTGAATCTTCTATCTCAGGGTCAACATATGATGGTTCCTATGCAAGGTCCAGAGTAGGTATTGAGTCTTTTGATTCTCCTTCAGTGGTTGTCATGTGTGTTTTCAATGCTATTGGAGCTTTAGTAAGTGCCCTCGGCATATTGAATGTATTTTTATGTTATGTGAATACTGACGTAGGAGACGTTGGTTCTTGTGTCCAGATATTTTTTTAAATTAAGGTTTGTATATTATCTTTGGAGTAGAATTATTATTCCAAAGTTATATTGTAAATCTTGGAGCCTTGTTATCTGATTCCATCAGGCGGCTTGGCAAAGACTGAAGAATTTAGGTAACTGATTGTAAGCATAAATTAGTATATTCTTTCCCTTATATCTTTGCACAATAATGGATGAAGATGGTTTCGAGTTTTCCAAATCTGTTTTGTTAAATGTCGTGGGATCTTTGCATCGTAGGAGTAGAGATGGCAGTAGGAGTAGAGATGGCAATAGGTATCCATCAGGTAGGGACCCCCCCCCCCCCCCCCCCCCGGCGGCGGCGGGCAGCCGGGCACTCTGCCCCTTGTCCCAATTTAAAATTTTGTCCTTTGTCCTTTAACCTTGTCTCCATCCCGGTCGTGGTGCTGGTTTCCTATGCTTTGTGAGGATTCAAATTTTTGTAGATATTTGTAGGTTTATATAAAAAAAAATTTAAAAATTTAAATAAAATAATCTTCAATTTAAATAAAATATTTATAATTTATTATAATATTATCTAATACAATATAATTTAAATTAAAAATAAAATATATGATATAAAATTTTTAAAAGATAATTAAAAATATCTAAATCAATACAAATTTCATGATAAGTTTTTCTTTTTTCCTTTAATTCTATATATATATATATATATATATATATATATGAGCATTTAATAGGTCTCTGAAGGGTGGAGATCTCGTCCTCCATCTTCACTTTATGGGAATTTTTCCTCTATCCCTACATAGGAGACTCTTCAATTTAGTTGATTGATATATTGGTTTATTATTACACGTATCTAATGTGAGAATCATTTTTTTTTTCTTGAAAAAAGGTTGCGAGTTTTCGCTGTAGGATGCTTGTGATTGAGGGTGTATTACACCGCTTATGCTATTTAAGAGAATGTGGAAATTGGGAAGATGGAGCAGCACTAAGGTAATTGGAATGGATATGGAAAAATTTGTTAGTCTTATAGAATAGATGTGGAAGTATGTTGAATATTTTCATCAGATGGGTAGGGTCAATTTTCAGTCAAACTATTTACAAAAACGCTCCTCACGCTGAGAACAGATCTACATTTTGCTGGATTTGGATCACCTATGCTTAAATCGTGGGTGCGGTTATAGAGAGAGCAAGAATAGAGGGGTTTTGCATGTGGGATTCACATGCTCTCTACCTGTTCAATGGTTGAACTGCAGATTATTCAAATCACATATTGCTGGTATATCGTTCTAGTCTAAGTGGCTATACTTTAGGCCTCGGATGAGAGTTTGGAAGGAGATAAAAGTGCAGTGCTGTATTGCAAATTTTGTCTAAAAAGCCAGAACATCTGTTATTGGACGTCCACGCAAGGGCAAAGTAAGAGCGGATCGGTTGAGAAAGATTTAGAAGCGTCAGAATTTTCATTTGGTATATGATACATTGGAATCTCTTTGTGGGTACATGATGCGTTGGATTTAATCTAGACTAAATTATTAGAAAGAGTAATTATTTACAATATTTATCAAATAGGATGTTTATTAACTCCTTTAGTTATTAATTAATTTTTGTTATAAAGCAATCAATAAACAATTAAATTGTAATAGGGTTAATTACTCAATTGAAGATTCATTCTTCGGAAATAAATCATTTAAGTTTGCTTCCTTTTGAATTTGTTGCAATATACGGACTCTAGGAGGTGGAGGCAGTCGTCAGCGGTTCTAATGTTGCCAGCAGTCCGCAAGAGTGTCTAAATGACTACTACATATTGTCAGTTACTTTTGCTGTAGGAATTGGCAGGTTGAGCCATTTATCGAACGCTGGTGTCGAATTTGGTCTTTACCATTTTCTAAACTATTGCATGTCCATCTTTATAAATCATTAGTTTCGGTTTAATAACAATTTATGGCTAAAATCAAATGAATGTCTACATTGATCCTACTTATTATAGAGTATGAAAGTATTAGCTCATCTAAATCTCTTCGACTGCCTCGAGCTCCTTGATACCCTCATCTGATCCCTCACCACCGTTGCTCCCTCCTCCGTTGACGGCAGCAGCGCCACCAGGAAGATGGCGAAGACCTTGGCCGTGAAGGCTGTTACAATGTTCATGTCTGCGTTCCTCATACCATATCTCTTCCATAGCTGTGTTGAAACAAGATCTGGGCATGAATGTCTAAAGAACACAAAACAATTTCTAGCTTGAAAAAAGATGTTTTTCATATCATAAGCATTTTTCCTAGCTGGGAAACAATTTGTAGCTGTGAAAAACCCATAAGGCTGCGTGAAACAAATTGTAGCAGTGAAGAACCGATTAATTTCTAGCTTTATGATCACATCTAGCTTAAACAATTTCTAACTGTGCATGAATTCCAAGCTTTATGGGTTTTCCTATCCTTTGAATTGACTAGCTTAACAATTTCTAGCTTTTCTGTTGTCCAATTTTCTGGGCATAAATTGCTGAAGAACCTCCATTATATTGATTTGGCTTGAAACAACTTCATATTGATTGGTAGGTGGATTATTCATTTTCTGGATATTCGGTGTTCTGGGTTGCTTCGTTCAAAGTTTGAAATTTTTTTATTGACGTATGTGTTGTTATTGAATCTATGATGTGTTTTGAAGTTTGTTATTTGGTAAAATGGTTGTTTACGATCGGTTTCTGGGCTATGTACCACGCGATATACTGTGGAGGAGGTTGTTGTCAAGAAATTGTGAGGTGGTAATCCTTGACATGCTTTGCATCAACCAGGGTCTATGTATACATGCATTTTATCTTAATCATCAGATTCTTATTAAACCATTCTATCGGCTTACAAAGATAGCCCATGTAATAGTCTAGAAGATTGTGCGGATCAAACTAGACACTACCCTCTTTGTTGGGCTAGATTGTGGACAGAAGCTATACATTAGAACAGAGCATAGACGTTTTACCAAGGGACATTATTTACCCCGTTCTCGTCCATGACATGGCATACTCCTGCAGTCATAGCAAAATATAGGATGAAGCCGTTGGTAGGCTACTAGTTAACAAGACCAGGAGATCTTCAGCATAAGGTGAAAATCTACACTGCTCAAATTCGGTTTAGCCCCTTGATCTAAATGATTGGCTTCGTGTACAAGAAGAGGATAACACCTGCAGAGTCAAAAGGATGCTCTTGTAACGAAAATTTAAAATTTTGTGCGAAGGCATTTTGGCAAGGATTCCAGGTGCAAGTCATAGTACAATAGACAAAGGAGAATAAAAGGAAAGTAAAACGCATGCTACTTAGATGGATATCAGCAAAAAATTATAAATGAAATATCTAGCTCCGTTGACAGTGGAAGATACATGAAATTTGAGCTTTTAGCCAAACCACAAACAGACTAGAGAGTAAAAGTACCGCCCTACCTGGTATGTCTTTGGCCCTTTTTTCAGTAGATAACCAACGCTGTTTAAATTATCGATGAAAGTGTCAATATCAGGAACTTTCAAGGAAATCCTATCTGCCAGATTATATATTTCCTGAAAAGTAACGCATACGTCTTTTAACAAGGACAGAAACCACCGTGGAAATGCAGGAGGGAAAAAAAAGCAAGAACACATACAGCTACTGAAAAGCAATCTTTCAGCTCCAATTCCGATTGCTTATTCAGGGCATTTAGAAAGCGTTTTGCCTCCTTCTGTTGACTCATCCCCCCACTTCGACCAAAGTCAACAAAACCATGCTCATCAACATATTTATCATACAGGGATTCCTTCATGATTTCAACAACATCCTGTATAACCAATGTTATTACAGGAATGATTTAAGGAATTCAAGGAAAAAATGGTCTTTTTGAACTTTTACATGGACAGGAAACATTCCGTTGTAGACATACTCCTCACTTATTATAGGAAATTCTACAAAATTATTGTTGCATAACATAGAAGTAAAGGCAGGAAATATTAATGGCCAACTACCCTTTTATTTCTTGAAATGGCTGAGCCGCTATGTTTAAAAGAACTTTAACCTATTTGTAAATGGCGACTTTCTGGCTGCTCCAAGAATTACATAGTTACTATTATTTTTCATGTGAACCAATTGTGACAACTCTCGGAACTCAAGCTGCCCTAAACAATAGCACTGAGACTTGCATTTTACTCAAACTAGACTCAAGGGATTGAGATAGAACTGGTGCTATTAAATTATTCAGGCCATACTAACATGTAAAACTAACCATTGCATCCTGGGCCGTTATTTCTGCTCTCAAGTCCAGCCGAGCTCGAGCTTCAGCCAGCCTTACTAGACTTTCAAGTTGCCTCGCTGTTATAGGAGTGCCATCAGCCGAAGTATTATGATCTCTCAATTTGAGGTAAAACTTTTGTAGGATATCTGCTGCTGGCTTTGATATCCTGATTAAGAGAAATCAAAAAGAGAATGAAAGCAGACGATAAGATCTACGAAGCTGCCCAAGGGAATAGATAGACGAGAATCAGAAGGTAGATATGACATCAAATCACCTAGGAAAGACAAAACTCCTTGCATAAGTAATGTATTTACGAAGAAGTTGACCAGGTAATGGAACAAAATCTCTGTCTCTTTGTGGGTCAAGTCTCAACCTCGAAACCAAAGAACCAGACCTAACACCCAAATTTCCACCTTCAGCATTCTGTGATACAACAGTTCTTGAATCAGGGGGCAGATCTGGTTAAAATTAATATTGTACATCAGTTAATCTGGATTTACCAAAACAAAGTAAGCCCTAGCAATCTTAAAAATAGCCAAGAGGGAGTGGAGAGATAACCTCCGCGTCGCTTTTTCAATGCCAGTGAGTGTTGTCCATTCCCAGCATGAAGCTGCAGGATAAATTTGAGCCAATAATCTTTAGTGCCAACAGAACCATATACATAGGATCAAATGAAAATAATAAATCAATAACGTTGATTTGATTTGAGAAGAATATTTATTAGACATATGAAAACATCCAGCCTATGTCTACTTTGAGAAGATATATTGTCCATTGGCAAGAACACCCAAATCTAACGTGCAGGAACCCCTGTGGTGACTGCTGAAAACTGCATCTAAAGCCAAGGGGCAAATCATGTTGCTCTTTCCATATTGTTATCACTCATCCTGCATTTCTCTATCGGTCCATCAAAGAAACTAAAGTTTGGAGAAAAGTTTGGAGACAACCTCATCTAGACAACTAATATGGTTAAACAGTTCTTGAAAACCTAGTAATATACTTTATCATCACTATAATAGTCGCTATTTTAATCAAAATGCATCAAGATGAGAAACAAAGATGTCACTCCCGTCAACCATGAATAAGATATGAACAACATATAATTTACGTACTAGCAAGCACCGTCAAACAATGGAAAGACAGTATAACTTACAGACATAATGTGCTCTGAGACTCGCTTGTCCAGAAGTTCATCGGGTTTGTCCAGCAGTATGAAAATTAAATCAAAACGAGACAGGAGAGCAGCACTCATTTTCAAATTTTCATTTACAGTTTTTGCTCGGCTGCAATTTTGGGTTACAGGTTTCATTATACAGGTGTCTTAATACAATTAACTTGCAGAATTTGTCAGAAGAAACACTTTGCTTGGTTGCATGACTGGCATTATTTGATTGTACAGACAACATTAGAATACAAAGTTATATCAGTTAAGAAACTCAAAAGACATTTACCTCATTGAATGAGAGAAAATGGTAATATAAGAAATATTAGTGTAGATTTATTACTGTTTAATGTTTATACATTATTTTTTGTCATGATAATCTAAGACAGAATATCAAATTAAGAATAGCTCACAAAGGAAAATTGTGCGGATAAGATGAAGACTGGAAATGTTACTTGTAATGACCACCAACAGGGTTTGCAGCCGCTAAGACAGAAGTTCGGGATGATAAACTTGCTACTAACCCCGCCTTTGCAATAGATACACACTGTTGCTCCATTGCCTCCAGTAAAGCCTGTATTAATTACAAATTCACAATAAGGCTTCAGTTAAAAATTTAGATTCAAGTAACTAGAAATTAATCACCAGTCACCAAAGGACAAACCTGATGTTCTGATGACATTTTATCAAACTCATCAATACAGCACAATCCACTATCAGCCAGCACCATAGCACCTATCAGGAATTCCAACAGCCATTCACACAAAAACAGAATTTTTTTTTTTTTTTTTTTTTTTTTTTTGCAAAAGATCATAGCAAAATCCGTTAGACCCAATTATATGCTTATCCAGATAGCACAAGTTTTTTTTCCTCTTCTTTCCACCTTATTGTGAAATGTTTCAGTAATAGACACTAGCCTAAACTAACCCAATTCTACAGAGCTTAATGAAGTAGAGACAAGCACCAGAAAAGCAATTCATTATTTGCTTAAATCAAAGGAGCAACCCATACTGCTCGGCTAACCAATGACTAGATAATATAGGTACCGGATTTCCTACACTCCAAATTCCACATTTATCATACAGTAGCAAAGATTTAAAAAAATGCAACAAAGAAGAACAATATAAAGAATCAAACAATAAAAGGCAACTTAGAAAAACACAATTTAAAGTCAAATTTCCACAAACCGTCCTATCAATCATGAACAATCACAACTAACCATAAAATTCTGGAAACAGCACAGTACACATTGAGCCAGAAGATCACAGTTTGATTGAGAAAAGCCATTAAAAAAATAAATAAATAAATAAAATAAAAATTACCAGCCTCAAAGGCATAGTCACTTGTCATAGGATCCTTCACGACAGCTACTGTGAGGCCAGCTTTGGTTGTGGCATTCCCACAGACATAGATACCACGTGGAGAAAGAGCTGCTGCGGCTTGTAGCAATTGGCTTTTACCTAGACCAGGATCGCCTAAAAATTTGCAATATTACAAGTTGGTCATCTCATATCCACAACTTTTTTGCCATATCTCCATTATGCCAACTTCTAATTGAAGAAAACAATTTTCACATAAATAAATCCACTTGCCCATAAGAAAATGATTTCTAAGGTTTGATTCCATTCAAAAGCTCAGGAAGACACATTAGGCTTACCAACAATTATGACATGAATGTCTCCCCTCACAGGAACCTTATTTGGATCCATAGAATGCTTTCGCACACCACCAAATAATGCCAGAGTTATCCCAGCTGTTAAAATAATAGCAAATTAGCATTATTTCACCGAGTGTTTGTCAGTTTTCAAACATATTCCCCAAGAATACTGCAATTGGGGTATCGTAATAGTATGAGTCACCTTTTCTACTTCCCAAAATGTTACTAACAATTCACACGCAACCAAGATATTCATAAGATAAAAGTGAGCAAAAATATGTTGGGCTAGTGAGATTATGATCTTTTCAATGGCAAACATTAACAAGGTTATTCTAACAATTATAGAAAGCACGAGGAAACATGTCACCAAACAAGTCAGTAAAAGGGTAGCCCAATGCATAAGATTCAGGCTCATGTAGGATCTGGGAGGGTCAGATGTGCACAACCTTATCATGAGCAGACAGGTTGTTTCCATGATTAGAACCCATGGCCCCCAGCAACAAGTCACAAGACAGCAACATCACAATTGCACCAAGGCTCCCTCCCTCACCAAACGAGCGACTGAGCACAAACAATTTAGAGACACATTTCATTATGTGATACACATTTACCTTTAACAAGCTCATGCCCATAGATGGATGGGCATATAGATTGAAGGATTTGCCGAAATAAATCTGAACCATGCTCCTCCGCAAATTTTACAACAAATTCTAAATCCCTTGAAGAAAATGAAAACAGATCAAACAGCTCAGCCGGTCTAGCTTTGAGATTAGATTCTTGCAAATCCTCAGGTGTGGACTGTGACTTTGAATTTTTTATGGATACAGCTTCCAGATACAAATAGTAAAATCCTTGGTTTCTGTTCTTCGACTTCCCTGTGTAAATACCCACAAGCTGCATCAGATATGAGAAATGGCTCAAAAGATAATAAATTTGCACGTTATGTAGAGTAATTCAGATTAAATTTAATGGTCCCAATATGTAATAAGAAAGCTGATGAACTACGAAAATCTGGAATCAAATTGTCAGGTGGCACAGAACAACTATTTTGACATTGAAGGCTGATCATGTTTCTACAACCGTGAGGCTTACTTTCATATAAAAGTGATGTGCTGAGAGTGGAAGATCTGCATTCCTATACTATGAAGCAGGGATAACTCTTGGACTGAAAAAATGATAACAACTAAATGTTGTAAGCTGTAAAGTTATATCATTTTAGCATACTTCTCATGCATCAATTTTTGGCAACAGAAAGCATCCACATAGCTTTTCAGAATTAAGCAGAAGCCTGTGCTATCCAGAAAGAAGAAACTCATGTTCTACTCCAGAAGAAGACACAGATATGATGCTTAGACACAGTCATTTTTTATGGTTCATTTTATCTTCATCTTTGATAGAAGTATTTCATTATTATCACCAAAGTTTTCAGATCATTTATTGGCCAAACATGACAGTGACATTCATGAAATTTTATGTAACCAAATCCAATATATATTAATGAACATGAAGAAATAAAGAAAGGAGATCAAATTACTATTAGACAGATATTCAAGTATAATTTCACAGGGTTTAGTTATCTTTGTACACAAACTTGACATGCTTTCACGTCAGAATCCATGTAAATGTTAACTAGGGCACCACATATGGTGGATAACAAAACATGCAGTATCTACCATACCTCCTCCAATATCCATGTAAGTGTTAATTCCTCTTATAATTCCGGTAACAGTCACCACATCTCCAGGTATGCATGCATCAACAAGATCTTGGGTAAGCTCACATTCCACTGTTCGAGGCACCCGTCCTTCTTCATGATCTTCAGGTTTTAATAATTCTTGAACTCTGGTGCATCACATGCATCAAAAATTGGTTTTGAAGGACTAAAGGTCCCACAAATGATTAGGGGATGGGAAGCATATAATGTATGTGGAAGAAAAGAACAAAGGTGATGAGTCAACCACGAGGCTTA
Organism: Pterocarpus santalinus; assembly: GCA_031439595.1. NCBI lineage: Eukaryota > Viridiplantae > Streptophyta > Magnoliopsida > Fabales > Fabaceae > Pterocarpus > Pterocarpus santalinus. Next base: position 69,118,804 of record CM062532.1, read on the forward strand.
CCTTATTTTTTGAAAATCAATAGTTTGAGCAGTAGATCGCAATGGGTTAAAGATTTTGCTCTTGCAGCCATTCAAATTGCAAATTGATGGAGGTGAAAATTTCCCTTCAGGAAATATATGCGTAATTGTTTGTTTACACTTACTGCATTCAAAACTCATTTCTACCACAAGAGGCCTGACTGTGCTGACTTTCACAGCAGTGCCACGAACTGAGACAAGCTTGTCTGTCAAGTCACCAAAGGATGTTAAACTTAAAATGCCTCTTTTTTCTTCTATACAATGGGAAAGCTTCAAATTTTGCAAGCAAGCATGAAGTAAACAAATAAATAAATGAACAAACAACACAATGATTTTATGATATACCAATGTAAGCTGCTTTTAAGTTCTTCAGAGCAATCATAGTTTCAGGACAGTTATGAAGACGGATATCTACTTTTGCTCCAAGCTCCATCTTGCCATTCTCCAAGTTGGAAAGCAAAACCTGTTCCCAATTTTAAGTGATATAAAACCTAGGCCCAGCATAAGATGAGCACTTTTTTCGTGCAAGTTTGCAACAACAAAGGTGACTTCAAGCATACCTTGTGAACTGCAGCACTCATGCATAAGAGAGCAATTTTAGGTTTCTCCTCTAACATTTCATAGAACTCCTCAACATGACATATTTGTTTGAGCTGCTGAAAGTCTACTGACAAGACAAAGTTTCCATAATCATTTTTCACCTGTAATCATAATTCAAGAATTGTTCCCAGAACTTTACATTGAAATATGCAATATCACTGTACCTAAAACAAAAGCACTTATAAAGCTTTAAATTTAGGTGCAAACAGCTAAGGAATGCCCAAATGATCAAGCGCAATAGACTATTTGATTCTTACTAACTAAAGCTCCAAAAACTAATTAAAAACCTTAGTAAAAAGCTTCAGTATTCCGGTTTTCCTAACTTTTCATGTGCATTGGCTCCGCGTTTATTATACAATTACGTAAAATACAAATAACGATTTTTTAAGTGGTTCGTAGTTACTACAAATGCTTCTTCCGATGCGTTAGTTCTTGTTAAGAAATGCATTCGTGAAAACACCTAAATCGCTTATTAGCGACATGTACCTGAGACTCTAAACACCTAAATGCTTCAGAGGATCGATTCAACAAATTTCTACAAAAATTGAATTATGATAGAGAAAAGAGAGATTTTCAGATGGAAGAGTAACTGATCGGAGCACCTGAGAAGCGAGGTTTTGACCCGCCGGAGAAGAAAAGAAGGAAAGAAGAGCAGAAATGAGGTTGAGCCAGGTTTCTTGGACAGTGAAGAGTTGCTGAGGAAAGTAAACGTCCACTACATACAGCAACCCCAATGGATCGGTGGAGGAGCTTCCATATCCACTCCTCTGCTGCGGCTGCGCCTCTTCCCCGCTTCTGTGCATCCTGTTTCCGACGTGGCGGCTTCTTCCACTGCTTTTGGCGGGAACCCTTTTTGTTCTTGGGGTATCCTCGGTTTTTATGGGACGAGACGTAGAACAAACTGAATGCGGGGACGTGGACTCTTCTTCTACTATTGCGTCCAAAACTGGGCCAGGATTTTGGGCTTCTATCGGACTCGGTAGAGACAAGCCCTCGTATTCGTAAACAGTATACGGCTATTTCTAGTTTTAGAAGGCATGATCAGTGCAAACCATATAAAATATTAGCAAATGAAAATTCAAAAACAGTGGAGTCCTAATGCGATTATATTAGGACATCTATGAATCTATTCTTAATAACTTTAGCTTTTTAACAAATTGTATTGTGTTACTTCAGTTTTAAAGTTATATTTGAGCATAAAAAATATAGTAATTGAATAGAAAGTGTTAACACTCAAAATTTATAGCAGATAAAGAATTGACTTATCTGGTCAATTTTTTTTTTTTTTTGGGATATATTGTCATAATTTAGATTTAATTGCTAAGTTTTTTTGTTAACGGGTGATCTATAAGTTTTTTTTTTTTTTTTAAGATTTTGATGAGCTTGAAAGTATGCATTGATATTGGATTAAGGTGAATCTTCCTCTCAACCTTAACCTTTTTGTACATTAAAAGAAAATGTTATAGATAGCCTGAGATGAATAATGGTTGCATAAAGACATAGTCGATAGTTGAGAGACAAATTTAACTGACAACCAAAAGTAGTTAGATGAAAAGCAACAATGTCAGGTATCAGTTGATAACTTGTAGACGGTAGTTGATAATTGACAACTAAATAGTGATAATAGTTTACAGCCAAATAATGACTTTAGATAATTGTCAATGGAATTGACTTTCTATTACGCCTTTGGTTGTCTGATAGTCTCTAATCCATGAACCAATATTAGGCATTGATTGGAGGATAAGCATGCTTGGAAAGATGAAGAGAAGACTTTAACCAACTCCATTACCACTTTCTTCGAAATAAGAGCAATTGAGAAATATGGTATCTAGTTTGCAAAGAGGGGGAGGCAATTGAGATGCAGTAGTGGGAGATTGTGGAAGAAAGTGATGAGTGCTCCTTATATAACAGGATGCATAATGGAGGTATTAGTTGATAGTCACATTGAATCTAGATAGAATTGTGGGTTAAATTAGCCAATGCAGTGTTATTTATTGTTGAATGCTATTGACCACTTAGTTGAATGTATCTATGGGTTTGAAAATGCGGTTAGTGAGATTGGTGCTAGATAACTATTATTTTGTATATGTAAATGGCAAGTACGTTATTTGTAAGAGAAACTTCTAATAAATCAATCAAAGACAAGTCAAAATTTACATTCATTTTTACACTTAGAGTATGTTTGATTGGGTAGTAAAATTTTTATCGATAAGTTCTATGTGTAATTTTACCTATGAAGCTTATTTATAAAAATTTCACCTCTATTTTCATCTTCAACCAAACACACCCTAACTTATATATTTTAGTCTCTACTTTTCTGTCTTTACATTATTCGGTAAATCACACTAACTGCTCTAGAGATTTATCAATATTATACGAAGATCATCTAGATTTTAACTCATCAGATGGGATTAGACATGAGTCATCGATGAGTTTAGAACATGTCGTTTTTGTGTTTTTGTTGGACACATCAGTAAGCCAATGCAGCAACATGGAAAACTAACGTACTAACGTGTTTGGCTTGTAGTAGATCACTATCCTTTGTTTGAGTTGGGCTAGATTCAACTCACTATTCAACAATTGAAGTTCATCCTATTAATCCCAGAAAAAGGTATATTGAAGGAAAGGATGCAACAAGACGAGATTGTTGCTTGTTAGCCTCCTAGTTAGCACTTAAAACATGAACTCCTATCTGTGCAAATTTAAGAAATTAATTTGATTTGATTTCTTTTATTGTCCATTTCACAATTAGTGTTTGAGAATGGGTGGTGATTTTATTATATTTAGAGATTTAAAGTTTTTGGGTCTAGGCCGATAGATGGAGAGGGACAACGTTACATAGAAATAAATCAAATAATTAAGAGAAAAATAGTCATTTATGTATTTTTTCAGTTTTTTAAAAATTAGGATCAAGAGAGATTATTACAGTGAAATTAAATAAATTAAAAGAGTCGGCATTGATTTAAAATCTAGAGGAGTCTAAGGATATTATCGATGAATTTCATAGAAAACTGATGTAATTTGCCCTACACTTTTTAAGTCTTTACTTTTTTATCTTTGTTTACCATATTTAATTTACTTTAGCCTTTACGATTTATAATCTATCTTATTAGTTTTCAATTGTTTACTAATATCCTTTTTGGAGACTTAATATGCCTATCAAATGTTTTTTTTAGTAGCTAGGAATCTTATAGTTAAGGAGTAGATTCCTCTTCTTAGACTGAATTTGGTATAAAGTAAAAATAAGAGAAAAAATTTTATAGATTAAAATTATCTGTAATTTTACACTTAACTAATTCCAAAAAAAAAAAATCTCTCCAATTTTTATCTCCATACCAAACTCACCATTAATGCAATCATTTAATACTTGAGATTAATAGTATTTTACTCAACGAAATAATTGAGCTATTTAGTTAATCTCAGTTCCACTAATTCCTAGAATACTTTCCTCACACATTTGTATTCAACTAATAATTTCGCAAACAGAAAAAAGACAAAATAGAAAGTTATAATATTAAGATATTTATTGTATTCGTATTACATCATGTTACATTCCGCTGTATTTCTCTCTCAGCTATTTTTTCATCTCATTTATTCGCGTGCAATTTCTCTTTTACAGTAAATGGTGTTGCTTATGTTACATAAAAAAAAAAAAAATGTATTTAACAATAATAACCCTTCAGGCATCTCTATATAGCAACAAACCCCATTCTTGCAAAGAAATTGCACTCCGTCTTACTACCAACTACAACTTAACGATCTAATAGGAATATTTCAACAAAATATCCTTACTAACTCAAGGTTAAGAGTTAAACTTAAAAAAAAAAAAAAAAAAAGAATGGAAAACAGTCACGCAAACATTCACTCCTAGCCAACACTAGTGAAAATCAGAGCATGCTCTTTTAAGAGGATAAAAAAACACACACACTCAATGGATGACAAAACCTCTATTGATCAAGCTCTCCAGCATAAACCCCGCGGAATTTGAAGATTGACATGCTCCTATGGGATGGAAATAAACGTCAATAGACTACCAAAAATAAAAAAATGGGTTGGAAATAAACCTCAATAGGTCAAAAGTGAAAACAGAACATCAAAGAAACTTAGGACGTGTTTGTTTTGGCATTGCACATGCAAAACCCCAGTTCAATAGTCCTTAAACGCTGCATCATTATGTTTGGATTTTTTTGTGTTGACACTGTAGCAACAGGTTTTCAATCAAAACCCCAGTTAACGTTGAAGCAAAACTTTCTTGCTTCTGCATTCAAAATATCCCGTTGAAGAATTAAAACCAAAAACTAATATTATAACTTCCTATTTCAACCTTCTTTATATATATATAATTAAAATTTTATATTTTGTTGTAAATTTAATATTTTTATTTATAATTTAATAATGATATCAACGGCTATTTAAGTATATTAAAAATAATATTTATACTTTTTTTATACAAATGCTTCATATATTTGTTACAAATTTATTTTTTTTTATTTGTAATTACTAGCATCAAAAGTTATTCAAGTATCTTATAAATAACATTTATATAATTTATTTAAGCATCTTGAAAATAAAAAAATGAAGTAAAAGAATAATATCAAAAGCATAATACAAATTCATACCCATTCTGGTAATTTTACATTCAAAAGTGATTTTGCTTACTATCACTGAAACAATATTCATTCTATCATAATAATTTTTAACATAAAAATTTTCAAATATAAATTACATTGACACTAATTCAATTTTGATCAAAATTAATTTTTGCAAGATTAAATTGGTCCAAATTTTCATTTGCAAACTCTCACAAACACACACTTAATCATTCTCACGCAACCTATCCAGCACCAAAGAAAGTTAGTGTAACCGGGCCTCGTACCAGTAAACACTGTACCGCCATTTTCAGTTTCAAAAGGTATGACCAGCCGATCCAAAGAAAAAAGGTATGACCAAAAACAGAAAAAAAAAAAAAGATGGAAGAATTTTTTAAATAATATTGGTTCCATGACCAGAAAAAAAAAATCAGTAAATGAAAATTCAAAATTTTGTATAAATGGTGCAGTGGAGTCCTAATTTTATTATATTAGGACATTTATCAATCAAAAAAATATATATAATAGGATATTTATGACCTATGCTTAATAAATTAATCTTTTTATTGAAATTGGTTCATTGATATAGTGAACAATTAAGTGGTGAACACAAATTCCTTTTATAATGAAATTTAATGCATGTTATATGCCCAAACTTTTGTGTGTTATGGCTAACAATATTTGACTTGACCGTTGTTCTTCTACTGATGTATTATCATTATTTAAATTTAATTTTTAAATTCTCCTATTAGTAAGTGATTTGTAACTATTTTTATAAGTGTTCGATGAACTTCAAGATATGTTCACCTTGGATTAAAGTTAACTTTTTCTTTAATCTAAACTTTTTTAATATATGAAAAAAAAAACTTTTGTGTCTTTCTATCGTATACTCCCACCAAACTTTTATCAAGCATCATTTTCTAAAATTATTTATGTTGTTCACATTGGTCAATATTTTCTAAATTTGTATTGTGTTACTTCAGTTTAAAATTTATATTTTAGGATAAAAAATATAATAATTGTATAGAAAATGTTAACAGCCAAAAATTGTGGACAGCCAAGAATGGGTAATATAGCCAAGTAAGAAAATAGTTGATAGTCAATAGACAAATTTAGCTACAATAGAGAGAAATTAAATGAAGAGTAATAATAGGCAATGGCCATCAATTGACAGTTAATAACTTATAGTTGACAACCAATAGCTAATAGTCAATATCTGACAACTAAATAATAATAATAGCTATAAGTTGAAGAATGACTTTGGTCAATTATTAAGGGAGTAGACCTTTACCCTTTATTAAGCCTTGGGCCTATGATGATTTGCAATCCACAAACCAAATTGGGCATTGGTTGGAGGAGAAATATATTTCAAAAGCTCAAGAGAAGAGTTTGACAAAGTCCAAAACCCCTTCCTTTAAAATATGAGTAGTTGAGGAAAATTATTTTGGTTCATAAAGAAAGGAAAACAATTAAGATACACTAGTAAGAGGTCGCATAGGAGAGTAGGAAGTCCATCTTATTAGTTTTGGCCAATCCTCATTTTAGTGATTTAATTAGCTAATATGCCTACTTGCCCTACCAAGTGTTTCATATAATAACTTGGAAGCCTCCAACTAAGGAGTAGATTTCTCTCTTAATACAATTGCTTAATACTTGAGATCAGGCATCTTTTTACATAACAAAAAAACTGAACTATTCAACTAATTATAATTTGCTTAATTCTTAAAATAGTTTCTATTTTTTTTTTAAGAAAAAGTTTAGGTGGATTTGGTATCGATCATTCAATCAAAGTCAAGACATATTCCATTATCTCAGAGAGTATTTATAGAAAACTTACAAGATCGCCTATTAATGAGATTTTCACATTGACAACAGGAATTGAACCAAGATTTTGGTGGAATACAAGTCCGTTCTTTACCAACTCTACCAACTTTCATTGCCCTTAAAATAGTTTCTTGACATATATGCATTCAATTAATAATCTCATGACCAAAAAGACAAAACAAAATGTTATAACAATATATCTATTATATTTGTATTACATAATGTTACATTATGTTGCATCTCTCGCTTAGCTATTTTTTTTTTCACTTTTTATTCACGTGCAATTTCTCTTCTTACTGGAATCATGTAGCTCGTGTTACATTAAAAAAAAAAAAAAAAAACATAATATAACGTTTTATTTTTTTAACTATTTTGGAAGTTGTATCCAAATGACTCCCATTATGACTTCTACTGTGTGCAATTGTCGCTATTGTGTACTGTGCTGTTTCTAGCTTCTTTATGCTCTCTCAAATGATTAGGCTCCCTCATGTTGGCTACTTGACTTCATTCCCCTTCAAGCTCGATCAAATTATATAATCCACGTTCATCCTGAATATGCAACAAAATGAGCATCATTTGAGGACCTTTTACTCATTTTGTCCGAATTATTATGTATTTTTTTTTTGTTTAATTCTAAATTATTGTCCATATAACGAAATAAAACAATTTGATGAAACCTTATTTAATCATTGAAGTATTAATCAATTAGTCGAGGTAGTGAAATGCAGAAATAATTTACCACCATCATATTGAACAAAAAAAATTAACTTACAACTATGTGGAAATAATACTGTAACAAAACTAATTACGCATTTCTGTTTTAACATTAAAGCAAGCATGTACTGCATTATAAAGAGAGAAAATATTCATAATCAGAAGAAAAAATTCGTTGCTATAAAATAATTATTAAACATATAAAATAATCAGTTTTTTAATTTTGAGAATAATTTTTATGTATTATCACTAATAGAAACTCAAAAAATTATCAAATCATAGTGGATAATTATAATTATATGTAATTATTTACTATAATTTAGCAATTTTTTAAATTTTTGTTGAGTAATAGTATAAAATTGTTTTATACTAAGCCATTAGGAGTTAACTTTAGTGAGAGACTTAAATAGTTTCTATGAAGTTATACATTATAACTCTATTGCCACTCATATACTGAAAAAAAATTTATTTTATACATCATAAAATTTTTTGAGAAATTATTCTTTATTTTTTATACAAAGAAATTAATTTACATAAATTGATAATATAAAACATCTTTACACTATCAAATAATAAAAGGTGACAAATCATTCACCTGATGTAATCATTTAAAATTTGAATTAGAATTAATTTTAAAATAAATTATATAACAAATTTTTATTAATTCTCGGTGTAAAAATATGCGTGCGAATTAAACTCATATACAAATATTAAGGTAATTACCTTGGTGCAACCAATAATTGAATAGCACTGAAACATACTTCGATGTGGCAATTTTTTATTGATTATTTTGTTTATGTCAACATTTAGTTTACATCTAGTCAACATATTTATAATATTAGGCTTATTAATTTTTTATTTATAATATAACCCAAATTTCATTTAGCAAATATAAAAAGTAAACCAAATTACCAATTTATCCTGAATTTAACGCAAAGTTTCTGCTTTCTCCTAAACTCATAATTTATCCCAATTTCTCAAAGTACATAACCTAATCTCAATGTTTTTAGCAATTTTAATTTACACAACCTAATAATTTTATTTGAGAATACGATTCTCATCATCCTTAACTTCAATCTACCACTAGCGGCCACCGCTGCCGCTGCTAACACCATCCCCTTTGCTATTGCTGCCATTGCCACGATACCCTCAAGTGCAGTAACAAGTTGCATTTGGAATATGTCGCTACTACAATGAATACAATGTAGAATAGTCTTCTGGTCTCACACACAAAAGACAAAATATTTAAGAGTAAAACACAAATTCCCTCCACATTATTACATGCTCATTCCCTTATTTCTAAAATATAGACTTTGTTTCCCTAAAATGTTAGACTAAAATATAATCCCTCCCCTTAAAAAATGATAATATTATAGTTCTCTTCCTCTATTTCTAAAATATATATTTTTTTACACTAAAAAATTAAGATAAGTTATATTTTAATTTATTTTCAAATTTTTTATTAACTCTCTATTATCTCATATTTATTTTATATTTGACCAAAATACGCTTTGATAATAGTTATATATATTAGTTTTTTTACAAAAATAAAATATTGATATATAGTTTAGTTTAGTTTTTAAATTATTACTATATTAGGAAAATAAATTATTAATAGTAACTATAATTTGTAATAATTATTTTTTTAAAAAAATAAAAATTACATATTTCCTAATCTATTGCTTTTAGAATATTAATGTATATTTTTTATAGTAAAATAACAAAATTCTTTTCGTTATCTTTTTCGTGATTTATCTTTATATATGAAATTAATAAATAATTTTTATTTTTATATATATTAATATTCTTGAATTAATAAATGAGAAAATATCTAAATTTTATTTTTGAAAAAATAACTATTAAAAGTTATTTTTACTATTAATAAATTGTTCTCTTAATTAGTAGTAATTTAAAAATGAAATTAAACTGCATATATACAAATATATCAATATTTTATATTATTATTAGCCATACATATTTTATGTTGTAAAAGAAATTAATACATATAATTATTAACAAAAGGTATTTTAGTAAAAAAAGTAATGAGACAATAAAAAAATTAATGAAAAATTTGAAAATGTAATAGTGTAATTTATCTTAATTTTTAGGACATGTGAGTATATATTTTAGAAATAGAGAGAAGTGGTGTGTAATAATATTATCTCTCAAAAGAGAAGATTGTATTGTATTCGTTATCTTAATTTTTTAAAGGAGGAGAATGTATATTTTAAAAATAGAAAGAAAAAGGTATAATAATATTATCTCTCAAAAGAAAATATTATACTTTACTCAATATTTAAACCAATAATAGCATCTCTATGATAAAATCATGCTCGTTGCTGCTCTGTTCATCGAAACAAATAAGAAATAAAAAAAGAGGAGAGCGACCTCGACGGCAGTAGTAGAGGGAGAGGTGGCAACAGTGGCTAATGGGAGATTGGGGTTACAAAATTGGGATTAGGTTATGTAATTTAAAATTTTGGGATAAATTATGAGTTGAAAGTAAAGTAAGAATTTTGTGTTAGGCTAAGGATAAATTAGAAATTTAACTAACTTAATACATTTGTTAAATAAACCTTAAATGACATTACAAATAAAAAATTAGTAAGTCTAATATTATAAATATGTTGATTGGATGCTGACATAAACAAAATAGCCAATTAAAAATTGCCAAATCACGGTATATTTCAGATTTATATTTATTTTGTTAACCAAAAAATATATCACACTTTAATTTTAGGATTTAATTTATGAATTTAATTTAAATATACTGACAGTGTAAAATAATTTTACACTATCAGTTAATAAAAATAATGAAAAGTATCAATTTATATAAATAATCATCCATTATAATGAAGGATTTATCATGATTTCTTATTTTTTCCTATTTCTATTGATTGATAATATAAAACTATTTTACACTATCAGTATATACTAATTAAACTATTAATTTATATGTATTATCATTGTAAAAATTTTTTTTATAGATATCTAATTATATATTGATATATTAACAAAAGTACATTCAAACATAAAATATTTTTTTACTTTTGATTCTACTTCTATTTCTCAAAAAGTAGTGCTTTATCAATCCACATTTTTATTTTTAGTGTAAATTTTAAAATAAATTTATTTATTTTTATAAAAAATAAACTAAAATTAAGAAAAGATAAAAATATGTTAATGATTTGTAATAGTTAGTGGGCAGTTTTAAAGTATATAGTGAGAGTTGATCAGTTAATGAATGGTTTTTTTTCAACAATTTTGTCTATTTTTCTATAAGATTAATTTGTATGCATAGTATAAAAGAATTTTATATCATCAATCATTAAAAATATAAAGAAATACTAAATAATATTGAGTTCTTTATCATAGTAAATTATTACCTAATATGATATGATATTTTTTTACATTTTTATTGGTTGATAATGTAAAATTTTTTTACACTGTCAATATATATAAATTAAACTAATTTTTTATTTATATTTAATTAATTATATATAGATATTAATTAAATATATTTATGGAATTCAAAATTTATTTTAATATAATTTAGAAAGATAAAAAAAATAGTCACTAAAAGAAATATATATATAATTCAATTTAAATACACTAACAGTGTAAAATAGTTTTACACTGTCAGCTAATAGAAATAGTAGAAAGTGCCAACTCATATAAATAACCACCTATTATAATAAGGGACCTATCATGATTTCCCACTTTCCTCTATTTCTGTTAGTTGATAGTGCATACCAATTAAACTCATATATATATATATATATATATATATATATATATATATATATATTTATATATATATTCGAATAACTTTAATTTTTTAATAATTTCCAAATTAAAAATCAATTATTTTTAGAGTTTAATTGGTATGCACTGACAGTGTAAAATAGTTTTACACTGTCAACCAATAGAAATAGAGGAAAGTGAGAATTCATGGTGGGTCCCTCATTATAATGGGTAGTTATTTGGATGAGTTGGTATTTTCCACCATTTCTATTGGTTGACAGTGTAAAACTATTTTACACTGTCAGTGTATTTAAATTAAATTCTTATTTTTAAGGATTTAATTTTTACCAGAATCGTCCACTGATTGAAAGAGCCGCTTCTCCAAAGTTCAAAATTCTGAAACCAAGCCGTCTCCCTCCTTCCCCTGTTTCCTTCTTTTCTCGCCACCCCTTCTCCCATTCCCCCAATTCGCCGCCGAATCAGAACCGTTCACCGATGATCTCTGAACCGGGGAGTTCTCTCAGAAAGAGAGACGTCCAAGACCGACGCCTCAGCATCATCGACGTTTCCTCTGCAGACGATTCCCTTCTCGATCCCACAAATCCCCTCAGCCACCAACCTCTACCTCTAGGTTATCTTCTCTCCCTAATTATTCCTTATTTAGCTACTATTTTCATTCGAAATTAATCAATCTAACTTTTTTATATCATTTCTTCGGGATTATCTATCGCGAGATCGAACGACGCTCGTTGATGCTCTTCTTTCAATCGATGTCACTCTGTTTGAATTATGTTTTCAGGAGAAAACCAAGAGCATGCAGATTTTTTCTACACTCCGAACTCCAAAAAGTTCGAGGATGCTTCCACCAAACTCGAAGAGTGGGAGCGGGAACCTCGCTCAAACGAAACATCCGAAGCAGAGAAGCCGAAGAAAAACAGCAAGTGCAATTTGCGCAAGAGTTTAGCTTGGGACAGTGCTTTTTTCACTAGTGCTGGTACCTTTCTTTGAACGCTTGATTTTATATATATTTGTGGTGGTTCAGTGTGATGTTCATAATGTTTCACTGTAAGTGACATTTTTATTTGATTGATGAATTTAAAGGGGTTTTGGATCCGGAGGAGTTGTCGAGTATAATTGAAGGTGTTGAGAAGGAGGAAAAGCATCATTCATTGCCGGGGATTCAAGAGGATGTGTACAAGTCATGTGATTCAATCTCTACATTAGGAAGTGAGAGTTTGACCCTGGAAGCGGAAAGTCTCGAGGGTGATCTGTTTGAGGATGTAAGAGCTTCAATTCAGAAGTCTAGCAACAAGAAGTCCAACCTTGCAAGTGGAAACACCAAGGTGCCTCCAGGGGTAGCAGGGTTCCAAACTGATGACTGTAAGTCTTCGCCTGCACTCTCAACTTGGTGTTTCGCCTTAGGATCCTTGCAGTTTTTTCATTTACATTTATGTTGATGTATAGAATTTGTAAACCTTGAATAATCTATAAAGCATTGGTTGACACTGACAAGGATGGATTAGTTCAGTAAAATTTTCCTCCAAATAGTGTCCTGTTCTTTGTGCTTCAGCAGCCTCTTACTATGCTGCTTATTTTTCAACCACAGCATAAATTGTTGCCCATAAGTAAGAATTCTTTCTCATAAATGTGATCTAAAAGTGATTTCAGTTCTTGTAAAAGTATAATTTGGTTCGAGGTGCTGGGAGCCTGGTACATGGAATGAATATTTGGATGCTTCTCTTACATTCATGTCCTTGCACGTTCTGACTCGACTTTCATTTATTCTACTCTGCTTGTATTCTGGGATTTTATCCTCAATTAGTTGAATTGATGATTTCTTGCTTTTTGCTGTTTTCAGCTGCAAAAAGGGTTGGCGTGGCTTCTCGCAACAAGGTAAATTGCATTAGTGATAGAGTAGAAAAATTTCGATCATATATATGTTTGACTGATTCCTTCTTATCTCAAGAGCACTTGAGGGAAAATTTGTGCAGTGCCCACAAGGGGGTTGGTTCAGCTGTAGATAGGCTGTTCACCTCTCTCTAAACTCTGGTTTGAATCTCATTCCCATCTGTAGCTCTTTAACGTGATGCTATTATGATATATCTACGTCCCCAAAGTAACCATCGTGGAGGTGCGATCTGGACATAATTCCATGCAGAAAAATGCATGGTGTTGAAAAGTGGCTGTTTACTCTAAGGAAGAGTTGACTGTACTGTAGTCTAATTGCCTCCCGTATTTGTAAACCCAAAATAAAATTGTCTGTGTCATGAAATAACTCTTTGAAAAGTTCTTAAGTAGAGACATATAAATGGTTTTATGTCTAATAGTTTGCAATAACTTTCTATTGATTTTAGATGCAGGCTCCACCTGCTTCTAGAAATCCAAGTGCTGCCACGCAAGGATTAGGGAAGATGACAAAGAAGAATCCTATTTTTCCACAACTTCCGCAGGTGTGCAACTAAAGAAAACCAGTGAAGAGAACTAGTATTTTGTTTTTTTAATTATGCTAACTAGCACTGGCAGAGACAAAAGCAGTCTGAAGTAATGAAATGAAATTTGAGTGACTATACCTGACCAATTTTCTTATTTTGAAGCAGCCTGTCGCTGCAAGGAGAGAGTCATCTATTTTAAAGAAATCAAAGGTACCTGGAAAGCCTAGTCCAAGTTCAACAGTATCATCCAAGAGAGTATCGCTTAGTGATCAACATATCAAGGCAAAACGAATAATTGGTGGTTAGAACTTGCTTTAACATAATTCTTTTTCATTTCTCATTTTGGCAAAAGGCTTCCTTCTTTCCGAGTTGTAGTTCACTTGTTTTTATTTGACCTCTTCAGACAGAGTAAGTTCAGTGCCAAAAGCATCTGTTGTTGGAGGTTCTCGAGGTAGTGTGGCCAAGTCCACTTTATCATCCAAATCCCCTTCTGGTCCGTCAGTATCAACCAAGACAAAATCAGCAACTTCCACATCTGCTGGAACTCTAAAGCCACCTTCATCTCGCTCAGCTGTTAGAACTCCATCAAAAGTTGCTTCAACAAATAAAATCGAGCCTGGGAATTCTAGTCTCTCAGGCTTAATGTCTGCGACTAAGCTCTCATCTAGTGTTTCACCTGCGAGCTCTATCAGTGACTGGTCTTCCGAGTCGTCATCGTCAGCTTCTGTGGCTAAACATATGTGTAATAGTTCAAGGATCAGCCTTGAAAGTAGCTCTAGTAGAAAGGTTTTATCAGACGCTGATGCTGAGCAAGGTGCAAATACTCAGAATCCTCTGAATGATTCAAGCTTAGAAGGGCTGGATATCCAGCATAGTGGGTTTATCAATTCAAGTGCTAAGGCTGCTCCTGGAGGAACCGTTCTTCCTCCAGCTCCTGTAAAACCTTCAGGCCTTCGACTTCCTTCACCAAAGATTGGCTTCTTTGATGGGGTGAGCTTTGCATTCTTGTGTATATTTACTTATTGAGAAGCAGACGATTTTAGAGCTATTTTCTTGGAAAAGTTTATAGATTTTGTATTGTTATGACTATGGTCGCAAAGCTTAAAAGCTACGTATTGGTTCTTGCATTTGCAATACGTGCTTCACTAAATTATGATTTTTCCCCCATTTCTTTTTCATCTGTCTATTACACCGCATTTGCTGAATTGATGTCATACTGTTATGCAGGTAAAATCCTCAGTGCGCACTCCACGTGGGGGAATGCAACCACACCCTGTTGTACCTCGTGGCTTGCCGAAACATGGAGCAGGAAGTCCAAGTGAAAGCCAAAACAAAGCAAAGCTTAGAAAGCTGCAACCTGCTAGATCTATCATGTCAGTTGAAAACAAAAAACCCACTAACCAGCAAAATTCACTTCCAGTTCCTCTTCATGAATCATTAGATATTACGATGAAGACATCTAGTGCTTTGCTGAATGTCAAAAGTTATTCAGACATACCCAAGGAGGTTCAAAAGGAAACGCATCTTAAAATTGGTGCAGGTAACTTGAAGGCCAATTAATACCGTGGCTGAATGGCATTTTGTTGGTGTACATGATAACGGAGTCACTCTTACTAATAGAGACCATAATACTTGTGTTTCAGGTGCTGCTGATCTTATAAATGATTTGCATCCACTTAAAGGTGTCAATAACAAGGAAAATGTTCATTACGATGATCAGGTTGATTGTTTGAGCAAACAAGTTGGACTTATGGACATAAATCTCGAGACAAGCGAAAAGTTCAATGGTGATTCTCTTTCTTTCTCTCAGAATGATACTAGCTTCCAACATAAGTCTAATGGTCTGGAGTTATCAAGTCACAAGGAACTTATTGACTGTCCTAAGAAGGAAGAATTAAAAGGGTCACCTTCTCCGTTTCTATCTATTTCCCCAACTAGCTTTGATATGGCAGCTTCAACACCGAGACCCTTTGCTGTCAAAGATTCCTTCTGCTATATGGATGACAGTGTATTTACGGACTCAGCATTTTCGGAGGTAAAACCAACCAACTCACCCGTGCCCGAGAGCATTATGAAAAAAAGCAGCTGAGGTGATTTAACGAAGTTGAACTACATTTTATTTGAATTTGCTATTATTGTGCTAACAGTGTAACTATAGAAGTCATGATCTTTATCATATTGAATTACATGTTCAACTATTTACTTAAATTTGATGGGCTTCTAGATTTCCTTCTCCATGGATTCATTACCATGCATCCTTTTTCGCGTGATGTGTAACTATTTGCTCATATAGTATATCTGAAATCTGAACGAAAAGGAATTGACGCAGTGTCGTGTATCCTTTTTGGATTTCATTTTCTGCTTCTTACCAAGGGAGATTTTAGATGCTTGTTATAATGTTTTCTTATGCGTTTTGATTAAGCATTGTTCTATACTACCATACCTTTGTACAAGTAGCGGGACCGGGAGGAGAATATATAATAGGGACGAGTTGTAGAGCTCTTATAGCATTACCATAATTGGTCTAAAAAACAAATGAAATGAACATAATCACAATACATATTGATTTAACAATTTAATTTTGATTTACAATCTATAAAAAAATTTTACACAAATTTTTACGTTATTTTCTAATTATTTACTAGTACATTATAAAAGGTGATTGACCTTTACAGCAATTACTTCAAACACTGTAATTGATTACCTTGAATCCTAAATTTGAACAATGAATGATAAGATTTTGATTTTGAATCCTACTATGTATGAGTGAATAATAAATTTAAATTAGTTGTGAAATTTAAATTATTTTTATAATGAATTGTATAATTGTTTTTTTTTAATAATTAATTATGATAAAATTAATTTCATGTTTGGATGTATTAATTTCATGCTTCTGCCCTCAACTTTTTCAAGGTTACTAGCATCTTGCAAGAGTTACTGGCTTATAAAAAATACACTCAAAGTAGTAGGTTTATGGTGAAATAGTAACCACTCGTTAGCTGTATTAGTGCCCTTAAAACTATCATAGGAACTAAGAGAGTCTCCAATTACTAAGATAATATGAAATGATTTGTTTATACTATATTCTATTCTATACTTACAATTAATTTGGTAAAAATATCATAACTCCAAAATAATCAACTATCAATTATAATTAAAATGTTAAAATATAATACTTCTTGTATAAATTCTTCAAGTATAAATAATATAAACTGAAGATTATAATTAACTTTATTTACTAAACATACAAAATTACATTGAAAACAACTTCTTTTAAAAAATTAAGAAAACATCTAAATTTCCTAGCACACACTCACACCCAAAAAAAAAAAAAATGTAAGGTCATATTACAGATTAACAGGCTCAGGCCTGTCATAAAATATTTTCACTTAAAATAAACTAACTTTATGTATAAAAATATAAAAACTTGACATAATTTTTTTTGGTACACTTAATTTTAACTTAATTTGAAAGTTTATTGAAAATTTACATTATTTGGGAGTCTTTAAATTAAGAAACATACACTACTGATTTTAAAATTGGTGAAGACCGTGACACAGTAATTAGACATATTCTCTCGATGACGAATGTAAGGCTAACTTTTCGTTTTGTAATGTGTATATGATTATAAAATTGTAAAATAGGCACAAACTTGAATAAAAATAAAGTTTATATAACATGAATATACTGCTCCAAGGTAGCTTTTCATTTGCATTTTAGTAATATAACAAACTGTATAATAAACAAACTAAAAATGGCTAAAACATATAAGATTAAAGCCCGTAGAAATAAACATAAAAAAGGCCCCCAAGTAATAAATCGTATTCATGCCCGACATTTGACAATATGGAATTTTGGGTTTATCTTGTTACCTGCAGAATTAACTCAACAATAAATCTATCTATATTTGCCTGGTTAAAATAGAACAAGCTCCTCCTGGAATGCTCAAAGCCGAACAAGTTAGATGGACTATTCAGGAAAAGAATTTCAATAAACCAGCGCGACAAGCAGAGAACAGGGAAACGTTTGGATATGAACCAAATTAAGTTGCATAAAATAACTATTAAAGATACAAAATTGTCCATAAAACTCATCCAGTCTCATGAAACAAAATTCATAATAATCTTTGAAATAAAATATAAAAAACAGAGAAAAGAGCCACCCCACAAATTTAAGACCTTGGCTTCTCCTTCTTCTCCTTGAAAAGAGCCAGGAGTGAGACACCGGAGACCTTCACAACCTTGAATCTAACACCAGGAATATCACCCACGGCATGACCCTTTCGTCCAAATCCAGCAATCAAGACTTCATCCTACAACCATCAACCACAGCACATATTATACAATGAATTTCAGTACATTTACAGATTCCACCAGATGAAGTAAAGAGGACAAGCAACATAGCAAGGAGTACATAACCACGATCACTCACATTCTCTTCGATGTAGTTTAAGCAACCATCATTCGGTACAAATGCAGCAATCTTCTTCCCATTTTTGATGAGTTGAACCCTGGCACACTTACGAATGGCAGAGTTGGGCTGCTTAGCCTCAATACCTCTGCACACAGAACACCATACTAGTTTCTTAACATTGGATGCTTTAACTATGGAAATGTTCAAGTAATATATACAAAGTTAAATTAATCTTACATCTTTTCAAGAACGATACCCTTTGCATGGGAAGAACCAGCAAAAGGCTTCTTCCATTCATTGCCAAGATGAGATTTTTTGTATGCCTTGTCTGCCCACCTTTGCCTTCTACGGTGGGACTTCAGCTTGCGAGCAGCTCCCATTCCACGTGTCTTCCTGCAGAATTAGTAAACCAAGATTTAATTTCCCATATCTTATGTTCTAATGTAGATTAAAAACCAGCAGCCCCTCTACTTTAACAAAGTTCAAAGAACATCATGTCTAAAATCATGGACAACTAAAGAAGGCTCACAAAAAAGGGAAATTGAGTTCCACTAATCTTAGAACAATGAACAAGTAAAATATGCAAATACATCCCCACAACCAAAAGCTGACACCTTGAATACAGCATTAATGAATAGAATACAATACCAAAGTTCAAAAGACGAAAATCACTAACACTGACAATACATAAAGATCCTAGGTCAGAAGCAAATCACACCGCACAATCCCTATACAGTTCCGATACTTCTAAAAAAAAATGCAATATTTTTGGGATGGGAAGAAGCCATGAGAAAATTTGCCTCAACAAAGATCTACCCAGGGCAACAGCAAATTCAAGAACTCAAGCGCGCGCGCACATTACAACCAACAAGTTACTAGTCACCGGATTCATCAACTTCATCCTTTTCAGTTCAATTTTCGCCGCAACCAAAACAGAAACAGACCATAGATACGAAGATATCCAATCTTAGCTAAGAAGGAACAACAAGACAAAAAGGCAACAGCACAACGAATCGCCAAGAAAAACAAAAGATCAAAATCAGGAATAACACAGCGATTCATAGAGAATGTTGTGACAAGAATGAGATTAATATTTGTGGAGAATGTAACATTGCATTACTTACCCCATGGTGATGGATGCTTAGTTCTGCTGCGAGGGCGTTGGGATGAGCTCGGAGGAGAAGACGGAGTTTGAAAAGCAGCCGCAGTACAAAACCCTAACCCTATAATTGGTGTGCCTTGTTTATATAGAGATATGAGACCACTGGGTCAGCGCATCCATTTCTGGACATTGTTTCTTCGGCCTGTATTTCTGGACATTTTTTTTTTGGATCGGCTATTAGGTTTACAACATTGTTGGGCCTAAACATTTGGGTTTCTTCAATATTTATTGAAGCCCACTGGGCAATATTCCTCTTCGGCTCGTTGCAGAAAATAGGTAGGGCTCCCCATGGTCACGTTTAACATTTTTTCTTCACTATATTATCAGAACTTTTTTCTAACGTCAGTCAGTGCTAATGCGATTTCGGGTTAAGATTGATATGTAGTTAACCATTTTTTGAAAAAAGATGGCAATTTCAAAATTTGAAGCATTAAAATTAACTTAATAACATGTTTGATTTTGCTTTTAGAACCCGAAAATCATAAATTATGCAAAGCTACTCAATACAAGTTGTGGCCTAAACAAGGTTTGGGGCTTTTCAAAAGCAAAATCAAGGCATGCGAGGCCTTGGCTTAATGGCGACTCCTGCCTGCACAAAAGTGCATCTTGGGGCCTAGAGTTGTGGGTTCGACACACGGTCTGAGATCGATTCCCTCCGGGGGGCCGTGTGCGTGGACCCAAAGAAAAAAAAAAATCAAATATGTCAAGTTTCTACTTCCTCGTAACTGATTAATTCTATATTAAATTATTAGCTGTTTGACACCATCAAACTATTCTTCTTATCCAGTTCATAACTCATATTATGCCACCATTTATTTATTTATTTTATTTTGATGGGCTAATCATTATTTGACGTAGGAATGATTTATCTTGCAAGGCCTTTGACCATTAATCTCATAAAAATAAGTGAGGGTTATAAATTGAAACTATATATATTTCTTTTTGTCTAAAAGCACCTAGAAGTTTTTTGAATCTTAACTAATTTAACTTGAGTTTAGTAGGTTCATTATAAAGATAGAAATCTTTTAATATTAATTTTTTCCACTTAAGGCTTGAATTCAAAGACCTTACTTAGGTGGCGTTTAGCATATTACTTAACAAGATTGCTAGTAATATTACAATATAGTATTTGATATACACAGGTAATTTAACTAGTAATTTATATTATCATATTTAGTATATCAAAAAGATATCAAATAATATATATCTTTTACTAAAATGCCTTCCAAATAAAAAATAGTAGTAATAATAATAGTAATAATACAAGGAGAGGGTAACACGCGTTCCATTCAGATTTCTAGAATCAAAAGGGTAATCAACACTTAACTGTGTGCTAATGCAAGAAAAATAAACAAATAAGAAAATAATAAATTGAAAATCGATGGAATCAACAAGTTATACAATCATGAAAGATAACAGAGAGGGTGGCAATGAGGATGGCAGTGGAAGCCATTGTTTGTCAATGGCTTGGGAATGCGACTGTTCTAGGAAGAGAGATTCAAGGTTTTGAGAGAAGGGTGGTTGTGTTAGAATATTTTTGTAAACATAAAAATTAGAAGATTGCCACTTAATTGGTACTTCAGATAGACACCTCCCATAAGGATAATGTGGATTGTCAATAGGAATGTAAAGTGAATTTTCTTGAAATTTTGGATTATCAATAATATTGTTCAACTAAATAAGATAATCTTGTAGGCTTAGGTAATTTGATTTAACACTACCAACAATCTAGATAAATTATTCGATACCACTCTTATAAAAAAATAAATATCAAAATCACTCGAATCAACTAATATAATAGATTATCCTTTTCTTTTTTAATCAGAGTCTAGAGTTTGCGTTTCTGCTGTCATTTCATAAGAAAAAAATGCCCATTTTTTATGGAATTTATACTCGTATTTATTGTTCACTTGTTTTTTTTTTTTTTTCACTCACTCCTATTTATTGGTGCAAACGCGGGATGTCCTCTCTTCCAGCCTTTGTACTTTATTTATGACTACAAACAGTAAAGACAATTACTTAATGGCATACGCTGCTTCATTTTTTTCCATTTTCATCCAGTCAAATATTTTTTTAATTACGGATTATCACAATAAATGTTTGATTGTCAATAAGTCAATTCTGTAATCCGTTAGGCATTACTGAATTCTGACAACAAAAACGGATGAAAGGGATAATATTGAATGCCGGCATATAAAACATCTCTAATACATGACGGATAAATTCATCATCCCTAGTGACCCCACCAAGGGAAACAATACTGACATCAGTCTCAGGTACAACAAGATTGACACCTTTTTTCGGTCGAATTGCCCTTTTTCATCCATAATCTTGCTACGTACTACTAAGGAATATAAGGATCTAATGACATGAAATCAGACTTGACTCGTAGACAGAACAAAATACACTGGGGGTCTACAAACTGTTATACATTAACTGCATCATTAATAAGCAGCTCCATTTCGTGCAGGTTCGATGTATCTACAATTAAGCAACATCTGGCACAAGATTCTATCATGGATTTCCCCAACTAACGGCTTAGAATGGTCATGATTCAGGAAACCACAGAATACCTGACAACAATAACAAAAATAAAATAAAATAAAAAGGTGTACCATGAAGCAACATATAAGTAAAAACCATTTGGTCAACAGTTTAACCAGCATGGAATGAAAACACTACCTGGGAACCATTCTCTAACTATTGATGATTCTTCTTCCATAACACTCCAATCCTCTTCAACATGTTTGTATTCTTCTTCTTTGGTGACTCATCATCCGTGTCATCCAAATAAGTTGTACTCATCCTGCCAGTGATGGAATTGAAGCTACAATCAAGTGAGCCATTTTTCTCCACAAATTTCCCATTATTGTTTCCAGTAGAGAGCATAGAGGCAGCAGCTTCAGCTGCCTTTCTCCACTGGTCTGACTGAACCTTCAATCTCCTCAATTCAGCCTCCAACTCTGAATATGCAGCCTGTGCAGCATCCAACTGTTCCGTGACACGTGCCACTCTCCTGTTACTTTTATCAACTTCTTCCGTTTTAAAGCCAAGTTTCATCAAAGCCTCTTGTTCTGCAGCTCTAGCAGCTTCAGCTGAAGCAACGGCCTCATCAGTAACCTTATTCTTCTCCAACTCCTTCTTTATTTCCATCTTGAGCATACTGTTTTCTGCAGTTACAGTTTGCAGCTCAGTCTCTCTATCTAATATTTTTGCCTTCAATTCTGCAATATCAGCATCCAATTTTTTGAGCTCCATTGCAAGTTCAAATTCCCTCTCTCTGGTTTGGCTTTCCTTGATCCTGGAATTGAGCCCCTCATTCTCTTTTGACATACTCAGCAACTGAGATTCCTTTTCCATCAGGCTTGCCCTTAGTTCTTCACTGTCAGCTTTAGCTCTCCTCAATTCCTCGCGTAATTCAGCCTCGCGCTGACCAGATTCTGATTTTGTACGTTCCAGTTGTTCATAACCACTTCTAATCTGCAATGTGCTTTGGATATACTCCTCTTGGTATCTTACCTCGGCAGCATCCAATGCAGATTTGAACTGCTCTACTTCAGATTTGGCAGAGCTAAGCTCAGCTTTGAGCCGGTTTACCTCCTCATTTTCGCCATTTTCCTCTGCAAGTTCTTGTTCATTGGTTGGACCTAATATAATTTTGTTAGCACCACTAACCAAATTAGCCTCCAGTATGCTCACAAGTCCCTCCAATGATTTTGCTTGAGTTCTTGATTGCTCCAACTCCAAAGCTAAGCATTTGTAATCCTCCATCGCTTTTATACCATCTGCGCGGAGTGTTTCCACAGTATTATTTGCTGTTTCCAATTGCACTTGCATTTTGCCAACTAATTCCAAGGCCCTGGATTCAGACACTTTGCAATCACTTGCTTCGTTTTTAAGCTTTTCCACCATAGAGAGTGTATCAGCAAGCTCCATCCTCAAATCCTCAATCTCAGCATGAGCTGCCTCTTTGTTGTCAGTCTGAGTAGCTTCAGACTCACATACCCTTTCAAGTTGCATTTTCAGTTTCTGTATCTCATTCATGGCAGATACCAAAGCAGCCGAGTCCATTGAGTGCTGCTTCTGGACAGCCTCTAGTTCAGACTGCCATGCTCGATCTCGGTCCTGCGAAATTTTGCGGAGCTCTTGGAGCCGTGCTTCTTCAGAAGCAGAAAGGTCTAAAAGCTGTTGATTGGATTCCTCCAGCTCTTTTGAAAGGGCTAGAAGCTGCTTCTTTGCCTCTTCAGCCTCCTGTTGAGCTTTTCTCTTCCATGACTCAGACGAGTTAAGTTGATCCTTAGCTTTCTTCAGATCTTCTTGAAGCTGAGCAATCCGAGACTCCAATTCCTGGACCTTACTAGGTCGCTTCTTCTAGAGCCAGATAATGAAGAGTGAAATTAGAGTGACTAATAAAATTAAAAACTGTCAATGAAATAAATATTCTAGATTTACATATACTTATGGATAATAGATTAACGAAGAACTTGAATAATTTTAAACAAGAACCATAAGACAATTTAGTTTCTATCATCAAAGTGGCATAATTCAGATCTAGCCATGAGTTAACTTCAAATACCTCAGATATTGGACTTTGTGGTGACCTGCGTTCAATGACCTTTGGACTCCTGTCTTTTGGAGTCTTTCTTGCCGGGTTTGGAGTGGACGAAACCGAATCAGAATCAGTGTTTGGTGTCTTTAACTGGCGAGCAGTCCGAGGGGTTGCAGGAGATTTCCTTTGGGGCACTTCTGAAGTACCAGTTCTGCTTACAGTCAGCAATAAGCCAGTTAGCATGCATAAATAAAAGCAGAATATGGATCAAGAACCATCTTGAGATAGCACATTAAAGCGGTCAAGGGAGGAGGATCAAACATTTGGTGGAAGTTAACATACATACGTATTCAGGATACGCAAACATCTTTTCAAACACCACAATTCGAATACATGTGTTGCCATTTCAAGTAAAGGCGAGTAACAAATTCTAATTTAGCCATTTTACCCAAATGAATACCAGATTACCACCATAAACGCATTAACATATATGATATATTGTGAATTTTAGTTTCTGGATCTAGATTCTACCTAAAAAATAGGGGAGAAAAAAAGTTTGTAACCAAATGACTATACAATCATGAGATAGTGAGAAATACCAAATGACAAGAATGATACATTTATTGCCAAAAAATAAAAAAAAATAAAAAAAAAAAAGACCTACACAGATTTCTCTTCCACTGACACCTTCAATGACAAAACATCCTAAGATGAAAACATGCAAGCCAATTGACAACATTACATTTTCCATCTTAAGTTAAACTAAAATTTTGGACCACTTAAGCATATTGGATCTGGCAATTAAAAGTAAAGAGGCATATATTATTACCTCAAGCACAATAAGAACTAAGAGAAGTTCATTTAAAAGAATTCATCTTTTTTTTTCACCAAAGAAAAAAAAAAGAAGAATCCCTTTACAAACTTCTCTGAAAAAACATAATGCAATGAGATAAAATAGGAGTTTATTAATCAACTTCAATTAAATGAACGCATCCATAATTAGTTTTTCATTTTTTTCAAAGGAACAATCCTTAATCTATACATACACTCCATTCATCCTGGACTTAGACCCAGAAATTATTCCATGTTGATACCAAAACTTAGTCATAAGATTGCACAAAAGATTGAATACAGTAAAAGTGTTACATAACGACAATCTTACCTTGCTTTTGGTGTCTGCATATTTTAACCTCCCAAGTGACAGAAAGGCAAACTAGACGACCCCCTCCTTTAATGCCCCTGACCCACTATTCCTGCAATAGGAAACTGAGTAAGAAATAAAGACGAAAAAGAATTTGATTTATAAGTAATGAGAAAAAGCAATAGATCACAGCCGATGATCAGCATTCAACAAGAAAAAATAACCTAACAAACAAACAGCATATAATCCCTTCAAAGAAACTCCAAGTAAACTAACTCCACTACCACCTACCAAATCTAAAACACAAACAAATAAACAAATAAAACAAATAGAACATTGCACCAAATGCTCCACTTAAATGTCATGTCCTAAATTCATCATGAATAACTATAAATGTCTGGGGCACACACCACTGAACACACAGATAGCCACAGTTTCACATCTCTTTCACGTTTCAGCATTGCAGAAAGAGTTTTGCTTTCTTTCTTTCCCCTTTTTTTTTTTTATCTGCAACTTAACCCCGGAAACCGTGCTCACGTGTTGCAAACAGTAAATTTTCGGATTCCTGGCCTAGCTTTTTTCAAAGTGGAAGATTATAGGTGAAGCTCACAAAAGTAAGAACAGATTATCTGGCTCCTTTTTTCTTTTTCTGATTTGAGTGAAACACCAGTTTGGAAAATAGAGGAGAATACAGAACTTAGAAGCGTCCTATGAATGCACACGAATTTTTCGTAGGACAGAAACCCAGATCTATATGCAATCTGAAACAAAATCACTGATGCAAAGGAAAAATAAGCATGTAAAATGCACAACAAAACACAGGGAAGAAAGGAAGAGCAGAGATCCTTCTCCCACCTTAGTAAAAGTGAAAGCTCTCCTCTTCAAAAGTACGATGTTATGAACTTATGTTGCCTACAGAAGGAACCAAGAATCTGAAAACATAAAAATAAAATTAAACTGAAAATTGGTATCTTAACAAATACAAAAAGGATTAAAAAAAAACAAGAAAAAAAAAGAGCTGGGTTTTACATAATGAGTTCTTCATCAGAATACAAACTTGGCAAAGACAAAAAAAACGAAGTGAAAGAATCAGGATGACGAAGGAAACAAACAAAAGCCAACCGACCAACCAACAAGAAGCCAAAATGTACTGAAAACATGAACTTGAGTAGGACAGAAACAGAACTCAAAACTAAATAACCCGAATATATATATATATATATATATATATATATATATATATATATATATATATATATATATATGTAATTTTGCTTGCAAAAACCATAGCATACTGGAGAGTTGTACAAAGAACCGGTGTAAAATGGCAACAACTGAAGAACAAACATAAGAAACAGAGTTAACGGGGGATCTTACACCGACCCCAAATGTTGTAGTGTGAATGCAGGAGAGGCTAGTGTTGATTGGGAAGGGAAGAGCGGAATGCTGGCATTGGAAGGAAGGAAGGTGGTGGGTGAGCTTGTTCTTCTTGTTGTTGTTCTGCAGTTAGGTTGTGCGCTCAGTTCCCGAGTCTCTCTCTCTCTCTCTCTCTCTCTCTCTCTCTGAGTGTATATCAGTATATGTCAATAAGACATCGTATTTTCTCTGTCAGCTGAGGGAGAAGCAGGCAACAGCTAAAAGACGTTTCAAAACGAGGCACCATTAATGTGCACGCCCCCTCCTTGTGCTTCCACGCGCTTCTCCCTCTAAAATGCATTTTTATTTTTGGTTTAAATATATTTTTAACCCTTATAAATATTATAGCGTTTTGTTTTGATTCTTATTAAAAATAAATTTTAATTTTGATTTAAATATCTTTAAAAATATTTAATTTAAATTTTTATTATTATTTAATTTAATTTTTTAGTTTATGTATTAAAATAATATATTTATTTTAAAATTTTAAAAAATATAACAATTTAATTTAAATTTTTTTAATATTAATTTAAATTTTATAAATTAAATTATCATAATTTTAAAAAAATTAAAAGTAAATATTTTTTAAAATATTTATATCTATATCAAAAGAAAATTTTTATAGAAATAAAGCCAAATATTTTTAAAAATATTGGGACATAAACAAAATTATTTTTTTGTAGAAACCAAAAATAAAATTCATAATATTTATAAGGACCAAATATTTAAACTTTTTTTTGGTGCACATGAATACATTATGTGAACATAAATATAATTAAATTGATCTTTATATATTTTAATAGAACTCTACGTTATTTAAAATATTTATATCCATATTTTGCTTTATATGATATAATCATATTATTATTTGGTGAGGCTCGAGCTATAC
Source organism: Pterocarpus santalinus (assembly GCA_031439595.1). NCBI lineage: Eukaryota > Viridiplantae > Streptophyta > Magnoliopsida > Fabales > Fabaceae > Pterocarpus > Pterocarpus santalinus. The sequence goes on from CM062532.1 coordinate 69,146,295, forward strand.
TTAAAAATTCAGTCAATTAAAATTTGCTTACTCCTTATAAGTTTTTTTTAAAATGATATGTCTCTTTTTATATATGATGTAATTATATTAAAAAGTAAATATCTAATTAGTTCAGATGGTTTGATAAAATAAAAAATTTAATTCCTGTAAATAAAAAATAACAATAAAAAGTTTTATCCGTAATAAAAACTGATTTTTTTTCTCTGTAGCAAGTATTAAAAACCCATTTGACTCAAAATACTAATGATTTATGAAAAAATTAGGATTTTGCCAATTAGAACACTGATTAAAGTTTTAAAAATAGTAAATTTTCATAAAGAAATAAATTTTTAAAATTTTTAATGTATTAAAAATTTACCATTTTTTTGGGCTCTACACCGATTATAAAAATAATTTACCATTTTTTAAATCTTAACAACTGTCTCAAACCCAAAAAACATAATTATCCTAATAAGAGATATGAATAAAATCTATTCTCGCGCACCATATTGTTTGTATGGGACCCACCAACACCCGACAACAACAATGTTTATTGCGAGGGGAAGGGAGAGTAGCAACTTGCAACTTGGCAAGTGTCCAGGTCCCAAGTAATAATGAGAATCAGATCTTAATTAAACTCTCGAGTCCCACAGTTCCTATCCAACCAAACTGGCAAGTCCTTCGTCTTCATCATTGTCCTATTAAGCAACGGTTAACGTCTTATTATCAATTATCAATATTTTGGCTTTAACATTATTTTTTGTTCATGGATGATGGATCTTACCTAACCACCTCTTGTTTTGATACAAATTTAAATTTCAGACTTTTTCTTACTATTGTCTAATATCACTTTAAATTCCACTTCGAAAAAAACATGGCGCACTTTGAGTAATTCATTATTTTAATATGGTTGAAATTAGAGTATTATTGTCAAAATCAGGGTCCATAAAATTATTTTATAAATTTTCTTAATCCGTGTAAAAAAAAAAATCCTAATCACATAATCATATTCACCTTTTCCAGCTAAGAAGTCTTTTGATTCGGATATTTAAAATAAGTATTTGATTGCAGACAAAACTTAACCGCGCCTCAAATGTTATGCGCTTTCTTTGCTTACTTTATAATTTTTTTCATTTTACTCTTTGAATATGAAAATACTTTTAGGGTACGGTTTCGAGAGGGAAAAAAAAAAGTAATAATTTCACTCGGTGGATCCCTACAAAACGGAATCCCAAAATTTCCTTGGAAAATTGAATTGACTGCATGCACGGTCAATGCAAATTTCCATTCAACAGGCCATACGAGTAATAATATTGATCATGTTTGTCCACTTACGGTAACAAAACCAAATTTGAAGGAAGGGCCACGGGCAACTCAAGTCGGTAAGGACAGCATATTCTCATTTGATTTGCATTCAACACTGCAACTCAAGTTGTACTTTCTAAACCATGGATTTGACTAATCCATCATGACCCTGCCTGCACAGGAGAGATTAATACAAAGATACTTACAATGCAAACATGAGTCAGAAAAAATGAAAAGAAAAAAAAAAAAAACTTTCTTTTACCGATCTTGCATTAAAATTGAAAATTTTCCTTTGCGTTTCCAAAACAAACATATACTTACTGTATGTTTGGTTATGTTTGCCAACAGGAAAAAAAATATTTTCAGAAACAAAATTTAAAATTCCTATAAAAGGTTTGTCAAAGAAAGAAGGGATTAACTTTTACTAAAATCGGTTTTACAGGCTTTTCAAATAGGCTTTTTAGTCAGTGTATAAACAAGTTTCAAAGCTTGTTAAAATCGATCAAAAAAGTTTAGTATGTATTTGGTTCTATTTTTATATAATTAATTTTAAATAGAATTAATTTGGTTAGAATTAATTTTAAAGTAAAGTGATTTATATTTGATAATTTCTCTAAAAATGATTTTAACATAAAATAAAAATTATCACTTATCTCAAAATCAATTCTAAAAACAAAAAATAATTTTAAAAATATATAACCAAATAACATAAAAATTGATCAAAATTGATTTTGACGGGCCATAATTGATTTCAACCCTCTTTAACTACCTCCCAAACATGCTATTAGACTTTAGTTATTGCGCTCCTATTGAGTTAATTTCATTTAGCCTTTTTCAGGATTAAAATGTCATTAAATTAATTATTTAAATATTTTTGTCGCTAAATTAATTGTTCAAAAATAAAAAAAAAAATCAAAATCGTTATTTTGCTTCATTACTTTAATATTTCATATAGACAAATGTGTTAAAGTTTTAGATTTTTGAGAAATTTACTTCATAAAAAAGACTTTAAAATATCATTATAATTTTTAGATGGTTAATTTAGAAATATATTTTATTAATATTTATTTTCTTCCACCAATGAAAATACTATGTGCCTTTTACAATAATATAAATTATTTTTCATTGAGATGTGGCTCTTCTAAAGAGAATGAAATATACAATTGTAGTAATATACGAGAAAATCAATAATTTACGATTTTATAAAATATATACACCAAAACGACAAATTATAAATGTGTAATAATCAAAGTTGTTAATTTGTTTTATTAATAGTTGGTATTCTATATTTTATTATTTAAAGTGTACTGTATGATTTGAAGAGTCAATTTTATTATTATTCTTTTTTAAGTTTCATAAAACATACCCTCCTCCAATAAGTAAAAGACTAATCTTTTAGAATATGGCCAAATACTTAAGCAAAAATTTCTTCTAATAATATTTTTTTCATATATATAACTCTTAAAATCAAATATAAGATCATATACTTAAGAGATTTGAGTTTATTCTATTTGAATTACCATCTTATTCAAATTTATTTATTTGCTACAAAGGATAAGTCGAAAAAAAAAAAAGGTCTAAAAAGAAGGATGACGCTTTTATGTGTTTAAATATGAAGTCTTTGTTTTGTTTACAATGGAAGCAACGAGGAATTATAATTCGCGGCGCTTGTGACCTTGATGGTTTCACGAATTGTAAGCAACTAATGCAAAGGATGAAGAAGCTGCTACAGATATAAAACTAGGGTGACCTTTTTGGATTAAGATTGGGCTTTTGACTATTAGGATAAATTCATTTGGTGAGAAAATCACATAATTCTCGCCCTTATTGAATAGAGAGTTGTTTTATAAGTAGATTGAATAAACTAAACCTATAAATCATAAATCTTAAATTTTAAATCCTAAATCTATACAAGCATTTTATGGTTTAAAAAGAATTAAATTATTTTTTGTTTTTCCAAGGTTTGAACACTAACCTTCTTACAAAAAGTGTAAGTCATTTATCACTATATTAAATCATTTTTATTTAAAAAAAAAGATTTTATTAACATATAGTTGTTACATGTCAAGAAATTAAAACAAAAGTATGAAATAAATTTAATTTAATACCTTAAAGATTAGTAGTAATACTCTATTCTTTAAGTAATTAAACATCTTTATGATCAATAATAAATACAAATTAACCTTCACATACATTAAGTACGCATATTAGTAAAACCTCACAGAACCAATCATAAACATTTTACCTAAGTATAAGCTTTTCAAAAGATTTATCTCGTACATAGTTGTCCAGGGGGTCACCAAATATTATGTACTACAAGATAATTTGTTTACACCAAACATAAAAATTGTCAAATTTTAAAGGTACTAGTGTTTTGTGACCTGTACAATGCACGGGGTTTAAAAATTTTATATCAATTACAAAAATTATAAAATTTAATTTGATTAACTTGTAAAATAAAGTAAATAATTTAATTTTACTATAAAGTAATAAACTATTATTTAAATACAAAAGTGATACACACTGACATAACAAACGAATTAACTATGAACATAAAATATAACATGGATTTTAATAATATCACTAAAAAAATGGATTCTAATAATAAGAAAAAGATAAGTACATATTTAATAAAACCTTTACGATTTTGTATTTATTTGAAATCCAACATCTCATATTGCACTACATGATATAAAGGTATGAGTATCAAAGAATGACTGTCCAATTATGAACTGAAAATTAAAATTAAAAATAGTAATCGTTATTACACAAATGCATTTTTGAATGGAAAATAAAAGTTCTAAATTAAAATTTATTACCTCAATTTTAAGTCTTCTTAAATACCTCTTGGTAAATTATATTCCTTCTTTTATTACATGGATTTCCATTATTATTCAATATCAAAATTATCCTTAGATTTAACTCTTGAAACAGCTACACAAAATTATTCGTGAGTGAAAATAGATTTTGGCAAAAATAACCCAATATACGGTAGTGATTCCCTTTGACTTTTATTAATAGTCATAGCAAAGCAAAGTATAACTGGAAATAGTCTTCTTTGAAATCTCAAAGGTATTCCAAAATTGTAAACCTTTTCACAATTTTAGATAGAATCATAGTTATTCCTGGAATATAAACATTATCACCAATATGAATGATTTCCTGTAACAACGATCGCCTCTATAACGTTATTTGTCAATTTCTAAACAATTATTCTTTTTTCTAGGAAAATGCTATGATATATCAAGTTAAATTTAGTGTATCATACTAGGTAATCCAATAGCAAGATGGAGAGGTGCATTCATGCACCAAATTATATGTGATGCACTATAGTATTTTTTTATTTTGCCAAATTAAAAAAAAAAAGTGTTAACATGTATTTTAGAAGTGACCAAAATTTTACTGTATAATACTTCAAAAAATTTTATTTATTTACATGATCATACAAATAAAATCTGATGACTTCTAAATTGATTAGCTTTTATCTGTGTGATATCTTCTATATTTCAAAAATGACCAAATTCTATTTGTGTGATATCCAAAAAATTTTAGTTAATTTTAGAATCATGTAAAAAAAAATTTAGCCACTTCTAAAATACATGTATTAACCACTTTTTAAATCTGGCAACACTAAAAAAATATTGTAATATATCACATGTAATTTAGTATATGAATACACCTCTCTATCTCACTATTGGATTACTCCAATGTATCAAACACCAACTTTAAGTTGGTGTATTGTAAATGGACCCTCTTGTTCCATTGTACAATCTCAAAGTTTTATCAATATTTTTTAAAAGCATAATTGGAATTCCTTTCTTTAACACCAATTGTCATTTGGTGTTTTAGAATACTTGATTTCATTTAAAAATTCAATTCTCAACCAACATGCTTCAGGCCAACATTGTCATTTGGTATGCAATATGAGTCAAAATTGGATACATGAAGTCAACAATACTCGTAAGAGAAGAGTTTGATTTTAGTATGAGAAGGTCAATTGGAATTTCTATATCTGCTTCTCTGCCATTGTCAGATCCAAAAGTTCTATCTCTAATTTTAGTTATCCAATTAGCAAAGTCTTGCAGGGTCGGATCAGCGAAAGAACTAGATGTTTCCCACCTCATATTCTTAGTCAATGTAAAAACAATAAGCCCTTAAAATGGTAATATTAAAAAAAAAATAATTTTAATCGTGAAAAATTTACCAATATTTATCACTTCTTTTATTTAAATTTAGCAACGTCCATCGGCCCTTGAAATGCTAATATTAAAAAATAATGTTTAGTAATTTTAACTGTTCAAAAATTATCAATATTGATCCTTTCTTTTATTTAAATTTAGCAACGATAATGTGGATTTTTTTTTCTATTTTGAAAAGAGTGTTTTCTTTTTCATTTGAGATTTTAAAAAAATCAACTTAAAAGAGGAAAAATGACTTTAAAAAAATAAAGATTTCATATGAATTATGAAAATTAATTAAGATAAATAAGTACAAAATTGCAAGAACATGAAAGATATTTAAGAAACACACTGTGATATTATTTTCTTAAGTAAAATTATGAATTAAATCCAATCAATAATAGTCTTGTGTTGGAATTAAATTTATTTTATCCTTTATTTGGCTAAATAAAAAATAAAACAATTTATTGGTTTTTTTTATTTGTGTCCTTTATTTGCTCTTTTTATTTATGTCTTTTATATGCTCTTGTATTAAGACAATAACTGAGCCAATTGTCTGAATGTTTTCTTTTTTTTCTTTTTAATTGCAAATACACTTAGTTTGTTTCCTTAATTAAGAATATTTTTAAAATGAAAATAGCTAGAATTCATTAGATTTTGACACGTATAAAACTTCCATGTAATGCCTTTTGTTTTATTAGTAGTATAGAGAATATGCATTCAACTATTGTGTATCATTCATTCATTTGGCTGATTTAGTGGCTTGAATTGAATGCTAATAGATCACAAAATGTATATAGACAGCCTTTTTTTTTAATGAAAAAAATTATTTTTCCTTTTTGCTAAATAATTAAAAATTGCTTCTAAAATAATAAATTTTGAGTACTATTTTTATTTTTTTTTAAATTATCTACACAGATTCTATAACTCATTTGAATACAAATTTTGTACGGACAGTTTATTAAATTATCAATAGAAATTAAATTTAAAACTTGCTTTTTCGCGAAAAGATTAAAATTGAAACAATTTTCTCCCAAACTTAATCCAATATCAAGCCAACGCAGGATCAGTGGCTGACACATGGCCCACCAAAATTCGTGTCCTATACAAGCCGGTTTTCCGGGTGCCTCACCCTGCAACTGTGACCCGAACGAAGTGTTGGAAAAAGATTCTGAGCAGGACAACCACCATGACCCAGTCCTTTCTTTCACCCTTTTCTTTTTGTTTATTTGGACTTTTTGCTAGGCCACTGCTTTCTACTGCACCACTTAAAAAAAGAATCCCAGCTCATGACCAAAAAGAACTAATCACATGTCACGTCAGACCAAAAAAAAAAAACTCTCATTTCAACCTTCCATCCATCCGATCCTTTAATTTTTTTTAACTTAATTTTGACACCAAGAATATAAAATTATTTTGCATAATTAATAAAAAGTGTTTGATTTTGATGATCGTTATTTTAAAAGTTGTAAAATTATACATATAGTAATATATAATATATAATTAGATGATAATATAAATAATATATTAAAATTTAGTTTTGATATATTTTTAGTATAGCTTTTTTTATATAATCAACTAAACTAATTATATTTTATTCTTTACATAATTTTTTAAATAATTATTAAAATATGATTATTAATTAAATGATTAAATAATTCTGCTCGAGTCGATAGAATCGTTATAAGCGGTCAACATTTTTTTTAGTTTTTAATGCGGACGTATATTCGAGACTATATATATATATATATATATATATATATATATATATATATATATATATATCAAAATTAAATATTTAAAATTGAGCTTAGTATAACTTTTTCTTGCCTTTTCCAAAGTAAATAGAAACTGTTTCAGAGTCTCATGAGTCATGCATGACTCTCTTTGATTTATCTTCCCTATCCTTAGATCAAACGAGATTATTGCATCATGTTTACAACAACGGCAAAGATCGAAGGGAAATAATCAAAAGTCAAAACACGGGCACATGAGCAAAAGTCCTCGTCTCATTCTCATGAGGATGAAAGCTGTTGTTTATTTATTTATTTGGTTTGAGGAAAAAGAAAAGATCCCAAGAACATTGTTCCAGCCAAGTCACATGCGATACGGCCTCGCCCCCGACACGACCACCGACAACTGCACGTAAATAATTCCCTCACCAAACTGCCCACCAAATCCTGCGTCACCCCGCATCCTCTCTGACGTGGCCATATCTCCACCCCCACTTCTTCCCATAACAAAAATAATGACATTGATAGGTTACCCTTTTCATTCTGATGGATGCCACTACGACTCTATCACAGCACTACTCTACTCCTCTCTCTCGTTGCCAACACGAAGTTCAGAACACAACACAGCAACCAAACCAAACACTGTAAAATTACTAGACTTTCCCACTAATGCACATCTTCTAGCCTAGTTACCCGTTGGTTATCCCATAGAAAAAATGCTAATTACATAGAGAACTTCTGATTTTCACCGGAACACATGTCTCAGTTCTGTCGGAAAGTAAAAGGGACCAAGAAAGATATACTAGTAACTGGCTAGCTGCACACTTGCTTTTTGCCTTTTCTTTCTTTCTTTATCTGGTTAGTACTATCTTTTCTTTTTTTTTTTTTTTTTTTTTCTAACGGATTATGAAACCTCCTTTTTCTTTTGTTTTATTAAACACTTCGCTTCGAGATCACGCATCATAAAAAAAAAAGGGAGGAGTAGCAGCTGAGTTGCGTTCTCTTACCATTATCTTGCAATTCATTTTGTTATATCATAAACCATAAAGGAAGAATTAATGAAATTCAGTATCAACAGGGAAGTGCGAGGCATCTGTGTTGTGAGTGGAAATGGGGGAAGTGAGAGGGACGAGCTCGTGGAGCGAGGAGCTGGCGAGCCTCATGGACGATCCAGGGGTTCGATTCGCGGCGGATCCAATGAGCTTCTCTTCGACGACGTCGTTTGAGGTGGGGAGATCGGAGTACGCACCGAGTGAGTCGGCGAGTTTTGACTCGGCGGAGAAGGAGGAGAGCTTGAAGGAACAGGCCATGGGATTCTTGATGGCTTGGTGCGAGATACTGATGGAGTTAGGTAGAGGCTGCAGGGACATCCTGCGACAGAACTTGTTCAACGAGGACTCCTACGTTGTCAGAAACCTCGCAGGACCTTGCGCTAAGGTCTCCAACAGATTGAGGTTCCTCAACGATTTTTTGCCCGAGGATCGCGATCCCGTTCAAGCGTGGTCCGTTGTCTTCTTCGTTTTTGTTATTGCCCTCGCAGGTTTTTTAATTCAATTCCATCTCTTTTATTTTATTGTATTTTATTTTTTTTTATTTATTGTCCTCAGCCTCTATTTCTTTATGTTGTATATGAATGTTGATTAACATCCATGCCTCATGGTTGTGTGTTTTCCTATTATTGATTCTCTATATCTATTATTGATTTTCCTATTATTGAGTTTCTATATCTATACCTCATGAATTTTCTATCGGAGTTTGGAACAAGTTATGTAATTGCTTAGAAAATAATCTGGTACAAGATTTACTGACTTTTGTAAGTTATTTGCAGCTATAAGTATAGATCCCAATCATGACGCTCTAACCGAAGTGGTGAAGGTTCGCACGCATCCTCCTAGTGCTAGCCGGATATTACTTCCAGATGGTAGATACATGGCTTATCATGATCAAGGTGTTTCAGCTGACAGAGCTAGATTTTCTCTTGTTGCTCCACATTCTTTGCTTTCGTCTCGATTAGCAGGTAAACTATAAGTAGTAATTTTAGAGTTTTTAATAATCAGAAAAAAAATGGCTTTAATTAGAATTTGAGTTCTAATCTTTTACTGTGTTTTATTGTTTTTTCACCTCCAATGGAAGGTATACCTGGAGTTAAAGCATCATTGCTTGAAGATTATGGTGTTCGCTTGGTCACATATGATCTTCCAGGTTTTGGGGAGAGCGACCCTCATCCCACTAGAAATCTTAACTCATCAGCCATGGATATGTTACATCTAGCTAATGCTGTCAATGTTAGTGATAAGTTCTGGGTCCTATGCCATTCAAGTGGATGCATTCATTCCTGGGCATCACTCAGATATATTCCTGAGAGAATTGCAGGTAAACTTGTCAAAGCTTTTAGTGTCTAGATACCTTTGAAGTGCTCCTCATAAATTCAGCATCTGAGAAGTGTTTACAAGTTATAACAAATTTGTAATTTGAGAATTTTGGGACATATATAAATCTAATACTAATGAAGTTATTATTCTGACTATACATTAAAAAAAGTGAATTTGAAAGATTTTTTGTTTTTAGAAAAATGTTAGTTGTGTTATACCAATAAAAATAATCTCTTGTTGGTCGCATACCTCTGTTGAACATGATTAGTTTCTTGTTCTCCATGCCAACCCCCAGAATATGGGAAAAGACGCGAATTCTGATGTGATTTATGATAATATTACCTCAAATTTCAGGTGCAGTGATGTTAGCTCCTATGATTAATCCATATGAGCCAGGGATGCTTAAGGATGAGGTGAAAAGAACATGGGGAAAGTGGCTGCCAAGGAGGAAATTTATGTATTTCTTGGCTCATAGATTTCCAAAACTTCTCTCTTTTTTCTACCAGAAAAGCTTCTTGCCAGAAAAGCATGATCGAATTGATAGGCAGTTATCTTTTTCAGTAGGAAAGAAGGTGAGTCTGCGATAACCTTAAATTATGTTGAGAAGGATAAAAACTTCTACAAATGTTGCATTTTTCATCAATGGATATGAACTTCTGTATTGGAAATAAGTAAGTGAATTCAGTTCAAACTGTCCGTCCATGCTTTAGCAGGTGAATATTGAATGAAAGGGATTTTTATGTCAGATTGTGAAAGTAGCCAGTCAATCAAGAAATTATAGAGTCGTACACTATACTTGTCTTTGTTAAAATTTGCTTTATCTAGCACATCAATGCTACTTCCTAAAAAAATAAAAAATAAAGCTACACTGCCTTATTACTACTGAATATTGACTTAAATCTGCAGTATAATGAACTGGAATGCCGTCATGATCTGTTAGCATAATCTTTTTCATATGTTCAGGATGAGATTCTGATTGAAGAACCAGCATTTGAAGAATTTTGGCAGAGAGATGTGGAGGAGTCAATTCGTCAGGGAAATGTGCAGCCATTTATAGGCGAAGTTGTTCTGCAGGTATCAAAATGGGGTTTTGACATAGAAGAACTTCATGTGCAGAAGAAGTGTCAAACAAGAGGCATACTTCTTTGGTTGAAGTCCATGTACAGTCAGGCAGAATGTGAATTAACAGGATTTCTTGGCCTTGTACACATATGGCAGGTTTGAACACATAATCTTCATCGGGTATTGCTGCCAATTATGTTCTGCATTTTCTTTTAATCGGGAAAGCGAGGTTCTTTTTAGTAGACTGGTAATTCAAGGTTATTTGATTAACAACTCCAAAACGAAAAGACATCGATGAGGCTTCAACAATTCCTCAAAATTGAGTTTGATCAACTAAAATCTTATTGGTCCTATATACTATTCAAATTTATTGTGTAGTATGGAGCAAAACAGACTCATAAATGCGCATCTTTCCTTTTAATAGAATTAAAGTTGTCACGAACCACGTGTGAATCTTACGTTTCCCTCTTGAATTTTTAACAGGGATTGGATGATAGAGTGGTCCCACCATCAATGATGGAATACATAGGACGGGTCTTGCCAGAGGCAGTAATCCATAAGCTACCAAATGAGGGCCACTTCTCCTATTTCTTTTTCTGTGATGAGTGCCACAGGCATATATTCTCCACTCTCTTTGGAGCCCCTCAAGGTCCATTAGAACGACAACAGGAAACTGCATCCGAGGAAAATACGGAAGATGTTTTAGAAGTATCTGTTTCTAATACAGAATGACACGAAACTGCAGATATACACTAGATAGGTTGGATTGGATGTAAATAACACAGGCGGCTCCTATTCACGGTAGAGCTTGAAAGAATAGAATATTCGATACGATTCTTAAAATTTTGAATGAATCATAAGGACTTTTGGAGATAAAGGTAGAAGTGCCAGCTACATTATTTTTCCTAACCTCACCCGCTCCCAAAGCATTATGTATTTTAACTGTATTGCCTGATAAGAGGATTTCTTCTATTTTCCTCATTCAAATCCTTTTTTTTTCCTTAATTATCGTCTTCACTAAGATTCCTTATAACCAAATCTTGAAAATAACTACCATGTATACATAAGAACTTTGAAAGGCGTTTTGGGAATATTAAGCTACTAATTTTAAATGGTATAACGTATGTTTACCTCCAGAAAGTGGGGGAAAGCAAAATGGATACAACATATTATCTCTGGAAATCCAGACATCAACCACAGGTTACGCGTATCAGAATACTGACATTATGTCAACCTCTCACAATGAAGTTGGCTTAAACTCCAACCAAAGCGGTAAGAAAAGCAAGGGGTACGGGTCGTGTGGATAAGGAATGGAGGGAGTGAGGATTGGTAGAAAATAGGAAAGAAAAAAATTGCTTTCATTTTAAGTCTCTCAGCAACAGCCAAGCAACAATAGAGACTCCTCGTATGGACTAATTTATTCCTGTAAAATCTTCTCACCAGGTAATCGGGTTCGAAGACGCCCAAAAAATTATAATTGATATCTTCCAGAAAGGACCATTGTCAAAACTGTGGTTAATAAGGATTACACTAGCTTCAAAATGCTGACCCACCACCCTTGGTCTTTCCAAGTAAGACATCTTTTGCTTCATTAATTTTGGATGCAAGGTAATGGCTGCCACCTGCATCCGGGTGGTTTGCAACCATCACCCTCCTATGCGCTTCTTTAATCTTATCTGTTGGAGTTCGCTCTCTGCCATGATAACATTTTGAAAACCAGCATGAGAAGGATAATAGCAGAAATGCATGCAAAACATCTGATACAAAAATTGTCAAGAGCATGACTCTGAACCAAAATTCAATAATGAGCACAGAAACACCATTAGACATGACATGAAGGGAGAACATTGACAAACCCAGCACGATTGAGCTAAAAAAGCCTTTTCAGCTCTCTGACTATTGTGCAGTGTAACATTTGGCATGAAATAAATGATTTCATCATTACATTTCTACTTAATCTATTTATATACTAATATATGCATATTCCTGAATTTCCCCGTAGAACCTCCTCCTCCTGTAGCATGAGTTAGTGACTTAGTGCTTAAGGGTTCAAAAACCCACCATATATGTGAATCATTTTCCAATCCAGAAGAAAAACTCTTGTCAATAGGCACACACATTTAGAAATTGTGATTCATAATTTCTAATGTTCTAGCTGATCAGTTATCTGCTATAGAATCCTAAATAATCATTCAAAGCTTAATAGTAAATACACATGAATTCATGACAGCTGCCAAAGACAGTAACCCACACATAGCGACATAAAATGGCAGATATGAACTTAATTCAGCCATTTGCAAGGGTGTGCATCCATTGCATGGCCAGTATCTGAGATTGTAAAATGGATGCGAATATCCCTAGAATCTCGTATTGATTTATGTCCGAAACTTCAAATCATCAGCCAAAACTGAAAAACTAACACAGGAAGTTTGTCAAATGATTTTAACTTTAACTGACTTAGCCTCTTTATGCATCAGAGATGCATACCAGCAGGGTTACAGACATATGACAAAAGACTGATATTCTTTTTGGTCTTTGACTAGGGTATTCCCACAAACATAACTGAGAGAGTAACCTCTCGAGCCAGGAATGGTAGTTAGGTGACGTCGTTCTCAAATACCAACTCCAAAATTCAAACCCGTAACATTGTAGGTAAGTTTCACCTAGGATTGTAGTAATTTTCACTGCAGCCAACCATTGTTGGGTATAAAGTCCGATATTTTAAATTCATGAAATGAATTTAACCAAAATTTAATGTTTTATGTCTTTTTCTTTTTTAAGTTATTGTTGCAGAAGAGTCAACATAATAATCAGAATTGAACCTTCGAACAAAAGTGGTATTACCTAACCCCTAGTACCAGAGCTGCTTCCCTCCTATTCATAGTAGCTTGGAAACCACCTTCATAAAATTTACGCATTCTAGGTGGGCTTGCCTTGAATGCTTGCCAAGCATGGATACCATATCTACCTGCACAAGCAGCAGCAGCTACCGCAAGCCCTGCCAGAAAAGGTGTAGCCTGTTTCAAAGTTTGATGAATTCAGTAACTTCAACATGAAAGACATTTGAAAACAAACATACTAAAAATAACTAGAAACCCTTCCCTCAGCCCCTCAGCCCCAATCTCTCAATCCCTTTTTGTTTTCCTCCTTGGGTCTTTGGTGATCACAACATCATAAAAGTAAGGGCCCAGAAAACTAAACTCAAAATTATACTCATCAAATATGAGGAAATAAATCCAGCATGACAGAGAAATTATGCAATATGTTATTGTGAAATATGTAAATGTTCCTCATCCAAAACTATTTAGACATGCTAGAGAAATTACCAGAACAGTAGGGACAAAAACCTAATAGTAAGATTAAAAATTCCCTTTTTGTAGCTTAAAATTTAACGGACAACCCAAAGGCCAAAGCAAAACCAGGTCATTGATGCGTGCCCAGGAAAAGTTTCAGAAACAACGTAAGACCCAAATTGCTGTTAGGGTAACAAAAAAGGAACGTGCTTGGCGATGGAAGCGCTGTTATTTGATAAGCGAAATAAGAGAGCATAACCGGGGCTTACCATTGTGTTGAACGAACCCTTCCACAACTGAAACTGTGAAACAGGCTAGGGGCGCGTTTCCTCCGTCCGTGGAAAGAACTTCCTTCCTTTGTACGTTTGTTTCTTTTGCTAAATTATTACTAGGGCTTTTAATAATTGTATGGACAAAAGAAAAGAAAAGAAAAGAAAAGATAATACTTTTTTCTAGTATATTTGAAGAAATATTGAATTTAAATGTATTTTTAATATAAATCAGATCATGTAATTTTTTTCGGAAAAAAAATTCAATTATGAGTTATTATGTTAATATGTTTAAATAATATAAAAAACATATTATTGAAATAAAGTACATATGGTTAATTTGTTCAATAAAAAATAATTTATCCGGCAAACACAAAAAGAAAAAAAAATGCAGCATTTCTTTTTTTATTTTTGGTATACGGAATGGAGCATTTCATTACACTAATAATCCACCAGTGTAATAATCCATGAATCACAAATAATTATACATGCAACAAATTAGATGGTGGGCGCCGACGGTCAACTGTTTCGCAGTCGCCCACGGCATGCTAAATTTTGTCCAATATCCACTTTACCATTAACACATGAGAATCACTAATGCTTGCTTGCTACTATTGTTATTATTATTATTATCAAGTTTAAGGGATTCTTTTTCTATTCTTTATTTTTATGAGGATATTAATATTCTTAATAATTAATGCTTGCTATTTAATTATATGTTTTGTTTAATTGTTATATAAATGTAAAATAATTTATATTTAAGGTTAATTAGATATATAGACAAATATTAACAACTTTATGTTTAATGGGAATCAATATCCCCACAAAAAACAAAATATACCTTTCTAAGTTATGATAAAAGAGCATATTGGAAGCTGCTATGCACATGTGGATGATACAAGGCTAATAGTGGTCCAAATTCTGGGCTTGTCTGTTTTTATTTTTTTTGAATAAAAGATTTTAAAAAATCCTAAACAGAAGTTAAGATTCATCCGAATTAATTTCGTGAACCACTACTTAGGCTAAATAATATTATTTTTCCATATTTAACAATTACATAACATATTTTGTTTTCTAACACACTTCAAACTTGATTAACAAAAGATGGGGCCAATTAACTTGAAAAACGAGAGAGATAAAGAGATTAGGCCTCAATAATATCTACTCGCCCTCCTAATATTCCGCTCAGTTTCCAACTTTATTGAGCATAGTACTAATATGAGTTGGTAGCTCCCATCATAATGCACTACAATGAGCTGGAAGTTTCCACTTCAACTACCAGTAGATAATATATGTATCCCCAACCAACCTTCACCCTGAAAAAGAAAGGAACAAAAATAGCAATAAATAAAAGAGCACATCATATCAGTAGCTGCAAATGGGTAAGGCAATGAGCTCCTACAGCCAGGAACATTAAAATAAGACCTGTTCAGTGATGCTAATTACATTTACAAGGTATTATTTGTTTAAGCCCCTTGTTTTGTATGCAATCGGTTGCATGGATGGGAAGTGGCCCAGAACTAATGCTGACATACTAGTGTAAGCTATCTTTAATTTCAAGTTTCAAACCAAAACATAATAGCATCAAAGAAAGGAGAAAATGAAACTAAATTTACATTTTATATCACAATTAAGAATCAAGAACTTTAATAGAATGATACTTGAACATGATGGGGGAGCACGAAAAGGATCCTCACAGCAGACTTGTTCTTCTGTCATATGAACATAATGAATTCTTCCCCTCAGGGCAAATAGTGAGAAAGTAAATGAAAATACAAATAGATAAATATAGTAAGTAAAACAAATTTCACCCCAAATCAAATAGCCTTCAAAGAAACGTTAGGGTACACATAATAATTAGGATAAATAAACAAATGAAACACTCAATTCAAATAAACTTTCGTTTTTTATTTCTTCCGTGATATTTCCAATCCTACTTCAATGTCTTCCATCCTTTTCACTTTGGCAATATAATCAACCGGTGACACCATTGCTCGCAGTGAATTCTGCATTTAAGCTGGTTTCTACCTTTGGTGGTCCTGAATGCCGCCTCGGTCTGGCAGGCGAAGCTGGGAAAGAAAGACGTTTCTTTGCATTACCACTACCAAAGGACCCCTTCTCTGATTTCCCATTTTCAGTGGCTAATGGGCTTTGTGTCCTGGACTTAGCTTTTGCAGATTGAGTTGGCACCATGTAACTTGGAACTGATGGAGAGCTAGCAAGGCTCTCATCATCCCTCACTGATGATCCAGCGATCGAGTGCCTCCGGAACCGGTCTGACTGTACACTGACCATGCTTTTGGAGTCATCATCCATAACCAAGCTACCCCTCGGGCTTCCCTTCTTCAGTTTCCTAGCAATAGCTGCTGAACCTGCTGCCTTGGGAGGTGCGGAATGGGGCTGAAAGCTAGGCGAGCCAGGATTTTGGCTGGCCGTTGGAGAATGCTTTTCAGAATTGAGCTGGAATCGAGCAAATGATTTGCTGATTTCCCCAGCAGTCATGCTGCGGCTTGAACTTTTTACGGATGAATGGTCATTCGGCTCTTTATCCATCAGGTTGCGGCTCTCCCAAGGCCGGGCCGCCATCCATCGTTCCAACCAACTCCAACCCCAGCTAGGATTGGTTGGATCCATGAACATTGGATTTAGAGATCTAGATGAGTTCTTCCAGTTTTGCTGTCAAATCATATTTTTAGCAGATATCAAACTCTGAACTTTGTTTGAAAAATCAAGGAACTTAAACAAATGGATGTAAATTATATCAAAGACAAAGACTGCTGTTCACTCAAAATATTATGCCACGTTATTTCAGGTAGCCAGGTACTGCCAATGACAGCAATTGACCAGAAATAGTATTGGATTACGCAAAAAGGAGACAAGAAAGCAAAGTTTCAAGGCTCTGAAGATAGTGACAAGACAGAAAAGGATTAATGCATTTGTCAAGCTTAAGTTTCAGATGAAAAGAATAACAACTTCAGGAGACAAGGAAGCAACGATTAAAGCAGGGATGACAACAACATAATCACATGAATGCTTGGTTCTCATTTTAGTTCTTTATACTACGTGTTTTTTTACATATTTAAACCAAAAAAAGACTAATCCAATATTTCAGAGATCTTCCATTTCTTCAAAAATTTTCATTCATTCCCTCGTAAATTCATAAGAGAAATAGAAAACCTGATGTGTGAATGCATAAGCCAGCGCTCTTTCTCTTCTCATAGTAGCCTCATACTTGCTTAGTAACTTCGCTTCAATTTGTTCTTTTGATTGTAGGCTGTCATCCCATTCCTCTCCAATCTATTATGACAATTTGAAACAAGTTAAAAGCATTCTATGTTAAAAAAGTCAAATAAGCAGTGGTTATATGACAAGAGGTAAGCATTTTGAAATAAATTAAGGAAACGAAACCCAGACCCGTATGCTCTCAAGCTCTTTTGCATGCTTTTGTAAGAGCTGTCTCTGCAAAGCCTGATTCTCCTCCAGCATTCTGATCCTCCTAGAACGAATCTGAGCTTGCACGCGAGCTAAAGTCTGCATAGAGCGAAGGGTACTTGCGGCTTGGCGTTTAACAATGGGCCCTGCCATCAACGATTTCAACCTGACCAGCCCTCTTAAAGCCCGCAGTGCTCTTCTTGCCTAAATGATTTCAAAAGAAAGTTTAGTCTGAAAGGTATATCAAATAACAAAGTTTCTTTTGCACCAATTATTGGTCACCACTAGATTCCTCAAACCCTATGCAATAAATGAGTACATTCAATAAGAGTTTAAATTAGATCTACTGTTATAGTAAAACTTTATTAGTAGACAAGAAATTGCCAGCCACATTATTTCTGTACCTAAAGTTTGAATTACTCTCTCATCCCTTGTTTTGGCGTTTAAAACTCTAAACTCCCATTTATTATGAAAATGCTGCCAGTCACAAGAAACTACTGAACTGCTATATCATAAATAGTTTGCAGTCAAATGTCAACCCTACCCTTGTTTGGCCTTATATGAATGTGTTCAAGGTTCAACAAGGATATCAATGACATTTGATCACCAGAAATTCTTACATGGTCCGGGGGCACCACGTGGCTATATTCTCGGCTAATCATATAAGTGTATTTTCATGGGATTGTGTGTTAGTGGTGAGTTCCATGTAAAATACGCTTAAATGATTGGTCCGGGAGCACAGCCACGTGGTGCTCCCGGACCATGCAAGTATTTCTCTTTGATCACAACACACCCATGAGTTAAAGGCCCAGTTCACAAAGCTGTAAAACTCAGTAGCATTTTTCATTTTAATAATGACAAGGGAGCTTTTGTGTAGCTTTTTTTATTTTTATTTTTTTTTTCAATCACTCTCATCGAATGTTGAATTAAATGATTTGTGACGTAGGAGGGAGGGGAAAAAATTGAAAAAAAAAATATATATATATGAAAGGAGTAATTTATATTGGTTTAAATCAACATTACAATGCGTACCAAGTATCCCCGGAAAGCTGTTTGAATCTTGATTGCAGCCACTTCTTCCTTTGGTTTACCAGCAAACCGAGCAATTGTAGCAGTTGCAGTAGCAGCTTCAACCCTAACCGCCACTGTCTGAACAGCAGGAACAGGTTTCTCAACATCTGCGGCAATTGTGACTTCGACAACATGATCATGACTGCTTTCAATTTCAAGATCAGTTAATTTAGTCTCTTCTGGAGGAGGAAGAGGTGATGCTTTATCAGATTCCGGGTATGAGTCTGAAGTCTGCAACTTTTGCTTCCCAAACCATTTCTTCCTTGATTTGCTTGATTTCTACAAAAGCAGTTGGTAAAACTATAATAAACATCCCACAAAATTGAGATTGATATTAAGTTATAAAATTTATCCAAACCTGATCTTTCTTCTCCTTTGAGCCAGGACTGAGAGCTTTCTTCACACTAGAAAACCAATTTCCCTTCCCCCCCATATCCTTTGCATTCCTCAATTTGATCCTTTACACCCAAAAAAAAAAAAAAAGAAAGAAAAAAAAAAAGAGATGAAATTTAAAGATCTCAAACCTCACAATCCAAAATAATTCATTTTTGAACAGGAAATTTAATGGCATCTGCTGGTATCATTAAATATCATTAGGATTACGACTAGCAAATTTGATACTGAAAAGGGAAGAATCTCAAAAATTGTGTAAGCCACCTTTCAAAATTTAATTATTCCTTTAAAAAAAACAAATGAAATAAAAAAAACAAGCTTCCGCAAGAGAAATTCATCATAATCTCTAGCTGTCTATCGATTCCATATTAATTCATGTTGGATCAGACAATAAAGCCACTGAATTATGTGCCATTTTGCATTTTTCAGAGCGAAGTAACACACGAGAATGCAGATTTAGTTAGAACAGGCTTGTAGTCCAAGCTGAAGTCGCGAGATTTTCACCGAGCGGGGAGAGAACAAATCGCGAGAAATTCACAGAATGGCAGAGAATTACAAAGGGAATGAGAAGTATATATATATAGTTAAAAAATTAAGAGTTCCAATGGCAAATGAAAGATGTAAAATGTGGAGTTACCTGAAGTGAAGAACCAGTGATAGATCTCAAATATCTGATTCTGGCCCAGTTTCTCTCTCAACAGAAAGATTGCAACTTGAATATCACACTTATACCAACCTGCACTTTCTCTCTCTTCTCTCTCTCTTCTGTGTCCCTGCAGAGAGGGAAAAATCAGATCTTGCCAAATGCCAGTGCAAGAGAATAGAGGGTTTGAAATTATAAGAGGACCAGCTACGTTGCGTTTAGTATTATGACCTTGCAACTGGGTTGGTCATAGTGGGGCCCATCGTGTTTCACCGTAGGTTGTTTTAAAGCATCAAATCGAGTTAACGGTGTCTGTGTCGCGCTCATGGCTGATGATGATGATGGCCTTCATGTGCTTGCAGTAATTGGGAGTAATTATTCACCTCCTTCGCTGTCTTGCATAG
This sequence comes from Pterocarpus santalinus, assembly GCA_031439595.1. Classification (NCBI taxonomy): domain Eukaryota; kingdom Viridiplantae; phylum Streptophyta; class Magnoliopsida; order Fabales; family Fabaceae; genus Pterocarpus; species Pterocarpus santalinus. The sequence continues at coordinate 69,166,429 of CM062532.1, forward strand.
TTTAACTGTCAGTAGTGTTACTGTTAGAAAGGTGAAGTTATTTATTGTTAAGAAAGATGTTTCTTTTTACATTTGAAACTTTAAATATAATTTGTTAACCGAAAAATTAAAAAAAAAAGTTAAATATGATTTACATTGATTAATGATGAATCAATTATTAATGCTTATTAATTAATGAGTTAATAGAATCAATTATTAATGCATTTTAATGAGTTGGTAGAAATATATGTTCGTTATAAAAAAGTGTAGAAACGTATTAATAATTATTAATTTGTTGATTACTAATTTATTTATTGTTAATTGATACATGAATGTGTAAAAGAATAATAATATATCCTCCAAAAATTTCCTCTTAACAATTTTTCTAATTACTAAATATGAAAAATATTGAATATTTTATAAATATATTTATTATCTTAAAAATATAAAAAATATATATTATTTTCTTTGTTTAAAAATTAAGAGAATATTTTAAAAAAATATCATTTAATAGCATGCCCAACTGTGTGCTGATTGGATACGTGAAACCGATTGGTAACTTCAAATAAATTTTGTTAGTTTGAATTTTAAATTCATTAAATTTTTTTTTTAATAATCTCAACATAAAGTAATGTAAGTAATTATTCAACCACACAGAAATGTGTAAAAATAAGGGGAAAATGTATTAAATCACTAAACTTTATGCAAATATTTACTTTCAACTTTAATTTCATCACAATTACTCCTCAAAAATTTATTATTGTTATGTTCTTCTCTTTATGAACTGTTAACTCATAAATGCTAAATTAATTAGAATCGTTTGTTTTTATTAAATCACAATTGAATGAATGACAATTAAAGTTAGGGATGGAAGTTAAAACGATAAGAATAAAAACTATTGAAGAGAAATTTAGATAAATTAGCAAGAATTAATTGGAGATAAGTGAATACAATTTATAGATTAAAAATCAGAAAAGAAAATAATTCATCATATTTATTAGCTCAATTATTTAAGATAGATTATACTTGATTTGATCATATTATATCAAAAACCCTCTCATTACACTCCATTTGCAATCCATTTCTTCCCCTATTTACAGTGATATAAAACTGATTAACTTATATAGAGTAATAGGTAAAATTTGAAAGAGTATTGTTATCTATTTTACCCCATTGAGAAAAAGAATGGAAATAGACATGAATCTGAACAGCAATCAACGTAATTTGATCCTACGATATCAGAAATTGCATTATGTTGAGATAGCAGAAGGGATAACAGTGTTATATTGTTGTATTGATTGTAGCAAAACATGTGATCTAAAATTCTAAAATTATTTTTTCAGAAATAAGGACTTGACAATTTTCTGAGAGAATAGAAGAGAAAGAAACCAATTTTTTGTGCATAGAAATACCAAACTAAAAGAAATCTCATGCTTGTGTGAGTTCGTGGGAAGAAAAGCCATATACAGTGCAGGGGATTAAAGGTTGTGATAGCTTCTAAGAGAATAGAACAGAGGGACCATTTTTTTTTTTGGATCCAGGTAGAAGTGTTGAAAATGCTAGATTTTTTTTAAAAAAAATAAAAAATTAAGAAAATAGTAGGTATATATTTCAAGTGAGGGGAGCACGTGAAAAACAAAGAAATTGAAAATAAATTATTCCAAATGTTTGCGATGCATTGAATTTTAGAATTAAAATAAAATTACGGTTCTTATTTTTAGTTGATTGATTTAGAACTAATTTTATAGATGGAACAAAATTAATGTTTGAAGAATTTTTACATAATGATTCTAGATGGGATATTTTTTTTTTGGGACTGATTTTGAACTTATTTTATAGATGCAACAAAATTACAATTCTAATCTTTTTTATTAAATAGGGATTTGGAGAGGAAGTAGATATTCATTACATTAAATATAGATTGAATAATGAAATTTGAATTTTATTTAAAGTAATTTTAAAAATTCTTGTACGTCTCAAATAAAAGGATAAAGAGATATTTTAGTAAAGTATCATTTAAGGAGATTAATTGGAGGAGAATATCAAGGTAATATGTTACTGCTAATTAATTCATGAACTTATTTAAATTTTTAATAAATAAAAATAAAAGATAAATTTTATAAATCAGTAGCAGATTCATAAGAAAATGACACGTGGATATTAGATTAGTAGGTAACTGCTAGTTAACACACTTTCTTTCTTTCAAGTATTTCGTGGAAGGGATACTACTGCATTTTCATGTTTTCTTCTTCCTTTTTCCTGATATGATCAAAGAACTTCAAGTAACTTCACTGTTTTTCCCCCCCTGATAAACTTGTACTTTACTTTTGGTCTTTGCTATAGTATTGCTGTCCAGGCTTAAAAGAATTTTCAATAGGTGGTGTTTATTATTGATGGTGATAACTCGTCGAATAAACTCTTCTAACTACCATGCAATTCATAAACCGGAAGTTGTGTACTAAAAATATCCGAACCACATCCTTTTCCCACTTGTTGATCTTGACCAAGTTTTGAGCTTATTAATGCAGAGAACGGGTTATATTTGATTAAAGTGGTATTATCGTGAATGAAGTTGGTAATCGAGCCAAGCTAAAGTCAAATTCCTTTTAAATATGCTAGCAAGAAGGTTAAATACACACTCTATAAAGTTAGGAGCACATATTTCATTCTCAATTGATAAAACTATCCCTTACATAGATGGATCATACAATGTTAGATTTTATAAAAAAAGAGAAAATATTTTTATCGATTAAAAAAAAAAATGTGTCCTCAAACATATAGGATGTATATTTAGGCTGAGCCTAAACATATATGCCGAAATTACAATTTCCATCATTTAAAGTTTATAATCAGCTACCATCAATTATAGTAGAAGCGTGATGGGTTTTATAACCAGTTCCAATAATTTATCCTTTTTATAGTAAAAGGTCTACTTCCTTTGGCTTAGAATCATTTCTCTAATTAAAACAAGAAATTCATTTCAACGGTATATCCTACTCCTCTATTAACTTTATAGGTTAATGTATTTGGTGTAATTAATTCAAGTTACTGAATGGTTAATCAGACAGGTGGGGGTATGAGCACCAATCTGACCAAATTTCTAAGGCATAATCCAACCCAAATGTAGTGCCTTCAAGTCTAACACGTTTTTAAAGCACTTCCATCTAACACGATTGCAACAAAATAAATCTATTATTGGAGTAAGTTAGAAAGAAGTATGGGTCATTTTTTTTTTCAAAAAAAAAAAAAAAAAGAATTTGGATTAGCTTGAGTTAGGACAAGCCATGGACCCATGGTGTTGGCTCTAACAGCAAGCATTCGACCGGAAAAAAAAAAAAAAAAAAAGACAGCAAGCAAGAAGTCATCCTAGCAAGTTGTTATATACGCAAGGAGCAGAATCAATGTTTTTTTTTTTTAAAAAAAAAACTATTCAAGAGGATATTTATATAAATTAATCAGAAAAAATGTGAGAAAAATTCTCAAAACTGCAATTTTAGAAAGCCCATTGAGAATAACAAGTAGACAAATAAGTAGCAAGCGTCGGCCACATTGAGATAGCAGGACCACGGTATACTAAAATTTTGACATGAAATGGTCTTCAGAATGGATATGGATACAAAAATATTATTTGTGTTTATGATTGGGAATTATTTTATAAGGATCATTAAAATGTTTCTTAATTATTATTTTTTTAAAAAAAGTGGAACATATTTTCAATTAATAACCAAGAGATACATTAGTAAATTTTATAAAAAAAAAATTTCTAATTATGAGTATAAATAACACAATATATATGGATAAATTGCAGAGGCGCCATGCTATCAATCATAAACTTTACGCACCCCAAGCCACTACATACAAAACATGTGAATCGCATTAAAAGTCGACACGTAGTCAGTAATCACATGAACTGCCAATAAAAGGTATGCCGGTAATTGAATTCTATATATGAGATATCTTTATTTATTTTATTTCTTTCATGTTTATTCAGTAAAAGGGGAAATTTAGAGTGGACCCCAAAAATTTTAGATCTACAGTAGACTTAATGTGATTAAACAACCAAAAAACGTGGCTAATTGCCGGAAAGTGTGACAAAACATCAAATCCATGGTGGACCAAATCCATCCTAAAATGCGTCATTATTATCATTAACTAAAACATCGAAAGAAAGGTGCAATTCCTTTTATAAAGTATTACTTTCCTAAAAAATAAGCATATATTCTCATATCATAAGATTAGAAATACTTATTATTATTTATTTTAATAGAAAATTTATTTCTACTTTTATGCATTCCTATATAAGCATCATGTATGAACATTTAATTACATGCTAAGCACGCGTTATCCAATGCCATATCATATCCCTCAATGGCAACCATTATCAGTTAGCTTTTTCTTCACCAGCTAAGCATAATAACACATGAGCGAATATTTTAATATTTATTTATGTTTATTAAAAATAAAAAATATCTACTATCTTTACAAATGGTCGATAGAACCTGAATATAAACATTTGAATTAGATAAAAATGTCACTTAATATATCTGATATTATTTTTTTTAAATTTTAGATAATTGAAATATTTAATATTTATTGAATCAAATACTTATTATTAAGTCCAAAACTAGAGATGATAAGAAGGATGAAGTTTTATCTTTAAGATATTAAGTTCATCAAATCGTAAATATGATTCTGCCTAAATATAGTCATGCTAAGATATTTAATCAATAAAACTCTATTTTTTTTTAAATCATACTATACCCACAGTTTCAATAATCCTACTATTTTTGGATTCGTTATATTTCAAATAAATATTAAATTTGAGAAATATCAATTTCTTAAAAAATATAATCATATGCGAATATTGGTTTTACGGTTCGAGCATAACTCCAACCCCTCCCCAAAAAAAAAATAAAAAAACTTCTAAATGATCACACGGCACTTATATCCATATTAAAAGATTTTTTGTTTGTAGAGAAGTTCATTAAATAAGTTGATTTTGTGATAGTCAAAGTTTGGCTAATTTATACTTTTAATATAAACTCAAATTCATCTCTGAATCTATATAGGATTATATCGACTCTTCTTTATACATACATAAAAATTCAATGACCCTGTACATGTTGACTTTAGTATTTAAAAATTGTGTTTCGTCCACTAGATAAAAGGTTCACATAGCCAATAGTAATTTTGTACAAATATTTTCACGTGAGTTATATATATATATATATATATATATATATCGGTCAATCCACCCGAAACATGATTGCAGTGAAAGGTTTGTACCCTGTCGGCAGGGCCTCTCACGGGCTAGGCATGTTGAAGATGGTTAATAACCTGGTGGGCCTCATTTCGTTGCATGCTTCTACTTGGCTCCCCAGAGGAGGCCCAACCTTGATCAAGACGTTTCATTAATAAATTACTGGCATTGACCAAAACAAAAGGGCATAAAAAAATAGCAGCCATACATAGCAAATTTGCTGTAAACTCGGGAACTTTTTGAACTAAAAGATCATATATGCTTAAATGTTTTTGCTTCTTAGCAGAAGACACTCTCACTTTCATAAGCTAACAAAAATTTTGAAAACAGTAAGAATCAATTAAACTATAAACAATAGACATGCGAAAGAAATTTATAAAAGTGAAAAAAAAGAATAATTTCTGTACTGGCCAATTTTTGTATTGCTTCAACTTTCGTTATTTTCCCTGTCTTTCACCCTTATCTTCGTATAGTAGTCAGAAATTAGTGATTTGAAATGGTGCGGGCATGAAAATTGAAACGCCAGAGCATGATTTTGGAGCAGTCCTCTGGTGGAATTCCCTTTAGCTTAGCCTCATCTTCTAGAACTACTTGCTTCACAAACTTGATTGAATTCTAGGAAAACCAAAAAAGAAGGACAAAAAATTATTATACATCCAGGAAAAAAAGAAGGGACAAAAATTAAAAGCAAAAATGTTCCTTGGTAGAGACTATTTCTAAGTGATATTGATGTATACGTCTTGTCATTTTCTGATTTCACACGGACTCTGTTTTCCAATTGAGATAATATTGATAGTGGGTTTATTTTCTAATTGAGATAATATTGACAGTGGGTTCTATCTTGGAGTGAAAGGAAGAAGCATACTTTATAAGTGACATTATGCCGGAGTAGAAAACACTGCATAGTTGGAATTCTGATTAGTTGAACTAGTCAATCAGGGTGTCATTATATTACCTAATATCTTACTCTCTCTTTGCCTTTGATTTTTCCTTTCTATGGTAGTTGGAGGTTGGCCAAACGTTAACTAAACCTAAGTAACAAGTTTCAAGCTGTGAAAGCATGATCATGTTCATTACAGATCCTGATCCAAAAAATAAAAGGTCCATTAAAGGTTTAGAATAAATAAACTAACGAACCTTCTTAGTGCATATCAATCTCCTATTTATTTAGAGTTTCAACAAAATTATCCAATAGTTACAATTTTCATTTTTGGTTCTATATATGAAGTTTGTGTATTGGAGAGACCAAAGAGACCTAATCTAATTTTATATGGATAAGCGTTACAATATTGCCACTAGAATTTGACTTTGGTGGGTGTAAGTTTAATTTAGATAGCAATTCCTAATGTGAGTGCGTGTGATCATAATATATACCTGAGAGGTGTCTTGAACAGATGAAGTGCGACCCCATCTCTCAGGGTCCCAGAGGATGGAGCTATTGAATGCAAAACTTGATATATGAATGGGAGGAGTGATAGTGTCAGTTTCATTGTTCATATTCCTGAGATGCCAACCAATGACTTGTGATGAATCACATACAGGTCCTTCTATTATCACTTTCTTCCTGTTGGCAGCTAGTAATGCCGTTGGCCATGTTCCAAAGACCCTGCTCAGTTGCCAAATGAATACATAATTAAGAAGGGACATGTTAATTTGATATCACCTATTCACCTTGGAGATGTGAAATATAATGCATGGTTGTTACTATCATTCAAGTTTGGTATACCTAAAGAATTTCCACTAGCCTTTATTTCCTAAACTTCCACCCACTACAAAGAAGTAGAATATAATAAGCTCTAACACTAGTCTAAGTTCATGAGCTTCCTAAAACACATTTGATGCTACACAGCTAGAATAGTTTACTTAAAAAATTATTATTAGACATATGTGGTAAATTTTGAGTGGCAAAACAGAAATTATGGACGGAAAAAAAAATATGAGATGTCCATCCCATGTCTAGTCACATAATTCGAGTATACAAGAATTTATCAAATTTTCTGGTTACCAAGCATTTTCTTCTCTTTAATGCTTATTCCCCACCAAACAACCAAAAAAAAAAAAAACTTGGCACAAATGATATATCAATATAAATAATATATAAATAGAAATATAACTAGTTTTGATGTACCAGGAAAAAAAAAACTAGTTTTGCAAATAGAAGGGGAAGAATCATACTCAATATCTCTAAGCTGTTGGAAGAATTGGAGATCATAGACATTGGAAAGCTCAGCAAAGTGCACGATCCCGCTCAGCCTGTGGTGCTCAATGTGCTTAAGGGCAAGATTTCTCTGGTGATTCAGTTCAGCTTCTAAGTCTGTGAAGTTTTCCTTGAAAACCACATGCCTATACATGATGCCGGTCTTCCTTAGTATCTCTGGCATTTCTGTGGAATCCGTTTTCCCTTCCACAACAATCCACAGCAATGGCTGAGGAACCAGCCTAATTGTATTTGCCAACCTCCTCAAAAACACTGCTTGGAATGGAAGTTTTGTGCTTGTTGGAGTTACAATGATAATAAGTCTTCTAGGCTTCGACCGGGGCTGTGATTTCACATGCAATTTTTTCGCTGTTGTTGTTTGTTTGGTGACTCTAGGCTTCATGGGCAAGGTCACTGGTGTTGGGGCAATCCAACTTCTATTGACATTTGTTGTCTGGTGCAACATTTCAGCAGGTTGCGGTGCAAAACCTGTTCTATTTGTGGCCACATCTCTGCTTGAAAATATAGAAGATTTACCTGTTGGAGCTAAGCCAGTGAAGAACCCCATCACAAAACATAGAGAAAAATGGAGCATGGCCTTCTTCCATAGCTGAGTTTTCTTCTTTGTTCTCTCTAGTGAACCCATCTTCTTTCAAACCCTCTAAAAACTTGACCACCAGAAACAACCTTCACTGTGGAATAATGGAATGACCAGTTGTTGGTGGCACAAAATGAAGAGGAAGGCCTTGTGATGTAATATAAACTTTGGTGCTTGAAGGGCACAACATGTTGATTTAAGGAAAACGTTGGAGCTAACTATTGAGGTTATGATTGGTACCGCCAAACTGAACTTTTGTTTGGAGGTATTTCATAGGTAAGGTATTGCTTCATTTGGCTGTCACTTGAAGTAAAAGTAATATAATAAAAACAAAAATGAAAAATAGCTTGGGTGAGAGCATGAGTTGCTATCTGCACCAAATAGCAGTTGGGATGGTACCCATCCACTATAGAATATGCTGTACCAGGCCATTTAACTAATATTAGTGATTATGCTCATGGTTAGGGGTTTAATTTTTAATTTGGGGTTGACCAGTCCACCAAAAAGAACCTAAATAAAAAATTAATTTAACAATGACCTTGGAATCTCTTGTCAAAATAATTATGATTTTTCTGAATAAAATAGGATTATAGAAGTAATTATTATGAGCATAATGAATCTTTTTGCAGTTAGTTACAGAATTATAGTCATAAGGGGGGTGGGTGAGAAGTAACCTTTTATTAATAGTGGCCAGGCTTGGATCGTTTAGAATTGTGGGCTCTCCTGACCAATTTGTCATGTACCCAAAATAAGGCTTCGAGCTAATATCCAAAATTCAGACCCCCTTCAGACGCAAAAACAAATTCAGAACAACAACCCCCCCCCCCCCCCCCGGGCCTCCAAAAAAAAAAAAAAACAGCATCAACTAAGACCGAACTACTAAAACTCCTAATTGGCATTTAAAGAAAAATGAAGGCTTCTTGAATCTTGATTCTCCGTCACTCTGTCTATGCAATGGCATATACTTGGTTTATTTTGTGCTACAATTTTTTTATTGTTGTCGTTGTAAACAAAATTAGCTTATGACTAATCACTTCAAAATTCTAACATTCTGCTGCTATTACCACTTCCTTCCTTGGCTCCATTACCATCTTGGCAGTTTAGGCTGGAATCATAAGGCCATACAGGGCTTTTATAATCAATTAAAACTAATTTAAAGTTATTATATTACAATATTCATTGACTGTTTAAAATTGACAACACTATTTTATTTTAGAAAAAAAAAATGTTATCAACAAAATGTATGTTTCTGGACTGAACTTTTTTATCTGTAAGATTCCAATGATGGTCAGCCTTGCCGATCATGATGATACGTTGAGAGATTGCAGGAAATTTGAAGACATTTTTTATGTGGATCACCTCATTGACCACCTGAAGGATGATGTCCGTATTGTCCGTGATATTCCTGGATGGTTTACTGATAAATCAGAGCTATTTACTAGTATAAAGTTTGATTGCTTCTTGTGCTTTTGGTCTGAGTCTGTTGAACATATAAATTCCAAGTATCAATAAGAGATAGATAAATATTTTTTTTAAATTGAAAAAAATGGATAAATATGTCAAGGGCCAGTGTTGATTGGTTTGTGTTTCACCTGTGGACTTGATTCACGAAAGGTTTTGGTTCTAGTGCTGGCTGCTGGGCCTTGTGCCCTAATATGATATGATCAGTTTGAATTACATGTTCATTACGCATATTTAAATTGATGATGACGGGGTGTTGTACCATGTACAGATTGAGAAAGGAGAAGATACAATGTTTTCCCCTCTGGCTTCTAATGCTGTAATAATGAATAAGTTATACCATAAAACTTGGTAAAACTTGGCCTAGTTGAAGGGAAGTTGCTAGAATACATCTCATGACAAAGTTGTCTTAGAATTAATTATTTGCTTGAACATGTGCTACAAATTTCACTTTCAGAATAGTTGGGAAGGTACAAATTCAGGCAAATGATTGGACTGGATTATCAGATAGGACATTTTTCTTTTTCTTTTTTTTGTTTGTTGCACTTCATCTAAACTTTTACATGTTTCTCTTTTGCTGTATAAAAAGCTTACGTATGATGTCAACCTAGATCATTATGAGATCTGGTGTTAGATATTCATGCATTGGTGGTTGTTACCAATTGGCTTGATTCACGAAGCAAATGCATTCTATCTGTCAGATGGACTGTAAAAAATATTCCAAAGTATGCATCTGCACAGTTTTACATTGACAATGTTCTACCCCAAATCGAGAAGAAGAAGATTATGGCTTTGTTGACAGACTGGGGTATGCCAAGGAATGTTATACATACTAGATACCCACCATTTGCTTTATGTGTAGTTTATTATATTTTCATGACATAACTTTTCTTATTTTAGATATGATAACGTTCCTCCAGAGATCAACAGGTTGAGATGTAGGGTTAATTATCATGCTCTGTAATTTCTTCCTAATATAGAGTAGATGGCTGATTTTCTAACATCGAGGATAAGAAACCACAGGCAGTTCAAATCCTTATATGTATGTGACATATCTGATCATGATCTTCCTGAAGTTGAATTTATGTGGCTTCTGGACAAGTGTATGATGGATAGAACTGGATGGCTCCACTGAGAAATATGTTCCCTAATTTGGAAATTTCTCTCCGTTATCACATGAATTATATAATAAAATGAGCATAGTACTGGTTCGTAAAATCATACCCTTTTCATCTTGTAAGTGATCACCTTATTGACGTGATGACATGCGATTATAATATCTCGGTTCAGGCTATCATGCTATGGTGCAATTTTTTTGCTATGCATAAATTATATTTATCCATCATAATTGAGATTTTTTTTTTCCTACTATAACTTCAAAGATGAATTCTTTTATTCTTTTCCAAGGTGATAATTCTTTTTCACTTTTGGTAACATAACAGGTCAAAAAGCAGGAGCCGGCAACTAAAGAGGAGTTGGATGGTATTAGAAGGCATGGGACGAGCCTTGCAGCTCTTGAATACTTGGTGTGCTTGAAATGCGATGTGTTTGTATCACACATCAAGTTCTCTGATTGTTGCATTTTACTGTTATTTTGTTTGCTGAATATATAGTGATTGAAAATCATCCTCATTGTTCGTTCGTCTACTCAAAGTGAGACAAGAATAAAGATAAAACCATTGTCCATTAGACACTTGCGATCGATCTATGAAAAGTTTCACTTTTCATTATAGTGAATTCATCGGAGAATATAGTGCTACCCAAAATTTCAAAGTTCAATCTTTTTCATGTACAAAGTTTTGAAATATAAAATTTTATTAGTGGAATTCGAAGCGAATATGATTAGTTAAGTAATTAGTTACTTTATTATTGTATAAATAGTAGAATGATGACTTGATCATGCTTGAAAGTGAATGGAAAATTGAGAGTTATTCTCTCATTTGAAGAGGAGAATTAGGAGTTTTAATTCTTGACTCGAATATAGAACTGCCAAAACTCTGTGATTTCTCAGTTCCATGATATCCATTGGAGGAGCACTAGAAGAGGATGAAAGGAAGAGGTTGATAAAGGAGATGGAACAAGGAGACCAGCAAGCCTGAGCTGATGAAATGGGCTGAAAGGTTCTGTGCACATGGTGCTCTCAAAGATGTAATGCCACATACTGGGAAGCTTCTCGAGTCTGCTAAGATACTTCGCGCCCAAAGGTGAATTCTGTCACACACTTTGTTCAATTAACGGTTGAATGTGAGGGTGTATTTTATGCAACTACCCATACTCCTCACATCCAACCATTAATTGAACAAGGTGTGTGAGGTGCATCACAGAATTCGCCAGCGCCAAAATGCCTTCTGATTTAACTTAAGAAATTAGCAGGACAGGCACTTGTTAGCCATGGTTAGTGACATTTTGCTTTTGCTTTTGTAGTTGTAATGCGAGCCTCGTCACACGCGTTATTTGCTTCCCATGGATATTTAATTTATTTATATAAAATGTCACCAGTGGTCTAGTGGTAGAATAGTATCCTGCCACGGTTATAGACCGGGTTCGATTTCGGCTGGTGCATTCATGATTTTTTCGACCTTTTAAATTAAGATAAGAGTCTAAAAAGTAGTTTAACTGAAAACACAATGCTATACGCGCTGATAAGAGGTTAACCTCTGCAACCTTTGCGCTTCGCTTGGACTCGCTAATCAACTTGAAAAAGGATTTAAGATCATCCATTATCATTTTTCTTTCTTCTTCGTATTCAAATGCTTTAACTTCTCCAACTCTGCTCGCTCACAAACCCTTCGTTCCTTCCCTGCCACTACCAATCCCCATGAGCGTGGTCCCATCACTTTCAGTACTACCTCTCTCTGCTTAGGCTTCGCTTTCACGACTGCTTTGTGCAGGTTAATTACATTTTGTCATATCGTTGATCTACTCTAGGTCCTTTCTAATCACTCAACAATCTCGATGGCAGGGCTATGACCATGACGCTTCAATTTTGTTGGACGATCGTCGGTTGAAAAGAATGCTGGACCGGAAGAATGTTCCATCCGAGGTTTTTTGAAGTGATTGATGAGAAGTTGGAAGAAGAAGCATGTCCTCGGACATTGTTGCTCTAGCTGCCGGGCTACACTGTTCTTGTAAGAGCAACACTCAACTGAAATCGTCACAAACTGTAATGCTTAATGTAGAGTACAGATTCATTGTTTAATGTTTAACCCCTGAAATGCTTAATTTGAAGCTTTGATTATTGATTATCTCCCATTGGAACTCTCGTAATTCTTTTCATAGGCTCCCTGGACTTTGATAGAACACAAATTCTTAGGCCATTTTTGAATAATGGGTTCAGACAGAGTAATGGCAATTTTCCCTGAATTATGGTTTGATCGGTTGAAGCGAGGTAATATGAATCGCTGTTTTTTTGGGCCTAAACCTCCCTCAATTTGCTCGGTCTTGATCTGTTGTACAAGTTTCATGCTTACAATTTAGATGCAGATGTTATAGTCTTAGGAGTTTCTCTATGCTGAGAAACACCATTGGAGCATAGAATTTTGATGGTAAAACTGGCAAAATGAGCCGATTGGGCAATGCCGTGTTGATATTCGATAAGGTGTCTTTTTGAAGGACCTAGAGATGAGCTCCAATCAAAATGGTTGGTGAAGAAACTTAGGGAATTTCGCAACAAAAGCTTTTACATTGCACTTGAGGAAAAGGCAGAGTAGGTAGCTACAGGGAGAAAAGGAAAGCACTGTTGATGGCATTATATCTTGTTGCATCTTTTGCTACTCTTAGAATTGAAGTTTGTAGTTGAAGAGCTCGAATGATAGTTTCACATTAGAAATAGTTCTCTGCAGTGTTTGTATTACGATTGGTTATGGACCAATTGTAACTTGGTTCATTCCATCAAAGAGAAGGATATGGTATATGTGGGGGCTACATTGCATAACATGGGCTTTAAGCCTTCCATGTAGTCCTTGTTTAAAGTTATAAAGATCTTAAAAGAATACAATGCAAAAGTTATTGGTCTCTTTATCAGGAGCACTAAATAGTAAATAGGCTGACATGTTTGATCCTGTAATTTTGAATTAGAGTAAAAATCAATGGCAAGTGAAGATTGATTGATTTAAACAACGGAGAAAACTTATTTTGCTTGGTACACTCAGATTGTGAAAGTGATTTTTCAGCTTCCAATCTTAATACAAAACCTACTTTCTTGCCTTCCATGTGACATCAACTTTTTAACCCTCCATGCTTGCCTAAGTTTATCATCCAGCAAGTTTTCATTTTTTTTTTGGGGGAAAATTTTACTTTAGCCACTTCGAATATGTTTTCTTTTAAACTTTAGTTCATAATTACATTTGTTAAAGAATAAAATGTAACCAAAAAATTTTGTTTTGGATATTCATAATTCATTTACAGTTAGCCAATTGATAATGGCTTGTTTCTAACAAACATTTTTGTGATCAGGTTAGGGAAAAGCAGTAGTTCAGTTCAATTTGTGACAAACAAGCAATCAAACGGAGGAAAATTTTTGAGGTACTAATCTAATCATAGTTGGGAGTTCATGGTGCCGTTAATTTTTATACTCCACTTCGATCACCATTGCTCCCCACCCCTAAGAATAGAAAGAAGAATTGGAAGTGGAACGTTTAATGTAGATTAAGTAATACAAGTCATCAGCCTACTTTCTAGTCTTAATGATCAAACCACCGTTAGTTTCAGCACAAGTTTTTGGCTGAGTGTACCCTTAGGCATATTAGCAAACATTAGCTATGTCCACGTAAGTCTTCCACTTTTATTCATTCAAGTACTTCAAAAAAGCATATATTCAAGCTTAAGATATAGGAAGCTTAAATCTCGCAATTATGAGCTATAACAAGCTCACTTGGTGGTAGCACCATCTTCGTGCTTTGCAGATGCCTAGAACTTGTAAACAACTTAATATGCAAGGCAAAATAATGTATTTCTTCTTTGTTGTTTTCTGCCCATTGCAATAGGTAGAGGCTAAACAATAGCAGAAATTTCATTCATTGTTATAAACAATAGCTCATGGTAATACTGTGTATTTCCTTTTTGTGTCTGTCTAGCAGCTGCTCTTATAGGATTAATCCATTATATTATTAGATAAATCCACGGTATATGCAACCCGCTACTGTATATTTCTTGGCTTCATTTTTTTTGTTATACTTATCCACGGGTTGCTTTGCTATCAGAAACCTCGCATTGTTTTGGGGCTAGATTTCTCGAGCTCAGATGCAGATGGTTGAATGTGACATGTTTAAATCTACGTGGCTGTCAGTGTGTCATGAATCTTCAGCAGTTGTGGGCAGGTTTGGATTTCTCTTTATTCTTTCCTTTTATTTTTAGTGTTTTTGGTTCTACATTTTCTTTGATCTAATGAGAGACTTGCTTTTTAGGGTTGAATTTAGGATCTAGCAGAATTTTGAATAAAGTTTTTCTACAAGGCGCATTTTTTAGTGCATCGCATGAATTATGGTGTGCAATGCACTTGCTTGTGCATCAATGGACCTACTTTTAGCCGCATTCAGAAAGTGTTGCTAAGTGAAATTTGACTGTGGCAAAATGTAAATAAGAATGCGCCTAAATGAAATTAAGAATGTGGCAAAATGACTCGTGGCTCCCTCCCAATCCAATCCTCTCCCCCAATTCCGTTGGGAACTTACACATCTGCTCGCACTGTGAAACAATGTCCAAGGCGTGGCTGAAGGACATTCACGAGTGCAAGGAGCACTTCAAGGTGAAGCTCCAGTTGGGGTTGAGCTCCAGCAAGGTGGAGAATCACTTGCAAATCCGTGGCTAAAATGATCTCAGCGGTGAAGAGATAGAGAAAGGTGGCGAAGGGAGTGGTTGCGCAATGGTGATAGAGAACAATCGACGGCGAAATCTAGTACATTCAAGGAAGGGGAAAGGGTAAGGCTAACCAACCTTTTTCAAGTTAAAGATAAGGGTAAGGGAGTCGCGAGAGTGGAACGGTAAAGGGAGGGGAAGGAGACAAGGAGATTGTCATTTAGCCACGCTCTCAATTTTACTTAGCAACGCTTTCTAAATGTGGCTAAAAACAGGTCCAATGTTCCACAAACAAGTGCATCACGTACCATACTTCATGATGCACTACAGAATGTGCTTTTTTACAAGTGGATAAATAAACTTACTCAAGCTTTTTCTTTATCTCTGTCTGTACTGAATTTGCTTGCATTTAGGTTATGTCGGTTCTACTTTGATCTAGATTTGAAAAAACTGTTCAAACTTAATCTTAAAAGTGACCTCTAATTGCATTATACGACGACAATGACAACAAACTTTGTTCCACTAGAAGGGCTCTAGTTGCATTATATATTTGCAAATTATAAATGAATATAGTTGAATGAAGTAGGTAAGGGGAGCTACTATTTCTCTTGCTAAATAATTAGTATTTCTCCTGCTAAATAATAGATGTTTGAGTTTGGTTGATTTCTTAATCACATACATATGTACATAATTTTTTTTGGTATATATGTACATATGCATACGTTGTGAAATATTCAGGATAATTAATAATTATTTTATTTATAAAGTAATAAAAGATATAAATAAAAAAAAATTTGTAATAAAAATATAATTAGCTAATTAAATGTTATAGTAATAAACTAGATCTTATTTTTTTATTCTAAAATTAGATAATCCTTTAAACTATATTTTTGTGTATCCAAAAATGATCAATAGATTGAGATACTTTCTCTTAAAAAAAATTTTCTTGTTATATGTGTGTTCTCGTAGATAAAGTATAATAATAAAATATTATTATTATTATTAATTTCATAACAAGTAATTATGATTGAAGTATTAAGAAATTAAGATAAAAAGATATTTAAAAATTTTATTTCCAATATGTCTTTAACAAACTGAACCATAATGACAAATTACATTACTTTATCTTTTACTAGCTATAACATTGTTTTGAAAAACTCACATAATCACCTCAGAGGCACATTTCCTCGTCTGAATTATTATAAAATAACTGTTCCAAAAATATTACGCAAAATTTGTAATTATAAAATTAAATAAAAATCACTCTTATTTATAATTTAAATAAATTAAATTTATAAAAATATATCATTATTTTACAAAAGGAAAATTTAAAGAAGTAAAATATTCATGATAATGATTTGCCATTATGTTTTTGAAGTTATTTTTATGTCAATGTTTTCTAGTTAATTGAAAAATAGAAAGTTAAAAGTTCTTAGAACGTAAATAATATAAAAATAAATCATAACAGGTAAATATTAATGTAATTATCAATTTATTAATAATTATTTGATACTTCATGAAGTTATATTTTTGGGTCATGATAATTCTTTTTATTTTTTTGTCAACCGGTCATGATAATTCATAAAGTGTTTCTTGTTTGGTCGAAATTCATAAAGTGATTTAAAAACTGAAACTTGTAAACTTGTAAGTGAAAAACCTTTAGACCAAAATTCAGATAATAATAATTAAAAAACCAAAATTTGTCGATAAAAAATAAAAATAAAAATCTAAAACTGAAAAAAAATTACAAGGCGTAAGGTTGCGTACGAATACTGTTAATTAAAAAGGGTAACAGGTAGCGTAAGAATGTCGAAAATTATCTAAAATAAAAAAGGTAATTACAGCAGTTCGAAGAAAAAAGAAGGTAATTACAGGAGATAAGTTGCGTGAGAATGCTGTTACCAAAAAAAGAAAAAAAAAAAAAACGGTTGCGTAAAAATGCTGTTTGAGTGACTGCCTATATAAACAATCAGAATCGCTATTGTTGAATTCATTATTCGTGTAGGCGGCAGAGTGGCTTTGTTCATCTCTATGCAAGGGAAACTCTGCATCACCCGCTTTGTTTCCTCCTTTCATTTTTTCCAAACTGCTGCATTTTCGATTTGTTTTTCTTTGAAGGGTGGTGTCTTTCTTTGAACAAATCACCCCCTCATATAATTGTGTGGCAGAATTTTCACAACATTGAGGTTCCTCTATACGTTATTGGGGCAATCACCCACTTTCTTCCCTCATTTCTCTGTCTTCCCAAATTGCTGCATTTTCGATTTGATTTTCTTTGAAGGGTGGCGTCTTTTTCACCAGCATTGAGGTTCGTTTATACTTTACTAGGGCAATTGCCCATTTTCTTTCCTCTTTTTATTGTCTTCCCAAACTGCTGGATTTGCGATTTGATTTTCTTTGAAGGGTGGCGTCTTTCTCATAACTGTGTGGCAAAGTTTTCACAACATTGAGGTTCCTTTATGTGTTACTGGGGCAATCACCATGTTCTTGAATACTTAAGAGAATAGGTTTGAATTTGGATGAATCCGAATTTTCATATTGAATTTCAAACCCAAACTTGACATGAAATCGTTGTTCTGTATTCTGACAAATCTTTTTGAGGCAGCTTTTTCGATTCTCACGGTAATGTGTGTCCTTTATCCGTGATTGTGGCAATAATCTCTTTCTTAAATGTTCAAGCGAAATCAAATGTTTAAATTGAATTTCAGACCCTATACGATTGAGTTTGATCTTGGTACACTTGGCGATAATTCTTTTTTTATTCTTTTCTCCATAATTGAAAATTTAGATGGTATACGTGTGTTTTGTGATCTATTTTGCAATGTGAATTTTCAACTCTAATGAGTTGCAATCTTTGAACCTTTTGATTACTCTATGACCTACCATATGCCCCTTGGATTATGCCCCTCAGATTGTGGGATAGTACTCTGAAAAAGGAATTGTGGGATTGTGATTGAACTCATCTTATAAAATGATATATGATGAGTTGATTACTCCATGACCTACCACATATCCCTCGGATTATGCCCCTCGGATTGTGGGATAGTACTCTCAAAAAAGAATTGTGGGAATGTGATTGAACTCATCTTATAAAATGATATATGATGAGCAATACTTGAGCCTTATTTGACCCTTTGATGGAAAATTTGTTGGATGATTCTATAATTTTTGATAAAATTTTTGGATGACCCTACGATTTTATGAAGTAACATGGGATGACTTTATGACCCTGACCCTATGACTCATTGCATAATATGCAATATGATGAATTATATTTGAGCCTTTTCACCCTTCGATGAAAAAATGTGGGATGACTCTTCGATGAAAAATTGTGGGATGATTCAATTAAACTAAAAATAGTGAGATGCTCATGGTATTGAAAAAGATATGGAATGATTCTATAACTCTTGAAAAAATTGTTACATGTATGATTTTATGAAGTAGAGTGGGATGATTTTGTGACCCTAACCTTATGACTCATCACATAAGATGTGAAATGATGAATTATACTTGAGCTTTTTTTGACCCTTCAATGAAATTAAAAATATCGAGATGCGCATGATAGTAAAAAAGTTGTGGGATAATTTTATAATTCTAGATAAAATTGTTAGATGACCCTGTGATCTTATGAAGTTGCATGGAATGATGTTATGACCCTAATCCATGATTCATCGTCTAAAATGGGATATAATGAACTATATTTGACATTTATTTGATCTTTTGATGAAAAATTATGGGATAAATCAATGAAATTTAAAAATAGTGGGATGATCCATGATACTGAAAATGTGAAAAGATTATATAACTCCAGATAAAATTGTTGGATGACCTTTCAATCTTATGAAATAGCATGAGATGATTTTATGACCTTGGAATTTTTTTTTTTGGATGACACAATGACTTATCATATCAAATGCAATATGACGAACTATACTTGAGCCTTATTTGACCCTTCGAAGAAAAATTGTGGGATGATTCAATGAAATTGAAAAATAATGGGATGACTCAAAATATTGAAAAAGTTGTGGGATGATTCTGTAACTTTCAATAAAATTGTTGGATGACCCTGCGATCTTATGAAGTAACGTGGGATAATTTTATGACCTTGACTCAATGACTCATCACATAATATGTGATATGATGAACTATATTTGAGTCTTTTGACCCTTCGATGAAAAATTATAAGATGACTCATTAATGAAAAATTGCAGGATGATCCAACAAAATTAAAAATAATGATATGCTCATGATACTGAAAAAATGTGGGATAATTCTATAACTCTAGATAAAATTGTTACATGACCCTATGATTATATGAAGTAGTGTGGGATGATTTGTGACCTTGACCCTATGACTCATCGTATAAGATGTGATATGATAAATTATACCTAAACTTTATTAGACCCTTCGATGAAAAATTGTGGGATGGCCCTTAGATGAAAAATTGTAGGATGATTCAATGCAATTAAAAATATTGGAATGCTCATGATACTAAAAAAGTTGTGAGATGATTCTATAACTCTAAATAAATTTGTTAGATGACCCTATGATCTTATGAAGAAGCGTGGGATAATTTTATTACCCTAGCTTATGATTCATCGTATAAAATGCGATATGATGAACTATATTTGAGGCTTATTTGATCTTTTGATGAAAAATTATAGGATATTTCAATAAAATTTAAAAGTAGTGGAATGATCCATGTTATTGAAAATGTGAGATAATTCAATAATTCTAGATATAATTGTTAGATGATCTTTTGATCTTATGAAGTAGCATACGATGAATTTATGACCTTGAAAAAAAAAAAATTTGGGATGACACTATGACTCATCATATCAAATGCAATATGATGAATTATATTTGAGCTTTATTTGACCATTTGAAAAAAAATTGTGGGATGATTCACTGAAATTGAAAAATAGTGGAATGACTCATGATAATGAAAAAATTGTGGGATGATTTTATGACTCTCACCCTATTACTCATTGCATAACATGCGACATGGTGAATTATATTTGAGCCTTTTGACCTTTTAATGAAAAAATGTGGGATGACTCTTTGACGAAAAATTGTGGGATGATTGAATGAAATTAAAAATAGTGATATGCTCATGATATTGTAGAAGATGTAGGATGATTCTATAACTCTAAACAAAGTTGCTACATGGCCCTATGATTTTATAAAGTAGCGTGGGATGATTTTGCGACCCTAACCTTATTGTTTATCGCATAAAATGTGAAATGATGAATTATACTTGAGCTTTATTTGACTCTACAATGAAAATTTGTGGGATGACTCTTAGATGAAAAATTGTGTAATAATTCAATGAAATTGAAAAATCGAGATGCTCATGACACTAAAAAAGTTATGGGATGATTCTATAACTCTAGATAAAATTGTTACATGACCCTATGATTTTATGAAGTAGTGTGGGATGATTTGTGACCTTGACCCTATGACTCATTGCATAAGATGTGATATGATGAATTATACCTAACCTTTATTAAACCCTTCGCTAAAAAATTGTGGGATGCCTCTTAGATGAAAAATTGTAGGATGATTCAATGCAATGACAAATATCAGGATGCTCATGATACTAAAAAAGTTGTGAGATGATTCTATAACTCTAGATAAATTTGTTAGATGACCCTATGATCTTACGAAGAAGCGTGGGATAATTTTATGATTGTAACATATGATTCATCGTATAAAATGCGATATGATGAACTATATTTGAGGCCTATTTGACCTTTTGATGAAAAATTGAAGGATATTTTAATGAAATTTAACAATGGCGGAATAATCCATGTTATTGAAAATATGAGATGATTCTATAACTCTAGATATAATTGTTAGATGACCTTTTGATCTTATGAAGTAGCATGAGATGATTTTATGATCTTGAAAAATTTTTTTTTGGAATGACACTATGACTACTCATATCAAATGCGATATGATGAATTATATTTGAGTTTTATTTGACCCTTTGAAGCAAAATTGTGGGATAATTCACTGAAATTGAAAAATAGTGGGATGACTCATGATATTGAAAAAGTTGTGGAATCATTTTGTAACTTTTGATAAAAGTAACATGGGATGATTTTATAACTTTCACCGTATGGCTCATTGCATAACATGTGATATGGTGAATTATATTTGAGCCTTTTGACCCTTCGATAAAAAATTGTGGGATGACTCTTTAATGAAAAATTGTTGGATGATTGGATGAAATTAAAAATAGTGAGATGTTCATGATACTGAAAAAAAATACGGAATGATTCTGTAACTCTAGATAAAATTGTTGCATGACCCCATAATTTTATAAAGTAGTATGGGATGATTTTTTGACCCTGACCTTATGACTCATTGCATAAGATGTGATATAATGAATTATACTTGAGCATTATTTGACCCTTCGATGAAAATTGTGGGATGACCCTTAGAAGAAAAATTGTGGGATGATTCAATGCAATTAAAAATATCAGGATGCTCATGATACTAAAAAGGTTTTGGGATGATTCTATCACTTTACATAAAATTGTTAGATGGCCCTATGATCTTATGAAGTAGCATGGGATGATTTATGACCCTAACTTATGACTCTTCGTATAAAATGCGATATGATGAACTATATTTGAGGCTTATTTGACCTTTTGATGAAAAATTGTGGGATAATTAAAAGAAATTTAAAAATAGTGGGATGATCGATGATACTGAAAATGTGAGATGATTTATAATTTTAGATAAAATTGTTAGATGACCTTTTCATCTTATAAAGTAGCATGGGATGATTTTATGACCTTTGAAAAAATTTTTGGGATGACACTATGACTTATCATATCAAATGCGATATGATGAACTATAGTTGAGCCTTATTTGACCCTTTGAAGAAAAATTGTGGGATGACTTAGTGAAATTAAGAAATAGTAGGATAACTCATAATATTGAAAAAATTGTGGGTTGATTCTGTAACTATTGATAAAATTGTTGGATGACCCTACGATCTTCTAATGTATTGTGGGATGATTTTATGACCCTGACCCCATGACTCATTGCATAATATGCAATATGATAAAGTATATTTGAGCCTTTTGACTATTTGATGAAAAATTGTGGGGTGATTTAATAAAATTAAAAATAGTGAGATACTCATGATACTGAAAAAGATGTGGGATGATTCTATAATTCTAGATAAAATTGTTACATAACCCTACGATTTTATGAAGTAACATGAGATGATTTTGTGACCTTGATCTTATAACTCATCGCATAAGATGTGATATGATGAATTATACTTGAGCTTTATTTGACCATTCAATGAGAATTTGTGGGTTGGCCATTAGACGAAAAATTATGGGATAATTCAATGAAATTAAAAATATTGGGATGCTCATGATACTAAAAAAGTTATGGGATGATTCTATAACTCTAGATAAAATTGTTAGATGACCTTATGATCTTATGAAGTAGTGTAAGATGATTTTATGACCCTAGCATTTGATCTATCGTGTAAAATGCGATATGATGAACTATATTTGAGGCTTATTTGACCTTTTAATGAAAAATCGTGGAATAATTCAATGAAATTTAAAAATAGTGAGATGATCCATGATACTGAAAATGTGAGATGATTCTATAACTCTAGATAAAATTGTTAGATGGCCTTTCAATCTTATGAAGTAGCATGGGATGATTTTATGACTTTGAAATTTTTTTTTTGGGATGACACTATGACTCATCATATCAAATGTGATATGATGAACTATACTTGACCTTATTTGACCTTTCGAAGAAAAATTATGGGATGATTTAATGAAATTGAAAAATAGTGGGATGACTCATAATATTGAAAAAGTTATGGGATGATTCTATAAATTTTGATAAAATTGTTGGATGACCCTGCGATCTTATGAATTAACGTGGGATAACTATATGACCTTGACTCAATGACTCATCACATAATATGTGATATGATGAATTATATTTGAGTCTTTTGACCTTTCAATGAAAAATTATAGTATGACTCATTAATGAAAAATTATGGGATGATTCAACGAAATTAAAATAGTGAGATGCTCATGATACTGAAAAAGATGTGGGATGATTCTATAACTTTAGATAAAATTGTTACATGACGCTATGGTTTTATGAAGTAGGGTGGGATGATTTGTGACCCTGACCCTGTGACTTATCGCATAAGATGTGATATAATGAATTATACCTAAGCTTTATTAGACCCTTCGATAAAAAATTGTGGGATGGACATTAGATAAAAAATTACAGGATGATTCAATGCAATTATAAATATCGTGATGCTCATGATAGTAAAAAAATTGTGAGATGATTCTATAACTCTAGACAAATTTGCTAGATGACCCTATGATCTTATGAAGAAGCGTGGGATAATTTTATGACCCTAGCCTATGATTCATCATATAAAATGCGATATGATGAACTATATTTGAGGCTTATTTGACCTTGTGATGAAAAATTGTAGGATATTTCAATGAAATTTAAAAATAGTGGAATGATCCATGCTATTGAAAATGTGAGATGATTCTATAACTCTAGATATAATTGTTAGATGACCTTTTGATCTTATGAAGTAGCATGGGATGATTTGATGACCTTGAAAATTTTTTTTTGGGATGACACTATGACTCCTTATATCAAATGTGATATGATGAATTATACTTGAGCTTTATTTGACCCATTGCGAAAAAATTGTGGGATGATTCACTGAAATTGAAAAATAGTGGGATGACTCATGATATTGAAAAAGTTGTAGGATGATTTTGTAACTTTCAATAATAGTAACATGGGACGATTTTAAAACTTTCACCCTATGGCTCATTGCATAACATGTGATATGGTGAATTATATTTGAGCCCTTTGATGTTTCGATGAAAAAATGTGGGATGACTCTTTGACGAAAAATTGTGGGATGATTGAATGAAATTAAAACTAGTGAGATGCTCATGATATTGTAAAAGATGTGGGATAATTCTATAACTCTAGACAAAATTGCTACATTACCCTATGATTTAATGAAGTAGCGTGGGATGATTTTGTGACCCTGACCTTATTACTCATCGCATAAGATGTGAAATGATGAATTATACTTGAGCTTTATTTGACCTTTCAATGAAAAATTGTGGGATGACCCTTAGATGAAAAATTGTGGAATAATTCAATGAAATTAAAAAATCGAGATGCTCATGATACAAAAAAAGTTGTAGGATGATTATATAACTCTAGATGAAATTGTTACATGACTCAATGATTTTATAAAGTAGTGTGGGATGATTTATGACCCTGACCCTATGACTCATCGTATGTGATATGATGAATTATACCCAAGATTTATTTGACCCTTCGATGAAGAATTGTGGGATGGCCCTTAGATGAAAAATTGTATGTTGATTCAATGCAATAAAAAATATCGGGATGCTCATGATACTAAAAAAGTTGTGAGATGATTCTATAACTCTAGATAAATTTGTTAGGTGACCCTATGATCTTATAAGAAGCTTGGGATAATTTTATGACCCTAACATATGATTCATCGTATAAAATGCGATATGATGAACTATATTTGAGGTTTATTTGACCTTGTGATGAAAAATTGTAGGATATTTCAATGAAATTTAAAAATAGTGGAATGATCCATGTTATTGAAAATGTGAGATGATTCTATAACTCTAGATATAATTGTTAGATGACCTTTTGATCTTATGAAGTAGCATGGGATGATTTGATGACCTTGAAAATTTTTTTTTGGGATGACACTATGACTCCTTATATCAAATGTGATATGATGAATTATACTTGAGCTTTATTTGACCCATTGCGAAAAAATTGTGGGATGATTCACTGAAATTGAAAAATAGTGGGATGACTCATGATATTGAAAAAGTTGTAGGATGATTTTGTAACTTTCAATAATAGTAACATGGGACGATTTTAAAACTTTCACCCTATGGCTCATTGCATAACATGTGATATGGTGAATTATATTTGAGCCCTTTGATGTTTCGATGAAAAAATGTGGGATGACTCTTTGACGAAAAATTGTGGGATGATTGAATGAAATTAAAACTAGTGAGATGCTCATGATATTGTAAAAGATGTGGGATAATTCTATAACTCTAGACAAAATTGCTACATTACCCTATGATTTAATGAAGTAGCGTGGGATGATTTTGTGACCCTGACCTTATTACTCATCGCATAAGATGTGAAATGATGAATTATACTTGAGCTTTATTTGACCTTTCAATGAAAAATTGTGGGATGACCCTTAGATGAAAAATTGTGGAATAATTCAATGAAATTAAAAAATCGAGATGCTCATGATACAAAAAAAGTTATGGGATGATTCTATGACTCTAGATGAAATTGTTACATGACTCAATGATTTTATAAAGTAGTGTGGGATGATTTATGACCCTGACCCTATGACTCATCGCATGTGATATGATAAATTATACCCAAGATTTATTTGACCCTTCGATGAAGAATTGTGGGATAGCCCTTAGATGAAAAATTGTATAATGATTCAATGCAATGAAAAATATCGGGATGCTCATGATACTAAAAAAGTTATGAGATGATTCTATAACTCTAGATAAATTTGCTAGGTGACCCTATGATCTTATAAGAAGCTTGGGATAATTTTATGACCCTAACATATGATTCATCGTATAAAATGCGATATGATGAACTATATTTGAGGCTTATTTGACCTTGTGATGAAAAATTGTAGGATATTTCAATGAAATTTAAAAATAGTGGAATGATCCATGAAAAATGTGAGATGATTCTATAACTCTAGATATAATTGTTAGATGACCTTTTGATCTTATGAAGTAGCATGGGATGATTTGATGACCTTGAAAATTTTTTTTTTGGGATGACACTATGACTCCTTATATCAAATGTGATATGATGAATTATACTTGAGCTTTATTTGACCCATTGCGAAAAAATTATGGGATGATTCACTGAAATTGAAAAATAGTGGTCATCACTCATGATATGGAAAAAGTAGTAAGATGATTTTGTAACTTTCAATAATAGTAACATGGGACGATTTTATAACTTTCACCCTATGGCTCATTGCATAACATGTGATATAGTGAATTATATTTGAGCCCTTTGATGTTTCGATGAAAAAATGAGGGATAACTCTTTGACGAAAAATTGTGGGATGATTGAATGAAATTAAAACTAGTGAGATGCTCATGATATTGTAAAAGATGTAGGATGATTCTGTAACTCTAGACAAAACTGCTACATTATCCTATGATTTTATGAAGTAGCGTGGGATGATTTTGTGACCATGACCTTATTACTCATCGCATAAGATATGAAATAATGAATTATACTTGAGCTTTATTTGACCTTTCAATGAAAAATTGTGGGATGACCCTTAGATGAAAAATTGTGGAATGATTCAATGCAATTAAAAATATCGGATGCTCATAATACTAAAAAAGTTGTGGGATGATTATATAACTTTAGATAAAATTGTTAGATGACCCTATGATCTTATGAAGTAGTATGGGATGATTTTATGACCCTAACCTATGATTAATTGTATAAAATGTGATATGATGAACTATATTTGAGACTTATTTGATCTTTTGATGAAAAATTGTGAGATAATTTAATGAAATTTAAAAATAATGGGATGATCCATGATACTGAAAATGTGAGATGATTCTATAATTCTAGATAAAATTGTTAGATGACCTTCTGATCTTATGAAGTAGCATGGGATGAGTTTATGACCTTGGAAAATTTTTTTGGGATGACACAATGACTCATCATATCAAATGCGATATGATAAACTATACTTGAGTCTTATCTAACGTTTTGAAGAAAAATAGTGGGATGACTTAGTGAAATTAAGAGATAGTGGGATAACTCATAGTATTGAAAAAGTTGTGGGATGTTTCTGTAATTTTCGATAAAAGTAACATGGGATGCTTTTATGACTCTCACTCTACAGCTCATTTCATAATATGCGATATGGTGAATTATATTTGAGCCTTTTGACCATTCGATAAAAAAATGTGGGCTGACTCTTTGACAAAAAATTATGGGATGATTGAATGAAATTAAAAATAGTGAGATGCTTATGATATTGGAGAAGATGTAAGATGATTCTGTAACTCTAGACAAAATTGCTACATGAGCCTATAATTTTATGAAGTAGCATGGGATGATTTTGTGACCCTAACCCTATTACTCATTGCATAAGATGTGAAATAATGAATTATACTTGAGCTTTATTTAACCTTTCGATGAAAAATTGTGGGATGGCCCTTTGATGAAAAATTGTGTAATAATTCAATGAAATTAAAAAATCAAGATGCTCATGATACCAAAAAAGTTATGGGATGATTCTATAACTCTAGATAAAATTGTTACATGGTGCTATGGTTTTATGAAGTAGTGTGGGATGATTTGTGACCCTGACCTTGTGACTCATCGCATAAGATGTAATATGATGAAATTTTACCTAAGCTTTATTAGACTCTTCGATGAAAAATTGTGGGATGGCCCTTAGATGAGAAATTGTGGATGATTCAATGCAATGAAAAATATCGGGATGCTCATGATACTAAAAAATTTATGGGATGATTCTGTAACTCTAGATAAAATTGTTATATGACCCTATGGTTTTATGAAGTAGTGTGGGATGATTTGTGACCTTGACCCTATGATTCATCGCATAAGATGTGATATGATGAATTATACCTAAGCTTTATTGGACCCTTCGATGAAAAATTGTGAGATGGCCCTTAGATGAAAAATTGTAGGATGATTCAATGTAATGAAAAATATCAGGATGCTTGTGACACTAAAAAAGTTGTGAAATGATTTTATAACTCTAGATAGATTTGTTAGATGACCCTATGATCTTATGAAGAAGCATGGGATAATTTTATGGCCTTAACATATGATTTATCGTATAAAATGCGATATGATGAGCTATATTTGAGGCTTATTTGACCTTTTGATGAAAAATTGTAGGATAATTCAATGAAATTTAAAAATAATGGAAAGATCCATGTTATTAATGTGAGATGATTCTATAACTCTAGATAAAATTGTTAGATGACCTTTTGATCTTATGAAGTAGCATGGGATGATTTTATGACCTTGGAAAAAATTTTTGGGATGACGCTGTGACTCATCATATCAAATGCAATATGATGAACTATACTTGAGCCTTATTTGACCCTTTGAAGAAAAATTGTGGGATAACTCAGTGAAATTAAGAAATGTTGAGATGACTCATAATATTGAAAAAGTTGTGGGATGCTTCTGTAACTTTTGATAAAATTGTTGGATGACTCTACGATCTTTTGAAGTATTGTGGGATGATTTTATAACCTTGAGCCTATGACTCATCGCATAATATGCGATTTGATAAAGTATATTTGAGCCTTTTGATTGTTCAATGAAAAATTGTGGGATGATTGAATGAAATTAAAAATAGTGAGATGCTCATGATACTGAAAAAGATATGGGATGATTCTATAATTCTAGATAAAATTGTTAGATGACCATATGATTTTATGAAGCAGTGTGAGAAGATTTTGTGACCCTGACCCTATGACTCATCGCATAAGATGCGATATGATGAATTATACTTGAGTTTTATTTGACACTTTGATGAAAATTTGTGGGATGGCCCTTAGACGAAAAATTGTGAGATGATTCAATGAAATTAAAAATATCGGGATGCTCATGATACTAAAAAAGTTGTGAAATGATTCTATAACTCTAGATAAAATTGTTAGATGACCTTATGATCTTATGAAGTAGGATGGGATGATTTTATGACCCTAACTTTTGATTCATTGTGTAAAATGCGATATGATGAACTATATTTGAGGCTTATTTGACCTTTTGATGAAAAATTGTGGAATAATTCAATGAAATTTAAAAATAGTGAGATGATCCATGATACTGAAAATGTGAGATAATTCTATAATTCTAAATAAAATTGTTATGTGACCTTTTGATCTTATGAAGTAGCATAAGATGATTTTATGATCTTGAAATTTTTTTTTTTTGGATGACACTATGACTCATCATATCATATCAAATGCGATATGATGAACTATATTTGAGTCTTATTTGGACCCTTTGAATTAAAGTTGTGGGATGATTCAATGAAATTAAGAAATAGTGGGATGACTCATGATACTAAAAAAGTTGTGGGATGATTTTATTGCTCTAGATAAAATTGTTCGATGACCCTATGATCTTATGAATTAGCATAGGATGATTTTATGTCCATGTGACTATAGTAAATATTGTGGAATTATATGTTGGATTCTTATATGAAATTTTTATTCATTTACTAGACAAATAAAATTTGGATGCTTTTTTTGACCATTGATGTCTAAAAAGTATGTGGGAATACCTTATGACCCTAGAAAATATTGTGGAATAACCATATAAATTTTGAAAAAAATTTCAGATCCCTATGAGTTACCTTGGAAAAAATTTGGGTGACCCATGACATTATGGGATGACTCTACAACCCTGGACGAAATTGTGGGATGACTCTAGAACAATATTGTGGGATGAACCTATGATGTATTTTTGTATTTGATTACATTTGCTCTATAAATAAAGTCAAGATGCTTTATTTGACCAATAGCCTTATGACATGAAAAAATTGTGGGATAACCCTGTGACCTTGCAAAAAAATTGTGGGATTGTGTGATTGACTCGTTTTACAAAGTTGCAGAGTTTTTTATGCTCATTGTCACATATTGCGGGCTTAATGTGCACTGTCTGATACAGATTTCATATCGCAGTATTTGCATACTGCTACATTTTATGGTAAAAACATGGTGCATTTGTTATGTAGAATCGATTAAAGAGACTGATCCAACTATATGAAATCTGTTTGAAGGAGCCTCTTCATTCTTGTATCATATTTCCTGAACTCTCAACACTACACTGCTTCCAATTTAGTGCACTGGCACAACAATTTGAGTTATCATTTAAAGTTGGTTCTGATGCAACTCGACGTTTGATCAATGATGCTAATTGTTCTTTCTTGTACATCAAAACGAGGTATATTGAGACTCAGAGGAAAGTTTTGGGCAATCATTATATAGTATCTGGCTGTCAACTATTTATTTTGATTTGGCCCATATTTCAAATTGTAGATTCGCAATGCAGTAGCCGTGGCGAAAATAATGAATGCCACTCTTATTTTGCCTGTGTTGAAGCAGGACCAGATTTGGAATGATCAAACATGAGATATCTTCCCCCAGAATTTTCTTATCTTGTTGCTTTTATAAATTTAATTGCTACCCTATTTTGCAAACATGTGTGAAATATTACATCTTTCAAATTGATGTGCCGAAAATCTTTCAAGAACCAAAATGGGGGATCACTTTTAACTTATCAAATATATAGAACAATGGTTGTTGAATAGCTAAAAATAATACAGACTCAAGGCCCAACTACTAAAACTCCTTACTTGGCATACAAAGAAGGCTTCTTTATTCTCCATCACTCTGTCTATGCAATGGGATATACTTGGTTTATTTTGTGCTACAATTTTTTATTGTTGTGGGTGCAAGCAAAATTAGCTTATGATTAATCACTTCAAAATTCTAACGTTTTGCTGCTATTACCACTTCCTTGGCTTCATTACCATCTTGGCAGTTTAGGCTATGGAATCATAAGGCCATACAGGGCTTTTAAATTCAATTAAAACTAATTTAAATTTATTATATTACAATATTCGTTGATTGTTTAAAATTCATTACACTTTTTTAAAAAAAATGCAGATAATGTTATCAAAAAGTGAGTTTCTGGACTGAATTTTTTTCATCTGTATGATTCCAACGATGGTTAACCTTCTGATCATGATGATACATTACATGGTTGCAGGAAATTTGAAGACATTTTTTATGTGGACCAGTTCATTGACTATCTGAAAGATGATGTCCGTATTGTCCATGATATTCCCGAATGGTTTGCTGATAAATCAGAGTTATTTACTAGTATAAGGTTTGATTGCTTCATGTGCTTTTGATCTGAGTCTTTGTACATATAAATCCCAAGTATCTATAAGAGATAGATAAATATTTTTTTAAATTGGAAAAAAAATGGATAAATATGTCAAGTGCCAGTGTTGATTGGTTTGTGTTTCACCTCTGGACTTCTGGTTCTAGTGCTGGCTCCTGGGCCTTGTGACCTAACGTGATAATGATCAGTTTGAATTACATGTTCATTAAATATATTTGAAATTGATGATGATGGGGGTCTGTACTGTATACAGACAGAGAAAGGAGAAGATACAATGTTTTCCCCTCTGGCTTCTAATGATGTAATAAAGAATAACTTATACCATAAAACTTGGCCTAGTTGAAAGGAAGTTGTTAGAATATATCTCAAGGCAAAAGTTGTCTTAGAATTAATTATTTGCTTGAACACGTACTGCAAATTTCATTTTCAGAACAGCTGGGGAGGTACAAATTCAGGCAAATGATTGGACTGGATTAGCCAGATAGTACCTTCAGAGTTCACAAACTTAATGTCCTGTCTTTTTCTTTTTTTGTCCTTTGCACTTCATCTAAACTTCTACATGTTTCTCTTTTGCTGTATAAAAGGCTTACGTATGATGTCAACTTGGATCATTCTGAGATTTGGTGTTTGATATTCATGCATTTCTAGTTGGTACCAATTGGCTTGATTCATGAAGCAAATGCATTCTTTCAGAGGGACAGTAAAAAATATTCCAAAGTATGCATGTGCACAGTTTTACATCGACAATGTTCTACCCCGAATCAAGGAGAATAAGAGTATGGCTCTAAACCTTTTGTTGATAGCCTGCGGTATGCCAAGGAATGTTGTACATACTAGATGCCCACTGTTTGCTTTATGTGTAGTTTACTATAGGGCAAATAACACTCAACCCCTTAAGGTTTATTGAGATCACTCGGGCCCATTCTTCTTAAAAAATAACACTCCACCCCATTGCCAATTTCCACTACCGGATCAGTTAACATGGTTAACGGGTATCCTTTGGTCATGATGTTATTTTTGTCTATCTCTGTGGCCTGCGGTGTGGGACATGCCACCTACTATAGAATTGTGTGATATTACAATATTCCCCATGAATGATCCCGATCCTGCTATTTTACTCGCTATGTCTTAGCTGTTCCCAATTTGTTGACATGTATTTTTAGCTGTTCCGAGTTCGATTGGGAATTCATTCAAAGTTTCAATACCTACATGATCATATAAAAGGATCTTACAACAACTTACTTTTTTTTTTGGGGGTGGGGGGGGGGGGGGTTGAAGTTTTTTGGGGAATTCAGTCCATGTTTTGATAACGAAGGAACTAAAAACTGGGAATTCATTTCATGTTCCAATAAGGACACGTCATAGGTCACCTAGTTAACCAGCTTCTGCAACCACTCAAAGAACCAGTATCAAAGAACCACTCCCAATTTTGCATTTGCACATATAAAGGAATGGTGTCAGGTTATAACCAAGACCCAACTAAGGTCACATGTTCGGTCTGAAGAATTATCTATATAACTAAGAGACTAAATGCATGCCTCACTAAATTAAAATTAGAGAAAAGTTAAGGACTTGAGATAACACTTGAAATCCAGGGGAAAACATAATACGTCAAAGATAAGCAAGCTATCCATGTGTGTTCTTCTGCTGGTTTTGTTGTTCTGCTCTCTTCTTTTATCTTGTTACATCGGTATTCAAATCCAACGCTTTTAGTGGTGGTGGTGGGTAAAAATCAACGGCGGTTGGTGAGAGTGAGGTTGGCTCATGGCCTTGTATTATTTGAGTTTATTTTCTTATGTATGTCATTTTACATGCATATTAGCATATAGAATGTTGGAAATAACATTAGAATTTTACAGCATACTTTTTCAATCTTCAGAAGTAATAGTTCATTATTTTTAGAGAATTAGTTTGGAACTAAATCTTTCATCTCGAAGATAGTAGTTGGTCACCATTTTCTATTACGTGGGAACAATTTTCATTTGGTTCTGACGGACTAATATGAAAAAACAAAAATACGTGGAGAACAACTTTATGCTTGATCAGAGGATACCAGCATGATTTTAAGTAAATGTTATTTTCCTTCTCTATCTCATATTCACTCTGATAGGCCTAGAATGACTGCCAATGAGATATGTGCAATCCTTTGTAGCTTGTGACTTTCCTGAAACTTTTTTAAGAATGTTGACCCACCAATTAGCCCCGTCTTTTTTTTTTTCTTTCTGGGGTACAAATTAGGCCCGCCTTTACTCATCTGTTTTTGCATCTTCTCTAAAGAAATAAGAGAGAGGACTATTTCCAAAACAAGGTTATTTAAATTTCGAATTCCCCACTAGAGTTCATATAAGCACATAATCAAGGCCTGTTGGTGGGAGTGAGTGCAGTGGAGAAAACGGAGGAGGTTGAGAATGTTAGAAGGGTGAAAGAGTTGCTAGACTCAATTTTTTTTTTTAAATGATAATGTGTAAACTAATGTTAACTATTTGTGACATGTTAAATGTGGGGTGGAGTGTTATTTTGTAGGAAGAATGGGGTTGAGTGTTATTTTAACAAACGGATGATAAGTGTTATTTACCCTTTGCTATATTTTCATGACATAAATCTTCTTATTTCAGATATAATAACGTTCCTCCAGAGATCAAAATGAGTGGCCTTGACGGTATAAGGTGTTTTTTCTATCAGAATATGTCCTAATAAGCTTCAACTGAAGTACTTAGCTACCCAATTTTACGTGGCTTCTGGACAAGTGTACGGTGGATAGAACCAAATAGCTCCACTGAGAAATATGTTCCCTGATCTGGTAATGTCTCTCCACTGTCATATGAATTATATGAAAAAGTAAAAATAAGCATGGTGCTTCTTCGTAAAATCATACACTTTTCATCTTCATTGTGATCATCTTATTGATGTGATGACATATGATTCTAATATCTCGGTTCAGGCTGTCAGGCCATGATGCAATTTTCTCGCATAAATTATATTTATCTGTCATAATTGAGATTTTTTTCCACGATAACTTCGAAGATGAATCCTTTTATTCTTTTCCAAGGTGATAAATCTCTTTTGACTTTTGGTAACAGGTTACAAAGGAGGAGCTGACAACTAAAGAGGAGTTGGATGGTTTTAGAAAGCATGTGACGAGCCTTGTGGCTCTTGACTTCTTGGTGTGCTTGAAATCCGATGTGTTTGTGATGACCCATGCCTCCCGTTGTTTGCTTCTGGGTTACCTATATTGATGACAAGGTATATAAATTTTTGTTAATCACACATCAATTTCTCTGGCTGTTGCATTTTACTATTATTTTGTTTGCTGAATATATAGCGATATAAAATCATCCTCTTTGCTCATTTGTCTACTCAAGATGAGACAAGAATAAAGATAAAACCATTGTCCATTAGACACTTATAACAGGCCTATGAAAATTTTCAATTTTCATTATAGTGAATTCATCATCTAAGAATATAATGCTACCCAAATTGCAAAGTACAATCTTTTTCATGTGCAAAGATTTGAAATAAGAATTTATAAGTGGAATTTAATGCGAATATGATTAGTTAAGTAATTAGTTACTTTGGTATTGTATAAATAGTAGAATGATGACATGATCATACTTGAAAGTGAATGGAATTGAGAGTTATTCTCTCATTGGAAGAGGGGAATTAGGAGTTCTAACTCTTGACTCAAATATAGAACTACCAAAACTATGTGATTTTTCAGTTGTTCCCAGCCATGAAATCCATTGGAGGAGCACAAGGAGAATATGAGAGGAAAAGGTTGATAAAGGAGATGGAACAAGCACTGGCATTGCTAGAGGATGCGTTTGGCAAGTGGTCTAGCGGTAGGATAGTACCCTGCCAGATGGTACCGCGGTCAAGTGGTAGAATAAGACCCCCATGTTCGATTCCTGGCTGTTGCACGTGTGATTTTTTCGACCTTTTAAACTATGAGTCTAAAGTAGTTTAACTGAAAACACAAAGCTAATATGCTAGACGCGCTAATGAGAGACTAACCGCTGCAACCTTTGTGCTTCGCTTGGACGCTGATCACTTGTAAGACGATTTATAAGATCATCTATTGTCATTTTTCTTTCTTCTTCGCCTTTGAATGCTTTAACTTCTCCAAGTCCGCTCGCTCACATCCCTCGTTCCTTCCCTGCCACTATGAATCCCATGAGCGTGGTCGCAGTGCTCTCATTACTACCTCTCTGCTTAGGCTTCACTTTCATGACTGCTTTGTGCAGGTTAATTACATTTTGTCATATTGTTGATCTGCTCTAGATTCTTTCTAATGTGTATGTCACTCAACGATCTCAATGGCAGGGCTACGGCGCTTCAATTTTGTTTGACAATCGTAGGTTGAAAAGAAATGATGTACCCTGACGAAAGTTCCATCCGAGGTTTCGAAGTGATTGATGAGATGAACTCTAAGTTGGAAGAAGAACAAGCATGTCCTCAGACATTGTTGCCCTTGCTGCCAGGGGCTCCACTGTGCTTGTAAGGGCAACACTCAACTGAGATCGTCACAAATTGCAATGCTTAATGTTGGGTACAAATTCATTGTTTAATATTTAACACCTGAAATGCTTAATTTGAGGCTTATTGATTATCTCCCATTGGAACTCTCCTAGTACTTTTCAAACGTCCCTGGACTTTGATAGAACACAAATTCTTAGGCCATTTTTGAATAACGGGTTCAGATAGCGTAATAGCAGTTTCCCCTGAACCATGGTTTAAGTGATGTAATGTGAATCTAGGTGCTGTCTCTTTGGGCCAAAACCTCCCCCAATTTGCTCGGTCTTGTTCTGTTATACGAGTTTGATGCTTATAATTAGATGCAGATGTTATAGTCTTAGGAGTTTCTCTGTGCTGAGAAACACTATTGGAGCATAGAATTGTGATGCTAAAATTGGCAACTTAGGGAATTTCGCTACAAAAGCTTTTACGTTGCACCTGAGGAATAGGCAGAGTAGGTAGTTAAAGGTAGAAAGGGAAAGAATTGTTCATGGCATTATATCTTGTTGCATCTTTTGCTACTCTTAGAATTGAAGTTTGTAGCTGAAGAGTTAGAATGATAAGTCTCACATTAGAAATAGTTCTCTGTAATGTTTATATTACAACTGGTTATGGACCAATTGTAACCTGGTTTATTCCATCAGAGAGATGGATATGGTATGTGTGGGGGGCTACATTGCATAACATGGGTTTTAAGCCTTCCATGTTGTCCTTGTTTAAAGTTATAGAGATTTGAAAAGAATAAAATGCAGAAGTTATTAGTACTAAATAGTAAATAGGATGACATGTTTGATCATGTAATTTTGAATTAAAGTAAAAATCAACAACAAGTGAAGATCGATTGATTTAAAAAATGGAGAAAGCTTATTTTGCCTGGTACACTTATATTGTGAGGGTGATTTCTCAACTTCTAATCTTAATGCAGAACTTACTTTTTTGCTTTCTATGGGATATCGACTTTTTAACCCTCTAGATTTGTCTTAGTTTATCACCTAGCAATTTTTTTTTTTTTTTTGGGAAAAATCTCACTTTAGCCACTTTGAACATTTTTTCTTTTAAACTCTAGTTCATAGTTACATTTATTAAAGAATAAAAAGTAACCAAGAAGATTTTTTTGGATATTCATAATTTAGTTAGTAGTCAACCAATTGATAATGGCTTGTTTGTAACAAACATTTTTGTGATCAGGTTAAGGAAAAGCAGTAGTTCAGTTCAATTTGTGGACAAACAACCAATCAAGTAGAGGAAAATTTTCGAGGTACTAATCTAATCATAGTTGGGAGTTCATGGTGTCATTGAATTTTATACTCCATGATTGATCATCATTGCCCCCCTCCTCCTAAAATAGAAAGAAGAATTGGGAGTGGGAAGTTTAATATAGATTAAGTAACATAAGTGATCTGTCTACTTTCTAGTTTTAATGATCCAACCATTGTTAGTTTTAGCTCAATTTTTTGGCTGAGGGTACTCTTGGGCATATTATCAAACATTAACTATGTCTATTTAAATATTTCACTTTTATTTATTCAATCACTTCAAAAATGCATATATTTAATCTTAAGTTATAGGAAACCTAAATCTTGCAATTATGAGCTCTAAAAAGCTCACTTGGTAGTAGGACCATCTTCATTCTTTGCATATGCCTGGAACTTGTAAGCAACTTAATATGCATGGTAAAATAATGTATTTCTTCTTTGTTGTTTTCTGCCCATCGCAATAGGTAGAGGCTAAACAATAGCAGAAATTTCATTCATTTTTATAAACAATAGCTCGTGGTACTACTGTATATTTCCTTTTTGTATCTATGTAGCAGCTGCTCTTATTTGATTAATCCATTCTATTATTGATAAATACACGATATTTGCAGCCCACTACTATATTTCTTGGTTTCATTTTTTGTTACACTTATCCACGGGTTGCTTTGTTATTAGGAACCCCACATTGCTTTGAGGCCAGATTTCTCAAGGTCAGACACAGATGGTTGAGTATGACATATGTAAATCTACATGGGAGTAGGCGTGTCATGAATCTTCGACAGTTGTGGCAGGTTTGGATTTCTCTTTATTTCTTTCCTTTTATTTTTAATCTTTTTGATTCAACTTTTTCTTTGCTTTAGTGAGAGACTTGCTATTGGGGGGTTGAATTCAGGATCTAGCAGAATTTTGAACAAAGTTTTTCTACAAGTGGATAAATAAACTTAGAATTTAATTTGACTGCATTGAGTGTAAAAATTTTTTACACAGACATCTAATTTTATATTGTTACATCAGTAAAAGTCTTTGATATAACCATCCACTACTTGAATGATCACTCAAATAGAAGATTTTGATTGGATAATAGTGTAAAAAAAATTTATACTGTCAATGCACTCCAATTAAACTCATAAACTTATTTAAGCTTTTTATTTATCTGTCTATGCTAAATTTGCTTGCATTTAGGTTACGTCGTTTCTACTTTGATCTAGATTTGAAAATACACTTTAAAGTTGATCTTAAAAGCGAACTCTAATTGCATTGTACGACAACAATAACAACAAACTTTATTCCACTAGAAGGGCTCTAGTTGCATTATATATTTACAAATTATAAATGAGTATAGGTACATAAAGTAGGCAAGAGAAGTTAGTATTTCTCCTGCTAAATAATAGATGATTGAATTTGGTTGATTTCTTAATCGCATATGTATACACACATTGTGAACTATCCGGGATAATTAATAGTTATTTTATTTATAAAGTAATAAAAGATAGAATTTAAAAAAATTGTAATAAAAATATAATTCGCTAATTAAATGTTATAACAATAAACTAGCTCATATATTTTTTTTAATCTAAAATCAGTTAATCCTTTAAACAATATTTTTGGATTTCTTTTTTTTGTTATATGTGTGTGTGTTCGTAGAAAAAATATAATAGGAAAAATATTATTATTGCCATTTTTATTAATAATGTCATAACAAGTAATGATGATTGAAATATTAAGAAATTAAGATAAAAATTATATCTAAAAATTTTATGTCCAATATGTCTTTGACAAACTGAACCATAATGACAAATTACATTACCTCATCTTTTATTAGCTATAACATTGTTTTGAAAAACTCACATAATCACCGTAGAGGCACATTTCGTCGTCTGAATTTTCAAAAAATAACTCTTCTAAAATATTAGGAATAAAAATTAGTCTTATTTATTATTTAAATAAATTAAATTTATAAAACTATATCACTATTTTACAAAAGAAAAATTAAAGAAGTAAATTATTCATGATATTGATTTGTCATTATGTCTTTGAATTTCCTTTTTTCTCAATATTTTTTAGTTAATGAAAAAAATAGAAAATTAAAAGTTCTTTGAACGTAAAATAACATAAAAATAAATCATAGCAGGTAAATATTAATTCAATTATCAATTTATTAATAATTACGTGATACTTCATGAGGTTATTGTTTTGGTTCATGATAATTCTTTTTTATTTTTTATTTTGGCCAACGGGTCATGATTTAGGGGGGTTAAAATTCATGAAGTGATTTAAAAACTGAAACTTGTAAGCTTGGGCTGGGCCTTGGTCTATATAGATAGACATCTTTTGGATCTTTCAATAATATAAAAACCATAACGCCGAAATTGATATAATAGTAATTAAAAAACCAAAATCTGTCGACAAAAAAAGTCCAAAATGTAAAACTAAAAAAAAATTACCAGGCGTAAAGTTGGGTACCAATGCTGTTATTATTATTTTTTTTCTGAAAAAAGGGTTGCGTAAGGCATAAGCTGCGTGTGAATGCTGTTACTAAAACGGACGGCGTAAAAATGCCGTTTGTGTGGTAGCCTATATAAACAATGGGAAGCGCAATTGTCAAATTCATTATCTGTGTAGACGGCAAAGTGGTCTGATTCATCTCCATGCAAGGGAAACTCTGCATCACCCACTCTCTTTCATCATTTTTTTTTTCTTCTCTTTCTTCCCAAACTGCTGCATTTTCGATTTGGTTTTCTTTGAATGGTGGTGTCTTTCTTTGAACAAATCACCCCCTCATATAATTGTATGGCAGAATTTTCACAACATTGAGGTTTCTTTATACCTTACTGGGGCAATCACCCACTTTCTTTCCTCTTTTTTCTATCTTCCCAAACTGCTGGATTTTCGATTTGATTTTCTTTGAAGGGTGGCGACTTTCACATAACTGTGTGGCAGAATTTTCACGACATCGAGGTTCGTTTATACATTACTGAGGCAATTACCCACTTTCTTTCCTCTTTTTTCTATCTTCTCAAACTGCTGGATTTTTTATTTGATCTTTTTCAAAGGGTGGCGTCTTTCACAAAACTGTGTGGCAGAATTTTCCCAACATTGAGTTTCCTTTATATGTTACTGGGGCATTCGCCTTGTTCTTGAATACTTAAGAGAATAGGTTTGAATTTGGATGAATCTGAATTTTCATATTGAATTTCAAACCCAAACTTGACATGAAATCGTTGTTCTGTATTCTGACAAATCTTTGAGGTTGCTTTTTCGATTCTCACGATAATGTGTTCCTTATCCATGATTATGGCGGTAAACTCTTTCTTAAATGTTCAAGAGAAGGTTCTATTTCAGTGAATCAAATGTTTAAACTGCAGACCCTATAGGATTGAGTTTGATCTTGATACAGTTGGCGATGATTCTTTTTTTCTTTTTTTCCATAATTAAAAATTTAGATGGTATACGTGTGTTTTGTGATCCATTTTGCAGTGTGAATTTTCACCTCTAATGTGTTGCAACCTTTGCACCTTTTGATTACTTTATGACCTACCA
Organism: Pterocarpus santalinus; assembly: GCA_031439595.1. NCBI lineage: Eukaryota > Viridiplantae > Streptophyta > Magnoliopsida > Fabales > Fabaceae > Pterocarpus > Pterocarpus santalinus. The sequence continues at coordinate 69,207,102 of CM062532.1, forward strand.
TATGCCCCTCGGATTATGGGATAGTGCTCTAAAAATGGAATTGTGGGATTGTGATTGAACGCATCTTATAAAATGATATATGATGAGTTGATTACTCTATGACCTACCATATGCCCTTCGGATTGTGGGATAGTACTTGAAAAATGGAATCGTGGGATTGTGATTGAACTCATCTTACAAATTGATATATGATGAGTTGATTACTCTATAACCTACCATATGCCTTTTGGATTATGCCCCTCGGATTGTGGGATAGTACTCTAAAAATGGAATTGTGGGATTGTGATTGAACTCATCTTATAAAATGATATATGATGAGCAATATTTGAGCCTCACTTGACCCTTCGATAGAAAAACTTTGCATGATTAAATGAAATTGAAAAATAGTGGGATGATTCATGATATTGGAAAGTTGTGGGATGATTATATAACTTTTGATAAAATTGTTCGATGACCCTAGAATGTGGGATGATTTTATGACCTTGACCCTATGACTTATCGCATAATATGTGATATGATGAATTATATTTGAGCCTTATTTAACCCTTTGATGAAAATTTGTGGGATGACTCTTTGATGAAAAATTGTGGGATTATTCAATGAAATTAAAAATAGTGAGATGCTCATGATACTAGAAAAAAAAATGTGGGATGATTCTATAAGTTTAGATAAAATTGTTACATGACCCTGACCTTATGACTCATCACATAAGATGCGATATAATGAATTATACTTGAGCTTTATTTGACCCTTCAGTGAAAATTTGTGGGGTGGCCCTTAGACGAAAAACTATGAGATGATTCAATGAAATTAAAAACATTGGAATGCTCATGATACTAAAAAAGTTGTGAAATGATTTTATAACTCTAGATAAAATTGTTAGATGACCTTATGATTTATGAAGTAGTGTAGGATGATTTCATGTAACCTATGAGTCTTCGTGTAAAATGCGATACAATGAACTATATTTGAGGCTTATTTGACCTTTTTATGAAAAATTATGGAATAATTCAATGAAATTCAAAAATAGTGGGATGATCGATGGTACTGAAAATGTGAAATGATTTTATAACTCTAGATAAAATTGATAGATGATCTTTTGATCTTATGAAGTAGCATGGGATGATTTTATGACCTTAGAAAAAAATTTTGGGATGGCACTATGACTCATCATATTAAATGCGATATGATGAATGATATACTTAAGCCTTATTTGACCCTTTGGAAAAAAATTGTGAGATGATTCAATGAAATTAAGAAATAGTGAGATGACTCATGATACTGGAAAAGTTGTGGGATGATTCTATTATTCTAAATAAAATTGTTAGCTGACCTTATAATCTGAGGCAGGTTAGCAAGATGGTGATGAAAAGTGCTTGCTGCATTTCCTATGCCACTGGCCATTATTAGTTTGTTCTAATTTCCTCTTAACCTCCTGATATAGAATGCACAAAATCCATCTAGGTTAACCTTTGATTCTTTTGGTTTAGTTACTTAACTTAAATTATTGATGTGTTATTGAAAAGCTTTTAACTAAGTTTCTGATGAAAAAAATTGTGGGGTGACTATGACTTTCGAAAAAATTGTGGGATGATCTTATGATATAAGAAAATAACGTGAGATGACTCTATGACACTAGAAAAATTGTGGGATAATCCTCTATATGACCATGAAAAAATTGTGGGATGTCTTCATCATATTGGAAAATATTGTGGAATAGTATGTTTGACCCTTACCCTATAAAATTGAGATGCCATAACCTTAAATGACTATGCTTATTTTTGGTGACTCTAAATGCAAATGCAATATGAAATTTTAATTCAAAATGCAAAATCACGGTGCTTTATTTGACCCTTGATGGCCCTATGATCCTAGAAAAAAAACTGTAAGATGATTCTATAATGTTGAAAAGTTTGTGGGATAGTTTACTTGTCATTTATGGCCTTAAACTTGAGAAGCAATGGCCGTAAACATATATACTTGAGCCTTACTTGAAATGCAAATACAATGTGAAATAGTTATTCATAATGGGAAATTGTATGCTTTTTAAACTTGAATGCATTTTTCATGGGAAGAAAATCAAGATGCTTTATTTAACCCTTAGTGGCTCTATGAACCTTGAACAAGTTGTGAGATGATCTTATGACCTAAAAAAATTGTGGAATAGTATGCTTGACCCTTGTAACCCTATAATATCGAGAAGTGATAATTCTAAATGAATATGCTCGAGTCTTGGTGAACCTAAATGTCAATGCAATATGAAATTTTTTATTCACAATGCAAAATTTGGATATTATTCTTATACTTGAATGCATTTGCTATGCAAATAGATCAAGTATGCTTTATTTCATCCTTGATCACCTTATGACCATTCGAAAAATTATTAGATGATTCTATTGCTTGGAAAGAAATGTGAGTTGACCATATAACTTTGGAAAACTTTGGGGGATGACACTATGATATGCGAAAATATTGTGAGATTTTCGAAAAATTTGTGAAATAGTTTACTTGTCACTTATGACCTTACAAACTTGAGAAGTGATGGCTCTAAACATATATAGTTGAGCCTTGATGACCTGAAATGCAAATACAATATGAAATATTTATTCATCAATGGAAAATTTGTATGCATTTTAAACTTAAATGCATTTTCTATGGGAAGAAAATCAAAACACTTTATTGACCCTTGGTGGCTCTATGAACCTTAAAAAAATTGTAGGATGATCTTATAACCCTGAAAAAAATTGTGGAATAGTATGCTTGACCCTTATGACCCTATAATATCGAGAAGTGATTATCCTAAATGACTTTGCTCGAGTCTTGGTGACCTAAATGTCAATGCAATATGAAATTTTTATTCATAATGCAAAATGAGGATGTTATTATTATACTTGAATGCATTTACTATGCAAATAAATCAAGTATGCTTTATTTGATCTTTGATCGCCTCATGACCATCAAGAAAATTATCAGATGACCCTATATGAGCTTGGAAAGAAATGTGGTTTAACCACATGACTTTGGAATAATTTGTGGGATAACATTATATCATGGAAAAATATTGTGAGATATTCCAATGACCCTAAAAATATAGCGAAATCATGTGCTTGACCCATATGTCCCTTAAAAAATGAAATGCATTGACTCTAAGTGAATATGCATGGACCTTGATGACCATATTGCAAATGCAATATGAAATCTTTATTCATATTGCAAAATGCAAAAATCACAATTTTTCTTACACTTGACTACATTTGTATATGATAACATTAGGACACTTTATTAAACCTTAATAGCACACATGAGTACTAAAAAAATTGTGAGATGACACTATGTGAGATGATAGTGAGATGAAAATATGATCTTTGATAAAATTGTGGGATGATCATCTGAAATGTAAAAATATTGTGAGATGTACCTATTATGCTATAAAATATAGTGGGATAACCTTGGAAAATATTATGGAGTGATCCTTTGACCCACAAGAGTTTGTGGGATGAGATAGTGACATGTGGTATGCTATGCTAGACCCTTATGACAATAGAAAGTTGAGATACGATGACTTTAAATGAATATGCTTGACCTTGATGACCACAAATGCAAATGCAATATGACATTTTTATTTATAATGCAAAATTAGATTGCTTTTTAAAAAAAAGGAAAAAGGGAATGCATTTGTCATGCAAATAAAATTTACATGCTTTGTTTGTCCCTTGATGGCCCAACAACCTATGAAAATTTTGTGTTGACTCTATGACTTTGGGAAAAATTATTGGATGATATGTTTGTCCCTTATGACTGAAAATTGAAAATGTATAACACTAAACAAATATGCTTAATTTTAGGTAACCCTACATACAAAGACAATATGAAATTTTTTTCATAATCCAAGGTCCAGATTCTTTAACTGACCCTTGACGGCCTTTATGACCCATGAAAAAATTGTTGGATGAGCCTATGACCTAGAAAAAAATTGTGGATTGTTATGCTTGTCTTTTATGACCCTATTAACTCAAGAAATGGCAACCCTAAATACTAATGCAATATGAAATATTTATTTCTAAGGGGAGATCTGTTTACTTTTTTCCAAACTTGAATGCATTTTCCATGCAAATAAAATAAGGATGTTTTATTTGATCCTTGTTGTCTCAATGAAGCTTGAAAAAATTGAGATTTTATGTCCTTGAGAAAATTGTGATATGGTATACTTGATCCTTTATAACCTTATAATATTGAGAAACGATAACCCTAAACAAATATACTTGAGTCTTAGTGATCTAAATGCTAGTGCAACACAAAATTTTACTTGATGCAAAATTATGATGCAAATGCAATAGGCAAATGCAAAATCAAGAATTTTTTTAAATCAAATGCATTTTATATGTGAATAAAATTTGGGTACTTTATTTAACCCTTGATGATTGTATGACCCTTGAAAAAATTTGTCTGATAACCCTACAACCTTAGAAAATTGTGGGATGGTATGTTGGACCCTCATAATAGTACAACATTGAAAAGCAATGATATAAATGAATCTTTTTATGTGAAAATATCACATGATTTGGTCATATATATAAATTATTACTATTGATCAGATTTTGCCTATGCTTTGTCCAAGCCCCATCTTCCTAATCCTGGTGACGCTGAATATAAATGCAATATGAATTATTTATTCATATTAATGCAAAAATAGGATCTTTTCTATGCTTGAATATATTTGCCGTACGAAATCGTGATGACCTTATTTCTAATTGCAAATGCCACGAGTTTTTTTATTCTAAATGTAAAAGTGGCATGGGATGCTTGAGTGTTGATGACTCTAAAAATGCTTCATTCAATTTACAAAATGGTGATCTTATATTCAAGCTTTGATCACCCTAAATGCAGCTAGGATATGACTTCAACATTCATATTGTAAATCTGGATGCTATGCTATGCGTGAGCCTTGATGAATCCAAATGCAATTGCTATGTTGTAAAAATTTTCAGAATGACTAGTACTTGACTTAAATATTTTTTTTTTAAGTTTTCACAAATATGACGGGTTTTGGTTTTAGCCTTGTTTTAATTTTAATTTGGCTTCTAGTCCTTTATCTTTTAAAAGTGGCCAAGTTTTGTCCCTACCATTAAGTGATGACATGTTAAATGAATAATTAAGACAATTGGTAATGATATATTATCACTTAACAGAACTCTGTTAATGGTGGGGACCAAAATTTGTTACTTTTAAAAAGATAAGGGACTAGGGTATACACTAAAATTAATGAGATCAAAACTAAAATCCATCATATTTGTAGGGACCAAAAACAAAATTTAGTCTTATTACCTTATAATGTGTGATTATCCATTCTCGTTGAATCGTTATTACTTGAATTACAAATGTTTTGGTCTATCATATAAAAGATAAGATCCTTTTTTCTAACTAAATTATATATAATTATTATGAATAATTTAAATATTTTATGTTCCTTATAATTATATCTTTCTTTTTAGTGGTCCTTCATATTAATTTTTAATTGTTTTTTTGCAGATTTTTTGGTTTTCTAATTTACATACGTGCCCCAGCAGTCTAAACTAGTATCATTGCTTTTTTTTTTTCAATGTATTTTGTGTGCTTTTTTTCCCCCCTAAAATTTGAAGGCTTCATCTAACTTTTGTTAATTTGTGAACTGTGATCGTTTGCTCAATTGAAGATGTAATTCTGTCTTGCTCAAGAGGTTCTTTGTTATGCTATGTTATGTCCATTTTTAATTTGGGACTTGTTGCCCTGTTTGATGAACAAAATAAAAATTTCATAGTGTCAAAGGTGGCAGTTAGATATTGGAAATTTTAATCACGTCTTTTATTTGAACCCAACTAACAAAGGTGATCATTGCTGCTAGCACGAATTCATGGAAGTATCCACTTATTAATTAACACAATCCAATTTGTTCTTATATGTTGAGGAGTGGAACTAGGAAATTTTCCTTGGAGATGCAAATGGGATGCATGTTTAATATTTTTATGGTTTTTTTTTATGCTAAATTTAACTATAATCATAGTACAATTTTTCACTTAAGGGGGTGTATCCCAGCCACAATACCCACCAACTTGTCCTTGCCTTTTTTTTTTTTTTTTTTTGAGACTGAGTTTCATTATTTGAACATTAAATTGGGATATTAAAATGGGACACTTGAACAAATTAAGACCTAAAAGTAAGAAGATTAAGTGTCATAATAATGTACAAATACCAATACCTCAATATATCATAATGTGAAGTGTGTTTACTCGTAGTGGTCCAGTTAATAAAGGAGATCAGCAATTTAAGTGACTCCAGTAAATTAGTGATTGGTGCACAACACATCAACATAATGAATTAGGTTAGTACATGCACCAACAGTTCTTGTGAGCATTGGTTTCATTCTTCTAATCTTAGCCATCCACGTACCAAAAGAGTAAAGGAGTTTTAAATTGTTATATTGTTCGTTGTAATGTAGAGATTATGACAAAGAGTGATGTGAGCTGTTAAAGTTTGCGTGTGTGTGTGTGTGTGTGTGTGTTTGTGCATGTTCTTCTTGCTTTCTCATTCTTCCTGTCAATGCTCATGATCAAATGCATCATTGCTCACTTCTGGATTACTTATATTGTTGACAAGGTATAAATCTATGCTAATCCAAGTTAGGTTTACTGCTTGTCAGTATATGTTTGGAGAGCAATATTATTCATGCATCATAATGTTATCTCCTTTTGCAACTTCTCTTTATCGATAAAAAAGGGAGAGAGTCACTCTCTCCGTTTCTTTTTGTAGTTTTTTTCTTGGTATTGAGGAGTTTTTCATAGTAACATCTAGTGTTTTTTTTTTTTTTTGACGCATTCATTAATCACTCAACATAACTTATGTTTTTTAGTAGTAATTATTTATGCAGTTTCGAATAATAATTTGTTAAAATTATCCTTAAAATAATGACACTAAAATTTTTTATTTTATGAGCAAAGTTTGTTTAGAGCCTTAATCCTATTTTTTTTTTTTTTTTGTTGCAGCCAACCATTGTTAGGTTAGTCATACCTAACTTTAGTCCACTTTTGAATTGAAATCTTCCGTCATGTACCGAAAAAATGAAAAATTGTCTTATTTTCTTATCTCCTTTATTGTTTCCTACTCAAAATTCAACACATAAAACATTATATGACATCATTTATGCTTCTTCTCAAATTAACCTTTTCAAAATCATCCATGATTTCATATATGACAAATTTTGATCGGAGGACAGAGAAATTGAATATGTCTACCTTCATACTAACTTGATTGGGAGCTGTAGTGCCTGACTATACATTTATCTTTATTTTTTCTTTTGAAAACAATATATTAAAGAGAGAAACGGGATGGATGGTGCAAGCACCAATTGCTTTGAGTATATTTTGGATGAGAAGTAATGGGGAAAGCGGGCGGAAAATGATTAGAAGGGGAATAAGTTTACTTGTTTGGGAGTTTAATAATTGATAGAAATGGAAAATAATTGAGAAGGAATAGTTCTCCCTTAAAACTTAAAGCTAGTTATTTGTTCCCGCAAAATTGGGGCGAAATAAGAAAATTAAAAAAATTTTATATAAAAATTTAGTGTTTTATATTTTTATCCTTTATTGTCTGCAAAGTTTTTAGAAAATGTAGAATAATTGCGGTGGCTACATGTTTTCATTCCTTTCACGGAGAAGCATACAACAGAAATTATGAAGTGCTAAAAAAAATATACTATATCTAAAGATGCAATATGAAAACAATTAAAGGAGTTGAGGGTCGAGCAAAGCATGTTACCAATTTAGTATCATGTTGTTTGACATGGACATCACGATGCTATAAGAGCTTTACTTGGCAGAAAATGAAATTTTATATGATTTAACTGAGATGGTACATGCTACGGTGGACTGAATTTTATAGATTTTTATGTTTATCAGTATTTTTAACAAAATTATTAATATTTTAGATAAAGTTAGTACGTATTATATAGAATTACTAATATTTTGAACAAAATTATTAATACTGATAATTTTACCTAAAATATTAATAATTTAGCTTAAAACATTGGTAAATACACAAAAAAATCCACTATTTTACAACTCCAGAACCACCAACTGGGATACATACCACAACATGGAATTTTATAGATATTTACCAAAATATGGATCTGTTTCACAATTCGCCCCAGTATCTCATGAGTATCCTTTTTTAAAAAATAAAAAATAGCACTTACCTGTAAAAGCTGCACCCACCTGAAAAAGCTGCTTTGATTGGTTGAAAATCAACATACATCGTGGCGAATTGTGAACAAAACCGTGGCAAGTTACTTGCAAAATTAATCTCACTTACTTTTATATATTTTTATATACTTATATTGTTTATTTATATACATATTATTATCATAATATATATTATATATTTATTTATTTATAATATATTTATATAAAAATATTATATTATATATATTTTATTGTGATACTGTAATAATATATATATATATATATATATATATATATATATGATGAGATCAACTTATATTGATATAAATTAAACTCACTTCTTATATTATTGAATATTTTTTATTGAAATTTTGTTTTATAAAACTAATTATTGAATTAAAAGTTCTTATGTTATAGATAATATTTATAAAATTTGATATTAATCCAAAATTATTTAGTATATTTTATATATATATATTTAAATTAAATCAATATAATAAATATTTCTTAAATATATATAAAAAAATTATTTGATCATATCTTTAATGATATTCAATTTTTTAAAATTTCATACAAATAATCTATATAATATATAGCTATAATTCAATAACTGATAAGAATTATTTTATATAAAAAATTATTGAAGATGTAAATATATCAATTCTTACACCAATATCAACAAACCCCCCCTCATATTATTATGTTTAGGGTATATTATATAAAATTATTCTATAAGCTTTCTTTCTTTTAATAATATCAAAATTTTATTTAATCTCTTAACTACTCTGCTTGAGCCTTCTTTTAATTTTTTGTTCTTCCCTTCTTTCTTAGTCGGTCCTGTGCGGACTATAGCCACTTTGACTTTCTTTTAAATCTTTTGTCCGTATTATGATATTTATTCATTTGCCTTAATAATAATAATAATAATAATATATGATATTATTTATATAATATATATTTATTATATAATGTTTATTTATATATAGTAAGATTACAATATTCTTATAACATTAAGATTTAATATCCATAATATGCAGATTATGTTTTAGAAGTCATAAAAATTAGATTGTCAAGGTAAAATCGAAATTAATAGTTATAGATATTCTAATTTAATAAATAGATTTGAATTTTTTTTCCTAAAACAAAGAGATTTCTATTTTCATCTTTTTAGTTAGGTATTTTTTAAACTTTTATAAAAGATATTTTTTAGCTATTTTTTTTTATAAAATCATCTAATTCATTATTTTGTAATGTAATAGGCATGGAGAGAAATCAATACTCGGCATAGGAACTTGGAGCAATCATCACTTGTAATCGACGACTACTTACATAATGCGAGGATGTATTACATTGCCCGCATTGAGCCATTTTTAATAAATCTATATCTGATTAGTGCATTTTAAGAGAGGTATCTATCAACTACCAAGTGATTGATAGACATGACAAGTAGCCTAAATTATGGCAGAATATTGTAATAAAATAAAATAAAATAGAAATAATAGTTATACAGTTGATTGATGCGTTGAACCTATGAAGGGTAAAAGCATCTTTTTTTTTTTTTTGTATGGAGTACCTATATCCAAATATCTATTAGATTCTGATTAATCTAGTTTGAGTTAGGTAGGTCTGTTATAGAGATAAAACTCTTTTAGAGTTAATTTTTTCTATTTACAAGACTAAATTCGAAACCTTATTTAAAAAAAAACACGTGTCAAATCACTTAAACTAACTTAGCACTTATAAGGTTAAAAGAATCTAAAAGTTTAGAAATAATTTTAGAAAAATTATAATTGATTATTTGACTCAATTTAAATATATATAAATACCTTACAATTATTTTAGAATTTATTTGGATAATTTAGTAATTAATTGAAAAATTATGTAATGTAATTAAGAATTATAGCATATTTGATTTAGTTTTTGAAAGTCTCAAACTATGATTTGGAGACACTAGTGTATCAATTACAAATTTAAAAATTAATCTAAAAAATTGTTGTCATATTCCAATTACAACTTAAATGGTGAAGGTATGTATCTATTGTTGTCCTATAGTTAATTGCACTTAGTATGAATTTTTTAAATTATAACATTTGATTATAAATTTAATTCATTTTCATGTTTATATTCTAGAGTAGTTACATTTTTTTCAAATCAATTTTGATGCACTGTCAATATAAAACTATCAGTATAAAAAATTTTTATATTATCATCTAATTAAATATTACTATTTGTAAGACTTTTGAAATAGTGAATTTGAGAGTCAAATATTTTTGCTAATATGGTAGTACATAATTGAATATTTGTATAAATTTTTTTCTTTATATTGATATTGTATCAAGATTAAATTTCAAATTTTTTAACTTACAAAAAATTAAACACATTTATATAGTTTTTAATCTTGGCCCCCCCAAAATTAAACTCCTAGCTCCACCCTTGATTGGGTATCAACGACAAAAAATCAAACCCCATCTAAATCCTAAAATCTTGTGCCTTCTCCTCTGCATGGTTCTTTTATAAAGAATATCTATCTTATTTGTCAAAGATTCATAAAGCATACTTGCTTATTTGTTATGTAGTATGATTTGATGTACATTGTGAATTGCCTATTAAAATCCTGAGAGATCTTGGGTATCTAGTAGACCTTTGAGAACACCATTTCTACTGAGATTAGTAAAACACTTTTCATCTAATTTTGTTGTTAGCAGTATTTAAAAGTCTCAATCAAGCCAATTAAATTATAATAAATTATTATCTGACTTATGTAATTATTGTTATCTACAATGAATGTAATACTTATATATTTTTTTTGGTAGACAAATGTAATACTTATATTGATACACTATTAAGATTTTGATTAGAATTTTAAAGTTTTACAAGAGCACCCATAATTTATTTTTGGTTTACTAATTGAGATTACTATATTTAAAATATGAACAGTATCCACCATGATAAAAGTGTTCAGTATATTACCTCCTATAGCAAATCTAATTGTTGACAAGGACACCTTCAATAAGCACGAGACCACTAACCATGATGCAATTAATCAGATTACGACAAAATCAAACCAATAAATTATATAACAACATATTAATACTGATGAAAATAATAACAAGAGCTGGAAGGAATGCTATGTGAGTCAATGAGTGCTTGAGATTCATATCTGCAAGGTTTATGGGGCTTAGCTCATGTATGGCTTTTCTTTTTGTGAAAAATCATCTTTCACTTATTCTTTTTTTATTTACAAAACTCTCAAATTAAAAAAAAAAGAAAAAGAAAATATGTGATTATGATGCAAATTTATTCTCTGATTTTAAGATACTTTAGAAGCTAAATTTATTTTTTCAACTTCACATGACTTCTTTAAGCATGATAATTTCTTTATTTCTGTGTTTTAATATTCTACAAATATTATATGAAAGGAAAATTAGCTCCATTAGTTTTTATTAACATATTGTCAATTTTGAATTCAATAAAATTCAATAACACTTGTACAATTGTACTTTCATTTTTATAATTATTTAATTCCAAATATTTTTCCATTTTAATTGTTAATTGTTAATTATTAAATTATTTTATATAACCATCTCTTGTTATAAATTTTATATTTCTTTGTTAAATATGCATTCTATAATAAAATTCCAACAACAAATTATTGCATTAAATTGCATTTTCATCATTATTAATATTTTCTTTTATTTCAATATAGCAACACAAATAGACATTAATATTTTAATGTATTGTCAAATATAAAACTTCCTTTCTATTATTCACTTTCATAATTTTTATATTTAGCCTCATTTTTATATTATTTACCTTCTCTTGTTTCATTTTCATCCGTTTTTGTGTCAATCTAAGATTAAATACATTAATTTTTTACTGTCATTAATTTTTTCAAATCAACAAAAGAAAGGGGTGCCCGGTGAGCGCCAGAAAATATCAAATTGAATGCAGCTCGTGCAGAAGATAGATGTAAGTGACGGTGTACTGCAAGCAATCCGCCACGGCTTGAACGCGATTCGCAGTTAAAGATGCACCATACATCTTATAATTGTAGCATATTTAATGGATTAAATTTATAAGATATATTGATATATTAATTATTTATAATATATTATAATAATATATTAATTTTAAAAAATTAAAAAAAAATTAAATATATTTTAAAAATTAATTTTTATATATTAATAATATAAAATTATATTAATAATATAAAATAATTTTATATTATTAATATAAAATTATATTAATAGTATAAAATATTCTAAAATTATATTGATAGAATATAATTATATTGATAAATTTTTTTTAATTTTTATATAGTGATAGTATAAAATTATAATAATAATATAAAATAATTTTATACTATCAGTATAAAATTACATAGATAGAATAAAATTATAAAAAAATTATATTGATAGAATAAAATTATGAATAAAATTATATAGATAGAATTTTTTTATTATATTAAGAATAAAATTATTTTATATTATTAATATAATTTTATATTATTAATATATAATAATTAATTTTTAAAATATATTTAATTATATTTTTAAATTTTTTAAAATTAAATATTATTATAATATATTATAAATAATTAATATATCAATACACCTCAGAAATCTCACCAATAAATTGTAAGATGAACCACGTGTGGTCAAGTGTACCGTCGAACACACCAGGATTTTGTGCCAACTTTTCGCTTTACTGTATGGCAGATTGCGTCAAAATTCACCATACAGTATGGCGAATCGCCTTTAAAATACCACCATCATGTACCTATTAATAAAATATCATATTATAGTATTATTTCTATGCAAATACCATATGCCAAAAACAGAGACTTATTTGGCTATCTATTTGAAAGGCACAAAGGAAATACTAAAGTATGCTAGGTCATTCTCTAAGAAATTAAATTTTAGAGTTGTGTAATCATATTGATTTATTATATAAATTGAAAGTATTAGGTTTGTAATTTTTTTATAAATTAAATTGTTTTATGAATTTATATGTTCTTATATTTTTTTATAAGATTAATTTTTATGTATCAATAATATAAAATAATTTTATACTATCAATTAACAAAATTATAGAAAAGGCCAAATCAGGTGGATTATTATTATAGTAAATAGTTATATTCTGTTAATTGATAATGTAAAGTTATTTTATATTATTAGTATATATAAATTAAGCTATTTTTTTATTTGAAACCTATAATTAACATTGAGTAATTACATGAAAAATGTCTTTTATGATTATTTTAAGGTTAAGTTAAAGGTTCAAATAATTTTTTGCTTATTTGTTGAAAGCTTAATTGTTGTAAAGAAATACAGTAAGGCTTATTTGGAAAGTTAAAAATTATAAATGTTCCATTTTGTTTCTTTATAAAATAACTTTCAAACAAGATTAATAAATTTTTACTTTGTTTCCTTGTTAATCTTCCAAACAAGTATTAAGATAATTTTGTTCCATTTCTTCTTTTTTTTTTTTTTAGTATATTCCTATCAGTTCAAATCTATTAATGAAAGAGCCTCCAAATACAATACTAGAAGAATGACAAAGAAAAATTGAATCTATCTACTTTTATGTCAACTTTATTGAGAGAAAAGAAAAAACCGCAGTGGCTCGCTATCCAGTATCCATTTATCTTTATTTTTCTCTTTCTTAAACAAAGTTATAAGGAGAGAGACGGAAGGGATGGTGCAGCTTGCATGTTACTCAAGGTATACGATTCAATTCCTTTTAAAGCGAGGATAAATGTAAAGTGAAAAAATAAGAAATTATTTGTTTTTAAATTAATAATTTTAATTATATGCGAGTCTTATTAAAATGATTAAATAGTAAATATTTTATTATTTTTTTATTTTATAAACCATCCCTATTTTAAGGAAGAGAAATATTAAGGAAATTTTTTTTTTTGGGATTTGTATTGACTCATCACCCATCTATTATTAGATGAAATATAGATTTCATTTAAATTGAATTTACATCTCATTTAATAATAAATAGATAATAAATTAATATGATATTTCAAAAAAAGTGAATACACTTATCCTCACTCTTTAAAAAATCCTAATCCCAAAGGATATATTAGGGGCCATGTAGGCAACTTTGCTACGCTAATCATTGGGGCTGCAGATAGATGGGTCACCATTTGAAATCTATTAAGCTTTTTCATTTTTTTAATTTTTTGGTTGGGGGAAAATCTATTAAGCTCAAGAAAGGGCTTAGGACCAAGTGTGTGTCCGGGAATTTGGCAAAATAGCTTTTTTTTCATTTGAAAAAAAGCTATTGCCCAAAAATTAGTTGTGCCTAGATAAAAAAAAAAAAATTAGATTATAATCAAAATCTTATAATTTTAAGCTAAAATTTAACTTATATGCATAAACCATTTGTTGGACATTCTGACTAAAAGGAATTTAAAAGCTTTTACCCATAAAATTGGTTTGCCCATTTTACCCATGTCCACCTACAGTGATTATTTCACCAATTCTTTTTGGTAATTTATTATATAAAAGTGATTATTTTTAAAATGTGCTTGGTCTGGCTTTTAAAAAAAACACTTCTTTCGGTGAATTTTTTTTTCCGTGAAATTTTATGTTTTAGAAGTTATTTTACGTTTAAACAAATTATGTAAGAAGTACTTTTATTTACTAAAAGTACTTTCAAGTTGATAAAAATAAATAAAAGTATATTTTTATAGTCAAATTATAAAAAAAAAAGTTAAAAGGGGAGAGAGAACTAATTTGATAAGGATTAAAAAAAAAGATATAAATTGTAATTATTGATAAAAATAAATAATATTTTTAGTTTATTAAAAAATTACTTTTATTTCTATTTTTTTAGAAGTTGGGCACCATTAATTTAAAAAAAAGTGATAAAATAATTTTTTTTAATTACAAATACTTTTTTAAAAAAATCAATCCAGACACCTTAAAAAACACAAAGCACTTTTTTTAAAAAAAAAATTCCCCTAAAAAATCAATTCAAATACACTCTTAAATAATTTAAATAAAATATATTATTTTAAAATTATTTTTTAACTAAAATATCTAAATATAAATTAATTTTCATATAATCAAATATATAAAAAAATAATTACATAAATGAATAAACTATTGTTAAAATAATTCTCGCAATTTTTCCAAACGTACAAGTCTTTGGGGAACCATACACTCCCTTTCGGGGAAGATGTCCTTATTACCTATCAGACTAGAATGAGGTTGCCAGAAGAGACTTTCCCTAACTATGACCTCTGGGAGAACCCTTTGCTCCTTGCATGTGTAAAGCCTGATGACTTAAGCAGTTTTATTGATTCAAGTATTTTATACTTGGACTTTGCTATAAAGTTCCGAGATGAAAACATCTAGCCCGTGGTAGAATTTTTACATTAACGCGTGGCAGTTTTTTTTTTTTCCCACTTCATCCTGGGTGGATATTGATATTTTTCTGTACTGAGAAAATTATGTAAATCATCTATATATACAAGTCGTGTTAGATTTCTTTTGTGCTTTTGAGTCCTTTGACTATATATAAAGCACTTCAGTGGCAGCTAATGTGCCAGCCTCTGAGAGGGCATATGTTAACGTCTCTTCAAGATTCTTCTAATTTGTCAGCGATCATCTGTCGGTGATGACATGTTTTGAAACATTACAGTCACACCAAACACGTTTCTAATGTTTGAGTACATTCAGAGCTGCTTGCTAGTATCTGAGTACAGGGTTTTCTTTTCAGGTGCGTTATTTTCAGTCTTCTGGCGTCGCTGTAAAATTTTTGAATTTGGATAATTCACCCATGAGTTTTCTCTATGCTTATGTATATTTAATTATTTATGGGTTTGTTAAAATGTTTTTAAGTGTGTCATTGTTACTCATATGCAGTTTTTTCCAACTTCTAGTTGTCGAATTTTAGAATGCAATTCTTCTGCATACTTGCTGTTCGAAAGATGGCCTCCAAGAGCTGCTACAAAGATGTTTTAGCTTGAATTAGCGGAGTCGATTGCATAGCTCATATTCATCTTACATGCATTAACATTTGATAAGGAAGTACGAGAATTTTGTTAGCTGCACAAATTTAAAGATATATAGTAGCTGAATGATTCTAAATGGGCCAATTTACATTGATGGATGTTCTGCTTTTTGCTTAACATTGCCCTTAAGTGCAAAAACTTAATTCTTATGTTTGGTTTCTGCAGAAAGAAGCTGTCCACTTGGTTTTTGATGATGGATTGGATTGAATTTGCATATCTGTTTGTCTGTCTCATCGACAGGATAGGCAACATTTTTCACTTCAGCATGCCTCAACTCATGGATAATGTTATTGGATTTGTGGATGGCTGTTCTCAATTTTTATGTCATTGTTGTGAGAAATGAAATTTCTTTTGGAGAATGTCAAACTCTAATGGCTCCTGGCTCTTGAGTTTAGGTAGATCAAGATGGAAGCTCTAGCCAAGAGCACTATTTCAGACTCTTGCGGTCTCATAGTTTATATTGAATACCTGGCTTTACAGAAGTACTGCCACTCCTGACCAATACTGTCTCCTAAAACCATCTCACCCAATAAGTTTCTCACTTGTGACAAGAGTTTTGATTCTCTTGCTTTTTAACTATCCCATGTCAATGATTATTCAAGGCCAAGTTCGATGTATATGTTATTGTGTAAAACCTATTATACAGCCAACAGTTTTCCCTAATCTCAGTACACAGTTATCAAGCAGCAGTTACATCAATTTGATGTGCAAGCAACACCATTACAAAGAAGCACTCCAAGCATTTGATTTCTATATAAAGAACTCAAGTATCCAGCTAGAACCAAGTACATATACAAATTTAATATTGGCTTGCACCAACTGTAGATCTCTTGAATATGGCAGGAAAGTCTATGACCACATTTTAAAATCCAGCTATCAGCCAGACATTGTTCTACACAATCATATTCTTAATATGTATGGAAAATGCAGTTCTTTGAAGGATGCTAGAAAAGTTTTTGATGCAATGCAGCTGCGAAATGTGGTCTCATGGACTTTAATGATTTCCGGGTATTCTCAAAATGGTCAAGAGAATGATGCCATCATCATGTATCTGCAAATGCTGCGCTCAGGACATTTGCCAGACCAGTTAACCTTTGGAAGCATACTTAAGGCTTGCTCCATTGCGGGTGATATAGCTTTAGGCAGGCAAATGCATGCTCATATAATTAAATCAGGATTTGGTCACCACCTGATCGCACAAAATGCTCTAATTGCAATGTATACAAAGTTTGGACAAATTGATTACGCCTTAGATGTATTTAGTACAATCTCTACAAAGGATTTGATTTCTTGGGGCTCCATGATTACAGGGTTTACCCAACTTGGTTATGAGATAGAAGCTTTATGTCTTTTCAGAGATATGCTCAGGCAGGGTTTTTATCAGCCAAATGAGTTTATATTTGGCAGTGTTTTCAGTGCTTGCAGCCGCCTTCTAGAACCAGAATTTGGAAGGCAAATACATGGAATGTGTGCTAAATTTGGTTTAGGGAGGAATGTTTTTGCTGGATGCTCCCTGTGTGACATGTATGCAAAATTTGGAATTTTAACGTCAGCAAAAATGGCATTTTATCAGATTGAAAGCCCTGATTTAGTGTCATGGAATGCAATTATTGCAGCATTTGCTGACACTGGTGATGCTAATGAAGCCATATCTTTTTTCTGTCAGATGATGGATATGGGATTGATTCCAGACAGCATTACCTTTCTCTCCTTACTTTGTGCTTGTGGGAGCCCCATAGCAGTACACCAAGGCATGCAAATTCATTCCTGCATTATCAAAATAGGATTCGATAAGGATGCATCTGTTTGCAACTCTTTGCTAACCATGTACACAAAGTGCTCAAATCTACATGATGCATTTAATGTTTTTGAAGATATAAGTGAGAATGCAAATTTAGTTTCTTGGAATGCAATTCTTTCAGCATGCCTGCAGCACAAACAAGCAGGAGAGTCTTTCAGATTGTTTAAACTAATGCTTTCTTCTGAAAATAGGCCTGACAATATCACCATAACGAACTTATTAGGAACTTGTGCAGAATTAGCGTCACTAGAAGGCGGGAATCAAGTCCATTGCTTTAGTGTTAAAAGTGGACTTGTGCTTGATGTTTCTGTCTGCAATGGGTTGATTGACATGTATGCAAAGTGTGGGTCGCTTAAAAATGCTCAAGATGTTTTTGACTCAACCCTGAACCCGGATATAGTCTCATGGAGTAGTTTAATTGTTGGTTATGCTCAATCTGGGCTCGGACATGAAGCTCTTAATCTCTTTAGAAGAATGAGAAATCTTGGTGTTCAGCCTAATGAGGTCACATATCTGGGGGTTCTCAGTGCATGCAATCACATTGGACTGGTGGAGGAAGGATGGCACTTGTATAAAACCATGGAAGCGGAACTAGGGATTCCACCGACAAGAGAGCACTTCTCTTGCATGGTTGATTTGCTTGCTCGAGCTGGATGCTTGCATGAAGCAGAGACTTTTATTAGGAAAGCAGAATTTGACTGTGATATTACTACATGGAAAACTCTACTTGCTTCTTGTAAAACTCATGGTAATGTTGACATTGCAAAGCGGGCTGCAGAAAATATACTAAAACTTGATCCTTCCAATTCTGCTGCAATGGTGCTACTTTGTAATATACATGCTTCTGCCGGCAATTGGGAAGATGTTGCCAAACTAAGGAACTTGATGAAACAAATGGGTGCACCAAAGGTTCCTGGTTGGAGCTGGATAGAAGTTAAGGATAAGATCCATGTGTTCTTCTCAGAAGATACTTCACATCCACAGAGGGGAAAAATATACACAATGCTTGAAGAGTTATGGTTGCAGGTGCTGGATGATGGTCATGATCCTTGCCGCTGGTTAGACATTAGCATTTGGTGAGGCAGTTAGTTGGAAATGTGCTGTTGAAGCTGCACTGATCTGTAACAGAAAAGGTGATCCGGGCACCACTTTAACAAGATATCATTGATTATATGGGGCATGCTGTTCCTCAAAGTTATGTCCTGTCAATGCCATCTTTCATTTTGAGCTGGATTAGATTGTTACATAGAATATGGCAATAGTACATAATCCAAATCAGAAGTAACTTTGACAGGGCTGGAGAAGGGCTATTCTCCATGATTCATGAAATTAAAATATGTTATGATAGATAAAATGGGAAGGTGAGGCACGAAGTGTAGCATATATACAACTAGTTTCTGGTTGAGCATTTTATGGTACAGTTGTCTCCGATGTTTATCTAGTACATGGGACTTGAGCACATGGTGAGAAAAAAAGAATTATATTGATTATAAGCTATGTTTAGATAGTTTGATCCAGGACAAGAAATTTGAGTGATGATTGACCCCAGTGTTAGCGACACTGTTAATGCTAAAATCTTTTCAGAATTACCATTGTGTTTTGTAATTGGTGGTGCTTGTTTGTATTCTACTTGTCAGACAATTTTTGACAAGCATTTTATTGCTAAAAAGATAACATATGGACAACGATTGCTATAGATTAGTCGTTGTCAGTCCATTTTTAAACGATTGCTAGATTTGCCATATACTGGTTAATCGTTTATATTGTACAGATAGAAAAGATTGTCGCATTATGTGGTAGAAACCTACTAACGCCCATCACTTGGATTGGGTTCCTCTCTATTAGAGATTACTTTTTTAATTACTCAATTTTATGATAAACGTCCACCCCATGCCTCTTAGCATCTTACTGTCGTGTTTCTTCTTCTTAGTTATTGTTGGTTTTTGGTGGATGTTATATTTCCTTTTTCTTTTTGGGTGAAACCACAAAATATTTATACAGGTTTGGTCATTTAAAATCGCCTATAAAATTATATCAATACTATAAAAATTATCTCTTAGGGTTTATTTGGTATGCGGGTAAAAACGGGAGGAGGGGTAAAATTTCACTCACGAGCTCCAATTTTTTATCTCATTCCAAACATAATTTAAACTCACATTCTCATTTTAGAAAAGATTTTGTTGCAGAAACCTTAGTGAAACCAGTGCTTGAGCCTCCACCTTATTATATTAATTTGTATTTCTTTTTTATTTAAAAATTACGACCTTTTTGTTTTAAAGTTTCATCACATAGATAGCAACTTGATCATGGCATTTTCTCTCTTACAAAATTAAGATTACATGTTATCTTTCCTTTCGAGGGTATATTATATTTCTTCTTATTATTAATAGTTTTAATTAATTACATTATAGTTAGTGATGTTTTTAACTAATAAAGACTTGAACAACTGTATCATTTCTGCTTATACTTCTATCACACATGTAGTACATACACAAAAATCCAAGAGCCGTAAGTTAAAGACCAAATTCCGTAAGACAATACTTGATTTTAAAATTAAATTAAATTCTAATAAAAATATTTTAAATATTTATATCCCATATATACTTATTATGACAATTATTCCAAATTGTGTATGAAATAAGATAAGACAATTATAATCAAAAGATAGCAAAAATGAAAAATAGAGTAATATAAATATAGGTATGTGAATGACGTTGAATTCAAATTTGACCGAGTTACCTGTACTTTATCATGTGCTTTATTAACCCAATAAGAAAAAAACATATAATGCAAAATTGGTCTTGCTCTGAACAAAGCGTACCCTAACATTGTGGCAGGCATCTTAAAATGGTAAGGAAAGCCGTGACACATTCGCCTGAAAGCTGAAGCATATCATCAAAATAATGGCTTTGGTGAAAGAGAAAAATTAAACATCCTTACATCCAACAATTGAAGGTCTTGGCCCTTGAAGACAAGAACGGTCCGTATTACAGTCTATTGCAATCAAAATCTATTTAATGGAGACAAATTTCTTATAGTGTGTTTGGAATGTTAAAAAAATAGAAATAATTTAATTTAGAAATCAAATCTTATATTTGGATATTTTAAAAATAAAAAATAAAATAATTTCTAATTATTATAGAATTTAACTACTTTTTATTTGAAATCTTATGAAAATTAAAAAAATTTGATAAAAATTAATTTAATTTTAAAATTTAAATATAAATCAAATTAAATCAATTCCCTTCTTACTTATTCCAAACACAATTAAATATATTATAAATATAATAATTAATTTTTAAATCAATTCAAATCCTATTTTTATATAATCATTCCAAACATAAAATTTAATTTATAAATCAAATCAATTCAATGTAAATTAAATCAATTCCAAAATTTAGTTAATCCAAACACACCTTAAAAAAGTCAGAAATTGGAGGAACTTTATATATATTTATATATATCCTAGTTCACTACAAAGCGAGGCACAGAAATCCCCTTTTCATAAGAAATAACACATAGGATGACTCCACTAGGAAGGGTACGATACAGATCATGGTCTAGACATACAATAGCAACACTTTCCGCAATCCTATTGCATGAGCAGAAAACCTCTCTTGGCTACATTTGCCACCACACCTCTTCTTGTTTTCTTCGTTTCAAATTCCTCTATTTTGGAGGTGGGGAACGAATCTTAGGATACCTGTGAAAATTCCTACTTAACACTGTTGGCAGGCCAATTAAGAAAGTGAACACTAGTATATTTTAGGTTTTCCCACTCTCTGCTGTTATAGATCTCTCTCTTATCTTTGTTTTTTCAATAATCTGATTATAGATCTGGTTTAGTTGAAATTGAATCTCTTTTGGGCCGGTGTTTCTTCCACTTCTTTTTACGCAAGTCCATGAGCCAAGATGGAACCTCACAACCTGACGCCGACATCAAATTAGCTACATTCCTCAGGAATGGGATGTCTTCCTCTGTGTAAAAAGTGATTGCTTCTCCTGCCCTCCCTGCTCTGCCAGAACGACCTATTGGAAAATCAACATTTTCTATTCAGCAAATAAAAATTTAACAAAAAATTCAGAGGATTCAAGAATATGGCAGACACAACACAAGGCTCCATGAGAGAATAATACAAACTATAGTCCCCCTAAATCCTTCTTCAAGACTAAAACAGATATAACTAGACGTACCAATCCTGTGGACATATGCGGCAGCAGAATCCGGGAAATCATAATTGATCACACAATTCACACCTTTGAAATCCATGCCCCGAGCAACTACATCAGTAGCAATCAAAACCCATGTTTTTCCAGCTCTGAAGTTATCAACAGCATTTTCTCGCTGCATACGATTCAAGAAATTAAAATAATGAACAACTGCTAATTTACCAAATACGATATAGTATAAGAGTAAATATGAAAAACAGAATTGAATATTAAAACAGGTTTGACAGGAACTATACTAATGATGAGTAGAAGAGCCCAGCATAAAAATACAGGTCACAAGGAATACCATAATTTGACCATCTTCACTCCACAAAAGCTAAGGGCCAGACCTTAATCGTGTATATTTCTTTGTTTGTTTCCTTTATTCCTTTTTTTTTTTTTTTTTTTTGGTAGGGAAGGGGAAGTTGCTTCCATTTCTGTTCATACTTTCCAACATGAAACTTATGTTGTTAAAGAGAACTACCTCTTCTTGAGACAAATCGGAATGGATGACATCAACTCTAATATTGTCAAATGCAAGTTCACCGTACAGCTCCTTGGCTCGCTCCTTGCTTTGGACAAAGAGCAACACTGGAGGATTTAGACTCTACAAGATATTGCAGGAACAAAAAAGTGGGTCAAGAGAGTCTAATACTCAAATAACAGGGATACACCAATAGGAATGAGCTAATAGGCAGTGCTACAATATTACATGCCTTCCACAAATTCCTAAGGTAAGTGTTGCAGCAATGCAAATGAGTATTTAAGTCATTTCATATCATGCTCATGATAAAGTAACTAACACCAAACCCAGATTCAACAGAACGTTTAACTATATATATGCAGCACACACTGACCAAGAGAAACATCAGATTATTAAAAAGATGAGTCTATAATAGAAAATACACATTAATTATAAATTGCACTGATGTTTCTTATTTCTTTTCAAACAATGCACAACTTGATGCGTCAGAAAATCAGCATGACTAATGCTATTGAGCTTAAACATTAATGTACCTCTGCAAAGCTTTGACGAATTGCTAGAAGTTTTCCTTCTTCACTTCCAGTAAAAATCAATTTTTGCTTAATTGTCTCAGAAGCCATATTCCTGATTTTGCATAAAAGCATTAGATGTCAGCTATTAAAAACAATGTGAAGGAAAGTTGCATTAAGGTAATGCTTGGGACTCTTTTGCAATAAACTTACTTTCTGCCAACAATTACACGAACGGCATCATGCATGAGCTCTCGAGCTCGATCTTCAACAAAATCAGGTAAAGTGGCACTGAACAGTGAGCGTATTATTGATGGGTTTGAGCATGCCTTGATAATAGAATCAATCTGCTTAAACAATTCAGGCTCAAACAGCTTATCGGATTCATCCAAGACAAGATACTCAACTCTGCAGCACCCAAAATAGTTGGAAGAAAAAACATATCAACACATTGAGCTATTTAGTAAATGACATTGCAATATTGCACATCTACCACTTCATAGACAAGATGTCAGATAGAGCCAACAAAATCCTGTAAAATTTTTTAATGCATATGTGGTTGACCCATATATAACCATGGCATTTTCTTTGTCATATAATATGCAATCAAATTAATAATTACATTATCTAACACCCAACTGACGGGTAAATCAAACACCAAATAACATTGTGGAATGCTCAATAGATTTTCCGTTCTCCCAACTTATATGAAATTATTCTCCCTCAGAAATGCTTTCATACTGAGCAATACTTATATTAACTATTATAATTGGACTAATGACAAAGCAACTGGCCAGATCTTAAAATTCAGTTCAGCGTCTATGTTATGCCAGTTAACTCAATGATCAACTGTTTGTGTCAAATTCATTTAGTCCATAGGGAAAATTGAGATAAAAGAACGGTAATAGTCCACCTAATTACCAGTTGTGCCCACTAGTTTAGGGTTCAAACCAGTAGTGTATACTGCAACTTTATACTTTACATATAAACTTTATAAACAAAATGTAGGTATGTAGCATATTGATCTTCGTAAACTACCTTCATTATAACCATAACTGTTTCCACGTTAATTTCATCACCAAACTAATGGAGTTTAATTTTGCATTACCACACGTGTAGCACTACTTCATATATAAGTAAAGTTTAAATAAAATAAAGAAGCAGCAAAGGGAAAGAATAACAGGTAAGTGCTCCTCAAGGCTATCATACACAGCATCCCAGGAAGACATTTCACATCCACTTGAATAGGAATGTGCCTTCGAAATTCATTATTACTAAAAAGCTAATAACTTAGCAGTATGGGCTCTAATGGATTTAAAAATCATTATAGAAAATCTTCTTGTCAATACTTCAATTAATAACACCTCTACAAGAATTTTGGCTATTCTCTATAAACCAAAAATGCATGTCATCATCAACACTCCAAGGATTTCAAATTTGAGTCAATAAGAATGAAATATTCATCATCACACACCTGCTGAGATCAACCTTCTTTCTCCGGATAGCCAAGCGTAATCGAAGTGGTGTGGATATAAGTATATCACATGGAAATTTTGAAAAATCAGCATTTCTTGCAAGATGTTTAGTCATTAACTTTATATGAAATTTTTTCCCCTTAGCAAGCTTTTTGCACTCTCGGTATGTTTGAGCAGATAATTCACGGGTGTGACAAAGGATAACAGCTTGAATGGCACCCTTTTTGGGACCCTGTAAAATACAGTTAGTTACAGGAATCGTGGACATGGGACGTTGGAAACTACAAATACAATTGAAGAAGAAAAAAAAAGCAATACCTTGAGCTTCATAAGCAAAGGACACACAAATGCAAAAGTTTTTCCAGAGCCAGTTGGTGCACAAGCAAAGCATTCACGATCCTATCCCAGATAATTGAAGGAATATTCAATATAGAAGTAAAATTTAAAATCAACATCATGTATCAAGTAGACATGAAGCGTGATCAAACTACAGTAATACTTTCTGAAAGAAAAGTAATTATAGCACAAGCAACTCTATGGAAAATTCATACATGTAAAAGCACTGGAATAGCCTGCCTTTGGATTGGTGTCGGTTCTTTGAATCCAAGTTCTGCCACGTTGCGCAATAAATATTTTGGACATTTGTATCTGTAACCAATTTATTTAGACTCTGAATCTCGCTGATCATGTTAACATAACAAGCAGAATAAACAAAAAAACAGAACACAAGCTGGTTCCCGGAAATGGAACATTCTCATGAAACATAAACAAAAATTGAGAATACCTAGTTTTCAACTCATCAAAACTTTGAAGCGGGGACGGCACATTATACCCAGACACATGGATGTTATGCTTCTTCCTGAATATAGCATCTCGCTGAAAACAAATGTCGCGAAAAACATGCCATAACGGAAATTCACTAGGAATTATTCCACAAGCTTAAGCACAATAAGAACTAACTATGTATTAAAAAAATTTAAAAAGAAAAAATAGAAAGGAACCTCAAGTTTCCTATTTTGTTCCTTCTTCAGCTGAATGGACTCATCATCAGCTCCCACTTCATCATTCGATTGATGCACTGACTGCGCCGCCGCGGAAGCCGATTTTTTAAACACACTGAATCCTTCAACCGCTTCTTTTATTTATTATTATTATTTTTTTAATTCAGAACACAAAACGAAGCAAAAGAATAAGATAAAGTGTTCAATAGAAGGGATCACATGCTAAAGCAGAAGCTGCAAAAAAGAAGTGTGAGAGTACCGGAAGAGGTTCCCTTGCGCTTCCTCTTCTTCGCAGAGGGTGATTTCTCTTGGACTGGTTCCGTTGTTTTCTCGGGTTCAACTTCGACGGAGCCATCACTGACTTTTTTCTTTTCAAACCTGGCAATATCGTTGCCGAATTTCTTTCTGTCGAAACGAATGCCGGCGAACAAAAACGACGAATCGTTGGACATTGGACTGGAAGACAAGGAAGGTGCTGCGGTTTCAATTAGGGGTTTCGCAGACTAACACTCTTCCCGCCGCTCTTTTCTTTCCTTTTTGCTGCGGCCGGTCACTCGAACTTTCTCAAGGTGCGAGTACGACACAGAGAATATGTGGTTCGGAAAATAAAATGAAAAGTTAAAAAAAAAAAAGGTTGGGTTGGATCAACCTAATTTTGTTGGGCCTTACAGTGAAACCCACACTTATTTTTCTTGGTTCGTCCACTTAAACCGCCGTTGAATACAACCAGAAAAAAAGAACAACAAAAATACCCGCCGATGAAACAAAGACAAATACAATGACCAAAAATACAAAGAGATAAATACGACCAAAGGCTGACCAGAAAAGAAAATGTCAAAAAAATACAGGCCTTATTTTGATTTGTCTAAATTTTTGTTTTAGTTTTAGGCTTTTTTTTTATTTTTTTGTTTAGTTTCTATCATTCTAAACCTAATAATTATAATAAAAAAAAGAAATCAAAATTAAAGCAAAAATTTTAAAAGATTAAAATCAAAATCACTCATATTTATAATATGGGGTCAAAAATATATTTAAACTTAAAGTAGATTGGGATTGAGTTACGTGCCT
Source organism: Pterocarpus santalinus (assembly GCA_031439595.1). NCBI lineage: Eukaryota > Viridiplantae > Streptophyta > Magnoliopsida > Fabales > Fabaceae > Pterocarpus > Pterocarpus santalinus. Next base: position 69,233,891 of record CM062532.1, read on the forward strand.
AAACATTATAATTATAGTTCACACGACCCAAAAAACAATTTATAGCTTATAATCTTTAGTCCCTCCGCCCCAAAAAACAATCTATCTATTACAAAAATTCCCGATCATGACCATTATATATAATACAAAAATTATTTCACTAAGTTATAATTGTTTTCATGAAAATAAAACATAAAATAAAAAATCATAATTTATTTTTTTTAACAAAAAGAGTTTAATTTTGGTCCACTATGTAAAATTTTTTACATAATTAACTAATCATATTCTTCTATTAATACAACTATTTAAGTAATAGATGTGATATTCGATTATATTTATTGGTGTAACAATATATAATTAAATAATAGTATAGAAATTTTTTAAACTAATAGTATATATAAATTAAATTCTATAAAAAAAGAACACAATCATTTTTCATATGGTCTAATACTTTAATTTGAAAGTTGTCAACATTATATCTTGTGCTTTACAATAGCCTCATAACTTAAGTCTAGTTTGACAGTATTTTCTAAAATGGTGCTTTGACGTATGAAAAATATAAGTTAGGTTTTTCAATTTGGTAAATCAAAAGGCTGAGGTGGTTTTACTTCAAAGGATGTTCTCGAGAGTTTTCATGGATTGGCTTTCAGAGAGAAAACATGTATCCTTTAAAATTTTAAAAATTAATATAATTTTACTCTTTTTAATGACATTAAAAGTAAAAATTATTCGCTTTAATATTTATATCTATTATAATTATTTTAGATTTTAAGAATAATTTTATCAAACACTACTTTTATGACTTCTGTTTATTGAGAGTAACTTTTTATATTATTTTACTAAACAGTACTACTACAACTTTTTAAAATTTGCTTTTAGAGAGCTCAAAGAGTTTAGTAGCTCTTAAAAAACTATAAAAATGTCAAATTAAGCCTTAAAATGATCTTGTGTCCATGAATATTTAAAAGTAAAATGTCACACAAAATTTTACATATATATATATATATATATATATATATATATATATATATATATGTTTTCTGAGAATCTTTCACCTTAGAATAAAAATTAGCTACCTTAGATATAAGGTGAAAGATTCTTAGAAAACATTTCATGCAAATATCAAAGATATTTGGAATAGACATTCTAGATATTATATCATAGCCATACATTTGAGCCAATCTCCACCATCCATTTGCGGTGTTGGATTAGTATAAATAGCAATGGCCTTATTTGGCCAAAATATAAAAGAAATTCCATCTACATTGAGGCACTCTTGGATAGAAGTATATATAAAGTTTTGTGTTTTGAAAATTGGATCAGATTAGTTGGTTCAACTGGTTAAACCAGGAATCGGATCTCTTTTAGGTCTGGTCAATAGCTAAAAATTGTTAATTTTAAAAATCGATCAAAAATCAGAAAATCGGTCAAAAATTGGAAAATCACTTGAATTGGAGGCGATTTAGCAATCCACCGGTTCAGTGAAAAATAATAAAAAAACAATGAAATGAGATGAAGATCGAGTTGCTACAATAACTCAAACCGTCGTAAAAAGGATGCCGCTACATTTGTTGCTCCTATCAGCACCTTAGCGGGGAGGAGTAGCAACCCGCACTCCCACTTGGTCTTTAAGCTCTCTGATGCAGCCTTTGTTAATTGGTGTAATGGCCACCGTCCATGGTGCGTACTGCATAAGAAGAAGGGAGATGAACAAAGAAAGAAGAAAAGGAAGGGATGGCAGCTAATAGTTGCTGCAGCAAGGAAGCTAGTGTATTTTAGGTAGTATTTGGTATATGGTGTAATCTGTCTACAGATTACTATCAATATTTGATTAAATTATCTAGGCTTATAATATTATATTGTTTGATTGGACAATATTGTAGTAGTCTAAATTTCTAAAATAATGTAAATTACTATTAATATGATAATTTTTTCATTATTATTATTATTAAAAAATATTTAATATTAATATTAATTACTAATTATTGTAATTATTATTAATTTATTATTATTATGTTTAATTATTAATATTATTATAACTACTACTACTAATAATAATAATTAACTATTTATTATTATTATTATTATTATAATATTGATTTAAGAGATATATTACCTATTAATCTTTTTTATATATCAAATAGGATAATATGAATTGCTATTTAGATGATTTATACATATCAAATAGTTTATTTAATATTACTAGTAATTTAAAATATGGCAATTTTTTTAAATAATAATTATTTTATATTACTGACAATTTTAATAAGCAATGTGTAAATGCTACCTTAGGGTTTTTCATTTGGAGAGTTAATGGGCTAGTTTGATTTTGGGCCAATTAAGCTAACAAGGTTTCTTTCTTTTTTTTTTTAATTATTAAAGGAATAGGATATTTGTAGGCTTTAAAATGATTCTTGTGTTCTTTTTTATGTTTTTGTTAAGTCCGAAGAAAAAAAGACAAAAAGCAAAAACTACACCCTGAAAGCCTCCACACCAAAACCCCAAAAAAAAAAAAATATGATTCTCGTGTTCATAACCGGAAAAAAAAAAATTGATTCTTGTGTTCAACAAAAAAAAAATGATTATTGTGTCAAAAAAAAGAAGAGACTTTAAAATGAGTCTATTATGGTATTAGCAATAGAATTTTTTCTTTTATCTTTGTCAATAGAATAATTAGACCTTCATAGATAATATATTTTTACAAAAATCGTTTTAGACTTTTATAAATTATATATTATTTATATAAAATTATTATACTCTTATGAACAAAATTATTATATATATATATATATATATATATATATATATATATTGAATGCCGTTTAAACTTATAAATCTTTTAATCAATACCTTATCCGATTTAATATTTGGTCCGATTTTCAAAATTTTGATAAAAAATTAATAAGTATATATAAATATTTTCACACACAAATAAAGTAATATAGTTATTAAGGGGATTTTTTCAGTATCCTTATAAAATTCAAGGGTATTGGTATCCTTAAATTATTTGTAACTAAGAATTTGTTATGTATCCCATTAACTCAAATTACTAAATTTTTAAATTATTTTTCAATTATATTTAAGATTTATGAAACTTGAAATTAGATCACAACTGTTGAATATAAAAGGATATCGATACCCTTATAAAATAAGGGTATAGTAGGAAATCCCAGTTATTAAATTTTAAATGATTTTCTTTATTATACTTATAAAATTATAAGCATATTTATATTGATTTATTTAGCATTAAAAACCATTAACCCAATAGTTTTTTTTTTCCAAAAATACTTTGATTATCAATTTTTAAAGGAAAATAAATTAATTTAAACATAGATTAAATACTAATTAATTAAATTTAAAAAATATTAATAAATTTTTTATTTAAAGAAGATGTGAAAAGAGATGGGAACCGATTAATTCATGAACATGTTCAATTTGCCCTTATCAATCCAAACTCGGCGTTGATGGAAGGTGCACCTAGCAATATATGTATGCTTGCAACTTTGGACTTATTGTGTCCCGTTGAATAATAATTCACATCACACTTCCCCGTCAAAAAAAAAAAAAAAAAAACTTGCAAATCACGAGTAAGATATCTGGTTATGATTGAAAGTTGAAATGCTTTTTGACTAAAAAACATTGGAACGCTTTAATTTTTATTTTAATAACTAATTAAAATATCTCAAAACAAAAAAAAAAGGGTTCATATTTTCCATAAAGACATGCTAATGAAACACTTATTAACTAAATTTGTTGGCCAATTCTTTCTTGCTTGTGAATGACGAAAGGCACTGGTGACTTTTATAGGTGGTCAAACAATTATATGATTTTCAATAATGGAAATCTTTTAGTAATTCAGTGATAGATTTAGAAAATTTATATAATAGAAATAAAGATAATACATAAGTATAATAAAATGTTTAAAATTTAATAAAATAATGGGGTTAAAATATATATATATATATATATATATATATATATATATATATATATATATATATATATATATATATACTTCTAAAAAAATTTCTCAAATTTTTGTAGGGGTATATGTCCCAATTTTCATAAGTAAATTGGTCTTTATTTAGTGTGCAATCTTCTTCTTGATACAGACCTCACACTTTTAAGAGATTTCTTAAGTTGAGTGAAGAAACCTGTAACTGATAAGGTCCCCTATTTAAGTGAATACAGCTCCTCTTGCAAATCAGCCAAACGTAGATGATTTCCTTGGCAAAAATGCTGTTTCAGCTCAAGCCAAAGAGCACGAGCATTCTTTACAAGTAACACACTCTGAGCAATCTCAGTACTTAGACTTCGAATGATCCAAGAACGAACGATTGTGTTGTTCCTCTCCCAAATAGCCCGCAACACATCACCCACGGGAGGTTTCGGAATAGTTCCGTCCACAAACCCTACCTTATTTTTGGATTCCAAAGCCATGATCATGGCTTGAGACCAAAAATGATAGTTGGACTCAGTGAGGGGAGTGGAAACCAACACAAGGACAGGACTCTCTCCAGGGTGTAAGAAGAAAGGGTGCATAGGAAAAGCAAGAATTTGAGCAAGGGGACTTACCACAACAGAACTCGGATTTCGCACACTCGGTGCCTGATCATTCTCTGCCATAGTTGATCTGTGTTTTTGATGAAAAAACCTCAACACAAAATTGGTGAAGAAAACCAAGAAACTTCGATTGAACAACTGGTATGCAATCCAGAAAGGAGACAAAGAACATGCAGTCTGGGATCACTTTAGGATAGATGAAAGAAACCGAAACCTGGAAGAATCTTGAGCGGTTTCAGGGAATCGCGCACACCTCCAAGCGAAGAAACGCGAATTGAGAATCGCGCACAACTGTGAGACAGAAGAGCGTGAAGCGATCGAAGCCAAGAGTCGCAGCGGAGCACCCCCTTACAAGAGAGGCTCTGATACCATAATGGAGTTCATGAGTCTGGTTCGGGAGAACCAAAGGAAGAGAGAACACAGAATCAGAGAGTAAAATTGGTGAATGAATGAATATTGAAAAGTTGAGTTGTTGTATACAGTGCTTGCAATCTATATATACAAGTGTCCGTTCTAGCTGTAACTAACTCTAATTGTAGTAGACTAGCAACTAACTCTAATTGTGGTAATCTAACCACCTCTATGAGTTAACTTAATTGACTTAATACATAAAGAGTTCCCCTAATACAAAGAAAAAATCTATTACTAATTTATGATTTAACAATGATTTGCATAGATCTAAAAATAAAAACTTGTTGCTCCATGACCATGTCGAGGGTAGATAATATTTTAATTTGAGTCATCGATACAAAATATAATAATAAAATGATCCTATGAATTAAATATAATAAAGCCAAAATCAATAACGGTGATTACGAAATAAGTTAAAGATCATGTCTAGACAAATTCGTGCACAAAACTTATGGCGGTGTAGGATTATTAGTGTGAAAAATCAAAATTGAAATTGTTGAGAGGAAGTAGTTTACAAATAGTGATGGGAATTTAAGAATTCGAAGAGAAAAAGAAAATCAAAATGGACAGAAAGCGGGAAAGCACGTGACGCTAAAGATCAAACATGAAGAAAGGTAGCTGGCAGTTTAAGACAGTTACAAAAACAAGTTTTAAATTTGTAATCTCGTTACAGCGTCTGTTTGATGCAGAGAAAGGTGTTGTTCATTTGATTTGATTTATAGCGTGTTGTGTTGGTTTCTCTGTCGTCCATTTGCACGCTCAGTAGTCTCAATGTGGAAGCTTCTCTTAGCTGCCATTGCTGGCTGCACTGCTTTTGCTGCAAAGCATTTCCTCAATCCTACCAAAACACATCCCTTGCTACCTGTCCTTCCAGAAGAAACCCCGCAATGCAAAAACGACAATGCAGTTTCAGGGAGTCCTAGTTCCAAATCTGCTGGACAAGATGAGTCCCCATCTTGGCCCGGGAATACGAGGAAGAAAACCATGATGGGGTGCCAAGGGTCCAAAAAAGGAATCCGAATCTTGAAGGTCAAGGTGAGACCTGTTGTAGAGATCCGATCAAAGCATCGGAAGGGTGTAAAGAGGTTACCTGTAGGCTTGAAGTGTAAGAAAACCACCAAGAATATAGCTGGAAAGCCTGGATTTTTTTCTTCCCAAGGTCACATCAATTCTGTTTTGTTTTACTGAGATTGAAATGCTTCTTTTATTCTTTTCCCCAGTCCGCCATGCCTTACACCCTTTTTTTTTTTTTGGGTTCATCCTTGAAATTTATGTACTATGCATTTGAATTCTTTCCCTATTTAAACTAGCAGTAGAGTATAGAGGCGACTGTTTGATAAATGGAAGCCTTAACTTTTATGATTAATGCTGTACTGTATATGAAACTTTTAAATTTGACGTATGAGTTTCAACGGTTGTTAGCAAATATGCATATATGCCATAATTGATGGTATCGGTACATAATACCGGATGAATATCGCGAAATTATGGCTAACTATGTTATGCTAGAAATTCGGAGAGATCCGACTTTTTGGCTCGTGTAAGTGGTATAATTTCATTAATTTGAAATCATCTGAAAAGTCCAGTGGCTACCAAATGTTTAAGAACCTATACCTTACATTGCTGTTATCATGGCATAGAAATTCACATGCATAGTGATTTTACAAGTAGCTGCCCTTGAGGATATCTGGCAGAGGGACAAGTCAACCAGCTTAATGCACTTAAAATGTGTAATTTTCACCTTACCCCGTGCCCCTATTGTTAGTTTTTGTCATTCTTCCCAGTTCCGCTATCGATTATCATTTATCTTCCTTGATTATCTTTTCTTTCACTAGGATATCGCTGAACCTATAACCATAAATTATGTTTAAAAAATTTGAAATTTTAGTCATATTTTTGTCAAATCTCAAATTTCAGTCCGTAAATTTTTGGTACTTCATCTTTAATTTATGTTTGTTTGCTAGCTATAGAGCACTGTTCTTTTGGTGATCTGTAGATTCTGCACCATCTGCTAAGTTACCATTTTACATAACAACATCTAAATCAGTAATTCGTCTCAAACACAATTTGCCTTCCTGTTTCCAACAATATTTGAACTTTCCTCTTTCTTTGCAAAACATGAATTTCTAACATCGGAATATATTCTTCAGATAGCTCCTTATTTGGTTGGGGAGTTAGCTTTGGGATCATGTGTATGATGGCTGGAAAAGCTGAGATCAGTGACTTGACCAAGACCATGAATGAGACAGCTAAAATTGTTGTGGAACTAAAGATTGAGCTCGGTAGAAGAAAGTCATCATGTGCACATCAAATTATGGATTCTGGTGGCAATATTGGTATGGAATCCTGCAAAATGTGTGGCAGGAACGATGAAATGAAGAAGACAAACAATGATCTCAGAGACAGTGACGTCAAAACTTGTGGTCTCCTAGTAAGTGATGATGGTGAATGTGGAAGAAGTGCCCTTACAGAAGAACCAGATCTACAGGTTCCGGAAATGGATCAACTGGAAGCAGAACTTGAGCTTGAACTCCAAAAGCTTCATGTGTGTACTATTGACACTCCTTGCCGTGAAGAAATAAGGCCAAAATTAGATAAGGTGAACCTCTTGGGTACCTTATTTGTTGCCCTTTATTAGGCCACGAAGTAATATTAGTTTATTAACTATGCCCTTCATCTAGTCTTCATTTGGCCCTGCTTTAAATAAGATAGTTGTCTGTGTTGTCAAGCCAATCGGTACAAGAAGTTTTTCGTCCTTTCCTTCTTATGATCTCCTTTCTTTTTAACTGTTTTGGGTTTTTTTTTTTTTCCGCCTCCTTTTTGGGTAATCTGTTTGCTTAACCGTTCAAATAGCATAACACCTCTTATTTCTTATGTTTAATATGTTTGCTTGATCATTCAAATACTTATTTCTCATGTTTCCAGCGTGTGCATTCACCTTGTTTCTACCTTAATTACGAGAAAAAATATAATCTAAACCAAAATTGTATGTAAAAACTAAAAAAGTAAAATATTCTTTTCCTAATAGAATATTAGTGATGCTGCATAATTAGAATAATTTGCTAGAAAAATCATTTGCAGACGTATGTGACAAATTCTGAGTAGAAAAAAATATGAAGGGTTCATGACATACCTTATTATGTAATTCAGTACATGGGATTCTTACAAATTTTCTAATTGCCAAGCATTTTCCATAAATTTTTTATGGTTTGCCATCCTAGATTGGTTTTAATCTTAGCAGAATTCTATGATTGTCTACTCTGAGGAATAAGATGAAATTTACACATGCATTCGATAAATCTGCTTTTACGCTGCCTAACACTCCCCTGATGCCACCCGGGGAAGGGGACCAATATCGCAAGCCGTAGTCAGCTTTTTGGCATATCTGATTTTATTCAGTTGAACAACTTTTCATTGCCATGATTTCACTTTGCATTTGACCAAGAAACTCCTTTGCAGCTTAAAGTTCCAAATGAAGGCTGCCACGGAACAGATAACTGGAATTTCAACTCTTCTCAATCCCATGAAACATTAGCATCCGAACTGAACCAGGAACTAAGTCGCTTGCTGATAGAACAGCAGGAACAACAAATTGTGGAGCTGGAGTCTGAGCTGCACCTGGCTCAATCCAAACTCCAACAGAAGGAAGCTGAACTGCAGGCACTCAAGGACTGTGTCAGATGCCTTACTGAACTCCCTCTATCCACATATTCAGGCATGATTTATCTCTTTTCTTGATCCCTTCCCTTTAAAGCCAATTCTTCCCATGTTGCATTGTTTCGTTGAAGCTGCTACTATTTCTCTATTCATTTTGCATATAGCAGAAGCTGTATCTCTTAACTCTAATACTGTTTCTCAGATGATGAAACTGATGCTCCCAAGGGATCCAGCGATTGGGACTCCAATAGTATGGACCATGAGTCAAAGCAATCAGTTGTTGGTGTAACAGGACCAATTGATTCTGAATAATGTCCCTACCAAGTACAAACAACTTTATATGCTGACATCTAAAACGGTAATTTGGTAGCTAATTATCTAGATCCCATCAGATTGTAATTTATTGTTGGGCCTTACATGGTATATGTATATATTCTTTTGGTCCATGTAATTATAAAATTTAGCCCCTCGTACTGATAATTCATAATTCTACCTAGCGCCGGATCTCGAGTTGACCCATTTTCATATTTTTTTAATAAATGCAAGTTGCAATCCATGTAGTGCTGTACTCTGAAGTATGGACATAAATTTTTTATAGTAACAGATCTTGAAGATTTCATATTTTCAACGCCTACTTTTCTAGGGCTGAACCAAAATCAACTAATCTTAGATGGGTTGGTAATTGTCTCGCTGACCATAAGGCCATTGCTATTTAGATGCACAAGCTATCTTCATCAGTGCCAGAAGGAAGAAGAGGGGCCTGAAACTGAAAACCTTTTGACTTTTTTGATCACTTGTTGGGAGATTAATCTTCAACAAAGCTAGGATATACACTGAAATCACTAAATTGCATTGAGATTTTAGTAGGTTCTTTGAAGTGCCATAAGGATAGGATTGGAAAGAAACATTATTGATGGAATCTTGAACATAGTGTTGGTTGACTCACTGTGCGTGAGACAATACGGAAAAGCGTGAGACCATCGTGGTGGGGTTTTCTACTTTGACATTATCTTCTCATCTACGTGTAAAAAGTATTCATTGCAGCTCATGATCACAGCTTTTTACTCAATTTTTTTGAAACCATTCACTACTCTTCTCTTTTTGTCTACTTATGTCAAATAATAACAATAATAATAATAATAATAATAATAATAAAAGAAAGTGACGCAGTTGGCTACTCGTTGTAATCCCAGGGACAGCAGTCTTGCAAAACATTTGAGATTCATTTTCAAATAAATGAATTTAAATCTGAAGAGACACTCATTGAATTGAACCACGACTATTTCCTTTTTTTTATGATGTGTTCAACGAAAGGAAATGCATTAAACACAAGAAAATCACGATAGATAATGGTTCTCCGATGTTGGAAATTGCGTTTGAAGAGGGGTCATATTTAGCCTGCAACTTCTGGAAGTACTATTTTTGGGAGAACATTACACGCAAACACTGTTCTCTGTTGGCGTTCATGGTACAATCAGCTGCAAACAAGGAAATTACCGCGTGAGACAAATATTGATATTTCATGGATGATTCAGAGTGGGATAAAAAAATGATTTATAGCTGAGAAAATTTTGGATGCTCTTCAGACTCATTCAAGAAAGGGGAAGTTTTTCTCATTTGAGAGACAACTCTTTTCCCAAAAAAAAAAAAAGGAATTTCTCTTCGCATAAATTCCTCGAGTAAATCTTCAAAATTATGCTGCATTTAAATAAAATTTTTTTGCCAAAAAAATCAATTTTTTACTAAAAAGATTATTTTTAATATATTTAAATAAATTATTAAAAATAATTATAATCTTAAAAAAATTATTTTTAACCTTTTTATAAATGAAAATTAAAAAAAATAATTTTTTTAAAAAATTAATTTTTAACTTTTTTTAATTATATATAAAATTTTAATTTTACAATTACTTCTTTTAAAATATGAAATAAACGTACCTTAATCCATCGGAACCAACCCTATTCATATTTCGTCCGATGAATATTGATGAACAGAGTGGGCACACCAAAGGTCATGTCTAAATAAACTTTTGCTGGAGAACTTTCTCGTTGGCCAATAATGCATTGCCAGGGAAAAAATGAAGAACCAATCCAATCATAAACTTCTTTTCAAACTGCTGAGTGGATTGAATTGTCTCGAACATACACCCTGCTTTTTTTACTTCTTTATTCTTCCTTTCTTCTCAGTTCTCCCTTCTTTCTTCCCTGATCCGGATGTCTCTGACCCTTTAGTACAATGTAACCCGTCCCTCAGTCTGCATCAATCAAAACATACGGTCACGATTCCAGAACAAATGCATCCTAACATAATAATATATGAAGAAAACTATAAGATAGAAACTTAATTAATATGCAAAATCATTAATCAATTTTGATATGAAACTATAAAATGAATATGTTAAAAAAAACAAATATTATACTCGTAAAAAGTGATTTGTTATTCCATTTCCATATCATTTTATGATTTGGATTTTGTTATTCTAATTCTCTGAAATTTGTGCAGCCTAAAATTGTACAGTTTTGCGTTAATCTCTAAAAATAGGTGTCATTTTGTGCATAATTACAAAACATACTCTATAAAATGATAAAGAAATATTATTTTGACATAATTTACATAATATTTTCAGTGACTATATCATCTATTTATTATTGAATGGTTCCAGTAAAATTATACACTCATCTAATAATAAATAAATAATATATTAATCCAAAATATAAGATAGATTTTATCAAAATAATATTATTCAAAACAATGGCATAATAATAGAAAAACAGCTAAAATATGATTAATAATAAAAAAACGACGGCTAGATTGAAAGACATCGTAACCATAAAAGCAACACATCAAAGTTAAGCTAGAGGTAGAAAACTGAAATCAAACCAGACATAAATTTGAATCACCTACTAGTCTCAGTGAACAAGACATGTGAGTTATGAAGTGAGAAGTGCGAACCCCGCCAACTGATTTGTTCTTCTGGAACGGTAGGGCATGATTATGAAGATCCGTAACATGTTTACATAGCAAAATCCCGTGGATATTAAATACCTCCATAAAACCACGAATCTAACGCCCACACTCTCGGGAAGATCCAACGGTTGATATTGGTTTAAATTGTTTGCTAAGGCCCTCAGAATGCATCTGATCTGATAGCGATTATCTTTCTAAAATAATTTTAAATAATTTTTAATCACTATTAAATAAGAAAAATATTAAATATATTATTATATTTATAAAATATTAAATATAAAATGTAAAATTTAATGTATATATTATTAATATAAATATTTAATTATAAAAATATTTAATTAAATTATCTATTATATTAAAAATTTAACAAATATAAGCATATAATTATGTAAAATAATACACACAAATTAATCTCTTAAATATATTTATTTTTCATTTATTACTTAACTTATTATAGGAAGATATAATAAAATTCTATCTATATATTTGCCTACCGATGCAGCTTACAGCTAACAGCCTCAGCAATGTCCCCTCAAAATTAAAACGTAAAAAATAAACAATAAATGACCTCGAGAGTTAGGCCAAGGAGAACCTTACAACCTCGATACAATATCAAACTATTTTTTTAATAGGGAAAAAAAAAATCTTCACAGTACAGTGGATTCACCCATCCGTGCGAAGATGAAATAAAAAATTTTTAAGTCCGCAGAAAAAAACAAAAATGTCAAAAACACTTTGCAGGAATACAAGTTCCCCCAGCCAGTCCATACCATATCTACATTGCGTTTCACAAAACATCACACCAAACTCAAACTGTCACAAAATTCACACAGTTGGGGCAAGCCGGGAGGAAGAAAAAAACAGAAAAGGTTTTCCATTTCTCCACCACCAACCTCAAAACAGATAAAAGAGAAAGTGGTGGTGTGTGAAAACAGAAAGCAATAACATGAAGCTATCGGCGAAACCCATTGCAAGTCCGGGTCGAACCGACAAGTTCCCTCCACCATTGATGAGGTTTCTGAGGAGCAATGCAGCGAGCCGAAGCAGGGGAAGGTCAAGGTCAAGCCCAATGTTCGTACGTAAGAAGAACACCGCCATTGAAACGCAAGAACCCTCTTCCCCTAAGGTCACATGCATGGGTCAAGTTCGGGTCAGACGCTCCGCCAAACAAGCCGCCGCCAAAAGAGGACGCTCCACAGCCGCCGCCGCAAGTGGCGGAGCTCGGGCAAACCGGTGCCGCTGCTGGTGGATCCGAAAAAACGCCCTGTTCTGCAAAATCAAACCCCAAAAAAATCCTTGCCGGTGCCAACCCGTTTGGCCCAAATGGGGGTTCTTCCGGGTCGGAAGCTTCCGAAGAAAACCCACGAAGCTCAAAGAAGATTCGGCTAAATCGGAGTCGAATTTCCAGAGGTCAAACGATGAGTCAGAGGCAGAGCACGAAGACGATGAATCGGAATACGAAGAGAGAGTGAACCCCGAAATTGCTTTCGCTTCTTCCAACTCTTCTTGCACGCCGCCGAAAAACGCTTTGTTATTGACGAGGTGTAGATCCGCGCCGTACAGATCTTCGTCTTTAGCGAGTAGGTTCTGGGGTTCACCGCTGAGAAGCAAAGAAGAAACAGGGGAGAAGCAAAGGAACGAACCGGTGAAGAGAGAACCGGGTTCCGCTGAGAACCACGAAGAACCCGGTTCAAAGAGAGAGTCGGTTTCGGAACAAGAAGGGAAAAGGGTCTCCGAAACGGACGCAGAGTTGGGATTTTTCAAAGAGCTCCAGGATTCGCTGAGAGACAGAGTATTAACTTCGATTACCAAATCAGAGAACGTTGAAGAATTGAAGAACTGGGAAAGAGGAGAGTGTGAAGCACGCCCTATAGTGCTGACGAGGTGCAAATCGGAACCGGCGAGAACCGGGTACAAACTCGATCCTGAGGTCAATAATTTATGGAAAAAGAGAAGGTTGGGTTTTGCTGATACTTTTCACATGATTTCTGACTAATCATCAATTCGTATATCAAATTCTCAGTTTTCTTTTTTTGTTCTTTTAATGTTTATTGAATTGAATATAGTCCTCAATCTGTTGATGATAATTCTTAAATTTTTTTGTTAATAGAGAAGATTGTTTTCTTTTGTGTTGATATCATTGCTTGTTTTTGTCACCTGAGGCGTACGAGATAAGGTGTTGTCGTGGCTGTATGGTAAAGTAAAAAGGTGCCTGTGTTACTGTGTAGTGTGTAGTACATAGAAAGAAGAAACATGAGAACGTTGTAGTTAATGCGTTCGTTGTCATCAACCAAGCCTGAGTTTCTTTTCCCTGCCAACAATGTCAAGAACCTGAACTTAATGGTTTCTGCAATTTGCTTTCACGTGGCGCTTTTTGTTTGTTTATGTCATCCAACTTCCGAGAGTTAATCTGAAAAAAAAAGGAAGTTAAACTATGTTCCAGCGTTAATAGATGTGTATTTTTCATCCTATATTTTCAAAACATGCATCCTAACATTTTATATTTTATTAAACGTGCACTTTAGATTTCATTTTTTTTTTTTCAAGTTCTCCGTCCACTCTTCCTTAATGACACGAGCTTGGAATCTGGAACTCAGATTTCCTTATCACCCCAATATAAATGGGTTGAAGAATTGAACTCTTACTTAGATCGAGTCTTGAATTTAAGATAGTTTACTTCATTCTTGTTTAAAAGTTATGAGTTCATGTACCACTAACAGATAGTATAGGCGAAGATTTTGATAAAAGGGTCATAATGCTCGGAGGTGAGATACATATTTTTAAAATATAAGATATAAAATATACATGTGCTAAAATATATAAGGATAAAGTATATTTTATCCTAATTTTTTAACAGATAATTGAATTAATAATTCCATTCTAACAAAGTTAATTTCACTTTTAATTCTTAATTAATTTATACCAAAACGTAATAAATTTAAATTTATGCAGCTCATAAATACATTAAATTCATTAACATATTAGTAGTATTTTATTAAATAAAAATTTAATTTTGATATCTGGATAATATAAAAAAAATTTATACAATTATTTAATTATATTTTATTATGTTAATAAATATAATTAACTAAGTATTCCATCTATTTTTTAAATAGTCATACAAATTATATAATATTTTTATATTATTATTATATCAAAATTAAATTTATTAAATAATAGTATAAACTATTTTTACTCTATATTAATCACCCTCGAAATACGCACTGTTAGGATTAAATTTTTATATATTTTTTTCAAAGCCGTTGAGACAGCACAGCACCCATCCGAACGTCGTCCAATTTAAGCATCCTTGGATGCTCTGACCAACTTTCCGACCGGGTGCAAAGTGGGAAGTAGAAAGTTAATTTAGTACAATCTCTATCACTCGGGCGAACCTCATCTTATTTTTTAATAGTTGTTATTCCTTATCTTAATCCCGGTAGCAATATGAAATTTATCATTATTCTTTAGTCATAAAAATAGAATTAAATGTGTAGTTGTGCAATCAGAGCATGCGATAATGAAATAAATAACAGCGGTTTCTGCACCACTCAAATAGTTACTTAGTGGTGTCCCATAAAAATACTAATTGATTGGTTTGGAGTGTAACCTTTTAATACTCGTCACGCAATATACATGATATTGTATTATAAAAAACATTTTTAATCTGTCTATTGTCTTATTAAAATTACAAAGGGTTATGCATTTGTTATTAATCTTAAAGTATTATCACATAATTTTATCATAGTTGCTTTGCAATATTTTTATGGGGTCTTTGTCATTCCAAATTCTCAAGAACACAGGCAAACATTAGTTACCAAACAACAATAGACTTACTGCATGAAAACTATATGAACGATGCACCTCTAAAATTTTTAACACGGATTTAAGGGGGATACCAAGGATATGGGTTTTGTTGTCTGATAACTCGAGTAAAGCCATATTCCATTTATTTATTTATTTTTAAAGAAAGATTTTAGTTATCCTTTTAAAATGGCACACGTAAACTTACACAATTGTTGTCTGTTCTCACCTAATTTTGGAGCCGATCGGGTAGTCAATGGTGACTCTTTCAATCTCCACATGTTAAAGTTAGTATGAGCTGAATGTGTGTAAAGTCTAGACAGGATATAAAATACATTTGAGCTTATCCCAAAGTACTTATAGCTATACTTATATGCGACTGGCCATCGATTCTGTTAAGGAGAGATGGTGTAATGGTTGCGTAACTTATGATATGATTAAGAGAAATATTAAGGAAACTTACTTTTTTGGATATTGTATCGACTTATCACCTATCTATCATTGAATGGAGTGTAGATTTCATTTAAATTAGGTCCACATACCATCTAATGATGAATGAGTAATAAATCGATACGATGTCATAAAAAAAGTGAATACACCTATTATTACTCTATGATTAAACATCTTTAATATTTTAAGCCATATGTTCAAGTGGTGGTCGAACGATCTCCTTGAACTAGGGCTGGCCTTAGCCAAATCTTCTTGGATCAAAACATTAGTCCGGTCCATTATCCAAAGTGTAACAAATCTGATTTCAGCAAATTTTTTTTTTGACGGGGATGTGATTTCAATATTCATGACAACAAAAAGGGTTGTGATTTCAATATTCCTATCGCAGAATCAAAATAAAAAAGGATGCGCAAGGGAATTGTGTACCCAGGACTGACCTGTACATTTTGTCACAAACTCAAATGCACAGTTGTTTCTTCTCGTGGAGCTAGATATTACATGGTCCAGATCGCTAAATTGCCTGTGCTAGAGTGAGTTGCATTGAATTGTTGAATTTTTTTCGTTCGTTGATGTCATGTGAGATGATGAAGTGACAGGAAACTTGATAATTACGACTTTGCAACGGGGTGGTCCATTTTTGTCCATGCCTCGGTAGTTACTGCATTCAATCTCATTCATTTCTATCATCATGGACCAGTAAACGGAATATTTGAATCTGACCAAGCTATTGACCTTTTTCCCTTAGATTGAGGTATTGCTGTCACGGGAAAGTTAAATTTTGAAAGTCAGATAATGGAAAAATAGGGGAAGTGTTTCAATAATGCAAACTATATGCATGTTTATTTGAACAGCACTGTTATCTGGTGGGAATTTTTTGTTTTCCAAATGTATCCCGTCCTTATTATCAGAAAAGGAGATCAGTCATTTTCGAACATAGTTAAATTTATCCTCTCAATTGATATTCTCTCCAATAATCAAATGGAGGTCCGCTTTAGAACCGTAGTATATCTCAACTACTATGCCAATACTTTTATTAGTCATATCTCTGCTATCTTGATGGGGGAGTTTTACCACATTTAGAGATTGTTAAGTTAGTTAGGACTGGTTAGTCATTAGTTGTTGTACAACTATCATACATTCATGTCTCCAACACCTTGTATGAATACCCACTTGTTCTGTTAATGAAAATTACCTGATCCATTCTCAAAGGCTCTGTTCCTAATATCAATTCTCTATGCATGTAAGATGATATGAATTTATATCATCCTTCACGTTAATTCTTTGGAATCTGACGACGCGTGATTTTAATTTTAGTTATCTATGGATATAAGATGGTATGATGATCTCCGGTACGATCATGAGATCAGGTTAGTTTTCTTTTGGCACACTCAGTAGTATGCAAACATCGTCTTAGTTCTTTAATGCAGGGTGAATTTTAAAGAAAATAATTGATTAGTATTTATATATTGATATTATATAGGCACATAAGAAAGTATAAAATTTTACGTGTTAATGTGTGGGTGTTATACACAAAAAAAGATTTAGAATGGAAGGGTAAATATGAGTTTTGGGAGCTTACACATACCACAAATAAAGTTATTTTTCAGCTGTAGAGAGTTGCTACCCTATCCCGAGTCCCGACCAAGGTCCGGCATGAATATGTACGAAAATTTGCTCCTTTGCATTGTGATAGGATTTTTTTTATTAATGGAATAGAGCGAAGCTAGTAAAATGAATCGAAAAATTAATAAATAATAAATGGAACAAAATTACCCTCCCTTACCCTTATTTGTAAGATCAATAAAGAAATGAAATGAAAATCAAATAATATTGTTTGAAAGTTATATTTTAAAGTAATATAACAAAATATTAGATTGATCCCAATTTTTATTTCAACAATTATGTTTCTCCCAAAGTTACCCTCCCCCATTTCATCCCAATTTGAAGGGAAATGAAAAGTCGGTATTTGAGTGAAAAAGAGAAAGAATAGATTCTGAAATTCCTTTTCTTTCTTATATGTATTTTAACTCTCAAACATATTGCTTTTCTATTATTTTCTTTCCATTCTTCTTGTTATTTATCAATTATCATCCAAACTTATTGTTAATCTTCTTGCAAACTATTGTCTATTACTACTTGCTTTAAAGTGCAACTCGTATTTAATGCATTCTAATTCCTCTTATTTTCTTGCTAGCATTAGAGTTTAATTTTTTATTGTAGTAACTGCACTGCTTTCAAATGTTCAGCAGGGTTGTACGGTGGTTATATTTGGATGCATATAAATTAAGGGTGTGTTTGTATGTAATTTTTTTTAGCAAAAAATGCTTAAAAATTAGTTTTTATATATTTATATAATTTTTAAAAAATAATTAGAATTCAAAAAAAATAATTTTTAATTTTTTAATTATATATAAAATTTAAATTTTATAATAATATTTTTTTAAAAGTGGAAACCAACTCATCTTAACTCGACAAAACTTGGAACGGTATATTATCAAAAAGAAAAGCGACATTGATTAAGGGGATTGGTCCTAGCAGTGGTCTATACCAGTCTCAATTTAGGGACCACGTAATATCCAAGACCTTCCAAGTGCCAAGGATACTGTCACTAGGAGTTTACATCGAATAATGGCAATTCCATTTCAACACTAGAAAGCTATATCCGACTTTCTATTATTTGTGTGGTCTTTTTTCGATGCAGCAAAGATGAAATATAGGAAACATATGCATGCCGCAATATATAGATAGTCAAATTAAATTTGAGATAACAAAAGGCTAAGACTTAAATGGGGAGCTAAAATACCAGGACCATCATAGTGCCAGTATATTAGCCACCGATTTTTCAGTCGACGATCCTGATTTCATTGCTATAGAAGTCTTTAAAAATTGTATACTGCTCCATAGGTGTTGAGAATTAAAATTTGAGAAATACAATTTGGTTCTTAGTTAAGTGATGTAAGTAGTTAGTCAAATTTAATTATTAGTTTAAATTGCATTTGCGAGACATTAAGGGATGAGTTAAAGGCTTGGCATAGTTAGAATGGCGGCGCTCTCTCTGGCGCAAAAGTGCATGAGATAGGGAAAGATGTAGTACGAAGCGTGTTGTACGATGTCATCCGGTGACGAGAGGAGATGATAATTCGGAGGGCGATGGAATCTAGGCATGGGATGTGGGAGGCAGCCATTGGAATGAAGGCAAATGTAGCCTATGATCGGAAAGGAGGATGGGAGGGATGATTGAAGAATAAGTTGCTCGGTGAAGGTCATAATTGCGGGATGGTACGGATGTAGCGGCAATGGCATGGGACGGTGGGGAGAACGTGGCAGCGGAATGGGTTTGAATGAATGGGCCGAAGGATTAATGTAGTTTGCCGGTTGGAATATTATGCAGCAGGTTAATATTAGGACGGCTGTTGACCAAGAATAAATTGTTAGTAGGGTTGAACATTATATGTTTGACCAGTTGGTGACCAAGGGGGAAAATGAACATTGATGAGCAATGTCAGATGGGCCTAGGTGATGGATGAGCAGGTGCATAACCCCAGGGTTTTCATAACAAATATAAATATTTACTAACGCACCCTCTAACTCTTTCAAAACTGAAAAAGGGCCCAGGACCACCATGGTCCAAAACTCAATTCACACCAGAACTCAATTCGCACCATTGTATGACGCTCCGATAAAAAAAATAGTACAAAAAGTAACAGAGCTAGTTCAAGTTTTGTAGGATCTATTATGGAAGCCCACTTAGTGTTATAATTATTGGAAAAATTGGTATCCTTTCTACTCTAGCTATGAAGGAAAAGAATAGGAACATGTTTTAAGAAAATTAGAAACTGAAAAGGAAGAGAGAGAATGAAAAAAGTGTAAGAAAGTCTTATATAAATATGAATCTATCATTTTATACTTAAATGTATTCACAGTTTTATTAAATTATGCTAGCTTCATTCAAAATTGAACCGATATAATTTTCTGACTTGTTCGATCAGTCCCAATAAAATCAAACACCTTCATAAAACTTGATTTGTTGATTATTATCTCCAAGGTCTCCTCATCAAACACCCATTAAATAATCATACAAGAGCAGTTTCACTATCTAATAGTAATTAGTCACTCAGCCTTAGTAGTCTTGAAATGGTTAATAAACAACTTCTACAAGAATCCCTCCCTAAAGTTCAACAGAGTATATTTCAATTTAGCCTATAGCATCTAAAAGTTCCACTCAGCCAATCTTCTTCATTGGCCAATTGGACTCTATAAATTTGGTAGGAACAAAAATATAGTCACTTAATTGTGAACTCATATATGCCAAATATAAAGTGCTACATTTAGATTTATATTTAAAAAAAAAAATTCATTACATGATACGGTTAACTGATAATTTGGAAGGCTACAGATTGGGGTTTTCGGTATTGGAAATCACTGTGTAAATTGGAATAATAACTATACTTCGAGTCTTCCACAACCTTCACGTACTTAACTTTCACAAACTAAGCAAGTGACTGTTCACCTGCCAATAAAATGGTATCTCAGACAGAGAGGATTGTGATTCAACAAGATGAATGAAAACTGAAAGTACAAAGTCTTAGTCTTTACAAGGCCTTCTGTCTACTTATACACAGAAATCCCACATCGCCTAAGTACAATACGTTCCTAACTACATTCAGCATTTTAAATAACAAACAAATTAACAACTAATAACCCAAGCCAGCTGTCATAACTAAATGGCTTTGTCAAGTTACAACTCCTCCTTCATTTTTAGATTTGGGCAATACTTGAATCTTAACTTTCTACAATCTAAGATGAAGCTATCTGCACGGCTTGTGCAGCTTTCTGATCATGGAATGAATGTTTTACATCTAACGATTTAAATTTCATTCACCTGATATTTTCTTAATGTACATAATGCAACGAATGCGCATGCAAAATTTCTTTAACGAGTCATCATGTAGCACCGAACTTGAATTAATTTAGACAAGACAGCAATAAACAATAAGTACAGCCATTGGCAAAAGACAATATGAAGAGATTAGAGAACAGAGAATACAGCTGTTGTCTAACTGAAAGAGTCCTAGGGCTCTAGCTAGCAGAATAAAAAATATTGTCCAATAAAGGATTCACATATAGAAATTAGTATCATGGCAGGGGCATACTAGTTCAATTCCTGGAGAGATTTTCAATTGAGAGGGCAAATCTGATTACACTCAAAAGAGATTAGTTTTTTTTCCTGATAACAGTGAGAAAAAAAATCCTTGGGAAACTAAAAAAGGATTCGCAGATACATTAGCATGTGCATCAGTGTAAGAAAAGTATATATAATGCATGTAGCTCCCTGCAGGTATGTATGTATGTATGTGAATGTGGCATAATGTGAATTACTTAGAGGACATCCTGATATGGAGAGTTATGGAGTTGCCGTCTTCAATTAATTCTGCAGTTGTGGTTTAGGGTCATCAGATCAGAAAGGCAAGGTCCATAACTTCAAAAGTTTGTAATGAGTGAGTGTCCTAGTCAGTCATACTGGCAATAGTTAATAGGTACGGATCACATAATTGCATTGGGCAAAATAAGGCATGCATTGCCCATATATCCCTGACCAGCCACGAGTTAGCCGTTCATCTCCACCAAAATTCCATCAAAGCCCCCGCTAATCAAAACCGTTGGCGTAGCTGCTTTCAGACAACAGCAGCATCAACATTCAAGTTTATCTAAATGTTTAAACATTCCTTTGACATGCACTAAAAAATAGAATCATATATAAATTAATGCAATCTCCGAAAACGCCTTGACCTTAAATGTTGATTATGAAAAGGAGATTGGTTAAGTAACTAAGAGTGGAATTTTTTATTGAAAAATAAGATTTTTAGGTTTTCAACATATTGAATGTATTAGAAATTTTAAAAACTTTCCATTCTTACTTTTTTAACCAGTATTTTTAGGACACTCGTTAGAAAAACTGTGAAAATTATCGAAGTTACAATCAGAGCCTTTATCCTAAATTTAATTTGTTTATCTATATAACTCTCACAAGTAAGTCAGCCAATAAATTGACAGTGTCATCTGCCTTGGGCTTCAGATCAGGGGTGCCAGCACTTTCCATCTTTTGAAGGCATTTATTATATGGTCTTTTATATTTACTTAATGTTGAGACTGAAAGGCGGACCATTTATTCCGATGAAAATGACCAATCTTAATTATAGGTTTCTTTGGAGATTTGGACCTGTGGGAAAAATATAACTCTAGCTAGCTACTGTCAGTTTGGGTTGGGAACTTCACGAAATTTTGATGGAAGTAAGATCCTAAAGTCTGAACTTCCCGATTCCACATATATTAATCACTTGGCTCAGGTCTTTCGCAGGTTGAAAGCCAGGTTAAGTAGTTATATAAAAGGTACATGCCTAGTATTAGTATTGAAGTAATAACATGGAATTGGGAATCCACAGTTAACATTGAGAACGGGGAGCAAAAGGGTCGCTATCATGGTTGTCCAAACCTTTCGTTGCGAAGTATATGCACACAATCAGTAGATCCTACAGTGGGGTCTCCTTTTGACACATATCATAGCCAACTAGGCAGATTCCATGTGGCTATAAAACAGGGCCAAAGATGTCAACAAATAATTACTCCAGGGGTACTCGGAATAGCACGAAAATCATTTTCAAGAGCATGCCTCTTGCATTTCGTAGTACGAGTGAAAACATGAAGTAATTTGCTTTACGTTAAACAAAATAGGTGACAAGATTTTGTCTAGTAAAATGATAACCTCTTAGGTCATATTTTATGGATCAATATTTGGAGTTTCTATAGTAACGTCATGGAAAAATCGAAAATGTATATTTAGGCCACGGCAAAGGTGTGACTAATGTGAAATCCAGCGGGTTAAGCTCAATGGTATCTCTCTCTGCATGGCAGGCTTCAATTTTATACACATGGAGTTATCCCAACGATGCTTCATCTGATTTTTCTTTGAAGACTAAGGCTCGTTCAGTACATTGAAATAATGTTAAAGCAGATGGGAACAAATAATAATTGTATATATATCCTAAAAAGACCAGTTAAATTAATTAGAAATTTCAATAAACAAATGGAATTAGGTGAAAATTTTTAATTTAAACCTTGCCCAAAAGTTACTTTTCTAGTCCCAGTTCTTTCTTAGCAATTTCTCCGAGATTGTTCAATGCCGAAAATACCCTGTGTATGAACTTTATAGGGAACCCACAAATTAATATATATAATGAGTTACATTACTTAGATATCATATTGGGACACCAAATAATATAATGTGAACATACAGTATATATATATATATATCCCACACTTATATTAGTGTATTTTATCTCATATGGCCATGCCATGTTTATATATTTCATGTTCAAAAAAATATTTTCCATATATATAACATGAAGCTAAAGGTTAAAAATTATACGTAAATGGGCATGTTATGGAAGCATTAATGTTCCAAACCAACACTTCCACATCGGTACCTCGCAACTTACTGCTGTGTCAATGATGGCAGTTTTAATATTGCCAAAAGGCTAAAAATGAGAAAGAGTAAAAAACAAAGAAATTATACTCAACGGCCTCTTCCCTTTTTGCTTTGCCTTGGCCATGTTCCTTCCGTGAACCTGCACACTGCACAGTCCCCACTCCTTCTAGTCACTCATTAAAACGTACCCTTCCCCTGCTTTTTCCTCCCTATAAATCACCCCAAACCGTAGTCGACTCTTCTTACCTCAAATATATAGTTTTAACATAAACCTCAAAAGAAATTTGTGCATGTCATATATGGAGCACAGGTCCTCCTTCTTCACCACCTGCTTCTTTCTCTTTCTCATGCTCACTTATTTGTCAAGAGGTTTGCATCTTCTACAATACACATACACTCTTTTCACCCCTAGCTATATGTATCCATGCTTACATACAATCATTAAGTCATGTACTGCTAATTAAATTATTGCTCAGTGTTGTTCTTTTTATTCTTTTATTTTTTTCAGGGAGATCGCCAACGGAAGCATTGGATTCAGAGATATATGAGATTGATTATAGAGGTCCTGAGACCCACTCGCCTGTTCCTCCGCCTGATCATTCCCATGGCAAGCCTCATTCAGCTCATCGACAAGGTTCTGCAGGTGCAGCCAAAGCTACCATGGAAGAAAAGGCAAGTCTTCTTGTTCTTTGAAAACCATGGAGTTTTTCCTTAATCTGATCTAGGATTTTTATCACATAAAAGGGTAAGGAATGGTAGAAAATATGGTATTCAATATTACTACAAGGAATTAGTGGTCAGATGTAATTGTTGGGTTTAGCTTCAAGCGAGTTTTAAATCGTGGACCATGTGACATGATGCAACTGCAATGTTGCGGTTGCGAGCACTACATCGCATTATATTGTAATTGGGTTATGACTTCCGATCATTGAAAATGGGCACAACCTAATTATGATGCAGTCGCATAAGAGCCGCAACTAGCCCATCTTAAGTTGCCGTTCATTATTTTCAACTCTTAATACTATATTAAGCAATCTCAACAGTTCTTCAACATCTTCTTGTCATATATGTTTTAAGTTAGGTAGTAAGTAAGTTGAGTTTTTAGTTATTTTTAAGTCATTAAAAATGTTAAAATTTAAAACCTTAAAAATAGAAGTTATTTTATATTTTGTACAAAAATATAGAAATGTAACCATAATGTGCAGTCGCCATAGTTGATCGCATCCCTAATTGCAACCCTAGTGGTTAGAGAATGTCACTAGAGAGAGCCTCATGTGACTTCTATCTCGTTTTTTTTAATTGTTGACGGCTTTTAAGCCCTTGAAGGCCGAAACACATGAAAACGAGCACAGGGATAAGGGAGTTTCAGTTGCTTAAGGATTTGACCCATTTCGAGTCATCTCCACTTCTCCACTTCAATCATTGAAAATTATTAGATATTTATAAAGTACCAATTAAATTGTGTTAATTATATCTAATAATAGAATAATATTTTAACTTTATTTGGTGATAGGATCCATTATTAGGTTAAATTTTTTTAAAATATTATTTTATTATTAGATAGAAATTTAATTGATAATAGAATCTATTATTAACTTATATTTTTATCTAAAATATTATTTTATTATTAGATAGAGTACAATCAATTAATGCTCTATATACATCTAATAGTTTCTCCCAATTATGCACAAAAAAAAAAAAGCCAATAACCATAATTTTTTTTATTTGGATATTGCAAGGATATATAAAACATATAATTAATTTCCTGTTTTCTGTTTTTCCTCTCTTCTTTAACTATTATATAATTATTTTTTTATTGTCAATGCTTCTCTGCTGTAGGTTAAGAAAGTCCACGGATAAAGAAGCTTTGCCAAGACTCTGCTCTCATGCAGAAATAATGTTCTCTCTCTCTCTCTTGGGGGGAAGGGGGGGGGGTCCCAGAGAAGGTAAGGATTAAGAAGTTGGGACTTGGGATCTTGTATCATATGCTCTGCTCATATGTAAGTAATATAAGAGAAGAGAGAAGAGGGAAAAAAAAAAGGAGAGAGAGAGAGAGAGAGAGAGAGAGAGAAAGCGAAGAGGGGGGGGGGGGGAGGAATCTGTGTGCTGAAAATTGTGTGGTGATGCGGCAAAGGGAAAGACCGCGTATTGTCTTATTTTCGAGTAGTCTAATGTAATTGCAACTTTCATTAGATGTGTGCCTTTTTGTTTTGGATATGATAGAAATATGAATTTATTGCCATTGGATCTCCAACAAATTACGTGATTCCTTTTTCTTTTGGATATGATAGAAATCTGAATTTGTCGCCATTGGTTCGCCAACAAATTACGTGACGAAGATAGAATTCCTTACCGCCTCCTTGCTTGGCTGACCACTACTTAATAGTATCAAGAGAAATCTGCGAAAAGAAGTACGAAAAATAATTAGACCCACCATCATTAAAAGACCGGAAATAGGTGGTCAAAAAGATTAAAGAAGTAAAATTGAAGAATGAAGTACAAACAGTGCGATACATAAAGAAATAATAAAAATATTTGAATGAATCTTATATAATTATTATTATTTTTATTTAATTTTTTATCCAAAAATTTATTATTATTGCATTATTTATGCTGATAAATTTTTTATATATATACAAAATTTATCAACACTTACAATATATTGATAAATTTTATATAAAAAAAAAACCTACATACATTTGTACTGTGTGCTTCGATAAATTTTTAAATAAAAAAATTAGATAAAAATAATAATAATAGTATGAAATTTATTATTTAAATATTTTTATTATTTTCCTTATTTTTTCTATATACTCCCATGTGAGTTACGATGTTTATACTTTCACCAAAGATTATTATCGAAGAAAACGGTTTCTGCTCAATCTATTTGTATCATTTGTCAAAAAAATTTCTGCACCATTCAGTACTATTGACATCATAATCATAATTACATAAGTTCATTTGATCTGTCAAACTCCAGAACTCCCTACAATATATCTAATGATTGAAATAAGTTACTGTTATTCAATGGGGTTTGACACATGATGTAAGTAAAAAGTTTGACTTAGCTTTTATTTTATTTTTTTATTCTATTGAGTAAAAGAATTCCATTAATTTATGTATAATTTAAAAATTAGTTGTATTGACTCATATTTTTATCTAATTACATAATTTTAATATTAAAAAACTTGACGATATTTTATATAAACGAATCTATATAATGCATAGAAAATCAATTAACAAAATTCTGAAAATATTATAGCATGGTAGTCTGTAACAATGAGTTTTTTTTGTTGTCAAATAATGCCAAGTAAGAATAAAATATCTATTAAAATTATTTAAAATAATTTATTCAGTTTTGTTATCAAAATTTAATCTATTTTGTTAATTTTTTAAATTTAAAATCTCAAATCTGTTTTGTTAGTATTTTTTATAGCATTCATCTGTAGGAAAAATCTCTATAAATAAAAAAATTAATCAATTTTGTTAGTATATATAATTTAAAATATCAAATATATCAATTTTGTTAACATCTACAATAATAGTCATTTATCAAATAAAATAATCTTCACAAATCACCTAAGCAATATCTCTAAGATATTTATATATAATATAATATTACAAAAGATAAAGTCCATTTATATATGAAATTCTAAAAGAACATATGTAAATTTTTTAAAGTTTGTTTAAGTTCATTGAAAAAATTTTATTTTAAAAGTGTTCTTTGGTTAGTTTTAATCAATAATAATAATTTTAATTTAATAATATGTTCAATTTTTTTAATAGAATTTCCTAATTTATTCAAAAGCAATATCTTGATCTAAAAGCTCCCTAATACAATTCGGCACAGCCCCAATCCACTCTTTGTTTGGTGATCCTTTGCTAAGTGGGTTAACCTATCAGCCACTCGTACATAGCCTAGGAACATATTGAGCTTTATATTTATTAAATAATACAAATCTCATGAATTAAGGTCCCATTACATAAAAAGCTATCTATTTGCTCGTTAAAATACTCATATGATTCGCGAGCATCTCCTTCCATAATTATTACTCTAATATATGTTCAATTTTACATTTTAAAACACTTGACATCATCATGCAGTAACATATTTCATTTTATAAATGATTATATAAATAAACTCATCAGAAGATTTAGTTCGCTCATTTTAGACAACTTTGTTTATACAATTGAAAGAGTTGGCTCATTCTATAGCAGCGTGTTTGATCACTTACATTTGTAGCTGTTGCATGGGACCTCGACTATAATTTTTATAAAATTCCCCACATCAATGACCAATTGATTTATGACACGGACATGGATACTTATGGCAGATAGGTTAATGATAGAAACTTGCAACCATTCGTGCTTGTTTGGACGCCATCCGGGGATCCGGGACTCCACGCCACGGAGCCTTATCGTCTCAATATTAGTGCCTCTGCACTTCTTTTCCTTTTTTTTTTTTCTTATTCCTATTTCCCTTTATATATATGTATAGTCTCTCCCTATCTATGCTCATCTTCTATTTTTCATTTTTTCAGTTATTTACATTTGATTTTTAAACAATGAAACGTACTGTAATTGTGCTTTAGCATATTCAAGGGTTTTTTTTTTTGTAGTTAGAAATAAGAAACGAATGGTAGATTTAGTCATCGTTTAATTTCCTACGTGTTCTGCGTCAGAAAAAAAAAAAAAACTATCTGTCACTTAGTTCTTCATGTTTTACGCTAATTTTTTTATAATCATCCGTTTTTTGTTTTACATCGATCGACCACTGGTTTTTTTCTTCAGTCATATATGTCACCAACTGACATAATTTGGGTTAACAAATAAAACACTTATGTGGCGATCCAAATAGCTCGACGCGGCCAAATATTCCCCAGAATCAGCTAGACATAAGCTACATGGTCCTTTGTTTTTCATCCTGTTCACACCACGTGTCTCTTCCGTGTTATTTCCTGTCTTCCTTAAATCAATATCAGAATCCAAAGTTAAATTGCGAAGTCACGTGAAACAATCGATGGATTGCATCAAATCACGGAAGTACTGGAAATTACTCCGTGCATTGGAGCCCGAATTCACGCCTCCTTGCATCCTAGCCAGCCACGTGAAATCTAAAAGGGATTGGAAATAAAAAGTTGATTTATCCCTTCTGATATGATGCTGATGCAGTTCATTTTATCTTAGTTATAAGAATAGTGCATAAAATTAAATACTTATGTAAGACCTTTATTTACATACAAGAGATCTTATATGGATACAATTATTAATATTTTATATTTAAATATGCTCATAATAAATCTAAAAATTAAGTGTATTTTCAATAAAGCATGTGGACTCTACCTTTTTATGTACACTTAAAATGAAAATTGTTAAAATTATATCAATGCAATTCACATGTTTGCTCATTAGTCATCTCATTTTTATTTTTTCTTTTTTTTTTTGTATACTGTAAACAAATAACGTATTTAAGTGAGTTAAAAAGAGTCCTTCAGGTACATGACTCAGTCTCGGATATTCATCGTCTAAGGCCTGATGCTCGCCTCTTTTTTTTTTTTTTTTTCTGTGCAAAAGTGCAAGCATACTTTCCGATTAAAAAAAGCATGGTGATGCGATGAAAGAATGGATTTTCTTTATTAAAAATTTTATATAATTTTATTATGTATTAATTAAAAAGATGAGATTAAATGTAAGAATTACAAAAATATTTAATTGAGAAGATCAATTTTCTAAAAGACGAGATTGTTATAAATGTTAGTTACAGCCAGGGTTTCTTAAGCCATCGTACATGGTTGACGACAGACGAGTTCTTTACTCGTTTTCTTAGGTCTATTGACAGAGGGCTTCTTTATTTTTTACTTTTAAAAACATGATTTATATATAATAACATGACACTATTAGTTTCTCAAAGAAATTTATTAACACTTTTCTCCTTAAAATTAAACACATTGTAACTAGTCCTTTTTGTTAACTCCCATGATTCAATATCATCTTATATCTAAATTGTAATTAATTAAAATATTGTGCTTTAATATTACATACAAAATTATACTAACGAAAGTCCAAATTATCAAACTGAAGGGAAAATTTGCTAAGTGTTTAACTTAGATATGAAAGTGATAGCGATATTTTGCTAAGGTCTATTTTGTTAAATCCCAAATTTTTTCAATAATCAAAATGTATATTAAGTTTAATAAAAGAACTAACATGTTATAATCGATATAATTTTAGGGATGAAAGCATTAGTAATTTTTATATTAAATCTGAATTTTTTCAACAACCAAAATATATATTAATTCTTTTAAAAACTGGTAAAGGTGATATAGTGATCATATTTTATGATAGTTTAATAGACTAATCGATCAATCTGAATATAAATAAAAATGATAAAAAATTTAAATTGATAGCTCAAATTCACATAAAAAAAATTATGATGCACCAAAAATAAAATCCACATAAAATTAAATGAAAAATAACAATAATAAGTTAAATAAATTAATATTATAGTCTAGCATAAAAGTAAATAAAAACGACTAGTCACTTACAAAACTGGTTACTAAAAGGGCAAAACCAAAATAAAATGAGCAAATTGACTAAATAAAATATTTGGTTCGTTTGAAAATATTCAAATAATAATTTAAGTAAAAATTTAAAAAGAAATAACTTTTACTAAATCATTTTTTTGTTTTCCACAAATATTTTTAATTAGAGGCAATCATATTTGAGATACAGTCAAACATTAAATATAGGCATCTTTTATAATTGAGATTTGAATTATGATTTATCACATGTAACATAATAGCCCCTTTTGTTAGACCAAATCCCTATTATTACTTATGGTAAATTATAATTTAGAGTTTTTAGATAAAACCGAACATCCTATGAATAAATAAATTATTTGTACCTGTTATGAAAATAATAATAAAAGATAATAGAAAAAGAGAAGAAAGAGAGAGTTCTATTATTGATATTCTCAAGGAGATGTCATACATGGAGCATCCAAAGGGCTATTTATAGTTAAAAGGTGAGATATACAATATATGATCGAATAACAGATTCTATTTAATCAAATTTTAACTGAATCAGGATAAAAATATAGACATCTATATTCAAATTTAAATAGTATTTCACAACACTCCCTCTTGGATGTCCATTAGGGATATGCCTCATTAAAACCTTACTAAGAAAAGACCGTTTGGAAAAAAATCTTAGTAAAGAAAAAAGAGTACAATATTACCATAATATGAACTGCCTCGTTAAAAATCTTATCAAGGGAAACTTAGTGGGACAAAAATCTTGATTAAAAAAAAAAAAGAATACAATATTTCTTCCCATCTTTAGAGTATCATTTAAGGCCTCAGAATTGACGTATTTTGATCTTGTGCACTAGTTTTTCAAAGGAAGAAGTAGATAGTGGCTTGACAAATAAGTATGCAAGATTATCACTTGAATGAATTTGTTGGACATCAATCTCCTTGTTTTGAAGATCATGCGTGAAAAAAACTTCTGAAAAAATATATTCGCTTTTAAGCTGAACTATGCATTATACATTATTCTTGTATAAAGTTGTGGGAGTTTTTTTCTTATAAGATAATTTACATGACACATGAATTCATTGCTTTTCATATATAAATAACTTGTTTGAGACCTACATTAAGGTGGATCTAACAAATATCATGTATTTGTATAGCCAACTAATTGTAACTTGGATTCATATAAATAACCACATGTCAATCGTTCTACGGAGGTATATATTTAATTCCATTTCAATGGCTCTCTAGCTAGTTTGGAAAGGAAATACACACGCTAATATATTTATAGTGAGTATTATATCAAGTCAAGTATTATTAGCAAGATATATAAGTGCCCTTATAACATAAGATATGGTACTTTATGACCAAGAATTTTATTACCTTCCCAAGGATGAAATGAACCCCTCTTCACATCTAACGATCTTAAAATTATTGGGGTTACTTAATGGATGTGATTTATCTATATAAAATCTCTTAAAGATTTTCTCTATATAAATTAATTGACAAACAAACATTTTATTTGTCAAATGCTCGATCTATAAGCCGAGGAAAAATTTTGTTCTTCTAGAACTTTTTATTATAAACTCTTCTTGTAGACTTTCTATGACTATGGGAACTTCTTCAAGAGTCCTAATAATATTTAAATAATTAATATACACAACAAATATAATGAATCCAAATGCATATTTTTTTATGCAAACATAGGGGCAAATAGCATCATTCTTAAACCCTTTCTTGATCAAATACTTATTGAGACAGTTGTACCACATCCGTCCAGATTGCGTTAGACCATATAAAAATCTTTGCAACTTGATTGAATAGATTCCTTAGGAACATTTATTAGACGTTGATATCTATAATCCTTCAGGGATTTTCATGTAAATATCAGTATCTAATGAACCATATAAATAGGTCGTGACAACATCCATTTTAACTTATTATGTGCTAATAAATTTATTAAATATCAAAATGTAATTGCATCCACTACTAGGGAATATGTTTCACCATAATATATATCAGGTCTTTATGACAAACCTTGTGCTATGAGTCTAGCTTTATAGTGTACAATTTCATTTTTTATATTTCATTTTCTCACAAATACTCATTTGCATCTCACAAGTTTTACACCTTCTAACATTTGGACTATAGGTATAAAGACTTCACGTTTTACAAGTGAATCTAATTCAGCATGCAAGGCTTCTTTCTATTTTGGCCAATTATCTCTATGATGATTCTTGGCTCAAGATCTTCATTTTCATGTATAATATTTAACGCTACATTATATGCAAACATATTATCGACAATAATTTCTTGTTGGTTTCATATTTTTTCTATAAAGATATAGTTTATTGAGATCTCATAATCTTGACTACTTTCAAGTACTTGAATGTCTTTTGGCATTTCAATTATGTCAGAAATTTGGACTACAGGAATAGTCCTTACTATGTCTATGTCCTCTTCTATAGGAAGAGTATCATTATTAGAATTATTTCCCTCCATAAAATCATTTGCCTTATTTCTTTTTCAAGGGTTTTCATTTAGGGAACCGATTGATCTACTACACTTTTGGCATGTGATTGTCTAGTAAGGACATTAATTGAATTAGGGCATTTTTAGTTAATATATAGGATCTATCTTTTTCATATCAGAAAATGTATCCGGCAACTTATGCCATTATCTACAAATGTATAATATTTTGAACTTTTAGTTTTCATTACCTTATTTGGGAATCTAAATAAAGTAAAGATGATGTATTTTAATTTATTTCTTTTTTTTAGCTATTTACTCCCTTCCCCTAATGTTGGAAACATTATCAAATTGACATTCTATAAATTGAGCCTTAAAGACATATCTCATTTGTATTTCTAAAAACTTGATTATAAAGAGAGAGAATCATATCCAATATATATTCCCAATTTTCTTTGGGATCCTATTTTGGTGCAATAAAGTGGGGCAAACGTATATTACGCATCCAAAAATTCTTAAATAGAAAAATATTTGGCTGCTGGCCAAAAGTTAATTATAGGGGAAAGAATTTATGACAATTCATTTGCCTTATATAAGTAAGTGTTGCAGCATGTAAAATAACATATACTCATGTAAAATTTGGGAGATTGGTTCTCATAAGCATTGGTCTAGTAACCAATTGGAGATATTTCATAAATGATTCTAGCAACCCATTATGTATATGAATATAAGCAACTAAATGTTCAACATTTATATCATCGACCCTGCAATAAGCATTAAAAGCTTGAAAAGTAAATTCATTAGCATCATCAAGATGAATTATTTTGATTGGATTATCTAGAAATTGTGCTCTTAATTGAATAACTTGCACAAATAATCTCACAAACTCCAAGTTGCAAGACAATAATAAGCACATATGTGACTATTTCATAGATTTATATATTAAAATTATAAAATATTTGAAAGGCCTATATGGTAGATGAACTAGTCTACATATATCACCTTAAATTCCCTCTAGGAATTTAGGAGATTCAAATCCAATTTTTGCTAGTGATGGCCTTAAAAATAGTTTAACTTCAGAACATGCAAAACAAAAAATACTTATTAGATTGAAGAGTTTTCTGGCTCTTCAATGAGTGCCTATATAAGTTTTCAATAATTTTTTTCATATCATTATTACTCCCAAATATTCTAACCAATCATGCCAAATGATAAGTTAGATCATTTGGGTTAGTAAACTTTTGATTTACTATAAAATATATTCAATTGTACTAATATTAGTTAGTAAACTTCTAGTTTATTATAACATGGACTCAATTATACTAATATTAGTGTAATATAAATCAGAGGAAAGTACAAGTAATTTTTTTCATTACAACTTTCTTTCTTGGAGCACAAGTTATAATATGGAGGTACTTATTACTTCCCTCACTTTTCATCCCAATATGATATTCATTTCAATGAATATCTTTAAAACTCAATAAATTTATTCAGGAAATAAAATTGTAACTCTTACAGAGCTTACGAATATATTTAAGCCTAAAGAAAAAATTATTCAAGAAACAAAAGAATAACTCTTTTGAAGCCTTCAATAATTTAATAATCGTATTAAAATATATCTTGCTTTTAAAAATAGTGTGCATACTTGCACTATCCACAATATATATATATTTATACTATTTATCTTGATTTTTTTTTTTAAAGAAGTATATCAATATAGAAATTTGTTCATGATAATTATAATAAAAATAAATAAATAAATATTGAGTGCACTTGTACATGAGTATTCATATAACATTGAATAATAACAAAATATATATACATATATATAATGTCACTATCAATATTATCAATTTACGTTAATTGACGTAAATTTAAATATCAAGTTATATTCAAGTAAATTAATGACTTTTGTTCCCCTATATCTCAAAAGCTTTAAAATTTTTAAAACTTGGATTAAAAAAAAATATTGATCGACAATAGGAGATTATCAACAACTTAGATTTAAAAAGAAAAGCAACAATTTGAAATTTGTAAAAATTATAAACTTGAGTTTAAAAGCTTATTAACAATTTAAAAATTCAAATATAATAACTCTAATTAATACTTGATAAAATGTGACCAATATACTTTGATGCTACAGTGATAGCATTTATTTTCTTTTAACTCAATCATGATTTTAATTGAAACCATGACATTTACTATTGTTGATGCTATAGTTTGTTACATTCGCTTCAGGGAATGGAGCAAAGCCAACTAGGTGGATTTCATATTTTTGTCATGGACAACTCATTATTTCATTCAGCCACAATAAGGCATAAAATTAATTCAAAATATTTTTGTAAAGCTTTTTACTTAATGTTGCTACTGCAGGAGCACCTTCAAGGCAAAAAAAGTCGAGAATATCTTTTTCTAACATATCTCTATCAGTAATATCTCCTCACATAATTTAAATTGGGAGGTAATTCTATAACATTACAGTATTGTATTTATTAATAAATTTAAAATCTTGCAACCCACAAATATATCCAATTCATATATTTGCTTCAGGTAGCTCTAAAGATCGACCAGATATTTTAGAATACAATATTTAAATATGAATCCTTCATGAAAAAGAAAATAACAATGAAGAAAAATCAATGCTTTTACGCAATCCTTCTAAGATGCAGTATTTTCTTAATGGTAGCTTCAAGATGCATTGAATCAAGATAAATTTTGTGCAATTCTTACCGGGATACAATGACATTTTCTTATTTTATAGTGTTTCCATAACCCATTGAATCAAAATAGATTTTATGCAATCCGAGATGCAATATTTCCTTCTTTAATAGTGTCTCCAAGACGCATTAAATCAAGATCAATTTTGAGCTATATTTCTGAGATGAGATGTTTTATTGTTTAATGGTGTCTTCAAGGCCCATTGAATCAAGATGAATTTTATGCAATTCTACAGGGATGAAACATTCATTGTTTAATGATATCTTCAGAACCCATTGAGTCAATATAAATTTTAATATCTTTGTAATTCAAGACAAATATATCTTTCACGAAATAATAAAAATCACAAATTTATAATTGAAAGAACTTGATATAGTTAGAGTATTTTACTTCAAGTTTTCACTTTGTTAAAGCATCTTATCTCATGCTTTCACATAGATGGTAGAGTCTCATGCTAAATTATGGAAAATGAGTTGTAACACACACCCTCTCTTGGCAAAATGTAAAAATGTTGCAACCCAAAAAAAAAAAAAAAATAGTAGTATCATTTTTAACAAATTGAACGGTTGGATTTTCCCGACCCAACCGCCCGACCCGTTTGAGCAAGTGGTAATGAATGCCAATGCTAACGGAGCGTTGACGTGGTCGCAAGCGGGAGGGAACGATAAAAAAAAAA
Organism: Pterocarpus santalinus; assembly: GCA_031439595.1. NCBI lineage: Eukaryota > Viridiplantae > Streptophyta > Magnoliopsida > Fabales > Fabaceae > Pterocarpus > Pterocarpus santalinus. Next base: position 69,269,601 of record CM062532.1, read on the forward strand.
AAACTTACGTGCGTCGGTCGGGCAGTCAGAAGCACAGCAAAGACAATAATAAGACAATAACAAATAACGATAAAATAAAAAGGGAGAACAGCCCGCAGGGGAAGAAGGGTAACTTTCGTTTCAACCGACCTTTACTTCTCTTCTCTCCTCTGACCTCTCCTCTCCTCTCCAAGATCCCATCCCATCCCATCCCTTAAATCTTGAAAAGATAATTGCGCGTTGTTTGTTTGTGTTGGTTCAATCAATTATCTTCAATGGCTGCTGAAAAGCAACGTAATCTCGAGGAGGCCAGCCCTCTTCTCCAGCAACAACAACAACAACAACAACAACAAGCCCACAACGACAAGCCCAAAGCCCTCCCGCCACCGCCGCCCCAGTTTCCTGTCGAATGGACCGCCGACGGGCTTCCTGTGGGCCACGGGAGCGTCGTGGGCGAGCCCATGGGCCGCACTCCCTGGAACTCCAGCCTCTGCGCTTGTCTCGGCCAAAACGACCATTTCTGCAGCAGCGATCTCGAAGTTTGTAAGCCCCTCTCTCCTCCATATTCTAAATCTCTATTTGCCCCTTCAAATCAATCGCATTTGTTCTGTCCTCAATTTTATTTGCTATCAGTTCATACTTCCAAGATTCGGATCCTTACAATTGGGGGAAAAATTAAAATTTAGGGGTGAATAATTTTTCAATTTCATGTAAAAATCTCACCCCGGAATTTTGGAAACGCCTTTTAGGAGATGGTAAACTTATTCTCAATTATCGCATTTGCTATGTGCTTTCCGGCGAACTAGGTTTCCATTTGATTGTAGGAAGGTGTTTTGTGTATAAGCTATCGTTTTATAACTTGTTGAGAATGAATGCTTTGGAGTCTTTGAGGAAATTCAGCTGCAGAAAGATTAGCTTTATGTTGTTCGATTGTTTAGTTGAATCTAGATTGTAAATTTCTCGCGTGCGGCTCAATCTTGTGGAGTTGGAAATAGTTTTCCTAATCCTAAACCATAAGGATGGGTGGAAAGATTGGTTATTATGCTCATGCCTTAATGTCATTGTTTGTATTTTGTATTTTGTAGAAAAGAAAAGAAGGGCTAAAGTTATAAATTATAATGCTAAAATGCTCTTGTGGATCTTGAGCTTCTTGTGGCATTTGATGTGCTCTCCGTATGTACCCTAAAACGTTTATCCACTTTGTTTGTATTTGAAAATCATGATATGGACTAGGTCTTCTTGGGAGTGTGGCTCCTTGTGTGCTGTATGGAAGCAATGTTGAGAGACTTGCATCTGCTCCTGGGACGTTTGCCAATCATTGCTTGCATTATTCTGGTATGTATGTGATTGGGAATTCCTGCTTTGGTTGGAATTGTCTTGCACCGTGGTTCTCCTATCCTAGCCGTACTGCTATTCGTCGGAAGTTCAATTTAGAGGCAAGTACCTTTTTTATTCTTTGCTCCTCGTTATCTAGTGATAATGTTCATAAAACATGTAGTGTAGAACAGCGTGACTAGACAAAATTCAACATGCTCTGTCAAGGTGGCACTTTGGGCTTTCTATTATAATGAGATAATCTATCAATGTAATTAAAATGCTGGTCTTGCATTACTGCTTAAGCAATGGTTCCAAACTTCTAATTATAAGGTGGATTAGATAATTTTGAATATATTAAACATTTGTCATGTGGTGCTTTGTTCAGTTGTATGTTGTATGCTTGTCCAAAAGGTTTTGGCACAATCAGGTATGACAAGCGTGGTAAACCTGTATCAAGTCATTATTGTTTATGTCATGTATTAAGAAAATAATCTTAATTTTAAGCCTCTTTTCTTTTTGTGAAGATGTTATTGTTTGTTTCATTTATGGGTTCTCCAAGAAAATAGTCCTATTATTCGGAGGTGAGCTGGATGAAGTGAACAAAATTTCTTATTTTGTATGTGGAATTTCTAGGGAGTTGATAGGTCAGTTGGTGCACTTGAAGTTCTGTTCCGTTTTAGGTGCATTCAATATCAACCTTGTATTGCTTAAAATTAGTTATGGTGTCCTCCTCTGCTCACTTATGAGATATAGAGCTTTGCTTTATATATATTGCCTTGCTTCATAGATGACATTCTCACAAACGTATTCCAGATTGATAGAAGTGAGATTTGTCTTTGCCTACCCTCCTCTTTTTGTCTCCTTATAACAGTCTCTGCCACTCTCCCTCAAACACAAAAATCACATTCCTATGTTAATATGTTATCAATTCTTTGTGTAAACTATTCATGATTTTCGGGAAACAGGGAAGTTGCGAGGCACTTAATAGGTCATGTGGGTGCTGTGGAAGCTTTTTGGAAGATGACTTGCAGCGCGAACAGTGTGAATCAGCATGTGACATGGCAACTCATGTCTTCTGTCATGTTTGTGCTCTTTGTCAAGAAGCCCGCGAGCTCCGGCGTAGGCTACCTCATCCTGGCTTTAATGCTCAGCCATTATTGGCTATGATTCCCCCGGCAGAGCAGAGCATGGCACGTGGGGCTTGAAAGTATTCTCCCTCATCTTGGAAGTGCTATTCTTGTGTATGTTACTATTGCGTCCATGTAACTTGATGTTGTTGAACCGTGTTATACTTTTGTCTGAAGAGGATCTTGGTTCTTTGAATTTGTCATCAATAAGAGCATGAAACTTCATCATAATTTAAGTTTGCTTCCCTACTGCTTTGTATGATAATTCATAAATATATATCCTATTTATTGTATTTTGGATTGGAATGATATGGGAGGAATTTTTCTCCTAGGGTCTATGCGTAATTATTTAGTCCAATGAAATGAATAAAAGATTGCATTGTATAAGGGCATGGATGCTTTTCGGTTTGTGTAATTTTGCTTAGTTTCTTGGATTAATACTAAAAGAAATATAATGCGAACAATTATGATTTTTCAGTCTGAATCAAGCTTAAACTATGACATTTATATCGTTCAGTCTGCCGACATTTGCTTGAAAGAGGTCTAGGTCCATATAATCTGAGTGATCCATCAAAATTAGTCCTTGAAGTTGTCAATTTTTGAAAATTCTCCTAAGGTTTTTGTAGTTGGTAAGAGCCGGTTAAGTTAGTTCCTTAACCTAATCAAGTTAGTCCCTCAATATTGGTCAAGTTAGTCTCTCTTACATATTAACTTGATCGATTTTTGACAACTTCAAGGACTTGGGAGAGGTTTCCAAACTTTAGGGATGAATCAACGAACTTCAGATACTCTATTGATGGTGTACTCATCTTTCTCTTGGAATAGGTCGTGCTCTGTTTGTCCAAATAGCAAGGTGGAGCCTGTAGCTTCTCTGCGAAGGAATTACCAAATTCTGGGCCGGATTGGCGTATATGAAATACATCTCAAGGCGGCAACCTCACGTCATAAGAAAGTTTCTATATCTTAGTTGCATCAACAATGAAATATTATAAAGATATTAAGCGTATAAGGTGTTCGCACCCGGAGATGATTTGTTCTGTTTTTTTTTTTTTTTTTTTTTGGGTTCTTCTTCTTACGAAAATATGAGGTAACCATGCTAAACCCAGATCGTATATGCGCTTGACAACCAAACATGCTTTCCAATCTTACTATTATTATTGGGTGAGCTTTTTACTCCGCTCCAATCTTACATCCGTTTATAATGAAGCATAAGTCGACGATGGGGGTAGCCACTAATAACTTTTCTGTTCTATGAAAACTGAAAAAAATGAAAATCTTGCTTGGCGTGCTAAATTATCAATGGAATCTTAGAATCAAAATAGATGGGTTAGTTTTCCTACCTCTCTTGATTGCCGAAAAATGATTTATTATACCACTTTAAATGATAGGCACCTGTAGATACATTTTATTTTTAGAGTTAAAAGAGTTGAAAAAGTGTGATATGACAATGACAAAATTGTGGAGATCTATTTTTTTTTTTGTGTGTCTAAAGGTGTCTTTAAAATTGGATGTATAAATAACACAACTTTTGCCCCATGTAATAATAAGTTGGTTTCCTTTTTTTTTTGGATGAAATATTAAGTTGGTTTCTTTGGCCGCTCCTCTTTTCCCATTTTTGGCATTAGTAGATAGGAAAGATTTTAATTTATCTCTTTTTTTTATTTGGATAGAATATGCAACATAATACCCTAATTTTTATTTTTTTTACAACTTAAAAATCATGTGGACTTTGATCATTAAACTTTAAAAACGTACAATACAATCCCTGAATTTTTAAAATGTACATTTTTAGCGTTTCATGTGATTTTTTGTCAAATATTAACGAAAATTATTATAATTAAGTCATGTGACTATATTTCATATCAAATTTCTTGATTTAAAAAAGTTTAATTTACTCTCTTCAACTTCTGTTTTGGTGTACTTTGAATTTTGAAACTTATATAATGCGACATTTCTGTTAGTATTTGACGAAAAATTTAAGAAAAAGATTAAACTATATATATTATAAAATTTAAAGATCTTGTTTTATATTTTTCAAATTGGATTTAATTTATATACACTGTCAATGTAAAAAAGTTTTACATTGACATCCAATCATATATTGTCATATCAACAAAGTATTTAACTCAATCATCTACTACTTTAAAAGTCTTAAAATATAAGCATTTGATTGGATGACAATATAAAATTCTTTTACATTGTTAGTGTATAGTAATGAAACTCTTTAAAATTTGAGGATCAAAATACATATGACCTTGAGTTAACAAAGATAAGTTAGGACTTTTTCTTTTTACATAAGTTCAAGGTTGTTGCAACACAATCTAACCGGTTAAGGTGTTCAAGACATTTGCAGGCAAGGTATTGACTATTCTAGTGGTGGATATGCATAATATGATGCAAATAATATAATTTATAACGATTTGAGTTAGATCAATTTAATTTAAATTTTTAATCAAATCCAATTTTTATCGATTTGAACTGGATCGACTTCATCGATTTTTGACAAAAGAAAGTTTTAAGTTTAGAATATTATAAATTAAAAGAAATTTAAGTCAATAAAATAAATAAATAATAAATGAAATAAAGATAAATCATATATATATATATATGTGTGTGTGTGTGTGTGTGTGTGTGTGTGTGTGTGTGTGTGTGTGTGTAAAATAGTATTTAAGTGAGAATGATTCAAAAATAAAAAATATATAATAAACTAAAATTGTTATAAGCAAAAGTATAAATATAACAATAAAAAAATTATATGATATAATATTATTCAGTTTGGGTTAGATTAGTTTGATTTCAAAAATTAAATTCAAAATCTGATCTAATTCAAGCGATTTTTTTAAAGGGAAAAACCAATCCATTTTTTTTAATATAAATTTTGGGTATAGGGTGGGGGATATTGGGGGAAGGAGCCTGGGCATAGAGATGGGTATAGAACTCTTAACATGTGGGTTTACTAAGACAACATTTTATCACTACGCTAAAACTTCAACCATGAACCAACTCAATCTAAACTTGTGATTTTATTTGGTTTTGATTTTTCTAAATCACTTTAACGGTCTTAATTGGGTTGAATTAGATTTGAGCATCTTATCTTACAAGATGAGGAGATCAATCTAAGTCCTTTCATAACAGACCTTATGGTTGACTTTACTTGTTATTGTAAGTTTTTGTATTCGTTTACAGGATGTCCCGGGAGCTCTCACCCATGCTACCTTAGTCGAGACCATCCACAGAATGCTGAAAAATGATTGGAATGTGGAATTTAGAATGATATTACGTGAAGCCAATAAATGTGCGGATAACTTAGCTAAAATTGGGCATTTAACAGTCTTCCGATCTATATTTCATTTAGACTTCTTAGCAAATTGTGCTGGTTGTTGTAATACCCGTATACTATCCTAGTAATTTCCTTTGGCTTAGGCCCCGTTGTATATATATATAGAGTTTTATCATTTTCAAAATCTTTATTTATTAGTATTTGTATGGTTTGTTATATTACGACTTTAACTTTTTTTTGAACTGGTTGCATTTTCTTCCACTATCGTTGAGGACAGCCACCACAGCTGAAATCTAATCTTCCACCTCCCTAACTTTTCTTTTCTTTTTTCGGTTACATTTTGTTTCTTGTCGTAAATAACCATTTACCTGGAACATGCACAGCCCCATCCAAAAAATTATCTCCGAAAATTTCTGCTTCAAGTAAGACTATGCTACTGGTCTCTAGACATAAGAAATTGATATCCAGGGGAATAATCAAATATTCACATGAGAAATGCAAAATCTCAATACGATCCTTTCAATCAAATGAACCACATTGAGCAATTGCTCGCCTTACCTACATCGGGCTTTCTTCCCTTATTCTGTTTTCCTGACTTCATAAACTAATAGTTAATGCAAGATTCCATTCCTTTCGGGGTGACTTAAAAGGAATTCAAACACTGCATCCAGAATTTTCTCTTTAAAATAGACGGTCATAAGTATAGGAACATGCGGAATTTGTTTATAGTTAAAAATAACATGTTACAAAGCTAACAACGCTGGTTGCTGGATTGAAAATTGCTAGTGCAGTATGAGATGCCCAGTAAAACGACCCTTCCCTAAACCCGTCGTCTGTCACCTTGATCTTGATATGAGTTCTGTTTACCACAAGGCAACAAAATGTAAAGTAATTTTTCTCAAATGACTAATAATTAGTGGGGAAGTAAATGATGAGTTAACCATGATAGCCCGTCCCCAATATATTGCTAAAGCACTAATTTATACGTCCAAGGTTACTACAATAACACACAGGATAGAAAGATGAAAATTTAACGTGACTCTTGACACCACAGAACAAGAAATTTTTTCTGAAGAGTATAATTTAAACCACAGAACATAATGCCAGTACAAAGTCTCTACTCTCCAGGTGCAGAGACGCCTTGCTTCAGTCTCTCCCTTTTCATCTTCTTCTTTGACACTGGCTTCTTTTTTCTGGGGGGGAGGGTCTTCTGTGCATACGTGTAGAGCACATAATTTCCAACAAGGAATGTCAATACCAACCCAAAAATAACCAGGAGGACTATTAAGGCTGGGTTGAACCCTTTGGATCCAGAATCCTTAATCACATTTCCCTAAGTGTAACAAAAAAGAAATGAGGCTATATCGAGAGCATTAAAGCAAAAAGATATTGTAAAAGCAATAAACGCGCACTTATTTCAAAACGAAAATAGACATGCAATTCACCACCACTAGTAACTGCCACTCGAGCCATCCATGTACACGATAACATGTGGAATATAGTTTTCTCAGAAGGCGAGCCTCCATTAATTTGAGCGAGTGAGGAATGACTAAATCATTCAACTTCTTTTGATCCTTTTGAAACTATTGCTCACAGAACAATTGTATGATTAGACTTCTTTGATCATAAAGGTTGTGAACTTGCTAATAATGTCAATATGTAATACATACTATTGAAGAGAAAACGTTGATACCCAAAATATGATAAAGACTAACATAAATTGCAAGCTGCCAATTGAAGGGAAATTGTAATTGCAACATGAAAGGCTTCAAACTACATCATATACATACTTCCTGAAGCTATACTGATGCCCAAGTCAAATTTTGAAATGCGAAGAAAATCGGAAGATCTCTTCACATTTATTCTATACTTCAAAAATCCAGGATAGTCCTTAATCTCGTTGGTTGAAACAATGAATGTCAATACATGAAATTGGAATCTCTTAATTCATAAATGAATTTAAGGTAAGAAAAAAACAGAGATCTTAAATACGCATAATCCTATTTCATTGAGATTTTTGAGACAAAAAGAAAACATTCGAACTGAACTTTCGGGTGGGTGTGCATAAATCAACAGCCAATCCATCCCGTTTAAGCTGCATGTGTTCTGTGTTCTTGGCATCATCCAAAATCTAAAGAATGTTTGGACATCAACTCAAAATAATAGCAAAGCAGCGAACAAATACATAATTTAACCTACACAACAACACTTCACACTCACACCATGAACCGTTCGCCAGTCACATTACATCAACCGAAGAATCCTTTTTTTTTTTTTTTTTTCCTTCGCCTATCCCAAATTGAGAATCAATTCAGCATCATTGACTCAGGAACGATACATCATCCCGAAGGTAAAAAACATTGAACAAAATTTTCAAAAGCCAAATGAATCAAACGATTTAAGACGCATAGAACATGACAGGGCCACATGCAAAGGTTGATCCATGATTCTAAGATCTAACTTTAATCCTCAACATGTGAAAGGAGGAACATTGGGCACAAATTAGATTCAGATCAGATCCAAGTATTAAGAGAACAAAAGACGACAAAATTAGAGGTTTGTAAATGAAATTGAGATTGAGAATGATAATGTACCACGCGATCGAAGGAAGGAGGGACTTTATCGGCGAACTCGAAGTCATCATCGGCCATGGCAGAAGCTGAGGAGGAGGAGGAGGAGGAGGAGCTGTGGTTGTGCTTGTAGAAAACCCGCAAAGAACAAATGGGCTCGAATCCAATGTCTGTGAGAGAAGGAGACGGGTTGAATAAGAATGTTCGAGAGACCAGGTGCAGATTTAACCCAACGATACGAAATTTGGATGAAAAATTGACTCTTCCTGCTTGGGGTAAGGAATGTTACTGCCATACATTTACTGGTGGTGGATGGAATTTTACTTTTTTAGCAACGCCAAAATGCTAATTAAAGGTAAGTCAGATTAAGTAAAAGAAAATTAAGGATAAATTTCTGAATTAAGGTTAAATTTAGACTTTGATAGTTATGTGTTTTTGAAATTATAATAAATTAATTTTAATATATTATTAGTATAAAAAATTCTATATCTATATAAAATACTTTTATATTGGTGACATGTTAAAATTAAATTTTAAAAATTAATTATTTTCAACAAAACAAGGAGATGTAAGGGCAAAAATTCCAATTATATTAGTATCATACAAAAGTTCTTTTAAAAGCATGATAGTGTATGATTAATAATGCAATAAAAAAATCTGCATAATAATGAATAAAAATTGATTTCTCTAAGTTTGATATAATTTGCTAATGGTTTACACGATAATGACTTCAATCGTGTTGATGAATCAGAAATAAAAATATTATTTAAAATAAAAAATCTTGCATCATTTTTAGGCTTCGTATGTTTGGGATGATTAAAATAAGTAGAGAGAAAAACGATTTGATTAAGAAAAAAAACATTTGCCCTTGCACATCACGTCTTTATACTTTTTTGTTACACTTATTTATTTGAAATAAAAAAATGGTTGCATATTAAAAAAATGTGTTTTATATTTTATTTAAAAGTTGTTTAAGATGTTGTAATAAAACCAATGCAGAGTCACATTGTTTGATGAATGTAACGGAGCTAAGTAAACGACGCTTTGACTTTGTGTTATTTCGCTTTGAATCTAAAGAACTGCGCTTCTGATCGCATGCTTTTTTAGTAATGTTTTACTTTTAAAAGACACAAAGACAACTAGCTAGAAATGGAAGTCACAAAGATTGACAACGAGGAAGAAATTCCATTAACTACTGATTTAAGGATTTTTTTTTTTTTTTTTGGGGGGGTCTGGCGTATGTTTCATCGAGAGTGGATGGAGGGCAGGGAAATCAACGATGGGCTTTGCAGGCTGAACATATACATCGACAAAACACATAATAATAATTGGGGTAGGCCCGTTGGATTATGGATTAAGATAACCCACCCATTTATTGTGCGTGTATTGAGTTCACTTGTTCTTGTGCAAAGACAAACACTACTCGTTTTCGATTCCACAGCTCAGCAGCTCTTGGAGTAGTAATTCAACATTTCAACTTAACGTGATTGGCATTCTCTTCCCCCAGGCAACATGATCGTAATGATTCTGCTCTTTCTATGGCTGCCACGGGAACTTTTTTGGGGTCATTGAGGGCCATTCGTTAATGTTCTAGTCATTCTCGGCCTGATTCTTAGAAATGAGAACCCGCTGTTAAAGATGCCTTGAATATGCAAAAGGTTAATGATGGATGGCTAGTTGGCCACTTGGCCTTGTACACCTTGACTGTTTTCTCCTTGAGACAAGTTTCTTATGCATAGCCTTTAGATACCAAAATCATCTGTGGTGGTTGGTGGTCAAATAAATCCAGATTTCAGTTACATAAGTAAGTGTTGAATGCAATATTAATTAGTAATAGATGTATACTCTACTCAAGACAATATGTCACATTTACATAATTAAAATTTATACTTATTTTAAACTATAACAATTTCATATTATTTTTGGTATCTAAATTATTATGTTTAAATAATGCAATGATTTTCCATAATAATTGTGCTTCTGTGAAAACATATGTCCCAAATTATATGTGTCTGTGAGAAATAAAGATTCATTTTAATCCTTGAAATTATAAACACATTTTACTTTAATCTTTGAAATTAAAAAATTAATTATTAATTTCTCAAGTTACAAAACATGTATCTCTTTTATTTTTGAATCATTTTCTTTTAAGAACGAAAGTAATACATAATTTATAATTTTTTGGACTAATAATTAATTTATTAATTTAAAGGCCTTAAGTGAAACATATTATAACTTCGGGAGTAAAGTGAACCTTTACATTATCCATGAGATACCGTAATTTGATTATACGTGCACTTTTCTTTATCCCAGTGTCACAAATATATTTCCACTTGCATGTTAAAGAAGAAAGGGCGCAATATATTAGGAGAAGGCATTGGGTTCGTGCGGAGTGTATAGACAAACGACACATGGGACATGATTTCTAGTGGCTACAAAATCGTTAATGTATTGATGAAAACAAACGAGGCCAGATATGACACGAATATGATTCTCCGTCATACATGAAAACAAAAAGGGATGGAACTGTAAGATGGGGGAGAAATATTTATATATTTTGGGGGTACGACGTGATTTTGCTCTCGATTAATTATATAAATATATTTTATATAAAATTATAAATTAATAATAAATTTTATATAAAATATATTTATATAATTAATTTAAGAGTATGCTCATATAATAGTTTTAAATCATATAAATATTTCTACTTATGAGACGGGGGGCTCTTGATCATAAGAGCTTGTGCGTTGTTGAAGCCCCCACTTGTCAGACAACACATCACACTAGGGCCCCTCTCTGGTTGTGTGTGCTTATCCCAATCCACCGAACACGTATTCCTCACGACAACAAAATTCTCCATCCCACCCCATATTTGATTCCAATAAAATAACCTTCCTAACGACGCCCTTTTATTGGCTTGTAGATAAAAGAATTAAAGGAGACGCAGGAACAAAAAGATAATTTACATTTGCTGATTTCCACCACCTCTCTTATTTGTATGCTTTTATAACATGCAATTATTTTCTTATTATGACTTACGACACCTTTATCGTAGGGTGGTTCTTGCTATATTGAGCAAGGGCTCATCAATCTTGGTGGATTTCTGAGGCTACAGTTTTAGCCCAGAACCGAAGGTGTTTCTTCATGATGGCAGCCGAACATGCCTTGGGAATTTTTAAACTTAGTAGCGGTGAATCAGGTCTCTTTATGAGCCATGCCTCGGATAAATATGGCCTCATGATCTCTCTCTTTTCCGCCTCATCAGCTTCAGTTTCTTTGTCTCCAACTGCTTCTGTTGCATCCATTAGCTGTGTGTTGTGTTTGTTTTGGTGTAAACCTAGTCTTTGCAAGCCTGGGACAACGCTCATCATTCGAGCGCTTAGAGTTTCCTTCTTGAATATGAACCCCAGATCCATAAAACCCTTCACTTCATCGAGTTCTAGTTCTCTCAGTGTCCTGCAGCTCATGGACTTCTGCAGTTTCCCTGTGGTAGTACTAGTAGTAGCAGGTTTCCTGAATTTTCCGTGACGGTGTTGAGATGATGGTGATGATGAATGTGAACGAATTCTGTGACCCAAAACATTAATTCTGGCTAGTCTTTCCTTCTTTTCTTCTTTGTTGTTGATTTTTGAACCATCCTTGTGCAGTAAAAATTAAATAGCATAAAAGAAGAAGAAAGCATGGTCATGACACATGTTGGGTCACTATCAAATTGAACAGTGTTTGAAGCATCAAATGGTTTTCGAATTATACCTGCAGAGACACTGACTCAGATGGGACTTGTTTCTCTGGAGAAGGTGATTCATCCGTTGAAGTTTCATCAGCTGGTAGAGGTAACAAAGAAAACATGGATGATTGGCATGATAGAGATTCGGATATTGAAACAGGCTTTTTTAACACAGGTTTGGGAGCTGGTGTTGATGCTGGCACTGAGAAAAGAATGACTTGGTGAAACCAAAGCCGGTCCATTTCCTCTATAACGCATAGAAAGTACTTATCTGCCATTGCTTGTGTTGTGTTGTACGTGTGAGCGAGAGAGAGATTTTGGGTATGAAAAGCTTAACACTTAAAGAGGGTAGTGGCGTGTCGGCAGGTGTGGTGGTGATGAAAGGAAGAGAGAACTAGGGAAGTGAGTGTAAGCAAATGAACGTGGAGAAGTGGGGTGGGACAACCTTAGACAACGAAGGATGTGTGGTCACCATGGACATGGATGCTAAACTCCGCATCTTGGGCGGATGAAATGACTATTCTGCCCATGCTTCCAAAGAAGAATCTGATGCTCCATGCATGTCAGTCACATTATGCTAGAACAAGTTAGATCTAAGAAGTTAGTTGAGTTGGTCCATCACAAGCAATTATCAGTAGATCCAAAAATTTTCTTAAAGTTTGTAAAAATGAGCAAATATATGAAGAAGATATTAGCTTTAGGTAAATCGATCCAAATATGGATTCAGGCATCTTTACATTACAGTTGTCACACCAACAAAATCCGATCGATTTTGCTAGCTGGTTCACTCATAGTCAGGATATGGGGCATACCAACTTGGACAAGGGTACTGTTAATTGCATGATTGGCTTCACCTCAGTGACACCGTCTATAGTTTAAGACCTAAGTCAAGTAATAATGACAAAAGAAAAACTTGTTCTATTGTCACTTCCACTGTTCTCATTCTGGATTGTCTCCGGTGAATGCTTGCTGGGATTTGACAACCTTTGAAAGCTACAAAAGTAAATTCGTCTATGCATATACGATGACTCCGGGTCCTAACCAAAACAGAGCAGTAAATCAAATTTCACAGCAAGGAAATCCTGTTTATAAGCTTCTAAATTTCCATTTATTGGGATAAGGCTTGGTAATGAAGTTTTTAAGTAATGTTGACGGTTTCAGCTGGGAAAATTTTTACATTGCTTCCTTGTACTCATTTCAGATTTTACTACGTGAACATCACGAATCAATTCATGGAACAAAGAGATTGAAACATTGCCTCAATTGGTGCTACAAAAATCGGAAGTGATGTCCACAAAATGAATGTGACATTGAACAGAATCAATACTATTTCTCTGCTTTCAAGTTCTAAATTCGCGTACTCCTCAGATTTGGCATTTCATACGGGACAACACTAGATGGGCCACCTGATGAGCTTGCCTCTACTTCCACCATTCGTTCCAGATCTTATATGATTTCTCCTTTTTTAGTGAAATGAAGGCTTCCTCATAATAGCATGGAAGAAAACTCATGCGCACACTTTTTTCTCTTTCTCCATTCTGAGGACAGACTAATGTTAGGTGCCCGGAACTATAACACTTTACAGGTTGTTCTTGCTTAATCCTCTTCTCCCTCACCTAAACATGCCACTACCTCAGAATGTTAATTGTTAGCCAACGTTTTGTTCTTTAATTGTTAAGTGAGCCCATCTATAACATCCAATGCCAGGAATCAGGATATTAATATATATGCTCAAGTTTCCCTATTATATATATAGATCCAGGCTTGCGATCTTGGTGGACCTTAAACCGCTTAACCCAGCATAAGATGGAGGGTCTAGCAGTCGAACACTTCACTGTCTAATTAGAGTTTTCAATTGTGTGAGTAGTGCATAGAGTGGGAGAGTGACGTAGCTGCAGAGGACTTGAACTGCAATCCTAACGTCGCCGAGGATTAACCCAAAAAAACAAAAAAACAAATTTACGGTAACATAATTTAACTAAATTTAGAGTAAATGAGTAATTTAACTAGAATGTATGCATGAAACATTTGGCTAGAAGCCCAAGGAAAACAGTATATGGGGTTAGACGGACATAGTGGACCCTTTTAGTCTGTGTTTGTTTGACGGACATAGTGGACCCTTTTAGTGTGTGTTTGGAAAAATTGTAGTATTAAAATTATTTTAATAATTATCTATTTATAGAATTATTTTTTCATATAATTGATTATATGAAAATAGTTTTATATTTGAATATTTTACCTAAAAAGTGATTTTAAGATAATATATTTTATTTAGATTGTATAAAAGAAAATTATTTTTGTGTGGTAAAATTATTAAAAAGAATATGAAATAATTATTTATGTTATATAATATTTGATAATTATGATCAATTTGATAAAAATATAATAATTTTGAAATAATTAGTTTATGCTTATGATTATAAGTTCTAAAATGTTATTTATACTTATAAACTATTTTTCAATTTAAAATTATTAATTTTTAATTATAATTTATTTTCAGAATTTTACCAAACATGTTAGATTGTTTCAAAACAGGCTTGGTGCTAGAAAAAAACTCTTTTTGAAGATTAGCAAACATGCACTTATGTTCTCAGCACTACTATTTTCATCTTAAATTTAATGTTATTACTATTAAACTTGTCTACGTGAAAAATAGGGGGAAAAATAGAATTGGACGACAATTACTTTGCACTTAATACAATAAATTGAGTGGATTAGAAACGAAGCACGAATTTACACCATTTTTCGAAAAAAGTCACTCACTTCTACAGTATGAATGTAAGATAGGTTGAAAGTAACCCTTCACCTTCCACCAGAAAACTGTGAGGAAAAATAACTTTTCTCTATATTTCGCAAGTTTTCGCTTGAACAATGATAGTGTTGTCCCAACAAGTGAGTGCCCTATCTAGACACCGAATCGAATATGATAGTTGCTAAAAATTTTAACAAAAATAATTATTTTTATTAATTATTATTTAGTTATCTGATAATTAAAATTCTTAATAAAATATAAAAAAGTCATAAAATGGAAGATTTGTCAAAGTTTCTTTCCAATGCTCTTAGTTGAAGAGGAATGGCAAATGCTTTTTCAGTATGTTGCCTAAACAAAAATAGGGTTGGCAAGGTATCTTAGTTATCCCTTATTATAATTTTTTATTTTGTTCTTTTTCATTATATCAACTATATTTCTTTTTATTTATTTAATTTGAATGTAGCTCAATCAACGTCGCACAACTCTGCGTAGCATGGGAAAATCTTGATAGCTTTTTAAAAAGTTGGATCAGTGCTTGTGACCAAAAAACGATAACCAGGCATTAAAAGTCATTAGAGGGGTAAGAAGGTGAGTGAACAGGAGCTTGTGTCTTTCCTCTAGGATTGGGCGAAAGGATGACGCCCAATGGGCTATGGCTGAGAGGAAAAGAGACTTGGGGCCTATGGGAATTATTGATAATTGTGTGGCCTGGTAGGCTTTCAATATGACTTTGGTCCCAAGGAGAAATATCCAACAAAGGGGACACTTTGAGTATCTTTGCAGTTGCAGCGAAGAAATCCAAACTCTCTGAGCAAGACGCCTAGTGGGCAGAACGCTAGATTGTCCCATAGATACCTATAAACATTGTACGAGGTTTATATAAAAAGAGATAAGATACCTTGGTAGGCTCGCCTAACTACATTCCTTTGCCTTTCTTTTAGCCCGAATAACCTAGTAGGCCTCAAAGACATTGGACCTTTTCTCAGTGGCCAAGAGCAGGTATCAAAACCAGTTTGCCCCCTTAGGAAAAGCCTGAGATTATCGTATTGCCAAAGCCAGCCCAATGCCTTGGAGCCCAAGTTAGGATGATCCAGGAAAAAGGGGCTAGAGCATCAGAGAGAGCATAGATTCATCATCCTCCACAAAAAGATACTCAAAAGTGGTCACACTGGTTCACCACTCGGGCCACCCGGAATTTGCAGTCCCATCACTTCTTTCCCATTCCCCATTTTCCTCTTGAGTTTACGAACCCATTAATCTGCAAGCTTAAATTTGGGCCTGGATCAATGAGCACAAATAACGTTTGGTAGCAAAGGAAGGATTACTTGACTGTGTTCATTTATAGCCTAATTTTGACTGTGGGATTAATTGAAATGGACTGAAGATTGTTTCACTTGGATTTCCCATTTTTACTTTGTTTTCCATGGTTGTATTGTCGGTTTTCTGTGGGTTTGGTTGCTGAATTGCGTGTCTGGTCCGTGGATTTGAACACTAGTTTCAGTGTGAAGTGGAATCTTGATGTGGTTGTCTTATGTGATATTTCTAAGCAATTTGTTATTTTGGAACATGTATACTTTGATCTTGAATCCACTTATATGTGAGACAGGTAATTGGCATGGGAATGTTTGGCAATGGAGCTTCTTACACAGGAGACAGCTTTTCTCATGGGAAGAGCAGATGGTAGAGGAACTGAAGCATCTAATTAATCAACTAATTTTGTGGAGGGGCATTGATGATGAGTGGCTGTGGAGGCTTGAGTATTCAGGTGCTTTTTTGGTGAAGTCTTTTTGTCTGCAGGTTGCAAAGAATGAAGGGCAAAGAATGAAGGACAGCACTAGGTCAACAAGCAAGGAAGGAACATTTGGAGAGGGGCTGCTACTCCCACGGGGTGGATATAGGGGTGGTGTCATACTTTATCATTTTCTACTGTGTTTGTGGCTAATAACCTGCCTGCCATCAGAAAGTGGGAAAAAAAAAAAAAACAAAATAGATGCTGTATTATTATCACTTGGAGGATGAATGCATTGAAGAAGTCTCGAAGGTGTGAAGCTGCTGGAGATAGATGCTTTCCTTCCAATCTGATATACTACTGGTGTATAATGTAATTTTATTTCATTGAACTAATATGCTATATTGATATTCTGTATAGTGTAGTATCTTTGTACTTAATTATGGCTTCTTCCTGCAGGAAGTCTTTTTCAATTGTCAAGAAAAGATAATTTATACCATTTTAGACTTGAAAAATATATAAATAACGATGCTGAAAGTTTTATAATTTGATTTAGGCATATGTAGCCAATTTATTATCATTTTTATTTTGAAATTGTAATTTCTTGCGCATACTTTTAATCAATGTCTTATTTAAGCCATCTTTTTAAAATCACAATTAATTTCTTTAATTCTATTATCTGAAAATTACACGTAATGCAATGAAAATCAATGAAATATTTACTTTCAAGAAGATCAATAATTTTAAAATAAAGTATTTAAAAACACTAGATATATACAATATAATTGACAAAAATTCTTTTATATATTCTAATGACAACGTGTAACAATATCATCAGATCCATAGAAGCGTGCGCATGCATCTCACTCAGTGCATCTACTAGTTTTAAAATAATTTGACAGAAGAGGAATACAATACGGACTGTAAGCTTAGATTATAGAATATATACAGAGTAACAATTTCTCAATGCATTACTTTTTTTAAAAAAAAAAAAACAACCATCTTCATAAGCTCTCGAAGACGTCCCCAGAGTAAAATTCTTACGCAAAGGTGTGCTGACCAATTAAGCATCTATCAAAATTCGAGACTTGTCTGATCGTCATAACACATAGCTAGAACAAACGAATATGTATTTACCGTCTACAAATTGATATTTGGTTGTTATTTATATTTTTATATATATAATTTGGATAAATGGTTGCATAAAAGCTTTTCTCCTGATTGATTGATTTCAATTGTTGGAGGACGTCCAGGACGGGCATTTGGTCTAGTGGTATGATTCTCGCTTAGGGTGCGAGAGGTCCCGAGTTCAATTCTCGGAATGCCCCCATGTGTAATTATAAATTTATTTTCCCATATGTTTTCATCCACAAGAACAAGCGCACAGCCACCACGAATTTCACCGTATTGCATAGCTCAAGAATTGACGAAGTCCAACTAGAAAACCTTAAACCCACCACATACCATGAAGTACACGCTATTGAATTTGAATTACCATCACCATTGAGAGATTAAAATAGAGCAATTAGCATGCTGATCACTGCTCGGTGCTTTCTATAATTCCTAGACCAAGTTACAAAAAATGAAGCCTGCGCCTGACGAATTAATTTTCATCACGCCAAAAAATCATTGATAAGAACTTAGACAGCAAAATAAGCACAAATACTAGAATACTTATTACATGTTCACATAGAAGAACTCTACAATCAGCAGCGCGTAAATTGCAATAGAAAGTCACAAAAGTATAATAAAACTAACACTTGTATTAATCACCAGCAGAACAAAGGTAACACATAGCTAGACAGACACCAACAACCTTAACAAGTTCACAATTTGCATCCAAAGAGGCAGTAATTCTGGAAACGAGAGAGCATCAGAAACAAGCAATCAGATATCCCCAGCACCAACACCACCACGGAGCCTAAGAACAAGATGAAGCGTAGACTCCTTCTGAATATTATAATCAGCGAGGGTTCGTCCGTCCTCGAGCTGCTTCCCGGCGAAGATGAGACGCTGCTGATCCGGCGGGATTCCCTCCTTGTCCTGTATCTTCGCCTTCACGTTATCGATCGTATCAGAACTCTCCACCTCCAACGTAATCGTCTTCCCCGTCAGCGTCTTCACGAAGATCTGCATCCCTCCGCGCAGCCGAAGCACCAGATGCAGCGTCGACTCCTTCTGGATATTGTAATCGGCGAGGGTCCTCCCGTCCTCGAGCTGTTTTCCGGCGAAGATGAGGCGCTGCTGATCGGGAGGGATGCCTTCCTTATCCTGTATCTTCGCTTTCACGTTGTCGATGGTGTCGGAGGATTCGACTTCGAGGGTGATGGTTTTGCCGGTTAGGGTTTTGACGAAGATCTGCATGCCGCCGCGGAGGCGGAGGACGAGATGGAGCGTGGACTCCTTCTGGATGTTGTAATCGGCGAGGGTGCGGCCGTCCTCCAGCTGTTTTCCAGCGAAGATGAGGCGCTGCTGGTCCGGCGGGATGCCTTCTTTGTCCTGGATTTTTGCTTTGACGTTGTCGATGGTGTCGGAGGATTCAACCTCCAGGGTGATGGTCTTGCCGGTTAGGGTTTTCACGAAGATCTGCATGGTTTGCTGCGATGAGAGGGATTGGAAATTTCTATTAGGATCGTGAGAGATTTTGGGAATCTGAGACTGAATTCGAATTGGGATGGAGATGAAGGAAAAGGGAGGGTTGTTTATATAGCTTTGGGACAGAAGATTCTAGAGGGATGGGGAATTGTGACGAAGGAAGAAAGAAGGAAGGAAGTGTGGCGATTGTTGAAGGGTAATTGAGGTATTGTGAGTGACGGCTCTAGAATATTCTAACTTGTAGCTCAATAGTCTGACTTTGACTACGGACCGCCTCATCTCACTCATTTCTCTTATTATCGGTGAAAGGTCGACGCTCCAGAGTCGACTGTTTATCTATCTCCGCCTGCCTTGACAGCTGAAATTTTTTTTTTCTTCTTAATTTTAGATGGTTAAATTATCATAATTTACATCTTAAGGCTCTCTTTTTATATTTTCTCTTCGAATAAAAAGGTGGGAAGATAGCATAGTATGTTTATTATCTTTTTCTACGTTGAGTTTTTTTTTTTTTTGTTAATTTAAATATTATTTTAATAACACAAATCAAATATCTACTATATGTATTAAACTTGACAAATTATAAAATGAAAATTATTCGAAGTGTAGCTCAAAAAAGTTTAATTATAACTTCAATTATTTGAATGATTAAATAGATCATACACAGTCGATATAAAGTATTATAGATTTAATTTTTATGTATTATCAACGTAAAAAATGATTTATACATATATCCAATTATGTATTATTAAAAATATTTGACCCAATTACCATCTTAAAAGTCTTACGGATAAAAATATCTAATTAAATGATGGCATAAAAACTCTTACACTGATAATGTATCAAAATTAATCTAAAAAATTATTATAAAAAAATTTAATTTATATATACATAAATATCTAATCATATATTATTATATTAGTAAAATTATTTGACTCAATCATTCACTACCTTAAATATCTTACAAACACAACTATCTAATTGGATGATAGTATAAAACTCTTTTACATTACATGTAGAGTTATTAAAAATAATTTTAAGAATTTAATTTTGATTCATTGTCAATGTAAGAAAATTTTACATAGAAATCTAATCATACGTTATTATATCAGCAAAGGTATTTGATCTAATCACTTACCACCTTAAAAGTTTTATAAATACAAGCAGATAATTCGATAATAATTTAATTTTACACTATTAATATATCAAAATTAATATCTAATTTTGAACCAAGAGTAATATATAAGTAAAATACTCCTCAATAATGTAAAATTATACTCTGATTTTTTAAAATTACTGATACTCTTATTCTATTTACTATTATATTATTTGACTAATATTCTTGTTTTGTTTACTATTAACTGACTTGACTAATGTAAAGGCGTTATCAAAATTAAAATCGTATTTTATTTTATCATCATCGAATATCTAGCTTGTAAGTGACTCCAAAATTAAACTCTAGTTTCGTATTTTTTGTCGTTAGGCAGTGATACTTCATTCTTTGCCATTTCAGTTCTTCTCGCAACAGCACAGGAAGTTAACTACGCCTTCAATGAACTATTCAAATTTGAGGGAATAAGAAAAAATTTGTTCCCAATCCATCATCGGACTACTTTGTTGGAGAGAGATAAAAACAAGTTTTCCCCCCAAAAAGCAAGCTAAATGGATTATTGGGTGTGGCCATTATAATTTTAAAATTACTGGACCCTCACCATACCCTGTTTTAGGTGAGAATCCTAATCCATTAGAAAGCCATACATAATGATTTTAAGGCTTCACGTAATTGAGATCGAAGCCTAAAAAACAAATGCATTGACATAGAGTAGCATTCCTGTTACATCTCCAAACGGAAGTTTGTTTCCTCCATTTTGAGGAATGTTCAAATATATATACAAAATGAGATTTAATTAAACTACAGCAGAACGAATAAGTTATTTATCCTTTGTATCCTCAGGCAAAGCAGAAGCTTTGCAGATAGGACATAGTTTCTTCATAGATAACCACTTTTTAATGCAGCTCACATGGTAGTCATGTCCACATGTTTTAAGCGTCCCAACATCATCCATGTCCTTGTACTCTTCCTGTAATTTTCAATGAAGACTAGTAAGCACCTGATAATCCTGATCAGTGTCTTCCAAATACATCTAAATTGTTTATTATAAATGAAAGAAGGAAAACATACGAGACAGATAACACAGGTTCCTTCGTCTTGGCTTTGCTCAGATGAACAATATATTGTTTCTGTCAAACACTTGGAAAACATATCCTCGGATAATCCTGTATTCACATGGCCAATCCTCTCACCAAGCGCAAGTAGTTCCTGGTCATGCCAATCATGAAAATAATGTGAAAATTTGAGAGTACGTAATACTAATTGTAACCCAAGAAACAATAATAAATTAATAATCACCTCATAGCTCATGTTGTCTATGTCCATCCTCATCTCTCTGTGCTGATCATGCATATTCCTAGAACCATACAGTGATGCACGCTCAACAACCATGAAACCCTGCAAAACAAAATTTTAGCTTGCCACTGCTAGTTAAAAAAAAAAAAAAAAAAAAAAAAAAAAAAAAAAAAAAAACTAATATGCTTAAAATTTTTCCACATCACAAAAGAATATATTAAATATGCACATAAACCAAGCATCCCTATTTGTGATTAAACTAAACCAACCATCCCTAGTTGTGATTAAACACAGGCAAACACATTAGAAGAGGTGTTCCAAATTCCAATCATTACACAGATCCACCCTTCTGTTAAACTGACACACAAATATAGTTACCCGGAATACCGATAAATACCTCAGAGGAAAATCGATCATGGAGACCAACCTCATCAGCCAATGATCGATATCTATCACTAGATATTCTTGACCTTCCGTTTCTATCACCATTCCGCCAGCCAATGGTGGTCAACGGCCTTGGATGTCTAGAAGAGTAACTTTCAGCTACCATAGGCAAACCATCATCTGAAGGTGTCACATGTCCCAAGCGCAAGCCCGAAGAAGCCCTAAAACCTGGAGCGGATCTCTGAGAATAGTTACTTCTAACTCCTCTAGCAGTCTGAGTTGGATTATTATGAAAAATTTGAGGAGCAACAGGATTTCTGCTTGTACCAAATTCATGTTGGAAACCTCCAACATCCACAGAAGCATTACTAGCAGTAGCACCACTTCCAACAAGGAAGTGACTTGTTTCAAGATTAAAAGCACTTGCATCTGCATTTTAAGACAGATTTTTCAGATACAAAACAGAAGACCAAGGATAACAGAATAAGTATGTTCCGACACAAATCATTACCAAGTATTAACTACAAACTTACCTGATAATAATACCCTTCCATGAGCAGTGGATGTGCTCATTTGGCTCCAATCCCTTGTCAAAGTGCTAGAAGTCTGACTGGAAAGATCCACCATGCTAGAATGGTCGACAGGTGGGACAGCAGAGTAGGAGTTGTGTGAATGATTACTTGATAAATGGGTTCTAGCCAGATTGGATTCCAGGTCAAGTGCAGAACGACTCCTCACATTCCTTAAAGAACCCTCACCCCTTATTGAAAGGCCACCACCACCTCTGAATGTGGGTGTCATAGCAACATGATCCCAAGGCATATACTGAGAATCCATATTTGGCTTCTCTGGCCGTAATTCTGAAGATATAGAAAGATCAGTTGAACTCCCAGCATTGAAGTATCTGCTTGAACTACCTCTCTCACAAACTGGAGGAATTCCAGGGCTCTTTCGCTTGTGAGGCCCTCGCCCACTTCCCATTGTAAGATCAACAAAACCACCATCAACATGAAATGCCTGTCTGTCATAATTGGAAGAAGAAGGGTGGTGAGCATAATTTTCAGACACAGCAAAGAAAGCTCCAGCAGTTGCTGAATGTGTAAAATGATCACTGGAAGAGCCTGATGCATCCGATTGGTGAGGAGGTACTTCAATGTTGAGACTTGAGGATGTGTAACCATTTGACCTTGTGGCGGAGTTCCAATGAGAGGGGAAAGAAATGCTATCTATAGACATGTTTTCCACAGGATATATAAAGGAACCATTCTCTGAAGTGCTAGTCCTACCTGCAAAAGAGATCCATCTGATATAAGTGATCCGGTGCTTATGTAAACAAGGAAGTTATTTACCATTAAAAAAAAGGTTTAAATATATTTTTAGTCCCTATAAATATAGGTCTTTTGGTTTTGGTCCCTCTTAAATTTTTGTTTTGGTTTTGGTCCCTTCTCTTTCCTTTTTTCATTTTTGGTCCCTATCCTTCTAAATTTTGGTTCATATAAATATATTAGAATATGCATTTTAGTCCTTACAAATATTAAAAATTTTATTTTTAATCCTTATAAGTATTTTAATAATCTTCTTTTGGTCCTCATAAATATCACCACTTAACACTAAATGCAAATGACAATGACTAAAAACCTAACGATGGAAAAAAGGACTGAAACCAAAGCAAAAGTTTTAGAAGAACCAAAACCAAAACGATCCATATTTATAAGGACTAAAAATATATTTAAGCCACAAAAAAGTAGCACATGAACCAAAATACAAGTGGATGTGAGGCATATAGATTTAACATTACCAAGGTGTACATAATGTTGATCAGGATGCATATGATTCCAATTCTGATCAGGCTCACCCTCAAACATTGGAGGTGCACCATATATCTGTCTATGCCCCATAACTGCCACTTGCAATCTCAGGTATCAAAATAGACAGTGTAATTAAGTCGGATCTGCAAATAACTCACAACCTGCAAGGCAAAAGAGCATCTGTAGAATTCAATATCAAAAGCGAAAGTTAATTCAAAACATTCAAGCAATGCAGCTTCTAAGCCACAATAACACTTGTAAGAGACCAAAGCTTTAACATGAATGCCGTGTATGAAATAATAACACATTAAAACCAAAAAAGAAAAATTGTTATTAAATATTTAATTGCAGCTAAACTAATTCTAGATACACAATGACCACATCTTGGGACTTGATTGTCCAGCTGTCAAGAAACATAACCAAATGTCCAAGGAGTAAACCAGAAGTAGATAGTTGATATATGAGCTAATTGGATATTGAGATTATGTGTTTCATTAGCCAAGAGAACAATACTCAGAGTGGATTAATGTCTACAATATTGTTCCAATGACACCAACAAAAGTGGCATGAAAAATGAAAGTTATAACCTAGGAGAGTTAAAATGCCATCAATAGGCATGCATGATTGAAAAATTGAAGCATAAATAGCAGTCATAGAACTTGACCAAAGGGGAGGATCACACTACTGGCAATTATTTCTAAAGGAGAGTAGGAAATCTATGCTGAAGATCATTAAAGTTAGGGAATTCACAATCGAACTGCAGAACTAGCCTGTGAAACACTAAACACTTCCCACTCATGGCCTCCATAACCATAATAAATTACCAACAGCCCCATAAGTCCACTCACATGAAGCCATTTACTCATGCCTCTCTCCACTGATATGGGAAGAGCAGCTTCTAGTCTGAGGCAAGAAAACAAAGATGAGGGAAAAAGTGAACACAAAGAAGAAAAAAAGATATTGTTGAGATTTAAATTAGATGATGGATCCTCACTCCAGCTTATCCTGAATGGCAGCAAGAGTTCAGATTTGACTTGATAAAAAGAGGAAGGATTGGAAAATAGGATGACTATCGCAACAGATATTACCTGGGCTAGTTATAGCAAGTGTTAGAAGGTGTTAGCATTTTCTAATATTTTCCTGCACTTAAAAAAGAGAATCAACTATGCACAGGTATCAAGAGCATAAGGGGAAACAATCCTATATGTTCCTTCTAATCAGCAGACGAGACAAGACCAAAGAAACACAGATAAATGATGCAAATCATGTGTACCAGCAATAAAACAAGCAAAAAACTATAAAGCAATTTACAGTGATGTTTTGTTGAAGAAAAGTGCAAAAGAGCGGGAATATAGTAATAAAAACATGCAGAAAAAGAGTCTGAAAAAATTTGTTAACTATTAGAAGGAACTTTTACTACAAAGAAAAAATAGAACAAAATAATATAGTGGCACAGCAGTGTATAAAACACTGGCATTTTTATCTTTTTGATAAAATATACTAAACACCAGCATTGAGATGCATGCGTGCGTGCGTGTGTGTGTGTGTGTGTGTGTGTGTGTGTGTTACATTAAAATAGGAAAATATAAAATCCCATTATGAGCAGGAGATTCAAAAGAATCAAAACATAGCTTCCTTGGAGAGGGCACAGAAGGCTTCAGAAAATCCATTACCTTTAATTATTATGATAAATCAAATCAACTGGTTAACAGAAAGCTTGCACAACTAAATATCAACATGTGTACTTCAAGATTTTGATAATCTGCCGTTGAAGATCAGCGGTATGTTTGGCTTTGCTTGATTTTTAAACATAAATAACTTTTGCAAAAGCTCAATCTTGATTGCGCATTTTGATTATAAGCTTTTCGGAACACAAAAAAAAACTAATCCAAATACACTACAAAGGCTATAAGAACTCACCTAAAGGTGAAACATTATTGAAACCAGTAAATGTCAGAAAATAATATGGATTTGACTGGCCTTTCAGTTAACATTTATTTTCATATTTTTCTACAATCTAAACACCAAATGGTATCTGAACATCATGACAGACAATCAGTAAAATATATACTTTCAGAATGTAGTTTCTTCAATGTTAAAATCATTTTGTAAATAATACATTCTTTTGATCAAAACCCATTTATATTCATGTTCATCTTTGAAGCTATATCTATGTGGCAAATTGGCTTTACATAAAAAAGATTGAAATTTTCAAATAAGTATAAAAGCTTTGAACACAATAGTATGACTATCTCCACAAAGAAATTTGCCTTTTACAAGAATATTGACAATCAAACAAGTCCCCCCCCCCCCCAAAAAAAAAAAGAATCCAATTCTAATAAATTCTCTTCACAATCAAAAACAATCATTTATCCTGTTAAGAGTGTCCATTGCCCAATTAAGGCATGACAATTAAAAATTCACATGTATAGGATTGAACGTGGAAGAAAAAATATTTCCACCCCCCTAACTACGGAAAGCAAAAGGCAGAGCGCCCTGCAATCTGGTTCTACTCTCAACACCTTGACACTAGTTTCACTTCATTCCTCAACTGTTGGGACCATAAGTGAAGATCATTACCAACTCACAGGCCCACATCGAAATAAAGTATCATCCGGCACTACACCAATCCCAGCCAAGAATTGTTGCATTATTGGAGAAACCAACTTTTGGCAGAATCAGAAGCTGCACTAACATAAAGGGCCGTCTATGTCAATTGAGGGTGGATGCACAGCACTACAGAAGTCTCCATCAATTCATGGACTAACGGTACAAAATTGCAGTCTGCATATTGCAGTAAATATTCTATGAAAACTGTACCGCTAAACTCATTATACCAGCCCCCACAAAATAGCACAAACTCCATAGCAGTTATCATAAATGTCAGATTCTGAGCCAAGAGAACAATAAGAACTTGACTAGAGCATTGAGAAGTCACAGGGAAAGATAGTACTGAGGTTTACCAGCATCCATATCTCAGCACCTCAAAGCATCAATAAAAACTATAAAAATGATGACTTGACCCTCCCTAGATTTCCCTGTAATAGTCCACACCAACATCTTGTGTCACTAAACATTGGATGTGACACATCTATTGCCACAATATCCTCAGCATAATTGCTAGGCCATTTCATGTAAAACAAGCACCCAATCCTAGGAGATGTATGACCTTGATCTAAAGGACACATTCCAGTTGTGCGGGACCTATGCAATTCTTCCAATTAACAGAGATGCTTTGGTACAATATACTTTCTTCTTCCTACATGAAAGTTGGCTTATGACACTCCATAACAGCGGCATACAGGCTAATAAATCCTGAGAAAACAGAAATTCCCCAAGTCATCAGTTCTATAGTCACCCTGTTAATCCAAGACTCACAAGGTCCTGCAACACCATCTGCAGTTCAGACAATGAGGTGGAATAGACCAAATGAAGATTTCACCCACTTCCATAGCCTGTACAAGGCAAATGCGAAGGCAAAAGCAGCTTTTGCCAACAATAATAATAACTTTTTAATGCATAAACCCAATGGTATAAGGGCACTTATGACTGGAACTTTCTGAGAAGATCTATGAAGAGTAATTTATTATAAAAGCAAGTGGGGAAAAGAAAGAATGAAGGAGAATTTCCAATGAAAGCACACCTCACCGGCACTTGCAGTTTTAATCGTATAAAATACACCAACAGCACCAAGAAACCTGCATAATGAAAAAAACCCATCTAAACCTAATTGATTCTAAGGAAATCTAAGAAAAAAACATACCAATAATGTCTGCCAGTGCGTCCAACGTACAAAATTATAGTGCTTGATAAAAAATTAGTATTTAGAGCATGAACTTAAATTGCTAAGTCATAAAACCAATATACTGGAAGTCTGGAACAGCATTCCTATGATCCACATATGAAGACAAACAAATATGCAAGTGACAAAGACTGGGATAAGATTTTTCCTTTCTCTTACACAAGCCAAGGGAAAAAGTCCTAACCAAGTATGAACTACATACAAGGAAATTATGCATATTCTGTAGCATTAACAAGAATACTCAAATTTTATAATAGTTCATTGGTTTTTCACTTCTGCTACGCAGAGATATTATATTAACTAAGTACACTTTCTGTAAAGTCTATCCATCAACCAAGCAAAAGCAGGCAAAAACAGGTAATTTATATAGCATTTCTAATTAGCACTATATAACTAGATGTAATTTCCCATCAAAATATCAGCAGTAACAGAATCCATTGCCACAACAAGACGACTCATTTAGGAGAAACCACAAAAGAACATACAGAAGAGGGGATAACAACGAGGAGAAACAGAACTAAAAGCTTATGAGGAGGAGTTCCAAGTCACATGATTTCCTAAAACAAGAGAGAATGGGTTTGTGCACACAGAAAGGAGATACACCTGAAAAACCAATCATCGCGTTACACCACCACATTTGACCGATACACAGATTTTTATTCTTTTGGAAAAAAAAAGAAGTGAATATATAAATGTTAAGGTGAAACATATCGAATATGGAGTCTGATGGTGATTTTTGAACCATTCTCACCAACACTTCATACATGTAAGGAACATCAAAACACAAACAAAATCCCAAAAAAAAAAAAAAAAAAAAACAACAACAACAGACCGTGTAATTTCCCAAAAGAAGTCCAAAACTCTGAACCAAACAAACAATCAGATATTCAGGGATACCATCAAAGACCCCAAAAAGAAAAAAAAAGCCAAGCACAACAGATGCACTTCTCCCACAAAAGATTTTTTTTTTTTTCAGAAAAAAAAGCCTAAAAACTAAAAGTCCGGGTTGAAGATGCAGATGATGCATCAGAAACAACCAGGATAAAGATCAGAAGAAAAAAGCTGAAACCGATCATGTGAGAAATTCCAGGTATTCATACCAAAAAATCAACAAAGAGAAACCGAACGATCGTCGATGATTCTCCAACAAAACAGGTAAATACAGGAATAATAATATATATATAATATATATACAGTTGCTAGAAAAAGAGAATCAAGCAGATAAACGTGCCTTGGGAATCGGTGCGGAGCCGATGCCGGTTGAGTAACGATCTTAAACACGCAACATGAAAGAGAGAGAGGGTTTCAGAGGAAGAAGAACAAGAAAAAGACACAGAGAGAGAGAGAGAGAAGAGAGGGTTTGCTGTAAGAACGAGACAATGAAATAAAGCGGTTGTTCGCAGCAATAAGAAATAAGAGGAGGAGAAAATTCCCTTCGCTTCCCTGACCCTGCGCTTCACAATTCTCACCGGCTACCGATACGATCCGTATTATAAATTTCTTTTCCTTCCTTCATTATTACTTGAAAAAAAAAAAATCAAATCCTCGTTATAAAAAATAAAAAATAATAATAAAATCCTTCCCCGTCTAGTATAATAAAAATTCAATTAGTATATATATTTATGTTAAAATTGTATATAAATATTTAATTATATATTATCATATTAATAAAAATATTTCACATATTTACACATTATCTTAAAAATTTTATAAACACTAACGAATGATTGAATTGCATATCAATTAAGTTCTAATAATAATATAATATTCTCAATTTCATTTGCTCTCTTTTTTTCATTTATTTTTCTTTCTCTGTCTTTTTTTTTTATTTTTTTTTTTAACCACAATCACTCACAATGTTTGCGTTTTTGGTGGGTAATGATGTTGGATGCTCTTTTTATAACTCACGTTGCGCTGAAACGCCCATATGATGGCCTGCTCCTGGCGCGACCGTCTTAGAGCCTCGCCGATGGGTGTTGACTACAACCCCAATTTTTTTTTTCTCTGATCAAATTTAAACCTCGCAAAAATTAAAAAAAATATGGTGTGGATTAAATATGTTTTTGTCTTTAAAAGTATAGTAAATTTTAATTTTAGTTTCTATAAAATTTTGAATTTAGTTTTGATTCAAAATTTTTTTTAAATATTCAATTTCAATTTATATTTTTTAAAATTTTGATTCTTATAAATATTTAAGGATATACATTTAATATTTGTAAATATTAAAAATTTTACTTTTAATTTTTATAATTTTTTTATTCTTATAAATATTATCACTTAATAATTGAGTTAATATAATTGGAACTAGAATCAAACATTTAAAAAAAATTGAATCAAAACAATACTAAAAATTTTATAAAGATCAAAATTGAAATTTATTATATTTATAGAAACTAAAGATATATTTAAATTTTTTTATATAAGTCGAGCGCGGCTTCTGGAGAAGGTTTTATATGTGTATTTATTATTATGATTATTATTATTATTAACTGGTGTATTTGTTTTGTTGAGTATCATGCAATTAGTATTGGCATTATTTATATTGATTGATATGTATTTTTACAATTTTTTAATGAAAAATTTACACTTTATGATTTTTATTAAAAAAATTCTACATTATGACGATGGAAAGAGAATTTCTTAAATATATTAATTTAAAAATATACTAATTTTACAAAGCAGCAATTATTAGAGATTGAAGGAAATATGATGAAAAAAGTATAATAATAAACAATCCAAATTTTGAATTTTTTATAATAAGGTCATAACCATTACTTTTTTTTGTAAGTAAAAATTTAGTGAATTTGGCGTCGGCCATTCTATTAAAGTTAAGTTGTGGCCCGAATTCAAAAGGCACTTATAGGATTCTATTGATAATCAAAATATATGCCTAGCAAAATTACGACACATGGCATAGTTTTGATCAGATATTAGCATTAGAAGCTTAAAGTGCCATTTATCATGAGTTTATAAACTTTGTTTTATCTTTATATACTACATTGAATTGATGGATCGATTTCAATAAAATCTCATGTTTTTATAACAGAAAATCTCCCTTTTATCAGTGGCTTATATAATTTTTGGAGGGGGTTGCAGTTACTACAACTAATCATAAAAGCTTCATACGCAAATCTATATATTATAACAATCTTTTACTAAGTGAACACAGAAAATAACTTGAAAGATTTTGTATTTTGTACAAAGAATTATTTGTGTGTCATTGGTTACATGAAAGGATATCTCTTTTAAAATTGGCAGAGGAAATTAACTTGCACACACTATTTAACCGTGACAATATAGTGTTTTGATTTGATATATTCATCATTTGATTGTGCTTAATTGCCTATGATAACAGCCAGCTATCTCTCCACTGGTATGGAATGTGCGCCAATTTAAAAACAATTAAATACAATTTTGTTATAATAAACTATTTTATTATTAAGTGAATAGAAACATAAGACTTCAAAAGTTAAGTCGGAGTTACTTTAAAAAAATTAATCAGAATGATAAGTAAATTTGAGTTTAGTGATTTAGAAATTTTTATAATATTAAAATATGTAAAAGAACACATGTGAAGGGTAGCAGTTTTAGTATCCCAAGTAATTATTAATTGTAAACTAAATAATGAAGGGAAAACTCATGAAATCTTAAAAAAAAAATTTAAATTTAAATATTTTATTAAAACTTCTAAATTTATATAATATTTCATGCCAATGTATTTATCGGGAAGAAAAAAAAATCAAATATAAACATACCTATTCAGAAAATTATGAATGAATAGGAGAAGGGGTAGCGTGCTATTGCGGCCTTCACTTTCTCGCCTTAATCTACATTGACACAATACAATTTACTGAATAATTTTACATACATTGACACAATTCAATTTAACTTTTACATAAATTATTATTATTATTATTATTTTGAGAGATGTGCATGTGAGACTTACGAAGACAATTACTACGGACAATGACTTTTGTTATTACCTCATATGGTAACCGTAACAATTAATTTGTGCATACAAGCTAGCTTGTATCCAAGGAAACGTATTAAGAGTATATAATATATAGTTTGTGAGGATAATATTATTAATAAGGTGTGACGCTTATTTATAAATTACAAGCCAGGTATATAAAAACAAAATATTAAAAGGAAATTATGCCGACAAAAAGTATAATTGATCAATGGAAATTATTTATGCATTAAGCGTGATTTTTTAGGAATGAAGAATATTCATGCACCACGTGGACCTCATGTTGAATCCATAATTAACATTTCTCTTCGAAATTATATATGGTTGAAGTAAACGAGAGTGGAAGTTTATGCTTGCGGGTTTTGAGTTACTGGGGCTGCCTTCCCTCACAATGATCGACGCGTTCTTTGGCTGAGGATTTATTAGGGCCATGGCATGTCAACACAACCCTTTGTCTCTTATTCAATTTTTCCAAGTATTTAACTCAGTGAAGTAAAGTCCTGTCCTTTTTTTTTCTTTTCGCCCTTGTCTTTGAATCTTTATGTTAATCAATAATATAATGGAATGGAAAGATGAAGAAACGCAAAATTTGACTTTAAGATGGATGAAAATCAATTCCTGCAAGGCCAGAGGGGGTGGATATGAATGAATAATGTACAATGCACCGAGAGGAAAAAAGTGAGATAAAAAAGGGCCATACGTGTGGACAGTGGACCTAGCCTCACCAAGAACAGTCCATCAACGAGAGCATATCCTTTTGGTTAGGCTTGGCTAATACCTCAATTGACAATTTTTATAAGCAGCACTAATTCATTAGGTCCCCACTTGCTTTGACATCTGCGAATTTGCAATGTGGTTAGTGGTACAGGAATTTAGATGATCAAACAAATAGCTAGGGTGACATGCTTGACCATAACAATTTCAACCAAGCATCTTAACACAACAAAGATGATGCATGTTTCACTTCCTTTTCATCCATTGAAAAGAACAAATGCCTTTTATTTTTTTGTGGTTATGATAGCCTTTAGATCATTAATTGTTTATCTTTGTATTTCTCGGTGGGTGGAGTATTTTATTGACCCACATCCTAACCCATTTTTGGCATTATCTGTAGGGCTTGCACAAACACATTAAAAATTATGTGTAGCTGCACAGTTTATAAGAAACTTGTGTGTGTAAACCAATTGAAAGAATCACAGATGTGTTCAACAAGGAATTCAAACCTAAATCACATAACTATGTATAATCAAATATATTCAACATATCCTAATTCATATAATCTAATTTTAATACTTAACGTAAGCAACAAAGCAGCAATTATATCATCCGTGAATTAATATATGAATTCAGAATACAACCTACTTGTTAAACCAATATGCAAGCTTATAATAAATAGATCATTTAAATTAATAAGCGTGTTTAAATTTATCTCGTATAAACTATGCATTAAACTTAACAAAAAACCCCAAAAATAGTCAATTAAAGTCCGCAATAATTATTGGGTAATTCTAACAATACTAATACTTTCAGGTTAAATATATTTTTAGTCTATTTAAATATTTGATTTTTCATATTTGATCTCTCAAAAGTTTTTTACTTGGTTTTGGTCTCTTATTTTTAAGACGTTATCAATATTAGTCTCTGCCATTAACTGAGTGCTATTAAGTGCTGACATAATAACATAAAAATCTAATCAGTATTAATACATGTGAAACTCTTATGTTACCATATCAATACTTAACAACACTTAATTGATGGCAATGACTAATATTGATAATATCTAAAAAATAAGGGACCAAAATCAAGCAAAAAACTTTTGAGAAAACGAATTTAAAAAATCAAATATTCAGAGGAAATAAAATATTTTTAAGCCTACTTTTTATTTTGATATTCTAAAGGCGTTCTAAGTGGCTGTCTTCTCAAGCAGTACGGATAGAGTTTTTAGTCCTTTTCGTGTACATGTTTGGCCGCCCATCGATAAGAAACTCCATGAAGAAATTAAGACAAACGAAAGGTCTTCCACTACGGTTACAAAGGAAAAATCAAGTTGTTCCTTTTTTTTCCGATACAAATCAAATGCTCTGACGCACTAACAAGTGACAAGTAGAACAAGATAAACCAAAGATCCCAGAGAAACAAAACATCAGGTTGTGCGACATACAAAATAGCCCACATATACAGAAATACACCAAAAAAAGAAGCCCACCTTACATTTGCCGAATGATGGCATTAAGACCAAAAAAGAAAAGGTCATCACCACCCAAAAAGGAAAAACCAAAAAAAGGTGCAAAAATTAAAATTTATTGAGAAGGGGCTATTTTTTTTTTACATGAAAAATGGGGCAAATTTATGTTCACCGTGACGTGCAAAATTAATTGTTGTTGTTATTATTATTATTATTATTTTATTTTATTTTTATCGTCCATAAACAAGTTATTAATCAATTATCTTACATTCCTTGTGTCTAATTTAACTCATGTTTTGTTTTCTTATTTCTTTAGGTTAATCTTACTGACATAGCAAATATATTGTGATAAGTGAGACCAAAATGTATTTAATTTCAATGTTGTATGAATAAGTAAAACTGCGGGCTGTAACCAGTATGTACATTTTTTTCTAACACAATCTGTAAACATTTTATTATACACATTAAAAAAATATATAACATCTCAGTTTAATCTTCGAGAAATAGATCAACTCAAATTATGAGAACATAATAAATGTTTTAAAATTATAATAATGAACTACCAGTTTTCATGCATGATGTCGTTCAGTTTGAGTTACTTCAATCTTTCAACTTTTTATTAAAAAAATGATAGATATTTTTTTAAAAAATTAATGAATTAATATTTTAGATATACGTAGTTGCCTTAATTTATTGTTTATTTATATCTACTGCCTTTAATTACTATCCTCAGCCATTGCGTTTATTTCGATGCCAGGCATGCAAAGGTTGGGAAAAGCAAGGATGCTATTACCTCTCTTCTTCATCTTGTGGATGAGGATAGAAAATAGGTTCTTAATTGAGCTCTCATGTCTGAGAATTATTGCATGACCTTGATCAGTCTGTGTGGCTATTTTAGCTATTTATGTGTCAAAATGTTTTAAAAAAATATTTATGTCAAATTTATTGGATACATCGAAAATTTTGTATTCTTCGTCAAAATCTACTTTTATC
Organism: Pterocarpus santalinus; assembly: GCA_031439595.1. NCBI lineage: Eukaryota > Viridiplantae > Streptophyta > Magnoliopsida > Fabales > Fabaceae > Pterocarpus > Pterocarpus santalinus. The sequence goes on from CM062532.1 coordinate 69,304,226, forward strand.
TAGTCTCCTGTGGCAATGTGTCAATCTTACAGTGAATTTTTTTTTTTTGGGGGTCAATCTTACCATGAGTTATGTTACTTTCTTTGTCCCTACTTAATATATGAGGATCCATCATCTCCATTAACCCATACTTCAGAAGTGATTGGTGCGGTGATAAATTAAAAATGAGTGGATTCCGAGCATCCCATGCATTATAATTGTCAGGACAAGATTAAATTTAACGCTTAAATTTGGGTTGGTGTTTTGTCCAATTCCATCCTGAAAAATAAGAAATAGTTAAATAACCATTGTAATTTATTTCTTATAAGTAAAAATGGTGACATATAAGAACATCAATAAATTGTGACTCCCCATAACCCCCAACAATTTTTCCAATTGATCACACAAACATATGCATTTCGATCCCTTTCAAGAATACTATTTGTTGTACCTTGGTGTTGCTGAAGTTTTTAGACAGATTAATTGGTGCAAGTCTGCAAGACCATAATGAGGTTGAGAGCACGCATCATGTTGGCTATGGACTCGTTCAAACATGTTAGCTCAGCAATTGCTGCACGATCAATGGGGAGCTAGGAAGGTAAAGGAAAGGGGGTGGACCATAGCGCTAAATTCTATCCTCCTCTATCAAGAAAGAAATTCATACTCCATATATGTCTTATAATCACAAATTTAATTTTTTATTATATTTTCTCTTTTTTACTTTTAATCATTGTGCAGTTAATATTCATGTGGAGTACAAAAAAGCATTTACTCCATAGAGTGTTTAAAAATTTTCCAAACCAAACCATCTCAATGAGGCCCTCCGTCCCCATCAGCTAGCTAGGGATGTCACCCGCGCAAGGCGGGGGCTGGGAGTGCCTCCCCATGACCTCAAACTCACTCGACCCCTGTCCCCGATCCCAGACATGGAAGATTTTTTTTCCCCATCCTCGCAAGTCCTTGTGGGGATCCCCAGAAAATGCCAAAAAAATTGAAAAAGAGTCTGAGGCTGAGGTGCTGTAAGATTGAAGGAGAAGTAAAGACTAAGACGTTTTAATGCTGGAAACGTGATCTGCAGCAGCTGTTGCTAGCGTCGCCATTGTGAGGCTGAGGTTATTGCAGTGTCATGAGGTTGAGGGTTAAGGGCAACAACATGATATCTGCGAAGAAGAAGTAGAACTATAGAAGAGAGTTGAAGGCTGAGGGTGAAGGTTTTGTGGTTGCGGAATGCGAAGAAGAAGCAGAATTGTAGAAGAGAAGGGGTCAAGAGAACGACGCTACGTAGGATGTTATGTTGCAAAAGAGAGAATGAATCACATGACTTAGGGTTAGAACAATTTTTAATTATTAAATAAAATAAGTAGGTCTGAAATGTCATAAAAATATAGGTATATATCTATATAGTAAATAGCCATTAAAGATAATATGGTCTTTTCATATATGTGGGGTTTTCACAGGGCAGAGAGGGTGATCCCCGCCTCCATCTCCGTGGGGGAAAAATCCCCGACCGCGGGCCCCGAATGGGGCAGTCCCTACAGGGATCTCTGCTAGGTTGGGATTTTTGACATCCCTAAGTTAGCTAGCATTATTGTCAAAGTGAATGTATGTTGATGGTTGGATCATGACTCTAGTTAAAAAATTGGTGTTATGATCTTTGTTTCAAAATCCTGTGCAATTGGAAGTTGATGTACGAGATGTTGCACTCTGATCTTCAAACGACTTTGGACTTTAGGTTTTAGGAGGTGACGTGATAATTGAGAGTGATTGCTAACAGGTACCTGCAAGCTTGAATTCTTCAATTACAAATTTCTCTTAATCCTTGTTTGTATATTTAACAATAAATGAAATAAAATGGAATGTAATAAAATTATATATATATATATAAAGTGAAATAGGATACAATAAAATATCAGTTTAATTACTCACATTTGATTCATTCAAGTAGTTAGACATTAATTTTAATTTTCTTTTGGTAAAATTTTAGTGTAAGTCTTGAAAATAAAAAATACTAATGTTATGAGAGCTTTATTTTTATAGTGAGCCAACCTAAATTGAACCAAATTATCTAGATTTAATAAACTTCAAATATTAATAATTTAGAAAAAAATAACTTTATTTTATCATTTAAATGTTAAAAGATAGAATTTTTTTTTTCACTCTAATCTTTAAAAATACAATAAGAAGGAATGAAATATTAAAAAATAAACTTCTATTTTGATACTTAAAAATGTATCTAATATTAATTTAATCCTTAAAAATTGTGTGATATCAAATAAATTCCTAAAAATTAAAATGTGATATCACTTTAGTCTATTTGTCAATAGTGTTATAATAGAAGGGCTAAAGTAATATCATACTTGATTTTGTTTAATACTTTACATTTGAATTTTTAATGACTTATCTAATATCATGCAACTTAAAGGGACCTATTAAATGCTACTAGAAATAATGAAACTTGCCTACACCTTTACTTTGTCAAAATAAAAGGGATTCAAATTGTATAGCATTGTCGCCTTCCCTTAAAAATGAAAGAAAAAGATTGTGAACTAGAAAATAAGTTATATTGAAGGGACTAATATGATATATGTTTTTTTGTCTTTATGGTATTTCTATAAATATTATTGTGAGATTAAACTCTCAAGCATTATCATGATGAAGCCTTTTATTATAAATTTTGAACTTTAATTTTTTTCTTAAATTGCAATTCGTTTATTCGTGCACCTAATTCTTATTGGTATAGCGGCTAATGTGATGGGATATTTTAATCTTCAATTTACCTATTTGAGGTCACACAACTTTTAATAATCAACTTGATATTTTATACATTTTTTCAAAGATCAAAATAAATATTTACTTCATTGAGGACTAATAGAATGCGGTATCATATTTTAATTTTCAATGATTTATTTGATATCAAAACTTTTAAAAATTAAGTTGAAGTTACCTACATTTTTTAGAGATTAAACTGAATGTTTACTCTTTAAAAATTAAATTATTTACTCTCATTTCATTATGTTTTACTTAACTAAAAATAAAAAAATTAAATAAAAATAATTTTTTATTTAATATTATTTTATTATATCATAATTTAAAATATGTAAACAATCACATATAATACCATTTTATTTTATTTCGCTCCATTTCATTATTTTCAATAGATGTAAGTGTGTCCTTAGCTGGGATTTAGTGTTAGATTTACGCCTCGTCAAAAAAAAAAAAAGTGTTAGATTTATGCAAATTAATTAGGCTCATATTCTCTGGTATTTCCTTCATCTTCGGTCAGCGCACACATACTTACTTAAATAATATTTAACTACCATCAAAACAAACATTTTTTTTTCTTTTTTAAAAAAAGGCACAATGCAAAATTTGAGTCATGCTTACTAACGAAGTCAAAGGGTCAAAAAAAAAACAAAAAACGAAGACAGAGAAGTGAGCTCTAAAAAAAAAAAAAAAAAAAAAAAAAGAAGCCTTGCGTTCACAGTTGCTAACAGGCTGGATCGTGCACCAGTCCCGCTTTTCTCTCTCTTTCTCTGAGAATCCCTTCTCAGTTCTTCTCCGGACGGTAACAACGGGATCAAGCTCTTCTGTGCCCACTGAATCGTAACTTCCGAAACCGGTGCCCAGAACTCAAAGATCGGGTTTTGATCTCTCCGAAGAGTGACTAACAACAACAGCATGAGCGTCATCGACATCCTCACCAGAGTCGACTCCATTTGCAAGAAGTACGACAAGTACGACGTCGACAGGCACAAGGACTCCAACATCTCCGGCGACGATGCCTTCGCCAGGCTCTACGCCGTCGTCGACGCTGACATCGACGCCGCGCTTCAGGTCCATACTTTTGATCTCAATCTTCCTCTCTCTACCTTCCTTCAATTTTGCTTGATTCTAACTGAAATTGAGGAAAAATTGAAAATTAGCAACGCTTTGTTGGGAAAAACAAGAGAAATTCACATAGGTGTAGAGTTGGGGGGGAATTTGTGCCCTAATTGGTCGAAAGCTCTGTAATTCGCTTTCTGTGATAATATTACTATCTGGAGTGAATTTTGTGCAGAAAGCAGAAACAGCTTCGAAGGAGAAAGGTAAGGCATCTGCTGTAGCGATCAATGCGGAGATTCGTCGTACCAAGGCTAGGTTGCTGGAGGAGGTCCCCAAGTTGCAGAGGCTAGCTATGAAAAAGGTTGGTTCCTTTTTTTGTAAAAGAAAATATATATTTAGGTTGGAATAATGAATTGCGTTCTATGGATTTGATATCTCTCTTAGCTCTGATTAGTTGAATTCGTGAAGTGTTTTAATTGTGAATTGTCAATAGTCTTGTAGCTGGTGCTTTCAGCTGTATTGAAGTGAAGAACAGTTGGTGATTTAGATTTACCCCAATTACAGCGATCTTGCTAATAATCTGTTAACAGGAAATATAACTTATTTAATCTAATTGAAGAATTGAATTATAAAATTTGACATTTAGAAACAAACAGAGGAAAAGAAAAATCCAACTTTTACTTTTTACTAGTGCACCTATCTATTTGGGAAAAGGGCAGATTTGTTGTTGTTTGACTTGTTTCTGTATGTAGTTCTGGTTATTTAAAAAAAAAAAAAACTGTTTACTTAATCTAATTGGCGTGCTTGTTCTCTTAATTGCTTGATTGTCCTCTCTCTCTTTTTTTTTTTTTTTTAACTTCTTTTCTCACTTAGTAACTTACTGGCAAGTGAATGTTCCAAATTAATGGCATTATATGTTTGTTTAATGCAATGTGCAATGTATACATGCAGGTAAAGGGGCTTTCATCACAAGAATTTGCTGCCCGTAATGATTTGGTTCTTGCATTGCCAGAGAGGATCCAAGCTATCCCAGATGGGACCCCTGCTGCACCCAAACAAACTGGAGGTTGGGCAGCTTCTGCCTCACGTCCTGGAATTAAATTTGATTCTGGTAATTGAAGTTATCCATGTCTCATTCTGATACATTTATATTATTTCATGCATGCTAGGCTAATGGTTTCCAATCTTCATACATTTGCGTGGCTCATGTTAATTACAGATGGGCAAGTTGACGAAGAATACTTCCAACAAACTGAGGAATCAAGTCGATTCAGGCAGGAGTATGAAATGCGTAGAATGAAACAGGCATGTCACTTTTAGCTGTTAGAGTTTCTGGTGTTTTCTTTTGTGTGATATATACGTTGAAGGTTACTCTGGCTATGTTTTCAAATCTAATTATATGAAACTTTTTCAGGATCAAGGTTTGGATGTGATTGCAGAAGGATTGGATACTTTAAAAGACATGGCACATGATATGAATGAGGTAAGATTCGTTATTGTCTTTTTCCTTCCTCAATATGTGTGTGTGATTATTTTCAACTAAGTTCATTGTTTATATGCTTAATGCAGGAACTGGATAGACAAGTTCCTCTGATGGATGAGATTGATACTAAGGTGAGTGTCATCAGTTTCTGCCTGCACCCTGAAGCCTGAAAACTTGGAAATTTTAGTTTTCAAAACTGGAATTAGGAAGTTGAAGTTGATATGACACAATTATTTGTCATCTTTACAGGTGGACAAGGCATCCTCTGACCTTAAGAATACCAACGTTAGACTTAAGGACACAGTGAACCAGGTAATAATCTTTCAGTTGTAGATTTCCATCAACATCAGTGATAGATTTCTTGTTGAACCTCATATGACTTATGGTTTTCATCCAGCTTCGGTCCAGTCGAAACTTCTGTATCGATATTGTTTTGTTGATTATAATTTTGGGAATAGCTGCCTATTTATACAAGTAAGGCTCCTATCTGTTTTCCTGAACTTGCAAACATGTGCCCATCATTTATCTTTCATTCTGAATTTTAAGCCCAGTTAATATTTAAGTTGTACCTAATGTGCCTCCTTTTTGACTGCAAGACTAGAAATTTGAGTGTATGTACTAATACTGCTTGTGTGAGAGACTTGTGATCCATGTTTAATTTTTTTCCCCTCTGAAGATTTAAAGAGTTCAAATTTCATTTGGTGACCTTAAGCTGCATCTTTAGTTTGAAATTAGACGTGTGGTTTCTTAATAAAAGCATTCATCACATATTCCTGTTATGGCTACGCAGCCTTTGCAGAAGACATTAATCTCATAATGTTCCCTCTTTAGTCACGGCCCCTATGCTGCCTTTATTGTCTCTCTACAGTAATCATAAATCTTTCCCCACACTGTGAATTATAGGAGTATATGTTAATATAAGGCTTTATTTTCTACATCCAGTTGGAGGAGCCCTAAGTTTTACATAAGTGCATTGTATATATTTTTGTTGACAAAATATTTCACAAAACTGATTTTGATGATGATCTAGTTAATAAAAATAGTCTACCAAATACTTGTGTTATTGTTTTACTTATTATTTTCCAGCCGGTGTACAACATAATAACTCATCTAGTAAAACTAGAACTTTCATTTGAGATAGTTATTTGCTAACTTCTGACCTACTGGCCAAATGAATTTATGAGAAACTGGTAATGATACCGTTAAATAAAAAAAAAAAAAATGGAACCCTCTGTGTAGATATAGTAATCATGTTGTGGGAGGTTTTATAAATCTTATGATTTGTTACACCCCCCCTCTTCTTTTTTTGGTTTTTTGGTTTTGTGTTTTTTTGTGGGATCTTTAAGCATCGGTGGGATCTTTGATATCATTTCATGTGTTTGAGGTGGTTTTTACTAGTCTTGTTCTTGCATTTTTCATTTTTGCCTCTTGATATACCTTACTGACTTGCTGTGCCTTTGTTGCAGCGTGCTAAAGAAGTGATCCTACGCACAAGGAAATTGGATCTGTTCGCGTATGGCTTACCTGTTTTCTTGTATTTTCTTGAGAATATCGTGTCTGATTTTTTTATTATTATCTTTGTGAATTCTTCGTGCCACTTGGGAGATACCTTTGTCCTTTACAAACAGACTTTTTAACGCAGTTACGTTATATGTGAAATAGTTGCGGATTGTTGTGTATATTTTTGGAATCCTATAACATTGAATCTGGCTCTTAGTCTTAGTATTTGCCCATATTCAAATTCATGTGAAACGTACTTAATGTTCCCATACTGGGTGTTTCAATTTGTGATGATACAAATTATTCATCCTCATTTGGTACAGAAGGAATGGGATTAGGGAGGTGGAATTCAAATCGAAGTTAGCGAGCTACAAACACGAGAAAAAGGGAATTGTACGTAGAACTGATTAGAATACAACTAATTTTTTTGTGATTGATCCTGCAAACTGTTTTTCGAGTTTAAAATGATGTGATCTGTGAACAAATCCATGGCACCTTTCTTACCACGGTTGATCATTACGTTAAACAGGTTCTCTAAAATATATAATTTTACAACGTTTATGAAAAGTCACAATTTTCTTTCTCTCTCTGTGTGAGACTCCCAAACAAAAGGAAAATATATAGTAAACCTTCTTCTGGTACCCATTTTCCACCTCTCTCTACTAAACCCATCTCATAAACATACCTAAGTTGCGATGATATGCCTATCTACCCTGAAAGGTTTTGCTTTGCTTCTTGTACTCGCAAAATATTCGCCAGGTTGCCGGCCATTGATTCCTAGCTTCTTCACTGAAAACACACAGGTAGTAGAGAAACTTTGCCTGATGATGGATGCAGGGTTGTGGCTGAGCTTATGCACTCCCCAAGTTATTCGAACTTCATATTAAATTTATAAATTTATTTTTTTTAAAAAAAAAAACTAAAAAAGTATGATTGAGCGAATAAGAATGTAAATTAGTCATGAGTCTTATTATTCCCTAATCTTAAAATATAAAGTTGAAAACAAAATGAGCATAATCTTAGATAATGTTTCAGTTACATACGATAACTTTTTAAAGTAGTTTGTGGAAATTATTTTCCAATGTTCTCTTCAAGCTCCTTAGCTTCGTAGTTAAAATTACTGTACATGCATCTTAGTTCCTAGCTTTCGAACTACACATGGCAAGGACAAAAGTAACTTGCAATTCCGAGTTGTTTGATCTTATATGTTAACCTACAATATTTCCAAATCCTATACCTCACTACAAGTCTATTAGTGATACTATTAAATGAATTTAAATGAAAACTCGGTGTCTAATAATAAATTGCAAATTGCAAATGCATTCCTCAAGAGGAAGAGGATCCTCTCATATAGAAATTGCATATTACCATCCTCGCTATTGATTAGATCATATTAAAAAGGTAAACAATTAAAAAGATGAGAAATAAATAATAAAGATTACATTAGATCAAGTCATATATAATTTTTATATGAGAGGGTTCTCTCTCCTTAAAATGTTGTGTTGCAAATTTTGATTCAATAACTTGACGAACACAAATGAAAAAGCTTCCAAAATATAATTTATCTAAACTTAATTGTTTTAGAGTAGAGGACACTTTTAGTGTAATGGAGACTCAGTAGTTACCAATAATGTTTCTATTAGTATCATGATGAAAAATGAAAAATGAAAAATTTGCAAGTAATACTTCAGTTACCATAAATTTTTTGAAAGTACAATACAATCAGCAATTAAATTGCATTATGATGGCATTTTATTCTTCAAGCTATCTCTAACTTATACACATAGCTGACATGAATATCCCGTATATAACTATTTATAGCATATACTACATTTTCAGCTATGTACATTGCTACGTGCTGAAAAGAATAATCACACTGCACAAGCACAGAAGCTACTGCATTCTTGCTTATTTACATATAGTCTTCACTTCCCATCCAGCCCAGGGAGAAAGAGCTATACAGGTTCTACATATGCACGCAAACAAGCATGTACATGTGCATGTCTATCAAATACTCATGTATATCCCGTAAAGGCTAAGCTATTAAGCTCTTGAGATTGTATGATGGAAGTCCACTGATCAAAGTTGCTGAAATTGTAGCCTTTGCTTACATCTATCTCAAGTCTTTGCTTATCATCATCAACTCCTAGGCTTAGTTTTTTATTGTGGGAAGCATATTCCAACTGATTTTCTTCAATGGCTTTTCTCTTCTGCGGATTATACAAGCTCTCCATTGCAGATGCTAAGAACTGTGCACCTAGTATATTTAAGTTGTCTTCATGCACTGCAGGATATCCTTTTATATCATCATTACAAGCAAAGCCCGCGCCTGGGGCCATACCAATGGAATTAGGCAAAGCACTCCTAGAAGCCAGAATATACGGTAACATTGGAAATTCATTTTGCACAGAGTGTTTAACTGGTTCAGGGTTAAGGTTCTCATTCACTTGTTGAAAGTTGTTTGTTTCACAACTAAGTTCACTTGAGCCTTCCCAAGGGTTTCTTGGGCTGCTGGTTTTCTGTCTAACACGGCATAGCACCCACTCATCCAGCTGTAGCACAAGGAGGGGCAAAAAAGGCAAAGCAAAAGGAATAAATAAACAAAACTTCATGGTATTATTCTGGCTTTAAAAATAAGGTTAATTTTAATACACTGTCAGTGTAAAAATATTTTATACTATCATCCAATCATGTATTCGCACATCAAAAAAAGTGGATGACTCTTACATCCAGTAGCTCAAAAGTCTCACATATAACAATATATAATTGACTGATAGTATAAAACTCTTTTATAGTTAAAGTGAAGCAAACTTAAATTCCTTAAAAACAGACCACCAACTTTTTTAGAAGATGAAAAATTGAACTTATGTAATTGACCTACTCTCATAGACCCTTTTGGCCTGGAATTTGATACCAGTGAGTCATGCAACCTGTACTCATGCATGATCCAGTCAGTTTTAGATCCTTTTGGGGGACGCCCCTTGTAGAACACAAGGGCCTTCTTCACTCCAATGCTCTTCATCCCACAGGAAGTAATAATGGGTTTGTCAGTCCCAGTAGCCTTCCAATAACCTGTACCGGCAGCTCTATTAGGCCTCACTCCATTGGGGTACTTCCTGTCCCTAGGAGTAAAGAAATACCACTCATCTTCCCCAAATAAAGCCTTGCCTGTCAAAAATGAAAAGCTAGAAACCCTTTAGTAATTATTCCCTCAAGAAAACAATGAAACAAAAAGTATAGTAATAAGTTCAATGGTTTAACACAGACTTGGTAGCTCCCATGGATTATACTTGTAAAGATCAATTTCTGCTATGAACGAAGCAGGAAGGGGAGATGAAGTCACTTTGTTTCTTAGATAGTGAACAATGAGCTCCTCATCAGAAGGGTGGAATCTAAATCCAGGAGGGAGTTGGATTTCTACACTAGGATCCTTGTCCATGAGGATGAAGGAATAATGCCTACGGGGGAACCTAAGAAATGTATCAATCAGTTGCCGGTATTATCGATCAAAATGGTTGTAAGCTTGAAACCACTGTGCATGGGTTATATATATACATAAATGCTGCTTGGTCATGGTGAGAATGACAATTATCCAGTAATATAATACTACGTTGGCTAGATTGCATTAGGTAGGTGTGGGGAAAGAGATGGGGAAAGCAACACATTTGTCCCATGTTCTATGACCGACATTCTTCAAAGGGCATTCCATATAATTTAATCACCACGGTTACTTTGCAATTTAGACAAAAGATTGAGTCCAGTGGTCACCAATTTTCTATGGTCGCCAAACTCAGGCTAGGTTACAGGACACAGCATGACTTTGAAACTCTTAACGACAAAGTTTGTCAATTTTCTGTATTAAATTACTCTCTAATATTTTTGATTCAAATTGCTTATCTGCCTCAAGTTGAAGGCAATATAGTTGCAATTCGAAATGAAAATATATGCTAGTGGTTCAGATGATTGTAAATTCATAGAATCGTAGTACTGCCAGGGGAAGTGACACGCAGTGTTTATCATGTTGTCAAGATAGCATGGCTAAGTAAAGAGGCTTCTGCTTAGCTCTAAATCTTATAATAAATTTTAATTTTGAGTTGGTCCTAAATTTAAGGAGAACATCTGCTCCTAAACTTAAGGAGAACATCTGCTGATGAAATTATAATAATCTGGCTACTTGATTTTGATAAGAGGAGATCATATCAATTAGGTGTATTTAAACATAAAACAGTTATATAAGATTTGTGGAGCGACATGCGAGAAATTGTCGCGAAAGATCATTGGTGTCACGGCATGGCTTAAAACATTTGAATTTTTCAAATATCATTCGGCTTATGGTGATCTTCACCAGAGAGGCAGAGACCAAAATATTTGAACCATCGGTGGCGTGGCATGGCTTAAAATATTTGCATGCATTTGAACTTTTCAAATGTATGCACAAACTCTAGTCAACCAACACTTTGATAAGATTACTCGTGTACACGATGAGCTGACGTGAGCCGGATTCAACATTTTTATATGGCGTTTCATTGCAGCAAAGTGTTACAGGGCAGAGCGCTGGAGCAATATTTTCGTAGCTTCCTCCCTTTTTAGCTACTGCTTAGCTTTTGTTTTTACTTAGTCGAGCCATGTGGCTGATGTACTAGCTAGTTATACACTGAATTTCCTGCAGATTGGGAATACTCATTTCATAACCTCATAACCTGCGGCTGGCGTACAAAACTCTATGTTCTTATTTTAATGAACTTGCTTTTGTTAAATTAGCAGGAAAAAAGTTGCGGCTAAATTGCTTTTGGGTTGAAAAAAAGGCTTGAAGTGGATGTGATAATAAGAGCTAACATATAGTAGGTTGGATTTTTTGTTTACTTTAGACATGGATTCATTGACAATTGCCTTTTTCAAGCATGCGTGAGACCCGCGGGAGTCCCATGTTCCCCCGAATTGATGAAATCTGAGTGAAGTGACAGAACAAGTCGTTGTGGTGTTTGTTTACATACTTTATAAGTTGGTCCTTTATACAGAAGTCATTTTTTTGCAGTTTCCCACTTTTTCCTTTTTATCCAACACTCGTATAGCAGATTTTAAGGTACTCTCATCCATAAAATAAGATAAATGTTATGTTCCATCATATTTGTGAAATATGATCCGGACTGCAATTTATGGTCCCGAAATGAGCTTTATGCCTTTATCCATTGAAAGCCGGCCTTAATTGTTCTAAGTTGTAACTAACTTGATGCACTAAATCTAGTTACCGTAGTCTTACATAGTTCTAGGAGTATCAATAGTACACACAAGTAGCCTTTGAATAGTTACTAGCTAGTAACAAAAAAATATTAACTTCTTTTTAATTGAAAAAAAAAAATCAGATACATAGCTTGCCTTATGTATAACAACCGGGAGATTCTCCTCCAAGATTACATCAGAAAATAATAATAGCTCTGTTTGAGGATAAAATCTCTTACGTAAAAATTTTTCATAACCTTATTACGTATAAATTTTTATGGTTAGTTAAAAAGGTGGGTCCTAGTGATGGTAAAAATTTATATATAACAAGATTATGTAAAATTTTAATATGAAAAGGTATGAAGATCAATATGGGGTTGATTAGGATGCTAGATATCTTAATCTATTAATCAGAGATCTCGAGTTCGAATCCTAAAAATGGAATAAATCCTTGTTACCTCTATCCTATCAAAGACTTCTGTCAAGTCCGGTCAAATTAGTCGAATTCCTGATAATAGAGTTTAAATAACGATGGTTACGGGCACACAAGAAGGATGCTTTTATTTGACTTTATTATTGCCTACCCCTACCATCCTCCGATTGCACAAAACGCCAAGAAATAGAACATGAACGAAAGCTGAGCAAGCACAAAGTAAGGCCAACTTGGTTCTGTAATTTGGTTTCTTCTTCTTGGAATTAATGAAGTCAATTCAATGTCTCAATTTTCGTCCATCCTTTAATGGACAAGCTGTTTTGACAATACTGGCTCACAACTATATGCCTCTACATTTCAATCAATGAACCATTTGTCCACGAAGAGCCCAACTCACCACAGTCTTGGTTCTCTTTTTTTTTTTTCCAAAAAAAAAATCTTGAAATCCTAGATATCTGCAGTCAATTATGATGGAAAATTTAATTTCGAATTTATCAAAAGAAAAAAATTCCGACCAATTCTAGTATATCGTGTGTGTGAAACAGAAATTAAAAGAATATTCCAATTTGTTTGCCTTGACATTTTAAATGTACAAACCGAGGCTTCCGATTTGTCTTATATATAATGAATGGCGTATAATCCTACGGCAGATTTTAAATTTCTTTACTAACATACAAAATATATATACTATCAAATTGTTGGACAAATCGTTAGTTTGGTCTCCTGTAAAGATAAAAACACAAGTTTAAATCCTGGAAAACATATTTATTGAAAGAAAAAATAACTGTCAATACTTTATTCCTCAAAATTATAAGAATAATATCTCCCACAATTTATACATAAAAAATATATGTGTGAACACTGCAACCTGTTTTCTATTGTGTATAAAGATTGCCATGGTCATGATAGATTGACGTTAGTTCCTCTATGGTATTGATATGCGTTCAGGTTCAAGTCTCGCGTGGGGTTTAGCTCAAATTTGAAGTTCGAGCTTGTGTAGCGTAAACAAATTTAAATTCCATCCTAACAAAATTTTCTAACAAAATGATTTTATGAATGAAGCTTAAAAAAATAAGAAAATAAATTCTCTCAATTTAATTTTTCACTTCATAAGTTCAAGTGTGATATCTTAACTTTAATTTTCTTTTTATATCATATGCTTTGTCAGTCTCACCTTTTAAATTAATGATAAAAGATTACACTTGATCTTATAAAATGAAAAATTAAATTTAGAGAATTCATTCCAATAGTAAATTGATACGATTCGAAATAAATAGTCCAATTTGAGATCAACAGCAGAAGAGTGAAATCAAACCATATGCACTGGATGGTATACTTTTTCTTTTTTGGGTATATATGGCATATATGTATTAATTTATTTCTTACTTTCTTTCTTTGGCTATTTAATAGACAAAACTAAAAAATTTGTGCAATCAGCAAACGTATAAATTAGCTAGTTGGAGATTGTTCAAACTGAATAAGAAATCTTGGGTTTGAGTGCTCAATATGCAACTGCATAAAAAATCAGAAGCGAAAACTTTGCCACCCAAATAGTTCTATTGGGCTCGAATAGAATTACCTCCAATAAGATAATATTAATAATTTTGATCAAAAAAAAAAAAAAAGGACTGCAGCAGCCGAAAGCATATAAACTGAGACAAATCATGGCTGGCCCTGTGGGCCATTATTCCATACAAAGCTAACTAAGAAAAGAGGCCCCAAGACAAGCGTGATATGAGGACTCAAATACGTCAAGGGATAAGACCCAGACAATGAAATCGTCAGGAGAAACACAACCCACCCGCCATCTTTTCATCTTCAATGCAAAACCGTCCACCAAAAAAAGGACACAAATTCGTCTTCTTTCTTGGCCGTCAAAAGTTTCTCTTTTATATGTTTTACTCACTTTGTGAATTACAACAGAAATCAAGCATGCTATGTATGTTTAGTTCAATAAAATATGAAACTCCTAAATGTTGAAGTCCAGGACATCTGGGGAGGCTTATGTGGAGCTTTTAGCCTTCCCTTTTTGATCAATTGATTCGAAGCAGAAGTGGGAACTTTATTTTATAGCTTATGTTTGTTTTGCAATATAACGGAAAAGTCTCAATTTCTGATATAAGTTTGTCAAAAGGAATTCGAAGTGTTCTCTTTCTTTCTTCTAATGTATGTTGGCGTTAGAAAGTATCCAAACTAAAAAATTTGGGTTCTCTTCTGATGACAAGATTGATGCTATAGGAGCATTGCCAAAGAATCAAAGAGTCAAAAAGAGAAAAAAATAATAATAATTCAAGAGAAAGGAATAAAGAAAGGAAGGAGGGTAAATCAAATTAGTAGTTGGCTTGCAAAATTGGGCTTGGTGTTTTCATGGGTTGTGATCCTTGGAATTGTTTAGGAGTCCGATATATTATTAGCTTTCATTCGATTGTCTATCAAGACATCTCAGTTTTTGAATGTTGATCTATTGAAGTTTTCTTTTGGATGTGCTTTCTTAAGTTTTTGTAAGTATTGATGTCATTTAAATTGAAAAGATGATTTGTAAGTATTTCTTTTATGATATATAGAGTGTATTTAAGTGGTTATATATATATTTTGCTCCTCTCTTTTTTTGAGAGAGCTTTGAGCCATTTTCAATAATTATCGAAAAAAAATACATTGATATTTTTTTTATTGATTATGATTATAATATTTTTTTTATTGAAAACTAAATACGTAGATATGGAAAGAATAATGCCACACACATATCTCATAAAAGAAAAAAACCACACACATACAGTTATCATGTATTTTTTTTATTTATATAATTTTTGTTATCTAATGATAATTTTGTTTCGTCAATTTTCTGTACACATATTATGCTACATACCTTAGATGTAAGCATATGTATGCACACTTCGTGTACACCAAAGACTGAGTTTAGTATGAGTGTAAAAATAGAGATAAAAAATTTAGAGATTAGTTTTACATACAATTTCGCTCATATAGCCAATCCATAAATTTTTTTTCCTCTATTTTTACCTTCTACAACCTCACCCTGAATAGCAATGTTATTACTGTTACTGCTTGGATCCATATTAGGCTCTGCTTGTATGAAATAATAATAATAATAATAATAATAACAAAATAGATATTTAAAAAAAAGATGAAAAAGATCGAATGCAGTGATCTGCTGGGTTCATCTTTTACTGCGAATAGATGACTTATGTCGTAACAAAAATTAAACCTGTGTGTAAGTATTTGATAATATAAGCATCCAACCACACCGATGTCTTACCACCAAGTGAGCTAATCTGCTACATCAAATCATCAATCGAAAAAATTTTAGTGAACCGAAGGATATTATGCATTAAGTGAAAATACTACCTCGGAATTTAAGTTGAAACCAGCTCTATAGCAATTTCTACAAAATGTTTTCGTTCCGTGAAAAAACCATTACCAAACAAAACTTTGACTTTTATATATATCTGGCATATACACGGGGATGTTCACTTGT
This sequence comes from Pterocarpus santalinus, assembly GCA_031439595.1. NCBI lineage: Eukaryota > Viridiplantae > Streptophyta > Magnoliopsida > Fabales > Fabaceae > Pterocarpus > Pterocarpus santalinus. The sequence goes on from CM062532.1 coordinate 69,320,156, forward strand.
GGGAACACGTTAATGCATGCTGTAATGCTCATTCTAGGTTGCCATGCTCTATATGTAGGTTTCTACAAATACCACAGAATTATTAGGATCTTTGAAACTCATGTACTAAAACGCGTTCTAGGATAACAAACGACTGTAGTTTAATTTGGAAATATTGAATTTTAGGTCTATCTAATGTTTGCAAGCTAAGACGATTAAGCATAACTTGAAGCGGATTATAATTTATAAGCAAGAAGGATGGGGCATTCGATCTCTACAGGCTGCGGGGAAGATGGGGAATCCATGGAATGGATGGTAGCCAGGGATGTCGCTATCTGGTCGATATACTATAGTTATTTTTATGTTGCACCTGGGATTTTCATTCCTTCCCTGGCCCTACCTGCAAATCAAATAGAGCTCTTGTTAACATATTATACGAATAAAATTATTTCTTTGTGCTTATATATGCATACATATATAATATCGCATTAATAATACTTCCTAATGCTATATACTATAGTTTGTAGACTCCCAACATTTTCAAGTTATTTATTTGCACATGGGCGGTTTTATGAAAGTGTACTGTGTATGTGGGCTTGTGAATGTGCGAGAAGTGAGCATAGGATACCAAAATGGGGATGAGGAAAGATGCATATAGATTGGAAGAGAAGCTCCAAATGCATGAAGCCAAAAGCAGTCGAATCTTTGAATATTATAGTTATGTTATATATAACTTTTTAATGCTAAATATAATGTCTCTCACATAATATGCATAACATTCTTTACTACGATACACATGTACATTTTAATACTCATTATCAATGCTTACATTCTTATACTATGTCAATATACATAGGTAGTTCAAATAATATTTCTCGAAATATTATTGTAGCAAAACATATTAGGTTTTCCTCTAATTTAATAATGCTATCTCCTCTCTTCTTTTTTCCACCTAATCTAACTATGATGTAGCCCCTGGACCGCGTCATGCAGTTTCTGAATACAATATTGTCAAACAGGTTGCCCCCTCCACTCTTTCTGTTATAGTTTATCCTTATCTCATTAATCTTTAATTGGTTTCATTGCTAATTTTCAACTAATTTCTGATTATTATCACCAATTCCACTGCAAGGTGAAGTCCCCGAAGCTGATGATGCAATCTTAATCGCTTTGTGAATTATTCAAATAATTAATGTTCAGACATATGGCAATGGTATTACACACACCTCTATACATGTTGCCAGTAGAATTCGCTTGGGGGGAACCTTGGTAAACCTTTAATTATTTGTACTTGAGGCAAATCGTACTAGTGAAAGTCTTTATTTAGATTTGCAGAATTAAGTAGCTGGTCAAGCTCCTAATATAATATTCTGTAATTGAAGTTTGGTATCGAAAGTGACTGCTGGCTTCAACTGGGGATGGAGGAATCATAATTAAAGTGCCCTAGCTTTCTTCTAAAACCGTTATATGCCACATTTACACGCCTGATCATACCCAACAAGGTAATAGCTTACTAATTCGTTAGAGCAATTTATATAAATTATATATGATCATGCATATTCTCCCTACCTAGATGTGGATTTAAAGAGGAGCACCAGTAAGAAAGGATGGTCCTCCTATAAAACAATATAATTAATCACGCACCTAGCTAGATTTGTGCATATTAAGACGGTAAAGGCTCCCCATCTACACCATTGCAGTGAAAGTCAAGTAGTCTATATATGCATGGACCAAGTCGATGGAGATGGCGTACGATATCTAGAAATTATTTACAGAAGAAGATTAAACATCCTTTTGAGACACTTAGTGCCCCACAAATATGGAATAGTATATAGTCCTCAATCCTCATATTAACCATAGTAGTAGTGGTTAGCTGAGATGGGAAAATAAAAAGGTCAATGCTGTTACTTGGAATGGCAAAAGCAGTTCACATATGAGACATAAAGCTAGGGTTGTTGGAGATTGGATCAAAAAGTTATTACGAGGAATCAGAATACATAATTTTCCAAAGCTAAGTAATCTTTACTAACGCCGAATCAGTTAATTACATGTGGTATGTGGCTAGTTTACAGATTATAGGGTTGCTTAAAATGTCATTGTTCATCTACATTTTAGATTTCAGTATTAATTTCTTACAGAGAAGAAACCTTTTTGTGTGTAATGAATGCATAAGTGTCCAAGTAGACTTCAAAAGCGTTAATTTTTCCCCAAAAAATCAGAAGAATGTGCAATAATTATTATATATAAAGTAACTAGCTAGATTTAGAGCATCTATTTGAATTTGAATTTAATCAACTGCAAATTGCACATGAAATGATGAAGAATGTTAGTCAAACAAAATGAAAGAGACAGGGAAAAAAAAAGAAACGAAAATATGAATCCACAAAATCACATGGGTCAATGATTATTAAGCCATTGTCTTGGCCAGGTAGTCATCCAGTTATCATCAATTATGGGAGTGTGAGTGTGAGGTAAGATGTCTTTATCACTCAAGTAATCCTCAGATCTATCGTCAAGTTCATGTTTAGTTGGAAAGATTCCTTCTATATATAACTCTAACAGCTTTTCAAATAAAATGAAATTAAAATTAACGGTATGAATCATCAAGTCTGCCGCAATATATATAAAAGAAAAAAAATAATCATAGAGTTGACAGTAATAAACTCAAACGAAACGATCATGGATCCTGCGTATTCTTAATTGGGTATATTGATCAGTTGAAGTAATTAATATTATTCCTAAATCTTAATTACATAGATTGATCAGTTGAAGTAATTAACATCCCCGCACACTTACATACCCCTAACTGTTCACAATCACATGTACCCTTAACTAGGACATAGCAACGACTAGCCAGGGCAGCAAACTAAACTTTGTGGTGTAACGTCGTCGTCGTAGTGACCAAACAATACGAGCAAAAATATTCCCACACATGATTCATACGTACGCTCGTACTTAGTACTTACTATAGTAAAAACAACAACTAACATTTAACTAGCTCTACTACTTTTCACTGTAAGTATCTGTAAGCGCACCCAATGAGCCTACCATTGCAATACACAAACGCCAAACTTCATTTCTTTTTGGCCAATGTTTATTCACACAAATAAAAGATTCCTCACATATTCATAGATCTTAAATCGTCTCCATTCTTTTTTTTTTTTTCCTTTATCTTTTTTTTTCCCCCATTAGATCAATGATCCTCTTTAAGCTCGTGAACCTTATGTGGTACACACAGTTTATTATTTTTGTGCAAGAATATATATAATATCTTCTATGAGATATATTTGTTGAAAAACACCTCAATTAATCTCAACATTAACATCAAATACAGTAAAACTAGTACGTTTAAAAATACAGACAATTCTTTTATAAAACTTCATTTTATTTATTACTGACCCTTCTCTTTCATTTGTTTCTCCAACAATGATGTAAAGAAAAAACATTGCTGCTTTTAAAATGATAGAAAAAATTTTAAATAATAAACTCTTCATTTTTAATAGTGAACAATGATGAACAAGTTAACATGATATTTCAAGGGTAAAGAATACAAATAACATTATTATTATTTTTTGTTTAATAATTTTCTCTTGATAAAGAACCCAACACAACACAAGACAAGTATCGATCGCTCGAACTGTTTGGGACCATGGGCGGTGGAAGCAGGGTCCCCAGAGTTCAATTTTGTGGGTCACCACGACGAATCGGACAGAGACAGAGGTATCACGGACGGTCCTATCACTTTGCATTGGGAAAAGTGAACCCTCCCCACCTCCCACAGAAGCGCTGTACAATGTTTTGACCCCACACATGCACTTTCTTTCTCTCTCTCTCTCTCTCTCTCTCTTTCATACAGTTTCATAGGCGAGCGTCTCTGTGTGTGTGTGTATGAATGCTTCGCTGACTCTGACCTCTCTTCGGCTACAGAGAATCTCTCGCATGCTAAAAAGGACCCCTCACTGTAATTATGGTTTAATCATTCCATACCTGATAAATGCTCCTGGAAAAGGGGAGTAACTTTTCTGTTACCGCTCGTACTCCGGAATCTGGCATGTATAATTTTAACCTTGATTTCTTCCCTACAACGACCACAAGCACAATCCTTTTTTAATATATGCTACTAGGTAATAGTACTTTTTAGCTCTCGAGATTGTATAAATATAAGTAGACACACTAAAGTAACTTTATTAATTCACTTCTCCATAAGGTTTAATTTTAGTGTTTTTAAAAGCATCACTTAAAAAAAACTTCGGTTTTTCAAGCCAATAATTGGAGTTTGTGCTGAAATGTGCTATACTAATTAATTAAGACATATAACACTAATCAAATGTATTGTTTGCTAGACAAAAGGCAGCCCTCGAACACACACACAATCTCTTCAACAAATGTGCGTGTGGTTTGTGTTTGTTTTGAGAAATTTCTCGTCTGTTAGTCCATGTCTGTGTGCGTATGTGACTGTAAAAGAGAGAGAGAGTGTGGGGGCCCATTAAAATCCACGGCTGAGTGATGATGGCAGTAAAATAAGATATTGAGAAAGAGACTACGCGTAAGACCAAAGACAGCAAGCGCAGGCAAATAGAGTAAGAAAGGGAGAGCAGGTCTGGAAGGAAAAAAAAAAAAAAAAAAAAGAGGAGCTGACATATACATTATCTATAGCCATCTTATGTAAGTGAAATCATACAGAGAAGAAACCAAGCCACCAGTTTGGAAGCTCGTGCATTAGTATATACTATATAGTTTTATTTTTCTTTCAGGAGTTAAATATTTTTGATTCGGTTCTAGTTTCGTCTATGGCTTTTCCTTGTCTTTTGGCGGAAAATTCAAGTCTAGCCAGGCACACTCTCTTATAGAATTTGGGTAACCTCCAAAAGAATTTATGTTAATTCCTTGGCTTTAGCTGCTCCAAAACCTTTGTTTTCTTATTGCTTTGTACTGTCTGAAACCTTTGAAAGCTTGCTGTTTGCTTCTGCTCCCACTGCTTTCTTGCAAGCAAACCATTCCAAAATAGCTTTCTCCTCTTATTCTAATACCCAAATGATGCCCGGTGATCCCTTTTCGTTATCCACTTCTATCGCAGGGTTTTCCCAAGGGCAAAACACAAACCCTAACCCTAAACCTAATCCCACTCCAGCCACCAAGAAGAAGAGAAATCTACCAGGAACACCAGGTAACAGTAATACTTAACTGAAAACATTCTTCTTTTCTGGCACTGTACCTTTTCTTTTCTTTTCCTCTTAACAATTTTGGATGATAAATTTATATATGTTGTTCTTTTTCAAATGAGTTCATGAATTTGTGTTACAGATCCAGATGCCGAGGTCATTGCTCTTTCGCCAAAGACTCTCATGGCCACCAACCGTTTCATCTGCGAGATATGCAACAAAGGGTTCCAGAGGGATCAGAACCTTCAGCTTCACCGAAGGGGCCACAACCTTCCATGGAAACTGCGTCAGAGGTCCAACAAGGAGGTCAAGAAGAAGGTGTACATCTGTCCAGAGAAGAGCTGTGTCCACCACGACCCTGCCAGGGCACTCGGCGACCTCACGGGGATAAAGAAGCACTTCAGCAGAAAGCACGGCGAGAAGAAGTGGAAGTGCGAAAAGTGCTCCAAGAAATACGCAGTCCAATCTGATTGGAAAGCTCACACCAAAACCTGCGGCACCAGAGAATATAAATGTGACTGTGGCACCCTCTTCTCCAGGTATATATATTACTTCATCTAGTTTTTACTGTGTTTCTTTCTGCAATCTTTGTTACTGTTGTGGATGAAATAAATGCTTATTTATTTCTGTCCGAGGTTTTCTTTCTTTCTTTTTTTTTTTTGAAATTTTTTTTCGAGCATTTTGGGTTTGGAATTTAATGCTTCTTAATTGTGGAGTCTAAATGATTAAGTAATTAATGTGGAGTTTTTTGATTTCATTGAATGTTGCACAGGAAGGACAGCTTTATTACCCACAGAGCTTTCTGCGATGCCTTGGCTGAAGAGAGCGCGAGGCTCACCTCAGTTTCTACGTCGACGAATCTAAGTTTCAAGAGCGAAGAAGCAACAACTGTGATGAGCACACAGCCTGGTTTGGCACATGGACTAATGGCAAATGTTGGGGTTCCTCAGTTTGGTCCCCATGGGTTTCGTCTTGATTTCAATGGAATGGTCATGGTTGCAGAACAACAAATTAGGCCAAACTTGTCGCTGTGGTTGAACCAGGGAAACCCTCAGATTAATCCACTTGATGTGTCATCAAGCTCTTCTTCTTCAGGGTTGCCTGAGATTGTGCAAATGGCTCAAGCTAGTAATAATGCCTTAATTAGTTCTTCTTCTTCAATAATGTTGCCTAATTTTGGAATGCCTGCTCCCAATTCAACTAGTGCAAACCTTTCACTATCTCCACTACCTATTGGGAAAAAAGTAGAAGCTGGTGGAACTGCAGATTTGGCATCTATATATTCTGAGAGTCAAAACAAGCAATCAAAGCCAGCTTCAGCTTCTCCAATGTCGGCCACTGCGCTTCTGCAGAAGGCAGCGCAGATGGGTTCCACAAGAAGCACCAACCCGTCAACTTTCAGCGGCAGTTTTGGGGTAATGACCTCATCTTCCATTCAAAGTAATAGTCTCAATAACAATAATGCCAACCAAAACGGTAGCAGTGCAGCTATGTTGGGTAGTTCTACTAACTTTAGCTCAGTGACGCATTCATCAAACAGTTTTGATCAATTTGTGATGCAAACCAGTGAACCGATGCAATTGAAGCTCCATAATCCTGGTTCAAACAATGCAGAACACGATTTGACAAGAGATTTTCTTGGTGTGAGTAGAGGAGGAGCTGGTCCTCCATTCCTACCTCAAGAGCTGGCAAAGTTTGCATCCATAGGCTCATCAATGGGGTTGAGCCAATTCACTGCAAGCCATCATTAATGAAGTCCTCAATTTCTGATGACTACAAATTTGGATAGCCAAATTTGATCATGTATTATGGGACAATGTAAAATGGCACCAAAGTTGAGGTTTATAGTTCATTATTGGGAAGTTCATGAAGCTTTGGGGAAACCATGGGAGATAGCACTTTGTGTTGTCAGCGGTTCAGGGCAGTGGGGGACCCACTGCATGTTTGAGATGACTGAAGGGCACAGCGAAAGCGAACTCCCCGAGTCATGCATGTTCTCCTAGTAATAGTAGTAGTAGTTGTTGTTGTCGTTGTTGTTGTTGGTCTGTCCTTCTGTCTTAACCTTGTTATCGTTTTCGGCTTCTCTTCCTTGAGAGAAGAGGATCAAGGTATAAAATAATGAAAGGAAATTAGAAAGACAGAGAATTCGAATGGCAGAAAAATCACGTACTATATATAACTATTGTTGACCGTCAGTCAAAACCCGGTTCCTCATCAACCATGCTGGCTGAAGAAAATAAAAAATGCTATACATATTATCTCATATTTTTATTTTTTATCATTAGCTTATAATAGAACTTATACATTTTATTTATTTATTTTATACTTACGTTCTAATTGTAACATATAAACTAATGTAAAACAAACTTATTTTGAAAAAATGATTGTATAGTACTTTTAGCAAGAACAGGTAGATACATAATTGTTGATTATAAACTTAACCATATCTCCGCATGCATTATTTGACTAATTCTTCAGGAACTGTTTGAACCTTGGTTATTTTTTTTTAGGGTAAAACTCGTTTACCATTACATCTGATTCTTGGGGGAAATGATTTTACTAATTTGTAATGATAATATTAATAATTAAGGTGAAGTTTAAGATCGGGAGACAAGGCTTTTACGTCTCTTGGTCGCCTTTCTGGTAGATATCAAGTGCTGCACAGCAATTGCTTAAGTAGCCAGAATCTAGATGCTAGGTTAGCTTTTAGATAGAACCTAATTAACTATGTCCAAGTCTCTAGCGTTAAACAGTGAAAGTTTCATTTCAGCCGTTCGACTCGTCAAATGCTAGCGCAATAGCTACTTGCGATCCATGTCCTAGCTAGCAGCAATTCGAATCGATGCTACTTATATAGCATATACATACGTGTACATCATCGCCAGTTTCTTGTGCAAACTTTTTACTTGGTGGATACAACAGTCTATCATCTATGATTGCTGGCTTGCGACTCTGCATGGTGTCTAAACTTTAAGATAGTATTAAAACTTATCTTGAAATTAATATTGGACTATTCGCAAATTTTTATAGCCTGTTTGGTTGATGTCATCACCACTAAAATGCAGCTTCTCAAGGCGCGGTGATAGAAAGAGCTCTCATGCTCTTTTTGTAGAAAGTGCCTCAAAATTTGGGATATCTCGTTTGCATTGCTCAGCAACAAACAAGCAACTATTCATACAAACTTCAAGCTCCATATGTTGTAAGAAGTATGTGTTAATTGCTTAATAATATAGTTAAGATGCTAACAAGAGTATTAGCATAGTAGTAGAGATAAGTTATGACCTCAGGGATAATTTTAATTTGACTCCCAAAAAAAATATCAGTTGAAATAGTAAATTTGATTACACTCAAAGGGGATTAATTTTTTTTTTAATAATAAGCATGGGGGATGCCTTTAAAAAATAGTCAAGATAACATTTATAATCACCACTAAAAAAGTCTAGAAACACATGTCAAAAATTTTAATGAGAGATTAGTTATATCAAAATTTGATAACAATATTATTTACAGATGATTTAATAAGGAATCGAATTTATATTTTAAATATCAATTTCAATATGTATAAATATTGTATAGAGTGTGGATATAGAAAAAAAGACATATCACCATACTTTTTAATATGGACGAATATTAATGCCCACTCCTACATGATATTATGTGTGGGTTTTTTCATTTTTTTGGGGGGCATCAAGATTCACTCATTTGATTGGGGTGACGGTTTATGCACACAAAAGATGAGAAATAATTTTATTTTATTTTTTCACTTTTTTATACACATTTAGGGAAGAAAAAAAGAAGTAAAAGAAAGAATATGTACTGAGAATTTTTATTCTTTAATTATTTTATTAAGAGAAAAAGGTGTATAACAATGATTATTACAACATAATTAAGATTTAGTAACATTTGAAAAATATTACTAAATATATAAAAGTGTTGTTAAAATTCTTTAGTAACATAGCTTATATACTATACACTTGTAAAAATGTTACTAAAAAAGTTTACCAACATTGTTTTGTGTTTTTAACATTTTTTAAATGTTACTAAAAATTAAATATCTAGTAGTGGATGTAACAAAAATGGTGTATAAAACGGCACATAATAATAATATCGTTATCCTCACTCTTTGATGTTTGGTTATAAATTTATAATATTTTTACTCCATAATAATGTGAAGATTGTGCACCTTTTTTAATATGCGTATACAACAATTTCCATTTCATTAAGCAACTAAATTATTTTTCCTATTAACTAAATTATTTTCCTCTTAAGAGCAATGCATGCATATATAATATGCAGCCTCACCCGCACGGTCCTACTGTCGTAGGGTCTTGTCCCTGCAGCGCAGGTGTTTGGCGATCACTGCAAATTATTGTTTTGACTTTCCAATGCATTTAGAAGAAAAGGCAAAAAGGAAGAAGGCTTTATGCGACATGGTGGAATTGAAAATGAAATATATATAGTTAGAGTTAGGACTTAGGAGATTTGCATGTCCAATGTCGAATTGGTAGTGTAAATAGAGGGCAAGCAGTCCCAAGCCAGGACGCAGTTAAGTGATCCTTGAACATGCACAAAAGGAGAGACCCTACCCGAAGAGGCATAGCCTTTTTAATTGGCGAGTGAGATTTTAACTTTTTATTGGTACTTGTCACAGCCAGCTTTTTGAGACCTGAGTCAGGCGTAACAAACTAGCAATTTCTTTGAACTCCTTCCTTCACTAACAATTGTCTAATGTTCTTTACATTTTTTTCCTTTGCAATGATGGGCAGTATAAAAGTGTTTAATTTTGATATATTAATAGTATAAAAGATTTTTATATTGTAAGTTAATAATATCTTTTTATTTGTATGACTGTTTATGTAATAAAGGTGAAATTTAACTATATTTATTAATATGTCAAATATAATTAAATGATAATAAAAAAAATTATATTATCAGTACATCAAAATTAAATTTATGTTATTATCCATCTAATTTAAATTTTGTATTATTTATGTTGTTATCCACCTAATTTAAATTTTGCATTATCAAAAAGAGAGGTATTTTGCAATACCTCATTCCTTCCCTGTAAGGTCATTGAGTCGAACCCAGGACATAATGGTTGGAGTACAAGCTCCGAACCAGGATGCCGCCTGGGAAAGGGCGTGGGTGGCTAAATGTGATATATCTAATTATTTATAACTTTTAACTTCTTACACGATTGGGTTCTTGGGCAAGAGTTCACCTTTAATATACGAGGCCCAACTTTCGGAGTAATTATGGGCTAGGGTCGGAAAGATTCGCCCTGGTTATCATAAAACGAGTTCAATCCCCCAATGTAGTCCAAACAAAACTCAACATGAGCATTCCGCTAATATTACCAGTATACTACCAATCTTTCTGCTTTTTAGATTAAAAAAAGACAAACTTTGCTGCATTCTCATATCTCTTGAAGAGGATAGTCCACGTCAATTTAACTTCTATACTTTCATCCCTTTATTATTTTTCTTCTAGATCACACTTAACAATTGTTTTTTTTCCAAAAAATAAAAAGTAACAACTTAAATAGAAAATTAGAAATTCACTTATGTCCCGTTTGATATATAGAATTGTGCATGCAATTATAATTTAAAATAGGAATTGGACTTCTCAATCTCAATTTTTATGTTTAGAATAACAGATAAAATTGAAATTATAATTTTATAAAATTGAAAATTAAGTAAAATAATCTTTTCTTGATTCTTAACCCATACTTTATTTAGGAATTTTTAATTCTAAAATTAAAAGTTAAATATCTTTCTCCTCAATAAAGTCTTCATAATTCTCTCTCCTTTTTGTTATATATTTATTGAAATTTAATATTTTCTATAAAATATAAAATATAAAAATTTCCTATATTCTAATCTATAAATAATTTTGAAAAGTATTTATAAAAAATATTACTATAGTATTGTAAAAGTTGTTAAATATATTAATATTTTTATTAATTTTAACTTTTGAGTCACATTTTAACTAATAAAATTAAATCAATTTTAAAACTACAAGTCTTTTTTTTTCCCCTGATAAACAGAACTATAGTCATATTTTAATTCTTTAGCAAACCAAAATATATAAAATTTTGGTTTGATTAATCTATAAATCATTATAATTTGACCTAATTTTTAATTAGATTCTATAGTTTAAGAGTTTTTAATCACGTCTTTACATTGAATAAATTTTTGTAATCAAATCCCTAAAATAACTCACCATTACAATTTTTTTTAACTTTTTTATAATTTAAAAGGTTCTCACTCAATTTTATAAGATTAAACTTATGTCATCTAATAAAAAAATTTATATACTTAATAACAAAAATTTATTCAATCTAATCTACTGCTACTCCATAAACTTGATTACAAAAATCTATTTAATGTAGGGACTTAATTAAAAAAAAAATTATAGGAAAGTAACTAAAAATTAGATCAAATTAAATTATAGGACTTATAGATTAATTAAACTTAAAATTTAAGATTCTAAATCAATTTAATTCTTTTCAACTGCAAAAAAATTGGAATTGAAATTAATATTTCATATCATAATTCCAATTTCGATATTCATACGGAACATTGAGGATAATATTAAATGTATTGGATAAATTAAGAGAACAAAATGCCAAATTAAAATTGTAAGGGCTAAAATGAATGCAAAACTAAAATATAAGGACAAACACCTTATTTAATTTTTTTAAAAAAATAGTTTAGAGGCATAGGCCTTCAATGGGAGCTTATATCAATATTTAATAGCAATATTATTTACAGATGATTTATTGTAGAACTGAATTTATAATTTTAACATCAATTTTTATATATTAGTGATATACAACCAAAACAACCTAGTCAGCATTTTTTAAAAAAATTATGATAGTTATTAAATGAAATAAAGTGGTAGGATCCACATTTTTATTCAAGGGTCAATAATCATCACACATTATTATAGGAATTGAATTTTGATAAAAGTTCTGACTCTCTAATATTATTTGTTTCAATATCTATAAATATTTAATAGAACATAGATGTAGAAAATAAGATTTGTGGATGAACATATAGTTTTTTTTTTCCCATATAGATGATGATGAATATTAATGCTCACTCATACGTATTCGATAACTCCTCATTCGTGATGTTTGGTTGTAATATTTTTACTCCACCATAAAGATTGTTTACATTTTTCAACATGCCCGTAACATTTTCCATTTCTTTTTCCTCTTAACCAATGCGCGCGGCAATGCCACGAGAAAGAAACCTAGGAGACCGTAATGCCCGGTTTTGTTTGACGATCTTCTAAGCAATCGATTGCCCTCATTATTTGTTGGTTAAGAGAAACATACATTGCATGCATGATATGCACGCTTCACCTCACGGCCCTTCTGTCGTAGGACCTTGTCCCTATTGCACATGTGCTTGGCATTCATTTCAAAACTGTTTTGACTTTCCAACTCATTTCACTATCGTTACTCAAAAAAAGAAAAAAGGCAAAAGGAACGAAGGCTTTATTTATGCAACATGCAATGGAAAATAAAATAAATAGTTGAGTTAGGACTAATGAGAGTTTGCATGTCCAATGGCAGATTGGTGGTGTAAACAGAGGGTAAGCTGTCCCATGCTAAGGCGCAGTAGAATGATCCTTGAACATGCATAAAAGAAGAGAGACCCTACCCCCAAAGAAAAGACACAGCCTTTTCAATTTACTGACGAGAAGGAACTAAAAAAAAAAAAAAATTGACTGTTGTCTGTTGACATTTCAACTTTTTATTATTGGCGGTTATCACGACAAGATTTTTGAGACCTGGGTCGAGCTTGGCTATTTCTGCGGAGTTTGAACCATTGTGTACTGTTTCTTTTAAAATAAAACGAATATTATACTGTTTCCATCGAATTTTGTTTCGTTATGCCATTATCTATAGCTTGTTTATTAAGTCAATACTTGGCAAAAACCCAAAAGAGAGGTATTTTGGAATACCTCATTTTCTCTTCCATCTCTCTTCTCCTTCTCTCAATGCTAGCTTCGAACCGAGGTCACAAGGGTTAGAGTGCATGCTCCATACCATCAAGCTACTCGGGAAACCGGCGATCGTCAGGCCTCAAAATATTATATTTAAGCAATGTCTTCTTGGACAACTGCTTTCTTGGGCAAGAGTCCACGGGCCTAACGTTGCGAATAGTTATGGGCTGGCGATGCACCCTCGGTATCAATAAAATGAGAGCCCAAACAAACAAAGTAAAACCAATAGATCTGCCTTTTAGACCTAAACACGTTGATCCACTTCTTTGCTTTCAGGGGCTAATTCTGACTCCAAGCTTTGTGGCTAAACGCCTAAACGGCTGAGAGAGGTTTTGCCTATACCTTGTCGCTAAAAAATAAAAAATAAAAAATTTTATACTTTAATTTTTAAAAAATTAAATACATATAGATTAGCACTTCAAAAAATTATGATATAACGTATTCTTTCATTTGGTAATTTTAGCCTTTAAAAATTCAGATAAATTTGATACCAGTAAAATTATAAAATCGTTTACTAAAATGGTCCTTATATGGATAATAGAAGTCAAATATGTATTATTGTAACATATGAGATTATTTTTTATCAATTGTGTTAATTTTTATTAATATTTCAACTCTCATTTTATGTATTATTAAAAGGCTATGTTTAGATTAATTCCGAGTCAAATATAACATAATATTTAATGAATAAAAATTAATAGACTAAATTATTTCAATATATTATAATTTTAGAAATTAAAATGCTAGCGAATTTTCTTTAAAGTACTAATCTATTTAGTCCTATTTCTTTTTATGCAGCAAAGTGTATATTATCTCAAAAGAAAAAGAACATGTTGTCGTCCTAACTTATTCAAAAATTGAGTTGCTAGTTCATGGTACTTTTTTGCAGTCAAATGCGAAAATTAAAAATGTTGCATTTGTTAAATGTAATAACTAAGATCATGTTAAGCAAAGAGTGGGAAAAATTATTAGGATTGGTCGAATGATGAGCAGTTTAGGTAGATTATATGAGATTATAGATTCAAATTTTATTATTGATAATATAATAAAAAAATATTTAAATGGCTGAGTAAAAAAAAAATTCAATTCAATTACATTAAATAAATACATTTATTTATATTCTCTGCATAAACAACAATTTGCAAATAGTTGCAGTACTTTTTACAAGTATGATAAATTTCTATTTTATCTTATACAAATTTTATATTTTAATTTTATTTTTCCTTTAGATGTGTATGTGTTTTTTTTTTTGTATAACTTCTATTCATATGAGTTTTAGCTTTTTATAAAAAGTCAATACTTTAATACAATTTTTTTTTTGATGTTAAATTAATACACAAAAATTAGATGACTCTGTCTCTATAGAAATTCTGAACTAATATATTAACAAGTTAAAATTATGTTGATTAAAATTTAATAACAACAACAAATACTATATGTATCAAAAAAAAAAAAACAACATATACTATGCAGTTAATCATAGAAAAAGATGATATGGCATGGCAAATGACGTGGCAGATTCTTATTAGACAGTAACTTGCACAATGGCTTGGAGAAGGAGAACTAGTTGGCCTAAATCCCACGTGTATATCTGTGATTGGCGAAAACAACGTGGGATGACATGTAGAACGTTGTACACTACTAGGCTTCGTTTACAGTTCCAACTCTTACCAGTCTATCGTTTTATTTATAAATTTATTTATGAAAAATTAGATTAAATAGGGTGTGCCTGCATGAGGTGATTCTGTGGAACAGTGTCCTTCGATTTGTTCTTCCGCTGGGGCATGTTTATGTGACACGCACACATCAAAACACAACAAAACAAAAAACAAAAGGATTCGCAAAACCACAGCGAGAAACATCCCAATGCTTAATCTTATGGGTTTGTCGTTGCTGCCGATGGATTCGGTGGCGTGCAGGGGATTGCTTTACGCGCTGTTCATACTCAATTTTGTTTTGGTTTGCCAACTCATTCTCCTTCAACCTCTCGTTTTTGCTTCAGGTGCACTTTGATCTCTTTCAAACCATTGAATTCCATTTTTCCCTTTGTAATTTGATTTTTCTTTTTTTTCCCCCCGCTTAAATTTCATATCTTTTTAATGCTTGGATCGAACTTTGTTTTTTTATTTTTTTTTCTTTTTGAAGGGAAAATTATTGCTGCTAGGTTTTTGTGACGGTTTAAATTTCGGGTTTTTGCATAGGGGAATCATGTAAGGAACTTATTTATGTGACATGGAGCTGATCTCTTAACAGCAGGAGCAAACATTTTTGTATTTACTAGTGAAATAGTCAAACTGCTAATGCGGATTTGAGTTTGGTAAAGAAAAAGGAGTGCATTTGATACAGTGGAGTGACAATTTGAACTTTTTTTTTTTAATTGGGATAATGCTCAATTTAATACTAAAGAGGCATTAACAAGTTCTGCCTCTGATGCTGTTATGTCATTGGACTTAAATTGTACAAAAAAGAATCTTACATACACACCAGAACCCAAATGATTTCACGATGACTTCCTGGTGTATGCCCCACAGCCACATGTTTTTCAGACAGTTTTATTGAAAGGCAAGCTCTGTGTGTGGGCTAATTTTTTTCATAGTAGCTAGACACATTCATGTCATAAGAGTTTCTTTCTGACATGCTTTTTGTTCTTGGTCTTTCTCTATCTGTGCATCTCTGATATATCGTTTATCTATCAAAGAAAAAGGGTAAGCGCCTGCATAATGGTGCATCAATCAAAACGATGTATTTTGTTGGTATGTATAATAGCATGAGTTCATAAAATAGAGGATGGAAGGTTTTGCCATACATCTTTTATCGGACCATAGTTAGAAAGTGAGAAACTAAAAATTGCACTGTAAAATGAAATTTTGGTTAGCCAGCATTCATTATCAAGTTGCGTGTCCAAGTTTGTTAATTCCATTATGTTGTGGTATATGGTAGTTTGCCTCTCCATTTTTTTAATTTTGCAATGAGGAAACCACATTTCTCCATTAGGGTTGATTAAATTGAATTTAGGTGCACATTCCCTCTGGAAAATGTCATTGCTTTTTTAGACCTCTACAAGTTCTGTCGTGGTTAAGTGTCCAATTGCTGTCTGTTGCTTGAACAGTCTTTGCTTTTCTTTTTTGGGGTTTTTTTGGATGTGATCAGGTGGAAAAACTGGAGATGCTGCTGAGTTGTTTGAGAGGGTATCAGAAAGTATAAAAGTGAAACGTTATACTGAGGCACTTGATGATCTAAATGCTGCAATAGAAGCAGATCCAACTCTTTCAGAAGCATACCATTTCCGTGCATCAGTTCTTCGTCAGTTATGCAGGTCTGGTTGATTCGAAAGTATTTAATCATCCCCCCTTTGCTCAATGTTTTTGAATCTTAGAGAATATTCCTGGTTAAATGCTAGGTCAAGCTTTTGAAACTGGTAAATAATATAAATAAATCACATCTTATTCTGGTTTTCATGCTCTGTTTCCTAAGCACAGGTGATAGTGTTAAAACCAATATAGTAAGATGCTTATTAAAGTGTATTTCATCTTGAGCATCTCTTTATGCACAGCAAAGTTGGTTTTAGATTGTGCTGTTGCTGATTTAATGTTGATGTGGTTAAAAATTATTTATATCTTGGAAATTTCCACTTTTTTTTTTATTTTTTTATTTTTTCAAAAATTGCGGGTTGGGGGAATATATCCCAAGCCTTTGTATTACCCAACAAGCACTATGAAGTATGAAAACTAAGAGTAGCTACAACAAGTTTCTGGAGTCCATTACTTTTGAGATTCAGTTGGTTTCAGAAAGTAGCCATCATGCCACTCTCTCCACTTCTCGCCTCCACTCTTTCCACTTCTTGCCTCTTCTCTCATCCCCCCAAGTCTCTCAAACTGCTGATTGGAAAGTTAATATCATTCAGGTGCTTTTTGGCTAATGTAGATATGAGCAATCTGAGAGGAGCTACAAAAAGTTTCTGGAGTTAAAACCTGGAGATTCATCTGCAGAAAAGGAGCTCTCTCAGCTGTTGCAGGCTAAGAGTGCCCTAGAAACAGCTCAGTCCCTCTACGGTTTGGGCAACTTCACAAAATCTTTGGAATATATTGATAAAGTTGTTCTTGTTTTTTCTCCAGCTTGCACTGAGGTAACATTTTTATGCTCTTTCAGTTCCATTAATATCATTTCAGCTTCATGTCTCAGTATTTATACTATGTAGTCTGAAAGCCTAAGCATTGGGTTTGAGCTGGGAAGTGTTATGTGCAACTGGCATGTTAACTCTGTGTGCATTAATTTTCATAGGCTAAGCTTCTCAAAGTGAAGTTGTTGATAGCTGATAAAGAGTATGAAGGTGCCATTGCTGAATCTGGGTTCATTCTCAAGGAAGATGAAAATAATTTAGAGGCATTGTTGCTGCGTGGTCGTGCATATTACTATCTAGCTGATCATGATGTTGCCACCAGGTTTGTCTTGTGGAAAATGTTGTTGAACTCTTGTAGCATTTGTATGATTTTTTTTTTTCTGGGTGGATATAAATTAATGCATCTTCTGTGGGAACATATATTCAGGCATTACCAGAAAGGTCTCCGCCTAGATCCAGAGCATAGCGAACTAAAAAAAGCATATTTTGGATTGAAAAATCTGCTCAAAAAGAGTAAAAGTGTAAGCTCTGATCAGTGATTGAAATTTCTTTTAGCATTCCATTTCATGTCTATTTTCCTTTATTTTTCTGTTGGGTGTTGAAGATTTGTTGCTTTTTCCTTCATGTTCTTCGTAAAGGCCGAAGATAATGCGAGTAAGGGTAAGCTACGTGTGGCAGTGGAGGAATTCAAAAGTGCACTTGCAGTTGACCCTGACCATCTTGCACATAATGTACATCTTCATCTTGGCTTATGTAAAGTGCTAGTCAAGCTTGGCAGAGGAAAAGATGCCTTGAACAGTTGTAGTGAATCTCTTAAGATCGACGAGGAACTTCTTGAAGCTCTTGTCCAGGTTTAATATAATTTTAAACATCATTGTGCTTGTTTTGTCTGTTAGCAATATTTTTGTGGGCCATAGTTGTTAGCAAATTGTCTATTCTTTTATTGATGCCTTGTGGAGTGAGATGGGACAAATATGTTATTGCAGTAACACATTCTGTAGGCTGCACTTAGTTACTTTTCTGGATGTTCTATGTTGCAGAGGGGAGAAGCTAAACTTTTAATGGAGGATTGGGAGGGAGCTGTTGAGGATCTGAAATCAGCTGCTCAAAAATCTCCTCAGGTTTGTTTTATAGTTTGAACTCATATAGCATGTTCCTGATAAGCTACTGGTACAAATAATAGAAATAGAAGAAGAACTCAAGTATTATTATTCTCTCAAGTAAACCCCAGTGTAGAGTTACTTGAGGAAGAGAAAGAAACAACACAGTATAGCAATATATGAAGAAGATAATCCTTGAGCATTAGAGAGGCTCAAGACTCTCCCAGGTCTAGTTCCCAATTCCTTTCCTACCTCCCACTCCCCCAAATTTCCCATACAAATATTCCACACCCACACTCTCTCGGGATCCTCATGGGACAGCTCAGCACAATTCTGTTAGACCACAGTGGGGCCCACTGTCAGGCCCAATTCCTCATTCTGATGCAATTCCTCACTTTGCTGCTGATTTGGTTGCTTCCTAGAATACCACACGGGTGCATATTTGTACCTCTTTCTATAATAGACCTTATTGTACTTTGGGGGCCTAGTCACAATAGATGGTGTGCTATCAGTTCCAAAACATTAAGATTAATTAGAGTTTGGAAGGATTTTTTCAAGGAAGAAGTATTCTAAGTTCCATTTTGAATTCTTCATCCCCTGCATAAGAAATACTTGAAAAAGAGAAGAGATTAGCAGAGTACATTAATTGAGGATACAAGAACAAGAGAGAGAAAGAGAAGAGAGAAGAAAAGAGAAAGATCAGTGAAGCAAAGTGACCCAATATCCCGTCATATATGTCAGAACTCGAGAGAAATTAGATCTTTCATTTGCTTCCTACTTTCCTTGACAGTATATTACCAATACCCATTTGGGTTAATCCCATAGTTCATTTTAGGTTGTTAACTTGTTAAATTTTTGAGAATGAAGTCTCTTAGGCTCTTTTGCTCTCTTAGTTGATTAGTCAATAGGATGGATTAATTTACAGTTGGTTTGGGTAACCTACTGAAATTGATTATAATCTATTTGTGATAATTTAAGCTGTTTTTTATCAAATAGGCAGAGGCTAAATTTTGAGCGTCATTTGATTAAAAGCTGTTTCTACAGTACCTACAGTGCTATGTTTTTAGCAAATTGACTCTAAGTATCAAATATTGTCTAATACACATAATTAATAATTTTATCATATAAAAACAACTTTTTTCATATAATTCAAACAAAACAGATTATCTTAAAATCACTTTTCAGCTGAATTATCCATGCATAAATTGATTATCATATAATCGATTATATAAAAAGCAATTATACAAATAAGCGATTATTAAAATAATTTTAATTTTATAGCTTTCCCAAACAAACACTTAATTTTTTGAGTGCCATCTGTTAATCTTTGGCTCAAACCCTGTTATTTATTGCTTATGTTTGTATGAGTCTCAGAGATTTTGATAATTTTGTTGTGCTTTATTAATTAATTTTATGGCTCAAGCTGTGTTCTTGTCTCTTCTTCTCTTCTCCTTAATAATATTCTTTTTATTAAAAAAAAAAAAATTCATGCAGTGGAGATTTGCCTACTCTCCCTGTCTCATGCTCCTAGTTGTTATTCTTAAAGACTTTAAATTTGATCATTGTCAATGTAAAACCTTTTAAGTTTTCACTCAGTAAATAAAAAAAGTGCCTCATCAACATAGTAAGTAAGGTTTTTTGACTTTTAGTAAAAGCTGTTAAAGATTTTTTGAAGTTGAACATGTGGCATAATATTGTAATGCTTTTATAAACTTAATATTTATGCTGAGGTATGAGTAGTAATTTGTCCATAACTGCAGGATATGAATATCCGTGAAGCATTGATGAGGGCTGAGAAAGGTCTAAAGCTGAGCAAACGCAAGGATTACTACAAGATTTTGGGAATTTCAAAAACAGCTTCTGCCTCTGATATAAAACGTGCATACAAGAAACTTGCTTTGCAATGGCACCCAGATAAGAATGTCGAGAAAAGGGAAGAAGCAGAGGCTAAATTCCGAGAAATTGCTGCTGCATATGAGGTCATATTCATGAATAAGATGCCCTATTCTCTAATTAGTGTGATTGCTTATCATGCTTACACAATCATTTTTTGCTGTGCTCAGAATTTTTCCACTTAAAAGAAATCTGGGATGTGAATATTTTGTTGAATAACTGGTTGTTGAATTGTGTTTCAGGTTCTCAGTGATGAAGACAAACGCACAAGATACGACAGAGGGGAGGACCTCGAAGACACAGGAATGGGCGGCGGCGGCGGCGGTGGTTTCAATCCCTTTGGTGGCGGTGGGTTTGGTGGGCAGCAGTATACCTTCACCTTTGAAGGTGGCTTCCCTGGTGGCGGCTTTCCTGGCGGAGGATTTGGCGGAGGCTTTCCTGGTGGGTACGAGTTCCAGTTTTGATTGGTTGAAGATTGGAAAGCCGTGCTCCTGATATTTTTCTTAGCGGAAATTACAGAGTTTCTTGATTTCTTGAAGGGACCACAGCAATAATATTGACTAATCACTTGCTAACGGTTGTTGAGGTAAATACGTAGGCCATCCCAAGATGCTTGTAAGATAAGAAAATGTGCTTTAAGGGAAATTTTTGCTTTCACCAGAAGTGACAGGGGTGGGTGTTAGTTAAAGGAGGCGCATTTTGATGTCGCCCCATGTTGGTTTTATGTGGTGGTTGTAACTATGTATCCATGACTTTTAATTCCAGGCAACCATAACACTTTCTTGGCGTATTTTTCTTCGCAGTTCATATCATGGAATCACGAGTTACTATGAAGCGTATATTTAGTACCAACTGTCATGTGTGAAATTTTTTTAATATATTTGGACGTAACCTGTGACCTGTGTGTGGTTCTACAATCTGCACTATCAAGCTCTGGCGTAAGAAATGGACTTGGAGTTGTCACTCTACGTATGCAGGCCTTTAATTTGTTCTCTGAATTTAGCTAGTGTTCAGCATTCGTCCCTTGGCATTATTTGTTTTTTAAAAAGATAATATTTTGCCCCGCAGCGCTGGTAAAGGTTTGGGGTTCACTTCTATTTTAATTGGTAGTCTTACTACTCCAATGCAAAGTTTGTGCATTCTAGTAACATGGTTGGTTACTTAAAATTTTTGGACTGCGACAATACGCTATGCACTTTTGTACTGCTAGGGAACCATGGTTATGACTTGGATGTGGCGAAATTCGAGTGCCAACAATTTCAATTGGATGATAAAGAATCTCGCCATTGCAATCCACGGTTTATAGCTACAAAGCTCATATTTTATGTTTTGTGGGAGTGCAGCAAAAAAAAAAAAAAAATGTTCCAGGTTTTTATGATTGGTGAGTAATGTTTATTTTGTGGACATAAAACGTGGATAATACAGAACATTGATGAATAGAGAAAGATACAATCACATAAATTATTTTGAAATAGTGAGCGATGTTAAGATTTTGTATATCTTTCCCTTTCTATTCACTTTTTTAATCTGAATGACATTCCTGTAACCAAAAACATCATTAAAAAAAATAGCTTCACTTCTCAATAACTAATTTGAAAGAAAAAAAAATCATTTATATTGAATCCAAAACTTGTTTAACATTGTAGCAACAAACAGTACACGAGATCTCCATCACCACCACCAATCAACTTGACACTCCCCGGAGGAACGAAAAATAATAATAAAAACAAAAATACAAGAAAAATGAGCCATCCCAAGACTTACATTCACAAACAAGAAACAGTCATCATGGCAATAACTGCAACAACCAAGGTTCCTTTCACTGTGTTGCCATTCATACCCACCGCACTAGAAGCATCAACCGACGAATCCGTCCCCGACGGAGCATCCGACGCCCTGACATTCTTCTCCGGCTTGGTTGGCGCCGGAGCCTCCGCCGGAGCGGCCGTAGGCGGCGCCCCAAATAGCGCCAAAGGAAGAAGCACTTGGTCTACCTGATACACAGCAAGCTGGTTATCACTGTAAATAGTGTTGGACACGGTGGTGTCCACCACCCCAGTTGTTACATTCACTTGGTTCCCCGAGGTTGTCACGTTCAGAGGGTATTGGCCATCGTCACTGCTCCCAGCTTGCGTGTGCAAGGGGTTACTTGCAGTTTGGAACTGTGACATGGTGTAGAGGTTCGGTAGAATGTGGAACTGCAACAGCTGAAGCTGATCCTGGGAGCTTATGGAGTTGAGTGTCCCGGCCTTGAGGCTAGAGAAGGCGTTATCGGTTGGTGCAAAGATGGTGAGGCCTTGGTTTGAGTTGTTGAGCTGTGAGTTGATGCGGTCGGCTACTTGTGTGGTCTTGAGGAGCTTGATGAAGGTTGTGAACTGGCCTGCTTTTTCAAGGATTTTGGTGATGTTGGTTGGTCCTGCTGGTGCTGGAGCAAGTGTTTGTGCTGAGATTGTTTGGAAGAAGAGGATAATGGTGAGGAAGAGGAGAGGGAGGAAGTGGAATTGCCTTGCCATTTGGTGAAGGCAATATTAGGTGAAGAAGCTAGAAAAGAGGGGCTATAATTAACTTTGTTTGAAGTGGAAGGAGGGGGGGGGGGGTGTGGTATTTATATTATGTGTATGTGCATAAGGGGAGGGTTGGATGGAAATTGATGGGTAAAAGTTTGGTGAAAGGTTGCAATTAGTATAAGGTGGCAAGAGGCCCTCAAACAGTCACTTTTCTTTGTAAAGGGAAGACATTACAGGGTGGGAAGGGGAGGGAGAATTGCTTTGGGAGGCAGGAAAAACAGCAGGATGGAGAGATTGATACGGGATTGAAATTAATGTGCTATGAGTATGGATAGAAAACATTGGCAACATGACAAAATGTTGTTTTTGCTTGTTGATTGGACAAAAGTTTTTCAGACTTACTGGTATGCTCAATTTAATTTGTGGAATCAACAATATTGGTAAACGTTTAAATATTTTTAGGGGAAAAAAAAGCGGGTACCATAGAAAACTATGTTTTCTGATTGCATAATGTATTAACGTTATTAAGTTTTTTTTTCTTAAAAAAAAGTTGTTAGTTTTGCTTCAGCTTCAAGCTAATCAACTTTATTGGTAGTTAAACACTGGTGACAATAATAGCCAAAAACACTAGTGGCGATATTGATTGTCATGCCGGGACCATTGACAATTCAATGACACTGGCCATGTATGCCTGTTTGTCCATCTAAGCAAAATGCCTTTGCCTGTAACGTCAACTTAGAGAAACAAAACTACGTACTACAATATGTTATATGCAAATTTCAATGCTTGTAGATATATGTTACATGTATAGGTTGAAGACGCAAGCAGCAAAACCGGGAAAAGAGATCAATAGTATGCCAGGCGAGTGAGAGAGTTCTATTTAAAATTGGTGCGAATCGCTCAAAAATTGGTAAACCACTGCCATTGAAGCAATGTCTCATCCATGTTTTATCTATTCTTTGAATAATTGTATATATGATTACAACGTGAAGGTGCAATCCATTGTAAACTTGTCTTTGAGCTTGGTTAGCCGTCGGGCCATTAAGACGAGCATATTGCAAAAGTAAGAACCAATTAGAACACAGACAGAGTAAGGAAGACCAAAAAAAAAAAAGAATTATTCACAACAAAAACACCATGAGCCATACATAACGTCTCGGATTATTGATGCCATATATGAATTTTCATTTATTACCCTGCAAACTGAGAATTTCATATTAAAAACACAAAAAGAAAGTACATATAATTTTAAGATTCATGTCAATATGGAATATTTCTCAACTAAGAAAACTAATTATAACTGTGAGTTGAGAATGAATTGTATCAAATAAAAAATAAAATAAAAGAAGCACTTTTCACTCAACTTTTTCAATTGTTTTTGGTGGGGAATGGGGCCGAAGCCCTGAAACCAAATAGATAACACTACAAAACAAAACGCGGGGTAGCTATCCGCAACAAATCATCTCTAATGTACTTCCCTGTATCTGGAGGAATCTCGATGAAAATAGTTAGGCCCAGCTCTCGACCATGCCCTTCCTTCTTTAGCAAAGGCATCCGTATTTCTGTTGGCTCCTCTGTAAACGTGAAATAACTTCACCTCCCAGTTTCTATCGAGCAGCTCCCGAGCCTTGTTCCAAAAGATAAAATATTAAACACAAAAAAAAAAACCTTAAATTTAAATTTAAATTTAAAAATATATATATATATATATAGAATGCCCCGAGTGAATTTCAAAATATAATGAATGATATATTTTATCCATATATGAAATTTTCAATAATATATTTAAATGATGTATTAATCTTTTCAAAAGGAATAAACCAGTATATTCAACATCTTAATAAATTTATAGAAATCATAAAAGAAAACGGGTTAGTAGTTTCAACAAGAAAAATAAAAATATTCCAAACAAAAATTCGATTCCTAGGATTTGAAATATTTCAAGGAACTACCACTCCAATACAAATGTCAATAGAGTTTGCAGAAAAGTTCCCAAATAAATTAAAAGAAAAAATCTAATTACAAAGATTTTTAGGATGTCTCAATTGTATTTCGAAATTTATTCCCAACATTAAAATAATGTGTCAACCTCTATATCAAAGATTACAAAAGAATCATCCACCTTGGGAAAGTAACATGACCAGAATTGTCCAACAAGTAAAGAAAATAGTCAAGACTCTTCTATGTCTAGGCATCCTAGATCTAGAAGCAAATCTTATTATAGAAACCGATGCTTTAGACGTAGAGTATGGTGGAATCCTTAAACAAGTCTTACCTACCTCATCCAAAGAACAAGTGGTCAAAATGTAATTCGGGTATTTGGCACTCTTCTCAATTAAACTACTCTATGGTCAAAAAGAAAATTTTGTCAATTGTTTTATGTGTTTTAAAATTTCAAGATGGCCTTTTCAATAAAAAATTTCTTATTAGAACTGATTGCAAAGTTGCTCTAAGTGTTTTACAAAAAGATGTTAAAAATCTGGTTTCAAAACATATTTTTGCCAGATGGCAAGCTTTACTTTCATATTTTGATTTGACATGTTCACATAAAGGGAGAAAGAAATACTTTGCTAGATTTTCTTACAAGAAAGTTTTTACATGGATTGAAATAAATGTTCAGCCCAGTACTAAAGATCAATACGAACCCCCACTGGGTTCACAAAATGTTGGTTCAATACAAGTCACTGGTTTAATAAGGCCATCTATGACACCTTTTATAGGTTCTGCAGCTCAAAAAGGTATCCAAAGGCCCAACACTATAGCCCAAATTCTCCAAAGCCTCAAAATCCTTTGGTACTAGTCCAAAACCACTTTACCCTACTTCATTATCAGAATACACTCATTACCCTATCTAAACTTAACAAAGCAGCAACCTTAACACAATCAACCCAACAAGATACCCCTATCAAGAAAAGCCTGACGTTGTGCCAATCACTATTATAGAAAAAGAATGGAACAACACTTCACCTCGAAACCTAGCCCAACAACTTTCCCTCCTTCTTTTCACTATTTACCCCATGACCTTAAAAAGACCCAAACTTTTTACGAACTCATTTTTTTTTATACTGATTCAATAGAAGTAGCTCACAATACAGATAAAGACAATAACATAATCTTTTCTAGAGTTAAAATCCTCAAGGTGTTATCCATATCTGAGTGGAATCAACCTTTATGCAAACCAAAATCCCTTTCAAGATAATTCACTCCTTAAACCTAGATCTATCATGATTATAAAGAATATTCGACTACAAACCTTATTAACATTCCTGGTTTATTTGGTTCAAAAAGGGAATCTCCCTCAAATTTCCAAAGTGGTTCATTAGATGGTTTTTTGATTTTGGACCATCTCTTTACATATTCCCCCCAGAGGTTCAAAGCATTTGTAGATATTTTAAAGAAAAAAATAATTTTGTTCAAGGATACAGATTAATTCAATTTGTAGCTAGCCAAGGAATAACCTGGATAATGGCTTAGGACTATTTCACAGCTAAGTTTGTAGATGATGTCGATCTACGATATCTAGTCAGGCCAATAAAGGTCAAATGGTGATCAAAGTTCAATAGTGCCTTAATCCAAAAAGAAAAGATTGACGAGTGGATCAAGAGCCTTCAGCACATCTCCCCAGCTAAAAAATAGGGAGATAATGAAGCTGCCTTTTTGTTAGAAAAATAAAAAATAATGGCCATACTAGCCGTTGCTACTTCAGAAGAAGAGTTTGAAGAAAGGCTAAAGGTGGTGCAGACCCCACAACCTAGCAACGTTCAAGATGAAGAAGCGTCCAGTTCCACTAACTATCTTCAAAGTAATGAAGACGATTGTTATGGAATCTTGGACTAACATAAAGCTCCAATAATGAAAGAAAATGACAAAATTCAAATAGAGACAAAGACAAAAAGCAATGTCGGCAGCATCTCATAATAGTAAAAGTATCTTCAACAATATAAAGTAATTGTTGGCAAGGAATCCCTCAACAGTTGCAACATCTCTCAACAATAAAAAAGGATAGACATCATCTATCAAGAATATATCAAGATCTACTTTTGATCTTCCAATAGTTGTATATTTTGCTTTTCATATGTATAAATGAGCTCTTAGAGATTGGACTTGGGAGAGGCAATCGAGCATAGAATAATCTCTCTGACTTGTAAACTTTTGAAAATCTGTATCCTGCAAACTTTGTATTTCAATAAAATTTTCGACTGAGTTAATCAAATATTGTAAGTCTCCAACTCTTTACATTAAATTCTTATTTATGAATCTTTATCTTCTTTATATTGTTATTACCTTTCTTATTGATTACTGTGATGAATTATTCAATACTGAGAATTTTGAAGAAGTTCTTTTACAACTTTGCTTAAATCTTTATCTACTTTATGAATTGCTCAATAATGATACTTTTAAAGTAGTGTTGCTACATTTTTGGTATTAGAGCTAGTAAGGAAAGAGACTGCTATTTTAAGTTTTTTTTTTTGTTTGAGTTATTTTACTATTCAAAATAATCATGTTCGTTATCTTTCATACTTATTGTTAAATGTAGCACTAAGAGATGTGTATACGTTAGTTAGCCTTTTGATCATGTGGTCCCGGCAGTAAAACCTGAGAGAGGCAATAAGATCGTTGTTTAGCAGAGTAGGAGTCTTCCATAGGGTGGTCCCGTAATATAAAACACTAAGATTGTAAAAAGATGGTAGAATTATTAAGAACACTAGGTTACTTAAATTTAGGAAAAAACAATAAGATAGTAGTCTGCTAGCCAAACCAAGCTAACACCTCTGATAACCAAAAGGATAAAGAGTCAAAACAAGTAGAGTTACAAATAGTAAATATAGAAAAATCTTTACAAAACTGGTCAATATCTATTGTTAAAAAATGTGAAGTTTACAAACAACACTTACTCTGGAATTCCTCTCATGAAGAAATTCATATGTTAGAATATAGCTACCCTGGTACTAGAAACAATAGGATGATAACTATATTAGAACAAAATATGTTAGATCAACATATTAGGAAAGTTTATAATTTCATCCATGTAGGATTAATTCAAGTAGCTGCAAAAGCAAATTACCAACTAGGAGTCAATATGCCAATAATGATGCTTCTAAGAGACATAAGACTATGACAATTTAAAGACTTTGTGATTGCAGTTTATGGAAAGTAACCTTTATGATAGGCCAGCTTTCTTTGATTATTACCCAAACTTTTCAATGGATCTTAATAATCCTAGAACAGCTGAAGCTATTAAATTATATATAAGAACCCCGGACAATATAATAGATGAGGTTTCAGGACCATTTAGAATAATTTATAAAATACATTATAAAGTTACAAAAATTGATTACAATTTCAAATCCTTAAGAGAATCCCCTAAGGATGAAACAATATTAGTAGAAGCAAATCTAAGTAAATCATCAATTCAAATTCCAAAAAGACTAAGTCATGAAGAAGTATTAAAGAAAATACTAGAAGAATGGTTACTAGAAGAAGTCATGCCTCAACCTAAAATCTACAACACACAAATGCGTGAAATAATTCAAGAAGGTACTAACATTAGATTAAGAATGAATATATCAAGGCTGTACAAATAAAAAAGCCTCAAAAATTGTTTAGAGAAGAACTCTCCAGAGCCTCTGTAGATAAATCAACAATTAATATTGATCTTAAAGGATTAGATAATAAAATACCAAAAATATCTAAACCAGTATATCAAGAAATTTATAATTCAGAATCTCCCCAGTACTCCTTCACAACATCACAAATATTAAATATTTTAACTAGGGAACAACCCTTTCAAATAAATAAAGCATGGATTAGGCAAAATTTTGAAGCAGAATATAATAAAGAAAAAAGGAGTTGGTATTTCAAAACTTATAATAAAGAAGAAGTACAAAATTTTAGGAAATTATTTTATCAATACATGGAAAAGAAAGAACTAAATTTATATTTCTTTGATTGGTTTTCAAAATATAATAAAGAAAATGATCTAAATTATCCTTCTAACATAGAAAATGAAATCAAACCCCTTGAAAAGAAAACAACCCCATAGACAACTCTTGATGAGAAAACAATAGAATCAGAATATCCTCCTCAAGATGGATTAAAGCTATAATTATCAAAAGATTTAGAAGTAGAAGTTGTACCTTTCAAAAAGACCAATAATGAAGACAGGCCAATAGATAAAAAAGATATACAAAAAATGCATCAGCAGCTAAACTATTCAAACACTATCTTAAATACTATGGCCAAACACTTAACAAGAATAGAAAATCAGTCTTTAACTAATAAACCTAGTCCTTCAAGAATGACTAAATCTCCAGAAAAAACCTATTTATAAATTGATAAATGTACCACAAAGAGAATTAGAAGCAATAAGATTTACAAGCGATGCTAATAAAAACCTAGAAGAAATTAAAGAAACATTAGAAAAACTACATATAGGAAAGTCAACAGTAAATACTATAAAAACAACTGAATTAGAGATAAACAAATTAAGATTCCAAAACAAGAACTATCCAAAACTAAGAAATTATTATCCAA
Organism: Pterocarpus santalinus; assembly: GCA_031439595.1. NCBI lineage: Eukaryota > Viridiplantae > Streptophyta > Magnoliopsida > Fabales > Fabaceae > Pterocarpus > Pterocarpus santalinus. Next base: position 69,349,467 of record CM062532.1, read on the forward strand.
GACCTGCTTATCCAGATATACAATTTGAAGAAAGAGGAGAATTAGCTCAAAATGCTTTTACAGGATCAGACATTATAGCATGGAATTTAGATGGATTAAGTGAACAAGGAATATTAGATTTAACTTGTCAAATGTCCATGGCTGCTATGGCATATAGATCAAAAAGACTATCCGAAAGAGATATAGCTATAACTTTAGTTCAAGGATTTATCAGATAATTAAAAGGTTGGTGGGATAATTTATGTACTGAGGAAGATAGATTATTAATACTCAATAGTATAAAATCAGAAATTAATAAATCTGATGCTATATCAATATTAATATATTCAATAATACAAAATTTTATAAGAGATCCTCCTATATTCAAAGATAGAGCTGCCAGTCAATTGAATAACTTAAGATATCCAACAATGTCTGATTACAGATGGTATAAAGATACATTTTTGTCAAAAATAACATTAAGAGAAGATGAATTTGCAGGATTCTGAAAGGAAAGATTCATTGCTAGACTTCCTAAACTCTTTGCAGAAAAGGTCCGAACCAACCTACAACAATATTGTGAAAACTCAAATTTAGAAAGATTAACATATAGTCAAATACATAATATAATAATAACTACAAGAATACAAGTATGCACAGATTTTAAACTACAAGACAAAATGCATAAAGAAAAAATAACAAATCGAAAAGAAGTAGGAACGTTCTGTCAACAATATGGTATAGAACCAGTTAGGGCCTCTAGTACTCAAGTAAAAAGAAGAAACAAACAAAACCAAAAGTCACATGCCTACAAGAAGACCTATATAAAAAAGAGTCAAAAACGACAATCTTCCAAAATACATAGGAAACCTAAATATACAAAGTTAAAGAAAAAGGACAATGCATGTTGGAAATGTGGAAGAATAGGACACTATGCTAATAAATGTAAAGTTCAACAAAAAATCAATAGTTTAGAAATAGATGAAAAAATTAAAGAAAGCCTCCTCAATGTTTTAATCAATTCAGAACCTAAAGAAATAACATCTAGTGAGGAAACTGAAGATGGAAAATTTTATCAATTAGATAATATCTTTGCTAATTCCGAATAAGATTTTGGCTCAGAAGAAGAAAAATATTGTCTAGGACCAGGATTATGTAATTGTCAATATTGTAAAATAATAAATATGTTAACTAAAGAACAAATTAGTACTCTAATTTCAATAATAGATAAAGTGGATGAATTTCTATTGAAAACTGAGTTCTTACAGCAATTAAACAACTTAGTTAAAAAAGATGAAAAAAATAGAGTCCAAATTAAACCAATAAATATGAAAGATATTTATAATAGATTTAAATCTCCTATTGAACAAGTTACTATAAAAGATTTACAAAATGAAATAAAATCATTAAAACAAGAAATTCAATTATTAAAACAAAATGATATTTCATTAGAATACAAGATGTTAGAATTATAAGGAAGACAGATTATTCAATCCCAAATTAACACATCTCAAGAAAAGGAAGGAGCTGATCAAGAGTCATACATAATTTATTAAGTTTAATTACTACTCATAAGTGGCATTGTGAAATAACTTTAATTATACAAGATAAAAAATTTAATATGATAGCCTTAATAGACTCAGGAGCTGATGTAAACTGTATCCAAGAAGGATTAATACCTACAAAATATTATGAAAAGACTACTGAAGGAGCAATTAGTGCTAATGAATCGAAAATGAATATTCAATATAAATTATCTAATGCTAAAGTATGCAAAAATAAAATATGCTATACTACCTCATTTGTACTAATAAAAAATATGAATTCCCAATTGATATTAGGAACATCCTTTTTAACTTTATTATATCCCTTTCAAGTCACTGAAAAGGGAATAATATCAAAAGAATTAGAGAAAGAAATCTTATTTGAATTTATAAAACCCCCAAGATTAAGAGAATTAAATTTACTACAAGAATCTTCAATAACAAAAGTTAACTTAATAGAAAGAAAATAAAAACATATTAATATGCTAAATAAAGAAATTCAATATAAAAGAATAGAAGAACAATTACAAAGCCTAAATATCAAAAAGCTCGTACATGAGCTTCAAGAAAGACTCAAAAAAGAGATTTGTGAAACAAATCGAACTACTTTTTGGTATCAGAAAAAGTATGAAATATTATAACCATATATTAAAGGGTTTAATGAGAAAGATATTCCTACAAAAGCAAGACCTATACAAATGAATCAAGAATATTTAGCTTATTGGAAAAAAAAAATACTAGATTACTTAGATAAAGGATTAATTAGACCATCCAAATTCTTATGAAATTGTTCTGGCTTTTATATAATGAAGGCCTCTAAGTAAGAAAGAGGTGCTCCAAGACTAGTAATTAATTATAAACCTCTCAATAAGGTTCTTAAATGGATCAGATACCCATTACTAAATAAATCAGATCTAATTAAAATATTATACAATGCTATCATCTTCTCAAAATTTGAGATGAAATCTAGTTATTACCAAATTTCGGCCCAAGAGGAAGATAAGTATGAAATTGCTTTTGTTATCTCTTTTGGTTATTATGAATGGAATGTTATGCCTTAGGGATTAAAGAATGTCCCGAATGAATTTCAAAAGATAATGATATATATAAAAGGGTTCAGATCAAATTATACCGATGTAACTTTTAGCAATGTTATATCATTAAATGACTTTGTGTTGGTGTAATTTTTTATAAAATTCATCATTGGATTAGATATTTCTATCTTATAGATCATGTCTATAAAATTTTGTGTTAATCTAAAATTATTTGATACACCGATGTAACTTGATTCTAACTCTATATATATATAATTACTTTTTGAAAGCATACACCTATTAAACGCGAACAATCATCACAATCCAAAACAAACTTATAGAGTTATTTGATGAAAAGTCATGCATATAAAACTTCAATGTATAATCCAAATCGAACATCCAATGTGAAAAGTCATGTACATTCAAACTCCTTTATCTTGTTTTTTTCCTTTTTCTTTTTCCCAAACAATCATGTATAATAGAAAGCAAATAAACATTGAACATGAAAATCAGTAGATTCAAAGTAATGAATATGGTGAACAACTATAGAAAATATTTAAAAATAAAAAAAAAATCCTGGCAAACAACATGAAAAACATGAAAAAAAAAAAAGAAATATAATCAAATGAAAGTTTAAAATACATTTTTGATAAAAAAAAATGGACCACAAGTTAATAATTCCATTAATAATTCCACACTTATATATTTATATTCTTATAAACTATCATTCGTATCTGTTGAAAATTAAGTTTCATCAATCTGTTTTTTTTCTAATAATCTGTGTTTTACCTTTCCAGTTGTTTGTTATTTTATTAAGAAGAAGGTAGAAATCAGAGACATGGTAAACGTTTGCACACTAATAAAAGCTTCCTTTAATAAGCACATGCAATGCAAGAGACACAGCTGTAACAAGGTGGATTTTAGTAGGATTTACGAAATCACAAGCGAGTCAATTGTGTCTCGCCATCATTTTCCTCCCGGGAACTGGATTAAGACATGCAGCCAGTTGAGGCCTACACTACGCAGATCGGAGGGCTTACAGGGGAAGTAGGGTCCTTTTTTCAGATCTTAAACCTAACTAGGCCATGGTCTCCACTCTGTTATCTTTCTTTGCGGCCACTAAATACATTAATGCATCCAGCATGGATACGCTGGCCATATAATATTTAACAGGGCTTTTCTAACAATGTTGTATGAGTACTGACTAATAAAAATTAAGTGTTTTAAGTATTTAATTTATTGAATGCGTTAGAAATTTAAGAGGTTTTTTTTATTTAAAATATTGATTAGCAAAACCTAATTTTAAATGAGTTTAATTGATATACACTAATATTTATATTATTTAATCAAATGCGTGTATTTGTAAAATTTTTAAAATAATAGATAGCTGAGTTAAACATTTTTGTTGATATGACAATATATAATTGAATATCTATATAAAATCTTTTTATACTGATAGTACATATAAATTAAATCCATTTTAAGTATATCATTCTTTTGTATATTACTGGTAATAAGATTTAAACCTAGGACTTCATACAGACTGCTCAAACCTGTCATCACTAGACCGATCCTTATAGCTATAATATATCATTTATTAATACTTCATGACATATACTACATTGAAAAAATAAAAAAACTATTTAGTATTTTAGGATATAAGAATAATATTACATAGATAAAAAATAATAAAAAATTGTTATAAAAATTATAATAGTAGTTGTGTAAAAAAATATAATATGAGCTATTTATTTATAAAAAAGAGTTTAATTTGTATGCATGACAGTATAAAACTGTTTTATATTATTATCCAATAAGAATGTAAAAAATTATCATGTTATTATGAGTAATTGTATGAATTTAAATTTAAAAAATATAATATAACATATTTTTATATTTTTATTAGATGGCAGCCAATATATAAAAATTAAACTTTATAAAAAATCAATAATTATGACATATTAAATTGGGCTCAACTGAGTGATTTGGAATTCACTGTGGGCTGGGCCACTAGTTCGGCGTCAAGTGGTATTGATGGATCTGGCCTCGATGTTCTTGTTCTCCCAACAAATTGGGCTTGGGTGCTGCTGTCTATGGCACAAAGCGCCGAAAGGGCAGAATAGGGTGTGACTGTGCTGAGCATCATCAACCGAATGTCAAAGCTAGCGTCAGATCCACTTGCGCCATCAAAGCCTGCTCTACGAGTAGTTGGCGCATCGAGCGAGCCTATCTGCTTCTGCGTGAGTGACTTGCACTCGATCGTGTCGTCAAAGTTTAAACTGAAATAAATAAACAAAAAAATTCAGAAATATTATTTGTACATATGATATACTCCTACTATGAATTGGATATGATTTATACAATTCAGATTAATTTAGTTCTCATACTTACGTCAAACATGATTTCTTATAACATCCCTCAAAAACAATAACAAGAAGAAGATAAGGAGAAAAAAAAAAAAAACAAAAGTGACTGATTTCTAAGCTTCAATCCTGGCCGTCCGTTGCGTTGACCAAAGAGGCGGTTTTTCCCATCAACAAAACACCCCACTTTGCAATTGGCGATGCCAGCCAGCGTATCGATAAGCCGCAAAACACAACACCTTATGCAAACACCCCCCCCCCCCTCTTTCTCCATTCGTCTTCTTCGTCTTCTTCTTTTCTCTGATCTGCAGTCAAATTGAATTGAAACCATTGTTGGAGTGAAAAACCGATACCGACCTAATTCAATTGGAATCGATTGGATTCAACCGAAGGTTCGAATTGGAAACCCTAGGACACTGACATAGAGTAAGGGGGTATTGGCATGTGATGATCGTGGATCGCGACGATGATGAACAGTTCGAACGGCATGATGTCCCCGTCTTCATCGGGAACGGCGCAGTCCCCAGGGCTGAAGACGTATTTCAAAACCCCGGAAGGCCGATACAAGCTTCAATACGAGAAGACTCACCCTTCTGGTCTTCTTCATTACGCTCATGGCAAAACCGTCACTCAGGTCCCCCTCTCCCTCTTCTCTATTTCTTTTTCAATACTCTTTTTTTTTTCTTTTAACTTTTTTCTAGGGTTGTAGGGTAGGTGCTTTCTTGAACACTTCACTTGAGTTCAATCTATCGTCCTTTACCATGTTTCGATTCGTTCCTACGGTTTCCCTTCTGATTCATCACAATCGTTTCTAATTTTGTCTCATTTAAGTTACTCATATGGGCGGTGATTTTTTCCCACCTTGTAAATTCAATTTCGGCAACGTTTTATTTTGGGGGGAATGTTGGCATTCTGGGTGAAGTTATTGACCTTCAGGGTTCACAAGTTGGTCTCGTTAGTGTATCTTATTAGGTTCCATTGGTTATTGTGTAGAATCGGTTTTAGGGAAGGCTTTTCTTGTTTTCCAGGATGAGTTCGTACTGCTCTTTTTTTTTTTTTTTTTGGTTTTGTTCTGTGACTATTTGTTAAGTTGAAGTGCACAGTGGCTTAACTCATTGTTGGTTTGGTTGTTTGATTGAATGACCAGGTAACTCTGGCACATCTCAAGGACAAGCCTGCGCCTTCGACTCCAACTGCGTCTTCTTCGAGTTTCAGTGCCAGCAGCGGGGTACGGTCCGCGGCAGCTAGATTGTTGGGAGGAAGCAACGGAAGCCGAGCACTTAGTTTTGTTGGAGGCAATGGTAGCAGCAAGAGCAATGGAGGAACCAGTAGGATTGGTTCTATTGGTGCCTCGAGTTCAAGTAATTCCCTGGCTAATCCGAATTTTGATGGGAAGGGAACCTACTTGATCTTCAATGTTGGGGATGCGATTTTCATAAGTGATTTGAATTCACAAGACAAGGTATCCTGGTTGGGTTTTGATGGATTGTCGGTATTTTGGATTTGCTAAATGAGAGGTTTCTTCTTACTTGTAGGACCCCATAAAGTCTATTCACTTCAGTAGTTCAAATCCTGTGTGCCACGCATTTGATCCAGATGCCAAGGATGGGCATGATTTGCTCATTGGCTTGAACTCTGGCGATGGTAAAGAAGTGTTTACTGAAATTTGAATTTGCATTCTTTAAGGAAAATTAAAGCTTTGTGAATTTATTGTTCCTGTGTGTATTATTGTAGTCTACTCAGTGTCACTGAGACAGCAATTACAGGATGTTGGCAAAAAGCTTGTTGGGGCCCAGCACTACAATAAAGAAGGTTCTGTCAATAACAGGCAAGATTTGATCCTTTGTGATGTTTTCCCTACGAGTGTTTATCTTTTCTCAAAAGTCAAAGGTGTTGCACTACAATAAAGATGGTTCTGTCAATAACAGGCAAGATTCCTTTTTGTTGGTTGAAGGTCTCTTGTCAGTCTTTGAGAATAGATCATATGAAACAAATAGGCAATGAATGTTATGCTCAGATGGTCAAACGCTGATTATTTGTGTACCTTGACTGTGACAATCTGCAACCAAAATGCATGGTTTACTTATTAACTCATGCCTTGGAGATTCCTGCCTTGACATGCTGATGTTTCTGTTATGTGGTTGTAGGGATGAATATAACCATGTCTTGGGTATTCATGCTATTTAATATGGGTGGAAGTATGTTTGTCAACTGTTAATTTTGTACATGTGTATTCACAATTCCTTGATGTATAAATTGAAACTTATAGTGGTTGAAAAACTCAGCCTTCAAAATTTTCTACCTATATTTGTGGTGTCCATCTGAAAATTTTAGAATTTCAATATCTAATCATCTCTGTTTTGTAGATTTCCTTTAGAAAGAACTATAAATATTAATAATATTTCACATAAAGTCCTATAGTTTTTCTAAAGACCAAACCATGCATTACAATTTTGATGAACATGATTATGCTTGCTCTGGATTTGTTCTTTTAAAATCATTCTTTTGGGTAGGGGTGCCAATTAAATCCAGCATCTCAGTAGGCTTGATAATAGCTTGGAACCAAACCAGACTTGAGCAATAGGTGCTTTCATTTGATGGAAAAAAATGGTTCAATTGTATAAACTATACAAGTTACAATATATAACTGTTTTATTTTAAGTGTATATTACACTTACTGGGTAAGGTATTTGAATGTTAATATGTGGTTGAATTCAGTGGTTTAAATTCTTGTGATTCTGTGGTTGAGAAATTATTGAAATATTATGTCAAAGATACTGATTAGAAACTATTTTGGTTGATGCATTTTAATTTGAACAGTCGTTGTACTTGTACTGCTTGGGTGCCAGGAGGTGATGGTGCTTTTGTTGTTGCTCATGCTGATGGGAATTTGTACGTATATGAAAAGGTTAGACTTAATTATCAAGAAAGATGCTAATTTTTTGGTTTACTTATTATGATGTTTCTTAGGGTCAGTTGAACAGATATTTACCTTTCCTTTTTCATTTCAGAGCAAAGATGGTGCTAGTGATTCTTCACTCCCAGCCATTAAAGATCAAACTCAATTTTCCGTTGCCCATGCACGTTACAGTAAGGTATTGAGTTTGAGGTACTTTTAGTTTCTTGATAAAATTTGGACATGCAACTTCTATTTTACATTTTTCTCTTGTGGGCTATCAATTTTACTATATTTAAATTCAGCTTTTATTAGTAACCATATGATATTATTATTAATTAGTTCTTCTAGAAACACTTGATTGATATGGCTTGATTTGTTTTGGATGTAATCTTGAATCCTAAAGTTTGCACTTCTGGAGAATTTCTCATGTTACGTATATAATTATATTTTTCAAAAAAATATTTGTTGACTTGTGCAGAGTAATCCAATAGCCAGATGGCATATATGCCAGGGTTCAATTAACATGTTTTCTTTCTCATCCGATGGGGCATACTTAGCAACTGTTGGAAGAGATGGTATATCTTTCATTAAATGCCATTGACACTGTATTAGTTCTACTAACTCCGTTTTCCTTTCAAAAATAACTTCACAAATCTATCTTACTTTCTGCTTTCAGGTTACTTACGAGTTTTTGATTACTTAAAAGAACAACTTATATGTGGTGGGAAAAGTTATTACGGGGCTTTGTTATGTTGTGCTTGGAGGTGAGGCATGTTTGATTTTAGTTAACTAATTAGTGAATTGGCATCCTTGGATTTGTTGCCTACTTTCTGAGAATCTGAGTTCACTTCTCAAGCTGAGCTTCTAAAATAATAATTATTGTTAATATGTATCTACTCTAGATTGTAATTCTGTTTATTTTTTATTTTTAATTTAATTCATTCTTTGAGAATAAGCAATACCATAATGAAAACTTTGTTTTTAACAGCATGGATGGAAAATATATTTTGACGGGTGGAGAAGATGATTTAGTTCAAGTTTGGAGCATGGATGATCGGAAGATTGTGGCTTGGGGTGAGGGACATAACTCATGGGTAAGTTGCTTGGTAATTTTGAGTTGGCAAAATGTTTCTACCATAGTACTGAATTAATTTCTGTCAAATGCTGTGATCAGGTAAGTGGAGTGGCTTTTGATTCATATTGGTCATCACCAAATTCAAGTGACAATGGGGAGACCGTTATGTATCGATTTGGTTCTGTCGGTCAGGTACTCAGAAAATTGTTTTTACATTTTATTGTAATTTTCCCGTGTCATTGTGTAGCTTTGATTCTATACTTCCCAAAATTTTCAACATGATTTTTCCCTGTTTGGCTGTTTGCTGCCAGTGATATGGTTGACAGGTTTGAAAATAAATTGCTGTATCTACTTGTATAGAAAGACATTGTAGGAAATTAGCTGATTCAGTCATGGTTTTCAGTTATTATATGGGTGACTGGTTTTTAAGGATTGAGTGGGGACACTAATATCAATTATATGCTTAGTTAAAGCCACTTGAAAGCAGAGGAAAATAAAGATTTAAGTAGGAAGACTTCATATAGATATTTTACAGACAGTAATTGAGTAAATAGATTCTAGCAGCCACTGGGTTTCATATAATTATGTTAGGCATTGCTAATTCCTCTGTTGATGTTAAAATATGTTGCAGAATGCTTGGGGAGAAGAAGTGCTATTTATATTTTATTAAAACATGCTAGTATTATTTACAGAACCAATGTAAGACAAATCAATTCTACTTGTCCCCCACCTAGAGGAGAGGGAAAAGGCTAAACTCTGGCTTCATTTAGAACATCTGATCATGAAGTTAAAAAGAAACATTGATGTAATCAGTTGCCAGTGCTATGCTATATTGTACGGGGAGAAATATATTGAATTGTTTAGACTATGTTGGAATTGATAAAAGATGATGGAATGGAATGTAATAGTATTGAGTTACATTGTTTGGATATTTTAAAATAGGATGGAATGGAATGGAAATGGAATGTTTTTGGATAATACCCATTCTATCCCATCTAATAACTTTATTTTTCTTCCATCCGATTTGCTTGAGTTACATTGTATGGATATTTCAAAATAGGATGGAATGGAATGGAAATGAAATGTTATTGAATAGTACCCATTCCGTCTAATAACTTTATTTTTCTTCCATCCAATTTGAGCAGAATTGGATGGAATGGGAATAAATAAATTAGAATTCTTTCCATTTTGTCCCCTTCCTTTTTATTTCCAAACAATGGAGTGGGTACTTTTCTTGATTCCATCTTTTGATATCCAAACAATGGAATTGAACATCTATTCCATCCCATTCCATTTTATATCATTCCATTCCGCTCACTATTAAATATCCAAACAAATTTTGAAAATGCCTTTTGACTGAAATTTCCTAAACTTTCACCTCTAGATGTGTTTTATCTTATGTAGCTCTTATCTTTGCACAAATGTTGGAACTGAGATGTTTTGGTGGTCAGGATACACAATTGCTTCTATGGGACCTGGAAATGGATGAGATTGTAGTGCCCTTGAGGCGTCCTCCTGGTGGATCCCCGTCTTACAGTGCTGGAAGCCAGTCATCCCATTGGGACAGTGTTGTCCCATTGGGTACCTTGCAACCTGCTCCAAGTATGCGAGACGTTCCAAAAATCTCCCCATTGGTTGCTCACCGAGTGCATACCGAACCACTTTCTGGCTTGATATTTACCCAGGAGTCAGTACTTACTGCCTGCCGGGAGGGGCACATAAAAATCTGGACGAGACCTGGGGTTGCTGATAGCCAAGCAGGCAACTCTGAAACCTTGTTAGCTACCAGCCTGAAGGAGAAGCCTTCACTTTCGAGCAAGATCAGCAATTCTAGCTACAAACAATGACTAAATCTTAATCTAAAGGGAGTTTAAGCAATTTTTTTAATGGTTTGATTATCTTTTATCCAGTTGGTTTCTTAGTTTTAACATGTTGATTCTAGTAAAGATTAACCAACTGGTTCTATTGTATATTCAAGGATGAGCATGCCATTGATGGCACTGAGAGGATGGGAAGGAGAGTTCTCTCCGGCCGCCTCCTGTAATTACAAAACGGCTGTTATTAGGATGTCTGATTAGTGATTACAGGAATAATGTGAAATTGGTCCTTGGAGATCGGTACTTTGGAAGTGCATACAAGCCATTATTTATTCTATTAGCTTTTAATTGTGGCTTTTCACCAAAATGAATTGTATAAAGCTAGATACTGGGCTGTTTAATGTGAGGTCGTTGAGGGTGACCTTTTTTCGGCTCAATTGATGTTCTTGAGGCTATGCTCCTAATATTTGAATTGATGCACCTCTGATCGATAACCTTCGTAATGAAACTATTGTTCTCTTAATGTGATGAGTATGTATTGGCAATTGCAGCAGAGTTCTATTCTGGGTTGAATTTTGACTGCCCCTGATAAATATTTGGCCTTAAACCATACCGAAGAATGAGAAAATTTTCCCAAATCCAGACAAAGTTGTTCCAAATTGTTTTTTTCAGTTCTATAAAAAGTTCTGGAAGATATATTATTGACATGGATTGCCACTTTATGGAACATCTTATACGGTGCCGATGCCAACAAAATAATGTGTCACATGAAACGGCCTGGAATTGGAATGTGTAGTGGTACTAATCTATTCAACCATTGTTGCAGTACAAAATACTTTTTGGTCCCTCAAAATTCCAGTATAAAAACAACAGTTCTTCAAGCTTTCGTCGGAGAGCAGGATCAGCTTACAATGTGACGTGCTCAAACTTGTCTATGCAGTATATTTTATGTACAGCCAGACGCATCTATGATGCCAGCATTCAAGGAAATAATATGAAAGTGTATTCTATTTCTATGTCAGTTCATGTCACGTGCTGTAGAGACTATCACATTACTTTGAGGATGTTGAGAAAGAGTCTGAGATTGATGAGTGGTTGCAGATGATTGATCAGGCAGTACCACCTCTTGGGAACCATGCTGCTGATTCAACTGAGCAAGCCATCTTCTCCTCCGCTTCAGAAACTCAATAAGAACAGAGGTTCCACACATTACAGTTCCAAACCCAGTAAATGTAGCAAGTAGCATAGATAGAACTGCTTGCACATGAAGCTGCCACGCCACAAATGCATGAAAATAATTAATGTTCCAAAGATATAAGACTATACAAATTCTGACATATGTTTTATCAGTGCAGTTGAAAACCAGCATATTGAAACTCGCAGCAATGCTGTTTATAACTACATTTGACATAACTAGCATTCATCTACTGATCATGGTTATATGCCTTGAAAATTTTTTCTAAATAATCATTTGCTTTGTTGACCTAAGCTTTGTTTGAATGTAACAGGCTCCCCTAGGGCAAGAAGAGTTAATGCGGATCATCTACTTAGCACACACAGCACAAGATTTCCTTACCAGTGAGTAGAAAAGACGTCCAGCAAGAACCACCATAACAAACTGGAAAATTGCATAAACCCATACATGATTTCTCCTCACTAAGAACAAATTTGGAGGCACCATCAGTGTAATACCAAAGGCAGAATTCAAGTTTATAGCATTGTCTAAAAGTGGAAGAAAGCCCCTACCCATTGTTGTGGATGTCATGCTTGCAAGAAGACCCAGTATACAAGAAAACGGGAGAGATATGGCAATGGCACCAGATCCCATATTTGAAACCTGTCCATTGATATGATTAAGGAAACATATGGACTAAAGGGAACAATATCCAAGAGTAGTTGAACTTACAAGAAGCTGCTCAACAAAACAAAAGTAAGCCATCATGTTGATAATGACAAGAATGGGAACATTTTGCCAAACCCTGTAAAAGTTCTATGCATTAGTCCTGTTGTACGATGTTGAAAAACAACATTGACAGACATGCATGCCCTGACCCTGGACTGGATTGAGCCTTTCCCTCAACCTATTCTCTTTCATGCCAAAGAAAAATTCAACTCCTTTTAAATCATGAAAGGACTGTGGAACTTCTGATATTGCCATGAAGTTACAGGGAAGTTGTTTTTTCGCAAAAGGAAAACTCAAGGAAGAAGTAGTTTCCTCTTGCCTGTATTGCTGACCTCTGCTGCTTATCAAGTTAGGTGCGCGAGTACTTGGAACTCGAAAAAGAGCAACAGGTAGGTTTTGAACTTCCTGCTTGCACACATCACATGATCTGTTACCTTTAATGCTAAACCATTTAACTGCACACTCTTGGTGCGCCAGTGCAAGTTCACCTTTGCAGCTGCACTCCATTTTAAGGGTATCAGCACCTTCTCCCAGTTCAATCAAGCAAATTCTGCAGACAGCTTCTTCTTCAGGAATATCTTCCCCATCTTCATTTTCAACTGAACCAGAATACTCAGATGCACAAGATGGTTATTGAGATAACTTAATCTTATGGTTCAACCCAGTAACTGATATCTTCAAATTTGGAGATTAGCAATGTTATCAAAGCCTCAGGATAGTTCTTAAAAAGAAGATTGTGCATTTTACCTCCCCCCCCCCCCCACAAAAAACAACAAAAAAAAAAAAACAACAACCCCCCCACAAAACCAAAAAAAGGTATAGACTGAACCAAAGGAAGGATAGTGCAACTCAAACATGACACAACACAACAAATTTTACTTTTTAGTCGTGTACACAGATTAAACATAACAGCTGAAAGGGGTAAGACAGCCCAAGTAGGAGATTGAGTTGGATGAGAAAGGGAAAGAGTTAAAAAAGTTAACAAAGGAGGAAATGATATGGAGAAATAAACAGGAATGAACTAGACTCGGTTGGATTGACTTAAATTTCAGGCAAGGAAACATGTTACTGTTCCTAATTGTTGTGTCCTAGGAAAAATAACTTTTGTTTAGGAATGTATTATGTAGAAAAATGAAAAATAAAAAAATGTTTCGCTTAAAGGAATCATATTATATTCTGTGGGTTAATCAATGGCACATGAATAATAGGAATTTTGAATTACTAACTTAAAGCTTAAGGATTGCCTGCGTAAACAGCTGATAGTTATACTGTTTATAAATTCATAACCAACAAAATTCACTCCATTTTCGGGTAGCATACAATTTTTGTCAAGTACATTTTTGCATGTTCAAATTTTCAATGTAACTTTATTATACAAACATGAAGAAGAAAGTACCAGTATCGTCACGTGGAGATTTCATAGATGCTGTGGCAGTGCTACTAGCCAACCGTGGTGTGGTAGGAACTATACGAAACATGACACCTATGGAGGGGTTCCCATCTTTGGTAAGCACAGGAACTGAACGGGAACGATGAATTGATGATTGCTGTCCTTTTTTCTGTAAATGAGGAAGGTGTGAATCAGATAAAAGTGGATAACAATGTGTCTTGCAGATATCAAAGTGTCCAACTATGATTCAGAAAGGCATAAAAGGACATAATATTAGAAATTTGTTTTATAATATTAGCATATAAAACTGAAGTATTACAGACTTCAGTGTAACTTGCAGAAAGGGATATAAGGTTGATTGAACAGGAGTGAAAAGGTGCATTTCATGAGGAAAACCATTTAGTACATTGGAATGTATGATTTAAGTTAGAGTTTAATTTTGATCCACTGTCACTTTTTTACAATTATCAGTGTCCACATCATTAAGACATTAGTATCAAATTTATGTATGTGAAACTCAGACTATTATTTAGAAAACCTTGATGGCAAGTTATTCAATCATGGTTATTGCACTAGATTATAAACAGAAGCAACAAATTGGCTGATTCAACTTTACCACAAGCAAAATAAAATTATCATTCAAAATAATATTTTAAAAGGGATGCAGAATATTTTGGAATTGAACTAAGATGCTATTCAGCAAATATGAAAATAGCTGACAGTTTGAGAGAACAAGACATATTTCTATATTGTTCAAATTTAGTAACCTGTAGATTTACTGTGATAAAACATGTTTTCCATGCAAATTCATCAGAAAAACCTATTTACATGTGTATAAAGCACGGTTAGAAATACCCCAAGTAAGAAACGGTTTTTTTCACTCTACTGTCAATTCAGTTTATGTTAAATAACTAAATATGGTCATTGAAATACAACACAAATGTTACAAAGCTACTCACCACAGATGTTGGATTGGCTGTGTTTCCTCCATGTGCAGACTCTGGATTTGACTGAGCAACTGGGGTTACAGGTAAGGATGACATTTTCTTCCCTCTAGGTGTGATCAACTTTGTCAGAGATAATGTCCTTGAAATCATAGGCTTTTTCGGTTCCTCTGTGGAAGAACCTTCAAGTGCTAGCATGGAAGCCTTTTCAGTATCTGAAGTCATGTTGCGAAATTTAAAACTGAGTTTGGGAATAAGGGTTTTAATAGTTGATTTATTTCTTGTTGGCGAGGGACCTTGTAACTCATCGATACTGGAGAAACCAGGGCCTGTAGAGGGGGAAAATATTGGTCTCCTGGAAGGTGGTGTTGGTGGCATGTTTATTCTAAAAAATTCTTCTCTTGCTTCATACAGATTTCTTGAGGGTATCTCCAACATAAGGTTTTGCCTTCTTCCATGTTGTCTACTGGAGAGTTCTTCAGTTATTTCATTCGACTCCACACCCTATATATGAAGGATTAAACAAAAAGCTTTCTTAAAAATTGAGGAGTCATCAAGCTGCAAACTAATAAATTTTATAGTTATACACAAATGCCTCAGAGTCACAAACATGTATTTCAGATGAAGGATAAATCAAGTCAGTTTTGTCGATTGATTCTTCAATGAATATTTTGCATCTCTGATAGTTACCTTTTTTTTGGCATGGAATGCTTATGCATGTGGCGTGATGTTTTACCACCTCTAAGAGAGGTGCATGAAGGCAATGTGATTCATGTGAGTTCTGAACATGCTACTGAATGAGACAGAAGGCTATGGGTAGCAGAACCATAGAAGTCACCAATTATTATGCATCCCATAAAAGTGAAACTATAGAATCTTCCACTAATGTAGTTTTGGATTTTAATCAGCACCAATTAATAGGCATCCAATAAAAGTGAAACTATAGAAGCTTCCACTAATGTAGTTTTGGATTTTAATCGGCACCAATTAATAGGCATCCAACAAAAGTAAAACTATTGAAGCTTTCACTAATATAGTTTTGGAATTTAATGGGCCATCGTCCCAGGCACTGTAACCCGGAAAGTCGTCGGAAGATCTTGTGTGTGCTTTGCTGATGAACAATTGGATGTTTTCATTGTCCAAATTGCGGATCTCAGCTAGAATTGAAGTTCCTATTACTTCTACAAATTCAATTGAAAACTCTCAAGAAAAAATACGTGCTTGGCCAAGTGCTGAAGGTTCGACATACTAAAAGCTAAAGATAGACAAGACAACAGAACCCATTGGTCAGAATCAGAGGAGATGATGGTCAATGACAAAGGCATGGACTAAGAACAAACGGAGAGTACCCATATGACTTGTATTCAAGAAACCATTTTGGTTCTAAAAGCTTTGACGTATATGAGGTGTAGAAGGTGTAAACTTAAATATAAGAAAAAGTGGAAAAACCAACAGAAGAGGAAACTGAGGGAGGTGGGAACACAGTAAAGTTGTACCTCTAGAATTGTGGTATCAACTGTGCTGGCAGTGGTGGTGGTACCATCAACTTGGTCATTGTCCTTCGGGAAGCCTTCTGCTTCAGAAGCCATAGGTGAAGTGAAAGGGGTTCAGTTGTCAGTGGAGAACAAACAGAAGCACACAAAGCAACACAAGTTTGAGCTGAACAATGGAAATTCAGACAAGTCTGTGTATTGATGGAAAGAAAGGTGAAATGTTGAAGCGATCATGGGAGGTGGAAAGAGGCAGAGAGGGAGGGAATATAGAAGTGGTTGCAGACAAGTGGCAGAGAAGCTTGAAGCAGACATGTTTCAGCTTTTCTGGTGATTTAAGGTTGGGTGCTTCAAAAGTTGAAAGTGCCACTGGTACTAAGTAACTTATTCCTTTATCTTTTTAGCATTTTAGGCAAACAATAAAATTCTCATGCAAAAGATAGTTAAGAAGATATTTCTTTTTCTGCAAATGCGTATCTGTAAGATATATTAAGGAATTAAAAATAATAATTAACAAATAAAACTAACAGTATTAACTATTTTGATAATTTAAGAAATTTTAACATATTTTTAAATAATTAAAATAAGAAATGAATAATCATTTTAATTTTTTTAATGTATGCCTTTGTTATAGCTTATCAATATCCTTAAAAAGAAATTAGCTCCGTGTCTAATTGTACATCTTTAAAATTTTTTCATGTCTGTGTGCGGTATCTTGTTTTGGTGTAAGTCTATTGTTTTCATTTGTTGGAGCTTGGTGGTGTAACTCTCAGTTCCTCCAATACCTAAAAGTAGAATGTTTTTTTATTGTTTAAGGAAAAAAAATATCATTTTCATTCTTTAATGAAAATAGTATAAAATTAATTTATAAGAGCTCCAAAATTGAATAAACTAATGTTTTATACTTTTATGTTTGTGACTTGAGTTTGCTATAGAACATGTGTAACAAGGATGGCAGTGTTCAACATAAGACATAATATATAAGTAAAAATATAATGTGTTAGGTGCAAGAAAACTCCCGACTAATAGCAATTTAATTTATTAAACCTTAACTGAAATATGTTTCATAAAATGACATTTTTTTGAATGGCAGCAAAATCTGAGTCGAAAATTTATATAAAACATAAAATATGATTTAAGTGTACAGGTTCAAATTAATTTCAAGAAATTTCTTTGTTAATGTGTGTGTGTGTGTGTGTGTGTCAGATAATTTTTTAGTTTTATTTTCATTTACGGAATGACAATAGAAAATCTAAGTTTAAAACTTTCAAAATTAGTCAATATATAGTAGTTTTCCTGTTAATCAATATCTCGCAAAACTATGTACTGTATGCATGAAACATGCATTTTCGAATATATTGTTAATTAATATATATTTGTTTACAGTATAAGTAGCTTTCTAGTTAGACGAGGGGTGACATACTGACCTTGACAGACCTAACACACGAAAAAAAAAACGATGAAATGAGTGACATCGACGCAAATATTATAATTCTTATATTAAACTAAACTCTTGCGTGGACCTTGCTAGAACCAGGAACTTGGATTGTTTTTCTTTTAATTTTTTGTGGAAGGTACTTAGAAGAATAATATATTGATGGATGGACGTAGAAGAAAACCATTCACAGGATTGTAAATATATATAAGGTTTAATAAGTAATTTAAAATTACTTTAATGTTATTCTTTATAATTATTTTTAATTTTATTTCTTGCTTATCAAATCAATTATTAATTTATTTTTTAATAAAGATCTGCTATTGATCCTAATGAAATGATAATATGATAATATGTCATTTAACCGTAATAACATGCAAGTAACAGGATTATGAATTTATGACGCGGTGATGTTGTGACACTGCATATTAATACCACGTTACTATATTTTTTATTAAAACTGATAAAATTAAGTATAATAAGAGACTAAATTGATGCAATCAAAAAGATTAATTCTGCATTTGTAGAGTTGAATTTTGGATGGAATTAATTTTGTTAGAATTCATTTGATTAAAATTGATTTTGAGGTAAACTAATTTATACTCAATAATTTGATTTAAGAAATGATTTTGAGAAAAATTAAAAGAGTAAAAAACCTATAAAGTAATAATTTTTCACTTCCATCTAGAATTGATTTTGAACCTAGAACTAATTTTGGAGAATAAATTCATCAAAAAAATCAAACAAGACACAAAAAAAAAAAAGTATAAAATTGATTCTGACGTCCCAAAATCAATTTTAAAAACTTTCAATGAAAAACTAAACATACACTAAATTAATACAAATTTTAAAATATGAAATTAATAAATTATAATTAAAAGGATAAAAAATAAATAACACTAAACCCTAAACCCTCAAGTTACCCATTTTGTCAAAACATGATAAAGGTCAGAACATTCGTCGAAAAAACATTGTAAATGTTAGGAAAATGAAATGTTGGCGCACTCTCCCGCTTTTCGGAATTCATGTAGCAAGTACGATACAGAAACATGGAGTAGCTGTTTGTGTGCTGTAATGTCGGTGACCTCTTTTTGGCGATTGATATTGTTAAGCCTAAGCTTCCAATATTCAAATGGATGCAACTGTGAAGCTCAACGTGCGTAAAGAAACTTCTTTTCTTGTCAAAAATGTCATGAATAATATTGGTTTACACTAACGGGAACTAAAAATCAAAGTAAAGCACAAAATATGACAACGGAACCAACAAAATTGCTGTTTGAGCAAGCAAACCCATGCTCTCTCCTCCACTTCAAGAACCCAATATATAAGAATAGAAATACCCATTGTTGTGGTTCTTGCTTGCACGAGGACCCAGTATATATACAAGAAGGCTTGAGAGATATATATGGCGATGGCACCAGAGGATCCCGTATTTGGAACCTGTCCAACGATATCATTAGGAATTCATTCATAAGGACTAATTAACGAGAACATTAAACGAGAGTAGTTAAACTTGCAAAAAAGTTGCTCTACAGAACAAAAGTAATGTATGTTGGTGGTGACAAGAATAGGAACAGTTTATTTTTCCAAGCACTGTAAAAGTTTTGCACACCAGTTCCGTTGTACCACGTCGAAAAACAATTCTGAGGTATGCAAACTAGAGACATTTTGTGAGAAAAGAGAAGAAGATAGATGGAAACTTCGCTGAGTTGAATCAATTGAAATGATTGAATCAAGTACAAATGATAGTTGCCTTCATATATATATATATATATATAGTAAGATGAATCAATCATAGAGTAGACTACCTAACTAATCCCTTAAGATATATTGGCACACCTTATTCAGTATAACAAACTATAACCAACTGGTAAACTGATCAAAATAATGTTTACAATGTTAACACCTTTTGCTAAATAAAATTGATGTGTAGTCATCAGTAATTTGTTTGTGTGTTTATAATCCCTGGAGATACATAACGTAAAGTCATCAGTAACTAGGCATGGCCCGGGTAACATATCTGTGTCAGATTGTCGGGGCATGATTGTCGCTCCCCAATGAGCAGATCATCGATGCTTTCCTGAACTTAGAATTGGGCCGCTTGAGTAAAGCACAGAGGATAACATTTATCCAAGAATGACGGGATCAAAGCAATAAGACGAAAACATTTAGAGGCTAGTTGGGTATACAGGCCCAATTTTTGTGTTCTTGGACTTCTATATTCAATACTCTTGCTGGACTTATGGACTATGAATTGACTCATTGACTGAACTATTGACCATGAACTTGATTGAATTTGAAGGGACTTTGAACACAAAAAAAAGGGTAAATCTATATTTTATTTTTTGAAAGATTTCTATTTTTAACATTTTATTCATTAAAAAATTAATACATACATTTCAGTCTTCGATAGATTTCTCATTAAACACATTGATCCCTATAACAAGAAAATCATACACATATTAATCCTTGAAACATCGATTTTTAATATTAGTATCTAAAAAATTGATTTTTAATATATTAATCTTTAATTCCTAAAAAATTAGCTTTTAATATATGAATTTTTTAGAGACTAATGTGTATATAATTTTTTTATTAAGGAATTAATATGTTTAATATAAAATTTTTTAAGGATAAAATATATATATATACATTTTTTTATTTTTTAAGAATTAAAGTATTAAAAAAAATATTTTAAAGACTAAAGTGTAAATTTATTTACTTTTTTATAAAAGCCTTTTTTTTGGTCCGAAAAAAGAAAAAAAAAAAAGCCTTGAAGGGAGTTATTGAACCTTGGAGAACTTATTGGACTTGTAATTAAAATTCATTCACTATGAACCAACTCTTGAGTTGACCAAAATATATTAAAAAAAAAAAAAAACTCTTCATAACTTAATACTTTCATCCTTTAATATAACTTGAAACTCTCACTTAACTTTTTCCTTTTTGACTGCAAACTCTCACTTAACTTGATTTGGCATGATGCTATTCTTTTAAGTAAATTATACTTTGCTTTACTTAAGACCAAAATAAATATTTAAAATTTTATGTTTTCTAGAGATTTTTTTTTTATCTTAAAAATTGTTCGCACAATTTTATGTCGGGTGCGGTGGTTAGGTAAAATTTTCTTTAAAGTAATTACTACAAGATTTGAATTTCTGACAATTCAGGTAAAATTTGCTTAGGGTCAGAATCCATTTCAACTACAACCAACTACTTTTGGAGCCAAAGTTCTAAAGATAATATATGTGGATCTATAGTGTCATCACATATAAATGGTTTTGAATTTTAAAATTATGGCTTGAGTCAAAATTATAAAGAAATAACTCTTAATTTAAATAAGACTTAATTTTATTAACCGTTTAAATAAATTAAACGTACAAAACTACTTTATAATTTAAAAATAAATTTCGAGTATAGTTGTGATGCTACATGTTATAGTATAGAATGTTTTTAAAACACAAAACAAAAGATTACAAAAGTATGAATTATGAATAACCATATCTTTTCAAGTCTGAACAAATTGAGTGGCCATTGGCTGATAGGCTCCAAGGCATTTGCTTCACTTGGAAAATGGTACGAGTTTACCTCCTGAATTGAAAACGAAAATTGGGTAACCATACCGTAATCCCGCATCACTTTTCCCATAAAAAAGTGTTGGACTCTGGAGCCAATCACTTTTAACATTGTAATCGATCCGGAAAATGCAATTATTTGCAGTAATTAATCATTATCATTGCCTCAAAACTCAAAAGTTGAAAGTCTTCGCGAAATCTCGTGCGAATGCTATGTGATGTAAGAATTGGTTGCGATCTAGAAACATAGTCTGACAACTGACATGTGACAAGCCCCACCCCCCTACCAAAGGGTGGGCCTCAACTTTGGTGATTGACAATTGACGAACTTTAAAACACAAAAAATTAGGGTTATATGTTCGAAGCTACTATAAAATAAAGATGTTATATGAACTTCACATTCACAAAATTCTAACAGATGTTTATGGAAATTATTATATAACACAATAGTCTTATTATAATATTTACAATTATGAAATAATTTAAAAAGTTGTCGCAGAGAGTTTAAATTAAAGAATTATTAGTATAAAATAAATGTTTACACTATTATGTAATAATGTTTTGATGCATTAAAATATTTAATTATTTTAATTGATATTTAGGCCAATTAAATTTTTGAATAATTTAACAATATATAACTAAGTAATAGTAGGATAAAAATTCTATTCTTGGAGTATACCATGCTTATTTACTTAATGCAATCATACTATCATACATAAAATTCAAAATAATGCATCAAAGAAAATAGACTTCGATAGTTAGGCTTCATAATCAGTTAACTGTATCAGCTAGCTTTTCAGTTTGAGCATTTATTAGCATTTGGCAGATATACACCTACCATTGTTCCGCTGCCTCGATCTGTCGGTGCTCTGTGCCTGGACAGTGTCAAAGCAAATCATTTTTTGGTTTATGTGATGTTTTGGCTTTAAGTGTCAAGGCAAATCTCATCGAATATGTTTTTTCTATTATTTAATAATATATTATTATATTAGTAAAAATATTTAATTTTTGTAATTATTATTTTGCAAATCACATAAATCATAAGATATGATTAGATTATATCATAAAAAATTTTATATTGATATAAATTTAATATAAAATATAAGAATTAAATTAAAAATAAATATTATAGAAAAAATAAATTAATAATGAGTACACGTAAAATAATTAAAAAGACATTTTTTATGAGTGATAGTCATTTTCACTTTTATCTCTATACTTCACTACAATATAATTTTTAATGAATGTTATTAAAGTAAAATCATATGATAAAATTCATTAAAAATATTTATATAGAATAATTAAATTAAAAATAAATATCACTTAAAAACTATGTTTATAGCAACCTAACTATATACGGAATGAAAAATTAAGAAGCATTGTTTTTTCGGAAAAAATAAGTAAGAAATTGAGGAATAAAATTGTACTTTTTTTTTTATTTGAAACTTTATCTGCGGCTGAAAATTCTGACTAAACTCGTAATGCAAATGATCTCACATTTCTAATCAAATCTTCAAAGCAAATGAATAAAATGTTAACCATAAAATGCACACCGTTCAAATGCCAATTCATGCAAATCAAACAAAATTGCAACATGGCTTCAATAAAACTGTGGATGGAAAATGGAGTTTAGTGCTGGAGCCATAGACAAGGAATAAGGTCCATAATGACCTGATCCACTCAAGCAGCAGGCGAATAATTTGAGAGAGCGGCAGAGAAAGAAAGCGAGGTTTCCATTAGCAAAATCATTGCCAACGTTTTCATAAGAGTAGAAAGAGTCTTTCTCCAATCAGCAAATTGTGCTGTGAAAGAAAGAAAGAAGCACAAATTTTTTTTCCTCCAGTTAGCAATAAGGCAAGATTTACCGGTAAAATTAAGAAAAAAATATATTAGTTCTCAATATTCATTTTGCTTAAATATTTACTTCGGCTTATCGCCACACCAAATAAAACCTTGTAATTTTTTTTTTCTTTTTTGGTTTAAATAAGAAAAGGTCCCTCATAAGCCTGTTTAGAATAAAAGTATTCTTTTACCTAATTGTTATTGAAGCCTGTTTGGAATAAAGGTCTCTCCAATAAAAGCAGCACTCATGATCAAAAAATAAAAAATGAAATAAAAGCAGCACGAGTACCTTGCGATTCCTTTCTCTTTATTTAAGTCAGCCAATAAAGATTCCAATACACTTCACACACAAAATAAATAAATAAATAACAGAAAAACAAAAATAAAAAAATTATATCTCATGTACTGCGCTCTATGGGGCGTCTTGTCTGTAAGTTGGCCAGTGTACTTTTCTTCCAATTATACTGTTTTGCAAGTTGTTTTTAAGATCAGAAAAGATATTTATTCATTGTGTTTAGATATAATAATTGACGGACGAGAATTGCAATTAAATAAATATAAATTTCAATTATATAAATATAAAAGTATTATTAATAAAAAATTATTTATATTATTAATGAAAGTTAAATATCAATTAGATATTTATATAACAAAAAATTTTAGTTATTTAAACTGTAAATTTGCTATTTACATATGTTTATGTATGACAATATATAAATATAATATACAAATAATGTTTCTATTTTTACAAGCATTTTTCTTAGTACAACTCTAATGATGCTATAACATGTACTGTGTATTTTATCCCCCCCTCCCCCCAAAAACAAAAAATGAACTGTATATAAGATGAGAATATTCCGCAATTGTTTATAAATAGCAGAAAATTTTATCCATTAAAATTAAATTTATTTATGTTAAAATATTGAAAATAAATAATGTAATACGTATTAATCGTTGAATTACAATGCTAGTTAAAATTAACCATAAAAGAATTCTACCTTTATAATAAATGAATCTAATTTAAATTAAATTAGTTTAAATCTTATAGATTTTATATATTCATAATTTTTAGAGAAAAAGGGCACAGAAACCTTCAAAAACTATACGGTATAGCTATCAACCAAAAAAATTATACTGAGATATGTTATTTAATTAAAAAATGATATTAAACGTTAATCATTTCAAATTACAGCCGTACCTGCCATAAACTCAAAAGAGGTATGTTATTTGTACATACTAAAAACTCCAACATCTCAATATCCTCTTTCAATTTTTTCTCTCTCTATCAATCATTTCACTTTTTTCACTTTTTTTTACAATTTTTTTCTCCTTTCTATCTTTGGGTGTCCAAGGTGTCTGCCTACCCCAGTAGTACAAAAAATATTTCTCAACTCAAAAGAGTATGTACATTATTAGAGAAAAAAAAGCTTAAATATATCTTTAGTATTAAATATAAGTCATTTGGATTTTAATTATTTGAATTTTTGGTCCTTTTTTTCCATATTTTGATTTTGATTTCCATTGTTCTTAATTTTGGTTCATATAATTATTTAAGAATATATATTTAATACTTATAAATATTAAAAATTTTATTTTTTATCCTTATAAATATTTTAAGAGTCTTCTTTTGTTCTTATAGATATTATCACCTAACCATTGGACTAAAATCTAATTGGGATCAAAAAGATATTATTTATAGGAACTAAATATATATTTAAGGAAAAAAATATTTTTTTTACATATTTTAATTTTAAAGTGCATATTCTTTTCAAAAAATACAAAGTTATTATTCACTAACTTTACACTGTATGTATGTTTTATTTCTATTTTTTTCTAATATGTTTTAATGACAAATAAGATAAAGGCACATCTTAAGATATTACAAGAGACGTGTTATTTATATAAAAAAAATATTATTGATATCTTAGATAAAAATAAACACAAAACTGTAAATAATTATGAGTATTAAGAGAAAAAAAAAACTTTATCTCTATTTCTGTTTAAAATATCTATGAAATATTTAACTTTTAATACATAAACAATATTTCTAACCTTGGAAGAGTTTCAAAATGTGCATTATGTTTAAAATTTAATTTTGATTTATTGTTAATATAAATTTTTTTATACAAATATTTAATTATATATTATCATATTAACAAAATATTTGGGCAACTATCTATTATTTTAAAGGTTTGACAACAAAAAATATGTGATTAAATGATAATATAAAAAAATTTTATACTAATAATACATCAAAATTAATATAGTATATTTATTATAAGAATAAATTTTTTTTTTTTTGTATTCACCTTGAAACTCATTTTATCGAGACACATTAAGATATTTTTTAATCATTAATTGGAAAAAAGATATAACCCACTCTTAGTCAATGATTAAGAGATACTTTAATGTATTTTCTTAAAATGAGTCACAAGGTAAGTAGAAATAATATTTTAGCTATTATAAGCCATTCTTTTTGGTCTATTACCACTTCTACTTAACAATCCTACTTACTAATTTATCTAAATTACCCTTTCATATTTTCATAGTTAAATTAATAAAATTGTCAACCTCATAATTTCTTATAAAATTTATTAGATTAAACTTTTAATTAAAAATAAATAAAATAAATTAGAGACTGAATTCAATCTTTATTTCATATATTTGTTATACTTTTAAAAAGGAACTACTATCATTCCCATGTATCTCTTGACATTTCTATTTATTTAATTTATCTAAAATACTCTTCTTCTTTCCATATGATGAAACTAATTATTTAATTATTTTATTAATTTTTAATATTAATTAAATCCTTAAAATTCTTTTTAATTCTTTATCATCACTACTGATTTTTATTTTTTTAACAATTAAGTATTTTCTGAATTTATAAATATACTTATCTAATATAAATTTAAACTATAAGCATCAAATTAACGTGATTTTAAGTCTTTTTAAATAATCCTTAAAAAATGATGAATTTATGTGTTAAGGTTATTAAAATTAATTATTTTGGATTGAAAATTCACATATTAATAGAATCTTATCATATTTTCTTAACATATATTTTTAGATTTAATTTATATATACTGATGACATAATTTTTTTTTACATCATTATTCAATCAAATTCTCTTATTTGCAAGACTTTTGAAGTAGTGGATAAAAGAGTCTTTTTATTTTGATGTGATAAGAGAATTAAATATATTTGTTAATATGGTAATATATAATTGAATGATAGTATAATAAATTTTATACTATCAATATATTAAAATTAAATTTTATATTTTTTAAATAATATTAGGATAAAAGTATAAAAATAATATATTTTAAAAAATATGAAGCAAAGATTCAATCAAATATTTAACGTAGTTTTATTTTTATTATAATAAATATAAGTCATATTTATATTATTTTATTGATATTTAATTAAAAAGTTTAATCTGATATATTTTGTAAAAAAGTTGCGAATTTAAACAATTTTATTAATTTTAGAGTAAATAACATTTTTAGTCTTAATATTTTAAAGGTAACATTAATTTAGTCCTGAAAATTTTTTTAATATCAATTTAGTCCCAACACTTTGAAGTTGACATCAATTTGGTCGTAAAAATAATTTTGACATCAATTTAGTTCTAATACTTTGAGGTTTGATATCCACTTAATCATAACAAATTTTCATAAAATTAAATTTTCTATCAAATCATTAATAGAGGACTAAATTGATATCAAAATTTAAAATAATAAGACTAAATTGATGTCAATTTTAAAATATTAGAATTAAAATAAATATTTACTCTTAATTTAATTATAAAAATATGAAAGAATAATTTAAAAAAATTAATAAATAAAATTATTGAATAGGAGCGACAATAAATTAAAAAAAAAAAGTGACGGCTGTCGTAAGTGAATCAAACTTGCTACATGGCGATGTGGGACCACACAAATTTAACAGATTCGCAAGTTTGGCAAATCCTTGTCAATGTGAAGGCTCCGTGCATAAAACATATGGTAAAAGTTCGAAAAAATAGTATTATTTAGATCAAACGAAAAGACTCGTCAATCATTCGGGAATTGATTATTTATTAATATTTAATTAATGAACGTGATGTGATATTTTCTAAATAAAAACTTAATTTGAAAATTCGTGAAAGAGACAAAAATTAAAGGAAAACAAAAACTTATGAGACAGGAAAAATAATAAAAATAATTTTTGGTTTCATTCACTCAGTCACAAAATTCTTATAACACACTAAGCATTATTAAACGACATTTTATGAAAGGGATGGGACAGTAGGCTGCATCATGTGATGATGACACGTAGGCATGATCAGATGCAGATGCATCACATGATAGCATTGATCGCACCTTCGCTGGCAACGCAACAGCAACGCCCTCGTTACGGTGTCCTATATGTTCCCCTTATCAACTCTCACTCCCACACACACACACACACAGTCAACCCCTTCTTTCTTCTTCTTCTTCATCTTCAATCCCCAAATCCTGGTTCAGATCTAGCTAGGGTTTTCCGTCCAAAAGAAATCCCTTAATTTATCATAAGATTGAAGGTAGAGATTGAAGGATGAGGTAAACATTCAGGGGGGAACAATGTGGGTTGCGAACCCATCAAAGATGGGTGGGGGTACCTGGTTCGAGCCATCGCCGAAGAGGGTTCCAAGGAGGGTCTGGTTAAGGTTCCAAATCTCAATGGGTGTCCTCGTGGGTGGAAATCACACCTCCTCCAGGTTTTGCACTCGTTAAATCTCTCTCCAATCTTCCTTTCCGGCTTCCAATCTTTCTCTCTGTTGAACCCTTTGTTGTTCAATCAAACACGAACAAGAAATCCTTTTTCTTTTTTCTTTTTTTTTCAATCGAATATTAGCTAGAATTTCATGGATACGAAGGCCATGAAATTCCAGATCCTAAATGGATCCATAGCGAGGCGCGTGTTCTTCCGCTTAATCATGCTCGCCTCAGCAATCTCAATCGTTTCTCTGCTCCGCGCATTCTCGAGCTTCGACGTGGCGTCCCTATCTCCCGTGACCTACATCGACTGTGTCATCGCCGATTCGGAATCGCATTTCGAAAACGCCACTTTGAGCCCCGGCTCCTACTTGTTCCAGAGCCGCGTCCTCAGCACCTTCTGGGGCTCATTCGACTCGTTGAACTGCAAGAAAGACGCTAACTTGACGGTGAACGTCGTCACCGACTTAATGGGGAAGCACTTATTGGACTGCGGAGCGAAAAGCCTTTGCATTGGAGAAGGTTCGCCAATGGCCGTTACGGCGATGAAACAAATGGGATTCTCCAGCGTTGTTGGTGTTCACAAACACCGTTTCTTCTCCCTCAAGCAGAAGAAGATTGTGTACGAGCTTGATTACCAGGACTGTTCCTTCGATTTCGTGTTGTCCAGGGATCTGGACAAGGTTTCTGTCCCTGCGTTGCTCGTGCTTGAGGTTGAGCGTGTCCTTAAGCCTGGTGGGGTAGGTGCCCTTCTTGTGGGGGCCACTGGTTCCAACCCCAGTGACCTTATTAGGTCTGCGACACCAGTTTCTTCATTGCTGAGATCTTCCAGTGTTGTGCATGTTGGTTCTATTGATAATCTCAACCTTGTTGTGTTCGAGAAAAGGCCTGAGAATGCTAGTAACTCTTTCTATCAGTTTCGCCTTCCAGCGGATTGTCCTAGTCTCACTTTTACAAAGCCTTTGATTGAGCTGATGGAGCCTCTTGTTAATGAAAGGCCACCCACTGAGTATGAGAAAAGGGTCCCTTATTTGCCAAAGTTTGTGGATGTTTCCGCTAGGAAGAGGATGGTGTATATTGGTATTGGGGTAGGTGAGCTTCTGAATGCTAATGTCAGTGATTGGCTCTTGCCATCTTACCCTATTGATCAGAAGAATTTCAATGTGTATTTCGTTCACTACAACACTTCCATCTTGTTGTCCTATGTGAAGCGACCTGGTATTACCTTTGTTTATCACCCTGGATTGGCTGGTAAGGTCACTGCCAATCTTGGTACTGATGGGGATTTGGATCCGTTTGTGGGGGAGGACGACTTTGATTTCCTTGCCTGGTTCAAGGAGACTGTGCAATACGCTGATTTTGTGGTGCTCAAGATGAATGCAGGGAAAGCTGAACTCAAGTTCCTCTCGGATATATTTGACAGTGGAGATATATGCTTTGTGGATGAGTTGTTTCTGAGGTGCCCAGAGAGTGGAGATGGTGATAAAACTGTGACCACCAAGGAGAGCTGCATGGATATTTACAAGGGTCTCAGAAGCAATGGTGTCTATGTCCATCAGTGGTGGGGAGACTAAATTGCATCAAGGACCTCAGGTGCTGAATCTTTGTTGATTGTGATCTGAATAAAAAAGTATGTCTCTCTGTTTGATGTATTTGGACTATAGTCCAACTATGTTGTGTGTTGTGTTCGTTGTCTATTAAAGTATGTAGGATGCTATGAACATCCGAGTGCTTTATGGTTGGGCGCTTAATACTAAATAAGCAACCATTGTCATTCCCTTTTCGTTTGCTAATAAAATCTCTGTGTTCTGTTTATGTATATTTAATTTTTAAGTTCCAGGGTGTGGTTTCGGTTTTTAATGGATAGTAGAAATTGCCTGGATCATGACGAAAACGGAATCATGACAAAAAATTGTAAAATGAGCCAACCAATTTTTATATTTGGTTCAAGAATCGTTGCCATACCTAATCTATCGAATCGTTAATAGATGCCATACCAGTATACCACTAATTTAATTAAAATAAATAGTTTACTATTTCGTTGTATTTTGGTCATTGTTCCAAAGCATTGGTATATAAATTTTTGTCTGTGTGGCCTTGTGCTCCACACTTATTCAATTTTCAATTTACTTTCCATAATTTGGATATTGCTCTGAATGCTACTACGTCAATAGACTTTGTTCAATTTACTTTCTATAATTTGGATATCGATTTGAATGCTACGTCAACAAAGTTACTATGTGCCCATTGTGTCAACTATCAACTGCGTCACGTTATGATATTGTTAACTATCATTTTACTTACGACTTTAAAAGCATACTTGATGTGTTACATCCTATGTAATACTATAAAGTAAGAAATATTTTATTCCTAAAACATATCGAGATTACTCTTGTCCATATCAGCTCCCAAAACACCTTAAAAAGTTCTCACCAAAATACTAAATCCGCGGAATATCACTATCACTTCGAAACGCTGTCATTTGGGAGCATCCAGCATAAATAGTAGTTTTGAGTATAATTTCCATCAGTTTGCTTCCGATACCAGTTGTGTGCATGCATGCTCCTAGATTTTACTTTCTAGGAAGTAAGTTTGACGTAGCTTTCTCTTAGTGTATATGTGATTCTGAATTTGTAAAATCAATTCTAAGTAAAATTAATTTTATCATAATTGATTTTAGTTAATAGCGACTTTGAAATAAAATGATTTGTATATGATAGTTTGATTTATAGTAGTGATTTTAATAGAATTGATAGTGTTTCATAGCAAAAGCAACATGACGTTGCCTCAGCTCAAAAACAATTTTAGTTGTACTTTTCCCATTTGAGAAGGAACCAAACTGGGAACCAAACAAGACCAAAAAATGGGCAAAATCAATTTTGACTCCCCAAAACCCCCGTTTGAGGCACATCAACGTGCAACCAAATTCCTCTACCATGATGTTACTTATGTATTTTGAAATATCAATATTTGCCTGTTAGTTACACAAAATCTTCATCGATGAATGCATAATGAAGCCGTAAATGTCACCCCACCCACGACAACCAACCATTGCCCCCAAAGTACAGACAAAACATTGCTGGAAATTTGGCCAAACCAAATTTTAGCTAGGCCATTGCCACTTCCAGCTTCGCTTTGCATGTATATCCATGACATAGAGATGTGTCAACTGAATACCTCAACTGAACGTCAATGTAGGACACCATAACCCTTGTATGTTAAAGAAAGGGACAACTTATCTCTTTCAATTTTAATTATATTTTATTTATTTCTTATCCCATTCACATGATATCTAAGGTATCCAATAATAATATCCAAAAATACATTTCCCCATCACAAAGTTTTGCTCTGAGATGTCTGTCAAACATTGACATCTTCCATAAGCCACAACTGTGACTACATGGAAATGAGAAGCTAGCTATCTGAGGAAGGGCAACAAGCTGGCAAATGCACGGTACAACTGTGAAGGCAACCTTAACCTAAAGGTGTTCGTTCTGATCAACTTCAACAAAATATCTAATTCTACCGCATTACAGTAAAAATCTTTTAACATGTCAGTCAGTACGCCAAACTCACAACAAAAAACGACACAACTTTCGTAAAATTAAGCATGCAACCAATCCACGTTTTAAAACTGGCTTACTTGCCTAAAGGTAAATAGAAGTACACTGACAGGAACCCATATATTTGATTATACAAAATGGGAATAATTTCCAAATAAAGAGATAGAACCACAGATAGACACTGCACTCTCACACTCGAAGAAACAGAAGACAAGAGACATAGGCTCTGCTGAACTTTCTACGTCCTCCGAGCCCAAGGGCCCCATATCCTCAGTCAATGACGCCCTTCCACTTCCCGGCCTTTTACCCATGCTCCTAAACATCTTCCCCTAACTTCCTAAAACCCCAATGCCTCGCAAGCAAAGTTGTTACAGCCCAATAACCTCTTCTGCCCCTTGTTCTATATTCCCCTATAACCTTTTTTAATTTTCACCTAAACTTCTCTACAGAGAGAAGAAAAGAAAAAGAAGAGAGAGAAGAGAAAAGAGAGGGGGGGGGGGGGAACTAACATGCCCACCTTATCCATACCATGTAGGACAAGAAACTTTTCCATATTATAGCTGTGACAAAATAATACACTAACAGAGGTTATGATATAAAAACCTAAGAAGTCAAAGTAAATAATAATGATAATAATGATGATAAAAAAGATGTCATCTGAAGCGAAACATATTTAATTATATTTGTAAGGGAAGCCATTTAGAACAAATGACAAACAAGCCTGGTGGAGGTATTGTCTTATACAAGTCAGATGCAAAGCCAACCTATTGTTCATGTTAAATGGCATGTCATCATATATAAAATCCATTTTCCTTCTATTTTTTCTGATTATTGGAAAAACCAGAAAAATGAGGTAGAAACCATGAAAAGAAGAAAACAGGGAGAAGTATTAAAGTATAACAGTTGGGCTGTACAGGAAGCTTGAGGCACTAAAAATGTATCTTCTTCACTCCTCAGGCCCTACCTTTATCTCCAAAAGCCTCTCAACTGGTTGTCTGCAAATTGGGCATCTATTTGTCTGGAACCTCAAAACCTTTGCACATCCGCTACACATGCACTGCAAAAAGAAAAGGAATCCAGCCAACATATATTAAGGACTCAGAGACTAATTAAGTAGTTGTAAACAGTTAAATTTGGCTAAATGATCATCAGTTCACTAAGAGCCTAAGATTGACTGGTGACAGAAGCGAAAGTGATACTTTGCTACTATTGATGACTACCATCGCATTATACTGTCAACAAATCAAAGGAAAATTTGTTAAAGAACGGGCAACTGCAAGTACCATATGTCGGCAGGGATGGACAATCGTGTCCCGGGGATCTGACAAGCAGATGACGCACTCTTTTCCTCGGTCATTCTCATCCACATCACTCTCTGTTGAATTTGCAATACCATATATCTCCAGCAGCTCATACCTCATTCCATTTACCCACAAGATCTGCTTGACAACTTTCACCCGGAATTCTCCTTTCTCCTTCTCAAACACCACTTGGGTTATCTGAGAGTTTGTGTTGCCAGATGTTGGATTTTCATCTGATCCATCATGATTACCAGAGGATGCATCTGCCTTCACAGCTAGAGGGTAGACATCCATGTCACCCACTTTCAATAACTCTGTCTCCCCAAACATTGAAAAATCAATACCAGTTCCTGCGGGCTGTCTAAACTTCTGGCCAAGACCTTGCTGGAAATTAACAGTCACAGGTGCAAGAAGGTTTTCTTTCATTGGTGTGAGTATGCAACCTTCACCTTCTTTTGCAAAGAAATATATGGTGATGCTGTTAAAGAGATGACAAGAAACAAAACCATTAGAACACGTAAACGAAGAACTGTAGTACAAAATGTTCACATTCATAATCATTGTCATGATTTGATTACAAAAATCCCCTACACAAATGGCAATTAGCATTTAAGACTACAGTGTCAAACATGGCATGTAACCAAATTTACATGCATTAAGCTGCTTACTGCTTACGTACTGCTCCTTCATATAGCAAAGCGATAAGTAATTATAATTACTGAAAGTAATCCAATGACATTCTCACATGTTAAAAAAATCAGTTTATGCAATATTGGCAAAAAGCACAACTACAGTAAGTATTAAACCTACTATTCAGATAATTAATAGAGAAAGAGTACGTATTGCAATAAAAGGTAACACAACATGCATAATACAATAAGTGATTCCCTACAACCCCCCCTCCCCCCCCCCCCCAAAAAAAAAAAAAAAAAAAGAAAAAGGATTAAAAAGCCACTTGGAAGGATACATAGAATGAAAAAGGGGTAAACAAATTACATTTCATAAGCAATATTGATTATCAAATGAAGATATATGATCACTCCAGCAATCTATAGCAGGCAATTGGTTATGCTGTTCAAATTGACCCCCAGACCGTCAAAGGAAATCAAACCCTAGAAACACAAAGACTTGCTTAACCAGCAAATCACAACTACCTGCAAAACAAGATACTCATTCAACAAAAACTGCTCTTCCATAGAAAAATCCAATGAGCTATTGAAAGCATCAACTTCTTGAATGCAGCGACCTTTATATCTATATCTTTTCTTCAGTCAATACTAATTGCACACTTCTATCTCATACTGGATCGACACAGATCATGCTGACTAGTATCCCATACAATCACATATAGGTAGCTCATACTCCTAATATACAATCACCTTTCTGTCAATTTAGTCAAGTTTCCATGACAGCATAAAAGGATCGAGCACCACGTTACAAAACAACAGGACTAGCTAGCTTTGTCCATCTTCATTCTTGAATCATGACAAGCAAAACATAAACAGCAGTCTACTCGAGAAGCCAGCAACCTATTAAACTGCCCCAAAAAACCTCACCCCTGAAAATCTCCTCTATATGCAAAACGAGCAGTACACAATTACCACATCATAAATAACACAGGTCCCCAATTCACACGATGCATTAAAAAACCAACAACATGCATTAACATAATTGAATTTATTCATGTAGTTAACAATATCAATGATAATACAAACAACAAAAACTAACCACCCAGGAACCGTGGCGTCAAACGTGAACGACACGAGGAACCGCCCAGGGTTCTCCTCATCGGGCTCGACCTTCAGCGTCTGCTTCTTGATATTCACGTCGTTCCTGATGGTAACCGCTTTCTCGTGCTCCACGTAAGGCGCGGGCGGGGTCATCACGGGGCCACAAGGGTAGCCCCCGCCCGTAATCCACCCGGGCTCCATGTGGTGGTGGTGGTGGTGGTGGAGGGGCACCGGCGGCGGCGGATGGTAGTAAGCGTGGTGATGGAAGTGCGGGTAATGCAACGGAGGGATCGGGTTCGGGTACTGAGCCGGGTACGGTGCGGCTCCCGGGTACACGAAAGGGTTGGCGGTGATATCGGGCTGCGGCGTCACCGGGGGAGGAGGCGGCGGGTGGCTCCGCCTTCCTCCGTGTCGGCGACGGCCAGTGCCGCCGCTGCTGCTCGCGATGTTGCCCATGATTGGGGAATTAGAAGAAGAAGAAGCCCTAATTTGAAGAATAGTAACAATAATAACAGAAATAATAGGTATTTTGTTGTGAGAGAATGAGATTGATTCTGCGTGCACCGGAGGCGCCGGTAGTAGAATCGCGTTTGTTTTTTTTTTTTCGCTTTGCAGCCTTTCTGGAAAAAAATCGAAAGTAAAATGAAAAAGGGAGAGGGAATAGAAATGAATCTAAGACTTGGAGAAGAAAAGTTAGAGGAGGGGTTGTTGCTTTTGTTGATGTTGTTGGGGTGGTGAAAAGGGTGTTGTGAGAAACTTAAAATGAATGATTCATGAAGCTTCGAAGGGAGGAAGAAAAGAATAAAAAAGATTGTTATATTTAATTACAAGATATGAAGGAAGGGAAAAAAATAGAGAGAGATTAGATGGGGGACATAATGGGATTGCGTAAAGCTCCACCCAGGAGGAACGACACCCTCGATGAGGAAGGAGAATGGGAAGGTTATGCTATGCTAAAGTTTAAGCTCTTTTTCATTTTCTTTTTTTTTTCTTTCTGGTTGAGAAAGTGTTTATAATTTAGGATTTTGTTTAGAATTTAGTTTTCTTCGTTAATTGACATTGGATGGCAAAATTAATCATTTACCTCACTCGAAACGGGAATTAATTTTGCAGAGTTTGCAGTTTAGGAAAAAATAAAATAAAATAAAATTGCAGAGTTTGCAGTTTTGATGTCGTTTTCGGACACGCCATCCCATTACGGCTTTACCCTATTAGGCGGGCATTTGCAGGCGACCGTTTCTCTCCGACCGCTCCAATCATATTTGTCTTTTCTTTCATGTATGCAACCCACACAATCAATAAAAGACTTACGGAGTATTATGCTTATCCAAATTAAAAAAAAAAAAGAAAAAAGCTATAGAGTTTTATTATTAAAATTTAATCTTTATATAGAAAAATTATTATTATTATTTTAAGAGATTAATTTATATATACTATCAATGTTATAAAATTTTATACTGTCATCTAATCAGATACTTTTATTTATAAAATATTTAAAATAATAAATGATTGAGTTAAATATTTTTAATAATATGATAATACATAATTAATATTTATGTAATTTTTTTATATTAATAGTATATACAAATTAAATCCTTATTTTAAACACAATTATATCTACATGATTCACTTATAAAATTAGATTGAGAGTGCCTTTGTTTCAGTTTTTTTGAAAACAAAAAGTGGTTATGGAATTATAATTTTTTGTATAGCTGAAAAGACTAAAAATAAAAAAATTTTAGAAACTACTCTTTCTGATTTCTATTAAAAAACTAAAAATAAATTTTTTAGAAATTTTAATTATTTTAAAAAATATACCCAATTATATTAGAAGTGATTTTTGTTGTAAAAAAAAGTGATTTTTTTGCTAAAAAAACTTAAACAAATACACTCTAAATACATACTTGAATTTCTATTTACAATAGTCAAATGAAAATATTATTTGAACATATCATATATAGATATAGTAAAAAAATGAGTGTGGACAAGTATCGAACTATATGTGCATCAAGATAAAAAAAAAATGTTTTGTATACCTTTTTTTTGACATGAAAAATGTTATGTATATTTATATAAAAGAGATGACATATTTGGTGATAAAAAGATATATACAAATAACATAACTCCACTTAAATTATGGTTTACATAAAAATTATAAGAGAATATCTTTTAACCAGACCATAGACTTTTTTTCCAATGGGAACTAGTGAACCACCCCTTTATAATAAAGATAATGGTATAAAATATTACGCAAGGAATTTGAGGTTGAACATTAATGTACATAAATATACTGAAGTATTTACTAGATAAAATAAGGCTTTGCTAGCCATAGGTTATATATTTCTAAGCCAGATAAAGAAACTACAGTTTATTTGATTATAACTTCGTATTTTCCTCATAATTGGAGGAGTCTATCTTTTTTTGGGACATTATTTGACTAATCTAAAATCATCAAAAATAGAGAAAAAATTTAAAATTCTCAGTAGATAATAAAGAGTTCTAAAATATTTGAACTATAATGGTTCTAACCGTATTTTAATATGGAAATTCTCACAACTACTCTATCATAATCACATCAAATACTTACAAATAAATTATAATACTCCATGATATTACGAGTAATAAATGCTAAAGGAAATATGCTATGCAACTTAAAATGCATAAGACCCTCTTCCTTCCTTGTTATTCACTCTTCTTTGAGATAAGTATATGACTCTTCCACTCTCTCATGTATGCCTCTCTATCTCTTTTCTTCTACTTTGCCCTCTCTCTCTCTCTCTCTCTCTCTCTCTCACTACTTTGTTACACTCTCAAAGTCTCACCTTCTCTAACTTAATCCTTGCTCTCCCTTTTCTTTTTTCTAGTAAGTTTCCATCTCTTCACCCCATATATCTATATATAGAGGTAGGAGTTTAGCTTTTATGAAGGCTTAACTTTCTTTAAGTCTTGTATCTAAATCTTGTAGGTTTTTTACCCTCAGTCTGTAAAAAATCAATGTTAGGTGCAAAAATTTCACTATGTCATGATTACTGCCATTTTTTTCTTTCATGCATTTATTTCAATGCATATTTTTCCCTTCCCAAAGTCTTTGCCCATATCTCGCGTTAAGTTCTTCTTCTTCTCCTTTTTCTTTTTTTGGCCTTTCCAAGATCTTTGGACAAGGCTCCAAGCGGTGAGTCTTTCCCCTATATATATATATTTGCCTTTTCTAATAAAATTTTTAATTAATAGTTAGTATTATTTATTATTTTAAATAAAGTAATATATTTTAAAGTTATCATTGTTAATTTATAGTCTTACTTTAAAAAATTAATGTATATAATTTAGCTATTTGATTAATCAATTGTTGTTAAATAAATTAGTTTGCTCTAAAAGAATATTGTATAACAGAGAAGATATTACAACTAGACCATCATTTGGAGTTGTGTAAATGAAAAACTAAATATGCTAATTCAATATAAGTTATTTTCATAATTATAAGATATATATTCGAACAAAATTTATTTAGATTTAATTTTAATATGAAGTTAGTGTAATTTTAAATTATTAAATATATTAGTCTTTGAAAATAATTAATATAACAAAATTTATAATTTAAATTTAATTTTGATATATAATCAATATAAAAGTATTTCATATATATTTAATAATATATTATTACATCAATAAATTTATTAAAATTTTATAGTTATTATTTCAAAAATTTATATATAATAATATGTGATTAAATAATAATATAAAATTTTTATATATTAGTCATATATTAAAGTTAATCTCTTATAACTTAATAAGGTTGGAAGGACAAAATTCCTTGTCCTTTTTCTCAGGTGGCCCCTCGCCTCGATTGATTAACTGCACCTTGAAGAAAAAAGTAGTGGCAATTAAAGACGATAAAAGACTGATTGGATTCATCGTGTTAGAGAGCGCACTTGTGTGCCACCCGAAATTTGAAGCTTTGGGCATTTTTTATGTAGTAAACCATATAATGCACGTTTTTCAGTCGACGTCATATAATGCACTTGGGTGGGATTTTAGGCAATTCATACAAGAGTAATGATTTGTTGACGCACCAAAAACGACGTATATCGCCACTCATACTATGAAAAGAAGCAAGAAGGCAAAATAGTTGTAAGAGTGGTGTATTTCAGACTAGTACGGTGTCAAAAAAATTAAATTAAATTTTACAAAATAAAATACTTTAAAAGAAAAAAAGAAAATCTTCATTTCTTATCTTGTGTCCGTATCACTGTCCGAAAGCAAACACATTTTCTCCTATTACCCCTCATGAAAGGGGTTTGATCACCATCGATAGTAGCGAACCAGGGGTGACCGTTCCTCGGTCTCTCCTTTCTCACTTCTTTCTCACCTCTAACCATAATTATAAATCTCGATCTAGTGATCGATTTGGCCATAGCACCGGGTAAGTGGGTGATTGGTTCAATTGGTTGAACCGGATATAATCAAATAGACATATCAAAATATATTGAAATTCAAATAAATAAAATAAAATGACATAAGTAATCAACAATTTAACATACTTTAAAATTTGTATGCTTATATAAATGTATATAAAAGCATATATGTATAGAGGGTTCAATTTGATGAAGGTAACTATCTATACTACAATGAAATGAGTACATAATCTTTTAATAAAGCAATACCAAGAGAATATTGAAAAAGCAACATGTTATAAAATGCTTATTAATGAGAAGAACTCAAAACTTGAAGATAGCTAATCAAAAATTACAAATACATACTAGGAGAAGATGGAGGTAAGTGGAAACTAAAACACATATTATAACATGTTTCCTACCTCTTTTTAGTCCTACATTGAAAATGGAGGTAAGTGGAAGCTAAAACATATGTTATAAATGCTTCCCACTAGTGGTTAGTCCCACATTGGAAACGGAAGTAAGTGGAAGACAAGGCTCTTGCTATAAAATGAGAATACTAGTGTAGAAAATGCTTAATTATTTTCCATCTTGACTTGAAAAGTCATTAATATGGTTAAAATAGTTAAAAAAAATTTTAAAAATTAAAACATGCATGACTTGGCATGTTTTATTAACTTTGACCGGGTCATTGATTTTTTCTAGAACTGGTCGAGTTGGTCGAGTTGAACCGGGTTACACCGATTTTGATACATATTCGGCTCGGATTAATCCTTTCATCGGTTCATTGATTTACTAGTTGAACTGAGCGGTCTGATTCGGGTTTAATAACTATGCCTCTAACTCTTCTTTCTTGTTGAAGATTAGTGAATGTCTCTACTCTTTTCCATCATTGAGATTGAATTAGTAAGTTTCCATAGTTTCTTTCTTTATTGATTTTTCTTGAGTTTCAATGATTTTCATCTTTGTTAATTGTCAAGTTTCTCCTAGTTTGTTAAGCTTGTGGTTTCAACATTCGTCATATTTGTTAATATGTGACTTTCTCCTCATTCTTCTTTTATTTTATGAATTTCTTCATTTCATTTTGCTAGCACGTTAGTGCATTGTGATGTACTAATTTGCAATAAGGGTTTAGTGTGAATTTCTTATAGTACAAATATTGTAGGTTTAATATATGTATTTTTTTATTTTGTTTCTTTTGTTTCTTTTGTGTGTTTTAGTACGTATTGAGGATTGTAGAGTACACGGTGATATTTAATTAGTGTTATTTGAAAAGGTTGGACGGATAGATTTGATCTGCGAATTTTTATATTTAATGAGTAATGTGCTGAATATTGATATGAAATTTCAAGCCAATTAAGGTTTCTCATTAATGACATCTACTATTACACCGAAATTTATCTTTTTACTCTGATATGTTTGCTTAGTTGATTTTGATTCCTCTTGTTTATGATTTCTTAGGGACACACTGGTGCTAAGGAGAATTTAGGAAATGTGAACAGTTGAATACTAATTTACTTTATTTGTAGCATTATATATGGTAGTTATTAGCATAAACATGTGAGTACGTAATAATTATATGGGGAGAGGGATAACTTTTGTGACATGTCAATTATTATTGTATTATCCATTCAGTTGTGTGTCAAATTAATTAGCAAATTTTGTATTATGTTCAATTGTACAGCAGGAAGAAGTAATTGACCCTGTTAATACTAGATCAACAATGACATGGGTGAACTAGGAACTAATGGGCTACATAACTTTTATTAGCTCATGCATCAGGTTTGTAAATTTTAATTTAAGTTGTAATTTAATTGATTTGCTTTTCAAACTTAAGTTCAAAAAAATATTCATGTTTGTTGCAAGTGCTAACAGAAAGGTGTTTCAAACTTTGGATCATGATTTATCCATTATGTAATGTGAATTGCAGAATCATTTTAATGAAATAAATATGCCATTTTGAATTTAAAGTATTTCCTTATATAAGATTGGTAGTATCTTAAATCTGTTGCCTTTAAAATTTTTGTACTATTACTCCTACTAGGCATAAAATTTTAGAATTCATGATGAATTTCATAAGTTACAATTATATGGCTTTCTAATATTTTGTTGAGTTCTAAATATTTTTTGGGGTTCCTATTTTCAATTTTTTGTGCATATGTATATAAATGTTTTAAAGGAAATCTGTTTCTTACTTCGCTACTTTTTATATTGATTGCTTTCATGTGCATATACAGCCTCTTGTATCAGGTTTTGTATTGGATTGGAAAGGCAAGTATACATTTTAAAATCAAAGAAATGAAGATCTTGGCAAGTAAAACCGGCTTTTCCCATCTAATCAAATAGAGTGCATGGTGGGTTAACTTTGAAGTTTTAATCTATCTTAAACTTCCAAAACTAGGAAATGGTGCTAGAGAAATAGCTTGTGTTAGCTATGAGAAGCATTCAGTGGAGCTACGCAATATTTTGGTCTGGCTTGGCTATCGAACCTCGGTGTTGCTAAAAATTTCACTCAAGGTAGCTCTATAAGATTGTTATAATTTCTGATATTACTGTTCTATTGTTGCATAGAAATCATCATGTTCAAAATAATTATATTTTCCTCCAAAATTTGTAGGTTCTCAAGCTAGGAGAAGGATATTAGAATGGAGATATTAAGACTAGAAAGACAAGTGAAGTGGTAGAACACAACTATGACAAAATAGGCTTGTAGAGGAGTGAGTAGCTACAAGAGCTATATGCATTCCTTGCAATTGCAAAAGCCAGCACACAAATGAAAAGGCCATTAGTGGTTCGCTATGTTTTTCTGCATGATATGTTGTAGAGACATGGTTAGATCCCATCATAGAATTTTTTTATCAATTGGCTAGGACTTAATGCAAGCGATTTGAGAAAAAGTAATCCAAACCAGCCTTCAAAAAGTCATCTATGCAAATATAGTTGCTTTAATAGTGCCTAAGCAAGCTTTTAAGCAAATTTTAGAAATAGTTCGTAGGATAGCTAACATTAAGAATATATTTGTTGAATTAATTTTAGTAAGGTTGATATGACAATATACAAAGATTATTCTTTTCCCGTTTCTTATAGAAAATTGATTTTGGGCACATGATTGTAACTCCAATTACTCTTGATTATATATTGGTTTGTAAAGGATATGCAGTTCCAAGGTGAAATTTTTTATTATCCATTGTTAAAGTTCCTGTTGAAATATTATAAATGCTTAACTATGGCTTGTTACTCTAAATAAGTTTTATTATATTACAATATAGTTGGAGCTATTAATCTCAAAACTCTTATCTAATATCTAGACAAAGATAGAATTAGTGCTACAATGACTAAATAACTTCTAATTTGTTTCTGCACTAAGTTGATAACTCATTATCAAATATTGGTAATTTTAATTCAAGATATTGGTACCTTGCTAAGAATATTGATAATTTTTCAGGTTTTGAAGATTTTGAAAGTATTAGGATTGTTATGTAAATTTGTGTTACGAAATAAGTGGATTGAACTCTTTAGTACTATAAATTGATGAAGCAGGCCCCAATATAACATGGAAATAATGCCACAATGGTTAAGTAACTTAAGTAACTTCTAATTTATTTCTGCACTAAGTTGTAACTTATTATCAAATGTTGGTAACTTTAACTCAAGATATTGGTAACTGGCTAAGGATATTGGTAATTTTTCAAGTTTTCAAAATTTTGAGAGTATGAGAATTCTAATGTAAATTTGTATCAAGGAACAAATGTAGAAAATTACTTGACACTATAAATTGATAAAGTGGGTCTCAATACAACATGAAATTAGTACTGCAATGACTACGTAACTTCTAATTTGTTTCTACACTATGTTGGTAACTCACTATCAAATATTGATAACTTTCATTTAAGATATTGGTAACTAGTTAAGAATGTTGGTAACTTTCCTGTTTTTTAAAATTTTGAGAGCATTACATAAAAATGTTGGTAACTTACTTCCATATGTTGTATTAAGGCATACTTCATCAATTTATAGTGCTAAGAAGTTTTCTCCACTTGTTCCATAATACAAATCCTAATACACTCAAAATTACCAAAACACGAAAAGGTAACAACATCGTTAATTAGTTACTAATATTTTGAATTAAAGTTACCAACATTTGATAATGAGTTACCAATTAGTATAGAAACAAATTAGAAGTCACTTGCTTTAATTTCATATTGTATTGGGACCCACTTCATCAATTTATAGTGCAAAGAAGTTCTCTCCACTTATTTCCTAACATAAATTTACTTAGGAATCTAATACTTTCAAAATTTTAAAAATATGAAAAGTTACCAACATTTTTAACCGGTTACTACTATTTTGAATTAAAGTTACCAACATTTGATAGTAAGTTACCAATCTAGTGCAAAAACAAATTAGATGTTATTTAGCTATTATAGCACTAATTCCATGTTGTATTGAGGTCTACTTTATCAATTTATAGAACTAAGAAGTTCATTCCACCTTTTTCTTAATATAGATTTACATAAAAATTCTAGTACTCCCAAAATTTTGAAAATTTAAAAAATTACCAATATTTTAAACTAAAGTTACCAACATTTGATAGCAAGTTACTAACTTAATGTAGAAATAATTAGAAGTTACTTAGCCACTATAGCACTAATTTCATATTGCATCGAGGCCCACTTCATTAATTTATAGTATCAAGGAATTCTCTCCACTTGTTCTCCAATATAAATTTACATAAAAATTGTAGTACTCTCATAATTTTAAAAACCCGAAAAGTTACCAATATTCTTTACTAGTTACCAACATCTTAAACTAAAGTTGTCAATATTTGATAATGAGTTACCAACCTAATGTAGAAACAAATTAGAAGTTACTTAGCCATTAAAGCAATAATTTCATATTATATGAGGACCACTTCATCAATTTATAGTACCAAATAGTTCTTTCCACTTGTTCCCTGATATAAAT
This sequence comes from Pterocarpus santalinus, assembly GCA_031439595.1. Taxonomy (NCBI): domain Eukaryota; kingdom Viridiplantae; phylum Streptophyta; class Magnoliopsida; order Fabales; family Fabaceae; genus Pterocarpus; species Pterocarpus santalinus. Next base: position 69,393,446 of record CM062532.1, read on the forward strand.
TTATATAAGAATCCTCATATTCTCAAAATTTTGAAAACTTGAAAAGTTATCAACATCGTTAATAAGTTACCAACATCTTCAACTAAAGTTGCTAATATTTGATAACGAGTTACCAACTTAGTGCAGAAACAAATTTAAAATTATTTAGCCATTACAGCACTAATTCCATGTTACATTGAGGACCACTTTAGCCAAAAAGAAGAGCACGGAAGCGAGTATGAGAGATATAAACCCCAGAAAAAAAAAAAAAGAAGAAATCAAGATCTCTTGAAGAAGGCTAAAAAATTGAAAAATATTTGAAGCACTAAACTATATATTTGGGAAAGAAATCTGAGATTGAAAGTTGAGAAAGTGCTTCATGATTGAAATCTGAAAACCAAATATTCGAGAGCTAAGAGGAAACTAGAAGTGTTAAAGGCGATAAAGAAGTGAGAAAGGAGAGATCGAGGAACAGTCACCCTAGCTCGCGGTTGCCAGCAATGATGAAACCTCTCTTGTGTGGGACAGTAGGAGATAACATGTTTGCTTTCAGAGAGTGATAGAGGCACGAGATAAGAAATGAGGAATTCTTTTATTCTTTGAAAGCACTTTTATATTGTAAAATTTAATTTAATTTTTTTTTTTTACACTATATCAGTGAGATACTCCACCCCTGCAACTATTTTGCCTTCTTGCTTCTTTTCATCATATGAGTCGCGATATATGTCACTTTTGGTGCCTCAACATATCATTACTCACTTCACACAATGGATTGGGTGGGACCTTTAGGTATTTTAATTTTAAAAAAATACCACGCGTGAAATCTTTTTTTTTTTTTTTACTGAAAAAAATGCTTTTTCACTAATGTTTTATAGTGATATCAAATGGTGAGGCCACAGTCAGTGTGGACCAACCAGTTGGATATATATGATTCTTTGGCATGAAATGAAAGTTACGATCCCAAAAATAAAAAATAAAAAGGTTACGATGTCTTATGTTCTGTCACGCATGAATGTTCATCAGGTCGTGGGTAGTGCAATCGGTCAATTGCCACTTATCAATTTGTCAATTCTCATATAAAAAATGCCATAGCAAATAGAATTACTTTCAATATCGTGCATACAGATGAGAGGAGGATATACATTTATGACCACGTGTAAATCAGTGTGACTTATTTATAATGTGTTTAGTTTAATTTTTAGAGAAGAAAATTGGTCAAAAGTTTTTTCTTCTTTTTTTTTTTTTATAACTTCTATCTGAACTATAATTTAAAGATTTTTAAAAATTAAATCAAACATATTATTGATATATGGACGAAAGAGTTTATTGGCAACCTGTTTGAATGAAATGAAATAGTATTACAGTTCATAATTTTAATTTATCTGAACAAGAATAGATTAATATATTTATCATCATTGGGGCAAACAAAGAATGCTGTAAATTTAAATTTAGTTTATGTCAGTTGCATATACAAAATAAGCTATTTGGACTTCAAAGTTAAATATCTATCCAATATCCATTCACTAAATGGGACTCCAGGATAATTTAAAAGATTCATAGTGATTATTTGTTTTTTTTTTTTTAACTTGACCATTATTTTAAAACGAGATAAAAGTTTTTATGGGTATACCGAAGAAACTCAAATTTAAACTTCTAACCCTTTGTAAATTACTCAAATTATTTATTATTAATTCACTTTTAGTGACTTAAACAAGATAAAGTTTAATGCATAGTTTTACACTTTTCATTTTTAATGCTCGGTTTATTCTTATTATTGAGGGGGTATTTGGTATGAGATAATATTTTCATATTCTTAGAAATGTGAAAATATTTTCATATTTAATAGAAAATTTGAAGTTATATTCTTGAAAATATTATATTTATGAAAAGAAAATATTTTCCAAAATATTTTCATCTCTTATGAGAATTTAATATTTTTATAAAAAGAGAATATTTAGCATAATAAAAAAATCAAAATATCCTGTTATTATCCAAAGTCACTCACTGCCAATCACTATTTGTCCCTACTGGTCGGCTGGCCGCCACCACCACCATCAAGGATATTTTTAAAAATTTATCAAATATTTTTAAAAATTTATCAAATATTTATAAAAATTTAAGCTATACACTAAACACAACTAAAATATCATTTCAAAAAAATTATTCTAAAAAATAACATTATTGAAAATACTATTCGACGCCCCGGAGTCTATTATCTCTCTGGCGTCTAAGCTCCCGTATGGAATACGAAACAAAGATGACCTCATTAAAACATCGTGTAGATGATGAAAAAAATTTAGACACGACCAAGGGCAATCCTGTATATGGAAAGCAGCCTGACTTTTTTCAGCCCGTATGATTTGCCCAAAATTAAAAAGTAAAAAATATCCATTTGACAATTAAATCTAATTCATACGATGACATGCCACGGCCCCTACTAAACAACAATAAAAAGCGGCAACATGTGGTATTTAAAAAAAAAAAAAGCCAAGCCGTCCACTAAATCCAAATCACTAATTAAGATTTGAAAAATACTATTCAATCCGAGAAAATGCCTGAATTTTGTGTGCCGGACACGTATGACAAATTAGGTAAAAATTACATGTTTTCTCTCTTTTTTCTTTTTTTTTCCCCTTTAGTTCTATCCTTTGTTTGTCTTATGTTCTTTTTTCATTAAATCTGAGCGAGTCTGATACTCCTTGAAAATTCAAAAATACAAACACAGTCACCCTATCACTAGGGATGTCAATTTTATCCACACTTGCAAGTAATACCCATGATGGGGCAGGTATGGGGGGAGAATTTTCTCCTCACAGGTAATAGGGATGGGGAATTCAAATACTCATCTGTTAAATGGGACAAGGGCGAGGATCATGATCTCCATACCCACAGGTATATGTATATATATATATATATATATATCCCACATGTATATTTTAGTTTTTTCCAAAAAGAAATATACAAAAGCCAAATATTTATGAGAGAAAAATCAACTACATTTCTTGGAGCTGGTAGGAATGGGATCCTTGTCAAGTTGTAGCCACGTTGAAAGAATGGCTTGTTGAAGTTGAACTCGATGGTGTCATCTATAAGAAGATAACTGGACACAGAACATAAAGTTAAAAAACACCTTATCAAATATCATTAGTAATCTGCTTCCTTTTTTTACTATTATGTTTTTTATTTTTATTTTGAGTATTTTAAGTGATAAATTATGGTATTAAAATTATTTTTATTTATTTTATTTTCCTAATTTTTTAAAATTTTTAATAATATATCCATGGGTACCTACTTATCGGCGAGGGCATCCAAACATAGGTACCCATATGGGTATGGGGCAGAGGATAGGGGCAAGTACTTACCCATGAGGCGGGGACAAAGGCCTATCCCCCATCCCAGCCCCATTGACACTCCACCCACCACGAAAGACATTTATAATAGAGGTTACACGTAGCAAAGCATCCTATGAATGATTCATCACAATTAATTTATTCTCTTGTTTTTAGTCTCTTTGGAATCTTTGATGAAGTCAGTTCAAAGATTATATAAATCCTATAAGACTCTTCAAAAGTTTTTAACTTTGCACTTATAGCTACGGGTAATTTGTAAAAGATGATTAGAATGCATTTCAACCAAAAGATTTCTCTTGTTAATTACTCCTACTTTGTCCCTTGAAGAAATTGTTGGCAATCTCTATGGCATAAGAATTGTATTTTGTGATGGCAGTATGAAGAAAGGCAGAAGGGATGGAAAGGCTTTGAATCATGTTCAAAGTTCAAGTTTGCAATAAGTATTTATCATTAGACAATAAGAATCATAGTTCAAAATAGAGAAGAAAAAACAAGAAAGGGACTTTGATAATGAAAATTATAACCTCAAACCACCGCCCATCAGTCTTGGAATGTGCCACAAGTAAATTATCTCCTCCTTATCTCTATGGCATAAGAATCGTATTTTGTGATGGCAGTATGAAGAAAGGCAGAAGGGATGGAAAGGCTTTGAATCATGTTCAAAGTTCAAGCTTGTAATAAGCATTCGTCACTAGACAATAAGAATCGTATTTCAAAATAGAGAAGAGAAAATAAGAAAGGGATTTTGATAATGAAAATTGTAACCTCAAAATGTCGCCCATCAATTTCAAATTGTGCCACAAGTAAATTATCTCCTCCTTAAAATAGTTTTAATTTGTTTTTAAAAAGAAATAATCACATGTGTCATTAGCCATATCATTTTGGTACAAAAATTTCGGGCAATTATTCGGGCTACGTAGCAATGCTCTTAAGATTTAGGATGTGTTTGATTTAGTTTATTTTTACAAAAATTATTTATTTTAATTTTAATAAAAAATATTTTTTTAATAATTAAAAAATTACTTTTAAAAAAAACCTCAAACAAACCCACCCTTATTAGTTTTTAATCCACCAAAACTACTAACTGAGGAAACTTCCAAAAGGGTGTTTTTCAAAGGTTGTAACAATCGTGCAGTAACTGCTATCTTGAAAAAATGAAAAATCTCCAGTCGAAAAATAATCGGTCAACATATGAATCAAGAAAGTCTCAAGGAGGCCAAGTATAGGTGTGTGTGTGTGTGCCGTGTCTTCTTGCTTAATAGCTTCCTCAAACATGCTCCTTTTCATTTTCTACACACCGCTTCCATCCCCAAAATCTTCACGAATCAAACACCAAAACTCGAAATCCCAGGAAGTTATACCCTTGTCTCGAGACATGAAGATTCCTTGTTATTTTTCTAGTTGTTTCTCAGCATCGGTTAAAGAAGAAACCAAACAAGGTATAAACTCTAATTAACCATGTGGTTGATGTCTTTTATTCCTCCCATATCCTCATTCTCATCCCGCATTTATTTGTTTCTCAATTTCGTCATGTTCGATCTGTTAACTTAATCCAATTGTGGGTTGGTTCTGTGATTCACCCAACAGAAGAGCATGAGGGAGATAATGATGGAAGTTTTCGGGTGTTCACTTATAGGGAATTGGTATCAGCCACTCGTGGTTTTCATCCCTCAGAGAAAGCTGGGGAAGGAGGTTTCGGCTGTGTCTACAAGGTTATATGCTCTCACTATTTTCCTATGTACTGCATTAAAAAAGCTTGCAATCTGATGTTGTACGTGTAATAAGGTTAGTACCTAAGACTATGAATAATGGAAAGACTGATTGGGGTTTAGTTGTGAAGGGGCGGCTTCCTGATGGCACTTTGGTGGCAGTGAAAGTGCTTTCCATTGAGCTGGAATCCATGCGAGGAGAGAGGGAGTTTGTGGCAGAATTGGCTACACTAGCAAATATCAAGCACCAAAATTTGGTCCTTCTTAGAGGGTGTTGTGTAGAGGGAGCCAACAGATACTTAGTCTACGATTACATGGAGAATAACAGCCTTCAACACACTTTCTTAGGTGATTTTGACATTTCTTAGCCTTTTGAGTTTCGAAGCATGTGTTTGATGGTGTATGGAAGCTGGCCTTGAAATTATTCTCGTTTAATTTGGTTGGAGATTTTGATTGGTATATAGGTTCAGAGCAAAGTAGGATGAGATTCAGTTGGGAAACACGGACGAATGTGTCCATCGGCGTGGCCCGTGTGCTTGCCTTTCTACATGAGGAGCTCAAGCCTCATATTGTGCACAGAGATATCAAATCCAGCAACATCCTTCTTGATCGGGATTTGACGCCAAAAGTTTCAGACTTTGGTTTGGCAAAGCTACTAAGAGATGAGAAGTCCTACATCAGTACACGAGTCGCGGGGACATTGTGAGTGAATGAATCCACTAGCATGAATGAACAAAGCTATGTTGAGTAAACAAAATTAGATCTTTTATTTGTTATGTGACTAATGGTGTTTATTGCAATCTTCTTCTTTTTTTTTGGATGAAAAAAAATGCTATAGGGGTTATCTTGCTCCAGAGTATGCGAGTTCCGGACAAGTGTCACGAAAATCAGACGTTTATAGTTTTGGTGTGCTACTCTTACAAATTGTCAGTGGTCGAGCTGTGGTAGGTTCTTATCAAGACAAAGAACGCTTCATAGTAGAGAAGGTATGAAAATTGTAGCCAAAAAAAAAAAAAAAAAAAAAAAAAACGCATTAGGCATGTCAACTATGTGCGAGTGTGTCTGAACATGTTTGATACCTCTGATTCACGGGGAGAGAACAAATAAACGTCTAAAAAAGTTTAATAGTCTGCACGTAATGGGGGTTAACATGTTATATTGTTTCAATTAATTGGTTCCTTCCTATGTGAAGTGATATGTTAATGTGTGTGTGTGTGTGAACATGTTTGTTCACAGGCTTGGGCAGCATATGAAGACGATGATCTATTGAGAATGGTTGATCCCGTGCTGGACATGAACTATCCCGCAGAAGAAGCGAAACGGTTCCTAATGGTGGGGCTGCGTTGCGTGCAAGAAACCGCCAAGCTTAGGCCACGAATGTCAGAGGTTGTAGAGATGTTGACCAACAACATTGACATGAAAGATGTTCGCATTTTAAAACCGGGTTTTGTTGAGGATCTCAGGAACATCAGAATCAAGCAGCAAATATCGGAAGAATCAAGTTCTACCGGAGCAACCCTTGCAAGTTCCATATTGACGACGGCCAGTCTTGCACGTTAGATATTTACAATTCCTAGCTTGTAGAGTTGGATCATGCCGAATTGGTCATTGCAGGATAGCACCAATTGGGGTTGATCAAGTTTCGTTGAAGTGTTTGCAATTATTATTATTTTTTCCTTTGCAAGTAAATTGATTTTTTTTAATCATTGTATTGCTTCCAAAGCGAGAAGATGTTCTGACTTGGGTGCAGTCACATTGGGCGTGCTCACTATGGGGGAAGTCCAATTTGTGGTGCAGATTGCGGAACATGTGGTCACATTGAGGCAATTTTTTTAATTATTTTTTCTAGGCAAAGGACTAGTTGCATCCAAACCAAAAAAGAAAGGGGAAAACAAATTATAATATGGTGTTGTTGGGAGTTCGAAGCGGTATGCTCTGTGGGGGTATTGGTCGCAAGCGGGCTTTTGGTTCATTCTTCTATGTGGATGACGGACAGTGCATATTCCCACCAGACCGCAGCCTTAAAACGGCATTTGTATAAAGAATGAATTTTTATCTATGAGAATAGCATTTTTAGGAATGTTATTTTCAAAAATAATTTTTTTAAGTATGATATTTTAAGTTTATTTAATGTATAAATTGAATTTTTTGAAATATTTGATAAATTTTCAAAAATGTTCTTGATGGAGGTGGTGGCGGGTGGCCGGCCGACAGCTGTTGGGGCGATGGACAATGGCGTCGAATGGTGATTGGCAATAGGTGATTTTGGACGATGATAGAGGAATTTTGACTTTTTTATTATGATAAATATACTTTTCCTATGAAAATATTGAATTTCTATAAAAGATAAAATATTTTAAATATAATTTTTTTTAGGAATGTAATATTTTTAAAAATATTATTTTAATTTCCTACTAAATTTAAGAATATTTTTATATTTCTGGCTTAAAAAAAAATATACCCTATATCCAACACCCCAAAAAGTAAAAGGAGATGAATTTTAAATCTTTGATTTGAAATGGCCATTATTGTTTGTTTTGCTTTCTTGTCAAATCATTAGAAGCAAAATTTATGACATATCAGCTAAAATAAAATTCTTTTTAGAAATCAATTTGATGCATAACCAACAAAATAGCCCGGTCTTCTTTTAAAACAGCCATTTCCCTATTTTTTGTTATTTTTCGAAATTGTGAGACTAGGGAAAAAATTTGTCAAAGTAGGTATTTATGGAAATTACCTAGTATAGAGATGAGAATAAATTTGATCCCACAAGGATAAAGAGAAGGTCCCCATTTAGCAAATGGGATGGACGTGGGGGATGAGGTCTCCAATTTATATGAATTTGTTAAAATTCCGTTAATGTGAATTTACATATATATATATATATATATATATAGTCATAATATTGGTGTCTTTGTGATTTAGGCATTTCTAATTATCTTTTAATAAATTATATCTTATATTTCATTTTTAATTTGGATTGTATTATATTAGATAATACTATAATAAACTTTGGATATTTATAAATTTTTATTTAAGTTTAAAAGTATTTTATTTAAATTTTTCTCTTTTTTTAGATTTTTTTAAAAAATTTATCTAAATCCTCGAATATTTGTGGGGATTTAAATCCCCACGGGAAATGAAGAATTGGGATTTGAGATTGTGATGAGGACGGAGACAGAGGGCAACATTCTAAATGAGGACAGGAGTAGGGGGCATGGATATCCATTCTATCCCTATGTGAGACTTTAAACTCAATTTTTTCTATTTACCTAAACCACTAATATCTAAAATCTACTTAATTCTAACTAATTTAACTCAAATCCCAAACCTTATTTAAGTAGCATAAGTATTGTACCACTTAAACCAACTAAGTGTTAGTGACTTCAACTCAGTTGTATAGCTTAAAAGTTAAATCCACGGAAATAAATAATCAAAAATTTAAAATCTAGTATAAGCAAACTCTTATAGTTGGTAAAATTTTAGATACTGATATTCCACTATTTATCTTAATACTCACATTTTTTATTTTTTAAAAATCAATATTTTTATAAAAATATATGTGAGAATTGTTTTTGTGATATTAAAAAGTTTGGCTTGTGGGGCAAGTTTGTCCCAGTCCTAGGTTAGAGTATACTTTTAGATTTATCGAGTGTTTACAAAGATATTTACAAAGCCCACTAATAGGAAAAAAACTGAGAATCGAACCCAAGTTATAGCGATGTGTGAATGGAAAGCCAACTAGATGAGCCAACCCCTCTTGACAAATATATGTGAGAAATATAATAATTCTTATAAGCTTATATTAAAAGTTCAATTTTCATCCATTTTGTAAAAACAAAACTTTAAACTAACTATGAAATAAACCTAAACCATTAAATTTCTTCAAAAGAAAAAAAAAGACTGAATCGTTAAATAAGATACACAACCTTTTTATGGTCTATAACATTCAGAGTTTGGATACTCATTCATGGTTATCTAGAGGTGTTTATGATTCGATTTAGATAAATTTATCAAAATAATAAAATATACTCCCATCGATTTAATTTGAATCGGTTAATAAATCAAACCAATTATTGAATTTTTTTCGCTAAAATAATTTGCTTTATTGACTCATTTGATTCAGTTTTTCACTGAAATTTTTATAAAATATAAAATAATAATTTTTAAGTTTATTAAATTAAATTAATTGCTTATGGCTTTTATACATCCTTACAAAATTTAAATCTTAACTAAGTATTAAAAATTATACTAATATCTAACACTAATAACTTATGTATAATGAAAGATTTGAAAAACAATCATATATAAATTCAAAGTACTTGAGTAGATTAAAATAATTAATGGATAATTAAAAATAAAAAATATTGATTTGAATGGAAATAAAAACATAAAAAAATGGCATTAAAATATTATAATAAACATAGGTATATAGATATGAATATACATGCGTAATATGTAATAATGTAATATATAATGTATTATCTGAATATGCATATATACATACATATCTATCTATTATCTCTGTGTGATGTATTTTCAGTTAAGTTCGATTTCGAGTTGGTTTTAAAACTAAAAATAAAAATGAAAATTGAATCATCTTTTATAAAATAATAACTAATTTAAATGATTTTTTCAATTTAATTAATTCTTAATTTTTAATTCTCATTTAGTTAGAATTAGATTTGAACAATCCTTTTTACGGCCTTTTTCTTTTTTTTTTTTTTGGGGGGGGGGGTGGTCAGAGGGGGATTTTGAGAGAGAGGGGAGGGAATGAAGAATGGAGATTGAAGCCCTGATGCGAAATTATAAGGCTGCAAATTTTACTAGTAGTATGCAAAGGCATCAACCACGGCATACGACTTTTTGACTGTTTTTTTTTTTTTTTTGGATCTCCTGTATGAGTATTAGCTATGTGGCGTCGGTGACACTTCAGATATTATTTTTGAGCCGGAGGAGAAGAGGTAGTCCACATTCTTCGTGGCCGGTTGATGCGGACCGGGCCTGAGCCCACAGTTTTGGCTGTTAACGGGTATGAACATATTTTATATTGGATCTTATATTAATTCACACTTTATCTGCCATTAATTAGGATGTAGATAGAGTATAAATGAGGTCCATACTCCATAGAATGATGGATGAAACGAGAATCGGCATAATATTCAATGCAATATATGTTCCTCTATTATAATTACTCTTATTTGAATTCCCCGTTTGTCTCTACGCAAAAGTCTGAATAGTATAACAGCTACTTCCGGATAGGATTTTATAATTCAGCCAGCCACTATCTTTTTCCAATTAACTAGTCAGCATTATCCATTGACAAAGACCCGATGGTTTTCGTCTTTGTCTTTTGTCTTCGGGCAAACGAATACGAATTAAGGGTTTTCTAGTTCACCTATGTGGGGAGAGAAAGTTGGTGTAGAAAGAATGGCATTGCAATGCTACCTAACCGGTCTATGATGAAGAAAATATCATATATATCAGCTTATATGTTCAACTAACAATTTTGTGCCTCAATTTTCATTTGCAAGCTTACAGCTGGCGAAAACCCATGCAGTTCGTACATACTTATTATCAACAACTAACCTTTTTGCATAGGATGAAGAAGATTCTTGCTACTGAAAACTAATCATACATAGGAGGTTAGTTAGTGTTTGGAAAGGAGTTTGTGTTGGAAGTTTTTTCAAAGGCCTCCAGTGCTCAACCTAAACAATTATGTGGATGAAAATTTTAATCAATTATTATGTGGGTAACGATATAGTTATTCTTGATGAAAAGTTTGTTTGTCATCAACTAGTATAAGTAAGATAGACTGAGATATTCTTATGAGACCCTGACCGGGTTTCATTACCTTCTACCATTAAAAAATTTAATTAGCAAACCGTTATCCGAATTGGTCCTGCTGTTTTCTTTTTCTCCATTTACTTGTGGTATGCTTGGCTCGTAGATTAATAAAAAAGAATAACTAACATAATAACATTTAAACATATTGTCATTTTTTTTATATTTCTATCAATCTATTAAACTTTTTTATATCTGAATACATTTATAAATGTTCATCTTATTTTTCACATAATTATACAAGCATATACCTTAATTAAATGTTAAACTTCCTTAGGGATTTAATTGGGAGATCCTATCATGGTCTCATGGTCTTTATTAAAGGGAGAGTATAATATTATGAGTGGAAAAAACACAAAAACAAATCAATATAAATAATGGTGATCATTGTGTGTGTACGCAGATTATTTGCAGGCAAGAGCAACTCATGATAAGAAACAACGAAATTCATGCAAACATTGAAGCAAATGCGCAACATGAACTATCTAACCACTTCTTTCCCATATTGACGAGCGAGTCACATTTACAAGATGAAGCACTGTTGATTCTTTTACCTGTTTGCTCAACAATGTATAAGACGCAGCACCCTGGCAGTAGTACAACCTACAAAGACTAAAACTAAGTTGCATGTAAGCTGCTCAGACTACATGTGAATTAGTAAACCTACTGACATAGCTAAAGGGAATGGGAAAAACAGTTATGTGTGCAAATAGTTGATATGATAAACAATCATCAATCCAAAAGTCATAATTTCGTAATATTTACTCTTCGAATTGTACTGAACTTTTTTAGAGAATTGTGTGTTTGAATTTGAAATGCAACAAAAATGCAGATGGCATAAACTGATAAATATCCTGGTCATGAAAACTTGTGATATGATTGGCAAATTTTATTTTGCACTTAGTGAACTGGTATTAAGTTGTACAGTTCTTAGAATGGCTGCAAACTCAATTGGAAAAGCCCAATATATGCATGACTTTAGTAACTATGAAAAGTCTCGAAACATTTCAAAGTGTATAAGTGCACCATATGCATTGTGAAAAGTGAAAACACATTGCTGATTAAAAAACACTGCCGTTACAAATACACACGCGACTTGAATGAACGAAGTTTATTAACTGAGGCCACTTCAACTTGAACAAAGCTATGCAGTTTGTTGCAACAATTATCTGAACGTAAGCTTAACCAGTATAGATTCCAGTGCGCAAATCAAGAAGCAATGGCATTGGTCCAATTTTCGTGGGTATACCTGCAGGGTGATTCCATAGGGTAACAAAAGCTGGAAAAGACTAATAATGTTTAACAAAAAAGCCTAGCTAGTAGCAACAGGCCATGAAATTAATTCATTGCTGGCTATAGCTTAGTACATGTATTCATAGGTATTCAACTCTCAGTCAACTTTAATTTAGGTTTATTATCACACTTGACAGTTTATAATGCTACTATATTTCAACGAATCCAAACAGGTGAAATGGTGTACAACTCAACTAGGAGCCTAATTTGAATTGAATTGTATTGAACAAATGTAAATAAAGCCAAGACCTGAGCCAGTCATTTACAACAATAATGACAACACAACAATGACAATAATTGGTGGACACCTCAACTTTAAGGTGACAAGGATCTTGACCAGAAGGAGGACAGCAATAGTCAATCAACCCGCAAACTGATAAGAAAGGAAGGCAAATATTAAAAATAAGAATCCCTTTTTCTTTTTCTTTTTTTCTTGTTATGATTTATACCTAATGTAACTTACCTATCTACAATCTAATCAAGTCAATGACATTTTGGATCAGGAAGGTTGAGTGGACAACCTAACATAATTCATCATAATTAACGGATTAATCATCAATCAGACACACAGACTAGGAGACCTTCGAAACATATGCTTTCCATGCCTCCCAAAAGAAGGGAAAGGAACAAAGAATGGACCAAAGGAGATCAAAACTGAATTTAAGATTACATAATGAATTCGATTCTGTAGAAGATATAGAAACAACTTTAGGTTTCCCTCGATTAATAACACACAGCATGCATGGCTCCTCGCACGCCATTCGTTAAGGCCATCAATGTGCTGATGGGCTCTGCAAATGGCATACAGGGAGCCAGGCACACCAAGTATGCTAATACTCAAAAACCAAATGCAAAACTTAGCCTTATTTCTCACTCCAACATTGAAGATGATTAGGGCTGACCAAATTTGTTGCTCTTCATACTCCATGATGCTGAGCTGAGGCATGAGGTGATCTGCAAGAAGTAGTACCTAGGAGCAATTGAGCAGCACGCATATATATAGCATGAAGGAAGTGAGGGCCTTCCTTGTTCCCCCAAAAGACAAAAACACCCCTCTGAGTTCCTTTGGCCACAGCTTTCACTTGGGAAACAACCAAGCAGCTTTTGAGTTATCAATTTGGCATGAAGCAAAGCTATCTTTGTAAATCACTCTACCTGAATCAACCTTGTGTTTCTTCACCGATGCTTTCCCTTTTAAGCTCCCTGAAGGTTAGAAACACTATGAAAAGCATAGGGTTACATATAATGAGAAGGTAAGATGGAGGTGACGGTGTGATAGACAGTGAAAGGTTTGTCCTGTTTACTAGAGGCTAGGATGGCTCTAGGGATGTCTCAGCTTTCAAATTTCTTTTTCCATTACATAAAGGGCATGTCATTTTTATCTTCAGAAACAGGTTTGTCCGCAAGTGTTTGGATCCCTTTAGATTCCTATTCCCCCACAATTGAATTTCTTTAAAGAACAAGATATTTCCCTCTCTTGTCCTTTTCCCTTTACACCTTGTGTTGTTTCTTTTTCTTCCTTTCTCATTCGGTGTAGTATACATGATGTAAGAATACGACACAGTTTTCAGAATTAACAACGGAGGCCTTTAGGGAGCACTTAGGTACCTGTTTACCTTCTTTATTTTTTCTTCCTTTATTCTTCTCTTTTCGTTGAGCCAACTTCTGCAGGTATCTCAAATCAAATCACTAACAATTGTCGCAAGATAAAAGCAGTTCAAACAAGATAAGAGCTCAAACTCTCAAATATATATATCCCCTCTCTTTTTCTTTACCCTCAAAATCTCAAATATATATCCCTCTCTTTTTCTTTACCCCAGAGAACTATAATCAGCACTACCGCTTAGTTTGTTACTATGGCTTATCTCTATATGTGGTCTACGGCGTGATTGTGAGCATAGCTTGACACATTAACTTCATAAAATAGACACTAGATTTATTTATTTAATTAAGAAGGATAAGGGTGAGAAAGTTTGTACTTATCTGTCCATTTCTTGTGAAATTTGCTTCGCAAATGATTGAACCAAACAACATTAAGTCAACAGTGGTTACATTGCATACGCCAGTGCTTAGAAATTGCTCTTCAATCCTCAGATGCAATAATTGATGGACTCTCTTATAACGGAATTTAATTGCTAAAAAATAAAACCATGTAGAAACTTATTCAACACCCAAAAAAGGAAAAACGACAACAAAAAAAAAGATAAATTCAAAGGAATAGGAGAGTCAAATGGCTAAACCAATAAGGATTGAGTCTAGCGAAAGAATCTAGAGCCACAATTTAAATTCTAATCGAAAGTGGTGCTTACATTTAGCGCTCAAACTGTGCGTCGAACAGGATTGCTCAGAAATATTTTTTTTTATTTTTAAAAAAGAGTCAAACGGCTGAATGAAATACATACATGGTAGAAATAATAAAACATGCCGGGGTTGCTCCTGAATTGCATAAACAAGAGTCACGGGGCAAAGCCACATGCAAAAGTAGAGTGGCTGAAATAGAGGGTTCCCTTCAAGTAAGACAGGAATCTCAAGTAGGACCAGAAACAATTCCTGAAACAAACACGGTCAAGTTGAAAATAAAGCTGCAAGATTTTCAATACGAGAATCTTGTGGAAAAAGTAGTCCAACCACACAAATATTTTTTAAAAAAAAAGAGGAAAGCTTATGGCATGAAACAGGAGCTGCATTACTCGTTCTGCATGATTGGAGGGAACACCAAATTGTTATTTATTTTCTCTTTTTTTCCACGGGAACTGAAAACATTTGGCATTGTCCGTGTGTTTGGAATAGGCTTGTTACCCTTCGCATTGCAGATTCTATACCCTGGTATTCTTGTTGGTTTATACTTATGTAGTAGGTCTTGTGCACATGCATTCTGTCACTGTGGTTATTGAAACACCACGGTCCTCTCGCCCTACCACTAATTTCATATTTTCATTAGCATGATGAACGTGTCACAGGATTCACGGGATCACGGGAACCATTACTTACTACTAAGACAAATATAAGGAAAACAAGATTTATATTGATTCCTTCTAATTTAATGTTTCAACCCCTCTTTATGTGCACAATTAACTGCCCCAATTGTCTCCATGAGTTTCTCTAATTTCCATATGAACTGGTGGTGCTTTATGGAACGCGTCACACACAGTTAAGGCAATAAGTTAAATTTAGTAAGTACCTTAATTACGGATACGCTATTTACTATTGAGTGAAAACAAAACAGTATGATTTGTAATGAGAGGTGATTGGTCCTTTCATATTCGTCAAAGCAGCACAGTGATAATCGGTACTTTAAAGTCAAAAGCATGCTAGTCATCTTGGTAAATTATAGTATACGGAAAACCGACCAACACATTAACTGCAATAAATTATTGAGCAACAAGAGATAGGGCTGAAAAACTGTACCAATTGTCTTGGAACAGAGAATATAACAATTTGCCTCAAATGTATTAAACGAACTGGATCCTCCACAGTATGAATTAGGCGCAATTTCTGATCATAATATTTTACTACACTATATAATAGAAACATTTTCAGAGGTCAAGATCTTGATCCCGCATAAAATTGGTGTATTGATACTTGTAATATTTTTCTGACAAACAGGAATTATACAAGGTTTCACACAAAATCATTCACTTGCCGGATGAGTTAAAAGTTATGGCATGTTAGGAAATTATTTCAAAATGATCAAAAATTTCAACTAATGCAAAATACAACTAATTTCCATAATTATGAAATTAATATTAAGAGAGGGACTCTATCTCTTAGCAAATGAGTTTCCAAAATACTCCAAAGAGTATTTGGTAGGTAGATCAGCGAATCAAGTCACCAAAAAGGATATTGAAGAACAACTAAAGGCTAACGAGAGGAAATGAAACTTAAAAAAATTGAAAATAGATGAAAGTCTATATAGGAAATGTGGTAAAGAAATATTGTAAAGTACTTAAAGGTAAAGGTAAGGAACATAAAGTGTAGAAAATATAAAGATAAAATAAAAGAAGCTTTTGTTCCATTGATTTACTCGGGATCCCCTTTGTACAAATTATGCTCAAGGTTATTTATATACATACAAAACTTAACAATTATCTTAAGGCATCTGATAACTATGCCCTCACACAATATGGTCAACAAACTTCTTGTTGGTAACCACCTTGTAACCACATTCTATGCCTTCCTTGAGTACACTTCTTTTAGCATAGTAGTAAAAGCCTAAAGCTGCTCCCGCTCTGTAGTGCGCTTGCTCTCTCCACTTTTTGAACTAAAAACTGCTTCTTTAATTGCTCTTACTTTCCAGGAAGTGGTTGTAAACTTAGTCAAACTTTTGTCCTCAGCTAGTAAAGTACATTCCATCTCCAACCAAAGCCTAGAATTAATTCATGGGTTACAAACCATCAAAAAGCCCCTAATAGGAGATTCATGCTTTTAACTAGTGACTAATGTCCTTATATGGCTAGCAACCATCAGCTATCAACTATTGACTAAGTCAACCGTCAATTATCAGCTGAATCTATATTAGTCATCGAGCTTCAAAATATGCGAAAAAGAATTCCTATAGGCAATTGCATCTAATTAGAATCCTAATTACAAAAAGCAAGACAAATTAGCCAAGGAAAAATGGAAAAATAACTGAAACAATGTCGAAATGACAATTTTTTTTAGGCTCGAAACAGTCTCAATCAAGCAAGCCCGAGTTGCCGCATTGATGCTCTTGTCTTGGGCTTTCTGTAGAAATGCAATATTAGTTATTCTGACACTTGAATTTCAACCGGCATGTAATTGAAGTTTGGCAAAGCATTTCAACCTTTTCAATCAATTTAAGCTAAGCAGCACATTTCGTGTAGGTTGTCGATCATCGCCTATTCTTTAGCTGACTACTCTCAGTTGCTAGCTAAATCTAACCGAATATTGTCTTATTTGGCTATTTCTCCTAGGCTATTACCTATCCTCAGTTAGCCGTAATTTTTTTGGAGCCAACGAGTTCTTTATCCAACCACATATATTAACTCATCTATATCCAAAGCCCATTTGACTCCAGTTAATTTGGTTCAATTTGGGCTGGCCTTATATAGGATAAAGTTTTTCTAGCGCTAATTTTTTTTTTTTATTTACAATATTTGAACTCGAGACTTTGCTTAAAGAAAATAAATGCCAAATCATTTGAACCAAGTAAGAGTTGGTTAATTCTGTTTATAATATTTCTGAATATAAAGTATAATGTTTTTATAGTCAAAATTTTGTTTTGCTTTCTAAAAACAATTGAAAAACTTAATCCCGTGGACCCCTTTTGTGTGGCTTTGAGAGTGCCACTACCATCTATATTTCTAGTCAACGTATAAGTTAGAACTGAGCTATAAAGTATGGACATACCATTTAGGTGCCATATCTACGTGATGGACATGTGTTCATATTAGATGTTGCATAACACACTGATAACACACATGTCTGGCTCTAATATAGAAAGACATAATATAGATAAGGTCATTTATAATATAGATAAATGAAGCTTACAATAAGTGATAGGGTAAATTATATTGACTTTCCCTGAGATTAGATGATATTACATATGGCATTCATTGATTGTCAAAAATATATTCTAACCTTCACTAAAGTGTAGGTAATATTACGCTCGATACCCTCGTATTTTGTAAAATATGGCACTAAACACTCTTATAAATATAAAAGGAGGTCAGTGTAGGTATAAAAAATTGAGAGGTGCCATGCATAATATAGCCTAATCTCAATAGAGATCAATGTAATGAATCTTTTTCTTTAAAATTTTAATTTTATATATATATATATATATATATATATATATATATATATATATATATATATATATATATATGTATATATGTTGGTGTCCTAAAATTTTTAAAGTTTGGCATGTCCTCAGTGTTCATGTTATAATGTGTCCTGTGTTTATATCAGTATTTGTGCTTCATAAAAATTAAGTCCCCCAAGTCCAAACTATTTCTTTGACGAGAGATTTGGTACTAGAATCCAATACATGAAATGTATAAAATATGTAAAATTATGGTCTCGTTTGGATAAGTTTCTTTAAAAGCTTTTTTAAAATCATCTTTTTTTAAAAGATCTTTTTAAAAAAGGCAAAAGTTATTTTATGTTTGGATATAAAATTAATTTATGTTTGGATGTAATATTAAAAAGCCTTCTTTTCTCTTTAAATATTTTTTTTATGTTATAAAAAATATCTTTTTTGAGAAGATAAAAATTGTACCTTCTCAAAAAAGATTTTCTTATACTTTTTTTAGTTATTTTACTTTTACTAAAAAATTTTACCTAAACATATAAAATAACACTAAAAATAATTTTTTTATTAAAAAGATTTTTTTATCAAAATAATGACATCAAAAAAAAATACTATATCTAGTATCATAATTCAATGCTCCAAGACCAGATATGTAGAATTCAATCTGTGTTCAATATAAATGAAAAAAAAAATGTTGATTGGATATAACTTCAGGGGCATCCCACATTTTTATTATGACTGCATATCAGGCATAGTTTTGATATGAAAATATGGACACTTAAAAGAATCCTATAACTTACAAAATTTGTATCGTTCTGAGGATAAGATATAGCTGATTCGAAATGTTCGTTCAATAATAAAAGTAGGATGTAACGCATAGCTAAGAATATTACAGCTTTAAATATTTATTAATGCACCAAATTTTTTACGTCAACTAACAAGAAGTATCTTTACTTAGTCAACTAGTTTTTTTTTTTTTTTGGTCAAAATCACACATATCCTTCTACTAAAAGCAATTCTGTTCAACCTGGATAGGAACACTTGAGGTGGCAAAAGCTCTCCCTTTTGAATTTTAATGCAGCTGCATATCCAAGATTTGAACTTAAGATCTATGATTAAGTTAGAATAGTTACTGCTAGTTGATCTACATATTTGTTGGTATTTAAAGTCAACTAGCTAATAATATATGATTAAATCATTATGTAAAAAAGTTTACACTGAGAGCATGTTTGGTATAGGATAAAAATAGGGAGTAAATTTTCATAAACCACGTTTATGTTTTATTTTATGCATGAATGTGATCCATAAAAATTTACCCCCCATTTTTGCTCCCATACCAAATACATCCATTATAATGTAAGCTTTCACCGAATCCGCATGGTAAACAATCTTTTATATACTAAAGACCTCAGAATGTGCTTCATGCTGTCAACAAATTCATGGTTGATGTCCATTTAGTATTTAAGAATGTAAAATCATTGCCCTGCTTAATTGTTCTACAAAAACAAACTCATTGTCCAAAAAAAAAATCCTCATTTTCACAATATTATTTTGGTGAAGGTTCTCGAACGTGCAGTTTATGATCTCAAAAAATATATTTTTTTATGTAAATCAACAATTATCCAAACACATATATGTTACACGCACACGCCATGCGCGATTGCGATGCATGTGCCACTGTGCCAGTATTTGGCTAAGGCTTTGTGCAATCACATGAAGCAGCGTAATTATGCAGTCTTTGATCGTAGAAGTTGGGAAAGAAAAGAGACGCAATCATGGTATTTCTGTCATGGGTCAGGGATACCATTATTTGATCAATAAGGATACCATCGATTCAGCCATGGTCTTTCTGGCAAATCATAAGAAGCAGCATGTGGGTCGTTTGGGTTTTAAGGAAGCTGCTGTACTGCGATAAGAATGTGCTGCGCGATGCTTTTGGGTCTGGAGAATGTGCATAAAGCTTTATTCATTCATATTACTGACATTGATCCTTCACTTTAATCCAACATAAGTTTATCAAGCTACATTGAAATTAAAGGTGAAAGATTTTTAAGCAAACGAAACCGTCCACTATTTGACCATAAAATCATAGTTTGTTAGTTTCTTGAAATTTAATTTACAAAATCAATATGACAGCTAACAACTAAGTAAAAAAAATTGCTAGAAAATTTAAAAAAAAAAAATTGTTATTTTTTAATCAAAATGAAATGACATTCTGACTGATTCTTTAATACATCGGTGTTTTTTTTATCGTTTTATTACATCTTGAGTTTGATTCATGCCTTAACTTAGAATATGATAATTTCTCCTTCCTTAACTCATTAACCACCCTTATTATTATTATTATTATTATTATTATTATTATAATAGGTTTAAAATTTGATTTTCCTTCTTCCATGTTTTCCATTCAAACTCCTTATGTTACTTCCAAACAAACGTTCAATCCCAAGCTTCAATTCCAAACTGCATTGAACGGAACAGACACCTTGTAAAGCCAAGATTTGGCAGAATTTGATGGTGTATAAAAAGAATAAACCATTCATTACGGTTTCACTTGATATACACTGCCAGAGTGATCCTC
Organism: Pterocarpus santalinus; assembly: GCA_031439595.1. Lineage (NCBI taxonomy): Eukaryota > Viridiplantae > Streptophyta > Magnoliopsida > Fabales > Fabaceae > Pterocarpus > Pterocarpus santalinus. Next base: position 69,413,975 of record CM062532.1, read on the forward strand.
ATGGCTCTCGCACCTCTTAAAACGGTGATGCAAATAGAGATGTCTATGAATTCTAATGTTTATTTTAACAAGAGTAAATATCCTTTTTAGTCCTAATATTTTAAAATTGACACCAATTTAGTTCTAAAATAATTTTTGACATTAATCTAGTCCTAATGAATTTTGATATCAATTCAGCCTATATTGATAATTTGATAAAAAAAATTTGATTTTACAGAAGATCTTTTAGGACTAAATTGATATCAAAATTTAAAGTGTTAGGACTAAATTGATGTCAAAATTTTTTTCAAAACCAAATTGATGCCAACTTTAAAATGTTATGACTAAAAAAGTTATTTACTGTTTTAGTCTTTTAACAAACATGAATTTATTTTGAATACATAGAAGTAAGGTACCACGTATTGTGACCAAAACAAGAATCTCATCCACCCCAGACAATCTAAAATCAACAATAAACACGAGATACCATCCAGCAAAACTTAGGAATTCGCAGCACCAATATATCACCAATGATTCTAATTTTTCACAGTTGTTACATACTTGAGGAGCATGGTGACAACATCCTCTGATATTCTCGCAGCCTCAGATTTCAGGTGATGGATCTTTGCATCAGTCTCTTGCTCAAGTCGCTTGACATTAGCACCAGAATCTCCAGTACTCTGTATTCATAGGAAAGAAATGCACACAAACTTGGCATAAGATAACAAGGTAGCCTAACATGGGCATTTGCTATTGTAGCGAATCATACACTTACCTCTGAAACTTTCCTTTGAAACTCGAACTCGAGCTGAGCTCTATATTCAGCAATCTCCTTTTCAGCCTCTTCTTTGGCCTGTTTCAGCCTAGCCGATTTTTCTAACAGCAGAGATCCAGAGCAATGATTAGTGTACAAATAAAGAGATTTCACATAACTTCTAGGAGTAACAATTAAAAACAGCAAAAGAGGGGGGTGGAGTGAAGACACAAGCAAACTCATTCCCATCATAAAACCAAGAACTCATCTTTCCACGTGAAAATGAAAAGACCAATGCAAAAACAATAAAGCGGAGAAAAAAACTCTGTAAATAAAATGGCATGGTAAGACTTTTCAAATGGATATACATAAATGAATCAAGGATTGGTTGGCAAATAAAACGGAAGAAATTAAGATGAAAGTAATAAAGTATAGCAACAATACCATTTTTTGCAGCATTCACAATCCGTTGTGCTTCTTGCTCAGCTGCCAACAACTGTTGAATTCCACCTTGACCCCTGCTGGATGCCATTCTGTAATGGAATCAATTTGCAACTATTAAAATATGGTTAAATGAAACATAAAGCAAGTCCTTCGGCAACATAAAATGAATCCTTTTGCAAACAAACCACCATGAGGCCACATGGAAAGAGAATAAGAAGTCTAACATTAAGAAAACAATTACATTTTATGCTTTAACACCAAGGCATCAAACTCAACAAATTAGATAACCCAGTGGATAGTCTTCTTCTTCCTCCAAAACAAGGAAGAGAAAATTAAAGTATGCTACTACAAAGGGTAACAGTATGTTAATCATAAATTTCAACTTTCAGTATTTCCTTCCGTCCTACTTTGGTGGAGCGGTCCAATTTCACAATTGAAATAGAAACTTTTAAGTAAAATACTTCCAACAACAAAAAGCAAGGAGCTTCATAGAGGAGATAGAGTCTCATTTTTTTCAAGGCAGAGAAGGAAAAACATATAATTGACAAGGCCAAGTCCAACGAAATCGGAATGTTTGCAAAAGGGAGCTTTATCAAAGAATGGATAGTTTTGGCACACACACAATCGATGCTACTCAAAGCGGATGCAATACTTCCAAACAAATTATCAGCACAACCTCTTATCTTAGGTCTATATACAAGTATGGATACAATCGATCAAAAAAGCAGATAAGAAATTTAATTTAATTAAATGATTAAATAAACCTACCGAAAGCCACGACCCGAAACCTAGAAAAACCAAAATGGCGGGTAAGAAAATGAAATTGGTGAGAATAGGGAGTATTTGTAGGAAAAGGGGCATGGAATCTGAAAAGGGTTGCATTGGCGTAGAAATCGTAGATCTGATCTGATGAGGTGAAGAGAGAGAATAGAGAAGTGGAACGTACCTATCGGGTGCTGGATTGGATTCAGATAAAAATGGAGATGCAAACACGAACCAAAACTTGAGGACTGAAAATCCAATCAAGGAAGTCCACCATTTTTTTTTTCCAATAAATAACGACGCTGTGAATAATAATAATAATAATAATTAAATAAAGAAATAAATAAATTGGTGTCTGCACTGAAAAACACGACAGTATTCTTTTTTTTTTTTTTTTTTACTCTCTCTCTCTCTCTCTCTCTCTCTCTCTCTCTCTCTAAATTTGAAAACACGACAGAATTATTTGGGATGAAGCATGAACGTAGGTGGAAATACCCTTATGCTTGGCATGGTCCTAATTCAGGGTTGTCGTCACAATTCACAAAGGCTGCGGTTGTAATGATCCAAACAAAAATTTGGACATCAATGCTCGAGGAAATAGGAGGTGATCCCCCGGTCATCAATTGTAAAAAGTCCAAATTAGGCAAGGTTGAGCTGGATACTATGGTGCACCTTAGGATTAAAGGTACACCACGCACCTTGTCATCTTGTGGTAAGGATGTAAGAGTCTATCAGTGAAACCCATTATAGCATAATGCATCATAGCTTTTTCTCATTCTTTCTTTCCTGCCCGGGAGTCCTGCTGCATGTTGGCAGCCACTCAACTACTCTATATTACACTGATAGATGATATAAAATTATATTAATAGAGTAAAATTATATTGATAAATTTTTTATAATTTTTAAAAATTAATTTTTATATATTAATAATATAAAATTATATTGACAGTATAAAATAATTTTATATTTTTAATATAATTAAAAAAATTTAATCAGTATAATTTTACTTTATCAGCACTGATAGAGTAAAATTACATTAATAAAATTTTTTTGATTACACTGATAGTATAAAATTATTTTATATTATCAATATGATTTTATAATGTCAGTGTATGATAATTAATTTTTAAAATATATTTAGTTATATTTTTAAATTTTCTTAAAATTAGATATTATATTGACAGAGTAAAATTACATTGATAAAATTTTTATAATTTTTAAAAATTAATTTTTATATACTAATAATATAAAATTATACTGATAGTACAAAATAATTTTACACTATTAATGTAACAAAAAAATTTTATTTCTCGTTTTACGTGCATTTGCCTCTAACATTGGGCGCGTTACTTTGCAACTGCTTGTCTATTTTGGACATTTCCACAGGCAAATTATTTTTATTTTTTATATCAAAAAACACAATTACTGGGTGTGTATTGATGGTCTAACCATCCGCTATACCACATTATATTTACCCTATCAATCTTAACTGTTGCTTTTATTATATTAATATCTCTACGGCTACCGTTGCTTGAAATATCAGTGTCCAGAATTTAGTTTGGAACATTGTAAACGGTGCCATTCACAAATGGACGCTTGCTCAAATCTACAACTACTCGACTTTTGTGAATGTGACTTGTGAAAGTAGGAATTACTCCTACTTGACATGCGCTGTGCATTGCCAAGTTTCTTCTCAGCCATTTGCGGTGAAAGACATGTGAACGCAGCAATTACAAACTAATGCGCCAATCATTTGATACATTTTAATGGGCGAATTTTAAATGAAATAATAATAGAAAATTAATGATAATAAAAAAATAGAAAATTAATGATCTGTTTGGTTTTATAGAAAGTATTTTTTTATTTTTAATATTAATTATGAAATTATCATCTTATTTTCATTTTTTTATTTTTGGAATTTTATAAAAAAACTGAAAATAAGATTTTTTTTATCAATGTTGATATATTTTTCTAACAATCAACCTAAAAATTTTTCAAATTTAAAATTTTATTCACAATGATATGAATTGTAATTTATATAATATTTAAAAATTATTTATTATATATTAATAAAATTTTGAATTAGGAAAATTTATAAACACACCACTTAAGACTTTAGCATTTTGCTTTTTTTTTACTATTTATACTCTTTTCTACACAAAATCTTGTTATATTCGAGTTTTTTTTTTTTTTTTCTTTTGGTCATTATATTCGAGAGTTTATGACGATTGTTGGGTAATAAAGCTACGCATCATAAAGAGAATGCACAGCGTATAGTCTTAAGAAACCTTGGGCTTTATGAAGGAAACAGTAATGGGTAGGGTGCGTTATGGACTCTGACTTCCACTAGCAAACTTGGGCTCTCACAGTCAGAGAAATTGGGTCTTCTTTCTCCTTCTGACCGGTTAGTATTGCGCATAAACAAAATGTTTATAAACTTCGGTTGGATTTGTTGTAATTTGCAAGCATAATACATTTTAGAAAATTGGTAAGAATATATAATAGACTTGTGTTATATGTACACAAAAGTACAAACACAACTTGTGACACTTTCATATCAGTGATTAAAAGTACTTGTTTTTTATTTAAATTTTTTTCATTTTTTAACAGATCTAAAATATTTGTTGAGCAGTATATGTCCATGATGTGAGTACAAAAAGAATTTCTATTTGTAATTAGAGAATGGTGGGTTTTTGGCGTTCACTTTCTCAAGCTGAAGATACCCATACAAAAAGAAAAATAAGATGTTATTAGAATGCTTACTAAACTAAAATTATTTTAGATATAGTTATTAATCCAGTTTGTGCTTAATTTAAGACATCCGTTTTTGACAGTTTATATGGTTTGACCCTTGCTCTTTTTAACCACATAATCTCAGTTCACAATTAAACAATCAGTACTCGGTAAAACGTGAATAATTAGAGAGACAATTTAGAAATAATATGTATATAAAAGCAATCTATGTTTACATCATATATAGCACAACAATAAAATTTTCTTCTAAAGTATCAGTAGTAAAGTATAAACTAAAAGTACCAAAAAACTTGTTAAACACAACAAGAGCCGATCGACCACCAACTTATCCAACTTCAAATTGACAAAGTATTGCATGCAGGATCAATAGATCAGCATATTAAGTGTGCATATACACTTTCCACAAACTTATGAGTGTTCACCACGTGGCACTTGCCGGAGGAGTAATGTTTCAAACTCAAAATTAAACATGCTCCCTTTCAGACAACTGCACATACATTGGGTGGTTGCGCTTCTGGTTCTTGTGCTTCTTGTAAGCTAATCCTCCCAATCCAGCTAAACATATAGCCCCCATTACATACCCGATCACTGCTCTATTATTCTTCTTCACTTCAGAATACCCCTCCTCAACGTAATTCTCATCAGTCAACTCACCGGCATCAACTTCAGCTGCAGCATCATCTTTAGCTGCGGCATCATCTTCAGCTGCGGCATCATCATTAGGTACTCCAGCGTACGTGGACTCTGTAGGACTAGAAGCTTCATCATAGTCATCATCGTCGTCGTAATCTTCTGTGTCCGCCGCAGGAACCAAGTCGTCAACATAAGCTGGTGCTGGTGAAGGAGAAGGAGAGTAATATTCATCATCGTAGAGGACATCTTCGTACGAAGGAGATGGAGAAGGGGAGTAATAATCATCCTCGTATAGTTCATCTTCGAACGCAGGAGAAGGAGAAGGAGAGTAATAATCTTCATCGTACACTTCATCTTCATAAGAAGGAGAAGGAGAAGGAGAGTAATAGTCATCATCGTAGAGCTCATCTTCATACGAAGGAGAAGGGGCAGGTGAGTAATAATCATCATCGTAGAATTCATCTTCATATGAAGGGGAAGGCGCGGGAGAGTAATAATCATCTTCGTAGAGTTCGTCTTCGTATGAAGGGGAAGGGGCAGGAGAGTAATAATCATCATCGTAGAGTTCATCTTCGTATGAAGGAGAAGGGGAAGGAGAGTAATAATCATCATAGAATTCATCTTCGTATGAAGGAGAAGGAGAAGGAGAAGGAGAGTAATAGTCATCATCGTACAGTTCATCTTCGTATGAAGGGGAAGGGGCAGGAGAGTAATAATCATCGTCGTAAAGTTCGTCTTCGTATGAAGGAGAAGGGGCAGGAGAATAATAATCATCATCGTACACTAATTCATCTTCGTATGAAGGAGAAGGAGAAGGAGAGTAATAGTCATCATCGTAGAGGGCTTCAGGGGCTGAATCAGGTGCAAGTTGATCATCATACGGGGCTGTACGAGAAGCATGGGTTGGTAAGTGGATGGTGGCTATGAGCGCTAACAGAGAGAGCAGTTTCCAGAGCTGAGACATGGCCAAATGGATAGTGTTTTGGATGGTTTTTGTGTGATTGAAGGGTTCAGGGTCAGGGATGGGATGAGAGTTGAGTTGAGTTGAGTTGAGTTGAGAGCTAATGTGGAAGGCTAGAAAGAAGTGAAGCTTTAATATGCGTTTGGAAGGGGATGCGTACGTGTATGCTAAGGTTGAAATGTAAAGTTGCATGGAGAAATCATGGGAAATGGTATTCTAATTCGGGAATTCAATATCAACGTATTAATGGCGGATTTAAGCCTCGTCTTCATCCATAATGAATATCTCGTTCTTTCAAGAATTTAATAGTTGATAATTAATAAATAAATAAATTGAAGGGCAAGGAAGGAATAAGTGATACAATGTGACAATCAGGCGCAAGTCTACACACACTACTAGGATTTGTGTTGTTATTATTTTAGCTAGGCCGTGGTGGGATTAGAATGTCAATTTTCTCATGTTTATTTTTAACATCATAATATTATGTTTAGACATAGACACAAAACTCAAATTATATCTCATAAAGTATAAGCGTGTTTCATCTATTTAAAATATGTGTATGTATCTCATGATCATATCAAAAACAAGTGTCAGAGGACTCTAAGACGGTGAGCTTGAAAGCTTGCAAACTTAAATTAGACGGTTGCCCTTTGTCCCCCTTGTTTTATGGTGATACATTGCATGAAAATTACATAATTTACATTTTTTTTTATTCCGTTAAGTAAGGAAGCACGTTCATTTCTCTTGTCATGATGTTGACGACTTGTCACATAAACAAAAATATGTCATGCAATTTTCTTTTATGGACAAGTAATATTTTAGCACACAATAACTATTTTACGCAAACGTGCTTAATTTGCTTGAAAAACGGGGAACAAGAATGGTGACTTTGAAAATTTTAATTTTAATGTATTATTAGTGTAGAAGATATTTATATAATTATTTAATTATATATTGTCTCATATTAGTAAAAATATTTATTTTTTATAATCATTATCTAAAAAATTATATATATAGTAACATAATTGAATAACAACATAAAATTCTTTATATTGACAATATATTAAAATTAATTTCTAATTCAAATGATAAAAGAATTTTACTTGTTCTTGTGGAGAGTTCATATAAGCATTCGTTTAACTTCACCAAAACTTAATTCTGAACTTTTTTCTCTTTTTTTATTTTTTATTCTTTTTCAATAACTTAGTGTTGAGCGTGAGAATTGTCGGCCAGCATCATCTTTTAAGACTTGATGGGCTTAATACCCTGACAGATGGTGCTTGCAATAGATGCAGCTATATGCAGCTCTAAAATGCTTTCAAGAAATAAAACTGCACTCTTACCATTAGTATAAATTTTGACCTAGAAATAAACATTTGATCCAACAAAAATCACCAACAGGCAGATGTCATCGCCATATCAAAGGATAGAAGAAGTCTGATACACCTTATTTTATTTAAAATTTTAAATATACGAATGGAGAAGGGCCAGGCATGAGCCTTCCTCTCCCTCCCTTCGTCAGAAGTTTATCTATAAATACATAACTAAAAAAATTACAAAAGATCCATCACATTTTTTACTTTTATCTTTTGATACACTCAGGTTCACTTTTATTAATTGCTTCTAAATATATCACTCAGCCCATGAGATCATAAGATTTGAAAATTTGTGCTAAATATCCTTTAGTATAATCACCTTGAAAGAAATATTATACACATTTATCTACTGACAACTTAAAAAGTACCTTTGATAGAGACCAAGCAACGGGCAGAACAACTAAAAAATATATAGTTAATTGAAACTCTAAAATAACCATTATGAGTGACACTTCGACAAGATATTTTTAATTTGCAATTTATAATTTGACTTGTAAAATACAATTCAAAATATCAGGCTTAGTCTCACAACTTATTATGTAGGCAATGGTTTTTTTTTTTTTTTAATGACAATACAATCATCTTTATTGGATTGAGTATTTGTATGTCCTTATATTACAAATTCAAGATATTCATTTACCTCATCCATTAAACAATGCTTTGTCTTTTATCTAATTGGAAAAAACATTTTTTTTTTTTTACAAATAATACATATACATTATAGCTAGAGATTAATTTTAATATATTATCAATATAAAATTTTTTTATATTATCATTCAATTACATACTTCTATTTATGAGATTTTTAAATTAATAAGTAGTTGAATTAAATACTTTTACTGATATAATAATATATAATTAAATATTTATATAAAACAATTTCAATTACTGTACTTGAAAATTAAATTCTTATAAATATTACATTGAATTTTTTAATTTATGTATAAATTATTAAAAAATATGCAAATAACAATACTCTTATTATGATTTTATTGTTAAGAGAACAAAACTTTTTTTTAAAAAAATTTATGGTCGAGAAAAATATTCCAAGTTGCTCCTGATTTTCGTTGGCCCATTTTCCCCAAGTTTCATCCTCCTTGGGCCTTTAAAACTTAGACGAGGAGGCTCATTCCCAAAGAAAATTAAAGCCCGAAAACCCTACCCGCATGCTGATGTTCGCTTTAGACATGACACGACATGACATGACCCCCAAAAAACAAAATCGTATAAGAAAGTTAAAAACTTAAAATACCTTTTTTTTACCCCCGAAAAGGGTACTTTTTAGTTCTTATACGCGTCCATAATTATAGTTTTAATTCTTATATTAAAAAAATTATGGTTAACCCTCTATAGTTATAATCCATTTTAAGGAGCAAGTCCTTGTCATCGGAAACTTATAAGACAATTAGTTTTGACTAACTAGTCTGATGTGAAATTGTTATGCTGTTAATATGATTCCCATTCACACTCAATTACTTGATATGCCATACTCTCATATAAGCCACCCACCTTGGTCACAATTAATACTTTGGTATTTTCCTTTACTTTCAGACCTGCGCATAATACAAGAGAGAACAAAGCTAGGGTTTATGAAGCCATGTGGAAGGATCATTGTTGGAGATGATCAATGGCTGCAAACTGAAACTCCAATAAACTCTACTAAAAAATTGAGTTGCAGATCTTCCTATTTCACCGACCGATTAGTCCTGGTGATACAACTATCACGAATATAGTAGTTTGCCAACTATGAGAGTACTTTTACACTTTTTTCATTTGTCAGCAAGCATGTGTAACCTGAATTTTTCAGGAGCGGTTTAAAGCAGGGGATTCCAAGTTCCAATTCATCCTGCCACCTTTAGATGGGTGAGTTCAATATCGCGTGGGTTCATGCTCGGCTGCCTTACTCAGCCGTCTTATGTTTAGCATATAGTTTTAGAATAATCAAAAAAGAGAACTTAATTTTTTTAATTAAAAATTTATAAAGTATTTGTAAAATTAAAATGCAATAATTAAAAATGGCAGTGATAATGTATTTTTTTATTTTAAAAATTATTTTAATTAAAATTTTTTTCTTAAGAACAAAAAATTTACTCTCCTTTTTCTTTACCTTTTTTGTTTGGGGGGACTTGTCTCCCTTCTTTTATGTTATATCTTCTATCTTAAATATATCTTCAGAGAAAAGTCATGGGTATTCCCCACCTCTTCCTTTCTTCTTTTTGGTCTACTTTATCACTACTTTAACCTCGATATGTAGCTTTTGTTGCTTTCATGTTTGAGTATTTTAAGCAATAGAAGCTTCTGAATTGTTTATTATCCAAATCATGTCTTTTTCGGAAATAAGTGTACGTAGAAAGAAAATTGCTCTATTTTGATACTATGTCATCACTTGTAATGAAAAATATAATAATACTTGCGTAATTTATTTATTAATTAATTACTACCAAAGAACTGTTAATTAAGAGGAATATAATTAAAGAGTTCTTTATGACCAACCCTCATTAGAGTATTATGGCAAAACTGAGCTTAACCTCTTCAATATAAGCTTAAACTAATTTTTACGCAAAAGTTGGAAGGACTTAATATTGTACTCCAAAAATCGTTGACAAACGTGTTTAAATAAAATATCATTTGATTAGTTAAGCTTAGAATTTAATTTTGATATATTATTAGTATAAATTTTTTTTACATAAATATCGAATAATATATTATTATATCAATAAAAATATATAATTAAATAATAATATAAATTTTTTTTATATTACCATCACCTCAAAATTAATCTCTCAAGTTTAACCGAGCAATAAAAGTAGATCCGGAAAAAAAAATGGCAAGACTCAAGAACCATGCTATGCTGTCAATTATTGTCCTATCTGTGTCTAAAATTTTTTATCATAATATAAAATATTGATAAAAAAATTATTTTAACAATAAAATTGACAGTGCGCCGTAACCATGCACAGGATATTTGTTCTGAATTAATCCATTGTCTTGTCACCAAAATCATTGCGCTTCGATTGGAACAAATACAAGGGTGGCCCGACCCGAATCCTTCGTGCCATAATTCGAGCAAGTTGTCGTAATGGCAATAACAATCTTCGTTAAAGCTTCCGAGAAAAGTTTTTTGTACGTTCTTTTTTTTTAAACATTCAACACTTTTATTTTTATTTCTCTTCTCCCTCTTTTTATTTTTTCTATTTTTCTATTTGTTATAATTTTTTTTAAATATGTAAGTACATAATAACAATGTTAAAATTGAGAGTGATGCAAATAATATCTCTTCAAACTGACAAAGCTTGCATGACTGTAACGTTTTGTCTTATTGAAGGCCAAACCAAATCTACGAAACAGAATTTGTCTCTTGCAGGCATTTACTGTTTTGTACCATCATCTTATCTTTAATATAATGGCAGAAAAGGGCCACAATTAACGAGAAGCTTTTGGCGCGAGGCAAGATGATGCGTCATTTTCTCCCCCTTCCAAGTTGAAGGGTGTAAGTTTTTCATCTCTGGCTGGCCCTTTTTTTCTCCTCTTTCGTTATGGGCTTAGAAGTATGTTATTTATATACTTTGAAAAAGAGGATGTCTAATGTGGTTCTCACCATTTTTTGGAGTATGTCATGGTCTCATTGTTTAGATCGTTAGATAAGGTTTAATAAAATTTAATGGTTGAAAAAAATTATATAAATATATAGACCTTAATTAATATAAAGTATGTAAGAATTAGCCTATCTCCATCTCTTCCACAATGGGCCTCCATCACTGACATCACCGCACCATATCTCCTCCACTTCTCGTTCTCATTGATGACCTCTGTGAAACAATGACCTCCACCACGAAGGGGCACAAAGGACGTTGCCATTAGCCTCGCCTAACGTAGTGGGCAGTCTCCATGCACCATAGGTGCTTAAGAGGTTGATGGTCTGCGTTGGAGGCGGAGCAGTGGAAACGCGATGCGAGAAGAAGACAAGGTGGAGATTGAACTGTCGTTGCAACCGCGTTTCCACCTTGGCGAAGTTGTACCTGTTTCAATACATCCAATTGCGCAACCTTGGAGACCAGTTTGTGTCCTTCTCAAAGATGGCGGAGACACAGTACCATGCGCAGTGGATATGGCAGCTGCCATAGTGAAGGCGGCTTCGAAGTCACCGGCGTGAGGAGGTGGTTGCGGCTACCATGATGATGTCCTCTCACAGTGCCAGCAAGTGCGATAGCAACGGCGAAGGACCACTATGGGAAGCGGGTAGTGGCAGATGGCACAACTACACCGGCAGTATGCCGTCGGAGACACTAGTGAGATGAGTAACAATTGACATGTTCTATGTTAATTAGAGTCTATTTATACATCTATTTTATCCCGGCCGTTAATGAAAATCCATCAGCTCATAGAGGAGGACCACGTGATGCTCCAAAAATATGAGGAGACCAAATTAGACGGCACCTTAAAAAAATTGGACATTTTTAATATTTTTATATTTTTTTATCAATTATTTTACTTTTTTTATTTTTTTATTTATTTTTTTCTCTCTCGAAGTGTATAAGAGCAGACAAAAAAAATATTTCTCATGGATTTAATGAGTCTTTCCACAAAACAAAGAAACAACTAGCGAAATTGTGTTAATTACGTGAAATGGTAACACCGCTTTGCATTTTTGATCAACTTGGTTTCGTAACTTTCGTTGTGCATTGCGTCGCGTTAAGTTATAGTTTTGCATTTTTTGCTTTGTAACTCTTTCCCCCATGAACTCACATTCTCCTACTGATGACTTTGGTCCCCTACATCAGTCACATTTATTCATTCATATAAATGCGTAACTAGCAGAGATATCATCCCCAGGACAGAATCACAACCTGAGGCGTATAAATGTCAATCAGCACAGGACCACCTTCGACATCAGAACAGCGAAAATTGAACAAGCAGAAATGCATGGACCACCTTGAAGTGCAGTGACCACATGGAATCAATAGCTAAATCTATTAAATGCGACAGTATTAAATAGACACAACGGTCTTACCCTTGCCCTCAGAAACCTCATCACTACACGTGATCCCGACATGTGTACCACATTATTTCCAATTTCCCAAAAAGAAAAAAAAATCAAATTAAAAAAGAAATAAAGAAGGATGAATTGACGTTGAGGGCATGCGAAATTAAACCATAGGAATGCATTGGAACACATTTTAGAGGAGGTAACACTCAAAATACATAAATTAACATGAACATGACCGTTTGTTTCCACAAATAGTAACACATAGTGATGAGGATATACAAATTCCAATCCACCATGCATACAAGGATACAAATTAAAAATCAAGCCTCATAGCTTCACTCCGCAAATGGAATTACAGGTTGGAGGAGCTCCTGAAAGAACCCAGAGCCTTCGCAGCCTGGGCTCTCAACACGAACTGGTGGTAGAAAGCAGCAATGGCAGCGCCGATGAAGGGCCCCACCCAGAAGATCCACTACAGCAATCAAATAGTACACACCGTTTTCAGAACCCAAATTAGGCAAGTGATTGCTAAGAAGCAGAAAAAAAAAAAGAAAAGAAAAAAGGAGAATTAAGGAGATAAAGGTATGATTTTGAAGATTATGCATAGATATATACCTGGTCATCCCAAGCCTTTTCGTTGTTGTATATGACAGCAGCCCCTAAGCTTCTTGCAGGGTTGATGCCGGTGCCGGTGATAGGGATGGTGGCCAGGTGAACCATGAACACCGCAAACCCAATTGGAAGTGGCGCCAACACCTATACAGAAAAAAGGTACAATTCACTCCAAAATCAACGAAAAGAATGAAGTACAAATGAAACAACCAAAAGTTTCTATTTTTTGGTACGTAACGTACGGGGATATGGGAGTCTCTGGCTTTTCTCTTGGGATCGGTGGCGGAGAAGACGGTGTAGACAAGAACAAAGGTTCCAATGATCTCAGCACCCAAGCCAGTGCCTTTGCTGTAGCCATCAGCTAGCATGTTGGCTCCACCCTTGTACCTGTTGTAGTAGCTGCTCTGGAAAGCCTTCACCAGCCCAACACCACATATGGCCCCCAAGCATTGCGCCACCATGTACAGAACCGCTCTCACCAGCGACACCTTCCTCGCCAGGAACAGCCCAAACGTCACCGCCGGGTTTATGTGACCCCCTAACACAATAATAATTAAATGCTATAAATATAATTAACACGAAAATTATATATGAAGCGCTATAGCTTACTTATTAGTTTAAAAGTTAACAACTATAATGGTTTTATATCCTAATTTTAAAATTTAATATTTATAAAAAAATGAAAATAAATGAGAATTTATACTATTTGATTATAAAACTTCTAATACTACATCATAAACAATTTTACCCAAAAATATAAGTGGTTAGATGGAGTCCGTAAATAATTTTATATCTTAATATATCACAATAATCAACAACTAAATTCTGACAAAATTTATTTACCAGAGATGCCGGCGGTGCAGTAGACGAGGACAAAGATCATGCCGCCGAAGGCCCAAGCGATGCCGAGGATGCCAACGCCGTCGCAGGGGGTGCCATTGTTAGCGGGGTCGATCTGACTGTTGTAACCGATGACGGTTAAGACGGCTACGTAGAGGAAGAGAAGGGTGGCAACGAACTCGGCGATGAGGGCCCTGTGGAAGGACCACTTGCGGAGCTCGGCGGCGTCGAACAGCGGGGCGGGTGGCGGGTCGTGGTAGTCCTTGTGATCCAGCCCACTCCCTGCCGGTGCAGTTTCCATGTCTTTTGCCATAGTAGTAAATGGTGGGGTTATGTTGTGTGACGCTGTGATGAGGCTTGAGGCAATGGAGTAGATAAGGAGTGAGAGTGTGGGGAGTGGATTGTTATATACAAGGGCGCGTGTCTATTGTTGTGTTGAATGAGAGTGATTCGGTGCTTGATTAGAGTTTTGTTTGCTAACTCCAGCCGATAGTCATTTTGATTCCTTTGTGCTCTTTTTTTTTTTTTCTACTGTTGCGTTGGGCTCGTGTTAGGGGTGACCCCACCTTTTCTGCTTTTGTTGGGGTCATTCTCCGGCCAGCTCTTATTCGTTCTGTCTTTTTTTTCGGTCCAGCCACTTCTAAATCCATCTCAATATTGCATCCATTATACAATCTAAACAAGATTCACGAACACATTATTCATTGCTGTCTACTTTGAAACTATTAGTTCAAAGATATACACATGTATTTGAAGGTGCAACAAGCTGGTCATAAAATCAGTAATATTATTTACGCACTATTTTATCCAAACAGAAAATGTAAGAAATAGTATAGAGAAAGGCCTTGACAAGACCCCACAAAATTTTTAAAAAGAAAAAAATAGCATAGAGAAAATCATATGAAAGAATTCAAAGATAGTCAAGTTTTAAAATTTAATTTAAAAGATAAATCAAGCGAGTGTTTTAATTAAAATATTTTTGATGTAATGGTTTTTTGTTTTTTGGTGCGTGGTTCAATGGTTCTGTGGGGAAAAATGTAGTTGACTAGTTGTTATATAACGTATTATTTCGAAATAGTGAAGAAATAGTGTTTGAAAATTGGTTGGTTTTACTTAACAAAGGATGATGTGATATAGTACTAGTTTGTAACAAGGAATTGTGTAAGACCACGTGGGTTTCATATTTCTGGTACTTAAATTTAAAATATAAAAACAGATACAGTTTTGACATGTAATAGTGAACAGAAAAAAAAAAAAAAGAAACTGTTACATATAAACTTATATTGTAGCATCCTTTCATATATTGAGAAAATGGGTAGGAATATAACAGTGATAACTACCTGGTTTAACTATTTTTGTATTATAAAAATAAAAGAATTAATTAATTTAAAAATACGATCTAAATAACAGTAGGCTCACTTGATTACTATTTACTTATAATAATAAATACATAGTTTGCACATCTGAATTCAATATTTTGTAGATTGTAATTAATATTTCCTTACCTTATAGTTTTCTTCTACATGCAATAATCGTGTTTTGATTTTTTTTTTTTTTTAATAGTAATGTATGGTTTTGTTTGAACATTATCAAGAAAGAAACAATTGGCATCACCCCCGAAAAAAGGTAAAAGAAACCATTGGAATTTGGAAGCTGAGGGGAGAGAGAGAGAGAGAAGAAAAAAAAAAAAAAAGGCATCCTAAACTGCATGAGAAAGACGAGGGAGGCGGAACACACAAGCACATCAAAGCGATGCTGGGCCGACACGTATGAGCACTGCAGGGAGGGTGGGGCCAGGAGTAGCAAAATGTAGGCAGGGCCGGGGAGTCACATGGGAACTTGGCTGTGGTGGGGTCGTTGCCATGGGCCATGAGGATGTCATGAAGAGGAAGAAGGGGCCAAGGAAGTTGCATGGGATGATGTATGTGAGTAAATGACACTAACGCTCTTACAAAGCAACAGACCCTTCCTGCACCGCCTGACTATTCCAGCTCACACCCATCTCATCTTCCCTTCCTCTTTCTGATTCCCTACCCCATCACCATAATTTCTTTCTTTCTTTCTTTTTCTTTTTATTCCTCTTACGTTGGTAATCTAGGACAATAATCCTGACATAAAGAACATATTGTTCCGTCTTCTTCTTCTTCTTTTTTTTCTTATTGTTGGGTCAAAGAATTTATTCTTCCTTAGACGTTACATTCCATATGAAATTTCCTTTCGAGAATTTGCATTCGTGGGTTTTTGAATTGCGACTTGAAAGATGGATTTTTGTCAGAAGTAGTGATTCTAGGAAGATTTGATGGCAAATGTGATCAGGCCCATTTTGCTCTTGTTTGTGGTATGAAAGCCCATATTGTCCTCTAAATTCTCACGGTAAATTTTTTTTGGCATATTAATAGAAATAAGGTTTGAATTTCTGATCTCATGTATACGATCTAAATTCTTCTTTATTATACTACTTCTAGTGGCTTAAAGAGAATAGGTCCTAAATAAAGTCTTGTTGTACTGTAGATTAATTTATGTTCAGTTTATAATTAAATTCTCATCAAGAGAATTTTTTATTAAAAAGAAAGTTTTCTTCAAAATTCAAGTTAAACCAAGCAGGCATTTATTTATTTTCTTGCTTTCTATTTTACAAGCTCTTTTAATTTTTTTAACCCTCAATTGTCACATTCTTTCTTATTTTGTAGTGAGCAAATAATTTTTTTGGTACACTGTATTAAGCAAAATTTTGTTATGCTCTCTCTTTTGTAAGCATTTGATAGAATTGAAACGATGTAAAGTGAATTTTCCTTTTGTCTTTAGGGGAATTATTGGAAAAAGGTGCACGTATAATAGTACAATACTTAATAGGATAAGGATTGATAATATAAAGTCTGATCATACAAAACTTGATAGAATTTTAATATTGTGTAGTGTTTGGTATGTTATTATATAATATATTATATTATATAAAATATAATCATAAAAAGTTATTATGATAAAATATAATAAATATTAATTAAAAATTAATGTTATTGTTTAAATATTTTTTATTTTTATTATAATTATTTAAGTTATATTTGCATTGTATATAAATATAGTTTTATACTTAAAATTATTTATTTATATATTTTTAATATTTTTTTCATAAACATAAAAAATGAGAGAGAAAAAGACAAATAGAGAAGGAGTTTTTATATATCAAAATTCAAGCAAATCTAATATTATATTCCTATATTTGATTGCATTATACATTATATATAATTATTTTTATTATATATAATTCAATTTATATTAAATATTATTTATACATTATTTATATTAATTTGAATAGTTATTTTACAACTATTATTTTTAAAAATATTTATTTATTATTAGATATGTTTATTAAATAATATATTTTTATTATGTATTATTTATTTAATAATAATTTTTTAATAAATTTATTAAAAAATAAAAATAAAAGAGCCCTTATACATAAAAAAATTAATTAGACCTAATACAGTCTCTCTAAGTTGGATTAAATTATCTATTATTTTGACATATAAAGAAGATTTGATAAATAAATTTATATAATAGATTAACTATATTAAATAACGGATAAGATCATAACATATTTCATTATCTTATTTTATCATACCTAATATAGAATGCTAAATATACGCTAAGGCAATGGGTTTCCGTTCATGACGAAAGTCCATTATTTTGTCCAACTCCAAGATCGAAGAAAGGTATTATTGTCTAATAGAAAAAAAAAAAGAATTATTGTCTAAAAAAAAATTAATTTATTACGCGATTCTAGTTGCTAAACGAGGATGGATCATAGAAAAATTAATACTATGAATTATTTAGAGTGAGGAGAATGTGATCATATCGTGTCAAATTTTGGAGACATTTGTATAATCAATCCACATAGATTAAGATTTAAGGCTTAGCAATTGATTAAATTCATTATTTTCATCTAGACATAAATAATTTGAATAAGAAATTAAATAAAAATTATTTTCTAGGCATGGCATCACCACTCTTTTTTAAGGTTCTTGTAACGATGGCCCATATTCCAGTTTGTTTTAATTTGATCAACACTTTGTCCTTTACACTGTTAGCCGTAAGACACTAATCACGGGCTTCTCTTTTGCTGACTGTGGGCCGAAGCCTTGTGCACAATAACACCTCTAGCCCTTTACATTTCGTTGCCTCTCAAGTTGGCCTGTTGTTTATTTGTTCCTTATCCTGTTTTTTCCAGATACACCAATGGTAACAGTGGGACGTTTGTTTCTAGGTTTGAAATTATATTTTTGAGAATTACATTCCTGAGAATGTTATGCTTGGAAACGTCATTCCCGAGTATTCTAAAAAAACTTGTTTGTTTTGCATTAAAAATTCCTTGGAATAGTTTTTGAGACTCTTGATAATAAATTAAAATATGTTTGGTTTATAATACATATTCCTGAGAATATTTATAATAATTCTCAAAATATCCCTTATATAATTAATTGTATTATTTATTATTATTAATTGAAGAATATTTTAGTATTTTTATTTAATAATTTTCATTTCCATATCATGGGAATGTTTCATTCCCAACCCCTATAATAGGAACAAAAATAATCAAAATATGGGAATATAACTTTTTGGAATGATTAGTACTAGGAAATATTTTTTAAAAACTTGAAATAAATATGAGAATATATCATTTCCAATTGATTATTTCTAGGAATAATTTTATATACCTTGAAACAAATGCCCCAAACAGTTTAAACTTAAGACCTCATGCAAATTATCTAAAATTCTTATCACTAGACCGTTCCTAGTTACTTTAATCATCCAAAATCCTTACTACTAGACCATTCTTAGTGACTTTATTTGTTTCTTATCTAAAACTCCATGACCTCTCAAGTAATCTCCCTTTTTTTAATACTTTTTCTTTTTTTACGAGTCTCAAGTAATCTTCTAAATCGCTCTTACAAGTTACACGTTGATCTCATGTTGACTAGAGTATTGGAATACCCTTGTAGCTATTGGCTTGTGAAGACTTTCTACTCATACATTAAGTCATCCAGTATGAGTGATTGAACTATACTGTGATCGCATTCGGATTTAGGAGAGAATTATAATGCATCCCAAGAAAATTATGAAAGTGTCACCTTTTTTTATTAATTAATACTTAAGATTCCATCATTAATTCATGATTTATTACTTACCTTGGGATGTCGGGGGGGGGGTTCCTCATCATTTTGCCATAAATTGAAGCAATTCTTAACTTTTTGTTTTTGGGGGACAATGTAAATTTGAAAATTACTAAGAAAATAGAGTTTTGAATTTTGACATGGATGATGGGTAAGAATCTAACTAGATTTTAGTTACAATGTGACAGTCTTGCAAATAAGCTTAGCTGACATGGGAAAAAAAAAAAAAAGAATCAATAAAATTAACCATAACTCCATAAGCAATTACTCTCAGTGGCTTGCAAAACTATTTTGGTCAATAATTAGAATTCAAGAGCAAGAGCTAGGGGGACAAAATTCTTTGCCATAATCTTCACCTTCTTCTTCGGCAATGGTTTCTAATACAAGAGAAAGTGATATCTTTCTGTGCGGAATCACAGGAGCAGGGGCAAACTCAACACAGCATACCAAGAACTTGATGTCCTTTGCCATGGCACCAACTGAACGACACATACAGAGATCCCTTCACCTTGCTATGATGCTAGCCCTTTCCAGCTTAATTAAGTTAAGACACAACACTCAAGTATATACCTGAAACAATGAAAGTAAGTAAGTGGAGGCTTAGCTTCAACAACTGCTAGTGTTGAGTTCCTTAATTTCCCAGATAAACCTTTGCAGCGAAAAAATGCTTGATGATTGGTGTTAAGTGTTGTGGCTGAAACTAGAGTGCTTCTTTATGCACTATTGCTTGTGCAAGAAGGATGCTAGTGGGCACCCTTTTATAATGGTTAAAGTGAAGTGATGGCATTGATAATTAATTTACTACCACCTAAATGTTATACACATGAAAAATATTGTCGTTGTAATTGGCACGTGCAACGCAATTCAACTAAACGATGGTCGCTCAAAGTAATACTATATTTTGCATCATCATCACCACCCACCAACACCAAAAGAAAATGGCAAAATGCTATCATCTTTTTTCTTTTAAAAATATTAACTATCATTATAAATTTTTGTAACACGCAGACATATTTGTTACTTATAAAAAGAAAAACTCTCTTAAAAGTTTTTCCCCCCTTTTTTTTTGGGTACACTCTCCTAAAAGTTTTACCTGTTATCCTTGTTATATCATGCGTTTTTTCTGCGTAATTTCCTCACTCACGTGATATAAGACTCTCAAAGAGAAATGACAAAATCTAATATAATATTTTGATTAGAGATACACGAATACAGATTCATCTCATGTTATGTAAGTGCAGATATAGATAAATAGCCATATAAATAATTTTAAATATAATTATCATATCTTATTAATTATTATAGTCTATAGAAAGAATATAAAAAATAGTTGAATATACTTATTGTTAATAGGGCAAGGCTATGATACACCATACACTAGTTGATCAAACGATGAAGATCTTGTAGTCTATTAATACAACCACTAACCCATAGTGCACCGTAGTTATGTTTACTTTCTCTCTCACACACATACCCCTCTCTGCAAACAGTCTCACCGCCACAACCTCCTGCCCTCCCCTAAACATCTTCTTCCCTCCAATGGCTACCCTCCACCACTAGATGCACCGACACAAGCTCCACCACCAGCACCCTCGACTTTCACTCCTACCACAATGCACTAACACTGCCACCCCAATCGGAGAATCACCACCAATCCTTGCATGGGTCACGGTTCATGGTTTTGGCGATGGAGTCTCGCACGGAGGTATACCTTATGGTGGCTCTTAGCTTGGGGCCTGGGGCCCATGGCTCCATCGCGGAAAAGAAGTTTGAGTGGGAGGCTATTTGGGGGTGGAGTTGTTGTTGAACAAGATTCAACAGCGAAGGTTTGTCGTGGACGGTGGCAATTGGTTTTCTGACTAGTGCAGTGGTGTTGGAATTTAGCATGCCGACAAGAGAGAAGAGAGAACAAAAATGGTATTTGTGTGGCTTTGAATAGAAATGATACTAGTATGTATGGATAGAAACGACACTATTTGTGTCGCCATCATTGGCAACTTCGATGGTTCAACAGCACCGGAGGGTAGGTGGTGACGCAATAGGAGTGGGGTGATTGGGTGGTGTTGGCAGCACAACGGGGATAGAAGATGATGGAGTTGGGGAAGAAAGATTGAAAAAATTTATGGTGTATTATAAGTAATAAGTGTATCAATGCGCCATCAATCCTAACCATTAGATGGATCTAATGTGTAGTGCACTAGACTTTATCCGATGCAGCAAGAATGAGACCTTGTTATTATGATGGTCTTTTAATAAGAAAAAGTTCAAATTCAAAAAATTATTATTCTGCATATGCACTAGTGGGCATAATTGATGTTACAGAAGCAATCGCCAATCTCACGCCCCCTCTTGTTTTCCCCGAAAGAAAATGGATTTCAAATGGATTATAAAGAAGCATAATTTCACTTGCAAAGCCCTTCAATTGCTAGAGACAAACATCAAAAGTTTTCCCAGCTTTCCTTTCTTTTAATAGTTCCTCAGTGCATGCTATCACTCCAAGACCCTTGCTCAAAGCATAGGCAGGTTGCTTGCCTATAAACGCATCATTTTCTCCAATATGTCTTTACTCAGTGTCCAAGAATAATCCACTTGTATCCAAGGTTTTTAAGTTAATCAAAAATAAATTATACATAAAAAGTCACTGTGTTTAATTTATGGTGGTTTCAAATCTTTATTGGGAGAGTCATCCATATTTAGATGTCCAATAGTACTCAAATAGAATTACCTCTAGTGAAAAAATACCTGTAAAAAAATGAAGAAAATTAAAGTTATTTCTTTATTTGGAGTTCTTTTTTTTTTTTTTTTTAAGATTTGAAGTATGTTTCCTTACTTTAATATGGTATTACTATAAGCGTGGCTATTTAACACAGCTATGGTATTACCGCTAAGTCTTAGGCCTCGGCCACTTGTATCTTTTACACCTTGTTTGGAAAGATAAACTGAGATAGGATTGAATTCAATTCCTAATGGAATTGAATTCAATTCTATTATGATTTGAATTCTTACGTTTGAAATAAATTAGTAAATTATAGAATTGAATTCATTTACATTGTTTGGAATGTATATTAAAATGAATTAAATTCTTTATCTTGATTATTTTATCCTTTGTTAATAAAACATTATATTTTAATAACACATGCAATTATGCATTAGATAACATAACACAATCAAAACCAAACCGAAGCGCTCTACAAAATAAATTTATTAAAAATATTTTTCCTAAAAAAAATTGATTAAATTATAATTCAACTTATTTAGAAATGTCTTTTTTTTTTTTTTGAAGTCTTTAGACAAAGGAAGTATATCTAACTCAACCTAACGAACATAGCAAAATAAAGAGGTTACCAAAGCAGATCTCACAAAGAACTAAAGCACAAGCAACCATCTTCTAACTGACCATATGCATTATAACCCACACTAACTTGATCTAGCAGCTGCCCCCTGGCCTGCTCTATCCGTTCTAATAGTTGAAGCTATGATCAAAAATCAAAATTAAGCTAATTTGACAAGACAAATAGCATTGCAACTTAAGAAGACAAATATATATAACAAAATATCTTACACTCAAAGTCCACTTCCAAAAGCACACATAAATGTCTTATACTCAAAGTCTACTTTCAAGAACTACTTATACGCATTAAAGCCAAAACAAAACATTGGAAAGATATGAATTCTAGTAGTCACGTATAGCTTGAACTCTACCATAATACCAACCCGACTTTGTAGCCAACCATTCCAAGTGAAGCTCTTCCAAACAACCAAAAAAGGCTCCAGTAAGATTAGGATGTTCAACAAGCCATTCAACAACTTGAAAAAGATTACGACCCTCCAAACCCAATTTTCCTACTGCTTCAAATATTGCGCTAGGCTTCCAAACTTGAGTGCTTGTATTTAAAATAGCTTGTACAATTTCTTTCATTGCTGAAGACACCTCCTTTAAATATGATGAATAATCACTTGTCATTGGTGTTTTTCGTTTTTTACCTTTCGGAGATAAAGTATTAGATTGAATAGATGATGATGGACCTTGTGTAGTTGGCGTTGATGGAACACTTTCAGAATCAAAGGGATTGAAGTTCTCTAAATGAATCTCATTATTTGCTTGCATCTCATCAATACTCATCTCCCCATTCTCCCTTTCCCATCTTTGTACCTTTTCTTTAGCACTCTCAGCCTGAGCTCCCATTACTATATCTTTGTCATATATCTCTCTGAGAATGTCCAAGTGATAAAGAGATTTTCCTTTGTCATATATCAAGTTTGAACTTAGGATTGGCCTGTAACAAAAGCAAATAATAATAAGGAAGTTGGTAAACAAGCATGTGCAAGGAAGTTGCTACCAATTTTTCATTTTTTAGCTCACAGTATTCATTTTAACCACTGCCTCATGCAAGTGATAAAGAATTACTATGATAAAGCAAAGTCATAAGTGGCTAACAAAAAGAAAAGAAACAAAAGTACAAACTACCAAATTATAAATAACTTTATTAAAGAAACTAAAATAGAAATTTCATACCTTTAATAAAGATTTCCACACCTATGGAGGAGCCTAAAATGTTTTAGATGTGTCA
Source organism: Pterocarpus santalinus (assembly GCA_031439595.1). Classification (NCBI taxonomy): domain Eukaryota; kingdom Viridiplantae; phylum Streptophyta; class Magnoliopsida; order Fabales; family Fabaceae; genus Pterocarpus; species Pterocarpus santalinus. Next base: position 69,437,819 of record CM062532.1, read on the forward strand.
TTCCATCCTATTCCACTTTACAATTCAATTTCTTTTGCTAGCACCATTTGTTCCGTAAAAGTCTTCAGACGATTTAACACTTTATTTTTGTTGATATTTAAAGAAAATTTTTCATTACTTTCCTCTACCACCTTTCTATAAGCTTTAGCAGAAAAAGCTCTCTCTTCCTTTTGACCTTTATTCTTTTGCTCCCTAAGAACTTCAAGCATCAGGCCATCCATTGCTATGGTCCACCTAAAGTATGCATCACAATCATTTTCTCCTTCCACCTCAATAACTTTCTCGCCATCCATACCACCATCTATTGTTATGTGACACTAGATACTAAATTTTTATATTATATTACACAAGTAAAGTACTAGAAGTAAAAAAATCATAACAAAATCTAAATTAAAGTAATGTAAAAAATAAATTAATAAACATATTACATAAAAGTTAAGCATCCAATGTCATATTACAGACAATAAGAACTAATAATTCAAACAATACATAAACTCAAGTTCATTTCAAAAGCAATGGTAAGACATAAAAATCAATGCCGTCTAGATATATAATCATTCCACATTTGTGTTGCTATGGAGTCTCTCAAAATTTCCCCCCTTCGTCCATCTTCACCTCTTGCAATTTCTCCACAAAAAGATCGACCTTCAGGCTCATTATTCATTAGATCCCTGTCAACTTGTGCAATAATTTCTTCATCTGGATCAAAATCCACTAAGAAGTTGTGCAAAATGCAACAAGCTAAAACAATTTCACCCACTGTGTCTACATTGTATCTAGACATCTCTGTTATGATTGGAAACCTACTCTTAATAACACCAAAAACTCTTTCAATTGCATTGCGTAATGAAGAATGTCTTAAGTTGAATAACTCTTTCGGGTTTTCAAAAGGATGTCGAGAATATTCTTTCAAATGATATCCAGTGCTTCAATATGGAGTGATAAACCCCGACCTCAACATATATCTAGCATCGGCTAAGTAGAACTTACCTAAAAATAGAATTTAAAGTAATTATGTAAATTACCTAAGTAATTACGTAAAGTAATTACCTAAAAATAGAATTTAAAGTAATTTAAAAGCCTCAATGTCTAAGTCTAGTTGTACTAGTAGAGAAGGCTTGGTACAGTGTGGTACGATTCTATTTTGCTACACAAGTGTCATATACAATGAATATAAATAAATGCTAATAAATGAATTGCTACCATTTCAATACTCTCCTCAAGTCAACGTGTCAGTTTGAGAAATGCTTTCTAAAATTGTGTTCCTATAAAATGGTATTAAAAACAAATAATTTTTTTCAAAAATTGATTTTTTTTCCCTGATTCTGCGTTGCTTCATAATTACAAGAAAGGATTGTTAAAACTTGTAATATTGTTTCAAGGGAAACAACAACTAGACATAAAAAAGAAAATAAAGAAAATCTATTAGCAACAACCAATAGAAAATTAACCATGATGCCTCAAAGCAAAGCATGATTAAGGCTAAGTCAATTTTCAACTAAAAGAAAACAACAATAGCAGCAACAAGCCATTATAGCTTTGCGAAGAAAAGAACACTTCTTTAATAGTAGTTAAGTCATTAGATCAAACAACTGGTATAGCTCATAATCTGCACACAAAAAATGATATAAACCAGCTCCCAATCACAAAATACATTTCCAGCATTTAGCACACCAAATAAGGGCAAAAGCACATCAAATAGAGCAAAACCAATAACATCACAAGGCTGCCAGAGAAAGAACCAAAAACCAGCAACAACCAAGGTTGAAGTCCACCTCCAATAACTAATTAATCATTGAGACAAATTATCAAACATTTGATATGCATCACACAAGCAAAGAAGCAAACCATCCAACACTTGGTGTGCATAGCTTAGTGAGCAAAATGAATTTGAACAAACATGCAAACACGAAATAGAAACAAAAAAAGGATCGAAAAACACAAAATTTGGCGAAATTAAGAAACATACAAGAGTTTCTAAGAATTCTTGTTGTACGATCTTGTGCTGTTGAGTTGCACCTGTTGAAGTTTTGCAAAATGTGGGAAAAGTGACGAGAGTGAGGAGAGAAAGAAGAGGGAAAAGTGACGATAGTGAGGGAAAAGAGAGAAAGAAGAGAGTGTACCTATTGAAGCTCTGCAAAATGAGGGAAAAGAGATGCGAGTGAGAAGAGAAAGAAAAGAGAAGGATTAACAAGGTTGGGGGTATTTTAGATATTTTACTTTTAGTATCAAATCTATTAGATTAAGAATGTCAAATCAGACCAGTTTTAATCAGATTTACTTTTGGGGCTTTTAAAGGAATTGAATTCAAATTCTTGAGGGAATAAAATTCCAAAGCTTTCTAAACAGCCTGTTAGTTTAAACAATTATATGTTGCATGCAATTCTTCCCAAGGATAACCAAGGTAGTCCCACTTGGCTATGTCCTTGTCCATTTTCCTTGCTATATCCAATGTTCAGTTCACAACTACCTCAAAACTAGAATATGGGTTCTCGTATGTAGGAAGCCAAGGCCTGAACCATGCGGTGCTAAGGACCACACCAAAATTGTTGGAAGTGCATAAATCGATGAAGGGTTAAATTTCAATTTTTATAAATTTAAGTTGTTTTGATTATAGTCATTCTAAATTTTCATTTTGGTTTTTAGTCCCTCTTTTTCATATTATATTTTTGGTCCTTGTCATTAATCAATATTGTTAAATTATAATATTTATAAGGACTAAAAGAAAATTTTTAAAATTTTTATAATGTTTAAAAGTAAAATTTTTAATATTTATAAATGTTAAATATATATTTTAAGATACTTATAGAGATCAATACTTAAAATGATAGATATCGAAAATATAATATTAAAAAAAAGGGATCAAAAATTATTTTTTATTGTCTTTAAAAATCAAAATGTTTAAAAAGATTAAAATTAAAATAATATATATTTATAAGGATTATGATACGACCCAGGTTGTTGTGGAAGCCCAATTTGTTGCCTATGTGAGGCCCATTCGGTTGTTAGCAGCCCAAACAGCAAAGAATGAGGGGAGAGTCTCTTATGCAATTCATTAGGAGAACGAAAGGAAAGAGGTAGGGAGAAAAAAAGGTGCAGAGAAGAATTTGGAGAGCGAGACCTGGAGTTGTCCCGTGACTCGAATGGTGGGAGTGGGAGTGATCAGTCTATTTCCTTATTGCACTTTTCTTTCGTTGTTAATCAGATCCTCATTGTCTGTAATTTCTGTTTTCATACATATATCAGCACAAATATCCATACAATGTCATCCACACATATTCAATCCGTTACATTTTCGCAGTAAATACAATAATCCTAGGTCTATCAGATTAAAAACATATTTAAACCATCATTAGATTACAAGTTTTTTTAAATATTAAAATAAAAATCTAAAAGCAAAGGATGTTTTGAGGTTTCAGCCCCCTGACTCCTTCCCTCTCGTATGTAGCGTCTTGCTATTTGACCTGCTGCAAATTTATAAGCTGCCTTTGGATTGGATTTATTTATTGAGATTTACATGACAAAGTAAATAAAAAACACGAGGGGCAGAAAAGTCGGTGTTGTGAAACAGAGGGTCTTTTCTCGCGCCATCACACTGGATGTAAGCCCTAAATTTTGAATATTTCAATATTTTTTCTCTTTTTTTATTAATTATTTCACTTATTTTACTTTTTTTTATAATTTTTTTCTTTCTTCTTTCCTTAAATATCCGGGGTATCTATTTATTAAATGGTACAAAAAATATTTCTATTAATTAATGTTGTCTTGTACAAATCTCAATTACTAATTACTATATGAATTAATTTGGTTGGTTAGTTCTTTTTGACATTTTCTCTTTCTTCAAGTTTTGCCATCATGATTTCCGCTATTTCCCCAATTTTGCCCATTCGTACCGTTCCGCTTCAATTCCTTTCGAGCTATCTGGCAAGCTCTTTTAAAAAATATTATGTACATGTGAGTATGTCACTATGTCATCCCATAATCAAACATCAACCCATTAATTTAGCAGAAACCATATAGAAATTGTAGTTCAAGATTTTCTTTAAGTCAAATTTCTAAGAGAGCATTACTTATACTGCCTTAAAATTATACATACTAGAAGAAGAAAAAAGATAACCGCATATTTTTATAAAATTAACTGTACACAGTTGTTGCGAACTCGTGATCAAGTTCACAACATAATTCTCTAAATAAAGCTAGCTAGAACCTTCTAAACATGCATGCTAGGCTATTGCATTATTTACGAGGCAAAATCTTGCAACATTTGCTGCTTCAGCATTTTTCCAAACGTCAAGGCCCCCAGGCTAATTGGTCGCGAGATGTGAGTACCATCGAGGAAATGGACGCGTGCGTTGTCATGGATGATGAATCCAATGTCACAAGCCATAACATTTACATACACATCAAAAATTAAGCAGCTAGATGGAAGGTTGTATGTTTACTATAGCTGATCATCATCGTAGTCCTCAGCAGCTTCTTCCGTGATGGTCTCCAAGCCAGGCGTATTAGAAGGCTTCGTTGGGAGGATTATGGGTGCTGGGGCAACCTCGATCCATGAACTTAGGTCTCTGATTCCCTTGGCCATTGACTTATTATGACAACAACGTCTGATATTTGATATTGCTCTCCCACCTGAATTTGAGTATCAAATCTGGCAAATTGGAAATACTCTCTCCTCCTCCTATGTCTAGAAAGAAGAGAGATAGATTTGTTTCCTCTAGAGAGTCTTTGTAAAGGGGTTTCAGTTTATGAGAGAATCAACTAAGAATCAAGGTGTATTTGGTAACCATGATCAAGCCAATTGCCACAGCACTTACGTATATATAGGTAGTGGAAGCTAGGAATAAGGAGCGAAAATCGGAAGCTAAAATTAAGCATAGGAGATATTTGGAGAAGACGACAAAAATAAGAGGCAAGTATACCTGGCGGTGTTTAAGAAATACACGTGGAGAATCCTGACGGATTCTTCGGAAGCTTCGTTTATGACAAAATAAAAAATCTAGGACTAGGAATAGTGGGGCGAAGCCGTAACCACAAACGTGTGCAACGTATAATTTATGGGCGGCTGCTAAAATAGCCCTACACCTAAACGAATTAATTGCTTTCTTGAGAGGCAAAACAAAATGTCAGCATCTCCTTGCTTTTATCTTCTCCATCAAATGTTAGTCTTTTCTTGGTTCAATTGTTGGCATAGCTTCCAGAAGATGGTGAGAATGAGTATAATAACAGAGAAATAGGAAGGATTTGAGCTAAAAATGATACCAATTCCTTACTTACATGAAGAAAGCTATAACATTTATCAACATGGGGAAACATAACTCGAGATTAATTTTGATTTGATATACCGGTAGCGTGAATTATTTTATGACCAGAAATAATATTTGACGTTGACGAATGACGATCATTCATCTTGACGTACAGGCGTGTTGTCTTCGCTCCATTGCATGAGCAAATTTGACGTAGTCACGTGCAATGCTGATGCTCTTAGAGGAGGATGGAGGATTAGAGAGCATCAAATTTTGCTCCTCCGTAACGATCATGTCGCGACAAAAAAGTATCGCATGATGTGTCAAGATATGGACGTCCAGATCATTATTCAACGGTGATGGGAAGTGGGGAGTGGAGCCCACAGCTTGACCATGAATGCCATCTAGATGGCGACTGGTATAGACTAGACTATACGATAAGATGGACGCATACTTTTCTAGGTGTAGATTTTTTTTTTCACTACTGCATTACTTATACTTGTTTAATTCTATACATTTTCTTAAATAAATGTTTTGGAAATTTCTAATTCTATCCTTAGACATTAATTAAAATGGCTGTCCCAGTCAATATATATATATATATATATATATATATATATATATATATAAAGAGGATATCGCGCAATATGAAAGGAAAATTTTCACGAGAAAGCGTGTGAAGTGTGATGCCTCTCTTAACCCTTAATAATAAGTAAAACTGGTATCAGAAATGCTTCTATATCTCTGATAAAAATTTTCAAAAAGAAAAAAAAAGAAATGTTTTTATCTTTTTTTTTTTCAGTTGCCGAAAAAAGAAAGACGTCATTGGTCCATGTGTATCTTTTTTGGAGTTGGATAATTAACTCTGCCCTTGTTTCTATCTATATTTTCATTTTTCACACGCCATTTCAGGAGGAAAAAAAAAAAAAAGAAAAGAAACAGTGATTGGGGAGAAGTTTGTAGAACTTATATGATTCCATACTTTGGTTACGTTGCTTATCCTTACTTTTATATTTATTATAATTTGAAGATCAGAATTAAAATAATACATTTATATTCAACAATAGCGAAAAGTCCTACAAATTAAATGGATCACTAATATATTAAATTCGCATATATTTTTACTACTTACGCCTTTTTTTTTTTTTTTAATTTTTATACCTCATTATTATATAATACTAAATTTAAATATCATTTGTCTCTAAAAAGTAAGTGATGATTGAAAGCCATAAAGTACTCGAGCTAATCCATGAGCTGAAGAAGTAAAATGTTATTTACGGCTAGCATCCTCATAATTACTTAAAATAAAGAACATTAAATGAAAAAATAAATAATTTAATAACTTAAAAAAGTTAACTATTTAATATGGAGTAATGAATTAACAATTTTAATCACCATATAATAAATATAAATAATAATCATTATTTACACGACATAAATATTGTCTACGAGTATTATTTTCCATTCACACACAAAGATTCTCGCATTTTTTCCCCCGGAGGAGAGGATACCTTTTTATTTTATCACGCATAATGACTCTTCACTTTGGTAGTTAGTGACATTTCCAAGATATCCTATATGAGGAATGTGAAATGTTTGATACCTGGAGATATGATTTCGCTATTTTCGAACATGTAATGAGTGATTTCTTTTCTCTCTCTCTCTCTCTCTCTCTCTCTCTCTCTTAATGCGCGAGGAATTTAAATTGAATGAGAAATTGCAGTCCCATATTATTTTTCTCGAGGTATACATCATTTAATCACCACCATAGGTGCATCTTACATCGTCAACAGCACCGACCAATTAATCCACCGGGGGCTTCATATCAAGTGTCAAGGGGGCCATTGCACTCAATTCTATTCGACCTTTTCTACTTTCACTTATTTTTAGTTAATTTTAGCGCGTAGAGAGTAAGACCAGAATGCAGATCGCATACCAAGAGAGGATCTTTATCCATTTCTCATATCCTCACACATAAGGGGGGAAAAATGGTCCTTTGTTTCACTTGCTACCCATTTTTACACAAAAACTTCGTATGGTATCACTTTCATTTTCACTTACCTATTAATGTAATATCTTGCGTGCTAAGTTACCAAATATTACACGTCACTTTTTTTTTTTTGGTCTCTTGCAATTGCATCATACATGAATTCTCTTATACATAAAGCAGTATATATAACGAATTAAGAGTCAAGAGTTACAAGTTCGAAGCATAGGCAAAGCAGAACCAATCCAAGGGAACAAAAGCAGAAGAAATAGAGTAAAAGGTAGAGACAAAGCTTTGGATCCAACGTCAAAACCAAAGACCACAGATATATTGAGCCCATGTCGGGCTTGGAAAAGAACGAAGGTGACTCAAGCAGCAACAAGAAGGGAGGGTCGAGTTCGCAATCGGCACCGAAGAAAGCCTCCAAAAAGACGGAACAGAGTGGCAGAGCCCATTGGTACCCCTCCTCAATGCCTGTGAGCGTACTCGACGGCATGGCACAGCAAATCATGTCTCAGCATTACAAGCCGCCCGACACGTCCAAGACTTCGAAGAAAGGCAACAAGAATTAAGATGCCGGTCACCCATATCTTAATTTTGGGCATATGGTGTCATAGAGACGCTGTTATCGGATTCTATAAGTTTTGGCAATTTTGGGTTCTGGCGATTCAGTCTAATGACTGCTTTGCTAGCTACAGCCTATACCTCTATTTGAAGACATGTACATATACTATGTTCTTCGCGGACTTTATAGGTCATTTTATTATTATGACTCGGATTGTTATGTAAGGAGATAAGGCTCCTTCGTTTTGGGTCTGTCTATAGTTTTAAAAGATGGATCACTCATACTTGCAATTACCTCTTTTCAACTCTTTGTATGAATTCATATACTTAATTTTATGTTAATCTGAGATATCTCTGTGGTTTCGTGCCCATAGGCCTTCTTATTCTCTGTTTATATTGTGTAACTATTATTATTACTATTAAATATACAAAAATGCTTTTGCTGTATAATATTATCTCACTTTTGGGTAGAAGTGTTGATTGTTCGACTCCCTGTGTTTATCATCCTTACCCCAACTACTTCGATGGTCAACCACTGATTTAAATAACTTCTAACTTTATCCATATTTTCTAATTTTTTTAAAAACAAAATTAATCCCGTATGTTTTAAATCACTTACCAATTTAATTTTCATCACACTTTTGTCATCCTTTTATCAAAACTGTAATAACTTATCACTAATACAGGATATCCTAAGATATTATCATATTATATCATCTACATATTATAGTTGCATTATTTTTATGTCATTACTATTAGCAAGTACGATATCATTTTTATCAATTTTCTTTGATGTGACACTTTCATTAAAATTAGGGAAAAAAATATTTTATCCCCTTAAATTATAAATTATGTACATTTTAATCCTTAAATTTTAAAAATATATAAACCAATTCTTTAAATTTTTTTGAATGTATAAATTGATCATTCTGTTAATTTTTTTATTAATTATTAATAAAAATATTACATATTCAAGATATAAAAATAACATAATAAATTAGTAGTTTTACATAAAATATTTGATCTTACAAAAAAAGAAAGAAAGAATATTTCGATACAAAAAATGGACTCGTTATGTGTTCCGTCTACCAGTCATTATCAAGTAGTAGTTAGTATAATGCCGAACTGTTCTTAATTTTAAATTAAAGCTCAAGGACTTCTCAATAGCGTATAAAGCTTAAGCTAGTGTCTTAAGGATAATGTTGAAAAGAGAAACATTAAATAAGTTGTCTGTCCATATCCGGGATTGAAAAACAGAAATGTAAGGTACATAGCAAATTTGGCAACGGTGGTAAAAATTAAAAAATATCCCTACGTTACTGTTATACACTGACGCCACAGGAATTCTCCTTTTATTTTCGGCATCATCCACTAGAGTTATAAAACCGTTTCTTTGTCCCAGGTCCGGCCGCAGGAGGGAATATATACCCTTTATTTGAACCAACAGAAGTTCCCGGTGTTTTCGTCTTTAAATTTTGATTCCAATTTTTTTTTTTTTTTTTTTGTTTAGAATCACATTGGACCTTAATTTCATTGACTAATTAATGGACCGTTGACTAATTAAGCAGCGAAGCCTTTTTTTTTTGGGTGAGATTAAGCAGCTAAACTTGTGCATGCGAAATTAGTACGAGATGCTTCAAATATAATCCTCAATCCATTTCTTTTCTTTTATTTTCATTTTTAACAAAATTGTCCTAAACTTATCCACATCACTACCTCAGTTTTCTATTTATCTGTACCCCCTTCTTTATTTCCATTCTTCCTTTTCTCTGATCGGGCACCGAGGTTTTGATTTCCAGTATAAGATATTAATTATCTGATTCCAAATGTTTATTCTGTACCATCCATATACTTTGCTTACTGAAGCGCTAAGCATGTCAGAGGCACAATGCCGAAAAAAATTACTCCTAAAGATCAGCCCTCAATCCTTAGCTAGAAAATTTGAAAAACAAAGTAGTGGACTTCATACAAATAATAATATTTTATTTATTTATTAAAAATCAAGCCTATAAATTTAGTGAGATACTAATTTCACTCAAACACTCTTGATTCTTCCCCTTACACTCACTTGCATGGTGCACACACTAACACTCTTGCTTAGACAAACGTACACCACACTTGTGTATGCACACACTAAAGACCACTCACCTCACACACACTCACCTTATTACTCTCACTCACTGCACACTCTTGTCACTCTTCTTGCTGCTCTTGGCGCACACTACATGTGCTTGTGCACACTAGCACTCACACCAAAATCTATTCGCTTTGCACTCACTTCCTCACGATGAGCACACACTTGCAGCAACTCTCTGCACACAAAACAAATGCCTCACAATGGCATTTATAGGTGCTCATTGTCGGTGAAATCACCGACTAAAGGAGAAGCTAGAAAAGTCTAGCTTTTTATTGTTTCTAGATGTTTCTTTTTCTTTCTATACCAATGCAAAAAGCTTTCAATCTTGTCGGTGGTTTATTCAAGCTCCTTCTAGAACTTGTGCTGACATTTCAAAATTTTCTTGTCGGTCCCTAGTGAATGGTGATCTAGTTAGATCAAAAGCTATCACTGGTCACTTTATACAGGAATATCTATGGTTCGTCACCCTTTCTGATCGTAGCCTAATGTTGGACTTTGTTTTGTTCCCTTCGGATGTTCATGAAGAGGAAAACTCGAAGTGCAATTCGGTATACATGAACTCATCATGGAATACAACTAGTTTTCAACCCTGGAAGAATTTTGCTCGTATGATTTATGGTCTCGAATTTTACCTTAGGTCAATTTGGTAATTAGAAAAAAAAAGAAAGTGAAAATTTCATGGATCAATATATATATATATATATATATATATATATATATATATATGCACACTATTTTACTCGTCTTCCGTCTGCGATGATTGTGACATTGGCTATTACCTTGGTATGTCATGGTGTCATATATATAATAATGAGATCTCGAACTTATAGCAATTTCGTATTTCTATTACATGTGTGGTCGATTAGAGGAATGTGTTAAAAATATAAAGAAAATCGTGAGCCTTTACCTATAGCAGTTTAAGGATTGTAAGAAAATTAACCTTTAATATTGTTCCTGACTAGGTTAGGGGTCATTAGAGAGTTCTCTCTGAGTGGGTTTGATAAAGCTTGGGTCAATTATTTAGAGTAAAGACTAAAGAGAGCATGTTCTCCCCAAATCTAGAGAGAAGTCTTTTATAAGCCATTGTTTGGAGTTGGTCATTAATTAAGTCTTAGTGACTGGATGTTCCCAGCGGAAGGGGGGGCTCCACTATATCGTCATTAACGTGAGCTACTCAATTTCTATTATCAAATTATCAAGAATTTAAACATTTATGCTTGTTTTTTTTTTTTTTTGATTTTCAAAGCAAAGTAGAATTAGGCAGAAGATAGAAGGAAACATGTATTATTCACGCTTTGAGCTTAAAATACTATTGCATGAGGGAAAGTACTGCCTCCCACTTATTAAGCTAACCTTTTTGGCTGAGTTGGTCTTTTGCATAAAGTATCTCAGTTCCTTCCAATGTAGGACCCAAAGTTGAAGTTCCAAATTGTGGGGTGGTATATATATGGCGAACGTCAATATTATAAAAGAGTGTTCTAAACTCTAATTAATTGATTCTTATGCATGTCTTAATATGCATGAGGGGTTGGGACTTGGGAAGATTAATTAGTCATGATCCTAAACACTTGCTTAATTAGCCAGATAAAATTGGCGATTTTCTTTTTTCCCAGTTCCCACCCTATATAGGGAAGGGTGGGATGTGTCTGTCATTAATTCAGAATACTACTGCAGGTTTTGGCCACCGGCTACGACAATTACCATGGTACTTAGATGCAAGATTTACATTTGGCAACTTTAACTTTCAGGATGGCTATTCTTGATCTAGAAACAATATGTAACTACTATCAATCACATTTGCTGCTTGATGATCACTCAGAATCTGTAGGGTTAATTATCTTGAAGCTCACGCAAAAATCTGGCTACTGTCTGCAATAGTGCTTCATTAATTTCAGGATGGCGTGAGGAAGCAACTGTGTTTGCATCAAAAGCACTCCCTCGTCGTCTCTGCATATTTTTTCCAAGTGAGAGAGTAAGAGGTGGGAATTAGGCCAATGAAGATATTGCAGAAAAACGCAAATGTATGTACAAGATCACGATTTTTATGTACTAGAATCTAGATTAAAGAGAATATGAAATGAAACTAGCATTAATCAATGCAGTTATACGACTCTAATATTCATAATACCCAAGGCCGTGGAATTGTATATAAAGTTATTGCATTTCTTAGACAAAGAAGTCCTCTAAGCTGGTATAAGATGGGAAAGGATAATCTCATGGGAAGATTTCAGATGATTTGGTCACATTTAACATTTTATCATTAAACATTGATTAAATCCCTTATAAGCTCTTTTCAAAGTCCCGCCTTCTTCTAGCCCATTTGTTTATTGTGCGGAACTCTAAAACATGCTTTCTCAGGCTTTTTTTTTTTTCGCCAAAGAAAATCACTCCTTCATTTTAACAAACACGCGTTCACGTGGTAAACAAACGGGATATTCATCAAACGCAAAAATTTATACGTGATTAAATTATATAAAATTTTCGCATAAAAAGATAATTCCCCTATAAGATAGAGATCTTACAAACGGCACCCTTTGAGACTTTGATACTTTGGCGATATCCGTCATCATGCCCATCAGCTCATCAAACTGAAAGTATAACAACAGATCCACCCACAAGAAAATGAGCGTTATGTTTAACATGGAACAATATATATGAGCTTCAAGATTCTTTTTACAAAAATAAAAAAATAAAATAAAAAGAAATAAAATAAAAACTTGAATCTGAATCTGCTTTAGTAGTTTCATTTCAAACATTAAGCTGGTGCCTGTTTCACTATAATTTCATACTTCCTTGCGCACTTGCGTAGTCTTCTTTCATCATCTACGTCCAAGGTTATTATCTCTGCAACTTCGTGCTCTTTTTGGGACATATTGGTTGAGAACACGGGAAGTTTTTTTTATACATAAATGCTTGAGAGCATGTCTAATATATATCTGCAAGCATAAGGGAGAAAAGAAAGTAAAGTCAAAATACAAAGTTTAGGTGAGATAATAAGCAGAGCTTAAAACTCTCATAAGATAAAAATAATTGAAAATTGAAATACACTTGGTTTTAAGTGGTTTGGTATGGAAGTCTCCGGATCAAATATTGTAAATAATAATAAAAAAAATTAATGCTAGTTGAGTCAAATTAATTGAGATTTAATGGATTCTAAATATTGATAATTTAAGTAAAAAAGACATTAAATCCATTAAAAGAAACCCATTATACAATGGACCATTCATAGTATAGTATCGTTCTGAGGAAGGGGAGCATGACATCTTAGAAAAAGTAATTGTATATTTTCTATTTTATAATTTTTATTAATGTATTTTTATTTTTTAAATAAATTTAATTCTAATATATTATTAATATAATTTTTTATTTTATTTCTTAATCATATATTATTACATTACTAAAAGATTTTAATTCTTTCAAACAATTACTACCTTAAATATTACATTATTTTTATAATTTATCAGTACATAACTAAAAATAATACTTTCATTAACAAAACAATAAAACTAAATTCATTTTTATCGTTATACCTAATTTTATAATGAGAATCCATAATGCAAACAATGTTCGGTCTTTATAAATAATATAATATTTTTTTAGTTTAATTATTATATATTGAAAGTATAAAAGAGTTTTACACTATTATCCAATCGGATGCTTGTATTTGTCAAACTTATTGAGTCAAACATTTTTGTTGATATAGTAATACATGATTAGATACATCTGTGTAAAATTTTTGTACATTAACGATGTATAGAAATTAAATTGATATTTTTTTGGTACATATAAATAATATAATATGAAAACACTTTCCAAACCAAAAAGGTAAAAGATAAATGAATAACAGCATATTACCTTAATGCAGTCAAGGTGCATTGTAACGGCACGAAGCTCATGGTTATCTGAGAAACAACAAAAGAAACTCGTGTAGTAATCTTCTTTTATTTGGATAAATAACGTATCTGTTTCCTGAATTCTAACCTAATCATATTGGTCAGACCAAAGGTGCGGGAAAGAAACTCAATTGACGGGAGATGTGCGCTTGCGAACTGCAGCTTGTTTCATTTTGTAAGGCGCCTTATGATATTGCAGTCTATGGTGAACCATAAGACAGGTTGAAACAAGCAAGTCAGATAGAGAGGTCCGGTTCTTACTTTCAAAAATTAAAACACATCCTGTACGGGTGAGTAATGTTTGAAAAAGTATTTAGGAATATCTTTATCATGTATTAGAATATCATAAAATATTTTACACGATTTTTAAGGATTAATCTTCATATTTTCTTTTGATTTATATTTTTATTTAATTAAGATTAAGAGTATTTAATTTTTGTTTTCTTTCTTTCCTGTCTAAAACTTATAATCTCAATCGGTGATATATATCAGTTATGAAGAGGACAATGGGCATGCATTATTAGTCTTGGTTCTTTCTCCCTAAGTTGTGTTGTTGGTGAAATAATTTCAAATCAACCTACATATGGTCTCAATAATTTATCAGTAGCTTTCTTTGTTTCTTTCTTTTTCCGATGTGCACGTAGGTTTTCCTTGACTTAGACCATCTTTTTCTCTTTCTCTTGAGTAAGCCATGTGATGGAAATTAATTTTCACAAACTCATTCCCACTTCTTTCTTCCTTTTGCTATGCTCATTCCTCTGCGCTTCTGCGGGTGCCATATTTTAATATGGTATCAGAGCCCTCTATGTAACGGGGCTCTGCTGCGCTTGGTATCTCTGATTCTGTTCATGAGCTTTGATTCATCAAATTCACTTATGGCATCAGTGCAGAAGTTTTCTTTTGATCCAGAATTTTTTTTTGGAATTTGTTCTTGGAACGATTTGGTCCTCAATCCAGATCATTTGGAAATTCTTTGCTCAAGATTCTTGGTTTACTTCAATTTCTTGGTTTTTTTTGTTCGAGATCGCTAATTGTTCAGTTTAGATCATGTGTTTTTGGTTCAACATTCCTTCTTCTTGGTTCAAGATTCTAAAAGTATGGAGAATTTTGCAGAGATGAATGATGCAGTGCAGAACTTGAATGCTGTGAATCAAGCTGCAATTGTGCAAAATGCAAATACTCGAATGGCAAATACAACCATGGTAAGCCCTTTATCAGATCCTAATTGTCCCTATTTTCTACATCCTGGGGAGAATCTAGGAATGGCTTTGGTTTCCACTCCCCTGATGGAGACCAATTACCATCTTTGGTCGAGATCCATGACAATGGCCCTTGAAGGCAAGAATAAAATGTTCTTTGTGGATGATAGTCTACTTGAACCACGTGTTGGAGACCCTCTAAGGCCGATTTGGCACAGAAACAACAAAATTGTTTTGACTTGGATAGTTCATCCTTTATCACCTGAAATTGCACAGAGTGTCATGTTCAACAACATAACTTCAGAGTTGCGGCTTGAGTTGATGCAGAGATTTTCCCAAGGGTCTCACACTAGAATAGCAGATCTGTTGGAAGATTTGTACTCTTTGAAGCAAGGTAACTTGACTGTGACTGGTTTCTTCACTCAGCTCAAGGCTGTTTGGAGTGAATTAGATAATTTTCATCCTATTATGCTATGTCCTTGTGGAATACAATGTAATTGCAAGATGTATAGGGAGCAAGACTGCATTATGCGATTCTTGAAAGGCTTGAATGATCAGTACTGAGGGGTCAGATCTCAAATCCTTCTTATGAATCCTTTGCCTCCAATCAAGGTCTTGGCTGTAGGTTTTGGTTTTGGAAATGCTCGAAACATGGCTTTTTCTAGTGATAGAAAACCAGGGAAAGGGAAATTCAGTAAGGGGCAGTCTAATATGGGTAAAGTGTGCACATATTATGGGAAAAGTGGTCATACTGTGGATACTTGCTTTAAGAAACATGGTTTCCAACCCCACTTTAGAAAGGACAAGGATCTTCAATTAATCAAGTGTCCTCTGATGATTATGAAAATGAGGACCAACCCGAAGATGAAGTGCAGCAACCTTCCACTTTTAGTTTGACTAAAGACCTGTATGAGTGTCTAATGGCCTTGTTTCAACAGACTCAATTCACTCACAGCCACCATCTCAGAATTCCAACCCTACCTACCACTCCACAAATCAGATTTCCACAAAACCAACTACATCCAAACCAGGTTCAGGTATCCACTTTGCCATGAATCTAAAATCACACAACCCTTGTTGGATTTTAGATTCTGGTGCAACAGATCATATTTGCAATTCTTTAGATTTTTTTACTATCTATAAATCAATTCCTTCTATTACGGTTACCTTACCCAATGGAAATTAGGTATGCACAACATTGGCAGGCACAGTGTGTTTCTTTGACACTTTAGTGCTTGACCATGTTCTGTATCTACCTCATTTTGCCTTTAACCTTGTTTCTGTCACAAAACTTACATTTGCCTTACAATGTTGCATTACTTTTACTAATAATACTTGTGAAATACAGGATATGATTGGGTTTGCTAATCAGCAGCATGGCCTCTATGTGCTTAGAAATTCTGGTACACTTGGTTATCTTCCAATTATTAATAATGTTTCTGTTCCCATTTCCAATAAGTGGCATTATAGATTAGGCCACCCTTTTAATTCCAAACTACATGTACTTAGTAAAAGTCTTCCTTACATTACCAATTCTGATTATAGCTTTAATTGTGAAGTATGCCCATTGGCAAAACAAAAGAAATTGTTGTTCCCTATAAGCACATCCCATAGTAATAAAGCTTTTAAATTGTTGCATTTGGACATCTGGGGCCCTATTTCAGTTACTTCTATTCATGGATTTCAATTTTTTCTCACTGTTGTTGATGACTACACTAGACACACATGGATTTATTTCTTGAAACACAAGTCTGAAGTAACTAACAACATAATCGATTTTA
The DNA here is from genome assembly GCA_031439595.1 of Pterocarpus santalinus. Lineage (NCBI taxonomy): Eukaryota > Viridiplantae > Streptophyta > Magnoliopsida > Fabales > Fabaceae > Pterocarpus > Pterocarpus santalinus. The sequence continues at coordinate 69,454,626 of CM062532.1, forward strand.
TCAACTTAGTTGAGAACCAATTTAGTTGCATTGTTGCAAGGATTCGCATTGATAATGGCCTTGAATTTCACTTACTAAAGTTTTATGCTATGAAAGGTATTATCCACCAGAAATCATGTGTTGAGACTCCACAACAAAATGGTGTTATGGAATGCAAACATCAACACATTCTAAATATTGCTAGATCCTTGCTATTTCAGTCCAATGTTCCCAAGAATTTTTGGCATTATGCTGTTGCACATTCAGTTTTTATAATAAACAGGCTGCCTAGCAAGGTTCTAGACAATAAATCTCCTTTTGAGTTGCTCCATGGTAAGCAACCAGACTTATCCTTTATTTGGATTGTTGGTTGTCAATGTTTTGCCTCAACATTGACCGTACATAGAAAGAAACTTGACCCCCGAGCAAGAAAAGGTGTTTACTTAGGTCACAAAGTTAGTACCAAAGATTTTCTCATTTTTGACACTAACACTAGAGAAACTTTTACCTCACGTAATGTTATTTTTCATGAGTCTATTTTCCCTTTCCAGTCTCTTAAGCAAGCTGCACAAAGCCTCGATGTCACATTTGCAGAATTTCCAAATGTTGATGTGTTTTCTGACTTTCCTATACTTTCTCACCAAGGCCCTAACACCAATACACAGTATATCACTTCATCTCACCCCATTTCTCCTAATCCAGAGACCACTACTTCCCTTCCCCCATCCCAACCTTTTCCCTTACCTCCCCCTGCTCCTACTTCCATTTCAGACCTTTCACTTAATAATGCCCACACCGACAATAACCAGCCTGCCCTTAGGAGATCAAACCGTAGCAGACAACCCCCTTCATTATCTCAAGGATTTCCATTGCACATTGGCCACTAATGCTGACAGCATCCCCAAATCATCAGGCATATTATATCCTATTTCCTAGTATTTATCTTATAATAAACTTTCCCCTAGCCATGGACAGTATGCCCTATCCATCTCCACCTGTGATGAGCCAAAAACTTACCATCAAGCAATGCAACATGAGTGCTGGAAACAAGCCATGGATGCAGAAATACAAGCACTAGTTCAAACTGGTACTTCGGACTTTGTGAATCTTCCTCCCGGGAAAGAAACTGTCGGTTCTAAATGGGTTTATCAAGTTAAACATAAGGCCGATGAAAGCATTGAAAGCTACAAAGCCCATCTAGTAGCCAAGGGCTTCACACAAGTTGAAGGTGTGGATTTCCTTGAGACATTCTCCCCAGTTGCTAAAATGAGCACTGTCCGTTTGTTGTTAGCTCTTGCCTCTACTCAAAACTGGATCATGAACAATTGGATGTTAATAACGGTTTCCTCCATGGGGACTTGCACGAAGAGGTTTACATGGAACTTCCCCAAGAGGTTGTTCCACCTCAACTGGGCCAAGTCTGTAGGTTGAAGAAATCGAAGAAATCACTCTATGGCCTTCGTCAAGCAAGCCGCCAATGGTATGAAAAATTATCAACCGTATTATTATCTTCTGGCTACAAACAATCATAGGCTGATTGTAACATCTACCATTTTTCGCCTAATTATTCGATTTTATCGAATAATTGAGAATAATCAAAATTCGGTTAAATAATTATTTAGAATCAATTAATTAGCAATTACTTGAGTTTAGATATAAGAGAATTAAGTTAGAAGTATAGGAGATTTTATAAAATTTTATTGAAAACCGATTTACCGATTTAAAGGAAATCGGTAAAATTACAGTATTTTAAACTGTTGGAACTGAACCAATAGAATTCCAATTCTTTTACCCTACCTTGAGTGGCTAATAACTTAGCCACTTAGCGCCAAATGTGGTGCCACTTTGGCCACAAAAACAAGGAGGGCTGGCTGAAATTCAGCCATGGAATATCAACCAATTAAAAGCCAAAGTAAGCCAACCACAATCACTCAAATGTAATCAGATTTTTCCACCCTTTTATCACCCATTCAGACCACTTTTCTTGCGCCACTTTCTCCTCCTTTTTCAACTCTCTTCTGCTTTTCTTCACTCACATAACTCCAGCCAACATCAAGCCCAATCAAGCTTTGCTTATCCAAGCCTTCAAAAATCCAGCAAAATCACTTAGAACAAAGGTAGGGGTTTAATATTTGCATCAATTCTGTGGTCTTGGCTGGCTAAGCTTGGATTATTTTCAAAATTTTTGATATGTTAAATGAATAATTATGATGATATATGATTGGTTTTGGGCTGTTTGTTTGATTAAAACCAAATTAGAAGCAAGAAAGAATGGAAATAGGAAGAGCTGATGGGTTAGAGAACCAAAAAGCCTCGGCCGTTCACATGACGGGGTGTACAGCTCCACCTAGAGCCAATTAAATTGGGTGAAACTATTTTTATATGAAACTAGACATCTAGAGCTTTCCATACATATATCATATAAGGCTTTTGGATTAGAATTGAGAGATATATGAATTTTTGAATTTCAACTTAGGGCTTTGACTCTGGTTCTGGGCAGATTGGGTTGTTCAAGGTAGAACTCGCCCTATACTACTTGAAAATGAGTGAAATCAACTTTTTTAGAAAGCTTACACATAGGAGAATGTCCCATAAAAATTTCAGAATTAGATAAGATCCCAGTTGCTTCCAGTGATCCAAGAAATTTGCCCTATGTCCAAACCGGGCCAGAATACGGCAGTTTAAGAAGGTCAGAATTCAGGGCTTGTAACTTGAGCCCTACTATGGAACTTTTTGCAAATGAAACTTTTCCTTGTTAGCTTTAATATGAGTCCAATTTCGTGTAATTTGAGTCAGTTTTTGATTTTTAGTGGATTTTTACTTTTGGTTGTCTGATTCTAGCTAGCCATTGGGCAAACTGGGAAAAAACTTGAATATCTTGAGCTATAGCTATCGAAATTAGATGGGACCAAAGAGGTTAGAAACTAGACACATAACACTTTAACATACCCAAAATTGAGGTCTAAATGAGTCAAATAGAAATTATGGTTTAATTTAGAAGAATCGGGTTGGCTGACTATGTTGAGGCAGCAACTTTACCTTAATGAGATTATTGTTATTATGAGTTTCATATTAGAATATGTATGCAATATTGTGACCTTTGTGACAAATTGATGTTCTAGTGTGCTGGCACTATTCATGGGGAAGCGGACACGTTAGTTATCTGCTTAGAAATTTCGGTAGAATCCATGCATAAGTTATGAATTACATGTTAATGCATGTGCATTTTCAAGAAAGCTATGAAAGTTATAATAAGAAATATGTTACTATGAAAGTTCCATGTTACTTGGGCCAGCCCCGGATAAGAAGTTAAGGGGAATAGATCGGTGGGAAGGTCGAGGAAAGTAAACCCGGCATTCCTGTATAGGAACGAGCTCGATCTTGAAAAGCAGACTATTACCCAGGAGTCTAAATGGCCAAGAACTCCCAGGAGACTAAGAGATGAAAAATGATGAAAAGTAATAGAAAATGCTTATGAAGAAAGGTTCATACTTAAGTCTGCATGATTACATAACTGCATGGTTACATGAAATAAATTGTGTCAAGATATTTACAATTGTCTATTGTGTTTGCTTATTGCTGTTTATTTATTTATTCTATTTATTATTCTCTGTATCATTATTAGCAATCCATTTTGTTTCTTGTGCCATCTAAAGTAAAATTGAACTTTGCCTTGGACCAGACATTTTCTTAAACTCATATAAATGGATATTTCAGTTTGAACACATGTTTTTATAATTAAATAAAACCCGAGGCACCTGAGAATGTATGTGACGTCAGCTAACCATTATACACGAACCCTAGTGAGAATTTCTTGAAATTCTCACCTTGTTTTATATTTCCCGCATCATTCTCAGATGCTGGCGATGGACTCCACGGCTACCCTCTTCATTGAGATCCCAGCTTTACAGCTTCACCATGATCCAGTGTTGGATTCCTTGTATATAGCCGGTTCGTATAACTTCCACCTCTACCTCTTTAGCCACAGGAACTTTGATGTCCCTTTACATCATCCTATTTTTGACCCTGCCACTCCTTATATTGCTGTCCCGCTGCACATGGCGCACCCACCTCCAGCTCCTCTTACACCTGCAGCACAAGCAACTCCTGCTGATCCTGCACCGGAGTCACCTCCGCAAGCCATTCCCGATGTGCCGCTCAATTCAGAAAGTGACCCTTTGGAGGCCACCGGCTCGTCACCCTCTTCCTCCTTAAGACCCAGCGCAGAGTATTCTCCAGCCGGGCCTAACATGGTTAACAACTATCTGACAGAGTAGCTCAGCCAGTAGGAGATGTTATACAGCATGACCCTTTTTTGGACAACACGTAGCTCTAGGTCATAGACTTGACAGTAGGATTAGCAGTAGGTTATGAAATGTCCTCTGAGGACCATAGGATGTTTTGATTGATACGGGCATTACTGTCTTTTTGGTATACCGGCCCCCTTATGTAGTCTACTTTAAAACTCTATACATATATATACATATATATGCACGTATACAGTAATGTTATTGTACTATTCTTATCTTTTGTGATATTTTGTTAAATTCGTTTCGCTTTTAGTATAGTAGCACGCCATTTCGTCTGTTCACAAAAAAAAATATGACAATTTAAGGAAGCACGAATCTTGAAAGGCAAACAGAGTGTTAATACGGAAACACAATCTACTTGATTTCATGCTATGACTTAAGCATAACATCAAATTAGTAGAGTGTTACACTGACCACTCATTATTCATTAAAGCTCAAAGTTCCACTTCCTTCACAGCTCTATTGATATATGTTGATGACATGATACTTGCGGGAAATGATGCTACTAATATTGCTTCTGTCAACCAGCAACTGGACACTCTTTTCAAGATTAAGGATCTTGACCCCCTTAAGTTCTTCCTTGGTCTTGAGGTTGCTAGATCCTCTGTTGGAATATCTGTATGTTAGCGTAAGTACACTCTGGAATTGCTTGAACACACTGGTTTGTTAGCTTGTAAGCCTGCCGTCACTCCAATGGTCCATTCCTCCAAGCTGACCCGTGATGATGGTGATCCCTTTGAAGATATTTCTGCTTATAGGCGCATTGTTGGTTAGCTACTATATTTGACTAACACCAGACCGGATATTTGCTATGCCGTCACCACTCTTAGCCAATTCTTCTCTAAGCCTATGAAGTCCCATTATCAAGCTACTTTACGGATCATCCGTAATCTCAAAGGGACTCCTGCTCATGGTTTGTTCTTCCTATCAAATTCTGAACTAATACTCAAAGGCTTTAGTGACTCTGATTGGGCGCCTTGCCTTGACTCCCATCGCTCTATCATTGGGTTTTGCATCTATTTGGGCAATTTCTTAGATTCATGGAAGTCTATGAAGCAACATACCGTCTCTCGCTCCTCTTCGGAGGCTGAGTATCGGGCCTTGGTAGCGGCTACATGTGAAATACAATGGTTGACCTATTTGTTGCAAGACCTCAACGTTCCATTTCATGCTCCAGCACTGCTATACTGTGATAATAAGTCAGCACTCCACTTAGTAGCCAACCCCGTCTTTCATGAAAGAACGAAACATATAGAATTGGACTGTCACATTGTTCGTGAGAAATTAAAGGCTGGCTTAGTGCATCTGCTACCCATTCAGACTAAATCCCAAATTGTAGACCTTTGCACCAAACCACTAGCTCCTAAGTTATTTCAGCACTTATTTTCCAAGTTAGGAATATTTTCCATACATTCTCCCGCTTGAGGGGGGCTCTTGGAGCTATAGGATAGAAATAATTGATAGCTGTAATTAGTTGTAAATACTTATCATTCAGTTAGATAGTTTACTAATGCGTAGCTTCTAGAAGTCTGCACTTGTGTGCATCTTGTACATATATAACATGTATCCCTCACAGTGAGTAATCTGATGGAAATTCATTTTCACAAACTTGTTCCTACTTCTTTCTTCCTTTTATTGTGCTCATTCCTCTGCACCTCTGTGAATGCCACATTTTAATACTATGGATCATTTTTTAGTAAGATATAGAAGGGGATTGATTAAGATTATACACAATCAATCAATGTGGTGAAGGCTATGAAAGATAGGTTCTTACTTTCAATCACATGTTTCATGGGGGCCTAATAAGTTAATATATGACGGTATGGAGTGCAATGGGTGCATTATTAGTTTTGGTTTCATTTTTCCAATGGACAGAGACTAAAGAGTTTACCCGGATTGGTGATTGGGACTTAATCCTTTTAACCCCCCTCCCCTCTCTCTCTCTCTCTCAAGTAATCAGCAGTGGGTCAATTTTTATATACACTAAAAGAGGATGGGAGGAGATTATATATAATCAAATATTGATCAAACCAACACCTACTTAATTAAATAAAAATTGTTTATATATATGAATCAGTGTGAAAACCTCAAGATCAGTACAAGAATATTATTTTTAAATTGCCTTTGGAGAAATAATGAAGTTAGAAACTTTTGCTTTGATACATATGGACCTCTTATTATTTGCTTGAAGATGTCTTTTTCCCCCTTTAAAGTGAGGATGGATATAGGGTGTGTTTGTTTAAACTTTTAAAAAAAGCGATTTTGAAGTTTAAATTTTGTATTAGTTAAAAAAGCTGAAAATTGATTTTTTTGAAAAAGTTACTTTTTCAGTTTATCTAAAAAAATTGAAAATAAATTTTTTTAGTAAAAAAAGTGATTATTAACCAAAATAATCCTAGACAAATGCACCTATAAGGTAAGTCAAATCTCTTCAAAACAAACCAACAAGTCAATTGCCTAGCGAGCCATTTTAACATTAATATTTGGCCACCGATTTTCATGTCCTATTTATTTTTTTGTCGTTTTTTGAGGAACGAATTCGTATATCAAACTTTTCACACCTTCTAATGATGAATGGACACATTTCTAATGATGAATGGAGTATCATATAGAATGGACACTAGGAATGTCCATGCATGTAAGCTCCTTTCTAACTTTGTTGTTTATTATTTTTTCACCCGACACACCTATGAAAGCAATACAGATCACCTTTATCTTTTTTAATTATCACATCTTTCATTGTTGATATTAATATAACCTTCGAAGAATTAGTTCATATATCATTCTCTTTCAATGCAATGTGTAAGAATTTAACTGATTACTATTTTTAAATATAAACCTGCTCTCTCTCTCTCTCTCTCTCTCTCTCTCTCTGTGGCTATTTATAAATTATAAACCTTATCTTGGAGCATCTAGAAGGACACCTCATCAGCACTGAACTCAGTAACCTTAATGGTAATTGACATTGATGGTCAATATTCCTCTTGACATATATATGTGCCCTGTTGTCTCCGCTCCTTTGCCTTTGCATGAGCAAATTTGATGTAGTCACGTGCAATGCTGATGCTCCAAGATGATCGAGGACATCAAATTTTCCTCCTCAACTTGTGGCGACCATGTCGCGACAAAAAAGTCTCCCATGATGTGTCAAGATATGGACCTCCTGCATCAGTGAACGGTGATGGGAAGTGGAGCCCACAGCTTGACCATGCGCTCAATGCCATGTAGATTGTAACTGTTGAGATAGACTAGTACAATAAGATGGACTCAAACTTTTTTCAGATATAATTTTTTTTTTTTTTTTTTTAACTACAGCACCATCCATGATTGTTGAAATCTAAACATTTTCTCAAATAAATGTTTTGAAAATTCATAATCCTATTCTTAGACATTAATTAAATGGCTATCCCAGTGAAAAAAAAAAAAATGGCTAGCTGTCATTATTTTGTGTAAGAAAACGATATTTCTCACGAGGAGGAGGGAGAATTTTCACTAGAAGGCGTGTGAAGCGAAGTGTGATGGCGCTCTATTAATAACTGGTATCAGAAATATGCTTTTCTTTTTTTTGCCGAACAAAGAAAGACGCCATTGGTCTATGTGTGTATCTTTGGAATTGGACCTTGTCTCGCATTTTTCATTTTCCACACGTCCGTTCAAAAAAAATAAAATAAAATAAAAACAGTCATCAGACGGGGGAGAAATTTCTAGAACTCATGATTCTATATTTTGGTTATGTTGCTTATCCTTATTTTTATATTTATTATAATTTTAAGATTATAAATAAATAATAAACATATATTCAGCAATAGCGAAAACACCTAAAAAAATGGATCACTAACATTGAATTCACATATCATTTTAGTATTTGCACATTTTTCACATCTAAAATACTATACTAGTATCTAATCTTAATATAGGAAATGCTTTTTGTATATGAATTTTTTGGGCCTTCGTATCAGTATATGTATATTTATCATTAGATAGGATATAAAGTTTACTTACTCATTTGAAATAATCTTTATACCCCATCCAACAATAAATTTACGTGTATTGGCATGGAGGCCAAAAAAATACACGTAGATATAATATTACTATCTTAAAATATATCTATTTTAATATATCTTTTAAATATTCACACGTGAGTAACAAAAAGTTATCCTCTATGTTATTTATATTTTTGCAGATCAGCTTCATTACTATAACTGATTCTCAATTTTCACCTAACTATTAATGTAATATCCTACGTGCTAAGCTGTAAATATTTGACGTGACAATTTTTTTTTCTCTCTTTCTGTCTTGCAATTGCACCATGTGAGAACTCTCTCATCCATAACTACCGAAGCATGTAGTCAAGAGTTACGAGTCAGAAGCATAGAAGCATAGGCAAATTAAGCAGGAGCAAAGAAACAAAAACAGAGAGACAGAGAGAAACTTAGAGTCATTAATTTTGCAAAGCGCGTATATCTCGATCATAGCTTGGATCAATGATGTCCAGGAGGGGATCCTCTTCAAAACCAAGTTACTACATCTTCCCAGCCATCTCAGATGCAGAGGCCCATTTCGACCCAAACTTAGAACTGAATGAAGCTGACTTGTGGGACTACTCGAGCAGCGGCAGCGCCAACAAAACCACCGTGACTGAGCCCAAGAAGAAGAAGAAGATGATGCACCAGCCGAAGAGGGATGGCTGCAAGGAGCGCCTGAAGAAGAGGAACGATGATGAAGATGATGGTGATGGTGGCGAGGGTGGAGGGGTTATGATACCTCCGCACGAGTATCTGGCGAGGATAATAGGGACTCCCAATTCGGTTCAAGAAGGGAAAGGGAGGACCCTCAAAGGGTGGCACGCGCGCAATCTCAGGAATGACGTTTGGAAGAAAACGGGGTTTGAAGGCTGATTGATAATCATTCATTTGGTTGGTCTGTTAGTACTTAGTAGTAACTACTACTAGTATTACGTAGTGTCATACGGATACGGATCGGATTCTTGTAAGTTTTGGCAAATTCGGGTTCTGGCGATTCAGTCTAATAATGGCTCATTTGCTTGCTGTAGCCTATATATAGCTCTGATTGGAAACATGCATATTACTCTGTTCTTGGCAGACCTTATTGCAATTGGTAATTTTATTATTATGGCTCTTATTGTAATGTAAGGAGATAAGGCTCCTTCGTTTTGGGTGTGTCTATGTGTAGTTTTAAAAAGATGGATCACTCATACTTGTAATTACCTCTTTTCAACTCTTTGAATGAATATACCTATTTATTTATCTTAATTTGATATCTGTTCATGGTTTTATGTCCATATTCCTTCTTCTTTTGGATTTTTGCATACTCTTTTTTTTTTTCCTGCTTTTTTAAAGCCTTTTTTATTGAGCCTTTTTTTCATCGAAAAAGTGAAAAAATGTATGCTTCTCAATACATTTCTATGGGAAGTAAGAAATTGTTACTTCTGTCGAAATTACGTTTGGACACTGTATAACTGAAAAACAAGCATGCTTTTAATCATTTAATTCATTTGGGTTAAAAATGAGAGAGAACTAAATAATATTAAAGAGAAAATGAGACAAAAGGCACGTAGCGGGGTGGAGTTTCGATGGATAGGTAGAATGGGAAGGGAAACAAATAATATAATGTAGACGTTGCAATGTGAGAAATGAAGAGGTTGGTGAGAAAGGTAAGGGTGTTTTCTAGCTAGGTAAGTTGGGTGTTTGTTGATCAAGATCTTCAAAAGATGGGGTTTGGCATTATTTGGTGAATCTGGATGGTTATGTTACTACTGCAAACATGTCCCTTATTGTGAATGGCTTTCCTACCAAATCTTTTCATATGCAAAGGGGTTCTCGTCAAGAGGATCCTCTTATCACCTTTTTTGTTTGTTCTTGTTGCTGAAATTTTGAATAGGTTGTTGTCAAGAGCTTTGGAGCAGGGTGTTATAGAAGGTTAGAAGATATCGAGATTGGCAGGTAGAATGTTTCTCTATCACATCTTTAGTTCGCTGACGACACCATCCTTTTTTGCTCAGACGATAGAAATGTGTTTCTCAACTATAAATGCATCTTGAGCTGCTTTGGTTAAATGTCTGGGTTGCAAATTAACTGCGAGAAGTCAACGATTATTCCGTTGAATTGCCAAGAGAAGTGGGTGCAGACGATGAAGGCAGATCTAAAGTGCTCAGTGCTATCCTTACCTATCAAGTACTTTGGGATACCTTTGGGAGCTAATTCTAAAAGACTGGCGACATGGCACCCGGTCATTTACAAGATTAGAAACAAGCTAAGTGGCTGGAAAGTGAACATGCTATCTAAGGCTGGTAAGCTGACCTTGATTAAATTTGTGCTTAATAACCTTCCAATTTATTACTTAGGCTTGTTTAAAATGCCTACTGAGTGTTGCTAAGGAGATTATATCAATCCAAAGGAGATTTTTCTGGTCAAATAAGCAGGAAGGCGGCTTCGCCTCCTTGGTTAATTGGAGGCTGATTCAACTACCCAAGAAGTTCGGTGGCCTAGGGGTTGGGGATGTATTAATGAAGAATTTGGTGATGTTATTCAAGTGGTGGTGGAGGTTTTCTAATGAAAATAATACTATGTGGAAGAAGGTCATTTGCTCTTATAATAATTTATCATTGGATAAACCAATTTGGGAACAAAGGAGATTCTGGGGCTCAAGCCTTTGGGGGGACATATGTAGCATTAACTTGAGTGCTGAAAATCTTGCAGATTTAGTCCACAACGGTATCAGAATGATGGTAGGGAATGGTGAGAGGACAAGGTTTTGGGAAGACTTGTGGTTAGGAGATGTCAGGCTGGCAGAGAAGTTTCAGAGGCTATATTCCATCTCCAGGCAGCAGAAAAGAATTCCTTCGTTGCTGACATGGGGACGTGGGATGGTTTATCGTGGAGCTGGAACTTGGTTTGGAGGAGGAATTTCTTTGAATGGGAGCTCGCTTCTCTCCATGAGATGCAATCTTTGTTGGCTAATGTTATTCTGGTCAATGATGTGGCTGATAATAAGGCGCTTTGGATGCACCATACTTCTGGTTCCTATAACGTAAAGTCCTTCCTGAATGTGATGTTGGAACCGCTGAGTGCAGAATCTTCGAACTATAGCTATGCGAATATGGTTTGGAAATCATTGACCGCACCTAAATCTGAGTTGCTGCTTTGGTTTCTGGTTATAGGTAGATTAAACACCAAGGATAGGATTCTCAAGTTGAACATTAGGCAGGGGATTGATGCCACTTGTGTTTTGTGCAATGAGGCTGTCGAGACTATTGATCACTTATTTTGCCACTGCCCTTTCACTTGGAAAGTTTGGTGTACGTGTCTGCATTGGTGGAGTTCCAAGGCCACCATGAAAGCAGAACTCTTTCTTTCTCTTTGCAGCCGGTAGATCAATTCAAGGGCAGTACGGATGTATGCATGAGTGTTGCTATTTTGTTTTGATGTGCTGTGTTTTGTTTATCTGTTTTCCTTTACCTCTTTTAAACTGTTGCTCTCCTCTTGTAGAGGATCAGAGCCTTTGTCCTTGTTTGATTCATCGAAAAAAAGCTAGGTAGATCAAAGCTCTTATTTTGATTTACTTCTTCGTTGGTAGGTCATAATGTAAGCACTGCTGAGTTATGTGATACCGTCAAATCTTAACATTAGAAAGGGAAAATACTTTCTCTGCCTCAATTTTCTTTACCAACAGAAATTCATCTAAGGATTAGCAGAGAAATATTTATTTGGAGGTTGTTATTGTAAGCTCAGATGTGTGCAAGCTCGAGCATTTCATAGTTTTGATTTGATGGAAGTTAACGAGACGTGTCTCTTGAGGGGGAAAAAAAAAGTGGAAGTCTGTCAATGCAAAATGTTAACTTCCGATTCTATTTCTTTAATTTTGTTACACCAACTTGTTTGAAGAGAAGGAAGGCGAGGCGGGAGGAGTAAAAATAGTATAATAATTATAGTGTAAAATTAGTTGTGTTGGGATTATTACCCCCTCTAATTATTCCTGCTTCAATTTTTCTAAATATAAATAATATTTATACATAAAAATTAATTATTTTTCACTTCATTTATTTATAAAAATAAAAATATATATAATTTTATAATTTATTATAAAATAATATACAGAGTGTATTTGAAAATGTGTTTCTCTTAGTTTATTATTAAAAAAAATAAAAATATTAGTCTTGGGATTAATACCCCTCTAATTATCGGTACATAAGTTTTCTCTTATTTTCAAATAGAAATGATATTTGTATATAAAAATTAATTACTTTTAATTTATTTTTCATAAAAGAGTAAAATATATATTTTTATTATTTTATTTTAAAAATAATATACTAAAATAAATACCTATATATATTATTTAATACAAACTAAAATTGTATATAATAAAAAATAAGAAATTTTAAAGTAATTACACTTAAAAAATAATAAATATTTAAATTATAATATTTATTTTAAAATTTATATTAATAAAATGACTAATTTTATATTATAATATTATAATATTATATTAATAATTATAATAATAAATTTTATTATATTTTATTCTATTGGTCATTTCAAACAGATCCTAATAAAAGGTGTGTTTGTTGTACAGGCATCGGAAATGCTTTTATTTTTGAGAATTTATTTTTTAAGTTGGCGAACAGAGAAAGATGCCATTACTCCACGTGTGTATCTTTTGAAATTGGATAACTTTGCCCTTGTCTCTATCGATTTTCATTTTTTCACAAGTCGCTTCAAAAGAAGAAACAATGACGTGATTGGGGAGAAATTTCTAGAAGTGCTGCTTGTCCTTTTTTTATATTTATTATTATTATAATTTTAATTTTAAGATTATAGTTAAAATAATACATATTCGACAGTAGCGTGCACCAAAAAATGGATTGCTAACATAACAAATTCAAGTATAATTTTATTTGCACATTTTTTTTTTTTTTACATCTAATCATGATGTAATAGTAATGGATTATCAATTTTAATCATCATAAAATAAATTTACCAAAAATAAATCAACATATAATAAATTAAATACTAATCATCATTTATTTACATGATATGTAAGTACTCTCTGCCAAGTATTATTTTCCATTCGCGTACTTCACACGTTTTTTACGGAGGAAGAAGATACCTTTTTTATTTTATCACCGATCATGACTTTTCACTTTGGACTTTAGGCAGTAACTTTTCCAAGTTATCTTATACGAGGAATGTGAACTGTTTGACACCAGGGCATGTGGTTTCCCTATTTTCCAACTTGTAACGAGTGAACCCTAGCCTTTTTCCCACTCTTAATGTGCAAGGAATTTTAAACTGAATCAGAAGTTACGGTCCCATATTCTAAGTACATCATTGAATCACCACCGTTGGTGCATCTTACATCGTCAACAGAACCGACCAGATCTACCGGAGGCTTCATGTTAAAACTCTTGAGGGTCTTTGCACTCAATTCTATTCGACGCTTTCTACTTTCTAGTTCTAGTTCTAGTTCTAGTTATTAGTAGTTAGTTTTGGTTGACTATTAGTAGTTAATTCGTAGAGAGTGAGACCAGAGACTAGAGCATATATAGCAAGAGCGCATTAGCTTTTGTCCATTTCTTAAATGCTCATACATAAGAAAATTAAAAAAAAAAAAGAAAAAAAAAAAGAAAGAAGGACAGAACTTATATCAAATTCTTTATATTTATTTTAATTAATTATCAAATTAAATAATAATATATGAATTTAAAATAAATAATTTAAAACTTAAAAATTATATATATTTTTTAAAAAGTATATTTATCATTATTTAATTTAAAAATTGAATAAAATAAATACAATGAACTTGATTTAAGTTTTTTTCAAAAAAAAAAAAAAATAATGGTCCTATGTATCACTTGCATTTTTACATAAAAAACTTTGTGAGGTATCAGCCTCCTCATTTCCACTTGATAATTAATGTAATACCTTGCGTGCTAAGTTACAAAATATTACACGTCACCTTTTTTTTTTTTTGGTCTCTTGCAATTGCTTTATGGATTGTCCTATCCATAACGACCAAAGTAGAATATATATATATAGAAGAGGTGTAGTCAAGAGTTACAAGTGAGAAGCACAGGCAAAGCAGAACCAAAGAAACAGAAGAGAGAGAGTGAGAGACAAAGGTAGAATCAAAGCTTGGAATTTCGATCGATCGATCAATGACGTCGAGAAGGGGCTTCTCTTCAAAGCCAAGTCACTTCCTCCCAGCGGACTTTGACGATTCAGAGACCCATTTGGACCCAAACTCCCTGGCGGGTGCTGTGTCGAACCTGGAAGCGGATGAAGCTAACGTGTGCAGCAGCGCCAACAACAACAGAGTGACAGTGACAGAGACCAACAAGAAGGGGAAGAAGAAGGTGCACCAGGCAGGGTCAAGTTCGCGATCCTCCAAAAAGACGGAAGGCGGCGGTGGCAGTGCGAGCTATGGCCACTTGTTTGGCCACCCCTCATTGCCTGTGGACATACCCAACCGTAAGAGGAGAGACGGTGATGAAGTTGTTGACGATGGAGGAGGGGTTAGGATCCCTCCAAACGAGTACCTTCCCAGGAAATGAAGGAACAAAGGCAGGGACTCGAAGAAAACGGGCTTTCAACAGTGATAACTACTACCATACTAGTATTGCGTACAGTATACGGATCGAATTCTCTTTAAGTTTTTGGCAATTTTGGGTTCTGGCGATTCAGTCTAACAATGGCTGCTTTGCTAGCCATAGCGTATACCTCTGTTTGAAAAAATCCATATTATACTCTGACCTTATTGGTATAATTTTATATTTATTGGAAAACTCTTATTTACAAGTTATGCCATGTGAGGAGACAAAGCTCCTTCATTTTGGGTGTCTAGGGTTCTAAGAAATAGATCACTTAGGCTTGTAATTACCTCTTTTCTACTTATGTTTATATTATATACACATATCTATTAATGAATGCATACTTAATTATGTTAATTTTATCCCTGCGTTTTCGTGGCCATATTCCTTCTTTTTCGGTTGGTTGTGAGTATATATATGTTTTTTTTTTTTCTCCTCTATTAATCGTTTAATACTTTTGGGTTAAAAAGGCGAGGGTGCAAAATGGTGTTGAAGTCTTAAAGAGGTAAGGAGACAAGGCAAGTAATGAATGGGAGGAAGTTTTGATGGATAGGTAGAATGGGAAGGAAACAAAGTAGTAAAAAAAGTTGTAATGTCAGAAAATGGAAGACGCTGGTGGTTGACGAGAAAGATAAGGGTACTATCCAGCATGGTAGATCAAAAGCTCTTATTTTGATTTTCTTCATCGTTGGTGGGTCATAAATATGCATGTAAGCATTGTTGAGGCTTGTAATATCTTCAAATCTCATGTTAGAAAGGGAAAATGTTTTCTGATCTGCCTCAATTTTCGTTACCAACAGAAATTGATCTATTGATTAACGGAGAAAGATTTATTTGGAGGCTGTTGCCGTAAGATCAGGTGTGTGTAAACTCAAGCATTTTCAAAGTTTGATTTGATAAAATTTAAGGAGATTATATGTGTGTGTTCTTCTTCTTCTTCCCCTTCTTCTTCCTCTTCTTCTTTTTTATAAGAAAGAATTGTTTGTCAATGTAGAATGTCAACTATACGCTCGAACATTTGATAGTACAATTCTATTTCCTTTACACTTTTTTTTTTTTTTGGGATATGATATACTTTAAGTTCGAGCTCGTATGTACTTGATAATATAATTAAAGTTTGAGTTTTTCTTTTATCCACCAATAAAGGTTTTTGAGTCTTTTTTTTTTTTTTTGGTCACCTTCGCTCATCATCCATTTACATATTTCATTATGATTTTTTTTTAATATACTTTTTATTCCACTTACTTCTTTGAGAGAAGAAAGAGATTATTTGTAAATGTATTTTCCTCGTTTTGTTACACCTAGCTACTTGTTTAGTGGGGGAAAAGGTATATTTTAAAAATGTGTTTCTCTTATTTTATTATTAAAATAAATGTTACAAAAATAGCATAGTAAATATAGTATAAAAATGTAAGCAAAAAAAAAATATAGTGTAAAAAGAGTAGTGTTGGAACTATTACCCCTCCTAATTACTCCTAGTTATTTTTTTTCATTTTATTTATTTATAAAAGTACTTATATATATGATTTCTTACTTACCATAAAAAATAATATAACAAGTACTCCCATATGCAATACATAATGCAAAATAATAAAACAACAATGTTACACAGTTAGAATATAATGTGCCAAAATAATATATTAAAATCATACAATAGTATAGTAAAAATAGAGAAATCAGGAATCAGGGAAAAAAAAATACGAGATAGCCACTCCACTGATTTGTTTGCTTAATTTGGGTAGTAACAATTGGGCAAAAGTTTGGGGGCAGCGTAACATTCTTCATGATAAAAATGTTGAACAAAGAAGACTGAGGTCATATTATAAACGAAGTAGAACTTGTTAAGCATTTTTTTCGTGATGGTGATTGGTGATGAGAACTTAAGGAGGGGCCTCTGCCAATAAGGTATTGGTACAATGTCAAAAGAAACTCCTTTTCTTTTTTAAATTATACTTTCGACACCAGTTGAACTTGAGAACCGGTAATGGTGCATTTGTTTTACCTTCTACAAAAAGTGATTTTGAAATTTAATTTTTATATATAATAAAAAAATTAAAAATTAATTTTTTTCATAAATTATTCTTTTTAATTTCTACAAAAAAATATTAAAAATAGATTATTTTTAGAATTTAATTATTTTTAAAAAATTATCCAAACATACAAAAATTAATTTATTTCAATAAAAAAAAATTTGTCAAAAAAATCTCAAATAAACACACCCAATAACTAAGAATCCCAATTAGATTTCAAGTAAATGTGATAGAAAGTTTCAGGATTCATATTATTTTATTCTACCACATTCATTATTAATATAACTAAAATCCTCAGTAATATATAAATATTTAATTATTAACACATGATTCCCTGCAATTTTAACAAAATAGATTAATCAGCAATATAACTAAAATGCTAACACAGAACCCAAAAAATAAACATTACAAGCAGAACGGCCCGACACAGACACAGAACCCAAAAATATAAACATCACAAGCAGGCCCGCAGTTGGGCAAGACATTACACACGAGGCATATCTACATTTTCTTCCTCAAGTAAGCAAGGAACCGTGAATCTGTCGCTGATGATCATCTCGAATTTGGGCTGACTCAGCCCAGACAGAGCTT
Source organism: Pterocarpus santalinus (assembly GCA_031439595.1). Taxonomy (NCBI): domain Eukaryota; kingdom Viridiplantae; phylum Streptophyta; class Magnoliopsida; order Fabales; family Fabaceae; genus Pterocarpus; species Pterocarpus santalinus. Next base: position 69,472,142 of record CM062532.1, read on the forward strand.
ATGCTAGTGTGCAACAAAAAGGCTGGGCCGCGTACTGGCACTATGCAATGGAAAATTTGTGTTTAGAACAATATGCCTCACTTTTTCGTCCTTAATTGAAGACAATGTTCACTGACCAGAAAAATAGAGAAAAGATAATGTCCTGACCAAAAAGGAAAATTTTTTGAAGAAAATGCTAAAACGACAACATAGTTTCCTTATCTTGGGTTTGCAAACAAACTTATTAATTATTAGGGGGTTGGTTCGTTTGTATGCTTTTCGCTTGTGCATTTCACAACTTAGATTTGATTCTTAAATTTTTCATTAATAAGTTATTAGTAAATATTTTTAGAGTTTAATTGGTATACACTGACAGTGTAAAATAGTTTTACACTGTCAACCAATAAAAATAGGGGAAAGTGAGAATTCATGGCGGGTCCCTCATTATAATGGGTAGTTATTTGGATGAGTTGGCACTTTTCATCATTTCTATTGGTTGACAGTGTAAAATAGTTTTACACTGTCAGTGTATTTAAATTAAATTCATATTTTTATAAGCATTTTATAAGTTTGAAAGTATATCTTAATCTTAAATTGAGGTGAATCTTGCCATCAACCTAAAATTTTTATTGAAAAAAATAAAAATAAAATAAAATTTTTAATTAGATTCCTAATAGATTATTAGTTAAAATGAAAATTACGTAAACAATCCTACTTAAATTTGACACGCTAATTCAATTTTAGAAAAACAATTATTGTTAAAAAAATTACATAATATTCATACTCATGTAATCAAAAGAGAATTAATTTTATAAATAATTCAAAATAATGACTTGAACTTACAGAATCTACATCATAATATTCTAAAAAATAACTTTTTTTTTTTTTAATGTTTGCTCCCGGGTAACACACAGTTATGGTTTGGCTTAATGCGGACTTGCCAGTGCGCATCAAATTGGACAGCCCTAATTAACTGTTGTCTTCTAATCGGATTTTTTTTTAAAAAAAAAAAGGTAAAGCAGAGCAATATAAGGGTAAGGAGTAGGGACTAGGGAGTCCATCCGTTTGAGTGTGACTGAGGTACAGGTGGGGCCATGGGGCTCCACCCGCACATGGCTGTCATAGTGCCGCATCATCTGAGTCTATGTCGTGTTTGGATCAATCACACTTTACACTTCCGTTTCCTAAGTCAGAATTACATGCCCTTGGAAGAATGGGTATCTTAACCCTCGGATGTAGTTTGGGACAATAAGAGAAAAGCAGAGAGAAGAGAAATCAATGGTGGGTTTGTTTGAAAAAAAAATAATAGTAACGACTACCGCACCTTGCCTCCATTTTTCCTTTTAACCAACCCCCCTCCCGGTTTTTTAAAAGCTCTTTTATTATCCTTTTTTATTTTTTCTTTCTAAAGTTTAAATTAATATTTTAAAATCTGAACTACAAATCAAATTGATAACACACTTAAATTATTATTTAATTAATTTAATCAACTAATTTATAAATCAATAAAAATTAAACCAAATAACATAGTAGAGAACAATTAAACGAAAAATAATCAAATTACCATTTAATCAAATCAACTAGCCGGTCTGAATTTTTCGAAACATTTGTTCAAATTGATAAGTCATTCATACATGCGATCAAACAAGTGAAGTAATAGTCCTACTAAGACAAATTGTTAACAAATAGTACAAATCTATTTAAAAAGGTATTTGTATGTTTATTTTTGTAGTTGGAAAAATTAAACGGTAATTTACTCTTTTCTTAGATTTGATACAATTATGCTCATTTTTATTTAGTTTTTGAAAATTTAATTTAAATTTCTATCTTTTTGTGTTTATATGCATACAATTATACAAAATTGGAGTAACGTTAATAGTTTTGTGTTGTGGCTGGGGTTAGCTTAGCTTTGCGTAGTCAAAGCTGAAGGAACGGATAAGGCTGCAACAAAACCACCCGGTCCCCAACGCGCCGCAGCACATGCGTAAAACCAGTGTCACTGATGTGACCCACATGTGAACCTTTTATTATCTTTACCTTTACTCTACCGACCCAGACATGGCCCCACTTTCTCACGTGCGCCAGACTATAATTAATTACATTATTTTATAATATTTATTTTACTTATGGTTTCACCGGTATCTTAACCTTATTACCATAAATTCGATTGATCCAATCTTGTTCTTGAAGGAGTTTGTATCTTTTAGTAAGAAATGTTTTCATTTCAAGGCTTAAATAAAAAACTTTTAATTAAAGAAAGAGTTTAATTGGTATGTCTTAATAATATAAAATTATTTTATATTATTAATCAATAAAAATAAGTGAAAGTAAGAAATTATGATAGAACTCTTATTAAAATAGATAGTTATTTATGTGAATTGACACTTTCTATTATTTCTATTGGCTGATAGTATAAAATTATTTTATACAATTAGTATATTTAAATTAAAATTTTAAAGAAATAAAATTTAATTTAAATGTACTAATAATATAAAATAATTTTACACTATCAACTAATAAAAATAATAAAAAATATCAACTCACATAAATAATTATCTATTATAATTAAAAATCTACCATAATTTTTCTCTTTTTTTATTTTTATTAATTGATAACATAAAATTATTTTATATTATCAATATATATCAATTAAATTTAAAAAATTAGAGTATTTATTATCTCACCGAACCTTATATATATATATATATATATATATATATATATATATATATATATATATGTAGTTTTGAGTACGAAAAAAATACTACTTTTTTGGGTGTCACACTTTTAATCAAACGTCTGGCAATTCTTTTCAATCCCGATAACCCGATATTTGTTAATCACTACATCAATCAATTAAACAATTATTTTTTCCCCACACTTTGCGGCATCTAGATGGCATCGGTGTTGGGTTGAATTTACGGCTTGATTATGGGAGGAAATTGATGTTTGGAAGCTTGGAACCCCTTTTTGGACGAGTTCTCTGGTGCCTCTTTACACTTGTACATTTGGTGCTTTTTTTGTCTATTGTGTAGTTCATTTTTGCTTATCAAATAAAAAGATGACATGCATCCACATTTCTTGAACTCTTATCTTTGATTTTAAAACTAGTATAATAGTTAATGATTAATTTGAAAAAAAAAAAGGCTTTTTTTAACCATGGGAAACAAATTTTTGGGTCTATAATGGACCATCTTCTCTCTTCTCAAACACTTTCCTTTCTCTCCCACCATCTTTGTCATGACTGTGTATAGTGGTGGTCTAAGAGGAGTGACACATGTGTCTCTTCCATTTTTACAGCAAGGGACAAACAAGACACAACAGTGAGCTGCGTCATCTAGGGCTTATCCCTAGGGATGTCAACGGGCGGGGGGATAGGCGTCCTCTCATACATCCATATCCGCAGATCCGCTTTTTCCTTACCCATGGCTATTTAAAGTGGATATCCATAGATACCCGTTAAAATATTAAAAATTTTAAAAATTTAAATTAGATATAAAAATTCTAATATTCTAAAATACTTAAAATAACCATAAATAATAATCTAATTTAACAATTCAAATTCTAATAATTTAGTATACTTAAAATTAAAATAAACACATAAAATAAATAAAAAATAAATACAATAATTTAATTCTACAATCTAAATCTAATAACTTAAAATACTTAAAATAAAAATAAACACATAATAGTAATCCAATCATTAGTCTAATATATAATAAGTATAAATAAATCTAACTTATAAATTTAGACTTTACTCTAATCAATTTAAATAATAATAATATTAGTTTAACTAAATTAATAATTTAAGGATAAAATAATAATTTCATGGCGGATACTCGCGGGTATGGATATAGTGATCCCCACCCCCGCCCCGTTTAACATGCGGGTATTTAAAATCCCCGCTCCCATTACCCACAAAAAGAAATCTTTCCCCATACCCGCCTGTCATGTATTACCTTTCAGATGCTACATGGCATTTGATTTTTTTGACATCCCTACTTATCCCTATGGAACATGAGGCCTATGATAAACCTATCAAAGTAGTTCACGACAAGAACAGTGGTCAAAGCAAAGAACTCATAGTGCACACACACTCTGGAAATCCAATTCATGACCTCAACACGAGGCCCATCAATAGAAGAACACGGATGGGTCTCTTCTTTTTTGGAGATTAAGGACGCAAGCTCATTATGTTCTCAGAATAGGTCATTGTCTAGCATAACCGAAAGGCAAAGATTAGAACTTTAATGGGTCTTTGTTGTTGGGATCGAATGAAATGACGTCGTTGGGGTCAAAATCCTCTTACTTCTGATCAAAGGTGTTTTGTTCTTCGCAGAGGAGGGGGTCGAGGAACGAGGGAGAGTGTTGTTGTTGTGGTGGAGCATCTGGTTGGGTTGTTCTTCTCTTTTGGGAGCCATCTTCTTTAGAGCAAGGCTGCTGGTGTGATGGCGAATACTGCTTCCACCGCCTCAGCGCACAGGTTGTATATTCAGCGCCCCTTGTACCTCTCCCTCACGTGATCAATGTATGACGACATACAATCCTCTGTCAACCTGTAACAGTAGCGCTTCACCAACGACACCGCCGCCTCTGCTATCATTTCAGATGCGACGAGCTCTGATGATGGTGGGCAATTATTACGATTGAGCATTAAGCAAGGGTGGGGCTATGGTGAGTGGCTGTTGAAGTGGGTGGTGTTTGGTGGCTTCATAGTGGTGGAAGAACAGCAGCGGACAGCAGAACTCTAATACGGTGGTTGGTAGTGGTAGGAAAAGGTGAAGATTGAATGGATGGTGGAGAAAGGATGGTCCATGATGCACCAAAAAATTCTTTCGCATAATAAATCACTCCTTAAAAAGTAGAAAAAAAAGGTTAACAAATAAAAAAAAAAGCAGCAAATGCACAAATATGAAAAGGCATTAGAGAACTCACCCCATGTTTGTGTATTATTATCTCTTTTCTTCCTCCTCTTGATGCTTGTGATCGCGTTTCAATGTGGCACGTTATTACTTGCTAGGAATTCTAACTTGTGATCTATGTGAATCTTTTTTCTCTGTGAAACATTTGATAAGATGCTAATTGTTGATTGATAGTATGCTTAATTTTCATTTATAAATATTCAAACTATGATTTAAGTAATATATATAGAGTTTAATTTATATACATTAATAGTGTAAAATATCTTTATACTGTCAACTAATAGAAATACAAAAAAGTGTCATATCATATTAAGTAACTACTTATTATGATTAGAGATCTACTATATTTTGCCACTTTCTTATATTTTTATTATTTGATAGAATAAAATTATTTTATACTATCAGTACATATAAATTAAATTTATATATATATATATTTTTGAGGATTTCAATTGGGAGAATCAAACATGTTGCAAGTCAACTCCACTTATGTTTTTAGCCGCTGATTAGACTTTCAAACCAACATAATCTTTTTGTTTTTATTTTTCTCTTTCTTATGCTCTTCAATTTTCCGGGTCAAGTAAGAAAGTTTTATTGGAAAGACCAAGGATGCATCCAACCACTTCTAGAAATGTGTCTCTCGGATTGAAAACTTGTTCAAACTTTTTTGTTTTTGGTTCATTGCAAATGTCTCTTTAAAATTTGGAACTGAGTTGCAAATCTGAATCCATACAAAGAATGATGCAACTATGCACCAATTTCCTACCCATCAAAATAAAAACAGATACCCCGTTGAATATTTTTGGGTACTTTAGCCAATTTTGTAGATGATGCTATATTAAAATTTTGGCAATGGAATTGCATTTAATGCAAGGTGGAACAGTGGTTGCAAATAAATTGTCAGTTAATGCGTATGACTTAACTGATAGGGAGGATACATGAAGACAATGCTACAATCGCAAAATAATGGTAACTAAGGAGGAGCAACGAAGACGCTTCTCCTCCCCTTTATTTCTCTTTTACTATAAAACCCCTCTCAAAAAAGTTCGAATACAGATGCCATTCCTATAAACCAATCATACTTATATGGGAATATACGATCTCTACCCCTTCTCTCCTTTTATCCCAATAAAATTAATAAGTATAACTCAAGTAAGCCAAGTTATAATCCAAAAAGGACAAGAAAAACACGAGTTATCATCCCTACCCCAAAATAAAATAAAATAAAATAAAAAACTGCAAAATGCAAATATCCTCTTGGAGATACAAGAAAAACATCATTCAGAAGGGTTAAATATCCAAACATTTGAGCAAACTGGTTCCTTCCATTGCTTCAGAAGGGATTAAACTGTCAGAATGCTAAATAAAGGAATTGATCTGCCAGCTGTACAATTGAAATAATGGTTTATTTTCTTCCTCTACATTCCTCCACTGTTATTGTTGTAGCTAGAATCCATCAGAATAGTCAATCTCCTGGCTGTTTTGGCGAAGTTACTGCAACAACATCAAAGATATTACCATGTCAAGCTCTACGAAGGACTGCAAATTGCAATACTGCCGATACAAGAGGATAGTGATGTTGATTCCTACCTGAATGGTTCATCTCCAATGCGTTTCACTTCTCCCCTCATATCACGATAAAGCACATGACTTAGTACCTTAGGTATTTGTATGCTAAACATGTTTGCCAGCTTCCTATGCAGTTCATCATAGGAACCAAGCAATGAGAGGTCAATAGTCCGACCTACGTCTTTTGATTCCAAAAAAACTTTACAGTGGCTTGTCTCCAAACTAGCCATATTATCTTGGCCATGATTCTTATACCACTGGAACCTCTCACAAGAGAAGCGTTCTGGTATACCGTGCTGATGAAAAGCAGATCCAGAACCATATGAAAAATTGTTCATTTTATTAGCAGTTCCATTAGATGAACTATTTCCATTGAAAACTGGGGAGATTGTGTCAGCAGAGATTTGCTGCTCGGTAAGAATTCTTTGGCCAAAAAGCACAAGCTGGGTTGCCTTTGCGTCATCCAGTTTCTTTGAAGACTGAGGAGAACTTGCCATGGATAATAAGCAAGACACATTGTCACTTGTGCTGGGCTTTTGCAATGTTGGATTATTGGAGACCCTCATTGGGGTGGTAGCGTGATCAATCGGTGCGAAGCTAGCCGGAAATAGACCTAACTGCAGTTTATTGAGGGGGAGATCTGATAAGGATATACCATTATGAGCATGCCTGGCTCCCTGCATGCCAGCAGGAGTACTCTCAGGTAGACGAAGAAAGGGGTTGCTTGGACCTAGAAGGTTGGTTGGAAATGTTGGCACGGGAATCTGGCCGTCAAGGGGAAAATCTTGGTGTTGAGTCATTCTCAATTTCTTCTGAGGTAGTGAGAAGGGAGAAAGATTGAGTATAGGCACGTTTGATACCAATTCAACCTGCCACGGGCTCACCCTGGTCACATTTTTCAGTAACTCTTGTTCATCCCATGTGACCTAAAAATATAGAGGAAAAAGAAAAAAGAAAAAGAAAAAAAGAAAACTTCAGTGCTTTCTTATGGAAGATGGGGGCATATAACGATTCCAAATGTGCTAAACATGCAAAATGAAATTAGAAAAGAGAAAGTCATTGTCAAGTAATGTGGAAACAACATCATGAAACCCATTAAAAATCTAATACTCTAATAGTATATTTAAGAGCAATAACTACGTTTCATTGTTTCTATTTTATTTAGTGCATATGTGCGAGCATATTTTCATATCAACTTACGAACTCTAAATGTATCTGAAGTGAAATGTGTGAATGATACAGAGTGAATGTTATGACTGTAGTTACATTATTGATGATGAGGCATTTTAGTCTAAGACAAAGCAACAAAAGTAGGAAGAATACAGATTTGTGCAGAGAGAAAGTTCTGGGACCACCAAAAGAATGAAAGCACAGTTCACCATTATACCTGGAGAAGTCTCCAAGGAGAGTCAGGCCATCTTGGATCAGCAACCTGCACAGAAGTTATAGTTCCCATGGACATACTTATCCGCGAGGAGTCGTCGTGATCAAAGGGCATCTTGAACCTCATTCCCGGGCACCACCTAATCTGCAATGCCGCTCTGACTAGGGAGGCCCTCACACAAAACGCAGAAGTGCCAGCCAGAGGGTAGTAAACAACCTCAAAGGGCTGCTTATTGGTGGCACGAGTTGCGGCTTCGACAACTGCTTCAGCCCTCACTTTCCCCTTGCCCATCACACTAGCACTTGGGCTCAATCCATTGCCGTTACCATTTCTCACGAGTTGGTTGTCCCATTCCCTCAAAAAGGCCCCAAAACCTCCATAAGGCACATGATGAATTCCATCTGCAAGATTCCACCCTGATGAAGCCTTAGGTCCACCACCAATTTTGATTCTAGCTCGCCGAATTCCAATGCAAAGATCTCCATTTTCTGCTCTCATGAACACAACTAAGTCCCCCGCAACAAGCTTCTTGTAATTAACAAAATTGCTCCAACCAGTGGTCAATAGATGCCGCTTCGGCGTGCCCCTATAAATGTGCCTGAATTTCCATGTTTGGCCATGAACATCCTTGACAAGGATGATCTGAATAGGACGGTCCGCGGAATAGTCCAGACGAGGAAAAATTGTCTCAGCACAGTATCTAGGAACAGAAAAGCCACTACCATTGTTGGTATCGGACTGTGTCAAGACTTTCGCAAATGAAGGTGGCTTATCCTCAGAACCGTTGAGGCCTCCAACATCAACGCCATCATCATCAAAATCAGCCTCATCACTGTTAAGAGGAACAAGCCTGAGTTTGGCATAGACCTCGTCTGTGTCAGGATCAGCCATGTATTTGATAGCTGCGACTCTGCATTGAATTAATGGTGGAATTTTGGGGTAAGGCCCAAAGTCCACGGGTCTACATGCATTCTCAGCGTGGCCTTGGGGGAAGTAGCACACCTTAGCGTTCACCGGTGGCATTTGCACCATCCCTCCAGCACAAGCGTGCCACAGCTGAGGATGCACACTCTTGTCCACCTCTTTCAGTTTCTCCTTTGACTCCATAGACCTTATCATCTGAGTTGGAGTTGGTTAATAATTTCCCTTCTTTCGCTGCAAAATTCCAGAAAACATATAAATTTCCAAAATTAAGCATAGCATGACCATAAAAAATAATGGGGCAGGAAAAAAAAATATTTTTTTAAGAAGATTTTCCAGCACTTTTCAAAGACGACAACATAAAGTGCATTTTATGAGATTCTTACCCGAACAAGCATGTATGATCACATTCACAGCATATCACAGAAGCAGTTACCGTGGTCTCTCCCAATTTTGCTGGCAGGCCCAATTTTCGCTTGAAAAGCTTCTTCCTTCTCTTTGCTTTTTGACACCTCAAAGAACTTAACTTGAAGCAAGAGGGCTTTGCTTTCAGAATTTGAGAGTCTCAGAGATGCACAAAGCCACCAACCACGTTTTTTGACATATGACAGCTCAACGAGAGAAGAGTACTGGTGGGAGGGGGAGTTGAAGAGACAATGAAAAAAGGTTGAAATGTAATTGAATCATTGCAATTAACCACAGAACATGTTTTAAAAACATCATCAGTTCAAGACCAAGTAGGCCACAACAACAACAGTTTCAGAGTCAGACGCTGTCCTGTCTGCGGCACAACAAGATAACAAAGGGAGAGAAAGATGATATATAGAAGCCACCAAATAACCAGAAAAAAAAAAAATGAAAACAAGAATCCGTAACTGACTACACGGGAATCTCTGCAACAATATCTCTCTCCGCCGAATTCCAGAATTCTAGTTCAGAGTTCTCAAATCCGAAGACCCAGGGACTCTGACCCCAAAAAAATAAACAAGACAAAAAATGGTTGAGAATGGAATTCGGTATGGTCGTGAATTTTTGGCGTTCATAGATTCCCAGTCATGAGATGATCAACTGTAAGGCTGACAAGGATGCTCAGATGAAAAGGCCACAAGCGTAGACCCACACGTTCTAACTCTAACAGAGCAGAGCAAAGCCGAGAGGCCCTCTCGTTATTTATTTATTTATATTTTTTCCCTTTTCTTTTCTCTTTTAAGTCCTAATTTAGCTCATGGAGTGCGAGAGTCCAAACAGCACACACGGGAGAGCAAAAGAAATTATAGAAAAAAGGCTTTCTTTAATGCTTTGCGAGTGAGGATGCGGACAAAAATACTCGTGCACGTGGGTACGTTTTGACTAGGGGTAGAAAATAAATATATGGAACTTATAAATATAAATAAAAAACTTTTCTTCATTTTTATCTTCTAATTAAACATACTTTAAGGAAAAAAACTCTTTTTTCTATTATTTACATAAAAAGAAAATAAAAAATATGAGCATAAAGAAAATCTAAACAAATTAAATGACTTATATAATCTTGAAAATAAGAAATAAAATGAAAAAAATGTAATTTTATAATTAATTATTAAAATAAAAAATATTTTCTAAAATCAAATATATCCTAAATTGTTCCATCTCCATTTTCATCACATTTTATACTATAGACATTTTTTTTTGAAATTTTTTCAATATCAACTAGTGTTTATTATATTACAAATGGAGTTCATCCATAAAAAAAATTCCACCCCCCCAACTAAATACATCCTAAGAAAAAAAATGAAAAATATGACTATGAAGAAAATCTAAACAAATTAAATGACTTATATAATCTTAAAAATAAGAAATAAAATGAAAAAAGTGTATTTTTATAATTAATAATTAAAACAAAATTTTTTTTTCTAAAATCAAACATATCCTAAATTGTTTGATCTCCATTTCCAACACATTTCATCCTATAGACATTTTTGTTTTGAAATTTTTTTCAATATCAACTGATATTTATCATAATACATATGGAGTTCATTTATAGAAAATTTCCTCCTATTTTTACCACCAAACTAAACATGCCTTAAAAAAAAAAGTTCCTCTTTTCTATTATTTAGGTAAAGAGAAAATGAAAAATATGAGTGTAAAGAAAATCTGAACAAATTAAATGACTTATATAATCTTGAAAATAAGAAATAAAATAAAAAATATTTTCTAAAATCAAATATATGCTAAATTGTTCGATCTCCATTTTCGCCGCATTTCACATTATATACATTTTTGTTTTGAAATTTTTTCAATATCAACCGGTGTTTATGTAATAATAATGATATGGAGCTTTGCACAAAAGTGCCTAGAAAATTGGGATTCTCCGTTTAGGTTCTAAAACAAAGAAGCTAATATACAGAGTTAGCAAATAATTATGGAACAAAAATGTTATTTCTATTTATGGTTGGAACTCATTTTATGAGATTTATCAAGGTGTTTTTTAATTATTGGTCAGAAAAAAGTGAAACTCACTCCCAATCAATGATTAATAAATATCTTAGTGAGTCTCATAAAATAAATCTCAACTATAAGTATAAATAACATACCTCATTATGGAATGAGGGTTATTAGCACTTATTTTTGCATATTTAAACTCTTTATGATTATTTTAATTTTATTTATTCAAAGTTAAATATACTTTTATTTTATTGTATATTTCTATTTTATATTAAAAGTAATTTAGGATTCATTTGTATGAATTTTTTAAGAAAAATATATTTTTCAATTAAAAAATATAAATAAAAAATTAAAACAATTAGATAAACAAGAATTCTTATACTATTTTTCTTTATAATAATACATGACAATTTACAATTCTTACAAGTTTTTAAATCAGTTAAGTTATTAAATTGAAGAATTTTTTTATTTTAATATAATTAAAACCTAAAGAACTAATAAATACATCTAAAAAAATTGAATAAATATAATTTTAATATCTAATAAGTAATACAAAAATGACAGTGAGCACTGGCACAAGTATCATTATATTACAATATTATTAAAAATAAAATTATTTTGAAATATCATCCAAAAGAAAAGTTATCTTAACTAATTTATTTTAAATAAACATATTAACATTTGGAGTATAAATTTTTTAAAATGGTATGGAATGTAAATTATTTTTTGGTACAAGAATGTAAATTATTTGAGAGTATTTGAAATAATCAACTATATAATCATTTAATAGATAATTTGAAAATAAACATTGTTTCTAGTTTTATGGATGATTATATTATCATATAAGAGTATTTTAAAAAATTATAATGTCTTATTATAAAGAAAATATTAAATTTTAACTAATATAAATTGGGAAAAATCAATAATATATAAAAATAAAAAAATATGTTTAACTTTAAAATTACTTAGCAATTTTCTATTGCATATCTCATTGAGTCTGGATTTTTTCGTGTTCGACTTTCACTCCCCCTCCCCTTTGCCTTTGTAAAAAAAATAAATTTAAAATTACTTAAATATAATTAACAAATAAAATCAAAAGCAATTATAAAAATGGAAGTTTAAATAGACAAAGCAAAATACAAATAGCCCCACCCATGTTGGCATGGGTGACCGGTTTGTATTACTTATTTTCCTCTCCTTCCCATCTACTTGTCACCACCGTTCTTACTATTTCCACTACCGACTGCTCCTACGTAGCTAGCATTGCATTTTCGTTGTCTCATCATAATTGAATCACCATTTGGCTCAAAATAAACAAGATGTTTGCTTCGTACCCCCGAAAAAAAAAAAAAAAAACTTTGATTGCTTTGGCAAAAATGGAATATTCAAGGGTACAAATAAATTGAATGAACAATTGAAAAGGAAGAAGAAGACGATTCAAGAACAATCAAGGGGACAAATAAGGGATTGTTTAGTTTTAGAAAATATTTTTTGTTTTCAAATTTTAATTATAAGAACGTCATTGTTTTCAATTTCCTTCATATTTTTAGGATTTTGTAAAAAAACAGTGAAAATAATAAAATTTTGTTTTCATTATTTTTTTATAAAATCATGAAAATAAGAAACAATTTGAAAATAACGTGCTATTTTGTAATTAATTTTAAAACAAAAATAAAGACAAAATACGTTTTCTAAAACTAAGCATGCCCTAAAGTTTTTCCTTTTAATACATTAGTATAACTTCAAGATAATTGCCTATATGGGTTCACCCGTTGCAGTTATATTGATCCTTTGATTGTAAATTTAGAAAAGAAAAGAAAAAATGTTGTACGCTGCTAAGAATTGAATAGACATCACACTTCGTCGGATATTTATTAAGTAGCATAGCTTTCCAGCACTGCTATGGTCCAATCCCACCCTGTTGAAGTTAAAAGCCAGCGCGACTGCCAAATGTAGCGGCACTAATTTTTGCACCTTTATGGAGTCTGATTGCAACTACAGAGAAAAAGGGGTGGGTTATCCGTGCCATGTCCCAATGCTACTCATTGTGTTTGTTAGGTTTAAACAAGATCCTGGTCATTTTATGTTCAGTTGATTTTATTTTTGGTATCTATAGTTTATTATTTAGATTTTAATCTTTATAGTATCGCAAACTTGTTTTTTAATTACTAACAGGAATTGAGTTTAGCAAGAGGAGCTAATTTTTCACAATATGGCAAATTATAATTCTAATATTAATTGTAGGAAGAGGCGTCAATATGTAATATTCGACCATGTCTTGAATATGATTGACTCTAGTAAAGAATATTTGTAGATAATCAAAAAGCAAAGTTGATTTTTAGTCATTACAATTAAATATCAGTTCTTCTATTTTTTATTCTAGTCTAATAAATTACTATTTTCCATAAAAGGATTAAGTCTATATTTTTATTGGAAATTGATTCTTGTAATTTAATTTAGTTTATTTTTTGTCAATATGGTTAAAAATTTAATCAAATTAATTTTGATATATTGATAATATAAAAGAGTTTTATACTATTAACTAATCATATATCATTATATATGAGATTTTTGAAGTTGAGTATGAAAGTCAAATATTTTTGTTGATGTGCCAATATATGATGAGATGTTTGTATAAAATACTTTTTCATTGATAATACATCAAAATTAAATTATGAAAATTATAAGAACCAAAATCAAAATTTGATGCACCTATAAAAAGTAAAATTGTATTTAAACCTGTTTGTTATTACAGTTTTAATATTTCATTCATCTAAATATTCACCTATTCTAATTTTGTAATCTCTAATTAATTTTTAACGCAAAAATGGGAACCCATGCAAGCCTATAGGAAAGAGAGCAAGAGACCACATGTCATAACCAAGAATATATACAAAAACAAACAATAACATCATAATCAATCACGAGCAAGAAAGAGCTACTGATTAACTACCAAAACAAAAAGCAAAATAAAGACCTTTATTTGACAATGGCAAGCATATACTGACACTTGACAGGGCCCTGCCCTACACTGCACAGAGATAATTAAAATGCCAAATGTCTTTTGAATTCATGTTGTATATATATTGTATACTAATGTGAGTTTAGATGAGTGTTGAAATATGTGTATATGCTGAGATAAAATTGATAACTTATATATTCATTTGATATTAAATTTCGATGTACAAATCACATATCTAATTTCAATAAGTGGTGGTTTTTTTTTTTTTGTGGTTTTGATGTTGGTATTGAAATTGAATATTGAAAACGAAAAACACATGGAGCCGACGTAAAACTTAGGCACTTGTCGTTCTCCATTGGTTCGAAACTTGCACGATCCATGCTGTGCGTGCACTTGTACCCAATATTACAGGCACCCAGGCCACCAACACTAAATACAGGTTTCGAGAATTTGTTTGCATGTCAGCGTTAACACCTCAGGTTATCTTCTTTCAACTTTCAACTTACGCGGTGGTATTTACTCTGTTTTAATTAGTACTTGGGAATGTTTCCTCTTCTTTGAGGATCGGATTTGTCTTCTTATCACCCAACCAACAACATCTCCTAGGCAATTTTTTTTTTTTATACTTTTCATTTTGTTTTTATCTCAGACCCAGAATCTACCTCCGAAACTTTTAGCCAATAACTATTATGTATAATAAATAATACCTACAGAGGCATTTTAAATGCTTCGACTTAAAAGAGAGAGAGAGCGTTGAAAATAATACATGTTGGAGGCGTAACACACGGTCACATTTTAGAGGACTAAAACTGATTATGAATAAGTATCTTGTCTAGTTTTAATTATAACAATAAAATTTAATTGGTATGCACTGATAGTGTAAAATAATTTTACACTATCAACTAATAGCAACAGGGAAAAGTAAGAAATCATAGTGAGTCCTTTATTATAATGGATGATTATTTATATAAATTGATACTTTTTCATTATTTTTATTGGCTGACAATGTAAAACTGTTTTACACTATCAATGCATTTAAATTAAATTCATAACAATACCTTCTATTATTTAGTAATAACGTATAATCTTTTACATTACCAACAAATTGAATTTAAAATGTATATTTATTAACATAATTAAAGAAGTACAACCTGTCAAAGAATATTCTCGTGGGTGTGCTATCACTATCAGTGTTGTTTCCCAAGTCTTTGAGGGGTTCTTAAGGTCTATAGAAGTATAGGCTTCATGTAAATATGTTTTAATGATTGAGAGGTAATAGATTTCCAGAAGACCGATTGGCGATTCTATTAAACTCGTGACGTTATAATTGACCGACGACTAATAAAAGAGATCGACGTGATTATTTATAATGATCTATTATAAGAGACTTAATATTAGGGACGTATGGTTTTTTCTGTCTCATGCTAAAGGTTGGTCGGATGCATGGTCCTAGAGGTTAGTTGGTTCAGCTTGTTCTCACTAAGCCCTGGGGAAACCGTCATCTAGGACCAACTACTAGTCCTGTCTAAATACATAGCAAATTGACACTAATTTCTTTTTTTTTTTTTAAATTACTTAGCAAGTATAATATCTTAATGTAAAATTTAATTTTTCGTAATTGTTTTTAATAATTAGTTTTGTTAGAACGTAGTTAAACACACTAAGGGTGCATTTGACAAAGGAAAGAAAATTAAAAGAAAGAAATTAAGAGAAAAGAAATTGAGTGGATTATTATTTTCTACAAGTATATTTGAATAAAAAGAAAATAAGAGGAAAGGAAATAGAAGAAGAATTATTTTCTTTTATTTATTTGTGTAAAAAAATGAGAGGAAAGAAAAAGATAATGATATTAAATAATAAATTTATCCTCATATCATCATAAAATGTCATTCTAACCATAAACATAGATTTATATAAAAAATTAGTTGAAACATAGAAATTAATTTAATTTTGTCATAAAAATTAATATCAATTTTTTCTTTTTATATCTCTTTGTCTTTTTATTTTTGTTTTTATTTATTTTTACTCATTGTGGAAGGGAGTATCATATTGTTGGGGGACCAATTTGAACAATGTGCTGCAAGGTTGGGGGCTCGAAGGAGAAGGTTGCTTTTGTATATAGGTACAAGGGTATTATTGAAATGTGGCAAAATTGCGCACTTTTCCCTTTGTTTTCCATCCAATTCAAGAGAGAGAAAAAAATGAGTGGATCCCACAAATTATTTTACACTAAGAAATGTTGTATAATTGATGTATGAAGATCAAAAGGGCATCAATCAATCCAAGATAGTTTGACAACTTTGGCGGGTACCAATGGAAATTGTGA
The DNA here is from genome assembly GCA_031439595.1 of Pterocarpus santalinus. NCBI lineage: Eukaryota > Viridiplantae > Streptophyta > Magnoliopsida > Fabales > Fabaceae > Pterocarpus > Pterocarpus santalinus. The sequence goes on from CM062532.1 coordinate 69,488,629, forward strand.
AATGCATGATACGATGTGGATTGTTTAGATTTTGGACAACGTAACGTTATCTCATGTGATCAAGGATACATGAAACATGGAATAGTGAATTCAATCTCTCTCCCGTCCCATCTTTGTGTCCTTCATCAATGCATTGCATCCCTCTCAAACCCTTATTGTAATGATCAATGACAATCATTAATTGTAATTTAGTCTAAATAATTCCAGTCCTGACTTGTGTTTAGTCCTAGCTTCTTCTTCTTTTTTTGTTTTTTTTGCTTTTAATGATAATTGCAAAGCCTCGACCCACACAAAGAAAAGGGGAGCAACGAAGGCCGAAACCTAGCAAAATATACAGGAGCAAAACAAACAGAAAAACAGCAGCCAAAAAAGCTACTTACATACATGGCAACCCACCATAAGAAACCACCAACCAACCACTAAGCCACAAAACAGAAGAAACCAAGCCAAGCCAAGGGAACAACAACCATAGAAGCAGAACAACCAGCAAACTCCACCAAGAAACAAAATAAAAAGGAACATCGAGATAGCATAAAGAGCCCCAAAACCACAACCAAAAACCAAAACCCAATTTGCCCACACTCCCAAAGTGCAGCCAAACAAATAGCAAGAAGCAAACCACAGCCCCAAAGCCCTGCACTAAAACAAACTAACACGAAACAAAACATAGCCAAAAAGAGACCAAACCAAAAACCAAAGCCGACAAGACACTAGACCAAAAGAGAAAACACAACCAAACTTGAGAAACCAGTAAAAACCAACCTAGCAAGAACCCCAACATTCTAGGTGGGTATGCAAGCCAACTCAATTCACTTAGCCCGGTCTGCAAGATAAATGGGCAGTGAATATGCAGGCCCGCATCTGCCCTGCACAAGCCCACAAGCTTGCAAACCTGTCCGCATCGCAATATTTTTGTTTGCTCTTGCCTTTTTTTTTTCCTTGCAAATTTTAAAAATAAGAATGTTGGGATTCAAACCCAAATCTCCATGACCATAACATGGAGCTATTACCACTAAGCTAGAACTATAAGTTATGATATAAGGCCTTAAACAATTGAATATATCTTAAAAAAAAAAAAATAAGCGGGTTAGCAAGTTGGTCCACTAACTCACAAGTTAAGCAGAGTGGGCCAGAAAACTCGCAAGTTAATGGACTAGGAATGGCTAGTTCTAAGCCATGCAGATTACAGGTTAAATGAACCAACCCATGGATCATGGCCCGTATACTCAGCTTTACCCAACACCAAAGCCATAACACACCTATCAACACAAAACTCAAGAAACCAAGAGAAAGCCCCTAAACCTAACAATAGAACTAACGACAATCACACTTACAAAAGGACCAAAGACAACCACAAAAAGGGCATCACTAAAAGCTCAGAGCTCCTTCACAATCTTTCTCTTGTGCTTCCTTTTCTTCCTAGACATCTTTCTCTTCTACTTCTTTTTCTTCCTGGACCTTAGTTCCTTTTCGGCTCTCTTGTTGATCTTGGCAAGGGCTTTTAGCATACCATCTTCATCTTCTGAGCAAAAACCCATTTGCTTCGCTATAGCCCAGGAATTTTTTGCTTCATTCATCTTATCCATGGACTCATCATCACCTTCTAGGATGCTCTCTCCTCCACCTTTGGCATCTTCATGGGTGAAACTTGGGGGCTTCTAACTATCCTCAAGTTTACTATGTTCAACTACATTTTCCTTCACAGCTAAACTATCGATTGAGACATTGCAACACTTTTGTACCTCATTGGATAGTCTCAGGCCACTCTCAGCGCTAAGGTTCTTTTGGCTCCCCTTATGTTCAGTCCTAGTTATTTCTATTTCTACACACATTCCATTAGTTTCATATATCCATGGCAAGCAATTTTCTAGCTCAAACTAAAAAAAATGTTATTGTATTCATATATTAAATTAAGGTAATGAGTTAGAGACTCAAATTCCTATTATAATTAATTAAATTAAGATAATGATTGAAGTCATTGTTAATCAATCAATTAATTAAGGTGGTTGCTCAGGTGCAAATTTGAAAAAATCTGCCAAATCTGCACCTTGTTGATCTCACATAAAAGTATAGGAATTGGTAAGAAAATGGTGGACCTCGCACTGGTGGACCCCATATAGTCCACACTCTTATGTCTCTATTAGCATGGTGTAGATTTTTTTAAATTTGCACCAAAGAATCACCCATTAATTAATTGAATTGTTGCTTGCATACTAATTTCATATTTGACATGAAAGAAAGAGAAAAGGAGATGAGCAAGTGCATGCAGCTGATACTTAATTAAGGCAAGGAACTAGTGCTAAGAGCGAGTATGATAGACAAGAAATCATTAGTCTCATTCTCTATCTCTCAATTTATATTTTGACAATTGTATTATTATATAATGGGTTTAAGATTTTGATATTTTAATAATATAAAATTATTTTATATTATCATTTAATTATATATTTTATTATATTAGAAAAGTATATTTGATTCTCACACTTATAGCTTTAAAAATCATGTATATAAATTTAATTGGACGATTGTTGGTATATCAAAATTAAATTCATAATAATATCACATATAATTCCTTTTTAATTAACATTTTAAAATTATTTATATATTATACATGACAAATTATTATCGAAGAAACAAGAAATGAGAAAAGTGAAGAATTTTGTTTAATTTGACAACTACAAGACAACAACTGGAGAGGGATCAGAAGAGAGGCAACGATTCATGTTTCTTGATTCTTGATTCCATCCATTTTTTTTTATCTTCCATTTTATTTTTATTGTGTTTGCAATTGCATTGTTGGATGGGATGGGTTTTTAGATGGAAGGGAGTGGCAAAAGAATCTCAGAGGCGTCGGTATGTTGTGTCCCACTGACGCCATTACCGTTCCATCATACATCATTGTGGGACTTTGGACTTCGCAGGTGGCAACCGCACCTTGCCTGCCACCCAAATCTTTGTCCCTACACTGCTTCTACGCTTTTACACGTCAAAAAACAATACAGTAGACGTACACTTATTCTTCATAAATTATACAATTAACATATAAGGATATATTTGTAACTTAAAATTTTAGAGAGGAAGAAAATGAAGGAAAAAATTTAAAAAATAATTATGAATCTATTTTATTCTTTAAATTTTTTTTTTCTTCAAAATCTCTACTCACAAATATATTCTAAAAGTCCAAGTGTTACTCATTTTCTTTTCTATTATTTTTGTTCCAGTTTTATGTGAAATATATAATTGGCAGGTTGAGTATGAAATGCTCGCCCCACAAAGGGAGATCAGATCTGCCGTTTGAACGAAGGATTTTAAAATTTAATTGGAATAAGACATTTTTGCTTTATGTATCATCAACTGTGTATTGTTGTAATTATAATTATACTACTAAAATTACAATTAAAGTTAGAAACTGGAGGGCGAAACTCCATATGTACGCAGAGGCCATACGTATGCATATGCTCGGTAGTGGGCTCCACCCTTCTACCAGGTCACAACCAAACCTTACGCAATATCTTGCGTACACAACTCACACTTACATAGAAAATTAACACCTTCCAAAAATATATAACCAAATTAAATATATACAAATATATATTAAAATTACTCAAACTACTGGACCTTAGCAGTAGGCTGCGGAAAGTAAATTCTATCACATAGATTACAATTTTAGAATTATTTGTTATTGAAGAGATATTTTTCTTTACTTTATGGGTTTAACAATTATTTATTTTAAATGTTTTAATAATTTAAGAAAACTTTTGTTTATTTTCTCATATGTCCGTCCCAGTCTAAAATTCTAAATTTACAAGTTAGATTTCTTTTCGGTATGTGTTTTTTGGTTTTATGCAATTTATTTAATTATTATTTTTTTTTATTTCCAGCACTTGCTATATATTTGTTTTAAAAACTTATCACTTTTTCATTTTAGAGAATTTAAATTTTTGAATAAATATACTTTCTATCAAGTGAGAGAAATGTTTAATTGTAAGAGTGAAGGAGTAAATCTTAACTATTAAATTTAATATGAATAGTTAAGATTAAAACATATAATCAAATGACTTTTTTAAGTGATCATATGACATTTAAACAACTTTAAATTTTAATCATCTATATACAATTATACAACCTGTATTTACTTTTCTTACTACCAAAATAAATCACTCATCCCATGAAGAGCCGAGCATGGATTGGTTCATTAGAAGAACCAAACCAAACTGAACATTAAATGTAAATTTAGTTCAGTTTTTGGAGCCAAATTAGTTGAAGTCACTCATACCAGTTCAAAACCAGTTCTAAATCGGTTCAAAACCAAGTGGATCCCAAGAAGAAAAAAATCTAAAATAATTGAATCCAAGCTAAGGTTTTCACCAACTTGTCCCAAACCTATCTCAGGGAAGTTGTTTCTTGCCTATTCCTTCCTTACTTTATAATTGAACTACACCCATCCTCTTCACTGTAGATGATTATTTTTTCACTACAGAAGATAATACACAGCAAAAAAAACTTGATGTTGCGTTAAAGGAAACAGAGGAACGTATGTTGAGTTGGAGGAAATAGAGGAACGTGTGAGGAAGTGGGAGGAACCATCAACTTTGAGAAGTCTTGTGAATTTCATGTAGTTTTTATTACTTGGTGGCTTCTTTTGCCTGCTTCGAATGGGGAATGGAGGTTAGCGAGAAGATTGGGGATTGGGGGTTAAGGAGAAAGATGATATGATTATATAACTAGTTTTATTGGTTCAAGTAACCTTAACCGATAAAACCAATTCAATTTTAAATCATTTTTAATAAAACCGATTTTAATGGATTAATTTGGTTCAGTTCAAGGTTTGGTTTGGTTTTGTGATTTTTTTGGACAGCTCTACTTTCATGTAATGCGCCCTAACATTGTTACACCACTTAAAAGAGAGAGAGAGAGAGAGATATGTTTTTACAAGTTCAACTCATTTATAAACAAAAGTTATACAATCTTTTCATAAAACACTTTCTTAAAATTTGAAGTTACGTCCACTTCTAAAGGGTCAAAATTGCTTTCCTTTTTAGCTCATCCTTTATGGGCAACTGATTCATTAACATGTAATTAGTTTAAAGGATGGGCATATAGCCGGAAAAGTGGAAGCCGATCGGTAATTAATGCTGAAACTAACTCCTGATATCACATGGAATTATGATATTTGAACTTAAGTTATTTTGATTTTTTTTGTCAATTTACTCAAATCTAATATTGGATGAGGTGTGTGATTTAGATTAAATGGAATCTATACTATATCTAATGGTAGATAGAAGTAAATTGACACGAAAACCAAAAATACTTAAGTTCAAATAGTTCACATTAGAAACACATCATGCTTTTCAGTTTGTGGTCCATTTGTTTCTCATCATTATAAATGGCTCATAATTACTTCCAGCAGCTCCAAAATTTTTTGCCTTACTTGCCTTGGTCGCGTATCTTATTATTATTCAAGCTACTCATCGCATCCCAATTGTTGAAGAGCCAATGTTCGTTTGCGTGATACTAACCTCACAATTTCTTTGCTTTGCAATTCAAACGTTACGGTTGGGTTTTGTTCAGAAAAGATAAAAGAACATTCATGATTATACTCACCATTTATAAAATAAATTTAATTTAAATACACTGATAGTGTAAAATAATTTTATATTATTAGCCAATAGAAATAGTGAAAAGTGCCAATTCATACAAATAACTATCCATTATAATGAGGGATTTGTTATGATTTCTCAATTTTTCCTATTTCTATTAGTTGACAGTATAAAATTATTTTACACTGTCAATACATACCAATTAAACTTTTATAAAATTCTTCAGTTATACAAATTCTTCACAGTTCTTTCTTTTGGCCAATGAAAAATTATTGAAAAAATAATCAAATCTCGTAATAGAAAAAACTTATACGTACATTTAACAAAATTGTAAATATATTAAACCAATTAAAATCAAATCATAAACTAAAAAAACTTTAAGAATGCTATATATAAGTGTATATTCTTTAAAAATGTAGGTTACTTTGCGGCTAGTATGAACGAATTAAATGGACCAGAAAAATAAAAATTCAATCTACGTGATTTTGTTGGGAAAAAAAAAAAAACTTCACCGACAAGTTTTGACCCCTTTTTATTTTCTAACATTATCTAAGAGCAAATTTCTCACACTGTTTTGAGTCATTCTGAATATGATCTTTTTGTAAAATGTGTTGGAACTTGGAAGTTCTCCTAATCACCAATTCTTATCAGTTTATCACTATTACAACCACTTGAAAACGCTACATCATCATGTCAAAACACAATGAAACACGCATGTTTTGTTGAAACACGAGCAACTTCCGACTTTATCGTGTCTGATTTTGGATGAAAGGAACACAGCTAGATGTGGTCACCAACAAAGTCAAAATGTAGATCAGTAGCTAATTTCATCTGAAACTTATAACAGTTTTTATTTAAACTTTGCGCTAAATATCAAGAGGGTTCATACACTAATGGTAGAGTCAAGGACGATAACGATGGTAATTTGTCCTATCTTGGCTTAATTTCTTTGGCAGTAAGCCACAACTACACGGTAGTATTTTGGTGATGCATCAATGTGTCCTCTTGAAAAAGGGTTATGTTATTTGTACATACCTAAAATCTCAACACTCCAACACCCTCTCTCAGCTTTTTCTCTTTCCATCAATCATTTCACTCTTTTCACTTTCTTTTACAATTTTTTTTTCTCCTTTCTATCTCTGGGTATCCAAAGTGTCTACCTACCCCAGTGGTACAAAAAATATTTCTCCTTGAAAAACTATAGTCTTGTCTTAACTCGAGTTCAGAAGACTCTACTACAATTTTGGTGTTGGAACAAAAATTGAGCGAATCCAATAACATTTGGAGAAAATTAAGTCCAATAAAGACTACATAGTATTATTAAGATTATAAAACATATTTCATCATCATACATAAGCTCTACTTTTCAATGTACAGCCGCAAGCACACTATAGCATTTGACTATTTTGCAACTGGAAGGAGCATATTGAGTGCCGTGTTCAATCTTAATTCATTTTTAATCTGCGTTACTACCAAGAGTGTCAGCATTCAGCCAGAATCGAGGAAACAGAACAATAAATGTCATTGCGTTCATTGGCACCCCCAAAACCAAAAAAGACTTGTTATCAGCTCAAAGGCCCTCAAAGAACCGAATGTGGTCTTCAAATGTCTCTCCATGTCTTATTTTGCTCACCGATCCATCTTCCTCAACCTAAAACATTTTACAAGATAATATATTATTCTTCATAAACTATAACAAATCATAGAAAAAGTCAATATTTTTCTTGTAAATCTAATAATACCATTGCCAACAAGACATGAGCTATCCAATGCTTTAACTTTCATGTATTAATTGTTGCAAACAATTGTTCTTATTTTTTCTAATTTATTCTTACAATATACAAGTAAAACTACTTCAAATGATTTTACTTAAGGCCTAAGAAAATATTAAGAGAAAGCATTAAAAAAGATCTTACTATTTTACTAATAAAACGCTTTTTTTTTTTTTTTTTTATCAAAATGCATTTTCCTCTGAAAATTACTCTGCTGTAGAGAAGCCTGCCCCATAAGATTAGCAAATGAAAATAAGAAAAAAGGCATTTCCATACCCAATATTCAGGAGGTCGCATCTTTAGATTGTAAGTTGATGCCATGCTCATGCAGTAAGCACCAGCATCATGAACAACCAGACCAGCACCCTGCAAGTGAAACTCAGTTTAGACGGTACAAATAAGTTGGCATCGTTGTTATAATCATCTTAGTTTTGCAGTGGTTATGCGAGTATATAATTTATGCAACTATTAAATATAGGATTCATGCATTATATCACCTTGTGTGGAGTTGGGAGTTCTCTTCCTTTTCCTAAGAAATCTGCAGACTCACAGACAGGTCCAACCACATCAAAGGTTGATATCTCAGCATCTGCTGGGCCAGGGGAAACCAGCTCTATATGCTGCAAACAAACAATGAGATGTCAATAAACATTCATGGAAAAGAAAATAGGCGCAACCAAGTTGCATTGGGGTAGCATCAGTAACCATATTGATCTTCAGCTCTATAAACTACCAAGCAGTTTATTATGAATGCATTTTAAATCTTTTGATGCCAGCTTTAAATGCTGTGTCAAATCCAACTGAATTTGTTTTTAAACCTGCTTTCCCACCAAGAGTGTCATGATTCTACAAGAATTGAAGAAATAGAACAAACAATATAAGTATGTCCTCTGGCCAGGAGAGATCCAACCCCCCAAAATATACAAGATTGTTTGTAATTTTTGCAAAAGAATGCAGGTTGTGACATCTCCAACAAACCATAATATATTAATATGTTAAGTTTTTATAGTACATCATATGTTAGTTGAAAGCACATGCACTTAGGGTCTAGAACTTTTTATTAGTCTCCAAATTATCCTTAGAGGAAGGAGAAAGCCATCAGACACAAAATTCTAATGAATAAAACAATGTGTTATACATTTGATGATAAGTCATACAAGACTAGATTTCTCGAACAATTACCTGGTAAGCATCATACAGACTTGGGCGGATAAGTTCGGACATGCTTCCATCAATTACAATAAAGTTCTTAGACCCATTAGTTTTGACACCTGTCACCCGGTTAACTAAACAAGAGGTGTTTGCAATAAGTGATCTCCCTGGTTCAATGATGAGATTGAGATCACGGGAAAGAACAAGCTCCCGTACCTATTCGAACCATGAAAACATAAGTATTGAATTAGAGGGACACTTTGAGGTGCACAATTAAATACTAATATACTACAACATATTCAAAGATAAAGGAGGCTTAAAAGATGTATAATTCGTAAATTCTGTGAGCTTAATTGGCAATGTTAAGAAGAACAGATGCTCCTCATCTATGATTTGTAACATACACAAACATGAATATGCAAACACCTTTTTTCACAGTATACATTTCAACTTAAATAAATGCCACACATATTCTAAAGTTAAATGCATGAGATATTACCAAATCAATGCAATGAACATGAACTGCTTATTTGTCACATATAATTCATCCAGGACCTAAGTTATCAGCATTTGCAATAACTGAAAGGTCCCATAATTAATTTTAAGGAAATTCATCATGACTCATGCATGAAAACTTCTATCCCTATTAAAGGGCATAACCGGTAAGATCACAATTGACAACTGACATCTAGTAACTTAAATATGACACATTCTGTCCTTAGCATTATTGTGCCTTTCATCGGCTTAACCTATTTTCAAATAAGGGAACACGTCTCTAGTCCCTTATACTGTAACAGTATACAATTATTAAAGTTATACTAATGGAACAGTTTTCTGAGGGCTTATTTTCCACATGTTCCTGCATGTCACAGAATGCTGCATTTTAATTATATAATATTGAGAATGACCATTCATCAGTCACCAGTGATATTCCTAATTATTCTTATAAGGAATTGCAAACTTAATGACATATAATATGAAAAACAATCCGCGAGATATAGGTACAGTCCTCACAGTATCAATGAGATCTCTTGGTGTAGGAAGGATAGCATCAGAATGATAATAATCTATCCCAAGTCCACCGCCAATATTTAAATGATTAACTTCAAAACCTTGAGCTCGGATTTGGTCAATGTAGTTGATCATAATAACGGCAGCATCCCTGAAAATGTCTACCTGGGAAAAAAAAATGTTTTTAACAATTATATCTAGATCGAGATTAAGAATCATACATATAAGTATAACAGTGCAAATTTAACTAGGAAAGCACAAATGCATAACAAAGGAAGAAAAAAATAGATAGAAGAAAAGTATACCTAAAAGTAGAAAAGCAAAAGAAAAGGAAGAAAGATAATTTCTGGATATACCTTGGTAATTGTTGACCCAAGATGGCAGTGGGCACCTACAAGCTTTAACTCATTAGGGTGCTCCTTTATAGCATCTAAAAACCACTGCAGCTTCTCATTTCTAATGCCGAATTTAGAGTTCTTATTCCCAGTGGCAACATAAGGATGGACCTAAGCACAAAAAGCAAAACTTTTTTAGATATTTTATGAATGATCAACATAATATTAACCATACAGATGTGAGCTAGAAATTTAGAGATTTCAAGTTGGGCGAACAGTGATGTTATGCACATAGCTGTCAATCACAACAAATAAATAATGTTTTGGTGACAATGGAGGTGAAAGAAGCAAGACGGTGGAAACTTCTGTAACTAGCGAAATGGAGGATTTCGCCATGTCAGTGGAAGGGAAATATCATTGGAATCGAAAAATGTCATTCCTTTTGAATGTTGCAGATCGTTAAAATTACTGCCAAAGTTGCTTCCAACCAAATGCCCCTACTAATGCATGAAAGAGAACCTACATGACTCCTAGAAAATTATTTCAACACATCAATCCCATTAGCTAAAATATGATTTTAGTCAAAAAATCAAACATTTATTTAGTTCTTTGGGAGCCTTCATTGTATCTATCTTCACCTCACTTGTGTATCCACCAGTCATAATTGAATAGTAAATTCAACATCTCGTCTGTAAAAATAGCTAAAGGCCTTAAGTAAACTACAAACAGCACGTGACAAACCTTGCAACTCATTGAGTAAACAATAATATATATACCTGCGGATCCACATCAGGGTTGATCCTAAGTAAAACATTGACCCTCTTTCCAGCAATTCTTGCAGCCGCCACAATGTTCTCCAAGTCAAACTCACTGTCAATGTTGATAAACACACCTTCTTGTGCAGCCAAGACCAAATCCTCCAATATCTTCCCATTCCCATTAAAGATACACCTATTTATCCACGAATATAAACAATCAACAGTTACATAAAAAATGGCAAACTACAAAAATTGAACCAAAAGCAATGCAAGTTCATCCAACCTTGTGGGATCAAAACCGGCACGAAGAGCAAGCCTAAGCTCGTTCCCACTAACAAGCACAGCACCACAACCAAGGTGCCTCAAATGCTCCAGAATCTTCAAGTTATTGTTGGCCTTGATGGCATAACCAATGATAGAGTTCAACCCTTCCAATGCATCTCTATAGGCCTCAACGTTTCTAGTGATCTGGGGCTTGCTGTACAAGTAGAAGGGTCTCTTCTCAACAGATTCCATGATCTCTTGCACCTTAGTTCCTTCACAGTAGAGGTACCCATCATCGGATTTGGTGAAACAGTGCTTGAAATGGGTCTTCTTCTTGGGGTCCTCTACAGGGGTCTTCGCAGTGTTCTGGGAGAGAACAGCTCTCAGAACAAGGGGTTTGATGGAAGCTTTGAGGGGTAGAACTAGGTTTTGGGGTAATGGCTTCTGGGTAAAGGAGTGGTTGAAGGTTTTGTGAATGGAAGGAGAGTGGGAAAGGAGGTGTGTGCCGGACATGGCAGTGTCTGCTGTATTTGCCGAGGAGACAACGCTGGGAAGTGGGAACTAAGCTGCGACAGCGTAGGTTGTAACCCTTACTAAGGTTGTAAAGTTTGACTATAGTTCAGGCTTCATGGGCCCCTTTTCTGTTGGTGTGGCCCATAATAAAGCCCATAAGGGTCCCACTATGTGGTTGACCCAGTGTAGTAGGGTGAAATGCATGCTGCCCAGGTTCATTGGGTTACATAAGTGATTGGGAAGGCCCAATTCATGTCAGCCCATTCGAGTCATGATCTTTAATCGGATTAACGATGGGCTTCCAACTTTGTTTTTGCATTTCTTGAATAAAATAACATAAATGGACGGGACAGAATCGAAGGAAGAGAAATGAAATACGAAAAAGTGAACGAAATTATTTTATTTATATTTATACTTATATTAAAAGAGATACAAATTTCATTTTGCAATTCTATCCAATTGAATGAATTGATCGTTGCACACGTTGAAATGTGTATTTCCTCAATTTTAAAATAATATTCATTTTAGAATTTTAACAAAGTATTAATTATTTTAAACTAATTTATCTATGTCTTTATTAACGGAAATTATTTCTCTCTCTCTCTCATCACTTTTTCCATTAGCCTGTTATATAATGTGACCCTTCATTAAGTCATAAAGCGATTTAATTTTTCGTAATTCATTTTTTTGAATGTCTCAAAACTATTAAATTATTTTCTTAATTCTTATGCCATTATTTTAAATTATTATTATTATAAAATAGGGGAAGTAAGAGTGTGTTTATTTGAGATTTTTTTGGTAAAAAATTATTTTTTTATTGAAAAAATCAGTTTTTATATGTTTGGATAATTTTTTAAAAATAATTGAATTCTAAAAAAAATTATTTTTAATTTTTTTTGAAGAAACTGAAAAGAATAATTTCTAAAAAAAATTAATTTTTAATTTTTTAATTATATATAAAATTTAAATTTTAAAATTATTTTTTTTAAAAGTTGAAACAAATGCTATTGAGGACAAGAGGGTGATTTAGTGTTTGAAGGTATCAAACATTTAAATATTTAGGTAACTAGGTGGGCCAAAAGAATGGGATTATAGGGTTACATATATTTTTGTTCCTTAAATGAACTTCTATTATGGATGAGACCAAAGCTTAGTAGCAAGATAGTTGTCCTGTAATAGCACATGTAATGAGTTTGATCTCTATCGATCCCTCCCTCCCATCCCTCGAACATCCCCCTGGACAAATTATAAAAATGTGTAAGATTGATTTTACTTCAATTGTTAAATTTATTCTTTGAAAAAGTGTTTTCACGTGTTTGAATCCTTACATTTTCAAGCTTAAGCAACTATTAAATTTGAACTTACTTATCATATATTTGAGGTATTTTTTAGAATAAGAAAAAATTTGCTTTATATATTAGACAGTTAATTGTAGTTTATCTCCTGTATTATAGGCTATGTGCACTTCACCTTCTATATTTTAAAACAGTGTATTCCGATGACCTTTATTTTTGTAAATGTGCAATTTATCTCCAATAAATGCATTATATTCTTCTGAATTTTTGGTCATATGTAAATAAATCCTCTAAACTTTCCTAAATATGCAATTCGACACCCTAAATGTGTAATATTTGTTTATAATTGATGAAAAAATCAACAGAAACACCAAAGTATATATTTGCAAAAATACAGGTAATTTGAATGTACATTTTAAAAATATAGAAGGTAAAATACATTTAACCTATAATACTGGGGATAAAGTGCAATTAATCCTATATTAGATTTAAAATTTAAATAAGAGGCCTGCACAAGCTACATATAAGATATTTCTTTCTTTGATGAGAAGACATGTCTTTATACTTCCGTATTTTCGCGTCTTTTTAATGTAATTTCTTTAAAGAAAAAAGCAATCATAAACTCATCATGATTTTATTAACTTTATCTACAATTTTGAAGAAAAATGCCAAGGTATCCTGGTGATAAATGTCAATTATCTTGGTCCGCACATTGGGTGCTAATTTTATTAAGTGTGCAATGATCATGATTAAGACAAACAAGGCAACATGTAACTTTTTATTAGATGGGAAATAGAAGCCATTGTCGATGAAAAGAAAAAGACTAAGGACTGACAAAAAGACGGGATAATTCTTGACATTATTAGACAATTGCATTTGCACATATAAAGGTTTATTACTTTCTGCACATGGTGAAACATGCAGATACGATTAGTTGATAGCGATATTGTCCGTATGGAACTTAGAATAAGAATTCTCAGGACAAGTTTAAGCCTCAAGGAATTGTCGTTAACCGAATACAAGGGAAGTGTGGTAATGTAATGCCTGTCCCTTTAACTTGAGAAAGACTTAAAACAAATGTCGAAGGAAAATATAGGAACCATGTTACCCAACAAATAGCAATAAAATATCCTTGAAAGGTGCTTCACAAGGTAGTGGTCCTAGACGTAGATGTTTGCCAAAACTAGCAATGCATAATACACAGTCAACAGTTTATATTGTGGTCGTTGGCCAAGACTAGACTAGCTCTTTAATTTAGGCAAGTTGACTGATACGAAGAAAGGGGCTTTTTTTCCCTCTCCCAGTGACCCTTTTTCACCGCCCTTTTTTCATTCTTTGCTTAAAGATGAAGAAGAGCTGTGTTTAGGCTTCAAGTACTACTAGGTTACTTTTTTTTTATCCTTATTGGTTTGTCCCATTTGAAATACCTATAAAATTAATTCTCATTTAATTGTAGCAACACAAAGATTATATAATTTATTCCAAAGAGTTATCTCTTTAAAATTTGAACTAACGTGCTCCTTTTAGGGATTCAAAATTACTTATATCCTCAATTAACTTTTTATAGGTTACTAGACTACCTTTAACTTCTTTTATTATTACATTGTTTCCTCCTTTCCTATAAGCAATTCAAACATTTTAGAGTTGAATGTTCAGAACAAAAAATAGGAAGCTTATAATGCGAATTTATTCTATGCATGATTCTGTGAACGCCTCCCCTTTTTACCATGTTGCATAATGAAAGCTTTTTTTTTCTTTTAATTTTTTTCTGAAGCTAATTCAATGATAAGAAATTCTGAAGGATTCATCAAAGTGTTATATGTAACCTTGATAAGAGCTGTTGCTTTTAATTGCAATGCCATGTTTTATCTTTCAACATCACTTAATACGTAAGGAATCATGACAACACAACCACTCAAAGCTTCCGGGGTTATCTCCGAAACCAATAGCCTCAATTGTACACATCAGATATCTCAATCGATGGCAATTGTTAGATGAGACCGGGGACCAAAGATGGCCATCATGTTGTGTTTCCTAGATGCATGTGCCACATGATCCCCTAAACTTTTTCTTTGAATTCCTTGGGGCCCTTGGCAACACATGGCAATGTCAAATGGCCCTACAAAAACTGCACTGCAAGTGTCTATGTCCATCTACGCTGAGGAGTGCAATCCCTGCATCTTGCATTGCACTTCCACACACGAGTTGGCCCCGGTTACCCCTAGTTGCTTGCTGGTTGAGTCATTGTCTTGTTTGTTGTCTTTATGTCTGTGCCTCTCTAAGACCTTTTGAACTCAAAACACACCAGTTACTCTCAAGACAGGCCATGAACATTTGTGTCTCATAATCGGTCCCATTCTTAATTATTCTTAACGCTTAGCAACATTTAAGTTGGACCATAGTCCTGTACATTGCCCCCATCAAGTCGTGCACTTTGTTCTATATTTATCTCTTAATTTAGTGGTTTTGTCATTCGTGCAATTGTGTTTAATACTTTACTTGGCCAAATTAACACAAAAGGGATGGGAATGAATGACTCTAAAGGCCAGTTAAATGTGAAAATTAGTTGGCATTGAATAACAAGTTCAGAAGCGGCTACTTACAACTTATAGAAAATCAAGAGTTCCACATGGTAACAAACTAGTTTCACATATTCAGGTCAATCCCAGTAATTTACACAAGAAATAAAAATAAAAAATATTAAAAAAAAAAAAAAGAAACAGAAAAGTAATAGTCGAAAGCAGCTTCTTCCACCTCCAAAATTCTGCATGATCTCATCTTCCGTGCACGTGAAGTAAATTCAGCTACCTTGACATGTCATAATCTTGAGGGTAAGCGAGCTGCTGTTCCATCTTCCAGCTCAGCTTGGAGGCAACGCCTTCATGACAGGGAACGTATTCCTGTGAAGCATAAAACTCCAAAACATTTCATTTTCCTTTCATATTACACAACTGCATAATTTTGCAGAAGAAAATTACAATTGATTTGAAAGGCTTGGTAACATAAATGTGCTCAAGACTTTCTAAGCAAACCAAAGAAACTGGATTTCATAAAAGGATAATTGCTTCATATTTTGAAGGGCTCGGTGACATAAATTTGCTGACAAGATGCAAATGCATGCAGTTTTTGAGAGGACATGTTACCTCCAATTTCTTCACTAGCTCTTTTGCTGTTGGTGCTGACACAATTATGTGGCGGGCATTTGGACTAATAAACCCCTCTTCCACAGCTTTGTCAATAAATGACAGCAAGGAATTGAAGTATCCATCAACATTTACCAATCCCACCTACAATTTTGGAATTTTCAAGCCAGATTAGGCTGCGAGCACAAGGCAACACCATGGACATGAACTAATCAATACTAATTTGGACAAGTCAATTACCGGCTTGTCATGAATCCCAAGTTGAGCCCAGGTTATGACTTCAAGAAGCTCCTCCAGAGTCCCATAACCGCCTGCATGTAAATTGCATGAATTTCTTCATGAATTGAACACTCTAACATTTGATAGAACATCCATGATTGAGATGATAACAAGAAAAGCAAAATCAAATTGAATACTTTTACTTACAGTGCCTCAGACCCTGCTAGTAGGATTGAGTGCATGTAGTTATTTTTATCCCATTGAATAGGATTAGCTAATCTATATATGTTGAGTGCATTTAGTAATTTTTAGTACTGCCAGCTTCGTGTTCAAATGCAATTTTGGTTCTGGTAGTGTCAAGGGATAGTTTTCATTAGAGGCCATAAATTGATTTTGTCTTCATGCATGCCCTCCCTCCTGGGGAATCCACTTTCATACGAGGGATTCCAAGATAGACTGAATGACAACTATTGTCTTTGCATGCCTCTTTCTCTCTCTCTCACTAATTTTCAGTGCTCAATTACTCAGGATGATAACAACTAGCAGTACAAATCAACGGTCTTTGAAAAGGCCAAAAGGGCAAAGCATTATTCCATGTCAGGTGCAGGTGCTAGTTGGAAACGTGATCTCGTGAAATTTCTTTTGCTTTTACTTCCCCTCCCTATCAAATGAAGCAAGTTTAGTACAATCACGTCACGGTTCAAACGAAAGTATAGGAAAAGAAATGGTATTCAACCTGAACCAGAACCAGAACCACAGTTGCTCAGAGCCGCACAAGCCTAATAATGTTTCAGTCTAAGATGTTAACGGGTCAGGTAAGGTCAATATCATTATCAGCTACCCTTTGGAAGGGTTGCTCTCCAATCATAGCATTGGGATGTGTGAAGGAAGTTTGAGTTTTGTGGCTCGGGAGTTCACCCTCACACACTTGGTTTTGGAGCACGCAAGATGGTTTGAGATTCTTGTCAAAATTACGAAATTCATGCCCCACTTGTGTATCCTCAATGCCTGACAATGTTTGCTAAGTGGAGAGGACTAGTCAACATTATCCATTTACGTGTGACTTTTCCCAAATCATTCACACAAATACTTAGTTAATACCTTGTCAAGCAAGGTCCATGATTAGGCGTGTTAAACATTTTAATAAGGTAGAGCCAAAAAGGTTCAGCAAAGAAAAATGCCAAAGCTTGTGTCAGCAAGAGATACTTGGGTAACAATCCCGGGATTCCCTTAAAAAGTTTAGGAGACTTTTGTAGATAAAACCATTCTGTTTTAAAAGCAAGCCAATTAAGTAGCAACGAGAGAAAACAATAGGAAATTCCTTTTGTTTAATTATTCTCCAAAGAATCAAACACTGAGATATGGTCATTACTACACGCTATAACTAGAAAAGCTTAAAGCACCCCATGGTTCTATACATTTCTACTTTTCGTTAGTATGCCTCTGGTTCTAATGCAACCAAAATATTTGCAGGCTAACCTGGTAAGGCAATAAAGGCATCTGAATGCTTTGCCATTTCAGCCTTCCTTTGGTGCATATCTGCTACAGCTTTCACTTCTCCCACCGTTTCACCAGTTATCTGCAAAAGGGTATCAACGCATAGGAGAATGAACAAAACAAAGCAATTAGGTAACATTGAGAGTTGCAGAAATGGTAACATGATGCATTTAACCTAGCTGTGTATTATATATAGACATTAATTTATAACAGAAAATAATGAAAATTAATAATAATAATAATAATAATAATAATTTTTTTGATAAATTATTATTAATAATAATAATAATAAAGGGCCATTGGAAAAACTCTTGCCCCAGTACATTACAGTACTTGTGCCAGATATTTTATTGTATATTCGTGCATTGGCAGAAAGAAAACAACCTTTAACAGCAGACTCTAAAATACCAAGCTTTGACATTGATTAGAAGTCTATGAACCCCGAGGGGAATGAAGCCTTAACCGAAAAAGAATAGCATATTATACAGAACAAGAACAGGACCATAAAAGAACAAACTTTAAGAGCAAATAAAATATGAAATACAATAACTAGCAATACTTTGTTAGGAGAAGGAGAAAAAAAGAAGCTCAAGGTTTTTCTCCTGGGTGAAGCAGACATACCTCTCGAGGCATGAGCGTCTTGGGAATAACTCTGCAGGAGACAATAAGACGACAAATTAAACATAGTGTCAATGGAGGAAGTGACCAAAAAAAAAAAGCACAGTGGTTACTCATTGACTCTCATTTCTTGTTCTTCTCTTTTACCCAACATTGTTGGGGGGAAAAAAGAGAAAGAGGAAATGAGAAAAAGAAAACATAAGGGCGAAAAAAAAAAGAGAAAAAGAGTGTTACTTACCCAATGACATGCCTACCACCATCATGAACAGCTTGTGAAACCAAACCCATTAGGCCAATGCTTCCACCTCCATACACCAGATCGATGTTCCTTGAGACCTTCAGAGACCATTAACAATAATATAATCAGCAATTCAGCATGGAAAGACTAAATAAATAAAAGCAAACAATGGTGGCTATGATAGTTTATGATGTCAATAAAATAAAATAAAAAATGAATAAAGTACTGTGAATAATGACCCATCTGGAAAACGATCCCATGAGAGTACATTTCTGTCTGTTTGAAATGCAATTATTCAAAGGACTAGAGCAAAAGGAAAAAAAGCACTGAATAATGATTCTTCAACGCCCCCTTAGCAGATGGCATTTGTAAGTCCGTACACCTGTTCTGTTCAGACTATACTGAGCTAGAAAAGCTCAAGAGAGAAACAAAAATGGAGGCTTCAAGCTCTAGAGTTGACCAAAAAAATAAAGAGCTCTGAGAACCCAAAGGTAGCAACAGATATCCAAACACACACAAGAAAAACTATGTAAAATTTTGCACTTGCAGAGTATCTTTGGGCTTGTTGTTTATGATGAAGAAACAGCATTTTTTTCATACAAACTCAACCATGAAAAACAAAAGTTATTGTGCTCAAGGGAATCAACATGAATTTCGATCTACAAACAGTCAAAGACCATGAACATGAACAAGTTACAAACATGTTATGAACTCAGTGGCCTTACCCAACCGAAAACTCACACATTGGAAGCAGAATATTCAAGACATGTCATATCATAAATTTTTTGTGATGGCTAAAACTCAGTGTCTTTTGTGCATTTCAAGGAAAACAACAGATACTGAAATAACGAAGATACTAAGAGCAAAAGGGTGCTGTGGAATGAAAAAGCAAAAAAAAAGGAGCAAAGGAAAACATGGTGCATGAAAGGGAAGACATGAATTAATATATAGTATAGTATAGTATACCAATTCGTTGCCAAGCTGAATGGCAGCATCTTGATAGCTACTCTTCTTGCCGGGGCTACTTCCACAGAACACACAAATCCTCTTGAACTTTGAATGCCTTATCTCGCTGCGTGTCTCCATTTGTTTGTTGTGACTTGTAAGCTAGCTAGCTAGTTATAGTTAATTAGAATCACTTTCACACACACAAACACCCACAAACTCTGTTATCTCTCACTCACTCTGCTTCTCAAATACAAGAATATGAATCTCCCTCCAAATCCTATTCTAAGGGCTAGTGTGATGGAAAAATACAAAGCAAAGCATCAACTAGAAACTACAAATACTAGACAACACTCACTCTATAATATATAGGGTACTGTGTATGAATTTTGCTATACTAGCTTTGCTTGCTTCACTACTACTCCTCCCAAACCTCATGCCTTTATATAAACTCCATTGGCCGTCGCACGTGACTTGCTTAGCACGCGTGGACTACTATTGTTGCAGTCCCAACCTATATAAAACATATAGTTTCTTTTAAATAAAAAATATAAAACGTAAAAATTAAAGGAAATTGTAAATTATGTGCAACCTAATGAACACTAGATAATTCCCATTTTTTATGTTTTTCAGTTTCTATCTATATAACTATATTGTGAGTATTTAGCTAAGAGATGTGCTATTTGTACCTTTTTTTTTTTTTTTGCATAGTTGATCGACGTTCACATAATACAAGGCAAAAAGCACTTGTAATTACTTTTGAAAATTTTTTTTATTGTGTTTATTTGAAAGAAAACAGAGGGAGGAGGAGGGGGAGGTGTGTTGAGGGGATGTATGGGGTTCCTTGTAGGTTTTTTTATTTTTAATATGGGATTTGAGTTTAATATTTTCAGTATTATGAGATTTTTGTAGTATATTAAGGAATATGGTATATAATAAAATCGGAAATTTTGATTTTGGTTAAGATGAAACCAGAAATTTCGATTTCTAATTATTGAATTTTTTTATTCTAAAATCAGAATTTTCAATTTCATACAAAAACCATATACACATAAAATTTTCCCAAATCTCATATTCTTGTATATTTATAAACCAAATTCCATATCTTAAAAAAAAAAAAAAAAGACCCTTGTACGTACAACAAGTATTTCCCTTTAATTAATGTATTAGGAAGCCTTGGGTTTTCATACAAGGACGAAATTAGAGTGGGCAAGAAGAGAGGGGAAAAAAGTGGCAGTTACATGGTACGTGATTGTAGGCCTGAAATTATATTTTTATGAGTTGTGATCAAAACGATCAAGATTCTGTATTCGTAGTATGAGTAAATAAATGGATTTGACAGTTTAATTATTTCACACATTACTCATTAATTTTTAATTAAATAAAATATAATTAAAATTTTTACTCGTATTAATTTATTAAGTGTTGTGATATTCTCTTGATAATTCAAAGTTGCAATTGTCTTTTATCCTTATGGATTATGTTAATCAAAACTAAATGCGCCTAGAAAAGTAATAAATAATATAATAATTGGCGAAATAAATAAGAGAATGGTTAAAAAAATGGAGATTGAGAATGTATTAAATGGAAAACAAATAAAATAGACATAAGATTAGCAATTAAAGACATAAGACAAGGGGTTACTGATGTTAGGTCAGGGGTTCGATCCCCACATATCTATCATTTTCCCTATCTCCTTAGTTTCACTAAAAACTCCTTGAAATCTGAACAAAAAAAAAAAAAACAGCTTCGGTAGAATTTAAAATTGAAATTATAAGACAGAAAATTGCTTCAGATTTTATTAGAATTTGAATTAAATTCGGGCTTAATATAAAAGCAGAGAGTTGGATATCAATAATCATATATCCATTTCACATGAGAGGCTGAATAAGTTTTTCGGCACAATCCTTGAGTCTCCTTTTTATTAGAAGTAATAATGTACAATTTTCACAAGAAGTAATTAGTGTTTATGAATAAAATGACATGGAATAAATTGATTTTATAGTGTAATATTTATTTTATTTTTTCGAGAATGGAAATGTACTCCATTTCTCCAAATTCTACAATTAAAGTGAAATGGAAGTATGAATAAGGGTGTATTCATTTCAACTTTTTAAAAAAATAATTTTAAAATTTAAATTTTATATGTAACTAAAAAAGTTAAAAATTGACTTTTTTTTAGGAGTTATTTTTTTTCAGTTTCTTAGAAAAAAACTAAAAACAAATTTTTTTATATTTTGATTATTTTTAAAAAATTATTCAAATATACGCAAACTTATTTTTTTGATAAAAAATGATTTTTTGCCAAAAAAATCTTAAATAAACACACCCTAAAATATAGTATCTTAAAACAGATTAATTTCATCATTTTGTGCATGTTTGGGTAACTTGATTATAATCTAAAAGTAGTTTTTTTATTTTAATAAAATTTCTTTTGAAATAAGTTATTTTAAGTGCTTTTGTTTCAGCTTTTTTTTAATAAAAAGAATAATTTCTTGATTAAAAAATTATTTTTTATAAAAGTTATTCATTTTAACTTTTACTCAAAAACTAAAAAAATATTTTTAACTTTTAAGTAAAAGCTAAAATGGGTAATTTCTATAAAAATTTTTTTTTTTCAATAGTTAAAAAATAATTTTTTTATTAAAAAAAGAAATAAATGCACCCTATATTTAGGTAAAAAGAAGCAAATAAATATAAGAAAAAAATTATAATTTTAAGTTAAAAAATAACTTATAATCATAAGTAACTTTTTTAAGCTTTTGATTATAAGAAGAACACAATCATTTAAAACATCTTTTAAGATATACATCCAAATATATATTAATTTTTACATAATCAATTATAAAAAAAGTTATACACAATAATTTTAATTTCACAATTTTTTCAAACACATAGTAAATGTTTGTTTGTCCAAGAATGGTATTGTGCTTTTCTTTATTTTATTCAGTTTTGATGTTTTATTTCAACATAAACAAACGCATATATAGTTATAAATAGTAAAATATAAAATAATAATATTTTATTTCAACTTACCGAAAAATGTTTCCTTTTCTATTTTTATATTTCGGCACCCTATGAGGGTTAGCAAGGGATAGAAGAAGAAATTGCCAAATGGGGGACGAACTCCCACCTAAACCACGATCCCTTATAATGTGTTTGTGAGTAGAGGTTTTGAAAGGGAAGAAAAGGAAAGAAAGAGTTTGAAAAATAAAATAAAATTATAATTACTCTTTAAACTTTTCCCTTCCTTCCCTTCTCCTTAAAAATCTTAACTCACAAACATACTTTTAGTAAGAAAGGTGTCAATTGATGAGTTATAGCTATTATAACTTTTTAAATTTTGAGAGAATTATGATTCTTGTTTAAGTAAATATCCTAAATGGAATTATCGTTATTTTATACCAAATTATGCCCTATTCATTTTTCTCAAGTTTACATAATGCAATGGCAAGAAACTCACTTTTATATAATAAAAATAAATAATAATATTGTTCTTTAAAATTATTTTTAATACATTATTAGTATAAAAATATTTTATATTGTTAATTAATCACATCTTATTCTATATGCGGCTTTTGTGCTAATTATTATAAAAGTTAAACTTTTATAATAATGTAACAATATATACTTAAATAGTTGTGTAAAAGATTTTGTAATGAAGGCGTATCAATACATTTTTTTTAGTGACAGGCTAACAGCTACTTGATAGTAGAAAATTTTTTATCGGTTCATAAGTCAATGAATTCCACCACCTAAAAAATGGTGTGAATCTTATTGAGACCTGTGATGTGAACCAGTAGTAGAATACCTAGTCATGGCCAGTCATGAGCCATAGTAGTGCCAATTATGTGCGCACCACAGCCATTTTGCCTGCCCTCCCAGCCCTTCCACTTGTTCTGTTTTGTATTGGTCCTTAGCCAAAAGTGTTGAAGAAATCATTCAACAGGGGCTTTTATCTAGAAGAGTACTGCATCAACCAAGAAAGCGATTCATCCATATCTTTTCAACTAACCAAAATAACGGTGCTAAGCTAATGAGAACAACCCCTCTTCCTCACGACTGTAAAAGACATCACAAAAAATATATTAAAGTAAAAAGAAAACATGTTTCTTCCATGGAAAAAGAAAAAGCATGGTGGGGAACTCACTGTCTTTGCTTTACACCTACAAGGCTACAAACAATGAAAGAATGGCATATGAATTTTAAGTTTTTAACGTTATGCCTTTGATTAGGTTCACCTAAGATGGAAAGGAGCTCACCGTCAAAAGAAGGGTGGAAAAAAAATGAGACAAGAAATTAGATTGAAATTAAAAGAAAATGTGACGATGCTATAATTAATTAATTAATTCTCATGAATGGGCACTTCTGACAAATTTACTTATTTCGTTTATGTGTTGCAAATTTTGTTTATACTGAGCAAGTTATGGGTAATATCAGAAGATATTTCAGATGATGCTCCAGTCATGTTGAGCATTGCGCATTGATGATTGAAAAGAAAAACATTAGTGGGTACTGGGTAGTGTCTTATATCACCTTGTGGCCTCATCCACCCTCCCTTGCTCGACACACTTGTTGTACGCATAGGAAACATTTTATTTTTATTTCACACGCCCCTCTCCATTCCCCATATTCTCTCCCCCACAATACTTCAAGCATCTTGTCCCCAACCCCCATTCTTTGTCGTCCCTCCCACTGATTGCATGCTCTCTTCTCCACTTCTCAGGCTTAGTTATCCAATGACTCACCCATGACTATTAAACTAGACTGGACGGGCTGGCAAACCCATCTCTAGCGGAGCTTGAAGGTCCACTATCCCAAACATCAAATGTCTCATAATCGATCGTGTTTATGCATCATATTAAACTTTCTCATAATTGTCCGTAGAACGATTATATAAACTTGCCGATAGGTCATTCATAAATTCTTCACCTCTCGATTATTAAGACATGTTCTACACTAACATATAGCACCTAAAACCTTTAACATATTATCTGTTTGGCCGGTCTCTTTTACTGGTTGTTGGACTCCATAAACTTCATGATATAGAAACCATGCATTCTTGTACATTTTAAAATGATGACATCATTGATGTGCCCATTACGACATATCACAAAATTTGTAATTGATGTGTTTTGCTATGCATTGATTAATTGCTGACATTATTTTGTTTGTGTCTATTTTGCCAGGATTGCTGGAACCGAACCCATGCCTTTAAGCTAAGGTTATTATTATATTGGTTCTAGTGCTTCAATCCCAAAATAGCCTTTCTGGCTGTTCTTGTTTAGCTTTATTAACACCACTGCTTGTCTACTTCTTGCATTCTCCCATGTTTAGAGATTATAAACTCATAATCCCTCTTTCTTAATGGGCGATTGAAATTATGTATAAAAATTCATGACAACCTCCCGCATGCTTGCACGCGCGATATTAAAGCATGTTTTTGTGTGTTAGTGAGTGTACTTGTTGTCTTGCTATCTTAATACTATATGATTAACCTAACTAAGACAAGAAAAAGAAAACTAATTTAGTCTGAAACCGTCAAGCTGGACTTAATTTGATTATGGTAATATAGACAAAGGACAGGAATTCAAAGTTTATACTTGCGAGTTTCTGAAACCCTAATTCTTCAGTCTTCCCGAGTTTTAAGGTTTTTGGTCTGTGGTATCGAACGATGTTCATATGGTAGTATGCTAATAACATTATCGAGAAACGGTTCTATGTGCTGCAGCCAGAAGTCACAATCTCGCATTTCAATATACTATAGCAAGAGACTAGTTTCAGTTCATAAAAATATAAAATGTAGTTTCAGTTATAAATTAGAATTACAACTGGCTAAACTGACAGGACAGGATAACTATTACAAGAACTTGATTACCACGTAACTATTTGAGGAGAAATTATTAATTAGATGCTTCATTCAGTATTAAACTTATATATAAAGTTATGTGAATTATATTATATTGAAAATATATTTATTTTTGAAGAATGTGCTTTCCAGTATTAAGTGTTAAATAAAGTATTTTTTTTTTTTTTATTTGACAATTGAAACTCATTTAAATAACTTGCTTACGACGTACGATTATATCACATTATAAGAAAAATGTAGTAAATAAAAAATTATAAATTATGAGGAAATAAAATTAAAATGTTCAAAATATGCGTTGTTTTAGGATTTATTCGTTGGTAGATAAAAATTAAATTCATGTGGTTAATTTGATAGTATTTCTAATTAGCTGTTTGAGCTTCTATGATTAGCATATCAAATAAAATTAGCTGAAGTATGGTGACTTTCAGGAGGGATGGCCAAGTAAAGTTTGAATCTTTGACACAATGTTAATAACCTCCTAATAAAGGATTAAGAGAGGTGTCATTTCAGCTACAAATTCTTTAAACTTAGAACCGTAATAATCTGCACACTATTTTCACCGTGTGCTGAAATTTCATTAAAAATTCAATAAGCCAAAGTAGGAAGGAGAGGATGGTAGTCCTAAAAGCAGAGCTGCTTTTGGAAACCAAGTGCAAGTTGACTCACTGTAGGCCAAGACAAGACAATAATAGCATTAGCAGCAATATAACGCTGTAAAGTGTCTTGCACATTGGTATCACCAAACCGTGCCCAACATAAGCAAATAGTACAAGGCGGAACAGGTTCATGAATTTGTGAAGCTTATACAGGTTATGTATGTATGGAAATGTAAACGTGTGTTATGAAATTATGAAATTTTATAAAACGAGAGACCAGAGTAATGCAGGTATCATGCAACCACCATTTAGTCCTACCAACGCCCGACCTATTTCTTTACTATATTTCTTTTCCAATGCATGATTTTGCTTATCTGTTTGTCATGAAGGCGCCATAATTTTATAGCTTCTCTCTGCTGCGGACAGAGTATGGTTGAAATGAATTATAGAAGGGGCAGCGTTATTGCCTTACTAGTTGTAAGGAAGATTGACGGGAGGAATTCAAAACTTTAAGGTGAGTTTGTTTCAGTGTTTTTTTTTTTTTTTGATAAAAAGTAATTTTTTAACTATTAAAAAATTATTTTTTCTAAAAATTATTCATTCCAACATTTTTTCAAAAGCTAAAAATAACTTTTTTCAGCATTTGAGTAAAAACCATAATTCTGAAAACCGGACTGATTGAATCGAGAATCGGCCAGGCATCCGGTCCGATTATAGCCTCAAGAGCCCTTTTCAAAAATCCGGGAGTGAACCACTAAAAACCTTCCTAAAACTACTGAACCGAAGGAACCAGACCGATTCTAGCAATTGGGTAGTTTAATTTTTTAAAAATACCATCCCAAAAATAACATCATTTTGTTCAGTTCAAAAAAAGGGGTTCTGATCTAAAACTTGAAATGGCTTTGTTTTTTTGCAAAAGAGACACTAAAGAAAGAGTAAAGACAGAGTAAAGGAAGGAAGTTGTAAGGGTAGAGAGCGCTAACTCCAAAAGCCATTGAGACACCTCTTCTATAGTCCACACGCCGTGCCATCCTCTGTTAACCATCACAGCATCGTGCCGTCCACCGTAGCACCTACGTCAGGACCTCCGTTGTAGCACCGACATCATAGTTGAAGGTAGCTGCTCCAACAATGGCTTCCATCGTTTTAGCTTTTAGTTTTTATCTTCATTGAGTTCGAGTCTATTTGGATAAACTTTTGAAAAAAATGACTTTTTCTCTAGATTTTTTTTAGTAGAGTTTTAATTTTTAGAAAAAAATTATTTTATATTTGCATAGACTATCTAATAAGTATTTGTGATAAGTACTTTCAATAAATAAAAGTACTTTTTTATCGTCAAATTACAAAAAAAAAAGACATTCAAAAAGAAGAAAAAGAACTAGAGTTTGATAAGAGATTAGAAAAAGAAGGATATATATATATATATATATATATATATATATATATAGTAATTTTAAATAAAAGTAAAGAATATTTTTGGAAAATAATTATTAAAAATTACTTTTACTTCTATTTTTTTCAGAAGCTAGGTATTTCTAACTTTTGAAAAAAATGATAAATTGACTTTTTTAAATTGAAGCACTTGCTTTAAAAGTTATATCCAAACACCTACAAAATTTTATAAAAATACTTTTAAAAAAAAATAAGTATTTTTTTCTTGAAAAAAATCAATCCAAATGGGCTCTTCATTCCCTTTGTTTTCAAGCTATTGCAACTTTTGTTCTGTTCTATTTTCTATTTTCTACTTTCTAATTTTAAATAATTTTCTTATGAATATTTGTTACTTAAAATTTTTTCTAAATTAGTTTATTCATTTTGTATGTGGTTGTGTGCCCTGGTAAGTGTTAATAGGTGGTGGAGCTAGCATTTTATTGAATCATTCATTTATTCGAGATTCCAGAAAACAACATATAATTCAGTACATCCACACACACACATATATAACTCCGATTAAATTGGTTGAACTATTAAACCTTTAAATCAGTAGTTTCTTTGGTTCAATGCTCGGTCTGATTTTCAAAATCTTGGTAAAAGTTAAAATGAATAACTTCTATAAAAGTAATTTTTTAGTTAAAAAAATTTACCTTTTTCTATCAAAATAAGCTGAATCAAACACATCTTAAATGGAATAAATTGAACTGGTTTAAATTAGATTAGATAATTGAATTATTTTAACCTAAAAATAATTTAAATTTATCATTATTATTTTAATTCTTAGATTTATAATTCGTTAATCTGGAAATCGAATATCTAATTCTATCATTCGATTAATTATTTTTTAATCTATTTCTAGGTTTTTAAAGTTGAGTGCTTAAGTTTTAGTAATTAAGTAGCTCTTCATTTTTTTTCGTTTATAAAATCCTAGTAACCCAACCATCATTAAGTATATCGTGAATTAATTAATATTGTATTATTGTCCACCGTCATTAGGATAAAAACCTTCCAAAAAAATATAGATTTTTAATCTTTTCATTAACTTTGGAGAGCTCATGAATTGGTTTAGTTCGCATTTAAGATAAACAACAATCCAGACATTTAAATTTAATCGAGTTATTTTGGTTTTATTTTTCATTTTTTATTTTTTTAAACAACCTAGACCAAACCAATTCAATTAAAACAAAATTTATTTGGTTCCATCTTCAGATTAAATCAAGAAACACAAATGTTTGCATGGGAGAGGGACTCAAATAAATGAGGGGGGAGAACGGAAAAGTGACATAAATATTAAAATTTTAAATACATAATTTTGATTGAAAGCTTAAAAATATATTTTGAAAAAATAAGTAATCAGATGATTGAATTGGGTGTTCAGGTCTCTAGTTCAAAAATTAAAAAAAAAAATCTGAAATTCAAATCAATAATAATTAGTTTAGATTGAAATCAACAAATTGATCCAAGTATTTGAATCAACCCTAGCTAATTTAATTGTTTTGTTTTAGATTTTCAGATTTTCATAGAGTCAGGTGATGAGTCTATAAACACCACTATTTTTATTCAATAATTTATATCAAACTAACTCGATCTTGGTCATATTAATTTAGCACGAATTTGTCAACATATTTTTAAAAATATCAAACTAAATTGGCCCAATTAAATTTGATTAGTTTATTTTTTTTCCTTAAACTCAAATAAGATCAACCTTGAACACCCTTGGCTACTAGTTGGCTACATGTGTTTGGTGAAGCTCTTTCTTCCGAATTTTAATGCAGCCGTATATCAATGAGTCGAATTCGAGATCTCTGGTTAAGTTAGTACAGCCCTGTGCTAGCTAACCTATGCACTTATTAGTAATTCTTTAATTTAACTTTGAAAAGAAAAAGTTGTTTTGAAAAATGAATTTAAATGTGTTCTCCTGACATGTTACAAAGCCCAATGATGGAAGATAAACTAATATATGTGCAAAATATTGAAATTTTGTGATTTGCAACAATGATGCTAAATATGCACACTTCCATTTACACCGTTTTACATCTTATTTTTTAGGTAAAAGGAGTTATTTTTGGCTCATTTTATCTTTAATTTTTTTCTTAAAAAAATTTGTCTCTTCTATTATAAATTATTTTTAATTTGGTCTCTAATTATTTTTTTATCACATAACTAATGAAAAATGTTAACGTACCACAAACAGTATTAATGTGGCATATACGTGGATTGTGTCATATCAGCATTTCTATTAGTTATGTGACCAAAAAAGTAACTATAGACTAAATTGAAGACTATTTGTAACATAAAAAACCAAATTAAAAATAAGGGAACAAATTAAAAAAATGAAAATAAGAGGAAAAAAAGCTATTTTATCAATTTTTTATTATTTCATTATAACCAAGTTTGCGGCCAGATTTTTTTTTTTTTTTTGCAAACATATATCTTAATTTTATGATATAAAGAGATGAGATTTAACAAATTTTCAATTTAATAGAGTTATCATATCAATAATAAATAATTTATACATATTAATAAATAATAATAAATATTAATAAATATTTACAATAATAAATATTATACTTAAATAATTTATACAACGGATGAGTTAAAAAATTATTTTACATAAAAGCTTCTCCACTCTTGTTTGTTGTTTTTACCGAAGTCGTCTCTCTTTCGGTTGCTTTTCATTTCTTTACGGTAAAGTTCAGGTAGTATTGCTCACTTTATGCATTAATTATGCTCATTCAAAGAGATTAAAAAAAATTGTTAATTTTTTTGTGATTTTTTTTACAAATATTCAAAAATATGATGTTACGTATAAAGAACCTTGGGTTGACTTTGTCTTGTGGAAATTGACTTTGGCAGTTAGGAAAAATTAATATTTGCCACTGATAATGATTTTTTAGTGAACTAAACTTGTCTTGATTTAATTTTTTTGAAAAAAAACAAAAAAACATTTTTAAATATCCTCTTTCATTAAGATTTCAAGTTTTTTCAAAACTCCATAAAAGTTAATTAAAAAATTTATTTTTCAAGAATACTCTGCCACAAGTCACTTACGATGTAAATCAAAATCAAACTTGAGAATTCATTAGACAAAAGATCAATGAGCAACAAAGATTTTTAACTTCTATACTAGGTAGTGTTTTGTACTTGAGAATGTAATTTAAATATACGAAAAAATATTTATATTTACGTGCACATTGTATAAATTCTAATTAAAAATTTAATGAAAATATTTTTACATGGAATTATTACTATTATTGCTATAAAGTCAAATTGTGATGTTAAAGATATATATTGTAATATTTCAATTTTTATTTTATATCTTATGGGATTACAAACTTTACATATAATATAAATTAAACTAAAATACACAAGGCGTGATGAAAAAAGATTAAAAAATATTATTTTATTACGTGAGGAGATATGAATTTGTACCAAAGAATTTGTAAGTATACATCTCTTTTTAACTTTGTGGAGGTAGAGAACAAATCATTTTGAACAGTTTTTAAATTACTATTTAATTAAAATTTAGAAATTCATGAATAAAATGAATTATGATTAAGTATTTAAAATATTTTACACTTTAAAATTTGTATTTTGTTAAATAAGAATGTCCTACTACGTTTCTTATGAGCCTAAAAAAGATTAAATAATTATTAATTTTATATTTATTACAATCTTTTCCTTATAAGAGGCTCAAATTTATTTTTGTTTTATAAATATTATATATTGAGGGAATTGGGGAAGTAGTATCTTTTTTCAGAGTGGTCAAATTCCTATATAAAATTTAAAAACTTATAAATTACTTGATTTAAGCTAATAATCAATAATTTTTTCACTTTGAAATTTGTATTTTGTTAAATAAAATTTTCTTACTACTTCCCTTATGAGCCTGCAAAAAGTTAACTAATTATGAACTTTAATTCATTACATTTTTCTCCTATTGTTACAAGTTTAAATTTAAATTATTTTATAAATTATTATATATTACTTTTATCCAAATTTTGAGCTATAAATTATTTGGTCCGCATATATATTATATATTAATATTACCAATTTTTTTAAATTATTATAGAGAATTTTATACTCTTATTTAATCATTTTTATTCGTATTTTTTTATTTTCTGATTATTGTATTTTTTAAATCTTTTAAATTTTCATTTAATTGCATGAATTTTTTTAAAAAATAATTAATTTATAAATTTATGTTATAATTACAAGCTATGCGACGCATATGTAGTACACAGTCATTAATATCAGGATAACTTCATTACGAGTTCGAAGTAATTCTATTAAGAAAAAAAAAATTGCATAGTTTTATGAAGATTGCAATGATGCATAATCATGAGCGTTGAATGAGACAGGAAGCACCAGGGTAAGTTAATGCTCCATTCATCAGATTCAGATGCACTCATTCATGTCTGTCGCAGCTTGGTGCTCTGGCCATCACAAAATTGTGTGTCCCAGTAACACGCTTACACGCATAATCACTTCTTAGCTTGCCCTGACACTTGGCCCCGCCGGTTGTTGTAATTCGCGGCTCTGAAAATCTATTTGTTTTGGCGCATCGACCCTTTGTTCGAATGAAAAGAAAAAAAAAAGTAAAAAAAAAAAAAAGAGAAGAAAAAATTAAAAAAATTATTTTTTAATTGGTTAAAAAAATAAAAAAAATAGAAAATATAACTATATATAAAAAATAATTTTATCAATTTATTTTATATAATTAAAAAGATATTAAAAAGATAAAGTAAATAATTCAAGTTATAAATTTTTTCTATCTTATTTTCTTATCAATAAAAAAAAAATTATGTGAGATCTACATCTTTTTTTCTTTCTTTTTATTTTCTTTCTTATTCAAATAAAAGAGAACTCCCATTTTTTTTGTTTCTTCCCATTTTCATATTATAAAAAAAGGGCAAGTAAATAAACTAAAACAAAAATACAATAGAGATACCTTCCCCCCAAAATGCAATTCCATGTATTTTTGCTTTGGTCACCTCATCCTCCCAACAGGACGCGACGTTTCCTGGCTCCACACTAGTCGTCATGCCTTCTCAAACTTTCGCGTTACGCTGCTGTACGGTAAATTTGGATATCAAATACAATATTTTTCTTACATTAACATAATAATATATTTATTTTAATTTAATATGCATATATATTTTATTATGACATTAATTTTAATAGATTATCAATATGTTATTTATATTATTATATGTGATACTTTTAAAATAATACATGTAAAAGTTAAATAACTTTATTAATGTGTCAATATATAATTATATATTTATGTAAAATATTTTTATATTAATAATACATTAAAATTAAATCATTTTGATGGAGATCCACTTATGTATACTAAAATTAACACAAGACGTCTCATACGGTCGCTGATATAATTGACATTAGTACCATAAGTGCTAATAAAACTCTTTAGTAATAGAGCCTATGTACGGCACTTGTAAAGATATTATTAAAGAGTTTTAACAATGCTTTTTGTTAATAAATGTTGGTAAAAAGAATAAAGATGATTTATTGGTTATTTATACATTTTAAGTTAAAAGAATATTTTTTTTTATAAAATTTCACAAACTTTCCTTTTCTTTGTTTTATTAATTTCTTTTCTTCCAAATCTTACCAATTCGTCATGATCATTTTTTTTTTCTCTCATTATAATTTTCTTTACTTTTTCTTTTTCATGGTCTCGTAAAGATGGAACTTAACTGAGGGAAGGACCCTCCTCTGCCCTGTCCCAAAATAAAACAAACATTGAGGCCTAAAAGTCTTTGATAAGCTTACTAACAAAAATGATGGCTCTTGTTTACTTTGGTCACTTGGTGCTTTTTGACCTTGTTCATAGCCAATGAGCATGGCAGTTAAGTTTCAAAGTGATGCAAAAACTAGCTGGGAAAGTGATGCGGGGTACGGGTCATGTTTTTCCAAAAGCTTTGTTTTGCTTCTCACTCTCACCTTTTGGACCGTAATTACTGAAATTTGTCCGTGGTTATGTGAAAAGGGCCAAAGGTGTTTCAAGTGGCTGAATGATAGAACGGGTAGTTAAGGTTATAAATCAACCTTTATTTTGTCTACTACTCTACTTCATCGACCAAAAGGGCAATTTACTTTTTATTTTATACCCTTTTTTTAATTCTCAGTCTCCCGCCTCTGGTTTTTAGATATAATAACTTCTATATTTGTAACTTTTGCTATTTCTGCATGCCTAATTTGAAACCAAAAGCATGCATTAATTCTAATAAGCAAGCACTGAAACCGTTCGTGCTTTGAATTTGTGACTGCTCAAACTAACTTTCACTGTTACTAACTATTAGGTTGGCATTCAACAATACAATTAATTAGATACAAGAATAAATTTATGTGGGGAAAATGACATAAAAGTATATATATAATAATCTTAGGGTAGAGGGGATATGCTGATGCTATCATGTCACCTATATATAGTTTTGAATTGCAATTAATGTAGCTGTGCCGACTATTACGTGCCGACAGCAGTATTTGGTTCAATTATCCAAATAAGACAATGTCAGGATGGTAAGTAACTGCTAAAACTGTCAACTCACGACCATAATTGTCGTCGGAAACCTCTCCCTCATGTTTGTAGACATTCTAATTTTCTAAACAAGCTCCATAAACCAAAGACAACGCGTTATTTGTTGGAAGTGACATATGATATGAAGGACAACTATAGAGTGATACTATTAGATAAGCTCTTTCTTGCACGTTAAGGAAGAAACACTCGGTTTTTACTCTTATGGAATCCTCAAATTGGGATTTAACATTAGAACATGATATATTATTACATTTATTGCGGGATTTTAAATTTGTCTAGACCTTGCCCTAAATGCTTAAAGACAGGATGAATGTGTCAAGTAACCTCTAGTTTCCTTGAATGAAAGTGAGAACAAGAAGTTATGGAAAATGGTTTTGGTTTTACACTTGCTTTATCCTTAAACTGCTGCGACAATCTGAACAGATCGTTGCCGAAAGTTTGTGGAAATTAAGAAAAAGTCAATTCAATCTTTGGGGAAAGATACTGTAATGGTGATCATTTTCTGTCCCCCTCATGGTTTAATGTTAAATTTACGAGGAAATATATTGCCATGCTTGACCGGCAACGATGTCACTCCATGTCTTCTTGCTGTGAATTCCACCCGATTTGCTGCACCACCATATTTCCTCCGAAATTTTGGATCTTCGTTTTGTCGCGTTGTGAAGTCTCAGAATACATAAGAATCTCTCTAAGGTAGCTGAGTAAAGTTAGAGATTAATTGACTAGGATAATTGAAGGTCCTAACCTCTAATTATAACAGTCGACGCTTCTCAGACAAAGGGAAAGTTTTTCTTTTCTTACACTGATTAAATTGAATACATACCTAGTGAACAATTTTTTTGCATCTTCATATATAGTTTCATAATATGAACACTCACAAGTCTACTATAAAAAACAGGCAGATAATTAAGTTGATGTTGATATGATGGATCATAAGAACAGATATTGCTGATTGATCAAATGAAAAGCGGTCTACCGGGTATGATGATGAGGGTGATAATGTGCCATGAGGGCTGTCACGAATCCCAAAAGTTTCCTGAAAAATATTTAGACAAAGATAAGGGATGAGAAAGTTGCTTGGCAAGGAGCGGCTGGCATCTTCAAGCAGCGGAGGGAAAGGCCGGGGTCGTATTTGGGGTGGGAGAAGACGACAAAATCCTGCTACATTGTGCATTAATTGAGTGCCTTTGAATTTCTGGTCCAAATAGCATAGCCCTTGTCTCTCACCTCGGCACATATGCCGGATGCCATGCTAAAGGGTCGTAGCATTGAGCCCTGCCTCCAAGCCTGATCATTCTCTATTCAATGGGGTCGTTACACGTGTCAATTCACTAGGGGGCACCTACACACCCTATCTCTCTATTCTCTGGCGCTCTAGCCTCATCAACTACTGCTACAATCATGATTCATGATTTCTCATTTCTTGCATGGAAATGCAGACGTCAGATTGCCGTGGATATCTCCCCATTATTTGCATGAAAATGAAGATTATACGGTTTCAATTTAACTTAGTTAACTTGTTTTATAGTTTGTTTGGATGTGAAAAAAAAAATGAGAAGAAAGAAAACAAAAAAAAAATAGGAGAAAAGTAAGTTTTCTCTTTTGTTATTTAGATGGAGAGAAAATAGAAGAGAAAGTTAGAAGAAAAAAAATATATGTAAAATGATATATATATTCTTTTTGTATAATAGAATAATAGATATTATTTTTATTTAATTTTTAAATAATTTTTATAAATTACATAAATAAATAACATAATGATAAAAATTATTCAATTATGTTAAACATAAATACAAATTTTTTTATATTAATAATATATTAAAATTAAATTTATAAATTATTTATTATAAAACAGTATTCACTATTGCAACACTTCTTATTTGTCCTTTTGTATATTAGCACCAGGATAAAAGTGTAAAGTTAATAGCGAGCAGTTTTCTTTACCTTTGAGGCGTGAAAATTTTCGTGCGGGTTCTTTGTCTAGAGTTTTCCTTCTTTCCTATTTTTCTTCTAATCCAAACGAAAGAAAATGTCTCGGCAATAGCATTCTCTCCTCCCCCTTTTCTTTCTTTCTCTTTTCTCCCATTCCAAACGCATGCTTAGGGACTTCCCCTCTTTAGTCCTCGCTCTATTAATAAATTATTTCTTCCAAAAATTTAAATTATTAAATAGATTTATGTAAATATTTTTATATCATAATATATTTACATATAAAAGTATCTTTGGTTTTGGAGCATAGATTTTACATAAATCTACCATATTTTATAGTGAAATTTAACTTTTTATTTAGATCCCATTTGAATAAATAGCCTAATTAAGGTGTCATACAAAAAAAATTTACAAAAAGACTTGTATGAAAATAATTTATTAATATATTTTTTTGTATATGGATTTGTAGTAACATAAATATTTATATTAGTTTATAGTATTTGTTCATAGAAAAAGTATATGAGATTTTTTTGAGAAGCTAAATTTAATTTAACCTTTTAGAAAGCATTGAGAATGATTTTTTAAAAAGTGATAAGTTAAACAATTAAGGATGCGTTTGTTTTAGATTTTGAAAAAAGTGATTTTGAAATTTAAATTTTATATATAATTAAAAAAGTTGAAAACTAATTTTGTTTAAAAGCTACTTTTTTCAGCTTCTCCAAAAAAGCTGAAAATAGATTTTTTGAGAATCTGATTATTTTTAAAAAATTATTTAAATATATGAAAACTAATTTTTCAATGAAAAAAGTGATTTTTTTTACCCCAAAAAACACAAACAAATGCACTTTAATTTGATCCAAACAAGTACAAAATAATTATTAATTACTTAAAAGTTTAAAAAAAGCCACAAGTACTACTATCCAAACACACCCTTAGAAGAATTGAGGGAAACAAGGATCGACGTGTAGCCTACTTGGTCATAAAAGTTTTAATATCATGTAATGAATTATTTCTCTCAAAAGATTAAGTTATTAGATAAAGATATATGAATAATTTTATATCCTAACAAATTTTATAGTCATTATTGGATTGAGTCCTCTCTTTTGTGGATTTAATCGCATGTTTTTAGGGAAACACTAAACACCATTTGTTAAGTATTTATAGGTTTTTTTTTTTTTTGGTTATAATAGCAAAGTTTTTAAGGTATAAAAGGGGAGATTTGTTCAAAATTTCTGCACGGTGGTAGATTAGTTGTTTGGAAAATTCGTGAGCATTAACTAATTTTCTGATAACGTTGTTAAATTATTCCTTGTTATCTCCATCTTGTTTATGATTTTGGGCCACTAATTAGGTGATCTTTTTGATGTTGTAGACGTGGTATATCTGCCTACTGTCTAGTTGTTGTAACAAGAGAGAACCTTTATACTTTTAACTCGGTAAGAGTGGAGCTTTTTGCCGTCTTTGTGATTGTATTTGTTTGATTTATTATATGACCTCTAACAGTACTTATAATTAACTTTTTGCCGTCTTTGTGATTGTATTTGTTTGATTTATTATATGATCTCTAACAGTACTTATAATTAAGTGGAAAAATATTTATTGTAACTGTTATTAAGATTACCATCACGTTTTGGAGTGATCGTAATTTATGATGCTTCCCATTATTGATGAGTCATGACTCAAAGCCTGATTTCAAGGAGTTTGACCTATTCGAGTGAAGTGAGAATTGAGAACATATATAATCGGGATTGCATGGTTTTTTGGAGCCTCAATACTCATTAGTCAATTTTGACAGCTTATTAAATATTTATGGTATTATACACGAGAAATAATAGGCTTTTTCCAGCTGATTTTGGTGTCGACAAAAGGCATAGCATTACATGAAATAATAAAGTTTGATTTGCCAATGGAGACAATACATGGACATAAATACATGCATTCTAAAGTTTCTTTGCTAAAATACGAGTACGTTAGCTAGAATCTCGTTTACTTGAAGATATTGCCAAGCTTATAAGGGCAACTGGTTGATTCGGTTCCGAAGACTATAACTTCTACCCTTCATCGGAAAAAGAGTAAACATTTAATACCATCAATAGATTCCGTCGTACGTTTGTCTCTCGAAAAAAAATATTTTAAAAAATGTGATTGATATGAATTAATATATGGATTATGAAACACCCACTTTTTTTACTGCATTTGTTTTGGGGACCTTCGTTTTGCAAACTTCTCTGTTTCTAACAGAATTATACAAGACAGTTAAAAGCTTCTTTAAATTATGTAAAGTTTGGGAGGGGTAACCTTTCCAATTACTATTCAAGAAATGAAACAACTTTTTGAAAATAAAAATGATTATATATGAAAAGTATTCACAGATGGATTACTTTATTTTTCTTTACCTTTATATTTAAAATTTCCAGATATGAAGCCACCCAATTCTGAACCGGCTCTGGTCAAACAAAGAACTCCAAAGCAAGGAACAATGATATGTAATCAAGTGGATAGCATGTGCTCTTGATTGCTTTCTTAAGAGCACATTTGAAAAATGCAGGATATCCCTTGCACACCAACATTTTAGCATCGGGAACTATGACCCACCGCAACGCAAATTTAAGGGTTTCCCACAGTTATATTAATTATATTCCTTATATTCTTTAGCATATATGTGCGTGTGCTGGCCTTGTATTAATTGCCCAAAAAAAATTATGAGAAAATTTTAATTTAATTAGGTCCATTTAGTTTACCTTCTCAAAGATTTCAACTAGCTATCTTGTCCTACAACATGAGATATACATAAACTCTTTTGTACATGCCATTCGAACTTTTCATGACTGTTTTGATAGATGGCATTAGAACCACATAATAGTCCTATTTGCTGTTATACAAACCTTACAAAGGAGAAATTTCAGATATAGGTTATGAAAATTAAATACTTAATCAAGCTGAGCCCATAATTTTATATACTATAATCCAAGTATTGGCACTCCACATCACTAATTAAGCCCTCAAATATTCACAAAGTCTGCAGGGCCAAGTGATGAAAAAATAAGTAAATAAATTAACCTAATAAAACCACAACTTTAGGTGCATCGAATCCGCCGACGATTTTTCTGGGTTAATGATCATATACCATACACTTTTTATTTGAGTCATACATACACAAAAATATGTAAAGAAAATTATATATATATATGTTGATGAAGAGCGATCATTCCGGAAGAAAAGACAAAAGCGAAGGTGGCATTTGAACATGGAATGCAGTTGATTTGGCTTCCTTAAAGACTATTTGTCACCTATTTTTGAGACAATGTGATACATAAACTGACATTCTCAGCACCGCAAAGCTGCTTCCCGGAGCTTTCTTTACTTTTTTTTATTAAAAAAAAATGTTTTCTATGTAAGGTCAACGTATTTGATATTTTTGTTAATTACTTCTCTATATTGTTAACCTGAAACTGATTGGCAAGTTTAGTACCATGATATTGGGTTGGTGTAAGAAGGCCATCGATGAGGAATCCACCAAATAGAGAAGTACATGGGGTGGGAATGTAGAGGACATAATTTATTCTATAGTTGCATGATCCATATGTTTAAGTTCCACTACTTTAGCAAGTTGAATTAATGCATATATAGTTTTTGAAAGCAACTGTTCAAGCACTACGATGTCAAAGCTTAGCTTCTCCATGCTAGAGATGATAGTAAATGAATTATTTTGCTGCATCGATCAGCAGAATGAAAATTTAAACTTTGCTTTGCCATCTGGTTGTCTGAGTTATTTTTCTGTTTGGCTTAGCTTGCAAGACAGATTTCCTAGGGTATATGATGTTAGGGAGTAGCTACCATCTAGGATGTACCTGTCATGCACTCTCTAATCATTACATTTGATCTATGCGTTCAAAACTTATGACTGCGGCAACTTTAATGTGCACAAACTAATCTGCATGATATATACTCATAGGAACTTGGAATTAGTAACGTTAAGTTGAATCTCTATAAATTAATAATAGTAATTACATTAATTAATCAATGAGTAGAATAATTGAAGAGTTTGACAAAGGAGGAAAAAGACCAATCAAGCGATATGTAGGAGAACGGCATACCAGAAACAAATTTTGACCATTAAATAAGAATTAAAGGTAAAGGAGGGCATTCTTTGCCATGGAATATTAATATCCTCTGAAAAGGCAACTTGGTTGAAGAATCTTTCGTTGAACTTTTGGTAATGTTGGTCAAAAGAATATGCTGACGATTTCAATGCCGTGGTGATTCCATTCATGGTGGCTGCCCAAACTTTCTGTCTCAACTACTCTTCGGATCCGCATTAGCCTTTTTTTATTTCCAAAATAGTGTTCACATATTTTTCTAACGATTAATCTAAAAATTCTTTTAATTCAAAATTCCACTTATAATTATATGAGTTATAATTTATAAAATATTTAAAGATTATTTAATATATGTAAGTGAGATTTTAAATTAAAAGGACTTTTAAGTATACAAATTAAGAGGATTTACCATTTCTCTTTACAAAATTTTCACCACCATTTTGAGGTCCGCCACATACAATTAAATGTGGTCCAACCCATTTGAAGTTGAAGATAAATAAGACATCAACCATGTGGTGCACCTTAATGCTTACATAGCATAGAGCCATTTTAAAATTTTAAAAAAAAGAATAATAATAATTTTTTCCCCGATGAGTTTTCTTTTAAAAAAAATAATAGTGATTAATTAGGTAAAAATGTTTCATTCTATATATATATCATGCAATAAAAATGTATTTATGTAGGCGGAGTGGACACAGTTTTTGTTTTTTTTGTTTGTTTGGGTTTTTTTTGTTTGGGAGGGGGGGGGGGTTCAACAAAGTAAAGGTTTGCTTCTTTATTATAGCAATCAACTGGGGCATACGTTTGATAGAAGTCCACAAAGGCGGAAACAAGCACTTTGCAACGAATTCTACCTCAAGGACTCCAAAAACGAAAGCAACTCACGACCGAATAAAATGGGCAACAAAAATCTACAACTCAAGTGCCTTGGATTGCCACTCGATCCGGAGTCATTTGATTATTGGACCAGACTTGGACTTAGGCCCATGAGAAGGCTATTCGTGGACCTGGCTGCTAAAAAAACAAAAAAACAACTTCGAAGACAAATATGCTGTTGCACCCCAAATAGAGAGAGAGAGAGATGTGGTGTAGTCACCTTGCCACTGGGCAAAGAAGAACATGGTACCTCCGATATTCAGTTGGTGTTTGGCTACTATCAAGAATTAACTCCTATTCACATGGATAATTGGAACCTGAAGCCGTTACTTCCATTAGTACCTTTTTTTTTTTTAATATTATTAACACTATCCTTTGTTTTTTTCTCACTTTTTTTTTTATTGTACATTACGAAAAAAAATTATTATCCAAAACTAAAAATGTCAATTAATCACATTTTTGTGAACGCGGCTAAATTATTTTCTAACATTTAACAAATTGGCTATTACATGTGCGGAAGACATACTAATTAGCTACATTACTAACTTTCATTTAATTACATTTCTAAAATATGATTAGTACATTGTTATGTAGCCACACACGTTGTTTTCATTTTAACGCACTCTTCAAATGTGGGCAATTTTATTCTTATATTTCTTTTAAAAAATAGGACTAGGACATGTGTTAACCTCAACTAGCTATATAAGTTCTAAGTTAACAACCAAATGTTGACCACAATAATACATGCCAAGAATTTTAGAGATGTGACGGATTTAAATCCGCTATAACTACAATTGCTAATAAGAGGGAAAAAAAGAAAAATGTTTTTTTTTTCTTGCACAGTATATAGAAATTCAAATTAAGATGTATTTGTACCAAAAAACAAAATAACATGTACCAAATTAAGTGTTGATTTCAGTTAATTAAATATTAATTAGGAATAAATCTATACTGTTAATAAGGACAATATATCAAGTTACTATTTGTCTTTCTTTCAATCTGTACCTGCAATTCAATTGCAAGAGATCTAAATTCACCACATCCAAATACCAGGACTTAACAACAACAAAATCCGAGGGGTTACAAAGTCTCACTTGAAAGTTACATTCAAAGACTTTGATTAGATGTTAACCATTCACCATAAGTACTCCTCTCCACTTTTGTTATGATGATCACAAGGATTTGTGTTCTTGGCTAGATCAAGAGCGAATACTTTGGACTCGTGGGGTGAGCAATCTCAATGGAACTCCTAGCATTTCCACCTTGTCATGCAACCTAGCATGTAAAACCAAGAGGAATGTCACTGCATCATAAACACTTTCACCCTAAGAACCAGATTAAAAAACTGATGTGGGCCACAGTAGTGGAGTGTGTATCTGGTAAGTTCACTAAGTCATAATTAATACCAATTTGTAAGAAGAAAAATAATTTTGGCTTCATGATGAAACAAGTGCTTAGCCATAACAAAGCATATTTACGTAATGGATATATGATCTGTCAAATACTATAACAACAGCAGCAGCAAAATGCTAATTGTTAAATACCTCAATTGTTGTACCTGTTTAAATTCTTAAAAAAGGTTTCATCTCCAAGAGGGTAGATTCCAGCAAATATTATTACATATATATACCTTCTAGGACTAGAATAAAACAAGAGAATAATTGCGTAGTATGTCATAATATTCTCTTTCTATCACTCCCTTCTCTTCATATCACAACAACCGATGCTTCAATGATTGAGTTGACTTTCCATCAATGCCACTAGCCTTGTAAAAAAAATGTCGCAAATTTATATATATTATTATTATTCGTGAGGGAAGGCTGGTAGCTATTTTCATGGGAAAAAAGGGAACCATATAACGAACCTTTCCCTAATCACATGAAGTTGAAGAACTTCATACTTCCATTACACTCGGGGTTCAGCTTCTTCAGGTTTACACAAGTCCTCTTTTGCTGGAAGCCGATCCCCATTTAACCTAACATAGTTCATACAGAAGTCCAATTTTAAGAGCCTCACGGTATTCACATGTATAAGTGGCTAGTGGGGATTTTTGTTGCCCCGTGTGTGTGCAACAAAAGAGATCAAACCCCTCCTTTTGAAAAAAAGAGTGCAAGCAATCAATATAAATGAAGAAAAAACAGAAATTTTTACGTGCGTATCGTGGACGAGCTCAAGCTTACAATTAAGATCTTGAAATTTAGGACCATATTGAACTGTGTGATTTACTGAAATGAATTAAGTTATTGTTTATATGCACATCAACCGACTACTCCTTTTAACAGAAGGAATAACTAAATAACGAACTATCTCCGTAATAGACCATAACATTCATATATATTGAGATTTACACACCCTTTCTAGTCAACAACTGCACCAATCAAGTCAATTATAAAGTTAATTCTACCATCAATAATTCAACCACTTAAGGGCAATATATGCTTCTATTATAGAAATACGTTAATATATACAAAATGCAGCTTGATTATCTAATGCTCTTGACAGAAATTCAAGAAGAGAAACAACATAGAGTTACCAAATGGATAATGCATTAATAATCTATACATATGCATCATACACAGCAGAGAAAGAAAACAAGGATAGAAGACATGGCAATTCAATTATTATAACATATGATTAGCGTCAGCCAAGAATTGAAGGTAGACGAATGAACAAAAGAATCTTCAAATAAAAAGACGATATAAATAGATTACTTTTACATAAGGTGGCTCGAGATTACAAATAAACTAAAGTTGTGTTTGGTTCAGCTTATTTTCATAAAAAATAATGATTTTTTTAATTAATAAAATTATTTTTTATAGAAGCTATTTATT
Source organism: Pterocarpus santalinus (assembly GCA_031439595.1). Classification (NCBI taxonomy): domain Eukaryota; kingdom Viridiplantae; phylum Streptophyta; class Magnoliopsida; order Fabales; family Fabaceae; genus Pterocarpus; species Pterocarpus santalinus. Next base: position 69,532,189 of record CM062532.1, read on the forward strand.
TTAATTAATTTCTACTTAAAAATTGAAAAAATACTTTCAATTTTTAAGTAAAAATTAAAATAAATAATGATGTAAAAATTGATTTATTTTAATAGTTAAAAAATAATTTTTTATTTAAAAAATTGAAACATACGCACTCTAAAACCAAAATTTCAATTCCAAACCCCATTATTCTAAGTGAAGAATTGACGAATGTCATATCCTACCCCAAACTGGCCTTATGGGCTATACTATAGAATTTTACTGTGGAGATGAAGAAAGAAAAAAGTGACAAACAATTTAGTTCTAGAGAAAAAGTTATACTAAGCATCATTACCATTTGTTTGAATTTTTTCTTTTTTACGCGTACACGGATGGGGATTCCAATTAACCAATGTGTACAATTTATTTATTTATTTTGTGAAATGTGTGCATAGTTTTATCTTCGTTTAATGATGAATATAGATCCACAACGTTGGTATCTGTTAATTTTACACACACGTACTGATTCATGAGTTGGCCAAGCTAGTTATGGACAAGATGCACTGTATCCAGTCACCCTTCAGGCTTTAAGACTGAACAAAATTATTTTATCATTTTCTTAGAAAAATAAGGTTTATTTAATATATATCACAGTTCATGTATATTCTTTGGTCACAAAAGTCAGAGTCACACAGAGCCCCAAAAATATCAATCGAGTCCTGGTAAAACAATGTGCATTAAAACTAGAATCTTGGTAGCATGGTGATCTAGACCATGTTGGTTATACATGGATCTGTGTTCTTTAGCCCTTACTTTCAGTGTAAAATACGATACTATAGAAGAAGCATAGTTTTGTGACTTCAATTTAAAAACAACTAAAGTTATTTGATTTAAGCGTTGAAGAAGGTGGATTAAGGTTACTAAGCTTGCTAAGTTCAATGAACCTCTCGGATTGATCACAAGCAATAATGCGATTCACTGAAGGGCCAACAGCGAGAGAAATTGCAAGTTTATTGGACCTTTGTCAAGTTAAAATACCAAAATTAGAGAGCTGACTCAAACAACCAATCATGTAAAAGTAGAACGAAGAAAAACGAAATGTAAGTCAAAGCAAAAGGAAAAGGCAAGAAAAATGACATTCAATTGAAGGTTTTAATTAGTCATTGTTATTGGTAAATCTAATTGTAAGAATTATATGTTAATAACAGAAGATTTTAGTTATTTTATTAGTGAATTTAATAAAAAAAATTACACTTATTAGTAGTTATTTTTATCAAATTTATTTTTATCTGTTATTTGAAAATATTTAAAAATTATTAATTATTTTTTTCAATTTTTCTTTAATCTTTATTACCTCAAATAAATTTAATCATTATAATTAATTGAGAATAAATTATATTTCTCACTTTTTCCATTTCAAAATAATTATTTTTTACGGCAATGGCACTAAAATTAAGAAGACAGTTATATAATCTTGATTTTTGATAAAAGCACGTACTGAATTATCTTTTGACTAATTAAAAAAGAACCAATTATGATAGGCCAATAAAGAAGGTGATGAGACAGAGAGACAATTGCAATTAATGAAGATAGGAATAAAATTGATATTAAATAATTAATTTTACATTAGAATTCTAAAATGACATATAATTTGAAATAATTTTTTGTTCCTAAAATAATAAGTAATTATTTTAAGAATTTTGTTGTTGAAGAATTGAGAGTGGAAAATTTTTTATATTTTCAATATATTTAATATATTAAAAACTTAAAAATCTTATTTTTTAATAAAAATTCATTCTTAATTTGTTAACTATTGCCCTTATTAGGACAAGAGTTTATCTAACCGGGTAAGAAATTAAGAAAAGAAAATTTTACATAAAAAAAGTTAAATTTTTAAGTCTTCAATGCAATATGTTTTTTTGGATGTACAAGAGGAAACAAAAGAAAATCAAGTCTTCAATGCATTGAAAGTTTTAATATTTTTTTCTTTATCTTTTAATCAGTATCATAAGGTACTTATTAACAAAACCCTGTAGGACAATGATTAACAAAATTCTTATTTTAAAACTGAGAGAATATATTTTAATCTATTTAATGACATCTTTAATAATCGTGTAAAATCTTAAAAACACTTGTAAATTAAGAGAATAAATAACCTGAAATCTCCCGTTATCATTTTTCGCAGGCCCGACATGGAAATCCGCGTCTCGTTGAATTATTTTCCCCGCGGTTGGAGTAATTGGTGCTAAGTGGCCTGAGGCCAGCGGTTATGGGTTGGTTAATCAAGAGCACAAGAGAAAACCTCCAATTGAGAGAGGGAGTGAGTAGCGGTCACGTGACCTCTCCTTTTGTTGATAGTTTTGATGCTGACACCCAAAGGCCAAAGATACTTTTATCGCAAAGCTGCCTTTTGAGTTGTGACAAGTGCCATGCGCACGAGCCATTTTGGTCTTTTGCCCGAAAGTGGTCAATCTAAGTCTCAAGTCCTCTCCTATTCCTTGCCATGCTACTATACTGCTACCGTAATTGGGATTCTGATGTGACTTGTTTCTCTTCCGTTAGGTGCCCCGATGAATAGATCCCAAATACTGTAGGAGGGATGACAATGGAGGCGGAGATTAATCCTCTACTCCTTATCCCACGTTTTCAGAGTTCCGCAATCCCTATCTCCATTCTTTGTGGCGGAAAATTTTTTTCTCTATCCCCAATTTTTTATGGATCCCCACCCCCTACAAAAATTCATGGATATTGCAAAATAATTTAAAAAAAAAAAAGAAAAATTTAAAAATAATGATACAACATTGATCCAAATCTTAGATATATAGTATTATATCATTATCTTCAAAATTTCAAATTTTAAATTAAGTTATAATTACCGATCTATTATAAAAATATTATAATAAATAATAATAAATATGCAAAATTGTGAAAAAATAAGTAAAGATTATGCGCTTGTTTGAAAGTGTTTTTATTTTTTAGTTTTCAAAAACTGTTTTATAAAACTGTTTTTAAGTTCAATTTTTAAAAATAAAGGAACAAAAAAATCTGTTTGATAACTTTGTTCTGAAAACAATTTTTTAGTGGTAAAAAATAGAAAATCTGTTTGGATGATTGTTTTTAAAAACAAATTTTAAAAGTAATAAAACAAGAACTTGTTTGGCAAATTTTTTTTAAAAGTTGCAAACATATAATAGGATAATTGAATGTAATAATAATTTTGATACATAATATGATCATAAAGTCTCAACAAATATCTTAATACAACTTGATACATTTTTATATTCATAAATCAAATTATATACTATGCATTATGTTCTTGTTGCCACATCCAATCTGCAATTTGGTCACGATACCTTGCCATTTCCCTTGCAGCTTCATCAGTTAATCTTACTGTATTGTCATTATTGAAATTCACCTCCAAATCTGTGTTGCTATTTTGAGTTTCAATTTCAGAAGGATCCATATTCTCCCATTCTCTAAATAATCTATTACGCATTCCCCACCTACACACATAATTATGAATTGCACAACAAGCAATGACAATAAGGCGTTGTCTTGAAGGCTTGTATGGTGGCATTAGCTTCAAAATGGGGAATCTTGCTTTTAGTACTCCAAAACAACGCTCAATTGTCATCCTCAAAGATGAGTGCCTAAAATTAAATAATTCCTTAGCAGTTCTAGCTTGTCTACCACGACCATAAAACTCTTGTGCATGATATCGTTCACCTCTATAAGGTGGAAGAAAGCCTCCAGTACATGGATAACCAGAATCCACTAGATAAAATAAACCTAAATCAATGAGCGAACATTAATTTTGGCAAATATGTAAATTAATAATATCATTACATAATAATAAATAATTATTCTATTAGATAAAGATATATCACCTTCAGGAGGCCAAGGAAAGTTTGCATTTTTATTAGTAAGTGCATCCAAAAAAACTTTTGAATCATGAGCACTACCTTCCTAACCTGAATACACATATGTGAATAGCATATTGAAGTCACATATGCACATAACATTTTGGGTGATAGTTGTTTTTCTACTTCTACATGATGTCTGCTTATCAGCTGGAACCCACGCACTTATATGTGTTCCATCAATTGCTCCTATACAATTCTGATACAAGCATACATGCAAAAAAACATATCAATTTAACAAAAGAAAATAATACAATGCACCATATAACATAAAACAGGTGACAAAAAAGAATTAACCTTGAACCAGGGATAGTATTTTGGATTATTTTTTATATGATCAGGCAGCTCTATGGAATCTTGTCTTATGATTTCTTTACCTAAACGACAAATTACTCTTAAAACATTCTTGAAATAGTGAGAAACAGTTTGAGTGGAATGTTGAAATCGATCTGCTACTACTCTGTGACGCACATTATGCCCACTGATAAATAAAAACATTGCCACTTGTTCTTCTAAGAACACTTCTCTCGAGTCTTCTAGATAATTTTTACTCCTCAGTTCATTGCACAAATTAATATAACATGCCTTCTCCATACGTAATAATTCGTAGCAAACTGTTCCAGATTCCTTCAAAAGCTCACTAACAAATTCTTGACCGCTTAGTGCAGATATTCTAACAGGAACTTTATTGTAAAATTTATACTCATAATCACTAATAATGTTAAGTATCAATAATTCAACAAATTCAGAATCATCATCACTAGAATCAGACGAGGATGAAGACCTTTTAAAAGTATCTGTTGAGATACTATCACTGCCTGAAGGATAATTATTTATTTCCATCACAATAAAACCTGCCATTAAACATATATGCATTTAAATAAGTAATTTTAAAGAAGCTCAAAGGACAAATCAACAATAAAATAAATACATAGTCATACAGAAGTACAAACTAACAACACAAGTCATACATAAATATGAAGCCAAAGTACAAATCAATAACAAAAGTCATACATAAGAACAAAGCTAGAGTACAAAACAGTCACACAAGTCTATCAATCCATGCCTTTCTCCTATCCTTGGTCATGTTTAAAAAGGCTTCTCTATAATCAGGATCTTTAAATTTTTCCACTGCCTTCATGTAGGAGTCATCTGAGATATTTTCCATCTCATTAAGTTCAATTACACATTTAGCTATAGTGTATTCAGATGATGTAGCAGCAGAACTAGTGGCTTCCATACTCCTAGCCCTATACTTTTCAGCTCTAGCCAATGAAGCTTCAGCCTTCAATTTAGATGCCTCTACAAATGCTTCTGCTTTCAACTTAGATGATTCAATCCATGCTTGAAGTGCATCTCCCACTTGAAGGTTCTTATACTCTTTCCTTGCCTTGCGATCCTGAACTTTAATTGTCCTTTTACCACTATGGGTGACTCTCTCTATTATTAGGCTATCCTCTTCCTCCTCCTCATCATCATCTAAATTTACGTGAATCCCACCGTGCAAGTATTCATTTTCTAGCTCATTTTCATCATCTGTATTAGGTGGATCTTGAGTGGACGAATGATGAAGTACCCCAGTTGCACTACTTTTATTAAAAATTACTCCCAATAATTTGTAATACTCCAATCCTTTCCTCTTAAATGGTGCAACATCAGGGTGTGCCTATAAAGAAAATAAATAAATAATATATCCTAAATCTAAAAAATATGTAAATAAATATATATAACAATAAAAATGTTAAGAGCTATTTGTTGTGTACTCGAAGGTAGGTGGACCAAACTTCCTCTGTAGCAGTAACAGTATTAGTTTCTGCATCCCATCCAAATCCAGTTTGTTGTAGCAAATGAGAAAATGTAGCATGTTGTTGCCTTAACCTATTAAACTTTTGCTTGATTTGTTTCATGTCAAATGCACGTCCAGTTCTTGTATTCAGTGTTTGTAATATGGTTTGCCATACTTTAGGTGTAAATATGTTATTTCGCATATTCCCTTTGTTAACCTCTTCAACCATTATGTCTATATAAGTTTTTACCACTAATGAGGATCAAAGTGAAGAAATCTCTTTCCTGTCATGTTCCATCTACAATAGTAATTATATTCAACAATTTTAGTAACAAAAAAATAACAAAACAGTCCATATAAACACAAAATAATCAATACAATCCAAGCCAAATAACTAAACAGTCCAAACCAAATTACCAAATATTAGTCCAGCACAATACAAATCAATCCAATCCAAATTATCAATCCAAAGCAAATTATCAAATCAAAGTAAATTATCCAGCAGATTACAACCAATCCAAAGACAGTCCAAAGAAAAATTATCCAAAGATAGTCCCAAAATTTACAATCAATCCAAAGACAATTCAAGAAAAATCTCCAAGAATTATCCAAAGAAACAATCAATGTAAACGTAAAAATAAAAGAAACAAAAATCAAATCAAAAGAAACAGAAAAAAGAAAAAGGTAAAAGGAAAATGGAAACTGAAAAAGGAAACGAAAAAAGGAAGGAAGCAGACGAGATGGCGGCGGTCATGACGGGTGGCCGGGTCAAGGCCGGACTGGTGGCGGGTTTGGCTGGGAACGAACGAAAAAAGGAAAGATGGTGGTGGGGTGCGACAGCGGATCTCGAACAGGAAATGGCCAGGGGCTGCGGTGGCGGATCACTAACAGGAAATAGCAGATCGTGCGGCAAACGGCCGACGAAGGAAAGTGACAAAGGTGCGGCGGTGAAGGAAAGGAAAGAAGGAAAAGGAAGGGGAAAACGAACTGAAAAACGAAGGTGACAGTGGCTGTGGCAGAGAAGGAAAGAAAGGGAGGAGAAGGAAGGGAAGAAGGAGAAGGACGCGGGGCTAGCGACGGCGGATCTCGAACGGCAAATGGCAGAGGAAGCGAGGCAAATGGCGGAGGAAGTGAGATGATGAAGCCCCGGTGGAGAAGGAAACAAAAGAAGGAGAAGGAAGGGGAAAACTGAAAAAGATGAAAGTGGCTACGGCAGAGAAGGAAAGGAAGACAGGAGAAGGAAGGGAAGAAGGAAGAAGCTACCTTTTGTCAGAGAGTGAAGTTCTGCCTGAATGAGGGGCGTGAGAGCTCGAAGAAGTTTTTTCAGATTGAAGGTGAATGAGGAATGAATTATTGAAGGGAGAACACGTTAATTTCAAAATTGCCACCGCTTGTTTTTGTGTTTTCAGAACAAAAACTTACAAAATATGTTTAACTTGTTTCTTGTTTTTTGTTTTTAAAAATCAAACTCTGTTTTTTTGTTTTTTAAAACAACCGTAAGAAAATTCATTTCAAACATGTTTTTTTATTTTTTTGTTTTTAAAAACTCAAAACTGTTTTCAAAAACAGATATCAAACAAAGCCTATATTTTTTTATTTTTATATTAAAAATATAATAAATATCAATTTTATCAGTAAAATTACCAATATACACTCAGGACGGATATCCCTACGAGATGGGGAATATATAATCCTTATCCATATCTCTAATATCATTGTGGGAAGAAAAAAATCTCCACGTTTGGATTTCCATCGACAGATATCTCTACCTACAATATTCCATTGCTATCCATATATTGTAGTGTTTGGAACAGATGAAAGTTGCTTGGCTTCATCATGTTCATTGTTCAATCACAATATACTGTCATTTTTTTTTCTTTATTCTTTTTTGCTCTTCTTTTGGTGTCCTTTTTTCTTTGTACAAAAAATTGAATAAAAAATTAGATGGGGTAAATGCCACTATTCCATCGAGGCTAGAAAAGACTCCTTAACCTCTTTGAGAAATTTCAAGGAAAATTATATACAACACAACCAATAAGGTCTTTATATCAATAAACAGAATTTCAACCCATGTCTTTGTAAAAGATGGGTCAAACCTTAATCAACTGCAACGACCTTCGTACGCATCTTTTGGTGCCCTTTTGATAAGAACGAATTGCATTCATTCAATCGTCCATCTTATCCCCATTTTGCATTTATTTTATTGCATGATGAATGTAATTGAATGTCGGGGTACTATTTATGGCGCCTCCCCAGTAGCAAAAGAGTACGATATCTTAACCACGCCCTACTGCCTTAGCATAAATAGCTTAATTAAGACTCTTTTTGTGAAAGTAGCTTTTAACTAAATTATTCTATATTTAAATGCATAAAAATAGACGTATTTATTTTGAGTTTATAGTGTTTATTCATACGAAACTACACAAGAAACTTTTTTTATGCACTTAATATTCTAACTTTTCAAAAAATATTAAAAGTAACTTTCTAAAAAATGATAAGTTATACAATCAATTTGGTTCAAATAATTACAATATAACTTTTGACTATCAACAGGTTAACAAAAGTCACAAATAAAACTATTCAAACCCATAACTAAGTTTGGGGCTTGTCCTCTGTCAGCCTTTTCCCCTCTGTTAGTTTTTTTTTTTTTTTTTTTTTGGTGGTCTCAAATAGCAATTTTCGTTAAATGAAATGATTTTAAATTTGTTACTTGCTGTTCATTGTTCACAACCAGCTTTTCAGCTTGATACCTATGATCTAGATGCTACCATGCGCTTTGCAGGTGTATCATATATATTGTAATCGTATTATACACCTTGTAATATAAGGGTATAGATTTCATAATATATTGGTACATATGATACATTATAGTAATTTTTTATATTTAATTAGACTTCAAAAATTAGTCAAATATATTTTTAAAAGTGACCAAAATTTCTTGCATGATCCTTAAATTAAATAAAATTTATTGGAAATATTCTCAACAATTCTAGAGTATCACAAAATATTTTTTGATTTATCTACATGATCCTAAAATTAAATAGAATTTTTTTTGGGCTATTCGCAACATTTTCTGAAATCATGTAAATAAAATTTAATTATTTTTAAAATATATTTAATCATATTTTTTAAGTTTGGACCAAAATTAAGAAATTATTATAATGCACTTAGATGATTAGTGTATCAATACATTACACAATCTGCATAATTAGATTTCAAAGTACGTTATGCATCTTGAGTACCGAAGTGCATATTAAACACAGCCTTGTTCCCAAACCGGACAAAGCCAAAAGTTTTCCTAAACTCTTATCACTTGCATTATTGAAAATGCCCTATTCAGAAAAGAAATCAAACTTTGATCTCAATTAAGGACCAAACTAAGGTGAATTTTCAATATCAGAGCTCGTTTGCATGGTTCAATTACAAAATGCATTTTATTGCAGCCACTCCATTTGGACTACTGAACATGAACTTATTTCAAGAACATAACCTATTTGAGCAACAATTTGTTGGAAGCAAGGGCTTTAGAAGTTTCCACCATTTCTCTATGAGTAATGCTTTATTTTCAAACAAAAAAAATTGATAGATTTTTTTTTTAAAAAAAATAAGAATGATTATTAGATGGAATAAAGTAATATGAACCAATCAAAGAGTTAACATATATGTCACACCACTCAAGTTAACAAATATGGGTAAAATTTGGATAAAATTTATGATATTTTAATATTTTTCTGATTTTTGGCATATTCTCTCAAAATATTCTCCTAATATTTTCTCATAATACTTAATACAAAAAGTATTAAACAAAAAAACAAATGCATTTAATATAGTGTGAATATAAAAAGCATTTAATATTTCCTTTATTTAGCAATTAGAAGGATTATTAGGATAATATTTTAGAAGGATTTATAGCGTATTTGGTTCTATTTTTGTGGATTTGATTATAGGTAGAATTGATTTTTTTGAAATTGATTTGCTTAAAATTAATTTTGAGATAAAATAATTTATATTTGGTAATTTCTCTAAAAGTGATTCTAATAAAAAGTAAAAAATTTTCACTTTTACTAAAATCAATTATAAAAGTAAAAATTGATTTTATTCTCTTAAAATTAAACAATATAAAAAATTGGTAAAATTAACTTTTGGGGGATAAAAATTAATTCTAAACCCCATAAAGTTGATCCAAACATGCTATTAGTATTTTTGCATTTTTCGTTCTGAATAGTAGGGCAGCGCCGCTTTGACACTAGTCGCTTGGTCTTCCTCCTGTAGACAACAATTGTTGATTTGCTTTATATTGAGAGCGTTGCAAAGAGTCGTCCATGTATACTTAGAGTAGATCACTGCTTACATAACCAACATGATTAATGGACGAATTTTGATATACACCTAATCATCTCGTGCTCTTTCCAAACCATTATTAAATAAATTTTTTTTCTATAGACACAAGTTTAACAACTCATATTTAAATATACTCACAATAAAGTTAATAAGACCAAAAAATAAATGAATGTATCATAAAAAAAGTTGATGAGATCTACTTTTATTGTGAATGTGTTAAAATATGAGCTGTTAAACACATATCCATTCAATAATCTCTCGCATTAATGACTCAATCATGGATAGTTTGCATGCTTAATGTTTTGGTTGAATAAGCTTAATCAAACTAGACTGACTTGTTTTTTGCATCAAAAAATAACAGAGCTATCGCCTATTTTGAACTATCTACAAATCAAGAGAATATATATATTGTCTACTATGTAGCAATCTACCTGCTCAACTAGGTAACATTGTGTTGTTTCAACGCCATTTCCGGAAAGATAATTCATTGTTTGTCGTGCCTTTATTCGATTTCGGGTGACTTCATGGAACGTAAATATAGTTGCTTCTATCATATATTGTAAACTCGGGTTTTATCCTATCTAATTTTCACTTCTATCCTAATGTAAAATTACAAAAAAGTGTTTGGATGTTTGCTTGAAGAATCAGTTTTTACTTGTTGATGTTACAAATTAAAGATGTGTTTCAATAAAATTTTTAAAAAAATATTTTTAAGATGCAAAGCAGAAATAGAAGTAAAAGTATAAATAATTTTCTTTTTTTATAAAAAATTAATTATTCTCTTATTTTACTTTTTTTAAATAGGTTTTGTTTAAACAAGTTACACAAATTTTATTAGTATTTTTTAAAAAGTCATCTTCTTGTTTTGTCAAAAAAAGTACAAATAAACGTACCCTAACACATGATTTACATGTGTTTTTAAATATATTTTGTTACAAAATTTAGACGGTGACTATAGTCACTCCTAGGTCGAGGTTAGTTAAATAGATAAATGTTTTTCAATTAACTAAATCCTAACTCAATTAATCAAAAAGATAAAGAAAAATTAAGAAATATGCTAAGGGTCTATATGTATATTTTTCTTTTCATATATCCTTATTACATTAAAAATTCGCACCCATGACTACTTGACTTGTTGACTACAACTAGGTTTAAGTGCCTTTTTCAGTTTTTAGTCACTATTAGCATGTTTCATAAATCTGCTTATTTCTTAAAACTAGTTTTTTTTCCTTAAATTTTTTTTATAATATAATCTAATATATTTGGTAAAAATAGATACAATTAATTATAATCTTCATATTATTTTATTTATACTAGAAATTTTTTTTGAAAAAATATTATTTTTGCGATACTTTTAATTATATTATTTTAGAAAGATAATATTTTTATCAAATTAATCCTAAATATCAAATATTATTTAATATAAGCAAATTATTATACACCTTTTTTAATAATTTATCATACAAAAATAATTTTTTCACATAGTTCAAATAAATATAACACTTTAAAATTACCTATAAGTTAATATATTTAAATATAAATTAAATTTCATATAATTAATTATAAAAAAATTAAATATACTTATAATTAATTATTAAAATAACTTTAATTTGACGACTGATCTAAACACATAGTTGCTGTTTGGATTGGCTCTAAACACCACTTTGTGCTGTTTAAAATCAAATTAGACAAATTTGATCTTGTTTGGCTTGCTTTTACTTCGTAAAAAAAATGATCTGTGCCTATTAGAATCGATTTCAAAAAAAGCGAATCGTAATATTTTACTTTTGTATTGTGCAAACATAAAATGGCAAGTTCCCTCGGTACCCACTTTTGCATTGTGCCAAAATAAGAAGACAAATTATCGCAACCCTTTTTGGTAATTATATTAAAAAATAATTTTATTTTATCATTTTAAAATTTAACTATTTTTTACAAATTCATTTTTTTAATATCATTTCTAAACATAAATAAATTACTTCAAAATCAATTTATTTAAAATTATTTTTTAATTTTAATTATTTTTAAAAAATTCTACTAAAATTTAAATCAAATATACCCGTAATTAAAAAGGTGCAGGTAATATATAAAACCACAAATAGATTGTTATTTATTACATCTAGACATTTCATAGATTTGCTTGACGGAGTTTGACAAGGCTGCAGATACTATGTCTTAAACTGCTATCAAATTCAGCAAAGATGTAAGAAGAAGACCAATGGAGAAACCACAAGAACGAAAATGACCAGAGACGATGTATCTAACAAAAAAATTAATATAATTATTTTATTTTTACATATCAAGAAGATGGGAAAGTGCCAATGAACTAGCTATAAAATGAAATTAAAAACAAAAAATAAAAATAAAAAAAAGCATGGAAAAGGATAACTGCCTCTTTTGATATAGCTTTCCAGCCTCCTTTTGGAACACTTTCTCTCTCTTCAATATATAGCCTTGAAGCCGCACCCATCGTTTTGTTTTCACAACTCTTCTTTCTTTGCTTCTCCCGGAAAATCTCTCTGTCTCTCTCTCTCTCTCATCGTATCCTATGCATAAATAATTTTGCATTTTATATATTAACAATAATTATAATAATTATCTATCTTCTTATGTATGGTGATGGTGCTGTAGGAGTGTGTGAGATCTACTTCGCAGAGAGAGTGGAAGAAAATAGAAGCAGAGAAGGTAAAAGATTTTCTTCCTTAAGAACCCTAACTCTGTACGCTGATGTAAATGTTTCTCTTCTTCGCCTGCTGCATCAGATCCATGCCAACGTTTTCCTTTCCTCTGTTGTCTTTTCTTCACTTCAGCTTTTCCACTGTGGGGCTTTACCCCTTTTTTTTCTTCAACTTCCTTTTCATTTTTTTTTTATTTCCGGAGCTGAAGTATGTTCCGTGATTCTTTACAACGATCTAATTTTTGTTTTTAATTGCTTTGACTCTGCTTCGATGCTGTAAGATTTGTTGCCCTGGTCTCAGGATTGTTATTTGGCGGCAAATTCTGCATATAGATTTGGTTGCGTCTTTTTTTTGTTTTGGGGGGGGGGGGGGTTACCACTTGCTTGCGGTCAAAACGCATTGGTGTTATCTTGTGACTTGCATTTTTTGAGCCTTGATTGTAATCTAATCGTGATGGTGATGTTTCCCTCAGTAATGGGTGTATTTCTTTATTTTACCTGTTCTGTTTGCTGTTGCAGGACTAATGTTGTTACTTCAATCAATTTGATGCAGGATTCAAGAAGTTTGAGGAGGAAGTGATTGGAATTGTTTCTTTGTGATTGATTGGCTTTCAGTCATGTTGAGGAGATGAATGAAATAGTTGGGGTGTTGTAAAAATATTTTTGTGATGGTATTTGGGTTGACTTGATCGAGAACATCAGGTTTGGGCCCAATGATTAGAGTTAATGGTTGAATATTATAGGCTGGTGCTGGCATGTGCGAATATGCTATTTGGTGAATTGTTTGTAAGTCCTTCTATCAGCTGGCCAGGTGTAGTTTATATGTGAAGTGGCTAACACACTGATGATTGCCATGTGATGAAATCTTTGGGTATGAATATAGTTAAGTTGCATTTACACAATTATCTATGGCTCATTGAGAGTTTTAGCTACTTCAAAGCATTCCTCTGAGTATCATCTTTTTCGGGTAGGCTTATTGTTGGTGGTACGAAATCAAAGAGTAAAATGGAAGCAGAGACATCAAATACTGACCACCAGCCTGGCTTCCTTCACCGGTCACTTCCTGCCATCATACCTGTACTTTTGATTTCAATAGGATATGTTGACCCTGGAAAGTGGGTGGCAACTGTTGAAGGTGGTGCACGGTTTGGATTTGATCTGACAGCTTTTATGCTTATTTTCAATTTTGCTGCTATCTTCTGTCAGTACATTTCTGCAAGGATTGGTGTAATCACAGGAAGAGATCTTGCTAAGGTATCCTGTCTTCCACTATGGGGATTTATACAATTATACTGGGATGTTTTACAATTTTCATATTTGAAAAGCTTCTGCACACTGCACTGCTTTTATCCCAAAATGGATTACCGTTCTATTTGATTTTTGAACAATTTATTAGTTTTTGTGCTTTTTAGTGTAACACCTTGCTGTTTACCCCCAGTCAAATATGTGGTTGCACACTAGGAAATTTAAAGATGGAAGTCTATTGAAAAGAAGTCACTTATCAAGAGGAAATGAACCCAAAGAAGATAATGTGTTTCCTCCACCAGTACTTTTTACTTTCCACCTTCTTGGAAACAAACTTTACATGAGCAAGCTCAGACATGCATGCTTACTTGAGCAAGCTCAGATTAAATTATCATGCAGATACTTAATTAGTGTACAATTCCTGTAGACTAACTTCGCTTCCTTTTGCAAAAGATTTGCAGCGATCAGTACAATACATGGACATGCATGCTCCTTGGAATTCAAGCAGAACTTTCAGTGATAATGCTGGACCTTAACATGGTAATATTCTTACTCTTGATTAACCTTAATGATTTGGCTGGCTTGTCAGCAGTGAATTTGATTTACATATGTTCAATCTGTTATAGACATTACCAAACTTGTTTTGGCTTGAACTATTTTTTAACCTGTTTTGCAAGATCTTGGGCATGGCACAAGGATTAAATCTTATTTTTGGGTGGGACTTGTTCACTTGTGTCTTTTTAACGGCCACTGGTGCTGTTTTTCATCTACTTCTTGCTGTCCTCCTTGTAAGTATTATTCCTTGCGTATTCACCAACTTTCGTTGATCAACACTATACTTATTATTTTTCCTTTGTCTAGGATATTGAGAAGGCAAAGATCCTAGGCCAGTATGTGGCAGGCTTTGTAGTGCTTTCTTTTGCACTTGGAGTACTCATCAATCGACCAGAAATTCCGTTATCCATGAATGGAATACTGACAAAGTTGAGTGGAGAGAGTGCATTTGTGCTAATGAGTCTTCTGGGAGCGACTCTTGTGCCTCACAACTTTTACCTTCATTCCTCAATTGTACAGGTATTGTTTCCTCTCATTCTTGTGTGCTTGTGGATATATTTGCACCTCTTGTTTTGCTTATTCATAAATATGAAATGTCTGCCTCTTGCAATATGGTAGTAGACTAGCATGGACAGTTGCCTTGATGCTGGATGTTTCATATCTTTAATAAATCTTATGCTTAAGGAGAGAAGGACTTTCAGCAATGCTGGTCATTGATCTAACTTGGTTCTGTGTACCTGTGACAAAATCCTTTCATTTTGATTGGTTTTCGACTGTCTAACAACTGTTGTTACGTCATCAGATTGTTGCATTATCTAATGAAGTTTTGAATATTATATGGTCAATGTATGAACATTTGCTAATTTGAATGGTTGAAACCAAAACGTGCTCTCTGAGTGCTCTTGCCTCAAGCTGCAGAAGTAAATTGTGGTGTCATTTTGGTTGTCTCATGTATGGTTTCATTAATTGCTTATTTTGTTTAAAGTTCCTGCGGGTTAAGGTTTGCAAGTGACCTTATGAAGGGAAATAAGGGCAATTATGCTAGTGCTTTAGATACTTTGATTTTACTAGCTTGGAAGTTGGCTCATCGGCAGTCATGAAGCTGGAATTGTCTTAAAATGTGATTTCATGCAGAAAGTAAAATTGCACTCTTTATCACTAGATATTATTCTTGCAGTAGAAGTATCATTTAGACATTCACCAATAGGCTCATGAATTGACTTTAATTTTTTGGATTAGTGCCCATGATCTAATTCTAGATAGGAGGCCCAGTTATAACAGAAGTCACATTAACTGATAGAATCTCTTCAATAATGTTGCTATGGGAGCCAATGATTCATCCAAACAATGTTACTTTCATGGGAGTATTTTTATAGTACATTTTAATCCATGCTTATCAATGGCTTTATTATAAGGATGTTCATCAATAATGTCTACTAATTGCTTGGTACACTTTAAATGGGAAGAAAAAAGTGTAGTACTAATTCTCAAAGCATTGGCCTTCTGTAGGTATTTTTGATGTGTTCAGAATTTAGCTGTAGTTCCCCAGTAGGTTTCTTTTAAGTAAAATAATAAGCCATTTGGCAATCTCCTGGTCAAAGTAGAGCTTTCTTAATGAAGTTGTATTTATGTGTTTCAGTGTGCACCTAGGGGGGGAATATTGCACATCGTGTTCTACATCATATTGGTAGCAGTTTTGAGTTTTGTCGATCTAAATTTTCATTTGCTTTTCTGCAGTGGCATCAGCGACCAACAAACATTTCTAAGGTTGCCTTGTGTCATAACCATTTTTGGGCCATCTTATGTGTCTTCAGTGGTCTTTGTTTGGTAAATAATGTGGTGATGAACACCTCAGCAAGTGAGTTCTACATTTCGGGCCGTGTTTTGCTTACTTTTCAGGATGCTTTATCACCAATGGAACAGGTCTCTTTTCCTCCATAATTTATTTGCTTCAGAATATTTACTTACTACATCCTGTTATGCACACATTCTTAACAAATATAATTCGATGATTCTTGTTGCAGGTGTTACGTAGCCCAGTAGCTCTACTTGTATTTTTGCTCATTCTGTTTCTTGCAAATCAAACTGCAGCATTAACTTGGGGTTTAGGTGGAGAAGTAGTAGTGCATGGTTTCTTAAAATTGGATATTCCAGGTTGGCTTCATTATGCTACAATTAGAGTGATTGCTGTTCTGCCTGCCCTTTATTGTGTTTGGAGTTCAGGAGCTGAAGGGATGTATCAGCTACTTATGTTCACTCAGGTTTTGGTAGCTCTGCAACTTCCATCTTCTGTGATCCCCCTTTTTCGAGTTGCTACATCTAGGTCAATAATGGGTGTACACAAGATCTCTCAGTTTGTGGAACTTTTGGCACTGATCATATTTATTGGGATGCTTGGCTTGAACATTTTTTTTGTGGTAGAAATGATATTTGGTAGTAGTGATTGGGTGGTTGATTTGAGATGGAATGTGGGGAGTGGTGTGTCTTTCTCATATTCAATTCTTCTTACCACTGCTGTTGTATCATTATGTTTGATGCTTTGGTTAGCTGCCACACCTTTAAGATCTGCCAGTGTCCAGTTAGATTCTCAGGCATGGAAATTGTATATGCCGGAAACTGTGCCAAATCCACCAGTTGATGGTGAGGAATCATATTTAACTGAAACAAGGTATCGTGGAGATGCAACTACTCTGGTGAAGGAGCCACCACCAGCTCCAGCAAGGACCTCGGACTACTCAGATGTATCAGTTGCAAGTTTTCATTCTGATCTACCTGAAACAATAATGGAGCCTGATCTCCATGTGACTACTGTAAGGGAGAGTCATTCTATTACATCATTTCATAATTCCCTGAAATCTCTTACTGAGGAACCAGCTTTCACATCAGAGTCAGAGGCAGTATCAACTATAATTAATGAGACTTCTGATTCTAGAATGGAAGACATCAAAACTATAAAAATGGAAACTAGTGCCCTTGAGAAGGAAGTTGAGGGAGATTCAAATAATGAAAGGGATGATGATGATGGTGACTCATGGGAACTTGAAGAATCATCCAAAGTGGTCTCAGCAAGTGCCCCATCTTCAACATCAGATGGCCCTCCGTCATTCAGGAGTCTTAGTGGGAAGAGCGATGAAGGTGGGAATAGCATTGGAAGTCTTTCAAGATTAGCAGGCTTAGGGCGTGCAGCAAGGCGTCAGGTAGCTGCTATTCTTGGTGAATTCTGGGGGCAACTTTATGATTCCCACGGGCAAGCAACCCAGGAAGCAAAGGCCAAGAAACTTGATGTTTTGCTAGGAGTGGGATCAGATTCAAGATTCACTGGTTCCTTGCAGAAAATGGATGCATGTGGTAAGGAATTTTCTGATTGTTTAGTATCTGTTGGAAGTAGAGGGTCTGGCACTTTACTCAACTCAGGTCCATATGATACTTCCAAGCAGCCTACGATGCAAGGTAGTTTGGAGTCTTCATATGGTCTTCAAAGGAGTTCTTCCTCAATGCGTGCAAATGCCATCCAGTTATCAGATGCATATGTACAGAACTCCAGCTACAATCTCCTTGATTCTTGTGAGAGGCGCGGTTCAAGTGTGCGTAATTTGCCATCATCGGAGGCTTGGGATTATCAGCCAGCAACCATACATGGCTATCAAACTGCATCCTATCTTAGCCGGGTTGGTAAAGACAGAAATTTGAATAACTTAAATGGTCCACTGGAATTGTCACCTCTGAAAGCCTCTTCCATTGGTAATACAAACTACAGGGATTCACTTGCATTTGCTTTGGGGAAAAAGTTGCATAATGGTTTTGGTGTAGGCCAACCCCCAGGGTTCCAAAATGTAGCTGCCTCTAGAAATTGCCAATTGCAATCTGAGAGGGCCTATTATGATTTTTCCTCTTCTGGACCTGCAGAGAATGCAGTCAGTTCAGTTAATACTAAGAAGCACCACAGTTTGCCGGACATTTCGGGATACTTCATCCCCTACAGGGCTGGTTATGTATCAGATAAGAATGCTCCGTGGGATGGTTCTGTTCGATATGGATCTTCTGCAAGTAGGACATCTTATGAACCATCATTATATTCAAATTCTAGATCAAGAGCGGGAGCTCCTTTGGCCTTTGATGCACTGTCTCCATCACAAGTTTATACAGAGGCACTCTCTTCACAGTTGAGTTCTGGTTTTGATACTGCATCCCTCTGGTCTAGACAGCCTTTTGAGCAGTTTGGTGTAGCTGATAAAATTCATAATGTTGCAATGGAAGGCGTCGGAACTAGGCCTAATGAAATTGCTCAAGAGACTACTACATTTTTGGATATAGAGGGGGAACTTCTTCAGTCTTTTAGACGTTGCATCGTGGACCTCTTAAAACGGGAGGGGTCTGAGTGGTTGTTTAGACAGAATGATGGAATTGATGAGGATCTGATTGGTCGAGTAGCTGCAAGGGAGAAATTTCTTTATGAAGTTGAGACTAGAGAAAATAATCAGGTCAACCATATGGGTGAAGCGCATTATTCTTCTGATAGGAAATCTGGTTCTTCAATGAAGAATAACGAGGCGAATTCCTCTAGTTTGTCATTGTCTTCGGTTCCTAACTGTGGGGAGGGATGTATATGGAGATCAGAATTGATAATAAGCTTTGGGGTGTGGTGTATCCACCGTATTCTTGATCTCTCACTTATGGAAAGCCGGCCAGAGCTTTGGGGAAAATACACCTACGTTCTCAATCGCCTCCAGGTAAATGTTTTGACATGTTTGCTGTCTCTTCTTAAGTAATCAGAATGCCTATATTTCAGCTGCTTTCTTCATTCACATTTAAAGTTGGATGCTAGTCGTTGGGGTGCTGCCCGTTTCACACACAGAACCCCCCCCCCCCCCCCCAACAACAAAAAAACAAAAAAAGAAAGAGGAAAAAAAAAAGGAAAAAGAGAAAAGAAAGAAGAAAAGGGAAAAAAGAAAAAAAGAAACGTATATATTGTTTACATTATTCTAAGCGGTATTCCATTGTTGTCGATTGATCACATGCACTAATCGATAATTTAGAGCAGCCTACCCATTAGCAGACATTATAATGTGGGTGTTCTTCGCATGCCCCTACCAGCCTTTAACATTATCTTTTCATGTCTTCACTGTTACCTTTAGTTTTCTCCATTTCACTAACATTATCAAAACTTTTCGGCTGTGTGTGCAGGGCATCATTGATCCCGCTTTTTCTAAGCCTCGCAATCCTTTGACCTCATGCTTTTGCCTTCAAGTTCCCATGACAAATCAACAAAAGTCAAGCCCCCCTCTTTCTAATGGGACGATGATGCCACCAACTGCAAAACCATGCCGGGGAAAATGCACAACAGCTCCAACGTTGCTTGACCTGATCAAGGATGTGGAGATGGCGATCTCTTCTCGGAAAGGACGTACGGGAACTGCAGCTGGTGATGTGGCTTTCCCAGAAGGGAAGAAAAACTTGGCGTCTGTTCTCAAACGGTACAAGCGAAGGTTGTCCAACAAACCTGTTGGCACTCACGAAGGAATTGGTTCACGCAAGATCCCCACCTCAGCGTCGTACTCATAGCATTTTGCATTCAATATAATCAGTGTCCCTTGGGCTGTTTTATATTGTGTAGCAGCTCATGCTCTAAGATGAATGAGTGCTCTGTTTCTGTGTATCAAAATCCTTGCAGCAGATTTTGTCCTTGTAATGTTACATACACATAGGGGAAGAATTGCTATATGTAATTGCGGCAAAATCAAAGGAATTGTCGTTAGATTGAAAATTAGTTCCACCATTTTGTTTGTTCTTCGCTACGTCATCTAGCAAGTGGATGCAAGGCGAGGAAACAAAAAGCAGTTTTTGACACAAATATCCCATTAAATAACTTTTTGTTATATAAACACTGAATTTTGTTAGATCGGAAGCTTTCATGAAATACGCTAGGTCCATAAAATCTTTACTGAAGTCCAAAATTGATTGATACTTCATCCTGATTTATCTTCAATTTGCTATGCGGTGGTAATGGTAGTATCACATAATTTGATGCTTGAGATGATAAAATTACATTCCACCGAAAGTTATAAAAGTGGTTTTAGAGTGCAAGACCTATCAACAGTTTATTGATATTTGGTATGATGGCGGTAGGTTTTTGGGTTTAATGTCCGCGAGCTTGTGTGTTGTTTTAAGGGCTCAACATTGTTAATAATGATAACGCTCAATGGAAAGGTAACCTTAAATATATTTCACTTTAATTTTCATTAGATGATTTGGTTTACAAAGAATATTATTCTTCTGTAGAAATGTTATGATATAAGTGGAATTAATTGTTATGAAATATTATTGTGAAGTGGATGTCTTTATTCTTATTCTAATTCAGTTAAGATTTGATTAGATAGATTATATTATTATATGGAGTTAGTTAGGATTTGATTAAATGAAATATGTTATTTTATCTTTGATTTGATATAATATTATATCTTAACCCTTTGAGTGCTCCTTTGTGACACACCTTTGAAAGTATCAATAATAAAATTCATTTATTCTTGTCTTTTTCTCTATTTTCTTTACTTTCATATTTACAATGCGCTATTGACACGAGATTCTATCATCTAACTAAAGGATTGAGGAAAGATGCTTTAACAAAGTGATGGCTCAAGGTAAGATACTCTAACTATATCAAACTTTTCCAATATTTAATTTGTGGTCCTTGATATTTTGGAAAAGAATAATTTGTCTTAAATTCTAGATAATGAACTTTATTTTAACTTAATGAGTCTAGAAGATACTATTAAATAAGAAAACGTCATATTCTAGTAGAATTGTGCAAAATCTATCTTAATTCAATGGGTTTTAGAGATATCATAGCGCTTTCGGGGCACTATAACACTAACATTACTTTATGTGTGGGCTATTTCCTTTCTTTTATAAATAGTTATAACTTTTGAGAGGGGAATTATCCATTATTAGAGAGAGATATATAGGCTAAGGTTTTTATGTTCTTTTAAGAGCGTTATGTGTGAAGGGGTGGAAGACTTGAGGAATCAAGATTCCATCTCTAATCACATGTCTCTGCCAGTTATATGACTTTAAGGTTTATTATTTTCTTTTTTTTTTTTTTTTTGCTATGGCTTGCTAAATTTCTTTAAATGTTAGGGAAATATAGTTTAAGGGAATTGATTTTGTATTCCTTTTTATTACTTTAATTTTCCTTTGTATTACATTGCATAATTTCTATTAATTTTAATGTTGTTTTTGACCTAATCACTCATTAACTGATATATGATTTTATATTGTAAATTAGAATAGTAAGGAATAAAAGCACTCATTTGTACAACTTTTTGAGTTCATATTCTTCGTCCTTATGATAGATTTATAATAGTCTAAATGATTAAATTATTCAATTTATTTTAAGACGATTATAGTCTCAATGAATTGAACTTTGATTATAGTTTTGAGTAATTCTATCAACAATGATATTGTTAAGAAATAAATTTAATATTGAGTAATGCAAAATCAAAAAACTTAGATGAAATCAATGCCTAGCACCTTCCTTCCATTCATTGTTATTCCATATTTTCTATTGCTAAATTGTTTCTACTTTTTCTATTTTGGTTTCTTAATTTCTTTCATTTGTGTTTACCAAAATAGTGACGTGTCTAAGTGAATTGGTAATTAATTTTAGTCTTTGAGGAAACAACATTTGTTACTCGCTTTTATTATTTATGGCCGATATGTTAAAATAACATTTCTTTAAGAGTTATGTATTACTTCACACTCTATCTAATAGTGAATTGAGTATAAGTTGGTATAGTATCCAATACAAAATATGTTCACATAACATTTCTCTTGTATCAAATTCCAGCTAGTTCTCTTAGATTTAATTTTTTTTTTTAATTTACTCAAACCGAAAACTTTATTTGAAAAAATAAATATCACTTAACCAACCAACAGTACTAATTATGGTTTCATTCTAAATAAAATTGTAGACAAAACCGTGATTGATAGAATATTCGAATCCACTGAAGCCATAGATGTCAAATTGTCAATATATAGTCAGACTCACATCTTTCACAACCATCATTATCTTTAAACTTGCAGAAATATTGTATAGGATAAGCAAAAGATCGAGCCAAGGATGAATAAACGACATCACATATTTACAATGAAGTTGCCATTTCATGTAACATTCATTTCTCATACTCTGCAGCAAAGATTGGTAAGAAGGCTTCGGAAAGGGAAGGACACCCACGTGGCAATTTTCACGACAAAAAAGGAAAAAGGAAAAAAAAAAAGGGGGGTAAACAACGATGTGAATATCCTTATTCTCAGGAGATAATTTTGGTAATAGGACCTATCTTATCATTCCTATGAATAAGGTTAGCTTCAACTATGAATAATCTTAATATCAATGAACATCCTATTTGCCACAACACTAACGTAACTTGAAGTCCAAAATGAGCTACTATCTCTTATTGCCTGTTATTCTGTCTTCACTCTTCAGGACACCCTGCACAATTCAGAACTGACAATCACCTTCTAAAACGTTAGTTTAATATGCAATGACAATTAAAAACTAGGTTACTTTTCTTACTTTATTGAGAAGGGTGGTTATTATTAGTTAGAGTAAGATCCTATTTTAGTCTTTGAAAGAAATAAGCATTATTACATTAGTTTTTTTCTTAATTTTTTTATAGCTTATTATCATTATATAAGTCTCTCAAAAATTTAAAAATAGTTAAATAAGTGATCCTTTTGATCGCCATTTTAGGTTTTCAAAAGGATAAATATGCTCGCATTTTAGTTTTTTGAGGGACATATATGACGCCAAGTGACAATAATATTTGGAGGATTAATGTGATATGTATATCTTTCAATGACTAAAATAGGGTTATTTACCCCAAGCAGATTTGGTTCAGTGTCCAAAATGTCTGAAGTCAAGGTTTCCACAAACTCAACCGACACACTAGACTATGCTTTTAAACTTCACAGTTGATACACTATTCTGGCCAATCCAAATTACCCCAGAGGAGTGCACAGGGGTGTTGCTTCCCAAAAGGAAGCATGGAGAGGAATTAATGGAGGGATGAGGGTGGGGGCAGTGAAGGGAGTAGGAACAAAATGATGATGTGATCTAGACTCTGGAGCACCATCTCATGTGAAAAGATGAATGCACGTGGCAGCACAGTGAGTCAAATCAGATAATTTCGATGCTCAAAATGGCTTGTGGACTGCAAGCATACGAGTGGCTTGAGGTGTCAGCGACTAAGTTCCCCTAGGCTGTGCTTCTCACTCTTAAGACACATTACACATAACAGATAACACCCTCATGTGCACCACGTCCCTTGCTTGGTCTTCAATGCCTAAAGGTCCCTCCTCACCCATCATGAACCTTATCATATCTCATTTTGCAGTTATGTTGCGCCAGTTAGCACGTGGGTTTGGATGTATGAAGAGCTGTTACATCAGCACCTGAACATATATAATCTAATAGCTAGCTATTTATGCAGGGTGTGAGAAAAGTGATTGATTATCAATAACATTGCTCTCTTGAACTTAATGCAAGATAGACAAAAAAGAGACTCTTAGCTCAAAGAATAGCATGTCGTTGTATGAAATCAGAGATCAGGAAGCATTAATTATAATATGAATCAGACTTTATGAAAAAGGAAGTTTGATGTTCACTTGTGACAATAGCTCATGAATTAAATAGTCATACTCGTTATTTTGGTTACCTAAAAGTTACTGATTCTTACGAAAAAGAAAAGGTAAATTTGTGTTCATTGTTCAACCGATTTTCGCCTATTTGGACTTGGTGCTCTGATTGTGACATGATTAGAAGTCTCTGTATGGAAATTTGGACAATTACAAAGGTAAAAATGTAGGCGACTTGAGTTGCATGTAGCATATGAACTTGAATAAATTTGATATTGACAAGATCCCATAAAGGCTTTTCTGTCTCATACATGGCAAAATGTAGGCAATTTACCGCAAATGATGTGTCCCTGAACATGGAAAACAAATCTCTTTTATGAAAATTTCACGTGATATAGTTATGTATAGGCTTTTATCATTGATGATATTCTCTTATGAGACCTATATTAGGATCCACTTTATTTATTAATGGTGAAAATTTACATGACTAAAGTCATATGAAATTTTCACATGAGAGAATCTAATTGCAAGTGACTTGTTATTCACTTATTCCTTTCAATCAGCCAAATACAACCCTCATTTCACTTATTCCTTTCAATCAGCCAAATACAACCCTCATTTGTCTTAAAAGGGACCAGTCAGTGTGATGGTTCTCAATCATTTCTATGAGCCTCTGTCCAAGAAGAGCAGACCAGGAAAATGGGAACCTCAAACCCCATCTTCCACAACTATTTCAATAAAAAAGCTGAGTGTTACTCTTCACAGAAAATTAAATTTCCATATCTAGAAAATTAAATTTCCATCTCTCTTTTAATTTTATAATTACACAATGAATACTAAAATTTTAAAAACTACCCCACCTTTTTCCCTCAACCATTCCTCCACCAAAACAAAGTAGCATTGGCATAATGAGTTTTCCAGTTACAGATTGTTTGGTTCTTTGATTTTTCTAATTTTTCTTTTGTACACGTTTGTTGTATTATGTGGACCTATATCTCAGGCAATTTCCATGCCGCTACATTGACATGACAAGACCCATCACACGGTTGAAACATGAAAAAGTGAAACCAAAGAAAATCAATATCCTATCATCAGTGATGTTTATGAGAAAGCAGATAAAGGGAATCGAATCAAAGATGATCTCACACCTACCTAGGGTCAAAGTTTTCAGGGTAAATAATTATTGTAACTTCCATTCTCCTCTCAGCGACCTTCCATCCCTTATACCACGCATAGCCCATTTCCTGTATGACTAACAGAGATGCAGAGATAGTAAAAATCATCCCAAACCCATTTGCAGGATGCAGCCACAAGAAAACACTGAATAAGTAATATTTTTGTTCGGACAGTACACTCTTTAGACCATAAAGAATGGAAGCACTTACCGACACGTACAAATTTAAGATTATTCAAGATAAGTAGTTAGTGAGCTGAAACCAATCCGAATAGGAATAATAAACTCTTATCTATACGTACATCATGCTTAGAAAAAGCTGCTATAATTGACAAAGACACCAACATTCTACATAGAAAGTGACTAATTAGTTCATTCTCCGTCATCCATAAAACATGATTAATCCATTCTCTGACAAACCTCAATCCAGATAATCTTGGAATCCTGGGTGCACCAATTCCGTTTTCATCTGACACACTATCTAGCACTAAGCCAATGTCCAGTAGTCTCAGTGACTTTTAGCTTTGCCATACAAAAATTTCAACAATTAGGACTATGTGAAGCCTCTCTCCGAACAAAGTGCTATATCTATACAAAATCTATCCCCCATATATAGAAATAAGTGGGTTCGCACTTCACCCAAGAAACTTATCCCATCCTTATTTATATCTTATCTTTTCCTCCCCTACCTGTGGGGTCTTAACTTTAAGAACTTCGAATGGTCAGTGATCAAACACCACACCCTTCAAGAATTACAGAGAATTCATGTGAAGGATATTAGCCAACTTTATCAAGATTAGAAGTTGAAGTCACAATCATGTAACCTTTTTAAATAATTATATGACCTTTAAGTAATTTCTAATCATCATTATCCATCTAATAAGACCTAAAACTCTCGTAATAATAAGACAGAACTCTGCGTGCGTGTGTGTGTGCGCGTGTGAGATTGACATGCATGATGCATGTTCGTACAGTTTCGTATCAAGGTACAATGCTCTAAAAAAAGTTAACAAGCATGATCAGGAACTATCACTAACTGACAAACTTCAATAATGATAATAATATATTGAATCTTGATATATCTGGAACAATTGTATTGGCATAAGCTACATATGTATCATTCATGTCAACCATTTATCACTCCAGAGCATTGGCACTTGCCATGCCACCACTATTATAAAAACCTTTTCATGTTCAAAGTACTCGCTATACTTGTTCTCTCTTTCTTCCTCTCCCTCAGTCCATCTCAGGCAGCACATAGCTACAACTATGAAAGGGAAGTTTCTGAGAGGGTGCCTTAACAAATGGAAGAAAATGGGGAGCAGAATCACAATACCTTGTGCTGCCTGTGAGTACTGTTTTAAATGGGTTTTGTGGCCTTGCATGCATGAAAGGTGCGCCATTCCAAGTGATGTCCCAAAGGGTCACTTGGTTGTCTATGTAGGAGAGAACCACAAGAGATATGTGATCAAGATTACACTGCTCAACCATCCACTCTTCAAGGCCTTGCTTGATCAAGCTCAGCAGGAATATGATTTCATTGCAGATTCAAAACTATGCATTCCTTGCGATGAGCACTTTTTCCTCAGTGTCCTTCGCTGTGCAAGCTCAACAAAGAACGAACGGGTGTTTGTGCGTCTCTGAGAAACCATCCTTTGAGTCATTAGCCCGTGTTGTTGAAGTGCTAACTAGTATGGTGATAGGTAGCCATGATTTGTTGTAAGTAGATTGAGGCGTAAGTGTCACGTAGCTCACCAATGTAAATCAAATTGAAGAAATGAGATGATCCTATTCTATTTCGTTCATGTTTTTGTTTGTTTATTCTTTTTGGGGTTCTTATCAACATAGGATGCATGCAGTACGCAGAGTTTGTAACTCGAGCAAAGAAAAGCCAGTTCTCAAACTAAAGTTACTGAACAAGCACCAGACCCAACAGACCGATGCATTAATGACTAAGTACTTAATATGACACATTTAAAAGTGGCTAACATTGGATTAGAAAACAAGAATAGAAGAAGGCATGTAATAAGACCGCGCTAACGAACGGGAATATTAACCGTGTATAAAGGCTATTGGTAAAACGTACTGTTCTGGTGTTGTGGGCTAGAAACTATAGCAGTGGTGGATGATGGATCTTCAGTTAAAGGATTGTTCACTTGAAGCTTGGGAGTTGGGAGGAAGCACAAAACAAGCGCATGAAAATATTACCAGCAGCGGAATAGGCTGACACAAAAGGTGAACCTCTTCAGAGTGCAAGACCCAATTCATCATCATCATAATAATAATAATAATAAAGGCTAATACTTATGTTTTCTATCCACTTAACCAATCTTTGCATTTACCGCACCTTGCATACCCGCATGCAATATACCTTGAATGTATATCTTGAACGGCTAATACGTGAAGATGTAAAATGTGGAACTTCAGGATTTTCAGATTCTTAGACATTCTATATATATTTCGTTTGATTTTTAATTGTCCTGCTAAAGCAGTTGATAACGGGATAGCTAAGTGGCTTGAGAATAACGGCGTGCCAAACGGTTTGAGCTATATTTCCAAAACTACTTATTCATCATCTAGAGAGAAAACCCACCAAACAAAAATCATCTAGAGAGAAATACCATCAATGCAACCAAAAATTCAAAGAGGAATTGCAGCCAACAATACTAATGAACTACCTAGAAATTCACTGCAACTACACAAAGGCCCTGCAAGCTGCATGCTCCTCATCTTAAGTATTTTTTATCTAACAGTGTTTAATATCAATATGTAAGGAATGAAAAATTCAAATGCAGGTGCACTCACAGATGAGACATGCACACACTGCCACATATTTAAGGAAGGTGGGGCAATGTTGGCGAGGGCCCTGGTTAGTGCTTGTAAGACACGCATACACAATGGCAGAAGGACCTCTCAGCTTCTGTTACATTGATCCTACTGAGGCTGCAAACACTCAGATAATTCGATACCTGCTATCTGGAAGTAAACCATAATGGCAAATATGTTTCTTTTGCTCTGTGGTTTCCAAAACTCACTAATTTGCAAAGGATTAATAAATGGACACTTCCCTTCACCCACCATGCTCCTTTTGTCAGTCAGTCCTAGAGTGACCATTGGCTACAGCAAACAGACTACAGATCAGAAAACCAAGATAACCCATAAGCTTATCACGTGAGCCACAGAAAACCTGAAAATCCTCAGGACACTCCTTGTGAATTTTCCTGCACAATTGAAGGAAAAATAACCTAAATTGTTTTTTATTGGTATTAAGGGATCGTCATGAGCAATAGGAGAAGAGGGGAACCCTTAACAGAATTTTAGATTTACAAGATTGCCCATATCCCTCAACATGTTGCCCAAGGAAACCACCATCCTACTTTTTCCGAGTCCTGAAGCTACTTGGTCAATAACCCATCAGCTTATTAAGTAAAACACAAAAATCCATACTAGAAAATCCTAAGGATGCTGCTAATACTTATTTTTCCCACAGAATTGCACTAAAAATAACCTAAATCCATATTAATGGATTGTCATGAGCAATAGGAGAAGAGGGGAACCCTTAAACTGAATTGTAGTTTTGCAAGATTGCCCATAACCCTCAACATTCTACCCTAGGGAAACCACCCTCAAAAGATAGTTGGAGTGAATAATCAAAACCGATACAGCCCCAATTTGATGTTGTATTTCACTGATTTCAGGCCACTAACCATTCCAAAATATTATACTCCCTTATCTCTTCCAGAAACTGGTATCATTTAACAGACACCTAGCAGAGAAGGCTACTATTCATTAAAAGAAAATGCTAAAAAGCCGGAGACTTTGTCAGAATTTAATTACCAGAATGATATGACATATTTATTGACTATTAGATGAATAAATGAATAAGTGAGTCATACTATTTCATTTCATCCAACAATCACCATGATTTCTATAAAAAATTCTAATAATATTTTTCTGACTATGTAGCATTGCTTTTCATTGAATTGCAATAGGATCTGTACACTGTTCATATCACCTGTCTCCTTCAGTTGATCCCTTTTCAACTAATAAAACATTGAAGCATCAGAACCTGCACTCTTAAAAATTCAAGAATACTTCAAATCAACATAAGAATATCTGCCCCCAAACAGCAAAAATGAAGTATTAATGCTGACTACCAAACTTCAGTCTTGCAGAACTAAAGACAGAGCTCTTTAACAATTAATTTCAACACTTGGAAAGCCTAATTTCAATATTAACCTATATCTTTTTCATTATTTCAAACTCCATGATGCAAAATGAGTTTTAGGAAATTCTGCAAGGTAACTTATGCATAAAGCAAAAACAATGGCTTGTGTAGCAAAAGATGTCAGTAATGATGCAAAACAAGCACAAGTTGATTTAGGCTGAACAACCTTTGCACAGAGTTTCTAAAAGGCAGGAAACGATGCATAACTCAACAATTTTCCCTGTTCTTACATATGAATTTTCTTTTTCTTTTTCTTGTTCTTGTAGATGATAGCCAATTCATGCATAAATTTCCAGAAAGTATATAACATTAACACCAAAAAAAGAAAAGAAAAAGAGGCTGCACTGTTACTTTGCTCATCATAACAAAACTCCCATCTTGCATGGAGAAAAAACATTACCATTCTCCATTTCTCAAACATTGTAATCTGTGACTATCATCACCAACTCTATTGCATGAACTAATTGAATGATTCCATGAATAATATACAGATGAAATATCCTCATTCAGAATATACACAAGAAGTATATTGGCCTTCAGGCAAAGCACATTCAACACATTGTTGGTGACAAAACTACAGAACGGCAGTGTTGGTCGACAGACTGCTAGAGTGGGAGAAATAAACTGGTGAAAGATCGCTGCTAATTGTGCATTACAATTTAAAAAACCCCCGCATGACAAGCCATGATCCAATCACCACCAAGTATCATCTATGACCTTCAATCATTCCCTCCAACTCTCGCTGCCCAAACCTCCTACCCTGTAGACTGGCATCCCTACACCTGGCCGCAAAGTAAAACACAAGCCAGGCAACCATGAAGTAAACCTCCATCGTCGACTGAAACATCTTGGCAAAAGACCTCCCGCAATACCGGCCTAAAATCCACCTCATCAACGACCCGCAAAGTATAGCTTCCAGACACTTTATCTGTATAGCCTGGTTCAACATTGTCGATATCAAATAACACCCTTCCTTCACAATCTCCCTCCCACTCCTCCTAGAGTCCACTATGGCAACCCATGCATCAACAGAGAATATAAAAGCCACAAAGGTATCAACCAAAAACCAAGTGAACAAAAACCCAGAAATCTCCTTCTCAAACCCTCTAACCCACGGCGACATAACCGAAAACGGCATCAATTTCAACCTAACAAACAGCTTGAAAAACGAGTACTGATCCTCAATTTCACCAAAATACCACAACCCCAGAAGCTGAGTCAATGCATCCCTCACAGCCCACCTCATGAGGATGAACCCAGAGAGCCTCTTGAGGCCTAATCTAGAACCATCCCAGATCAAACCGGTGACAGAACAAAACCTCCCTACAAGATCACTAACGACAGCAACAAAAACAACACCTAGTACCCACGAATACGTAACAAGAAAAACCAAAATCACCCATCCATATGCGGCGGAGAGAAAACTCACAAGGAAGAACAGCGCCGCCGCGTCACGGCGACCCACATCCAACCCCTTCGCGAAGAACTGCAAGTCTACGCCTTTTTCCATTTCTTGGCCCCCATTTCCCAAATCGCCCTTCTCCTTCTTCTTCTTCCTCTTCTCATCATCAACATCGCTCCCTCTTTCTTCTTCTTTCTCGTTCTCCTCGTCTTTATCATCGCCGGCGAAGTTTAACCCCTCGGCCTTGAACGTTATCCCGGAGCGAACAACCTCCGAAACCCTAATTCCATCATCGGCGACAATATCCGAGAACCCGGATTGGAGATTGAAGGGTCCGAAGAACACGTGGCTGCTGTTGATGGAGGATTTGGAGGCGGACCCAAAGAGTGTGCGGCCGTCGTCGTCGTCGCCGGAGAAGAAGTCGTCGTCTAGGGTTCCGACGCGGGTGAGGTGAAGAAAAGGGCGGCGGCGGTGGTGAAGGTGGTGGCGGTGGCGATGGGAGGACGATGAGCTGTCATGGCGGAGGCGGCCGCCGTCGGACCTGCCGCTGGGCCCGTTTCCAGCGAGGTCGAGGCGGGAGAGAAGGGCCTTGAGGGAAGGATCGCGGTCGATGAAGGAGGTGACATGAGAGGTTCCGTTCTCGACGACGGTGCGAAACGAGAGGATGAGAAGGGAGAGCAAGAGGAACGTGACGAGGTTGGAGGAGAACGAAGAAGTGGCTTCTCTGAGAAGTTGTGCAGTGGAACGCAGGTTCTGCAACCGTGGGTGGTCGCTCATCGCGCTTCCTGCGATTTTCGCGTTTTGGAGATTTCGGCGTTTTCGGGCTTCTGTGCTTTTTTTTTTTTTCCTGCGATTGGTTTTTTGGGTTTCTTTGTCTGTTTTGTCTTCTGTTTTTTTTTTTTTTTGGGTGCTTCGTTGTTTGGTGTGAGAAAGGGGAAGGAGGAAGAGGGAGAGTGGCTATGGTGTTCTGTCCGAGCTTCGTTCTTTCGTTCTTCTTCTTCTTTCTCTTTCCAGGGAAGGTTTCACGCGCTTGAAGTAGGCCGTGGGTTCGACGCTCTTTTGGTGAGAGAAGTGAGATTGGTGTGAGCCATGGTCATGGAGATTAGAGGATGGAGGAGGTTTTGCCCGGAAATTTTCTATTTCTCTAAGGTTAAATTAACATGTAAGTTCATGAAATTTTTAAAAAAGTTTAAATAAGTCTTTATATTTTAAAAATTTATAATTAAACCTTAAATTTATAAAATATTTGTAATTTTGTTGTTAGGCATAAATATTTATTATTAATTTATCCAAAAAAATAAAATATTTTTAAAATTTAACTAAACATATATATAATATATAGGATAATATTTTAAAAGAATTTATTTTTACTGACAAATTTTTGAAAAATGTTTCTATCAAAGAATTCAATTATAAATATTTTATAAATTTAAGGATCCAATTATAAAATTTTAAAATATAAAGACTTATTTAAATTTTGACAAAAAACTCGGAGATTTAAAGATTAATTTAACCATTTTCTAAATATGAAAATTAATGATAAAACGATACTAAAAAAAATTAATGATAAAATATTAACTCACGCTTTAAATTGTCATTCGTGTGCTAAAAATATCTAATTTTAACAAGAATGGATTATTAATTAAACAAGCCTTTTTACATGAAAAGGAGGCGAGGCGACAAAAGCATCGCTAGCAAAAGAAAAAGGAACTCAGGCTAGAATGAGTGTCAAATATCATGAATGACTTTTTTTATTAAATATAAATGAAAAAATTTAGTAGTTTTATCATTTCCAATCTTCCACAATGGTCTCAAGTTTCAAAATTGAAGTATTTATTTTGTGACAGATTTTTTAAAAAATTAAGTTTCTTTTCTTTTATAGGGAAAAAAATGAAGCTAAGTTTCTATTACAACTAAAGTTAGATATATTTATTTATTGTTAATAGTTAATATAGCAAACAATTTTACCTCCATGGATAAGAGGTGACTGAATTAACGCATTTACATTCTCTGAAAACATACATTTTTTTTTTCGGTAGGTTGTGAAAACACACTTTAGTGACTGATTAAGTACGTATTTAGTTTTATTTTTATAAAATTAATTATAGATAAAACTAATTTTATTAGAATTAATTTAATTAGAACTAATTTTGAGATAAGGTGATTTATATTTGATAGTTATTTTAAAAATGATTCTGATAAAAAGTAAGAAAATTTTATTTCTCCAAAAATCAATTTTAGAAGCAAGAATTGATTCTAAAAATGAAAAACCAAATTTCACATAAATAACGATCAACTTATCCAGATAACAAGAAAAAGGTTAGCATCTAAATAATGGCATTTTTCAAGTAAAGGGGAATTGCCGTTGGATTGTATCAAATCCGACAAAAGATGGTATAGCAATCCAACTACATTAAGCTGTCCATGTTCGAAGCCAGCTGCAAGATTTCAAGTGTAAGCAAATCCGACATAGCCAATCAATTGGTATTGTTGGCAAAGGCATAATCTCTTGTTAACCCTTAATCCAGTTTCTAAGAGCTTTCGGTCTGATAATTGCCCACTAGATGAGGCCCATACTGAAAGCATGGACGTCAGATCAACACCATTACCCTTTAAAAGGTGAAATCATTGACTCTTTATTAATTTGCACTCTTTACTAATTAACTGAGATTGTAAAGAAATTTTATTTCATTTAAATATAACTAAGTAGAGAAAATGTATAGTTAAGTTAAATAAATCTCGAATCAAAATTAATTAAATATAAATGTTGAAAAACGTCGCAGAGAGCTTGAGAGAGAGAGTGTTCGATGAAGAAAAATTAGATTCCAATTCAATGAAAAGGGTGAGTGTACAAGACAAATGATATAACTTGTTTGCATATAAAGGAGAAAAAGCAACATACACTAATGACAAACCAACCAGCTAAAACAAAATAGGTTGATTATAAAATCAACGAAACTCATATTACTGTGGTGGTAACGGTAACCTCTTTATTCAAAGAAACAAAAATGATAACTACGAATAATGAATAATAAAAGAAAAGTAATTAAGAGTTGAGTTATAATATATGAACATATTGTGTTAAACATTATACTGACTCATATCCTATCTAATAATACCCTTTCTGTGAATAAGATGTAAATTAACATAATATTTAACACAAAATATGTTCCCGTCATATTTCTTTTAGTTATTAGTCCCATCCGATTTAAAATATCCAATTACAATCACAACTACTCGAGCACGTACAGTCTCTAATCTTTATGTGCAACAGCCTGTTTGCTTGACTTTTTTTTTTTGTGAAAAAACATTTTCAATCGAAAATAGAAAAAAGTTACGATCATTAAATAATTTTAAAAAGAAGATAAAAAAATTACTTTGGTATCTTTTTTTATAAGTTAAAAAGAGTAATTTTTAAAAAAAGATTACACCATAAAAACCCTTTTTCAACTTTTGTTAGACATCCTAAATGATGACAAAAATTCGACATGAGTTAGGCAGTAAGCACAATCATGTAGTGCGAACACAGTTTATATATCCAGTAAAAAAAAAAAAATTAATAAGCTCAGGAAAAATAAGAAACGATGCCCTAATAGGACTACAATACAACTTATTTAAGTTTCTGTTTCTTTCCACTGAAACTTTTTCCTCGTTTTCCCTAGCCGGGGGATAGAAAAATCCCAAACCAGTTAGAGTGGTGCATCTATCAAAATACAACAAAAGGCTTTGTAACAATCAAAACTTCATAACGGCAACATAATCGGATAAATCACTCAATGAAAATCAGGCTTCTCTGGGTATGTGCAGCCAGACCTTTGGATGATAACGTTTGCTGCATAGCAGCCAGCTCTCACACATTCTTCAATGGGCTTCTTCTGAACCAATTGTGAAAGAAATCCTCCAACAAATGCATCTCCTAAAAACACACACACAAAAAAAAGAGTATATTACCATGTTTCGACAAACATTTTGAATGGGCCAAATTGGCATCTCGCTGCTTGCCACTACCAAGATCTACTCCTGGCAGTGCCTCAGTTGTATAACTATGATATATTTACAATGCATTTGAAGAGGGATCAAATAGGAATTATATGTCTGTGTATATGTGCGTGAAAATGGGAACTAAATCGGTTTTATGAGCATATATCACCGTTGAAGACCATGAAGGTAAAAATCAAAGCTTATGAACATAATTGCATATGCAACTAAGTTCCACATTTGGACTCATAAAAGCAAAGGTCAGTACCTGCTCCATTTGTGTCAACTAGTTTCTCTTTAGGCAATAGAACCACAGGGAACTTGTTCACCTTCCCATCCTCAGCAACACAAACAGGATCTGCACCCTGCGTAATAACAGTTATCCTTTTGTGTGTTCCCGATGCCTTTGGCCACTGGGAAATCTTTAGTGCTATCTCCTCGACATTATCAGTCTAGAGAATAGGAAAGAGTCAAAAGACATAACAAGTATCAATACGAAAATGACAAGCCTACAGATCTGCTAAGCAATGCTTACCTCCCAGCCATGAACTTTGGAAAATGTTCTTGCTTCAGTCTCATTTCCAAAAACGAAGTCCATATACCTGAATTCCAAAATGGGTATCCTTAAGAACAATATGTAAACTCAAACTCCATTTCATTGAATTTACCTGAGAAGGACCCTTACGGCAGAGCTTGCTCCTGTACATCCCTGAAGAACTCACAGATAAATGGGGCAGAAAGGTTCATCATGAAGATCTGCATACAGGATTTTTTTTTTTTTTGGGTTAAAAAAAGTTATCAGAAACTTTTATTAAATAAGGAACATCAAATTTCCAATCATATAGTACCTTGTTATTTGTAGCAGCATGTTGAGCAACTAATTGGATGGAATCTGGTGATACGGTGAGGAAAAAGCCAGCAATATAGAAATACTTGGCCTTTTCAACTGTGCAAGGAAAAATTGCACGATAACAAATGTCATTCATCTGGAACTTACTCAGATATGAAGAAGAGATATAAAAGAAAGCATGCATGGACCAACAACAGCGTACCTAATGCCCAATTTTCTGGTCTCTTCAAGTGCTCAGACTTGTAGCAATTTGCAGCCGATAAGTTGGCAACGAGAGACCTATATTTAGATGCAATCAAATACAAGGCTTCAAATAATTGTTTAGTAGTCAAGCTGAAGATAAACACTTCCTTTAAAAACGGCATAAAAATAAATAATTCCATTTATTCAAAAAAATAAACAAACAAAGAACACATGGAAAGCTTAATCATATGACCTTTCACCACCAACTACACAAACAGCACAAGTTCCGGTAGGTGTAGTTTCATCTTCATAATACTGAACCTGATCGACAGATTAACAAAATAATTCAGAAACAGTGATTCGAGGATCCAGTACAGAGAAGCAGATGACAAAGAAATGAGAAGACTATTTACAAGATTCAACCTACATTTACACCAGCAAGTTTTGAGTTCTTCTTCATCTCTTCCCCAAACTTATCCTTTCCTATGCAACCAATGTAACTTGTTGCACCAGGTACTTGAAGCATCCACTATAAGAGGCAAAGGTAAATGGTAAATTACTATCATCACAGCTACTTCAGATTCAGAATACTACCAATAAGGTTGGTAGATACCTGAGCAACCTTGATTGAATTCTGAGTAGCACCTGCCAATATGAAAATTGGAGAAACTGTCATTGTGAAATGTGCATTCCTACCCCCACTTCTTTCTTTCTATTTTAATTTTTTCTGTGCAGTGTGCTTATGATATTAACTAGTAAAGCAATTATCTGAAACCCACTATCAGTGCATTACCTCCAGCAATGTACTCCACATTATATTTCTCAGCCATTTCTTCGTACCTGAGATGATTGCATGGATTGATCACATCAAATTTAAATGAACTCACAAAATATCTTGTCTACTAGAAATGACCTCCTAATTAAAATAGTAAAAGAGAATTCAGCGGAGGTGAGGTACTTAAAATCTTATCTGAATGGGAGGTTGAATATCCGATTAACTATTGCATCAAATCCTTAACTTACAATAATGCAAAAAAAAAAAAAAATTGTATTTAGTAGAAAACATAGCGAAAACTTGAGATTTCCCTTAACAGCAAGGGTGTGGAGCATAATAATTGTGATAAGCGGGTAATAACAATAACTTCATGAGACCCAAGAAGCACATCAAACTAGCACTATTATGATATTCAATACACTTCACAAAGAACACACGGTACCGGACCAAATTATAATTCGTTCCTGGTAGAAAATAATTATAATATTTGAAATTCTACTGGTTCAAGTGAAATTATATTTGATCATAACTTCAGTTGCCAAAGCAAATCAACAAAAGTTCACAATCATTTGAATCAAAACCCAACTATATTCGATCAAGTAACATCTGTGGCGTAGGAGCACGAAAAGAGATATCTTACATAGGTTTGTGCTTGTCCTCGGCGAGAATCGCATTGTTCAACACGATGTCATACCTGTCCCACAAAAACAGTCAGTCACAATCATTCAGAATACATTACAAAACGACAAGATCCGATCGCGTTTCCAACGAAACCTATCGAATGTAATTCTCCAATTTCATCACAGCAAAGCAATTTTTTTTTTTTTTTGAAAAAACAGGTAACAACAAGTGTAAAGAGCTACGAGCTAATACGAAACGACGAGGAAATTGCATCTACATTGAAGGAAACGCATGGATCGAAAAAAGCGAATGAAATTGAGGAGAATGAAGAGGTGGCGTACTTTTGGAGGAATTCTTGGTCGACCACGGCGGAGATGTCAAGGAGAGGATTACCCATTCCCATCAGAATACCTTCCGACGCCATTTATCAGATTCTGATTCTGAGTGAGATCGGTTTCGTTGAATAATGAAGAAGAAGAATAATGAAGAAGAAGAAGAGGGTGCGTGCTCCAAAGAGAGAGTTGGTTGTGTGATACACGGATCTACCCTCGCTACTTACAAGTGCCACCTTTTTATACGTGCCTGCTCGCTGATGGGTTTTACATTATTATTATTATTATTATTATTATTATTATTCAATTTTTTTATCTAAAAATTTATCAGCATTTGTATTATTTGCATTGGTAAATTTTTTTTTTTTTAAAACTTATCCGTGCTTGTATTATTTGTGCTGATAAATTTTTGGACAAAAATAAATAAATAAAAATAATAATAATTATATAAGATCTATCATCTAAATATTTTTATTATTTTTTTCACTTTTCAATATGTATCGCACTATTTGTGAGTCTATCTATTATTACTCTTTCTTTTTTATTTTTCAACTTTGGAGAGTAGTAGAGTAAGTGCATACTATGAGCATCTCCAATGTTATCAATGCACCATAAAATGTAAAAATGTCCCAAAAATGAGACTCATGCCTCCAATAAAAAAGACTAACTTTTATTCTATCTTTGGATCTCATAATTCTTAACTTTAAAAAATAAATTCAACATATTTTATGAAATATTTTGTTACAAATATTTGTATTATATAATTTTATTTTCGAATTTGATAAAAATATAAAATTTAATTTTTTGGAATAATTTTAGTTTCAAAATAATTTTTAATAAATTAAATTAAGCATAAAAATACCATACATTTATTTTTTAAAAATTAAAATCTAAAAAATTTAAACTATTTTTTCAACTAAAACAAGTCTTCAATATGCTTAGAAAATATTGCATGATTAATAACAACATTGCATAATTTTAAAAGCATTACATAATAGAAACATTATATAACTGAAATATGGGCTGCAACATTACATAATTGAAACATTATATAACTGGCAGTTTTATTTTACGGGTATTATGGAATTTCTAGGTATGTTCCATCAAATTTGCTTGTAGTTGTCGATATTTTTGTCTATCACGAAGTTGAATATTGTTTTAGATATACTTCTTATATAGAATAAAAGTTTCTTCACTCAGCTCTAGTTATAATATGTCATTCTCCCCATCGTTGTAAGAGAAAAGTTAAGCAAAATTTCCTACATATGTGTCTCTCTTATCCTCAACAATAATATTATGCAATATAATGCACACTCTCATTATCTTCGCAAGCTTCTCTTTTCTCGCAGAATTGTGCAAGGTGGCCACGTATAATTGCAAATCGAGGTTGCAACGCTCCAATTGCTTACTCCACATCCTTTTGTTGTCCCTCTTGATTTTTGCAAACAACTTTCGCTTATCTCGCTACGGTAGCAAGATTATTTTGACAAATATTACCCATTCAGGATATATACCATCTGTTAAATAGTATCTCATATTATAATTGGTATCATTTACAATATAATTTACTCTTGAAGATCGATCATCCAGAACTTCATCAAACACCGATTAATGGTCTAACACATTGACGTCGTTGTTCAAACTGGTGACTCCAAAAAATGTATGCCATATACAAAGGTCAAATGAAGCCACAATTTTGAGTACTATAGTTGGAACTTCACAGTAGCCACTCATATACGTACCTTTCCATGCTTTTGGGTAATTTTTTCGTTGCCAATGCATACAATCGATGTTGCCCATCATTCCTAGGAAGTCGTAGTTATTGTCATTTGTAGCAAGCGTTGTACATCATTTGAGTTTGGTTTTCGCAAGTATTCAGTCACGAATACCAATATCATATCTTCGACAAACTTCTCTAAGCACTCAATTGCCGTGCTTTCGCCTATAATCATCAACGACATCAGCTGATACTCCATATGCCAACATATGCATGGCATCCATGCATCTTTGTAACAGGGATAAGCCTTTTCTTGCTTGTAGCATTGACCATCTGCCAAAAATATGGATCAACATTTAAGAGGGCTTCCACTATGCGAAGGAAGACATGCCTTCCCATTTGAAACCTTCGTTAGAATGTCTCAAGAGGGTACACTGGATTAGATGCAAAGTAATCATTGAAAAGATGTTCGTGTCCTGCTTCATAATCCCTATCTAAGATCCTACGAGATCTAGAGGAAAAGTTTTGCTTATACTTTTCGAGAATAACTTGAAGTTGGCGCTCATCTAAATCATCGAACATAAAATCCTCAATCCATTCATCCAAAGACATGTCATTGGGTTGGTCTAAATCATCGAGCAAAGCATCATCAATCAAGTCATCAAAAGACTTGTTATTAGGTTGATTAGAGGTTCTAGTTATTGTTAGTAATCGATATTTTAGTGATAGTCATGAGTGAAAAAGTGTTTTGAGAACAAGTATGGAAGAGTGATACTCCATATTTATAAACCTTTTTTCCGCAACGAATAGTTTGACTAAATGGTTAGTTCTGCAATGGCTAGCTTTTCGTTTATATATTTTTGAAAAGTTAAAGTCCATATAACCTTACATGATTTTAAAACACTATATAACTAAAACATTGTATATAACTAAAAATGCTACTTAATAGACAACAACGTTACATAATTGAAATATTTCATAATTAAAAGCATTACTTAATAGACATTATCGATTTGCTACTTATGCTCCATCGATACAATTAACACTTAAATTAAAAATACTTTACCATAATTTTCTCTACAAGCTTAGTATGAAAGGATCATTATGTTTCACTTATCATGGAGGTATCTGCATAAAGTATTTGCATGTCTATTTCCCTTTTCTTAACCTTTAGCTCCTTCGCCTTGATTGTCTTCTCATTTTCCTTCTCTTCTAGCTTATTTTCTTTGATCATCATCAATCATTCCTTGAATGCCTTATCCTTTCCTTTTTTGGTAACTCCATTTCCTTGACTTTCTTAAAATCTTCCACGAGAGATAATTTCCTAGTTGTAATGGATTTAAATGCTTTAATGTCTTCATCAAAACCCATAGATGTTTTTATTTCCCCTCACTCTTCCTTTTAGATGCTTTGGTGTCTTGTGGACGAACTGGAGACTTCACACCAACATTCTCACTTGTTGGCTTTTCTGGATTTGATAATGATGAGTATGCTCCACAAGCACCTATCTTTGATCTTTTCGAACCTTCACTCTGAATTGATTGGGTTCTTCATTTTTGCTTCTTTCGAAGGTCATTCCAGTGTCTTTTAAAAGTGCATTTCTTTTCATACCTGGTAAAATAGAATTCATGAGCCAACTCTATTATATCATCACTATTCAAACCACTCCCTATTCTTCAACATGCTTGATTGTAGCAACCACCAAATTGTTGAGCCTCCGTGTTAATCCTATGTCATCGCTTCTTCATTGCACCTGTCTTTCTTTTGATCAAACCATGGTTGCTTTCCTCGCAATATCCATGAATCCTGTTTCAAAATGCATCACATTTTTGGTCGGTATCCACCAAATGATCCATTAATACATTCAACCATGCATTTATTAGCAACTCATTCCCTTCCCATTGCCACTGACAAATTGCTTATCATTAAGGTTAATAGCATCCAGCCCGTTACAGATAGAAAATTGTGAATATTACGAACTCGGAGTCGAATTTATAGGCGTTTGATGATATGGGTTAGATGACCCACCAACATCGACTAATCCCGATCCCTAGCCCTCGAAGTGGGTTTGAAATAGGAATGAAAATGGAAATCGAAATGTTTGTGTATTTTGGTTGTTTGGGGAAAAAAATTAGCTTGAAAATTTGTAAGAATTTGAAGATTAGAAGGAACTTAAAAATTAGGATTTGGAAAGAAGTTTGGAATTTGGAAATTTGGATTTGGATTTTGAGAGTTTGAAGATTGTGAATTTTGAATATTTGGATTTTGAGGGAAGTTCGAATTCTGTAAGTAAGTAAAAAATGAATTTAAATTAACTGGATTTGGATTCATTATTTGTGGAATAATAAAGGAATAGGATTTGTATAGAAGAATAAAGGAATAGAATTTGTATGAAAAGAATTAGGAAGAGTTGTAAAAAAAAAAAGTTAAAAGAAATTGATATTTATAAAGTAAAAAAGAATAAAATAATATTTTAAATTATTACCGTTAATTACAACAGTAAAAAAAGTTCAAAAATAAATAAATAAGAGACTTTTTTTTGCAACATGAGACCTCCCTACACGAAGGGAGCCCACCTTCTTTCTTTTATCCCACATATATTTCTCCAATGGCAAGAAGGACATGGCTCTTGATAGCACAGTTAAGAGGGACGAGCGAAAGCAATTGTTGGAGTTGCTCTAAGCCACTCGGGTAGTTTAGTGGTGAGAGGTTTGAATAAATTATATAAAGTTTTAGATTCAAATCTTATTATTACTAAATAGCAGCTGCACACTACGTAGTAGTGCATCTGTGTCGCACACCAATGAAGATGGACCCATACCATAGAAACTGGAAATGTATGTATGGCATAACCTCCTTCAATTCCCAATGGCAATTACTATCTGAAATCCGGGTGCTCACTGGGCCTAAATACTCCTGATTCATGTTTTAAATCCATTAAAAATATGTAAAAAATAATAATTTTTTCTAAAATATCTTCTTAATTATTAAATAGAAAAATATTGAATTAATACGTGTATTAGTCTATTTCAATTATTTTATTTTTAGTTATCACCTTGGCAAATTTTCAAAATACCCTTAGTATGTGTGTTTATGTTGATCTTTAATTCTCACCTTGTGAAATTTTTAAAGTACCTTTTATAAATGTGTGTGCATGTGTGTTGTCTATTTTAGTCATTTCAACCATAATTCTTGTATTGTAAAGTTTCCAAAATGCCCTTTCTAAAGATGTGCTCGCTCGCATGTGTTAATTTATTTTAGTGCATCTTTAGGAAACCTAAATAATAGATTTTTTTTAAGAAAAAAAAAAGTTGTTTTTCAAAAATCAAGTATGTTTGGCAAATTTGTGAAAACAAATTATAATATAAAGTTGATAATTTTAAGCGGAAAAATAACTTATAAACATAAGCAATTTTTTTAAGTTTATAATTATAAACAGAAGCTGATTATTTCAGAATTATTATATTTTTATCAAATTAACCTTAAATAACAAATATTATATAATATAAACAATAATTTCATGCCCTTTTTAGTAATTTTATCATATAAAAGCAATTTTTTCCATACAATTCAAACAAAACAGATTATCTTAAAACTATTTTTCAGCCAAAATATCCAAACATAAATTAATTCTTATATAAGCGATTATATAAAAAAAATGATTATATAAATAAGCAATTATTGAAATAATTTTAATTTTTCAACTTTCCCAAATATACACTTAATCATTTCAGCTTTAGTAA
The DNA here is from genome assembly GCA_031439595.1 of Pterocarpus santalinus. Taxonomy (NCBI): domain Eukaryota; kingdom Viridiplantae; phylum Streptophyta; class Magnoliopsida; order Fabales; family Fabaceae; genus Pterocarpus; species Pterocarpus santalinus. Next base: position 69,575,310 of record CM062532.1, read on the forward strand.
TCCAAGTCTTGCAATCTCAACCTCATTCTCCCTCATAATTATTCACATATCTCACCCTTTAACTCTTTCTTGCTCCGTCACCACTGCATAATCTCATTTTTGCTTTGTCTGCCACAACATCTTCATTTGCATCACATCATTGCCTCAGGTTACGTTCTAGCTCATGCCTTGGTTGAGATGTATCTGAGATCTTCATGGTTTGTATTAATTAAATTATTAATTTGACTGTTCCAATTGAATTATTGATAGACATGGGTTTAACTGGTTCTTATTATATTTAGAAAAGCAAAGTTACCAGAGACATTGATAGAGAGTTAGGAAGTGAAGTACCAACATTGTGCTTGAGCATTTTAAAGTTTATCGGATTTTTTTTTTTGGCCTTTTTTCAAGCGTCCCTAGGGTATTTATGGGTACTTAAGGAACAAAAACAAAGGAAAAAAAATTTGGACAAAGATATTGAGAAAGGAGTAGGTTAATAGGGACAAGGAGTGGGTTGTATTTCCTTCGCTTGTACCACATGGATGCCATCCCTGACATTGAAGAAAAAACTTAAGTAAGTTTGGAAGATTTAAATACAATGAAAGGGAATAGCCAATAACGAAATAAGAAGGAGAGGTAAAGAATAGAATGGAAACACCCATGCTACCTTCTTATTTGATTATGTAATGAAAGATAGGAAAGACTTATATTAAAAATCACTTCATTTCCTCTTTGACCCCTCAATTTGGTGGGTAAAAAAAGGGAGTTTTGAGTGATAAGGATGAATATATTGATCCTCCTTAGCCGTTTCATTCATTCTTTTAACATTACTTTCAAACACACTTCATTTGAGTTTGGCCATCTTATTCCTTGTCGCTTCTTCACTTGCCACCCTCCCAAACATATTATTAAATTTGTGTTTGCAAGGATGAGAAGGAAAGAAATGGCTTTGTTATCGTTCAAGGAGACCTTCCTATATCACTCAAGGTTTACTTTACCGTTCTATTTCTTGACGAGCAATTCAATTTCCTCATATCTAAAACTCATAAACATAGTTTAAAGAATGACATATGTACCTTCTCATAATAGCTTATCTCCAAGTCTATAAAATAGACATAAAAAATGTTAGATTATATGATGGTCCATTTGAGTTTAAAGCCACCGATGGACTTCATAATTACTTATAAAACATGTGTGCGCGCACATATGTTAGTTTATTTTAGTCATTCCAGCTTTGGTAATCCTAACTTTGCAATCTGAGCCATTTTATTTGTATATAAAGGTGGGACATCCAAATACAACACTCTCTTACATAAATATATAATCTATTACCTTATCTCGATACATGTGTACCTCGATATTCATCCACATTCACATAAATATATTATGTCCCATACTATGTCTATACATAGTATGTTCAAAAAACATTTCTCTTGCAATCTCAACTTTACCCTTCCTCATATATATTAAAGGAAAAAATTACAGTAACCTTCCTTGAGGTCTTTATAAATTACACTTGCTCTCTCTTTGATTTAAGAATTACACCTAATACCCTTAATTTATTTAAATACATTACAATTGCTTCCCTTATATCTAACAGACGTTAAACTCTGTTAGTTGCATGTGAGTGGCACATGTTTTTATTTCCAAAATTAAAAATAACATGCTTAATGACTAATTTATCCCTTTCATTCTTTTCCCTTTGTTCTTTCCCCTATCATTAATTTCTGAAACAAATTGTCCTTCAAACGCGGATCTTCAACTCAAATTTCAAACAAGCTTCTCAGAAGACTTGAATCGTTGGCGATGGCTGTGTCAACTTGATAGAAGCACTGCCAGTCATGATGGCGAAGAAAGTGGCCAGGAGGAGTCATGCAAAGAAGATGCGAGACTATTATCGAAATCACCGGTTTGAGATTCATTGCCGGAGCATTCATTGACGACAGCAGATCTACGAAGATTGGAGAGCGCATTTGCACGCAGGAGATGGCGACTGGTAGCACTTCAATGGCGCACCCTTCATGTTCTTGTTCACAAATTGCAATCTCTCTCTCCCTTTCCCCCCTCCAAAAAATTGAGCCTTGTTATTTATGCTCCTCTGTCTCTGCTAAGAGACATTAGACCCATTTCTTTTTTCTTTTTTTTTTTTTCATTCCTATTGTTTGCTCTATGTTTGGTTCCAAAAGCCTAGAGCTCTTTTGCTTATTCTCTTTTTTTTTTCGATTTTTTTGTTCCTCAGATCTATTACTTCTTTTTCTTTACTTTTCTTCATTGTTACAAGTTGCAATCTTTGGTTTTGTTGGTGATGTAAAAAATGAGTAAAGAAGAATTTTTGAAAATGTAGATATTCTCATCACATCCTTCATCTAGGGAATGGGTGCTGACACTGTAGCTCTAGTTGGGGCCTAATGGAAATGAAAGAATGGGGGAGAAGGGGGTTGATTGCTTTGTAAGGGAAAAAGGCTATTTTAGTATTTTCATTATGTGACTTGATGACAGTTAACACCATTTGGTTTCAAGGGTAACAAGTGTAATTTTAAATTCAAGGAGGGGGTGAATATAATTTAGAAGGACCTCAGGGGAGGTCACTGTAATTTTTCCTATATTAAAATATCCACTATCTCTCTATTTCTTGCATTATCATTACTGCACAATCTGTTTTTCGTGTTGTCTGACACAACATCTTTGTTTGCATAGCATCATCACCTTAGGTTAGGTTATAGCTAATGCCTTTCTTGAAATGGATATGAGATTTTAATGGTTTCTGTTAATAATTATCAATATATGTGTATTTTTCATGGTTCCAATTGAATTATTGATATATATGGGATTTAAATGTTGTTATCATATGCTATTTGTTTGGAAAAAAACAAAAATAGTAGAAAATGATAGAGAATTAGAAGGTGAAGTACCAATATTGTGCTTGAGCTTTTTAAAGTTTATTTGGTTTTTGATTTAGCATTTTTGGAGAGTCCCTAGGGTATTTATGTAACATCCCCATATAATGTAATAGGAAATGATAAAAATATAACGTTTATCGGAATTTGTCTTATCATATTTGCCTAATTATTCGATTTTTATTAAATAATTGAAGTTAATTAAAATTCGACTAAATATTTACTTAGGATCAATTAATTAGCAATTAATTGAGTTTAGATATAAGAAAATTGAATTAAAAGTATAGAAGATTTAATAAAAATTTTATTAAACCGATTTACCGATTTAAAAGAAATCGGTAAGATTATGGTATTTTAAACTGTCGGAACTGAACCAGTAGGATTTTACACTCAATAACCCTACATCAAGTGGTTGAGAACTCAGTCACTTAACCCATAAAAATGGCGCAAGAAAGGCCACAAAATGATGAAGGTTGGTTGAAATGTAGCCACAAAGTCTCCTCCAATCAAAACTCTCCGTTCCAACTATCCCATGAAGATTTTTATAACACATTTCTTTCTTTCTCCCTTCAGCAGACTTGCGCCCTTTCTCTTCATGTTCCAGCCTTCTTCTTCTCTTCTCCTCTCAACCAACTCCATCAAACCTTCAAGCTTTCTCAAGATTCCAACAATCTAAACTCAAATTTAGCAAAATCACACCTAAAAGAAGTAGGATTCAATTTCTTTTCTTAATTTCTCTGAACTATGGCTGCATGAAATTTCACTCTTCTTCAGTTATTTGATGATATATTGATGCATTTGATGCTTTATGATTGGATTAGCATGAAATCTTGAGTTAGAATAAAAGTTAGAAGGAGAAAACTAGAAGAAGTGGAGAATTAGGATACTGTCTAGGTGAGAAACTCCTCGGCAGTCTATATGGTGGAGTGCACAGCTCCACCTACAACCATTCAAAATTCGATGAAACTATTTTTATGTGAAAGTAGACATTCAGGGCTTTCCATACATATATCATATACGATTATTGGATTAGTATTGAGAGAGATATGAATTTTTGAAGTCCGACCTAGGTTTTTGACTTTGATTCTAGGTATACTAGGTTGTTTAGAGCAAAACGCGCCCTATACAATATGGAATTGAATGAAACTAACTTTGTTAGAAAGCTTGCACCTAGTAGAACATCCCATAAGAATTTTTGAGTTAGATCCATTGTTGATTATTCCTAGCACATCAATGAAGTTGACTTAAGTTTAACCCAACCTGGAATAGGATAGTTCAGGAAGGTCAAGTTTCGGAACTTATATCTTGAGTTATATTCATTCAAATGATATACAACTTATTTCACTAGAAATCTGGTTCTGTTAGCTTTAAATTGACATAAATTTTGCTTGATTTCGTTCAGATTTCTATTTTTGGTGTATTTTCTCTTAGAAGAGTGCAATTTTGGCTAGAGACATGTATGAAAACTAGATCAAGTTTAGTTAATGTCGGAACTTGGGACTTAGCAAATAGAGAGCTAGATTGACTATATTTAAGATTGAACTCGAATGGGCGTACTTAAGGTTGAACTCGGAAGGGCATACATACTTAAGGTTGAACTCGAAAGGGTATATTTAAGGTTGAACTCGGGAACTTGGCAGACAGAGAGCTAGATCAAGTATACCTAATGCTGAACTCCGGTATAGTGAAATAGAAGAAACTAGATCGGGTATGATTAAGGTCGGAACTTGGAACTTGGTAACACGTTTCATAAAAGTGTTGGAAGACTGATTGAGGCTTAATGTCGGAGATCGGAGGTCGGTATCAGGATATGAAACCTTATACCCGCATATCGGAAATCGGGAACTAGACGCTTTAAACTATTATACACATAGTTCCAAAGCTTGGTTCATGATTAATCTCGGAGATCGATTCTAAACATGATCCCGGAAGTCAGGAATCAAGACATTCATAATGTCAGAAGTTGGGAATCTAGACATTGACCTTATGTGCATAGCTTTACGTGATCTCAAAATTCGTAAGTCGGTACTAAGCTCGAACTTGGGAACATCATTAGAAGTTAAAAGCTTGCAAGATAGATTAAGACTTAAGAATTTAAAACTTGCACCTATTGATACTGTTATGTTCTTGATATGATTATAATGTTCTACGTTGAGATTGCTGGTTGATTAAAATTTCTTGGTTACTGGCACCATTCATGGGGAAGTGGACATGATCCGTTGTGCTGTCGAATTTTCGGTAGAATAGTAAGGAGGTTATGAGCATTTATATGTTATGAATATTTATACTATGAAAATGAAATTCTAGATATAAGGATATATAAAAGTAAATGATGAAGCATATGCACGAGTATATTTAACATGTCTATGCATGATTATGCATGAGAATGAAAGAATATGAATATATTAAATGTGAATCCCTTCACCTAGAGGCAGTTATGAGATCCCTTCTTGTTAAAGCAGTTAAATAAGACAAGATTGGGTCCCTTCACTTGGAGGCAGTTGCATATTGAATTCCTCCCTTTGAAGGCAGTATAAAACTATGAGACCCTCTACCTTGGAGGCACGTGATTAGATAAGATCCCTCTACATTGAAGGTACATGGTCAGCTGATATCCCTCTATTCTTGAGGCATGTGACTAGAAGAGATCCCTTCAATTTAGAGGCACCAAAATGAGATCCTTCTAAGACTAGAGGCATGTGAGTACCCTTGCGAATTGATCTTGTGTAACGGACGGTCATCGGGTTGGTGACGAGCTCACTCCTAGATCAGACTACCTAAGGGCAGTAAGAAGTAAAGATTAAAGATTAAAACCTATGCAAGCACCCTAGGGATGGCGATACGTAGCACCTAGATATACAAAGAAAAGAAAGTAAAGAAAGTTAAAAAAAAAAAAAGACGCCAGTGCAATTGCATGAATTCACGTATGAGTATTTGCATAATTATATCTCATATTTTATTGATGCTGAACCTATTCTATTTATGCAGTAATTTTTATTCTAAATATGAAATATTGTCAATGTGACCCAAGTGTGTGAATAAAATAAACTCTGCTTAGGATAATATATTTTCAAACTATAACACTGAACAGCCTATTCACATGCTCACATTTTCACAATAAACTGAAGCAACTGAGGATAATAACGATGACACAAAATATGGTAATTTAATGAATCCTACTAAAAATTTAAAAATTCTCACTCTTATTCCGTGTTATTTCCAGATAGTTCAGAAGTTTCACAGAAGGTCCTCCGAGGTGGGGTTGACTAGCAAGACCGAAGGTGGCCGAAGGTTGCTGCCAGACAAGATCCGTGTAAGTGACAGTAATAACTCCTAGGTGAGGTATTATGACTTAAGCATAGTACCATACTTAAGTATAGTACCATACTTCTAGGAGGGTGTTACAATTTACACAAACTCAAGGAACAAGAACAAATGAAAAAGCAAAATCTCGCCACATATATTGAGAATTGAGAGAGGAATAGGTTAATAATGACAAAGAGTAGGGAGTAGGGAAGTACTTCCTACCATTGTACTACATGGATGCCATCCCTAATGTGGAGGGAAAAATTTAAAGTTGTATTTGCAAGGATGACAATGAAAAAAAGGACTATGTTATAAAATTATACTTATGAATGGTTTGAAAAGAGGAAGTCAAATGTTAAAGGAGGAAACATTTCTTTATTATTTTCTACATTTTTATTCTTTTAAATTGAGAGTTTAAGGAGGGAATAATATATATCGACATTCTCTTTTATTAAACTCACCAAACAACCACATAAGGAGGAGGGTTAATTATAGTTTACCTCCCTGCATTATAGGTTATGTGTATTTTACCCCTTATATTCTAAAAATATGCAACCCGACACCTTGCATTTTCACCATATGCACTTTGGCCCCAAATAAATGTATTATACTCTCCTGAATTTTTAGGTCATGTATGAATTGATCCCTTGAACTTTTCAAAATATGCACAACACCTTGCATTTTTGTTTACAATTGATGAAAAAATCAACAGAAAGGGCCAAAGTGCACATTGTGAAAATGCAAAGTGTTGGGCTGCATATTTTAAAATGTAAAGGGTAAAGTGCACATGACCTATAATGCAAGAAGGTAAACTGCAATTAACCCTAAGGAGGAGACCTATATTTACTTCTTACTTTGCCATTCTATTTCCTGATGAGCAACTCAATTTCATCAAACATATTTTAAAACTAGTTAGGTTAAAATTAGTTTAAAATAAAAACTAATTTTAAAAGATTTTATTAGTTATCAAACATCTAAAACTTGACCCATTATAACTACATATTTGGTTTTTAAGATTGTTAAACATGTACTCTGTGAGTTTTTTTTTTTTAAATTTATTAGGAAGTGGTAATGTGATAGGGGTCTATCTTTAATGCACCTTGTTATAAAATGGTGCATCAAACACTTATTGAAGATTAAAGGTTAAGATATGATAATGTATCCAAGAACCAATTAGTTGTGATACACTACAGCCCCTCATTCCCTTCTTACTTTCACCGCCACCCCCTCACTCTTCTTCTTCTTTTTCCTCCTCCTTTCCTTCTTGTTGGCACCACTGCCACCAGCAGTCGCCGTCCCTGCCACCCTGGTGTTACCCACAACCACTGCACCGTTACTATCTCCAACGGCTCTCTAATAGAATATCAAAGTTACTAGATCAAACTACATCAAGATAAAATCAAGTATCTAGACACAGCAAAAAAGAAATGAAGCAGCTTAAAAAAATAAAATGAAAAAACTAAAATCTAATCTTTACACAATGGTAGCACTTTTTCACCCAAAACACCGAGCTTCAGTGATTCACTTATCTAGCTTTTGAAGCCATGGGGGGTGGAGGAAGTTGTCCAAGTAACAACAAAAGTGGAAAAGGTGATAACTTTGTTGAAATAGTCAAATTTGGGGTTGAGAATGCTTTATTATTGAATAAATTTTGGTGCAGAATTTAAGTTACATAAGATATGATTTTGTTTTTTTTTTTTTTACTGGGAAATTATTGGAAGAAGAAGAATATGGGGATTCTCTTATCTGAATCTTTCCTAGTGCTGGGTGATTTGTGGTGTTGGGGAAGATGTGAGAAGAGAAGAAGAAAAAGGATGGGGTGGTTTGGGTTGACCCAGCCGATCGTGGCGATGCGGTTTCAAGCGAGTGCATTGGTAGTGATGGGTGATGGTGGTGGTGGCTGTCGGTGGTGGGGGAAGGAGTGGGCAACTGGCCATGCTGAGCGGGAGTGGGGGTTAGGGGTTGGGGTAGTGGAGAAAGAGAGATTAAGAAAATTTATGGTGCATCAGATCTAATGGATTCAAGCCATACACTAATACATCTTCACCACTAGATGACATGGTGTATCATGCACCATATATAACCCAGTGCATGGCGGAACAACCCATGTGATAGATAGGGAATGCCCTGTTTAAAATAAAATGATGATAACGGAAAAACTTTAAAATTTCATATAAATTTGAGACTTTGAGATATTTTCTTTATTTCCTTTAAAATTTTATAGTGATGAAGGAATCAAGTTTAAATTAAATGGGGACTTTTTTAAAAATAAAGAAAGGGTGTGGTGCTAAAATTGGAAAAAGATCCTCTAAAGTGAGGGTGGTTATAAAATAAGAAAGTGAGGGACCATTTACTATTAGATTAATAACTTCTAGTATAGGTGGGTCCTACCAAAATGATCCAATGGTGAATAGTCCCTCATTTTCTTACTTTACAACCATCCTCACTTTAGAGGATCCAAATCTAAAAAAAATTGATGGCCACATAATCACAAGATTTTTTTAGTTTACGCACCCATTTTCCTCTTGCCGTCTCATATCTCCCCCTCATTGTTTCTCTTCCTCAGATATAACTTGCCTCACTATCACATCCTCGCATCCTCCTCTCCTTCTGCTCACCTACTGTCTTTATCTTGCCCCTTTTTAACTCATCCTCCTTCTTTGCTCGTCTCTATATGTGCCTACCTCTTTCACTCTGATTTGCTTCTTCTTCTGGTAGCTAGGGCACTGGTTTGGCCCTTTTCAAACCAATCCAAAGCGTTTGGTAAGTTGTAAGATTGGTTGATGTAATTTTTGCTTTATTTGGTTAGTGAAATAAACATTGTAAGCTATGATACTTATTCAAATTATATTAAAATGAAGATTAGGAAGTTGTTGTCCTGGCCATTATTGGATTGTACATTTGTCATATTTAAAGTGAGGAGTTTAAATTGTATTAAAATGATTTCGTAATGCACACAAAGTCATTACAAATCCGAGGCCATTATCCAAGAATCTCGAAAATATGTTAATGACCGTTGTTGTCAAACTTCGTCTATAGATAAGAGAACACATTCTCAAATCAGGTACACATATACTCTCTTAAACTTTTACCTCTTGCACTTGTTGACTTGAGCGTCAGAGTTTTTATAGATACCCCACCTCTTCTCATTGTGGGATTCAACTTACTCCCAAACTGCCACCGTGAATAGCCACTTACAAGTTCCATCTTTAGTTTGGAGCACTTCATTTCCAAGACTCGGTGATCCATATCTGAACATTGGCGCTGTCTATGGGGACTTCTAAGTCGCTACTTCTTCTTCACAACATCCCAACTAATCATGACAGGAACTCACAGAAGCCCATGGTCTCCTAAATGAAATACGGCCACCCTTGCAAGAACATGTGGATGGTCAAATAGCCCTAGAATCAGTTTCTAATGCTGGAAACAGGCAAAACGCCATTGCTCATTATTTGAAGCCACCACCAAGGAACACCTTAGTGTCTAAAGTAGAAGGAGCCCCAAGAGACCCAATCTTATATGAGGAGATCATATCCATAATGAGGGATCAAACCGAGTGTATCGAAGAACTAGAATGGAATTTGCAGCATGTGGGAGGAGTTGTGGATGAACGAGGATATTGAAGTGATTGTCACCAAGTTCAAGATCGGAAGGAGCCACATTAACATCGGTCCTGAGGTTATGGGGATGAGCCAAACTCTTGAAGTGAAGTTTGACCTCCGAAGAAAGAATGCGTTTATTATAGAGAACCCCAGAGTGAGCAATCACACCGTGTTGATCATGCTGAGTTGCGTTTATCTCGGATAAGGAACCTAGTTCACCAATCCAAGTATCACCCTGATCGATATGACAACTTGGATGATGGTGATGAAATGCCTTTCTCGAACTATATCATGAGTGTTAAACTCCCCAGGGTATTTAAGCCTCTAACTAATATGGAGCCTTATGATGGAAATACTGACCCCCTAAGAGCATATAGATGCTTTCAAGTCCAGAATGAAATTGGCAGGAGCTTTAAACCGCATAAGTGCCGAGCTTTCCCGATCACTGTGAAAAAGGCGACATTAAAATGGTTTAATTCTTTACCATCAAGGTCCTTTAATAAGTTTTCGGATCTCCAATCCAAAGCCAATTACTAGCCTCTTGGGATTGTCTCAACAACAAGGTGAACTACTCGGAGATTTCCTTGAACGGTTTAATGCAGAAACGTTATTGTTAGAAGAATTGGAAACTCAAGCAGTGGTACTCACCTTGTTAAATAGGCTCCAACCTAGGGCATTTAAGGACTCGCTGTCCTAGCGACCCGTAAAAACCATGGATGAAATCCAATTGAGGGCAGAGAGATATATTTATCTTGAGTAAACACAAAAGGCTACGGCAAGCTCGACAAGGAGTTAAGCCGAAAAAAAGCTAGGTCAACAACAAGAAGACTGTTAGAGAAAGGAATCTAGGACGCTAAGGGTTGGAAGGTATCATAACTATACTCCCCTCATTGCGTCCCTAGTAGTAGATTTATGCAAGGAAATCAGTCAAGTGGAACGATTCCCAAAGCCAAAAGTGCTCCGAGTAAGGGGTAACATGAATAGGTCCTTATTTTAGAAGTGCCGTAATGGCTTCCAATACAAGATAGAAGATTGCTACAATCACCAGGATGCCATGGAACAACTAATCCAAGAAGGAAGGTTGGCCAGGTGTATTGCTTCCTAACGAAGTCTAAGGAAGAGAAGGGCATCCCCCGTTAGGGAAGATAAAAGAAGGAATCCTTGATGTCAAAGAATCTCAAAACCTAACAGAAGTCAAGAAGATCGAGAGGAGGAGAAAACTACGAGAACAATCAATGTTATAGCTGGAAGCTTCGCAAGATGCAGCACAACTAAGTTAGCTCGCAAGAACCACCTCCAAGAGGTCTTGAGCTTATCTGTGGCAAAGATGAAGAAGGCTTGTGAGCAATCACTCACTCTCGAGATTGTGTTCTCAAGTTCCGATTTGGAGGAAGTGGTTCCCAGGCATAATGATCCCATAGTTATTTTGGCTGTGATGGTTAATGTTGAAGTCAAAAAAGTATTCATTGATCAAAGAAATGCAGCTGACATCATCTTCTGGGAAGCATTTGATAAACTCAGATTGAAGAATTTTTAAGGAGGAACTCATTGATTTCTCCGGCGAAAAGGTCCATTTAGATAGGTTCATTGCCCTTCAAGTGACTCTTAGAAATTGACCTCGAACCTGGATTATCAAGGTTGATATTTTCGTGTTCCATTGCCCTTCAGCATATAATGTCAATATGTCATTCTGGGAAGACCAACCTTGAATATGATTGGAGCCATAATTTCTACAATCTGCTTGACGATGAAGTTCTTTACAAATGATGGAGAAATAGCCATTGTAAAGGCGGATCAAGATGCAGCTCGCAAATGTTATAATGCGAGTTTAGAAATAACCAAGAACAAGAAGGAAGATAAAAAAGAAGTCAGACCTCTGAGTTCATCAAAGGTCATGCTAGTAGACCTTGATGCAAGAGGACGACAAAAAGCAAAAAGACTCAAGCCAAATTAAAAGCTAGAAGTCATTCAAATGGGGTCAAAGGATAACCAGATAACTTGTACAAGCAAGAACCTCCTGAGCTTATTGAAAGAGGAGCTTATGACTTTCTTAAGAAAGAATGTTGATTTGTTCGCTTGGACGACAGCAGATATGCCCGGGATTGACCCGAGGCTAATGAGCCATTGCTTGGCCACCTTTCCCAATGTCCTGACAGAGCTCAAGAAGTTCAAAGACAAGTTCAAGCTTTTATTAGGTGTTGGATTTATCAGAGAAGTAATGTATCCAACTTGGTTATCCAATGTCATTATGGTGAAAAAATCCACTAGGAAGTGGCGAATGTGTGCCGATTATATCAACCTCAACAAAGCTTACCCAAAGGATTCTTACCCTTTACTGAGCATAGATGGATTGGTCGATGTGGCTTCCGGATTCTTATTTCTTTCTTTTATGGATGCATACTTGGGATATAACCAAATCCCAATGCATTTGTTAAGTAAGGAGAAGATCGTATTCATTACCCTCAACTACTAATTATTATTATAAGGCCATGCCTTTCGGATTGAAAAATGTGGGAGTCACATACCAGAGATTAATGATGAACAAGGTTTTTGCCGATCACATCAGAACCTTAATAGAAGTCTATATCGACGGTATGTTAGTCAAGACGATGGAAAAAAAGGAGATTTTGCCAAACCTTGAAACCATTTTTGAGTGCTTACATAAGCACAAGATGAGATTAAATCCTCAAAAGTGTGCCTTCATCGTCATAGCTAGAAAATTTCTGGGCTTCATGCTTATACATCGGGGAATTGAGGCAAATCCCGACAAGTGTCAAGCAATCTTGGAGATGAAAGGTGCGACTTCCATTAAAGAAGTTCATCGATTAATGGGAATGATAACCTCTGTCTCCAAGTTTTTGGCTAGATTAGCTCAGAAGGCATTGCCTTTCTTTAGATTATTAAAGAAGGAAAACAGGTTTGAGTGGACATTGGAGTATGAAACAACGTTCAAAGAATTTAAGAATTATCTTTCCATCCCTCCGATCTTGTGCAAAGCTGAGTTTGGATGTCCTTTATACTTTGCCTCTCAGTGAGCGAAGCAACCATGGCCAGAGCCTTAGTTCTAGAAAATATAAAGCAACAGCGTCCAATGTATTTTGTTAGCAAAACATTATAAAGGTGGAAACTTAGATGTCAAAAACTGGAGAAAGTTGCTCTTGCTCTAGTCTTTACTGCTTGGCATCTCTAACAATACTTTTAAGCCCACACCATAATAGTCAAAATAGACCAGCCTATTTGAGAAGTCTTTTGTAAACCGGATCTCGCTAGGAGAACGTTGGCATAGTCAGTAGAGCTTTCCAAGTTTGACATTCAGTACAAGTCTAGAACTACAATCAAAGCCTAAGCTCTAGTAGATTTTCTCGTAGAAGTGGTGGATGAAAATGAAACCTAGAACTTGAGTTGAATGTTATATGCAGATGAAGCCTTAAGCGCCAAAGGGTGTGAAGCTGGAGTTATTTTAGAAAAAAGAAGGAGACATTATAGTTGAATTGTCGATCAAATTCGATTTTTTAGTCTTCAACAACTAAGCCAAGTATGAGGCATTGATAACAAGACTCTAGCTCGCTTCTGATGTTCGTGTCACTAGATTTACAATCTGCAGTGATTCCCAAATCGTAATGTCATAAGTAATCGGAGCATACTAAGCCAATGATCCATTGTTACAAAGGTATTTGGTGAAAGCGAAAGAGTTGATAGGAAATATCGATAAGTATGAGGTCTGACACGTCCCTAGAGAAAAGAATGTCCAAGTTGACATCCTTTCTAAGTTGGCTAGCACAAAACGAGGAGGAAGTAACAAAAGCTTAATCTAGGAAACCTTGAAGACTCCATTTATAATAGATTCAATTTCAGCCATTGAAGAATCTCTAAGCTGGATAACTCCAATTTTGCAGTATTTGCTAAAAGAAACTCTCCCTTATGATCCCGTTGAAGCGAAGAAAGTGGCAAAAGAAGCCTCCAATTACACTATCATTGGAGGAAAATTATAGAAAAGAGGCCTTTCCCAATTGTTGTTAAAGTGTCTTGACCCAAGTCGAACATCTTTTGTACTTGAGGAAATTCTTGAAGGATCTTGTGGCCATCATCCCAGAGAAAAGACGTTGGTGTTAAAAGTTTTATAGGCTAGTTATTATTGGCCCATGATGATAAAAGATGCAATGGATTTTGTCAAAAAATGGCTGAAGTGCCAACAACATGCTTATTTCCATATAGCACCAGCTACAGAGCTTTCGATGATAATGTCCCTGTAGCCATTCTCCAAATCGGGAATCGACCTTTTAGGTCTATTTCCCCTTGCTTTAGGACAAGTGAAGTGTTTGATCGTAGCCATCAGTTACTTCACTAAATGGATGGAAGCGGAGCCACTATCCTCTATCACAGCAGTACAAGCTTAGAAATTTGTATGGGGGAATATTTTCACTTGATTTGGAATGCCTGAATTTATAGTGATGGACAACGGCACCTAATTCACAAACTAGAAATTCCGAGGTTTTCTCGCAAGTTATAATGTCAAACATCACTTCACCTCAGTTGAACATCTCCAAGCAAATGGACAAGTTGAGGTGGCCAACAAAGTTATGCTCCGAGAATTAAAGAAAAGACTTGATGACAAGAAAGAAGTATAAGCTAACGAACTCAAAAGTGTGTTATAGTCATATTGAATAGCGTCCTAATCAACTATGGGAGAAACCTTTTTTAAGCTCACCTACCAAGTTGATGCCATGATCCCAGTTGAGGATGAAGAACCAAGTCCAAGAGTTATCTTCCGATCTAAGAGTTTTAATGCACTAAAAGACGAAATGGATCTTTCTAATAAGGCCAAGGAGATGGCACACATCCGAAAGAAAGTGCTAAAATAGAGAATCGCAAAGAGATATAATTCTACGGTAGTTCCTCGTAAGTTTGAAGAAGGAGATTTAGTACTCTGACGTGCTAACATCAGACCACCAACCTTGGAGTAAGGAAAACTAGCTACAAATTGGGAAGGCCCTTATCGGGTCATTGAAGTTTTAGAAAAAGGGGCATATAAGCTTTCAAGTATTTGGATCCGAGGTCGTGGAATAGCTCAAAACTCAACAAATTTTATGTATAATAAACCATCCTAGGTTGACTTACTCTTTTTCCTATCTCAGGTTTTTTCCCCAATGGATTTTTCTTAAGGAGGTTTTAACAATGAGAGACTTTCATCAGCCAAGCAGTACCTTTATATATTGCCACTTGGTTTTATCCACTAGTTATCAATAAGATCGTATCTTCATGTTCATTATTATGTTCATCATGTTCGTTATTATGCATTAATGTCTAATCCTAAAGAATTGAGTAGTCCTTAGTAGAAAAACACATAATGCCTAGGTCCAACACCTCGAGCATTACATGAATTCGAGGTATCAAAACAGTCTTGTGCAAACTTGGAAAATCCTAAATGTCTTAAATCCAGGTCTATTGTTACCTCAGAATAAGTTCAGGTTTTTACCTTGGACCTATTAAAACCCTTGAGTTTAACTTAAGTGAAATTAAAATTCCTTCAATTTTAAACTTTGGCGAAATTAAAACCAGATTATTTAAGAACCTCGGATAGTTTAACCCGGTTATAACCAATTCGGGAAAACCAGATTCCTTTTATAAACCTCGGGTGATTCTTTAAATGGTTTGCAAAAATAATTTAAATGTCGCTATTATTCCCTTTAAGTTATTTAACTTAAGCGAAAAAGAAAAGGCACATACAATTGTTAGAGTTTACTTCATTGATAAACTCGGAAACTGGGGGAAGTCAAATACAAGAAGCCCATGGGAGGGCACAAAAAGATTACAAAGAAAATTAAAAAGGGAACAATTTCAAGATTCAATTGCAGGGTTGGTTGGATTGTCATTAGGGACAACCTCCCCAAAATCAGCCTCCGGACAAATAACTTGACACTGAACCAAGATATGCTCTTTAATTTCGAAGGTCGATTTCTCCTGTTGTTGCTTTATGTATTCAATTTCAGCCTTTAGCTTAGAGATCACCTCCGAAGAGTCAGCATTGGCTTTTTTAAGCTCCGATATCCAGATCTTTGACGCCTCTAGCTATTAGTCTTTCAACTACATCTCCTCTAACTGCTGGTCCTTCAACCGTGCCACCCCCTTCAATTCATCAACCTTGGAGCTCAAATCTTGTTTTATCTTCTCCAACGCTAGCTTTTCATTTTGGAGAAAGGTAACTTTTTCCTCCTAGTCTTTCATTGCCTGGATAGCTCGGATGCTGGAAGAAATGACGAGCTCCGAGTACTTGAATAATGCCACTGACTTTAGCAGTATATGACCAGCCCATTGGAACTTTTCCACCAGGCCTTCGTCATCACCTCGAAGTTAATCAAGGCAAATTAATGTCATTAGTTCCTTATCCATAAACTTTGGATAAGGAAAGTCTCTTGCCAACACATCGATTTTCAACTTGTTCCCCAAAGTCAGACAATCTTCAGGGTCCACTTGAATAATTTTTTTCTCCTTGGCCACTTTTTTCCTTTTTTGTTGCTTTGGAAGGTGGACCTTGGGAGCAGAACGAACTAGAGGGTGAACCTCAAGAGTAGAAGATTTTGGAGCCGATGCAAATATTAAGTCCCCGGAACCACTAGATCTAGGACTGTTGCTTCCATCTTTTTCATGCAGCCTCTTGAGGATGAGACATTGGAATTCGGCCAAGGCAGACTTTGGAGCCATTTTTTTTGCAAGAGGAAAACAAATGCTATTCATGCATACAAAATAGGATGTAAAAGAATAATTCAACACAACATTATTAACCTAGATAACTTTTAACAACCTTGGCGTCCACACCAACAATACATTTTAAATTTAATGCTCCTCCCCAAAATTTGTCAGGAAGAAGTCCACTGTAGCCCACTCCTCAAATGTAGGGTCATCCTTATTTACTCAGAGAATCTCAAAGTTCTCATTCTAAAAGCAATTAATTCTCAATTCCCCTTCGAAGGTTTCCCAAAATATAATTGTTTTTGGAGCTCCAGACACCTTGAAGTAAAATGACTTGAAGTGATGAAAGGATTCTTCATACAGTAGAAATATTTTCCAATTTGCATGAGCTCGAAAAGATAGCCAGCCAGTGGTTAAACCCTCGCCGCTGGATGAATGAGAGTAAAGAGATAAAAGAACGCATTTGGAGTACGTGGAACCTCAAGGTATTGGCATATGATCTCGAAACCTTGGATCATTGCCCAATTATTTGGATGAAGTTGGGAAGGAGTAGCCCCAATTCATTCCAAAATAGTGAACTAAAAATGGGTAAAGGGAATGCAGACACCGAATTTGGAGATCAAGACATCATACATCCACATCCAATTCGGATTTTTTCCGTGATTGATGTAGCAGACCTTTTTGTTAACATGTGGTGCCCCCAAGACTTATTCCTCTTCATATTTGCCTTCTAGTGTAATCAAGTGCTCTTCCCTTAATGACCTTAGAAACTCAGAACTAGCCCTCGAAGGGATCCCTAGATCGGGATCTACCCATTTGTATATCCAATCGATTGAAGGCAGGAATACGAGAGATTGTTCCCTTGCCATTAGGGCAAACCTACATCGGAAAACCACCTCTAGGTTACCAAATCAGAAAATCAAACTCAAAAAAATAGAAATTAAAGACAAATCAAGCCACCAGTGAGCAACAGAGAAAGAGAAATGAAAAGTTAAGGGCAATAACTACTCCTTACAACACAAAACGGCAAAAATAAGGCGATGGGAGGCTAACCCACCACCACAGAGCCATCTTTCTTCTAGAAGATAAAGTGCAAATGCGAAAACCAAGCAAAGGAATAAGGCATACCTCTAGATGCAGTGCAGATACGAAGGCTTGATGAGGATGATAAACCTTGAGAATCCTTTGAGAAAACGTATGCTATCCCTTGACCCTTTTGAAACTCTCTCAAATGTTCATAGCAAATTTGGGCAAAAACCGAAAAGTGAGGAAAGGGAAAAGAGAGAGGTATTTAAAGAGATACATAAGCCCCTCTGCCGCAAACTTCAAATATTGCTAGGGGCAAATCATGTCTTTTCACCCAATAGAATTGACGGCAAAGTGGAGAAAACACCCTAATTTGAATGATGAGGGCACACAAAACGAGGCGCCAAATGTCATATGTCTCCTTGGGGTAACAAGACGTGACTTGCGACGTGACCTGCGACGTGACCATATGTCAAAAAGAAAAGGACACATCCCTAGGAAAACGTCAGATTAAACGCAAAGCAGTTGAACATTTTTTGAGGACAAAATTAGGAGTATACAAACTTGAAGAAACTTGGCATCTGAGATTATCACCTCAGAACTCGAGTTAGGGGCGCTATTTCAGACTAAACCCAAGGGCCCAGTAATGAGGATAGCCTATTAAGGCCTGATCTTTCTAAGGCCAAAGGCCCAAATCGGAGATCATTGAAGACAATATAACTAATGCCATTTCGGTTACTTAAGCATTAAACCTAGATTCAGTAACACATGAACACATATTTAGTAACACACACAAAGTCATTACGAATTTGAGGTCGTTACCTAAGAATCTCGGAAATACATTAACAACCGTTGTTGTCAAACTTCCTCTATAAATAAGAGAACACATTCTCAAATCAGATACGCACCTACTCTCTTAAACTTGTACCTTTTGCATTCACTGACTTGAGCATTGGAGTCCTCATAGGTACCTCTACCTCTTTTCATTGTAGGATTCAACCTACTCCCAAACCACTGCTGTGAATAGCTACTTAAAAGTTCCATCTTCAATTCAGAGCACCTCATTTCCAAGACCCGATGATTCATCTCCGAACATTATTCAATAAATTTTTTAATTACCTTCTACCCTCCGCGTGTGTTGTGATTTACATCATTATTTACAATATCCAAATCATATGCAATTCTAATCTTAATTGAATATTTAATTATTTAAATATTTATATATCCATATGAAAATATACTTCACAGAATAGTGCATAGGTCGTACACTAGTTTATGTAGAACTTCGACTTTATTTTACTCACATATCTAGTTTTTTTTTTTTTAATTGTCAAACACCTAACTAAACTTACATAAAAAAACCTCATTAAATAATATAATTGTAACATTCCATTTCTTTATAGTATAACTTTTATATAGGATTAGTAAATTTTTATTCTATTTAAAAAGTTATAACTTTGTTGCATCTTTTTTCTTTCTTTTATACTTATTTTTTTGGGTACAACTGAACTAAAAGAAAGCAACAGGGTACTGAAAGCAACAGGGACAAGGCTACTGACTTGAACATCCAAGCCATCAACCATGAGCAAATACTCCATTCCAGTGGGCGTAGTATCCCATTAATGAAACCCAGCTGAACTACCCGCTCCTAGCTTGGCCAAGAAATTTGTGCATGCGTTGCGCTCACGCAAGGTGTACTCTAACTTGATGTGTCAATTCTCATAAATTGCATCCTGCTAGAGCACGCTACATTATAATATTTGTTTTTTTAATGTATTTGATTTTAACATATTGTTTCTATAAAAATATTTTATAATGGTAAAAATAATTAATTTAATCATTTATTATTTTAAAAATTTTATAAATAAAAATATATGATTAGATAATAATATAATTTTTTTATATTAATACTATTAAAATTAATCTCTTTATTTCATTTTATTTCATTTTTTTAATGAAAAAAATATAACCACAATGGATTGGCCGAGTAGAGCAAGACAGGATCTCGTATTTGACAAGTGGCCGATTTGAGCCCTTATTTGTTTCTTGGGGTAAGATAAATATAAGTTCCTTTATAAGTGCTCTTTGACTTATAAACTTTCTTTGTCTTGGACTAGAGTACCATCTTCTCACCTTAAATTTTCTAACCACCACAAAAAAAGAAAGAAAAATGTATCAAAAAAATACTATAAATAAGTAAATTAAATCAAACTATTGCTCATCATTCTTTGTTCTATTTTTTTCTTCCATTTCAACTTGTGAATTGAAAACCCCAGACCAAATCTTGATTAAACTCAAAAATGTAGTGTCATCATACTCCTATTAATTAAATTGTTGGCTCTTCTCAGCTTCCGCGAGTGTTTGTGCAGTTCGCAAACAAGTTCGATTCAACTGTCAACTCAAGCCGTTAAACATGCATTAATGCATACGACACTACAGATTATGCAATTTAGTTAAATCCATTTTTTTAAACATAAAAAATTTGCGGGATTAAAAATTAACAAAAGTGACGTTTTGCTCACCCTTGTTGCAGCCACTTCAGGTTGTGCATCCACATCTGCACTACGTGGCAGCATGCTCTTTCAGCACTTACCAGTTGTTTTCCTATGATTTTTTTTATAGCTTTTAAAGTTAATAATTTATTAGAGAAAATATATTGACTTCCTGGAAGATCTATTGAAAATACACTTTTCTTTTCTAGATTTTAAACTTACACTTATGTTGATTTTTTTTTTCAAAAATAAAATAAAAAATATTAATTTCCTAAATACCCTAAATTAACAATTATTTCCAAATTGTCCTAAAATCTATGTGTAAGACAAATTGGCTTAGTGTGGGCCAATTTCTATACGATTGCAAATTAGCCCAACCTATATTTCCATGCTTTCCATCAGCAATAAATATTGACCTGGGTAGGCTGACTTCCTTACAATGTTAGAGAGAGAAGGATTGTGTTGTTAGCGGTAGAGAGAGTGGGAGAGAGAGGAGGGTAGGGAGAGATAGGAAAAAGTGGTGAAAGGGAAGGAAAGAAGAAGAAAAAGGTAAAAATATCTAGTTAATAAATTTTATATTTTCAACTATGAAGTATTAATATAATTATTAATTCTTGTAATTAGAATTGTGTTGCATATCTAAGAATATAGAGCGTGATTTATGTCGTCTAGATCCTATAGTATATCTTGTTGGAAGACTTAATCTAAAGGTTTTTTTTTTTTAAGCTAGCATTGGTAGTTAGACTAGATTAGATTAGTTAGGTACAATATGAATTTGTATTTGAATCTGAATTTGAATGTTAGTTTGAATTTAAATCTGAATCTGAATATAAATTTTGAATTCGAATATGAATTTTGAATATAAAGCTGGATTTGAATTTGAATTTAAATTTAAATTTGAATTTCGAATCTGAATCTGAATTTGAATTTGAGTGTGAATATGAATTTGGATTTGAAATTTAAGTCTTAATCTGAATCTAAATCTGAATTTGATTTTGAATTTTAGTGTGAATCTGAACTTGAATTTGTATTGGAATTGGAATCTGAATTTGAGTCTAAGTCTGAATTGAAGTTTCAATTTGAATGAGTTTGAATATAAATCTGACTGGATTTGGATCCTTTAAAGTGAGCATCCTTATCAAGTGAGAGGTTAACCACTCTTGATTCATTAACTTCCATCATATATGGATCCCATTATATGATCCAAGGGTGGTTAACTACTTACTTTCTCACTTTACAAAGATGTTCACTTTAGATTATTCTAATCCACTTCGACTTTGTATGGTACACCCTAATTAAGTGCTGTGGAATAGGCATTAGGGGGGTTTTTTACGTATTTAAAATAAAAAAATATTATTTATGAATATCCCTTATTTCAACTTTTTTTACCAAAATGTCCTATTTAGGAGATAATAGTGAATTCGATCCAGTCTGAATTGAATTTATCACTGTTCAAATTTTTTCAAAATACAAAGAATTTGATCCAGGGTGGGTAGAATTCAACATTATTCAGGTAGTGTTGAATTCTACCCACCCTGAATCGAATTCAACACTGTTTATACCCCTATAAATTCAAAATCAATCTAGAACTAATCGAATGTAAAAGATATAGAGTTAGAATTAGAGTGAGAGTGAGAGTGAGAAATATTTTCTTAAGTAATATTACTCTGCAGATATGGAAGGCAATTATCTATATCGATATGATAAGATGGGTCATATTTCAGCAAATCTTGATATTAAGGTAATTTTAAATTATAATTTAGAATTTAGTTTAAATTTTATATTTTAATTATAAATTAAATTTGATAATTAGTTATAATTTAGTTTAAATTTTTAGTTAATTTTATTATTATAGTTTTATTTTTATGTTTGTAACGAAAAAAATTTAGATGTTTAATTTAGTATTAGATTAGTTTGAAAGAGGTTAATTTAGTTACAATTTAATTTGATTAATTTATTGTGATAATTTGGTTGCCAACTTCGCTAAGCACACCTTTTCTAATAGCCATAGGAATCCGATGAAAAACCTGTATGATTTGCTTGTTCCCCACCTCCCCCAACTTCTGCAGAATGATATTTTGTAACTCTAAAAGACTTACAATTGGATGCACAACTATACATTGAGGATTTTGGTTGCGAGATATTACACCTTCTTCTCTGTGTTTATAATTTCACCACTATGATGCAAAAGTATATAACTCTCAGCCATTTTCTCACGGTTATTTTTTTTTAATTCTCTCAGTAATTTTTTTGCAAAACTTTTCACAAAATACTTTGAATTCTCTCCCAGAAAATTCAGAAAACTCTCGGTGCTCAATTTCGATTCGTCGTAGTGTTTATATAGGAAGGTGGGATTACGAGCGGTTTAGGGTTAGGGTTTAGGTCAATATTGAATTCGATCTAGACTAGGTAGAATTCAATACTATTCACTCGAATAGTGTTGAATTTTACCCACCCTACATCGAATTCTTTGTATTTCGAAAAAATTTGAATAGTTATTAATTCGATTCAAATTGGATCGAATTCACCACTATCTCATAAATAGGACATTTTGGTAAAAAAAGTTTAAATAGGGGATATCCGTGAATAATATTTCTTTTTTTATTTTAAATACATAAAAAAGTCGGCATTAGGGGTCCTCCATATCGGCACTATATCCATTGATGTGGAATTACTTGGAGCAGGTGGGTTTGTGGTATGTTGTGAACATACTGTATTTCGAATAGGATAACACATTGATTGGTGTGCTTATCGAGTGGTGGCAGTCGAAGACATACACCTTCCATTTGCTATACGGAAAGTGCCCTATGACATTTCAAGATGTCACATTCCAACTGGGATTGCATGCGAATGAAGAGCTAGTTAGCGAATGGACATCTAACTAGGAGACTCATTTGAATCATGATATAGGGAGCTGCTTGGGGTGGTATTAGAAGAGATAGATATACAAGGATGCATTGTTAAACTCACCTATTTAAGAGTGCATTTCCTACTTTGGATGTCGATGCATTTGATGAGACAGTTGCACGTCACTCCCATGCATACATTCTATGGTTACTTAGTAGGTATTTGATGCTAAACGTGTCAGCCTCTAGGGTTAGTCTAAAGTGGCTACCTCTTCTCCGTGACTTCAGCGAAACTCGAAGGCTTAGTTGGGACTTTGCAGTGTTGGCAACCCTATATTGCCAATTATGTCGTAGTGTGAAGTACAATGTGACAAATATTTTTAGGTACCTGGCCTTTTTGTAATTATGGGTATGGTATAGAATACCAACATTGCGCCTTCGAGGCAAATATTGACTCATGTTTTCTTTAGTTGGAAAGTAACTTTTCGTAAAAGTAATCAATTTTTCTTTATCATTCTAAGGCATTCACCGAAACTACAATATATACCAGTCATGTATTAGATGTCATACAAAAAATACTCTAAATTTAGAAGTCAATAGTCACTCTGCACAGCTTACCCTTGTAACATCGATGGCGTCAATAACCTCCTTATAGTGAGTAAGCTGACCTTCCTCCAAGTTAGATGAACATTGATATCCTCCCTACCTAAAAAAAATAAGAATTAGTAATCTCATAAATGGAAAATGATAAAGAAAAATTGATTACTTTTACTAAAAATCACCTCCCAGCTAAAGGAAACATGAGTTGGTATATACCTTGAGGACACAATGTTGGTATTCTATACCATGCCCATGATTATAGAAGGGGCAAACACCCATAAATATTCATCACATTGTACTTCACACTACGACATAGTTGGCAATACAGGGTCGCCAACACTGTAGAGCCCTAATTAAGCCTCTCAGCTTCCTTGAAGTCACAGAGAAGAGGTAAGCATCCCAGCTTCATTAAAGTCATAGAGAAGAGGTAGCCACTTTAGACTAACCTTGGAAGCTAATGCATCTGGCATCAAATACCCACCGAGTAACAGTAAAATGTACGCGCAGGTGTGATGTGTGACTGTCTCGTCAGATGCATTGACATCCAAAGTAGGAAATGCACTCTTGAGCCGAGTAAGTTTAATAGTGCATCCTTGTATATTTGTCTCCTCTAGGACCACTCCAACCAACTCCCTATAGAAGCTCCGTATATCATGATTCAGATGAGTCTCCTACTCAGATGTGTGTAAACACCATATTTTATCCGAATCATTTTTCAAAAATAAGAAAATAAGGCCCTATCTTTTGGCCCAAGTCTAAGTAGCATCTTAGTCCAAAAATTAATAAATATAAAAATAAAAAAATCAGAATTGCTTCAAATCACATCCATTTAGTGTCAATTAGTGTAAATTAGTGTCCATCGAGCATATCTTAATTTGTCAATTAGTGTCAATCAACATATTTTAATTTGTCAATTTGTGTCAATCAACATCTCTTAATTAGTCAATTTATGTTAATCAATATCTTTTAATTGGTTTTAATCAGTGTCAATCAAATTAAATCTCACAATTAGCATCAATTTAAATTATTGTGTTATTAATGCTATTCATTCCCCAAGTTTCTATAAATAGGCATCAAGTATCAACAATTGGAGAGCCCATCAACAATAATTAGTAAAAAATCTCTGACAGCTTTAACCCCTCACTCATATCCTTTGTTAACCACGACCTTCTTTGCTATATATCACCATCACCTTCACTACCATCACCGCACACCATAATCAAACCTAGCCACCCATAGCAACCTTAGCCACTCTAACCTTTGCAACCACCTTTAAACTATATGGTTGCCATCATCCTCATCACTAAACCAAGCAGGACATCACCATCACAGTAGCCACCTCACATTGTCCTCGTACCTTCAACTATCCTTCACCCTTTCATAGCCGCTGTAACCACCACAACTCTCATCAACTCAACATAGCCAAACAACCATCGCATCAGTTGCGTCACCACCTCCATCAACCTTTGTCTCTAGTGTGACCCTCAACGTCAACATCGACTACCTGGACAATTGCACCCTCCGCCAATCCGTGAAGACCATCGCAAGCCACACAAGCTACCACAAATCTACCCAATCACCACTAATCTACGCCACGGTGACATGTTTGTGTTGGTAATAGTTGTGCAATCGTTTCCTAAGTTCAGTTAGTTTTGGGTTTTCAATTGTTTTATTTTTATTATTATTAGTATTATTTTGCATGTGTTTCACCTCTACAACCTTTCTCCTTTTATTTTTGAATCTTTTGCTCTTTTTTTTTGTGTGATGTTTTGGACCTTTCTTTCTCTTTTTTTTTGGGGGGGTGTGCTGAATCATTCTTATTTTATTCTTTTGCATGACTTGTTGTCTCTTTTTTAATAAAAGCGAAATGAATAAGGAAAATGATAGAAATACAAAAATGTTTGAGCTTCCTTTTATCCCTTAACTTATCTCATGATAGTTTTTTTTTTTCAAATCAATTGTTTAACTTCTTACTTTAAAAAAAGTGAAAAGATAAAATTGAAAAATAAAAAGTCTTTTCACAATTATTTTTAATTCGTACAATGGTCATTGAGGTTGATTGAGTAGCGAGTGCTATCTTCATCGCTTATTAAATCATAAGAATTTATTGAGTAGTCTAGTGCTAAATTGAATCTTATATAAGAGTGAATTTTGTTTCAAATAAAATATTGTCAAAATCTTTTCACGGATAAGAATTAATAAACATACAATTATTTTCTGCAAGAAGTATGTGGCTTTGAATTCTTCATTGCACCAGAGGGTACTTAGGAGTGCAAGTCAAGCCAAATTAATTTTTTTTAAATTGTGCTTTCTTTTTGTAAATATCATATTAATTTCACTTTTCTTTCTTTTTTTTAAATAATTGTTATATTAATTTTGCTTCTCTTTTCTTGTGTAAATAATTAATTTTGTTTTTCTTTTTTTAAATAATTGTTGTACTAATCTTGCTTTATTTTTCTTTTGTAAATAATTATTATATTTTTAAGGAAAAAATAAATATTATTAAAGTTATTAATTAATTTGTATAATAAGCTTTTAGGGTAACGGTTAGAAAACCGATGTAAAAGGTGTGTAATAGAATTAAGTTTTCACCCTTCCCTATGCATAAAGAGACTCCCGAATTCAATCTTTTAAAGAGATCAATTTTTGCAAAATTAAAAAGTTTTTCCATTTTTTTCATAATAAAAATTGGTGGCAATTTCATTGAATTATTTTTCAATTCTTTTGTTGCCTCTCGTCACAGCACCCTCCAGGTACGTTATGACAGTTTGCATCTACTAATTGGCTCTCCATCCACATGCAATCCCAGTTGGAATGCGACATCTTGAAGCATCGCAATGCACTTTTTGTACAGCAAATGGAAGATGTGTGCCTCTGGATAGCATTGCTTGACAAGCGCATTAATCAAGGCGCTATCATATTCAAAATGTGGTATGTTCGCAGCATGCCACAAACATGTCTGCTCTAAGTAATTCTGCATTAGTGGATGTGGTGTCGGTACGGAGGAGCCCTGACACCCCTTCCACAACACTCGAGCAGGCTGTATCATACAAAGTCAAATTTATATTTAAACTTAGATTCAAATTAAAACTTGAATTTAGACTCAAACGCAAATTCAAGTTCCAATTCCAATTCAAATTCAAGTTTAAATTCATGCTTAAATTCAAATTCAAATTCAACTCCAAATTCAAATTCAAATTCAAATTCAAATTCAAATTCAAAATTTAAATTTAAATTTAAAATCAAATTCAGATTCAATTTTATATTCATATTTAGATTCAAAATTCATATTTAGATTAAGACTCAAATTTCAAATCCCAATTCAAAGTCAAATTCAAACTCAAATTCAAATTCAAATTTGAATTCAATTTCAAATTCACACTCAAATGCAAATTCAAATTCAAATTCTGCTTCAAATTCGAAATTCAAATTTAAATTCAAATTCAAATTTGATTTAGGTTCATATTCATATTCAAATCCTACTTTATACTCAAAATTCATATTCGAATTCGAAATTCAAATTCAATATCAGATTCAGATTCAGATTTAGATTTAGATTCAGAATCAAATTCAAATTAACATTCAAATTTAGATTCAAATACAAATTCAAATGCAAATTTATATTATACCTAACTAATATACTATAATCTAACTAACAATACTAACTAAAAAAAAAAATTACCTTTAGATTAAGTCCTCCAGCAATATACATAGTAGCATCTAGATGACATATATCATGCTCCATATTCTTAGATTTGTAACACAGTTATAATAACAAGAATTAATAACTATATTAATACTTCACAGCTAAAAATATAAAATTTTTTAACTAGATATTTTTATCTTTCCCTTCTTCTTCTTTCCTTCACTTTCACCACTTTTTCCTATTTCTCTTTACCCCCTTCTTTCTCTCTCTCTCTCTCTCTCTCTCTCTCTCTCTCTCTCTCTCCTCTCTTTAGCATTAACAACCCAATTCTTCTCTCTCTAACATTACAAGGAAATTGGTCTACCCAAACCGATATTTATAGCCGACAAAAGGCATGGAAATCGGCCTAGATCTGGCTCATTTGCAATTGAGTAGAAATTGGCCCACCCTAGGCCAATTTATGTACATTAATATTTCTACATAAATCGGCTTAGGGTAGGTCGATTTCTATGCAATTGTAAATCGGTCCAACCTAAACCAATTTGTCTCGCACTTGGATTTTAGAACAATTTGAAAATTATTGTTCATTTAGGATAATTTTTTAATTTTATTTTTGAAAAAAAACCCACTTACCTTCCATACTTATTTATAAGCTATTACAATGAGACTCATAAAATGATTTTTATACCCTTGCTTGTTTGTTCAATTTTTAATAAATGCCACTTCAATCTCTACTAAACCGAATAAAAAACTACACTAGATCTGAAAATATTCAGAGTAATTAAATTGAATCAAAATCACAATAACTTAAAATTCCACAACAAAAAAGGGGAAAAATATCACAATTTTGTGCATTTCACTTACTCGCCGGCAATGATGACCCCCCAGTGACAACCGGAATAGAGGTAAGATAGGTGAGCTAAGCCTTTTCTTAAACATCACAAGGTAAGCAAAAATGCTAATGAAGAAAGTGCATGGTGCTATTGGCTCATGGGTCTTCAAGTTTGTCCTCTGGATTGTTAAGGGTGGTGGATCTGGGTTATTATGGGCGTAGCAGCAGCGGTGGCCATGGCCAACAGTAATGGCATGGTGGAGGTGAGCGACAAAAAAGGGGTTAATGTTGTTGGGTTGTGATGGTGGTGGTTCGATGCAGCAGTGCATCTCCCAGCATTGAGGGGCGAAGGTTAAGCGATGGGTGGTCAATGATTGTTGTTTGGGTTGGGGGACCAAATGTTGAGGGTAATATAGGAATTTTAAAAAATATTTAAAGGCAGGGGAGATAAATGTAAATTTAAAATTTAGAAGGAGACAAATATATTTTCAATATATGAGATCAATATAATTTTTCTTAATTTATTTAAGCCATTTGAAGGTGTTAGATTGACATTAACATTTATAAAATTTGTGAGAAATTTTTTGTATTGCAAAATTGTGACTTTATTATTAAAAAATATTAATATAAACTTAAATTTATAGTAAATATTACATAGGATAATATATCAATTAATAATTTTATAATATTTATATATTTATAATTTTAAATTATATCTTAATTGATTAAAATATAAATTTAATTTAAATACACTGACAGTGTAAAATAATCTTATACTGTTAGTCAATAAAAATAATATAAAATATTAATTCATATAAATAACTACCTATTATAATAAGGGATCCACTATAATTTCTCACTTTTTCTATTTCTATTAATTGATAATATAAAATAATTTTATATTATCAATGCATCTCAATTATTATAGATAGTATTCACCATAAAATCTATATTAAGATGACTGTATATTATTTTCCATTTGTGGTTATAGCGTCAATAGCAAGCCAAAGCCTTTCACTGGTTTCTTTGGGTAAGGAATTTCGTATATGGAAAGCGATCAGTACAGCAACCTAGAATCAGTAATACAGGGTCCTTAAATAAGTAATATAGGGTTAGAACTCTTGAAATTGTAGGTGAAATTAGCGAGCTAATTTCAGTTTGCTTTCGCTGCAACCAACCACTTTTAAATAAATTTGTGACTATAAAAGCTACTTTTCAGTAAAGCTGCTTTTCCGTCCTCCTGTGTTGCCGAACGCCTGGAGGTAGCCACAGTGATTTCAGTCACTGAGGATAAGGTAACGTTGTAGCCACAGTGACTTAGGTGCCTGCCTCCTCGTGTTGTTCCTCTGCCCGCCTTTTTTATTCTTAATGTTTTCTAAACTCCTAAGCAGAGACATAGGGTTTTTTGGGGTTTTTCTCTCTTTTGTTTATGAGGGTATTTTCATAGACATTGCTATGAAGCTAACCCCTTGGTACTTTTACCACTAAGAGATTGTTCTAACAATAATCTTCTTCAAAGTTTGGAGCCTGCAGCCATCCCTTGTTAGAGGTTTTTCGGGTTGCTCATTGTTCTTTCTGGTTGCTCATAAGAGGTGGCAGACTCTTTGTATGCCATTGTAAACTACACTCTTTTTTTTTCCCCCTCTTTCATTTTAGTCTGATAGGCAAAATCTCTGTTGTTTTCTGCTCCAAAACCTGT
This sequence comes from Pterocarpus santalinus, assembly GCA_031439595.1. Lineage (NCBI taxonomy): Eukaryota > Viridiplantae > Streptophyta > Magnoliopsida > Fabales > Fabaceae > Pterocarpus > Pterocarpus santalinus. The sequence goes on from CM062532.1 coordinate 69,604,925, forward strand.
CAGTGACTACTGCATGGCTTGAAATGCTACTGTGATGGTTTGAAATTGCTTTCTTGTATGCAGTTGCATTGCGATTAGAGAGCAACAGCAACGACTAAGCATAGTTCCACTAAATGTGGTTGGCTATATGGACCACACGACATCATAGTGCTATGTCATGAATCATGAAATGTTCAAACCATTAAAATCTAAATCTCTTTTGATAGTTTCAGCTTTCACATGTGGTTTTTCTAAGTCTCTTTTTACCTTTATTGGGAATTTTGTAGATTTTCCCTATACATGTTCAAACCACTTAAAATGAGGTTCTACTTTGTTGCGATTAGAGAAATTGCAAAAGAATGCAGCTCATTACAGCTGCATTTCGAATAGAGAAATTTATAAAAAGGATTCAGCAAATGCAGCTTTGTTGCAATTGAAGAAATTGCACAAAAAAAAAATGCTGCTGATTATGGCTGCATTGCAATTAAAGAAATTGCTAAAAAATGTGGTCTATTAGGGCTGCAATGCAGTGGCTGAAACTTCCAAGATGGCCGCAATTTAAAACCATTAGTTTTATTATTTACAGACAAAAGGTTCTTTTTTTTCAAGTTCATTGTTTTGTCTGGTTGCTGGGAAATCATGTGATATTTAAGTAGCTGCTGCATTTTTTTTTTTTTTTTTTGGGTCTGTGATATTTTGCAGTTAGATGGTTGAAATTTCTGTTGTATTTTTGGGCCAAAAGTCCCCAGTGATTACTACGGCACTGCTTGGGATGAGTCTCCAGACAGACTCGCTGACAGCCCTTTGTACTTTTGTAGACCTATTATTTCTCCATGACTTTTTTAGGTGTAGATGAATTCTTTTTTATCAGAAGAGAAGAGAATTGATGATTTGTTCTAAGTGCTAATAAATTTATAAGAACTTAGTATTAGCTTATTCAGGTCTCATAGGCTATTTTCATGACCTTATCAAAATGAGCAAATGACTTTCAGGAAGTTCTTATGATGTTGATGATTCAAATGGATTGTATTTTATCTCTAAGGAAACGAGGTCAGGAGAACATGATTTGAGATTTGGCTGTCCTTTTCAAGGTCATACTTTTTACAATAGACTTTTCTTCCCCTTTTATACTTCAGGTGGTTCGTGATCTGGCATCTGCAACTATTAATACTCTGGGGAACGGGACTGTTTGCACTTTGCAACATGAATGCTACAAAAGCTGTAGGTTTTGTGATTCTGGTTGACTTTTTAAAAGCTAGAAAATTACTTATTCTCAAGCTGCTGAGAGTCTGTTTGAATTGCAATTTGAGGCTCTCAAAAGGTCTTTTATTGGTATGAGAATGAAAATGCACAGTACTTGCTATAGTTTCTTTTAATTACATCTAAATGTACAAAGTATTCTCATGATGATATACAATGAGTTTAGATGTCCATCTTTGTTTTGGAATCAAGTATAGCAGTCTATGTAGACATTTATTCGTAAGTGGCTGTATTGATTTGAACTTATGGATCTTCTAGGATGGAGGGGATTCCAATTCAAGTTGTGGCAAGGAATTGTCTGAAGAATATAAAGATAATGCACAGCCAGGTGCTCATGTAAAAGATAAAAAAGATGGCAGAGAACTTGTATGTTACAAGTGCTTGCGTGGTGGAGTACTCTTGTGAGTTTCTTGATTTCAGCTCTTTGTTTTCAGATTTCAGCGTTTTTCACCTTTTGATGGTCTTCCTCCCTCATAAATGTTTGGCTACATTGAAATATCCCTTTCCTGCTTTTTCTTCTGTGATTTCTGCTTTACCTTATTTTTTGCATGCAAATCATGATTATAATAGCACAAATTGATCAACCCCTGAGACTTCAAGGACACTTGAGATCACACAATTTTTATCTATGTCATGTTGCATAAATTAGTTCTCTCTTAGAAGCTGCTTTAGTGTTGGTGCTTAGTTATATGCATCTTATTTCACTTGTTGGATTAAGTCCTTCTACATTCTCTCTCTTTTTTTTATTATTATTATATTATTATTATTATTTAACGTGATGGCAACCTGCTTGTGCATGCTCCTTCACTTGTTGGATTTTTTGGTGTAATATCCAATGCTATCTTCTATCCTTTGATGATGACACTGTTGACTCTCTGATTTCTAATATTTCAGTCATGTTGGGGTTTTGATAATCTATTAGACACTTCTGGTCAACATGAAGCACTTGCTAATAAATGATGTTCGTGTGCGATACTTAGATTTAATTGTGTTTTATAGTGGGAATAGGAAGGCTATCCAAGAAATTAATCATTGAACAATTAAAGTGAAGGAGAGTGTTAGGGAGATGTTCGTTTTGGAAGAAAGGAGAAGCTTGGGAGAGCCACAGGACTCTTGAATGTAGAGTGAGATTATAGTAGTGACTCTGTTTCTGCTACTCTTGTAATTCCTGTATTTCCTTCTCCTGAGTCTTTACTCACTGATTCAGAACCATAGAGATTAGGGAAGAGAGTTTATCTATAAAATTCCATTTCTTACGTCAAATCTGGTCCAGTTCCTATTAGAGACTTTACTAAATTGTCTTTGACCAAATTTGAAAAACCCTGTATTGGTTCTTCTTGCCTCTGCCTACCCCCACTTTTCTATGGAGACAAGACTTATGTGGTAATAAACCTATTAGCATTTTCAGACAAGGATATCAGACTTGTCAGTTATTTCCAGCTTGTAGTAACTGAAGGCTTAGAAAAGGGATTTATTTCAAGTTTCTGACAGTTGGCATTGTGTATGTCCTTTCACCTTACAACAGTTTCTTATGATACACTTTAAAGGTTTTGACAAGAATAGGGCACCAGGATTTTGTTATATTGTGCAGCTTTTGCAGTTCTATGGTGAATTTGTTTGAAGAGAAATGCTTGTAGTTGCAAGGGTGTCTCTGTGCCATAATGTTTGTAATGGTACAGGGTTGTGTTTTTGACTTCTCCTTTGTGTTCTGCTCATGGTGCTTGAAGAGGAGTTCTATTAATATTATGCAAACACTGGACAAATCTGATGCATTTCGGAGCCTCTGGCTTTTTGTTGTTTTCTTTTCTTTTTATGTTTAGGATTTTATTATCTCACTGGATCCAGATTTTTTTTTTGGTCTTATTTCTCAAATATTTTATTCTTTTTATAAATAGGATATCTAGCACTATGAAAAGCACCTCTATACTTCAATTGTTTTTTTGGATATTGTAAGAGACCTGATACCACATGGAGGGATTAAGGTGTATAGAAGGAGGAAATATAAGGGTAAATTAGGAAATGAGGGGGGAATGCACGTTGTAAGATCAACTCAACCTAACAAACTTGCTGAGTTAGCAAGTGAGGGCGCGAGTGAGGCCCTAGGAGGGGATTCTGTTACATAGACTGGAGGGTGTGAGAGAGTGGAGGTAGGCATGAATTAGGATTGCTCTTGGAGAGTTGAGCTGCTGAGTACTCAGGATTTTTCTCTCAACTTCTTGCATATTTCTATACGTTCTTCTCTTCCCTAAGCTAGAGATTCATTGCTCTTAGCTTAGAGTGTGAATAATACACAAACCTTTACTCTGGTTATTTCCATTGTTGTTTTCTTTCAATTGGTATCAGAGCCCTTTCCTGGAGCTGCGCAACCTTTTAGGGACATTGCAATGGACGACAAAGTGGCAGACTTGGAGCGAAGGATGGATGAGATAGTGCGGCTTTTGAGAGGACGCGATTGTGCTCGACCTCGGGGTTAGTCTCCTCCACGGCGTGAGCCCCACTGGGTGATGACGGAGGATCAATGGTTTGGGGGTTCTAGAAGGGGAGGGGATCAACACCACTCTCCCTTTTGCAGAGAGCGACGCAATGAGCGACCTCAATGTTGTGAAATGCATCGCTCCCCCCATTCCGAGAGGAGTCCTTCGCGTAACTAGGATGGGTCGTCGTGGGCTAGTTGACCACCCAACTATGAACGCGACAATCCACTACCTCGTCGGCGTGAGCACGAACGAAAGATGAAACTTCCAATTTTCTTCGGCGAAGATGTGCTTGGATGGCTCGTGCGCATTGAATGTTACTATGCTGTCAACGGAATCGTTGGCGATGAGCGCCTTCAGCTTGTGCTTGTCGCAATGGAGGGCAGAGCATTGCATTGGTACCAAGTCTGGGAGGAACAAGTCGCTTTTCTGACATGGCGACAGTTCCGCGACACTGTGTTACGGCGTTTTTAGCCAGGAGTGGTGAACGACTTGTACGGACCCTTATTGAAGGTGAAGCAGAATGGGTCTGTTATGGAGTACATTGAGCAATTTGAAAGGATTTCAGGTCCTCTGAAGGACGTTGATAGGGAGATTATGAAAAGCATTTTTGTCAATGGCCTTAAGGATGAGATTCAGGTTGAGGTGAAGAGCTTGGAGCTCGAGTCCTTGGCTGCAATTAAGGACAAGGCTCTGATGCTAGAAGACAGAAATAGGGAATGGAAGGGGAGCAATGTTCACCCTTGGGAGAAGGGTTCTAGCTCCCAACGCCCACCTTTGGTCCCCAAGGTTGGGCCGTCAATACTAAGAGTCAATGGGGTGACCAAGGAGGGGGTGGGCCCGAGATTTTCTGAGTACGTGGAAGGAGGGAAGGTAGGTGGAATGGGGAAGAGGCTCTCCTAAACCGAACTACAAGAACATAGTAGAAGGGGGATTTGCTTTAAATGTGGAGAGAGGTGGGGCCTTGACCACGTTTGCAAATTGAAGAACTATAAGTTAGTGCTGGTGGAGGTATTTGATGAGGACTCCCAGGGCGAGCAAGCTCCATATGAGGAAGAAGATGAGTTGGAAGTAAAGTTGAAAACACTCCAAATCTCCCTCAATAGTCTCAAGGGGATGACGTCAAATAAATCTTTTAATGTGAAAGTTAGTTTGGGGGGCAGGGAGGTGATTATTCTAGTGGATATAGGAGCCACTAATAACTTCATTTCCAAAGGTTTAGTCCAGCAGCTAAATCTTAAAGTGGACAACACACCCCAATACTTGGTGGAAGTGGGCTTGGGTCAGAAGGAGAAGTGATAGGGGATATGTAGAGGTGTTGACATTGAAGTGCAGGGTATCCACATCCTGCAACCTTTTTTCCTGATGGAGTTAGGGGGTGTTGATATGGTGTTAGGGATGGAATGGCTTTCAGGGCTGGGGTGGATTTCTGCCAATTTCCAAGAATTGACCATGAGGTGGAAGGAAAATGGCACGGAAAAGGTGTTACCCTTAATGCTGATGGGGAAGGGTATTTCATTACCCCAGCAAGTGGAGAGCCAGAACCTGCCATGGGGATATAGGTATCAGCAGAAACACAGAAACTTTTGGAGGGATTCCAGGATCTTTGCCAGCTGCCCCAAGGATTAACCCCCAAGAGGGAGATGGATCATGCCATTAATCTCAAATAAGGTGCTGCAATACCACATGTAAGGCCCTATAGATATCCGTATTTCCAAAAAAATGAGATTGAGACTATTATTGAGAAGATGTTGAGTGTGGGAATTATTAGACCTAACATAAGCCCATACTCTAGCCCAATAATCCTAGTTAAAAAAAAGGATGGAGGGTGGAGATTTTGTGTAGATTATAGGGCCTTGAATAAAATTACAATACCTGACAAATTCCCAATTCCTGTGATTGATGAGTTGCTAGATGAGTTGGGAGGGGCTAGGGTGTTTTCCAAACTTGACCTCAAGTTCGGGTACCATCAAATAGTATGAGAGAAAGGGATGTGGAGAAAACTGCATTCTGGACCCATGAGGGACACTATGAGTTTCTTGTCATGCTGTTCGGCTTAACTAATGCACCTTCAACCTTCCAGGCATTAATGAATAAGGTATTGAAACCATATTTGAGGAAGTTTGTACTGGTTTTCTTTGATGACATACTAGTTTACAGCAAATCAGTGGAGCAGCACAGGGAGCATTTAAGAAAGGTGTTGGAGTTATTAAGGGGAAACAGCTTGTACATTAATAAGAAGAAGTGCAATTTTGAGCAGGGCAAGCTGGAATATTTAGGCCATTTAATTTCTGCGGATGGTGTTGAAGCTAACCCCAAGAAAATTGATGCCATGGTTATGTCGCCCACACCCACAGATTTGAAGAGTTTGAGAGGTTTTCTAGGCCTCACCGGTTATTGTCAGAGATTTGTTAAAGGGTATGGTAAGATGACTTGGCCTTTGACACAACTATTGAAAGAGAGTAATTTTCAATGGACTAAAGTTGCTCAAGTAGCCTTTGAGGGGCTAAAACGAGTGATGACAACTCTCCCTATCCTTGTTGTCCCACGGTTTGATAGGTAATTTGTGATAGAAACGGATGCCTTCGGGAAGGGGATTGGGGCGGTGCTGATGCAAGATGGCAAACCAGTGGCTTTCATGAGTCAAACTTTATTGGACAGGGCCCAACTTAAATCAGTTTATGAAAGGGAACGCATAGCTATTGTGACAGCTATACAAAAGTGGAGGCATTATTTACTTGGAAGGAAGTTTGTGGTGCATATCAACCAAAAGAGCTTAAAATTCCTAGTTGATCAGAAAATGATGGGAGGGGAACAGCAGAAATGGGTGGCTAAGCTCCTTGGATTTGATTTTGAAATTAGATACAAGGCTGGAAAAGAAAACAGGGTAACAGATGCTTTGTCTCGCAGGATGTACTACAGTGCCATACCTTCAGTAACCTTCTATGATTGGGAGGGTTTGGAAGAAGAAATTCAAGGGGACAGCAAGTTTAGAGCGATTATGCAGTCTTTGTTACATGGGGGGGACAGTTTGGAAGGATTTCAACTCAAAGGAGGGAGGCTTTATTATAAGGAGAAGCTGGTAATTCCCAAAGGATCACCGAGAATTCCTTTAATCCTTCATGAGTTTCACAACACAGCTACGGGGGGACATCTGGATTCTTTCGAACCTACAAGAAGATAGCGGGGTTGCTAAGGTGGGAAGGGATGAAGAAGTCCATCCAACAGTTTGTACAAAACTGTGACATGTGCCAAAGAAATAAGCATCTAACTCTATCTCCAGCTGGGCTGCTCCAACCTCTCCCTATTCCCACTCAAGTTTGGCAAGATATTTTCATGGATTTCATTGGTGGCCTCCCAAAATCCAATGGATTTGATACCATTTTGGTGGTAGTGGATCGGCTAACAAAGTATGCCCCCTTTATAGGGATTTCACACCCCTATACTGCAAAGGAAGTGGCCAACAGCTTTGTCAAAGAAGTGGTGAGGCTTCACGGGTTCCCCGCGACTATAGTTTCTGATAGAGATCGAGTTCTTATGAGTACCTTCTGGTCTGAACTATTTAGACAAGTGGGAACCAAGCTGAAATATAGTTCAGCTTACCACCCCCAAATTGATGGGCAAACGGAGGTGGTAAACAAATGTTTAGAGACATACTTAAGATGCTTTGTGAGTACCAAACCAAAACAATGGAGTAAGTGGTTAAGCTGGGCAGAAATCTTGTTTAACACTAATTACAGTGCATCTATGCAAACTACACCCTTCAAGGCATTGTATGGGAGGGATCCTCCAACTCTCATCAAAGGAGACATAGCTCCCTCCCCCATTGAGGAGGTAAATTTGCTGCTGCAGTAAAGAAATTAGATCCTAGATGAGTTGAAGTGGCAGTTAACTAAGGCTCAGAATAGGATCAAGGGACAAGCGGACAAAAGAAGGAGGGAGGTTGAATTTGCTGTAGGAGATTGGGTTTACTTGAAGATACAGCTGTATAGATTGAAGTCCCTAGCAACAAGAATCAACCAGAGGTGTTAGATAGAATTGGGGCTATAGCTTACAAGTTGAAACTACCTCAGAATTCCATGGTGCACCTGATTTTTCATGTTCCATTATTAAAGAAATGCCCCACTCTGGATGTCATTAGCCAGCCATTACCTTCCGGACTAGCAGAGGATTGGGAGCTGAGAGTTAAACCCTCCAAGGTCCTAGCTGTGAGGACTGATGCACGAGGGGAATTGGAGGTTCTGATTCAATGGGAAGACATGCCAGAATTTGAAAGCTTTTGGGAGAATGTAGCGGAAATCAAACTGAGTTTTCCCTCTTTCCACCTTGAGGACAAGGTGGTAGTTCAAGGGGGGAGTCATGTAAGAGACCTGATACCACATGGAGGGATTAAGGTGTATAGGAGGAAATATAGGGGTAAATTAGGAAATGAGGGGGGAATGCACGTTGTAAGATTAACTCAGCCTAACAGCAAGTGAGGGCGCGAGTGAGGCCTTGGGAGGGGATTCTGTTACATAGGCTGGAGGGTGTGAGAGAGTGGAGGTAGGCATGAATTAGGATTGCTCTTGGAGAGTTGAGCTGCTGAGTGCTCAGGATTTTTCTCTCAACTTCTTGCATATTTCTATACGTTTTTCTCTTCCCTAAGCTAGAGATTCATTGCTCTTAGCTTAGAGTGTGAATAATACACAAACCTCTACTCTGGTTATTTCCATTGTTATTTTCTTTCAGATATACTTCCTGATTCCGGGAGAATAATATAGAGAGTGATTAGATTCCCCCCTGCTACTTTTCTTTATATTAAATAATGGAAAATGTTTTTGGAATATATTTATTTAAATTTGACTTTGGCATTTCGTAGTGGGACATATTCTTTTATTGTTATTTGCTGTTGTTTGTTGATGTTGAACTATATTTTAGGTGCTGCTGTGGAAAAGGATGTCAAAGGAGGTACCACCCCTCTTGTTTGGATCCTCCTCTCAATTATATCCCTATGGGGTTTTGGCATTGTCTCTGGTGTGTTAAGAAAAAGCTAGACCTTGGTGTGCATTCTATTTCTGAAGGGGTGGAATCCATCTTGGATTCTAGAGAAGTAGTTTCAGAAAATAAAGGTATGGTCAATCAGAATTTGTGGCATTTCTTTTTCCCCAAATTTTCCTATTATGTTTCACCTACCTTTGTTTTTCATGGAAAATATATTAGATAATAGGTTTATTTATTGGTGATAATAATTTAGTAATTTGTTGCTAGTGATGGAAAGGGAGTACTTTGTCAAGTATCAGGGCCTTGCTCATGCTCACAGCCGCTGGATTCTAGAAACGCAAATGCTTCTTGAGGCGCCAAAGCTTTTGGCAAAGTTTAAGAGGAAACATCAGGTTGAGTACTTTTGATTTTCTTAGAAAGGATAAGCAATACCTTTTTTTAGTATTTTCTTTGGAAGTGTCCATAATAAATTTCTTGAATGCCAAAATAATAGATTATCAGGTGGAAAAGAGAGTGGAGTATACCTCACCGCTTGCTGCTAAAAAGGGCAATTGTATTACCAAAGCAAAATGACGAACATTTTGGTGGGCATGATAACAATGATTCAATTGGTCGTTATGAGTGGCTTGTAAAGTGGACTGGTCTTGGTTATGATCATGTTACATGGGAGTTAGATGATGCTTCATTTATGACGTCATTTGAAGGCACGAAACTCATAAAAGATTATGAAAGTCGTCGAAAGAGGACAGATAGACCTTCAAATCCTTTTGAAGCTAATGAGGTGCTTCTTTGTATTTGACTAAATATCAAGGATCTACTGCTATTGTCTATTGTAGTGTCATCTTTTTAAAAGTTTTAACATTCAAATAAATTTACTCAGACCATTCTTGGGATGCTATCTATGACATTACTAATGAAAGAACTGCAATTCTTTCATACAACTCTGGAAAAAGAGAAAACCACCATAGATGTACGAAAACAGAATGTCTTTTACTTGGTGGCAAAGCTTGATCTCAATCTAAACTGGTTTTCCTGGATGCATTCAACTGAAAGTATTTTTTAACTCTTGATAGATGTAGTTGTAGCTTAAATTAAATGAGATTTCATAATCTAATGATTTGTGAAGTGTGGAAGTGGCTTCAGTTTGCTGTATTTTTCTATGATATGAAGATTTCTGTAGCTTTGTTCAACTCAGCTGAGGTTTACTGGGGTAGAAGTCAAGAAAATTGAGTGGTTACAACGTAAAGGAAAGGAATATGAAGGTTCTTTTGCATAACAACTATTTTCATAGTCAATGGCAGGGATGGCAATATGAATTCTAGTAAAAGTAAAATTCACTAGTCTGAAATTGTTGCTTCCTAATGCCAGATGTTCATTTCCTTTTGAGTTAAATAATTCTTCACTGATAACATGTCAAGGTGGAATAAATCATGTAATTGGGGTTTGGGGACACATTATTTTAACTCATTTATCGGAGTTACACTCATGTATGAGATGGATACTTTCAATACACAAAGGCAAAATCTCTTGACTTCTTGTTGGGCTAAAAGTAGCTCTTTATAGCTTGTATGAAATGTGTCCTGTATTTATACTATGAGTATGATACTCTAACAAGCAGTTTACTTGGTGCTGTAGGAGAGAAAAGCTTCCTTTGCTGAATTATCAATGCTGCCATCTGGCGATTCACCGGGATCTTATAACCAGCATTTGAGTTATGTGAACAAGCTTCACTTGTGTTGGCACAAAGGTCAGAGTGCTCTTGTTGTAGACGATAAGATTGACCAGGTCATTTTTTATTCTTTTTATCCTCTTGTTTTGTTCTTACATAACATCCTTGTTTTCTATATTTAGTTTGTCAGGTCTTTAGATAATCTGTAATTAAATTAAACTTGTGCTGTTTGAGTACCTTATCTGAACAATGTCGATATAAAAATAAGCAGGCTGCTCTTAATGTTTCTCTTCATTGCATCTGTTTGGTTTTTCCAAAAGGGGAACAAAAAGAAGCAAAAAATTGCTTCTGTGAGGAACAGTAAAGTGAGAAAGCAGGGCAGGAAGTCGTCTGTGAAGTCAAAGGAAAATAAAATGATACAGTCAACCATAAAAATTAAAGCAGTTCCTTCTGAGCATCTGAATAATCTGTAAGTGGCACCTCTTGAGTCTTGAGGAAAACCATGAGCTGAACCCTTTGGGGAAGCTGCACGGAGCCATGGACTTGTATTATCCTATGGCAGACAAACTGTTCCAAAAACTCTGAGCATACCCCTTGATATTTTACTTTTTCTCTCATATAAAAGCATGCCTCCTGGTTTTTTATTATGAAGCATAGAAAATATCACAGACTTCCGTAAAACCTTCTCTCCTTCTACTTCACAAACCCACTATCAAAAGGTCATCAATACGCACCAAGCCTTTGCAGTTTTAGAATAAATGACAATGATCACTCAGATTCCTGAAAGCTGAAACTCAACAAACATACAGCTTTGGAAGAGCCTCATAAGGACATATGATCTTTAGTTTTGGATAAATTAACTATGGTGCATGAATATAGATATGAGATACAGATGCAATACGATACAGATACGGGGATACAATAGTGTTTAAAAATTATAAGACACAATACGGCTATAGTATGACATATAAAAGTAAAAAATTAACATAAAAACATAAATCTTAAATTAAAGTAGAGGAATAATGATTTGAATATTAGCATAAATTCTTGTAAACATGCTAAAATGCATTTATTTTATTGATTGGTTTAGGATTTCCATTTATATAGGTACTAAAATGCCCAAAAAAAACCAAAACTTTTTAAAATATAACTAAAAGTATATCTAAAGTATCCAACACATATCGGATACAGATACGGATACGACGGCTATTTTGAAGTATCTGCGCAACATAGTAAATTAGTATAGTATGCTTTCTAGGGTTTGAAGGTATTGTGTATAATATGTGCATGTGAAAATATTCTAAAATCAACCAAATGTTTTAAGCAAATTGCAATATCAAATGTTTTAGGATGATTTATGGCTGAACTACATTTGCAGGAGCGGGTTATGAAGGTGATTTTGTTTATATTATCTTTGCATTGTAAGGTGACAAGGCCTTTTCTCATCATCTCAACTTCTGCTGCTCTCTCGGTATGGGAAAGAGAGTTCTTACATTTGGCACCATCTGCCAATCTTGTTGTTTACAAGGGAAACAAAGATGTACGGAGTAGCATCAGGGCCTTAGAATTTTATAATGATGATGGTGGCATCTTATTTCAAATATTGTTATCATCGTCTGATGTTATCATTGAGGTAAACTCTTATATCTTACAACTTCATCTGATAAATGACTTTCCAGAAACAATTTTATTTTTTACATGTTCTACAAAAGTTTCATTGATAAAATTATTAATTTTCTTTTGTGCTTGTCACATTTTAATGTGATATGCAGGACTTAAATACTCTACAATGCATTCAATGGGAAGCAATAATAATTGATGAATGCCAGCGATCTAGAATTTTAGAACACCTTGACAATATCAAGATTCTGGCAGCTGAGATGAGGCTTCTGGTTGTTAGTGGACAAATCAAGGTATACTACTTGTGTTTGCTATTGATATTTTTGCATCACATTGACATCTTTCCCAATGGATTTTCAGGAAGATCGAGCTGATTATATCAAACTGCTTTCCTTTCTCAAGTCTGGACATCATGTGTTAAATATTGCTCAAACAGAGGCTGACTTCTCTGATAGTATTTCCAATTTGAAAAGCCAATTGGAGCAATATGTTGCATTTAAATGCAAAACAGGGTTCACAAGGTTTGCAGAGTATTGGGTTCCTGCCCAGCTTTCCAGTTTGCAACTTGAGCAGTATTGTTCAATGCTGCTATCTAACTCAAGGTTGCTATGCTCAGCCCAAAAGTCTGTCTCAGTTGATGCCCTCCATGGCCTTATTATCTCAACAAGGAAGGTAGACATGAAGTGAAACAATAATTTCAAATTAGCTGAAACCTCGTATATGACACATTTTTGGTTGTCAACCATTAATTAAATGTTTCCTTTCATGATATCATTTCTTCAACTTTTACAAAATCTATAGCACCAAAGGCATTTTCAATAGAACTGCTTAATGATTCATCCATGTATGGTTGATGTATACAGTGCTGCAACCACCCTTATCTCTTGGACCAGTTACTGCACAATTCTGTCAACAGAGGTCTTCCCGTTGAAGAGCATTTGAATACTGGGATAAAAGCAAGTGGAAAACTGCAACTTCTTGAAAAAATGCTTATGGAAGCAAGAAGCCGAGGGTTAAGAGTGGTAATATTATTTCAGGTAATCATCTGTTCAAGTTCCTTGCTTTCTTGTTATTTCTTTTATTTCAATCAGTTGACCTCTTGTCACTGGAATTTCAAAAAATGATTTAAAATTAAAAGTAATGTCAGATACTTTAGTAGCATTGCTTTGTCTTTTATATGTGATCTGATATCCATGAAATGCACAAACTTGAAGCCATGTCTCGTACACTTCGGCCATCCCAGTACTTTGTTTGCCTTGTTTCCTTGCTGAATTGTTATGAATACAGAACTAGTTTCTTTATATTCACCTGGTGAAGGTATGAATTTTCTGGCTTCTTTTAGTTATTTTTTATAGTGCCTGTCAAGTACTTATCAAAACTCCATCACATTGGTCGTTTACTGTTATGATTTTTTTTAGCTTCCCAAGGATTCATTTAGTTCTTTCTTTCTTCCTTTCTTTTTTTATATTAATTTTTAAAACTGCAGTCAACTAGTGGTTCAGGATCAATTGGAGATATTTTGGATGATGTTCTTTGTCAGAGATTTGGTAAAGATTGTTATGTACGATATGCTAGAGGGTATATCCCCTCAAAGAAGCAAGCTGCTCTAGACACTTTTAATGACAGAGAAAGTGGAAAATTTGTCTTCTTGCTGGAAAGCCGTGCCTGTCTTCCTAGTGTTAAGCTTTCCTCAGTGGATACTGTTATATTATTTGACAGTGATTGGGACCCACAAAATGATCTAAGAGCCTTACAAAGGATGTCTATCAGCTCACAGTTTGAACAGTTAACAGTTTTCAGATTGTTCTCATCTTTCACGGTTGAAGAAAAGGTTTTGATGCTTGCAAAAGAGGGTATAACTCTTGATAGTGATATCCAGTTGATTAACCAGAGTACCTGTCACACCCTGCTCAGATGGGGAGCCTCCTATCTATTCAATAAGCTTGATGACTTACATGATAGTGGCACCTCAGTCTCAGCTCGAAACATCTCCTCTGATCAGTCGATTCTAAGTGATGTAATCTGTGAATTATCAACCCTATTGGCTTGTGGCAGTGGTGACATTGATCATCATGGATGGTCCTTTATAGCGAAAGTAGAGCAGAAAGGTGGGGAATATGCAAGGAACATTTTATTGCAAGGAGAAAGAGTAGTGAAGAAATTGGACAATGGCTTGAATGTCTTTTCCTGGAGTAATCTCCTTGAAGGAAGGCGTCCTAAATGGAAATTTTTGTCTCTTTCATCTCAAAGGATCAGGAAAACAGTCAACCATTTTGATCACTTACGACAAGAATCTGAATGTGAAAATGATGCCATTATAAGAAAGAAGAGGAAAGTGTCTGAGGATAATGTTGATCCCAAAAGGAAGAAAGTGTCGGAAGATAATGTTGATCCCAAGAGGAGCAAAGTGTCCAAGGATACTGCTGATACAAAGAGGGGAAAAGTGTCAAACCATCTTGTTGATCTTAAAGCTAGAAAGGTTTCGAAGGATATTATTGATGCGAAGAGGAGGGAAGAGTCTAAGGATATTGTTGATTCCAAATATTTTAAAAAAAGTTTGAAGAACAAGAAGCTAAGTACTGTCTATAAGGCAGGCAAAATGACTGGTACTGCTGAATTTCTTCAAGTCATTTGTTTATTTCTTTGTGTCACACGTTTTCTTACAAATCATTAATTTTTTCAAAAGTTTTCTTTCTTTTTTTTTTTTTTTGGGGGGGGGGGGGTGTTGGGGGTGCTAAAATGTACACGCTGCTGATGATTCTTTTTCATGCCTACAGGTAATAAGGATGACTTGTCTAAGGATCCTTTGGCTGGTGAAATCACAAGACTAGCTGCAATAAATGATAAATCTCCGGAACAAAAGAAACTGACAGACATGCCAAAGAGCACTGAGTCCTTGCCAAAGCCAGATTTAGCAGGTCTTTGTGATGTGCTACAACTTCCGGTAGGGTCTCGATACATACTTCAGTAACCTTTGCTTGGATACATACTTCAGGCCCTTTAGTTTCCACCCATTTAAGTTTTGTTCCCTATGATTTTTATTTTGGATATTGGTCTATACTGCTAAGGCAATCCCTATATTTTCCACTCATTTGGGTTTTAGTCTGTATAATTTCTACTCATTATGGTATTACTCCCTATTTTCTGTTAATGACTAATCCCATAGTTTCCACTTATTAATGTATTGGTCTCTTGGGGGCCAAGACCCAGCTGAGTCCACATACAGGGATTGATAACCCCCCCTCACCCCCAAAAAAAAAAACCACAAAAAAAAAAGTATATAGGGGGCCGAAACCCGACTTTGTGGAAGTTACAGGAACCAAAATCTTGTTTAGACCTTTTATCAATGACAGAAGAGATCTTTAATGGAAGGAAAAAAATTTGAACAAGGATAATTTGCATTATTACTGGGCTTCTAAAACACCGATTATCATTGGTTACATTATCTATCTAACAGCTGACATATTTTAATAATTTAACTATAAAGATTATATTTAATAATGAAAGAATATTTTTGAAAAATAAAGACAGCTGACCTGATCATTTGATTTCATATACAGAAAAATGTTGAGGCTGTTGGCATGAGGATTCTTGAGCACATATTCGAATGTTACAATGTTAATTGCCAAGAAGTTTCTACCATGCAGGCATTTGAAATATCTGTGGTCAGTATCTGCTCTCTTTTATATTAAATGACATAAGTAGCTGCTCACATGTTTGTTTAGATTCTGGATGAATCATTGTGATATCTTTTGACTAATTTCATGTATCAAATAGGTTCTTTTTACAATGCTAATAACTCACTGGTAAAAATGACCTCTCAACAAAAAGAAATAACCACTCAAAAAATTTTGATTAATTTCATTTATAAAATAGAACCTTATTTACATTATTAACTATTCAGTAGTAACAAATAACTGCTCTATAAAAATCAATAGCCAAGAAATTTCTTTCTAATTAAGTGTTTTATAACTTTTTATGTTTATTCGTTAGTCACTTAGTGTTAACAAATGACCATTCAATGAAAATAAATATTCTTTCTTTCTTTTTCTTTTTTGCTTCATATTATAGTGTATGGTTGGTCAAAAATCACATTTGAGTTCAAGACCCCTGTTGTGGTCATTCTGTTGCAAAACATATTTTGGTTTGCTCATTTATTTGTCCATGCATGCTGTTGTTTATGTGAGTATCTACATTCTTGGATAATGCATGTGTATGAAATAAAATTTGTCTATAAGCATTATATCATAGTTGTTTATGGAAATGTGGTTTTTTTTCTTTTTTCCCTCCCAAGTGTTGGATTGCTGCTTCTTTGTTGAAACACAAGATTGATAGGAAGGATTCACTTGTACTTGCGAAAGTGTACTTGAACTTCGATTGCAAGGGCGAGGAAGTAACTTATGTTTACTCTACACTGCGGAAATTTAAGAAGGATTTTTCAAGTTGTTTACAAGATGGACTTTGTGTTGAGAAATGTACATCAGACTGCAAGACAGCCGGGTTGAAAGATTTGGTGGGGGAGATGCAAAAGGGTTTTCAGGGTCCTCATGTTTCAGATCCTGTGGAATCTGACACAAATGGATATGATCTTCAAAGAAAATCTCCTACAACGGTGCTAGCTACAAATGACCAGACTTATACAGAAAATTTTCACATCAGAATTACAGCTAATGAAAGTCGTCCATCTCAAAAGACATCTGGCAGTTTGCCTGTTGAAGCAGATTATACAGAAAATTTTCACATCAGAATTACAGCTAATGAAAGTCGTCCATCTCAAAAGACATCTGGCAGTTTGCCTGTTGAAGCAGATGCTATCACTGTGGAATCTGATGCAGAAGATGACAGCATGAATGCTATGACCTCAATACCAGCCAAATATTCATTCCTTGAGCGTAAGAGTAAAAAAGTCTCTAATTCAGGTAATGATCCTCATAATGTCAACCCTGCCACAGGTTCTTTGGAAAGACAGATTGATGGCAAAGTTTCTGAAGACTATCAAATAGATGTGACTGAAGTGGTTGCAGTTGACAATTTTATGAATATGTCAACTCATCCTGTACAACTTAGTAGTATTGAGACAAACACTTTAACTTGCAATACTGCTCCTGTTCCTGAGGTCAGCCAGTGTTACAGTGTAGTGAGTCCTGTACATGGTGAGTCAACTACTTCGGATTTTGCTGAGACTAACTTACCATTTATGCAACCATCAAATGCAAATTTACTGTCATTGCCTCAGGTTGGTAATCTTTGTTCAAGCTGCCTTTTGCTGTTATTCTTTTGTGTTTCTTGATAATCTTCATCTTCATCAAAAGGGTTCACACCTGCCTGCTACTTGTATCTTCCAGGAGGCAATACCTGCTATTCCATCATTTTTAGAGAACAGTTCAGTTAGTGAATTCTTGCCTCTAGATGAATATTTTTGTCACATTTGCAACCTTCACGAGGCTGAAGTAACATTGCAAGCATCAAATGACCCAGTTGAACCAGGTAACCATGTTCCTCACGTTATTACTAGTCCTGGATATACAAACAGTGATCCTTTTCAAGCTCACTATGTCACGTCTGAAATGCCCCATGTTGCATGCCCAGACCCACTGCAAATTGAAATGGAGAGAATAGAAAAGGTGACTCAAGAAGCTTCCAAGATACGAGAGCAAAAAGTATGTGCAACAATCCATCTGTGTTAATTAAGACAATATATGCTTGCTGTAAATACGTGTATCAATCCCTATACTATAATTAAGGGATTGGACTTCATATCAATTTTGGACATAAAATCAGTGTGAGATGAGAGCAATTTCTCTCAGGCTCTTTAGAAATCTCTTTCTAGTATTCCTCTTCGGAATCTAGGGCTGCTATTTCCAGCTCACTTCTAATTTCTCTCTCAACCAGTTATTGCAGCTTGAATCTGACTACGGAAAGGAGGTTGAAAAGTTGGTTGAGAAGTATGGAATGTTGCTTCAGGATGCCGATAATGCAGTAACACTACAAAAAAAGGAACTTGACACATATTATGAAACAGTTCTCAAGAATAAGTTGTTGGCCGAGGTTTTGATCCACAATCATGAGAAATGGAAAAGTGAAGCAGTTCAATCCACAGAACAAGGTATGCATTGTGCTTAAGGTTCACTTGTTTCTTGATATCCTAGTGTGTTATTAAAGTCTGTCAGGGTCATTTAGTATGTTAATTACACACTTGTCATCTGACAATTGATGTCAGTCGATGTTGGGGACAGAAGAAAAGAAACACATTAGGAGGATGAATGAACATTTAAGGTCTTGTCTCATCTATTTCTCGCCTTAGATATTTATCTGCAGTAATGATTTGAAGTGAGTAATCACCAATCTTCCATCAGGAAGAATCCGAAGTCCAAGTTCTCCTATTTAGATTTAGATGTTAATTAGACATCTTGACGGCCTCATTCTAGCTTATGGACCGCTTGTTTTAAGGCAAGAACATAATTCTCTTCTTGTCTCTAAAGTAGGCTCTCTTCCAAAATAACGAAGAGAGATTAGTATTACAATCATGAAAAGCACATTTGATGAAATAAACTGCTTCATTGGTGGTGGTGTCAATGCACAGAACAAGGTATGCATTGTAATTAAGGTTCATTTGTTTGTTGAAATCCTGGTGTGTTGTTAAGTCTGTCGGCGGTCATTTAGTCTGTTAGTTGTCCACTCATCATTTGGCATAGTGGTTGTTGAGTACGGAAGAATAGAAACACATTACGAAGATGAATGAACATTTAATTGTTTGTTTAGTCTCTCTCTCTCTCTCCTTAGATCTTTATCTGCAGTACTAATTTGAGGTCAGTAATTACTTCTATCAGAAGAATTCGATGTCCGAGCTCTTCTATCTTGTCTAAATTAGGCTCTCTTCCAAAATAAAGAGAGA
The DNA here is from genome assembly GCA_031439595.1 of Pterocarpus santalinus. NCBI lineage: Eukaryota > Viridiplantae > Streptophyta > Magnoliopsida > Fabales > Fabaceae > Pterocarpus > Pterocarpus santalinus. The sequence continues at coordinate 69,623,802 of CM062532.1, forward strand.
TTAGTATTACAATCATGAATAGCACCTTTGATGAAATAAACTGCTTCATTTGTGGTGGTAAGTAATCACCAATCATTTACGAGGGGCTATTTGGCAAAGCACAATGCTAGCAAGGGCCTCCGCCGTTCTTTTCATCGAGACTTTGGGCCTCTTTGCACATTCTTATAACGTCAGATTCTCATGATTTTGCACCCTACTTTTTCCTAAAATCTACACTTACCACTGGTCTTTCCGTCTTGATATGTGTTCATGACACGTTAATTAATCTGAAATGTAGACATCCCACGGGGTTATTATGTAGACACTGAAGTTGTTGACTAGCAAAGCCATTGTTCCATTGGGTACTTGTTTTCTCTCTTTCTCTGTCTTTGTTTATTATTCCTCTTTGCGTTTCTTGAAAATTCAAATTCACAAATATAACGGGAATTATGTTCTTTATATTTAGCATGTTGTGTATTCAGTCAACAAATTAGTCTAATGTAATGTGCTTTAGTCACATGTATATTCTTGTGATGAATGTACCTGTGCATGCCTTCTATTATTGATGTTCCATGCATATGCAACTCCCAATATATCCTCCCACTGATTAGGCTTTTCCTCTGCAGTGGCAATACCTAGCTCCTCGAGTACTCATGTTCCAAGACACCATACCCCTCTTATGCCTGCTCAAAGATTTGATCAATGTATGGCAGGTCCACCCGTGATTCACCCAACCTTGTTTACTCCAATGGATGATACCTCAACAGCCACTCCTGAAATCACAGCCCAGTTAGAGCATTCATTAATCCCATGATTCAGTCCTGCATAAATCTTCATGATGGCTATGATTCACCGACCCCAAACCCACCTCTTGGAGCCTCTACGGCTGTGTCTTCTTATTCAATGCCCCTCATGCCAAATCCATATAGTGGAATACCAGAACTGCAATTTCCACCATATTAATTCAATTGTAATGTCAGTGATACATAGAACAACCAGGTAAATATCCTGGCTGGATGCAGAGTAAGTTCCCTCCTTTGGTGAATTTGGTATCAAATTATAGCTTGCCTCACCTGCTGATGTGTACTTTGTTGTTTGTACCAAAAAATTGAGTTAGGTGTAGCCATCTGGTAAAGTGTCAGTAGTTAGCCTTCAAGATAGTAGACTTTGTAGGAATCTTGAGGGATTGTTTGGATGGGGCTGGAGGGGTGGTCATGGGAAGACAACTGATACTTCTACATTTTTGACAGTAGGTCAAAGTTTATAAAATGTAAATAAATGAAAAAGAATACAAGAAACAAGGTTTTTCTTTTCTAAAATAAAATTTAAAAAATATTAATTCCTAAATGCCCTAAATGAACAGTAATTTCTAAATTGTCCTAAAATTTGGGTGAGACAAATCGGCCAAGGCGGGGGTGATTTGCAATTGCATAAAAATCGGTCCACCATAAGTCTATTTATGCACAAATTTTAATGTACATCAATTGCCTTAGGATGGGTCGATTTCTATGCAATTGCAAATTGGTCAAGCTTAAGCCGATCTCCATTTAATTGCTTTTTTTTCTAAGATCGCTTTCCCATTTAGATGGCCATTTTCATTTGTTTTGGTGAGAGTTGTTCTGTAAGAAATATGTTTGAGAACTTTTATACTTATTCACCATAATGGTGAAATTACAAACACAATAGGGGGAGCAATATTGTGCAATCAAAATTTAGTTGGTGAGTGTTTCTTTATTTGTCACTCAGAGTTGCAAAACACAATATTGAGGAAGTCAGGACAAATGAATCGGAAGCAAATAACTCAAGGGGTTGCCCACTGCAGTAGAATGTATTTGTGTGTGTGACGTGCAATCGTCTCGTTAGATGCATCGATATCCAAAGTAGGAAATGCATTCCTGAATTAGGTGAGTTTAATAGTGCATCCTTGCATATCTATCTCCTTTGGCACCACCCCAAGCCACTCTTTGCAAAAGCTCCATATATCACGGTTAAGATGAGTCTCCTAGTTAGATATGCATTTGCTAATTGGCTCTTCATCCTCCACACGCAATCATAGTTGGAATGCAACATTTTGAAACGTCATGATGCACTCTCCGTCGACACCACCCCAAGCCGTACAACACCACTCTCCATAGTGCACCCTTGCATATTTGTCTCCTTTGGCACCGTCCCAAGCCGCTCCCTACAGAAGCTCCATATATCACGATTCAGATGAGTCTCCTAGTTTGATGCATATCCGTTAACTGGCTCTCTATCCACACGTAATCATAGTTGAAATGTGACATCTTGAAGCATCACAATGCACTCTCCGTACGGCAAATAAAAGGTGTCTCCAGGCGCCACCGCTCGACAAGTGCACTAATTGATGCATTGTCATATTTGAAATTCGGCGATGTTCGCAACATATCACAAATATGCTTATTCCAAGTAATTATGCATCAGTGGATGTGATGTCGGTACGAAAAAAGTCCTAATGCTTATCCTGTAACACTCGATCAAGTTATACCATACAAAGTCAAATTTATATTCAAACTCAGATTCAAATTAAAACTTGAATTCAGACTTAGATGCAAATTCATATTGAAATTTAAATTCAAAACTCATTCCAATTCAAATTTAACTTCAGATTCAAATTTGAAATCGAAATTCAGATTCAATTTTAGATTTAAATTCAAAATTCAAAATTCAAATTCAGATTTAGATTAAGGCTCAAATTTCAAATTCAAATTCAAACTTAAATTTCAAGTTCAAATTTAGACGAATCAAGTCAAATTTACACTCATTCAAATTTACATTCAAATTCAAATGCAAATTCATATTGTACCTAATTAATCTAATCTAATGTAATTATCAATGCTAACTTTAAAAAAAAAAACTTTTAGATTAAGTCTTCCAGCAATATGTATGGTAGCATCCAAACAACATAAATCATGCTCCATATTCTTAGATCTACAATACAGTTATAATAATAAGCATTAGTAACAATATTAATACTTTATAGTTAAAAATATAAAATCTTTTAACTAGATATTTTTTACCTTTGTCTTCGTTTCTTCCCTCTCACCACTTTTCCTCTCTCTCTCTCTCTCTCCACATTTAGGGTATTTAGAAATAAGTCTCTTATTTCTAAAATAAAATTAAAAATATTAATTTCCTAAATACTCTAAATGAACAATAATTTCCAAATTGTTATAAAATTTGGTGAGTCAAATCTGCCTATATTAGGCCGATTTATGTACATTAAAATTTGTACATAAATCGGCCTAGGGTGGGTCAATTTCCACGCTTTTTGTCCCCTATAAATATTGGCTTAAGTAGACCAATTTCCTTGCAATGTTAGAAAGAGAAGGGTTGTATTGTTAGTGTTAGAGAGAGAAAGGGGTAGGAGATAAGAAAAAGTGGTGAGAGGGGAGGAAAGAAGAAGATAAAGGTAAAAATATCTAGTTAAAAAATTTTATATTTTAGCTATAAAGTATTAATATAATTACTAATTCTTGTTTTTATAATTGTGTTGCAGATTTAAGAATATCGAGCATGATTTACATCATCTGGTTGTTACCATGCATATCGTTAATCTAAAGGTAATTTTTTTTAAGTTAGTATTGGTAGTCAGATTAGATTAATTAGGTACAATATGAATTTGCATTAAAATTTGTATTTGAATATGAATTTGAATTTTGAATTTGAATATGAATTTTGAATATAGAGGTAGATTTGAATTTGAGTTTGTGAATTTGAATTAATTAATTTGAATATGAAATTTAAGTTTGAATTTGAATTTGTGTCTGAGCCTGAATTCAAGTTTTAGGATGTATTTGTTTGAGATTTTTTTGGCAAAAAGTTACTTTTTTTCATCGAAAAAAATCAATTTGGTATTGTTGGATAATTTTTTAAAAATAATGAAAATATCAAAAAAATCTATTTTCAGCTTTTTTGTAGAAGCTGAAAAGAATAGCTTCTGAAAAAAATCAATTTTCGGCTTTTTCAGTTGTATATGAAATTTAAGCTTTAAAATCATTTTTTTTAAAAAACTGAAATAAACGTACCCTTAATTTGAATCTGAGTTTGAATATAAATTTGCCTTTGTATAGTATAGCCTGATTGAGCATTGCAGGATAGGCGTCTAGGCTCCTCTGTACTGGCACCACATTCATTGATGTAGAATTACTTGGAATAGGTGGGTTTGTGGTATGTTGCGAACATATTGTATTTCGATTATGATCGTGCATTAATGCACTTGCTCGGCAAGTGGTGGCGCTCGGAAAAACACCTTCCATTTGTTGTATGGAGTGTGCACTGTGATGCTTCAAGATGTCACATTTCAACTAGGATTGCGTGTGGATGGAGAGCCAGTTAGCAGCTTCACATCTAATTGGGAGACTCATCTAAATCATGATATACAGAGTTTCTGCAGGGATCTGCTTGAGGTGGTGGCAGACAAGACAAATATGCAAAGATGCATTGTTAAACTCACTTAGTTTAGAAGTGTATTTTCTACTTTGGATATTGATGCATTTGACGAGATGGTTGCACGTCACATCCGCGCGGACATTCTCCCACGATGGGCAACTTGTACACCACTTAAGTTATTTGCTTCGGATTCAATTGTCCTAACTTCCTCCATATTGTATTTTATAATCTTGAAAGAGTGACATATGAAGAAACACTCAAACTCAATTTTGACTGCAAAATATTGCTCCATCTACTATATTTGTAATTTTACCATTATAGTGAATAAGTATAAAAGATTTTTTTGATATTTTTTCACTTAGAAACACTCACATGAACAAATGAAAATGATCTCGACCATCTGAGTGGGGGAGCTATTTTATAGAAAATAATTAAATGGAAATAGGCCTAACTTAGGCTTATTTGTCTCAGATTTTAGGGCAATTTAAAAAGTATTGTTCATTTGGAGTATTTAGAAAATTAATATTTATTTTATTTTAGAAAAAAAAAAACATTTTTCGAACGGCTTGGAGCAAACAAAAATGTGAATAGTGGGATCTAATCAAGGCGTTAGCATGTTTAAACTAATCACAAATGTTAGAGAGCTAGAATGATATGACGAAAAACAACAGTTGTACCAATTTATTTAATATAATAATTACTATAGTTTCTGATGAAGATTTTAATTATATGTTTTTAACTATATACCATTATTGTAAACCAATTGTCTCAGACGCAATTTTCAATGAAAATTTCAAAGATTTAAACTAAAAGAAATAATAGCCAGCGCAGGTCAATGAAGTGATAAACAAGATGGCTGAAAAATCATGTGCTGCTTTTTTTAGCTGTACTATTGACAAACCCTTTCACTGCTTCTAAACTGCATTGAGCAGCGAATATTCGAGGCGATGTTTGCCCATATTGCTTGGCTTTGATTGTTGGGCCACACATTTAGATCAGATTTGCGTTAAGCTGCGGTAATCATGCTCTTCAGGAAAAACGATGTTTAAAAAAAGCAAGCAGCTTGACTGAAGATAGTATCATAAAAGACAAAACAAACTTTAAAACTAACGATTATAATATTAGACGTGTAAAGTCTCACTAGGTTTCTTATGGCGATTTTAATTTAGACCCAAATATCTTTTTTTTTTTAATTCTATTTACATCTTTAATATTTTTAAAATATTTTAATTTTTTCATTTTAATATTCAAATTATAAATAAAAGAAATTGATATGAAGATCGGATTATAATATTAGAGATGATATACTTATTACTTATTTGAATTATCATAATTTTTTCTCATATTTTTGTCAAACATAAAAATTTTCATTTTTAATTTAAACCTCTTTAATGCTTAATTAATCTTTCTCTTATTAAAATCCATACTCAAATCTTTTCTTTAAAAAATTGATTGCAAATAATATCTATTAGTGATGTTTGGATATCAATAACATTAAAAGTTGACCTTAATATAAATTTTTTTCGTTTATAATTTAAATGTTGTCTATCGAAAGGGAAAGATTAAAATGTTTTAAAAATATTAGAAATGTAAATAGAATAAAAAAAATTTAGTACTAAATTGAAATCACTGTAAAATATAAAGAACATAAATAAAGTTTTTATCTATATTAAAATTACTACTGGTAATTTTATATTAATTAAAATTATTTCTTATAACTCCTTATTTACATGATTTCAATTTTGTAACCCATTGTTCGGTTTCCACTGTCTAGCCCATGTGGGCCAACCAATGCACAAAAAGAGTATTTTGGTAACATTAAAAACTCAGATTTTGGTAGACCTTCAACTCTTTCATGTAATGTTGTTCCAGGTGTTCTCTCTACCTCGGCATTTTAGAAACATTTTTTCCTTAATATTTTTGGGACGTGCACCACTTTATATAAGATTTAAGATCTTGTGTATATCTATAATCTACAATAATGTAATAGTGTTTCAAGCAGCCACAACAATTGTCTAATAATGTTTCAACACCTGACAGGAAGGCTTCAAAAGCTTGAGCTATTAGTTTTATTCAATGCCTTACAAAGAGCTTTAGAGGGCAAAAGAACGAAACAAGCACTAACAAGGTGAAACCGTTGAGAAGAGATGATATATGGTTGAAAAATGCTTTCTAAAGCTCATCTTTCCAGCAGCATCGCGCTGAACCATGTATAGCTCAGGAAGTGCAATACCTCCCTCACCATGTTGCAGCTGCAAAAGATATAAATGCCGTCATATGAAATGAAGCGGCTGCTGGTGACAATTCTATGAGTATGTCAACTCAATAGTGTTGAACCGTTGGCATAATTGTTAGACGAGAAATGATATGCGAACATTCTGTAAGATTTTACTGGATCTATACTATAAACCTAGAACACCAATGATATAGTAATATGGATTAATAATATTGCATACCTATCAAATTTCTATTGTTGAGGAATATCCATCTACAAGTCCTGCTGCAAAAGAAAACATAAGCACATGCATATACGAGATATAGGAGAACCTACTCGTTCCCCTTCTCTTCTAGATGGCCATATCAATTTAGCAATAGCCGTCAAGAGTGTCAAAACTAGATTGGAGATTCTGCCCATAGTATGAATATATAATACCCTAATTCAATCCATCAAAGACATAGGTTACAATAGGCCTCTACATCCTCCAACATACTTATTATTGAGCCTAAGCCCAATATCTCATGGTGAATATGAAACCCACAACGAATCACTTAATAATAAAATGAGTTTATAGTGAACAATCAGACTATTCATTCAATTCATTTTTATAAAATCAAAAAATCCGCCAATCAATGGAAGACCGAACTCAGAAAATTCTAACATTCTCCCACTTGCACAATATTGATTGGATTTTTTTCAATTTCTAAAATATTTCAAAAATGACTCTTAGGTTAAACAATTGTGGCCACAAACTACAACCTGAAAAATAATTTACCATAAATCAGATCACTCTAATCAACAAGGCTATTAGCTAAAAATTATAAGCAAATAATAGACTGTACGAGTCTATAATAGACTATAATGAGTCTAGTTCTCCTACTACCACACAACCAATAATCAATAACCTCATCAACAATAATCAACAACCATGAATGTGCAAGCTGTAGATATACACGTTGTAGCATTACAATAATGTGAGTACTCAAAGTGATCCTTAATGTTATTGTGTATGGATTCTTATTGTATCTTTCTAAGAAAACATCATATCTCAGGATATACAAATAGTACCAAAACCAATTTTATAACATGTGCATAAATTCATCAACCAAATTACATAAGTCCAATATAATCAAATGAATAATACAACTCCCACTGACCGAATACATCAATAGACCTTACAAGATCTATATTCTCAACATGTTTCATAAACACCGTAGGCCCAAATCCCTTAGTTAGGGGGTTAACAAGCACCTCCTCAATGCTAATATGTTCATGAGGGCCCAATCACACAAATCCAATGTAATCACAATTTTATCAGCTTCTATTAACCAATCATATTAAAAGACATAAACTACCAAGGTTTAAGCATATCATTTCAATCAAGCTGTCATAACTCTACTGTTAAATAACATTAACAGCAACAAAACATAGCCATCATAATGCTGACAGTCAAAGATTTTTGAAAATATCTATATATAGCATGGAAATAGAATCAAACAATTGGCTCCCACCAACCTTATGCAATTACAAGAATATAATTAATTTTGGGCATAGTCATATTTTTAATGAAAGGTTAGGCATGCAATTGTATAATCACCTATGAGTAAAATGCACAACACATACCATAGTTACCAATCATTAAAATAATCAATATTTTCTTCAAAAAAAAAAATTCCCTTAAATACGAATTCAACTATAATTTCATGGATAAACTTACATATCCATCATGTCCAAACACCGTTGCTATATGCAATTTCCATCCTTTTAAGAACTCAGTCAAAGTTTGCAACACTGTAATGTATTTACTTTATTAAGGGCAAAGCAATATGAAATTGAAAATAAACATAATCAACTTCTAGTTGATTCCATGAACAATAATTAGTGACCATAGTCACCGTAACAGGGATTTAAATTAGAATATAAACTCGATTGTGGGCGGAGAATATATCATATATGACAGTTTCAGAAAATTCAATACACGTGGATAAAAGAATTTTCACCATGAAATAATCCTAATTTTTCGTACTATTTGAACCAACTCATAAATAACCACCTGTGGATGGGTCAATGTACTAATTGGTCTAAGCAACAAAACCATCCTCGAATCAACAAGTAGCTCCACTAACTTCATGAATGAGTCATTATGGTGATAAGCATCCAAATTCGAAATAGGGCTCCAAAACCTGAATAACAATTCAGTCCATTAAACCATTTTTAACTTTCTACATGAATTTTCCTAAAACATATTTTTCAAGAAATACACCATGAAGTACTCTTCATAAAATCATGTTACTCAAGTAGTGAACACTAATTTGCACAAAAGTAAACTTATATATATATATATATATATATATATATATATATATATATATATATATATATATGCAAATCAAAATAATAAGCATTGGACTACAATTTAATTAACATAGACAGTTAACACGTCAATTAAACCAAGGCTAAGAGTATTTGACAATTTCCATGAATTATTCCATTAACCTAATAAATATACTACCTTGCAATCCATCATTTATCATGCTAACTAATTCATTAGTCATACTAATTATTTATTCATGTTTTCTAAAGTTACATGATGACAATAAGATAGCTTTCCTTCTCCATGCATTTAACAAACAACCCAGTGTGAAGCAATAATAATTAATAATTACCATAAAAGAATTTTATTAAGATAAATAGAACATTATACCGTGCAATGGAAACTACGGTATAAATGAAATTTTATTCAACCAAATTAAATATCTAGCACAATTTACCCTTAATTCCTATATAAAATAATAAAATTAATCATGACTATTATAACTCTGCCTCTCAAATGTGACTCCCAATATTTGTATACTTTCTCTCAATAAAAGCCTTTTTGTATATTCACAGGGAATCATGCTAGACATTTCATGGGTTAAGACAAAACCCAAACACTAACCAACTATCGTTTTAGAACATTTGGCCCAACCCAAACATTGGTTCCAATATTACTTATTAGAGCAATTAGGGGAAACCTAAAATTTTGGGAGATTTTTAATGTTGTATAGTTTTCACTTAGTCCATTCCTAATTAATATGGAACTTCATCATTACACTTGAAAATTTAACATTCTTTCCCTCAACTGTTACACAGTTGCAGATAGCAATAGTCATATCTTTCTTTTCAAGCAAATATTCAGCCACAACACCTACTTTAAAAATGCTCCGTATTTGAATTGAAACACAAATCTAATTCAAAATTATTTTCAATGCAAAAATTTAATCGATCCAATTAGAACATATATTCAAGATCGAAAAGGATTTTGCAAATCATTAATTCTTATTTCAAATTAATTTAAAAATTATCCCAAATAAATTTTAGAGAAATTTTCAATTTAAAACAATTTGAAAATTTTCTTAATTGGATTCTAATCCCAATATTAGGGGTGTTTATTACTAAACCAAACTGAAAAATACCAAAAAAACCAAACCAAAAATCAATTGAAAATCAGTAAAAATGGTTTTGTTTATTTTTTTCTACAAAAATTGATTGATTTGTTTCAATTTTCGATTCCAGAATTGAAAATCAAACCGAACCAAACTAAACTAACAGCTCTTTTTTTTTTTCTTGGTCAACCCATATGTTCATGTTGTATTCTTACTGCCTACATGGCCCAAAGCCCAACCCATAAACCCTAAATCCTTGCTTCCACAATTCCACCCCCTTCCTTGCTGTTAGCATTGCACTTACCCATCACCAATTCACTATCAGAGGCTCCTCTCAGCTTACCATCTCCACTCCTTTAGGCTATCTCACCATCCCACCATCTTCAGAATATCCACTTTATTAGTCCATCTCTCCATCTCAACATCTCTCAAACTCTCTTACTCACCAAAAACAATAATCTCAAACCTACCTACAATAGTGTTGTTACTCTTTTCTTGAGCGCGGTAGTGCGATGCGACCCATGGCAGTGCCACCCTTCTCTACTCTTCACAACAATGGCAAAACAGGCCAGCCTGCCCCGACCTGCCAAAAACGAGATGGGCTACTTTAGGAAAATGAGCTCAACCTCTTAGCCCATCCCATTTAATGACGGGTTGTCCTGCCAAAAAACTTTAAAGAAAAAATCCTATCTAAAATCTTATAGAAAAATATCCTATCTAATTTATGCTCCTACATTAAACTCTAAGACTACGAACAAACAATTTTCATAGATATAAAAATTGCCATGAGAATTACCAACTTGATTATTAGGATCTAATAAGATCCCAGATAGACTGTTTGGTTTTATTCTATGTTTATATATACATATAATATAATATAATATGATTTAGTAAAGATAGGTATCACTCACAATAGTGAGGTTATTATCGTGTGTGATGCTAGAAGCAAGTGTGAAAATGAGACCAAATTGAAAACATCACTTCGGAGTCGTCAGTGCACATATTCTGTACTTCGCTACTACATAGTCAAACTCGAATAAAAGACAAGCAAGTGTGTGTGGCTGTGAGAGTAGTGTGAGTCTGTTGAAGTGGGCTTGGGTGGTGGGTCACGAGATTAGGAAAAAAAAGTTCATGTTGCAATATTCAAAAACTCAAACCAGCCTTGGAAAAAAAAAAATCAGCCCGTAGGTTCAACTCGCCCCGCCCTGCCTAAACCCGTAGGTTAGGTAAGCTCAAATTTTTTTGCGGGTTCAATATATTAACCTAACCCACCATTTTTACGAGTTTGGCAGGCCAATCTGGCGAGTTAAGCCCATCTTGTTATCTCTACTTTTCACCTCTAATATTCAACGACTTGCCACGTTGATAGTCTTCCACTTTGTTGACGGCAATGGCCTTCCTCTTCTGTCGCGCTGTGTCATGCCTCTTTGACCTTCTTTGTCGTGTCTTATTTTTTCACTTCAATGGGCTGTGAAGGATCAGATGGTGATTTGAATCTTTCCACAACAACATATTTTCCCGTTTTGCTTTTTTTTTTTTTCAAATTTAAATTTTGAACGTTGATGTGTATTTTTTTTTTAGTTTTGGTTTTTGATTTGCGAATATATTATCCTCAATATTTGAGATATAATGTTTTTGGGCTTTGATTTGCTCATGTAGTGTGTGGGATTCTATCTTGGGTTTGATAAATTTGTGCTTGTATTATGATTGTTGTGTTTAACATTCTGATTTTGGTTGAGTTATGTGGGAATGTTACAAATTGCAAGTTTTGGTTATCTGGTTTGGGTTTGTTTTGAGATGGAGTAGAAAAGTTTAAGGTTTTTTTTTTTAAGGCTAGAAACCCAAAATCGACTGAACCAAACTGAATTAAATTCGGTTTAGTTTGATTAGCCAAGAAAAATAGAATCGATTGGTTGATATTTTGTATCAACCAATTGGTTTGGTTTGGTTGGTTTTTCATCCAAAAGCGAACCAAAATCGACTACGAACACCCCTACCTAATTTACCTCGTTCTGATATCACATGTAATATTTTACTAGATCTATACTAAAAATCTAGAACACTAATGATATAGGAATATCGATTAATAACATTGCATTCCTATCAAATTTCTATTAATGAGGAACACCCATCTACGAATCCTATTGCAAAAGAAAATGTATGCAAATGCATATGCAAGATACAAGAGAACCACTCTATCTCCTTCTCTTCCAGGTGGCCATATCTATGGAGCGATAACTGTCAAGAGTGTCAAAACTAGAGGAGGGATCCTATCATAGTATGCATATATAGCACCCTAATTCTATTCATCAAAGACCTAGGTTATATTGAGTCTTTACACCCTCCAGCATACTCATTATTAAGCCGAAGGCCAATATCACATGGTGAATATGAAACCCACAACAGATCACTAAATAATAATATGGGTTTCTAATAAACAATCAAGCTATTCACTCAATCCATTTTTATAAAATAAAAAAATCCACCAATCAACAGAAGCCGAAATCCACAAAATCCTAGCACATACAAACTCAAGACACATTGCCCGGGACCCACTACTTAACCATAGGATTTCAACCCTACCGTTTTTTACTTCTCTTTTCGTATGTATCACACACACTGCGGGCAATGAGTCCTGGGCAGTGTGTCTTGAATCTATATGTTCACATATCATTTCTCGTGTTAGACTTGTTGATCCTGAGAATGTTTTAAACTTGAATTACCCTTATATGTGTGTTTTGGTTAAGATTAAAATCTCACTTTGCCTAAAATGAACTCCTAAAATGCCTTTATATATAAAGTGCTTCATGCATAACCCATAATGACGAATTAGAAAATTTAAGTAATAAGGCAAGGACTATGTGGTATTAAAGGAATAAAAGTGAGCTGAGCTATAATGTATTATTTTGTGTCATTTAGAGTTTGCATAAGTAAAGTAATAGGTGAAGTAAAAAATAGAAAGTAAGTTAACTTCTTTTAATTACTTTTTTTATATTAATATGGGGTCAAACTTAATAAAAAAATTGAAGGTTAAAATATATATTTATATAATTATTAAAAAAATTCAAATTTTGTTGGGGGCATGGCCCCACTCTTCAACATGCATATCCATCTCTCATGATCCAATCTAAGTGAATGCACATCTCATCCTACCCCATCCCATCGCCTCTCATCCGTGCATATGAGGGGTTACATAATCTTACCTCATATTGCATTTTGTTGGAAAGTTGTTACACCAAAATATTTATTTGTTACAATTGCATTTATTCCTTCGATTTAGCTTTTGGAGACAATATATTTAATAAACAATACATACATATCTTTTCATCTTTTTTTGACAACATACTTAACCATTAAGTAACCTCTATTCTTTGCTGTTTGTATTTCCAAAAACCGACAAAAACCACACATTACATGCACACCTTTTATGGTACATTCATTCCTCTCCATGCTATGTTGTTTTACCTATTGCCTTTTTTTAGTTTATTTAAGGAGTAATGTTTGGTGTATTCATTTTTTATGGGATATTATGCTCACTCACATCTCATTCACCATTGGATGGGGTGTGGATCCCACTCGAATAGGACCCACACCCCATCTAATGGTAGATAGGGTGTGAGTCGGCACAATGTCCCATGAAAAATGAGTACTCCTATCATTACTCTTTATTTAAACAACTAAAATATTAGTATCCACTTTGCTATCTCCAACATTAACTTGCAATATTGTTGTTGTTCCTAGAAGGCTACGTCAAACAGTGTTACATTGTAGTGAGTCCTGTACGTGGTGATTCAACTGCTTCGGATTTTGCTGAGACTACCTTACCATTTATGCAACCATCAAATGCAAATTTGCGGCCATTGCCTAAGGTTGTAAATTTTGTTCAAGAAAGCCTTTTGCTGCTATATTCTTTACTGTTACTTGATAAACTTCATGTTGTTTCTTGATAATCTTTATCTTCATCAAACGGGTTCACACCTGCTACTTGTATCTTCCAGGAGGCTATTCCATCTTTTCTGGAGAACAGTTCAGTTAGTGAAGTCTTGCCTCTAGACGAATATTTTTGTGACATTTGCAACCTTCCCAAGGCTAAAGTAATATTTCAAGCATCAAATGACCCATCTGAACCAGTCAACTCTCCTTTTGTTTCACCCGTGACACAGCAACCCTCCACTAGTGAGCCCATGAATGTAAATGCAACACGTGTTCCTCACATTATTACTAATATTGGATATATGAACAGTGACTCTCTTCAAGCTCTTTGTGTCACGTCTAAAATGCCCCATGTTGCATGCATGGACCCACAGCAAGTAATCAAAAAGGCGACTGAAGAAGCTTCCAAGACACATGAGCAAAAGTATGTGCAACAATCCATTTCTTTCTTTATTTTTTTTTAATACTTCTATTGATAAGATCTGATTTAATTTGTATGACTTGATTTGTTAGTAATTTACTAATTTTCTACATTCTGTTTTGTAATTAAGGCAATAGATGCTTGCTATAAATGGGTGCAACAATTTTGGATGTAAATATCAGTGTGGGCTGAGAGTGATTTCTCTCAAGCTCTTCAGAAATATTTCTCAAATAGTCAAATATTCCTCTATGGAATCTAAGGCCTGCTATTCCAGCTTACTTTTAGTTTCTATGTCAACAAGTTATTGCAGTTCGAATCTGACTACGAAAAGGAGGTTGAAAAGTTGGGTGAAAAGCACAGACTGTTGCTTCAGAATCTCAATGATGAAGTAGCACTAACGGAAAAGGAACTTGACACACATTATGCAATAGTTCTTAAGAATAAATTGTTGGCCGAGGTTTGGGTCCACAATGATGCAGTTCAATGCACAGAACTAGGTATGCATTGTTCTTAAGGTTCACTTGTTTGTTGACATCCTGGTGTGTTGTTAGTGGTTGTTGATTGTTGGGACGGAAGAATAGAATCACAGTAGGAAGATGAATGAACATTTATGGGCTTGTTTCATCTATTTCTCCCCTTCGATGAATGAACAATGCTCAAAGACTTGAACAATGCATGGCAGGCCCACCCATGATGCACCCAACCTTGTTTACTCCAATGGAGGTGGTTAATACTTCAACAGCCACTCCAGAAATCAGTCCAGTTAGAGCATGCATTAATCCCATGATTCAGTCCTACAGAAATCTTCATGATGGCAGTGATTCACTGGGCCCAGCCCTACCTCTTGGAGACTCTACAGATGCCTCATCTTATTCAATTCCTATCATGCCAAATTGATGTAGTGGAATACCAGAACAGCAATTGCCCCCACATTAATTCAATGGCTATATCAGTGACACTGAGAATAACCCGGAAAAATAGCCTGGCTGGATGTATATAGTAGGTTCCCTGCTTTGATGAATTTGGTTTCAAAGTATCATCTGCTGACAAGTACTTTGTTGTTTTGTAGCAAGTTATGAGTTAGCGAAATATCAGTGACACAACTGTTTTTTTGCCTCAATGGAATTACCGATATCCGAGCTCTATTATCAGAAACCCAACTAATGCAACCCAATCCGACGAAGGTCCTTGAAAGGAGTAGAGAACTCTCAACGAGTATTTTTTCTATTCTCAAAACTTGAAATAATACTTAGACAACTGTGAGCATTAATTTTGGCTTTTTCTTAAAAACTAAAAGTAAAAAATATAGCTATAAATATGAAAAATTAAAATGATAATAAGAGAAATTAATAAAGGCAATGGGCTAGATATGAAGAAGTGAAGTTATTATAAGAATACTATAGTTTAATTTGGGGGTTAAGATTTTGGGCATTTTTGTATTTATGGTGATTTTACTTCATAATGGCTAAATTTTATATTTTAACCAAGCATAGCCCAACCCAATTTAGTAGTAATAGCAAACGGACCAACCTGCCTTGCTCCACCCCGCCGCTGTGCAAGTCAAGCTTCAAGCAGGGCAGGGCAGGCCAACTTGCTTTAGTAAGTTAGATTGAATATGTCAATCTGTCCCATTTTTGCGCAAGTTGGTGAGTTCGTCTATCAAAAAAATAGAAAATAATTTTTTTTATACATGAATTAATTCATCTATTTTTTTCAAAAAAAAATAAAGGAATTTTTAATTAAATACAACAAAATAATATCTATACAAACTTCAAAAAATTAATCCTAATTACCTAATTTATCAATATCCTATTGCAAAAAATCCAAGACATCAAATGCTACCCTATCAACCTCCTTAAGTCGCTGCTGGGAAGCTCTCTGCTCATGCTTGCGACTTGGCATTTGTCTAGGTGTCTCTTTTTGTTAGTGTTAGATTTTTGAAACAAATATGAAAATTGGGAGTTTAGTTTGGAGGAGCACCAATAAGAAAAAAGAATTAAGAAAAGATTAATGATATAGGTAGATGAGAGAAGGGGTTAGAGTTTACTGTCTCTCACTCTCTCACACTCATAGAGACATAGACTAAGACTTAAAAGTCACTCATAATTGATTTTTTTTTTTTTTTAGGGTAATGTATAACTAATTCTTTGAAGGTTGAGGCATGTGTGCATGGGCCAAAAAGAGTCCAAATATTGTGTGTGTTGTGTGGAAAAAAAGTGACCTGCTAGCCAAACCTACCCAATCCCGCTTCAACACGCGAGCCAAGTAGAGTGGGTTATACAGGTTGAAATTTTTTTGTGGATTGAAAATATCAACCCCACCTTGCCAAAAATTATGGGTTATGTAGGTTAATTCAGCAGGTTCAACCTATTTTATCATCTTCACAATTTAGTGACTCCATGCGAATTGACCTATAATGAGCCAGTTGTCTTGTAAACTCAAAAATATCAAAATTAATTATTAAATTTATTAATTTTTTTAAGTTGATCTAATATCATTTTAAAAGTAACATTAATCTATGTTAAATGATAATTAATTTTAAATTTCTCAGTTAAAAATTATTTAATAGTAGATAATGCCAATAAATCAAAAATTTATTGGAAGTTAGTATTTTTAAAATTTAATTATATAAATAAGAAAAATATGAGTCAGTGGTATCCGAATACCCACAATCTGTGTAGATCGGACTAGGCGATTACATTATTGGTCTCACTATGCGAGGCCCTCAATAGATTTTCCATATTTGGCCCAATATGCAACGGGTCGATCAGCCCTAATATTTTTCCCCACCATTTAACCCGACTCACGATCGCGATGCATGTGACTGCGGGTCAGAGACACTCAGACACTCAGTTATTTCTCTTATTTATGTCTACTAAGATTGTTATTTTATCATTATTATTATTCTACTAAACTCAAAAAAAAAAAATGCACATACTAGCATATTAATAGGTATTAGGTACTTGTTAATTATTTTTACTACTACGTGGAATCTAATGCAGAAAATGGCAGAATGAATGCTATGACCTCAACACCAGCCGCAGTTTCATTCCTTCAGCACCAGAATAAGAGTGTGATTAGTTCAACTTATTTTTGATAGGAGAAGTGATTTTTTTAACTCAAAAAATCACTTTTATAAAAATGATTTATTTTAGCTTTTTACTCAAAAGCTGAAAAAAAAAAATTGTTTTTAACTTTTAACTAAAATGAGTAAGTTATATGAAAAGTATTTTTTTTTAATAGTTGAAAAATCACTTTTTTTATCAAAGAAAATTAGAACAAACGCACCCTAAATTTTTAATTCAAATAATGATCCTCATCCTCAAAATGGCAACCCTGCAGCAGGTTCTTTAGAAAGACAGATTGATAGCAAAGTTTCAGAAGACTCTCAAATTTTAGTGAATGAAGTGGTCGCTGGTGGTAATAATTCTATCAGTATGTCACTCATCCTACACAACTTGATAGTGTTGAGACAAACACTGTAACTTCCAATAGTCCTGTACGTGGTGAGTCAGCTACTTCGAGTCTTGCTGGGACTACCTTACCATTTATGCAACCATCCAATGCAAATTTGAGGCGATTGCCTCAGGTTGGCAACTTCTGTTCAAGAAAGCCTTTCATTGCTATTCTTTAGTGTTACTTGACAATCTTTATGTTGTTTCTTGATAATCTTTACACCTGCTACTTGTACCTTCCAGGAGGCTTTGCCTGAGGCTATTTCATCTTTTTTGGAGAACTGTTCACTTAGTGAAGTCTTGAATCTAGATGAATATTTTTCTGACATTTACAACCTTCACGATGATGAAGTAATATTTCAAGCACCAAATGACCCAGTTGAAGCAGGTAACTCTCTCTTTGTTTCACCTGTAAATACAACACATGCTCCTCACATTATTACTAGTCCTGGATATACAAACAGTGATACTTTTCAAGCTCACTCTGTCACTTCTGAAATGCCCCATGTTGCATGACCAGACCCACTGCAAATTGAAATGGAGAGAATAGAAAAGGCGACTGAAGAAGCTCACAAGATACATAAAGAAACAGTATGTGCAACAATCCATTTCTTTCTTTCTTCTTTTCTCTTTTTTTTTTTTTCCTTCTTTTTTAATATTCTTGTTGATAAGATCTGATTTGTATGATTTGATTTGTTAGTAAATTTCGTATATTCTGTTTGTAATTAAGACAACAGGTGTATCAATCACTATAATTAATGGACCGGATTATATGAATTTGGGATATAAAAGATCGGTGGGGGCTACGAGCAATTTCTCTCAAGCTCTCTAGAAATCTTTCTCAAATATTCCTTATCGGAACCTAAGGCCTGCTATTTCTAGCTTACTTTTAGTTTCTTTGTCAACCAGTTATTGCAGCTCAAATCTGACTACAAAAAGGAGGCTGAAAAGTTGGTTGAAAAGTACAGAATGTTGCTTCGGAATCTCAATGATGCAGCAGCACAGGATAAAAAGGAACTTGACACAAATTATGAAAGAGTTCTTAAGAATAAGTTGTTGGCCAAGGTTGTGAACCACAATCATGAGAAATGCAAAAGAGAAAGATTTGTGTGGATGGAACAAGGTATGCATTGTGCTTAAGGTTCACTTGTTTGTTGATATTCTGGTGTGTTGTTAAGTGTGTCAGGGTTACTTAGTATGTTAACTACACACTTACGATTTGAAATTGACACCAGTGGTTGTTGGGGACGGAAGAAAAGAAACACATTAGGAGCATGTATGAACAGTTAAGGGCTTGTCTCATTTGTTTCTCTCCTTAGGTATTTATCTGCAGTACTGATTTGAGGTGAGTAATCACCAATCTTCTATCAGGAAGATTCCGAAGTCCAAGTTCTCCATTCAAATCTAGATTTAGATGTTAATTGGACATTTTGATGGACTCATTCTAGCTTATGGACCACTTGTTTTAAAACTAGAACATAATTCTTTTCAGGTGTCTAAATTAGGCTCTCTTCCAAAATTAAGGAAGAGAGATTAGTATTACAATCATGAAAAGCACTTTTGGTGAAATAAACTGCTTCACTGATGATGGTAAATAATCACCAATATTTTAGTTAAGAGCTGATAGACTTTGGAAGGTGGGGCTATTGGGCAAGGTGCGTTAGAATTTGTAGTTGGTTTAGAGCCTATATGTTCATGTCGATTTTGCACCCTACTTTTTCGCAAAATCCACATTTACCACTGGTCTTTCTGTTTTGATATGTACTCATGACTCGTTAGATAATCTGGAGGTTTGGAAACATAGACATCCTACGTGATTTTTTTGTAGACATTAAAGTTGTTGACCAGCAGGGCCGTTGTTTCATTATGTATTTGTTTTCCTTCTCTCTCTGCTTTTGTTTAATAGTTCCTCTTTTACCTTTACTGAAAGTTCAAATTCACAACGATACAGGAATTATGATCTATATTTGGCATGCTGTGTATTCGGTCAACAAATTAGTATAGTGCAATGAGATTTAGTCACATGTATATTTTTGTGATGAATGTGCCTATGCATGCCCTCTATTATTGCTCTTTCATGCATATACAATTCTTAATAGATTTACCTGCTCAGGCTTTCCCTCTGCAGTACCGATAAGCTCCTCAAGCACTCACGTATCAAGGCACCATACTACTCATATGCCTGCTCAAAGACTTGAACAATGTATGGCACCTCCACCGATGATTCGCCCACCCTTGTCAAAAGTCACCCCAATTAGACCACATGTTAATCCCCCGATTCAGTCCCACAGAAATCATCATGATGGCTGTGATTCACTGACCCCAGCACCACCTCTTGGAGCCTCTGCAGCTACCTCCTCATCTTATTCAATGCCTCTTAGGCCACGTAGATGTAGCGGAATACCAGAACGGGAATTGCCACCACGTTAATTCAATGGCAACATCAGT
The DNA here is from genome assembly GCA_031439595.1 of Pterocarpus santalinus. Classification (NCBI taxonomy): domain Eukaryota; kingdom Viridiplantae; phylum Streptophyta; class Magnoliopsida; order Fabales; family Fabaceae; genus Pterocarpus; species Pterocarpus santalinus. Next base: position 69,644,091 of record CM062532.1, read on the forward strand.
GTACACAGCAAGTTCCCTCTTCTGATGAATTTGGTTTCAAATTATCACCTGCCTGCCTCACCTGCTGATATGTACTTTGTTGTTTGTACCGAATTAGAGTTAGTGTAGTGTAGTCTTACATGGTAGATTGTGTCAGTAGTTAGCATTCAAGATAGTGGACTTCGTAAATAAATAAATAAATATAGAACCAATAGATTCTAATATGGAGACCTCATACCATCATGCTGCACGACTTAATTAGTCGTACTTTTATCTCAGGATGCTTCTCCCCAGCCTCACGGCAGCACTAAAAAAAGTGAAAATAATTCAAAATAAAAGCCAAAAATTTATGCACAATGATGGAGCTTGAGGGAAAGATCATAAGTTAATGTTGGCTTTGTGTATAGCAGACACCCTCTCTCTTTCATGTGCCTTGGCATAGTGAAAAGCATACTCAGCATTCTATCAACCCAAAAAGGGGTCGCTCAAATCGTATGTAACATAATTTAATGGGAAACTTACCAGAAGTTTAAGTCCACCATATACCATTCCGCATATTCATGAATAGTTATAAGATTTACATTATTATAGGGAGTTTTGCAGCCAGGAAGGCTGTTGCAAGGTTGAACATTGGCAAATGCCAAACAAGTTAAGTTATTTTCAAGACTAAGGTTTAACGAATATGCCTTTTGCAATAGGGATGGACATAGGCCATTTCAAGCCAACCCCATGTTGCCTTACTGATTTCAAACTTTCCCATGTTAAAAAGCTCCGCGTTCTTGGATCAATGTATCCCCAACAGAGTGCTTTTCCCATTCTCTATTGGAACTTCAGCTGGTCGGAACCTAATTAATAATTGAAAGAACATTACATTAAACACAACAAAATAAATCAAGGATTTAATTTGTATATACTGATAGTGTACACAAATATCCAATCATGTATTGCCATATTAACAAAAGTGTTTGACTCGTCCGCTCACTAAGTTTTACAAACACAAGTATCTGATTTGATGATAGTGTAATACTCTTTTAGCTAATTAAACTCAATTCTTAAGATTATGCATAACATGAAACATACATAACAAACGTTAAGATGAACATCTTTGACGGAGTGAGCGATTTCGGGGCCAACACCATTGCCGGGGATCAGACTCGTAATGGTAATGGTAACGGCTGGATGAGAAAGTCGCAGTCTTCGCCACAGAGCATCCACCATCTTCTCAAGCTCCCCTTTCAAACCTCACAAGTCACAACCCATACATCACAACAAACTAGTGGAGAGGTGCTAGGAAATCCAGATATTCGTGAATTATTTTAGCTTACTTTATTAAATGCTTGATTAAGTTTATTTATTTAAATAAATATTATATTTAAATTTAATCTTAATTGTATGAATAGATTAAGCTTAAATTTTATGAATTTAATATTAAATATTTATAGTTATGTTTATAAAATAAAATTTATATAAAAAGCATAAATAATAATAAATTATATATTGTTATTATTCAGTAAATTATGCTTTATTAATTATTAAATTCTAATTTGGTTGAGTTGTTATATTCCTATTTACTACTACTGCCGACGCTTGCTCTATATAAATTTTTTGTGTGTGTTTTAAGAATAAGAAATTGTTCTTATTCTGATTTATTATTTATATGTCATATTGCTCTATATTTTCTCATCACCTGTTTTTGTAGGTTAATTTTATCTTTATAATTACCAGTCTACCACAAAAAGCTTATGCGACGTGCAATTAATAGATCAAAGCAAAAGCAATAGTTTGTAAAAGCGGATAATCGCCGAGGCCAATCTGAATGATAAATTTGATTATCAGATATTCAATCATCACTCTCCCCAATTTTTTGCCATCTTCACCGTTTAAAAAAAAAAAAAATCTTTCGCAACTTGTAGTGTTTCAGGAATCAGGGTCGAGCAACAGAGTCTGTTGCTTGAAGTGATAACTATAGTGTCACCTAGACAATTAAAGTACGCGTCGGATATTCAGACAAAAAGAAATTAACGATTTAAATTTTCATAGAATATGAGTACTTATATAATTATCAAGATTATAATTTATACTTTTCCTTGCATAGTATACGGTAAAAGATTTTCAAGAAAAAAACATCTTCATAAATTGGCACCCAAAGATATGGGCATATGGCAAACAACTGAATTCTCTTACAGTACTAAATTACAAGTTCCTCTTGACATAAGGGAATCTAAGACGAAGCTTTCCATCTTGATTTGCCAAATAATTGACAAACCAAATGATTATCACCGCACATACAAAGATACAAAGAAACCTTTTTCCAAAAGTAACTGGTTGATGAACTAACAAATTGGAAGAGGAGCACCATTCCACTCCCCAAGGCATTCCATAAGAGGATCGATGATTTTGCCCTGGCACATTGCTGTGAACAGCTTCTCACACTCTTCACCTGGTGACCTGACCTTTTCTCCAGTGAGCAACCCAGTTCCCAACTCCTCTCTCACAAACTTGTACAGTGGGTATGATCTGCATTCCTTGATCTTGTTTGGAATTGGTGAGTTCCCACTCTCATATGCAAGCCTTGCACTTTCAACATCCTTTGGCAAGAGGGCCTTCAACTCATCCTCAAATGTTGCAATCTTCTGAAAGATTGATGTGTTCAAGTTCTTCTCATTGTCTGCATTTGCCAACGCATGGTCCACAAGCACTTGCCTTAGCTTTTGCATCAATGGGTATGTAGCACTGCAAGGGTCATCAATATAGGCAAACACATGCTCCCTATCAACCACTTTCAGCAAATCTTTCTCACAGAATCTTGAAGGATGGAGCTCCCCATTGACACCTGTGGTAAGAGTCCTCTTCGCAACCAGGCTCACAGTGTTCTTGACCGTGTTCTTCAAATTCTCCTCCAAATGCCTCAAGTCAATTGCTTGGCAAATTGCAATCAAGAAAGTAGAAGACATGAGCTTCAGGATCTCAACAGCTTCGTTTGTTTTCCTAGAAGAAATCAAACCCAAAGAGTTCACATCCTGGTTGTGTTGCTCAGCACTTTGTACATGGCTTGTCACTGGATTTGCAAGGTATTGGAGCTCAGAACAGTAAGAAGCCATGGCAATTTCAGCTCCCTTGAAACCATAATCCAAGCTGGGGTTCCTACTGGCAGAAAGATTCGAAGGCAACCCATTGTTGTAAAAATCATTGACAAGCTCAGAGAACTGAGCAAACATGAGTTTACCAATTGATGCAAGAGCCAAACGTGTGTTATCCATGGAGACTCCAATAGGTGTTCCCTGGAAGTTACCACCATGCAAGGCCTTATTCCTAGAGACATCAATCAAAGGGTTGTCATTCACAGAGTTAATCTCTCTCTCAATTGACTTGGTTGAGAATCTTATTACTTCAACCAAAGGACCAAGCCATTGTGGTGAAGTTCTAAGTGCATAACGATCTTGTTTTGGCTTCTGCAAGGGATCCATCTCATGCAACTTCTTAGCTGCTTTCATGTAAGAACTACCATCCAAAATGTGCTCCATGATAGCAGCAGCCTCAATTTGACCAGGGTGGTGCTTAAGCTTATGAGTCAAATGATCAGTGAATTCAGGCTTCCCTTGCATCACTTCAGCAAAAATAGCTGAGAGAACTTCAGACAGCACAGCTAGCACGTTAGCCTCAAAAAGCACTATAGAGGCCAAGCCAGAACCAACGGCAGTGCCATTAACAAGGGCAAGGCCTTCCTTGGGCTGTAATTCAAAGAACTCAGAGTTGATTCCAGCCAATTGGAAAGCTTCTTTGGCATTGAGTACCTCTCCGGAGGGCCCAACAGCTTTGGAATTGGGCCTGCCAGTTAGCAAACCGGCAATGTATGAAAGTGGGACAAGGTCCCCAGAAGCTGTGATTGTGCCACGGAGTGGCAAACATGGGGTGATGTTGTTGTTTAGGAGCTTTGTGATGGCTTCCAAGATTTCAAATCTAATGCCTGAGTAACCCTGGAGAAGTGTGTTGATTCTCACTAGCATGGCTGCTCTGGTTGCAGAGTGTGGCAATGTGTGGCATGATTCTGTGCCGTTCCCAAATATTCCAGCATTCAAAAACCTGAAGAATGAGAATGAGAATTAGGAATTTTTGTCTACAATTGTTTACCATCAACTAAATCCATCTAAGTGAAAGCATATGCTTAAATCAATTTTGTTGTCTAACAGTTTCTATATCATTTTAATTTTCGAAAAGATAAATAATAATCATTTTGACAGTGTGATAATCATTTTCCAGCTTATGATTGTGTTAGTTAGGTAAGGAATTTTTTCAAAGCCGTCAAACTTGAAATAAAACATTAGAACTGTGGGGAAATGATATGACGTGGAAGAAACGTGGGTCAAACATTGTGAGGACTAAGTGTTGGGATGGTAATACACAAGGACAAATAATGCAATCACCTACCCCGCGTCACGTGCAAAACCGCTAGTGCGTGGCTAGTTGCCATGCCTCCCAAAAATCAGTTAACTCGGCCCACTGGACCATATCAACTCAGTACCTTCGCCAGTGGGTAGGTGCGGAGCGTGGACAAGATTTTTTGTTTTTCCCTTTTTTTTTAGTCTTCTTTTATTATTATTCCTATTCATGCTTGTTTGTTTCCCCCCAAATAAACAATTAAGCCTAAGATCTCACATTTCCGATAACTTTTGAATTTGATTTTCATCAATTATTAGTATAAAAAAATGATATCATCAACAAATTATAAGATAGCACATATTTCAAAAAAATATTTTATAGATGCAACACATTTTCTTTTTATTGACAATGTATCAACAATTTTTTAAAAAAAATAATGCATTTAATTTAACTATTTTATTCATTCCAAGCAACCGATACTTTTTTAACGAAAATTAAATACCTTTTTTTTTGGGTAAGGAGATTAAATACTTAGTTTCAGTATTAGGAAAAGCCAACTCATTTATATCTTTAATTTTTTTTCACACGTTCTGAGAATAAAAATAAACATTATTTTATATTATTTAATGCTTAGTGTTTTAATTTTAAAATTAATTATTAACTTTCACTTAAATTTTAATATAATAATAATAATTTTAAACATCAAATAATATAACATAATATAACATTTTTTCTTATTAAAAGATGCCTAAATTATTTTTTCATATATATTTATTTAAGATTTTTAATCACCGCCATAGCTTATAGGTACACTTTTTAAGCTTAGTATTATAAAATGTGCTCATAGGCCAAAATTTGATGTTGTGACACACGTTGAATAGAACAAAGCCACTTTTTAAAAAATATCTGTATGGAGATGCTTGCTTCTATTTTCACTGTTGTTGTGGGAGAAATCTATTGATCATCCTGAATTATGAAACTCTATGAATCACGAATATAGTTGAAGTCCTCTAAACCGGCGTTAGGCGATAATTCTTCAACATGTAGTTTAAATTAGGTAACCAAGCAGTCCCCACTCATGAAAAAAGATAACATGGTTGGATTCAACAAAGTGCAACATCACAACAGTGTAATGAACAACACAAACCACATACACGTTGAGTTGACAGAGGTTATGTTATGTATATACCTGATGAGCTCTTTCTGGAGAGCACCACCTTGTTTGGTTCGGCGGTGTGACGTGGCACCGAACCCGGTGGTGACACCGTAACTGTCAGTGCCGTTGTTCATGCTGTTCATCACCCAATCGCTGCTCGCCTTAACGCCCGCCCTCGCCGACTCCGACAGCTCCACCTTCACCCCTTGGTCGTGCGCCGCTATGGCCGCCACCTGAGATATCGTCAGCGTCTCGCCGCCGAGCCGCACCACCGGCTTCCGGTACTCCGCCACCATGCGCTTCACCTCATCCAGGTGGCTCCCCTTCATTGACTCCGCCGCCACACCCCAATTCAATGGGTCACTGCCAATAGTGGTGGTGCTGGCAGTGCTAGCCAAGCAGAATGAGTCATTGTGGTTCTGGTGGTGGTGATGGCCGTTGGTCATGGTGATTGGTTCCATGTTAATGAGAACTATATATTATATGTAGCCCCTAGGTGGAAATGTGAGAAAATGCAAAGAGAGAAAATGAAGCTCTAAGTTTTGTAAGAGAGAGAGAGAGAATATGGGAAATCTTTGGGGAGGTTGTTGATTTCCTGAGAGATGGAGGAGGAGTGATTAGGCATTATATAGAACGTGGGCTGGAGACTTTTCTGATCCGAAACCATGTGTTGGTTTTATGGAGATTGGGACTATTATTATTAGTATTATTTTACTTGTTATTATGGTCCTCATTTTATTTTTTTGTGCGTGTTGTTGTTGAATCGTGCTTTGGTGTTTGGTTGGTGGGCATGAGGGGACGGCAGCGAGCCACGAGCAGCACAAGGGGGTTGGTTGAAAATTAATTACGACCGTATGACTGCGTCTACTATCGAACGGCCGTGATCATGCAACGTGGAATCGTAGTATCACTGTATTGGAATACGTAGGTGGTGATGTGTCGCGGAATGGACCAAAAAACAAGTGAAGTAGTTGGTGAATGGTGATGGTGGTGAGCAATGTAATGATTGGACTGTAAACGTCACGCCTATGTAAAAATGGTTAAAATGCTCACTTATCTATTTAGAAGTAAATTGAATTTTAATTTTGATATATAATGTTATATAATGTTATCGTAAAAATTATTTGAGTTTAATTTTTATGCAGTATCGATGTAAAATTCTTTTGGATTTAATTTGAATATATTATCAGTATAAAATTTTTTATACAGACATCTAATTATAGATTACCATATCAGTAAAATTTTTTAATATAACTACCTACTACTTGAATAATCATACAAATAAAAGATTTTGATTGAATGACAATATAAAATATTTTTATACTATCAATACATTCAAATTAAACTCAATTCTTTTACATTGATATTTATTATGTATTATCCTATAGATAAAAATAGTTAACTTTGATGTCCACTACCTAAAAAAGAAACTACTTTTATATATATATATATAGTATTACATTATTAGAGATTACAGATAATATATAGAAATTAATCTCAGATTATTTTATCATTATGTTATTAAAATTGTTTTTTATAGTAATTATTTTATAAATTATACCAAAATAATATAGTTACTTTTTTTGATAGGGAAAATTTAAAATAACCAGTTGTTCAATTTCTAGTTGGGATTGGGACATCAAATGATATAACTAAATCGGACCATAAGTTATTCTGTTCGATCTGATAATGTTTTGTGCACGCATAAGACAATATAAACTTATTTAATATGATTCTTTTTATTTTATATTTCTCAATTCTCTCTCTCTCTCTCTCTCTCTCTCTTTATATATATATATATATATATATATAGAAAAATTCACTTGAAGGTTGCATTTATTATAATGTGTAATTAAAAATTTAGATTATAAAAACAATGAGTGTAATAAGTTAAGGATAACTATAAGTCATACATATTTATAATAGTTAAAAATTATAATAAGTTTATGTTTGGCTACTCAAATTCTAAAACAATAAAGATATTTAATAATAAAATATAAAATAAATTATTTGATGATCAATATTAAAACAAATTTTGTAAATATAATAAACATTACACCCAATAATATTGTTTGATATTAATAAATCATACTGATTTCAATTAATATAATACAAATGATAAAAAAATATTGTTGTGTTACTATATTTGATTCTATTTTATATTTATATAAATAATAAATTTTATTTATATAATTTTATTAATACAATATTTTTATAATTCTATTTTATTTTTAATATTATTTACAAATATTTTTGTTTAGATTTTATTTTAGTGTATAGTCTTCTTTACTAATGACCATTTTATTAAATAAAATTATCTATAGATATTAATACTAATATTGGCAATCAAATAACATAATATAATATGCTAAAGTAAGAGAAGACATTTCAACGTATAATACTAAGATAATATCTACTTAAGCTAATTGGTGATACAATAAAACAAATTATTAATGGCACATATCAAAGTTTACATCAAAGCATATAGAATGAAGAATATCTCAAAAATAGCAATTTTCACTCCCTAAATAACACTGTTATTGAAATCAATTATACATATTTTATGTGATTGAAGATCTAATAAAACAAAACATAAGCTCATATAATATTGACAAAGCAATTAATAATATGACTAAACAAGAGCTTATATATTAAGTGAAATTTTTAATACTTTAAACTGAATTCCCAAACCATTACTTGCAACAAGAAAAGAAAAAGTCAATTATGCTCCTTAAGGTTTAAATTTGGCATTAGAAATTTTTGCACTTAAGAAAGTAAATAATAGAAGTAAAAATAATTATATAAAACAATGTCAGAGCAAAAGTTTTTATACGATGAATAGTTTTGTCAATAAAGGACTCAAAGTGATTTTTTTGTTTTAAGAAGAAAATAATTCCCAATAAAAGTGTGATATAAAATAATAATAATAATAAACAAAAGTTAAGACCAATTATTGAACTATATGAGACTATATTTGCTAATATGAATATTTTATTATAAATATTATATTTTTACATTGTCAAGAATAATGTCAACAAAAAAGTTGAGAGTTTCTATATTTAAAGAGGATGAAAAGTACAATAATTATACAAAAAAAAAGTTATCTATAATGAATTATTTAATATGAACTCTCGTAATATAATTATTTTTTAAGTTTTGATCTATTTTATTGTTTAAAATAATTTTAAAAATTTCATATTTTCTTATCATGTATAACTTTCAAATGCTGTGATAACTTTTTTTTTTAATTCTTATTAAAATAATTTATAAAAAATTAAAATAAATCCATGCACTGCATAAGAATTACTTCTAGTATAACCATGAAGTGTATCTTGCCTAACATATTAATTATATTAAGTGGGAATAAGAAATGAATTAAAACATTATTTTAATCTTTAAAACATAATTATCATTGATTGATTCAATCAAAGATTATTTTTATCAATTTATTAAACTTTTGATGATCAAAATCTTAATTAATATTGGATAGCCTTATTTATGTCTGTTAAATTTAGTGATGATTTCAGTTTTGTCTGTAAAGTTTTTTTTTTTTGTTCTATTAATGTCCTTAATATTTCACAAACGTGTTAATGTTACTATTGTTGTAGACACCTTCCAAATTACTAACGGAAAATGATGACTGATTCGTTTGTGAAATATTATGGACATAAATAGAATATTATAATTTTCTTCCCCCAACTCTCTTCTTCCCCATCTTCTTTCTTCTTCTTCTTTTTCTTCCTACGTTCTCTTCTCTACTACTTTTCCACCAATATCATGTCTTTTCTACTCTCAACTGTACAACCTCCCTTACTCCTTGGAAACCAAAATCCAAATCACCTACCACCATCTACATCAAGCTCACAAGCCAAAGAAACAACACAAAACAAAACCCAATATCAACATGCATTAGTTAGAAAAAAAAACATAGGAAAAAAAAAAAGAATAAGTGAGTTACTGCCATTAGCCACCCTTGCAACCTACCACCACCACCTTCGTCCCTCATTATTTTGCTCTGCCACTACCATCAAGAGTCGTAGCTGGAAATCGCCCCATTGTCATGCAACCACCATTGTTCTCCGCTGTCGCAAGGTCAAACCAATCTCGCCGCACCACCTTTCATGCCCCACCTAAGGCAGCTCTGCTCGCCTTTACTGTGGGGTGCCTCTACCTGAAGCCTTGTACCAAGAAAAACATATGGAGTATTGTGGTGGTGGTGGAGTAGGGTTAAAAGGAGTAAGGAAGGTTATGTAGCTGAGAGTAGAAAAGGCATAGTGGTGGTCGAAGAGTAACAGAGAAGAGAACACAAGAAAAAGAAGAAGATAGGAGTTGGGGAAGAAAATAGTTAGAGAAGAAAACCCTAATATTCTATTTATAACCTTAACAAAAGAAAAGTCCAATATTCTATTTATATTTCTAACATTTTTCATTGTCATTCCTACAAATACCTTATCATTTTTTCTCAGTAATTTAGACAACGTATGCAAGAATAGCAATATTGAAATGTTTGTGAAATGTTAGGAATATAAATAGAATCAAAAAAATAATTAGGGATAAAATTGAAATCTTTGCTAAATATAACGGATATAAATTAGGCTTTACTCATTAATATTTTAGTCCATCTATATTAGTTAAGTTTAATCTATATATTATTCACTTTTATAATTTGGATAGAATACTAACAAATTGGGAATATGAATTTTAATGCTAAAATTATTTTATACTATATTATATTAAATTGATGAAAAGTATACTTTCTAAAGATTAATATAGAAACTTCAATAAAAAAAATGTCATTTATCTGTATTAATAAGTATTGAAAAGCTATACATTATTATTATTATTATTATTATTATTATTATTATGTGAATAAAATCCATTAAGTGAGCTTTTCAGCTTATAAAAGATGTAGAAAAGAGTTGAGTGGATCGTGAATTCAAGCACCAGTAGAAACCCATATTTATATGAGAAATAATTTTTGGACATAGTCATCCTCATACTCCTTTCTAATGTACCGCCCATCCATCATTGGATGGATGATATGTCGGCACATAGTACAATAATAGCTATGTACATATAATATTACGCTATTGGTATCAACTATCAAGAGCCAAAAGGTTTGCTACGTTATTAGAATTTCTAAGATTAGCCTGACTACTAAATTGATTAAACCAAGAAGCATACATCCAGATATCTTGGAGGATTACTCTGTTATGGGATATATATGTCCAAAAAATTCTCATTGATCTTGTCATAGATCATCTTAATTAGCATCTCTCTCTAGAATAATTCTTCTAAAGCATAAATCCCATAGAAAGGGAAGACTTTCTCCAACCAATTAACTAGCTAAGAGTTTTGCCAAATTCGAGATGGAGTTAAAGGGAGGCGAGCAGGGGCCTTATCGCCCCCTCAAAAATTTTAAAAACCCTATATATATTTTTGTATATGTATCCTGAATAGAAAAGCTTGCTAGCCTTGTCGATAATGCTCTAATGTTTCTTTCGTTGCATGCTAGGTTCGAGGCCCAAACACCGCGGAATTTAATCATTTGACCAAAAAATTCATCCATTCCTATTTTTACTTTACCTAACTTAATCTCTATATTAATCAATTGTTAGAAAAGGATAATTTAACCATCTTTCTCTTATCTTATCCCCTATTATGTCTATGTACATATGATATATCTATTCTTTAATTAGAATTTTTTTTTTTTTTTTTACCTATTTATAGTTAGAGGAGTGTAGTTCATGTCATTATTGAAATAAAAAGGAGAAAGTGAAAAGTATGATTGTTTATTTTTAATGTTAAAGAATTAACTTTAATTTTTTTTCTTATTTTTATTTGTATTATTTTATATGTAATGTATTTTTAAGGATAAACATTATATATTTTATAATAATCAAGAGAGAAGAAAAGAAGTAAAAAGAAAGTAAAAAGTGGATTTAAATTAAAAATATTTGAAGTTTAAAAGAAAAAAAGGTTAGTGTATTTAGTCTTATAAATTATTAAATTGAATATGTTCTATTTTGTTTTATCTGTTGATTTATTTTAAATGCATATAACCTAATTATTAGAATAGTTATTTACTATTATTTTTATTGTATTTTAATAATAATATAATATTTTATTATATTTTACTATCTGTAACCATATAGGTACTGGGGTGGAGGTGAGGGCATGTGGCTGTAAGGAGTATACTGCCATAGTGCTGAAGGCACGTGGTCATAAGGAGGATACTAAGGAGGTGACAGGTGCATCTCGGCTGCATATTGTGGTACTTCGACATAAGGAGGATACTACAGGGGTAGCGAGTGCATCTTTGTTACATATTGAGATACTTCGGCAAAAGGAAGATACTGCGGGGATTGTGGATGCATCTCAACATGATATTGAGATACCTGGGCATATGGAGGATACTGCAGACGTGGCTATTGAGGAACCTGGCCATGCTCCTTCCTTGGAGGTAACTCCCATTATCGTGGGTCTTGCAGCAGGCCTTCAGGTGACAAGACCCATAGCAAATTGAAGATACCAGTTCCAATAATGGTGACATAGAGAGAGATCATCAAAGGGATGGCCATGTGTAATATGTGCTGCTATCTGTGGTTTCAATGCTGCAAATACTCTGCATACTTTTCTATCCAATTAGTGTCTTGTGCTCCCCTCAAATCTTTATTATGATGTCCTAGTAGGTTTGTCGACTTGCTAGAGATTTCTTGTTCTATACCAAATTGATGTATTACACAGCCAGCTGAGTGCCACTCAATTATCTCAAAGCAGATGAGTAGACAAGTAGTTGACCATAGTGGCCACTCATTTGCCAAGAGGTGCCGAATAATCCTATCAATGCCTGACTAATGGTATGGTCGCCACTAAAATTACATTATAAAAGGAAATTACATCAGTCTCAACAACTATATTAATTGTTATAATAATCTCTACAATTTTTTTTATCACTACCTCATTGGGTCCCATTAGATCTATATGTAGCCTTATATTACCCACGTGCCTAATGGAAATTCTGGAGAAAATGATGTGTTTATCCACCTGTGGAATATTACATTAATTAGATACACATTTAGTAATAATATACTATAAAAAAATTATTAAATTATAATAAGTCTACCTAGAAGTTAGAGGAAAATGCGGTAGGGAATTATTAGGAACAGGAGCTAAGAATGGAAATCGGTGCCATGTTTATAGCTTTAATAACTGCAAGTAGCTACCAATTTCAACACAACCATAGCGCGTTGCATAGCATAAATTTTGATAAAGTGCAATGAGGCATGCCAAACCCTAGCTAATGTCGCCGATCACTTGCAAATTTTCAAGTAATAAGAGAAATTTACAATTGACCACAGATGTAATCTTATCTGGTATAAGCCGCATTCCCAATAGCTGGAGTAGATAGGGTCAAGTAAAGTACTATAATATTTCATTAGGCACATTTGGCCCAAGGGCATCTATGTCTTCACAAAATTGGTCATAAAATCAACTCAGTCTAATTGATGATTGGTGAATGTCACTTGCATCATACCTAACATTAAAAAGACTCTAGCATAAATTTTCAATTCTTTCTTTATTAAAAGATATGAATCCAATAACAAGTCGACCATTGATACCGATCCCAAGCTGAAGTGTCACGTCTTCTAATGTAACTGTATACTCACTGATTGAAAAGTGAAATGTGTGCGTTTCTGGCCTCCAGTGTTCAACCAACGCACTAATTAGTTCGTCATTTATTTTTAGGTGGTCTATCATAGAAACGGTCAACAATCGAGCATTTCATAGGTAGTTATATATTTTTTATCGTGGTTTCTCCAAATTCAATACTCAAGGTATCAATATTCTAACTTTCTGCTATAATTTTCACAAAAAAATAGAATAATTAGAGGTATAAATAAAAGAATACTACTAATACATTAAGTAATACCCCAAGCATGCAGATTTTATTATTTACAAATTTATATGAATTATTGGGTGACTTTGAATTAATTAATTGTTCTTACCAAAATAAAAATACAAATAAAATGAGGTCAATTAAATTGATGTAACATATATATATATAGTCAAAAAAAAATTTTAAAAGAATGTTGTGAACTGAACATTTATACGTGCAAAACCATTTATACTAAAGTAATTGCCGGAATTGATGCTATGGATAAATGATAATTTTTTTTATTTAAACTTTAATTATAATTTTGATACATCAAAAAACCACAAAATAAAACCACAATGACTTTCAATGATGTATTATAGATGAGTTGCTTATTATATTATAATCAACGCCTATGTTTGGTTGCAACTCTATTATATATCCAAGTAGCATTTTACCAAATAAACAGGTAAGTCTCTGTCTAAATTTACAATTGAGTTTCAATAAATTATTTTATTTAAAAAATATTTATTATTAAAATACTGCAAACACTTTTCACATTTCAATGCCAGTTGCTCCAAATTCAACGCTCGAGCTAGCAATATTCTAATTTTCCGTTATAATTTTCATTAAAAAAATTTAAGAGACATAAATAAAAGAATACTACAAATACATAAAGTTACATAAAGTAATACCTAAACAAAATAAAATATACATATATTTTTTATATATTTTAGGTAAATGTAGAATATACATTATATCATATATCACAATAACAACAATAATAATAAGCAGAATAAAAATAAATATAATAATAAATAAATAAATATTACTCCTTTATTACAAATTTTTTCTAAAATATGATTTTTATTTGTAATTGTCTTATCTGCTATTTTTTTAAGAAAATATTTATTTTTGTTTATATCAACTCACTAACTCTTTACTCTTTTTAAGTTTTACAAACTTTCACTACTTAATCTCAAGCCTACTTTAACTCCCTCTCACATTCACTCTCGGTATACACAAAGGCTCAACTCTTTCAAGATTTTTTACTATTGAGCATATGTCCATATCTGTAGATCAGCTTTTTTGCAATTTATAAAGAGAATTCAGACTAAGAGTTTCTATTTGCATGTAAGACAAAAAGTTGATAATTATACGAGACACTTGATAATTGTACAAGAGATGTGCATATGTATGAATTATTTTTGACAGACATACCCACATTGCTACATATCACCATAATTTTCACACATCACCACAATTTTGGAAAAATTGTAGTGATATATTGCGATTTGGGTAAATCGTGCTAATATGTTGCAATTTTCCTATACTGTTAAACCAAATTTACCATAATTCACTAATTATTTCTTAAACACCATAAAACAGTAAAAATCTTATAAAAATACAACAAACAATCGAAAAAACCTCCTCTTATATGTCATTTGTCATGGCAAAATGAGAAAATAAAAGCCCAAAATGCGAAGCTTGTTTTGAAATAAGGCGCGGGAAAAATAAAGGGTGGGAACATATAGACATTGTTTGTGTATAAAATCAAGACAAGAAAAGTGTGGATCACATACAGGAGCTCCTGACAGTAGGTATAGCCGATTGCATTGTACGCAGGCTCAAATGCATAATATGGCTTTTTCTTTTAAAGCGCGCACCTAAAAACTTCTCGGTGCTCAACATGTTTTATTTTTTTTTTTTTTTTGTGGGTCTATAGTCTACTGCACGATTTCGGAAGTATGTTCCTTTCTGGCGTCAAATTAAATAAGATATTAGAAGAAAAGGGGCTTGAATATAAAGATCAGCCACCTCGTTTGAACGCTGACCCCTCATCCAATGAAAGGTTAGGATCATAATAAGAAAGTCCAATTCTATGGTACGCAAAGAAACTAGTCTATAGCCAGCAAGATTCCGTTCCATGCATATGTTCTACTTAGCTTACTACACAGACACAACCGATTTTCGAGGTTGTTGCCACTTACCACACTTGCTGTCACATCTTTCTCAAATGTGCATCACGCCTCCATTATGCTCGTAACGTCGCAATCTTCACTCAATTCAGCGAAACATCCACGGCAAGTGTTACGAAATTTAAAGTTTATTAACATCATGATATTTTCTTGCACTCATTGTCAATTGGAGTCACGTACTAAATATAAATTAGATATCAGCATGCCATGTGATATTTTATCTTAATAAAATACAAAATAGACGGGGGTGGCATAAATAAGATTTATGACTTAAGGATCCTGTTTATTTGTGCTACTCCAAAGAAAAGAAATATTTTTTTTAAATTTAAAAAAATACTTCTAATATTATTTATTTATACTTTTCAAAAAAGTAGAAATAGAAAATAATTAATTTTTTCATATTTTTTTAGAAACAGATAGGGAGTTATTTTTTTCCAAAAAATAGAAGCAATAGAAAAAGTGGTCCTTAAATTTTGAACCCATTAATTTTTTACACTTTTATCATTATATCCTTAATTTTTTCTTCAAAATATCACTTTAATTATAATTTTATAAGTAAAAAATACTTTTATTTTATCACATCTAAATAGTTTAACACTTCTGATTTTCATAAAAAGTACTTCTACAATTAAATCAAAACATAAAACAATTTTCTCTTTCTATTTTTACTTCTACTTCTACTTCTGATTTTATTTTTAAAAGAATACTTATTCCAAAATCTTAACTAAACTGGTCCAATATCTACAAGTTTTATATTAAATCATATGTTATGCTTATTATTATCGCTCTTCATTTAATTGAGTCCATTATTGAATACAAACCGTTTCAACTCTATAAGATTTAATGAGTGGTGTCAAATTTAATAATTAGATTCACGCAAGTATTGCACACGGTGGTTAAAGGACTATGAAGTTACTTGGCGAGTATGGGTTTTAGCTGATAATCTTATGAATATTTAAAAAAGGCTTTTCGAATGATAACATATTAATATTATAACTTACATTTAAAAAAGTAATAAACAAATAAAACGAGTTACAAAATCTTATCTTTATAAAATTTAAATTAAATAAGATCAATACATAGAGAAAGACTCGCAAATTTAATGTTTTAAGATTTTGAGGTTAATATATGATGTCAAATTTATTATATTTTAAAAATTATCTCTTAATGAATTTAATACATATCTCCCCGACTCCTTCTTAATTAACATCAACTTGATGAAGTTTAGAAACATTCAATTTAGAACATTTATTATTAAATAGATTATTTCTGTGCAATATATTTTCAATGAGTTAGAAATTGATGCTCAAAGCCGCAAGGCATTGGTTGTGAAATTTTCTATGCACGTGTCTTGAGTATATAATAACATTAGTATATTAAAGAATTCATATCAGAATAAAAACAACGTTTCTGAGTCTAGGCCTCCGACTGAGCCATAGTCAAGTCAATAAGTCATGGTCAATAAGTCACTCAATGCCTTTTTAAAATTGTTGCTGCGAGCTATAGTTAATATATAGTATGAGGTACCACGATTCCACGTGAAAATTCACGGGAAATTATATAACTCCCTACGTTATACTAAACTTTTAGTCAATTCAAATATTGATTTAGTATCTGATAAAACAGCTGCAGTTAAAAGTAACGGATTTAATTAATTAAAATTATAATCTTAAATAAAAAATTATTTTTGCATCTTATATTTTTTATCCTATTAATTCATTAAAAATAATTAATATGATAATATATGATTGGATAACTATTTAAATTTTTTTTACACTAATAATATATCAAAATTAAATTCATATTATCAATATAAAAGTATTTTTTCTATCATTCAATCATTTTGTTGATAATTAATCATTCAATCATATATTATTTATTATTAAAAATATTTTGTTTTTAAAATAATTATCTTAAAAGTTATAAAAAAAATATAATTAGTTGACAATGTATAAAATTAATCCCTTGCTACTCAAAGTGCTATTTTTTTCTTTCTTTTATGCAAAGCATGTAGACGTTTCATGATTTGATTTTATAAGTAATCAAATTATATAAAAGACGTTTATAATAAGTTGATTGAAGTTGTTATACGATAAAAGATAAAAATTACATCTGAGAGATGAAATAATATATCTTACTATATAGCTTTTCTTTAATTTAAAGACAGAAGTTCTATTATTGCTACTAATAATATTTTTGTTAAAAAAGTAATGAATGAGTTTATAAGCTAATCATGATAAAGGTAAGAATACAGAAGTGGAAAAAAAATTGAAAAATGGTTTTTGACTTAAATATCTGCCACGTTAATTATTGTAGGTCTTCATAAAAATATTTTTGTCATCTTTAGTATTTTTCTTGAAAAAAAGAATTGCAGTGGAATCTACATTATCCACTAGCCCGCTATTGTCCCTCAATTGCTTTCTATACTGCTTAACCTTGACTCCCTCTTTAACTAATTTCCACAGTGACTTGAGTCACCTGAATTAAGAATGGTTTACGAGTGGAGTGACTTCGACTAAGCACGATGCTATGCCATCGATTTTGTACATTCTTCCATCTTTATTTAAAGAAAAAAACGCGCGTAACTTTGTTGACCCAAACGCTATTTGACCAAAAACAAAAATGGCTATATAATAATGAAGGTAGGAAACAGATGGCCAAAAACGCTAGCTGAACGGAAATTTTCAATGCGACCAAATGGTCAACTGAAGGACATCTCCATTTATGTCTTTCTTCCCTTCGTCGAAAGAGGCGAAAATTTATGCAGGGAGAAAAAATTACTTCTACATTTTAATGTAAACTTTTTCTTCTACACTAAAAAGTATAAATGAATATTACCTTTGGGCTCTTGCCAATGGTATAGATGTTTTAATGTCTCATATACAACGGATGCGAAAATTAATGGATTTTACCATTATGGAGCTGGATCTCTTGGAGTCCCATTATTGCGAATGGTGATGAACATTGAAGAATAAACATAGATGATCGATATCTGTTGGGTTGCTTGCCTAACGTAGGTGTAACTACTAGGAGTAATTAACAAAACAAAAAGTTAGAATGTCGCTGTGTTTTTGTTATTGTTCCGGAATTTATGATAAGGTTTTTCGAAACTAATCGTGGTGTTTGAAGAAAATTGCCATGGTTTCCGCTAGGATATTTTGAGGCGAGTTTGAACAAGTCATATTAATCCACAGGAAATCAACCAGCACATGTATATTTGTTTGAAAAGCCAGTTTTAAATTCAGTGATTTTAATACTAAAAGATCACCATTTAATCAAACTCGTTTAATAAGTTACAACAAATTAAACTCATAAATTTATTTAAAACAAAGCAATTCAATATTTCAAAGGTAAGAAGATTTAGTCTGCATCATCAGTTCTTTCTTTAATTTACTGATTAAATGATGTTCGTTTACATATTTTAATATTTTCTTATTTTATCGATTGTTCATATTTATATAACACGAATTCAGCATTTAAAGCAAAAAAAAAAAAAATGTAAATACGTAAATTTTTATCATTAAAAAAATTTTATTTAGTCATACAGTTATACTGCAAATTAATCTTATCAGTTCATGCCACCCAATAGAAGTGCTGAGCTATTGAAGTGTACTGATTAGTATTGGGACTGTGGAGTATGGTTTTATCGCGTATGCATTGTTGCTTTATTTGAGCTTAAAATCCATTTGAATTGGAATAATCTCAATTCTATTAAATAATTACTAAGTTGGATGTTACTCATTGTCCATTTTAGATTATGTCGTAAAAAATAAATTGAAAAGAATTATTTTTAAATATAATTTTAAAACTTTTATTTGAGTATCATAAAATACGATCCCAAGATATATTATTATTGTTGTTGACGTGAAAAATTAGACATCGATTTATGCAATATAAATTATTAAAGATATATTTTTTCATCTTTCTTTTATCCGCTACCAATATTTTGTTATTTTAATTTCAGTATATAAATTACTACATACAATCACATTTTTAGCCACAATTACAAATTATCATTATTAGGTACATGAATTATTATATAAAATTACATTATTCACCACTACTCCAATTCATTAAATATAAGAAGTAATAAATTAAATTTATATTAGTGAATGTATACTTATTGCTAGTAATTAGCTTTACGTGGACAACTTGAACAAGAGGGGATCACAAATTACCATGTTAAAAAATATAAATTGTCAGTTTGTCAATTACAATCATATAGTAAAATCTATAGTAAATTTTAATATTATCCTTGATAAGTTATTGATCAAGATGATTCTTAAATTTTATTCATAAAAAAATTTATCAATAATTATTTTATTATATAAAAAAAATATATAAAAAATTAATTAATAAAATTTAAGGATCATCTCGATCTAAATACTATTTTAGCAACACCCAAAATCCGTATGCCAATTGACTGCTTATATTACTTTTACAAATGTCGACTCTTAAATAACGAGATCGGTAAATTATATAACATGCAATAACTCGAAATCCGACAAATTCCTACACACGCCCCTATCAATTTAATCCGTACGGTAACAAATTAAAAAAAAAAAAAACACTGCAATACCTAAATTAAACGGTCATTAAATAGAGAGGGAGATCAATTAGCGTACGACTGGTTGCTATGTCTTGCGGGTGTGAATTGTAATCTATATGTCAGCCACCCACGCGTGGTTGTTGGATTTTGCTAAACGCAGTGCAGTTGGCGTAAAGATGTTCGCATCATGAGCTAATAAAGAATGCGTGGACGGCAAGGGAGAGATCCAATCAAAACATGGCCTACACTTTAGTCAGCATCAATGCTTTTAGGCAATGATATTAATCTTCAAATTAAAAGTTCTGAGTTTTGCAGATGAGAATGTGCATAATTTGTGTGGGTCTTATTTAGACTAATTTTATAGGTGGTGTATGAGTTGATACGGTGTATAGTGTAAATTATGTTTATATAATACAACTTTTTTCATATAGAGCCACCAATTAGATGCGGTGCTAATGTTATATATGATTTTAAGAGAAATATTATGTTTACATATTTTGTATAGTCCATCATGCCAATTCATATTTTATCTATCATTAAATAGGATATAGATCTCATTTAATTTGGATTCATACCTTATCTAATAATAAATGAGGTATAAATTGATATAATATTCCAAAAAAATATATACATAACACAACTTTGATTTTAATGATCTTTTTAAGGTAAATGCTACGGTGCCTATTATTTGCAAGGGGCACCATATACTTTGTAAAAATGTAATATGATAAATATATGTGATTTGAAAGTGTATCCATATATCAAATACTTATAGTGTATTATAGTAAATTTTAATTTTTAGTCAAATTTCATAATTGTAATTAAATATATTTTAAAAGCAACTAAAATTTATCTGCATCATCCTAAAATATCTTTAGAAATATTTGTTTTATACAAATAAAATTTTATTTAATTTCAAGATCACATAAATGAATTTAAGAATTACTATAGTATATCATAGTTATTTTAAAAATAATTCAAATTTATTTATGTGATCATGAAATATCTCTCCAAAAACTTTGTTTAATTTTAAGATTATGCAAATAAAATTTTATTTAATTTTGAATTATACAGATAAATTTTAAAAATTATTGCAATATATTATAAATAATTAGTATATTGATACACCATCAAATCTCACCCGTTAGATTGATAAGTTATACGATGTAACTTGAAAGTTTGTTGCACCAAAGACCTAGCCTCTTTTTAATCCTTTCCTTCCTCTTTCTTTCATTGACTTTGTCTTTTCCCTTTTCTTGATCGATTTTAACATATGTTCATGACCCATTGACCCACCTTCTTGATTCCCAAAATTTGATCTTTCTAGGAAACGCACAATATGAATGTTTATATATGCTTTTTGCATAAAGAACACAGGAGTAGCACCGCTGCACCTGACGAGCCCAACCCTAATTCTAACAAATGCATTTCTGTCTTTAATGAATAGCCTAATGCAATGTCTTCCTTTTTTCTTTTCTTTTTTTTTTTTTTGGGGTGCTGGATGAAACAAAGGGAAAAAAAAGAAAGCAAAGAGAAATTAAGTCAGTGTCTTCGGAGGAACTGAAATACTGGAAGTTTTCAATTCAATGTTGGGTGAAATTAACATTGAGTGATAGACACAAGTAACAAATAATATAATTAGTTATTTATATTGTCAATTTTTTTTTCTCTTTATAACTGATTTAAATCATCTTAGCCAGTTTGGATTTCTGTTTAAAACTCCAAAACTATAATTTGAACCCCCAAAAAAAAAATTACAAGAAAAATAACATTTTCTCAAACCATATCGTAGAAATTTTCATGCTTAAGATTCGTCTTTGGATAAAGAAAGGAACAAGCCGGTGTTTGTGGGACTTTGATCGTGGGACCTTCATCGTGGGACCATAATTGGTTCCTTTCACACACTTCGATTAGGTTTTCTTTCTTCCCGCAGAAGAATGAAGGATCATGATCTTTTCAAAATTTACAAGTCCAGTAGTTGTTAACACATATACATATACACTTATTAACCCGGAGGAAATAATTAGTTTTCAATCTTAATTTGGAATTATTAAAATAAATGAGCACGCAACCACAATCGCATATATTATAAACGGAACGGATTTTATTATTATTATTATTATTATTATTATTGACAATACACATCTATATGTTTAATTTGTAATAATATTTATTAAAATTATAACATTTAAAAAAGTTACTAATTGTATAAGAAAATGTTGTTAAAATTCTTTAATAACATTCTTTCAAGTGTTATATATAAGTTATGTTACTAAAAATTTTAACAATACATTTTTATAATAATGTTATTAAATCTCAATTATGTTGTACAGAATGTTGAATTGTCGCTTTCTTTTTTTTTTTTTTTTTTTTTTGATAGCTAGGATGATGCTCAACATCCCTCAAGGAAAGGGGGAGCTAAGAACAAATCAGTACATCATTCAATTAAGGATGCAAAAAAAAAAAAAAAAAACCCAAAACACAAAACAAAACAACAAAACAACAAAAAACTACATCCTATGTATCTGTACCCTTTGGATCTGTACAACCAAATAAATAGCTAACCAAAAAATAGGACAAGAAAAAAGCTATCTCAGCACCAAAATTCAAAAAATTCACGGCACCCATGTTGAATGGTCACATTAATGGACTTTTTCTTACACAGTATAATAAGTATAATACGAATTACATACTCTAATCCTGTATGAATTTTCACTTGAGTTTATCGAGTGAGTGAAGTTATCAAAAAAGTAAACTTAGAATAATAAAGAAAAACGTTTATATAATAGTAAAGAAAAACTATAAAAAGCATGTATATATATTTTCGTAGAACAAACTCAAATGGTTAATATATACTACTTTTTTTTTTTATAATATAGTTAATGTATACTATTATGAGCTCATATGAATGGTTAACTTAGTCTAAGTTCAGTGTGTGAAAGGTCCACTTTAAGGGTATGCTTGATTTTAGGGTAAAAATAGGGGATAACATTTTATGCATCTTATCTATGCATAAAATTCACATGAGTGTGATTCATAAAAATTAATCCTCCCATTTTTAACCATATCTTTGTTTGTAGGAGAGAAAAATTAAGAGATTGCTATTATGCAATGTGTTACATGGACAGAAACGTCTATAGAAGAAAATCATTGTGTTAGCAGCACTATGCTTTCAGTCTGCCTATTATGAAAAATCTATCACAAGAAGGTGAAAAAATAAATAAAAAAAGCGCTTTGTCCGTTTCTTAACAACAGAGGAAAATGCTCTGGTTCATTGATTTGGTTGCTCAACCATTTTTTTTAAAAAAAATAATAGTATAGATTTAAATTTATGATAAATTTGACATATAATAATATATCAATCAATAATTTTTATAATATTTATATATTATAATTATAAAGTATACTTAAATAATTAAAATCTTGCTACATATAGGATTTATAACAAATCCGATATTATAGTATCATTACCCCTTTCAAAAGCCATAGTCATGTCAAAACAGAAATGATATGCAATTATTTGCAAACATTGTGCCGACTTTTCCCATCATCACGAGCAAACGAGCAATAGAAAATGGAGGTAGATTTTGCTGTGCACCTAATAAGTTGGACGGTTTTAAAATGGTCCAATCATAAATTTAGACACTAATGATCCAAAGAATTGTGGCTATTCAGATATTAATAAAGTTAATGTAACGGCGTGGATGACGTGACAAATCTCAAGTAGTAACAGACACTTTAGCCCCATGGGTAGACTGCTGGTTACTGAGTAAGTCATATTCGGATTGAAAATTTTAGCATTCGTCAAATGGCACAAAAGGACACGGTGCTGCTTTGGACCTCTCCGCTCATTGTGCCAACATACTGCAAAGCATTTGAAGCAAACAACCTTTTTTGTATTCCAAAAATATAAACGTGTCAGATTCCAAGTCAAACCATGATTTGATTGTTTGTCTGTTGAATTTTTTTTTTTCAGTTGTATTACATATGAAGTCGGTACAGTATCATTAGTCGAGTTTATATTTGCAAGTATATCTACAAAAAGTTGGCTGTATTGAACTTATAAGAATTTATATTTTATAAAATCTTAGTTAATATATAAACTATAAGTGGATGAAGGAAACTCTGTGTAGAAAAATCTTAATAAAAATATTTTTTAATGGTTAGTCGTGTAGTATGCCATGAATTTCGTGAATCATTTAGCAAAGTTGCAAAAGAATAGTTGAATTATTCTACGAAGGAAAAAACTGTTAATGAACATTGTGCTACAAAAGTTTGATTAATCATGGTGTAGTTGAAAAAAGGTGACGATAAAATTATCTTAATTTTTAAACAGAAAAAAAAAAAAGCATTATGCTGTTTTGCTTTCTCTATTCAAATGTATTAACTTGCAAAATTGTATTATTCAGTTCTATATAATATTAGCATATGAGGGAGAGTTATACATAAAAATTGTACGACAGAAGGAATTAACGGGGTTGAAAATTGTGGTTATAGAGTATCTAATGTAAGAATGCCATGCTACTTGTTTCAAGTAAAGGTATATGATAAGTTGAGCTAGGTTAAATTGGACCGAAACTTGATCCAATTTTGTAACTAGATGATTTCGTTGAATTCAAATATGATCTAGGAATAACTTAATTAATGATTGGATCAACCAGATATTTAAACAACATATAAAGATCATAGCAAAAAAAAAAAAATGCAACATATAAAGATTTAGGCATTATATACAGTAAAGCTTATATATCAATTATAATTTTTTATACATCAAAATAATGGATAACTTAATTAAGTTTAGAGAAACCAAATTACGATTGATTAGCTTTTGATGTATAAATTTTTTTAATTTTTATATATTTTTATTAAAATAAAAATAATTAGTAAATAAATGACAAGAAATAATAAAAAATATATAAATGAAAGCAATATTTTTAATTAAAATATTTAATAATAAATAAAAACTTTAAATATAATGTCTAATATAAAAATAAATATCCAAATTAATATAAATAATAATTAATGATAGTTAACATACATTTAATAATATATAATAAATATTTAAACAGTTATATTAATTTTTTATTTTTAATTAAATAATAAAATTGATGTAAAAGCAACAAACATTTCCCAAAAATATATCTTCCCACGGATACAAGTAGGAACAAGATGGGGTGGATGTCAGGCATGTAAAATAGCCTTCAGAAGTGGTTTATTTGGTCTTTGCATAAACAAAAAAAGCTGCTAATGACCTGAACAAAAAGTGGATTATCAGTGTCCAGTTTCTTGACTGGACCATTCTAAAAGTGTCCTAATAAGTTTGGATGCATTTAACCGCACTCGAAATATACATATTTAGCCACGCTTCAAAAGTATGGTTAAATGAAGGTGCATCGCATGACTAAGATTAGCCGATGCACCAGAGCCCGAGCCAAAAACGGAACACGAAATACATTTACATAAAAGAACATTCAACTGTTCTCGTCATGCTTGTGTGAATCAATTAGAAAAAGTTAGATGAGAGCAGATCGCAGAATGTATACGTAGCAACAAGCTTCGACCGAGCAAGAATTGCAGCCTCTGACACTAATAAGATATAGAATAGTAATAAAAATGGATTGCGCGGATGCAAGAATATTACTAGTACCAGGTACAAGTATGGTACGAGTACAAAATGATATGTTATATAAAAATATAAAATTATAAACAGTAAAGTAATTAATCATAAAATAAATATAATTTTTATAATGTTCAAACAAAAATATCTAAAGAGACATAAAATTTAAAGGAATAAAATAGATGTTTGTTTCATCTAAAAAGGAACCAAGCAGTTTAAGAATTTAATTTTGATGTATTATCAGTATAATAGACATCCAAATATATATTATCATATAAGTAAAAATATCTGACTCAATCACTCATTCTCTTAAAAATCATACAAATAGAAGATTATGATTAGATAATAGTGTAAAACTGTTTTATACTGACAGATATCAAAATTAATCTCATAGTTTAATTGCAAAATTTGATGTTTTATAAGAACTAATTTATATTTAGTATGTATTAGGGAAAGCTATAAAATTAAAATTATTTCAATAATTATTTATTTTTATAATTATATTTTTTATATAATCAATTATCTGATAATTAATTTATGTTTGGATACTTAGTATTTAGAGTTTAGGTTTGGATATTTCAGCTAAAAAGTTATTTTAAGATAATATATTTTATTTGAATTACATGAAAAAATTTACTTTTATATGGTAAAATTATTAAAAAGACTATAAAATGATTATTTATATCATATAACATTTGATACTTCGGGTTAATTCCTTAAAAATATAACAATTCTAAAACAATAAACTTCTATTTATAATAAAAAACTTCAAAATATTATTTATAATTATAAGTTATTTTTTAACTTAAAATTATTAGTTTTTAATTATAATCTATTAACTTTAATTTACCAAACATAATAGATTTTTAAAAAACAATTTTTTTTCTTAAAAAAGTTGTTTTTACAAGTTCCCAAGTAGAGGTGTTCAAATCCAATTTAATACAATCAAAACTGCTAAACCAATTCAATTCAAACCGAAAATCAATCAAAATCGCAAAAGTTTGGATTAGATTTGATCTTATTTTTTACAAACTGCTTGGATCAGATTGGATTTCGTATTGAATTTTCCAAACCGATCCGATCCAATCCAAATCGAATAATATTATCTAATATAATTTTTTATATTTAATTATGTACTTTTACTTATAATAATTTTAATTTATCACATAATTTTTTATATTTGTATGTCATTTTTATATCATATTATATATATTACATAAATTATTTTTATTTTTATTTTTATTGATTTATTTTATTAATTTAAATTATTTTTTATTTATAATATTCTATGCTTAATTTTTAATAAAAAATAAATTAAATTGATTCAATCCAAATTATTATATATTTTATTATTTAAATTAAATAAATTTTTTACTCAAAATCGATTCAAACCGCTTCACGAACACCCGAATTCCCGAACATAGTCAGAGGTAACACCTGTTCGTTGTAACACCAGACTAATAAGTACCTTTGAGTACCTAATAAATACTCGTACTAGGTGGCTACTCAATACGGATATGACAGCCACTTAAGTGTACGTATGCAGCGCAACTTCTCAAATAAGTAATAAGCAAAAACAAAACAAACTCGTTTCGTCTGCTGTAATTTTCAAAAAGGCACAAGGTATCTTTATATATTAGGTTTACTCATAATATCAATCTTTGTCCCACATAAAATTTATCTCTCTAAAATTTTAACTCACATTTTCTTTTTTTAAGGAATCAATGTTGCTTGCTTCCTACCCTTTGTGAGTAGTTTGATGCAAATTCTTTTCCAAAATATATACTAGATGAAACTAAATCAAATAGATTAAAGAGCATATTAGTTTTTTTTTTTCTCAATTATACAAAAGTTTAGGTGGACTTGGCATCACTAATAGTAGAGCTTGAAAAAATTCTTTAGGGGGCCAAAGAAGTTAGAAAAGTTAAGATAAGATAGATCAATCTATTAAGTAAGTAGTAAATTTTTTATTATTTTTTTCATTTCTACCAAATATATCTATATAATTCATGAACAGTTGATAAATTCTTCAATTCTGATTGTTGACGAGTGTTAAGAATAAATTGCTAAACAAGGCAGATTAATTTTCTCTTATTCATTAAAGTCTATAGGATAATATTTATCAATAATCATACAAATACTAGTGCATATTATATTAATTATGTAATTAAAATTATTTCAATAATTGATTATAAGTATAATTATTTTTTTATAATTAATTATTTGAAAATCAATTTTATATTTGGATAACTTAAAAGTAATTTTAAAGTAATATATTTTATTTGAATTGTATGAAAATAATTGCTTTTGTATAAAAAATTAATAAAAGGGGTATTATATAATTTTTTTATATTTTATAATAATGCTTAGTGTATTATGGTAAAAATATTATTATTGTAAAATAAGAAGCTTCTGCTTGTAATAAAAAGTTTTAAAGATCTACTTTCACTTGTAATTGGATTAATTTACACTTAAAAGCAAAAATTAAAGTTAACAAATCTATTATTTAATCAGTAAATTTGCTATTTAACTCTTATATTTATTTATTTATTATTAAAAAAATTTATTCTAAAATACTGCTTAATTGTGATATAATTTTTTTATTTTTTAAAAGAAGCCTATTAATATAAAATAGTATCGTTTATGTAAGGTGGCATTTTCAGACTTAAACATATTTATCAAATAAAACTTATATATATAAAAACATTTTTAAAAAAATTTGGGGAGCCATTTGAACTAAGATCTGTCATTGGAGATCGCCAATCAACAAAACTCTCATATCAGTAGTGAAATCAAATTCGTATCCTTATGAGATACAAGCATATTAAATTGGTAGATTTAATTAGTGAAGTTAATTTTGATAAATTGACTGTATAAAATTTTTTATATAGTCATCCAATTATGTTTGATTTACACAATAACTTTCTTAAAAGTCTCACATATAATAAGATTTGATTAATTAATAATATAAAGTATTTTTTTACTACAATGCATTAAAATAATCTCTTAACTAATAATAGAGCGTATTTAATTAATAAATAAATAGCGGATCAGATCGCGCGCATGGATGAGCTGGCTCAGTGTATACCCACTTTAGCTTCAATAAAAATTTATCCTAGGACTAAGCTAAGCTTAGATTGCAATCAAAAGAGAAAACATTGAGTTTAATTAGAGAATCAAATTGAAAAGAAGACGAATAAATGACATGTGAATCAAGTCGTAATTCTCGCTTCGGTTTAGCAGTGGCACGTGCTGGAGCCTTTCAGAATTTCAATTACCCATCCACGAATTCAAGATTACTGACGGGATATGATGTCCATAAGCACCTACTCATCTAATTTCTTTTTGAAAGCATTAGTTACCAACCACACATATCCATTAATGGGGAAACAAATTTCAGTGCCTTATTAAGATTTCAATCAGGATTGAGTCATGAATAGTAGTAGAGGAATGATGTTTACTACGATTTTTTTTCCCCCTTTTTTAAGTCATTGTATGAAACCATTTATAAGTGCTAATTAAACCCAAAAAAATGCTGGACAACAAAAAATTTTATCAGAATTTAGTTGTCAAAATAACATAATATGCCTATTTATTCTTAAATGAATAAGTAGAAGGTTATACCACTTTTTTTTAATCGATAACTACCATAAATTTTGTCAAAAAATTCTGACAATATTTTTCTGAACTGTGTAGCATTACTTTTAAAT
The DNA here is from genome assembly GCA_031439595.1 of Pterocarpus santalinus. NCBI lineage: Eukaryota > Viridiplantae > Streptophyta > Magnoliopsida > Fabales > Fabaceae > Pterocarpus > Pterocarpus santalinus. The sequence continues at coordinate 69,673,337 of CM062532.1, forward strand.
TAAACCTCATTAATCATTCAAACATTAAATAAGAATATTAAAAAAAATACATAAAGAAAAAGACAAAAAGAAAAGTTTAGTCTCATACTGACATACACCAACCGGTGTTTAGGTCACAAATCATATTTATCCCTAAAATGATGTTTACAAACTAAATACAAGAACATTTACGAATTAGCTTGTACCACAAAAGTTTCCTGCTAAATACCATGACTCATTATAATGTATATTCCATCGCATTAGTTTTTCCATTAAGTATTAGGTACATAACAATCATTGCACAGCAGTTTTCAAACGCCAAATTGCACAACACTATTAAGGATGACCAAACCCCTGCAAGTTGCCAATAATAGCGAGTAGCATAGCAATAGTTTTAGGGCTCCGGTTGCTTCCCTTGGGGCTGAGTTTGGACCTGAGGTGGAGGGGTGGGTGGCCCATATTGCTGTGGGTAGGCAAATGCTTGTCGACGACCCTTGGCCCTACCCAATAGATAACATGCCAAAGCCAATATCAAGATGAACAATATCAAGGGCAAAGATACCACCAGCACGAACCCCATTATTGTCAACTCCCAACTTTACCTTTTTGTTCCTTAATTGAATTTCTATTTATACCTACGCCATGCCACCTTCATTCCTCAGAACTAACATCTCACAACAATTAATGATGAAACATAGAGATACACATTTAATTATAGCATTCGATGATACTAGTCGTTCCCTTTATTTAAATAGAAAGCAGCATTGAACTGAAACAATATGGACTTACAGAGGAACTTTGTGGCAAAGATTAAAAAATATTTTTAAGAAAATAAATTTTGAATATCTACAAATAAGTTGATAATTTACAAATTACCTCAAACAGATGTAAATTGCTGGGGATTTATGAGAGTTAAAAATTGGAAGGTTGATGAAATGAAGGAAAGAAATTGCATTAGGAAATTGTTAATTGCGTACCTGTTTATTGGAGGAAGCACCGACTGCCACACTAGGATGGAAGAGGGAATGGGAAGGTGGGTGTAGCAGGCACTTAATTAACAAAGAATGCTTTGTATTTTAGAAGGAACGAGAGAATGGAAGGAAGAAAAAATAATAAAGAAAGATGCTATCTGATTAGGTGGATAAAGCTGGCATGGCATAACGTAAGTCAGAAGATAGGGAGCACGCAACCGCGTGTTGCAGGTGAGACGTATCAACACGCGTCACCATTGTGGTTGGACACGTGGAACGTATAACTCGATGTCTCGTTGTTTTAAGCCGTAAGTTATTTTTTTTTCATGGAAAATAATAATTTATTCATCATGAATCATGGTCATTGATACCCTGAACATGGGTTCGCTGTCAGGTTTGGATATTGGCTGATGAATTGATGATTGATTACAGGCAGATCAACTCTTACCTGCATAAAAGGTGATTTCGCCATTCATGCAACACGAGGCACACAACGTTGCAATTAACAATTTGTAAGGTACAGGTACTCAATCGGTCACCCAGTAAGTAAATATTTATTTTGAAAAATTTAATACACGTGCTAGGGGCTCTCGTCAAGAGGCTCCTTATTTTTTATATGAGAATTATGGGATAAAAATATTATAATATAAGATTATTTATATAAGAATTTAATTTAAATAAATTAATAATATAAAATAATTTTATATTATTAATATATACTAATTAAATGTGTAAAGCAGTCACTGCAAAGAGATGAACGTGAAAGGGAGAGAGGGTGTGTCAGCGGCGGAAAAGAAAACAAGAGGGTGGGTTAGAGTGGTCATCAAAATGACGGTGTAGGATAGTCTCATTTTTTTTTTTGTAGATACACTTATTATTTTATTAAAGGACAAAATTTAAATCAAATTTATTATATTTATTTCAACTAATTCTTAAATTATTTTGAAATAAGTAATTAAAAAATTTAAAGTATATATTTATCTCAAAAAAATACTTTTGTGTCATTCTTTGATTTAATAAATGGATTAAATGAATACAAAAAATTTGACCTAAGTTTTTTTCTTTATTAAAAACATCTCTATTTAATTAATTTTAATTTCTCATCACTACATACTTTAAGAAAAATACCCCTAAAATGCAAACTTATCTTAAATAGGATATTATATTTTCCTCCTTAAAATACCCCTGAAATCATATTGATTTTAAACTCAATTTTGATAGTTCAAATTTTATTTTTGATATAATACAAATCAATTTTTATTAAACTGAATTAAATTGATTTGATTAGTTTATGACCAAAAAATTTTAACTTTAAAATATTATGAATTAAAAGTAATTTAACCCATAAAAAGAAAAATGATAAATAAATAAATGAAAATAGAGTATAAATTTAATAATAAAAAATATTATATAGTATTAATCAATTTAAATTAAAGGTGTATTTGTTTGGAATTTTCTTAGGAAAAAATCAATTTTTTCATCAAAAAAAATTAATTTTGTATTTTTGAATAATTTTTTAAAAATAGTCAAAATTAAAAAAAAATAATTTTTAATTTTTTCAACTATATATAAAATTTAAGCTTCAAAATCATTTTTTTTTAAATTGAAACAAATGTTCCCTAAATTGAATGAGAATGGTTTTAAAAATTAAAATTAAAATTTGATCTAATCTAATCCAATCCAATATAGTGAACTTTAATCTTAGTTAAGGGTATTAAGAAAAATAAGAATTAGAAGCAAATAGACAAAAAAAAAAAATGAGCCAATAGGTTTTCAGGTATCTTATGTGATCTTGTTAGAGGCTCGTAGAGATAGTGCCCTTAGCCATAAAAAGAAAAAGGACAAAATGCTTAAGTAGTTTGATTTGTATTTTTTTTCTCCTGTAGTTTGATTTATAATTAATTAAATCATTTTTATTATTATATATACTTCAGTCGAATATGTAATTTGTATTAAACTTTCAGGGCATGTAAATTTGAACATGATATGAAAATATCCGATGACTTTATTAGCATTTATAACTCTCAAGAGCCAAGAACAATAGTTAGTTCGAATTTTGTTTTTTATATGATCAATTTTTGATGAATAAAACTTCAACTTTTAGTATGTATAAAGAGATTAAAAGATTACCAGTTTCTTATTATAAAAGATTAGAACTACAAAATTTTAAGTGTTTAACAATTTTATAGTAAATGGCATTTATTTTAGGAAGATAGCATTTTAAACTATTAAGAGGCTATTTTAATAAATTATCATGATTTTTATAATCAATTGGATGAGAATGGGTTTGAAAATTAAAGTTGAAATTTGATTTAATACAATATAATCTAATCCAATCCAATATAGTAAGAATTAGGAAAATAAGGAACATAAGAATTAGAAGCAAATACGAAGGAGTGTCAATTGATAGGAAAAAAAATAGAAAAATGAGCCAATAACTAGAAGTTTAAATTACTAGAATTTCAAATTACATTAACCAACAAATATTCAAATAAGAACAATTTATTGCTCAATGCTAATTAGCTCCAGGTTTGAGTAGACATTGTCTGTAGCTATGTCCTACACCATGGCATAGACCACACCATTTTAGTCTTTGCATCTCACGCATATCCATTTCGTTTACAAAACAGGTTGATCTTGGCTGACTTTTCATATTGCGCTTTAACTGGGGGTTAGGACGAATAACTGGACCATTATATGGTGGCCATGTACTTTGATTTCTTACGACCCGAAACTTCTTGTTGTACACTTTGCAAATATGCTCCATGCTATAAACACTATCGACATACACTTGCTAATCAATGTTCTGATTGGCAAAACATGCAATTACATGACGGCATGGGTAACAATTAGTTTGGAAATCGCCATAGTCACAATACCTTTAAATTAGATCAACACTGAATTCATCCCCATTCATTAGGTCTTGAACATGGAAAATTTGATTTTGCCTTGAAAACTGTGTGACACGAATATTACCAGCTGCTTGCTGAATTTCTCGCAACCGTATCGTGAGGGCATCCGAGAAAACAAATCCTACATCTCTTTGAGCAAGTGCCTCCCATCCTTTGGTTGCAAACAACTTAGCCAACTAAAAGTATGTTACTCGAACTAAGGCTGTAATGGGAAGATTGTGAGCGCCTTTTAACACAGAATTGATACATTCCACTAGGTTTGTGGTCATATGCCCATACCTATGTCCACCATCAAAAGCTTGAACCCACTTTTCTCGTGGGATTTGTCAAGCCAACTAGTATATACCTCACCATGTTGGTGTATCTGTCCATAATGATAATTAAATTCACGCTCCATCCTCGAATACCCTGCAAAATAGAATCTAGTCAATAGATATTAAAAAAAAAATGCATCAATACAAACAGAATATAAGTTACCTATACTCACAACAAGTCAATGCAAGTATGGCTTCTTAAATCTTCTTAAAAAGTTGGCTGCAATATGTCTAGTGCAGTACAAGTGAAATGCTCTCAAAAGTTCCCACTGATCTTGGCTCTGTCTTATTGCTGCTTTGATTGACTCATGCCGATTAGAAATAATGTCAACCCTATCCTCGATCACTACATATCTGTGTAAATGGCTTAGGAAAAAAGACCATGCATTTGCGATCTCATCCTCGACAATTGCAAAAGCAATAGCCAATATGTTTTGGTTGTCATCCTGTGCAATTGCAATCAATAAAACCCCTTTGTATTGCCTATATAAATGCGTCCTATCAACTTGTACTAATGGTTTGTAGTATCTGAAAGCTCTTCTGTAAGGACCAAAAGTCCAAAATACCCACTTAAATATTCGGGTGTTTGGCACCCGCTCAGTTTTATGGTAGGCCGGCACAACTTTGAACTCAACACGTGCATGTCGATCAAAATAACACATTATTCTTAGCCATTTGGGTAATTCTTTATACGAACCTTCCTAACTACCATAAACTCTTTCGATTGCTTTTTGCTTCGCTATCCATGCTTTCCGATATGTTGTCAAGTATCCATATCGATTGTGGATCTCTGCAATCACATTCTTTACTTTTAAAGATGGGTCAACTCTTACCATGGGTTCTATATATTGTGTAATCATATCAAAATCCAATTTGGTGTGATCCTGAGAAAGCATTCTTGAAGTGCACGTGTGCGGGCTATTGTATTTCCTGACCTCCCAAATGTCTTGATTCTTTTTAAAACTAACCCTAATAAGCCATTGACACCTGGGGCCAAAGTTTTTGCACTTACAATAAAAGGTCAATGGTTCTGACTCATGCACTTTGTAATCCACTAATCTAGATATGTTGTAGTTCTTAACTACTCAGACTATAGCCTCCTGATTGCTAAATATCATTTCAACATGAAATTCACCATTAGCAGTATAACCACCAACCATATTTGTATACTTTAAAAACTCAGGAGCATGCGTAGCCTCAAGATGTAAAGCTCACATGAAAGGTGGAGTATCCGCTCCATGTTGAGTTGCTATTGCTGTGTTTGGTCTACCCTCGTCATCGATATCATCACCGCCACTTTCATGCTTTACTTCAGAGTATTCGGCATCACGTTCACCTTCATTGTTGTCAACCATGCACTTTGCACCTCTTACTGAAAATGGGCTAGGCTCAGCTTCACATTGATGCTAGATTAAAAAGAATTAAGTAAGTAAATTAACACATATATATATATATATATATATATATATATATATATATATATATATATATATATATATATATATCAACATAAAACTTAATTTAATTAAAGATAAATAATTAATTAAAATAATAAATTAATATTAGATAACTAATCATATTGAGATATTATCATGTTGAGAAAATTCTGAAAAAAAAATACTTTAACATTTATATATATTCTAATAATTATGTTAAATAAGATTATTATACATAAATAATTAAATTATTAAGTAAGGTTTTGTTAATAATATATCACATGACTTACTAGATATGCAGTGGGAGCAGTGCTGTAGTCATACTATCTAGTTGGATAAGAACTGGTACCAGTTTAAGCAACATGATAGTGAAATAAAAATTATTGAAAAATATTAACTAAAGTAACACAAGTTTATAGAATTAACATAAAAATGTAATTGAATGATAAACATAAAAATTAAATTAAATTAAATTAAAGGTAAACAATTAATTAAAATGATACACTAAATTTTCAATTTTAACGTGAAATTAACATATTTAATTCAATTACTCTCATTTAACTGGTAAATTAGACTTACTGGATATGAACTTGGAACAATGTTCTAGTCATGCAATCTAGCTGGATAAGAACTGGTAACGGTTTAAGCAACATGGTACTGAAATAAAAATTATTAAAAGGTATTACCTAAAATAATACAGATATTATATTGATCAAGATAGAAAGTTAATTCCACAAAACTATTAATGAGATTACTACATAATTAATTAATAAATTACACCATAATAAAGAAATTATTTACATTGCTAACTTTGAAATAAAAAATTTAATAAATTATTCTATGACTCACTTAATATGAACAGGGGACAGTGTCTTCGTATCACCTAGCGAGATATGCACTTTGAACATTTTCACTATAATACAGACTTGCTTGACCAACTTCAGCAGCAATTTCTTCAAAATCGACGTATAGTTCAATGACAGTAATATGCTACAAATATTGCCTATACATTCTAAATATTATTTGCATCTATATGTCGCTGCTTATTTTAATTGGTTGAAACTATATTTTGTCGTCGAGATTTGAGATTGGACACCGATATCTAATTCTTACCACTCTCTTAAGAGTGTTAGTATTTATGCCTTGACAAATAATAGCATTTAGTTCCTCAAACGATATGTTTGAGGAACGAAAATGATATGCTGCTTGTCAAACATAAATATCATACATTTCTCTGTATTTTTAATAACAAAGCCATTAAAATATATAATAACAATAATATTTCCACTGTTATCCATAATTTTCTCTCACTTATATTAATTCATTCTAATTTCGAAGGAAGCAGAGCAAGAAGGGGAGCCAAAAAAATGGAGAAAAAGATAATAATAACAATGAAGAAACAAAAGATAACAAGAATGTAAACATAATCTATGATAACTCGTATAAGCTTCGATGGAAAGGGGATATATATATAAAACTGAAATTAGCTGAGAGTCATTATTGCTTTCGACCGTTGAAATTTTGAATGTTGGAAATCAGTCAGGATTCGCTATGCTGCAAATAGGAAATATAAATAATTTTTTTTTTTTCATGTTCCCACATGCAGGGAGGCGAAATGTCTAACATAAATGGTGTCTCGCATTTTGCCCCCCCTTACATAGAATTTCATGGAGAAAATATATTTCAATTGGTCTTATTTCTACCTAGGGTGGGGCGAATTGTGTAACAACCAACTCCCCATCACAGTGAATTCTCTCTGCTCTTTCCCATATCATGGTAATAAAATTCAGAAGCCAATATTACTATTATAATCTCCATTTAAGTCCATATTCAAATAATGGAGCCTCATCAAGAATAATACACGTGTTTCAAAAATATCCAATTATTATCTCAATTATATATTAATATTAATTCCCATTAGAAAAATATTATTTATATTTATTTTTTGGACTTATTGTGAATGCAAAATACGAAAGAAAGAAAGACATAAAAATAATGGATGTTTAAAAAGAAAAAATTAATGAACATCAAAGTGATAAATATTTAAGTTTAGCTACAATCTTTATCTCATTATTTTAGCCCTTTCCATTGAGCGTTATCATTGACAAAGCTTGAGCCCTTTAGACAACATTTAAGCTAAGTCCAAAAAACCAGACAACATCTAAACTTGCCAACATTAAGCCAAGAAAATCACCTCCCCCGTATCAATCCACTTAATATGTTGATATCTTGTATTATTTAACCACTTTGATAACTTTCTGTAAAATGCAACTTTATCAGTTCAAGGATCAGATTTTATGTGATACTATCACTTATTAATTTACTATCACATACTAAATTGAAGATAAATCAGGATGAAGTATCAATCAATTTTGAACTTCAATAAAGGTTTTATGAACCTTATCTAAGTCATGAAAACTTCAGATCCAACAAAATTCAGTGTTTATACAGCAAAATGGGATATTTGCGTAAAAAATTGCTTTTTGTTTCCCCACCATGTATCCACTTGCTAAATGACGTAACGAAGAACAAACATAATGGTGGAACTAATTTTCCATCTAACCACTTTGATTTTGCCGCAATTACATATAACAATTCTTGCCCTATGTGTATGTAACATTACAAGGATAAAATCCGCTGCGAGGATTTTGATACACGGAGATAGAGCACTTCTTGATCTTTAGAGCATGAGCAGCTATACAATATAAAACAGCCCAAGGAATGGAGCACTGCTTTTGCTAAATGCAAAATGCTATGAGTTGTATGGCGCTGAGGTGGGGATCTTGCGTGAACCAGTTCCTTCATTTGTGCCAACGGGTTTGTTGGATAACCTTCGCTTGTACCGTTTGAGAACAGACGCCAAGTTTTCCTTCCCTTTTGGGAAAGCCACATCACCGGCTGCAGTTCCCGTTCGTCCTTTCCTACAAGAGATCGCCATCTCGACATCCTTGATTAGGTCGAGCAACGTTGAAGCTGTTGTGCATTTTCCCCGGCCTGGTTTTGCAGTTGGGGGCAGCATCATCCCATTAGAAAGAGGGGGGCTCGACCTTTGCTGATGTGTCATGGGAACTTGAAGGCAAAAGCATGGGGCCGAAGGACTGCGAGGCTTAGAAAATGCGGGATCAATAACACCCTGTTCATAAAGGCCCCACAAAAAAGATGAAGTTAGTGAAATGGAGAAATCTAAAGGTAACAGTGAAGACATGAAAAGAAAATGCTAAAAGCTGGTAGCACTGCCGGGAGATGAGGGCATGCAAAGAACACCCATATTATAATGTCTGCTAGGGTAGGCTGGTCTACATTGACGAGTGATAAATGCATAACATGTAGAAGCAATTTCTCCGTGTGATTGATCAACAACAGTGGAATACCATTTAAGAATAATACAAACAATATATGCGTTTCTTTCTTTCTTTTTTTCCTCTTTCTTTTTTTTTTTTTTTTTTTGGGGGGGGGGGGGTTCTGTGTGTGAAACGGGCAGCACCCCAACGACTAGTATCCAACTTTAAATGTGAATGAAGAAAGCAGCTGAAATATAGAGATTCTGATTACTTAAGAAGAGACAGCAAACTCGGCAAGGCATTTACCTGAAGGCGATTGAGAACGTAGGTGTATTTTCCCCAAAGCTCTGGTCGGCTTTCCATAAGTGAGAGATCAAGAATACGGTGGATACACCATACCCCAAAGCTTATTATTAATCCTGATCTCCATATACATCCCTCCCCACAGTTAGGAACCGAGTACACCAACAAACTAGAGGAATTTGCCTCGTTATTCTTCACTGAAGCACCAGATTTCCTATCAGAAGAAAAATAATGAGTTTCACCCACATGGTTGGCCTGATTCATTTCTCTAGTCTCAACTTCATAAACAAATTTCTCCCTTGCAGCTACACGATCAATCAGATCCTCATCAATTCCATCATTCTGTCTAAACAACCAATCAGACGCCTCCAATTTTAAGAGGCACACAATGCAACGCCTAAAAGACTGAAGAAGTTTCCCCTCTACATCCACAAATGTAGTAGTCTCTTGAGCAATTGCATTAGGCCTACTTCCGCCTTCCATTGCAACATTATGAATTTTATCAGCTACACCAAACTGCTCAAAAGGCTGTCTAGACCAGAGGGATGCAGTATCAAAACCAGAACTCAACTGTGAAGAGAGTGCCACTGTATAAACTTTTGATGGAGACAGTGCATCAAAGGCCAAAGGAGCTCCTGCTCTTGATCCAGAATTTGAATATAGTGATGGTTCATAAGATGTCCTGCTTGCAGAAGATCCATATCCAACAGAACCATCCCACGGAACATTCTTATCAGATACATAACCAGCCTTGTGGGGGATGGCGTATCCCGAAATGTCCGGCAAACTGTGGTACTGCTTAGTAGTAACCGAACTGACTGTGTTCTCTGAAGGTCCAGAAGAGCAAAAATCATAATAGGCCCTCTCATATTGCGATTGGCGATTTCTAGAGGCAGCTACGTTTTGGAACCCTGGGGGTTGGCCTACACCTAAACCATTATGCAACTTTTTCCTCAAAGCAAATGCAAGTGAATCCCTGCCATTTGTATTACCTATGGAGGCTTTCAGTGGTGACAATTCCATCGGACTATTTAAGTTATCTGAATTTCTGCCTTTACCAGCCCGGTTAAGATAGGATGCAGCTTGATAGCCATGAATGGTTGCCGGCTGATAATCCCAAGCCTCAGACGATGGCAAACTACGCACACTCGAATAGCGCCTCCCACCAGAATCAAGGAGATTGTGGCTAGAGTTCTGTACATATGCATCTAATAACTGGATGGGATTTGCATGCATTGAGGAAGAACTCCTTTGAAGACCATATGAAGACTCCAAATTACTTTGCATCCTAGGCTGCTTGTAAGTGTCATATGGACCTGAGTTGAGTAAAGTGTCAGAACCTCTACTTCCAACAGATACTAAATAGTCAGAATATTCATTTCCACATGAATCCATGCTCTGCAAGAAACCAGTGAGTCTTGAATCTGATCCCACTCCTAGCAAAACATCAAGTTTCTTGGCCTTTGCTTCTGGGGTTGCTTGCCCGTGAAAATCATAAAGTTGCCCCCAGAATTCATCAAGAATAGCAGCTAGCTGACGCCTCGCAGCACGCCCTAAGCCTGCTAATCTTGAAAGACTTCCAATGCTATTCCCACCTTCATCGCTCTTCCCACTAAGACTCCTGAATGACGCAGGGCCATCTGATGTTGAAGATGGGGTACTTGCTGAGACCACTTTGGATGATTCTTCAGTTTCCCATGAGTCTCCATCATCATCATCCCTTTCAGCATTTGAATCTCCCTCAACTTCCTTCTCAACTGGGGCACTAGTTTCCATTTGCATAGTTTTGGTGTCTTCCATTCTAGAATCAGAAGTCTCATTAATTACAGTTGATACTGCCTCTGACTCTGATGTGGAAGCTGATTCCTTAGCAAGAGATGTAGGGGAACAAGAAAATGGCGTAATAGAATGACTCTCCCTTACAGCAGTCACATTGGGATCAGGCTCCATTATAGTTTCAGGCAGATTTGGATGGAAACCTGCAACTGATACATCTGAGTAATCTGAGGTCCTTGCTGGAGCTGGCGGTGGCTCCTTCAACTGAGCAGATACATCTCCATGATACCTTGCTCCAGATAAATATGATTCTTCACCATCAACTGTTGGATTTGGCAGAGTCTCTGGCATATCCCATTTCCATGCCTGAGCATCTAATTGGACACCGGCAGATCTTAAAGGTGTGGCAGCTAACCAAATCATGAAACATAATGATACAAAAGCAGTGGTAAGAAGAACAAAATATGAGAAAGACACACCACTCCCCACATTCCATCTCAAATCACCCACCCAATCACTACTGCCAAATATCATTTCTACCACAAAGACAATATTCAAGCCAAGCATCGCAATGAATATGATCAGTGCCAAAAGTTCCACAAACTGAGAGATCTTTTGTACACCCATTATTGATCTAGACATAGCAACTCGAAAAAGGGGGATCACAGCAGATGGAAGTTGCAGAGCTACCAAAACCTGAGTGAATATAAGTAGCCAATACATCCCTTCAGCTCCTGAACTCCAAACACAATAAAGGGCAGGCAGAACAGCAATCACTCTAATTGTAGCATAATGAAGCCAACCTGGAATATCCAATTTTAAGAAACCATGCACCACTACTTCTCCACCTAATCCCCAAGTTAATGCTGTGGTTTGGTTTGCAAGAAACAAAATGAGCAAAACAACAAGCAGAGCTGCTGGGCTACGTAACACCTGCAACAAGAATATTCGAATTATAATTGTTAAGAATGTGTATGTAACAGAATGCTGTAAGTAAATATTCTGAAGCAAACCAATTATAGAGTAAAAGAGACCTGCTCCATTGGTGATAATGCATCCTGAAAAGTAAGCAAAACAAGGCCCGGAATGTAGAACTCATTTGCTGAGGTGCTCATCACTGCATTATTTACCAAATAAAGAGCACTGAAGACACATAAGATGGCCCAAAAATGGTTATGACACAAGGCATCCTTAGCAATGTTTGTTGGTCCCTGATGCCACTGCAAAAAAGCAAATGAAAATTCTGATCAACAAAACTCAAAACTGCTACCAGTATGACGTAGAATATGATTGCAATATTTCCCCCCAAGGTGCACACAAATCACATAAACACAACTTCCTTAAGAAAGCTCTACTTTGACCAGGGGACTGGGATATGGCTTATAACTTATAAGAAACCTATTGGGGAACTACAGCTAAACTCTGAAATGCATACACAGTACCTACAGAAGACCAATGCTTTGCAAATTAGTAAAACACTTTTTTTTTATTCCCAATTAAAGTGTACAAAGCAATAACTTCATTTTATACCTTCCTTATCTAAGACATCAATGATGAACATCCTCATAATAAGGTCAATGATAAGGATGGATCAAAATGTACAATAAAACAATCTGCTCAAAACCCTCTGTAAAGAGGCTCCCATGTAAATAACCTTGTTTGCATGAATCATCAGCTCCCATAGCAACATTATTGAAGAGAAACTATCAGTTAATGTGCCTATTGTTAGAAATGGGCCCCCCTGTCCAGAATTAGATCATGGGTACTAATCCAAAAAATTAAAGTCAATTGACGAGTTTATCAGTGAATGATACTTCTAGCGCAAGAACAATATCTAGTGGTAAAGAACGCTAATTTTGTTTTGTGCATGAAATCACATTTTAGGCCAATTCCTGCTTCATGACTGCCAATGAGCCAACTTCCAAGCATGTAAAATCAAAGTATCAATCTAAAACACTAGCATAGTTGCCCTTATTTCCCTTCATGAGGGCACTTGCAAACCTTAAGTGGCAGGAACTTAAAACGAAATAAGCAATTAATGAAACCATACATGAGACAACCAAAAGAACACCACAATTTGCTTATGCAGCTTGAGACAAGAGCACTCAAAGCACGTTTTGGTTTTGACCATTCAAATTAGCAAATGTTCAAATTTTGACCATATAATATTCAAAACTTCATTAGATAACACGATGATCTGATTATGTAACAGTTGTGAGACAGTAAAAAATGACTCAAAATGCAAGTATTTTGTCACAGGCATACAAAACCAAGTTAAATTAATGACAAGCACTGCTCAAAGTCCTTCTCTCCTTAAGCATAAGATTTATTAAAGATACGAAACCTCCAGCAGTGAGGCAACAGTCCATGCAGGCCTACTAACATATTGCAAGAGGCAGACATTTCATATTCATGAATAAGCAGAACAAGAGGTGCAAATATATCCAGAAGCACGCAAAAACAAGAGTAAATAACACCTGTACAACCGAGGAATGAAGGTAAAAGTTGTGAGGTACAAGAGTTGCTCCCAAAAGACTCATTAGCACAAGTGCACTCTCCCCACTCAACTTTGTTAGTAATCCATTCATGGATAACGGAATTTCTGGTCGATTGATAAGTACTCCAAGTACAAAAGAAAGCAATACAAATCCTGCCACAAACTGGGCTACGATCTTTGCCTTCTCTATGTCCTGTACAAAGCAAAAATAATAAGTATAGTGTTGATCAACGAAGGTTGGTGAATACACATGGAATAATACTTACAAGGAGGACAGCAAGAAGTAGATGGAAAACAGCACCAGTGGCAGTTAAAAGGACACAAGTGAACAAGTCCCACCCAAAAATGAGATTTAATCCTTGTGCCATGCCCAAGATCTTGCAAAACAGGTAAAAAATAGCTTCAAGTCAAAACAAGTTTGATAATGTCTATAACAGATTGAACACATGTAAATCAAATTCACTGCTGACAAGCCAGCCAAATCATGAAGGTTAATCAAGAGTAAGAATATTACCATGTTAAGGTCTAGCATAATCACTGAAAGTTCTGCTTGAATTCCAAGGAGCATGCATGTCCATGTATCATACTCATCGCTGCAAATCTTTTGAGGAAAGGAAGCGAAGTTAGTCTACATAAAATATACAGTAATTGTCTGCATAATCTGAGCTTGCTCAAGTAAGCATGCATGTGTGAGCTTGCTCATGTAAAGTTTGTTTTGGAGGAGGTGGAAACTAAAAAGAATCGGTGGAGGAAACACATTATCTTTTTTGGGTTCATTTCCTTTTGATAAGTCACTTCTTTTCAACAACCTTCCATCTTTAAATTTCCTATTGTGCAACCACATATTTGACAGGGGGTAAAAAGCAAGGTGTTACACTAAAAAGCACAAAACAAAACTAGTAAATTGTTCAAAAATCAAATAGAATAGTAATCCATTTTGGGATAAAAAGCAGTGCAGTGTGCAGAAGCTTTTCAAATATAAAAACGGTACTACATCCCAGTATAATTGTGTAAATCCCCAAAGTGGAAGACAGGATACCTGAGCAAGATCTTTTCCTGTGATTACACCAATCCTTGCAGATAGGTACTGACAGAAGATAGCAGCAAAATTGAAAATAAGCATAAAAGCCGACAGATCAAACCCAAGCCGCGCACCACCTTCAACAGTTGCCACCCACTTTCCAGGGTCAACATATCCTATCGAAATCAAAAGTACAGGTATGATGGCAGGAAGTGACCGGTGAAGGAAGCCAGGCTGGTGGTTATTACTCAATGTCTCTGCTTCCATTTTACTCTTTGATATTGTACCACCAACAATAAGGCTACTGGAAAAAGATGATACTCAGAGGAACACTTTGAAGTAGCTAAAACTCTCAATGAGCCTTGGATAATTATATAACCGCAACTTTTCCACATTCATACCACCAAAAGATTTCATCTATTACATGGCAATCATCAATGTGTTAGCCGCTTCACATATAAACTACAACTAGCCAGCTGACAGAAGGACTTGCAAACAATTAACCACATAGAATATCTGTGTATGCCAGCCGCCAGCCTCCAGCCTATAATATTCAACCATTAACTCTAATCATCGGATACAAATCTTATGTTCTCGATCAAGTCAACCCAAATACCTTCACAAAAATATTTTTACAACACCCCAACGAACTATTTCATTCATCTCCTCAACATGACTGAAAGTCAATCCAATTCACGCCAAACGTCACAAAAAAAGGATCCCCTACCAAATCCAATCACTTGCTCCTCAAACTTCTTGAATCCTGCATCAAATTGATTAAACTAACAACATTAGTACCGTAATTAAAAAAATAAAATAAAAAAAAAGACAACAGAACAGGTAAAGTAGAGGATACACACATCACTGAGGAAAACATCATCACCACGATTAGGTTACAGTCAAGGCTCAAAAAATGCAACTCACAAAATAGCGGTAATGCGCTTTGACCCCAAGCAAGTAGTAACCAAAAACAAAAAAGGACACAACCAAATCTATATGCAGGATTTGCCCCCAAATAAGAAACCGCCTTAACAATTCTGAGACTCAGAGCAACAAATCTCACAGCATCCAAGCAAAGTAAAAGCAATTAAAAACAAAAATTAGATCATCGTACAGAATCACAGAACATAAATTCAGCTCAAAAAAATTTTAAAAAATAATGAAAAAGGAAAAAGGAAAAAGGAAGTTGAAGAAAAAAAAAGAGAGAGAGGGTAAAACCCTACAGTGGAAAAGCTGAATTAAAAAAAGATAACAGAAGGAAACGAAAACGTTGGCGTGGATCTGATGCAGCAGGTGGAAGAAGAAGAAGAAGAAGGACGGAAACATTTGCACGAATTTCAAGGCCGATGATTGATGATGACGAGAGGCTTTACATCAGCGAATAGAGTTAGGGTTCTGAAGGAAGAAAGTCTTGTACCTTGTTCTCTGCTTCTCTTCTTTTCTTCCACTCTCTCTCTGCGAAGTAGATCTCACACACTCCTACACCACCATCACCATCCGTAAGAAGATAGATGATTATTATAATTATTTATTATTATAATTCTTGCTATTGTTAATATATATAATGCAACATTATTTATGCGTAGGACATGATGAGAGAGAAAGAGGGAGACTTTCTGGGAGAAGCAAAGAAAGAAAAGTTGCAAAAGGAAATTATTGGGTGGGGCTTCAAGGCCATATTGAAGAGAGAGAAAGTGATCCAAAAGAGGCTACAAAGCTCTATTAAAAAAAAAAAAAGAAGAGAGAGTTCTCGTGTTGATGGCTTTTTTTTCAGATTAATTTTGATTAAAATTTTTAAATAATAAATAATTTATTCAAATATTTTTATTAATATAATGATAATTTATAATTAAATATTTATATAAATATTTTTATATCAATAATACATTAAAATTAATTTTTTTTTATTTATATCATTTTCCATCTTCTTGACCTATAAAAATAAATAAAATAATCAAATTTTGCTAATTTCTTCCCTTTTCTTTTTGTATTGATGAAAATTAATAATCTCTATTACGTCATAATTTGACAAAAATGTCATATTATTTATTATTCAGGATATTATTTTAATTTATCATTTATTTTAATAAAAATAAATCCAAAATTTTTTCTCTTTTCTAAAAAATACTTTTTGGATTTATTTTTATTATAATAAATAATAACTTATAATAATACTCCTAAAATTAAAATTATTTAATAAATAAAAAATAATATTTTAATCAAATCATAATACGATAAAAATTGCTAATTTTCACTAACATAAAAAAAGAAAAGGGCGAAGTTGGCAAAACCCAAAATAATTATATTAATCTTTTATATATACAGTCTCTGGTCAGTTTCGTTCTTGTGGTTTCTCCATTGGTCTTCTTCTTACATCTTTGCTGAATTTGATGGCAATTTAAGACCTAGCATCTGCAGCCTTGTCAGACTGTGTCAAGCAAATCTATGTAATGTCTACATGTAATAAATAGCAATCTATTTGTGGATTTATGTAACCTATACCCTTGATTACGGATGCATTTGATTTAAATTTTGGTAGAATTACGATTAAAATAATTAAGATCAAAAAATGATTTTAAATGAATTGATTTCGAAAGAATTTATTTATGTTTAGCAATGATATTAAAAAGTGGGTTTGTGAGAAATAGCTAAGTTTAAAAATGATAAAATAAAATTATTTTTTAATATAATTACCAAAAAGGGTTGTGAAAATTTGTCTTTTTGTGTTTGCCCAATGTAAAAATGGGTACAGAGGTAATTTGCCCGTTTGTGTTTGAACAACGCAAAAGTAAAAGCTATTACTACCACCTCTAATAGAAATCAATTCTAATAAACACACATCAATTTTTACCAAAGTTAAAAACAAGCCAAACAAGATCAATTCTATCTAATTTGATTTTAAGCAATGCCAACTGACATATAGAGTCAATCCAAACAAGCACTACATTGTTAAGAATTGTCTATTTTATCTGTACTTTTATAAAATTCGTTTTTTTTTCTTAATTTTTACCACTATGAGCAATCTCTCAACTGGAAATGCTCTTTATGTTGGGGTTTTATCGTAAATACGTTTTATATTTGTATTGTATTTATACATGGTTAACTTAAAAATGTTGGTTATAGACTTATATGCTGTGTTTAGATCAATTGTAAAATTAAAATTATTTCATTAAGTAATTATAGGTATAATTTATTTTTTTTATAATTGATTATATAAAAATTAATTTTATATTTAAATGTATTAATTTACAAGTAATTTTAAAATAGTATATTTTATTTGAATTGCATGAAAAATTTGCTTTTGTATGATAAATTATTAAAAAGAGTGTATAATAATTTTTTGTATTATATAATATATTTGATACTTAGTGTTAATTTAGTATAAGTATCATATTTCTGAATTAATCAGCTTTGTTTATAATTAAAATTTTCAAAAATAATACTTTTTGAAAAAATCGTTTTTAATATAAACAAAATAAACTGAAGATTATAGTTAATTGTATCTATGTTTACCAAATATATTAGATTATACTATAAGCAATTTTTTAAGGAAAAAACTATTTTTAAGAAATAAGCAGATTTATCAAACATGCTAATACTGCCTAAAAAACTGAAAAGGCACTTAAACCTAGTTGTACTCAAGTAGTCATGGGTGCGACTTTCTAATGTAATAAGGTTATATGGAAAGAAAATATACATACAGACCCTTAACATAATTTCTTAATTTTTTTTATCTTTTTGATTAACTGAGTTAAGATTTAGTTAATTAAAAAACAGTCATCTATTTAACTAACCTCGACCTAGGAGTTTAAATTTTGTAACAAAATAGATTAAAAAAAACACGTAAGTTATCTGTCAGGGTACGTTTATTTGTGTGTGTGTGTGTGTGTTTTTTTTTTAACAAAAGACATTTAAAAAAAATCTGAAATTTGTGTAACTTGTTAAAATAAATCTATTTTTTTTTAAAGTAAAATCAGAGAATAATTATTTAAAAAAATAAAAAGCTATTTATACTTTTACTTCCATTTCTACTTTGCATCTTAAAAATACTTTTTTAAGAAATTTATTCGAACACATCTTTAATTTGTAACATTAACAAGTTAAAATTGATTCTTCAAGCTAACATCCAAACACGTATTTGTAATTTTACATTAGGATAGAAGTGAAAATTAGATTGGATAAAACCCAAGTCTACAACGTATCGTAGAGGTAACTATGATTACGATCAATGGCGTCACAGAGAGTTGAATAAAGACGCCAAAAATAATGAATTATTTTTCAGGAAACCGATTGAGGGAGTACAACCACACCAATGGCGTCGAAACAACACAGTGTTGGCCAGCTAGCTAAGCAGGTAGATTGCTACATGGTAAACAAGTCTTGACTTGTAGATAGCTGAAAACAGGCAACAGCTGTTATTTTGGGCCGCAAAAAAATTGTTATTCTTGTTTGATTGAACTTATTCAACCAAAAGTCCAAAGAGTTTAATCGGTATATATTGATAATATAAAATAGTTTTATACTATTAATCAATAGAAATAGAGGAAAGTGAGAAATTATAGTAAGTCTTTCTTTATAATGGATGGTTATTTATATGAGTTGGCACGTTCTACTATTTCTATTAGCTAACAGTATAAAATTATTTTACACTGTTGATACATTTAAATTAAATTCAAACATTAAACATGCAAACTATCCATAATTGTGTCACTAATGATGGTTTGGAAAAGAGCACGAGATGATTAAGTGGATAGCAGAATTGGCCCATTAATCATGCTGGTTATTAAATGATTGTATAAAAAAATATATTAATAATAAGAGTAAAAAACAAAAACTATGAGGTATTGAGATATGATACTTAACCCTACTCTTTATCAAAATATGCAACTTGCCCCATCCTCTCAAACTACCGTAACGGATGAAATGAGACACTTAACTTTAGTTATCTTTTATTAATGTTACTCGAAAAAGAAAAAAAACTAACTAATCATTGTGTTCTTTTTGTACCATTGGAAGCCTGATCTCACTTCCTTCTTCAGTGTGTAGTAGAGGAGAATCGACAGAGATGACCGTGGCTCCCTTTTGATTTGAAGCTGATTTCAGTAAAGATTCACTCCCTTTGATTTTTGTTGAAGACGCATCCATCTATTTCCCCCATTTTGTCGAAGTCCCATCCATCTATTTTTCCCATCGAAGACCCACCCACTGGTTTCTGGTTGATTTTCAATCCTATCAATGACTCTACCATAAACTACATTTTTGTGGATCCTACCAACCAATCTTCATTTTATCTTTAAAAGAATGCAAGGGTAACGAGATCTCAGCACTAAATGAAGATATCAGAAGCCACCTCTCATCTCATTCATGCTCACACCTGGTGGTTACTAAAATTTGTGATCTGAAAATTTAGAATCTAATTGCTTCCCTCATAACAAACTCACACAATTTATTTCTCTCTCTTTGAGTCACGCTCTCTGTAACCCATGGCACTTATTTTTTCTGTCTATTATGATGTATCTATAAATAGTTGTACACTCATGAAGTAACGCAAGTTGTTGATTCCAGTATTTGTGAATTTCATTAAGTTTTCTTTGAATGTTCATTGAATTGAATGCCTAATGCACAATCATGTTGCTCATTATAGTCAACTAAAATTGTTTGAATTACTTGCTGGTGGAGTGGACCAGTTGCTTATCTAACAACTAATTAGGAAATCATCAACTTTTGAATAATGATATAAGATATAGATAGTGCCATTAATGGATTCTGCATTTTGTGTTTGTTTTCCTTACTAGATTATGCTTTTTAGTCCTATTTTGTGGTTTCCACGGCATAAAAAAGAGAAGCTTTTGAGCTTCAATAAGAAAACAATCTTTTTAACTGTTGTGGGTTGTAGGCCTTGAGCAGAGGATGCAAGGAAGATGGATTGCAGTGGGGTGCGGTAAGTGCAAGTGGATGAGAAAGATGAAAGCCACAATTTTGTCCATTAGATGAGCAACGTGGAAGTTGAGATACTGTTATCTTAAACATATGAGATGGGTTACTTGCCAAGTTACCAGTCGTTAACTCTTTAATGGCGGTCTGAAAGAGTTGGGCGGACTGCATATTTTGCAGAAAAATGGGGTTAAGTGTCATATTTCAATACCTCAAGGGGTGTTTTTGTTTTTTATCCTAATAATAAATTCAAGTCTTAATAAATGTGCTAGTAATTCACAACATACGTAAGATATTTTAACAAATCCCACGAAAATGAAACATCGAAAATTCAAAAACCACTTTCTATTCTTGTTTATGTGTTTATTTTTTTCATTTATTTCAACAAAAGAACGCCCGAATTAACTACTTTGAATTTTAGAATATAAAATTTGATTTCTTGTGATTAAAGATTAAACATGTATAATATCTGAAAAATAATAATAAGCATTTTCTTGTCATTTATGGATAGGTGTAATTATTAAATTGATAAATAATATATTTAACGTATAAATGATTGATTTTTACTATGCATAGAAATAAAAATAAATTTAATAAAAATATTAAATAATAACCTCTTTATTTAAAAATTAAATAATATTTTACATTAATCAACCTAAAAAAAATTTGAATTTGAGTTGCCTTAACCAAAATTACACAGTTAGTTGAATTATTAAGGTCAAGATGTTGCGGTTGACCATTTTGATGCGTCTACTTCTACCTCATTTGTGATCGATTACCCATTTCCTCTAGCAAAATATAATCTTACATATACATCGGTTCTAGCTGATGACTTTTTCGTCTTTCACAATGATATTGGTAAATTAATTTCTGATCCACTACTTTTACGCTCAAAAGAATTATGTATTACGTACTCCTTTCTGTCATTTTTATATGTCATTTGAGAAAAAAATTTATTTTTTATTTTATTAGTCATTTTTATATATTAATAAAAAAATTGATTATTGATATTTTAATTTGAGTATTTACATAATTTTGAGCACAGTACTAATTAATACATATAGTGAAACATTAATAAAATAAGTTAACTAGGTATAAAAAAAATTGAGTAAGGGTATTTTGATTAAAATGTTTCATGATTAAATCTTGATTTTAGGTTTATTAATTATTGTGCATATGATTCAAATGACAAACAAAAAGAACCGAGAGTAATAATTAAAAATTTTAATTACATTACTAGCAAATATGTTTAT
The DNA here is from genome assembly GCA_031439595.1 of Pterocarpus santalinus. NCBI lineage: Eukaryota > Viridiplantae > Streptophyta > Magnoliopsida > Fabales > Fabaceae > Pterocarpus > Pterocarpus santalinus. The sequence continues at coordinate 69,695,014 of CM062532.1, forward strand.
AAAAAGCTATGTGTCAATAATTATGAATTTAAGTTATCTCACACATAAATTTGATAAAAATAATAACAATAACGTAATTAAAACATTCAATTGAATATCATTATTGTTTTCTTGCCTTTTCCTTCAGATTTGACTTACATCGTGTCGTGCTAGTGTTTGCTTTGGTGGAGATGGCATTTTCATCTTCACATAAAGATTTGATGTGGGTGTAACAACCAAATGATATATGGCAGATATGGGTCCAGTTTATATAGTTTTGTGCATTATTAAGATAGATAATGAATGTGGTTTAAAGTAAAAGTAAAATATGATAAAAATTATTTTTAAATGGGTGGGCTCGGAAAAAGTTTTCAATCGGGATTTCCAATTCATTTGGATGGGGAACTGAGTGAAAGGCCACCAAACAACATGCTCAAAGGTCGCATAGAATTTGTCAAGCATAAACAACAGATTCTTCGATTTGTTGCGTTGATGGTTGATAGTTAATTTTGTGTATTTTTATCTTATGAGATATTTTGAAAAGAGGATACTTGGTCAGTAGAGGAAAACGCAGTTGGGTCCATTGCCATGAGTAGGAGGGACTGGAGTTCGAAGAAGTCATCGTAGGTCTCCAATATGGGGTGGCGTTGGCAAAGGATATGATGGTGCTCCAGTTGTGTCACTTTTTGCAGATTTTGGTGGACTTTGAAATGCTCTGTGGCGTGGTGGCATTACAGGCTCTGAAGTGTGGTGAAGGGAAGGTTGGTGGTGAGGGTGGGCTCTGAAGTTTAGTGGGAGCGACTGCTCTTTCCTCGGTCGGTGTTTCATAGCTAGGAACAGTCCTTTTCCTTTTGTCCTGTTTCTTTTTTTACAAAAAATCCTTTATACAGTGAAAGTTAATTTAACACTAAATCGGGCTTCATTAGGCACTTAATGACTCTAGACCATCACTCTTGCATTCTTAACATAGGTCCACGTGAAACAAATGTCGTCTCCTTATTACACCCATGTGACATCTTCACGTGAAGATGAAAATGCCATCTCCACCAAAGCAAGCATCAAATTTCATTTTTCATCATTCTACTTTTCCATAATTGGCTGTTTAAGTCAGCGCTCTGATTTTGGTATTGTAACTTGGCAAAGGTCCCAATAAACTCGCAATTTCTCTGGTTGTTGGCCCTTTAGTGAATCACATATATCACTTATGATCAATCCAAAAGGTTCATTGAACTTAGCAAATTTAGTAACCTTAATCCACCGCCTTCAGCTCTTAAATCAAATACTGACTTTTAATTTAGTTGTTTTTAAATTGAAGTCGCAAAACTATGCTTCTTCTATATCATATTTAACACTGAATGTAAGGGCTGAAGAACACAGATCCCTTTACAACCAACATGGTCCAGATCACCATGCTGCCAAGATTCTAGTCTATGTGCACATTTGTTTACTAGGACTAGATTGATATTTCTGGAGATCTGATATGAACTGTGATATATATATATATATATATATATATATATATGAAAATGATAAAATAATTTTTATCAGTCTTGAAGGGTGATACCATTCAGTGCATCTTATCCACAACTAGCTTCAATAGCTTGGCCAACTTATGAATCTGCACGTGTGTGTAAAATTAATATAACAGATAAACGTTGTCGATCTACTTTCATCATTGAACGAAGATAAAATTGTACGCACATTCCCAACTCCTCCCCCCCCGACCCAAAACCAAAAAAAGTCTTGTACCCTAAATAATGACGCTCATGTACTTAAAAAAAAAAATAATGATGCTAAAATAAGTTTGGTATAGAGTAAAAATAAGAATAAAATATAAAATTATACATAAATTTAATCTATAAAATTTTATTCGATCAAGAAAAAAAAATCCATGAAGTTTTCTCTCTTATTTTTCCCCCTTACCAAATTGGCCCTACAACTAAATTGTTTGTCTCGTTTTCCTTTCTTCATCGCCACACTCAAATTCCTTGGTAATACCCTAAGGCCGGTTAGGGGTAGGAAATGACATGACATTCGTCAATTCTTCACTCGGAATAACAGGGTTTTGAATTGGAATTTGGGTTTTATTCTATTCATATTCTCGAGCCTCCATGTGTAAAAGTCATCTTTTGGTTTGAAGATTCTTTTGTTCATGCATCTATCTTACTTCTTCAATCCTTGGCTGACGCTAATCATATGTTGTAATAATTGAAGAATTTAATTTAAATGTATTGAAAGTGTAAAATAGTTTTACACTATCAACTAATAACAATAATAGAAAGTGCCAATTTATATTAATAATCACCTATGATAGTGGGAGATCTATCATAATTTCTCACTTTTCTAGGATTTCTATTGGTTGATAATGTAAAACTATTTTATACTATCAGTGCATATCAATTAAAGTTATAATTGAATTGCCACATCTTCTATCCCTGTTTTCTTTCTTTGCTATGTGTGTTGCATATATATAGATTAGAATTTAATTTAAATACACTGACAGTGTAAAATAGTTTTACACTGTCAACCAATAAAAATGATGGAAAGTGCCAATTCATTCAAATAACCACTCATTATAATGAGGGACCCACCATGAATTCTCACTGTCCCCTATTTCTATTGGTTGACAGTGTAAAACTATTTTACACTGTCAGTGCATACCAATTAAACTCTATAGATTATTAACGAATTACCCATTCAGTAACTCTACGAGTCTATGTTGTGTCTCTTCGGTCAAGAGCATAGATAATCAGGCTGCATTTTGTATATGTTAGCATATTTCTATTATAGAAGCATCCTATTTTTTTTAGTATAAATTTTAAAATGAATTTTCATTTATTTTTATGAAAAATAAACTAAAATTAAGAGGGGATTAAAATGAGTTAGTGATTTGTAGCAACGACCAGATACTTTTAAAGTGTATATACTGGGAGTTAATGGGTTTTTTTTTTTTTTTACAATTTTATCCATTTTTTATATAACAGTACAAATATATATGCTCTTAAGCGGTTGAATTATTAATGGTAGAATTAACTTCTAAATTGACTTGATTGGTGCAGTTGTTGATTAGAAATTATTAGTGTGTGAAAATCTCAATATATATGAAACTTATGCTTTAATAGGGAGATGTTAGTCCTTCTATAATAATTAGTTATTCTCTGTTATGAGGAGTAGTTAATTCAAGTGCATATAAACAATAGAAACTTAATTCATTTAATGTAACTTTCATTCATTTCAGTAAAATCATGCAATTCAATATGATTTAAAGTTTCAAAATGGACTTCTTTATGAACAACGTTTGCTTAAGTGAGGATTGGGCTCCCAACAAAAGAGGAGTTCCATAAGCCTGAAGAAGCTGAACCCCTGAGTGTGATGGAAACATGAAGTTCTTCGACTTCACGCATGTAACTGGGGAAAGGTTCGTTATCCAGCTCCCTTTTTTCTCCAAGAAAATAGCTTCCCTATTGAGTAATGTATAAATTTGTGACTTTTTAACAAGGCTAGTGGCATCAACCAAAGTCAACTTTATCATTAATGAAGCATTTGTTGTTGTAATGTGAAGAGAAGGAAGTGATTGAGAGAGAAGATTATGACGTACTACGCAAGTATTCGCTTGTTTTTTCCTAGCCCTAGAGGGTATATTTATGTAATAATATTGGCTATAATATACCCTCCTTGAGATGGAACTTTTCTTGAGAATTTAAGCAGGTACAATAATTGAACACCGTATTTACCAATTAGCATTCTGCGGCTGCTGCTGTTATGGTATTTGACAAATCATATATCCATTACATAAATATGCTTTGTTGTGGCTAAGCACTTGATAATCTCTTTCGTCATGAAGTCGAAATTATTTTTCTTCTTACAAATTGGTACTGATTATGACTTAGTGAACTTACTAGATAAATGCACCATTACCACTGCCTACATCAGTATCTGAATTAATCTGGTTTCAGGGGTGAAAGTGTTTATAATGCAGTGACATTCCTCTTGGTTTTACATGCTGGGATGCATGACAAGATGGAAATTGAAGGAGTTTCATTGATATTACTTCCCCGGAGTCCAGAGAATTCACTCTTGATTTGGCCAAGAACACAAATCCTTGTGATCATCATAACAAAAGTGGAGAGGATTACCTATGGTGCAGGTAACTTTTTGAGTGAGAATATGTTACTTCTCGGATTTTGTTGCTGCTAAAGTCCTGGTATTTAGATGTTTGGCTATGGTGAATGTAGACCTCCTGTAATTGAAATGCATTACAGGTGCAGTTTTAAAGAAAGAAAAATTAGTATGTGAGATCGACATAAAGAGTATACATCGAGTCCCACTTAGTCTTTTTCAGTTCCATTATTTGAAGATAGTTATTTAGATATTTAAATTAGGTGATCCACAATTTAAATAAGTGTAAATTTTAATTATATACTAAGAGATAATAATATATACCTTAATTGCAAGATATCCAGTTTTACCCAATCCATGTGACGCGGGTTTAAATTCTTATCTGCAGAAAGATAGAGCAAGGTAGGGTTGATGCGAACCTACCCCTATTTTACCCACACTCCTAATATATAATTCATATTTGTTCCTTTACTTTTTTTTTTATTGTATGATGTGTTTGATATTATAAGATCTGTTTTTTAATATTTGATTGTTGTTTTATGTTTACTTTTCTTTAATTTGCTTTGCTCAATTTTAATGTTGTCTTATATTGTATATTAATGATTTTATGTTCTACAAAATTGATCACTTGATTGTATTGTAACACTTAATTTTAGTATTTTATGTAATTGTGAATTAAGGATAACAATAGTAGGGTAGAATAGGGGTTTGAGTCTACTTAGAACCTACCTTGCACTTTAACAAAACTCTCAAAACTCACCCCTAAAACACTCCATGAATTTTAAAAATCACACCTCATCCTACCAACACAATTTTTGAATCCATACCTTACCTATTTCTACCCACTTTTTTTTCTAATAAAAAAACAAATTATTTAAAATAATTAGAATACAAGTCTAGTGATACCAAGGGATGTCAAGGAGGCGGGGGTGGGGGATAGCTCTCCATCTCCCGCTCCATATCCGCGCAGGTACTTGTCGATATCCACGAATACTTGTTAGAATGTTAAAAATTTACAAAAATTAAATTAAATAAAATTTTTTTAATATCATAAAATATTTAAAATAAGTATAAATAATAATCTAATTCCATAATCCAAATTTTAACAATTTCAGATACTTAAAATAAAAACAAACATATAAAATAAATATAAAATAAATACAATAATCTAATTCCACTATCTAAATTCTAACAACTTAAAATATTTAAAATAAAAATAAACATATAATAATAATTCAACCATTAGTCCGACACATAATTAATACAAATAAATCTAACTTTTAAATTTAAACCTTAGTTCAATCAATTTAAAGAATAATTACAACATTAACCTAACTAAGTTAATAATTTAAGAGTAAAATAATAATTTTATATCGAATACCTGCAAATATGGGAATAATTACCATCACCGTTGCCCCGTTTAATATACAAGTATTTAAAATCCACATACTCATTATCCGTATGAGCAAAATCTTCCCCCTATACTTACCTCATTACGGGGGTGGATTTTTTCGCCATACCTAGTGATACCTTTGAGATTTTAGGTGATATTTGACTACTATTAAGAATTAACTGCTTTTCACATGGATATTTCAAACCTTAAGCCATTACTTTCCATTGATATCTTATACCATTACTCTTCATTAGAGATATATGACAAGCATACCTTTGATATAGAAGTATATATGTAGCATGATGTAAAAGAAAAAAATCCTTAATTTAAGAAAAAAATTTACTCAGAGCCATTCAATATTAATATTTTAATTTTATGGGTTACTAGACTATCGAGCCTGTCAATCTGCATTTTTTTTTTATTAACATAAGAATTTAATTTATATATATTAATAGTGTAAATAATTTTATACTGTCAGTTAATAGAAATATTAGAAAATATAAATTCATACAAGTAATTATCTATTATAATAAAAAGTCTATCATGGTTTATTATTTTCTGATATTTTTATTGGTAGATAATATAAAATTATTTTATACTATCAGTATATATAAATTAGTCTCTTTAGATAAAATTATATATATATATATATATATATATATATATATTCAACAATGTAAAAATAAATAATATATTAAAAAATCATGCTTAAAATGTATATATTCAACAACGTAAAAATAAATAATATATAAAAAAATAATGCTTAAAATATGTATATATTATTTACAACTATTTTCAATTTCCATACAATTATTTTCAATTGCCATCTTTCTCTATTTTCTAATTCTATGATGCATTTGTTATGGTTGTATTCACTTAATCATATTTGCAATTTCTTAATCAATGGCAATCTTGATTTCTCGTGTTTCATGCTAGTGGTTTTTCTCATAACGTAAAAAGAATGGCTTTTAAAGTAAAATTGAAAATTTATATTATGAAATCAGAGGGAGAAATTCCTATGCACTTCACTTTCTTGAGAGAGAGAAAAAAAATCAAAAATATAGAAAAAGGCACGCGCTACCATCTGAACCCCCCCCCCCCCAACGGATTCCGTGCCTCATGGGGCACTGTTGAGAACCAAATCATCCTCGTCGCTTAAGAGGTTGGTGAGCTCACCCAACACGACGCTCTTCTTCTTCTTGGAGACGTAGCGAAGTTTGCATAATGCCGCAGCGTCCCCCCTCTAGGGCTCGTGTTAGTTGCGCGGACTCACACAATTTTGACAAAATACTATTTTTGTCTCTGACAAAAATTTCGGAAAATAAGTTCGGGTTCGTTTGGATAAGTTTTAAAAAAAATAAATTTTTTTCTAAACTTTTTTTAGCAGTTTTAATTTTTTAAAAAAGTTATTTTATATTTAAATACATATATGAGAAGTATTTTTAATTATTAAAAGTACTTATAAATTTATTTAGATACAAAAAATTAAAATTACTTTTTTTTATAGTCAAATTACAAAAACCATTCAAAAAAAGTAAAGAGAAATAAGATTTGACAAGAGATAAAAAATGAAGGATATGTATTGTAATTTTAATTAAAGATAAAGGATAATTTTAAAAAATAATTTTATTAAAAACTATTTCTATTTCTATTTTTTTAGAAGTTAAGTATTCCTAATTTTTAAAAAAAGTTGACTTGAAGTAATTTTTTTAAAAGTTATATCCAAACATTTATAAAAATTTGTAAAAGTACTATTTTTAAAAAAATAAGTACTTTTTTCTTGAAAAAAAACCAATTCAAACATGTTCTTAATCCATCAAGATTTAAAAATCTATAAATAATTCTTTACTATTAAAAAAATGACATATTAGTCTCTCCGTACAAAATCCGTATAGATTTTTTGGCAATACAGATATGTATGAAGAGACTAATATATTCTCTTTTTTGAATAATGAGAAATGATTTATGAATTTTCAAATTTAAAAGATTAATTTATTCCCAAAATTTTTGCCGAGAACCAAAATGAGTATTTCGTACACAATTTTCCTCGTGACTCATGGCAGTAAAAAAAAGGTGAACGGAGAGGCACGAACAGATACAACTCTTTTTGCAAAATGAAAGAATGGTAAAGAAGGGTATTGCAAAATGGAAAAAGAATAAAGAAGATAAAGGGGAATAGCAGTTAAACTTTGGATAGCGGTAGAGGAAGTTAAAAAAACTGATGGTAATGGGCAGAGGAAGTTAAAAAAACTGGTTGTATTCATGGAGTGATAGTGTGATTATGTGTGGTTTTACTTTATTAACCTCATATTAAGTTGTTAAAAAGCATAAAAATAAAGGTAAAATTGGATAAAAAAATTGGACACTAACAAAGGGGAATCCCCTTTACATTAGTGTGTGGATTATTGTCTCTTATTTTAACTATATTTTTAATGTAATTGTTAAAGTATTGAATATTGAATGACTCAAAGTAAAAAAAATTTCATGCTCTCAAAACAGTTAAGATTCTCTCCATGTATAATTGTCCATATTCTTATGTGTATTGTTTAAAGCTTCTAATAATAATTTGTTATTATCTTAGTCTTAGCTTATGTTTTATTAAGTTCCATTGTATCCATTTTTTGGTTATAAAATGGCTATTATCTTTGACCATCAATCACTAAAAATGGTTTTTTTGTACATAATGTATAAATACCTAAATTGATATATAGTGATTGCAATTTAAATAAGTACAAATTTTTATTATATAAATGTTAAATACGATGATAAATTGTTGACTAAAAATATATTTACACTGTTGGTGAATGTAATTATGGTTTTGACACTAGTAAATCTCTTTTTCTTTTATTGGGATGCAACACCTTACCTTGTCTTCGAAATTATATCCATTGGGGGCCAGGTCCACATAGAATACCTTCTCCAAGGGCCTCAGTCCAAGTCTGGCCCAACAACCGTACGCTTCCAAATTGAGTGGCAGACCAACGCAATCCGAATGTTTGTTTCCTGAATGCTAACAAAAGTTTTTCTTTTTGTTTCTAATCTTTTGAGGCCTTCAGAAAGAACGTGCTGCGAAGTGCTTGTTTGTGCCTTTGTGAACTTCTATCAAATGGTTGGCCCAATTGATTGTAAGAGTAAAGAACCAAAGCTCTAGTTTGTCTTCGCCCACTCTACCCACAGGAATTTTGTTTAGTCGACGGGTTAGTCCCATCCCGGCCAAAAAAAAAGACGTAAGTCCCATATAATAAATTATAGTGTGAATTTTAATAAAAAGAAGTATCCATATTTTATGTCTAACTGTACTTTGCATAGGATTGCCTTTAATAGATGATATTTATAAAAAATTAACAAAAATTTGTTAAAAACTTAATTTCTTATTTACATATCATTATTGAATATTATTTGTCCAAATTATTTAATTATTTATTAAAAAAATGAAATCAACCACTTATCCAACTAAATTAGCCGAGCTTTAATTCACATCACTTAAAAGGAACCAAAATCCGTGTAGGCTAAGTTAAAATCCGCATAGTTAACATAACATGTAAGCTATAGATAATTGAAAAGAAAGCTTAATAATATCCTTGCTTGGTTTTATAAACATTACAAATTTTGCTTTTAGCATAATAGTAGTTCTAATATGATAAGACTAATAGATCTGTGGTTACATTTTTTCAATTAGATAAAAAAATGTATATCATGGCAAAGTAGAAATTTTTTCGCTAGTTTACTTAATTTAAAATATCATATTATTGTTTGATTAAAGTTACAAAATTCATTGTGATATTACATCCCCGTTTGAGGGGGAAAAAACACATAATGATCATATATTATATTTAAAATCAACTAATGTATCTCTCCTTCCTTTTTTCCCCCCTTTCTGGAGAAGAATCTTGGAATCCTCTTATTGGTCATGTGTCATGGCAAAATGAGAAAATAAAAGGCCAAAACGTGAAGCTTGTTTTGGAAAAAGGAGCGTGAAAAACAAAGGGTGGGAACATAAAGATATTGTTTGTATATAAAACCATAAAATACAGGAAGCATGGATCACATAAAAGTAGCTAAATGATAGCCAGTTTTTGAAATTAACTCCGACAAGTATGACCCACTTCATATTTTGGGCCGACATATCATTTAGCTATCATTGGATGGGTGTGGGATCCAATTCAAATGGGAGTCACACTCCATCCCCATCCAATGATAGATGGGTGGTATGCCAACTCCGAGTACGAGGTGTCTACTTTAAAATAATATTACTCTAACCCTTAATAGAATTTGGATGCTGATTACTTATACCAAAAAGAATAAACGAGACCCAGCACCTTAAGAGCACATTATTAAAAGGAAAAAGAACAACAAATCTTAAGCCACTACTGCCTTTTTGTATAATAAACAAAGACAGGCAGAAAAAGAGTCCACAGAACCAGTGAGATTGAACCATAAACTGCCAAAAGATTCCCACTATCTGATTTGACCCCCGTAGAGAAAAAGTCACACAAGAAACCTCGGCAAATAATTTCCCTTGTAAAAGGTAATATTATACTATTATCCTTCCCCATGCTTATCGTTAAACAAGATTTGCCTTGATTGTCATTGCATGAGTTTGAAAAATAAAATCATAGTGAAGTTTTATGAAAACCCACCTTCCCTTATCATATTTTTGGCAAACCCAAAATCATTTAATATAACACCGTCATCCATAGAGCATAAGCTAGTTCTCTCTATATAATATATGTCAGCCTTTGTATCTGGAGAAAGCAAATAAGGTGAAGTGCTTCAAGATGAAGCTCATAGCATTGTTTCTGGCAATCATAGTGATGACCTCTCTCTTGGTAGAGCCAAGGGCCTCAGGGGTTGGTGGGATATATGGCCAAGAGCAACGAAACCACGTTACAAAGGGGAAAGTGATAGAAGGCAGTGAAAAAGAGAAGCTCAATACCAATAACCCAAAGAGCAGTGTTAAAAGTGCAAACAATCATGACATGCCCAAAGTAAACTACAACAATGGGGATGGAACTTCTCACAAAGATGGCAAGCTCAAGCACAGGATAGTTCGTGCATGAGATCTACAGGATGTGCATAACAAGCATAGGCAGCATGTGATGATACTATGTCTGTGGGTTGCCATAAATAATAGGGTTCTTTTTTCGTGCTTGTAAGTTGGTAAGCTTAATTATTTACTGCCAGTGACAGTATAGTCCAAGGTTACGCGAATATATTGTTGACTAGGCATATGTGTTGTAAGGTTCTAGATCCAGTCGTATTATTCCTGTGACTGTCTGACGAACTAGCTTAATGTTGTTTACAATAAATATAAAAGAACTTGCTTATTATTGTGCCTTGTATTAGCCCTTTGTTGCTTTATGCATGGAGAAAACAGTGTTGCTTATATAAAGAAAGGAATTAACCTTGTTTCTTACTTCATTCGATATTCCCATTGATCAAAATCAATGACTTCTAAGTTCTGGGCTTCAAACTAGCTACTAGCTTCCGGTCGAATTCGATATTTATATTAAATATTAATTGAATTTAATAATAAGTAAAAGATGTTATTTGCTAAAATTTATATGGATGTTCTAATCTAAATACTTAATTCATACTAAAAGGTACAATTAAATCATTTGAAAAATTGGTATCCTTATGGGGTGAGGTTAGCCTTAGAGGTCAATGAGCTTAGTATGAAAGTGAAAAATTCACGAATTAATCAATCTTGCATATAATTTTACTAACAAATCTAACCTTAATTATAAACCCGCGTTCAACAAGCATTGAGCACCTTTAACATACTGTATTTTGAATATAAAAGATCTCAAGTAGGGAATAGAGGGTTCCCAGTTACCTTGATGGCTTTGAATGAGTCCATGCCACAGAAAAGGACTAAGACTTAATTTGATATTGCTGTAACTTTTTAAAAGCTACTGAATTCACACGGCTCTCTAAAAACTACACTAAAAAATTCATAATAGTATCGTTTGATAAAATAATATAAAAATTATTCTCTATAAATAAAAGTCACAAAAATAATATTTGGTAAAATTACCCTTAATATTTAAAATGACTACAATAATTATAAATATTAAAGAGAATAATTTCTATTTTTAATGTCATTAAATAGAGTAAGGTTATATTCATCTTTTAAATTTTAGAGAACACAAATTAACTCTGAAAAACATCCCATGAGGGCTCTTGAAAGCACCCCCTAGCTTTCAAAAACCAGGAGCAAAAATACTCCAACTTTTCGGTTTATCAAATAGAAAAAATTAGCTTATACTTTTCATAAATTAGAGCACTCCTTTGGAGAGCACCGCCAACCTAGGCCTAAATTGTATCCCCTACTAAAAAACCTTTACTTCCTTTAGTAGCCATTAGAAACGGAACTCTAGTTACAGCAGAGTTATCAGAACGCCAAGTTTACCAAGTCTTCAAAGGTTAAATAGTAGTCACAAGTCACTCTCCATGTACTGAGGTTTTTGTTTTGGGTGGGTGCAGAAATTACAACCTAAGATTGTCCTTCAACTCCTTGATGTCCAACTGACTCACCATTGGGTGTCAAACCCCGAATCTTAACATCATAGTAAACTTCTTCCACTCTTCTTAGGTCATACTTCATGCCTGCCAATGGTGGAAAGAGAATATTTACTAAGTGAATGCAAAAGAAATAAATTGCAGTTAATCCTGCCTCTTGGATATGAAAAAGGGAAAACAGAACACACACAAACAGGTATACACGAAAGGAGTGTTAAGCTACAATAGGTGCATATTACTCTTCTTTACTGGGTAAGTGGACGGATGCCAGATTCTAGTAAAGGAAGACACGTCTGTGATGTTAATGTCGTTATAGTTAATAGACCAATGTTACACTGGTATCAGCTAGGTAGAACGGAAGAGCAAGAATTACGTGAATCTCAGCCCAATTCAGTATAGAAGTATGGTATTAACAATGTAACAGCATGGAAAATACAAGAAAGAACAAATCCTGGGCATAGAAGAGCCCTTCGGCCTCTAACTTCCTATTCTCAGGTTCTCAATGCCTGAAACTACCCCCCCCCCCCCAAAAACACAATCTGTATAACCAACTTCCTCCCCAAATTCCACTCATTCTCTCTCCTACTCACCCTCTAATAGATTACTAGTTTGTTGTTTTCCCCTCCTCATGGGCCTGATTGTGGCCCACCCTTCCTCTCCTCTTACGTACATAAACCTTACCATATTTGGGGTCTCTTAACAGATTACTAGTGTGTTGTTCTCCCCTCCTCATGGGCCTGATGGTGGCCCACCCTTCCTCTCTTCTTACATACATAAACCTTAACCTTACCATATTTGGGGTCTCTAACACCCCCCCCCCCTTGAAGTTCCACGTCGTCACCAAGGTGGAAGTCAGGGAAACTTTGGTGGACAGCAGTCTTCAGTTCCCATGAACTCTCAAAACCGGGCAGTTTGGCCCACTTGACCAAGACTTCCTCTTCACCTGCTGCATTCACGTTAGTGTCAAGTATGGCTTCAGGAAAAACCTTCAATTCCCACCCATCTGTGGGGCATTTCAGCAGGGGCTCACTAACAGCAGTTGGAGAGATACATCGTTTCAGCAGGGACACATGGAAAACGGGGTGGATGTTGGAGTTGGAAGGCAACTGCAGCCGATATCCTACCTCCCCAATCCTCTCCAGCACCTCAAATGGCCCATAATAGTGAGGGCTCAGCTTCTGATTCTGCCTTCTAGCCAAGAACTGAAGCTTGTAAGGTTGAATCTTCACGAATACCTTTTCTCCCACCACTAGATTCACCTACCTTCTATGCTTGTCAACCTAAGTCTTCATTCTGTTTTGAGCTCTCACCAATTGTTCCTTAAGCTCATCCAGCATTACAGTTCTCTCATGCAATAACTGGTTCACATCCTCAACACTAGAGGATACATCCCCACTAAGCAATGGAGGAGGATCTTGGCCATAGAGCGCCTTAAAAGGAGTAATCTTAGTGGAAGCATGGCAGTTTGTATTACACCAATATTCAGCCATTGAGGCCAAGACTTGGGTCTCACCCCAGCAAAGCATCTCAGATATGTGCTCAAACACCTGTTAACCACTTCCGTTTGACTATTGGATTGAGGATGGTAAGCGGTGGAGTGATGCAGCTTAATCCCAGCAGCTTTAAACAACTCTGTCCAAAACTGACTCATGAATGAATGATCTTCTATCTGTCACAATGGACTTAGGAAAGCCATGTAGCCGTACAATTTCCTTAACAAACAATTCAGCAATACCCTTGGCTGTGCATGGATGGGCTAAAGCCGGAAAGTGGGCATATTTGGACAGCCTATCCACCACCACTAAGATCGTGTCTACTCCCTCAGCCTTAAGTAGATCCCCAAGGAAATCCATGGACAAATCGGTCCATGTTGCAATAGGTACAGCCAGGGGCTGAAGTAAACCAGCAGGGGATAGAGTATCGTGCTTGTTCCGTTGGCAAGTTTCACATGCTTGCACATACTGCTAAATGTCCTTCTTCATCCCTTCCCAAAATACGAAGGCTGAGATTCGTTTGTAAGTTCAAAAGTACCCGAAGTGCCCACCCGCTGCAGTATCATGGGATTTCTTTAGGATTGAAGGAATTCTAGGTGAGTGCTTAGCCAAAACCAAGCGCCCTTATAGAGCAACCTGCCCGCCATAACTCAAAACCATGGTGGCTATCTGGTGCGTCAACCAAATCCTGCAGCACCTTCGTCAATTTGTCATCAGCCAACAACTCATCCTCAATCCCATCCCAATCAAAAAACCGCACTGATGAAATTGCAACAAAGTACATTCTTCTGGACAATGCATCAGTAGCACCATTGAATTTCCCTAGTTTGTAATTCACTTCAAAATCGTATCCTAGTAACTTGGAAACCCATTTATGCTGTTCTTCACCCATCAATCTCTAGTCCAGCAAATATTTAGACTCTTCTGGTTCATGTGCACCTCAAAATGCCTTCCTAACAAGTAATGGCGCCATCGTTGAATTGCCATAAGAGGATTTCTTTGGGCACACTTGGACAAAACCTTCCTCATGAAAGCCAAGGGTCAACCATTCTGCACCAAAACAGCCCCGACACTCATCCCGGAGGCATCAGATTCAGTGATAAACAGCTGGTCAAAGTTTAGAATCGATAGATCCATCATTGCCTTCTTCAAGGTTTCAAAGGCAACTTGAGCTTCAACCCTCCAAGTAAAACAATCCTTCTTGAGTAATTGTGTGAGTGGAGCAGCAAGCCCACCATACCCCCTTACACAACACCTATAGTAATTTGTAAGTCCCAAGAACCCCTTCAAGCTCTTGAGATCCTTGGGAATAGACCGTGTTAGCATTGCATCAACCTTTGTAGGGTCTGCAGCCACCCCAGAACTAGAGATGATATGCCCAAGATACTCCAATTCACTCTTGCCGAAACTGCATTTCTTAAAATTGACAAACAATGCTGACTCAACAGTACCAGAACCTGTCTCAAGTGATCGATGTGTTGTACCATATCAGGGCTGTAGATCAATATGTCATCAAAGAAAACCAACACAAATCGCCTCAAGAAAGGTCTCAAAATGCAATTCATTAACCCTTGAAATGTGGAGGGTGCATTGGTTAAGCTGAATCGCATAACCAAAAATCCATAGTGACCCTCATGGGTCCTAAAGGCTGTCTTAGCCACATCTTCCCTCATCCTAATCTAGTGATAACCAGATTTGAGGTCGAGCTTAGTAAACACCCTACCACCCCCCAACTCATCCAAAAGTTCCACAATCACAGCAATAGGGAATTTATCAGCCACTGTTACTTTGTTTAAAAACCTGTAGTCCACACAAAAATGCCATCCCCCATCTTTCTTTTTTACGAGAATTACAGGACTACTAAAAGGACTCACACTTGGTTGGATAATTCCAGCATGCAACATTTCATCCACAATCTTCTAGATCTCATTCTTCTGGTAATGAGGATATCTATATGGCCGAATGTTAGGCATTGCAGCACCCTCCTTTTAAACAATAGCATGGTCACAATCTCTTGAAGGTGGCAAGCCTTGAGGGGCCTAAAAAATAGTAGAAAACTCTTGTAACAATTGTTACAGTTCTTGGGAAATCGGTTCCAGCTCCTGTATTTGCTGCTGGTCTGAAGTTGCAAATATCGTATTTGCTGCAAGCTCAAACTCATGCCGATATTGCAGGATATTGCAAGACCGAGCTCGTATGCTTGACCCTCAATAGCGGGCTGTACAGGTTCCAGGCAACCCCCGGTAGAAACTGTTTCATCAGATCCTCTTCAAACTCACGCCAAGTAGGGAAGGGTACTTGTTCCTCCCACCACTAGTACCAAACTAGTACCTCACCTTCCATCGCTACAAGGACCAGATCCATCTTATCACAGTCTTCCACCTCGTTAATGCGGAAGAAACGCTCCACCCAAGCCAACCAACCGTATGCATCCTCACTTGAGAATAGTGGAAGCTCAATTTTCCAATCTAGATGTCGCCGTCGATTGTCGTGTTCGGCATCCCACTCCGTTTCTGGCGGCATCACGCTTCGCGGAGGAGTATAGGCATGCATGCAAACCGTTTCATGGCGCCTTGCCCCTCAAGCTCGAGGTTGGTGCTGAGCCCCATGAACAAGACTCTCTGGGGGCATGTGATTTGAATTCCGGTCACGTAGTACTTCCCCGATCTGGGTGGAAAGAACCGTAAGCACCTGTCATAGCTATTCCTGACCTCGTTCCACGTGCGACAAGCTCTCCATTGCAGCAGTGCGTGTGTGGACCATCCACAGAGCTCTTCAGAATCGAAGGCTCTAATACCAGTTGTTACACTGGTATCAGCTAGGTAGAAGGGAAGAGCAAGAATTATGAATAATACGAGTCTGAGCTTCAATGTGAATCTCAGCCCAAATCAGTATAGAAGTATGGCATTAACAATGTAACAGTATGGGAAATACAAGAAAGAACAAATCCTAGGCATAGAGGAGCCCTTCAACCTCTAACTTCCTATTCTCAAGTTCTCAATGCCTGACACTACCCCCCACAATTTGTGTAACCAACTTCCTCCCCAAATTCCGCTCATTCTCTCTCCTACTCACCCTCTAACAGATTACTAGTGTGTTGTTTTCCCCTCCTTATGGGCCTGATGGTGGCCCACCTTTCCTCTCTTCTTACGTACATAAACCTTACCATATTTGGGGTCTCTAACAACCAATCTTAAAGATGATGTTTATTAGAAGTTTAGAACATTGAGAATGCAGTGATAACAATATTATCTGGTATCAGCAATAGAGTGACGACAGGAAACAAAAAATAATGTATATAGGACAAGGTAGAAGTAACAGCATACCATCAAACTTCTTCCGAAGAAAATCATTTCGAAGATTAAGCATCCGGAATGCAGCATGGAGATCTGTTAAGAACTTTAGGACCTTCCTTGGACAATCATAGTCCCCAGCTGTCACTTGATTCACCACATACCTTGGCTGTAAGTCAAATATATGGCAAAATTGGGTGAAACTGTATTCAATGCTTTTTTCAACATAACAAGTAATTTGATAATCTATATACTCGCATGCCTCTCTAGCCTTCATTCCTCTAGACCAAAAGGATAAAAACACCACTTCTCCATTTTACACAAGTAGATATGTTCCAGACTAACAGTTAAGAGGAAAATAGTTCTTACCAATTCATTAGACATAAAACAAACACCTGCATGAAAAAAATGTATATATCATCATATGTGGCAAAATTGTGAGATCTTAATCGACAGTAGAATCATCTATGATTGACAAAAAAGGACCTATTGGCCAAAATCAAAAGTTGGAGATGTGAGGCTACAGGAATTTTGTTGACATGTTTACATTAAAGAGTGCAAAGATTAAGAATAAAAAATTCTAAACATATTCTGTAAGCCCTAATGACTAAATATGTAAAGCATAAACATTTGTTTATTTTGCTCCTTTATCCCAAAGCCCAACTACTCTAATTAATGCATCCATTTTCTTCAGTCAATAATCATATTTAAATTGGTCACTACTAACGGAAAAGAAGCTATATCCAAAAACACTAATGTGCAAGAAGAGGATCATATTCATCGCAACTAATGATCATTATGCAGAAACAAACAATTAATGCAAGTAAAGACTTAGAACACTCACCTATTAGGTAGTCTTCAATATCTAGACCAAACTCCGAACTATCCACTGCAAAGTTGTTAACAAGAAACATAAAGAACTCATAAATCTCATACTGTCTAGGAATGAGCATAAAGTTGAAGTTAACATTGTGGCTAAAAAACAGACTTCATTTCTACACCACCTAATCTGAGTCACGAATGACAGTAATTGTACATTCAGATGAAGAACACAACAAAATTTACATAACTATAGCATCAACTGCAAACTGTGTATTAACTTCAAAAAAATTCCTTTCATTTTTTTCCTTCCCCCTTCTCAGAAGTAAGATAGCCTAAAGATGAAACTCAACCAGCATGGCATGCAGCAGCTTATTTTCCAAAAGAGAGCAATTTGAGCCCCACATTCCCCTAGTGCTTACAAACTTAGGACTTCATAATGGATTCAATAAGCAATGATGTCAACATATGCATGCATACCTGCCTGAAGAATTAAACAAACATTAATCATCTACTGGCATGTCAATAAGTAACAGGGAAGAAGAGTTTTAAGACATACACCCAAGTTTCTCCTCAGCTTCTTTGTGCTCGAGAAGGCTTCCTGTTTCAAGCCAGTGCATAAAAGTAAGCAGCGAAACTACAGTCTGTGTCTCACTCCTCCAATCACCATGATACCTATATTATATGGTAAACAAAGATAGGTCACAGCCCGCAAAAAGACACTATCGAAACAGGAGATGGACAAGCAAATGAGTTCCTCCAAACTTCAATCACCTATAGTACTGCCCAGGGCATCCTCCAAGAATCTCAGCAAGTTGCTTGTACTGCTCCTTTAGCACATCAATCTGAGACTTGGCCTTCTCTAAAAGCTCTGTTCGAATGTCAAAACCAAATACCCATGAGAAAAATGCGAAAAAAAAAATTGCCAGTAAAAAAGAAGCTATAAATAATCCAAATTCAACATAGATTGAATTACTTGCTGAGTTGTCTCAAACCACAACCACATGCAATAATAGACAACAAAAAATTGTCCACACTACATCCCAAAAATGCAAATTGCTGACTAAACCTGAAAAATGCCGAAGACAAGATTCGATTTTGATGCTTTCTATTGAACTTCCAAACCTTTATAAACAAACCCATTTACACAAACAGAAACCCCAGATTGGGGCAAGAAAGCAAATAGAAAAAACCAATGGGGTTCAACCAAAAAGCAAGCTTTATTTTCTTTTTTTTGGTACCGGGAGTGGGGCGAGACTGGTGAACGAGGAGGAGACTAGCGTACATGAGCCTAGTGGTTGACTCAATCTCCGAAACGACATTTCGAATTCGCTCACGCAGGGTTCCAGATTCCTCCAGCTGAGACCTGAACGCCTCGAACTGCTTTTCGAGCGAATAGGACGGCGGAGCCGCCGGGTGGTCGCCGCCTTCGGCCATCGTCGAGGAGGAGAAGCAGGAAACAGGTGACGAAGTGCGAAACGTTTCTAGTCCCAGAAACGGCGAGGTGGGTAGCGAAACGAGGACGAAGGTGTTAGGGTTTAAGGAGCGGGAGAAGATGGCGTAGCAGTAGCCGTAGCAGGCGTTTCGAAACGCTGGTTTTATAAATTGCATGGTTTTGCACTTTTTCTTTCTTCTTTGACGAAATTGTTAAGCTTTACTAGTGTTCCTATGTGGGGGCAAGTGGTGGCATTGCCAATGGCAATGTTATAATATTAATACCGCTTGAAAAGGGCTTTTTTTCTTTTCAACAAAAAAATTATATATATATATAAGTATGCTCTGTCCAGTTTCTATCCTTTTGTTGCTTTGTATCCGGGAAATGTGCTATATGTTTTGCGTTGAATGGAGCATATGGTTTTATGAAGAAATATAATAGAAAAGACATCATTGTTGTCATTTTAAAAAGATTAAAATAAAATTCATTTTAATGAAAAATTTTCAATGACATTGAAAAATGATAAATTTAAAACCACAATCACAATACATTTTCTATATGACAAAGAGAAATATTTTTTAACACAGATTTTAGAATCTTAGATCAAGATACGGTAAATTATATATAAATAATTGAATTAGTTATATAATTATTGAATATGATGTTAAATGATAATAAATAAGAAATGTTATTAAAAAGTATTATATCAATTCAATATTTATAAAACTAAAAATTTCTTTCTTTTTTTCATACAATTCACTAGATGTTGATTTGGTATCTAAATTGAAATGTTCAAATAATATATATGATATATTATAAATTGTATAAAACCAATCCACACCAATTGTAACACTCACGGTATTTATTATTTTCTTTTGAGATTAATTTTTATATACTGGTAATATAAAAATATTTTATATTGTTAACTAATAGAATTATAAAAAGTAACAAATTATGATGAGTAATTTTCATTACTGATAATTATTCAATATAATTTATCACTTTTTTACCATTATATTGGTTAACATTGGTGTATATAAATTAATCTCTTTTATTTGTTAAAACAAACAAGTCCAAGTAATACAATTTAGGAAATGAAAAAGAAAAAATATTGTTTGGTGCAAAAGCACAATTAGTAAAATTACACACACATAAAAAATGTAATATCTTTTATGTTTTATGCACTTTCTGTTTTTATATATGAAACTAATTTATAAAAATTTACTTCTAACATACCAAACACACACTTAGTCATAAATCACGATGAAGTATTTAAAATTTTTTTTCTTTAATTTATTATTTGGCCACCTCATTCATATCATTACTTTGTTGCGTTTAGCACAGTTCTTAAGATAAACATTTTTTTATGATAAATGGCCACATTATTAATAGACATATGACCAAATTTTAAATTTGAGTTGAAACCTGACTATTTGTCTTTGATTCTACATGTGTGAGAAAGTTTAGAGGAAAAGAGCTGTAATTCAAAGTCAAGACATATTACAAGCCTAAGTAAAAATTTTCAAGTGGTAAATTTGGACTTCTCCAAAAATAAAATCAAACATGTTATGTAAAATGAACTGTTAAACGATTGAATGTGCTCTCAATGACCATATTAGAGAAAAGCACTAGAATGTATCTTTTGCTACAAGAAATTTATTCACAAACTACTTGTTTATCTAATAAAGAATGAGAAGAATAGAGTAAAATTTACTCATACATAAATAAAAACTAATAATACAAAATGTTTACCTAAGAACCTAAATGGCAATGACACCTATACTGCTAATTTCACTTAATTGGCTGAATCTTGCATTACATGTATACTAGTGGAAAAATTGGAAACTATCCCTAGTTGCAATGACACAAAAGGCAAGGGTATTTATAAAACATCTATGATTTGTAATGTACACTAGGATCACAGTGGAAGTAGTATCACATCCTAAATCACTTCTTTTGGGAAATAACCAGACAAATGAAGGCCACAACTCGGGCAATTATGCCATATAAAACGAGGGCAATTAGACAAATAGCCCAATCGCCAAGATCATAGCCTTTGGCCATCAGTGAACCACAACGGGTTATCAGCCACACTCCAGTGTACCTGAGAAAACCACCACATTGAAACTTTTCTATGGCAAAAAAAAAAAAAATTGAAAGTAGAATTAATTTCATGGCATGGGGAATGCAGAGTAAATAGCAGTTAGTAAAAAGAAAATTGTACATTTCGTATCAGTTGTAATATAGTTTTCAGTGCTGCTATTGGATACGAATTAACTTTCATACTTGGTGTTTACGAATGGTTTTAAACCAATCATGGTTGGGTCAAAATATCAAAATAGGAGAGAAAAAATTTAACTTGAATCAAAACGCAGAAAAGTTTCCATCAATCTATGTTTCATACGTCATTTCACGAAAATTGATTCGTGACATTTAGCATTTTCCTATAGTTTTTTACCTAAGCTAGTAAATAGCAGATCAACAAGAACATTCCATGTTAAATATAACAATTCAATAAAAAGTATGAATATGAGTCGCCTAGTTCTGTTCATGTTAAATCGCACTGGACATTATAGCATAAATTAAATATTTCATTAAGATGTTCTTTCATTCATGAACCAGCCTTTTTTTCCAATTATATAATATGTTGCTAGCCCGGCATGGAAGTTTTTATATGTCACAATAGGAAAAGGAAAGAGAAATCAATGGTTTAAAATAGACCTTTCAGCGTTTGCAATGACAAAGGCCTCCAAAGCCCATTTTGGGTAGCAAAATTTCATTAGGATCTTCATCAGTGTTGAATCCTTTCGTTGGTTCGCAATGAGAGTCATAACCACAGGAAGAAGCACTGACCACTACCAGTGACACAGAAAGAAAAGGAGAAAAAAGATACAAGTGCTAGTTATTATAAGCAGCGCCATGTAACAAAATGCTTAGATGCATTAAGTGTGTTAATGGACATGATCCATACCAACTGTGCAGGACCAGGAGCGAAGTAAATGGCTAATGCATAAGCCATGCCGGTCACACAGTACACCAGACAAAGCAATACTGCATAGTTACTTGGAAAGCTTGACCTGGGATTGCTAAAGAAATAGAACATAGATAGATAAACCACAGGTTTGATGATTGTGTTGAAAAGATCAATTGTGTCTTTGGACAGAAAATGAGCCAGACTGCTGATCCCAGCTGCACTCTCCCTCCAGTATTGTAACTTATCTTGAGAAAATGATCTTAGAGCTCCAATCTTGCAAAGTAGAGCTGCAAATATGCAAAATGAATTAGGGAAGAGACAAAATGGAAAGCTTCATCAAGTGACAACTAAAACAAACTTAAGTTTTTCCTTCTTTGTAGGGAGTTTTTAGCATAAAGTTTTAGTACAATGATAACCGTTTTAAAGTTTACATTATAATCACCACCCTGAAAAAGGAAAAGAATAGATTTCATTTTAGAGTTAGTAAAATGAGATTCAGGAGCTTTCAAACTTACAGACAGCAATGATTGTAAATGTATAGCCAAGGGACCCAAATGTTTCATCATTCACTTTAGTAAGAGTTCCCAAGATAGCACCAGCAACTAGTAGAAGGAGATAGTCTACTGCTTGTAGTTTAGCTTCTCGCAGCCGCTGCTTACCAACCCTGAAAGGAGATGAACTTGACTAATAAGTAATCAATCTAGTGGACATAGTAAATGACCCATAACAGTCCTACACGGATAAACAACTACCTCAAAATGAGCTGTGAATTATTTTTCAACAAAGACCATACTAACGAAAATATTAATTTGCATACTGAAAATTCTACATTTTACATCCATATATCTACGTAAATATATGTGCATACATTGATATGTACTTGCTAAGCTATGCATTACATTTGTCTAAATTTATTTCTTATCAGAAGACATAACAGCAGATCTTGATCAGAAAAATGAAGAATCTGAAGTTCAGCTATATTGGTTAATTGGCTTTATGAGCAAACTTTTGTGCACTAATTCATGGGAATTCGTACCGGCCAAGAAAGTATCTATACTGCCGGCCTACACTAGGAGTTCTCCGGTCAGATAAGTCCTTGGTTCTCGAGAAGATTGCCTCAATGTGATCTCTTTGGATCCGAACATTACTCTTCAGATCCTCCCAAAACTCTGAGAAAAAGGATGGCTCGGCAACTTCCTCAGCAACCTTTAATGACTGACTTGTAGCAATCACATTCGAGCCAGCGGAAGATGCCGCAATTTCATCAACAAAATGAAGCATATCTGGTGGCACTGCATATCCATTATGAAGCATCCATCTGACAGGAAGTTGTTCATGAGTTACACCTGAACTTGGTTTCACTAAACCTTCCAGAATGTCAATGAAATGGTCTGGAGGATTCACACGGTCTGGCACAGGGATTCCAATGCCAGCAAAATATTCTTCTACCTTTTTTACAGGACCATGATATGCCGTAAGGCCACCTTTGGCTAGAAATATTATATCATCAAACATTCTGAACAAAGTATAGCTGCATCACAACAAAGTCAAAGTAAGAAATGAAAATAGGTATATGCTGGAATATTTGAAGAGCATAATAAGAATACAAAAGGGCAAAGAAGAAATTGAGGATGTAGAGAAGCTCAAGAATGTAGCATTTGCTCTCTTGAATATGTTAACTTTAGCAGGTTGTTAGTTATAAGTGTACAACAACAACTAAGTCAAAGTAAAACTTTGTCGAATCTTTATGACAAGGATCAGGTATAAGTGCACTTGACTAAAAATAAAACTGGTAAGGTGGGAGAGAGGAAAGGAAACATATTACCTCGGTTGGTGAAGTACCATGCAAATGTTCACCCCTTCAAGAGCTTCACGTCGGAGGGCCTTAAGCAGTAAACTAGAAGATGCACTGTCCAGGCCAGTTGTAGGCTCATCTAAGATTAATAAGGAAGGCTCCATCACCATCTCCAGCCCTACATTCACACGTTTTCTTTGCCCTCCTGATATGCCTCGCTTCTCTACCGTCCCAACTAGAGAATCCCTCACTGGCTGGAGTCCCAAGGACTCAATTACTCTTTCAACAATCAGAACCTTATCTGGTTTTGGCATGTCCGCAGACAGTCTCCATTATTGAGAAACAGCCGTCGAAATAAAGCAAGCAATTAGATGGCGGTAGAAACTAAAAGTAATATACCAAAATTCAGAGAAAATTAACGCACTTGATTTATCAACTTGCTAACTCAAAATAACTAGGAATTTACATTGCACCTCTCATGAGAACAAGTTTTCATGTCAAGCATTCAATATAACAAATGAATTATATATAAGTAATAACAAAAGCAATTCATGCATCTCAACTCTCAAGTATTCAATATAACAAAATTACATAAGTTCTGCAAGGCAAATCAGATACCTGCATCTTGCACTGAAACGAAGATTTTCCTCCACGGTCAAGTTCCCATGCACAATATCATCTTGTGGCACAAAACCAGTAATTTTCTTATAGGAGTGAATGGATTCAGCTTTTCCATTAATTAGAATTTCGCCTGTTATATTGCACCCTCTTGCTTTTCCTACGAGGGCTGAAAGGAATGTGGTCTTCCCAGCACCTGAGGGTCCCATGACAGCTGACACCCGACCAGGCATGAGCTTGCCAGTCACACACCTCAGCAGATGCTTGTTCTTCCCTTTCAAAGTGAGAGTTAGATCTTTGAAAGCTACCTCAATCACAGGCCTTGTCCTTACCTCCTCGCCTTCAGTGGCCATGGAGATCACTCCTGAGAAAGTCAAGTTCTTGTTCTTTTCTTGCTGAGCTTTCTCCTTCTCAAGCTGGCCATAAGCATACCGCAAAATCTGGCTGTGTGTATGCAACTGTTTTCCCTTTGGCATCTGCTTTTTGATGTTTTTATCTCCAATCTGCATATCAAATCCTTCAGGGCTGTTAGGATCGTTCTCAATGGAATTCATCATCTTAGTGAGGCTGCTAGGTTCCTTCTTTTTGGCTTTTGAAGCTGCAGAGGCCTGCTCGGTTGTGCTTGAAGTATCTGGAAGATCTGGTTGCCTTTGTGACTTCCTGCGTGAGAAGGTGCGGGACAACTGATCCATTGTGCGCTTCTTAGCAATATCTTTTGCCATTTTCCACCTCTCACGAGCTTGTGCAGTTTCTCTTACATGCCTTGCTGCAGCTTCCCTGGATTTTGCTTGCCTTCTTTCTCGGGTGGCCAGAACTTGATCAGAACAGTTATAAATGAAGATCAGGAGAGTACTCAAGCCCACCTACAGAGGCAAAAAAAAATACCAAGAATGAATGACAGCTTTCAGTGTTGCATAGCCATTGAAGCAAAATAAATGGAGAGGAGCTCAAAGATGACCTTCATCCAATACTTGATTGAAATCTACTTACAATAATCAAAGCGCCATAAGCATGCATATTTTGGTTTGCTGTGTTTGGATTACAGCTACTCAACTTGGAGCATGCTGCAAAAAATGAACAATACAAAGCAAGATTTTCATTTAATGTCTTCCATTCATAGAAAACAAAGAAGAGCATGTAACTGGACAAAAAAGTAAAATCCAATTACTAGTAGATAATTACATAATCTTGCTAATTTTATCATGTCAATTATGCTGTCATGCATCAACCCACGTGGACAAGAAAAAAAAAAAAAAAAACCAATCATATGATGCCATATTTAAGTGCACACATGATGCCATAAATTTGACCAAAGAGATTAGACTTACGATTTTGATGAGTTGAACCCATCCTGCAATAATATCTGAAATTGAAGAACGTTAATGATATCAGTGAGTATGGATTCTCAGCAATCAGCATTAGGTGCATGCAATTGACAGGTAAAGTAGCAATATGTAATAATGGAGTTGTAGAATCTTTTGCAGCAAAACAAATTTATGCAATTCAGGTAAGAACAGAAAAAAAAAAAAAAAAAAAAAGGCCTGGGATAAGTTAGTACCCCTTATCGCAAGAAACTTCTTGTGTTGTAGTTGGGCAGAATGATCCTGGAGAACAGAAGACATCACTATTGTTCACAACACTAGCCCAAATGTCAGCACCACCACAAGTGTGATTCTTTTCTCCTGGAGGTATCTGATAACTATATCTGCAAAGTTTATTTTATTTTAATTTTTTTGAAACATCAAAGTGGCAAAGTATCATCACCTTGACTTGAACCTATAAATTCTATTCAACTGAGCTACTCAGGTGTCTCATTTTTAAGTGATGAATATATTGTGGCTAAGCATAAACAACGATTGAGAAAAATCAAGGACAACATTAGAACTTACGGATCACATACTCCAGTTGTTTCGTTTAGTATTGCAAGTGGACAATAAGAACCAAGAGGGCAAGCTTCATTGAGAGGAAAATCAGAAAAGTTAGATGCATTATAATATAGAAGCTACTTTTCATCCACTAAAGACATTCCAGAGATTTTAACTAAAATAAAAATTGTCTTCTGCGTAGTATAAAGTTAACACGATCACTATCGAAAGCAATTCTAAAGAAAAGAATATTGCATCTGCATTTGCATTCATAGACTTAAAACTCGGCCTCCAGTTGACAAGAGAGAAGTTTTATTTTCACATCAAATCATATTTAGCCCAAATATGATTTCTGTATCATGCTTTAATCAGGAAGAGCAAATAATGGCTCTATCATAGGGCTCAATCAGACATTTTAGAATGATGTTGTTCACATAATTGTTCCACTGAAAACATGACCCTCGTGATAAAAAATATGCCAAAGTTCAAGCACAAGATTAACATTTAATTACTAGGCTCTGAACAGACAGACTCACATCACATGCATCATTGTTCATAAACCTTGCCATTTGGTATAAATTTTCTTCAGACCACGCAATCTAAACAAGCTTGTAATCAGCTAGGCAATATGTGCTAGTTCAAACTTCAAAGTTCCAAGGACTTCAGGTCCGCAACAAATGTTTCCTGTAATCCATTTTCCCTTACTCTCACACTTTTTTTTTTTTTCTCATTTTACAATCATTATCCACTTTACATCTTTGATTATTCTTTAGATCATTGTCTGATGAGACAACCCTGTATATCTCTAGCCTAGGCATCTGTGTTAGAAACAACAGGTTTAATTAATTAAGTATACGTGTATCCTGATACATTGCAACCTGTTTGGGGTACATATTTATGATGCGAAACAAATATACTTCTCCTTTAAATTGTGAAGAAAAGTGATCAATTTAACAGAAGATGAACAAAAGTAAATAAATAAAAGAGATCCACAATGGAAAAGAGTAGCTGATGAATGCATAGACAACAAACCAAAGTTAGACTAAATAACTAACATAAGGTTATCCTCACTAAAGGTAAAATCTTAAAGGCATCACATACTTACTTATCATGCAAGTCAATCCCTCTGGGCAGAAAAACCCCTCACAACAAGGTTGACAGTTCTTAACTCTATAAGGAATTTCCCTTACATCCTTTTTGAGGTCAATGCTTTGGCCCGCACTACAACTCCAACCAGGTTCACAACCAGGAACCCATGAAGTCAAATTGCAATTCTTGTTAGGTTTTACATAATTGGCAGCTGACCCCTGTTGGAAGAAACTACGAAAGTAGTACCTTATTTCAGCAGTTGTACACATTCGATCTCTGAAATCTCCTGTCAATTAAATCACATTATATTTAGGACTCCTATAAAATATGAACTATGATAAATACTATGGCATTGTTTGATTTGTGTAGCCAACCTCGTTTAGTGAAATAAGGTTTAGTTTTTGTTATCGTATATTTAAGACCTAGTATAGAATAAATGACATGAATTTGCTTCAACTGAAAAACAATAAAATAAAATAAAAGCTCAAGAAAAGAATAAAGCAATAATCCATATATGCCATGAAGTTCCTTAGCCTAAGAGTTCAAATTCCTTGACACCACAAAATTATGCCTTTGGCACTGGAGAGTGGATGTATAATAATCTTTTTGGGTATGGATTATCAGTATTTAAAGTTCATTAGACTCTGACTAATCTGGTTCGAACTAAGTCAATCTATTATGGGGGTAAAGTTCTCCCAGCACTAATTTTTTCCCATTTACAAGACTCAAACTCAAGACTTTGTTTAAAGGAATCAAAAACCAACTAAGTATTGGTAGTGGATATATAACAATCACGATGAGGAAATTCCACTGAAGTTGGGCAAGTTAGTGCTAGACAGGCTATCAAGTCCTTTTCTTTAAGAAATGAAGTTTTAAATGAAAAGTTCTTCAAACACCTTTAAGATAAAATCTTTATACACAAGATCTTCTTTTCACTTTTTTATCATCCAAAGACTGACAAGCTATTAGGAAATACTCCAAGCTTCAGAATCCACATAACTTGCATAAATGAAACTAAAATGTCAGTACATATGAGAGCTCTTACCCTTTTCCTTAACACAGTTATCCACAAAGTCCAAGTTACCCTTAAAATCAAACGCTTCTTTCCAATCTTTCTTCCTGAAAGATGGGAAACTGCATGGTCAATAACTAGTTATGACAAATGTGACTAAGTAACTATATATAAGAGAAGGCAACAATATGAACATAAATGACGCACACATCCTTTATGCAGAAGCCTAATTCTGTCTGGATGTCCCTTGTTAAAGCCGTGGTAAGACCTTCAATTTCCTTGTAGATTTCTTCAGTGTAAAACGATGCCAAAGAACCATCCGAGTCCGCACATTGAACACGTGGTAGAAAACATAACAAAACAAAAGAGGACGAGAGTAAAACGCGAGAGACACATGATGAGGCATTGTTCCTCATTCCATTCATCTTCATAATTTGAAGCCCCCCAAGTCAAGCAAGACCATGCATGCAGGAGTTAGTTACTGAAGAATAATTAATTGGCGTGAAACGAGAATGTGAATGTGCATTAACTAGAGAGATGCATGGTAAGTAACCATGGCATCAATATTTTTAAACAACATGCATGCAGCCACAGAAGACAGCCTTTGATTCTTCTCTGAGAAACAAGGAATGCAGGAATCGGAAAAGGTGGCAGGAGGAGGAGGACGAAGGGTCAAAGGAATTGGATGCATGCAGAGCGAGAGAGTGAGAAAGTTTTTGTTCGTTTTCCACTTTTGTTCATTGGTGGTGTTTGGGTCAACGTGAAAAGGGTCCTTTGTTTTTGGATGAAGAAATGGCCGAGAGAAATGGAAGGCTAGATTGAAGGATGTGCATTGGTGCCTTTGATTTAGTGTCAAGAGTTCTCTAAACTTAATTGGCTTGCATTTTTAAGAGGAAAACGTGCTAGCTGCACACCATTATGGCCGTGGAACTATAATTATTTCCTTTGTTTGATCGTAGATATAGTGCATGTCACACTCAACTCAATCCTAATCATTTTCATATTGCTATTTAAAGATTTTATTTTTCTCTTTTGGTTGAACATAAAAAGGGCAGCATATATATATATATGAATACTTTCTTGTACAAGTATGACAAGTTTTTTTTTTTTTCATTAAAGACATAGGAATTTAACAATTATATATGAAAATCAAAAGAAACCCAATTTCATATTTTACACTTGATACAAGGATTTTTTTAAATTATTATTTTCAATTGACTTATTATGGCACTTGATTTATTTTAGGTGTTGCATTTTTTTCAAAGAATTATTTAAATAATATAAATTATAATAAAACAAGTTATTGTTGGTAAAAGAATAAATTATTTTCTTGTTATAAGCATTGTTTTTTTTTTATTTATAAATTTATCGTACCATGCTGTTTTATAACATTTAGGTTAGACATTGAAAAAATAAATAAATTTGCTAAAAAATGGTATTAAATATTCTAATACGCGCATTTTAAAGTTAGTGACCAATTCCAATTCTAGAATTAAATTATACTAAAATGACTATTTTTTCGTTTCAGAGCTAATAGCTAAATATTTGACAGATATTTAAGTACATATTGATTATATCTATTACATGAAATAAATTAACTGAATTAATACGCATGCCAAATTATTTCGTTATAAAAAATAAGACTTAATTAGTATACGCAGTCACTATAGAATAAGTTTTTTTTTTTTAATGTGCACTATAAAAAAAAATTATTGATATTCGACAAGGTACTCGTATTTATCAATTGTTGTCCACTCATGACATATATCTTTCTTTGGTAAGGACACACACACACACACACACACACACATATATATATATAAAGAAAAAATCACCAAGATATAAAAGAAAGGAATATTGCGCTATGACATGATGGAGGCTTCATTGCTGAAAATCCAAAAATTGTACAGAAAAATGCAACAACCCCTTGAAATCTCTAGAAAAACACTAAAATCCAAACTTATATAAAAAAATAATATTATTATATGCTAAATTAATATATTTTAACAATAATTTAATAAAATATTAATTTTTTCATAAAATTTATAAATAATTATCATTAAAAATTTATAATATATATGTATTTCTTAAAAAATACATCTCTCCACATGAATTATATTCCTTAAAAAATAAATTAATTATTATTTGTGCATTTAATATATCAATTATATTTAAATAAGTTGCAATAATATACATAAATAATATAGACGAAAAACAAAACAAATAATAGTATTTATATGTGAAGAATACTAACTTTTACACTTTTGCATGAAAGCCAGCAAGTTTTACATTTTATCTTAAACAAAAAATTCACGATCCTCTTTTCTGAACCAATTTATGATTTTGAATAATTTTCTAATTTAATTTTACTTGTATTAAGTATTACTTTAATTTTTTCTCACCTAATTACTATTCACACTCTATTATTTTTATTTACCTAAATAATATTATCTTTAGATTAAATTAACAATTTGGCTCGTCAAAGATATATATGATATCAGTTTAGTTCCTGAAAAGATTTTTTACAATAATTTAGACTCTGAAAATATATATATGATATCAATTTAATTTTTGAAAGATTTTTTATATTAATTTAATCCTTAAAAGATATATGTGATATCTATTTAATCCCTCATTTTCTATAAGCATGAACTTATTTGATGGCACATATATTTTTAAGAATCAAAGTAATATCATATATATTTTTTAGAGAGTAAACTAATATCACATGTATCTTTAAGGGACTAAATTGCTAATTTAGTCTTATCTTTATTTTATTTGTCTCCTATCTAAATAATATGTTAATAAGTAAAAATTTAAATAATATTATTATATGCTACAATATACATGATTAAGGTTGCATTTGTTTCAACTTTTAAAAAAATTGATTCTAAAACTTCAATTTTCTATATAATTAAAAAGTTGAGAATAAATTTTTTTTAAATTATGATGATTTTAAAAATTTTATCCAAATACACAAGAAGTGATTTTTTTAATTAAAAAAGTGAGTTTTTTACTAAAAAAAAATTTAAAACAAGCGCACCCTAAATTACCATAAAAATTTAGTTGTGTTGACATTATTTTAATTTTGGCTTTTTGTAGACAATATATTAAAATTGATTCTTGTGATTATTTTAAATTAATATTGTAAAGATTTAATGTAGGCTAACGTATCTTATTACTATGGGACTAAGTTTTTACTACTATCATAACAATAAGATTTTTTAAAGAATAGCTTTTCTACAATGTTAACATACTAATTAGTTTAGCAAGTCCCATATTTCATATATTTTGAAGTTATTTATATATATTACTGTAACTTGTAATTTAAACATAATTCATATATTAAATGGACTAACAAATAATTAATTTATTTTTTAAGTGATGTAACCAAGTGAAGAGATGTATTTTTAAAAATTGTAATGATAATTGTTTATGAGTTTTATAAAAAAATATTTTACTAAATTATTATCAAAATGTCTTTATTTATTTATATTAATAGTATAATAAAATTAAATTCTTATGAATTATCTTATACTAATATTATATAGATTTAATCTTGACTAAAATGTTACTCCTTCCATTTTAGAATATTTGTTCAATTTTGATATTTTAGGGTTTTAGAATATCTTTTCATTTCTAATATCAAGATAGCATTAACTTTTTTTTCAATTATATCCTTAATTTAATTATCATCCACTATCATCATAATTAGAGTTAAAGAATGTGCTAGATCAACCCACTATCTTTAGATAAGGATAATTTCGTTCATTTATACAATTTTATACCACTATCAATATTAATTATTTTTCTTTAATCAGTGTGATTTTTTAATTTTAGACAAATATTCTGAAATAGAGAAAATATGATACTAATTCTTTAGTACTGTTGTAATAATAAGATCTTCTTTAAAATCGTTTTTCAATAATATTAATTACTAAGTAGTTTAACAATAGAAGTTGGTAGGAATGCTCTGATTGCTGTCCAGAGTTTCAACACGTTTTGTGAAGAGTCTATCCCTTCTGGCTTGCTCTCAAGGACTTCCAAAGTTGGACTTGGATGGCAACCACCACCACAAGATTGCCATAAAATTAATGTTGAGGCAGCAATTTCGATAGAGCAAAATACAGCTGGCATTCGAGTTGTAATGTGTGATTCATCAGGATTATTCATGGCTGGAAGATCAGTGAAGATTGAAGGGTGTTCAGATCCGCATAGAGCAGGACTTTGGCAGCAAGGAAAAGTTCCTTCCTTGGGCGCAGGTTTCCGAAGAGTTCATCTGGAAAGAGATGCCAGGAACGTCTACACTAGTATCCAAGGTGCAGGGGGTGATTTATCTTACAATGGATCTATTCTTAGAGATATTGTAATGTATGCATCTTGGTCTTACTTTTAATAGTGGTTTTATTCCTAGAGAATGTAATAGTGTTGTTGATTATTTGGCTCACATGGCTAGGAGTGAGGAGATTGGCATTTGGTTGAAAAATCCGCCTGATGAGCTTACCCATTTGTTGACTAATGATTTTGGATTTTAATAAATTCAGCACTTCGATCCAAAAAAATTAGTTTAACAAGTCTTATATCATAACTTATTTAAATATAATTAATATGTTAGCTACATTAATAATATATTTTATCAAATTATTTATATATATTTGATAATAAAGTGGAGTATTTATTTTTTATATGTTTAGAGTTTATTATTATTATTTTAAAATCTTAAGACAGTTATCGCACTTTTCTCAAAATTTTAAAATTAGGAAAGGATGTTGATCTAAAAATAAAAAGAAAAGGCATCCAACGGCTAAAACTTGGAGCATTTCAAATGCTATAATTTCGTTCGTACCAGAATCCCAAACAAATCACAACTGACACAACTAGCATGTTTAGTTTAATTTTTAGAATTTTAAAATTATATAATTTGGACTAAAATAATAGCTTAGAACTTTTCAAACATTGCAATAACACATTGAAAATGTTGAGCATGAGATTTAAGGGGAAAAAAATTTAAATTAATTGACATTACCTTGTAATGTAGATACTTGTTACCATGCACTTTAAAAAATAAGATGCTTGATGCGTCGTATATTACCCTGCTCTTAACGTGATTCACAATCGGTCATTTAAGGTAAATGTCTTTTATAACCTGTTACTAATTTATGTCCAAACAAATTTGGGAGCATCACCACATCACTCACGTATTTGGCCCAAACGGCGTTTTCGGGGGCGATGCTGGTGCACTGGTGTGGGAGTCGCGGGAGAAATTCCCTCCTTCTTTGGACTCTTCTCCCTTTGCTATTCTTCTTATGTATTCCCTCTCATCTTCTTGTTATTATCTGTGATGAATTATTTCACTTGCGGGTGAATTGTGGAGGAGATCTCTTGGTCACTATAGCTGCTATATACTTCCCTATGACATTACATGCTGATTTGGCTTCTTGTTCTGCATTTTTATTTTCCAATATTTGTATTTGATCTACATAGATTGTTACTTGTTTTATTGATTCAGTTGCTTAATATTCAAATTCCATTGTTGCATTGTTACTGTAATTCTTTGAAGGTGCTACACTTGCTTCTTGTAGTTGAAGCTTCTAATGCATTGTATCATTAATTTGTTATCTCACGCTGATTCATCACTGCACAACCATCTTTTTCGCAATCATAAGTGCCTCCCTGCGAGAAAATAACTGACGCTGACAATATTGATGTGCTTGGTGAAGATTGAAGAACGCTTTAATAAGATTTCTGATCGAGTGAGAAAAGGGGGTGATCAAATGGTTCTTATATATAAGGAAGCATATTAGAATGCCAAATTTGCAAAATAATGGAAACTACCAAAGATTTGGAAAAATCGGAGGCAGGAATCTAGTGGTTTTGGAGAAGCCAATGTGCTATGAGTAGGTGGCAATGCATTGATCGGGGAAGAAAGAAGAAATATTTGAATAATTCTAAAGAATTATGAAATTGCATTTATAGTTAATAAAAAATAATATTTTAATTTATATTTTTATCTAAAATATTTTTTTTTATTAACTATAAGTCCACTTGCATGACACTATAAGACCATCTAAATATTTCTAGAAGAAAAGGAGGATGTGGTGGCCGATGGTGTAGCAAAAGGGTGGGAAGGGGGAATTCCTCAGAAACAATGTTTAATTTTACTTTATTCCTTTTATGATTTACATTTATTTTATTATTATAGAAATAGAAATTCAAATGTCTCGCAACCTGTTTCACATGTTGCCATCAACAAATCCCCATCATATATTACAGCTTAACTAAAACGGATGGCCATATCAACCTTATGGGGTGCATTTAAACCCAAAGCTATAAGGTAGTTTAATTTCCATTAATATGGAGTCGGTCAACCTCTAGGACTGGACCTGGACCGTGGAGCATGGGACAAGCCGAGTCAACTGTCGGTAACGTGGAGGAAGGTTCACCATGTTATGCTTACTTTCGCTCCTTTTCAGTCGGTCGGTTTGGTTATGATAGTAAATAACCTTAACTTTTTAAGAATAGGATAAGATGCGAGTTTGAATAAGGAACAATCTTTATGCAGAAACTCTAAAACCTTTATGTTTATGCAGTTAATTGAGAATTAATTTTATGAATAATTCAAATAGACCAAACATAAATAAAAATAACTATTGATCATTAAAAGAATAGGTTCATTCTATTGTCTTGTTTAACCTTGGTCTTTGATTTGAGTTAGTCACACTAAAAAAGAAAGAAAAAAAAAAATAATACTGCATCATCTCAAGAAATTTGCATCCTATTCTTCACTTTACTTACTACACCGACTGCCAACACACACCACAGTGTTTTGTTCCTCCACCAAGGAACCAAGCCAATGAACCAATTTTGCGACCTTGACTTTGGCGATGCTAGACCAATGGCCACACACAACATAGCGTTCATTAACCTTAAAACAGTTAACACGGTAACTATAACATAGCATAAGCTGTTTCTTCCGTATCTTTTACGCCTGCAATGCTTACTTGGACTAATCCAAAACAAGACGTGCCCTATTCACACCGCACTATTTTTTCCACGCCTTAATAAACCCCATGAAGCTCTTTTTCTTCCCTTGATCTTGGCTTCCGTCCTAGACTTTTTGGGTGACCAGACCTAAAAGCTGCCGTGTAGGGACTTCTCTTCCTCCCCTGAACTTTGGAGTCTTTCTTTCTGTTCAGTCTCAAACTCAAAAGTCTCAACTTTTTGAGGCAATGGGTTAAGAGAGTCCTCCAAGAATCTTGCTCAAAAGGGAAATTCGTCATTCCTTGAGCTCACAACATCGGAACTTTATTAGATCAAAAAGTTTCCATTTGCACCACAGGTGAGTTCCAACCTCAAATCTCTCCTTTTTATTTTTTATTTTTTAATTTTCCTTTTCTTTTTTGTATAAATTAGGCTTTCAGTTGGTCCTGGATGACCCAGAAGATATATAAACGTTTCTGGGCACATTTTCTTTCGGATTACACCCGTGGGTGGGATATTTGGAGACAAAATGCTGTTCTTGACCTTAGTTCTCAAAACAAAAATTAGTTTCTGTTACGAATTTTGCAACTTTTTGCAGTTTAAATTGGACTTCCTAGATTAGGATTGGTTCTCTTAATTCCGTTGACTTGTTTAGCTTTTGTTGGGGAAAGAGAGATTTCATTAGTTGAAAATATACTTCGGTTTGCTGAAATTAGAGTTGTTGACAGGGGGAATTAGGCTGCTAAGGCTGCTTCTGAAGTTGTTTGATGATACTGTTATTTGATGCAAGGCTTTCTTTTTTATTAAGTAATTTGAGAAGTCTTCATTTCATCTATGAATTTCATTTTAGATGCCGTCTTGTTTTCCAATGGATTTGTGTTTCTCAATATTCCTTGTTCCTTGTGAAAATGCAGTCAAATCAGCCGCAATGATGTGTTTTTCATTCCACTATGGAGAGAAGAAGGATGAACCAAAAGGCTTGCAGTCGATGTCAGGTCGGTCAGACACTTCCACATATGTTGAGGCTGAGGTTAGAAGGACTGGTTCTGAACTAAATTCTCAGGATGTCTCAGACAATGGCAGCTCAGACTCCCTCAGGAGGAATCCCACTCCCGGTTTGTCCCAAAGACCTAGCAACCTTAGAGTGTTCACTGTATCTGAACTGAGAACAGCCACAAAGAATTTCAATCGCTCTGTTATGATTGGCGAGGGCGGGTTCGGGTGTGTCTACCATGGATTGATCAAGAGTGTAGAGGACCCATCCAGCAAAATTGAAGTCGCTGTGAAACAACTTAGTAAAAGAGGAGTGCAGGTAAGGGTTTGCCTTACGTTTTTTCCTATTGAAAATCATAAAAATTTAGTTGCTTCTCTAATATGAGGAGGTATCTCTTAGCAAAATGTGATGAGGTGTTGCCATGCACTTATGTATGTTATTTTGCCCAGTTGTATACACTAATAGTTTTAGTATCATAATGCAAGTTATAATGAGTATATTGTTATAAAACTTACTTTGAATTGTCACATAAATTCCTTCATGTAAACATGGCTAAAAGTCAGAAAATGTACCTCATCTTCCCATACTTCAAGTTCTTCTTGCGTAAAACTTCCAAACTGTTACATTTTGTTAACCTTAGTTGAAGCTCTTAGATTTTTGCTGTCAAGTAAGATGTTCTGATTGCTACAAAAGATAGGAATTTATATGTTATAATGTTTTGTGCATGCTTTTCCCTCTAGATTAATTTTGTTCCTTTACTATTGGCTTGCAGGGCCATAGGGAATGGGTTACAGAAGTGAATGTTTTGGGCGTTGTTGAGCATCCCAATCTTGTGAAACTAGTGGGATACTGTGCTGATGATGATGAAAGAGGAATCCAGCGGCTTCTGATTTATGAATACATGCCGAACAGAAGTGTGGAACACCATTTGTCTCATCGATCAGAGACTCCCCTTTCGTGGAGTAGGAGAATGAAAATAGCCCAAGATGCAGCTCGAGGACTAACATACCTGCATGAAGAAATGGATTTCCAGGTATAGCAGTATGCACAGCATTACTTTCCTAAGTTCCTATTCAATTTAATCAAGCCTTGTCTAGAAATTTGTTTTTCTACACATTTAAATATCCCACTTCCCAAAAGAAAAAGAGAAGGAAGCTTGGAGGAGCTAAATTTGAATGCTTTTAACATATTTTATCTGCTATTCAAATCTTTGGTGCAGTTGATTAATGCCTAGCTAACTGTCTGCACAATATTTTAGATAATTTTCAGAGATTTCAAATCATCAAATATCCTTCTGGACGAAAAGTGGAATGCAAAGCTATCAGACTTTGGGTTAGCAAGATTGGGACCATCAGATGGACTAACTCATGTCTCAACAGCGGTATGCCTGTGTTTATTAATCTATGATTATTTAAATAGATATTGTTAACATATCCAGATAGGTTATTACTTTCTTTTCAATTGAATATTTACATGATGAAGTGAATTCAACCCAAGCATGAGGTAAAAGTGCTGATGGTTTAATGGGGCTGAATAAATGATCATGTCAAATATGTTCTTGTCTGGATCATGATTTCGTACAGGAAATCATAAGGACTGTCCTGGTGCCTTTTGACACCCAGCTGTTAAAGTCAAACGTATGTTAAGAAAATGGGTTCATTTCTTGACCATGAAAACTTAATCCAAGTTTCTGTTTTTGTTTAATCACTGTTAGTTCAACATGGGCACATGGATGATTAAATCACCCCATCTTTTGGGTACCCCTTTTATTGCTAGAGTCTGCGGCATATTGTCCAAATAGGTTGTAGGAACAATATACTGATTGTGAGGTAGTGGAATCCAGTGGTCCAATATACTGCCTGTGTTCATATACCTATTTATGTTCATCAGGTTGTAGGAACAATGGGATATGCAGCTCCTGAATATGTTCAAACTGGACGTCTCACATCAAAGAATGATGTGTGGAGCTACGGTGTCTTCCTTTATGAACTCATTACTGGCAGGCGCCCTATAGATCGAAATCGCCCCAAGGTTGAGCAGAAGCTGTTAGAATGGATAAGGCCATACCTAGCAGATGGGAAGAAATTTCAACTAATATTGGATCCAAGACTTGACAAGAAGCAAGTCTTCAAGCCAGCACAGAAACTTGCCATAATAGCTAACCGATGCCTGGTCAAAAACCCGAAGAATCGCCCCAAAATGAGCGAGGTATTGGAAATGGTGAATGGGTTAGTAGAATCTTCACGTGGTGCTAGTCCACAGTTACCCTTGAAGAGTGTGGCAACAACAGTGAAAGCTTCCCAGGACACTGACACAAGTAACAAGAAAAGGACCATGGATATGAAATCTGGGGAAAGCAATTGGTTTGTTAGGATGTTTAGACCAAAGCTTGTAAGATCGTGTTGATTATTGTAGCTTTAGCCCATCAAGCCTTAGTTGGAAACAAAGCTTCTTTATGATAAGCAAAGAAGAACTCATGCATATTTCCCACAAGTTATTATAGGAAATTTTCGGGGACACTATCAACAATGTAAGAGGAATGATTTATGAATTTCAGGGAAGACAATTGCTTTCCATGGATATGATGTAGGTATACTGGCTGGGATTTTGTTCTTTTGAAGTGCTCTTGCACTTTAGAGAGTTAAGTGCACAATTATAGTTATTGATAAGAAAATCGAAGGATTATTGTACATATATCTTGCAAAATTTTAAGTCATTAATTTTCTTATTAATGATTATGGTTATGCACCTAACTCTCTAAAGTGCAAAATTGCATTTTAGAGGAGCTAAATTCTACTCGCCAAACCTGACGCATCTGTTTGTTGCTGTTCCTGGGGAAACCGTACTGCTGAAAATTAATCACTGAAGTGATTGGGTCCGTAAAATAGTTGAGTTGTAACCTGTAATTTAAATTAATCTGTGTCTGTATCTTGTACCTTAGAAGTTTTGCAGAGTCCTACATCAGATGCACAAAATGAACTGATAATTATGATTTGGGTTTAATTTTGATCCAATTGCCATTGATGCTTCTGCTTATGCACTTTTTTTAATATAAAATGTTGCGCCTTATTTTTATCATGAGATTGATTTTTGAATATATGCAAAATTATAAAGTTTTTATACAAAATTGTAACCAAACACATTCCTTGATAAGCTCACAAGCTAAATGATCTTATATCTGTGCAAGATAATTAAATTAACAAAAAATAAGTCGGCGATGAGAAGTTACTGGCTTTGTGCACATTTAGCTTGTATACGTATAGATGTTAGGTATCTAAAGTATATAGATTTTAGATAGCAAATTAATCGAAAATTTGATAGATTGAGTGCGTGAACTGTGACAAAAAACACTCTCAATTTTGGGGCTCCGACTTTTATGTGGTTCGCAGTCCAAGGTGTTTAGTACACCTTGTGATCATAACGCATCAGATGGTGAAGATTTGTGAGGTGTATCGATATACCAATTATCTGTAATACACTATAGTAATATATTAATTTTAAAAAATTAAAAAATATGATTAAATATATTTTAGAAATTAATTTTTATATATTAATAGTATAAAATTATACTAATAATATAAAATAATTTTATACTATCAGTATAATATTATACTGATAGACAGTATAAAATTATATTAACAAAATAAAATTACACTGATAAAATTTTTATAATTTTTAAAAATTAATTTTTATACACTAATAATGTAAAATTACACTGATAGTATAAAATAATTTTATACTGTTAGTGTAAAATTATATTAACAGAGTAAAATTACATTGACAAAATTTTTTTGATTACAATGACAATGTAAAATTATTTTATACTGTTAGTATAATTTTACACTATTAGTATATGATAATTAATTTTTAAAATATATTTAATTATATTTTTAAATTTTTTTAAAATTAAATATTACTATCGTATATCATAGGTGATTGATTTATTGATACATCTCACAATCTCACCGTCAGATTGCAACATGTACCACACTCTTTGACTAGCAAAGTATACAGTAGAATGCGCCTTAATTTTGCATCAATTCTAGGCTTATCCCATGCCATTGCAAGTGTGAATGTGATTCTTTCATACTTGTTGATTATTAAGTGTGTCTTGAGTGCAATCCCTTGAATTAGACTAAACATCAACTTTGACGTTAGGATTGCAAACATTTTTCCTCTCTTAACGGTGCATGCGAGGACTTCTTGCTTTGAAGGACAAATAGGGCTGGAAAAAGCGGCAAAATCGGAAAGTAGAAGAGATTGAGAATGACAGGAATAGAAGTAATATTTGACTAATTGGGACACGATAAGAATTATGCACAACCGTAGCTCATTTAAATCATTTTATTACTTTTCTTTTTATTGTACTTTACAACGACTTAAGTTTAATTTTTAATTTTTTTTATTAGTTGGTCATTTATAAGTATTTATGGAACTTTAACAACAATGTGTTGATCCGAGTAAAAAGTGTTTCGGGCCTCTAAACATATAATTTTGGGTTTGATTTTGAAATTCATATATGTGAAAAAAAATACTATTAAATGTGATCTTCACTTAAATACCTGACTATACCTCAAAAAATTAGTTTTTCTATTATCAGGTGAAAGGATATTGTGAAAAACCAAAAAAGCATTCACAGAACTTTAAAATAACTTGTATTTGAGAAGAACTTTTTTTTTCTCTTAAATTTTTCAAATAAAAAAAAACTATGCAAAATAAAAAATTATACTTTTGATACTAACAAAGATTAAATAATGTGGAAAATAAGAGCTCCACTCAGATTGAAATTTTTCTATAGTTAATTGTTAATGATGCCCTCCTTGCTAATGTCTCTAGAATAAAAAAAGGGATAAATGCTAATGATTTATGTCTAATTTGTGGTATTTATTCTAAAACAACGCTCCACGTCTTCCGTGATTGTGAAATTGCAAAAGACATATGAAAAAGCATCAGTAATAGTTTGATCAAGAATTCATTTTTTCAACAACCTTTAAAAATCTGGTTGGAGGAATCTTCTTAATGAAACTCGAAAATGCCAAAGGATTGAATGGCCCATTTTTTTTTTTTTAGCCTGCTGCCTCCTTTGGTACAGTAGAAATTTATTTATCTTTGAAGATTGTAATAATACTCATGCCTTTATTGCTTGTAGGATTCTTAAGCTGGCCAAGGACTACAATCAATGTCTCGAGCTAAGGAGGACAGCTGGGAGGTAGAATTCCTATGGTTTCTTTGGTTTAAGTGTAGTGGAAACCCCCTCTAGAGCTTTGGATGAAGATCAATATGGATGGATCAATTCTTAGTAACACCATGGAAGCTTCTTGTGGTCGAATCATAAGGAATCGTGAAGGAAAGTTTTTGGCAGCTTGGTCGGTAAAAACTATGGCAGAGTTATGGGGTATATTTTAGGGTCTTTTTATTAGCTACAACATGGATCATAGGAATATTATTCTTGAAATAGATTCAACTTGTGTGTATTATCTAGTTATGTATGGTGTTCTTGAGACTCATAATTATAGCTCTTTAGTTTATGCGGTGAGAAATCTGATTAGGAAAAATTGAAATGTGGAGATCAATCATTCTTTTAGAGAAACTAATAGATGTACTGATAGTCTTGCTAAGAATGGCCATGAAATCCCAATTGGGATTAGTTTCTTCGATAGAGCCCTGACTTATATTTTGTTGTAGTTCCTTTTGGGCTTGAAGCCCTGATGTTTATCAAAAAAAAAAAAGATTAAGTGCAATAATAAATAAATTACTCTTTAACAAACTAGAAGATAACGTTCAAACTATATAAAAGATAATTATTTGAAAAAGCTTATTAGTTGCAAAATTGTCTTGGTCTCATCACCAATGCCTGTTGGGGAGCCTGTTGGGGAGAGAGAGTTACACGAAAACACGATACTATTGATTACTCTACACTGTTATAGTAATACAATAAAAACTCCCTGCGATTAAATAATAATACAAGAAATCTTGAAAGTTGATGGAAGCATACCAAATTGGCAAACACTTCAGTTTTGAGGATATCCGTCAATAATAATAATTCATTGTTGAATATTCATCATTGATGAGTCAGATTCTTGGGATTACATGCTAAACCGCATGCGTTACTACTTGGATTGTCATGTTTTTTATTTTGTTTTATTTCATTTCATATTTAAATCATCATAACTATCTGTGGAAACTTGGAACAATATACAATCAAATCATAATATTAATTCCAAACTTAAGATGACCAAAGTTTTGAAAAACTTAACTTTTGAATGACAATGAATTTGGTATGCCACACTTGGGATATACGGCCCGCCAATGCAGACCTCACGACAAATAGGAAGAATCTTTTTCATTAGAAAACGAAATCCATAGAAAATGTCATACAAAAAAGAGTTTGAATTCTACAAGTGATCATTGAGACTTTTTTTTTTTTGGACGAGACATCGAGCCTTTTTTTGTACTAGAGAATAGGAGAAGGAAATAATTAGAGGAAAGGCCGTTAAGCATATATTTGTTTTTATTTATTTAATTTTGACAGAAAACAACTTTTTAATCAAGTTATTTTTACAGTTTTTTTATAAGTTTAATTTATATAGATTCATAATATAATTAATAAAAATATTAAAAAATATCAACTTATATAAATAGTTACTCATTATAATAAAAAAATTTATCATAATTTATTATTATTTTTATTTATATTGATTAATAATATAAAATTATTTTATATTATTAATATATATAAATTAATCTCTTTTTTAATTCTAGGCTAAAAATTGTACATTTAAGTCAAATAAGAAAATGTTTCTTATTTCTCCCATTTAATCCTCAATGAATCGAAGGGGAAATCCTTTCACTTACGCATCTAAACGAATGAACAATCAAATGAGTGAAAGCAACTCCTCGTCAATCCCTCCTCCCCCTTCTTCTCACCTAAGAAATTTCCAAAGATAGCACTAATGAATAACCGGTAAGATAAACACAACCATCACTCCCAATAAAAAAAAAAAAAAAAAGGTAACAAAGGACAACCTACGTACCAAGTCATGATACAAAGCAAAAGCATGAAACCGATTGCCAGTTTTCTGCTCTTTTAAGGGAAAGCTGACCTTTCATAAAACTAAAAGGACAACCAAAAAAAAGAAAAGAAAAAGACCATAATACTCAATTTTCATTATTTTATTATTATTATTATTATTATTTTGGTACTTTTTACTATTTTGTTTCAAAAGCAGCCAATTTGTGAGAATCCTGCACCAATCAGAGGCGTTGGTTCTCTGGCTTCTCCACTGAGCAACCGATCTGAACCGTCGCTTCCACACCCTGCCCTCTCAGATCCGATCCAAACCCAACCCCACCATTTGCATCAACGGTCATTAGTGCAAGATTAATTTAAGACTCCGAAGGAAACAAAAACCATTCGGAGATTTCAAGGATTTAAGATTAAGCACTTGTTTTAGTGCTGCCGCTTAAAACTCAATCAACACAAAGGTGTTCGAACTGTAACAGCGTAAGTGCGCCTTTTTTAATTTCCCATTTATTATTATTATTTTTTTAAAAAAATTTCTTCTCATTCATTCGTAACATAAATATTCAATTGAATGCATCAATTGCATTTGTACCTTCCCTATGTACACGCTACACAGTGATTTCCTCAACACAAAAACAACAACAACTACAACCCCTTTTCTT
Organism: Pterocarpus santalinus; assembly: GCA_031439595.1. Taxonomy (NCBI): domain Eukaryota; kingdom Viridiplantae; phylum Streptophyta; class Magnoliopsida; order Fabales; family Fabaceae; genus Pterocarpus; species Pterocarpus santalinus. Next base: position 69,739,081 of record CM062532.1, read on the forward strand.
CTATCCTCCTTTTCTTCTTCTTCTTCATTTCTGAATTGAGTTGTTGCTGAATCGAAGGTTGGGGAGTTCTTGACCTTTTCCTTTCTCTGCTTAGTTAATTTGGTTCTGCTGTTCAAGTTCTGTTTTTTTTTTTTTTTTTTTTTTTTGGTTCCCTTTGCAATGTTTTGTTCTCTGCATGCTGTTGGATCAGTTGTTGTTTGCATTCGAAGTTGGAAACTTTTCATGTGGAACATTTCTGTGTTGGGGTTTGTTTTCGGATTGGTGTAAGTGGTAATCTCGAGGGTAATAGCTAGTTTGATCTCAAAACCAATGAAGTGGAAGTTGATGCTTGATGGTTTCTGCTTTTGTGTGTTGCGCATAAGATCCCTGGAGGAGGAGCATTTTAATTCGTTCTCTCTAAAAGGAGGGAGCAAAGTGGGCGTTTCCTTTGATGATTATTGACACATAAAATATTGAGTGGTTTTGAAAGTTGAAACCAATTGTCATATCATATACTTCTACAATTTTTTAACAAGTTCAAATTAGTAGCTTCTTATTGGAGTAGAATGGAGAATGCTTTCACTTGGGTTCTTTAATAATAAGGGGAACGAGGGGTGGGGTTGCGGACTCAGAGTATAGTATACCCGCTTGGTTATTGTTTTGGTTCACTCCCGTGTCTGAAGGGTAGCCTCTTCTGCCCATGTGGATTGTGTTTGTGAATGTTGGCGCAGAGTCTCAGCTTGTCAAAATTAAATGTGGATGGACATATTATGTTTCAATTATCAAGCATGGAAACACAGGAAAGCCAAAAAAGTCTCAAACATCAAGTATCAGAAACTGGGCATGTGAATGTTTATATGATAAAATTTACATGACAGAATTGTGAACATTTCCGATATACATTTCTGATATTGAGTTTGTTAATGACACCAGAGGGACAAGTTGCATTTTTTTTTTTTTTTGCAACAGTTTTTTTTACATCTATATCTGAGGAAACCTCCAATTTAGGTCTTTGGCAATGCACTTTGAAATACCATGCCTGGCCTTACAACTGTATTCCATGTTATGATCTCTACCAAATTAGCTGTATATGTCATTGCCTTAGTTGCATATGATGCTCCAATCTCTTAATCTACAGGTTACTTTTGCAGGTCTATTCTTGCTGGTGTGGATTCATTTCAACATTGTCTGAAAAAGATTTTGGATTCCTTGTCAAGTTTAATATTTAGAGATGGGTTTATATGAGCATTCAGATGTTCTTCAGTGGGGTCTTAATATCCTTGATGGTGACCCTTGTTATGGTCATGGATACTATGGTGACATGAGTCAGCATGATGCTTGTGACATCTATAGTGGACACTACTTCCATAGCCATTATGATAACGATTGTAACCATGTAGAGAATGATGAGATCATTGCACGTACCCTTCAAGAAGAGTTTTCACAGCTAGAGATTGCTGAATGTTCAAGGTATGTACAGAGAGGTGAAGAACAATTCCATGCTTCTGAGACTCAGCCTGCATATGATTGGCATAACTCTTCAATGGTGAACTATTGTTCAGGAGGTATCATTAAAGTCACAAACTGCTTTTTTGTTGTTTATATTTTGCGATCTATCATTTTTACTGTTTGTTGGTTAATTCAATCAAATATTTTACACATGCAGATCATGATTATGCTCAAGAAGAAGTTGATGATGCAGAACCTTCTAGTTCATGTTCTAGTCCTTGTGAGACAGGGGAGTACTCATTTGAGCTGACTGATGATAATCCACTTGATGATGAAGTAGGGAGGAGACTGAGTCAGATGATACCAATTCCTGTATGTTTAGCCTCATCTGCTTCTGTAGATTCTTTTTCGGATCAGCTATTGAAGCAATAAATAGATATTTAGCATCCTTATGGTCATTTAGGTACCAAACAGTTAATTCACCATGTTATGCTTTGTTCAACTTCTAGTGATTATTTTCTATCTGGGCTACATTTTCATCTTATTAAATTAATTGATAATTGTAGTGAATCATTGTCCCCCCCCCCCCCTCCTCCCTCTTAATTTTAAGTAAAGATTTATTCCAAAAGTTCATCAATTTTTATGCACAGTGATGAATGAACCAGCTTCTGGTTTAAACCATCCACTCTGATATGGTGGTCATTTTTTTGGGCGGTTTAACACAATAGAAACTGAAATTCTTTAATTTTCTACCACTGTGGTTTCTCCAAGCACCCAGTTTTACAATTGCTATCTGTTATTTTTTTTTTCTTTCTTTTATTTTTTTAAACAATGAATTTCGTCCCTTTATATTCAACTTACAGCCTTTCATATGTATTGTAATTTTTATAAAGTTCATTTCTTTTTATCATTTGTATGACTTATGTATTGTACTGTGGTGCTTAAATTGCCTTTCCCCACTGTTTTCTAGCATGTCCCAAAAATTAATGGAGAGATTCCTTCAATTGATGAAGCAACTTCAGATCATCAAAGGCTTCTGGATAGGTATTAGTCATAAACATTTTTATTCATCTGAGAAACTTGATATTCTTGCTACTACGATTTGTGTATTGTTTTTGCCTGGTGAATGATTGCTATGTCCTTTGTTTTTGTTTTTTGTTGTCACACCATTTCTTTTTCTTGGTACCATTTAAGTGTAAGCTATCGTGACAAATGGGCTTCATTGTGGGTTGTTTTGTCCTTTATTAATTCGTGAATAAATTAGTCAGGTTGAAAGAATTATTTATTGTGTACAATTTCTTTTATCAGACATACAATCAACATGCCAACTTAAGCTTTGCAATTTTTTAAATAGATTGCAGTTGTATGACTTTGTGGAGCACAAGGTACAAGGTGATGGTAATTGTCAGGTTTGTTGCTTCTAATACTCTCTCCTTTCTAATTTTCTGTTTGTCCCACAGGGTCTGAGTATATTTCGTTAATTTATGTCATATCCGTTGAATTTTATTAAAAAATAAAAAAATCATAACCGTTGAAAAATATAAATTATTATTATCTGATGAGAAAAGTCTCAAAATTTTCAAGTTGGAGTCAGCCTTTTGCAGTCTGAACTCATTTTTCAAGATTTCTGGGATCTGAGTTTTAGTATTCTGCCATTATTTCCTAGTTTCCCTCCTCCAATTAGTTCCTTAAAATTAGGTTTGCTCCTATTGTTCATCTCCATTTTCCATTTTGACCTTGTAATACGCAAGTATACAGGCCTGAGATTTGGAGTAACCAAAGGTGTTTATTGCCTCGACGTTGGGTGAGCTATACGTAACTTCTTAGTTAATTTAACCTAGAAGACTTTCCTAATCACATAATAATAGTTTATATTTTTCTGCTGTAGCCTAGTATATTTAGAGCAAATTTTATATACTTATTTTATGTTTATTGCTCCCCAGTTCCGTGCACTATCTGATCAATTGTTTCATGCACCTGATCATCACAAGTTTGTTAGACAGCAAGTTGTGAATCAGGTTTGTTGTTGAGTGGATATTTTTTATGCTATCCTTACTTTTCTGCAATTATTGTTGAATTCTGATTATTGGTTTTCTTAACCAGCTCAAATCTAATCCAGAGATTTATGATGGCTATGTTCCCATGGAATATGATGACTATTTGGAGAAGATGTCTAGGTAACATAATCCCTCTCCCTCTCTGTCGCTCTCTGTGTGTGTCTCTGCATACATGTGTATGTGTTGGTAATTTCTTTTTGGCCAACCATTATTCCCTTTACTTTCATTGTAAATGAAGGAGTGGAGAATGGGGTGATCATGTCACACTTCAAGCAGCTGCAGACTCGGTATGGCTTTCACAACTTAATTACTCTTCCACATAACTTTTTTTCAGCACTTGTCCAATTATTCTTTCATTTGCTGTGTGACAAAATGTTTTTACTAATACATAGGATGACCATTTAATTTCCCAAGCCTTGGCTCGAAAGTTTCAAGTTTGGTTCTTTGCATTGTGATTAACCATTATTTTGTTACAGTCATCATTTATAATTCTACAGAGTGGAGTGATTGAATTTGGCTGTGGTGTGGTGTGTCCTCTTATAAATAAAATGGATCAATTGTCGGGTATTGCAATAGTTTTAACTGTCATACCCTTCATATTGCAAGGGTGTTAATAGTCTTAACTCTTAATATTAAAAAAATAAAATCTTGAATTTAAAGTGTGGATATATCAAATTTTTGAGGCATTGTTGTCTGACAGAGTTTGCTAACCTCTCTCCCCCTTCAAATTCTCTCTATATCAGATTTTCAACAGCTATACCCTTTCTGTTTCTTGTGATGATGACATTGCCAAGTCTAGATTAATATTTGGAATTAGTTATGCAATTATATGACTTTTCACTTATATTAATACCCTTGATTTTTTTTCCCCTTTTTTCCTTCAGTTTGATGTGAGAATATTTGTGATGACTTCTTTCAAGGACACCTGTTGCATAGAGATTCTTCCTCATTTTGAGAAGCCAAAAGGAGGTTGGTTGTCTTCATGATGGGGCTGAGGATAGGGTCTATCTTATTATTAGGCCCTGGCCCAATTTTCTCGAGCTGAGGCCAAGTGGAGGCTGTTTTTCCCCTCTGCTAATTGTTTTGGGATATTTGTTTTTCGTTCTATTATATAATTACCTTGGCTAACGTGACCTTTTATTGCAGTGATTTTCCTGAGTTTTTGGGCAGAGGTACATTACAACTCCATCTACCCTCAAGGAGGTACTTTCACAAATTTTTCATTTCAGAAACAAGCTTGCTAAATGCTAATGGTTTCAATCAGTAGATTGGAATTTAATAGAATTGATAGAGCAAACTTCTCCATGTTTGGCTAAATTTCCGTTGTTTTCCCCCTGTATTTTAGATATGTGGAGGTTTTATTTATTTAACTTTGCAAATATTGGGTATTGGTTTGGCTTATCTTGTGTGTATTATTCTACTGACAGATATCCCTTCAAATGAATCGAGAAAGAAGAAACGGTGGTGGAACTTTGGGAGTAAGCATTAGAGTCTTGGCTGGCCTAGAGAGCACATCCATTTTGGATCATTATTACAATTTTCCATGTTCAAGAATTAATTTATACCCAATATCTTGGCTGGTCATTTTTTTTTATAATTAATTTGATTTTCTTTTTTTAAAAAGAATTATAAATCTGGGTATGCTGACACAGTTGCATCCCAGTGGCATTTTGGATGCTTTATGGAAGAAACCAAAATAATTTTTATACATAAAGGATCAAACATTAAAATGAACCAGATAGATGGTTGATTACTAGTCTGTTTCCATGTTGATCAGTTTGGACGCTTAAATAGGTTTTTTAAAAAGTTTTAAAACTTAATGGTGTGCTGATATAACATTGAAAGAGTCTTAACTTTTCAAGTGGTTGTTTCTAGTGAAATATTTTCAATGGTGCAAGCATGGCATCAAAATTAAATCCAATTATTAATATGAATCATTCAACGTATTATTGTTGTCACTGGAATATATTATGCCATATTGACACGTACAAAAATTCTTTCAGATTCTAAAATTGCCAAGTAAATGGATACTGTATCAATGCATCTCGACTGGGGAAATTACCGTCACGATGGAATGATGTGTAGCGTCGTAAGTCATAAGATTGATGTTATTTTTCCATCACTTTTTCATATGAATAATTTTGAATTGTGATGTACTATTATTGGAAAAGAGTTTTATATATTATTATTTAATTATATATTTTTGTTTGCAAAATTTTTAAATTAATAGATAATTGAGTCAAAAATTTTTGTTAATGTAGAAGTACATTTTTTGCTTTTACAATTTTTTTTAAAGAGGAAAGGAGAAAAAAGAAAACTCTTTATATATATATTGGTTTTATTGTTTTCACAAACTTGTAAAGTTAGGGCAATTTGTGTGAAAGTAACATCTATATGTAAATTATACTTATGGCTTGTTCATATATTTTTGCATTTGCAGTTTCCTTGAATTGAATTTTCTCCTTGGTAAATTAATTTCAGCACGAATTTATATTGTTATGTATTTTCTACTTTACATATCCTCAATGAAAAAGTGAAAGGTTAAAATTGAAAGATTAAGCTGCACATGGTTAAGTGTTCATACTATTCTTATTCAATAAATCTTAAGTTCAACTTTTGTAAATGAAAAGAACTAGTATTTAAAAAACTTTATCCGAACTCGACTCTTTCTAAATTAATTTGAATCTAATAAATTTTTCATATTGAGGGTTTAATTAAAAATATTAAAAGAGAAAATTTTAAGCACTTATATAACTTTTTATACGTATACTGCAATTATTAATTTTCTCATTACAGTAATTAATCTTCCTTTTCTTTCCAAAACCAAATAGGTAAGTTTAGGGCCGCATTCATGCACAATCCAGAAGCACTCCAGTCAACAACTTTCGGTTGCTTCGAGCATAATCCAAATATTTTGTCATGCACGGTTGTGGATATAAATCTAAATTAGTACAAACAACATTTTGGATAAGTAATTGTTGGATTTGAATACTTTAAAGTGAGTATGTTTGTAAATTGAGAAAGAAAAAGGTTAATTACCTTTAGATCAATGGATAAGATCTATATATGATAGAAATTATTGATCCAAGAATGATGAACTCCTTACTTTTTCATTTTATAAATATGTTCATTTTAGAGGATTCAAATCCGTAATGATTAATCGTAACTAAGGTATTAAATAAAATTTTAAATTCAAATTTTATAAATAAGAAAGATAATGTTAATATAACTTTCTTCTCATAGAATATTAAATTGACTTAAGTCAAATTAATTAGAATTTGACAGACTTCAAATGCTAATTACTCGAAAAAAATACAAAATTGATTTACTTAACTGCCACGTCCTATCTTAAGTCCAATTTTAAGATTCTTCAGGGTATGATATATAATTGTTTTGATAATTGCTCTATAATCATAAGAGATCTCCTGTGTCTAGTGCTAGAAGTGAGCCGAGTCAAGCTTGGCATAGTTTAGGCTCGACTCGTTAATATTATGCACAACTTGAACTCGAGATCGAACTCAAAGTGAGTCTAATTTCGAAGCTCGAACTCAGCTCACCATAAGCTCTTTGAATTTCAGCTAACTCACGAGCTACTCAAATTTAATGAGATAACTCAAGTAAAATATAAATTAAATCTTTTGGATTACTAAGTTATAAGATATTTAGTGATAAGAACATACTTTCAACAATAATAACAAAATATAATTTTATTTATATAAATGCGCACACACGCACACACATATAGCCAGCTTACGAGTTAATGAGTCGAATATAATAAAGCTTAAATTTGATTTATTTAATAAATGAATTTAAATCTCTAACTTAAGCTCGATTTATGAGATTACGAGTACAATTTATTGAGCTCACAAGCTAAAAAAACTCACTTCCGGCCTTATCCCTGTCCCTAGACTGGGGTAGACTTTATCCTCAACCTTAAATTTTTTTTTTTTACTTTTTTTTTTTCAAAAAAACTGTGGATACAAGTGATATATGCATAAAAGGTCTGCGACTTGCATTTGCTCATCATATCATATATCTAATATCTTTCGGCAAGATATTTGATTGTGTTCGAAATGCTGAAGAAAGGGTCTCCTCCCAGCTATATCACTAATCAATGGTGTGTCCAACTCCAAATTTTGTTCATATTCGTATCGGAACCCCACAAAGTATATATATATATACACACAGGTTGATAACTACAGAGCATCCTCTTCCATATGACCACATAATAGTACAAGCAAGCAATAATCATAATCATATATATCAAGGATCCTTCACATCATACACGATTGCTACTAATGTGTATGTACACTTTTTCGTCCACCATCTTCTTCTTCCGTCGTAACTAAGCACAACCCTGTTCCACGGTCTAATACTCTAATCTTAAACTTTAAAGTTAAAAATGACAAAAAACCAAAACAAAACAGTAAAACCAAAACATACTTAATACTAGTTCTAGAAACATAGTGGAACATACTGTTATTACTATTGTTTCCTAAGAGTCTCTTCATCCTGCTGTGTATATTCCGCCTCCCCCGTCGACGTCGGTTGCAACAACAACGCCGTAAACGGCATGTGCCGGAACCCATTGGCGGCGGCGTACTCCATTCCCGGCGGCTGGCACAGGTCCAGCCGGCAGCTCAGCTGCGGCTGCGCCAGGGCCATCGCGAACATCCCTTTGCCGCCGCTAACCGCCGGAGCGGCCTGGACGCGGCAAGAAACGGAGGGGGCGGACGAGGCGACACCGGCGGCGGTGGTGGAGATGGTGGCGGCTGGGACGGTGCCGGAGCCGGTGGCGGCGATGATGGAGGGCTCGGCCTGGCGGAGGAGCCACTCGATGGTCTCTCCTTCGGAGCGGTGGCCGAGCTCGCGGGTGAGCTGGAAGATGCGGGCGGCGCAGAGGAGCGGCATGCGGACGCGGCGGCCCCGGCCGTTGACCTTGGTGTGGCGGTCCTTGGTGGAGCGCGAGGTGGATAACGCGGGGCGCGCCTTGCGGTTGGAGTCGGCGGCGGGCGGTGGTTTGCGTTCTGATTGTTCAAATCTGTGGAGGACCACTTCTGAACTCATGTTGATATTACGAGAGAGAAAGAGAGAGAAAGAGCAAGAGACTGCATGAGTAGGGTTTTCTGAGTTGAAGATTATGAAGATTTTTGAATATGAAGATTTTTTGGTGTTCCGAGAGAAGTAACTGAGAGGGTTTTGAGTTAAATGAACTAGGATTGGTTCCATCGTTTTCAAATCTGCACGTCACATTATTGCAGGATAATCTTACATAGATACAGATGTATTAACACACATTTTATTTTCTATTTATTTTTTAATTATTTTCTTTATTGTTATATATTCATATTTGATGATGTCACTCATAAAGATATAAGAAGTTAATTATATAAAAATTTATATTAAATATTTTTTTGTTCTCCGCTATAATATAACAAAAATAAAAATCCAGGACATAAGATTTTAAATTTTGTTCGGACATAGTAATAATTAAGAAATCTAGCTATCTGTCATTTTCATTTCTCTCTCAAACACTGTTGCGTAAGAAAGAGCTACGAAGATGGTTATGGACATGGACTAATAACAAGAATTTATGGAAATTTAAAAATACTAACTACATTTGTATATGTAATTTTAGTCACTGTGCAGCACTAGAATATCAAGGAAAAAAAAAAACACTTCATTTGGCATAAGATTCAATGACTGATCGATCACTGAAAGGGCTCAAATATGATTTTTCTGCTTAGAAAAGGGTGAAACAGAAAAGGCAAGGCAAAGGAAAGGTGGGGCCCGAGACGGGGCGGAGTTGAGGTTGTTTATCTCAAATTTGGTGAGTCAACTGACGACCTCAGACATTGACCGCTCTTGGAACTTGTCCTTCAACGACAACATTATTTTAAAATTAGACAAAAACAAAAAAACTCATTTTGATTTCAAATAAAAATTTTTGAGATAAATTCATATTTAAAAATATAAAAATAAATAATCTTTTTAATCTTAAAATTTTATAATTAATATCAAATTAATTTTAATATTTTAAAATTTAACATTAATATGATCTATTGTGTATATTTGAAAAAGTTATGAGATTAAAATTATTTTAATAATTATTTATTTCACTTATTTATATAATTATTTGTATAAAAATTAATTTATATTTAAATATTTAACTAAAAAATAGTTTTAAGATAATTTATTTTATTTAAATTATATGAAAAAAATTATTTTTATATAATAAAATTACTAAAAAAATATAAAATAATTATTTATATTCTATAATATTTATTATTTAGGATTAATTTAATAAAAATATAATAATTCTGAAATAATCAATTTTTATTTATATTTATAAATTTTAAAAAATTATTTATATTTATAAATTATTTTTAACTTATTATCAATTTTAAATTATAATTTTTTTTTTATTTTTTGAATTAAATATAATTAATTTTTTAAAACAGTTTTTTTTAATTAAAAGAAAAACTATTTTACAAGTTACCAAACATGCTACTGATACTCAAATCCCCTCACACCACTAACGGAATTAAGTAAGAAAAACTAAAAAATTACTCCACAAAAATTACACAAACCTGTCATTGGTCGTCATCAGTACCTCTTCTCCCTCGTGCAGGTTCCTCCACCAATCCACCAAGTACCACTCATTGACCAGCGTCGAGCATCCAGCAACGATTACGAAGCAACACTGCGCGACCCATCCAACCACCCCAACGCTGGTGAGCCGCGGCCGTGATCGGCGAGCTGTCCCAACCACTATAACTACCACAACCTCCATAAAGGAGGTTTCTGGAACTATAGATGGAGTTCAAATTAGAATCGTTGACACACCTGGTCTCAGGACCTCTATGAAGGAGCAAGCTTTCAATAGACAGATATTGTCATCTATAAAGTGGTATATGAAAAAGTTTCCTCTAGATGTCATTCTCTATGCCGATCGAGTAGCTGCCGAAGCCAGAGATTTGAATGATTTTCCAATGTTAAAGTCAATCACAAGTTCTCTCAGTCCATCAATATGGCAACCTGCTACTCTTTGACCTGACTCATGCTTCTTCTACTCCTTTGGATCGACCATCAGGATCCCACATCAATATGACAACTCGTGCTTCTACTTCTTTGGTTGTGGCTGGGTGGATTGGCGGAGGAACTTGCTTGAGGAAGAAGAGGGGTCAATGATGAACACTGAAAGAGGTTGTGTGATTTTTGTTGTGGAGTGGGTTTCTATAATTTCTTTGATGTTTTTTTCCAACTTTTTAAAATTTTCTGACTTAACTTCGTTGGTGGAATTTGAGTGTTAGTCCTAATTTATGTTAAATTTTATAATATTAGGATTAAATTGAAGTAATTTTTTTAAGATTAAATTAATATCAATTCTAAAATTTTAGGGTAAAAGGGTTATTTATTTTAGAATTTAAAAATTTAATAGTCTCTTATCATTTAAAAAAAGAAGAAGAAAAAGTTAGTTCTTATGTAAATTTATTGTTAATCAATAAATAATTTTGAGGATAAATTAATTCTTAAAAAATTATATGTCCAAATTTGATCCTTAGTGATAAGAAAAAGGAGATAAAAAAATCTTTAAAATTTATGCAGAATTGATAAGGGGAATTAAATTATTCCTTTTTTTGAATAATAAAAACTTATTGTTAAATTTTTAAATTTTGAGAGATTAATTTATTTATTATAATTTTTGTCAAAAGATGAAAATGGGGTTTTTTCTTAAAATTAATGCAACAACAACGATATCCACTAAATGATAAAACCTTCCTATTTCATAATTTTTTTTTTTTTTGATTAAACAATGTATTGCTTGAGTGAAATTGTTTTCTTTATCCATGTTTTAGTTTAATTGTAAACTTTGATGTCAAATCAAATTAAATGCATAGAAAGAAGTTAGAGATAGTGCTTGTTTAGTTCTATTTTTATGGATTTAATTTTAGATAAAATTAATTTTGAGGTAAAATAATTTATATTTAATAATTCTTTTAAAAATAATTTTGATAAAAAATAAAAAAATTTATTTCTCTTAAAATTATTTCTAAAAACAAGAATTGATTTTGATTTCATTAAACCAAATAACATCAAAATATATTAGACTTGATTTAGATAATCCAAAATCAATTCTTAGATACCCAAACAGGATCAAAACATATTATTAATACTAAAGTTTTCATTTACTTTTATCTTTAATTATGGTATTTGATCGTCATTGTTTTTATTGTCCTTATTTATCTGTTTGAGTGTTCTAAAATATCAACACTTTTTTTTGGGTATGAAAATATCAATAATTTTAAATTGAAGTTTTTGGACAATTAAATTGAAGTTTTAAATATTTTTTTTTTTGGCCGAAATGTTTTGTAAAGATGAAAATAGTACATGGTCTGATTGACAGACCGGGCCCATCCTCATCCTCACGGACTTATGATGTAGAAACCGAAAGCAACAGGAGATTGGGCTTATTGCAATAAGTTGTAATTGGGCCTCAAGAAGCCGACATAGAACTGGGTGACCCACTCACCGGTAAGCATTGGTTGGCATGCGTGAAGGATGATCTCTTTCCTTATGCAAGATCTTTTTTCTTTGTAAGAAGCCTTCGGTTCGCTTTCACCGCTCTATCCCATTATTCCCATCTCCCTAAATATAATCTATATTCTACCTATCTGTCTGTAATTGCTGTGTGGAAGCTAGTCAACAATTTATGTTGTAGTTGTAGGGTGTATGTAGAGAATATAGTAGTAACTGAGGCATGGAATCTGCTAAGACAATGTTTTGTACGAGTCCACCGTTTCCTCCAAGAACTCTTGTCTCATCTTCTTCCACTTCAGGTGCACTTCCTAGTTGCTACTGCTTATTTTACATTCTAGCTTCCCTAAATTTCCTTCATACTTTTCTGTATAATAATTTATATTTGAGTAGGAAGGTGAGCTTGGGTTTGGGCTCGTTTCCTCTCACAAATCCCGAAATTCGGTAGCACCAGTTGAAATTGGACCCCCATTTTTCATCCAAGAACAAGAAAAGGAAACTATTAGGAGGCGGTAGCTATATAAATTCAGTGTGTGTGTGTGTGTGTGTGTGTGTGTGTAAGCAACTTCGTCATTAGGATAATTGATAAAAATGAGTGTCATCTTTGGAGCACGAGATATTTTAGAGATGGAAAATCAGTAAGGTAACAACTAAGAAGCACGCATGCAGAAACAATATGTTACAGATAATGGGATATGACAATATTTAAAAATTATAGAATACAACACGGCTATAGTATAATATATAAAATTAATTGAAATTAATATAGAAGCGTAAATCTTAAATTAAAAAGAGAAATAATGATTTCAATGCTAGTATAAATTATTGTAAATATAATAAAATGCACTTATATCTTTTATTGTTATATAATTTCCATTTATATATAGGGATAAAAATTCAAGGGAAAAAAAAGGGCAAAAACTTGCAAAATATAATTAGGACTCGTTGAAAGTATCCACGAAGTATCTGATACAATACGTATTTGGTACAGACATGACAACTATTTTGAAGCATTCGTGCTTCATAGTGTAACAAGCTATTGTGTATGCCAAGATACTCTGCTCATTTTCACCATTATCCTTCCATTCATCCCGTTTTTATAGTTTTAATTCATGCTGTGCACTATTTATGTTATCCCTGTTCTGTTTAATTCTCTTTGCAAATTTGTGGATTTTCAATTTCTCGTCTATGTTTCCTAAATTCAGAAAATTTGAAAATGAAAACAGGAAATATTTTCACAAATCAAATGCACCCTTAGTTTCTTTTCTTTTTTTTCTCAACCTTTTGTCTGAGTTGAAAAGGTGTTGCCACCTGCAGTTTTGATGCTTCATGAACAAGCTTCTCCTGTAGTTGCTTCTTGGTCTTCTAGTTTTGCAGCCCAGCATTTTCCTACCTCTGTTCTTTTACAAGAGCAGCGTGATGAGTATAGGCCTCTACTGCAGATGTATAAGGAAGACAAGACCTCCCAGGTTCAAAATATGTTCACAGACCAACTTCATCAAACTTAGTCTTCTTCAAGTTCACATATCCTTTATATGTTTACCAGACCAATTTCTAGTTTTGTTGTATGTAGTGATCCTGTTTCTTGTACATGTTATCAATTAATCTCCCCTTTGTTTTACGAAAGGTAACATTAAATACAAGTCAGATGCATATGGGCTCAGTTCAAGAAAAGGATGATGTTGGCAATGCAGATCAGTTAGTGCATGACTTTAGGCGGCAGTTGCAAGTCTGGTCTCATTTGCAGAACATGTAAGATAAAATGTATTGTACTCTCATGTTAATTTTATCATTTTTAATTGCTGATTTGAATTTTTGCCATCCAAAGTTGTTTCCTTATTGGGTGCATGTACGGTCTATTGCAGATTGACTTCCTCACCAACAGGGGAAATTGGTGCTTCTTCACCTGTGCAACCTGTTACTGTTGAGTCAGAGAGGCCTGCGGATGGTCTGCAATTTAATGCAGTTTCTCTTGCTAGGCAAGCTTTGTCTGCCTCAAAACAAGCAGCTTCAATAGCTGAAGGGCTGGAATCAATCAAAGCTGATGTTGATGATGATCCACTTGCTCTTGGGTTAGTTCTATCTTTGTGGCTGACTCTGACATCCTTAATTCATTTTTCCCATTTAAAGGATAATTTGTTTTGAGAATAATACCTAAAATATGCCATTCAGCCTGGCCTCCACAAGTGTGGCTGACTCTTCACTTGGAAAGAGTAATATTGTGAGGTCAAGACGGCTTCTAGAAAGAAGATCTAAACAAAGAAAAGCACCAAAGTCAAAAATTCTCGACGAAGAAAGTTATCTTGCAAGAAAGTCAGACGTACAAGGAAGGTTACATGTAGAAAAGAAGATAAAAGAAGGTTTTGATCAAAATGACCCCCTGCGCTTGTTCTTGTGGGGTCCTGAAACAAAGCAACTTTTGACCCATGAAGAAGAGTCTCAATTGTTTGCTCAGCTACAGGTGTCACTCAGTATTCCATACTACTATATGCATGGTATGCGCTATTCAAGATATTTGTTTGCTTTAATGTGGAAGAATATGTAACAGGATTTATTGAGATTGGAAGAAGTAAAGATCAGGCTTCAATCTCAGTTTGGACGGGAACCAACTTTGGCTGAATGGGCTGATGGTGTGGGTCTTAGCTGTCATGCCCTGCAGACACAACTCCATTGTGGTAACAGAAGCAGAGAAAAGCTGATTAATGCCAATTTGCGGATGGTGGTTCATATTGCTAAACATTATCAGGGCCGTGGTCTCAGTCTTCAGGACTTATTGCAGGTAGCCTCAGGAATTAAAAGTGTCTGTTAACTCTATTTATATGTATGTGTTCTACATTATTTCTGGGCAAAGAAGAAACCTAAAAATAAATGTTTGGCTAAAGTTGTGGCTGCAATTGAGGAGATAGAGCTTCAGTTAAAGGGTCACTGTGATTTCCTTTCAGAAGTGTTGCAATCATTATCTGAATAACATAATTAGCATCTACATCATTTACATTTCTTTTGTGGTGCTGTTTTAGGAGGGAAGTATGGGTCTTATGAAGAGTGTTGAAAGGTTTAAACCCCAAGTTGGTTGCCGGTTTGGTACTTATGCATACTGGTGGATAAGGCAAACAATAAGGAAGGCCATATTTCTACATTCCAGGACAATCCGTCTGCCGGTAAAATCAATTTGTTGATTTCTCTATATTGTAGTTAGCTAAAATTAAGCTGCCTCCTTCTGAAATGTCAGTATTCATGAATTTGTTTTCTGTTGACAAATAGTAATAATAGTTTAAACAAAAAAAAAAAAAAAAAAAGGATGTTGCAATTGCATTACTCATTTTATTTTCAGTGGTATCTCTGTTATTTATAAAGCGAACATCAATTTTATTCGTCCGTAACATGGAACCAGTGTATTTTCTCCAGGAGAGTTTATACACCCTTTTAGGCAAGGTCATAGAAGCAAAGAAACTATTCATTCAAGAAGGAAATCTTCGCCCTACTAAAGAAGAATTAGCAGAAAGGGTGGGAATTACCGTAGAAAAGTTTGAAAGTTTGCTATTTGCTGCAAGAATTCCACTTTCAATGCAGCAAACTGTGTGGGCAGACCAAGGTACAACTTACCAGGTAGGGCTTTCAAGTAAATATGATTTTCCCCTTGCTATGATATAGTTTCTTAGATCTATAAAATGAAACTGAAATGGAAAGCTCTCTATCAATATTTAGAAAGTGTACAGCTGAAGGTTATTCATCTTTCCATTTTAAATTGGAAAGTATGTGTACCAAGTATTTTGCTAGTGCCAATAATTGTAAAAACAAATCTGTTGAAATCTAATAACTAAGAAATCCAAAATGTATGTTTTCCTATGATTGTTTTGAGATTGTATGTTAGTAGTTATCATACCGCTTTGATGTAAATTTCTGTTAAGCTTGTCTCCTAATGTTGGAGGACTAGTATGGTCAGAATGGACCCTCTGCTAAATACTATTGCTAATGTTCCAAGCATAAGAATTAATGACCATTTTCTTATAAATGCAGGAGATTACTGCTGACACTGCAATTGAGATACCAGGTTTGAGTGTTGAAAAACAGCTTATGAGGAGGCATGTGCGCAACCTCCTAAGTGTCTTAAGCCCGAAAGAAAGGAGGATAATCAGGCTAAGATTTGGTATTGAGGATGGCCATGAGAAATCTTTGCAAGAAATTGGAAATGTATTTGGTTTGACTAAGGAGAGGGTCCGACAGCTGGAGAGCCGAGCATTGAAGAAGCTCAAGCAGTGCCTTGTCAGTCAAGGACTTCATGCATACGTGGACTTGCTTGTATAGTGATACTAGTTGTGTAGACACCAAGGTTATGCAGTTCATCTTTTACTTGGCTGTGAGTTTTTTTCATGGCTAGGTACAAAAGCAGTAACTAGATTGAGCTTTTGAAGGAAAAACTTGGCACTGAGCCATGGTAATTGGGGATGAACCTGGGTAACCAGTGCCTGGGCTGTTGAAAAATGGAAATCCAGGAACTAGAAAAAAGTATGGTTGATGCACACATGCATACAATTGGTGTTCATTTCATGATTTACTTTACTAAAAAGCTGCTTAACCAAAGCTTAAAGAGACACAGCAAATTTATTATTTTAATCTAAGGGTTTTAATTTAAGTGACGATAACAGATGTATTATTTTTCATGTAACTTTGTTTATTTTTTAACAAATGTCATTGGTCTTAAGGATAACATTGTTCTCAGGAAAGTAAGTATATACAATAACAATTTTGAAATTCATTAATGAATAAAAAAAAATTTCTCAAAGTAATAACACATTTGATTGCAACTCCATGTAGATGTAGGACCTGTTTGACAACTGTTTTTTAAAATAGTTGTTGATTTTTAAAAACAAAAAAATAAAAAATATTTGTTTGAAGAGGAATTTTTTGGCAGCTGTTTTATGAAACAAAAAACACAATTTGATTTTTAAAAACAAAAAACAAAGAACAAGTTTCATGGTGCGTGTTACGGTAGTCCCACATATTTCTTGGAGTTTCTGGTAGTCCGCCACTTTATTTACAAAAATGACACCGCATTGTAGAATTTAAAATTGCTATTGAGTACCTGTTAGGTGGGTTAGAGATTTGCATTTGCGTAAAGTCTGCCACATACGCATTTGGTGCATTAACTTATACAACACCATAAACATCGACTCTTGGTGGCGGTCTTTCACAGTTGGACAAAACTACAAATAAAAAATTTACCCATTCTAGCTCCAAAGGGTAACTCACTCGTTATTGTTTTCAACTGTAACAATTTCAACAACAATTTATTCAATCTGTAACAGGTCACTTCAATTTAACACTTGAATTAACAAAGTGCTTAATGTTGTAAAACTCGAACATCAAATAAGATTTCGGGATACCCATTTCACTCTGCAACAGGTCACTGCGGACCCAGCATACACATAGCCACAGCCTCTATTTTGCCCACAACTAATTACACTCTTAGCATACAGGCACAACTACATTAAATTCGGCTTTCCGCAGCAAGCAGCTCTAACACTTTACTCTGTATTTGGACAATAAAACAATGACAACGGAGGGTCTTCCTAATCTTCCTCTGTGGATGGGATAGCCACAAGTGAATCTCTATTATTTTAAAGAAAAATATGCAACAGGTGCACATAATGCTACCAAATTGTTCTTCAATTTCTTGTTCTACTCACAATTGGAATAGATGTTATCCAACTAAACAATATCATTGCAAACAATTACCTATTATACTGAAGCTGTTAACTCATATGACCCTTAAACAACATCATTTGTCAACCATTACCACTCACATTGCCAGCGAACAGTGACCTTCATCGGGACTGCAACCCAATCCATCTATTTTTCCCACCACCAAGCATCAACCCAAAAGAAGTTTGACTATGTTACGAACAAATTACCAGAGCAAAATATTGTTTCATCCCTTACACAAGAACCAAACGATTTTCAGGAATAATTCTATGAATCAGTATCGATACTGGGGTTAAGGTTTACACAGGTACAGCAAAACAGAGTTTCCAATACAAATTCACTAACTCAAACTAAACAGATAATAAACACAAAAAATTAACAAATCAATCCAACTCCGTAGCATAACCCTAAATGCACACCTTCCCCCATTATGTACAACCTCACAATCGACGGGATAGTTACAGACAACATCCGTGACCTTCCCAAACACTTGTTCATTCTGTTGCAGTCTCCAAAACCCTTGTTCAATCTGCAACTCACTTCCTTCTACCTCTGTTCCTTCAGGTCGTCCCCGTCTCCGTCGCACACACGAACATCGCACTCCTCTCGTCGATGGATCCCACCAACCCCTCCTCACCGACGGTGCCCTCTCCACCACCATCACCAAGCCCAACGGCCCCTCCGGTGAGTTCCTCTCCTCAATCGCTGACGAACACCCTTCCCCGGACTTCCCTTGACGAACGCCCAACCAATGGGACAAAACGCCCAAACCTCGATGGACTTGCCGGCTGCTGGCGACGTTAACTATCGTCGTCGGGGTCGGTGTAGATGGAGCTTGGTGGCAGAGGTCCAGCAGGTTGCGGACGGTGCTAACCACCGTGGCCAGGTCACAGTCTTCAAAGGTGATAGTCACAGCGGCGCAAGTAGCCGCAGTGACAACATTGGAGGAAGGGAGAGGGATTAGTTTGCAAATCTAAAAAGTTTTCATTATCATTTTAGAAAACATAAGGCGAAAATACGGGAGTAATAAGAACCGTTCAATCTTACTTAAAGCCAATCTAATGGTTGATTGGCCTGGAGCATCAGAAACTCCAAAACATATACCGGACCAAATTATCCTTCACCTTCACATGTTTTTCAATTTTTTGTTTTGAGAATACAAAATTTAGTGGTGGCAATTTTGAAACTACTCGATTTTATTGTTTTCCCTTCTCTTTCTCCTTTTCCCCTTTTCCCCTCTCTCTGCCTCCATCCTTTCCCTTTCTCCTTCTTCTCTTCCTTCTACGCCAACCTGCTTAGCCACCTTCCTCTCCTTTTTTGGTTCGGAATCCTCGAAATCTGCTGCCCTAGCCACCATTTCCTTCTTCCCTTCCTGCTCTGCTGTCAACTTGCTTCTTGGCTTCGAGATCCTCGCCATCCACCATGGAAGCTGCCATTTCCTTCTTCCCTTCCTTCTCCGCTGCCAGCTGAGCCACCTTCTTTCATTTTTCCGTTCGGGTTTGTCTAGATCCGCCATCCCAACCACCATTTCCTTCTTCCCTTCGTTCTCTGCCGCTAGTCGAGCCACCTTCTTTCATCTTTCCGTTCGGGTTCGTTCGGATCTGCCATCCCAGCCACCATGTCTTCTCCTCTTCCTTCTCCGCCGCTAGCCCAGCCACCACCCTCCCTTTTCATTTCATTCTTTGTCCTGGATTTAGGTTTGGATTAGTAATTTGATTTGGACTATGTTGGGCTGATATTAATTGGTTTGGTAATTTGGTTTGGATAATTTTGGACTGATATTGGCTGATTAGTAATTATTTGGATTGGTAATTTGTTTTGATTAATAATTTGGTTTGGACTTAGTTGGACTAATATTAGCTAATTTGATAATTTGGTTTGGACAATGCTGGATTGATATTGGCTGGTTAGTAGTTTGGTTTGAATTGGTAATTTGGTTTGGACTGTGCTGAATTAATAGTAGTTGATTTGATAATTTGATTTGGATTGATGGTTTAGCTAATTTGGTTATTTGGTTTGGATTGTTTTGGACTATTTCGTGTTTATGCTTGATGTTTTGCTTCATTAGGAGTCATAGGCAAATGGCAACACAGATTTGGTGGTGAATTTTAATAATAACAACACAATAAGATTAATTGATGAAACTGCAAGGCAAGTGGTAAGGCAGCATGACCAAATTGCAAATTAGATGTGGCAATAAGAATATAATGCATAGCATATAAATAGACTTATGAATATGAAAATGCATCAAGTTGTATCAAGACATTTGTTGAGACAAATTTATTATTAGAATTTAATTTAAATACATTGACAGTGTAAAATAGTTTTACACTGTCAACCAATAAAAATAGTGGAAAGTGTCAACTCATCCAAATAACTATTCATTATAATAAGGGACCCATCATGAATTCTCACTTTTCCCTATTTTTATTGGTTGACAGTGTAAAACTATTTTACACTGTCAGTACATACCAATTAAACTCTTATTATTATAATAAATTATGGTATTATATATTTGCTATTTTTAAGAAATTTTTTGTCAAACAAGTTTGTTGTTTTATTACTCTTAAAACTTGTTTTTAAAAATAATAAGCTAAACAGATTTTCTATTTTTTATCATTAAAAAATTATTTTGAGAATAAAGTTATCAAATAAATTTTTTTATTTTTTTGTTTTTTAAAATTGAACTCAAACTTATTTTTAAAAATAGTTTTACAAAACTTAAAAATAAAAACAATTTCAAACAAACTCGTAGTCACTATACGACGCATTCAATTGTTGTCCTCTCAACAACGACTATGGCTATGTTTGGGAGAGTGGCAAGTGATTGAGTGTTAAGATAGCTAAATTTAAGTGAAGTGTATTTGGAAGTAATTTTAAAGGATGAAATGGAATGGCTAAAAATGATTAGGTGTTATTTTTTTACCACTTAAAACGTTTTTTTTTTTCTTTTTTGTCTCTTCAAATTGAGGGATCGGAGGGAATGAAATGATTTTTCAGTATAAATCTTTCCCTTCTTCCATTATACAATCAAACAAGAGAGTAATATATATTTGTTCATTCTATTCTTTGCCTTTTCTTCTCATTCTATTATTAGCCGTTCGTTTCCATTGTTTTTAAATCTCCCAAACAATACCTGTGGGAGCAGGAGCAGCAGCTTATTGGACTTGTTTAAGATTTTCAATGCCCTACGAGAAGGCAAGTATGATGAAAGTTTACGAATGTCAGGTAAAGTCGTTTTTTAGTTACATTAAAAATCATATCTACGTAAGAATATTTTTTAAAATTTTGTGCCGATCCAGCTAACTCAACATTCCCATGCATGAAAAAAATATTCAACAAACCAGAGAGCTCTTTCTTCTCGGCCACGTTGGGAATATTGGGATGCGAGCTGCATTAATTTGCGGGTTGTTGACGGTGAACGTAGCTGGTGTAGTTTGTGAACATTGAGAAGCCAAAATACCACGTAGTCACAAAACGTGTTGTTTTAAACTATTTTGATATTTATATCTCATTTGATTTTATGTGGTTGTTTATGAAACGACGTGGATAATATTTGAAAGAAAAGGGAGCTCATAGTGAAAAATGTGGAGCTTTAATAGCGTGTAAAAAATGGGAGGGAGAGAGATGGAAGAATAGATGATGTTGGAAAGTCCCACGAGGAAACAATTCTGTGCAAGAGTATATATATATATGTGGTGGCATGCTTCTACTTTTAAAGGTGCTATGTAGAAATATTTGTTTCAGCTATTAAAAAAAATGATTTTAAAGTTTGAATTTTAGGTGTATTTATTTTAATTTTTAAAAAAAGTAATTTTAAAACTTAAATTTATATATAGTTAAAAAAGTTAAAAATTAATTTTTTAAAAAAATTATTCTTTTCAACTTCTATAAAAAAAATTTGAAAATAGATTTTTTGTGAGATTTTGATTATTTTTTAAAAATTACTCAAATATGTAAAAACTGATTTTTATGAAAAAATTGATTTTTTGCTAAACAAATTTCAAACAAACACACTCTCTATATATAGCTGAAAAAATTAAAAATTAATTTTTTTCAGAAACCATTCGTTTCAATTTTTATAAAAAAGCTGAAAATAGATATTTTTGATATTCTCATTATTTTTAAAAAATTATTCAAATATACAAAAACTAATTTTTTCTATAAAAAATAATTTTTTGCTAAAAAAAATCCAAATAAATACACCCTAAATTAACCCCAACAAAAAAAAGTTAACTAGACAATTTATTCCTGGACAACATTCCTCGGTTGAGTGTTTGAATTTCTTGTACGAATAAATGATATTTTTTAATTTTATTAAAAAACATGTTACCTATCTTCTCCCAATATTAAAAAAAAAAAAAGTGCTGAATTTCACTAGGCTAATGTTTTGGATCTTGTCCAAGCCCAGCATTGTGTTGTTCACTTCATCGTGGAAGCATAGAGGCCCAATCCACTTTTGGGACAAGTTCAGTTGGCTTTTGCAGGCGAATCAGGAAAGATATGCTATTTCCAGATCTACTTGTGCGCAACACTTTTACAAATACATTTGGTAGAATTTACCACATACTAGACTTATCTAAACTTTAACTAAATCGACTTAAAACTTTTTTATACTAAGCAGATTCTTGCACGCCACTTGTGAACCAGTTGTTTGCCAAAAAGCATTTTTCTTATAAGAAAAGCAAGCATAACAATTTTTAGTAACCTGTAAGTGAGAAATGATATATGCACAAGCAGCACACCACTAATTACACCCTCTTCTGCTTTATTTTGTCAAGGGAAATGTTTACATATCAATTTTCATACATTTTTGCAAATAGTGTTATAAGAGGATTAGTTTCAAATCACTTTGCACTGTATTCGTGACATTGCTATTTGTACTGAATAGCATCAATCTTTTGTTAATCATTGATTTGACATAAGATAATACGTGATGTATGTGACACTTAAAACGACAAAATGATGCATGTGAAGGGAGAGGTACAAGTGGTTTGCAAATAGCACTGCTTGGCTAATTTCTTGTACCTTCAACAAGAACTAGGACTTACCTTTAGATCCTTAAAAGGGGAAATTTACAAACCTTTTCAAACCATGGGGGTGATCATAAAGTTTAATTCAGATTATTATGCTATATGAAGACCACTCATAGAAAAAGGTATCCTCAAAGCCAAGAAAGGTGATCCAAGACAAGGCTTAGCACAAGACATGTCCCGTGAAGGGGACCTCTGCTTAATTAAGATGTTAACATCACGAAACAAAACAGAAACCTCAACTTGTGCATCTGACTTTCTTGTCAAGTTCCACCCCACCATCACCATTATCGCTTTGGCAAAAACAGAAAATTGTATGCAAGTTCCTTAATCGGAGTATATACCTATCAACCGGTGAACACTCACAAAGGGTCTTCAATTTATTTATTTATTTATTTTTGCCTTTTCATATCATTTTAGGGGTATGCTGCATGCTTGCAAAGGAGCACACTGACCCAAATGAAGCAATAATTATGTTCGTAAAACTTGTATCTTTCTCACTTTATGTAATGAGATTAGTAGAAGAAGATAGAAGGGAATTTGAAGATGCCAAAAGATGAACGGCTCTGCATGCATTAGACATTATCTTACAACTTGCAAGCGTGACCATACATATACTTTCATCAATGGGAATTTCATGCCACTGTTACCACAAACAATGTTGCAGCAAGGGGAAAAAAGGAAAAAGTCTATTATGCCTATATCCACTAGATTCTAAGAACAAAAAACAACCCCTAGGGGTTTACATAGGCACTCTAAATATGCAGTTTCCGCTAGCTCTGTCCATTTTATTGCATATGTGAAGCATACACATCGGCTGGGCCAGCACTTGTATCCTTCCAAGTAGGCAAAAGTGTTGGTACTGAATGAAAAATTAGCCTTTAATTCCAAGAGTTCTTACTTACAACTGGTAACATAAGGGGTATATTATTGTTCGAATTTAACATTATATGCTTGTCTTGCATATGATATTTCCAAAGAAAAATTTCGAACATACTTCAAGAGAACAATAAGAACTTCCCCTTTTAAGTTTAAACTTGCCCTTCTCCCTCCCAACGAAGAAAAACAACAACATTAGCTTTGACATTGGAAGAAACTAATTAACTAGCACCAATTTAATCCATAATCTTAATTTCTTTAAGAAATCTGTAACCAAGTTTGAATAATTGAGTGCCTGTTTTTGGGTCTGACTGAAATATAGTACCTAGGAGGGTAAAATATATAGCAACCTTGGCCCATTCTATTTTCATATGCTTCTGACAACTGGTGGATTTCAATAGTAACAGTCCATACTTGATCTAGAAGACCCAGAATTACTCGCTCCCCCTACCCAAATAGATGTCTGCTTTTGCTATATAAATACCTAGGGTAAGCAGAAGCTACCATGTTTTCTACCACTATTTTTACTGCTGTATGGTGGCAAATCAGGAGCAGTACACAAACTTGGCAGAAAAATCATTGGTGTCATGGCAGTGAAGGAAAGCAACACAAACCAAAACAGTCAGCAGCAGCAACAACAACAAGAAGTTTGTGATCCTTGCAAGTCTTTTGGCGAGAAGTGCAGTGACGTGGTCAAGAAGCAGCGTGCAAAATTCTACATTCTGCGCCGTTGCATAGCCATGCTTTTGTGTTGGCATGAGCGCGGGGAGCACTGAGATGTTGAGGCAGCAAGAACAAGGAGCTAGCTCATTCACATAAAGCTTGGTTGGCGCAGTATCATCTTTTTTTTTTTTTTTCTTCTCTATATCATTATAAGATTGTAAACATAAAAGGGGTACTATGCCATACTGGAAATTTTTGCTTTTTTTTCTTATAGTACTACATTGTGTGTGTAATTATGCGCAGCTAACATGTGAAACAGGTTAGATCTGTTTCAACTTTCAGAATTATTAAGTAGATCTTCTTTATTCAGATGTCAAGAGTCTCCATAAACATACATAGATGTTATTTGAGGTTTATTTCATTAGGGTACTTAAAACTACATGCATCAGCATCTTTCTGCATCAGTTCCTTCAAGTCTTAAAGAGTTTTTTTTTTTTTTTTTATCTTCTTTTTCAGCTCCAAGTAATAATGCTAAGATGAAAAGCAAAGGCTTCACTGATGGTCTGAATGATCGATGAGATTCTGAGTTCTAAAATTATATTTAATGAGAGTTTCTTTGTTTGTTGAGACCCCTTATCTTTGTTGTTCATCAGGCAGAATTATGGTGCATAAAGTAACATTGGCTTTTTTAAACTCACAGGGACCCCTTTTTCTCAGGTGGGTATCCTTACAATTAATTAGTGTCCTACCTTCCAGCCCTTGCTTCTTGGCCCCTCTGATCTGAGTTTCTCTTATATGCATAGTGTTCACACGTAGTTCTCACGGACGAAAAAGTAGCGACTTAGTAGAAATTAAACTTCAGAAGAAAATAAAATTGTTATTGTCTCATACTTTAATTAACATTGACATTATTGTAGGTGTCTTCAGAAATATATTGACTTTACTATAAAAGAAAATAGGAAGAAACCATGTGGCTACTCAATTCTTCCTTTATCTGGCATTGCTAAGCTTTCGAATGATATGAAAATTAAAATGAAAAAAGTTTACAACTTGGCACTTGCTGGTCCAGTGTGAGCAGGACAGAGAGCTTCAAAATACAATAAGCATTAAAAATAGTGGGATAGATGTTATCACTTTTTTATGCACAAATCATCATGCATACCACGCCTTCAAAATCAAATATGATTAGTCAATTTTCAAACAATCTAATCACGATGGTCCTCGTGCTAAGGAAACATCAGACAAGATCAGCCCTCAATTTAAATTTTTTTTCTTGGGTCCATCCCTTTTGAACTTTTTCTATAATATTTTGTGTCCTCAAATCCCACACTATCTATTGGTTAAATGTTTGGATCCAAGCAACAAAAGAAAATTCAACCGCAAGTTGAAATTAATGAATATGTTTTGTTATGTTATGTACACAGTAACTGCTAGACTTGGCAACACAAGAAACGACAAGGTTGAAAAGTTATGGCAATAAAGATTCGATTCGATTTTACATGGGTGAAAACTGAGTAATCCAGAAGCACATGGTTGGCCAATTTGTGGAGAAATAGGAAGGAATGACTCAGCATGACACCAACTTTATGTGCGGTTGCTTTCTCAAATCATTAGCTTTTCTTTATCGACTAGAGATTAGAGAACTTCTGTTCCTCGTCGCGTATTGAAAGCGAAACTGTTTTTTCACTCTCTCTTCCACCATGAAACTTCAACGAAATTTCCATATGAACCTGTATGCGATGCATAATTAAACATTTAACTAGGATGAACAATAGATATTGCAAACTTCAAAAAAAAGAAGGCGGGGGGGCGGTATTATAAAAAATCGGTCATTAAGTTTGTTTAATTGTCCAAATTAATGCGACTATTAGTAGCATTCAGTTCTGGGACGCTTGATATTAAAGAGGTATGCTCCTTTTATCTCATTAGAATTTAGGAGTCCGATCATCTAAGACTAAGCTTTAGTCTTGCCCAAATACTTACACAAATTTACATTCACACTCCATAGTTTCACCATACTGTTCTTGAATGATTTAGGATGAATAAGTACCTCACCAAATTGTTACAAGTTTATTTTCCTTTCAACAAAAAGGCATATTACAGTGAGTACAAGGAACTAAGTATCTGTTGTTCCTAACTGAGGAACGTGAAGACTTTGAAATAAAGAAGTTCAACGGAATTATGATGGATGAAAGTACTTATTACAGAACTCGGTGAGTGTTCATACTAATATCCGGTAATGACTTGTTTAGGAAACAATTTAGAAACTAAACTTCGATGAAACATGAGTAAAAGACTACTTTAGGTGAGCTAACATCCATTGCCATTAACATAGGTGGAAGTTCTTGATTTAGAATAAAGTAGTTGATGTGCTCAAGTGATTAAAAGAGGATGACAATTGACACACTAGTTACTATGTTAGCAAGAGCATAGGGCATAGTTTTTGTTTTGGGGGGGGGGGGGGGGGGGACGGGATGAGTGATGGGGTGTGGTGGGACCAGAAATGAGGTTGTGAACCGACAGCAAGAATCATAATCAGAAGAGAAAGGGGCGTGTGATGTGTGTTGCGGGTGCTATGCCAAGCTGCTCCCCTGACCCTCGTGCGGCCCTCTCTTCACCGCCCTGCTCACTGGGCTCCCCCCTTTCCCTCCTTTACTAACCTTTTACATGCCTCAGGTCCCACCCACCCACTCACTCCATTTCCTCCTCTACCCTTCAACTCTTCACATTACCAATCACTAATTGCTTAATTTCCTTTCATGATTTCTCCATCAAAGCTTGAGAACGGATATTCTCATATTTCTTATCCAAGTGAATAACTCATGTGAATAAAGTTATAGATAAAGCACTTTGAAGTTAATGAAGCTGGCTTATGTTACAAGTCTCGTGTCAGAAAGTTGTGTCAATTAAGTATGGTATTTAAGTTTAGGGATTTTTTAATTCAATAGGTGTCTTTTGGAATTGAACTTTAGTCTGTAATATTAGTATTTTTGATGAGAGGTAGACACACGAAGAGAGTAACATAAGAAATGAGTGACCTAAAAAAGATTTACTTGGAAAGGCAAAGTAAACCACTCAAAATACTAATGACTACTGCCATAGTTTTTTATCTTTAATGGAGTGACAATGTTACAAAGTCCTGTATTAGGAGCCAACCATCCAAATATAGTACTTAAATTTAAGGGTCTCTCTTATCCAATAAACTTGTGTTTTGGTTGGGCCTTTCCTTAGGCTTAAATCTATAACAATTAACTACTTAAACTTTTGTTTATATATTGTTATGACTTTAGTTTAATTTTTAAAGTTTTTTTATTAGTAAATTATATGTAAGCATTTGATAAATTTAGAGACATACCCTAACTTAGAATGAGATGAACTTTTTTGTCAACCTAAATTTTGTTCATGAAGAGGAGAAAGATAAAATACTTTATATAAATTGATAAAATATTAAAATATGTGAAATCTAATTTAATTATTTGTGTGTATTTATTTTTTGGTCGACAAAATTGCGAAAGAAATTTCTGTCACAGTTTCGGGGATGAAACATCTATGGTTACCCCTCCCTACAAGTGCACTTTGACGAAATCTTTATTTGTATATATTTATCTCTCTTTGTATGATATAATTATATTAACAAGAAATATGGCAGAACAAATTCTCCCAACACCAATGTCTGCGTATCAAAAATCAATCTTATGCCAGTTAATAATAATATCGATTTGATTAATAAGTGATACACAGTATGATCTAAAATTTTTACGTTATTAATTAATATAAAAATAATGTAAATGAAATGATGTGCAAGCATGGTTTTCCTTCCCCCTTCCCACCGATCTTTTCAAGTACATCCATCGTGCACTCTACTTGTGCATGTTTTGTTTGGATATTGAATAACAACTTGTTAAAGTGGATTACCAAATCAAGTTTCAACTTATGTTTGTATTATTCAAAATAATTTTGGTCAATACCATTTAAGAGTTCAAGATCAGTATATTCAAAAGTAGTGACCTCAATTCGGTCTTAGGTGTGTTGGTTGTGATTTTTTTCAGACAAAAAATAATTTTTTATTAAAAAAATTAATTTTCATATATTTAGATAATTTTTTAAAAATAATTAATTTTAAAAAAATTATATTTTTTTAATTTTTTAAGTTATATTTAAAATTTAAATTTTAAAATTATTTTTTTAAAATTAGAAACAAATACATTTTAAAAATATATTTGTTTCTAATTTAAAAAAAAAGTGATTTTAAAATTTAAATTATATATATATAATTAAAAAATTAAAAATTAATTTTTTAAAACTATTTCTTTTAATTTTTATAAAAATTGAAAATAATTGTTTTAAATTTTAATTATTTTTAAAAAATTATCTAAATATATAAAAATTAATTTTTTAATAAAATAAAATTTTTTACCCAAAATATCACATACAAACACACCTTAAATGTAAAATTCTACTAGCACTACTTTGTGTCTACTGTCATGTACAACGATTGGACTCATACAGTGCACGTGCACCGCTAGTATGTAAAATCTTCTCCTGCCTTAAATATTTAACTATATTTAAAAGAAAAAAAAAAAAACAAAAACAAAAAGGGAACGTTGGCCACCAGTGAACCTAATTGCAAAAGGGTAAAAAAATCTAATAATGTGAAAATATAGAGTATTAATAATGTACTGAAGCTTTCATATGTTTTGACTATTTCATAACATTTTAAAAAATTCACTATAGTTCAGAAATTAATGATAACAGCTAGAGGCTATGGCATCGTAGGTTGTTTTTATTTTAAATAATTTCTTGTTGATATTGACATAATATACATTTTTGTTTCATCAAATTGATATATCTCGACACCAAAAAACAGTGATATAATCTAGATAAAGAATGCGAATTTCAAATATATCATTATCTAAATTAATAGTTAGGAAGTTAATTAAATATGTATCTACAATTATAAAATATTACCTTGGACATTTCTTTTGTCATTTGTTTGTATTTAACAAATTGTCTCTTCATACATTTCACCACAAGTTAAAAGTCAAATTGAATTTGATCTCTTCATGTCTCTGAAACGTAAACTACTATTTCCTTTTGAGTTTTCCCTAGTGCATCGCCTCGGAGTACTTAGAGTTCAAGTATTGGATAGCACGTAACCTTATATTAGACGAAGAGAAGAAAATAAAGAATAGAAACTTTTGAATTTCAAAAATTTATGCTATTCAGTTATGTTAAGAAGATGGAGAGCTTCTCTGTTTTATTTTGATTTAATTTTAAATTTTTTAAAATCTAATTATATATTATTATATTAATAAAAATAATTGACTCTAATAATTATAATTATCAAAAGTGTGTATATATATATAATTTCATTTACTTTTACAAACTTATATAGTTATATTTGAATAATATTTTATATGTGTATGTATGCAGTTAGAGGAGTGTTTGGCATGAAAAAAAAAAAAAAAAGATAAAAAAATTTCATGGAGTTGTGTTATATATATATAAAATTATACATGAGATTATTTGATAATTTTATTTTTATTTTTATTTCTATATTAAACATATCCTAAAATAAATACTACTATATATTACTTCTTTAAAATGTTATATTAGATATGTATTTGATATGAAAATAAAAATAAAGAAAAAAATTTATAAAATAAAATTATATATAAAATTATTTTTATATAAAAAATTATTTCACAAAAATTTAACCCTAATTTTTATCTTATATCGAGCAGATCTTAAAATAAAAAAAAGTTATAGTCATAGACTCCTAATATCAAAAAGTTACCACATTAATAATATCTCCTACTGCACGATACTTTTCTTTGGGAAAAAAAAAAAAAAAAAAAAACCAAAAGACCGAAGCGAACCAGTATCTGTGGTCAAAGCATTAATTATTCAAAAGGGGTAATAAATAGAGAAGCAGTGGTCAAGAAAAACAACTGCAAAGTATGACTTGAGTAATAGGAATTGCAGCTCACTGTTGCTACGTAGACAATCTGAATTGGGGGGGACCTCCTTTGGTGGTAGTGATTGATTCCAGGCATACACGTGCATTCCTGACACCTTCGAAATGTGGGACTGTTACCCCCTGTGCTGTAATCAAACAAAAATGTTATATAGTATTAGATATAGTGTTAATTTATATTTTATTTATTATTAAATATGATATAAGTCAGGTTTAAATAGAATTTATATTTTATTTAATTATTAAATAAAATATAAATTCTATTCATATTTAATAATAAATAAAATATAAATTAGTACAATAATCAATATAAATAAATTATGTATGGACAACAAAGAACGTAACTCTACCTAAAATTCAAGTGAAAAAAACTCCCTCTGTTTTTCTGTACCATCCACTCGCAACTTCCCACGTGGAGACACACGTGCGGCTGCCCATAAAACCAAAATGTACTGCATCACTTACCCACTCACACAACCACACCACCCCATCATTCAATGCCTTTACCCTTTTCATTTTATTTATTCATTACCTATTTTTAGGTTATCTTCTCCAACCACTTGTCAGTGCTGCCATAACTTCCGATCCCTTTTTTGTTTTTGTCAAGTGAAAGTGTGAATCCCAGTGATCATGCTTGCTGCCGCTGCCACGGCCACCAAAGGCAAAGCAACCTTGATGTGTGAACACCCAGACCCCAGGCTCCCTTTGATCTTACTTATGCCCTAGTGTTTTTGTCAAAAATGCGGTCGAATCTTATCAAATATAGTATAATGTCTTGACAAACTTCCCCCTAGTGTATATTTTTATATGTATTACCGTGCAGATAGTACACATTTTGTTTTACTACGAAATAAAGTTCAATTAAAAAATTCTAATAAAAAATTAATATAAGATATTTTTATTTTATTCATCAGTTATGTCATTTGTTTAATATATTTTTTTAGGTAATTATAATAAAAGTTAAATAATTTTAATAATATGATTATATATAATTAAATGATTGTATAAAAATATTTTATATTTAGAGTATATCAAAAATAAATTTATTTGATAATTAAATTTTATTTATCTCATTAGTTGTTTACGACCCAATAGTAGTAATTCTTAACCATAACGTATACTCACAATTCATTAGCTCAATTTTCAAATTGAATTTTCACGTTAATTAATTTCCAATACAAAAATATTTTTTTTTAATGTATACAATACAAAAATTTAAAACCTATTAAAAATATCTTATTATAACCAGAATAGAATTGAGTATACTTCCAATAGGCGCATGATCATCTCGTATGCTTCCTAGAAGTACAAGAACTACTATTCAATAAAATATTTGTTGAGAACAGCAAAATAATGCATTCATGTAGTAGACCCTTTATTAAAGAAAATGACCGGGCATTAAAATAAACATTTTGCATTTTTACGTCAAAATGAACACTTGATTATATTCGGCTATAATATGCTACTTCCAATTTTTAACATGTAAGATTCAAGAATGACATGAATAGCGTTTGACAATAAAATATTAATGAGGCTAGTGATTTATAGTCAACGATTTCATTAGGCCTAACATTATTTTGGCTTTAAATTTTATCTTTTCTTTAAAAATATAACAAAACTTTCCGTGAAATATATTCTGATACAAAGGTAGAGCTACATAATCTACCTTTTACTATACTTGAACTCTTTTATTTTATTCTACGTCAAAGAATAACAAGTATATGTACCAAAAACAATAACAAGTATAATGATTCTAATTTTTAAATTTTAAACTTTTTTTTATATAAACCATCAGTATCTGAAAATTTCATTGGAATCTAATTAATCTTATTCGAATCGAGTTGATTCACTATAGGATAAAACTCTCCGAGCACTAATTAATTCTATTCACAAAACTCGAGCCTGAAATCTTTATTAAGGAGAATAAATGTCGAACGATTTGAATAAACTAGAGCTGGGTATACAAGCCACGATCCGCGAATTAGTTCGTTTCACTTGCATCCGGCACAAGTTATGACAGGTATTTTCCTAACCCATAAATTTTTGAATTTCTTGACCCACTCCGCTTAACCCAAGGGCTAAGCCTCCAACCCTATATATATTTAGTGGCAAGACCAACACTTTGTAACCTTAGGGACTTTGATTTGAATTCTAGGACTTCAACTTTTATAAATTCAACTTTTCAAGGCATAAATAAAAGGAGAAAAAGCCACAAAAAAAAAAAAGGATTAGCCTGCAGTGCGGAGCAACCCGCGGACTCGTGAATCTATGCGATGTCCGTTACATAACGGGCTAACCTACTTACCCATCTATAAAATCAACTAAGTGCTAGTAATTTTAAACCTTTTTACTACAGTGCATATCCTCTTTTTCAGCCCTAAGTATCTTTTCTTTCCTTTCCTTTTTTGATTCTACCATCTTTTCTTTTACTAGTATATACGCTTTCCAAGACTTTAGTTGAGTAAGCCTCCATTATTTATTTTCTAAATCAAATATGTTTAAAAATGAAGGAGTTAGAATAAGAAAAATTTTCTACTTCAAAAACATATAAGAATTTCTTGTTTATATACTATAATTTTATTTATTTTAACTTCTTATTCAAAGTATCCACCTAAAGAATTTTCATAATTTATAGATTGTCTCAGTTGTTTTAATAATTTTAGCATTTTAATTTATTGTATGATTGAGAAAAATGGAGAAAAAATTCATCATGTCAATATTTTTATGAAGGTGCTCTATATATGATTTCATTTTTACTTTTATTCATATTACAGTTCCTAAATTGGTCACTCTTAATTCGAAATTATATTTTATGAAATATATAATTTCAATATTTAAAATAAAAAATATAATCATACCATCAGACATTTCATATTTGAATAAAGCTTCTCTCTAAAAAATTCAAAATTGAATTTAACTCAGTCTGTATTTTAAGTAAATTCTAGCTATTGTTTGAAATATCATAATATAGATAAATGATCTCCCTTTAGATCTGTATCCTGAAATTGAGCAATGGCAAAGGAAAAAGGAAGGCGAGGTGTGAAGAAAATTGATGAAGGGTACAAGGGCATACCCCTCTTTCCTCGATGGCATAATTGTTATCTGCGTGTATGATATGATGTTGCTCTCTCCATTATTATTTTACGGTATATGATATGATTTGATGTGTTTCTCACCAATTATTGTGCCACTAATGCACCAGATGAATTCCAACCAACATTGTCCCCTTCAATCACAAAATTGGATCTGTCTTCGCCTCACATTATAATTGAAAATGTTATTTCTTGTGCGACTTTATATCTCTAAGTGGAACATCTAAGTTCTTATTTGAAGTTTCCTAATCCAAATAAAGGCAATGCCTTAGTGGCTAGTGGGCAAGCTTCGAATAGTTAAAGAAAAAGAAATTAAACATTAATAATCATAGAGATATGGTACTAAATTACTAATTCTCGTCAACACATACAACGCTTTTCCAAGACTTTGATAGAACTTTTGCTTTATATACGAGCCTAATTATTAACCAGTTTTGTTCCTTAAATCTATGTTGCTGACCGTTGGCATAATTAAGCCTTGCCGTGTAACTGAAATTTCTGGCTGTCTCATCTTTCATGGACAAGATAGCTTGTTTGTTCTTAAGGAAATACGTACCTAAGCTGCACTTTTTGATAGTTCTAAACTTTTACTTAATTATGATTCTAATTGTTGCACAAGTTCATTACTTGAAACGTGGCTTATTGTTCGCATAATTAAGTGTTGCCTCGTGACTGAAGTACTGGCTGTCTCATCGTTCATGAACAAGATATAGTTTGTTGGCTCCTATAGGGTACTGTGAACCTAATAAGCTGGACCATCATGAATAAATTTACTTAGACATTCTGTTCCCCACTCTCTCTCGTAAACCAATACTTCTTTTTCTAACGTTACGTTAAACATTTATTAATAAACATGCATACATTTATTTTAAAAAAATTTATATACGTCTATACACGTATTCAAAGAGAAAATAAGTGTGTCATGACTTGACTTTGTCCCACAAAAGTTTCAATTAAAATTGTGACGTGATTGAGAAACACAGAGAAAACCAAATTACCTTATCATCATATGTGTAAAAAGTGATTGAGGACCCATTACAATGGAGTTTCCATGTGAGACTGCCTCTCAAAAAAGCTATTTAGTCTTGTCAGTGTGTATAAGTGCCAACTATCCTTGGTTCAAATCATGTCTGTGGCCACAACAATCTTTGGCCCAAATCATGTCTCTAGTCATAACAATCTTTGCCTCAAATCATGTCTTTGGCATAGATAGATGCCACCCCCCCTCTGTCTCTCTCTCTCTCTTTCTCTCTCTTTCTCTTTGTCACACCAACCCCTACTAGGACTACGAACTCGTGGCTTGCTTTCCATTGTGGAACATGAACCCTGTTTCTCCTGCATATATACCAAACCTTGACTTGTGTTGATGTTGTCCAAGTCCCACCAACGACCATGTAATGCTGCTCAATTTGACCCAAAACAAGTGTTCTAGTCATTAACTCACAAGGGTGTGATGTGAATAACTGAATATGACAGTTTTTGCACCTTTTTTATTTTCCTAACCTTTTAGGCTTAACCATAAGTGCACGGTGCTTTTCAAAGGAAAAGGACATAGAACACGAAAGTGTTTTGTAAAAATGTTGTACATATTCTTTATCATTGCATGTTGAAAAAAAAAAATTATATTTTCACCATGTAAAGAATGTTTCTTAAGACATTTCACCACAGAGAGAAATTTTGAATAGAAATCAAGCCCTTATTTTGGCAATCAAACCCGGAAACATAAAAAGGAGATTGTTAGGACTGGGCCAAGAAATGAAAAATGCTGAGCAGATTTGCTTCTGGGCAATGAATTTAGCCCAATTATCACATGAGGCTCGAGGTTATTCCCAGGCCCATCAGAATTCAGAATAACATGTCATTCATGATTTTCCACCAAAAAGAAGTCATACATGTTTTTGACAAACAAAAACTGGCCGAGGGGCTCTGGCAAACTTTATAAGTAACAAACAGACAAACAAAAAAAGAGCATGTACAACTTTTCTCTAGGACCCAAAAAAAATTCTCTTCGAGGGTAACTGACAGTGTCTTGAGACCAACCTTTGCTTCAGCCAAAACATGAAAACATAATGACTAAGATTTATAATCATAATAAGCATGGCCATGTGTAATAATTTGGGGTACTTCGTAGAAGTTATTTTGGGTAAAATGTAGTCTACATACTTAATTTTAGGAAAGTTTACTTTTAGAATAATGAATTTGTTAAAACTAGTTATGAATGAATAAATTTAGCGTGTTGGATGGTATGTAGAAGAAAAATGATTTAACAGTTGAAAAGTTTTGTTAAGAAAATTTTATGAAATTATGTGTTCTTATTGTAATGGTAGTTATATTTTATATACTGTGCTCGTGTTCGGTTATTCATTTCTTTGGTTGAAAATAATTATCAAAAGTAATTGTGTGATGATGGGTGATATTTATAGTGCGAGTAAAATTATCAACTAAGATTGCTATGAAAAATACTAGACAACCAGAATTTTTACTAGAATTTTGTTGTCAGCATGATATGATATTGTTACTAACTTTTGGATGAGTAAGTGGGTTCCATCACTTCATTTCATCCAATTACTACCATGATTTCTGGCAAAAGTTTTAGTTATATTCTTCTGGCTATATATATAGCATTGCTCAATTGCTATTTGGTATAAAGAAAATTATATAAATTTGACTAGAAAATATGAGATGAAATGAGTTCGGTCAAAACAAAAAGTGAGTTTGCAAATACTACCCAAATCCTTCATTCATTACCATTATGCCACATATATTCATAATGTTTTAATGAAAAGTTTTCGTACGAAATGGTTTTTTTCATTACAGCAACAATCAAATTTTGTCTTGCTAAATGAGATTGACCATATAGATTAGATAATACTATAGTGTGTTATGGTATACTATATCTACAATTAAACCATTGACTCAGAGGGCGGCCAAAAAAAATAAAAAAGCGTGTATTTTGTGTAAATAGGTTAACTCTAACAGGGACAAGTAAATATATTAACTCCAACAGAAAGATAAATTGACAAATCAAATTCAATCAAAGTTGCTTTTAGAAACGTTTCCCAAACATCGTTTTACTCTCAAAATTAGTTTAAAAATATTGATTTTGAATGTTACAGCACATTCCTATCCCACAAAAGGCGAAGTTTGAAATCCCAATTTCTGCTCAGATGGTTCTTATGTACACTTTTTTGATTGATTTGATTTTTAATCAAAACACACACTTCAACATTCAAATACCAAGAACGCAACTATGGTAGAAAGATTGCATAATCCATTAACCCTTATGCTTCTGCCGTGGAACTAAAATTAATCTTATAAAGATACCTCATAGTCCCACCAAAAACACACAATTCAACAATGGTAGAACTCAAATCGTATCATGAATAACGATAGGGAACCAGAATCCGGAGATCAGTTTTTCAATTGGGACAACTGAATTGTTCTATGCCAACACAAACCACGAACAAGTAATGCAGATTGGAATTTGACAATACATAGCGGATGTCTAAAAAAATATGTTTAATATGTTTAATAGTATATTTAACTGAAAGTACACAAACCTCCCGGCAATTAAACAAAATTCAAAATAATCCAAGACTTGAATAGGTTACATCCTTTTTCATGTGACGATTTGTTGTTGCTAAAGTGACAAGGAAGGGCTCACAAAAAAAACAAATGAAACACGGCAAGATTCTCTAAGAACAAGCTCCAGCAGCCATGGGGCGGCACATGTAAACATAATGACCGTAGTTACGCGAATAAGTCAGATTTTTGCATGTTATAAAGGAGAATCGTAATTGTCAACGATGTATGTTACCTGGGACAAAACGGACACACAAATATCACTTCAGACTATCAACGACGCTATGTGAACTACACATTTCGCGTATATATCCCTTGGATTATTCTTTTGGAGGGCAAAAAAACTTTTATTAAAATGAAAATGAAAATATATAATAATTAATATATTTAAGTTATAAAAAAAAATTTTAAAAGATCTTTTAAAATTTTAAAAAATATTTTGAAAAAGGTATCTTTAAAATTATTTTTTATTTTATAAAAAAAATTTTAAAAAAAAAATCTTATTATTACTAACATATCAACAACCAAAAATAATTTTACTTTATTCTATTTAAACAAAAATTATTCTCTTAAATTAACTTTTAACTTATTCAAACCAAACAATCATTTTTTTTAAAATAATTTCTCAAATAAGCCTTATTTTAAAAGACCTTTTCTAATAAATAAAATCAAATACATCCATATGGACGTGTGAAATCAAAAATTCCATTTTTTGTTTTAAAATATTTTAATGAAATCAAAAATTACATTTTGTTTTAAAAATATTTTAATATTTTTGTTTGTAATCAAATAAAAAATTCCAATTTCTCTTTAAAACTTTTTATGAAACTGAAATAAAAAAAAATTCGATTTCTATTTAACAAAATTTTACACTAACCAATTTCAGTTTAATATAAAATTCTATTGAACAAATATCAAAATTTTCAATTTCATTTAAATCCCATATTCTTGTAAAATTCCCCCAATTCCCATATTATCAGTACATATAATAATCAGATCTCATATTCAAGAAAAAGACCCACAAATATGAGGTGTAAATTTGTGTGAAATTTTGTTCATGTAAGGTGTTGACAGTTAGGAACTGAGCACAATAGTTTCAGAAGACGTGGGGTTATACAATGAACTTCGAATTAATTCTTTCCAAATTTTGAAGGGGCTCGCACAAAAAGTGCTGCCCATATGAACCAATGCCTTTTACCAAGAAATGACAACAATAATCCAAAGAAAGGCTAAGAGACTTCATGACAATGGGAAGTACATAAATAATATAGCACCGGCATTCATGAATAAAAACAAACGTACAAGTTGACCTAACTGTAAAGATCATCTTCATCAGCTCCACCAGCAGCTACAAACGGGTCAGACGCAGCAGCAGCACCGCCAGAGCTAGAATCTGCAAACCTGAACTCAGTTCCAAACCCTCTTGACTGTTGCAATGTTTGGGCAAATGCCTGGTACTTGCGAATGTCAGCATCACTTACACTCCTTCGTGCATACTTCATGGATTCCTCAAAATGAGCTGCCTTGATTTCCGCTACCTCATCTTCAACATCCTCTTCCATTGCCTCAGGGTTCTCTCTTCTCCTCCTTTCTCTCTCAATGTCCTGCCAAGAGAATTCAAAATAGAAGAGGGGGAAAAAAAATCTTACAATGAATCCAATCTCAGAATAATTTCTATAGTTGCCTAGGGACTTGGTAAATAGAATATAGAGAAATAGGTGCCCAGAACTGTACCTTCTCTATGTTCTCTCTTATGGCATACTTGCATGCACGCTGGCAAATCTCAGTAATATCAGCACCACTAAAGCCTTGAGTATACTTTGCAAGAGCTCTAAGGTCAACATCTTTCGAGACTGGGGATTTTCTCAAGCAAGCTTTAAAAATCTGATGACGGGAATCCTCATCTGGGAGAGGGATATAAATCAACTGGTCTAGACGGCCTGGCCGTAGAAGAGCAGGGTCTATAATGTCTGGTCGATTGGTGGCCCCAATGATGAACACAGTCTTCTTTGCTGACATTCCATCCATTTCTGTAAGAAGTTGGTTCAAAACCCGGTCAGCAGCACCACCAGCATCTCCAACACTGCTACCTCTCTGCAAGATAAAGCAAAGAAAAGATTTGAGAAGGTCACCACAAAAATATGATAATAGTTGTCTAAAGTCACAGTAATCATCTCTATTCAATATATTTATAATGAAGACCAAAATGTTCCATAATCCAATAAGTTTTGCCTTAAGTCCAAATTATAACTTACTAACTTAGAAACATCAATTGGTACAAACCTGAGTTGCGATAGAGTCAAGTTCATCAAAGAATAGGACACATGGAGCAGAACCCCGAGCCTTGTCAAAAATTTCCCTCACATTAGCTTCACTTTCTCCAAACCACATTGTGAGTAGCTCTGGACCCTTGACACTGATGAAGTTTGCTTGACATTCATTGGCAATAGCTTTTGCCAAAAGGGTTTTACCACACCCAGGAGGACCGTAGAAAAGAACCCCCTTTGAAGGTGACATTCCAAACTTCTCAAATTTTTCAGGGTGTTCCACTGGGTATTGAACAGTCTGCAAAAGTGAACAGCATTAAAATCCAGAGCCAGATGAAACGAAACAGCCGTAGCAATGTGATTAAATGGAAGAGCTGCAGTTACCTCTTGGAGTTCTCTCTTCACGTTTTCAAGACCACCAATATCTTCCCAGCTGACATTGGGCACTTCAACAACCTGGTTCATTAGCAAAATTTAGGTTATAGATACACCGAGCGAAGGAGGGTGTAGTCACAAAAGGTGGTAGCCAAAACAGTGAGAACAACAGAACAGGAAGCTTAATATTTGATAGAAGAAAGTTCTAAAACTGCTGACTATATACTTACTGTTTCACGGAGAGCAGAAGGATTGCTTGATCCAAGAGCAGTGTGGAAATGCTCATTTGTTACAGCCATAGAGTTCAATATCTCAGCATCAATTGACTCATCTTCCAAATCAATCACATCCATTTTCTCTCTAATGCACTGAAGTGCAGCTTCAGTACACAAAGCAGCTAGATCAGCACCAACATATCCATGAGTATCCTTAGCAATCCTCTCTAAATCAACCTGCAAATCATCCAATGAACAAATTTCTTTCAGAATTCAGAGCATTTAAATCAAACCATAACTTATGGAGAAATGACTTTCAGTATTACATCTTCTGCAAGCTTCATATTCTTTGTATGAATTCGTAGAACCTCAAGACGCCCAACTTCATCTGGAACACCAATATCTATCTCCCGATCAAACCTTCCAAACCTCCTAAGAGCAGGGTCAATGCTATTGGGGCGATTTGTGGCTCCAATAACAATTACGTGTGCACGCGATTTAAGCCCATCCATGAGGGTCAAGAGTTGGGAAACAATCCTCCTCTCAACTTCACCATGAGTCTTCTCCCTCTTTGGAGCTATTGAATCTATCTCATCAATGAAGATGATGGATGGTGCATTCTTCTCTGCTTCCTCAAATGCCTTCCTCAGATTGCTTTCACTCTCGCCAGCCAGTTTTGACATGATCTCTGGGCCATTGATGCAGAAAAAGAAGGCTCCAGTTTCATTTGCGACTGCTCGAGCAATTAAAGTCTTGCCGGACCCAGGAGGTCCATACAGCAGAATTCCTTTTGGTGGCTTAACACCAATAGACTTGAACAACTGTGGGTGCCTCAGTGGCAATTCCACCAGTTCCCGAATCTGTGCCATCTGCTTTCTTACACCACCGACATCATCATAACCAACCTCATCTAATCGATTCTCATCTTCCCTCTTAACAGGTTCCCCTTCACAGAAGATCTCTGTGTCTGGGGCAACAACACAGTACTCAGAAGGGTCAGTTTCAATAACCTTGAATTCTATACTTCTCATCCCCCCTCTCACAAGGAAGAAATCACCCTTCCTCACTGGCCGATATGCCTCCAGGAAATAAGCTGCAAAAGTAAAAGTGAATTTAGTATTCATAATAAATTAGGATGCAACAAGCTTACATGTCGATGAGCAGAGCGGATACCAATGTAACCCAAAAAAAAAAAAAAAAAAAAAAAGCAGGGCAGAAGTTCTACTATGTCCTGCTGCCACTTAACTTCAACAACTTGCTGGTAATAATTCTCAAAAAACCCAATCCTGTATTTCATAAAAAGAGAATACTTTCTTCATCTATCTGGTAAGCATAGACACTATGCAACAACTCAAGATTTACAATCATTTATCATGTATATAAATGAATTCATTAAAAACTCATTGTTTTGAACCTACCATGGCACAAGGAAGCAACTATACAGGGATCATTGATTGGGATAATGGCAATTCCTTCTATTCAACCAAGTATTCACTGGCATTTAACAGTTTTACTTTTGTCCTAGTAGGTAGTGGTGTAATGTTTGAGAAATCAAAATAGTATCTGTCTCCAAAATGGTTTCTTTTGAAATCAGTTGAGTTATTACTTTAGATAACAAGCACTGCATTAAAACAAATTTTATAACCAAGAGAAAGAAAAAAAAAAAGTTATCACTAGATATGATAAAATGAATTACCATTTTCATTTTCAAGCCTTCCCTAATCAGGCAGAAACGCGGATGATGTTCCAATGTGTATGGTAGATATAAATTCAATAAGAACACCCCCCCCCCCAAAAAAAAAAAAAAACTCAACAGCATCAACAAAACACAACAAAGTAGTAACTCACGTTTTAAGTAGGCATCAAAGAGATTCCCTGTTACCCCTTCAATGGTGTCATCCACGGGAAGAATGTGAACTCGCTTTCCATATTTGACATCAGCGCATTGATGCACGGAAACAACATCTCCGAGCCTAACCCTAAGGTTGTTTCTCACAACCTTGTTCATTCTTATTTTCGGTTCCTCACATGTGTCATCAGCAAGTGCAATACAGATTGTATCCCTCCTTTTCTTTCCCTAAAGACCAAAAGCAGCAAAGAAACATAATGATTAAATAATGGAACAAGTTATTCTTACACAGGGAAGGAAGAAAACAACTCAAACTTCCATTAAAAAAAAAGCATCACAGAAATTATAATAGCACAACATATTCAGTACAGAATGTTCAAGCCAACTTCCACTTCGGAAAATATTCGCAAAGGATTTTGCATTGCACGTTAAAACATTTAGCACATAATGTTCTTTCTGTCAATTCACAATAATCAGCACCGCCCCCCTCCCCCCCCCCCCCCCGGCTCTCTCTCTCTCTCTCTCTCTCCTTTTGTCAGGATAAAAATTGCACCATATATGAACTTGACGTCAAGCTAACAAGCTTTCTACTTTCCCTAATGCCAAAACCCCAATAACACT
The DNA here is from genome assembly GCA_031439595.1 of Pterocarpus santalinus. Lineage (NCBI taxonomy): Eukaryota > Viridiplantae > Streptophyta > Magnoliopsida > Fabales > Fabaceae > Pterocarpus > Pterocarpus santalinus. The sequence continues at coordinate 69,781,360 of CM062532.1, forward strand.
ATAACATAACTCGAACTCCGGAAGTACAAGTGAACCTCAATCTTACACATAAAATATCAAAATTAGCTACTTCTATGAACAAATTCAAATAGATTTTTAACCCCCCCCCCCAAACGCCCAATTCTTATCACCCCAGAAAACCCTAACAAAAAAACACATTTTTATTCTTTAATCACAACCAAAAAACCTAATTGTCCTGCAAATTAATTCAAAAAAACTCGCGCCAAAGTGAGAAAAAAATTAATTGAAAAAAATAAAAAATAAAAAATAAATAAAAGAAGCAGCAATACCTTGATCAAGATGGTGTCGCCGCGGAAGAGCTGTAGCTTCTCCATGGTCTCCGGGTGAAGCGCCACGACGGAGTTGTCGTCGTTGACGGCCTCGTCAACAACCAGCCGATTCGGCGCCTTCTTCCGCTCCAAAATCGCCGTGCTGAAATCCCTCTTCGTTCCCTTCCTGCAAAACTCAACACAGGGGGCACAATCATTTTCCGACCAAGAAATCGAGATCGAAACAAGAAAGCAACGAACGCAGTGAGTGAGATCTGAGGAATGAGAAAGACGTACGGATCAGAGGATTCAGGTTGGTTCGCCATCGTCCAAGAAGAAGAAGGTGTTTTTGTTTGCTGTGTTTGTTCTCTCTCCGCAGAGGAATGAACCTACAGAGACGTATGGATCTGAGCGTGAGCGAGAGCGGGCATGTTTGGTGTGCCGATATTTATACGCGAGTTAGCTATGTTCCTTGTTAGCAAAGAAATCCCCTTTTGTATTTTTTTCGTTTTACTTTTTATTAACTTATGGAATCCAACTCGGATGCTTGCTTCGTTGATTCATCCAAGAAAAATTCGGACTTCATGTGAACAAAAGATACGCTTCCTTATTCAAAAATTTTATCAAGTAAAATATTACTACTTTTTTTAACCAAAAAAAATAACTAAGAGAAATATTTGTCCCAATTAAAAGTCAAGATATATCTCTAAACTCATCAAATGTTTATAAATATGCTTATAAATCACCTACCAACTTGAGAAACCTAATAATCAAACTTAAGTCATAATAATATATGAGTAAAAGACTAATCAAGTAAACCAACTCTCATTGACAAATAAATATTAGGATTTTCTTTTTATTTCCTATTTTTATTTCTTGCAATTCCTATTTTTAGAATTTTGTAAAATAAACTGTGAAAATAGTAAAACTAATAAAATCATATTTTTCTCATTAAAAAAATCATATTTCCTATTTTTATTATTTCCATTATAAAATTATGAAAATATAAAACACAGAAAACAAAAATAGAAACCAAACAAAATGCTTTATTGGTTTTGTTTTTGGTTCTTGATAATAGTGGAGTTAGTTGAGAACAATCTATATATAACTAGATAAGATTATATGAGACCAACACACGATCTGTTAAAGTGGTAGATATTCCTTTTCCTTAACTAGTAATATCATATTTGAACCATAAATATAGAGTAACCAATATTAAAAGAGTCATATCCCCTATAGAATTTTAAATATTCAAACGAAATTATCTACAAATACTTATGGAAAACTAAATTAAGAAAGAAAAAAAGGTAAGATTATATGAGATTCGAACTCTTCGAAGATGCTTAAAATATTTTAGAGGTTTTTGAAGAACTCCTTTTGATTATAAGTGGAACAAGATTGCTCATTTGATTAGTTAATGAACATTATTTCTTTTACATAATGTTGTACCAAAGTTGAGATATGGCTAGCCACTAAGGGTGTATTTGGATGAGTTTAAAAAAAAAGATTTTTTTTTTAACTTTTTTAGTAAAACTTTATTATTTAATAAAAAATTTATTTTATATTTAGATAAATTATTTGAGAAGTATTTTTAATTATTAAAAATATTTATAAATCTATTTGAATAAAAGAATAAAAATACTTTTTTTTTATATCTAAGTTATAAAAAAATTCAAAAAGATAAGGAATAACTAAGGTAGCGTTTGGTACATTATCTATTAAGATTACTAGTAATATAGATTATCAGTTATAAAGATTACCACTTTTTAAATTGTTGGTAATATTAAATGCAGTGTTTAGTATATGTAGGTAATATAAGTGGTAATTTATATTATCATGTTTGGGATATTAAAAAGATTACTAGGTAATATATGTATTAAATCAATAATAATAATAATAATAATAATAATAATAATAATAATAATAATAATAAATAGTTAATTATTAGTATTATTAATTAGTTAATAAGAAAGAGAAAATTTAATTATTAATTATGATTATAATAATTAATTTTATTAATAACTATTATTAAAAATAATTATTAAATAATAATAACAATAATTAAAAATATTATGAATTATTATTATTTAATAATAATTAATATTATTTTTAATAATAACAATAACAACAGCAACAATAACAACAATAATAATAATGGGAGAATTATCACATTAGTAGTAATCTATATTATCATTTTTTAAGAAGTCAATCTAATGTGGTAATCCATATTACCTTGAAAATCTAAATTATCAGTAATGTTATCTAACCAAACAAGATAATATTGTGGGCTTAGGTAATTTAATCAAACATTATCGGTAATCCAGATAGATTACCCTATACCAAACACTACCTAAGATTTGATAAGGGATCAAAAGAAGAGGATATGGATTATAATTATTAATAAAGATAAAAGATATTTTTAAAAATAATTTTATTAAAAACTACTTTTACTTTTATTTCTTTTAGAAGCTAGATATTACTAACTTTAAAAAAGATTTTGGTATATCAACTTTTTAATTACAAGCACTTTTTTCTTTTTTAAATTATATCAAAACATCCTTAAAATCTTATGAAAAACCCTTTTTTCTAAATTTTTTTTTTAAAAAAAAGCCAATCAAAACGAGCTCCAAGTAGCATAAAACACATGCCTAAAACTGTTAATTGCTTTTCTTAATTCTAGTGCGAAACCTTAAAAGACAATTAAAATAAAATGGAAGCAGTAGTTAACAACCTTAGATAATCTCCAACACGAGCAGGCGTTTTGGGAAATGAATTTGTGACTTGTTTTGTTAAAATTTTATCGTAACAAGTGTTTGAGGTGGCTAAAATCTAATCCAAACTTGCTATAAGTGGGTTGTAAACTTGTTCAATATAATTTAGCTAAGTCCTGAAACATGCTTAGTCTCAAATTTAGAGGTGTAAATAACAAAACTAAATCTATAATTTCAATTTATAATAACATATGTGAGTTTTTTTTATTATTAGACATTACACTAAATAAAATATTTCTCTTATAAATATACACAATATATATATTTTTTTTGACAAGTATAAATATATACAATATATTTATTATATTCGTATCTTGACCAATATGTATCTTACGACTTTTGTTTTAAAATAAGAGTTTAATTGGTATGCACTGACAATGTAAAATAGTTTTACACTGTCAACCAATAGAAATAGAGAAAAGTGAGAATTTATGGTAGGTCCCTCATTATAATGGGTAGTTATTTGGATGAATTGGCACTTTCCACCATTTCTATTAGTTGACAGTATAAAATTATTTTATACTATCAATGTATTTAAATTAAATTCTTAAAATAATAGTCATTTTAGAAACACTTTTTTTTTTCATATTAATTGTCATTTTAAAATTTCAATAAAATATTAATTATTTTATATTAGTTTTATCCTTATCTAAGTTATTTTCATTGATTGTAAATATTTCATACTCTTATCAACTTCTCTATCAACATACTAGAGATGGCAAAATTGATTAAAACTGTTAGATTAACCCATCTAAAAGGAGGGTTGGATTATTATATTCGACACACTAAAATTTTTCAATTCATCTAAATTGCTTCGCTAAACTTGGGGGTTAAGGCGAGGCAAGGCCAGGGAGAGGGGTTTGGCTTGCTAGTTGGAGTTTTTTTTTTTAAAAGTAAAATAACATATTTGGCTAATATTTATGTAATATGTAATATTGAACTTTATATTATGTTGTTGTTGATTATGCTTTGTGGACTTTTTTTTATAGGTTTATTATAGTTAATTTGTGGAGATTTCTTATTAGTCTATTATAGTAATGATTTGTGAAAAATATATTTGTTAAATGATTCATTATTTTTATTGTGCTCGAATTTGAGTGTAAATTATGTAATTTAAAATTTTTTTAAGCTTATATAAATATTATCTCATTGTATTTAAGTGAAAATTTCTTAATTCTTATAAAAAGAAGCAAAATTTTTTAATTACTTTTTTTAAAATTTTTAAGACAATTTAACTCATTAATACATGTTTATTTTAATTTTTTTTAGCAGATCAATATACCATAAAATGGTATGGGTTGACAGAGCCAACACATACTACTAAAGTGAGTTGGCCCGACCCACCCCACACCATTTTGGACGGGTTATTGGCCTGTTGGGATTGAGCGAGACAAATTGGCTCACTTTACTATCTCTACGACATATTATATAATATGCCTTTTCAATAAATTAAAGAATATTTTATTTTTTTTCAAAAATTAAAGTTATTAAATTATTTTTATAATCTATATGTTAAATTAAACGATTATTACTTTTTTTATTATTATTATAAAACAAAGGGAATCATATTTATTTTTGGATAAGAATTATCTCATGTTAAAAATGAATACGACCTGATTGTATTCATATCTTTCCCATTGATTAAATTACTTTTGAAGAGTGAAAAGTTATAAATGTAAAAAATTAATAGTAAAGATGTGATCACAATAAGTTACTTTGTTAGGATATGTTTGATTTAATTTTTAGGAGAATTATTTTTAAAAAAAATTAATTAAAAAATTATTTTTAGAATAATTACTTTAAAAACAATTGATTTGTATTTTATTTAAGTATGTCAAAAATAAATTTAAGAGAATAAATTTTTCATAAAATAAAATAAAATTACTTTAATTATTAATATAAAAGTAATAGTAAAATTCTATTACAAAAATATTTTTTTTAAAATAAAAAATAATTTCAAAAATACTCCTCCCAAAAATATTTTTAATTAAAAAAAAAAAAAAAAAAAACAAACCATACACGTTGAATTACTCTGCAACTATAAGCCAAACAGGCTCGCATACGTTGAGTATTTACCATGTGTGGGTACTGGGTTCGTATGCATGTGGAGAAAATTGCAATTTGATGTATGTGGTTGGCCTGTTTGCTAATCGGAGCAGACTTGGGTAATCATGGACACTGGACAGAGACAGGCACCCTTGCTTCTCCGAGGTTCTGCGTCCGGCGATCCACGCATCCTCCAAACGTCGGAGCTTTCTGTGTTTGTCGCCGCCCAACAAGACAATACAATCATCAAAGAAGATATACATCGCGCTCCGAACACGGGTCTAGGTTTCGTTGTCGGAGTCCTCGGGGTTCTGATACAGTGATGGATAGAGAATCAGGAGAATGAATAGCAGTTTGATATGATGATTGAGAGAATCAGGGAAAGGGAATTATCTCCCAGAAACTCTGGGCTAATAATCAGGAATTGATGGGGAGAAATCAATTCGGTGACAAAGGACAGTACGAATTGAGAGTAAATTCAGGAGAAGGATTATGTCTGTAAAGTTCTCGATGCTCGTTTCATTCCCTTTCACGAAATAACAGAAATTTCCTACAATTGTGGGTCTCACGGCTATTAAGTTTAAGCTTGGTCTACCTTGATCCAATCCTGTTGTTTTATTTGCAGGTAATCTTGTCTTAGGCCATACTTGATAGAGGCTGGAGCTATATGTACAATAGATTAATTGGTATGCATTGTGAATGAAAAATTCTTTTACATTGACATTCGATTATATGTTGTCACATAGGTAAAGATAATTTTTTTTTTTAACATAATAAGTGTGAGAGTTAACTATTTTTACTTATGTAACAGCATTTAATTAGATGTTAGTGTAAAAGAATTTTACACTAACATAATATATTAATAAATCCGATACACAAATGGAAACAAAGTAGGTTTTTATGTTTAAGATGAATGGAAAAAAGTTTTATTTTCGCCTTATGCAATATCGGTTGGAAGTTAAAAGCTAAAGTATTCAAAATCAACTTTTGCCCTAAGAAGTGAACAACTTAAAAAATAAATAAATTGTCCCTTTCCCTTTCATTTTGTAATTTGAAAGAAAAATTTCATAGATGTATTTTAGACAATAAAGTACAATTTATTTTATAAGGATATTTACTTTCAAATTTTAAACAAAATTGAAAAAAAATTATTCCATTTACGTGCTTCTATACTTTCTCGAACCTCTAAATAATGTAATTTTTATAGAAAAAATTGTTTTGAACAATTTCATATAATCACTTATTATTAAAAGTATATTTTGTTTTATAACAATATCTATATCTAATTTATAAGTGACGATTATACAACCAAAAAAAATTCATTCCTTTTCCCTCCCCTCCTCTTTCTTCATCCTTTTAGTAAAATGACTTTAAAGAGTTTCAGAGAAACAATTAATTATTGAAACTGAAATTCACATAAGCTCTTTTGTAAAGTGACTTTAAGTGATGATAGAACAATTCAAAACAAAAAAATCATTCAAATTCCATCTCCTCTTTCTCCGATGCCTGGTAAAGTAATTTTGAAACAAAATTATAAGAAAATATTCTATATAACAATTAATTATTAAAAATATAATTCATGACAGATATTCACTTCCTATTTCTAAGTGAAGATTGAACAACTAAAAAAATTCTTTTTCCCTATATCTCCATTGTTTCTTTAGCCTCATGAACAAAATTGTGAAAGAAAAAGAATTCATAAAAATATTTCATATAACTCATTATTGAAAGTGTAATTCCTTTTATAAGCATATCTATTGCCAATGTTTAAGTGAAGATCAAAGAACTCAAGAAAATTCATGGCTTAAATATATTTTTAATTTCTATAAATATTGGTTATTTTGGTTTTAGTCCTTTTAAAAAATAATTTTGACTATTAATCCCTCTTTTTTTTTAATATTATGTTTTTTGTCCATGTCGTTAATTATAAATTTTGGTCGCTATAAGTATTTTAAATTTACATTTGGTCCTTATAAATATTGAAAGTTTTTTTTTTTGGTCTTTATAAATATTTTAAGAAAGTCTCTTAATTCTTATAAATATTTCCACTTAGCAATGCTGAAAGAGAGATCAAAAGCTGAAGAAAAATTTTAAAGAGACTAAAACCAAAATGATCTATATTTATCTGGATCACTACTAGAAACGTGTCAATTATCGACAGAAAATAAAAAAAAAAAATCAGTCAGCATTAATTTTACCGACAGATTAACTAACATAAAAAATTCGTCAGTAATAAAAAATATTTAATATTACCAACAGAAAAACATAACCATCAATAAATTTCTAACTTTTCCGATGAAAGATATTTGTCAGTAAAAACAAAAATACATCAATAATAATAACATTAAAAAGCGTCACTAACAGTATTATAGCGACAAATTGTTAATAAATACCGAAGTAAAATCCATCGGTAAAACAAATATTTTTTTTTGTTAATGATTATTTATTTTTTTAATTGTTAATGGATATTATTGTAAATAAATTAATTTTTTTATTTAAATAAAGAATTTTATTTTTTTGGTTTTAATTGCAGAAGAAATTTAAAAAATTTATTAATTACAAACTCTTGGGTATGTGGACCAAAAGGGACGGAGGAGGCATCACCCGCAGGAATGGTGGAGGCAGGCATAGTGGAGGTGGTGGGTGAGGCATGGGTGTGGGGGTAGACCATGCTTCCTCAGTCTACCCCTGCCTCCTCCAGAACCAGGTGTTCATCCTGTCATAAAAGATCTATATAATATATACAAAATTAAAAATATAAAACATGCATTAACTAAATAAAGACATAACACATTTAATATAACAATAATTATTTAATTCTAAAAATATTTTAAATAAACCAAAAAAATTTGGGCAGAATCTCCCTTTAAATTAGGAGCATCGACAAAAACTAATTTAACATTTCAATACCATAGCACAATAAAAATTAATTACATGATTATAGCATTCTAAAATTAATCCTAAAACTGTTTAGAGCGCACAACATCACAACATACAATTATAATAATGGGAAAGAACTCTAAGCATTCTCCCAGTCATGTAATCATATCCTATAATTCTATTGTAGAAAATTTAAAACTCTAATACTTCAAAAAACATAAAGTTAAAAGATAAAGTATATTATACATATCTAAACAACCACAGAGCTTAAATAACACGAAAGCACCAAAATAGAAGTGATCCAAGTGCTTAAAACAAGATCTTTAATAATTCAAAATAACAAAATAAATCAATTAATTAACTAAGAAAACTTTGAGTAAAGAAATAGAATTGAAAAAAAATGCTAAATTAAAAAATAAACCGATTAAAATGTTAAAAAACATACTAAGAACACAATGACAGTCTTCGATTGCGAAATGGAGGCTCTAGCAGTGGTGAAATGACAAAAGAAGCTATGGAGATGAGAGAGAGTGAGAGAGCAAAGAGAGAGAGAGGGAAGAAGGAAATGAGAAAGAAGAAGAAGCGAACATGCATTTTAACGATTTGTTTTTTTTTTACCAATAGATTTTCTATCGGTAATATTGCAACGAAATGAATCGTTTTATTAAACGAATATTATCGACGACAATTCCATCAGTAATATGGAATAGGAACAATCAATAGCGGTCAAACCAAATTTTCAAATACTGACATATAATTCGTCAGTAATATAAAAATACAAATTTCTAATGATAAAAAATAAAAAAATGCTAAATTATTTCTAATTTATCGATAAAAATTTAGTTTGTAATATGTATACATATTTTTAATTAAATTAAAAATACTAATTATAATTTATCAACAAGTTTTTTGTCGGTAATAGTTTGGCACAATATGGTGCGAACGTTTATCAACATTTTTACAAACAGAATAATTTTCTGTCAGTAAATTCACACGTCAATGATGTATTTAATTTTACCAATGGAAAGTGCGTCGGTTTTTGGCAAATTTTTAGTCATGGACTAATAAAAATATACTTAAACCAAAATTCATTTTGTTTTTCTCTCCCTTCTTTTTCATTAGCTTTCTAATAAAATAATTTTAAATAAAAAATCAAAATAAGTACTTCATATACAACTATTTATTAAAAATGCAATTTTTTTTAAGAATATGTACTTCCAATTATTATATGCTAATTGACCAACTAAAAAAATAAATTTATTTCTCCTCACTCTCCCTTTAATTAATTTTGTAGGAAAGTAATTTTAATAAGACGTTCCACTTAAAAATTTTGTATAATAAATCATTATTAAAAAATATAATTTGTTTTACAAAGGTAAGAATATAATTTATTTTATAAGGATATTAGCTTACTATTTTTTTCCTCTTTTTCTTTAGCTTTCCAGTATAGTAATTTTAAATAAAAAGAATGCATAATTTAGTTTCATGATTATAAGGAGATATAGACTCACAATTTTCATGTAATATGATTTTTTTTTTTTTACGTGTATCTAGATTGAAGAGTACCCCCTACTACAACAGCACAATTTGTCATTGGTGATTGTACCCATTTCATATAATATGATTACTAATTTATGGAAGCATTTCAAGTGTACTAAGGTACACTTGAAATAGTAGTGTATCAATTATTACTCAGTGATTGATGAAGAAAAAAAACTTTTGTAGATGTCAAACCCCTAAATTAATAACATGCCTATGATTCCCATAAATAGCTCCAATAATTTTTTAATACAATATCCCCTAATTTTTTTTTATACATATATTATCTACTATTTTTTTTTTTTTTGTGTGTGACATGGTCAATAAACCAAGTTGAGGCCCAACTCCTTGAAATGTTGACCCAAAAATTAACATATAATCAAATATATTATAAATTATAAAATAGATGCTTCAACCGTTTTTTTTGGAGCACATGGGTACTTAAATTTCAAAGTAAATAATTTTTTTGATTTTAGAATTTTACAATTGACATCAATTTAGTCCTAAAAATTTTTTTGATATCAATTTAATTCTAATATTTTAAAATTTGGCATCAATTTGATACATTATAAACTCCGCATCATTATCATCATCATCATCTAGAAACCATTAAATTCACTTTGATAAATCTGTTTGCGCAGCTAGAAACCCAGGCTTGCAATATCAAATTGCACAAAACATAGCTAACATAGCAGGAACTTTTTCTTGCCCTCATAACACCAAGGCCTGCCTTTACATCACCACCTGTATATGGGTGTATCCAACTTAATTTTATCCTACTAAATATGTTTACTCCTAAAGACTATATTAGAGCAACGAAGGCTTCCACCTCATGAATGAAAAAGACCAGCAAAGCCATGCTATTATCAGGCTTGCAATATAAAGACTAAGACAAAAAGACCAGCAAAGCCATGGTGTTATAAGGCTTGATGCCAAAAAAATTTTCAGGACAAAATTGATGTCAATAGCAAAATTTTAGAACCAAAACGGTTATTTACTCTAAATTTTAGTTAGCCTTGTGCACAACTTCCACCCGGTATGCACAGTTGCTACCCAGTCCCTATGCTGCCCATTATGGTCATTCCACAATGCACCATATCTTCTTTTAAATGCATTAACTTGAAAACTGAATCCCCACCTATACTCTTCAATTTTTGCTGCTTATCACAAACTACTCGTGTGCAATCTTCACCATGACATAAGTTCTTGCTACATCTACATGGTTCATAATAACAGGTACACTACTATTTCAAGTGTATGATGATACACTTGAAACGCTTCCCTAATTTATAGATTTACTAAATGATATAACATTAATATAAAACTTTTAATATGATATATATAGCACAATTTGTCATCGGTGATTGTACCCATTTCATGTAATATGATTACTAATTTATAGATTTACTAAATGATATAACATTAATATAAAACTTTTAATTTCCCATTTGTCTAACTCTCAACTTCAATTGTGATAGTAACAATTTCTACCTATCATCACAAAGGTCAAAAACCATGAATAAATGGGTCTGCATATTAGTGGGTATCGTTCTTTTTTTTGGTGGGTAAACGGGGCAAAAGCCCAAACACAAAAGAAAACTACCTAATTAAACGGGATAAAGCAACACCCCTACAATCCTCATCCAAAACTGCTTTAAGGTCTATCGGAGGAATACAATACACATGAAGATCCAAGGGAAAATGATCCTTAGAAGCCATAAGATCCATAGCACGATGTGCTTCACGATACACATGCACAATCCTCACAATCCAATTCTTGTCAATAATTTGCTTCACCTTGTCAATAAGACTTGAATAAGGGTGGTTAGATCTACTACATGAATGCAACAATAAAATAGCACTAGAAGAATCCATCTCTAAGATGATTTGATGAAAATCAAGAGCCCAAGCTAACTCTAGAGCATGCATAGCACCCCACAATTCTGCTATCACAATTGGACAGTGACCAATATTAGCTGAAAAAGCATGAATGAAATGGCTAGTCGCATCCCTCATCAAACCCCCACAAGCTGCTCCGCCAAAAGACAAAATCGATCCATCATTATGAACTTTCAACCAAGTCTCAGGAGGAGATTGCCAGCTAATGTAAGACAAGTGTTTCCTTTAAGGAATAGACACATTATTAGTCAAACTTTCACGCAGTTTGATCCGGTTGAAACACACCCAAAAACGCTGCATTAAGTCCACATCACATGGAATAGAATGCTGGAACACGTCTTCATTCCTAATGCACCAAAGAAAGTGGGTAGTCAAAGCAAAAACTTGATTTCGGATATGACCATTAACCAACTCCATATTCTGCAAATTGTCTATCAGCCATGTCGATTAGCATTGAAAAAAGCAAGCCACTTATCTTCTGAGAGAATTATTTGCCAAAAATCACCTAAAACTAAACAATCACGCAAGCATGAAGGATAGATTCATCAAGGGTCTCATTATACCTGGACAAAAAGAAGAAGAAGCCATAAGACGGAAGACATGAAAAACATTTGTGTGTAGAGAATTATGCGCTACAAGCCAAAGAAAAAGTTTGATCCTCTCTAAACCATGCTAGTTCCAAGTGCTATTGAAAAGAGGATCAGAGGTATCAAATTGCCATTGAGCAATCTTCACAAAAGCTTATTTTACACTAAAATCACCATCACCACTAGACTCCCAAACTAAAGAGTTCGCACCAACTTGATGAGAAGGAGGAGGAAAGCCTGCAATCAGAGAGCAAATTCTTGATGGTAATAATTGTTGAAAAGAGTTCCAGTCCCAACCACCCGAATTCAAGACTAAATCCTTGACCTTAACATTATCCAAATGTGCAGCAACAGGCTGAAGGAGATCATCTCTCAATCTGGAACAAGAAAGAATCCACTTATCCTGCCAAAAACTAATAGAATTGCCATTACCCAACCTCTAACTAAAATTATCTTGAACCACAAGCCAAGCTGAACAAATTCCTTTCTAGAGATTAGAACAATTGGCATGGCACTGAACCTATGGAATTAAATCAGTTCCACACTTGTATTTACTCCTTAGAACTTGTACCCACAACTCATCTCTTTTGTGAATCAGCCCCCAATTTGCTAAGAAAAGCAGAGTTTACAGCCCGAGCTGGCCTTAAACCAAGACCCCTAGCTAATTTAGGTTGGCAAACATTACTCCAAGAAACCAAATGAAGTTTCTGTGTGGCCGGGGTAGATCCCCAAAGGAAACTTTGACAAACACTATCAATATCGTCACAGACCTTATTAGGAAGCAAGGAAGTTTGCATTTGATAAGAAGGAAGAGCTGAGATAACTAATTTACAAAGAACTAAACGGCCAGCTATAGATAAAGAAGAAGCCTTCCAAGAACTCAAACGTTGCATAAGCTTCTCGATAACATGATTGAAAGAGTTAGCAGTAGCTCTTTGATGATGTAAGGGAACACCAAGATACTTTCCCAAATCATTAGTCAGGGAGAAACCAAATGAAGAAGCAATTTATTTTCCAAATCATATGCATGAATAAGTAATGAGTAGAAGTTGGTAACACCGATAACATAAATAATAAATAATTTATTTTCAAAATAAATGATTTGCATTGAAGAAATATGCAAGATACTCAATTTGATTGGATGGTGGATGGTGTGGGAAACAACTTATTTCCTTATCAATGACATTAATATCTTAGTGGGATAGTGGATAGAATTTAAATTTTAAAATTAAATTTTATTTATTTAAGTTATTGGTGGAAACTTTCCATTATTAGTAATTTTCAAAAAAATAATTTTTGTATAAATATCTAATTGGATGACACTTGTCAAAAATTTTCAGTTTATGGTTCTGAATTATTATATGTATGGATAGATTTGATTGGATAGTGGAGGAAACAACTTATTTCCTTATCAACAACATTAATACCTTAGTGGGATAGTGGATAGAATTTAAATTTTAAAATTAAATTTTATTTTAGTTAAGTTATTGGTGGAAACTTTTCATTATTAGTAGTAATTTTCAAAAAAATAATTTTTGTACAAATATATAATTAAATAACACTTGTAAAAAATTTTCAATTTATGGTTCTGAATTATTATATGTAGATAGATTGTGGCAAGGATTCTTTGATTTGCTATAAGCCATTTAAGTCTGTCAGAGTCTTTGTTCATAATCTGTCAGTTGATGAAAGGCTGCTGGGGGTTTGACAAATATGCTCATTATTGACATTATTCATCAAAAAGAAAAAGGACAAGGAGAAAATTTAACTGTTCCTTTGCAAGAGTTTATTCATGCTTCAGTGGATCAACTGTTGATCACCATACTTCCACAAATTAATATGCTTTAATTTAACCTTCATATATTGACTGTTAGGGAAAGGAATTTAAACCTAATATATTTAACCTTAGTCAAAGGATTTTATGTTTGCGAAAGTTTCTTATTTCTGCAGCCTCTGGTTATGCTGTGCTCATAGTTGAGGGATATAACTTTGTAATCTAGAGACTGACGCTTTTGACAAATCTCACTTATTATGAATTATTTGGATCTCAATCACCAGAGTTTGTCTCCTTGGGTGCAGGATTGTTTCTTTACCTGCCAACCTAGACTTCATGATCTTTAACCACCGAGGCAAGGTCTTTCCTGTGGAAATGGATGTGAAGCTGAGACAATGATGACTTTTGTATCAAGTGCCTACGCCCCTCATATGAGGAAGAAAAACATTTTCTCTGAAAAATTTTAGAATTTGGATGTGCATTTGATAATACTGTTTGTTGATGTATGAGTTTTTGCCGTTTCCTTTTGTAGCTTACACTAAGATTTCTGTACTGGCCACTTGCCCTAGTAATTTTGACATGATGTTACTACTTGAGTCATTTATGAAGAGAGAGCTTGCATGTTAACCCTACTTACATAAATGATGTGCTGAGGTCTCGAGTTAACTTTAGGAGTATATAATTGAACAGTCCAAAATGAGAGCAAATGATCTCAGTCGTCTAGGTGAAAGTGCATGAGCTTGGCATGGCTGCAAATAATGTGCCCACTGTCCAATATTCGGGGTAAAGATCATGGGAGCAACTCATGGAAATCATAGAATCTGACGGCTTAGTTGTGGTGGATTCCTTCCAATGGGTGAGTTATTCAAATTCAAGATTACTGTTGCATTGATGTATAACATATCCTGCTTTCAAACCAGAAATACTTAGCTGCGCACAAGCTTTCTAACCAGCGCCACAACGGGCCCAAAAGCAGGTTTTCCCATTTCGTCGCAGCAGCTTGGAACTTCAATCCTCATTTTATTTTTTGCTTTTGATTCATCTTCAATCCTCAATTAATCATATACTTTGGCAGCATTAGGGCCCACATCACCTGTTTATCTGCCTTAAATAAAATAGTAAAGTTTCTGTTGGTCGTTGGGACAGTGATTGTTCAGGAAGCTAAATGCTGATAAATGCCAATGTTTCTGCAGCTTCATTGCTTGATGGACATTAATATAATAAGTCATAACCGAGATCAACTCATATATTGCAACATGCAACAGGCAAATTCAAAAACGTGGTTAGTAAATAACGCATTGACCAAAACTGAAGATCTTATTGACAATTATCCAAAATTCCCCTCACTGCTATTCACATAAACTTCACAATGTGTCTGCGAGTCTACCCTTCTTCACTAGTGCAAAGAGCTGGGAAGGTCCCTTGGCCAGTTGGCTACAGTAAAAAGGCAGTGCCTGACATAACCAGCATTGTGATTGATAATGATCGTTCCCGCTCGAGAGGATTTTGAAAGAAATTTATATTTTGTTTTTATACGTAAAAGAAAGGCAAGAATTTCTTGTACAAATTTCTTAATTGAAGATAGAATCAGGTGGAAAAGAGAGTTGGAATGTGCTGTAATTCCAACCATGCATAAAAAATTCAGGTCCTCACTTTATGTGCATAAATATCTTTTCAACGATGTATGTAATTTGAGACAAAACAGAGACATATATCATTTCAGACGATCCACAATGCTATGTGAACAACATATTTCCGTGTAGAGACAAATATGAGGTGTAAATGTGTAAAATTCTTGTTTATAAGGTGTTGGCACTTGAGAACTGAGCACAATAGTTTCAGAGTTATACAACAAGCTTCGAACTAATTGTCTAATTCTCTCCAAATTTTGAAGGGGCTAGCACAAAAAAATGCTTGCCATATGAACCAATGCCAGTTACCGGAAATGACAACAATAATCCAAAGAAAGCCTAAGAGACTTCATAGACAATGGGAAGTACATAAATAAGATAGTACTGGCATTCATGAATGAAAACAAACGTACAAGTTGACCTAACTGTAAAGATCATCTTCATCAGCTGCACCAGCAGCTGCAAATGGGTCAGATGCAGCTGCAGCACCACCAGAGCTAGTATCTGCAAACCTGAACTCAGTTCCAAACCCTCTTGACTGCTGCAATGTTTGGGCAAATGCCTGGTACTTGCGAATGTCAGCATCACTTACACTCCTTCGTGCATACTTCATAGATTCCTCAAAGTGAGCTGCCTTGATTTCTGCTACTTCATCTTCAACATCCTCTTCCATTGCCTCAGGGTTGTCTCTTCTCCTCCTTTCTCTCTCAATGTCCTGCCAAGAGAATTTGGAATAAGAAAAAATAAAATAAAAAAATCTTATAATGAATCCAATCTCAGAATAAGTTCTATAGTTGTCTAGGGACTTGGTAAATAGAATATATAGAAATAGGTGCCCAGAACTGTACCTTCTCAATGTTCTCTCTTATAGCATACTTGCATGCACGCTGGCAAATCTCAGTAATATCAGCACCACTAAAGCCTTGAGTATACTTTGCAAGAGCTCTAAGGTCAACATCTTTCGAGACTGGGGATTTTCTCAAGCAAGCTTTAAATATCTGATGACGGGAATCCTCATCTGGGAGAGGGATATAAATCAACTGGTCAAGACGGCCTGGACGTAGAAGAGCAGGGTCTATAATGTCTGGTCGATTAGTGGCCCCAATGATGAACACAGTTTTCTTTGCTGACATCCCATCCATTTCTGTAAGAAGTTGGTTCAAAACCCTGTCAGCAGCACCACCAGCATCTCCAACACTGCTACCTCTCTGCAAGATAAAGCAAAGCAAAGATTTGGGAAGGTGACCATCAAATATGATAATAGTTTTCTAAAGGCACAGTAATCTTCTACATTCACAATTTTTATAATGAAGACCAAAATGTTCCATAAACCAATAAGTTTTGCCTAAGTCCAAATTATAACTTAGAACCCTCAATTGATACAAACCTGAGTTGCAATAGAGTCAAGTTCATCAAAGAATAGGACACATGGAGCAGAACCCCGAGCCTTGTCAAAAATTTCCCTCACGTTAGCTTCACTTTCTCCAAACCACATTGTGAGGAGCTCTGGACCCTTGACACTGATGAAGTTTGCTTGACATTCATTGGCAATAGCTTTGGCCAAAAGGGTTTTACCACACCCAGGAGGACCATAGAAAAGAACCCCCTTTGAAGGTGACATTCCAAACTTCTCAAATTTTTCGGGGTGCTCCACTGGGTATTGAACAGTCTGCAAAAGTGAGCAGCATTAAAATCCAGAGGCAGATGAAAGGAAACAAGTGCAGCAATGTGATTAAATGGAAGAGCTGCAGTTACCTCTTGGAGTTCCCTCTTAACATTTTCAAGACCACCAATATCTTCCCAGCTGACATTGGGCACTTCAACAACCTGGTTCATTAGCAAAATTTAAGTTATAGATACATCAAGCGAAGGAAGGTGTAATCACAGAAAGTGGTAGCCAAGACAGTGAGAACAAGAGAACAGGAAGCTTAACATTTGATATTAAAAAAAAAAAAAAAAAAATTCTAAAACCGCTGACTATACACTTACTGTTTCACGGAGAGCAGAAGGATTGCTTGATCCAAGAGCAGTCTGAAAATGCTCATTTGTTACAGCCATAGAGTTCAATATCTCAGCATCAATTGACTCATCTTCCAAATCAATCACATCCATTTTCTCTCTGATGCACTGAAGTGCAGCTTCAGTACACAAAGCAGCTAGATCAGCACCAACATATCCGTGGGTATCCTTAGCAATCCTCTCCAAATCAACCTGCAAATGACCCAATGAACAAATTTCTTTCAGAATTTGGAGCATTTAAATCAAACCATAACTTAGGGAGAAATGAATTTCAGTAGTACATCTTCAGCAAGCTTCATATTCTTTGTATGAATTCGTAGAACCTCAAGACGCCCAACTTCATCTGGAACACCAATATCTATCTCCCGATCAAACCTTCCAAACCTCCTAAGAGCAGGGTCAATGCTATTGGGGCGATTTGTGGCTCCAATAACAATTACGTGTGCACGTGATTTAAGCCCATCCATGAGGGTCAAGAGCTGGGAAACAATCCTCCTCTCAACTTCACCATGAGTCTTCTCCCTCTTTGGAGCTATTGAATCTATCTCATCAATGAAGATGATGGATGGTGCATTCTTCTCAGCTTCCTCAAATGCCTTCCTCAGATTGCTTTCACTCTCACCAGCCAGTTTTGACATGATCTCAGGGCCATTGATGCAGAAAAAGAAGGCTCCAGTTTCATTTGCTACTGCTCGAGCAATTAAAGTCTTGCCGGACCCAGGAGGTCCATACAGCAGAATTCCTTTTGGTGGCTTAACACCAATAGACTTGAATAACTGTGGGTGCCTCAGTGGCAATTCCACCAGTTCCCGAATCTGTGCCATCTGCTTTCTTACACCACCGACATCATCATAACCAACCTCATCTAATCGATTCTCATCTTCCCTCTTAACAGGTTCCCCTTCACAGAAGATCTCAGTGTCTGGGGCAACAACACAGTACTCAGAAGGGTCAGTTTCAATAACCTTGAATTCTATACTTCTCATCCCCCCTCTCACAAGGAAGAAATCACCCTTCCTCACTGGCCGATATGCCTCCAGGAAATAAGCTGCAAATGCAAAAGTGAACTTAGTATTCAAGATAAATTAGAATGAAACAAGCTTACACGTCAGTGAGAAGAGTCGATAGCAATTTTTTTTGGGCCCTGCCAGGGGGGGGGGGGTGGTGTTCTACTATGTCCTGCTGCCATTTAGCTTCAACAACTTAGCTGGTAATAATTCTCAAAGAAACCGATGCTTAGTGTGGTTTTAACAGTTTTACTTTGACCTAATAGGTAGTGCTGTAATGTTTGAAAAATCAAAATAGTATCTATCTGAAAAAAAAAAAAATGTATTCTGTCAAAATACAGTTGAGTTATTACTTATTACTTTAGATAATAAGCACTGTAAAACAGATTTTATCACCAAAAGAGGGAAAAAATGTTATCACTCGATATGATAAAATGAATTATTATTTTTCATCTTCAAGCCTTCCCTAACCAGACAGAAAGGCTGATGATGACTAAAGACAAGTAGCAATGTGTATGGTAGACATAAGCTCAAGAAGAGACGCCCCCCCCCCCCCAAAAAAAAAAAAAAAAACCTATACAGTGTCCGCCAAACACAACAAAGTAGTTACTCACGTTTTAAGTAGGCATCAAAGATATTCCCTGTAACCCCTTCAACAGTGTCATCCACAGGAAGAATGTGGACTCGCTTTCCATATTTGACATCAGCACATTGATGCACGGAAACAACATCTCCGAGCCTAACCCTAAGGTTGTTTCTTACAACCTTGTTCATTCTTATTTTTGGTTCCTCACATGTGTCATCAGCAAGTGCAATACAGATTGTGTCTCTCCTTTTCTTTCCCTGAAGACCAAAAGCAGCAAAGAAGCATAATGATTAAATAGGGAACAAGTTATCCTTATACATGTAAGGAATAAAACAACTCAAGCTTCAGCTAAAATAATAATAATATCAAAAACGATAATAGCACAAAATGTTCAATACAAAATGGTCCCATTTTCAAGCCAATTTCCACTTCAGCAAAATATTAGCATAGGTTTTTGCATATCAAGTTAAAACATTTGGCACAGAATGTTCTCTCTGTCAATTCACAATAATCAGCACTGTTCTCTCTCCACCCTACCCCTCATGAGACAAATTACACCTGGTATACCATGCAAACAAACTTGAAAGTATAGCAAATGCGTCAAGCTTATAAGCTTTCTACTTTCCCTAGTGCCAAAACCCTAATAATACTATAACATCACTGGAGGTAAAAGGGAACCTCAATCTTACACATAAAATAACAAAATTAGCTGCTTCTATGAACAAATAAATTCAAACAGATTTTAACCCCCTAGCCCAATTCTTAACCCTGGCAAACCCATATAAAAAAGACATTTTTAGTCTTTAATCACAACCCAAAAAACCTAATTCTCCTGCAACCGCACACACAAAGGTATGGGGAAAAAAAAAACACCAATTGCGCCAAAGTGAGATAAAAATTAATTGAAAAAAAAAAAAAGAAGAAGCAGCAATACCTTGATCAAGATGGTGTCGCCGCGGAAGAGCTGGAGCTTCTCCATGGTCTCCGGGTGAAGCGCCACGACGGAGTTGTCGTCGTTGACGGCCTCGTCAACAACCAGCCGATTCGGCGCCTTCTTCCGCTCCAAAATCGCCGTGCTGAAATCCCTCTTCGTTCCCTTCCTGCAAAACTCAACACAGGGGGCACAATCATTTTCCGACCAAGAAATCGAGATCGAAACAAGAAAGCAACGAACGCAGTGAGTGAGATCTGAGGAATGAGAAAGACGTACGGATCAGAGGATTCAGGTTGGTTCGCCATCGTCCAAGAAGAAGAAGGTGTTTTTGTTTGCTGTCTTTGTTCTCTCTCTGCAGAGGAATGAATCCACAGAGACGTATGGATCTGAGCGTGAGCGAGAAAGGAGCAGTTTGGCGTGCTGGTATTTATAAGTGGGCTAGCTACGTTTCTTGTTAGCAAAGAAATTCCCTTTTTTGTTTTGAGTTTAATTTTTAAGTAGAAATTCAGAGATTTGCAAAATTGGGATGATAACTGCCTACTATTACAACCATCTATTATAATATAGCAAATCTTAAAATTTTTAAAATTTTATATTATTAATACATAAAAATTAAACTTACTTGTTTATTTATTTATTTTTGGTTTTACTTCCTAGTAACTTATGGAATCCAACTTGTATGCTTGCTTCATTGATTTATCCAAGAAAAGATCGGACTTTTATGATGATAAGCTTCCCTATTCAAAAATTATATCATGTAAAATATTAATGCTTCATTGCTTTTGGTTTTTTGGTTCTTGAATATAATGAAGTTTGGTAGCGGATGAGCAATAGCTCAAGTGATGAAATCGCATATCAAGTATTACTAGGTGTCGATGGCTCTTGGGGGCACCCAAATCGGAGGGGAAAAAAAAAAGATTATGTGAGAAAAATTTGTGTATAACTACTAGATAAGTTTAGATTGGGGATAGAGATCAAATTTCTAGCACTGCAAGGTCATATATATATATATATATATATATATATTACTTTTGGAAAATTATTTAATCAAATAGTAATTTGAATACTTTAAAATGAGAATATTTGTAAAATAAGAAAGTAAAATATTATTCACTTTTAAATTATTTAATAGAGTCCATACATAATAAAAATTATAGATTTGGATCCTTTAAAGTAAAAAGATTTGTAAAATGAGAAAATGAGGGATTAACAACCCTTTGATCACTTAATAGATCTCACTCATAATGAAAGTTATTGATCCAAGGATTATTAACCCCTCAATTTCTCACTTTACAAACCTTCTCACTTTAGAGAATCCAAATTCATAAATTATTGATTGAAAGGTAGATAATATTTTATTTTCTCACTTTATAAAAATTCTCATTTTAGAGGGTTTTAATTTAAAAAATAAATAAATAAATAAATTGCCAAATTTACCCACTCAAACCCCATTATTTCACTATCTTACCTTATCATTTCACTATCTCATATGGAGTTTGAGACTTTCTCCCCCAAAACCAAATTTACACAATAGCCCCCAAATTTGCTCTATTAGTGACCATCTGTGGCTGTGAGCTCATTATAGCCAGCAACATCAACAACCTCACTCGAGCTCTAACGTAGATCACATTGTCCCATATCCTCTTTGCCAAAGATTGCACCATCATGCAATCAAGTTCTGCTTAAGACCATGCTCGCGCTTCCTTAACGAGTAGTGCAACATTTATTTTGCCATTAACAAGCTCCCTCGATTTTGCTTTCTTGAGAAGATGATGCTCTGGAGTCTAAATGTGTTTTAGATATGGATGTATTTTAAATCTAGTGGCCTTCCTCTGTGATGTGTTTTTCCTTTATTTTTTTTAGGTTTGGAGTTTGGATGTGTTTTAAATTAGGTGGCTCTCCTTTATCATGTGTTTCTCTTTTTTTTTTTTAACTTAAGTTTGGGAATCCCATAGGGACCTCCAAGGAGGCGAGAAATGGGGATGGGAGAAGAAAACTCTCTATGATGGGAATTAGGAACAAGGGCAGGGAGGATTTGAGGTGGTGAGGACAACCCCCACCCCAACCTTAATTATATGAGAATAGATAAACAATAGGTATCCAAATTCTTTGGAGATGCTGAATATATTTTTGGCATTGTTGGAGAATTTTTTTTATTTTAACTACATCAAGATTGTTCATTTAATTAGTTGATGGTCATTATCTTTTTAAGCATAATGCATAGTATGATTATCTAAATTATGTTATATATCAACTTTTTTTTTTTAATAGAAGTGCTGATTTTATTAAGAACTCAAATCACCAAGCAATACATTCGCAAGATCTTCAAGGGGTCCTCAAGCCATATGCCAATATCGCCCCTAGTAGCCTTTTTAGCTACAAAATCAGCACATCTATTACAATCTCTCGGAATAGCAGAACATTTAAAAGCATAAAACCATGAAGCAAATATTGTAATATCTCTAATGATGGATCCATTGTATGATAAGTCTTCCTCTGAACTTTCTATGCTGCTGTAGACGTTCCTTGCATCACCCTCCAAAATGACTTGTCTAAAACCTGCATCCCAGGCAAATATAAGTCCTTCTCTAGCTGCCAACAATTCAGCACGATAAGGGTCAAAGCAGCCTTCGATTTTCATAACTCTAGCTACCATAAACATCCTAGTTGAATTTCTAACAACCATACCCAAACCAGTTACATTAAGGTTAGTAGACATGGCAGCATCTTCATTGACTTTATACCAATTTTCTAGTCGAGGTTGCCAATTTAAATTTCTCTGTACTCGAGGAGCAGCCACTGTTGGTGTATCTTCCTGATAGAAAGCATTATATAATTGGACTACATTCTTCCCTGCTTCAACTAAAAAAGGAACTCTTTTGCCCAACCGAACTGCATTTCTCGCTATCCAAACTTGGTTCCAGACAACTATTAGCAAACCGAGTTGATTGGAATTGCAGTTCTTGGACCAATGAAAGAAGACGTCAAGCCAGTTTTCCTCTTAAGCATTCGGGAGGACACAACTGGGCATAGCCTAATGAGCTGCGTTCAACTGATATGGACACTAAAAGAATAAATGGCACAAAGTTTTACTTCTTTCTCCGCAAAGGTAGCAGCATCTATCAGTGGCAATACCTTTAGAGGCTAGTCTCTCTTTAGTTGGCAAGGCTTTCCTGTAGACTCTCCAAGCAAACACCTTAATCCTCGACATTATATCTAGCTTCCATAATCTTCTCCACCCCTCTGCATTCTGCTCAAGAATATTAAACTGATTATATCCTAGATCTTGCTTTTGGATCCAAGAGCAGATATGATGCCTCCATGCCAATTTATAAGCACTCTTCATTGAAAAATTACCATGCTTCTTTGGAAACTAGAACATACTATCCTCTTGAGAGGTTTGGTTCAAAGGGAGCTCTAAGATTGCTTTTGCATCTCTAGCTGAAAATGAGCTTAAAATCATCTCTCGATCCCATCAAACTAGATTCTACAGGATTATGTGGGCTACCGTCTGAATATGTTCGAGAATTTGTCTTGGGTCCATAACTCTGAAGCCTTCAAATTCTATAACAAATGGATCATTTTTGATATCAATGACTGATCCTGTTCCCACTCTCCAAATGACTCCTTTTAGTAGCAGGTCCCTGCATTCTATTATACTACACCAAGTGAAGGACGGATTAGCTCCAATGTGTTCAGTGAGGAAATTACTAGTTGGGTAGTATCTAGCCTTTAGAATCTTCGCTACCAAAGATTCAATCTCATGATTCAGCTTTCACCCTTGTTTAGCCAACATAGCCAAATTAAAATGATGAAGGTCATGAAATCCCATCCCTCCTGCTTCCTTGGGCCAGCATATTTTTTTCCCAATCAATCCAGTGAATTTTCTTCCCATTCTCCTGTGACCCCTACCAAAACTTACACATGAGATTCTCTAGTTCCTTGCAAAGAGACAAGGGAATTTTAAAACAATCCATTATGTAAGTAGGAATAGATTGAGCTATAGCCTTAATGAGGATCTCCTTTCCCCCTTTAGATAACAATTTCTCCTTCCACCCCTTCACACTCTTCCACACTCTCTCCTTCAAAGATTAAAGAGAACCATTTTCAGATCTTCATAATTGGTAGTCCTAAATATTTCTCGAAAAAAGCCATTGTCTGGATGCAGGAAGCCTCCAAAATTTGGATCCTAACTATTCTGTTCACCATCGGGCTAAACAAACAAGAAGACTTTTCAAAATTAACTTTCTGCCCCGAAGCATATTCATATAAGTAACTAGTTTCACAATTTTCCATTGTTGCTTTAGAGAAAATAATGCTGTAATCAGCAAAAAATAAGTGAGTAACCATGGGTGCCACTCTACAGACTTTCAAACCTGATAGCAATTGCCTTTTTTCTGCCTGATATAACAAAGTGATAACCCCTTTGCACAGATCACAAAAAGATAAGGTGATAATGGGTCACATTGTCTCAATCCTCCCTGTGGTCTAAAAGAGACTCTCCTGGTTGTCCATTTAGAAGAATAAAATAGGAGACTGTGGAGACACATTGCATAATTCTAGAGATCCATCCTTGAGAGAATCTCATTTTCCTGACCATTGCTTCCAGGAAAAGCCACACCACTTTATCATAAGCCTTGCTCATATCCAGCTTCATTGCCATATAACCATCTCTACCCGATCTTTTGCCTTTTAGAGTATTAATCAGCTCGTACGCTATTAGGACATTATTCGTGATGTGTCTCTTCCACACAAAGGTACTTTGAGATTCTGAAATAATTGATGGTAAAATGACTTTCAATCTGTTGGCCAAGACTTTACTAATAATTTTATAAATAACATTACAGAGAGAAATAGGCCTGAATTGTCTCATATTCTGGGCATTTGGTAATTTAGGAATAAGAACAATGAAAGTTTCATTGTTGCCATCAATAAAATCACCCTTATTCAAAAAATTCAAAACAGCATGAGTAACTTCATATCCTACCAAATTCCAATATTTCAAAAAAAGTAAGCAAGCATACCATCCAGACCTGGTGACTTAGTAGCTCCCATTTAAAATTCTTCACATTATTGAACAAAGCAATCATACACTTATTGCATACTTTTAAAAATATAAAACTTGAGTCAAGTTTTTCACCTCCTTATTACTTAGCTAGCATTTGGTGTGGGATAATCCATCTAGATTAATGATAATATTTAATTAAATTACTTGAACTCACAATATTATCTTATTTAGTTGAATAACATTGTTAATAAGTCAGATTTTTAAAATAATATATGTTATTATCAATGTAACAATTCTCTTATTATTATTATTATTATTTAAAATAATATTAATTATTATAATCATAATTAATCATTAATAATTAATAATGAATTTTTTATTTTTTTAATTAATTAATTATTATTATTATTATCATTATAATATTGATAAAAGGCATATTACTTAATAATTTTTTTTATATACCAAATATAGTAATATGAATTACTAGTTAGATTATTTGTATATACTAAATACTATCTTAGTTATTTAATTTAATTACATATAAATCACAAATTTTACAGCATACTTTTAACCCAAACTAAACATATTATTTGATAGTGTATAAGAATTAAATCCAAATTTTAAACACATTTTCTAATGCATATGGCGTGGGTAAAATTGCAATTTGGTGCATGTGGTTGGCCAGTTTGCTAATTGGAGTAGACTTGCGTAGTCATAGACACCAGCCTCAGACTGAGACAGGCACCCGCGCTTCCCCGAGGTTTTGCGTCCGGCGATCCACACATCCTCCAAACCTGGGAGCTTTGTACGGTTGTTGCCGTCCAACAATACAATCATCAAAGTAGATCTACATCGCGCTCCAAACATGGGTCTAGGTTTTGCTGTCGGAGTCCTCGGGGTTCTGATTCTGTTTCACGCCGCTTACTCAACCATCCAATGTATCCCCAAATATTCATTCTGTATTTCAAATTTGCCGTAACGTTAGGTCCATGATTTTTTTCCAATCGCATCTAAAGCCGGGTCTGATTTGGTTGCAGATAGGGGTCTGTTGAAGATCACGGAGGAAGAGTTTTCAGGGCCTCCATTCAATGTAATTATTCTTCTCTAATCACTGTTTCTGATTTGCAAAGCTAGGTTTTTGATTGAATTTATGTTGGTGTTTATGCATCTAAGGGTTTTTGGGGATGCAGGTGGTGGTTGAGCTGTCTCTTGGACTAGTGCTTTGTATGTGGGCTGCATTGACTGTGCCAGGGAAGTTTCTGTCCATACACCCACACTCTGAAGAGAACAGGTAACTCCTTCTTTGTCAGCTTGAAATGCTAGATTCTTCTGAGTTTTAAGTTGGTGGTTAATTTCATTTTGCTGTCGTAAAGATTAGCTAATTATTAGTTACAGCCTAGTAGTGGTTATTGTAACCTCAAAGAACTCACAATTCAGAAGTTGCTAGCATTTGTTTACGAGAAAAGCTATAGTATAATTCCTTGACACTGGGATGAAACCTGTTGACATCTGGGAAGTGTGAACTATATACTTGGCAAATGTTGCTCTTCTGTTTGCTATATTGATAAAAGTTCTGTCAGTTATTGGTCATGTTCTGTTTTGAGGCTTTAGTTGCCAGAGAGCACTGTGATAGTGGAGGAATGGAAATAGAGAAAGTAATAGGGGCTGGGAATAGAGAAGGTCTAGATGATAAGAGGGATGTAAATAGAGTTGAACATTTGATGAAACTAAAACTGGAATAGCATCTCTACATCAGTTAGGTTTTGTTATAGTTGAGTTGCCTGTTATTGAGTTCAAGCTTGGTCTACGTTGATCCAATTCTGTTGTTTTATTTATAGGTACTATGTAATGTCGTCTTAGACCATACTTGCTAGAGAGGACTGAAACTATAATAGAAATAGAGTAGGTCTTTATGTTAAGATGAATGGAAAAAGTTTTACTTCCACCTTATGCATTATCGTAGGGAAGTTAAAAGCTAAAGTATTCACAATCAACTTTTCCCGTCTTATCTATACCAAGCAAATCCATGGTTTCCTATCATGCTATATGTAGTTGATGGTTTAGGATGGAAATTCTTGTATGGTGAGGATGGATGAACTGGACTAAATAATCATTGGTATGTATTCATTGTATCGGCAAGGGTCATTAATTTTCTATGAGTCATTTAAGTTAATTCTGTCAGATTTTTCGTTCATAATCTGTCTGTAGATAATAGACAGCCGGGTTTGGCAAATATGCTCATTATTGACATTATTCATCAACATGAAAAGGGACTAGGAAAATATTTTCTGTTCCTCTGCAAGACTTTATTCATGCTTCACAGTTGATCCCCATACTCAACATAGTAATATGCTTGAATTTAGCCTTCATATATTTATCCTTAATCAAAGGAATCGTATGTTTGCAAAAGTTTCTTATTTTCTGCCTTTGATTGTGCTGTGATCATAATTGAGGGATATAACTTTGTTTAGTGTCTGACGCTGCTGACAAATCTCACTTGTTATGAATTAATTGGACCTCAATCACAAGAGTTTGTCTCCTTGGGTGCAGGATTGTTTCGTTACCTGCCAATCTAGACTTCATGATCTTCAACCACCGAGGCAAGGTCTTTCCTGTGGAAATGGATGTGAAGCTGAGACAATGATGACTTTTGGATCAAGTGTCTTCATCCCACATATGAGGAAGAAAAATATTTTTTCTCAAAAATTTTAGAATTTGGATGTGCATTTGATAATACTGTTGGTTGATTTATGAGTTTTAGCAGTTTCCTTTTGTAGCTTATACTATCATATACTATTATATTTCTATACTGCCCACTTGCCCTGGTAATTTTGACTTGATGTTATTACTTGAGTCATTTAAGAAGATGTAGCTTGCACTTTAATAACCATACTTACATAAATGATTTCCTGAAGTCTCGAGTTAATTTTTGGCTAGCTAAATATGATGGTTCTTTTAAAAGTCATTTTGGTATTTTCTGAGGTAGAAAACTCTTGATCTAGTTTTTTCAGATTCATATTCATGTAACTCCCTTCTTTCCCATAATCCTGTGCTCTTTAATTTCTAGGTCAGCTGGTTAAATATATCAGTTGCATTTATTTTCAGCTAATCATTAACGCTACACTAATCAAATGAGGTTTCTAAAAGAGGTTTTGTTTTTTTAAATTTTCGGCCATAGTAATTGCTACGCTGCAGGTAAAATTTGTGTAGAATCACGGTACACTTCTATTGCGGTTAACTATCTTAGATTAAAAGAGATTATCTTAATTACATTGTATTATTATTCATTATGAATAGTTTATGAAATCATTATAATAAAAGTAACAGAAAGAAATAAATAGATAAAATGTTTATAAGTCTGTGGATACCATCATATTTAGCTTGCACTTTAATAAAAATTGGATGTAATTTTAATATATTATTAGTGTAAAATCTTTTTTTTTTCTCATATAAACATTTAATAATGTATTGTTATGTCATTAAAAGTGTTTCTTTACAATAAATACCTCAAGAGTCATACATATGATATTATTTAATTGATTAACTGAGTAAAATATTTTATAATAACAGTATTAAAATTAATCTCATAAAAATTTGACCTTTGATTTTTAATGTGTAAAATTCGAGTAAATATTTAAACTGTTCTTCAAAGGGTATGCAGGACATTAAATTAGTCCTTCAAACATATTTTTTTACATCAATTTGATCCATCACAAAAAATAACTATCAATTAAGGACTAAAATTTATAAAAGTTGACGTGATATCATGTATATTTTTAGAAAACTAATCTTAGCGTTTACTTAAAAAAAAAAAAAATGAATATGCTATCGATTCCATTCTGTTTCCTCTTTTTTTAACTGGACAAGTAGAGATCAGATTGAAGTCTAAAATTTATAAAAATTGACTAGATATCATGTCTATTTTTAGAAAACTAATCTTAGCGTTTACTTAAACAAAAATATCAATATGCGACTTATGGATTCCATTCTATTTCCTCCTTTTTTACACTGGACAAGTAGAGATCAAGTTGAAGTCTAAAATTTATATAAGTTGACGTGATATCACGTATATTTTTAGAAAACTAATCTTAGCGTTTACTTTAAAAAAAATATCAACATGCTACTTAGGGATTCCATACTATATCCTCCTTTTTTACACCGGACAAGTGGAGAAATTTCCAAAGTGAAATTTATTTTGAAAACGCTAAAATACCATGTGAAGAGTTACTCATTCATCTTTCTCGAGCCATTTCGTAATGTCGCTCTATCCTTCTATATTATTTTGATGAACTATCCTTTCGGCTTGTATGTTCTATCCTTCATTAATCTTTTTGTTCTAAGAGGTTTCATGCCTTCACATGATGGTCTACCAGGTACACATCATGCATATTTTTTCAGGCAAAATACTGAGTGTGACGTTTCATCAAATAGATAACAGGCAAGTATAATGCTCTAGATAAAAAATTACCATAACGTTCTGCGTTATGAGGATAGGTTTCTTTTCAGTTTTAGTTCAAGAGGTCAGTGCGTGACATGGGACATCTCATACAAACATCCAGTCTTTTCGCAAAAAAATTAATAAAATTAAATCATAGGATTAGACCTATTATAAATTTTCTAATATTTATGCTAACATCTACTTTGTTTAAACTTTTGACAGTTGTCTGATCTGATACATATAAATTAAAAAGCGGGTATGTGTAATTTCAGATTAAAAAGGGGATGGAAAATATGTTTATATTTAAAAGATTTTTTATGCATTATCAGTATAAAATTTTTTTCAAAGATATCTAATATTGTATTGTCAAATCAGCAAAAATATTTTACTTAACTACTTAGTATCTTAAAAGTCTTACAAACATAAACATTTGATTGGATGACAGTATAAAATTTAATGCATACCGATTAAACTCTTATTTAAATAAGAAATTGTGTGTAATTCATTTTTTTAAGATATATTTTTTTTTTCCAGAAAATTTTATGCATTATGAAAAAAAAATGAAAAGAAATTGATAAAGAGGAAAATGTTGTAATTTTTACACATAAACATAATTTAGACAAACCTTAGCTAGTTTGATTTCAATTCTTTGATGGTATCCCAAATGTAAAGGGCATAATGATGGAAGAATCATCAATTTAGTCCCCAAAATATTAAAATGCTAACAATTTGCCCCCAAAAAAATACTATTTTCTCTTGTGCTATCCCAATAATGAATGAGTTGACAAATTAACCCCTAAAATATTAATGCTTTGATAAATTAATTCCTAAAAGAATTAATTTGCTAATAAATTAGTCCCTAAAATATCTTTTATTAACAGTAGTAAAGCTCATTAACAATAATAGAATTTATCATTAGGGTCTACGGACTCATAAAACATCTTTTGGGGACTAAGTTACTAATATTTTGATCTTTCGGAGGCCAAATTGACAGTCCTCTAGCATAATGACATATTCTTGATGAAAACATTCAAACATAGGAAGAACTACCAATTTTGCCTATGAAAAAACAAAATGCTGATAATTAACCACCAAAAGATATTATTTTCTTTTGTGGTATTTTACTAATGAATGTACTAACAAATTAGTCTCTAAACAATTAATGCACTAACAAATTAGTCCAAAAAATATCTTTTGTTAACATTAATAAAATTCATTAGTAATAATAAAATTTATTATTGGAGTACTGCAAATTAATAAAATATTTTTTAGAAACTAAATTATCAATGTTTTGATCTTTTGGGAGTCAAATTGGTGATTCTCCCTTCATACATATTTAAAAATTGAATGTACCACTATCACCCTCACTTTACTTTTGATCTCCATGCCGATGGATAATGCTATGTGACAATAAAGTTACTAAAGAAGATTTAACCTTCTACTCTAAAGCATATTTGAGAATTTTTTTTTTTTTTAATCTATGCTATGCAGACATAGTATAAACACGATATATTAAGTGAATGTAAGTAAATATCAGGATAAGTGTGAATCAAAAGTGAAATAAATATCTAGTATATTTATATAAAAGAATTGTTGAATTTTAATGTTCAACTAATATCATCGCTGTTGGGACAACCTTTGGAATGCGACAACCAGCAATCATAAGTCCCATCATTCTCACCAGAAAAAGTATATTTGGCGGATGCATTTGGGGCATTATGGTCTTTAAGCTCTTTTTACATTCGGAATGGGGCCGATGGTCCATCATTGCATGATCAAGAAACCTATGCTCAGAATAATACGAAAATTGTATATGCACCATGCATATATGCAACAAATCATAGAATTCGAAAACTCAGATAAGTAGGATCTCCATTCCTGCCCCATGCCTTGCCCCGATATTGCAAGCTCTGATAGTGACATCATCATGCTAATTAAGTACCTAGCTATTACAAATCAAATGACTAGTGTGTATAACTTATTTGATCAAAATTTTGGAATAATATTCTAGCTTAATTAGGTGGATATTATTTAACGTGGAGGGCAGAATGAAGTCTGAATAATAGACAATACAGCAATGCTATATAGCCAGAATATTTTAACCAGAACTTTTGACAGAATACATGATGATGATTGGATTAACTGCAATGGTAAGATTCACTTATTTATCTAAAGGTTATCAATGATGTCATGTCATTCTGGTATATAATTTCTGGTAAAAATTCTGTTTGTCTAGCATTTTTCTAGACGAAAAGGTTGATTGTGCTGCTAATGGAAGCACTCCTAATATGATTACTGAAGTGGTACAGCATATGTAGGAAGCAGGCCTACACTGGATATCAAAAGCATAGATGAACCGTTTCTGCTTTTCTTATAAACTTGTTTGTGAAGGCTTTTGTATCAAGTTTATTCACTAGAGCTATCTAGCACCTGACTATGTTCAGCACAGTATATGCCATTACCATCTTATTCTTAATTAGAGCTTAGTTTGGCACAATGTCAATCCCTTTCTTGCTAAGTTTGTTGATGGAGTAATCCCAAGTCCCAACACAATATTATCTTGCCAGAGAGAGACACAGAGGAAATCTATCGAGAAGGATAAATATTATTTTTTGCCATTTTTTTTTCAGATGATTTTTTGGCATATTTGATACAAGGCTAGAGTCTCCTAATTATACTAATTAAAGGTGGGGTGGATACACCATTTAACAAATGAAATGGTTCATAATGCCATACAACCACAACAATTAGACACATGCACGACTCTACATTTTTCTAATTAATTATTACTTCTAACATATCTTACAATAATTCGTTCTAGCAAGGGATGTTCTGCATTTTTTTGTTTAATTTCCCCCCTCCCCCCCCCCCCCCCCAAATATAGGATCCTTTTCCAGCATGGGATCAGATGCTCAAAAAGCTCACAATGTCACCAACAGCAATGTTTCTGCTTCAGAACTCTGCTGAGGACTTTGATACATTTGACTCTGTCTGGATAGAAAGAATCCGAAACATGTTGCTCCCATCCACAGATGACCTAAACCAAAGAAAACCAACATTTTCTTTTCGGAGTTTATTAATTGCAAGAAATAATTATAATTAACTGGCGAACTAAAGAATATAACAAATAATCTTCATATGCATCTTCATGCTGCAGAATAAAGACCTTGTGACTAGAAATTAAAACTTCATAGTAGTTTATTTATCATAGGAAGATCATTAGTAGTTAGTACCCCACCTTCCAAATTTGGAACTTTGTGCTCTCCTCTCATCTAGAATCTTCTGTAACTCTTGAGGCCGGCAAGGGACAGCAAGGGCACCCTTCTGCCTGAAACCATACTCCTCCCTAGCCTGTTCCAGAAGTCCCAAGAAAGCAGGATCAGTCAAGTAGTCTAACTCAACAATGAACCTTTTGGTTTCTTCACCCTTGATGGCAAGAACAGCAAAATGTCCTTCCATAACATCATCTGGTACCCCAGTTGCTGCTTCCACTTGATCTTCATTGATTTGTCTTAGTGCAGGATTTCTAGGTACAAAGAGTGAGAGACTCTTTTGTATCTTCCAAACAAATGACCTAACCATCTTGAAGTCTATAGTTTAGTACTCTAATTCTTGGTAGGATAGTGAACTTTTAAAGAGCTTGAAGGCCTAATTTAGAGCTAGCGGTTTCTATATCTGAGTTTGGCTATTTATATTGAGACTCGAGAACATGGGGAAACATACATGAACTTTCCTAGACCGTAGGCGTGGGACTACTGGCTAGTCTAATGGAAATATATATAGCTATACAGAATAACTCTTGGGGTGGGAATTTTATAGCAAAGGCATGTAAGTTAATTTTTACGATATGCTAAATTTTATAGCAAAGGCATGTTAAGTTAATTTTTACGATATGCTAAATTATGTTAATCATATTATAAATATATCTTATTTTTATTAGCAGAAAGTTACATATACCGAACTTTGATTTGCAAACATCCAAGCAACAAGGGCCTACAAGTAAACTGCACTATCAATAAAAAAAAAAAATCAAGGTTCAAATCTTTAAAAGGACAATTGTTAAGAGATGGATGATATATATATATATATATATATATATATATATATATATATATATATATATAATTAATTAATTTACATGTCAAAGATTAAAACTTCCTCTCCAAGCATTTCTTCTCTATCTATAAATGGCGTACTTACCTAAATACAGAAAATGCTGTACATGGTATTAAATGCAAATATTTGACGGGTCATTGTCTTCCTTCTCATACGCGGGGCAGCTCTTTTGCCTAGCACTTGCTGTTGTCATAATAATGCATTGTTGATCAACACATCCAACAACTTGGTTTTCTGTAATAAAGTGAAAGCTTTCATTAGCCAGATATTTTTGGCCTAAAATAATATGGATATTTAGGCATTGTAATATCCAGACTAATTTCATTTTCAAAACATTCTTCATGATTTAGGAGTCATCTTTCAATCCAAATTTTCATTGACTAGAATGTTTCTGAAAGAAAGCAACTTTTGAATAAAGCAAGTCCCTGGCTGCAATTAGATTTGTTACGGGAAACTTGTACAAACAATTCTTTTTATTTTTATCCTTATATAAGGAATTCCTGGAGAGGACGGATTGACGGTTTGTTACTGTGTCGGCAGGTACTAGTGTTAGATCACTTCAACTGTTCATATCATCGTCTTGGTTCTTGCTGTATTTCTTAATTACTCCTCCTACCCGGAAACGGTGGAATAAGTGTTTTGGATTTGAAAACGTAGTTCAACTTATCATTTGAAGGTTCAGCAATGAAATATATTTTTTTTCTTGCCATAATTTCTGTTGAAGTGGTATTATTATTATTTTTTCCTTTTCTCACACAATTGAAAGTTATATAAGGACAACACTTTTCGTTTCTTCCAAAATGTTTTACTTATTTTATCTTCTTGTTCATATCACTAAGTTTAATTATTGAAAATTTACTTCGTACAAAGCTTCTAATCATTAGCTATCTATTCTTTGATATAGAATACTGTTATCTAGTATTATATTTAGATCAACTGAAGTTTGAATAACTGTTCTCTCTCAGGTTTTCACATGCAAGTGCAAGTGCAAGTGCAAATTGCACTGTACATTTAAACGTAGACTTGAATATCATATGCCGATATAGGGTCAACATCCGAATTGCTGAATTTAAAGGGAAGAGGAAGCATTGGCATGTGATGCTTTGTGACCCGCAAATATCAGTGTTTGCACTTTTTCTGCCTGAAGTTAACAACAGCGTCATTGGCAAATTGTTGTTTATTAAGTTATCATTATCAGCAATGTGAATGGGGTCTACAGAAAAACGCTTTTTACTATAAGTACGGGGCCTGGGGGCCTGAGGCGAAGCATGTGACTACATAGTGCATATATACATAGATCCATCTATCCAACAGTATAGTATTTGACAGAATATTTCTTCCATATATCAGCCCGTAAATGGCATTTTTGCGCACTCAATATATGAAGGGCCAAGCAGAAGAAGTTACGTGATAGCGCTCAAGCTCGTGTACTGTAATGGGAGAAGTACTGTACTGCATAAAATGGGAGAAGTGTCAAGTGGCAATGTGACAACATCTAATCAATTATATTTAATTTCTTCGATGTACTTGTTATTGCGTGAGCTGAAATATTCCTTCTTCATTGTTCCTTGATGGTGTCTTTTAAAAGTCATTTTGGTATTTTCTTGAGGTATAAAATTCTTGATCTAGTTTTTCAGATTCATATTCATGTAACTCCCTTCTATTCCATAAGCTCGCGCTCTGTAATTTCTAGGTCAGCTGGTCGAGTTAAATATATCAATTGCATCTAATTTAAGTTTCTTTTTTTTTTTTTTTGGGTGATACCTGCTAATTAGTCAAATTACCAAAAATTTAACTAATTTGACTCAACTCATAAAGGTTTTAGAGAAGACTGTGGGTCTCCTATCAAAAATTTTTTCATTCCCAAAGCTCAAACTCAAAACACCGGATTAAAAGATCGAATCACTTAGCCACATTACTCATGTAATTTCACCTAATAGTTAATTTTTTGAGGTAGCATTAAACAACACTATAATATGTTATTGAAATAGAGTATCTTAATTTTTTATCTTAATAATTGCTTATGCAATTTCAGATTTTAAAGTGGAGATTCTAAGATTTGAAATCCAAAAGCTGTATATAAGTTCACCCGGGATTGCAGTTCATTTTTGCTGCGGCCAACTACCTTTGATTAAAAGATATTATCTTAATTAATTACATAATATAATTATTCATTGAGAATAATTTATGAAATTATTATAATAAAAGTAACTAGAAAGAAATACAATAGATATAATGTTTAAGAGTTTCTCGATACCATCATATTTAGCTAGCCAAAAATTATAAAGAATATGGCAACATGCTTGTAGAGCTTGTGACTGGAAATTAAAACTGCCTCAATCTCTTGCAGTTAAAAAAAAAAAAAAGAAAAAAGATATCAAATGTCCTTAAATTAACATCATCTGGCACCGTAGACCGTAGTTGATACTTCCGGTCGATCTTCATGTATAAAAATATCTTGCTGATCAAGGATGACCAAAGCATATTGAAAATTAGTGATGTACAATGTAACTAATTTCTTCTTGATAGGATGTAACATATAGTGGTTCAGCGATTTTGAAGATGTCAATTCTTTCGAGCTTGCAGTTTCTTGATTTTAAGTAGAATGTGGGTATGTATTAATGTATAGTGACAAAATGAGATGGAGAAGCATACATGAAATTTCTTTAGGGGCAGTGTGGAACTAGGCCTTGCCTGTTGGTGTAGAAACATGTCATGTCAGTTAATGCAACAAAAGAAGTTCTATCCTCCTCGACAGAGAAAGAAATCCATACTCTATAAAATATCTTATAATCATAAATTTAATTTTTAACTATATTTTCTCTGTCTTACTTTTAACCATTATATAGTTAATATTTACGTAGAATACAAAAAAGCATTTATTCCATGAAATGTTTAAGAATTTTCCCATTTTAAGTCGTGTAGACAGCTGATATGTACCATGTACACGGGACTTTCGTACGGATCAAGCACTTCTTATCCTTTCCCTCCAACTCATAATCTGCTCTACTTTCCTATCAGCTATTTTATACCAAAAATTAAGTTTATAAATCCAGCTTCAGCCCTTTTATTTGGTGCAACATCCGACTTCAATGTTTTGTTTAGTTGAAAATGAAATTGTGACCACACTGATGTTTGATTGATCAAAATTCTTAGACATGGTCTATTTTTTTTTTCAAAAAAAAAATATATTGGAACCAAAACCTCATTTTTCGGCCAATTTAGGGCTATTTTTGTCTTATGTGATTTAAGCTATGTTTGAGAGTTTTACAGATGATGAAAGTGAGTGACTTGTAATGAAATATGACAGAAAGGTAAGAAGTGGAGTGGAATAGATTATCTCTTTTTTGTGTTTGGATATTTTATAAGTTTAATGGAGGAGAGGAAGGAAAATGTGTGATAATTTGTCCTTGAATCCCCTAATTTGAAGGTACAAAATTTGAAGGTTTTGCGTGGCTAAGGAGGGACAACATTTGCCTTTTAAATTGTTTCCAAACACAATTCATTTAAATTTGACCATTCCATTCTCTGTGTCCACTCTCTCACTTGCCACTCCTTCCAAATATGCCCTTAGTTTAGCTTAACTACATTTTTTGTTCCCAGATAAATTTTTAGCAATCAACAAGCAAAATATAACTCGTTTTCGAGGTCTCTTAATAGAGGTTATGACTTGCGAGAAAGGTTTTTATAAGAGATGCCAAAATATAGATCTTCTAAAGTGAGATATCTTGTAAAGTAAAAAAATGAGATGTTATTGACTTATAATTCAATATATTGCATTTCGTGTGAATCTCACCAAATGATTTAAGGGTGAATTATAATTCACTTTTTCACTTTACAAAGGAAATCAATTTAGAGAATCGAAATCTTAAGATTAGGTAGTGTAACAAAAATATCTATTATAATTATTTAATGAATAATTAAGATTCATTAATTATCTTTAAGCTCATTCTATCTCGGTGGATTCGGTTGTCTACTATTAAGTATTGGTCCAATGCACTTTTTATTTTTGATAATCAAGTTAATTTAGTAGGCGAGTACTATACAGATTAAATGACTAAGAAAAAATAAATAAATGACTAAGAAATTTATTCTTTAAATAAATGGACTTAACAGTCAAGTTCTCCATAATTTATAAGAGAAAAAAATATGTATCCTGATTTGAAATTTAAACTCAAGGATCGCATTTTATGTTGGAGATTTTCTAAATATAATGTACAGAACTGAACTAGGACTATTTTTAAACAGTAAACATCTAAATTAGTCTCCAATAAAAATATTATTAGATAAATTTATCCCTAACAAATGAAAATTTCTGGCATAGTTTTTGAAAATTTAAAAATATAAATCAGATTAGTTTTTTTTATGAATAAATTAGTCCTTAAAAAGTGCTTTCAACAGGATATATTAATCCATAAAAATGATTAATTTGACTCATATTTTTAATTCTCAGAAATTATGATAAAGCTTTTCATTCTCGCAGACGAATTGGTCTGGTGATATTTTCGTCAAAGTCTAATTTAAGTCTTTACTCATTTTTATATTTTCATTTATTTTACAATATATTTCATCTTATCTATCAGAATAATTGTGATGCCTATCGTCAAGTTGAGGGACCTTGATATTTCTCCGTATTGTTTTCACTTTACCGTGGGGACTTTCCGGATCACGTCATCGCCAGGGTGTGTGAGAGGTCATCCGTGCATTTCGTACCTTTTGTGTCGGCTAAAAGTATAGCTCAACTCTTCAGGTATAATTTAAGTTTAATTGGTATATATTGATAGTATAAAATAATTTTATATTATTAATTAATAAAAATAAAAAATTATAATGAATCTCTTATTATAATAAATAATTATTTATGTGAGTTGATATTTTTTATTATTTCTATGAATTAAAAATATTAATATATTTAAATTAAATTCGTATAATTTTACAATATCTATGTTTTCTCTTTTGGTTTTAACGTTGCAGGGGATTTTAGATTTAACTATCGTTTTACTTTTGGTACTGTCAAGGTTCAAGAAACCAAGCAACGCACACAGAGACTTGTTCACCATGTGATAATATAGACCACCAAACTTAGATCCGTTCTTTCTGCACAACAACCTTATTTAATGCAATGATCATATATTACTTAGAAGCACAGTATTTAAACGCGTATGTGCATCCCTTTTGTACTCTTTTTGATGCTTTCTGTAGGATTGAGCTCTCCAAAAGGCCAAGAAAAAAAAGGCAAATATCATTGTGGATTATAGTAACTAATTCAAGTTTTACTGATTACATGAAGCTTTTGACTTTTCTATCAAGTGCGTTAACTCTTCTGGTATATATTATATTATTTATTTTAGAATTCGAATAATTAATTCATCAACTTTCAATTTACATATTTTAGGCCCATAATTGTTTGTAAACTAATCAAAATTTTATCATGTTAGCATTTCGAATTTGGTTAATCCTGTTCTTTCTGACTCTGGTTACATGCAAATGACAACACGTTGAGAGCAATATAGACCCAAAAAAAAAAAAAAAAGAAAAGGAAAGAGTTAAGAGTAACAGATGAGACCAAAACTCCAATATAGTTTGTTTACGCGTAAGAGGAAACCATTGCATGTGATACGGCAATCGGAATTAATGGAACGCAAGTGGCGATAATTAATATATCATCTGGATGAAAGGTCACCGTCAATATTCCACTTTTAGAGATATCTTTAGATATTCTATTATATTAATGGTTTAAAACACTCGATTTTTTTAAAATTGTTTATTTTAAATTTTTCCACCCATTTACAACGGGGTGTCTAAAACTATGTCAATAAACTATGTACAAAAGCTATTTCCCCATAAATAATGCCAAAAGAAAGAATTAAACAACCTTAATCATATTAGTTATATGATCATTACAACAACATCAACTTTTTTCTGGGTACATCAACATCTACTTGTCTCTTGAAAGCATATATACCACTAGCTAGTTATATACATAATGTAAGCAAAACCATAAGTGATAGTATTTTCTGAACTATAATTGTTATGCCTCCTGATTTAAATATAGTGACACACTCTTTTTTATTTATCTATCTATCTATCTATCTATATATCTATGATACAATTAACAAGAATGGATATTTTCATATTAAATTTTTAAATGATCTTATCATATATAATTTCTTACTATTAATTCTTTTATATCATATGTAATATCTAAATTCTACCATTTAAATCAATAGTGAAAAATCATATATGATAAAATTCTATAAATATTTAAAATGAAAGGATTCATTGGCCTAATTTCTTACTATTAATTCTTTTATATCATATGTAATATCTAAATTCTACCATTTAAATCAATAGTGAGAAATTATATATGATAAAATT
This sequence comes from Pterocarpus santalinus, assembly GCA_031439595.1. Taxonomy (NCBI): domain Eukaryota; kingdom Viridiplantae; phylum Streptophyta; class Magnoliopsida; order Fabales; family Fabaceae; genus Pterocarpus; species Pterocarpus santalinus. Next base: position 69,821,242 of record CM062532.1, read on the forward strand.
CTATAAATATTTAAGATGAAAGGATCCATTGGCCTTTTGATCAAATTATATGGCTAAACAATCCCAAATTAGAAAAAATATGCGACTTTATCCCCACCCCTCCCCCCCCCCTCTCTCTCTCTCTCATCACTCCCACCTTCTCTTCTTCCAGGCTTCCTTTCCTTTACCCAACCTCCAATTTTCATGGTTCTTTCCTTATTGTTCAAACTGTTGTGCCTCACCCACCATCGTGCCCCACCTGATTCTATCGTGCACACCTGACTAAGGTTGGTGCAGTCTACCACACTTTGGGGGAACTTGATATCATATGGGCTCACGGTGGAGGATGTTAGAAGGAATTTGAGGGAGGAGTGAGTGAAGTGCGAGAGGGTGGAGGGAAGGTTTAAAGGAAGCTGCAGAGATGGTGCTGATCTCGGAGTTGGAAGAAAAGTGAAGGAGATGGACTAGGCTAGTCAGTGAATTGGAGTAGGTTTTTAGTGAATAGTTATGGGAGATTTTAAATTAATATTTAAATTTGAACCATAATTTTCTTCTCATCTTTCACATAAAAAAAATCATTCTTTTATATATATATATATATATATATATTTCGTATGTACACTAGGTCTATCATTTTCACAAGAAATTTTTATATAGATACAAATCTATCTTAGACATATTTAAAGGAGTGTAAAACCCACCTCATGTAAATGTGTCTAAGATAGATTTGTGCCTATACAAAAGATATTCCAATTCCATTGTAGTAATTATGCACATGAATAAGGCACATGTATACATGAAAATAAGCTTAAACATTGTCGTGTTAACTCGTTTTCTATAACATATAATAGCTTTCTTATTTTATCTAAGCATTGTCAAAAGTAAAAGCTAATCTGCCTGTTCATGTATAGCAATATGTGAAAAACGACAGTCACTATACATACAGACCATAATACCACTTGTGTATCCCTTTTGCTTCTGTCATATTTCTGGAAGTTGTCACAATGACGAACAATTGGCAATAGGTAGAACTATCGCTATTCAGATGTCTACCTATGCAAAAACAGGAATGATATATATGTTCACCAAAACAAGGAAAAAGAATATGGATCCTTGCGTGTGTATAATTAAATCAATGCTGAATTGTGACAGAAGTGTTACGTAGTGGCATTGTCCACTCGCCGATTTCTATAATCTTCTGAAGTTCTTGGGGCGTGCAGGGGACAGCAAGAGCACCTTTCTGTCCAAAGCCATACTCTTCCCTAGCCTTCTCCAGAAGCCTCAAGAATGCAGGATCCGTTAAGTATTCTAACTCAACGATGAACCTCTTCCTTTCTTCACCCTCCATTGCTATGACCGCAAAATGTCCTTCTCTAACATCTTCTGGCACTGCATTTGCCCCTTCACTCTCATCATCAATGTCGCAAATTGCATGATGATGAGCTCTACTGTGTGCCAAGAATGCAAGACCATTCACTACCTTTGTGATCAAAGACTTGAGCATTTTCCTTCTAACCTCCATATTGGTGCGATCTAGCTCTTCAATATATTATATATATTCTTGATAGACAATGAGAATACTTTGGTTCAGTGAGTTGAAAACCAAACTATAGCCCTTGTAATAATTTGGAACTTTCAGTAATAGCTAGTACGTAGATTTAGAGTGTGTGTGGATTTTATAATAAAGCGAGCTTGAATGGGATTGGAAATGGGGAAAGACACACGAAGTTTCGCTCATTATTCAATAAGGTGGAGTCAGCCATATCCACTCCCTGTTGTTGCAGGGACATAAACATTTAATGCAGCCTTTGACGCGTCTTTTCTTCCCTCTCAATCTTAAATCTTTATACGCGGGACTTTGTTATAGCATCCAAAGAATACTCTATCCTTTTAGGCGTAATTTGCTGTCTCTATGACTATCACATATTACTATATAATAAATAAATGTGTGTGTGGGTGTGTGTAGTACTGTCCATAATTGAGAATGAGAATTGCCTTGCAGCCAAAGTTCTCTATCCTTTTAGACCTAATTTGCTGTCTCTATGACTTTCATATATTTTAAAAATCTGTACGAATATACTTGTCGAAGTGCCGGTATGCTTATAATTATATAACTAACAAACATCAACGAAAACACAATTTTTCTTCTTGTTTGGTCAAATAAAACTGATGTCAAGTGTGAAAGTCATATCGATTACATTTGCGAGGGGGACAATCTGTGCATCTTCATTGGCGATACAACAAATCAAAGTTTTCTTGACGGTGTTCGTACATCCTATGAATGTCGGTAAGAGAATTTTTAATTTTCAACGTGTTCATATATCACGTGAAAAACTTTATTTTTCCTCTTTATTTTTTGTCATTGTTGTATCGATAATTATGTGTAGGCAAAGTCTGCAACTGGAGGCATGCAAAGTGGCTCAAAAGATGGCAGGATAAGCAATATGAACTTATGAATGCCGAATGCACAAACAGCTAATGATACCCCCGTATTTTTATAAATAAACAACAAAATTTTAAAATTTTTAATTTGAAAATTTGGAATACATATTTAATATGTTTTAAATAACTAATACTCTCTTTGGTCTATTAACAAGGGTTTGGTACATTGATAGACAAGCTATCCTCATTAGAAAAGTATCAATATTCAAACTATCAAGAAGATAATTTTGAAGGCCTCTTAATTACAATAATATTTGAAGAGTTAATCTTACAGGAATATCCGTAAAAGATACATTAAAGACAAAAAAAGATCTCTCTAGTCTATATTTTAGTTGACTTTTTAAGAGAAAATCATTTGTCTATATTATTTGTCATTTTCATATATAAATGAAAAATATATAGTTAATTTTTAATTTTACTTTTCACAATATTTTAAACACATTTGATATTAATAGAGTAAATTAAATGTTTAAAATTGAGTAAAATATAATAAAAAATCATAATTAAGCTTTAATTTTAAGTTTCTTAACATGTTTTACTAAAATAACAAATAAAGTGGATTAGAAGAAGTAACGAGCAATAAATATTATTTAATTTTTTAAGTGTCTTTTAAGGTCTTTATATAAGAATTAAAGATTTCATTGAATAAATTCAAATATAGAAAGATAAATGATGCATTTGTTTTTCATTTTTTTGACAAAAAAATAATTTTTTAACTACTAAAAAAATTACATTTTATATAAGTTATTCATTTCAATTTTTGTTCAAAAACTAAAAACATATTTTTTTAAGTTTATAAATAGAAGTGAAAATAAAAAATTTCTATAAAAATGAATTTTTTAATTAAAAATAATTTTTTTATCAAAATAAGATAAGCCAAATACACCTTTAATTTTACTAAAGTATTCTTACTCTCTCCGAATTAATTATAGTTATTAGATTTTAATTGAAATAATGAAATTGAAGACAAATTAAGCCCAAAAAAATTAATGAATATTTTTTAAATATTTTTAAATGACAAATAATTTAGAACAACCTTTTGAAATGGATCACTTATAAATGTACGGACAAAGTGGTATATTAAAAGACCTTAAAAAAACCCATACTTAAATAGCACTTTTTTAAAACTTAATATATATATATATATATATATATATATATATATATATATATATATTATTTTTATCTTACATTAGTTTATTCAGAATTGTAGCCTTGACTTTAATTACTTATTGTCTGAAATTCCAGCTAATCATTTGCAATCACCTCAAATTCATTACCTTCAAGTACTGTATACATCCATTGCGAGTACTGTACTACTGCACCGCTAGCTGGCGCCTGTCATCTTGGTCAACAATAATTAACTAAATATATGTTAATTAATTGTGGTTTTTTATTTCTAATATGAAATTTGAGTTTAATATTTTTAATATTATGAGATTTGAGTATTATTTACAGGAATATGGTGTGTAATAAAATAAAAAATTTCAATTTTGATTAAAATGAAATCAGAAATTTTGATTTAATGTCAAATAGAAATTAGAATTTTCGATTTCATATAAAACCTTATATATGTAAAATCCCTCTAAGTCTCATATTATGGTACATTTATAAACCAAATTCTATATAAAAAAATCCGTTAATTGTTCTGTATAATTATTTTTATAATTATGGTAATTATACAAATATAATTTTTAAATTTATAGTAAGGATAGTTGGATAAGTCAAAGTAATGAAAACCTCCCATTCATCAAAACTTAGAAATAGTGTCACATTTAGAAAAAAATTATCGCAAAAAGATTCTGACTATATATCTAGTATTTTTCTGAAAGCATCTTTTTCACCAAAATGCTGAAATTTAAAAAAAAAAAAAAGATTTTGTCTTTAATTGTTATATTTTTATACGAGAATACTAATTAACTAATGAAACACATGGCTGCGATTATGATGTCAGCATGTTTGGATGCGCGTTCGCATTTCAAAATGCTTTTGACCACCAGTAAACATGATTTTGTGAAAAAAAACTTTGTTTGGTTGTTTCTTTTTAAAATCAATTATGGTGGTAAAATCCCAGCCAGGCAGAAGCAACTGATTCATGCTTTTGTGGTGACTATTTTCCTGTTGAATTTCCTCAATTTGTAAAGTTTCAATATTGCCCTTTATCTGATGTTATTAGTTCAGTTACTTTTTTTTTTCTTTTGTGCTTTATTTTTTATCTCTTTATTTGGAAGTTTATGTATATTTTTGTAATTCTATATTTAAAAGTGATTTTATCAATATTATCTAAATAACATCAATTTTATTAAAATCACTTCTCAAATTAAATTATCAAATATAAATTACTTTACTTTGTAATTAATTTTAACTAAAATCAATTTTGACAAAATTAATTTATCAAGAATCAATTAGCTAGACGCAAAAGCAAACATCAATCTTATTAACAATGCTCTTATCACTTTAATTTTTGTTAAGAAATAAAAAAATTATTTTACTTTAACAATATTACAAAAGATAAACAAAACTAAATATTAGATAGTATATAACTTTACACAAAAAAATAACTTCTAATTTGACATATACTATACAAACTTACAAGTGAATTTAATAATGTAGATCTACCTGTAGCTTTTTTATAATTTAAATATGTTTTTTATTATCTTGATAATCTGATCCTCCTCGAAAGTAATTGGACTCGGATCATAGGGTGTAGTTGGATCGAATTGGTTTAGGGTTAGGTGAATAATAAATCTAAATTAATGAATAATTTTGATAAGGTTTGATTTGATTCAAGTTAAAAAAAAAAATTTTTTGACTCATTGGTGTTAGAATTTTTTGGATTTGGGCTTCTATTGACTGGTAGACCTTTTGATTTAATAAAAATGGATTGAATGGATAGCTTGATTATTAATTGGAAACCCATATAATTATTAAGTGATATGTTATGGGTTTGTGATTCACCATGTGCTATTGGGCTTGGACTCAATGATAAATATGCTGGAGGGTATAGAGGTCCAATGTAACCTAGGTGTTTGATAGATGGAAATAGGATACTATATCTATTCATATTATGGGCCGGATCCCTGCTCTAGTCTTGACACTTTTGATGGCTACTACTCTATCGATGTGGCCATATGGAAGAAAAGAAAATAGAGTGGGTTCTCCTGTATCTGACGTATACATATACATCCGTTTTCTCTTTGCAACAAGATTCATAGACGATGTTCATCGATACTATAGACCTGACAGGTACGCATTATTTATCTGAATTCCTATTATAATTGGTGTTCTAAATTTCTAGTATAGATCCGATAAAATTTTACATGTTGTATTAGAGCGGGTTATATCGGGATTAGAACCCAATTTGAGAAAACTCTGAAATTGATTTAAATTGAGAATTTCTCTAAAATTAATTTGGCATAATTTCTAAATTAATTTAAAATAGGAATTTGGAATTTGTAAAAAAAAAAAATTTCATCTTGTGTATGTTTCTTATTATGTAGATCGAATAAATATTTGTGTAAAAAATATTTTGAGTTCCATATGGGGAAATTGAATCCATGTTGCTTAGAGTTTCTGAATTCAGACGAGATCGATTTTATCTGAATTTAAATTTATTATTATGTGTTCCTTTTGGTTCATCCAAAAATTGATTTGGTGATTTTCAAACCACAAAAGAAGGAGTCCAAGGTTTTGAAAAATTCCTGTTATCTCTTGTTAAATATGATATTGGTTTTGAATACATGATTTAACATGGAATTTGTTCTTGGCGTTTTGAGAACATAAACAATGAAATTTGCGGATTAGATTTGAATCTTTTATCTCCTGTAAATTTTGAATTGTTTTGTTTCTCGAGTAACAACAAGAGAAAGTCGGTGGCTGCCCACTTACTCCCTGGTTAGAGGCCCCTTATTTTCACCATCACCGCCGTTGATCTGCATCAAGGGAACCACTCGTTTGCTGCCACTGGTCCGCTGTTGAATGGGCCACGCCCACAACCATGCTCCTTCACATGGCGGCGCGGTTCTTACTGACAGGGAGGAAGAAGCCCATGTCGCAGTTCCATCAATGTGCTAAACGCCGCTGTGTTCGCGGCAAAGGAGGAAGTGTGCAGTTCACTGGTCTCTGTCAAGGACTGGTTTGCAAGGAAGGGTGGTGTTGTTGTTGCGACGCCATCGCTATCCTTGCCACACGCCATTGCCATGGGAAGAGACGCGTCGGTCGTGGTCGAAGATGGCATAGGCTTGCTCGCTACTATTTCTTTGTTGCGCGATGTAGAGGAAGGAAGAGGGCTGACTCCCTATCTGTGCACGCACAATCGCGCGCCTACGCGTGAGTTGAACGCATGGTTTCAATTCCATTAATTAAAAAATAAAAATAAAAATAAAAATCTCTGAGAATAATAAAAAGAGAGGAGAAATGTTTTTTGTATCACTGGGGTAGGTAGACACCTTGAATATCCAGAGATAGAAAGGAGAAAAAAAAATTGTAAAAGAAAATAAAAAGAGTGAAATGATTGATGAAGAGAGAAAAAACTGAAAAAGGGTGTTGAGATGTTGGAGATTTTGGTATGTACAAATAACATACCTCAAAAGAGAAGCAGCCCATGGCTGCGGAAACACGTTTTCTACGCTAGGACGAAGAGAAAGGAGGGTGAGTCATGGTGACCTGGTCATCCAACCGCGGCTTAACATTGACCCGTTTCAACCATTTAAAAAACAAAAAAACTAAAAAATGTGAAGATGTGTCAGAGAGAATTAGAGTAATTTTATTTCTTTCTTTCAATAAAATTTTTAATCACAAAATATTGATTTAAAATTTTATAAGATTATAAAATTTTAGATATTTTGTTATTATTAAATTGATTTGAATTCCATGAAATTGTAGAATTGAAAATGACTATTTATAGTTATTGAGTTTTGTTATTGTATTGTTAAAGGTGTTTGGAAAATTGGAGTTGAGTTAAAAATTGATTATTTGGGCAATTATTTATCCCAATTGAGAGCTTTATTGGTCGAGTGAGTTTCTACACCACAGCGGATTACTTGCAAAACTGACAGAGTTATTTATTTATTTATTTGATATACTTTGTCACTTGATTTGGTTATAAGTTATCTCACCTACAAGTAGTTAGTTCATTAATTGATCCTGATGTGACATGTTTTGTCACCTAGTTAGTTGTGAATTGACTCACCTACAAGTAGTTAGTTTATTAATTAATTTGGTGTGGCATAGTATTTGGGATAACTTTGACAGTAAAATCCATCTGTCCACAGGTGTTGGATTTTTGTAACTGTTATTTTGTATAGTATATTCTCCACCAATAAGTAAGTTTATATCATATGTTGAGTCCCTATTTATGGTAATAAATATTACTATTGATTGCCCATATAAATAATCAAAATTATTGATATTTTTCAACTCTTGCGAATTTGTTCATAAATAGCACTAACGACCAAATTGAGCTCTTAATTGAAATTGTTATGAAAGGAAATATACCAAGACAAATATGTGATTACCTTTTGGTAATTGTTGATTTTATTTTGTGGAACCAACCTTATATAAAAAAGATTAAACATTCTTCTTGTTTTGATTTTGATTTTGTAAGTTGTGATTTGTTTATATTTAAAATAAATATGTTTCTATCTTTGGAAAAATTTCAAAATTTTTAAGATAGATGGAGAAAGTTAATGGGATAGAAAAATCAAAATTATTAAGTTGAGATGGTAAATTTTCTTTAAAATAGGTATGGTAATAATAGATAATTTATGAGATCTCTTGCTAAATATCTTGTGGATTAAAGGGATTATTTTCCAATTTAGCATGTTAGTGGCTCTAAATAAAATGGGATGGTTGAATAAAGAAACTTTGTTTTGTGTTAAGTCACATTAACTTACTTAAATTCCATTGAAAAGAAATCTTAAAACAGTTATTTATATCTTAAACAAAATACTATTTAAACTATTTGAAGGTTACAAATTTAACCTCAACCATACTTTGTATATGGAATGAAGTCATTGAATTGATCCCATTATATCAAGAAGAACTTTAAGGCCGCATGTTATCCCATGAATGCCAAAGGTCAGAAACTTTGTTGTTATAACCATGTAACGAAGATATTTGAACCAAGGATTACCAAGTTCTCGAGAAGAATATTGAAAACTTTGACATCTTTGTTTGGTGATTGAAGGTAAGAATAGTCTACATGATTTACAATGGGATATGGAGGCTTGTAGAAGCTTTTGATGGTTTTAAGCCTATTAATGTAAATGGGTGTTTGAGAGGAAGATTACAATGAAAGCGTATAGTCTTTAAAGTCGGTATTGTGGCTAAAAGTTTTCTTAAAAATGAAGGACATGATTATTGCTATTTGGGACTATGTAATAGTCAAGGGGGAGAGTGTTGGACTTTCAAGTGTGATGATGAAATCCCACATTAGTTAGGAATGGACTAAGTAAAAACTATTCCATGTTAAAATTCATCTCAAGATTTTGAGTTTCCCCAAATTATTCAATTGTTCTAACGAGTGATATTAGAATCAATGTTTTAGTTGGGTCGAGTATTTTTAGATGGTGGTTGGTTGGTGTTTGGATTTGGTCCTAACCCATGGAACATTTACCATGGTTTCCTGTGAATACACAAAAAGTTTTCTTTAAAGAGGAATGTACAAATGTTGGGATTCACATTTGAGGGGGAGAGTAGTAGTAGCCATGGTTAATTTGCATTGTTTTATGTGGGAATTAAGGGGCAGTTGTGCCTGATATTCATTTATACTAGAGTTTTCGCTGCACAGTATAATAGTTTGTTCTTCTTGATAAAATTCTTTTATGAGAAATGTTATGGTAATTATTAATTATTATTATTGTTATGGCACTTGATTGTTTATTAAGTGCATGGAAACGGAGAGCTATCTTATTGTTATAATATAATTTTGAAGAGTACGAGTAAATAATTGGTATCAGTGAATTAGTTAGCATACTAAATGATGGATTGCAAGGTAATTTGTTTATTAAGCTAATGGAATAATTCATATAAATTGCCAAGTACTCTCAACCTTGGTCTAATTGACTTGTTAGCTCTTTGTGTTAATTAATTGTAGTCTAATGCTCATTATTTTTATTTACATGGTATACATGCGAAAGTTTACTTGTATGTAAATTAATATTCACTACTTGCATGATGTTACTTTATGAAGAGTACTTCATAGTGTGTTTCTTGGAAAACATATTTTAGCGAAATTCATCCATAAAAGTTGAAAATGGTTTAATAGTATGAGTTGGTTTGAATAGCATGAAAATATGGGATTATTTGATAGTGAAAATTTTTTTGCCTACAAGTGTTGAATTTTCTGAGACTATCATATATGATATATTCGCCACCCACAGGCGAGTTTATATCCATGTTTTAAATCCCTGTCATGGTGACAGTTGTCATTGATTATTGTTCATTGGATCAACTAAAGATTGATTGTATTTATTTTCAACTTTATGTCATGTTTTCCCCTAATAAAGTAATTAGACTATAATGTTGCAAACTTTGGCTAGCTTCTTAAAAGGATGAAAATTATAAATCGCAATAGTCTTTAGGCATGATGGATATGTAAGTTTATCTATGAAATTATGCTTGCATTCGTGTTTAAGCAGATTTTCTTCTTGAAGAAAATATTGATTGTTTTAATGAGTGGAAGCTATGGTATGTGTTGTGCATTCAGCCCACAGGTGGTTGTATAATCGTATGCCTAACCTTCCATCAAAAATATGACTTTGCCCAAAATTAATCATATTCTTATAATTGTATAAAGTTAGTGGGAGCCATTGTTTGGTTCTATTATTATGCTATATATATAGTTTTGAGAATCCTTGAGAGTCTCAGTTATGATGGCTATGTTTTGTTGCTATTAATGTTATTTAACAGTGGAGCTAGGGTAGCTTTATTGAAATCACATGTTTAAATCCTGGTGGTTTATTTCTTTTAATGTGATTGATTAGTGAAAGCTGATGAGATTGTGATTGCACTGGAATTGTGCGATTAGGGCCCTCATGAGTATATTAGCACTGAGGTGGTGTTTGTTGACCCCTAACTAAAGGACTTAGGCCCATAGTGTTTATAAAACATGTTGAGAATATGGGTTTTGTAAGATCCTTTGATGCACTTAGTTAGTGGGAGCTGTATTATTCATTTGATCAAATTGGGCTTATGTAATCTATTGATGAATATATGTACATATTATAAAATTAGTTTTGATACTATTTGTATATCTTTGATATATGATGTTTTCTTGGAAGGATATTGGTGTTTCGTGAGAAACATGCGATCTCCTTGGGGAGATTGATTGTGGTTTCTTAGGAAGACATAATGAGGATCCATACACAGTAGTATTAAGGATCACTTTGAGCACTCACGTTATTGTAATGCTATGATATGTATATCTATACCTTGCGCACTTATGGTTGTTGATCATTGTTGATGAGATTATTGGTTATGTGGTCGTGAGAAAAGTAGACACTTTATAGTCTATTACTTGCCTATGGTTCTTAGCTGGTAGCCTTGGAGTGATCTGATTTATGGTGAATTATTTTTCAAGCTATAGTTTGTGGCCACAGTTGTTCAATCCGAGAGTTATTTTCAAAATAATTTAGAAACTGAATAAAACTCAATCAATATTGCCCAAGTGGAAAAATATTAGAATTTTCTAGGTTTAGACTTCCATTGATTGGTAGACTTTTTAATTTAATAAAAATAGGTTGAATTAATAGCATAATTATTAACTTGAAACTCATATAATTATTAAGTGATTTGTTATAAGTTTGTAATTCACCATGTGTAATTAGGCTTGGGCTCAATGATAAATATACTGAAGGGTGTAGAGGGCCAAAGTAACCTAGGTCTTTGATGGATAGAGCTAGGATACTATATATATTCATATTATAGACAGAATCTCCACTCTAGTCTTGACACTCTTGATGGCTACTGCTCTATTGATGTGGCCATCTGGAAAAGAAGGAAATAGAGTGGGCTCTCCTGTACCTGACGTCTGCATATGCATACGTTTTCTCTTTGCAACAGGATCCATAGACGATGCTCTTCGATAATATGGATCTAACAGGTACGTATTATTTATCTAAATTCCTATTATGATTGGTATTCTAAATTTCTAATATAGATCTGATAAAATCTTACAGTTGGCTCACATTATTTTTTTAAAAAAATTTCAGTCAACAAATACATTAAAAAAAAAAATCATGAAACTCACAAATTCTAATTTGGCACAAACTTTCTTAATTTTATCTACAAATTTCTAATCAATAACATACATAGCCAAATTCTATCATAACAATTAGTAAAGTATGACTTATTAGCCACATATAGATCATTAGTCAATAACATAATTAACAATAACAACATAACATAACTTATGATATAATTAAGTTAGGGTGTAAAAAAGTATAAAAACATATGAGATCGAGTCATTGGTTTGAATATCGAGTCATCGGATTTAGAATTACAATATCCGATATCCAAACTAATCATAATCAAGTTTGGTTAGATTCTACCTAATTAGACTCGATGACCTGAGCCAATTTAATTGATTCGGATCGGATTGATTGGGTCTACTTGTTCCACTTACACCAATCACATTTTAAAATTAGACCCATTATATTTTCAAGTTGAGATTGACTCACATTTTGAGGAAATCTAGCCGAACTTATATTATAAAATGAAGTATAATTAAAATATAAGACTCGTGATTTAAATTAATTTACTGTGTGTATTATTATGATTTTTAATATTGATATAATTTATTACAATATATATATATAAAATAAAACATTCCTTAATGTTAATTTTCTATTCTTATAGCTTTATGATTTAGCTATCGGACGTTTTACTTAAATTTACATAATTTGCCAATATTTAAGGTAAGCAACTTGATCATTAGTCAGGCCATGATCTAATGGACAGTAAGCTCAAAAAATTACTTTGATTAAAGGAGAAGGCTCTAGTACTTTATAGTTTGCAAGTTGTATTGCATATTGAGTTCACCATAATACTTTGCCTTATAGGTCTGTTGGTGCACATCATCTTCTCTATCAACCTCCATCGACAGCACCAACCCAACCACCTCCTCTCCACTCCTTCCTTGTCCTCCACATCCACCATTAACCACCGCCACTCCTATCAATGCACATCAGCATCTTCGTCACCACCGGCCACGCCACCCACCTCTATGCCGATCTCAACGTCATCATCTCCTATGCCATTGTCGGCCTCTGCGCCCTCCTCTCTGCCTTCTGCTACACTAAGTTCGCTGTCGACATGCTCGTCGCTGGTGGCACCTTCAGCTACCTCCTCGTTACCTTCGGTTCATCCTTGTCTAACACCGTTGCTGCAAGGTTGTGGGTGTGCCTTGGTCACTGATGTGCCAGTGTCGTCATCAAGTCACCCATGGTTGTCGCCCACGGCTGCTACGGCTGTGTAGGGTGCGTAGCAAGGCTAGGTGAAGACCGTGCGATTGTAGGGATAGAGGTGAGCAACAATGGCAACGGAAGGTGGTGGAGGACGGACAAGGGTGCAAGAGAGGGAAGGCTCGAGGTGAAGGATGGGTTGTTGTTGTTGGTGGCAGCGGTGGTGGCGGTGGTGGCGATGGTGATGGTGGGAAGGAACAGAGTGAGGCAGAGGCGCAAGGAGCCGGGCAAAGGTGCAGAGAAGTGGGCAATGGAGGGGGGAGAATAGAGTGAGCGACTTCTATTGTGCATCATTAGTACTTGGTGTAAGGATACTCCAAATAAATCCTCACCACCAAATCATCCAATGTGCCATATAACTTGTAAAGTAAAATGTACAAGAGCCTTCTCCTTGATTAAAATATCAAAATGGGATTTGGTAGTTAAACTAGTGTATTACCCGTGCGATGCATGAGTAATTATACTTTCATAAAGACTAAGAAAATGATAAAATGAATATATATATATATATATATATATATATATATATATATATTTAAAATTGAATCAAATTGGAATGTATTAATTTTGTATTATTTTCTTGTGTAAATAATTTAGCAAAACAAATATCTATAGATTAAACATAGTGAAATTATGCATCATCAAAATAATATCAACAATTGTTGACTATATAAATAGAAGAAGCTGAATGATAGTAATTTGATTTTGATAAAAATAATAGAATCCTAATGCATATTCTAACTCATTCTTGCAAACACAACAAATAAGTTAAATTACTATGGACCAGATATAATACCAACTAATTCTATTATCATTGTTTCATTTTAGCAATTGCGCCAAATGTAAATTATTCACAAAAGCATTCAAAGTTATCATCTGCCTAATAACATCATGTTAATACACTAAATTATTTATTCATTTTAGATATCAATATTAGTAAGAAAAATGTTCTATGACTAACTTTTTTTATCATGTAAGTATTATTGTCTTAAACAAAATTTAAATATAAGCGCATGTGCACACACACTGATAGTGCATATATATATATATATATATATATATATTAATTTTTATTTGTTATAAGCTAATAATAATTATAAGATAGGTAAGTTATTACTCATATAATGAACATCTTTGACATCTCTCATGCAATATATATACTCAATATCATATGTCTTATATATCAATATTAGTAAGAAACTTTATGTATAAGTATTTTGGTCATTTAAGTATTATTGTCTTAAATAAAATTTTAATATGAACATATATTAACTTATTAGTTTTTACTTATTATAAATTGATAATAATTATAAAGTATATAAGTTACTGCTCGTATAATGTACATCTTTGACATTCCTATCCGATGTGTATATTTAGTATCATCGTATTTTAGTGTCAATATTAGAAAATTGTTCTATATATAAATTTTTTTATAATGTAAGTGTAATTGTCTTATATAAAATTTTAATATGAACGTGTATACTAATTTATGATGATAATTATAAAGAAGTAAGTCATTACTTATGTAATGAACACTTTTGGTATATCCCATACATTGTATATGATTAGTATCACCCATTTTAGGTGCCAATATAAAATCATTCTACATCTGAATTTTTTAGTTATGCAAATATATATTAAATTATTATTTTTTATTTGTTATACATTGATAATAATTATAAGGTAAGTAAGTCATTACTCTTGTAATGAATATCTTAGGCATCTTTCACACAATGTATATGCTTAGGATAATTCGTTTAAGGTTTTTTAAATAATATTTCCAATTAAAACTTAAATTATCTAATCTAATGGAAACGGTTGCAAAATTTAAATATACAACAGGAGCATGGTAAGATTTGAAAAAAGAAGTGTCACACGAGCATCATTATCTTATCCAGTTTAAAAAAATAATTATTGTAACATTAAAAATATATAAATATAATTTATTAATTTAAATTTAAATTGTTAATAATTATAAGATATATTACTCATTACGCATATAATTTATATATTTGTATTACCTGTACAATATAAACATTCGATATCACCCATTTATGATATCAATATTAGTGAGATAAAATAAATCTGACTAATATGTAACTGAAAGTGAATAAAAAAATATTATCATATAATATCAAATTTATTGTGTGCTAATTTTAAGAAATTATTGTAAAGAACTATAATTTATAATGGTGAAAAAAGAATTAGTTATACATTTAGTATAATCTAGATTAATCGATGACAAATTTGCTTGCAATAATTTTGCAATCAATGATAAAATAAGATTTATCATATCATATTATATCACATTTATTATGTGAAAATTATAAGAAATTAATATAATTAATTTAATAATCAAGTAAATGAAAAAAAAAACAGATAAATATCTCGCTGAAAGTGAATGAGAAAAAACACTGCCAAAGTTGTAAATTTATAAAGGAGAAAATAGAATTGGTATTTTGCAATTATTTATAAAAGAGGATATATCATATTATATCACATTTATTATGCACGAATTTTAAGAAATTGTTATGCTCAATTTAATAATCAAATAAAATAAAATTTGATAAATATTTTATTAAAGTAATGAAAAATATAATTGTAAAAGTTATAATTTTATAAAGGTGGAAGTATAATTAACATCAGAATAAGTATATCAGAATAAGTATAACAGAGATTATTAGATTAAACCATGAAAATTTTTCAATATCTAAGTACCATATCCAATATCTAAGTAAAACACACAAATCAATTTTTCAAAATACATATATTCTTTTTGTCGGTTATGCATCCAAATCAAATTTAAAATTTAATAGTAATTTCCTTGGTTAATGTTTATTCTATCCATTAATAAAAAGAAAATGTATACTCTATCCAACCACTCGTTTGCTCCCTCCGAAACCACAATGCAATAAATGTGTAAATTTAATTTAACAATGACGTACCTTTTCTACACTAATTTAACATTTAATTCATTTTATTAGTAAATGTTGGCCAGACGTTATCTTACCTTTTCTACACTAATTTAATATTGATTGATTAAGAATAACTTTAGAATTAATATAATAATAATTATCAATTATGATTTCTTAATTAATTTGCTGATTGGTGTATATACATCTATTATACCAACTATTATTCCGATTAGAATTAAATTAAATTAATAATGATTACCAATCACAGGATTTCTTTTTTTAATAAGAAAAGGCAATAAAAATAGATAATTAACTACAATTAATGTATTCAAAATTTGAATAGGCAACGTCACTAAAATTGATCTAGTGATCAGGGATTTAAATAGCTAGCATTAAATCTTAAATTTAAATTTAATTGCCAGCAATATACCAAAAAATTTGAATAGGCATTGTTACGTATGTTTTTTATATGAATAGGCACTATTACTTGCATGATTACTTGCCCTTGATGAAATGCATGGCCATACTTTGGAATCTTTGTGATAATCGATGGCTAGCTAATCGATAATTATGTGTAGAAAATAATCCATAGCACTACACTTGCTGCACGACATGTTTTGCCGAGCAAGAAATCAACCGGAATAATGAAACCACAGAGGACAAAAGCAGAGAAATTGTTTTTGCAACATGTATATAATGGAATTGGAAGTTTATGACATTACTTGCAATTGGACGAAAAAAAGAGAAGAAGAAAAAATATTACCTTGAATGCAAAACGTGGACCCTTCACCAAATCTTCTGCAGGCAAAAAGCAAAATAATAACAAAAAAAGTACGTAAAAAATAAAGAATTAAAAATTAAAAAAGAAGAAAATGAAGGAACACTAAGCATCTGTTTCAAAGATAAAAGTTTTCCACAATTCGATTTAGTGATAGGACTAAAAGGTTGGAACCTTTGGTATCACATCAGAAAAGCATAACAAAACGAACACATATTAAATCGTCAAAGATAAAACCACTAAAACAATAAATATTACCAAAGAAGACTAAAGGAAATCTTCACATAAAAAAATGATAAGGGGATACACAAAATGGCGACACATACAGAAAAAATGAGAAAAATGATAAAAATATTTAGATGACTGTCCCACATGATCATTATTATTATTACTTTTGTCCATGTTCTTTTTTGTCCTGAAAGTTACCCATGTATTTAATAAAGTTATCAGTATTTTCAACAAAGTTACTAATATTTTGGGCAAAGTACGTTATCAATGTATTATATAGAGTTATCAACATTTTCAACAAAGTTATTAGCATTTTCAACAAAATTACTAGTATATTATATAGTTATCAGCATTTTTTATAAAATTATCAGCGTTTTAGGCAGCATTTCCAGTGTATTATATAAAGTTACAAGTATTTTCAATAAAGCTATTAACGTATCGTATAGAGTTACTAACATTTTCAGCAAAATTGCTAGTATTTTATGCAAAATTACCAGTATTTTTAGTAAAGTTATCAGTATTTTTAGCAAAGTTACTAGTTACTAATATTTTGCTGAAAATACTAATAACTCTGTACAATATGCTAGTAACTTTGGCCAAAATGTTGTTAACTGATAACTTTGCTAAAAATGCTGATAACTTTATACAATACATAATTTTTCGGATAAAAAGAACAATAGTCATGTGTGATCAATCATCCAAGCATTTTTGTCGCTTTTCTCACTTTTTCTGTATACATCGTGATTTTGTACATTCCCTTATCATTACTCCTTTACATAAAGAGTGCATAGTACCTCGAAATTGGCAATCATATAATTGAAAAGACTTAGATCTATAAAATCGATAACAAACATTGTCCATTGTCCACTCTAAGTACAAAATAGAGAACTATACACATGCATTCCTAACTAATAAAAAGGAAAATAAGACATTAAACCATTATCTAAAAAGAATGCAGTTTGAATTTGCTATCTAATCTTCGGACAACTAAAGCGAAGACCCAAACAAAAATTATACAATACAATGATAGAATTAAGAAAACAAAGAAAGAAGAGAAAACATATACATGGAAATCAAAAGAAAAGAGAAATTTGCCCAGAACTTTTCTTATATCTGCACCAAAAAACAAAAAATGAACAAACTGAAGTTAAATAGAAACAAATATCAGATAATGGAACAATTTTTTTAAAAAAAAAAAGAAGAAAGGAAAGAGAAAGAACAGAGGAAAGAATCAATGATATTACATTATAGAGAGAACGAAGATCCCAGCATGAATAGAAAAAGGAAAGAGAAAAGAAAGAATGAAAATACCCACATGAAAGAAATAAGGTACATGAATGAGTATTTTTCAGGCAAGGACAAAATGTTTTGATAACCGAGTAATAAATCTGGAAAATTTTAACGTTTTAGTCGCCAAAATACCAAATTAATGCACCGCATGGTAGGTTGATATTTTTTGAATAATGATATGTTTGAATACCGTTTAACATGTTTCCATAATATTCAAATGTATCGAGTTTACAGATAGTACGTTTTAATCAAGTTTCCATAATTAGAATAATGATATCATGTTTTCTCATGCTTCTATGGAATCAGCGAAATCATCTCATGTTTTAAATTTAGATATAACCAAAAAGTTTTCAGAATCGGCCAAAAAATGCTTGAAATCTTTATAAAAAAATGTCAACTCATAAAAAATGATTGGCAAACATAAATTGAAATGAAACTATGAAAGGAATCAGTTTGAACCTAATTGCATCAATTGGGGAAATAATTTTTATTTTGAATCAGTCATTGAACCAAATTAGTTAGTAAAAAACCAAAAATGCTCTCAAATTTATTAAATGTAATTAAAATTAAAAAATCAATGAAATGATATATAAATAATAAAATTAGCCAAGTGGACCAATGAAAAATTTGGACGGGAAAATGATGTATCTAAAAGAGACATAAAAGCATTTCCTTTTTTGGATAAACCCTCTTTTATATAATTAATTATCATATAGATATAGATTACCTACCGATCGGTCAATCAATCAACCTAATGATCAATTACCACTCATATACATGTTTGTATTTCCTTTTATTTTCGGTATAAGGTATTTGCCTTCCTTCCTTGAACGGTATTAACAATCCTGCCTAATATGTGATTCAATTTAAAACCTCGTACCATGATGGCATGATGTTAGAGGTGGCATTTTGAATGCGTCAAATGAGACAAAATTCGAACTTGATGGTCTCAGCATTTGTTTCTTCTTCTATAACTTCTTTTACAGCTTCATCTAGGAGGGCAGTTACAATCCGATCCATAGATACTTACCCACCCAACCCAATTGAGTTGGGTTTTGAACCCGCCTCGTAGCAATGCGGGTAAGCACAGGGTGGATTTGGGTGTCGGAAAGGTCGAGTTTGCATTCATGAAAAATCCGCCTCTACTCTACCAGTATGCTATATATATAATGTGAATTTTAAAATATATTTATTATATATAATTTATGTATATAAGATTTTTTAAAATATTTTTATTACTCTAATGATGTGTTTGCTATAAAAACAAAAATAAAAATAAAAATTTTATGAATTAATTTAATATATAATTATTTATATGAAGCTAATTTATAAAAATATTTACTTTATTTTTACCTCTATATCAAAATATTTTAAATATAAATTAAATTTTAAAATAATTTTCATATAAAAAAATTTAAAATAATTTTTTAAATATTTAAAAGAAATAATAGACATTAAAGGTTGTTTAATAGGGTTCAGAGTGGATTCAAATTGAGTTAACATTTGTCCAAACCCACCCTATTGCCACCCCCGAGCTTTCACCATACCCCGTTTTGGTCCCTTAATTTGGCCGGCGGGGCGTGAATATTGGAAACTGTTTCGTCCATAACAGAAACTAAGAGACAATGTGGGATGCACAAAGCAGTGGTGATTGATGACGTCAAACGATGAAAGGGTTAGCTAGCTACGATAAATTATATTTGTTTTCTAAATTACGTGGCAGATATTAGTCTCCAACTAAGGAAGGATGAAAACTGCTTTGTGAATGGCTAAGTTTCTCATTAACATCATTTAAAACTCGAGTCACTAGCAATTGAGCTACAAATCAAATTCCTTATCAGCTGCCTAGCTAGAGTAAGTTTTCAAATACATTCAACAAAACCGATTTGAAATCAAATTCTTATTTTATCAATTATCTTATTTTCTGAGCAAATTTTCATCAGTTGAGGTAACGTTATATCGCGACTATATATATATATACACACACTAAATTTTGTATTCCATCGTAGTTAAACTTTCAGGCCCTATATATTTGCTTCCGCTATCCTTGTGCACCTTTAGAAGGAGTGGACAAGAGAGATAAAGAGACGTACGAGACCTGAAATCGCACAACTGGTCGTTTCAGCCTCAGGTTTTAGTGTGTCGTGCGATATTGGTTTTACTCCCTTAGCCTCATTAGATGTTAGTGCGTTACCTGAATGGTTATTGAAACTTATACAACTAGAGTAAATTAAAATAACAGAAATATATATATATATATATATATATATATATATATATATATATATATATATATATATATATGTATGTATGTATGTATGTATGTATATTACGCTACGTGCATCATCATTCTTATCAGTGAAAGATCAGAGGCAAGCAAATAAGACTCTTGTACATGTAAAACGCACGATCATGACATGGAACAAATTTGTGTACCACACCCTTGCATCTGTCTCAGCTTGCACGGGGTCCCTAGCTAATAGCAAAATGAGATGTCTGTTGTCGCATACTTCATTTCGAAGCGCCACTTTATGTCCATATCATCTGTAACCGCTCTCATGTCCCTCCTTTACTCTGCCCTGGGGAAAGAGACTGGAATCTGCGCTCATATATAGAAGACTTTGAAAGCATGCGTGCTATTACCTATCATTGATCAAGTCCTTTTCACATGAGCTGACACTGTTTGTGGATGAACAAAACACAAGAAGGTGTGAAAAAGATCATTGATTATTCTGGAGGGGTGTCATTACCTTAGACCAATTATTAAGCAAGTATTAAGCTCCGTCGTGTAGCGATCACCTTAGATTGGATAGGCACTACATGTGACTCATATTCCTATAGGAGAACCATTGGCTTATGTCCATTTTTTAAAAATAGAAAACGTAAGCAATCGTTTAACTATGTGGTACTTACACGAAATTAGGGTGTACTCATCCATATCCTATTATATATAGGCATCACCCTCCACTAACTTAAGCATCACATTAATTCTACTCCGAAAAGTCATAACCTCTTCGCATATGGAGTATTTTTTATACATACATTATATTTGCAATTTTTAGCGTAGCAATTAGATATAATTAAGATTAAACCATTCTACAAAAGTGATGATTTCAAGATTAAATTTTTAATATTACAGGTAAAATTCATCTCTTTCAACATATTTTTACTATAACCAACACCACTAGCAGTATATAAGAACAAATTGATAAAAATTGAACATATACCAAAAAAAAAAAAAATTGAAGAGTCAAACAGTTTATTAAAAGTTTACTCATTCACTTTGATTTCGGCCCACTTTCATGGGGATAACAGGTTCTGTTTTCAGGATCAAAATCCTCTATCTGTCTAGAGTTTCTGTCAGCCAAAAGGAGCATGCAATACCTCAAGAATCGAACCGTTAATATATAAGGTCAAAAATGGACAGTAAATATATAGTGATGTGCAATTCGTTCAACTGGTTTTTGTAGACTTCGGTCTAATGAGTAGACCACGTTCGTGACCATGGACACGATTTGAGGGGGGAGGTCTCAGTTTTGTGAATCTTGGTCTTTTGAGTTGATCACATACGTAGCATGCACATGTTTTAGACATGAAAGTGTCAATTTTTGTGAATTTGATCTTCTCATCGAATTCTCCACGCCGGTGACAATGCACACAGTCCAAGTGTGAACAGTTGTAAGATAATAAGGCAACCGAATGTAATGCGCTATTTTCGATTATCTATTTGGGGAGAAAAGATTTATTTTCATCCATCATTTATAAGGTACGTAATTCACATAAACACAATTCTAGTGTACAATTAGCACTTCTCTTAGAGAAGTGTTACACGTACCCCGGCCGCCTGACCTATTCACAGCCACCCAAAGAGAGAGTGTGTGATAAAAAAATGTAAAAGAAAAAGAAAAACTGAGTAGATCATATGGCGGGGTAAGAAAACACCAGGAGCGTCAAGTGCCAGTGGGTTTTAATATATTTAGAAAGTATTTCCCCTTGTAAAAAACAAATGGGAAAAGCATATAATTTACAATTTTTTTTTTTAAATTCAAATTCGTCTATTAACGCTTACTTTTAACGCAATTTGTTTCATAACTACTCTTATTATTTCCTATTTATTTTAATATATGATTTAAAAAATATAGTTAACTACACATCCAAACGATGGCAAAAATGAAAGTATAGCCCATCCTTCAGTATTCACAAATCATAACCATTCTTACAAGTAGCCATCCCCAGTGGTGCTAGATTGATAATATAAGCAGATGCTAATATGGCCTTCTTGCCCCAAATAAGTTAAATTACTAGTTAATTAGACTTACAGTCATGAATAAAGCATCAAAATAAATGACTTAATGCAAGACTCTGTGGCCACCCTAAACATTACAAAACACAAAGAAGTAAACCTTTCAAGGGAAGGTAACCAAAACAACAACAGAAAAGACAACAGGAAATTAAGGTCATGCAACTCTTAATTATCCCTTTAATTAACCTAAAAAGTAGCACCCCGCTTTAATTATTTCTGTACTTTTTTCTTCCAATGATTCTCTTCAAATCACCTGGTTCGCAAGGAATTGCAAGTGCTCCCACCTGGGAGAACCCGTACTCCTCTTCAGCCTGCTTTAACAACTTCACAAAGTCAGGGTGATCCAAGTACCCCAATTCAATGAAGAATCGCTCTGGTCTCCACCCTTCGGTTGCAATCACCACAAACTGGCCCTGCTTCACTCCTTTTTGACGTGAGAATAAGGTGATTTGCAGTTCCTTCATCATAGGGAACAGCACTCCAAAGCCTCCCTTCCACAATCCCCTAGGACTAGTTGTTTTACCCATGTGTCAAGATTATAACAAATAGTAACCTGAATAAGTTTCTATTGAAAACTCTTACATGCAATGCTGGAATATATATAGTGACTTGTGTGAGCTTAAGATGAATGTGGGGAGGTGATAATGGAATTCCCGGTCGATAAGCATAGGAGGCGTGGGGACAATAGCATGTGAGTTTTCATTAATGGTAAATGTCACTGTTTCTTCCATTTTGGGGACGAAGCTAGCTGCGTGCTTGATGCATCATCTTTCGACTCACTACATGCAAGAGAGAAAACATGTACTATAGTGGGACTAGACAATAGGTACTAGGAAGATTCTTAGTTGTTGTCGGAGCAAGAAAAATGTTGTGCTTTGATTTACTTTAATTTTGTAAAATATTACTATCTTTTATTATAACTATATTTTAATTGCCATTGCTAAGGTGTCGAGTATTTAATGGAATATACCATCAACTTTTTCTTGCTATATGCATACACTTAGAATTTTACTAGGTACTCATATACTCTCTAGTCATTTCAAATTGTGACATCCATGAACAATGGTAACGTGGACTCCAAAATGATGATTATTTAGCTGGTTTGCAAGAATTCTAAGGAGACAAAGATATATGGACGAGACAGGTTTTTTGGGAGGCCATTAATACAGACGTGTAGTTTAAGAAAGAAAAATATTACACAATAAATTAAATTTGTTAAAAAAAAATTATTAGAATAATGGGATATATTTATTAACTTTAAGTAAAAGTAATTTTAACTATTTATTCCATTCAATAATTACCTTATACTTCTCATAATATTGAACATTTTCTATTGAATAGCACTGCTCTCATATATATATATATATATATAGTCATATCTTCTATAAAAGTAAGTATTTTCAATATATTTTGTGTAAAAGTAAGGATTTCTTTGGTTTATATTATCATAGAGCAATTACAATAAAAAAATTATTTAAATAAATTGATATGTTGAATTTCAAACTTATTAAGATATAATTAATGAAATTAACTACTTTTAAGTATAATTACGTGGATTTTTTTAAAAAAAAATAGATCTCACTTGTTAAAATTAACTTTGCAGTATTCTTGTAGATTTTTTTAAAAACAAAAAATATTGGTTTCCCCCTCAAAATCAATTTTTGTTCATGGCAAAATCTATAACTGAGTCACTTTCTTTATGATTGATCACTCCAACAATAAATACTAACCAAATAAAACAATCACA
Organism: Pterocarpus santalinus; assembly: GCA_031439595.1. Lineage (NCBI taxonomy): Eukaryota > Viridiplantae > Streptophyta > Magnoliopsida > Fabales > Fabaceae > Pterocarpus > Pterocarpus santalinus. Next base: position 69,845,387 of record CM062532.1, read on the forward strand.
TCTTCAGTTTATAGTTTCTTACAAATAAATTAAAAGGAACACAAAATTCAACATAGACCACGCATGTGAGCAAATATTTTGAAAGCCAAAAAAAAAAAAAAAAAAAAAACTTAACTGAAGTGAGCAAATACTATATGACAGAGAATAAAGAATAATTAATGTCGCTTCTGCGTTAAAACATGCATAAATATTTTTCTCTCCCACCCAAGAATGTCCTCGATTATTGCTTGCAGCCGTCTGCTTTGACAATAGTGGATGCAGGATGTAGCAAGTCACAATTGCTTCACGATCATGACAGCGACGAGTAACAAGATTTCTTTCCTGAAGGATCTCAAACTGTGTAAACCATACAGATTATTATAAATATAATTGACATTTATCCATGTATGACTTTTTTATTTTTTACCATTTGCCTTTTTTCTTTTATTTATTGCTTCTTGTAATAATGTAAGGTGAACGACTTTTCCCCCGCGGGGGGTAGTGGTTAACACTTTTTAATATAAAAAAAAATTACTAATTTAAAGGCTTGTTGAATTTTATGTGGGTTCATGAAAAAAATTAATGTGCTTTTATAAGAATTAAAAAAAAAACTAGAATTATAGGACGTTGCGTATGTTTCAGCTTTTGGTTCACGATGAGATTGATTTTGAATAAATTAGGTACTTTTATTAAAAAAAAAAAAAAAGGTTGTGTATAGTACTCTGATGAAGGTAGGCAGTAATATTAGAGAAATTCTTAAATGATTATGGAAGTACTCATAGTTAATAATAGAATGATATTTTAAAACATAACATACCATTAACTTATATTTTTATGTAAAATTCTATTATTAACTATAAATATAAGTTATATCGCGTTCCAGGAACCCCAAGAATTTCTGGGACAACAGTTACAGTGGGATAATCTTTTAAAAAGTTACGAAGGAGGAAGCAATAAAGAAGCAATCATTTCAACCACACGTACAAAGGCTTTTAATTTTTAATATGGGAATTATAAGATGAAAATATGATTATATGGGATTATTTGTACAACTACAAAAATGTGGGAAAAATAAAGAGATTTCGCCCCTACACTAAGTAGTAATCTATGAGAATAATTATTGGAGCAAAATTTACTTCTTGTAAGGCGAAATGTGAGACATGTACCATCGGAAAAAAAGGCTTGTAGATTACAAGCATTTCGCCCTCCTGCAGGGCGAAATGTCTAACACCTCTACTAGTAACTTCACGCCTGTTGCATGGAGTTCAAATCAGCTAGCCTTTTTTGCCCTCTAGTATGACGAATCTTGCAACAACAGCAACAGTGATATCATGCCTTGTAGTAGAGTCACATCAGGCCAAGTTTTTCACCACAAATAAGCAATGAACAGTCACACATGCATACAAACAGTACACGCATGGGTTGAAATAGGATTCGGGTGTGTTGTTGCAGGCAGTAAAAGAATTTCTATTTCACTAACATATTGGTCATACTCTTTGCAGAGAGTTTGGACTGGAGCTAAAATGTGTAAGGATGCACAGTAAAAGAATATTGACTACTATTAGTAGTTGGACTGGAAGCGCTATAAGTGAAAGGGAGGGTGTTAGTGTTGCGGAGTGTTTCGTTTGATAAGATGAGACGTTGTGTTTTTGAAGTGTTGAAACAGAAGAAGGCTATGAGATTTTTCTTTAACTAGAGTAAGAAAGAAAGATTTTGAAGCATTTTTGTGCTTTTATTTAATCTCATTTTGAAAGATTTTGTGTTTTTGAAGTGTTTCAATTTTGATGGTGGTGCCAGAGTGAGAAAAATAATTTTGAAAGTGTGATCAAGAAGGACAGAACAAGACTATAAGAATGAATCGACGTAATCGATGCCATGATTCAACAATAGATTTAAGCAATCATGTTGCTATGCAAGTTGCAGTATTTTGTCATTAAAATTTGAGATCAGACATCTATATCTAATTCTCACCATTCTCTTTGGAGTGTTCATATTTATACCTTAACAAAGTACAATATTTAGTTCCTCAAATGATATGATTTGAGGAATGAAAATAATAAGTGGTTTATCAAACATAAATATCACACATTTCTCTGCATTTTTAATAACAAAGTCATTAAAATATACAATAACAGTAATATTTAAACTGTTATCCATAATTTTCTCTCACTTTTCTTGTATTATTCTTCACTCTCACAACTAAAAGCCGAACAAAACAACAACAATTGAATGGAAGAATGACAAGAATGGAGCAAGGGAAAATAGCAAAAATAAAGAAAAATATGGGAGCAATTGTAAAATGAGAAGGGTATATACAATTGAAACTCAGAGCCATTGAGCTTATAACCGTTGAACATTTTGATCGTTGTTTTGTTCAGCACCGCCAGTGTCAAAATAACGTTTTTTTTCTCAAATTTCTACACTTAGGGGGGCAAAATTTGTCACATAATTTTTCCTCTCACATTTCGCCCCCATCAAAGTAGAATTGTGTGTTATAATAGTTTTTAAATTTGCCACATTCCTACATATACAGGGGCGAATTGTGTAACAGCATTTTTCTATCCCCAACATGGCGAATTATGAAACACCATTACCATATCCATGTAATTAAATTTAAAACCCAATATTTTCGGTATATCATACCACTAAACCCATATTTAAATCTATGAGCCACATACAAACCATTAGCCCTTTTTTTTTTTGTTTATTCTTATTTTTGTTTTTTAGTCTTCAATTAACATTCACATTGCTTATAATATATTCACATCCATGAAAATCTAAATCTTGAATCTGTTATTCTTCCATATAACCCAGCTTATTTATTGCTACTTTCGAACTTTATTGCTAGAATACAGACACAACTAGGTGTACTAGAAACATCACAAAGTGCTCCTTTCGATTTTTTATGGTGGAGGAGAAGCTTTGAAAATTTACCCAACATCATTAATGATGTGGAGTATGAACCATAGAGTGCCTCCTGCAAACTACCCTTTGGTTGGTTTGGGTGAAAATAAGAGAAAAGAAAATATAAATTATTACTATTTGAATTTGGGTTATTTGGCTCATTTCTTTAAATTTGAATATATCAAGAAAAATAAATATAATAAAAAATTATCACTTTATTTTTGCATCAAGTAAAACTACTAAGTCTAATATTAAAAATTTTTTTATACCTTTGTTTATTGATTTTTCACATTAACCATAAAATAATAATAAGATATTCCTTTTGACTTTAAATTTATTTTTTTAATTGTGTCAAAAATATATTTATTACATTTAAAAAATTAGTAGGTTGACTCAATATCCAGTTTGTAGCCTGAATAGGAGTAGGCTTAGGCTGGAGTAGCATTTTGCTAGCTTGAAACTAATTTAATCTAATTAAGCCCATTTTGACAGCTACTTGCTAGAGAGAAAATTATACAAGAGGTGAAAAAGTGTGTGCAGCCAAGAGAGAAAGGAACGGGAGAATGATGATAGGAAGAGAAATTAAGAAAGAGAAATTATTTTTATATTTTTACCTTAATTTTTTATACAATAATTATTTTTTTCACTTATTTTCTCTTTGTTCAAATATATAAAAAAAAAAATTATCCTTTTCTATCTATTTTTTTTTCTCTTCATTTTCTTTCCTTCTATTTTTTTTTTTCCTCATATAATTTCTTTTCTAATCCAAACATAGAGACTTCTCCGTCAGTGAAATAATATGTCCTCTTTAATTTAAGAAGCCACCACAGTCAATACAGTAACAAAAACTCCAAAACGCCCAAACTTCTTTTGATAGCTCACCGTTGCAATGCACAAGAATAAGAATTGTGTTTTGGATTGGCGTTCAACAAGTTCAAATACGAGTTTGGTGATTTCAAATGAGATTTTGGCGTAGCTGAACTTGTTTGGTAAATTTTCAATTTGTGAAATTTTACTGTAAATTTGTCCTCAAATTGGGGTTTCTAACGAAGAAAAAAGGAAAATGCTTTTCTTTTTTGTACGAAAGTCAACTTTCATAACTTTACTAATCACTATGAAAACTCTCTATTGGCCAATCACCCATAAATCACAATTTCTGCCTTATACCTTCTTTTCTCTCTCTTCTTTTTATTTTTTCTCATTTCTGATTGGTTAAAACAATCATTCGCACTCTTTGCTCAAAAATCCCATCGTGCAAAATAGCATTACTAAAACAAAAATTTGTTGTCTTGTGGTGAGAGATTTCAACTTTACTTTTGGATAACAAGTTCTTCAATTTTTTGTCTTTTATCATTCACAATTTTTGTTTAAAAATTGATGTTAGCTTCTTGAAATATAAAACATATAGCTTTTTATAATTACACAATAAAAAGCAATTTTAATCGATATCATTTAATAACGTTTATTTCGTCAAACTTATAGTTGAGAAGAAGGTTCTCAAATATAAACAACATTATATATAATAAAATAACTTTTAATTAAAATTAATTTTATAAAATCAAGTTGATTTAAAAACAAGTTCGCAAACTCTAATTTAAACGCACACCCAATGATGTTGCTTCCTTTTTCTGCCGAAGAGGGTGCCCAGAATTCTTACATTATGGTGATTTTTTTTTTTTTTTTTCCTTTTGATGCAATCATAGGTGATTTGGGATGGTGACAAGTGGGACACTAAATAATTTTTTAGGTACAAATTTAATACATTATATGTAGGTAATAAAGTTGAACCCTATCAACTATATTAAAAAATATATATTTACTTATTTTTTATCCCACCAACTTTATTACAAGTGTTTCTAAGTATGAGGTGTTAAATATGTATCAATTATTCATTTTTGCACGAAGCGATACTGAATATCCTATCACTTTTAGACAGGTCATTTCTTTCGTGAAGTAAATTGTAGTGTAAAGCGTAAAACCTTTTAATTACCTTTTAAAACTTTCCTCATCTTGTCAAAGAAGATTTAGAAACCAGAATCAGAATCAGGGGAGAAAGGCAGTGCTCGAACACGAAAAAGAAAAATCCCTTATAGACCCTATATTTATATAATAGAAGCTTAATAAAATAACATACACTAAACCTAAAATGAAATCTGATCACTGTGTCCAGAATAACTGATTAGTAAACTGGTTTTACATGATTCCTAATCTGGCAAAAATGAAAGAGCGATCCTGTCAAATACTTGATGTGTGCGTACATTAGAGGGAAAAAAAAAAGTACTACAAAGATAGCATCACCGGTATACTTTCAATCCAGCTGCATCCCATCCAATTTTGTTTGTTTTCTTTTTCATTTTTGGAAGGGCGGAGGGGTGGAAGGAGAGTGCCTTAGGATAAAATTTTTCAAATGGTAATAAAGATCTTGGAATTTTTCTGGAGACCCATCAGAAGATATTTGAGGTGCACAATTAGAATACGATTAAGATGTGATTGTTATGGGGCAAAAATGGAGATTAAAATTTTATGGGAGCTTCTTGTATAAACTTATGAGTTTAATTGGTATCGATCGACAACAGAAAAGCTTTACACTGCCAACCAATGTAAAATAGTGAAAGTGAGAAATCACATGGTATTCCTCATTATAATGGGTAGTTATTTGTGCAAGTTGTCACTTTCCACTATTTCTATTGGTTGACAGTGTAAAACTGTTTTACACTGTCAGTGTATTTAAATTAAATTCTAAACTTATATATGAAACTCATCCATAAAATTTTACTCCATATTTTTACTCTTATACCAAATATATCTCAAAAACAGAAAAATTCAGAACAAAATGTATATGAAAGATGGTATGAAAAACTCATTCCTGAATATTTTACCCCCCAATTTTAATTAAGGGGGTGCCAGGCAGAGAATCTTCCTGTTGTCGCACTTCACTATCCCAGAAATTAATCCCCGAATAACTAAAAGATTAAAATTAGTGAAATATTTTGGTTTCTTTTCAGGTAGCATCTGTGTGAAAATTGGCTTGGGAGTTGGGACTTATGGTAGAACGTGCTTAATTACGATCAAATTGCAGAGCAAGAGGTAATAAGGTAAATCGAACTTTCCACCAACTGAGAACCCACCGAGATGTCGAAAGGGTACATCAATTCTATGCTTGCATAGTTATTAACGGAGAGATCATGCTGATCGGGGACCTTCGACATGCACAAATATAATCATGAATTCACAAATAATAATATCCATAATTGAGAAGCCAACACAACAATCCACCCCTTATAACCACTTATGTTCTAGTTGATCACAATAATATGTTAGGGGAATGAATACTTTCTAAGTAGGATTACAATAACCCACGCGATGGTTTAGATAGTTAAATAGAAGCATGGTTTACGCTGGAATACCAAAGAGTGCACATAGATACTAGCTTAAGGGAGTTAGGAACAATAATTTTTCTTTTAATAACACAAATTGATAAAATAGAAAGTTTGACCTCAAACTTTGTGGCCGGGTGAGTGCTGTGACCACCGCATCTCCTGCACATACCAAACAAACAAGAACCCACTCATATAAGAAAAACAAAAAATCATAATCCTGAATTCCTGATTATACAACTAGGGGTGAATAATTAACCAGTAAGAAAGACGAAGCGCACCGTTTTGGTGGGAAATTGAAGGAGGAGTGAGCATGATCAGAAGGAGAGAATATCGAAAAGGAGGTGAACAAGGTTGGCGCATAGAAGGAAGAGGAGGAGGAGGAAGACGAAGACGAGGGCGAAGCGCAAGAAGAAGATGAGGAGAATGATGGTGAGGATGAAAGAAAAGGGGGAATCTAGAAGCACCACTAGCATAATTCCTACTGTGGTGCGTCACAAAAATAGTGGTTCCACTCATTCCACCCCATCATTATAATTGGATTGATTGTATGAAGTGTGCAAGTGGAAATCTCCCTTGTTTTTCTTTGGAGGTTACACCCTTCTTTCTAACGCCTTGACATTTTTTTGCTTTCAAGATGACCAAGTATTCTCCTACATTTGGCTTATTTTTAAAGGACAAATTTTGTGGTTTTTTTTTTTAATAAGAATTATTTTCTTAATATTCAAATTTATATCTTCAATTAAGATTTGGTTTCTTTCACTCTTGCACACCCCCCCCCCCCCCAAAAACAAAAAAAGGCTTTTATCTTTAAGAAGCCTAGGTTACTTAACTCTTCAATTCGCCGGTGGTTAGTTCACTCGTTGACATTCGCAAATAGCCACATACGTGGTGTTAATTTCTACTATACAATTCAATAAAAACAATTCTCTGCAGCTAGGCGTTGGCTGGTATGACCACATTTTTTTTTTTGGGGGGGGGGGGGTCAGATGTATGACCGACTATGACACAACAAATGCCCCAAGGTTTATTGGGCTTTGCAAACTGTTCACTCTTGTGTTTGTTTCAAACGTGCATGAAATATCCCAGATTCTTTGTCGGATTCGGCCACTTGGTATTGGACCTTACCGCTATCGATTTGGCACGTCTTCATTCAATGGGCCTATTTTATATCTTTTAAGAACAAATCCTTTATAGCCTGATTTACAGCCTTCGAACATTGTTATTGGGACTGGGCTTTGGGTCAGTCTGGTATTAAATAAAAGCTCTATGGATTTGACCCAAAAACAAAAAGTGCTGTGGTCTACGGATGACAGATGACACTGCAGATAGGATGACCAATGAACAAAAGAAGACAGTGCAGATGGGATGACAAATAAATCTCCATCCTCATGTCTCTGTCCAATAAATTCGACCGAAGAAATTGTCATTTTTATAAAATGTTCTGTCCGACTTATAATATTTGTCATTTTAATCATTTGTATGAGTATTAAAAATTTTAAAATTAAAAATTGATGGTAAAGATATTTATTAAAATATTTGTATTTAATAACTAATATATTATGTTATTATTTTATTATTTATTGTGTTTAGAATTGCAAAAAACAGTATAATTGAAAATTTTATAATAAATTTTTTTATAAAAATATAAAAATAACAGATAAATTAAAAAAAAAAATTACTTAAGATGATAGATATTATAACTCAGAAGGAATAGTTGACATCTCCCATCCATCGAATTCCTAGTCTCTATTGGGTATCAACTATGACATCAACATAAATTACTTATACAAGTTAATGTGCAATGCTATATTGCAAACATTAAAAAAGTTATTTATTTTTACTTTTACCCCTTTTAAAGTCTATCTTATGATATTGTTCATCTTCTCTTCCCCATTTCAAATAGCTAAAAATGTTCATAAAATTTAGGGTGCATTTAGATAAGATTTTTTTTCCCAAAAAAATCACTTTTAACATATTTGGATAAATTATTAAAAATAATTAAAATTTTAAAAAAATATGTCTTCAATTTTTTGTAAAAATTAAAAAAAAGTATCTTTTAAAAAAATAATTTTTTAAATTTTTAATTATATATAAAATTTTAGTTTCAAAATTACTTTTTTTTTAAATTTGAAACAAACGATCCTAGTTTGCGTAGCTACGCCCATTCAACAAATTTGAGCGACCATTTTTTATATTTACGGAAAATATATTTTTCTTTTGAACTGAACTGCAAACGCAAGTTTGTCTGGTCTTAAAGAGATTTATTATTATTTTATAAAAGGTTTAAGTAGAAGGTTCTTTATGTCCAAAAACCAAAAGAAAATATCCTTTTTTCTTGTCTGACGTTCTCAAATGTAACACTCAGGTAAAAAAACGTTTCATTTTATTTCTCTAGTTGCTTGCTACGAGTACAAGGTTTATCCATTCATTCCCTTTGTCTTCTACGTAGGTGACATCATTATTAATTCTAGCTTACAATACAAAACGGTTACACATTAGTATGTTCCAACTCCAAGGCTAGGTATACAATTCTTGGTCTTCAAATCATTGAACACTCAGCCGGGCAAAATGGAAAACGTTGAAAATTTGGGATCCCAATTCCAAATCTTATCCACACTGCCCAAAAATGGCAAAACATGGAACAGATCATTGGAGCTATTTTTCACCTGAAAACCAAGAAGTCGTCAAATCAAGTTTAGCCCATAAAATCAGACATATTTCGGTATATTCAATGAATGGAGATTGAATTGTGGCCGAAGTTGTATGAATCATTTCGAGCGAACAAGAATACTATTGCGCCCTTTTTGAAGATTTCTCATTTTCACAGCTTGACTTTGGCCTGTACAACGGAGATTTTCAACGAAAGAGAAAAAAGAATGCGACGAAAAGTAAAATCAGTTGTCATTTTGACAGGGAAATAAGGGGAAAAAATGTACCCCAAAAAAAATTAATAAAAAATAGATTTAATTTATATACATTAATAATATAAAATTTTTTTTATACTGTTATCTAATCATGATATATAAACAAATATATATGACTCTCACTTCCACTCCCACTCCCACTACTTCAAAAGTTATGCAAATGGGAGTATGTGATTAGATAATATTATAAAATAGTTTTATATTATTAGTGTATATAAATTAAATACATAAAAAATTATAACTTCAATAAATTTTTTTATGTTTTTGAATATAAATTATGGTTTTTAAGAGTTTTATTTTTTTCCCCTTATAATCAGATCAATTTTATTTATCAAATATGTAGTTTCCAAATTAGTCATTTTCTCCTCATAGTAATTATTAATATTGCATACAACACCAATAACATGTTCACTAATAAAATTCTTAAGAGAAAAAAAAAATCTCGATTAGACATCCAAAATATGTGAACAGAATTTTTTTTTTTTTTTCTGTGGAATTCGGGGCCAGAGGCCCAAAACAACTACATCAATCTGGGGAATGAGACATCCAACATATGTGAACAGTACTCTGACCGTTGCAGTACATTGTGGCTCCCAATACATATCCGAGTAGGGTATCATATTTTTTGTCAATTGTTAAATTGAAGTGACTTACTTATTTAAAATTAATTGAAAATTAAATTAACAGCTTACTTAATCAACTCATTTATCAAGTGGAAGTAATTAATCGCGTATACAAGTGAATTAACATTCTACATCATATCACTTAAGATTATTCCAACTGCATGGGATATGGTAGAATTCCACGTGACTGAGAATTTGAGATCAAGCAAAATGAGCAGAAAATGGGTGAAAATTCAAAATATAACAAAAACCACCAAACACGTTTCTTTCGCCTTAGAAAATAGAAAAGGGAGCAGTAATTTAATAATCAGTTGAGGGAAGAGACGTGTTAGAGTAGTGAAGTCCACTCTTGGCCTGCAAATTCAAACTCCAACACGGCGCCATGTGTTGCTGACTTGGATTTGGACCCAGCAAAGCCCAATCTTCTCTGGTGGTGGCTGCCATTAACTCGGTTTTTTTATGTGTAAAAAATAAAAATAAAAAATAGTCACTGCCACCACTTCTACTCCATGCCCCGCCTCCTTAAGCGGTTCTTTTACTCCTTTGCCTTTCACCTTTACCCAGAACATTCCAAATCCTGAATAAACCTTTTTCGGACTCAAACCTTCAAAACGTTAACAATCCAATTTTGTAGCACTGTAGTAACATGCGACTCTCATGTTTATGTAATAAAATCATAGTGTAGGAAATGATTAAAAAAGGTGTTGTTACGATTAAACGATAAAAGTGTAAAGATATAATTATATAGCGTAAACAAGAGATTGTTATAATTAAATGGTAAAAATATAAAAATATGAAGCGATATAGTGTATGCTATTGTTGTACATGATTCATGATGCATCCTATGTCATTAGAAACTTCTATGGGCATGGATGTCATCATGTCATGCATCCAAACAGCCCATGAAATGATCTAGAAGAAGCCGACATTTTTCCTGCGTGTCACAAAAACGGCTGAGTCAGAAATGGGGACCTCACACTCATATAGCTCACCTTCCTTTCTCCATTCTCAAATCTCAACAACGGAAAACATGGTCTCAGTTTGTCTCTGTATTTCATTAAAATGCTGTTGTTAAAATCCTCTTTTTCAGTCGACATCGTTATCACCAGTTATTAACTTATTGTTAACTGCATCATAAAATAGGTCATCCCCAAAAACAGACATTTTATGAAAATCTTCGTGTCATCATCTTGGGGAGCTGATTGCACCAAAAAATCGGTGTTGTAGCATTCACTGTACGATGAATGTAATTAATGTGTGTTTTGATCACCTAAACCACGATTATTTTGTAAGCAGCTCTTCTTTTTAAACATTAACAATAGAAGTTGGGAATTCAAATTAATGGGAACAAACAGTGATGCCACCGAGTTCGCGTAATTAGAAGATAGGCTATTCCTAATGCAACATTGCAAAAATTTTTCAGTCAGAACCAAAAAAAAAAAAAATGAGGAGCTTATAACTTCAAGTTTTTAAAGAACAAATTTGTTATGGTTTTCTAACTATAATAAATAGGGGGGAAATAATTAGTAAATACGAGAAAAGAAATAAAATAGAAACTATTTTACAGTAAATATAATTCCAGCGCCGTATCAACAGAAAAACTCATGTTCAAACCAGTGGGCGCAGTGGAAGGATCACAAGTCATCCAATCCTTATCTTTATAAGGACCTCATTTTGTATTCGCCGCGCACAAAAAAAAAAAAAAAAAAAAAAAAAACACACACACACACACAACACACACACAAAAAAAAAAAAAAAAAGAGGGAAAAAAACACCTACTTTTGACGTAAAATTTGCGAATTGGTTTCCAGCAGATCATATTTCAGCCAATTACAGTATCCGTTGGACTATATTTTCTTATTGCAAATTGTTAATTAAAAAAAAAACATTTTAATAAACTTGCATCAGTAGTAACCTGGTCGGATAAGACTTCATTTTCCTTTAGAAGTACTTTGATATGCGAATAGTTAGAAAAATACTATGAATACATTATATATAGAGTTTAATTGGTATGTACTGACAGTGTAAAATAGTTTTACACTGTCAATTAATAAAAATAAAAAAAATAAGAAATTATAATTGATCCCTCATTATAATAGGTAGTTATTTGTGTGAATTGATACTTTTTATTATTTTTATTAGTTAACAGTGTAAAATTATTTACGCTATCAGTGCATTTAAATTAAATTCTAATATACAACTTTAACGTAATTCATCTTAGAGAAAATTATATTTTACCCCTTGAAATATAATTTATGTACATTTTAGTCCCTAATATTTGAAAATATGCAATTCAATAACTTGACTTTTTCAAACTGTATAAATGAAACTTTCTGTTAACTTTGCTGTTAAATATGAGTTTTGAATTTAATAGTGTGAGTTTCCAATTTCCAGTTTCTGAGTTCAATGTATTATTTAATATGAGACGATTCACTTCTTCCTTGTCCCAGTTTCCAAGTTATGATTTCAATAGATAATTCACTTCTTCTTTATTTTCACATTTATAAATTTATTAGGTTATGTGAGTGAGTTTCGAGTTCAATGACACACAAGGAAGAAAAAATCAGATCGGACCAGCCGGTCAAACCTGCAACCGGACACCAGGCTGGTCCAGTCATATTCTTAAATCTGCAACTTTAAAAATTGGTCAAAATCGGGATAAACCGTTAAATCAGTGTGAACTGGACTAGTTTTTAGCAATTTACTAGTTTGATTTTTTTGAAAAAGAAGAAGAAGAAGAAGGAAGCATGCAAATATAAATAATTATGTTTACTTTAGAGAGATTTGAATTATATTTACTTTGGTAGATCTTTGAACAATATTATTTTGTATTCATTATATTATAGTTTTTTGCACTTCAATATATATTACTATGCCCCGGTCGAACCTCCGATTAAATCAGTTAGATCTCTGAACCTTTAAACCAATGCCATAACTAGTCTGATGTCCGGTCCAATTTTTCTTAACCTTGATGGCACATGATCACTAATAGTGATATTTCACAACAGAGTTAATAAAAGGTTTTACTTGCACAATTTAAAAATGTCAGAGTGTCGAATTATATATTTTTAACCATAAAGAGATAAAGTGCACATAAATTATAATTAGGAGATAAAATACATTTTTCCATTCATCTTAAAATGCTTAAGTTTATCAATAAAAGAAAATTAAATTTATCATAAATAACATTAATTACACTACGTACAATTTTCAAAAGATTTTTCTTATATGTCTCTTCAACTTTTGCAATGCAATCTCTCAATAATTATTATTACAAATAAAGTTGAAAATCTTTTACTGCTGCTACTGCTACTGTTATTATTATTATTGTTATTTGTCTAGCATTTATTCATGCAATTTTAGACTAGAGGTGTGTTATTAGGTAAAGCACCTTTCAAATGATGACTTCAATATTTGAACCTCTGATATTATATGTAGGTAAAGTTTATTTGGAGTTGCATATTATTTTTCACTACAACCAATTATTTTTGAGTTGCAATGCAATTCTTCTATTATATACAGGATAAATTACATCAACTTTTCATAAAGTTAAATAATATTAGATATGATACTTTTCAATTTATCATGCCTACACTAACTCCCTTATAGGAGGCACTTAGTGTCATGTTCAAATAAGGGCACGTAATATTATATTTTGCAAAATATAAAGATATTGAATGTAATATCACCCAAATCTTAGGAAAGATAAATATATATTTTTGTAAATTAATAGGTGTCGCATATAATATCATCTAATTTTAAGGGAGGGGAGGTCTATGTAACTTATTCTTACATATATATGATACTATTCATATTTTTTTTCTTTTTGAGTTCCTATCAAAACAACTGTTTAACATATACTTATTTTTCATAAAGATAAAAGACCTATTTAACAAACAATTAGCTTTACACACTTGTATTATTTAATAATTATTTAATTTTTATTTCAAACATGCACGCATATATCGTATCTTTCTTATTCATATTTTTTATAAATTTTGATATTAGTTATGAATTTTATATCTACCAATAAAGGATGCAAATGAAATCTATTTGTAAGTTAACAATTTAGGTAAAACCCGACATAGTTAGATGTACTTTTTTTAACTTTTAAGAAGTGACAATGTTATGCATCAAAAGTATGAAAACTTAAATTGGGGGTGGATGCACCTAATCGTGTGCTACGATTTTGTTCGTGATTAACTATCACCATGACAAAACCCTCCCCGGAAGTTGGTTTCGAAGAGAATGGTGATGGAAACTATAATTGCAGTAGAAGAAAAAAATGTGAATGCGGTATGAATATATTTTGGTGAAATGACCCACAAAGAGAAAAATGAAGGAAGTTTGTTTATTTTTTAACTTTTTAACTTTACTCTTTTTTTTATCCAAATTAAATTTGTTTATTAGATAATTGTGACAACTTTTGCACAGGACTTTCCCATCAAATAATATTGTTGTAATATTCGTATATACTTGTATGATTCACTTGCCAAAGTTCAAATCCATGCTAATTAGATGCCAGTGGTATGTAAATGAAAAAACTACGTACTCCTTATATAATTATCATATTGATCTCAGAAATTGCTATCAAAGTCCTCACATAAAATTATATTAAACGGTAAAGATAGAGTTTCTTTTTCTTTTTCTTTTTTTTTTGGCTATATAAGATAAGGTAATTTATTCACAGAAGATTGTGCAGATAAAAATAAATTATACGTAAAAGACAAGGCATTAAAATACAATATCGTTGAAAAAATATGCGATAACCTTCGTACGTACATCGGTTAATTAGTCTTATTTTATTCTGAAATTCTTAACGTTTGTATTTAGCATTTCATCACCTTAAGATGTTTTCCTATTATCATTCGATCGTGTTATTACCTTCCAAAATGATCACCATCCCATGATAGAGAGAGCTCAAAGGATTTAAAAGGTTCACATCCAATGGTCAAAGCGGATTCCTCAGCTACGTTTGATGACCGATGAGTTGTTCTACCTGGTGTCGCGAATCGTGACAGTCGAAAACACACAATAAACCTTTGCTTCATTCCACACACCTTATAACTTGAATACTATTAATGCGTAGATGCGATGAGTGCAATTTAATTTGCACAATTTAACTTTACACGTTTAATATATTGAGCTGATATATTAAAAAGTAAGTGGTGCTCGCAATCAAAAGAGAAAACTAAAATATGTGGGTGTGATGAATCCCGAAATGGCAGCTGTGATGCTATCAAAACGAAATTTTGGTTTCTAGCTAAATCCCGTTTATATATATATATATATAAGATTTAAACTAAAATTATATACAAATTACCTAAATTTCTTAGTGCTATATTACTCCTAATAGTTTCTAAACCCCATTTTCAATTACACTAGCTAGTTCGCAAATTCGTTCATCTTAAATGTTTATATTCAATTATATTCACCTAATTGCTTAGGTCAGTGACGAACGGGGTCCAGCACTAACCGCTGTGCTCTCTGACACTGAGACTCCTCAAAAGCTCACGTGGCCTAATTGTGGTCATAACCATAACCTACCTTTACATCATTTTTCCTGTTAAAGTAAAGGAAAATAATAAAATAAAAATATTTATTTTAAAATTGAGAAACCAATGGGTTTTGTTGGATGGGCTTATAGACGATATAGGCCCACTACAAGCATTGATTTGCAAGCCATGACACACGAGCTGACGCGGAACGCAACCGCATCAATGGAGAATGGTTAGAGTGACTCAGCCAGTCACCAAGCAGTCGGTGGAATTGGAAGCTTGTCAATTGTGTCATTTTTCCATTCCAAGTTGGAAACGTGAAAGCTGAAAGCATACCTTACTACTTAGCTTATTGTACGGTGTGGGTAATTGGAAGAAAGAAAGGCCCTAATTGGCGGTGACATGCAGCTTCGTGGAACCTTCTTACTAACCACCACTTCGCAACAGAGAATGTGTCTCTTTGCCCTGGACAAGGGTGACGGTGACAAATGGAGAAAATCCAACACAGAACTTTGGAAGGCATCAAAAGTTGCTGTAATGGTTTCGAAATAGTCATGGAATACCCTCTTCAATCTGATGATCATTGGTGGGAGTACTTTTTATTGTGGGGACTTTGCTTAAGTTTTAGCAAAATGTCAAGTATGCGCACCGCATTAATTATGGATGGTGGAATTGATCTTAATTTCGTGACTAATCAACAAAGCTTGCACTTGAACTTGATACAGGACTTTTGGCGAGGAAAATTCAATTAAGAATTTAAAGTCTCATCCATGTGGTTGAAAATTGAGATGATTATAGTATTTTTATATTAAGGGTTTTGCTCATCTATATCTTTAAGACATTGCTTAAAGAATTAAAAGTATAAAGTTTTAATAATTTTTAGGTGAAGGATTCATTACTCATCTCATGTATTGGAATAACGTTAGTCCCGCCAAAAAAATTACAAAACAACCCCCAAGTGTGTTTGCAAAAGAGGTCAACTAGTATTTTATTTGCAAATGGAGTCTTCTTTTATTTTTCTATCTATACCAGAGCAATCCCATTTAAGCTTGAGCAATCGATTAAGGTTTTACATTTTGTGGTGAGATTGAAGGAGTGGTTGGTGTAGTCATAGATTCATTGGTAGCAATCGCATTACGTGTGCATATTAGAAGAAAGAGAGCTTTGTCAAGCTGCACAGGGCCTTTATGACCCCCCGCCCCTCCTGGTCAGAGGATGTTAGCTAGTAGACTGTCGCTTTAGTTTGGGGATCTGAAAATCAAAAAGTAGCTTTTCAATAGAAAAGTCAAAATTGTTTTTTTTCCCTTTTTTTTTTTTTTGGAAAAGGTTAATGGTTGATGAATTGGTATAAGATGAAGTTAATTTTCTTACAATGTTCTAATTATTGATTCTTGTAAGACTATTGTTCTTGCTGCTAGTTATATCAATACAAACATGATTTTATATTTTGGATAATGATGGAATAACTGTTGTTTGTTGAAGCAACAGTGATGGAATATAAGGAACGCACATATGTAATGAAATTTTTTATAGAGTGAAAAAAAATGATATATTTGCCACTAAAGAATGCATTTTCTTGAAGAAAAAAATGTGGTTCAACTATTGCTGCTGTCTGGCTGGTTGGTCTATGCTGAAAATTTGAAGTTTGGTACATTGAACTTGTTTCCATTAGGTTCTTTGATGAGCCCTTCCTAGATTGGTAGCGTGCCACTGTTGGAATACGACCTCTGCTCACCCGAAACACATCGACAACCACCGGAGCCAAAGCTGCAAACCATCCGCTCAAGGAAGAAAAGGGATTCACCTTCAGATATTAACACTAGAGCATTAAAAAGTAACCGCATTACTTAAAAACACAGGTCGAATATTGACCGTCCAATTTTAAAATACTTGATCTAACGGTTAATATTGGCAAGACTAACGTTGGTCCAAAATTAACGGGCTCAACGAATCCTTGGCCTAGTTTTTAATGTATTGAAAACTTTAAATACTTTCTTTTGCAACTAAAACTTTGTACTTTTTATTCTTTAACTAGTGCTTTTGGACACTAATTGGATAAACCCTTATAGTAAACTAATTAAAGAGTTATTACTATATTTAATTTAATAATTTGTTAAAATATTCTTAACACATTAGTTAGATAAACCCTTATAATAAATAAATTAATTAAATAGTTATTATTATAAATTTAATATTGATACAGTGTTAATATAAAAATATTTTATGTAAATATCAAATAATATATTATTATACTAATAAAAATATTTGATTCAACTATTTACTATTTTAATAATTTTATAAATAAGAGCATATGACTGAATAATATTATAAAACCTTTTTATATTAATAGTGCATTAAACTCTATTACTTATTTAATTCAATACTTTATTGAAATATTCTCTCTCCTCTAATCATTTGAACTACAAGTAAGTAACTGCTAAACTTTCTCAACTGAATAATAATAGGTCATTAATTTAACTATTCAATTTTTGACTATATATGCAAGGATAAACTTAAACTCCAATTGAAATCATGTGGTGAAATGTGCTCTGACGAAGGTCAACAACAGAAGTATCCCTATGAGTCTTAGGGTAAAGTTACACCATTTTTATAAGAGGAGCTAATATTTAATGGTTAATTTTATGTAAAAAATAATATATATATATATATATATTATTTATTATAGTATTTAAATATTTAATTAAATAAAAAGTATTTATAAAAATTAATCAATTAAAAAATTTTGAAGGGACCAAATGAAAAAAATAAAATACTTACAAAAAAAGTAACAAGTGGAGCCGCCCTGTATGACCCTAACCCCATGCAGAAGGAGTAGCCATTAGTAATAAGGTAATATTTTGCAATTAATTTTAAAAATAGAAAATATTTTCTAAAACTAAATACACACTTACTTTTTTTTATTTATATGCAAATAATTGCACTACAACATAATTGAGAATATTACTAAAAAGTTTTAATAACATTTTTCATAATTTTAATAATGTTTTTCAAATGTTACTGAAAGCTAAACATAGTATAGTGTTAATTCAGCTTTATTTTCCTTGTAACTTTTATACAATAAAATATATTACTAAGTCAACTATCGTGAGCATTCTTCTATTTCCCCTAATTACATATGTAGCTAAAAGCACCATTAATCATGAGCATATATAATGACCTGATATAAAAGCTGTCCTTGTTTGAAATAATTAGTTGGTGCATTTATCCCGAAATAATACTGCTTGTCTTTCTGTAAAAGCGGGATTTGAAACCTCCCCGAAATCATACGTACTATGCGTATTCTGTATAAACTGTTTATCTATGTATATGAATTTATTGTCGTTTGTTTAATGGAACCTTTTTAAAATTCCTTTATTTTCATGTTGCCCCAGGGCATAGGAAACCTAATTTGGATTATTCAATTATCATTCTTGTGTTGATCTTATTTTAATTTTTGCGCTAATTCTTATTAAATTATTAAAGCCGAAAGGATTTCTAACAAACAAATCTCAATAATATATATTTATATATATAGTAGACGTAAGAGAAACAAAGAAAAGGATAAAGCCCTAGCACGGAGTGTAGCTTTTGGCGGGAAGCTTAGCCATTATAGGCATACGCATAGTTGCTACTTGCTACGTATGCTTTAGCTTAATATTCGTAATTTGCATGTTTGAAATTATTACTCAAACCAAGCTCCAGACTCAAGTAGTCAACGCACAAAAGAGCAAACCTGTTCCGCCTCTCAGCTTCCATCTAATTAGTAATACTAATCTAATTCGGAGGAGAACAATAAATTAAAAGAGTCGTGTTCTTCTGTTTGCGTAATAAACTGTACCTGTTGATTAGCTTGAAGAATATTTTAGACTTTATATACGAATAAGGGCCGGCATGCTGATGATCCTTTCACGCCTCAACTGCATGCGGCGTGTGTTAGATATATAAAAATAATACAATTTTTTCGATAAAATAAATTTAGTTAGTTTACTTGAATAGTTAACAAATTTTTTTAGTTTTTTTTCAAATGTATGAGCAAGGAAATTATGAGTGCTCAAGGAACTATGATTTAGTGGTGGACAAGCATTTGATGAGCAATGTGTAAATAGACATATGATCATGTATTCGAATTGTACTTATATCAATTTTTTAAGGGATCATTATGAATAATTTTATTGCACGTCTAATAATATGTATCCTATATATGTGAATTGAACTTATTGAATCTTTTTGATGGCGTCAATGGTGTAGAGGAACCATACCTTGATATCCTACGTACCTGCGATTAACTTTAAAATTTTATGGAGCAAAACTGATCCGGTTCGGACAAGAACTCTTCACCATAAGGCATCTTTATATGATTTCTTAGAAAAGGCCTTATGAAGTTGCCCTACTCATGAACACATTGATATTTCTTTTTTAAATATTTTTCTTTTTCGTAGAGGGTATGTTAGGACAAGCCAGAAATATATATATTTATTTATGTACTATGATGTGATTATTGTTGATTGAAGTCTAAAATAACTTCAGTCTATGACAACTCATATAACAATGTTATCCAATCTAAAAGGTGATACATAATATTAGTTTACTCCCACTAAATAATATTTAAGTTATTGAACACATTATAAATTCTTAGGTAAATATCTACCCACATCATTTCTTTTAGACACTCAAATTATTATTTAACATGTATAAAAATATTCTTGATGATTGATATATTTTTCCCGTCAAATTTGTGGAGCAAACAGATCAACCAAGTGAATAATAAATTGTGGGTCCCAAGTGCTATAGATGCTAGAGACCATATTGAGACGTGTTTCGTCTAGCACCAAGAAGAGATTCATATAGGAGTTATCGGTTGGCGGTTTCAAAATGATAAAGGCTGAACAGCTAATTATTACTCCAGCTAGTTAAATGACTCTTTCATAACTATTTAAGGGGTCTTTAATAATCAGAAGTTCGTGTAGATACCAATCAATATATTAAGCTTGATCGGACTAGATCGATCAGATGGGTTAGATAACTATATCGTTCCAGATGTATTTTTATCATGATTCACGTAACTTTACCCATATTCGACATTTAATAAAGTGTTTGTGGTAGATTGTGTCTATCTAAGTTAGTTTTCATTCCTTCACTCTAATTTTCTCTATGATGCATGTCTTCTGCGTTTCTAGTAACATCTTAGCCAATATTTTTTTTTTTTTTTTTGAGAAGCATACCTATAATGACATATCCAAAGAAAAAAGAGAAAAGTCTAGCTAGAAACAAATTATTAATTTATGTGTAGGTTTTTTTTATGGGATTTATGTGCAAGATTTAATAGGAGTAATATCTGTGTCTTAATATATAGTTGGTGACTTCATATCTGAAATTGCTGTCAACTATTAATTAGAGATTCTAAAATATTATAAAAGTGGAAATGGATGCACATGCACTGAAAATCTTCTTAAATGTCTTCTTTCCTTTGGTGCAATGTCTTATAGTGATTAACAGCAACCTTCAACCCTCGGCGTTCCATTGATAGAAAGTTGGCACTGGACTCTCACAAAAGCCATGGATCTATAGGATCAATCATTCATGAAGAAGAAAAACGTGCAAGAGACAGTACTGATTGAGCAAAACCTCCATACTATTAATGCACCAGGACCACAAATGAACCAAGAAGTTCAAGTCGTATATGTAACTCTTTTTCACATTCTCCCATTAACATGTTAAGTTCTGCGGGTTGAAGACCATGAGAGTAATATTCTTACATGTATTGACTATTGAGTACATGATATCTTAACAAACTAAATATTTCTTCGAATTAATTTAATAATTTATATATTTAACTGCAATTTTAACTTCACAAAAATATTAGCACTGCTTTTTAGTGCAAAAACCAATTTTACGACAGAGAGACGAAAAGAGAGGTGACATATAGCTTAATACGATATACTGATATAGAATAAAAATCACGTGAGAGAAAAACAGAGAAGAGAGATAATAAGAAGAAATTCTCCATCTCTTACACTATTTGTACAAAAATCATGCAAAATCTATTTTATACCAAATAATATTTCTCCAAAAATATTAATTATCCGGATCGCTAGCTCTTTCTTTAGTGTAAATGTAAATTTCAAATCTCTCTACCATAATTAAAATTGACCCACATTCTTAATTTAAATTTCGCTGTTGATGATTTTTTTTTCTTAATTTCATTGATAACTTTTGTAATAGATTAAGATATGTAAAAAAGATGTAATGTTTAATTTTATCTGAAAATTTAAAAGTTCCAATCAATAATAACTAGGAAGTATATAAGACGGTTGTCGTCCGTTAAGTAATTTCTTGTTTGAGTGATAATAACTTATATATCAAATAATTATTTAAAATATGAGAAAGGGTGCGTGAGTCGTGAGATAATGTCTTGTAAAGAATCTTGAGGGCTGTGTGAGGTTGGGACTTGAATGAAGCCGAGCTATTCAAAATCATCAGAAATATGGCTATATATTATTATTATATGCTGCTTTGGACTTTCGAGGCATTATTAGTTCTACAGCAAGATTCCTACCTTCATATCATGACAAAGATTAGAAGGCTCCCCTCGTTTTCGAGTTGTTGAGTGTGTACTACAAATGAATGAGGTCTTGGTTTCTTTTGTACTGCACATATGAGCATTATTGGTGAATCCGGTTTACCTCCTCGGAGTTTGACTATAGTAATATACTATGTATTTAAAAACAATTCAAATAACATCTTTTACTTCTCACATATAATTTTTCTCGCAATCTTTTCTTTGCACTCATTTTATATTCGTTTTAAATTTTTTTTATAGAAATAATTGTAAGCTTTTTTAGTAAGCTTTTAATTGTAACTTATTTTGACTGGAAACAAAAAAACCAACTTGAATAAATAATTATTTTTTCTTAAAATTCTCTTTTTTTTTTTTTCAAAGAAGTGAAAAATGACTATTTATTGAAAAGTTCATTTCTTTTATCTTTTCTTTAGGAAAAAAAAGGTGTAAGGAATGATATAAGAATTAGGTGTAAGAAAAACTTTTTTTTTTGCACAATTAGATCATATATATTTTAATCTGTACGTTTATCGTGCCAATTTGCATGGCGTACGCGTTCTAATTAGATTGTACCGTATGCAACCAACTCTTGAACCTGTCTGTCTCACTGTCTGGCTGTCTCTCCCTCTGAGCAAACAGAAATCACCGCCATACACCATCGATCTCTCCACAATATAGCAGTTGGATGCTGTATTGGATCACAACCTCATGTTCTCCCAACCATCCCTGAGTTATAGTTCACCCTTCGCTTTCATTATTATGACCTTTTTTTCTTTTCTCTAATATCGAACACATCATTTTGGATTTTGCAAAACCTTTTTTGTCGACAGATTCTTGAATGTCATGGGAACAACAAAAGAAATTTCTTACCATATACTTACCACATTAGCCATTAGCTATATATAAATATATATTTAAAATAAGAATGTAAACGAGTCATACTTTAATTTTTTTTTTATAACGTACCTAACAAAACTGTTTAAAATGCAAGGAATATATATTTAAATGCTTAAACACTATAAAAAAATAAAGTTATATATCCAGATAAAAAAAAAAGAGTTATGTATCAGCTAGAGAATAAAATAGTTATTTAGGATAACCAATTTGTACATAATTAATCTTAAACAATTTTGATAAAAATAAAAAATAACAGTAAGAATATATGTTGTTATGAAAATATCAAAAGATAATAAATAAAATGATTTTACTGAATGTTGTCATCCAACTCTACTAATAAATAATGCATAATCATCATCTTATTTTTTTATAATTCATAAACATCTTTGAGCACATTTGAAATTTGCACAAATTCATTAATAAATGAGTTACAAAAGCATTGCTATTAGAATTGAAACTTTTTTAACGCAAGTAAATATTATGGGAATGAGTAGTAAAAAATGAATGCCCACTATATTAAAAAAATTCCAATAAAAAGTCCTCCCATATAGATCGTAATAAAAATAAAAAAAATGAAATTGAGATTTTATTAATGTATATCGTTAACCGTTTTTTCATATCATATTTGTCATCAATGTTGGCACCATAGTTGTGAAACCTGACTTGATCCGGCCGATTCAACTAGAAAACCGGTGAACTGATGAACCGGTGCCCCAACCAATCCAAGTTGCTTATTGGAACAATCTTGCTATATAATTGGACCAACTCGGTGTGACTTGGCCGATTATCCTGAAAACCAATGACCCGGTCCAATTTGAGTAAATCGGCCAGGTCATGCTTGTTCCATCTTTTTTTTAAAAAGAAGCGATGTCGTTTTGCTTTAATGGAAAAAATAAAACACAAACCCTAGCTCAACTCTAATTAGAAACACAGAGAGAGAGAGAGATGTAGAGAGCAGAATGCAAAGTCACAAACAAAGAAAGGGAGAAGGGGAACCCCAGCCCAGCCCCAGCCACAGAATGCAGAGGAAGAAGCAGGAACACCCCATTCGTGTCACTGCCAACCGTCCGCCTATTCACCGCCATCCGCCATCGCTGGTATGTGGTTTTTCTTCCCTATTGGTGCTTCCGCTATCCACTAATTGTTATTCTTTTTCTTCTCTATCTTCCATAACCCGTTTACTTTGGTGTGGTTTCCTGTTGATCCCTTTGTATTGATCTGAGTTGGTTTGATAGTTTGGGCTTGTACTATATTTGTGAGATGTGAGATATGAGATATGAATGTTGGTGGTGGTTGATTCAAATTGCAATCTTTTTTTTTTTTGTTTGTATTTTGTTTGACAACTTAGTGTGTGTTTTGTGTTTTACAAAGATTTTTTTTTTTTGTTACATTTAACTGTGCTTTTATTTTATTTTGGTTAGAGATGTTTTCTAGTCAAATACCTTCATCACAAACACCATCATCCCAAGAAGCATCTACTCAAGATTTATCTTCTAGAAAGAATAACAATAGGGGAAAAATATATCCAACTTGGTGGCATTATAAGCAACTTGTTGGGAAGAATGGAAAAGTTGTCATATTATGTCTTCATTGTGATAAGATTATTAGGGTAGGTGGCACTAATCGATTCAAGAGTTATTTGGGTGGAGAAAAAGAACAAGTTGAAATATGTAAGAAGGTGTTAATAGATATTAAATATCAAATGAAGCAAAGTATTAATAAATGTAGGAGCGAAAAAAGAAAAGTGCAACAAGATTATGGAGAAAGTAATGCATGCAATGAAGAACATGTAGGAATGGGTGACAATGAACTGAATGAAGTGCAAGAACTGAATAAGATGTTTAATCCATCAAGGCTTGCATCTTTTGCATCTCAAAAAGGAAAAAGAGTCACTAAAATAGGCTCTTATTTTAGTCCTAGAACAATGCCTAGAACTCAGTTGACCTTAAAAAGTGTGTTACAAAGTAAAGAAGTGATGGAGAAGTAAGATATTGCTATAGCAAAGTGGATGATTGATGCTTCTGTGCCATTTAATGCACTTAATTCAGCCTATTATCAACCTATGATTGATGCTATTGCTAGCATGGGTGCAAGGTATAAAGGGCCAAACTTTTATAGAGTTTATGGTTATTTGTTAAATATGTTGATTAAAAATGTGAAAAAAAATGATTGAGGGTTATCACGAAATTTGGAAGCAAACTAGATGTACTATCATGGTAGATGGATGGACTGATCGTTGTAGGCGAACTTTGATTAATTTTTTGGTTTATTTTCCTAAAGGGATTATTTTCCTAAACTCAGTTGATGCCTCCCATGCTTCAAAAATTGAAGATTTATTATATAAGCTTTTTAGAGATGTGTGTTATATGTTGGCCCTGAAAATGTTGTTTATATAGTGACTAATAATGCTACAAATTATGTTGCTGCTGGGAGGTTTTTGAAGGCTAAGTTTCCTAAACTATACTGGTCACTATGTGCTACTCATCGTGTCAATTTGATATGGCAGGATATTGGGAAGTTGGAGAAAGTAAGTGAGATTGTGTCACATGCTTCAAAGATTACCAAATACATATATAATCATTGGCATCCATAATATTTGATGAGAAAGCATATAAGTGGAAGAGAAATACTTCGCCCAGCTCCAACTCGCTTTGCCACTATCTTCATTGCATTGCAAAGTATTTTGGCTCGAAAGGATATATTAAGAGCCATGGTAACTTCTAGAGAATGGACAAGCTCAACTTATGCCAAAGAAGCCAAGGCTAAAAAATTTGTGGATCAAGTTTTGGATTCTAATTTTTGGAAATAGTGTACTGATATTATTAAACTTACTGAGCTACTTGTTTATGTGTTGCATATTGTTGATGGTGAAGATGAGTCTACCATGGGTTTTCTTTATCAAGCTATCTATAAAGCTAGAGAAGAGATGGTGAGGAGATTTCAAAAAAAAAAAAAAAAAAGAAGGTGGAGTATTACTTGAAAATCTTAGATAATTGTTGGGATTCGTAGTTTTGCAAAAATCTTTATGCTATTGGTTGTTGATTAGATTCAATTTGTCGATTCAATTTTGAAGAATTTGAAAAGCAGAATGCCACAACATTTGGCCTTCTTGATGTCATTGAGAGGTATATCTATATAGATCCTGATTTGCAAATTAAGTTGACAAGTGAGATGAGAATCTTCAAAAATGCTGAATAAGATTTTGGGAGGCAGCCGACTATGCATGAACAAAATACAGTGATGTCAGAATTCAGGAGTTGGTATCTATCATTTATTCTTTAATTGCAATCCCTATTATTGTTAGATAACATCCATATTAATTTATTATATTATATGTAATATTCTAGATCAATGGTGGAAATCTTATGGATATAATATAAAATAGTTTAATAACATTCAATTAAATTATTTTAGTATTTTTTTTTTCATTTTTGGGTGAAATTTTAGTATTTCCTTTATCATTACCGGGTTAACACATAAAACCCGCAACATCTAGAAATACGGTGTAATATGATAATTGTTTAAAAATTTGATTTTTTTTTTTATTTCCCTGTTTGCAGGCAATTGTCAACACTCAACAGGAAATACATGTGATTTTCAACTATGTGATTATCACAATTTGATACTCCTTTTATTTTAATATATTTATTAATTTTAATATTTAAATATATTAATTTTTAAATATATTATTTTAATTAAACTGATAAATATATTAAAATAGAGGAAGTAGAATTAACAACTAACTTTATTGTTCGGTAGGACTCCCACTAAAATTCTGTCAAACGAGACAAAGCTAAGAACTCTTTCCAACTGGGCATAGCAATTTGGCGTTAAACCATAGGTTCTCCCTTCTCAACAACACTAATCAATAAAACTCTGACAAGGTCTGCAAAATTTATTACGACTACTTCAAAAGTAGCTCGAAAATGATCTGTATTAGTCTCTATAATAAAACAGAATTAGAAACAGAACAAACAAAAAGAACAACTACTCCATTTTTTCCGCGTTAAATTTATCAGAACCGCATTTTTCAGCCGGCCGGCCGGCAGTACCACCATGCTTTTCTACCTGTACGTCACTGTTCCTATGCGGTAAAAGCAAAGTTCTACCTCTACCATATTCCAAAATTTTTTATATTGATTATTATTATTACTACATAGAATTAACCCTCTCCCTCAATTTATATATATAACAATTGTTATTTACAGCCTGCTATGCTATGTGTATACAGGGACAGTGTATACATCAAATTAAAACAAAAATAACTTCTTTAAAATTGCGAAATTCTCTCCATGGCTCTCTCCAATCACATGATGGAACAAGCATTGGGATTCTCATCGCTGAACATCTGCGGAGGAGGATAATGAGGATGCAAGTAATAAGGGGGTGGCTCTACGGGGTACCCTTGGTTCGCATAGCCATTATGCTCTCCATAACCGTAAGCATACCCTTGATTTGGGTACCCTGGACCCGGTGGGTGAACCTCCATTGCATAGCTGGTGCTGCTTTGACCAGGATCGTACCAATACATCGGAGGAGGTGGGTATCCGTATCCGTAGTGCTCCATTTTGTTAACCTCTACCGCCTTGGCTCCACCCTCCTCCGCCTTCTTGGCACCGCCTCCTCCGCCACCCTCTTTTTTATCATCACCGCCACCACCTTGCTTATTTTCTTTCTTTTCTCCTCCTTCTTTGTCTTTTTTGTCATCTTCTTTCTTGGGCGGGACCACCTCCACGTTCCGCTTCAGCTTCTCGTTTAGGTACGGCACCATTTCCTTTACCTCCATGGTTCCCTTCACCGTCACCAAATCCTTTCCTCCCTCAATGTTCACCGATTCAACTCCTGCTCAACACGTCACAAAACCATGTTAGCCACTTTAACCACCACCTTAATTAATTAATAATTAATACTAATTAATTAAAATGCTAGTACGATTTTATTTTATTCAGACGTGTGGGCTCCAATATCGTATCACACGGCCACCGGGCATCAACTTTATAAAATTAAGGTTTTAATTAAGTAAAATAGTTGTAAATTAAGTATAGATACTTGGAGGATTAAAAAATTTAGGTCAATATTGGGGTATAGCTAACCTTTGATCTTGAGGATAATCTTGCGAATTTTCTGAATGCAACCGTCACAGTGCAACCTGATCTTCAACACCACCGTACTCTAAACCAAAGCACAAATAAATTAATTAATAGTTAAAATCAAGCGAAATTCAGAAACAAAGCCCTGTCCGTGTGGATGAACGAGTCACGCTAATCAACACGGTCATCACGGAAACAATACGAGTCCAGCTACGACTCGCTTTTCAATTGCGATGAAATTTGCGCTCTGTTTCTTGACTGCTGACCGTATTGACTAAGGTGAGGAAATTAAATTAAATTAATTTATATTTACCTCTTTGGGCTTTTTTTCTTCGGGCTTTTTGTCCTCGGGCTTTTTCTCTTCGGGCTTCTTCTCTGTTGGTTTGTCGCCGGCGGCGTCTTTCTTGGGCTGAGGGGAAAGGAGCTCAACTTTCTTCTTGGTTTTGTTGGCCAGTTTGTCTCGAACGGTGGCAGGGTCCACTTTTCCGATGACGGTTAGTTTGTTAGCGGAGATGTCGGCCTTAACGTCCTCCACACCTGAAATCCACAACAACCAACCCCGTCAATTAGGGCCTAAGGAGTTTTGATAATTTAGAAGAGGGAAAAATCTAAATCAATATGAATCAGGGATCTGAGGGAGTGAGTCGGTGAGTAGTTACGTACCGTCGATGTGGCGAACGGCGCGTTTGATCTTCTTAACGCATCCCTCGCAATGCATTTCCAGCTTCAAAACGACAGGGGAGGGACCGTCGTTTTTCTTCGCTTCTCCTCCTCCCTCGGGCTTCTTCTCTGCCTCATTCTTCGCCTGCTCTGTTTGCTGCCAAAAACAAAACGAGCCAGTAAGAGGGAGCAGAATATGAAATTGATTGAATTTGAATCTCGAAACTTTTGAGATGTGCTGAAAAGTGGGGATTACTGTGATGGAGTGAGGAATCTGGTGTTTAAGTGAAAACAAGAAATGGAATTGAAACTAACCTCTCCCATGTGGCACACTATTAGGGGTGGTTTTTTTAAAAGGTTGGGAACTAAGAAATAGGAATTGCTTTTGATGGTTGTTAATTTTGAAGAGTGGAATCTGAAAAAGCAGGCAACGGCACCAATATATATATAAAGAGAGGGGGTCAAGGGAGTGAGGATGGGTAGGCAGGTTAGTGGTTACGTCAGAGTTGGATCATGAATCACGAACATGGATGGGTTATGTATGTGTGTGCATAGCATACATAATGATATTGATGTGGCATGGATTTTTTATTTTTTATTTTTTGTTTGGAGGAATGTACGATGTCAATGTTTTGAGAAACCACACGAGGAGCATGTGCACGTGCGTTGGAAGGTCTGTGCGTGTGTGGTGCTGCCGCAGGGTTAGACTTAAGGCTGTCGAGAAACGACGCCATCGTGACTTTGAACGCAGCGGACCCCGACTTCGCAGCGAAGTGACCGATTTGCCCTTGGCTTTCAGGCATAATTGCAACACAAGTGAAGCCAGTGGCCCTTGAACGCCCGTAGAATCCGGCGAAAAACGGAATGGTAGGATGAATTATATCCGTTACCGTTGGGTTGAGAATTGGGACGCATGGTTTGAGAAAAACCAGGGGAGTAAAAGACCAGGAACATCTAGTAAATTCCGCAGCACACGACAACATGACACCTAAGAATTGTTCACCGGTAACTGTAACAGGACTTCAGTTTACTCGAATTTTAATAACTTGCAGTTAAAGAAAGCATGTGCACCTTACCAGTTATGTGAGTCTTATGTTATTTCATTTTCTTGTAACTGTACCCACGTGTTCATATCCCAATTTGCCCACTCCTCCTGATGAGTCCTATCCCTTTGATATGTCAAAAGAACATTCGGCCATTTCTGCCCCCATAATTCTCCAAGTGCTAATGTATCCCCTCGTGTGACGCAGCTGACACTCTTGAATTATGGTAAATCAACAATAATATTATAACTAACCGTCAAATTTACCAAGCGAAATAAGCCATTAGGACAAATGAATTGGCAGTGACCCATTTAACTAGTAACAAGTGGATGTTGCTGATCACCTAGGTTGAATTCGAGTTTGAGTTGACTTAGTATGTGTAATTGGAGATGCGTCTCACTCAAATGTAAGTATGTTTGGAGCTTGATCGTATAGGAATCTTACTTCTAGCATGTTTGGTTTCGTTTAGAACTACAAAATTATGGTCCGCCCAAATGTTGTAAGTGCCTCTTTGATTACCCTTGGAATGCTCAATGGTGTTAAAATAAATTGATTTATATAGAAGTTACTGTGTTTGGTTACATTTTTGCTTTTGGAAGAAGCGATATGTGGTGAATAGAATCAATTTTAGGCAAAACTATTTATTCTAGCTTTTCTTTTTGCATTGTAGAAAAATACAAACACAATTATTAGAGAAATAAGATTCTCTAAAGTGAGTGCCCTTATAAAGTAAAATAGTGAAACATAATAAAAATTATTGATCCAAGAATGATTAATTTTTTACTTTTTTATTTTATAAGGATACTTACTTTAAAATATCAAAATTCCTATTTTAATAATCATTTTTTAATGGTAATTTTACTTTATCATTTTAAACAAAAACACTTCTTCTAAGCTCACTTTTTGAACATAATTCCTAAATATAAATCAATTATTTCAAAACCTATTTTTTTAAAATCATTTTTTTCGACTTCAATTATTTTAAAAGCAATTTTAACAAAATATAAACCAAACGGACCTTAAAAATGAAGTTTTTGCTGGTGTTTTTTTTAGGTTTCCAAATGAAAATCCAAACATATTATTGGTCACAAACAAGCATTTGGGCTTTGATCATTAAAAAAACTTTGGGTTAGTACTTTTTTGTTAAAAAAACTCAAATATTTTAAAGTGTAGTATTGTTAAAAGTACTTATAGAAGCATATAAAATATTACTACCTTCAGTCTATTTTATTTGTCATATTGAGTTAGAATTTTTAGTCTATTCATAAAAGCATGTTTGGTTTATTAAGGTGTTTCATAATCATTGGTTGGGAAAAACTCCCAATCAAACTAATGATTAAGGGACATCTTAGTGCATCCCTTAAAATAAGTCTTATAATTAAATACAAATAACACTACTCGAGGATAATAGGCAACATCCCAAAGCCAGTAAAAGTGAGCTAGTGATAAGAAGTTTGGATAATATATATAAAATTATAGTTTCAAACCTTAATACTACCGATATATATTAAGAAAAAAAAAAAAAAAGAAGAAAGCATCCCATCTTGTTAACTATCCTAGACCTAGCTAAAATCGAACTACTTGTAGAGTGTTTGTTTGTATTTATTTTTCTTTGTAAAATTCTATATTGTAAGTTGAGCAATAATTTTTTTATAATTTTTGTGTAAATTATAATTTAGAGTTACAAACAAAATTCAAACTCACTATTATATATTGTTTGATATGAATAGCAAGGGCCAGATTTTTTTTTTGGTCTAACCACTAGTACCGAAATCATTAGTCCGTTTCAAGTCGGGTTAGTCAAGCTACTCCAGTACTAATTTTTTTTCCATTCACAATACTTGAACATGAAACTTTGTTTAAGAACAATAAATATTGAACCATTTGAATCAAATAAGCTTTAGTATCAAAGTTTGTTTTTTTCATAAATTTAATTGTAATATATTGTCAATCTAAAAATATTTTACATAGACATTTAATCATATATTATTATATCAGTAAGGTGTTTAATTCTCACATCCACTATCTTAAAAGTCTCATATATAATAACATGTGATTGATTAACAAAGTAAACCTTTTTTTGACTGATAATATATCAAAATTAATCTCTTTTTTTTCTATTATACTACCTTTTATTTTTACCATTAATTAACCAATGCTAACATAAGGTTATACACTTGAGCACCTTATCCTTTCATGTGTATTAAATGTTCTTAAAATTGAGACGTGTGTATTTATATGTTAACCTTACGTGTATAGATGAAGGCCGCAACTGAGTTTAATTTATTTTTCAGAGTTTTGTTTCAAAGTAGTTAAATTCACGTTTTACTTACCAGCTATCAACGATCGACGTTGAGAACATTTGTACGTTTCCCATTTTGAGAAAGACATACACTATCTTCATAGTCAGTGACGTCTTGGTAATCAATTCTTCGAGTGTATCGATGGCCTCCAAGCCCTCGCAGCGTGATATTCCTGACTCCGCGTGAGATGGGCGTATATATACAACACCTACAACACCTTGAAATGCTGAAATTTTTCAAAAGCATGAGCTACACCTAAAGGACCACTTAGCTAGGTTCCAATTGAGATCGTCAATTTCTGGGGCAGGCTCGTCCAATTCTTGAATGTCACATGTCATCTCCATAACGCAATTTTTGTGTGTATTGTGGCTTTGAGACAATTACATATCAGCCATACGCTAGTCAGTAGAAGGGACGTGAAATTATCTTCCGCCGTTACGTTTTTATATGGAATGATTAGGACAATCAGCGTACCAATTTCGTGCCAAATTCATACTCTGCAATAATGATCATATCAATTAGATCAAGCCACGGACATGAAAAAATCTATTGACAACCTATAGCTTTGTGTTTGATATTTTTAACCTCGTACAGAATACTCTACCCTCCATATATAACTAATTAGCCTATTAGCCATAGTATGAAAGGCAAGGTTCACGTGCAATATCGAGAATTTAGAATTTGGATTTGACTTAATCATGACGCCTAAGACATTGGTGAGCTTAGCATATATCTTAGTTCCAATTGTAAACGCCCACTAATTACTCCACTTTCAAGATTTTGATTATCACATGAGGAAACTTAGGAAGATGACAAATTCCGATGCCCATATATAGTAGTCATTCTATTGTGATAACGAAAGGTGCTATTTTTTCCAGGGTAATCACGGACATGCCTATTTAACAAATTAATATTGCATCTCTTGATGGAGATATTTTTGGTGAATTGTGTTCAAATAACATTTGATAAGATTAAGTGATTTAATATTTATTCTTCTTGAGAGTAAAATTTTACTTTTAAGTTTTGTGGGTTAAAAAAATTAATATTTGAAGAATTTCAACTCAAATTGAGTTAGAATTAATTGAAATCAGTAAATTTTGAATACTAAGCTTTTTCTTCAAAAGTAAAAGTGTATTGCCTAATTATTAATGAAGGATTTTTATCTAAATTAATGAATACTATATAATTTAATTACTAAAATCTAGTTAAAAAGGTTCGAAGAAAAAATGTCTACACCTCGAAACTTAAAGAATGGAACAAGATTACTAAGAGCAACACTACAGAATATAATGGACCCAGATGGTCGGATAAAACACAACGAGACTTGTGGCTTTCCGGGGAGGTCATGTGTCACGCACGAGATGATGGAGGACGATTGAAATTTGTCTAGAAAAGGAGTTAGCAGAATTGGACATGAGTTTGGAGAGACCCACCAAGCATGTGTCATGAATTTCTGAACGGCAATAGACCAAACGACACTTCGAGCAAACCGCGTTGAACATGTCCACAGTGATTGAGATGCACACAAACACACAGGACTCTTTACTATCGGATTCTCTCTGCCTTGCATGCAACAAAAATGTGTAACAGGCGTCAATTTCTTTGGTCCTGTGGACGCGTGACATCCATTCCTCTTGTGTGGCATGGTGCATGCCTTGGACGGTTAACATATATCATAAAATATAACGTATAGATGTTTCCCTAATTTTAAATTGTGAAATCCCTCTTGAACCCTCTTGAGCTAGCCGGAAGCGATAGAGATATTTACTGTTTACAGAACTAATTATTTTTTTTGAATAAACTTCCAAAATGATTCCTATCAAATTTTATATCAGATAGATTAGTTACTAATAAAAATAAATTGATAAATTAGTCCTTAATTTTTCATAAATCAGATAATTTAGTCTCTCCATCAAATCACTTTATTAAACACTATAAGGGACTAAATTATTCGATTTTTAAAAAATTAGAAACCAATTTATAAATTTATTTTTGTTAGGGACTAATTTATCTGATGTAAAAATCGAAAGGGACCATTTTGGAGTTTACTCTTATTTCTTTATAATGCATTCGAATTAAACGATGCTCCTTGCAGCTCATGTTATGCTGTAACTCATGGTAGGAGTCACTGTTTTCTATTTTCTTTATTTCCTGGAATGCTATACACACCCATCCATGCCAAACGTATCACACCATGTGTTCCCATGTCCCATCCAAATGCATTTTTTTTTTCGGTTTGCTAATCTAATTTGAGTGTGGCTTACACATTTTCATTTGCATTTCACTGCATCTCTTGCAAAATAACTGGTTCAATACATCTGTTTCTGTTCAACAAGCAATCACTTCAATTTACCTCTATTAGCTCAACTATATATTTCCATTGTTCTTATGGAAAAATATCAATAAAATAATAGTACTAGCACCAATAACAAATATGTTAGCTAGAGTAAGAAAATATAAAATTTGGAACGAATCATATAACTGACAATTATATAAAAAAGCTAATCCAAAGAAAATAATTTTTGCAAAGACATCACTTAATCTTAATGTTCAGGCGATCGAATAAGAATTATTTCCATTAAAATATATAAAAATACTTAGTAATCTTATCAAAAATATTATATGGAAAGTGATACAATTGTTTCATTTTTTTTTTTGACAAAAACTATAATTTCATCCTTGAAATTTTAGGGTGTAACAAATTCATCTCTATAATAAAAAATACATACAATTTTGATTATTCAATTTAACCATATTATAACGAAACATATACAACTTGCTTCCCGAAGTTGACAGGATTGGCCCCCCAGAGGGACTAATTTATTTTAATGTGATTAAATTCAGAAACTAAATTGTATATATTTTCTATTTCAAAAATGAATTTGATAGCTTTTTAAAGACAAAATTGCAGGTGTTTTTTTTTTCTTATAGGTTTTTTTCCCAATTTTTGGTCTGTACATAATTTTTTTTTGTCAATGGTTTTGCATCTGCATGCTTGGACTTATAAGGAACTACATATCGGGCCTACTACATTATCGAGACGAGTGAATGAGGAATTTGAGGCCCAACTTACATGTGAGCCCAAAAGGCCCACTAACATCCGAACCCTTATCCAACGGCGCGAGGGAGCGAGCGAGAGTGCGTGCGTGTGCGTGCTTTCTCTTCCACCAGCCTTCTCCGCCATGCCCGCAACTCCATTTTCTAGCTCGTACCTCATCCTTCAGCCACGCCTCAATTCCTACTTCAACCCTATCTTCCGTTCCCTCACTTACCAGCTCTCTTCTTCGCCTCTCGCTCTCAATGGCAGCAAGCTCTCCGCCACCAGACTCCACTCTTCTGTCTCTCCGGCGGCGGAAACCGAGTCTCCCAGCGGCGGCGGCGGCAGGTCCGGGGCGTTATCTCCCGGTCCTGTAGTCACCGGTGACGTGCAGAAGATCGACGTGAACCCTCCCAAAGGCACGCGCGATTTCCCGCCCGAGGACATGCGCTTGCGCAACTGGCTCTTCAACCATTTCAAAGAGGTGCGCGTGTGATTTGCGCTTAGGTTATATGTAAAAAGCTTCAATGCTATGCTATGCCTATGCATGATTCGGTTTGATTCTAGTGTTTTGGATGTTTCTTAGAATCTTAGTTAATGGATTTTTTTTGTGGCGTTGTTATGAGGATTAGGTTTCGCGGCTGTATGGATTTGAGGAAGTTGATTTTCCGGTGCTTGAGTCGGAGGCATTGTTCACTAGGAAAGCAGGGGAGGAGATTAAGGACCAGGTAACTCTTTCGCTTTAGGTATGTGTGAACTGTGAAGCATTGGATGTATGATTGATGATTGTGTGAGTGTGAGAGAGGCAGCAATGGTCTTCCTGTGGTGCTTTGGCTTGTGCTTTGATTGCTATTGTGGCATGCAAACAGCATGCTTGTAATGTGGTTAGAAAATATCTTTTGTGAAGAAAAGTAAATTATATTAAAAGAGAAGAGAAGGAAAGTGGACCAAGGAGTTTTGGTAGAATATGAAAATATATGCATTTCAATTGTGCAGCTTTACTGTTTCGAAGACCGGGGTAATCGTCGTGTTGCATTGAGGCCAGAACTTACTCCTTCTTTGGCAAGGCTGGTGATACAGAAAGGGTAAAATTCATCTTGATGTGATAATATTGGGATTTCCTATGTTTGCAGTTTTGATGTCAAGTCTATGCACGAAAAATTACAGTTTGACCTGTATAGCTACTGAGGATCTTTGTATGTGGATGGCAAATTCTCATTTTTATATTTGTCCTTTTTCTTCCCAGGAAGTCTGTGTCACTACCATTGAAGTGGTTCACTGTTGGACAATGCTGGCGGTATGAGAGAATGACAAGGGGGCGCCGTCGTGAGCATTACCAGTGGAACATGGACATCATTGGTGTTCCTGGTGTTATGGTATGTGCTGCCTGCTATGCACATTTGATCCCGAAAGCATGGAACTGTGTCACGAAATAATGAAATTGTCTGAATGTTCCTTGTAATAAAGTTGTGAGATGCGTTTTTTTGTTATTTATATTATCTATTTGACATGTTCCTTGGGTGATTTTTCATGGTTGGTTCACATGATGTACATTATAATAATTTTGAATGATGGTGCTAATGATATTATTGAATGCATTGGAGGGTGAACTTTTGTATGCATTTTGTCACCATGCTTTCTTTTTATATTGTAGGCCGAAGCGGAGCTGATAGCTTCTATTGTCACTTTATTCAAGCGAATAGGAATTACAGAATCAGATGTTGGATTTAAAGTTTCCAGCCGAAAGGTTCAGATTTTATTTTCCCTGTACTGTATGAATGATGGACCTAGTTTCCTTCCATAGTTCTGCTTGTATTGTACCTTTCCTTCTTTTCAACTTTTATGCTGCTTTTTCTAGTTGGTGTTTTTGGCTTTGTTAAGATATAAAATCATTCATGTGACTCTACCCAATAGTTTAAGCTTTTGGGAGAGATGGTTCATGCAATGGTATCAGAACCTCTATAACTAAGAGGTCTAGAGTTCGATCCTTGTTTGTCCCCATTTCTAAATAAAAGTTAAATTTCAGCACAAGGTAGGGTGGGCCTATCCAAAATCCGCGTTTCAAATCCAAAGAGGCTCTTGCATGAGGGGGCGTGTTAAGATACAAAACCATTCATGTACCTCTACCTAACAGTTTATGGTTTTGGGAGAGATGGTTCATTATAGGCTTCAATTTAGAAACATGAATGTTAATACATTAACTTGTTAAGGTGGATGATATATTAATTGATGTAATAGAAAAATCTATCTATATATTGTGGATTTGCGATTGAAAAGTCATGGAAATGTAAATTTCTTGGATGTGTGTTAAGGGCAGTTCGAACATGATGTATTATTGAAGCTTTGTTAAATTGACTTGGCTTTGTTTATTAAGACTTAGGAGTATAATAGATGTATACCCTATACTTCTGTACCACATTACAATGCAAGCCCTTGCTGTCATTATTAAGGATTCTTTTTGGTGTACGCTTTCCTTCTATTCTAGTAATCACGAGATTAAGTTAGAATATGTTGTGAATTGTCATCGTTGTGTTAACGTTAGTTTCTTCATGTAGTTTGTTTCACCTTTGTAGGTAATCACAGTCTGCAATAAAAAGTGTTTAGTTCTTACATTTTTACATATTCATGTGACTCTAGGTATTGCTTTGGTTTTATGATTGCCTTGCACTCTGTTGTTTATCTCCTTGATTTGCAGGTTCTACAGGAAGTATTGAAGTGTTATTCCATACCTGAAAATTTATTTGGCAAGGTCTGCGTCATTATTGACAAAGTGAGTTATGCATATTGTTGCTATTTTGTTTTATTTTATTTTTCTAATTATTTGATGGTATTGAGATTCCTGATCATTATTTGTTCTTGAGAAACAAATGGGGTGAAGGGGATCATTATAGCTTGTATTTGTTCTTATAGTTTGTGAATAACAAGCAACATAATGTGATATTAATTGGAATGATCTAAGATGATTGTGGTTCACCCTTTTCTTGGCTGCTTCTAGAGGTAAAGAACATTATCTAAGAATAGATTCACTATGCAAAAGGAGATTACAAGTGCATAGGTTTATGTAGAACCGAATGGCTGAAGCCAACATCAAAGTCACCAAATTTCTATAACCGGGCCTTCCTTTTATTGATAAATCGTATTCTTCATCACCAAACACAATTCATAAGGAATACACAAATTCAATGCTGATACACCAGAAACTTGTACGATATTAAATTCTTTCCAAATATGAATTTGAGAAAAATCTCACCTTGTCTGAACAAGTTGTTTTCTCTTAAATTAATCGCCAAGAGATATAATCATTTTGTTGTGGACTATCTACCAGCAGACCACCCGTCAAACTTTTTTGTTTTGACGAACTGTGTTGCATAAACTATGTTTGCAGAATGTAGAGTGAAATAGCCATTCCTCTTCTCATCGCTTTTGTCAAGAGTTGCTACATGATTTATCTCCAACCCACAATCTCAAGAA
This sequence comes from Pterocarpus santalinus, assembly GCA_031439595.1. Taxonomy (NCBI): domain Eukaryota; kingdom Viridiplantae; phylum Streptophyta; class Magnoliopsida; order Fabales; family Fabaceae; genus Pterocarpus; species Pterocarpus santalinus. Next base: position 69,883,755 of record CM062532.1, read on the forward strand.
ACATAACAGCTCACTCTATCATGGGCCAGCTATCATGAGAGTCGTAAACAGACTAATGCAAAGATATTTACCCTAACAAAACCAACGGTTAAATACCAAGATCTTGAAAAAAGAAGAAGAAGAGAAAGAGAGAAATGGAAAACAATGGTAGATTAGTATATATGTGCCCGGTGTGTAACATATATTACTCCCTGGAGTATCATTACAAAGTTGTAACTAGGATATGAATGAAGTCACCTGTAGTAATATTCTTGAAGTCGCTTGACATTTGAATCCATTAGATTGTGATGCTCAAAGTGTCTTATAGAAAATATAATTTTAAGAAATTCTGGGATGGGAAGCCTGATATTGGATATTAAAGTTTTATGCTGGAATAAAATGTACCAGAAACTAGTTAATATTCCCACAAAACATAAGGTCTCATGAGAATTAATTTATCTTAGGTCTGAGAAACTAATTCTGGAATAGCTTTTTGCCTTATGAAAGCTGTCCCACGACATACTAATAAAAATATCAAGTTTGCAACCACTTCCACCACCTTCACTATTACCGCATCAGTCATTGTTGTTGATGTCACAACTGCTATCACAATTAACATCATGAAAGCCTCTGCTTCCACCACCCTTGCCATCTCTATCTCCATAACTATCACAACTACTATGGCATTCTCACTGCACCCGATATCTTGTGCAGGTAACTTTTTATCATCAATATTTTAATGCAGATTTTCTTAATCATGATTTTTTGGTCTAAGCTGTCCTACGGAGTGGGTATCCTTTGTTTGTTCTTTTTGGATCCATATGATTTTACCTACTTTTAATTCACCTCTATCTTGCGGCGACTGTTTTCCTTGTCTACTATAGATAATGTACAATCTTGATGTTAAAGCAACTTGTTTTTAAGTTAAAAAAATTCATTATTTTTTATTTTGTATAGATTGAGAAAATTCCAGTTGACGAGGTAAAGAAAGAGTTGAAGGCTGCTGGTGTATCACAAGAGGCTGTCCAGGAGCTATTGCAAGTCCTTTCTGTAAAGTCATTGACAGAGTTGGAAGGTGTAACTTTTGGAGTTAATTTATTCTAAAATTTTCTAATAGTATGACAAATTTCCTGAAAATTGTATATTTTGTAGTCAATGCTAGCTTTGTGCTTGAGAGCATGTTTCTGAATTTTAGAATCTAGGTGCGAGCCTTTGATGCTCAATATATCATTTCCCTGGTCATGGCATTTACTCAATTAAAAATCATTCTTGCTCTTAGAGAATGTCTTTCATTTGTTTCTTTTTCCAGTGGAACCTTCATTTTCCCAGAATATCCTGGATGAGACTTTGGAAACTTGGTTAGCTTGATAGAGTCTCCTGGAGTTTGACTTCATTTCTTATTATTATTGATGTGCTACTTTGTATCATTTATGCTTCTACCTAGGTTTTCTTTTTATTCTTCCTCCTTTGTCTCTCTTTTTTTTCTTTTTTTTTGGTTGCAACTCATATCTCTCTTGTTAGATTAAATAAATTCTAGTTGATTTGCCTTTTTCTTGAAGCCATAAAGTTCACTGGTATGAAATCTAAATTTGGTTGTACTCAGAGAGACTTGGAAGCAGTGGAGAAGCAGTTGCTGATCTGAAACAGCTATTCTCAATTGCTGAAAAGTTTGGTTACTCTGAATGGATTCAATTTGATGCATCAGTTGTTCGTGGCCTTGCTTACTACACTGGCATTGTATTTGAGGTTAGATTTTATTGATGGTTAATACTAATTAGATGTTACTGTCTACATAATATGGATACTTGGATTATTAATGACCTTCTTGGACTAAATTCTTGTGTGTATATTGCCTCTCTGATGCATAAATATGGTTCATTCAAATGTTGAGAGGTTTCTTAGGGCTTATGTTTTAAAATTTATACTCTTCTGATATAGTGGCTTTGTACACATGCATAATTGAGTTTGGCAAATAAAGGCTGCAATTCATGATAAAACCATATTCTTGGTTTAAAGAATTTTTTTCATTGGCTTGAAGACATTAAAAGAATGCTTTTGAGTTCTTCCTGACATACTATTAAATTCATATCTACTCATCTGGCATGGAGGCAAAGAGCATGATATTTGCAAATTCATGGAGCAAGTCGCTATAGCATGTAAGATCCTTAGTGATACCATTATTTTATGATATCCAAGAAGATAAAATGCATATATGGAATCCTATCCTTGCACTCTGTATTTTTTTTTCCTGTTAATGATTTCTTTATTTTATATTAAAAAAAAAAAAAGAGAGAACAAAACAGTTATGTTTCTAATGGTTGCAGGTGTGCCAAAGTTTTACTGGCTATGTTTTGCTACAATGAAGTTGCATTTTTCACTATGCTTTCTGGTTACACATTAACAAAAAGTGATGGTTTTGTTGATTGCAATAGTTCTTATTGTTGTGTTCATTTGTAGCTATGGTACAAATTGGCTGTTTTATCTTCCATCTTTCAAATGATTAAATTCTTCAGTAGGGTTTTGACCGAGAAGGAAAGCTGCGAGCTATCTGTGGTGGTGGCCGTTATGATCATTTGTTCTCAACTTTGGGTGCTGATGACATTGCTGCTTGTGGCTTTGGATTTGGTGATGCAGTAATAGTGGAAGTAAGTCTATAACTTTCAAGTAGTAAGAGAAATGGGAAACCACCATGTTGTGCACAATAAACCCTCTTGTGCTTTTTTATGAATTCCTTGCTGCCTCACTCAGACCCTCAGTGACACTTTCTTTTTAAGTTTAGGACTAGGTGCAGGAAGCAAATTATGAGAAACTGTGTAATTTATTATCTACGGTTCTCTAGAAAGCCATATCTTTTGATGTGACGTAATTGCTTTAAAAGCTCTGACAGCAATGATATTCTGTTTCTGATTCTAAGTTGCACAACTTGTAGTGATGTGGGTTTGTGCAGAGAATTTCGAGTAGTTTCTGCAGCATGCTAGAGGTTTTGGGAGCAAAGAAGATAAGATATTTTAAAGAAGGCCATTCGTGTAAAATATTGATGTGTTGTGGATTGGTTAGAACTTAGAATACAATGTTCAACTAGAAATCCATGCTTTTGCAGCTTCAGTGCGACAGAAATTCCTTTGGATCTTTATGGTGCTGAGAGAACAACAAAGAATCTTTGTAAATTCTTTTACTAGATACTGTTACTTTGTTATCTAATCTTGATAGGAGGTCTTGGGAATCTTGACTCAAGATTTTTTTCTTAAAGTTCGTTGATTTGCTTTCTCATTTCTTATACAGAGAGTAGTTCCTTTTTGAAAACCCTCTTTGGAGATGCCTTTATGGCAGTGTGCTATGTATGTTGTTCTTTGATGTTTTTGACTTTGTCTATGTGTAATCTGTCTCTTTTCTCTTTTATCATGCTGTAATGAGAAGATTTTCACTTAAACTTAGTGATACTCTTTTTTCTTTTTTTCTTCTTTTTTTTTTTTAATATCATAAATAGCACCCGAAGCATTCATCCATTTTTTCCACTCAGCTTGAATCCTATGGTTTACATCTCTCTTTATTTCTCCATCATTTTGTATGATGGACCCAAAATAAAAAACTATGCTTCCATTGAAGATTTACTTCTTTCACTTTTAGTTAAAGATAATAGTACTTCATCCAAAATCATGTTATTCATCATCCTTTTCCCTATCTTTTTTTAGTTTCCATTTCATATAAGAGACTTTCATCGGTAGTTAAAGGTAGTATGCATCTATTAAGATGCTTCAGTCTATGCAGGAAATCCCTTCCTTATGTGCAGTACAATTATGAGGGCACTCTAATATCTAGCTTATTGCTTTATAGTCACTAATGCTGATTTTCTTTGTTAATGCTGATCTCTGCTGTGAATTGATATTGTTAATTTTAGCCTCAGTACTTTTGTTTATTCCTATTTCTCCTTTTTAAACTATTCTTGACCTGTTTTTTCTTTTTAACAGTTGCTCAGAGAGAAGGGTCTGCTACCAGAGCTCAGCTTGCAATTGGATTACATTGTGTGTGCCTTGGATGAAGATCTTCAAGGTGCTGCTGCTATGGTTGCTAATGATCTAAGAGAAAAGGGACAGAGTGTTGACTTGGTTTTGGAAAGCAAACCACTTAAGTGGTATAAACTTCATGCCTTATTTTTCTCCTTTCCTTTTATTAAAGCATACTTGCATGTTATAAAGTCTTCTGATATGAGATATAATTCTTCCTATTTATTCCTCCACCTTCTAGGGTTTTTAAGCGAGCAGCCCGAACAAATGCTCAGCGGCTGGTATTAGTGGGGAGTTCTGAGTGGCAAAGGGGCATGGTTGGTGTCAAAATTCTCTCTACTGGTGAACAGTATGAGGTTAAACTGGATGATCTAAAGTAAATCAGATATTGATTTTTTCCCTCCCTTTTTTTTTCTGGTTATGTATTTTGGCTTCATTAATGGTAGTCTCATTTATGTTGAATTTTTTACCCTATTCCTATGTGAGTACTTGTTTATGTATGTATACACACACATGCCCATTCGTGTGCACACACATCTATGCACGTGCATATGCAAAATCTTGTACCTGTTTATATTTACATTTTATCCAATCAAGCTCTTCAGCCACACCAAACATCTCTCTTTCTCTCTCTCTCTCTCATTTTTGGTATGAGTATTTATACCCTTTGGTAATTAATGACTAATATTTAGTCATAAACTAACTTGAATACACGCACATATATTTATTTATTTATTTATATATTTTGAAAGAAGTAGGACATGCCCTATTTGTTTTTTTTAATGGCTATATATAATGCCATAGCAAGGATAGATCAATAAGGGAATTTTCATGTGAAATCTTGAATTGAATGATTCGTTTGATAACAGATCTTTTCAACTTACAGTTAGCATACTAAAGATGCTTGCCTTAGAGATTCATTGTTAATAAAATCAATTTACTTTCAGATCTAGAATGCTGCTTTATTCAATAAAGGTGATCCATTTGGTTATGATGATATTTTCAATTTCTTATTATTGCTGGTCTTCAATTTTTTGAAGAGTTGGTCTTATCTCTTTCAAAGTTTAGAAAGGCATTCCATGTGAAATGTGCCTTTATTATTTTTGTTTCATTTAGAGGAAATGAAAATGCTAATGGTTTAGTTTAGTATTTGCTTTTCCAGATTTTGTCTTTTATTTGGCTAGAATCTTCTTTTTATGCTTCCCATGATCCTCGTGAGTGGTGAGTTCTATGACTGTATTAAGTGCTTTTCATTCCAAATTACTAAATGTGGTCAGGGGTAGGAGCATCATGCAGTAGGGTTGGTTCAGTAAAAATTGACGAGTCTTGGCATATGATGAATCAACATGGTCAGGAATGTAGCAGGCAACTTTTATTAGGTGGGCAAGGGGGAAAAAGAAAAAGGAAGAAGATTGTCATGGGCAAGTAATATGCAGAGTATATGAAGTTGAATGATTGAAGCTTCAATTTCCACCAATTAGGACAAACAATTAAGCTTGTTGAAGTTTTTTATGGTAGTTAGGGTGAATGCTTCTGCATGCCTCTATGAGAACAGAATTGTAAAGGTTCATGTTTTGTTTGTTAACTATACTGAAATCTGAAATCTAATGTCAGTCAGCAGGAAAACTGTCAGTAGTGTCACCGACATAGTTGGAAATGTCTTTAACTAGGGTTGTAGCAGCACAAAGATTGAAGTGACATAATTTGCTAGCAGGTTACGAACTTACTGACAATTTTGCGATGTAACATGGGGGCGAAGCTGTGTGTCTTTCTGCTCTTTACGAATGCATTTATATTTTGAGGAAAAGCATCATTGAAAGAGTGGGTGATATGAGTAGAATGCTTTTATTATTATTATTTGCTCTAGATGAGTAAATGTTCATTTACCTTGAAATTGGAAGGTAGTCCACTGTAGTCATATTTATCTTAATTCCTCCTTTCTGCGTAGCCTAAAGGGTTTATCTTCATTCTCTCGTGAGAGTGTGGATGGTAGGATGTGCCTTTTTTATGTCGTGCTGGAACTTGAACATCCAGTAACTTGAAAGATAATTTCAAATTTATATTATCTTTTATTTTTATTTTACTGCTTTGTTGTGATGACACTTATCTCCGTCCTCTGCTGGTCATGAGTTTAAGCTGGTTTTAGAAGAGAAACAAACCTCAGAAGGTGTTCCACTACTTTATTTGTTAATGAATATATTACTTATGTTGAGCATACAATAGACTAATTTAAGCTTCATGTTATTGACATATGTTACATATACTTTTATTCTGCTTGGTATGCATAGGTGTAAAGGGCCCCTGGTACCACGTGGATTGGTTCTACTAGGTAGGTTGTTGTAGCTATTCTCGTAAATTCTATGCTTATGGATGGCAGTACATTGCTAGTTTGGGAAACACAAACAGTACCAGCCAATGCACTGGTGGTTTGATCATTGCTTTTAAGCTTTAGTTGGGGACAAATGTTCCCACTTGCCCAAATCCCATTGTAAAGAATGCCCCTGCCTGTAACAACAGATAGACAAAGAAATGGTCGTGTCCAAATAGCAGGTCATAGATTGCACAGTGAAGCATATACATCCCCACTATAATCTCCAATGGGTGGATCCTGTTGATGAAAGTAGAGGGTCATAAGCATGTATCATATGAGTTAGTATGGAGTAATAGTCAGATCTTATCATTGCATTCTTTACCTTGCAGTCTAATGTTATCTACTACATTATCCTTAAATGCAAAATGTTATAAAAAAGAGCAATTTAGATATTATGGTTGTACTCCTGTTGTTCTTTTTCCTGCAATTTTAAGTTTATTTTTCAGTGCTTGAATAAATTTTTCCTGTATGTAACTCTGAAGACGGATTCAATGGCAATTTGTCATGTCAGTTGAATAGATTGCTTTATTTAGACAAACTAGCTGCAAGACAGCTGGTACCTTTCTATAATTTGAAATGGAAACCTTGAAGGTCTTAATGGCCTAGCATTGTTCCTCTGTTTCAGGGCATTTCCAAGCTTCTCTGTCACAACCCATTCATTGACACGGTTTGCTTCTAAGAGTCCTATAATTGCTGCTTTAGTTCGATGGAGTGACATAACGTTCTCAAAGAGTATCCAGAGTACTAGCAGATGTATGGATCTGTCCCATATATATGTGAATATAGAATAATTAAGACAACTGAGGACACAATAAATTCTACACTATGTCAGAAACCAGTTACCTTGGGGTGGACAATGCATTTAGAATTGTAATGGTTGCTGGAATGTATATGGCAATCTGCTTTTTGAGAGTGACTTCTGGAATTACTACACAGGCTGGTATAACTATGCAGTAAAAGAAAAACGTGACCCAGTGTGCAACTATCTTCCTCACAAAGAAGAAAGCATAGATAAGATGAAGCCTCTTCAAAAGTGATACCCTCTGGATGATACATATAGGTTTCAATCAGTATAAGATTTTATATATATTGATTCTACGAGGAATTGATTATTTTTTTAGCTGTTGATGTGAAAATTAAAGCTTTCTTACTTTGCAAAGAAGGATTTCCTTGGTCATTTTCTTAAAGAGATTGGCTGGACCACATGACCACCTGTGCTGCTGATATCGGTATGCTTTAAATGTACTTGGTAGTTCATTTTTGACCTAGCAAGCAGCAACAGTGCTCCTGGGTTTTTCAGATTTAGAACATGATATTGTATCAAGGAACTAGTAAGAAATGGATAACTTACTTTTACATCACCAACAAAGACGAATTCCCAGCCCTTCAGGCTTGCCCTTACTGTAAGATCCATATCTTCCACTGTAGTTCGGTCTTTCCATCCCCCAGCATCCTTTATTGCTTGTATCCGCCAAACTCCTGCTGTTCCTATATGTTAGAGAGGAAGTTTGAATAAGCTGATATGCTAAGGTGATTGTCTGAATTTAGTCTACCAAGCTTAACTTACCATTGAACCCAAAGAACGAGTATGTTGAAGAGCCTACTTCCTGTTCAACACTAAAGTGATAATCGAGGGACATCTCTTGAAGCCGTGTCATCATACATTCTTCTGAGTTCACTGTGCATACATAAAAGACTTTAAAAATTTCTGATTTACTGGAGTCATTAAGAATGCATGCTGCCACACTGATGTGGCTGCTACAATTTAACAAGATGGTTTTCATAGATGCTGACCAAATCTCCATCTTGCCTGAACCAATCCCAACTTTGGGTTTTCAAGCAGATAAGGAATTGTATTCCATAGAAAATCTGCATCTGGATGGAAATCTGCATCAAATATTGCTAGAAACTCGCAATCCTCAACATACTGCTTCTCCAAACCCTCTTTTAGAGCACCTGCCTTGTAACCATTCCGATTTCTCCTTGTTTCATACTCGACATTGACACCTTTCTGTATCCACTTTTTGCACTCCGTTTCGACCAATTCCTGCATGCTTGTAAACACATTGTTACTGTCAATTCTTACACATATACATGGGATCTGCAATGAACCTTTACTATATTAATCAGATACCCTTAAGACTTCATTTGTCGAATCATCAAGCACCTGAACTATGAACCTGTCAGCTGGCCATGAAAGCCCACATACTGCTCCAATGGAAAGCTTGTAGACCTGGAAGCAGAAATTGAATTGTTTTGGCTGAGTTAATTCATCTTTTGTCTTTTAATAATTACCAACAATACTGTATCTCTTTTATTGCACATTCCTAGTATGGACAAAAACATCCGACTTGTGTGCTCCTGTACTTTATCAGTTAGCTGAGATTTATTGCTTAATGATATGCAACCATGGTTATATCTCAGCATCATTAATTGTGAAAATGGTTTGTATTGTTGTACAGATGTTGAAAATATATTAAAATAATTACAGTCTGAAAAGATGCCCTTAGTCAAGGTTCTTTCAAAGATGCTAGATTTTGTTGATAAAACTAAAATGTGCACAAAATAGCAAAAAAGACAATGAATGAATAAAAAGAAGAAACTAGGAGTATGGGGATTATTAAATGGCAAATATGCATAGATATCGTATGAGTATGACATACTAAAAATTTGAATTGTGCAAGGTTTCCCAATTAAAAAGCAAGGTTACCTCCTTCTCATTATACATAGGTATCTGGATCAACACCATGGGGTATCTTTTGCTTTTCTCAAGGTTTTGTTTTATGGCATCCAAGTTGTACTTGGTGTATTTTTTCTTCCTCAGCAATTTGACAATCAAAATTACACCAGCCATGCCTACTCTTTCAACAAATAGCATGATTGGCATAGCTGAGCACAGTATGACTGCTAGTTTCAGCAGTGGTATTATCACTGGGGTTCGTATTGATTGCCAGGCATAGCGCAGACTGCTTGAAGCATATTCCAGATCCCCGCCTTCAGGCTCCTCAAATATTAGGTTTTTCATGGTTTCTGGGTTGTGGTTATGAAGGAATATTGAGGCTAAAGAGAAGGACACTTGGGGGCTGAGGCAATTGTAAATGGTTAAGTGACTTGGTGAAGGCAGGTGATCAAGTGGGTGTGATGTGTGTTGGAGATGAAACCTTTACTTTAAATAGGATGGAAATGCAAGGGAGGAAGATGAGGACATGCATTGAGGTTTAGGTGGAAGAATTTAGTGTAATGAGTGACCTATTAAGGGGAGAGCTCTTCCTTTTGTGAGACACGTTGTTCATGCAAGCAATGGTGTTGCAACGTAGCTAATTGATAGTTGGACATGTCTTGCCGACAATGTGATGAAGAGTTTTGCTGTCAATGATTTTTATCAGTGTAATAACTGCTTGTTTTGTTCTATCTAATTTAGGAGATTGTGTTTTTTTGTGAGTAAGTATTAGATACAAGCCAACATAATCATGCTGGCATTGTTGGTACTTTACTAAGGCTTAGATACTGTCTTTTGTTGTGAAATTAATGTTATCTTATCTTCTCTTTATCTTTTTATGCTGTTTCTGTTCTTTTTGTGATCAGGAGTATACTTAGTCATATAAAACTTTGTTGATTTGATTTGGTTTGCTTTTGTGATTATGTTGTTTTAGAAAGATTGGCCAAAGAATTTAAAGTGCTTTTAAACTTATAGTTCACTGCAAAATACTTTAAATTCTTTCACGGATCTGGCCCAAACAGATAAATCACAAAGCAAATTAGCAAAATTCTATTCGTAAATATGCTTTTGCTCTAAATGATTCTACTGAAATTTTGGTTTTCAAATTTTGATAGAGCCCCATGGATTGTTGATCCAACCCCTCCTATTGGGTGAAGCTTGATTGTTGGTGTATAGTTCCTCTACGTTATGGAAAGTGTTAGGACCCCAAGTAATGTTGTTTCACCATATGCTAAGGTCTATAGTAGAAAGCATAGAAAGAGAGAGAGTGACACGGGCAAGGCATGTGGCCAAGAGGGGTTGGGAGAGACGTGTAACTAACTTTGCCTAGCTGGCAAGGTTAGTGGGGGAGAGAGACTGCTTTGTGAATTACATTACGGAAGAGGAGGAAATATATGGGGTGAGGGAGAGTGCTGTGGGGGGCAGCTCAGAAAGTGGGAATAGAATAGAACTAAGGAGGGTGCTAGGTCTCTCGAATACCTAGCTGGTTCTCTTACGCTTTTCTTTTCTTCTTGTAAATAACACATACAGCAGAGGGAGTGAGCTAATACTACCCTGGTATTGCTCTTTCCCTGGAGATTTCATACAGTTTCTTCTCTTTACTTACTTACTTGATACCAGTTCTTACAACTGGTATCAGAGCCTTCGATATTGGGAGCTCTGTGAATGGTCACCACGCGAGCTGCAATGGAGGCGAGGTTGGACGATGTGGAGCGCAGGCTGGCCGAGATGCAGGCGGAGAATGTACGTGCCATGGCGAATCTGACTACGACCTTGGCTCATCAGATCGAACAGATAAGACGTGATCGGAGCTCTAGTGGGTCACGAAGCCGAGACAGCGATCGGCGCCGCCGGAGCCATCATCGCCGGCGAGGGATAGGTCGTCGCGGCGAAGGAGAGAGAGAGGACGACTCACGCTCGCAACGAGATGAGGAGTCACAGGGAGAGAGTGACGACGACAATGACCAATCCGAGGTGAGATGGAACGGAGACAGACGATCTCGGAGGGTGGAGGGGAGTCGGAAAATGGATCTACCCATTTTTTCCGCCAAGACGCCAGATGGGTGGCTTGTGCGAGCAGAACGGTACTTTCGGGTGGCTCAAATCAGTCTGCGTGACAGACTCGATTTGGTGTTGATGGCCATGGAGGGTGAAGCTTTGACGTGGTATGAGTGGTGGGAGGAGCAGACCGAGCTCCCATCATGGCGGAGGTTTAAGGAAGACTTGCTTCGACGGTTTCAGCCAGGAGAGGCTCAGAACCCCATGGGACCTTTGTTGGACGTGAAACAAACAGGATCCGTGATGCAGTACCGGCGAGAGTTTGAGCTAGTTGCGAGAACCAAGAAGAACATCGACCCCGAGATCTTGATGTGCATCTTCATGAATGGGTCACGAAGAGGTGAGAGCAGAACTGACGGTGGGGGAGTTCCGTAACTTGACAGCGATGATGAATCGTGCTCTTGAAATAGAGCAGAGAAATTTAGCCTGGGTGGAAGCTGGAGTGTACCCAGGGGTGAAGGGTGCAGGTGGACCTTCAAAGAGTCCAAGTTTATTTCGGACCCAACCGCTTATCAGATACAATGCTGGAAGTTCCCAAGGGAGTGGATTGAAGAGTAACATTGGCCCAGACCTTGTTAAACCCCAAGGTGGGGGGCGGAGTAACGTAGGTGGGGCCCGCGGGAATGGGCTGAGCGGCAGTGTTAATGGGCCGCCGGAAAGCCGAACAAATGCTATTAGGAGGCTCTCCAATGAAGAATGGCAGGAGAGGCAAAGAAAGGGGCTGTGTTTCCGCTGTGGGGACAAGTGGAACCCTGAGCACATTTGCCAACTACGCCATCACCAGTTCATTCTGATGGAGGAAGGAGCGGAGGGGGACTTGGGAGGGGAAGAAGCGGGAATGCCCATAGAAGAAGAGCTGGAAGCAGAACTAAGGGAGCTGCAATTGTCTTCACTAAGCTACTGGGGGTTAACTTCAAACAAGTCTTTCAAGGTGTGGGGGGAGATTCAAGGGGAACAAGTGATAGTTCTAGTAGATTCAGGAGCCACTGCCAATTTTATTTCGGCTGAGGTGGTAGAGAAGTTACAGCTGCCATTAGAAAAAGTGAAGGGGTTCAAGGTGGAGGTGGGGAATGGAGCCATTGAAGAAGGGGTTGGAGTTTGTAGGGGAGTAGAGCTGCTAATGCAAGGCATAAGGATCATCCAAGACTTCTTTGTCTTGGAATTAGGCAGACCCGAAGTAGTGTTGGGGGTGGATTGGCTGGCTGGCTTGGGAAATTTTGTAGGGAATTACAAGAACATGACATTAAGTTGGATGGAAAAAGGGAGCCGTGTATCACTGAGGGGAGACCCCACTTTATGCAAGAGTAAGACGTCTTGGAAAGCAGCTTTGAAGGCTCTCAGAGCTGAAGGGAAGGGTTATTTAGTGACACCAGTGCAGACTGAAATAGCAGGGGAGGGAAATTCTGATTTATCAGAGGCGGTACAGAACTTATTGGCTGAGTATGAAGACCTTTTCCGGCCTCCCACAGGTTTGCCGCCATCTAGGGAGCATGATCACGCCATAGTATTGAAGGAAGGAACTCAAATTCCCCATATCCGCCCTTACAGGTATCCTCATTACCAGAAAACTGAAATTGAGAAGATCATAGATGAGATGATGCAATCCGAAATTATAAGGCCTAGTACTAGCCCCTTTTCTAGCCCGGTGATTCTAGTAAAGAAAAAGGATGGAGGATGGCGTTTTTGTGTGGATTATAGGGCCTTAAACAAGATTACCATCCCTGATAAATTCCCAATCCCTGTTATTGATGAGTTACTGGATGAGTTAGGAGATGCAAGCATTTTCTCTAAGCTGGATTTGAAATCTGGTTATCACCAGATTAGGATGAAGAGTGAAGACATCCCAAAAACAGCTTTTAGGGCCTTACGAAGGACATTATGAGTTCCTAGTTATGCCGTTTGGACTCACAAACGCTCCCTCAACCTTCCAAGCCCTCATGAACAAGGTGCTGAAACCTTTCTTGCGGAAGTTTGTCCTAGTGTTCTTTGATGACATACTAATATATAGCTCAAGTCTTGAGCTGCATCTTACACACCTTCAGAAGATTTTTGAGGTCTTGAGGATTCATGAACTGCATGTCAACAAGAAAAAGTGTTGTTTTGAACAACCCTAGGTTGAATATTTGGGGCACATTATCTCCGGAGAAGGAGTGGCTGCTGACCCCAAAAAGATTCAGGATATGGTAGATTGGCCAGCACCTACAGACTTAAAGGGTCTTAGAGGATTCTTGGGGTTGACCGGGTATTATAGGAGGTTTGTGGGGAACTATGGGAAGATTGCCTGGCCACTAACCCAACTCCTTAAGAAAGACAACTTCAAGTGGGGAGAGGAGGCCCAAATAGCTTTTGAGAGGCTGAAGAAAGCTATGACATCATTACCTGTGCTGGCTGTCCCTTCATTCACCAAGCAATTTGTGATTGAAACTGATGCATCAGGTAAGGGACTAGGTGCTGTTTTGATGCAAGGGGGGAGGCCCATCGCATATATGAGCCATGTTTTATCTGAGAGAGCCCAAAACAAGTCCATTTATGAGAGAGAATTAATGGCCATAGTGTTGGCAGTGCAGAAGTGGCGTCATTACTTGTTAGGACAGCATTTTGTGGTACATACAGACCAGAAGAGTCTGAAATATTTGTTGGATCAGAGAATTGTGGGTGAAGACCAGCAGAAATGGGTAACAAAACTCCTTGGGTATGACTTCGAGATCAAGTATAAGGCAGGGAATGAGAATAGGGCGGCTGATGCACTATCAAGGAAGCTTCAATACTCTGCCATTTCTACTGTCAGTGTTGCCGATTGGACTGACTTAGAGGCCGAAGTTCAAGCAGATGCAAGACTACGAGGTATTATCCAGGATTTGCTGCAGGGAAATGACTCTCATCCGGGGTTTGAACTCAGGAAAGGGAAATTGTACTATAAGGGAAGGATGGTGATTGCTAAAGAATCAACGAAAATTCCTCAGATCTTGCAGGAATTCCATGACTCGAGCACTGGGGGTCATTCCGGTTTCTTCAGAACTTACAAGAGAATTTCAGGCTTGTTGTATTGGGAGGGCATGAAATCCTGCATCCAGAAATATATCAAAGGGTGTGATGTTTGCCAAAGAAACAAACATCAAACCCTTTCACCTGCAGGACTCTTGCAGCCGCTTCCAATTCCGGGTAACACATGGACGGATGTAACCATGGATTTTATAGGAGGGCTGCCTAAAGCGCGGGGAATGGATACAATCATGGTGGTGGTTGATAGACTGACGAAATACGCCCATTTCTGCCCTCTAACCCATCCGTATACTGCTAAGGAAGTGGCTACCATTTTTGTTAATGAAGTGGTTCGTCTTCATGGGTTCCCAAGTTCGATTGTTTCAGATCGTGACCGAGTGTTTATGAGTAACTTTTGGACAGAACTTTTTAGGATGGCAGGGACTAAACTGAAATTTAGCTCCGCATATCATCCTCAGACTGATGGGCAAAGTGAAGCAGTCAATAAGTGCCTTGAAACTTATCTCCGCTGTTTTACAGGTTCTAAACCTCGACAGTGGCCTAAGTGGCTCCCTTGGGCTGAGTATTGGTACAATACCAATTATCACGGAGCTATTCGCATGACTCCCTTCAAGGCACTTTATCGAAGGGATCCTCCTACACTTTTAAAAGGTGGTAAGGAGTCTACAGTTGAGGAGGTACAGATGCTGATGGAGGAGCGTAATCACATGTTGGATGAGCTGAAATTCCAATTGGAAAGGGCTCAGAATCGAATGAAGTCTTATGCAGACCTTAAGAGAAGAGAGGTGGAATTTGAAGTGGGGGACAAGGCTTACTTGAAGCTGCAGCCTTATAGGCTCCAAACGCTTGCCAAAAGGGTCAACCAAAAGTTAAGCCCGAGATATTATGGACCCTATGAGATTGTGGAGAAGATAGGACCTGTTGCATACAGGCTGAAGCTTCCAAGTGACTCTCGAGTGCACCCTGTTTTTCACATATCTCTGCTGAAGAAATGTGTTGCTCCGAATGTGCAAGCCCAACCACTCCCAGCTGCTCTATCAGAGGGGTGGGAACTTCAAGTGCAACCGGAAAGAGTTCTTGCAGTCCGTACCAACTTAGCAGATCAGCTGGAAGTCTTGATTAAGTGGCAAGCTCTGCCGGATTTTGAAAATTCTTGGGAGCTGGCAGCAGACATTCAGAAGATGTTCCCTTCTTTCCACCTTGAGGACAAGGTGGATTTTGAAGGGGGGGTGTTGTTAGGACCCCAAGTAATGTTGTTTCACCATATGCTAAGGTCTATAGTAGAAAGCATAGAAAGAGAGAGAGTGACACGGGCAAGGCATGTGGCCAAGAGGGGTTGGGAGAGACGTGTAACTAACTTTGCCTAGCTGGCAAGGTTAGTGGGGGAGAGAGACTGCTTTGTGAATTCTGTTACGGGAAGAGGAGGGAAATATATGGGGTGAGGGAGAGTGCTGTGGGGGGCAGCTCAGAAAGTGGGAATAGAATAGAACTAAGGAGGGTGCTAGGTCTCTCGAATACCTAGCTGGTTCTCTTACGCTTTTCTTTTCTTCTTGTAAATAACACATACAGCAGAGGGAGTGAGCTAATACTACCCTGGTATTGCTCTTTCCCTGGAAATTTCATACAGTTTCTTCTCTTTACTTACTTACTTGATACCAGTTCTTACAGAAAGCTTTAGAAGGATTCTTACAATTCCCCAGTTTATGTAGTACTAATGTCTGAAAAGCTATAGTTCTTGCATTTCCTGAGTTTATGAAGTAGTACTGATATTAACAAAGATAATATTGTCAGGGAAATTAGCTTTCATTATTGAATAGGCGGGCACTTGTTTGCATATTGCCATAAAAACATATCATTTCTCTTTCTGCCAAAATCTTTTGATGCATTTATGTGCTTCTGCTGCTAGCTTATTTATCTTCATTTTTCCCTCCATTTCGTACTTTCTCGCATATCTTTCCAATAATTTATTTGTATTAAAAAGAAACACATTGCATGATAGCATACAAGAGGTAAGAACAGGAAGTGAGAATGAAGTAGTGGAAGGATGGAGATGAACCCTTATCAGAAAAGTGACAACTGTTGCAAAGTGATACATATAATAAAAAGAAGAGGGGTTGCACTTGTATTTTATATTAAAGTTTAGTAGTTTCTTGACGCCAACGTCTCTAATAAGGTATAATTTTGTAGTAAGGAGTGTATAATCTCCTTTTGATACATTTGGCAGATAAAGAAAGCAGAGTTTCCTTCTTTTCTGCAATAAATTCCTTACTAGATATTAAATGGCTGTCATCCTTTTCTTTTACTTCCTGTATTTAATTATAGTTTCTCCAGACTTTCCTTTTCCTTTTAGAGATTCATAAAACATTGTCTAATGTTTTTTTGTTACTTAAGTCGGATATTTTTGTAATGTACTATGATTTCTTTTTTTTTCCATTGTTTTAAGAGGGAAGGGATAAACTGATTGACTCGTCAAGACTGGAATTCAGTGAGGCCAGTTGAAAAGTTAGAGCCATTCCTTAAAAGTACCCAAAGAGATCCACTTTCCTTTGTAGATATCTTATGGTTGAAACTGGTGTACATTAATCCCAAAGTTTAGCTGGTTTATTCTCTCTGGTTTAATACAAATGACCTGAAGCAGAATATGCTAATAAATGGCCATCATAGGAAAATCAACCAAATAAAAATGAAAGATTATCATGTCTGACTCAGATAGCTTGTATTTATTCTGCAACACGTTGCAGTTCTTTGGATTTATCAAAATTTCTTCAAATTTTGCGTGCACTCAAGTTCAATGTGGACAATATGTGCACTTCAGGTTTAGTGTCGGTTTCCTTATCATTGAATTGTCTCTCACAAGTTATGATGTGGAAAGGGGGAATGTGCATTTCCATGGTTGCTACCTTCATGCTGCTTAACCCTTTTGGCTTCTGCAATTGAGGTTGAAATAAAATATTAATTACCCACTTAATATTTAATTTCCGTTGCAAGAGTAATTAGACTTCAAAGTGTCTTAGTGTTCAAGATAGGTTGCATAAGGTTTTTCTGCTTTTAAACAAGTTATTAATTTCAATTCTGGCATAAGTCTTTGCTATGCATGATGGTAGCTGTGGAGCAATAAACAAAGGAAGTATGTTGTTCGTGTCTAATTATTGAGTCAATTATGCTGTTAGGACTCTAGCACAACCTTGGCATAGGCTCTTGACATATAAACTTCATTTGCGTGTGACTTGCTCTTGCAAAGAGCATAGGCATGCAGATTTTACTATTTGTTTACACTTGTTGGATGGTAAACTAGTGAAAAGGAGAGACACATTTACATGGTTTCTACCTCCATTCTGTTCAGCTGATTCAGTTTCAGCATTAGAGATTGAAATAGGGAAAAAGATGAATAAGTTAATATTTCGTTTCAGGGATAATAAAAGTAATGAAATATTTAGTGTTTTGAGTCTGTAGGGTAGATAGGTTTGCATAAGGTTGTTTCTGTGTTTAGAGAATTATATATATTTTGATTATGGTCATAATTGGTATATGTGGAATGGTACCTGCGGAGCAATAGACATAGGAAGCATCTTGTTTCATGTGTTTGGAGCTCATTAAGCAATGTAGGACTTAACAAGCCTCCCTCAGGTGCTCAAGATTGGACATCTGGAATGTGAAGTTTGCAGGATTGGATATCTGAGAGTGACCTAAATCATGAACCATCTTTCCCATTAGTTTAACCTGTTGAGTAGAGGCACATAAATGGTTTTATACCTTAATAAACCCCCTCAGGCAAAAGGCTCAATTAGGTTTGAAGTGTGAACTATGCATAGATCCATCTTACCTTGTATTGAAATTTAACTTTTATTTAGAAGAATGGGGGCAAACTAGGATCGAACTTTAGACCACTTGATTATAGCAGCTCTAATATCATACCATGAACACTCCCAAAAGCTTAAGCTTTTGGCTAGATAAATGATTTTATACTTTAATAGAGCTATTATGGACCAATAAGTGATTTTATATCTAATATGCGCCCTTACATTAGAGCCATTTGGGCTTAAAACATATTCCAAAAAAAAAAAAAAAAGATCAACTTTTTCAATTAGAAAAATGGGGCAGCAAATCAAATTTGTAAGTCCAGACTACTTGATCATAGAGACTTGGATACCATATCGAGAACCAACTATCTCAAAAGCTCAAGCCTTTTGGTAAAGGCTTGTAGGTGGTTTTAAACATAATGGTCAATATTCTTCCAGGACTAGCTATTGTTGTCGGTAATCAATCAAAGAAACTTATTTGCCTTTTGTATATGCAAGTACTGTAATTTTGGTACACTTAATACACAACTGAGCTTCAGAAGATTTTGTAATGTCCATGTCTTGATTTGGTCCTGCTTGTCTACATCTTTGGTTTACATTATCTGATTCTATCTCATTCTCTCCACTATTTTTTTCTGTCAATGTTCCACAGTTCAGCCTATATTTAGATTTTATTTCAGTTGTCAAAGGCACATATGTATCCTCAATGTAGCTATGCGTATGCCTTTACTTGTATTCCCAGCGTGGACTGAAATGTTTCCAGATTAGTTTGGTTGTTATACATAAACTGCTGTGTGTCTTGCAGGGAGCATTAGCTTGCAGTTTTTATGATATAGTGATGCTTGTTGGACAGCAAACTAGTGAAACTGCTAGTTTTTTGGTTTAAGGAAATTAATATTATCATAGTTTGGAAGGGACAGTAGTTCTGACGTTGCACATCAATTAAATCTGATTCTCCAACTCTAGTAACATTATTTTTCCCATCTGTTAGCAATTTAACACTTGGTCATAAGCATCAAGCAAACAGGTCAGTGTTCTCTGGGAACAATAAGTGTGGTTGTCCTCTTTCTGATGTCCTGCACTTCGTGATTTTATTTACTCCTTTTTCATTATTTCATATACACAAGCTTTAGTTTTATCTCGAATTGCAAATTCCTTTGCATTGAATGTGGGAAAGATCATATTTTTCTGCTTTGGGAGTGACTGGAAAATTATGCACAGAACCTTTCTATAGATTGGGTCTGCACATTTTCTCTAACCCTTTTAGGGGTGGTGTATCATCTTGGAGGATGCTGCCGGTGCTACCTCCCTTATGTTGCGTCCTCTTGTCCTAGGGCTTGCTCCCTTCTGTGTAACACCCTCAAAAAGTTTCATATTTTCTTGCTCAAAAGATTTGTATTTCTCTTCAGTTCAATGCATGAAGTATTGGTTGGTCAAGAATAATGGGTGGACTATATTTTCGTAAGTTGTTGATGCGAGCTAGGGAATGGTTAGCCCCATCTATCCACTTTTCTCGTTCATTCTTGTTCTGCTGGTGACTGTAGTATGTTTGAGCAAAATTATTTGACTTTATCAATATATTTATTAGGATGCATGGTTAAGTTGAGGTGTTGTCCTTGATTTTTGGGTCCTAATTGTCGTATGTTGGACGCATGTAATTGTGTATTAGTTGTAAGGGAAGCTTTTATTGTTTCAGGATGTGTGCGCTAAATTTCCACTTTGGGCACATCAGAATGTGGAAGTATATAACCATAATTAGCAAGACTGCATATATTGTAAGGAAGTATATAATAACCAAGCTTTTATCTGATCATTTTGTTTTCATGTTTTATGTTCTCGGAATACCTATTTAATGCCAGCGTTAACTGGGAATGAGATGTGATAGTTCTTATATTTGTCACACCATCCATGTATGTGATTTCAAGTCATTAAATGCTTGACGCTATCATGGTTGGCCTGCACGCTGGTAAATAGAAAATGTAGATTTCTATCAAATATGGTAGTGCCCGTGTTATTTCTACTAAATGCTTGGATTGTCCTGCGTTAGAAATATGTAGACCGTTTCAAGGCTTTGACCATCATCATAGTACAGTAACATGGCGACTTGGCGCACATGTTCGAAGTTTTTGGCATTTTTTGGGTTCTAGATTTGTGTGGATATGGGAGATCAACGTATGTATCGGGGTATAGGCATCTCGATGGCATTTTTAGGGGGTAAGGATCGCTTCAAAATTGGGAGGGGAAGCCAACCGTGCTTGCCTTGGTTGTATTTTTTTTTATCTATATTCCGTCATCACTTGAGATTATTTTTGAATTTCTCCGTTAGTAAATTATATGTAATTATCTAGTACAAATTAAGCTATAATATACCCGTCAAAAAAACGAAGGTATAATATATACATCAAGAAGAAACTATTAAAAATAAACGAATCTCATGCATTTTTCCTTCCAATTTTTCTTGTTACAAATAAATTTAAGTTGTACAAAACACTTATTCCAACTGAAAATCAAAACATGCCTCCAAATTTATGAACACTTGTACTAAAACTATTGTGTTCACCTCTAATGGAGAAATATATTTAAATTGTCGGAAGAGGTCTAACTACTTTAAGGATAAGTCCTGTATATTTTCTTCATTAAATGACTTTTTATAAACATTGAATTAATTAACCGTTGAATTATATGATATTATTTTAATGATCAATTAAATTAAATTTTATAAAAAAATTGAACATTAATAAATATATAATCTAATAGTTGATGTTTATTTATATTTGAAAAAATTAAAATGAAATGGGATAATAAAGTATCAAATCATTTTTAAATTATATGTGATTTTATATACTTGATTTACTTGATGGAAATTTTAAGGTCGGCAGTTGAATTGATGAAATTTAATGTTTATAAAAAGTTATTTAATAAAATAAATATTTGCCTTCACCCTTGAAAAATTGTTATTTTATTAATAACTCGGTTCTTAGCAAGGTTTTCTTTTCTTTTTGGTCTGAAGTTCTTAGCGAGGCCAACAAGCCCAACATTCAAGTATTCAAGCCTTCTTTCTCTTGGCCGGATACAAATAAACCATGAATAGCTTGGTTCAATTTACAACCCTGCTTGTCACGTCGGTGCTACTTTGTTGAGGAATTGGATCATGACTCCAAAGGTCTATTGATGTGCAGTCGCCACAGGCTGGTTCCCATTACATCAGAATTTAGTGCATTTTGATTTTAAATCTGAAGTTCTACGAGCCACTTTAGTGTACTGAACTTCCATTTGAACCTATTCCTCCTAGTTCAATGTAGGCATAATTGAATCGGAAATAATTTTGTCTATATAGATGTTGGGTTTTTTCCCCTGTTTAATATAGTTGTTATTAGAGTGGAAGATATTGTTTCTTATATTTGATATTACTGCTTATTTGTGCAGTGTAAAGCAGAACTTGATGCCGAATTCGCTGAAGCGGTGGGAGTGGCACACGTAGCGTAGCAAAAGCCAAAGCTATTTGTATGATGTCTTAGAAGCTGACGGCATTGTGTCAATGAAGACAAGATTTTCATTTTCTCAATATTATTTATTTATTTAGAGGTTTTTCCGATTTCTTTATAAAATTCAAAGGCATCAATTTCTTTTAATTATTTATTGTTAAGAATTTTTTACGTGTTCTACTAACTCAAATTATTAAATTTTTAATCCACTAAAAGCGGTATAGTGGTGAAGGGTTTGGGTAATTTGTATTAGATTCTATTTCAAATCTTATTATTTTCAATATATAAAAAATTATTAATCTTTTTTAAAAAATTATTTGAATTTAATTTAAATGCACTGATAGTATATAATAATTTTACACTATCAGTCAATAGAAATAATGGAAAGTGCCAACTCATATAAATAACCATTCATTATAATGAGAGATTAACCATAATTTTTCACTTTTTACTATTTCTATTGATTGATAGTTTAAAATTATTTTACACTGTCAGTACATATCAAATTCATTTTATTTATATTCAAGATCTATACAATTTGTGGTTAAATCACATATATTAAATATAAAAAACACCAATACCCATGTCTCTATTTAGAATTTTGCCCCCCATCCCCGTTCCTATCCTCGTCGCGGGTAGAAGTGTCAATGGGGCGGGGGGGGGTAGGGGTAGGGGATAGACCCCCGTCCCTCGCCCCATGGGTAGGTACCCGCCCCCATCCCTTGCCCCATACCCGTATAGGTACCCATGTTTGGAGGCCCCCGCAGATATCCATGGGTTTGCATATATTATTAAAATTTTTTAAAAATTAGAAAAATAAAATAAATAAAAATAATTTTAATACCATAATATCACTTAAAATACTTAAAATAAAAATAAAAAATATAATAATAAAATAACTTTCATAAAAATTAAGAAAAGGAAGCAGATTACTAATAATACTTGATAAAGTGTTTTTTAACTTCATATTTTGTGTTTAGTCATCTTCTTATGGATGACACCATGGAGCTCAACTTCAACAAGCCATTCTTTTAACGTGGCAACAAAATACAAAGAAACCAAATCTTCAAAATAACTTGACAAGGATCCCATTTCTACCAGTTCCAAGGAATATAGTTGATTTTCCTTTGATAAATATTTGGCTTTTTATACATTTCTTTTTGAAAAAAACTAATATATATATATATATAAGAATAATTTGGTAATATTATAGTGGGTACCAGCGAGTATGGGGATCATAATCCCCGCCCCATGTAATAAATGGGTATTTGAATTCTCCATCCCCATTATCCACGAGGAAAAAATTCTCCCCCCATATTCACCCCATCACGGGTATTACTAGCAAGTATCCATGGGTGCGGATAAAATTGACATCTCTAGTCACAAGTCCCTATTTCCCATTCCCCACAGGGATTCAAATCCTTGCGAATATCTGTGGTTTTATATAAATTTTTTTAAAAAATCTAAAAAAAATGAAAAATCAAAATAAAATACTCTTAGACCTAAATAAAATATTAATAAATATCCATAATTCATTATTGTAACATTCGTTCATAATAAAGTTAATCGCACTTTACATAGAAAGTTCAGAGATGGATTTTAATATACATAGATACAATACAGAGTTCAAGAGCAGGAGTAAAGTTCTGCTCGCTATATAATGAAACTACAATTTATTTAATTACAACTCCGCAAGTTTCTAGTAGCTGGGGAAAGTTTACATTCCTCTGGTGCGTTGCTTGACTAATCTGAAACCACTAGAAAGAAAATGAGAATTGAAAACTCCTAGTAAATAATGAAGAATTCTAGAATATTTGAATTATGATGGTTCCAGCTGTGTCTTAACATAGAAATCTGCACGGCTATTGTATCATAATTTTATTACATCAGCTATAATCAAATCATGATTTATAACATTATGAGCAATGAATGCTAAGAGAAATATATGCTATGCAATACAGAATGTGACAAGTATTAATATAAGCATAATCTCTTTACTTTAAGTTTCACTTTTCTTTGTCTGTTTGTCTCACAAATATTCGAAGGCCTTTTCTTTGGGAATTCCCATTCCTTGGTGTTACTTATAATATTGTGTCAACAAAGCGAGATTTTTACACCACACTAACCAAGACAGGTAACATAAAGAATTTTATATCTTATCTCTCTGCCTTTTTGGCAGTTAGTTGCAAAATCTTAAATATTTTCTTTAAAATTCCTTACTTGCCATTATAAATTTATAATAAATATAAAGATGCATAATCTTAAGAAATGAGTAGAATTTAAGAAAACTCACATAACATAAACCATAATATAATTAAATTTATCATAATAAATTAAATAACAAGGCATAAAACGAATAAAAGTGCACAAAATATAATTAAAGTTATAAACTAAAAATAAACAAAGTGTACAAGAATTAAAATAATAGCTATTATTGTATAAACAATATCTTAATAACCACAATAATAATGATAGTAATAATAATAATAAGCAATAGTATAAAAAAACATCAATTAAATTAACTTGAAAAGATAAATAAAATCAATAGGAATGATAATGAACAATGATTAACATTGCAAATAACTTGGAATAATAAATAAAATATTTTGCAATGATAAATAATAAAAAATAATAATATAAAAGAACAGTAAATAAAATAACTTCGGATGATAAATATAATAAATTGTAACAAGAGTAATATTGAGCAACCTTAAGAATTTGGAATATAAAATAACCTGTGGTAGCAAATAATATTGAATAATAATATAAAATAATATAACTTGTAATGAATAAATATAGCCATAGTTTTACTTCACAAATAATTTCATTATCTACCTTTATATTATGCAAGGATAGTGATCCACTAAACTCTTTGGTAATCTCTGCCTTTTGTCTTTTGTCTTTTTCTTTCTCTTTTTTTCTCTTCTTACTATTCTTACTATATGTTTCACTAACTCCCTCAAATCTCATATTCCAACATTATTTTCACCCTCACTTTGCCTTTCAAATGATAAAAGCTACGTTCTTCTATTTATAATGGTTGGAAGACTTGTTGAATACATCACTTGTGACGTTTGTTGCATGTTCTTTAACAAATTTTTCCTTCTCTTATGAGCCTTCATTAAATTTTGAAGACTATTTTTTTTTTCCCACCTTTGCATTCCCCTTCAATCTACTGTCCTCTAGCCTTAGAAATTTGAACATTGTAGTCATTATTATATTTGATTTTCAGGTGGTGAATAAGCTCCTTCAACTGCTTCCTTATTTCCAAATACTGTCAGTAAAATTTATATCTGAGTTGATAAACTCCATCGTTCAGAAGTTGTTGGCTGCTAATGTAACATTCTTCTTCATTTCTAATTTATTACCATGCTCCATTTTTCTTCAAAGACTAACACCAAGTCTTCCCACCAATCGACTAGTTCCATTTTTTTTTTTTTTTTTTGACTTAATGCAAAACTCCCAACCGTGAGTCTTTTCTTCTTCTCTTTTTTTTTTTTTTTTTTTGCTTAACATTATTGTTTTATGTTTGTTTTTCAAAGTTAAAGGACTTTCGCCTCATGCCATTGACGAGAGTTTGTGTTTTGTTTTATATTATTTTATAATTATAACTATATTATTATTTGTAATTATTATCACTATTGTTGTTATTATTTTACCTATCATGATGCTAATATTTGATATTATAGAGTAATGTATTTTAAAGTTGATATTAATTATAGTCTTACTTTAAAAGTTAATATCTATATTTTAATTATTTGGTCAATCAACTCAAACATATCAAACCAAATAATTCAATCAAGTGGATTAATCAGATTGCTTTACATTAAATATTCTATGAAAAGAAGAGGATGTTACCATATAACATTATCCAACACAATATAATTTAAATTTAAAATAAAATATATGATATAAATTTATTAAAAGACAATTAAAAATATTCAAATAACAAAAACACTAATATTATGATTAATTTTTTTTAATTATGTATTTATATATATTAAAGCATTTAAGTAAATTTATATATATTTAATGGGTCTCCATGGGGGGAAATTATTTTTTATATGGAATTTGAATGTAATATATTCACTAATATGGCATTTAGGGAGTATTTACCTAAGATATGGCTTTTGTAAATTGAAATTCAATTCAGGGAAGAAGCGAGGAATACGCCTTGTTGGAGGTATGACTAATTCGAAATTCAGATTATGAGCGTGTTTCATGACATTGCAGGCATGGAATCTTTACTATTCATTGTCAATTCGAAATTTTAGAATTTTGTGGGGTTTAAACACGTGGCCTTGCAGCAGGTGATGGCTTTTTGACCGGGCAGAAACTCACATGCATGGACTCGGTGCAACAGATTTTGAATGTGTACGAACTGAGCGCAACCAAAAAAAAAAAAAGTAAAGCCGAGAAAGGGTTTTATTTTTAATATGGTATTGTAGAGTAATATGTGCAATAATATGGTATTTGGGCGGTATTTGCCATAATATGATATTTAATTAAATCAAAAATTATGTTTTTAGTTTGTTAATTATATTTACCTTTTGATATTGATTGCTTGCAGGTGGTGGACAACACGAGAAAAATCGGAAACACTATGATCTTTCTGCTGGAGGAACAGTGCAAGACAACACTGCAAGGACGCCTGAAGTCGGGAATTCCAACTTTTGCTGTTGCAACCTGCAGTCGCCACCTCACCATGTTGCTTGCCATTGTTGTTGCACATGTGAGGGAATAGTGTACGAAATGAAGGAGGACATTTTGTTGAAAGTGTGCTTCCATCACGTGAAGGAGCACAATAATATATAATAGTATCAGAACTTGTTTGAATAAGTGTTTCTTTGACTGCAATGACCATATATCTCCATGATAATTAGCCGCATGAAATTCCCTGCATTCAAAATTCAAAAATTTCAAATTGATTGACAATGCTCCGTGCGAATCTCTGCATCAATGTTCATATGCATTGGTTGAAAAGAGTTACACCAATAATGCGTTCTATATGAATATAAACAAAGGGAGGGGTGCGTGAGTATAAATGGGGAGGATTGCGCAGAAGAGTGTTGTGTTTTGTGTGAAAAGCGCTATGTCTGGTTTTTGGAAGAAGAGAAAGAGTGTGTTATATTATGATAGTTGTATAAAAAAATATTGATTTATTTAGGGAATAAATTAATTTATTTATACAAATGGTTCAGGATACAACAGTAGATCCACGGCAACATATTTCTAAGCAAATTCTCGAGCATAATGTAAGTTTTTTTTTTTTAGAAATTAAATTTGTTATTATGTGTTAAATTTTTTTTCAAAAGTTTACTAATGTTATGTACAATAGTTTGTTATTGGCGGTGTTTGGATGGATTTGACTTTTTTTTGTGTAATATATTTCTTAATTAGTTTGCTATTATTAAATAATAAAATGATAATTAAATTTAAAATTACAACTCATTTTGCCATATGAAAGAAAGAATGTTTGCATTTGTTTAGTTTTGTACTTTTTTTTTGTTGATGAATTAGGGGTAATTTATGATTAAAAAAAAGTAAATAAATTGTTGACAGTATACATATAATTAGATGTGGGAAGATGGGTGGATACCTAAAATAGTTGATGTTTTTGTTTGTAATGCGAGCGTGAAAATTAAATATGACAATTTGGAATTTAGACTACTTTTTTTTTGTTGTTTTTTGGTCTAATCATGGTTGAATTTTTTAAAAATAATTTTGATATAATTAAAAAAATATTTTGAAAATATATAGTAACAGTTTTGTAAGAAAAAAAATTTCCTAGCAATATTAGTTGTTAAATTTAAAATATCTACCAAATTGATTAATTATATTTATAGTGTTTGCATATTAGTTCATAAACTATTAAATTTGTAAAATAGTTTACTACAACTAGTGGATAATAGTTAGAAAAAGAAAATTATAACTGGACTTATGTTATTGGCTTTTATAAAAATAATTTTGTTATAATAGAAAAATAAGTTGAAAATATATGGTAATTATTTTGCAAAAAACAATGTACCAGCTATAGGTACATTTAGTTTTTAAATTTAAAATATCAACTAAATTGGTTGATAATAGTCTTTCCATATTGATTCATAAACTATACATTAATTACTATTAATTTAGTTAAGAATATTTATTTATTTTAAAATTAACCAATGGTTTTATTTGTAATAGGAGACAAGAATATTGCGGGTCCGTCATTTGAATCTAGATCAACTGAGGTTCGAGATTCATGGGATCTTGCAGCAGGCTGGTTTATATCACATTGCCCAGATTAGCCACATGAATATAAATAATCATTTGATAAGTGCCCTGGTGGAACGGTGGAGACCAGAGACCCATACGTTTCATTTTCCTTGTGGAGAATGCACGGTGACATTAGAAAATGTCGCCATTCAGCTCGGTCTCCATGTGAATGGTATAGCTGTCATTGGAATTACTACTCCAAGTACTGCAGTACTCTTGCAACAATGTGAGTATTTGCTTGGTACTCAGCCAGGAGAGGGTAATTTTGAAGGAAGTTTTCTCAAGTTACAATGGTTGACCCAATACTATAGATTGCTTCGTGGCAACGGTGACATCATTGTACAACGAATGGCTCGTGCTTATATACTATCCTTGTTGGGCTATGTCATAGTGCCTGACAAGAGCGATTCAGAGGTCCATGGAAAATATTTGCAGCTGCTTGAGCATATGGACCAGTTTGGGTTATATAGCTGGGGTTCGGCATGCCTCGCCGTGCTTTATCGGGCATTAGATCGTGCTTCGCGTGCAAGAACACATAATATATGTGGCAGCTTGGTGCTTCTACAAGCATGGGCATACCTTAGGCTCCCTTTTTGGCGGTGTCTTGAGCCCAACATTTTACTTTTCCCATTGCTTCTAGGTAAAACTAGTGCTCATAATAAATTGGACATTTGTTATAATGAAAATTGTGTCTAATTCATATAATATCTCACAGATGGAGTCATGCAAGGTATCGGCGGCAGGCTAACCTGAGAAATCTTACCAACCTAAGGGGGCTTATAGATCGGATGGGCCATAATGAGGTAATTATTAAAATATATAAATTGTTATTATTATAATTATAATATAACAAATGTATTATAATACTATTTTGAAAAATTGAAAAGTTACAAATATGTTAATAATAGTCTTTTATATTGTTATTGATACAGTTTGTATGGCAACCGTATGGTGAGCCTACAATTGATGGCCTTATTCCAGACAATATTCGGGATGAGGGGCAGATGTGGTCGACGGTAGCACCATTGATTTGCTTCGAAGTGATAGAGTGGCATCCAGCTGACCGTGTAATGCGTCAATTTGGATTTTTTCAGCATGTTCCTGTTGAGCCTCGTGCACTAGTAGGTTCGCATAATATAGACTTACGGGGACAAGGACAAACCGACTAGAGATTGATGCATATCGATTGGATAACAATATGGGATCACCAACATGAGCGCGTCCTACAAGGACAACCAGTTGCAGACTACCAACCTTCTAATGAGTATTGGTCGTGGTA
Organism: Pterocarpus santalinus; assembly: GCA_031439595.1. Classification (NCBI taxonomy): domain Eukaryota; kingdom Viridiplantae; phylum Streptophyta; class Magnoliopsida; order Fabales; family Fabaceae; genus Pterocarpus; species Pterocarpus santalinus. The sequence continues at coordinate 69,912,711 of CM062532.1, forward strand.
TTTACATCATGCCGCTCCTTCTGATTGGCGATATGGAGCAACCACCCCACAACAAGGGAAGGCCACATGGGGCAGCCACCCCCCCAGCAGCAAGAGTTCCCCGTAGACGAACCAGCCCCCCAGGTCCAGGTTTCTATGCCGTTGCCACCTCCCTCACCACAGGCAAATGAGGATTTCTATTGGGATCCACAGGAGCAGCAATTTTGTTGGACTCAGCGACCTACCCAAGAGCAGCTCCCCCAACATCAAATGTATTGGGATCCACAGACACAGCAACCCCCACAAATGCAACATCCAAATCGCATGGATCCACCGCGAATGTCCTTGGATGTAAGGGACATTCATCCTAGTCGAAGGAGTAGTTTGAGTCGAGGTAGAAGGTCTGTTGATAGTAGTAGTGGCATCCAGATACAAAGTGGAGTTTGGGGAAACTTTGGAGTTGCATTTGACAACACCGATCAGCGAGATGTTGCTGAATCTTCCCAAAGACGTGATCTGGACTTGTCTTTGTCACTTTCTGGACGGAACGATGTGTACCGACCACAAATGGTGATGCCAGAGTACCGACCAGAGATGATGACACCAGACATTCTAAATATGTCTCAGCCAGTATTCTCCCTAAGTGATCAATGGACAGCGTCCCTAGTGCAATGGGCGATGATAGAAGATGCACCTGCATCTAGCCAAGTCCCACAGCAAGAAGGCGAGGGAAATGAGGGTGTTGGGGATCAAGGTTCTATAGATGAGGGTGCAAGGGATCACGATCAGGGCGCCAGAGATCAGCGTACAGTGGGTAGGGTTGGCAGAAGAGCAAGACTTAGGCAACGTGTTGCCAGATTTTTTAATCTTTTTTGACTTTTATGCAAATATTATATGTATTATTTCTTAATTTCATTTATTTTCATTTAAAATATTGCTGGAGTTTTTTTTTTTTTTTATTTAAGATTGAAGCTTTGTTAGAGTCCTGGTTGTATTTACCTTAATCTAAATATAAGAATTGTGCTTTATAATATTATTTATTTATTTATTTCATTATTTATTCTATGGATTTGAATTCTTTACTATAATCATAGTTTAGTGCAAATAGCTTTAATATGTTAATGTCCACTAATTTTTAAATATCACAATTATTTGCTTTACAACAACATATCAAGAAATCCATAATAGAAGATCAATAGCAAAAAATGAAGATAATAATAAATTGAATGAAATAAGAAGAACAAACCCATGGTAAAGTTGTTCGAACTAGACTATGACGCAAAATTAAAATTAAACTCATTAATGAAAAAATAACACAATTAGACAATTCATAATAAAAATAGCACGAAGGAAAGATAATTAACTATTACAAACACTATGAACTTGACCCAGGAAAGTTTGGACATCGGCTACGACTATGTCCCTCGCCTCGACAAATGCCACAGCGTCGTGATCCCCGCATCTCACGCATATCCATTTCGTTCAGAAAATGAGTTGATTTGGGCCGACCTTTCATTGTTCGCTTCAAGGCAGGGTTTGGATAAAGCTTTGGGCCTATATACTGGCGCCATGTACTCTCATTTCCGACGACTCCAAACTCCTTCTTGTATACTTTGCAGACTTCATCAATCCTATAGACATCCTCCACATAAACTCGCCAGTCAACATTCTGGCTGCAACAACAAGCAATCACGTGACGACATGGATATCGATCTGTCTGAAAATCGCCACAATCACAATATCTCTGCTTTAGATCAACTCTATACTTAGCCCCACTGAATAGTTCTTGAACATGGAAAGCCTCATTTCGTCGATCAAATTGACTGACACGCACATTTCCAGATGCTTGCTCATTTGCTCGAAGCCGTGTCGTCACAGCTTCTGAGAAAGGGTGTCCTGCATTTTTTTGCGCATGTGCCTCTCTACCTTTCCGAGCGAACAACTCACCCAAACGAAAGTAAGTTGTCCTAACTAGTGCCGTGATGGGAAGATTGCGAGCCCCCTTTAATATAGAATTTACGCACTCAACTAGGTTTGTGGTCATGTGACCCCACCGATGCCCACCGTCGAATGCTTGAACCCACTTTTCTCGTGGGATTTCATCAAGCCAATCTGTATATACTTGGCCATGTTCACGCATTCGCTCATAATTACAGTTAAATTCACGCTCAGTTCTGGAATACCCTGCAAAACAGATAGGATATGGTTTACATATTATTTACCATAAATTGCATTCACAAATATAAAAATTAAATAAAGAAATAAATTACCCATGCTCACAACAAGTTTATGCAAGTAAGGCGCCTTGAATCTTCGCAAGAAATTAGCAGCAATATGTCTAATGCAATACATGTGGAATGCCTTTGGCGGTTCCCACTGACCATTACTTCTCCTTATTGCTGCATTAATTGACTCATGTCGGTCAAAAATGATACCAACTCCATCCTGGGTCACGACATATCTGCGTAAATTGTCCAGAAAAAAATGCCATCCATCTGTAGTCTCGCCCTCAACAATAGCAAAACCAATTGGTAATATATTTTGATTGCCATCCTGTGCAACTGCAACCAATAGAGCTCCTTTGTATTTACCATACAAATGTGTCCCATCAATCTGCACTACCGGTTTGCAATGTCTAAATGCTCTGATGCAGGGACCAAAGGTCCAAAATATTTGACGTAATATACGAGCATCCGGAAGTAAGACATCATCATGGTAAGCCTCTGCAAAGATCTAGTGAACAAGCGACCCTCGAAAGATCACACATTGCTGCACACCATCGCGGTAAAGCTTCATAGGATGCTTCCCAACTACCATAAACTTTTTCTATTGCCTTCTGCTTTGCCATCCATGCTTTTCGGTATGAAATTGTGTATCCGAATCGAGACTGAACCTCTGCAATAACAGCTTTTATCTTAAATGATGGGTCGGATCCTACTAGTGGCTCTATACAATCAGCAATTGTGTCTGAACCCAACTTCGTATGGTCTTGCGAAATCCTAGCCCCAGTGCAAGTGTGTGGCCCATTATATTTCCTGATTTCCCAATGATATTTATTCCTCCTAAAACTAGCCCTAACAAGCCATCCACAGTCTATACCATATTGGACACATTTACAATAAAATGTCATTGGTTCCGACTCATACACTCTATAATCAACTCCTTTGGATATGCTGTACCTCTTAATTGCTCGTATAACAGCTTCTCTATCACTGAATTGCATTCCAACATATAATTCATCATTTGCAACAGGAGCACCTACGAAAGTCCCAACAAAAAATAAATTAAATTTATAAATTAAATTCAATTTAATGATAATAAATCTTTATTTTAAAAACTAATATTTTTTACTAATTACTATCTTCTTTTTAATTTAATTTATAAACACTAAAATTTTAAAAAATTTCAAAATACCCTTACTTTATTTAATGACTTTTTAATTTAATGATAATAAAATTAATTTTAAATTTTTTTTGTAACTAATCCAAATATTTTATGAACTTATATCTAAACACTATAAAATATCTAAAATCCTAGTTATTGATATCTATTAAGCCAATATTTAAAAACTAATTAACGCATTTTTAAGATTTTAGTGATGTACTACATACCCATATTTACATATTCTGGAAACTCAGGTGCATGCATAGCTTGAAGATCTAAAGTGCGCATGAAAGATGGCTCTCCGAATGGATGTTGACTGGCCACCTGCTCATCATTTGCATCATCATCGACATCATCAAGTGCACCTTCGCCGTCACTTCCACATTCATCTTCAAACTCGTCTTCATCACTTTCATCATTGCCCTCTTCCCATTGTATGTCTCTCTCAGGAAATGTGCTCGACTCAGGTTCTATAGCAATATCAACTTCTCTGTAATCCACATACAGCTCTATACAAGCATTGTTCGCCTGATGCTGCAGATGTGTTCTAAACATTAGTTGCATGTCATTGTCGTCACTTATTGGAATAGCTTGATATTGAACAAACCCGCCAAAAATAGAGATTGGACACCTGTATCTTATTTTTTCCACTCTCTTTGTAGTGTCTGCATCTACACATTGACAAAGTCCATCTTCTAACTCCGCAAATGACATTGTATATGGGATACAAAAATATGCTGGCCTTTCACATTCAAATGTCACACCCTCATTTGTATTTAAAATATCACCATTAAAATATACAATAATTGTTGCACTACTTTCCATTTTCTCCTTCCTTTTTTTTTACTCCCTCTTTTTTTTTTACACACTCCTTTTATTTTTTTGACACATCTATTTTTTTCGCATCCACTCTCCACTCTCATACGGCTTCAACTGAGGAGGGAAGCTGCTTATATAGTAGTGCATAGGAAAATTATGTTTTTTATTTTTTATTAATTTATTCAAATTCTGTCGATTATAGTTCACGGGTTGGAAATCATTTTGTCTGTATTGAAGTCGGAAATTCCGTTTTTTATTTTTTATTAATTTAATCAATCTGTCTGTCAAAGTTCACGGATTAGAATCTTATTTTGTCTATAGTGAAATCGGAAATTTCGTTTTTTATTTTTTATTAATTTAATCAATCTGTCTGTCAGAGTTCACGGATTATGAAACTTATTTTGTCTATACTAAAATCGGAAATTCCATTTCTTATTTTTTATTAATTTTTTCAAATTCTACCCGTTAAATTTTATGAGCAAAAAAAAAAAGACGGTCTGAAAGAAAATCGGAAATTCCGATTTTAAAGTGGCATAATTAGTTAATTTTATATTAAAATCGGAATTTCCGATTTTAATATAAAATTAACTAATTATGCCACTTTAAAATCGGAATTTCCGATTTCCTTTACAATCCCATATCCGTGTAAATTTGTCTGAAATGCCATATCTTGGTATAATTGTTAATTAAATGCCATATATTAAAAAAACACCCCTCCATGGGTGTGTGAGTTTTTCTCCCATCCCCATTATAGGTAATTCCCACGAGTACATGCTTTGGCGGTGCCTCTCTAATCGTAGCTAGCAATTTCATCTTTTTTTTTTTTTTGGTTGATTATTCGTGCACCTAACTCACACACTACCATTAGGGTCTCTACCTCATCGAAGGGATCGAACACACGACCGTTGATATGCACTATTTGCAAGGCCAATAACTTGATCACTATACCAACATCTTGCGTGCAACTGGCATTTACACCAAACAAGTGTAAACCTTACCGATATCTTTGCTTTTTGGGTACAAGCCTTGCTCAAATCTCTATTACTTGTTCCACCTGGGTGTGAAAGCTAAATAGTCTAGCGTATGTTATTTGCGTCCATTCAGATTCATGTATACAAAGCCCATTTGACCTAAACAGGCTAACACATCACGAGACCAGGCACAAAAGATTCGGAGCATGTCAACTTCACCCAATGCATAATGATGTGAATGCTTGAGTGCTCCACAAAATATCGCTTGCATCTGAAGTTTGGATCAGATTATATTAGATTGAGTATCCGCAAAAGGAGATATTAATAATGACTACTCTCATCGGGTGCTCCATTTGGTTATAACAAGTTGTCTGTATTGTTGGCTTTTTAATCTTTTGGCCATTATTTTGTTGGCTGAAATGTGCATATAATATCTTGATCATTGAACTATTATCAAGGGTCATAGCACAAGGTTGATGTCCCGAAATTGTGCTTAACGAGTTCACATCAACATTAACCGAGGCTCATTACCGTACAATGAACTGGAATGTTATCCCCACCAAGGAACCACTTCATTCAAACACCATACGTTGCTGTTTCATTTCCTTACTTTTCTTTTGGACAAAGTGACCAAAGTTTGGTCCCCATTACAAATAGCACCTACCTAAGTATCATGCACACACCCCTTTTCAGTCATTTTCCCGTGTCGTACTACATTTTTCTCTCCCACCCTTGTCCACAAACCCTTCCCACATTTAGATCATTCTTCCAATTTCTTCCAGTTGTTATCTACTTCAAACTTCAAAGTCATGCACGTTTTGGTGCCATCGTCATGTGATTTTTTTTAACCCGATATTTGTTTGTCCCCTACATGCCCCGTCATATGCACCTGCACCCTATTGGGGTCAGGACCATAAGCTTTTTGAGTTGCCATGAGGGGATCATGCATCATGTTAAATATCTGATTGTGATGTGTCTAAAATAGTCAATGAGGCTAGAGTCCCCAAGCCTGCATTCATAGCCACCGTCACCATTACTGCCCCATCAATGTTGGAAAGTGATAGAAGTTTTAATTGGACCATTCACTGCCTCACCAAACGCTTTCAGTCCTTGTTTGTTAGTTGAACTTATCATACAAAATATTGTGTTAAGTACAGTTCATATTACACCTAATAAATTGCGCATTAAGTCATTGGCTATATACATATGAGACCCACCTTATATTTTGGATTATCTCAACAAAATACACTTTTATTGTAAAGAAATTCAATTTGGATGACTATAAGCACATTTAATAATTACTCAAGTCTTCTTATGGTGCAGCCTAATGGAGTAGCTTTAGCACTCGTTTATTGCCCATCCTGACAGATGATGAGAGGAGGGCTTGACTCATTGGCATTGTTGATTCTTTAGAGCAAAGGTGACTAACAAGAAGCAAAAAGGAGGACTAAAATAAATTCATAAGGATGAGCATCTGTTCATCCATTTCAATCTAGTTCATGTATTCGTCTTTGTCATTTCCTTAGTAAGATTCACAAAGACAAGAACATACATTCTTGAATAAGAGGGGAAAAGAGAGGGATAGGGATGATACACAAACTATACTACGGTCAAAACAAAAATGCCAATAATTATAATGGGTATATGACATATGCTCGTGTAGCTGGAAATGTCTTTTGAACGGCTAGCCTTCTCTTCCATCATCCTTTGGTTTTGTTGAAGAACTTGAACTTGAGGCCATCTCAATGACTTGGCTGTGTGTGAACCTTTGTAATTGAATCATGCGCGCATAAATCCCATCAGGGTAATTTTTCAACAACTGTGAATGAGAGCCTTGTTCTGCTACTTTCCCATCATCAATCACAGCAATAAGATTGGCATTCCTGATAGTTGATAGCCTGTGTGCAACAATGATAGTTGTTTTTCCTGAGCAGGCGCGGTCTACAGCCTCCTGAACAGACCTCTCAGATTCAGCATCAAGTGCACTTGTTGCCTCATCAAGAAGCATAAGCTCAGCCTTCCTCAAGAAAGCCCGTGCAACCGCTATTCTTTGCTTTTGTCCCCCAGATAGCTGAACTCCTCTCTCCCCAACAAATGTTTTGTATCCATCTGGCAAGGAAGATATGAACTTGTGGGCATTGGCAAGAGTTGCAGCCTCAATTATCTCAGCTTCAGTAGCTGAGTCATGTCCATAAGCAATGTTTTCATAAATAGTAGTAGCAAACAGGCAAGGCTCCTGAGGTACCACAGCAATGTGCCTTCTTAGGGACTTGAGATTGTATTTCCTGATGTCCTTTCCATCAATCATGACCCGGCCAGACGATGGATCATAGAATCTCTGTATAAGTGCAAGGACTGAGCTCTTACCACAGCCGCTAGGTCCTACAAGGGCAAGAGTTTTGCCAGCCCTGGCACGAAGGCTGAGGTCACGAAACACTGGCATGTCCGGGCGCATGGGATAAGAGAAGTCTACATGCTTAAGTTCAACTTCACCACGAAGTCGATCAGAGACAGATGTAGCATCTGGATCATCTGGCTCAATTTCAGTTCTACGGTCAAGGAGATCAAAGACTGACCTCATGGCTCGACCTCCCTTGATGAAGTCAGGAGCTAGTGTTAAAGTTTCAGCAGCACCATTAGCAGAGACCATGAGGACCATAAAAACTCGGATTGTTTTGGAGAAATCAGAGATCCCATGCTTCACAAGCCAAGAAGCATACCAAAGACCGAGTGCATAGGAAGCATAAAGTGCAAACTGAGCTATCCCATATCCACTGCCAGAAATTTGTCCCTTCCAAAAGCACCGCTGTAGTGGGGCTTCGAGGTTGGAAGTGAAAAGGCCAACAATTTTTGTTTCTGAGTTGAAGGCTGCAACGGTCCTTACATTGGCTATAGCCTCTCCTGCTAGCTGTGTGGCCTTGGCATGAGCAGCTTCCAGGTCACCAGAGAAACCAGTCATGAACATTTTCTGCACAAAACTCAAAGCAATAAATGATTAATACAAATGAAAACATAAAATTGAATTACAACGCATGCACAAAAGGAATGTTAAAAATAAAACCTGCAAAACAGTGGCTGCAACAACAACAGGGAAGACAGCTACGAGGACAAGGGCAAGGCGCCACTGCAACACAAACCCTGCAGTACAGGCAACTAACATAAGTGCAGTGTTCTGCACAATTACTGAAATTCGATCTCCAATGGCTGATCTAACATTGTTGGCATCAAGAGTGAGCCTAGCAGCAATCCTGGCACTCTCATTTTCCTCCTGATCGAACCATGCCATTTCATTTTTGAGCACCGCTGTCAGCATTTTCTCCCTCACTCGTTTTGTAAGATTTTCCCCAACAATATCCCAGAAAGAGTGCTGCAATGAATTGAAAAGAAGTGCAGCTGATGAAAGCCCAATCAACAAATAGCAGTACTTATCTATTTCACTGATCATGTGTCTGTGGTTTGGATGGTAATAGACACTGAGGACAGCACTAAGAACATAAGCAAAGAATGCACTAAGGGATCCACAAACAACGGAGCCTATAGAGCCAATTAAAGCATAAAGCCATTCAGGAGAGTTCATTTTTGCAAGTCGCCAGAAGGAACTGGCTTGCTCTTTGAAAGCGAGCTTTTCAAGCCTGTAATTTGGATGCGATGCATCAAAGGACAGACTAAAATCAGATGTGGAGAAATCAGACAGCCTGCGAGAGTATGGTGACCGGCCATAAGAAGAATTCCGAGCAATTATGGGTGAGCTTACAGAGTTTCTGGCACTTGAAGGCCTGCAAATGAAAATTTGTCATGGGATGATATATCCTCAACTTAAGATATCTGATAGTTATAAGATGAATAAACTCTCAGGGACAATGAAGATTAGTACATCAGCGAAAGCTACCTTGCACTACTCTTTCTGGCATTATTCATAGCAGTTTCATGTGCCATCTCCTGCATCTTTATAAGCTTGGCATAGACTCCATTTTCACCTTTGGAAAAGAGCTCATCATGAGTTCCAATTTCAGAAACACTTCCTTGCTGAAGTACAGCTACGAGGTCAGCTTTGCGTATAGTGGAGAGGCGATGAGCAATTACAAGAGTTGTTCTGCCAATCATGAACCGATCAAGGGCTTCTTGCACCAGCTTTTCTGACTCGGAATCTAATGCACTTGTTGCCTCATCTAGGAGAAGAATTGCTGGGTTTTTCAGCATAGCCCGTGCAATTGCTATTCTCTGTTTTTGTCCTCCTGAGAGTTGCAGTCCTCTCTCTCCAACCTGCCATTGCAAAATAATTTTTTGCTTGATCAAATAATGGTTTAGCATATTATCATTTTTGAAGGGTCTTATAACATTCCAGATGGGGAGCGAACCTATTCTCAATTAAATTAGAATATGACTACAGTTGTCTTGAATCTATTAGCAGTTTCTGTGCCATCATCAGTAAATTATATAATATATGATTCCTTCAGTCGTTCAAAATTAGTTTAAGAGTCCTATACAGAATATTATCTATTCTTATGGAGGCTAGACAATTGAAGGAGAAGAATTATTTTGGTGCTCTTCATTATTTTTGTTATATTCTGGGCATTTCCAGCACAGTTGTTTGTCTAGTCCTTATTTAAGCATGAAGATGTACATTTTTGACTGAAGCATGTTACCCTCTCAGTCTTTTTCAGATGCAATGCATGAACAAGCATTTCCTGGTTTTGATTTCGAAACAAATTTCATATTAGGAAAAAATAAAAGGGTTTTGCTTGTTGACCAAATAAATTGTCAAGACATTACCCTGTTCCTGTATGAAGTTATTCACCAACTTCAATAATAGTGGAATAAATCATTTATGTTTTTGTTATCCACTTTTGTTCTATTTTGCCAAGTATATTTTATTTAAACACTAAAGTGACCCTAACCATGGAAACAATCCAATAGTTCCCTGAATTATATTCAAATCTAATGATGGGAGTGCTTCAACATGGCCGTCAGATGGCTGTAATAAACCACAATCACAAACATGCATTCACTGGAGCCATTTTCATGAAATATTTTCTATGCTGACTTACCTGAGTTTCATAGCCTTTAGGAAGTTTGATGATGAAGGAATGGGCATTAGCGACCCTGGCAGCTTCTTCAATCTCAACCTGGTCTGCTTCAGGCCTGCCCAATAGTATATTTTCTCTAATTGTGGTAGCAAATAATGCAGGCTCCTGGCTCACTAGTCCTATCTGCTGCCTCAGCCATCTAAGCTTCAATGTTTTAATATCGTGCCTATCTAGCAAAACTTGTCCTGCACAAAGTTGCTCAACAATGTAACTAGAACCAGCATAACTTCAATCTCAAATTTCAGATAAACAAGTTCAACTTCACACTTCAAAAAACCAAACTAAAAACTGGAATTTTCAAATCCATCAAAGCTCAATGCCTACCTGAAGTTGGGTCATAAAATCTTTCAATGAGGGAAACCACAGTGCTCTTGCCAGAGCCACTGCTGCCTACCAAGGCTATGGTCTTGCCAGCAGGCACACTCAAGGAGAAATTGTTGAGGATCCGAGCCTCCGGCCTTGACGGGTATGAGAAGTCCACATTTTTCAGCTCTACAAGTCCAGTTACTGTCTCTAGCTCCAAGCCAGATTCACTGTTTCTATCTATACTAGGCTTATGATCAATTATGCGGAAAATTTTTGCAGCAGCAATTCTGGCTTTTGTAAACGCAGCCATGCTTGGTGCAGACTGGCCCAAACCCCTGCGTGTGATCAAATTCTCAAAAGGGTTAAACAATTTACTCACTAAGGTTTGCTAAAATAAAAGAATGAAGCACTCACAATCCACCGATCATAACGGCAAACATAGTGGCAATGGCGAGCCCTCCATTGGTGTAGTGGTGCCTAACCAGATAGCCTCCATACCATAGCAGAAGTGCATAACAGCAGAAAACAACAAAGTAAGTGGCACCCAATCCCATTCCCTTTGCAAACCCAGTTTTGTAGCCAATCTTCTGTGCAACCTTCAAGGCTGACGAGTAGGCCTGCAATGCTCGAGACTCCCCAACAAAGGCCAGCACTACTCGAATTTGCACAACCGTCTGCAGTTTAGCTCAACATGAATGCTAAGTGCTCGCAAAACGTCGAAATTTTGCTCCCTACTACTCATAGAAAGTTGAAACTTGGGAAACAAGGCCTCTTACCTGTTCCGCAATGTTGCCAGCTTGAGAGAGAGCTTCCTGGCTTTTGCTGGAGAGCTTGGCCAGAGTGGTGGTGTGAATGGCTCCGATCACGGCTATCATAGGGACAACAGCAAGGGTGACCAGTGCCAATTGCCACACAGCAGTGAAACCAACAACAAAACCAGAAACAAACGTGGCCATGTAGTGAATGAAGTTTCCCAACTGCACATGAAGCACACAACAATAACCAAATTGAACACTAGTCTAATCTAATGACACAAAAAGAGTTTCAATTCTCTAGTGGGGTGTGCTTCACCTTCTCGCTGATGGCATCTTGGACCATGACAGCATCAGTGTTGATGGCAAAGACAACATCGGATGATCGAACCTCAGTATCAAAGAACTGAATGTCCTGGCTCAAAGCAGCTTCCAGGTACTTGATCCTCATCTTTGTTGACTGCCGCTCCCCCGTCCACATCCAACACGATATCTCTGCAAAAAACTCCAACCTCTTTCACACTCAACTCCAAAAGATGGAAAACGAAATAACCAAAATTCCAATAGCAGAAAGCTAAAGGGGTTGAGGGAATTGAAAATCACCTGCCCATGAAGATGCCCATATAGCAGCACCCACCACCAAGAAGTAAAATGCATACTGCAAAAGCATTCACACCCAAATCTCAGTCACAAAAAGCAATGAACTTTGAGCTGAGTTTATGTTATATTGTTATACCTTCACCACTTCCTGGGTCATCTTGTCGACGTTGTTAGCATTGGAGCCAAAAGAATTGACAAGATCCGCGAAGAAGCGAAGAAAGAGTGGCAGAGAACAACCATGGACAATTGCCCCAGCGGTTCCAATTGCCATGAGAATGTAGTCCAACCCATCAGCGAATCTGAAAAGCTCACCAAAACCAACAGAAGGAACACTCTCAGCCTTCTCCCCCCCACTACTACTACCATTAGCAACACCAGAAGTAGCAGAAGGAGCATCATCATTGTTGGGTTCTTCATAGGTGTCCATTTTGGTGGCTCTATTATCCTGAGCACTAGCAGCACCCTCCTCCTCTTGTGTTGTTGGTGTGTTGGCTTTATATTGGTGTGAAATGGGAGCATCAGAGACAAGCTCAAGGCCTTGCATTTCGGACCATTTCCACTGCTCAATCGTCTTTATCTCTACAGAATCTTGTGATGACATTTCTTAAATTCCCTTTACCTTTTATGCACGAATTCCCACCACCCCCTCCTCCTCCTCCTTTATTATCTCTCACTCTAACTCTACTCTACTCTACTACTCTAATATTTTGTTTTGTGCTCCCATCTTCTCTCATCCCTCTCAATCTTTCTTTCTTTCTCTCTCGTTTATTTTATGTGTGTGTGTGTGATGGGTTGTTGTTTGTGTCTTAATTTCACTCCTTTTTATTCTCCATTCCTCCTTCTTGTTGTTGGTGTGTTGCTTGCTCGTTGCACATTAACTCGCTCACTTACTCCTATTATCTTGTAAGAGTCAAGAGTGGCAAGTGGCCACAGCTACTGTTAAGTGGGTTAATGTTCAGTTTGCTTCTTCCGTAAAAAACACCGAAAGTGACACATTGTGAGAAGTGACAACCTACACTCCACACACAAAGTTTGAAAGCTTGGACAAGAGAGAGAGAGAGAGAGAGAGAGAGTGCTTCGATTTTCCACCTGACAGTAAACACTGTGTGAAAACTTGAAGATGAATTTTTGACTGGAATAGATTCGATCAAAGTCATAATAAAAACAAAACCACTATAATTATAAAAATATCCTTTCAACCGAATCCTTTATTTTATTCTTAATGGAATATTTAAAATGACTATCGATTTCTTCTATTCTTTTGCTTTGGCTTCTACTTGAAGTTAATTTGCTCAAAGTTCAAAATAAATAAAATATAAGAAAGGGCCTTAAAGGGAATTTAACTTGTCGCAATCCCAAGCCAGGACTTTGCCTTATACTTTTGTCTCCTCTTCGTACGCCGGTCTCCTCTACCCCCAAAACTAAAAGTGAAAAACAATGGTACTTTCTATAAAAGAGCGGTCTTATTTTCCAAGAGAAAACATTTTCACAATAGCGTCAATTTTGGTTTAATTGTGTGTGAAAATTTTTTTTAATAAAATGACTGTGTTATATATGTTATCACTCTTTTTTAATCTTGTCTATACCTTGAGAAGTCATTTAAAAGTGAGTTTGACTGATAAATTTAATTAAAACCAATATATGCCACTAGCTAAACCAGCATCCATATCTAAATTTCCATCAAACATTAAAACCTTGAAACATTTTAGGAATCTTATGTACTGAAGCTGAAGAAACCAACGTACGATCAACAAAATTGTCAGGCAATCCTCTACGAATCTGGGGATTCCTCCAAAATTTTGATTCTTTAGTGAAAAGGACAGCGAATTGAATGATTTGTTTAGGGGCATACATCTCTAATCAGGGTTCAATTAAAATATTAGAACAATTACTCATATTTTAATCATATCAAAACATTAAATTAATGTCTACTTCATCACAGACTGTAATAATGCAGGCTCTTACTTCACGCTCTGGGTTTAATTAAGATCAGCAACAATAGCAGGTCAGCTCCTTTTTTTAGCTTAAAAACAATAACGTACCTGAAGTTCTGACACTGTTAAATTCCTTGAGGTTTTGGATTTTTCTTGGTTTTTTTATTATAGTCAGTAGTATTATGTTAATAACTAGATCAATATATTTAAAATAGTAGTTAATCGCATTAGAAATAGATTATGACTTCAAATATTTTTACTTCGACCAGTATAATAATTTAAACCATAGCAGTTTTTTCATAATAGACATGAAAACGAAGGAAAATAATAATTGAAAAATAATAGTATCTTTTTTTTTTGGGTCGTGAAAAATAGTAGTATCTGAGCTTATTATTCTACATGTTGCAGAAAAAAGAAAAAAGGTGTAGGTTGGATCAGCCTTTCTTTTCTTTCCCCCTTTTTACGCTTCCCGTACAGTCTTCGCTCAAGACAGTGTTCTGTTCTGGCAAGTGCCTCAGTACCCTCCATCCACTGGCAATTGTCGAACCTGAAAAAGAGCCTTTGTAAAGTAGGGCAATTGCCATCTGTTTGTGATGAATTGAAATGGTTTCTTTTTTTTTTCGCTGGGAAATAAAAATGTTTTCAAGTTTCAATTTAAATGAAACGGTTTATTTTATATATGCTTTTAGCAAAATGGTCTTATCTCTTATGTTTTTACTTGGCATGTTTTGACCTAAGACAAGATCATACAGTTACCAGAACGGAGAATATTAATATTTTAGAGCCTTAAACATTTCCTAATTACTGGCTTCTGTCATATGAAACAAGACAGTGCCCTTCATCCCCAGTGAAAATGAAAGGACCAACAACGTTAGTATTATTTTACAAATGAGAAATTTATTCGCTTAAAGTGTAAAATGTTTGTAACCCCTCAAGAAAACTTTACAATGCATACACATTTATGAATAGGGCATCTATATGCTTGACTCAACTCAATGCATACATGTTATAATAATATTTTGCGAATGAGAGTTGAAAAACTGCATCAATGTGAATAATGTAGGTGAGGGGACTGATGGCTGAAGCTAACCACCGCTGCTCTTAACGCGGGAATAAGTACAGACATGAAAGTCAAATGGGAAAAATCGTAAACTGGAAATGGAGAAAGTCACTTCTGACACACACTTCTTCGGGCTTTTAACCAGTTGTTGCCAACTCCATGCACTGCATGCATAAATGGCTTGCAACAAGTTACCCTGTTCGCCCGTATAATTTATTAGGTAAATTTAAAAGAAGATTAATCATAGATTTTGTGGTTTCTTAATAGTACTTTTATGGTAGAATTTATTTTAGAAAATAATTTTAAAACACTATTATTATAAAATGCTTCACATTATCAATAAATCATATCTTATCTTATATATTACTTTTGATGTACATAGTTAAGAAAAGAATGAAATATTTGAATAATATAGTTATATATGATTGAA
This sequence comes from Pterocarpus santalinus, assembly GCA_031439595.1. NCBI lineage: Eukaryota > Viridiplantae > Streptophyta > Magnoliopsida > Fabales > Fabaceae > Pterocarpus > Pterocarpus santalinus. The sequence continues at coordinate 69,928,033 of CM062532.1, forward strand.
TGATTATATAAAAGAACTTTACAACGTCAATGTTATCAAAATTACATTTGTTACTTTTAAATCCGAACAATTTTAATAATCCAATCATAGAAAATAATCACTTCTACGTTTATGTCAAGTATAGAAATACATGACAATAGTTGAAATTTTAAAAGCTAAGTTACACAATTAGTTGTATCAAGATATATTAATTTAAAAATATACCATTTTTAATCAAAGTAATATTTATTTTGAAATAGAGGAAGTAATAAATTAAGTAGTTGTTTGAATTTCACCCTTTCGTATTTATTTCTCCTCTCAATTTTCTCTTCTTTCATAATGCAACAAACGTTTTTGGTGCAAGAATTATAACAATACTCACATTAACCGGTAAGAATTAAATTTCAGGCCTTTGTACAATTTAAACTTACCAACTTGATTATGACGAGATATGATTTTTCTCCCTAATGAATAGTCATAAAAACATATAAGTTGTCCTATACTACTATTCGTTTGGAAATAATTGTTCAATTTTAAATGCATATGTGAATTAACAAAATAATTAAAAGAGTTTCAACATTAAAAAAATTTAGATATATTTTACAAAATTATTCTTATTTAATTCTCTTTTTTTCTTATCTTTTTTCCATTTTTTTCACCTCCATTTAATATGAGTATAATTGAAAAAAATAATTAATATTATTTAAATTTTTTAACATGACAGTTATTTGTGAAAAAATAAAATTTTTAAAGGGATAATTATTTTCAAATTGAGGTAGTAACATATTTTGCGGATATGCATTTTTCAAGACACTGTACTTCCAACTTCCAGTAACCCTTTCTCTTGCCATTTATCTTAGTAAAATATTCTCCGTTTTAGTAGTAAGAAAGAAGCTAGGGACTTTGTACAATCGCCCTAAATGAGAATAGGCCATATAACATTTGATTGCCCTAAATCACAGGATAACATGAAAAAAAATAAAATATGATAATGTCTCAACTCTAAATTGGGGATTATTATGTGATTTGGCCCTACTAAGAGATAGGATGAAAATCCCTGAGAGCTTGGATTTGTAGGACAAATAAAAACAGAAGGAAAACATAAGATACTATGGTGAGGAATTCCACTTTGAGAGAGCAATTTCATCAGTCAATCCCTTGTCTTGAGCCTTACAAAACTAAAGAAATAAAATAAGGGCTTGATGATAGAGGTGTGGCCCTGCCATTTAAACAAGTAGTCCAATATCCAATGAGAATGAAATAAAATAAAGGCTAAAGCCAAATAAACTTTCATTAATTGTTTGTTAAAGATTAGCTAGGTGAATAGGTGTAAAGAAAAAGGGGTCGGTGATCAAACTTTCACAAAGAAAGCGCAATTAACGATTAAGTTTCACAGCACAATGATAATTTATTCGGTTATAATAAGCCAAATTCGGGAAGAGAGAATGACAGTATTGAATTAAAAAGGTCAATGTCTCTCAGGGAGAGGTAAATCATCATGGTTGATAAAGCCTAACGGATGTCCACAATAAGTTTCCCATTCTTGTGCCCATAGGTTAAAAGGATAAAAGTTTAACCCTAATATCAAATACAACAAATACTCGAGTATCCACTCAAATACTTCTCTTAAAAGCGGTGATTAGCGACACCAATTATGTCACTCCATTGTCTTTCTTGTGGTTAGCTGTGCATAATTTTGTTTGTATATTGAAACATAAAGAGATCATGTGATCTTAATTATTAAGTATTGCTGACTTCATGCGTTGCATATGCAACTTCTACCACAAGATGGTTCCATTGGCATCCTAACAAATGAACTTGTGACAATAGTGCTCATGGACCCACCTCCTATTTCCTGCAATTTCATACCCTTTGTTAACATCTACTGCCCAAAAATAAAAAGGATGGTGGGCAATATGAGTAGATGTAATTGTAGTATAGCCATGGGTATTTGTGTTTGGGATAAATGCCTTAGATATTTTTTGTTTTTGGGCAAATAAAAATAACTAAAAAGGCAAATATCCTTATCTAGTGGTCCGAGGATTATGAAGATGTAGGGATCATGATTGAAGAGGTTATATATATAATTTAGGTTGATGGAAACTATCAATGAGCTCCAAGTTAAGAAACGAGAGGAGTGTTGGGCAAGCCAACTTTGGCAGAGCTTTCCCATTTCTTGAGCAGCGCAAATCAGTGTTGAAGGCTTGGGGCTGACTTGGGACAAATTACTCTACAAGTTAAGATAATGTCTGAAAGGGCATAAAATATGCTTGCATTTGTATGTAGGGTCGGCTTCACCCTAGGGATTGTATAATTACCAACGTGTAAACGTTCATAGTTGGTCTGCTGAGTTTACAAGGGGAAAGGAATTTGAGTACTGGAAATAATTAATTTTTAAAAATATATTACTATAAAACATTCTTAATTAAGTTTGACTTCTAAAGTGAAAAGAATTTTTTTAAGGAAAGTAGGAAGACTCCTATTAGGATTTAAAGTGAAATAGTGAAATGACAGGGAGGGATCGAACCGAACTAAACAACCTTCCTTGATCTTGAAGGTTTGGATAGGCAATACGTGAGTCTAGACTCATCCATATTTAGTATATACAAATTTGGCTTTGCCTTTCTATCTAAATTAAAGAAATACCTGCATATGAATTTGTTTAATTTGAATGTTTCCCACCGAAGGAAATTAAATTTGTTTGCTTATCATTTTCAACTGAGACAAGACATGAACCTCGTTTCTGGTGTAATATTTTTTTCCTCTGTCTCCTGCTATTGTTCTTGTAGAATAGCCATTTGCCAACGATTTCACATCCAACAGTTTCCCGAGAGTTGACAAGTAGAGCTGTTTGAAAATCCCAAGTTCCCAACCTGGTCGTTTCACAAGAGTGTTGTCCAAATTCTCAACTACCATCCATGACTTTCTAAACCTCTCGTTTTGGTGACCTAGTGACTGAATTATCAATTCCCTCAAATCAGAGGCAACTTTTGGCTTTAATAATTCATTATTAACCCTTTCCTTGATGGAAGCGCGACCTAATAATGGCAAATAATATCATATTCCAAGCAATTGTGGGTGGCAAATCTTATCAGCAAGATTTGGATTTTGGAGGCAAATTTCTACCGACAGACAACCTAGTGACAAGGCTGTACGCATATATACCCAGGAGCGTAATTTCTTATTGAAGTAAATTATAATTATCTGAGTTTACGTCTTTGACTTGTATAATAAATCAAAACTTTTTGACTAAATATATTCCTTAATGACAAACAAGACATTTAGTAGGGTAAAATCCAGGTTAGAATTAACAATTACTATGAAGCACGGGTATTCCTAAGTAACTGCTATCCTTGTAGCGAATAAGTATCTGATACTGGGACTTGTTGAGTACTTATAAGTATTTGTTTGCCAAGCGTTATAGTAGGCCAATGTTACCTAAATATAAATTAATTCTTATAAAATATCAAAGGCTTAAATATATTTTTGATTTCTACAAAATTAGTGAGTTTCAGTTTTGGTCCCTGTTAAAAAATATTTTTGATTTTGATTTAAATATTTTCAAAAATTTTGATTTTAGTTCCTACCATTAGTTTATGTCCGTTAAATGATAATGTAGATGACAAATAGCCATATCACTGTTTCCACATGACAGCTTAAATATGATATTAATCCCTACAATTTTGATTTTAATGCCTAAAACTTTTTTTTCTTTTTCATAAGTTTTTATTTAAATATTTCTAAAAGTTTTGATTTTAGCTTTTACCATTAACTTGCCTCTGTTAAAACTTCTTTATACTCTTCCACCTTTAGCTCCAGTCCCCACCTCTCCGGTTCCCTGCCTTCTAACCCCTCCCCCCCCACTGATAAAGGAGTTGCCATGCTAACTTCTCCTAATACCAGAAAAAAAAAAAAAGGAAACATCCCAAGTCTAATCCACACTTAATTTAAGCACTAATAGACCACAAAAACAAAATAACATGATATAGCAAAAAATCTAGGGAACAATAATGTTCCGAGGGAAAAATAGGGATATAGAGAATAATATTATATTTAAGCTATCATGTGGGAAGGGTGATGTGACTCTCCGTTATCTATATCATCACTTAACAGAGGTATACTAACGATAGGGATTAAAACCAAAACTTTTGAAAATGTTTGGATCAAAATCAAAATAAATCTTTTATAAGACCAAAACCAGTACTTGCTAAGTTTATAGAGACCAAAAATATATTTGAGCTAATATCAAATTTTGCAATTAAACTTCTTGATTTACAATTAAACTACTACTTTATCTCTTTAAATATTATTTCTCTTTAGATCCTTTTTTTTCACTTGAACATTATGAAAAGAGTGCTTCTACGTAGCACAAATATGAAAGTTGCGAAATCAAAAGATACAGATGGAGAGAAGTATAACCATACATGCAGGTAACTGAATAGACAAACATTAGTCAATCAATCTATCAATGCCGTATTAGTTCGTATTTTTTCTCTCTGCTTGGTACGATAAGGATTTGTAGTCCAGGATTTTTGTTATAAAAATTACATTTATTTTATGATTTAGTTACTATATCGTTTATGATTTTATATTTTTTATATAATTAATTATACCCATATATCTGTATCTTGGTTTTTGCAAAATTTTTCGTATCCAATACTCATATTCATACCCAATACCAATACCATACCCACAACAATGTAACATAGAAGAATTATCTTCCTTTGAGTCATAAATAATCAATAGCTTTTTTAGTCTCTAGGAGGAATGGATTTTTTAAGTATTTCATATGATACTATATTTTTTAAGTATCATCATATATCATTATAGTCATAATTAGCATGAGAATTATTACTATTATTATTATTATTGTATATACGATACATTTTGTGTGTGTATATATATATATATATATATATATATATATATATATATATATATATATATATATATATATAAATTAATATTATAATATACGTATTAGATATCTAAAACCTTCTGTCATGTTTACCTTTATAAGTTGAGTTTAATTGATATGCACTGACAGTGTAAAATAGTTTTACACTATCAATCAATAGAAATAGAAGAAAGTGAGAAATCATAGTGGATCCTTTATTATAATGGGTGGTTATTTATATGAGTTAGCACTTTATACTATTTCTATTGGTTAACAGTGTAAAACTATTTTATACTGTCAGTGTATTTAAATTAAATTCTTATATGTTATCTTAATCATTTATTTCTTCTTTTTTTTCGTTTATTCTTTCTCTTATTTCTTTTCAAATCTAAGGACCAAAACACTTGAATACTTCATCCAGGAAGAAAAAAGAATTTTCTGTATGAACAAATTACGCGTGTTATTATTTATAGCCTTTGACATTAAGCATTTTGTAAAATGTTTGAACATATTAAATTATAACCAATAAAATAGATGATAGTAAAAGTTAAACTTAAAATTGCAAAAACAAAACTACTAGCAAAAAGTAGTAAAATTATAGAGCATATGGCTATGAATTAGCATAATTTCAGTAGTACATTTAGCAAAAATAATATTAACTTCAGTAAAATTGTAGAACATATGACTATGTTGTTAAAATTGTAATTCTATTGGTATGACATTATATAAGATATTATATCATATAATATAATATTACCCTATTGCTATCACAAATAATTTAAATTATAAGAAAAATTCAACAAAAAATAAAATTATACTAAAATAATAATTATTATTTAATAATTTAATTATAAATTAAAAATGTTATTTTTAAATATTTATTTCAATCTTTTTAAAGAATTATTCTTTATTTTCACAAAATATAAAAAATAACAAATATATAATGCTCGATCTCTTTCTTTTATATATTTTAATATTTTTTCATGTACTTTTCATCATATTATATGAAAAGAAAAACTATCATATCAAAATGATAATTTTTATTAATTATTTAATTTTAAGTTTAAAAATACATATTATCAGTAAATATTTATTAATTAATTGTAATTATTTTAAATCTTTTATATTTTTATTATATATAACTATAATTTATATTAAATATTATGTATGACTTAATATTATTTATATATTTCTATAATTAATAATTATTTATTAATATATTCTAAAATCATTTTTAATAGTTATTTTATACTAAGCATTATTTATTATAAATATTTATTTATTATTAAATACTTTTTATTAAGACAAATATATCCTTAATCTAATGACTATTATACAGTACACTAAATAAAGTTAATGGAAATAAACTCAAGTAAATAAAAAAATATAAATATTAAAATTATGTGACAAAATAACCAAAACACCCTTAATCCAGTGACTCCTACTCCATTGGCAAAATAAAGGTAAGGTTGATAAAGTATATAGAAATAAAATAAATACAAATTGATATAAATTTTGTTATATAAAATTACAAGTATGCCATTAAAATGGGCGAAAGAATTGTTTGTTGGTATAAGGCGTACACACCTTTCATATAAAGAGATGATCCTTTTTTTGTGGGTACATGAGCTAAGAAACAAAAAACACAAGATTATCCCAAAGGTGAGTAAGATTTACCATGTGAGAAACAAAAAAGAGATGATCTAATCATGTGTAAGTTTTACCATTATCAAAAAGGTGAGGCCAAGTAAAGAATATATGAGAGATTTAATCTAATAAAAACTATACATATAATTGAGTTATGTAAAGTTTTCACATGCAAAAATCTATTTCCATCTCTAGCTATTCTTTTTCAGAAAAATAATCCGTGTTTGGTACTTTTTTCATCACTAAATGCCACAGTAGTCCTAGAAGATAAACTCATAAATGAGTTTTTATTGCATTAATAACTAAACTTATTTAATTTTAATTGATTTTTGATTTTTCAGGTCAATTTTTTAATTTGGTCTGAGTTTGAGCGCCCTTGCTTGTCAATCAATTTAATTTTATACCAACAATAATTTGATCCTAATAAAAATAATGCAATGCCATGCAATTTCAATTCACCATCACCAAAAAGAAGTAATTAATTAATCAAGCAAGTAAAGGAATATTCCAGCTTGTTGTGAGCTGCCTCATGATATAAACCCGCCAACGGCTCACTGAAAAAGGAGTAATTTAAAGTGAGATTCAAAGATCTTGATCACACCAAGATATTGAACCTTCCATGCTCTTCTATACCTTGTAGCTGCCAAACACACAATAAAGTAGATACAATAATTAAAGAAATTGCATTTACAAAAAGAGAGATACACATTATTACCAACTCATTTCCTTTCACTTGTCAGGATTTGCAAATGCTTCGTGTCAAAGTACGAATCAGTTTCAGCTCAGCACTTCCCTTTAGTGGGTGTAACAACAACATATTTTTCCAGCATGGTTATGATAAGGTCATATACTAATGCAAATCGTACACAACATTGTTCTGTATTATGTACTCTATCATTGTTTCCAGAAGGCCACTCCCTTGTCATTAGGCTTTTGATTTGTTTTTCAATTACTCCACCCTCCACACATGCTTTAGTGGGTTCCTACTTAGAAGAATCAAAGAAAGTTCTTCCTTTTCTTTCTGTAACAGGTATCCTTAACGGCAGAAAAACTCACATATAACGATTAACGAAGCTTTTTTTAAAAAAAAAAAAAGAAAAAAATTGAAAGGAAAATTATTGAGAAGTTGATTCACTGGCCCTAAAGTGGTGTGTCCACAATATATTTTCCCATTTTTTTATGTTTTTCATAAGGTGGGTTTGGGACATTAAAAATGTTGAATCCACATGGCTCAGGCATCTTATTCAATCCCTATAAGTACAGTTGTTTCATTTTAAGCGGTTGTTTAAGATTTAAATTGCTTTATTTCGGATTGCAGCACATGTCTGTCCTTCCAATTTAAAGTCACGTCAGTAGTTATTGTTCTAATAAAGAAAGAATAGTTATGATAATTAATATGGACATTGTTTTCTTTTTCTTTGATGGAAACATGGACATCGTTTTCATCTTTTATTTATGGTGATAATAAAATTAGTTTTTTTTTTTTATGGTGATCATAAATTCAGTAGACTAAGAAAATATGTCATGGATTAACTTTAATTGCTGAAAATAAGTAAATTTTAAAGTTTGTTCTCAAACTTAGTTAATGAATAAAGTAATGATTGTGCGAATTGAAATTGACAAGTTAGGTTCAAATTATAGTAAAAGTTTAGCGGCATGAAAAGTTATTTTATTGATAATTTTTTTTTTGTCAGTAGAAGACTACTAGGACCCCATGTCCGAAAAAAAGAAGAAGGAAGACTACAAGGACTTAAATCTAAAGTTTTTGAGTTAATGTTCAATCAGATTAGCTGAGCTAATATATCATTGGCAATTTCAATATTTTGTAATTCTGGATATTTATAACTTATAAAGAATTGATTGAGATAATGAACAATATTGATGTCTTTGGAGAAAGATGAGTTCAAATCCTATGAGGGCAACTCTTAGAGATAACTCTTATATTCCTGCAATTAAATGAGAATTAGTGTTACGGGTGATTCAAATAGACAAAATTTATAAGAATATCTCATCATTAAAACAAAATCTAATATACTTATAAATATTGAAAGAGAGTACTACAAATCTAATTGTGTCTTCGTGAGGTGAAGGAGGGTTTCTTAAAGGAAACTACTGAGATAAAGTGAAAAAGGTTGGAGTAAAACAAAACCAAGGGTCAATTTTACCAGGGAAAAAAAAAGTGATTTTGTTAATGCTTGCCATTGCTTAGTGAGGTGAGGCCAGAGGGACAAAATAATTTGAACATGACAAAAGGTAGGGAAAACCCATATGCAAGGGTCCTTGCCTCCTTGGGTGTAGTTGAAAAAGGCTAGTGGAGATATGAATGGATCCATGTATACAACTGGGTTGATGTAAGTTGACCTTTTAGCGACTTCAATGACAAAAAGGGTGGGTGCTAGTGTTGTGCGTTTTAATGATGAAAAATTGTTTGTTTCGTAGTGGCAGTTGGTTTCGGTTTCCATGTGTTGATGGTAGGGATCATGCATGTGCGAAACCCTGCATCCTCCATTCCATGCTTTAGGGCCCATGACCTTTCGTCCGTTTCACTATTTCGTTCTTTTATTTTCTCTCATTTCCTTCTCATCTTTTTGCTTGTTAAATGTAAATTTAAAATTACACTATCTTTAAGTTTTATTTTAACTTTTACTTCTCCTATATTTTAAAAGCATACATATATCTTTCTTTAACTTCTCAAAAATTATTTTAAGACTTTGAAATTATCAATAATTTATTTTAAACTACTAATGGATAAATTATTTGTGATTTCTTTTTTGTCATAGCTCCCTAACATACGAATGTAATATTGTTTTACTCTGCCATGGACTTGACTAACTTTCCGGCTCATTCGGTCTTTAGCGAAGGCTAAAGGTCCACACCCCTAAATACCAAACTTGTAGTAACTAAGCATTATTGATAATCGCACTTTATGATTAGTCACAGATTAGTTACGTTGTCATAAGTTAAACAGTCTCGCCAACTGACCCTTCATAAATCCATTATCTCACAATTGGGAGATATATTTACAAGAAGCCTATACTCTCTTATATACTTATATTCACTAATATATTCTTCCAACCGACTATGTTTGGTCCACCCTAGTACTCTATCCAAGATGTAGGCTGGAATATGCAATAGCAATCTATGCAAATAACTCAAAATTTGACAATACTCATGTTTTAGAATACAAATCTCAATCATAGTGGGAAATTTTATGGCACTTAGAAGTAAATAGATCAATCAAAATCCAAATGCATTTAAGAAAAATGTTAATGGAAGAAAGTTGCTATGGTAAAACTGATGTAGGTAAATTTTAGGATATAAGACGTAAGTTAACTAACTAGAATATTACCCACATGATTTATACATAACTTATGAGTTAGTTAGATTAGTTGCTAGTTTTCCTACAATTAGCTATTTGACAACTATAATTAGTTACCCCTAACCTACTCAACTTCGCTCTCTAACTCATGTATATAAACATTGATTCAGTATCAATACAATTCACCAGTTTTCATTCTCAATTCATTCAACTCTTTCACTTTCTCTCTATTTTTCTCTTCTTTGGTTACTTTTCTGATATGATATCAGCACCTTCATAGAGGGCTCTGTTGCTACACTTCCGCATTCATGGACTCTAATCAAGAATCATCCATGGGGGATCCCAAGGGCTTCTCCTCCATCGCAAATCTCAACAATGATCCATCGAGCCCTTACTATCTTCATCCCAACAAAAACTCGGCCTTGGTTTTTGCATCTTCTATTCTCAACGAGAACAACTATCATTCATGGAGTAGGTCTATGTGCATCGCACTCGTATGCAAGAGAAGATGAAGTTCTTGGATGGATCCATTCCTATCCCTAATGAAGATGATCCAACCTATGAAACTTGGGAACAATGCAACACAAATGTTGCTTTCATGGATTTCTCAAGTCGTATCAGATATTGCAAAAAGGTGTTATCAGTCTGATCGGGCTGTAGATGTTTGAAATGAACTAAATCTTTGATTTTCTCAACATGATGTGTTGCGCGTGGCTTAGTTGCAAGAAGAGATTCACTCCATTAAGCGAGGAGATCGCACGGTGAGATCCTATTTCAATGAATTCAAGCTTCTTTGGAATGAATTTGATAAGCATAATCTTCTTCCCCCATGTTCATGTGGTCCTTCTTGTAATTACACCACGTATGTCACAATCAAGAAACAAAGAGAACTAGGGGAAATCCTTTGTTTCTTGAAAGGTCTTGCTAATCATTTTTTTAACCTCAAGTCCCAAATCTGCATGATGAAACCTTTCCCTAATCTCAATGAGGTGTTTTCAATCATTGTTCAACAAGAATGCCAACTTTCCCTTGGCAATAGTTCCAAGCTAATTGTTAATGTTCAAGACAACAGTAATGATGAAAAGGTGGCCATGAGTAATTCAATGCAAGGACAAAAATATAGATATGCAAAATCACAAAATCCCCAATTATGGCAAGGCCTGTACTCATTATGGCAAAAAGGGACACACTGTGGACATTTGCTATAAGAAGCACAGTTTTCCATCAGGATTCAAGTTTAAGAATCCAAGAGTAGCAACTGTTGCCAATTGTATGCAGTTTGAGTTAAATTCCATCTATACTCAGCAAGAACAACCTTAGGAGGTGCCAAGGGGTCTAAAGCCTGTGATAATTGTTGAGCAGTACAAAGAATTAATGGCCTTAGTCCAAAAATCAAAATCCTACACTTCCAATCAAGTTTCTACCTCAAACTAGTATAATCCTTTAACCTTAGATACAATTTTACATGTTAGCACAAATACTGGTCAATGGCTTTTAGACAGTAGGGCCATTGATCATATTTGCTGCTACTTGCAACCTTTTTCCATGATTAAATCCGTAAAATCCATATACATTAACCTACCAAATGGTTCTACTGCTACTACTTCATTTTTGAGTAGTATACATTTTTCTCCTTCCTTTTTCTTAATTGATGTCCTTTATATACCAAAAGTTACCTTTAATTTAATACCAGTTACCAAACTCATCAGTATACTAAACTGCCAACTAATTTTTTTAGAATGACAAATGTTTGATCTAGGAAGAGAATTCATTGAAGAAGATTGGACAAGCTAGAGCACAAACTAGACTATACTATTTAGTTGATCCTACAGTACCTTGGCCAAGATTCCCTCGTAATAATGTTCATGTTAATACTTCTACTTCTGTATTTGATACATGGTACTCTAAGCTAGGCCATGTTCCTTTTGATATCCAAACTTTTTTACATAAACAGCATTCTTCAATTCCATGTAATAAAGTTGTTGCTTGTGATTCAAGTCATTTTGCAAAGCAGAAATGATTACCATTTCCTAACAATACTAATAACACCTTTGCCCTTTTTGAATTGATTCATGTTGATGTTTGGGGCCTTTTTAATGTTGTTTCCTTGCAAGGTTATAAATATTTCCTAACAACTGTTGATGACTTCACTAGACATACTTGGATCTATTTTCTTAAAAACAAATCTGACGCATGACCGCACATTATGTCTTTTTTCAACTTTGTTGAAACCCAATTTGGCACAAAAATAAAGAAACTCATATCAAATAATGGCCTAGAATTCAGAATGCATGATTTTTATGAATCTAAAGGAGTGATGCATCAAACATCATGTGTTGAAACACTACAACAAAATGGATTGGCAGAAAGAAAGCACCAACACATTTTGAATGTGGCCAAAGCCACCATTTTTCAAGCAAAAATTCCAAAAATTTTATGGTCATTTGCTGTAGAACACTCTCTGCAGTTGATTAATCAAGTCTCTTCTAGAGTGCTACATAACAAAAGCCCCTATGAAATCCTTTTTCAACAACTACCTGATTTGTCTCAATTGAGAGTTTTTAGGTGCCTTTATTATGCTTCCACAATACAAGCGCATGGACTAAAATTTGATTATAGATCTCAAAAGTATGTTTTCCTTAGCTTTAGTCCTGGAACCAAAGGATTCTTTCTTTATGATCTATCATCTAGAGAACTATTTTTGTCTAGAGATGTTCATTTTTATGAAACTACTTTTCCTTTTAACACATTATCATCATCAACTGCTGTGTCCAATGCTTCTTTCCCTCAATTTTCCCCTGCTGCAAAATATGATGATCCATTATGCTTGAAATGCACAATTCCTAATTTTGTTTCACCACACCACAGCATTCCTTCTTTTTCTCACAATTCTAATGATATCACACACTCCACTACATCTCCCAATCCTGATATTCCCTCACAAAATCCATTACAAATCAAAAAACCTTCACAAATTAGAACAAGGCTAACTTACATGTAGGATTACCATTGTAATCTCCTCAATACTTCAGCTGTCCAATCTAATTCAGGCACTCTTTATCCTCTTTCTAACTACTTGTCATATGATAAATTTAGCCTACGACATGAACACTTCTCCCTATCCTTCTCCTTTCAAACTAAACCTAAAACATACAAGCAAGCCTCTTCTCAAGATTGTTGGATTCAGGCCATGAACTCTGAGTTCCAAGCTCTTACAATCATACGTGGATGTTAACATCACTTCCTGCTGGTAAAATTCCGATTGGGTGCAAATGGGTTTATTGGATCAAATACAAGGCTGATGGCTCTATTGAAAGGTATAAGGCACGCTTAGTAGCTAAGGGCTACACTCAACAAAAGGGTGTTGATTACCTAAGTACCATTTCTTCTATAGTAAAGATGACCAATATTTGCACCTTATCAGCCATTATTGTTACCTCCAATTGGTATTTACACCAATTGGATGTAAACATTGCGTTTTTGCATAGGGACCTTCGTGAAGAAGTGTACATGGAAGTTCCTCCAAGTGTAATAGCTCCACTAGGGATGGTTTGTAAGCTCACCACGTCTCTATATAGCCTTAAACAGGCCAGCCGTCAATGGTATTCTAAGTTATCTTCATCTTTCATCAACTATGGTTATACTCAATCTTCTTCATATCACTCCTTGTTCACTAAAAAGCATGGCTTTTCCTTCATAGTCGTTCTTGTTTATGTGGACGATGCCATCCTTTCGGGTATTGATCTGTAAGAGATTGAACAAATCAAGAGTTTCTTTGATTCAACCTTCACTATCAAGGATCTAAGAACTCTCAAATACTTCCTAGGACTAAAAATTGCTAGGTCCTCTAAGGGCACTCATCTTTCTAAGAGAAAATGCACTTTGAAGTTACTATCTGATTCTGGCTTACTTGCTTGTGAATTCTCATCTATCCCCATGGACTACTATTGTAGGCTTTCTCAAACCAAAGGAGAAACCTTTGTTGATCCTGCTATATACAAGAGATTGGTTGGCAGATTTGTCTATCTTACTACATCTGGACCTGATATTACCTTCCCTGTGCAACAGTTAAGTCAATTTGTTTTTAATCTTGTGGCTCCTAATCATGGAGTTGCACTCAAGGTCTTGAGATACCTAAAATCTATAGTGAGGCAAGGTCTTTTCTTCCCTACCAAGAATAATCTCAAATTATCAACTTTCTAAGATTCAGACTAGGCAGGTTGTGTTGACTCTAGGAAGTCCATAACTAGCTATTGCACTTTCCTTGGTGATGCTCTCATATCTTGGAAATGTAAAAAGCAATCCATTGTGGCTAAGTCTTCATTTGAGGCATAATATACAGCCTTAGCAGCTACTACTTGTGAGGTCCAATGGCTACATTTTCTTCTCAAGGACTTGTCTTTATCTCCTTTCACTGCCACTCTAATATATTGTGACAATCCATTGGCTTTTCACATAGTTGCCAATCCCGGTTTTCATAAACGAACTAAATACATCGAAATTGACTGCCACATTGTAAGAGAAAAGGCTCAAATTGGTGTCATTCATCTCCTGCCAATGCCTAGCTCTGACCAAACCACAAATATCTTCACTAAGGCTTTACCTCTAACTAAGTTCTTTCATAATTGCTCGAAGTTGGGAATGATGAATTTACATTCCTCAGCTTATGCAAAGGTATTACCTACATGATGTATACAGAACTTATGAGTTAGTTAGATTAGCTGTTAGTTTTCTTACAATTAGTTATCTGACAAATATAATTAGGTACCCCCAACGCACTCAACTTCCCTCTCTAATTGACATACATAAACACTGATTCGGTATCAATACAATTCACTAACTTTCATTCTTAATTCATTCAACTCTTTCACTTTCTCCCCATTTTTCTCTTCTCTAGTTACTTTTCTAATTTAGAATTCCATTTTCATTCTTTTTCTTCCTTTTACTTATTCGTACGGTATGGTTTAATTTATTTTTGTTTGACTTTTAGGGCGAAAGCTTTTTTTTTTTTCATTTTTTTCACGAAAGTTACAATTAAAGACCAATATAATATATCTATCTGTCTACTTATAATATATAAAAGCTAAGATCTAACCTATACTATTGACAACTCAAGCACTATGATGTTGCCACATCAGCATATCATTGAAGTTCTCATTCTCTCATTTAGTCCTTATTCTTTATGTAGCCACATACCCACTCTACTATCATAATTGCTCATTTATGTACAAATTCACCCCACTACCATAAATATTCTTTCCAATTACTATAGTCTTACTCATCTTTAAAATCATATTATTTCACTCTTGCAACGTTTTGGTACAACAAATTATAATATCATAAAAAAAAAAGAACACCTACTTAAACCAAAAATTGGTAACAATAAGATTAAATAAGTTGTCTCAATAACATTAATAACAACTTTCTCACTTTACTAATACTTTGTCCATTCCCTAATATAATTACACGAGAAACTCCTTTACAAGCAATAGTGAGGAAAAATTTTATTTCACATCTTAATCGTATGTTACAAGAAAGAAAACATTACATAACAAAGAATTTGAAAATAACTGCTACAAGTGACAGATATAGATAGGTGAAAGGAATAAATAAAGGATATAAAAATAACTTACTACAACAAATTATAATTGAATATTCAAAACTTACTTAATCAACAATTTTCTCATAAAAAAAAAACCTACTTAAATAAAAAATTAATAACAATAAGATTAAACAAATTACTTCAATAACATTAATAATAACTTTCTCACTTTGCTCATACTTTTTCCATTCACTAACACAACTACAAGGGAAACTCCTTTACGAGCAATAATGCAAAAAAATTCGGTTTCATACTTTAATCGTATGTCACAAGAAGGAAAGTTTACACCATAAGGAATTTGAATATAACTACTACAAGTAACAAATATAGAGAAAGGATATAGAAATAACTCTACAAACAACTATCAAAATTACAAAATATTTGCAATCACACATTTATTTTTTAAATAAAGATGACTAATCATAACATTAAGAAGGGCTCCAAAACTATGTTGTCATGAAGACTTTTGTCCCAAACAATATCTTGGGATCTCAATTGTTCTTGGAACAAATTAATCAAGTAACATGCCTCCAAATACAATTCATATCTTTATTGCTCCAAAATTACACAATCAAATAATAACACATGGCAGATATAATTGCCTTCGCATTAAGTAAACAAATATGAGCTCTAACATTTTCCTTAACATAATTCTAGAATCCCACTTACCAACAACAATGTCCATATGAGAGCTCATGGCCATATAAAGCTCAATCAAAAAGTATCACAAACAAATAAATTATGCAATATTATTGAATCAAGAGATTATCTATAAAAGAAGAGGAAATGCATTAGTGTAAATAAAATATATATCAATATCAAATGAAAAGTCAATCTTAATTCGAAGCTTCAAGATAAATACATAAAAAAAAAACATAAACTACAAGCAACCCAAATAAAAAATGGAAACAAGTGCAAAAAAAGGTATAACAATAAACAGAAGTAAATGCAAAAATGATATAAAAAATGATGAAAAAATTTGACTTTTAAACATCTATATAGTTTCAATATATTGTGTATGACCATAAAAGTTATAAATATATTTTTTCTTATATTGTTAGACTTTCGCTTTATCATAAATAAATAATTTTCATTTTATTACATAGTCATTTCATTTCTAATTATTTTTGTCATATTTACTAAACTATTCCTCTACTTTATAAGCTGCGCCTCAATCTAGTTTATTATAATAGTGGATTCAATTCGCTTCAAAAATTGATTTGACACCTAAATGTGTGACCAAGTAATAAATATGTATTTGAAAGCTTAGCACTAAAAACGTAGAGTGTGACTGGCTGTTTATTTGTCATCATATATACACTACAATTCGTATATTCTTTAAGGTCAAGTATAACCCGTTGCGTTGGAAACATTTTTTTTAATGAAAAAAGAAATTTATACAATTTTTTAATTAACGTGAAACTAATTTCTTTAAATATAAACAATACGAGTTAGTGTTTTTTATGACTGGCGTCTAGCTATAAGACTCAAACATTTATTTTCTCCTAGAAACATTGAGCATAGTTATTTTACCATTGTTTGCATGTTTGGTTTACCGTTAAGAAAACCTAAATTATGATTTGAAGAATATAAATTGATTTTTTAACTCATTTTAACATATATGATAAGTGGACAAAAGAAACATGTATGATAAATGAGGGATCCATTGACACTAGTATAAGAGTTGGCATGCTTATATCTTTAATAATTTTTTATAAAATATTGTTCTTATCAATCTAATTGTTGAATTATAACTACATATCATATAAATCATTTGTGTCAAATTTTTAAAAAATTGGATATTCATAAAATTGTGATCAAATAGTTTCTTTTTACATACATTTAAGAAGTATATATTACATTGATTTAAATATATATAAAAAGTATATTAAATAATTTTAAATTAATATGAAATTTTATAAATATATAATATATGAACTTTAATCTAACGGTTAATTTTGTAGAAAATTTCTTCAACAAAAGGTTATTCAATAATAATGTAAGAATTGAGTTTAACTTATACCGATATAAATTGATCATCTCCCATTATTTATTGAAATTATGTTAAATTACATCTCAATATAATTTTTAGTCTCAAACTATGATTATGATAAAAGTGAAAAACATATTTTTCTGTTATACCAATCAGTGATTTACAAACAATATATCAAGCACACCCGGCCTCTCCCACCCTCTAGCCCAGAAGCCCTCCACTTTGTTATTTGCATGCTCTTTTCATATGTGTTGTGTCAACTTTCATTCATTATTACTGTTTTCTTAATTGTGAACAATGCTATGCTTTTGCTGTAATGTATTGTTACTGGTTATATTTCTTTTAGCTAATTTTTTAACCTCATTTTCATTTTATAAATATTCTATACTACTATGTAATTATATATTATCAAAGCACTTTATAAAGAATTTAATTTAAATACACTGACATTGTAAAATAATTTTATACTATCAGTTAATAGAAATAATAAAAAATATCAATTCATATAAATAATTACCTATTATAATGATGAACCCACCATAATTTCTCACCTTCCTCTATTCTATTAATTGAGAGTATAAAACTATCATACCAATTAAACTCCTTTATAAATTTGATGTGAATTTGATATATGACTGACTTGTTCGTTTTAGACGTGCACACAAACGCCCTAAATGAATGAGCATTGATGTAAGTTCCTGTTTACTTTTGATCAAAGCATCACAGGGAACCCAAATTTGATTGTACGATGGAGCCCTCTTTCTGTTACGAGTGGGCCACCTTGCTCTGCTGGGTGCCACAAGGGAACGCATTTGTGTGCTTCCGATGCACGTACATGCACCGATGCCTTTATTTTTATCCCCTTTAGCTTGGTTGTCTTCCGTTAATTAAAGATTTACTTTGGCTACAAATCTTTTGCAGATCTTTGTCTATATCTTCTTCCTTCATAAGTATGTAAAAGATACCTATTTACTTACAATTTTTGTTCTAATGAATAAAAGTTTAATAGGTTTGGCATCGATTATCCCACTAAAATCATGACATATCTTGCAGACTCAGAAAACACTTACAGGAACTTACGAGATCATCGATCAATTGGATCCTTATATCGGCAGCAACATTCAAACTTGGGTCCTTATGGAATTCAAGCCTATTCCTTATCAATTATACCAACCCTCATTACTTGTAATAGACCAAAGAATCTCTTTGTGATATAATATTATGATTGATGAGTCTAGTTATTACGAGAAAATGAGTGGTGTTATGAAAATTGAAAAAGAAGGTAATTGATTTTACATTTAGTACATAAATGATAAGAGTTATGTTATTTGTACATCAAATAATATAAACATTTCAATACCCTCTCTATTTTTTCTCTTTCTATTAATTATTTCACTCTTTTCATTTTCTTTTACAATTTTTCCCCCTTCTCTTTCTAAGTATCTAAGGTATTTACCTCTCTACGGCTTCAAAAAAATATTTCGCATATGATAATGTCTTCATCTTCATGCATATTTATGATATTTTACGAGGTTTTTTTTTTTACGGGAATGTCCTTCTAGGCTATTATCTTACCTAGGAAGAGAAAACTATTTCTTATTTGGGATTTTCTTTCCTTTTGAATGAGTTTTCTGTATAATTTGTAGCCCTACCTTTTTTTTGAAAGTCATATCACTATCATACTTCAATTGCTTTTTATTACATTAAAGAATAGCAGTAGCAAGAAATTGACGATCATATTAATAAATTTATTTCCTTTCTCCAATGCCTTTCTTGTCCGTACGGTCATACAAAAGTAGGGAGATGCATGCAACATTACTAGCTAGCTATCAAAATCATTCAATAAGAAAAACAAGGTTGGCCCCTTGAATTTGGTGGTCATGTGCGACTTACAACCCATGATTTGGTTCAAATTCATGTCACACAACAGGAACAAAGAAAGAAATCGGGGGTTGATAACTAGATGTGGGAGATATTTGATTATGGCTTATGGGAACAAAGGCGTTGATGTGAAAATGATGTTTTAGAACAGAAAAAACATAATTGATATAAGAAATGGACGAGTCTAGTACTTTTGAGTTGATTAGCACCAGAAAAATCTTGATAAGATTGCAGCCTTGCAGAATCCTTATAATGGAAGGGCTTGTCTCAACATTTGGGTTTTTTGAGTCACTTTCCGATAGCAACTGAAGTGAACCAGATTAAAGCATATGAATTAACCATGGAGGAAAAGTTGAGTAGCTTTTCTTATTTGTTAAAAACTGTGGTGTTATGCCAAAGCTAGCTTTGGTTGAAAAAGGGTTAATGCGGCAACTGAATGAAAATGGCCCTCCTAACCAAATGCAATTACTTACTTAACAAGACTGAGAATTCCTACCTGGTTAGGTTTCTCCAACAACTCAGAATGGACCAGATCGTGAGTAGCTTTTCCTTTTTATCATAAAATAAGTCATGTTTGGTTAGTTATCGAGGAAAAGAAGTTAGGCATTTTTCGGCTGAATTAGTTAAAGAGTTACTGCATCGTGATTCATGAATATAATGTCACTTGGATGGAGAGAGTGAAATGCCCAAAATTTTGGTGTTTTTGAAAAGGATAAATGGCAGGCACACAAGTCAAAGAGAAGTAGAAGTAGGTGGTACATAGAACAAGTTAGTTATAAAGTAGGATAGGATTGACAATTAATTGGCGGGGCCAAGACTTGAAAAGATGAATAGAATTGGGTCATAGGGTGAACAAAGTTTTTCCCAATTGGCTAACTGAAAGGAAAAAAAAGGGATGGAAAAGAAGGTGCATGTGCTAAGCTGAATTATTGGACCATATAAACCTCAGGGATGTGGCGAGATAGTATCTCATGTCAAAATCTTACGGTGGGTGAGGAAATGTGTCTGTGCACCCTGATTTTAGATCACTCGGTGCCTCATTGCTAGCTTTAGAAATCAACTTGTATCTTAACCAGCGCCATTTTCAACTTGAACTCACTGGCTACATGGAAAAATACAAGAGGGCTTGGTGGAGAAATGAAAATTATTTAGGTATCAAATTAAATTGCAACGGACAGATCTGCAAGAGATTATTGTGAGTTGCCAAAAAGAAAAGGCCTCTAAACCTAATAAGAAGACAAATTATCCCCAACCCCAAGCAACCTTTGTTTTTTTCCCCAACTGGTTGGGTTTGATTTTGATAAGGCATTGACTGATTGGCAGCGCCCTCATAGCTGGAATAATAAGAGACTCTGGGCTTGTAAAAAGGGATGATTTCATTTAAGCCCATTTGGTCGACAACCCAAAACTTGCATCAAGATTAAAGGGGAAAATAAAGAATTTTTTTTATAAACTATCAGTATCTAAAGTTTATTGATTCAAGTTGAGTCAATTTGCTGTTAATAAAACTTTCCTAGTATTATTATTATTATTATTTTCATTCACAGGATACAAACACAAAACTTAACCAAACCACTTAAACCAATAGCGATTATATTTAGTAAAAGATCATATCACTCAAAATTATTGTTATACGAATGAAACTTGCGAGTCTCAAAAACCTCTCTTCTCTGAGATAAAAAGTGGGTGAGCATCATAAAGTCCAGTATCAGACAAATATTGCACATTAATGCCGAGTAGCAGAGGATAGATACTTCTTGCCCAAGCAATGGAGAGAAAGAGGACCATGAAGAGAAAAGAAGGGCAATAAATGCACAAGAAGAATGTGGCGTTCTCTATGGCTCTATGCAATTATGCATTAAAAGTTAAGCGTAAGCTAAGAGACAGACAACCAAAAGAAGGACACTCTTCTGAGATGGCTTGTTAGAGACACATCCCCGTGTTCCCGTATGTATGTGTTGTTTGGTCTGCTTATTCTGCCATGCATGGTATTGGCTGGACATTGTGGAGAATGTTTCATAATAATGGTGAGAGAAGCCAAGGAGTGTTGTTCCAAATTGTCAGAGTATGATGGCGTGAGAAGGCCTATTTGGAAACGTGCCTTGTCCATCACTCTTCCTTTCATCGGTGTAAATGTAAATATTGTGCTTCTCCACCAACATTACACCAGGCTTTTTAGCTTTGGTGAGAATTTATTCCCCTGGCTACACTAGAATACAGCTAGCTTCTTTTTGCTGCATATCTTTATTATATGATGATGGAATATTATTTCCTTTTAGTTTTAGATCGCGAAACCAGCGCATAAACCATGAAGCCTTCAGCTTAACACTGAGAATATAATCCACAGAATTTGTACTTTTTCGACCTTTTCGTCGGAGGGCGTGAGAACTGAGGCGCACACTCGTGTTTAGAATTATAAAGTAAATAATTTGTTACAAATATTTTTTATAAGATTTATCTCAATTATATTAATTATTATTATTATTATTATTATTTATGAAACTCAGATGTTCCAAAAGATGTGGCAAGCATGTATTGGCTAAATGCCATTCTTTTCTTTCTTTTTCTTTTTTGTGATGTGAATATTTCATTTCGCAAGCTGAAAGAACAACAGGGTACATCACACAGGGCCCAAAAATAAGACACTCACTAACAAGGCCCATTAGCACCGAAGTACAACAAAGAGCCCAAGAGTAGCATCTAAGAAACATTCTTCTAATGAGATTAGTTGGAATGGACTCAATTTCCAGAGAAAAAAGCCCGTTCTAGTCTATTTAGTTAAGGTAAATGAGTAGATTAGGACCAATCTGTTCTTTCTCAGCCCAATGTTGAAAGCCCGCACTGTCTACAACCAACCCGAACAACGATGCACAAGCAAACACACCCAGCCGACAAGCCACCCCTCACATGCTATGTTACACAAGCATTAAACTAAAGTTTATATGTTTATATTTATATATTGACCCCCCCCAAAAAAAAAAATGTTTGTATTTGTTAAATTAAAGTTTATATGTTTGATGACTTGAATTCCTTTGTCTCCATTTCCAATCCCCAAGCTGTCTTCTTAATTAAAAGTTTACAACAAAGCGAGAACAAAAGATGTCAAGTAAAAGAGAAGTTAATACGACTCAGAAAGGAAGTGTGCTGTATTGCATAGTTGTCAAATTTTGATTTGGTGGACAAGCTTGAGGACATGAAATGGACACACAACACAAGATTTGAATGCATGTCTAACGTCTGCATTATGCGGTGACTCTAGACAAAATCTATTTCCTCACAGCAGAGACCAGAACCATAACATGAACATTTGTCAAGCATCTCCATATGTGGTGGTAGATCAAAGCTTTCCTTACACTGGCACGAAGTTTAATTCGTGCTAAATAGCACTGTTGATAGAAATGCTAGTTACTTGCAGTCTCTTATCGAGATTCAAATTGATCTGAAATATTAGGTGCATATCGCACACCTTGCTACTACATACTATTTCTTCAGAACAAGGTGGTGTGTGTATACGCACGCGCGTGCGTGTGTGGGAAAATCTTGTCCTTTCAAGAGTATGGCCTCCGTGCGAGTGTTACGAAAATTATCTAGCCAATCACAGGGAGTAAAATGTTAGACAAGATATACACATGGAGCTCGTATATAGAAAATTTCACCCACTTTTATTCCCAACCAAACACTCCCCTGAGAGAGAAAATCGGTTGTGGTCAAAACGCAAAACAAGACAATTTTGTATATATTTTCGTAAGTTATTTAACGAAAAATACCGATACGTAGATTCTGTACTCTTTAGCATTTTTGTTCTATTAACGAACGAAAATAAATTTTGATGTCTGAGGTTTCGCATTGCTCAAAAGATGATGGGGCTGGAGTTCATAAACTAGCGTTTGATTTCACAAACGACAACATGATAATCAACTATGTTATGGTATATATTCTATGAACAAATTAAAAAAAAAGTTATGTTATGTGTATTTTATTATTATTATTATTATTTTTTCTTGGTAAAGCAGAATGCCATCAAAACAAAACTAAATGACTAAGTGAATAGTTAAGCTATTTCTCAAGTCTTAACCATTATCTCTATTCGGGTAAATAGAATAAGAGTTGTCATTAAGTAAAATCTTTTCGAAAGTCTATTAGGCTGGGAATGGATTCTCTTAATTAAAAATCTCACATAATCTTGTTATGTATTAATTTTTACCGTTGATTAGATGCTCTTGTAGATCCCATACTTGATTCTATCTTCTTGATCAATAATAAAAATTAACACATGACAAAATCATATAAGATTGTCAATTGAGAGGATTTATTTTTCTATTAGGTTATATCATATTCTCATTACAACCAATCACTGTAGAATAACATAATAGACGGTTAAACTAATTAATCATAACCGCCAATCGGGCATGAGAAAACTTAGGTCGGGTTTGACAATCTTTTTTCCTAAGCAAAAAGTGCTTTGGACTTGAAGAAAAGACAAATAACACGGTATAAGAATCAACCTTTACGCCAATGTTGGGGAGGGCAATTAAATTGTCTATCAACTGTTAACTCCTGAAAAGTTTAGATTTCCTTTTTTTTTTTTTTAATGTCTACGTTATTATTTTTTGTGGGGAAAGAGGGTGTGAATTATACTCTCCGAGAGATTAGTTTTTGCCATTTTGGACCACAGCCACAATAGTCAATACTCGAATTTATTTTTGCAACTTTTTTAGTCTGTCATTGAGACTATTTAACACTTGAATACACGAAACTGGCTTTCTGGGAGCACCGACGGGCGTTTGGCCAAGAGAAAACTTTGACATTGTTTGTCCTTCATGGACAATTTGGTTTGGAAAGTGGTTGCTTTCAATTGAAAATTTTATATGATAAGATTATGTATTAATTAAGAATGTGGGGTCAAATATAGAACCTATAAAAATATCTAATTAATAGTAAAATTTAATATATGATCTTATTATGTGAAAATTTTAATTGAGATGATCTATATCCATTTGATTCGATCTACTGGCCGACAAACAAAGATGGCATGGAACGATCTATGTTGCCTTTGTGTATAATTTGGACAAATCTGAAAAGTTATACATGTTTGTCAGTGACTTGCCTGAAAATATATGAAAGATGTGTGGATATAAGTTTATTTATATAAGTATCGTTATATTCATGATCTTCCGGACACCTTATTTTGACCTCCACTCATCCTTGTTAAGATGACTTTATTGGGAAAGCTATGCCGAGTAACGGCAACCTTCATTGGGCGCTGAGGGTGGCAGCCCATCACCTCCAACTTATTTTACATGGATACTTTAAAATAGCCATCATATTGGTATCCGATACGTATCATGTCGGATACTTCACATATACTTTTAAGTATTTTTAATTATATTTTAAAAAATTTTATTTTATTTTTTTGATATTTTTATATCTGGTTAAATAAAAATTCTAAAACAATCAATAAAATAAATATATTTTAATATATTTACAAAAAATTATGTTAATATTTAAATCATTATTCTTCTATTTTAATTTTAATTTATACTTTTATATTAATTTTTTACTAATTTTATATATTATGCTATAATTGTATTATATCTTATAATTTTTAAATATTATAATATCCCCATATCCATATAATATCGCATCCATATCTCATATCTCTATCCGTGCTTCATAGCCTCCAACTCTTCAAGCCGTCCATGGAAAACCTCTTGGTTTCATAATGGAGAAGTCTTGCAATTTGGAACTCTTAAGAGTCTTTGGGCTTTTCTTTCTCCCTGCAACTTTTCATCAGCCGCACTTTCTATTTCTGTTGGAAATTATTGATTTCACACTACTTTTGTTATACCCATTTTGCAATGATTAATAATGTATAAATTTTTAGTTAATAATATGTGTTTTGCGATTAAAAGAATAATAATAGTGTAAAGTATTTCATATTATTAACTAATCATATGTAATTATATATATAACTTTTGAAATAATTATTATATATAATTAAATATCTGTATAAAAAAAATTTACACTTACAAAATATCAAAACTAAATATTTACAATAATATAAGTTATTAATGATATATAAAGTCATGATTAATTATATGTTCTTTGTGATTAATGCAATAACAATTAATATTATCACACCAATGATAAAATACACTTAATTAATTAAAAAAATTATACGTAATTAATCAAGTATAGTTATTGTAAAAATTCAATAAGGAAAATATGAGGGTTGATTTCTTTATTTTACCTTTACATTTTTAACCTTCGGCAAGCCTGATATTATATAGCATCACAACTTCTGCCCATACAATATGTCATGGTAGATGGATCCACCTCGAGGTAGAATAATTATCATCCGATAGATTCAGAATACTAGTAATTAATTTAAAAAATATATATTTCTTTTTTCTATTTAAAAGGGAGTTTAAATTTTTAAATTTTGAACTTAATTAAGCATCTATTATTTTATAGTGGATGAAATTTTCCTTTTTTTCAAATTTTTTATTTATCACTCACACCGACCACTTGCCTTCTTTCAAACTTTTTGCTAAATTCTTTTTACATATGGTATATACCACCAGTGGATAAATAAATATATAAATATTATTATTATTATTATTATTACCTTCTATCTATCTATCTATCTATCTTTAGATTTATGATATAAAGACGGTTATTTGAAAACTGTTTTGTGATTATATTAATGTACACCTTCACTTATATAGTATGAAAAATAATTAAATATTTTTCAAAATTTATTTTCATCAATTTCCCACTCTTAGTGTCTCCGAAAATGTACAGGATATATAAATAATATTTTCTTCTCGCGCATATACTTACTTGTGTGGCATATATAGCAGCTGAAATTAGAAAGGTCAATAATTTATCTTTATAAGAACATGATTTTCTTCATTGCTTATGCGAACAATTCATTACTAAGTAATGTTTGACCTGCGCTATGAACTAACTCAAAGATCAAATCATTGTAATGGCGGTCAATAGATGAATAGAGCATAGCACGCACCAGTAACCACATACCGACATTGTCACAATTTTCTTGGGGGCCGGGGTGTAAATGACATTGTTACATATTTGCTGATTGGCTAGCTTGTCTTTTAAAACAGATTTCTAGAAGTCAAACTCTTTGAATACTTCTTTCTCCTTGTGTTCGATGAAATGTGAAACTGAAAAGCATTTGGTAAAGCCAAATCGCATGAAAGAAAGCATTATGCCAGCCATTCTGGAAATTTGGTAGACATATGGTGGCGTTTTCGGCATTTAGACCCTCCACTAGGAAAGGCATTCCTAGAAAAGCCTAGTTCCAATTGCTTTAGGACACGTATATGATATTTTGATTTTTTATTCTCTATTGTGTTATATATGATATCGATTATTTCTCTTAAAAATTTAAATTATTAAATAAATTATAAAAATATATAAATAATTTTATATCTAAATATGCTTCTTCACATAATAATAAAAATTTTAATATTATATTATAAATTACTTCTTTTAAAAACTTAAATTTTTAAATAAAAATACATAAATAATTTTATATCTTATCAATATAACACCTATAGCTGCCAAATATTGTTAGCCTATAGTCTCTCAGAGGGAAGCAAACAAAATGGCGAAGGGGTCAATGCGTATTTATCTTCTACTTTTTCTATCTGTTATTTCCATTGGAAAACTAAACTAATCTATTCTCTCCTCCAAACAGTTTACCGACCAATGGCATATCTAAGGCATCATTATCTTAAGATCATACATTTTTCAAGCCCTTTGGACTCATCTTCCGCAGCGACTCTTTTATCAGTTGAATCATGTATGCATGCTTTAATTAAATACCATCTTTAAAATCTCTGTTCCCCTAGTTGGATTTGTTTATAGTTAACTCACCTCCAAATTAAGATTTATACCCCGTATTGCTTGCAAGTCCTAATCCAATGGCTTTTAAAAAATAATTTAATTGGGATGATGTATTGTCTTACATTGGTAATCAAACCATAAAAATATGAAAAACTTCATGATAATATGCCGCATGCTCGCTGCTCCTAACTTAATTATGTAGTTTTTTTCGAATCTAAAACGTTTTTTCTTAAAAAAAATATAAATAAATTTCCCATAGTCATCCCATAATTGCCGCTTATAGATTGGCCATGCCCCAATAATGGGATCCCATGTATCATCATCATCATTATTGAAGCAAGTTTCACATGCTTACGGTAACCCCCGTAATTTAATTTTCTTCTGATAATATATAGTTTTGCTAGATTTTGTGATATGACATATTTATCACAGTTCTTGCCCTTCAATTTAGAAAACTTCCCGCAATTAAATGCAGAAAGAACTACTACATGATGCTTCTGGTATTTCTTTTGTGTACTTCTAGTCTCGTTTGTACTGAGTGGTCTCTCTTGTCCTAATCCGATACGGAGGTCCTGTACCTGAGTTATGGAAGCAGTTCCCAAAAAAGCCGAGGAATAAAATATACAATGACCAACATTGGTGCAAGGAAGGTGACTTACATATTCAGACTTAGTTGTAACTAGAACTCAACATTAAAAAGTTATGATCATAGTTTTTTAAGGAATCCCTCAATGATTGAGCATCAGGTATTCTAATTCAAAAATTCAAAATTTATAAGAAGAAAATAATAATTATTGTTATATAGTACGTAATTGATAAGATTATACACTTTGATCTTTATGCTTTTAGGTCCATGATTGAAATTTTTCTAAAAAGAAAGAAAAAAAGACATGTTAAATATAATATTAAAAATGCATTCGATACACGAATAATAATATTATGCTAGCTGCAACCCTCTTTTTGCCGTTTGGAAGATACTCAATTATTTCTTCATTTCTTTAGGACATCTTTATGGTTTAACTGGTAGTGTCATCTCGGCCAAGTAAATGAACAAGGAAACTTTTACCAAGTAATTTCCAAAAAAGAAAGTGGTTCTTTCTACTAGTAAATACTAATGTTTGGTACACATCTCTTATAATATAAGTGTGCAGAAATTCAATAATCAAAGCTGTACAAATGTGAGATAAGGTATGTGTAAGTAATGTTTCATTAGCATTCATACTAAAAACCCCTTCCCACAAAGGCACGAACTCAGTCCAAATCTGAATCTTCTACACAGCCCCTTTTGTTGGCCCCTTCAAATCTTCTTTCAGCATGTTACACTCGGTCAGCATCAGTAGTACATGACCCCTTCTTCTGTCTTCTTGTCATCAAACAAAAAGTTGTTGCAAGTACTAGTAGTGCTTATTAGGTGTTTGATTTCTTCTAGACCATAATCCAATGGGTTTTCTCCCCATAATCCACTTTGTTTCTCTGTCCACCCACTAACATTACCACCAGCATCGGAGAGCATCAACTTCTGAGTATCCTCCACCTCACTGTAGATACAATTTGCCGCACCTATCTGATCAACCAAAGTTCCACCCCTTTCTCCATATCCGAAGTCTGGCTCCATGACATGACTCATCTGGTTATTGCAGCTACCAGGAGAAGAGCTGCAACTAGTAGCTTCACCCCCAAGCATGAAGATGCTGTTGATATCTTTGAATTGGCAATTCTGAGTGTGAGCCATAAAACTTTCTTGAGCTTGGAAATTGGAATTAGCAGAAGCAGAAGTAGAGGAATTTCCACTCAAAAGACTTGATGAGTATGAATAGGGTCCAGAGGCATAGAAATTAGACCCATGAGGGTGGTAGTAGGAGCTGTTACTTTCCCTAAATGATAATGGAGAAGATGATGATGAGGATGGGGATGATGTTGAATTTTGAAGCATGGATAAGAGGGTGACTTGTTGAGGCTTCCTATGTACTGATGGATTCATGGCCATCATTTTCTTCTTAAGCTTGGTGTTCCAGTAGTTCTTTATATCATTATCTGTCCTCCCTGGCAACTGAGATGCTATTATTGACCACCTGCACTCAGTGAAAATGATTTCCACAGTAAGAAACGTTTCTGAGTGATACTCCAGCACTCATAGAAGGTCTAAATGTGGAATGCATAAGGTGATGCACAAGATGTAAAAACAAGGTGCATATCGTCTGTAAATAATCTATTTCCTAAAAAGTGAAAATAATCTATCCATCTGACTCTTTCTTCAATTGGAAATTAACTCTATGGTTTTCATGATTTATGGAAGTTTCTGATGTATATGAGTACTAATGAAAATGAAAGTGGATATGGAAATAAAGTGAAATGAAAGCTACCTGCTTCCAATGGTAGCAAAGAGGCTGCAGATTATTGTATCTTCTGCTTCAGAAAACTCCCCATGCTTAATGTTTGGTCTAAGATAGTTAAGCCATCTTAGCCTACAGCTCTTGCCACATCTTTTCAAACCTGCAAGAAACAAAACCAATCAGGAACACAAAACAAAAGCATAACAGGTACGATCCCTGCATATTAGCACAC
Organism: Pterocarpus santalinus; assembly: GCA_031439595.1. Lineage (NCBI taxonomy): Eukaryota > Viridiplantae > Streptophyta > Magnoliopsida > Fabales > Fabaceae > Pterocarpus > Pterocarpus santalinus. The sequence continues at coordinate 69,957,788 of CM062532.1, forward strand.
CATCATTAGCTTAAAAGAGTGTAATATGACTTTCATATGATCATGTCCATGTTACTTACCAACTTTTTGTGGGAGGGCAATCCAATTCCCTCCAGTCCCATGTTTCTCTATGTACTCCTTTAGCTTTGCATCTTCTTCAGGAGACCATGGCCCCTTCTTTACATTTGCCTTGTCACAACAAGGAGCTCTTCCCATCTCTCTCTCTCTCTCTCTCTCACACACACACACACACTGTCCTTGATTTCTGCAGTGAGTCTCAGGAAGTTAAACGGTCCTCAAGAGTATATAGATAGCTGGATGGGGGGCACCTAGAGATTATATTTTTTTTTTTCAGAGAAGAAATAGCAGAAGTCAAAGGGAAACAGGCTGTGTAACTTCAAGTGTCTTATCAGTTTCTAAGAACCGTATGAATGATTAACTTACAGAAGTTTCTATCACCATTATATAGGGGCCCTTGTCAAAGGGGGGGAAGTTTAACTTGGTCACTGCCTACCTTTCCTTCCATCACAACAATTTGAAGCATCCAAAGTCTGCTCCTTGTTTTAACGTGTATAAAATATTTCCATGAAAACGATGGTCTATTTGGTGCACATTTTCAAGCGATGGGCCAAGTTTTAAGCAAACTATTGTCAAGTTGGAGGTCCAATTATATGCTGTTTCTTGTCACGCTGCACTGCTCATTGATCTCTCAACTCAATCTTGTTTTTTTTTTTTTTAATACTTGATTAATGCAATTTGGATAATTTATCTGTTTATCGAATGCTAGGGTGTGTGGATGAAATAAATTCACAATCCATATATGATAAACTTGGGATAAATCTACGTACAATATTACAACTAGACTAGACAATTTTGACATAGTTGAGTATAGTAGTAAATGAACTGTGTTTTTAGACATTAAATAATTTTAATATTTTACTGAATTTTAAAACATTAATTTAATTAAGGATCACATGATGCGCCCAATAATTAAATTAAAAAATTATAATGAAGAATGCCAGCATTTTTTTTTTTAAAAGAGTCTATCGCTATTAAGTTACAAAGTTCTTAGTTATATATATATATAATTTCACACTTCTGTTTTTTTTTAAATAATTATTCACACAATTTTAAATCCCTAACATTGTAAGTAAAGTCGTTTAGGGTCGCAATCCATTCCACTATACAACAATCACTTTTGAGTTTCACACTTCAGAATATATATGACATTTTTTTAAAACTATTATGATATTTGTGTTAATAATCAATATTAAAGAAATAATGTTAAAATAAATTCATTTTTAAAAATATAAAAAGTAATGTTGAATAGTGATAATTGTTGTTCGAATTTGTCAAAATTGAAAGAGTGTGGTTAAATAAAATAAAAGAATGAAAATCACGCATGCATTCAAAAGTTATAAATAGTATCTCATCGTTCATGTAAAAATTCTAGCAATAAAATTCTCACTATTTAGCATTTTTCAAATACGAAATGCACCCCCATATCAAAAGATTACATATGAAAACTTAATTTTAATAAAATAAAGTCTTATATACAAGAATAATACTCCATCTACCTTCTATGAATTACTGACAATAAAAAGAAAGATAACTCCTTGTTTTATATTTTTTTCTCATCTAAATCGCCAATAATTAAAGTTTACTAGAATTTGACTACTCTAGTTTGAGTTAGGTTAACTCATTACGAGGATAAAAAAGTATATTGGAAAATAATATATCTTATGAAGATGGCCAAATTTGGAATATAATTTAAAATAATTGTGTGAAAATTCAAAATTTCCTCAACTAATAAGGTTTTTTTTTAATATAGTTTTCTATATTAATAATGAATTAAAATTTGACTTCTTTTTATATTTTTATAAGATTCACTCAATTTAAAAGTTTACACGAAGATTTTAAAAAAAAGTACATAAATTTTTCTTGCTATTATAAAGTCTAACATATTTATTTTTAAATTAAATTGTTATTTTATAATCATGAGGTCTGTCAATGGAGAAATTAGCTTATCTAGGGTGCATTTATTTTAACTTTTTTAAAAAATAATTATGAAACTTAAATTTTATATATAACTGAAAAAATTAAAAATATATTTTTTTAATATTCTGATTACTTTTATAAAATTATCTAAATATATGATAACTAGTTTTTTTAGTGAAAAAAATATTTTTTTTGCCAAAATCATCGGAAACAAACACACCACTAATCAATCTTTCACTCCTATTTCATCGCAAATTGGTTTCTTTAACTGAGTCGAATTAGTATATTATAGAAATAAAATTCTTTTAATGTTAATTATTTTATTCACAAAATTCAAATCCGATATTTTGCTTATAAGGAACAAGTATTTAATTACTCCTACAAATGTTCGTTCAAGCTTATATACAATCCTTATAGATATATTTGATCATTTTTATACAAGTATTTAACTACTCCTACAGATGTTGGATTTTAATTTAAATATGTTCGTTTTTCTTTTCAAAATATGTAAGATTTACATGTAAACGAGCAGTGAATGACATTCGCATGGAAGTATTTTATAAGATATAAAGACAGTGTAAAACGATTATCCACATAGAAATTAATTTACTTTTGTTTATACTAAATCAACGATAACCAAAAAAAGGCCAAAAAAATAGTATGCAAGTGTTAAGTATTTTTCCATTCATTTAGCTGGATAACTTTAAAAAAAAAATTCAGAGTATTTTTCATTAAATAGGTAAAAATTAATCTCCAAAAAATTGGTCAAACACCTAAGCAAAAAACTCTTCATATAACATTTTTTTTCAATACACACGAATTTTAGAATTAAACCCAACACTACACGCCTAAGAGGTATAAGCCTATCTACTTGGACCAACACCTTATTATTTTTCATTTAGCTGAATATGCAAGGTAATCGATGGAATCTACATGGTTGATCTGCAAATAGTCATATATTTGTCTCAAAGATTAAGTCATGCACATGTAAATATGAATTAATTCAAACTGTGAAATTGTGATAATGGCTTATTAAATTAGTTATAGTTATATTCAGATATATTGATTTAAGAATATACCAAGTTATCAAATTGATAGATATATCAAAACGAGGGAAGTATTATTTTTCATTTAACTGAATAACTAAATAGCAAGATTAAATCCCTCAAATGTTCCAAAAGTTGATCTGTTCAAGGTCTTAGCAAGCAATTAATTCTCTTGGCAATCACATAATGTTAATGGAGATTTCACACAACGAATCAATCCAAAACGATAAACTTGTCAATGTTCATCGTAGACAAGATGTTATTAATGACCCAGCTTGGGGTGCTGCAGAAGTCTTTTCACAACTTGTGAAGTTCTAAATTTCGAAAAACCAAAATTTTATGGATTTTCAACTTACGCGTTAAATTCAGTTTGACTTGGTTTCATCCGTCAGAAGTGTATGATGCATTTTATCGGTACAAAATACTAATTTTCTTAATTTATGTTTTCCTTTTTTGGGTAATAATATTTTTTCCCTTCGCAGATAAAAAAAAAAAAAATTCCCCTTTGTTTTATATATAAACAGCTGGAATAAGTGAGCACGCACACAAGTACCAGAATTTTAGTAAATATTTAAAACCGGAAAGGTTACACAGAATGGTGTGTAATAAAAAGACAAAAATACTAAATCCTCTTAAAACATTTTTTTGATAATATTTCTGATTGTTAAATTAAAAAATGTTAAATATATTTATTTTTTTAGTTAATATTTTCTTTATTGAATATTAAGAGAATAATTAAAAAGGTGTTTTAAGAAAATATAACAAAACTCATAAAAAGGGTATAGAGCAGTCCAAAAAAAAAATAATAATAAATAAGTAGAGCAATAAGTGGGATACCATGTGTTTATCTTAATTTGTTTTTCCTTTACGTGCAAGTCAGCAAATTTCACATTTTGCTTTGGACAAAAAAAAACACATTTCTTTCCTTTATAAATCTACTTAAAATTTTGGATAAATTTGTAATTTTACATCATTCATATTAATTATAGCTTGAATTTTTTCTCTCTCCTATTAATTTCAAAAATATTATATATATTAAATACATATACTATTTTTGTTAGAAGTGACTATTTAATTAAAAGATATTCTTTTACCAATTTAATAAAGTTAAAAAGTTTGTTTTATCCCATTTTACGGTGATTATAAGGCATATTCTATAATATTAAGAGATGAAAATAAAAAATAAACCAAATACTATCTTAATGCTTTAGTGGTTTTGTTATTTTTTCTCAATTTTGTAAGGAACAGGCGTAAAGTGAGTGCGTACAAAAATAAAATGATATATATGTGTGAAAATGAAGAATATTAGTAGCTATCCATTTTATCGTGTTAATTAATATTAATGATTGTTTTGCACTAATTTTTTCCGCTAAATAATATTGTATTAAGCATCATTTGATAAATGGAGAATAATTTCTAATATGTAATAAAAAAATAGAAACTGACATCTCCGGTAACATAGATAAATTTCCACAAGTAAAATATGTTTTTAATTCATTTTAGTGCAAAATATATATATCTTTTAATTAAATAGTCACTTCTGAAATATTATGTGTTTAGTACATAAATAAGAGAATATTTTTTAATTTATTTTAGTACAAGAGTATCATATGTTTAATGTAATTATTTTTTAAATTAATAGGAGAGAGAAAGAGTTCAAGCTGAAATTAACTTGGATGAAGTAAAATTATAAATTTATCCAAAATTTTAAGTTGATTCATGAAAGAAAGGAATGAGTTTTTTCATCCAAAACAAAATATGGAAGTTGCTAACCTCCACATAAAGATATTGAGGTTAACAGTCCTATATATATATATATATATATATATATATATATATATATATATATATATATATATATATATATATATATATATATATATATATATTTAAAAGTGTTATTAAGCTCGTTGGTTTTAAGTAATATCATGAGATATTCCCATATTATTTAGGTGTAAAATCAGCTGTCGGCTGCTTCAGCTTAGTCAGTTGTCCTTAATAATTGTAAATACCTACACTCTAGGTAAAAGTCTACCAACAAGAAGCGTAATTGATCAACTGATATACTCTATATTGATTTTTAATTATGAAATTAATTTTTCATTTACATATTGATGAATATGACACTTAAAACCATGTGGTTAATTCATGCTACAAGTAATTGTGAAGGATAATATATTACGTTAGTGTGGCGACCCATACACATGACTTTGCTTCCTGATGGTGAAAGCCTAAAAAAAAGAGGTAGAGACTTTCTACTTATAATGTTATAATAATTCACCCTAGTGGAGGCCCCACTTATATTGCAATAAAATTATCGTCCCAGGACTAGACTTCTGAGAAAAATGTGTTAATTAGATCGACGCACCTTTGCTTTTTTGTGTATATGTGTGTGTTGGCGTGTATATGTCGTGGTACTATGCTGCTGGCTTTTCCATGCAGCCCCACTTCCACTTGCAGCAGCTAGCAGGTTAATTTTGGCCTCTGTCCTTATAGTCCAAAAGTTCTATGTTTTCAAGATTATATTTCCTTAACTTTGTAAATCGTAATTATCTATACTAGTCGCCTTCAATTCTTGTTGTTCAGATGCAAAATTTGCAACCCCCTTTTTTTTTCATTTATATTAGTATAGGTAAAGAAAGGTATACATTTATTTTACACTTTAAAGAAGGTTAGAGATTAGATAAATGAACAAGTAAAATGTAAACGAAGTGTAGCCTTTTCTCTCACTTCTTTCAATTTTCTTGATAAAACGTAAAAGAAAAATAATTTATTAATCAATAACATCCTTGAAGAAATAGTGAAATATCATAAAGTTGACCCAGAACTTAATCAACTAAGAAAATGAAAAAGTCGAGAAGTAGAAGCCAGAGCAGTTGAATGAAGGATTCTCATGATCTGGCAGTCCCAGTTTTTTTAAATTAAATAAAACAACAGTGTGACAATTTATTTTGACCATCCCATAAAAATGTATATCAAGGTGACCATTCAATGTAATTTGACATTAATTAATTTGATTCTTCAATATACTTTTTGATATATGAATTTTGTAAAAGGCTAACTTGACGTTAAATTTGAATTGTTAAGCCATATACATATATATATATATATATATTGATTATCTTTTGACTATTTATGAATGTTTACTCTAAAAATACCAAAACTTTACATGTATTTTATGGACATATGCCTCCCATCTTACCTAACAAAACATGCGACTCTTAAGTTTCAAGCTTCTAATATTGATTGTGTGGAAGGCTATCCTTGGTGTAAACTAGACCATAAAATTGTACGTATATTGGATAATGTAATGTATGATATGGCCGTGTTTTTTTAATAATAAAAAAAGATAATCCAGATATATATATATATATATATATATATATATATATATGATTAGGATCAAGTTATATCGATATAACTTTAAACAATTATTATACTATTGATTAATTTTTTGTTGGTGTAATTTTTTTACAAAATCTACTATTGGATTAGAAATTTATATCTTATAGATCATTTCTATAAAATTTTATATTAATAAAAAATTATTTAATATTCTTTTTATACACTTCAAAATCAACGTAATATATATATATATTAAAATATATATAAATAAGAGTTCTTCGATTACACTCATATTGATGTTCAATTTCGATGAAATTTAGCATAAATGATCTTTATTGTAGGTAATTGTGATTTAACAGTTGGATCAATAAAAAATATATCCTAGAGAAAGTTATAAGTAGAGTAACTATATTTAAAGTTATACTGGTGTGACTTGATCTTAATCCAAATACATATATATATAAAGTACACAAAGTAAAATCCTTGGACTTCGAAGCATCTTATATATGCAACACCAAGGTGTAAATTAAGTGAACATTTAAAATATTAGGGTATTTTGTACACTTATTTAGATTTAAATACTATCACAATAAACACGTAAGTGCTTTTGGTTACAAAAGATACTTAGCTTCACCATCTGTAAATATATTAGTAAGCCTTGGTTTTCATCTTCTTATTTTTCAATGTTTGGAAGGAAGCAAATCCCTCTGTACCGCCGCCCCCCTTTTCTTCCCCTCCCCCCCCCCCCCCCCAAAAAAAACAAAAAATATCACTGCGACCACCACCATCCAAAAAACAAACCATGCACCCACCCACAAAAAAAAAAAAACCTGATTCTTAATGGGAAAGAAGAGAGGACATGGATAAGACTTTATATACTACGTGATTAATCTCAAGCTATCGTGAGGTTGATTGGTCGTATAGCTATATAATATATAAAAAACTAATCATGCATTACAGATGTACCAAAGTGATAGAACTACCCAGAAAGCCTCTTGTTTTTGGAGAAAGGATATACAGTAAAGTATTCTCAACGATCGGGAACAGCAAGTCGCTTGACCCGCAAACGCGAAAAGCTGGTTCATTAGTCTCCGATGAAAAAAAAAAAGGTAGCCAAGTTAGGTTCCATCATAAAACAAACTCTGGGTGTTTTTCTTGGTGATTCTTCATTTAAAATAATACGCCAAGAAGCGACAAATCAAAAGTTATTTGTGATGTTGCATATTCCAAAAATATTCTTGCTTTGTGGTGTGGGACCGACGGCTGGAGAAAATAAAAAATGACAGCCATGCCCATGGGTTATACATCGACATTTGTTGATGAATAATGCTTTTTCACATAAGTTCTGGATATATTAATTTAACATTTAATGATTTGTGGATTAATAATTCACAATTTCAGTTATGTTATTAGTGAATTTGTGATGGAGAATCACATCTAATACATCGAAATTTACATTATTTAACTAAAAATTTAGTAAGATAATTAATAATAGATAGAAATATTTTTTACTAGATTTACTCATGATTTTTCATAGACAAATTCATTAATAACGTATATAATTGAACTATCTAATTATTAATTCATGATTCTTCAAATGTTAAGATAGTGTTCATGAACTTATATACAAATAACAATATTTATTCATTGATGCAATAAAAAATTATATTTGTACATAAAAATCTAAGCATTTCATGTATGGATATTTTAGAGAGCGAAAGACTAGGAGTTTTGATTTTACTCTCTTAACACTTACCACTATTTAGGACTAGATATATTTCTATCTATGTCCTTCTAAGTTATTCATGAGATGTCTAATTTTTTATGTATAACTAACAACTCTCCTACAAAAATGATGTTTAAATTCAACTTTCATATTATTATAAAAAAAATAGTCTTGATATATAATATAAGAGTTTAATTTATATGCAGTATCACTCTAAAATAATTCTATACTGTTAATTAATAAAATTTTAAGAATTTGCCAAATTATGGTAAATGATTATTATGGTGAGTAGTAATCCATCATGATTTGACAAATTCTTAAAATTTTATTAATTGATTAGTATAAAGTCATTTTATATTATTAGTATATAGATATTAAACTTATGATAAAAATTCCACATCTATTTGGATAATAGAATACTTGAAATTTATTATTAATTTTTTTAGTTTTACTTTTTACACTATTTTAAATACAATATTAATTAAGAAATATAATATAAGATTAATAAAATAAATTATTTAAATGTTAAAAATTAAATTTGAATATTAGAATAAATATGTTTTATAATAAATCTTAATTTTAAATTCTTTAATTTTCATACATATAATTAAAGTGACAAATTAAATTCTAAAAAAGATAGAAAAAGTATTTATTTATATTTATCAATACCGGTTTGTGTTGATAAGAAGGAAGTCCCTACATTCTTCTATAGATGCTCTAAAGAAGCATTATCATACCTCGATACACACACGCATACACCCTTAACTTGTTATCGCCCCTTCCTCTGGCCTTGACCCTTATCTCAGGGATTTCATGTCCGTACAATCAGCGGCAGGTATGTTAGGCAACCTAATGAAAGTCGTCATGCATAACGAAAAACATCTAGATGCCCTTGTTCTTTCTGGTATTAAAGTGATGTGATGGATCTACGTTCAAATTGATTACCGTTAGTTGTTCATCCTATTACCTACCGGTGCATTTTCTTAATTATTTTATGTATCTTTTTTGACGGTAATTATTTTATATATCAATTCTTTAGTAACTAGTTGTTAATATTAAATTACACATGTCAAATGCAGTTTAAAATAAAATATCAAGAGTTTTATATGTCAATTTGATAAAAGTGTTAATATATAGAATTTAATTTTTATGCATTGATAAAGCATTTTATTTAGATATTTAAATACATATTTCTACATCAATAAAAGTATTTAATTTTTACAACCATTATCTCAATAGCCTCATATATGATGATATATAGTTGAATGATAGTATAAAACTCTTTTACACTGGCAGTATATCAAAAATTTTCTCTAATATAGGAGTATATTCTTAACAAAAAGTGCAAGTATTATAAATAGGATTTAATTTTAACACACTAATAGCATTAAAAAATTTTATATTATCATTTAATCAAATCCTCTTATATGCATAATTTTTATAAAATAATAGGTATTAGAATCAAATATATTTGTTAATATAATAATATATAATTGTATGACAGTTATATTATTAATACATCAAAACTGAACTCTTATATATATATTGGTAACAATAGCATTAAGGGACATTTGCAGCGTGGGTGCTAAAGGAATTTTGTATCATGAGAAGAAAAGAGAAGCAACAGAGAAAGTGTGAGTTCGTGAGACAGAGAGAACGGGAGTGATGAATTTGGAATTATTGATATCAGAAAATGACTCAAGCATTTTTACAAGTGATCATTAGCTTATATACAAGTGGCATGATTGCCATACAAACTAACTAACTGAACTAACAGACAATAACTAACTAGAGAAGAATAAAAAATAACTAACTGTACATAAATAAATCTCCAAGAGCCCCCCTCAAGCTAGAGCATGGATGTCAATGATGCCCAGCTTGGAATCGAGGTGAAGAAAGTTCTTTGGGGGTAAAGCCTTGGTGCACAAATCAGCAATTTGTGACTGGGAACGTATAGGCAAAAGTTGGATGAGGCCAGCTTTAACCTTTTTGCCAACCACATGGTAATCCAACTTTATATGCTTGGTTCTTTTCGTGGAAAGTTGGATTGGCAGCCAGATGAAGTGCTGACCGGTTGCCATAGTAGATTAAAGCTAGTGAGGTGAAGGAAATGCAAAGATCTTGAAGTAGGTATGTTAGCCGCTATACTTCATAGGTGACAGTTGCTAAAGCTCGATATTCAGCTTCTGAAGAGCTACGGGAGACAATGTACTGCTTCTTAGACTTCCAGGATATAAGTGATTGGCCAAGGTATACACAATATCCAGTGATGGATCTCCTAGACTCTAGGCAAGCAGCCCAGTCAGAGTCACTAAAGGCCTTAATTTGCATATTTCTATTTGAAGGAAAAAATGAACCACGTTCAGGGGGGTTTTTCAGGTACCTGAGAATTCTAGTGCAGCTTGCTGGTGGAGCGCATAGGGTTTGAGAGGAATTGACTGAGGTAAGTCACAGCAAAACATATATCTAGTCTAATATTTGTCAGGTATAGTAGTTGTCCTACCAACCTTCTATAGGAAGCAACATCTTCATGTGGGTGGCCATCATCTTTCACCAACTTAACCATAGTAGTCATTAGAATGGATGCGAGTTTGCAAGCCAATAAACTTGCATCTGCTAGTGATTCAAGGGTATATTTCCTCTGGCACAGGGAAATCTCTTTAGAAATTCTTGCCACCTCTAACCCGAGGAAAAGCTTGAGAGGGCTAAGGTTCTTGATCTTGAACAGCTCATCTAATTTCCTCTTGACAGAACTGATTTCAGTGGGATCATTTCCTGATAGTATCATGTCATCTACATAGATAAGTAGATCAGTAAAAGAGTTAGGAGAGGTTGAATTGACAAACAATGAGTGATCAGATAGCTAAGTGATAAAAGCACCAGAGATAATTTTTCATACCACTGTCTACGTGCTTGCCTTAATCCATACAAAGACTTTCTAAGCCTGTAAACTTGACCAGGTTTAGGTGGGACGGCCATATAATATAAACCTCCTCATTGAGATCCCCATGTAAAAAGGCATTATTCACACCTAGTTGTTCGAGCAACTAGCCTTGATTAGCAGCTAAGGCTAATAGCAATCTCGCAGTGTTAAGCTTAGCCACTGGTGAGAATGTCTCTAAAAAATCGATGCCCTCAGTTTGAGTGAAACTCTTAGCAGCTAACCTTGCCTTATACCTTTCAATACTCCTATCAACTTTGAGCTTCACCTTATAAACCCACTTGCATCCTACTGTTCTTTTTTTGGGTGGGAGATGAACAAATTCCTAAGTTCCAGTTTGATTAAGAGCAGATATTTTAGCATCCATAGCCCTTCTCCAATTCTTAGACAACATTGCTTGGTTAAAGGATTTCGGTTCTTCTATGGTTGAGATATTGCAGATATAGTTGTTATGAGAAGTTGAGAGTCTGGAGTAAGATAAATGGTTGTTGATTGGATACAACATTGCTGAAGAAGAATATTCTGCTGAGGAAATGGAAGCCAATGTACAATGGAAATCCTTGAGATAAGAGGGAGGTTTTCTGGTTCTTTGGGATTTTTTGGGAACAATTGCATTGTCTGAGTTCGTGGGATAAGGAACAGTAACATTATGAGGTGCAGTGTGTGTGCTTTCTGACTGTGGAGGTGATAAATTGGAAAGTATAGTGGGACTAGATGAAGTAGGAAGACTAGGATTAGAGTGAGGGAGAATTTTGATTACTGACTCATAGCCCATGTCATATGGATCTGGTGCTGGTAGCAGACTTGGTGTTACATAAAGATTTGAGTTGGGGTTAACTCTGGTGTCATCAGTGTTATTGTTAAGTGAAAATACATTTTGATGAAAAATGACATTTCTAGAAACTATGATGTCTCGTGACTGTAAATCATAAACCAAAAAACCTTTGATACCTACCCTATGGCCCAGGTAAATTCCTTTCCTAGCTTTAGGGTCAAATTTTTTTCTATTAGCAATGAGTGTAGATGCAAAGCATTGACACCCAAAAGACCTCAGAAAACTTAAATCAAAAGGTTTGCCATGAAGTAACTCAAAAGGGATTTTACCTTTTAAGGCCTTGCTTGGTAACCTATTGATAAAAAAAAAAAAAATAGCATAAGCCACTGCATAGATTCAAAGAATCTTAGGTAAATTTGACTGAAAACATAAGGCTTGTGTAGTGTTCATGATGTGTTGGTGTTTTTATTCCACCACTCTATTCTGCTGTGGAGTTTCCACACATGACCTTTGATGAAAAATGCCTTTAGATTGAAAAAATAAAGTGAGGTTGAACTCAAGTCCATTGTCAAACCTGATGGATTTTATCCTGGTGTTGAATTGAGTTTCTACCAAGTTAATGAATGAAATGAGGCAATTTGTAGTATCAGATTTATGTTTCATAAAAAAGATCCAAGTGTGTCTAGTGTAGTCATCTACTATAATGAGATAGTATCTGTGACCATGCATGGAAATAATAGAGTTAGGGCCCCATATATCAATATATAGTAAGTCAAATGCAGCAACAGATTTAATATGACTAGTGGGAAAAGGGAGTTTTCTTTGTATTGCAATGGGACAAATCTCACAAGTGTCATTGCATTTTGGAATGGAAATGTATGGAAACAATTTGTGTAACAAACAATTTTTCAGCTGGTACATGATCTAATTTAATGTGCCAAACATTGGTAGGTATATCAAAGACAGAATTTACAATAGATGAGGAGCTTATGATGGGATTTCCAAGCACATACAAGCCATCCCTTATCTCAGCAGATCCAATCGTCTTCAATGTGTTTGAATCCTGGATTTCACAAGCATTGTTAGTAAATTTGAGGAAACAATTTAAGGATGAGGTTAATTTTGCAATGGAAACTAAGTTAAAGGAAAAACCAGGTAAGTAAAGGACATTAGTTAAAAAGAAAGAATCAAAAAATATCACAGTGCCAGAAATATTAGCAGTAACTCATGAACCATTAGGCAATTTAATAAAAATGGGAGGAATGGTTTGATAGTTATGGAATAGAGATAAAGTGCTGCATATGTGATCAGTTGCACCTAGGTCTAAGATCCAATAATGGCTGTGAGATCTTAGACTAAGTGCAATGTGTGTACCTGACACATCCGGGGAGGGAAGGGAATAGAGGAAATCTGGTTTATGGCATGTGTGGTGGTTGATCCAGTATTTGAGGGTGCAGTGGAAATTTGAGACTATTGGAGAAGAGCAAGTAAGCCATGATACTGCTCCTTAGTCAAATTGAAGTTGGAAGCTGGTTGAGTTTCCTCACTACCTTGATCCTCTCCATCACTACCACTAGAGGATACACAATTTGCAGCTGGGCCATGTCCCTTCTTGAAATTAGGAGGGAAACCATGCTTCTTGAAGCATGTATCAACTATGTGGCCACTTTTCCCACAGTGGCTGCACATCTTTGATGAGTTTTGTTGACCCTTTGTAAGCTGCTTTCCTTTGGCATGTTTCTTTTGTGCATTTGCTGGGGTGAAACCTATCCCCAAAGTACCATTTCGAACAGCTAGTAATTTGGATTCCTCCATGTTTTCACTAAGTAGTTGCCTCTTCTGTTCAACCACCAAGCTGAAAACTTTGTTGATAGGGGACAGAAGGTCCATTAACAAAACCTAAGAGCGCACATTTGAGAACTTGTCATTTAGCCCTTTTAAGAACCTCATAATGAAGTCTTGTTCTCTGTATGGCTTACACATACATTGGAGATTACACACACGAGTTGATGGCCCTAAAATCTTTGATCTCCCCCAAATCTTTTTTAATTGAGTACAGAAGTTAGTGACAGTAGGGTACTTTGTTTCAAAAAATAGAGCTCTTCATTCAAATCGGCTAATCTCATATGATTGCCTTGACAAAAACATTGCCTCGGCTCCGCCCAAAGATCAAAAGCTTTCTTGACGAACAAAACACTTTGTGCGATCTCGGTGCTTAGGCTGCGAACAATCCAAGATCGAACAAAAGTGTTGTTTGTTTACCATACTGAACGCAGAAGGTCACCAAGTGCGGGTTCTTGAAGACTGCCATCAATGAACCCCATCTTATTCTTGGAGTCGAATGCCATAGTCATGGCTTGAGACCGGAAGTGATAATTGCTCTCTGTGACAGGTGTGGAGACTAGTGCTAGCTCTAGGCTCTCGCTAGGGTGCAAGAAATACGAACTTATGGGATTCGTCAAAGCACTTGTCACTGAATTCAAGTTCGTGGCTCGAGCCTGCAAGCCACTCATCATCGCTATGGCTGCCATAGCCATTTGCATATGTTCTTCATCCATCACCAGAGCAGAAACGAAGGGAGGAGGAGTTTGCTCCTCATTGACCATGGGAATCGCATTTTCTTAAAGATTCGCTGCCATTACAGTGTCTTCTTATGCAAGAAATCTCTGTAACCGAACTTGCAATGAAGCTTGATCAGAGTGATACCAATGGCATAGCAGAGCCCCCCTATAAAGAAGGCTCTGATACTATAAAGAAATTTTGTATCATGAGAAGAAAAGAGAAGTAACAAAAAAAGTGAGAGTTTGTGAGACAGAGAGAACGAAAAGTGATGAATTTGGAATTACTGATATCAGAAAATGATTAAAGCATTTTTACAAGTGAACATTAGCTTATATACAGGTGGCATGATTGCCATATAAACTAACTAACTGAACAAACAGACCATAACTAACTATAGAATAACAGGAAATAATTAACTATACATATATAAGTCTCCAATTCATAATTCATAATATAAACTATAAATACATTGTCGGGGAATATTTGAACGTCAATTTCTATAGGCATGACATGGTGCACAAAAATTAGACATGTGTTGATTATACAAGAGGGAGAGTAATTTTGCTTCAAGAATTTGTTGTTGTTAGTGTAATATTTAGATGACACACACCCTATTTCCGACTGTAATAAATTTGATTTAGTTGTATTTGTACTATGTAGTAGAATAAAGACATTTTAATACTCAATTTATGTATTTCGTTTAAACAATCGTACAATCATTATCGGCGCATACCAAAGAATAATGAGCTAGAAACAGAATAGGGACAAGATACGTAAAAACTCCATAGGCATAGGGACAAGGGTTGTGGAACTTGTGATGAATCAAGACCAGCGTGATGCACGTGTGTAACGATGAATGAGGCCGGTGAAGGCGGGGTCGGCGAGGGTGGGCTGCAATTAAGTGATTAGACTTATATTGAATTAAGTTTTCCGTGCAACGAGAACTTCACTATTGAAATATTGATGTACTATAACAAAAAAAATGGTTTTTACTTTTTACAGCAAGGATTTTTGTTTTCTTGAACAGGTGTTTGGGATAGATTGATTGTAAAAATATATTTTAAAAAACTTCTGATTATAAATTATTAAATATAAAAATTAATCCAAACTTATACTCTGTTAAGTATTTAAACAATGCTTGCTTGATTATTTCAAGTAATTTAAAGTTTATTTATTTATTTTAAATAAGATTTTAAATTAAACATCAAAAAATAATATTAAAAAGTTTTATGCTAATATTGGGTCAACCTAGTTTAAGTTAGATTAATTAGGATTTAAAATATATTTTGATAGCACTATTTATGATTTTTTTTTACTTTTTAGTATTCAAAAATCACTTTATACCCATTTGGACAATCAAATTGTTACACAACTTATAACATTTTGAAAAGTTATTTTTAGTGATTTTTGGAAAATTAAAATATTTAACTTCGCAAAACAATCTCCAGCACAACTTTACAAGAACAAGTACTATAAACTAAAATAAACAATTATATTACTGCATATCCAAATATAAAAAAATTCATTTATAAGTTATTATTTCTGTTTCACAATAGTTATTAGTTTTAGTTATTTTTACACAGATTAAAAAACTTAAAATCAATAAATAATTATAATGTAAGTTTATTAAAATACCTTTATTAGATTTTATAATATAGCAGAAAATATGATATCATTATATGAAGCAAAGTAGTCATCTCTTTCAGGCGATGAATATGAAGGAAGAAATTGAAAATTAACAATGAATATTATATCGATATGTGAGAATGATAACTATTATAAACAAAAAATTTTTACCTAAATTGATAGCTATTATAAATCAAAGGTAGTACTTTTTATACAAATTCTTTTATAAGACGTTTTTTTTAGAGCGCTTATAACTAAATTGTTTACTCAAAGAGGATCTTAGTGAATTCTAAATATTAGTAGTAAAGAAAAAGTGGATAACTTTATTGTTAAATTAATATAAATCTTATTGTAAGACTCATATACACACAAAATCTTATTGTAAGACTTATATACACACAAACACAACATTAAATGGTGATGGCGGTAACGCACAGAATATTATAATGCTTCTTATTATTATTTTTATTTATTTATTGGTTGGTCAGGTCGATAGAATATTACTATTATGTTGAATGCTTGAATGCCATTATGCCATCATGCCATTGGCCGGAGTTGGGCCGGGAGCCCAAGTACTTAGCCCCAACCTCAATTATTTTAGTGGGCTCTTACGTTTGTATATGGATCATGTGGGATGCGGCGAAGGGCAACGACATTCCTTCTACCAAGGAACATGTGCACCACGGTCCACGGTAGGGTCCATTCATTCTAAAAACTTGTAAAGTATACTCTCGACACTAGATTAATGAAATATTGTGACCACATTGTTTCTTCTAAACTCTCTACATTAGCATTTCCATTTCACAAATGGCTACGGTTTCTGCTTCTATTGGTGGTGTTGATCTCAGCATTCAACAATCCCGGTTGTCATCTTCTTCGTTTCTTGCTTGTGCACTCCACCATGTCCCTCGTAGGTTCCAACCCCGTGATGCCATTCTTTTGCATTAACTACTCCATAACTCCAGTGACAGCACCGGCCAGCACCTATGTGGTTGGCGAAGTTCCAGTCAAAGATGATACACACAATAAGTTTGTATTAACTTTGATAACAAATTCCAATGTGAATAACAGAGGGAGCTGTGGCTTCTGCTTTTGGGCCATTTCATTTCATTTCATGGAATCTCCTGGGTCGGGTTGTGCATTGGGGAGGGGTCATCCTGGCATAACTTGCGCTAACGCCTCCGTTTCTATTTCAGAAATGTTGAATGAATCTGATTAGCACAAACAAATGTCTAATCTTGAAATTGGTCTTCTGATTTGCGGGCATTATGCTGCTGGCCATGGGTGGCTATGGTACTTAACAAGGTTTTCGATTTGGTTATTCTGATGAAAATATTATTTGAGATAATGACAGTTTCCAGTCAGCTTGTACTAATCTTCCTTTTTATCCATTAGGTTTTAAATCATATTGGTATCAAAAACTAATCTCACCAGGATGTTTTCTCTCCCACACTAATTCACCCACATAACATAGAGAGAGAGAAGTGTTTCATTTCACTTGTAATACAATGTTGTATGCGGTAACTTATTTATAGGCAAAATTATACAATACAATATGCAAAGTTAATAATAAATAAAGAAAAATCCAATTTGACAACTATTTGTAGAGTTCAAAATCAAGTTGAATTTTGCTACTAAAGTCGTACTTTGCAACTGTAGAATTCAAAGTTTGCAATTCAGTACAAGGTAATTAAGAGTGGCAAATTTAAGTGAAATTCCTCTTTAAGAAGTGGCTTCTTGAATAAATTTGGTTTGATTTCTAACACATAATACTTAAATTGCTCAAGTGAAATTCTTCTTTAAGAAGTGGTTTCTTGAATAAATTTGGTTTAATTTCTAACACATATTACTTGAATTGCACATATCCAATTCTCTGTCTCACACGTTTAATTGAAGAAAAAATAAATGTGAAAATTTGTGTATTAATTAATTAAAAAGTAAGTTGATAAATGAATACAGACAGTGTTAAGGGAGTATGTATGCAACTAACAATTCAGTCACGGTCTTGTTGTTAAGAACATTATCAAAAACAAGTAAACTAAATTAATTCTCTCTCCCCTCCTATCATATGAACTTGTTCATGTTACCATTCTTCACCCATTAATCCTTTTTTATGGTTCTAAAGAGCTCCTAATGTATCTAAAGAGATAGAGAGGGAGATAGAATGAATATATAAGCATCGAACCCTGATCCAACGCTAACAATTCCCCGGCACAAAGAAGCCACTTGAGCTACAGCCCATTAGCTTTTTCACCTGTTCCTTTAATCACTTGAATGATATGCAGGAAAAATCCCGCACTGATGAATATTCATATTATCTTAGGTAGCGGTATAATGACACTTTCCTTTATTCATGCCGCCCTTGGGCTGCAATTGGACATCGGTTCCTAATTACAACTTCTAACGACATCGCCCTGTTATCTTGAGTAACTATTAATTTAGTTATGGTATGTATCATTTCCTGCATATGGTTCTTAACTTCCAATCTGGAACTCTGATTAACAGGATGTAAAGCTCTCTTTTAATAATTTTGTTTTACATCTCAGGATGAACGTGGGACTAAGGGCGTATTGCCCATGCGTTTTAACTCTTAAATACAATTATTGCACAGTAAGACAGTTTAGTTATTCTCATGATTGTAGATGTAGTTTCTGATTTTTCAGTGCAACTTGTAAAAGTAGTAGTTAAAAGTTAGTACCTAGACAAACAAATTGTGCAGAGACACTAGAGGCCAGCTCGCCAGCTCTTGTAGCTTCTTTACATTTGAATATATGATGCAAATTTGAGGCATGTGCCTTGATCTGTGTTCGTACCAGAATTCTGACATATATATGCTGGCTATAACTGTACAGTATATGGTGTATAGCATGTTTGGTTTTCTTTTTAAAAGTCTCAAATTATGGCTTAGGCAAAAAATTTTCTCTTTTACGGTTTTTCAAAAGAAAAACTAAACATGCTAATGTTGAGGAACATGCAAGGCAAACATGACAAGATTGGTAGCAATAGTTTTTCACTAGCATTGGTGACAAAGTACAACCAACTTTTTGCTAGCAATGCTGCTGGTGAAGAATGAGTGGTGAGAAAAACGACTTGCCTCTAATTTTATGCAAAGTTTTTAATTTGCTCGTTCTGATATCCATTGCAACAAAGATATCATTTAAATTTTTAAATTGGGACAATTAGATTTAATAAATTAACAGGCCAAACAATTAAAAATTTAATTATGCCACTGCAAAGGCTAATGGAAACCAAAGAATCAAATTAAAACTTGCATAAACTTGGAGAACGAGAAAACCAAAGGAGTAAAAAAAAAAAAAAAAAAAAAAAGTTAATTGTGTCAAGTCCCCTTAGTTAGGGAGATGATTGTGGCTGAAAGTCATAATCGGAGAAGATCATGGAGCTACATTCTCAGACGCCGAAAGACTAAATCAGCAGCAACGTAATGCCAATTTAATTAGTGGCCCATATGGATAATTGGATATGGTAAAACTACGTGTCAAGTCACAATAGGATACAATTGTTAGGATCCAGATCTCTCTTACCCTGCTCAAGTTTTAGACATTATTTAAGTATTTAAAGATTTTTAATTTTAAGTACAATTATTTAAAGATTAATATATAAATAATTGGTGATTTTATTATATCAATGCTATTGATATTTGAATTTTTTTTTTGTATAAATCGCAATAAAATTTGAATTTAAAATCTCATATGAACTACTAAAATTCCTCTCCATCAGATTATTTCTAGTGGCTTAATTGATATTTGAATTTATGACTTCACGTAAAATATCAAAATTTCTCACCATTAACTCAGCTATAGTGACTTAAATAACTGATGATTTTAATTATGTTTATTGTGAAGGTGATAAATGTAATAATGTAACTAATAATAAATATAACGAATTACTAGTAACATAATTGAAAGAGATAAATTTTCGTGTACTGATAATACAAAATAATTTTATACTATTAATTAATAAAAATAGAAAAAAATATCAAATCATAGTATATAATATAATAGATAATTACCTAGTATAATTTGGTATTATCTTATATTTCTACTAGTTGACAAATTTTTACTCTTTCAGTATATAAAAATTCAACTCTAATTGAAATTAACAATTATTAACTCATGATTTCATTTATTTTTTATACACAAATTCATTATAGATACAACTAAAATTATTAATTATTTACTCGTAATTCTTTAGCTATTTAAATCTAAATAGTGCACACAAAAGTGATATCCAAATAATAGCAATCCAATAAACAAAGCCCAGAAAACGAAAACGGTTCATTCGCGTTCATGTAAGAAAATCATGTAAGATATTAATTAAAGTTAATAATTAATTATTTAGTGACTTTACTACTAAAAAAAGAAAAAAGCACGAAGAGTGAGATGTGAGATTAATTAAAACTAAAAGGGTAAATAAAAAAAAAAAGCGCGGGGAAGAAAAGAGAGCGAGTCCTTCGCGTAGTTTCTCTCTCTGTGATTGCATGTCTGTCTATATAAGGCAACACTCGCCTTCATTTTCCTTCCTCTTTGATTTCCTCGCATTTCTAGTTCCTCCTACTCCTCAACGCAGCACAAAGGTGCGCATCTCTTTCTCTTTCACGTTTCGCGCAGTTCAATCTTTTGCTCATCAAAATTCAGAATTCCTACTAATGGTTCTAGCAGCATTTGTAGTTATGAGATCTTCGATCCAAAATTTCAATTCCTGCTTCTTACAACTTGCGTATTTTGCGTCTTGGTTTAGATCTAGCGCTTAACTGTTGTTGTTATGATAAATTCAATGTGTTTTTTCTGGCCCTTGTTATTTCATTTTGTAGTTCTTTTTGCGTTTGTTTTCAATGTGCGCCGAATTTTTAGTTTATTGCCAATGTCGATGTGGGTCTATTTTACATCTATCGTTTTCTGGATCTGGTATATATACGGCTCGTGTTTGTTGCAGCACTTGCAGATCTATATGCCATTTTTGCTCTCTGTTTGTGGTGTTTGTGTTTTTTGTTTAGTTATGTTCGGAGTGGTCAAGTAATAAAAGAAAATGCCCAATTCTATAGGAGAAGAGAATTGAGAGATCGGTTATGTGGTTTCAGATTTGTCTGACTTAGCTTTTGCAAATACGACTTTCTCACAGTCATAGACCCAAAAAATAATCAAATGTTAGAAAAAAAAACTAAAACTAACACTTCATTTCTACGTCGTTGATTCAAGGGTGGTGCTGATTGATCATGCAGCTATGTAGCTAACCACCTAGTAAAATAAGACTTGGCTGTGTTGTAAGACTTCCTTTTTGAATCATTAGCCTTACCATCAATCCATCATGAAGATTCAACTATGGATCTGCCAATAGTCACATCAACTCTCTTTTTCATCTACGTACAATTCAATGATTTTGCATGAAAAGTTATCTACCATCATCCTTGCATGACAGCGAGCTAATCATGGATGACAACTTATGTACTTTTAAAAGTAATACCAATTCAATTAAAACATACAGGAGCTGTCAAGAAAATTTGATCTATGTCATGAGACTAAACTTTTTTTACTTTATAATAAAGCCAAGATTATTGGGTTCATGCAATGGAATGTACATTTGTATTCTCTTGATTATTGTTTTATAGCTTCTCCACAAAAACAGAATTTAACATATCTTTTCTCCCCTCAACACCCTTTTTCCTTTTTTGAATGCCAGATATGGATACCTTCCTCTTCACCTCAGAATCTGTAAACGAAGGGCACCCAGACAAGATCTGTGACCAGGTTTCAGATGCCATCCTCGATGCTTGCTTGGAGCAAGACCCAGAGAGCAAGGTTGCCTGTGAGACCTGTGCAAAAACCAACATGGTTATGGTCTTTGGTGAGATCACAACCAAGGCAAATGTGAATTATGAGAAAATAGTTCGAGACACTTGCAGAGGCATTGGGTTCGTGTCAGCTGATGTTGGTCTTGATGCTGACAACTGCAAAGTTCTTGTCAACATTGAGCAACAGAGCCCTGATATTGCCCAAGGAGTTCATGGTCACATGACCAAAAAGCCAGAGGAAATTGGAGCTGGTGACCAAGGCCACATGTTTGGCTATGCCACAGATGAAACACCTGAGCTAATGCCACTGACTCATGTGCTTGCTACTAAACTTGGTGCCAAGCTCACCGAAGTCAGAAAGAATAAAACATGCCCATGGCTAAGACCTGATGGCAAAACCCAGGTTACTGTTGAGTACCAGAATGATAATGGAGCCATGATCCCTATTCGCGTGCACACAGTCCTCATCTCAACACAACACGATGAAACTGTCACAAACGAACAGATAGCCAAAGATTTGAAGGAGCATGTAATAAACCCTGTTATCCCAGCTGAATACCTTGATGACAAGACTATCTTCCACCTCAACCCTTCTGGTCGGTTTGTGATTGGTGGACCCCATGGAGATGCAGGACTCACTGGCCGGAAGATCATTATTGACACCTACGGTGGGTGGGGTGCTCATGGTGGAGGTGCCTTCTCCGGCAAGGACCCAACCAAGGTCGATAGGAGTGGTGCATACATCGTCAGGCAGGCAGCAAAAAGTGTGGTAGCTTCAGGGCTTGCCCGACGTTGTATTGTGCAGGTTTCCTATGCAATTGGAGTCCCAGAGCCACTGTCCGTTTTTGTAGACACCTACAAAACAGGAAAGATTCCAGACAAGGACATCTTGGCTCTGATCAAGGAGAATTTTGACTTTAGGCCAGGAATGATTGCCATCAATCTTGACCTCGTGAGAGGAGGCAACTTCAGGTACCAGAAGACTGCTGCGTATGGGCATTTTGGACGTGACGATCCTGATTTCACTTGGGAGACCGTGAAGATGCTCAAGCCCAAGGCTTGATGAGATAGCCAGCCATGACATTGCTACTGGTGGTTATCATCGTAGCCATCTTTCAGATTTTGGGTAAAAGAAAATAAAAGGAGCTTCAATGCGTACCTCTTATTGAAGATACGTTTCACAGCTTGGATGGGAAGTGAGAGTACAGATTTTTCTTAGGTGGATACGTTAGAACAATAGGAGCATGCAGCATTAGCTACCTCTTTTGTTTCTGGTTTTACAATTTAAACTTCTTTACTGTTGCCGGTTCTTTTCTCCTGTCTGCTATTGATTGTTTTGCATCCAATCTCGTGTGGTTGGTGTAAACTTAGAATGTTATCTACTTGATTTTATTTTTGGTCAATATATGAAATTGTTTACCTCGTAAAAGACAATTTCCTATGGTATAGTTTCCAATGGAGACGTGAAATACTAGGTTTAATCCGACATTCACTGAATTGTTGATGATTGACTATGTCACATGTATTGAGAAATTGCAAGCATGCTATTTCACTCTTACAAGAAAATGTAGTGTCGTCAAGAGTGCAACCACAAGCGATCATGCAGCCGCTCTTCTCCAGCACCATACATCTCATCCACCTTTTCACCATCTCGATAAAATTGAAAAGTCGGGGTATATCGAATGTGTTGAGTTGTTTCCGGGCATTCATCAATATCTGCGTAGATGAAGGACAGTTTCGGGAAATTATTGCTCAATCTACAGAATGCAGGAAGGATTTGGCTGCACACGCGACACCTGCAAAACCAGGAAACAATATCAGTGAGAATTTTAATCATGCCTTTCTATTTCAATTTCATACACTAATCTAACAACAAACTAGAAACAATTTTAATACAAAAGACGGCAAATCCTATAAGATGCCCCTTGCTTTTCCTTTCACTCCATGTTGTTTTTCATTATATTGTTTCTTAACCACTACTATAATGATATCCATTATCTTCAATTCCACCCATCCAAATCCAAACAAACTGTAAATTTCCGACCATCATGTAACTCAAATTTCAACGGGAAATGGAGCTAGTTCACTGCAACTATGCGTTTCGGACTTTCCATTGAAGTCACATATTCAAAAAGAGTTCCAGCATCGAACACCTGGTGATCAAACAAGCTGAAAATAATTCGGATAGAGTACACACTGGGAGAAGAAGGCAACATACCAAGAAGCACCATAATTAATAACAGCCTGCAAAAAATTTTGTAACAAGAATCAAATCAAACATATATCCCCCATAAGAAATTATGTAGAACCCAATAAGGAAAAATGGAAAACGAAAAAACGAAGGAAGAAAGAGAGGGGGGGGGGGGGGGAACTAGGTTATTGGAACTAGGAAGAGGTGGTTATGTTACGGGAGTTTTGGAGGATTTGATGTTGAGGAGAATGTCGGAGAGGTCGTCGTCACTGGAAGCGCTTTTCAAGTTTTTGTGACGGCTGATGGGTAAATCTAAGCCAGTGCCTTCCAACCCTTTCTTTGCCTTATCGCCTTCCTTGCTACCGCTGCTACCCTCCATTTTTGTTTCTTTCTTTTGGAACGCCAACTTCAATCTTATCACCGCTACCCTACCACCATGCTCTCTCCTCTTCGCTTCTATCCCTTATAAAATCTTGAGTTCAAGTTCTACGCATTATTTGCAAATATATATAATTTGAGAAAAAAAAAAGGAAGAATTATGATGGGAAATTATTTATTATCATTTGATTTTCTTTTTTTAAATTCTATTAATTGATAATATAAAGTTATTTTATATTGTTTGTACTTAAAAATTAAATCTGTAATCAATATTTTTTAAAGATTTAATTTTGATATATTATTAGTATAATAAAATTTTATATAGATATTTAATTATGTATTATTATCATAGCAAAGTATTTGACTCAACTATTAATTATTTTAAAAATCTTACAAATAAAAGTATATAATTTAATAATACTGTAAAAAAATTTTTATATTAAAAATTTATCAAAATTAATCTCCTCTTTAAAATATGATAAAAGAATATTAGATTTGACTTTTATACACAGACAGTGTAAGCGTGGAAATTAATCTCAATAAATATTTATATAAAAATTTTGGAAGCTGATTTAATGTTGTATTGAATCTTATAATTTTTTCTTTTGTATGTTATAATAACTAGTTCTATAAACTTCCTTTTTCACGGGGTTTTGTGTTTTGGTCAACAAAAATACAATAATAATACTGCAAGATAAAAATATATCGAAATCAAATAGAATAATAGAAAATCGAACCTCCAGAATTATTAATAAATATGGAGATAGCTGTATAGGGGGATAATTTTCTTTCCTTAATTGGCACCACAATAAATAACTTCTGCATAATCAATCTATACTATCCAGTTAAAATAGATCGATACCATTTAGAACTGCATTGCCGTAATCAACATGAATTTAATTTAAATACACTGACAGTGTAAAATAGTTTTACACTGTCAACCAATAGAAATGGTGGAAAGTGCCAACTCATCCAAATAACCACCCATTATAACGGCGACCCACCACGAATTCTCACTTTCCCTATTTCTATTGGCTGACAGCCAGATATTACATCGTCACAAGATACCAATTAAACTCAATCAACATATGAGTGATCCTATTTTAATGCAATTCTTTGTCAAATTCAGTCTCGCTGGTAATCAACTCAATGATCTTGGTTTGGTGCTTTGATAAGTATATATTTCCCCGAATAATTATTTAGATTTTAACGTTATATCAGCATTAAGGAATAATTCTCCTAAACATGGCCGTTGTAATACGCACCGTGTTAAGAACGGTGCACCATGCACCTTGTGTGTTAGCGTCCAAGATTTACATGTGTATTGATACACCAATTAATTGCAATACACTATAAAATTTTTCATTTTTTTCTTCCCCATCTCCTTTGGCACCCAAAAATTGAGCTTCATCGCCGCTATGGCCAATTTCCTCTGCTATGACGTCTACAACATTGGCCTTTCCAAGGTTCCTAGCTATTCCGATCTGAAACTGCTCCTCTTCCAAACGATGCTGAAATCGATCGTGGTCGTCGAGAATCTCGATCGGTTTGTGGCGGAGAAATCGACGATGGCTAGCTCATTGGGATTGCTAAACTTCATGGACGACATGGTGAGCTCATGCTGCGATGAGGAGAGGGTGACGGTGCTCACCATAAACAGCAAGGAACACGTGGATTCGAATTTGCTTCAGCCGAATCGAGTCGACGTGTACATCCATTTCTTGCTATGCGATTTCTCAATGTTCAAGAAGTTGGGGTTGCACGATGGTCGATGGTGGCCGTGGGCTGGCGCTGAGGGTGAGTAGCAAAGAGATGGGGGTGTTGGAGGTGGAGAGTGATGAGTGAAAAGCTGAGAAGACTTGTTGCTTGCAGTTGGAGAAAAAATAAGACTTTTTAACATACACTACAAGTAAAAAAGTTATCAATACATCCTTACATTGTGACCATCAGATGATAAAGTGCATAATACAGCGTTATTAACAAGGAGGCATTGTGGATGACGCCCCTAAACATATTATAGTATTGAACTATTGATTTCTACTCCCCAAAAAAGAAAATAAAAAAAATTCAATATTTTATATTAACAACTCGATTGCTAGTGCGCTGCAACTTTCACTGACTGGTGTAAATGAATTTAATTTTCATTGTCTTTTAATAATTAATAGGCGCCATAGAATTTTTACCATGACCAATATCAAGCATTGTCGTTTCTATGCTCGAGCGGAGGATAGCAAAATCCAACAAATTAAAGCGAAAGTACGTCATGTCCCAGAAAATAATAAAGAGAAAAGTACAAAACCGTGCTTTAGGGGGAATGAATTCTCCCACGTGTAATTTTGATATGACCAAATTATATATAATCTTCCACCATTTTTTTTTTTTTTCTATCAAACATCCTACATAACTTGATCATATAAAAAGTATATTTGAGAAGATCCATTCGCTGGATTTAGCATTACTTTATGCTCGGGTCTCTTCCAGCACACAATAAACACGTTATTCCACTGGGCAGGCCACATGTCGGTATTGAATGGTTTAAAAAATGTTGGAATGAGGTTTATACAACAAATGGACTTGCTTCTTGCCAAGTATAGAGCAAGTACACTTCATTCAACATCAAAGTCAGGTAAATAGTAGCCAAAGTTGATGTCATTAGCGCTGCTAAATTAAAGGTTTAAAAGGTGAATTTCCAATGAAAAAGCCTGTCTGTTTGTGAACTAGTGCTGTAAATCGAGATAATCTAATAATGTGAATAATAATCAATTGGTAGTCCAAGCCCCTTTGAAGGAGTTAAACTGTGATTTCCGTTCTCTATCACAATAGAATCGAAGCTCCAGCCAACTATTTATACCATTGTTAGTTCTTCTACCAAGAAAGCGGCACCTTTGAATTTTTTTTTTTTCCTTTTTCCGAGTCCATCTGTATCCCAATGATTCACATATTTGTAGATTCCAAATATGGGAATGATATGATCCCAACCACAAAAATATTTTCATTCTGTTCAGATCCAAGAGCAATGGACTATGGCATGTAGAATATCATCCTAGTTCATCTCCTTGAAAGCACCAGGTTGAAACTTCTTGTCTAACGCTTTTATAGCAGATTCAAGGCGTGCTTGGTCCTGCAACAAAATTAGAAAGGCTGGTATATACCAAATATACATTTCTTTCTTAAAACAAAGACTATAATATGGAAGTTTCTCATTCTTTTTTTCCGGCTGCAGAACATGGAAGTTTCATTGTACCTTTCCTTTGAGACTTATTATGAGAGAACCATATCTGCTCGTGCGGTAACATCCTTGATGTTGCAAAGAAAAAACACGGTTAAACATAAAAAGGAGAAATGCATGATGAGTTATATGCAGCCAAATATCACATTATTTTCATAAATATCATACCAATATAAAGGTCTGGAAATTCAAGACAGAGCTTTGATAGAGGTTGAGCAATTTCGACCTGCAGTTTAGATATCCCAATATGAGATTCGATGAGCCCAGACAGCAGGAGATTTAAAGGGAAACAAAGTCACATGCACCATGCTAATGTTGCATACTGTCTCATCAGAATAAATTACATCCTACTGCTACTGTTAAATATCTCAAGTAAAAAAGAGTTCAACTACTGTAGACATCTTCTGCACTTGGATCATTTGTAGTACATGCAAGCAAAATCATATGCTGTAAACTTAAGATAAAAAATTTTTTTTTTTTGAAAAAATAAAAAGAGAGGTTTTGGGGGGGTAGGGATATTTGGCTAATTAATCAAAGAACAACTCATTCTCATTTACAGAACAGAAGATATGCCTTTCACAATGAAAATAATTATACTTGTTGGATGACAATTCCAAAAAAATGCACTTCTAGATAAAAATAATAATAATTTGGAATCTTTTCGGAAAAAAAAGGGATATGGGATGCGTTGAAAGCTTTTTCAAAAAGTCTTACTTTCTTTTTTTCCATTACAAAAATAAAGGGAGAAGAAAAAGGGCTGTGGTTGGGTCTAAGATATATGCAGAACACATCATGAGAATCTCACCGGATGGACAGTTCACATAATAAAGCTTAAGCACATGCATTACAAGTGAAATTTAAGCAAAAGCAGGCATTGTGTGTGTGTAAATATATATAAGTTCAAACAAGATCAAATAACTTCAAGCTGAATGGCATGAAATCATGCTAGATGTATCATGATGACTTAGGAAATGAAATTTAATACATACATCTGACAGATTTGTTGTCACTTGCTTTGATACATATGGTTCCAGTAATGTTAGCAGATCACTAGATTTCGTTAATTCAATCAAACAGTCCCACTGCTTTTCCAGCTCCAAAACATTTGTCGCACTAAGAACTATTACATTTTGGCACTTGATCTGCAACAAAAAAGATATTATCTCAAACAGTTAAAACGAGTATCCCTTCAAGCTTTTTCATTATATAAATGCTGCAGTTAGTCAAAACAAATAAACACAAATAAAAACTTTTGTTTGTTTCTCCTAGATTTGAAATTGAACTTCTGGCAAATGACATAAATACAAGGAAACATAATTTTCATTAATGAACTTCCAAAAACATACCAAGGGCACAGACAACTTGTCATGATGCAATAATTCGGTTATGCCCTCAGGCAATTGAGCCATCTGAAAGGTGAAAGGCAAAGATGGATCAATATTGATCAATATCATACTACAACTGTCATTACACAGAAGTATATTATGTACTGCAAGCCAAGTCTGGGTGTGCAGTATTTCAGACAAAAAAGGAGAAATATTGCAATCAATAGGTGACGATGCCTTCAGGTTTTCTTAGTATATTCGATTCTGCTTCTGTAAGATACAGATCAAGATTTTCACTGGGTTCCTAGATAAAGCACAATAAACTAGTAGTTAATAAAATTTTCAGGCATATTCCAAAAATATAAACAGGCCAGGGGGACTTTCTCGCTGTGGTGTTAAGGATCGGACCTTGATACAATGTTATGATCTTGCCATTTGTGTGAGCATGAGTGAGAAGGTCATAGGCCACAGGAAAGTGCACACCAAAGAAACAAATTGCTCAGTACATTCCTAAGTTATAGTACAGCCATATTAGAAAATGTTATATTTCTCACCCTTCCATTCTACTTATTAGAAAAACTGAAATCAAACAGATCCTTTCTTGAATGACAACACAATGAATTATAACTAAAATCATAAAGATAAATAACTATTTTTTCTTTTTTAATAAGTGATTAATAACTAGCAGTTGATGGGCCTATGCAATGTAGGGAATTAGAGCCCACAGGAAAGCAGCTGTGGAGAGAGGCAACCTCAGCACCCCAAGCAAGGATTAATCTTACAGTCAAAATGTGAGGCGAAACCTTAAAAAACACCCTCCCTCCAAAAAACAAAAAATCTAGCTTTTCCACTCCAAATTACCTCATTCCGGTCACCAATACACTGATCACCAATAATATGCCTGAGATATTCTTCAAATTCTTCATCAGGAGCCTACATCAATAGCAAATCACCAACTGATATGGAGTTACTATGATAAACCAAAAGCAATTACCAATGGAAGCTATGCCTGTACACCCATATACAGGCCCTGGTCAGTCATGCCAGCATAAGCTTGACTAGAGTCAAACTTCATATTTCAAGAATGGCACACTACTAAAGGACAAATAAGATATGTGGGGTGGATGCAACATATCTAGAAAATCACTATAGTAGCCTCAAACTGACAAATACAACAACTGAAGGAAGGAAGCAACGCACCAAACGAACACCCAAAGCTTTTGCAATGCCTGCTAAGGTAACATCTGAATGCAGTGGACCTACACCTCCATACATAAAAACCTACAAGAAACAGGCCAGATGAATAACCAGAACTATCATTTCATCATCAAGAAATGCCATAAATGTAACATTCTATGCATTAGTATATTTACCATATCACTTGTAGATTTCTTTCGCTCAACTTCTTCGGCCACAGAATCTATCTGGTACAAAAGGACATGTCATAAACTCGTAGTTAGGTGAACAACGCCTATATGAGGGTTTACATGTGATTCATTATCCAAAGAGTCATAGTAGCACCTTCAGGTGCTGTGCTGATGCCTGCAAAGCAGAACAGCTCGTATACATACGAGTAGCACTTATATAGAAATGAACTCACATTGTTGTGTACAACAGAAAGTTGCAACACAGACCAACCAATGGAATGTAGCTTCCTACACAAACTAGGTCCCAGCTCATCCTCAACAGTGCCAAACCTGAGCTATGGAACAGAGTAAACAAATGGAGAACATCAACAAAATAGTTGACAAAAAGATCGTAAAAAAATAATCACTGCACAGCATGGTACTTACAGAATCTCATCTCCCACAGCAATTATGGAAGCTGTGAGCATTCTGTTCTTATGCAAATCTAGACTAGTCAGGCCATTGCTATCAGCAGGAAGTTGTCCACAAGTAGAAGAAGATAACCTTTTAACCCTCCCTGCCCTCTCTAGTCTTCCATCAGCAAGTAAATATGCTGGTTTAAATTTATTGGAAGAATCACTAATGGATAATAATGAGTTGGGAACAGTGTCATATATGCTCCCAATTGAAGTGTAACTGCACAAACAAAAAAGTAATAATCACAAAAAATTTCCTTGAATGTACACAAATAACAAGAACGTAATGTGAATATGATGGAGCAGTTATTAACGTTGCATAAAATAGCCAGTTAGGTTATTTAGTGAAGTCTTTTCATTAAGACCAAAAGATAGGGCAAATTTATGGCACCATCCAATTATTCTCCCATGTACGTATTCTGGGGGGAAAACAAGTTAATCAAACAGGAAAAACTATGGCAGACAGATATATTAAATCTAGGTCCAGCATATATACTGAGTATTACCCTTGATCATAAAGGCTGCAATAGTTCACCTTGCAAGTTAAAAGGAAGGCCCACACATCTCTACATAGAAATATAAGTAAGTCAATACCACAACTAGAAGTAACATTATCACATTCCAAAAGCATCGACATAAACAATAACAGAAAAGAACAAATAAGATATATTTCCAAGTGATAGTGCTATCAAATTAACATGTAAATTGAAGGAAGGTAATCAAATGATTTCCCTGATGTATCAAGCTACTTTCTAAGATGAAAGATGAAAGTTGTCAGATCTTTAGGGAAACACAAAGTTAAAATTAAAGAATGAACAGAAATAAAAAATTTTATCCTTTGAAAAGTTCTGATAACTGAAAATATATATATGTAGTGCAAGCTATAAAAATATAACAACAAACAAGTTTTATCCCACTAGGTGGGACCAACTACATGGGACAAACAACACCATTGGAAAGTCTTTTTATCAACAGCCTTCCCTTCAGCTTTTACTGAGGCTTTCCAGTTTTCCCTAGTTATTCATGTATATGTTAACCAAATATGAAAGTCTGTGTAATGCCAAAACATTAAACATCTATGACAAATTGTACCAACGACAAGAATTAACCAGAATCCAGAAATACTGTATGACTGCCTTCAAAAAGGGCCAGTTTAGATATGTAGATGAAAATGGGTGCTTAAAAATAGGTTTGGAAATAGGTAAGAGGTGTTCTACCTATTAGTAGCACTACTCATACAACTAATAAACACAGATCTTCATCTCTACTTTTTATCTCTAGTACCATTGTTTTAGGAACATTAACCATCTTATCCACCAATAATAAATATGCGATGGCAGAACCTGTCAGTGCAAAATTTATGGTCAAATGAAAGGGTTCTTGGACAAGTTAGCACCAATCACAAATGTGGTTAAAAGAGAACAAAATTTTTTCCAGATCTTTATTGTGTTCAGTCGTCCAAATAAATTTAAAAGAAACTAAGCAGCACCAAATATAGGTTTTACTTAATATAAAGCAGCAAGGAGAAACAGCTTACAACAAAGGACCAAACCTGTATGACCAGTCCAAAATGGGATTCACTCTCATAAAAGGTGGCCACCCAAGTGAACTAGGGGAGAATTGTTCTTGGCCAACCTGCAAGATTGGAGGGCACACATATAAATAGAATATTTGAAATTCTTATTTTCATAAAACCATGGTAAATCTTGGTTTGAAGTGTAAAAAGATGCAATGTTGGGATTGATGACAATGCTACTGCATTCTAGGAACATTTTGAAGTTATAATGACGTGTAATGTAATGCTTTACATTTACAACATTGGAACTTACTGAGTATGTAGCTTAATTTTTGCTTATAAAATATGTCCATGAATAGTATGTGTGTATAGTTTTTTGAAGGATATTTGTATATAGTATGCATGTAAATCTTCACTTTTGCATAGTGCTTCTAAATTTTGTTTTTACAGAGCCTCAAGCACCTGAGTAAAATCTCACTTTTGATAACATTGCATAAAACAGCATGGAGTTTAGGGAGAACAGAAGGCACAGAATATATACTGTAAAAAAAAAAAAAAAAAAAAAATCCCCATGGTGAAGAAATAGGGATACCGCAGTAGGGTCTCCAATACGAACTCCAAGGAAAATAGCTCGAATTGGCTTCTCCATTAGCAAAGCCTCCAAACCAGACTTGAAATCTAAGCGAATGGTGTCAATTTGCAAACCATAGCTGCTCAATAAAAAATCATTAGTCTCTGCATCCTTCACTGTAGAACAAGCCTCAATTTAAAATAATACAAGAATAATAGAAAGAAGGGAAGAAAAGATCACTTTCTATGTTATCTAAACCGCAATGACAATTTAAAGAAAATCAAAAGTAAAAAGGAAGAGGAAGCTTCACTCACGTGGCAGCTGTATCATAAGTAAATGAGTTGATTTCTGGGAAAGCACAAGGACTCTCAAAATATATTGTTCGAATTGGAAAATCTTTTAGATCGCCATTGGCACTATTTTGCCCCCCTTTATGCAAGAAATAGCCAGCCCTGAGTAGATGTAACAAAACCTGCATGCCAAAGCTTAATGTCACCATCAATGAGCTCATGGATACTGATGGGTGTCAAAATATTACACACATTAAAACTTACCGTTGAATCCTTTCCACCATTGAAACTGAAGGCAACCTCCTCAATTCTGTGGGAAGAAATACATTAGTACATGAAGACATCAGTAAACTCACATTAATAGGAGACTGAAAGTCATGAAAATTCATATATTACAATGTATTTAAAATAACCATTTTCTTTTATAAATTAATACAAGCATGACTTCTACATCTCTTCTACTAACTCGGACCTAGCAGAACTACGTGTGCAGACAGTCTGTCATTCATTACATCTTTGTTTATATGGAATTTCTGGTAACTATCTTCAAGACAACAGACTCAAAACATTTTCAAAAAGCTTGCCTCTATCAAGGGAGGAAATTCAACATTACCCCAGAATTTGAACAATTGGATCAGACATAAATCAAGCAGCCATCCACATTGAGTGCCTATTCATCTTTCTAGCTAAAAACAACTACAAAAATCAATCCAACAGTACATGACATTCTTTTCCTCTTCCAACTCATACGAACCAACCAAAAACGAGCAAATTGAATCTAGTTCCCTATACACAAAATTCAAGCCCGGTTCACGGAAAAGTCTAAGATAACAACCCTATAAATCAACATATCCCAGCTCACAGCCGTAGAAGAAAGCACTTACGAATACAAAGCCAAAGCTCTCCGAATAACATAGGTGGCGTTGTCGTACTTGGTCTGAAGCCTTCGATCGTCACACTCCCTAATTGCTCTGTCGATCTCCATGTTGACCCGCAAACACAAAACCTGAGCTAAAAAACACAGAACAATTGAACACAAAATTACAGCAAATGGGACCCCAAAGATTGCAACTTTAAGCTGTTTGTCGAAAAGCAAACCTGGGTTTTCGTCAAAAGGAGATCTTTTCCGCGAATTCGAGATCAGCCTCGTATATTGTGTGGAGCAAGCTGACGTGTCAGTGAAAACTATAGCAGCTAGTGCTTATGTGCGTGATCGTCAAGTGGATAATGATTGTGAGCTTTTGGAATCAAAAGGGGTTAAGGAAGAGATATTTTGGAGCTAAGATTTGGACATGGGAATTTGGACGGCGCAGGTTGTTTGTGTGAGCCACAAAACTGAAACGGAAAAGCAAAGAACGGTCCAATGTATGTGTTTGTGGTTGTGTTGTACTGTGCTGTGCGTATTTATGTGCCGTTTTTGGAGTTTGAGCTCCGCACGCATATCAAGTGGGGAATCAAAACAAAATTTAAGAACGGATCCAGAGGGTCGCATTCATTCACAAAAAAGGCAAAAAGACATTCGCGAATTATGCCCGATTTATTTGGAATGAGTTTTTACGACATTCTAACTTTCAAGGAAATGATGTGCTTTCTTGTTAATCCCAACCTCTCATCATACTACAGTTTTAAGATTTGGTTGATTGGAGTAATTTGCTTTTTATTTCTCATAGGTATCGTTTATCAGAGATGACTCTGTTCGAGGTACAATCCATGATTAAATATGAGCATACAATTGGATCATAATTTATCATATTATAAAAAATTAATCTCTTTTAATAGACTTAATAAGTGAGAGTAATTGAAGTAATTTATTATTTATATTTTTTTATGTAAGATTTTAAATTTAGGTGCTACAAATAAACTAAGTTAACATTAAAAGAATTTTACCTTTATAACATGTCAATATATAATTTGAACTAAATTAATCAAAATTTCAAAAATTCTAAATTTAAATAGTTTAGAGGGTGATTTTTTTTTTATATGGTATTTAGAGTGGTTTATTGGAGATATATGAAATTTTTGATAAAATTTGAAAAATATGAAATTTTGGAAAGAATCCAATTTATTGTCAAACGGATCCTATTATTTTTAATAAAAGTTTTGAAATTTGGTATATTTTTAATCAAATTTTATTATTTTAATATAAATGAGAATATAGAAAATAGAGATTTAATTTATTGTTAATTGAATCTTATTATTTTAATAAAAATTGAGAAAAAAAAAGGAAATCTAACTTATTATCAGCCGGATTTTGTGTGTGCTATGCGCACACGGGCATGTGAGAGAGAGAGAGAGTGAGAGATTAAGAGAGAAAGAGAGAGAGAGAGCGTGGGACAGAGAAGAAGAAGAGAGAGGGGAAAGAAAGAGAGAGAAGAGAGAAGAAAAAGAAAATTTAAAAAAAAAGAAAAGAAGAGAGAGAAGAGAGAAAAAAAGAGAAAAAGAGAAAGAAAGAAAAAAATTATAAAAAATAAAAATATTATTTTTTTAATTTTACAAAAAAATTATATTTATCAAAATTTTTTATAAAAATCTCACATAAAAAATAATTTTTCTAGTTTAGATGAAAAAATGTTATTTTTAAATTTGACAAATTTTTTAATAATTAATTTAATAATTTCATTATAATTTTTAAACAAAATTAATGTATGTCTTAATTTTAGAATAAGGAGGAGTTTTATCTATATTAATTTTTTACGTATATGAAAAAAACTTTTTTAAAGGAGAAAAAATAAGGAAATTTTATTGTAAAAAGTTAGTACATGGTGGTAAATATACACATCACGTGTACAAAATTTATTATCTAGTTACTAAAGGACGCATTATTTTTTTTTGCACATTTAAATTATATTACATGATATAAATGCAAGATCATGTCACCATGAAACGTGTAAAAAGCATTATTCTTGTCATAAAGATATTTTTTTTTTTTTATGGTACGATATCAAGAGATACCTTTGAAATAAAGCAGAATTTACTTTTTCGCTTACCGGATTCTGTTTCATTTCTTTTGGTATGAGTGTATTGGTCTAGATGCACGTAAATTATTAATTAAAATATTTGACATTTGGCGATCTATTTTTTAAATATATATTTGCAACTACTGACGGGGGGAAAAAGTGCCAAAATATATAAGGAAGAAAACGTAAGGCAAAAGCCTATTTTTAGGGATTATTAAAGTGAAATTTCAACCGATTAATGACTTAAATATTATGTTTTACTTGTATACCATTTTATAATCACACTATTTATATTATGAGATTTTTGAGTAACTAATTTACCTATTTTAAAACTAAAATTTTAATATATAACAAATTATTTTATTTTAGAATCAATATATTACAATCAATGTTAGTTGGTTCAAATAATCTAATATTTATTTCCTTTAAATAAATTATTGGATCTAAATCTTATTATTTTGGGTAAAAATAAAAAAGGAGAACAATAGTATTGGGAGGACTTTATCAATTTAGTAGATTGACTTGGCTCAAATCTAATTAATTGAAAAAGTAATACTTACAACAAAATTACCAACCCTGCATTAAACATGACATTATTAATGTAACATATTTCATAATTGAGTTGAGAATTGTGGAAAGCAAATTGCAATCTCTTAGAGAGAACTAGCATTCAAATCTGTAAAGAGTCAACTATTAAAAGAACTTTTTAATTACAATAATACCAGTGAAATTACGGAATTAATATCTAAATAATGCCTATGAGAATATTCTCATCCAAGATTTTAAAAAAAAAAAAATTGAGTACACCGACCTCCCTTTTACCTCTCTTTTCCTTCCTATATTCGAAAGGAAATTAATGTTATGTATAAAAAAAATTGTTAACAGACTCACTGGAGAAATATGAGCTATTGATGGAGAAAAATGTGAAAAAGAAAAGCTAACTAGAATTGCTCACAATTTTTTTATTAATGTTTTTCCATAACTTAAGTTTAATTTCTAAATTTTTATTTTATAAATATTTTTATAAATTTTTGGTAAGGTATTCAACAATTTTAGAGATATATTTGACTTTGTATTAGGATAAATTTTTCTCTTGATCTGAATTTTTATATATTTAAAAAATTTAAAAGTAAGAAAAATGATTTTAAAGTTTGTGATTT
Source organism: Pterocarpus santalinus (assembly GCA_031439595.1). NCBI lineage: Eukaryota > Viridiplantae > Streptophyta > Magnoliopsida > Fabales > Fabaceae > Pterocarpus > Pterocarpus santalinus. Next base: position 69,995,034 of record CM062532.1, read on the forward strand.
TCTCTTGTTTAAGTATTATTACTATTTGAAAAATGTTTAAATCACCAATAGAGAATTGGCTTATTTAATCGGTTTTTTACTCAAATATTATTATGATTTAGTTTTGACTTATAAATTCTCTCTTTATCAATAAGCCTAGAGACAATGCCTTGATTCTAAATTGAGGGCAAATCTTCTCGTTAATCTAAATTTTTTTTTTCTAAAAAACAAAAGGTTAAAACCATATTTTAATTGCTTCCGTATAATCTCATTTAAGTACTTGTAAATTAGTAATTAAGCTAGCCAATTAAGAGCAAAATCTGTGATTACTGGTTGCAACAAAGGAGCGTCGAAGTTTAGGCTACTCATCTAGAAATCATTTGTCATGACAACGGTGCTGGAGGTTACAAGAAAATGACATATCTTCGTGCAACATGTTGAATGCTTTTTGAACAACAACTCCGGTCTCTTCCAGTAGCGGTTCTTTCGGGAGCCGTGGAGGCTCAATCTTTCAACTTAGTTAAAAAATCCTTCAAAATCAGTTCTATAATCTCAAAATCAATTGTTACTTTTAGAATTGATTCTAGAAAAAATAAAAATTTTTTACTTTTTATCTGAATCACTTTTAGAGAAACTATCAAATATAATAGCGTATTTGATTCTACTTTTATAAAATTGATTTTAGAAAGAATTGATTTTATAAAATTGATTTAAATAGAATTGATTTTAAGATAAATTGATTTATGTTTGATAATTCATCTAAAAGTGATTTTGACAGAAAGTAAAAAATTTTCACTTCTCCTATAATCAATTCTAAAAATAAGAATTGATTCTAGAAATATATAATCAAACAAATCAAAATTTGATCAAAATCAAATTTGGCCATTTAAAATTGATTCTAATGGTGTTAAAAGTATTTTGTTATAAATCACTTTATTTTAAAATCAATTTTACAAAAATAGAATTAAACACGAAGTAAAGGAGTCATATTTCAATGTTATCCTATTTGGAGCGTAGGAAAAGGAGGAAGTGGAAGTCGATTCTGAGGAAACCGACAAGGCACTTCACATTATGGTTCGATGAATTTTCTTGACATTTTCAATTGTGAAAGTTCACACGAATTTTCTAGGGTCCAAACCAGAAACTTAAGGCCTCCAGCTCAACCAAACATGAAACATCAAAGACGTGTACAAAATTTGACTGATTTTATTCTATAATAACTGAGTCTTTCATGTTCTGAACATGGGGCACAGGTGCGTCCAACATTTCCTGTGCAAATAAATAAATAAATGGAGCATTTTGGTACCATCTGCCCAGCACTTTGAGAAAAAAGGGGTTACAGTTCATTTGTTAACCCACAATGCCAAAGAAGAGGCTTTAGTTTTAGCCCATGCTCGAACAGTAAACTTTAGATGAGATAAAATTTAACTGGATTCAACATGGTTGCAAGCTAACTAATATTGTTATTGTATAAATTATGCTACTATATTATCATGGCATGGGATTGTGAAGCGCGTAGCATGGCATGTTCTGTATCCCAATCAGCAGTTGACCAACAAAGCCAACATGAAGCGAGCCGGAACAAGTCCAGTCAAAAATTTTGTTAACCAGAAGCCAAGATGACCAGGGCCATTGACCCACATGTAGTGGTCGCATATGATGAATTAATTGAAAAAATAAAAAGAACAGAAATCCAAGTACAACTCCTTTTTATTATATAAGGAATTGTTCGCATCCAAAGAAGCCAATGTTAACTTTGCTACCTTCCATAGTTTTAGAATATTTTTGGTCGTCCGAAGAACCAAAATTGATCAGACTAACAAGTTAATATATACCAACTGAATTAGAACATGGCATATTGACCCAAAAAAGAGAAGAACATGAGATGACATGGTACAAAAATTGAATGACTTCGTCAACTATGAGCAATGGGTTGTGCTGAGCAAAGGATTCTCCTCTAAAAGCCGTTGGCCACCCTTTTCACCTGACTCGTGCGCCGTTAAACTTATGATCACTCAAATTGGAAGAAGCTTTGGTTTGAGCCATCATCAGAAAGCTGCTGAACAATTTAAAGGTAAATTCAACTTTTGTGTCAAGTTTCGCTAAAACATTGGATGAGATAACCCACTTATCAACATGGAGAACGTGTTCTAGTTCAAAAATTTGATTAGATGGATGAATGTTTAGCTGCAGCAGCCATACGATTACAAGAGATTTATTTGGGTGAATCAATTAGATGGATGAATCAGATACATTTCCACATCAAAAAGGGAGGGAGAGAGATTTTTTTTTTTTCAAAGTCAACGCATGCACACATACTTTTACGGGAAGGGAGGAAAAATTCATATACCATATACTAGATTCTACCTGATATCAAATTCGAATACAGCTAATGAGAGGTGGATAAATATATCAATAAATCAATGCCTCAACTGTAGAGAGAGAGAGAGAGAGAGAGAGAGTTATTAGGCGTTAAAGATATAAAATGCAATAGAGTTTTTTTTTTTTTTTAAGCTCAACATCCAATGGAGCTTTTTGCATTTTTTCTTGGGTCAATCAATGGAGCTTGACTGTGCAGCCGAAAATGTATTTGCTGGGCCAACAATGCGCTGGTCATGCAAGCTATCACGTGGGATTTCGTCATACTATGGGATCTGTTGGATTTAGAAATTTGGGGCTGGCTTGGCAAATATTGGGCCCATGCCTACTTTTGTATAAAACATACAAGATTTCACGACCGAAAAAAAAACGAAGACTAATATTTATCGACCAAAAGCATCACGGTTTGCAGACAAGGCTTGAGACAAGTGGCTTATATACGTGCCTCATAACCTCTACACCCGGATTTGATTATGAGAATTGGAACCTTGTGTGTGTGTTACGACCCAAAAAAAAAAAAAAAAAAACCATAATTGTTCCATTTTTTTTTTCTCTCTGTCACATTAGGAACCCTAAAGAGGCATCGCCTCACACTTCGCCTTCCTTTTCTCCGTTTAAGGGGGCCACCACCCCATGGGGTTGGTCACCTCCTTTCTTTTTAGTTTTTAGGGTTTTTTTTCCTACTCTTTTGTTGCCCATCCTTCCCCTAGCTCATGGTGTGTTTCATCTTTATATCCAGTGAATTTTTTTCATGGCAAAATGTTTGAATTAGAGACTCATGTTTGGAGTCTCGTAATTGCAACTATCTCTTGGATCGGAAGATTGTGTTTGTGGCAATAATGGATCAACAGCCTCTATTAGTGGATGTTGGTTGGGGCTTTTCTGAAGTAGTAAGCCTCTTTCTACAACATATAACTGTCTTCGAAAGTTTTGGTGATCTAATATGTACCATAAAGCGGGCTACTAGTATAAAAACTTGACTATCACGATGTTTGTGAAGCAAGATGTTGTTGTATTTAGCACCTCAACTCTAGAAAGTTACGATTGTAATATTCAATTTCCATACAGCCTAGGCATATTGATATTATGATGCCTTGGATAGATTTGAAATCTGACGTACTTACTTTTGTATTGATGGGTATCTGTAGTATAATGTGAATGCGTCCATGTTTTGAGTATGGGTGTTCGCAGTTCAGTTTGGATGGGTTTGATTTGATTATAATTGACAAACCAAAGCAATTTAAATCGATTTGGATTAGTTCAATTTTTGATTTTTTATTAAAAAGTTTTATAAAGCATAAAAAAGTAAATTTCATGTTGAGTAAATTGAAAGAATTAGTAGATAATTATAAATATAAAATATTGAGTTATTATATGATAAAAATATTTGAACAATTTTAGTATTAAAATATTATATAATATACTTACACGTATATTTGTAAAAGTATAGATATAGATAAGTAATATATGATATGTAATATATTTCATATACGTAAATAATTATTAATATGTAATATATTATTGGTTTGGTTTAGTTTGGTTTTAGAAGCTCAAATCGAAAACTAAACCGAACCAATCAATTTTTATAAAATACAAACCAATCAAAATCGATTTATTTTGATTTTAATTGGTTTTCGATTTTTTTGGATCAATTTGGATCGATTTTGAACACCCCTAGCTCTAAGGTGTCTACTAAAGCTATATCATACTTTAGTTAATTTCCTAGGCTTAATTTTTTTGTGTCAACATTTTTTGTTATACCAATTTCTGTACTATCAAATTTTGCCTTTGATTCTTAATCAAAGAAGCTTTTTCAACCAAAAAAAAAAAACCAATACCATAATATCTTTTAGTCCTTAAAAATATAATATATTAATTTCGGCTATTCAATTTTAGGTTTTTTGGTATAATTTTTATGACATTTTAGTATAATATATTAATTTTGCCGATTCAATTTTAGTTCTTTTCCATATAACTTTTTATGACTTTTTATGGTACACATTTATTTTTAAGAAAATCAGTATGTCATCTATAAAATTTGCTTGTTAAAATATTACATACAATTGCAATGCTTTTCTTTCCCCTCAATTATTTGGGTTTGAAGAAATGAGATTTTCTTTTTTTGGGGAATAGATCAAAAGGTGCTCAAAACTCTCCACAAGGGAGAGGAGTAGACAGAACAGAACCAAAAACACAAAGCAATGACACACAAACAAAAAGAAAAAATCAGAAGATCAACAAGTAACTCCAACCTACAAAACACCAAGCAAAAAACACCCGGGAAAGCCCAACCCACACAAAGAAGCCAAAATAGCACAAAAGCCAACGAAGGAAGAATCAAACACATAGCAGAACACAAATCATCAGAAGGCCGAACCAGCATGCCAAGCCAACGAACTCCAACCACACAACCAAAGCAAGTAGAACAACAACCAACCTTACCAAATTAATCGATGCACAATAAAGTATCAGCAAGACCAAGACAACACTAAAAGTGAACAACCCCAGCCACTCCACCAAAACAAGCAAACCACAAACATGACCCCTCAATCCTTAGTACGGCCTTTTTCTTCTTGGGGAGACCCATTTTTCTTGGTAGAACAAAATCTTGACACTCTTGAACTTTAGCTAATGTAGTAATCATAGCCTTTTTGTTGCTAACATGAAGCCCCAAAGTCTTTCCTACATCCCATGAAATCTACACATCCACAAGGTTTGCTTCATTCGGCACCACTACTTCATTATCCTCTCTCTACAGAGTTTATACTAATTCTAACTAGGGGTTTGGAGAACCTTCTCTACCAAATTAGAGATAGAGCAATAAGATTCCTCATAGCTCTGATCGGCTCCAATACCTTCCTCCAAAGAATTCTTGCACCCTAAATTTTCATTTGATATGCGCTGCAATAGAGCTCAATCAGAAGGCCCGACCACACCAATATACTCTTCAAATCCAAGTGGATAAGCGGGGCCACTATTGGTCAACTCCCCAAAGTCCAATTCTCGCATGCTGGTATGAGGGGGAGAATGAACTTGCAAAACGGGCCCAAGAGGAATGTTAGCTTCCTCATTACGCCTTTTCAAAAGGCCAACCATTTGACTGCTTAGAACCAAACCATCTAGAACAAGAGCATATTCAAATCCACCAATGGGAGAGTCAGAAACGCCTTGGTCCTTGAGCAGCATTGAATGAATCAAATCCTCTTCCAAAAATACCCCTCTCAGACGTCCTTTCCTTCCATTCCAGCTTCTCTTCTTCCTTCTTGCATATATGTGAATCATCCATTGCCTCAATATCCCTATGAATCGCTAGTGCATTACCAATCACCACATCAAGCTTTTGTTTCACCTCTTCTTCTACATTTTTTTTTTTTGAGGTTGTATTTCCCTTCGCTTTAATTTAATATTAATCTTTCGAACCTTCTAGAACTGAAGTGAATAAACATTACACCCTATTCAGTTGCAATACAAAATGGAAGGGTTTATAGGGCAAATTGTTTGAACTTTTATTTATTTATTTATTTATTATGGTAGAGTTATTTTTATAAATATTTGGTAGAATTTATTTTAAATGCGTTTATTAGTATACTTTTTCTATTATTTAATTACGAATTGTTATTCTATTAAAAATATTTAACTTTAATAATAATTACTTTAAAAATTATATATGTTATAATACATAATAAATGGATAGTGTAAAAAAATTTATACTCACATTGCATTAAAATGCAACTCTAAGCTGATATATTGAAAGTACTATATTTAAGTTAAGTTGACTGCACGTGAATTTAGTATGAGTTAAAAAAAAAAAAAAAAAAAAAAAAGATGATACAATCAATTAACAATTTCTGTGGATTTTATGAGATATGAACATTTGAGTAGGAATCATTGCCTGTGAGATCCATTATTTAGCATAAAAACAAGAAACAAGTCGAGTTTCCCTACACAATTTCGGATCCTAGGTGATTGCAATAATAAGTCCAATAGTTTTTCAAAGATCCATGATAGATTTTGCACTCTTAGATGTACAAAATCTATTGATTTTTCTTTTCTAATCTATGGAAATTATTTTACATGTATTATTAATTATTTACATATGTTGAAGAAGCCATAACAAAATGGTATAGCATCGTAGCAATGTGTATCATAGCTTTGGCCTTCATGAAACACTTTAAAGTTGTGGAAATAGGGCCTCTACAAGCACTATGCATCACCTAATGCACAAAAATAGCATGTCTTCCCTATCGAGAGACTTCGCACAGCAACTTTTCTGAATGCAAAGCAAATCCTAATTGAGTGTCGGTAGGACAACCCTTTCAGACTTTGTCTCTTATTTGGAAAGGGAATTTGTTCAATGATTGCAGGCTTTTAGCAAAGCTTTATTGAGTTTTTCTCCAATGCATGTCCTATGCATGATGTAATGAGCATCCAAAGGCTATTTTAAAATAAATTCCCATGTTTATGATTGCGATTACCGGCATCTTGTCTTGTTTAATCAACTTATGTTTGCTGGATTCCTTGTTTCTTTCTCCCCGCAATAATTTCACGTATATAATTCATACAACCATCTCAAATTTTCTTTGCATGTGAGAAAGGTTGATATACATAAAGACATGAACACACATTTCACCAAAAAGGACATTTCACCTTGCATGAAACTGAAGCCTTTATGGCCCCTCTCTGTGTCCGGGAAGAAAGGTCTTTTTAATGAGCTTGCTCAATCAATGTATAGGTATCATTCGACAATAACAAATTCTTGTATGCAAACCCAATTTTAGCTAGAGAAAGAGATGATATTTTCTACCTTTAGTGTGTGTTTGGTATAAGGATAAAATTTTTTTCGAGAATTCAAAATTTTTGACACATAAATCTCATCCATGAAATTTTACCCCTTCCCTATTTTTACCCACATACCAAATATACCCTTATGGTTAAAGTTCAGACAAAGTGCCATCCATAACATTTGTGAGTGTTAAGGAGCACTGACATTGATATTCACATAAATTTTCACCCTCAGAAACTTCACATATTCATCTATCATAATTCATTTTATTTTTGGTTTTTTCTTCCTTTTACGTTTTGTCTTCTATCAATGTATGTGTAAGCAATAATATTTCCCATTGTTAAGTGGTATGTTAGAGGTCAAAATAGGAAAAACAGTAGGGAAGTGTTAGTGATATCCACATCAAATAACTTTACTATGAAAATTGATAGATTAGCAGATTTGACAAGTCTGCATTCAGCAACTTATGAAAGTAGTTGCCAACTTATGAATAACGATATATTCATATTTATAACTGTTAATTGATTGATATCCGTATATTACAAGAAAATTGGGTCCAACATAAAAGGATAAGATGAGAATAAATCCAATAGCACTTTGATTCCATCGCTGATTGCAACAACCCTTCCAATCCGGAAGTTATTTTCTTTCTTTGCAAAGTTGTATTATTCATCACTTCTCTCCAAAGAAAAAAAAAAGTTATATTATTCATCACTTAATTGGGGTGTCACTCTGTCAAGTGAAGTCGAGGCATGGTGCTCAGACTCACGTAATGCATTATAGAACTAATTAATGCTTTTGACATTTTTTTATTTGAATGCTCTCGATATTATCTGCCAGTGGAGAAATATATATATTTTTTATGAATACGTACTATGATATTATATACATATCTTTTTTTTTGTTGTTGGATTATATACATATCTTTTTACAAAGGGGTATGTCCCATAACAACATTTCTTTTGTAATTTTGCGCACTACCCTTTTTCTTCTCTTAAACTGAATTTTTTTAAACACATCTATGGTCTTTTTTTTTTAAAACTTAAATAATTTAATTTTTAGTAAAAATTAATCGGTTTATAAATAATTCTAGTTAAGATGAGATTTGAATTGAAGTCTGAAAATGATAAATGATATAATTTACGAGGTTATTTTAATACATGTTCATTTTGTGATTGGTATCTGGATAATTAATAGTTAATATTCATTTATATCCTACTTAATTATTTAAAATATAAATGTATAAATATATTTTTATAAAAGATTAATTTTGATATATTGTCAGTATAAAAAGAATTTTATACTATCATTAAAATACATGCTAATAATACTATTATATAGGAGACTCTAAAATAGTGAATATGAAAATAAAGTAATTTTCTTTATATGATAATATATAATAAAATATTTATATAAAATACTTTTATACTAATAATACATCAAAATTCAATTTTTTTGTAATTTGTTCTTACCGGAGGAACTAAATCGATGCAGATCAATCTCTCCGAGGTGGACAACACCAGTGAGGACATGCAAAAGGCACTGCAACGCTCAAATAAAAAAAGGATTCAAACATAGTAGCGGGTAAATCAGTGAGATGGCATATCTAGGGTTGAAAAGCCCTTTTATATCATGAGAAAGGACATTATTATTGATAAAAATCATATCGTCCGCGTGGTCCTTAGGATTTCAGCGATCCTTTCCCTTTTGTTTTACCACTTGTGTCGATCCTTTCCGTTGTTGTAGAGATTTAGACGATTATGACTTGAATAACCTTCAAAGCCCATTAACGATGAAATCTTCACAGAATCTTCCCCTTATTATGGGATCTTGAGCTTATTTGTGTATAGATACATCTAATTAATGCAAAGATCTCCTTTAATTTTGGAATATTATGGCAATTGGATCTCAACAGGCCCAGGCTCGAGCCTTGGGTTGGGCCGAGCATATGACATAGCTCGGCCCATGGAGTTAGTCAAATCCATAATTATATTTAAATTCAATAAAAATATACATACGATTGTCGAAAATAAAATATTGGCCATAAAATAGTAAGAGTATATATCAATATTCAATACTCTCATGGGCAAGGTTATCAAATTCGAAAATTTAAGTAAATTCATAAAGTTTTAATAAAGTCAAATCATAAACTTGTAAGAGTTTATATATTTGAAAAATATATTTTAGTAATTAAATATAATTAAATGATATTTTTATAATTAATATTGAACAATTATAACTTTATAACAATATAAATGAAAAAATATAAAATATAGTCTAATATATGACTTCATTTTTATATCATATTTTATTCTCTCTCTCTCTCTCTCTCTCTCTCTCTCTCTCTATACATATATATATATATATATATATATATATATATATATATATATTATTTTATAGGTCAACAAAACATAATTAAATAATAACAAATAGATAGAATTAATTGAATAAAATTAATAAATATTGGATGAAATAAATAATTAAACCAAAGTATATAACAAAAATGACTAATATTTTACTTTCAAAGAGCAAAATCAAGCATAATTTTAGACTTATAAACTCTCAATTTTATAAATGAGTACTGTAGTTGCAATTTTATGATAATTTACTTAAATTTGTACGAATTTGACAAAAAAAGAATTTATATGTGAGTTAACTCATTTTTGTATATTAGAATCGTAAACTCATAAGAGTTTAAGAGTTAATTACAGAGTTTAATAACCATGCTCATGCAAGGCTATGGAATGAAATATATTGTTTTTCGCTTATTACAAAAACAAGTATTAAAATCAACAATTTATTTATGATATGATATTATTTTAGTGAAACTCTTCTAAGATTGCTTGTTAAAATTAAATATTATTATTTTTTAACTATCATTTTGTAAGAGTTAATCTTGTCACAAAAGAAAATCTGGATTCAGACGAGTACTACTCAACCAAGCCGAGGTAGCGTAGTCACGTAAATAAGTTATTCCAACAACTTCATACATAGTTTCATTTGAAGTGCGTACTACGGTAATCTAAAGAACTACAGCACTTCATGAAGAAAAATGAGTGATTGGTGATGGCGATTTGTTCGGGGTGTCTTTACTGCGCAGTGTAGTTGCGAAATTCCGGGGAATAAGGGGTGCAAATTGGCTACAATATTGTTCATTTAAGTTAAGTAATTGTTGCTTCCTACTTCCAAGTTGCAGTCATGAATATGAAGACCGTCCATTAATCCAAATAGAACAAAAATAAGATTTTTTTAAAAATTATCAAATAACATTTAAAATGTATGATATTTTAGATGTTTCAAAAATAAAATACTTTTAATTGAATAATTTAAAAGATTTAATTAAGAAATAATAAATATTCTAGCCTCAATCGTATATATAAAAAAAATGCACAAAAATATACAAAGCCAAAGTTTAATGAAGCCAAATTTAAATGGTTAAGCATTAAACGGACATTTAATAGAAAGCATCAAGTGTCCAAAAAACAAAAGAAAGAAAGAAAGCAGCAAATGAGATTTATAGTTTAGAGTTTAGGATTTAAATTTTCAAAGGAAAAAGGAAGTTTATAATGTACCGGAAATAAAAAGAGAAGTGTATGCAATAAATTTATAAAACATGCAAGGAACGAGAATGAAAATTGTTTTTCTTTTTGTCATTAGTAAAGCTTACTTGTCATTCAAGTTTTTAGTACGATCGTAGTCGCGTATCCTGCAAGCTTGGTGAAGGGATTTTCTAATTGGTCCCCTAAATAGCTCTTTAATAGAATTTGAAGGAGGGGCAGAGAATAGACCCAATAAAAAAATAACAGATGGAAAATATTTAATTATAAGAATAAAATCTCACTACTTTCTTAGTATGTCCCACTTTAGTCGACTTAAGCATTCGTTGTTATTTAAGGAATTCCTCTCAGACTTTTACTATAAGGATCGTGGATGGTAAACAACTTTAATCGTTTACATGCCCACTTAAAAAATTGGATGCTTCCTTAGTTGTTACCTAGAAGTTAATTAAGTGAACCTTTTTTTTTCGGTACTAATTAGGTGCATTAATTTTAAAATTGTAAAAATTTACGCAAGTCAAGTTTGAAAAAGACATATTTCATCTCGAAGTACTGCAAGGGATCATTTTTTCATCTATATAAAATAGCATTCAAAATAACAAATTTAAACTAATCATATAAATATGCTACAATAAGGACATGTGTCATACTGTTATGTGCTTTTTTTTTATTACAAAAATAAGCAATAGAAGATATTATCATCTTAGACGATGAAAATGGAGCATTAGAATGGACTTTGAGCTTGTAAATTTTTTTAGAGTAATATTATTTACATATAAATAATTGACATCAAAGATGGACATTTGAGAGAAAATCTTGACTTCATCTAGTACTATTATATGCTACATGTCTCTCTTTTTTGGATATCTACTATTGATATCTATTATTAACGTACAAATAATATTATTCTCTTATTTAACATTATAAGATTTAAGAGGAGAAAGTTAATTTTAATCAAAAATAACGATAGGCTTTAGGATTTAGCATGTTTATCGAAACATTGTAAATAATTCACCAATAAAGAAAGATTTTTATTTTGATAAAGATTGTAAGAATGTTATTCAATGAATAAAAATGGGATTACCACAGTGCATACGTGGAGCGTCTCCTAAAGGTGCCTTAAGTGCCCAACATGCAACTAGTAGTAATGAAAATAGATCAAATGGACAACAAAACGGAAAATTTAAAATGGGTACTTGCAAGGGTGCTTATTTTATTCCCCAATGTTGAATGTGATGGTGTACAAGTGAGCATCTTCTAATTGCTAAAGAGAAGATGAAGAATGTGTGTCATGTAGTCTAGATTCAATTTGCAACTAACCCATGTCTACCTTAGGAGGAAGAGCGTTGATAGGAAGAGATATAGCGACATTGGAATCGTTGAGGGTGGCATCATTAAGTGTGGTTGTTTGTTTTACATTGTCCAACTCTAAGCAGTTGTGGATGGGCTTGGTACATGAAAGGATGACAAGTTAGACATGATACAGCCAATGGAGGCCTTACTAAACAGGTATCTCTTCTCCTTATTGGAAAAATTTACTAGATCTGTTCTTCTAGTGTAGCTTTCTCATCGGCATCAGGATCATCCAAATGATTTAGTGCAATCCCCATTGACCAAATCTAATTCTAGATCCCATTGACCATTGGGCAAAAAATGATAGGGGCTAGAAGCAAAGGGCTGTTGGAAAAATGTGCCAATAGAGCAATGTGAGTGATGGAGTGGAGGCTAAATTTGGTTGTAAAGAAGGGGTTGATGGCTCTACTGAATAGAGACAATGTCGCTTTGGACAAAAGGAAGCCGCATTGGGTGGAGGTGGCTGCAAGGATTAGGTATTGCTGAAAAACTCTAACAAAGCCCAATTTTACAGAGGCGGAGCTCAACTCACCACAAAAGAGAGTTAAATCATGGGTAAGAAAATGATTATAGATTAATGAAAATCATTTTCAAATTCTATCTCCTTTTCTATTCTGTCATTCATATTTGTCAATTTTCATTCAGAAAATAAACACTTTTGAGGAAATTAAAACTTAAGATAGTTTTGAACCATGTATATATTATCTTCTAAGTGGTAAAATATGATCTGCGGGAGAGGAATGATGATAGGTTTAGATATAAAAGATTTTTATTCCTTATGGATATAACCTTTATGGCATTTTTCGAATTTTCAAGATGGTTAAATTAAGTGTATTAATGTAAATGATAGAAAATATAAGCTTTGAAAGATACACTAAATTTACCACAACAGGATGTTACATTAAAAATGATTTCAACAAATTCAATCCTATAAAACCTAGCTTTTGACTAAATTCACAATAAGAACTATAGGTTTGCAGCAATGATGGTGCATCCCCTACCACGGGGTATGGAGGGTGTAATGTAATCCAGGATCATGTGACATGTAGAAGTAACTTCTATGGTAATTCCAATGGACAAATTCTCAGCTGTCACAGAAGCAATGTTGCGAAAATCCATCAATAACATCTGATATAGCAGCGCAACAACCAATTCAACCCTCTTGTGAGCTTTTGAATATGTCGGCCAAGTTGGCCCTACAACCATCCCCATCGTGCCCCCAACCCTCCTCCATCTCTCCCTCTCAGCGTGACCGACAAAATAGTGCATATGCCAATCGCAAGAACTTTGTCTACACATTTTTTTTCTTTATTGACTTTTTGCCTACACATAGAGATCAAGAAAATGAGCTCTTGCAATTTGTAATTGAAAATTCAGCATATATGTCTCTTAGCACATTAATTATTTGCTTCATTTGAGGCTGAACATAATATTACTGGCGACTCTTTTTTTTTTTTTTTTTGGAGGGGTCATTATTTCTACAAATTGTCCAGCGGTGAGTGTAGCTAGAGCTCAATAATGCCTGCTGTGTCTCGTGATTTTGTAGTTTGCTTCCAGGGAACCTCGCCTTTAGTTCATGTACTTGACACCTCAGACATAAAAAACTCCATATATTGTTGGATCATAGAACATAGATGCATGGGGCACTTGTCCACAAGATCAAAAGTTGGAGGTTCTAACCTTCTACGTCCACATGCAGACGAAAATGGATCTCAAATTATTGGCCGCGCACAAAGTCCTTTAATGGCCGCATTTAGTTAAGTTTTTGGAATAAGTAATTTTTCAAAAATTGAAGCTAGAATAAAAGTAAAAAATTGTTTTGTATTTAAATGTAGTTATAGAAGTACTTTATATTTGAATAAAAAATTATTAAATTGTTTGAATATGATAAATATAAACATATTGTTTTAGTGTAAAATTATAATTTATTGGACAAGGAATAATATTTTCAAGCAAAAGTTAAGAATATAATAGTAAATAGTATGAAAAAGTAATAGGTTTGAAATTCAAAATTATTTTCTCTCTCTTCCACTGCTATTTTTGGAAGAAACAATTCTTTATCTATTTTAAAAAAAAAAAATTAATTATTTTCTACTTTTATTTTTTTTGAGAAAGTAAATAATATTAGAGGTACTTTTGTCTCAAAAAATTTTGACCAAAAATAAAAAAAGATTACTTCTTCCCATGTAAGAAACACAAACAAACAGACCCATATGAGCATTGTATTTTAATTTGATTATCCAAATTCGCTCATGATCTTCCAGACAATCTAGTCATTCGCAAATTTGGGGTTATACCGCTTATAGCTGAACAAGTTGTGTGCAAATAATGAGTATACCTGAGGAATCAGTAAACTAAATATGGAAAGAATAGTTGGAGCAGTAAAATCTAGCATGTTGCCTAGTGCTATTTATCATCACAAAGCTGACTATGGATTGTCAGTAATTGATTACAAATAAAACATTCGATTGTGTGCTTTCCATAGATATATCTAATGTGGTAGGTTGTGACCTTTGTGGACTCCTTTTCTTGATTGGTCATGTAATAAGATTACAAATAATTATTAGTACCATCACTACCGAGGGTTATTGTACGTGTCAATCAACCATATGTGTGCCCCACTGATAATCAAATCAAGCTTTGGGGGTCCGTTAATGGATAGTTCCTGACCCACTCCATTGATGAAGTTCACAGGATCAAGCACAACGTTAGTACTCACTTTGATTCATGAGAATTGACTATATTAGAATCTGACCCACATTTCTTTTCGTTTTAATACCATTTACTTGTTGGCACATTTTGGCCTTTACCTGAAGTTTATGCTAGGCCTAGGCTGAATGGTAACTAGGACAATGGAAAGGGAAATGGCTTGGTGAAGAGCACAGAAAAATGGGGGTTAATCTAGCAATTGCTTTCAGAGCCCAGACACAAATACCTGTAGCCTTTAATGAAAATGGTAGACTTATAGGCACAAAGGCTTTGTTCTGGTTGGAATCAAAAGGCCCTGCAACACAACATGACATAAAGAAGCACATTTAAGACACTCCCATCTACCCCTTTCTGTATCCCATCATCACTTTTGTAAGCTTTCCAACCAAGCTAACAGGTTTTCTGTCATAAAGAGAGGTGGGGAAAAAAAAAAAGTGGTAGTTGTAATGGGAAAATGAAAAATGACAATAATCTAAGTGCCCTATGCAATGTGTTAATTGAATGTTACCCAACAATTAAAGAAACTCCCACTATTTGTATGTAATGATGTATAAATAATTACCAGTATGTTTGATGTTTGATGCATTTAGTCCCTCCACAATTTCACCATTAATTCTCCATAGTGGGCCCACTAATTTCTTATTTATATCAAACCCACTGCCATGCTCTTCTTCCATATGCACCTTACTTTGAGCACTTTCCCTCAGTTACTCTCTTACACTCACACACCCTGCATTGTTACACAACAGAATCATTCTGCTTTCTACCTGCACTTTTGCTCACTGGCATTTCTTTCTTCATGGCTCTCTTTCTCTTTGTTATTTTAATGTTGATGGCCCCTTCAGGCAATGCTGACTGGCCACCTTCACCTGGCTACTGGCCAAGTTCCAAGTTCAGGTCTATGAGCTTTTACAAAGGTTTTAGAAACCTATGGGGCCCTCTGCACCAAAGACTAGACCAAAATGCATTAACAATTTGGCTTGATAGAACCTCAGGTCTGCATCTGACTAGTTTCACTTCACTCTAAATGCTTTATGTTTCTGTTACATATCATTCAAGGTTAATCTAATTAACTTTACCACTGCTTGGTGTTTGGTAAAACAGGAAGTGGCTTCAAGTCAGTTCGTGCATTTCGATCCGGGTACTTTGGTGCTTCCATTAAGCTCCAACCTGGCTACACTGCAGGAGTTATTACGGCATTCTATGTAAGATATGGCCGCATGATTTGACAAAAGAATAAGTTGATTGGTTGTAAACTTGGGTGTTTTTAATTTATAGTCTGCAAATTATGGTTTGGTTTAATGGAAAAGTAATTTTTTTCACTTTTGCTCAAATCATGGTTTGAGACTAAATATTACATGGAAATGTAATTCAGTGTAAATTTGTCAAGCATACTAAATTGAGTTGAAACTCAGTTTGTACCCTTCAAATCATGGTTCAAGGTATAAGCAAACTAAAATTCAAATATGCTAACAATCTGTTTAGCTTATTATATTGCCAATTACAATGGTTTTGATTAATGGCAGCTTTCCAACAATGAAGCACATCCTGGCTTCCATGATGAAGTAGACATTGAGTTTCTTGGGACGACATTTGGAAAGCCTTATACATTGCAGACCAATGTATATATAAGAGGGAGTGGGGATGGGAAAATTATAGGCAGAGAGATGAAGTTCCATCTCTGGTTTGATCCTACCCGAGATTTTCATCACTATGCTATACTGTGGAGTCCTAAAGAAATAATGTAAGTCACTATTTCTTTTCACTGTATCTTTGGGTGAGTGTGGTGTGACCTTGTGTGCAATTTAATGCATAGATTTTCATTACTAGTCCAAAGCAGTAAGTAGATTAGACACTAGACAGGGTAGGGACTATTTCGTTTTCTGCTGAAGTCGATGGGAGAGTAGATAAAAAGAATCCACAATGTAAGCTTGGATTGGCCTCGGTGTATGTTGCATTGATTTGATTGGTTCTTTCTTATCAATTGGTGTCAATACAGTTTAGGCACGACTGATTGATATTTTGGAAGATGAAAGGGAAAAGAATTTCGTTTTCTCTGAAATTTAGGAAGAAAGCAAATGGGGATTTGACAGGGTTACTCAATGTGTCACATAAAAGTATAGAATCAGGATCACATGAATGGCACAAAAAGGCATAATCAAGTGTGAGGTGAACAAAATCTGATATCCACCCAACCAATGAAAAGTTAAAAGTAACATTAATTTATTGATCTAGTTGATCTTTTGATGGCCACTGAAATTAATAAAATGATCTGAACCATAAGTCCATATCATTAAACAAATTGCAACTACATTGTAAATGTAAAAAATGATTGCTATTACCTGGCTTATATATATATATATATATATATATTTATATATATATATATATATATATATATATGCATTTTTTACTGACACTGAATAATGTGTCTTAGATTCCTTGTGGATGATGTGCCAATAAGGAGGTACCCGAGGAAGAGCGCTGAAACATTTCCACTGAGGCCCATGTGGCTTTATGGTTCAATATGGGATGCATCATCATGGGCAACTGAGGATGGCAAGTACAAAGCTGATTATAGGTACCAACCCTTTGTTGCAAGGTACACCAATTTCAAAGCCAGTGGTTGCTCAGCCTATGCACCCTGGTGGTGCCACCCAGTCTCAGCCTCACCATATAGGTCAGGTGGGTTGACTAGACAGCAATATAGGGCCATGAGATGGGTGCAAAGGTACCACATGGTTTACAACTATTGCCAAGATTACAAAAGGGATCACAGGCTAACACCTGAGTGCTAGAGTTAAAACATCATATTATATAGTGAAAATTGGACAAATCTGGATGTTGGCATGGCTTCATTTTGGTTCCAAAAAAACACTGTTCTCTTGTGATTTCTTTTGTTTCTATGTTTCAGAAAGTTTATTTTACCCTTTTTATATGGGGGTGACTTTGAGATGGGGCCCCTTGCATGACAGCAACATTGATGCTAGTGTACGGGGGGTTAAGCGTCCAAGGCTCTCAAGACACAAGAAAATTTGGAAGATTGTGTGGGATTTGTCATTTTTTTCTTTTATTTTTCTTTTGTTATAACTCTTCTGTAAAACAGAAGAAAGAGAACAATGGATGAGCTAGAGAGGGGAATAATATCAATGTTCAATGAAAAGCAAAGTGGCCAATCATGTATGGGTCGGTGAATTTAGCACTGTTGCGGGTGAATATTATAAGCACAATCTTAATTTTATGATGTTATTGTCATTTTGATAATGGAAACGAGAACTTGTTTCTGTGTCTAGTTAGTATGTTATGCTCCAAGACTTGTGCCATGAATTTTTTTTCCCAAATTAATAGTATTTAAAGTTTAGTATATTTCAGTTAATTTAGTTTGAACTAATTCAACCTATTATAAAGGTAAAATTTTCTCAATATCGATCTTTTTTAATTCATAAAATTTAAACTAAAAACTTTACTTAGAAAGAACTAATGTTGAATTATTTAAACCAACAAAACGGTAAATGAAATTTGGTTATTACATGGTCAGAAATGTTTGTTGCTCACAAAAAACGATCATCACATAAACTCATATCAGGGAATGCGGGTTATTAATAATGAAAAATAATGGAGTATATATAAAACTATATAAGCTCTATTAAAATACACCTATTTCTGAAAAAAAATGCGTGCACAGTAGTTGAGTCACGTGGATTTTTTTATGAATTTAATTTAAATCTGATCGACAATGTAAAATAGTTTCTGTTGTCAACCAATAGAAATGGTGGAAAGTGCCAACTCATCTAAATAACTACCCATTATAATGAGGGACCCACCATGAATTCTCATTTTCCTCTATTTCTATTGGTTGACAGTGTAAAACTATTTTACACTGTCAGTGCATACCAATTAAACTCTTTTTTTATTTGTTAGCATCGCTTAATTTTCACCTAACTTAGATTTTGGAAAGAAACAAACTATCGTGTCTTTTAATCGGTGAAGTTAAAAATATAAGTACTTCTGACGTCGGCAACTTCGACGGGTCCTTTTAATTTATTTATTTCAAGGATTCAAGGAATCAAATCCGGCAATTCTTACTATTTCATCAGCAAAAACATTTCAGTTTCAGCATATTATCTTATCCTAAAAGGGTCTGTCCTCATCTCTTGAATCTCATAACAATACAAATACAACAGCAATTTGGATTGGCTTATAAAGGATATCCTTGGCATGTGCAACTCAACTTGTTGATTAATTATTAGGATAAATTAGGCTAATCTCTCTTGATGTTAGATGATATTATATACAATATCTTTTGATTTGTTATACTTATATTGATATCTATTATAGGGATACTAAATATAATTTTACAAGAATGCTCAATATCATATTTTACAAACAGGTAAAATTTTACCTAAATTTTAGAGGAAATTAATATATATTTTTTCAAATTGTGGGTGTTATATGTACTATGGTTTAAATTCAGGATTCATCCTAATTACTAATTTAATTTAAAGAGGAACCAAAAATGTGGAGAGCTAGTAACGAAGCAATTAGTGTTTCGTCCCAATGTGGATGGTACATTGAAAAATTATTTCTCGTTGTTATAGATCACCACTTAAAAGCTTAAGCTATTTAGTAGCTATTTAGTATATATGATAAATTACTTGATACTATTATTAAGCATCTCTCTTAAAAGGCTTAAGCTATTTAGTAGAGATACATCAAATGATTTTATATCTACCACTTGTTATTAACTATAAGTAATGATAAATAAAGGAGTATCTTTTGTTATTATTTCCCAAGCAAATTACTTCTCTTTAGCAAGTAATCAGTGCAAAGCATAAAGGACAAATTGTCATTTTCAAAAAAAAAAAAAGAGAAGAGAGAGAAAGAGAGAAGGGGGGGGGGGAGACAACACTGCCATTTGTGTAACCTTTGCATTTATCTACCGAATCGATACAACTAACTTTATTTGAATCCAATTAAAAGACTTACTTCGTCTATTTAAAAAAAGTTTCCCTTTAAAAAATTGTTTTATTTCAAATTATTTGTCATTTAAAAATTTAACAAAGTATTAGTTATTTTTATTTTTGTCTCTAAGCATTTTTCTCTAAATGAATTGAGAAAATATATTAAAGAAATAATAAGTTTAATATCATAATAAAGGATGACTTAATAAACGAAAAGAGTAACCAAGTATATTCTCTCAACTCACATAAATAATACGACTGTTCTAAAAACTAAAAAGTCAATTCAATATTTATACTAATATTAAATTGTATTAATATTATAATACTACCATAATTTCAAATACTAGAAAAATGTATCTATAATATGAAGAATAAAGTCTTGCTGGTCTTAGAAGGTGTATATATACTTTAATTTAGTCCCTAAAATTAAGAAATTAATGATTTAATCTATGAAGTTGCAAAATATGATTCAAGTTAATTTTTGGGGTGATTTGTGTAGGGCTAAATTGAATCATCTCAAGAACTAACTTGAATCGTTTTACAAATTTACGAAATAAATCATTAATTTTTTTTAATTTTAAGGAGTAAATTGACGTACATGTACAACTCCCAAGACCAAAATGAGACTTTAATATGAATTTAATTTTGATACACTGACAGTGTAAAAACACTTTTATACTATTATCTAATCATATTTTATCATATAAGCAAATATGGTTAAGTCTCAATCCACTATTTGAATAGTTATGCAAATAGAAATGATTAATTGTATAACGTCCCCAACTTTGAGAACAACCCAATATAGAGAGAAACCGATGACAAGTAGAGGCAAAATGGTAAATAGTTGAATTATAGTAAAGAGTGGCAAATTGTAAATAATGGCTCACGATTGTCAGAAGGGACAGTAGAAAAAAAATTCCAATTCTGAGAATATGTAGACCCCAAGATACTAAAAGCTAAATAATATATATGTAATAACCTTATAAATAATATTTTATACACATAGTTTTAAATAAAAATATGAGGTTGCTTACACCTGCAAATAATATCTCGGGTAACTTTGAGTACCCAAATTAATTACTAGACACTTTGAATTAATCCTCAAGGGTTCCATATTAGGTGGGATGAGTTTTAGGAATAACATTTTTCCCTTTGAGATTGGTTAATTATGTGACATATCCTAAGTTAAGTAAATTGATTAACTTAGAAGAGGTTACATCACCTAAATATTAAAAGCAGTTTACTATAACATAAGAAACTGACTTAGTAAGAATCTATAATATAAAAGAACCTAGATATCCTCACTCAAACCCTAGAATTTGTGGCTAAGAATTAGTTATACTAGTCATCTTTTGAAGAAAAAAAGATGGCCACACAATTCCAATTAAAGAAAATTAACCTTCCTTTCAAATCCAATTTTTACAAAAACCCCAAAAATTAGAAAAGATAAGCACAAGATCTCATCACTTTCTCTTCCTCTTGCCTTGAATATTCAACGACCATCTCCATCCCTTTATCTTTAATTTCTTCTTTCTTTCATGCGCAAAAGCTTTGCCTTTTCTTTAACCTCTTGACCTGCACTTGCAACTTAAGCTTTGTTCTCTTAATTCAACCAAAATAAGCCAAGAACTCCCTCCCTTTGAACCATATATCTTCAACCATCACAAGGAGGAAGTGTGGTTGGTTGTCAATTTGGTGTTTCAAGGGAGTTTAGAGCTCAAAGAAGCAAAAGTAGAAGAGCTTGGAGCTTTGGAAACAAGGTAAGCTTCTAGAACTTCTTTGTATTATATAGTTTCTTAGAGTTAGGGTTTTTCTTAATTCATTTTGCTCTACCTATTTAGAGATTAGTATAATATTAATAGGACTTGTTCTAGCGATTTAAGACTATGAAAACTTGATTGGTGCTAAGAAATAAGCTAGAGAATCAAGATAGCTCCAAAATAGAAAATTGCTATAGGGAAACTCGAGGACAGTATATACTACAAAAGGGCATATCTCAAGCTATAAAATTTAATTTGAAGTGAAATTAATTTTAGATGAACCCTGACTCAAAGATGAATCCAACCATATAAAATATAGGCCCACTAGACTAAGGATGAGAAAGTTATGAATTTTTCAATCTAGCTAAAAAATAGAGACCATAGACCTAAATAGTACATGTTATGAGGGGCATAACTTGTCCTACATAATTTTAATTTGGGTAAACCACTTATGTTAGAAAGCTAACAAAGAAGGGATCGTGCTATAAAATTTTAGACTTAGATTCTTTGTGCATTGCTCCCAATAAATCAGTGAAATTGTTTGTGCTTTGTAAGGGTCAAAATAGGGTAGTCCTAATATGGAGCTCATAACTTAAGCTTTACTTACTCAAATTGAGTGAAACTTATTGGGTTTGAAAGAGGGTTCATGTAGATATATTTCGATAGAATTTTGGATCAAAAGAATATAAGAGGGTTTAATGATTTTCTAATCTTATATGTGTAAGTCTGCCTTGAAACAAAAGTAGTGAGTAAAATTTTAATAACTTAAGCTATACATATCAGAATTGAGTACAACCAAAGATGTTTAAAAGTAGGCTAATAGAGCTACATTCTAGTAAAATTTGATATTAAAATGAATTAGAATGAAATTTTGGTTCAATTTATAATTTTTGGACAAATTTAAAGACATCGGACCAAACTTGCGAATTAAATGGTTCAAGGGTCTCCAACTTATACAATACCTAATTGGAATAGTAGATTATGAAAATATGTGTTGAGATTGTTATTTCTGTGACTGATTGGCTAGTATTTGTATTGGCAATTTTGAAAATCTTTATATTATAGCTATAATGTTGCCAAAATACCGGTAGAAGTATGTTGAGAATGAACTATGTAGCATAATCATAAGTACATCAAGCATCTTTATATATGAACATATGAATTTACAAGATGATTATAATTTCATATTACTTGGGCCAGCCCCAAAATGAAATAAGGGGAATAGATCGGTATAAGAGTCAGAGAAAGTAAATCTAGCAATCATATATAAAAATAAGCTTAGTCCTGAAAAATAAACTATTATCCAATAGTTAGAAATGGTCAAAAACTCACAGGAGACCAATTATGAATACTCATGATATAAGTCAAAGAAAGAATAAGAATAAGAAAGTCAAGTGCACTTGCATAGCCCATTTCATTGGCATCGCATAAGTATACTCTATTAATTTACTATACTATTATCAACGTCATGAACTGTTCCTTAATTTTAAGTGTGTGAATAAAATGAACCTACTTTGAATAAAGAGTTTTAAAAATTCAACAAATAAACCTGTACTCTTTTATCTATTGAGAACATGTTTTATTAAATAAAACCAAAGCAGCAGGGAATGATAACAACGACCCTATATGTGGTAGTCTAGGATGTTCTACTAAAAATTTATAATTCTCACCCCTATATATATTTTCATGTCATTTCTAGAGAGTACAGATGGCAGTGCCATGGGAGGATGGGCACCACATCCCTTGAAGATTTTAGTTGTTTGTACTAGGACTATCTGGGTATATATATGGATTTGTGTGCACTTGACAATTATGTGGATAGAATTTGTATTTATTCTTTAGTGTCTATGTATTTTCAAGTTTTCAAGAAGTGGAAAGAGCAAGATAAGTTCTTACAATTTTTGTATTAAATATAAAGATAGATAGTGAATGAGAATTTTAAAAATTTCAACACAGGCTTAATTTTTCAAAAAATTTCTATTTTTATATTTATAACCCCTATATTTTTTTAGAAGTATTTTAAAGTGCAAATAAAAAAAAGGTTATAACAACCTTTAATTGAGTATCATGATTTAAGTATGGTACTATAATTAGAGGGGTGTTACAAATTGACTATGTAAAAATCTTTTAGGATTTAGGGTTTATTAAACTCTTTTACATTGTTGATATATTAAAATTAAACTCTTGTAATATATATATGTGACTACTCACCTAAAAGTTAAAAGTTTACTGCATATAGTGACTAATTGAACCTCCTCCCTCCCCCACCACACCAAAAAAAAGCTGTGAATCTTTTGGTAAACCCACATCACCAATCATATACTTAGGTCCCAACAATTCAGGCCATAAACAAAGGCATCAAGAATGAGCAAAGAGCTAGCATTAAAATGGTAATTTAGTGGCACTCTACAAAATAGAGAAACGTGACTCTTCAAATTATGAAGTAGGGATTGCTTGTTGAATATACTCGAAGACGAAAATAATGGTGGCATTTACAATGCTCTAGTTGAAAAATTGGACATTGATGATCCAAGATATTGTAACCGTGTAGATGAGATAAAGATCAATCTAACGGCGTATATGTATTGGGAGAATCTCAGGTGATAAAATATAGTTGAAGTGCATGGATAGAACCAGTTAATGGGTGAATAAGGAGAAAATTAAAAAAATTTTGCATTTTGCTAATGACGGAAATGGACACCGGCTTTAGACGTCCATATTCTAGAAGGAGCCGTGCAAGAAGACCAAGATGTTGGTATTTCTCTTTCCTGTGTTTACTGTCGAGCATGCAGTGAGTCGACTTTTGTAAGTATTAGTACGAAGAGTAAAGCAAAGATTTTAAATATTATGATAATTAAGAAAAAACTAATTTCGTTGAATATCATAATTGTTTAATTTACTGTAAATAAAAGTTAATTTTGTTGAATATCTTGCTTTTTTAAATTACTGTAAATAAAAGTTAACTTAAACCATTAGTAAAATGTGATCATTTTCGCAAAAGTAGTCTACAAATTTGGTAAAGTAGTGGTGATGATGGGGAAAAATTTATAGCAAGAGTATGTTTAGTTACAGAATAAAAATAAGGGAAAATTTTTCTATGAATGAGTTTTATATACAAAATTACACATATAATTTATACTTTATCCATGAAAAATGTTTCTCTATTTTTGCCCTTCAATCAAATACATCATGAAGGTGTAAACAGGTGAAAGATGAATACTGTGATGCCAACTAGTTATTAATTTGCTTGAAGATCATATTTATCAATTCTAATAGTATTATGAACCCGTGCAATGTACGGAAGAATAGAATGTGGTTAAATTGAAATTATAATTTCTAGCATATTTAGAGCTATAAATAAATTTTAATAAATTAAATTTATTATTTAGAACTAAAAATAATTTTTAATGAATTAATTTGTATATAATAATTTTAAAAATTAAAATTTATTTGTGCTCTAATATTAATTATATAACCAACAAGAATATTGGTGTAGTAGTAATGGTATACTATTGCCCAAAGAGCCCCAGATCGATTCTAGGAGAGTATCAGTTGAAAGGATAAATTTGACTATATCTGAAAAAAATTAATCTTCTTTTTTGATAATAGAGAGGAAGGATACTCTTGAAAAATAAAAAAATTATATATATATATAAATATAATTGAGTAAATATTTTTTTTAGTTTTAATATTTTAAAGTTGACGTTAATTTAATTTTAACACTTTGAAGTTGATATCAATTTGATCTTGAAGAAAATTTTGACATCAATTTAGCCTGAATATTTTGAACTTTAATATCAATTTAGTTTTAACAAATTTTTTGTAAAATTTTAAATATTCAAACTAAATAGATGTCAATTTTAAAATATTGGAACTAAAAAGATTATTTACTCTAAAAAGTTTAAAACTTATGAGTATTGAAACAATAAAATAACTTTCAAGAAACTTGAATAAAAGAGTTTTAAATTTAAAGGAAAAATTGCACTTTCCTCCTTAAAATATAAGTCATATACATTTTAACCCTTAAACTTTAAAAATGTGTAAATCGACCTCCTGAACCTTCTTAAATGTGCAAATTAACCCTTTTATTGATTTTTTTATCAGTTTTTAATAAAAATATTATAAATTCAAAAAAGTTTTAGAGTATCAGATTGCATAATTAGGAAAGTTGAGAGAATTAATTTACACATAATCCAAAATTTAGAAAAGTATAATATATTTATTTTGACTAAAATGTACATTAGTAAAAGTTTAGAGAGTCAATTTATATATTTTTAAAATTTAGAGATTAAAGTATATATGACCTATAGTTCAAACGATAAAATACAAATTTTCCAAATTTAATGTAGTATATATTCTTCACGTTTTTTGAAGACTGAAAGTTCTTTTTTTTTTTTTTTTTACTTTAAACAATTCAAAACTTGATAAAAAAAAAAACTAGTCTTAAAAAAGGAAAACACTTGAATACACCATCTTTTTCAAAACAATCCTACACTTTTATAGTACCTGTGAAGTGTATGTTAATATAACTATTACAATATAGAATTTGATTAATTTACTTATTAACATAACTTATGTTTATACAACTTTCATTTCTTATTAAAAGATACAATTTTTTTGTAAAAAAAGTATAGTCAACGGCAAAATTTGTAATGAGTGATAAATCATTCCTAACACAATTTTTAATTCCCTTTTCACATATGACCGACAATTTGAAACTCAACTTATTTCAATATAGCTTCTATGTAAAAAAAATAGTTGTGATCTTTCCTCAATTCTTACTATTAGTTCCATTTCCCGTGTCAAAAAAAATTATTTCCCTTTGTAAAAGCACAACTTCTTATTAGAAGCACATCAATAGATTAAAATAATTTTGAAAACGACATGTTGTCGCTCATTGAAATTGAAAATAATGTAAATTTCATTTATGTAGGTTTAATTTTATATTAATATATTAAATTTTTATTGGTTCAAAATGGGCTGCATGTTGAAACATCCAAAATAAAATGGAGATAGAGGACTCAGTTACAATACCTAAGTGAGTCAGTGACTAAACACTCTATACTTTAATATCTAATAATCAATAAATAAATAATTATAATTTACTTTATTTTTTTTAAGAATTTAATTTATATATTATCAATATAAAAAATTTTATACAGATATCTAATTATGTATTACCATATCAATAAAAATATTTAATCAACTATCTACTATTTATATAATTATACAAATAAAAGAGTATAATTAATTGATTATATATAATACATAAAAAAATTAAACTCTTTTTTTTAATGAAAGAAATTTGTAAAATTAGCACCCAAGGCAGACCCAAACGGAAACCACTGCAATATTTTCGTCAAAAGTAAAGTTGCAATAAGTCCTTTGACCGATACAGGAACAATCAGCTAAATGAACACACAATGACGTGAGTTTGTGAAATAAAACAATAGTTATATGGGTACAATTGTCTTTATCTGCTCCTCTTAAAGGTAATCTCTTCGTCCTCTACGAACAAGTCTCCGCGCTGAGCCATACCAAGCTTGTAATATTCACTAAACATTGGATTTTTTTGTCTTTTCAGAACCAATTTTTTTTTTTGAAGTCGGGATAAAAACTGGATTATCAGTGTCCAGTTTTTTAATTGGAGCACTGTAAACGCCACCGAAAATAATGCATAAAGCGGAGGGCCATAATGCCCTTATCAAACAAATGGGGTCGTTGGCGGAGAGCTTTTAAATCACTAAGAGAGTGACAAAGATGGAATGTTTTCCGAACAAAAGAGATATGCTTAAGCATTGTTGTATCATCATCCTTCTCTCTCTCACACCCTATCCCATCTATCTGAATTTTGATTCTTCTTGTTTTTCTCTTTTATTTATTTATTTGTTTATTTTTTTTAGTTGATTGATGTGAGATGAAGATGATGTTGGCCCCAACGTCTACAACTTCAACGTATCACGATGCGTTTAACCAAAGTAGTCCCCTCTCCCTCCGAACATAAGTGAAACATATTCTCTCCCAAATCAAGAACGCTTTTCGAAAGGATCCATTTTTCCCATGCAAACCAATGCTTAAGAAGAGGGTGACGTGTCATTGGATAAGGATTAGAAAATTCACTTTCGTTGGGCCTCACGTAGGCAGGGCATTGTACCGGCCATTGGTTAGTAAAAACAAAACTTCGTTCTTATCGACCGAAAACTAAAAAACCTGTCATTCATCATTTGAGAAAATTTAATGTGACTGATTTAATTGAATTTCTTACGACGAAATTGTCTTCTTGCTAATGGAAACACCTAACCTTTTTTAAGTATAACTGACTTTCTTTTAAACAAGTTTATTTCATATTTTGAAAGAGGACATCACTTTCTTCCATTTTACATTTACTCAAGTCGATAAATAATATAAAGAAATATATTTCCTACTGACATATGATCGATTACGCAAAAATATGAGAAGAAACATTCAGCAATTTACTTTTCATAAAACAATAAACTAAACACAAATTGCTTGTACTTGGTTGCAAATTTCAATTATTAGTTGTTCAGTGACTACAAGAATGTTAATCAACTTTATCAGTTTGCAAGAGAATGCCATGTCTTTTACGTTATTTCAGCCTCGAGGAAGATTATTTTTCCTTTCAATAAAATCAAAATGCATCACCACACTAGAGTATGACCAACCTCTACTAGAGCATTCACTTTATCCTAACCGCAATCTTCTAATAGGTTTCGATCCTCTGGTCTGAGGAAGATCGGTACTCTTACTTTTCAAACAGTAGAAAAATATTTTTACCTTTGTACTCCATCTCATAGACCACTCTATTACGAACCAATGCACTTCTATATCTTCAAGATTCCTAAACATAGCCTGAACATCCTGCTAAATGAGGATGCCATTCATATCTTAATAGAGAACCGTCACATCGTCTGATAAGTAAACAAAACATGGATAACAACCTCTCGTGAATGACGTGTAGGGCTCACACAAAATAAATGGAAGAAGTAATCTATTTCGTAATTACAAAAATGAAAATTTTTTATGTACTTACAAATTATTACACATAATTAATTTCACTAGATAATAATTACAATAAAACGAAAAAAGCATTCATAGGCTCTACGCAAAGCAATAAATATCTCTACTACTTTAAGGACAGCTGAAATTCTTAGATAAATATAATTTAGAACAAAAAGAAACGAACCCCCTTTATCTTCAAAGAATGATTGGCATAGAAATTGCAAAATAGAGAATTACCTTACTCACGGGAGTCTGGTATGAAAAAGTTGCAATTTGTTCTCACTTAAACAGCCAAGAATTCCATGGCTAGGTGAGTACCTAACATCACGGGCCTGAGCTGGCAATTTGAATTGCTGAATAACTCTAAAAGATGGCAGCTCATGCAAGACCAATTCACAAGTAACTTCATCTGCAGCTGCAAACAATCTGCTCTGATTCTCTATGTCTATAATTACACATTTTGGAAATCGAATTTTACTTAGATTGGCATATGAGGAACCCATCTTTTGGAAATGATAACTGCCCTGTCTCTTGAACAAGACATGAGAGCCCTGTACTCCTTGTCCAACAACTTGAGATGGAGTGGGTGATAGTTGAGAAAGTGGCACATCCATCGACATGTCAAATTTCGGACGATATGAAACAACAATGTCATCACTGCTAGGGCAATAGGCAAGGGATATACAAACTCCTTGATTATCAGTTTCAGGAACCACGAATGGCCTTCATTTGAAAAAAAAAAAAAAGAAAACAGAAGACAAGAAGGAGGCATTAGAACAGCTAATTAGATAATTGAAAAATAGAGCATGAGATTACTTCCACATGGTTTGCTTTCAAAATCATCATCGGACTTCTGGAACCAAACTAATATTATGCAGAGGAAGATTAGTACAACCCATCATATACTATCTCATATTGGGCTCTAAATGCCCAGTGAAATATTCAGAAGTTTGCCGGAGTTAAGAATTAATTTAGCTTATGGTAAAGTAATATGAGAATTTCCAAAACTCAAAAAAAAAATAAAAATAAAAAATGACACTAACAAAAGAAACAATATGAAAAAACATTTTGAGAATATAACTTGCAAAAACAGTGTGCTACGCTATCATCAAAAATAAAAGGAAAAAGAATGAAAAGAGAAGGAATGTACAGAGATGGAGCAAACATTGGAAAAACTATAATTTTTTCTAATTTCATTATAGCTTTGAAAACAATTCTAATTATACATACATGTGAGCCCCACACGACCCCAGAAGAAAAAAGAAAAACTTCACAATTGTCCTTCAAATTTGAACAATTACATTTTTACTGGATAGCATCAGCTGGAAAAACATGAGAACGATATTCATAAGACTTTGATAATAAAACAAAAAACAAGCATACAACTAATGTCCATAAAATTTAAACAGCCTACCGTTCTTCAGAATCAATGTTCCACTGACAAAGCCCAATGGCAGATGCAGATAAGATGCTGTTAACACCAGAACAAAGACTTTGTGCAAGAGAATGTACAGTATGAACAGGGTTGCTAGTCAACCCAATTAAAGACTTCATGGGTCCAGCAGTTTGTCGCATATCAAACACCAAGACAGAACCATTCTGCAGGGAAGTTATATGAACTATAAAGATTAGTATTTGAAGTTCCTAGTTCCCAGTTTCCCATAAATACAAAAGCACAGTGCTGACCTGAAGTCCGGCATACATGCAATGTGAACTGTTGAGATCCCATGAACATGACCAAGCAGGAACCTAGAACATAATGCTAGTAAGATGAAAAACCCAGCAGAGGGACTAGTAAACTTCAAAGTTCAGGCATTACCATTAGTACAACAGGGTAAAACAGGCATGGAAAATTTTATTATATAAATCTAGTAGTTTTTAGCATTTTCTCTTATGTCATTTTCGAGGTTTTGGCCTTGGGAGGACTAAAGAGGGCAAGACCCAGTTTGCTGTTACTTGGCTCCTACGGTTGCAGAGGAATGCTAGAAATTTCAGGACGGCTACTTCCAATGGCACCTTTTATGGGAGAAAGTAATTTTCTAAGCTTCTTTGTGTGCTCAGCTAATGGATATTTCATAGAAGTGTCTTTGGAAAACATGCAAACAGATTGACTAGCTCTACTTAGATGAAGTGTTATCTCCTTGGTTTTCTTTTACTTAATTCAACGAGGATATCTTATACTCTGCTTCTTTACTCTTCTCTTTCTTCTCTTCTTTATTTTTAAAATAACGGAAAAAGCTACATGTACAAGTAATAATATTCTAAAAAGCCCCAGAGCATAGCAATATAAACTTTTACCAACAGCATGTGCTTTTGGTACATTATTACCAACAGCTTTATTACTACTAATTCATGAAATCAAAATAATGGATCAAACTTCTACCTGTAGATCATAATTGACAACAGGATTGTTGCTGTCCACGCTGTGACAAAATGAACTACATCAATGACCAAGTTTTACAATCTCAGACAAGAGGACTAAGTACTTAATGCAGTAATACCTGAGCACTGATAACTTCTTCCCTATTGAAGCATAGAGGGCCAGGCTACTATTAGAAGGAGAAATATGTAGGTCTCTAATACCATTTGTAGTGGAAGGCAGTAAGATATCTTCCATCTCAAATGGAGGTATCAAGCTCATCTACAAAGCCAGGTTTCCATAAAGGTTAATGGGAAATCCTTTGTATAAAGAGATACTAAAGCCACATATATTACAAACAAATATTTCAAAGTCGAAAAATCTTACTTTAGTTAGGAAGTGCATTCCACCTATCACCCTTGGCTTTTGTGCAATTAATAAAATTTGATTAGAAGCATCCATATCAAAGACACGTGCACCATCCAGATGAAATGCTTTCTAAAAAGAGTTTAAAAATAAAAAGTCAAAATAAACTTGCTACATTCAGGACATGTGTAAAAAAATCCCCTTCTACATAATGGGACGGAGTACATGGGGCTGTAAAGCAGATAGGAGAAAATAAAATGCCATACCTGTAATTCAAAATTGCAAAAAGATCCTTTTCCAAGGGACTTCGAGCTGAAGCTGTGCTCTATGAGATATATTGAATAAAAGTCAATGTGCTCAAAAAACATGATTATTTTTTTTTTTTGGGGGGGGTGGGGGGTGCAAAAAACTTCAAGGGGGACAGCAAATTAAGATAGCATTTTTATCAGATGCTTATTTTGAATTCTGGAAGGATGATTACCATATTCAGATCTCCATTGATAATTACCATTGCCATTTATCAATCCAGATTGCCTGCTCTGCATATCCCGTAGCAGCTGCTTCAAATAAGTGTTTCTCTGCAGCACCAAAGTTAGAAACTTAATTAGTTAAAACCACACATATTGCAGTTTCCACTAAATCTTTTATATTGATTCATACTGCTTAAATTTCTTTCCCCTATGCTCCTCAAGCAGATACCTCAACTTTTACAGTCCAATGGTTAGAAATTAAGATAACAGTTATTAAAGCAACATGCTTACAAGTTAGCCAAACACTTGAAGTTGTTGAAGTACTGCTTCCAAGGGAGATAAATAACAATGGCAAGGGTGCTATCATATGTGTTCTACTTTCCAACAAAAGGAGGCAGGGGAAAGAGGCACTAAGATGTTCAAAAACATGACGCTAAATGAGACATGAGACAAATTTGCCTTCTGTGCCATATAAAATAAACTATTAGCAGGTACCAAAAAAGTGAATCTAACATGGAAAAGGGTTCTAATTTTGAAAAATGATAGATTCAGTGTGATTAAAAGCCAGGTATCATTTATAGTTATGGATTGTGGATTATGGATAGAGGATACCTCTGTAAGCTTCTGAACTTCAAGATGCAATGCGGCTTCTCTCTTCCGCCACACAGCTTCTTTCGTGCACCAATCCACACCCTAGAACAAAATCGACATTTGAATTATTTCTTAATCAAGACTGATGGAAATTTAGCCTCTTATGCTCCAGCAAAATCCAAACCCACACAGAGGCAGGAATAAGACAGAGAAAAAAGTGAGGTAGAGATTTTAATATCTAGAAGGTAGACACAAATAGCAAAAACAACTTGGGGACCTGTTATCTTTTTTTCAATAATAAATGTAGCGTGTGTTTAGTTGCACGTTGCAACCAGCCAAAATCGATTCTGAGGCCTTAGAATCAATTGTGGTTTTTCAACAGCATGTTTGATTGTATACTCTCAAAATCAATTCTTGCCTCCAGAATTGATTCTGAGATAAGTGAAAATTTTTTACTCTATGTCAGAATCACTTTTGGAGAAATTACTAAACATAAATCACTTTGTCTCAAAATCAATTCTAACGAAATTAATTCCAACAAAATCAATTCTATCTAGAATCAATTCTACAAAAGTAGAACCAAACATGCATGTATAAAGTAACAAGAACATTTTCACCAGTAGCATCTTACCTTACTTTCAAGGGCAGCACATTTGGCCTCGAGTGAACGAATTTTCTGTTAAAAGAAGAAGAAAAAAAGAAAAGAAAAGACCAATAGAATGAATTAATTTCTTAAAAGTTTCTACTGAAAAGAAGCTTTGAATGCACATAAAACTGGCCCAGCCTTCTGAGATTCTTCATCGACGGTAACTACTCGGGACGCATAGAGCTTCCTAACATCCTTTAACGAGCATTTCCTATTGCATTGAGGACACTACAAGAAAAGAACACACAAAACATTAATGTTATAGTTGTTTTCATTTCATCAAGCATATCAACTTCAAAAAGCATTTAACATCCATAGCATACCATTACCTTCCCGGAACTTTTTCGTTGCTGAAGCCATCTTTTGATGCAAGACATTCCATATATGTGTCCACAAGGAAGACAGCTGAATCAAATAAATTATCATCATCAACAATTAGTGGCCAAAATTCCACAACGAACATATCCAATTAAATAAATAATGAAAATCAGTTAACGGTTGTGGAGTAGTGGTACACCAGATACGGTGGTCGCCGTCACTGGTCCAAGCTTCCATACAGATAGGGCAAAAGAGGCCGTCAACGTCGGCGCGGTTCCACTCATTTCCTTGACTGCCGTCAATTGCCAACGACGAACACGACGCCTCTCCGCCTTCGATTCTGCGGCGCTTGTTGTCTCCGCCGCCTTCTTCGATGCTGTTCTGCGACTCGTCGGGGATGAGGATTGGTTGATTATTAGAGGCGGAAGGACCCTCCAGCGAAGCCCTAGGCGGCGAGTACTCTTCGTCGTCTTCCTCTTCTTCGTCTTCTTCTTCCTCTTCCTCTTCCTCCTCTTCTTCTTCTTCTTCGTCATCGGTGAATCCGAAATCGGCTGGGCGAAGGCGTCCAAAGAGGTGTGGCGATGGAATTTCGTGGTGAAATGGAGTGGCCATTTGAGTCACCGGCGAGGAGAGGCGGAGAGTGGAGCGTGTGAATTCGGTGGGTCGGTGGCCCTAAACCCAAAACGGCAAAAGGGTTACCGTTTAACCCAAAGTACACACACAGGCGCGCAATCTGCCTACGTTGTTCTTCTTGGAATTTCCAATTTCCACACAAACTAGGGTGGCTTTTAGGGTGGGGCTCTGAACCCCTTATTTTTGACCGGCTAGAATTGGTTTTTTCACTTTTTTTGCTTTAACCCCAATTGGCAGTAAAATTATGTTTGTCACCCATTACAAAGTATTACTCTATTTTTTTACCTTTTTATTCCATACTTTTTGTTCTATAGTGAAACTTGTTTCACCGAACGTCGGATTCAGAGTTTCATCAATTTTTTTTCTCATTATACTATGTTGTATTTTATTTATATTTCGTTATTATTATAATATAACTTTACGTTAGTAATAATGTCTTCATATTAATGTACGTTAGCTTAAAAGTTTTTTAAATATACATTTTCACATGCGTTTTATTCGCCAAAAATGTTAATGAGATTTTATTAACAGTATCATAACAAGTTAATGTTACAATTGTTCCTTTTGGAACGTTAGGCAATGATTGGATACTTCAGTTCTATAAATTGTAGTAATATATAGAGCAACTTGGGAATAAGAAAAAATTGAGAATATATTTTCTTTGTGTTGTTTTGTTTCTTTAAGTAATTCAAGAGAGTTGTTCTTGTGCCCTCTCTAGTTCAGCTATAGAGCTACCGGAAAGTGGTTATTGTATCTTGGAGAGTATTAGTCATAAAAACTATTTACATCAAATAATTTATTTGTAATGGCAAAATACTCTTTAGGCTTAGTATAATATTATTGTAACTTTTTGAAAGTTACTAAACTCTCTAAAAGTTGTTATAAAAAAATTATAATAAAATTATTTGGTAAAAAAATATAAAAATTACTCTCAATAAGCAGAAATCATAAAAGTAGTGTTTAGTAAAATTATTTTTAAATCTAAAATGGATATAATGAGTATAAATATTAAAAAGAATAATTTTGATTTTTAATGTCATTAAAGAAAGTAAGATTATATTAATCTTTTAAATTTTAGAAAGCATATGTCAATCCTAAAAAACTCCCCATGAGAGCTCCCAAAAGCACCTTTTTATTTTTAAAAGCCAAGAGTAAAAGCACCTCAGATTTTTTGTTTATTAAACAAAAAAATAACTTATACTTTTTATAAGTCAAAGCATCTATTCAGAAAATACTATCAAACTAAGTTCAATGTCTAGCATGCCTTAACCATAATTGATAAGCATATTACTTTTTATTGAGTTATCTATTTATTTTAATTTTTCACTTCTAATGTTATTGTTACCAATTATTTTTGTTTAGAGATATTTTCTTATGTTTATTTAAATGTTATTTGTGTTATTTTATTAATAACAACATGTTATACATTACAAACAATATCTTTTTATTGTTTAATTTAATTTATATAAATCCATCAAAAAAATTTAATTAATATATATCATGCTTATGTTTTAAAAAATTTTCAACATCGCTCATAAGTTTTCTCATTATTTAAATATAGTGTTTACCCTAACACTACAATTTGTATACCAATTAAGTATTTATTTTGGACCGTAAGATTGACAATGTGTTATTAGTTTTTGTAAATGAATGATGTTGAAAAGAATATTTGAATCTTAATAACAGGTATAGAAATACAACAGAGCAATATTTATACTGCTATATGGATTGAGTAGTGACAGAATACTTCTTCTAAATTTCCCACTAATAACAATCATAACTTCAATGTATTTTACATAATTAGCCTTTGTTTAAGAGCCCTAGGTTAGAATGAGCCTGCTTGCTTTCTGTTAGTGAGATTTTATACTTGGCAGCTCTCTCATTGAAAAAATAAAAAATCCTACATAAACATATTCCGTACAATAACTAAGGTGAGGCTACTTTTCAATTTTTTAGAAGACCTATTCAGCAGTTACCCAGTAGACAACTCTGACACAATACCGAAACTCACGCCAATCCAACAGCAAAGAGCAGGGGGTCTGCAGTGGTCCTCTACATCCGAGGCCCAGGTTAAATGTGGCCCACAAACTAGTATCAGTATTAGTATTACGCCAGGTTTGGCACACGGTAGTGCTCTTTCAAGTATATTTTTATTTGTGAAAAGTATAAATTAACTTTTGCTTCTAACTTTTTAAAGTTATAGATAATAAGTTGGTTTATCTTTTTTAAAATTTAAAATATTAATATAATCTTATATTTTAATAAAATTTTAATTTTAATTTCTTGATAACTTATGCTTAAATTTTAAGATTTTATATTC
Source organism: Pterocarpus santalinus (assembly GCA_031439595.1). Lineage (NCBI taxonomy): Eukaryota > Viridiplantae > Streptophyta > Magnoliopsida > Fabales > Fabaceae > Pterocarpus > Pterocarpus santalinus. Next base: position 70,031,241 of record CM062532.1, read on the forward strand.
ATTATATTTACGGGTGAATTATATTGATCTCCTGTAAAATTCAGTATAATTATATTCGGCACTCCTCTGATTATACATAATATATTGAGTATAGTGAAATAAAGGGGTGCTGAATATAATTATATTGAATCTCAGGAGAGGTCAGCGTAATTCATCCTATATTTATTTTAAATTTTAAAAATAATTTTATAATACTACTCATGCAACTTTTATCTATTAAAAATAATTTTTATATTATCTTATTAAATAGTATTATTATAATTTTTTTAAAATAACTTTTAGAAAATTTAAAGAGCTTACTAATTTTAGAAAAACCATGATATTACCAAACCACACCTTAATACAGTGGACAACCAATTTTTTCCCACGCCCTTTATGTGTTTTATTTTATTTGCTTAAATAAATTTTTTGTCCTTCTATTTTTATTTTTGTGTAGTATTCATTTTAGTTCTTATCTTTTTTTGATTTATTCATTTTAATCCTTTATTTTATTAATGAAGTCTAATAACGTCCTTAAGTGAATTAAAATGATTTACAAGGAAAGGAAAGGAAATGACTCGTTTGAATATTTATATTTAGAGTTTTTAAAATTCGACAACAATTTAACTGGCTATTGTTTTTAAGCAAATGAAAGAATTTTAAAATACACCCTAATGGAGGTGGAATTTTTAAATCCCCTGCTTTGTGATTGTCTCTAGCATCTCCCGCTACCAACTCTTAACACCACTAAACATGAACCTATCCCTTCCAACTCAAAAAAGTCATTGACATTAGCAGAATTTGCCAGTTGAATAAGCTGGTCTTGTCCCTTGGCAGTAGTGGACCTAACTCAATGCCATGATCATAGACCAAGAGACTTAATTTCTTGAACGTTATTAAGGAGTTGAATTCCAACATCGATGGCGTGCATCTTCAAAATTTGAAAACAACCATGAGAGTTTTCAAAAAATTTAAACATTGGGCTTGCTCTCGAGCTTCAACGGGACAAGAGGCTATTTGAATTGGGAGTATGAGGATTCAACGCAGTGTTCTAATAATGGGTGGGCATAACGAACTAATGGTTAGTGTAGGCGAAGGTGCTCTTGGCAATGGAGAAGAACTAAAAGAGATACAAGGTTTTATGTGTAGAAAGAAATTTTAAGACTACCAACGTCCAAAGCAAAAATTAGCGAATTATGGAAATTATGTGTAAACCAAAAATTTTAAGACTACCACTGTCCAAACTAACAGTTCAATTTCTATGCATTTTAATTTCTTTAAAATTTTAAAGTGTTTTTAGTGAGAGTTTGGTAACAAGGTGAACTTTTTTGCTTAATTCATCAATCTTGATATATAGTCCATCTCTTAATTACTTTTACATCCCATGACCTAAGTTTAAGTTTGATTCTAAAATTTTCTTTGTTTGAGGTCATTTGTAAGTCCTTTTATGAGTGGTTAAAAAACTTAAAGTCATATCCTAATCTTGAATTATAATAGACATTTTTCTTACCCTAAATTTTTATGTACTAAAAGAAATAATAATTGTTTCAAAAAAGTAATAAAAGAGACGAATTTAAGTGTGATTGCATGTTCTGTCTATAAGATACAAAAATTAGGATATGAATGGATGAGAAAATACATTCGACATCAAGCAAGTTGTTTTCATACGAGTTTAAGATATGTTTGTCATGTTATAGTATGCATATGGCTTAATGTTGGCCACTACCTGTTACAAGGTATTAATATTTTAAAAAAATATAAAAGGCGCCAGATAAAAATTTATATCTATAATTATGAGTTGATTATCGTTTTTCCTTTTTTCTTTAAATAATTAAACTTTCTTACTTTTTCTTTTGAAGTAAACTCTCTTACTTTGAAGAAGCTAAAGTTGCCCTTAACCCACCTTGTAACCACACACCAAACTTTTCCAAATGAGAGACCTTTAACTTAGGTATTAAGTAAATGAAAAGGAAAAAGAAGAAGAGAGGAAAACGAACATGGAGCCAGATTACATGGAAAAAAAAAAAGAAAAAGGGGGGGGGGGATGTAGCGCCACTAACTTTTACTGTTCTTGTCAGTTTTGTGAGTTTTAAATGAAATTTCTTTCATATTATGAAATTAAAAAAGCAATATTATTAGTATATCAAAAATGGATATAAAAGTGAATAGTATAGCAAAAAACACACAAAATATTTGATAATAATGAGTGTCACCGAGATTTTGTGTCTCTCTACGATATACATTATTAATAATATTCACTTTTAATATATAAATAATATTACTCTAAATAAATATTATATACTATCAAAAAATAGTTAATTGTAATAAAAATAAAAGATTAATTTCTAAAACAAAACCTTAAATTAATTTTTGAAAGAATTGTGAGATTAATTTGGTCTTTAAATGAGTTATGATGCCAATTTGGTTATCAAAATATTAAAATTAAGTTTAAATTAATCCAAAAAATTAAAAGAAATTTAGATTAACTTAAAATAAATTTTAATCTTTTAATAATCAAACTAATACCTAACAACTTTTTCAATGATCAAATTAATATCATAAATCTTTGAAGGATTAAATTGATGTTCTATAACTTTTTTGATGACTAATTTAAAATTTTACTCATAATTTTTATATACTAATAATATAAAATAATTTTATATTATTAACTAATAAAATTTGAGATAAAATGACAATACAGAAATTAAACTCCTCAACTATAATTCAATGATCACTCCCAACTAAACAGCAAATGGCAAAAGGGTTAGCGTTCAAGTGTTTGCGAAGGAAATTATACACCGCATAGGCACGCAATCTACCTACTTTTTTCTTTTTAGAATTCCCAATATTATTATATATGATAAAATACAGTTCATGGCAAGTGGAATGGTAAAGGAGGCATCATTCTATGCACCTCATTTCCCTCCAAAATTTTCATCACTTATACCACCGATCAAAATTATTTGCTTTTCTTTTTTTTTTTTTTCTCTCTTTTCAATGCAAATTATAGATGAAAGAAGATGCTCCCTTAAGAAGCTTTGCTTTTTAACTCTTTGTATCTTCGCAAATGTCTTTCATGATTTTTAAGATTTTTGTTGAACAAGAAGGTTTGGAAGGTGGTGTAGAACCTAAAGGTGCCTCATAAGATAAAGGTTTTCATTTGGAAAGTAATCCATGAAGGCATGTTGTACCAAACTTAAAAGCTGAATTACAGCGGTTGTGGACTCTTGCCCTTGGTGCAATGGTCATTCAGAATCAATGCTGCATTGCCCACATTCAGTCGAAGCTTGGAGATGTCAGGGGCTTAGTCCTTCGAGCAACAGCCAGGATTTCTGGTGGATCCAGTACATTGAAGATGTTCAAAGAAGGCCTAACTGAAAGGAGGTGCTAATATATGACTGCTTCCTTGCTGTGGCAGATTTGGAAAGCCAGGAACAGCAAACTCCTCCATAATAAAAACATAGGGCCTGAGGAAATTGCAGACTCGGTGAGAAGGCTTATGTTTGAACTCAAAAATGGCCAAGCTTAATTTCCCTTGACATCTTGTTTTTCTTTTCTTTTACTTCTCTTTGTCTACAGTAGTGTTTGGCATACCCCTCTTCTATTTTGCTAGTTTCCTTTGGGACCTTTAGTAGCGTGTTTCTTCATCAATGAAATACACATCTACCTTTGGCGAAAAAGGAAGCAAAAAATTCTCTCTTGTTTCGAACTTGGATTTGTTTTAATTCTTGCACACGCTATTATTACTTTAATTTATTATTAATTACTTTTTAATCTCACAATATTCAGTATTACAGATATAATTTACGGTTTAACAAGCAATGTGATTACAAAGGTTGATATCTCAAACAAGTGATAAATTTAAATTTAAAATTAAATATTCAAACTTTAAAGTTTATAGCACACTCTAAAATTATATTAATTTATTTTAATCTTGCAACACTCAAATTGAAAATCTATATCATGTATTTATATATATAATTTATAAGACTAGATATTTTAAGTTTTAATATACAATATTATTTACTTTTTTATTAATAAAAATGTCATAAATTTAATAGTTTGAAAAGCAAAAGATGAAGTGTTTTATAAGTTATTTAAGACTTACTCATAGATTGTAATTTTATAATATCTTTAAATAACCTAAGAAATTTTAATGGCATAAAAAAATAGCTATAGATTGATTTTTTAATTAATATTGATATCTCAAATAGATGCATGTATTGCACTAATGATGCAAAAATTGTAATTTGAGATGATACTAAGTATATATTATAGGGTAATACAAATATATAAATCACACAAATGATTATTAATATACATTGTAATTATTAACAATTAAAGCCAAATCTAAAATTAAATATTTGAACTTTAAAACTTATAACATATTCTAAAGTTATATCAATCAGTTTTTTAGTTAGCGATTTAAATTATTGTTAATTAACTTTTCTAATCTGCTCATAATATGAACTAAAAATTTTTAACAAATTTATTGTTTTGACTGCTTGCAAATTAGATTTATCAATTATGTCTCAACAAAGCTACTTTTATAATAAGATAGTTTCTTCATTAAAGTTTTTATTGAATATGATATCTTTGATAAGCTAATGCTAGAAAGTTTAATGTTAAGATTCATATAGCTTTGTAATTTATGAAAAAAAAAATACTAGTTATCAAATTTACCTACTTTATATTATCATAATTATAACAATCTTAATATTTGAAGAATATGTAATTTTATTCAAAACTTAAAATATATAAAACAAGTATAAGTAATAGTTATATGTTGAAATTGATTCAATATTTTAATTATAAAAATCTTCGTACATTCAAATTGTGTAAACTTTCTGTGCACGGGTGAATACACTGCTATATATATATATAAGAGGTTAATGGGTGTGGTGGATTTGATGAGGTGTCTTTAGGAGAGGAAATTGGGTTTCCCTTCAATTATTTGCCATCCATACCAACAAATCAAAAAATCAATAAGATTCTATATTTAAATTTTATTGTTGCCAATGTATTAAAAAGAATTTACTTATTTTTTATTTTTCTTTTTGCAATCCATGCATATCGTAAATAAAAGATTATATCTGTATCTAAACTACTTATAAAATAAAAGACATTAGAAGGAAAGTTTTACAGGTATCAAAACCTTCTATCTTTCTCCATTTTAAAAATATTTCCTATTTAGAAAATATATTGAATGCATTAGCAATTACATGGTGCATTCTACATGGTCCGTTCCAATCATTTTTTTAAAAAATAGGCTGCTTCCAATTATTTTTCAAAAATTAATTGGCTGAATATAAGGACTGATTTTGTAGAAGAGATTTAAAATTTCTAATTTCATTTTTATTAATTCTAATTAAGTGATTTAAGCGTTCAGAATATATTGTATTCATATAAATTATAGCTTTAATTTTAAAGCTACTTATATATTGTCTCTACCACTGTTTCTCATATAACTTCACATGTCTTTTTCAGAACTACAATTTTTCACATCGAGTTTCTATCCTTCCACCTTTAGAGGCTGGAAAGGTTTGATCTTCCTTTGTTTCACACGATTATTATGTGCCTCTAATCTTCTATTTATTAATATTGTTGTTTTTTTCTTCAAAATTTTAACTTCATTTATGCATGTTTAAGAACAATTATATCCTGGTATACTACGTAATTTCAGTTTTGTTGTCTTGTTCTGCCTTACCTGTTTGTGTGCCTCATGTTTGTATTTTCCATTTCTTTTTTTTAATGGATTTCCTTTTTGATTTTTTTTCTATAGATAAATCAAAAGGCTCAACCCCAACAACATCAGGGGAACAATCAAAGTACAATCAAAGTTCAGCAACAAAATATAAAAGGCTAAAATACAATTCAAGATAGAATATAATGCAAACGTATAACAACATAACCAACAACCCTGTGACTTCAGTGAAGACAATATTGAGACCCGTCCAGAGAGAGAGCAACGATATCGCAGAATAGAATGTAGCAGCTGCTCATCAAATTGCAAAAAGCTTCCATATCACCCTGGATTTCCATTTCGATATTTGGTTATATTTGTTTTTGTTTATCTTCATGATTGCGTAAGTAAGTAGTTTTTAATTTTTTTGTTGTCAGTGTGAATAATATTTTTAAATTTATTTTCCATTGACATTGAAATTTTTTATTCACCATTTTTGTTCTCTAGAGGACTCATCTTTCGGTTTTTTGCCAAATGGTAACAATATGTTTTATGCATGTTGTTTTATGCTCCGAGATGGTTGAATTGATTCATAAGGTGTTTGCCTTTATTTTTCCTTCATTAGATTTATTTTTAAATATTAAACTGTTCACATATAATTTTTATGATGATCGTTTGTTATTTTTAAAATGGAATGAAAAACAGATTGAATATCCTACTTATTGGAATTGTTGCTAGAGAAAAGATTCCTGTTTAAGATTGAGGTCAAGGTTATTGGATCCACACAATTTGTGTTTCTGATTATGCACTGGATCCACACAATTGATGTTTCTGATTTTGGTGGGGAGGTATTTGTATTCATTTAAGTTAATTAAATCCTATCAAATTTGATAAGATTTAGTTCATAAAAAAATTGATAAGATTTAGTTGAAATTGACTTAATTTTAAGTTTAAATCTAAATCAAATCAATTCTCATTTTTAATTAGTTTAACATTACTTAATGGATTTTAATAATTGTAATTGATATCTAATGTAACTCATTTAAAATTCTATTTTATATAATTAGTTCTAATCATGAAACGTGATTTATTATAAACCCACAACTGAAATCAATTCAAATTAAATCAACCTATATGATGGTTTCTATGGTACTCTTTCAATTTTAAAGGGTTTAAAACCCTTTCTATACGTCTCAATTATATTTAACTATATGTCAAATAATTATCCACATCAATTAATAATGACATGATAGAATTTTAAAATTTAGATTTAACCCTCTATAACCTTGTTTGATTACATTTTTTTTCAAGATCTTTTTAGAAAATTAAAATCTTGTCCATCTTAAAAATCAAACTTATTATTCCCAAAAATTTTAAACATTTTGTTTACTTTTAAAATTTTAAGAACCCTAATCCTAAATTTCCCAAAAGAAAGAGGTTTCTCTCTCCCTAGGAATTGGGATCCTCAGGCCTATTGGATATGCCAAAGTCTTGGGGGTACGAAGGCTTGAATCCCACTAAATATATCCATATAATTAAGATAGTAACATAATTCAGCTACAACACTAACGCTGTAATGCATTTTAAAATCAAACTATTAGCTAATAAACCTCAAAGCTTTTTTGGCATAATTCAAATTGAAAGATGGGGTAGAGGGAAGGTTAGGCATTAGTCATAGCTGGAATCAAAAGAGACAGAGATCTATTTATATAAGTTGTTACATTTGCAGAAATATTGAAAAGACAACTTAGATGAGAGACGTAATTAAACATTGTGCCCAACGATGGTGTTCAGGGTGAATTTGGGAAATTTAAAGTTAGGGTTTTAGTAATTTTGGATAAAAAGAATGTTTATATTTGGGAATAAGAATAACTAAATGGTTTGATATTATAGATTGAAAAGATCTTTCTTTCTTTCTTTCTTTCTTTTGTTTTTTGCGAATCTTTGATTATTACCTTGTAATTCAACAAAAGTGCCAAAATTTTGACCCATTTTGTGATTCTTTTTCACAAATTTTTGTGGAGTTCGTCGTCCTTAGAAAATGTTACTCATCCATACTCCCATTGAAGAAATGAATTGACTCTTGGCACATGGAGATTTAGTTTAACAGAACACAAAAAGAATTGAAAATTTGTGCCAAAGGGAGCTAAAAAAGAAGGCCTCTTTTGGGTGAAGAGAGGATCATGTCAACAGAACCCCTCCATTCCAAAAAGCAACATAATGTGTTTTCTGCAATTGCAATTGCAACACCTTTAGGAGACAGCATCATTGTCGATCCTGTGGGGGTAATTTTGTGCGGTGGACGTTCATCAAAGATTTTAATTTTTTAAAATGACCTTGGAAAAAATTGTAGCAAAAAGAGTTAAAAGGGGCTTAAATATAAATTTTAAAATACTGTCATATCATTGTTTATATGAATAATTATTTAACACATGGTTAAATATAGTTAGGCTATATACGAAGAGTTTTAAACTCTTTAAAATTGAAAGAATATCATAGAAACCACCCTCTTGTATATAATGTTTCAAAACACTACCTCTAATTTGAAATATATCACCTTCCAATCTTTATCGACAATAATTGTTTTTAGGTGTATTTTGCCCCTTTTTTTAGGTGCACTAGTTTACCCAATTTTTTTTTTTTTAACTCAGTGAATATAACACTATAAAATTAAATTTTTTAGATTTTAAGGTTTACATTTTAATATTCAATTGTCATTATTTTACGTTTATGGTAATTATTATTCAAATAGAATCACAATTCAGAATATTCATATCACATTTTTCAAAAAAAGAAGTTGTATTTATCATTATTTAATCATTTATAAAGAATATAATTGAAATATAACGTAAAATTTATATTTTTGATCAGTTATGTTTTAAAACTGTATATTCAGGACATGTTACGTATTCTCCAGTTAAATTATAAATATTTTAATTTTCATTTATTTTACTTAAACTAAAAAAATTTCAACATATTCTACCGAGTTTTGTGACATCTATGGAAAAATATATGAATTATATATTTTATTTTAATTCTTAGATTTCACTTAACTATTGCGAATAGGGGTGTTGTTAATGCAATTTAGATCAATTTTAAGTAAAAATTTTATCCAATATAAATAATAAAATATATAGTGATTCGAATTGAATCGATTTAGTTTAGACTTTAAATTTGATTCAATCTAAACTAATTTTTTGCAGTTTGGATTGGATCGGCTTAATTGATTTTTTATAAAGGAAAATGTTAAGTATAGAATATTATATATAAAGAGTAACTTGAATTAATAAAATAAATAAATAAAAATAAAAGTAACTCTGCAGTATACATAAAATAATATTTAAATAAAAATCACATATAAATATAAAAAATTATGTAATAAATTAAAATTATTATAAGTAAAAATATAAATTTAATAATAAAAAATTATATTATATAATCTTGTTCGGTTTGGATTAAATAGGGTCGATTTTAAAAATTAAATCCTAAATTCGATCCAATCCAAACGATTTGCAAAAAATAAGATTCAATTCAATCTAATTTTTTGCAGTTTTAATCGATTTTTAATTTGAATTTGATTGGTTTAGTGCTTTTGATTAAATTAGATAGAATTTAAACACACCTACTTGCATATATAGATATATAGTTGCAATTTTTGCAAGTCATTAATTGAAGATTGAATAAACAAATGAAATGAATATTTTGATAAAGAGGAGGGCAGGGAAAACGAATCAATTTTTTTTTGTTTGACTCTTACTTTAAAATTACAAAAACAAAATTTTTTTAAAATTGATTACATTTTTAATAACGAGTTGTTATATAAAATAGGTTTATACAATTTTTCTTTAATATAACTTACGTTTTCAATAATAGTTTCATAATTATACTTTTTATTTTTAAAACTTTTTCATCTTAAGCTAATTGTGCGTAAAGATATATTATGTATTATTTTATACAGTTGTGTATTTTATTATGTAACACTAAGAATTATTTATATATACTATTATACATATGATTGAAACATTTATATAAAGTATAATTAAACTGAGGTTAGGTTAAAAAATATGGTTGTAAATGATAAAATAACGTAAAAATTGTTTTTTTTTTAATCGTAATATGACTCTTATAATGTAAGTATTAAAAGTTTTCGACATGTAAATATTAAAAATTTTAGACATCTAGCTATAAAAAAACTTAGTTAAAGTACTTTTATCTTACATTCTTAAAAATTTATACATATTAACTTTAATTTTTAAAATTCTGGCAAAATTTAGATCTTATTGTTATATTCAGTCTAAAATGAATGCTTTACCTGCTGCTATCAGATTCAGAAAATATTGAAAAACCATTATATCCCACAAAGAACACAATAAAGGCGTTGGAAGAAGCACATATGTTATCGCAGCAAGTTAACAAAACTACCATAAGTTTGGTAGATGGAATTAATTTTTATTGCTTAAAATAGGATTATCAGGAATACTATTTTTGGCAATAATTTTTTCAGATATAATATTTTAGGAATGTTTAGTATATAAATTAAATTCTGTGAAATATTTAATAAATTTTGAAAAATAACTTTGATGCAGGTGGTGGCAACTGTAACATCCACCGGATTATTTTTATTGCTTTCCACCTAATTGATCGGATTTTAATCACGTAATCGAAGTTAATTAAAATTCGACCTATGATTAATTTTTAAGATTAATTAATTAGCAACTAAGTGAGTGTTTCATAGGAATTTTCTTAAACTGATTCGAGTTCCGATCTCCAAATTTGTTCCTAAGAGTCTTTCATTTCTATTTGTGTTCCCGAGTTTGAGCTTAAGACTGACTTCTGATACTTTTGAGTTTCGAGTATAAGTTCCGACTTCCCGGTAAATATGGTTAATGTACTGATACCCGACTTCCGGGGTTGTGCTGTCTTGACTCCCAACTTCCATAGTCATGGTTATAATAGTTCTCCGAGATTAATTCTTGGTCGAGTTCTGAAGTTACGGCTTATTGAGAATTTGTAATTCTCACCTCTATGTTTATTTCTGTGTTATCTCCAGATAGTTCAAAAGATTCGAAGGAGGCCCTCCGAGACGAAGGTGGTCGAAGGTTCTTTCTTGACAAGGTCAATTAAATGTGATAACAACTCCCAGGTGAGGTAGTATGACTTAAGCATAATACTGTACTTGAGAGGATGTTATAGCAACTAGCCAGCCGACAACGTATGGTGATCGATGGTGGGTGGTTTTAGGCGATGATAGACGTATTTTGGTCTTTTTATAATGATAAACATTCCCTTTCTATAAAAATATTGGATTCTCATAAAAAGAGGTGATAATATTTTGAAAATTAAATTTATTTTTAGAAATATAATATTTTCAAAAGTATTATTTTAAATCTTCTACCAAATATAAATATATGAAAACATTGCTGGGAAAATAAAAAATGCATCCATACCAAACATCCCGCGATCTAATAGGACACAAGTGAAAGGAGAGATCTGAGACCCTGAGAAAATTTGGAAGAGGGCATATCTGGAATTCTAAAACTTAGATTACTAAATTTACTTATAAATTTTTATTTTTAACGGATAAAATCTGAACCATTAAAATTGTTTGATTGGACATATGTTGATACATAGTCAAATTTACTATTGTATGTTGATGATATGCCAAAAGAATACACTAATTCTGAACGTTTTGCATAAAGAGAAAGTTATTGAGCACAACAAAAAGTTAAAAAGGAACAAATAAAAATCTTCGAACATGTTAAGAAACATCCATAATGTGTCATTTGACACTTAGACCTCAATATTTAAATTAGGATTTATCTATTTATAGAACTTGGTTCGCTTAAAATGACCTGATTAAACACTACAAGAAATATCAAGTAATTCTTCAATTTATTATTATTTTTTTTAGCGTAGGCATTTAAGGTAGAAATTATTTTTAGGAAATATTTTTGGGGGAAAGAGTAGAAATCAAACACATGACATTTTAGATTCAAATAAAATATGTAAGAAACAACTATTAAATTATAGGTTTAACAAAAGAAGAATTTGTGGTGGCCATATATAGTAGTTAAAAAAAAAAAAAATCCTTTAGCTTATTTTGTTTTTCATTGTGTTTCGTTTCATTACTAACAATTTAATTCGCTTGCTTATTTAAGTACTATTTATTACATATATTCCATTTACCTCAATTAAGATCACATTCCTCGTTCATATTAACTTTATTATTTCAACAATAGGAACATTTACTTAAACATATACATTTCGTACTAAAATCCTATGTGCTTTTGAAAAAGTGATTGACATCTCAGAATAAAAAATTTAACAGTGCGTAACCCCCAAAAACAAAAAAGTTGAATAATTTGTTTCTTTTCATTGTATTTCGTCTCATTTCACTTATCACGTTTACTTGCTTATTTAAGTTCCATTTGAACTTATATTAGATTAGATTAATTATCTCCATTAAGACTATAATTTTCGTATATAGTAACACTGTTATTTCACCAATAAGGTCACTTACTTAAAGTCAAACGCGTATGCAAACTATCTATCCTTTTATAAAAAAGTGCGTGAAGAATATAATGTGCAAATATCAATTTGGACCGCGGCCCATTCGGTCTGGTCCGGTTGGATATCGAGATGGTGCGCGTGCGGCCGGCCACACCCACACCCACACCCACACCCACACCCGAGTAGAATAACCAAAGGCCTAAGCGTGAGGGAGAAGAAGGAAACTGGAAAAAGAGTGGAAGAAGAGGGAGGAAAAGGGGATGGCCCGGAGTATAACGTACATCACGGGATCGCAGCTTCTCTCTCTGAGACGCCAACCAAACATTGCCATCGTTGATGTCAGGGACGAGGAGAGGAATTACGATGGCCACATATCGGGGTCTCTTCATTTTGCCAGCGACACTTTCTCCGACAACATCTCCAATCTCATCCACCAACTTAACGGCAAGGACACCCTTGTCTTCCACTGCGCTCTAAGCCAGGTTGGTTGCTATGCCACTTCAGTATTATTATTATTATTATTATTTTATAAAGTGAACATCAAAAATTGATGGCCTATTTCAATTCCATTCAAACCCCGATCTACGTGTCATCACGAATATGGGGCAACATGTTTAATGAAAAATCTTAATTCGTGGATGAAGCTCTTGATATATGTCATGGTGAAGCCATGATTGGCAATTAAACTCCAAATCAATTAATAACTTTCTAAAAATGTTGTGCAAGGGAGCTGGAGCAATAGCCTATACTATTTCACCCCAAAAAGAATACTATAGTATATCAGCAGCTAGGAATTAGGATGTCAATATACTAACCACAATGCAACTCCTTTCTCGGTATTATTTATACTATCACAAATACCTACTAGCATTGGACTTCCAAATTATATGTTGTTGTTAAAGATATAAAACTATTCAGATGCCTTCTCTTAGCCGCTTAAGGCTTAAGGTTTTGGGGAAATTGGTCGTTGACGTCGTAGCTGCTATGATCAACTGGTTAGGAGTTCGATATTCGTTGTTTGCATTCTTCTTAATAAAGTTAAGTTTCGGCAAAAGGTACAGTGAGCATGTTAGAATTCATGTGCCTCCATATTTTTTCTTTGACATAGATTAGCCACAAACTTACAAGTTACCCAGGAAAACAATACACTTGTTGAGTCATGATATGCTGGAAAACTTTGTCATCGGAAAAAGGAGGGGGTGGAATAGAGCTCTTAGTTATCATATGGCACCGTTTTACCCAGCCTTTTCGCCACTTCTCTGGGCACAAGTCACAGCTATAGGAATTTCTGTTGTGAGCAACTTCTTTTGTGAGAGGCCCTGTTATTTATTTAGGAGTTTTCTTTGGCACGTCTGTAGCTTTCATGTCCTTTCAATACCAACTTTTATTTAGTTGGCTTTGCAATCGTGAGTAAATCTGCAGAAGTCAAAAATAAGATATAGAGAGAGTAGATTAATGCAAAAGAAGAGTTTAAAAATTGGAGAAGGAGTTGGCAGAAAAAAAAATTCAAGAGGAGTTAGTGAATAAAGGCCTGCAATGGTTTGAAAGGATGAGAACTCCTTTCTTAAGAAAGAGATATAAGGAATCAAATAGCATCTTCCATTGGCTTAAGCAAAGTGCAAAATTAACTATTCTGAATCTGATTCCTGTTGTTAGGACGATCTTCTTGTTATAGAATTTCAAATCTTACATGATTGATTGATCAGCTTCTTATATGCATATGTTGATTTATTAAGATTATTTTTTATCTTTTACTCGCTAGCGCCTTTTTAGCATGCATATAGTATTGCTTGACTGAGTTGATATTTGGGTTATCGTATGATGCTTATTCTGCAATTTTAGTTATATCTTGAAAAAAAACTTGACTGCCTCGTCAGAAACAAGTTTCTAATGATTATATGACATTTGAAAAACTTTTTGGTAATTGGAACATGAATGTCTTCCTATACCCTTTTTGTTTGATACCGGAATGTGTCTTTCTAATTTGAAAGTGGCATGAAACTATTTTGTAGGTTCGTGGACCAACTTGTGCTCGAAAGCTTGTCAATTATCTTGCTGAGAGTAAGGAAGATGCTGGGATAAAGAACATAATGGTCTTGGAACGAGGCTTCAATGGTTGGGAAGCTTCTGGTAGACCTGTTTGTCGCTGCACTAACGTTCCTTGCAAGGAAAATGAGAGTGCTTAATCAAAAGCATCTTCGTGGATGGAAGGGAAGCATTGTCTTTATTGTGATATTTGCACGGGTTTGTATACCAAAAAAAGAAAAAAAAAAGGATGCATGACCACTGTGATTTCTTCTCTATATAAATCATAGGTAAACTGAATTCCCCGCTTATGTCTTGTGCATCACTGAGACTTATGTAAGATATCCTTGGAGACTGGTCCAAGAATAACAAAGATACTCACTTTCTTTCTGAGCTTCCCTTCAGTAGCACATAAGATAATTGATCAATAATATGGTTAAGAAGTTCTGCTTTCACAAGTTCCATGAAACTCAGTTGAAATTATGTCAGTAACAGGCTTGCTTAAATGAAAGTGGATATGCTTAACTGCCATATCAATGAATCGCAAGGTTGTGGCGTCAAGGGGTAACTTCTTTAACATTTAATCTTTGATGTGCAATCAAATTTGTTTGTGTTCCAAGAGACAAAGGCGATCAAATTCTCGCAGCAGCATATAATCCTTAAATAGTTTATTTTTGGCCATGAACAAACTTCCTCTATATGTTGGCACTTTTAATTTTTACACGCCATTGTGTTAATGTTAAGCTTGATTTTTTTAATGACTTTGATTTTATCAAAATTGATTATAGTTAAAAATAATTGTAAAGTAAAATAATTTATATTTGATACTTTAATATGAAAACTAATTTTGACAGAATTTAATGAACAAACTGCAAAAACAACTAAAAATCATTTTTAGTGAGAATCAATTCTAGAGCCACAATCTCATTTGCGAACGAACTAATCCTAAAATGAGTCAAATTTGCAAAATGGACTAACTTGATTTTGTAATTGCAAACCTCAATTTTTGAGTTATTCAAATGCAGAACCATGCACACTGCAAACAAGTGGTTAAACAGATTCCAATAATCATTTTTATCATATTCATAGCTTCGACCATCCTAACCGTGACAAAAGGACAAATTAATAGATCTTGCTGCTATAAGTAAATAGCTGGAGAAGCTCTTCTCTCCTGGCAGCAAATTTTGTTTGCAAAAATGGCAATGTAGTGAGTTTACCAAGTTCTTGTGCATTCCCGGTCTAAAAGGAAGATCCAATAGTAAAGTCTCGAGTGTAATCTAAATATGCTAATTTGTTGACAAAAGTAATGAAAGGACACCCAAACAACAGGGCCTATTAGCTCAGTTGGTTAGAGCGTCGTGCTAATAACGCGAAGGTCGCAGGTTCGAGAACCCATCCTTTTTTCTGGCCAGCAGCGCATCTCGTCTAGGGTTCTTGGTTTTTGCATCAAATCCAAACCTAGACAGTAGATTATCGATTCAAAGCATGGTAATTGTTTTCCGCTCTCCGATTTTCCGATCGATTCATCTGTTTTTGGGATTTGAATTTACTGTAATTTCGCAAATGTGATTCAGGTTTGCTTGGGTTGCTTGTTGCTCCTATTCGTCGTCCCCATTATCAACATACTGCCAATTCTCTTCTATTATGTTATGGTAAATGCATCTTCCATAAAGCTCTTAAAAAACCACAAATGAGTACATGACCAATTACCAATTCCCATCAAACCCTATTACCCTAGTTTGTTTCGTGATGTTTAGCATGATAATATAAGAGGTCAAAAACTGCAGCTTAATTCATGATATTGAACATACAAGACATGATTTTGCGAGTCATAACAAGTTTAGTCTTCATAAACAATCCTTATTAGTGTTTAAGCTTTTTCTAAAGTTTTGAGCTTCTACTGCTGTATATGTGCCTGTTATATGTTCATTTGCAATGTACTCTTTTAAAAAAACAAACTAGCACTATAGTGGTTATAGTTAACTGTGAATTCAGTGGTGGTTTTGAATTCTTTCACAAGGTTGGGAGGGTAATTTGTATTTTGCCTGCAAATTTATGTTGTGTGTGTGGGGGGGGAGGGGGATTTTTTGTCATTCTTAACTCTTTCTCTTAGTAAGTGTGAATCTGTAATCCTATTTTATGTAGTTTCTGAACTTCATAAAATTTTCAGGGGAAAGTCTATCGGCTTTTCGGGTGGGAGTACAGGAAGCCAGAGAGGGCTCCTCCAGCATGTCCGTACAAGCCTGCGGCCAAAAGGGGTGGCGAAGTAAGTGAATGTCTAATATTGTTTTACAATAAATGAATACTAAGCTTATTCTGTTCAGCTGTGTGGCTGCTGCATTCAACTCCATTTCTGAACTTCTGTGTTAATAAGACAACCCGGACTGTGATCCACTTTTCTAAAAGTTACGAAGTCATTCTTTTCTTTTCCTTTTCTTTTATGTTTTTGGTGTACTATGGGAAACCATTACCATCATTTGAATCATGCTTTTAAACTCCTGTATTCTTAGGCGTATAACAAAGCTCCTAACTAACAAGATGATATCTTCTCTGTTTGCTCACTTCTGGCCAAATTAAACCCACATGATTTTCTCTATTATCTGAGCCACTCCCACCTGGCTCCAAAAAAATGTTAGAATAGTAAATGGGAATACTAGCCAAACAAGTTTGGATGATGATGATGATCTGATTACTCGAGCATCCTTCTAAAACTATACAAGTAACAAGCTGTTGCGAATATGGTGAATCACAATATCCCAAAAAAATCAGCTCAAGGTTTACCACCAAAAGGAACTCGCAAATAGTTAAGTGGCCACTGCAAAACCTGACAACAACTATAGCACATTGGAACAAAGAACTTGATTATCTTTTGCTCAAACCAGCCAAGAGACTCTTAGCCAAGTTATTCTTTAAACCATTAAATCAGAGATCGCCACAAACAACATTAGAATGGGAAGAACAGTCACAATGGTATCACTATCCTCATGTGGAAAGAGATTTGTATCATCAACAAACTAAAGGTGGGAGACTGTGATCTCCTCAAAACCAACTTTAATATCCTTTAAGAGATTCTCATCCACAGACGTTGAAAATAACCAACTTAGCACGTCAGCCAATAAGCTGAATAAGAAGGGGCATAAATGGTTCCCTTGCTTCACACCTTATTGTCCTGTAAACGAAGTCTCATGCTCACCATTCACAACCACAGGCAATGTCGCGGTTGAGACTTGAGAAGCATCCGGAAATCCACCTTATGCATCTAGAATTGATATCCTATCTATCGATAACCTTCTTAGAGAAAACCTGGCTCACTGAGTCATAATCTTTCTCAAGACATTGTTCTGTTACCGGATAGGCTGACACAATATTCATGGAGGGTTGTCGAGTGTAAAGAGATTGTCAGATTACTTCTCGGAAGGGAAAAATATGTTCCATGCCATAATTGTGAAAAGATAATCACAGATATTTGGTTTAATTAACAACAGCCCATGTTACTGATAACCATAATGTATATCTGTCTAGAGGGAGGGAATGTGTACCGGTCTGCCTTTTGTTGTTTGTCTGAATAATGTATAGCTTAGTCAGGAGATCCTTTTATACTGCTTGTCCTGTATTTCATCTCATTGACATCTGAAACTTATGCTGCTCACATCTTCCCAATTAAGTGTGCCATTTGTTGGAGTTGGAGTAATCCTTCAGTTTTTCTTGTCGGTTGTTGCTGCTTCATATGAACCTTGAGTATGTGTTCTGTTTTTGCATATTTGCATCATGAATGTGATGTAAGCCATACAAACACACGTTGATGATTTAATGTTTGAAACTGCATTGTAATATAAATATTAAATAGTACAAATCCCAATGTTTTCGCAGGTTGAGGCAAATTCTGTACCTGATCCTGTAGAATCTGTTAAAGCCGGAGGAGCGGATGTCAAACAGGACTAATCTGGGGTAGCTACTTTACCATAAAGTTTGAGAATAGGGAAAAAGTATGATCCCATGGGATGGTTTGTGTCTGTAACTTTGATGATAACTGTTATTATGATAAAAATATATTCTACGGGGCCTGAGCTAGTTTATAATGCAGGTTGGTAACCTGACATAGTAGATGTTAAAAGTTTTTCTGGTTTGAAAATGAAATATTATTCCTGTATAAAGTAAATTATGAATCGTGCGTTGTTGGTCTTTACACTCATGAAGGTGCAAGCACCAAAAGCAGAAGAGCTTCAAAAAATTCTATACAGGAAGTGCTTCATTGCGTGAGAAACGCCATGAGATGGCAGTGTCATTGTTTATAGATGTCCCATCCCATCTTGATGAAAAAGGATCATACAATATTGACAATTGGCGAACCGCAACAAACGCAGGGCACGGGTATAATTAGAATTTTGAAGTGATTATGATAATATGATGTATGGTGGCAGCGTGCGCTGCGCTGTCTTACTACTAGGTGGGGCCCCCCTGAGGGGGTTGTTTTCAACCTTTTTCGCTTTTGGTTAATCCCTGAATCCATGGAAGTGATTTCACGGGTCCCTCTAACGTAACTCGTGATTGATGTCTTCATCACCGCTAGCTATATAAGAACACATATCTAAATGATAAATTTAATGGTGCAAGATTGATAATTTTTTAAGTAAAAGTTTCTAAAGAAAATAATCTCTTTCCTTCCCTAATAGGGGGGGTTACGGGTAAATAAACTGTCGCGTAGAGTTGAAATACAAACCAGCTTCTGGAAAATAACGCGGAATACTAGAGTGAGGTTTCCGAAATAGGTGGTTGCAACTTTCAAGTTCCATGCTCCCAGCTCCAAGCTGCTACTTTGACTACGAGAAAAATGAGATGGTTGCCCCGCGAGGGCACCCATACTGTAGATGTTTTCAATGTACCAAAATCTAGGACTAAATTTTTAATCCAGGGATCGCGAACAAAAACCAAGAGGGTATAAAACAGTTGATAAGGCCAATGATTATTGCAATACATATTTAGGTCAATCAAAAGAGTTGCAACAGGATTCAATTCCTAAATCTATATCCTATACAGAAGTGTCTACATATAAATAAATATGTGCAAATAACAATGCCCAATCATTAATCTTTTCACTCGCAAGGTTTTGATAATACCACTACGTTGGTTTTGTTGTTCATTGACTGAAACATGATAAATTAAGATTGAAAATTAAATTGTGTCTTTAGACTTGATTGCTTTACTTGGCTGCCGAGGAATACTAAATACTAAGGGTGCATTTATTTCAATTTTTTAAAAAATAATTATAAAACTTAAATTTTAAATTTTATATATAGTTAGAAAAGATGAAAATTGATTTTTTTTATAAGGTACTCTTTTCTGATTCTATAAAAAAAATTGAAAATAGATTTTTTTTGGTATTCGAATTATTTTAAAAAAATTATCTAAATATATGAGAATTGATTTTTTTGTTAAAAAAATAATTTTTTACTCAAAAAAATTATAAACAAACACACCCTAAAATTATAGAATGATAAGTCATGAGCTCCTCAAATAATTTAATATAGGTTTAATTATCTATTTAGAATTAAACATCTTACCTCCATGCTTCTATATATATATATATTATATAGAAGCGTGCACGCTCGCAGGTATGTGGGTGATTTTTTTTTATATGGTGTTTAGAGTGATTTCTTAGGAATATATGAGATTTTTGATAAAATTTAAAAAATATGAGATTTTGGAAGGAATTCGATTTACTGTCAAACAAATCCCATTATTTTTAATAAAAAAATTGAAATTCGGTATATTTTCAATCAGATTCCACTATTTTAATATGAACGAAGAGAGAGAAAAAGAAAATTTGATTTACTGTCAATCAAATCCTATTATTTTAATAAAAAATAGGAGAGAAAAAAAGGGAATCCAATTTGCTATCAACTGGATTTTATTATTTTAATAAAAAAGGTTGAAATCTGAGTGAAAGTATACCGGATTTCATTTTTTTTTTTTTTTGTGTTGTGTGTGTGTGTTTGAGAGAGAGAGAGAGAGAGGGGGGAGAAAGAGAGAGAAGAGAGGAGAGAGAATGAAAAGAAAAAAGAAAGAGAGAAGAAAAGAAGAGAGAGGAGAGAGAAAGAGAGAAAAAAATTATAAAAAATAAAAATATTATATTTTTTTAATTTCATCAAAAATATTATATTTATCAAATTTTTTCACAAAAATCACATATAAAAAATAATTATCCCGGATATGTGTTCCCTATATTTTTCATAATTATTTTACCAGAAGCATAAGAAAATAAATAAATAAATTGACAAAAATGATAACTTGCTTTTTTGGATTGAAAGTCAGTCAACCTAACAGTGACTGAAATTGCTTGCAGAAAGGGGCAACCGTGGAGAGCATGTTACTTGGGGGGATGGATACAGGTGAGTGAGTTGGTGACAAAAACAAAAGAGGGAGATTGGAGGAAAGGAACCACTAAAGTCGCTAGCCTACATACTCCCAAAAAAAAAAAAAAAAGTCACTAGCCTACAAAAACGGTAGTGGAGTAGGAAAGTTCACAAAAGTGGACGATTCGAGAAAGAAAATTGATTCAAAAATAGACCATGCATGCTTGCTTTATTTTCTTCTTCGTTTTGGATCTTTGGCATTAGGGGATGGTCATTGGGTGCAATTTAAAGGATAGTGCTTTCCCTTTTGGTGGAAAATCACGTGATATAGAAACAAAGAGTACCCTATTTCTTGTTCTTCCACATAACTGAAATTGAATTTGAAATCATCCCATTAAAGAATATGAGATTAATTTTAATATAATACTAACTATTGTAAAGAATTTTATATTATCATTTGTGTAACTTTTTTTTTTTTGGCTTCTACATGTATCCATTCATCGAAAATAATTTTATTCGAGCATTTAAAATTCTATAGAAAATGTAGCTCTCCCAATATCAATTATTCTATACCCGAACTCGAATCCGAGACTAATGATTAAGGAAAAGAAATATCTATCAATTCAACCAACATGTGTTGGTATTATTTGTGTAACTTTTAAGTTAATGAGTGTAAAAGTCAAATATTATGTAGCGATATATAATTTAATAGCTACATAAAAATTTTTTACACTATATTAAAATTAAATTTAAATAAAATTATGGCTGAAGAGTAATTATTTATGCCACAATTCTTCTTTAGTGCCAGGGCAGGGTGTTATACTTTTTTGAGTGAGTTGCTTTCTCATTTATAATTTATTTCATAAATTTATTGTGTAGGATCTTTTTTTTTAATAAATAAAGCTATAATTAATTTCAAAATATTTTTAGCTCTAATAATTTTATTAATCAATCTGTTAGCTTACAAATGTTCGTAATAAAATAATATTCGTTGTGCCAAAACACTATTACTAAAACCGTTTACTATAAAGGGATTCTCCTGTTATTGCACATGACATGACATTGTTAATTAAGTTTGCAAATAAAAAAACTTAAATTTAATGATGATATTGCTGTACATGCATATATATTCTCTTACATATGGAAGTATATATATGTGTGTGTCTGTGTGTGTGTTTGTATGTAGAATCTCTCATATGCAAAATTCTAAGCCAACAGCTTAAGCAGTTAAAATTACTCTTTCAAAGTGTCGTGCAAGTAATTGTTGATGTCAAATAATTGACAGCAACGAATAATGAAGTACTTCAAAATTCAAAGAAAGTAAAGTAGTATGTGTTCTTCTTTGCTTGCCTTCCAACCCATCAAATGGAGGGGAAATCATGCAGGTTGTAACCATCCACGGAAAAGGCAACCACATTGAAAGTGGATCTTTCTATACTCATGCTCTCTTGCCCCAATTTTGGATTTTTTTTTTTTTGTCACTATAGTTTGCTTCATAATCTATATGAAAACATATATATACGTATAAAATACCTGTGGAAGTGCTGCAGTCGATGCAAATTAAGCACTATCGGTTCACAAGCAATTTCAATACCAGAATAACCAACAGAGAAACTATACAAGAATAATGGTACGTAAGCAATTTAAAAATAAGGCTATAGTACAAATCAAATATATGTCTTTATTATATATTTTCTTTTAATACACAAGAAAGAATAATATATGAAGAAAGAATAATATATTTTCATTAAACATATTTTTTTGTTTTACACATATGTTATGTTTTTAACACACGTATAAAACTTTGGTATTATGTGCATCATTGTAAAATTTAAAATTCAATAGGTACTTATATAGATTAAATTAAAAGCAGATAAGATGTAATTTACCTTGGAACAAATTATGGTTTTACCAACAAGTGGTCTCAAAAAAACTCGATAAATTATCAGGATATGAATAAAGAAAGAGTCACAAGTCAAAACAAAAAAAGAGCTGGCACTAGTTTAAGACGACTTTCAAGTTCACCCACTGTGTCTGCGTTGCCCCCCCCGGTGGCTTGTGCCATCCGACAAAATAACCAGTCCTCAGATTCTATGCTTTTTTCCCGGCGAAAAGATTCTATTATAATTAGATATATTAAATTTGAATATTCATTCTTATTCCCTTTGAGTGGGTGAGAGTAGGAGTATGAACCAGACAAACTTTATGGTGTTTCTTATAATTTTTCCTCCAGAGTGAGAAGTATCTGTATGCGATGTTTACTTTTATCTTATCCGTAATAGATTAGATACAAGACACTGATCACACCATTGTGATGTAACTTTTAATAGTTTACTGAATTGCATACTTTTTCCACTTCAATTAGAACTTATTTTATTGTTTCCATCAGGACATTGACCGACGACCATGCATGTGGAATGTAGGGGTTCCATTCTAACTATTTGATTCCTATTATATCAATATCCATTATTTAGAGTGGACTTCGATCGAATGTTCATAAAAGATTGATGATCGCACGCAGTATCAGAATTTATATTGCCTCCACATGATAAAAGGTCAGTTTTATGTAATTTTTGTTAGTAATTTTTTTGTTGGCAATTACTCTACTTTAACATTAGAAACCAACTTCATTAAGCTATTAGAATTGGTCTACTGATGAGGAATTTTGATAGTTAATATAAAATCTTAAATTCAAATTTTATTACTGTTAATGTACAAAAAAAAAAAAAACAAAAACAGAAACCAACTTCATTAATTATATTTTTTCTTTCTTGTTTTTTCTTTAAGAAAATAATATTATTTGTTCATAAAAAATGAATATTAAGAATAAACATTTAAAAAAGAAAGACAAAACTTTAATCTCACATATCATCACCAAGTATCTTACGCCTCTTTCGAATGTCCACTCTCATATAGCTCCTCTTCATACTGTTTTGTTTCTCCATATTCACTGATATATAAGTTAAGTCTTGACAGGACGTGATAATGTTCCATTGGCGTATATTTCTTTAGAAAGTAGTATTGGTTATTGGTTATATGTTCAGATATTTAGCTAGATATTTAAAAGCATTTCTATTCTTTCTGCGCACTGTTATTTTAGATGAGTTTTTTTCTTGGTCACTATCCTTTCCGCCCATGTGATTTAACACAACCTTCGTTTAAAGGTCTTTGTCAGACTATCACCCCAATGGCAGTCGGTCCCATATTAGTGCAGTATTGAACGTGGGCAATTAGTTTTGGTTGTGTTCCCATCAAACATAGGAAAACCTTGTCTTGTGATTAAGTCCCTTAACACTCACATTTCCAACGTATTTTTATCCGAAAGAGATAGACATGATCGATAGATTTTACATATCCCTATTTCCTGCCTTCAATCATCACAATGCATATTGCCATAAAATATCTGCAAACGATAATTTGCATAGAAACAAAGAGTCGAATTCAAGATTTACTATAATCACTCGATTTTAGGGCTGCATACAAGTCGAGTTGAATAAAAAAAAAAAAAGTAAAATTCAAATCGATTAATTAAAATCAGATTAGATTGGATTGATTTTATTTTTTTAAAAAAATTATGAGCTTGTTTGGAATTGTTTTTATCTTTGTGTTTTTCAAAACAATTTTAAAAAACAAGTTTAAAATCAATTTTGAAAAACAAAAGAACAAAATTTTTTTTTGGCAACTTTACTCTTAAAACAGTTTTTTAATAATGAAAAACAAAAAATCTATTTGGACAGTTATTTTCAAAAATAGGTTTTAAAAGTAGTAAAACAAAAAACCTGTTTGCCAAATAGTATTTTAAAAGTAGCAAATAAATATAATGTAGATACATTATTTTTTTTATTGAATATATAGATACATTATTATAAATAAAATTTAACATAATATTAAGTTTGATACATAATATTTTTATAAAGTTTCAATAATCAAAATCCTAATACAATTTGATGCATTGAAATATTCATGAGTCTATTTATTTTTTCTTATTCTAGTTTAGCAAACATTTTTATTTTTTCAGAAGTAGCAAATCTATAGCTATATGTAAAGGGAATTACACTTTGTAACTGCTATTTAGTCTCTATTAATTGGATTAAAACTGTTTTTTTTGCAAGTCCATGAGCATATTCTCGTCAACAAAATACAAATCCCCTTTGCCTCCATACAAAATGTTCCCACAATTTATCCAATTGTTGCAACTTATCTATTGGATCAAGCACTTACCAATAGGTCAAAAGCTATAGCTACTGGTAAGGAAGCAACTTTATTTCCGTATAATTTCTCAGAACCGTGTCAAGGATAAGGGGCCGCACCCATTATAGGTGTCATGGGTTGGGATGTTAAGTCCATCGAATCCTAAGGGTGACGCTGGCCAAACAAAGCCAACAATCTCTTCCCTAGTGTCAGCCAAGGGATTCGAACCCATGACTTTACTCTGATATCATTTCTTGGATCAAGCGCTTACCACTAGGCTAAAAACTATAACTGTTGGCAATGATGCAACTTTATTTCTTTATAATTTCTCAAAACCGCATCAAGCATAAGGGGCTACACCAATTATAGGCACCATGGGTCAGGGTGTTAAGCCCATCGAATCCTAAGGGTGACATTGGTCAAATAAAGCCAACACTATCATATCCTTAAAAGCCAATTGCATTAGCAACCATAGACTTTCAATCTCACAATTCCTTTTGCATACTTGCAAACACATCTAGCATATGCCATGCTGCCAATTCAATATTCTCACCACTCTAGAAATGTCAAAGAAAATTTGAATGGTGAGCATCAAAGTGCTGGTCCAAAATTAATCACCAGAATTGATGCAACTCTTCTTTCATTATTCTACTAACTTTCCTTTCCTTCATTCTTGCTAACACTGCAACTTCCTTCAAATCCTCCATCCCAAAAAGGAAAAAAAGTGATCAAAATCTTCAGAGTGCGGCTTCCACCAACACAAATCAAGACCACTATCCTCAAGTAAACTTCATCCACATACGTCGCCTTAGATTTTGAAAACATAATTCCTTGAAGCCACATGTTGGTCCCTCTACATAGAGCACACACACCCATAGCAAGCCCCATTGTTGCCCTTTGTTCCTGGCCTCTATAGCACGAGTAATGATGCTATACAACCCAGACCCATGCATTACCGCCATCATCAAGATCCACCTCTTATTGATCTGTGCAGTGATGGAGTTTGGAGAAAATTCTTAGGGGGCCAAAGAATTTAAGATGTAAATTAGATAATGACAATTAAAATTAAACTAACATTACATTACATAAATAAACTTGAAAGCAAATAAATAACATGAGATAGAGAATGACTAAAAAATTAATACCCTATAGTGCTAAGTGTATCAACTTAAAAGTAATTTTGAAATAGTATGTTTTGTTTTTGTATAAAAATGATTATTTTATATAATAAATTATTAAAAAAAGGTATGAAATAATTTATTTATATTTTATAATATTTGATATTTAGAATTTTTTATATTAGATACTTAGAATTATTTTGGTAAAATCATTATAATTAAAAAATAATTAATTTTTGCTTATAATCAAAAGTTTCAAAAATCTATTTTCACTTATAAGTTGACTTTACACTTAAATTAGAATTTTTGTCTATCATCCATTCAAATTTTTTACCCAAACATATGGAATTATTTCAAAACAGCTTTTATTTAAAAAAAAAATTGTTTCCTTTCATTTCTAAACATACACCTAATAATATCAAAAGTTTTATAAGCATTCTTAGGAATCAAATTAGAGTTTAGAGTTAATAAATCCATTACTTGATCATTGAACCTATTTATCCAGCTCTTGCAATTGTTGCTTATATATTGTAACAAAAAAAATATATTTCTACTCTAAAATGATGTTGAATTATGATGTGATCATTTTTTTTAGTTATTTTTAATTTAAAATGAAGAAGCTAATATATTGGAAAAGCCTACTCATGGAGAGTAGTATATTTAGATTTAAGCCTATTAATAAGACAAAACTCTCTTTATATATGAATAGTTTTTTTTTTTTTTGGTACAACTTCATTGATATATGCTCAACTCACTAAAACCAACCAATGAGAAGTTGAAATACATCAACACAAAAATATAATCAAAAGTCCATACATAAATCAGCATGCATTAGCTACTCCTAGCAAACAAAAACACTGTAGTGTACAATAAAATCTGTAACTGTAAGGGAGTAATACAATTGCAATATATGTGCTAACACCTCATGTTGCTCTTATTATTTGCCATTGACTTATATATATATATATATATATATATATATATATATATATATATATATATATATATATATATATATATATATATATATATGAGTTTAATTAGATATCTGTGTGACAGTGTAAAATAGTTTTACACTGTCAACCAATAAAAATAGGGGAAAGTGAGAATTCATGGCGGGTCCCTCATTATAATGGGTAGTTATTTGGATGAGTTGACACTTTTCATCATTTCTATTGGTTGACAGTGTAAAACTATTTTACACTGTCAGTGTATTTAAATTAAATTCTATATATATATTGAAAATATTTTAGGGGGCCGATTGCCCCCATGAAGCTTTACCTCTGGATCTGTGACTGCCACTATCGTGAGTTGCCACGGCTCCTTTTGCCACTACTGCAAAACACTAGCTTTGCCTCCATGGTTCCAGAGAAGGGTTGAAACCTCTACACTTTCCTTTTAGAAAAAAAAACTTCTCTCCTCAGAGCTTGCGAGATTTGAAAAAATGCTGAAAATAATAAAACAACATATCTACAAAAACGCCAGTGTTTTTCACCCAATCTCAAAACAAAAAAACAAAAGAAAAAATCTTTAAACTGTTTTTGGTCATTTGTTTTTAAAAAGCAAAAACTGTTTTTTAACTTTTAAAATCAATATCACAAAAACAACTTCCCAAACAGGTTTTTCTGTTTTTTCATTTTTTAAAAGAGTTTAATTGGTATGCACTGACAGTGTAAAATAGTTTTACACTGTCAACCAA
Organism: Pterocarpus santalinus; assembly: GCA_031439595.1. Lineage (NCBI taxonomy): Eukaryota > Viridiplantae > Streptophyta > Magnoliopsida > Fabales > Fabaceae > Pterocarpus > Pterocarpus santalinus. The sequence goes on from CM062532.1 coordinate 70,058,799, forward strand.
TAGAAATAGGGGAAAGTGAAAATTCATGGTGGGTCCCTCATTATAATGGGTGGTTATTTTGATATGTTGGCACTTTCCACCATTTCCATTGGTTGACAGTGTAAAACTATTTTACACTGTCAGTGTATTTAAATTAAATTCTTTTTAAAATCAAAAACAATTTTTAAAAATAATTATCAAACAGGCCCTATATAATTTAAAGTAATTCAACCTGATTTATGACGAATTGAATTAGATTAGGTCATAGTCGGGTTATGTTATTTAGAAAATTTAAAAAAAAACACATATAATATGTAATCAATATATATAAAAATTAGCATTATAAATTTATTACCTAGCACCAATCAATTAAAAAATAAATTACAAAATAAATATATACATAAGAGTAAAATTTTTAATTTATAAAATAATATCTAGTTATCCGTTGATTGAATGTTTAAAACTCATTGCTCGAACTGACCCAACCATTTAAATCAATTGAAAAATTGGTAATCCGTGGTTGGCTGGTCAATCCAAAGCCATCTGTGCTCCTAGTTAATTTTCCTTGTAATTTGGTCTTCTTTAATAATATTATTATAAAATTTATGTTATTTGTATACTAGTAAGTTTACATTTTTATAACAAATTATAATTCACTATACTGCTAGGGATTGGATTTAGCATAATGGGTTAGTCTCCAATGATAAACTATAGTTCGAAACTTAAATGGGAGAGGTGCTCACATTTAGTACCTATGTCTCAAATAGGATTGCTTTCGGTAGAGAATATCAATAAGAATTTTTTTTTAAAAAGAAAATAGGTTTGATTAGTATTATCAATTTAAGCCAATAGAGGTTGGTTCACTTGGTTAGTTTTTCGCTCTTATATTACCACAATTTTGATTTGATTATCAGATTTTCCAGTTAGTGGAAGATCTATAAAACTAAATAAGTTGCTTGATGAGTTCGGTGACATGCCTAATTTTGAACCAAGATGAATTTTACTCTCAACTTGAACTTTATTTCCAAAATAAAAAAGTATTATGAATTTAACTCCTGCCTAACTAAGCTCAAATAAGATTAGGCAATCAAAATTCGTTAGTTTACTTGAGTACATTTGAGTTTTACACCTGGCACGGCTACCATGAGCTTCCCTCAATCACTTTATCTTTTTTAATACGAGTCTCCTTAATTAATTTAAAACAGAGAATAGAAAGTAAACGAAATCCCCAGCATATACCAAAACTTTGCCCTTCGTATATACCTTCAACATTCTTCTATCGGCCAAGATTCTATTCCTTAATTTGTGTATATTTAATTAAAGAATACTAAATCATTGCTATATATGTCCAAGATTGGCGACCTGCTGCGCCATGACTTCATTCCCCCTTCCTCGTGGAGCATCACAATACTAATTATATCAATCAAAGATCTAAATGACTATACCCTCCCTCCCTCCCCCTTCACATCTGAGCATGGGTTCCACTTCCACACCCTAAAGGCATTCATTCTACCAGTACAAGCATGTCCTTATCATCCTACTGGCAACACTTTTTTGTTTGTATGTTCGTGTGGAAAGCTTTCCATGATTTTCTTTTTTGATCCCTTGGCAATGGATCCTTTTAATTAAAAATTTCATATGATAAAGATATGTATTAATTTTTATCATTGATTAAGAATATGGGATCAAATATGAGATCCACAAGGGTATCTAATCAATAGTAAAAATTAATACATAAATTTATTATGTGAAATTTTTAATTGAGATGATCCACTCCCGTTAGCTACGTATTATAAGAAGAGGTTAAAGTTGATATACTTTTAGTGTAAATAATTATATCATTATTTAATTACATATTTTTACTTAGAAGATTTTTGAGATAATAAATAGATAAGTTAAATATTTTTATTAATGAAATAATATATAATTAAATATTTATGTAAAAATATTTTTATATTAAAAGTGCATCTAAATTAATTTCTTATAAGAAAATGATGCTGAGTGGAAGGAGGAGTTAGGGAGGGAGAAGGAGTAGGATCTATTAAGAAAATGTTTGATTTAATTTTAAGAAGAATTATTTTTTAAATAATTATTTTTAAAAGAATATATTTTTATTTGATTTGAATATATTAAAAATAAGTTTATAAAAAAATAATTTTTATGTAAATAACATAAAATAAAATTATTTTTAATTATTAATATGAAAATAATAATAAAATTTTATGTCAAAAATATTTTTTTAAATAAAAAATAACTTCAAAAATATTTTAAAATTAAACTAAACACGCAAAAATGCTATGCATGCTCGTTCTCATACTAATCAAAGCATTTTTGGTGAGCCTGTAAACCAAACACTCTAAAGCGAATATAAAAGGAATAGCGTTTTCCGATGTGATGGTAGGTATGGTATGATGGAGAAATTGACTAGGAACCTTTTCTTGAGTACCCCGTTTATATTTATAGATGGTCACGTGAAGATACCATCTTTTTCGGTGAATATCACGTGATGTGGCTGCATCCTTTTAATTTTTAAAATAATTCATTCACTTTCAGCTCGCGTACGAGATGGCTCCTTTTGCCTTCCAACTTCTCCGCAAATGAGATTACGACTTTACGAAACTTCGCGGAAGCCACCCCACTGCTCAATTTTTCCAGTAGCTAATTTAAATATAGAGAAATAATTTTATATATATATTATTTTTGATATCTTTAAATACGATCCTTTTATCTCTCTCTTCTATTCACTTATTTTTTTATAATTTTTTTTCAAGGTTATAAACAAATAACTAGATATTTATATTAAAAAATAGTACAGGTAACATTTCTCAACTCTCAAAGGTCTAAAAGAAAGTAGAAGACCAATCCAACGGACTTGGGAGTTTGGACCACGCCAGCAGAGTCGAATTACAAGGATGATGGGACTGTAACGCATTAATATATTATTTTTAATTAAAAAAGCATTTCTTGTACATCATTTTTTTTTGGGCTTTTAGAGTGTGAAAAATTTAAAATAGATTCAAACACGTTCTTCTTTATAATAAAAATAATATATAAATAACTTTTTTTTATTAGGCATGTGAATAACATTTCCTTCAAGTACATTATTGTATGCCCATGAAGCTACGTTTGTTTTACTGATAGGATGGGTAACACATACGTTTGAGAGAAGGAAATACGTGGTTACTTAAAAAAAAAAAAAACCTTTAAAAAGGCATAATTTTTGTGAGAGAAATATTATTCAAATAAAATTAATTTTGTGGTATATTAATTTAAATATGATACATTACATATCATTTAAAAGTGACTAAAGAGCAAGAAAGGAGTTGATGAATATGTCATTTAACCACGCGTCAAAAATACGATTAAACATATTTTGAAAATATGGCTAATGCGGGAATTCTAGTGTCTCCGCCACAACACCACTACCCTTTCCCTCTCCCCCAAAGTTGTCTCTTCCATTCATTTGACTCGTTTTGGGAATAAAGTCTCTCACTTGCCACTTTTTGGCTTGCCCACAATCAATATCTTTCTTAATCTATAAGAAGTTTAAAATTTTTAATAAAATTGTTCAACTAAGAACTCAACTTGAGCCAACATTTGTTCCAACTACTCATCAACAAAACAGGTGGTTTCTTGTCCAAAAATAAAATAAAATAAAATAAAATAGATGTTTGAAACTATCCAACACAAATCTACAATTGGGCCTAAGGCTTGCATGTGAATCTTAGTTATAGATATGCAATAAATGATAGACAGAATCTAACTTGGTACGGAGCTCGACAAAGAAATTGATCTAGGTCAATGGTGGGCGTCGTGGGTGGCTATGCCCATTGCGCTCAACAACGATGTTTCTTAACTCCCGGAAGACTTGCTCCACCTCTCCACTCCTGTTTTGAGCTCGGCGCTGGAGACCCCGTGGCACTAGATCTAGAACATGCTGCACTCCCTTGCGGACTGCAATTTCAAATTGGCGGCGCCCACCAGCAACAAGCGAAGGGCGATGCCAACTGGTGTTGGCGGCAGGCAAGGCAAGTAAGGCTCCGCAATGCGGGCTCCAGCCGCCAACAACCCGAGCCGGAAGCTTCCCATTACTGTAGTTGGTGTGGCCACCAGTTTGTGAGAGAAATAATCCACACCATTCAATATTTCAAACCCCAATACACAGTTTGGTTTACTCTAAGGTACATAGTCAATTTTAAATGACATCTGTTGCAGCACAGAATAAGCCTTGAAACAAATACTTATCCAATTTGGTCATCTACATAAACCTGAAACGAGTTTGGGGGAATTATAATGATAATGTTTTTCCTTTTATTTTGTTTGATATAAATAAAAATGGGATGATAATTTTATTTTACTTTTATATTTAGATTGTTATAATTGATTAAAATTTCTTAAGAAAATGCTTAATTTCCTAAGTTAAATAAAGGGTGCATTTGTTTGTGATTATTTGGATAGAAAATTACATTTTTATTAAAAAAAATCACTTCTCGTATATTTGGATAATTTTTAAAAAATAATTAAAATCTCAAAAAAATTATTTTTAATTTTTTTTGTAGAAGCTAAAAAAAATAACTTCTGAAAAAAATTAATTTTTAACTTTTTCAACTATATATAAAATTTGAGTTTTATAATCACTTTTTTTTTAAAGTTGAACCAAATGTACTTAAAGTTGGTGCAACCTGATTCGAGTCAATTAGATATTTGAAATCTTAATTAATTAATCCAATTTATAAATTATTTTTTGGATACATTAACAATAATAAAATTTAAATATTTAATTTTATATATATTATCTAAGCTCCTCACTGTTAGACGAGTCCAACTCAAAATTTTGAGCCTAGTAAAACATTATTTGACTTTTGTTGATTTATTTTTTAAGTTGAATAATCAGGATGAAATGAAATGGGTATTCTTTTTGGTGTTGGAAATGGGTACTCTTTGCAGAAGTGATAGAATGGTTATTCTTGCCCAAAAATGACCGGTTACGACAAAAGTAGAATATAATTTTGAATAATAAATACTGAATAGTTTGAACTAATAAAGTGTTTTATAAATTTTTAAAATTATCATAATACTTTAATGTGGGTTTGAATTAATTTATTTTACATTTAGTTTAATTTATATGTAAAAAAATAGAAAACCTTAAAAAAATAATTCTCTAATAAACATGCACTTTAGTTGTTGCCCGAGACGAAACTTTTCTCAATGTCAGTGTCACGAGAAGCTGAGGTGTTCTCTATTATGATGTACACTCACAATGTAATGCATTGGCATGGTCGCTTGCTAATATGCCATTGTCTCCCCCTCCGTGTGCAAAAGGTATTACTAATTAGCCATGGTTACGTTATATAAACAATGTGTTATTTGCACATAATACAATTGGCATAATATAAACATATCAGATGTAAAAATAGTGAGATTTATTATATTTTTTCTTTCAATATTTACTACTTTATTTCATTCTTTCACCCATTATGTCTCACTATATGCAATTGTTTTATACACAAATAAAATTTCTTCAGACACAAAGTTGCCATTTTAGGGCAATGACTATGAGAAAATTTTAAAATATTTTTATAAAAATAGTATTTTATATTATTTATAATTAAGAATTAAATACAATGAAACGTGATAATAAGTTAAAAATTTAATTTTGATATACTATTAATATAAAAAAATTTATATATATATTTAATAATATATTATTACATCAATAAAATTTTTTAACTTAACTAGTCATTATTTTAAAAATTTTGTAAATAAACATGTAATTAGATGTTAGTATAAAATTTTTTTATATTATTTGTGCATCAAAATTAATTTCATAAGTTAAAAATAAATGATTAAATTATAAACAAAATAGAACAATAATTTTTTTCTTCAAGAGCATCTCCTCCTTATTTTTTGAGAAGGAAACTAATTATCTTTAGACATAATTAAACTTGTCTTCTCAACTAATGTTCCCACTAAAAATCGAATTGAGATCCTCTTTAAAGCCGTAACATGCCTTTGTCATTACATCAACACTTTTGTTGATATAAAAATTTCTTATTCTAAAAAAAATAAGAATTTCTCTTACTACCAAAGTTGTACCTGTTAAAGTGTTATTACCTTAATTTTGAAATAACTATTAAATTTTAAATACTTATATAAATTAAGGAAATAATTGAAAAAATTTTAATATTATAAAATTTTAAGAGCAATTTATAAAATTATTCTTATTTAATTTTTAATTATTTATTTATTTATTTATTTATTTATTCTCTCTCTTATTTAATAATAATATAATTAAAAAATAATTAATATTTTTTAAATTTCTTAAATAAATAAAATTTTAAAAATGGGTAGTTATTTCAAGAAGGGAGATACTGCCTATTTTTGGTCAAATAGAGTGAAGTGTCATTTTAACACACAGATGCAAGGTGATGAGTGTAATTTCATTTTTCCTATTTCCATGGGAATGGCCAACATCACAGTTAATCACAATCCACTGCCACTCGCGACACATGATCCTCTCTCTCTCTCTCTCTCTCCCTCTCTCTCTCTCTCTCCGTTCTCGATATATCGTTGGTTCTAAATTCTCAAGGAACCAACACAACACACTACTTAGATAAATCCGAACGTCAAAGTGCTGGATAAAAAAAAAATCGACAACGATTTAGCAGCAAACAGCAGCCCCCAAACAGTGAAGCTGAAGCCACAGTGAGAGAAAAGTTTCCAGTTCTCTGTTCCACTTCTTTACCCTTGCTCTGTTTTCATGGTTTGGTTCCCCTGTTACTTCCCCTTCCTCTGTTTTTTTTCTGTGCAGTAGCAGTGGTAGCACAGTAAAAACTTTTTGCACACCAAACGAGAATTGCCACAACTCCTTCTGAAGGATTAGGTAGCGTTGAATTAGAAGTTAGAACAACAACAACAACAACACAAAGAAGGAGAAGATTATGGGAATACTGCAGGATGATCTTGTGATTATAAGGCAGCCAGAGAAAGAAGGTGACCCGACCGTGATAACTGTGAATTGCCCTGACAAGACCGGTCTTGGTTGCGATTTGTGTCGCATCATTCTCTTCTTTGGTCTTAGCATTGTCCGAGGAGGTAAAGCCATCTCCTCTGTATTCATGCACAGTTACCAAGTTTGCATTTTAATCATTCATGCTGTTCTGTTTTTTTTTTTTTTTTTGTGGTAAGACCTCGAGCATTCTGGAGGTAAGAGGTGAAGTTGGGTTTCACTCAAAATCTAAACTTTCTCTTCCATTTTTGTGGTTTCTGTGAGATAGGTTTTACTTTCTGTCTTTTAGATTTTGGGGCTGATTTTTTTTTTTTTGGAAAAATTTTTTTGTTTCGTTTCATGGAATGAAGATGTTTCAACGGATGGGAAATGGTGCTACATAGTATTCTGGGTGGTGGGGAGACAGAAGACGAGGTGGAGTTTGTTGAAGAAGAGGCTAATTGGGGCCTGCCCTTCTTGCTCCTCTGCTTCTGGGATCTCCTATTACCGCTCTGAGTTGCAGCCCCCAAGGCCTCCTGATGTGTTCCTTTTGAAGTTTTGTTGCCATGATCGTAGAGGCCTTTTACACGGTAAATTTGGGAAACTGTGACTGCCCCTTTTGGAATCCAAGTCCTAATTTATCAGTCTTAACTTGTTTGTAAGTTTGTTATCTTGATCTTGCCACTGGAGATTTGGGGTTTCAGGATTAGCTGATAATTTTCATTTCTCTATTTTGTTGTGATTTGTTTGGAGTTGTTGTAAAACGGGTCTTAGGGTTCTGTTTGATTGTTGTGAATACCATGCGAATAAGGAAAAGGAACTGACAGTCTTAGAATGGCAAGTGATGTTATGGTCTAAAACAATTCCAATTCTGAATCTTGACTGTGTATATTGATTAGAAGTAGAAATTGTCTGGTTTTTGTTAGACCATAGCTACTTTGTGAGGACAAAATAACTGAATCTCTTTATTATTGGGACAGATGTGACAGAGGTTCTTTGTGAGCTAGAGCTCACTATAAAGAAGGTGAAGGTGTCTACTACACCTGACGGCAAAGTGGTGGATCTGTTTTTCATCACAGATACCAGGTTGTACATTTCTATACATATATATTCTTGGAACAAGCTTGTGTTGTGATTTAGTACCCTCTAATTGCTAGTTCATTTCAACTGAAGTTTCTTTATCTATTTTTGCTAAAACTGGATTTGGTGAGTAGGATTACAAAGTGCTCTTTTATTTGAGGGGGAAAAAAAGGAACTTGAACGCGACTGATAAGGTAACTAAGTTGAAACAATCGGTATAATCAATCTTGTGAAATTTTGTGATGAACTACTGTCATCCCGATAGTTACCCTATCCTGTTCGAGTAAATCCTTTTTGTTTTCTTTTTCCACCAAGGAAGACTTCTATAGCAGACATCTTTTAGTTGGAGGAGGTTGAAATGTGTCTTATGAGAATGGAAGCTAATTTGCTAATGTACAACATGTGCATTTGATGACAGTTCCATCCCCTGTTAGCTTACTAATTAACCTGCTCCTTAATTGTGTGTGTGTGTATATATCAGGGAACTTCTACATACAACGAAGAGGAGGGATGACACGATTGAACAGTTAACAGCTATTTTGAAGGATGCCTTAATTACCATCGACATTGAATTGGTCGGCCCAGAAATAGCTGCTTGCTCTCAAGCGTCGTCATTTCTTCCACCTGCAATAACAGAAGATATCTTTGATTTGGAATTGCCTGATCCAGGTCGAAGTGGGATTTTCACATCAGATTCTGTTTCTATTGCCATGGACAATTTGCTGAGTCCTGCTCACACGCTTGTCCAAATTATGTGCCAAGATCACAAAGGTCTTCTTTATGACATCATGAGAACTCTGAAGGACTACAATATTCAGGTATAGTAACGTGAAATATGTACAATACAATATTCATGAAACATGATTTTGGACCAAGCATTGTCAGCAGAAAGTAGTGATATAGTGCTATAAACTTCATTTCATATTGAATGTGCAGTTTATTGTCTTTTTCCCCCTGGGCAGGTCATCTTTGTTGTTCTAAGTAGCTTGAGCAATGGCATGTCTATACTTAGTAGTCATCTTATTTAGATTCCTAAAGGTAAAACATAATTTGTCATTTAAACAGATTTCTTATGGACGCTTCACTACAAAACCTAGAGGAAAATGTGAGATTGACTTGTTCATCATGCAAGCAGATGGGAAAAAGATAGTTGACTCCAGCAAGCAGAAGTCTTTGTCGGCACGCCTCAGGATGGAACTACTTCGTCCGCTCAGAGTAGCTGTTGTGAGCAGGGGCCCTGATACAGAGCTACTGGTTGCAAACCCTGTGGAGTTGTCTGGCAAGGGGCGGCCTCTTGTTTTCTATGATATTACTCTTGCTCTCAAAATGCTTGGCACTTGCATCTTTTCGGTACTGATCCGCTCTATGCTTCTTCCTACTGTTTAGTGTTCCATGCTTGCTCTAATTTCTCAGTGAAGTGATAGTCTCCCCTTGGTGACTGGCTCAATTTGAATTTTCACTCTGTTCCTACTCCCCAATTTCTAGAACAGATCTATTATTTAAATATAGTGATTTAGACACCGAAATTGATATCCGGCAAACTCTGTGCAAATAAGTGTAGTTTTTGTTATACAAGTGTTGAATGGACATAGTGCCTTTAGTAATATTTCTCATTCATCATTAATTAATGTCACATTACATTTATTTGTGCATGGTTTATTAGATGACAATTTAGGTATCTAAAAGCTATGTGCAACAAGTATTTCTCTTTCTAGAATTGATCATTCACAGCACGTCAATATTCTGACTGATCATTTCAACAGGCTGAAATTGGAAGACACGTGTTCACAGACCGCGAGTGGGAAGTGTATAGAATCTTGCTGGATGAAGGGGAGGGATTGCCTGTTCCAAGAAACAAGATTGAGAAAGGAGTTTGGAAAATGTTGATGGGTTGGGAGTGATCCATGGTTGGTGGCATTGTTCCTTTTGGATGGACCTGTGCCCTTTACAGATAACACGGTGGCTAAGACCAAAAAAATAGTTACTAGATGTAATTGTAAAATATATGTTGTGCATATTGCTGATGTATATTTTAGGGCTGTTGTAATTCTAACTTGATCTGTACATAGGAATGAGTAAGCCAGGCCGAGTGGTCAGAACATCCTCTCTTCTATAAAGTATTAATCAAAATCAAAAGATAATTAGCTTTTGTTATTAAAACAATAATTAAAGAATTAATATAAAATTACACATGTTAATATTGTAACTCATTGCATAGTAATATGCCATTGTGATATTTTATTGTTAGATTTTTTTTGTAATTTAAAATTTCATAAATATTTACATTTTATCTTATCACATTACAATATATCATCACAAACTATGCAATTATTTTTATGCTTATCAAAAAATTATTATATTTTTATAATATTTTGATATTTGAAATATTAAAATTGAACATATATTAGAGAAATAATTCTGGAAGGAGATACTCGCGAATTATGAGTATTTTGATAGGTAAATGGATGACTTTTCATATAAGAGGACTCTAATTCATGATATTTGTACTATTGCTTCCTGGTTTAATAAATTCAAAGCTCGATTTGTTCCTAATTATATAATAGAGTGACTGGTAGACTAACTCACTTAACAAAGGATCGTGAAATAATAGAGGGGATTGGGTTTGCTTTGGATTGAATTGTGGAGTTTTTAGTTCAAGATATTGCTTTTGAATAAATTAGGAAATTTTATTAAAAAAATTGAAAATATATTATTAAATTAAAATTATTATTATTGATTAAAATTAACCAAAGAACACTTTCAAAATCAAAAAATTCTCAATGAATTTTAACAAACTTTTAAAAAATTTACATATGTTCCTTTAGAATTTCATAAATGAACTTTATCTTCTATAATAGAGAAAATTGTATTTTACTTCTCGAACTATATATGATATGCATTTTAGGCCCTAAACTTTACAAATATGTAAATCAATCTCCTAAATTTTTTTGAATGTGCAAATTGACCCATTTGTTAATCTTTTCATCAATTATTAATAAAAATATCACATATTTAAGAAAGTTTAGGGTATCAGTTACATATTTAAAAAAGTTCAAGGGTCAATTTACATATAACCCAAAATTCAGGAGGTATAGTAGATTTATTTTGGTTAAAAAAACACATTCAGGAATATTCATGGGCTAGATTTGCATATTTTTAAAATTTAGGAACTAAAATATATATAATATATAGTTCAGAGGGTAAAATATAATTTTTTTATAATATTATATTATATATAGATATCTTAGAGATGTTGCTTAGTGATTTGCAAAGATTATTTTATTTGATAAATGACTATTATGTAAATGTTAATAAAATTGATATATTTGATATTTTAAATTATATATACTAACACAATTGATTAATTTTTTTATTTGTAGAGATTTTTTCTATAGATGAATGTTATCAGAAATACTAACAAAACATATTTGAGATTTTAAATTTGAAAAATTAACAAAATTCATTAAATTTTGATAGCAAAACTGAATAAATTATTTTAAATAATTTCAATAGATATTTTATTCTTGCTTGGCATTATTTCACAAAAAAAAAGGTCATTGTTATAGACTACCATGCCATAATATTTTCAGAATTTTGTTAATTGATTTTCTATGCATTATATAGATTCACTTATATAAAATATCTTAAAGCTTTTTAATATTAAAATTATGTAATTAGACAAAAATATATAAATCAATACAGCTAATTTCTAAATTATACATGAATTAAAGAAATTCTTTTACTCAATAGGATGAAAATAAAATAAAATAAAAGCTAAGCACGGGCTACTAACTAGTGTTGTAAATGAAAATGAAATATTGTAAAGTGGCTATATTCAGTTCCCCCCCCCCCCCTTCTCTAATATATGTACTTATTTTTGGCATTCACTCTGCTTGAGATTGAGGAGCAACATTGCAAACTGAGGGTTCTGAAACCCAATAAGTGATGAACAGTTTAATGAATGAATTTCTCAAAGAAGCAGTGACAAGTTTGATGGAATTCAAGCGTCTTAAACACCGTCTTCTGCGTGATTTATGGAATGGAAGGCTCCTTGAGGACGCCGCTACTTTGCTGCCATCTGTAATATAAACTTTATGAGCTACAGCCACTGACTTTGACCAGCAATTTGCCTTCATTGTGATATTTTATTTTTATTCTAATTAGTAGGCTTGTTTATCTTAGGCCTACTACACCAGTTGTCCCCTGCATGGATGTAAATTGGAACGCCATGTCACATCCATGGACCTTAATTATATCCATAACTGCAATTCATTAGTTTGTAGTTACATGTTCAACGGTCTCTAGTCATTGTTTGGTTCGATGCTATGTCTTTTCTTAGGACACGTTGCAGTCATTGGCGTGGCTTGCTCACTGAGAGCAATTGGAGATACTGTGGAATGTGGGGGATTCTATACACATTGCAAATAAAGAAACGCCGGCACAAATTTTATCGTATGTCCGATATTTGGGTACTGAAATTTATATTTATAAATGTGCTTTTATTTTCTTTCCCTTAATAAGTTAACATCAAAGACGAAAACCACACATTTGTTGCTTTACCGTCAAAAGTTATTGCCATATATGTCAGAAACTGATATTTTTTAAAACCACCTTTTGTTATTATTCCTATTTGTCTGCATCATACGTGGACACCGTGAGGGACAAGATTCATGGTAATGTTGACTAAATCGTTGTTATATTTATCTAGCGACACTTGCATAGATTATGCATTTGCTAGCGTTCTCGGTTTCGTATAAAATAAAATGTGGTTGCTTTTCTTTTCAGCTGTTCTTCTTATTGTCGGCTTTGAAAAGGAAAAATAAAAATAAAAACTTAACATCAGTCAATGCACTACATAGGAACAAGTGTGTCACGGATATTTTTCGGTTTAGAGTTCACACTCTGGTTCTGGGTCAATGTTCAAAATTTATTTTAGTGGAGCGGTTCATGTGTCAAGATAGAAATCATAAATTGGCCATTTTTCAAAGAAAAAATTGACTTCGCCACTTAGAATTTGTTTAATATTGCTTCCTTTATGGTCTAGTTTGTTCAGCAGATAATAACATACGGATTCATTTGTTTAATACAAAGCAGTGTTTTGCCATTTAGTCAAAGATCCAGCAGTATTAATTACTGCTGTATTGCCGACTAATTGAATGGTTATAAAAGTTAAGGAAAGAGTTAGTAATAATAAGTTGAAGTTGTTTCTAAAATTCCAGAAATTTACACGACATAAAATAGAAAAGAGGTCATATATCTATAAGATATGTTTTGTTTCATTTTCAGGACTTTCCATGAGGGACATGAAATTTTATATGATATTTAACTAAGATATATGAATTTTATAAGTATTTATTAAAATATGGATTTATTTTCACAATTTGTCCCATTATATCTCATGAAACCCTTTTTTAAAAAAAAAATAAAAAATTGCACTTACCTGCAAAAGCTGAACCTATCTGAAAAAGCCGCTTTGACCAGTTGGAAATCTACATGCACCGCGACGAATTGTCAACAAAACCGTGGCAAGCTGATTGCAAAATTAATCTTGCTTACTTTTATATCATTAAATAATTTTTTATTAAATTTTTTTTTGATAAAATTGGCCATTAAATTAAAATTTATATGTTATAAATAATATCAATAAAATTTGATATTAATTCAAAATTATTTAATATATTTTTTATATACATTTAAATTAATATAATAAATATTTTTTAAATATATATAAAAAAAGTATTTAATCACAATTTTTAATAAAGTTCAATTTTTTAAAATTTGATACAAATAATCTATATAATGTATAATTATAATTCAACAGTTAATAAGAATTATTTTCTATAAAAAATTATTGAAAACATAAGTATATCAATTCTTACCCTTATATCAATAAATCCCTCCTTATATTATTATATTTAGCATATATTATATAAAATTATTCTATAAGCTTTCTTTCTTTTAATAATATCAAAATTTTATTTAGTCTTTTAACTACCTTTGCTCCAACCTTCTTTTAATTTTTTGTTCTTTCCTTCTTCCTTAATCAGCACTGTGCAGACTATTACTACTTTGATTTTCTTTTAAATCTTTTGTCTAGATTATGATATTTATTCATTTGCCTTAATAATAATAATAATAATAATAATAATAATAATAATAATAATAATATATTATGATATTATTTATATATATTAAGATTACAATATTCTTATAACATTAAGAATTAACATCCATAATGTGCAGATTATGTATTAGAAGTCATAAAAATGGGATTTTCAAGGTAAAATCGAAATTAATAGTTATAGATTTCTAATTTAATAAATAGATTTGAACTTTTACTTTTTTGAAAAAAAAGAGATTCCCCCTTTCATTTTTTCAATTATGTATTTTTAAAATTTTTTTAAAAGATATTTTTTAGTTATTTTATAATAAAATTATCTAATTCATTATTTTATAATGTGACAGTCGATAGTAATGCATACTCGACATAGGAACTTGAAGCAACCACCGCTTATAATGGACAACTATTTATGTAATGCGAGGATGTATTATGTTGTCCGCATTGAGCCATTTTTAATGAATCTATATCTAATTAATGTATTTTAAGATAGGTATCTATCAACTAACAAGTGGTTAATAGATTTGACAGACAGCCTGAACCATGGTAGAATATTGTAATAAAATAAAATAAAATATAAATAATAGTTATAAAGTTGATTGGTGTGTTGAGCTGGGTAAAAGGATCTTTTTCTTTTTTTTTTTTGTATGAACAACAACATGTATCCAAAAATTTGTTGGATTCCGACTAATCTGGTTTAAGCTGAGCCAGTCTATTATGGAGGTAAAGCTCTCTTAGCGTTAATTTTTTTTATTTACAAGACTCAAATCCAAGACCTTACTTAAGGAAAACACATGCCAAACCACTTGAACTAACTTAGCACTAATAAGATTAAAAGAATCTAAAGTTTTAGAAATAATTCTAGAAAAATTATAATAAAATTATAATTGATTATTTGACTCAATTTAAATATAAATTTATTTGGGTAATTTAGTAATTAATTGGAAACTTATGTAATGTAATTAAGAATTATAGCATATTTGATTTAGCTTTTGAAAGTCTCAAACTATGATTTGGATAAAAATTTCTCTTTGTACCTTTTGCCCAAACTATAATTTTGGAGATACTAGCTAGTGTATCAATTACAAATTTAAAAATTAATCTAAAAAATTGTTGTCATATTCCAATTACAACTTAAAAGGTGAAGGTATGTATCTATAGTTGTTTTATATTTAATTACACTTAGTATGAATGTTTTTAAATTATAACATTTGATGATAAATTTAATTCATTTTTATGTTTCTATTGTATAATAGTTACATTTTTTTAGATTAATTTTGATATACTAATAATGTAAAAGAGTTTTACATTGCCATCTAATTACATGTTACTATTGGTAAGACTTTTGAAATAATGAATTTGAGAATCAAATATTGTTGTTAATATAATAATACATAATTAAATTTTTGTGTAATTTTTTTCTTTACACTGACATTGTTTCAAGCTTAAATTCTAATTTTTTTAACTTAAAAAAAGTTAAACACATATATATAGTTTTTAATCTTGGCACCCTAGAATTAAACTCCAAGCCCTGCCTAATTGGCTATCAACAACCAAAAATCAAACCCCATCTAAACCCTAAAGCTTTGTGCCTTCTCCTCTGCATGGTTCTTTTATAAAGAATATATGTCTTATTTGTCAAAGATTCATGAAGCATACCTGCGTATTTGTTATATGGTATGACTTGTTATGATGTATATTGTGAACTGTCTATTAAAATCTTGAGATATTTTGAATATCTAATAGACACTTGAGAACACCAATCCTACTAAGATTAATATAACACTTTTCATCTAGTAGACTTTTTAAAAGTCTCAATCAAGGCAAGTAAATTAAAATAAATTATTATTTGATTTATGTAATTATTGTTATCTACTATGAATGTAATACTTATATTGATACACTATTAAGATTTTGATTAGAATTTTAAAGTTTTACAGGAGCACCCATAATTTATTTTTGGTTTACTAATTAAGATTACTATATTTAAAATATGAACAGTATCTACCATGACAAAAGTGTTCATTATATTACCTCCTATAGCAAATCTAATTGTTGACAAGGACACCTTCAATAAGCAAGAGACCACTAACCATAATGCGATTAATCAGATTATGACAAAATCAAGCCAATAAATTATATAACAAAATATTAATAGTGATGAAAATAATAACAAGAGCCGGAAGGAATGCTATGTGAGTCGGCGAGTGCTTGATATTCATATCTGCAAGCTTTATGGGGGTTTAGCTCATGCGTGGCTTTTCTTTTTGTACTCGCAAACTAAAAAAAAAATAATTTGGTTATGATTCAAATTTATTCTCTGATTTTAAAATACTTTAGAAGCTAAATTTATTTTTTCAACTTCACATGACTTCTCTAAGCATGATAATTTCTTTATTTCTGTGTTTTAATATTCTACAAATATTATATGAAAGAAAAATTAGCTCCATAAATTTTTATTAACATATTGTTAATTTTGAATTCAATAAAATTCAATAATATTTGTACAATTGTACTTTCATTTTGTAATTATTTAATTCTAAATATTTTTTCATTTTAATTGTTAATCGTTAATTATTAAATTATATTATATAGCCATCTCTTGTTACAAATTTTATATTTCTTTGTTAAATATACATTCTATAATAAAATTCCAACAACAAATTATTGCATTAATTACATTTTCATCATTATTAATATTTTCTTTTATTCCAATATAGATTCACAAATAAACATTAATATTTTAATACATTGTCATATATAAAACTTGCTTTCTATTATTCACTTTCATATATAATTTTTATATTTAGCCTCATTTTTATATTATTTACCTTCTCTTGTTTCATTTTCATCAGTTTTTATGTCAACTTAAGATTAAATACACTAATTTTTTACTTTCATTAATTTTTCAAATCAACCAAAAAAAAAAGCGGGTGCATGGTGAGCACGCACCTGCATGGTTCATGCCCAGAAAATATCAAATCGAAAGCAGCTTGTGCAGAAGATAAATGCAAGTGATAGTGTGCTGCACTTTACTGTGGGTAGGATTTTGTGGCAGCTTTCCACTTTACTGTATGGCAAATTGTGGTGCATTGCTATCTTGTGAAAATTCGCCATACAGTATGGCGAATTTCCTTTAAAACTCACAACCCCGTAATTACTGATAAAATACCATATTATAGTATTATTTCTACACAAATATCTGTTGTATATATATATGGGTCTTAGTGTGTTTTAAACTTAGTTTGTCTATGTGTATTTAGCTATGGAAGAAGTCCCACATTGCTCATGAAAATATTTTAATAAGCATTTATATATGATGATATTTAACTGGTAAATACCTTATGGTATTGAGGTAGCATTGTGGACTTGGGCCTTAGTTAAAATACACACACGCCCGCCCCGCCCCGTCTCGTCTCGTCCGCGCGCGTGTGGGCCTGCCAAGCTTTTACTATCCATACAAATTTATTTTAATTTTAGCCAAAATTCCTTTTTACTTGCTTCTTTAATGCTCCAACTACTTTTTCAACGTTATTCAATCCGCTTAGTTGCAGACTCTTTTCTGACCGTTATTCAACGGCTAGTTTGCAACGGCTCTTTTACAACAGCTATTTCTTTTCCTATATAAAGCCTGCTACATGGCTCAACATAGATACAGAAAACACAACCATCTCTCTATTTTCTCTTCTGTGCAATAGAAGCTACCCCACTGCTTCTACTGCATTTTCTGCTTCTTGCAAGGTCTGGCCGCTCAACGTCATCGATCATCGTGTGGACGAGTTCCTGTGGAGACCCACGTCTAATCCTGGAGGGTTAACCGTCAACGCCATTCCACCGAGCATAGCTTTGGGTAGGGCGGAATTAAACCCTTAAGGACAGTGCTTTGCACGATTCGTGGTAACCTTGTTCTACTATTACTTCTTATTGTTGCTGTTGTCATTTTTTTATTCTTATTACAAAAAGCTAAAATACTAGTGTTTAACATAATTGTCTACAACAATATCATATGCAAAAAAAAAGAGCCCCTTTTCTCGACAAAGGTTTGGCTTAAATTCCAATTGGCGGCCAATGATGATGTGGCCTGCACTCTTTTGAAATGTCAATGATACATATCTTTTCTTCTCTCGTGTGGTTTTTTAGTATAAGTACATTGCACTGAATATTGTGACATGTATCAGTTGTTTATTCTTCTTTTTTCTTTTTTTCTCCCCACTTTTGAATCAGCATGTGGAAATTATGAAATACTATTATCTTTAGCAAGTTGTGGACAAAGTGATTAAGACAATTCGAATATAGATTACAAAGCACCAAAGGGCAAAATAAGAATTGAGCAATAACAATTTCAGGTGTTCTAGTAATATGGTTTGTTGTAGCTTATAGTTTCCAGTATATTCGTAATTTGTGCAAGATGCCAGCAACCACTGCCCAGAAAGTGATTTCAGCAAAGAAGACATATAAGATAGTTCCCACCCTCTCTGAGTGCCAAACATTGACAAACACATGCTTCTTGATCCAGTGTACCTGATTTATGGTTTTTCATGTACAAAAATGGTTAGATCCTAGTCCTAGGCCTAGCTACTTCAAATAAAAGGAGGGGGTGAAACAATTATTTTCTTGGAAAAATATGATAATTTAAGTAGATCACACATATAGAAATTAAAAAGGTTGCTTCTTACTAGTGAGTTATGTGGGTTGTCATAAAACCAGCCATTCACAAATGCTGCAAAGATGCCCTCTGCTGCCATCACAAACACTAGCATAGCATTCATTCCTATCCACTCCAAGAACAAGAATGGAGTGCGAAACCCCCAAACATCGATCTGTTTGATTATCAGGAGTATTAAGGAAAAATCACAATGTGAAAGAAAGCCAGAGAGGCAAAGAAAAAGGAGAATTCTTCTAATTAATTGAATACCACATTCTACTTACCAGTACGTAGAACCCAGAGAAGACAATTCCAGCGGCACCACCTGTGAAACAAACATAGCTGAAGCTGTAGAGTTGCTTGTTAATTGGGATAGCTGCAGCATTCAGTGGAAAATATTTAATTTGTAAGACTTTGTCTTCCATGCAAATGGTATTGATTTTGAGAGGTGCATGTCTAAGTAGCTTTACCATCTGTAAAGTGAAGGATGATGGCTATAATGAGTAACGCAAACCCCATTGAGACCCATTGCTTAAGCCTCTCGGAATGACCCTGTCAAATTTTTTTTACAATGATAGAGCCTTCATTAAATTGCATTTGTAGATAATATGTTTAATGTGTATAGCATAGGGTAAAATTTTGTTACCTTGAAGTGGATCAAGACGTGTCCGTAATGGATACCAATGGTGCCGGACAGGATAGCTGATATGGAACTAAATCAAAATATTAAAAATTAAACACTTTTAATATAGAATTATAGATAGATAGAAGTTATTGTTGTGATATAGCAACCCAAATATATAGAACAGATAGAAAGAAGAAAACAGAAGAAAAATCAGACCTCAACAATCCCTCGGGTTCAAAGGGAGCGCGGCACCAACCTGGAGCATCTTCACGAAATGGACCTTCGGCTGGAGAAGTGAACGTGCATGCCTATAAAAAATTGTCGTAGTGAAAATTAAAAGTGCAATTAAATAATAGAATCAACTTGTTTAGATTAATACCAAAATATATATTAATTAGTTTAGAACATTAGAAGAAATGTTTCAACAAATTAAGCTGCAAACGGTGTGACCCAAAATGTGTATACGACTAAATACTAAATTGTCAATACTCACCTTCAAGCGTCTCCAAACAGGTTGAGCATAAAGATGGTTAACCCCCCAGACTTGTCTATCCACATATCCAGCAGCGTTGCATGCGGGCCCCAAGTGTCCTCTCATCCCACATGTCACCTAATATATGGAAGTAAGAATACACACACACACACGCACATACACACACACACACACACAAAGGCTCAAGTGTTAGTTAACAATTTCATGAGAAGATTAGGTACATATGTAGAGAGAAAGAGAGAGTACGTACTGTGTATTTCTTTGGTTCGTCACCATTAATATGATCCACGAAACTCCAATCTGGAACGTAGAGGGTGTAGGTTGTGATCATGTAAATAAGGAATGCCACGAAGCCACCAAACCTAAGCCACACATGTACATGTAATATTATTAATCAAAGCATGTACATTTTCATTCCCCCATTAAATCAGCATATTTGAAGCAAAGTTTGAATATCAATGTGTGTTGCTTTTCTCACCATTGCCATCTATAGGCAGTAAAAATGGATAGGTGACCACGGCCCAAGGTAGTGGGTCTAAGCTTGGTGGTAAACGTCTCTATTAAAGCCACAACACAATAAACAAGAGCTATTCTCTGCACACACAAACATAGAAACCTAGTTATTCAAGAAACTGTGTTGCAATAATGAGATCATTTAGTATTAGGCCCGCCGCATGCATTTTGTTTATTTCCTGCTTCGCTTTCAAAATAATTGTCACTTTCATTAAATTGGTATATTATTAAATTAATATATTTATATATAATTATATTCAGACAAATTAATTTAAAAATATATTAATTTAATTAAACCGATAGCTATTTTGATATTTTAAAATAAAAGTAGTATTTATTTACTTTTTTATAAAAGGCCAACATAGATTTAATTTAATTCGATCCACACCTGGAGAATGCCACACCACCGGATAAGTTTCATGTCAACTCCATATTCGAGATCATCAGGAGCATGAGAGTATCCACCTATCAAATCAAATTTATCAATGCACCAAGACTTATTATCTATTTATATATGCCACTATGAGTTGAATCACATTGTGCCTATTACTTCTTAATATATAACTTGCTCAGAATTTGATAGGCGATGATACTACTGAAATTCCCAAGTTAAATTGTAATCTTTTATTAGTTAAGAGTATGAGGTGTGCTCACACCCTTTAAATTAATGTAAGACTTACTACCACTTGAGCATTGCCTGTATAGTGAGTGGGTTTCGAAACCGTTACTACAGTTATTAAAGTCCTTCCACGTGGTTTCGGCCTTCGGGCCCTCCCATGTACAAAAAAAAAAATGTCCTTCCACATCATGGACCTTAGTTTTACACGGAAATCAGTGAGAATATTTTAGGATATCTGGAAGCTTAACATCCCTGTTGCCAAATTCGAGTTTAATCTTCTAGAATAGGGAAGCGTTTACGTTGCTCCAAGCAAAAATTTGGATCATTAATGATCCAAATTTTTACGGCCATTAAGATATTAAAAAAAATAATATAACGGTTTAGATTTTATGAGGTAAATCATATGGAATCATATTACTGTTAGACTATCGATAGACTACCGGTTGTCAAGTAAATTATTTCAAAAATAACAACTGTTATCTTGTGAAATGACGCTAGCGGACATCTTGTAGATCGAGTCGTGCAAACATGATATTGCTAAGGTGTACAGTTGCACACTCCATGCTCCGGCATCTGGCGCAACAACGTACTGCTGCTATTATATATAGATATATTTTTAAGTGAATAGAAATTATTAATTAATATATACTGTTAATAATTAATAATTATTAATAATTAAATAAGAAATAGTAATTGTTGTTGGGATATTTTGAACTATTAATGACCAAAGTAATCGATTAACCATTAATTTTAATATAATAATAGCAATAGTATAACAATAATGATCGCTAACAGTAATGATAATAGTAATAGTAATTATTATAGCTATAGTAGTAGATGAATAATAATAATAATACGATTAGTGTATAGTTAATTATGAATAATTAACATTTTTCAAACAGCTTTGAAAATAAAAGTTATAACAAAATATGATATAGCATACATGCAATTGAAGGCTAAAAAACTTCGATATTATAATATTAGTTATAATTATTATGCCTTTTATTATATATAATTAAGTTTATATTGAATATTACTTATTACTAAACATTATTTGTTATTAATTTATATATTTAAAGAATCATTCATTGCTTATGTTGGAAATTATTATTCAAGAAATAAGTTTTATGAAACAAAATTTGTATAAATATATTTAATTTAATTTAATTTAATTTAATTTAAGAGAATATATTTGGTAGATTTTAAAGTGAGAGTTAAACAATAGCTGAAGTCTACAGTGCATTTTATTTTATAAGATGCACCTTACACTTTATAATTTAAAAGCTAAGATATATTGATATATCCATATTTTACATATTTGTGATATATTCTGAAACTCACATTGAACTCAAAGTTCAAAAACTTTAAGCCAGAACTTTGAGACCTTAACTCGAAACTCGGAAAATAATGTATCCTATATGTAGTATACCATAAATTCTCTCTGTCCCAAGTTCTGAGTTCAACCGAGTTCTAAGTTCAAATTTACAAGTTTTGGGTTAAAGTTTACAAGTTTCGAGTTTATAGATAATTTTATGGTATATCATAGATGAGATATACTATCATATCTTAATCGTTGAATAATAAGATATGTTGTGCACTTTATGAAACTTGGTGCATTGGAGCTATTTTCTAAATAGTAGCGGAAAAAAAATTGAATCATTGGTCATTTCTTTCCTTTGAATCATTGGTCCTATTTTTTTTTTAAAGCTAACATGTACTTTTTATATGAAATTTAAAATATTAATATAACTTTAAATTTTAATAAAAATCCAATTTTATCTTTCTGTTTAATGATAGGAAAAGTGAAATTATTTTGTCCATTGTGAACTATTTTAGATTTTAAGACTATGTTTATTATAGTCATTATTAAATAATACTATTATGACTTTTTAAAAATAGTTTTTAAATAGTTCAAAGAATTCAGTAGCTCTAAAAAAGCCACAACATTACCAAATCAAGTCTTGTACTGTCATCCAATCATAAATTTCTATTTATAATACTTTTGAAATAGTGAATAATTAAGTTAAATATTTTTACTTATATGCAATATGATTAGATATTTATATAAAAAAATTTATACTAACAATATATTAAAATTAAATTATTATTAATATTATTATAATTGTAATTGTTAAAAATGTCACTATTATTATTGTCATTATAAATGATAAATAATATTATAATTATAATTATCATACATAAATGATAAATAATACTATAATTACAATTATCATTATTAATATTATATCTTCATTCATTTAGTAATTAACTGCATATAAATATACAATAATTTTAAAATTATTTTTTGATTTAATAACACCACAATAACTTCCAATATATATATTAAAAAGAAAACGAAGAAACACCATAGTAGCCAAGACCGCCGTATGTGAAATAGCCATAGAAATGTATATGTCACGATTGTGAAATAATCTTTAGAGGGTGGGTTATTGTGTCTTTTCATATTGTCAAAAAAATTAACCGATAACTCACCGGGAATAATCCTGGTACACCGGTGTACATGGACTATTGTAAACGTTTCCATTCTCTAGAACGTTAAAAGAAAAAGTTTGAGAGTTTGAGTGTTTACCTTGCAAAAGTATACCCCAGAAAAGAAGCTTCAATGTCCTGAGGAGTATCTTCTTTACGGCATTCTTTATCTTAGGGATTCTCTGCGTTATTACCATCAAAGTTTAATGAAATAACTTAAATTATATGCTGATCAATTAGGTATAATTGTAAAAAGCATAAGTCGTACAAGTACAAAAGTTAACAAAAAAAAGCATAAATTGCAGATTAAATCACGTAAATCCATGCATCCATGTTTGGATTCATATATACATCTATGGGACGATATGGAGAACACTAGTTTATTATGAGGAGAGGGGCTTGGGAGAAGTGCATTTTGGTAATTGAATCTTGCAGATCACAATTAAAATACAATTTAAGTTATGTGGCTTCAATAAATAATGTTCTAATCTTAATTATTTTCACAAAAGTCATTGATCATCATTTGTTACTCTCGGTTATAGTAAATCAGTACTTTCTCCTGAGAAATGTGAGAGTAATAGCAATGGATTTGGCTAGTGAATCATGCACGAATCACGATTTGTGTTGAAATTTAATATACCACTTAAAGGTTCTAAGTGTTTTCATTTATCCTTCATGTAAAATGTTTGAAGGATAGGATTCGCCGCTGGTATTTGCAGTAAAGTAAACTAATGTTCTCACTTGATATGTCTTCTATTGAGAAACAATTGCGTTGTGCTGTGCTGTAATGAAGTAAGCCAGTTATGACTAACACTTTATCGGAACATTGTGACTGCAGATTAACTTCCAAAATCAAAGAATAGAACTCTTTTAAGTAGTAGTATACGTACCTTCAGTGCAAGGGCTATGGCAACCCCAACAATGAAAAGAAAGAAAGGCATAACGAAATCGGCCAAAGTACATCCATTCCACGGGGAGTGATCAATGCGTGGATAAGCTCCACCAGCATCGTCTACCAGTACCATCAACTATATACACATAAATAACCAAAAAAATAAAATACTTTATACAAGTTATTTAAAACCAGCATAGTTCTTAAATTTATGAGATTAATTTTGATAGTAAAATGTTTTTGTACGGTCAATTAATCACATAGAATTGTATATATAACTTTTGAGATAGTTATTGTAAAAGCCATATATTTGTATTAATATAATAATATATGATTAAATATCTGTATTAAAAGTTTGTGTAAATTATACTGATCTCCTTTAAGGTTTGGTGAAATTTACTACGACTCCCCTTGATTTACAAAAATAAACATACACTTCCCATAAGTTTTAGGTAATATTATATTCGATACCTCTATATTTTGTAAAATGTGATACTAAACACTCTTGTAAATATAATACTGACCTCTCTTAACCTCCCCCTAAAGGAAGGTTAGTATAGCCTAAACAAATATAGAGAAATTGCCATAAATTTTTGCAAATCTCAGAGGGGGTCAATGTAATTTACCCTAAAACTTTCACACTTAGAGTGTATCAAAATTAAACCATGCTTGTATTTTTATTTTTTTTTTAAATATTGATAAAATTAGCTATGCACAAAACTTTGAAAGAAAAAAGTTCTGGAGTACACTAACCACTATGGTGAGACCCCTAAAGGCATCCAGGGTTGCAACCCTCTTTGTCCTCTGCTTAACCAGCGGTTGCTCCTGTTGAGCTGTTTGCTGGACAGACTCACCCACAGGCTCAGCCATTGCGTCTTTGCCATGCTCAATAGCATCTCCACCAATGTGTTTAATGGATTCCTGCTTCTTCATTTCATCCTCACCATCACCATTCATTGGCGAATTTAGTCCTTCTTCCATCCTCGTAGCTTCATCCATCACTCAATAATAAACAAAAGCGTGTTTGTTTCCCTCTCTTGGGTGGTGCTAAATAGACTAATGGCAAGGAAAGACTATGGTATGGAGATAGAACTAATTAAAGGAGCAACATAGAGCTTCAAATGAATTAATAGCTATAAGGTAAGGCCGGCTGTGTAGGCCTATCATATAGTCAACGTGGGGTGGGAAGTGTATATATATATATATATATTATGGTAGCTACATTGCATACATAAGAGACAGATGAATGGCTTTGGAGAGAAAGACAGGAAATAGGTCCACATTCTCATCTGTTAGATTAGTATATAGCAAGCTTGGTGCGTGTTAGTTAGTCCTAGTCCTGCCTCTACTTTGTTTCTTCTTGTTGCTCCCTCATAGCTGTAAACTGTGAGACTACTACGTAATTGAATTGTTTTGTCTGTCTTGTAACAAATGACAACAAAGATTCACCTTTCCATCTTACCATTCGACCAAAATTCCAAAGATTCGTGTCTTGGAATTTCTCATTTCATGCCTCAATAATGATTCCTGCTGATAATGAGGGGTCAAAGGTCCAGCCATAGAGCTTTTGGCTTAACATTTTATCATAAGTTCAGGTAATTTTACTAGAAGTTGCCAAATTTTTATAATAAATTTTTTTTTGGTGCAATATATATATATATATATTTTTTTTTTCCAATGAGTTGGCCATCACGGGCTCCACCCTTTTCTTGTGCTGACGCAGCGATGAAAAATAGAGGCACATCATCAATATCGTTTAGTGGCACCAAGTTCTATTTGAACACCGAAGAAAGCAACCTACACCACGTTGCCGATTTGTAATTTATTTTATATGCTTATTTCTTTTGTTATTGATTTATTTTATGGGTTTTGTTAATCAGGACATTAGTTAAGGAATCAATTTAAAAATAAATAAATAAACTTTGCGTTCAAAGCATTGAGGATAAATAATGCTGAGGCCATTGATGGACCTTCCGTAGTGGGGCCATTATAAAACGATCCTGAAAATGAGCAGTGTTCGGTCCAGCTTCCATTGCGAGAAGCGCAGTCCAAGTCCAATAGAAGGGAAAGAATAGTGGCTAGTCTAACTGGGCTAACCTATGGCCTACCTGTGCTCTGCTGAATTGTTTACAATACTGCCGCTGGAGCCCTACAAGAGACCCATATACTGTACATCCAATTTCTAATCATTCGGATTTTTATTTTATTTTTTAGAGAGTCTGGAGTATCCCTATAGGTTTAACTTAACTGTCATAAAGCTTATAAAGTCTCTTATCAAGCCACAAAAATTGTCTCTCTAAAATTTGATTTCGCATTCTTCTCTTGAATCAAAGTTGATTATTACTTCAACTAATCCTTTATAATTTTAATAATTTAGAATTCTTATATACGGTTAAACATGAAAATTTAGATATTTGAATTAGAGCTTGCAAAATTGATTTTGAGTCAATTTGATTTTGCTCAAAATTGAGTTGACACTGACAATTTTTATATGATAAATATTATTTAAATAGTATTGATAAAAATCACTTTTATATGTATAATTATCAAAAAAAAATTTATATAATACTTAAATAATAATATAAAATTAGTTAAAAAGATATTTATGTTAATGCATACTCTAATGGGATTTTACTCAACTCAAAAGCAACAAAAGGTTGCTTTCACATTAAAAGTAGTAAAATCAAGTTTGAGGCCAAAATTAATTTTAATTAAAATCATCCAAACAAGATGGATACTACTTTCAAGATGTCAAAATTGATTTTGGATGGCTCCAACTCCAATCCAAACACACACTGCAAATCTTAGGTAAATCTTACCTAACACTACTTTCGGTTTGTAATGCACGAACAATTTATAAGGGGAAAAAAAAAATTAGTGCGCACCATTTCAATTAATTTGATTATTACTGTCGTTTTTTTGGCAGGGGATTATTACTGCTTAATTTCGACTTTTTTAATGTTAGAATTGAAGTTTCAAAGACGTTAAATAATACTGAAATAAGAAATGTACCAAAAAAAATAATACCGATATAAGAAAAACTTGCTCTAACACCAAGAAAACAAAACTTACTAAGAGCTTGTCATTTCAATTGCGCTCCACTGTGTCACAGCAACACCTGCATCAAAATTGTTCTTTTACGAACAACTAACAATGTTTCTACTTTCTACCAACTGCCCAGGTATTATAAGTAAATATGTCTACCTCCAATTTCGCTACAAAGGGATAGGTATTGAAATCTGATAGAAATTAGATCTTTCTATGGAGTAAAAGAGAGAGAACTCCAATTGGACTAATATTTACCAAATATTACAATTTACTTATGAGTTATAATAGCCATTTAGACTTATTTATATCTAATAAAGTAGCTAACTCAACTAATGGACTAATGAAATCATATTTTTCATTATGAATCGTGTTTATGTTTGCAATAAATGGTGGGAACAGTTGCAGCACCGAGACCGTTTTGTGATTGTCACATGCGTCGTTGGTAAAGGAAAAAGGAAATTTTGAAAGTTGAAACCAACTCCTTTTCCGGTGATACTGATCGATGGGATAAGAATCAAATGAAGTGTCGCCTTCAACATGGATGGGTTCCCAGCAACAAAAGCAATTGTGGTTCAGGTGAACAGGATGATCAATAACTCACATGTCCAAAATAATAATTGATTACACCATAATCCAAAAAGGAAAAAAAGAAAAAAAGCTAGAAGCTTTGCGGTGGAAGAAAAAAGGAACTAGGAAACTGGCGGGATTTCTCACAAACAGCATCAAATTTCAAAGGATTTTACTGTTTCTTTTTTTTTTTTTTTTCGGTATCCGCTCTGTGAACTGTTTGTAATCACTACCCAGAACCCACCGTGTATGGTATCGGTGCTGTGGCAAGCCTAGCCTAGTTGCAATGAGGTCGTACATATTATGCGTTAAAGTCAATGGGCCCACTCACTATAAGGGGGCGCAGAGGGCCCAAAGCACATGTAGGACAAGCCAGTGAACTTTACTTGTAATTGGGAAAATTGTGGGCCCATTTTATTTTAATGCTGAGACTGATGTTTGACAATTGACAAGGCACCAATACTGAATTTACTGCTGACAAAAAAGGCCAGATAATACAATGAGACATGAATGATTATATGAGATTAACCCCATTACTCAAAGTGGGTAGTTGGGCTCGAATATGAAGTTCTAGAGCTTTTCCTACCGATTACACTTCAGGCCACTGTTGACCTTTTGAAAAGCAGGCGAGCTGGTTCAATTTTCATATTTTTATTTAAGTATTACTTTGATCTCCGAAATTGTAAGCACGTTTCATTTTTAATCCCTAAAATTTAGAAATTAACTTTTTAGTATATAAAATTGTATTCCATCAATCACTTTATTTTTTGTCTAGTCAACTGTTACAATTTTATTGATGTGTCGCATTAAGTGATACGTCAACATACCTTGTGATAAGAGCTTTGCCAACAGCATATTGATGTAGTATTAATTTTAAATTGGTTCAAATTAGCTTCTAAAATTTTTAAAATATATCAAAATAGTCCTTAAAATTTTTTTATATGTGTCAAAAAAGGTCTAAAATTTTTAAATTTCTCTTTTTCTTCTTTACAAACTTTAAATCTTTAATCTTCCTTAAATCCACTAATTTCTATCCCATTTTTATACCTTACTTAGACTAGATTCTCTGCAGATAAAATAATAAGAAGAGAATATATAGAGCTAAAATAATAAAATATAATAAATAATTTTAATATATCTCATCTTAATTTAAGATCAAGGAATGCCTATGAAATTAACGAGTAGTCATAGACATATTTGTGAATAATCCATCATCAAAGAAATCTAAAAATCAAACTTAATTGAAAAGACTAACTAAGTGAACTAATCCCGAGCAGTTATCAAGATAATTTTATTCCTAATAAATAGAACTTGCTCATCTTTATTTATGCACTTGCTATAACTTCGAAAGTTAGGTTGCATACAAACCATAATTAACAACTTTTCAGTAGCCAACAGAATGATTTTAATTAAGAATATCTTAGTATTGGTGACCTTTACATCCCTTTGGCTTAATCTTTAACTTGATATAATATTTGTAAAGTCTAATTTTCTAAAAATATTTTAGAAGAAATTTTCTAAATTTTAATATTAAAATTCAGAAAACTTGACTCTATGAGGAGTATGGTCCTAAAGAAGTTGTCAAGTTGGTGAACTTAATAATTTCTGCTCTTCAACATAATTAGGTACTTGTCTAAGTTCATGCTGCTACTTTAAATTCGATTGACTTTAAAAGACATCAATACCCTATCTTTCTATTTGGGTTTCTTGTAAGTATAAAATATAATTTATTATAAAAAACAAATTTGTATGTCTTAATATTTAGGTAACCATTTGCTACATCACAAAGATATCTTAAATAGGTAACATCATTACAATGATGGTCATTGTAATTAGTAGAAACCATTTTATTGGCTACAAAGAGATTCTTAATTAAAATCATTCTATTAATTACTGAGAGGTTGTTAACTATGGTTTGTGTACAACCTAACTTTCGAAATTACAGCTACTGCATAAATAAAGATGAGCAAGTTTCATTTACTAGGAATAAAATTATCTTAACAAACATACGAGTTTAGTTCACCTAATTATTTTTTCAATTAAATTTGAGTTTTAGATTTCTTTAATGATGGGTTATTCATAAGTACATTTATAAGTATTCATTAAGTCTAGAAGCATTCCTTGATCTTGAACTAAGATGAGCTATATTAAAATTGTTTATTATATTTTATTATTTCATTTTTATATATTCTTTTCCTATTATTCTATGTAGGGGGATTTAGTATAGCTAAGGTGTAAAAATAGGAGAAAAATTAATAGGTTTAACATAAATTAAAGATTTAAAGTTTGTGAAGTAAAAGAGGAGAAATTTAGGAATTTTAAACTTTTTTGACATATTTAAAAAATTTCAAGGACATTTTGAGACATTTTATAAATTTCAGGGACTAATTTGAATCAATTTAAAATCAATATAATGTCAAAGATTGTCAAATGCTCTACCGCCACATGGCATGCCACGTCAAATATTGTGCCATATTGCATATTAATGTGTCACTTAATATGACATATCAACAAAATCGTAATAGTTGACTAATGATTAATTAATCGGAGGCCAAAGTGATTGATGGAATGCAACTTTAGAGACTAAACAATTAATTTCCAAATTTTAGGGACTAAAGTGAAGTATGCTTATAATTTCAAGGTTTAAAGTGATACTTAATTCATTTTTGTTTACATGAATGTACCAATAAAAACAACCCTAAAACAAGATTAGGGTGGATTTGGTATACGCTTGATGTAAGTAGTATTAAACCTCTGTAAATTTTAAAAAAGTTAGTATTGTGAACGGCATGGCCTAACATTTACCCACCCATACCAACGGTATCAACAAATATCGCTTGTCACGAGTTATTGACAATTAATTATTCTTATAACTGAATCTTTATAATTTTTTTCAATCTCATATATATATATTAGTGATTTGACACTAAAAATATGCCAATATTAATTAAACCGTCTAAAAGAATAAAAAAAACTATTAAGAAGGAGTTAGTGTGAGAGATTTAGATAATTTATATAAGATTTTAAGTTCAAACCTCAATATTGCTGATATAAAAAAAATCCTTTAAAAGAAAGTTTAATATAAATAGAAAAAAATATTAGAGAGTTAAAATTATATGTCATAACTAAATTGTCATAATAATATGATATATTATTAACTTTTAGATAAATAAGTGAATTATATTATTTTATTTTATTCACCAATATTTGTTTGTCAATAATTCTGTTAAAATGTATTTTAGCATGTTTAAAGTATTTTAAAATGCAAACTTTGTAAGTAGACTTTTAAGTCAAACTAGACCTAAATAGGTTAAACATGTTTGCAACAACTATTTGCAACCTTTTGACTTGGATTTGGTCTATGGCTTACTATCAGCTTTTTTTAGAGAAATATTTGGTGAATTCATCTTTTTTGAGATATCATGCTGATTCGTACTCTATCTACCATTAGATAAGGTGTAGACCCTATTTAAATTAAGTATACACCCTATCCAATGATTGATGAGATGTAAGTTGGTACAGTATTCTAGAAAAGATGAGTTAACCTATTATTACTCCTTTTTTTAAAATGTAAGTATGACCTACTTAAAAGTTATTGAATGGGGTATGAATCGAGGGTTTTTTATTGATTTAAAATAAAAAAATTATTATTTGTGGATTTACGCCATTTCAATTTTTTTTTTTATGAAAATGTCATTTTTTTTTGGATAGTAGTGAATTTGATTGAGGCTGGATCGAATTCATCATTGTTGGATGAACAGAAATTGAACCAAGATAAGTAGAATTCAATACTATTCATTCGATTTAACTTTGATTGACTTCAAGGAGGTTGCAAAATTTTAGACGAAATTTATGGTGGATTCTAAACTTTGAAGTGCATAGTGGACCTAACGTGGTTAAGTAACAAAAAATATGATTAATTATCATATAAATATAGTTAATTGTCACACAAGATATGACAAAACATCGAATTTACGATGAACTAGGGTCTATCCTAAAATATGTCAATTATTAGACCTTACTCTCTATTAAAACTGTAAAGAAATAGATAAAGATGACGTCCGGATTAGTTGTTAGAGGCTTAAGAGCCATAATATTTAATATTTAAAAAATTTATACTTATTGTTCCTATGCATGCGATTGTGGATGTATATATATTCTTCGTTATATCTAAAGGTAATATTTTTTTTTATACTTATATTACACTAGTTAATTGAATTCATCACTATTTACCCAAAAAAAATATATAAATATGTGACATTTCTTAATTAATTATCATTATAAGTTTGGTTAATTTATTACAATGATAATTAATTAAGAATATCACAAGTTTATATTTTTTTTCTTTTGCATAAATAGTGATGAATTCAATTCACTAGTGCAATATAAGTATAAAAAAAATTACCTTTAGATATAACAAGAGAATATATATACATTCACAATCGCATGCATAGAAATAATAAGTATAAATTTTTTAAATATTAAATTTTATGGCTCTTAAGCCTCTAATAACTAATCTAAACGTCATCCTCATCTATTTCTTTATAGTTTTAATAGAGAGTAAGGTCTAATAGTTGTCATATTTTAGGATGGATCCTAGTCTATCGTGAATCTGATGTTTTGACATATCTTGTGTGGCAATTAACTATATTTTTATGGTAATTAATCATATTTTTTTTGTTATTTAATCACATTAGATCTACTATGCACCTCAAAATTTAGAATCCACCATAAATTTCACCTAAAAATTTACAAACTCCTTGAATTCGATCAAGGTTAAATCGAATTCAATACTATTCACTTAAATAGTGTTGAATTCTACTCATTCTGGATCAATTTCTGTTCATAAAAAAAAAATTGAACAGTGATAAATTCAATCTAACCTCAATCGAATTCACTACTATAAAAAATGATATTTTTGTAAAAAAAGTTGAAATGACATATATCTGAAAATAATAATTTTTTATTATAAATCAATAAAAAATCTTATGAATCGACACACTATCCTACAAAAGATAAATTCATTTATCATTAATCCTTTTTTTTAAGCGTTAGCATGACCTACTTACGGTCCATTTGGTTTAACTTTTGGAAGAAGGTCTTTTAAAAAAAAATCTTTTAAAAGAAGACCTTTTAGAGGAATTACTTTTAAAAGAATGATTTTTGTTTGATTTGAATATGTCAAAAGTAAATTTAGGAGAATAAGTTTTGTTTGAATAGGATAAAATAAAATTACTTTTAGTTGTTGATGTAAGGGTAATAGTAAGATTTCTTTTCAAAAGATTTTTTTCTAGAATGGAAAGTAACCTCAAAGATACTTCTTCCAAAAGGTCTTCTAGAAGAAAGTCTTTTAAAAAAAATTAAACCAAACATTACCATTTACTGTATAAAATTATTTTTCTTCTTCTAGAAGACTTTCTAAAAATCCCAAACTGAAATCCAAATGGGGACTTAAAAAGTTTGGCCCAATTTAAAATATGTTTACAAGGCTTGCGATTTAAAACGTTTTAAACATACTAACAAGTGGTGAGTGAGAGAGCTACTGGAATGATCCACCGTTGATAAAGTGTATAGATAATCTTCAAATTAGATTATTTAGATTGAACGGTGCGTGATACACCCAAACTTGCAGGCTGCACTACAAAATCTACCGACACATGAAAAATGGTGCAACTAATTTTTGGTTGAGGGATACTGCCACTGGGGAATCATTAGCCCTGTTCCTCAAACGTCAACATGTCGATATGGAATTGTCTTTTCCATCACAATGCCAAACACGATAAATTGTTGGATCTTCCTCTATTACTACGTCAATCTCTTTTTTTATCAGAAAAAAAGTTATTTTTTACATATCTTTTTCATCAAAGATAATCCTATTTGAGATAGGATCAAGTTCAAGTCAAACATGGCCTTCATTTCATAGAAGAAGCTGATGTAGCATCTGACGTTACCTAGGTCTCATTATCATTCATTCATTCATAATCACACGCTAGATTTACAATGGTCACAAGTCTCGATAGTTCATCGCTCGAAAGTGAATACCTACCACTAAGATGAGACTCCGATTTGCAGGGTAACACAAGAACCAATAAAGAATACATGACGCCAAAAATCTTAGGAAAAAGATTGCAGTTAATAGTTCGAAAAACTAAAAAAAGGCTCAAGACTTACCACTCCAAAAGCACCGCACTTTCTCACCGAAAGCACGGAGAATAATTAGGAAGCTAATTTACGTTTTGTTGATTAAACAACTGTAAATTCGTCCTTAGTTAGGTAGTACCTGTTGTTTTCCCTTGCAGGCACAAAAAACATTCCTACATATTTCATATTTCACTATAAAAATTACAAGTAAACTTTCTTTTTGGCTATAAATGAAAATAAATAAAACAAATATATACATCTTCGCAAGTCACGACCTTTAGTCCGGGTTCGAGGAAGGAGGACTACCAAAGATGATGACATTCGAGTTTCTTTCACTTTCGTTGTAGCCTCAAGGCACAGAGCTGGCGAAATCTGAGCCATTGGATAAATTTGTGAGGACTGAATATGGTCTTCCCCACTTTTCCACTAAGTCTAAAGCTCTTCTCCTTTACTGGCTAGTTGATAACAAGAAGCTAGAATATTATTTGTTAAAATATACTATGCTGAAATGACATGTTAAAATTTTAAATATAGATGTGCTCCAATCTTGAATTTGAGATAGGTTAGGCTAGTGTTTAAGCCAGAAAATATTTTGATCCCTCCTCAAAAAGAGGGAGGTATATATAAGAGGTGTTAGTATGACGAGGGATCCTGTTTAGGGCACGGATCAAGAAGATGACTATGTTAGAGGTGCATATTTTGGGATTGTTAAGATTATGCCCAATTTGTGCTAGCTAGTCAGCCTTTATGGTCGAGGTCTTGCAGGTTGGTCAACCAGGCGACCTGGAGGTTGAGGACTTGGATAGGGGCTCTAAGGAGAACGGTTGGCAAGGGTGGTTCTAGTAGAGATTGGGGTAGGTTGTCCGAGCCAAGGCAGGTTGGGATAGACTGACTAGGCCACACATTCTACAGTCTCGAGCTCGAGAGAGAGAGAAGAGGTTTGGAGAACCAGCCATGGTAGACCGATCGGGCCAAGAGTTATAAAAATAAACAAATCAACATTGGATATATATGGATTTAATCTGTATGTACTATCAGTATAAAATTTTTTTATATAGATATCCAATTATAAATTATCATATCAGCAAATATATTTAACTCAATCACCCATTACTTTAAAACTCTTATAAATACAAGTATTTAATTAGATAATCGCATAAATTTTTTTTATAATGTCAATATATAGTAATTAAACTCTATATATATATATATATATATATATATATATATATATATATATATATTCCATTAATATACTACTTAATTCGCACAATAGGAGCCGGACCTAATTATTCTAGTTCTAGCCGGAAAGCAATTTTCTTCCATTGATAAGTAAGGATCACCGCGTAGAGTGCTTGTCATTTTCTCGACTCATATAATTGTACCTGTCACACACAGATACATCTCTCCAAAATATGAGAAAAATCATTCCCCCGGTATCACACCGGCCTTGGTTGATTCAATGACGGTATTTCCACGATTCAAACTGACCATAATTTTTTCCGCGTGCATCTTTTTTCTTTTTTCTATATATTTTTTCATCACACTTTTTATCCATATATATATATCCACTCCATAAATACGGGGTTCAGCATAACCTTGTAGCCATAATCCACAAGCACCACAAAACCATAACAAAAAGAGTGTTTGGCTTTGATCCCTAAACACAAAGGAAAAGAAATGGTGGTGGCTACAGAGTTCCCAAATGGTGGCCTTGGTGGCTGGAGGGGAGTGATGACCTTCACCCACCAAGTCATCAAGGGCCGTTGGTTCATGGTATTTGCCTCACTACTAATCATGGCCGTTGCTGGGGCAACCTACATGTTTGGCTTATACTCCAACGATGTGAAAACCTCTTTAGGCTATGACCAATCCACTCTCAACATGCTAAGCTTCTTCAAGGACCTTGGTGCCAACGTTGGAGTGTTATCAGGGTTAATCAATGAGGTTACTCCACCTTGGGTTGTGCTCTCAATTGGTGCCATCATGAACTTCTTTGGCTACTTCATGATATGGCTAGCTGTCACCGGCCGCATTGCAAAACCCCAAGTTTGGCAAATGTCCCTCTACATTTGCATTGGTGCAAATTCTCAGTCTTTTGCCAATACAGGTGCTTTGGTCACATGTGTCAAGAACTTCCCTGGAAGCCGTGGCAGTATCTTAGGCCTACTCAAAGGTTATGTTGGTCTAAGTGGTGCCATTATCACACAACTATACCATGCTTTCTATGGTGATGACTCCAAATCTCTCATCTTACTCATTGGTTGGCTCCCTGCCGCTGTTTCCTTCATTTTCCTCCCAACAATTAGGACATTGAAATTGGACACAGTTCAACAACACAAGGAGCTCAAAGTTTTCTACAACCTTTTGTATATTTCACTTGGCTTAGCTGGTTTTCTCATGGTACTAATCATCATACAGAACAAGCTGAGTTTTTCGAGGGTTGAGTATGCGGTAGACGGCATGGTGGTTGTTTTCTTGCTTCTTCTCCCGCTTACTCTGGTGTTCAGAGAGGAATTCAACCTCTTGAAGGCCAAGACACAAGCCATGACCGATCCATCACAATTGAAAGTAGTCACTGAAGTTCCACCTTCAACTTTGGCACTACCACAGCCAGAGCCACAGGTAGTAGCAGAACCAAATGCCAATGGTACTACCATTACAACGACAAGCTCTTCACAGAACAAAGGTGGTTCTTGTTGGAGCAAGGTGTTCAAGCCCCCAAGCAGGGGCGAGGACTACACGATCTTGCAAGCCTTATTCAGCATTGACATGCTGATTTTGTTCACCGCAACAACGTTTGGTGTTGGGGGAACATTAACGGCCATTGACAACCTTGGACAGATTGGGCACTCATTGGGGTACCCCAAAAAGAGCACCACAACATTTGTGTCCCTAGTGAGCATATGGAACTATCTTGGTCGTGCAGTTGCTGGCTTTGCCTCAGAGATCTTCTTGACCAAATACAAGTTCCCTCGCCCCTTAATGCTCACTCTAGTCATGCTTCTCTCTTGTGTTGGCCACATTCTCATAGCCCTTGGTATCCCAAACTCTCTCTACTTTTCCTCAGTGATCATCGGGTTCTGTTTTGGAGCTATATGGCCTCTAAT
The DNA here is from genome assembly GCA_031439595.1 of Pterocarpus santalinus. NCBI lineage: Eukaryota > Viridiplantae > Streptophyta > Magnoliopsida > Fabales > Fabaceae > Pterocarpus > Pterocarpus santalinus. Next base: position 70,096,107 of record CM062532.1, read on the forward strand.
GTTTGCAATCATATCTGAAATATTTGGCCTCAAATATTATTCCACATTGTACAACTTTGGAGCCGTGGCAAGCCCGGTTGGATCTTACATAATGAATGTGAGAGTGGCTGGTTATTTTTATGATAAAGAGGCTTTGAAACAATTGGAGGGTAAAGGGCTCACGAGACATGCTGGTGAGGACCTCACTTGCGTAGGAGTGCAATGTTACAGAATGGCTTTTATCATAATCACAGCATCAACTTTGATTGGTTGTTTTGTTTCGTTCACATTGGTTCTGAGGACCAGAAAATTTTACAAAGGTGACATCTATAGGAAGTTCAGAGGGGAACTAGAGGCAGCAGAGACTGAGATGGGTGCTAAAAAGAGTGGTGCTGTTCAATTTGAAACAGAAGGCCATGCAAGCTTAAGCAGTGCTGGGGCCACTCAATCGACCACAAGCCGCACAGAGGAATCGGTTAGACACAATAGAAAGTGAAGTGCATTCAAGGTTTAGCAACAATTAGTGCCTGTCTCTTCCGGGGCATAATTGAATTCGATACAGTGAAACTATTATATGTAATTACTTGTGTCATGTGCCCTTTGAAAAGTATAAATAATATTCTTGATCTAGAAAAGGAAATACCACCCGAGATATCTGATTAAATTTTGGTTATTCCCGTATCTGATACATGTATAATAGTATTTAGAATTTTTTTTTTTTTGAGGGAAATACCACTTGTACATCCAACATGGGACACATCCCCTTGGCACCGTTTTGCTATGTTTCAAACAAATACAGTAAAAAAAATTAAAAAGTAATTGCAAGTACTTTTTTTTCCTCTATGGATGCCATTGAGCTATGTTAAACAAAAGGGAAATGATAGTTGTACGTAAGTTGCTTTGCGCTGCATGCTGGATACACAAACCAAAAGACAAGAAGAGAGGGGCGGGAGAGAAGTCCCCTGCCTACAGGAAGGTGGATCCCGTGATCCTGTGTCTGTGCGTTAGGCATGAGACGGGGATTTACGAACAAATATTAGTGCTCGAAGAAAAAGGATACACGCAAATGTCACATCTCTAACGATAGTGCAATAATTGACTTAGATACGTGTGTCCCAAGACGTGTATGTTGGGATAAAAAGAATGTAGCAAAAATTATTTTATTTTAATCAATTCAGCCTTTTTGAATAAGAAATGAAATATGATTATATTTTTTAATTTTTGTCTTTGCATTTTTGGTATTTAGTTTTACTAAATAAAATGAGAAAACAATAATGAAACAATAAAACATTGAGTAATTACAAGTATTAACTTCTCAATTTCTCCCTTTAAGTTCAAGAGTACCCATTTATTATTATGATTATTATTATTATTATTAATGAAGGCAAGGTGAGGGAGAATAGGAGTCAAAAATGAAATATTACAGACTTAATGAGATAAATTATAGGCTTAACTGCATCCATTTTTTATTTTAAAAAAACATAAAAATATAAATTAATAGCCAAGCCAATGATTTTGCTAATTTTAATAAATATAATAATTTCTTAAATATATTATTTTTTATGCATTTAATACTCGATATTTGTAATCTTTTTTCACACTTATATAATTATTTTAAATAACAAATTATCTTGAAATGAATCAAATATTTTTAGCACATTATTTTCACATTCTCTTAATTAAAAGTGTGCTGATAATTAAGTGCATCATGTTTCTGCATTTGCCGTATGGATATTTTATTGCCTGCCCTGATTTGTCTCAATGGCAGTTAAAGTTAGATGTTCAAAATAAATGAGAAAATCCAAGATTCTTTATCAGTTGCTTTCGCATTGTAAATTTGTTATCGTCTCTATTATTTTAAACTCTTTATAGTGCACAGACGCCACATGTTGATCATCGTGGCGAAGAATTTATTTGCATTGTATTGTATCAAATGGTGCTATATATGCAAAAGCAAAATTGTCATCTATATTTTGTATATGTTTTCTTTTCTTTTCTCTTTTTTACTGCATTATATAGATATACAAAATATCTATACAATATATATAGGAAGGAATTGCGTCTAAGTTTTTTATACTTTATAGAAAACATATAATGAACCTTAAAAAATATATTTTTTGATTATATTGTTATTATATGGATGCTTTGTAATTAAATTTCGTTTATATTCAAAATCAATCTTATATATATTCACATAAAAAATCAATCTTATAAAAAGAAAAATATTCATCTGATAAAATTAAGTTTATAATCTAGTTATGCCAATGTAAACATTTATTTTAATATTTTTTCTACGTACAAGAGTGAATAGACAAAAGTGATATGCGAACCTCAAAACGTATGTATCGACTATAATTAACTAATGACTAAAATTAATTATTATGCCTCTAGTAAATGAAAAAAAAATGGATTTCCATAATAAAGAAAAATCTTTCAATAAAGGAAAATTAAGGACGATCGATGACAAAGTAATTAGCTGTACGGCAAACTTTTTATAGAAATTACATGTTTTAACTTTTCCAACCCTTTTTTTTTTCAAGCGGTTTCCTATCAGATAATTATGCACATTTTGATCTTACTATGGCCTAGTACGTTAGTGACGGGTGAGCACTAGTACTGCGCATGCTCAAGAGATAACGAGACTACTACCTACAATTGGCTTCAAAGGATGTTGTTAAAATGGATCTTGAATCAAGATAGTTCTTAAATCTTATTTATTGAATTTTTTATATAATATTTTTATATAATAAAATAATTATTGATAAATTTTTTTTATAGCCAGGATTCAAGAATGATTTTGATCCATAATTCATCAAGACCATGTAAAAACTTACCTGGCTTCAATTGCTTCAAAAATGAGTAAAACGAATGAAAGGGAGATCTTTAATTCTTGGCCAGGAATGTGCTCTTTTTAACCTATGGGGTTGAAAGTGAAGATGTTACCAAGCATTTTGTCCTGACCGAAGCATGTTAAGCTCGCCACACACGCCTTGATATCAGTGAGCTGTCATCGTCATAATCATGGTTTGGTCCTACCTAAATTGTCATTCCCAAAATGCAACAACCATCTTGGTGTACGACTCCTGATTTCACATTGCCATCTTCTTGTGGCTGATGAGTGTTGAGTGTGAAGACCACCCTCGAAGGCCCGCCGAGCATGATGCCATTCACCTTATCTTCACCAACTTATAGAATGTCATGTTAAGTATATAGGTATAGATATTTATCCTGGTTCACTTTCTCGCCTAACCTTGGTGGTTTGGATAACTTCCATCAAATCAATGTGGAGGTTGCATTCAATTGTGAGTTGGATTCTTTCCCCGGGTCTCATCTCATCACCAAGAAGGTTGTGCATGTGCAAGATCGATGACACTTGTTGCAAAAAGCTAGCTAACAATAAAGACCCCGTAGCATGCTTGATCGATGATATAATATTCATCACTAAAGGGCAAGGCTAGCTGCTTGTGCCAGCTACATTCTCATCCACACGTGACATGCAGGCCTTCCATAAAGAAAATTTCATGTCGCTGCCAACTTTATCATCGTGTCAGCCTCCCCACGATGCCTCCCCACGATGCATTTGCTTTGACCTTTCATTGCATATTCATCCATTCCCCTTTATCTTTTCCTGCTGGCTCGTTGTTTCAGGTTTCTAGACGGATTTTCCTTATGGTTTACTCGAGCATTTCGACCGTAGATAGGCCTTCCTCCTTAAATATTAAAATTAAATTAATTATATTCGAGTGACAGCATCAATATTGTTGGTACATCAGCAAATAATTATAACAATTTTAATTTCGAGTACCTTAGTATCTCCCCGCCCGTTGTAATTACATGCATAATTAACATTGTAACTGGTGTATCATAAATCTAAAAAGAAAGTATGATACAAAAGTGTGCGATGTACTAGTTCTGCAGTTTGGTCATTATGGGCTCTTTTACATGCACAAACAATTTTGCTACTAACGGATCTGTTCTATATCTATCTATGCCTAGAATATTCAAGGCTGATACTTCAGTCTTAGAAATTCCGATGTTGATAAGAAAATTCTTGCATAGACAGTTATATATGCGTCCTGGTAGCATCCACCAGGACAAAAGGCAACATCTTCTCCTGTTAGCCAGCTAGCTAGCCACTCTGTAGTCCTTTAGCTACCTCACCCATGACGGCTATGAAGACCTCTGTTCACCAGGCCCAGGCCCGGGTCAAATGGAAGTGCGAAGGAATTAATTGCGGTAGTTCTTTTGGATAATGAAAGCATAATTATTTTGGGGTGACTTGCTGGTACTATTGTTGACAAACTTCATCATAGTTCTTTGGGAACATAGCTATGCAATATAACCTTGGACAGCAGATTACAATTCTATGTTATTTGGTCTACAAATTGAATGACCGCGTATTACAATTGTAATGTAAGCCCTTCAACTTACTTTAAGCCTAACAAACGTTCCCTTTTTTGGTCGTGATGCTAACATAACCTTTTTTTGGTCGTGATGTATCTCCCCTTCGATCTTTCAAGCCCAGCATATGAAATTGCTCGACTCTAAGGAGCCTTCAACAGTGGTTTTCACTTGCCCATCAAACCTTCGGTCCTGTCACGTGAATTCATGCCGATAGTCAATGTAGTGAACAAGAGTTAATGCCGATAGTCAATGTAGGGAACAAGGGTTACCAACAACTCAGGTCCGAAAAAAGCTAAAAAGGAGTTACCAACAACAAGTGATGCTAATTAGTTCGTTGAAGTCAAATTAAGGTAAGGCCTTCAAGAACACCGGTTGTTTGAGTTTTGAATAGCTATGAATATCCTGTGTTGATAGCTTAGTTAGTAAGAATCAAGAGACAGTTAAGGACAGTAGCAGAGTTTAATTTTCACACACTTGCTCACCTTTTAATTTTCCTTCATTCATTTAAAATAAATAAGAAAAAGAATAGCTTCATGTATGACACCTCTACGAACTTTGACGTCCACAAACACATCTAAATCGTAATATCGAAATCATGCCTTAACTACTTTTGAGTTAAACCACATTTAGTCATGGGGTCTTTAATATATGTGTTTATGGTCATTATTTGTTTCTATTTTCCCTATTTGTAACTTGGTGAGTGATATATTGATATGTTTGGAAGTTTTGTTAGTCACGTTTTCAAAAATTATAAAATAATTCCACAAACTAATTGCAAAAGGGGGTCTATTGGCAATTTTTTTCCAAATATAGGGTTCCCCCCACAGGTTGTTTCACTGGAGGAAAATTCATTTTGAACTTGTGGGTAGGGATTTGCTTGACCTATGTCAGATCCGCATGGACTTGAATCTTCCCCAAGTGGATTTACGAAGGAATGGGTGATTTTTTCTTTTGATGGTGGAACGTGCAATCAGAACCATATTTGCAGAAGCGAGTGCCCACCAGATAGTGACTTACCTAGATTCATAGGCCATAAATTTGACAAAGTCAATTATTGCCAAAGAGGCAAGATGCTATGAAGCTTTTTTAAAGAGTAAAGCACGTTCTGCTTTAGATATCAATCAACGTATGAATGTCAAATGTGCTTGGCAAGTTGGAAAATAAAATAAATGGGAAGTGTAAGGAATAACGAGATTGTCATGCACAAATCACCTGATAAAAGAGTCTAATAAATTCTTCTACACATTTAGTCTCCAGATCTATGCTCTTATCAAGGATTTGAATATGGGGAAATCAGCTTATATGGGTCGGTGGTATAGAACCTGTCGCTCTACAAAACTGCCACCATTGCACCACCCTTGCCTGCGCCACCATCACCCCCCGTTACCCAGCGTCGTCGCTCTGCCGCACTGTTGTGAAGTCTCCCTACCATCGTCGTTCTTCCTCGTGTCTCAACGCTGGCGATGTAGCTACTGCGCCTGCAACCCTTAATACCTAAGGGTTTCTTTGCAAATACTCACAAAAGCAACATTTTATATTGATTTCTCACTTACTAAAAGATATCTCCGATAACAGCTATCGGATTTCAAAAAAATTTGATCCAATGGTTGACATCTAATCTTGATGGTATCAGATAAGTTGAGAAGAGGGGTTAAATCAAGTTTTTGGTTAACTAAAGTTTTTCTGCACACTTAACACATAATTTAGAAAGTTCACCAATTAAATTTTTTAGTAGATAGTTAGTAGAAATCTAATAAGTGTCTATCAAACTTTGTTATCGAGTAACTCAAAATAAAAACAAAATATATATCTCAAAATATTATAGCAAACTAAATTCAGATTTAAACGATATAACTTAGAAACGCGAACGTAAAAGAGAAGGGATAGAGGAGTTTGCACTAATGATTTATGCTGATTCAATCTCTATAATTTGGAGTTTACGTCTAGTCCCTCCAACCTTATGCGATTTTTTATTATGAGTATTCTTTATTACAACAAGTTTTTTTAAGCTCTATTATACTTTCACTCAACCTTAAGCTACTATTTTCTCATCAAGAGACCTCTCTTAATGATATTTTTCTCACTTGTATACCTCACAAAATTTTCATTTTTCTCTCAATCTTCACTCACTTGAGTTACAATAATTTCAAAGTATGAAATAAGAAGAGTTGAATATAAGAAACACAAAACTCTCAAGGAAGTCAAATAGACTAAGTCACTAAGACAACGTCACAAAGACTATAAACTAGATTTGAAAACAAGCATTTATAGAAGCTATTAGCTAGTACAGAAACTTGGACTCCCCCCAATTGATTTGAACGTTGAAGAGTCTTTCAAGAGTCCATGGAGTTGTCTATTCAAACTGTCGCATGTTGTTTTTTGTGTCATGACTCTTTCTCTTTCATGGTACAAAGCTCTCTTGTCTTTTTCTTAGTTTGGTATACCACTTTTTTGCTTCTTCTTTTTGCATTTCTATTCTTGTACAATGAAACCTAAAAAGACATAAAAGATGCTTTTTCTGTTAGCCACTTTTGTAAATGTAGCTATTGAAGTTCTGCATCGATAAATTAGCTCTTCGATTTATGTGCTTTTGAATTTCAAATTCAGCATTGTCAATTTTTGCTTCTTCTTCAGTAGATTTTACTATAGGATTTTCACTTCATGCTATCGGAGAATCTAATTCCCACACATATGAAAATGATCTTTCCAAGATCAAGTAGGTAGAACTTTTAATACACAATTTGCATCATCATTTATAATAAAACTTATTATAGAGCCAGCAAATCTAATGAATCATTTTTTATACCGAGCTAACGTAACTCTCTAATATCCTCGGACCAACATCCACCTTGTAACTTAACGTGCTTTGCTTAAAAGCCATCTTTTTTACAAATATAAAACATGGCTGAGAAGCAAGAGTTTAGTGGTATAGTTGTCAGACTCAAACAACTGTCATATATGAATTATCTGATTTGATGGAAAATTCTTGTATACACTTAGAGGAAATGTTTTTTTTTTCCTCCAGATAAATATCAGCCATAAAATACTTGAGAGAAGAAAGAGAAGATATAGTAAACAATTTGAATGATCGGTTATAAAACAAAAAAGAAAATGCTACATGACCCAAACAAATGCCCAAATTGTCATGCCCAACTTATGTGTCATTTTAATTAACATTAATACGTCAGCATTTTCTTTTATTTTCGCTTCTAATATCACAACCCTTCTCGTCGTTATTGACCCAACATCTCACATGTCATTTTAATTGAACAATTCCTCCCATGCTTTTTTTTTATTATTATTCTTTGATCTGAACCCCTCCCATGCTTAAACACTAAGATCATTGTCACCTCTGGCTTTGGTTGTTCTAGTTGAAGCAACCTGCAAAGTGCCAAGCTCTACAATCTGACTGCACTTTCACCCAAAGATAATCTTAATGAACTAAGGATCTGAGCCAATGACTTGCAAGCTATAGCTAGCACCACTCCAAATATAGGTTCCAATCCATTAATGTCTTCCATTTTGATATCAAGTCTTGGAAAACGTTTTGAGATCTTTTGTTGTCAGTAGTATTAGGTTTTTGTGAATTGCTTCAATTTGCCTGTTTTGGTTGTAAATGACAATTATATTTTACTATTTTTCAAGGTTTCAGGAAAAAAAAAATCTGTGAAATCTGAGTTTGGTATAGAAAAGTCAAGAAGAAACCACTAAACGAACTAAAATGAAAGTCTTGCAGTATTTTTCATTCGCCTCTCTTGGATTTTCAAAAAATTATTAAATTTAAAAAGTGACATGTAATTAAAATTTTAAATGACCTGCCATGTCACTTAATCTACTTCATTCTGGCAAGCTAATGTTGAGTCAAAATTCTGGCCAAATAGTAGCACTCTAAAACAAAGTAGAGGAAGAATTTTTTCCTTGATATGATTTCTCTTGCTATAAGTCTAGAGGGTCAGAAGCTCCCCTTTCACAAATGCAACCAAGAAAGGCAACATGTCCAATATAGTTTGGGATTTTTTTTTACTATATACATATATGTAAATCATGACTTGTAATAGAAGTATTGCTAAGTATACATTAGGGGATTGTTTACGCTGGACCTTCCAGCCATGATCACTTGTGTTGTTTTATTGGATTGAAAAATAAAATAATTTAAAATGGCAAGTTTTTTATTTTCTTATTTATAAAAATGTCGATAAGAGGATGCACCCCCAATACTAGCAAGCAAGGCATCAATGTCATGAATTAGGGATCTAGCCGATAAAGGTGGGGCACACTTATTGGGTTCCATCTATGGTCAATACTCATTTCCTTAAACTAGAACAATTCAAGGACATCCAGAGGACTCATTAATGTTGCCCTTGAGTAGCAGGGGATCTCCTTGCAGAGGATTGCTCACCAACTTTGGACTTGACTAGCTAGAAGGAATTGAACCTATGACATGGGGATCATGAATCCGGGACCACAATCCTAACCACTTATGCCAACCTTAGTTGGCAACCAAAAGTTCTTTCAATTCAATTGTAAACTACAATGTCCATGGTTTGACCCTTTTAAAAGGTCCTGTATATAAACAAACTCATATTTTAGACTCAAATTTTCTCTTATTTTTATTTTTTGCTTCAAGTGTTTCACTTTAATATTCTTATTTGACTTTCAAATAATAAAACTCAATCAAGTTTCAGCACATTGTGGCACCCAGAGTATAACTCCAGCATCTAGCTTTTACTCGTCATAGTGCAACTTTTCTTCAAAGCATATGGGGAAATAGTTTAATGCATTGTCCTAATACCTTCATGATGCAACAGCAATGGCAACGGTGGCGCTCCAGCGATGATTTGATAGTGGTTCGGAAAAGACAGTGGTCTAGCGGGACCAATGGCGGTTCAATGGCAGCAACTACGGTGGCAGCGGTGATCCAACTATGGTAGCGGCAGTGGTGGCTTAAGGTTTAGAGTAATTTGGATTTTTCATATATTTAGAAACATTCCTTTCCTCTCATAGAGGAGGTGAGAATAAAAATGAATCATTTTTCATTTCTGAAAATACAACCTGTTTAGAAATAGTTTTTTCAACCGCATACTAAATATAGAGATGTAACATTTCCATGGTTAGAGTTCCAAAAATATAAAAACATTTCTGCATATCACACGCTTCCTAAAGGAAAATTTTTTGAAAAAGAGGGACCAAACAAAGAAAACGTAATATTTTAAGGAACCCAAATATAATTAAGCCTACATATAGTTTAGGGTTTATACAAAAAAATAAAATAAAATAAATATAACATGTGAAAGAATATTCATGCCGCATCCAAATAGAAGCCGATAAGGAACCTCACCCCATCCCACAAGACAAATTCCAGTTGACTAGCACACATTTCACTAGTTGACTGCGAGCATAAATATAAGCATGAAGCTTGTCCTGCAGCCCTGCACACTGCATATAAGAAATTTCAGTTTATTTATTTATACTAAAAAAGTATACTACCGTATGCGTGACATTAAATGAATAGAAAAAAAATACATGGACAAATGTTCTCAAAAACAATTTTTTTTATTCAAAGCTGTAAAAACTTATATAAAATACATAAAAGTTTAGTCATGATAAATCATATATGCATTAGAAGTAATTTGCAATAAAATATAAAATTTCTTTTTTATATATACTAAAGCGAGAGTGATATTATAATATATAACGATACAAAATATATGTGAAATCATAGTATTTACGAAGAAAGTAAATCTCTCTCTCTCTCTCTCTCTCTCTCTATATATATATATATATATATATATATATGTAAACTTTTAATCATTAAATTGAGACCACAATGGATTGTAAAATCTAATAAACTATTTTTGACTTTAGTTCTTAATGCCACATCATAATTGGAGAGTGGAGAGTGGGGCTTTATAAAAGGCAATGTTTCCGAGTTTTGCTCACTCAACATCTTATCATGGACGTCCTAATCATTTATCAGTGACTTTGATTGTGTCCAACAACTAAAAGAGAATGCCATAGTCACATCCACGAATTTAGGCACTTAAACTTTCAGAGTGTCAAATGCACGAACTATACTGAATAATTTAATATGCGTTTAATGCTACATTCTACTTGTGCATTTATTGACACTTTATAGTCTCATGTAACAAAAGAAAAGTTAATTCCAGTAAAAAAAAAAGTTAATTACAATTATATTATTAAGTTTTAATTAACACTTTAGGCCTCAGACATTTTTACGTTTTAATTTAAAAATTTATTCATTAAACATTTAAATGATTAACAATTTATTATTATTATTATTATTATTATTATTATTTCTAAAAAATGATACAATTATATTCTCATTTATTCTTGACATTGTTAAAGAATTCTGATAAAAATAGTTAATACTAAATGCTTAAAGATTGATGCTATAAGTATGATTAGTAATTAAAAGCTATAATTAATAGAGACGCTTTTATTATCTTAAATTTTTATAAAAAATTTACTACTACTAGCTTTCTAAAAAAAAAAATAAAAAATACTATATATTTTTTAACAGTTAATAATTAATATTCACTCGTATGTCACAATTAATTGAGATATAGTGCAAAACAAGTCAATGTTAAACAAAGATAACCGTTGCCGAAGCTCTAACAAAATAGAAGGATATGAGTAAAATATCCTCCTTCTTTTTATTTTATTTATAAAATTTTTAAAATTATAAGTGATTGATTTTAAATATTTTTATCAATATAATAATATATGAATGAATAAAATTTTATATTGATAATATGTCAAAATTAATCTCAATTTAAATATATTGTGTCACGCAAATTATCAAAATCGTTTATCATTATGCAATATAAAATTATAAAGTTATGCCTAAAAGTTTTTAAATAACTTTTATTATCATTGTCGGCAAAATATTGGTTGAATTCGTGAGCAAATTTTGAATATTTTAAAAAAAGATTAATTTTAATATACTGTTAATGTAAAAGAGTTTTATATTATTATTTAATTATATACTTTTTATTTATTTAACTTTTAAGATAATAGTTGATTAAATCAAATATTTTTTTTGATATTATAATATATAATTAGATATTTATATAAAAAAATTTTATACTAATAATATGTTAAAATTAATTTATTTAAAAAGAAGAATGCAAGTTTAATTTTAAAGATACAACTCTTACAAAGAGACTATATAATTTTTATGCTCCCTAATACTAATTTTTTAAATAGTTGAAATGTATTGAACTTATAAAAATATTTCATGGTAAATAAATAAAAAAAAAAGACTTTCATCATCTTATTATTTTTTCTCCTTTGTCTATCAATTTTAGTTATACATATTATATAATATCTATTGTCAGTTATAGGAATGTCAAAATTCCCCATCAAATAGGAATCTTTCTGGGGATTACTCCATTTGGGATCTTAAATTTGGGAATTCTTCTTCCACGAGAATGAAAATGGGAGTAAAAATCCCTCCAAAATAAATTCAGGGATAGAGGTGGGGATCATCCTCTTCATCTTGCGGAGATCCCGTATGCATGAAATTATTAAAATACCCTTCACTTTTATTCACTATATTCATAGATATGTTATACTTTTATGGCATTACACATGATAGTTTAATGCAAAAATTAAAAAATTTACTTGAGACTACCCAAATTACCCATGGCCCAAACCAATTATCTCATCCCAACCCTAATTCTCTTTTCACTCTCAAATCTCTCAACTTTTAGGAAGCGACGCACCCAAGACAACTAGGAAGGAGACTGCAGAGCTGCTGTTCACCAATGACCACACCACCATCTACCTCACAGTCCCATTGTGCATCGCGTCTCTGTCTCCTCCAAAGCTCAACACCGTTGATAAATCTGTCCTCCACCACCGCGAGATAGCTTTGTCCTCCATCATCGTGCGATAGCTCCCTTGGACATCTGAGACTAGATCTGTGCTTATGGGGGTGTTGTCTCTTTTACTTCTCTGATGGCTTCTTCTGGTTGTTCAGCCTCTTCTATTTTCATACAAACATGTTATGTACAAACAAAAATTTGAGCTTCGGTTGTTGCTCAAATCATTCTTCTATATTTTCTTAAAATTTTTTTTATTTGAAATGGAGATACCCACAGGTATATTTGAGCTCTGATTGTTGTTCAAATAATTTTTTTATAATTTTTAAAATTTTTTCACTTTAAATGGGGATCCCCACAGAAATTTGTGAAGAAGCGAAAACGGGGATGATGGAAATAAACTCCCCATTGCGGGGATTGGGAAAAAAATATGTGAGGTGGCAAGAACGGAGAGCGGGTGACATTCGTTATGTCATAACATTACCTAAAAGAAATAGTACAATCTAATGTGTGTGAGAGCATGATCCTGCTGAGCGATGAGGCGTTTATTCGTGAGCGCAAGGAAGAAAATCTCAGCACGTCGTACCTTCAATCTTCATCTGCCACGCACCAATTTCAAACTGCGCGCAAGCCACTGATTCCCCAGTCGTCCCACTTAATCCATTTTCTTTCCTTAATTAACACACAAATTAACTCAACACCAATTCTTAGCATTCTTTAATCACTCTTTTTTTTGTTTTTTGGACTGGAGCATTCTTTAATAATTTATGGACCACCGGGCGAAGTAACCAAATAAAATAAAATAACCAAACAAGCCAAACGAAAAAAACGATTCTGTGTGTTGAGCTCTTGGAATTCAGTATTTCAATTGCGAATTGGAATTTGGCATAGCATATGATAAAAATAAATAAATAAAAAAAAATGTAAAATAAAAATGCTCCTCTAAGCTCATGCAATGTCTGTTTCCAAAACTGATCATTGGTTAAACTAATCCATAATCACTTAATCACTTCCTCTCTAATTTCTCTATCTTCCTTAATTATCCCCCAAACTATCGTCACACGCACGTACGCACTGTCGCAGTTCTCTCTCTCACGCTCGCTCTATCTCTGCCATTCCTTTCATCGCCGGAACTCATCTCCGACCGATCAACTCGCCGGCATTTCGGCGATCCCTCCGCCACATCGATCCCCACCGTTTTCCGCCACTCTGCATCACTAGGTTCTCTTCCATTTTTCCCGTTTTATCAGATCCGACGTCGTTTCGGTTGTGATGCGAAAATCCTGGGAGCACAAGAAGAAACGTTCATGGATTAGGAAGAAGATCCTACAACCGTGTTCGCATGCCTCCACTCACTTCACTCTTCCCCAATCCAATCGCCACCACCGCAACCTCCTCCTGACATCGCTTCTCAGCAGAACACCTTAGGGTTAGGGTTTCCATTTATTTTCTGGGAAAATGTTCAAGAGAATCATGAAGGGAGGGCCGAAGAAGCCCTCCAAACCCGACAACGATTACGGTCCTCCCGGCGGCAACAACAATCCGCCGTCAAACGCAGCCGGCGTCGTCGTCAACCACGTCTCGCGCGGCGGAGCAGCCGCGGCAGCGCCGGCGGCGGCGATGCCTCCTCCCTCCGGCGCAATCGAATTGGTCCCTCCGTTCCGCGACGTGCCGGTCTCCGAGCGACAGAACCTGTTCCTCCGGAAGCTCCAGATTTGCTGCTACGTGCTGGACTTCTCCGACACGCTGAAGAACGTTCGGGAGAAGGAGATCAAGCGGCAAACGCTGATGGAGCTCGTGGATTTCATCCAATCGGGTTCCGGGAAGATCACGGAGAATTGCCAGGAGGAGATGATAAGGATGATTTCGGTTAATATTTTCCGGTGCCTGCCGCCGGCGTCGCACGAGAACACCGGCCAGGAGACCACCGATCCGGAGGAGGAGGAGCCGTGCTTGGAGCCGGCGTGGCCGCATTTGCAGCTCGTCTACGAGCTTCTCCTTCGGTACGTGGTTTCTTCTGATACTGATACCAAGGTTGCGAAACGGTATATTGATCATTCTTTCGTGCTCAAGTTGCTTGATTTGTTTGATTCTGAGGACCCCAGAGAGCGTGAGTATTTGAAAACAATATTGCACCGTATATATGGGAAATTCATGGTTCATAGGCCGTTTATTAGAAAGGCTATTAACAACATTTTTTATCGGTTTATATATGAGACGGAGAGGCATAGTGGTATTGGGGAGCTTCTGGAGATTCTTGGCAGCATCATTAATGGGTTTGCATTGCCCATGAAGGAGGAGCACAAGTTGTTCCTTGTGAGGGCGCTTTTGCCCCTGCATAAGCCTAAGCCTATTGCTATGTACCATCAGCAGTTGTCGTACTGTATCTCACAGTTTGTTGAGAAGGATTACAAGCTCGCCGATACGGTTATTAGGAGCTTGTTGAAGTACTGGCCTGTCACCAATTGCCAGAAGGAGGTTCTCTTCCTTGGGGAACTGGAGGAGGTGTTGGAGGCCACACAGGCTGCCGAGTTCCAACGCTGCATGGTTCCTCTTTTTGGACAGATTGCCCGCTGTCTCAATAGTTCTCACTTTCAGGTTTGTGGAAAACTGTTTTTCATCATGCGAGATTAAGTCGTTACAAAATTTTTACCTTTTTCCCTTCCGTAGGGTTATAATAAATATGCAATGCTTCTTGTTGAACTGCTTGTTTCTTTGTGAAGATACATCTAAACTAGGTCCATATGTGGTGTAATTAGCTAAGGGTAACATAAGTTTCAGCTGCATAATTAGTAAACTTTAACTGACGGTCATATCCTTTTAGTTTCAAACTCTTGTGATTGCATCGAATTCCATTTCTTTCCTGTTGCAGATAGTTCTTAAGTTGTAGTGATGCAACTTAATGATCTGTTGTTTGATGTGGGAAAGCTGTAAAAATTATATTATGTCGTTATCTATCAACATGGGAAGACACCTTATGTTATGTCTGACTTATTTGGCTTCAACCCTAAAACACAGAAATGAAAACATAGATATTCACGTACACATGCTTTTTGCATGTCCACGGATTTTATATTCATTTTTGTTCCTCTTTGGCTTTAAAGCTGAATGTTGAACTGGCAAACTTGACCAGAATTGAAATTCAACTGATGACTGTTAGCTGACATCTTACTTTACGAATTTGTAAGTGTATATTGATTTAATGATGAATGGATTATGTTTGTGATTGTATTGTAAACTTTCTGTTTAGTAACTGTTAGAGGGTAGTTTGTGGTTTGACTTCTGCACTGTTTAAGAAATCTCTGAGTTATAGCTTTGTTTCTTTCTTTATTACACAGTTATTGTTATTAGTATTATTATTATTATTTGGTGAGGTTCATGTAATGATATTTTAAGAATAGCAGTAAAGTTGAATGTTGGAGTTGAATTTCTGCTGGTTATTGTTTTTGAGGTCCACTGTGCTTACCCTTCTGATTTATTAGGCCGCATGCAATGCCTGTCCTGATTTAGTAAATTGAGTATATCCTCCTGTAATTTGACACGCTGTTTGCTGTGTGCCACCTAACATTCCATATCAGGGGTTGACTTTGATGAATGGGAGTCATGTGCAAGTCATATGACTGATGGGCCGGGGGAAAATAACAAAAACTCATAATGAACTTGTTTTCGGGGAAGTTATCATGGGCTTCCCTAATGCATTATTGTTTAAGATCTCTAATTTTCCCTTAAGGAAAGAGAAATAGGGAATATTTCAATGGGGATTCTCTATCATAAGCTGACTAGCACACCTAATATCTTCCTCTCTATGAAAAACTCGCCCATAAAATGCCTACACAAACTACTAAACTGTATATTCCTTTCAATTTTAGAAAGCTTGCTGTATGATGATATGGCTGAGCTTTTAATATATTAGAATCTTAATCTAATGATTGCTGGTTTGGCATATCCAAATATGTTTGTTTTCAGTGTTACGGATTGGTTGGTGGTTACGAATAGTCATTTTCTTCACTACTACTCCCTGTATCAGGTTTTCTTTAAGCATCTGTGCAGGGGTGAACAGAGAGTGTACCTACCAGCTGGTTTTGATCTAACATTAATTATGTCTCTTGTTGGATATATCTTAAACTGAGTGATTGGCCACCCCTAATTGATTTTCATAGTCGCTGTTGCTGTTACTTTTCTTTGTTGTTATTATTACTACTACTTTGTAATAGAAAGAGGAAATTTGGATGAAATAAAATCAAATTAAAATTGGTTTTTCTCACAACTGGTTTTGGGCCAAAATTGGTTTAGATAAATCAGCTAGTTACCAAACAAATTTCGTCCAAAACCCGACCCTGTTGTACCTAGATACCTAGTATTTCTGTTTTGCTAAACACCCCCTAAGAGTGTGTTTGGTTTGTCTTCTTGTTCTCCTTTAGTTTTCATCATTTCCTTCACAAAATTTTCAAAACAAGAAACTGAACGAAAATAAGGCGGCATTTTTGTAGTTTTACTGAAATCATATCAATGGAAAATGAAAATAAGAAATGAACCAAACACACTCTTAAAGTGCAAAATCCTATAAAAACCAAGAGAACATAAACTAACCAAACCTCACCAGTCTCTTTACATGTCTAACACACAAGCCCCTTTGTACCTGTTTTGAAAATGAGCGAGGAAATGGAAATAGGATTTACACAAGTACTCTGCCGAGGAATCCAGAATCCAAATCCTGCCTAGACCTTAAATATTTCAACGTGTGCATCAAGTGAAAATTTCCTTTTCATTAAACTGGTACTCTTTGTTAGATTGCAAAATGTCAGCACAATGCTCAGAAGAAAAAAATTTATTGAACAGTATCTCTTTGGATATGGCTTCCATGGCATTTTGGTACTGCTGCTTGGCAGTAATCAATGTTGCCAGAAAGTTTGTGGAGAGCTACGAGGTGTTTATCATCAAAAAGTTTTATGTAGTTCCCTTCAATGCTCTTTTTTCCTTCTTGGGCACAAAAAGTTAGGTGGTAAGTGATGCTTTGTACAATTGAAGAGAGAGAGAGGGAGAGAGAAATACTTGCATGGTCCGGGAGCACAGCCACGTGGTGCTCCCGGACAATGCAAGTATTTCTCGGGAGGGAGAATGTCTTGACCACAAACTCAACTAGTGCTTGTGGAATTGAAAGTAGCGTGCATTTTCTGTGATATGTTTTTCTCTGCTAATGGATATCCAAGGTGATTTTTGTTTAATTCTTTCAATATGGTGCTTTTTTCCTTCCCTGATCTGCTGTCAATACTGTCTTAGTCATTACAGGATCGATGATTTTTTCTTCCAAAACAAACATTATATTATATTTCGTGGTCTATTGATATAATTAGATTTAAATTATCCCTTCAGAAGTCTTTGCTTAGGCACACTTGCATTGCAGGTTGCAGAACGGGCCCTCTTTCTGTGGAATAATGAGCACATTGTCAGCTTAATTGCCCAAAACAGGACTGTAATATTACCCATAATATTTGAAGCATTGGAGAAAAACATCCAGAGTCATTGGAACCAGGCAGTTCATGGGCTGACTGTGAATGTTCGGAAAATGTTTGTGGAAATGGATGCTGAATTGTTTGAAGAGTGCCAGAGGCAGTATGCAGAGAGAGAGGCTAAAGCCAAAGAGGTTGAACAGCAGCGGGAATTGAATTGGAAGAGACTGGCAGAGGCCGCCGCACAGAACGGCCCGGATATGGTCATAGTTTAGCCAAATTTACTTGACTGCTTTAACTGGGAGTGTGAATTGGATAGGTGAAGGATTGTGAATGTGCTCTTCCCCATTTTGGTGCCATTATTTATTGGTTTCTTTCTGTTCCCCATTATTTTTTTTTTCTCCTTTTCATTTTCTCAGTTGGATAATCATCAAGTTGAAGAAAGCAGTGATTAATGTAACTTAAAAAAATATATTGGAAGTTGTTAGCAATGTCTGCAGATCAAGAATATTTTGTGAGATACTTACTTGTATTTTTTACCCCTTACAGAGAAATATGGAAATTTTCTTTTCCTCGTGGAAACAAAATGGTACCTTTTTGTTGGTGCTGGATTTCGACTTCATTAGAGGCATATTGCAGCAAAACCAACAAATAAGGTCCTTCAAAGATAAGATTATTTGTGAAAGATGATGGGCTGAATATTAGCATAGCCGATTTCACAACTTGAAGTGCAATGATGCGTTCACAGAATTTTGACACAAAATCACAAATGTTATAATGGATGTTCATAAAAATGTTAGCATTGTTTATCTGAAAAAGAATAATTTTCGGCCACACTATGACTCGGGCTGTTTTGATTGTCTATCCAAAAACTCTCCATTTATCTTTTTTCCTTAGTAGAATATATAAATAATTTTGTTATATACTATATAAGAGATTAATTTTTATATATTAATAATATAAAATTGTTTTGTCTTATCAATCAATAAAAATTTAAAAAAGTGCCATTGACGGTTTTTTTTTTTGTCAAAAAATGATAATGAATTAAATAAATGAATAAGAGTAATTGAACTGCAATTTTAAAAAGAGGATCAAATTTTAATTTTAGAAAAAGGCAATTGTTAAGAAGATTTTTCTTGTGATGACAGTGTTCGAAATTTAATCTCATAATACCATCTGCAAGGATATTTTTAATGAATGGGAAAAACCAGAATTGTGAGACATCTACGATAATGAAGTACGTATGCCCAACATCACTGATATGATTTTCACTTGATAATTTTCATCACTTTCGATAGGAAGAATCAAGACACTACTGAAAAACTTTCAGTATTTTATTTTAAAATGATTAAAATAAATAGTAAATACGATCTTTATTCTTTAATTTATGTCCTTAAATAAACGTTAATAAAATCCCTTCTCTGGAATCATAATTACTAGTTGACGAAACGACATGCCGTATATTTGGTTCGGCCAAGCTAGATGGAAGAGAAAAGAACCTTGGAGTGAAGAGGGGAAAAACATCCAATATTTGTGTCCAATAGAGTTTCATTTCTGCCTCTATCTATCTATTTATCATCTGTGTCTCCGACTGTGGGGCGTGCAGCGTATAAGAAGAGCAGCTATACAAGAAGAGATTAGATTAGATTACAAAACCCGAAAGTGATAATAAGAATTAATAATAATAATGTCGAAAAAGGGAGGAGGAGGAGGAGGAGGAGGAGGAGGAGCTGGTGCTTCGTTTCAAAAGGACGTGCCATGGAGAGCTTCACCTTCCTCGGTGAGGACAGTTCCCAAAATTCACCACTCTCCAATTCTCCGCGTTTCCCAGACACCCTTTTCCGATTATGCCCTCTTCGTCATGAAGGTGAGGTCCTCCCTTCCTTTCCCCTCTTTTTCTTCCATGCTTTTGTTGCTTCCTCTATCTACTACTTCATTAGCCAAGTTGCTTCTTTATTTTTTATTTTTTATTTTTTTTTGGGATTCGGATTGTGCAGCAACCCGACCCGATAGGAAGTGGGTTGGGTGAAGAGGCCATAGTGGAAGCAGCTGGTCCTGACTGCATCGTACCAGGCCAGATAATGCCCGTCAAACTCCTTGGTGTCAAGGTGCTCTGCCCCCCTCCCTGTTCCTTCTTTCAAATTTTACTATCACTTATTAGAAAACCAAAAGCATTAAAAAAAAAAAAAAACTGCCTTTTGGGTTCTGGTAATTTTGAATGCTTCCTTTCATTTGAGACCTTCTGCTTGAGTAATTAGGAACTAGGATATGAAGAAGATTTTAAGCTGATTGACTGTTTAGGAGGATTTAACATTACTCCTTTTTTAAAGGATTAAGAAGGACATTACAATCTTTCGATGAACTAAAGAACACTTGGTGTCCTCTGTGCAATTGAATTTTTCAATTTTGTGTGATTGGTGTTGTTGCTTTGATAGCCTGCCACTGTATTTTATGTTGATTGATGAGTAATAATGCTAGAAAACGCGAGTGGTTGAACTTCATGGTTCCTTGCATTGAGAAGGAAAAAAAGAAAATAAAAAAAGAACATCTTGATTGCAAAAAGGAAGTCCAGTTGTGCATTTTAAACTAATTATTCTCTGAATATCAAAGGGAACCTTGATTGCTCATGCCATCAAGCATTATGTAGGGCTAGGACATCTTAAATATTTTGCCAAATCTTAATCTAGTCCTGTTTTTTGGTACAAATTGGCATCGTAATTGATAATTATTTTTGAAAAAATATCTTTAAATGGCAATTCATCTCCCATCCTAATTTCTTCTGCACTCAATTCTGACTTCCTGTCTATTAAAAGCTCTCCATTAGTAACATGAAGAGCAGGAAATGAGTCCTCCTGTTTCAAATCTGTCTTTCAAACCCAAATGCTTCTCTTTTGTTTCTTCTGAAACAACCAAGTCTCATGAACATCGATTTTAAAAAACAATGTACTATGGAGTATTTGGCTGGTCAGAACTATTATTCTTTGCCTACATGCTAAGCCTATTGCCAACATTTTATTTTATTCAAAACACTGTTGTAACTTGACTTGATTAGCTTGAATTGAATTTGACATTTTAACTGGTATTGGCTTTAGATAGTACATGCACTCTCCTGTTGATGCCATTTAGCCTTTTGTAATCTGCGTTTTTACCGATCATTTGTTCTTTAAGGCTATTGTATGTTAGAATATTTGTTAGTAAGTTAGGTTAATTTTAATTTCAACCGTTCAAAGTTTTCTTGCTATCTTAAACCTTGCATGCATGCCAAATGGGCAAGATTTAAGGACCTTTGTCCTGTTTTGTATTCAGAAGGTTGCTATGTTCATTAATGTCAAGTTTTCTTTCTTCTCTTATCATTTGTTTTCATGTTTTCCCCTTGAAGTTTATTCTCTAATATTTATCTTTCTCCTTTTGTGTAATGCTTGTTAGGAAGATTATGATTTTGCAAAGAGATGCAGTTTTATTTTTTCTTTTTGGCTCCTGTTTGGACAGGTCTGGCCTATCCATGTTGACTTCAAATTTTTGGAACCCATTGGGCGAGAACTTAAGATGCTTGGAAAGGTGAGTCCTTTTTATATTTTCTATGCATGCGAGGGGTAAAAATTGACACTTCTCGAATTTGAACTTAATGAGTTCCATACATTTGATATTGATGAATTGTGGAATAGAATACAGATTTACTTACATATTTTTTTGTTGCTTAATCCTAACTTCAAATCCAATATATTCATACCTCAACTTGCAAATAATCAGGATCAAAGCAATATGCTAGGGTCCTTATGCTTCTGAAAATTGAGATGATAATAATTTGCATTGCACCATGTGATAGCAACTACTTTATCAAATAATTGGGCTGAAAGATATCTATGTGCTGTGTATCATACAAATGCTACCTTCTTGTCAGAAAGAACTACAGCAATTTAGTGAATTGAACTCTAAAGTTCAGTGTTGCTATAAAGCATGATGCTGTTATTGGTTAGCCTTGACTGTCTTTGTACTGTAGTATTGTGCAGACATTGCCGGATGCTTTGCTCATAAACACATGCTTTTATGTTAACAATTTTTTTTTTTCTACAATGCCTTTTTCCTGGAAATGCCTATTATTAGTTCCAATGCATCTGCGGTACTTCTGTTGAACTAATTGAACCACAAAACGTATAAATCATCTCTAGACTTTAGTATCACTGTTGCTTATGCTTGGATTTATTTATCTTGCCTGGTTGCTTGTATTGCTTACTTATAACTTGCCAATCAAGACATGCAATTCTAAATATGCAATGAACTGTCTGTATTAATGTAGTTGTTCTTCTGCGTGCAGTTCATGGATGATGCAGTTGAACTTATGAACAAATCATTCATTGATCGTTGATAGCATGGCCTGTGTTTGCGAAAAGACGAAGCATCTGCAATTTGAATTTTGAAGGGAACAGAAGCATAGGCAAGCTGGGTGATTCTATATAGCACTTGGCTCATTTTGTTCTTTTGTCTTTCTTACGTTTTCCCTAGAGTGCAAACTAAGATATTATTACTTAGAAAGAGAAGCGTAACATAGTTTGAACTCTATGCGGCTGTTGGAATGCACTTCTATTCTGCACTGCCTTTCCTTTTCATCCAAGTCCAATTTGATATGCGCTTTCAATTCCAAATAAGATGAAATCATGAGGTATTTCTTCTTGCATCCTAGTCTTGCGCCACTTCCCCAATTTTCATATAGAATTTGCTCATACACCAAACCGCCATTAATTTCATTATGATGAACTTTCATTGCCGATGGAATTTGCAAAGTTTGAGCAATTTGGCTATTGAGGAAGTCAACTAAGCAAATCAAAACAGAGTTTATAGGTGAAGAGGAGGAAGAAGAGTATATACAGTCTTAATGGTGCCTGATCCTCTAGACTTTAGGAGCAGCCACTTTTCATTCCAATGAAAGATAAGGAAATTAACAGCGTCACAATACATTGAAGACGCTTGATTCATGAATTGTTATAGAATAACCGTTAATGGTATTGTATAAGACAACATGAACAACAACAGAAATGATGACACAAGAGTGAAAGTAGGGGAAGGTGGCAGCACCACCCTTTTACTCCGGGACATGTCGTCCGTGTATTCCGGCACTAACCCTGAAATGTCATCACCCTCGCCGTCGGGTCCTCTGCTCCACATTCCCAGGTTGTTGTCCCTGTTCATTCGTCACCCATTTACACATTTCAATTTCAATGATAATGAAAAAAGAAAACCAAAGGAGATGGAAGCATATATTTAGGCATATCACTTATCAAGCAAGAAGATAATTAGCAGGAATTATTTTATTAGATAAAAAGTTTAGGGGAGGGACACTATCTTTATTTCAAGGCTTCAAACCTTAACAAAGATTTATAGCGGAACCAAATTAACCTAAGGATGGAGATTCTTTTATTCAAATCCAAGTCAAGCAATTACGTGTCATACATATGCATGCTCATTTAATGATTAAGAATGATTATTGTATGCAGGTACATATATCTTGTAAAATTCTAAAGCATTGATTTTTCAATCAACCACTATTAGTTGTTCGCGTATACTATCAAAAGTGTAAAATGCATTTGGAGGAGCCAAATTCATACACACAAGTATGATTTAGTGATCGAAGTTTATTTCAAGGCACTAGCCTACGTCTTTGTTCAGATATATGTTTTTGAACTTATGATTTAGACGCTATTTTAGACACCTAAGATTCAATGCATAAATAACTGATGATTTCAGTTATATCATATTTATGATAAATGCGGTGGATATAATTAGGTAACTAATAATAGATGTGTAATCCTTTAATGGAAATCACGGACAAAATTATTGAAATCCCAACAGTATCACAAAATTAATGTTAAAAAAATACTTACTTGGCAACGCCTAGAACGCCAGAGGACATGGTGAGCTGAGCAATGCGATCAGCAGACTTAGGCTCAACACTGTAAGCCTTCTCGTACTTAACCTCAACACCTTGCCCGGAAGCGACGAAGAAGGCCCCATTGACCATGATATCCCCCTCGGAGCGCCAGTTCCAGCCCTTCCACTTGCCCTCGGCGGTTTCCACCCTCTTGGTGACCTCCTTGGCAAAGGGGTTGGGCGGCGCAGTGTATCGGTTCCCCTGGCTGTTAATGGTGGGCTCCCCGCTCCCTCCGATGGCGTACATCTCCCACTGGGTGAAGTCGTTGTTGACGACATGGATGTAGCCCCTGCGGCAGCGGGGCATGCGCTGGACGAGCTTCTGGCCGAAGTGGTTGAAGGCGATGGTGACCTGCATGCCGGAGTCCGGGAGGTAGTCGTCGCTGTGGCCGAGGAGCATGACCTCGTTGTGGTGGGAGAAGTAGTTGTTGGAGATGGTGATGCCCGTGGAGCCCATCACGGCGTCGATGAGCCCGTCCTTGCACCGGGACAGGGTGCAGTGGTCGATCCATAAGTCCTTCGAACCGAAGATGGAGATGCCGTCCCCGTCCGACAGCGTGCGGTAGCCGTAGTGATCAGGGCTTGAACGCACGTTTGTGTTCCCTGCAATTTCCCACGCAGCCCCCCCACCCCGTTAGTATTATTCTTGCATTGCGCTAGTCTCTCTACACAATCATTACATATATATATACGTATATATACTCCTCTAGGATGTGATGTGATTCATCTGATGCATTTGTGTTGTGTGATGTGATCTGTAGTGAAGTGAACAATTTCAATGGGAAAATGATTTTTGAACCCGAAATGTATAGAGTATTACATGAGAGTTGAGACATTGTATATTGTCGTGAGTGTTAAGTATGTAAGTTGAGAATGGATTCTAATTTTTCTCTCAATTAATGTCAAAGAAATACCTCATAATATCTCAAAAAATACAAATAATATTACTTTACATATATATTGTGATAAGATATGTAGATTGTGTGCTTATATAAGAGAGACATTGTATTTGATATCAAAATCTGGTGTACAAATAGCAAAATCTGATGTACATTTCAATCTTGTATTTTGTAGTAGCTCTCTTTAATTGATTAATTTTCTTCTGTTGATGGAGGTCACTTGTATTCAGTTAAGAATGCTAGGTGACTTGGAGAGATTAATTGCATAAAACTAGTGTAACTAGGTTGGTATACTATGTCAATAAAGTAAAACATTGCTTTTTATCAAACAAATATTTATTAATGTATGGATAACGTGTGGATACTTTATTGGCTTAGTTCAGTCAAATAAGTTATACTAGATTTGTAACAGAATCTTCATATCCAGGTGAATATTTAAAATACTAATTATACATAATAAAATTGATATAGTATGACTATATAAAATATCAAGGTAGTGGGATCCATCATATTTTCTCTCTCAACACTTACTAATTTATTTCTTTCTCTCGTTCAGTATGTCATCGCTCTATATCAACATGTTATGTTTAAATACTATTTCTCAACATTAATAGAGAATTTCTGAAGTATGATAGGAGTATGTCCATATCAATGTTTATCATCTTCAAGCCATTATTAGGTATATCATCAATGTTAATACCATCTCTCAAAAAAAAGCGGTATTTTAGGTGGCTTAGAGTGATGCAGTAAACATTTTTTTGCAGCAAGTTACTATAAATGCACACAAAGATAACTTACCTAACTCTTCACATAAAAAGAAATACGTGGTTGAGAAATTTTTGTCCAAAATTTCTCACAAAATCTTAATTTTTTTCCACTCACTTGTTCATTCTTTATGGGAGTATAAGTATAGGCATTTAACATCTTTACAGTAACACAAAGCATTTAATACATATAATATTATTAAGAAGATTATTGTCAAGATATATAAGCAACTAAAACGGTGCAGGTGTAAAAAAATAAAAATCTACTGAAAATGCATTTTGGTTCTTCAAACCAAAACTGTCTCCTAACCTTCCAGTGTGTCATTCAAACTAAACCTTAGCTGGCACAATCCTAGTCAATTAATAATAACAACATATCCTTAAAGCGACAACGAGCATTAATGAAGAAGGCTTATCTTACCCGAGGGATGACAATGGTGGATGTGAATGTTGTGTATGATAACATTGCTTATATACTGCAGAGTAATGCACCCTCCTCCCACGATGTGCACATCAGCCCCACGCCCATCAAGGGTCTTGTAGCTGTTAAATATCAGCTCCTGAGACAGCTTAATCATCATGTTACTCGGGAACACGATCCACAGTGGCTCATTCTGAATCACCGCATATCTCAAGGTCCCCGGTTTTGGGTTAACAGCATCATCATCTGAGGAATCAGTGACAATGTAGAACTCACCACCCTTACCACCCTTTGCATATTGGCCAAAACCAATGGCGCAATCAGCTAGCCTCTGGCGATTGTTGGGCCAATCAGGGTCACATTTCCAGCAATCGTCAATGGGGTTCCCTGTTAGGCACGAGGACTCGTCTTTCAGTGACAGTGACAGTGATAGCATTTCCCTTCTTGCAATTGAAGCATTAACCTTCCTACACAAGAAAAATGGGGTGAATCCTAAGGCACATGAAAAGCTGGAAAAAGAGAAATGGAGTATGACCCCATGATAATAACACTTAGATCTATGGTTTAGCCTTAAAATTCATGTAATGTAGGAAACTACATTGAGGTGTAGGGTCAAGTTTAGCATGAAAGACATGAGGAACAGGGGAAAACAGAGTGTGAAACAGAGTACCTATGAACTTCGTGGGCAACAGCTTCGGGGTCAGGGTGTTGGCCCGGAAGAGTTAGGTTCAGCATTGCTGTTCCAAGTGGTAAAATGGAACCCAGAAAGGAGATTAGCAAAATGCAGGTTGTTTGAAGCATCTTTGAGGAGCAAGAAGGTTGCTGAGTGTTGAGTTCTTACAGCGCGATGGCTAACTGATTCTCCAGAAGTGTTAGCTAGTGTTGAGTAGGGTGCATTAATAAGCAGAGAAAATCAGTGATTCACAATAATAAAAACGAACGAGTTTGAGTGTGAACAGAACCATGGGATAGTCTTTTTGTATCGTATCGTAGAATTAATATATAATAGTAGTATTAATATATAATACATTACCACTAAATTAAACTGAATTAAGTATAAGAGGCTATATTTATTACAATAAATGAGTCCAATATTAAATTAAATTTATTGAATTTTTAAGGCGATGCTAGTTAAACAAAACTAACAATGTACATAAATGACGGGATAGATTATTCCGTGGAGTCCTAATTAAGATAATAATAATGTCAATATGCTTATCATATTTACCATTTTCGGTGCACATTAATAATGATTTTGTTGGGTAGTAATTGTAGTTATTTAGAATAAGTTCAATGATGGAAAAAGGATAAAGAGGAGAAGAGGAAGAGAAAGGTTTTTTTGTCAAGGAATCCCGCTGTGCTCGAGGAAATGGTCTCTTGAATTTTGTTTGCGGGACAGACAGACACCGTCACTGTTCGAGAAGAGGTTATGTAATTACACCACTGACCCTAGTCATCATTGAATACTACCAAACATCATATGGTGCAGTTAATTCTGTCCAATAAGGTGAATTCATGGAATGAAAGAAGGAAACTATGACTCAAGAGTCAAGAGGCGAAGGGTAGGTAGGCGCAAAGAACGTTCTTGCAGTCGATGAATTAGCCTTTTGACTTTTTGGACCTACACCTACGCATTAGCACTAATCGCGACATTTTTGGCATGACCAAAGTTCAAAACTATTATAAACAAACAAACAAACAAACAAAATGCAAAGCTACAAGAAAGCACAGCCACGACTAACGAGTGACATTCACATAACATCATTCAAAGAAATACATGAATACATATGATTTAAACAGGGATTTATTAGCAAAGTTTTCTTAAAATTTATGAAACCTAATTTGTTAGTTGAAAAATTCTCATTTTTCAAAAAAATAATAATACTTTCTTTTTATTAATTATATTTATCTTTTTTATATGACTTCTTTTTTCATATAATTAAAAACCAAGAATGAAAAAAAATCCTCTCTTCTGTCTATACTCGTATATTTCTTAACCTTACACTTAGCTGCATGAGAGATTTTTTTTCTTCTTTTATAAATAAGCAATGGAAATACATTATAAAGAAATTTTAGAATTAAGAAATGCGGAAAAATATTTGCACCTGCTATAAACAATTTTGATTTCACTTATAACGAATCATATTTTCTTCATTACAACAGATTTAATCACAATGCCAGATTTGATTAAAAAAAAAAAGATTAATCACAATGATTGCTCGTTTGAAAAAGTAAAAACCAAAAACATAGCCATAGGTAATTAACTATACCTTCATTTTTTGACGAAAGTCTTTCCTTCAATATAATGTTATAATTTTCGCCACGTTCAATAGGTAGCTTCACTTGAATTCCAAATTATTGTTGTTCTTGTAAATCTACTTGGCCATTGGCATTCTGCTATATTATCCTTAAGTGAAAAACCAAAAAAGGAATAGTATATAGGAAAATAGGTATATCATGAATCATAATCATATGTATTCGGCATTATGCTTCAACTTTGTGCATATCGATAACGTAATTTACGGAGCTCTATACTTTATGATAATTATTAAGCCACGACGCATGGAACTAAGAGAAAAACTTTTGCCCTTTAATTTTCACGTTTAGCTTCTTCGATCAACCCTTTGTTCAGATTGGCACCTCAAAATCAAATAGCAACTTCCTATTTTGATCCTTTTCAAATAAAGTTCAACTGCGTAAATCGAAATGAACAGAAGCCTTACAAGTACTCGAAAATATAGATTTATTTCCCATTATTATGACCACGTATCATAATATTTACGAAAATACCATTGCACGGCCAACCTCTTCCCATATTACAGCATATGAAGACACTTAATTATAATTAGGAAAGAAATTTTAAAATTATACTATAGCGTCCGATGCAGAAGGAGAACAAGTGCTAGTGTTGGAAGAAACCACCGTTTAACATGTTCTAAATAAGCCCATTAGTGATTTTACCCAAAAAAAAATAAATGAAGATAGAGAAATATTATTCATAATCATAAAATAATGTCATTGTGAACATATAAGACCAACACATGGTTGATTAGAATAGTAGATACTTCTTTCTTTTAACTAGTGGTTTCGAGTTCAGGTTTTGAATATGGACTAACCAGTGTTAAGAGAGTCGTGTCTCCTATAAGATCTTCAATGCTCAAACACGATTGTCTCGATAGAAGGATACATGTAGTTTCAATTAAAAACATTGTGCACAAACAAGAGAAAAACATAAAAGTGATGGGTTTTTCACTTTTCTTTTTCAACAATTACCACTTATGTCTTTTTTCTCCTTGTATGTTTAAAATAAATTTACTTTATGAGTATAAATAATATTTTTTTTCATTATTATTATGGGTGTGTTTATTTGAGATTTTTTGGCAAAATTTTTTAAAAAAAAAAATCAATTTTTTATGTTTGAATGATTTTTTAAAAATAATTGAATTCTCAAAAAACTCTATTTTCAATTTTTTTGGATAAACTGAAAAGAGTAACTTATGAGAAAAATCAGTTTTTAATTTTTTAATTATATATAAAATTTAAATTTAAAAATTACATTTTGTAAAAGTTAAAACAAACACATTCTATGGCATATTATATGATAAAAAATTCTTAGATATTTTACTTTATATTATTTATCACTTGACATATTAACTTTGTAGACCATTATCATCTTTTAATTTACTTATATTTTTAATGTAATAACTAATATATTATCAAGGCCTTATATAATAAAACTTTTTCTAACTTTGAGAGTATTTAAAAAATTATTCTTGCATGATGGAGGGCGGAATTAGAAATGCAATATTGGGAAGGCCGAATGCTAATTCTATTTTCTTCAGGATGTTAAACATCAAATTGTATGAAGATTTAAAATATGTATATTGAAAACTTTCAATAAATATTAAAGGAGCACTGAAGTCTCTGCCCAACAAAATAAAAAAAGGTGAGCTGAAGTGCGTGGCTCCCAACTTCTTGCCTCATCCGCTTAGCAAAATCAACTGGGGAGGGCATGGCGCTACATTCAATCACTGCAAAACTGAGAGCGCTCATACTGTCTATTCAACCTTTTCTTTTCGTGAACACCGGGGCCCCATAACTAAAGAAAAAGGTCATAAGGCATCTGAAAAGGAAAACCATAACTGCAATATGCGAATCCATAAAATAAAGAGCAATCATACAGTTGCTTTTAAGGCATTGTGGGGACATCGTCTTTATTGAAATCAACCCACAATAGTTTTTTTTGGAAAAATTATATTTTCTCTTTTTAAATTATAGGTCGTATATATTTTAATTTTTAAATTTTAAAAATATATAAATTAATTTATTAAATTTCTGTGAACATATATTTTAATCAAAATAAATATATTATATTCTCTAAATTTTGAATCAGATATAAATCGATTTCTTAAAATTTTTTAAATATATAATTTAATATCTTAAATTTTTTTAAATATGTAATATTTTTATTAATAATTAATAAAAAAATCAATAATTGATCAATATATATTTTTGAAATTTATAAAGTAAAATACATATAATTTATAATTAAAAAAAGTAAAATGCAATTTTTCCTACTCCTCATGAACCGTCGTAGTTTTGAAGCATAAGTCAGTTTTTCATCCAAGTGTATACGCAAGTGTTTAGCATGTTTTGCAAGGGTCTCAGAAAGTTGCATGTTAGGAAGAGCATACGTCGCTGCAAACATTAGTTTAAAAAATAAAAAATGACAAATAACATTTATCTCGCTTGAGATATATTAAAATAATAGTCAACCCTATTCTTATGGTAAAATAATACTTCGCCCTATTTTAAATAGAGAAGCGATAGAAGAATTTATTTTTTATGGTATATCATACTGACTTATACTTTATTTATTATTAAATGGAATGTGAATCGACACAATATTCAATAAAAAATCAGTTGCTAGATATTTCTCTTTCAAACATGTCACTAACAGTGTTAACGTTAGGGGATATGGGTAGTGTGACTTCGTTTCTTGTGATATGGGAATTGCGGCATGATGCCAAAACCATCAAATTTGAGGCATCATAAGGGCACCGAATTTTGAGTTACCCTCTTCACCGTCAATAACTTCTATCACCACACAAATGCAATATCTCCTGAACTGCACCAAATTCCATAAAAAAATCCCACCTTTCCTCTCTTATTGCTGTTGCACTCACTCAGCTGATATAATCAATAATCCATTTCAGATCACCCTCACTTGGAGCAACCTTCATCTCAAATCGCTTCAAAAATGAAATTTGATTTCTAATCATCCTTACTTGATTTGATCTGCCGATGGCAGTGTAGTATTGGGATAAAAAAAAAAATTGGTTCAAAAAATAAAAAATATAAAAAAGAAAGAGAACAGACTACAAGAAGCATAAAAGTGGTTGCGGTTGATAAGGGATATTGATGTGGAAGGAAGGAGGTAATTTGTTCAGAGCATGTCTTGTGGTGAAGAACCCCACAAATTGCCATGGCTTTTTTTTGGGGGTATAGCTCGTTGGTGACAAACTAACTAAACCGTAGGAAAAGTTGCTATTGATATATCTCCCTATAATAGCAAGTTGAGTTCCAGAGAAGAAGAAGCCCACGTTCTATACATATTGGTGCCACTTGATCCCATCGTAGCAAGCCAATAAGCACAAGAATAACTTTATCTATTAGTGCACTCTGCCATCAAGGTGCAAATATCAACTCCACTCTAAATGATCTCCACCGCAGCCGGTGAGTCTGAGTTGCAAATGAGCTGCCGAACCCCATGATCCCATGCTATAGGTAGTCAATGTTTCAGAGCTTCTAACTCAGTATGCAAAACGATGTTGGAGAACAACACATTTGCGTCCAATATGGTCATTTCCCTTTGATGTTATCATTGGATGGCTATGAAAACCAAAATGGACGAGTTTGCCAAGTCCTTGGATTTTTGCTCACCAATCACCATCCTTAGCTTGCCTTCGAGTCTCTATTGTCACCTATGAAGGGCAGCACTTTGTCTCTTTGCCCCACCTTGAAACACCCAATCATCATTCCACTGCCTAGTTCCCTCTAGTAAGGGATGCAAAAACCAACCAAGTCGGCCACTTCCACTGCAACGCTCACAGACAAACACTATTTTTTTTAAAAAAAAAAAAATTAGGGTATGTGTAAAGGTTAAGTGAGAATATTCCGTTACGTTAGTGACATCTTAGAAATGGGGTGGAGTCATATTTTGCAATAAAAATGGGGCTAAAGTGTCGTTTCAACAAACTCTACCCAACAAAAATTATCTGCTGCACAATGTTCCATTCTATATATTCTTTTCGTATCCAACATGTAAAGTAGAAAACCTTCTCCATATTGTACCCCAGAAAAGAAAACCTTCTCCATATCTGCTGCTCTCTTTAAACTTTGTCGTAACTGAAATTTGTCCCACCTCACCTACTAAATTTCAAATGGATCTATTTGCTTCCATATTGTATATGACCAAAAATGGGGGATACCTATCTTTTGGCAATTGGGTAGCTAAAGAATCATATAAGACATGACCTTCTCAAACGAGCAGTACTCTTGCCTCTTCTTTTCGCGTTTTAAAAGATTTTGGCTAATTACATATATCAAAAACGTTTTTGTATTCACGACCAAAAAGAAAAAAGTTTTTTATACTTTTAGTATTTTGAATTTCAATTTATATTGTTTTGTGATCTATATTTTGGTTTAATCTCGATGATTGGGTACAGAGTATTTCACCTTTAAGAATTTGAGGTTCAAATCTTGTTTGGACAAAGCAAGATGATTTTGTTGATAATAAAGGATAATGTTGAAGGAGTGTTCGATCGCAAGTGGTGGATGCGACCGCAACCAGTGAATTTAATATTAAGACCATGCAAAGATCTAATGCTAATTAATGAGATTGATATACTATTTTTCATCGTGCATTGTCCAATTACTTGAAATGTCAATCTTGGTTTGATTCATTTTGGAAGCCTGAGAGGGAATATAGGATCTTGGTTCTTGATAGATAATTATTGAAATTGAAGCCATGGTGATAGGGTGAGGCGAACAGTTTGAGGCATCGAGCTTGGAACGCAATGGCACATGCAGCGCACTGCTATGCCACTATTATGTGCACCTTTTTGACTCTATTGCTGCCATATGGGCTCCACCACCTTGGCTGTGCCATGGCCTGCTACACCCAATTTCAGCCAGGTGGGTCTCCTCCGTTCCCTGGGTCAATATTTCATCCATAAATGACGTAATATAGTAGCCATATGGTTTCATTTCATGCGTGGTTCCATTCCCACTTGTCTTCCAGTTGGTTAGAGGGCTTCGCACTTTTTTTTTAAATAACTATTTTCAATAAAAAGAAAAAGTTTTCAACTGGTTAATTATTTCCGAAGTATGAAATTTCAAACGACTTAATCATATAAGTTCTTATATTGTGTTTGAAATTAATTCGTTTGAAATCTTTGAATCGGTAGGTGAAGTTATATGAATTACTTCTAATAGAGTAGAGTGAAAAAGAGAGACAAAATTTCTGTTAGTGATGTACCGAATTTGAATGCTTATTTTTCCTCGCTGTATTTATATACTAATTGCTGGACATCCAAACTGTTTTTCATAACTACTTCTAGAGGAGAATGATTTGTAAATCATGAAAAAGAATGAAGGCATTCATATATTTATTTGTCTTATATGTGCTTCCACTGGGGAAAACATATTATTTTACAAATGAATGAATTGAAAGCAAATATAGAACCATATCAAAATATAAAAAAATTATACAATTTAATTCTGAGGCCTTCTTTGCCTTAAGTGCATGACACCTGTGCGGGTCCACAAGTGTAGGATCCACTCCATTATCTCTTATCCAAGAAGCTCCCAGGATCAATATAGTTGTGCACTTGTGCTGCTTAGTATTTTTCCTTTGCCTTTGGGTCGTAGAGTTGAACCTCTCGCTCGTTAAGGTGCTGCACTGGCCTTGCATTCCTTTTTGCATACTGCGGGGGAGCACACAACAAAGATTAGGTGAACTTGATTTTTCAAGAAATAATTAAGAGGTTTTCATTTGTTAAATAATGGCTTCAGTTTTATCCCAGAAAAAGGCTTCATAGGACTGATTATATATAGACAATGATAATCTTAGCATTTATGGTTTCATTCAAAAATATGTTTCTAAAAGGTCCAAAGTTAAACTAATTATCATTTATTGTTGGTCTTAAAACGCTGTTGTTTTGATCATACTTATTGAATTCAAGTTTTGCATATTAAAAGAGTGTTTACATATGACATGAATTTGGATAATTTTTTGGTTTTCCACATGAACATATGGCATAGGATAAAAACACATAAAATGAAAGCGCCAAGGACTAAGCCAAATTGAGAGGTCAACAGTAATACATAAAATTCCTTAATTAAGAGTGAGGGCTACTTACATATTTAAGTACTGTTTCCTTCATCAAATTCACTTGTCCCCTTGAAACAGTTCTTATCTGAGGAGATCAATTGAAAGTTCATATTTTAAGAGATAATCACAGCAATGATGGCCAAGAAGATTCGAAGACAACAAAGTAATAGCTTTTTTTTTTTTTTTTTGGTAAACTTAAAAAATGAGAAAGATTAGTATATATGGGAAAAAAAAAAAGTATGACTATACCTTCTTATTAATGGTCCAAATGACACCTTCAGTGCAAGGTGGTGTAGTGAGTGATCCCATGTATCTGTAGTACATCTTGCCACCCATCTTGATTTCCAAGGGGTGAATCACTCCTATGCTTTTCTCTTCTTCCTCCTCTGGAATGTCCATCATGTATTTTCCCAACTGAAATGTATAAATATACATACAAGATTACATAGCTGCTTTTCTCTTTTGTTTCTTTATTATTTGTAATTGTTTAATTTGTCGTACCTTAGATAGAAATGGGTCAGGTGAACCATACTCGTACAGAAGACCAACGACCGCAGTCTTGTTTTTTCCATCTGGCTGTGGGCTAACATGAACCATGTGCAGCTCCAAGTCATACCTAATAATTCAAAGACCAAAATTTTAGCTTGCCATGAAATAATTAAGTGGAACTACGCTACTCTAGTTTGTCGTTCAAATATTATTTGAGGTAGTTGTACTATCTGGGTAAAATATGATCCTTCATTTATAATAAAAGCTTGCTTCTAAAATTTGAAAATAAAAATAAAGATCGCACAGTTTTGAATGTTTATATTTGATAAAAAAGAAAAAAGAAATGGTCGTGAGGAAGGCAAAACTAACCTCCGGCCATTGATGGTATGTTCGGAAGGCCAGTGCCAATGGGCTTGTTGGAGGAAGAAATGTGTTCCATTGATGTCTATATACCCAGCATCTCCTTCCCACTCGACCTGCAACCATTACATGTATATATATATTTATTTATAGATACAGGGATATTCATCTAAAGTTATATGACCGAGTCCAACCATTAATAACCATAGCCATTGTGCATGAATTAATTAGAAGAGTTAGATGTGATTGTAATAAACCATGCAGGTGCTTACCGCAATATCATGACCTCTGTTGAGGAGAATAGCATGTTGAGGCTTATAGTTCCTCTTAAGCTCCCATAACTTGGGGACCACTTTCACTCTGTGACTGGACAAATCAATAGGAGACTGCATGTCACCATTACAGCCTGCCCATTCTCCTTTGAGCTCACCCCAGTGTTCCGGCCCCTTTGCACTATGTTCGTTATACGAGTACTCTGTACAAATATATATTCTTTGTCAAATATATAAATATTAGTATGAGAAGGAAGGGGAATGTGGGTTGAGTAAAAATAAGCTAGGTTTATCTTCTTAGTTTTTGAACATCTCATCATGCATGAGTTTTTTAAAAGTAAGACATGACTATATATTAATTTTATCATTTTCTTTTATTATTAGACAAAGTTCAATGGGAGTATATAGGTTGCTCCATTTTAAAGTTACAAAAAAAAAAAATCAATTAATTTCAACTATAGTATTTGTGTAGATAACTAATTACTAATAAAAATCTGTAAGCAAGAGCCCAACCCAAGATTTTTATCATAGAATTCTGATATTTTGAGAGTAAATTTACTAAGCATAGCGTGAAGTTAAAAGCTTCAATACCTTGTGAAAGAATAAGCTTGAAAGCCTAATTAAATTGTATTGAATGAAGGTACATATATAGCATAGACAGGTTATATAAACTAATTGAACCTAACATACAAAAGTTTGAGCGAGAGATTATTGCAATACCAGGTTCTTCAAGAGCTCTAGTTAATGCCGAATAAAAAAAGATGGTTATTGATATTAGCAAAATTGCAATCGAGGTGTGGCTTTGACGCTTCATGTTTCAGATCAAAAGATTGGACCTTGAAAGTGTAATATCAGGTGCTAAGAGATTATTAGTTCCTGGATATGATGATGGAGAGATCCAGTGCATGTGCTAGGGTTTTTATAGATTGCCAAGGATTGAAGCGGTTGTGGATTTGGTCAGAAGAACATTATGGGGAAACTTTGTTTGAAGTTTTCTTTCTATGCATGCAACCAACATTTTATCTTCAATAAATTATTTTTCTTCCCATTTTTCAACTATTTATTCCCTTTCTTTCTGTGATTGTTTGTTGCGTATTGGATAGAAAACAGCATGAAATGGATTATTTTATTCAGTCAGAAGGTTAAAAACGAGTAGACCCAGTTCCATGTTTAACTATGGAAATATTGATATGATTTAAGTATACAAAAGAATGAAGAATAATCTTGAGAGGGTCTTGGCCTCTCAAGTAATTTCGAGTCAAGGGTTTTAATTTGTCTGTGTTTGTTTGTCCACTTGCCTCGTGTACATGGTCATAGTGATCTCCATAGAGCAGGTTGACAGTTTTGACTTTGATTTTCATAGCATACAACATTTTTCTGCAAAATAAAAAGATAAAAAATATATATTTAATTCTAAATAAAATTATTATACCTTATTGAAACGTCAATAACAACATGATCCAAAAATGTGTTCATTATTAAACCGATCAAGTATATACTTACATAAAATTAAACTTCAAATTAATAATAAAAAAAATTTAGAGCTATACACTAATTGTTGCTGGCGAAGCATATGCTTGAACTATTCAACAGCAAAGGTTAGGTAACGGAATATAGAATTAGGTTTGCGAACAAATTGCTGTAGAGGTCGTTAACACGAAGGCGTCAGATTGTTTAACTGGTGAATCAAACACGTCTTGACTAGTATGGATGCAGAGATTTGATTGACTATTTCATATAATTAACTTTATAACGAACCTCAATATGTATTAATTTGTCATTTGTAATTTGCAATTTGAATGGGACAACTCAACGGCCATGGCTCTAGTGGGAACATTACCATCTGGGGTAGAAATTATCCAACTTCCATCCGCAGACTCATTATTAATCACCTCCGCAAAAAGGGAAATTTTCTCTTGCGGCTAATGAGTCACGGACCCCAAGATCTACCATTTCCATCGCCATCCGAAGCTTTGAGAAAGTCTTGGCTCGTTTAATGAGATTACGTCACCTTTAAAGTCTTCACTTCTATTTATTTAAGTTTTTGTTTTCCCATGCTTATGTATCATCTATTTTTGTTGTAATGTAATAACAACGAATGAAAAGGTCCAAAAGTGTTAACCTCGTACATGATGAAAGGCATGGCCGTCCAGAATAGATGCGCGTATAGACTCACGTATGGTGGCTGCATACGGCAACAGTGGTATGACAGGAAGAAGAGCACCGACTCATTTATTGACCTAATTCAAGTGAACTTGCCAATGACCACCGATCGAGTCTAGAAGCTGATGGCAGCAATTCATTACTCGAACTATCAATGGAGATGCTTTTTTCTTTTTCTTTTTCTTCTTTTTTTTTTCTGGTTTAAGTTGAGCTAAGCTGGTGTTAGAACTAGCTTTTATTGAAACACAAAAACAAAAGTTATTCAGTCACCTTATGGAGAAATACTTGTATATGCTGCTTTTACCGGATAACCATCAAGTGATCTGCCGAAGAAATTACAGGGAGTAGTTCAGATAGCAAACTAAATTTTATATGCTATAGAGTATCTAGGACTAAAAACCTACCGGTAATTCTTTATGCTCATGGTTAACCAAACCTGAGAAGAATCTAGTCTCACACTGCTAGTGCCCTTATATATATTTTATCCCCTCCCAGATAAAATAGTAGATTTTCTTAGAAAATTTACAATCGCGATCAACACTACGTTGCTCATATTCGTATTTGTTATAATTAATGTAGCTCCAAGCCCTCGGCTTCTTATGCTTAAGCTTGTGCTGAGCGATTTTGCTGGGAATATATTTGCTTGCAAACTAAGACGACGAAAGTCGACCAAAAAGCCATGATTGTACGTTGCGTAGTGCTGTAGACAAGCCAAATCGATTCCAAACATTAATATTAAAGTGGAATATGAGGAAAAATGTTCCTATCTTAAATCCAAGAGCCCTGTTATTTGGTCTCCGCAAAGGGATATTCAATGGGGCATACACACTTAAGTATATAATAAACAACATATAGACATTATCTTTTTCTTGATTGAGTTAGAGTTAAGTAAATGAACAGTTTTGGACTTCAGTAAATCCCGCAATTAGTTATATGCAGATTGATAATTAAGGAAACCTTCTTTTACCGTTGGGTTTGATAGATTAGCTCCAAAAATTTGTGGGAAAATTGGACGCGGGGCCTCGTCAATAACGCCAATCATCAAAATCACACCTACTACACATTTCTAAGTTTCGAATGTTAGCTTGTATTTGGCAGATTTTCAATGATGTATCGTTGATGAACCAGCAAAGCCAGTAAGTCTTAAGTCATACCGTATCTTGACTTACACATGCTGTGGCAGCAGCCACCCCAACTTAGAATTCCATGCATCACATTGTCAAACACAACGGGTATCAGTTGCCACTCATCATTACTTGACAACTCATCGTCATTATTTCAGCAAAGTAGTCCCAATATTAAAATGATTTTTGGCTAGCACATGTTTTCAGCTTTCACTGTGTTTGCTAGTGAAGATTTCAACTTTCAACATACATTTCAATAGTTCCTCTCCAAGAAGTCTACATTCCTCTCAGACTATATATGATGAGAGGCTAGTTTATTGTGCATTGCAATTAGCATCTGTCCGAACGTTTAGCTTTACCATACCTAAGTCATTCTTAACATGAGATCTTAACGAAGTAATTGCATAATTGCATTTATTCCCACATAAACATAATAAAATTGATAGTCAACAACAGTTTCCTATAAGCATCTTGATGTTACATTGATAGTCAACAAAAGCTTCCTATAAGCGTCTTGATGTTGGAGACTTAATCGTCTCACTGTCTCTTCAATCCTGGATGAACATGAAGCAGGTGCAGCTTGCAACTGTCTTGTGTTGTAGGACTTGCACTTAAGGCAATTGAGTGCCACAATATGAAAAGTTACTTCAGATGTTTGCCCGCAGTCATTGCAAAAAATCCAAACCTTGCCAAACATAACAGACAGATTGAGGGTTTTGGAAGCTAACCACTGTTTTTGCTATACACAAAAATATTAGCAAACATTCACTTACCATCCTATTTCTATACATTTCAGGCATAGGTGTTGATGCAATCAGAAAAATTTTGAAGCAAATAGAGAAAAGTTATTAGTGCATAAAGGAGAATGCTCTTCTGATGACAATAATTACATAGGAATAACATAATTGTAAACCATGATAATTTAGGTCACTAGATTTTTACCCCATGAATGTAGTTACCTGCTCATCCAGTTTCTCCCACACACGCGACATATCACAAAAGGACTTTGAGCAAACAGGGCATGCATACCTACAAAGTGCAAATATTTTAATCAAGATACTTCTTAGACATGTACTGTCTCTGAAGAGCACAAAGTACTTTTTAG
This sequence comes from Pterocarpus santalinus, assembly GCA_031439595.1. Classification (NCBI taxonomy): domain Eukaryota; kingdom Viridiplantae; phylum Streptophyta; class Magnoliopsida; order Fabales; family Fabaceae; genus Pterocarpus; species Pterocarpus santalinus. The sequence goes on from CM062532.1 coordinate 70,135,701, forward strand.
TTGAGCAACTAACTGGAAATGCTGTTGCATTTCTTTCACACATTTGTACCCCAGAAAAGAAAACCTTCTCCATATCTGCTGCTCTCTTTAAACTTTGCCGTAACTGAAATTGTGTCCGACCTCACTTACTAAATTCCAAATGGATCTATTTGCTTCCATATTGTATATGACCAAAAATGGGGGGTACCTATCTTTTGGCAATTGGGTAGCTAAAGAATCAGATCAGAGATGACCTTCTCAAACGACCAGTACTCTTGCCTCTTCTTTTCGCGTTTTAAAAGATTTTGGCTAATTACATATATCAAAAACGTTTTTGTATTCACGACCAAAAAGAAAAATGTATTTTATACTTTTAGTATTTTGAATTTCAATTTATATTGTTTTGTGATATATATATTTTGGTTTAATCTCGATGATTGGGTACAGAGTATTTCACCTTTAAGAATTTGAGGTTCAAATCTTGTTTGGACAAAGCAAGATGATTTTGTTGAGAATCAAGGATAATGTTGATGGAGTGCTCGATCGCTAGTGCTGGATGCGACCACAACCATTGAATTTAATATTAAGACCATGCAAAGATCTAATGCTAATTAATGAGATTGATACACTATTTTTCATCGGGCATTGTCCAATTACTTGAAATGTCAATCTTGGTTTGATTCGTTTTGGAAGCCTGAGAGGGAATATAGGATCTTGGTTCTTAATAGATAATTATTGAAATTGAAGCCATGGTGATAAGGTGAGGCGAAAAGTTTGAGGCATCGAGCTTGGAACACAATGGCACGTGCAGCGCACTGCTCTGCCACTATTATGTGCACCTTTTTGACTCTTTTGCTCCCATATGGGCTCCACCACCTTGGCTGTGCCATGGCCTGCTACGCCCAATTTCAGCCAGGTGGGTCTCCCCCGTTCCGTGGGTCAATATTTCATCCATAAATGACGTAATATAGTAGCCTTATGGTTTCATTTCATGCGTAGTTCCATTCCCACTTGTCTTCCAGTTGGTTAGAGGGCTTCGCACTTTTCTTTTAAATAACTATTTTCAATAAAAAGAAAAAGTTTTCAACTGATTAATGATTTCCAAAGTATGAAATTTCAAACTACTTAATCCTATAAGTTCTTATATTGTGTTTGAAATTAATTCTTTTGAAATCTTTGAATCGGTAGGTGAAGTTATATGAATTATTTCTAATAGAGTAGAGTGAAAAAGAGAGACAAAATTTCTGTTAGTGATGTAGTGAATTTGAATGCTCATTTTTCCTCGCTGTATTTATGTACAAATTGCGGGACATCCAAACTCTTTTTTATAACTACTTCTAGAGGAGAATGATTTGTAAATCATGAAAAAGAATGAAGGCATTCATATATTTATTTGTCTTTTATGTGCTTCCACTGGCGAAAACATATTATTGTACAAATGAATGAATTGAAAACAAATATAGAACCATATCAAAATATAAAAAAATTATACAATTTAATTCTGGGGCCTTCTTTGCCTTAAGTGCATGACACCTGTGCGGGTCCACAAGTGTTGGATCCACTCCATTATCTCTTATCCAAGAAGCTCCCAGGATCAATATAGTTGTGCACTTGTGCTGCTTAGTATTTTTCCTTTGCCTTTGGGTCGTAGAGTTGAACCTCTCGCTCGTTAAGGTGCTGCACTGGCCTTGCATTCCTTTTTGCATACTGCGGGGGAGCACACAACAAAGATTAGGTGAACTTGATTTTTCAAGAAATAATTAAGAGGTTTTCATTTGTTAAATAATGGCTTCGGTTTTTATCCCAGAAAAAGGCTTCATAGGACTGACTATATATAGATAATGATAGTCTTAGCATTTATGGTTTCATTCAAAAATATGTTTCTAAAAGGTCCAAAGTTAAACTAATTATCATTTATTGTTGGTCTTAAAACACTGTTGATTTGATCATACTTATTGAATTCAATTTTTACATATTAAAAGAATGTTTACATATGACATGAATTATAATTTTTTTGTTTTCCACATGAACATATGGCATAGGATAAAAACACATAAAATGAAAGCGCCAAGGACTAAGCCAAATTGAGAGGTCAACAGTAATACATAAAATTCCTTAATTAAGAGTGAGGGCTACTTACATATTTAAGTACTGTTTCCTTCATCAAATTCACTTGTCCCCTTGAAACAGTTCTTATCTGAGGAGATCAATTGAAAGTTCATATTTTAAGAGATAATCACAGCAATGATGGCCAAGAAGATTCGAAGACAACAAAGTAATAGCTTTTTTTTTTTTTTTGGTAAACTTAAAAAATGAGAAAGATTAGTATATATGGGAAAAAAAAAAAAGTATTACTATACCTTCTTATTAATGGTCCAAATGACACCTTCAGTGCAAGGTGGTGTAGTGAGTGATCCCATGTATCTGTAGTACATCTTGCCACCCATCTTGATTTCCAAGGGGTGAATCACTCCTATGCTTTTCTCTTCTTCCTCCTCTGGAATGTCCATCATGTATTTTCCCAACTGAAATGTACAAATATACATACAAGAATACATAGCTGCTTTTCTCTTTTATTTCTTTATTATTTTTAATTGTTTAATTTGTCGTACCTTAGATAGAAATGGGTCAGGTGAACCATACTCATACAGAAGACCAACGACCGCAGTCTTGTTTTTTCCATCTGGCTGTGGGCTAACATGAACCATGTGCAGCTCCAAGTCATACCTAATAGTTCAAAGACCAAAATTTTAGCTTGCCATGAAATAATTAAGTGGAACTACGCTACTCTAGTTTGTAGTTCAAATATTATTTGAGGTAGTTATACTATCTTGGTAAAATATGATCCTTCATTTATAATAAAAGTTTGCTTCTAAAATTTGAAAATAAAAATAAAGATCGAACAGTTTTGAATGTTTATATTTGATTAAAAAAAAAAGAAAAAGAAAAAAGAAATGGTCGTAAGGAAGGCAAAACTAACCTCCGGCTATTGATGGTATGTTCGGAAGGCCAATGCCAATGGGCTTGTTGGAGGAAGAAATGTGTTCCATTGATGTCTATATACCCAGCATCTCCTTCCCACTCGACCTGCAACCATTACATGTATATATATTTATTTATAGATACAGGGATATTCATCTAAAGTTATATAACCAAGTCCAGCCATTAATAACCATAGCCATTGTGCATGAATTAATTAGAAGAGTTAGATGTGATTGTAATAAACCATGCATGTACTTACCGCAATATCATGACCTCTGTTGAGGAGAATAGCATGTTGAGGCTTATAGTTCCTCTTAAGCTCCCATAACTTGGGGACCACTTTCACTCTGTGACTGGACAAATCAATAGGAGACTGCATGTCACCATTACAGGCTGCCCATTCTCCTTTGAGCTCACCCCAGTGTTCGGGCCCCTTTGTACTATGTTCGTTATACGAGTACTCTGTACAAATATATATTCTTTGTCAAATATATATATATATTAGTATGAGAAGGAAGGGGAATGTGGGTTGAGTAAAAATGAGCTAGGTTTATCTTCTTAGTTTTTGAACATCTCATCATGCATGAGTTTTTTAAAAGTAAGACATGACTATATATTAATTTTATCATTTCTTTTATTATTAGACAAACTTCGATGGGAGTATATAGGTTGTTCCATTTTAAAGTTACAAAAAAAAAATCAATTAATTTCAACTATAGTATTTGTGTAGATAACTAATTACTAATAAAAATCTGTAAGCAAGAGCCCAACCCAAGATTTTTATCATAGAATTCTGATATTTTGAGAGTAAATTTACTAAGCATAGCGTGAGGTTAAAAGCTTCAATACCTTGTGAAAGAATAAGCTTGAAAGCCTAATTAAATTGTGTTGAATGAAGGTTATATAAACTAATTAAACCTAACATACAAAAGTTTGAGCGAGAGATTATTGCAATACCAGGTTCTTCAAGAGCTCTAGTTAATGCCGAATGAAAAAAGATGGTTATTGATATTAGCAAAATTGCAATCGAGGTGTGGCTTTGACGCTTCATGTTTCAGATCAAAAGATTGGACCTTGAAAGTAGAATATCAGGTGCTAAGAGATTATTAGTTCCTGGATATGATGATGGAGAGATCCAGTGCATGTGCTAGGGCTTTTATAGATTGCTAAGGATTGGAGTGGTTGTGGATTTGGTCAGGAGAACATTAGGGGGAAACTTTGTTTGAAGTTTTCTTTCTATGCATGCAACCAACATTTTATCTTTAATAAATTATTTTTCTTCCCATTTTTCAACTATTTATTCCCTTTCTTTCTATGATTGTTTGTTGCGTTTTGGATAGAAACAGCATGAAATGAATTATTTTATTCAGTCAGAAGGTTAAAAACGAGTAGACCCAGTTCCTTTTTCTTTTTGGTTGACCCAGTTCCATGTTTAACTATGGAAATATTGATATGATTTAAGTACAAAAGAATGAAGAATAATCTTGAGAGGGTCTTGGCCTCTCAAGTAATTTCGAGTCAAGGGTTTTAATTTGTCTGTGTTTGTTTGTCCACTTGCCTCGTGTACGTGGTCATAGTGATCTCCATTGACAGTTTTGAATTTGATTTTCATAGCATACAACATTTTTCTGCAAAATAAAAAGATAAAAAATATATATTTAATTCTAAATAAAATTATTATACCTTATTGAAACATCAATAACAACATGCTCCAAAAATGTGTTCATTATTAAACCGATCAAGTATATACTTACACAAAATTAAACTTAAAATTAATAATAAAAAAATTTTAGAGCTGTACACTAATTGTTGCTGGCGAAGCACATGCTTGAACTATTCAACAGCAAAGGTTAGGTAACGGAATATAGAATTAAGTTTGCGAACAAATTGCTGTAGAGGTCGTTAACACGAAGGCGTCAGATTGTTTAACTGGTGAATCAAACACGTCTTGACTAGTATGGATGCAGAGATTTGATTGACTATTTCATATAATTAACCTTATAACGAACCTCAATATGTATTAATTTGTCATTTGTAATTTGCAATTTGAATGGGACAACTCAACAGCCATGGCTATAGTGGGGAACATTACCATCTGGGGTAGAAATTATCCAACTTCCATCCGCAGACTCATTATTAATCACCTCCGCGAAAAGGGAAATTTTCTCATGCGGCTAATGAGTCACGGACCCCAAGATCTACCATTTCCATCGCCATCCGAAGCTTTGAGAAAGTCTTGGCTCGTTTAATGAGATTACGTCACCTTTAAAGTCTTCACTTCTATTTATTTATTTTTTAAGTTTTTGTTTTCCCATGCTTATGCATCATCTATTTTTGTTGTAAAGTAATAACAACGAATGAAAAGGTCCAGAAGTGTTAACCTCGTACATGATGAAAGGCATGGCCGTCCAGAATAGATGCGCATATAGACTCACATATGGTGGCTGCATACGGCAACAGTGACATGACAAGAAGAAGAGCACCGACTCATTTATTGACCTAATTCAAGTGAACATGCCAATGACCACCGATCGAGTCTAGAAGCTGATGGCAGCAATTCATTACTCGAATTATCAATGGAGATGCCTTTTTTTTTTTTTTCTGGTTTAAGTTGAGCTAAACTGGTGTTAGAACTAGCTTTTATTGAAACACAAAAACAAAAGTTATTCAGTCACCTTATGGAGAAATATTTGTATATGCTGCTTTTACCGGATAGCCACCAAGTGATCTGCTGAAGAAATTACAGGGAGTAGTTCAGATAGCAAACTAAATTTTATATGCTATAGAGTATCTAGGACTAAAAACCTACCGGTAATTCTTTATGCTCATGGTTAACCAAACTTGAGAAGAATCTAGTCTCACACTGCTAGTGCCCTTATATATATTTTATCCCCTCCCCGATAAAATAGTAGATTTTCTTAGAAAATTTACAATCGTGATCAACACTACGTTGCTCATATTCGTATTTGTTATAATTAATGTAGCTCCAAGCCCTCGGCTTCTTATGCTTAAGCTTTTGCTGAGCGATTTTGCTGGGAATATATTTGCTTGCAAACTAAGACGACGAAAAAGCCATGATTGTACGTTGCGTAGGGCTGTAAACAAGCCAAATCGATAAGAAACATTAATATTAAAGTGGAATATGCGGAAAAATGTTCCTATCTTAAATCCAAGAGCCCTGTTATTTGGTCTCCGCAAAGGGACATTCAATGGAGCATACACACTTAATTATATAATAAATAACATATAGACATTGTCTTTTTCTTGATTTAGAGTTAAGTAAATGAACAGTTTTGGACTTCAGTAAATCCCGCAATTAGTTATATGCAGAGTGATAATTAAGGAAACCTTCTTTTACCGTTAGGTTTGATAGATTAGCTCCAAAAATTTGTGGGAAAATTGGACGCGGGGCCCCGTCAATAACGCCAATCATCAAAATCACACCTACTACACATTTCTAAGTTTCGAATGTTAGCTTGTATTTGGCAGATTTTCAATGATGTATCGTTGATGAACCAGCAAAGCCAGTAAGTCTTAAGTCATACCGTATCTTGACTTACACATGCTGTGGCAGCAGCCACCCCAACTTAGAATTCCATGCATCACATTGTCAAACACAACGGGTATCAGTTGCCACTCATCATTACTTGACAACTCATCGTCATTATTTCAGCAAAGTAGTCCCAATGTTAAAATGATTTTTGGCTAGCACATGTTTTCAGCTTTCACTGTGTTTGCTAGTGAAGATTTCAACTTTCAACATACATTTCAATAGTTCCTCTCCAAGAAGTCTACATTCCTCTCAGACTATATATGATGAGAGGCTAGTTTATTGTGCATTGCAATTAGCACCTGTCCGAAAGGTTAGCTTTACCATACCTAAGTCATTCTTAACATGAGATCTTAACGAAGTAATTGCATAATTGAATTTATTCCCGCATAAACATAATAAAATTGATAGTCAACAACAGTTTCCCATAAGCATCTTGATGTTACATTGATAGTCAACAAAAGCTTCCTATAAGCGTCTTGATGTTGGAGAGTTAATCATCTCACTGTCTCTTCAATCCTGGATGAACATGAAGCAGGTGCAGCTTGTAACTGTCTTGTGTTGTAGGACTTGCACTTAAGGCACTTGAGTGCCACAATATGAAAGGTTACTTCAGATGTTTGCCCGCAGTCATTGCAAAGAATCCAAACCTTGCCAAATATAACAGACAGATTGAGGGTTTTGGAAGCTAACCACTGTTGTTGCTATACACAAAAATATCAGCAAACATTCACTTACCATCCTATTTCTATACATTTCAGGCATAGGTGTTGATGCAATCTGAAAAATTTTGAAGCAAATAGAGAAAAAGTTATTATTGCATAAAGGAGAATGCTCTTCTGATGACAATAATTACATAAGAATAACATAATCGTAAACCATGATAATTTAGGTCACTAGATTTTTACCCCATGAATGTAGTTACCTGCTCATCCAGTTTCTCCCACACACGCGACATATCACAAAAGGACTTTGAGCAAACAGGGCATGCATACCTGCAAAGTGCAAATATTTTAATCAAGATACTTCTTAGACATGTACTGTCTCTGAAGAGCACAAAGTACTTTTTAGTTGAGCAACTAACTGGAAATGCTGTTGCATTTCTTTCACACATCCCAAATGTATGGTGTGACCACATCGCAATACAGTAAGGTCTTTCATTGTATCAAAAAGAAACTGCACATATGAAAGAAGTGCATCAAACTCTTACAATATTTTTAAGGAAACGAAAAAAAAAAAAAAATCTCCCAAGGTATTCTGGCTCCTGCCCTATCAAGATTACCTCAAAGCAAATGGGGCAATTGTGATGCATTGCTTGTTCAATGCACTGGTGTGAATCCTTCAGCAATGATGAGTAACAACATCCTAGGGAGAGGAAGAGATCATGACAGGGCATTTAAATTAAAGAAACACTCAGTTGGAACACTGAATAGGCACACATAAATGGGCTTATTGCTCAAGGGAAGTGATAATTAATCAGGGGCTTACCACATTTGTTACAGTGGAAAAAGTTCTCTTCACCTCCAGTTCTGTAATTATCAAACATTAATACGATCAAAATACAACTGATAAACTGTAGAAATGGCTGCCGAAAATGAAAAAGGTTAATATAAAGAATTAAAGGAAGAGCAAAAGTTTGGACCTGCAGATACCACATTCATCACAATGGTATTGATCTTTTGATACCTAGAGATTAAAAAAATAATAACCCTTCGGTAATGCAGAAGATAGAGAGAATGCCCAAGATTTTAAGAATAAAGTGAGACAAGAGGCTAACATCATCATCAAAAAACTTGCATTTGGAGCAGAAGTATCTTCCCATGCAGACACCACACTGAATACACATCTGCTGAACCTGCAAAGTAAGAACATAAAGGAAAAGGGCGATTAAACCGTATTCATTGCCTGTCTCTACTGTAATTTTCAGCTAGGAAGTGTGACACATACATCTTGCTCTGTGCTGCACAACGAACAGATGACCTGAAAATCAATGGCAGAAACAATATACTCATCATACATCAGTGCTTCCTTTTTCTGGTTGTATGATGAATGAATGCTAGCTTTTCCATTCGAGATTACAATTTACATCTGAAAGAAAATACAAGAAAACAAAAAGGAAAAGGAAAAAAAATCAAGCAAGCACTCCTGTGCACATTCACCTTTTTTCTTAACAACTTATGTCAATTGAATTTAATCAAATAAGTGAAGTGATCCAAAATAAACCCTCAATTACAAATCTTAATGATTACATGCAAAAATCTAAAGTGCATAAGTTAATGATAGCTACGTACCCTCTTCAATTCATGGCGAGGAATTTCATGTCGGTCAACAGGATCAACTTCAATCGAATTCTGTTGCAAAACCATTCATATGATATTATTTTTTTTAAAAGCCAACTAACAAATGGTTATATGATTGCTTCCACGGGAGGGAAAATAAAAAAGAAATAAGAGGAAGGTAAAAAGTTACAACCTTAATTTCATTATGGCAATGTCTGCAATCGAAAATTTCGTTGCAACAGGGTGCTACGATCTTGCATCTCCTCTTATAGTGTGAGCACCTTCAATTCACAACAAAATCCACCAAATCCGCATTATTCTTTTTTCTTTACCTTGTCATCAATAAACATTGAATTCCCATAAAAATAAAGTATAATAATTTTGGATGAAACAGGAAATACAATACCCGTAATGCCCCCATACGATTTCCGAAGGATGCCCATCAAATTGGCCCTGATGGGGAATTTCATTACTCGGCTTCTGGGTTTCCATGTTGCTCTCCATTGACCTAGAGGTTTGCCTTGAAGTTGAACACTCCAAAAGTGGCATAAGAGATTCACGAAAATATCTCAAATATGGCGAGCTAAGAGAAAAGAGAATGTGTATATAACTTAACTATATAAAATAAGAGTAGAAGGAGAAGTGAAGGGAGTCCTTTATCTTGTAGCAGGAAAGTCAAAGATTATTCGTGGGCATTGTCACAGTCACACACATTGCTATCGAAGGAATGAGGAAAAATATAGAGCAAGATCAAAGGTTGCTGGGAAAATATCATTTAATCATTTTGTGGTGGTGCAGTCGAAGTTGAAATACCAAATGAATCCCTGCCACCCTTTATGCCTTTTAGTCATCTTCGCCCTATCACGCGGCGACACGCCACGGCTTTCGTGCCTGTCTCGTAACACGTATCTTTAATGACCCTTTCAATAACCACCCAAAAGAAATGACTCTTTCAATTGCTGGAGGGAGTTGACATGGGGGCAAGGTATTTTGAAATAAAATTTTTTAAAAGAAGTTTTTTTAAAGAAATTATTTTTAAAAGGATGATTTTTGTTTGATTTGAATATGTTAAAAATAAGTTTAGGAAAATAAATTTTATTTGAATAAGATAAAGTAAAATTACTTTTAGTTATTGATGTGAGAATAATAGTAAGATTCCTTTTTAAAAGATATTTTTCTATAATAAAAAATAACTTCAAAAGATACTTATCCTAAAAGGCCTTTTGAAATTTTAAAAGGCCTTCTAAAAAGTAAAAAATTAAACTAAATACTACAATTTATTGTATAAAGTCATTTTACTTCTCATATAAGGCTTTCTGGATGGTGCAAATTGCAATCCAAATGGGCTCTATAGTCTCTCAATAATTAATTTAATTTTTTTAATTCAAAATTTTGCTTATGATAATATGAGTTATAATTTGTAGAATATTCAAAAATTATTCAATACATTTAAGCAAAAATTTTTAATTAGAAAAATTTTTAAATATACTATTCAATTGAATTTAGCATTTGTCGTTCTTAAAAGAAGACACTAGCATAAGTTATAGAACTATGGTTAAATAGTTACTTATAGTTTGTTTATTTATTTATTTATATTTGGTTGATATCTAACTGCAAATTTGGTATTACGAGTCCCACATCATGGAGACAACCTTAAAATAGAGGCTTTATAAGGATTTGGACTCTTCTACATCAATAATTAACTTTTAAGGCATAATTCTTCCAAGAACTTATGTAAAGCATTGCCGAGTGAAGTGTCTTCTCTTAAGAACTTATACTTATTACATTTGGTTTGTAAATATAAATCGAAAAACACGAATTCAAATGAGCTTTCTTCAAAATCTAACAACCAGAGGCTTTTATTTAACGCTTTTGCAATTCATATTTTCAATTTTGATTTACAAGCCAAACATGCTGTTATAGTTCCTTGTATTACTTCTTTAAATGATTAATAGATTTATAATTTAATGATATGTAAACAAGTAATAATTTAATAGAATGATTTATATACATTAATAATATAAAATTATTTTATATGATCAGTACATAAAAATTTATCTCATAATTTAAAGATTTAAATATATTCTTTTATTCTTAAAAATACATCAAATTTTGATTTTTGATTTTTATAAAATTTTTAATTTGTTTTTGTCCGCAACTTTTAGAAATAGGCATAAATAAATTTTAAAAACTTAAAAAGTTGTGCTTTTTGTTGTCCCTGTCGCAAGATTAATTTAAAGAATAAGTATGTACATTTTAAAATATCGTAGACTAAAATCAAACTCAAATTTTTATATGGACCAAAACTAAAAATTAATATATTTTTAAACATTAATGACATATTTAAACCTAATTTAAATTAGTTGATTCTACAACCTAACTGTTAAATTTTTATTTGTATTTGTGTGAGAGGTGATGTTTAATTAAATAGGAAGATAAATTTTTAATATGACACATAAAATTTTATATATTGACCATTGATTTGCATATTTATTATAAATAAAGTCTACCTAAATTTCTATTTAAGTTGAATTGATTTGAAGAGTACAGTTATTTGGTAGGAAAATGAAAATAATAAATGAATTACAAAAGTGTTGAGTTTATATTATGAATTTAATTTTGATGCATTATAAATAAATTTTTTTTACACTAATATTCAATCATATATTACTATATTAGTAAAAAAAATTATTCAACCATCTAATATCTTAAAAATATTACAAATAAAGGTATATGAATAAAAAATAATATAAGATTATTTTATATTAATAGTATATCAAAATTAATTTCTTATATTATTGGATGTTCAATTCAAAAGCAATGAAGAAAAACAATATTAGTGGATGAAAAAAAAAGTTTTACTTTATGTCACTTGTGTATTTTTTTTGCATAAAATGCTTTCAAACTATAGAGCGTATGTTTGTTTTGGCAACACAATGAAAAGGATCCCAAAAATATTATGAGTATATTATTGGATGTTCACTTGGAAAACAAAATTGCTAGATGAAAAAAAAAAAATGCTCCACATCACTTGGTTATTTTTCTTCGCACAAAATTCTTTCAAACAGTGAAGCATATGTTTGTTTTGGTAACGCAATGGAAATATTCCGAAAATGTTATGCGTATATTATTGAATGTTCAATCTGAAAACAATAGAAAACAAATTTTTTTGTTAATAAAAAAAAGCTCCACGTTACTTGTGTTCTTTTTTGCTCAAAGTTCTTTCAAATTACAGAGCGTATGTTTGTTTTGGTAATGCAACAAAAAAATTCCAAAAGTGTTATGAGCATAGGTTCTATCTTAAATGCACCCTATAAATTAAAGAGCGTGATGCACTTAAAGTGTAGAGTTGATATTGATCATCCCTTTAATTTAAGGTGTAAATGATGGTAGAGATTTATCGGTGATAACCTATGAAGCAAGTTGTAAAGTTAAACGCCATCGTTTTCGCTCCCCTCATTCCCGCTACCTTACCACCTCCTCCTTCTTCCCTGATCAATGCATTGCCACCAATCCCAAATCAATTGTCATTGATAACAGTAACTCCGCAACATCACTGATGGCCACCAACTCCTCAACAGTGTCCAGGTGTTTAGTATATATCAAAACAACGGCATTGATTGTTGCAAGACTCACTCCTCGGCCACCCACCCTTCCCATTTACTATAAGACCCATGATCATTGCATTGAATAAGACAATATCCGTGGAGATCATATACTCAAAAGTTTTCTTTGCCCTCTCCACAACCACATTTAGAATACACTTGTCAATCAAAGCCGTGGCAAGAATCTTCTTTGATCCAATGTTGCATTTATATCCTATAGATATCAGGTAATGATAAACCCAACCACCAAGATTCAAATCACCAATTTGAACATAGGCTAAAAGCATACTAACCATCGTAATGTCGTCAGGCCTAGTGGTTTGTTTTCAACCATCATGCGGAAAAAGACTAGGACCCTCCATAAGGCACCCATTTTGAATGTATGTGTTTATCATGCCATTCCAGGGAACCACCCTTCTTTGTCCTGCTGCAAAAATTTGGTCAAACATTTCCCTACTCTTCTCAATCTTTCCCCATTTACCAAACAAATAATCTAGAACAATGTTGACTAAACCATGGCAAAATGCACTTGACCACGAAAACAGAGACTCTAAAACTTGATAAACCAATATTTTTCTAGATTTAAGTTCTACGAAATTCAAGAACTCTTTCTACACTTCATCTCCATTTAAAAATGCAGACACCACCATGGGCTTCTTTTTTCTTTTTTAATTACTGTTATAAAGTTCTCAACTTTAAACTCTAAAATTGAAGATGATAAAATTGTCCTCAACACTTTAGAATCTTCCAAAACCAGTTCAACCGTTTTGCCTCAAATTCACTAAGCCAGATTTGACTATGTGCTTGAGCTTCCTAGACTTCTTCAGTTCAAGAATTTTTCTATAGGGAAGGTGATTAAGAGACCAACAGAAGACCTTGAGCCCACGATTTTAGCTCTTTCGGCGATAAAGCTTCCACTTTTTTGGTGCCCTTTTCTTCCACTTCACGGCAACATTTGGGTCATCATGATCATGTCTTGGGGCAAGTACATGAGTGGCATGGTGATGCTCCAAAATGGCAATGTTTCTATCTTAAACTAATAATCAGCTATAAAAAGCACTTACCTCAAATGACCAATTATGTATCAGGGTAGTACATAGTGCATCAAGCATCTTGCTTTATAAGGTGCATGGCATTAAGCACCATGAGTATATTATTAGATGTTCACACCAGAAACAACGGAAAACAAGATTGGTGAATGAAAAAAAGGGATGTTTGACATCACTTGTGTACTTTTCTGCTCAAAATTCTTTCAAACTACGGAGTGCATGTTTTGGTAATACAATGAAGAAAAATCCTTATTTTCAATCCAAGCTTAGCAAAAGGTAGAGTTCACTTTCTTCTTTCTAACATGTCTTCGCATTGAGAAGCGGCTAAACTAAACATTAGAAAGATTCTCCTAGCTTGAAACTTTTATTAAAGATTAGTCGAATTTAATTGCGTTTGAATTAATGAAAATTTAAACTTAAATATTGATATGTCTCTAATTATTGTTTTGAGCTTTTTGATATTTGTTCTCTTAAATGTAGAAACATAATAGGTTATATAAATTTATGATATAAGGTGCCTTTTTTTCATCATTTAAAAAAAAGATTATAAAATTAAAAAAATTTTATATAATTGAAGAAATTGAAAACATATTTTTTTACAAAGATATTCTTTTCAATTTCTCCTAAAAAGCTGAACGTAGAATTTTTTGAGATTCTGATTATTTTTAAAAATTTATTCAAATATATTAAAAATAAATTTTTTAATAAAAAAGTGATTTTTTTGCCAAAAAAATCTTACCATAACACACCCATAATTATGTTTGGGAATGCACTATAATAGTTTTTTTTCTTTAGAATAAAACTTGTTTTAAAATAATTTATTAAATTTGGGTAAAAAAATGTAAATGAATTATAAGTAAAAATTATAATTTTAAACATAAAAATAGCTTATAATTATAAGTAATTTTAAATTTTTTTATTATAAGTATAAATTTATCATTTTAGAATTATAATATTTTTTATCAAATTAATCCTAAACATTAAATATTATATAATATTAATAAATTATTTCATACTATTTTTAATAATTTACTATACAATTTTTTTCGAACAATCCAAAATAAAACACACTACTTTAAAATTATTTTTAAATTAATATATTCAAGTATAAAATTAGTATTTTAGCTAATCGATTGTAAATAAAATCAATTATACCTATAATTAGTTATTAAAATAACTTTAATTCACACCTAATCTAAGCACATCAATAAGTCAATGAAATCTGAAGTGTACAATTTTTTTACTTTTATATACTCTAATTTTCTATTTTAACATATGAATCTTTGTCTCCTAATACAACCACGTGAATATTAAGCTTAAACAACTCCGCTTGTCAAAACCTAGTAAATAAGAGCAATCCAACTCGATGAAAAAGGAATCAGCGTTAGTCTTACTGTGATTGGTTCCAGTCATGCAATGAGAACTATTATTTTTTATCAATATTTTGCTCGTCAATCATGCAGCAAATCTCTTTCTTTTTTTTTTTTTTTAACACTAAGCAATGTTACTATAAGGTCGTAAATAGTTAGACTTTCCACAAATTTATCAAACTTCATGGAAAATAGTAATAAATAATGTGGTGAAAGGACTAAAATCCCTTGCGCAGTACCATCATAACAAAAATCACTTGCAATAACAATTGTTTAGCACGATTAATTCAATTTTAACTGTTGCATATGCAGTGAGCTAAAAGTAAACTTCAAAGCAAATTTTACTATGAAAATTAATAATATGCACATTACAGGCATTGAATTATATACACAGAATTGGAATTTATTCCAGGAAAAAAAAAACCTGCAATCATGCTCGTTGCCACAAGTTCTACTCATGGCCTGTGCTACTTTATCAAGAATCTGGACAGTGCAACATTTTCGTCAAACCACGTGGCGGCACGAGATGGAAACCCATGGATAACAAAGCGAACGTCAAGAGAAGATACCTGCAAGATGTGATGCATGATCGAAACGACTAATAGGGCAGGTAAAACGACAGTCACAAACCGATGCGATGCTCACGACCACCCACAACCACAAGACTTATATAAATGCACCTCAAAAGTAAAAGGAGGAGAACAAAGCAAAAGCCACCCACTATCTGGGTCAACTTGGGTCGTTTGATTAGATCCCTGAGTCCTTCTCATTGCGCGTGTCAGCAAAAATGCCGCATGCGAATAGCGTCAAAATTACTTCAAACACGAACAAACATCACGATTTTACGTTAAAATTAAATTAGTATAAATGTTTATATTATTGTTCTTGAAGATTATTTATTGATATGGTTGGATCTTGATCCTAAGGCATGAATAGGACCTTGTTCCTGGAGCCGGTTCCCTTGTTCGTGTAGTCATTGACCTCAAATTGAGATTAGCAAATAACAATCGGCATTAGAAGAAGCGAAAGTGGTTGATGACTTCACTTGTGTTTCCATGCTTTACGTTTATTTAACTTTTTTTTTTATTTGTCATAACCATCTATATTTAGAATTGAATTTAATTTTAATACATTGTTAGTCTTAGAGATGACAGTAGATAAGGTGAGATAAGATTATAGTATATTTAAAACTCGTTTTGCATCATAATATAACCTTCAAAACTTGTCTCTAACATAATCCGTGGGTTTTAAATGTTACACTTTATACCCTATCCAGAAAAAATTTTAAAACCTACATCCTATCCACATTTTTGCCTAAATAAAGTAAAAAACTACTTAAAATAATTAGAACACAAGATGCAATTATACAAAATGCTAAACTTAAGTTAAGCAAGTTAGAGAAAAACAAATATAAAAATACAATCAAATATTGGCAAACATATCTCATAATCTTAAATACATTATGTTTTTTTTATAATTCTCTATAATAAAATTATTTCCTCAATATTATTAGGGGTGCTGGTAGAGTAATATAGGATATACCTTAAATCTACATATGTCTTGCCCTTTTTTGGGTAGGGTTTTAAACCTGCTCTGCACATATTAAGTAGAGTTAGGTACTCATGAGTAGAGTATATATTATTATCTCTAATTAATCTAAGAAAATTTTATACAGATATTTAATTATATATTATTATATTAATAAAAATATTTAATAATATAAAAATAAAATATATATAACTAAATAATAATATAAAATTCTCTTATATTAATAGTATATTAAACTTAATCTCTTTAAAATATCCACTTAAACTAATATGTTTTATACTAACTTAGTCTATTATACAGCAAAGTTATTTTAAGTCAACAGGAATTGATTCCTTGCTCAGTCTTTTGCTATTATATTGGTATGCCATGTCCTTATGCTAAACTGAAATTATTCTTTCTCTTAATCTAAATTCTTGTGAATAAAAAGCAAATTAAAGTTAGTTAATACTAATTTTTTTATTTATAATTTTCGAAATTGAAATTTAAATATAGAGAATAAGAGGCAGTGTCGTATGTCGAACACTTGTAACTCAACTTGGTAGTAGGTAATAGGCATGGCCGTGGGGTATGCTAAGAGTGTAAAACAGTAGAAAGTGCCACTGACTCACCAACAAAAACAAAACCAAACCAAACCAAGCCAGGCCAATCCAAACTCCAATATACTTGGTACCTGAGCCTGCACGCTTCCGCCACCGTCACCATTCCACCAACGCCTTTCGATGGCTGGAACCTCAACATCACTGGCTTCCCAACTCTCCATTGGGCTTCGCCGCCCTTCCCCCAAGGTCGATTCTTTCGGGTCTCAATCTTGTTTCTCTCCCACTCACTCCTTCTTTGACACTGTTCACTCCAAGCTACGCCTCTCCATCTCTCATGCCAAACCCTCTCGTCCCGCCGTCGCCATGGCTGGCTCTGGCAAGGTAGTTACCGCCCTTCCCGTTTCTCTCTTTCCCTTTTTTTTCTTGAAAAAAAAAGTTTTTTATTTTGTGAAAAAGTTTTCAACTTTATTATTCCCTTTAGAAAAAATTGTACCTTGTGTTGGTTAGATAAAAACAACTCATTGTCATTTTGGTGGGGAATGTAATTCTTCTTAATGGGTTGGGTTGATCCGCTTATTGTTTAGCTGTATATAACTCAATGTGCTCTGAAACGATGCATTGCATAATCATATTCCTAGAAATTGAGTAGCCTAACTTAATCCCAAAATCTAGCTCATGTGGGGAGGGTTATCCTCAACACAGCACAAAGATATGGATTCCTTCCTCTTCACCTCAGAATCTGTAAACGAAGGGCACCCAGACAAGATCTGTGACCAGGTTTCAGATGCCATCCTCGATGCTTGCTTGGAGCAAGACCCAGAGAGCAAGGTTGCCTGTGAGACCTGTACAAAAACCAACATGGTTATGGTCTTTGGTGAGATCACAACCAAGGCAAATGTGAACTATGAGAAAATAGTTTGAGACACTTGCAGAGGCATTGGGTTCGTGGCAGCTGATGTTGGTCTTGATGCTGACAACTGCAAAGTTCTTGTCAACATTGAGCAACAGAGCCCTGATATTCCCCAAGGAGTTCATGGTCACATGACCAAAATGCCAGAGGAAATTGGAGCTGGTGACCAAGGCCAGATGTTTGGCTATGCCACAGATGAAACACCTGAGCTAATGCCACTTACTCATGTGCGTGCTACTAAACTTGGTGCCAAGCTTACCGAAGTCAGAAAGAATAAAACATGCCCATGGCTGAGACCTGATGGCAAAACCCAGGTTACTGTTGAGTACCAGAATGATAATGGAGCCATGATCCCTATTCGCGTGCACACAGTCCTCATCTCAACACAACACGATGAAACTGTCACAAACGAACAGATAGCCAAAGATTTGAAGGAGCATGTAATAAAACCTGTTATCCCAGCTGAATACCTTGATGACAAGACTATCTTCCACCTCAACCCTTCTGGTCGGTTTGTGATTGGTGGACCCCGTGGAGATGCAGGACTCACTGGCCGGAAGATCATTATTGACACCTACGGTGGTTGGGCTGCTCATGGTGGAGGTGCCTTCTCCGGCAAGGACCCAACCAAGGTCGATAGGAGTGGTGCATACATTGTCAGGCTGGCAGCAAAAAGTATGGTAGCTTCAGGGCTTGCCCGACGTTGTATTGTGCAGGTTTCCTATGCAATTGGAGTCCCAGAGCCACTGTCCGTTTTGTAGACACCTACAAAACAGGAAAGATTCCAGACAAGGACATCTTGGCTCTGATCAAGGAGAATTTTGACTTTAGGCCAGGAATGATTGCCATCAATCTTGACCTCATGAGAGGAGGCAACTTCAAGTACCAGAAGACTGCTGCGTATGGGCATTTTGGACGGGATGATCCTGATTTCACTTGGGAGACTGTGAAAATGCTCAAGCCCAAGGCTTGATGAGATAGCCAGCCATGACATTACTACAGGTGGTTATCATCGTAGCCATCTTTCAGATTTTGGGTAAAAGAGAATAAAAGGAGCTTCGATGCATGCCATGAGAAGTGAGAGTAGAGATTTTTCTTAGGTGGATATGTTAGAACAATAGGACCATGCAGCATTAGCTACGTCTTTTGTCTCTGGTTTTACCATTTAAACTTCTTAACTGTTGCCGGTTCTTTTCTCCTGTCTGCTATCGATTGTTTTGCAACCAAGCTTGTGTAGTTGGTGTAAACTTAGAATGTTATCTACTTGATTTTATTTTTGGTCAATATATGAAATTGTTTACCTCATAAAAAAAAAGGTCTCACATCGTTTATAAAAACTATTTATGCCATATCCTTAAGCGATATGAGACTTTTTTTTTTTTTTTGGATCTTCTCAAACATTGAAGTGTTTAAGAGAAATTTTTTTTTTTTAAAAAAAAAAACTAGGAAGCAGAGCACTATCTCATGGCAAGAGTAGCATACAAAGCACTCGTTTTTCATCATATAGAGTGCCTATGAATTTAAATTTGACTTCTGTCAATCACAAGGGATGTCTCTTTCACTTTGAAGACGAGCTTTCAATCAAACCTGGTGAAGTTATCTGCAATCCTGCTTCTGAAGAATTACCATTCTATCTAACCATCAATTAAAACTGCAACAGCATCCCAGCAATAGGAAAACCTCAAGTGCTTCATATGTTAAGCACTCATTTGTACGCCCCTAACTTGACTTCACTTATCCATTTCACCCTATTGCACCTTCTTTTCTTTGTTTGACAGTTTTGGAATCTTGCTGAAAACATTACTGTGAATCTTTCTAGAATGTGTCTGAATAATCCCATATATCATATTACAACTTATCATCGATTTGGTCCCGGTACTTGTCATACAAAAGAGGAACTGACAAGCTAAGAACACTGATATAGATCAAAGGCAGGAAGTTGAACAGACTACCAATATAAGATATTACCACAATGCACCAGCAACCTGAAGGCAAAGCCACAAATTCCTCTCAATTGCTACGTCACGTGCAACAGACGACGCCTGGTTTATCCAAATATGCAGCATATTAGCAACCCTGGCATAGCGATGAGTAGTCTAGTAGGGGGGGAGGAAGAGGCCTATTGAGAAGTCTAGTAGATTTTGGCCCACAAAAAGAGAATAACGATGAGTAGCAATATCACATTGGGAACAAACGATAAGAAATTGTAGCTTGCTCATTTGAACAAGTACGACAATGCGGTCACCGAAACCAGAACGACAACTCCACTGGGTTAAGTTAGGCCCCTCAATTTCTAAAATGGTATTAGAGCTTATCCTGTTGTTATTGGGCCACCCATAGATGTCTAGTCTTGCAAACTTCACTCTCCAGATGTCCAGTCCTGGGCTTAAGGGGTGTATGTTAGAATTCCACACCGCTTAAGAATGTGGCATAAATGGGCTTTATAAGCACTTGGACAATCCTCACCCATGAGCTAGCTATTGAGGTTGAGTTAGGCCACTCAATTTCTAAGACATATAGCTATTAGCTAGTATCTATTGCATTGTAACCTCTTACCCACTTAGAAGCAAGGTCATTGGTTTTTTTAAAATATATATTTATTATTCATCTTTTGCTGGTTATCCATTTTGCTACTTGGTTATTGGTATATTAATATTTTCTATTCCCTTCTTTGTGGTTCCAGTTCTTTGTTGGTGGCAATTGGAAGTGTGTAAGTATCTATCCCTCAGAGTTCTTTTCTTTTCCACTAGTGCTGAGGTTTTTATTCTTTATTTCGTTATCAACATGCAATGCTTCTTGTAGGTGGTTGAATATTTGAGTTCTTGTTTTTGTTTTTATTTTAACATAAGCATCTTACACTTATAGCAGCACGTCATTGGAATGTAAATGCCACATAACTCTCAATGTATATTTTCTTACGCTTATAGCGGCACATCATTGAAATGTAAATTCCACATCATAACTCTGAACATATGTTTTAGTTAAGAATATGAATTGCCTTTGTAATTTCGTTTCCTTTTAAGTAATATAAGAGGATTTTTCTAGAGTTTCCATCTGGGCCATGTTCAATTCATTCCCACACCTTGCATGTGGCCTGTAACTTGTCTATAACTTCCTATAGCACATGCTGCACTGCAGCATAGAGCTGGCTTCAATCCTTTTCCTTTCTTTAGACTTTCTCTTGATTTCTTTCTAATTTAGTGTGCTGTCTTCATATCTTCCATGTGCTATACCTTGTTTGTATCTGAGAAATTACTCCTCTACGTCACAGAACCAAAGGAACACTTTTCGTTTTTTCCCCTTCATTACTAAGTGGAACAATTTTGGACTATGAACGTCCTTTTGAATCTTATAATATTTTTAAGAGGCAAAGCCTCATGTTACAAGATACCTATAAGATGAATTTCCTTCATGGTCAATGATTATCTTATCTGCCTGTCGTGTGATTTGTGTAAAAATAACAAAATTACTGTCTCTTATCAGTTTTTTCCCCCTTTGAGATAGGAATTTCCTTTTTGTATTGCTTTGTTCAATTGGTTTTGTTCTTTTGTTTTATATGCTCAACCACCTATAAGCATAAATGATGAGTTAAATCCTTGTGGTTCAATCAATTACTATTGCAGTTTGAAACAGCATCGCATATTCTTGTGGTTCAATCAATTAGTAGTCAGTTGGCAACAGCATTGCATATTCTCATGTTTCAATCAATTACTCGTTCAGTTGGAAACAGCATTACATATAACATTATTTTCTCATTCGATATTCTGCATATATCTCTATGTAATTTTTCATTACTTTTGTTGTTATCTCTAGAATGGAACAAAAGACTCCATCAGTAAGCTTGTCTCTGACTTGAACAGTGCAAAATTGGAGCCTGATGTTGGTGAGATATGTTAAATCTTCAATTTTACATGTTTCTATTCGTAAGCTGTAGCAGATAACCAAATATATATATATTGCTAAATATATATATATATATATATATATATATATATATATATATATATATATATATATATATATATATTGCTTCTTCCTAACTCCTAAAATATAAAGCAAAGATGACTCAGTCACAAAAATTGAAAGTGATTTTTTTCCTCTGATTTTATATTTGGGCTTGCAAAATGCTGATGAAATGATAAATATGTATTAAAAAATGGTGTATTACCTCAGAGTGCTGTCCAGCATATAGAAGGTTATAAGTGTTCCAACTTGTTTTTGTCAAAAGGAATTGGACCTAGGTTTCTAGTGGCCACTATAGTACCTAGAAGAGTATACATCGATTATGTGGTTTATGCTAGAACTTTTTCTTAATAGTCTATTAATATATTTTTAATGTTCTGCCTTCATAATCTTTTCCAATTTTACGAGAAGTACAGATGTTGTTGTTGCACCTCCCTTTGTATACATCGATCAGGTGAAAAACTCAATTACAGATAGGATTGAAATATCTGCGCAGAACTCTTGGGTGGGAAAAGGTGGTGCTTTCACTGGAGAAATCAGGTCAGATTGCTTTCTCCTGTCAAGTGGGCATGTTAATTGATCTTGGGACTTATTTTTGTTTTTTAATGTATAATGTTAAGCATGTGGATGATTACAGATACCCTTTTTTATGTTTACATTCTCCTTGCTATTCTTGATGTGGTGTTTAAGCCACTTATATTGTTATTTTCTATGAAGCACGGACATACCATTTGGGTGCCGTGTCTACATGTTGGATACGTGTCCGTGTCAGATCTTGCATGACACACTAGTGACACGCGTCTGACTCTAACATAAAAAGACACAATATAGATAAAGTCATTTAAAATTTAAAAAATGAAATAATACATAAATTTTTGAGTTATTTTAAATTTTTAAATAATTTCTAATATTGAATAAAGAAAATAAGACATAAGATAAACTTATATAAATGATATTATGTAGTAATGAATCTTTTTCTTTAAAATTTTAATTATATGTATACGTGTCCTTGTTGTATAATTTTTACACTTTGGTGCGTCATTCGTGTCCGTGTCAGTGTCTGAGCTACATAGGTTATTTTCTAGTGGTTCTCTACTGTGCTGCGCTTTTACAAATTGACTGTGTCACTTATTACCATCTTACACTTGTAGTGTGGAACAACTTAAGGACCTTGGGTGCAAGTGGGTTATTCTTGGACATTCTGAGCGGAGACATATTATTGGAGAAAAGGACGAGGTAAAACAAATTCAGAGATAATTTCTACAGTGCCTTTGGTATTCTTTGTAAGAGATGCAAATTATATATTATATTAACTGAAGATTGCCAACACCAGTTTATAGGAAAGAAAGCTGCCTATGCTTTGAGCGAGGGTCTTGGAGTGATAGCATGCATTGGGGAACTGTTAGAAGAAAGGGAAGCTGGGAAAACTTTTGATGTTTGTTTCCAGCAATTGAAGGCTTTTGCAGGTGAAACTGTGCCTCTTCATAATCCATTTGAAATTCATTTTCTTTTGGGGAAAACAAGAGGGGGTGTGGATTGGTGATTGCTTTCATAAAATCAACTATGCACATTGTGTGCAGATGCCGTGCCTAGTTGGGATAATATTGTGATTGCATATGAACCTGTCTGGGCCATTGGAACCGGCAAAGTGGCCACACCCCAGCAAGCTCAGGAAGTACATGTAGCTATTCGTGATTGGCTTAAAAAGAATGTCTCAGCTGAAGTTGCATCTAAAACCCGAATTATTTATGGAGGTAAATGATTAATTCTATCTTTAGTTGCTCGTTGAACTTGTTACTGCACCTTGGAAATTTCAAGTTTTGATGTTGTCTTCGACATCATGTATTCGTGAGCCAAGAAGACAAACTTTGCAAACACCCCCTCAAAAAAAAAAAAAAAACACAAAAACACACCCAAAAAAAAATCCATTTTTTTTGTGAGCCTTCTCAAGAAGCCTGCTTGTTTTGGAGTTTACATCAAATGCTATTTTGTTCAATGAATGGTATGCCTGCACATTATAAGCAGCTCTAGTGAATCTATTGTTCGTGGTAGGCCCATGTATGACTGATGAATTCATAGGAATTTTAGAGGATTAAAGATTAATGAAAGGAAAATTTATTGTTGCAATCGATGATCTGCTTGCCATTTGTTGATAGCCGATATGCTTGATAGCTGTAGGCTAATACTTGCACAAATCTCTTACTGATATAAGATTGGTCCTGACCTTGTCAATTGCAAAATATTGGTTTAGGTTCAGTATATTTGACCATTTGAGAATCTAGTTCTGATTTGAATGTAAAATATTTCAGGGTCCGTAAATGGGGGCAACTGTGGTGAGCTTGCAAAGCAAGAAGATATTGATGGATTTCTCGTTGGCGGTGCTTCGTTAAAGGTACATGGTTTCTTCAAAATTTCCTTGACCATAGTGAGCATACCATGAATTGATCAAAGAACTCCAATGATTATTTATACTTACAGTCTTATCTTGTTGTGATGCAGGGCCCTGAGTTTGCTACCATCGTCAATTCAACCACAGCAAAGAAAGTCGCGGCTTGATTACTTATTGTGGTTTTGGCAATAAGAGCACATTAAGGATAAAAGACGTGCCAATCTTATATGTATGTGGCAATAATATGGATTTATTATAACAGTTTGGTCTTGATCAGTCTTTATTGCAATCTTCTTTGCCGTCTGTAGGAAAAGCATCGTCTCAGTTTTCCAATGAGCCTGTGTTTTCTTGTAGCAGTTAGAGATGCAAAGGATTTTAAAGGGCAATAAATGTTCGTGAATAATTGTTGGTTATCAACTAATCATGCTTATCGATGTTATGAAACCTTGGCTTATTTTTGCACTCCAATGCTCCTGATGAGTTGCTTCGCTTTATAAACTAACGAGTCTATGGTTTATGTGCATGCTTTGTCGTCGAAAAGGTTCTTTGTTGTTTAATTTGGATTACTTTCATTATCATAACGTGCATGCTAGATCCAAAGTCCATAGGGATGAGAGGAAATGAGATTTATTACTAGTAATAATGTAATATCATCGCATTAACAGCTTGGATTTTGGTTTTAGGTAGGTATCTTGGGACCTTGAAGTGAGTTTACGCTGCATTGGTCAAATGTTGATTTAGTACAAAGTCAAAAAAAAAAAAAAATGGTCGGACAGAATAAGATATACCAAAGCAAGCCTAATGTAAGAAGCAATACGTGCGTAAATAGATGATTAGATTTTCCTATGGGTTTCATACTTAATTTTATCATTTTAATTAATAATAAAAATTAAGATATGATTAAAACATTTTCAGAAGAGAGAATTCATTTTGATACGTGCGTGTGTCTCAGAAAGGACGGCGGGTAAAATGGTTTGGTTCCACGTCTGTGCCCAAGATCAACTCTACCAATTGAAGGGGCCCAGCCCAGGACGCAACTTCATTTCATTTCCTCATCATAATCGCATTGCCGTGCTTGTGGCCTGCTAGTAGACAATGTACACTTCACCGCATAGGCAGAGATGCCCATTCTCTGTCAGCTACTCTTGATTCAACACCAAAACTTTCAATTTTCACGTGGGAAAAAAATGAACAAATAATTGAAAGCAGCGCATTAGGGAAAAGACCAAAAAAGACTTCTACCTAGAAAAAAAAGTCTACCTAACATACACGGTAATTTTAAAATTTTCTCCAACTTTATTTTGTGTGTATTTTATCTTCTATAACTTTTTATTGTAACATTTTACTCCAAGATCTATCACAATTGAAAATTAACACATCATTTAAGACACTGTTAAAATTACTAATCATTTTGGCTAGTTGTCTTGTCTCCATTAGGCTTTTTGTTGGTGCAAATCACTCATATCATCTATTGAATCCCGTAACTAACTTCGATGAATCTATGATATAAGGAAGTAAGTTGTACATTCAGATGAATTATAGGTCTAAATAATAACAGTTCTTTTCTTTTTTTTGGTCATAAAATTATATCAATTCAAGTTTGGAAATAAAATAAATAAATATATGAGATAAAGTTGGAGAACATTTCTGACACAAAAAAGTTACCAACGTAATTAGAGCCCGGTTATGCTAATCACTCCAAAGCCCACTGTGTTCTTTGTATTGTTGGTCAGGAGGCCCGAGCTATGAGATTGAGCCCATTCAACAACGAGTTTGAAAATTATAACAAACTAACAAAGCTGGTTGTGACCAAAAAAAAAAAAACTAACAAAGCTCCTTCAAAAATATTAAGTTATATATTAAAAAGAGAATATATTATTAAATTTTTAAAAATATTATACTTTTATAATAATTACTTTTAACATCACAGATATAATAATATTAGATTAGTTAATGATATAAAAAATTTTACATTAATAATATTATTAAAATTAAACTAAAACGAAAGCTCGTTCTTGGAGATGAGTTATAAGGTACTTTACAGTTGTGGACAAAAAAAAAAAACAAAAAAAGAAAAAAAAAATTCCTCAGAACGAACTTTGAAGCTTGCTTTTATCACATCAAATTACTTTATGCTCCAAACAAAATCAATAGCTTACACCAAAGATATAAAAGGTGAGAGAAGAGACTTGATAACTTTTTGTTTGTCATAATATATTTTCAGTTATTGATATAACGGAATCTGATAAACATAAGTAAAGTCTATAATTACAATCAATAAAATTGCATAAATTTATACAAAACATATCAAACCACAGACAATTTCACACTACACTACAAATGAACATAAGGAGAAGAGTTGTATAGAGACTTGATAACATAAAAGCAACCGCAAATCACGAAGACCACCATTGGTATGTGTTTTTGCTTTGTAGAGTCTAGACTTGTCCATTACCCTACATGTGAAACACAATAGTAAGGGGCCCTACAACAATCTACGGCCGCTGTCTTATTCATTGTAAAAGAGCAAAAGACAGAATTACTTACGGAACCGCCTCATGATTATCATTAATTTATGTAGTGCGGCACATGTTTAGACGACAATTTACTCATGATATCGATATGACATGGTGTACAGTCGGAAAATATATAGAGCCTGCTGCTATTAGATTTACTATGTGGTTCTCGTTAGTCATTGCTATTTACTCAAATGCAGGTTCTAACTAAACCTGTCGCTCTCGGCCTTGCTAATCCTTGAACGAAAGACCTATATTCCTTAATATGCTGGTAATCACATTCATTAATTTAATCCGTATAAATTAATCATCCTACGTAATTAACTGCTTTCCCGCTTATCTGCTTTATTTTCAAATGCGAAACCAGAGACACATACAACCTAAAAATATAGATATGTACTATCGTTCATAGGCCGGTGCTTCATTGGCATAATACTGTTAATTCATCAATCGAAAGATAAGGCCTCAAAAGTCAAACAAAAATTTAGATATTCTATATGAAGGATTTTTTTTTTTCTTTTTTAAACCTAGCAAATTGGCACATGTCACGGGACGAGGACAAGCAAACAGAATTGATATATATGCACAATGACTGTAATATATCCGCTCACAATATAAGTAACTTGGAATAAATTTTTTGTAGATTTCACGTTGCAAGCGTACTCACTATTAATATTACTATCTCTACATACACACGAAAATAAAGGCATTGTTCCCACATAGTTTTTATTTATTTGCATGCTTTTATATAACTATACGGTAGAAATGACGTGGTTAAAAAAATCAGTACGAATGGTTTGGTATTTATATTCTCTAACTTTCATTGCAGTCAGATTTAGAATATTTGATATATATGTATGGCCTTTAATCATTTAATCGGTCGTGGGCCATTAATGACAACTATATCAACTTTTTCTTTATGCTCACCTAAATCTCAAGGGAGTTAATATATGTTTATGTAAATGGAGAAATATAATGTATAATATTACCTAATCTTAAGGAATACCAATGTAATTTACCTTGTTCAAGTAATGAAGACAGATAATGAAGACAAACAGAAGCTATATTTCCCACATTTCACCACAAGGCATGATAAAAAAGATAATACTGGTTTATATATGCATCCGTTGATTTACTGTATAAAGGTGTGGACCACAGCTCCACTTCCCTCCTGTATAAAAACTGGCCGGCAGAAGACAACATGGCAAGGTCCAATCCATAAAGTGAGGCCTATTTGGTTTGGATACTAGTCTTCCAACTCTTTCGTTCACGTGCCCTGTTACTTAAACATCTATGCACAACAGCCCATGCCATGAATAGTTAGTTCAATCAACAATCTTTATCCACATTTACTACAGACCCACCAAACCCATCCCCATCACAACTTATTTCCATTTCTGTCCTTCGATGCCATTAAGACAATGGCCCTCCAAATATGAAAAGAATATCATCACATCACATCACAATTTTGTACTCACTTTTACTTTCTTCACCCCGCCATATTAATAAGTTACTACCATATGTTCATTTGGAAATAATATCAGGGATAATAAAATGGAGGATATAATTGGTACTTTGGATGTATAGCAGTTTTGACTCGAATAATTGCTGGTAATGAATTAGGACAGAAACAGAACCAGCGAGACATGCATAGAGATATGATATGCTTCATTTAATTTTCCGTACACTGAGTCGGCACTTTTACTCGTAAAAGCGGGAAAGTAATTCACACTTCTGGACCCACCCTTAGCATATGCTCCTGCGATTCCCTCATCAAGCTTTTGTCGCATAGCTTGATTAACTCCACTTTTCTCTAGAGGGTTCATTTCCACTGTCATGGATCCTAATTCGTAAAAAGTTAAACTCATATCACCATGAAAATGAGCTTAATTTTCATGTTTATATTTTCATCCAATCAAAATATAAGAATGTATTATATTATCTTTTCTATTTATAATAATATAATAATTTCTTACATTCTAATCAAATAATAATGTAAAATTATTTTAGTAGAGGGCATAAAAATTAAACTCTATAAAAAAAAATATTTTAATTCAGAGAGGGAAGCAAGCGAACAAAAGAAGAAAGAAATGGAATGATACAACCAACCAGACCCGAATAACAGTACATTCAATGGTGGACCATGTACAAATGATAATAATTAAGGAAAAGAGAACTTCATGATCATCAACCATTCAACCAAGGATCAACGGCCACCGATTCAACACAAAAGGAACAACCCTCGAAAGTGGAATTTTAAGAGTGATAAAAACACAAAGAAAGGGAAATTAACCATACACAAAAGATATCAAGGAGAAATTTTTTTCCAATAATACACAATTTTCCTTCATTCCCTCTCTAGTAGTCAGTGCTTGGGAGCTGCTCGTGGGT
The DNA here is from genome assembly GCA_031439595.1 of Pterocarpus santalinus. Taxonomy (NCBI): domain Eukaryota; kingdom Viridiplantae; phylum Streptophyta; class Magnoliopsida; order Fabales; family Fabaceae; genus Pterocarpus; species Pterocarpus santalinus. The sequence goes on from CM062532.1 coordinate 70,164,771, forward strand.
GTGGCTGATGAAGACGACCTCGTAAATGAGCCCAGCAATCCCACCACCAATGAGAGGCCCAACCCAGTAGATCCAGTGGTTGGCCCAGCTCCAGCTCACAACGGCTGGTCCGAAAGACACGGCCGGGTTCATCGATGCTCCGTCGAAGGCCCCACCCAACAAAATGTTAGCACCAACGATGAAACCGATGGCAATCGGGGCGATAGTTCCCAAACTACCCTTCTTGGGGTCAACGGCTGTAGCGTACACCGTGTACACCAAACCGAAAGTCATCACGATCTCCATCACCAACGCTTGCCCAACGCCAACTCCAGATGAGAGTCCAAATGCTGGAACGGACTGCGATGCACCGTAACAAAACCCTTCGTTAGTTAAAAAAACCCAACAAAAAAAACAAAAAAAAGAGAAGACAGTTAAAAAGAGTGTAACGGTTTCAACGGTCTTACGAGTCCGGTGACGAACTTGAGGAGCAAGGCGGCGACGATGGAGCCGAGGAGCTGGGCGATCCAGTAGACGATGCCGCGGAGGAAGGTGATGTTGCCGCCGACGAAGGCGCCGAAGGTGACGGCGGGGTTAACGTGGCCGCCGGAGATGTTGGCGCCCACGGCAACGGCGACGAAGAGGGCGAATGCGTGGGCGATGGCGGCGGCGATGAGGCCGTCCGGGGTGGAGGGGCCGTTGTTGGTGAGCTTGTTGTAGGCGATGCTGGAGCCGGAGCCGGCGAAGACGAAGATCAAGGTGGAGATGAACTCAGCCAACGCCGCCTTCAAGGTGTCTGGGTGAGTGGCCTCCTCGGGCCTTCCGATGGCGATGTTTCTGATCGGCATCTTCTTCTTTTTCTTCTTCTTCTTCTTCTTCGGATTTGAGCGCTAACAGTGAGCTCAAACAGTGAGAGGACGAAGATGGAAGCACACTCTACTGCTCTATGCTTGCTGTGTTCGCTTGGCTGTTATTATATGGAGAAGGACGAGACACGCATGCCACCGGCTGGAGCCGGTTGCCGGTTCCAAATTTGAGAGGAATTTCGTTTTTTCAAAAACAAACCAAGCCAGAGAAAGAAAGAATCCTATTTCGTGACAGCCTGTGAGATGTCCTCCATTTCTGATTTACTTATAATTGTAATTCTTTTTTCAGAATTTCATTTTTTGAATTTTCTTGAATTTAATCTTAATATAGTATTAATTAATATATAGAAATTTTATACTAACATATCATCAGTTCGAATCTTTAAGCATAGAGTAACTTATGATAGGACAACTATGCCCTCATCGTATTTAAAATATTTGAATAGGTTTGCTTTTATTAGGAGTATATTTGTAATTTTGACCAAAATTATAATAAAATTTTATTTTATTAACTAAAATAACTATTATCAAAATGAAATGAGTTTGATGATATAATAAATGACTAGCCAATTATATAAAAATTATGTTAATAACAAATTAAAAATCAAATTCTTTCTTTTAAAAATTTAAGATCTAAATGTAAGCCTTGCGTAGAGGGATTATTTCAATCTGAATCGTATAGATATCAAATGGGATATTGAATATTACTATGAGTGTAGGTAAAAATTAATTTATTTATGTATCGAAGTATCGAAATAAGTTAAATATACTTTGCGATTATACGAAAGAGGTGTTATACTTAAATTTTGATATAGAATTAGCATAACTCTATTTAATAACACTTTCATAAAAGTCCTCTAAGAGCATGTGGAGCGGGTGTAATGGGAAAAATAAAATTTGAATTAGGAATATTTATATCTTGATATATTTTTTTAATATATCTCCAGTTTATATTAACTGAAATATTAATATAATTTAAATTAAATATATTATATTATTATTTAATAAAAATAATAAAAAATTAATTTATATAAATAATTATTTATTATAATAACAAATTTATTATAATTTATTATTTTTTTAATTTTATTAATTAATAATATTTTATATTATCATTACATACTAATTTAATTTATATTAATATGAAAGTTGACGTTTCCCTTTCAAACGAAGATTTGAGATGGCCGCCATCACCACCACCCGTTGCTGTCATACAGCAAAGCAATTCGGCGTTACCCATCTAAGCGACTGACACGTGTCCGAGAGAGATAAGAGCCACGTGCATGTTCTGATAAGTGAAAGTTGTCTGACCTTTTTATTTTCTTGAATGTTCCTACGGCAATACCATCCCGACATTTAATTTACAGAAATATTCGGTGAAATCAATTTTTTTTTAAGTCTTATATCAATTTATATTTTATTTATTATTGTATAAAGTGTAAATTCTACTTAAATTAATCCATATCATAATATGGTGTCTCAAAAAAAAAAAATTTATCTATCGTTACTCTTTAATTTATCTTCGTGACGTGCACGATAATAGCCATAGAATTGTAAATAATTTAATCGTACCCAAGAAAAAAGGTGAATGAAGTGTGAATTATAACCGCAAAATGCAACAAGTTCATACTTAATTTTGATTATCTATAACTATCAATCAATAATCATCATCATAATATAATGAATAGCGATAAGAAGATAAGCACTGTGACTGTTTCAGTGACCCACCGGTAAAGCAGGTGTTATTTTGTAGACCGCGTCTGACACGTGGGTGAACTGTTTTTGTTTATTATTTTATATAAAAGTGTTGCATGTTGAGTTTACCTTTACATGAAAAAGGAACTTAACTGTTCAGAAAAATGAATTTGATTTCCCACCATGATCATTTGTTTGGATTAGCTTATCTAGCTGGTCCCCTCAATTATTTGTAAATCTGGGTGCTTTGCCTTCCAAACAGGAGCGCTGTGCCCATGGAATCACCGCGATACATTGTTTCGAGGCATCAACCCCAACAAATGGTTGAGTTTTTAGCAGGTTTCCATTTGGGCAAAAGAAAAAACTCATTGGAATTAATATGGTGTGCTTTGCTCATTATTTTGCCAGCCAGGCGTTACTTATTTAATTGAATTAGTAACTTACAAATAAGCATTTGGTGCAGATGGTCGTGTGCATTTAAGCTTTCAGGTTGAAAATTAATATAAACTAATTTTGAACTATATATTTATATGTATGTGTATATAATTGCCAACTTAGCCACAATCACTAGTTGTTAATGATTGCGTTATCATCTAATTAAAAACGTTATCATCGAAGTATTTTATACACCATGGCAAGACATGCTTTCCGTTCTTATTTATAATATGGGGTCCGGGTCTCAAGAGTGGTGAAACTAATTCAGTGTTTTTTTTTTTTCTTTTCAGCCAAATTATTTGACAAATCCATATAAAACTAAAATGATAAGTTCATTACCCACAAATATTTAGTTAAGATATAAATAATTTCGATTGAACGAAAACACGAATATAAATTTCGCAAAAATAATTCTTTCCAGGAGAAGATATATAATCATAAGTTCAGTGGAATGGTATAATACTATAATCTTTCGGGAGTGTTACTATACTTGTTGGAAGACTAAATACTAAATAGTTCAGACATTATAATTAGTTACAATATATATCCACTTATCCAGCCGTTTCCAATTTCGGCTCTCCTTCCATTTTAGTTATCTTCCATAAAAGGCTTTTTCAATCCTACAAGAAAATTAAGATTTTCCAACAACAAAAACAAAATTGTTACAAAGTCGTTGTGGAAAACTCTGTTACAAAAGGTTTTTGTACCAATAAAAAAATTTGTAAGGAGCATCACATGCGGACAAAAGCTAAACCAAAATATTTGGGTTGGAAACCTTCAAGTTGGCGTCGCTGTCAAGAGTGTTTGCATTTCCTAATGTCAATGTAACCAAACTGGATTCCATTCAATAAATCTGATTTGAGTTTCCTAGAAATATTCTTAATGCCAAATCTTGGCAATTACAATAACTTGCAACCAGTGTACACTATCTAATCGAGAATATGACAACAACGAATTTCAAGATAAAAAGGATCAATCTTTTGCCAAATCTTCCATTCACTGAATCATTTTTCTACCTCACAAATTGTTCATCTAGCCTAGATGCCTAATCATGTGCTCTATTTGGGTCAATCTAGCTAGTTCCTATAGCGTTTAGCTGACAACAATGATCCTAATAATGTCTTAGAAAAGAGAAAAAAAGGGGGGGGGGGGGGGAAGAGAAAACAAAGGGGAACTCCCCAATGATGTTTGGGGCAGAGAGAAAGCAGTGACTAACTGTAATGGAAGAGGGAACCCGTGGCACAGGGGTGGAGCAATGGAGGAAGCGGAGACGCATGGACCGGAAGGGACCAGTATGAAGAGCAATGGAGGACCACCTTAGGGCGGGGGAGAGTGAGAGCTGCACAATGGAAAAAGAAAAATCGGTTTTGGCTAAAGATAAAATGGAGAGTTTCCCACTAATATTTTGGCGGAAGTACTTTTATGATTTTTCCCAAAATGTTCTAATTTTGTCACAAATTTAATTTTTGTTACAAAACAATATCAAGTTATTGCATCAAGATTAAATTTTGACGCAAAAAATTTTAAATTTTTGAAACAAAATTATATTTTGTTAAAAAGAAAAACTTATTATTTTGTGTCAATACTTTATTTCTTACACAAAAAGTTTTAAACTTTTGAAACAAAATTACTTTCTGTTACAAAAAACTTGTTATTTTGTGTCAATAGCTTTTTTTTTTTTACAAAAAGTATTCTAATTCGTGACAAATTACTATTTTATTACAAATTCTGCTTATTTTGCAACAAACTCAAATTTTAATACAAAATTTTGTTACAAATATCATATTTTCTTGTAGTGTTTATGCCCGTAGAGGCTGATCAACAACCAGGAATTATGATTTATTATTATAATTAAAGAGAAATTTTATGTATTATATAGTAAGAAATCAATTAATGATTGATTGGGTTAAAAAGTTTAACATTTATTCTCTTTAAATAAGATTTTTGAGTATAAGTCTTATAAATAGAAAAAAAAATTAACATTAAAAGAATTTTATAAAAGAATTTTATCTTTATAGTGAATTGATTCGACTCAAGTTAAATTAGTTAAAATTTAATAAAATTCAAATAATAGTGATTTATACAAAAAAAAAGGTAAGAATAAATTAGAAACAATATAAATTAATGGAAAGCAGTAGAAAATACTATCCAAAATCCTATAATTTATATTCCTAGAGTTTATTTATACTTCCATTAATATTAGAAATACAACATATGATTTCCATCTAATACACATAGGTAAATTACTAAAACATATTGACATTTGTCTTTTAACTAGATAAAGCATATGTTAAAAAAGCACAACTTTGTAATTCGCGGAGGCTGAAAAAAGAAAGGTATGTGTAGGAGACTCTATGAATTAGGCCTATAAATTGAGGAAAATAAAACACTGAAATTATGACGTATGATGTATACTGTTTGTGATTTTCTCAATGAGAAAATGATGAGTGTCGCTTATGATTGTGATCTCTCCATCAAAAGTTTTGATAAGTAATTGACCGTTGGAGTATCTTCAAGATAGCTCAAGATCTAAAATGTGCTATACATTCAAGGGATGACAGGTATAAAATATAATTTTAAATTGGCACACTAGCTAAAATTAATTAATTAAAAGAAAAAAATGTATGAAATGAATGTGGTTTTACCCTTAAATTTTCTATCGTATTTCATTAGATCAACATTATTAGTGTTTTTTATATTTATTTCTATCATTTCTGCTAACGGACGGCACCGCTTTTGTCATATTTTTAAGCATCTCCACCAAATAATGAGATCAATTTTAATGGTTGAAAACTTGAAATTATAAACAATTAGTGGAATCCAAGACCAGATATGGCTGATCAAATCCATCAAAATTGTGCTAACGAAGTTTTGTAAGTATATGATTTCCTGATGATTCTGTTAGACTTGTTCAATCACTTACTGTATGTTTGGGTATCTTATAAAACAGCTTTTTTTTTCTTAAAACAAAAATTGTTTTGAAAAATTAATTATATTTAGTTCAAAAAGTGAAAATAAATTATAATCTAAAGTTGATAATTTCAGAATTGTTATATTTTTATTAAATTGACCCTAAATAATAAATATTATATAATATAAATAATTATTTTATATTTTTTTAGTAATTTTATCATATAAAAATAATTTTTTATATACAACCCAAATAAAACAGATTATCTTAAAATTATTTTTCAACTAAAACATCTAAACATAAATTAATCCCCCAACCCCCACAAACAAAAACACACACACACACACACACACACTAATAGTTGATGTCTTGATGAAGCCTCGAGACCGGTATTTTAAATTTTGACAGTGAAAACTTGATCATAATTGACTACCCCAGCGCCAAAATTGTTATATTTTGCTAAAATGCAATTCTTTCTTCTTTTGAGGCTTTTTGCTTACATGATTTGCGTGACGCAACTAATAAAGGAAAAAGGATGATACAATAATATAATATCAATATCTTTCGGTGGTACAACATATGTGTTACATTAAAAAACGAGAATATTTATTTTGTTACTTGATAATCCTTATCCAGAACTGGTAGAAATGAACGAAGCCAAAAAAAAATAAAAAATCTTATTAAATGAGAATTTGGTTGGGTTAGAGCTTTCATGGGAGTGAGACGAAAGTGGGTTTGACGTTATAAACTTAGAGATTAAGGATATCCACAGCATATGCTGGATTTAATTTTCTGTACACAATTTCTTAGTGAGTCTCTGTCTACATGACCAAAGCAAATTGAGAACAAAATGGCCCACTTACGTGCTCCAAACGTCTAGACAGCACAAAAGAGCACTAATAAGTTTTAGTTTTTACTGTTGTATTTTTACTCAAGGACCCCATAGCTGAAATAAAACGACCAAGCTCTGATTTTGTCAGAGGCGCTTAGAATAGTTTATCAATGATTAGGTATATGCACGAGAGTGTTGTGAGGCCGTGATTGATTTGGCGCTTACAAAAACCGCAAATTGGTGTGTAATTTACTTGAGTCAACATGGCAAATACTACCAACTATCATAAAAAAGAATAGAATGACAATGACAAATTAATATTTGAGAATATTGAGCCTCCCGTCATCACATTAAATGAAATAAGGAAAAAGGGTTGGAAGTGTAGGAGAGGAAGAGAGGGTAGAGGACCACCACAACGTGATGCCTTTGCTGTGCTGTTTTGGACGGAGTGGTAGTGCAGCATTGTCTTTGTCTGTGGTCATGATGAAACCGTCCAAAAAGCACCACAAAAACCATTCCCATCACTCACCAACCTTTTTCTAATCTTACAAACAAAAATAAAGACGCGTATAGCTGCTTGGATTCGAAGAGCTTATTTAGAACTCCACTCCACGGCCACGTAACGTTTGTGTTCTTATTCATTTCTAGCAACTAAACCAAAATCACAAGTCGCAAACTCCCCACGGTGGTAAGATTCAATGAAGATGAAACTAGCGACTGATTTTTATCAAGGTTTTAGTTAGACTATATATCGATATTTGTCCTCACAAGTTTGGGTTCACTGCCAATATATAGTCAAAAAAAAAATTGTGGGGTCTCTTTTCGGACAGTGTATGATACACCTTTCCTCTCTCTCTCTCTCTCTCTCTCTCTCGATTTTTTGGACAGTGAGTTGGACAAATGTATGAGAATAGACCTCATTTCTTTTTTAGTTATAATATGTTCTTTTTTTTTAATATATCAATAGTAATACAATTTGAATTTTCCGACTTTATATATGCTAGCTATCCAAATCTCTTATCAATATATTATTTCTAATTACTTAATTATGATGTGTTTTCGGTGCACATTGTCATATTTGTTTTATTTAATGATAAGGTAAAATGTAAATTTTAGTGTTGAATTAGAAATATAAGAAAAAGAGAGCAAAAATAACACCAAAATAAAGAGTAAGCCTAACGATAAGGTACTAATCCATTATAATGTAGTCAATCATAGTTCGAATTTTAATTGAAAGAGTCGTCCACATCTAAATACTCCAAAATATTCGAATTGGATTACTTTTAATAGAAAGATATCCATAAAAAAAAGAGAAAATAATTGTAACTAAAATAAAGGGTTATAATATTTATATATAATGGGTTAGACACCCCAATTAACATTCAGTAATTATAGTTTAAATAGTACAAATTTTAGTTATATAAATATTGGATCAACATATTATTTTTAATAATAAATATATGATAACCACAATTCACATAAATATAAACTTTAATTATATAAATTAACTTTATAATTAATATACATCTCATTATTAATTAATATCATATTTAACAATTATATAATTAAAACTTATATTTATTTAAGCTGCGAAGAGTGGGTATCAGTCGAGTGTCTATAAAAACAATATTTCTCTAAAAGAAGATAGAGGAAAAGAACGTGGCGTTTACGTGGAAGTGGGGCATAAGTAGCACTGTGCATGTTCGTTTACAGGCTGGCACTCTGATTGGTCAAATACTGAGAACCAGCAATAATTATATGACAACTGTACAAGTGGGCCATCATGTACCAAAATAAGGATTTGGATCTTGGTGCGATGCACTGTGCAATCACTCACCTGAAGGCGCGGCGCCAAGATTTTGGAGCTTGTATGAATAATTGGATTGGATGTGTTCTCAAAATTATTTAGTTGGAATGTAGTTGATTATCTTTATTTATTTGATAATATTGAAAATATTCTCACATTAGATTAAGTTAGGCCAACCAAGTACATGGGTCAAGCATGACCTGCAAATAGATCGGACAATTTTTTGGTACAAGATCGAACTTAGTTCAAGAGCACAAACTCAACCCAATTACTTTTAAGAAAAAATTTAGATCAAATTTTTTATATTTATTTTATTTAATTTTTAAATCAAAAAATGATAAGTAGATATTTTTTTTAAGAAAAATATATATTTTTAACTTTTAAGTTATTCATTTTAAAAAATATCTATATATTATTATTTAATTTAAAAATTAGTTAAAATAGATATAAGAAATTTGGTACTAATCTTATCCTTAGTTTCATGAAAGGCTAATATAAGTTATTGGGCAGATTAATATGAATGCCCTTAATAAGGTGGTTGGTATCTTAAATGGTCATCCTAAATTTTAGTGTGCCTATTTGGATTGCAGTGTGCATCCATTAGAAGGCTTTCTAGGAGAAGGAAAATGACTTTATACAGTAAATGATAGTGTTTGGTTTAACTTCTAAAAGGCCTTCTGGAGGAAGAAGTATCTTTGAAGTTACTTTTCATTCTAAAAAAAGACCTTTTAAAAAGGAATCTTACTATTACTCTCACATCAACAACCAAAAATAATTTTACTTTATTCTATCCAAATAAAATTTATTCTCCTAAACTTATTTTTGATATATTCAAATCAAATAAAAATTATTTTTTTAAAAATAATTTCTCTAAAAGGTCTTCTTTTAAAAGACCTTTTTTCAAAAGATATTCACCTAAAAGTTAAACAAAACAGACCCAATGTTGTCTAGAAGTAGGCAAATACCGCGACTAAATTAAGAAGAAGAAAAAGAAGAAGAAGCAGGCAACTACTATTCGTATGATTGTTAATTCTTTCTGCAGATTATTTACAAAAATAACATTTAATCCGTCAATGTCTAAATTCTATTAAAAATAATTTATGACCAAAGCCGTGCCGTCCAATCATACGCAAGAGGAATAATGGGACAAAAAAGGAGAAGTTTGCTTTTAACTAAGTTAGGAATTTTTTTTTATGTGGATTAAATATACTTTATTGATTTAAAAATAAATAGGTTTATTTTTCTTAAGTCAGAGACATGCTCATTCTGAAATAACCTTATCCGAGTAGCAATATGCTCTCACAAAGAAAGTGTAGAGGCAATTCATTGTTGGATATAATTGGATAATTTTGACATCATCAAGTTGTTATACATATTGTTTTTGATATTCCTTGTGGCAGCCCGTGCTCCGAACATGAATTCTAATCCTTGTTTTTTTATCGCTCCACATAATCCTTATTTTCCGTCATTGATTGTTAGCCATTGTAATGTGTGTTTTTCTGTACTATTAATACCAACACTTATATAACGTGTTTTTTCATTTAAATCCCCAGTATGTGAAATTTATTAAACTCTATTTAATCTATCTTGAGTTAAATTGATTTACTCTAAAATAAACTTGAATATGAAATATTGGATAATAGTATAATTTTTTTATATTAATAATGTATCAAAATTAAACTCCTCATTTCATTTTGACTAAATTATTCTAGCTAGTGGTTGAAATAGCATACTCTCACTCTACCTGTTATTTCAGGGTGGCATGTATATATATAAAACTAATTTTTTTTAATATATTATTAGTATAAACTTAAACTCATAAAACTATTATAGAAACATAATATATTTTTTTGATGGGGCATTATAGAAATATAAAAAGTTTTTTTTTATACAAAAATAAGTAATTATTTGCTTTTTACCGTAAGAGAAAGATGATTAATATATATAACATGAAAGACTTGAAATTATGATATATGCACCCAAATTTCATCTGTACAATAATTGCTACACTTTGGTTTTTGTTACAGCTTCATCGTGCAAAAGACTCGAACTGAGTTTTCCATGCATTCTTACTAAAATTGGTGTTTTACGGCTACTAAAGTTGGGGCAATCATTTGCTTCCCATGAGCAAGGTAGCAAAGCTATAAATTAAGCAAAAAGTAACCAAAAATGGGGAGCCAATTTTGGGAATTTATGAATATTTTGATTTAGGGATGACTCTACATCCTCTCAAGTATGCTTTGATGATCAAACAGTTCCAATAAGTTTTCAAATTATTTTGCCTCTTTTTAGTTAACATTCACATAATGAGGATTTATGAGAAATTTTAAGTTATGTAATAGAAAAAATATTTTCTCTTCACCTTTTACTTATCCTCTCTTCACTTTTGTTTTGTGTAATGTTCACATAATGGGAATTTATAAAGAATTTTCAGGCAATTTTGAGTTATATAATGGGAAAAAAAATTTCTCTAGTATTTTCTCTTTTATTCAAGTACATAATACATATCAATATTCAAATTTTTAGGGATTTATAATTATTCAATAAGGACTTTTATATTCAAATACGTATTTAAATTTATAGTAAAAATTTTCACTATTTAACTGAAAATCACCCAAATTTTGTATATAAATTTCCATTTAATAATTAATATAATAGAAAAATTGAATAAAAAATAAATTATCATTAGAAAAAATTGTTTTTAACTCCCATTATATAATTAAACGTCCCTAAAAATGATCTTTAATCTCTATATGTTACTTTTGTGAAAAAAAAAAAGATTAGTGAAGACGAAATCCTCCCAAATTTATCGGGAGTACGGAAGACAAACCCTTTATCTAGATCTGATTTTTCTGAAAGAAAGTTGTGGTTACTTTGCAGAAATGTTGAAACTTCTCACGCCCAGCCAAAAGCCATGGCCGTGGGACTGAGAAATGCCAATGCACTATAGAGTCACATATATATTATTTTGAATTTATCTTCCGATTAACAGGTTTTGGAAGAAAAAGATCCCATCAAATTTAATATGAAGAGCGAGAAACTAATTGAAAACAAGAGATTACGGCAATGTTGACTATTGTGCTTAATTAATATCTTAGTTTGCTTATTTTTTATTTAAAAAATTTAGTAAAAGACCTATATCAAGTTTTTTGTAATCTATTTAATTCAATTTTTAAATCAAATAATAATATAAAAATATTTTTCTTGAAATAAGTAATTTTAAAATTAAATTAAATAAATAGTTTAAGTTCAAACTCTATTATTATGGATGCATTAGGACAATCATTTAAAAGTTAAAAGTATACAATTATTTTTAAAAAAATACCTGCATACCATTATTTAATTTAATAATTAAATATAATAATTATAAAGAATTTAAGCTATTTTTTTTTTCAAAAACTTTATGAAGTAACCAAATTTTCATATAATTTATGTTGAGATCTAAGTATTGGCATCCAAAAATATGATGTCTTTTTTTTTTGAAAAAAAAATAGAATAACACTAGAAGCCATTAATATCGGGGAAAATATAGGTTTTATTGACGAATTTAATTATTATTAGTCCTAGTATAAAAGAGTTTTATTTTATTATGACTCTTTGATATTTTTGTTAGACAATTTTTTATTTCTGCGGGCTCTTTCTAATTTATAAACAGGGAATAACAGCATCAAGGATCAAAAAAGTTGATTTGCATTTGTTGTTGAGAAATAAAAATTGATTATGAAGAAGACATAGAAGGCCCTCGTCGCCCACCGGCCGGGTGGAAAGTGGAAACCACAGTTCCGTAACAAAAAGACAAGAGTGGGGCATGACCGTGTATTAGAAGTCTATGCCGTATTATATCAGGGTATGTCAATGTAAGGCGTTGTTACTACGAGACTAATTATTTCAAAATCGTTATAATTAAAAGGTCATCTTAACAATTATTTTTAAACTTTGAATTTTCTCTTTTTCACTGCAATTCACTTATTATTTATTACTGCAATTGTTGATAAAAAGATGCCCGTACGTAAGTTAAGTTAATCTATAGGTTTATTCTACTGTAATGAAAGTTGAAAAATATCATTCAACCTAACCATCATTGTAACGTGTATATTATATTCTAAATTTCAAATTGAATTAAAACAGATAAGCTTAAATAGCCAAGTCTGCATTATCTTATTTTGCAGTGAAACACTGGAATTAATAATTGATGAGCAAGGCACCAACGGAGGTCACTTTCGGTTTATGCAGACAATATCAGCTACATATCATCAAGAAAATGAAAGAAGTTTACAGAAGCATGTCACCACATTCGACAGTCAATTGCTTCGGCAGAAATAAAATAAAAATCTCTGCAATTAGGGCCCATTTTCGTAGGGTGCTAAATGAATTTCAGCCACAGACGTTCCATCAGGAGACATAGATAGCACTTACAGTAGAGGGATGAAAGCATGTTGAAAAATGTTGTGCCTAATGAAAGTGGGTTACGTTATGACCTGTGGTTGGTTTGTTCTTAGCTTTCACGAGTCACAACATATCAGAGTCAGAGAGTGGCTTCTTTGACAGGCTCCGGTTCATGGTCTTGGATGAAAGGCCGGCCAGGTTGGCCACACACACATTATGAACTCTGAGGCAACAAATCACACGATGCCTCCACGGGCTGCATGTTCAAGATATTTTTCCGATTTGTGGGGTCTCCAATATGTCCTATTCCGTTTGTTTTGGATCAATGTGGAACACATGGGTTAACACAATTTTTGTGTGTAATTGCTGCTAGCTGCTATTATAGTGTATTTTTGTTATGTTTATGTTCATGTTCAACTCTAATGTTTTGGGGTCATGAGCACGTCTGAGGGGTTCAAACAAGCCAACATCTTTGAACACTAATAGGGATTCAGTCTCTCAGATTTCCCCTCATTTCGGGGGGTGTCAGTTTTGGAACCTAGCATATGCGCACAAGATACAGAAAAATACAACAGTACAATATGTTACAAAAATTTAGAGTGCCAAACGTTATGACACAAGTAGAGTGGAGCAAAACTAATCACAAACAACATTATGAGACCCAATTTCGTCTCAGTTTTCTACTATTACTCTTCGTAGTTATTAGCATCTCTCAAAATCCACTGATGGTTATAGTGCTTCCAATGTGAAACTCAATTGAGTTCAATATCAAACTACTCTGAATTTGTTTTCTCTATTGATGATTGTCATAATTTAGAAAATTACGTAAATCGACCTTGGCCCATTGGCCCATCAGCATGAAGTGCATCTGGCGTTGCGAAACTGTTTTTGGTCAGCTGTTTTGTGTAGGCGTGGGAGGTTCTGGGGCCTTAGGCCCTTGGGAATCGAAGGTAGATCACAATTTTGTACTAACATAAAGTAATGAGGCCCAATAGTCTGTTGGACCAAGTCACTCGGTACTATTTGGCTTCCAAACACAGTCTGAAAGGAAATACAAATCCTGTTCTGGTGTCTGGGAGCCTGTATTGCTTCGACTGGACAACCAATTTTACATTGGGCCTACTATGGCCCATAGTATGAGCCTGCATATGTTTACTTTGGCCAGTGTAATTATTAATTTTAAGGGTGTGATTAGTATAGGATAAAAATAGGGATAAAATTTCTTAGATGAGGTTTATATGTAATCATCGATGAAAGTTTATCCCCATACCAAATATTTTCTCTATTTTAATATATCTGTCAGTTTGATCAAAATGATATATTCTTAAATCAATGTATCTTGATATAATTATATATTAATTTAAGAATATACTATTTTGATTAAACTGAAAGATACATTGAAATGAAAGGAATACATCTTAAGAGTAAATTGCATTCCTCTCTCTTCAGAGATACTTTTATTATACAACTCACTCCTCCAATTCAAAATAAATCCAAAAAGCCCAAAGTAATTATTAAATTTGTTAAGATTCGCTTCAAAATAATGGTTTTAGAATTTCTAGCATTACAAGTAAAATTTGTTAGGATCTTAATTTTCTCCTTCAACTTACCAGTGTTAGGTTAACCATACTTACATTATGTCAACCTTAATGCAAACTTGATATGGGAGAAAAAAAAAAAAATCGATGGTGCTTGCCTATCCATATATCTTTAATTTTTTTTAGAGAACCATATGTTATGCGCACTTGTTTCTGCTTCTTAAATAAAAATTAGTTTTTATAAAAAGATACTTATTAATTTTATTTGACCTGTTTAGATAAACTTTTAAAAATTTTAAAATAAAAAATAATCAGTTTTTTTATTTTAAAAAAGCACACAACAACTTCCTTTTGGTTTCTGTGAGTTTCTGAGTTATAGGAGAAGGGGCAGAAATGAACCTAAAGACACAAAATAATTAATTTTCATTAAAATATCCTTAAAAAGTTTTTAAAAAGACAACAGATGCATATTTTTTTATTAACTTTAAAGTAATTCTTCTTCTTCTTCTTCATATTTTTTTAATTAATTTTAAAGTAATTGTTATTGAGTATATATTTAATTAATTTATTTTTAATTAAAAAATAAGAAACAAAAAGTAATTATCAATTTTTTAAAAAATTTTATCATGTACAAAAAGTACTTTTTATACAAAATGTTTCTCAAATAATGAATTTTCAAATTCTCGATTGTCATTTTATAAGAAACTAACCATGATTCTGATCTTTCACAGTTGTCAACACTGAGTACAATATGGTATATGTCTAATGGTGAAGGTGAGTAGAGAAGGAAGACTCTCAAACATGGAATCTCCCAGAACTTCTACATCTTCTCATGGCCCCATCCACCTGTCCTCTGCCATAGTTTACATGAAGGTTTCAAAAAGACTCTTTTATCTTGAATAGAAAATCTTGTAAAATATAGTTATGTGTCCTTGATGATGCAAAGGTTTTGGACACTCCACCTTCTTTGCTCGGCCGTTATAACGTCTACAAGAGATAGTTATATCCTCATTCATCACCCGGAGCACCAGGTGTATGTATATATATATAATCAAATCAACTTAACAGGAGCAATATATATTGATACGAAAAATTTTAGAAAGTTTGTTGCAAAATGGCTAGGTGAAGGCCATACTCATCTTCATTTTGGAGCAGTTACGGTAATTCTAACAATTCATGAAAGAGACTTTGGATGTCTAATGTTAGGCTAAGAAGCTATAGCTTCTCCCTATCGGCCTCAGATTTAAACGGGATTTCAAGCCACACACCAGTATACCGAAATTGTTTCCTTTGCAAAATGTACCCTCAATATTTGAGAAGATAAGAGCAAAAGCTCTATATATGAAGAAGCTATGACAAATTTACTTATCCCCATCCCCATATCCACTGTGAAAAAATGAAGATTTTTTCATTTAAGTTCCATTTATATTCAGTGAAGACATTAATCTTACAAAGGCCAACCATCCTGGAATGATACCCAATGATCTTGCATTAACAAGATACGAGTGTTCTCAACTTCGTCAACAGGCATGATTTAGCCAACAGAATTAGATTGGGTATATTAAGCTTTTTATGTGGAAAGAGGATTAGCAAAGTTCGAGAAAAGAAGAGGCTTATGATTGATTATAGATCTCTTAATCAATTTCTTAAGGATGATAAATTCCCTCCTCCGAAATAGACAAACTCATTATTCACAATTTCACATGTATGCAAGAAGGATCCTTAAGGTGGTGTTTGGTTTGCTAATTTTCATTTTTATTTTAAGTAAAAATGAAAAACAAACCTGAAAATATGTTATGTTATACTCATAAGAAATATTTTTATTGAAAATGGTTTTGGAAACACATACAAAATTAAAAATGGTGATTTCATGTTTTCAATCTTTTCAGAACTTTTAGTTCTAAAGTTTGGAAATATTTTTAGTAAAAACGCAATAGTATCATGGTAAATATGCGAAAACTTCCTTCTTGTCCTCATACAATGCGCATGCTCGATTTTCGGTGAGGATCATTTTTTTTTTGAACGCTCTCTTGTATACTTTTTGTTATATTTAATTAATGACACCTTATGATAGTTATGCACTGGCAATACAGTTGGCAAGCATGGTTGCTCATAAGTTTGATAGTGGAGGTTTGAGTCCCTTTTATTCCATCATTACACACTAATTAAACTCAAAAATAAAAGACAAAAAAAGAACAAAACAACTAAAATAAATGTTGGTGGCACACTTGGCTCGTATGTTGAGCCTATAAATCCAATGTTGGGGTTCGAACCTTGTCGCCCCTTTTTTTTAATTTTTTCCAATCATTTTAATTTTTTTCCAAAAGTAAAAAAAAAAGGGGAAAAAAGGATAAAACAAGGGGAAAAAAAGGCACTAGATGTTATCTATATTCTAATATTCTCTTTTTAGTGTGATTATAATTTACTCACAAATTAAATATATTTTAAATATATTTTGTCATTACAAGTAACTTTTGTAGTTAAAGTTTTGTTTATATTATTTAATTATGTTTTATGATATATCATGCGTATAATATATATATATATATATATATATATATATGATTTATCATTTTAAAGCAAGAATTTCTAGCAATTTTTTTTAAATAAGTAATAAAATAATACTAACTATAGTATTTAAATATTTATCTATATAAAAATCAAAACATAATAATTGATAATGATAATAAAATAACTTTAAAGTAAACAATTTATTTTATTTTTAACCTTAATATTTTATAATTATTTATTATTTTAATAAATACTTTTATTAGATGAACAAAATATGCAAATCAAATATATATCATTTTTATTATTTAATAATAAATATAATTTTATTATCTCAAATTTGATTTTAAAAATTATATTTTAAAAATAGACAAACCAAACATATTTTCATTATTTTTACTTTTTGGAAATAGAATCAACTTTTATAAACTAAACATATTTCCTAAATTCAGAACATCTAAAAATAAATATCTTTTCAAAAAATAAAAATAGGAAATATTTTCACAAACCAAACTCATCCTTATATTTCAAGATTTTATTTAAGAGTTGGACTTTGAAAGACAAATACAAAATGGTCTTTTGCATACCCAATACCCTGCGCCAATGGAAAGTTCTTCCTTTCGGGCTTAAGGTGACACCTTTGTTAATTCGAAAATTTTTGAAATTTTTAATTAATTTTTGGCTTAAATATATTTTTGATCTTTAACAATTAATGAATTTTAGTTTTAGCTTTTTTTTTTATCCAAAAAGATCTCAATGTACTTGAATTTGGTCCTTTCTATTAGTGAGATGCTGATAACTTATAACATGGATAACGACAATCTAACTTGCTATTGCCACATCATCTCTATATTTCTTCTTCCTATTCTCTCTCTTGCCACCATTATCATCATACCCATCATCCCTGGCCATCCCCAACCCCAACATCATCAACCCCGTTCTCTTTTCCTACTCCGCCTCCACTTTTCCCCTGAGTACCACCATCATCATCTCTTTCTAAACTCCACCACCACCACCACCATATCCTAACTCTCCTCAACGTACTCAAACAAGCCTCCATCGCATTTAACCCACCCCTTCTCTTCTTTTCTCTTCAAAACCCACCACTCCATTGCTGCCATTGAAGCCCTCCTCGAGCTCGAGCCCAAGGTCCACCATCACGATGTTGCAGCTTCCTCCACCATCAAATCAATACCTTCAAGATCTCCAAGCTCGTGCACTCCTCACCCTTGTGACTGCCTTCCCCGCCTTGGCTTGGGCATGCACAATAGCAACAAGACACATGTCGGCAGCTAGATCTGGGCTGAAAATGCGGTGACACAATGACAGCTTCTCCTCCTTACTTGCGCAACGATGACACAAGGCCACCAGGATCCTTGGTGGCAAATGGCGATGATGACCAATGGGTTCCCCTTGACAAAAGTTTTGATTTTTATTTTTAACTTTTTTGGATGGGTTCTGTGTTGCTTCTTGCATCTCATTGTTCTAGGTTTTGCCCTTGACTTCTATGTTATTTTGGATTTTTAAATAGAAATTTCAAGTTGATTTCTGTGTTGTTGTTCAAGGGATGGGCGATTTGGATTTGTTGTTCTATGTTATTGGCTTTTTAATCTGACTATTGTACCAAGGTTTTGTGTTGTTGAAGGGGTAGGGATTTGTTGTGCTATAATGCGTTTTTAATCTAATGGGGTTGGGGGTTTTGAATTAGTTCTTTGTACTTTCGGGCGATGATGGTTTGAGTAATGGAGAGAATAGAAGAGGAAGAATGGGAGAAGGAAGTGAAAGAAAGAAAAGGAAAGGGGAGGAAGAAGATGAGATGTGTGAGGTGGAAGGGAATGGGTGAGGTAGAATGCCATATAGAGAATAGGAGCAGATGTGGTAAGTGTAAGTTGAATTATCATTTGTCATATCAACGGTTAATAGATCTTTACTAATATAGCAAGGACCAAAAATGAAAATTTTAAAAAAGTTTGGATGACAAACTTAAAAAAAATAAAATAAAATAAAATTTTAAGGATCATAACAAAAATTTGTTAATTTTATAGGGATTAAAAATATATTTAACCCTTAATTTCTAACACTCAATACCAATTTAAAGTCCTTTCTAATTTTTCTCACTCTGCGCACAAAGAGTGACAAATAGAAGTAAAGAGGGTGGACCAAACCAAATTTGAATGCTGGGTGGAGTTGGCATAAAGTCGTTATCTTTGGAGAACTATCCATGTCTTTGCTGAGTTGCCTTTCCTTTCCTCTAGCAAGTGCTCAAGATGCGCTATCTGTACACATTATATAAATCCTTATTAACAAACACATGCATATATTTTTATTCAACAGGACGATTTCTACTCCATTGGAAGTTCGAAACAACTTACTGTCATCACCATATTGAAATTAAGTAACAAATAGCTTGGTTAGAACATTTGATTCCACCATAATGGTGGAGTCTCCCCCCTAATACGCCCTAACATAGTACCTAAAAACAAAACTACATTTCATTAATACTGATATAAATTAGAAAGTGTAACATGTTATTGTTATTGTTATTGACGTAGATTATTATTGGACGCTAGATTATGGCCCAACCTAAACAGTATATAGTCATGTGAAGATGGAACGCTATGTAACTCCATGAACACGTTTTCTGGTGGCTTTCCTTGAATTTTCTATTTGGCAAAATCAGAACCCTTTAATTAGTGTATATGTGATAGCTTGGCTAGGTTGGCATTTTTTCACGGAGACCTCAATAGTAGGAGAGTGGGTATACAATTTGTATGGTACGTTTATTAATATATATCTTTCATGTGAGACTCGAATGTATCCGATATATACTCCTAGCTTAAGGAAATTAGCAAAGATAGGTGGCACGCTTTAACTTCCAAAGCTTCTAGAAAAAGGCAATATGCAGGAGGAGTAGTTCGCCAATATCTTTGTCAAAAATAAAAGTCACAAGAAAATGGATAAAAGATTACAAAACTATTGACTCCTATCCCAACCGGCCGGATTGCATGGATATATATAAGGATCAGGAGAAATAATAAATTATGGCAGTATCATTGGCTAGAAACGATTATAAGTTCCTGTGGGGCACGTTCTTTTTGTAACTTCAATTTCCTTTATAGCTTTGAGTCCTGCTCTACTTTCATCTTTCAAGTATAACAGAAATTATGATATAGAATGTCCTCTCAACTATTTTTTCCCCATTCTACATATCATTTATTATGGGTTTATAATGTAATAAATACACTGTTCATATTTCATATTTCATATTGTTAAGGACTGAATGCAAATATTTAAGCGTCTATAATTAGCTAATTAAATATACCAGGAAAAAATTTACCAGGTTAGATGGCAATGATATTAATAAAATCTGATTCATTGTTGTTATTCTATGACAGATTTAAGTATTGACAATTTCGTGTATCAGTTAGATATTTTCTTTCTTAAACGAGTATGGTTTTTGAAAGAAAAAAAAAGGCTTACCCTGAATTTTTAAAGAACACAAAAACAGAATCAAGGGGTATGTTTATAGGGGGTGCATGTGACACCGAGTAAGATCTATTGTTATAGACGGCATTATTACACAATGTTGTGGTGACCGACAAACTCGCTTTGTGTACTTGTCTAAGTTTAAGCAACATTACAATTATCATATAATGATTGGTCTATTTTCTAAGATACGAGAAGGTGGAGAGTTAGTGCAGTAGGCATTCCTCTTGCACTGATTGATTGTAATCAAATGCGCAATCATTGAGAAGAGTTTTATTAAGATTATTAATTTGTGCAGTGAAGAAGATGCTTTGCTTTGAGCCACTAACTGCAGCTAACCTAAACCAGATGCTGGTGATGGCTGTTACGTGCCCCTCACAACCCACCTTCCATAAGAATTCCTTACGCTAAGAATCTCTCTTCCCCCCTGATCTTCGCGCACTCTTTCATCTATACCTTACACCACGAAAACCACAAACCCACAACCATAGCACCGTCCATGTGTTTATATGTGTTCCATACTCCATTACCTTATTATTTACTTTTCTTCGTTAATTTGTTTCAATTCTTAAGAAAATGATCATTCTTCAACAAGGATTTTTGAGTATATATTTATATAAAATTAATAAAGTTATTATTCGGGTTTCACCATCTCTTGTTATTGTTCATATATACCGTTTTAATCTTCCATGTCAAATTTTCTCAAAATCATAATAATAATAATAATAATAATAATAAATATATGTTTAAATCGTCCACTCCTATTATACTTGAAAAGTTTATATTATGTTAATTTTAAGATATAATTGACAATAATAAACTATAAAATAGTAAAGTAATAGGAAATTTTATGGATAGAAGTATGGACTTTTCTATCATTACTTATTTTTATCTCAATGATTTTGAATCATGTATAAAGCCGCCGTGATTATTGGGGTACTGCCCTATATGTCCACTGAGGCAGTGATTAATGCGCACATTAATAAGCAGTGGTTGGGTCAACTCCACATGAACTCCCTCATTAGCAACATCGTGTTGCTAGTAGCATTCCAAATTTTAATTAATATAATCAATCATGTGTCATGGCAGCTAGCCAGAATAATAGTTAATGGAGAAGATAATCTCGCATCACAAGTCACAAGGATTTTGTTCAAACCCATGAATTCCCACACTAGGAAAGTGGTTGGTTATTAACTAATATATTAAAATGAGGTAAAAATTAGTCACATTAAGCTGTACTACTAGAAGCAAAGCAAGCCAAAAAATAAGAAATGAACAGAAACACAACCGCACAAGCAAGTAAAAAAAAAAAAAAAAAAGGCAAATAAAAGGAGATAAAAAAGGAAGGTGAAAGTTACAAAATTCTGTGTGGTTCCAGGCTTGCAAACCAATCCTCCAGAAAGGAATCGTTGATAAAAAGTAATGGGTTTGCTTCAAAGCCAACCGAATCTCACTCGTTTCCTCGCCTCCTCATACTTAACATTGCATCTTTCTCTCTCTCTTCTCTACACTACACACCTGTAATATACACAATATCCCCTATATATAACTTCCAAGGTTGGAAACGCAACTCTGGCAAAGCCGAAACACGTTACTGTTAAGGGCTATATGCCTTTTTTCTCCACTTGAAACCTTCCCACACCACCAATATATTAACTCCCACTCTCTTCCATTGCTTCTTCAATCTCCCTCTCTCACCCTATTCTTCTCTTTATTCTCTCACATATTTGTGTTGTTGTCACCCACTTGACACAAAAAAAGGAACAATATGATGCAGGTCCAAGAGGAACGTGTGGTGTGCAAGGATCACATGCAAATCATCAAGGGGAAGCGCACCAAGCGCCAAAGGCTACCGTCCCCACTCAGGCTAGCCATGCCTTCATCAACATCTTCAAGTGGTTCCGGAGGCTTTGATCTCGCTACACCCACCACAACAACCTCCCCCACCGCCTCAAATGAATTCAGGAGCAGAAGAACAACGACAGAAGAAGAGGATGATGAGGACATGGCCAATTGTTTGATTCTCTTGGCTCAAGGCCATCATCATAACCACAATGAAGCCTCAAAGACACATGAACATGTGGCTGCACCTGATCATAATAATAACAACAAGGCAGGGTTGTACCTTTACGAGTGCAAGACTTGTAACCGATGCTTCCCGTCATTCCAAGCGCTAGGTGGACACAGAGCCAGCCACAAGAAACCTAAGACAAATAATAGTGCTACAGAAGAGAAACAAGCAGTTACAAGTACTAGTACATTTGTGAATCAAAGGGATGATGGTCATTATAACATTGACCCCACAAGCACCACCCTCACCTTACAAATATCAAACAGGTCTTTGTACAGCACTATGGCTGCTGCTGCTGCCGCTACTACTACTACTAAATCTAAGGTTCATGAATGTTCCATATGTGGGGCTGAGTTCACATCTGGGCAAGCCTTGGGGGGTCACATGAGGAGGCACAGGGGTTTCTTGAGCATGTCTGCAACAACAACAGCAACAGCAACATCATCTATGAGTGGTGCCAATATTAATGGTGGTGGTGGGAGCCGCGAATCCCAAGAGGCCAAGAAACCCAAGAACGTTTTGAAGCTGGACTTGAATCTTCCGGCACCTGAGGATCATGATCATAGGGAATCCAAAAAGTTTTCGTTTCAGTCCAAAGAGAAAGTTATTGTCTTCTCTCCAACTTCTTTGGTGGATTGCCATTACTAAAGTTCAAGTCCGTCTTTTTTCTTCTATAATTAACCTCACTCTATAAGAATCATTCAGTGTTTGACCCTTCTTCATTATTATTGTTGTTATTTCACTTAACCTTGTATACAATGATTCTTTTCATTCATTCTATGGCATACAATCAAATTTGAATTTTTATTCAGTCAGTGATTTGTAAATATATGTCGATTCACAATTTCTTCCTTTCTTTTATTTTTTATTGCCATTCTATTTATTGGTTTTGGAAATTCATTAGCCCCATATTTTTACTATGATGGACCATCATCATGCATGTGACAAATTTGTGTGAGGGAGAGAAAGAGCCAAAGTATGGGGATCGAGAGCATAGGAGAAGAAACCTGGTATGAGTATGCTTCCAACAAAACCAAAAACCGAAAGAAGTGGACTAGTTTCTTGGCCTCCTCTTTCGTGTGCTGGAAAGATAAGTTCCATCAAACCGATCACCAAAAAGGGGGAAAAAATAGAAAAATCCCGGATGGCAAGCAAAACCATTGCCTAACTTACATAACTTGAGCCAGTATTCTTGAGTTATCAATGTGTAATAAGCTGTAAATTTCAGTCAAAACTTACCTGATCCCTACAGTTTATCTTTGCGGTGTGAGGCTAGCCTTGTCTTTAATAATTAGTTTTGCTTCTAGATATTTACGGTAAGTTAATTAAACAAGTATTAATTCCTCTTCACTTTGTGTGGTTACATTTTCTCCACAATCTGTTTAGGTCGAAATCATAACAGTTTTGACTTAACTAGGCAAAGTCGTTAGACACTTGAAAAATAATAAAAAATAAATTTAATTTTCATACATTGTTAAATAATTTTTTTATTATTAAATATATTTGACTCTCAAAAAAATTATATTAAAAATTATATGAAAATAATATATATATATATATATATATATATATATAGTGTTAAACTTCAAAACAACAAAACGTATCAAAATTATTCTAAAAGAGATATGGGATAGGTCAGTTTTAAAATGGTCCAATCATAAACAGGACATTGGTGATCCAAACAATTGTGACCATTCAGATAATATTAAAAATAATGTAATGGTGATGGTCCGTGGCAAATGTTACGTAATTACACTCAGTTAAGATCTCTAGGTGGACTGCCGGTTACTAGGTAATATGATTTTCGAATTTAATTTGACAAATTATGAAATGACGGTTAAAGACAGTGCATTCGGTAAGACGCCGCTGCTCAGTGTCCAACAGTAAGTATACTGCAAGCATGTTGAGAAGCGCAGGAATTTTAAATACTTAAAAAATAAAACACACACACACACACACACACACACACGTGTTTAGATCATGAGGTGAGGGTGTTATTTTGCTTTTTTCTTTTAACATCTAATTCATTGACAATATGGAGTGGAAACAGTATCAAAAGTTCAGCTGGTACACATAAGTCTGATAATTGTAATAACAGTTGTGTGTTTTTAAATGAAAGGAGTGTAACCAAAAAAAAAAAAAAAAAAGAATGGATTATTTTAATTTTTGATAGAAGTGGTAATAAAAATTGAACTTCTAACTCCATACATATTGTCCAAATCTTTTGCTACTAAACCATTTCTAGGGACATGTATGGAAACCTAGAAAAAAATACTTTTTTAAATAAAAAAGGTTGTTTGGAAAATTTTATAATTTTTAAATAAGAATTAAACAACTCACAAATAAAAAATTATTTTATTTTTTTATTTCTCAATTGAAATGTATTTAATATAGAATCAACCTGATTATGATATATGTATAACTTTTCATTTTATTTCCTTCATTTTATTAATAATATAGATAGGTTAATTAAGGCTTAAATATGTTTATCGTTATGGTCATTTATGCTTATTTCACTATTGCAAATTTAAATTTTAGGAAATTTTTCTAAAATTATAATATCTAGAAAATGTTACAAAAAATATAAAAACATGTTGTTAAAACTCTTTAATAATATTTTTACTAATGTTATACTCAGGTTATGTTAGTAAGGAGTTCTAATAACACTTTTTCAAAATTTAGTAATATATTTTTAAATGTTACTAAATTTAAATATGTTGTACTTTTTTTATAATAAAATAAAAATGGGAGAATTAGATAACTTTATTTTATCATATGTAATTCCAAAGATTTGGCAAAAAAAAAAAAAATGATATATTAGAAACTTAAACTATCACATGATATAAAGAGGCCAATAATCCATACATGCTTCATGCATTTTAAATTGCGTTGGTTGGCCTCTTTTTCTTCATTTAAGTGATGTACATTTCAACACTTTTATTATATCTGCAAGCTCATTTTTCTGCATCGGTTATATTTACTGATAGACAATTACCCGGTTCATCTCGCGTGATGGGCAAATATTAGCAGCAGCAGCAGCAGTAGGAGGAGGAGGAGGCTGGAGTGGAGACTTCAGGACGTCAAGAAAGGGATAAAGCTACACACATAACATGCATATAATTATAAATACAAAGAATTAAACTATAATATTAAAATATATATGCACAAAATTAAAAACGTAAGATGTATATTAAATAAAAATACAACATACTTGCTGGCACATCGTTATTTTGAAAGTTGAGAACTATTTTCATCATTTTTGATTTCAACATCATTATCGAATTTCTCATCATCATCCTCATCCTCATCCTCAGTATTAGCCCCTCTCATCAACGTAATACATTGGATGTTGCCTCGAGAGTTCAATTATGTTAACTTTCCATGAGATGGAACATTTGATCAACTAAATTTTGTTGAATTTTTTTCTTGAACTATGGCAAAAGTCTTTGGTTCCTATAAAAAAAAATTTGAAATATGTATGAATCTCAAAATATACATTTCTCTACGTATTTTACATCCCTCAAAAAATAAATTAATTATTATTTGTATATCTAACATATTAATTATGTTTAAATAAGTAGCAATAATATATATAATTAATATGGATAAGATTCAAAATAAAGTAGAATATTTATATATGGAAAATACTAATTTCCACATGAAAAGTTCCATATTTTACTTCCCTTTTTTCCGAATCAATTTATAATCCTAGATAATTTATGATTATCAATTTTTTTGAGTCTTGATTCCTATTAAAAGATACATAAAGTGATTATATACATAAGAAACTTAGGCTTATGTATAAAATATTGAATTTATTAATAATATTAAGAATTTAATTTTGATGCACTATCAGTATAAATTTTTACATGGATATTCATTTATATATTATCATATTAATAAAAGTGTTTAATTCAACTAATTATTATCTTAAAAATTTTACAAATAAAAGCATATGATTGAATAGCAATATAAAGGAGCTTTATATCGACAATGCATCAAAATTAATTTTTAATAATAATAGTAATAATTATTAATAAATTAGTAGAAAACTCAAATAATTAATTAACAAATTTTTTTTTATATATTTATTTATTTAATTAAAAATAATAAAATTGCACATTCAGATTTGATATCTCACTATACATCACAGCGAAACAATTAATAAAAGCTTTGGCTAATGTGAAAGCCCAAAACAGTGTAACAGAGAGTCAGAGACAGGTAGTGAGATAGAAGAAGTAGACATAAGGTAGATGGCGAGCTTGTGAAACAAATTTAGGAGGGGGTACACCAGTGTACCAAGATTGGCCTGGACCATTTTAAAACTGACCGGATAGAGTGGTTGTGCCGCAGTCTGAGCTTATTTACACCTTCCAGGAAAAAGGTGGATGTTGGACTGCATACATATTGCTAATATTTCACATTGCAAGTGGACCAAATTCTCCAAGAATTTGGTAGCTGTTTTCTTCCTTTTCTTTGTTTGAGAGGGGGGAGTTATGTGCTAGCTAGTTTTTGGTTGTTGGAATTTGAGACCCTTCCAAGCCACTATTTGTTCCGTCTCTTTTGAAGTTTTAATAAGAAGTTCCAAGTTCCATGAATCTAACGGATTACGACGCCTCTTCCGATCCATAGAGAAGGGATAGGAAAATTCACTAAAGTCTGAGTGATTCTATTGGTGTCTCTAATAATGTTGCATATTAACTGGAGTATTAGTGGGCATGGAAAATCGCCAAAGAAAAACAATAGTGGCCATTGGAAAGTGAAAATACGCTCGTAAGAGATGCGAGCATGGGCGAATAGTTTTTTTTGTTTTTTTTTTAATGTGAGTATTTATGATAAAAAGATCATACTATCATGTAAAATAACAAATACAGCCGTTGAATATATAGCTTAATGATTATTTTTTGTATATTTTATTTAAACTTGAGATATCCCATATTCAATTCCCATCAATCCCCCCAAAAATACTCCCTAGAAATAATTTTTAACCTGATTACCTTGGTTAAAAAAAGAAAAAGGGGACAGATACAAAAATATTATAAATAGAGGCTTTATCAAAATTTGTTAAAACTATTTATTCTCTATGTATCGATATCTCTCCGTCATTGCTGCAAGGGATGAAATGATGATCATGTTGATTCTCTACTAAGGTTGCTGCTGCTGGCTTGCGTTGCGTCTCCCGCAACTTATGTGGAATGGATAAGGTACAGCTTTTAAAAGAATTTAATTAAGGATTATTCTTTTGTACTCTCTATCAAATTAAAAAAAAAAAATCAACAAATTGGCAGACCCCAGCGAAATTACCTGACCAAGGTCCAACAAACAGTAGTGGTGTCTAAAAGTAGTGGTATTTAAATATAATTTTATTGGACATTCATTTTGATATATGAAAAAGAAAATCATGTATAAATAAGTGGTAACTTCAGTTATTATATTAGTGAATCTTTATGTCAAAAGAAAAATGTCAGACATTCAAAAATTTTGCCAAAATTTTATTGTCAAAATGATATGATATTATTACTAACCTATGAATGAGTAAGTGAGTTCCACTACTTCTTATCATCCAACCACCACCAAAAGTTCTCATTACATTCTTTTAACAATGTAGCATTGCTTATGTTAAAAAAGTACGGGATAATATTGTTACTAACTGAAAATTTTAGTTCTCTTACTAGTATATCTAGTGAAAGTATTTTTCATTCATTACTAGTTTACCTTACCACATTCATTAGACATGTAGCCAAAATCTCAATTATTTACACATGAATCCCAAACATCTAAAATAGTGTCTGGAATAGTAGTATCTAAAGTAATGTCTCTAGATAGTTGAGTCTATAGTTTAATAATTATCTCTTGCATGTCTTATTTGAGCCTAAGATATCCTATATTCGACTCCCACCCCTTTCTTCAAAAATACCCCCTAGGAATAATTCCTAGCCTCACTATCTTTGTTAAAAAAGTAAATAAATAAAGTAGTGTCTCTAGAGAAGAGAAAATAATGCTTATAATAGGATATAACAATTAATTTTATTATAACCAAACTTAGATTGGGGATTATTGAGTTCTGATTATAAATAACTTGATTTATAAGTTAAGAGACTCTTCAATGTTTATATTTAAAGTTTAACCTTACACAAAACTACTTATATGTTGGATCTATAGTTGTTTTATTATAAATGATGATGTAAACTATGTGTTAAAAATTCTTAGCATTTGATCTTGAAAAGGTTATTTTATGTGTATAGGAACTAGACATTCCAGTAACAAGGAATGAAAGTTTTGAAGCAAAATCTACTAGAGAAGTAGCAAATATAGCCACTGTTGGATTCGAGCATCAAAGCACAAAATCAACAGAGTTGACTCAAGGATGCAGTACCTCAATGGCTATATCAACAAAAGCTGCTTAAATAAAAATCATCTTTTGTTCTCCTAGGTTTATTTGTTCTAGAATGGGAATGCAAAAGGTATAAGCAAAAAGTGATCTAACCAAATAAGGAAAAGGACAATTTGACTTGTACTATGTGAGAGAAAAAATCATGGCATAAAATACAACACATGACATTTTGAAAAGACAACTTATTGGACTCATTGAGAGGCTCCCCAATGTCAAATTAGTTGGGTAGAGACCAAGCAATTGGCATAGACTGAAGCATCTATATATATTAGTTTTCTAAACTTAGTTTAAAGTCTTTGTGACATAGTCTGTGTAGCTCAAGTTCTTTATGAATTCTTGCCGTAGTTTTGTGCTTCTTGTACTTAATCTTTCTACTTCTCATTTCATACTCTAAAATTGTTATAACGCAAGTAAGTGAAGCTTAAAAGAAAATTAAAAATCTTGTAAAGTGCACAAGTGAGTAAAATACTATTGAGAGATCTCTTAGTTGGTGAGAAAAGAATAACTCAAGGTTGATTGAAAGAGTGATAAAGCTCAGAGAGGCTTCTCATAACAAAAAATATTCATAGTAAAAAATTCCACAAGGTTGTGTGGACTGAACATAAACTCTAAGTTTTGGAGATTGAACTAATGTAAATCCTTGATGCAAACTTTTTTATTTCTTACTATTTGCACTTTAGTTTTTTAGCTATATCTTTTAAATTTGAACTTGTATTGTTATTATATTCTGAGATATATATTCTGTTTATGTTTCGAGTTATTTAATAACTAAATTTGGCAAACACTTATTAAATATCTGTGTACTAACTATCTATTAGAAAATCTAATTGTGTAAACTTTCTGAATTGTCATTAAGTATGTAGAAAAAAATTTAATCATTCAAGAACTTGATTAAACCCCGCTTTCTCATGTCCTTTGGTACCATTATTATATAAGAAGGGACATTGGTAATGTTGGATCAAGCGCTTACCACTAGGCTAAAAGCTATAGCTGTTAGCAAGGGTGCAACTTTATTTCCTTATAGTTTCTCAGAACCGCATCAAGCATAAGGGGCTGCACCCATTACAGGCGCCATGGGCCGGGATGTTAAGCCCATCGAATCCTAAGGGTGACGCTGACTAAATAAAGCCAACAATCTCCCCCCCAGTGTCAGCCGGGGGATTCGAACCCATGACCTTGCTCTGATACCACTTGTTGCTATGCTCCTCCTTAATCCATGATTATGCTTCAAATTGGTAAACCTATCCTTTCTCCCCCTTCAGCATCAAAAAGGTCAAGTGTAATATACCAATAATTTATAATAACATGATCATGATAATATACAAAATTATATAAGGTGGAGGCCGTATCAATTTTTAAATATTCACTTAAAAAATACATCTCATCATCAAAACTTTTCTCTTCGAGAATATCTTTTGACTCTTGTAAAAACATTAACGCCAATAGATAAGACACATATTCAATCCAAAGAAAAAAGATCCATATTAAGAACATTGTGCCAACAGAATAAGCAAATCCATTTGAACAATTACCCAAATGTTGAGAACAAGGATGTGGCGATTTTAAACCATTTAAGCATCATATACTCATAGCAATTCCTCAAAAATTAAAGAACTCATGAATTAAGGGGGAGCCTTCTTTAAACTTTTAATTTTTAATTTCCTTAAATATATTTGATTATGATGATAATGCTATCAACTCTGATTGTTATTGAATATAGGACATACACTTGATAGTTGCTTGTTTTTTAAATTTTCCCATCATGCTCAAATTGATTTATAATATTTCATAATTGGGTCATCATCAAAAAGGGGGAGAATGTTAAATATATAGTTTTGATGATGAATATTGACAGAATAATTGTTGATTCTTTTGAATATTGACAGAATAATTGTTGATTCTTTCTCTTTATTAAGAGAAGATATATTATTCAATTATGTGCTTTATATGTTTCTCATGCATGAGTTTTCAATTGTGTTTCTATATGATAAATGCTTGAAATGATGATTTACATGATATTTTATACAAATTCTAGTTGATTCAAACCATATCTAGGGCTCTATGAAGTATTTCCCAAGTGTGGTTCATGTCCATGCAAGTCTGTCAAAACCAGCAACTAGTAGTGCGTTACTGGGCAAAACCAGCAACTACCCTGTATTCGCTGGAAGTAGTTGCTGTTCTTCTCTGATTTTTGTATGATGCCTCACGTTTCTTGTCTCCACTAAATAAGGGCAAATCTATCTTTTTGGTTTTAATTTATTAAAAAAAAGGGGAAAAGGAAGAAGGGAAAAGGGGACGGTACCTGTACGTTTCCCTCAATCATCTCTCTCTCTCTCTCTCTCTCTCTCACGTCTACCTCTCTCTCTCTCTCTTTGCTTTCATCTCTTTCTCTATTTTTTTCTTATTCTTTCTTATTGAACCTTTGTGATGTGGTCTGAGAATTAGAGACTTGGTGAAACTTCAGACATGCCTTCTTATAATTTGAAATTAGTTTGAAATGTTATCTAAGTTGTGATTTGGAAGCTTTTCACTGGTTTTTAATCTATTTTTTTCTTCTTTTATTATAAACACATTCTAGTTATTGATATGAGTTGCTAGAAAAATTTGAAGATTGATGCATCTATTTTTTGTGACTCTAGCTATGAGTATATGATGCTTAAATGGTTTAAAATCGCCACATCCTTGTTCTCAACATTTGGGTAATTGTTCAAATGGATTTGCTTATTCTGTTGGCACAATGTTCTTAATATGGATCTTTTTTCTTTGGATTGAATATGTGTCTTATCTATTGGCGTTAATGTTTTTACAAGAGTCAAAAGATATTCTCGAAGAGAAAAGTTTTGATGATGAGATGTATTTTTTAAGTGAATATTTAAAAATTGATACGGCCTCCACCTTATATAATTTTGTATATTATCATGATCATGTTATTATAAATTATTGGTATATTACACTTGACCTTTTTGATGCTGAAGGGGGAGAAAGGATAGGTTTACCAATTTGAAGCATAATCATGGATTAAGGAGGAGCATAGCAACAAGTGGTATCAGAGCAAGGTCATGGGTTCGAATCCCCCGGCTGACACTGGGGGGGAGATTGTTGGCTTTATTTGGTCAGTGTCACCCTTAGGATTCGATGGGCTTAACATCCCTACATGGCGTCAGTAATGGGTGCAGCCCCTTATGCTTGATGCGGTTCTGAGAAACTATAAGGAAATAAAGTTGCACCCTTGCTAACAGCTATAGCTTTTAGCCTAGTGGTAAGCGCTTGATCCAACAGGTAAGATAAAAAATCTAGACATATATGTAACTCTGTGTGGTGTGTGTACATGTGTTTCAAAAATAAAAAAAAAATTACGTAAGTATATATATGATTAAGTAGTTACTATTGTATTTTATGTATATAATTATAGGTTAATTTTACAATATATTGATAGAATAGAATTCTTCCTTTTTTTTTTTGGGTCTTGATATCATAAAAATTAATGTTGAAATAAATATAAAATATATAAATATCATGTGCACCATGCAAACTTACAAGCTAACAATGTTTCCAGATAACTCATTTTTTCAAAGTTATTTAGTAATATATATCAGATAAAAAAGTTATTTATTAATATAAAATTAATTTTGATTTATAATTGAATTGACAAGGGATGGTTAAAGTAGTAAATAAATTTGACTTTTATCGTATAAATAAGAAGAAACATTATCTTAGTATCTCAAGCTGAAGTTAGTCCTTGTATTTAAAATAAGAATTTAATTTAAATATACTAACAGTGTAGAATAGTTTTATATTATTAACTAATAGAAATGGTGGAAAGTGCCAACTCATACAAATAACTACCCATTATAATGAAGGGGTCCACTATGATTTCTTATTTTCTCCTATTTTTGTTGGTTGACAGTGTAAAACTATTTTACACTATCAGTGCATATCAATTAAACTCTTAAAATAAAAGAAACATATTAAGATTATAAAAAAAAATGACAGGTGCACAGAACTTTTTTTTTTAAAGAGCTAGATATAACACAGTTTTAATCTTTATTATCCTTTCTTTTACGTCTCATTTTCTCCTTGTTTTCTTTCACGTCTCATTCATACTCTTTGTTTTCTCTTGCACATTTTTTTCTATAAAAAATATGCTAGTTAAATGTTATACAAGTGGATAACATATCACTTACACATTAGATTAGTATGATATAATCATTTGAAAAGAGAATATCCACTCTCATGAACTTTATATATACTTTAGGGAGGGAGAAGGATTTGGTACAACTTTTTTTATAAGTTGTACCATACATTGTGTAATCAAAGGGTAAAGACATCAAATGTATCGGTGGAATCAATTAGGGATGATATATTGTAAAACTTCCATTTCCCTCCCCTCTCCCAAGTCCCAACCTAGTTATCTAGTCGGAGGCGGCACCAATACAGAATCAGTTGACGTCCCTCCCATAATCACCGCCAGCACCACCTCTGACACCCCGAATGAAGCCCAAAACAACGCCGGATCAAAGCCCTACCCTTTCGACGACCTCTCTGACGACGAAGTCGCGTCCGACACCATTAAGGATAAGAAGTTGCTGAAGTCTGTCGCCAGAGACGATGGTGGCGGCGACAACAACAATGAAGACGAGGAACTATTGTCGAAGATGTAGAAGCATCTTTCCTCTCTTATCGCCGACATCGTTAAAGATGAATCTTCTCGGGTGATGGCGGCATTGCCGAATGGAAACAACAACAGCGCTGTGAATACCATGGCAGCGACTCCGTCAACCATCGTCGGAACAATGGGGATGAATTCAAAGAAATCGAAAATGAAATCGAAAAAATCGAAGAAGAAGAACAAGGGAAACAATAACAACCACCACCACCATGATGCGAACGGCGAGGATACAGTATTGATAATGCCAGTCTCGAGGTTCCCGGACAAGAGCGACGACATTCCGGAGATGAAGATCTACATCTCGAAGGTGTACAAGGTGGAGAAGGTTGAGTTCAGCGAGAAGGAGGACAAGGAAGGGGATTGGAACGTCACCATTATGGGGCAGTGGAACACCATGGTTCTGGTACTGGAGGGTGGGAGTGGCGCCGATCAAAAGGGAAGGAAGGGAAGGAGGGGAAGAAGAAGGAGGAGGGAAAAGAGAAATAGGTGGGGAAAGAGGGAGAGGAAGCATTTTATGATGGACTATAATTATTAGTTGCATCAATACACCCTTTAATTTAAATCATCAAATTACATAATATATGATACAACTTGTAAAGAAAATTATACCAAAGCCTTCTGCATTCGAGAGGACTTGAGAAGTGAATTGCTGATTTTGTTGTGGCATATTTTTCATTATATATATTACCTTTTAACCTTTTCTAGCCTCAAAACCCGAGATAAGACATTCTTCGGAACGTGCCATGCTCTAGCTAAGGCGTGAACTGTACTGGTGAAGGTGTCTGCTTCTCATTGTAGTCTAGTGGACGAAAGTTAACCCCACAAGATACAGTTATATATATTTTAAATTTTCTTAGACGGTCGGTACGTTGTACAGTATACATATTAAGTTATGAACAGCGTTAGACATGGAGGTCATTCTGTCAATGGTTCACTGCCAGGCTGCTCTTGCACTCCCTGTTTGTCTGATTTGGAAATCCCCTTTAATGCCAAGGATCTGTAAACGCACTTATTTCTTGGCGCATGCGAAAGTTATTTTATTTCAATAGTTAAGTATAGTTGAACTTTTATAATTAGATATTTCATTTAAAATTGAATGTAACACTTTTATATTATATAATTTATTAAAGATTTAATTTGTACCAAATTTTTAAATAATATTCTTTTTGTATAAATTATTAAACAATTTATTTAATACTTTTGAGCATTTCCAAATTAAATAATACTTTTAACATTTCTTTTATCATCACGTAGTATATAAAATAATGTAAAGAAAGAATAACAATAATTGAAGAACATGATGGTATCAAATAAATAAAGTAGAAATTTTATAAAAATAAATAAGATGAAAAAATATTAGCTAATTTTATTAAAATATTCTACAATCAAGTAACGATTAGACTTAATTTCTAAAATTAATCAATTATGTGCACATACACTATGACTTATAAAACTAAAACTAAATTTTAATAAAATTATATATTATTACCTTTTATTATCAATTAAAAAATAATATATACTTGTTTTTAATATGGCCTACAACCCACCTTGTAGGCCCAATGAAAAAAACTTGAGATCCCTAAGAAGTCCCTTAATAGAGCAAGAGAGGGGGGAAGAAAAGAATAGGGTGATTTTTTTTTTTATATTATTTTGAGTGATTTATTGAGGATATATGGAATTTTTGATAAAATTTGAAAAATATGGGATTTTGAAAGGAATCCAGTTTGTTGTTAGACGGATTTCATTATTTTTAATAAAAAAATTGAAATCTGACATATTTCCAGTGGGATCCTATTATTTTAATATAAATAAGAAGAGAAAAAAAATGAAATCTGACTTGCTGTTATTTGGATCTCATTATTTTAATAAAAAGGAGGAGAGAGAAAAAGGAGATTTGATTTACTATCATTCAGATTCTATTATTTTAATAAAAAGCAGAAGAGAGAAAAAGGGAATCCAACTAATTGTCAACCAGATTTTTATTTATTTATTTATTGTGTTTTGTGTGTGTGTGTGTGTGTGTGTGTTTGAGAGAGAGAGAGAGATAGAGAGAAGAAGAAGAAGAAGAAGAAGAAGAAGAAGAAGAAGAGAGAGGGGAAGAAAGAGAGATGAGAGAGGAGAGAGAAGGAAAAGAAAAAAGAAAGAGAGAAGAAAAGGAGAGGATAGAGAAAAAAAGAAAGAGAAAGAAAAATTATAAAAAATAAAAACACCATATTTTTCTAATTTCACCAAAAATGTTATATTTATCAAATTTTTTCACAAAAATTTCATATAAAAAATAATTATCCAAGAGAATACTGGGAAGGGGTAAAATTAAAAGAAAAAGCATCTATAGGAATTGAACCCCGTTATACATTAAAACCCTGTTAATAGCTTACATTTTTCAAAAAAGTTATCTAAAATTTTGATTCTCTATAATAATTTAGACTTAGATCTTATTACCTTTATTCTTCTAAAATAAGCCAGTGTGTTAGAGATATAACATATATTTTTTATTATTAAAAGGATAGCTATGCTCTTAGATAAAAGATCAAGATTTAAATCTTGTAGAAGCTAATTGTTGCTCCTCTAAATTGCAATAATGCTCAAAAGGTTAGTCTCATAGCAATACCTATGAAGTAATTTTATTTGTACTCATTTTTCACATTCATTGTAGACATATAATAAGGAAAAATTCTTATATACTTTTAAAGTAGGAGAAAAGTTTTATTCTATACCATTTATCACTTGACACATCAGTTATTATATTAAAAATTATAAAAAAAAAGGAGACAATGATAACTCACAAAATTGATATGTTAAACCATAAGTGATATAGAACAAAATTTTTCTCTTACTTTAGAAGCATATAAAAATCTCTCCACAATAAGAGAGAAAGATACAAAGTAATAGATCCATCACTTTAATTTTTCTTTTTTAATATCTAATATCTTCTATTTTTTTTTCTCTCTCATTGTATGTCTATAATAAGTTTAGAAAATAAGTTCAAACAACATTTTTCTTACCTACGAAAATACACAAATCAACGACATTAAAAAAAAATAGCTTCATTGTAATGCTTGCACCAAAGCATTACCATGAGCAATATAATTCCTTTACTTAGGTGTTAACTAAACATAATCTTATTCGACTATATGTGGGGAATCATTCATACTCTAAAATTGTTATAACTCAAGTGAATGAAGCTTAAAAGAAAATTAAAAATCTTGAAAAAAATTACGTAAGTATATATATATGATTAAGTAGTTACTATTGTATTTTTATGTATATAATTATAGGTTAATTTTATAGTACATTGATAGAATAGAATTCTTCTTCTTTTTTTTTTTTGGGGATCTTGATATCATAGAAATTAATGTTGAAATAAATATAAAATATATAAATATAATGTGCACCATGCAAACTTACAACTAATAATGTTTCCAGATAACTCATTTTTTCAAAGTTATTTAGTAATATATATCAGATTAAAAAGTTATTTATTAATATAAAATTAATTTTGATTTATAATTGAATTGACAAAGGATGGTTAAAGTAGTAAATAAATTTGACTCTTATTGTATAAATAAGAAGAAACATTATCTTAATATCTCTAGCCGAAGTTAGTCCTTGCATTTAAAATTAAAAATACCTCTTAAAATTATAAAAAAAATGATAGGTGCACAGAACCTTTTTTTTTTTAATAGCTAGATATAACCCAATTTTAATCTTTATTATCCTTTCTTTTACGTCTCATTTTCTCCTTGTTTTCTTTCACGTCGCATTCATACTCTTTGTTTTCTCTTGCACATTTTTTTCTATAAAAAATTTGCTAGTTAAATGTTATACGAGTGGATAACATATTGCTTACACATTAGATTAGTATGATATAGTCATTTGAAAAGAGAATATCCACTCTCATGAACTTTATATATACTTCAGGGATGGAGAAGGATTTGGTAGAACTTTCTTTATAAGTTGTACCATATATTGTGTAATCAAAGGGTAAAGACATCAAATGTATCGGTGGAATCAATTAGGGATGATTAAAATACACGAATCAACGACATTAAAAAAAAAAAATAGCTTCATTGTAATGCTTGCACCAAAGCATTACCATGAGCAATATAATTCATTTGCTTAGGTGTTAACTAAACAGAATCTTATTCGATCATATGTGAGGAATCATTTTTATATGGAATTTTTGTGAAAAAATGTAAAAAATTGAAATCCGGTATGTTTCCAGCGAGATCCTATTATTTTAATATAAATAAAAAGAGAGAAAAATGAAATCCAATTTGCTATTAGTTGGATCTCATTATTTTAGTAAAAAGGAGGAGAGAGAAAAAGGAGATCTGATTTATTGTTAGTCGGATCCCATTAACTATCAGTCAGATCCTATTATTTTAATAAAAAATAAAAGAGAGAAAAAGGGAATCTGACTAATTGTCAACCAGATCTTATTATTTTAATAAAAAAATTTGAAATCGGATGTACTTTCAATCGGATTTTATTTATTTATTTTTCATGTTGTGTGTGTGTGTGTGTTTGATAAAGAGAGAGAGAGAAGAAGAAGAAGAAGAAGAAGAAGAAGAAGAAGAAGAAGAAGAAGAAAGAGAGATGAGAGAGGAGAGAGAAGGAAAAGAAAAAAGAAAGAGAGAAGAAAAGGAGAGGAAAGAGAAAAAAAAGAAAGAGAGAGAAAAAATTATAAAAAATAAAAATACCACATTTTTCTAATTTCACCAAAAATACTATATTTATCAAATTTTTTCACAAAAATTTCATATAAAAAATAATTATCCAAGAGAATATTGGGAGGGGGTAAAATTAAAAGAGAAAGCATCTGTAGGAATTGAACCTCGCTATACATTAAAACCATGTTAATAGCTTACATTTTTCAGAAAAGTTATCTAAAATTTTGATTCTCTATAACAATTTAGACTTAGATCTTATTACCTTTATTCTTCTAAAATAAGACTTTTTTATTATTAAAATGATAGCTATGCTCTTAGATAAAAGATCAAGATTCAAATCTTGCAGAAGATAATTGTTGCTCCTCTTAATTGCAATAATGCTCAAAAGGAAAGTCTTATAGTAATACTTATGAAGTAATTTTATTTGTACTCATTTTTTATATTCATTGTAGACATACAATAAGAAAAAATTCTTGTATACTTTTAAAGTAAGAGAAAAATTTGGTTCTATACCATTTATCACTTGACACATCAGTTATTATATTAAAAATTATAAGAAAAATAGGAGACAATGATAACTCACAAAATTAATGTGTTAAACCATAAGTGATATAGAACAAAATTTTTCTCTTAATTTAAAAACATATAAAAATCTCTCCACAATAAAAGAGAAAGATACAAAGTGATAGGTTCATCACTTTAATTTTTTTTTTAATACCTAATATCTTCTATTTTTTCTCTCTCAATACTTGTTTATAATAAGTTTAAAAAATAAGTTCAAATAGCATTTTTCTTACCTACAAAAATACATGAATCAACGACATTAAAAAAAAATAGCTTCATTGTAATGCTTGCATCAAGGCATTACCATGAGCAATATAATTCCTTTACTTAGGTGTTAACTAAACAAAATCTTATTCGACCATATGTGGGGAATCATTTTTTATACGAAATTTTTGTGAAAAAATGTAAAAAAAAATAATGCTTCTAACAAAATTTGAATAATATGCATTTTTTCTCTCATCTTTTTTTTTCCTTTCTCTCTCCTCTCTCTCATCTCTCTTCTTTTTCTGTCTCCTCTCCCTTCTCCTTTCTCCCCTCTCTCTTGCTCTCTTTCTCCTCTTCTCTCTCTCTCTCTCTCTCTCTCTCTTTCGATCACTCACAAACTCACAGAGTGCATGAGACAAAATAAAATAACAAAAAAAATGGAATTCGGGTGATAGCACATCAGATTTTTTTTATTATTTTTTTGCAATTCATTAGTAGAGATAGCAGACTCACTCTTTTAATTTTTGTGGAATCTGTCTGCATTTTTGGCCAATTTCCTTAAAAACTCAGCCGCAATATGTTGATGAGTATTGTATATATCAATCAGGCATCAGAATTATAAAATCATCAAATAAACGGTAGGAAATCACAACGGATACAGCATGGTTTTTGGTCATATAACACCAATGATTGTATCCAAAAAAACCCAATAATTGCAAACAAAAGAAAAGCAGTACTAATAATTGACCTATGAATCGATGATATATATGGTCAATGCCAAAGCGAAGAAAATGCGATATTATTGT
Source organism: Pterocarpus santalinus (assembly GCA_031439595.1). Taxonomy (NCBI): domain Eukaryota; kingdom Viridiplantae; phylum Streptophyta; class Magnoliopsida; order Fabales; family Fabaceae; genus Pterocarpus; species Pterocarpus santalinus. The sequence goes on from CM062532.1 coordinate 70,204,595, forward strand.
GGTAGCCCTGTCATAAACATTTTATTCATAATGTGCATGAGCATATTTTTAAGGGATAAAGATGCATTTTTTAACATAAACTCACTAGGCCGGCACTGTAGCACAAAAAATATCAACGAGTATAGGTTTAAGTATGTGATTCATCATAATTTGCAGAAACCATTTTTGTCGAACATAAATTCTTTCGATTATTTAGTTTGCATATGAAATACTTTTTCTTTTATTTTTGGGTTACAAAGGAAAATTTAAAATATGGTAGGCGGAGAGAGCTGCTTTTACTCAGGATCATTTAATACTCGACATTTTAATTTTGTGGCGCCATTATTGTCTCCTATTTCAATTACAATTATAATGCAATTGCTGAGGTGTTGAATATTGAATAGTTCAATTGTTCAAAGTAAAAAATTTTCATTTCATAAGAGCACCTAAGAATCTCTCTACGGTTACTGGCTCGAGAGCTGCATGTCTCGCTGGTTACACAGTAACTACGTCTATTGCGTGTCTAACGAGTAAATGAGAATTGAGACTCAAAAGAGCAAGCGAAGAGGACGATATATATAGTACACCAACTTTTCAATCCTAACGTAAACACAAACAAAAACAACAATAATAATGGGAATACAGCTGGCTATGGCGTGGTGGCAAACAATGCAGCATAAGAATACAAGGAAAGCATCGAAAAGAATGAGGACAAAGGGTCACTGTGGGCCTATGCATGTAATTGCTTCTATGTAGCATGAGTTAACAAGTGCAGCTCACACACCTTATCCAACGTTTGCAACACAGCACAACACAGTCTGTCACGCTTTTCTTTTTGGTTTATTATGTTCCCCTTAAATATATATGCAAACTATGAATACTTGCACATATTGTTTGCTTATAGGCTTATTATACTACTACTGCTTTTGATATATGTATTTGTTGTGACTCTGTCTGTTTCATCATTGACGGCTGAGAAAATAGACATACATTCATGGCTTCTCCACCTTCAAGACCTCGCGCTGACTACGATTACCTTATCAAGCTTCTTCTCATAGGCGATAGCGGCAAGTGATCTTTCACTTCTTCGCCTTTTTCTTTTCGGTCTTCAATCTTCAACTTCTGCTTTGTGGATTATTGCTAATGTCAAAACTTTCCGGCATAATGATTTGGTTTTTGTAAGAGGCCTGAGGATAAAGTGAATTTGCTCTTACCTGAGGTTTTTTTTTTTTTTTTTGGTTTTGGTTTTGGTTTTTGTTGATCAAGCAAGCTACGGACGACATGTGTTTAAAATATTTTTAAATGAAAGAAGTGAATTCATTTATAAACAAATTTTTTATGTAATTTTTTTTCTTAATAATTACTGATATAATTTTAGGCTAGAGCTAATGGTTAAATAAATTCTTTTATGTGCAAAATTCGCGCAGATCACTATTCATTTTCATTGCAACCAATTTTCTTTTTAAGTTATTAAGTTTATTTGAAATTATATTAGTTTGAGAATTCAATTTATTTACAAACAACTTTGAAATAAATGTGTAAATCCTGTCATTTTTTGTAGGCTTTGTAAATTATTTCATTCAAAAGAATTCTTTCTTTCCTTTTTTTTTTTATATATATGTAGTATTAAGATTTGAATCTATCGCTTTAAAATTATGTTATTTGAACTCACACTTTCTCAATTTCCGTGTCTACTCACTTCCATCCACCATTAGATAGGAAGTTCACACTCCATTAAATGGTGAATGAAAATGAATTGAAACGAAGGCTGAGAAAATGTGAGTTCAAATAACATTTCTCTATCGCTTCGTACAAACTACCCAAGTTTTTCCCTGTTAATCCATTCCCAGTGGCTTAGAATTCTTTCCAATTTGAAATATATCTTTTTTACTCTGCCATAAATACTGCTTTTGTATGAGGCCATTTGTGATTTTAATTCACATGACAGCTCTTAACTAAACGTGCAGGGGTAGGAAAGAGTTGCTTACTATTACGTTTTACAGATGATTCATTTACTACGAGTTTCATCACCACTATCGGGTATGCATATTAGAAACATCTTTAGGAGGCATCTGCTGCTAATTATACAGTATCTCAGGGAATTGTAGCATTACATGCTTTGGCACATTACATGTGATAATAATGAAGAATAAGAAGTTTGAAAAATAGAAAATATTTACATGCACTTCATGGTTTTGGGTAGAGTCCTGAGACATATTTAACTTTTTCCAGGATTGATTTTAAGATTAGGACAGTTGAACTTGATGGGAAGCGCATCAAACTGCAAATATGGGATACTGCTGGCCAAGAACGTTTCCGAACAATAACATCTGGTACTTTTTTTAACCTTTTCTGATGAATAATCTTAATGGTACCATTGAAACTCTTAAGAAATTTGAGATAACAGTATATGTTTTTGAGATAAAGAATATGTGAAACATCAGAAATTTGTATGATCATAGATAGACTAACCATGTAGAGATGCAAGGATTTTGTATAAAGTCATCATAATTTTTTCTACTTGTGTGGATTTTCTTTTTATTTGTTTCTGTATTTATGGTTAATTGATTGTTATTCTTTATTGTTTCATATAGCTTATTACAGGGGGGCCATGGGCATATTGCTGGTCTACGATGTAACAGATGAATCATCTTTTGACAGTATTGCACTATCTCACTTTCTTTTAGCCTCTCGTTCTCTTTATATCATAGTGGTTGAATAGCATCAATAAGCAGAATTACATATTCATGATTGTAGTTTAATATTGCTGTAGACATCATGAACTGGATCAGGAACATTGAGGAGCATGCATCTGATAATGTTAACAAAATATTGGTGGGCAACAAAGCTGACATGGATGAGAGCAAAAGGGTAAAACTTAAATTTGTTTAGGATTAGAAGCATATCTTCTTGTATGTTATGTCTCATCTGATTTTTCTAAGTATTTTCTTTGTAGGCTGTCCCAACATCAAGAGGCCAGGCTTTGGCTGATGAATATGGTATCAAATTTTTTGAGACGGTTAGTACAATGTGCAATGCCAATTTTATTGCTCTCAATAATTTAGCTACAGTTTATTTAGCATTTTCAGTTAGATGAAGTTAGAGAATGCACTTCTCTTGGACATTGCTTTTTCTACTGTTTCATGATTGAAACCTTTCTGAGCAGAGTGCCAAAACAAATTTAAACGTGGAACAGATCTTCTTTTCCATCTCGAGAGACATAAAGCATAGACTTGTCGAGGGTGTTCCAAAATCAGATGTACAGTTTTGCCTCCCTCCATCTTATTGAAGTAGTGGATTGATTTTCTGTACTACTTTTGACTTTTTAATTTATGATGTAGCCCCAGACCATCAAGATCAATAAACCTGATCCAGCCAAAGGCTCAACTGCTTCAGCAACTGCACCACAGATGCCAGCATGCTGCAGTTCATGAGTTCTCGCATGACTATTCATCTTGTGTTCCCCAAGTCATTGTAGAATATGTGTTGTCCATTGTTTGCAAAGGCAAACCAGTAGTCTTCTATTGATCTTGTAATTTCTCCTAAAATTTTTTGGAAGAAACTTCCCCAAGACTCTCAAAGATTTAATGTAGCTAGGCAGATGCTTAGAAAAATTTAGATTGCTTCATATTCTCTAATCAGACTAATTGTGGGTATATTAGATAATTTGTTTGCAGCATCAGATTGAGTTGAGTGATGCTTCTTACCCAATCTTCTTAATTCAGAAACTTGTGCACAAAATATTGATGCGGTTGTATTAAGTTTTCAGATGCAATAAAGTACCCTTATTTCACTAGAACGGTAGAATCTGGACAGTGGACACCAATCCACTTCTTTGCGAGGACTTAGGCAGATACTGTGCTATTTATACCAATAAAGAGTAGGATGTAAATTTGTAATGATATTTGCACAATCCTTATATTCAGAAACCTGTACAAAATTGCTCCAAATTGAAAGTGGGGCATGCCCGCAAAATTTAATTAAAGCCACCTATATATTTTGTAGAAGTTTGTTGTACAAGATTGTACAAGTATCATTTCTCAATTTATAAGTACTAAGCCTGTGCTTATACACTTAGAGGTATGTCTTACCTTGCATTGCCAATAGCCAAAGGCAGGACATGCTCTACCTATTAATTTGGAGAAGAACAATTTCTTTCCTACATTAATTTTCCTTTCTTTTGCCTTTCAAATGGTTGACCGAATTGTTGGATATGTACGTGTAGTAAGCACAAGAGAAATGCATGAATCTGCAGTTACGGTATCAGGACTTGGGAGTTGGGAGTAACACATAAATGATATTCATAGGCAAACAAATTTACACAAGCTAATAGGGACCATGGTTGCCAAATTCCCCATTGTGGTAGTACAAGTAATTCGGCAAGCAAAAAAACAATGGCGGTAGCAAGAAACTAGGGAAGAAGCTTACATATACAGGATTTGTCCAATATGTGCTAGGTAAAACACAGTGTACACAATGCAGCATTTTAAGAGCAACAACCACCGTTTTGTGATGCTTGGGGTTCCTGTTTCTGCTTTAAAACATTCCTTTTAACTGCTGTTGATCCTTCTTCCAAAAGACTAGGAGCTTCCATTATCTATGAAATGGTGCCATATCATTATTTGTCATGATTGCACAGGAAAAAGCAATACAGGGCAATGACTCTTTTTTTATTTTTTCACTCATGCAAAATATTGTTACTTCTGCAGTTCCACTCTTTATTCGCTGTTTCGCATTGCCTCTTATAATCAATAAATAAGTCATTTTTAGAATCATATTAACCTACTTCTCAAAACCAGATGAAGCAGTCACTCTCGAATATTATGTCTATCCTTACTGATGACTAAAGCAAATGTTTGGTACTTCTGCATTAACATCTGTAAATGCTATCCCAAAATTACTAGCGAATATCTTTCATTGAACTATTTAAACCAAATGTTTATGCTCGGATTATTTTATCATAGGACGCAATGATGTTGTTTGATCCATATAGCCGACCTCACTTAATGGGAAGAGGCTTACTACTTCTTCTTCTTGTTTATGCTTAGGTTATGTGTGCCCCTACAGTCAGTTACTTGGAAAGTTGCTTCTGCACAAGGAAAAAACAGCATTAAAGCAGACTTCCTAAACTGTACCTTCAGAGCAAGTTCCTCAAAGCACTGCTGCACATTTTCTCGAGTTTTAGCACTACATTCAAGAAGCAAACACCCCAACTCCTTGGCAAGAGCTAAACCCTCTTCTCTGCTCACAGCCCTTTCAGATTCCTATAATAGAGAAATAAACCATTAAAGAAATCAATGAATGGAATATATCAATATAAGAGCCCTGCAAATGCAGGTAAATATTTCAAAGTCAAATGCATAAGAAATCTAAAGCATGTGTTTAGAAATGAGGTTCTTATGTCCCATGTTAGTCGCTAAGTTGGTAAGAGCTTGAGACATGTAGCAAGAATGGCATGGTTAGATCTCCGAAAATACTCTCCATCCCAATTTTCCTGTCCCTATCTCACACTCCCTCCCACATGCTGTCAAAAGTTCATGCATTTAATAGAATTGACATTGAGTTCACATTGTGGAACAATGAGTTAAGATGTCAAGCATGCATAAATGAAGCTCAATTTTCATATAACTTGGTTAAAAATGCAAAGGTCCAGTTTCGTGATGGATGTCATCAAATAGCGACAGTGATAGTAGCAAAGAAGTACGGAGGAGCTGTTTGAGCATCATAGGCATGCCTATGTATACCACCATAGGCAGGACAAGGTCTTAATTTGATCAATTTTAGTTGGTTCCTAAGTTACTCCTGACTCCTAAGGGATATAATTAAAGTTACTCACTTGAAATCATGATCTCATAATTTTCTAATGATAGGAGTATTGGAATATTGTTACAGATTAGCTCTATCAAAACTGAGAAGACAATAATTCTATAAAAATTCACAGCAATATGAACTAAAAATAATTTATAAAAACTGAGAAAAGAGACATATGGAAGACAGGACATTTTTTTTCATTACCTTAATACAAATAAGAGAATTAGATTAAAATGGTTTGAATGTAGTTATGTAGATATGATTTACGACAGGATACTATAGTGTCATCTAAATCATATAGTCAATCCCTCCTAATGGGACAAAACTTAGTTGTTGTTGTCGTAGTACCTTAATGCAGATAAGAAGAGCCACAAATTTCATTGTATTCCGTTAATATATTTTTCAACCATCTTATTGAGGAAGATATCACTTCAATTAAAAATTCATTCCTTGGATCATATATTCAAGCCCAATACTAAAGCACAAAACTTACTCTGTCAACTTTATTTCCAACTAGCATCTTCACGCAATCTTGATTAGTTGAATAGAGTTCCAATTCTTTAGCCCACACTTCTGATAAGTTTGTGAATGTCTCTTTCCTCGTGACATCGTAAACTAAAAGCAGAAAACGGGGGGGTGGAGGAACAAATTTATAAATAGAAAGCATTGAATGTAAAAGATGTTAACTAGCAATAATTCAAGCAGATGCATATCTTATCCACTACAAATTGGTAGTTTCAGAAAGACCTCACTAGCCCCTAAGAAAAATCAGCTTAACAAATTCTTCATGCCAAAAATTAACACAAGATAAGGAGATAAATTATGTTGCTGCCGAAAAGATGAAACAAACTTGGGTGATGTTTTTGAAAAGCCACTTGTTACCCTGATCGCAATTGTAAAACCTATCTGATAGTTGATAAAAGTCAAGCAAGTTAATTTACTATATGCATTTAAGTATTTAACCCAAAATCCTAAAAGCAGGGCCTGAAAGTCTGAAATAGCTTTACACCATGGTTCATAATAAATGTTGTAATTCCTACCAAATGCTTAATTTTTAACTTCCTTTATCAGGCAGCCCTCTTAAATAACAAATGCCAAGCATCGATGAAAGTATAGAGTTAACTTAAAGTTCAACAATGCTAGTTGCAAATACAAAATTCTCCATAAAGACATTTAGAGAGGCCTCTGGAAGAATCAAATAATCACATGTATAATATAACAATAATTTTAGCATATACCGAGAATGATTCCTTGCGTTCCTCTATAGTAAGAACTTGTTAGAGTCCTGAACCTTTCCTGCCCAGCTGCAAGGAATATACCACTTAAGTCAATATACCACTTTAAATCAGTCACTTATGTCAATGGAAAAGTGATTCAACAGAAAGAATCTATGAGAGGCATTTCACTTTATTTGTTTAAACTTTGAATCCAATTTACTTTGCTGCCAGGAATAAAAGGTCTGATTACGGGAGATGGAAGCACAAGATTTGATTGAATATATCTTACCAGTGTCCCAAATTGTTAGCTTTAATCTCTTCCCACCTACTGTCAGCACTTTGATCTTAAAATCAACTCCTGAGGATCATAGAAACAGCATTAGATCATATGAAAACTCAAATCAGATAAAACCAGCATGGCCATGGCAAGGAGAACATGAATTAAATTGTTTGTTAATATTAGTGTCATAAAAGGAACAAGACAATAGAGCAGTTAATTTGTACACAATGACATCTGAAATATAATGCAACTTTCCAACTGAAACTCATTTGAAAAATTCACAAATTTACCACTCAAAACTTCAATAGTGTCACTATAAATAATAGATCGACAACAATGAGACACTACTTGATCGAGAACAATCTATAAGAAAGAAGTGTGACAATCTGCTTAACAAGTAATTAATACATTACCAATGGTGGGTGCAAGATCTTCAACAGAGTTGGAAATGAAGCTAACAAGAAGGCTACTTTTCCCCACACCAGAATCACCGATCAACAAGATCTTGAAAGAGAGATCATAGCCACTGCTCTGACCTGAGGATGAACTCATTCTGTGCACTTGATCCCCTAATGAATGATTATGTGTGTGCTTGTCACTGACTCTAAAAAAGTACAATGAAAGGAACTTATGCAAGTGAAGGAAAAGAGGAGAGAAAGAGAAATAGCCAAAAGGGGTTGAGAGAAAAAGAAAAGAATATATATATACATATATATATGCTACCCTGTAAGAAAATGCAATGGGGCATCACCCCGGCAACATGTTTCATTTATTTGCTGTTTGTAAGAGAGAGAGAGAGAGAGAACAACGGCTACCCTTTGCCTCAGTTCAAAAAAAAATCACCTGTCATGAGCTGACACATAAACACACACCACGGCACAACACAACAACTTATTTATGCTTTTCTTTTTATGTTTATGTTTTTTTTTATCAAACTTTATTCGGTGTCGTTTTCTGTGGAATGCGACGCAAATGCAAAAGGTTCCAGTCCCAACTCCATGCCCCACGTGCGGGTTAGGGATTGGATTGGTGTGGTTTACTCTGAAAGCAATGCTATTCAACCGGATCCAAGCAAGGCAAAACAAAGCAAAGTGGAGGTTACTTTAGTTTTTCAACTAAACCTTGGCCTCAATCATATTGCTTTTTTCCTCTCCTCTTAATCATCATCTTACTGTTCCCTTTTAAGGTGGCAAAATAAAGGATGCTAGCTGCCACTTGGTTAAAAACTTAGGTGTTTCACATAAAAATAAAACAACATAATAGATCATTGATGCCTTTCATTCTCGAAATTCAAATCTAGTTTTAATGTTCATTACAAAAAAAAAAAAAAAAATTCACATTGCTAGTCAATCTTGAACTAATATTTTATTTAACAAATTTACGATTGTATAAAAACATCACATTCAATAAAATATAATTAGATGTAGGGGTATAAGTTTTGTATACTCATAAAACATTAAGAATTTAAAACTAAATTTTTCAGATTTTTACAATATTGTAAAACTTATGCATAAATATATGCACCATCATAATCCATTCCCGATATCTGGCTGTAGATTTCTCCCCACATTCCATAATCTATGATTTATCTTTGCTGATATGCTCTCGTATCTGTCAAATCTGCATATCCAATATTTTATAATTCAGATCCATATCTATATGAACTCCACGTTGTTTATGCGACTAACAGGTAAGCAATAAGTAATGACGACAATTTGTTGACATATTTTAAGATTGATCTAATTCAGTGTGTTATTACATAGTAAAAATAGAAATATAAATGAATTCAACACATAATGCAAGTATAGCGTTCACTCTCAGAAGTTCAGGCAGAGAATTGAAATGTCTTGTTAGAGCAATTCCAATGCAACTCACCTTCATCCAATTTTATGACATAGCAATAGTAAATGGGACATTTTTAATTTTGCGTTGAAAGAATTCATGGAAGTGGAACACATCTCACCAAAATGGGATCGAGCCCATTTCTCCTAAGCCGTTTAACATGTGACAAGTGGCATGCTTATATTATTATACAAAATTTTGTTACCGTTGTCAATGTTAAAAAGATAACGGTTATATTTTATATTTTTTAATATTTTTATTTTATAAATATCAATCTTCTTCAACTTTATTTTTAACACTTTCTTTTCAATCCTTCTCAACACTTTTTCATTCTTTTTATACCAATTTTACTCATTTCTTTTTCCACAAAAAATGGATCCAAATCAATTCAATTTAACATTTTTTTCTCAAGTACTTGTAAAATTCAAACTTTCTTTAAAATTTAAATATCCAAAATTCTCAATCTTCAAATCCTCAAAATCCAAATCCAAATCATAATTTCTAAATTTCAAACTTATTCCTAAATCCAAATATTCAAAATTCTAATTTTCAAGTTCCTTCAATTTTTTAAGTCTCTTTTTTTTTTCAAACAATTAAAATCTAAAAACATTTCAATCTCTATTTCCTCCCATCTTTAATCCATTGGCAAAAAAATATAGGTACACTGTCTTTTCCGTTTCAAACCCAATTTGGGGATTTAAGATTAGCATCTACTAGTATTGGGAGATCATTTGACCTATCTCCCCAAACCCCCATAGATTTGACTCCGGTTTTACAATATTCACAATTTTCTAGTCACAATGAACTAGATGTTATCAACCTCAACAATGAGCAAATTGAATATGGTAGGCAAGATAGTGGTTTTTGGCAATAGCAAGAAGATAAGATGCTAATAAGTACATAGTTGAATGTGTCAATGGATCTTGTGGTTGGTATATGGCATAGGATTAACGCCAAGGCTCAAAGATTTTTTGTTTTCCATGATCAAGCATCTCAAAGAATAGGGAGTGGTTTGAATGATAATGATATAATAAAATTGACTCATAAACTCTTTGAAGCCACAAAAAAGAAGAAATGCAATTTTGTGAGACACTGGAATGAGCTTCAAAGGAAATAGAAATGGAGATCTCAATCAACTCAGAGTGGAGATTCAGAGAGAAAGAAGATAAGTGCTTCTAAAGCATACTCATTTTCGTCAAATCCGGAAACACCAGCAGGTAAAGAAGTAGTTGTAGAGTCTCCAGTTTGTCCCCGAGGCACCAAGGCATCTAAGGGGAAGGGTAAGGGGAAATCAAAAGCATACAAGGGTAGAAATGCTTTGGAAGAAGAGATTGGTATACTCAAAGCTGCTACAACTAGGAAATTATCTCTCATAAAAGATTTTAAGACCATAAAGAAAAGGAAATTAGCACTAAAGGGAAATGTGGTAGCCATATTGGAAATGAAAACAGAAATGCAAATCCTTAATGCGAACATCTCTTTGGTGATTGAAGAACAACAATCCATTCATGCTAAGATTGTAATGAAAATTAAGGCAAAGTATTTTTAATTTAGGTGTGCGTTATATTTTTAATTTATTTAATACTTCAATTATGTAATATTAGTGGTCATATACTATATTTTGCAATATAATTTTTAAAATTATGCAAGGTTATTTAAATTTAAACTATCAACAAATAAATGTAGAAAACACTAGCTGTTAAAAAATTAGCCGATATAAAATTAGGTTATAAATATGGAGTACCACTCTTTCATATTTGCTCACAACATCTTTTCCCTTCCGGCCATTAAAGTCTTATATGTACTAACTATCTTCTTTTAAAACACCTTTTCACTCATAACCACCACTAAAATCTCTATTATTACTTATGGCTGGAAACTATAATGATCTTAATAACATGTCTTTAGATGACTTGATCGAGGATATTGCATTTAGTGATTCAGACAAATCTAACATCATGTCTTCAAGTGACTAGATTAAGAAATTTCTATTTAATGATTCAGATGAGCGCCAACTTGAACTCATTCTGTAGTTACCGGGGAAAGCTCTTCCTCTAGATCTCGTAGTAGAATAGATAGAGATCGTGAAGTAGGACATGAAGGTCTTTTTAGGGACTACTTTGTCCCTAGTACAGCATACACTCTTGATACATTTTGATGAAGGTTTCAAATGGGAAGGCATGTCTATTTTCGCATTATCAAAGCCCTCTTAAATATTTATCCATATTTCTAGCAAATGGTCGATGCTATAGACAAGAAAGACTTATCCCCACTGCAAAAATGCATAGTTGCCATACATATGTTAGCATACGGAGTATCAATCGATACCATTGATGATTATGTGCAAATAGGTGAAAGCATTATAATTGATCACCTAAAGAAGTTTGTTGAAGATGTAATTTTGGTATTCGAGTTTGAATAATTGCGAAAGTTGAATTCAAATGATATCCAATGCCTCCTAAAGATAAGGGAAGACCATGGCTTCTTAGGCATGATGAGCAGCATTGATTGCATGCACTGGCAATGGAAAAACTGCCTGAAAGCATGGAAAGGTATGTTTTTAAATAGTTATCGTGGGATTCCAACTATAGTACTTAAAGCTATGGCTTCTTTTGACCTTTGGATATGACATGAACAATTACATCAACGTGTTAAACTGTTCATCGATGTTGGATGATGTTTTGGAAGGTCACCTTCCAGAGGTAAATTACACTATAAATAGTATTAATTATATTATGAGGTGCTATTTAATAGATGGTATATATTCTAAATGGACAGCATTTGTCAAAACAATATCCCAACTGCAAGGAGATAAATGAAAATTATTTGCAAAATATCAAAAAGGACATCAAAAGGATGTGGAACAACATTCGGAGTGTTGCAAGCTCATTTCACAACTATATGTGACCCAGCATGGTTCTAAGATAAAGAAAAACTTGGGGGAATAATGAGAGTCTATATCATATTATATAATATGATTGTCAAATATGAGAAACACATATATGGGAAGCTTTGAGGAGCTCCCCTTTTATGATGATGTGGACAACGACATATCACAACCAGAGTTGAGGGAGAAAACTTTTGCTCCGTATGAAAGGTATATCCAAAATAATATCCATTTTCATGATAGACAAAGAATTGGCAACTATAAGCGAATTTGGTGGATCATATTTGGCAATTTTATAATGCACGTTAAGTAGCACTTTTAGTTATTTAATGTCTAATTACACAATATTATTGGGTTTGTAATGTATTTTATAATATAATTTTTAAAAATATGCAATTGTGTTAATGTTGATCATGTAATATTTCTTCGATATTTTTAAGACTTTTTTTAGTTTATTAATAATTTTAGTTTGAATTTTTATAGTTTAATATTCAAAACATAGCCATATTTTACCAAAATTATATTATCTCGATATTTTGAGGACTTGTTTTAAAAAATTAATTGTTAACTAACATTATTTAAAAAAATTAATTTTGTATTTTTGTTCAATCCAAGAATAAAATTGTATATTAAATAATATTTATAATAAAATATTTGATAATTGTGTTGATATTTATTTTTAATTTAAAAAATATATAAAACTAAAGTTGAGACTTCACTATTGGAGAGAAAAATCCCATTTTTAAATCAACTTTGCCTTTAGGGGGGACAGGGTTCTTTTCCCACGTCCAGCCTGTGGCTGGATTCAAACCTGGGGTGCACGCGATGCAAGGCCAACAGAGTGGCCACTAAGCTCAAGCCTTGCGTGCGGACTCCCCCGCTGAAGATGCTCTTATTTTACTCTGTGATAAGAAAGGGGAAACGACTTTACATTGGGGCCTTCTAAATATGCATTTTGAGGGCCAGGCGATGGGCATAAGAGGCAGTCCGCGTGGAAGTCCATCCAACCCAATCCCGCAAGGTGAAGTGTTACTATCAAAACGGAGGGGCAACAATAAGAATGGCCCATTGTCTCCACACAAAGCCTCTTAATTTTTTACGATGGGTGAGAGGTCAATTTCCTTCCTTCATTACATATTTTTAAACCCAAAATGTTCCCTTTCCGATGACACTTTCTATTCTCAGCCGCTGTTTTTTATCGATAAAGATTTATGAGACAGATTGACTTTGCGAAAAAAAAAAACGGATTCTTACATAACTGCGATTTCTCTTTTTTTTTTTTTCTTCCTTAATTTAAAGGGTTGAAAAAGACTGAACAATAACATTTCACAAAATTAATGTATAAAATTATTGACTCACGTATAAATTTTCATGTATAAAGCTCTGATAAAGTTCTAATAATAACGTAATCTTTACACAAATTTAAAATAAAACAATACAAATATTAAAGATTATATTGTGACGTTACCTTTTGATTTAATTTATTCCTACAATAGGACCAACAAACCATGTCAAACTAAGCACAACTTTAACGAAGTAGAAGATGATGATTACTCAAATAAGATTTAGAACCCTGTCGGCATCCCCAATGGGAACTTCCATTCCATCCACCAGTTTCACATTTATTCATATATTTAAGAAACTCATAACGATGGTCCACTGCTAGCTTGCTACAACTAAAAAATCCCCCTTGGCAAATGGCAAAGCATGCTTACATTTTTATTATTTTTGAATAAAAAGTGATGTCCCACGTTATGATGGCTGTGTTATTATGTCGATCGTTGGTATGAGTTGCCTAATATTACTATGCATTCATTCGCCCCAACCCTTCTCTATAGGTTCTTCTATGACACTGCATGTGCATGGGGGTGGCGATTCATGGCATATTTTTTTATCACTAGTTAATCTCTTCTGGTTTATATCTTCGGAGTCTGGCCCTGGGGAATATTGATCTGGCCAGAGATCACCCTTCATGCGCAATCATCTTGGCAGCTATTGATGCAAGCTTTACCTCACTTCACATGATAATAAGGGCAATTACTTGGCCCCCCCCACACACGAATTTGGCTATAGTCCCTCCATTCTGAGTTGTGTAAATTCTACCTTTTTTGTGCTGCTCAATCTACATTTTCAGGTTCCTTGCACAGAGATTGACAAGTCCACTCCAAAAAAATTTTCATGACTGGGACCTAAACGCAAATATGTTCACGATTACTACATTTACTGCTATTTCCTATCACGTGTTATGGTGAATTATACATAACTAACTGGTCATTTCAATTGCATTACCAATAAATCTGCCTGTAGAAAAATATGAAAATAATATTAATAATTAAAAATTTTAATTATCATACTAGTGAAATGAACAAATTTTATATTTATTATTAGATATCTTATCATATCTACCACATCTATAAAAAAATGTAACTAAAATTTTTAGTAATTTATACATTGATCCTTAGATGTCCATATAGTGTCTAAATTCATAATTACAAATATCATTTCTCATCCAGCTACATGCTTTGTGGGATTGGGTATAGGTTGATACTTGTCTCATGGAATGAGGACATTTACTCCCCACAAAAGACACTGGCTTTCTTAAAAGAAAAGGAAAACGTGATTAGGAAACAACAATAATTTAATGAGGTTTTTACCTTTTTAATAAAGGCACGGTTAAACCCCGATATTATTTATAGACTACAGCCAATGAAACATGAAATTATCCTGAGTGCTTTGCAAAAACACACATATACTACAAGAGGTGACGATCTTAGAGGTCCTAGTAAGAGGATGGTCAAGTAAATCGAATTTTTGGCATTTTAATTGTTTGTTATACATAGTTACTATATCAATCCAATCCAACGATTTAACCATTTAACAGCAGAACTAGATAGTCTGGACATTTCCCTTCTCTTGTCTTTGTGGTGTGAATTATTAATGTTTTCTACCGTATTACATAGATGACAGAATTGATACTGTCTATAGCTGTAGTCGTATTTCAAATCTAAGACTACAGCCTATGGCAAAAAACCATGTGACCTCAGGACGAGACAAATAAATCCATATTATCCACCTAATGATTAAAAATTCAAAGCATTGATTTGGGTAATCTACCTCAGATTATTTACAATACCAGATGACACCTACTTGCTTCCCACTATCACCATCACTAAGTAGAAATTCGGAAGCATGCACAAAAGGTGGTAATGTTCACACTTTCTGAGTAGACTTAGTTAAATTTAACCCCAAAAACTTTAACCTGAAATTGAATTTGGTGGGAACACTTTCTGAATAAATTCCAGGAAGCGACGTGAGTAGAACGTAGGGTCCACAGCTGAGATAGACAACGAATCAAACTGAAGAGATTTATAGGCATGTTCAATCTTCTTAGTCATGTTGTAGTCTTGCAATATGTCAATGATACCCAGGTACAGTACAACATCGTACACCTCATGGAACGTTTGCTTTTCCTGTTTTCCTGGAATCTGCTCTGCCCTTGACGGCATGTTCACGCCAAGCTGGATTTGGAGTCTGCTTAACAAGAAGTTGTAAACAAAGTAAAAAGCCTCAGTCTGCAACATTGTGGTGTAAAGGAAAAACTTCAATCATTAAGATCCTGAATGAAATGGCTAGATTATTAGAATATATGGATAGCTCCATTCTAGCATGTGGCAAAAAATCTGGAAGCCTACATTCTAGCATTTACCTCTTCTGAATAAAATACAAATGCAACAATGTGTGATGAATACAATGTAGTTTTAGGATGCATCAAGATTCCAGTCACTAAGGCTAGGAAATGTTAACCATTCCAATGCTTCATTTTGTAGCAAAGCACATCATATACTCTCTTTTCTCCCTATCTTGAAAATAACCAGTCAGCTCCCCTGCCCGGTCTTTTCGAAAACAATTTTCACTCATAAGATTGGAGGAGACTAACAAGAATTCAGTTAAGTTCACGCGTGAGCACACATGTAATTATTTGATACAATGAAATGCACTGATCATACATACTAATAGGATGGCATGAGCACTATGATCAAGTTCCAACTTCTAAAGAATTATTAAGTTCATCAAAATCATCAAGAAACCACACCTTGCAGTACCAGGTAGAAGTAGATCCACCTCCTCATCACCAGCAGATGAAGCTCTCAACCGGCTACCCCTGATGTGTGAGCCTACAACAACACTATTATCATCTACTCCTCGAGGAACCAGAACAAGGCCTTGTGGATAGTTATATACTTCATCCTCCAGAGGGTCTATCAAATGATCATTGGCAAAGTTTTTAAATTAGTCAGCTCCATTTTTATATTTCTACTGGAAAAGGCAAGAATGTAAGTCAGATGAGAGAGAAGATTCAGGTAATATGAAAATTACTTATTCCCTATGCCAAATAAATGTTTCTTCTCAGATATCTTTTGAAAAACTAAACATAAACCAGACAATAGAAAATCTGAATGCATAATGATAGAGACACAATTCTAGACAAGCTATATAAGACTTTCTAAAATTGCTCATAATAATGACTTCTAAAAAACGTTCTAGAAAATCATAACTTAAATCATGCCTGTCTTATGTTACAACTTATAAACTATCAGCACAAAAGTATGCCGATCAAAAAAGGTCAGATATAACCTCTACATTGTTAATAGTAATTTAAAGTGTACCAAAACTGTATTCTTGTATTACACCTTGTGCTATAGGTTATACAACCTTCAGCTCTAGTATAACTAAGACCAATAGCGTACCATGACAGTTACTTACATATTCAGTCAAGCTAGGTTCTCTCTCTTAGATCCTTCTCTTTCTACATAAGCCAATAGGGACATGAAAAAATTGTTTTTGGAAATATTGCTCATAGATTTTATCTTCACTACCTAATAATTCCTGAATGCATGGCACTTATGTCATCTGCTGATCCCATCTAGAGTTGGGGGCATGATATTATCTCTACAGTCCAAGTAATGAGTTTCAAACCTTGATGCATGCAAACTTTAACCGTATGCAGGAATGTCAATTTAATTATAGATACTTGCCAATTTGGCAGAAATAAGCATCAATCACATATCTCGCTCAACTGCAAACCACTAGCTTTAGCTCTACTATGTAGGATCTGATACCCACCTTCCTCTGCAAGCATTGCCAATCCATCCACACTTATTCGATGGCTGTATGACGTGAGAGGACGCAGACGCTGGGGAGCTCGATAATGAACACCTAGAAGAAGGCTGTAATCCATAATGTGCTGCGCTTCCAAAAACTTGCTGTCTATTTCAATCTGCCTGCACAAAAGTATGAGTAAGAGGAAAAATTCAATTTTTGCAGTGCTTTAGAGAAAAAGGACTTATATTTAAGCAGGCTGCATGCTTGAGATATCACGCCAATTTCGTTAGCATACAGGACTATAAATCATAAAAGTTTGGGATAGCAAAGCTCATCAAACAACTCCGGCATTAAAACAAATAATAGCAGTTACTATTTTTATAAGAACTTTATATATTTGGGTTGGGTGGGGGTATCACATACCATTGCATACAGTATCAGAATATGTGTAAGGCTTCTGCCGCATACTTTAGAAGCCTGTAATGTACTAATATAAAATACACATATGTGCTTCTACTTACTTTTCTGTTCTTTGCTACTTTGTCTAACGAAAGTATCTTATCTTCCTTTTCTTTATATTCCTTCTAATAAAGTTTCTTCTTTCATCACATACTAGAAACCCAAATGCGAGTTCA
This sequence comes from Pterocarpus santalinus, assembly GCA_031439595.1. NCBI lineage: Eukaryota > Viridiplantae > Streptophyta > Magnoliopsida > Fabales > Fabaceae > Pterocarpus > Pterocarpus santalinus. Next base: position 70,222,349 of record CM062532.1, read on the forward strand.
TAGAAGATTCTTTTGTAACTACCCCTTACTTTAATAAAGACTCCCGCCAAGATGGTTCCAAGTAGAAGCAGTAGTTCAGATCCAAATCTTTAAGAGTGGTATTCTCATCAATTTCTATCTTGTCTGATGACCGTCCGAGGGACGAACCTTTTAAATCAAATCTCCTATGGATCCTTAATTCTGTGCAGAACATATTTCCCATTACAACAAAGCGAAACTGCAAGACATAAAATTATATGCTAATATTAGCCTCCTATTTAAAGGAAAAGTATGCAATTATGTCATTTTGTATGAAAGAGCTCAAATATTTGATTTGGCAACTTTGCTTTATGTTGCTTTATGATAATTCTCGCACATGATATCGCAGATTGCGAGTATTAAGGTGCAAGTCAAGCCTTCCACAATTGATACAGAAAATGACTCAAGCACAGAAAAATGTAGTAATACAATATGCGCATTACCTTTTGACCACTTGAAGGTTTAATTCTGTGCAGGCCAAAAAATTTTGTAATGAGTGTATTGTCATATGACTTCACATGATGATGATAGTCTGGAAGCATTCTTAGAAGAACCTACATGTCAAATTTTGATCACTGGAAAATGCACTTTAGACTGAAAAGCAAGAAAGTGGAAAATAAAAGGAAAATATGATTACATCAAGTTGCTCAAGTAATAGTTAATACCAGAATTTCCTTACTATTTTGAGAAAAGAAAAAAAAAATTAGGGATAAAAGAGGGAAAGCACAATTAGCAGGACCATAAGTTATCCCCCCAAACTATATATATATATATATATATATATATATATATATATATATATATATATATATATAGCAATGAGCAGGGCACCAGATAGAAGCAATAAACACAATTCATACAAGAGGAAATCTTGGGACAAAGAGATGCCCTTGAAAAATGTGTGCATTTCTCTTCAAGTGAAAGGGGCACACACGATGTTCATCCAATAGCCAAAAAGTTATTCTAAAGGGAAGTTTCCATTTGCCACATAAGCATGGTGGATAATATACACTATGTTTATAATTTTATGATAGGCTGATGGCTATGTAAGTTATCCAAGCACGATACATGAAATCTAACTAGATGATCAGAATCTGTCATGAATCCTGTGAGCTAGACAAAAAGAAAGTATTGAGTTGAGATTATGAAAGCTATTTTACACAAATGGTGGAGGATAGATTCTCAATCTGTTTTATTGCAATGCTTGACATACCAACTAGAGATTGTGCTTTCAAAGTCCATGGCTTCTAATATACTCCTAAGTCTTACAAGGCTATCCCAGCTTACTGGTCTGGATGTAAACCTTTACAAGCAGGCTTATAATAAACTGTGAATCCATGACAAGTACCGGGACTCAATCATTACCAGTATTCAAAAACATCCTTAGTCAAATATTAAAGGAAAGAAATGTTGCTGGTGTTAAGTGCTTTAGGATTGCAATGCCTTTGGGTTCATGATGGAGATAATTAAAATTAGAAGTTATCTCTTTCCTTTATTGCTGTGAAATTCCATCCTGAATTTCTAGAAATAAATCGTTAGCTTCATTTTGCTGTGAGTTCACTGGATCTGGATGTATACAATAAGGTTCACTAAGGGCTTAAGAAGAGAGAGATTGACCTGAAAGGCTGAAACACGACAAACATTAAATACAAAATGTTATTTGATGCAGAATGCCCATTAATGTCAACCTTTGACTCTCTATTGGTCCAACCTGACACTCGTATCTGAACGCACCTTGACTTCAGATCTCCGCAATGTCTTGATCATGAAACGATCATCCTGAGAGAGGAAAAAGACACTACCACTTTTCCCTGGAGAAGATAGTTCCCTCAGAGCATCATTTCCACAAACAGACATCATGTAGTCGGCAGCATCAATCTTGAACAACTCTCTTAAATTTCTGCAATGGGGCTCAAGAAGGTCACTTCTAACAAACAGCCGAAAATTGAAAGGAAGATAAAGAAGAGAGAGGGAAAAAAGTAGCCGTAACAACCGTTCCATTATCATGTATACATAGTATAAGCACAATTGTAAAGCATGAAAGGTAAATTTCATTATTGAAGTAATTTTCTGTTTCCTTAGCTTCTTTTTGTTCACATTCATGAAGAACAAGAACACAATATGAATTTATGATCTTATACGATAAAAAAAATTCATCAACTTCCATACCACAGCTAATTGCAAAATATCCTATACAAGTTAAAGCACAACTCAACAACTGGTGATATGCTCAGATTAATAGTGCAGCCTGGTGAAAGTTTACGCATCAACAGGATGCTTCAAAGCATTCATGTAGATGAAGCAAGGAGTCAACAAGTAATCCACATGGTTCGATCAACAATCACGCAAGCAAGAGTTCATACTGATTACTTCAGAATTATTGCACGCTTCTATTCACAATACCAAGGCATTGTAATTTGGCATGGATGCGCATAGGATTTATTATGTAAAATTCAGGACACATTTGTTTTACTGAAAAACACAAAATTAAAGTTAGTCATGAGAATAGTATGATAGATAAAATTTACTTGCTTTAATGGAAAAAAAAAAAAAATGGAATGTCAAATGAAAATAGAAGAACGAAACATATATATAAATGATGAATGCACTCAACCAATCCATAATGAGTGACCAGGAGTGATTTTTTGAAGCAGGTGCTGGAGCAATGAATATTATAGACTTATCTTGTAGATGTCCAGAAATACAATAAACCAGAAACAACTGTTTAGTTATAGAGCCAGAGCTATTTGAAACAACTGGGATAGGTTTACATGCATGCCAAGTCAACATAAGGATGATACAAAGGCCACATGAAAGAAACAAATACTCCTAAAATAAGCATTAATCACTAACCTAAAAACCATTGGGCAGTAATCTTTCCATTTAAAATCCTCTGATTGATGAGGAGGTGTTAATTGAGAACCTTCTTTAGGAAAATTCATCCAAAAGCTTGCTTTGGGACCAAAATCTGATGCTCGCACTTCTCTACTCTGTACAGGTGTAATCTTGCCCACCGTATACCTAACCATATTGAAGAATGTGCTTAAATTATTAAGGAAATTCATGCAAAAGCAAATATAAATACTCCTGGAAAGCATTTAACTTCTAAATTTAGGTGGATTTTTTGCCTTCAATACATAGTTTGTGGTTGCCTCACAGCACCCTAATGTCCAGATTGGAGTAAGAAACAAGTTATCTGAGTTTCACTGTAAAAAGTTGTGAAATACAAGGGGGATGCAAATATCTGTTCATGAAGATGAAACACCTTACAGTTGTCATGTGACTCCCATATCTCTATTGGAGCCATATACCTCAGATTTCTATTCTCTACTCTTGGTCCAATGAACAGAAGGAATTTCTAATAAGGGAAAAAGGAACACAACATTTATTAATATGATTAATAATTAGAACCATCAACCTTATCAAAATCCTAAGTGTATAACTTTATTATGGCCATCCAAGATGGATTCATCTAGAAAGGTTACCATGTGGATTAGAATATACATAAAAGCATGCAGATACTTGCAGAGAAAAAATCAAATAAAATTGCAGTTTGCAACAAATGATAACAACTAAAGCAGCTTGAGTGTGCTACAAGTCAAATCGTGCCTTATACCTTATTCCAAGTTGCAAACTGAGCATCAGATCATAACTCCTGTGACCTTTAATAATTGCTTCACCAGGTCTTTTTATCTCTCTGGCAAGTTTTCTTTGACGTCGCCTAGCCCTTCTAGACATTGATGAAAACATATCATTTAACACTACCTCGCTTATTAATACACCTTGCATGTACTCTCGTTCCAAGATTGGGATCTTGGCATTAACCTCTTTATTTCCACTTTCTGGTAAAGATTCTGTTAAACCTAATGTAGAATCATGTGCAATCACCTTCTCAATAGATACCTCAAGACTCCAACGCCTTTCAAGAGAAACATTTGTTCTACAAGACTGTTCCAAATTTAACAGGTTTCCTTTTGCAAGCTTATCAGATGAAACACGACTTGATCTCTGGTTCTCACCAACCTTGACATCACCCACCTGGTTCTGCTTTCTCAAATCTGGCAATAGCCCTCTTTTTCTCAAGGCATTGAGGTAAATTTCTTGTACAGATGGAACACCGCTGCCTTTTGGATAAAAGGTTCCTTTTCCATCCTTTAGACCATGTGTCCAGGTCCCAACATAGCAGCCTCCATCACTCCAAGTATATACTCCAAACCCATGCATCATGCTATTTAACCAGTTCCCTTCAAATGAGTTCCCAGTTATCCAGGTGAGAGTTCCTTTTCCTGACATTGTCCCACCTTTCATATTCCCTAAATATACATTTCCATTGGCCCAAGTATACTTTCCAGGCCCCTCCGGCGTCCCTTGGATCCAAGAGCCTTCAAAGATGTCTCCATTAGGATAAACTTGATAGCCGAGACCATGTTTAAGATTCAATCGCCACCGGCCTTTATAGGTCAACTTATCCGAACCAATATATGTTCCAGTACCGTGGATATAGCCACCAGAGAATTCACCCTCATATACTGCTCCAGAAGGCCATCTTGTCTTTCCATTCCCATTTCTCGTCCCCCGTCTCCACTCACCTTCGTATACACAGCCATCAGACCACAAATACACACCATGGCCCTCAGGAATATTGCCAAGAAGGGACCCAGAATATGATTCTCCATTGGAAAGCAAGAGTTCTCCAACTCTAAAGCCAACAATTTCGGAGGAATGACCAGCTTCACTGTTTGTCCATATAGATAGGTGGTCTGTTTCAGAAATGGCATCAAGAGATTTTGTTCTCTCTGCACAAGAAATTGCTCCTCCATCCAAATTATCAACTATGGCCACAGGGCCAGACATGCATAATGACCAAAAGGAAAATTTTCCTCACAGAATTGTAAGTATCCTGAATTCTCAGCAGCTACAAGATAACAACGCTTGCATATAGGAAATCTTACCAGGAGATTCACCCTGAAAAAATCCTTGTCCTGAAAATGAGAAGAGGAGTCAGAAAAAAAATTAAATTAATTAATTAAAAATCTGTTATTGCCTGGAATCCAAGAGAGCTTATTAAAGTATAAAAAGAAACAAGTTTAGTTATAAAGTGCAGTGACTAACACACTATTTTCATCACTAACAGAATAAAAAAAATGGCAGACCACAACTTAGAATCATAGTCTTGGTATGGAGAACATAAAGCAATTAAACAGACAACACAACTTTTTTTTTTTTTTATGGGAAAACAGACAACACAACTAAAACCAATGTTAAACAAAAGATTTCATTAAAAGGATAACAAATTAAAGAGGAAAAAAAAAAGTTACAATAGTTTTCCTCGCAATGGTAGCATTTGTTTCATTTCATTAAAACAAAGTAAAGCAATATAGAACACCAAACAGATTCAACAGAGGAAGGTGGTCACATTATTGAAAATGGTATCCATAAAGAAAAGTTCAACAGAAAGGAGGGAGCAGAGAAGAGAGGAGAGAACCTTGAAAAAAGAGAGAAAGAGAAAGAGAAAGAGAAGGAGAAGGAGAAGGAGTGTGGTTCAAGTTCAAGTTGAAGACTCTCAAAAGTCTCAACCTGCAAATTTCGGGTTTGGGTCATAAGCTAATGGGATGGCACCCAAGCTTAGCTTAACTAATCTCTCTCTCTCTTTCGATCTCATCCGTTGTCTTTTGTTTATTGAGAAAGGAAGGTTATTACAACAACGTCAACAATTTGGTGAACTCGCACAACACAATTTTTGTTTTTTTCTTTTCTTTCACAAGATACGTGGGACTAATCTCTCGTATTATGGTCAGGTGCTTAATCAGGGATTCCTTCGTAGGAATCTAATCTAAAATTACATGTTTAGCGTACTATAAATTTTTATTGGTAATTTTAAGTTAGTAATTTATTATTTAAATGATACATAAAGATAACGATTCAAAAAAATTCTAAAATAAAAGTGAGCAAAATCAACTTACAATATCTGCTTCTTCTCTTTTTCCCCTTCTTTTCAAGTACTAGTAAAACAAATAAAAATGAATTTGCATGAAAATGAATTTGAATTGGACAATTAAAATTGCAATAATTAAAGTATATTATGAATAAGTTCTCAAGTTTTTTCTTGAACAAAAAATTAACATTAAACACAAATTTTAAAAAATATAAAAGGACTAATATGGTCAATTTTTAAATTTTTAAAAACTATACTAAAAATTTTCGTTTTAAAAAAATTAACCTGCCGGACTCTATTTTTTTCAATAGCCAACTTGGGTTTACTTCATAATTATTTAAACTTGGCATGTTTCCAATCAGGCATGTTGAGACAAAGCTGAGCGTCCCAACTAATAAACTAAATTCAAAGACAGTTGGTACCTGCTTGACTTTAGCTTAATGTCAATCTAATTCGTGGCTTGCATTGCCCTGAATTTTTTTTTTATATGATGTGTTATTACTGATTTATTGTACAGAAATTAGGTAAAAAAAGGGACTTGCATGATAAAACCATCTCGCACATCGCATTCGACGCACCGTTCCAAAGCCGTGGGTTCCCTTTGCCTTGAGTTGGTCCTTTTCTTTTTATTTTTTTTAATTAAAAAATTTAGATGAATTTAACATCAATCATCTCATTAAAATTAAAGCATGGCTCTCCAACTTAAAAAGTATTCACAAGGGACTTAAAAAGTCACTTATTAACAAGATCTTCACATCAATAATACGAGGGTGTATTTGGTTTAATTTTTAGAGAAAATATCTTTTGAAAGAAAATTTTTTAGAGAAATTATTTATAAAAAAATAATTTTTATTTAATTTAAATATATTAAAAGTAAGTTTAGAAAAATAAATTTTGTTTAGATAGGATAAAGTAAAATTATTTTTTGTTATTGATATGAGAGTAACAGTAAGATTCTTTTTTAAAAGACCTTTTTTTCTATAATGAAAAATAATCTCAACGATACTTCTCTAAAAAAACCTTTTAAAGTTTCAAAAAGCTTTCTAAAAATAGGTCTTTATATACCTGAATATGTTATTTACTGCATATTTTTGTTCTTATTTCAATAAAAAACATTCTAGACCTCTTAAAAGTATAACCAAACGGGTACCGAATCGAACTCGCATCCTTATAAAATACAAACTCATTCCCTATCAATTGTGAAACACTCATAGGGTCTCCTTTTCTTTCTTTCCAATGAAAACTTGTTTATATAAAATCATGGATGGTCATGATATAATTGATTTGAGATGAAACATGAATAATGTTATATACTGTTATTCCGATAAAAAATACTGTCATATAATGTTATTATATAGTAAAATTCTAATTTTGGAGACAGGGCAGAAGTTTATTAGAAAATGTTAATTCTTCCATTTGATAGAGACGGATAAATGTCTCATCCCACATAAAACACCCATTATAACCCAAGAATGACTTGTAAAAAATGCTTCGTTAATCACGTTTTGTCCACTACATATTCGTCAAAATTAAATAAAGTAAACTTTTATTTTGGCTGTTGAAAAAGATCTTTTAAAACATCACATTAATACTCAAATAATAATTTTTTACATCAAGATAATCTTAAAGTTATTAATAAAGCCAAACTAATGTTATATAATCCCAAAAAATTGTCACGATGTTTTAAAATAAGAATAAGCATTTGATGGAATAAAGTAACATGACTTCTTATTTATTTCAAGATTAATAGGTATGTCACATTATTTTGATAAAAATTTTGGTTGCCTGATATTTTTTCATGGCATATGATTTGAGAATTAATTTAATATTCTCAGATGAGCAAATTGATGCTTTGAAATATTCTAATTAAATGTGTGAAAATTGATAGGCGTATGGCTGGAAGCCAGAAGTTGCTTTACAGATGTATTGTAGTGACATCAGCTCCAATCGGCTAAGGATTCGATGGTTCCTCGTGTTATGGACCAACGTTAGTCCGTCCCTTTAATTTACAAAAAAGTCCTTAAACCTCCTATTCTTCCCTCGCTTCCTCTGCTACGGAGATTTATTAGGTAGCGTTGGATTTGTTTATGTAAGGGAGGGAAATACCTTTCTTCAATTTTTTTTTAAAAATCATTTTTATTATTATTTATTTGTGTTTTTTTAGAAAAATAAAAATAAAAAATAATCAATTTTATTATCTTTTTTAGATGTAGATAAAGAATTATTTTTTAAAAAAATAAAAACTGTAAAAAAAAAAAATAACCTCAAATTTTAAGCCAATTACCTTTTTATCTTATTTTATTATTTTATTATTAATTTTTTTAAAAAATACTATTTTTTATCTATTAAATTATAATTTTATGTTAAAAAATATAATTTAATAATTTTTAATATTAATAATAATATTTTTATAATTATATTTAAATATAAAATAATTTTTTACTTCTTATGGTTGAAAAAATATTTTATTTCAACCAAAATGTTAACAGCGCATTGTCAGCACTATTATCTTCTCCTGCTGCTTTGCACTGCACTTGCTCTCCACATCAACCTCCTTCTCTCTCCCTGCTCTTCTTGCTCCTCCTTCCTCCACAATTGTTCCTGTCCCATCATCCCTAGATCTCGCTTTTCTCTTACACTGAATCCAGCTCCACACACAATGCCGTCTCTCAAATAACCCATCATTTCTCAAGCTTTTTTCTTTCCCTCCAAAGAGGCGATTTGGCTGATTGTGATTTCCTCCTTCTTTGGCCGTGGATTTGTGAAGATTGGGTTGGGGGATAGGATTGTGAGTGTAACTCACTTTGTAAAAGGGATGGGAAAAAGCACATTGGGGCTGTCTTATGGGTTGAAATTCATGGAGGTACTTGTTGCACTGGCAGTTCCAAGCACCATTGCAAGGGCTGGTGGTGTGCTCTTGCCAATCATCAAGTCACTATCGCTATTTGCTGGGAGTGAACCGGGCAATCCTAAGAGGGAAGAGGAGAAAGGAGGAGAGGGATGGATTTGGAATTTAATAAATTTATTTGAGTTTTTAAATTAAATTTATTTATTTTATTTGTTAAATCTAACTCATTCATTTACCTAAGAGAATTGCTATTTGGTATGAAATGCAACAGTACGAATTGGTAACGAATCAATGGGATCGGTGGAAAAAGCAAATTTCACAGAAAATAACTGTTGAAGTTTTGCAGGACGACGATATCTTGTATACAAGGAAACCCATTCATACTATTTTGACGAAAATATATTCGTGCCAAAAATCTTTTTCTTTTATTTAATATTAAATCTTACGGTATTAAAAAAATAGACTAAGTCCAAAATAAGTAATGGGTGGAATAAGTAATCCTTAGCCTTGTTTCTTAATATAATAGCTGTGGGTCCGAGTACTCTCTACATGGTAGCTGGTTAGGTAGCATCTAAATTTCGGTTCGCAATATGCTTCTCAGAATATGTATCATAATTGTAATATTGTTGCATCCTCACCCTTTGGAATATGCGGAAAAGAAACAAAAAAGCTGATGTACAGAGTTATGAGAATATGGCAGTAGGCAATGCATCAACTTTAATAGTGAACTAGATTCCCCACTGCTGCAGAAAACAAGAGCCACCCACCTCATACAGAGGAAACTTCTATCAGAAAATTCCAATTGCAAACCACACAACTTGCCAATATATCTTTTGAAGAAATTCAGGATTGAGTATGCAAAGGATACGCTTCTACTTTATAAAAGTGTTATATTATTTCCCTTTAAAATCTTCTAAGGAAAAGTGTTTGTTAGGGGTGTTCATCATTTGGGTAAGTTTTGGTTTTGACGGAAAAAGTTATGTGAATCATAACTAATAATTATTAGGCTTTCTATATGAGGTTCGATCAATTTACTTTTGATTAGAGAATCAAAACAAATAGATCTTAAGTAATTTTCACTTCCGTGGTTTCGATAAATTTTTATCAAACATTTTCTTCTAATGAGAACTTTAGATCTCTTTTTTCCATAATTATCAACGATAAATTTGATTGAAAATCTTAATTAACGATAGCATCATGAAAGCAATAATTTTACCTAAAAAACTTAATTGAAACAATATGTTAAAATCTAATCATGTATAAGTAAGGAAATTATATAAATTATACATATTCAATTATACGAGGTCTGATTTTACTCGACTTCATAAATGAAAACTAAAAGTTGAACCAAACCCAATCAGTTTCTTTTAAGAAAAAATTAATCAGTTTTGTTTGGTTGTATGTTCCTTTATTTATTTATTTATTTAGATTGATTCAGTTTGAGCATGACCATGATAAGTATTTGCATATCTGTCTTTTTTTAATTAGAGTGTTCGCATTTTTATCTTCGTTGCGAAAAAATGCTGGGCCTGTTACTCAGTTTACGTGATGAATAATGAATATAGAAATTATACGACGAGAATAAATGGAATCCACTTTCTAAACTAATTTATTGCTAATGCAAAATCTAGTGGTTAAGGTTTAGCTGTCCACTATTTTTCTCCCCTTCTTTCCTTCTTCTCCGTCTTTGTTCTGCTTTTACGTTGTTATACTAGTTTATCTTTTTTCTCTAACTATTAATTAAAAAAGATCGAAATAGAAAAAAAAAAAACTCGTTGAAATGATTCGATAACGAAAGGTAAGCATGAAGATAATGTAGTCTAGGACCAACATGCATTCCAAGTGCTTTCATAGAGGCTGCTGAATGTCCTGTTTGACTATTATGGTCTTATTTTTTTGGTTCACGTATATGTCTATAGTATTCTATACTTTTTAATTAAATTTGTATAATTGATTAATTTGAGTTCATTTTGACCACTTAACATATATGCGGCTATTAAGACAATAGAAGCAAATGACCGAATTCATGAATATTTGATTTATAGATTTATTCTAAAATTATCCGTAGTCACTATCCATTTTTTTTTACGGGCACTTAACCATTTTATTAATTATGTTCTAACATATTAAAATGAATTAATCAATACTTAAATAAAGTTATTAGCGGTATTGAATAAGACCGAGTATATATTAGATTCATCCCTAAACTAAAAAATTCTCTATAATCAAATAAAATAGTTTAAGCAAAGTTATTTAATTAGGGATGTTCAAATTTAATACAACATAATCAAAGTCAAAAACAGATCAAAATTGTAAAAGTTTGGATTTTATTATTTTTTTTAATAAAGATTATTTGGATTGAATTGGATTCTAAATTTAATTCTTAAAATTGATCCAATTTCATTTAAATTGAATAATATTGTATAATATAATTTTTTGAATTTAATTTAAATACACTGACAGTGTAAAACAGTTTTACACTGTCAGCCAATAGAAATAGTGGAAAGTACCAACTCACACAAATAACTACCTATTATAATAAAGGACCCACCATGATTTCTCGCTTTCCCCTATTTCTATTAGTTAACAGTATAAAACTATTTTACACTGTCAGTGCATACCAATTAAACTCTAACTTTTTATTATCAAGTTTATATTTTTACTAAGAATAATTTTAATTTATTACATAATTTTTTTTTATTTATATTCAGTCTCATATAAAATAAGTTTAAAATTTTTTTCATATAATGTAGTTGGTAGGTGGATATGTATCTTTTTTTTTTATATTATATGTATAGGCATCGTGAAAAAATTATATATTGTTGAGAACAGATAATATACTGTATGCATAGAGATTGTATTTAATGTTAAACTCCGGCATGCAAATAATCCGACTTTTCTTAGTGAGGGCTGAAAGCCACTGTTGATTGAGTTTGATGTATGGTACCACCAAGTTGGTGGAAGGAGGAAATGACTTTCAAGCACATGGAAATTTGGCGTGCCATACGTGCATTTGATAGTGAAATCGGTCGGTAACGACTGAATAAGACATATGAAAGTTGCCAACTCAAGCTTTGCCAGTGGCGCTTATTCATATATCATTATTAATAAATTAGGGGCCTACTCCACTTTCATCATCTTATGATTGCGAATTACTATATGAGACAATAAAATGTCGGTAATTATTATTGCTCACTTGGCAGTTATCTGGTCATTTCCTTTTTTTCTCCTTTTCATTTCATTGACTAATCAGAGCCTACTCCACTTTCATCATCTTGTGATTGCGAATTACTATATGAGACAATAAAATGTCGGTAATTATTATTGCTCACTTGGCAGTTATCTGGTCATTTCCCTTTTTTCTCCTTTCCATTTCATTGACTAATCAGAAATAGTGTTTGTTTCTTCTTGCATTTTTATTACCAGTTGGATATATAATGTGCAAGTATATAGATTTTTAATTTCTATGGCGGCAACCGACTGTCCAGTGTCCACCCACACTCCTTTTTTCCCCATTTAGAAATTGTGTTTATTTGAGTTAGCTAACTACTTAACATTTTTCATTAGGTTTAGTATTCTAAAATATAAAATTACAATAATTGAAGCTAGCTTTCTGCTCACATTAACTTCACTGGTATAGAGTCAAAGTATCTAATTTAATAAATTATTTTTAATGGAATGCAGAAAATGTGAAGGGAGAAAATATGGAGACCCTAGGGAACTCACAGCACATCAAATTTAGTTTTCTTTTTCTTTATTCTTGTTAAAAGTTAAAGTATTAACTAGGATCACTTTGGTATGGGATAAAAATGTAGATGAAAAATATTATAAATTAAATTTATTAATGAAATTATATAAAAAATTAATCCATTAATTTTTACCCTCACTTTTCTTTCATACCAAATTGGCCTTCAGCAAAAAAAAGTTTCACTTGCAAGATAAATGGAAAAAGTGATTTCAATTTTGAGATTTTGAATTAAAACTTACTATATATATTGTAGTTCTTTTACTTACTTTTTTTGGATAGATCTTTTACTTACTTTATGCAAGAATAATTAAATTGATGAAATAATATCTCTCTTTAAGTATTATTTTGCTCTATTTATACAAAATTTTAAAGTATTAAGTTTATGAATTTCTTTAATTATATATTTTTTTTATTTTTTTTATATATGGTGTCTTTTATTTGTATTTGATTTCATAATAATTAAATGTATGCGGTAAATAATTCATATTCATATTCACAAGCTATATATAAAATGTCAATATAATCTAAGTGTAAGTATTAAGTAATAAAATTTTGCATTGGTAGCTAATAAATTAAGCCACGATTATGTGATAAGAAAGTCAGAAATGCAGTGCATTAAGGTTTTGAATTACTCTTATGGCAGTGTTTTTTCTTTTTATTGATTGGTAGAACTCCTACAGCAGTGTTAAATCTAGTATATGTTTTCTCACTTAATGCATATAGTAATAATATCGGGAGAAGGCTATGGTGCCACTTACTTTGTGAAGTGTATGGTACAGCTTGTAAAGCTATCGGTTAATAGAGGTAAAATGGTCTGTAGCTGGCAAATAAAAATAGTGAAAAAAAGAATAAAATATTGCTATTAGATTTGTCTGTTTCTTCATTGAAAGAGGGATTTGTTTTGTGGAGTAAACAGCTTTTGAAACTCCGTCGTCGTTGTGGAGATTGTATCTGGTCGGTGTTGATATCGGTTGAGGTAGAGATAAATTTGGAGAAGTGGATCTTAAACGTTGGCAAGAGAAGCTCTTTGCGGTTTGCGGAGGACTCATCGGCGTTGAAAGCAGTCGACCCTGACGGCGGCCTCGACACCGTAGCGCTCGCCGACAAGGAGCTCCCACCAGAAGATTTACGAGAGGTTGTTCATCATGTCGTCGACTTCATCGTTCTTCTTGTCCACCATCGTGCTCATCGTGAACCCCAGCTCAAACATTTATGCTAAAATATCAAGCCCCCTTTTTTCTGGGAAGAGGGCATTACGCAGGAAAAGAAGACAGCAACAGAGAAAGATAAATCAAGTTGCATCTAACGCAAAAATTGAATGGATCATACATGAGTGTTGTACCAATTCTCCTTATCCCTTTATTCTATACGACGGGCTGCACAAGAAATTAAGCAACCGTGGATGAAAGAAGACCCTAAATTAACAGCTAGGATTATAACCTTTTACACGATGTACTGTACAACTTATTAACTACCACGTACCAAAGCCTTGTCCATAATTAACGACCTAATTTTTAAGCTCTCAATGAAACAAATTTTATTAGACTACACTAATCAACCGTTTATAATTCCAACAATAGCTCCTATATGCTCACTTCAAGGCTAGTGTAATTGCGCCATGGCTCCATACTTCATGCATACACCGTGTCTCCATTAGAACTATATAACATCTACAAGGTGAATACATAATTTGTCACAATTTGAACTTCTTTAGTTTACTGGGTGTCCACGAAGTGTTACCCAAATCCAATTATTAATCAGCTATCAATTATCAAGTGATACATTTTTAACAGATTAGTAGTAATAAGGTTTGAATCTACAACCTTATATATACCATTTAAATCCTTTATTACTAACTCACTCATATATAGTAACTTATCATGTGATATATCTAACAATAATCTAGTTAATTATAATCGTTTATACAGTCTTGTGTGACAATTTCTCAAGTGGGATAGCAATGGTCACGATCAATTAGAATCAGAATCATAGCGTTGATATTTGAAACTCCAACTAAATAGCTAGGTAAGGTGATGATCGCCTTCCAAGATGGTGAAACATAACTGAAAACTTTTGCAAGAGATTAAAAAGTGAGAAAATATATATAGCCATGTGGGGTAATTGATCTGACCTGATATGGACGGCTAAAATTTAAGAAAGGTAGCACAATATGCAGCGTGGGAGAAGAGGTAATTATAGATAAGGTATTAAATTAGGCTAGTGGGTCAAACCAAAGAAAAAAAGGCTCGTAGCTAGCGATCAATAACCACCATCTATTTGAAAGTTTCCTATGTTTTGGTCAAAGCATATATTCTAACTATGATATTCCGGCCCAGCTAGCTTCTGGGTGGATTCCATCCGTCTCAATGAAATACGCTTGGCTCAGAACCGAAAAAAAAAGAAAGGTTGAATATATTTAAATGAATAGTAAGCTTGAAAGAACAAACTCATTTAAGCTAGATCCAGGGGTTTTATAAGGCTCTGATGATGTTTAGTTTGAGAGTTCGCAGGTCGTTTAGCCGGATAATTGTTATTTATGAACTTACAAACACTCTTTTTTATTTTTTGTTGTCTAAATCACTAATATTTAAAATTTATTAAATTTTAATTAATATAATTTGAGTCGAGTTAGCTTTACTACGAGGTAAAACTCTTTTATTATTAATTTTTTATTTATTTATAAAATTTGAATTTTTAATATTATTTATGAGAAATAAATATCAAATTACTATAACCAAATAAGTATTGATATTTAATTAAAAATACTATTTGGTAATAAAAGATTACTATATTTTCTCTTAGATATTTAAATTATTATTTAAAATGTATAAAAATATTTTTTTATTATATATACATTTTTTATTATAATATCTACAACCTTACACATGTTAAATAATAATTTATACGTATATGAAGAATCACTCTATGTTATAAAGTGCAAGAGGTCCCAGGATGAAGTTTTTTCAGATCAACTTGCCACCGTGCATCTCATTTCCCTTCCAGATGATGGAGATGTTTCATTTTTCATGTACGTATTTTATTCCATGGGTTTTTGGTTAATGGTAATAAAGAAGCATTAAAGTTCTCTGCTTGTCATCATCTTCTCCCGCACCTACCCCTGGCAAGGTTCAACTTACATTCAGTTCTGCCAGTTGGTTGGTTCTACGTGCTAGAAGTCCCTCATATGTGATAAGGACAGGGACAACCAGGTAAAAGAAAAATACTAGGTCAGATTTCTCTACTATCCTTAAACATTGACGTAACCCTAAAGGTTTAAATAAGGACCCATAGTTTGACAGGAATGAGCAGTTGATTTTTTTCTAATAGCGAATGGCAAACCCTGGCATTGAATCCGTTAAATGACACGTGGGACTAGGCCAAGTCTCCAAGGAGAACCGTTACCCTGTAATAATGGTACCAAAGAGAGAACATTCCTAGTCCGAATGGAGAATTGGCTCCCGTTTTTCGGTCGAGAGAGAGAGAGAGAGAGAGAGAGAGAGAACATTTATTCAATCAATGGATAAATTCTAAATGATGGTGTTCATATGCATTATGCAACAAAATAAAAGCTTGGACACTCATAAAGGGTTAATGATATGAAAAATATCAAACACAAGTTTTAAATCATGTATTAAGACCACGTCAAAAAAAGATATTTATGTATTAAGACGGCTTAATAAGTTTAATTATTATGTACTGGTAGTGTAAAGTAATTTTATATTATATTTATTTAAATATTTATATTTGTAAGACTTTTAAAATAATAAATGATTTAGTAAAAAAATTATGTTGATGTGTCAATATATAATTAAATATCTGTGTAAAATTTTTTTACAATTAATGCATACAAATTAAATTCTAACTTAATTGCTCTTTTTTTCAGAGATAACTTAATTGTGTTTTGAAAGTTTAACAAAAAATAGTTTTAATGAATGGATTAAATAGACTGTAACTGTGAGAATACTTTATACTTTCAAAAAAAGAACAAGCTTGAGAGATGCATAGACACATTCTTACAACTATTTATATGAGACTAATCATTCGTCATTTTTGTTAGAATTCCAAATTTAATCTTCCTCAAGATTACGGTGAGGCTATTAGTGCACTGACTCCTCTTGCTAATTTGAGATCATTTGCAAAACCAAAGTGATCTGAGATTTACCAAATTCTTTTTTTTTTTTTTAAGGTGTTAGATTTACCAAAAATTAAAATCATCTCAACACACAACTTAGTTTGGGGCCTAACCACAAGTTTGGGCCATAAAAAAGCTAAAAGTATGGGCCGAAACGAGACCCAATTTTTAAGAATCTCCATAACAACCAAAAATATATTGAAGAGGAGTGTGGAAAAAAAAAAAAAAAATTAGAAGCTCCATACCATAAGCCCTGAGCTTCCTTCCCCTTAAACCCTGTTTGAGAGCAAACGCGCGTTTGTGAGCAGCAGCCATGGTGAAGGCCTACCTCCGATACGAGCCGGCGGCGTCGTTCGGCGTCATCGCGTCGGTGGATTCTAACATTGCGTACGACAGCTCCGGCAAGCACCTCCTCTCTCCGGCGCTCGAGAAGGTCGGCGTATGGCACGTGCGCCAGGGAATCTGCACCAAAACCCTAACCCCTTCTCCTGCCTCTCGCGGCCCCTCCCTCGCCGTCACCTCCATCGCCCCCTCCCCTTCCTCCTCCCTGGTACATAAACGACGCCGTTTCACTCCCCAATCGCTATCGAATCTCTCGATTTATGTGTGTTAGGATATAGTGTGGAGAATTAGTTAGAGTTTGTTAGCCAAGTCACACTAGCGTACCAACGGCTAGTAAAGTTAGTTACGAGTTGTAATGTTTGTTATGTGTTAGTTGTGGTTAGTTGTTAAGATACTTTCCTCTACGTGAATGCACAGCACCAATAGTTACACACTCACACTTGAATGGTTGTGAATTTTTTATTACAGATAGCTGGTGGTTACGCTGACGGTAGCATAAGGATTTGGGACTCTGATGCGGGGACGTGTGAGACCACGCTGAATGGGCACAAGGGAGCCATTACTGCTCTTCGTTACAACAAGGCTGCATCCTTGCTCGCTTCTGGGAGCAAGGACAATGATGTCATTTTGTGGGATGTCGTTGGTGAGACCGGCCTATTTCGCCTTCGCGGCCATCGCGACCAGGTTTAATTTGTTTGTTGCTGAAGCTTCATGATGAACTCGAATGCTGATAGTAATTGGTTCTGTAGTTGGTTTGATCAGTTTTTGATGTTTTTGTTCATTATGAGTTTGTTTGTTTGTGGCAGGTGACTGATGTTGTTTTTGTGGGGTCTGGGAAAAAACTAGTTAGTTCCTCAAAAGATAAGTTTTTGAGAGTGTGGGATCTTGATACCCAGCACTGTATGCAAATTGTCGGTGGTCATCATAGCGAAATTTGGTCTGTAGATGTTGATCCGAACGAAAGGTACCTGGTCACTGGTTCTGCGGACAAGGAGCTTCGGTTTTATTCAATTAAGCATGAGTCTATGGATGGGCAGCCAGTAAATGGGGACAATGCGGTGGTTGGTGGTGGAGATTCTTCCGTGCAAAACAAATGGGAAGTTTTGAGGCAGTTTGGTGAGATTCAGCGGCAAAGCAAGGATAGAGTTGCGACGGTGCAGTTCAATAAGTCAGGGAATCTGCTAGCTTGTCAAGTTGCTGGAAAGGCAGTTGAAATATACCGTGTTTTGGATGATGCTGAAGCAAAGCGTAAAGCAAAACGCAGGGTTCACCGCAAGAAAGAGAAGAAACATGGCAAAGAAGCTTTGGAGGGAACTGAAAATGGAGACAGGAATGTTGAGGACAAAGGAGATAATTCTTCTGGGACTCATGGACCCACAGAAACAAGTAACCCTGCTGTTACTGTGCCTGATGTTTTTAAGCTGTTACATACTCTTAGAGCTAGCAAAAAGATATGCTCCATATCTTTTTGTCCAGTCACTCCAAAGAATTCACTGGCTAGTTTAGCATTGTCCTTGAACAATAATCTACTTGAGTTTTACTCCATTGGAAGTGGTGAAGCCACAAAAACTCTTGCTATTGAGCTACAAGGCCACCGTTCTGACGTTAGAAGTGTCACACTTAGTTTTGACAACACTCTTCTGATGTCAACTAGTCACAATGCAGTAAAGATTTGGAACGCTAGCACTGGGTCATGCCTAAGGACAATTGATTCTGGGTATGGGCTGTGCAGTTTAATTCTCCCCTCTAACAAATATGGGCTTGTTGGAACTAAAGATGGAACCATTGAAATTATTGACATTGGAAGTGGCACTCGTCTTGAAGCAGTGGAAGCTCATGGTGCTTCTGTTCGTTCAATTGCTGCCCTGCCAGATAAAAATGGTTTTGTCACAGGAAGTGCTGATCATGACGTTAAGTTTTGGGAGTACCAAATGAAGCAAAATCCTGGTCAAGTGGGTTCTTCATATCATTTACTTTTTTTCTTTAAAATATTTGTTTGGTACAAGTATATATTTCAATTTAACATTTTCTTTTCATATATTGCACATAAAATGTAGGAAAAAATATAGAAGACCTTTTCTTTCTAATAATGCAGTTTGTTATTGCCTTATTCGGAAACTCTTCTATAGTAGTAGTTTTTTCTGTTATATATTTAATTGCTAGACTTTATATGTAAACCGTAAACACAAAATTGTTTGCTGTTTTCATGTACGTATATGTTGGTGGGAACTACTGAATACCGATAACAATGGCCCATTGAATCACAACAAATATAAAGAAGGAAAAACTAATAGTATTCCATATGTGATCTGCCCTCATGCTATATTTCCATTAGCTTGAGCTAGCATTATAAGAAAAAATAAATCAAAATTCCCCTCTTATCTTCTACGTGCATGTATTTTACCTCTTTTATATGTGTGTGTGGGGTAAAAGAAATGCTACATAAGAAAGGTGATGGTACATTAGTTTTTGTTTCTGCTGGCAATGTTTTTCCCCTTTTTTTTTTTTTTTTGGTTTTTCTAAATTTTTATGTATCTGCTCTGCCCCCTCCCCCCGCCCTTCTCTTATTCCTGCTTTATTTACATACTTGCTAAGTAGTTCCAATTTCATATATGTCAAATAATCTCTGACAAACAATTATATTCCTAGTCAGTTTGTTTATCTAGTAACACTTCATCTTTTTATTTTTATTTTTTTTCAGGCTACAAAGCAACTTAGTTTGTTGAATGTGAGTACCATGAAGATGAATGATGATGTTCTTGTGGTTGCAATAAGCCCTGATGCTAAATATATTGCTGTTGCCCTGTTAGATAGTACTGTGAAGGTCTGATATCTCAATCTTGTCCTGTTTGGCTTATAAATGTTTTAAGTGTGTTCACGTTCACAACTTTTGCTTCTTAATTTTTTATCTGTGTCCAAGTCATAACTTTCACTTTGTTGATTGTCATTTTCATTTCCAATTTTCCACCTGTACACCTCAAAATTCATATTCTCAAAGCATAAATTCTTACCTGCATCTTTGGTGATTTTGGAACTTTAGCATTTTTTCTATATAGTAAGAGGTTAAACATCTTTCTATGGTTTAATCGTATAACTGTTCAATCCTTTAAAGTTGCTTGTCTTCTTGACGTAGGACAGTGGAAGGTTTTGGATTTAATATATGTCAACATTAGGTTTTCAAGGGTTTTTTAATGACTATTCATTATTTTTTTCAGGTTCACTTTGCAGACACATTCAAATTCTTCCTTTCATTATATGGCCACAAGCTGCCTGTTCTTTGTATGGATATCTCATCAGATGGAGATTTGATTGTGACTGGCTCAGCAGATAAAAATTTGAAGATTTGGGGTTTGGATTTTGGTGACTGTCATAAATCCATTTTTGCACATGCTGACAGGTGCAACATAATCTGTCATGATAATTATTTTCTTTCTTTTTTTCTTTCTTTGTTTATCTATTTCCTATGTTGGGGAGTAGAGATGAAGCTATGATTGAATTATCTGATGGAAGTTCCATGGCAGTGTTATGGCAGTGCAATTTGTTCCCAAGACACACTATGTGTTTAGTGTTGGAAAAGATCGCCTAGTAAAATATTGGGATGCTGATAAATTTGAGTTGCTGTTAACTCTCGAAGGACATCATGCAGATGTCTGGTGTCTTGCAATAAGTAATCGTGGTGATTTTATTGTCACTGGATCTCATGACCGTTCCATCCGCCGATGGGATCGTACAGAAGAGCAGTTTTTCATTGAGGTATACACATCTTGTGTGGGATGGAGCTAGACTTGTTTAATTAATAGGACAACGAATATTGCCTCTGATTGTGAATTTATGATTGGAATACTTGGATAGGATGTTGTTCTTCCTTGAATAAATTTGCTTGACTATAAACCATTTCAATTGCAGGAAGAAAAGGAGAAAAGGTTGGAGGAAATGTTTGAGGCTGATCTTGACAATGCATTTGAAAACAAGTATGCACCAAAGGAAGAAATACCAGAGGAGGGAGTTGTGGCTTTAGCTGGGAAGAAAACCCAGGAAACCCTTACTGCAACTGACTTAATTATTGAGAGATTAGACATAGCAGAAGCTGAAAAAAAGCGTATTGCTGAACATCAGGTATGCAAATGTTCTCTCTTCAAGAACTATCTCATAAGTGATTCTACGAGACATGCTTGGATCGTTAGACACATAAATACAATACATGGAATCATGGATACGCATATATAAGCAAATTTTCTAATGATGCACATTACCCACTGAGCATGGTCAGTTATATAGATCCAACGATGCCATTGAGTGTATTAAAAACCAAATTGTTAGTAAGTCCATACAGAGCATGGAATTATGCATGATTAATTGATTACAGAAAATACCTTCAATTCATTATGAGTGAGATAGATAACATAAAGAGCCAAGGAGGATTGTCTTGTATCTTGTTCAGTAATTTCACAATTAGTGCTGCAATTTATTTGATTTTGTTTTTCAGGAGGAGCAAAATAACAGAAATGTTGCTGCCTTCCAAGCAAATCCGCTTATGACTGGCCTTTCCCCTTCAGATTATGTTCTAAGTGCATTTTCAGATGTTCACTCCAATGATCTTGAGCAAACATTATTGGTATGTTTAGGATTTGAATTTTTATTCCATGTTGTTCCCACGCTAAAATATAGGGCACTTGGACTACTGTCTTTGGGCCCACTCCATTTTTCACTGTTGTTTACAAGTTCAACTTGTTTCTAAAAAATGACACTGGTTAAGCACTAACCTAATTTGTAGGATAGACTGCTTGATCCAGTTCTAGTTTAATGTTTCATTAGTAATCCATATGAGTACGTAGTCTCTTTATATTCTTATATACAAACTTTATAATGATCATAATTAAATTTTGGCCTTGTATGTGGTTGTTTGATTTGATTAAACTTGATCATCTCAGTTAGTTCTAACTATATGTTGTTTCCCGGAGCACACTAATAATATCTTTAGATTTTCTATTGGGATTTTGAGCATGTCAAGACTTGAGAGAGAAGCAGTTCAAATATCATGACTTTGTCTTCATCAATTCAAAATTATATTGACCATACTCTTAATTCCTTAACTTAATTCATGTCTTCTGTATATTTCAAATTTATATAAAACCGTAAGAGACACTAAATAAATGGTTATGATTGAAAATGAATAATTTTTTTACTTATTGTTTTTTTTTTCTTATTTATTTATTTATTTATCTTTTGCAAGTAAAACACAAGGGTACTATTCACCTTGTACAATTCTTACTAGGAGTGAGGAGTTTTCCTTTCTTTAAATACTCTTACCAAAAATTTAAAAGCTAAGAATATAAAGCAATTAGACTTTGTGGAGATGTGTCATGCCCGCTTGAAAACATTAGTTGTACGGTTACACTTCTCGTTGTTGTAAATCATTTTGTTTCTAGATTGTCAACATAAATTCTAACTGTACCATTTCTTTATGCAGGCTTTACCATTTTCAGATGCTTTGAAGCTTCTGTCATACTTGAAGGATTGGACTTCATATTCTGATAAGGTAACTTGGTTAGCTTTTTCATGTAGAAGCTTCACTATTATTATTATTATTTTTTGGCCTAAATATATTTTTAATCTTTGTAAATATAGGTCGTTTTGATTTTAGTCCCACTATTTTTTTTTTTTGGCTTTTAGTCCTTCTTTTTTTCAATATTATGTTTTTGGTCTTTATTGTTAATCAGTACTGCTAAGTAATGATACTTATAAAGGCTAAAAGAAAATTATTAAAATATTTATAAGGATAAAACAAATTTTTCAATATTTATAAAGGCCAAACGTATGTTTTAAAATAATTTTTCGGACTAAAATTTAGAAGGACAAGGATTAAAACTTAATATTAAAAAAAGGAGGGACCAAAAACAAAGAAATTTTTTTACAGGGATTAAAACTAAAATGATTTATATTTACAAGGACTAAAAGCATATTTAAGTTTTTTTTTTTTAAAAAAAAAAAACTATTGTATATATTTCCTCTTTCTTTTTGCTGCTTTGTCTTAAGAAATCTTATCCTCTTTCTCTTTGTAATCCTTCTTTCCTTCTAATAACATTTTTTTTTTTTTTTTTTTTTTTTTTGGGGTTTGGTACAAATGTATCTGGTCTCTAGTAAATGTTATAATTTTCAATCTCTAGTAGGCTTCTTTTCGTTATCACCATCCCTTCCTTTTTCTCCTGTATTTGCATGTACTTCCTATCGTAGTCATGAGAAGCATGTAATGACGAGTGAGACATGAGATCATCTTATGTCGGACATAATAATAATGAAGATAACAATAAACATGTTTTAAAATTTACTTAAAGCCGTAAAGGATCTTTTGCAAGTCACGGGCACATATGTTTTCCTGATAATTGCAGGTTGAGCTTGTTTGCCGGATAGGAACAGTACTGTTGCAGACACATTACAATCAGCTGCTTACCACACCAGCTGCCAGACCTATCTTGACTGTTTTCAGCGACATTTTTTATGAACGTGTAAAGGTAACTATGCTAGGGGTTTGTGTGTGTGAGTCAGTGAGTGCAATTCTGTGATACCTCAAGTGTGGATTGACATGTGGAATATGGGATATGCCTCATGTTACTTCCCATCAACTATTTCTGTCAATAATTCTTATGGAGTCGAGCTGTTGGGGTTTGGGGAAAGATTGTTTGGTTTTTTTAAAAATATAGGGTAAGTTTGTAACAAATAAAATTTTTGGAGGATGAAAACTAGCTAAACTTGACAAGAAGTACTTTCTTCATGATTTTTAATTATCTCTTATTCTCCTGTTGTTTTAGATGCATGAAATGCTTAAAGATTTAGAAATTTGATGCCTAATAGGCATCTAACATTGAGAGTATTCAAGCATCATGCAGTCATACCAAATCTAGGCATCTTGTACTGTTCTGTAAGAATATGATATCTGGTGACTATGGCTGACAATGCCAGTATAAATATTTTTTATTATTATTATCAATTTGAACTGGTGGGTCATTGGATAATTTTCATATTTAATTTACCATGCCACTATTATCTGTTTTACTATTGTACAAGTGAATGAGTTTTTCTAGGTCCTACTCAAAAGATTTCTAAGTTAAATATTTCCTTGCTATTCTCCTATTTTCAGTAGAAATAACTGATGAACTCGAGTAGTTCATTGACAAGTGTCTAAACCTTGTTTCAGGAATGGAAAGATATCTTTGGTTTTAACCTTGCTGCCATGGATCATATCCAGGTTTGTATCAAACTCTGCAGTTCTCTCACTCATTATTGATAGAAAGGCTAATTTAATTATGCAATGACCTTTCAGCAAATGATGGCGTCAAGATCGGATGCTATCTTTCGTGATGCAAGATCTAAACTGCTAGAGATACGTGCTAAACAATCAAAACATTTAGCAGAAAGGCCTGATACTGGAGAAGGGAAGAGGAGGAAGAAGAAGAAGACATAAGAGTATCGAAGAATGGTAGGACATAGTTTTGTGCTGGACGATATTAATGATATGGTATTTCACTCAGTGCGGAGAGATTGTCCTCAACTGGAATAGATTCAGATTAAAGTTGTCGCACCTTTCCACAAAAAGAAAATGATGAGTACAGGCTCAACCACCGGAAAAGGCATATGCCTTGTCAACATGTGACCCATATTACTTGAAGAACGGGATAGGTGCTCGGTTATCATAAAATTGCGGTTTCAACCTGCGTTCCGTCTAGATGTCAAGTTGACATCTCCATTTGAAGAGCAAGTTTTTCAGTGTATCGTTAATGTTGTGGGTTGCTGAGAAAAAATGTCGATTCTTCATTTACAGTATGTATAAAACCTGGTCTACATAATTTTAATACAATTTTGTTCTCAAAACTTTTGTTATCCTCTGTTGTTGAGAAAAATTTTCCCTTTGCTCTCCCTGCTACGTAAGTGCAGGTTCATGTTTCAAGTATTCATCTCCTATTTCTCCTTTTTCCATCAAATGAATTTCGTTATGTCTTCGTTGAACTTTACAGCTAAAAATCTTGAGTACCCTGCATATTCTACTGAAATTAACTTCCTATGATAAAATATGAAAAACAATAGCAAGTTAAGAAGACAACGAGAGAAAAAGGACAAAGTGCAAACACAAGTTCACTCTATCACTTTCATTTATCTAATTAAATTTACTACCCGGCCAATGAAACCGCTGTCAATATTACAAGAAGATTCCTAGACTTAAACAAAGAAACAGCAAGGGTCAAAGTTCTAATGCAGGTAGCCATTTTATTTGAAATTTTTGCCTTCAAAAGTCTGACCAAACTGCCAATTCTTGGGGGCAACATGCCATGAGGTGGAGTACCTGCCATCACTCGCTCTCACCCTGAATGTCAATGATTCTCCCACTAACATAGCATTAGTCTCCCATTTCTGACCCCAGTTTCGCTTCAATTCTGTCCATTTGAGCTTGTCATCACCCTTCACTTGAACTCCCACGACATCCCCAGCACCTCCAACATTCCACACTTTTATTAGATTGAAGTAAGGATTCCCAGTGGTTGTGAACCGAATACCTCCTTGCCTCTTGCATGGTACCCTGCGTACATTCGAGCAAGCACAATTAAATCCATTTAACTTTTTGCCATGTAAACTAAGGGTCTCTTTGGTTTCTGTTTTCATTTCTTGTTTTAAATCTATTTCTTGTTTTTCAAGATTTTATGAAGAAAATAATGAAAGCAAGAAAAGCTTATTTCTAGTTTTTATGTCCTATTTTCACTATTTCATAAAATTCTAAAAAAAAAAATGAAAATGAAAACAGAAACTAAACAAATCCTAAATTAATCTATGATACTATGGTATGCGTATGTGACCTGCGGTATTGGACTGGGACGATGCCAG
This sequence comes from Pterocarpus santalinus, assembly GCA_031439595.1. Lineage (NCBI taxonomy): Eukaryota > Viridiplantae > Streptophyta > Magnoliopsida > Fabales > Fabaceae > Pterocarpus > Pterocarpus santalinus. The sequence goes on from CM062532.1 coordinate 70,248,246, forward strand.
CCTTGTATTCTGCAATCTTGAGATATGCAGGTTTGGCCAAATCAAAGTGCTCCCGTGGAGGGTTGCACCATCCTCCATTGTCGCTTGCTTGATAGTAGTTGGGAGGGCAAAGGTTGGTTGCCGTGACAAAAATGGAGGATTGTCCTGGCTTACACCCTTTAGGAGAGTCTACACATTTGATCTCGTAGCATGCACCGCATGTCTGGCCCTGGTTGAACATAACTGTGCTCAATGCTGCCGTGTCAAGGCCATAACCATCTTTAACCACATCCTCATACCCACAAGCTCCTCCTGCAATCAAGTTATTGATAGTCTTCATCATAATGATACATCATTATTAATATCTCAAATAATTATAAAGGTCTCAATTGATTTAATTAAAAAATCTAATTATTTCAACATTAAATGAAGACATCAAAATTGAACATTCCAAGAAAGAAATATATAAACATAAGAGAAAAACTAGGTCCAACATAAATGTAACCAGAGTTAAAAATTAAAAGCTTAACATGTGTAAATCTAATAATGGATTTTTTTTTCCATATTATTATACATTGAATAGCATTGATTATTGGTCATACCAAATGTTCCAGAACCTCCTTCATAGAAGGTAGCATGAGCTTGCCTCCACGGGCCAGGTGCAAACTTGGGGCGATGTTGCTTTGGGATAATCAACTTGTTATGTCCAACTACGTTATGAGCTGCATGCCTCCATGAGGAGTTAATGCTTGCATGGGCATGAGCATGAGGAAGTGTAAATGCAACAAGAAAGAGCAATGATGAGGTCACGAGGGCTCCAAAACGAAACGCCATGGTAGCTAGCTGCAGGTTTGATAGGAGATTCTCGGAATGTAGGATCTTTGGTATTTATCTATATTTTCTCGTAGCTTGGTGTTGACGAGAATATATGGTATACAACAGGTTTTTACTTGCGTTGTACGATCGCTTCGGAGGTTGGTCTTTAAGGTTGCAATTTTGTGGAACGTTGCAACGGCACACGAGCTTTTTTCTCGCAGCCACTATTCATCAACAAAACGATAATAGCCATCCATTAGATATTGTTCCTCACCAACCTCTCGGCTATTCATGGGATATATATATTTGTGCTCAAGAAAGTCATCAAACATTGTTCTTTCCATATAAGTATTTTCTTTTTCTTATTGAAAAAATATGCTTATATGAGCCATAACTTTGCATTGAATTTATTTGTCAGAACTCCCTTTATTTTTTCTTTGAAAAAAATTAACAATATTTTCTAGCTGCATAGTATTGTTCTTTTAAAATAATTGAGACATAAGCGTTCATGGCCTGCAACATTTTTCTAGCTCTTAAATACTACGATTACATGAATTTCGTATGATTCATGAAATTATATAATGTAATCCGCAATAGGCCTCAAGGTTGCATGTCTCGCTAGACGAATCCTATATATCTCACTTGACCAAATGGTGGAGGGAGAGTTCTCAGCTCTTGTTTTATATATATATATATATATATATATATATATATATATATGTATGTATGTATGTAATTCGTCATGTTTTCATATCATTTCTTCTAGCTCCAAGGCTATAATCTCGTAGCTAATCACACGCCTCGTTCTGACAGATGTTATTGTAAGCAGCTCAAACGCATTCTTTTGTTCTCACCAATGGTTAGTTAGATTTGTTCATATAAGGCAAATGTGGAGATTGGTTAGCAAGTATATATAGCTTATCTTACCAGAATTTTGGCCTCCAAATCCAAGTGTTGATTGATCCTCGATCCCTTGGAGATGGCTTATTTACTTGATTGTGGCATTTGCTTCCGGGGTCTCCGTGCAGCATATGGTTGATTTTTCTTTTTTTCTTTTTTTAAATTAACAGTAATAAGGTTTAAATTTAACATTTCATACAATCTATCTAAATCCCTTACCACTATATCACCTCTACTGACTTGTGTGGATGGTCTTTTTGTTTCAATGGAATGACTCTTATAAAAATAACCAACACAATGCTATTATTATTAGTTTCGAATCCCACAGGAACAAATTAATTTTATTTCCAATGGTTTGTGGAGGAACCGGACTAGAGCATATATTAATGTTATGGGATTCATATATATTGAAGTGAGATTTATACAAGAGACGAATTATATATGATGTCAAATTGTGATATACAAATTTGTAATAATTTATGTTTTTTTTCAAATATATAATGAAATTCTACAAATAATTAAAAATGAAAAATTAAGATAATTAATAAGACATCTATATATTTTCTCACTGTTGACGTATGTCTTTATTAATTTTGAACTGTCATTTCCCGTTAGAAATATGTAGAAGTCAAGTTAATTAATAAGATGACATTTTTTTCCCACTTTTCTTATTAATACCTAAAGGATTTAATTTGATGTACTGCATCTATCATGTATTGTTATATATTATTTAGCTCTTAAAATTTCTAATTATGTATAAAATGTCATATGATTGGTTGCTAGTATTAAAACACTTTATCTTGAGGCTATATCAAAACTAATCACATAATTAACTGAAGGATAATGCCTGCTAAGTCTTTATTTTCTATCACTTTCCAATTCCCTACAAAATATTCATTCCCAAGTAACTTAGTTTCTGAAATCATACTCTGCTTATAATTTAACTTCAAAATTTATTGTTAAACAAATTAGTTATTGAATTTACAAAACTGCTTGTAGTAACTCGCTCTTTGTTAACAATATTAATGAGTTAAGAAAAAGACTGAATTGATATAAATTTGTAAATTCAATGATTAATTTGTACAGTGACCAAATTGAAAGACTAAAATTCCAAGTGTCAATAACTACATTTCTAATTTGATTTATACAAAAATTAAGAATAAGATAAGAAACTTAGCCACGTATATAAAACAAAAACAAAAAAAAAAAAAAAAATCAAGAATTAGGCTATGCTGAAGAACAATTATTTTACATTTACAATGTCCCAGGCAAAAAGCCTTCAACAATGGAGGCAGCGTGATATATCAATTTTCAATAGAACAATAATGTCTTACATATTCATTCTATGGTTGCGTGTGTGACTGTGAGGCATTTGCTGGTCAACCTCTTAAACACCAAGATTCCAACCCCATGCAATAATTTTTGTGTCCATCTTGAATGATTCAACCCGCGTTTGCGTCGAAAAGGCTGAGCCACACCGTCTTAATCTGCTAATATAATATATACTCCGGTACTCCATTGCCTTAGCTTGTCCTTCTTCTTCTTCTTCCTCTTCCTCTTCCTCTTCTACGCCAAACAGCCTCTTCTCTTCCTCCCTACATAGAGTTTTAGGTGGTGCCCTTTTCTTTAGGTCACGTGGTTTTTCTGTCTCCAATTTTCCTCTGAAAACGAGTCCGGTTATCCTGCTTCTATTCCTGAACTCTGGGTTGGGTATTAAACTCGTTCAGCTGCCACGCATTGACAAACTATTGCCCCCACTCCATATGGCGTCGATCAACATGCCGGATTGGATTGCTCAGCTTTTTCGTGCTCTGGTTCCTCCTAATAATGTTGACCAGTTTTGTCGACTGCTATTGTATCACTTCTTTTTATATTTTTGAAGAGAGCTATTGTTTTGCTATTATTTGATAAATGTAAAGAATAATAATATTATTTGAGAGTAACTATTTTGTTGAGTGAATAACTATTTTACTCCATCTGTTCGCAAATAATTGTTCAATTTTAGATACGCACATAGATTAACAGTCAAACTCATGACTCCCAACTCACTCGATACATCTTGTAGAGGACGCGGTTTTTGACCATACGTGCTACGTCTCGCATGCAATTTTTTTTTTATAATGCTAATATTATTTTTATTTACTCTCTTTTTGATTATTCTCTCTCTCATTTAAAAGGATTATAATTTTAAAAAAAATTAATATTATTTAAATTTTCTTAAAGGATAGTTATTTGTTAAAAAATAAATAAAAATAGACAATTATTTGAAAATAGAGGAAGTTCTACATTGTGATATGTAATAGTGTAATATATTCGAGATTAATTATAGAGTGAAATGGAATGTCTCGCAATATTTCACATTTTACTGGGGTGTTCAGATGTTCCCGTTTTTCACAACCCAAAAAGAAAAAAGAAACACAAACGCAGTACCCACCCATCTATTTCCTCTTTCATTTTCTATTGACATAAAATTAAATCTTTGTGCACAAAAAAAAAGGGTAAATCTTTACATTTTAAATATAATTGAATTTTTTAGGTAATCAAAAACAACATTTTCCTATTTAGTTATACAACTTATTATTTCTCAAAAAGTCATTTTTAGTATTTTTTTAAAAAATTAAAATATCTAATTTCTCAAGAAGTATTTTTAAAATGCTCTAAAAAAATGGTTATTACTAGATATCTAAACACAAAATAACTTATTCATAAGATACTTTTTAGTAATTATTTTCATATAAGTATTTAAATAAGTTACTTATCCAAATGGGTTTTAATATTAAATATATCTATCTAACATATATAATAATATTATTGGAATCTATCTAACATATATAATAATATTATTGGAATTTTCAATTATTTATATATTATTCGTATAAGAGAAAAATGAGGAAAGAATAAAAATAATGACCAAAGAATAACATTATTTAAGTAAGATAAAATACTGGAGAGAAAATATTAATTATATGAGTGAAAAAATTAAAAAAATAATTAATATAGATAAGATAAAATTATAAATTTATCCAAAAATATAAGTAATATAGGAAAAAGAGTGAATTTTGTATATCTATAATAAAATATGGAGTTTACTAACCTCCATATGAAATTATAGAGATTAGCAATCCTCTATATTATAAATTTATACACAATCAAATTCAATGATAAAAAATAGTTGTAGTTATTTTTCAATTTTTTTTTATATATATCTCTCATGTCACCGCAGAGATGTCAGGTGCATATCACTTGTGCAGTATACTTTTATATATATATATATATATATATATATATATATATATATATATATATATATATAAACTTTTTAAGGTGGCATATTTCGTAATAATTTATATATTTTCTCAAATATAATATACTTAATTGATTAAAAATGAAAATTTAAGAAAATTAATAAGATTATTTTCTCACTCTTTAGATGCGCCTTTATTAATTTTCAACTCTTCATTTTCGATTAGAAATATGTAGAAATCAAGATGATAAATAAGATGGCTGCTTTTTTTTTTTTTTTTACTTTTCAAGTTAATTCTTAAAGGATTTGATTTTGATATACAATTAGTATAAAATCATACGTCTACCATGTATAATTTTTAACTCTTATAATAACTATTTTAAAAATTATACATATGATGTCATATGATTGAATGATAGTATACAATCATACATCTACCATGTATAATTTTTAGCTCTTATAATAACTATTTTAAAAATTATACATATGATGTTATTTGATTAAATGATAGTATAAAATACTTTATCCTAATAATGTATAGAAATTAATCACATAATTAACTACTAAAGGATAATGCCTGATAGGTCTTTATTTTCTATCACTTTCCAATTCGCTACAAAATATTCATTCCCATGTAACATAGTTTCTGAAATTATACTCTACTTATAATTTAACTGAAATTTATTGTTAGACAAATTAGTTATTAAATTTACAAAACTTATATTTATAACTCGCTCTTTGTTAACAGTATTAATGAGTTAAATAAAAAGACTGAACTGATATAAATTTGTAAATTCAATGATTAATTTGCACAGTGACCAACTTGAAAGACTAAATTCCAAGTGTCAATAACTAAATTTCTAATTTATTTATATAAAAAATAAGAATAAGATCAGAAACCTAGCTAGGCAAAACGAAAAATAATCAAGAATTAGGCTATGCTGAGGAACAATTATTTTACATTTACAGTGTCCCGGTCAAAAAGCCTTCAACAATGGAGGCTGCGTGATATATCCATTTTCAATAGGATAATAATATTTTACAAGAAATTATTAGATGCTCTTGAAATTAGAGAAAAGTTTTACTCTATAGTAATATTTATAAATCAATATATCAATTTTGTGAGTTATCATTATCTCTCACTTTTCATGTAATTTTAATATAATAGATGATGTGTTAATCTATGAATGATAAGGAGTAAAAGAATTTCTCAAATTTTACATCCTCATTCAATGGTTGCCTGTGATTATGAGGCATTTACTGGTCAAACTCTTAAACACCTAGATTCCAAGCCCATGCAATACATTTTGTGTCCATCTTGAATGATTCAACACATGTTTACGTTGAAAAGGCTGAGCAACACCCTCCTATACTCTGCTAATAATGTATACCCCTCTGCTCCATTGCCTTAGCTTGTCCTTGTTCTTCCTCTTCTATGCCAAACAGCCTCTTCTCTTCCTCCTTATAATTTTAGGTGGTGCCCTTTGCTTTAGGCCACGTGGTTTTTCTGTCTCCGATTTCCCTCTCAAAACGAGTTTGGTTATCCTGCTTCTATTCCTGAACTTTGGGGTTGGGTATTAAACCTATGTATGTGTTTGCCCCAGTTTAGAAAAGCTGTGTGCATGTGATTTCAGGTTTTAATTTGAAGACAGAGAGAGGAACACTCACTCAGCTGCCATGGCGTTCACAAACTACTGCCCCCACTCCATATGGCGTTGATCAACGTGCTGGATCAATTCTCAGGGATCACTGTCCTCAGCTTTTACCTGCTCCGGTTCCTCATAATTATGTTGACTAGTTTTGTCAACCGCTATTGCATTACTACTATTTGATAAATGTAAAGGAGGTGCTAAGGATAATAATATTTAAAAGTAACTATTTTGTTGAGGGAATTACTGTTCACTCTATCCGATATCAAATAACTGTCTAATTTTAACTATGTATATAAATTAAGAAAATGACTGAAAATGTTTCAATATTAAAAAAATTTTGGTGTATTTAATTATTACTTAATTCTTTTTTCCCCTTAATTATCTCTCATAATACTAGTATGACTTTCATTTTCTCTCCTCCGCTGTTCTTTCTCCTTCACTTAATGGGAGTATAATTGAAAAAAGTAATATTATTTGGATTTATTAAAAATATAGTTATTTGTAAAAAAAATAGACAATTATCTAAGAACAAAGAAAGTGCTACACTATGATGTGTAATATTGTAATGCATTTGAGAGTAATTATATAGAGCATGATTTAGTATTGAAAGATGTGTGTTGAAGGACTCATTAAGCAAATTAATTTGGTTTGTGCAATTGGTTTGGTTTATGGTCCATATACTGTTACTGAAAGGCGAGCTCTATGGGAGGGACTTCTAGAGGTGAAACAAAATCTAGATGTACCATTCTTGATGATAGGGGATTTCAATGAAGTTTTGAGAAATATGAAGAAAGAAATAATGGATCAAGAGACACAAGAAGCATGGCAGATTTTAGAAGCTGGGTTGAGGATATGAATCTAGTGGACCGACCTATTGTTGGAAGAAAGTTTACATGGAGGAGAGATAAGTCATATAGTAGGTTGGATAGAGTTCTAATATTATTGACCTTCAATGGAGTGACAAAATACACGATCTGAAGTTATGGGGTCTGAAGTGATCCTTGTTAGATCATGTGCCTATTTTGTTGGATTCTGACCATACAAATTGGGGTCCTAAGACATTTAGATCCCTTGATGTTTGGTTTTCTCATCCGCATTTTATGATGTTTGTCAAAAATGAACGGAGAAAATTGGGGAATCTTGATGCTGATGAGAAATTAAAGGGCATAAAAGAACCAATTAAAAGATGGAATGGAGAGATTTTCGGTCATATTGATAGAAAAATTGAGACGTTGAAAGTTGAAGTTAAGAAAGTGGATATTAGTCTTGAGTTGAGAAGTGTGGATGAGATTCTTCTGTCAAGAAAAAAAATGCCTTGCTGAGTTAGCTTGATATGTGGTATAGGAGGAACGGTGAATTTTCGAAGCAATTTGCTAGAGATAAGTTTATGAAAGAAGCGGACAGGAATTCAAGGTACTTCCGCACAGTGGCTACTATTAAGAAGAGAAAGAAGCAATTACTGGAGCTTCAGATAAATGGCAAATCCTTCAAGCTTTGAAGTATCTTGAACTACGATTCATCTTCATCTTCATCTTCTATTCACGGAATCTTATATTTGCTTGGAAGTATCTTTTCAAAGAATAGTCTCCATGATTGACCGATCAATGGGTTGAAACAAATAACTCTTTGACTTGAGATCCTTTAACTTCATTGCTCCTATTTTCGTTCTTTGTACATCCGACGCTGCTGTGCCAAGTGCTGGAGTAGGACCTGCTGGTACTCTCTCCCTCTGAAACAACTTCTAATGCTCCATCGATCTCAAGAAATTATCCATCAACATGCTCCAAATGATCATCAAAGTGAGGAATTACTATAAGCCATTGCAAAAACTACTCCCTCCTGCTCTCCTTTTGGAATTAGAACACCACTATTAGAATTATAGACACCAGGTTCAACTTTATTGATTCAACAACACATATGTATAGGCATTACAAATAGTTACAGAAACTTCTAAAAAACTAATAGTAACTTCTACCATTATAACTTCTAACATTATGGTGAAATTGGATTTCAAAAAGGCATATAACTCAGTTAGGTGGAGCTTTGTTGACCAAGTGATGCAAAATATGGATTTTGGTGAAATTTGGAGAAGTTGGATTCTAGGATGTCTCACATTTGTTGCAATGTCTGTATTGGTTAATGACTTCCCGACTAAGCCTTTTAATATGCACAAAGGACTGTGCCGAGGGGATCCACTATCCCCATTTCTTTCTGTCTTGGTGGCAGAAGTTTTGAAAAGGATGATTGTGAAAGCAAAAGAAGCCGGGCTTATAGATGGGCTCTTGGTGGGGAAGAAAAAGGTTGAGTTAACTCATCTTCAGTTCGCTGATGATACTATATTATTCTGCCTGCAAGGAAGAAAACCTTGAAGAACTACAAGAGAATCATGGACTGCTTTGGCATTATGGCTGGGTTATCAATTAATTATGATAAATCAGGTATAATTCCCTTGAATGTGGATGAAATGAAGGTGCTGAGGCTACAAGAGAAGTTTTGGATGTTTGGTAGGTTGTTTGCCAATCAAATACCTTGGAATTCCTCTTAGGGCCAACCCAAAAAGATTGGAAACTTGGAAATCAATCATTTCCAAGATTGAAAAGAAATTACGTGGTTGGAAATCCAGTTTATTATCTTAGACGAGCAGATTAGTCATTATTGAAGCAGTCCTCAATAATCTGCCTCTATATTATTTGGGGTTATTTCAAATGCCAAAATCTGTCACAAATAAGATTATTTCCCTGCAGTCCAGGTTTTTCTGGGGGAAAATTCCCAAGGCTTGAATGGGAGAGACTTGTTTGTGAGGATTTTCATACACTTCTTTTGCAGGTTGTTCTTAATGCAGGCGTGAAGGACCAGGTGACGTGGAAATACCAGAGCTCAGGAGTTTTTACTGCACGTTCGTTTGTTGGCTTGGTTCTAAGGGCAAGAGGTACCTAGATAGAATCTCAGCATATTTTCGGAAACGTTTGGTGTGGCTTGACCACCCCCCCCAAAAAAACAAAAAGAGTGGAGATGCTTGTATGGTTTGCTAACCTTGGTAAACTAAACACCAAAGATAGGCTCCTACGGCTTAAAATTCTGCATGGGAATGACATCAGGTGTGTTCTTTGTAGCTTTGAAACAGAAAGTATAAATAATTTATTTCTGCACTGCAATTTTACTAGGAGAATATGATGTTTATGTCTATCCTGGGAAGGAGTGATGTGGGCTATGCCTGCGGAGTTAAGAGGTCAGTTTGAGGCTTGGTTAGACATGAATTTTAGTGGATCTAAGAGGAGGATATGGTCTATTCTGTTTTTTGTTGTGATATGGGCAATCTGGAAGCTTCGGAATAAGGTTATTTTTTAAAATGTGGATGCAAACTGGGAGAGTCTTGCTGAACAAAGAAAACACTGGTGGCACTTGTGGTCCTTTCAATGGTGCAGGGGTCAAACTAGGGATATCAATACTTTGTCATCAACTTGTTTTAAGGAAAAGTGCTTTGTTATGCAATCGGATGATTGGAGTAGGAGTTTAATATGGTGGAGTTGTGTTCATTTCTGTTCCGTTAGAAACCAATATGCTGTTGGTGGCTATTTAACAAGAAAGGATGCGCATCCAATGTGTTTTCAGCCTGATTTTATAGCTGCAGGTTCAGAAAGTGAAGCTCAGGTTATGGCTTTGGAAGTAGCTATTCAGTTCTTATTTGAGGAAATTGGATGCCCTGAATATGAGGTGGAATTAATATCTCAGTCTTCACATGTTGTATCTTGGATCGATGGTAATGTGGAAGCTGCATGGGAAATGAGATTCACAAGGAATTTACTGCTGAATAGGAAAGATTGGCTTCCAAATGTTGTGGTGTCACATTGCAAGATATCAAAGTATAAGTGGGTGGACAAGTGGATTTCTATTGTAGCATAATCAGACAATAGAATTGTGAATTGGCAAGAATAGGAGGTGTCTTTGGTTTGTGTTTTGCTGTTCGTGGCTTATGGGTGACTCTTCTTCGTGACTACACTAAGCCTAATCGAAGCAGGGACTTGAGAAGCTAATGTGGCTGCATAGTCGATCGGTGAAAGCTGTATTTCATTGTGCTGTTATTTTATACCTGTTCTCTTTTTTTTTTTTTTTTTTGGACTGAGCTTGTTTGGTCTGCTGTCTTTGATTGTTTCTACTCCTCATCATGCTTGATGGGCTGATCATTTCAAATAACTATCGAAAAATTTTGAGAGTAATTAATTTTTTTTTTGGGGTCGGTGAATAATAATAAAGTGAAATGAAATGTCTAGCAATATTTCACATCTGTTCAATTTGTTCCTTTTTTTTTTTTGGATTGAGCTTGTTTGGTCTGTTGTCTTTGACTGTTTCTGCTCCTCATCATGCTTGGTGGGCTGAGCATTTCAAATAACTATCGAAAAAAATTTTGAGAGTAATTATAACCTTTTTTTTTGGGTCGGTGAGTTATAAAGTAAAATGAAATGTCTCGCAATATTTTACATCTGTTCAATTTGTTCTCACTTTTAACAACCCCGAAAAAAAACAGACGTAGACCCTGACCCAACCCATTTATTTCTTCTTTCATTTTTTATTTATAAAAAATTAAACATTATGTACAAAAAAAAAAGAGAGTAAATCTTTACTTTTTAAATATAACTGAATTGTTTAGGTAATTCAATTGCATTATAATGTAAGAAATTAACAATGATTTTAATTTATACATAAACAAAATATTATAATATACATATGTATTTCATATAGGCAGATGGAGATTGCGGTGCATTGAGTCATTGGCCTCCGTGATGGGAATCGAACGTGATTCCTAGAGCTTCACAAGTTACAGATATCTACTCGGGCAATGCCTCACCTGTAGTTATGATTTATGAAGTAGGTTAAGTAGTGTATTATCCGAATTTGACCAAATCCAAAGTAACAAAAGACCTCAATTCTTTTCTATTTCGTTTTTGTTTTTGTTTTTTTGTCCTGTTCTTTTTTGTTCAGGAAAGTAAAACATAAATTCCTAAAAATTATTGCACCAAAAGCCCAAAAGAAAGAACCCAACAGTACAACAAAGCTCCATACTCAAGTCCTTTTTTTTTCCCATAGCGCTATGTATTCGAGTTGTAAGTGGTTAACGACCAAACAAAGAAGTTTTAAGTGGTTAAACTACACAACCAAGAAGAGAAATGCTTGCATGATCCGGAAGCACCACATAGTTGTGCTCCTGGTCAATTATAGAAGTGCATTTTGCATGAGATTGTGTATTAATGGTGGATCTCATATAAAATACACTTATATAATTGATCTGGAAGCACAGCTATCTGGTGCTCCTAGACGATGCAAGTATTTCTCCACAACCAATAGGTCCCAAATGAAAAAAAAAAAAAGAAACTACTCAACCAATAAAAAAAAGAGATTTGATCCTATAAAGTGAATATTTTTATAAAATAAAAAAGTGAGAAGTTAAATATCTTTGAATCAATAACTTCAATTGTATATAACTCCCACCAAGTGATCCAAAGATAAGTAATCTCTCACTTTTTTATTTTATAAATATATTCACTATAGATAATCAAGTTAGGAGAGTTTGGCTAGATTAGCCCATGGTCTCCAGAAGAGACTTTTCAAGTTAGGAGAGCTTGGCTAGATTGTTGGGGATCCATCGGTGGCCAGAATCTAATTTTACTAAAATTGGTGATATATGGGGGAAGGTGATTAGGGTGGATATCAATCCGAAAGACTGCAGTGCTATAAGAGTGCTGATCGACACAACCGTGTTTTCTTTTATCAATAGGCGGATATGTTTCTCATTGGATAGAATAATTTTTGACAAACATGTCAAAGAAACTATAGGTTTGCCATGTGATCAAGACTCCGACAGCAAGCAATCTATCCTTGTGAAGGGTAGATTGAAGAATATTAATTTCAGTGTTATGGAAGGTGAACAAAATGAGAGTGATGAAGATGATAGAGAACATGAATCGTCACATGATAGAAGGAAGAAGGACGTTGGAGATAGAGAAAAGCATTATTGCAATCAATCTTGCACAGTAGCTAAAATATTGACAACAGTCCATGTCTAGGAAATTCTTTCTCTCGGAACGTTGAACTAAAGGACCACCATGGTCCTGACACTCAGTGGTTTGGGCAGGTACTTCCAAATAATCAGAATGATTTGGCCATAAGGAGACAACTAACTCTTTGAGTCCTGAAATGAGATGAAGTTAAAGTGGCCCAACATCTTTTGGCCCTATGTTCCCACCAGGGTTTGAAGATTTCTTTATAAGGCATACTCACAAGGGCCAAAAGACTAGTGGACACTCAGATACACTTAACCAGCAATTAACCCCTTCTTGTGAAGCTGATTCAGTAGGTGAAAATCCAATCCATAGCGAACCTATTCCTGAAACACCATTGGTGAATATGGCATCTCCTAATCTTCACCCAGGCAATAACAGTGAAGCTATCTTAGATGAAGAGACTTTAGTTGAGGCACAAGTTTCGTGGGATATGGGGAAACTAGTTGGTCTCACGATGGAAAATGATGAGGAGATGGTTGCAGCTATCTCCATTTTCAATAGAGAACAAAGGACAGAGAAAAAAAAGAAACGGGGTCATCTAAGGAAAAAGAGGGATGCTGAGGCTGCCTAATGGACCTTTCACTGGTCGTGGTGTTTCTCTTTGTTTCTATAATCATGAATTGTACTTGTTGGAATGTGAGGGGAATTGGGGGTGGTTAAGACAAAACCATTGTTTCTTGGTTTGGTTAAGACCAAACATTCCCAAGTCTGTCTTACCAAAATTAAGAAATGGTGTGGTGTAGGTGATTATAATTGGATTGATATTCCTACAGAAGGAGGTAGTGGGGGGTTGGTATGCATCTGGAGCAATAATCTATTCGAAAATCTTAATACCAAAACAAGAAGTAGGTGGGAGTGCATTAAAGGACTAGTGAAAGCTCATTCTTTCAAATGTGGTATTCTAGTTGTGTATGCTTCTAACACCAGAAGGGATAGAAGACTATTATGAGAAGGCTTACTTGCTCTAAGGGATTTTAATATTAGTGCCTATGTTGGCCATGGGTGATTTCAATGAGGTATTCAGTGCTAATGAGAGGAAAGGAAGGGTTGGATGTACAAGGAGTATGGATGACTTTAGACATTGGGTAGCAAACATGTGTTTTCTGACTTGACCTTCATGGGAGGAAATTCACCTGGTCTAAAGGTAACTAAAGTAGCAGAATCGATAGAATGCTTGTTGAAGCTAAGTGGTTTATGAAGTCCCCTGATATAAAGCTTAAAGCTCTGCCGACTAAGCTTTCGGACCATACTCCCCTGGTGTTGGAAGTTGGAAATCAGAGGAGGAATCCCAAGCCCTTTAGATGCATGGATGCATGGTTCACACATCCAGATTTCAAAAAGATGGTACAACAAGAATGGAGATCATTAGGTATTGGCACTATTTATGAAAAGCTACATAAATTGAAGGCCCCTTTGCAAAAGTGGAATAAGGATATTTTCGGCACCATTGATGTTAACATCACCAAGTTTGAAAAGGAGCTTGAAATAGTTGAATGAAGGCTTGATTCTTTAGCAAGTGATGAAATAGATCAAGCTAGATTGCTAGCTTTAAAAAGTCAACTTCAAATTTGGTATAAAAGGAAAGATATTTATTGGAGGCAATTGTCAAGGGAGAATTATACAAAGCTTGGAGATACAAACACAAGATACTTCCATGCGATTGCTATGGTAAGGCGAAGAAGAAAACAAATTCTGCAATTAAGGGTCCAAAATAGAATTATCAAGAATTCAAGGGTGATTAAGCAAGAAATTGCTAGATTCTATAAAAAACTATATAGTCAAAAGCCATTACCTGAGGTCTTTCTTCCTTTTGACTTCCTCCCAAAAATCACCCAAGAACAAGCTAATCTGTTGGAAAGAATGCCATCAAAGGAGAAAATTGTCAATGCAGTCCACTCTTGTGACCCTTCCAAGGTGCCAGGATTTATTTTGAAGTTCATTAAGAATTTTTTGAATGATTTTGAAAAGGAAATTTGTGAATTCATATGTCAGTTCTTTGAATCTGGGTAGTTTCTGCCAAATATAAACTTAACTTAGGTACTTTTAATCCCAAAAGTTTATGAGGCAGCAGAAATCAAGGATTTTCGGCCTATCAATATGGTAGGTTGTCTCTTAAAGATAATTTCTAAGATCCTGGTGAATAAACTGAAGCCTGTAATGCCAAGGCTAGTGGGAGAGACCCAATCTACTTTTGTTGGTGGAAGGCAGGTCTTGGATGGTGCTCTAATAGCAAATGAGGTAGCTTGGTGGCTCAAAAAAACTAAAATGAATGCTATTATGCTAAAATTGGACTTCCAGAAAGCCTACGACACAGTGAGGTGGAGATTCTTGGATCATATCTTAGATCATATGGGTTTTGGAAGGAAATGGCGTGCTTGGATCGAGTATTGTGTATCATCAGCATCAATGTCCATTTTCATTAATGGGTCTCCATCTGCACCTTTCAAGATGCATAAAGGCTTGCGGCAAGGTGATCCTTTATCGCCTTTCTTATTTATTCTAATTGGTGAAGTTTTCAATAAAATGGTGGAGAAAGCCAAGAACTTAAATCTAGTGGAAGGTTTGAAGATTGTTTGCAATGCAATTGATATTTCACATTTATAGTTTGTGGATGACACCCTTGTCTTGCGTTCTAATAAGAAGGACGGCCTTATAAATTATAGAAGGCTTCTGAATTGCTTCTCCTTTATGTCTAGGCTCCAAATTAATTATAGCAAATCCGTCCTAATTCCTTTTAGGTGTGATCAGGCATGGATTGAAGATGTTAAAAATTACCTTAGATGTGCAGCAGTTCAGTTGCCTATTATCTACCTCGGGATTCCACTTAGTGCCAATCTTAAGAGAATGACAACATGGAAGCCAGTTTTGAACAAGATTGAGAAAATGTTAGCACTTTGAAAGGCAAAACTTTTATCTAAAGCGAGGCATTTGATCCTTATTAAATCTATTCTTAATAATCTACCCCTATATTATTTAAGTATCTTTAAAATGCCAAAGGCAGTGGCCCAAAGAATTATTAAAATGCAGCAAAATTTTTTCTAAAGTTCAGAATCAAGTCAAAAAGGTATTCCACTACTTGCCTGGGAAACTGTTCAAAAACCAGAGGAATTAGGCGGTTTGAGTGTTGGGGATTTGGTTATAAAAAATGTAGCTTTATTATTCAAGTGGTGGTGGAGATATTTAAATAGAAATATGCCACTATGGAAAAGAATAGTTTGCTCTAACCATGGAATTGCTTTGGATGTTTATTTTCAACCTCATCCCCCCTTCAATACAAGAAGCATTTGGTCTCACATTTAAGACTTTTCCAGTTTTGGAGGTACATGCCATGAATTAATCTAGCAAGGTTTGAGAAGAAAAGTTGGTTGTGGCAACTACACTAAATTCTGGTCAGATTTGTGGATAGGTGATGAGATTTTGAAACTAAAGTATCCTAGGCTATTCTCAATATCAAACCAATAGCAAAGTCTTATATCTGAAATGGGGTTGTGGAGAAATAACATGTGGGATTATCATTTTGAATAGAGAAGGACTCTTTTTGCTTGGGAGCATGAAATGTTTCAAAACCTTATTCTTTTGATTAGCCAGCATAGTTTTGTGGAGGGCCTTGATGATAAGCTTCTTTGGAAATTTGATCCGACTGGCGAATATTTTGTCAAATCGTTTTCCTTGTAGGTAATGCACAACACAACATCTTCCCTAGCCTTGAACACTCAAGGCAAGATGGTTTGGAAGAATCTTGCACCACCTAGAGCAAAGCTTCTAGTTTGGTTCATTTTACTGGGAAGGCTTAGCACAAAGGATAGATTGAGCAGTTTTGGATGTAGTTCTGTTACCAATCCAAATTGTGTTTTCTGCTCTGAAATTGTTGAATCAGTTGATTATCTATTTTTCACTTGTCCATATGCTTGGTTTTTGTGGTATAAGTGTCTTTAATGGGGGGGAGTGACATGGTGTTATCCAAAGGACCCAATCATGTTTTTTAATGCTTGAGTTGGGGTACCTTTCTTTAGTTTGGAGAAGAAGCTTTGGATTTCTCTTATGTATATTTTATTATGGTTAATTTGGAGATTAAGGAATAGGATCATTTTTGAACAGTATACACCAAATTAGGAGTTCGAATTTACGATGATTAAGACTTGTTTAGGATATTGGACAAAAGGTTGGTGTGCTGATCTCGCCTTTTTTACTTAGCAGTTCGTTTACAACTTGGATCACATCAGGCAGTGGAAAGTAAGGTTGTAAAAGGGTTGGTTTGGATCGAGTTTGAGTGAAAAATAAATCCAAACCAATCAAATTTAATTGGATTGGTTTGATTTGGATTTTAAATTTTTTTTTCAACAAATCCGAACCAAATCAATCAAATTAAGATCAGGTTGGTTTGGTTTGAGTTATTGGATTGAAGTAAAAAATAAAAAATTATATTTTTTTAAAAAAATTATTTTTATAACAACTAATAATAATGCAAAACTTAAGTATGATATACTTAATACTGGTGTAGATAGACAAATTTCTTAAATAAATATTAATAAAAAGATAAAAAGTAACTATGTTACTAGAAACTTAAATGCAAAACTTTGAAATATTAGAAATTAAAAAAAAAAAGTAGTTGATCGGGTGATCAGGTTGGATATTTGGGTAATTGGATTAAAAAATTATAAATCTAAAATCGAATCAATAATAATTGGTTTGGTTTGGTTCTACTTTAAAAATGAATCGATTACTCGAACCGATCCGAACCAACTCTATTAGTTTGGTTTGGATCTTCAGATTTATTGTATCAATTCGATCCGCTTATACCCTTAATGGAAAGGGACCAACCAACAAAGGAGTGTCAGGGGGTAAACTCATAAGCACTAAGGATATAAATTCAAGCTATAGCATTGATGTGGTGCAAGTCTTCATGTAGGATCCAAGAATTTCTGATACAGAGAGATTTATTAAAGTTTTCAGTTTCTCTACTGGATGCATTACTACTTGTTAGGATGTTATTAAGATATAGTCTTGATGCTTTTTGATTTTGTGTTTCTGAATTTTTTTGTCTTATTTGACCTCCTTGATGTATTTGCTCCCCACAGGTTTCATGGGTTGGAGCTTTGATTTGATCATCAAAAAATTCAATGTAGATAATCTAAATTTTGATAAAAAAAGGGGTTTAATTAAAATGTGCCTTGTAAAGATCATGGTTCCCTCCCCTCTTTCTTGGCCAATTTAATACAAAACGAAAAGAGAAATACCGTAATTTTTCCCTTCACTTTCAATTTAGAATAACAAAAAAATATTGTCCATCCCTTGCTATTTTCTTTGATTCAAATCGCCCCAAACAATTTAGCTATTGGAGTCTTTATCATTTCTTTGCTTATTGCATCCTTCCAAACATTATCCTAAATTCCCACTCGAGCAAACAAAATTCACACATACACATTCCAATTGAATGAGTTCAATTTCCACTGTTATGTAAGGTTCATATACTATGAGATGAAGAGTGAAGAGTGTCCGCAAATATTGTCATTATTGTGTCCACCAATACTATAGAGTCAATTTTGAGCTTGAGTCAAAAATAGGAGAAATTCCCACATAGTTTGAGAGTAGCACATGGTTATATTCCTAATAAATCATATAAGTGTATTTTTATGAGATTGTGTGTTAATGATGGATACTATATAAAATATACTTATATGATTGATTCGGGAGCACAATCACATAGTATTCTCGGACCATGCAAGTATCTCTCCAAGAAGAGTGGTTCAAAATTAAGTTCCGACTTCCTCGACTACATATTTGGATGCATTAAAATTTGGCATCATAATAGATATTGAGGTGGCCTTAGCTTCTTGCTTGCCAAGCCTCTACGGCATTGAATCGTGATCGTGTACATGAATACTGGACAAGAGTGAAGAGTTGCCTGACTGATGACCATCCATTTGGTGGGGCATTCTGCCAAAACATCTCTATTCTTTATTTATTTTGGTTTAAGGAAAATGTTATTTATACTCATTTTATAAAGTCATTGCAGATATACATTGAGAGCACTTAGTTTAATTATTTTCTTGTTCCCCGAAAGTTAGGGGTGAGGAAACAGGAATGGGAAACACCACCACAAATAGAAGGAAGATTAAGGGTTTTTTTCCAACGAAAAAACCATTGTATTTTCATTTTCAACAAAAAAAGAAAACAACAAGCAGAATCATCTTCCTTACTTCTCCTTTCACATTTTCAGCCAACCTTTCGTGACCTGTACGAAAGCAAAATTATTTTCAATAAAGTGATAATCAATTACTATATTAATATTTCATAGCCTTAAATTAGTTTTGCATTTGCTTAATTATGTAATTTGTGAACCAACATTTATTTTTGTATACTGATGAAGTCATATAAACTTTTACTCCCCGAAAAAATAAGTCATATAAACTTTTATTTAACTCTAGCTAGTAGTCTATCGCTTCGGTTGAGGCAAGTCTAGGACATCCAAACTAGCTTATTCTCAAGGAGATTTTCTGTAATCTTGCCTCAAGAAATTGACAAAATCAGCAAACAAACATTTTCTTTAATAATACAAGCGTTGAAATTATTTGAAATCGGATAAAGAAGATAATTTTGTGCAAACAATTTACAACATACTTGGTTTTGTGTTTCGAAATACTAAATCATGATTCAGGTTTCCAAAAAAAAATTCAAACATCATGTTAGCGTTATATTATAAAATATAAAATATCGAAAAGAGTTCCATATAGTTAATATAGCTAATCCACACCATATAATAAAAGAATTGTCTGTGTTAGTGATAAAAGCTTTGACATCGTTTTTTTTTTTTTTTTTTAACTATTGTTTTAAATTTTTTTATATCGATTTTAGCCTTTTGGCATTAAGTAGCTAGGGATTGCTAATACTCTTCAGTTTTGAAATTGAATAATATCAGTATATAGGACTGTCACGTGTGTTTATATAAGAGTAATGTTATTTATATGTCAAAATTAAACATTTATAGTGAAAATTATAGAGGGAGACACAAAACCTTAGTCTCACCATCACCATCAAATTAAATGCTTTGCGTCTCTATATTTTTATAATGTCCACTTTTAACATCTAATTTAATATACAAAATAACATTATATATAATGCTTGGCTTGGGGATCCTAGATCATTCATCAAACAAATTCCTATCCCTTCTCTCGAAGATAATTCTTTCAGTGGTTAAAAGTCTGTTTAACAGCGAGTATATAGATGTGATATAAGTACTTTACCTTCAGTAGAAAGGGAATGCTATTTGCTTGGATGGGACATGAGAAATATGCAACAAAAAAACAACTTCATAATAAATCATGTCTATGTTAACGTAACATCAAAAATTGAATAAAGATTATTTTTGTGTGGATGGCTGCTACCCCATAATTCCCCTATTGGATAAGTACAGATAGGGAAAATGAATCATCTGTGAAGATTTCTCATGAACAATTTGGACATCAAAATAACATCTCCATGATTAACGGTGTAAACTCAACTTTTCAGAACTCGCGGCAGCCCGTGGACTACTGACCATTAAGGCCAACTCTCAACTGCCACGTACCCTACACTTCTACAGGTTCATGTTGACGATTCAAGCCCAGTTGCGCCTATACATACCAACACGCACTAGAACCTGATCCCATCAAACAGAGAAACAAGTACATAACCGTAGTCACCATTCACCAAAGAAATCGACCATAATGAATACCCGAGTTGCCATTTGCCTCAATTTGGCCTTCTTCTTGTCTGGTATGATCAACAATCCTTTCCGTTTCTTTTCTCAAATATAAGTCTTCTTATTTCGTTTTCATATTTTATCATCTCTACACCAAATAGAACATGACATTCATATATATATTTCCCCATGCATTAGGCTCAATTTTCTTTTATTTTCTTTGTTATAATAATTAGAACAATGATATGTTAGAGTTGTATATCACTTAATATAATTAAGATAATTTTTATAAGTATTTGAGTAATTCTACTTCCGTAAGCTAGATTTCAATTTTAAGATGTGTAACTTCACACACCTCATATTCTTTCCCTGGTTTTAGACTACATGCTGCATATGATAATGAGTATATTTCATCGTGCACTCCATTCTGATCTAGCAAAGACGCAACAAGGCATGTTCTAGCCGGGAAGCATCTATGCATAGACATTTAATGATTTTTTCACATAATTTCGTCTTATTGAACCAATTTTTTGAACAGTTGAATTCTGTGTAGGATTCACACACATAATGAGTTCTTTATTCCCAAATTAAACTGGTTTTTGTACAGAAAATATAATTAACTGGGATGATGTAAATTTGGCACTAGTTCGTTAGTTGTTATCTGTCCGTGCAGTGCACGTTTTCCATTTTAACATTACATAAGAGTCTTATAAAGAAGAAATATATATATATATATATATATATATATATATATTTGTGTGTGTGTGTGTGTGTGTGTGAAATTGTCAATATTACTCTGTGGTACGTGTGTTGCATATCATGCAGGGGCACATGGAGCCACGATTACGTTCACCAACAAGTGCCCGTACACCGTGGCCAGGCACCTTAACCAGTCCCCCAAGCCCTCAGCTCCCAAAAACTGGTTTCGAGCTACAAACGGGACAATCCAACTCCGTCGACGTCCCAGCGCCCTGGTCGGGCCGGTTCTGGGCCCGAACCGGATGCTCCAGCAAAGCCGGAAAGTTCAACTGCGACACCGCAGACTGCAGCTCCGGCCAAGTCGCATGCAACGGCAAAGGCGCGGTTCCACCCGCAACACTGGCGGAGCTACACGTGGAGGCCAACGGTGGACAAGATTACTATGACATCAGCAACGTCGACGGGTTCAACGTGCCCATGTCCATTGCACCCCAAGGTATTAAGACCAAAGATAAATTCTTATATGCGTCCAACAATTTTCTCTAGTCAGACCTTGACAAATCATCATCGTGCGTGGATCATTTTTAGTCCTTTAATCATTCACTACTATTATTTGTAGAGAAATTATTGATTGGTCACAGCCACAGGCTCAAAAAAAGTTGGGTAATAAGAACAAAAATAATATATATACTGAGGTAAAAGATATATAAATCTATGCATTTTAAAAAAGAGTTTAATTTAAGTGCATTGATAGTGTAAATTTTTTTTACACTTTCATCTAATCAAAATCAAAACTTTTTATTTACATGATTATTCAAGTAGTGAGTGATTATATCAAATAGTTTTGCTAATGTGTCAATTTATAATTAGATATTTATGTAAAAAAATTTTACACTGTCAGTATATTTAAATTAAATCCTTTAAAAAAATTCACAAATTTGGATGGAGGTATGTATGTACCTCCAACTTCTTATGAGTGAATGCATCCCTAATTGTTCGTAAAATATTAACTAAAGTTATCTTCTTCTTATTTATAAAGTGATATTTTAAATAAATATATAAATTAGCAGTAGTGGATTCTCTCACTCTTGATAAAACTAAAATATCACTTTATAAATGAGTAAAACATAATCTTAATTAGTATAATCTAATAATTTCTTTCCTTTTTAATCACCATCACGCTCTTATAGCACAACAAATGGCCGTAGCACACAAGAATTTCTCATTTAAACACAAGGTGATAGAGGCTGTGAATAACTGAATTTACTAAGAAACTATAACTAACACAACTAACTATCATAACTTACATCTTAATACAAGGTGGGACTGGTAACTGCAAGCCCTCGACTTGCCCGGCGAATATCAATGGCGCGTGCCCTGCGCAGCTGCAACAGAAGGGGCCCGGTGGGAAGGTCATTGCTTGCAAGAGCGCGTGCACGGCTTTCGGTGATCCCAAGTATTGCTGCAGCGGAGCGTTCAATTCTCCTCAGAAGTGCCCCCCAACGCAGTACTCTGAGTTCTTTAAGAAGCAGTGTCCCCAGGCTTATAGCTACGCTTATGATGATAAGAGCAGCACCTTTACGTGCTTCAAGGGACCTAACTACACCATCACATTCTGCCCATGAAAGTCCACTGTAGAGAAAATACGATGGGTGGTTTATTATAATAATAATAATAATAATAATAATAATACCCTTGACTGTATGTGAAGAATAAACAATCACCGTCCGGTGATTGCACTTATTGATATATGATACTATATCTTTCTACAAAATTCTGCTAGTAACTTGCCTTCAATTACTGTCTTTGGTGTACTTTTGTTTCATAAATGTATGTGTGTTTGAGATTTTGTCCAAGGTGACAAAATCTCAAATAATTAAAAGGAAAAAAATATTTTATCTCCTTAAGTCATGTATATTTTACCACAGATTTTAAAAATATATAAATTGACCTTAAATTTTTTTAAATGTGTATTTTAGTCCTTTTATTAAAAATATTGATATATTTTAAAAAAATTTATAATAATTTTTTTACACTAAGATTTTTGTTTTTTGAAAAAAAGACGCAACCAAGAGATATACAAGAGTTATTTGGCTCAAATTGTTGGTAACTTTTTTTTCATTTGTTGGTAGCATGTTTAATATGTTAGTAACCTAGCTAATACTTTAATTTTTCAAGTATAGTCTTATAAACTTATTTATATAATTTAGAAAAACTTATAATAATTCTTTAGCACCACGAAACTTTATTTTTAAAAAAGATACCCAGTGGATCTCCAAGTAGTAACTTAACTTAAATTATTAGTAACTATTTTTCATTTGTTGGTAACAAGTCCAATATATTGGTAACCAAGTTCTTTTAAGAATAGTATTGTAAACTTATTTATATAATTTTGAAAAGCTTATAATAACTTTATCTGACCAGGATTTTTTTTTTAAACAAAAAACGCACTAAGTGGACATGCAAGAGTTAGTAGCTTGGATCAAATTATTAGTAACTCTTTTTTCATTTGTTAGTAACAAGTTTAATATGTTGATAACTCAATTGATACATTAATTTTTTTAAAAATAGCCTTGTAAGTTCATTTATATATCTTAAAAAAGCTTAAAATAACTCTTTGGAACCAAGATTTTTTTTTATAAAAAAAAAAAAGAGACGCTCCGTGGATCTACAAGTGTTAATAACCTAGCTAGAACTGTTGATAACTCTTTTTTCACATATTGGTAACAAGTTCAATATATTGGTAACCCATATGATACTCTAACCTTTTTAAGAATAGCCATGTAAACTTATTTATATAATAACTTTTTGGCACCAAGATTTTTTTTTCAAACAAAAAAAAGAAAGACACACTTAGTGGATTTTCAAAAGTTAGTAGTTTAGCTCAAATTATTGGTAATTTTTTTTTGGTAACAAGATGTTGGTAACCCAACTGATACTTTAATTTTTTTAACATAGCCTTGTAAACTTATTTATATATTTTTAAAAGCTTATAATAATTCTTTGGCATTAAGATTTTTTTTAAAAAAAAGACATACCCAATGAATTTACGAAAGTTAGTAGCTTGGCTAAAATTATTGGTAATTCTTTTTTTATTTGTTGGTAACCTAGCTGATATATGGTAATTTTTTAAGAATAGCCATGTAAATTTATTTATATATTTTAGCAAAGTTTATAATAACTCCTTGGCACGAAAATTTTGAAAAAAAAAAGAAAAAAGAAAAGAAAAGAAAAGAAAGACACACATAGTGGATCTACAATAGTTGATAACTTAACTCAAATTGTTGGTAACTCTTTTTTCATTCGTTGGCAGCTTGACCAATAAGTTCATAACCAAGTTGATACATTAATTTTTTAAGAATAGCCTTGTGAACTTATTTATTTATTTAAAAATGCTTATAATAACTTTTTGGTACCAAGATTTTTTTAAAAAAAAAGTTACACACAGACACCATGGATCTGCAAAAGTTAAAAACTTGACTCAAACTATTGGAAACTCTTTTTTTATTTGTTGTTAACATGTTTAATACGTTGGTAGCCCAGATGATAGCATAATTTTTTAAGCATAGCCTTGTAAACTTATTTATATATATTTTAGAAAGGCTTATAATAACTCTTTAGCATTAATATTAAAAAAAAAGACACACCCAATGAATTTGTAAGAGTTAATAACTCAGCTTAAATTGTTGGAAAAAAATAATAAGGTTAATTTCTGTATAGCCCTTCTCGTGGGTGGGTAGAAGTGTTTCAAATTGTTAACTTAATTGAGATAAAGTTAATTTCTGCATTTTGGTATAAACTAGAGACAAAGTTAACAAAGACAGAATCAACAAAAACTTATCTCAACTTGAGATAAAGTTAACTTTTCACAATTTAGTTAGTTTTTTTAGAGTGAAATACAACCTCTTTCTTTGAGAGATAATTTTATTATACTCTCCTTTCCTATATTTCTAGGAGATATACTCTTCTTTTCTAAAAAGTTAAGATAAATTATACTTTGATCCATTTTTCAAGTTTTTCATTAACTCTTTATTATTGCATATTTATTATTATATTTTTTACCAAAATATACTTTATTAATAGTTATATACATTATATTTTTACAAAATAAAATATATGTTATTTATAATAATATAAAATATTGATATATTTTTATATACATATATCTTATTTAATTTTTAAATTATTACTATATTAAATTATTAATAGTATCAATAATTTATAATAATTATATCTTTAAAATAAAAATTACATATTTTTTCATATATTAATTTTAGGATGTTAATGTGTATATAGAAATTATTTGTTAATATTGTGATTTTACTATAAAAAATATACATTAATATTCTAAAAAAATAGTTGAGAAAATATATAATTTTTTATTTTTGAAAAAATAATTATAATAAATTATTATTACTATTAATAATCTATTCTCTTAATATAGTAATAATTTAAAATTCAATTATATATATATATTATTTTGCAAAAAAAAAATAAAATTAATATATATGACTATTAATAAAAGGTATTTTGGTTAAAAAAAAAATAATAAACATGAGATAATAGCAAGTTAATGGAAAACTTGAAAATTGATTAATGTGCAAATTATCTTAATTTTTTAGGAGAAAGGAATATATATTTTAGAAATACTGGGTAAGGGAGGGCAATAATACCCTCTCTTAAGAGAAATGGTTGTATTTTACTATTTTTTTTTAAGAAAGTGAGAGAAGGAGAGAAAAATGGTCAACAAATCATCAAAAGTTAAACAGTTTTATGATTCAAGTAAAGAAAATTTTTGATACTTTCAATGTGGACAATAGAGCATTGACAATCCCTGGCGCTAGCTGGATTTAGGGTATTACTAGTAATTTTACCCATGCAATACACGGGAATGTTACATAGTCTTAATGAAAATTGGATTACATGAGCAGAAATCTCAATGCAAATATATTATATCATTTATTTGACATCATCGAAATGAATACTTGTCCACTTTATACATTAATTTTAAAGTCCAATGGTAATAAAATAAGCATGAGTATCATATATATATATATATATAAGTACATAATTAATGGCTGGCTTTGGTTGCATGAAACAAATGGATATAGGCCAAACATCAAAATGAATTATATAACAAATAATCTCCTAACTTACAAAATGAAGCATATTCAACTATTGTTATTTTTATCTCCTACTTCTTGAAGTCACTCTAATACTTCCCAATGCTGCTTCTTTGAAATATAAAATTCATGATATTTTTATTAATCAAAAAGTGAATGACAGTACTTGTAAAGTACCTGATCTAATAAAAATAACTGTAATATATAGATATATAATTAAAGTATTATAAGAATGAAAAAAAATATTAATAATAAATTAATTTATTTATATTTTATTATCCCAATTTAACAAAAGTATTTATTATAAGATATAAATATGATTTATCAATCTAAGTTTAATATAAAATGATAATAATTATAAGGTAGGTAAATCAATAAATTTGTATCATATATGATGGTCTCACCCATGCTACATATATATTTGGTATTATCAGTTTAAGTATCACTTTTGTTAGGAAAATTGTTCTGCAACTAATTTCTTTCACTATGTGAACATTGTTTTCTTAAATAAAATTTTAATAAGTACTATATAATATAAGTTGTAAAAAATCTCAAAATTTCTCTTTCTCAAAAAAATAAATTAAAGTATCTAGTCTAATAGATATAGTCATAAGATATGGATCTATAATTAGAGTGTTGTAAAATTATTAAAAAATTAATTAATAATAATTTAATTTTTTATATTTTCTTATCAAAATTTATAAATTTTATTTATTATAAGATTAAAAATATATGAATATTATTTGTTAATTCAAACTTAACATGAATTGATAAAAATGGTAAGGTAGTTAAATCATTACTCATGTACTGTTATCCATTTGAGGTATAGGTATAAGTATTAGTAAAAAAGAAAAAAAAGTTCTACGATCACTTTATTTTGTCATGCAAGTATTAATATTTTAAATAACATTTTAATACAAACTTGTAGCAAAATTGTAAAGATCTTATAAAAATTTTTCATTCTATATTTTTTTCAAGCAGTTAAATCAGAAGTATTTTTATATATTAATCACAAAGTAAATAACATTCCATATTAAAAGCTTAAAGGGTATAAACTAATAGATATAGTTGCGCAAGATAAAGATCCACAATTCGAGTTTTGTGAAATTAAAAAAATTAATCAAAGTGAATAAATTTTACTTTTATATGATTAAAAATATATAAATATAATTTCTTATTTTAAATTTAATTTAAATTAATAAAATAATAAAGTAGGCAAACTATTATATCTTTGATATCACAAAAAATAGATATTAATATTAATAACAAATTATTCTATGGATAATTTATTTTGTTATGCAAGTATTAATATTTTAAATAATATTTTAATATAAACTTGTAGAATAAATTATAAAGATATTATAAAATTTCCCATTTCATACTTTTGCAAGTTATTAAATCAATAGTATAAAGTAAACATAATTTATTAATTTAAATTTAATACAAATTGATCAAAATGAGAAGATAGGTAAACTATGACTTCTGTAATATTTATGTTTGGCATACTTGTATTATGTATATATTTGGTATCACCCATCTGATATGTCAATATTAATTAGAAAGTAAGCAACATTTATATTGAGGACTTAATTTCTATACATTGATCATATAAAATAATTTTACACTATCAACTTATAAAATTTGAGAAAAATTTCAAATCATAATGAGTAATTATCCACCATGATTTGTCATGCTCCTCAAATTTTATTGGTGGATAATATAAAATTACTTTACACTATTAATTTATAGAAATTAATTTTTTTTATTAAAGCTTAAATTATCTAATCTAATAGATATAGCTATATCATTTAAAAAAATTATTAATAATGATTAAAATCACTTATGTTTTCTTCACAAAAAATTATATATATATATATATTTATATATAAGTTATAAATTTAAAATTAATATAAGTACATAATTAGTATCATTATGGAAAGGTTTCTTAGAGAAGCATCCAATAATCACATGTATTTAAAAATAAAAAATTCTGATTGGCTGATATGGTGGCATAGTATGGATTTACAACCAATATCATTGTCATGTAGAAGATAACATAAGTCATAGACTAATAATAAACTATGGAAAGATTTCTTAGAGAAGCATCCAATAATCACATGTATTTAAAAAGAAACATAAAAAATAAAAAATTATGATTGGCTGATATGGTGGGCTGATATGGTGGCGTAGTATGGATTTATAATCAAAAAGTCATTGTCATGTAGAAGATAACATAAGTTATAGACCATTAATGGTTGCAAGAATTTAGGTAAATTAATAGAAAATGAAATAAAATAAATGAAATTTTTTTATTAAGTATCAAATTTGGTCGTAGAATTATATGATTTGACATCATGTTGGATGAAAACCAAATATATCACATGATGCCACCTCACCAATTCCCATTATCTCATAAACCTTCTTTTATACATAGATATAGGATTCACAATTTTGAAGGCGCTGAAGCAAGGGGTTTTCGAGGTTTATTGGCTTCTCAACAAACCTACACACGGAGCTAATGGTAATGAAGATAGGCCTAGAATTGGCTTGCTTGATATGGGTTAGGTCTCTAATTTGTGAGTCAGACTCTAAATATGCGATAGAACTAGTAGAGAATTCCCATAATGTATATCAATTGTATGAAGGTACTATTTGGAAGATTAAGGAGCCATTAGCTATGAATTGAAAAGTGACTCTGACTCACACATATAGGGAAGGAAACGTTCGAATATGAGTGCTAATTGGATAGCTAAAAAAGGGGGCAATGTGCGTCTGATATATTGGAATAATCCTCCCTTAGGTATTGGCAATCTTGAGGATGATGACATGGGTAGAACTTAATTATTGTTTGTTTTGTTTCAATTACACCAAAATTAATGTATTGAAAACTCAAAATTTTTACTTTTTTTAATAAAAACTTTTCTTTTTGGAATATTTATTAAGTGCCCTAAGGGCATTGGTTAGATTAATTCAAAATTAAATTATGTAAGTTTATAATGATACCCTTTGCACATAGCGCTTCTCAATTTTTATTTTTTTTAAGAAAAAAAAGGAAGAAAAATAGACCAGGTTCAACGCTAAGTTGTTATGAAACATGTAGCTCCAGTAGTGTGGTGCGGTGGCATGATGTGGGTGTAGTTCGGCTGGTAATTGCAACTGGCAAGTTTTTGGGGATCCTCTGCGTTGGAGAATTTCGATTGTACTAGGACTAGGAATTCTACGCTAATATTTATACAACACAACACAATACAATGATGCCTCATGGACAGAGACAGAGACACCAAAGGTGGTGGCCCATTATAATTTACATACAACTTGTAATCCGTAGTTTCATTCCAACGTTGTCAATGCAACTAGATTCTGTTGCCAACCTCCTTTTCCTCTTCTTCTAGGGTTCCTTTGCTTCCCTTGGCATTTTTGCTTTTGCGTCTCTGCAGCTGCACCTTCTTCTTCTGTTCACAGCAATATGGCCAAAAAGAACAAAAAGATAATCCCAATTGATTGCATACCAAAACATTCTCAGCAGCCAAGAAGCTCACCTCCCAAACGCCGCACTGATTTCTCTGTCTTCACCTCCGCTCCCTCTTCCCTTTCCAACCCAGGTAGCTTCTTTGTGTCTGTTCTTCATTCCCTTATCAACGCTCTGTGATTTTTACAATGTGGGGTTCTGAATTTCATCCATTCGCATTATGGGGTTTCTTCAATTTGTTGGCTAGAGGGGCTCCTGTTTCTTCCAATAGTTCAATTTGTTCTGGTTACAATTGTTGGTGTTCACTATGTGGGGTTATTATTTTTCAATTTTTTTGAATTAATTGTCAACTACGGACTACAAAGCTTGTAACTTTGATGTAACTGTACAATACGCCCCTGCAAAAATATCATTAAGATATTTTTGTGCTTTTTGTACGATGCATCTGAATTCTGAAAGTGACTTGAATTGTCAATTTTCAGTCTGACAAGCAATCTTACTTGAAATTATAAAATCCCTTTTCCCCCTGCCTTGATCAAAGGCAGTGTGATTTCCGGTTGACGTTGCATTTTAGTGGATGGTAATATTCTTTTAAAAATTGGTTAGGATGATAATTTGTAAGCTGTCACATATGTAGTGCTATATAACTCATATGGTGTTTGAAGGGTTGAGCTATGATATAACAATGCAGGTTAGATATTGTTGCTTTACTAAGTTGAATGCTCTGGCATTGGGATGATATCATGGTTTTATTAGCATGGTAAATAGTTTGGTGCATACAGCAATTATGTATAAATGATTGATTTCAATGCTTCATTGATGTCAGAGGAAAGTTTAGAATAGGGCTTTTGTTATGTAGACCATAACAACACTCTTTGAAGTCTTCCAAGAACTTTTGTCGTTTTTCATTTGCAATCTGTATCCAGACTCACATGACTAGAGCTTTTAAAGCTGAATACCTCCAGTGAGCTAAAATGCTTCTGATAGACCTTGTCTAAACTCTAACGGAGTTAATCGTGTTTTGTTGTTTCTCACCCAAATGGCTTTACTGGGGCAAGTTTTACGGATGTGGCACACTAGAACTATGTTGCTAGTCCTGCCAAGCATGGAGATCTGCCAGCAGTTTGTTTGCCTTCCCGATACATCTCACTATATGTAACATGGGATTTGAATTGAATTACCGGCTCCATTGGGATTGAAGTCCGAGACCTCTCCATCATAAGCAAAGCTTGATCGAATTTTTTTGAAACATACGGTTGATTTTTCATTTGGGCCATTCTTTCATGCAGGTTCCTCACCAGGTTCATCTTCTGGTGAAGTGAGATTGTCAAGTATCACTGCAATCAATTTACGGGAGAGGAGAATGGCAGTGAAACAATTTCATGAAGATATGCTGGTTCGATGCGGCAATTACCAAGAGGGTAGAGCAGTGTGTTCATCGGAGTCTTCTGATGTTCCAGTTATGGAAGTTGATTCAGCTGTGCAAGATGAAGGTCTCCACCAAAGTGGCAACAATAGGTTTGTTTTGTACATGCATGCTGGTAGAAATAAGATCAGTTTGAGACCTTTCGGCTTTTGATTTCAAATCTGTCTGAAACATTAAGTTTATTGTTTCTATATAGGGACACTAGTACTGAAAAAATTGATATTTACAAGATGTCAGAATCTACCCCTCATGAATCATCTTTCAGTGATAGCAGTTCTCTTGCTTTAACCCCTGGAAGTGTTGTATGGGCAAGAACAGCTTGTCAAACATGGTGGCCTGCTGAGGTATTTTCTTTTAAGTCCTGTGATGCTTATCGATTTTTGCCATTTTCTATGTGCTTATGCATAGGCCAACAGGGCATGTAATTGATCTTTAAAGAACGCAAAATGTTTTATAGATCTGTAGGTGATGTGCCAGACAATGTAATGCTTATCAAGTTACCTATTCTCATGATCTGTTCCACATCTCCCTTTGTTTGATGTTTTCTCCTTGTTGCCTCCCTCATGACATCTTGGACACACTTCATTTACTACCTAAGTTTTTTAGTGGAAAATACACAGGCATCAGGAAGTTGTGACATGTCCTTGCCTTTCAAATTGGAGAACTCACATTTAAAATTTGAAATGGCTTTTGGTATAATCAATCGAGTAAGTAATATATCGGTTTAAGCCTTATGATCCTTTTCTTTTCCATTTTTGTTTGTATGTAATTGATGTAAGATAATTAAACTTAAAGACTTGCTGATATAAATACTAGACTATCATCTTTATAATCCTAGCCATCAACCATGGTTAACTCCTCTTTTTATTTCTCTGCTTACTCTTTATATTCTGGTATTTCTGTTTATTTCTCTCCTGACAACTCTAAAAGTTAATGTTTTGAATCCATTATTTTTAATCCTTCAATTTATTGAAGAATGCCCGTTTTTCTGCCACGTCATATTTCACACAAAATGATACTCAACTTGTCAAAACTTTTCTAATTTTGTTTACAACAGAGACCAGGAAATCCAATTCCTTGAATGCTTCCATTGTTGACAATTTTAGAACTCTCAGTGCAGATTTGTCATACTATTGATGTGGCATTAATGTATATATATTTTACCTCTTTATATTGTATTGGATCCAACTATCTCAAAATGCTGGTTAATGGATTAGTTTATGACGTAGGTTTGGAGCTGATTTTTCTGTCTCACATTTTTGTTTTGTATTTCCTCACTCATTCATCTATCTTAATTTAAAAAATTACTTTCCAGATCATGGAAGAAAGATCTGCATTATCTGACCCTGTCAGTGATGGACATGTTTTCGTTCAATTTTATGGAAATCATCCTAGGTATTGTAGCATATCTTTTCCACATGGGAGTTTCTTGGGTGTACCTAGCCTGTTTGCTGATTGTACTCATTGTCAATTTGTTGCTTTACAGTGCCTGGGTTGATCCAATTACAGATATTTCAACATTTGAGGATGTGAGTTTAATCCTTGTTTGGTATTATGCATTTGCACATATAAGGTCATGGTGTTCAGAAGTCCTTATCTTGTATTTATGTTTTGATAGCATTTAACATCTAAGTAAAGCAATGCTTGAAGATGGGGTCAACAGAATCCCTCAACCTAGATGTCAAAAGCATGAAAGAAGGGCCGGAGAAAGGCTTATTTTGACTAATTATAATTGCTATTGTTTTAACAAGCAGTATGTCTCACAACTTTCGTAGTGGACTATAAGAACTGTGTTCAAGAGTGAGGATACTGTTTCTTTTGTTGAACATCCTTCTATCCTACCCTTATTATTATTATTATTTTTAAAAAAAGTTTTTTAGATTCCCTGTTTCTTTTCTATTGAGATTGACAGCTGGGTTGTTGGAGAATTATCAGGTTTTTGCACAAAGTTCTATTAAGTAGGGTGTAATGACAATTGTAATTTGTAAGGGAGAAAGTTCTATGGCTGTCTGGTTAAAGTATATATCATCATTGTCTCATATCTGTGCATGATTTTGGTTGCAGTCTTTTGAAGAAAGGTGCAATAACCCTTCAAAAGACTTTCAAGAGGCTCTAAAACAAGTATGTTTAATCTACGGCTGAATTTGGCTCCCACAGATTTTACAATTTCAGCCAGCAGAATTTGCAAGATATTTTTTTCTTAGTTATATATTTTATTTGTGTTCTTATTTGATGTGATACTAGGCCTTACAGAGGAAGGAACAACTCAGTTCTTGCCAAAAGTCGAGTCCTGATATGTCTGCTCACTCGGATCAGAAAGATGGTTCATCCGGTATGTTCTTGCTTTCTTAGTCAGAGCATAAAATTGTATTTCCGAGTGCTATGGCTTCATAAACACATATAATAAATAAAAAGAATCAGGTTTGAGCCTTGGAGATTCCACTTGTGGGGAGGGCCTAACCGTATCACTTCGTGCCTGATTAGATTAGTTTCACACCAAAAGAGTGAGAAAAAAAAAAAAAAAAAGAATCAGTTTTATGTTAGTGAGTTAATGGAATTGCTATTTTAACCAAAGGTAATATGCTCCGTTCTTGCTTGTGCAATGAAATCCTCTTATATTGTAGACACTTTATGTTGATTGGATTGCTATATTCACTAACAAGCTCAAATTTCTATTGTAGATCCATAAATGTTTCCAAGTCATGTACAATGATATGTAATGATAAGCCACAAGTTGTGTGATGCGAATACTTTTATCTAAACAGAATAGGTTTTCGGGTCACTTATTTCTAAGAATCTCACATGCGCTGTTTGTTGTCCATATGTATCATATCGTATGTCCTTGTAAGTTTTATGCATTTGTCAAGCCTCAATTATGGAGGTACAAAGCTTGCAAATATCACACGTACAAACTGGATAATGCTTCACATGCTTATCTAACTATTGATGTCCATTGGAAGATTATATCTTATCATTGACTAAATATGATTTAATCTTGCTGTTTCTCCTTTTTGCCGTTATCATATGGATTTATATTTGAACAGATAAATGGATTTCACCAACCTCAAGCAGAACAATGGGTGGTGATGTAGAGAAAAGAAGGGGAAATAGGGAACGTAAGCGCAAAGTTCATTTTGATGTGAGTTGCTAACTCAAAAATCATGGCATGATCACCATATTTGAACATACTTGTCAAGTGCATAAAGTGAATAAATTCTCTTGTAGGAGGTGACATGTCCAATGAAACCAGAAAGAAAGCTTCGTCGGTTAAAGATAATGCGGTTGTTGGGCCTTGCACCTCCAGTTGGTTCTCCTTTTTGACCATGATTGCGAGTGATTTATATTTTCAAATGCTCCTCTTGGTTCTCCTTTTTTGTTTTTATTTTTTTATTAAAGAGATTAATTTGTATACACTATTGGTGTAAAATAATTTTATATTGACATCCAATCATATTATGCCACATAGGCAAAAGTAGTTTTCTTTTGAGATAGTAGATGTAAGAGTCAACCACTTTTATCTATATGACAGCACATAATTGAATATTAGTATAAAATTCTTTTATACTGACAATGCATAAAAATTAAACTCTTTTTTATATAAGGAATACCAAGTTATGCACATTTCAAATATGAAAAAGCTTGAGAGCCCGAAATAATTGCCAGATGTCATATGTTATTGTCTCTTGGGTGAATGAGTAAATTTTACCACTTTATTTTATGGAACAGCTCCCATGATTTTTGTCAAAGATTTTGACAAAACTTGTCTGGTTAGTAGCATTTCTCTTTGAATGTTTTGCTACTACTTCTTGCCATTAGTTTTGTAACACATTCAGGGCTTTTTTTGGTCTCATTTAGTTCGTTAATTTTTGTAAAAACAATATGGCTATATGGCAGTTTGAAGTAATATCATATTATTTCTCCATTAAAACTTGTATTTAACACAGGAAATCTAAAACCTCTTGTAAAACTTACTGAAGTTTTTCACCGTTAGTTCACTTATTAGTGATTTAAATAGTCGTAAGTCATTTATGCTTGGAAAAGTTGCAGGGCTTTCTTTATATGCAAAATAAGTCAAAGGATCTAAACAAAATTAGAGGGAGAGATCACTTATAAATTGTTGTTAGAGCTAAAAAGCCGTAATTGTCATTTCGTGACCTATTTTAGGGCAGTGTTTTGATAAGTTCTTAATGATTGTTTTATTCAATAAACATTAAATTTTTTTGACGTACAATAAACATTAATTAAATTCGAAATATTTGATCAAATATTGGAAAAAAAAAAAGAGAGAAAGGTATTCGAAAGTCTAAAATGGAAAATTCTGATTCTGGAGGGCCTTCATCAACGGATGTAAGTCTAAAGCACCGTATTGAGAATGAACTAGTACAAATGATATTAATAGTTATTGAGACTAGAGGCATATTCTAATTATAAACTGAGGTGAGTTTTTCTTTTGCCTAAATTTTTATTAAAAACAAAAGGAAAAAATCATGGAGAGGTCCATGACTTTAATGGATTCTTCAGGAGGACTTGGTTTCATTATTGTACCATGCTCGAAGATGCAATTTATCTTCGATGGATATTTTTCCTGATTCACTGATTGAATTGAATGGATTATTAATTTCATTTTTTAAAAATTAACTTCTTTAATGAGAAAAAGCAGATGAACATGGGAATTGCCAGTGAAGCATTATCTATCAATCATGAAACGAACTTGACTCCTCAACCACTTTAACCTGTATTATTTGGGATTCACTGCAGTCAGTGCTGTAAATGATTTGCCAAGTATTCAGTCTCATATGTGCGTCTTATTCAAAATGGCAGAGACTTGTAACAAAGTTACTAATACCAACATAATATAAAGACCAAATGATAAGCAGGACATTGGATCAGCCAAAAGAATAAAATGAACAACAACAAAACGAAAGGGAACACGAGATACTATTTATGGATATAAATGAAAATCTTGATGCTCACCCCACAAAAGATGAAGGGCCCCTGACATTGAAGGATAAGTTATAAATTATTCTTCCCAAATTCCTTTAAGCTGTGATGTATTTTATTTACACAAATTTAAATATGAGCTTTATGTCTAAATTATTGATATAGAAAATGTTTGAAGCTAATCATAGTGGTGCATGTAAGTTTTGTTTTCATATGCAAACTTTTTTTTTTTTGCCATTTTTCTTTTGAAAAAAAAACCAAAATATTGCTACCAATACTGATAATTTAAATCAAAATGTAACTTTATACTTTTTAGAAATTGATAATAAATTAAAATTTATATTAATTTTGTATAATGACTCAGCTTTAAAAATTCTAATGAAAATATGAACATAAAATTCCAAAATAAAATTTTAATTGCATTTTTTTTTTTTGGCTGAGACTACAGGCTATTCTCACATATTCTTACCATTTGAGTTTGTCCATGAATTTAATCCTCCTCTATCATGAGAACACATCAGTGACACAATCTTCTCACAAAAAGTTTTTTTACAAGAATAAAACTTGCATTCTTATCTTATCACCTAACATAGACATATACCAAATATTTATAAAGTAGCAATTGAACTAAAGTGACTTACTTGTGAGTTATAATTTGATTGGTTCAGCTAAATAAATTAGTAATTAGATTATGATCAAATCACTAAAGTAATAAACAAAAATTGAAGTTAAGACCTAGGTGATTCATAATTTAATCGATATACCTATCCGATCCAACCGAATTCTAAATTATTGTCTCTAACCTTATAACAATTATTACTCCAATTCATCACAAGCCAACTCTTAAATCGCTCTTTAAATATGAAGAGTTGAAGGAATAGTTGTAAGCTACAAACTTCTTATAAATTTTATACCAAGCCAGAAAATAAATTTGTTTATTCATCGGACCAGAAGCCGGCTCCCTTAAAATAATAAAATTTCGTTTAATTAATTATTAGTATTAAAAGAAATAATAATTAAGAGGGAGCGTTTTCCTGGCAAGGCTACACAAAACCAGCGCAGCAAGTGTCTGTGTGTCCCGTGGTGGCTTGGGGAGGAGAGAGCCCCAGCCGATAGGGGCTCCTTTATATATTCGCGTTGGTCCCTCTCCTTTCTCTCTAATTTCCCTTCAAATTCTTCCATTTCTATGGCCTCCTCAACCTCTATTCCCGCTCCAGGTACAATCTTCCGCAATACGCTTTTGCGATCCGCTCCTTCAATTCCTCTCTCGATCTCTTTCTCACTCTCTCTCTCTCTCTCTCTCGCGTTTGTTATTTGTTTGTTGCAGAGGCCGTTCAGGTTCTCGTGTCGTTGCTCGCCGATGATTCCTCCGCCGTCAGAAACGCCTCCATGTCCTCTCTCAAGGACATTGCCGCACTGTAATTCTCTCTCTCTCTCTTCCTTCGTTAATTTTCGGTTGAATTTCGGAGCTTATGAGTGTTTGAACCGTTTTTGCATTGCAGGAATCCTCTTCTGGTTCTCGAGTGCTGCGCCGCTGTTTCGCGCGGAGGACGGAGGGTGCTGACCGTTGCTGAGCTTGAGATCATTATTTCGTTTCGCCGGTGATGTTTTTGTAACTGATTTGCTGTTTCTTCTTTTTTTTTTTTTTTGTGTGGGCTGTTTCAGCGGTTCGGGAACATGGCTGGAGTTTTTCAAGTGATGGCGTTCGGAGTTCGAGCTATTGACAAGAGAGACGTTGATTCTTCTTTCATGGCTAAGCTTGCTAAGATCGCTACCGCGGAGATGATTTCCTCTAAGGTGCTTTCTGTTTTCCTTGTAATGTGTTTGTACTTTGTAGCTGCTGTAATGGCTGTGTAGCTTGATTTCACTTTGCATCGGATGGTAGTAAAGTAATGGTATCTTAGGAGATTCAGCTGGTGCATAATTTAGTGGAAATGTCTTTACCTTTTACGTTCTATGGTCTAATAAGAAAAAAAAAAAAATGCTTGTGCGTTGTTTTTTGAGTGTGTGTATTACTCTACACTTGGTAAGCTTGGTTTCTACTTAGTACGAACTCCTAGAATGAAGTGAATACATGGAGTTGCCTCAAGCTGAACTGGAATATGATGAAGTCTTAGGACTGCTTTTGATTGTCTGAGGGATTTAGTTTTTCTTAATTGCTTGAAGATACATTTTTTCCCCTTTTCACTAAAAAATCAGTACATAACTGTAAACAACTTTTTTACCTTTTTAACAGAAAAGTTTAATTTTGAAAATGATGTTAAAATCTCGCTTAAGATGATTTGGTCATATGAGGAGAAGGCCTATAGAAGACTCAATATGAAGTGTTAATAAATTGGAGGTTAGCCCAATAGTTAGAGGTAAAGAGAGACCAAGAGGAATCATTTATTAAGAAGGAATTAGATTTAGATGGTTTATATACAAACATGTCCTCTGACAGAACACAATTACATTGTTTGATTTATGTAACCGACCTCATTTAGTGGGATAAATGCTGTGTTGTCTGTAATAGAAATGTTTAACAACATATTACATGATAAAATACAAAAGAAGAAAACAAAACGCCATGCTACAATGAATAAGGGAACTAAAAAACTAATTAGCACAGCAAAGCTCTCCAATACTGCTTGCATATTGCGAGACGACGTTCTAAAGCCCCTTAGACTGGGAGTCATAAAAACACCAAGCCGGAAACTTTATCCCATTAAATTGGCAGAGGCCAAAATTAAATCCGAAAGACTAGCATTTCTTTCCCAACTGCAAATACCCACATCTGCCTATTTCCTGTAAGATATTAATTCACATGTGATTACAATGTAAAATGGATGTTGACCCTCATGTTGTGTCAAATTAGTAGCCAAACAATGGGGTTGATGGTTTGGAAGGTATGATAATTGCTGTTATACTTTGGTGCTTTAAAAAAGGGTGGCCAAGTGCTTCCATCTGGTGGGGTTTGGGAGGGTTGATGTAGGCAGCCTTACCTTACAAGCGAAGAGGTTGTTTCCAAGTTTGGAGCCCGTGACCTCTAGGTCACAAAACTACAACCTGGCTGTTGCATCAAGACTCACTCTCTCACCTTGGTGCTTCAGTTGATCAAATTTCTTTATTTGCTGCGAACATAAATAAGATTAAGGTAATCATGATCATTTATTTATGGTAATTGGTTTGTTTGGTTAAGATTTTGGGAAAAATACTTTTTTCAAAAGCAGAATCAGAAGCAAAAGTAGAAGTAGAGAATTGTTTTATATTTGGATGTAATTGTAGAAGTACTTTTTATTGTAATCAAAAGTTGTTAAATTGTTTGGATGTAATAAATATGAAAGTACTTTTTCAGTGTAAAATTACAATTTAGTGAATAAGAAGTGATGTTTTCAAGAAAAAGTTAAGAATAGAATGGTAAAATATTGTGAAAAAGAAGGGGGTTTGAAATTCAAGACTATTTTCTTTCTCTTTTACTACTTCTATTTTGGGAGAAGCAGTTCTTTATCTGTTTCTCAAAAAAACAGAAAAACTAATTATTTTCTACTTCTATTTTTTTGGAGAAGTACAAACAAACAACACTAGAGATAATTTGGATTTTGAAATAAAGTACTTCTTTCCATGGAAGAAGCACAAACAGATGGACCCAATTTGGATTTTGAAAGGCAATTTCCTGATAAAGTAACCCATCTGATTCTTGAGGTCTGATTTTTGAAGCCAAATATATAATATTTATATAAGAACCACTGTTGGGCCTTCATCTGACATATTGTGATTTTAAGTTGAGCAAATATGGTTTAATTATTAAATAATGGTTGCAAATAGTGATTCAAGGTCTAAATTTGGCTGTTCAATTTTTATGAGCAAACTGTTTATCGGCCCTTTCTATCATTTCCCAGATGGGAAAATAGTTTGCTAGGGAATTGAGGGGGAAGCAAGTGTGCAAAGAAAGAAACACAAAGATTTGATTAAAAAAGACAGAAGGATTCTGGGTTCAAAATTGAGTTTGAAAGTTACTGAGTTAGGAAAATGGTGTTACATGCAGGGCATGTTTTTGATGGTTTATGGCATATGAGGACTAGGCATTGTTAGATGATTACTATACAGTCAGTGAATAAACTAGGGTTTAGTCCTGCACCCAAAAAACTAGAGTTTGGTCACTATGAAATTGAAAAATGTCATATTGAGTATATAAAGTTGGAACTTTCATGGTTGTGGACAAAGGAGGGTTCATTTGTTCTCGGTCTTTTTGTACTTGTATATAGTTTTGAACCTGCTTACATCTTTGGTTGGTGCTTGGGGCATTAAAGAATGTATGTATGAGAAAAGAATGTACAAAAGAGGATAAAACATCTTCATATAGTTGCAAAAGAAGCAACTAAGACCTAAAGGGATAAGCCATGTAATAGCGTATGCCAATCCCTCTGAATATTAGCTAGAGGAACACCATTACATAGACTATAACCTGAGCACCAAAGAGATGCCAAACAAGCAATCCTATCACAAATAAAATCAAGTTGAAAAGGAATCATTAAAAGCTCTAGAATTCTTTTCTAATCAAATACACCAAAGCACTGCAAAAGTTGAGAAATGCCAAGTGTGGCTATGTTGCTTGATATGATAAATTTACTTTCTAAGACCTGAAATTTGGATATTAAATAAGTAAGGTCTGTTTGGTTTCTATTTTCATCTTCTGTTTTCTTGTTTTCAATATTTTGTGAAGGAAATGGTGAAAACAAAAAAATCCTGTTCCTTGTTTTCATTTCATGTTTTTACTATTTCCTGTACAAAATCCAAAAAATAGGAACTAATAGCTCTGACGAGCATTCTTCTGCAAGAAGTACCATAATCTATGTTAATATGGCAATAATTGAAATACACTCTGACTGAGGGTAGGTGCACTTCTACTGATGAATACTCATGACCATGGTGTTTCTGTCTTCTCACAGTCATTATTGGGTGCTTGTGTTTTTTCTTGCAATCATGATCATCTTGGGATATTCCTATCGGTGGTTTCACTAGCTTTTGGATGTTACTTTGTGCTCATGGTTTATTGAATTCACAATTATAGTCTTCTACAGGAACTCAGTTCTGATTGGCAACGAGCAGCAACAAGCCTACTTGTTGCAATAGGCTCACATCTACCTGATCTTGTGAGTTATCTTTTTCTTTTGAACTATTAAAAATAATTTTATATTTAGAAATTTTTTAAAGTTAAATAGAGAAAGCAAAGAAAAAATTACAGGGCTAGAGGGAAAAAAATTAGACAAAGAGAAAGAAAGATTATTAGAATGGAGCACTACTGCCTCTTTGATTACCAGTCTAATAAATTTAGGTAGAACACCCATTGTCTATACTGCATAATTTATCCTTTATATGTTGATTCTTGTAATGTTTGAAACTGGGAATTATAACAATATTTTTCTACCATGCCAAAATAATATCTCCCTTTCTTTTCAACTTCATCAGGCATACTGGTGGCTCCTATTTATATTTTATTTACTCTTTGTTTTTTTGCGCTTCTCCTAGTTTTCCCTGGATTCTTAGCCCAATTCTCAGTCTTCTATATTTAATCTTGGTCTACTTTGATTTGGTGTTGCAGATGATGGAAGAAATTTTTCTTCATTTATCTGGAACAAATTCAGCATTACCGGCTATGGTTCAAATACTTGCAGAATTTGCTTCCACTGATCGTTAGTAATTGAATTTTACTATGTGCTTCAACTTTCATGATCAGTATCTTTTTGGGGGAGAGTGGGTTTAAATACTATGGGAAACACTGATGTATTTTCTTTCTTTTAAATCTGATACAGCCTTGCAGTTCATTCCCCGTTGGAAAGGTGTACTTTCACGAATTTTGCCAATTCTTGGAAATGTGCGGGATATGAACCGGCCAATTTTCGCAAATGGTGGGGTGATTTTTCTATTATTTGGCGATGATTTTGTAATATGTGGTTCCAACTTTGATATCTTTTACGGATGTCTAGAATTGGTCGATGTTGCACACAAGTGCTTGCCAGGTCTAAATTGCTTGGCCAATTTCAATTGCACGTGAAATGACTTTTTGTAAATTTTATGCCATATTAGGACATTGTATGACTATGATAGTGATAATGTAAAATCGGCTGACCATAATCAATTAAATAAACTTGTGTGTGCTGAACAGCTCGAAAATATTATATATTTTTTAAAATGACTGTGCATCTTGTGGTTTCTGTAATTTTTGAAAGGCCTTGGCCAAGAAGAAATTTTAAGGTGATAAAATTGGGGCTCATTAGTAGAGCAACATCTTAATTGAATGGTAAAGTTTGGTTTGTGATGTCTAATTTAACCCGGATGTTAACAATTTTGGCTTCTTGGTTTTGGAGCATGTCAATTTTGGTGACTTTATTTCTGTTGCACCCTTTTGAAAATTCATTCTAGGTATGGTTTATAACGGTGGATAATGTGATTTTTTTGTGCTGATGAATCAAAGCAATGCTTTTAAATTGTTTTGCAGATATACTTTCTGTAAATTTATCCTCCTTTTGTTATTAGTTGTAGCTTCAATTTATACCCTCATTTTGGTGGTGCGGGGGTGGGGAAAGAAAATCTTTGGCTAACCCTTCTCTAACGTTCAATTCTTAAGTATTATCCTATCTATCTAACTCATAATTTGTTATTCTTTTCAGCATTTAAATGTTGGTGTCAAGCTGCTTGGCAATATAGTATAGATTTTCCTTCACATTTCCCCCTGGATGGTGATGTCATGTGAGATCACTATATAATCTTCTAGTTTGTCTTCTGATTCACTGCATACACTTCCCATATTTCTTGTCTAAGAGTGAGGGATATGTCCATGTAGTGCAGGTCATTTCTAAATTCTGCTTTTGAGCTTTTATTGAGAGTTTGGGCAGCTTCACGGGACCTAAAGGTTTGTCCTTAATTTATTGTTCGTATCTTTGTGTATTCTTTTTCCAATGCATATATAAATTTTTGGACACAAAAGTTTTTCTTTCATTAAGTATACTCGTGTGGAATCTAACTTTTTGTTTATACTTCATAATTTTATTCGAAGTGATTTTTTAATAAAAAGTATACACGAAGTGATTGTGGTCTTCTTTGCACTAGTGTAGAAAGATATCCTGAGTTGAAGAAATTAATGTTGTTTTTATATTTTCTTGCATGGACGGCATGGTATATGCCTTTTTCGCTCAAGATTTGTGGTTTTATTACATATTATATATGATAAAGTTTACATTGGACTAATATTGAAAGACAAAAGAATTGAGAATAATACTATGGTTTTAACGGTTGATAATGGAGCGTTGCGCCAAACCATTATAAATTCTGCTCTTCTGAACACATATTGTGTTTGTGTAGATGAATTGACTGTACATAAGTAATTTAATATATCATTTACATGATCTAATTGTGGTGCATTTTCTTCTTATGTGTTCGTTATTTCAACTTATTTGTATATAGGTTCGTGTAGCGTCTGTGGAAGCGCTGGGCCAGATGATTGGTCTCATAACACGGACACAATTAAAGGCGGCTTTACCAAGGCTTGTTCCTACGATGCTGGACTTGTAAGATCAATCTGCACGTTGCTTCAGGCAACAGCTTTAGTTATGAACTAGTGGAAGTGCCTATCAATCCACATTTATTTATTTTATTGTAAATTAAAAAAGTTATTTTCTATTTGTGTTAAAAAAATTAAATTGAAATGAATAACTATTTTTTTTTT
This sequence comes from Pterocarpus santalinus, assembly GCA_031439595.1. Classification (NCBI taxonomy): domain Eukaryota; kingdom Viridiplantae; phylum Streptophyta; class Magnoliopsida; order Fabales; family Fabaceae; genus Pterocarpus; species Pterocarpus santalinus. The sequence continues at coordinate 70,291,940 of CM062532.1, forward strand.
TCTATTTTGGTGTCTAAATTTCTCTATTCCTAAAACACTCATGAAGTTAGAAAAATTGAGAGAAGTTAAGTAAAGTTAAGGGAAGTTAAGAAAAAAAGAAGGGCAATAGTGGAAAATAAAATATGACCAAAAGAAAGTTAAAATGGTCCAACCCCTTGATATAGTAGTATAGATATGTTCTCGTTTTTCGTATTTTAGTTTTCTAGGGCTTGTTTGGTACGTTTGATAGTATGAGGTCTTATAGTATTAGGCTTGTTAAGATTTTAGTGCTATTCAGTATTTGGTCTGACATTGTAGAAGATGTTATACTACATAATATACTACTATCTTCTTGCAATCACAAATAATTATAATCTTAAGTAAGTATTTAACAAAATTTCAAAAGTAAATATTTAATAAAAATAAAATTATAAAAAAAATAACTTTTAGTAATTATTAATTTATAAATTTAGAAATAAATATTATTATTTAATATTTATTATTTGTACTTACATTTATTATAAATATAAATATTTAATAATTTTTATTATTTAAAATTATAATCTATATTAAATGTCGGTTATTATTTATTCCTTTTTTTAATAATTATTTATTAATTAAATAAAATATAGAAATTAAAGTATGTAATACTCTATTTCTTATATATCTTAATACTTTTGACTTGTACTTTTCATCATATACTATATAAAAAAAAGAAAAATATATTAAAATAATAATTTTTATTAGTTATTCAAATTTAAGTTTAAAATCAAATATTATAATAAAAATATTTATTTATGAATTATAATTATTTTTATTTTACATAATTAAATTCACATTAAATATTTTTTAAGAGTATCTGTTTATTATAAAATATTTGTATTAAAAACTATTTTTATTTATATAATTCCTATTTATTATTATTTATTTAAGAATTATTTTCATTTTAATAAACTATAAATGAAAAGAATGAAAGAGACCTTATATATTAAAGTTAATCAGGCCTAATCTGGCCTCCCTATGTTAGATTAAGTTATCCATCATTTTGATGTATAAGATAATTATTATGGAGAAGCTTATATAATATGTTGTTTACACCATACAGTGGATAAATGTATAATGTATAGTATTAGCTTATCTTATCATATGCCTAATAGAGCATGCCAGACCCCCTCTGGTGTTCTATTTCAATGGGTGAATTCTTGTGAGACCAGAATATATAAAAGATGCTCATAATGTCAACAGCTATATAGTATAGATTCATAATCATCTTTTGTGCTGTCAGGTATAAAAAGGATCAAGAAATTGCTTTTCTGGCAACATGTAGTCTCTACAATCTGTTAAATGCCTCTTTGCTGTCGGAAAGTGGCCCTCCTATGCTTGATTTTGCGGTAATGTATACCAGAATGCTCTTGTTTATTGTGTTCCACTTCCTGGTGAATTGAGTTTCTTTATCCTAATTCTGGTTCTGTAGCAATCTGTAGTCAGAAGTCACAACTTTCAATTTGACCTCGATTTCTTTTAATATCATTTTAGTGTTGGGAGGGTCATGATTTTACTCTGTTAGTGTTAGGCTAAGCACATAGTTCTTGTTTGTTCTGAAATATTGCATATACTTGCATCTCGTTCATGGAAAAGGAGTGGTAACTGTTTTTTTTTTTTTTTGAGTGATTCTTCTTGTTCTACTAAGCAATGGATAAGTCTCAAAACACATTTTTTGTCCCATATTCCCCCCCCCCCCCACACGGGCGGTGGGGGGTGAGTGGACAGCTTCATAGGCATACTGGAAATCTGTTTATTTATAGTCACTTGTCATTCGCATGCTATAGCTCCGTGGCAGGGCGTCGCGGCCCCTGGCTCTTACACTGAAGTAGTGGCATCGTGTTGGGTTTTGCTGGTGCGGTGGTCATGGCCGAGATTGCAATTTGCAGCCAAAGCGGCTGTTGTAGCTGTTACAATGAACAGGTGCACCAGCTTTCGGGCCAAATCCTGGCAGCCCAGAGGTTTTCCGGCCATATCCACTCTTTTTCCAGCCAAGTCCTGCTGTGGGTGTTCTGATTTGTTTCGATGGTGGCTTCTTGAAGAACCTTCTCTGCCTGTTCCGTTTCACAGCGCATTGTGATCAGATGTGGACTTATTTTTCTTTATTAAAACTTTTATTTTAAATGAAAAACTTGTTCAGAAGTGAAAAGACATCACTGTCCTTTTCTTTTAGTAATTGATGGAAAAGAAATTGCTTTATCCATTCATTGTTTGCCACATCAGTTTTGTGGTCTACTTTTGTCTGCTTAACCACTCACTTTTATGGTCTGTTTTTTAACAAAGAAGAAGGCAGTGAGTGGTTAAGGAGACAAAGGTGGCCACAAAGCTGACATGACCACAAAGCTGATATGACAAACAATGAATGGATTGGAGTAAGAGAAATGTCTTGCTCTAAGAGCATTCAAGAATTTATCTTTACTTAACCACTCACTTTTATGGTCTGTTTTTAATAAAGAAGAAGGTAGTGAGTGGTTAAGAAGACAAAGGTGGCCACAAAGTTGACATGACAAACAATGAATGGATTAGAGTGAGAGAAATATCTTACTCTAAGAGCATTCAAAAATTTGTCTTTGATGGAAATGTCAATGGGGCAGGGTATAAACATTTTAAAACTAGTCATAATAAAGTAGGTTAAAATATATTTTTGGTCTCTATATGCGATACTTATTCTTAATTTGGTTCTTATATAAAATAAGTTTCCATTTTAGTCCTTATATTTATAAATATTTCTCAAATAGTCTTTACCGTCCATCATTGTTGTAACAACACCGTCTGATAGAGTTATAATAAAATCAAATTTAAGAATCAAATTAAAGATGAGTATCACCTATAAGAGCCAAAAGTATAAACTTTTAGTTCTCATGTGAGATTCATTTTTAATTTTGTTTCTATACAATAACACTTATTTACAATTTGATTCCTATATTTCATAGTAACTTGATATCAGGTTTGTGGTAATATAATGACAATAGGCAAAAGGGATGAAATAAAAATACATACTTTTAGTCCTTATATGTACAAATATTTTTAATATGTTCCTTGCCATTCTTTGCCATTATAACACCGTTTATTGGAGTTATAATAAAGTGAAGTATAGAGATTAAATTGAAAATTAGTGTTATAAGGACTAAAAGTATGTATTTCTGGTCCTTATATGTCACAGTCATTTTCAATTTGGTTTTTATACGTGATATTTGTCTTTAATTTGGTTCTTGTACTGCACTGTAACTTTATACGCCAAGTTTACTGTATTGTAACAGCAACAATGGCAGTTGCAAAATCTAAAAATAAATTTTATCATAACTAAATTGGAAATAAGCAGTGTGTATAAGGACCAAAAATACATTTTAACCTAAATTTTAACATGTCATTTTACAACTTTGTTTGACGATTATAAATTATTATAAAATTTAAAAATATCACAAAACATCAATTTTAATTATATTTTGTATTAATATATATATATATTTTAAATATTCTTTATTACTTTTTTGATAAAGAGGAATTTTATTAAGGTGAAGAGAAGTATACTTTAATCAAACAGAGAGAGGAATAAGAGAAGAAGAATTTTATTTGCTTCTGGTTGCATGTCGAATAAACTCTTCAATGAACTTCTTATGCAATGAACTGTCTTGATGTTCTCTTCTGAAGCATGGGCATCGTATCAGATATAGCTGGGGACTTCGGGTACAGCTCGGATAGGCATGACACTAGTTGCAGTTTCTTAGATGAGTTATATTGTTTTGCTGCAAAATTCCCCACAAGCAAAACACATGCTGTGCAAGGTCCTAGACTGAGAGGATACTTTTTGCTCTGCCTTAAAATTTGATCATCCCAATTTGCATTTATGCTGCTTGCAGTTTGCTATAGATTTCTTCAGTAGTTCAACCCTATGTACACGTGTGTATGTGTGTGTATGTGTGTATCTAATTTACATTTAATGCAATTGCAAATTTGCAATATATGTTTCTGTGCTTTTATATTTGTATCTTTAAGTTATTCTGCATCATTGTGCCACATCGGTTTAGGCTGATACATTTGCAACTTTATGCGCTATGTAAATGTTTCTAATTTTGATTATATGCTTCTCTTTCTGTTAGTAGTTGCTTTATCTATATCTTACTGTAATTAATCACTTGAGAAATTTAAAATAAGACCATTTTTCTAAAAATAAAATTAAAATAAAACCACTGGTGGTTTGCAGGATTTGACTGTTATTCTGTCAACACTTCTACCCGTGGTTTCTATCAATAATGACAGCAAAGATCAGTCAGATTTCTCTGTGGGACTTAAGGTAATACTATAAGTTTCATTTGTTGGAATTATTTTTGCATAGGAACTTAAGTAGCAGTTGTTACTGTAAAATTCCAGCTTTTTTTCTTTTTCCTAATATGCATTTTTTAATTCTTTGAATTTGGTGGAGTGTGTGTCTCTACTGTCTATGGGTTATGTTTTAACTTAGTGTACTCTTCCTCAGATAGTCACTATTTTTGACTTTTCTGTGTTGGAGTTCAGTTCCAGTTGAATGCATAATTGTTAGTTTACTTATTTCCGGCACCTTTTGCAAAGAAAGCAAAGAAAGTGGATTGTGGCCAGCAGCTCGGTGCACTTTGTCATTGGCATTTTGTGGAGATGTTCTTTGTCTGCAGGGATTGGTGTATTTGGCTAGAGTTCAATGTTAAAATTTTTAGCCAGTACTTCTTTGTCTCTGATTCTGGAGTAGAGTTGTCTTGACTTCCTTCTGGGTTTGAACGCATGGTCTTTATGAGATATGCAGAGTGTGGAGAGCCTTTTGAGCTGATAATTCTCTCTTTAGTTCTTAATGTTTTTGTCGAGGCCATTGGAGGTTTTCTTGTCTGACTTTGTTCTAGTGGTCTCGCTTCCATTTTTTTTAAGTTAATTAATTAATTTATTTTTTATATCCAGGTAAAAAGATGTTCAATAACCCTGTCTATGTTGTGTAGCCGGTCTCAGTTCTGAATATAAGAGGAGGGTTGTGTTAAGTAGTCAACAGTCAATAAAAAAGTTAGGGTTGTGTTAAGTAGTCAGCAGTCAATACAAAACTTTGTCAAATCTTCATGATATGGATCGGTGATAACAAAGATTCAATGTTTAATTTATTCAATTATGTTTGGCAGATGTATAATGAGGTGCAACGTTGCTTTCTGACAGTTGGCTTGGTGTATCCAGATGATTTGTTTTTGTTCCTTGTAACTGTAAGTACTTGTGAATCTAGCTTAAGTTTTTTATTATTATTATTTTTTTTCATTTTTGTTGATAAAAAAAGAGCAATAATATAATAGCTGAGGCAAGATGAAGTTACATCCTGTAAAACTAATAAAATCACTGGAAGAAACTAGATCCAAACTTCAAATTAGATGAAGGAAGAAGATAATTAATTGAATTAGTTTCTGGTTTCATTTAAAATTTAATCATATTCTATACTATACTATTTCTTCTATGCATTGTTGTTAGCAAGGCTGTTCTGTTGAGGAGGGTGCCTTCTCTTTCATAATTGTATTAGTTGATTTTCTCTTTCTACTAAAGTTACTTCTTTTTCCAAGGAGAAAAAAAATTATATTCTGTTTCTCATAATATGATATAATAATTTTGCCTTTTTTGTCTATTTTCTTTGCTTCCAGAAATGCAGGTTGAGGGAAGAACCATTGACCTTTGGTGCACTTTGTGTTTTGAAGCATCTTTTGCCAAGGTTTCGGCCTTTTCTATTTCTGGTGATAATTATTCGTAATTATGTTGTATAAACTGACCTACAATTCTTCTCTGAAGGTTGTCTGAAGCTTGGCATGGTAAAATACCTCTACTTGTTGAAGCTGTAAAGTCCTTGCTAGAGGAGCAGAATTTAGGTGTTCGAAAGGCACTTTCTGAGGTAAGTCATTCTGAACCATTTTCACTCTTATTACTTTTTGAAATAGTACAATTTCTTACCCTTTACTGGTAAATTTTTCGGCTTCTCTGTCTTCCCCATTTGCTTGTAGTTAATTGTGGTTATGGCCTCACACTGTTACTTGGTTGGTTCATCTGGAGAGTTGTTCATTGAATATCTCGTACGCCATTGTGCTCTAACTGATCAAAATCGCAGTGATCTTGACATCCCAAATAAGAAAATGGAGGTAAAATTTTCTCCCATTTTCTGTTCTCATGATAGAAAAGTGCTAGTGAATTAGTGATTTACATATATCTTTTGAATTTCCAACTGTGAATTCTCAGGCTAGTTTGTAGCTTGATGCCAAAATTGTTTTAGGGACTTGATATATTTGGTTATTTTCTTGGATAAAGAGTGTCAGTGTTCTGCATTTCTTGGGGGGGAGTTTCCTATGTTTTGGCTCTGTATTTTTTTTTTTTGGTTGTTTTTTTTGGGGGGGGGGGTGTTTACATGAAAGCTCCCTTAATTTAAGCTTCTTGTACTTTCCATTCTCTTTTTCCTTTTTTATTTAAAATTTCTTCTTTTATTGAATGTTAGATATAAAACCATTTATGAGTTCATAGGTTCAAATTTCGATGCCACTAATATGCCAAAAAAAAAGAATATGACATGATATCAGAACTTTTATGACCAAGTAATCCAGAGTTTGATCCTTGTTGCCCCCTATGTTTCTAAATAAAAGGTAAACCTTCAGTACAAGGTAAGTGGCTTGTGCATTGTCCATACTTCAAGCCTAATGGGCTCCTACATGAGGGAGTGTATTAGATATAAAATCATTTGTGTGCTTGTATCTAATAGCTTAAACTTTTGGGAGAGATGGTTCATGATATTGAAAAACCAGAATAATGACAAATATTTCTTGTTTAGTTCTGGCATGCTTTTATCTACCATAGCCCTCACTCTGGAATATTGTTCACAGATGAAAATTAGGGCAGTTACTCCAGGAGAGTTAAGGGCAGTATGCGAAAAAGGTCTCCTTTTAGTAACTATCACGATTCCTGAAATGGAGGTAAGTTTATCACTTGTTCCTTTTCTATCCATTTTGTGGTAGTGATTTCACTTGTTTGCTGGGGCTTATTATTTCTGTCAGTTACCTTTTTTATAACGTTACACTGGAAAACATTCTGAATTGATATTGCGTTTTACAGCACATTCTTTGGCCTTTTCTGTTGAGGATGATTATTCCACAGACCTACACTGGTGCTGTTGCCACGGTAAAAATTCTAGTAAAATTTTTGTATGGATATGTGCATGCACTGTGAAAATGAATTTTACTATTGCAAAACTTTTCCCTGGCAAATTAGAAGACATCATCACTACTTCTACAGGTTTGCAGGTGTATCTCGGAATTGTGGCGGCACAGATCTTATGGCAATGATATGTTGAGTGAGTGTAAAACCCATCCTGATATACCAACTGCTGAGGTAGGATCTCTGCTTTATCCTTTTCTCTAAAAAAATAATTTCTTGTACTGTCAGTGGTCAAAGAAAAAGTCGATTGTGTGCTATATTCAGCTCATATCACCTGGTTGAATAATTTATGGTTGATATGTGTGTAGGAACTTCTTGCTCGTTTGATGGTGCTTTTGCATGATCCTCTAGCAAGGGAGCAGTTAGCTACCCAGATTTTAACAGTGAGTACATCATGTGCTTGAGCATTGCACAAATTTCCTCATGAATTGTTCTTTGATGCATACTAACATGGAAACTTTCAGCATGTCGTAAGACTCAAAACTGGTGGTACTGGGAAAGATAATTGTTGTACTATCCCTTTTGCGCTTTCGGATAAAACCTAACTATGTTTACTTGTTTGCTGTGCAGTTTCCTTCCTGGTTTTTGGCACTTCATTTTTTTTCTCCCTTTTTCCTTTTTTGTTTCACTATCACTGTGTAAAACTAAATGAGAAAGTTGAGGTTTTATGTAGGATAAGAGATAACATGTACTTTGGAAAAAAAAAAAAAAAATTGACAATATCCGATATACACAGGTTCAGCTTTAAGATGCATACAAAATCTGCTTTTCAAAATTTACTTAATATTATGTTATATATTTGCTCTTGTTATCACTGACTACGCTCTTGTTATCTGGAATGCTTGCATTTCCTTGGGTGACATATAATTTTTTGTTTGTAGGTTTTATGTCTTCTGGCACCCCTGTTTCCAAAAAATATCAATTTGTTTTGGCAAGATGAGGTAATATTTTATGCTAAAGATTTATATGGTGTCAGACTTAAGTTCTTTATTAATATCAACCTTTGGTAAAGGTCTGAGAATCTCTAATGTTTATGGGTATACATTATTATTGCGATTAAAGTGATAGACATGATTGAAGTATGTTGTACTTATGCAAGCAAACATTAATGCAGTTTTTGCATTCTCATCTTTCAATTGTGCATCTGTTGATATAAATTTCTAATATTTTAAAAGATTTTAGATGGGATAAACAATTTAGCAGCTCTGGAGCAATGGCATAATTTCATTTCATGTAGTCTTGCATCATCCTGTAAATTTTATTGATAAATCAGCAAAATGCTTCACAAGCCTTTTTTCATTCTGCATCATTTTATAACATAGTTTGTTATAATCCTTGTTAAAACGTACAATTCTTAGATAGCTACTATAGATCAAAATGTAATTAATTTGTGTATTTGGTAAGCTCTAGATTCCAAAGATGAAGGCCTTTGTTAGTGATACAGAAGACTTGAAACAGGATCCGTCATATCAAGACACTTGGGACGACATGATAATCAATGTGAGTATTACTGACTTCTCAAACATCCTGTCCCCCCTTGTTATTGTGTTATAATTTGTTAAAAGTACAAGCAATGAAGTCAGACTTTCTGGTCAATGTATGAGATGTTTTTATTCAGGTGAGTGGGATTTTAATAGCATCTCTTTATTTTTTGGTTGCAGTTTCTTGCAGAATCTTTAGATGTGATTCAAGATGCAGATTGGGTTATGTCTCTTGGAAATGTTTTTGCCAAACATTATGAGCTTTATACATCCGATGATGAGCATGCTGCTTTTCTTCACCGGTATCAATGCTCTAACCTAACTGTGCTTTAGTAGATTTAATAGAAACATGATATGCTAAATATTGCTTTTTGTTGCATGAAAAGTTGATTGCTTTCCAGCTTGTGTTATATACATTATACAAAACGAAATAGAAAAGAAATTGTATTTATGTAAGGTTCAGATTTATACGGACCTTGAAGATTATAGCTCATGATTCATTATGTTTAGGCTGTTTAACACCGTACTCCTCTGGTGTTCCCCTTAAATTCAATAAAAAGAACCAATGCTTTTCATTTTGTTGCAATCGATGTATTAAGATTTAGTTAAACTATAGAGAACCTGGAAGGTAGGTGGTTCATCGTTCAACTTAAACCAGTTCCACTGGTCAAGTTTTCCAGTTTTGGGTGAGTTTAAGGTTTGACCCAGACTGTTGTGGGGTCTGGTTGGCATTTTGTCAGTTCAATTGGTCTAGTCGTGCTGGTTTTTGAAACACTGAAATTTGTTGCTTGTGATTTATTTTCAGTTGAAAAGGAATCTAGAGATGGCTATAATGTGTAGGGACCTATAGCACTGGTTCCTCACTGTTTATTTTGTTCTTCCTCCTTACGTTCTGCTGCGCATCCGTTAGACTGTATGATAAGTTCTAGGTTAATGCCACTGGAGAACTAAATTTGCTTTGGAAATAGTTCATTCTCCCCCTTAATCTCATGCCATTATTATTATAGTGTGAATTTATTGGCACAACCATGGATTATTGAATTTGGTTCCCCTTATGGCTGCTCTCTGAAAATCCTAGTGGCAGTTATTTAAGACTGGGAAGGGTGTGAAAAATGATATTGATCTTGAACACAGGTGCTTGGGGATTCTGCTTCAAAAGGTTAACGACAGAGCTTATGTCATTGATAAAATAGATTTGATGTATAAGAAGGCGAACATTGCGATTCCAACAAATAGGCTTGGGTTGGCAAAAGCAATGGGACTGGTAATTCTCTTCTCCCCCACCCCCCCCCCCCCCAAAAAAAAAAATTTTGTTAGATTTTTTTTTTTCCATTTTCTGTTGTTTCTTAACTTTTCTTCTTCTTCTTTCTCTATTCTTTTTTTTTTTTTTTTTGGTTCTTAAGGTTGCTGCTTCTCACTTGGATACGGTGTTGGAGAAGCTGAAGGATATTCTAGACAATGTCGGGCAAAGCATATTTCAGAGGTTTATGCCAGACTTATAGGATCGAGTGTATACACTTTTCTTTCTGGATTGATTTACAGGCTTGTATCATAAACTCATGCATATGAATTTAACTTATTAATCAATTATAATTGTATGTTTTTCTAAATCTTCTTCAGAACCTTTACATGCATTGGTATGTCACGCTGTTTTTTGTCATGCAAAATGTTTTTTGATGAAGTGTTAAAATTGTTCGTTTCATACTGTCATGCAAATATGATCTACTTTCTTCCGCTCTATCTCCTTTTGTGTGTCTTATGTCCTTCCCAAATCCTTAAATAATCACTCAGTGCCCCATCCAATTCCCTTTGCTCCCATTAATGCCTTGCTCCTAACCGTTTCTCCCATGCTTTTCAACCCGTTCCAATGGAGGTAAGATTGTTACAGTCCAAATCCCCATTCTGTCTGTTACTAACACTGTACTTACTGTCATGAGTCTCTATTCCCCTACTACATGTCCTTCTGGCCTTCTTAAATTGAATGAAGTCAACTGAAACATGTTAACTGGTATAGTGTGCAATATTTTAGACGTTGCAGGTTTTGAATTTTGATAAGAGATATGGTGTATAAATCTTTATTTCCTTTGGTTGAACAATTACTCAGTTTGCATCCCAACATGACAACAGTGCATTAACATGCTTTTAGAATATTTCTTTTTCTTTTACTTTTCTAAGCTTCAATTAGTTTCAGAATTTGTCTGACCTATTTGTAGCTTTCATTCTGCAGGATATTGGCATTGTTCTCTGATAGTTTCAAAACAGAAGAGTCTGATGATATATATGCTGCGTTGGCTCTAATGTATGGATATGCTGCGAAGTATGCGCCATCAACAGTCATTGAAGCCAGAATAAATGCCCTTGTTGTAGGTCATCGTTTCTCTCTGCTCTGGACTTGGTATTTGTATGAGCATCTATCCTTTGTTGTCTTGCTTTATCTTTGACCAGATAAGGAAGAAAAAACGATGTCATTGGAGCCATTCTCAGATATTACTGTTTTTTACTTTTTGAAAAACAATAAAATTAAAACATATTTTCGGTCTCTAATACGTTATGTTCATTTTTAGTTTGGTCCTTATAGGTACAATTGATTTCAATTCCGTCCTTGTTGTCTGTTGCCATTATTATACTGTAAGAAAAAAGGGTCAGAGAACAAGAAAAGAGGAGGGAGGGGCAGAGATGAGAAGCCTTCTGATACAGAGATGAGGGAAAGAAGAGGGTGAGGTTGAAGAAGAGAGAAACAAATGAGAAAACCCTAGATCGAACCCTTTTGGTCACAGTAGAAGGGTGAAATCACCGTACAACCCCTAAATATTCTTTAGAAACTGTAGAAGGGAGGGATAGGGATGGCTTTCACAGCCCATGAATTGCTGCCGTAATGACGCGATTTTTCCTGCGATTGATGGCTGCAAAAGCCACATGCTGAAGTGCAACACAAAGCATCCTCTGTTGCATTCTCCAATCACATTGTGCTGCTTCGCCGCTATAGCAGCTCGAAATGGTCTGATTGGCAACTAGGATTTGGTCCCTGTTCTTCACTTTATTATAACTGCAACAGATGGTGTTACAATGACAATGGATGGTAGGAAACATATTCAAAATGTGAATACATATATGACTAAAATGAAAACCATTTTGGTTTTGGATAGGGACCAAATTGAAAATAAATGTCATGTATAGGAACCAAAAATATATTTTAACAAAACAAAAGAAAGTTTTTAGAAATAGTCTAAAACAAACAATCTATCAATTTTTAGTCTTTTCACTTCCTTCTTTTGGCATATTCTTTTGTTAAAACTTAGAACTGTTAGATATAAAATCCATTCACATGTCTCTGCCTACTTAGGCTTTTGAGAGGGATGGATTTTGACATAGTATTAGAGCTTTTCTAACCAAGTGGTCTTCATCACGATCCTTGCCACTTCCATTGTTCTTGATTTTTTTTTTTTAAAAAAAGTTGTATTTTAGCACAAAGTAAGGTAGACCTATGCATTATTCACGCTTCAAATCCAAAGAGCTATTGTGTGAGGGGCATGTCAGGTAGAAAATCATTCATGTGTCTCCAGCTTTTGAGAGAGAGAGGGTTCTTGCTAGAAAATATGCATGAGCGCTACAAAGATGTAAAATAAGAGTAGGCCACCTTCGATCATCGATTGGGACAGGTGCTAGCCTGCCGAATGAAAAGAAGCACCGACTTTCTCTGATGCGCTTAATGCTTATGTTTACAGTCAGATAAAGTTGATGTGATTGCATTATTTATTTTTGGGCAGGGCACCAACATGCTTTCACGGCTTCTTCATGTCCATCACCCCAAAGCAAAGCAAGCTGTAATCACTGCAATTGATTTACTAGGTCTGTAATTAATTATCATTAATTCTTGTTGTCATTTTTGTTGCTGTTGCTGTATCACTAGAACTTCTCTTATTTTTTATTTTTGTTACTTCATTTAAAATTTTATGCATATAATGAATTTCCAAAAAGCTTTAGAAAATAATCATTGGAAAAGTTGCATTTACTATGCCCTGCAGACGCAGTGGTTGTGCATTTTTTATGTATGAAGAAACTGGGTAGCTTTGTTGCATTTTTTTACCCTCTTTGGCTATCTATTTTCTTTTGTTTTTGAGCTTCTTTTTACCTACAAGTATTGCCATTTGGGTTTCACTTCAGGATGTATCAGTGGGGTATTTGGGTTGCTGGCATTTTTCTTATTCTCTTTTCACAGTTTTGAAAATTGAACACAAGCTCTTGGGCAATCACGACAACATTTGCAGTATCTTAATGCTCTCTTCTTGTCTGTTGGAAGCTGATTTCCAGTTCATTGTACCTTTTTTTCAGAGTATAGCGGATATTGCCCTGATAACTTTATGAGCATGATCTGATTCTGATAATGCAGGTAATGCTGTCATTAACGCTGCTGAAACTGGTTCACCATTTCCATTGAAAAGAAGGGACATATTGCTTGATTATATTTTAACTTTAATGGGCCGGGATGACGATGATGGCTTTGCTGATTACAATGAACTTTTGCATACTCAGGTCTATAAAATAGTGCTGAATGATTTGTGCCTAAGGTGAAGTCACTTGTGAATCTAAGATGAGGATTTTTGCGTTTTTGAATGTGTTTTATTTTATTTCATTTAGGCCGTCGCTATAAGTGCCTGCACTACGTTGGTGTCTGTGGAGCCAAAACTAACAGTTGAAACTAGAAACCATGTAATGAAGGTATGGGCTTCCATTTGATTTTATGAATGTATCATTGGCAATTTTGCCGCCACCTGAGTTTGATGATGACTTTGGCAGGCTACATTAGGGTTTTTCGCCATACCAAATGATCCAGTTGATGTTGTCAATCCCCTTATAGACAACCTGATCACACTTTTATGTGCAATACTTCTCACTAGGTAATTTAAGTAAAAAGCTTCGTACTATTCTGTATAAGTTTCTGGTCTGTTTATGTTATTTTTGGAAATTGGTTAACCTCATTTGTTGTTCGACCATCGTCTGCCTCATTTTATTTTCATTATTCCTATCAAATGATTTTTTTTTTTTTTTTAAATGAAAAAACTTCATTGGTTGTTCTTTTCTTAGATCTGTTTTAATTGCATTATGAGCTATCACTGTAATTTATTGTTGGCTCTTTGTCTGACACTCTATAAAAATAATATCTTTCACTCTGTCTCGCTCTATATCACACACACTCATCACTCAATCGATCCTTCAAAAGAGTTGTTGAACTTCTTTATTATATCATTTTGTTTTTGTAAAGGTATTTTTCACTTATGCTAATCTGTAAAAAATATATATATATATATATATATATATATAGTGGAGAGGATGGAAGAAGTCGAGCAGAGCTGCTACTGCTTATGCTGAGGCAAATTGATCAATTTGTCTCTTCTCCTGTTGAGTATCAAAGGAAAAGAGGTTGTCTTGCAGTCCATGAGATGCTTCTCAAGTTTCGGATGGTTTGTGTTAGTGGGCATTGTGCATTGGGCTGCCACGGGAGTTGCGCACATAACAAACAAATTGAGCGTACTCTATTTGGGAATTTTTCAAAGCTACCATGTAAATATGTTCCTTTAGACAACTTTGAAGTGTTTGTCTTTTATGTATTCTAAAGTGTATTTAGTTGTTGTTGTTGTTTTTTTTTTTTTTTTCTGAACTGGCAGCTGCATTTGTATTGCCAAGTCGTGAAGCTTTGTGTTTGGGAGATAGGATAATAATGTATCTTCCTCGATGTGCAGACACAAATTCCGAAGTCAGAAAAATATCCGCACAAGTAAGTAACTGAGATGTGTCTCCGTTATGTAAAAGGGCACAGCCTCTCCTTAGATACCTGTATAACTTCTGGAATAATATGATATTTATATGAAATATAAAATGCATGCTTTCTAGTGTTCACTTCTATAGAAGACATTGCTATCTTGTTCTTGAATAATCCAATTAATTGTTTTGTTGTGCAGATTCTTGATCTACTCTTTAGCATCTCTCTTTCACTTCCAAGACCTGCAGGTTCATTGATATCTGCTGAAGATATAGAATTGTCATACGGTGCTTTGTCTTCTCTTGAGGATGTAATAGCCATATTGAGGAATGTAAGTTCACTAGCCACCTAGTTTACCGCCTTGCTTCTTCTCATTGTCCTTTCTTGCATTTTATAGTTGCAGAAGAGCAAAATTGAGACGGAAGATTTTCTTGGTTTTTGTGAATATACAGGAAACCTCTATTGATCCATCAGAAGTTTTCAACAGGATTGTTTCCTCCCTCTGCGTTCTGTTGACAAAGGATGAGGTAATTATCTTTTATTCTCACTGTATATGTGTGCGCATGTGTTTAAGGTATAATTAACAACTGTATTGATGTGTTCGTACAGCTGGTGGCCACACTGCATGGTTGCTCAGTAGCTATAAATGATAAGATCAAGCAGTCAGCTGAAGGGGCTATTCAAGCCGTTGTTGAATTTGTTACAAAGAGGGGGAGTGAGCTGACTGAGATTGATATCTCGAGGTTCAAACCATAGTTTATATACCAATGTTATGTTTACTGGAGAAACTATCCTTGGTTACATCTGATGATGTGGTTAATTTTGCGCATAAGTTATGGACATATAATGTATGTGTTTACAGGACAACACAGTCATTGATCTCTGCCACTGTTCATGCAACTGATAAACACTTGCGTGTGGAAACTTTGGGTGCTGTATCCTTTTTCATGTACATTTTTAATTTGGTAAGTCTCAGTGTTGAAAGGTGTATATTTTGTCATTAACTTGTCGGAACCAACAGACTTGTTTATATTATCTGAAAAAGTGTGTGTGTGTGTGTGTGTGTGTGTGTGTTTGTGTGTTTCAAATCTCTCTCTGTATGTTCTTTTCAACTTGTTTGCCTCTGGTAGATTCATCCTTTACTGGCTAGAAAAGATATCTTCTTTGGCTGAAAACACTAGTCCAAGAACTGTTTTTGATGAAGTCCTGGCTACTGCTGGGAGGGATATAGCCACAAAGGATATATCTAGGTTACGTGGTGGATGGCCCATGCAGGATGCATTCTATGTAAGTCTGTCACACTGTCTTCATTTTCATTAAGAACACCCCTCTTAATTTATACATATTGTCCCCCCCCCCCCTCTGTTCAATCCACAATTTATTTTGTTCATAATAGTGATTAGAATGGTGGTAAAAAGGATTATCTGGAATTTGTTACAATCTATGATGCGTTGATTCAGGAAAGGGTTATTACACTGGTAGGACACTGGGATAGGTCAGTTTCTATAAAATTTAAGATACAGGATCAGCACGGTACAAACTAACATATATGTCAAAAATTATATATGCAATGTCTCAAAATATCAAAAAGTGCCTATTACCAAACTTAAAGGCAAATGCTAGTGTACAACTATTATTAGATTAGTGATCCACATTTCTCCTGGTTTAGGTAGTAAATGTCAAGAATGCCAAGGTGATTGAGAAGATGATGGAATCTTGCATGTTTGGTCATGTGAGAAAACTAATAGAGGCTTCAATGATAAACATGGATTAAATGTAACATATTCTGATTAAAGTGTGTATTAGACCTCAGAAAATACTTGGAGAAACTGTTACAAAAGACCTTGCTACAGATGATTTTACTGAAATATTTTTGATAGAAGCCAATGGTATCAATTGATTCATGTAATCGACCTAACCTAGTCAGGTAAGTCTTGGTTCTTATTGCTTAGGATTTCTGGTTCTTGCTAGAATTGAGATTGATTGCAAAAAAGGGCAATACTATTTCATTATATCTCTGTTTATGCTTCCATTCTCTCACTCTGTTACTGATTCTTCTTTCAAATACCTTTTAGGGGATGGCTGAATTTCATGTTGTCATATGTGGCCCTATTTGAAGAATATAATTAATTTATAGGAGACTTTTTTTTTCTTGCAGGCATTTTCTCAACACATGGTACTGTCAGTTTCTTTTCTAGAACATGTAATATCTGCCCTTAGTCAGACTCCTATTGTTAAGGGTGATGCGTGTAGAGTTGAGGATAGCCAGGTTGACAGTAATACAGAGAACGGCAAGCTGCAAGCTGCAATTTTTGCCCTTACTGCTTTCTTTAGGTTTGTATTACCAACCTATATTTATTGAATTTAGGATATATATATATATATATATATATATATATATATATATATATATATATAGATATAACAGCTTTACAAACCTTTCTTTGATGCAGAGGTGGGGGAAAAGTTGGAAAAAGGGCTGTTGAACAAAACTATGCTTCTGTTCTTTCTGAGCTTACACTGCAACTTGGATGCTGTCATGGTTTAGCTAACTCTGGTCAACATGAACCATTGCGGTGAGGAACTAGCATTATTCCTTGCATGTTGGCATCCGCATTTGTGCTGCACGTCAAGTATGCTTTTACGTTTAATGTGTTTCACTTATAAATAACAATTTCAAATTTAAATGTCAAAGATAATGAAATGTAGAAAATAAAGAAAAAGTATATTTCGATATGTTCAGTTAATTTTGGGTGGCTTGAGTAAAACTAGGAAGATATTCAAATCTGGAAGTAACCCATCTATGTGAATGATCATATTCTGACTTACAATCCTATTTTTTAGGACATAATATTTTAGGCATATGGTTTAGTTGTCTCTAGGGGATGAAGACACAGAGGAAACTTGTCATGAACCACCTCTTCTAAAAGCTTAGGCCAGTGGGTAAAGTTAAATGAATGGTTTTATATTTTAAATGCCTCCTCACAAAAGAGCCCTTTGGGTTTTAGCTGTTGACAATGCACAGACCGACCTATCTTGTGCTAAAATTCAACTTATTTTATTTAGAAGAATGAGGTGATAAGATTGAACTCTAAACCACTAGGTTGTGTAGATTCTGATGTGTCATGAACCATATAGTGTCAAATTGATGGTTTTATGTCTTAAGAAAACTGAATGGAATTAAAGCTGTATGAGTAAGTAAACATAAAATTTGTACACAAATTATGTTACCACACTCATATATATCTATGTGCACAACTGCACTTGTGAATCCTATGTTTGATTCCTCTTTTATCCTCTTGTGCAGGAATCTTCTAACTGCATTCCAGGCATTTTGTGAATGTGTTGGTGACCTTGAGATGGGCAAGGTAGACAAGTTTTTTAAATTGCTTCATTTTAGGGATGTGGTCTTGGAAGTGAAGCAATATGATAAACTACTACTTTATCCAGATTTTAGCCAGAGATGGGGAACTCTCTGAAAATGAGAGGTGGATTAATCTCATTGGAGACATAGCAGGCTGTATATCTATAAAGCGACCAAAGGAGGTACTATTTCAATTATATTCCTATGTAGATAGATGCACATGTTTACGTATCTAGATGCATTACATGATGAAAAGAAAAACACTGATGAGATATTGGAGATTTATGACTTTGTGCCTTTTTTATCAGTTGATAGTGTTGGAAATATAAATCAAAACCATTTCTAGAAGTTCTTTGACAACTTAAGCTTTTAGGTTGATTTAAGTTCTTGAATCATATCAGAAACCATTTTCTCTTTGACCAAGTTGTTAGGAGTTCAATCCTCACTTACTCTTTGGTACGAGGGGGAATGTATGTTGGAGATATGAATTAAAACTGTGTCTGAACCTTCTCCTATTTGATGTTTAATTTGTACTTAAATTTTTCTTATCATCTTCCTTAGGAGGATGATCTTCGCATTTCTAATCATCTTTCCTATGCAAGTTAAAAATTGACTAAAATTTTGAAGGAATAGAAAAAGTTCGTGAAACAAACCTTTCTTACCTCCAGAAGTGATTGCAGTGTTATTTTACTTTGCGAATTTATCTGGAATTTGACCACCTGTTTTATGATTAGCAGTGTTATTAACTGTTTGTTCTCCTTCTGTTTGTTGTTAGGATGTCTTATCTTCTATTCTACTTTTTTGTTAGCTTCTTATAAATTTTTTTTCTATGGAAAAAAAAAAATGAAAATTTGACGAATTTTCTTGTCATGATGAAAACATAGGTACAAAACATTTGTTTATATTTGACGAAGTCATTGGATCGACCCCTGCAATGCCAAAGGGAAGCTGCTGCTGCCGCATTGTCAGAATTCGTTCGTTATAGGTGCATATATAATGATACTTTTAATAAGTTGCCTCCTGTTGGTGCTGGAATATTTTATTAAATTGTGAATGTTTCTGCAGAAACTTTTATATATGGGAATGCTAACCTTCACCCTTTTGGTGAAGGTTGGCATCCATCACTCTATTAGTTGGAGTAAAAAGTCTACTTTGTCTCTTATATTTAACATAAAAGTGATGTCCAATTTTGTAATTAGCAACTTCATTGATTGAAAAATAGGTTCTCTCTCTATCATAGTAGTCAAACACAGATAGCGGCGCGTAGTGGCCGACCCCAAAAACGCTATAGTGGGATAGCGGATAGCGTTCCGACTGCTATTTGATAAAAATGTACATAATTATCATGTAAATTATATAACATACATAAATGTTCAAAAATAAGAAATCATTCACACTTAAAATCATTCACATCAATGATAAAAATTCATAATCCATTCCATAGTCTGAAAACATGCAGTCACCATCAATCTAACACATGAACATTAAGTTCTAAGGGCAAAAGACAAGAAAATACAGCACCATCAAGTAGTATAAGGACAACAAAATATAAAAGGCAATAACAAATTCTAATTAAACCTAAGTCTCTACTCTCTAAAACTAACAAAGCATTCTACAAATCATTCATCATCATCATCATCCTCCTCCTCCTCCTCCTCCTCCTCCTCCATATTGTTCTCTCCACCACTTTCTTCACTACTAGACTTGTAGATCTCTTCTTGTGCTTCCTCTGAGTCTTCCTTATCATCAAACTCTTCTTCCTCTTGAATATGCTCCTTCCCTCTTCTTGAACTAGAATGCTTTGATAGTTTCTTGTGCAATCTTGTAGCAAGCCTGGTGTGTCTTGGAGGCTCCTTAGCCCCAACTGCAGTAGAAACATCTCCCCAAGTCAATTCATCATCACCAAAAACAAATTCTTCTTTAGCATCTTCTGTGTTAGCACCCATTTCTCCCAGCAACCAATCATTGCTATCATCAATATCATTTAGGAGAATAGGATCAATCTCATCTTGGTTGTCAAAGCGCTCTTTAAGAGTTCGATTATACTTGATGAATACTAAGTCTTACAATTTTTGATGCTGAAGCTTGCTCCTTTTCTTAGAATGAATCTATGATATTCATATCATAAATTAGACAAAAATGTTAGTGTTAAAATCATTAAATAGAAGCATGAAACAATGCAAAGAAAAATTATTTGCATTTGCTTACATGCTCAAAAGTGCTCCAATTACGCTCATATCCCATTGAACTACAAGTTAGGCTCAACACTTTGACTGCAAATTGTTGCAAGTTAAGAGTGGATGTTCCATACTTCCTCCACCATTCAGCTATGATTCAATAATAAGGAAATCATCATTACTAAGAAGTATTATAAAACTAAATTTATCAAGAATTAAGTACATATTTCCTAATTCTTAACCGGAGCCACTGTGTTCCTTTGTTTTATTGCCCTCCTATTTTCAAATATACCACCAGCCCTCTTAAATATTTCAATATCATTTGGAACCTTTTCAGCCAAGTCTTCATCTGGAACCAATCTATCAAGAGTCTTATAAAGTCCATCCATTACTTCATGATCGCTCTCAATCTTTGTTGTATTGGGATAGTAAAACTCAGGATTCAGGAAATAGCCAGCTGCATGCAATGAATGATGAAGTTGTGAGTCCCATCTTCTATCAATAATAGCAAAAACATCGCGGTACTTGGTTTCATTATTCTTGAAGGACTTTTGAATGGCTTCCTTAGCCCTATCCATTGCTTCATAAATGTATCCCATTGCAGGCTTTTTCTCATTATCAACAAGCCTAAGGACATGCACAAGAGGTCCCATAACTTTAATAGAGTACACAACATCATTTTAAAATGTTGTGTTGAGCACAACATCGCCTGCCTTCTTCCCCTTAGGTTCTTTAGCCGTCTTTGAGCTCAACCACTCATCTGAAGTGAACATCCTTCTCAGGTTGTTCTTTTGTTTGTACAACCTTTGCAATGTAAGGAAGGTTGTAGCAAACCTTGTCACTCCATGCCTAGCCAACTCCATCTTGTTGGTAAATTTTTTCATTGTGTTCAATGCCAAAGTATGGTTGTAGATGAAGTCCACAAGACTAATGCCTCTTTATATCGCCTTCTTAACTCGAGGAAGCTTTCCAATGTCCTCCAACATTAAGTCCACACAATGTGCAGCACATGGAGCCCAAAAGAGATTATTCCTCTTAGTTTGAAGTAGTTTGCCTAAGAAGAGCCAAATTAAATAAAATTAGATAAATAGCCAAATGTTAAATGAAGTAATAGGAAATTTGAGTAATTCATAGTTTCTTACCAGCCAAGACATAATTACTTCCATTGTCAGTCACCACTTGAACAACATTTTGTTCTCCAATCTCCTTTACAAAACTACCCAATAGCTCATAGACTTTCTCCCCTGTCTTCATGTATGCAAAAGCATTAATACTCTTCAGAAACATTGTCCCAGTTGGACAATTTACTATGAAATTAATCAATGTCCTATTCTTCCTGTCCGTCCAACCATCCGGCATTATTGAACATTCATATTTCACCATTTCCTCCTCATGCTCCTTCAACATATCCTTTGTTAGCTCTAACTCCTTTTTAAGGAGTGGAACCCTCAATTCATGATAACTTGGAGCTTTTAGGTGTGGACCATAATTTCCAACAGCTTCAAGCATCAACTTAAAGCTTTTTGATCTAGCAACATTAAAAGCAATCCCATTCATATAAAAAAATCGGGCTATATATTGAATGGTTCTAGTCCTTGCTTCTTTATCACAAGCATCATTAATGTTTGTTTACTGGTGAGGCTTTCCCAATTTAATGGTAGCTTCAGAATCTTTTAAAAACATCAAATCCAAAGGACCTTTTATGTTTTTTTCCTTTCTTGGCTTGCTTAACAATAGTTGAAGGAATAGAGCTATTCCCACTTGATGTTGATGGAGGTCTTTTCCCTCTTCTAATTTTTAGAGTTCCTTCTAAATCTTCTTGTTCATCATCATCTTCTCCAATTGCACCAAAATTTGATTTCTTCTCCGCATTTTTCTTCTCAAGAGCTTCCTTGAGAAGTTGCTTAACTTCAGGTGGGACTCTTTTACAAGCTTTTGTATCTCCAATCACACCCATTTGATGTCTTTTTACTCTAGTTATTCCACCATTGGTTGTTTTGCCACAAAAATCACAAATGACACTCTTCCTATTATTGATGTCTTTTAAACTATTCCACTGCTATGCCATATCTATGTTGTCTCCAGTGGGCTTCACCAAACTAGTAGAAGAGGGAGCAACACTAGAAGCTTGAGTTGATGATATTGCCATTGCTAAACTAAACAGACCAGAAAATTGAAAAGGAAAAAAAAAAAAAAAACGAAAAATAGAAGGGAAAAATAGGGAATAGAAGAAAGAGAAAAAAAAAAAAAAAACAAAGGATGGAGGAAAGAGAGATAAAGGAAGCATAACAAAGAGATGTAAAGAAAGTAGAACAAAGATAGATAGAGGAAGAAGGAAGGAGGACAGGGACAAGCTGCTTGAGCTGAAATGGAGTCAGGTAGATGCAGCTTGGTTGCTGCCGGTCTCGAAGCCGCCGGTAACGCCACCGCATAAGTGTAAGGCTCGCCAGAGAGAAGGACTGGTTGAGAGAGGAGGCAGGACGGAGGACGAAGGTCGAAGTGGAGACAGAACGTGAAGAAAGGCCCTAACCGTCAGAGGGCAGAATGAAGAACTAGTTTGGGGGAGGGGGAAATGACCGCCCAACCCCTGCAGAACGTGGTGAATAGTCCAAAAGCAGGGTTAAAATCGTCCTTTCAGCGACGACGTGAATCGCGGCCGAGGCATCCGTGATAGCCGCCGCGACGCCAATACGTGACGCAACGTTAGCTCTGTGGCTGCCAACTGCCACTCCGCACCGCGATGGCGCTATAGCGGCGCGATTGCTCGCTATTGACTACTATGCTTTCTATGTTAATAATTACTAACATGTTACTTTTATTTTCTTAATTCCTACTAATACGCACATACTTTTCTTTTCCAATAATTATCATTACTTAGATAATTTTTGTTAACCAAATAATTTTATTTACTTAATTTCTGTATAATAAAAATTTTGGTATGATAAAATAATTTATTTTTATCTCGTTAAAAATTATAAAATTAATAAAACAATACCATGTTTATTATATTTTTAAAAAAATTTGAAAACATTAATTAAAGTTTTAATTTGGATTAACTTCATATACATGTTAACTTGTGATTTTATATCAATTAATATAAATAATTTTTTTATATTAAATAATTGATCAAATTTTATTTTTACAAAATAAAAATTTTATGATGTAAATTAATTATTAAGAGAGATAAATAATTATAAGGAGAGAAAAACAACTGTTCTATTAGTAATTATGAAGAGAGAGAAAACGTACGCCTTCATTTAATGAGATTAGTATTGTCAGTTACTAAATTAGACATCATTATCTAACTCAAAAAGAAAAGACAAATTGGACTTTTTAGGTCCAACCAAAAGAGTGAAGGATGCTAACCTTTAGCATTCGTGACTTTCAGGAAAGGATTATTGTCCGTATAGTGAGTGGGTAGTGATTGTCTATCTTTGTATGTGCATAAACAATTGCTTTTGGTTGTTGAAATGGTACACGGGTGCTATTGATTTCATATGTTAAAAAAATAATACCATTCGTGGTTCTCCTCCTAATAGTCAAAGCTTTCGATAGAGTTGGTTGTTAACATTGGTATTAACGTCTTTATTATGACCATGTGGTTGGGAGTTTTGATCCTTGTCATCCCCAATCTTCATAACTAAATTAAATTTCAGCACAAAGTAAAGTTAGCTTGTGCATTATCCACACTTTATGACCAAATGGCCCTTGTGTTAGTCGATTTTTGAAGATGTTTATCTTTTTAACTTCTAACAATTGGCTTTTGCAATTTATTGTCTTCTCCTGATAATAATAATTCACTGCTAGATATTTTCACAAGGCTGTTGAGTTGAGGTTCTTATTGTTTCCATCGTCAATTATACAGTGGTGGACTTGGTTCATGTTTGGAGCAAATGGTTGAGGTTTTATGTCGACATGTAGCTGATGAGTCCTCAACCGTTCGGCGTTTATGTTTGAGAGGTTTAGTGCAGGTCCCATCTTTCAACCTATGATATAGTGATTTTCACATTGATCAACTGTTTTTAAATGCTTGATTGCTTGCTAATTATCTGCTCTTTTTTTTTTTTTTTTTTTTTTAATGGTTGTTTTCCTATCGAAGGGAATCTGCATATACTTGCACAACTTCCTGTTCCCTTGTCATTAAAGGAAGATTCACTTTTTATTTGAAGCATGATAAGTAAAAACTGTCTATAGACTGTTTCATATCAAACAAGCCACAGCATTACTTTCATTATTGATAAGCGTATTTACTGAATGTAATGCATGCATGTGACCTGTAAATGTGTCTCCATTTGGGCGATAATTATGCTGTCAGTCAGATTTTCATTCCTAGGGAGGAGATGTCTATACTCGCCAATGCTCCCCTTTTTAAAGATTTGACTTATCCAAATATTGAATTTGCAGATACCATCCATTCATATCCTGAAGTATACAACTCAGGTCTTGGGTGTCGTATTAGCTCTGCTAGATGATTCTGATGAATCTGTACAATTAACTGCAGTTTCGTGCTTGCTGATGGTAAAGTTGTCATGTTCTGTATTTGCATTTCCATCCATTCCAAATTCAGTTATTTACTTTTGCTTTTTGGCCTGTCCCAGGTTCTTGAATCTTCACCTGATGATGCAGTTGAGCCCATTTTGCTTAATCTTTCAGTACGGCTTCGAAATCTTCAAGTGCGTCAATTCACTCTCCTAAGTACTGGTTGTTTTATGTACAAAAAATAAAAGTACTGCCTTTTTTTTTCCTTTAATATTTTTGTGGTTCTTATCGTCAATATGGCAATTCATGTGGCATTTTTCTCCTGTATATGTGCAATTAAAAAAATTTTCTCAGTCTTGTCATGTTTAGCACTTTAGCTTTAGCATGAAGCAGACTGATTGGTTTATTCTAAATATCTTTAGACTGTTTCCTGAGATAATTTTTTTTTGGGTACAAGTTTTGCCGAGATAATTCAACCTTTCAGGTTGTGCTAGTTGATCTGGTTCTAGTTTAGAAGCCAGCTGACCACTATTTGTTTTTATCAAAGTTGGGTTCTATATCTGTGTATGTCAAATTGAAACCAATCTCCTCCAATCTAATTTCTTTTTCTATAAAGAAATTAGAGAACATTTATAAATTAATCATGATTCGGAAATAATAGCCAATTTTAGATAGCTTCAACTAACTTAAATAAGAAATCATTAAAAACAGACAAGCATGAACGCAAAGATGCGAGCCAGTTCTTTTGCGGCATTTGGAGCGCTAAGCAGATATGGAATCGGGGCACTTAAGGAGGCATTTGTTGAGCAGGTATGTTGCTAACTCTGATTGTACCATCTTATTCTTCTTGTCGTTTCTTGACTCAATAAAATTCTAGGTTCCACCTGTTCAACATCAAAACCAGTATATATTTGATAGTTTCAGTAATGGATGTTGTAGGGTTTGGAACAGCAAAAGGCATTTACCATTTTTTAATAAGGAAAACTTGTTCTGTGGGGTTTTTCTGGCCTCGACATGATTTGCCATTGTTTGTATTGTGTTCCATTTTTATTTCCATACTCTATGGTGGCATAACTAGGATATAGTAATCTTTGCATGATCTGTTCATTTGGTGAGTATCAGTAGGATTAATTAACATAGTGATAATCACAGTACAAATTCGCTTAAAACATAGGTGAAAGAGGGACCAGTTAAACTTGCTGTATATCACTGCCAAGCAATGATCCTTTTCTTATCCCACGCTGAAGCCCCGAGCAAGCTTCAATGCCCGCACACTCCCCTCCTTCTTCTTCTCAAATAAACTATCAAATTTCCAATGTAGAATTTCACTGTTACATTCTCTCTAGTGCTACTAGAAGGTTTGCTCAGATCTGTTTAAATAACAGTATGAGCCTTTCTGAATTTTCAGTCTCTACTCTCTGTAATTCTAATTTAAAGCTAGTTGCTTTTTTATTCCAACAACTAGATTTGGAAAGTTAAACTTGCCAACTTCAGAACTTCGTGAAACACTTCATAAACCATCAGTGAAATTGAGAGGAGCACACAAATGAAGGAAAAGAAAGATAGTCAAGACTACAGCTTAAGACCTCTTTGAAATGGAAATAGCAAATTTCTATTTAATAAGTACATGTCTCTTCTCATATATATAACCTGTGTCATGTGTGAAAGTTTGACATATACTTGCAATATTTTCAACTAAGTTGACAAGTTTAACATGGAGCATTCTAAGGTAATATGTCTCATCATTTTGGTGAAACTTGCGATTGCATGATTGCCCAACTGATGATGATTGTCATATATTAGTTTTTCAATATGTCAGCGAGATCATTCCATGTCAATTATTGTTTTTCGAAGGTACATGCTGCTGTTCCTCGCCTGGTTTTACATCTTCATGATGAGGATATTAGTGTCCGACTGGCCTGTCGGGTAATCAGCCACTATCTTGGATTTTCTTGAACTGGAGACCAAAGAAACTTTTAATATGATTAATTATTACTTTTTGAAACATGCTGACTGACAGAATACCCTGAAACGAGTTTGTCCATTGATGGAAATTGAAGGATTGCTTGCCCTGCTGAATACACACAGTTTTCTTTCTGATCACCGGTATGCTTATACGTATCTTAAAATTGCTTAGTTTTGTTGGAACAATTTTCCAGTGAGCATATATCAAGCCTAGCTTCTTTTTGAGGTTTCAGAAGTGACTATGTGGACTTTCTCCGAGACATTGCAAAACAATTTATTCATTATCTTCCCTCCAGAGTTGATACTTATATGGCGTCAACAGTGCAGGTTCTTTTTCATCATACTAGGAATTTAAATTTCTTTTTAAAAAAAAAGTCTCATTTCTATGTTGAACCCAAGCTGTCTTATACTGCCGTACATCATAACTAATTAATTTCAATACAAGCATGCTTTTGCTATCACATGAAATCTCTCTTGATTTTGTTTACTGACTATGATTAGGATTAGGGTTACCAAGGGATACGCTCTTTTTTTTTTTCGTTTGTTGCTGCTTTATGTTGCCGAACAACCTCTTTTTCTCTTTAGATCCTATGGGTGCTTGTAGTCTTTTTCTCTTTTTCCATTTTAGTTTAAAGCGGACCTATGTTTTATATATCACGTAAACACACCTGTATGATTCCGACATGGACATTGTCTCTAAGTTCTTTGCACGATTCGTCTTTTCTTTGTGGAAGACTTTTTTTTTCGGTTTACTTCTTGGAAGGCTTATCTGCAACTGTTTTGTTTTTTCTCATCTTATCTGCATTTCTTCCTTATTTGTGACTTCAAAAATTGAGACATATTGTGCATAAAGTTCAACTAGTGAGCTTGTTCTATCAACTGTGGCTGTCCTCCATACATTTAGGACAAAACAGAGCCCATATATCTCGGAAGTAATCGGATTCATGCTCCAATTTTAGCTGGATTTTCTTTTCATGGACTTTCATTGGGAGTATTATCAAACATGAAATAATTATACAATAATAAAGCTATTAGAGACTTCAACCCAATGCTTTATGGATTATTTTTCCTTGTGTTTTAATCTATGGGCTTGAGAAATTTATCTGTGTACTTCTTGACGAGGCAGGCTTTTGATGCACCATGGCCCATAATTCAAGCAAATGCTATATACTACTGCAGCAGCATGCTATCTTTATCGGACAATCATCATATTTTAGCTGTCTACCATACACAGGTCTTTCCCATATATGTTTGCAAATTTCAGGCATTTCAGCTAAAACTGAAGTTTCACAAGATCTGTCTCTTCTTTTAGGTGTTTGGTATGCTGGTGGGGAAAATGAGTCGATCGCCTGATGCTGTTGTTAGAGCAACATGTTCTGCTGCTCTGGGCTTGTTGCTGAAATCTTCCAACTTCTGTTCATGGAAAGCAGTTCATCTTGATCGGGTAGACTCAACAAAGAGGAACCATGATCCGGAGTCTACGAACAACCAGCAAAAACCCACGGAAACATAATTTAGACTACTAGACTCATGAGTTGGCCACGAGCTTGAAGCAATGCTTTCTAGAAGTGGTTGAATGAATTGGGTTGCCATTCTGCTTATTTGCAGGGTTCATATGAAAGTCCTTTATCTGGCTATGGGTAGATCCCATTCTCGTTCATAAATGTACAGTCTTTCTTTGGTTCTAGAAATCAACTTTTTATTTTATCCATCTTTTTTTCCCGTCTCTTGTTGTAAAGTTTGAACAGGACCTTCTTTCTTTCTTTCTTCCCCTCTTTTTTCCCCCTTTTCTTTTTAATTTAATGTACATTAGTTAGCTATCGTTGTGATTGTGTGCATATTGTTGTACATTAATTACATTTTCACGTAACTGATACATTACGTTTGAGGTTCTATACTTTTCATTGATTTTTTTAATTCCTCATTATTTCTTTGTTTAATTTTTCATTTAGAATCTTGAAAATTGATAGTATACAAATAGATTTACAAGGTATTTGAATTTAATATAATAATTAAAATATGAAAGTATTGTTGTCCAAAGTAGTCGTGATCCGGTGTTATGCGTATTCCTAAAAGCAGCAGTATGGTTAGTTTTTTCTTTTGACGGTATTATGTGATTTGTGTTTATGTTTTATACTCTTAAGGTGTATAGAAAATGTTTATATCTTATTCTCTTACCCTAGCTAAAACATGTATATCACAGAAAAATTAATTCATCACATTATATAATTGATTATTCTACAATTAATTTATTAACTTGGAATAGAAGTATATTGTAATTTAGATATCGAATTGCTCCACTTAAGAGATTAGTTTTTGAACTCATTCATATGTAGTTAATCATAAAGCTTATAGCACTTTAATGCTTTGGGTATCTGTAATTTTCAAGTAGGTTTAACACGTGGCATGAGATTTTGTATATTTAAGAACATTGTTAATATATCACAATTCTTAAACTTTTTTACACTATTTATCTTGAGAAAAAAAAAAAAAAAAAGAAGAGAATATGTTCGAAACGTGTATTTTTTTTCAAATGTGTATAAACTACTACTAGGGAACGGGTATGTTTGTTATTTCATTTTTTTTCGAGAAAAAAAGAGTGATATACGAGTAGTGTAAAAGAAATAATATGTAAATAAGCATGAATAAATTCACTGATTGAACTATAAGTGCATGAGTCATCTTAGAGATTAAATGCCTGCCTACTCAGCCCTATCGAATAAATATTTTATGTTTTATTCTTTTTAGGTTATTTGTAACTGTGCAGCTGGGTTTGAACTCGCAACTCTATTCAGTTGACTCCAGTACGACTAAGCATTTCCATCACGTGCGATGCTCATCCCGCAAAGTAAAAATAATATTCTCCTGCTGAAGAAAAAATCTTGTATGATATAAATCTATTTTAAATACATTCACATTGAGCCAATACATTGAGCCAACCCGTTGGCTCATGTAGTTTTTTGCTTATATGCCATTATGATTTAGGTTTGGTTTATAGATTTTTTTATTGATAGATAATTTATAAATATTTGATAAATTTAAAGATATGTTTTAATTATAAATTGGGATGAGTCTTTCTTTTAACATAATTTTTTAAATAAAAAAATATATTTACAAAGATGAATCCCACTCTATAGGTGGGGAGAAAGACTGAGTTAAGTATCACTTTGGTCTCTAAAATTGTAGGCGTACTTTACTTTAGTGCCTGAAATTTAAAAATTAACCTTTTAGTCCCTAAAGTTGCATTTCGTCAATTAATTTAATCCATATCTAGCCAATCATTAATCAACTATTATTGTTTTACTAATGTATTACATTAAGTGACATGTCAGCATACCACATGGCAGGAATTTTGACATGTCATGTAACATGGCATGTTGACATAGTATCAATTTTAAATTAGTTCAAGTTAACACTTGAAATTTCTAAAATATGTTAAAATAGTCTCTAAAATTTTTTAAAATGTGTAAAAAAAGTCCAAAATTTCTAAATTTCTTTTCTTCTTCTTCATAAACTCTAAATCTTTAATCTTCCTTAAACACACTAATTTTTCTCTCATTTTCACATCCTACTAGGTTAGATCCTTCTCACATAGAATAATAAAAAGAAAATATATAAAAATAAAATAATAAAATATAATAAATATTTTTAATATAACTCATTCTAGTTCAAGATCAAAAAATACTTTTAGACTTAGCGAGTACTTATGAATAATCCATCATCAAAGAAATCTAAAAATCAAACTTAATCGAAAGATCAACTAAATGAACTAACCCCGTGTGTTTGTTAAGACAATTTCATTCCTAATAAATGGAATTTGCTCATTTTTATTTACGCAATAGCTGTACTTTCAAAATTTAGATTGCACACAAACCATTAATAATAACCTCTCAGTAGCCAATAGAATGATTTTAATTAAGAAACCTTTTAGTATTGATGGCCTTTACATCCCTTTGGCTCATTTTCCAACTTGATATAATATTTGTTAGGTCTAATTGTCTAAAAATATTTTAGAAGAAAAATTTTGAATTTTAATATGAAAATTCAGAAGGCTTGATTCTACAAGGAGTAGGATCCTAAGGAAGTCCTCAAGTTGAGAAACTTGACAATTTCTACTGTTCAACATAATTGTGTACTTGTCCATGTTCATGTTGCTACTTTCAATCCGATTGATTTCAAAAGGCATCAACGCGACGCTCTATATTTCTATTTGGGTTTCCTGTAAGAATGAAACATAATTCATTACAAAAGATAATTTATATGTCTCAACATCTAGGTAACCATTTGCTATATTACAAACACATCATAAACGAGTAACATCATTATAAAGATGGTCATTGTAATTAATAGAAACCATTTTATTGGCTACTAAGAGGTTCTTAATTAAAATCATTCTATTAGCTATTGAGAAATAGTGAATTATCGTTTGTGTGTAACCTAACTTTCGAAATTATAGCTAGTGCATAAATAAAAATAAGCAAGTTCCATTTATTATGAATGAAACTGTCTTAACAAATATATGAGGTTAGTTCACTTAATTGGTTTTTTGATTAAGTGTGATTTTTAGATTTAATTGATTATGAGTTATTCATAAGTATGTCTATACATACTCGTTAAGTTTAGTGGCATTTCTTGATCTTAAACTAGGATGACCTACATTAAAATCATTTATTGTATTTCATTATTTCATTTTCATATATTCCTCTTCCTATTATTTTACGTGGAGAGGATTTAGTTTAGGTAAGATGTGAAAAAAGAAGAGAAATTAGTGGATTTAAGAAAGATTCAAAATTTAGAATTTGTGAAGATTTAAAAATTAGTTCAAATTAAAAATTTAGAAATTTCGGAAATTAATTTGAACTAATATAAAATAGATGTTACGTCAGCATGCCATATGGCATGACATGTTAGAGTTACCGCCACGTGGCATGCCACGTTAGAAGTCATGTTATGTGGCATGTTGATGTGTCACTTAATATGACACATCAGTAAAATAGTAATAGTTGACTAGTTAAAAACTAAACTGACTGACCGAATGCAACTTTGACTTTACAACAAGTTGGCTTATCTAGTCTTTCACTCATGCATCATTATAATTTGGATCTGATTCATAGAATTTTTTATTGGTGGGCAATCTAGAAATATCGATGTAAACACTTAATGAGTTCAAAGATATGCCTTAATCATAAATTGGGGGCAAATCTTCCTGTCAATATAAATTTTTTAACTAAAACAAATACATTTACATAGATGAATCTTACTCTATAGATAGGGAGAAAGACTAATCTTGACTAAAGAAATTTCCCACCTCAGACATATAAAAGAATCTTTTCTGCAGTAGGTACGCATTTATTAATTGAAAAAAACGGTTGACTTTATAATTATTATATAATGATTAGATGGTATTATAAATTTTTTTTGTAATAAAAATATTTCAAAATTATTATTTTTTTTTTTTATAAAAAATAACAATCTCCATAAGGTTATGTTATCAGTATGAAACGTTAAACAACTTTTTGGTATTAAAATGCAGTCAATTCACCATTGAAAAGGCTTTTTTTTTTTTTTTTTTAACACGCTTAAGTCCTAAGATTGTAGGCCAGTTTTAATGTAGAGAGAAGCAATAAATCAAATAATTAAGAAAGAATGAGAATTTGATTTTTGCTTTTGGTAAGGAAGAGAGACGATAAATTCAATTTGATTGCACAAGTTAAAAATTATAAAATAATGAAAAAATAATAGAAGAATCAGTTAAGGAAAAATTGAAATCTTCTATAAAAATGTTAACTTTTTAATAAATAACTATAAACATGTAAATGACATAAAAATTTAAAACAACAATAAAATGATAATTTTTTTTATAATTATAAAAAAATCATCAGAAAATATTACATTTTGTAATTATTAATAAACAACAGAAACATATTTTTTAATATTTTAATTTTTATAACTATTTATTATATATCTTGATGTGAAATATTTTTACGTAAATATCTATTGATTATTTAAATGCATTATATAAAAATAGCAGATTTTACCTAATTAGTGAAAATTTTCAACAAAAACATTTTATATTAGTCAATTATTTATTGAAAATGTAAATACTTTCTAATGAAATTTCTATTTTTATTTTTTTGAAAAATTGTTATTTTTATCAGTATTTTTATTTTTATTTTATCTACATTTTTATAAATATTTATTACAATCTTTTATGTGAAAATATTTGCGTTCCTACTAATATTTATATCAATATTTTCACATCAAATATATAACAAATAACCAAATAAATGTCTTTATTAATTAAATTTTTAAAAAATTATAAAAATTGATTTATTATTATTATTATTATTATTAATTTTTATGATATTTACGTTATTATAAATGTTTTTTAACCATTTTAATCTAAGATATTTATGTTTTTTATAGTTTTTTAAAAATGTTAATATTTTTATTTAATTTTTAATTTTTATTTTACTAACTCTTCTATTATTTTTTTTCATTAGTTTATAATTTTTAGCTTATATAATTAAACTATCTCTCTTTCTTAATTAGTTTTTTAATTTATTGTTTCTCTCTTCATTAAAATTTTAATTTATTTTTCTCTTTTTACATTAAATTGTATTATTTTGAACCATTAAATTTTAATAATTTAAATGGTGAGGATTAGGAGTATGTCTTTAAACTTATACCTTAAGTAAATGGATCCTAATCCAATATTAATAATTAATTAAAAAATTAAGAGAATAAATTATTGTACATGTTTGATTTGTTCTGCAATTGTATTTTATAAAATTTTAAGTCTGTAGCTCTTTTCATTGTACACTTTACCCTATACTTATGTACACTATGCACCTTTGAAAAGAATAAGGGTGCATTTGGATAAGATTTTTTTGTCCCAAAAATTATTTTTTTATTAAAAAAATTACTTTTGACATATTTAAATAAATTATTAAAAATAATCAGAATCTCAAAAAAATTTATTTTAATTTTTTTTGTAAAATCTGAATAGAATAGTTTTATAAAAAAAATTAATTTTTAAAATTTTTAATTATATATAAAATTTTATTTTTAAAATCACTTTTTTTAAAATATAAAATACATGCATCCTAATTCTTTTTCAGCGTCTTCCCAGCCTTTTTATTTTCTTAGGAAAAAATATGTTTGGCCGGATAAAATACACACAACCAAACTTGAGGAATTCTCTCGCCAAAAAAAAACTTTAGGAATTCTGCATACCAGAGAAAAGGTGGAGGGAATGAGAATTTGCCACGCATGTTTTTGTCGAGACAGTTCCTTGCCTGGAGAAAACTGTCCCAGCGTATCTTTTTTCGGTGCACATATCCAGAAGCAACGAGCAATCTAGCAAAACATGTGACATGTCAGATCTTTTTCTTTCTGTGGTGAACTTAGAGCTGAGTCTAATCACGTCACTTCTGTTTCTTTGTTTGTATGCGTCTCGGCACAGAAAATTTGTGATGCAGAAAGCCTGTTGTTAGGTCCACAGGATTCTAGTCCCATCATCCATGCACCACAAGCACTAAAATCCAGTGCAACATTGCATATGCTCTTACATCACCCCCAAATAATAGCTCATTTGGATATATTTTAAAAAGATTAAAAAAATTTTTATTAGTATAAAAATAAAAAATATATAATAATTAATATATTTGATTTAGTAAAGACTTATTTTAAATATATTTTTAGAACTTTTAGAATTTTAAAATTTTTTTTGAGAAAAGTATTATTGATATTATTTTTTATTTTAAAAAAAGGTCATTTAAGAATAAATTTTAGTATTATTCTCAAATCAATAATTAAAATTAATTTTATTTTATTTTATTAAAATAAAATTTATTTTTTTAAATTTATTTTTGATATATTTAAACTAAATAAAAATTATTTTTTAAAAATAATTCTTCTAAAAATAATTCTTTTAAATTTTTTTTCAAAAAATAATTCTTTAAAAAATTAAACCAAATATACCCTAAAAAATTGGAGAGCTCATAAACTATGGTAGCGATTAGTATGGATCAAGGGTGTGTTTATTTGTGAATTTTTTTATAAAAAAATTATTTTTTATTAAAAATTAGCTTTTACATATTTGCACAATTTTTTAAACATAATTAAAATTTCAAAAAAAATATATTTTCAATTTTTTTATAGCAACTAAAATAACTTATGAAAAAAATTAACTTTTAATTTTTTCAACTATATATAAAATTTAAATTTTATAATAATTTTTTTCAAAAATTAAAACAAACGCAACTTAATTTATTAGGATTGCTGGCAATATTTGATTAAATTATTTGGACTCATAATATTATCTTGTTTAAGTGGGTAATATTGCTCATAATTTAGATTTTTAAGATAATATGAATTGTCTCAAAGGAGGTCGCTATGTAGATTATTATTAACGTGGCAATATTTCTATTATTATTGTTATTATTTTTATTTAAAAAATTAATTATTATTAATTAATAATTATTATAATTAGTTATTTATTATTTATTATTAAAAATTAATATCATTATTAATTGTTAATTATTAATTAATATAATTATTGTTATTATTAATTAATAATATTTATTAATAATATTAATTATTGTCATAATAATAATAATTAAATATTTATTCTTATTATTATTATTATATATATATATTTCCTAATAATTTTTTTGATATATGAAACAGAATAATATGAATTATTAGTTATATTATTTATATATATCAAATATTATATTTTAATATTATCAAAAATTTAAAAAGTAATAATCTTTTTAAATGATCACCTACATCGCTAATAATTTTGGTGGACAATATGCCAGATACCACCTAACTTCTTTTTGTATATATAAAGATAGGGAAATGCATACTGCAAATGCAACCTCACACTGCACCAAGTACCAACATATAGCACAACTATAGTCATTTGCTTCTTTGCAAATTGTAGAAGCTAGCCAGTTACAGCCATGGTTTTCCAAACAAACCAACCTCACTTCATCTTGTTTCCTTTAATGGCTCAAGGCCACATCATCCCTATGATGGACATTGCAAGGCTCTTGGCACAGCGTGGTGTGATTGTCACCATATTCACCACACCAAAAAATGCATCACGCTTCAGTTCAGTTCTTTCTCGCGCTGTCTCTTCTGGCCTTCAAATCCGGCTAGTACAACTCCCATTTCCATCAAAAGAAGTAGGACTACCTGAAGGGTGTGAGAATTTTGACATGTTAACCTCAACAGATAAGACATACAAAATCTTCCATGCAATCACCATGCTTCAAAAACCAGCAGTAGAATTGTTTGACGCACTGACACCAAAACCAAGTTGCATAATCTCTGACTTCTGCTTTCCTTGGACTGCTCAACTTGCTGAAAAGTATCACATCCCAAGGATTGCTTTCCACGGGTTTTGCTGCTTCTGCCTCCATTGCTTGCACAGGATAAGTACTTCAAAGGTTGCTGAGAACATCACTTCAGAGTCAGAATACTTCACTGTGCCTGGCATACCTGACCAAATTCAGGTCACCAAGGGTCAGATTCCGGCACCAATGACAGATGAACTGAAGGACTTTGGGGAGAAGATGCTTGATGCTGAAATAAGGTCATATGGTGTGATCATAAACACTTTTGAAGAGTTGGAGCAAGCATATGTCAAGGATTACAAGAAGGAGAGAAATGATAAGGTTTGGTGTCTTGGCCCAGTTTCACTATGCAACAAAGATGACTTGGACAAGGCTGAGAGAGGCAACAAGCCCTCAATTAATGAACACCACTGCTTGAAGTGGTTAGATTTGCAGCAACCGAAGTCTGTAGTCTACGCATGTCTTGGAAGCTTATGCAATTTGATCCCTTCACAACTTATAGAGTTGGCCTTGGCCTTGGAAGCAACAAGTAGGCCATTTATATGGGTTATTAGGGAAGGGAATCAGTTTGAAGAGTTGGAGAAATGGATCAGTGAAGAAGGGTTTGAAGAAAGGACCAAGGGGAGAGGCCTTATAATTCGAGGTTGGGCTCCACAAGTACTAATATTATCACACCCGGCCATTGGAGGATTCTTGACACATTGTGGTTGGAACTCAACGCTTGAAGGGATAAGTGCTGGTGTGCCGATGCTTACATGGCCATTATTTGCAGATCAGTTCTTGAATGAGAAACTTGTTGTTCAGGTGTTGAGGGTTGGTGTGAGCCTTGGGATAGAGGTTCCAATGAAGCGGGGAGAGGAAGAGAAGGTAGGTGTGTTGGTGAAGAAGGAAGATATTAAGAAGGCAATATGCATGGCGATGGATGAAGGAGAAGAAAGTAAAGAGAGAAGAAAAAGGGCCAGTGAACTCAGTGAGATGGCAAAGAGAGCAGTTGAAAAAGGGGGATCTTCTTATCATAATATGACTTTGCTTATCCAAGACATCATGCAACAAGTAAGTGGTGAGGATTTAGAGTTGATGCCTAAGGAGATTCAATTAACATGTTGCGCTTGATGGTCCTTGTCCAGTCAAATACAATAATGTTGCATGTCCTTGTGCTGTCATATTCTTTTACTAGTAATATTATTTATACTTGTTTTTAAGGCTTATTGTAGATACGCAATAAAAGAGAAAGATACAGGATGATAGGCCTACTACTTTTTCTTTTCTAATACTCATCATCTTATATTTTTCTTTCATATTGTATATCTATAATAAGTCTAGAAAATAAGTACAAATAATAAATAATATTTTTCTTCTTTCACTTATTCGGTTACTATATATTAGTGTTCTAAATTGTGTATCACATCCCATGATGCGATTACAATATAGCGGATGTGGCAGTCGCCACATAGCATCAGACCGCAACTGCATGGTGAATGCAAATCACAAGAAAAATTGCAACATAAAATATACTGGGAAGAGACTAATGAGAGGGTGGCGTTTAGAGAAATTGGAAATAGGAAAAAGGGGAAGGGCAAGGGAAAGGAGGAGTGGGTGGGCTGATAACAAAAGTTGGTAGAGGGAGTGTGCTCTGGTGAAGGCCATGAAGGGTGGGGTTGCTGGTCGCATATGGGTATGATGAGTAAGGGGCAAGGGGCAAAGGGCGATGGGTGAGGGGCGACGGGTGGGTGGGTGGGTTTCTGTGTTGCTGTGTTTAGTGTCTTGTGTGGGATGGGCAAAGAGTGTAAAACAAGAAGGGGCTAATGGAGGATAGCTAGTCGCATTTCATTTCTTTCTTTTTTTTTTTTAATTTTTTTCCTCCAAGTGCAGTGGGACACTGGTCCCTTTGCTGGGGGGACGGGGAGGGTTTGTTTGCTTTTGTCATTTGGGGTGGGTTTAAGTGTTTTTTTTAAAAAAAAACAATACATGTTTTGAGCTTCTCTTAAAAAAATTGGATTTTAAGTTTTTCTTTTTAAAGTGGGTGTGAGTGGTTTTTTTTTTTTCAAATTTTAGTAGCCATTGAGTTTTTTATTTTTTAAGGTTTACATGCGTGTAGTATTAAAAAAGCAAAAGACAATTATATTGTGATTAAAATTATTTTTTCAAAAAATTGAAATATGTAAATTTAAAAATACATATATAATAATTTTATTTTAAAAATATAATTAAATTATTTTGCTTTATTTTTTAGCTTTAAGTGATATTTTTAGTTAATTATATTTATATATAAAGAAAAATATTGATTCTCTTAAAATCTTAAAATATTAATTATGATTTATTTTTATATTTTCTTTTGTAATAAAGTCATATCTCTAAATTGGTGATTTGTCTAATTGATTGAACAATTAGCTACTTGATCATAATTATAGTAACTTGTATTCCTGTTATAAATTCTAACTTTATTGTATCATTCTAAAAATATGAGAAGTTTGTATTTGAATATGTTAGATACACAAATTT
Source organism: Pterocarpus santalinus (assembly GCA_031439595.1). Classification (NCBI taxonomy): domain Eukaryota; kingdom Viridiplantae; phylum Streptophyta; class Magnoliopsida; order Fabales; family Fabaceae; genus Pterocarpus; species Pterocarpus santalinus. Next base: position 70,330,249 of record CM062532.1, read on the forward strand.
ATACCAAATATAGTGGAAACTTGTTTTTTCAGTGATACAATTGTCGTACTTATTTTATTTTTATATTTTGTGCAACAATAAAAAAAAAAAAAAGTTTCACGCCGTAACCGCGTTTGCGACAGTAACCGCAATTTAGAATAGTGCTACATATGGCACATGTTAACTGTAACAGTTGGACCCATACTGCAAGCATGAAATGTTTTCTTTTGTGAATCATAATTTGAAGATGTGTTGCTTAAAATACGTCTACATATCACAGCATTAGAGAATGAATGTTATTTTAAACTATCTTATTAAATAGGCATTTGGAGGCGCAATCCGAATGGTATGACCTATAGCCTCTACGTTAGTGCACCATGGAGGAATGGAATCGCATGTTTGATTCCAAGGGACAGAGCCCCTTGTCCCTCCCCGGTGAAGGAGTATGTGCGTTGACCAAAAAAAAAAAAATTCAATGGGGGATATTGTCTTTATCAGCGAATGGGATGGCATATCATTGTATGAACTCCTTTTGTTTAACAGTTATAGTTCTATTTCGTCTTACAGTTATAACAAATGGAAATAGAACATATGATTAGGTGTGTAGAAAATAAAGTGACAAAATTAGTAGTAACAAAAATGTATGTCCTACGTGCAGAGCACGGGTCCTGTATTAAAAACAAAAAAGATAAGCGTGCCATGCAAGAAAGAGACTCAGAAATGCCAAAGTCACATGTAACGCTTGTAATTGCTAGTCAATTGCTACTAAAAAAAGCATAAAAAAAGCAAGCTTTTCCAAATACGTGCACTTGAAACGCCTAATACAAACAAATAAGAGTGGCAAGCAAGGAAAAAAGAAAACGTGGTCAGCAAGTAAGACGCCAAAAAGGATATGTGGGCGTTTATAAGTAAACAAGAAGTCGAGTTGAATTCATTGTACCAAATCCTGCCACACCCAAAATGGCTTCCCTAGAACCTCATCAGCTCCACTTCGTTGTGTTTCCATTAATGGCCCAAGGCCACATGATCCCCATGATGGATATTGTAAAACTCTTGTTGCAGCACAATGTTATTGTCACAGTAGTCACAACACCTCGTAATGCAGCACGTTTCACATCAACCTTTGCTCGTTACATTGAATCTGGGTATCAAATCAGATTAGTTCAAGTTCCATTCCCATCTAAAGAGGCCGGTTTACCAGATGGCTGTGAGAACATGGACATGCTACCTTCGATGTCCAGGGCCTTGAGTTTCTTAAATGCAACAAAATTTCTACGGCAACCAGTGGAAAAACTACTTGAAGATTTGACACCTCCACCAAGCTGCATCATCTCAGATATGTGTTTGTCATACACAAGGCACATCTCTATCAAATTCAACATTCCCAGGATTTCTTTTGGCGGAGTAAGCAACTTCTTTCTATTTTGTCAGCATTGTTTACATGTCTATAATGTCAGGGAGAGGGAGAGCAAAACTGCTGAATCGGAGTACTTTGTTTTGCCTGGTGTCCCAGACAGAATTGAATTTACCAAAGGCCAGGTACTATCAGCCATAGATGAAAGCTGGAAAGAGTTTAACGATGAAATGCTTGCAGCTGAAATGGTTACTTATGGGGTAATCATGAATTCTTTTGAAGAGTTGGAGCCAGCATATGCAAGGGAGTACAAGAAGGTCAGAAACGATAAAGTGTGGTGTATTGGCCCAGTATCACTAAGTAACAAGGATCACTTGGATAAGGCTCAAAGAGGGAACAACGCCACAATTGATGAGTGGAAGCACCTAAAGTGGCTTGACTCTCAGAAGCCAGGGACTGTAATCTATGCGTGCCTTGGAAGTGTAAGCAATTTACTGCCCCAGCAGTTGATAGAGCTTGGTTTAGCCTTAGAAGCATCACAAAGACCCTTCATTTGGGTTATCAGGGAAGGAAGCCAGTTAGAAGCATTGGAAAAGTGGATTAAGGAAGATGGGTTCGAAGAAAGAACCAATGCTCGAGGCCTTATAATTCGAGGTTGGGCTCCACAGTTGCTAATATTTTCACACCCTGCAATTGGAGGGTTCATAACACACAGTGGCTGGAACTCTACCTTAGAAGCAATATGTGCTGGTGTGCCAATGGTTACATGGCCACAATTTGGGGATCAATTCTTGAATGAGAAACTAGTTGTGCAAATATTAAAAGTTGGAGTAAAGGTTGGAGTGGAGATTCCAGTTTTATGGGGCAAGGAAGAGGAAACTGGTGTGTTGGTGAAGAAGGAAGATATCGAAAGGGCAATAGAGAAGTTAATGGATGAGACGACCGAAAGTGAAGAAAGAAGAAAAAGGGCTAGAGAGCTTGCAGAGATGGCTAAAAAATCTGTAGAAGAAGGTGGATCCTCTCACTCTAACGTGATCTTGCTTATCCAAGATATCATGAAAAAAACAAAGGGAGATATATCATATCATAGTTTGCCAAAAATTCAGTTAAACGTAAACTAGAAGTCCTCGCCAACGGCGTGTCATGTGTTTGCAAGCATATCTTCGTATAAGAGAGTCCTTAATCTCTCTATGCCTCTTCCAAATTTGTTTAGAATAAATTGCGCAAGTTTGTAGGCAATATTTTTGTGTTGGTACTAGAGTACATGTAATCTATCATTGCTTTCATGTTTCAGCATCCGCAAGTTGATTGAATCTATAATAAAACTCAGTGTGATCAACAGGATGTAATTCGGTTTGCACACAGAAAATGTCATTTTCATTTTAGCTATCAACGAATGGCTTATAATTGGTTTGGTCAATCAAAGAGTGTTGGCTCCTCTTTGCCGTGAAGTTGTATCACAAACTAACATTTCCATGTAAGAGAGAGAGAGAGAGAGAGAGAGAGAAGAAGAAGATAAAGAAGAAGAAGAAGAGGAGGAGGAGGAGGAGGAGGAAAGTGGGGGGAGAATGGGGGAGGGGGGACACACAAATTTAATATGACCGCATAGTAGAGTTTTGATTTGACTTTAGCATGGAAGTTGTATTAAAGACAAACTCTTCTTTGAAACTGGATAAAACAGACATGCTATATTTTAAAAAAATAAATTTTTTGGCGGTTTGAATGTAGAAATTGAAAGTTTATGAACTCATAGAGTACTATATTTAATTTACTATTAAATAATATAATTACACATGTCGTATGATTAAACTTTTAAAATATTAAATAATAAAACTTAAATTTAATTCAATTATTATTAGATATATTACTAGTATCATGATCAAGTTAAAGTTATGTCTATATAAATTAAAATAATTGTTACAATATTAAATGGGTTTTTATTAATTTTTTTTACAAAATGTACCGTTAAATTAAAAGTTTATATTTTGTAGATTATATATTTATAATTTTATATTATATAAAATTATACAATAATTTTTAATATATATATGCTCAATTTTTTTAAAATTTGACATAAATAATCTATGCAATAAATAATTAGAATTTAATAATTGAATTAATAAAAATTAATTAAATTTATAAAAAAATATTAAATTATACAAATATGTTAAATCTTATACGAGTATAACTTAAACCCTGACCCATATTTTACTATTGAAGCGTAAGTTTCTTTGTTTTTTTTTTTTTTTTTTATTTTTTACGAAGAAGCGTAAGTTTCGTTTACATGGGTATTTATTATTTTTTATTTTAATTATCTTTAATATAATAATTGGAATGATACACACATATTTAATAAGTGTAAGAGATTTTTTTGTTAGTATAATAAAGTATCAAGAGATTATCTCCCCCTGCAAAACACGTACAAACTTCTTCTATAAAGACAAAGACAAATGGGGTCACATGTTCTGTTTGCATCTCAGCGCCAGCTATGCTAAGAAAAAGACACACAGCTAATATTTTATTTATTTATTTATTTTTGGGGCAAATAACATACAGCTAGTATCCGGGCTGTCAAGTCATGTGGACTTGTGTAGAATACTGAAAAAACCAACCAAGAGCGGCAATCAAGAAAGAGACAGATGAAAGGTGTCTGCGAATGCCAGAATCAATCGGTGAAGTTTACAATAATTCAGTAAAAAAATTGGATATTGATGATCCAAGATTTTGTAATTATTCAAATATGAAAAAAAGTTAATTCAACGGTTTAGATATATATGATGAAGAAATCTTACGTAATAATATATAATAGAAGAGTATGGATAAGCCACCGATTAATAGATAAATATATTAAAAAATAAAAATAACTATATTTTTGGAATGATCAAAATGGACAACGGCCTTGTTGCTGTGTGATGAAGGTGAATAACTAGCATGAGTTTTTCTGTGTTAACAGGACAGAGCACAAGTTCTTGATTGTTTATTTTTTTTTTTTCATACAATATGCATGAGTCAAGTGAATTTATTCAACTGTGAATATAAAGATTTTAAATATTACTATAACTATGAAAAAAATACTAATTTATTGAATATAAATGTTTTAAAAATTACTGTAACTAAATATTAATGTATTGGATATATAAGGATATATAAGATTTGATAACTGTGTAATATGTGAGCAAATGAAGGAAAAAATGGCTCTATGACACTATTAATATAATCATGAGTTGAGTTAATTTATTTAACTATTACTATTAATAATTTAAATGTTACTATAAATAAATGTTAACTTATCCGATATATAATATTTTATTATTTTATAAGATCTAAGTCAATTATAAACCCTAAGTGGATGAAGGGAAATTTTTTTATAAATTTATGCAAATTTTAGTCATGGCTATAGGCCACTATTTTTGTAAATGATTCTGTAAAGCTACAAAACAAATTTTACTGATTTTATGAAGGAAAAATAACTTGACCCTACGGTAGTTTAAAAAAAAATCACGATAAATGTGTGTTAATTTATAAATAAGAAAAAAATAAATATTATATTATTGGCGCCTTCTTTGCTCAAATTTATTTACCAGCAAAATCATATTATTCAATTCTATATAACATTAAAAGTTTAGGAAACACTTAAATATAAAAATATACTCGCATTGGGGAACAGTTAATGATAAAAATTGTACAATGAAATTAATGTGGTTGAAAATTGTGATGAATTCAATTTTAGCATTAAAGCAAATAATTTGATTAATTTTAATGTATTATCAATATAAAAAAAAGTTATATAGATATATAATCTTGTATTATCACATCAACTAAAATATTTTACTCAATCACCTACTACGTTAAAAATCTTATAAATAGAAGCATGTAATTGAACGACAACATAAAACTTTTTTTTATATTGATATTATATCAAAATTAATCTCTAAAATAAAAGGCTTTTATACTTTTGCTAAAATAATATGGATAAAATAGTTGATTAGTGTTAATATGGCAAATGATGAGAATTGTATAATTGGATTAACGTGGATGAGACCATATAATAGTTGATTAGTGTTAATATTAGTAATGAATTAATGTTAGTTAATGTGGTAAATGTAAGGCATGTGACAGCTACTTTATACGTAGAAATAAGAGAGGGAGAAAAATAAAAGAGCTTTTATATATTAAAGTTTAATTAAGTCGAATTTTATATTTAAAAATTTGATTTAGTTATGCATCATATATAATTATTTTTATTATGTATGCTTAAATTTATATTAAATATTCTTTATTATCACTTGTATATTTTACTAATGAAATATTATTTATATATTTTTATCGTAGTTTGAATAGGTACTTTTATGTTAAATATTATTTTTCAAAAATATTTATTTATTATTAAATATTTTTATTAAGAAATATTAATTTTATTTATATGTTTTTATTCATTGTTTTTTATTTATTTAATATATTTTTATTTCACTCAAATATATAAACAAACAAACAATGAAATATTTCTTATATATGAAAAGTTAATCATGTCTAATCTTGTCTCCCTATACTTGATTAAATTATCTGTTATTTTGATGTATAAGAGAATTATAATAAACAAGTTTATATAAGATATTGACTACACCAAACAATTGATAGTTATAATATATAAAGTTTACCATATCATATTTAATATGACATACTAGATACGTCTTATAAAACAAAATTGTAATTTTAAATAATATAAATAATAGGAAAAAAAATATTTAGTTGATGTGTTTGACATGTTTTAGAGAAATATTTTTTATACCACTGGAGTAGGTAGACACTTTGAATATTTAGAGATAGAAAAAAGAAAAAAATTATAAAAGAAAGTGAAAAGAGTAAATGATCGATAGAGAAAGAAAAAACTGAAAAAGAATATTGGAGTGTTAGAGTTTTGAGTATATATATAGATAATATAACCCTATCATATAAGTTGATCATCGTAATTTTATTATGCATCAAAGTGATAGAAATCTTAATTAAGACTAAGGAGGTAAGATTAGAATTGATTAATTTTTTATGTAGAAGAATTCATTTAATCTTTTAATATTGCAATCAGTTTTTTCACGGTAATAGACTAAATCAACATAGCATGGTGTAAGTTTGTAATAAAATATTAGCTGTAAGGGTGAAATTATCTTTATATATTTATCTTAAAAGTATTCTTTTCTTCTTAGACAAACAAGTTTCGATATTCAATCATGCCAACTTTGTAATATTCCATTTAAGATTGGATTTTTTTTATATTTTTAATGAAAAAAATTATGATAATTGGACAAAAATTAGATCATCTATATCCAATTTTTGAATGGATAATTGTAAACGTCACCCAATCAATATATCAAGGCTTCGGTCTTTTTCAATAGAGAAATGACATGTGAATGTGTGAATAGCGACCCACAAACGGATCCATTCACGTAAAACGTAGGAGAAACGTAAAAAGAGGAATTTAAGGTGGTTTATCACATATAAAATCTGTGGTGGACTAGTGAATTTTTCTCCTGCTTTGTGCGGATGTATTGTCTGTGCGTCGCTATTCGCACGTTCATATATCATTTTTCCTGTCGATATTAACATTAGCGAATTGATTGTTACTATACTTATTTGTCAATTTTTTTTACATTTTGATTTAATTAAAATAAAATAAATACAATTTTAAAATCTAAAATAAATTATAATTATACTATAAAATTCCAAAATATTCTAAATAATTATAATTAAAATATAAAAGTATTTAAATAATTAAATTCATCTTTCAATTTTCACTCAAATAATTAATAAAAAGTATTTATTATTTTTCAAAATTTTTTAAATGAGTAATTATAGATAAAAATTATATTTTAATAAATATCAAAGTAAATGCTCAAATGAGTCATTGAAAAAAATACAAGATATCAAATTAGCCATTCAAAGGTTCTTTACATTAATTTGGTTCGTTATACATAGTATAATATGACCATCAATTTCAAGACAAAAATGATGTTCAATTTTCTCTTTTTTTTATACGGGTGAAAGAGATAGAAAATTTATTTAGAAGGACTCAATACAAAAATGATGTTCAAATTAATATACATTAAAAAACTAAATTAATGTCTATTTTAAATATTATGAGATCAAATTGATATCTAAAATCTTTAGAAGACTAACTTAATGTTACGTTAATCTTTGAAGCACTAATTTGCTTATTTACTCCTAATATTGTTATAATGAACATTTGAAAATAATGAATCTAATATTATATTGAAAAGAAAAACCTTTAGTTGACTTTGCTATAGAGAAATTGATTTTTGCAATTTGCCAAAAAAAATGCCTCTAATAATAACTTCTTAAGCCTATATGATTTGTCTAGATTAAAAAGATAATTATTTTTTTAAAAAAAAGATGGTCATTATTACATCTTCTTTTTCATTTTGGATCTTTTGTATACTCTCCTTCCTGCTTAATCAAACTAATTTTAAAAGAATCCTTTAAAAAATTATAAATCCATGTGTTAAGGTTATTAAAAATAATCTTTTAAATTCAAAATATGACATATTAATAAAAATTATCAATTTTTTATATATGTTACAAATAATATTATAATATAAAAATATAAACTATTATATTTTAAAGAATATGTAAAGTAAAGATTGAGTACATAAATTATTTTTATTTAATTTTTTGTTACTTAATTAAAAATTTAAGTTAATGTATTTTATAAAAAATTGTGAAGTTAAACATTCCTCTTAGTTTAATTATGAAAGAAAAAGAATGATATTTTAGATAAATTAGTAAATAAGTTTATTAAATGAGAGTAAACGAAAAGAGTAACTATTAAGTGAGAGTAACAATAGATAAAAAAGAGTGCTAATAGGTGGTGCTTGCTTTAAAACTTCATCAATAAAATATTAGATAAGATTTGTGTCAGTGTAATCAGTTTTTTTTTGGCATATAAATGTCATGCAAGTAAACAAGTCACACCATAGCCTCCATCAAACCAACGGCTTCCCAAGCACCCCAGCTACATTTCGTCATGTTTCCATTCATGGCCCAAGGCCACATGATCCCGATGATGGACATTGCAAAAGTATTATTGCAGCACAATGCCATTGTCACAGTAGTCACAACACCACATAATGCAGCTCGTTTCAAATCAATCTTTGCTCGTTATATTGAGTCTGGGTATCAGATCAGATTTATTCAGCGTCAATTTCCATATAAAGAGACTGGATTATCAGACATGGGTGTGAGAATCTTGACATGCTACCTTCACTTGGCACGGCCTTGAATTTTTTCAATGCAGCAAGCTTTCTACATCAACCAGTGGAAAAGCTATTTGAAGAGTTAGCACCTACACCAAGTTGCATAATCTCTGATATGTGTCTGCCATATAATCCACATCGCTAACAAATTTAGTATTCCCAGGATTTCTTTTGTAGGTACGAGTTGCTTCGTTCTCTTGTGTCTGCATAATTTACGCATATATAGTGTCTGGGAGAGCATAACTGAATCGGGATACTTTGTTTTGCCTGGCATCCCTGACAAAATTGAAATAACCAAAGCACAGGTACCATTACAAATGGATGAAAGCTGGAAGCAGTTTGAAAACAAATTGCATGCAGCTGAAATGGCTTCTTATGGGATAATCACGAACACATTTGAAGACTTGGAGCCAGCATATGCAAGGGAGTACAAGAAGGTCAGAAATGATAAAGTGTGCCGTATTGGCCCCGTATCACTAAGTAACAAGGATCACTTGGATAAGGCTCAAAGCGGTAACAAAGCCACAATTGATGAGTGGAAGCACCTAAAGTGGCTTGACTCTCGGAAGCCAGGGTCTGTAATCCATGCATGCCTTGGAAGTATATGCAATTTACTACCACTGCATATTATTGAAAGAGAAAATGAACGGATAACTTCTTATTGAGTAAGTTGGAGATATATATACATGTGTAAAAGGTCCAGATGTCAACTAACTAGCAACCTAACAATTAAGTATTTAATACATAAATATATATGTAATACCCCCCTCAAGTGGGCTTATGTATATATCTAAGATGCCCAACTTGGACATACGATATTGGAACTGAAGAGGCTTCAAGGCCTTAGTTAGTACATCCGCTAATTGATGCTGAGTGTTGACATGAACTAACTTGATCAAGCCAGTGCTTACTTTTTTTGGAATAAAATGATAATTAATTTCAATATGTTTTGAGTGTACATGAAAGGTTGGGTTGGAAGAAAGGTGTATTGTTGCTTGACTATCACAAAAAACCATAGAAGAAGGAATGTGAATCTCAAAATCCTTGAGAAGAATAGTGAGCCAAGTCAACTCAGTTGCGACAGCAGCAAGTGCTCAGTATTTTGCTTTAGTCAATGATCTAGAAATAATTGGTTGCTTCTTTAATTTCTAGGAGATCAAGGAATCTCCAAGAAATACACAATAACCCGTTGTAGAGCGTCGAGTGTCAACACAACTTCCCCAATCCGCATCCACGTATGCCTTGAGATGTAGTTGGGAAGAAGAAGAAAACAACAACCCTTGGCCAAGACTGGCCTTTGAGTAACACAATAAGTAATGAAGAGCTAGCAAGTGAGGAGTTCTTGACTAAGATATAAACTGATTAAGCTTAGTGACAGTGAAGGTGATATTTGGCCGTGAGATAATCAAGTACATGAGGTGCCCAATTAATCCTCTATACAACACAAGATTAGGTAGGAAGCCACCTTCAGAAGCATTCAAATGCTGGTTGGGCTCCATAGGAGTGTTACATGGCTTGGGTACAATCCTTAACAATGGTCAAAAAATACTTCTTACCATCATGTGTTGGAGCATGGTAAGGACCCCACACATCACAATGCACAAGATCAAAAGGTGAATTAGAAAAATGATTATGAGAAACAAAAGAGAGACGTGTAAGTTTAGCTAGGGGACAGATATTGCAATCAGATAAAAGAGGCAAATTCTTAATATTGATATGTAAAAGGTTATTATTTGCAATATGAGAAAGAATCTTATTTGACAAATGACCAAATCTATTATGCCATGTGTGTATAGAAACAGAATTTATAAGTGACAAACTAGAAACAGAAACATCAGTAACAAGGGTTGGTGCAGGCACTTGTTGCAGGACTTGAAGACCTTCAAACAGAATTAGAGAGAAAAAACGATTGATGGGAGGGAGTGGCTCCAAAAGCACAATTTGACCACAAACATTGGAATATGATTCATTGAGACCCCTCAAGAAGGCCATCACATGTTCACGTTGCAAGAAATCTTGAAGAAGTCGAGAGCCACCACAAGTGCAATCGACTAAGGGAGTGTAAGAACTCAATTCCTCCCACACAAACTTCATTTTGGTGAAATATTAAGAGAATGAAAGAGAACCCTGATTCAAAGCAACCAAAGCCTTCTTCAATTGGAAAAATCGAGGTCCATTACCTTGAGAGAATCGATCTTTAAGATCGTTCTAGATCATAGCTGTAGAATTGGCACAGATCATGCTTGCTACAATTTCTTTGGAAACTGAATTCAGAATCCAAGAGCTAATGATGTCAGAGTTGCATTGCCAGGCTCTAATGAGAGCAGGATCAGCATCTGGAGCAGGTCGTGGAATAGTTTCATCGACAAAACCGAACTTCCATTTACCATTCAAGGCCATGCACATTGAACACGACCATGAGAAATAGTTGGTCTTAGTCAATGGTTAAGCAACAAGAACCAGGCTAGGATGATCAAAGAAAGTGAGAGTGTAGGCATTGAAAGCCTTAGGTTGTCGATCCATGAGCAGGAAGAAATTTTCCAGAAAAGTGAACAAAGAGAAAGGGGGTTTTCCAGGAAAAGCTCAAGAAAGGAATCGCAAATGGAGAAAGAAAGGCGCGGAAGAGACTTTCACTAATACCATATTATTAATAGAGAAAATGAATGGTTAAATTCTCATTGAGTAAGTTGGAGATACATATACATGTGTAAAAGGTCCAAACGAAAATTAACTAACAACCTAACAACTAAGTATTTAATACATAAATATATATGTAATAATGCAGTTGATAGAGCTTGGTTTAGCCTTAAAAGCTTTAGAGAGACCCTTCATTTGACTTATTAGGGAAGGAAACCAGTTAGAAGCATTGGAAAAGTGGATTAAAGAAGAGGGGTTCGAAGAAAGAACCAATGCTTGAGGCCTTAATTCGAGGTTGGGCTCCTCATCTATCAATATTATCACACCCTGCAATTGGAGGGTTCATAACACACTGCGGCTGGAACTCTACCTTAGAAGCAATATGTGCTAGTGTGCCAATGGTTACATGGCCAATATTTGGGGATCAATTTTTCAATGAAAAACTAGTTGTGCAGATATTGAAAGTTGGAGTAAAGGTTGGGGTGGTGAGTCCAATCATATGGGGTGAGGAAGAGGAGATTTGTGTGTTGGTGAAGAAGGAAGATGTTGAGAGGGCAATAGTAAAGTTAATGGATGAGACAAGCGAAAGTGAAGAAAGAAGAAAAAGGGTAGGGTGAGAGAGCTTGCAGAGATTGCTAAGAAAGCTGTACAAGAAGGTGGATCTTCTCACTCTAACGTGACCTTGCTTGTCCAAGATATCATGCAAAAAACTAAGGCAGATATATGATATCCTGGCTTTTTGAAAGATCAATTAAAAGTAGACTAAAGGCCCTCACCAGTGGCTTACCATATGTCTGCAAGCATAAGAATGACCTTATATTCTCTATGCCTCTTTCAATTAGTTGTTTAGAAATTGCGCAAGTTTCTACAGTAGCGTAGATCTATCATTACTCTCATGTTTCAGTATATCCGCAAATTGATTGAATCTATAATCAAACTCAATGTGATCAACAGGATGTAATTAATTCGGTTTGCACACGGAAAATGTCATTTTCATTTTAGCTATCAATGAATGGGTTATTGGTTTGGTCAATCAACGAGTGTTGGCTCGGCTTTGCCATGAATTTGTATCACAAACTATCACTTTCCTGCAAAAGAGAGGGGCAAAAAAAAGTACAGACACACACAAATCTAACACAACCGCATAGAGTTTTGATTTGCATGGACGAAGCTGTATTATATAAAGACAAACTCTTCTTTTGAACTAGATAAGACGAACATGCTAGATTTTAAAACGGATAAATTTCTAGGTGGTTTGAAATTAGAAATTGTTATGATTTACGAACCCAGAGTACTATATTTAATTTACTACTAGATAATATAATTACAGATGCAGTATGATTAAATTTTTTAAAATATTAAATGATAAAATTTAAATTTAATTCAATTATTTGGTATATCACTAGGATTATGGTCAAGTTATAACCGTATAAATTAAAATAATTATTATATTATTGAATCATTTTTTATTAAAGAATAGTTTTATAAAAAATCACTAGATTAAAAGTTCATTTTTCATAGAAACCCATAGTAATAAAAAAAGTTTAATATATTTTCAATAATTTAAGTTGTATATACTATCAATATAAAAAAGTATTACATAGATATTTAATTATGTATTAACACATCAACAAAAGCATTGATTCAATCACTTACTACTTTAAAAATTTTATAAACACAAGTATGTAATTGAATTATAATATAAAACTATTTTATACTATCAATATATACCTATTAAACTCTATTTTTAATATGTATCAAAGTTAATGTTGTACATACTTTTAAAATATATAAAAATAATAACTATTTGACAATATGCTTATTTATGCTCAGTCTTTTCAAAATTTGACAAATTATATACATGACAAATAATTATAATTTAATAATTGAATTGAAAAAAATTAAATTTTATAAAAAAATAATGAATGATATAAATATGTCAAATCTCATATGAATATAATTTAAATCCTGACCCATGTATATATTACTATTGAAGTGTCATATGGGTCTTTATTATTTTTTATCTTAATTATCTCTGATATTATAATTGAAATAATACATACATTTAATAAGTGTAGGTTTTGTGAATATGATAAGGTATAATTAGAGATTATCTCACCATGCAAAGCAAGTAAAATCTTCTAAAATGACAAATGGGATCACATGTCTTGTTTGTATCCCAGTGTCAGCTATACGAAGAAAAAAACAAACAGCTAATATATATATATATATAGAGAGAGAGAGAGAGAGAGTAAAGAAGGTGAGTGCGAGCGCCAGAATCAAATATAAGAAGGCTTCTGTCTTTTTCATGATTAAAATATTAGTGAATTGATCGTTACTGTATTTATTTGTCAATTTTTTAAATTAAAATAAATAAAATTTAAATAGCTAAAATAAACTATAGTTATACAATAAAATTAAAAGACATTTTTATGATTTTAAATTTTTTATATGGGATTTGAGTGTAATATGTTTACTAATATGATATTTGGGTAGTATTTATCAGTATATGGCTTTTAATAAAATCGAATATCTCGGTCTAAGTTAGTTAACACAGACTAACAACCTAAGCGAAATCGGAAATTCCCAATTCACTAGGAAGCGCAAGTCGTACTGCAAGAGCTCATGGGAATCTGCACTGTTCAACATGAATTCGAAAATTCCGAATTCTCCAGGAGACGGACACATGGCGTTGCATGCTGGTGGTTCGCTTTGATCGACAAAACTCACATGCATAAACTGAGTGCAGCAGATTTTGAATGTATATAAACTGAGTGTAAGAAAGAGTGGGAGGGAAGGGTCTGGGAGGAAAGGGTGCGAGCAAAGGAAGAAAGGGAAGGAGTGTATGCTGTGTTGAGTATATTGTGTTTGTCTCTTAGTTTTGGAAGCAAAGAAAGAAAAGGAGAGAGAGTATGTGCTATGTGGAAATTGTATTAAAGAAAATATTGATTTATTTTAAAAAAAATAGATTATTTATAAAAATAATTTAGGATACAACAGTGGATCTACGATGAGATATTTTTGAGCAAATTCTAGAGCGTAATATAAGGTTTTTTTTTTAGAAATTAAATTTGTTATTATGTGTTAATTTTTTTAAAAAGTTTACTTATATTGTGTAAAATAATTTGTTGTTAGTGGTGTCTGGGTGGATTTGAATTTTTTTTTTTTTGGTGTAATATATTTATTAGTTAGTTTGCTATTATTAAATAATAAAATTATAATTCATTTTTTAATTCTTTATTTAATAAATTTCCAAATATAATTACTGTAGTATTAGCAGCAGTGAATTAGGCAGGAATTTAGAACAAATAATTAACCTTTGTATTTTTGTTTTCTTTCCTTTTCTTTTTCTGTTTCGTTTTTAATTTTTGGTGCTTCTTATGTAGGGTTCTTCAATCAGTACCAAGAATTATCTGACATGCAAGACAAGTTACAACTCATTTTGCAACATGAAAGAAAGGATGTTTGCATTTGTTTACTTTTCTTTTCTTGATGAATTTGGGATAATTTATGGATTTAAAAAATGTAAGTAAATTGTTGACAGTATACCTACAATTAGTTTTGGGAAGGTGGGTGGATACCTAAAATAGTTGATGTTTTTGTTTCTAATGTGGGCATGAAAGCTTGATTATATATGATAATATGGAATTTGGACTTTTTTTTTTGGTTTTTTGTCCAATCATGGTTGAATTTTTTAAAAATAATTTTGATATAATAGAAAAAATATTTTGAAATTATATAGTAATAATTTTGTAAAAAAACAATTTACTAGTAATATTAGTTTTTAAATTTAAAATATCTACTAAATTGGTTAATTATATTTATAGTGTTTGCATATTACTTCATAAACTATATACTAATTAGCTAGTTAAAAAGTAATAATTTGTACTATTAATTGAGGACTTGATTTATTTAAGTATACATTAGTTAGTATTTAAATATTAGTCTAGTGGATATTAGTTAGTAGGGTTTTGCATATTTTATATACTAAGTACTTAAATTACTTTTCATGAAATAATAAGTAGCTATAGCAATAATATTAGTTTGTAAATTCAAAATTTGTCAACTCAATTGGTTAATTAAATTTAATCTTTACATATTAGTTCATAAACTACACACTAATTAGTTGAGAATATTAGTTCTTAAAATCAATTGAGGTTTATATTTATTTTACTATAACTAGTGGATATTGGTTAGTAAAAAATATCATAAGTGGACTTATGTTATTGCATTTTTAAAACTAATTATGATATAATAGAAAAAAATACTTTGAAAATATGTAGTAATTATTTTGTGAAAAACAATTTAGTATAGTTATAGCTATATTTAGCTTGTAAATTCAAAATATCAAGTAAATTGGTTAATTATATTTAATCTTGACATATTAATTCATAAACTACACACTAATTAGTTGACACTATTAGTTCTTAAAATTAATTGAGGTTTATATTTATTTTACTATAACGAGTGGATATTAGTTAGTAAAATACATTATAAGTGGACTTATGTTATTGTATTTTTTAAAACTAATTGTGATATAATAGAAAAAATAATTTGAAAATATGTAGTAATTATTTTGTGAAAAACAATGTAGTAGTTATAGCTATATTTAGCTTGTAAATTCAAAATATCAAGTAAATTGGTTAATTATATTTAATTTTTACATATTAGTTCATAAACTATACACTAATTAATTGAGAATATTAGTTCTTAAAATTAATTGAGGTTTTTTATTTGTAATAGTGACAAGATTATTGTGGGTGCATCATTTGAATATGGATTCACCGAGGTTTGAGATTCACGATATATTGCAGTAGGCTGATTTATGTCACATGGCACAAATCAATCACATGAGTATAAATAATTACTTAATAAGTGTATTAGTCAAATGATAGAGACTAGAGATCCACACGTTTCATTTTGCTTGTAGAAAATGTACGGTGATATTAGAAGATATCGCCATTAACTTGGTCTTGGTGTGAATGGTATGGCCATCATTGGAGTTACTATTCCAAATACTGCATTACTCTTGTAGCAATGTAAGTATTTGCTTGGTGCTCGGCCTGGAGAGGGCAATTTTAATAGGGTTTTATCAAGTTACAATAGCCGATCGAGCACTACATATTGCTTCGTGGCAATGACGATATCGTTAAGTAGCGGATGGCCTGAGCTCATATACTTTTCTTATTGGGTTATGTCACAGTACCTGACAAAAGGGACTCAAAGGTCTATGGAAAGCATCTGTAGCTCCAGCTGCAGCTGCTCTAAGTACGTTGAGAGAGAGAGAGAGAGAGAGAGAGAGAGAGAGTACGATGTGGAGAGTATGAGAGTCCAGGTGTTTTCTTTCTCTTATTATTATTATTTTTTTCTGACATAAGTGTTGCAACGTTTTTGAAGACGTGTTGAGATACATTAATATGGATTATCTTAGTCAAGGTCTGGTTCTGGACGTGAAAAAGAAATTTAATTTAGTTAGGAGAGATAAAAAATTGATTACATGGGAGAATTCCCTTTATACGTAGATATAGATATATAGGTATAGATTTTTACTTTTTACATTTTTTTAATTGTATAAGACGCATTACATTTATTTATATTTTTCATTTTATATATATGATATAAAATTATCGATTAAATTAAATTATTATTAATTACAAAAAATAAAAAAATGTGACTTGACAGGCACAATCTTAAATTATTACAAATCTTTCTCATTCTTTCTAATCTGCCTTCTATTATATCTTAAATAATGGAGTGAAAACTTCTCTTTGTTCCATCTTTGGTATTCAAATAAAAGAATAGAATATTTTTTACATTTCATTTTATTCTGTATTATCCCATAACATTTTATTCTATTCATTCATGGTTAAATATCCAAACATAGTCTTAACGCTTAACTATAAAAAATGGACAAATTATCAACTCCAATGAAAACTTTTGTGCGCATATCCAACTCTCATTCCATTAGCAACTTTATCTTTAGTGCTGGTTAAGAAGATAAAGGTCATTTGTCCTAAAAAACGATGCTGAATCAAATAGACATAAAAATCAATTTTTCATTATAATTTATAAATTATAGTTTGATTTAATAAAAACACAATTTTTTTTTTTTTCACTTATACTTAAACCATGATTTGAAATTAAAATTATGTTAAAATTTAACTTCATGTAACTTTATTACTCAAGGTCAAATGAATTAAAACTTACTTTACGGCCTTCAAGTTCTAGTTTATCGTGTGCTAATATTTAAGCTCTCGGGTGGAGGATATCATAGACACTGCAAACAGATTTCAGCAGTTCACAGATTAGGAACGGTGCTGGCCCATAGATCTGCCAAAAGGATGTGCTAAAACGGCCATAGCAATCGACCCAAAAAATGGGCCATTGCATGTTAAGAAACACAGATTTGGACCGAAAATCTTCCAGTTTTTCTAAAACGATGTTCTTTTAGTAATTTTCTCCTCAAAAAATAAACAAAGGCAAGGAATTTGACTAATACACTGATATTGCTCGTGTAGGCGCCTACATCACCAATAAAGCGATGTAGTTAGGGGGCTTAAAAGTGTGTTTACAAATATCCAAGTTGAAATGAATTCTCTGTACCAAAATCCAAATCCTCCCACATCAAGAATGGCTTCCCAAGAATCTCAGCTCCACTTCGTCTTGTTCCCTTTCATGGCCCAAGGCCACATGATCCCTATGATGGACCTTGCAAAAATACTGGCACAGTACAATGTTATTGTTACAGTAGTCACAACACCGCACAATGCAGCCCGTTTCACATCAACCTTTGCCCGTTACACCGAGTCTGGATATCATATTAGATTAGTTCAACTTCAATTTCCGTGTAAACAGGCTGGATTGCCAGACGGGTGTGAGAACATTGATATGCTACCTTCACTTGGCACTGCCTTGAGTTTCTTCAATGCAACAAGCTTTCTACGGCAACCAGTGGAAGAACTATTTGAAGAGTTAACACCTCCACCAAGCTGCATCATCTCTGATATGTGTATGCCATATACAATCCACATAGCCACCAAATTCAGTATTCCAAGGATTACTTTTATTGGAGTAAGTTGCTTCTACCTCTTGTGTGTGCATAACTCAATAATCTATAATGTTATGGAGAGCATAACTACCGAATCAGAGTACTTTGTTTTGCCTGGCATCCCTGACAAAATTGAAATGACCATAGCCCAAACGGGACTACCAAAGAGTGAAAGCTGGAAACAGTTTAGTGACGAATTGCATGCAGCCGAAATGGCTTCTTATGGGATAATCATGAATTCATTTGAAGAGTTGGAGCCTGCATATGCAAGGGGTTACAAGAAGGTGAGAAACGATAAAGCGTGGTGTATTGGCCCGGTATCACTAAGTAACCAGGATCACTTGGATAAGGCTCAAAGAGGTAACAAGAATTCAATTGATGATTGTCAGCATCTAAAGTGGCTTGACTGTCAAAAGCCAGGAACTGTAATTTATGCATGCTTTGGAAGCCTATGCAACCTAAATGCATTGCAGTTGATAGAGCTTGGTTTAGCCTTAGAAGCATCAAAAAGACCCTTCATTTGGGTTATCAGGGAAGGAAGTCAGTTAGAAGCATTGGAAAAGTGGATTAAGGAAGATGGATTTGAAGAAAGAATCGAAGGTCGAAGCCTTCTAATTCGGGGTTGGGCTCCTCAGTTGCTAATATTGTCGCACCCTGCAATTGGAGGGTTCATAACACATTGTGGCTGGAACTCTACCTTAGAAGCAATTTGTGCTGGTGTACCAATGGTTACATGGCCACTATTTTCCGATCAATTTTTTAATGAGAAGCTAGTTGTACAAATATTAAAAGTTGGAGTAAAGGTTGGGGTGGATAGTCCTACCATAATAGGAAAGGAAGAGGAAACTGGTGTGTTGGTGAAGAAGGAAGATGTTGAGAGGGCAATAGAAAAATTAATGGATGATACCAGCGAAAGTGAAGAAAGGAGAAAAAGGGTTAGGGAGCTTGCAAATATGGCTAGAAAAGCTGTAGAAAATGGGGGATCTTCTCACTGTAACGTGGCCTCGATTATCCAAGATATCATGCAAAACAGAGATATATGATAATCTATCTTCCTACGTTAGGAGATACCTTAGTTTCTCTGTAACTCTTTCAAATTTATCTAGAATTTGCGCTAGTTAAGTACAATAGTTGTAATATACTATATTTTTGTTTTAATAGTACAGTATATGCACAGTAAGTCTTTAAAGTTAAGTTAGCATTTGCTCATACTGATTGAATTCTATTAAAACTCAATTTCATCATCATGGGAATGAACTAAATTTGATTAGCCCCCAGGAAATGTCTTTTTCATTTTAGGTATCAAAGCATGGCATATTGGTTCGGGCAGACAAAGTTTAGGCTTGGCTTTGTCGTGAAATTGTATCAGATTCGAGCACTTCTCTTTAACGCAGGTTAGACAGCCGTGCTAATTTATAGAGTGACAAATGAAGTCACATGTCACGTTCGTATTCGCTAGTCAGTTCCAATCGGACAAAGTGTGCTTTCGTGTTAAGCACCAAGCAACTAGGAAAAATGTTAACAAGTAACTAGGAAATATGTTAATTTCTACGTCATTCATTTGTTGGACAACTTTGGACTTACGGGAATAGACGGTAGAAAATAGATTAAAAAAATCAGAAAGAAAAATCTTTAGGTATCTTTCATACAGGAACGCTTATTATACAACTAAGAATTGAAATCGACATTAAGCTTGACAATCGCTAGCTGGATGATGTGATATTTTAATAAAAAAATTTTAAAAAAATTGTAAATGTTAAAAAAGTAAAAAAATCAGTGAAGATATAAAGATAACAAAGTCATATTCATTTTTAACATATAAAAGGATCCTTATCCCTCTCCGCATACATACACTCTTTTTCTCCATTGAGAGAAGTAAAAGATCAAAGGCATGGACCAAAAAAAGTTATAAAAAAAGGGGTATGTCAAAAACATATGGAAACAAAATCACCCACAATCTTCACCACACATATTACAACCAAAACCAAACCCAACAATACCACCATTGGAGAAAAACTCGGCCAAAAAGCAAATACAAGGAAAAAAAATACAACGATTTGAAACACAAGCACTAAAATCCTAGGGGTGAAGGCGGGGGTGGAGATGGAGGAAAAGTGGAGGGTGGTGAGAAGATAGGGTGGGGGTGGGGTTGAGCTTCGATAGGAACCAATGTGTCCGATAATTCGTACCATGTGGCTCCATATGGGATGGGATTAATGGCCTAATCAATATATTAACCTCCACATTATACGTATGATATGTCATAAATGACCAATAAATAATAGGTGTCCAATTGTTACAATTATCATAAGTCTCGAGAGCAATTCTTTTTTTTTTTTAATCAAAAATCAATGTATCCATCATTTATATTGTCAAAGATTAGTTTCAGCATTTGCTTACCAAATAAGTCTAGCAAATTTTATTTATTATATTATCTAATGTTTTTTGCAAGATAAGTTTTGTTTTAGATCGGGAAAGTTCAAATTTGACTTTTTAAATTCAAGTCTTCTAAATAAAATACTTATTCATTTTAAATAACGTCTTTGGTTTAAATTGCGTGAACAAAGTTTATAAAAGTTCAGTTTATGATTTTTTTTTAATAATTTTTCAGTAGTGAGGAGGTGGTCCACGAAAAGAGATGTGCACAGCTTTTGTACAATGAATGTATTTCCTAATTCCTAGTCAGGGTTCATAAAAACGTTAGCTCTTACGTCACACGTAAGATAGGAACAAACATAAATAGACTACACAGTGCCATTGAAGTGAAAACCAGCAGATGACAAAAAGCAAACAAGCCTCCATTACTGTTGACCGTTGCAATTTGATGCTCATTGAGTTGCCTTACCTATTCGTTTTCCAGCTGAACCTAAAACAGGATTTTCCTTTATTCTTATCTATACCCTTTTTCGGCCACACCCATCCATGACACAGAAACTTACAATGGATTCAACACCCCTATGCAGCAATCTCCACTTTGTATTCATCCCATTAATGGCCCCAGGTCATCTTCTTCCAATGGTAGACATGGCCAAATTGTTGGCACGGCTAAATGTGAAGGTGACCATAGTCACCACACCCCTCAATTCCATCCTATTCCAAGCCAGCATCGATAAAGAGATCCAATCAGGGTCACCCATCCAAATTCAACTCGTTCGTTTTCCAAATGCAGAGGCTGGAATACCAGAGGGGTGTGAGAGCGTAGACACTCTTCCCTCAATGGATCTAGTGGCGAACTTCTGCACAGCATTATGCATGTTGCATCAGCCACTAGAGGAGCTCTATGCAAAGCTAAGACCAATTCCAAGCTGCATAATATGTGACAAACATGTGACATGTGTAGCTGATATTGCCAACAAGTTCAAAGTCCCAAGAATATTATTTGATGGGACTAGTTGTTTCCATCTCCTATGCAATCACAATTTACATGTTTCTAGGATCTATAAGACTATCTCTGGTAAGGAGAAGTTTCTCGTACCCGGCATACCCGACAGAATTGAATTGCGAAGATCTCAACTCCCTGGAATATTCAATCCTGGCACAAACAAGGAGTTGAATTTTTATCGTGAGCGAGTGAGGGCAGCTGAAGCAAAAGCATATGGGGTGGTGGTTAATACTTTCAAGGAGTTGGAAGCAGAATATGTTAAGGAGTATCAAAGGGTCACGGGCCTTAAGGTGTGGTGTGTTGGCCCTGTGTCACTGTCCAACAAGGACGAGTTGGACAAAGCTCTAAGGGGTAAGAGAAACTCCAATGATGAAATTGAAAACCAATGTTTGAAGTGGCTTGGTTCATGGCCTCCAAGCTCTGTAATTTATGCCTGTCTTGGTAGCCTAAATCGTGTAACACCTGAGCAGCTGATAGAGCTCGGTTTGGGATTGGAAGCTACAAAGAGACCATTCATTTGGGTGCTAAGGGGTGCATATAGAAGAGAGGAAATGGACAAGTGGCTTTTGAAAGAGGGGTTTGAGGAGAGGGTCAAAGGGAGAGGAATTTTGATCAAGGGTTGGGCACCACAGGTGTTAATATTGTCACACAGAGCAATTGGAGCTTTTTTGACACATTGTGGATGGAATTCCACACTTGAAGGGATTTGTGCTGGCGTGCCATTGGTGACATTTCCTTTGTTTGCTGAGCAATTTTATAATGAGAAGGTTGTCGTACAATTGGTGAAGTGTGGTGTGAGTGTGGGAGCTGAAAATGTTGTGCACTTAGGAGAGGAAGATAAGTCTCTTGTTCAGGTCACGAGGGAGAATGTTAAAGATGCTATAGAGAAGGTAATGGGTGAAGGGGAAGAAAATGAGAAGATAAGGGAAAGAGCTAGAAAGTACGGGGAAATGGCGATGAGAGCAATAGAAGAAGGTGGATCTTCTTACGGCAACATGTCATGGCTCATTGAAGACATCACACATGTCAAGGGATTAAACAAAAGCAATACCACAACTGATAAAATAGACAATGATGTGTCATGCTAAGCTATTACCTTCATGCATGTGATAAGCACATCTTATTTTAAGTGGTGCTGGGACATTGCTTCTTGTTTTCCTTTTTTTCTTTTTTTTTTTTTTTGAAAAAAGAAAAAGAAGAAATTGTCGTATGCTACTAATTATTATTATTATTATATACAAAGAGAGCATGCCTACGCTTTCCAAGAGATTTAATAGCCAATAATTTTGTGACATACGCTTAAACACGGGGCACAACGTGGGACAGACACATCAGCCATGACCAGGTGAGTTTTACTTTATTCACAAAAGAGGTCAACAGACCCGAGAAGGAGAGGGAAAACAGGTATGGCATAGTACAGGAAATTAAAGTGACTTTAGTGAAATCCTAAAGATAAAGCGTTATCAAAGGATTTAGTACAATTTAACTGAGGTTTCTTAAACAGAATTCTATTTTTACACAGCATTTTTCTTTTCTACTCTCATATTTATGAATATTTGTCCTTGCCTTATCCACCATGCATCTTGATGAACAACTTACCCTCCCAGTTAAATTGATCAAGTAGCGTGTCAAATTTTTTTAACTGCAGCCTTCACATGCCTTTCTATCTGGAACTGAAATATATCCCTCATCCATCTTGTTTTTCGCTCATTATCATGCCCAACACAATCAACACTTCTACCTCAGGACAAGTTCCACACCCATGGCTTCCCAGACTCACCAGTTTTACTTCCTTCTTGTCCCCTTTATGTCCCAAAGCCATCTCATACCCTTCACAGGGATGGTCAAATTGCTCGCATCCCATGGCGTCACAGTCAGCCACCATTGTCCTCATACCACTTAATGCAGCTCGGTTCAGCAAAGTCACTGATCAAGCAAAAGCCTCAAACCTCAAAATCCAGTTTCAACTAATACCCTTTCCTTGCGCAGAAGCAGGGTTGCCAGAAGGTCGCGAAAACATGGACACCCTTCCTTCCCCAGCTTGCAACCCATGTTTTTTGCAGCTAGCAACATGCTGAAAGAGCCACTCGAGAAATGGCTATCAGAGTTGGAAAACACTACCAAGCTGCATCGTTTCTGACATGAGCCTTCCTTGGACTTCAAACTTTGCATCAAAGTTTAAGATACCTGGGGCTGTGGTCCGCGGAATCTCTTGCTTCGCCCTCCAGTGCTCGCAAGACATTGGCCGCTACAAGGTTCATGAGAATGTCGCCTCGATGTCAAAGCCATTCGTGGTACCGGACTCACCTGACAGAATTGAGTTCACCAAGGCACAGTTCCTTCGGCAAATAAACAGACTCAGGCTTGGAAAGATGCTGCTGAATTTCAACAGAAGGGGCGTTAGTGAATACTTTTGAGAAGTTGGAGAAGATGTATGTAAAAGGGTATGAGAAAGTGGCAAAGAAGGTTTGGTGTATTGTATAGGGCCACTTTCTTTACATGACAAGTTAATCTTGGACAAGTTTGAGAGAGATGGTGATAATAGGGCCTCTATAGATGAGTCTGAATGTTTTGATCTTCTTGTTTCCAATAAGCGATTTTCTGTCATCTATGTGTCTTTTGGCAGCTTGTCTCGCCTTCCGGCTTCACAACTGAAGGAGCTTGCTTTGGGGTTGGAAGCATCAAACCATCCATTCATCTGGGTAATAGGGAAACGTGATTGCAGTGGTGAGTTAGAGAAATGGTTACAAGGGGACAACTTTGTGGAGAGAAGTAAAGGAAGAGGTGTCATTATTAGAGGATGGGCACCACAGGTTAAGATATTATCTCACGGCTCAATTAATTGGTGGGCTCTTGTCACATTGTGGTTGGAATTCCACACTGGAATCAGTTTATGCGGGTGTGCCAATGATAACTTGGCGAATGTTTGCTGAGCAATTCTACAATGAGAAGCTCATTGTGCAATTGCTGAAGATTGGTGCGAGGATTGGAGTTGAAGGTGTTGTGGATCGAATGGGGACAGAGAAGGCTGAGGAAATGTCGGTGAAGAAGGAGGATGTGAAGATGGCTATTGACCAGATCATGGACCAAGGTGAGGAAGGGGAACAGAGAAGGAACAGAGCCAGATAGCTAGCAGAAAGGGCTCATAAAGCTGTTGAAGAAGGTGAATCTTCAGCTTCAAACTGCGAACGTTCATCCAACATATTGCGGGCCAAGTTCATCATTAGGCGTTAAGCAGAATCGGGTAGTTCCTGGTAAATGTTTGAAATGTTGAGTCCCATAAACTGGTAACTCCAATTATTATTATTATTATTATTATTAGAGGAGGTATTAAAAAATTACATTTCACTCTATTTATTTATAAAATATACACTTCATCTCAATTAATTAATTAATTAGGTTTTATTTAGAAAAAAAATACTTTTTTTAAAAAAATACTTTGATAAGTCTTTAAGTATATTTAGATACAACTTAAAAAAAAAGTGTTTGTAGAAAAAAAAAAAGAAGTTAACTCATCACTTTTTTAAAAAATTAGTAATACACATCTTCTTAAAAAGGTAGAAATAAAAGTAATTTTTAACAAAAAAAAAGTCTGATTTATTAAGATTTTAGGAAAAATACTTTTTAATAATTAAAAGTAAAAACAACATTAGAAGTAAAAGTAAAAAAATATTTTATATTTGAATATATAATTATACAAGTATTTTTTTAAATCAAAATTAGAAGTTATAAATTATTTAAATGTGATAAATATAGAAATATATTTTTCTAATAAAAATATAATTAAAAAATATGGAGAAAGGGAGAGAGAGAGAGTGTGTGTGTGTGTGTGTGAGAGAGAGAGAATAAGAGTAAAAATAGATTACTTTCTAAATTCGAAGAATAAAAGTCTCTCTTTTACTATTTCTTCTTTTAAGACAAATAGCTGCTTATCTAGTTCTCAAAAAAATAAAAAATTAATTATTTTTTCGTTCCACTTTTTTTAAAAAGTACAAATATATAATATTAAAAATTTTATAAATAATTTTTTTGAAAAATTATGGAATTAAAAAATAATTTTTTGTGCTAAAAGTATAAATAAGTATACCCAAAATTATCTTTCAAAAATCATTTCTGCTTCTACTTTTATTCAAAGGAGGATATTATAAAATTCTATAAAAAAATGATAAATTGATTTTTTTTCTACAAGTAATTTTTAAAATTGTATCCAAACATACTTTTTAAATTTTATAAAAGTAATTTAATAAAAACACTTTTAAATATATATTTTACAAATAAATGAGATGGAGTGTTATTTTTTAATACCTCAAGAAGGTTAAATATATTTTACTCTTATACATTTAATAGGCAGGCATATTGGTCAACCACTTCTTTGATTGATAATAAATGATGAATAAAAAACTTTAAAACAAAAAATAAAAAATTATGTTATATAAATATAATATTTTTTTAATATTATACCAATTTATACCCCATCCATACTTAGATCATAAAGCATGTCTACTGAAGACCCGTCCTTCCACTTGACCATGTCCACTATGCTCATAAAACGTTTGGGAGCAAATCATACTTACGAAAGTTTTTTAATTCATAATTATGTGTTAATTTATGAAAATTCTATTTGCTTGGCAAAAAATTGAAAGTGACAAATTTTATTATTTTTTGTGTGTTTTTCATACATTTATATATTTCTCAACAAAATAAAAATGAATCTTTTGAGATTAAAACATGATTCCCCATTAAACTTACAATTACCCGCGGACTACATATTTCTCGCAATCTCTACGGTAAGAAAAGCATTTGATCAAGTTTTTCAAGTTACATTTGAAACAGCGGAGAGAGGCAAATCATATCTTGTTGTGTTGTCACTTTAGACTCTTCTAAAACGAGGGATTTATTTTTAAAGTAAAAAAAATGAGAATCTCTAACATTAATAAAAAAAAAATAAGAAATTAAATTTTTAACCAATGAATAAGTTATTATGAAAACATATATTTTATCATAATATAAGAACGTTTATCATTAGCAGACGAGATTCTTCACTTTTCTTTATAAAATAAAAGTTTAAATTAGAGGAGTTGAATCCAAAAACATGTCACGTTGGTTAACGTCATTTCTCATAAAACAACAAGCAAGAAAAAATAAGTTGGTAAAATGTTATGTATGGATGGAACCCCACATCCAGTTGAATACTTGATATTTTTAGCATTTTTATATCTAGCAACACCGCTCTGAGGATCCTCTCTAACCTGTCTGCTACTGGACAAATCTATTATCTATTACTAATTCTACTACCTTAATGGCCATGTGGCAACACTAATTGCAACTAATCCCAAATTATTCCCGCTAAAAACAAGTTTCACTCACTTTTCAGAAGAGTGGTCTCTTCTCGTGCTCGAGCTCCGCTCTTGGCTATCAGCTCTGAGCTTCGTTCTTCCCTCTAACGTCTCAGATCTCAGTTCTGCTCTCCGCTCTTAGCTTCAGATTGCTCTTGGACTTCTCTGTTGGCTTTGGTGAGTGCTCTCCAACCCCTACCACAAAATTACCAAATTGAATTGGGGTTCATGTTGACTTGTGATGGCCTTTGACAATTTCTTGTTGCATCTGGAGCTAGATAAATTGGTGACTTAGAGTATGGTTTTCTTGTTTCTATGATTTATATTTTCGTCTTCACTTTCTCCTGCTTAGAGGGGCACATTTGAGATTGTGTTGCAGTTTATGGATCCAATACACTAATTGTTTGCATGTGAGAAGTTGCATTTCTTGTAGCCGTTCCGCGACTATTCTTTCTTTCACTTTACTATTTTGTCTTTTCTATTTCACCATAAATATATTATATATATAGTGTGGTAGAGATATTGGTCATCATAAACTGCTTTTGGATTGTGTAATAAGTTCTAATCTCCAGTCACTCAAGGATAACATAGACATAAGCTTGAACAATTTTAGAATCCTCCATGACTTGATATTTTACAAATTAATTGGGAAGTGTTAGCTTAATGTGATATTCATGCTTTTAAACATAGACGTTTGGAATTTTTGGCATTATTATTAATGATCACTTGTCTACGTTCTGTTTTTTGTTTCTGCCTTTGCTAAGACTTAACAATAGAAAAATATAATCCCACACAACTGCTCATTTTGGCATAATGAATGTTTAGAAATCAATTTTGATTTTGGGGGTTTTAATAATTTTTATTTGATGGCATCATAATTTATGGGGAAAGGAGAGTTGCAAGAGTAAGCTTGGCTTGTCCGTCATGTAATGTTCCCCATGTACAAAGAGATAATTATTGAGTTTGTATAAATTTTCTAAGTGACATGTTCCATTTTATTTACCAAAATAGATGTTTCTTGATGGACATGTATAGTAGTATGATGTTTGAACTTTTGAGTATTTTGTTTAGTGATATATTCTTGTAGTCTTTAAGTTGTCATTATTAGAAGGGAAAAAAAAATGGATTCTATTAAAGATGAGTGTGAGAAAGCAAGATTAAGGAGAAGATCAGTACAACTACTAAAGAAAGCACATAATAACAAAGAAAATAAAGGTATTATTTTTATTGTTAAAAAAAATCAGAATTAGTGTTTTGTTAAATAAAGCATTTAGTTTCTAAACTTTTGAAGCTATGATTGATTTGTTCTTCCAGGTTTTGCTTATTGTAGTGTGCAAAGAAATAGAATTGCTCTGGTAAATTCTGAAAAAAAAAACAATCAGGTGTTTGATGATGTGACGAAAAAAGGGTGGAATCAAATTATTCTTTTTGGTAACTCCCAAATTGATGAAAGGTTTATGAAAAACTTAGAGAAAAGAAAACTGTTGGTTGATATGACTAATAGAAAACCAAATAAGGATAAAGTTTCTACTGATATTGGTGAGAGTTCAAGAAAAGGCTACAAAAGTAGAAAGATTAATTCAAGTTCTGAATTTGTTTCAAGTACTTCAAAAATAGATTTGGGACAAACATTCTTTAATGAAAATGCATTCAGATATGGAGTTGTTTCTCATCGAAATTATTCACACATGTGGCAATCTATGTTGCATCCAAGTTGTCATTTATCTTCTGGGTGGCATGTGATCAGTGGTGGAAAGTTATTTACACAAGTTTCTCAATTTGGTATCTTGGAAGATGAATTAATTTTTGTTGGAGTTAAGTATGATTTCAATTATGATGATATTTCTGGTAAGTTTTCTGTTGCAAATTATAAGTTTGTTTATGTTATTGGCATTTTTTTCCCTATTTTTTAATTTTTGAATTTTAAAATTTGCTTCTACATGTGATAAGCCTTTCAAAATCTTTACTCTTTGGCTGTTGGTTCACATGAGAACAACACTTATTTTCAAGAAGGTACAATAGTACTTTCTTTTTAATATATAGTTTGATACGTATTCATATGGCTATTCCTTTGGTATCCGTTAAAAGTCTCAATATAATAAATGGATTGCTTTTGCATTTATTTTGTTTTAAATTTATTTAATTCAGAAATACTTGATATAGGTCATGGTCATCAAGAAAATGACTTTCATTTCACATATGGAGGTAAAATGTTATTTTATATATGTATTTTTGCTTCTGATATTGTATGTGTAACTATTGGCTCTTTTTCTTCTGTAGATCACTTTGATGTTGGTGATCCTATTTCAGTTTGTCAAGAGTACGGTGCTTTAATGTGGTATGATGAAAGGAGTAGAAAGGATAGGAAATGCAGTAACCCAACCTTTAGCCTTTGTTGTAGTCTAGGCAAAGTGTAATTGCTTGTTCTAACGTATCCTCCTGAAGTTCTAAAGGAGTTACTTTTTTATTATAATTCAAAGCATTACAAGAATTTCAAAAACAATATTAGAGCTTATAACTAGATGTTTGCATTTACTTCATCTGTTGGAAAAGTGGACACATCTATAAACAATGCGCGTAGTTGTGCTCTAACAGTTTACAAGATTAGTGGAGAAAATGTTCACTATATTGGTAGTTTAATGTCCATGCCTGGTGAGAAACCTAAGTTTGCTCAATTAGACATATATGACATCGAAAACGAAGTAAACAACAGGATGGCACCATTTGGGTAATTTACTTTTTCTAAAGTCAATTTGTAATTTTAATTTCTTAATTGTTGCATTTTTTATTTCATTTTGTATGTCATTTGGTTTGACTATTGAAGTAGTTGAATTTTGCAAAGTCGCAGGTCAAGTGACCCTGATTATGCTATTGATCCAGAGATTGTTGCTAAGTTACAAAAGATGCTAGATGAAAATAATGCTTCAAAATCATTCAAAATGGCAATAGAAATATTTGTGGGGTCTCATTCAGAAAATATAAGGCTGAAGCTTTTAAGTTTAAGGGATCGAGATGGAAGAATTTATAATTTGCCTAATGCCTCTAAAGTAACAGCTTTGGTTGTTGGTAATACTAACAGTCTTTTATCCACTAGAGATATTATCTTAGAAAGGCAAGATGGTTATTTAAAGCGTATAGATGAGATTCATGTTGTTTATCTTGGATTACAGTATCCACTTATTTTCCTTATAGAGAAGATGGTTATAGAGTTGATATTCAGCATAAAGTTGTTGGGAGTCTAAAAGCTAGAAAGAAAAGCAAATTGACCATTCGAGAGTTTTTTGCATTTAGGCTTCAAACCAGGCAAAGAAAGGCTTAAACATTCTTGGTTTCAAAAATGCTTTTTCAACAGTTTGTAGTGGATGTTTACATTATGATTGAGTCTAAACGTTTATTATATACGTTAGAACTCATCAAAAAGAACTTAGCTGAAGATTTTAGGAGTTTAAACAATGCTAAATCCACAAGTCAGACCACCAGTTCAAGTGTTAGAAAAAGAATGGTTTTGCCATCACGTTTTGTTGGGGGTAGGTGTTATATGGATGGCTTATACCGTGATTGTGTTGCCATTTGTGGATTTGTTGGTTATCCAGATTTGTTTATCACTTTTTCATGTAATTTAGAATGGCCAAAAATTAAGCGAGTTTTGAGTCCTTTACATCTCAAGCTAGTAGATTGCTCTGATATTGTCTCTAGAGTTTTCACAATGAAGCTTGACATGTTAATTAAAGATTTGAAGAGGGAAAGTTTCTTTGGTAAAGTTGTTGCTGGTGAGTTACATAAAAATATGTATATGTACACTTTACTGTTTTTTAAATATTTGTATAGCTGCCAACATGTAATACCTTTTTTTTATGGGTGCAGATGTTTACCCTATTGAATTTCAAAAAAGAGGTCTTTCACATGCTCATATTTTACTATTCTTGGATTCTTCATGCAAATTTCCAAATCCAAAAGATATTGATAGAATCATTTGTGCTGAGATTCCTGATCAATTTGAGCATCCAAAACTACACAAGGTTGTTAAAAAATTCAAGATTTATAGTCCATGTAGTGCAGATAATATGTTTTCACCATACATGAAAGAAGGTTGTTGTTCAAAGTTCTATCCTAAGTCTTTTGCTGATTTAACTACCATTGACGCTGAGGGGCATCCTATGTATAAAAGGAGAAAGACTGGTCATTATATTGAAAAAGGAAATATTGCTCTAGATAATCGTTATGTTGTTCCTTACAATCCTTCCCTGCTAATGAAATATCAAGCACATATGAATGTTGAATGGTGCAACCAAAGTAGGGCAATTAAATATCTCTTCAAATACATAAATAAGAGTTATGATCTTGTCACTACTGTTCTTGATCATGCTAATAATGATAATGAAGGCTTTGATAAAATTGTTGATGAATTTAAAAATTATCTTGATTGTAAATATATATCCTCATGTGAAGCTATTTGGAGAATATTTGCATTTCCTATTCATTCCAAGCAACTTGCTTTGAGAGATTGAGCTTTCATTTGCTGGGTCAAAATTCAATTATATATGAAGATGATAAAGCTATCGATGATATGTTGTCTAAACCTAGAGTTGAGTAATCAATGTTTACTTCTTAGATGGATGCTAATAGGCATTATCCAAGGATAAAAGGTTGACCTATTCTGAGTTTCCAAAGTTCTTTGTTTATAATAGAAAAGAAAAAGCATGGTCAAGAAGAAAGCATGGCTATACTATTGGAAGGCTTTACTATCACTACTAAAAAATTGTCTAACTGCGACCAATTTTTTGGTCGCAAAATGAGACAAATCAGTCGCAAAGAGCATTTGCGATCGATTTTGTCGGTTGCATTTAAGTAGGTTACAAATATATTTGCGACCGATTTTGCGGCCGATTTTATGACATGCCTAATTTGGTCACTTGTTGACTTTTTTGCGACCGATTTTTCGATCACAAATATCATATTTTGCAACCAAAAAATCGGTCGCAAATTGCGAATTTTGAGACCAATTTTTAGTTGATAAATTTAGAATTTGCGATCGAAAATATAAACAGTCGCAAAATCGGTTGCAAATTTTAAAACAGAAAAAAATGAAAAATTAGAATCTTATGAAATCCAAATTTGATATACTTGAATTTTATAACAACCCAGAAAATAGCATCCAGTAATCTATAAGCAAAATTAGTTAACATTATATATAACTAAGAGTTAGTACCTAAAGTTTAGAAGATACAAATAAAAATTTAAGTAACAATATATAACCCAAACTACAGATAATAAGAAATATAAGTTATCCAACATACACATAACTGTCAATTACATATATCCTAAACACAATATATATAAATTACTACAATATAAAACTACAATAACATACATTGTAGGCCAAACTAAGTTCTTCTTAATAAAACTTTGATAGATAAATTTTTAGTATACTTCTAATTAGTTCTCATTTTCATGGTTCTTCAATTTTTTCCATAAAGTCTTCAACTTTCATTGATTCATCACCAACTTCTGTTATATCTTCAATCTTCTTCATTGAATCTTTAACTATTTTTACTGAGTCTTCAACTATTGAGTCTTTAACTATTGAGTCTTTCACAAAATCAATTGAATCTTTAACTTGCTCAATTGAATCTTTCACGATCTTTATATTATCTTCAAGTCTATCCATTTAATCTTCAACAAATTAAGTAGATATTTAATAATCATTAATCTTACATTTATTTAGTCTAGATTAACTTTACATCAATATAATCAAACTACCAACAACACAACCAATATAATCAACCAACAACACCAAACTCCCAATAATATCAAAAAATCAATTTCACAACCTTAAGCAATAAATATAATCAACCAACAACACCAAAACTATCATTATTTTTTTAAAAAAATAGATCTAAAAATTTAAGAAAAAAGAAAAAAGAACAACAATATAAACTCAAACTCAATCAATAACATCAAAAAATCAATTTCATAATCTTAATCAATCAGTATAATCAACCAACACCAAAACTACCATTATTTTCAACAAAACAGATCTGAAAATTTAAGAAACAAAAAAAAAAAGAACAACAATATAAACTTAAATTCAATCAATAATATCAAAAAATCAACCAATAACCTCAACCAACTAATATAATCAACCAACAACACCAAAACTACCATTATTTTCTAAAAAAACAGATCTATCAATAACAAAAAAAAAGAGGAACTAAGGAAATGATGGAAGCTAACTAAGATAGAAGAGTGGTGGTGGCACTGGTGGACAGCGGCAGTGGTGGCGGTGGTGGTGAGAGTGGAGTGGTGAAGATGGTAGACAGAGGTGGAGGAAGGGGAGAGGTTGAGGAAGAAGAAAGGGATGGAGTGGTGGAGATGGTAGAGAGGTAGCTGAAGCGGAGGGGTTAGGGAGGAAGAAGGAAGAAGAAGAAGAAGAAAAGGGAAAGGAAGAAGAGAGGAAGAAGAATGGTTCTAATTTAGAGATTTTGATTTTAAAGAAGTTGGAATTTGCGACCGATTTTTCGGTCGTAAAATCGGTTGCAAATAACTAATATTTGAATTTTGAATTTGCGACCGATTTAATGACCGATTTTGCCTTCACACGTAAATCATATACATTGAAAATCGATCGCAAAACTTGAAATTTGCAATCGATTTGGCATTCACTCGTAAGTCATATACATTGAAAAATTGGTCGCAAAATCAGTCGCAAAATCGGCCGTAAATTTCATGTTTTGTGACCGAATTTGCGATCGATTTTTCAATGTATATAATTTACGTGTGAAGGCTAAATCAGTCGCAAAATCGGTCGCAAATTTCATGTTTTGCAACCGATTTGGCATTCACACATAAATCTTTAAGTTCGAAAAAAATCGATCGCAAAACATGAAATTTGCGACCGATTTTGCTTTCATATGTAAATCATATACATTGAAAAATCGGTCGCAAACTGAGTCGCAAAACTTGAAATTTGCGACCGATTTGATATTCACACATAAATCCTCTACATTTAAAAATCAGTTGCAAAATTGGTCGCAAACTTCAAGTTTTGCGACTAAATTTGCGATCAATTTTTCAATGTATATGATTTACTTGTGAAGGCCAAATTGGTTGTAAAATCAATCGCAAATTTCATGTTTTGTGACCGATTTTTCCTTTACACATAAATCATCTACATTGAAAAATCGGTCGCAAATTCAGTTGCAAAACATGAAATTTGCGACCAATTTTGCCTTTATACATACTTTATCATCGACCTTACACATCGGTCGCAAAATTTAGTTTTGCGATTGATTTTTTTAGCGTGAATTTATTCCCATTTTACTCAAATCAGTCACAAAATCGGTTGCAAAAAGCCTTTTTCTGCGATTGAAAAAATCGGTCGCAAAATCAGTGGCATTTCCATCAAATTCTAGTAGTGTATGTACCTCCAACTTGTGAAGAACTCTTTTATAAGAGAAAGATCTTACATTTTCTCCGTAGTCCTACTAACTATGACCAGATTAGGACTGCAAATGGTATTGTTCATAAACTTTTAGAGACGCTTACTTCGTAATGGGTTGCTTAATGATGATAAAAAAGTATATTAAAGCTATCAAAGAAGCTTCATGTTGGGGTTTAGGTGATTATCTAAGGAAATTTTTTGCTATGATATTGATGTCAAATAGTATGAGTAAACCAGAACATGTGTAGGAAGAAACTTGGAGACTTCTTTTGGATGATATTTTATATAATGAGAGAAGATTATCTAAAATTCCAAATTATTTTTTGAATCTCATACAATTTGTTTGTTAATTATCACCATTATTATTGTTTGTTATAAGTTTATTATTTTTTGCAAATTTATCTTTGACTGATGATCAATTAAGTAGATGATCCTTGTATGAAATTGAGATGATATTGCAAAATAATAGGAGGAGCTTAAAGGAATATCCTCCCATGCCTTTTCCAGATTGTTTTGGGAGTCATTGATTTCAAAATAGCTTAATCTAAAGGAATTAAATTATGATAAGGACACTTTGAATGATGAGTTTCAGATATTGTTCGCTTCTTTAACACTAGAGCAAAGGAATGTTTTTGAGAAGATTGTGCAAGCAATTTATGAAGAAAAAGTTGGGATATTCTTTGTTTATGGCCACAAAGGAACAGGTAAAACCTATCTCTGGACAGTCTTAACTTATTTTCTAAGATCACAAGGGAATGTTGTTCTTGATATTGCATTGAGTGGTATTGCTTCTTTGCTATTGCTTGGACGAAGGATAGCCCATTCTAGGTTTGCTATACCATTGATAGTGCATGAAGATTCTACATGTAATATCAAACAAAATAGTGAATTGGCAGAGTTAGTAAAGCAGACAAAGCTTATAATATGGGATGAAGCACCTATGGTTCACAGACATAGCATTAAAGTTGTTGATAGAAGTTTAAGAGATATTATGTCTTCTGTAGATAAGAATAATGCTAATTTGGTTTTCGGTGGGAAAGTAATAGTTTTTGGTGGAGATTTTAGGCAAATTTTGCCTGTTATTCTTGGAGATGGTAGAGGTGGTAGAATAGAAATTGTTAATGCAAGCATATGTCCTTCTTATATATGAGACTATTGTAGTGTTTTGAGGCTTACTAAAAATATAAGACTAGAGTCTACTTCATATGCTAATAATGATGAATTGACTCTATTTTCACAATGGATTTTAGATGTTGGTAATGGGAAAACCGCTGAGCCTAATGATGGTATCACAAAGATTGTAATTCCTAATGAGTTGCTAATATCAGATTTTGAAGATCCTGTCAGTTCTATAGTAGATAATATATATTCAAAGCTTCTTGAAAATCACTTGGATTCCAATTGGTTACAATCATGAGCAATTCTTTGTTCTACCCTTGATGTTGTTGAAAGGTAAATCAGTATATTATTATGAGAATTCTAGGAGATGAAAAAGTGTATTTGAGTTTGGATAGTGTTGACAAATCTTATGGCAGTGGTGACTATGCAGCTGAAGCACTTACCCCAGAATTTTTAAATAGTCTTGGTTGTTCAGGAATACCTCATCAAGCTTTGAAATTGAAGATTAAGGTTCCTATAATGCTTTTAAGAAATTTGGATCAATTTGTAGGTTTGAGTAATAGCACTAGGTTGGTTATTACAAGATTGTCTAATCATATGATTGAAGCAAAGGTGTTAGTTGGAAGCAATGTTGGCAAAAAGGTCTTAATCCCATGAATATGCATGTCTCGTTCTCAATCACCATGGCCTTTCAAATTAGAAAGGAGAAAATTTCCTATTATTGTCTCATATGCTATAACTATCAACAAGAGCCAAGGGCAGTCTCTTAGCAATGTTGGAGGGTATCTTCCTAAACCTTTTTTCAGTCACGAACAACTTTATGTTGCTCTATCTCGAGTTAAAAGCAAGGATGGCTTGAAAGTTCTTATTCGTGATAAAGAAGGCCAAGCTTTGAGTAGCATAATGAATATTGTGTTTAAAGAAATTTTCTCAAATTTAGAACAACATGTTAATTACTAGATTTGTAATGCCTGTGTTTTGTTTTTTGCTTGCTATTGCTTGTTGTACTTTTTCCATACGATGTTGTTTTCTATTTTTTTGTGAAATTACAATGTTTCTTCATGTTTGGATGTTATTAAGTCTTCTTACAATATACATGCTCTATGTTGCAATATTTCTTCATTTTTTAGCTATATTTGGCAACATATTGATGGTTTATGAATTTAATTGTTGAAAAGTGACTTAGGTGATTCACAATGGCTCAAAAAGTATCTTTTATAAATGAGGTCAATGATAAAAAAAAAAAAAAACAAAGATTTGGAAAATTAAGGTTAGGGCCACAGATCTTTGGCATGTCATGAAGTATAATACTACTAATAGCATTGAAGCCATTCTACAAGATGAAAACGTAATGTTTTTCTTTCTAATTTATGTTTTCTTTTCTTATATTTTACATGTAAGTTGTTATAGTATATTAATGTATTTGTTTTTGTTGATAGGGTAAGAAAATTCAAGCATTTGTGAAATCTACTACATTGGCTAACAAGTTTAAGGTTTTGCTTAAAGAATGAGTTGCTTATATAGTTCAAAATTTTTGTGTTAAAAAAGAAAGTAGTGAATTTAAGGCTACTAATTGTGAATTCAAGATTAGTTTTCCAAAGTCAACTGTTGTTAATGAAATTGATGCTCATGAGATCTCAAACTACTTATTCAATTGTGTTGCTTTCGAAGACATTTTATCTAGACAAGCTTCTCCTGATTTTTTAGTACGTAATATTTTCATATATTTGAAAATTCTATTTTTAATTAAGGCATTTTCTTTTTAAATTTAGTGGGGTTTTTTTTAATCTTTTTGTAGATGTTATCAGTGAGTATGTTTTTGTTGTTAATAACAAGATGGATGCACATTGTAGAAACAAGAGGACAAGAGGTTGACCATTATTCTAGAAGATTCAAAGTAAGCAATTAGTTAAAAGTGGACCATTTGATTTTCAAAGCACATAATAGTGAGTTGTCCTTTAAAATGTAAAATCTATGATGATGTGATTATTTTTTTGTGAATGAATAGGAATATTGAGATCAATTGCACTCTGTGGGATAAATTTGGTGAGATGATGAAGAACTATTTGAAGAGTTGTACTGATGGTCCCATTGTTATTGTTCTTACAATGTTCAAAATTAAACATTACACTAATAAGAATGGTAACACTACATATATGTATCTTTGTTGTTCCAATCAACTTAATGTTCCTCATAGGAATTTTAAACTTGTTTGTAATTTTGTTGTTTTTATAGGTGTCACATTTGTGAGCATCCAGAATTCAATATATTCTTCTAAATTGTTCATTAATGCAGACATTCCTGAAGTTGAAGAATTTAAGAATAAGTAGAATTGTGAATTGGTTTGGCAATTGTCATATGGTCATCACAAATAACTTAAACATGCTTATTGTTTATTTCATTAGTCTTACTGATTTGACAAATTCATCATCAATTGGAGTCACTCCACAAAACTCACTAGCTAGAAGTTCTTCTATGGATGATTGGCTTATATAAAAAAATAGAAAATCTCTAAAACAACTCAAAGAGATGGAAAAGGTTTAGTTCAATCACTCTTGTTGGATATCAAGTAATTCTTTTATTTATATTCCTTATTTACGTTTTAATTTTTATTTTACTCTTTGATACAGAAATGTAGCTATATTATGCTTGCCACAATGACAAGTTTTGCACCGCAAATGGATGGTGTTATCCTTGTTGTTCTCATTGTGGCAAGATGTTTGACAATGATAAGCTTGATCAACGATGCTTATTCTGCCATGTGAAAGGGAATACTGCTATTCCCACGCAATATAATATTTGTTAATATTTCTATTGCATTTATGAATAAATAATGTCTATATATTATGTAATATGATTCTTTCTTGGGCTTTAATGAAAAAGATACAGGATTGAAATCTTTGTTGTTGATAGCTTTGGATTAGCTATTTTTGTTTTATTTGATTGTGAAACTAAGCAAGTCCTTCAAAAGAGTGCTAGCAATTTAGTTGAAGAGCTTATCAGAGTAATGGGTTAGGAATAGAGTTTTCATTTTATTTTAACCATTTTTATATCTTTTTAAAAAAGTTTTCTTAATTTATTTATTTTGATGTGTTAATAGGATAGTGAACATTGTTTAAGAGTTGTTCCAAAAGATTTAGATGTGCTTTTGGCTAGGAGTTTCCTCTTTAGAGTTACAATTTCTCAATTGAAAATTGGAAAAAAATGTGCAACTTTTTCAGTCAAAAGATTAACTAAAGATGGAGATATCCTTGATTTGTTTATTGAGGAAGATGGACAAGTATATTTTATTTTTCCTACTTTATTTTTATTTGGTTCATTTAATTTGGTAATTAAGGAGATGAATATAAGACTTTTTGTTTTGTTTTGATTTTCACAAGGAAATGCTGCTAATTAGTATGACTACTACTGTTGCTAGTTGTTCATCAAGGGTTATTAATGCTAATAACTTCATTCTTGCTTATGTAAATTTCATTTGTTTTGCTATTGCATGTCTTAAGTTTATGACTCTTTATATTTTTGTTTATATTATTTCCAAGATTTACTTTCAGTTAGTGATGACTATGATCTTGATTCATGTGCTGGTACAGCTATTGCTAAGAGGTTTAGATAGAGTTATTATATGATGCTGAATTTTCCGCTACCAAGATACTGAAAACTGTGAAGACAGAACACAATTAGGTATTGAATTTAAAAATTCTAAAATTATTATCTTAAAAAACTACATATTTGTCACTTCAATTTACTTTTGCACTGTATGTCTTTATTTGTGTCTACATGTTAAACAAATATTGGAATTTGGCTTAATTTCTTACAACAATTTTTTATAGCATAATATGAAATTACTTTTTTCATAGCATTTTAGCTTAAGGGAAAGCATGATGCAATTGAGTTCTCAATGCAAGATATTAGACATTGTTTATTGTGAAATTATCAATGCTAATTCATGATGTGTGCGACCTATTTAAGCATTGAAAATTGACCCACAATTAAAGATATAAGCTTTCTTCATACACTGGATTATATGAATTGATATACCTCAAAACTTGCTATGTTATATAGAACCCCATGTAATCACCCATATTCAAGTCATTGATATGAGATAGTTCATTATACTTTCTAGCCTTTTTATTTGCCATCAATTTTTAGATCATCAATGTTGAATTGTTGGTCAAGTGTCAATATTTCAGAAAGAAACTAGCACTGAAATCTATGGCTGACCAATATTAGCATGTAATCATTATTATGCATCATGATTTACTAAGTGAGATTTATGTAAATTTGCAAAGTTATCATTTTATGACTCTATTTATAATTCTAATGGAGTTCCTTTGGGATTTACACCTTTTGTTTTGTTTTCTTTCATAGTTTAGTTTGTCCACTGACTTTTTTGGGTATTGATTCTATTGTTACTTTATAGTTGTTTATTTAGTTTTGTAGTTTTCTCCTAACATACCTAAATACGTGTAGTGCCTTTATCTTTACTTTCGATTAACTGTGATAAGAACTAGGCTTTTGAAATGGACCTTTGATTAGTTAGGAGTCAGTAATGAGAAGACATGGTGCAATTATAGTTTTCATATTATTTTAGCTTAATGGGAAGACTTTATGCAATTGAGTTGTCAATACTAGGCATTGTTTATTGTGAGATGATCATTGTTGAAAGCATGGGAAGACATGGTGAAATTGTTTTAGCTTAATGGAAAGACATGTCTTAACTTCTCATTAGAATTTTTTTTATCTCTGAACCTTTGGACTATGCTTTTATTTGTCTCTATAAGTCTAACAAATTTAGGAATTTGGCTTAACTTTTTGTAACAATTTTTTATAGCATGATATTAAATTACTTTTTTCATATTATTTTAACCTAGTTTCTTTTCACATTTTTTTTAATAGCTACTCATCTTGACCACTTCCACCTCACCTTTGTCACTTACTGTCACCACCTCGACTCACTGTTGCTGTTGCTACCTCCTGCCACCTTTTAATTCTCACACCCTTTAGGTAAGATATTGAACACTCCTGTTGCTGAATGTCTGTTGTTCATACTTATTGCTTCCTTTTAATTCAATGACTTATTAATTGTTAACTTTATAATTTTTGGAATTTATTTATATTTTTGTAGGATTCACATGATAACAACAGAGTTTTATTGCAAGTTGCTTTTTGACTTATATCCTAATTAGTTATGGTATATAGACCAATTAGTTTGTTGTATTACCAACAAACTCAAGTTGGTTTTTAAATTTGTACGGTGCTTCCACTTCTAAAGTTATTATGCTAAAACTGCACTTTTTGCTTGTCATAAATATTAATATAAGAGTTGTGACTATAATTTCAAGTTTGTTATTTCTATTTCAAAATCAAGTTTCTTGTTGGAACTTTTAAAAATATTAATTGATATAACATTTTCATGCTTTTAATTTGATGATTTAAATATTTAATAAGATTGACTCATTTTAAAAAATATTTTTAGCCATATTTGTAATTTAAAAAAATCTTCTTTCAACACTTTAATTTATGAAATTAAAACCCGGACTCATTTAATTTCGACATTGCTGTCAAAATATCGTGATACATTTTAATACAAGAAATTCTTTTCTAGTTTTGTAGCAAATGAAATAACATATACATTATTCTTATCACGGGTGAGTACTAAACGGGATAATGTCATGATATGGATGGATCCGTGTATCACGTTCAAAACCAAGGAGGAAATTTCTTCTTCCTCCAGCATGTAACTTGTGATTTTGATTGAGAGAAGAGAGAGAAAAGTTGAGCGAAAAGAAATTAAAGGTGAAAGTTGTATTATGGGGAAAAAAATCCTCTTACTCCAGGTGGTTGACAGAATTTTTCCTAATTATTGATTTTTTTGGGTTCTAGAATTTTTCCTAATTATTTGATGGAGGTTTATTTGTTTTTTTAGATCTTCAATGGAGGTTTGTTATTTGAATATAATAAATTTAACATATATTTAGAGAAAAAAAGAAAGTGGGGCCTATTATATTTTTTTTCCATTTTTTTACTTTTTATATTTTCTATCACTTTTGTTTATGAGTATTTCTATAGATGTCAAATATATATGTATAGGTCGTGTGCATCGGATATGGCATATCATTGTCGCTGCTGTTTTGACATTTACAATATTGTTTGATGAGTTCTACTGTATTAGGTTAAATAGATTATTGACTTTAGTGAAACAAAGTTTATTGAAAAAACTGTTGAAAAAAAAAACCTACAATCTTTTTTTTGGAAAAAGAAAACGCTTACAATCTTTTAACAAATTGCCATTTATAACCTATTTTACATCTCCTTGATAAAAAAATTGGAAAAAGACGTGATAAGGGATTCATTTTTTATGGGATATTATGTTGATTCATATCCTATCTACTATTAGACGGAATGTAAATTCCATTTAAGTGGGATCCACACCCCATCTAATGATAGATAAAGTATAAGTCAATATAGTGTCCCATAAAAAATGAATCCCCTAAATATTTTTCAATTGGAAAATAAAAACCTATGCCACGACCCCTCATATACGGATGAAGCATGAGGTCAAGCGGTGAAATAAGAAGTGAAATATTAAAATATTTTAATATTTTATTAAATTAATATGCTCTGCTTAAAGCCCTCATGTCTATCTATGGTATTAAAGCTCATATTTAATCATGCGTTGGTAAAACACGAAAGTTCTATTTCTTTTTCCCCTTTTAATCGACCAAGTTTGAGAAAGTTGACACGAAAGGTTGATGCTATTTTGTATTCAATCTTTTCGCATCTTATTTAAATATTTAATTTCCATCTTATCATCCAAGTTATAAGATAAATGAAAATTTTGGTGTTTACAAATTAAGACGTGAGTTTGGTTCAAATAACATTATTAATTATTAACCATCGTTAGTATATCTAGATATAATTATATTTAAATTTATTAATTTTTAAACATACTATTTTAATTACACTAATATATATATTAAAACAAATGGAGTAACCAATAGTATTTATTAATAAAATAATAAGAACCACCTAATTTGTAAATTTTTAAGTATTAACACACTAATAAATGAGAATATTTCAAAAAATAATGATAAGTAAATTTATTTTTTATGAGATATCATATTAATTTATATTTTATCTATTATTAAATAAAATATAGATCTAATTTAAATAAAATTTATATCTCATTTAATAATATATAAAATATAAATAAATATAATATTTCATAAAAATTTAGGTCACTAAATATTTCTGTATTCCAAATTAGAAAAGTCCGCGATCCAATCTTCGACCACTAAAGAGTCCACAACTTTGACTGATGTAAACTTGATCGTGTAGTCGACA
Source organism: Pterocarpus santalinus (assembly GCA_031439595.1). Classification (NCBI taxonomy): domain Eukaryota; kingdom Viridiplantae; phylum Streptophyta; class Magnoliopsida; order Fabales; family Fabaceae; genus Pterocarpus; species Pterocarpus santalinus. The sequence goes on from CM062532.1 coordinate 70,373,154, forward strand.
TCATCGAAACAGCTATGACGGTGCTATAAATTAGCCCAAAAAACAAGGTTTTTGGACTTATTATTGAATTTTATTTTATAGATTTATTAAAATAAATCTTAACTATAAGTAATAAATAAAATAAAATATAAATCAAGATAATATTTAACTTAAAATATATTCACGCTACCTTTCTCTGAAATCGACAAAGTTGACGGATGTAAACTTGATCGTGTAAGCGACGTCACCGAAACAACTATGAACCCGTTGGTTACACTTCTGACAGCTTTCAAAGATCTTTTATAGGAATAAAAATAAAAATATATAATAATTAATATATTTAATATATAAAAATATTTTTTAAAAATTTTTTGAAGAAAATATTTTTAAAATTATTTTTTATTTTAAAAAAATTTAAAAAAATTTTATTATTATTCTCATATTAATAGTAAAAAATAATTTTATTTTATTTTATTCAAATAAAATTTATCCTTCTAAATTTATTTTTAATATATTCAAATTAAATAAAAATTATTCTTTTAAAAATAATTCTCCTAAAAATCTATTTTTAAAAAATATTTTTTTAAAAAATTTCCTGCCAAAAATTAATCTAAACACACATAAGAAGTTACTTTAATTAGACGAGTACTCTTGCAGATGATAAAGAACTCACCGACTAGGCCACTGCCATCAATTATTGCTTTGTGACCCCTTTTTTTCTTCGTGGTATCCAATTCGAATATCCGCCTTTAAAATACAAATAACATCACTCAAAACACATACAAAGTGGACTCGGATTAAAGGGGAGCAACATCATTTCCCGGTATCCAATCCACAAATGGCATCATCCCAAGCACCTCAGCTACACTTTGTGTTGTTTCCCCTCATGTCCCCAGGCCACATGCTCCCCCTGATAGACCTTGCAACAATATTGGCACAACGCAATGTTATTGTCACCGTAGTCACAACCCCACACAACGCTTCTCGTTTCTCACAAACTTTTGCTCGTGCTTCAGAGTCTGGCCTCCAACTCCGATTAGTTCAACTCCAATTCCCATCCAAAGATGCAGGATTCCCAGAAGGGTGTGAGAATTTCGACATGCTGCCTTCAATGGGCATGGCCTATAGTTTCTTCAGTGCAGCAAGCATGCTACTACAAGAACCAGCAGAAAAAATGTTTGAAGAGTTAACACCAAAACCAAACTGCATAATCTCTGATGTCGGTTTGCCATATACTTCCCACATAGCCACCAAATTCAACATTCCAAGGATTTCTTTCTTTGGAGTGAGTTGTTTCTGTCTCATGTGGCAGCTAAACATGGCAACCTCTAAGATTCTTGATAGCATGGCCACAGATTCAGAGTACTTTGCCATACCTGACATCCCTCACAAAATTGAGGTCACCAAGGCACAGACGCCAGCATATACGAATGCAAAGTGGAAGGAATTTGTTGACAAAATGGCCGTAGCTGAAATGGCTGCATATGGAACGGTCATGAATTCTTTCGAGGAGTTGGAGCCACCATATGCAAGGGATTACAAGAAGGCAAGAAATGGTAAATTGTGGTGTGTTGGACCCGTTTCACTTAGGAACAAGGGTCACTTGGATAAGGCTCAGAGAGGGAACAAGGTCTCAATTGATGAGCAACATTGCATGAAGTGGCTTGATTTGCAAAAACCAAAAACTGTTATCTATGTGTGCCTTGGAAGCATGTGCAATTTGACTCCCTTGCAGTTGATAGAGCTTGGCATGGCCTTGGAAGAATCTAATAGGCCGTTCATTTGGGTCATAAGGGAAAGGAATCAAACAGAAGAATTGACCAAGTGGATTAAGGAATCAGGGTTTGAGGATAGGATTAAGGGACACAGCCTCTTGATCCAGGGTTGGGCTCCGCAAGTACTAATACTATCACACCCTTCAATTGGAGGGTTCTTAACACACTGTGGCTGGAACTCAACCTTGGAAGCAATATGTGCAGGGGTGCCTATGCTAACATGGCCATTATTTGGGGATCAATTCTTTAATGAAAGATTTATTGTGCAAATATTAAGAGTTGGAGTGAGTGTTGGGGTGGAGAGTCCTGTGAACTGGGGCGATGAAGAGGAAACAGGGGTGTTGGTGAAGAAGGAAGATGTTCAGAGGGCCATAGAGGAGTTCATGGATGAGACGAATGAGAGTACAGAGAGAAGAAAAAGGGCGAAAGAGCTTGCAGGGATGGCTGAGAGAGCTGTAGAAGAAGGAGGATCTTCTCACCTGAACGTGACCCTGCTGATCCAAGATATTATGGAGCACTTCAAGAATCTTTGAGACTATAGATAGATCGGTTCTGCAATGTTTAAGAAAATTTCCTAGTTGGGAGGGATGTATGAAGAAAATAAATGTTGCAATTGTTAAAAATACAAAGATTTAAATAAAAATTTTAAATTATATTATATTTAATTTTAATCTCATATTTCTTTTATTGGGAATTGATAATAGTAGATAAAATTCTTTTGTGTATATATTTTTTATTAAATATCTTATTTTATTATTTCATTCACATATTTTGAAAAACATACAAAAACTTTAAAATTTCAGTGGCGTTTATTATTAAAAGGATGTAAGTTGAAATTTTGATATTAAATTATTAAAAAATGTGTGAAATAATATTCATTTACTTATATATCAGACATGGTATTATCAAGATCGCATGCACATACTACTAAATATGTAGGGTGTTCAATATATTTGTATAACTTACGAAAAAATGACACGTCAAAAAAAGATCTTAGAAAATTTGAGTTTGACACCTAGATTTAGTTTTTAAGCTCTAAATGTATATATTCTAAATTTAAAATTATAGTATTTTATCAAATAGTAAGCAATCAAATTTATTCTATAATTTTAATTATATATTACTAAATTTGAGTGAGTACAACATAAATTATATATTATAAAACAGAGTGAATTGATATTCTAAAGCGGATAAACTCATCCCACCTCCTTTTTTTTGTCAGAAAAACATATTTCGTTGAAAAACAGAAGCCCAACTTATAGGTGGACGAAACCAAGAAAAGAGCCCCCCAAACAGCCCACAGTCAAGGCCAATACAAGACTAAGGCTAAGGGGTGCAGCCTCTTTTATCTACTTCAACTAATATCTGAAGAGATACTGGCCCATTAACTACCCAATCATAACAAAGATTACCGTCCAATCCAAGCTTAGCAATGTGGTGGGCAACCTAATTTGACTCACAGGGCGTCCAAACAAAGCAGCAAAAGAAGAAGTTTGATTTCACGACCAGGATATCCTCAACTACAATCGACAATGGTCCTCTCTGATCTCTCGAACGACAAGCCTCCCCCACCTCAAGATTATTCCGACTCGAGGATTAGCTTGCCACAGGAGCAACTACTCGCCAAATAGATTCCTTCACGAACTTGTAGCATATCGGATAAGATTGGAGCAGAGTAACTAGACGCTTTTGTCATCTCTCATTCAGCCGGAGCCCATAATCAAAGTTTTGGACAGTTTGTAGGAGAACCTTCGTTTGAGACCCCAAATTCATGCGCTTAGTCAGGTGTGTTTAGGTACATTAATCATATTTGATTGATTGAAACTTAAAGATAGACATGTCCATGAATTTCTACAAGAATAATCATCCATCCATATTCTGTCATTAATAAAACTGATGGCGGCATCTATTTATAGTCTATCACATACTTCTTCTTTTTTTTACATCTTTCACACACACACACACACACACACACACACACACACATATATATATATAAAGGCGATATTATTAAATTTTTTAAAAAAAAAATTATATAAAAAGGTAAAATTTTTAATTTTTAATATAATATATTCCTTAAAATTCTTAACAACTGTAATTATAACAAAACCCTACTTATAAGTGTGACTTGAAAAACTTTAAATAATGGATAAGTTATTAAGTAGATTATAATTATTTAAAAAGACTTTTTCCAACTTTGTTTATGTCTAACGCGTGTGAGAAAAAAATCATAATGGATCGTATTATTATCCAATCATGAGTTGTTTTTTTTTTTTTTTTTGGTGATGTGGGAAAAAATAAAGCAAAAACACTAATGCCTAATATACACAGAGCCTAAACTATCAGCCAGTAAGCAAGACAAAACTTCTGGCAGAGGGCTGGACCAAGTCTTCAAAGGATCCTAATTATTAAAACCAATCTTAGCCATAATGTCCGCATTGGAATCCACTTCACAGAAATAATATGCAAGAATGACAATTAGTATGAAAAAAAAATTACTTAAATTGGCAACTATTATAAATTAGAAAGAGTAATTTTTTTATAAAGTTTGAATTTTCATCAATCCAATCATTGAATTGGAAATTCCGACTAAGTAGATCATGTTTATCAAACTTCATATAATTTGAAAATGATTCGATACTTTATCTTTTTACTTAATTTTGACACATAATATTTTGGAAATATAAGTAAATATGAACTATTAAACTACATACCTATTGTCCAATTTTTTTTTTTTAATGTGAAAAGAGGAGAATTAGCTTATAAAGGATATGGAATTAATTAATTATAATTCTTTCTTTAATTTGTCAACTCTCAACTCAAGTAGTTAGGAATTCATTTATATTAAGAAAATTTAGTCAAACTCTAACCTCTAACAGCTTTGAATATTGTATTTATTCTTAATTAAGTTGTTATTGTTCTTTGTTTTATTTTTAATATTTAGCTCAAAGTAAGGATGTTAATGGGGCATAGGGCGGGGGACGGGGGCGTGGATAAATATTCGCCTCAGTCCCTTGCCCCATATCTTCATGAATATCCACTTTTGACTTTTTTATGGGTTTACGGAAACCTATAGATATCTATCGATACCCGTGAGAATGTTAAAAATTCACAAAATTTAAATTAAATATAAAAATTTTAATATCATAAAATATTTAAAATAAATATAAATAATAATCTAATTCCACAATTTAAATTCTATGAATTTAATATATTTAAAATAAAAATAAACATATAAAATAATACTTGAATATTAGTGGGACATACCCACTCATCTCTTTTAATACTTAGAACAATTCAATGCACAAAAGTTATCAATGTGGGCTCATAAAAAAGTTTTCTCTTAACTTTTGGAGAGAACTAAGAAGGAAAAGTGATTTTTGTTTAAGAGTTTAATTAGTATACGATGACAGTGTAAAACTATTTTACATTGTCAACCAATAAAAATAGAAAAAAGTGAAAAATCATGATGGATCCCTCATTATAATGGATAATTATTTGTGTGAGTTGATACTTTCTACTATTTCTATTGGCTGATAGTATAAAATTATTTTACACTGTCAGTATATTTAAATTAAATTCTTTGTTTAAAATGATAATTTTAATCTTATTTATTATCTACTTTTCACTTATAGTGAGGATAAAAAAAAGTCATATATGTATATATATGGCATGCTATAGGTCTAGTCAAATGATGTATTACAAGGTCAGCATAATAGCCATTAATGAATGACGATTACTAATGATATCATGCATAAATTTAGATTTATTAGCGAATTCATTATGCGTGAACTGCTAGGAAACTTCATTCTTTTATGGCATTTGATTAAATCTCTTGACTTGCGAAAGCCTAAATGCACATTTGCATAAGAAACCATAATTTCTTCTTCACAAGAGCAATGTTAAACAGTTAAAAGAAATTATTAAAAATTTTGACAAAAAAATAAGGATGATCATTAGGTATAATAAAATAGTATAACTCACTTAACTAAAAATCAAGGCACGTCACATCCAGCAAAATTTTGGCTATCTATTATTTTTCTCTTAACAATGAATTTGATCATTTTACTCTTCAAAACCAAAATATTAATGTAGTTTCCGTGGCTGGACGAAGGAACATTTTCTTTGAAACTAAGCTTAGAAAATCTCAGAAAAACCTAGATGATAACGTAGTTGCCGTGGCAGGACGAAGGAACATCTATTTGAAACTAAGGTTAGGAAATCTCCCCAGCCAAATACTTTTCAGTGTTTATATTAAATTATAATTATAATAAATAAGCGTCCCCAACATATGTACCGAAGATAATATATTTTTTATATAGCCTTAATGATACATTAATTATTTATATTTTTGAATTTTACCTGATAATTTCTATCTAAACCTGTCTATGTAATTCTTTTTTCTTAAAAAAAATTATAACTACATACATCATACAGTAAAAGGTGACTGTTCTAAATAAATTGAATAATCTTAGTCAATTCATTAATTTCAGTATTAATACCATGTACCAAGACAAAAAACTTCAATATTAATACAGCCATACGCACTTCGTCAACTGAACGTAATTTTTGACACTTCACAGCGGAAACAGCGGATAGCAGGAGTACAAAACTAGCTTTGCTCCGTTTCTGACGCAACTTTTGACCTAATCAACTAGGAATCGACTGTTCTGTAAGTCATGCTACGTACGTGTTTTGAGTGTGAGAAGGAGATTATCATTATTTAACAAAGTGACAAAAAAATTATGTAAGTTGTTTATATGGGGATGATGCATGATATATACAATTTGAACTTTTCAAATCTCTTGCGATGCCTGGCCAACTCACTCTTGGCCTTCTCAGTTTATCTAGGGTCATGTTATTTATACATTATAATAAGATATTAAATATAATATCACTTTTATATAAACATACAGTATATTCATTCTATTTTGATATATGCTTATTTTGATGCATACGTTTTCTTAAATTAATTTATGAAATCTATGCCATATATCTATATTTCATGAGTTAAAAATATTTTTTTCTACTATAAGGTTACTTATCGTGATACTTTTTTCTTATCAGGACTTAGAAAATTAATTATTGTAGTTTTGTTCTTTTATCTTTCTCTCTCTCTCTCTTTTCAATTAGATTATTTATTTATTAAGAGATTTTTATATAGATACAAATCTAATGACTCATATTTAGGCATACTTATAATAAAAGTGAGTTCTATTATCTAACTTTATTAAAGATGTACTCACTTATTTATGGGTTTCACGAATTTCATTATGAATATGTCTAAATATAAATTATTAAATTTATATCTATTTAAGAAAATTTCTTATTTATACGGCAATGTCTCAATTACCATGCAGACCACACCCACTTTATTAGCCAGTTCTAACATCTTAATTTTCACAATATGGCTTTGCAACTCAAGCAGCCTCACTTTGTTTTAGTTCCACTTCTCGCCCAAGGCCACATGATCCCCATGATTGACATGGCAAGAATTTTGGGAGGGAGAGGGGTTATTGTCACTTTGGTCACTACCCCTCACAATACCTCAAGATTTGAGCACACAATTTCTAGAGCAGCACAATCCGGGCTCCCAATTCACCTCCTCCAAATCCCATTTCCATGCCAACAAGTGGGGCTTCCATTAGGCTGCGATAATCTTGATGCTCTACCATCAAGAAACCTACTCAGAAAATTCTATAATGCGCTTGACATGATGCAAGAGCCTTTGGAGCAGTACCTCCAAAACCATGCTTTTCCACCAAGTTGCATTATCTCAGATAAATGGCTCTCTTGGACTTCCATAATAGCCCAGAAATTCAGTATTCCGAGGCTTGTCTTTCATGGGATGTCATGCTTCTCCTTGCTCAGCTCCTATAACATCAAACTTCAAAATTCTCACCTTTCTTGCACTTGACTCAGAATCTTTTGTAATACCTGGATTGCCTCAAAAGATTGAGATAACTAAAGCACAGCTCCCTGGAGCATTTTTTGCTATGCCTGATTTGGATGACTTTCGAGACAGAATGTGGGAGGCTGAAATGTCAGCTTATGGAGTTGTGGTGAATAGCTTTGAAGAATTGGAGCATGGTTGTGCTAAGGAGTACGAGAAGGTCATGAACAAGAGGGTTTGGTGCATTGGTCCAGTGTCTCTATGCAACAAGGATGGTTTGGACATGTTTGAGAGAGGGAACAAGTCTTCAATTGAAGAGAAAGAATGCTTGGAATGGCTAAACTCAATGGAACCAAGATCAGTTATTTATGTATGCCTTGGTAGCTTGTGTAGGCTTCCATCACAATTGATTGAACTTGGGCTTGGTTTAGAAGCATCAAATCAACCATTCATTTGGGTGGTCAAAACCGCAGGAGAAGACTTCACACAGCTAAACAAATGGTTAAAAGATGAAAAATTTGAGGAAAGGATCAGAGGTAGAGGACTTGTGATAAAGGAATGGGCTCCACAAACTCTAATACTGTCTCACCCTGCAATTGGAGGGTTCTTAACCCATTGTGGCTGGAACTCAACAGTTGAAGGTCTGTGCTCCGGGTTGCCAATGATAACGTGGCCTTTATTCGCTGAGCAATTCTTAAACGAAAAACTAATGGTGGAAGTTCTGAAAATTGGAGTCCCAATAGGTGTTGAGGTTCCGGTAAGGTGGGGTGATGAAGAGAAAGCTGGCGTAATGGTTAACAAGGCTAGAATCATTGAAGTTATAGAGATGTGCATGGTAGGAGGTGAAGAGCACGAGAAGAGGAGGAATAGAGCAATAGAGCTTGGGAAGATGGCAAGAAGTGCTGTGGAGGAGGAAGGTTCATCGCACTTCAACATTTCATGCTTAATTCAAGATATTATGGAGCATTAATAATTTAATATGCTAAAGATATGAGTAATTATAAGACCCTTGTACGTGAAGTAAATTATAGGTTTTATTTTTCCTTGTGACTGTTTCTTGCATACGATTAAAAGATTCTAGATTGCTAAGAAAAGTAAGAGATTGCATTGTTCCAGACATAATGGCACTACCTAATCCACGGAGGTGACGCTACATATAAAATTTGTGTGCTTACTAGTTTTTCGTTTAATAGTATGAAAGCTTTATCAATGTACTATCGTTTTTCCTTTTCGAGTTTCTGTCTCGAGTGTTCGGTTCGAACTTTAGTTTGACATTAAAGAAAATTAACCTCTTAGGAAGTGTTTGTATTTATGGTAAAAATTAGAGAAGAATTTTTTTATATTAGTTTTATATATAAAATTATATATAAAACTAATAAATGAAATCCCCCTTCTCCCAATTTTACTTCCATACCAAGCATGCGCTTAATGTATGTATCAGGTATGTCATTAAACTCTTTCCAATAGTTTTGTTAAAAGCACTTGTTAAAGGAACCAAGAATAAAAATTTTTGTGGGAAAAATCTAATTTCACTCTTCATTCTTTAAACAGTTGTTTTAAACACTTGTCTAAGAATACTAATTAGCTAAACCCGTTAAATAAGAGAAAATTTCTGAAAGTATTACATACTTCTTATGCACGTGAGTCAACTTATTCTTTTGTAACCTAATTTTTATTTTAAGGTACTCATCATAAACTGCTAAAACCTAATATTTTGGGTTAAAGAACTTCTATAACCCAATCTAAGGGTACTCATCATAAACTGCTAAAATGAACAAAGGGGGGAGAAAAAGATTTGCTCGTATTTATTGTGCAAATACATACATACATTTGGCAATTGGGATTTATTGTTTCCCATTATATATGAATGGATAGATAATACAGTTTTGACTTTATTGAATAATTAACGAGCCAATCATTTCCATCAATGTACGAAATATTCATGTAGTAGATTGCTTCGTCATCCCTGAGTTGTTTTGCGTAAGAGACTCTAGATGTATAATTTGCTCCAGGTCCCATGCAACCGTACTCCCCAAAGAAGACGGTCCTGTGTTAACACCAAAAATATCCCTCTGTCAATCGAACTGAATAGTATAGACAAGTCTTACTTTTTCCTTTTCTTTCCATTTTAATGACTTATTAACATAGACAAATAATTCCAAGTGGAAAAAACAAAAAAGAGAATTTTTTTTTTTTTTACAAAAAGACAAATTATTTAGCTCACTAAAGATATGGATACTTATTAGCAGGGCCCACTAACCGCAGGTTCTTTTCTTTTTCGTTCAAAACCTATTAATATGTTTTAAGAATAATCAAATTCTTTTAAAACCAAATAATTTGTTTTATTTAGCTTGTTTCCATATCAATTGAAGGAATCCATTCAACCTAAAATTTTGAATATATCAATCGTCTTACCCATTTAGCTCCTGGAGTATTTTTAACCTTTTACTTAGCCTCACTAGTCAAAAGAAAAGTAATTAGTTTGCTGACACATCATTTTCATAGACAATGTGAATTGTGAAATGTGAAATAGACGCATAAAATATGTTTTGAGGTAAACATATAAGAGAGATGTATTAGCAGTTACAGACTGGTCTCTAGAGGGATCTCTCCAATCGTTCCATCCTTCAGGAGCTACGACATTGGACATGAATGTTCTTGAGAAGACCACAGTGGCATAGGCTCCCCAAGCTCTTCCGAGCCACACTTTGCCAGTCCCAATAATGGTACAATTCACAAAGGAAAACCCAGTTGACTCATTCATCGATTGCCGCCCATGAGCTGTGATCGACCCGCTAACCCCATCCGAGTCTTCTTTTGCTATAGAGTCGATGGTACAATCCTGGTGTCACAAAATTAATAAGCGAGTTTATATAGTAACATCACTTTCAAGCGAAAATAGATTCTTTTATATTTTTTATCTACATAATTATATTATGTGAAAAGAGAAAGAAACATAAATATTTAAATTAATATATATAATTTGAAGTTATAGTGATGAAAATGAATATATTTGTTATGACACTTCGATTTATAATTGTTTTTTATTCTCACATTATATTTCAATATCTTTTGAGTGTTAGATTAATTTTCATTTCAAGTACCGAAATTATCCCTCCCGATTTCCCTTGAGCCCGAATTATTATTTCATGCCTAATTAACATTTTTTTTTTCCTAATGAATTGTATTCTAAATGTATTATGAATAGATTATGAAGAAATGGTTGAATACTTGCAAAATTGGCATTACTCCATTTCGTCAAATTTGTAATGATATTTAATTTATATACACTCTACAAACTCCTGCACAAGTTGTCGTTAACACGTTGCCCTATCTGAACATAATTAATTTTACCTAAATTTAATTAGGATTTTATTTGGGTATATGTTACTAAAAAGCACTAAATTCTTTTTAAATTTTTTGGATGCTTGATATTTGTATTTCTTGTTTAATATATTTGTTATAATTTAACCTGTTCCCCAATTAATTATGCCAAGAAAATTCAGGAATAGCCATATATACCTATTTCAATTTCTTTAAAATTTGGGCAAAATAATGTGTGTATGATAATGATTACGGCAGACATCACAAGATTAACTTTGAAGGCAAGGAAGTTACTACCTCATAAAGTGATCTAGCATTTCCAAATATGAAATCAATGGATCCTCGGATGAAACATTCTTTAAAATAGTGTCTCCCCTTATCATCATTGAGTGTGTCCTGTGCACCATAAAACCCGCAACCATAGAACGCAACTTGATCACCAGTAACTCTCAGTGCCACTGCCTGTGCCCCAACCTCTCCCGGTGAAGGCGGAGGAGCCGTGTTCTTTTCAGTTTTCACACAAACAACAAGTAAAGATCTCACCATGTATATATGTATGCAAATATATCCTCAGCGCAAGAGCATGACATTGAACAAACTAACTAACCAATGGAATTAATAGCATACCTTAAAGCTGATGTTGTAAGCAGTGAACTTAGAAGCATAGATGGCAAACGAGTAGCTATTGGAAGTCCCTCCGGTGGAATTCGCTGTGTCATTCCATTCTATGACTGTGTTAAGATACCCTTGTCCTTGAATTATCAAGTTTGTTTTGTTGGCCTTCACCACTACCTTCCCCCTATAGTTTGTAAAGATTAATTTATCAAATATTTGAAATGAAATAGTGAATATATATAGCTCGACATATCTGATCATGCACTCCAACTTCAATTGAAAACTCTAGCTAGCTAGGAATTCAATTCGATACTTAACAAATGAAAGGGAGGGAAAAAAAACTGAAGGGATGGACTTTATTTTATGCATTGAGAATTAGCTAGAAGAATATCAAAAAGAGAGAACGACCTGTATGTGCCAGAATCGATTATGATAAGGGTGGTTTCAGAGCTAGATTCAGGAACAGCATCAACTGCTTTCTGCACACTACTAAAGTTAGCGCAACTACCCTTTAAGTCAACGGTGAAAACTTGAGACACATTATAGTCTTGAATAAGACTGGAAGTCCATTTGGCAGGGTCACATTTCTCCTTTTGCCTCCTCCGGCGATGATGTCTCCTCCTTGCAATACTTGTTAGCAGAGACAAAAAATCTTGAGCGCCACTAAGCTTTATAATCTTACTAAATACACCGAGCTGAAAATTGAAACTATCTTGAGGACTAACGGCACTGGTGGCGGAGGGAGAAAGAGGCTTGGTATGATGAACAATTGTGACAGAAAAGAGGAAAATGACAAAGCCAGACAGCCAAAAGAGGGTTCTGTTGTATCTCATGTTTGAGCCCTATGTAGTGGTTAGCAAGATTATGTTATTTTGAGTTAAGAAACGGGCCGGGGGTAGGGGGCGTAGTGAGGAATGCTTTTATTATGTGCATGTGAAAAAAGTGTGCGAGTGATGCATGATTGGCGTGGCAGGTAAGAAATGTATGGGCTTCTGTGATGTCTAAGCTTGTGGAGGTTACCCATTTCTAAAGCCTGCTTTCAAAAAGCTTAATGGATCTCTTAAAAATGAATTTGATGGCAAGACAACGATTTGCAGTAATAGAGAATGGAAGATGGACACACGCTAAGTCACTCTAGAACGATTGAAATGGAAAAAGGTGAGGAAAATTATATGTAGGCTCTTATGGTCATTCATGATTAGGGCGGTTGGATTTGGATCAACAAAATATAATTTTGTGGCTCCAAGGAAGTGAAGTTTTGGCTTCTTAACTTGTAATGAACCGCGTTCAGCTTCAATTGCAGATACTTTAAATTGAATCCATTGCACCGCTCCCCTTGGACTAGTCTCGTGTATTACACTAATACTTAACTAACACTTGGCTGCGAGAAATTCAGGGCTCCATTGTGCTGCATAACCAAGCGATGAAGGTATTTACACTATATTTGTGCGGACACTAAACAAGAGTATTTGCAGAATATTCTAACGCAAAAGCATATTGGTAAGAGTATGTTTTAAAATGAGAAGCCTACTCATCCTAATAAAGAAAGTCAAATCTAGGATATTACGTGCAAAGAAAAACAAAACATTCAAATGTAATTCACCATTTGTGTTGGCAACGCATCAAAGTTCTGAATCATACAAGAAACAGCTGCTCAAAATATAACCTGCACTATATTAGTCAGTTACATAATGTTTCCCGATTGCTCATATTTTCTGTGGTGGGGGGAACGACCTAGTGGCGTTAGTCATTAGCCAAAATACAGAGATTTTACACTTTAAGCACCAGTCCAAGACCAAGAACTTGTGTTTGCTAAACAGAAAAACAAAACTTAAATAGGACGATGGCATTATAATATTTAATTAAATAATGGGCAGGAAAGGGTTCTTGACACATGTACAAAACCAGCAGAACGAGAAAAAAAGGAGAAAAAGCTAGGGTTTTTCCCCTTTCATGATTGACTTTTCAATGTAAATTTTCATGATTGATTATTGATGACCCGACATGGAGGCACCGTTTTATGAAGCATATTTGTCCCTTTGAATGCCACCATCTGATGGCAGTTCTTTCTATAGCTGGTAATCTGCAGCACAAGGATAAACTCAATCATTCAGTCTTATTTTTTCTCCAATGTGGAGGCGGGGGTTGCCACACACAATACAGAAACCTAGATGTAGGTCAATTAAAAAATGCTAAACTGAAGAAGTGGCAAAATGTAAACCTAGCTACCAACCCGAAAGTAGCAAAGCAGAATATATACCTGGTCTGGTATCATCTTGCTAAATCCAAATTTATCTGTCCATATGGATTCTGCTTCTTCTGCAGCTGGTAGCACAAGGTTCTTCACATTCAAGAAAGCCAGCAGCCTCTCAATGCAAGAGAAGAGTGTTTGGAAGTAACCCTGTTAAGCCAAACCAATATAATTATAATTGATGCACTACCAAGACATAACCACAAGTGATCATAAAATACAAGCAATAAATCAAAATTCCAGAGCACAGAGAGCTTCAACAAAAGGACGGACCAACAGAACATGATGCATCCAATGCAGACAACCAAAAGTACAGTCTCACACCTTTCCGTGGTTCTTGTTACTTGTTGCAACTAAGGGGAGTTCGGCAATATCTTTGCCAAAAATTCGAAGCATGCCCGCAGATATCACAGATGAACTTCAATGTCAAAAATAAAGAAAAAAAGAAAAGAAAAAAAAGCTGTAAACAGTACTTTAAATATGAAATGACAAAATTCAACATCAGAAAATCACTTCTTACTTGACCATTAATAATGCACAATACATTCCTCCAAATTCCTGCCCCCGAACATTCCTTCTATATGAGATACATTAATTAAGACAAAGGAAAAAAAAAAGAAATTGAACAGAAAAACAAGAGGAAACAAACGCTTTAAAAGGAGTTTCATACCCATAAACCATGGCTGGAATAAGGTCACGTCCACTAGCTGCATCGACTATAGGATTAAAACATTCCTGTAACATATTAACAAAAGTGTGAACGTGAATTTTTATTGAAGGTGAATTATATGTTCACTATTTCTGTAAAAATGGTTAATATATAATTTCTCTAATTACTGTTAAATCACAAGCTACACCCAGATAAAGTTATAAGGAGAATTAATTCAGAAAAAGAAGGATAACTACAAAGAGAAATATGAAAATATAGTTTTCCAAGGGTAAAAATCCGTAGCAGCTTCACCATTTCTTGGGGACCCAAAAAGGATAATTACCACCATCCACTCAAGGGGGAAACAAAAAGATTATGGATAAATTCAGAAGAATGGGCATAACTTACATGAAAGATTGAAACAGCCTCCAAAAGCAATGGTCTAGTTTCAGGAGAAGCAATTTTGCCATTAAGAAGCCTCCATGTTACATCAATATCATTGAGGGGTTCTAATCCTTTTTCCTCTTGCTTCTTCTTCATAACACCCAGGAGAGATTCAGGGAGTCTCTCAGCACCCCTAACCAAAAGGTTCTGTAAAGTAGAATGTATTCTCGTGCAATCATTACAACAAAGCCAGTTCCCCTCTGGCAATTCCTGTCATTGATTCCAGGGATATTATGTACAATAGACCAGAGAAGTTGGCATCCAAGGCATCCAAATTGATGTATCCACAACAAGGACGTATCAACAAACTGCATACCTTCAAATATGCCATCTTATGATCCCTCAAACAGCCAACATGATATTCCTTTCCACACTGCAGCAAACAAAAAAGGGAACGATAACATCAAGTTGGTTCATTAAAACCAAAGTGATCCACAAGGACTTAGATCATTCATACTTGCATCAATCAAGAACTAATCATCATAATTAAACCATTCTACAAGCAAGGAAAACTAGACTTTGGATGTTAGTGGCGCCTTGTAGGTGACACGAAATCAACTGGACTACAATGGATACCTGGTCACAGAGTATTATTGTTCGTGGACCAAAGCCAGATCTGCTGAAGTCAACACCCCTGCATGTACAAAATTTTCTCTTTATATTATACAACTGAGTGAAAATCGCAAATACACAACGTCAGTTTACAATTAACTTAAATCCAGAAGTAAGAAGCGGAGTAACAATTGCCAATTTCAAGGAGTATAATGTCAACAAGAACCAAATCCATGCAATGGCTTCCAATATTTACAATACCCGCATATAGCACATCCACTAAGTTCAGCTTCAATGTCTTTGACTATGCGGATGCATCTATTGGTTATCTGTTGAATAGGATCAACTCCTTCGACCCTTCCAGCTGCCACAGCATTAGCATTGTATGCCACAAACTTTTCTCTCTGGAACATGTTTTGGCAAAATTGACAGTACCAGTCACCACGCGGAATAATCGATAGAGATGCACATTCTGTACAATTCCAAACATAGGAAAATAAAAGTTCACTTAGAAGATGTCAAGATGACTATCTTGTAATTTATCAAAGAAAATATTCTTGGTGCTGCTTCCAGCTCAGTAAATCTTGAAACAAAATTTTAGGCATCAAAAACAAAATTGAAAGCCATTTATATATGAAATTGAAGATTAATATAATTTGGAAAGATGCATAACAACATTATACAAGTCCATATACAACTTGCCTCAAAGCATGGCTGAAGCATAAACTCCATTCAATAAAAGCAGAGGAAAGAGAGGATAAATAATGGAGAAGATGATTCCACATTTCACACAATTGTAGCAAATAGAAATTTGTCCCTCAATTTTTTTATAATGTATATCTGACCTTTATGAAATGCTCTTGGGCATCCGTCACAAAGCAACAGATTTCCACCATCCCAACAAACAATGCATAGATCATCATTATCCGTTGCAGAGTATTTTCGATCTTTTGAGAGAGAGATTGCTAGCTCATGAAGAGATACCCCATTTGATGTGTAGATGTATGCATAACTGCTCAAAAACATAGAACTTTCATTAAAATCCATAAGCACAGTCAAAAAGCAATTCAAAAAGCTGCTCAACATCCCTCTCACCCACCTCCCAAGTAAACAAAAGTAAAAAGACTCACGGTTTCTTGCGAGAAGCCCAGCCTGCATGGGCCTCAAACTGTGAGGGGCTGACCTGCACAACCATTTGAAATTGAAAGCATTATAAATACAGCTTATAGATCCTTAAGGAATGCCTACAATCATACAAGCAACATGCAAGGAGCAAAACCTCAGTGTTGCAGCACCGACAAACAATTCCAGAGCCCATTTTGAACCCTTCAAGCAATTTCTGGCAACCACAATATAATCATTAACAGAATAACAGACATATGGTAACTTGTACTAGAAATACACATACAAACAACCTTTCCACGGGCATAATAAGTCACTTCAGTTCCATCGGGTAGCCCATTGTCTTCAAAAACTAACTTATGCAACCGCTGATCCCTTGAGAAGAATACATTGTATAAGGAAATCATGATTATCATCACTAAAGAATGATAAAAACTATAGATGCACATAAATGAAAGGGGAGTGGGGAACTAACTTCTTAGTTATTTTCCATTGATTCTTATTTTGTGGAGATAAACACTTTGAGTTTGAAGTAATTTGCAGGGTCTTCAACTTTCCTGACTGTGACCTGGTAATAATGATTGGTTAGAATAAAGATGGAAAATGATTTGGCAGTAAAAAATGCACCTCCAAGCAGAGTATCTTAATAACATGAAGGATGTCAAAATATAAAGGTAGATGCACACTTCTTTTTCATCTTCCACAAAATTTTCTTCTTTGGTAGATTAGGCACAGAAGCACTCTTGGAAGAATTTGACCTGCTGACCCGTTTCGATGACCTTAATAACACAGTTGACAGCATGTAAGTTAAAAAAATAAAATAAAATAAAAACTGCGATTAGAAAGCAGACCACATGATAATTATTTGAAAAAACTATTGATTCATTAAATTCATTAAATTTCAAACCACATAACCACATAGACCATTGGTTAGTGCAAAAACTATATGCAAAAACTTCAAATTTGTACGATATATAGGATAGAGAAAATAGATATGAGTACCAACTTTGTTCTTTTATTCTTCTGTCTCTTATTTTCTGAAGAGATAGACAGCTCAGAAGAACTGAATGGATTGGAGGCCGACACTGGTCTAGGGGACCTGAAATATTGTAATACAATGATAAAAGAAAAATAAAATTAAAGAGCGACAAGGTGAGGGCTCTAAACCATGCCACTCAGCTTCCTAGTTACATTTTGAGCTAAGTTTTGACTTACAATTTCAACTGTGACATTATGTCACTTAATATAATTATATTCCCAGCCCCAGCTTAACAAGATAAATGACAAGTTATTACAATTGTCTAAAAAATTTACATTTAGAACCTTCTCTCACACAGACACAACTAATGTAGGTTTACAAGTTGCAACTGTTATGTGCCCTCTGGCATACAGCAGCATGATAAAATTTAAATACTAGGTAGCCTGGAACATATGTGCACTGGTCGCTGGTTAAGATAATTCAAATTCAACAGAGCTAAATGGCAGCAGACAGCCCATTAAAAAGAATTCCCAACAACAACAAACCAATTTAATAGAGAAGGCAAAATAAAGGTTTCATTTTTCTGTGTTAGCCTGCTGAAATCAGGTTACTTGAGCAATCAAAAGTCAATTTTTCTCCAAAATTTCATAAAGATGCAGGTCATCAAACATGAGCATAAACTAATAACTTGGCTAGAAGAAATGAATACCTGACTCTTTTGCCAACTTCGTCGTTGGAAATGTCTTCAGATTTCCTTGATACACAGTAGCGGCATATGGGCCCTACTCTTTCCGCACATGAAAAAGGGAAACATCCTATGGACAAATAATAACACTGATGCTAAGAATCCAAGGCAATCAAAAGAAAAGAAAAGAAAAACTCCATACTATTTTCCTTTCGTTTTTCCCCATAGCAACAAAAATGTAACGACTCTGAATACCAGAAGCAGAGCTTACCTTTGCACCTTTTACAAGTAAAATATTTTTCTTCAGGTGGAGAACAAACAAAGTTTTGAACTGTCGCCTCCAAAGTATGCAGGGGAACTCCCTTGCATGCTCTCAATAGATCAAGCAGGCTCTTCCCATTTTCAAGGCAAATATACTGTGCTGCTCTCCTATATTGCTTGCAAGCATGGATCTCGAATTGGGAAGGCGGAATAATCTACATAGGCAGAAGAAACCAGGAAAAATAAATGACAGGACAGTCTCAGACCTAAGAAACAATTGGGTATGCAAAGACAGAATCATAACTCACTCTGCGTCCATTGCACAGACAACATGAGCACAATATTCCCCCATCTCTGATAACACCCTGTAATCCTGAAGCCTGTAATAATAACGTGCCATTACTTTCTTTCTTCTTTTTTTTTATTTTTTTTTATTTTTTGGGGTACATTAGAACCACTGCTAGTGGCCACATAATAATAAATTAACTTTTTTTCTTTAGAATAAACATAAAGAAAATTAACCGCCAGGCGCTAGCAAGAAGGATGATTAAGAAATAGTTTTAAAGGGATCAAAATTCTTAGATTTTGTCGGTAGCATTGAATCCAAATCACCTTAGCTATGTTAGTCGTCACTATCTCCTACTCTTAATTATATTTATGCACATAAAAGTTGCACATTCAATGTTAGATAGAATACAATCTGTTAGCATTAAAGAATTTCTCTTCCTTATTAAACATTGTTACATATTGACCGTAACGCTTCTGCTAGTGGCCAATTCAATCACTCACTCAATCAATATGTCCTAAAATAGTACTACTCAATTACTTCTTTATTTCACGTCCAAAAAAAAAAATACTTCTTTATTTTAATTTATTTATAACAAAATAAGTCGTGGCATGGCCACGTAGCAGCAGCAGAATCTATTATATGACAAAAAAAATTCATCATCTTCATGCGGAAGAAGAACCAAGTCATATCAAAACGAACCTTCTTAATGCCGCCCATGTAAACCACCGACACCCCATCAAGTAAACCCGTGTGGAAGAGCTCCGTCACAGTCATGGGCCTCTTGTTGACCACAATCTTCTTCGACATCTTCAGTTCCAACTTGTTCCTCGTTATCCCGCTCCCAGAACCGTTCACCCCTCCAACATCAGGTTCACCATTCGAAATGACATTATCTTTCAATGCCGATGGTCGTCTACACCGCTTGAACGTCCTAACCGTGGCAACCTTTTTAGAATCTTCTTCGAGCTCGCGTTTCAGCTCGTTACAGTCGTTATCCCTTCCCATGCAAAATTCCACTCGGTTCTCTGCTTTAACAGGATGCTCTGCATTCGCTTCCGCATCTTCACAAACCCTGAACCTCTTCAATTCCTCGCTCTCGGAAATCTCGTTACACAAATTCCGGTGCCTCTTGGCTCTGGTATAAACTATGTAACCGTTCACCACAGAAACTTTCCGTGTCTTGCTGCTGGTGCCGCCGTTATCGGAAGCCGGCACCAGAGCTGGAACGACGGGAAGCTGATCCATCGGCGAATTCAGCACCTACAAGAAAAAGAAAAAGAAAGAATTGAAAAGAAAAGAAGAAAATCAAGGAATTGCATGCCCTAGGCGGTGAAAGGGGAATGAATTGAGGAAGGAGGGGAAACCATACGAATTGCAGGGAGAGCGCATTGGAGGTGAAAATTTGAGGAGAATTGGGAGTGAGAATCAGTGTAGGGTTTTTGAAGTGTTGTGTTTCAAATTAGAGGTTTGGTTTGTTTGGAGAATTGATTAAGGAGGACGAGGGGTCCACGAGTTTGAATCATTGAGTCACTCACTCGCTCACTCTGCGGCTCTTAGAGATAAGAAGGGGTTAGATCATGGCAAAGTAGAAGATGACGAGATTTGGGGGTGTTTAGAGAAAGGGGTAAATGGCAGATCCGTAAATAAACACTCATCGAATTAAATTAAGTACCGAATTGGCCCCGGGCTTCGGCCGTTCCTCTGAGTAGCACCAGTCGGGTATGGGTAAGAGCTATGTTATGTAAATACCTTTTTTCGGGATAACGGGCAGCATCCATTCATTTATCATTAGATCCCATTAATAATAAATGCCTATTTGGAAGTAGGGGGTAAGTGGATCGGATCGACCCAACGAATCCGAAGATCCAAATCAAATCAATAGAATTAGTTAGAATCGATTCGGGTAATAGGTTCATTTTTAAGGTGGAATCAAATCAAATCAATTATTAATTATTATTGATTTGGTTTTGGATTTATGATTTTTCAATCCGATTACCTAAACATTCAACTCAATCATCCGATCAATTATTTTTTTTTTAAATTTCTAATATTTCAAAATTTTGCACTTAAATTTCTAGTAATATAGTTATGTTTATCTTTTTGTTAATCTTTATTTAAGAAATTTATCTATTTATATCATTATCATGTATATCATAATCAAGCTTTACATTATTATTAGTTGTTATAAAAATAAATTTTTAAAAAATAATTTTTTATTTTTTATTTCAATTCAATGACCCAAACCAAACCAACCCGATCTTAATCGAATTGGTTTGATTCGGATTTGTTAAAAAAAAATTTAAAGTCCAAATCAAACCAAATCAATCCAATTAAATTTAATCGGTTCAGATTTATTTTTTGCTCAAATACGATTCAAATCAACCGATTTACACCCCTATTTGAAAGACTTTCATAATCAATTTTAGAGAAGGAAAAACATTATTCCTCTCACAAAAACTATCTTGAAAAGTGTAATTTGTATTAAAATGTGTTTTTTCTTTCTCCGTTTGAAAGCATGATTGGGCAAGCTCTAAGTAGTTGGGGTAGTGGGAGCTTACCTTGGTGGACTAGGCCTATCCATTTTTATTTTAATAAAATCAAGCGATTTATCAAGTCCTATTATTAAAAACTCAATTAATCTGGCTCGATTTGTAGAGATTCTAGAGGAGATTTTAGGTCTCCCATCAAGAGTTTTATCTATTCTAAAAGCTCGAATTAAAAATACCTAATTAAGGGAACGAAGCACCTAGCCATTTCCAAGCAATCTCACATTAGTGGTCTATCCATTTATTTATGGATTGAATCCAAAACCTAACAGGTAGAAATTTGCCTGTTTGTGGATCCCATGCTAAGTATGAAACTCAATCATCAATGATTATTAATAGGAAAAAAATCAAAATTCTAAAAATCGAACTGAATATCAAACCAAATAAGGTATTGGTTCCACTGGTTCAACTGTGGTTTAACCGGAGAATATATATATATATATATATATATATATATATATATATAAAATTTCAATAATATAAGTAAAGAATAATGAACAACTACTAACTATTACTTTTTTTCTCTAATAACTAATTTGTTTCTAATATAACTTAAATAACTTTTTGTTCATTCAAATACATTTATATTTTGAAGAATTTATTTTTCAGCCCTTTTTTTTTTTTCAAAACAAGGTTTAAAGCAAAACTAAAAAAGCCCAAGAGAACTTAAAAAATGGGCTTGGGTGAGTAACCCATGACCCATGACTCATTTGTTAAGAAAAATTAAAAACCCTAAAGAGTGATGCACATCCACAACACTTCTCTTTCCCTTTTCTTCTTGGTCATTTCTTTTCCAATAGCCACAACACTTCTCTTCCCCTTTCCTTCCAAGTCTTGTCTCTTCCACTTACTTTTCTCATTCTTGACACTTCTTCTCCCAAATCTCGTTCTTGTCTGTCACACTGTTCTCATTCTTGAGCACCAACAGCAAGCGGAAGGCGGGAGGTGGGGGAGGCACAAGGAAGGAGTTCGATCGAAGTTGTGAAGAAGCAAAATTAGTTTTTTCCCCCTTTTTGTCGAACTGCTAGTCGTATGAATCATCGCACGGTTCAAGCGGTTTATTGATTTTTTGATTGATCTATCCAATTTTTGATCGATTTTTAGATATCCGAGTTTTAGCAAACAATTGGATCGGAAAAGGGGTCCGATTCCTGGTTCAACCTGTTGGATTGGCTTATCCGATTCGATTCTCAGAACAATAAAAAAAACTTAGATCAAGTTTTTTATGTCTATTATATTCAATTATCAAATTAAAAAATGACAAATAGACAATTTTATTGAGAAAAGTATATAGTTTTAACTTTTAAATTACTTATTTCAAGAAAAATATCTATATGTTCTCATTTGATTTGAAAAATGGTTGAAATAGATATAAAGAACTTAATCTAAATTTTATCTTTGTTAATATCCAATTGCCTTATTGTAGTGTAGTTTTTCTTCAAAGCCCTATAGAGCCGGGAAGGGATAGGTAATTAATTAGGAAATGGAAAATCTAACAGAAACTATCATGAGACAACCAATCCTGGCAACCCCAATTTGGGAAACATTTTTAATATAATAGAAGAACTCATATAAAATTGTTACAATACTGTTTGGAAGGTGAGTTCTGGGGTAGGGTAGATGGAGTTAATGACCAAATTGCTCACAGAATCTTAGTCATTGAAATTTTATCCAATAGTTGAGATTAAAATTTTTTATTATAAAAATATGATTCTATAATACTTTATTTAAATATTTTAATATTTATTAGAAACAACATTACCTAATTTACCCTCTTTATCAATCTTCCTCCAAAAATCACCATACTCTCCTCCCACCAGATCTCCATCGACCATGTTCCCTCCCTATAACCCGCAACACCGCTGGCTCCCTTGGCACCACCATCACCTTCGGCAGGCCACTAATGCCCTGCCTCAACGTCATACAAGGATGACACTCTACCTATTTATCCCGCTAAATAGCTATCGCAGCTAGTGGCTCAGTGTTTACGAAGCTTCAGTCGTGTGTTTATCCAAATTCCTTCCATCAATTTCAACAATATTACGTGGGTTTGCCTCAAAATAGACTATATGAATATCTATGGTGAAAACAGTATGTGGGTTAATGACGACCACCCAACTTTTCTTTGTGGGGTGTGTATGCGTGTGTATTTTTTATTTTTTTTGGTTGGTTCATTGGTTGTTTTTGTTGGGGGTAGGGGGAGAATAAAATTGCAAAGCAAGAAACAATCTTGCACCAGCAAAGCCAAAATTCCCACCTACAAGAAGAATAAAAGTGGATGCATAATTAATGTGGGCGACACACACCTACATGAACGGAAAAATAGAGACCAGAAGAATCCATGGTATACTGATGATTGGTTCATGATAATAGAATCTTCTTGATTATAACTCAATGTCAATTATCATGCATAACATGTAAATGGAAGAAGAATAGGTGCACATTAATCATAAGAGCAGGTGAAGAGTATCATTCCCATTGGTAATATAAATTCTCATTGCTTGTTTTTCCATTGGGTAGTGGACAGCAAAAAGCGATTAGACAGAGAGCGATTAGATAGCAAAGAGGCAATGGATGCGTTGAAATGGTTAAGTGAGAGAGGAGACAACTCAAGAGCGATGATAACTCAAGAAAATTTTGCAGTGTTAGGAGAAGGGGGAGGCCGAGAGAGGAGAAGAGAGCGTTAAGTGAGAGAAGAAATAAAGAGGGCAAAAAAGTACTTTTATTTTATTTTTTATTATAATATTAACTTGATCTAATTTGGTCCTGAACTCATAAAGACCATCACATAGTTCGCCTCGTTTGGAAATTGAAGCATACCGTCATGTGTCTTTTAGTTAAATTTTAACTTATTGCTCTTAATAACAAAAAAGTACTATATTAGTGTAGTTATTAATTATATTTTATTAATAGGAAATTATTTTGCAATATAATGATTATATTAAGAGCAACGATAAATAATAAGAAAAGTCAGTATCTTTATATCATTCGATTAGATTTAATAATAATTATTAAATGAAATAAAAAAATAGGTATCATTTAACTAAAAATAATAATAAACATAATTTATGTACCAATAAAAAATAATAAACGCAATTTACACGTAAAAAATTAACAAGTATATCAAATCGTTTTATAAAAAAAGTTAAAAAAAGATCTAATATTTTTCTTATAATGATATTAAAAATCAAAACTATTTCTTAGAGAAACCAGCATAATACTTGTAGTCATCCAAACCAACGGCACAGTTCATCGTCTTATTTCGACATGAAAAGAGGGTACATTAAAGGCAGACATCTTTGATGGATATTAGATAGTGAGAAAAACACAAATTATTTAGGTATGTTTCGACAATATTTTTTATGATTTTTTTCAATCTTTTAGAAGTTAAAAGTTATATTTTTTTTTTAATTTTTGTCCTATTCAACTATACAGTTTATTACTTTTTAAAATGTTTTTTAAGTACTTTTTAGAAAGTTAAAATATTTAACTTTCTAAAAAATATTTATTAAAATACTTTAAATAAGTACTTTTATTATTATATATCCAAATATAAAATAACTTATCCATAAATTATTTTTCAAAAGTTACTTTTTCATCATGGTTTAAATAAACTATTTATCCAAACAGACAATGGTCATAGGTAGTATACGCTACGAAAAACACAAAGTATTTAATAATGATAGATAAGGTCAGGATTTTATCTCTTTTCTCTTTGTGGTATCCACTAAAAATATAATTTAATTTTGATGTGCTATGTATTAGTGTAAAAAAGTTTTACATAAATATCCAATCATAAATTACCATATAAATAAAAATATTTGATTTAATCACCCATTACCTCAAAAATATTATAAATAAAAATATATGATTGAATGATAGTATAAATTTTTTTATATTAATAATATATCAAAATTAATCTCCTAATAGAAAGATAAATTGAAACGGAAGGAGTAATCACAAACTTTAATGTCTTTAATTAACAAAATACTTTATACAAAAAGTGATATATATATATATATATATATATATATATATAATGGAAAAATAAGTTATATTTGATGCGTTTAAATATGCTTTTATAATAGAGAGAAGTACTTTTTTTTCAAAAAATTTAAAAAAAGTATTTCTAATATTATTTATTTATACTTCTCTAAAGAAATAGAAATAGAAAATAATCAATTTTCTTATTTATTTGAGAAGTAGATAAAAAACTACTTCTCTAAAAAACATAAACAATAAAAGAGAGAGAAAATAGTATCGAATTTTGAATCCATTATTTTTTATACTATTTTATTATTTTATCTTTAACTTTTTCTTAAAAATAACACATTTTATCTACTAAATTGTAATTTTACACTAAAAAAATACCTTTATATTTATCATATCTAAATAATTTAACAACTTTTGATTCTAATGAAAAGTACTTCAATAATTACATCCAAATACAAAATAATTTTTTAGGCAAATTATATTTACCTCTTCTGAGATTTATTGATATTTATATTTCGAGCATCTCCAATGAGGAGTCCCACTTTTGACCCAACTACATGCCACATCAATATTTGTGTGCTAACGTATCATAAAAGGTAAAAGTGTCTCAAAAATGGAACTTTTCTCTCCAATGGCAAAGTCTCAACTTTGGTCCCACATATTTTTTAAATTAAAAATAAATATTAACATAATTATCAAATACTATATTATAAATATTATTTAATGTACAATTTTATTTTTGGATTAAACAAAAATATAAAATTAAATTTTTTTGAATAATGTTTGTTTAACATTTAATTTTTTAAAAATTAAGTTGCGAATAAAAATTTCATTCATTTAATTTTTTAAAATTAAAATATAAAAAATTGAAGGAAATTTATTTAAAAACAAAAACAAGTCTTTAAAATATCAAGATAATATAATTATGGTGATCAACAAGTCTTAAAACAAATCTTAAAAAAAGTCTTAAAAATATCAAAGAAATATCACATGATCAACAGCAATACAATTGCATAATTTTAAAAATTATATTATAAAATACATTACAAACCCAACAATACTATGTAATTAAACATTAAATACCTAAAAGTGCTACTTAACGGGCATTCTGGAATTGTCATTATGTTCCACCAAGTCTGCTTGTAGTTGCCGATGCTTATGTCTATCATGAAGTTAGATACTATTTTGGATATACTTTTCATATGGAGCAAAAGTTTCTTCCCCCAACTCTGGATGTGATATGTCATTGTCCACATCAAAGGGGAGCTCATCAAAGTTTCTTGCATCTGTCTCTCTCATCTTCGACAATCATCTTATACAATATGATGCAGGCTCTCATTATTCTCCTGAGCTTCTCTATATTCCAAAATCGTGTTGGGCCACGTATAATTGTGAAACGAGCTTGCAACACTCCAAAAGCTCATTCCACATCCTTTTGTTGTCCTTCTTGATATTTTGTAAACAATTTTCATTTATCTCCCTGTGGTTAGCATATTGTTTTGACAAATGTTGCCCATTTAGAATATATATCATCTGTTAAATAGTATCCCATAGTATAATTGATATCATTTATAGTGTAATTTACCTTTGGAGCATGACCTTTCAAAACTTCATCAAATACCAGTGAATGGTTTAAGACATTGATGTCGTTGTTTGAACTCGCAACACTAAAAAATACATGCCATATCCAAAGGTCAGAAGAAGCCATGGCTTCGAGTACTATAGTTGGAAACTCATAGTAACCACCTAAGAACATATCTTTCCATACTTTCGAGCAGTTATTCCACTGCCAGTGCATGTAATCACCATCACACCTGGGAAGCCACAATTCTCCCCCATCTTTAGGAGAAGTTGGATATCATTTGAGTTTGGCTTTTGCAAGTATTTAAACTCAAATACCAAAATTATATATTCAACAAACTTCTCTAGGTATTCAATTGCAGTGCTTTCGCCTATCGGCACGTAATCATCAACGGCATCATCTGATATTTCGTACACTAACATATGCATGGCAACTGTGCATTTTATAGTAGGGATAAGCCTTTCTTGCCTATAGCATCGACCTTTTGCTAGAAATATGGATTAATATTTAAGAAGGCTTCAACAATGCAAAGAAAGATATATCTTTCCATTCAAAACCTTTGGGGTATACTGGATTAGGGGCAAAGTAGTCGCTAAAAAGATGTTCATATCCTACTTCACGATCTCTATCTATTCTCCGATAAGATTTGAAAGAAGAGCTTTCCCTATGTAACTGCAAAATGAGTTCAAGTTGATGCTCATCTGAATTATCAAATAGAAAATCCCCAATCCAGTCACTTGAAGACATTACATCGAATTTGTCTGAATCACTAAATACAATATCCTCAACCAAGTCATCCAAAGACATGTTATTAGGATCATTATAGTTTCCAGCCATATGTAATGATACAGATTTTAGTGGTGATTGCGAGTGAAAATGTGTTTTGAGAGAAGATAATTAGTGCAGATACAATATAATTGCTGAAAGAGGAAAGATATTGTGAGCAAATATGAAAGAGTAGTACTTCATATTTATAAGCTATATTTATAAGCTAATTTTGTAATGGCTAGTTTTGTAACCGCTAATTTTTTAACGGCTAATTTTTTAACAACAAGTTTGATAACAGCTAGTATTTCTTACATTTATTCATTGATAGTTTAAATTTAAATAACCTTGCATAATTTTAAAAATTATATTATAAAATACAGTATATGACCACCAACATTACATAATTGAAATATTAAATAATTAAAAGTACAATGAACACCTAAATTAAAACTCCAACGAACATCTAAATTAAAAATACTTTGTCCTAATTTTCTCTACAATTTTAACATAAATGGATCGTTGTTCTTTAGTCATCAAAAAGATGTCCACATTAAAGATTTGCATTTTTGTTTCTATTTCCTTTATGGCTACCACTTTTTACTTTAGCGCTAATTTCCTTTCTTCTATGAACTTAAAATTCTCTATGAGAGATAATTTTCTAGTTGTAGCAAATTTGAATGTATTAATCTTTCTTCCAAAGATTTTCACCGCTGCACACTTTTGATTTCTCCTTACTACAAAAAATGAGGAAAAACATGGCTGTTTTAAAGAACCGCCTTTTATCGATAACAATACGGCGATTTAGCCACCGCCATAAAAGTAATGAAAATTGGCGGTTTTTCATAACATTGTGGCGTTTCAATGCCTGTATTTTCAACTAAATGACATTTCATTGACATTTAATTTTAGGGTTCTCTTTTTTTTCACCGCATAATCAATCTCATGGTCATTGCAATCCCTAATGTCCCTCTCTTTCCCTTAATGGCCATGGCACCACCACCACCACTTCTCCGCCATTGTCATCGCCATCCAACCAAAACCCATAACTGACAACAACATAGCGAAAGATGTGGTGGCTGTTCCATGGTGATGTGAGCTTACTTGGTAGATCTAGTGCAGTCAAGAAGCGGTTCAGTTTTTGCAAATCCACAGCAGCAACTCGATTAGATTAAGAGCGACCATGGGGACGAAGATGGTGGCTTAGCAGTGGTTTGGGGGGGTGCAGTGCTGAGGTAGTGGAGGATGCAACGGCTTCGTGGCACGTTGTGGCCATGACGCGATGTTGGTGGCACTGCAAGGTCCCACCTATCCCGATGCTTGACAGTAGTGCCGGCTCGAGATATATGGCTAGGATTCGCTTCAAACGATGGACGCGACATCGACAAAGCATAGTAACAGCCAGCGCACGGTGAGACCCCGACAGTGACAGGAGTAGCAATGATGAGTAGAACCTGATGGGTATATATTCTTTCTTTTTTTATGGGTTCAAAGCTTGAATCATTGGTGGCTGGGTTATGTAATTAGTTATTATTTGGGAGCTTATTTGATGAAGTAGTTTCTATTGGTTCCATCAATATTTTTTATTCTTCTTTTGGTCTGATTTTATGAACTGTGTTCTGGTTTTGTTTGATACTATTTTGTTGTTGTATGGTGGGGATGTTGAATCTATTTTTGGGTGATGAAGGGATTGAATTTGTATGGTTGGGTTATTTGCAGGGGATATGGGTTGCAAGGGATATTTGAAACAAGTTCTTTGCTTGGACAAGGAAAAGAGAACATAAAATAAAATGCATAAACACAAGTATCTTTGAGGCATCCATTGAAAATTACTTTCACAGCATGATGTATCAAGAAATAAAACATTTAAGTGAATGATAGGAATTGAAATTCTTAAGAACCAAGATTTTGGCTTTGATACTTTCTTTGTAACAAGTCAAGATCCTTACGAGGGGTGTGTGCCTGCTTTTCCAATTTTTCTACTTGCATATGAAAGAAGGTCTTGTCATATGAAGATTGGGCCTTTTTTTTTTTTTTTATTTGCTGCTAAGGTGGAGTGTTATTTAAAGGAAACCCATGAGGGCAAGTTACTAAAAGTTATCATAAGATATCAAAGAGAATGCAAGTATGTCATGTATACTTATATGTTTTCTGTTTCATTAACTAAGTGGAAGTGTGAGTGATTCCATGTTAAAATTGATGCCTGGACTAGATTTCTACATAAATTTCATTGTTGGATAAATTTGAATAAAGTAAAATCCCTTGAATTCCTCGCTCTTGCCCTCCTGTGTGTTGTTGTCTTCATTTTTTCAATGATACACGTATTGAATGAGCTCTTTTGCAACTTAAATTTTTAGGTTTTCTAATAAAACAATTTTGTATCACATTTTGCTTAATTCTGTGTGGGTATATTGTTAAATACTTCATAATTAAAATTTGGGTAAACCTGCAACATGCGTTTCTAGTGCCTTGAATTTGAATTTCACACCTAAAAAAGAAAAGAAAAATCAAGTGGTTTATATTTGGTTATTGGTTTTTTTGTTACAAATTCATTTTTTTCGATGTTGTTGTCCTAATGGGTAAGGAATTTGATGGAATTTTTTAAATGAAGTATATATATATATGTGTGTGTGTGTGTGTGTGTGTGTGTGTTTTAAAAGATCACACTAGGTGTTCACATACCCTTTGGGTATGAAACTAACCCCTGCCCAAGCTGTCACTTAGTCTTGCGACATGATGCTTCCAATGGGTTCTAAACCTTGTATATATTTAAGCCAATGCTCCTGGTTACTCTTATATCTTTCTAAGTCTTTAGTTTGGCTTTAAGTGAGCTATGGTTATGCAAAAGCTAGATTGTATAGATAAGGAATATGCCGGGGACTTAGTCTATAACCTCTACACTAACCCCACTCCATTCTTGTGAGCTAACCCCAAGTGGTTATTTAGGAGAATTATCACCAGGGACTGAATTTGCCTTCTATTTCCCATAAAGGATCTTAATAGTTCTGTTTGATAATTGATGCAAAGGACTAGAATGTTGTTTTGTGTTAAATCGAATATTTGTAAAAAAG
Source organism: Pterocarpus santalinus (assembly GCA_031439595.1). Classification (NCBI taxonomy): domain Eukaryota; kingdom Viridiplantae; phylum Streptophyta; class Magnoliopsida; order Fabales; family Fabaceae; genus Pterocarpus; species Pterocarpus santalinus. Next base: position 70,403,929 of record CM062532.1, read on the forward strand.
AAGATATATTCGTGTAGTTGTGTATCTGGATAGCTCTATTAGTTTTTCCCTTCATTATTGTAATGATAAGGCTTGATATCAATAGATCGTTGATTTTCAAATGGTCAGGTTTGTTCTGTTTCTGTATTTTGATATAAAATTTCAGACACTGAAATTTGTCAATCCTGTCCCATCTTGAATCTATGCCTATAATACAAATATTAAACTTTATCACTAGTGTTTTCTGGTTTGCTTCTTGGACTTTAGTTTTTGCTTGTTTGCAGCTTTATTTATTTAGGCATTTACCACTCTCTACTATATCTTGTATTTTGCTATGTATGTATACTTTTTTGATTTGGAGTTTTAATTAAGATCCTACTTTTAGTCAAAACTTCTTGTTGGATTGTATTTCAATTTGCAATGAATAATTGTTTTGGATCCAAGATGTTTGGTTACTTTTCTACACAACATATCCACGTACTTATGATATGATTCATGTGGCCAGCATTAAACCACTTATAATTTTTTATAGAAACTAGTAAAATGCTACCCGAACTAACTTGTGGCTATTAATTTCATTGTCAAAAGTATTAGTTAATATATTAGTCATAGTAGTCAATCGCGCGCTATAGCGGCGCTATCACGCCATCGTGTCATGTTTTGTAAGTGTGGCTATAGCGGCCGCAAATCGCGCCAATTCACAGCTCAAATCACGGTTTCACAGCCGCTTTTCATTGCAACCGAGTATAGGGGTATAAGGGTAACTTTGTCACACATTTTAATGTCTGAGCTTCTTCATCCTGCTTCCTCTCGTTTGAGCTCTACGACCCATCCTTTCTTCTTGCTCTCTCTGCTCCAACTTTCGACGACCAATGTCCGGCAACAAGCCTCCGGTGGCGATGACCAGATCCGGCGACTTGGACTCGGCTGCCATACTCCTCCCTCTCTTCTCTATTTCTTTTCTTCATCTCTCCTCCGTCAACTTTATTTTTTTCCTCTTTCATTTTTTTTGGCCCTTTTCTTTCTCTGATTTTTACTCCTTTTTTTCCAACGGCCCGCTACCCCTCATCTTTTCAATGTCTCTTACATTTGTTTGGTGTTTTTTTTATTCACTATTATGAACCATCATTGCTTATATGGTTATAAAATTTATTTATTTATTTATTTATTTTAAAATTTTACCTATGGCAGCATCATCATCTCAATCACAAAGAGCTTCAAATGTTTTACTAATTGTTGTTTATGCATTAGATTTGGTGTTGTCTTTTACTCTTTTATACTTTTCTGCCTTTATGTTACTTGATAGTGCTGTGTTTTTTGTTTTGCTGTTCATAGGACTTGATGTTTATGCATTGAATTGATGATGATTGCCTGTTTTAGACAATGGAATGGATTATAAATTTTTATCATTGATGTTAATGAGTTTAATTGTGAATGATTTCTTATTTTTGAACATTTATATATATTATATAAATTGTATGATAATTATATATTTTTTATTAAATAGCGGCAGGAACGTTATCCGCTATCCCGCTATAGCGTTTTTGGGGTCGGCCGCTATGCACCGCTATCCACGATTGACTACTATGAAATTAGTCATACACTGCCACACTAGACTTATAAGACAAATTAAATTGAGCGAGTCTTTCGTGATGGCTAGTTTAGCAACTGATGTTGGGAAAGATGATATAGAAGATATCACTTAAAATATAGCCACTAATGTTTAGCTCTAATATACATAAGTCACTTTCTTGAAGTGGAAAATAACATTTCTCTTCAACTTCTTAAATTATGTGAGAGAATTGCATGTCTGATCACGGTACTAGACTCTCTTGTTAGATCAATGTATAAAGAAAGTGTATCAGTGGCTCATTTTTAAGTTTCTTCATGCTAATAGTTCTATTTTGATATCAATTTGATTTTTACAAGGCTACTTACGAAGTTGGAATACTTGGAAGATGGAGTCAAAACAATTATGGGTCTAATCCTGGCTGTGAGCTATGAGAAGCAGATAGCACAAGATATGGTTTAATAGCAAGTTACACGGGAGTAACTAACATTGCATATGTTTTAATTTAGTAAATGGGTTAGCACATGTACATATAAAGCTTAGGTGGGGATCATTTGATTCTAAAAAGTGTAAGATTTTATATTTTTGTGCCTCGACAAATATTTGCATAAAATGTTAACTTTATAATATGGCCTTTGAGTCATGTGTAATTGTGATTTTTGGGCGAACTGGATGCTATTGCACTGCAAGCTAGTGTAATTTTTTCTCTGTTTCAATTAAACGTCATTGCAGGTAAAGTCAGATAACTTTGTGAAGCTTTTTTTTTTTTGTGTCAACAAGAAGGAAAATTACGGTGGTTTTGACCGATAAAAATTCCTATTATTATTTTAATTTTAATGCAAATTAGGACAATTTTGAACTACCATAATTACCAACTGTCTTTTTAAATGCAATATAAATTGTGACAGTTTTGAACCGCTATTTTATACCATACGTAAATTATGGTAGCTTATAGTAAACCATCGTAATTTACTGAATGACGGACACAACTATGGCAGTTTTAGAAACTGTCATTCATGTAAAAAAAAAGATGATTAAAACTGCCATAATTTACCAAAAAAACTGCCATTTCTTACCTATTTCTTTGTAGTGCTTTACCCTATCCCTTGGATGCCTTGGTGCCTCTGGGATGAATTGAAGACTCTACACTAACTTCTTCGCCCACTAGTGTTTTTGGATTTGATGAAGAGAAGTATGCTCGAGAAGCACTTATCTTTGATCTATTGGAACCTCCACTCTAAGTTGATTGAGATCTCCATTTCTGTTCTCTCCGAAATCATTCCAATGTCTCACAAAACTGCATTTTTTTTTTTTGGTGGCTTCAAACAGTTTATTAGTCAACTCTATTACATCATTATCATTCAAACCACTCCCTATTCTTCAAGATGATTGATTGTGGCAAGCACCAAATCTTCGAGACCCGGTGTTAATCCTATACCACAATTTCTTCATCACAATTGCCCCTATTTTGATCAAGCCATGGTTACTTTAATTTTCTCACAATACTCACGGATCCAATTCCAAAATGCATCACCTTTTTTATCTATACCAATCATAGAATCCATCGACACATTCAATCATACATTTATTAGCAATTTATCCTCTGCTCATTGCCAATGATCACTATCTTGCCCACCATATTCAATTTCCTCATTGTTGAGGTCAATAGCATCTAACCCTTCATGAAAAATTGTGAATATTGTGAAGCCGGAATCAATCTATAGGCATTTGGCGATATGGGTCAAATGTTCCCTCAACACTGGCAAATGCTGATCTCAAATCCCTCAATTGGGTTTGAAATGGGAAAGATGGTGTACTTGTATTTTCAACAAATGGATTAAATACAAGAGGAAATGGAAATTGAAATGTTTGTGGATTTTGATTGTTTAGAAAAAAAAAAAAAAAGAGAATTGAAAATTAGAAAGAACTTGAGTATTAGAATTTTGAATGTTTGGATTTAGGAAAATGTTTTGAATTTGAAAATTAGGATTTAGATTTTAATTTTAAGGATTTGGAGAGTGAGAATTTTGGATATTTGGATTTTAAGGGAGGTTTAAATTTTGCAAGTAATTGAGAAAAAATTTAAATTAAATTAGTTTGGATCCATTTTCTGTAAAAAAATAAATGAGTAAAATTGGTATAGAAAGAATGAAAAAGTGTTGAAAAAAATTGATATTTATAGAGTAAAAAAATTAAGACATAAAATATAGCCATTATGCTTTTAACGTTGCCAACGGTAACAATTTTGTATAATGATACAACTATGCCACCTGTCATATTATCAATAACTATGGGCGAAATGGGCTCGGTCCTATTTCAGTGCAATGCATCCCGCTTCCAGTAGCTCTTCCGGTGTAACAATAAAAGTGGGACGTCCCACTTACTGTTTTCTTGTCAGAAAATGGGACGTAGATTGGGTGCATTGGAGTTGCTATTGGACCTTCAATTTTTTAACACGATGCTTGACCCCGGACCTATAAGAGAGTTAACCACCGTTAACATAAGTTTTGATATTCCCAATTCACCCTTGATAACAGAAAACCCTAAGACCTCCCCTTTCCTCTTTCCCCTTTGTGCAGCTGCTCAGAAAAGCCTTGAGATCTCCAGTTATGTCTTTATGCACTCTATCACCTTTGTGCATGTTTGGTTTGGGGATGGGAGCAGGTTTAGTGCTGGTGATGAGCAGTGAATCTGGACCTTCGTGGTGGGAAAGCGCAACTGTATATGGTGGTTATGGAAGACGCAGTGGCTGGTGAAGTTTTGACAGTGGTTCACGACCATGGGTGCTGGTCATCGCGGTGAGGCTATCTACACATCATTTGTAGGTTAGATTTGTGGGTGGTGGGTGGTGGTCATCTTTAGAATGGGTTCAAGAAGGTGATGGTTGACCTGAGACACTAGATTTCACTCACTTTTTACTTTTAGCAAATTGGCAACAAGGTGCTGCCTACTCAATGTTTCTTGCTATCCCCAATATCTGGTTGGTTTGGAGTCCACGAGTAGCTTGTCTTTCGGACAAGGCTGAACCTTGTTGCTGAACTTTTTGGAGGGGGAAGGACTAATCCTCTGTGTTGCAACACAATTGCGCAGACTGCAGTCTCATTTTAATGATATTGATTTTATAACCCATTCTTGGAATATAATCTCATCTATTATTATATATTTGTAAGGATGATTCATCACTGACAGTGAAATATTATAGATGGCTAGGTTCACATAGTTTTTTATGAACTAGTTTGGGTCAAAGTCCACACATCATTAAAGCATTGATGAAGTAAATATACCCTTCTACAACATTACATGTCTGAAACCTACATAACAGACCCAACGTAATTTTTTTGTTGTCTCTATTAGTTCAACATCTGTTGGTCACTACAATAGAGTTTGGGTTCCTGTGTTGTTGTTCCAATGGATCAAGTGTCTGACTGTTTAGTATGGAGCAGTGGAGCTTCTGGAGATTAGCAGGAGGGATTTTGTATTTGGAAAAGGAGGGTTGGGGTTAAGGGAAGAAGGAGAGGTTGAGTTATCAGACAGTGGCATTCAATGAAAATAGAGAAAACAACTAAAGGTGTAAAAGTTATTTCATTTATTTTTCTAATTTTTTTAAAAATAGTTATCACATTAACACTGATGGTGTTAATGGTCTATTATCTTCAAGAGGTGACATTGTAATATCTTTTAAACAATTAAGGAAGCTGGTGTAAACTTAAAAATTATGAGAAGGTAATATCAAACAGATTTTAGGGGAGATTAATGTAATTTTTTTCTAATTTTTTATTTTTATTTTTGTTTCTGCTTTTAAATAAATACTTTTCCTTAAATCTTAACCAAACAATTCCATTACTTTATTCCATCAAATAACAGCCCTTATTACTAGCCCATATCAATGTAAACTTTCAAGAATACATCCCATATTTAAAAAACAATGTCTATTTTATTAGTGTATTATTATTTTTTATCTATTAATATGTATAATCTAACTTGAAATGAGTCATATATATTTACTATGAGAATAAAACTTTCTCAGTGTTATTTTATATATATAAGACTTGAATTCGAGATCTTGTTTGAATAAAGAATTGATATATTAAATAGAGAATTCTAAGCCTTTGTCATAGAAGTTGCACATTCATTTTCTGCATCACTTGCTGTGTGAACTGCCACGGAGGCATTGAAGTTTTATGTGTCATTTGTGTTATCTCAAAATAGTTAAGCACGTTCGTGTTAATATATGCAAATGAGGGTGTTCAAGCACCCAACATCAGTTGACAAGCTTTTCCCATACTTCAATTTTTTCTCTCTTAGCCATCATTATTTAAAATGTATTGGATTTTGGCTAATCTAATTTGAGACTAACCACCCCAATGCAGGAATAAACTCAAACACAAGAACTTATTTAAATAGAACTAGTATTAAATCACTTAAATCCAGCAAACACCGATCACACACTTTAATTAAATCTAAAAACTTGGATCTAACGAAGCAAGCCCATATTGGACAACTTTTTTATTTTTATTTTTTTTGTGTAAACTTAGATTGATGAAAATCTGTCCATTCCACGTTCAAAAGATCTTAATTGTTACTCCAATCATGTACTTACCCATTCTGATTTCAGTTTATTGCTTAAGCCTAATAGATTGTAGCATAGAGATTGGGTTATCCTCTCTCCGACACAAAAGTAAGTTTTGTTTTTTTTTTTTTTTGGTGCTGGTCTGAAAATGCAAAGAGAGCTAAGGTCTACAGACACACATACCCTTGGTATCAGCTAACAAGAAGTTACCAATACCCAGAGGTGGTTCCTCTCAATACACCAAGTTCTCATCTCCCATTGCCCCTTTTTTGCTAACCAGTCAGCACACATGTTGCCCTCTCTATATGTGTGGATAACTGAGACCTCCCAATCCCTATTCCCTACCCAATAGTTTCTTAATGCTCCAAATAATACAAGCATAAACATAAAAATAGTTCAAGGGATTTTTCACCAAATCTATTGCACATTGAGAGATTAACCACAAACTTAGCAGCAACTGCCTAGCTTGCATCTTATTTGAATAGCAAGCAAAAGCCAAAAGCTCCAGTGCTAAAAGAGCAGCAGACCGCAGACCCAGTAATGCCCTAATAACTCTTACAAAAATAGCATAATGATTGTAGCTAGCTGATAAAGCAGAACTTCTTTTCGCAGTAAGAATTCTTAAACGCAGTAAGCATATTTGGAATAAAGAATCATAAAACTACATACATTGAACACTAGACGTAGAATAATTGGGCAGTCATAATATTAATTAACCCCTATTTTAATACGTAAACTCAGATAATTTGAAATTATTTTTAATTAATTGTATTAGTTTAGTTTTCTAGATTGGCAACAAGCTGCGAAGACGCTGAAAAGAACACTTTGGTCCCTTTTGACTTGAAATTCAATAATGGCTTTCGTAGTATATGGTGTGTATTTCAGCCAATAGTAACGTACGTAGAAACCTTGATCATCACCAGAACCTGGCCAATCACCCTAGCTACTTTAACGATATCATCAAGCATGTCCCCTACTAGCAAACAATAATAACTCACTCAATAATAATTTACAAGACACTATTGAGGAGGAAAGGAAAGAAAAAATGGAAGTCAAAAGAAAAGAGAGATGGAGAGAGGGACAACTCGTGGCAAGTTCCAAAACCCAAATGGAATGTAAAGCTAGAAACTTGAAGCAACTAATCAATTACTGAAGAGGAAGAAGATAAGATTGAAAATTTTAAACTGTTATTTTTACCTTTGTTTCCTAGGAAGTTGCAGAACACGTTTACCACACTTTGATAGTGGAGAGGTGCTTTAACTTTAATAAGTGTCATCTACCCATTGCAGTACTTTGTACCATTAACCATATATATGTCCACTAAATAAACACTCATGCTATATTGATATTGTACGAAGCAAAACAACATGATAAGAGATATACACCCATGTGAACGACAATAACAACAACAACACACTTTGGCCAGAGGCCTCTAAAAAGTAACCTTTATTGGCAGCCTACTTTACTATATAGTAGGCATCATATATTGATAAACATAACAAGCAGTTGGAATCAAAATACAAAGTACAAACAAGGTTTAAAATTTACAAGAAAACAAAGAGAGTACAAAATAGCACAAAGTGGGGATATCATACTGTCAAAGCTAGCTCCCTCGAGAACTCAAAGCACACGAAAGTGATTTGAGCTGGAGGAATTGGAAAATGCCAAAGGATCGAGTTGCCCTTTTCAAGAGAAATCGCCCTCAAGAAGGACGGTTCATCGCAGCAATGTTTTTAGCTTATTCTTGGCGGGCCATAAAGGAAAGAAACACTTACACAAATGGAGCTACCACCATCCATGCTAGCTACCACCCCCACTGCCATCCAAATTAGGACATGGTGAGATGGGGCAGGGAGGTGATGGAGAAGCAGCGGCATCAATATTACATGTTTGGGATGGGGTGCAGTTTGGAGAGGGTTCGAGAATGAAGCTTGAATTGGCTATTATAGGATGTGATTGTGTTAGTCATAGTGGTAATAAAAGGGTGAGGTGACTTGAGTACCTATATAATGTGTAGTGTGTAGTGTGGGGAGGTGACTTTTTATTAAAGGGAACAGAAGATAAAGTAGAAAAAGAGCGGAATAGGGGTCCCTAATTTAGCATCTTCCATAGGATATGCCATTGCCACCTCCGTTGCTCTCCACATATGATATACACCTTTCCACAAATCTCCCCTCACATTTTTTTTTCCCCGCAGCACCTGGGTTTTGAAGTCATGATCAATCCATGAAATGAAAAAAAGGGAAAATGAAAAGTTGTTGAGAAAGAGATGGGTTCATTACTCTATTTCGAAAGTGATAGCAACTATGTTACTTTTATTACAAGGCCTTTGAAGGATGGAATTTGGGTTAACAAAAATTGACCTACAATGATATTGTAGTTTGGATCGGATCAATATTCGTTGGATTCTGTTTTTAAGCTTCAATTTGTGTTCGAAAATAAAATTTGCATATTACCAAAGAAAACGAAAACCCCAATTTTGGATGGGGATTTGGCAAGGGCAAGGTGGGAAAGTCAAAAAGAATAAAACCCCTAGCACTTTTATCGTTCTAACTTTTTTTTTTCACCATTAATATTTTACGGGGAATTCTATGGAAGGATTCCAAACTCTTACATACATGGACCAATAAAAAAAATCTATGTAGATTTATAATAATAACATATAAATTATGTTTGTATTAATATTTAACTTTGCAAAATAATATTTAAAGAAAAAATATTTATAAAAAATATTTATTTTTTATTTTTATAAAAATATTACGCCCAATTTAGTCTATTTAGGCCCAGCCTATTTAGGCTCATTAATTAAATACATAAATCAAATCTATAATAAATATTAACAAGCCAGCATAATATTGGTCTGACCCATTTTCACTTGAGCCTACAGGTTAAATGAGTCAAGTCAACCTATAATAAATGTGAACAAGTTAGCATAATATTAACTCAAGCTATTTAGATCTAATCCATTTAAACCCACTAATTAAATGGGTCTAACCAATATATATATATATATAACAAGCCAACAAAATGTTGGTGAGATTCGTTTAAGGTTAGCTGACAAATTTAAACAAACTAACACAACTTGTTTAGGCCCAATCCATTTGGGTCTGCTAGTTAAATAAATTATGTCAACCTATAATAAATGTTAATAAACTGGCATAATATTGGCTCAACTCATTTAAGGTTAGCTGATATATTTAAACAAGCTAACATAGTCCCTTTAGACTCAGTTAGTTTAGGCTTGACCTAGGCCCATTTTGGCCTGCTAGTTAGATGGGTCAACTCAGTTTATAACAAATGCTAAACATTTTAAAATGATTAATTTATAATTATTAATAATTAAATTTATAAAATTTTATACAAAATATATAAATTATATGTGATTATATAATTAATCCAACTCAGCATGAGTTTGAAATGTTTAGCATTTCAAAGAAACTATGATTAGTATTGTGGTTGTTTGACATATAATTTTTAACGTAAATTACACTAATATTCTTTGAAATTAGGTGATATTACATATGATATTTCTTGATTTTCATAAAAATGCACTAATCTTTTCTAAAGTTTAAGTGATATTATATTTAATATCCTTAATTATATTTTATGGAATGTAATATTGAATACCCTAGTAAATATAACATTAAGTATCCTAATAAAAGGTGTCAATATAAGCATGATAAATCGAGAGATATCATATCTAATATCATCTAACCTTAAAAGGATCAATATAATTTGCCCTTATTCTTATTGTGGATTGCTTGAAGTATAAGTTTCCTCTCTTTCCTTTATATTTTTAACGTTTGCAAGGTTTTCTCTATATTTTCTTTTTGAAAAATGAAACGACAATAGCTATAACACCTAAGGAAACTAAATGGTGTTTCTGAAGGCATAAAAGGGCCATCTTCGGCCATGCGCCATTGAATAGTTTATTATTAATTTTGGCAGTTCTGGTCTCAGGGAAACAATATCAACTTTAATAAAGTTGAAGTTGTATTCAAATATTATGTAAGTAGGCCTTTCGTTTTCACCCTTTCCCTTTTGCTTTTTCTTATTATCTTAGTTAGATTTAATATCCTTTGTGACAACAGCAGCAGCATCCTTTGCTTCCTTTTAGATCAAAGTTTGATACTCTCTATTGGATTACGTAATGCATGCTTTCACAACAGGATTTACTCCTTGATAAGTATTTGAGACCAGTTTTAAGTAAATAATTATAGGGTTAAGAAAGACTCCCTCATGATAAGTGAAGAAATATAAGTGGGTTTGATCATAAGTCAATAGCTGATGCGAAACAAATGAATGGAATCCATAGTGCAAGAAGCTGGCCAATTTTTTAGTCATTCCTTCGGTATTTTTTTTCTTTTTATTTTATTATTATTATTATTATTATTTTGTTACATTCTTCAGAGTGATAGAACACAAGGGTGAAAAAAAAAAAGGCAAGTGATATTTTGAATAGGAGGGGTAAAGATGCCAATTACTTGTAAAAGTTACCAGCTTACCAAGCATCTTTTATTTCTTCAATGGAGGATCGAATTCCATTTGGTAAAGGAAAAATAGAAAAAATTGGGGAAAGTACATGCCCCAGTTAGTGACATACGCAAGTGGTATATTTTGAGGAATAGGTGCAGTTGTCAAAATAACTGCATAAGTTTATGCAGTCCTGAATCCAATGCAATGGTTCACAGTGGTGTGTATATATGTATATATATAAAATTAAACAATGTTAATGGGGGCCATATTGCGTACAATATTTTAATAACTGTATATGATCTGGATCAATACTTTGAACTTCCAGAAGAGAAGAATATTATTTGATGCCAAAATAGAACAGTATGATACCTCCAACTGATTAATGTTAAGTTGACTTTATTGTTCATTTGTCTGTTTGTTAGGAAAAGTAGCTCGGAAGCATAGAAAATGGTGAAAATGGAGGCCTATATAGCCACCCACATTACCACGTAGTGAGTGTTTGACACTATGAACTTGAACAGAACGACATGGTTGTATTGTAATCTAGAATTAAAATTAACAAGTAAGTGCATGCTATATTTGCCCTCATTATTGCCGACGCATAAATCCAATCTATCCAGGACCGGATAAGCTGGAATAGGAGAATTACGCAGTTAGCACAGGTTACACAATCTCTCGGAATTGTTGATCCCACAGTTAAAATGCTCTCATAGTGGAAGTAACCAGAGAACTAGGAGGTCCCACAAAAAAACACAAAAAATTTAAATATATTTATAATCTCTATAAACATAAATCATTTTAATTTTAATCCTAAAATTTTTTTTTTGGCTTTTAGTAACTTTTTTTCAATATTATATTTTTATTCCTATCGTTAATCAGCACTATTAAACAATGATACTTATAAGGACCAAAAGAAGATTATTAAAATATTTATAAGAATCAAAATAAAATTTTTAATATTTATAAAGGCTAAATATATTTTTTTGGATTAAAATTTAGAATTATAAAGACTAAAAAAATATAATATTAAAAAAAGATGGACCAAAAATAAAGAATTTTTTTTACAAGAATTAAAATCAAAACTACCTATATTTATATAAGCATTAAAAATATATTTAAACAAAACAATAAAAAAACTATAAAAAGTGTTGAATAATATACTAGTCCTCAGAATTAGTCTCGCGGTAACTTGTATCCTGTTCTTGTTGTACATCTGACCGCTGAATTTGTATGACCCTTAATACAACTCTGCACGAAACGAATTCATTTTAGCTTACCATCTTCACAAAAAAATCCCTCAAAAGTAGTAGGGACTAGGGATAGCATACTAAAGGAGCACAAAAATGCCGGATTAAATTGAAATGATGGAGGTCATGCAATGTCCTCTGTGTGCAGAATTTTCCTTGTACAGAAAGAATTATTATTTATCAATAAGCATTCGCAGTTATAAATTACAGATACACCAATTTGATGGTAGATCTACATGTCCGATACAAGTGGGGGTATCAATGTGCGTTGAATATTAGTACGACACATGTCTAACATGTACTCTTACGTGTCCTATTTAAAAAATATTATTTTTTAGTTCACATACGCATCGAATATGGCTCAGATATCATATGAATATGACTCAGACACGGTTAAGACACGATCTAGTACTTTTTTCCAATTATTTGATAGACCAAAAAAGAATTTAAAGATTCAAAAATTCAAGTTTATATAGAAATTTTTTTAAGATGTCAATAAAAATATTGCCATATAATTTTTTTTTTTGAAACGGTGTAGAAATAGAAAGTACACATGACATATATTAAGAATATTCCATATTTTTTGGGAGGGGTTTTAGAAAGTAATAAAAATTAGTAGTTTGACATCGATAAATATCTAAAAATATTATAATATAATATCATGAATTATGAATACGTTTAAATATATTTTTAGTCCGTATAAAATTAGCAAATTTTTGTTTTAGTCCTTAAGAAATTACTTTTTTGGTTTTGATCCAAATATTTCGAAAAGTTTTGGTATTAATTTTTACTGTTAGTTTGCGTTCGTTAAGTGATAACATAGATGACGTATAGTTGTGTTATCCTTTCCATGTTCAAGTATGGACTAAAACCAAAATTTTTGGAAACATTTGAATTAAAACCCAAAAAAAAAAAAGTTAGGGAATAAAACTAAAATTTTTGGAAATGTTTGAATCAAAACCAAAAAAATAATTTTTTAGGGATTAAAACCAAAATTTGCTAATTTTATAAAGACCAAAAATATATTTAAGCCTTAATGTATATATACCGTGTCTGTGTCCTATAATTTTATAAATTTAGTGTGTCTTTATATTCGTATCATGTCAAGTGTCTATATCGGTGTCTGTGCTTCTTGGATAGGCAAAAATCCATAAATGTTTTATTTTTTAAAAAAGCAAATCTATAAACGTTTGTGCCACAGAAGATACTAGGGAAATTTTGTAATTTTACCCTGCGAAGGTGTAGTCCAAATCATAGTAGAGGAACATTCAAACACTCAGCTCATATGAATAATCTGATTCATTTAATTTGATTACTACATCATGGTTATTTGCTTTCAGGCCTTAAAATGGGAATATGTCTCCCGAGATTCCTGATCCCACAAAAAAGGTGTAGGAGATCATTACTTACTAGAATAATAGTAATAGACAAAATAACACAAAGGAAGTACTTGTTATACGTGTAAGGCACTGAACAATTAACTGCAAAATGCAGAACCACTGAATCCCCAAGTCTAGGTTCAATGGCATTTTGCTGCAGTAGCAGTACCGGTAATAACGGCCCAATGTTTAAACTGCATAGTTTATATTGGGAAGGAAAAATCATAGTGATTACTTCTTGAATGAGCAATGAAGAAGACAAAAGAGCATATATTCTCAACAAAGTTGGGTGATCTGATATCTACAATTTTTCGTCCAGAGAACAGCTTAAAAGTGAAACATATGACTTCAACTGAATTTGAAAATCTAACTAATGAATCTATGGCACCAGACTAGCAATGCAGTAATGTTCCATGGCAAAGGTATTACATATCCAGTTAATACTTTTTGTTTCCGACAACATGAAGGCTACAAAAGCTTAATGGCATAGTAGAAAAGACTATGAAAGATTAAAGGAGATTTGGTCTAACGCACATTTGATGTAGCTCGATGTCTTTCGTAGCATTCGAGACAAATAGTATTACATACGTACATCCTATTTCACATTATCAAAGTTAGAATTGCATAATGGCAAAGGTGAATCATTCATTACTGAGAGATGCATTTATACAAGAGTTTACTAGCTTACAATCAGTGGCGGAAAAATTAGTTGAATGAGACTAACGGCTATAACTAATCAAACTGAATCCTAACTGATTTCAACAGTTAATTTCAAATGTGCACAATTTTTACTGTTTCATTGTAGATGATATTTTTTTTTTGGGTCAAAACTAGTTTTTAGTTCCTACACATGTCTGAGATTTTGGATTTAGTCCCTAGACTAAAAAAATTCTGGTTTACATTCTATAGTGGTACTCCATTAAGGAGTTACTCCCTGCTATTAGAAAATTTTTAGATAGTGTTAATTTTTGTTGATATAGCTAATAGGATTTGACATAAATATGATATATTGTTAATATAGTTTTGAAACGACATTTTTAGGCTTTTCTGGACCTAAAACAATATTTTTTAAAAAAAATAGAAAAGTGAGAAAAGTAGTATCAAAATAGTTTTTTTTTTTAATGTCAAAACAACCTTAAATGAGTTTCACCATATCCTATACCAGTTTCATTAACTACGTTAGTAAAAACTAATATTGTCTAATAATTTTTTAATAGTAGGATCTAACTCAATACTATTATAGGAACCTAAACCAAAATTATTTTAGTATAGGGATTAAAAACAAAATACATGATACATATAGGGACCAAAAATTAGTTTTAACCTATTTTTTCCCAATACACATACAAAAGTATACTTAATTGTTTGGCATACTCTAATAATAAGTTTGGATGCAAACAGAAAATGAACGGAAAGAAAATAATTTAAAAAAAAGATTTTCTCTTCTATTATTTAGTTTTAGAGAAAAGTGAGAGAAAAAATGCAATAATATTAAATAAAATTTACACTTTTATTATAATTTATAAAATAAAGCTACTTATTAATTTTTATTTCATATTTAACTCACTTTTTATAAATTAAAATAAGGGAAAAAATTACTTTACCCCTCTAAATTACAAGATATGTGCACTTTAGCCACTGTATTTTAAAAAGGTGCAAATTGATCTTTAAATTTTTTCGAATATGCAAATCGACTTTTCTATTAATTTTTTATCAATTGTTAACGAAAAATAATGCATATTCAAGAAAGTTTAGAATATCGGTATAACACTAAGCCAAGAATCACATGAATTATGGATTTCAGACATTTTAAGCCCAAGGGAGGGCATGCTTGAGTGCGGCACCTTGTGCTCGAGCGTGCTATTAGCCAAAGCTGAGAAAGTTGCTGGCCCTAGGCCACGCTCGAATGCAGTAAGTCACGCTTGAGTATGCTCCCACTTAGAATTGAGGGAGTTTCCGGTAGAGATGACAAAGTCGGCCAGCCAGCCCCAACCTACCAAAAGCCCGCCAAAAGCGGGGTGGGGCGGGGCGGGCTGAATTAAGAAGGCGGATTCAATATTTTAACCCGTCCCGTTTAAGGGCGGATTGGCGGCCTAAAAAATAAAAAATAAAAAATTTTATTTTAATACTTTTTATGAGTTAAATTAGTTTAAAAATTAAAAAATATATTGAATAAAAAATCTAATTAAATAAAATAGAACAAAATAATTAAACTACATAATTTATATCCAAATTTAACTCAAATACAAGTATAAGAAACTAATTAGGATATATAAATAAGTTTATAAATAATAATTAACTATAAATTTATAATATAAAGTCTATAATATAAAGTTCACAAATTAATAAAAATATAATAATAGCATAATTTATAATAAAAATCTAAAATTTTTTTTAAAAAATACTCTTGAACATTAAAAAAAAAAGAGAGACAAGCTTGGCCCGACAAGCCAACCATCCCCAATCTGCCAAAGCCTACGGGTTAGGCAGGCCAAAATGTTTTTACGGATTTGGCGAGCCAACCCGGCAAGTTGAGCCCGTTTTGCCATCTCTAGTTTCCGGGCCTAAGCTATACTCAAGTGCAGCGACGGTAGTTGGAGAAAAAAAAGGCGGAGGGCTCCACCCAAAACAAGGAGAACCCTCCCAAATTGCGTTCCCTGTTGCTTCTCTCTCTCTAAATTTTCTTCCCTTCTATCAAACTCATAAACTCATCCACCTTTTCCTCAAAATCCACCACAAAACATCTTTATTCCACCCCCTTCATCATCATCTGATCTTCATATATATGCTTCTCTCTCCTTTTAGCAAGAGAAAGTAAAGGTGGGTAGAGAATCACCACCCTTCACTTACTCTATTCCTTTCTTCAACATTCTAAGGTGAGTTTTCGAGCTTATGCTATGGATTAGCTAATTTCTCCTGAGATTTGAAGTTGAGCAAATTAAAGGGGGATTAAGGTCCCAAAGGTTTCTAACTCGAGAGTTTTTGACAAATAAGAGTGGTTAGAGTTAGATTTAGTTTCTAAAAGTTTATTAATGTTGATCTGATGTCTTTTGTAGCTTTGGACGTTTCCAAGAATCTTCTCGTTGGTTCGGAGGAACCATCGCATTGAATCCCCACCTCTGAGTCTTAATTGTGAGTAAATGATGTGCTTATAGTTAATTGTTAAGTGAACTTATGTATATATATGTGTATGTTGCTATTTGCTTTTGAAGAATTGTTTAAATTGGCTTCTAAGATTTGAATAAATTGCCTTGAGCATTATGTTTTTGAAACTTATGGTCACTAGACTGAAACCTGTATCATAATATTGTTAAGTTTTATGGGCACGAGAAAAGGCATAATAGTTATATTCTCTTATCTAATGAATTTATGGAACTTCTTGTAAAATTTCATTATATTCTTGACGCTATTGATGAGGATGCATACAAGTTGCAATAAAAAGAAATTATGATGCAAAGTGATTTTAGGAATGAACTAAAGGTTTTCAAAAAAGGAGGAAACTATAGTAGAAACTACTCGTTAATAGTAGCAAGTGTTAGTCTTGGTGCTCTTTGGAGAGCCCAGCTAGAAGGGTGGTTGCTAGCTCGATATGTTTGGCTGACATATTTAGAAGATTTAAGCATACTGAGGTTATGTTGTCTTGGCCGCTCAGTCGTGTAATTGATTAGATATTGTTGGGGTCAGGTTGTCAAGGCTGTCTAGTCAGGGAGTCACTTCTGGAATTGAATTCTCCCTCGAGCTTTATTGTGATGTTAAAACCATGATTTTATTCTTTGTATTATAATAGGATATCATATACCTTTATGTATAGCTTTAAGTATGGTTTGAGTTTAAAACTTATCTCATGCTAACTGTAAGCGTATTATTCCTTATTGAGTTATATAACTCACTTTGTGGGTTTCTTATCTATTTCAGATTCAACTGTAGAGGCAAATATTGTTCCTCTTGCTCCATAAGGCCCTTGTTAATCTTCTTTTAGGCCCACTTGAAGGGGGCTAGTTTATCATTTTGAAATAATTTCGTATTGCCAATGATGGCTTATGCTTTGTATAGAGCTCCATGAAATACAAGCAAGGTTCAGACGTGTGTTATGGGTTGCATTTTATTTATCATCCTTCTTGTTAGATTATACATAGTGAGCTGGACTTATATAGTCTTTTGAACTTAGTTATTTGACGAAAGACTTTATATGAAAGATTTTGTACATGTATAGTTATTAAATTTAATAAAAATATATTTTGAAAGATCTGGCAAGGAATTGGCAAGCTTTGGTTACTTGGAAAATATACTAGTTTCAGAGAAAACTCCATCCATTTTTCTAAAAAATTTACGTGTTAGGCTTGCTAGGGAGGGATGATCCCCTATGTGCCTGTCACGGCCGAGCGAAGGATGTGACAATCAGGTTGCATGTTTAGAAACGTTCATAAGGTCGATTTATATATGACTCAAAAGTTCATAGGGTATAATATATTTACTTCGACTAAAATTCATATTTAGAAAAATTTAGAGGATTGATTTGTATCTTTTTAAAATGTATAGGTTAAAGTGCACATAGTTTATAATTTAAAAGGTAAAGTATTTTTTTCCCTTAATTAAAGTATATAAACACTTTATAAAATATTAAAAAAATTATTACTATTTATTTTATTTTCACTATTCTCTGATTTTGGAATCCAGTAGCTTAGCTTCCAAAAAATTTATGGATCAACGATAGAATTAATAAATAATATTTTTTAGATGTCGCTCTTTTATTGGCATGGATGAGAAGAAAAGTTTTTAGTGGTACTTACAATCAGATTTTCTCATCTTCTCTATTTCCACATATCATATATCATAAATACTGAAATTCTTTTATTTTTTCTTCACTAATTCTTTTCTCCTATTTTCATTCAACTAGAACCAAAAGATGGCAAGTGTAAATAGATATATACACATTTAATGTACAAAAACCTTCGTTCATGCAAAGGTATATGCCCCAAATAAAATTTTTATGCAATTTTCTTTTTGTCAAACTTTGCCTATTCTGTTGAAATTTTGTACATAAATGTCATAAGTCCGAATAAATGAAAAAGATTTTGTTAAACAATCGAAAATCAGTATAGCACTTTATTGAATCTTCTTGACATAGATATAAAAATGTGCCGCACCTAATGAAAAAGGAAAAGATTGATTATTGTTGTTGATGTTATCTTTATCATCAATTTGAAAAAAAAAAAAAGAAAGAAGGCATCAATCATAATCTGTTAGGTTTTTTATTTTGGTTAAAAAAAATGGAGGGTTCAACAATCGAACTGGACTTTTTAAACAAGCTAGTGTGTTTGAGAAACAAAAAGGCCAGAAAGATGGGCTTACTCAAATTTGACCGCAATTTTTATTTTATATACAATTTAATCGCTAAATTTATTTTTTTTTAAAAGAATCATTAAATTTATTTATTTATTTTTGGGTAAGGTCACTAAATATCTTTACACAATCAATCTATTTGAGTCATTCATAACGTTAATACTAATTTGACTTAATAGCGTAAAGATTATATACAGCTTAGAGTTATCTCTTGTATTCTATAAAGTTAAATTTACTAATTATTTTAACTAATTTTTTATGGATAATTATTTAATTTATCTTTGTTGGGCATATTCGTCACTCACTTATCACGTAAAATATGTAAGATTGCATTTGAAATAAGAGGTGTTTAAGAAATGGGTTGGAACGGGTGCTCAGGTTGAATTAGACTAATGCGTGACATTAATTAAACTTGTTCAACTTCATGCGCCCTATCCACTATAAGGTGAGGGAAAGAAATGATTTGATTAGCAATTATATTATGAAAAATTCTTGTGTGCTCTACTTGATCTTATCTATTAGTTACATATTACATCAATTTTTATTTTCTCATCTACTTATTTTTATAAACTACTTTTATCATTTTAAGTACCATATATATGTAACATGCAATAAAAAAATCAAAGCAAGAGCAATCCCTTCTGTAATCACCAAAGCAACAGCAATACCTTATTGTCTCTGCACATAAGACTTTTTATTATTTAAATCACTAATATCTGAAATACATTAAATTTTAAGTAATTTAACTTGAGCCAAGACCGCCTGCAATGGAGATAAAAATATCTCAATACTAATCTTTTTTATTCACAAGCTTGAAATATAATTTAAGAAAATAAATATCAAATCACTTAAACCAACCAAATATCGGTAATACTGAAGCGGATTTTATAGAATAACTTGCATAATTTGAAGGAAATCTTGCATAATCTTATTTTACAGAATATTGTTTACAGATCGGAAAAGTACAATCCATATATTCATGGAATTAATTTCTTTTACATAATGAGCTAACCACAGTTGCCAAAATTTTCTTCTACCACAGCAGAAAACATGTTCTACACATATGGAAGCGCAAAACACCGATCACGCAATAATAATACAGAGGAAAAGAGCGAGAGTGTACGTGTGAGAGACAATCAAACCATGATTAGTGGTGTTACTTGATTAACTAATTACTGCATCTGCCATAACACTTCAACATCTATGATTATTGCATTTATATCTTTGGATTTGCTTTTATGAATAAGTCAATTTCCTAGAGTCCAGGAAATCCTTTTTCTTGGGTTCTCTGGTGGATACGTATGCAAGAAAGCTAGCAAAATCTGTGTCCATGTAACGCTTGGGATTCGCCTCGTTAATGAGTTTCGGCGACGGTGTCACTGTGCAGTTGAAGGGAAGGCTATGCAGCGAAGCCACCGATATCCTACTCTTTACTTCATTCACCAGAACCCTATGTAATACGCTCTTGTATTTTCCGTTGCTATATATCTGATGACCCGCCGATAAAATAATAACAATAATAAAAAAAGGAGTTAGCACAATACATGCCACAAAATATGATTTTTTGAGGGACATGACGTTTATGGTGTAAGAATTTGATTATAATATATTATTAATGTAACAATGCTTTTTTTTTCTTTTTTCTTTTTTTTTTTTGAACATGAACAATGCAATACATTTGGTATAATGAGAATTACGCAAATTTAACTATATGAAGGATGAGATGCATAACAATATTATATGAGTGGTCAACATAAAAAGTAAGTGTGCAAATAACTACAAACATCTTACATCTATTACCAATACGCGTGATCATGTTCATAAAATTCTAATGAAACAAATTTCATAAAGAATAACACTTTTGATATTAGCATTATTTTTTTATATAATCAATTAATTATATATTATACTATATATAATTTATGAAATAATTACTACATAACATTTTTAATAACTTAATAATTTATAATTAAATAATAATGTTAAAAATTTTATAATCTATTAAAATTAAATCTTATCGCATTTTGGCTTACAAAATACATTTTTTTGTATTTACAATAGTTTAGATTGAGGAAAAGCCTTGCTCCATTAGTCCAAGGTCAAGCTTTGTCTTCGAGCTCATCGAGCACTTACAAACCACCCACCAATAATAGAAATCAAACCCAAGTTATTGCGCTGACCAAGTGAGTCAACTCTTGTTGGCTATAAAATAAACTAGAGCTTATAAAAAGAGTTATAATTTGTGTAGATGTGATTGTACTTTTCATACAGATAAATAATTTCATATTATTAAAGTGTATGTTTAGCTTAGTTGTTTTGAAGATGCTTGTTAAAATTTTAAAAATATATTAACAAAAAGCTTTTAAGTTTTTAGTGTTTTTTTTTTTTTTATGGGGAAGTTTTTAGTGCATTGAGAATATTTTAAAACATTAAATATTTTATAGTATTTTTAAAAAATCATAAAAAAATTGATATATTGTCAATATAAATTATTTTGCACTCCATCAATAAATTTTATCTTACTTTTTGTATGACTTTTAAAGTAATTATTGTATAAATCAAACATTTTAAATAACTATACATAATTAGATAATTGTATAAAAAAGTTTACAATAACAATAATATCAAAATTCAAGTGTGGAAATCTTTAACAATTTTGGATTAAAAAATCTTAAATAATTTTCTTAAAATAGACATTTTTTTATGTGAAAATAAGCATTAAATATATTTAAGTAGCATAGAAAAGTTTCTCATTTTTTTTATTAATTAAAAGTTTAGATTGAGAAAAAAACTCATCGTAGTCTATAGTCAGGACATGCCTCCAGCCTCATTAACCACTTATAAAAATACTTATAAATCACTCATAAGTAATATCAAGTCATGGCAATATATATACTATTTTTATATAGTGATAATAAATATTCTTTATAACATACGTGAAATTATGTATAAATAAGTAGAAATTGTATTTTAGCGTATTTGTTTGAAAAAGAAAAAAGGCGTGGAATAAATATCTAAATTCTCTAATTATTCTATAAAAAAAAACTAACATCTCTAATTAAGTGTTAATCCCGAATAAACATAGAGATGTCTAAAACCTATCTAGAAATAACATTATTCTTTCTTCGAGTTCGCGCATAAGCTTTCGAAGTGAATGAGTTGAGTACCTCGAGATGATCTCCAACATTGACAACGAAGGCGTTGCGAATAGGTTGAACAGTGACCCATTTGCCTTGGCATTGGATCTGCAAACCCTCCACCTCTTCTTGGAGGACAAGTGTGAGGAAGCCATAATCGGAGTGAGGGGGCATCCCTAGTGTTAGATCTGGCTCAGGGCACGGTGGGTAGAAATTCACCACCGCCATCTGGCTTCCCTTCTCCAACTCTCTCGCAATATTCTCCTTTTCTTCCGTCTCATCTTCCATTATTCCTAAGTTCTCTAGGATGGCTTCCATTATCGTCAGGAACAAGTGTTTTGTATTTTCTGCGTACGTAGCCGCCACTTCCCTTTATTGAAATTAAAAACAAAAAAAAATGGAAACACGCACTCATATCACACATTCTAATTAGCGAAACCAAAATAGTTTTATGAAAAAAAAAAAAGGATAAGATATCAATTTGTACTTGTGTCATTGTGTTGCAGCTAGACCCTGACAAAATTTAATAATAATTAATTAATAATTTACTATAAATTAAGGTAAACTATATTAGTTTCTTTATACAGCAATAGATTAAGACTGAAATTAAATGTTGTCACAATTTCTTTTTTTTGGGAGGTAGTACTCTTTGCTTGACAAAAGAGACCTTTCCTTTTCGTACTCAGTACTCACCTCAAGTCCACCGGGGAAGAAGGCCAATGGGGGAGCAAATCTGGCAAGGGATGGCAAAGGAGTTTCAAGAAGTCCCTCCAGAAAAACACAGTGTCTTTGGTTTGGCTGAAGCTGGTCCCATATCGGACAGGTGCTTGCATATCAGCGGTCATGTACTTAGCTCTCTCCTCAAAAGGAAGATCGAAGAACCTGCCACTCACATCCATCATTCTGCTCACAACATCATCTGAGATGCAGTGATTTACCAGCTGTATCAATCCCGTAAACTTTAATCAGGGAGCATTCTAATTAATTCTTACTGATATTCTCAACCCATTTAGCTGGTACTGAAATGATTTGCCCCAGAAAATTTTAGGTTCTTTCTTTGTATATAGTGTATATATAACCCAACGTGAGAAAGGCTCCATTAGGTTGGTTAAGATTTTCATACACATACTTCTCGAAAAGTAAAATTAAAAATAAAAGTAAAAAATTATTTTATATTTGGATGTAATTATAAAAATATTTTTTATTAGAATTAGAAATTATTAAATGTGTTTAGATGTTAGAAATATAAAAATATTTTTTAATATAAAATTATAATTTAACAGATAAAGAGTGATATTTTTAAGAAAAAATTAAAGATAAAATAGTAAAATAATATAAAAAATAATAAATTCAAAATTCAAGACTATTTTATCTCTTTTTTACTATTTTTATTTTTGGAAAAAGAGCTTCCTATCATTTTAAAAAAAATAAAAAAATTAATTATTTTTTCTTCTATATCTTTTTGAGAAGTACAAACAAATAATTTAAAAAGTGGTAGAAGTACTTCTTCTAAAAAAAATAAGTACTTCTCTTCTTCCAAAATCACAACGCAATGCACTCAATATCATAGAGAAGCTTTTTTATTGATTTAATTCTAAAATCTATTAAAAGAAAATGGATCCTCTCATATTATCATATGAAATTTTTATTATTGATTAAAAAAGCTGGCACTAGCTTGATTTCTACAAGAAATATAATCAATAATAAAAATTTACATATGACAAATCATGTGAATTTTTTACATGAGAGGATCCATTATCCTATCTTTATTGTGTTTGCCTAAATTTAAAGTGTTAGTCTAGCTTTATTTCCATATCATATACGTATGTATGTACACACAGACACACACGTGAAGTTTATGTACCCAATTTCGTACCTGAAAAAATCCGTACTGCTCACAAGCATTGGCTAGGGATTGAAGGACTTGGGTCCTATTAGGACCAAGCAAATCGGCAAAATCAATGATGGGTAGCTGAAGGTTTTGGTTGGAAAGAATTGGATCTTCCATATTTGTAGCGGGTCGGTCCGAATCAGGTAGTATGTACTTCGTAGGAACCCTTTGAAGATGACCATTCTCGTAAAGATGCTTCACTCCTTTCTGATATTGACTTTCTGGTGTGTCATCATCGCTCCCGTGATCACATATTGCCATTGCATGAGACATAGATGCTGCTCAAGGTAAGGTAATTACCTGTGGAAGTAAATAATATGAAAACATGCATAGATAGTAAAAGTACAAAATGTTTGATTTTTATATAATTCTAAAACTAATTAAGTAAACGTTCAGAATGTGCTCTCGCTGGAATAATTAGAAAGATAAGCTTAATTAGAGTACGTTACTCTTCCCATTACCTTGGTTGAGAATTGAGAAATATATAGATAATACAAAATGGGGCTTAGAAGGTGAGAAACTGAAAAACCAAAGCTTGAATGGATGATAATGTTAAATCGATTTTGAGGTATATATAGTGAAGGGAAGAAAGAAGGGCGGGGATGGGAAGAGTAGCAAGTTTTGAGAAACCGGAGACTGTTTCCATTGCTTTCCAAATTATTAAGTAAATCGTTGACAATAATAGTTCAGTAAGACCACGAGGGGAAGCTTTAGGGACAGGACAGGACCTACCCTCTTTTGTATTTATAGTAGATTTAGAATCTATTCTAAGATATTAATATATTATAATAATATATAAATTTAATATAAATATATTATTCATATAGTCATATTGAATATTCAAATTATTCTGTTCCTATTTGATTTTATTCTATTAATTTTATTATTTTAATTCTATTTTTAGATTTTTTTTTTTTAGTATTTCGAATTTGTTTGTTCTGGTAGGATTAGTTATAAAGTCCAAAACATTAATTTTAAAAAACCATTCATTATAGAAAACCATCTACAGATATAGCTAGCCGACTTTGGACATGTATATCATTACAGCCCTTTCCCCCCATTTTCCGCCGAACGGCTCTGCTCTGTTGTGTAGCTAAGCAGCCTCGCACCCCTCATTGTCATGCATTTTGTTATGGTAATTAACTTCGTTAGTATTTGAATTCAATATCTTACTATTTTTCGTTTTTGATGGCTGTTGCTTGTTTTGTATATATATATGCACATGTACTTTCCACGTCATGCTTTTAACTTTTAGTGGCGGAATTATTATATAACTATAGGGTTATGTTATTTCAATGTATGATTCAATTCTAAAAGAGGTTCTTATATAAATGGTGTATTAAGGTATAAAATTCATTATAAACTTTTATTCAACAACTTAATTTTTTTAAAAGAGGTAGTTTGTAATAAAACACTTATTTGTGTCTATCAACATGAGAACTTTACATATAAGTAGTAAAAATTTCATGTTAATAAGTGAAAATTTGAGGAACTGTAGTTAATAATACTATCCCTTACAGTATCAATTAACACTTTAAACGAGTGAAGTTCCCAATGTCAATTAACACACCAAATAAGTGTGTATAATTTTATTTTTTTTATGAGAAAGTGTGTATAAATATATTATTCATAATTATATAATGTTTTGCAGCAGAGGCAGCTTTTATTAGCAGGTCAGCACATCTCTTATGCCTATTACCTTTTGTTATTAATGGCAAGTAAGTAGTATATTTGTTTGTGAATACTTTCTACTTTTGTTTAAATGATGATTGTTTAATTTGACTGTGCTCCATTTCATCTATCTTCCAATCAATAATTATCACAATCTGCTCCTGGTCATTCAATTTTACCCATTAATGTCTTCGGTCTGCTAGGTGGATCTAGATGTATTGTTTTTATTAAAATAATATATTTTTCTAAATCATCCTCCGAACAATCATTTAAATTATTAAATATAGAAATATTGAATATTTTATAAATATATTTATTATTTTAAAAATATAAAAATTATTCTTTATTTTCTTTATCTAAAAATTAGGAAGATAATTAGGACAATATGTCATTACTGTTTTTGTTACTAATTTGCTAGCTTGCACGTTTTAAAATGCATTCAGCTTGCGATCAGGTGCCTTAAAATGGCTGCTTCGAAGATCTTGACAGGTTTCTTCTATTTTTTTAATCAAATGCAGTGGTGTTAGGAATTATTTCTATGAGATATTTTTAAAAAAAGATAATGGAAGTCGAATATAAGATATTTTAAATTTAAATAGGAGATTACCACTAGACTGTAGGTTCAACCACAGTTTGATAGGTTTCTTAGTTATAAAAAAGTTAATATTATTTTATTATTTGTCATGTAGGAGTAATTCAATCACTTCTTGTTCTCAAATCACTCGAGAAAGTAGTATAAGAATCATCTTTAAAACAAACAATAAGCTTAATTTTGCGTGCGATAATATTGTAAATTGCCAATGTTTATGGTAAAATATAATAGATACGTTCTATGACGTAAACAAATTTAACACTGTCTATCCGCTGAGTTAATTAGTACGTAATCGATCTCACCTATGAAATTTATCTGTTTGGCCGGTTGGATTATAACGAATATCCTCTTATGCAGTATAGCTAAGGTGTGAGAGTAGCCACTGTCATTCCTAAATGTCTATTGTCATGCTAATTTAATTAGATTTTATTTAGTTTTCTTCAAAACGTCATTCTTCCTATTTGTTAATCGACAAAATGGTCTAATATTACTTATTCTTAATTATAATCTTATCTAATTTTATTGGTGTTAATTTAATTAGTAGTTATACAGTCACTAAATATTATAAGTATTTATAATTAAATTATTTAATATAAATATTTAGAATTAAATATTAAATTATTGTAGCATACAATTTTTCTTTATTAACACAAATTATAATATACAAAACACATATCCAAGCTTTCAGATGACCCTGTTGTGAATTTCGATTCATGGATCAGCATCTACTCCTCAAAGCAGAAGAAAAGGCTATGAATCTCCTGTTTTTATGTAGTTATATGGTCACTTTGGGACTTGAGGAATAAGGTTATTTTCCACAATAAAAATATATGTTGGGAATCTTTTATGATAGAATTATGGAGCAAATGGAAATTCTGGAGCTCAAATTCGATACACGGTTTTGGTGGCTGAATTTTCGTTGACTTACTTGGCATTTGGTGCTTGCAAACAGAATCTGTGATCTGTGGTGATACTGTCGCAACATCCTCTGCAGGTGACCTGGGGTGTTTAGTTAATTTTGAATTCTCTTATTACTATTCTCAGACCGTATAGCTTTCATTTCATTTAAGTTGTTGCAACGTGTAATCCTGCCCCTCACTGATTTTCAGTGTTTAATTTGGAGACTCAATAGTACTATCCAAAAAAAAAAATATTTGTATATATATATATATATATATATATATATATATAGGTGAAAACGATGTTTGAATTTAGAATTTTATACAAATTACTCAAATTCCTTACTATTAGATTAGTCCTAGTGGCTTAATATTTATTTGGTTTGAGAAAACATTAAATAAATATGTGATAGCAAAATTTGTTGGTATCTATGCCTTAATTTTTATTGTAACATTTTTTTTTGTCATTTCAGATCTTAAAAGTTAAGATGACAGAATGCTTAAATTAATTATATATGTAATTGAAATGCATCATCAATACTGGTGAACAAGAGCTTTAATTTTTATTTATAATAGTTGATTTATTTAGAAGTAGATAAAGGATAATTTATCTAATAGAAAGTAAATAATTCAACCATTATACAATGTATGTATTGGTGATAATATACAGAAAATGAAAAGTTTTAACTTTCTGAAGTTCTTTTAATGTGTGTAAGTAACTGATTCAGTGTATCAAAATCTCTTTGATTAATTAAAGATCAAAAAATTATCTTGATTAATTTTTACGAACAGATAACAAATAAAAAAAAGTTACAGTAAAAATAGGAGATACATATACCAACAATTGTCGTATCAGATGTATATTTATTGTTTTTTTTACTCTATAAACAGAATTAGAACGTAAAACATGGTTATGCGTATTGTGTATTATGATTTGTTAGTTCTCCTTTTTTTAATTATTCAGTATGACTCATTATTTTATCTAGAATTTAAGATATTTACTATTGTATTATTCAGATAAATTATTGTATTAAGAGAATTTTTAAAAATTAATATTTAATTTAAATAATAATATGAACATTTCA
Organism: Pterocarpus santalinus; assembly: GCA_031439595.1. Lineage (NCBI taxonomy): Eukaryota > Viridiplantae > Streptophyta > Magnoliopsida > Fabales > Fabaceae > Pterocarpus > Pterocarpus santalinus. The sequence goes on from CM062532.1 coordinate 70,431,768, forward strand.
TTAAATATTTATAATATTTAGTGAACATATGAAAATTAGTAAATGAGACTCATATTGAAAATTTTTTAAAATTTAATTTAATTGTAATTAACAATAACATGTTTAGATAAGATTATAATGAATAATACAAAACTAATATTAAACTATTATATTGATTAACAAAGAAAAATACAAATATTCAGAAAAAAAAAAAACTAAATAAAACTTAATTAAATGATAGTGGCCATAAATGTCTAGAAGTACAATAGCCTCTCCCCTAAACTGTTAGACAAAATTTCAAAAATAATTCTCAGTTAACATATATCATCACATATCTATAAGAAGCAAGAAGTTATCTAATTACTTTACATGCATGGGATGGACAGCTAAAAGAAGCAATGAATCGGTAGCACATGTCAATATCAAATAATTAGTAGCTCAGAAATGGAAATGACACCACCAAAACGAGATGCAATTCAACAATAACATTCTCTTAATTTAAAATTTTACTTATAATAACATAAATTGTAATTTATAGAACATCCAAGGACTATTCAATATGTATGAGTGAGAATTTTTTAGCACACCACTTAAAAAAAATTTAGCATTTCTCATAATATATGTTCAAGAGGAAAAAAAAATGTGTGTATTTGTAGCTACATTAATTGTCCTCTGTATATGGTTTGGAATCTATTTTAAACTATTGCCACGTTAAGTTGTCTCTCATCTGCTGACGGGTTTTTGCTTAACCGTTTGCATCCCTATGCTGCAGGTTTCCCTTCTTTTTCTCCTTTTTCTTTTTTTCACTTTATTTCTTTTCATTCAGGAGTAGTGATGATCTAATACGAATTTCATTCACTTTCCCATATTTATTTCTTCATTGCTAAAATTTATGTTAAAGGAAATACTTGCTCTAGGGTAGCTTTTCAGATTAATTTTGCTTAATTATAAAAATATTTTGTCAATAATAATCCAATTTAAATTATAGATAATTTACCAATAGAAATCCTTAAATCAAACCTTAATTATAAACATTAATGAAAGATTCACTAAATAATTAATTCTGGCAAGCACTTATTTCATCTAGCTATTTTTTTCCTAAACCATTCAATACTTAAAATTTATTATACATCAACCAATCTAGTTCTAGTTAGACTAATTTATTATGAGAATAAAGCTCTGTCACATGTATTTGTTTATTCACAAGACTTAAATCCAAAACTTTATTTAATGGGAATAGGGATGGAAGCTAAGTAAACTAGGTTAGGCTTTAGTTTAAATGGGTTTGGCTTATATTTCAAATATGCTGTTCAAGTCTAAGCCTATTACCTGATGTAAGCTTTTTTTAAGGTCTAGTGTGATTTTTTTAAAAATCTAGCTTCACTTAAAAGTCTATTTAAAGGCCTATTTGATAATAAAACTCTTAAATAGACCAAAAAATCTTCTCTTAAATAGACCAAAAATATATTCCTAAATAAGTGAAAAGGTTTTCTAGATATACCGAGAAGTGTATTCCTGAATAGATTAAAATTAGGCTTCTATTATCATTAGGCTTTCAAAATAATAATATAATTTAATTTACATAATAATAATATAAACATAAATAAAAATATAAATAGGTCAGGCTATTAGGCTTAGTAGGTTTTTTGCGTAGCGTATAGTCTAACCTTTATGGTTAAAAAGGTTTTTTGAAAAGTGCTAACTCAACTTATTTACTAAATAGACTAAGTCAAGATAGGCTTAATGTAGGCTATATTGAAGACTCTCAATAAGTCATCTAATCTATTTCTACCCCCAAATAGGAATAAATGTTGAAGGATGAGCTTTGTAAAAGATATATGTCAATAAAAATTAATCGAATAGTGTAAGAACTACTTAAATTTACATTGATGAAACTGAGGATGAGTTTATTTAAGTTTTTTAGGCAAAAAAATATTTTTTTATTAAAAAAATCACTTCTAATATATTTGGATAAAATTTTAAAATTAATCAGAATCTTAAAAAAAAATATGTTTTCAACTTTTTAATATAAGCTGAAAATATGGCTTCTCAAAAAATTTTATTTTTCAGCTTTTTTTAGTTACATAAAAAATTCTAATTTTATAATTACTTTTTTTAAAATTCGAAATAAATGCACCCTTAATATTGACCATATATATCACTTTCCTCTTGTTCACGATCTTCTTTGTTGAGTGTGAGAGTACAGTTATAAATGAACAATAGCTATAACCATTTAAATATAAGTGTTATTCATAACTAATTATAAATAAGTAATAGCCATTAACAACAAATATAGATGTTAAAGATGGACAATAAAGATAAATATGCTAAATTAGATACCAATAATGGTGGAGAATATGTTGCAACCGTGAAAGTGAAATGCCCAAAAAAATAAATATTGGGATGACTATTAATCGATAGGACTGTAGTAAAAAAGTTTTGGGTATAATCAAACACAATATTTCTAATCTTGGCAGTTTTGGTATTTCTTGAAGGCAAAAGAGCCATAGAAGAATTGTGTGCTGAAAACAAGCCACGAGCATAGACAAAAATAGATAAGACTAAAAATATATGGGAAGAAATATGTCAGACCATTAATAGCCTTTGACGCAGCCCATATTAGGCCTAACTCAACTTAACCTATATAGAAAATAAATTGGGTCAAGGCTCTACCAAAAAAAACCTTTTTAACCAAAAAGACAAGATTATAAATTATAAAAAAACTTATTTGCTATAATAGGCTAGTTGTTTACACTATGTTGTTGTTATTATTATTATTATATAAAATTTTTAAATTATATTATATTATATTATTATTTCCAAAACTCTAATAATAATAGAAGTTTTTTTATCTATCTAAAAATAGATTTTTTTGCCAATTTATGAAACCTTTTGATTTATTTAGAAATTGATTTATTTAAAAAAATTGATCTATTTAAAAATATTATTATCAAGTAGATTTTAAATAAATTTCAGGTCAATTCAAATTTTCAAAAAGTTAAGCTAGGCCTTTGAAAAAACCTAAATTAAATAATAAACTCAAGTTTAAGATGCATATTTAAAATATAGACTAAGCTTAATTAAGTCAAAGCCCTATTTCCATTGCTATTAAAAAATAATTTAAAAATATTATTGTTTACAAATACAAAGTTTTCAATCCTTGTCTTTAATTAATATTTTTATATAATTAACATTTTAATTAATTATTTATTAATGGTACTTAATATTAATTTTTCTTTTCTTTTTTTTTTTTCATGGTGATTGGAGTCTTGAACATCCATAACTTTTAGCCCTGACAAATCAATGTCATTGTTTTGGAGGACACGAGCAAGTTGCATCCAAGTTGCAAATGAGTTTTTGTCCATTGAATTTTTCACTGTTTTGGAGGACACGAGCAAGTTGCAAATGAGTTTTTGTCCATTGAATTTTTCATACTGATTTGATTTACGAACATCCATAGCTTTTAGCCCTGACAAATGAACGTGTTGCACTCGTGTTTTAATTGGATGACACATTCGCAAGTTGCAAATGAGTTTTGTTCTCATTTATACAGGATTTTAACCTCTTTTACAATAGTTAGATATGATGATCATCTGTTCTTTACCAATTTGTCACGATCATCATTATGCATGGAAACCGTTATGAAGCCCCGTGCGTGGCACGGGTTCCATACTAGTACGTGAAACAAAGCGCCAAAATAAACTTTTCTATTTTATTTTATTTTATTTTTTGGCCGTGCGCAAAAATCAACTATGTGTAGCTGCAATGAAAACACTGCAGTTCTTTTCACAGCGAATTCAATGTTCTGGTTTTGTATCAGTATGACGCACTAGTAAATGGGCTTGACTTTGTCAAAGAAAAATAGAATTATTTTTTTATTAATAATATATATAAAGAGGATTAACGTATATTAGTACACGTCAAAACTCACTTCTTAACTCCATTAAATAATTTTTTATTAAAATTTTTTTTGACAAAACTAAACGTTGAATTGAAAGTTCATATATAATAAATCATGTTAATAAAATTTTATATTAATCCAAAATAGTTTAATATACTTTTTATAATATTTAAATAACTTTAAATTTTGACCATCTATATATATATGATTATATGATTCAGATTTACTTATCTCACTCATAATAAATCACTCTTCTAATACGATATTTTAAATAAATAACATTGGAAAAAAAATCAATTTTTTAGTGAAATTTTATTATTAGAATATAAATTATACAGAATGATTTGACACAAGCAAGTTAAATGAAAATATGCAAAAAAAAAAAATACATAAAATATCAAAATTAAATTTATAAATATGCCTAGGACACGGTAAATAAGTATTAATAAATATACATGCGGGAAGGCGTCTTTCCCAGTCTCAAATTACAAAAATCATTACATGCTGACGAAGTATTAAGATAGATTATATTTCAATTATTTATAGAGAGACATTTTAAATAAATAGACTCTTTTTATTTTAAAATGATTGTCAGATTTTTTGTATTTTAAAATTTTAGAATATTTATCAATTTAGAATATCAAGATAATATTAATTTTTTCTTTCAATAATATCTTTAATTTAATTGTGAGTATTGAATGACCACATACAATCATAGCAAAAAGAGTATTGGAATGTTAGGGTATGTTCAGATAAATAGTTTATTTAAACATTTATGTGAAAACAACTTATGAATAAATTATTTTGTATTTAAATACGTAATAATTGAAGTACTTATTTAGAGTGTTTTAAAATGTGCTTATTGAGAAATTAGATATTTTAATTTTTCAAAAAGTATTAAAAATAACTTTTTAAGAAGTAATAAGAAAAGTTATAAGTGATATTATCTAAATGAGTTCTAATTGCATTAGTAGAAGTTTTTTTTTTTTTTTTTTTCAAAAAGGGAATAATTTTGTCTACTTAATTTATTTTGTGTCATTACTAAAATCATTTATTATTTTTCTTAATTTTTGGGTTAACCTTAATTTGATGATTATTTTGAAAGAGTCGTGAGAGAGAACACATTTTTTGCAATGCAATACGCGATACATACAGAAAAAGTGAGTAAAATGATGAAAATACTTGGATGATGAGTCCTACATAATAATTTTTACTTTTGTTCAACTTTTTTTTATCAAAAAACTTACTAGCGTCTTGTTCAAGACATTAGTAAGTTTTGTGTACAAAATACAAAATTTACCAACCTCTTAAATAAGACACTGGTAAGTTGCAAGACACTAATAAATTTTATGTACAACAAGCAAAATTTATTAGCTTCTTGAATAAGACGCTAATAAGTTTTGCATATATACAATAAGATGCTAGTAAATTTTGCATAGATATATGCAAAATACAAAACTTACCAGTATATTGTTCAAGATGCTGATAAATTTTGCATACAAAATACAAAATTTACCAGTGTCTTGAACAATATGTTGGTAAGTTTTGTATATATATATATATATATGCAAAATTTATCAGCATTTTTTCAACAATACGTTGGTAAGTTTTTGGATAAAAAAAATATAACAATGATTATGTGAGACCCATTATTCAAACATTTTTATTATTTTGCTCACTTTTTTCGTATATATTGTATATTGCATCACAAAAGATGCATCCCCCAATCATTTTTTATTTTAAAATGGAGAAAGAACAAGTTAGTGGTGGATCTTTCTACTACTTGAAGCTAAAACATCACTTTATAAGTTGTCATGACATAAGTTAACTTAGTGCTAGTACTTAATAATTCCTCCTCAAATTAGAGCTACATAAATCTTATCCATGCATTCCAGCTGTCAACCTTCTTATCCAGTTGCCATTTACACGCACTAAATTTAAAAGATTGATACTTATGTGAATATGAGCGTTAATGTGAATAAAACTAGCTTAAGCACAAGAGAAATATTGGATGCTAATGGAGCATAAGCTAATTATACTCTACCCAATAATAGATTAGTATTTCAAATGAAAATGTAAATTAATGATGAATTTTATTAATAATTAAAACTAAAATGTCACTCTATCATTAATAAAACACAATCTTATTTAATGCTATATGAGTATCTAATAATTTTTTAAAACACAAAGTAATTGATTGATCAAATCATTTTATCAGCAGCAGGTGATGTTGAATACTAATTACTGATTAGTAAACAACATGCCATGGGAATTGGAGCTACTTAATAAATTACATGGAAATAAATCCTTTTAATTGAAAATATCATATAACCTTATTAAGTGTTGATTTTTTACCATTGATTAAATAATTTTATGAGTTCTATACTTCACCTCACATTCTTAATTGATGGTAAAAATCAATGTATAATAAGATTATATAAAATTTTCAATTGAAAGAATCTATTCATATATATATAGGATGATATATACTTTTATATATAGGATTTTTCTAATCAATCAATTAAGTACATTGATTAAGAAATTAAGAGTGAAACATTTTTAAGTTTTTAATGCATTCTTACCTTTTAATCAGTTTTCTTTTTAACTTTTAGTTTTTTAATTAGTGCCCAATGTTTAATTTTTATAATAATCTTCATATATATTGGCACAAGCATTTTAAAAAAAAAAATCATATATATAGGCATGCCGTACACTAACGGAGTCAATGTTCTAATTCGGCGCTTGCTGCCCCCACCAAAAACAGAATGGGGATACTTCCAAGTTTGAGTTTGGATTAAGGTCTTATCGAGTTTCTTATTGCCTCTATTAAGTAAGTATCATTTTTTGTCCTTTGTCCTCAATTCGTTGAATGGCAATGTCTATCTTGCCCCCCACCTCACCTCAAAATTGTATCGTGAACTACAGGCAGCGTTTCATAGTATTTTATGTCCTGTCACCCAATCACGTCTCGCACTGGTTTTGTTTAGCTTCTTGTTGTCAATTACTTTGTTTCGAGACAGATGGTGTTCATTTTACTTTTTAAGTTCCATTATATTATTTAAAATTATATATATATATATATATATCTTGAAAGCATAAAAAGCATTTAATAATTAGATTAATTGTGAAACATTATTAATGTACAATTTTTTACTATCAATTAATTATATGTTTTTTTTATATGACTTTTCAAATAATTGTGAAAAAGTTCAATATTTTTTAATTATGTAATTATACATAATGATAATTAGATAATTGTGTAAAAAAATTTTAAAGTGACCATGCATTAAAATTAAATTCTTTAATATTTTTTCATTTAATAATTAAGAGAATTTCTAAAATAATTATTTGTGAAAATTTAATTTTGTTTAAAATTTAAGCCCTTAACTGTAAAAAATAATTTATGGTATAGCAAAACACAAATTATATAATTTAGAATCTTTAAGTTATTGGATTAGGAATTACATCCTTTATACTTTTTTTTTTAAAAGTCCAAACTATCAATATCCAAAAATCACTGAATTTCAACTAATCTAACTCAAGCTAAACTGGTCTACTCTAAAAGGTAAAGCTCTTCCAACACTAGTTTTTTAATTTATAAAACTCAAATCGATTACCTTATTTAAGGGGATCAAATATCGAACCACTTGAATTAACCAAGTATTGATTTTATACTTTCTTCGTCTATAGTTATTATTTGCATCCACTCCTCTTTCAAACACCTCAGGTTTCATATTTCTTATAACTCTAAAATTTCATAAGAAAACCTATAATCTATAATGAAACAAATTTGATTGAAAATACAATATTTTAATTGAAGAAGGACAAGAAAGATTACTAAAGTAGAGACGTTTTGTTAATTTAAATAGTTGAATACTTATTCTTCTTAAGTAAGATCTCAAACTTGAGTTTTATGGATAAGGCAAGCAAATAATAATAATAATAATATTTATAAAATTTTATTATGTAATGAGCCAATTTAATTCGAATCAAATTAATAGGAATTTAATAGACTTAAAATATTGCTGATTTATACTAAAAGAGAAATATTATTAAATTAGAGTAGGAGTGACATGCGGTGTGTACAGAAATGCCCTATAGATAATTTCTTCCCTATCATGCCCTATGCCGATCAAGTATATGCATTTATTTTTTTTTGTGAGACCATAAGGTATCCTTCTAGATTTAACTCATTTGAACTATTTCTAAAGCTAATTTTTTCCTTATCTCTAAAATATAAAATCATGTCCTCCTCTTAAAGGAGAAGGTTGCTTATCCCTTCAACCAATTTTTTGTGGGCCAAATATATATATTTACTTAGATTTATATGTATGATAAAATTAAATTAATTATATGTATATACTAAAACTAAAATAAAATGAATTATAATTAATTAATCTAAAACTGTATAAATATTAAATGTGTGTAAATATCTGTATATAATATATTTTTTCGTGAAATAACATCCAAAATTTATGAGCTCTAGGTCTGCCTCCCAATCTCAGTCATAAACCATGTCTCAGAGCCGATGGAGCCGACAATATGAGTCCGTCCGTGACTAATTATAGTCAGACACTACTGATTCACGCCCCATCTGGCGATTATGACAAGATTCTGATTCTTTCCAAAAGAGAATCAAAATGACTAATTGGATTCTTTCCACAATAAGTTTCTTGGCTATTTTTAAGTTTTTAAGACTCGCGCCGCAACAGTGAAGAGTCATAAAATCAAAGGAGAAAAGGATAAAACATTTTTTTCGCACTAACTGTAATTCTTTTTCAAGTTATTTTTACTATTTGTGTTTGGTACATGCATGAAGCCAAAGACCGAAGAAAGGAGAGAAATTAACTGCATGTGGCACACATGGTACCAGTGGTTTTTTTATTTTTATTTTTGGTCGGTCACACAGTAATCAGTTTAAATATGTCTTCTTTTGGGTTCACAATATCAATTGGATGGAATTGGGACTACTTAGGCCATTTCTAATATTTTTTAATTTGGTGCTCGGAGGGGACTGAAGCCCAAAGAGAAACAAACAGCAGAACCAAGAAACAAGCCCAAAGTTAGGCCATCTTATTCTTTCTTTTTTCTTCTTGGGTTTTTGTCAAGGCCATTTTTTTTCGACCAGCTCTTTTTTTTCGGTCTAGGAGATGGGAATTTGGGGAAGGGGCAGGGCACTGTGGGATCGAAACCACGGTGCGATTCTAACGAGGCAACTTCTTTGCCATCGTGCCCAAGGCCTCATTTGCTCTTGACCAGTTCTTATGAGGTGTTTGGTAAGAGGGTATATTTTTTTATATTAGGAATATGAAAGTATTTTTATATTTGATAGAAAGTTTTACAATATTCTCGAAAATATTGCACTTTCGGAAAGAAAAATTACTCTCAAAACATTCCCAACCTCCCATGGGAATCCAACATTCTTATGAGAAGAGAATATTTGTCATAATAAAAAAGCTGTAATACCCCTATTAGTATCCAAAGCTACCTGCTGCCGATTACTAGCCGCCATTGGCCAGCCACTCGTCACCATATCCATCAAGAGTATTTTTGAAAATTTATCAAATATTGTTGGGAATGCAATTTGCATACCAAATACATCTAAATTATCATACTCGAGAAAATTATTTCTAGAAATAATATTCCTAAAAATATTATTTCCAAAAATAAAAATTTATTTCATCTATCAAAGACCCCTAAATCTAATTAGTTGGTCTAGGCTAGACACAAGTTCATTATTTAAGCCCATTAGCATGATTTAGGAGTCGGACTGAAATAATGGAATCGAACTTGCCGGGCAGTTGCTGTTTGCCTTGTAATTTCGGATCTACATCATAGCTTTGTGCAAATTTTCGGTTGTTGCTCATCTTTAGAATTGCACACACAATCTTGAGTCGAGAGTGGTACTTAGGTAAAATGATTTTTAAAGTGATAACTTCAATATTCAAACCTCTAATATTGCCAGTAAAGTTCAACTAATGACATGTCTAAAAATAATAGATGCAGATATGTCTACTAGTAAAAATAAATAATTTTCTAAATCACTTCATTATCTCTTTGCTGCCACCCAAACAAGCAAATGCAGGAAGCTTTCTTTTTATGGTGGTTTGTTTTGTCGTATCTTGTTAGCTTTGAAAATCTGAAATTCTTAGTTTTGTGGAAAAAAAATGTTCAAAGCTAAGTGTCACACACTTAATACTAAGTTATGCCGTGCCCTTCTATTCTTAATTTATAAATTGTAGTATTGTTGGACGGTTGTGGAAGACTTGAGGAAGGATCGAAAAACGATAACCTTTAGACAAGAGAGTAGATTGAAGTATGAAAGACTGTCAAAGTCTTGGTCAACAAAATCTGAAGCTTGAATCGGAAAAGAAATCAAATGGATAAAGGTTTTCAGAAGAAATAATATTTCGATCAGAGTCGAAATATCATCCATAAAATTAAAAGTAGATAGAAATATAGTGACATGGTGGGAAGGGTTAGAAAGAAGGCCCACACATGATTCAGGAACATGGCATGAGAATGTGGGATATGAGCTTCAATGACACGAATTGCCAAAACGTGGATGCAATGGGCTTGAGCTTTAGGAAGTCGTTTGTCCATAAATAGGGAAATAAGGGTAGCATTGGGGGACTTCTACATACTTGAAACACTTAGAGGAACTCTGTCGCAATATTCATCTTAACATTACGGAGTGAATAGGAACTCAAGTAATAGTCTTTTGCTCTTTACTTTGTTAAATTACTGCATTCTTATGTTCTTTTCTAGTGTTAACTTCTGTGCCTTTGCAAGTACATAAATTTCGTTTACAATACATCATCTTCTTTAAAGTTCCATTAGAGTGTTTTTTATTTTTCATTTCTTACACTTTTAAAATTGTGAGAACCCATTAGACAAACCGCTTCTGTTTCCCGAATTGAGATCGAAAAGCAAGGTTGTCGTCGCTTAATTCGTTTATCGACAAAAAACCAGTTAAACAAGTATATATTCATGTTAACATTAACATTCAAGGTTGAGATTTAAGGAAAGGAGCGAAATCCATAAAATTAGAATACCTTATCTATCATAATTATATTTTACTGATGAAAGAATTCATGTAATACCTTTATCTAAAATGAAAATGAACATAACATGGCACATATTAAGTGAAATAATTATTATTGACATGATTAATAACATCTTTCATGATGCAAATATCATATAACATAAAATTGCCCTTCATATAAAAGACATGTGTCTTAATTTTATTTATTTATTTTTTATTGGGTATATGCCAATATACAATTTTTATATAGACATTGGAATGTTGGATGATACAGACGGTGAGCTCCTCTGCATCTACTTAGAAGCTGGCAGAAGGTGGTCTTCAGCATCATATTTTGGTTTCCTTTTCAAGCTTGATAGAACCCAATATGAAAATCCTGCAGAAAAGAAGCTAATAAACCAAGCATTGTTGTAGATGACAACAAAAGTGTCAGGAATTGATGTAACAATTCCAACTTTCTGCATGAAGCCAGGGATCACTGGTAAAATTCCAACAACTAGAGCGACAATTGCTGCCACATTAAACCCTCCTGAATAATAATAAGCCCCATAAGGACTCCTTGAGTACAAATCCATTATGCTTAAGTTTGTTTTGTGTATAAGATAGTAATCCGCTAGAAGAATTCCTCCAATAGGACCCAACAATGCAGAATATCCAACTAGCCAAGTATTAACAAAACTCTCACTAGACTTGAGAATCCTCCAAGGTTGGAATGCAATTCCAAGAAGTGCCGTCGAAAGAGCACCTCTTCTAAAAGTGAACCACTTTGGGCTTAGATTGACAAGAGCATTTGCAGGTGCTACAACATTGGCAGCAATATTGGTTGTGATGGTGGCAAGGCTTATACCAAGGATTGCAAGGATAGTAGTTGTGAAGCCGCCAATCTGACCAAGTAGTTCAATTGGGTTGGAAATAACTTGACCAAATATCACTTTTGTGGAAGAGGTCACTGCTACACCAACAAATGTGAATGCCCCCATAAAGATAGGAAGCCCCACTTGACCAATGATTTGATCATTCTGGCTCTTAGCATATCTAGTGAAATCAGGGATGTTAAGGGCCAAAGTAGCCCAAAAGCTTATATTGGCAGTTAAAGAAGGGAAAAATAGAGACCAGAATTCTGAAGTTGAGAGCCTAGAAGATAAGGATAACATGTGGCCAAAACCACCGGCTTTGACACAAGACCAAATAAGGAGTGAGGAAGTGAGGGCAATGAGTATTGGAGCTGAGTACTTCTCAAGCTCTCTAATGCCATCAATCCCTTTCCACACAATGGCCAATTGTGCCACCCAAAAGGCTATGAAGCAAGCAAATTCTAGCGGGGAAGTGCCAAGCCAAGGTAGAGATTGAGACAATGCACTTTCTTTGATTGACTTTGGCAAGAGAAGGAAGATTGCCTCACCGCCAATCCAAGATTCAATACCATACCAACCACAACCGACCAAAGCCCTTAGGAGGGTAGGAACATGAGCACCATGTATGCCAAAAGATGATCTAGCGAGAACGGGGAATGATATGCCATAACGGGTGCCGGGGTGGCCGGTGAGGACCAGTGGAACCAAGAGGATCATGTTGGCTGCAACCACTGTGGCTATGCCTTGCCACCAAGCCATGCCGAGGTCAACTAGGCTTCCAGCAAGGTAGTATGAAGGTACCCCAACAACTAGCCCCACCCAGAGGCTGGCCATTTCGAAGCCGGAAAAGGTCCTTTGGTTAGGTGCAGTTGGTTTGAGATCCTCATTGGTAAGAGTGGGATCAGGCTCCAACTCAAAACTAGGGGAAGTGATCAAAGGGGTGGAAGAGTTGGTGCATCTCATGGTCATGGGGTTAGAATTGGTCAAAGAATTGTTTGAGGCATGAAAGGCCTTGCGTGGTATTGTAGACAATGGAACATGGGTGAGAGGGTATGAGGGCCTTGGATTTTTGTATGTTGCAAGTGGGGTGAGACAAAGATTGGGGCCATAAGGGACATGGAGGCTGAGACATTTGGATACCATGTTGATTGGAGCTATTGGAAGTTGAAGTTGTTGTAGATTGAACCAGTGTCGATGATGAATTGATGAGTGAGTGCCTGAGCAGCATTGGGTAGCGTCACTCTCATCTTATGTGTGAATGAATGGGAAAAAGAAAAGAGTTTCCCTTGAGTATGATGAGATGCTCTGTTGACTTTTGGTTATCTCGGATCATGAGCAACTATGACACATGGTGTCTTATTTTATTCCTTTTTATAGAAATATTGATGATTATATAATGTTTATTGTTAAATTGTCTCTGTAAACAGAGTAATTAATGGCCACGCATCCTCAAGGAATCTGTTGACGAAACCTTGAAGTCTAAACAGTTGTATTGTATCAACAAAAATATATTTGAACGTTTATTGTCCATTGAAATCCATTGGGAGGGGAGACTCTGATTAAGGCAAATGGTATTAAGATAACAAAATAAGATTAGAAAAATAGGAAATTGTGAGCGCATAAAAAATTATGTAATGTCTGTGCAAGAACTGTTTTCAGAAAATTCAAGATCACATTTTTGTCTAGTCGAAATTGTTAAGAGTATTAGTTAATGAACGAAAATAAAAATAACGGGTAAAACCTTTTATTTAAATTTTGTGCGTTGATATTTATCATCGAAGTTTAAATTGAAATATTAACACTGTTCGATATCTAGTTGTGTACTTGTCTCAATTAATTATTCGAGCTATACGTATAATTTAAACAATACGTAAGTTTAAAATCAATAGTTGCTGGATCTTAACATTTTAAAAGTTTATCTTCATTGAAAAACACTTGAGAAAAGAGGTAATTTGAGTCTGTGAACCAAGAGTCGTATCAAATCTAAAAAATACCAATAATAATAATAAGATAGAAAATTTTTCCAAATTAAATCTACGTGAACAATTGATAATAATAATAATAATTTTTTCGTAACGCCTGACATTTAGCCTTCGAATCCCAAAGAAGTCTATTCAGTCCAAAAAGTGAAGAGTTGCATAACTTTTGCTTTTGTTATCACCTTGTATAGTGCCGGTGTGGATTCCAGTTTGGAATTTTCACAAGGCTTTCTAGGAGATGGAAAATAACTTTATACAGTAAAGTGGGGTATTTGGTTTAATTTTTTTTCAAAAGGCCTTTTGGAAGAAGACCTTTTGAAAGATATATATTTGAGGTTATTTTTTATTCTAGAAAAAGACATTTTAAAAAGGAATCTTATTATTACTCTCACATCAACAACCAAAAATAATTTTATTTTATCCTATCCAAACAAAACTCATTCTCCTAAACTTACTTTTGACATATTCAAACCAAATAAAAATTATTTTTTTAAAAGTAATTCCTTTAAAAGGTCTTCTTTTAAAAGATCCTCTTTTAAAAAACCTTCTTCCAAAAGTTAAACTAAACGGACCGTATAACATTTTTAATTGTATATATCTGCCCTCCTACGGACACCCACCTTCTGTTTTCCTTGGGTAGCTTGGGTTGATCTGATGTCCGCCTACCAGCAAACCTCTTCACTTTTTTGGGGGCATTTGATATGGGCAAATCTTTTTTGTTTAAAAATGTGAAAAATGTTCTCATATTTAATAGAATATTTAAAATAATATTTTTCAGAATCTCACAAAAAAAATCACCTTAAAATATTACCATATCTATATGAGAATTTTATAAGAAGAGAATATTTGTTATTATAAAAATATCAAAATATCTTTATTATTATCCAAAACTACTTATCATTGCCTCCATCAAAGATATTTTTAAAAATTTATCAAATATTTTCGGAAATTTAATTTATATACTAAATACTCCTAAAATATCATATCCAAAAAAATTATTCTTAAAATTAGTATTCTTGAAAATATTATTATCAAGAATGAAAATTTATCTCATCTACCAAACGTCCCTTAGAGTTCAAGGCTGAGCTACTTTTAATTCGTCCAAATTTCAATGTATCTTAACATTGTCACTCACATTTCCTTTGTCTTGGATAGCTCAATTGAGTTGAGTGGACGCCCTATTGGTCAACTAAAGCCTCTTCATTCTTCGAAGCTTGAGATTGCTTGTGATCCATTCAAATTTTCCATTTTCATTGGCACGGACTCCCTCTCCTCTCCTCACCTGGATACCCTCCTCGCTCCTTAGCCTGGAACACTCCCTTCCCCCTAGTTTACTCAAGTGGCCACCTCTCCTTCCCTTTCTCGCCAAAAGCTCGACCACACAATCTGATATGGTTTGCCTTGTTTGAGCCCATCACACTATGCAAATAGAAAAAAATTAATTGCTCACTTATTTATAAGTATAATGAATTATATATTTTCTTTTCCTTATTTATATATGGATATTAGTTACTCACTTACCGTATTTATATTAATTATAATTATACATAATAACTCACTTAAATTTTCAGTCCAAATTGACTTGATTTATATGTGGTAAAATATTTCTTTGAATCTTGTTTTATTATATAATTTAAATTTAATTCCCAATTATAATTATTTTTTATTTATTTAAATTTTAACATACATTTATTAATTACTCAGATTTTTAAATTCGAGATATATTAACATTCTATTAAATTAATTAGTGTAATAGTATGCTATCTGATGTATACCTTTAATGTAATCATAAGTAAAACTCAAAATCACATTTTATATAACAGTTTGTATTCTCTTATCTTAATTTATCTTAGAAAGATTCAGATATTAAAAAAAAAAATCTTAGAAGGATATTACTTTAGGGTAGTGATATCATTAGACAAAATGTTATTTCATAAGACAATGAAACTGCCTCTCTTGAAGTTTACCCGCCACGAGATTTATATTGATTCTAAGACGATGATATTATAGTAGTTTCTACAATAATACGCCTTCTCAACTTTATATAAAATTAAATGAATTTAAGAATGATATATTGCCAAATTAAGATACATGACTTCTAAGATAGACAAACCATTTATAGGATAATTAATTTTGATAGATTATTAGTGTAAAAAAATTTTACATAAATATTCAATCATATATTACTATTTTAACAAAATCATTTGACTCGATCATTTATTATTTTAAAAGTTTTATAAATAGAAGCATGTGATTGGATGATAGTATAAAATTTTTTTACACTAACAATGCATTAAAATTAATCTCTTTATAGTATATATATATATATGTGTGTGTGTGTGTGTGTGTGTGTGTGTGTGTATGTATGTATGTATACATTGAACTAACCAATATTGGTAAAGTGATGAATTTCCAAAATAGTTTTCCATCTTCTAACTACAAGACTAAGGACTCAAATGGATGAATTTTTAGGAAAAAAGAGTATTTTTGGTGTAATTTTTATAAATTTATCTATGTCTGAATGTAACATTTTAAAGATCGTTTTATCCATAAATAAATTTTCATGTCCTTTTTGAAAGTTGAAAAATATTACTTCCGAAATAAGTAAGGTTTAAAATTTTTCTAATATTTTTTCTTTCTTTAAAAAAATCTTATTCAAATATATTAAAAAATATTTAAAAAAAATATATTCTTAAAATATTATTTAAAATAACACGATCAAATTAATAAGCTCCGTTGAATATAAAGTGATACAATCTAGCCTTTCTGACCAGTAAAATGTGAGGGCTGGAAACGCTTTTTCACTTCGCTTGTCGGCTTTCACAGTCTAGAATTGGTATTTGCGACGTTCACATTCCACTTGAATGAAGCAGTCAACCCAACAGAACCGATCTTAATTGCGAATTTGCAACAACCATTTGAAGAAAAGTGAAAAAATAAATTATAAAAACAGCCGAACACTAGTTCCCTAAAATATTTTACACAACACAAGATTTAACAATATTTCTTTCTTATTTAACCATAAAACCCCAAGCGTATTCCACAGCAAGCACGAAGCAGAAATCGACCACACACCCCAAATTGATCACAATGGACAGCAACAACAACAACAAGAAGGAAGCCCCACCCGCACTAGACTCCTATGTCACCCCTCTTGTTATCTCCGCTGTTGGCATACTCGTAACTGTTCTTCTACTAGCATCGTTCTTTTTCGTTTTCTGGTGGCATTATCGTAGGCCTCATCAAAACCCTCAACACACCAACACTAGAAGCCATATCAAGGGTCGTGGTGGGGTCCAAGAGGAAATCCTCAACAAGATTCCAATTGTCACATACTCATCCCAAGATAGTGAGGGCCAAAGTGAATGTTCCATTTGCCTTGGGGAATTGAAGGATGGGGATGTGCTAAGAAAGTTGCCTCTTTGTAGGCATGCCTTCCATGTTCCTTGCATTGATGCATGGTTCAAGGAACATACCAATTGCCCCGTTTGCCGGTCACCAATCAATTGTGATTGTGAGCCACTAGAGGCAACAAATTCTTTAGAAAATGGCGAACAACAATGGGTTTTGCATGTTATTCCAAGTGATCATCATCATCATCATCAGTTAATGATGGATGATGGTGTGTTGAGTGCTTCCAATTCCAACTCGAGGTTTCAACAACACCATGTGTTGCATAGACACTCTCACTCCGTCTCAATATGTCACATGAAGAAGAAGCCGCGATCCTTGGGCATAAGGTTGAAGAGGTCCTTATCTATGGATCAGTCATCTTTGTATCTTGCTATTGCCATACAAAGAGATCAAGAAGAGGCTTCCACCTCTTCTTCTTCTTCTTATTCCAAAGGGGTAAATATGAGTCGGTATAAATCAAGATCACTGAGGCATCTTGATCACATGTCTAGGGTGCTTATGAGATCCTTCTCACAATTTCGGAATAGTAGCATTGGGAGATCCAATGGGATTCTTCCCAATTGAGATCGTGCGGATTTTTGTTTCTTTTATTCAAACACCAAGTTTAAACACATTTCTCATACAATGACAAAAAAGAAGATTAAAACTCATTCTTATTATCAAGGGCTATATAGTGAATGAACCTTCTCTAGTTTTCTTGATTTTCAATATTCGCTGAGAGTAGTTTGTATGTTTGGGCTTTGTTAATTGCACAGTTTTTTGCACATACATTAAACAATAACCATCCATCTGATTTTCACTTTTTCCTTTCCATTGGAGCAATTTATGGACTGTGAGCTCTGTAAAACTCTTCTTTGGTGCATAAAACATTAGCCTATATGTTCATTGCTTTGTTACTCAGCTGTTACATCGGAGAAATAGTTAGATAAGTGAGAGATTCTTAGGTTAAATTAATTTTGTTGATAATATTTCGTTTGGTAGGGTATCTATGGTAAATTATCATTTAAATTTGTGGCAGACTCTTTGAACTTGAAATTAAACAATATTCCTTCCATTAAATGTTCGTTTTTTTTTTTTCAAAAAAAAAAACTATAAAATACTAACGGCTCCAAATACATGCCCAGATTAAGTACAAGTAACGGTTTGAAAAGGAAGACCAGAACTCCATGCACTAAATGGGTTCGATGACCAGTCTCTTTAGATGACCATGACATTAATTAGTCAGGAACAGGAAGTACATATGTAGGAAACTTTCCCATTCTGTGCTTGTTTTTAACACACTGTAATAATCTCTTGATAGTTTTTTACACCTTAAACCATGGATCATGGTTGCCCAAGAATCGATAAGTTTAGCCAATCTAGGGGTACTTGTTAATTGGATGTTCATCAAGTACATGAATTGCAGGTGAATGTTAAGGAAGGCAGATGAAGCACCGGAGCATTAAAACTTGATTTGTAAACTATGGTTTAGTCCTAAAAAATAATTTTTTTTTTTCGTTTTTACCCAAACCATAGTTTAAGAATAAAAATAATGTTAAAAATGCAATTCAACTTAATTTTATCAAATATATTGAAATGAGTTAATTCCATTTATACCCCTCAAATCATGATTCATTGATTTGAGCTATTTAAACACTAAACACACGCACTTGGCTGTTATGCACCTGTGCAGGCGAGCCCTTGTCTACTCTACGAGAAGTGAGACTCGGAACTAATGAGAAGTAAATATCGGCGAATCCGTACCGCTGACAACAATTTTAGCGTGTAATAAGTGGTTGACAACATGGTTACTTGAATACTGTATAAAATATAAACACACAATGTCTTAACTTACCTACTACTGGAGTTAAAATCTTGAATGACGCACGTTTTGACAATTGAAAACATTGAGTAGCCATCAATTCATATCTGCTTCTACCTAATTTCCTTAGCTGATTAGTTTAATTCGTAGAGAAAAGGACGGTACACAATTATAGAGTATAACCACAACTAATCATTCGCATTTGTTACCCCTTGCCATGTCCCCTTGATTTCACTGGCAAACAAATCGATGACAGAATCAAATAAATTAGCAAGTGGGCATAGAGAAAGAGAGACGACGATGAATTTAGGAGAATGAAAGGGGAAAAAGAAAAGATAAAGTGTGCCCAATTCATCGAGCTCTCCAAAATTGGTAATGATAAATGGAAAGTTGATTTGTCCTCGTTGCTTTACATGCACACGTATTAATAAATATAAAAATAATATATAAAAGTTGTGATTATCTTTATGTAAACGGCCCATGTGGATGGTGGGCCATTGAAAGCTATAAAACGGACTCCACAAAGACTTGCTTTTTAATTTCTTAATGACATGTACACCCGCAACTATCAAATATTAAACAAATCTACATTATTGGTTCTTCGCAGTGGAGAATTTGTTGTTTAGGGACCCGGACCCAGACCCAGACCCGAAAAGAAGGAACTTTCCTATATACCCTTTCCTTGCTTTTATACATCATGGACCTTGGACAAACCCCCCACCAAAGGCTCCTATTCCTTTTATTATTATTATTGAGAAAAAATAATTATAATAACGAGGTTTCCCCACTATGTGGATTGTGTCACAAGGGGGGGAAAATTCTTCTGAGGTTGAATATGTACCAATTTTGAAGGTAGAAAGAAGGAATAACCATTAGGACTCATCAGAAGCCAAAAGGAGCCCTATGAGGAATGCCTTTTCTTCTCCTTGCATTTGTAGCAGGTGGAGGAGGCGTGGCCGGATACATGTCTTGTGTTGAGCCCTCACGCAATTCTTCTTCTTGGTGTCTGGACCTTGACATCCCTTCCCTTGTAGTATCCATGGTCAATGCTTCATTGTTGCCATCCAAAGCAAAGCTTGCATCCCCATTTTTCTTTATTCTTTCAAGCTAATTGAATCATTCAATTCCCAATGATTAATTAAATGACCGTATTAACTTAATATACATCATGCCATGTTCCTTGCAATACTGTTCAATAATTAACCATTATATATAAATCTCACGCTTTTAACTATTATTGTGATTTTTTTTTTTTGATATACCTATTATTATTATTGTGATTATTGTAAATTAATTAAAACGTCCAATACTACTACACTAGATAAACACATGATGAATATTCAAAAGTGGTGGGAATATAATTATGATGGTGAATGATGGTGATGGGCTTTCAAATGTAGGTGATGATGTATGGGTGGTGGGTGTTATACCCATATGATGAGGATGATTGAGTTGTGAATGATGTGCATGCTGATAATGATATGAACAATATTTGTGAGGGGCAGCTGAGAGATGGAAAAATAATAATAATATCTCACCTTACATCCCAAAGAACAGAACCTAAATGGGTCCAAGAGGCTTCTCCCGCACATCTCACAAGTGTGAGCTACTCCTTTCCCAGATTTTGGCTGAGGCCTTACATTCAGGAACAGAACTCGGGCACTGTTGATCACATATGTCTGCACTCCACTTATGTCCAGCACTTTGTCAATTTCTGCCACCCTCACTACATCGTGATACGAAGATCGTCTTATCTAATCAATAACATCGATCACCACAAATTAAACACCAAAATAATTATCATAATAATAATAATAACCATTATATGTATAGAATTTGAATTACTATTCTCAGTCTCAACACTCAAACATTATAAAATCAGCCCCATTTTTCAAATGCAATAGATATAAATACATACCAAGAACCGGAAAAAGATACAAAAGGAATTGGAATATGAATGTGCATATGACCTGAACGACTTGATGATCCTTGTGCCTTGAAGAACGGCAATAAAAGCAAAAGGCATCGCCATTGCAGTCAAGGCAATACATGTTACACTCGCTCCTGGCGGCGTCCGCGTGAATCCTACACACGCTGAAGAACGATGTGTGAAGCAGTGGTTCAAGCCAAGGAGGCACCAGCATTGTGTTCTGTTAATTCAAATCACATTGACAGAAAATTGGACATTATAAGAATCATATGAATTCAAAGACATAAACAAAATCTGAGGCTAGCACACATATATATATACATACCATTGTTAGTAGTGGTGAATAATAATAATAATAATGTATAATGTGGCTTAATGGGTGAGTACTGAAGAATGCGGGATTGAGAGATTCACTTGTTAAAAATGGGAATGGCGGATTCACAGAGGGAGCTGGAGAGAGAGAGAGAGAGAGAGAAAGAGTAAACGGCATTCAACTTAGAATTCAACAATACAACAACGCTAAAGACTATAGGGACAAAGGGGTGATTAAAGAAATAGAGGGAATGGATGGATGAGATGGAAAGTGGTGGCTGAGGGAAGACCAGAGGCGTTGGATGTGTTTGGCGCTTACGCTACTTTGGATCTTCTTTGCGTCTCTACGTTGTCACAACACAACACCAAGGTCGGCTACTTGGTTACGCATCGCCTCGATGCCAAATTACACATATATAATTTACATTATTACATTCACATTCACCTACCCTTGCTGTTATATTATATGTCCCTTATTTATTCATCTATGATCATGGCCACCCTTCTCCACGTGGCATCACATGTACGGTCTATCATGGACTGGTGGCCCCCCTTGCCATTTCATCACAAAGAATCTTACATTACGTAAGGGAACAGTGATTTAATTTGTAATGGTATATCTGGCTTTTAATTTACAAATTATGATTTATTTATGCGAAAAGGTTTTTTGTAAAAAAAACTTTTATTAAAATTATGATTTAGTCTAAAACAATATTGAAATGTGATTGAATGTAATTTTGTTAGGTATGTTAAAATTAGTTAAAACTCAATTTATATCCTTTAAATTAGGAAAATTTTATGGCACCCTTGAAAATTTAAAAGTTTAAAAATCATGCTGATTTGGATCAATTGTAGCAAGATATATAATTTAAATATATTATACGTAAAATTTAATAAAATTAGTTATTAATAATTGGAAATGAACCCTTTGAAAAATTTTAATTGCAAAATACATCTTATTTCTTCCTGAAACCCATCACTTGATTGCTCTTCTTCCCTCCCTGCACAGCCGTTCTGCCCCCAAGCATTGCCGGAGCTTCGTTCGTCTGCTCAAGACACATCACTTTTCTTTCATTCTAATGCAACTGTGAAATGGTTAGTTTTAAGGATTGAAGTACTTCAAAACTTGACAGTCTTTACTGCAGCCTTATTACTTATTCTAATTCTAATGGGATATGTGTCCCCAGGTAATATTGCATTGAAAAATAATATAATAGTTACCATGGTTTTGTTCATGATGTTTACATGCTAATAATGCTTGGCAAAGCAGAACCATCACAATCTCTCTTACGAGAGCCTAAAGCGTGTTGATGGATCGGCGAAGAAGGGTAGTGCCGGTGAAGTCACAAGCAGCGCGACGGTCGCCGATGGTTGAGCAGATGATCAGTTGTCCTTGGTGTGAGTTTGGGGCAAAACAACGTGGTCTTCAGCGTGAGTTTGGGGAAAAATGGCACGGTGCTTGCGCGCGGGTTTGGGGCAGAACAGTGTGGTGCTCGTGGCGACGTGGTGCTTGTGGCATGGGTTTGGGCAGAACGCCACGGTGCTCGCAGTGTTCGACGTCCGGTTGTGCAGTGTGCCCAAGGCAAAACGGCTATGCAATGTGCAGAGGGCACAAAGGGATTCAATCTTTCAAGAGTTTCAAGTGTTTAGTTAAAGAAGCAATGCAATTAAATTTTTTTTAAGGGACTGATTTACAATTATCAATAACTAAATTTATTAAATTTTATATAAAATATAGAATTTAATTTAAATACACTGACAGTGTAAAACAATTTTACACTGTCAACCAATAGAAATAGTGAAAAGTGCCAACTCACATAAATAACTATCCATTATAATGAGGGACCCACCATGATTTCTCACTTTCCCCTATTTCTATTGGTTGACAGTGTAAAATTGTTTTACACTGTCAATGCATACCAATTAAACTCTAAAATATATTTAAATTATATATTATATTATAATTAGTTCAAGTCCGCATGAGTTCTAAACCCTTAAAATTATCTTGGGTGCCATAGAAAGCCCCTTAAAATAATGATTTGAAGTGTGCAAATTAAATTCCAAACATGCTTAAGTTTATCATAACTCGCAAGTTCTCTAATCAACAATTTTAAGAAATGAGTGTATATTTAACGTAATTCATATAACTTTAGGAATGTTAATTATTGAATTTTTATGTCATTGTGAACTATTAATTTAAATATCTTTAATAAAACGCGTTTGTCTATAGATTTTTTATTTAACGAAAGCTCTTTTTGATTTTGAGTATTGCAAATAATATCTTTTTAAATCTCATCCTATTGGTATAGTTACTTGCCATAAATAAAATAAAAAAAATCTTTTTCTATCTTTTTTTATTATCACTTTAATTATTTTTTAAAAAATAAGTTATATTTTTTTACGAGAAAAATAAGTTATATTGTTGTAATTTGAGTGTGTTTTTATTGTGTATATAAGAAGTTTTTTGAACAATTGACAGAACGAAAGACTATTGTTGTAAAAACAAATTTGGTAAGTGCTTAAATGAACAAGAATAAAGTAAAAACTAAAAATTCATCTATACAAGATCTTGCACCGAAAGAAAATATATAGAGGATGTGAGTTTCGATACATTACCATATTTTATCTTTCCTTCCTTTCTTTTTTTTTTAACAGTTATATAAAAAATGTATACATTATCAATTTAAACAGTTTTATATTATCATTCAATTATTATATTATATATATAATTTTTAAAATAATAAATATAAAAATCAATCACTTTTTTTAATATGATAATACATAATTAAATATTAATATAAAAATTTTGTATACTAACAACTCATTAAAATTAAATTATTTGTCAATTTATATTATCTCTTTAATTAACTTTCTAGAAGATAAGATGGAAATTTGTGAAACAATTTTTCGGCAATTTGAACGAACCATTTTTATCAATCTTATTTGGTAAGTACATAATATTTTTTTATCATATATTTCCCTTACTGTTGCAGTAAGAATCGGTGGCTTCAATCAAATCGGCGAAGAAAAATCACTGGTTATATACACCATTCTATTTTTTTTTTTTTCGCGGATTAATTTGCCTGCAGATGAGATATATGTCAAATAAATATTTTCTTTTGATAAAATTTGGTTCCGGAAGTTAAAACCTTATTTTCAGCCGTTGTACGGTTACCATTATATTAATCGCAATGAATATATCTTTAGGCTTAAATGGAGACAAAATGTCATATCAGGAAGGAATTGATCTTAAGTTATTTGCCTCAAATCAACATCAAGCAAATATTTTTTGTTTTTCCCTGTAGGTATATTTTCTCTTTTTCTGTAAACAATGATATTCATATCTTATTTTTATTATATTCTTTTACAGTTATACCAAAAAAGAAATTATATTCTTTTATAATTTTCCTGATGATAATCAAATAGGAGATTTTTTTTCGTGGGATAATTAAGAGATTCTTTTTTAATATACGTTCTTTCTCCTTTTTCTTAAAAAAAAAAGTAATGATATAAAAAAGACATAAAAAAGTTTGTAAAAGTTCTTTCTTTTTCTATAGTGTTTTTGGCTAATATTTAAGTTTAAAATTTGTAAATTTTAATCACAGACTGCTGCCGGCAGCCACATGGGCATTGGGTCTCGGAATTCCAAACTGTTTGACATGGATGAATGAAATTTTTTCCTTATTAGAGACCTCACAAACAGAAATGTAAGTGAATTAGCTGCACAGATACTGATTTTACAGAAATGTCACGGATACCACTGTTTAAAATTAATTTTATTAGCTCTCCCTTTTTCTTCTCTCCACGTGTGTTAAAGCATATGAAATTTAAAAAAAACAATCTGTGAAGCATATGTTTTCATTTTTTCATATGTAACTAGTTATCCGAAATAAAACTACCGTGAGTTCGATAGTGACGAACTAAATGCCAAATGACTACTGTTAAAAGACATTCCAGGTTCCAGCATTGGCACCCAAGAAAAAGATATCCTGCACTGGTTAAAACCTCGAAACTGATTTGTCGGAGCGGAATTCACCGCTAAGGATGTGTTTCGTAAGAGAGTAAAAGTAGGGGAGAAAATTTATGGACAAATTCTCATTCATGAAATTTTTTCCTCCATTTTTATCTCTTTATCAATCACACCCTAGTAATTAATTTATTAGATCATTGGCTTTTCATGAAGTAAAAAAGTAGTGTTGTGGAATTTAAGTATGCAGAGTTGTATTCACGTATATAACAAGGACAGCTTTTCCAACATCAGTACTTTTTTTACTCCCTTTTTGATTGTATTCCAACATTAATACTAAAGCCTTGTGACCCGGCCTCCAGACTAAAACTCATCATTCGCCATTAATTTCAAGGAGTCTTTTTCCTTCATTTCTTTTTTTCCTATTTATTCCAATTTCATATATGTAGAGCATACATCGCAGAAAAGCATAAATATACTACAAATTCAAAAGTAAATTTTTCATGTGTATATATATATATATTAGTACAAGTAATTTTTTATAGTTAAATTTAGTTTAATCAAAATGAAAGTATTTTATATTTGTCGGCAGAAAATTCACACTGCAAGGAAAATTTAAGTTTCTTTGATGCTAAAATTGTCTTCATCAGTCATATTCGGATATGGTTATCTTTATCCTATTTTCTTCTAATATACCAACACCTCAATGCTCCTAAAATATTCCTTGTTTGATTATATACATTAAATGGATAGTTTATTTTTTTGAAAAAAACCTTTCACTCGATTTATGATGGATTCGTTCTCCTCGTTATCTGATTAATTTCAATGTCAAATATTTCTTTAAATTAAAAATTAGATGTGAGATAATGAACCGTGACACATGAGGACCGACATTGGTGTTGGTTACTTGAATGATAAACATAGTGTTAAGAAAAAAAAAAAAATCAAAAGAGGAAAAGAAGTGGGAAAAATGTTGGGTGATTATGATAGATAGTGACTGGAACAATGAACTGTAAGGCGCGTATACGAGAAAGTTTTGAGACAATTGAGGTAGAAAACGACTTAAATACATAGCATCCATGATCTGAGGATGCTCCCATAAGGTGAAGATCTAAAGTTCAAATCCTCACATCCCTATACTCTAGCTAGAAACTCTTGCTTTGATCTAAGGTTGAAAAAACAAAAAGCATTATTAGTTGTATGCTTTAATATATTTTTAATTTGATTTGTATAAATAAAAAGTGATAGGTCGCAATGTTAGTTGACCACGACCCCAAATGAACTTTAGTTGCAATTTCAGAAATTCGAATCTTGAAGTTGCCACTTCGGATAGGGGTGTTTGTCCGGGGGTTAGGTTTGGGATACTTTTTCGACTTAACCTGCTCATTTCAACGGTGGATTGTATTGAGTTAGATTGAGCATATTTTTCCTTTCAACTCATTCGTCAGATTGAGTTAGGCTAAATCCATGTGTTAGATATATTGTTCTTTAAAAAAAGGTTACATATTAAAAAATGTAAAAATATATAACCTAATATAATAAGTTTAAAAATATATAACATAAGTTCGAACATAAATATTAAATATTTTAGCAAACACAACAACTATAAGGATCCATTTGGTATGCCTGATAGTATAAGATCTGATAGGATAAGGGCTGATAGTATAAAGCCTGATTGTATAAGGTTTGATAAAAATTTAATACTATACAATATTTGGTATATTATTGTATAAGATATTTTATTATATACAATATAACTAGAAAAAAAGATTATAATAAATAAAATTTTTGAATATTAAATTTAAAATTTAAAAATTAATATAATTTTTTAAATATTTATTATAATTATTTTAGCTATTTTTTATTGTATATAAATATAATTTTATATTAAAAATTACTCATTTATTTTTAATATTTTTTCATAATATAAAAAATATTAGAGAGAGAGAGAGAGAGAGAGAGAAAGAAAGCGAAATAGAAAGAGTTTTTATACATCAAAATCCAAACAAGCCTAATATCATATTTTTATATTTGGTTATATTTTTTATTATATATAATTAAATATTATTTATATATTTTATTAACAAATTTTTATTCTTATATTTTTATATTAGTTTGAATAATTATTTTATAATTATTATTTTTTAAAAATATTTATTTATTATTAAATAATATTTTTTGTTTATATGATTATTTATTATTTATTTAATAATTATTTTTCTTTTAATAAAATATATTAAAAAATAAAAAAGTAAAAGAATTCTTATACATCAACAGTTAATCAGGTTTAATACGACTTTTCCAAAGTAGATTAAGTTATCCATTATTTTAACATATAAAAGAGATTTGATAGATAAACTTATATAATACGTTGATTGCACCAAACAACGAATAAAATCATAACGTATTGTATTATCTTATTCTATCATACCTAATACAACATGCCAAACACACCCTAAATTTCAACAAACATGTACTTAAGAAAACAAAAATAGTTCTTTACAGGTTTGGAGTCAAAAAGTAAAAGATATAATACCTTATATAACGAGTCATGATAATATTGATATTGCATTAGAATGATTTTTTTAATAAAATAATTCTTTAAGGCACATAAAAATAATTCTTCAAATTCGACAAGAAAATTGATTTCTTGTGTGATTGATCATATTAATTATGTTTTCAAAAGAGAATTATAAAATTCCAAATAAAAAAAAGGTCTATTAGGAGTGTACAACATGAAGGAGTATCTTTTTCGAGAAAAGTATAACAATATAAAATAGGGAAGCGGAGGCTTTAAAGATGCTTACCAAGGTTTTTTTTTTCCCTTAAAGTATTTATGCTTCCAAAATTTAGGTTCGTGCATCTTTTTAAGAATTTAATTTTAATATGTTATTAGTATAAAATTTTTTTATATAAATATTTAATTATATATTATTATAAGTATTTGACTTAATCATCTATTATCTTAAAAATTTTATAAATAGATGCATGTAATTGAAAAATAGTATAAAACTCTTTTATATTGACAGTATATCAAAATTAATCTCTTTATTTATTGAAAAATTATTTGTATAAATCTATAAATTTTAGTTAAATCATTGACAAATTTAAATAACGTCTCATAATTGTAGATAATTATAGGTAATTGGGAAATCTCTATTTAAACACTCTGAATCTCTTTATATTTGGCAAAAATTTATTCGTGTCCCTAAACTAATAGCCATAAGATATTGGAATCCTCGTTTAGATTTTTGTTGGATTTCTCATATCTAACGTAATATTCTTTATTCAAACATACGTACAAACGAAAATTTTGTAAGTATATATATTACCCAACAAAAAAATTACGAGGACGTGAGGTAGGAAAGTATAGGTTTTTGTTTTTTTGACTGGAGGAAAGTATATTTAAATGTGTGAAATGAAGCAAATTTAGCTGTAATATGTGCCGCCAAAGCTTCGAATCCAAACATATAGCTAACAAAGAAAAAGTAGCTAATAAAGGTCCTCTAGAATAACAGATTAAACTCAATAACCTTGCGGTCAAGACATGCTTTACTTGATAATTTCATTGTCTTATATTCAAGGTTAACTTTAGCGAGCAAACCAGAATACATTTTTATTTTAAAAAGAAGGAAAACTGCAACGGAGACTGTGAATGCGGATAAGCATTGCACGTTTGACATCTGCAAGTCCAAAGATCATGACTAAATCACTACTTTTTTTTTTTTTTTTTTCTGAAGAGACTAAATCACTACTTAAAAGGCAATAGAAAGGGACAATTTACAGAAATAATCTTTTTCAAAGTTTACAAGACGTTTGTCGCTAAATTATAAAATAATATAGCTAGAATTATCAATAATTTATTGTATATATTAAATAGGATATATGACTCCTCTAAAAATGATATTATCACTAAAAAGAGAAAGTAAATATGTATTAATCCTTAAATCAATTAAGAGTGATGCTATTGAGTCTGAATAGCTTCTCACGAAATGAGTAGAAAATAATTAATGCCAATCAAAGAAAATAGTAGGATAAATTATGTGTGTGTGTGTGTGTGTGTGTGGATATCTTTTTTCTTTTTTCGTGCCCTGTTGGATGGGAGACTAAGCAGCCCAACAATAAGAACAACACCCGATTAGCCTCGCGAAATGCATGACGCAGCTCCACTTCCCACTCGAGCTGAAGCAAAAAATACGGATGCTAGCGATGATATTAAAAGTTGGATGCTTGTAGTCAGCACAAGAATGGATCAAATGGAGGCCACAACTAGAATTCGAATCCAATCTTGTATCAATTTGTATTCGTAATACGTATGATTTCCTATCAATAAAATGCATCATAATCATAACTTATTGAATGATTTGCAAGTGAATATACCTTTTATTTTATCACTTAAGAGATAAGTTTATTTTAGAGGAACTTTTCTCCATGACATTATATACATGAATATATTTTTTCTTTATAATTAATTTTACTCATCTTTTTACGACGTGTGAAAGTATCATAAAACTTTTTTTCTAGTTTAGTTATTATACTGATATCTCTTGATAATATTATTTGAATTATTCTTTCTCTTTTTTTTTTTGGTCAGTATTAGTTGACTTATCTTAGCTGTATGACCAGTTGTTATCTGACTATTTTTTAAGTTGACTTTAAAAATTTTAAAAGAGCAATAAATAGTATTTACAATTTTATAATCTTTATATTCATATTGACACGATAAAATATATATATATTTAGAATTTTATTATCTTTATATCCATATTTACATGATCATCCTTTATATTTAGAATTTTAGTATCTTTATATTCATATTTACATGATAAATCATATATATTTATAGTTTTTTATATTTATATTTAAATAATTAAATGAAAAGTTTAAAATTAAGAATTCGTATCTTGATGTTTAGTTTTTATTTTTTCAAATCATTATTATTTTTACTCATTTGAAGATTTTAAAACATAAAAAATGGAAAAATAGTAAATATATCTTATTAATTATTTGATTATTAAATATATATTTAAAAAAATATTTTATTAATCATTCAACTAAAGATTAAATATTATAGGCTAATAAAATTATTTAGATGTTTCTTATTATTTAATCAAAATTATATGGAAAATTATTAATTTATTATATAAGTATAGTTTTTTAAAAATTTAATTTATTTTAATTGAATTTAGAAATGAAAAATACCAAAATATAAATGAATAGATATATACTAGTATAGTAGCACATATATACGAAAACGGAAGCGTCACTAGCGGGCCGGGAACATTCTTACTGGATCAAAACTGGAATGAGGAGTCCAACAAGCCCATATAGACATGTTAGATATAACAAAAGGACGGGTTGGATTGGGTTAAATCGGACCAAACACAACCCAATTTTTGAGACCTGATCTTTTTATTTTGTTAATTTATATCTGACCTGATAATAAATTGATTAATGATCGGATTAATTCGATATTTATATAACATATAAAAACTTAAAAATTATAGATAATAAAATTATAAAATTTTAGAAGTGAAAAATAAAATTTAAAAAATATTTTATTATATAAATTTAAAAATAATATTATGTTATATAAAATATATTGATTAAGGCATAAAAATATTATAATTTATCAATAATATATTTTAAAAATGAAACTTTTAAAAAATTATCTAACTTTGGGTCAGGTTAGGCCAACTTGAAGTATGACTCGAATTCAACACAAAATGTATCAGGTCAAATTTCACAACACAAACCGTGTCCAATAAACTATAAAGTATGGATATAAATACAAGATACAGATATGATATGATACAGATACAAAGGATATGATAATGTTTAAAAATTATAAGACATGATATGACTATAATATGACATATGAAATTAATAAAAAATTAACATAAAAATATAAATCTTAAATTAAAATAAAGAAATAATGGTTTAAATATTAGTATAAATTTTTATAACCATACTAAAATACATTTATTTTATTGGTTGCTTTAAAATTTCTATTTATATAGGTATAAAAATGCCAAAAAAGAAAGTAAAAATTTTTAAAATATAACTAAAAATATCTAAAAATATTGGACACAACACGTACCAAATACATATGTAACGACTATTTTGAAGTATCTGTGCAATATAGGTCATAAACACCTCTTCTTCTTTTTTTGGTACATTAACAAGAATAAAATTTAAATATAAGATCTTATATAAACGCGTGATTTTTTTTAATATGTTGTTTTGAGTGATTTATTGGAAATCTATGAAATTTTTGGTAAAATCTGAAAAATATGAAATTTTGGAAGAAATTTAGTTTATTGTCAGATGGATCCTATTATTTTTAGTAAAAAATTAAAATTCGGTATATTTCTAGTCGAAACTTATTATTTTAATATAAATAAGAAAAGAAAAAAAATAAAATTTTTCTTATTATCAATCAAATTTTATTATTTTAATAAAAAAAAAAGAGAGAAAATAAAGATCCAATTCATTGTCAATCGAATCATATTATTTTAATAAAAATTAAGAGAAAAAAAAGAAAATTTAACTGACAATTAATCAAATCTCATTATTTTAATTAAAAAAATTTGAAATCCGATATACTTTCAATCGGATTTCTCTTCTTTTTTGTGTTGTGTGTTGTGCGCGTGTGTTTGTGAGAGAGAGAGAGAGAGAGAGAGAGAGAGAGCGAGCGCATGGGACGGACAGAAGAAGAGAGAGGGGGGGGGGGGAAGAAAGAGAGAAGAGAGAAGAGAGAAGAGAGAGAAAAAGAGAGAGAGAAAAATTATAAAAAATAAAAATATTATTTTTTAATTTAACCAAAAAAACTGTATTTATCAAATTTTTTTACAAAAATTTTATATAAAAAATAATTAATCTATATAAACTAGCTCCTTACCATTAAACATGTTTTAAACACGGTGCCATCTATAGCGCTTTTTGTTGGTAAAGAAATATGGTGTATCTTGTAATTTGATAATAAGATTGTGAGGTATATCGAAACACTAATTACCTATAATACACGGTAGTAATATCTAATTTTAAGAAAATTTAAAAATATAATTAAATATATTTTAAAAATTAATTATTATATAATGAGAGTGTAAAATTATATTAATAATATAAAATAATTTTATATTATTATTGTAATAAAAAAAATTTATCAATATAATTTTACATTAATAGTATAAAATTATTTTAATATTATCAGTATAATTTTATATTATTAATATATAAAAATTAATTTCTAAAAATTATAAAAATTTTATCAATATAATTTTACTCTATCAATATAATTTTACATTATCGATTAATGTAATATTATATTAATAATATAAAATTATTTTATATTATTAATATAATTTTATATTATTAATATATAAAAATTAATTTTTAAAATATATTTAATTATATTTTTAAATTAATATATTACTATAATATATTATAAATAATTGATACAAATCTCTATCGTCTAATATGCTGCAATCACATGGTGCAACAAGGACCTTGGCCTGTAGCGCCTTTAAACACCGGTAATTTTAGCTACCAAAAATTAAAACTTCCAGTTATTTTCAATTTTCGACAAAAAATTAAAAAATTAAAAAGAAGAAGTTATAGTAAGTTTGCAAATAAAAATACAGAAAGCAGGAGAAGAACAAGAGCAACGACGAGTCGTTGTCGTTTTCGTTTTCCTTTCTTGGTTGTCTTGTGCCTCCGTCTCTGAAATTTCGAGGGTTTCAATTTCATCATTGGGTCGGTGAATCAGCCATTCGGAACCGGTCATCAATGTTCAGATTCTGGTAATTCTCCGTTTTCCTTCCCAAAACCTCAAATATCTTTTAGGCCCTTCTATTTTTCCCGATTCTCGAGGAACTCTTTCGCATCACGCACGCACACACACTTTCAATTCAACAACAACAACAACAACAATAATAAGTAGGATTTCTCATATATCTAGCTAAGATTTGTCGGTAATCAAATTCCAGATGTGTGGAAACAAATGTGAATTGTGAATTGGCAATGATTATGATGTTTTGTGTGTGAGTAGGGGATCACAAGAGCAACAGCCGCAGCATGATGGTTCTTCATCGCAGTCGTGGTATCCGCCATCGGTGGTGAGCTCGCCGGGTTCATCGAGGCCTGCCACACCTTCTGCCACTTCCTCCGGCAGCTTCTCTTCTCCGAGGTTGCACCCACCGTCGCATGTTCCCCCTGCCGAAGCTGCCGGCGTTATCGCCGCTTTGAAGGACAAGAGGTTCAGACCTATTGCTCTGTTCTGTTTTAGAGATTTTTAATTTGCATTTAATTTAGGTTTTGCCCCCTTTTAAAATGTGCTGCTATGGTGATCTTAATACTATTTATTTAGTTTTTGTTTTGGATCTTTATGAATTGATCAGTGTTGAGGACTTGCGGAAGATTTTGTCCGACAAGGATGCGTATCAACAGTTTCTAAATTCGCTTGATCTGGTCAAGACTCAAAATAATGTGAGTTGCATGTATTTTCTCCTGTGTGTACGGTGATTTGTTGACTTGGAACTGTGTGTTTTGCTGCTTTGATTGCTGCATTATGTTAGTATGTTTCATGGTCAGTGCTTCTTCTCTTTGGAGTTGAAATGGTTTTTCTGTATTGTGATATGAAATTTTTTATTTCATTGTTGTGCTAAAGGCTATGGTAAGCTACTGGGGTGCCTGGCCCTGGCAGTTTGGATAACTGGCTTTTCAATCTCAGTGGCTACTGATGAGAGAAGGAGGAGGAGTGTTGGCCTTAATCAGGCCAGCAACATTCTTAGGATTATTGGGACTAGTGTCCCCACCCTGTGCTAGCTATAATGTGGATTGGCGTCAAATCCTACAAAGAGTACACATATTTATATGCAAGCTGTTAGGTCCTAGTATTTAGATTCATAGTTGCCATACTGGGAGTGTCAATGGCAGCAATCTATACTGACGTGACAATCACAATACAATACATGTGAGCAAACAATTGGAATGATGTTTAATCACACAACTCATTCAGTCACAAAAACTATGCACAACTGCACAAGTGGGTCCATCTGAGTATAGTAGAAAGGTTTAGTTGCTGTCCTGTTGTTCTATACAAACCTTTTCTGCAGTCGTTTTGCTTCCATTGCTGATGCCAGGTTTTGTATCTGCTTTTGTGTTAACTGCTTTTATTGCATATTTATTTGATCAGCTGAAAGATGAACTTTCCGAGGAGAATTTGCAGCTAGCGGGTGAGTTATTGAATTTGTTTTATTTGATGTGCTGCTATTAGATGGTTGGGCTGCAGTTAAATATTTCAGGGCTTCTCAAACTTTGTCTTTAATACAGAGGAAAATCTACAAAAGGAACCTCGTATCATGGAACTTAGGAATCAAGTAAGATCACAATCCTATGATTAGCATGGTTATTTTTGGGAATTCTTATGCTGAGATGGAATTTTCCCCCTCCCTACTATGGAAACAGTGTAGCATTATTCGGACAACCGAGTTAGCTGCTGCTAAAGAGAAACTAAGTGAGCTTGAGAAACAGAAAGAAGATATGCTGAAGTTGAATTCCCCAGCATCCCTTCTACAAAGGATTCATGGTACGACTTGAGTTGATAATTTGCTGCAATAGTTCTGATCATTATTTTATCATTATTGAGACTGAGGCTGGGGTTTCATAAATTTGATAATCTTAAATAATGATTTTGCAGAGTCTATGAACAAGACAGAAGAGGAATCTGAAAATCTGCACCATCATCTCCTTGACAGAGAGATTGACCTAGGAGCTTTTTTGCAGAAATACAAGAAGCTACGTACTGCTTACCACCGGAAAAGTCTCATACATCTTGCTGCTAAAACATCAACTATATGAGCATGACATATGGAATATGAAAATTAAGAAAGTAACTCCTCCTTTTGTCAGTAATGTATTTGATTTAGTTTCATTCTTGTCAATATAGTCGGCAATTGGTCAAAGATACTTGCCACCAATTATATAAGTTGTAGTCGTTGGGATAGTGCTATCCATGACAAATGAGAAACGTTAATCTTTAATATATAGCGTGAAATTTGAGATTGTTTACTGTGATGACTTGTAATCTTGCATACGTCTGTTTTCTTTGTGCAGTTTCATGCCATCTTGAAAAGAGGTACGGACTTATCTGCACCTTTTTTTGGGCATGTGCTTTACTACCTTCTATTTGCCGAAACTCTGTAGTACATGCCGTAACTTATGGTATCATCATCGCTATTAAAGGATCTACTTTTGTATGGTAACATGTATATAAATGCTTTGACTTTCCTTTTGAGTGAAGTTTAGGCGTTGAGCAATTATAAAATTTCAGAACTTTTTACAAAATTTGCTGGATTTTGCACTTACTTAACAGGCTCAATGCGATTGCCAAATATTTTAATGCTTTTGTTTTTGTAGCGCACCATATTAGAACAAATGTATACAATGTATATGTAGGAAAGGAACGGTGTTTTTTCTTCCCCCATCAAACCTTGGGACGGCATATACTTTGCAGAAGTTGATAAATGGGAAACGGGTAATAATAGAAATTGAAAGGCCAAAAAAGGGACCACAAAGAAAATACGTTCCCATTAATTAGTAATGGCCTTCCTGTCCTTGGGCATGTTTGTAGTCAGAATCAAAGGCATCAATGTCAGGCTTATCACACATAGGCGTGGTATAATAGAGAGGGCTGAGCCCGTATTTGATCAAACTGTGATACATCGATGTGGCGTAGTTGAGCTTGACGCCAGACTTTCCTCCACCAAAGTCAGTGAGGATGTTGCAAACACGATCTGGGGACGACACCAACCTCACTGCGCATCCCTTTGTATCCAATTCCTGGCCGTAGACATACTTGTTCACGGTTATTTCGTACTGCCCCAACTCATCTGTCGTATCACTTGTATAATACACAACCCTGCTTCTCTTGTCCATGCACGTTAGGGACACCTTGACTCCTGCTAGTGCTAGCACAATTAGTAGGGCATATATATGAATGAAAAAAAATGGTTTTTTGAACCCATGAAGTCCGGACATCGTATATTAATATAAGAATGTGTGAATATTGAGATACATTTGTATCAAGATAAGGAATATAATGTATATTTATATAAAAGTGATAATATATATGATGGTGTCCAAGAATGATATACAAATAATACTTCTTCATAATATGCAACTTAGGAAGAGATTATATTGATAATGGTACAATACCTTCGATTGGCTTGCCACCATTAACCCATTCGTTCCAGCCCTGGGTGCAGTCCTGGCACAGCACCTTTCCACCCACGTGAATGACTTCTGGTTCATCCCAAGCCAGCACTGCTACGTTATTGATGCAACCCACAAGCATTGAGGCTGCAATCATCATCAACGCTAATGCAAATCCCATTTTCCCCTTCTCCCTCTCTCTATCTCTCTC
The DNA here is from genome assembly GCA_031439595.1 of Pterocarpus santalinus. Classification (NCBI taxonomy): domain Eukaryota; kingdom Viridiplantae; phylum Streptophyta; class Magnoliopsida; order Fabales; family Fabaceae; genus Pterocarpus; species Pterocarpus santalinus. The sequence goes on from CM062532.1 coordinate 70,468,375, forward strand.
GCAATACACAAGGATATATATGGCTGGATTGGCTTGAAAGGAACTGACATATGTATATATAACTAGCATTGAGGCGTTCTTGTGTATGTTTGAATTGGGAACAAACGTGGAACAGCACTACTATTGGCTCTTGACGTGCAATCCATTATTCAATTCTTTATAGTATAATTAGTGAATCATATCAACCAATGGTCAGATTAATTGGGAGTTTGCAACTTGCTGACCACCACATTATTAAAAGGTTCATTAATTTTTTTTTATTCAAACTTAAATTTGCAAAAAGATTGTAGAACTCATGTTATGATGAAGTCATTTCAAGAAAAAAAAAAAATTGTATGTTTTACCTTGTGAAAATAGAATAAGATCCTCTAAACTGGTACATGAAAAAAACTAGTTTGCGGTTCCATTCAAGAGAAATGGTGAAAAAGCTTGTTTCTATTCGTCAATATTAAAAAGAAAGTGCAGTGTCTGACACTAATTAGCAATTAATTTGTTATGATAACCATATCGATATATTATTTATATAAATTATCGAATGAGAATTTAAGCGTTTACTTTCTAAACCATGGCGAGAGATGTTCAGCTGGGCTATGATTATAATAATATTATTTATACAACGTAGACAATTCATATTTTGTTTCGAGCGGAACTTAATTATAATAATAGATGTCATTCGCAGATGCAACAGGAAAAAAAAAATCATTCGCTGAAAAATGAGAAAAGTAATTTGTATATACTTATCATTGATATACTTTGATATTCTCTTTCTATCTTTCTCTTCTTCCCTCTCATTTTTTTATTTTTTCTTTTTCTTTCATAATTTTTTTTTTCAACTTTGTAAGTGGGTGTCTAATTAGACATACTTAAAAATATGTACAAATAATATATCTTCTAAAGAATTGATAAATAGGTTGAGTGAGAAATTTTTTAAGGAAAAACAATTCGCACATAGTTTATTAATTTTAAAAAAAAACACAGTAATGAGACACAAAATCACATAAAATTAATGTTTGATATATATAACAAAGCATAAGTTCACTTTTGTTCCTTTGTTGCATCAAAGTTTACTTATTTTATGTGACATCATATAACATTTATTTGCGGAGGAAAAAAAAAGAAAGAATTGTGGGTGTTGTGCACATTAAGGGCACTAGCTAGGACTAGGGATTAGACTGGGCGGGGGAACATATATGGAATGCCTACGAAGCGGCAGATTTGATATTATCCCTCTGTAAGGGTTTTCAATAAAAATCATGTCACTAAACTTTACATTATACTTATGATATATTATTATTAAATTTTATAATGTTCATGCTTTCATAATTTTAATTCGTACTTCACATGGTAAATATAGTTGTTGGAATCCATCAGAAAAAACGAAATGACAACATAAAATACAAAGACACAAAAATTCAATATATTTCGACAAGTACTCGCATGCTTACATTGTCCCTTAGTCACTATAATCGAAACTCTCTGATTAACAAAAATTCTTAATTTTTAAGTCTTTTAAATTTAAATAGATTTTTCAAATCTTAACAAATTTATCTCATATATTTAATTTAAATTCTGTAAATCTTTTTGTTTTTTTGATGAATTAAATTTTGCAAATCTTTAAGCATATACTTATTAAAGATAAAGATAAAGAAAAAACAGTCTTTATATTATCTTATTTTATCTTATCAGGATACATAAACCGTTTTCCCAAAAATATTATCATACATATAAGACTAACCACAAACCTAACTCCGTATAGGGATAAAATTCTTATTAAATTTTGTCCCTCTTTCTTTTATATATATGTAGAAAATCTTATTCCTTTATTCCATAAAACCAAAAGATTTGATCGGTACCAAGATGGGCCTAGGTCCAAAAGAATTGAGATAAGCTAAGATTAAGTGAACCATGGAGGAAGCCACAAATGCATTATCTACCTTGTACCCAAAATAAGGAATTGTTTCCACGGCAAAACAACCACATCCCAAACCAAGTTAAACAAGAATTCAAAACTCCAATTAGGAACACTACACATGCAAGTCACCTGTATAAATACATAGTTCAGAGAACACAATTACTGCCACACAAAAAATAAAAATAAAAAAAAATCTCACCAGCAGAATCCTTGGCGTGAATCGCGAAAAGCCGAAGACAAAAAATCTTTCTATATTCACCACATCCACACAAAAGCGAAAGAAAAACCATGAAACTCCTCGAAAAAGATTTTGCAGTAAACCAAATGGGAACAGCGAAGATCATTCCGGAAGAACCCGATGATCTGTGGCTTCTCTACAACCTCATCAACCCCGGCGATTACGTCACCGCCGACACCACCCGCAAGGTGCACCTCGAAGCCACCAAGAGCACCGCGTCACGTGTCAGGCTCTCCCTCCACCTCAAGGTCACGTGCCGCGACTTCCACAAGGACTCCTCCACCCTCCGCGTGCATGGCCGCAACCTTGACGCCAACCAGTACGTTGCCGCGGGATCTTTCCACACGCTCACCCTCGAGAGGAACAAGCCCTTCGAGCTTCGCAAGAAGCTCTGGAACGATGATGCCGTTGAAACCTTACGTGAAGGAACCGAGAATGAAGCCTGTTCTGATTGCGAAATCGCCGTGGTTCTTTTCCAACAGCAGCATGCGGAGATATACTTGCTTGGCAAAGGGGTAACCGCGATGGTTTCGAAGGTTGAAGCTTCTTCAAAGGGTGGTGGAAAGAAGGGTTCTTCTGGGAACCTGTTCTTTCGTGAGGTTTTTGGGGCTTTCGTGAAGCACGTGGATTTGAACAAGGTTAAGAGTGTTGTCATAGCGAGTGCTGAGTCGAAAAAGGATGAGTTTCGAAGGTTTATGTTGTCGGAATCGAAGAGGATGAGGATGAGGTCCATAGAAGAGAACAAGGGGAGGATCGTGGTTGCGGGGTTAGGGTGCAAGGGTGATTTGAGTGAGGTTTTGGGTGAGAGCAATGTGATGAACTTGATGAAGGACAGCAGGGTAGGGTTGGAGATTAGGGCTTTGAAGGAGTTGTGGGACATGGTGTCAAGCAACTCGGATCGTGCGTGCTATGGTCCCAAGAATGTGGAGAGTGCGCAGGAGCTGAGGGCCATTGAGACCCTTTTGATCACTGATGACCTTTATAAGAGTGAAGAGATTGGGACAAGGAAGAGGTATGCTGGTCTGGTGAAGTCAGTGAAGAAGGCTGGGGGGAAAGCTTTGGTGTATTCATCCATGCATGTGATGGCACAGCAGCTGGAACAGCTCACGGGTGTTGCAGCCATTCTGAGGTTTCCCTTGCCTGATCTTGAAGACATTGATGTTTAGAACAGGCTTCTGATCGAATTACTAGCACTTTATTATTGGTATAGTTTTTATTTTCTGTTCCGCTCTTTTCTTTTTAATTAGTACTTCATTTGTTAAATCTCCAGCAAAAGGAAATTGTCATTCGTACATATAATGATTTGGGTTTGTTATGTGATCATGTGTTCCAATGATTTCCATTTGTTTCAGAATGGTGGTTTGAGAACTTTGAATTATGATCCAAAATAGAGTACTTATATTATAGTTTGAGAGTACTACTTGGTTGAAAGTAATTAGCACCTGAACTTTGCGCTTGCAAGATAGATAAAATACAGCATGTTACTGAAATATCTCTACATATTCGGTACACAAAGCATCACCACGGTCCCATAATCTGAGACATTGAAACCGTAGATGACCTTGCCAGCTATATCTTTTCTTCTTTATAAGATCATGAAGACTGCTTATAAGACTAATCCTCATTTGCTACAAGAGTACAAAGATTATATATATCATGTTTGATTCTATTTTTGTATAATTGATTCTAGATAAAATTGATTTTATTGGAATTGATTTGATTAAAATCGATTTTGAGATAAAGTGATTTATGTTTGGTAATTTGATTTGAGAAATAGTTTATGTTTGAATAGGATTGATTAAAATTATTTTTAGATGTATAATTTATAAAAAAAATGCTCAAAATCAATTCTGGTGGAATTGAGTAGTGAAAAATTTTCACTTCTACTTAAAATCAATTTTGAGACCATAATTAATTTTGAAATGAGAAATTCAACATAAATAAAAAAGATCATAATTAATTTTAACCTTTTAAAATCAATTCTTGGATGCCTATTGGGCATCCAAACATGCTACAGTTTTCCCAAAAGAGCTATTGTCTTCCTAAGATTTGTAACTACGCTCATACGAGGCTAGGGGAAAAGGATTGGTGTATTCTTCCATGCATCTAATGGCATTGCCGCTGGCCTCACATGTCTTGCAGCCAATCTAAGGTTTCCCTTGCATTATGTTTTGAAGGCATGGATGTTTATAACAGGCTTTTAATTAAATTACTTGCACTTTATACATTTTCTTTTCTGTTCTGCTTTGTTCTATTCTTTACCTTTCTTTTTAATTCATTTGTTAAATCTCCAGCAAAAGGAATTGTCATTCGTACACACAATGATTTGGGTTTGTTATATAATTATCTGTAACAATGATCTTCCTCTGTTTTTTTTTTTTTTTTTTTGGGTCTGGTTGATCTTCATCTGTTTGAGAATGCTGGTCTGAGAACTTTGAACAGTGACTCAAAATAGAGTACAATGATTTGGGCTTGATATATAACTATCTGTAACTATGATTTTCATCTGTTTGAGAATGCTAGTCTGAGAACTTTGAACTACGACTCAAAATAGACTACTTACAATACAGTTTTAGAGTGCTAGGAGGAAAGTAGGCACCTAAACTTTGCGCTTACAAGATAAATACGGCACGTTACTGAAACATCACTATGTCTTCGATACTAGAAAACATCCGCACAGCCCGATAATCTGAGACATTTAAAAGCTAACTGTCCTGCAGATGACCTTGCCAGCTATTTTTTCTTTCATTTTTTATGAGATCAATAGATATCTTTACCTGCCAAGAAGACTTATTAATCCTCGATCTACTACGGGAACAAGGCAGTTATACAGTCTTCTCATAATGTCTCCCTAGGATTTGTAAAATAACCTTCCAGCTAAGTTATTAGCCAAATTGTCACATTTGAAATCAGACCGAGGAAAGGAAATTCTGAAAATTCACCAAGTACAAGCTTTATTGTGACACGACCAAAAAGGATTTCTCTATATATATTCTGGTTTTATTCAAAGTAATTTACTACAAAAAGAATACTAATCCATCAGTCAAGAATCCCCAGTACAATCAACTAGTATTAAGCGAACAATTCTCATCACTATACCATGGGGGGTAAAAAATAACTACTGAATAGGAACTCTCCATACCCAATACTTAAGCTGTGGTAAACATATGCCATTGCAAAATAAGTAGCACATACATGGCTATGGCCATCATTGGCCAGGATTCAATCTCATTTCAGGGTCAAAACCAGTTTCCGACATCCTTCAGCAACTGCAGCTTCACATCATTGCAGTGAACCAGCCTCCTTAAGAGCACCTTTATAATCTTCAATACTTTTTTCTCGGACCTGCAGCCAACAGTGACATCAAGAAATAATGAGACATGCAGGATGCATATGACCATGACTCTGTCCACAAGAATATCAAGTCATAATCAAAACTAGCCTCTGGCACACACATGCTATTTTTTTTTCTCCCTCTTTAAATTGCAGGCAAATTTTTAATGAATTTATATTTGAAATGTGACCTTGCTGAGACTATGTGAAGGTTAGGGTTAGCTATGTGGACAACTAATGGTCATGTGTGTTCTTTTTCCCTTGTGAATATTTAAAGGCCATTCCTTGGTGTTGGTGGAAGTCGCTGAAGAGACCAAACCCCGCGATTTGGCATCATAAATTTATAATTATATATAGATTTGCAGATTCAATGTTTTTGCATATACTGCTTAGCATATCATAATCCAAGAAGAACACTGCCTACGTGAGTGCCAAAGTGCTTCTCAATCTTCGCCATGAGGTTTTCATCCCTTTCGCCACATATCAGGTTAAATACAGCCCCTGTAGGATCACATAAAACAAATGGCAGAACAAATTTACTAATTCGTAGCATCACTGAAAAAAGCATGCAGGACTTGATGATGAATGAAAGTGAATTAGTTTACTTTAGAATAAAAGGATTAACAGGAAATTTTGAAACCAATGAAAGAAATGTGGCAACAAAGTTGTCCCTTTGAGGAAACAATACCAACTAAACAGTTAAGGGATAACCTTATGACACAAAGGAAAGCATGCCTAAAGCTAGCAAAATGATATATTACAGATAAGTACCATCTTGTCTAAACATGCAGAAATTCAAGAACAACTTAACTATGCTACATTAGGAGCACTATAGAAAAACAAGTAACAACAGGCAGCTCCCTTGATGACAATTTTAACAACTTATGATAATTACGCAACAGGAAGTAGACAATGCAATGACAAAAACTAGAAACTTACCCTTGCGACCAAAACGTCCAGCCCTACCAACCCTGTGCAAATACACTTCATAATCGGGCTCGGGTTCACGTGTATGCTCAGCAGTATGTTTCACTGGGAGGTCGTAGTTGATAACCAAATTAACCTGAATAAATATATGCATTTGAAGTATGTCATCACAATGAAAAGTAGACAATTACATGTACCCGAAATAGAGAGTAAGCAGAACAAATTCTGCACCTGTTGCTGATCAAAGCTTCGAGCAAGAACATCAGTTGATATTAAGAACTTGAGTCAAACCATCTCTGAACTCCTTGACAATCTTGTCTCTCTGTTCGTGATCAAGAGCGCCCTGTATGGAAGTAACCTCATAGCCCAAATCAACAAGTGCTTTATGCAACATACTTGCACTATTCCTTGTGCGCACGAATATAATGGTTTGCCCTACATTCTCTCCTATTTCAAATATATAATCTTTGATCACTTCAATCTTAGAGAGTTCGTCGGGACAAATCACTTTGTATTGCTTCACTGCCTCTAAAGATAGCTCTTCCTTCTTCACGAAAAGTTGATTATGATCCTTCTTAACTGTGCGTGAAACAAAATTCTTCACAGTGTCATTGAATGTAGCAGAAAACAGAAGAACCTGGAGACATGAAAAGACAAAGGAAAAATAGTCAGAGATCCTGGACCTGGACTTGTTTAAGATAGTCAACAACAAAAAAAAGATAATCATAGTCAACAAAAAAAAAAAAAAAGATAATCTGCGGATCAAAAATTTTCTTACATAAGAAAATATACTGAAAGCTATAAACTTCATCACATACAAACATTTTACTCAAGCACATATCATCATAAGAAAGTAATGGGAGCACTCTGGAAAAAAAAAAAAAAAAAAGTTCAAAACCTGGCAATTAGGATTGACTTTTTCTATCTCTTTCATAATCCTCAGGGAATCATCTCTAAAACCATCCTGCATCTTCACAGTTCACAAATAATCAAGAAATGAAAACCACATCATATTTAGCAACTAAACCCTGCCACTACATTCCAAAAAATTGAAAAAAAAATGCACAAGTAATTCAAAAAACCCTAAAACAGAACCAAACAGAGGTCAATTACGAAATAGAAACCCTAAATTGCAATTATATTCATAAGGCACGTGATTAGATCAAATTAGTTACCTCGGCAAGCATTTGATCGGCCTCATCAAAAACAAGAATCTTCAACCTGGCGGCGCCCAACTTCTTGAACGACATCCACTTCTTGATGGTCCCGGGGGTGCCGACGACCACCTGAGCCATAATCGGTGGCCGCTTCGGCACCGGAATGGCGTCCCTGCTGTCCGCCGGCACAGCGCACTCGGAGCTGATCCCGGTGTACCTCCCCATCCTGCGCAGCACCTCCGTGTTTTGAATCGCCAGTTCCCGGGTCGGGCAAATGCACAGGGCCTGCGGAGCCTGGACCTTCGGGTCGACCCGACTCAGCATCCCTAGACCGAAACACGTGGTCTTGCCCGAACCCTTGTGGGCCTGGGCTATCAAATCCTTGTACGGAGGGTTCAGAATCATAGGGAGACTAACGGCCTGGATTTTACTGGGCTTTTGGAACTTCATCTCGACGTAGAGGCCTTGAGAAGTTCCGGGGAGAGGTTGAGGTTCTTCTTTTTGGTGTCGTCCATGGTTAACTTGTCCATGTTAATGGACGGCGAGGGGCGTGACGTCGCTTCTCGGTCGTTGTTTGCTTCGTCGGCCCAGCCATCGTGCTCTGTCGCTTGGGCCTCGGTGGATGATTTACCCATGGCTTGGTTTAATGGCTTTGCGTTCGGTTTGGATTTTTCCGAATAAAGATACGTGACTCGTGATTTTTCCATTTCTTTATTTGTATAGGGATCAGGATTTCTGTTGCGCACCGCGAACAAGCAACATGTAACGTATTCTCTGCTTACTTTTGACGTCGCTCCATCCGTTGCGTCCATCTTAAGCACAATAACACCCTTAATTCTTTACCCCCTTTTTTTATTTTTTTATTTTATAGACCTAGTCTGTGGCCTCCCTGCATGTTACATGATGATTAACTAACCTGATAAATGAATAAATTATATATGGGTTGATAAAATTGCATTTTTTTAAAAAAAAATTGAGGCGGATATTCTTTTTGAAAAAAAAAATTGAGTTGAGCTACATAGCCTTTTTTTAAAAAAAAAAAAAAAAACATTACACAATGTCTAGGTTTTATTTTGTAATTCTCTTTAAAACATTTAATTCAATATCTAGCATAAAATTTATGACGAAAAACTAAATGCCTAATCTTACTTTCTACAGCTTATCTAAAAACAACCTCCGTGCAAAGACTAAAAAACACAAAAAGATATCCAGTAACTATAGTTTCTTTTCATGAATACCTATTAATGATGGTTTACAAAAATAAATAGGAGGCTTTTATGGTAACCAAGAAAATTTAAAGGGTTTAAAATTCATACTGAGTTGGACTAATTATATGGAAATTCTATAGAACCCTTGCGTATCTTTGGGTTCCAAAACCCTTAAATGCATAGACCAATAAAAAACATCTATGTAAATTTATAATAATGATATGTAAATTGTGGTTATATCAATATTTAATTTTACAAAATAGTACTTAGAAAAATAATATTTATAAAAAATAAATCTTTATTTTTATAAAAATATTACACCTAATCTAACCTGTTTAAGCCTAATCCATTTAGGTTCGTTAATTAAATGGGTCAATCCAATCTATTGTAAATATTAACTAGCTCTATTATGTTGGCCCAACTTGTTTAGGCAAAGCTCATTTGGATTTGCTAGTTAAATATGTTAAGTCAGCCCACATCAAATGTGAACAAGCCAGTATAATGCTAGCCTGAGTTATTCCAGGCTAACACATCTGGGTCTGCTAATTAAATGGGTCAGACCAACCTATAACAATGAGTTAATATAATGTTGGTGAGGCCTGCTTAAGGTTAGCCCACAAACTTAAACAGACCAACACAACTCATTTAGGCTCGACCCATTTGGACTTACTAGTTAAATTAGTCAGGTAAACTTATAACAAATGTTAACAAGTTAGCATAATATAGGTTCGAATTAGGCTTAGCCCATTTGTGTTCGCTAGTTAAATGGATCAAGTCAACATATAAAAAATGTTAACAAGCCAGCATAATATTGACTTAACTCATTTAAGGTTAGCTCATAGACTTAAATAAGACAGCATAACCCATTTAGGCCTAACCCATTTGAGTTTGCTAGTTAAATAGGTTATGTCAATCAACAGTAAATGTTGATGAATTAATATAATATTGGCTTGGATCATTTATGACTAACCTATTTAGACTTGCTAATTAAATGGGTCAAGTTAACTTTAGCAAGTGTTAACAAAGTAGCATTATATTAGCTTGACCTGTTTAAAGTTAACTCACAAAATTAAACAAGCCAATATAGCCCATTTAGATCGGCCCGTTTGGGTCCGACCCAAATTCATTTAGGCCTACTAGTTAAATGGATCATACTAACTTATAGCAAATGTTGATGAATCAACATAAAATTGACTCGACTTATTTAAGCTCAATCTATTTAGGTCCATTAGTTAAATAAATCAAATCAATCTGTAGTAAATATTAAACTTTTTAAAAGGGTTGATTTATAATTATCAATAATTAAATTTATAAAATTTTATGCAAAACACATAAATTATATGTCATTATATAATAATCCAACTACTAACATGGAATTGGTCAATGTGTTAGGTATTTTGACCCCTTAACTAGATGTCTCGGTTTGAGCCTTGGAAATGGAAAAATATTCTTACTGAAAGACCCTAACCCTTCATGGAGGCGGAGCTGGATTAGTCAGGTTCCTAATAATAAGACTCAGATACCAATAGTTCCATCGAGACAAAAATATATATATATATATATATATATATATATATATATATATATATATATATATAATTAGTTCAACTTAGCATAGATTTTAAACCCTTTAAATTTTTGTGGGCACTATACAAAGCCTCTTGATTTTGACTTGAAATTAATTAATTGGCTAAATCAATCCAAATCAATTTCATTGATTTCGTTTGAATTTTTAGATTCATCGGATTAATTTGATTCGATAAACACCCCTACTTCCATGCAACTTTAGAAATAATCGATCAATATGGATTGAGTCTCTTTTGGTAAGTTTAGCTTGTGGCTTATATGAATAGAATTGATTTATTATAGCCCAAATTGTCCTTGCTCATAAACAAAAAAAGTGAGGGGAGTGGGAAGAAAATGTTGCTTTTTATTTATGGGGGAAAATAGGTTAAGTTAAACAAGGTATTAACTTAAAGGGCAAATTACATCCACCTTTCTTGAGGTCAATTGATATTACACTTATATCTCTCTAGATTTCAAATTGACATCCACCTCCCCTCTTTTAACATATTTTTTAAAATTTCAAATATACGCTCATCGTCTTCTTCTACCTCCACCCATCTCCCACCCATATTCTCTATCTCTAACATCATTCTTCTCAAACTCGAAAAAATGCAGTCAAATTAAATGAGCTAAAATCACCATTTCTTATCACACTTTCCAACCATTGAAACTTTCTTGAACACTAGAACTCCAAACCAAAACCAAGATCAAAACAATCAAAATCTTGACATTTTAAATAGATATACAAGAAACCAAACCAAACCAGAGAGTCAACACAAACCAAAAACACATTAGCCAAAATGCTATTAATGAATAATGCTAAAGTTCTCAGATTTTTGCAAGCCAATAAACTAGTGTAACTACTGTGTAAAGAAATCCAATTTTTTCTTCATAGGTTAAGGTACCCAAGACTTTAATAGCCACCTAACCATTGTTAAGTCGTGGCCTTGTACCATAGAGTTCTGCAATGGAGTCATCCATCACCGCCTTCTCCGTCATAGGTTGTCCTCTCATTCTTGTACACGGCCACTGCGAGCAGTCTTGCCATCAGCCACCACATCTCCACTAATCCATTTGTCTTTGCACTATTGATGCCACTACCATTGCGAACTAGAGCCTCTGTTGCCTTGCCGCCATTCACCATCACATTCACCACCACGCTCATGTTGCGCTTCACCACCATGCAGCAAATAGACCATGGCTAACCTCACTTATGCCACTGCCATAACAACCGCAAATACATGACCCATGTCGATGCCTAGTGCTGCTCCGCTACTTACCGTTGCACACTCCACTCCAGTAGCAGAGGATGGTACAACTATCTAATGGTGGTGGAGATTAGAACTATAGGTGGTTGAGGAGGTGGTGGTGTGCGGGATGTGGGTTAACAGTAGTACAAGTTACAGCAGTAGTTGGAGTTGAGTGTTTCTCCAATAATGAAGATAACCTTTTGGATTAAAGGATTTAGAGTTTTTAGGTATGGGTAGAGAGGGGGGAAATGCAATTGAATGAAAATAGAATAAATAATTAAAGGTAATGAAGTTATTATATATATATATATATATATATATATATATATATATATATAATTATTTATTTTATTTTTAAATTTTCATAATTTAGGGTTAAGGAAGGTAAATGTAATGGAATTAAATAAATTAAGAAAGGTGGGTGTTGATTTGAAATCTTGAGGGGTGTAAGTGTAATATCGACAGATATCGGAGGAGGTTGGTCTAATTTGCCTTAACTTAAATGAACCATACCTATATTTTAAATATGTAACCTATTACCAATAGGCTTTTTTTTTAAAAAAGAAAAAGAAAAAGACTAACCTATAAATTTTTTAAAAGCCTAAGTTGGTCTAAAAACAAATTTTGATGATTTCTTCACGATAAAACCCTTAAATGAGCAATAAAGAACTCTCCGATGCCAAAGGCATCCTTGAACTGAGCTCTTAGTTCCTATGAGGTGGAGGTGATAAGTAAGATCATGAATTTTCTTTTCTGATGTTGTATTTTTCTCAAGGCGTTGAAGGAAGATCCTATATCAAGCTATATGTAAGGATTATTCTTAAATAGACCAAAAAAATATATTTCTAAATAGATCAAATATCTAAATCTACCACAATGAAATCATAAAAAAACTATGGAATCTTCCTTTCGCAAATTCAGATATCGAATTTTTATAATTAAGGGAGACAAAATTTGCTAACCTGTTAGAACTGATAAGATCCCAGGTATAGATGAACCTTGAGCAGTATCACAAGCAATGGGTCGCATCTTCAATTCCTTCATGACAACGACTTCATGAAAAGTCATGTACTAAATGACGTTTATATTGAGATACTTTATATTCCTTTGTCTTATCCATACTACTAATAAAACAAAAGACATAACAAGGAAACTTTTATGCATGTCACAATCAAATTAATTCCATATTAAATGCATTTCTTTGAAAAATAAAAAACAAAGTAAAATCAATTAAGAAGAGTTATGTAAGAATTTAACTATTGATGCATTCATTTAGAAAAAAATTCAAATATTTTATTGATATGGAGAACTCAAATATTTTTTTTAAAAAAATAACTTTGAGAATTCAATTTTTTTAAAAAAATAACTCTACTAACTTCTACATACTAATATAGTAATACAAATAATAATTCATAATGTAGAATTCAGAATCCATAATATGAAAAGTTTTATAGATATCACAAAATTGTGTATTTACAATTCCACTAACTACGAATATTTTTTCTTCTAGAAATATTTTAAAATTTTGCATTAATAATTATTTCAAAAATAAATTATTTACTATTACGACTGCTACCCATTAATTCTCATTCATACACAATTTGAATTTTAAATAAAACATATTTTATTTGAAGACTCATTCATACACCTATTCATTTATGGGTTTCAATAATAGTCCGTTGCTTCATTTTCCAAAAAATCATTCCTAATCCTAATATAGAATGGTTTCTCTTCACTTTTTTTTCTTATTTTTTCTATCTCAAAAATTCCTTCCATTTTTGTATTTTATTATCAAAAATCCCTTCTTATCCTTGCTCTCATGTTATTTTATTTTTTTTGATAATTTCTTCTCTCACCCATGCCTTTCCTAATTTTTTTGGTTTTTTTTTAATGGCAAAATTCCTTGACGTCCATTACGGCTAGAGCATCTCATGGTTGATGCAATTCTTCTTTGTGACACTAATGAGGATAGTGGTTAAAGGAGGCTTCTTCTTGATGGCAACAAATGAGGAGTCACCAGAAGGGCGCTTTGCGTGGTTTCATTTGTATGTGGATTTGTTCTATTCTTTTTTTACAATTTTGAGTGTTTTATTTTCTCTATTTTTCTATATACCATAAGTTTTATTTTGATTATGCGTTATGTAAATTTGATACTCAAATTCATTTACAATTGATATTAATATTATATAAAAATTATTGTTATTATTAATTTGCATATTTTATTATTTAAGCTATTATATTTATTTACAACTTCACGTAATGATAAACATTTTACTTTTAATTTAATTTTTATTTTTCTTATCCCGTGTGTTGCATAAATTCAAAACACTAGTGCTATAATCTTTTTTTTTTCTTTTTTAATGAACCTGAACTATAAAAATCTTATATTCTTTAACTTTGAGAAATTTTGTAATTAGTACATCAACATGATCGTAGACAAATCTTGGATTAAATTTTTAAGGTAACCAAATAATATATATTCTTATATTTATATGTTTTAAGAAATTTAAGTGATTTCGATTAAAAAAAAGAAATTTAAGGGACGATATTAGAAATTTAAAGTTCTTTATTCCATACTTAGCTCTGCCGTTGGGTACCAAAACTAGCCTTTTAGGATAATGATGTTAAAATTATATAATATCATCATTACCATTTCTTTCATGTGCGAAGCAAAAGGATGAAAAAACTACGTAATTAATATCATCATTAACATTTCTTTCATCTGCGAAGCAAAATGGATAAAAAACTATGTAATTAAGGTGGTTTTGATTCAGCGTTTTTTTAATTAAAAAATAATTTTTTAACTAAAAAATAATTTTTTAACTATTAAAAAATTATTTTTTATATGAGCTATTTATTTTAATTTTTATTTAAAGATTAAAAATAATTTTTTAAATTTTTTTAATAAAAGTTAAAATAAATAATTTCTATAAAAATAATCTTTTTTACAAAATAAATTGAACCAAATACACCCTAAATTTAAACATATTCCCCTTGTTATCTGACGTCCCCAAAGGGACGCATATACTCCTGTTTAGAGGCACATAAAATTGATGCTGCTTGATTCATTTTAGAGTGATGATAAATAAATTTATTCTATATGAGACACTATACCAACTTACATTTTATCTATTATGGAATGGGATATAAATCCAGTTTAAATGAGATTCACACCGTATCCCATAGCAAATTAAATGTGAGTCAGTGGATATTCTATACAAAATAAGTTTACCATATATTTTTCTTCATTTTATGTAATGATACTATGGTCCCGGTTAGGCATTTACTTGGCAGATTGTACTTCTATCAAGTCAAAAGATAAAATAAAATAAAATAAAAATAAAAAATTAGTTCACGAATTTTTTATCCCAAGCCAAATTGAAGCTAAGTAAGTAAGAACACGAAAGCTATTTATGAATAATTTGACATGATTAGTTATTAATTACTTCGTTTTATATTTTTAACATTAATTATTGATTATCACATGAAGAAAAACATTAATTATTGAAGAATAGAACGTAAGAGTGCTACATTTTTGGTTAGCAAACATGTTTGAGCAATGAGATTATAAGTTAAATATAGTTTTTTTTTTCCTTCGAAAAACTATTTTCAATATAATTTAATTTGTTTACTAAATATAAATAAAATTGATTATAGTTTTTAACTTTTTTATTTTTATTATAAGTTTTTTATAAAAAGTATTATTTTTGAAACTTTTGATCATAAATAAAAATAAACTATTTTATGGTTGAGCATATAGTCTAGTAGTTGTTTCTTACATATTTCATTTGAATTTGAGATGTCCCATGTTCAATTTCCATCACCTCTCCCCAAAAATATCCACTAGGAATAATTTCTAGTCTCACTATTTTTGAAAAAAAAGAAAAATAAATTATTTTACAATTATAATATTTTTATCAAATTAGCTCTAGATATCAAATATTATATAATATAAATAAACCATTTTATACCTATTTTAGTAATGAATTTAATTTTAATGCATTATTAGTATAAAAAAATCTACACAGATATTTAATTATATATTATCACATCAATAAAAATATTTGATTTAACCATTTATTATTTTAAAAAACTTACTCATAAAAAAATGTGATTAAATAATAGTGTAAAACTTTTTTACACTAATAATATATTAAAATTAATCTTTTTAATAATTTATCACATAAAAGTAATTTTTTTATATAATCTAAATAAAATGCATTACTTCAAAATTATCTTTAAATTAATATATCTAAATATAAAATTACTTTTTATATAATTAATTATAGAAAAAATTAATCATAGTTATAATCAATTATTAAAATAGTCTCACCGCTACTATGAACAGCTTCAATTCTTATACTTTATAAATGAGTAATGATAGAGCGACGCATAAAATAGTGATGTATACAAAAAAAAATAAGAAAAGTGACAAAAATACTTGGTTCTATGTGATTATTGTTCTTTTTGTTAGGTTTTTATTATCCAAAAAGTTACTTATCAACGTTTTCAGAAATACGCTGGTAACTTTCTGAAGAAAAAAAAAGCTGACAAAAGGAATAATAATTATGTGGGATTAGTCATCTAAGTATTTTTGTTATTTTTCTTATTTTTGTCGCATACATCGCATATGCATCACAAATTTGTGTATCCCACAAGCATTACTCTTTCCATATGTGTCGCATATGCGTCGTGAATTTGTATATTCTCCAAACATT
This sequence comes from Pterocarpus santalinus, assembly GCA_031439595.1. Lineage (NCBI taxonomy): Eukaryota > Viridiplantae > Streptophyta > Magnoliopsida > Fabales > Fabaceae > Pterocarpus > Pterocarpus santalinus. The sequence goes on from CM062532.1 coordinate 70,484,684, forward strand.
ATCCTTTATATATAGCACCACTAAGAAAAGAGGACTGAACCAACAAATTGGGTCTTATGGAAGAGATTCATCGTTCACATGTGGCAAATTCTCATCGACAAAAGGATCCATATTTTTCATGTGTTAAATAGAAGAGTAAATATTTATTTTAGTCTTTAATATGAGTTTTGGAGCTAAATTAATCTTTTAAGATTTAAAAATTTATGAATGGTTCTTCACCATTAAAAAGAGAGAATATGTTAATTTTTCTGTACAAAATTTTTTAATAGTACGGATCTATATAAAGGGGTTATTGTGTCTCTTTTTTGAATTATAAGGGAACATTTAAGGATTTTTAAATTTCGAGAGACTAATTTACTCTCTAAATTTTTGTCAAGAGTCAAAATAAATATTTTATTTAAATATAATTTTCTCCAGTAAAAATAGGAATTGATTCTCTAAATTTAATTTTTTACTTGATAAAATTAAATATAATTCTTTTATGTTACTTATCTCATTTGAATTTTACCTTTTAAATTAATGATAAGAGATCATATTTAATATTATCAAATAAAAAATTAAATTAAAAGGATCCGTTCATGATAAAAATACCAATAAAAGAAAAAAATTTAAAAGAATGGCGAGGTCAAGTCAAGGTCAGTCAACGTTAGCGCGTGCTTACCTATCGTAATTTAAATTGACTACGAAGTCTATCTATTAATAAAAACAAAATATTGACTGTGAAGTCTATGAGCTCGGTCCACGGCGTGACACTCGCCCAGTCAAGTCAGGCGTGCTCGACCCTCGGTAGTAATGTAAGGTACATTTTAAAATTCTACTCCTATTAATTTATTACTCATTCCGTTTTATTTTATTTGTTATTCCAACACGATAAAAAATTAAGAAACTTAAAATTAAAATTTATATATAATTTTTTATCAAAATTTCATTATTTAATTTTTTTATTTTTAATTTCTAATATTTAATTATATTACTCTATTATATTATTTTTTAATTAACTGTAAATTCTTAAAAAATAAAATGTAATTATATTTTATTAATATATGAAAATAATAAAAATTATAGATCATATTTATTTTTAAAATGATAAATAAAATGAATCACATATAATATTAAAATTTATACGCACCATTAATTTTTCATATGAGAAATATGTGGAAATTAAAAATTGAAACGTATGTAGGAGTGTAAATGGGGCGGGCAGGGGCAGGAGATAGGCGGGGGCGAGGGATAGGTCCCCGTCCCCCCCCGGCGGATAGATATCCACTCCCATGCCTGCCCCATACCCGCACGGGTACCCATTATTAGGGACTTCTGTGGATATATGGGTACCTGTAAATACCCATGGGTACCCATATTTGGAGTTTATGCATAAAAAAACTTGAGAATTTCTCTTTTCTATCTTGCCAATTACAAGCATAATTCATCTCTTGCTGTAATAAAAGTTTAGAATTTCATATGCTTAAAAGAAAAAACAGCTTGTTAATTCATCAATATATAGGAATGTTGAGCCTGCTGTTGATGTGCATTTAATTAATAAATTCAGCTATCATAAAATATATTTAGAAACTCTAAGCTCTTAAGAGATCACAATTGATTTAATATAGGAAAGTATCAATAATGGTAGAGGAAAACAACAACTTAGTCTAAACAATAAGCATAAATGGCCACCAAGCCTAAACTTTAGTCCCACCAAGGAAAATTACAACAATAATACAAAAGTATAATCCATCATCATCATCATGGCCACATCATGGAATTCCATGTGAAACTTTAACTTGGAGAAATTGATTTCTATAAAAATAAACACAAATAAAAATATAAATGGATAATATTATATGAATGGTATAAATAAAAGCATTTATAAAATTTTACTAACAGCATATTCAATATCTAGATCTTCTAGAATTCCAATGAATTCAGGATCCACTTTTGAATTTGAAGAACCTGAGTAACAAAAAAAAAAAGGTAATTATAAAATTATACGTGTATATATGAAGCAATATAGCTATTTAATTAAAATAAGTGAGTTTGTTTACAGGTTACCTGAGATGTTAGCCCATAGCCAATCTTGGAGACACATCATTGCCTCCAATGTATCTAGGCACAGTCTACTGTGATGTGGAGTAAGAAAGTGACCACCAGTACTAAATGCAGACTCTGAAGCAACTGTAGAGATAGGAATTGCTAGAAAATCTCTAGCAATTATCTGCAAAGTTGGGTATTTCAACCCATTGGTCTTCCACCATGCTAGGATATCAAACTCTTCATCTGAACTAGGCAACACTGGCTCTTCTAAATAGAAATCCAACTCTGACTTAGGATTTATCCTAACAAATTGCTGATTAACATACATTGCAAAGTTTGATTTCCAATTTTCTTTCCTTCCAGTAGAACTTGTAACATTATCTATCACAGACCTTGATGATGAGGAACTACTTTCCCTATCCTTGATCTTGCCATCATACTTAGTTACCAAATTTTGACAAATAATTTTTACCTTTTCTATTTTAGTAGTTGAGGCATCTCCATAAATTTGAGGGAAAAAGCAATCCAACAGAAGCATTTTATACCTAGGATCTAAAATTATACCCACAGCCATGACACCATTTATAGCACCCCAATACTTCTCAAATTTGGTAATCATGATGGAAGCCATATCATGAATAATGAACTTAGGGCACTCAAGCCATTCATTCAAAGCCAATCTAACTTCACATATTTTTGGAAAATAAACATTGGAAGTTGGATACAAAGTGTTAGAAAATAATTCAGTTACACTATAAAATAACTCCAATCTTTGAGAAATTTCTTTGGTCATGTCCCATTCATCTTCACTTGGAAAAGACTTATGCTGTTGCTCACGTTGTGACAAGCAATAAAAAACATCTTTATAATCAATGGCAACATCCAACATCAAAAAGGTAGAATTTTACCTAGTTTTGCAATCAAGAATAAGCTTTTTCATGTATGGAATGCTCACTTGATCACATGTTTCTTTAAACTTTTCCTCTCTTTTAGGGGTTACTGTCCAAAAATTAACATTATCTCTAACCTTCTCAATAGCATCAGAAATCATGGACAAACCATCCTTTACTATCAAATTCAGTATATGAGCATAGCAACGCATATGAAACAATTGACTACCCAAAATAAATGACCTAGGTGAAATCTTATCTAAAATACGCTCAATCATAGCATCATTGTGGTGCAGTTATCAACCGTCAAACTAGACAACTTCCTATCTAAGTTCCAATCCAGCATGCATTCAATCAAGGTATCAGAAAGAACTTTGGCAGTATAGGGAGCAGGCACATAAATGAACCTAATATATAGATAACAATGTTAATAATACACATTAAATCACTAGCCAAAAAAGAAGAAGAAGAAGAAGAAGAAGAAGAAGAAGAAGAAGAAGAATTAGTCTCAAATTTAGTGTTATTACCTCACAATTCGGCTTTGCAAGATCCAAGAATCATAAATGTAATGAGCCGTAACAGCCATGTACCCTCTAGTTTGGTTGCTAGAAGTCCACATATCTGTGGTATTGTAATCCAGCTTGAATTGTTTGCCAATAGCTTCATTGTCTTCTCTTTCTCGACAATATAAAGCTTCATGATATCACTCCTTATAGTGTTGCGAGAAACCATCTTAAATAGAGGTTGTATAGCATTGCAGAAGTTCTTGAAGCCTAAATGCTCAACCATTTTCATTGGATACTCATGGAGAATATCATGTTAACAAGTTCCTTCCGTGCTATCTCTTGATGAATGCGTAAGTTCCAACAACTACATGTTCATCCCTTTTTTGTTGAGTTTTGATAAATGCTTGCCTTATATCTCATGTAGTCCGAAGTTTGCAAGTCTTGAAGTGCTCATGCAAGTGTGATGGTCCTTGCTTTGGATCACCTAAGAGCTTTGCCTTGCAATAATTGCAAATGGCCTTCCACTTTCCATCTATCTGCTCTCTCGTGAAATGATTCCAAACAATTGAAGTTTGCCTTCTTCTAACTTGTGCACTTTCATTTGGAGCCAAGCTTTGACTTTCAGTTTCAATTTCTCTACTTTACGGATTGACATTAGATGATCCACTTACAATGGGAGTGAGATTAGGAGCAGTAGTTTCATCTACTAGTGTCATAGGTGATTGGATTTCCTCATTGTTGATAGGAGTAGAAGTTGGATCCATAGACATTCTACAAATCAAATATACAAAATAATTAGACAAACAATAGACCATGACAAAACAAACCAAAAATATACCAAACCAGCAATAGGTCTTATTAACTATAGAATTTAAAATAACTACAAAAAAATTAAAAAACAATGTGAATAAATTTTTTTTTGCAGGATTCAGAATATTGATTTTTTTTTTTTAAACCAAACCAATAAATGGAATGTCACAATAGGCAGCAAAACAACACACCAAACCAGCATATTGTGAGTCATATTTTTTTTTCTTTTTAACAAGAATATGCCACAACTTAAGAGACTTTAAAAATAGAACATTTAGAAGCATAGTAAGTAATAGAACTTAGAATAATAGCAGAGCAATAACAGAGGAATAATAGCCTTCATAAATACTAAACTAAAGAGATCAGTAAATTGTGATTGAAGGAAGTGATTCACTTTAGCTAGTTTGGTTTCTTCATGCATGTTCTTTTCCAAACAAAGGTGAATCATGCGATAAAAAAGAAGAAAGAAATGGTGCAATAGATCATTGACTGTTTAGACTAATTTTAAAACAAGTATGGAACATATATGGACAAATGCAATTGTCCTTACACAATCAACATTATAAACTTGCAACACAAATTTGAATTGGATATACTTTCATGGAGGTTGATTTTTCTTTAGGTGTGTGTCAGATTATATAATGGCAAAGCAATGGCAGAGGAAGAAGGACTCACCCAAGGACGGCGGCTCAGCGAGGGATGACGGCAGTCACGGCACTCAACTAGGGATGGTGGCACTCACGGTCACGGCACTCAGTGAGGGACATTGGCAGCAATGAGCAAGGTAAGCGACGACAGATGATGCGCAACGAGGGACGACAGCAGCGATGAGCGGGTTAAGCGACGACAGACGAGGTGCAGTGAGCAACGGCGACAATGACGAGCGGGGTAAGCGACGACGGACGAAGTGCAGAGAGGGACGATGTGCAGCGACGAGCGAGGTAAGCACGGACGAAGTGCAGAGAAGAAGGGAGGGACAGCCGGACAGACGAACTGAGCGAAGGAGGCCGGTCACTAGTCGGCGGTGGCTGTGAAGTTGAAGAGAAGAAGTTTGTGTTTGAATGTTACAGAGAAGCTGAAGCCAACAGACGAAGTGTGGGAAGTGGGCTGCCCCGCCCCGTTTAATAAATGGGTATCTAAATTCCCCACCCCCATTACGCGTGGGGGAAAAATCCTCCCCCCATACCCATCTCGTCACGGGTATTACCCGCGGATATGGGTAAAATTGAGATCCCTAAATGTATGCACAATGTGTGTTGTTGAAGAAGAGCATAATTAGATTAATAATAATAAAAAAAGAAGAGCATAATTAATTAAGTGGTTTTAACTTATAAAGAATGATAAGCCATTGAAAATGGTCTAATAATAAAGAGTTTAAATAGTTTGTATAAGATTTTAAATACAAAACTTATTAGTATAGGAAGAAAAATTATAAACAATGATAAAACAAACAAACAAAAGGCTTTTTGTTGGGGAAGAATGGAAAATCGAAGGGCTTGTTTGATAACTATTTTATAAAACAGTTTTTGATTTTTAAAAACAAAAAATTGAAAACAACTTTGAGATGTTTTCCGCGTTATTGTTCTGAGAAACATGAAAATAGGTGGTGGCAATTTTGTAGTTTCGTTGTTTTATTGTTTTGAAACACATCTCATCGTGATCGTGGTGCCATTCGTCCTAAGCTACTCTTTGCAAAGGTATCTCTCACTTTCACTTTCCCCTGTCCCCTATCCCCTATCCCCTTCCCATTCTCTCTTTCCCCTTTCCCCTTTCCCATTCTCTCTTTTCCCTTTCCCTTTTCCCTTTTCGCCGTCAGTCATCCCCTCCATCGTCGGTCTTCTCCCATTGCTTGTTGTCGGTCTCTTTTTCTTCTCTGCCATCGCCAGCCCCAGCCATCATGGGAGATGCAGCTTGGGATCTACCGTGTAAGCCACCATCATTTTCTCTTTTCCCTTCGTTCTCCGACGCCAACCCAAGCACCCTTTCCTTTTTCCATTTCAGATCGGCCGCCACCGCCATCGTTCCTTTCTTCCCTTCCTTCTCCTCCGTTGGCCCATCCACCTTTTCCTTTTTCCATTTTAGATCTGCCGCGATAGCCACCACACCATTCCTTTCTTCCCTTTTTTCTCCGCTGCCGGCCCCAGTCTCCCTTTCCTTTTTTCGATTGGCATCCGCCGTCCCCAGCCACCGTGTCTTTCTTTCTTCTTTGTTGGTCGTCATCCCCAATTTATTTTTTTGATTTGGATTGTGATTGTTTTTGGTTAGTGATGCTAAATTTGGGCTGTTTGCGTTTATAGTTGACATTAGCTGATTTGGTAATTTATTCTGGATTGGTTTGGACTGTGGTGGACTGATATTAGCTGATTTTGTAATTTGGTTTGGATTGGTGATTTGGTTTGAACTGTGCTAGACTGATATTAACTGATTTTGTAATTTGGTTTGGATTGGTGATTTGGTTTAGACTGTGCTGGACTGATATTAGCTGATTAGTAATTTGCTTTGGATTAGTAATTTAATTTGGATTATGTTGGATTGATGTTAGTTGGATTGGTAATTTGGTTTGGATCAATAATTTGGTTTGGACTGGTTTGGACTGTTGTTAGCTTATTTGATAATTTGGTTTAGCTAATTTGGTAATTTGATTTGGACTGTTTTGGGCTGTTTCTTGTTTATTGCTTATGATTAGCATGGTATTTTGTTTTTTTGGATTTAAACTTATTTTATAATTAGCATACTTTCATTTATCTTATAATTAGCATATTAAACAGTTGATGCCTTGGGTCAATTTAAGTTTAATTATACTAATGTTAGTAATATGCTAATTAAACTTGTGATTTTCTTATACATTTATTACTAAAGTTATTGGATATATTATTATCATTGTAGATGAAATATGACAAGAAAGAGATATCACTTTGGTCCCCATTGATGGTTAAAACTTATATAGACATTATAGTTGATGAGGTTAATAAAGGGAATATGAGAAACAATGTATTTTCACCTAAAATATGGCAAGCTATATTGCAAATACTGAATACAAGAACTAGATTGCATTTGACATGAAACAAATTAAGCAAAAGTTTAATAGGTTAAGGCAATAATATGGTAGCTTTTCTTACTTGCTCCAACAAACTGGATTTGGATGGGATGCAGAAACTAATATTATTACTACTACAGGAGAAGTTTGGTCAACCTATCTTTGGGTACACAATAAATAAAACTTAACATTTTTTTATTATGTATATTTATACATTTTTTAGATTTAGGATATATTATTTATTTATTTTTCTTATAGGCACACCTTAATGCTATACCATTTAAGAAGAAAGGTTTGGAACAATACAAATTGTTGGGAGTGATTTTCAACAAAAGTAGTGCAACTGGGGTGCTTCATCATTCATCCACTTAAAATCCACCTAACACAGATGATAAAAATGGGCTTGACAATGAATACTTATATGGTGGGATTTATGTAAATTTAGATGATGAGAAGGAGGATAAAGAGGATAGCCCAATGATAGAGAGAGTTACCTGCAGTGGTAAGAGGACAATTAAAGTTCAGGATCATACAGCAAAGAAAGAGTATAGGAACCTTCAAGTGGGAGATGCACTTCAAGCATGAATTGAGTCATCTAAATTAAAAGCAGATGCTTTTGTTGAGGCATCTAAATTGAAGGTTGAAGCTTCATTGACTAGAGTTGAAAGATATAGGGCTAAGAGTGTGGAAGCCACTAGTTTTGCTGTTACATCATCTGAATACACTATAGCTAAATGTGTAGCTGAACTTAATGAGATGGAAACTATCTTAGACGACTCTTACACGAAGGCAATGGACAAATTTAAAGATCCTGGTTATAGAGAGGCATTTTTAACCATGACCAAGGATAGGAAAAAGGCATGGATTGATAGACTTGTGTAACTATTTTGTGTTGTATGGTGCTCTTGGATTAAATGAATCAAGTTATGCCCTTCTGTTTAAACTAGTTATTATGTATGACTTGTGTTGTTGGTTTGTAATTTGGTTTACTTTGTTATTTGGGACAAAATGTAATAGCTAAGACTATTTTATTTGTGTAACTTTTGTTGTTGGTTTGTATTTTTGCTTGCTTTATTATCTGTGACAAGATGTAATAGCTAAGACTATATATTTAAATGCATATTATATTTGATGGCAGGTTTTATTGTGATCAAAATAAATAATTATCATTCACCCAGTGATAGTATCTCAACAGATACTTTTGAAAGGTCTTCATCTTCATCTGACTCTAGTGATGATAATTTTGAGTTTGTTGAATTATTGATACTTAATCTCATTACTGATTATGAGTATAAATTTTATAACAAAGTTCCTATTAGAATATCTGCACTACGTGGTCAAGAATTTATTAGTGAGCTTTTGAAGGAATCTGGAATAGTTTGCTATGAATTATTCCGTATGGAAAAAGCATGTTATATTAATTTGTGCAATGAACTGAGGAGCAAGAATTATCTAGAAGATTCGAGAGAAGTGTTTTTAGAAGAGCAAGTGGTAATGTTTTTATTTATCATAGGGCATAATGTGTGTCATAGAGTAGTAGCAAATCAATTTCAACATTCTACTCAAACTGTTTCTCACTACTTCAAGAATGTTTTAAGAGCAATTTATTACTTAGATAAAGAAATCATAAAACAGGATTCCATAGAACTACCTGATCGTATAAAAAATAATCTAAAATATTACCCATGGTTCAAGGTTAGTCCTTTTTATCACCTATTTTGTGTTATATGGTATATTGTGTTATTTTCTTTTGTCAAATTGATATGTTTCTATCATATGTTTGTATCAGAATCGTATAGGAGCAATTGATGGAACACATACAAGTGCATGGGTTCCAACTGATAAGCAGATATCATGTAGAAGTAGAAAATCAGCCATTACACAAAATGTTATGTGCATATATGACTTTAATATGCTACTCACATATGTGTGTATTTAGGGTGGGAAGGTAGTGCTCATGATTCAAAAGTTTTTTTGGATGCGCTTATTAATCAAAATGTAAACTTTCCTTAGCCTCCTGAAAGTAATATATCTTTATCTAATAGAATAACTATTCATTAGTTATGTGTTAAGCTTGTTTATTGATTATTATGTAATAATGTTGTTAATTTACATTCTTGCCAAAGTTAATGCTTGCTCATTGATTTAGGTTTATTTTATTTGGTAGATTCTGGTTACCCACGTACTTGAGACTTTCTTCCACCTTATAGAGGTGAACAATATCATGTATAAGAATTTCATGGTCAAGGTAGATAAGCTAGAACTACTAAGGAATTGTTTAATCTTAGGCACTTATCTTTAAGGATGACAATTGAGCGTTGTTCTGGATTACTGAAAGCAAGATTCCGTATTTTAAAGCTAATGCCACCATACAAGCCTTCTAGGCAACATCTTATTGTTGTAGCTTGTTGTGCAATTCATAATTATGTGCGTAGATGGGAAATGCGTGATAGATTATTTAGAGGATGGGCGAATATGGATCCTTCTGAAATTGAAACTCAGAATAGCAACACAAATTTGGAGTTGAATTTCAATAATGACAATACTACAAGATTAACTGAAGAAGCTACAAGGGAAAGGTATCGTGACCAAATTGCAAATTGGATGTGGCAACAAGAATATTATATATAATATATAAATAGATTTGTGAATATAAAAATGTATCAAGTTGTATTAAGATATTTGTTAAGACTTTATGATGATATTATGTACCAAATTTATTATTATATTAAATTATGCTATTATATGTTTGCTACTTTTAAAAATCATTTGTCAAACAAGTTTTTGTTTTATTGCTTTTAAAACTTGTTTTTAAAAACTAGTTATCAAACGGATTTTTTTGTTCTTTTATTTTATAAAATTGAACTTAAACTTGTTTTTAAAACAGTTTTACAAAACTAAAAAACAAAAATACTTTCGAACAAGCCAAAACACTCCGACGCATTTGGCGACTATCCTACGGCATGAGGCGCACAGGCACAGTCTCTTGCATTGCAGTGTGGGACGATGACAATGGGGCATCCTTTTCTAGGCATTGTTATTGTTTTATAATGTGTTTGATTCTACTTTTATAGAATTGATTCTAGATATAATTAATTTTATTGAAATTGATTTAATTAAAATTAATTTTGCGGTAAAGTGATTTATATTTGATAGTTTCTCTAAAAGTAATTCTGACAGAAAGTAAAAGATTTTTACTTCTCCCAGAATTAATTTAGAGGTAAGAATTGATTTTAATTTCTATAAATCAAACAATATTAAAAATTGGCAAAATCAATTTTGGGGGTTAAAGTCAATTTTAACCCCTCCAAACACAAATCCAAAGAGGCTATTAGTATCAGTAAGTTTCGGAATAAAAGGGAGAAGGGTAAACTTATAAGGTTGATTCTAACCTGGTCCTCGAATAGTTATGGACCAGGTTGGTTTAGGTGATTTAATAGTAGATGAAAGGAGTGTATTGATGCACCCTTTTTATATGATATATTGTAGTCTTTTTTAGGATCACACAAATAAAAATTAATCAAGTTCAAAAGTGACTAAATTTTTATTTCTGTAACACTTAAAAATACCAAATTTTATCTGTGTGATATCTAAAAACTTTCAATTAATTTCAGGATCTCATAGAAAGTGATCAGATTTTATCTGCATAATATTTTTTGAATTTCAGAAATGACCAGATTTTCATTTCTGTAACACTAAAAAAAATCAAATTTTATTTATGTGATACCTAAAAATTTACAGTTAATTTCAAGATCTCACAGAAAAATTTGATAATTTCCAAAATATATTTAATCTTTTTTTTAATTTGACTAAATAAAAAAAATTACAATACACTATATAAAAAAGGTATATGAATACACCCTTTTGATTAATCATTAGATTTTTAAGACCAACTTGGTCCTTCTTAAAACTGTTCAGGTTAGAAACATCCAACTTATAAAATGAAAACTGAATCTTAAGCTTATGAAAGAAATTGTGATAAGTCATTTTCTTAAAATAGCTTTTGAAAATATATGATGATTAAGATATGACTGACATATTTATTGTCATATAGCATGTGTTTGGAAAAATTGTGAAATTAAAATTATTTTAACAATTACTTATTTGTATAATCACTTTTTTATATAATTGATCATATAAGAATTAATTTATATTTAGATACTTCAACTAAAAAGTGGTTTTAAGATAATCTGTTTTATTTGGATTATCTGAAAAAATTTGCTTTTGTGCGGTAAAATTACTAAAAAAAGTATAAAATAATTATTTATATTATATAATATTTGATACATAGGATCAATTTGATAAAATCATAATAATTCTAAAATAATCATCATTTGATTATAATCATAAGCTCTAAAAAATTACTTATACTTATAAGTTATTTTTTAACTTAAAATTATCAATTTTTAATTATAATTTTATTTCATAAAGTTACCCTAATAAGATTATTTCTTGGAAAACAACTTTTTTGAGAGAAAATAGCTGTTTTAGTGGGTTTCCAAACATGCACATAGTATGTTTATTTCAATACTATAATTTATGTAAAATGTAATTTTAAACTTGATTATAATTTTTTGTAATCATCTTAGTTTAATAACATAAGAGCGTGTCTATTTTCTTCAGTCTTGGTACAGCAGCTGACGTTAATCTAAGAATATGATCAACTATTACAATTTATAATAGAGCAATAATATATTTTCTAAAATATTCTCCTAATTTCTAAATAAAAATAATATTTTTTTAAATAATAAATATATTTACAAAATATTCAATTTTTTTATGTTTAATAGTTAAAAATTATTAAAAAGTATTTTACAAAAATTTAACATTACCCATCATAATATTACATGTATAATTCCCGGTTCATGTAAATACAAATACAACTATGAATCTATCGATAAACAGTCAATAGGTAAACTCGAGTTTCCAAATTCCACATGTTGTTTCAGTCTTTTCAACCTTGGTAAGCTTGACAGACAAATTGCAATTTTCAATCAAAGTTTGTGCAAGGCCGCAGTAATAATAATCTCTTTTCATTGCAAAAACAAACTATAGTTAAAATCTCAAGCATGTTTACAGTTAAAATCTGCCTGTGATGCATCATCACATTGACTCCTAACTAATTGAGATATAGCAATGAGCACTCGAGCAGTGGCTAAATGATTTGATTTACATAAAATCTGTGCTTCATGACGAAGCGAAAAATGAAAAGGAGAAGAGTTAAGACGTGTCTTTCATGGGGACAAGGGGGGGTCTCAACTCTCAACATGTCTCAGTCATTAAAATACATATATAAATTGACGGAGAAAAAATTACCAAAAATAGGAGTAAAAGTAATAAGTGTTTGTTTTATATTTTTATATAGATTCAATTTTGATATATTATTGCTATAATTTCTTTACAAAGTTATTTAATTATATTTAATTGTATCATTAAAATTATTTGATTCTTATTATAATTATCACAAAAGTTAAAATAAGATATAATTAATTGATAGTATAATATATTTTATACAGATAGTATCTTAAAATTAATATTTTTTAATTGCATATTGTTTTTAAATTTTTTATAGAAATTCAATTATCTTATTTAATTTTATCTTTATTTTTCTCATTAATTGTTTAATTTTTAAAAAATTTTAATATTTAGCCATGTTATTTTATTCTCTATCTTGTCACTTTTTTGCCCCGTTTCCTTACCAAATATTTTGTCACTTTTTTCAATCTATTTTCATTGTTAATTAAATTAAACGGTAATTATAATTTTTAAGTTATTTTTTATAAAAAAATTAGAAAGTGTTAAATTACTTTCTTAATTTTAATATTATTTTTTAAAGGACACCAACAAGTAAATAGAAAAGGTATTGTTTAAAGATTTTTGTCAACAAATAATTCAAAAACGCTTAGGGTGCATTTGTTTTATTTTTTTGACAAAAAATAATTTTTTATTTTTAAAAAAGATTATATTTCACAAAAATTATTGATTTCAATTTTTATTTAAATGTTAATTTTTTTTAACTTTTGAATAGAAATTAAAATGAATAGTTTCTATAAAATTAATTTTTTAGTTAAAAATTATTTTTTTATCAAAATAACTTAAACCAAATACACCCTTATTAAGAATTAAAAAAATGATTATACGAAAGTTTGAGTTTGTAAAAATATTTAATACTTTAAAATTCTAAAAGCTTAATTATTTTTATAATTATTAATAAATAATGAAAATATAAATTTTAAAATTTTTTAAAAGCAATTGAAACTTTCTTCTTTAAGGAATTTAAATGTTCTATGAGGAGTAATAAATATTATTTTAATTTTTCTAACCAATTAAAATAAAAAGGAAAAAAATTTGCAATTTTTGGATACATCGAGTGTAGTAAAAGAGTAGTGATAGGCGACACATTTTTTACGACACCATACACGATATATACAGAAAAAGCGAGCAAAATAATAAAAATGCTAGAATAATGAGTCCCACACGATTATTGTTATTTTTATTCAATTTTTTTTCATAAAATTACTAGCATATTATTGAAAAATATTGGTAAATTTTTTATATATATACAAAATACAAAATTTACCAATATTTTTTAATAATACGCTGGTAAGTTTGTAAGTTTTGGATATATATATATATATATATATATATATATATATATATATATAACAAAATACAAAATTTATCAGTATTTTAAATAATATGCTGGTAAATTTTGCATGTATATATGCAAACTTACCAATGTATTATTCAGTACACTAGTAAATTTTGCATATGCATGTATATATGCAAAATTTACTAGCGTATTATTCAATATACTAGTAAATTTTGCATAAATTTATTAGCATTTTGAACAATACGCTAGCAAGTTTTGCATGTATATATGCAAAACTTACCATTACCAACATTTTAAACAATACATCAGAAAGTTTTTGGATAAAAAAAAACTGAACAAAAGTAATAATAATTATATATAATCTATTATCCAAATATTTTTGTTATTTTACTTATTTTTTTCATATGTATTGTGAATTATATTGCTAAAGATACATCCCCTAAATATTTTTGGTAGTAAAAACTTGAAAGAAACTTACTTTTTCAATTAATTATTTTTTATCAATTTTCTCACTAGTAAAAACCCCATGTTACTTTTAATCCTGAACAACAAAATCCATATTTATAACCCAAAAAAAATCAAATAAATGCAGAAGAGCACAAGCAGCTGAAGCTCTGAAAGCCCGCAAACGGTAACCATCCCCCCCCCCCCCCCCTCTCTCTTCTCCTTCCCCCTCTCTCTCTCTGTGTCTATAAATCCTCAATGCAGAAAAGGCAGCAGCGTCATCATCTTTGCCATTAAAGAAGAAGAAAAGAGGGAAAAACCCACAAAACACACACAAAAGAAAAAATGTGGGGTTGCGTTTCCGTGTTGTTGGCCTTAGCCGCCGTGGTGGCGGTGGTGCCGGCGACGGTGGTGCTGCCGGGGAGTTATCTTTCCCTGGAACGCGCCATTCCTCTGAGCCATCGCGTTGAGCTGGAGGCGCTGAGAGCTCGCGACAGAGCACGCCACGCTCGAATCTTGCAGCAAGGCGCTGTTGGCGGCGTCGTCGACTTCTCAGTCCAAGGAACCTCCGATCCTTACTTCGCTGGGTACGGGTAATTTCTTACCATCTCAGAAACTTCCCTTCTTTTTCCTCATTTCGATTGCGCATTTATTGCTCTCTTTCACACTGTTTATTCTTTCGTTGTCTTCCATTTCTGTTCAGCATTTATTGCTTATATTACTTGTTTAGTTGTTTTTCTAGGTATTTATATTTATGTTGTATTCATTTTTTTTTTTTGTCTGATTGCTCAATTGCCAGTGTCTGAATGAAGAAGAAGAAGAAGAGAGAGTATTTAAAGTTTTTTGTATTGTTTTTAAAATGTTATTTACAACTAAGAAGTACCATATTTATGGTTAATCTTGGCTTTCTTGTTCAGGTTGTATTTCACCAAAGTGAAGATAGGTTCTCCTCCTAGGGAATTTAACGTCCAGATTGATACTGGAAGTGACATCTTGTGGGTTACTTGCAATACTTGCAGTAATTGTCCACAGTCTAGTGGGCTGGGGGTGAGAATTTGAATCATTTGATGCTTTTGCTTGTGATCTTTTGTATTTGTGGCAAATAAAGAGACATTTCGGAGTGTAATCATTTGCTCTTGTTGTATGTTGTGTGATGCTCTCTACAGATTCAGCTCAATTTCTTTGACGCGACCAGCTCATCCACTGCTGCACTGGTTTCGTGCTCGGACCCGATATGCACTCACGCGGTTCAAACTGCGACCAGTGAATGCTCCTCTCAGGTTAACCAGTGCAGCTACACCTTTCAGTATGGAGATGGAAGTGGAACATCCGGTTATTATGTTTCTGATGCGATGTATTTTGACATGATCGTGGGACAGTCTGTGCTTTCTAACTCATCATCTACCATCGTTTTCGGGTGAGTCCTTATGCCTCTATGGATATGGTGTGTGCACTCACTGTGGGGTTGGGAACATATAAAGAGCAAAGCTGGATGAGAGAGTCAGAGGAGCCTAGCTTTTTGGATGAAGACTATATTTTGAGTGTCATAAATAGCAAATCTTGTTATATAATAATATTATGGATAAAACTAACAGAAATGGCATACGCATGGTAGCAAATTGTCAATAAGTGCATTTTTGAAAAAAAAAGGGGGAAAAGGTAAATAAATGGGGTTTGTTTATCTTTAGGTGTTTTTACAGTTATCTATTGCTACTGTTTTGATAGTTTGCTTCTTCATTCCCATGTTTATGAATTATGCTAATATTCATTTTGTTTTTAAATGAACTTTTCTGGATGGTTTTTTGGGGAATAGGTGTAGCACCTTTCAGTCTGGAGATTTGACTAAGACAGAAAAAGCAGTTGATGGAATTTTTGGATTTGGCCCTGGTGCTCTGTCTGTTGTATCACAATTGTCATCGCGAGGAATGACACCCAAAGCTTTCTCTCATTGCTTAAAAGGAGATGGCAACGGAGGAGGCATACTAGTTCTTGGTGAGATTTTGGAGCCAAGTATTGTTTATAGTCCACTTGTCCCATCACAGTATGTTCTCTCTTCTGGACTTCTTTCCTAGTTTCCTTTCCCCAGTTGGTGGACAATCTTTCCCCTAATATTGTTTCAAATTGATATTATGGGAAAGTATAAGTTCTTTTCATTTCTGCAAGAAATCTATTTGCATTACTATCAAAGATTAATTACTCGTTTAGTAATTATGAAATAATCACTCTGGAATTTAGTATAATAATACACTGGTGTGGGTGACAGGAAATGGAAAATCAGCACTGCTGTTTGACATCGTACAACTTGAAAGTTAAATAGTTAATCATCAATTCGTACCTGTAGCTTACATAAAGTTTCCTTTTTTTTTTTTTGTGGAATATATCAATGTTTGGATTATTAAAAATCTGTCATCTTTTGGCCTCAATTGAAACTTTGTGAACTTCAACTTCTGTTTCATTGTATTTAGCCAACCATGTTGATTTTGGGTAGTATTGTTGGTATTAAGTAATGGGTCTGGATGTTTATATATTTGGGTTCTTGCCTCTTGTGGAGAAGAATTTTCTCTTGGTTTCTCAAGATGATATTGTTACGAAGAAGTCAAGCCCTCTCCTATCCCACACCCTGGTTTATTTTCATGTTTTTCTCTATCTTGGACACAGTTACATGCCACATACCCTTGGTAAATGAGTGTGAATCAACTTGGAAGTGGTAAACCATTCTTCAAATTTGAAGTTTAAAAACCCTGAACTCAACAAAATGTCCTTTTTTTTTGTTGTAGTAAGTATCTTAAACTGAATTTAAATGAAAATATAAAGTTCATTTGTTTTAATTTAATGAAATGAGTTTTTGAATTGAATATAAAAGGTGATATTGCTATGAGAATTGGTTTCTTAAAATGCTTTTCATGCCATTATTCCTGTTGTCAAATAACTTGCAGATCTATATGAGATATTGCAGTGTAGTTGGTTAATTCCTTGATCAAATTTCAGGCCCCATTACAACTTAAATCTTGAGAGTATTGCTGTCAGTGGACAACCCCTCCCAATTGATCCAGCTGCATTTGCGACATCTAACAATCGAGGAACTATAGTTGACTCTGGTACAACATTGGCATACCTTGTTCAAGAAGCTTATGATCCTTTTGTCAATGCTGTAAGTTATCTTTTTCCTCTCCTGAAATTTTGAAACTCTACACTATGTTGTTGTTGAGTTCTGTGATTTTATTGCATTCTCCAAAAGAATTCTTTAAGCAAATAAAGTCTGATGTGCCCCTCTACACTCTTACTTACTATAATGATTGTTTCCAAGTAATAGTAAAGGCTTTACTGTCTCAACCCAAAAGGTCAGGCTGATAGTTTGTAGTTGTCATTTTAAATATTTTCCAGTCAACTGAATGCTTAATGCCCATGGTTTAAGATCTATATAAGTCTTCTGTAAGGTTGGACTATTTACACGCCCATTAATCTATTTACAAAATATCTTGATTCCAGATACATGGATATATGTGATTAACTGCAAAGACTACTAAAGGTTCTAGTTATCAAATAGAATTTGGACTGCTATGTCAACCAATATCCCAATGTTGCAGTATGAATTGGGCGCTGAAGTATGAAAAATTATTGTCACAAATTTTTTTTCCCCAAAAGGGTGTGTTGAAGAGAGGCAAACGAGATTCTTCCTTTGGCTTATTTATCTTGTATTCTTTGAAGTGATACTGATGCAACCTTTATTTTAAGAAATGGTATACGATGCAATAATGTCGAATATCTAAATGAACGTGCAGATAACTACCGCTGTGTCACAGTTTGCCAGACCCATTATTTCTAAAGGAAACCAGTGTTATCTCGTCCCAACCAGGTTAATTATTTTCAAACTCAATATTGTAATAAAGATCTTTAAATTCCCTTTAATCACAAAAAATAGAGTTTGTCCTATTCAGATTTGTCGGGATCTCTCATCTGAATTTATGCTAATTCAGCTTAGGTGATATATTTCCTCCAGTCAGTTTAAACTTTATGGGTGGAGCATCCATGGTTTTAAAACCAGAACAATACCTTATGCATTATGGTTTCCTTGTAAGTATTTCTTTTCTCTGTGGTCTCATTCTTGCATCTTTTTTCTTGCGTAGGTGGAATAACTCTTCCGAGTTGTACCCCACTGACAATACTTTGATCATCTGATGTGCCACTTTGCTCTTACAGGATGGTGCTGCAATGTGGTGCATTGGTTTCCAGAAAGTGCAGCAGGGATTAACAATTTTAGGAGGTGAGACCCTCGAATAAAATCTGCAAGGAGTTCAAAGAATGCTTTCTCTCTCTTGATTCTGAAATGGTCACTTTAGTAAATAGCACAAATAGTCTTGAATAGCATGCCTTCTGCCTGCGGCTGTGCACAGTCATTTCATTGTATTTTCTTCTTGTTGGTAGAACTGGACATGGGAAAACTGAAAACACCTCGTAGGCTAAATCCTCTCGTTATCTTCATTCAGAGTGATTTAATTTGATTTGGCATTTTCATGTTTATTTCGTGTCAGTTATGCATTGCATTGATCAGGTCAGCAATTGTACTAGCCCCTATATTTAGTATTGAGTTTATCAACTGAGTTGTTTCGATCTTTTGCAGATCTTGTGCTGAAAGATAAGATTTTTGTATACGACTTAGCTAATCAACGAATTGGATGGACCAATTATGATTGTAAGTTCATCAAAGGAACTCTTCCTCCTTTCCCGCATATCTGGTCCCCTACTTTGTCTTAACTCTAAATTGGTGCTCAGGTTCCTTATCTGTAAATGTCTCCGTGACTACAAGCAAGAGCAAGGATGAGTACATCAATGCAGGGCAGTTGAGTGTGAGCTGCTCCCATGTAGGCATTGTGTACAAGTTGCCATCTGTAAGCATTGCCGTTCTCCTTATGCACATAATAGTTTTGATGTCGTCTCCATTTTTGTGATTCACATCCAAGATTGAAAAGCTCAATCTTTGAAACTCGCTGGATTTGGCCGATGTTTTGCTCATTATCGGCAATCCTATGATATTTAGACCGGGATTGGTAGCTGTTTCTGCTCTGTATTTAAAGTCATTGGCATCTTCCCATTAGTATGAAGAAAATGCAATGTGGATCGGATCTCATTGTAAAGGGATTCTGTTGTAGAGAACTGGCAGATTTGTATATTAGGATCTTTGTAATAGTAGATGAAATTGTACTATTTATAAAGGTGCTCTTATCGCAGAAAACAGTTCAGTTGTGACTTGTGAGTAGTGATTTTCAGTAGAGTGTATAGGAATGTATCATGGAATTGTAATTGTATGTTCTTTTCTGGGTACAAAAAAAGATTAAAGAAAGCCTAAACAGTAGTATTTCTTTAAATATAAGGATAATTCTCTTTATTTATTATTCTTTAGTGAGACTATTGAATTTTGAGAATTCTAAAGTTTTTTTTTGTTTTTTGGCTATATTTTTCTAAACACCTCCATAATCATTCACCTAATACTTAATGAAGTAAGTATTAAATGAAAATTAAATGTATTTAATATCTTGGACATATATATATATATATATATATATATATTCAATACTTTGTTTGTTGATTAAAAGGATTCTTTGGAGGATTTTTTTCCGTACTTGCTCATACATCCTCTGTTTCTGTTAAATTCAAGATTTTTTGCTGCGAGCGAGAAACTTTTTAGAACTACTCGTTACTTTAGATCAATACATGTCTCTTCTATTGTGAGACATATAGCACTTTATTAGCTTTGTTTTACTTTTATATTTTTAAATACTTTTTTAACTTTTATTGTAATTTCTCAATTTACTTTTCTTGTATACTATTGCAACTTACCTCGATTTTCCATGACTCAGTGGGAGGGATGTGGTACAACATTTTCAATTTAGGTTTTTTTTTTTTGGTGGTATAAAACCAAAGATTGGAAAGAACAATTTTGTATGATATTGTCTATTATAATAACTTGTGATCTGCCGTATTGTATCTTTTTCAAAATATTGGTCTGAAACTGTATGTTGTTGTGTGTGTAGGATGTTTTGATATTTTAATTACTCCTAATTAAAATTTGAGATTATTTTTATAAATATTAAGGTATTTTTATAAACATCTTTACGAGATTAATCTGTTCAACAGTATTATAATTAAAAGTTGAAATTATTACACATAATCTTGGATATATTTCTATTTGTTAGTAGTAGTAATTAACTATCCATGTGATGTATGAAATAATTTAGAAAATATATAATAATATTAGTAATTTACTTTTTATTATATTAATTTAAATATTTCCTCTTACATATAGATTCATAATGTGACTTGTGATAAAAATATAAAATAATATTTTTTATTAAATCTGTAAATTTGACATTTTATAAATCAAATATAAAAGATAATTAATGTTGATTCACTATCAATATAATGTTTTTTTACATTATCATGTAATTATGTGTTGTGATGTTATTGAAAATGTTTGACTCTTATAATAACAATCTCAAAAATCATACAAAATATAATAATATATAATTAGATGAGTGAGTTAATAACTTTATACTAATAAATTATTAATTAAACTCAAAAGATAATTAGCTTCTATTATTAAAACAATAATAAAAAGAATTATTAGTATTGTAACTCATTGCATAGTAATATGCCATTGTGATATTTTATCGTTAGATTTTTTAATTTAAAATTTTATACATATTAACATGTTATCTTATCACATTACAATATATCCTTATAAGCTATAGAATTATTTTTTATGCTTGTCAAAATCTTATTATATTTATATAATATTTTGATATTTGAACATATATTATTATATTTACATTATTATTATGATTAAAACTAACCAAAAAATACTTTTAAAATAAAATATTCACAATAAACATTCACAAACTTTTAAAAAATGACATATGTTCTTTTAGAATTTCATAAATAGACTTTTTCTTTTATAATATTATATTATATATGTAGATATTTTGGAGATATAGCTTAGGTGATATGCGAAGATTATTTTATAGTAAATGTTAATAAAATTGATATATTTGATATTTTAAATTATGTATACTAACAAAATTTATTAAATTCATCAAACAAAATTGATTAATTTTTTTTATTTGCAGAGATTTTTTTTTATAGATGAGTGTTTTCAGAAATACTAACAAAATTAACAGATTTGAGATTTTAAATTATAAAAATTAATAAAATTGATCAAATTTTGATAACAAAACTGATTAAATTATTTTAAATAATTTTATTGCTTGGCATTATCTCACAACAAAAGGTCATTATTATAGACTACCGTGCTATAACATATATTTTCAGAATTTTGTTAATTAATTTTATATGCATTATGTAGATTCTTTTATATAAAATATATTAAAGTTTTCTAATATTAAAAGTATGTGAATAGACAAAAATATTTAAATCATTACAACTAATTTCTAAATTAACTATACATGAGCTAATGGAATTCTTTTACTCAATAGGATGGAAAAAAAAAAAAGCTAAGTAATGGCCCTGCAGAGCACGGGCTACCAACTAGTTCTGTATAAAATAAGAAAGAACGCGAAGAAAATAGACTAAACACAACATAATGCTCAAAACATTGAGTAAATAGGTTATGAGTTTAATTGGGATGTGTAAAATATTTTTATATTATTATCTAATTAAAACTTTCTATTTGTATGATCATTTAAGTAGTAGATGATTATTTTAAAAATTTTTACTGACATAAAACATATAATTAATAACAGTGTATTCAAATTAAATCTATAGAATCTTACGTGTCTTATATCATAAATGATTTTTTGTGGAAGATTTGTGTGGCTAGAATAGTGTTTGTATATATGGGAGAGGGTTGGAAGCGAAGGGAGAAAAAGACGGGAGGGACTGAAAGGGATTAAGGGGGGTGTCCGGTGGCGTCGCCTCAGCTTCAAACTTCGAAGCTGTGTGTGTGTGTGTGAGAGAGAGAGAGAGAGAGAGAGGGAATTCAAACGCGCGCGCTGCATTTACTTTTGCGTTTGCGATTGCGAAGCGTTTTTGTTTCGGTGCCTGCCCCCCCTGCCTGCATGTTTGAAGCAGTCTTCCTCCTCATTCCTCAACGCTCATGTCCGTTTCTTTCTCTCTCTCTAAATTATGTGCTTATTCGCCTTTTCCTACGCGCCATTCCCGCATCTCGATCATCATCAACTTTCTTTTTATATGAAGATGTAAAGATATATACCTAAAAAAAAAAAGAGATATATATTGAGATGATATTATTCCTAATCTATGCCTACGTTTTTAAAAGAGTTTTATATTATTAATTAATTATATACTTTTATTTATAAAATTTTTAAGATAATAAATAGTTAAGTTAAATATTTATACTAATATATTAATATATAATTTGATATTTATATAAAAAAATTTTATATTAATAATACAGTAAAATTAAATCTACACATATATTAAGTAAGTCCTTTATAAGAGTTTAATTTTTATGTATTAATAATATAAGAAACTTTTGTATTATTATCTAATTAAATCTTTTTATTTATATGGCCATTGAAGTTATGAATTTGAGAAATTGAGAATTAACCATATTTGTTGATATAATTGTATATGTTTGGTTGATTGCATATAATTTTTTTTATTTTTTAAGTACATCAAAATTAAATTTATTTTATTATTATGAATAGAACAAGCAAAAAAAAAAAAAAAACTTTAAAGCGAACATTAATTATCATTACCATAAGTGAGTGCGATTGCATAGGAATAAAATATTTTTAGTTAAAAAAAAAAAATATATTGCCCTTTTGATCTTGCATTCCCTTGCCTCTATAGTTGTACGTGGAAGTGTGTTTCCATTTTTGTTAATAAGATATCAAAAGGGCCATAATGTGATTGTTTTTCCTAATAGAGATATTGAATTTTGGAATTGCTAATAAACACTCAAACACTACAACATTCTGGTTTTTAATAGGAAAAACTTTTTTGTTTGGTTCATTTAATTTAAATAATCATTAATTTAAATAATAATATTATATTCATCAATGTTGGAATAAGCTTGGTATTTTAAGATTAAAATTTTATATTTTTTCCCTCAATTATTTTTTGGTATCTAACCCATGTTTTGTTAGTATACATCACTATTATTAAGAATTCAATAGACCTAATTAGTGCTGCTCGAGTTGGTAAAGCTCTTGTACTTACTTTTTTATATATAATATTCGAAATTAATATCTTCTTTAAAGTAATAAGTGTTGAATTTCTTTTTATGTAATCAAAAAATTTAGATTGAGTGAAAAACTTATTATAATAGGAGGTCAAGATAATACCTCCAACTTATTGAATATCTATGGAAACATATATAAATTACTTATCAATAAAAGAACTCAAAAAATAAATCAAAATTATAGCAATGTATAAATAGAAGGTGAACTAGTTGAGTCAACTCTTATTGATAATACTAAATCACTTGAATAGAGAGGTTTAACCCATATTTTAAATATACTAAGTAAATAAGATTAACTTTGAAAATTTTAATTTATTATTTGAGCTAAAGAGACGGGACTTGAACAAAGTAGTCATTGAGATCTATCAATATCCAAAAATCAACATAGAAGCCTATGAGCCAAGCCCGTGGCACCATCACCATAATCCATTTATCATGTCCATAATCCAAAATCCCTGCCTGCGATAGACAATTGGTTGACGAGCCGCGACTTTCCATTAAATACAAATAAATCACAAAAACTTCCAAAAGTCAAATCCGAAAAAAAGGAATACTCTATGTGCCCAAGAACCGCCCCGTGTATCCACGCTCCCCTACGGCGCGTGCGGGTGAGGCCCGTGCATAACACTGAACGGCCATGCATGCCGACTCCCTCATACACTCTCACACGCACCACCCCTTCTCTCTCTCCCCCCTTTGTCCATATCACACACTTTCTTCGCTCTCTGTCTCTGTCTCTCTCTTCTCTCACTCAATCAATTTTCCACCTTCTCTCATTTTTTCTCTCCAAATCAATTCGCAAAGCGTTTTCTTTTTCTCTCCGACTAACGAAGATTCCTTTTCGAGAACGATAAGCATTAGGTGTTGTTTGTTTGTTTGCGATTGATTGATCAATGGCTGTTTCTCCGGCGGTGGCCGCACCTACGGCGTCTCTTTACGTCGGCGACCTCCACCCCGACGTCTCCGACGGACGGCTGTCGGAGGCATTCTCGGAGTTCCAGAGCCTCGCATCCGTTCGCGTTTGCAGGGACTCCTCCACCGGCAGGTCACTCTGTTATGGCTACGTTAACTTCGTTTCTCCACAAGACGGTATAAAATGATTCTTTACGTTTCTTTGTGTTTTCTTGATGCCATTTTCGATGATTCTTTAGGCTTCTGAAGATATCATTCATTAATCAAATAACGGAAAATGATGAAGCTAGCTTACACTTGATTTTCTTGCTTACTGTATCATTAGATTCCTGTTTTCTTTGATAGCCATCAAGATATAATGAAAGAATTCATAGTTTTCTTGCTCATTTCTGTTGTTATTTGATCAAGATTTTCAGACCAAATTATATAAGATTGTAATCTTAAAAAGATAAGCTTAAAAAGATAGAGATAAATGTATTGATTGAGATCTGAGTGTGTTTGCGCTGTTGATGTTGTCTGCTATCTGTTTACCGTAATTCATTCTGTTTGGATTTTTAATCGAGTAGCAATTCGAGCAATCGAGCTGAAGAATCATTCTACACTGAATGGGAAAGTGATAAGGGTCATGTGGTCGCGTCGTGATCCTGATGCAAGGAAAAGTAACATAGGGAATGTGTTTGTTAAGGTATCTAAAGCTCTGCTTTGAGCATTTTGTTTGTTCGTTATTATTTTTTTGGGCTGGATTCTTATGGGGTGCTTCTGTTTACGTGGCAGAACTTGGCTGAATCAATTGACAATGCGGGATTGCAAGATTTATTTAAAAAATTTGGGAATATTTTGTCCTGCAAAGTTGTCATGTCCGACGATGGGAAGAGCAAAGGATATGGCTTTGTTCAATTCGAATCAGAGGAGCCTGCAAATGCTGCCATCGAGAAGCTGAATGGCTCTACTATTGGTGATAAGCAAATGTACGTGAAACTCTGCATTCTTTCTTAGTATGTTTGTAGTATATGTTTATGCTTTGAAGTCTATGTTTGTTGTGCTTACACTTTATTGCTGTATTCAATTTTGTACGATTCTTAATGAGGCTAATATCACACTGATCATAATTCTTGTCGCAGATATGTCGGGAAGTTTATCAAGAAAAGTGACCGTATTATGCCTGGCCCTGATGCTAGATATACAAATTTGTACATGAAGAATTTGGACCCAGATATTACAGAAGCACTTCTGCAGGAAAAGTTTTCCCCTTTTGGGAAAATTGTTAGCTTGGCTATTGCAAAGGACAACAATGGGATGTCAAAGGGTTTTGGCTTTGTGAACTATGAAAACCCAGATGATGCTAAAAAGGCGATGGAAGCAATGAACGGAACGCAATTTGGTAGTTTTATTTATCCTTTTCTGTTTAGTTTTCTACAGGAAAAAAACGAAATTTCTTGATGTTGATCCTGTATATTATCTGGTTCTGATTTGTCATAAACAGGTTCAAAGATTCTATATGTAGCGAGGGCACAAAAGAAGGCTGAACGCGAGCAGATCTTGCACAACCAGTTTGAGGAGAAACGTAAGGAACAAATCTTGAAATACAAGGTAATTTCGTTACCATTCTCCTAGATTTCACAAGCAAATTTCTTTTGAGTTGTCTTAGCATGTGTCATCATTTAACTTCCAGGGATCAAACGTTTATGTGAAGAACATCGATGACAATGTCAGTGATGACGAACTGCGAAATCATTTTAGTTTATGTGGCACAATAACTTCTGCAAAAGTTATGCGAGATGATAAAGGGATAAGCAAAGGGTTTGGTTTTGTCTGCTTCTCCACTCCAGAGGAGGCTAATAAAGCCGTGAACACTTTTCATGGTGAGTTATATTATTGATAGTATTGTAATGTGTCATGTATGCTTCATTTTTTATGTAGGTTTTCTTTCTAGCGGTTATATGAAATATGAATACAAATGCTTACCATTAGTTGCAATAGAAGAATGTAAGACTAGCATGTTATATTTATTGGATTACAGTTTGAGAAGTCAGATAAATTTTACACATTATTTTCCATATTTCATCATGTCCCTTATACATGAAATACTCTCTATCTATCATGCCCATGTTGCTTTATTTTTATTTTATGGGCTTTTGGCATTAAAAGATCTGAGGTCAATATTGAAAAGAATAAATTTTGCTAATTCTTCATCTTCTTCTTCTTCTTCTTCTTCCTTCTTTTATTCTAATATTCTATTCGGTTGATCATTTCTAACAAAAGACTAGTACAGCGGCTGCACGCTGTCCATTTCACCCTTTGCCACTGCAACTTTGACACTGCCATGTATAATTATAACTTTAAAGGGTTCCTTTGCATTGTTTGCTGAGCTCATGCAAAGTCCTTTTGAAGGATTTTATTTGTGAATTTTCTCATTCATTTTGTTTTTTTAAAGTTTTTTGGGATGGGGGTGGGGTGGGGAGCAGGGGAACTTTTGAGGGTTCCTTTATATACTCTCTTCTTGTGCTCTTTAGTTGATTCAAGAAAGTTGAATTATTCTTTAATAAACGGAATAGAATGTGTTCACCAAAACAATAAAAATAAAAATATTACTCTTAGCCATTGGGTTTATGATATGTGATGCAATCAATCCTTGACGTTAATGCCACTAGAGGATATCCATATATTGTCTTGGAATTGTTAGAGGACATGTATTAGTTAATAGTGTAGGTTCATATTACTCCTGAGAAGATTTATTTTTTTGGGAAAGCAGGGAGGGAAGGTGGCTAGGGTTTCTCTAACCAGCTCTGGATACCATGTTAGAGAAATTTAGGTGAAAAGAATGACTAGCTTAACAATGTTAGTCATCTTGTCTCTATATTTATACTGAAGAATAAAGCATGTATAGGAGTAGTATAAACACAGTCCACTAACACTATTAACTAATACATGTTCTCTGACAGGAATCAAGTTCTGATGTTGCAAATTTTCAAAGTTGCCTCTAGTTTTTTTTTTTTTTTTAATGAAGATTTTATAATGTTTGATTTTGATATAAATGACATTTCCATTTGGCACCATTGGGTCTGCAATGTCTTCATTGTTTTGATTATGTTTAATTTAAGTTGATGTTATATGCCACAGGATTCATGTTTCATCGGAAACCACTATATGTTGCTCTTGCTCAGAGGAAAGAGGACAGGCAAGCACAGTTGCAGCTCCAGTATGCACAGCAAATAGCAGGACTAGGTGGACCTTCAACTGCCATTATCCCTGGTGGATATCCTCCCTATTACTATGCAGCTACTGGTGTCGTTTCACATGTTCCTCCCCGGGCTGGGTTGATGTATCAACCTATGGCATTGAGGCCAGGATGGAGGGCTAATGGCTTTGCACCTGCTGCTAGGCCATTGCAACAATCACCGGTTACCCTTGTGAGTAACCTTTTGTTTAGTAACACAAGAAATGCTTGTATTTCAATCATATATTTTCATTTTTTTTTATAATGATATTTGGGAAACAAAAAAGGAATTTCTGAAAAATGTTTACCACTTATTTTAATTGGAAAAATTGGTCCTGTTTCAATGGCAGTATTAATAAGTGATAGTTATGTATATAATGCCTTTCATTCACAGGTTTCAAACAATACTAGGC
This sequence comes from Pterocarpus santalinus, assembly GCA_031439595.1. Taxonomy (NCBI): domain Eukaryota; kingdom Viridiplantae; phylum Streptophyta; class Magnoliopsida; order Fabales; family Fabaceae; genus Pterocarpus; species Pterocarpus santalinus. The sequence goes on from CM062532.1 coordinate 70,512,774, forward strand.
AGCATAGGCAAAACAGGGGCAGGATGAATGCCAATACGATTTCACAGGGAAATGCTCACTCTGGTACCCATATGCCACAAGCACAGCAGATTACTCAGTCAGTGGCCTCTTCGAAAGAGTCAAGTACTCAGCAGGTTTGTTTTTTCCTCCCTTATTCAGAGAACATGATTCCTAATATGTAGTAATATAAATGCTTTCGCACTGCACATTCTCTAAACAAATATCTGGTCTCATGTTGTGATAGCGCCACTATTTTTTATTGAACAACACTTTTAAGATGCTCTAAAAGTATTCAGAAAGTGAACTTGAAATCCGAAATAGTAAACAATTTGTTTTCTGGTTAATCTTCAATGTGAAACAATGAACATGGCTGGATGTTTCCAATCCTTTTCTATACATGTCTTTACTAGTCCAGATTTCTTAAGTTCAGTGATTTGCAGCGATCTGGACAGGCTAAGTATGTACCTAGCGGGCGCCAACGTGAAACAGAAAAAGGATCTGGATCGTCTTCTGGTTCCAACTCTGACGGAGGATCCCAGGGATCAGAAATGCTGCATAGCATGCTTGCTGCTGCTTCTCCTGAGCAGCAGAAACAGATACTCGGCGAACATATTTACACGCATGTCAAGAAACTCAAGGTATAACAAGGCACTATTCTCGCTTGGTTTTGGGATTTGAGATTAGGTTTAAAAATTCTTAAAATATATTTTCTATGCTATCTTGAGCAGCCTGCCCTAGCAGCGAAGATTACAGGGATGCTTTTGGAAATGGACAATGGAGAATTGCTGCTTCTCCTGGAATCATCAGAGTCTCTTTCTGCCAAGGTGGAAGAAGCCATGCAAGTGCTTAAGAACTCTAATACCAAAGTTTCTGGCCAGGATGTACTTCATTCAAAATACTTTACAGCTGAGGTTGCAGTGAACTGAAGACTTTAACCTGGAGACTATACTTGTTTGAAGCATAGACAATGAAGCGGTTGAAACATCCAGGAACGCGGAAATTCGATACGTGATTTTTGACATGCATGAACCTTACAGTTTTTTTCCACAGCATATTTCCTCATGAAAAACAACTTTTATGTTTACTTGCCTTAGGGTTGACAAGAATTGGTAGTGATGCTAAGATTCAGGAACAAATTTTTTTTTGGATTTGATTACGTGCATTTACTCTGATAAATTTTGGTTCAATATCTTTTATTCTACATTCGTATGCCTCCAACCGTACGACGCATTTTGGTATAGCACTTGCCTTTCGCGGCAAGCGATGTCGGGGCACTTTCTGGTATGTAAAAACACGTATTCACAATTTTTAATACTAAACTTTTTGTTGTGAATTTCATTCAGCAAATGTAACGGGGTTAAATAAAAGGATTTAATTTGATGCTAAGTTAGTCTCTTGGTATATACAATTTTCACATAAATATTCAATCATATATTATCATATTATTACAAGTATTTAATTTCTATAATAACTATTTTAAAAATTATATATATAATATTATATAATTGATTGATGGCAAAAAATAATTTATATTGATAAAGTATCAAAGCACTTTATATTGGACGATTTGTAGTGTGTTTGGTTTAAATTCTAAAATTAAATTCAAATTGTAATTTGGGCAAAAGTTAAACAAGCTTGTCCAAAGCATAGTTTGGGTTTACCAAAACCTAAACCAAAAATAGTATGAAGCTTTGATTGTGTTGTGTATAGTTGTGATAACCTGTAATTGCAGTAATGGTGTGTTTAACGACAATTATTATTATTATTATTATTATTATTATTATTATTATTATTTATTATTTTGGTTTATTGTAAATTGCAACAGGGACAAACAAAAATTCTGAAACATCTTTGTTTAAATAGATCAAGTTCTGTTTGGATAAACTTTTAAAAAGGAGATTTATTTTTCTCTAAACCTTTTTTAGTAAAATTTTATTTTTCAAAAAAAAATTATTTTGTATTTAGATAAATTATCTGAGAAATATTTATAAATATATTTAGATATAAAAGAATAAAAATACTTCTTTTATTGCCATATTACAAAAAAAAAAGACATTTAAAAAGAGGAAAGAGAATTAAGATTTGATAAGGAATAAGAAAAAAAATGATATATATTATAATTTTGAATAAAAATAAAAGATATTTTGAAAAGAAATTTTTTTAAAAAATTACTTCTACTTTTACTTTTTTTTTAAATATTGGGTATTCCTAATTAAAAAAATAGTAAATCAACTTTTTTTATTAGAATTATTTTTTTAAAAAAATTATCCAAACACATTTAAAAATTTATAAAAATACTTTAAAAGAAAGTTTTTTTTTTCTTGAAAAAAGTTCATCCAAACAGGCTGTACCTGAGAAAACTGGCCTAAACGAGCTCATATTGGTCTGCTTAATTTCGGGTGCAAGCTTAAACATAATAATGCAGCACAAGCAGAACTGGAGCCAGATGTGAATCATGAATCATTTTCACCAAAACCCATTACGGAGGATCAAGAAACTGAAGATGAGGCTTGATCATTTTCACCAGAACTGTTCCATGGTGATGAAAATGAGGAAGCTATTGACCCTGAAGAGGACAGGGCTATGCTGGTAATCTTCCAAAGCATGATTTTAATGGTGATCTCATGCTTAAGTGATGATTACATAGAATCTAACTTCACCATGTTGGTACATTTATAGAAGCGGAAACGTATGGCTGTATTAGAGGAGCAGCAAAGATGAATTCATGAAGCAATACAATGGCATCAAAGCCAGCTCCATCTGAAGATAATTTTGAGATGAAGGCCTTAATATTTTTTTATATGATCGTCAAAGCATATGTTAATGAATCAAGAAAATGTTTTCCTTATATGTGCATACTGAATCCATGCATGCTTCTTTGTCCGCACGTGTTTTTCTATTACTAGACATCAGCTAGTGGCCATGTTTAAGTAATAATTCAACCTATCTTTATCGTCTTCTATTTTAAAAAATTGGGAAATGGGTAGAAGAATATTCCCCTAAACAATATGTATTGAAAATAGTTTACTCTTTAATATTATTGATTATGGTGTTTGTGACATGTTTGACGTTCCAAAGAGGCAGACCGAGGCCTTGTTGGAAGATTATTTGAGATTTTTTTTTCCCCTTCCCTAGCTAAGAAGATTACGCAATTAAGCTCATGGGCACTAACTAACGGATCTAAAGAGAGATGATTACCAGTTGAAGGGGAATCCAAATTTATACACTTAAAGAATGCAAAGTTTTTAACGATTTTTTTATGAGTTAGGCCAACCCACTCGGGGAACTCTGTAGTGGCTCCTCGCTTTTGTGTGGACCTAGGGTGTTCCATAATCACTTGGCTAGAATTCATTATTGCCATTGCCAACACTAGGCAAGGTTTATGTGATGCCATAATTACTTATCCCCAATTAATAGAGGTTGTCTCATCAGGTTGGTTTTTTACTCATACATTGATATGACTTGATTTGGTTCTCAAGTCTTTTTTATTGCTGGATAATTTGTAAGCACATTTATAAATGTTTGATGGGTTTAAAGATATGTCTTGACTCTAAATTAGGGCAAGCATTTCCCTTAATTTAAATTTTTTTCTACCAAAAAAAATGTTACTTATCCCCCATTGTGAAGATGGAAAGATTAGTGAGAATTATGGTAAGCATTATAGGGGCTAATGACATTGCTTTTGACTTATCCCACTCTCTTACAATGAACTTTTTCTTTATTTTTTTCCCCCCACTAGAAGTCCATTAGATGAGTTAGAAGCAGTACCTTTCTAAATATGTGATGATTAATGATGGGTGATTGATGATTATCGTCAAATTTGAAGCCTTATTAGGCAAAAGATCGAATATAATCCTTCGTGGATAGGACTAATCGTGTGCTTTTAATGATGCTTTCCTAGTATAACAAAGTGGAATTTCCATTTAAATCTTTAAGACAAAATTGTTTCCCAAATTGTAAAAGGAAGATCACTTTTGAAGAGGGAGCAATCCATTCTCAAATCCAAGATTCCACTAGCTGCATATACTTTTGAATATATAGTTAATATACTTTGCCCAGAGAGAAGGTATCTAATTCCAATCTTTCCCCGTTTCTCCCCACCAAATTAAATCCACGTTCCGAAATCCGAATCACTTTAGCTTCCTTTCTCAGTGGGCTACGGCACTACTTTTTTCATATCAATGGGAAATGTTATATCGTTCTATTAGACATTCAAATCAACATCTACGAATTTATATGCAAATAAGTGGAGATTTGAGTTATGTTACTAATAAATGTGGTAATAACTAAATTTTCATATATTAATGCATGCATTTCCAGATGTTGATTTAAATGTCTAAACAACTATCTCCAAAATAACAGATCTGCATATCAATACAACTTAAAACTTTTTTCCGATTATAAAAACTAGACTTGGTGTTGCACAGTGCACTTATTCTAAACTCAAACATATACCTCATAATCTGTATTTCTATCTTGATCTACCGTCTTAATCATGTACAGGAGGCGTTGAACAATATCCTTCATACTAGGCCTTTCACCTTTCTTCTCCCTCAAGCAGTCAAGTGCAAGCTCTGAGAAGAGTTTTATGCTTGTGACAATTTTATCACTAAAGGGCTCCACAGAAAGAAGCTTTTGATCTACCACTTCCATGATTGTACCATTGCTGGCATGTTGACTCACATGAACTGCTAGGTTGACATAATCTGGATGACGGTTGAAGTCTATTGCTTTTTGAGAACTCAGAAGCTCTAACATCACAACCCCGTAACTATAAACATCACTCTTATCTGTTAACTGGTAGTTGCGGTAGTATTCAGGATCCAAGTACCCTACAGTTCCCTGAGCACAAGTAGACACATGACTAAGCCCTGGGCTAGCCAACCTTGAGAGTCCAAAATCTGAGACTTTGGCATTGAATTCATCATCCAATAGTATGTTTGTTGACTTAACATCCCTATGGTAGATGGGAGTGTGTGCAGCAGAATGCAAGTAAGCCAATGCTTCAGCAGTTTGAAAAGCAACCTTTAGCCTTGTTTTCCAGTCTAAGAAGTTGGGATACCTACCATGAAGATGGTCATAGAGGGTCCCATTTGAGATATACTCATAGATCATCAATGGTTGCTCAGATTCCACGCAGCACCCCAAGAGCCTGACAAGGTTCTTGTGATTGACTTGGGAAAGTATTGCAACCTCATTAAGCACTTGTTGTGTGCTTTTCAGGTTACCAACTCTAGCCTTCTTGACAGCCACCATTGTCCCATCTTGGTGTTCACCTCTATAAACTTCACCAAAGCCACCACTCCCTAGGATCCTGTCTTGAGAAAAATCATTTGTTGCTTTCTTCACCTCTTTCAACTGAAACATCCTATAAGGTTTCTCCCCAGTGCTTGATTTCAGCACATATTCTCTTTCCTTGGCCTGCTTCTCCTTGTAGCTATAGACCTTGCAGGACTTTGTGATGATGGCCAGAACTATAGCTAGAGAGAAAAAAGTAACAACCCCTATTGAGACCACTATGCTGGTTTTCCATTTGGACTTTCTCTTGTGCCTAGCACAAGTTGCTGCATAAGGGTCCCAATGTTGTCCCCCATTACAAAGACATCGAAATAGGCCATTTTTACCAGAAGGGGAACACTTGGAGTCTCCCGAGCAATCCCGTTGTGTCCTGCATACTGGTTCAGGTGGAGGAGCCCACTGAATTTCAAGGCCTTCCTCCCACTGATTAGGAGGCTTGTCCTCATCCAAATGAAGGATGCTCCTGAATGCTTTGCAACCGGAATTGTGAAGCCTAATCTTGTAAGCTGAAGGGTTGCCACCAGCAACAAAGGTGCAACAAGGGTGAATACTACTTGCACACTCAAGTGCTAGATTTCTGTCAACATGGCCTGAACTCTCCAAGTAACGATGGCAAATACTCGAAGAAGAGCAGTTGAGAGGCGAGACCAAGAGGCGAGGGGAACAGTTGAACAGAAACACTGTGCTGGATGAAGTTATGCTGAAAGGGAGTGACTGATTTAGCCAAAGACCATTGCTTACTGGCATGTCTTGTGTAACACATGAACCAGGCATCCAAGGTGCTGGTTGTACCACCATGCGCTGAATTGAAGGCATGATTCTGAGTACTAAATAGGAACTTCCATTGAGGGCGTCAAAGTAAAGCTGCTGAGAGTGGTGATCACATCGAAGCTTGTAGTATGGATCACCACAGCTTGGTTCTGTGCTCAAAGGATATGGGACTTGCATAGAGCCACAGTTTGGGCAAGTCTTTTGTGAAGAAGTGTAATGGCAAAGGAAAAGGGTAAGAAGAAAGGCATAGCCAAAGTAGGAGCTGGGTCTCATGTTTGATTCAGCCATTGTTTTGCATGGACAATTAGGAGAAGAAAAAATCTTATGGTACTGATAGGAAGGTTGATGAATAAATAAAAAGGCTACACCTATATACTGCCAAGGAGTAAAGTGGGTGAAATGCAAGTTAAAGTGGGCTGCAAGAATCTACAATATGGAATACTATAAAAAATTTGGTGACTTATGGGACCAGATGATGCCACTTGAATGGTCATAAAAACGGCATTTCTAGCTATACTCTCTTTATGAGGTGCAAAGAGAAAAAGGCTATGGCACGTACTCAAGTTTGCAGAGTTTTTCTTTCTTTCTTTAATTTAGTCAAGTAGCTCATAGATAAGATTCATAGTGGAGAAATTACTAATTAAAATACATCAAAATGCTAGGACATTATGATGCTTGCACTATCAGTTTGTGAAGAGCCAAAATTCCCCCATGTTATATTCTGACACATGGATCTTGCACAGGCACTGTTCACCGTTCAACATCTTATAGAGAAGTCCAGGTTCAAAGAACTATTAGAAGGTCTAAAATGTAAGCAGAATTTTCCCATAACCCATTCATTACTGTTACTAGGTTACTCCTTGTTACACAGAAAGCCAATCGGAAACTTTCATTTTTTTTCTAGATATTGAACAAACTCATACTCGTCTCTCTAGCCAATACCAAAGATCAATGGGTCCCAAATCCCTATTGATCAATATTCTCCTAAAGCATTCTTTCCCCACAGGTATCTCTTTTTAAGTTCCTGATGCAGAATTCACCAAATGTACAAAGGAAGGTTTGCTTTCACAGTACAAAAAATCTGGAAAAAGAAATTCTATGCACAGATACAGACGCAAACAACAGATGACAACTGTAAATGTTCATGTTTTTTATTGATTCAGAACAGATTTTTACACCAACAGATGCTTTTCCTAATAGGAGATACTATGGTTTTCTTTTTTTTTTTTCCTGTTAAATGTGGGAACTGATAGTTGTTGTTTAAACATGTCGAAATTCTCAATATGAGAAATTATTGTTGGAAAAACACAAATGTCTGCGAGAAAGTGGTAATAACCAAGTCACACATTGAAAGAATTAGAGAAAAAAAGAGTTTATAATGTGTTGGATTGGAATAAAACTTGAAGACTAACTTTTAATCAAGAGTTCAATCTATACCAAAAGCTCAAAATGAGTGCAACACTCCCCTAATGCTATTTAATGTAAAAATACGAAGTTAAAATTATTTAAGCTCAAAAAATCCAATGCCAAAATTTCCAGCAATGCTTACATGAATATCCATCTAGTATACAAAAGTTATACACGTTAAACTTGTTGAACAATAAATTTTGTAGTCTTAATAATTGCTCATGCAATTTCAGGTTGGGGGCGATAGTTAAGTAAAATTCTGTGATAACTCCAATATTCAAACACTTGACATTGCCATTATCCCAAGCCTGATTCATATCATAGTTTTAAACCAAATATCAAGTTTCCTGTTAACCCGGAAGGTAAAAGTAATAATAATGGCAAGCACTCATCATCAGCCCTTACTGAATACTTCTAGTATAGTTTACAGCCAGAAGTATCGAAGGTAGATCTAAGTATTTAGGCTAAGAATAACATGCCTCTGTAGCTCAGGTGAGACTCATATAGTATTTTATATAACTGTTGTAGTAATAAAGTCTGAATAACCGTTTAATTGGTCAGTTAATAATTACTGGACAAGTATTGATGGTCAAACAACTATTTATGAGCTGATGCCATGGCAGATAGGTATGTCAGACCTTATTTTCTGATCGTATTAGGCCAAGTATTGGTTCGGTCCATAAGCGTCCTCAGCTCTTAAGTCAATGATATTGACTTAATGAGCTTGGAGTGTTGGCTAGTAGATAAGATCTTATTTTCCTTAACTAAGCTGATGGATCGTATTGGGCCAAGAATTAAGCCAGTCCACTAAGTTAATATTGTTTATCATATCATAAACTCTATACTATAAATCCTAAAATCTAATAATTTATACTGAATACTAGTCATCATATTTGTAATCGCTTAATGGTCGCCAACTAGCAACTAACTTGTGTGCATCTTTGACTAATACTTGTGCATCTCGCCAAAATGAAACATGTAATAGTAATAGCAGTAAATTGTTTAGTAACGTTATCCATAGACAAACTTGCATTCATAATTCCCACAACTCCACAGGTGATTCCGCTTTAAGTGACCCTAGTTACGTTTAGGTGGTAGTCATATGCTTTCTGATCACTATCTATTCTTTCATGCGTATTACATAGTATGAATCGGCAACACCTTGAAAACAAATAAAGGATGCGACAGGACAGGAAACAGAAAAAAGAGAATACAGTCCTTTTCTGTTTTTTCGCCTTGTGTGTTGTGTGGAAGTGAGGTAGTTGATAAATTTATTCCAGAGTATGTTGCTCTTCCTTCTTTAATTTTCTCCTTTTTTTTTAATGCTTGCTATACTTAATAATTTTTCTAACTCGCATTCCCGTTGGAGTTCCGTCATTGTTTTCCACATTTAACAAATAGAATATATTGCTGTTCACAAGATTAACTGTAGCCTCTTTGGTTCTCTGCTAAAGGTTTATAAGCTCAACTTTGGATAGGCCATAGACCTCCATGCCCAAATTCCAACATGGTCTTGGGGCTCATAGACAAGCTTATAAGCAAAAAGCTTGAAGGGGGCTTACTCAACGCCAAGGGAAAACCCATACAACAGGTGGCTGCTAGATAAACATATCAGAGATTGGATGGTGCATGAGGTAAGACTAGATTACTATATAACCCACATACACTTCGATGTTATATAACATGCAAAAGCACCAATGAGTGAAACGTGTCTTACTGGACCACAGCCACAATGCAACATGGGATCCTATCACAGCCTCTGCTAGCTCCACGCCCAACCTTTAAATCATAGTACCTGACAACATCAGAGTTTCGTCACACCTAGCTATGCACATCTTTAAAGTGAACTTCACGAGTTAAGACAGACTAAAAAAAAAAAAAAAAGCCCAAAACTTAAACGTTACCAAATTAAATCCAGTGAGAAAAAACCAAAATTACTGACAGTGTCTTTTTAGTGGTTTATAAAAAAGTGATAAAACATGATTAGTTATTTGGGTGGCATTTGAAATGAGATTTTCAGCCATAAATATTGTGGAAGTTCATAAAAGTAATATGCACGTGAAGCTAAGTTTAAATGAATAAATTATATTTTAATTTATATAATGGTAATGCGAGAATTCTAGCCTTTTCTACCATAAAGTGCTCATTAAAAATTCCTAATAATAATCTTTTCAATAGAAGACTTTTGTTCTCATATCAATTTTTTAGTCAGCTTTCTCAAGTCACGAACACTCGTCGTTCTTTTATGGTTTATCTGTGAGTTGAGGATTGGGAGGAGAAGGGAAGAATTTAAAGAGTAAAATAAATTTATAGTTACTTTTCAAATCCTTTCCTTTCTTCCCTTTCTCTCCAAAACCTAAACTCACAAACACATCCTTAGAGTTAGAACTCTCATCGAATCAACTAGTGTGACAAGGTGTTTACAGAATTCTTATATCTTCTAATTCAGTTGATCTTTCGTGTGCTTCAGTTCAATAATGTAATGATGATATTTAGACTGCCTAATTGTTATTTACACAATATCCATAAATGTGTATGCGGAGATGAACACTGTTAAATTTGATCTATATGCACAAGCTCATGGAAGATCACATTGTCGTCAATCCATATTTCTACATGTAATTATTTTAAGTATTCCCTTACAGCGTTTAGTTGTTATATTGTATTAATAATTGTTTAATCTAACAGTACAATGCATCTGCGAATTTAGGAGGAAGTTAGTAATACATTGTCATTTTTTCCTATGCCAACCTCAGAAGTTTCTTTTTTTCGACAGTTGCAATAACTAGATGGCCAGGAAGTGATCTTATTATGTATAGGCATTTCTGTAGGGAAGAGGTGATATGGAATTTGTGTCAAGCACTAGATCATGACCACCTTGCTAGAACTTGATGTTCCTATGTGCTCCTCAGGAAACAGAAGTCCTAACTCTTGCCTTTTTCACTTCCTTCCACCCATCTCTTTAGCCTTTTAAGCAACTTTCTCCTTCTTGAACTAGCACTATTATCGCTATGATGAACGGCGTCAAAGGGAGGCACATTGTGATGCTCCAAGAGGGAATCATCATGTGATTCATGCTCTGAGTCATAACGGATAACTTCATCGCTTCCTCCAGGTCCCAGTTCTGTAGGGTCTCTATCCTGATTCTGTTGTTCATGGTGCCTAGTTAGCTGGTGCCTTAAGCAAGCATTGGTCCACCGCAAGTAAATAAGTTCTGTAACTTCATCTGCTCGTTCCTTCTTGACTTGCTCCAATTCATCCACAGCCTGGTTGTAATCTTTCTTACTTACATCTCCTGCTTCAATCTGCATATGGGAAACTTAGTATTGATTAGGCTGCTAAAACACCCCCCTCTCTTTTGTGTCCGCTTCCCTATCCCCTCAATAATAATTCGCTATGTGTAATAGTATGGGTAGTTTTAAAAGGCTGGTTTTAAGAAGAATCATGGGTAGTATTGTATGATGTTACAGTTGTCAAAATATGTGTGGAATGGAGAAAGACAAGAAAATGGGACAGAATATCTCTGTCCTGCAATAACTACCTTCAAAGTTTTATTTTTTAATGACACATGTATGATTTAGTAATAGTTTAAAACACTTTATTGATAATTTTATGGAAATTGTACTTATGATTAAACAAATAAACCCACCATTATTTCTGGCTAAGTTTTCATTGGTTTATATGTATCTTTTGCTTCTATCCTACAATAACTGCCTTCAACGGCACACGTATGATTTAGTAATAGTTTAAAAAACTTTATACTTTATTGATAATTTTATCAGAATTGTACTTATTAATAAACAAATAAACCCACCATTATTTTTGGCTAAGTTTTCATTGGTTTATATGTGACTTTTGCTTACCTTAGATGCATATGATTTTTCTGCTGTGTCAAGCTTCATCAGAAGTTTTTTCTTCTCATTCTGCAATTGATCCACAGCCCTTTGTATCTCTCTGATTTCATCCTGTAATTTATCAATAACATTAATCCTTGTTTGCAACGCATCATGGCATCTCAAGGTTTCTGCTTCTGCCACTTTGATCTTCAGAGCCTGCTCCTTCGCGAGTCGAGATTGCACCTTTGATTTCCTCAGCAGCTTCTGTAACTTCCTCTGAAGCACCCTATTTCCTGATTTCCAATACTCAACCTGCTCAACAACTCTCAGATATTGGACTACGAAATTCTCCAACCTCCTATTCTCAGTCTCCGCGGATGAAATCTCCCTGTCCAAGAATTCAAACCGAGCAGTCTCCATTGACAATGTGTTGTTGATTTCCCCAAGCACACATTCTTGCTCCTTCAAATCACAGTACTGATCAAACTTCAAACTTAAGGCCAATTCACTCATTTGCATACCTTCAATCTGGCTTCTCAGGCCAGTAATTTCTTGCTGTAAACATGGCCTGTCATGGATAATTGAGCTCCCAGAAAGAGAACTGTCATCCATAGGCGTAGTATGTCCTTTGTCTTCTATTGAAGCAAGGCTTTGACAACTTTCTTCACCTTTAGTCCCTTGGTGAGGTTTGTTTTCAGTGGAATTTGCTTCATTTGTTGATGAAGAAGAGGCCTTGGATAAGCTTTTCTTTGCCATGATCCAGGTGTAGATGAAACCAGCGAAAGTAACAGCTAATGGAACACCAGCTTTGAGGATCACTGACTTTAGCACCTCTGGCTTTGATGCTGTGCTTTCCATCCCGAAGAATATTGATCAGCTTCAGTAATTTGGTTAAATTATTTTCTGATCAAAACCAAAAATCTCAATGTGATCCTTGATATGTTGTTGTTAGCATATGTTTGGAAGAAGGTTTGCATAATGCGTGGCTTTGTGTTTGTGCCATTGCTTTTCCTTTGTTTTGAGGGACAAGAACAATGATATAGCTTTTTGACTATTACAAGAGGAATTCTACGCCACCAAATACCGTCAACTCGCCCTCTTCGTGCTCTTTGGAATCTAATTCCTTTCTGGAGGAATCGCATGCAAGCTGATATTTGCCTTGTCGGGCTTCTTTTCTTCCATGGGATATTTACGATACGTGCGAAGTTATATTTTGCACATTTTCAAAGCTTAAACATTAAAGCATAGGGGTGTCCATTGGAGATTACTAGTCGGGGATAGCACTTTACAGTATTCATTGAAGGTGATAAAACGTTTCATTACATCCAGGAAATATTGTGCGATTGTTTTAAATACTTCCTTTTTTAAATTCATTTAATACTTACATACTCTAAGGATATAATCTCTTGTACTCTATGTCATAGTTTTTCCCTAATCGTACGATAGAAGACCATTGTTTTTAAATAGAACTTTTACTTTTGAGTGAATAAATTTATTTCAGTCTTTTGTAACTTTTTTTTTTTGGGTGTAAATAATTATCTGAAAATACATTGTCTTTAATACTAATAAAAGTTTTGTAATTTTGAGGGGCTAGACTAATAATGACGTACTTTGAATCCGTTTGGGCAATTTATTCTTATTTAAATTAGGTAACCCCAAATAATTCTTTTTTCTATTTTTTGGTTTTCTAACATGCCTTGTAAAAAATAAATGGGTGTGTGAGGTTTTTGATAAAGAAGTAAAAAAAAAAAAAAAAAAAGTAGATGAACAAGGGTGAATATTTAATTTTGAGTGATTCAATTTTGGTTTCTTAAAAGTGGAGGTGATATGGGAGATTGTGGGATGGGGTGGAGAAGGGAGGTAGGAAGAAGAGTTTGAAGAAAAATAAGGAGGAGGAGAAGAGAGAGGAAAAGAAAATGAGGATAATTTGGTTATTAAAAGTGATTGAGAGGTTGATCTGTATAATTAAAAGATGTTAAGATCCATTTATACGTTTTTAAAAGTCAAAGGGTGAAATTCACATAACCTATAATTTAGAAGGTAAAGTATTTTTTTTCAATATAATAACATCAATAATATTTGTTTTTGTTTAAGAATTTAATTTAAATACACGTAAAATAGTTTTATACTGTCAATTAATAAAAATAATAAAAAATATCAACTCATATAAATAATTATCCATTACAATAAAAGACTCACTATAATTTATCACTTTCTAATATTTTTATTAGTAATACATATCAATTAAACCCTTTATTTAATATTCAAAATCACTTGTGAATCGAAAGAATATTCAAGGTCACTTTTACATTCGACCGCCAGACATTTACTACTAAAAATTGTTATTTATTTATTTTTTGTTTTTAATGAAACAACAAACAAACAAAGAAAATCTAGTTACCTCGGATTGAGAGAAGTAGAACGTGACCTGAAGCAGTGAAATCTCAACGTGGGTTGTGTGTGTCGTTGATTCGAACATCGTTGCAGTTGCAGTTGCAGTTGCAGTCTGATCTGTCTGCGATGGAGGCGCAGGCGCTGCTGCGATTGTCCTTGTCGCCCACTCACCCACCTCACAACCCTCTCCACGAAACGGCGCTTACGCCCCTTCACCCCATTCCCAACCACCACAACCATCAAATTTATCATACCATCAGAACCGCACGCCGCCCCACCATATGCAACTGCACCCTCACCTCCTCCACCTCCACCTCCACCTCCACTCGCCCCACCCGCTCCCCTCATTCCCTCCAATATCCCTCCGGTTTCCTTGGTGCGGTTCCGGACCGCTCCTCCGCCTCCGGTTCAGACATTGTCTCTGACCACAACAGTGCCGTCAACGCTCTGGGTTACTTGACCAACATGCTCTCTTCCAGGGTCTATGACGTCGCCATTGAATCCCCCATGCACTTCGCTTCTAAGCTCTCTGAACGCTTAGGGGTCAACCTTTGGCTCAAAAGGGAGGATTTGCAGCCCGTATGTTTATGTTCTGTTATGTTATGTTACTACCATCTTCGTCAATGTTGTTGTACTTCAGTGGAGATGTCATGTGATGTTGCCTTGCTTGATAATGATAATACTATTGAGTATCATATCTGAAATTGTGGATATGGGTTGTTGTGAATCGAATGCTAGGTTTTCTCTTTTAAGCTACGTGGAGCATACAATATGATGGAGAAGCTTCCCAAGGAACAGTTGGAGAAAGGGGTTATCTGCTCATCAGCTGGTAATCATGCACAAGGAGTTGCGTTGGCTGCCAAGAGACTCAACTGCAGTGCTGTCATTGCTATGCCTGTTACCACTCCAGAAATAAAGGTACATTGATTTTTGCTTGTTTCTGCTTTGCTCATAGTCATGGCTATGTTGCCATGCGCCAATGCTTGCTTGGTTTAAGTGTTTCGATACTTGTTTTCTTAAACAAGTTAGGAGAGCTTTACTTCATAGTGGGGTTGACCCAAGTGGAGCCAAATTAATCGAAATCCAATGGATTGGGATACTAGTGATCTAGATAAAAAAATAAAGTTATGTTGCCATGCTAAGTTTTGTGCTTTCATTTCTTTTTTCCTTCTTGCTTGGTTTTCCGATTTGACTTTGCAGTGGAAATCTGTGGAGAGGCTAGGTGCTACGGTTATTCTGGTTGGGGATTCGTACGATGAAGCACAAGCATATGCTAAGAAACGTGCACAAGTGGATGGTCGTACATTCATACCTCCTTTTGATCATCCTGATGTCATCATGGGTCAGGGAACGGTTGGGATGGAAATTGTGCGCCAAATGCAGGGTCCCCTGCATGCAATCTTTGTGCCCGTGGGAGGTGGTGGTCTCATTGCTGGTATTGCTGCTTATGTCAAGAGGGTTTCTCCACAGGTTCACTTGATGTTAAATTAATCTTTTCTTCATTGTGTGTTATCCTTCATTAGAAGGAAATGCTATTGACATTCATTTCATTGTATGCAGGTGAAGATTATTGGGGTTGAGCCCAGCGATGCTAATGCGATGGCATTGTCACTGCATCATGGTGAGAGAGTGATTTTGGACCAGGTTGGAGGATTTGCAGATGGTGTGGCTGTTAAAGAGGTTGGTGAAGAAACTTTTCGCTTGTGCAAGGAATTGGTTGATGGTGTAGTTCTTGTGAGCCGTGACTCAATTTGCGCTTCAATAAAGGTGAGATTTCATTTTGTTTGTGAAAGTTTGCGTGATGACGCTTCATAATGCTGTCCTACCATGAGTTTGAAGCAGTTTCCATATCCTTTTATTAACTTCACTTTATAATTTCTAGCTTCTTTTGTTCACCATGTATAATTGAGAACTACTTTTTCAGTTGAATGTAGTTCTGCATTTGAGTTGTGTAGATTGTTTGCTAAAACTAATTGCTCCAATGTTGGACTAAGTTTCCATTGGCATATAATGTTCTTGACCAGGAGTTCTAGTGCAAAGTGATTGATATAATTGAGAATGGTTCCATGACTTATAAACTTGTGAGTCGTTAGGCAATATCAAATTTCAGTTTGGTAGTTGGAGGAGGAGTATCTTGCACATAATAGCCAGAATGACACGCCAAATTATTTGTAGTCTGAGTAACCAAGGAATTTATCACATTCTTTGTGTTTTAGTAGAATCACTGAGTCAGTGCTGTTTTTCTTCTTTGTCTCTTTCTGAGATTTAGTAGATGGGATTGGGGAGCGTGGTAGCAGTAGTATAAAGAACCAGTTGCTTAAGACAAAATTTATTTGTTTATCAGGTAACTAATTTATCATATTGAATAGAGGATGGCATGATTTTTTACATAGTGCTATAATTAGGTGAGCTTGGGTGTTAACCATTCCTCTGTCCTTCTGGAGGCTGTTTGCTTTGTTGTCAGCATTGTCTGTCTTTCACTGCAAAGCCAGTTCATTTGATCAATAGGTGAGTTGTTAATGGTCCAAATGTAGTTTTGTTTGTGTCAATGGGGCCAAATTTTCTGCATGGACCTTTTGTACATTGCATGGCAAGCACTGAAGAATCTGTATGACTTGAATTGTAGGATATTACAATAACTGAGCTTGTTGTAGGACATGTTCGAGGAGAAAAGGAGCATATTAGAACCAGCAGGTGCTCTTGCCCTTGCTGGAGCAGAGGCATACTGCAAGTATTATGGTCTGAGGGGGGAAAATGTTGTAGCAATAACCAGTGGAGCAAACATGAATTTTGATAAACTAAGGGTGGTTACTGAACTTGCTAATGTCGGTCGTAAACAAGAGGCTGTTCTGGCAACTATTATGCCAGAGGTGCCAGGAAGTTTTAAACAGTTCTGTCAATTGGTATGTCTATGCTGCTTTAACCAACATTTTTTCTAGAACAGGATCATTCATATTTGAACTGATTATCTTGTGGTCTCTCGCAGGTGGGGCAGATGAATATCACAGAATTCAAGTATAGACTTAGTTCCAATGAGAAGGCTGTTGTCCTTTACAGGTAAGTCAGTTACATGAAAAGCCTGATCCTTTTTCTGTGTTTTAATTATTTTCACATACCACAATGCTCCCAGAGAGTTGACATTTTTCTAGCATAGTTTTCTGGTTTTCAATGACATTTTTTTCTTTGTGGTAAATATATGTTGACAAGTATTGCTTCAGATTCCATAACATTTTATCTTCCTTTCACTTTGTGTGCAGTGTTGGTGTTCACACGGTCTCAGAACTAAAAGCGATTCAGGAGAGGATGGAGTCTTCACAGCTTAAAACCTGCAATCTCACAGAAAGTGACTTGGTGAAAGATCACCTTCGTTACCTGGTACTTATGTTGGCCAAAAACACGTCTCTTATAGTGTAGCTTATTATGTCTTTTTCCCTTTGAATAACATCATCCACAATTGCCAAACTACGTGAATATTATATACACTATCTAAGCTATTAAGTTCTATTCAACCTAAGCTTCTTTTTCTGAGGACTCGAGGCCAAATCAAGTAGTTAACAAGAAGAAAATTAAGTTCGATCAAATGACTAACAGCTGCCCCATGTGATTTGGTTTTCTTGTCATGTAATAACATGTCACTCCCATGAGCAGTTAGATAACTAATATTGTGTGTTTGCATTGCTGTGCCAAGTTCACTTAGTTTTGAACACATTTCAGATGGGAGGCCGATCAAATGTTCAGAATGAGGTTCTTTGCCGTTTCATCTTTCCAGAAAGACCTGGTGCTCTGATGAAGTTCTTGGATTCCTTCAGTCCACGTTGGAATATTAGTTTGTTCCATTACCGTGGACAGGTGGGAATATCTAGTTTTCTATTCCTTTAGTCTAAGACTAACACAAACTAATTTCTTTTTCTATTCATCTATGTATCTGATTGCATCCTTGTACTTCGTGACCAACAGGGTGAAACTGGAGCAAATGTATTGGTTGGAATACAGGTACCAAGAAGTGAGATGGATGAATTCCATTATCGTGCTAACAGACTTGGATATGATTATACATTGGTGAACAATGATGACTTCTTCCATCTTTTAATGCGTTGATGATTGTAGCCGCTAGCCACTATTGTGATGTTTCAGGGACCAAGATCATCATGTTTATTTAACTGTGGACTTCAAACAATAGGATGATGAGAAATTATTGAGTGCTCCTAAAGCAGCACGGAGAATAGTACTCATTCCATTAGTAGGGTGACATCAGCTGGAGCTGAAATGTCCAGCTTACATGGTGCTCCGAGAATACCCAATAATTTCTCAAGGAATTGGCCTTGGAATATGTTATCAGTTGAAGCGGAACTAGTGCTTCTTCCCTAGTGCTGCGATTTTTATCATCTTTGTAGGGTATAAGTATAACACGGTTACTTTATGATTGAATACACTCCCCGTTAAGCTTGTGTATGCACGTGGATAGCTTTTATAAATAATTTATTTTTTTAAAATGCAAGTTTGACTTATTGAGTTGTGATAGTTATGTATATCTGTGTATACAAAATTTTATTGGTGAAGATACCTTGGCATTAGCATATTCACACACTATGATACCGTACTTACTGTATTGTAGAATTAGCCGCATAAGGCAATGCAAGTTCTGTTTATTTCTGGGGAAATAAAAAATCCTGTTCCACTGACTGCTGTTTTTATATACAACATACGCAGTTATGTAACCCCCTAACAAGGTTTAGCTTACTGAATGTTGGCTACGAAAGGATTTTGGTATTACGTTTGTAAAAGAAGTTGATATTTGTTTATTTCCCCTTTCTGTGTGGACTACGTTCGAATGAAGAGTAAAAAACTGGTTCAAGGAACCAAATATTAGTTGAACCCAACTTAAAATTGTCATTCTTGTCGCGAAAAACTTATAAACCACGTATTTTAATTGCAAAAGAAAAATATTTGCATTTACACACCTGCTTCCAATAATCAGTGTAACATTCAACATTGTTTCCAATATGAACATACTACAGAATCTCCAAGGACTGGGAGAATGGAGGTTTTGAGTAATAAACATGGGACCAACTGGCCGTTTACCCAAAGTCATTGCCCTATCTGGCTCTGGAAGCAACGAGTGTGTTGCCAAAATAAAGATGGATGCCATTTTCTTCACCAAAAATTTAAACAGCAGTCTTGAAGCACAGACTCCCTGGCCTAAAATTGTGGTACTTGATATCTACCAGCCTTTCGGGGATATGATCATCTTGCCCTCTTAACAATGGTATGTGCCTGAAAATAAGCACATATAAGTCGCATGAACAAATAGACAATTCTCAAACTCATTGAATATGGAATAGACTGCAAAAGATTGCATGTGATTACTTACACAAACTGCAGTATTTAAACATCTGCAAAATCTCACACCAATGTATGTTTTATTTTGTGATATAAAGTCTAATGGGAAATCCAAAATTCAAATAACCTTGTTTTGGAAACAGTCCTCTCTTATTTTGCTTGTTTTCAAATTGCCCCCTAAAATGAAATGCTAGTCTCAAAGGAAACTTATTTGATGCCAATATTATGTCCTTGCTTCCCATGGCCATTTGATTGATTGGAATTAAGACTTAAGAACTTTATTCACATCCTTGACAATTAGCTGGCAAGACCAAAAAACTGTGAAATGCAGTCCGGGCAAACAGCAGTATAGAAGTATGTCCTAATCTTGCCGAGCATGATTCAAGGTATAAGCAACAGAAATTTGCTTGATTTCAATATATTACGCTAGTAATAATAATAATAATAAATAAATAAATACTCACTACCTGAAGCATCAAGAAAGTTCAAATCCAGCATTTGAACTAATAGCATATTGGAGCTTCGTTCTCAGAGTGCTGGGTCGTTTGTATGTTGGAAGCTGTAATCATTGAGATGAGGAAAAATGTAAGTGTAAATAATTCCTTTTCTTTTATCAGCTGTGTAATACTGCATATAATTCAAAAGTACGACAAGAGATTGCCAAAAAAATTTAACACCTTTGTCCTGATGACCTCAATCACTAAAGGAATGTGTTTTGTGAGCGGACGTCCAAAAGTCCATATTACTAAGAAACCTAATTCTAAGATATTTTGAGATATGTGATTATGAAAATTTCAAGATCCCCATGTTCAATATGTCATAACTCATAACCAACATGAGGATCTTTCAAATATCTACCAGCCAAATCCCAAGCACCTTATAAATAGATTTACAAAAATACTCGGGAATTTAGGAGTCTATCATACTAACAGTCCCCTAAGCATATGGATAAGGAAGTGTTTCCCCATTAACAGTACCTTAAGAGTATTGTAGCAGGTTGAAGCTGATGGAAGCCGGTCCACATCTTGTCCTCCAAATGTTGCCCAAAGAGGGACATCACATGCAACCTATGTAAATACAACAGACCTCAGTGAAGCTAATCAATGAAATCAAGACATTTTATCATTCATTAAACACTGTATTATTTCTAGGGATCCTTATGGGATCATGATATTTTAAAGGAAAACAAAAGAGAGAAGAGGAAAGCAGAAATCATAGCAAACAGTACTTGAGGGGGCCCTATTTGGCATGGGTGAAGACGATAAACATCAAAGCCAGTGAACTGTCAAACTAGAATTCTCTCACCCAAGACTAAAATCTTTTGACTAAGGTGCTAGGTGATTGTTCCATATAAACATTTCATCTTGTTAGGCATTAAAACCAAGGTGTTCATTTCCTCTCGTCTACAATTCCAATTACTTTATCATTAGAGTCTCAGAAATAACTTCTATGGACTTCTTTAACTCCTCTCCAGCACCATATGGTGAAAAAATTTGTGTACTAGTTTTTTGCATTTGAGTGGAGACATCTTGTAAGGTGCATTAGGCTGCATCCATAGAATGAAAAAAATATAGTTGTCCCATCATCTCAGAATGAACAATAACTTGGGATTCGTAATAATAATTGAAATGGGGCAGACTACTCTTTCAATTCATAGCAAGCAATTAAAGCACTAAGCATCTTATAAAAAGAAATGCTTATTGTACCCCCAAAAAACAAAACTGCTTAGCGCATAAACAGCTATTTAGGGTAACAAATTATTCCACATAGCTGATTAGAAGAGTTCACTCTATTGTTGTGTTATGTACTCTGCTAGAGTTACAAAAAGTACAAACCAGGCCTTATTTCGCTACAAGCAACAAAGCAAATGGGATGACAGGGGTGCTTGTATAAGCACTTTGAATGCCCGTGAAACATAGAAGATCAAGAAAATACCTTGTGGATTGTAAAAGTTGGCTGCAAGTATTTGAACCCAAGTAATGGAGCACGAGAACAACTAGTGACAAATTTAAGAAGCATACAACGCTCTTTTGGTTCAAAGCCTTTAACCACCTATACACAGTTAGCAGAAGGAAGAAAATGAACACTGACGTCTTAAAATTGGCATATGCACAAACAGAATGCATAACCTCTTCAATATATTTCTAAAATAACAAAATAAAGGAGAAAACTTTTTACCTCAAGTCATCAATTCTACCTAAAATTAAACACCCAAATTAGTCCTCCAAATGTACATGCAACATTAAGTTAGCCTTCTAAAGATTTTGGACATCAATGTAGTCCTCCAATGTATATTTACTTATCTAGACATCAATTTAGTCCTTAAATTGATGGATATTTTACATTTTGGAAGGCCGAATTGATGTCAAAAATCTTTGAATGACAAATCTGATGTTCTGCATATCTTTTAAGGACCAATTTAAGTATCTACTCTTCTACCTAATAACAAAAACTCAACAGGAAAGAAGAAATCAAATCTGCAAATTTGCCAGACATGCATCATATGACCATGCACAAAACTGAGGGGTTTGTTAGCATCAAGGGAAGTACATTAATATCAGATTAAATATAATGTTATAAATGGATTGTTGTAATACCACTAAAAAGGAAATTACTGAATTGACATGGCAGTCAATACCTCCCAAAAAATCTTGATTGTCCGGCTTCCCTCATTGTAACCACCAGTGTACCGGGTGTTATTTTTCAAATCATCAATGTCAATATCGTAATTGCCACCTGAAAGCAACTGCATTCTTGCATACCTCAGTACTCTTGCTGTCAAAATGAACTCATCAAAAATAAATAATTCACTGTTTGAGTTTTCATGAGTTGGGTGTAGAAGGTGAGTAAACAATTGCATCCTAATTCAGATACTCTAACAGAGACGTTTTTCTCTTATCATGACATATTCCTTTGCACAAATATTAAAAAAAAAAAAAACTAATCCAACACTGATAACAGCAGACAATTTTAGTAAATGCAAAATCCTGCCACAGAAAAGCTCTATTGCTCGTTGTGCAAAAGAGAATAGGGAAACAGTAAATGCAGAAACAAAACCTTTTCAACACACTTAGGAATTAAGGAAAGAAAATACCTGATTAAATTCACTAGCATTGAATAACTTCAACCAGGATGGAGATATAAGATCAGTTAACCCTCTATAAAATACATTTGAAAATGGCAATATCTGCAATTTCAACATTGTTACATATATAAACATGATACAACTGTGAAAACAGTACAAAAGTGAATAATTTGTATTACACTACAGTAACTGATAATAAAACCTGTTGGTTGAGTTTGTAGTCTGCCATTGCATGTATGTAATGCAACTTGTTCTCATTTGTCACGGAAATATCTTTTCCGCCGGACTTTAGCTCAATCACATGTCTTTTGCCAAATGATTCTTCAGTAACTGTGAAATCAAGAGAGAGCTCCTTGACATCGCCATCATAATTCTGCATGAAAGAATATGTGAAGTGTGAACATACCAGTAGTACAATAAAATGCAAGAACTGGTATACACAGAATTGACACGATAGAATCAAGGGAAGAACAAGCCTAACCCTAAAATCAAACCTAACATACCAAATGCCAAGTGGACCATGTTAATGAATTTTTAAGGTTTTCATGAATAGTCCTTTTATTATAGTTATATAACATCCAGCTACTAAACCCACCCATCAAGACATTAGCTCTTTGAGCAATATTTGCATATAAAATTATTCAGGTTCCTAACATAATACATGAGGCAGAATCCTGATTAATTTGATAAAAGATTTTTAAGACAGAGAAGCAAATGGCGTGGATATGTCTATCTTGTTTACCTTGACATACATAACATTCCTGTATAGCTCTGGATCAAGTGTTGATAACTCATCAAGAAAGCTATATCGTCCCAATAGCTTTTGTACAAAAACATGAGAGAAGGAGTAGTCAAGTAATATTCCTTCGTAAAGAGCTTTACCAACTACTCTTCCAAGGAACTCAATCATCTGAAGACCATTCTCCAAGTATCTTGCAGATGCAGTGGGAATTAGAAGCCTGTCTGAAGTTGAGGTTTGGGAAAATAATCCATATCTAAGGCAAACAGAAAAAAAATGTCAGCTTAGAAAGTCACCTCTGATTCCTGAAAGAGGAAATAACTATGAAATAAAAAGCAATAAAATCAGAAAAAAGCAAAATAAGATGTCAGACATACTCAGGGGCGAAGGCCGCTTTTGATATGTCAGTTAAAAATTCTTTAGATAATCCACCATAGTCTAGGCCAGCCTCCGGGAGGCCACATTCACTGACAAATGATACATGGATAGATGACTTCAACCTTGACCCAAGGTAATTTAATTGCCGGAATCCATCTTCAACAATATGACCCCGACGTACTACTATCTCAATTGCCCGTGAACCAGGTTCAGAAATTTCACCAGCCATTTTTCGGGAGGCCTTATCCATCTTGATGAATTCGCGAAACATCTCAACTCTATTTCAGTGATAAACCAAGTGATTGACTACTTCCAATAATAGACTATATAATATTTGTTACACTCAAAACAAATTAGGATTTTGTTAACAGTAATTTTCTAACTTCCAAGCTGATCTTAGCTAATCAATTCTCAATTTAACCAACCACTTACAGAAGGAACAACAGAATTATTATATGATAAAGATACCCCGAAAAGTTTTGCTCTATTAACTCACTAGACAACCAAACCAAGATTAACTTCTTGTTCTAAATCTTTTACCTTCTACCAAAGGAAAGTTAATTAATCAATTCATGTTGGATGCATTCCCTAGTCATCAGCTCTTCTTTACCTATATCTTATCCTTCTAAAACACCAACTGAATGTGAGGGTGGAAAGATCAAAAGGGAATAAAGCATAGAATAGAACCAAACAGAATTTATGACAAGTAGCAAGAGTCGTTTTATGGCCACCTATTTGGTAGTTACCTCTCTTCAAAAGGGAAAACATGAGGAGTCATGGTGATAACAGAACCTACACTCAGGGCAGCTGATGAATCATCAGATCTTAGGTTGGCTGATAAAACTTCATGGGTTCTGGCAGCAACTGCCATTGGTGGCCGGCCTTTTCTAGCAGGAGAAAGCCACAAATCAGGAGGACAAAATGGGTGTCTGCAATCCCTTTCATACATTAAATGTAAGCATCTGACAGCACAATCCATGAGAGGCTTATTATGATGACCACTAACATGAGACAAACCATTATACACTAGGGTATTTAGCATTGACGCGATTCTTCGTTGCTGCTCTAGTTTGAATGGAACCTAGCAATGTTATAAAATGCTCCAGAAAAGTTAGCTTCTGAAAATGTGAATTAATTCATAAAAGGACAGGCACAAGGAGAAACCAAGGAGTTACCTGTTTCTCGTAGAACTCTATGTCATCAAGAACTGACAGCAGGTGAGAATAGGTTGCACAGAAAAGATGAAGCGTAGCAAACATATCCTTTGGAATGCCTTGTGGGCCATGCCTCATAGGTTCTATGTCCCACAACTCTGACGAATCCTCATTCACTCTGCCAGGCTCAGCGTGACTGCCAATTGGATCTGTACAATCCCTTGCAGCTTGTGACTTACCTGTAAATTTTTGAAGTGCATTGACCCACCTATTAGCCCCATCTTTACTCGTCTGTTTTTGCCTCTTCTCAAAAGATTTATGTTTGCTGTTTTTGCTTGCGTGATGATCAGAAATATGTTTGTCTCCAGAAAAAAAGGAATCCTCCAGTACACCCCACAGTCTGACAATAAATCCAGGAGTGAAGGACAGCATGTTGAGAACTGGTAATGAGCCACGAATTGGACTCAAGGCAGAAAATATTCTAAGCAAGTTGGAATAAAAAAGTGCAACATCACACAAATCTAGCTTCCTCAAACATTCCAGACTATTTGAGAGTGGAGTCTCAACCATGTTAGAGGCATCTGTATTTATTGATGCCAAAAGATTTGTAAGATGCCACTGCTGGCAAACAGGCCTAAATTGATCCATGTATGACATTATTAAGGACTCATAGGTTGCTTCACCCTCATGCAGAGCTGTATCAACTGGCTGTGTTGATGTTTCAACATCAGTTTGAAGGGCTTTCCTTTTCTTTCTGATCCATCCAGTATTATCAAGACAAGCCAGTAGGCTTTCTGATAAAGCAATCACAACATGGACGTACAATGCATAGTCTAAACCTTGCTTCAAGGATCCATAGTTCACAGAATCATTCTCATTCCCTGTTGCTAGGCATATAATGTTAGTGAGAGCCCAACCAACTGGTGGAACTGCCTTGAAAGAGACAAGAACGTCTGACTGGACCAACTCTGACATCTCCATTAAAACATTCTCTTTCAAAATCTGTCATTGCCTGTCAGAGTTTGATCAGTTCTGATATGTTTGAATCATAATCACGAAATTACATGATCTTATTGACTTGAGGCAGATGTTTAAGGGAAGTTATATTCAAGAGCAAGAGTAAACTTCAAATTATAACAAACTCAATAATGTCACATTATTTTTAATTTCATCTGCCAAAGGAAACCAACATCTAAATAAATCAGAGAGGCCGCCCTTCACCATCAATATAAAATAGTATAATTAGGGGGAAGCGGTAATATATTTGAAAACTGACAGGGAAAATTCACCTCTGAACCATTATTTTAAATTTTTTACAGAACAAAATTATTATAGAGAAAAGAAGTAAAGAACCATCATAAATTAAAAAACCAGTAGAAGTTTTTTTGACAGTAGAAGTATTTGATCTGTATATTCCTACATATAAATAGCAAGAAAGAAAATACATTGCAGATTAAAAAATAGCAGAACAACTGCTTAGATTGTCACAATTTTAATACCAAATGACAGAAACTATAAAATACAAAACTTAGTTATTAAGCAAGAAAGATCCATCTTTAATGTGCATATAGAAGTCAAATGTGCATGCACAATCAGCAAGTCAAAATTTGGCACTAGTTCCATTAAATTATGCATATGGGTTACATGATCCCTTAGTACGCCCTTCTGAAAAAGATTAGAAGTACAAAACTCATACAGATATGAAAATAATAAAAGAGACCAAGTTGTTATTAAAGCAGAAGAGTAGAGCAATAAATTTGCAGGTGAAAAATAGATTTGTGATGCTTTTTTCTACTTTAATGATGCTTACCAATAGAGTCTGGAAGCATGGGAATAAAATAGATTTGTGCCTTAAAGCAGGTTGAAGAACAGGTGGGAGATGTTGCACAAGCCAAGGAATAGTCAGTAGATATACAATATACTGCTTAGCAGCATGGTTGTCATCCAGCATATCAGGCCCATTTACATCAAAGTTTGTCAGATAAAATGGCCGCACGGCTAAAGTTATTGCACTTGCAGTAATAAAAAAATTTTCATCTGCCTGGGTAATATTTTTTGCCTGAGAAGAATAATTATCCAAGGCACTTATATATCTAGCAATAGACACATAACTACCACATTTATTACTCCCCATGAACTGAATTAAATCTCTCACTGCTAAATCTGCATCTTGACAATCATCGTCAGCAATGCCTTTCCATCCTTTCAGATCAGTTAACATGACAAGGACACGCATTGTGAGGGATGTTACAATAGTTAAATCTTGAGCCCCTGAATTGCATTCACTAAACTCTGAAAGAATGGAAAACCCAAGAGAAGTCAGCCTCTGTGCCTGGTAACTCCATATTCTTCTCTCTTCAGTTGTGCCAATTGCCAGAAAGCAAAAGTTCTGCTTTGAATCTAAACAAAGACAAACAGATACATCCATTAATAATATATTACATTGGTGTGTTAAACAAGAAAAAGAAAATGGGTCCTTTGAACTCTCAAAGCTGAGAAAAAATAAAGCAACAAAAAAAAATCTTGGCATTCATACAATATTTGGCATGCCATCACATTGAAATGTGTGACATAATTGGAACATGAACTTCAAGTCCAATCAATGAACATTTAAATGACTGGACATACCCAAAGAGTTCAGGCTTTCCCATAGGATTGTAAAGCAAATCCTCATGGAGTGTATTTGCTTGCTGTGGACTATCTGACGCCGAGTTGAGAACCGGGTAATAAAGAAAAGAAATGGTCTCAACAAATTGTTTGAAATCCAAATGGCTGTCATTGCACCATTATAATTATTCACCGATATCTCCCACTCCTGCTGAAGCTGCAGAGCAACCATCTTTGTGACCTTAAAGCGCCTCCATACTCTCTATGAACAATAAAATAAAAATATTATTCTCCATTTTGATACAAAC
This sequence comes from Pterocarpus santalinus, assembly GCA_031439595.1. Classification (NCBI taxonomy): domain Eukaryota; kingdom Viridiplantae; phylum Streptophyta; class Magnoliopsida; order Fabales; family Fabaceae; genus Pterocarpus; species Pterocarpus santalinus. Next base: position 70,540,091 of record CM062532.1, read on the forward strand.
GAAAACTACGAAAATACCAATAAAGTGCAGCTCAGACGTCAAATTTACCACAAAGTATCCCCCGAATATGCAAATGTTTATTTTCCTTCAATATAAGTATATTTATTGGTTTCAATAATTGGACAAAATACCATCGATAACTATTATATAAAAGCATCAAGTAAAACATTCAAACAAAACTAGTATTCAATCTTATGCTTCACCTTGTATTCCATGGTACCTCTAAACATCAAAGAAATGACACTAAACAATATGCCTCTGTAATGCCCAAAAATAGCATAACTGTGGTCGCGGGGTGTTGGGAATGTGAGATGTACACTCAATGAACTCATGCATGATGTATCTAATCTGGGGAAATAGTGGTAACGATGTAGAAAAACTACGAAATAGAAAAGGATACTTGAAAAGAAGTGAAAAAATTGAGATGAGAAGATGGACCTGAATGAAGAAAGCAGCGGCAGCAGCACGTTTAGCATAAATGCGAAGCTCTCTTTCCCTGGAGACCTTCTCCAAAAGGGCATCTCTTGTTATCTCCTTTACACTTGCTCCTCTCAGCGACACCTGAAACCAAAAACAACAACAACAACAACAACCACAACCATTCAATTAATCCATTATCATGATCATGCAATTCAATTTCATTTCCCTCGGTCCATTCAATGCAATGCTTGATCCACATGAAAAACGTAGAATTCAAAAACCATGGCTACCACTGTGTTTGGGGGAAGGAAAACAAAATTTTAAAAACCCTGGATTTTAACCAGTCGGCGAGTAATGAGAAGAAGTGAAAGCACTGTTCTGTTCAATTAGGGAAAATTGAGGAGAATGAAGAGTACCTGCTGTTTACGAGGTCCGTCCATCCGCTTCAAATCAGGGGAGGTTGTCCGAACACAGCTCACGCTTCAATCCCATTAGCATTCACCTCAACGCCTGAATTTTCCTCTTCCCTCGAACCTCTCTACTCGATAGTAATCATGTTTCTGCGCTTTACTTTTTTGTTACGCATCTTTTGTCGTTTTTCCTCTCCGTTTTTTTTTTTTTTTTTTTTTTTGCTCTTTTTGTTACAACCTTACATGGATTTCTCCTCTGTCTTAACGCCAAAACTTTAAAAATAAAAATTATAGATATATACAAGAGTTTAATTGGTATGTATTAACAGTATCAATTAATAGAAATAAGAGAAAATAAAAAATTATGATGGGTCTCTTATTATAATGGGTAGTTATTTATGTGAGTTGGTATTTTCTATCATTTCTATTGACTGATACTTAGTACATTTAAATTAAATTCTATATACAATAATATATAATTATTTTAATAAATTTAACATCTTATATAATTAATTTTTAAATTTATTTTTGATATATAAGATGTAAAAAAAAATTTTATATTGACAAATATAATTAATAAATTATATAAAAATATTTTATACTATTAATATATCAATAAATATTTATAGAATTACTTAAACATGATTCATGAATTAAAAAACTTAAAATCAACTCTAAATTACGGCAATATGTTGAGGCGTGGCGATCAAGTCAATGTACGATGCCTCATCTTACATAATTAATAATACAGTTAAATTTATTAAAAAAAGGTTTGTCAATACAAAACTATACGTGCGTTGGCTCCTAATCTTGGAGTGCCTGAAAGCTGGATATGAGCCTGGCACAAGCTTTGTTCTCCAGGAGCCCGAGAAGAAATATGTTTTGTCCTATCATAGTTCAAAATTGGCAGCAACTAGTGGAATACTAACGACCGAGTCGGGAAAGCCCATTCATTCGGATTATAGAGAACATCCTTCTTTGTGGGGACCGCCACACATACATTCCGGAAATGGTGGATTCTCCAGCGTAGATTAAAAAAATATCTTCACGATGCAGATTGACTTGTATCAAATAAATGCATGACACATGAAATTATTTGGATGAGATAATGGTTGTGTTTTGGCCTATAGTAAAATGATATGTAAATTGAAAGATTCTACAATAAAATTTGTTGAGAAATGACCATGGTTGTCCTTCTTTCCCTTCACCATGTTTTTTGGCATCACCCTTGCTCAGTCCTCCACCACTTCTCCAACAAAGCACCGCATAGCAATTAGCACATAACACATCACCATATCAATTCCACCCAACCTTCACCTCCATATCTTACCTTCCCCAAATACCACAATCTCATTTGCCATTCACTAAACCTTAAACCAAAGGAGAAAAAAAAAAATAAACCAAACATTCCAAATTTCCCAAAGCAAATAAATCATAATTGAAGCAAATAAATTGCACAATCCAAAATCCCCTAACTGAAAAAAAAAAAAAAATCAAATTCCCAAAGCAAATAAAATGCCGATCTAAAAGAAATTCAAATCATCATACCAAATTAGAATTCAAGTAACAAAATAATTTGCAACTCCAAAACACATAAAATGCATGAACCTTAACTATGGTGGCGATGGTCTTGAAGGCAAGGATGAGACCATAATCGAGGTTGAAGCCATGGTTTTGCCAGCGGTAGAGGGAAGAGGAAAGGAACTCCCTAGAGGCACCGTTGAGCTTAGCGATGATAGTAGAGAGGCCGTCATCAATGAGGAGGGGTTTAGTGGGGTCACCGACATGGACGATGTCATTGTTGTTAGACTCACTAGCAAATCTCCTTTGGAGATCTTGTCGATGGAGTGTGACTCTAGCATGAGCCTGCACTGCAAGCATGCCATGTCTTTTGCTTACCCATTACATTATAGTAGTGACATGAGACAGGAGGGTGATGTAGGACCAAAAAAAAAAAATTGAAGCTTTGTCATCATCGAATGATGGGTTCATGAGGATCAGAACTTGCATGCTGCTTCCTCCTTGAGTTGTGAGGAGTTGTGTGATGAAACTGTTTGTGATGTGAATGTTATGTGAATAATGAGGCTGGATCTTCTTCTAATCTTCATCAAAGAAGGAACCGAGAAAGAAGAAAGGGATTAGGAAAGCAACAAGGACCATTATGGTCCATTACAAATAATAACCACCCAAAATTTTCCTATCTCATATCTATCCAGTGCAAATTCTTTTTAATTTGTACCAAAGCAAGCACCTCTAAAAATATGTATCTGTTATCAATAAAAGGGATATTTTTCTAAGAGATTCTTTAGGATGTATTCGTTTCTCTAATAGTCTAATGGACAATGATAGTGTAAAAGGCCACTGATGAAACACTAGATGATCTATATTGAAAAGTTTTGTTAGTTATAGCCACATATAAGGTAATATAGCTTGGATATTAGTTGCATTGATGAAACTGTAGTAAATTTAATATGTTGTGTTTGATGTAGTGCTTAAGACATAAAATCAAAGTTTAAATATATTTTTTGTCTCTATAAATATATGTCGTTTTGATTTTGGTTCTTTTAAAGTTTGTTTTAGTTTTAATCCTTCTTTTTTCTCTTTTTTTGTTTTTAGTACTTGTTATTTTAGATTTTGATCCTTATAAATATTTTTAAATATGAGTTTGTCCTTACAAATGCTAGAAATTTTATTTTCGGTTATTATAAATATTTTATCAATCTCATTTTAGTCCTTGTAAATATCATTACCGAATACTAAATATAAACGATATGGACCAAAAACCTAATGATGGAAGAAAAAAGAACCAAAATCAAAGTAAAAATTTTAGAGCAACTAGAATTAAATTAACTCATATTTATAGGAATTAAAAATATATTTAAACCTAAAATCAAACATCACACCCATGAACTTCTTTTTAGTTTGAGGCCCCAAACCCATGGATCTTTGAGAAGAATGGGGGCAGGGAAATGGCCTTGGGTTTCAGCTTGATGAGTGAGCTTGAAATTTGGAGTTCTAAGCAAAAATCCTTACATCGAATTTTGGAACCAAATGATTAACGTTAGGTGATGTTTAAAATACTCACATATAAAAGTGAATATTCAATATTTACCTAATTTTTAATTATTGATCAAGTTAAAAAAATAAATTTAATGGTTGATATTACACAAAAATTGATTATGATACTCTACATTATATTTGAAATATGGGTGGTCATTTAACATCAATCATTAAATTTATTTTTTAACTTGATCTACTTCTTGAATTGGGCTTCAGACCAAAAAGACTTGTGTTGGGCTTATGTACCTTTTTTTGGTCAATGAGCTTGTAAATTTGACCCGCTGTCTTGTTTCTTTTTGGATAAGGTTTGACCATGTGTATGTGACAGCTTTGAGATTCCATATCAGGAAACTTAATAGTTATCCAAAGACCAAACTATTATTTCTTCAATAGTACAAAAATGGTAATATATAAATGAAAAGATTTGTCACGTTGTAGTCGCGGTGTGGATAAGTGTTGCTTTAAATAAAATTCACTCAAAATAGAAGAATTCTTGTGCAAGTTATGGAGACTGTCTATCATTTTTCAAGTCAATGCTTTGGCGTACGAGTGATCATAAATTCATCTTTTGCTCTTGCATTTTCATTTAATAACACGTGACTGATGTTGTAGCGGTCGTGTATGAGATGTTCATAAGATTCAGATTTATGTTTCATTTCTCATGCACTTGTGAAATACGAGAAATACGGGTAATTATTTTGCCTGCCTCCCCACCTCTCCGTACTTTACCCCTTTGCCTCAACAAAGATTGGTGAATCCCATGAAAGAAGATCTTAGCACAACGAGGTCTATTAACAGTTAATTACATGAGGAAATTAAACAATAATATCTAGCTCTTCCCCAGACTCGTTGTCGTTACAAGTTGGCAACCATCGAATTCTTTTTCATTTGTGCAGTATAATTCAAATCTATTATTTTGCCAGTTCACGTAATTAACACAGGGTTAACAATAGCACGCGCTTCAATTCATACCATATATACATATATTTCAGAACGTCCACGCCACGCAGGACATGTATTTTTGGTCCCTAGATGCATGTTAATTGGTTGTCTAGTAGTTCTATGCTTGGTTGAATGATATGGAAATTAAATTAAATTAGCATGCATGTTAACTTCAGCAATATGGCGGCAATCCCATCAATATTTACTACCAAATCTTCATGAATGCTCGTTTTGAAAGAGCTCTCGTCGACCCTGTGAATCTGTGATGCGGTGCCGTTGCGGTTGCGTTGAGTAAGGAAATAATGAAATACGGCGTAGTTGCGGTTTTGCGGAGGGTCACTCACCGCCACACCGCAAAACACTACTTTCGGTTTAATACCATAAATAAAAAAGTACGAGGGGAGTTTGAGAAAAATAAGTAAAGAACCATTATTTTTCATATGAAGAAAATATACACTTCACCTTTTGGCTAACAGCCTATCACCGACATTTTTATTATTACTACAATTCTTTTTGCTCCAAATTATCAAAACTGGGAAAACTAGCTAGTGAACAATTTCTGGTTTGGACCATAGGTGACACTTACGTGTAACTAAAATCCATAAGTCTAAAACAACGAAAGAAGCAAATAAGCTCTCTCGTGTGATTTTATCTCAATCTTTTAAAGAGTAGAGAACATAGCTGATCAAGCAAAGACGAGAACTGAAAGGTAACGAATGAGACCTGGCTTACATATGGCCAGCCAGTGGCCATGTCATACGTGTTAGCCAGCAGCCATAATAGTTTTGTTTATTTATTTTTTTAACAAACAGGATTAGACAAATAATGAGAATTATATTCATATATCAATATCAATCCTACGAATTCGTGGGACTGGCATTGCCGTTTTGGATTTTAGACGGACTTCGGAGTATGTCGTATCCCCTTTCGCTAAGATACATGTGGTTGGAATCATTATTATTATTATTATTATTATTATTATTATATATATATAATAATATTATTTGTACCACTTTTGAAGAGGAGATATTTCTTAAATATTTATTGGGAAAAAGATAGAATTTCACTTTTAACTCATGTTTTAAAAAACACTTTAAAATTTTTCTTTAAAAAATTTTCAAAAAGGATATAAATAACGTTTTCTTATATGTAAGTGTTGGCTTTGTACCCGTGTAAATTCGCTAGGGTTAAAGTAAATTAAGGTGAAAATTTATGTAAACTTGTTAAATAACCCAGAAAACATTGTATGACTCACCGAAAAAGTGATTGTATATGGAAGAAAAGTTCACATATATATGGCATGCATGTCGTTTTTATGTAATAATAATAGTTACTGAGTTAGTGTCTGCAATTTTCTTAAATGGCATGCGCTATGGGTAAAGTCATCTTATCTATATCACTTCTAAGAACGTTTAGGTGTACCAGTGCTTTGAGAATATTCTAAGAATGTTTAGGTGTACCAGTGCTTTAAGAATATTGTATCATCTCTCGATTCTTTTTCCCTCTCAAAATCTTGTATTAATAAGAATCAACTATTTGGCCAAATCTTTAAAAGAAAAAAACAAATATTTAGTTTAATGTTTCACGACCGTTAATTAATAATAAAGATCCCTAATAATCTGTTTTATTTAGCAAACTTATCGCTATCATGACCAAGATATTCTTCACTAATCTCTAGCATTTGGTATGATTTTTTATTATTTTAAATTGTGAGACAAAATAATTCCTCAATGTCATTTCTCTCAAGTTTATCTCTCTTACTCAGTATAATCAAAGAGTGCTTTCTTTCTAATTAAGTTCTCAGTTTGTTTTTTTTGGCTATCTTTTTACTTCATAAGAGAAGTATGAAGGTTATTTAACTTTACCATTAATTTTTTAATTTTATAATAATCTCAAATTAATTTATTATATTATGGCCAAACATTATGAAATAATGTTTTGGAAAAAATACAATGACCTTCCTAAAGTCTAATATAATTAAACTCAACCACTTTCTTATTTCAGAAATTATTTAAACCTCTCCCGAGATTTATGTTGTCCCTAAACTCACCCCGCCCCGAAAGACTTAGTTGAATGAATAGATGATATCATATGTGTTGCAGATGATTTTTAATGTCAATGATGTAATTTTAAGATTCATATTGACTATTATACCCTTAGAGTAGTTTAAAAACCTTCTACAACTCCTCTCTATTGATTGAAACCTCTCTTCTTCGTATTTCCTTCCAAACTTGAGCATTGCAAGCAACATTTTTCACTATTCAATATAAAATCTCTATACTTTCAATTTCTTCTTTTTAGATTCTATTAATTTTGATGAATAATCTATACACAAAGCTTGATTGAGAGCTATACAAAATCTTCTAGACACTTAACCATCAATTTGTTGAAACCTATAAGTACTTTTTATGTGCAAATCCTCATCAAATTAAATAGAATTTCAAAGAACACAAGATTAAGATGAAGATACTTTCTTTCTTTTCTTTTTCCTAATTAATAAAAGAGATTGCTTGCACTATTCAAACCTGATAGGGAGAAAAGAGGGCCTTCGTCGAGCCATTGAGCGAGTGAAGCCTTGAACATATGTATTATAAGGGCACAATAGTTATTTTGATTTTCACAAGAGGACTAAACAATTTTAAACATTATAAATTGCTTTTGGGAAGAATGATGACCATTATGTAAGAAACGATTGTACAAAATCTTAACTTATTAGGGGAAAAAACTTAATAGAGTCTAGTTATTCATTTGAAAAGCCATTTATATAAACCACTAGAATTGATCTGGTGGTGAGAAATTTTAATAATTTATATGATATTTTAAATTTAAATCTTATTATGTCAATTGCTTTTGAACCACCATTCTTATTGTTCATATGTGATGTAAGAAATATGTGTTTTCATTTAACAATGTAGATTAAAAGCTTTTTAAAGATTTTTTTAGTTAATTTTTTTTCTTTTAAATTTTGAAAGAGAGATAGCTACTATCACTCTGGCTGAAAAAAAAAATGAGATAGTTACTATGAGTCTATGACTATTTTATTGAGCAACACCAAAATAAGAAATTACTCTGCTGCATATATATTAATTTATCTTTCATCTTTACCCCCTTTTAACAAAAGTCAAATGGTATTTAAACACTCATTCAAAAGGAGGATGCTAAGCTGTGCATGCATGTGATTCAGTTCATATCCTGCAAAATAAATTTCCCTTTTAGGAAATTTGTTGAAGATATATGAATAAAAATAAAGCTGCAAACTTTTTAATATATTTATTATTTTTTTAATTATTTAACCAGTACTCTTAATCATTGTTCATAAAACTCTAATGAAAATAACGACTGGGGATGACCGATTGACAGTTTTCCTTTAAAATTTTATAGCTTATGCTTATTGTGCTATTAATTGGCTACTAGAAAAGCAAAATCTTGGACTCCAATCTGCATTAAACAGAGAAATTATTGCCGAAAATTTCAGCATTTAGGAAACTGGCATGCGTTGCCATCTGTATCCCGCTGACGAAGTAAATGATTGGCGGCGGCAAACACGAGAGGCCAATACTTTTAACTCTGGTCCGAATAGTAGCTATGAGCCACGCCAACAATTTTAACCATGGTCCGAAAGGTAATTATGAACCATTAAACTACCAATTAATTACCCCTGACTAGAGGTTTTTTTTGTTAATTTTAATTTTTGTTCTTAGTACTGTGTTAGCTTTACTTAATATAGTAACACGAAGTATAAAAGTTTGGTCACTCGAACTTTTGGCTGTAACGAAACTAGTTACTAAAGGACAATTATGGAACTAAATAAAAACTGGTCATAGTAGATAACTTTGTGGGGAGCCAGCAACAAAAACTAGAATAGTAATTAGCAAAGTGATGGCAAGGCCTATGAAGTATGGAGAGCATAGGTTAACATTCTCATAGGCGTGCCAACATGTCAAGTGATGTTTCAAAGAGCACGCGATGCATTGGTCGCCAATCTTTGTCTTCAGCTCCCAAAACGACACGTCTCAAGCAGAAAGGAGGCCCAAAACGACACGTGGGGACCAAAACAAGCTCGCATGGAAAGCCATTAAATAAGAGAGAAATCGGTGGGGTGTTGGCAAAAGCATAAATTAAGGGCAAAAACGGGAATCCAAAAAGTTGCATGCAAGAACTCGGATTTTAAGGGCAGTGTATGAGGACGCCTGGCCGTGAGATCCCAACCATTTATTACCAAGATTTCTCCTTCCTCTCCAAACATCATAGGCAACACCACCACCTTAAACCTCCGTGTTTGTTTTCAATCCTCTCTCTCTCTCTCTCTCTTATCATGGAACTATGTAGGTAGAGAAGAGAGAGACATTGATTTGGGATTCTGAAAAAGATTAAGAAGATTATAGCCCAATGGGTAATGGGAGATGGAGTTGTTGTGCATGGAGGCGCTCAGAGTCATCTTCATCCACGAAGCTCTTGTTGTTCATGTTACCTCTCTTACTTGTTGCGGGGCTTATTTCAGTGTTAGGTCCTAATGCTTCCACTTGGGTTGTTGTTGCTAACGAACCCCTCTTGGTTGGCTCTGTTACTCCCTCTTCTTCTCCTTCTTATTCAACAAGTGGTGGCGGTGGTGGTGATGTGGCCACCATTATGGAGGCCCCAGTAACTGTTTCATCTGAAGTGAAAGAAGGAGAAGGGCTGGTGGTGGTGGCCGTGGACGCTCACGGCAAGGAGGAGAAAGCTATCTCCGATGACTCCGCCTTCATTCACTCCTCTACTCCACCACTTCCCGTTCAGGCCATACAAATGCTTGCTCAATCTGTAAGAGATTCTTTTCTTTTAATTCAAATCCTAAAATTTAGGATTTTTTTAAAGGTAATATCACATGGATGGAATAATAATACTGATAATAAGTACGGTAGAAGCTTTGCGGATAGAATTTTCATAAAATATTTAGATGATTATTATATTCAAGAAGGAAAGAATATGTAATTAAAGCCGTAGATACATGTTTTCTTTAATTTTAAGTGCATCATTCTTTGAGAATACTGATGAGTAGAGACAGAATCTCTAACCTTAAAATTTTCAGACAAGATGATCGAGAGTTTTGAATGAATTGTTTTTCTTTCCTTCTGGTATAATATCCCAATGAAAAGGGGAAAAAAAAAGGATTTTGTTACATAATTTCGTTGTGCCTTCTTTTAAATTTTTGTTGTCCTTTCTATAATGAAATTATAAGCGTTTGCAAGGTTCCCGTAATAATGAGCAATTTAAGATGAACAGATCCTTCATGATCCTCTATGAACTGCTATTACATATTTTTTTTTTTTGTTTAATTTTCATCTTTTCGAGGCAATTTGGCTTTGTGAAATGGAGTGATTAGAACTAACGCAATGTGCTGTATCAACTTGGATGTTATCTTGTAATCGTTGCCTGAATGTAGCAGTCCTAGGAATTAATTATAGATTTTAGTGGCAAGTGTCATAAGAAATTTATTTTTTTTTATTCTTTTAACTTTACAAAATGCACTTCCTAGAGAAATCATTTTTTTTAGCCCCCATTTTGAATATTAATTTTGTAAATAACGCAAAGAAAGACGAGCCCCCTCTGCCTCCTGAATTTTCAGATATTCTACTTGCTTGAAAATTTTTAATTTATTTCTAAAAGTTACCGTGGTATACTGGATAATTTTTTTGAGATTTGCTGATATGGTCATCACCTTTATTTTTACTTTTTTTTTTTTCCACCATTTCCATTTTAGATAGGAATTAGTCCATTTTCTGTACATTTGACAAACCCCTGCAACAAGAGCCAACGGTTATGAAGATTTGATGTAAAAAATTTAGGTGTCACTTTCGTTTTGTGAAAGGGAAAGGCAAGGGGAGTTACATTAATTTTGTCATGTTGTTTTATTATTGATAAATTGGTTTTGGGAAGTGACTGGTAGGTAGATAATAGCATTAAATGTAAATCTTAGCATTTGTGAGATCAAATAAAGCCGATGATGACCCATAGTTTTTTTGTCCCAATAGAATAACACTGAAGAAATTCTCAATGTCTCCTCCAAAAGTTGGCCCATCATGGCTTCCGTGAATGAGTCTTATATTGCTGTAGAGAGACCGAGGCAGCAAAGAAAGTTCAGCATCTTAGATAGAACCGAAGCTGGTCTACTACAAGCCCGGGCGGCAATTAGAGAAGCAAGAAACGGGAATCAAACACAAGATATAGACTATGTTCCAGTAGGACCAATGTATCACAATGCTAAAGCATTTCACAGGTAAATAATGCACTGCTTTATTTTCCTCATGCTGAACTGTGTTACCCAGTAATATATCTAGTATCAAAAGTCATGTTCATAATCATTAATAGTCAGTAAGCACTAAAGTTATGATTCCCAAATCTTAATCAATTGATGAATGTTATAACCTTATACTTTTGAGCTCTATTTATCGTTTATTGGTTTCACATAATTCACTGATTTTATCTTTACAAAATTGCAATGACAGGAGTTACTTAGAAATGGAAAAACAGTTCAAGGTATTCGTGTACGAAGAAGGGGAGCCTCCAGTATTCCACAATGGACCTTGCAAGAGCATATACTCCATGGAGGGAAATTTCATCCATGCCATTGAGATGAATGAGCAATTCAGAACAAGAGATCCTGAGAAAGCACATGTATTTTTCCTTCCTTTTAGTGTAGCAATGATGGTCCAATTCGTCTATGTACATGACTCTCGTGATTTTGGCCCAATAAGGAAAACTGTCACGGACTATGTCAATATCATTGCGGGAAGATATCCCTATTGGAACCGAAGCCTAGGAGCTGATCATTTCATGCTTGCTTGCCATGACTGGGTAAATATATCACAAATTACTTATCCATAATCCTTGCATTATTAATTTAAGAAAGACAAATACTAATCTAATAATGTTGGACAATTTTTTTCAATTTTTTTTTAATAATGTTTCAGGGGCCAGAGACTTCATTTTCTGTTCCTTACTTAGGCAAGAATTCGATTCGTGTGCTATGCAATGCTAATACCTCTGAGGGATTCAAGCCTGCAAGGGATGTATCTTTTCCTGAAGTTAATCTCCTAACCGGTACAATAAATGGTTTCCTTGGTGGGCCATCAGCATCTAGACGTTCAGTGTTGGCCTTCTTTGCTGGGGGGCTTCATGGGCCAATTAGGCCCATTCTTCTTGAGCATTGGGAGAGCAAGGATGAGGACATGCAGGTTCACAAGTACCTTCCAAAGGGCGTGTCCTACTATGCCATGCTGCGGAAGAGCAAGTTCTGCCTTTGCCCTAGTGGTTACGAGGTAGCAAGCCCAAGAGTAGTGGAGGCAATCTACACTGGTTGCGTCCCAGTGCTAATTTCAGACCATTATGTCCCTCCATTCAGCGATGTTTTGAATTGGAAATCATTCTCTGTTGAGGTCTCGGTGAAGGACATTCCCAAGTTGAAGGAAATTTTGTTGAGTATTTCTCCTAGGCAGTATATAAGAATGCAGAGAAGACTAGGACAAATTAGGAGGCACTTCGAGGTACATTCTCCCCCCAAGCGATTCGATGTGTTCCATATGATCCTTCATTCTGTGTGGCTTAGAAGACTGAACTTCAGGGTCCACGATGATCAATAACTCGTAGCTTATTATGACCATGGTTGACAAAATTTAGTTTCAGCAGTTTCATTATTGGCAATGTAAGGTGGTGTGATTCTTGTCTTGTCCTGTATAAAATTATCATAGTGAAGCACAAGATTCCAATTTCCCATTATGGATGCCGGTGCATGTCAGAAGAAGGGAATAATCTCTCACCGTTCCTATTTAGTAATTTAATGTGAGCTATAAATTTTGCCATAATTTACGAGAATTGATGTGGTATGCGTAGTTTGCGTTCGTGACTTGGTATGCTTAGTGGCTGTTTTAAAGTAAGAAGGTATAAAAAGCCCATGAAAAAAGGGCGTAAAAATATAATAACAAAAAGAAAGCACAAAAAAAAAAAAACATTAGAGATTATTTGGGGAAAAATACTCTAAAACCCTAACCCTCACTTTCATTCACTTCTTCTTCCATTCCTCTTCTCTTCAACTCTATAAAAACTCTCTCATGCCTCTTCAGTGTTAAGAAATAGAATCCCACTCTGAAACAGTGGCTCTTAGTCATGAATAAGTGGTTTAATGTAATTTCATATGATTGTTTAGTCTAGTATCATTTTTTTATTTTAAAAAAAATTCTTTTGTCATACATTTTTCTTTGTAATTGTGTTTGAAATGATTAAAATTAAAAATTGATTTAATTTGTTTTGAATTAATTTAAGAGTTTAATTGATATGCACTGACAGTGTAAAATGAAATAGAGAAAAATGAGAAATCATGGTTGATTCCTCATTATAATGGGTAATTATTTGTGTGAGTTGGTATTTTTCACTATTTTTATTAGTTGACAGTGTAAAACTGTTTTTCACTGTCAATGCATTTAAATTAAATTTTTAATTTAATTTATAAGTTAAATATTATTTTGGAATGATTATATAAAATAAAATTTGAATTAATTTAAAAATTATAATTTATGTTTAAAATACATTAGATAGTATTTAGAATAATTTAAAATAGAATTAATTTGATTTAATTTAATTTATACTTAAATTTTAAAATCAAATTATTTTTTATCAAATCCTTTCAATTTTATTAAGATTTCAAATAAAAAGCAATTAAATCTCTAAAATTTTGACAAATAAAATTATTTCTTATTTTTAAAACATATAAACACAAAATTTGATTTACAAATCAAATCAATTCCCAACTTTTTTCTGTTCCAAACACATGGTATAAGAATTCTCTATCTCCTCTTATTGACTAGGCAAAAGATAATTATAATAATTTTGATACACTTTTAATATACATTATTATAATTTTTATATGCTACAATATGTCTTAACAATTGTAAGAAGATTGCATATCTTTTAATTTATCGGAAGATATCTGTATATCTTTTTCATTTATCCAAAGATACTTGTATATCTTAGAGAATCTAAATTGTTATTGAAAAAGAAAAACGTAGTTAAGTCAATCCCAAATGGATATAAGGAATGTGGGAAAGAAAAAAATTGTGTGAATTACGGGTATATTTATATGTATTTATATTTGAAGTAGATTATTACGATATACTTTTAAAATTTAAAGATAAATATATTATATTTAAATAACATTAGGATTAATCTTATAATTCCACATTTCCACTTAAATAACTTCGTACAAAATCGCGATAAAGTGTGAGTATCCATTAATGTTTGTTTTTCCGTATAGTCAATTCCAACCCTACTTATTGAGTTTTAAAATGCCTTCTTCAAAACTATGGTACTGCATCATAGTCTAAGAAATAATTTCGCTTAACTGATGTATGTGAGCATAAGGGCAACATTCCCTTTGCTTGGATAACATGAAAATGGGAGGAAAGAAGCAGGAGAAACAGAAAATGAGAGTTTTCTCTTGTTGATAGGAAATAAAATAAAGAAGAAAGAAAAAGGCGTGAACCTTACATAAAAAAGTTTCCTCTTCTCTTAGAAAATGAGAGAGAGGAGATTTATATTTTAAATTATCCATTTTATCCCTTTAATTTTTTTTTGTCGTATAAAATAATTTGGTAAAATTATCTTTTATATACAATTATATTTTCTTTATTTCCACTTTTCTTCTTAATCAATCAATAAGAAAGAGAATATACTTTTCTCTTCATTTTCTCTTCTCTTCATTTTCTCTTCTCTTTATTTTCTTTCTTTTTATTTTCTCTTTTCATAAGTGTTCAGTTAAAATTTTGCTGCGTGCATTACATTTTTAAAACTTCAACCCAAATAATATTGGTTAAAATATAATTGAGCATGTATGTTTCGTTTTTTGTTTTTTTAATATAAGAAGAGATTTTCTTTTTTGGCCGCCCGCCGGGGGCTCAATAGGGTATATAAAGAATTTGTATTCAAATAACATATAAAACCAATTGGAAATTTCGGATTGCATTTAATAAAATGGACTAGTCTTTTATAATGTGCCGAATCATTGTTCAAATTTCAGCAAAATTACTTATATTTTGTATTTGACCGTATTTTGAACAAGATTGGGTACAGTGAATGATATTGTGGAAAATCCAAAAGAAAATAACATAGCATATAAAATATTGTGCTTGAGATATTAATTTAATATCCTTTGCTATTTAAATGGAAAAAATATAGTTACTCGAACAAACACAACAAGAAGCATAGTTGTTGTATCGTGTATCGATTTTTAAAATTTTGATACATCGTATTATAATGCAGTGAATATCATAAGATATTTTGCTATATATAGAATATATATTATTATAATATATTTCTATATAACTATAAACTAAAGATAAAAAAAAATTATAAATTGTGTTATAATTTGTGATAGTGAGATTTTTTAGTTTTCAGTAGCTTTTAATAATTTTATATATGACTCTTATCTTTTTTTTCTTAATCTAATATTCTATTCATTTAATCTAAATTTAATATTTAAATTGTAAAATCTAATTTGATGTTTCAATTTTTTTATCTATAAAATATTTTATTTGAATTTTAAATTTTAAAAATATTATCTTATTAAATATATTAGATTAATTATTATTTAAAATTGTTGGAAATATGGATAACTTTATTAGTTTTGTAGATATCATTGCGATGCCAAATATACGATTAAGATATTTATTTATATTAAAATGAGAATTGATGAATAGTATAAATACGAAAAGCACAAATTCTATTGATTGATTTATTTTTTTTTATTAACTACTTTCACTTTTTTCTCAACCCTACTTTCCGTTTTTACCCCTTCTGTTTCGCATAACAACAAAATTTTCCATTTTTACCCCTTCTGTTTCGCATAGTAACAAAATTCGTACTCAGTTCATGCTAAAGGCTTCGTACCATTTATCACTTCTGTATTAAAATACGGAATAAAATAGCATTGAAATTGTAACAACTATGAGCAGAAGAATTTCACAGAGGAGCGCTTGAAAATTTCTCCAACAGTGAACCGGGAGAGTTATATTTCCACCGCCTATTGAGGAATTCTCACCCTGAATATGCCACGTCGCTGGACACGCGGACCGTAGCCCTGATTCTGTCTTGGACGTGCTTCAGCCTCTCTTTTGATCGGGATCGAGATGGGCTCTTCTTTAAGCTTCCATCACTTCACATACAGAGATTGGAAAAAAACCATTGCAACTTACAAGACTACAATGCATGGTTAGGAAGATAGGTGTCACCACCCAGCAGGATCTCAGGCTAACGTGTCACACCTTCATGCCCCCTATAAACGGAGAAAATTCCACCCACTGCCCCTTTCCACCACGTGTCACCTTTTCTTTAGTAATCTTTGCCTCCACTTGTCACTGCCCCCAATAGCATCCTTCTCCTCAACGTTTAGTCCCTCATATGCGTCAATATATATATCATCACAAAGCCACTTTGCTTCCTTCACATGTATATCCATCACCACCTGAAATTCAGAAGCCACTTCTTATTCCCATTCTCTACTCTTTGCATAACAGTTGCAGTTGCATTGGAAAAGAATATATATATTTCAATGGCGTCGAGGCAACAATTCAAGGAAGATAGAGCTGAGGCAGCTGCAAAGCTTGCAGCTAAGGATATCGGCGATGTCAACAGGGAAAGAGAGCGACAAGAGGGATATAATCTCAACTCTGAAACGAACTTCAAGCAGGCACGTGCTGAGGCAGCTGCAAAGCTTGCGGCTAAGGATCTCGAAGACGTGAACAGAGCAAGAGACACTGCAATGGGCGCTTCTGACCAGCAGGAACAGAAGCCCGGTGTTGTCGGGTCCATGTTGAGGGCAGTGCATGACACTTACGAGCACGCCAAGGAAGCTGTGGTAGGGAAGAGTACTCATGAGGACGCAACAAACTCTCCTGGGATTCACGATTCTGCCACTGGCAAGGCTAAGGAGTACAAGGATTATACAGCAGACAAGGCCGTGGAGACCAAGGACAAAGCAGGCTCCAAGGTTGGAGAATACGCAGATTATGCATCTCAGAAGGCAAAAGCAACTAAGGATGCAACGATGCAAAAGGCTGGAGAGTATGTAGATCATGCATCTCAGAAAGTAAAAGAGACCAAGGATTACGCTGCTGATAAAGCCACAGAAGCTAAGGACAAGACAATGGACAAGGCTGGGGAGTACAAGGAATATGCTGCTGATAAGGCCAAGGAAGCTAAAGATGCTACAGTGCAGAAGGCTGGGGAGTACAAGGAATATGCTGTTGATAAGGCTAAGGAAGCTAAAGATGCTACAGTGCAGAAGGCTGGGGAGTACAAGGACTACACTGCTGAGAAGGCTAAAGAAGGGAAGGATACTACGATAGGGAAGCTGGGGGAGCTGAAGGACTCAGCTGCTGATGCTGCTAAGAGAGCTATGGGTTTCTTGACTGGCAAGAGAGAGGAAACCAAGCAGAAGGCTGCAGAGACTACAGAAGCAGCCATGCAGGAAACTCAAGGGGCAAAGGAGAAGACAAAGGTATCATACTCAATAGTTCAATTTAGTTAGTTAACACTGTTCAATTTGTTTAATTTCGATTTTAAGATGACTGATTGTTAATTATATATTGTTTGTGTGATTGTGGGGGGATGCAGGAAAAGCTGAGTGGAACGGAGGAAGAGGCAAGGCGGAAAATGGAAGAAATGAGGGTGGAGGGCGAGGAAGGAGGAAGGGGCGGAGACAAGGTGTTGATCAGAGTGGAAGAGAGTCGGCCGGGAGCGGCAGCCGAAGCGCTGAAGGCGGCGGATCGGGCCTTGAACGACGTGGCACGCTCAGATGAAGAAGGCACCATTCATGTGGAGCGCCGTGAGAAAATGTGACAAATAGTATATGCAATGCAATGCAATATATATGCATAGTTTACCACACTACTAGCACGGGGATATGTCGTGTAATAATATTTTGTTGCCTTTTTGGCTGGCTGTTTACTGATCATAGTCGATCCCCATTGCGATTTACTTCTTAAGAAATTGTCTGTTTTGTTTTGGTTTTTTGTTGGGTTCAGTACGCATAGTTTCTAGTGAAAAATATATTAAGAAGAACGAAAATAGCTTTCTGTGTTTTCGTTAATCAAGTATCATTTGTGATTGGTCTTGGTTATTGTTATTTATTTTTTCATTTTTTCAGTACAGGTCCTGGCTCTCTGATGGTTTTGGTGTGAAGAGAATACGGTCAGTTAAATTGGTATTCTTTTTCTGTTTAAATTGGGCTAATTAATATGGATGAATAGGTTCTTAAAGGAAGTGACCATGTTTTCTCTAGGAGAAATTTTTACATGATCTAGGAGTACCATATGATTGTATTCTCGGCCAATCATGTAAATAGATTTTTATAAGATTGTATGTTAGTGGTGGGTTTCATATAAAATGCACTTATATAATTGATCAGGAAGCACAGCCACCCGAATCATGTAAGTATTTCTCTTTCTCTAGTATGCCTCGTTCGAACTTTCATAGAATTGAATATCCTCAATTTATAGCAAGACAATAAGAGATCTGAGGCAACCTTTCGCGGCCAGGTCAATAGTGGTGATGTAATTAAAATGCCTCTCCCAAGAGTTCTCGGAAACCTCTGTTCCAGCCTAAGCTTTCTTTCAATACAGTGTTGTTTTCCATCCTAATTGGATAGTAGATAATGAAAGGAATGGAAGAAAATAAGGTATTTGTTTAGGAGTTTCAGAATTGAGAGGAGTAATTTTTCCTCTCTCTCTCTCTGTGACACTCCTTTTAATTATTTTGTCGAAATTGAAGTAAAGTAGAGTAAAACAGAGGGAGCTAAAAAATTATGATAAATAATATAAATGTTTTGTTTTATTTTTTTACAATATAATGGTTAAATATGGTTAATAAAAATTCATTTTTTTATTAATTTTTTAATCTTCCATGAATTAGAAATAAAAATTGAAAAAACAATGCTAGTTTATTTTTATCTCTTTAAAGTGTTAGTTAACTTGAATAATGCTTGTTGAACTACAGCGTTCCACAAGTTATTGATATCTGCATATATGTTCTTGTCAGTAACTATAATCATATAACCTGGAAATTCTTGTCAAATTTGTAATCCGATACTCGGCTTTGAGCATTTTTGACGGTGGTGTTTGGATTTTTCAGCAACCGCCAGCCCTGCTTTACCAGAAGAGCCTGATTAAAAGCTTATGAAGCCTATGCCTCCCTCCTTCTTTGATTTGTAGAGGGTGGCCATTTTGCTCAATGAATTATTCTCTACTTCACCATCAAAAGTTACTTATCATCGATTTAATTTTGCAGCAAATTTCTTTTGATAAGGAAGGCATGATCTGTGAATTGAAGTGTTCTATTTATAGCTTGATTGATTAGACGTGATGAACTTATGTGCTCGTTTATACCAATTCTTTGAAAATTGTTTTCATTAAAGCAAACATCAATATGAGACTGTCTATTATGCACTTTCAGTGACTTATTTTTTTAATGAAGTTACAGGTATTGATTTTGCCCGATTATAATGTGAGAAGAGATTGTCACATTTTTGTTTTGATCAAACACGACAACTAATCTTATTTTACTACAATTTTTTTTTTTTTATTTAGGTTTAGAGCTCATTTGGTTACACTTTTAGAGTCTCTAAAAGTATTTTTAAAGGCATGGGAATGAGATTGTACAATAACTCTATTTGTTTAATAATTTTTTCATGCCATTAAAAATATTTTTAGAAGAAATATACTTAAAGTTATTTTTCATTTTAGGATAAGTATTTTTGAGAAGAAATTATATATTAATAATTAAAAATAATTTTATTTTATTATATTCAAATAAAAATCATTCTCTTAAACTTATTTTTGATATACTCAAATTAAATATAAATTAATTTTTTTAAAAATAATTTTTCTAAAAATTAAACCAAATATATCATTAGATTCGAGTTTGGATTTTTTTTTATTTCTACTAAGAAGTTTAATTATATAGTTCATTTTTATATTTAAAGTGATAATAGGCTATAAATTTAAAATAGCTTTTAATTAAGGATATTTTTAAAATTTAAATTAAAGTAAAAAAAAAAGAAAGAGTGACAATAAATAATAAAAGTGACAATACCTGGTTTAGTTTTTAACACTCTCACACTACAAGTTATTGACATGGGCATTCATGAGATTTTCTCGAAACTATAATTGAGCTTTTTCAACATCAAATCAACTAACCACCAAAAAAAGTTAAATCAACAGAAGAAAGGGGGGAAAAAAAGCAAATTCAACGATCTTATGAATGGAATCTTTCTCTTACCTTAAAGTGTTTCTAAAAGAAAAAAAAAATCAATATTGTAAAAAAAGAGACGAAAGCCCCTATGTACCCTATTTTAATAAAGTGCACCACACACACCATATAATTCAAAGGTCAGGATACAATGGCATATCAGTGATACCCTCATTTGTAATACACCCTAAATATCTCTCAAACTCTCTTTCTCTCCCCAAATCTCCATTTGACCATCTCTATTTCGAGCTATATGGAGCCAACACCACCAACAACAAATGGAACACGACCTCATCCTTTAAGCGAGGCCTCTATTCCACCAGGATGTTTACTCATCGACAAAGATCTCGAAGGATGCGAAGTAGACGGTGCAAGAGTGCATGTCAAAGTTCATCAGCTTCATCATTGGCACCGACAAGGCCTCTAATAAGTGCCAGTGCGAGAAACGCAAGACCATCAACAATAGCAATTTGCTTTGGGTCATGACCACCTTGGTCTCCGACAATTAGTCATGGTCGAGATTGGCATTCGTGGTGACAACATCCGTCGTTGAAAGCAGAGGTAGAGAAGAAAGAGGTTGTGGTGGACGGAGGTAAAGGAAGAAACGTGTATGTTTGCGATGGTGGCGTGGTTAGATCTGAGCTTGGCAAGCTCATTGAACCACCACTGAAAGTTTGGAATGGTCATTGGAGGCAGCAACCATTAATAAAGGAGGTTCTGAGATAAGGGGTGAGAATTGAGGAGCTACTAGAGTGCACCCTCAAGATATAAAAGCATAGATAGTCAACAAGATTGGTACCGTTAGATAAAAAGGTGTGTGATGCACCTTAATAATTAAAGTGCATAGAAGCATTCACCAAAAAAAGAAAAAGATTTTTTCTTCTAATAAATGAAAAATAAATAAGACAAACTTTTAGTACTATTATCTTAGTGTAATAGACAATTTTTTCCTTTTTTGGGGAAAAAAGTTTTGGTGAAGATAAAGTTTGCTCTAATTTAAAGTGAGAGCATATTTTTAGGTTCATTAAGTATTTGTAGAAATATTTACAAATTATTTATTAATAAAAACTTCAAGAATTGAATTAAAGTTATCTATACTACTTATAAAATAAAAGAAATTACAAGAAAACTTTTATACATGTCAAAACCTACTGAATTTTACCTGTTTCACATTTTAAAACTTTCAATTAAGGAAATAAATTGAATACATTTGTAATTAAAAACTTATTATTTTGAAAAGTTTAATTAGAATAAATTTTTATTTATTAAAAATAAATATCAAACAAATATTACTCAAATACACAAATTTTTATATCTTTATTTTGATATTCATTTTATGCTTCTGGTTCTTGTTAACCCAATGTTAATTTGAAGGTTACCTTAAAATTTTGTTTAACATTAACTTGACATAAAAAAAATGGTCCTTGGCAAGTAACTTTATTTATTTATTTATTTATTTTGAAATATGAATATAACTTCAAATCTTAAAAAAATAACAATAAATAAGGTCTACAAATTAGATGATAGAATCCAATTAGAAATATATATTAAAATTGTAGTCTTTAATGATTTTTTTATAATATCCTTTTTTCTTATGCTAGCATTTTTTCATTAAAATAAATTTTTTAATTTATAATTTGATTTATATATAAATCGAATTCTTAAATGGTGAAATTATTTATTAAATTTATGTTACTATTTATTTCCTTTTGTATTACACTTTAATATTAAATTTAATAAGTCATAATAATATAATATTTTATAATTTTATATTTATAATTTATTTTATTTGTTTCATATAAAAATTTTCAATACTTTTATTTTAATAATTCAATGGAATTAATATTAATAATAATATTAATTTAAAAATATTTTTTAATCTGTACATGGTACGAGTATAAAACACTAGTAATAATATATGAGCAACACATCGAGTACATCAATCAACATAATTACCACAACATCAACAGTACTGACCAGCCAGCTCCACAAGATGAGAAATGGTTGTATGGTTTAAGAGTATTATATGACTATGTTCCTATATTAATATATAAATATATTTTATATAGAGTTTACCATTATTGTATAATTTTATATAAAATATGTTTATATAATTAATTAAGAGTATAATTATGTAATGCTCCTAAATTATACAAGTATTTCTCCTATAAGGTTAGAAGAGAGCAATTTCAAATTGGACTTAAAAAGTCTCAATCATTCAAGAATTTAATGATGAGATCCCTTCTCAATGTTCTGTTGTCCTCAACTAAAACAAAAAAAAATGACGCAATACGTATGGACGAAACTTGCTCCATTATGTAAGAAGTGTGTTTCATGATTGATCAATTAAATTTTGGGTTTTTATTAACTATTGACTTATGGGTACTGGTTAAGATTTTAAAAATAAATAATTTTGTTTTGCTTGAAAGAAAAAACAATTTTTTAAGCTTCTAATATATTAAATATATTAAAAATTTTAAATTTTTTTACTATTAAAAAACCTAACTAGTACCCTTAACTATAGATTAGTATTTTTTTTTTTTGGTTTTATAAAAACAAATTGAATTGATAGTATGATATTTTTATGGAGATGAATATTATATTTTGTGATTTATTATGAGTTTGAGATTCATCATGTATTATTGAATTTGTACTCAATAGTAAATGTGCTAGTATAAGGACTTTTGATGACTTAAATCTTTGATGGATAGAGTTAAATATATATATATATATATATATATGGCCAAAATTCCTATTTTATTCTTGATACTCTTCACAGCTGCTACTCTATTAATATAACCTATGCAAGGAGAAGTAGTGGACTCTCATATACGTGATATATGCATATATCTATATTTTCTCTTTAAAATAGGTACATACTATTATTGATTTATTTTTCTATTAATGGTGGTGTCCTAAATTCTTATTATAGAAATTCTAAGGATGTCCTAGAGTGAAGCATACATAACATATCCTATTAGAATTCTCATCATGACATGAAGGACGAAGTGGCAGTGTTACATGTGATACTATACTTTGCCCCCCACAGTTCTCCTGCTCCTGCGCCTTATGTAGCACTTGTCCGGCTCTATTGTCTGTCCCTTATTATTAATTAGTTTCTGCTTGTGACACATACGACGCATGCCATAACGTGACTCCATTGCCTCCTCCGTTGTTTTCTTGTTCCTCAAAATCAATTGGTTTCCATGTCCACCAAAGGATTCATCCTCTACCTCATATCTTCCTTCTCCGTTGCTGTTCTCTCCGCCCTCTTCCTTACTCAAACCAATAATGACTCTAAACCATTTCTATTATCATCAGTATCTCCTAGTTCACTTCCATCATCCCATGCTGCCCCTTATGGATCTGGAACCGATAAAGTTTGGCCTGTATGTCACATATCTCAGCTCGTTTGGCTTGAATATTGAATAGTTGATACTAATGGCTTGGTTTGTTGGGGATGCAGGAATTGGAGGTCAGTTGGAGACTTGCGTTGGCCACGGTGATTGGCTTTCTGGGATCCGCTTTTGGAACCGTTGGTGGGGTCGGTGGTGGAGGCATTTTCGTTCCCATGCTTACTCTTATTGTTGGTTTTGATACCAAGTCTGCTGCTGCTCTTTCTAAATGTAATTCTCTCTCGAACTCTTCTTCTTCTTCCTTTTTTCTTTTGGTATATATGTTATGTGTTGTAATCAGGTTTGTTGTTGTTGTTGTTGACTTGCTGTGCAGGTATGATAATGGGGGCGTCAGCATCTTCGGTTTGGTATAACCTGAGCGTGCCTCATCCAACCAAAGAGTTGCCTATATTAGACTACGATCTGGCTCTCCTTTTTCAGCCTATGCTCATGCTTGGTATCACTGTTGGCGTCGCCCTCAGTGTTGTCTTCCCCTACTGGCTCATCACTGTCCTCATCATTATTCTCTTCATAGGTCTCTCTGTCATATCACTGTTAAAAGAAAAGTTTACACTTTGAATGAATCTGTTCTAACTTCTCAGTTGATCTCTGTTGATGCAATGGTGTTTTCTGTTTCTCTCGGGTAATATTTGATGTTTTGTTTTGGACAGGAACCTCCTCAAGGTCTTTATTTATGGCAACCGAGATGTGGACGGAAGAGACTATTCTCAAGGTAAAAGTTTCAGAAGTCATAACTCAAGACCACGAATATTATTATGATCCAACAAGAGCAGCATCCAGCAGAAGCAAAAGCAGCTCATTATTCGCTTTAACCCCACTTTCTGTTTGCTTATTGCAGAAAGAAATGGCCAAGCAACAAGCGACTATTGTTAATTCCCGTGGCGAACGTAAGATAAGCTTATACATTTAGTCATCATCTTCTAATCATCCATCAAAACCCATAATAAATTTTTCAAATTAATCTATATATAAAAAAAGTATATGATTTTGTTTCTCTTATTGTCTCTGTAGTGAAAATAACTGCATTCATTTATGTGCAGTTTTAATCGACACCGAATATGAGCCGTTAATCCCCAAAGAAGAGAAGACAGCTATGGTATGTAAGTTTCTCACATGCTTCTACAGTTCTCATTTCGTTGTCGGTGAGAGTAGGAAAATGAATTTTTATTTTTGTTTCTTAAACCCATTCAGCAAATTCGTTGTTTCAACCTTAGATGGAAAAGGATTTTGGTGCTAATTGTTGTGTGGGTTGCTTTCCTTCTACTTCAGGTCATCAAGGCAAGTCCCTCTCTCTTCCCTATTCACATCAGTATTATTGTCTGTTCAATTTTTATTTATTGTTTTAATTTTTAAATCTATTTGTTGTTGGTCTGCAGAATGAGGTAGAGGTTTGCAGTGTCTGGTATTGGGTGCTTTTCTGCCTACAGGTTCAATGATGACAAGAATTACATAAGCACAACTTGTTACTTAACTTATTATGCAGTGGGGTCAGACTTATAAGCATGCACTTCTCCATTTTTCTGTTTTCAGTTTCCTATTGCACTTGTGGTGTTTGGCTATGAAGCAGTGAAGTTGTACAAGGATCACAAAAAGAGGATGTGCACAGGAAACCCGGAATCCATATGCCAGGCTTCAATCGAATGGACTCCTTTGCACATTGCATTTTGTGCACTCTGTGGCATCTTAGGTGGAACTGTTGGAGGCCTACTTGGTTCTGGAGGTGGGTTCGTATTGGGACCTCTTCTCCTTGAGATTGGTGTCATCCCCCAGGTAGAGTATATATACCCTTTCAACTGCGAGACACGGTTTAATCTGAGCATGCAACTTAACTTTCAAGTATGCGGTTTGTTTGAATTGCAGGTTGCTAGTGCAACAGCAACATTTGTGATGTTGTTTTCATCATCTTTGTCTGTGGTGGAGTTCTACCTTCTCAAGAGGTTCCCTATGCCTTTCGGTAGTTTTCACTTTTCATCAACTCTTCAACAAGCTTATATCTCTCTTCAATTTGCCTGGCCTTTTGATTGTCATTCAGTGCCGTCGCAAGAGTGAAAATTGATAGGAATATGTAGAAATAGGTGAAAGATGACTACATATCATGATCTACAATATATAATATATACCCAGCGACTGCAAAAAGAGCAAACTTCAAAATACCAGAGTACTATAGTAGTCTGGTCTGTTGTGTTCTTGTGATATAAAATCTTCTCTAGCTTATTGCTGTCTTTGTATATATTACTTTTGCAGCGTTGTACCTGTTTACAGTGTCTGTTTTGGCTGGCTTCTGGGGACAGTTTTTCGTAAGAAAGTTAATAACACTTCTTAAGAGGGCCTCAATCATTGTGTATATCCTCTCAGGTGTCATATTTGCTAGCGCTCTCACCATGGGTAAAGCAGATCAATCAATTGCTAATCTATATATATATATATATATATATATATATATATATATATATATATCCTGCTTTCTGTACTTAAAAGTTCTAGTGTAATACATATAGAAGTGTGGCAAATCAAACCCTTTTTCTTTCAGGTGTCGTTGGCATTCAGAGGAGCATTCAAATGATCCACAACCACGAGTTCATGGGATTTTTAGGCTTTTGCAGCAGTCAATAATTTATGAAGTGATCAGTGGATAGCAACCAATGAGAAAATTCCAAAGTCCATGTGAAAAAAATGCTTGTTTTTTCAGGGTGGGAAAGCAGCTTTCAGGAATGTTGATCAATGCCTAGTTGACCAATTGGAAGATCCTTTTTCCTCCAAAGTAATAAATAAGGCTAGCTTGCCCTCCCGTGTGTGAAACACTGCTTCTGGTCGAGTGTTAGCTACTGGCTAACACTTTCTCACTGCAATGCAGCATTTGTTTGATTTTTCATTCTGAATTTCTGTTGGGTGTTCATTCGATTCCACAGTGTGAAAAAAGGTTGTGATTATGGGACAACAGCGTTAAGGAAATGTTGGTCAATGCCTAGTTGACTGCCAGGAAGGTCCTTTTCTCCAAAGTACTAAGCAAGGCTGGATTGCCTTCACGTCTGAGAAAATCTGTACATCTGTTTGTGGTTGAGTGTTAGCTACAGGCTAACACTTTCTTCATTGTAGTGTATCATTAGTTTGATCCTTTTTTTTTTCTCCCTTCCGTGGGGTATTCATTCATTTGCAGTGTGCAAGACAAAAAAAATTGGAAATGATATTCAGTGGTCCTGCTATTTATGCGAAGATATTTTAGCCCACTAATTATTCTCTTTTGAGTTCAATAGTTAATTCACAAAGTTTGGTTTGGTATTGCTATATCTTTTTAAAAGTTGTTGAGTTATCTTGATTCTCTAAAAGTTGTTATCAAAAAGTCACAATAATATTATTTAGTAAAATAATATAAAAATTATTTTTAATAAGCAGAAATCATTAAAATAGTATTTGGTAAAATTACTTTTAATATTTAAAATAACTATAACAATTATAAATACTAAAAAGAATAATTTTTATTTTTAATATTATTAAATAGAGTAAAATTATATTAATTTTTAAAATTTTGAAGAGCACAAGTCAATTTTAAAAAGTATCCCATGAATCTCTTGAAAGCACCTTTAGCTTTTAAAAACCAGGAACAGAAGCACCTCCATTTGTTTGTTTACCAAATAGAAAAAATTAGTTTATACTTTTCATAAATCAGAACATCTATACAAAGAGCATTACCAAACTAGGTTTAATTCTACTACTACAATCTATTACTCTATGCATATACAAAATAATGGTTAAAACTTAAAAACATATTGTAAACAAAAAAAAAAAAAAAGGTTAAAGTATGAGGAGTTAAGAATTGAAAGGGTGAATGTTTTTGCTATATGATTAGACTTTCATACACTGGAAATGGATAAACGAATTTTTCCATGCGCGAGTGAGTTTGAATGTGCAATTATTCTTGTTGAACCTGACTACAAGTGAGAGACTCCAGGATTTTGGTAGCGTTTCAGCCAAAAGTGAAGAAGATGAAAATACGTCGCTATCCTAATCACGGTTTTGTTTAGTCATGCTATTGTTGGGACTTGGCTTGTACCAATAATTGAAGTGACAGAAATTTTGAAAGCGAGATGATGCTTTCCTTTCATGCAATGCTTAAGGTACGCACTATGATTACGCGGTTGGAATTTTCTTGTGTAGGTTAACGTATCTAACAAAAATTCTTGTTCAAAGGGCTCCATCACAGATGAAGAGATCAGGTGGCCAGATTGTGATTATGCAAGAAAAGGAGAGGAAAATAAATAAAATATGTGGCTGATGGCAAACATGGTTCATTTTTCTATTTCTCTGGAATCACATATCCACATGGGGTACCCAAATTTTCTACGGTTGAAAGCTTTCCTTCCTCATGGCTTACCTTACCCCGGTCAATTTGTCACTATGCTGATTTGACCATAAAAATAGTGTGCAAGGTGAGAGGAAACTGTACACAAGAACCGATTTTGGACTATGCCACTTTACAGTGTTAATGTAATTGTCAAACGGACTGGCCATGTATCAGGCTATCAACAAGTTAGTGTAGGTGAACTTCTGATTAATTCGAGATTAATGATAAATGATAATACACCTAACCTCATGTCACATATTGCTCCATCTAAACCAATCCTAATGTTTTGTTTGTCTTTCAATCCTAGGACCCATGCTAGCTAGTGGTGGCGCTGGACCAACAAAATAATGCCTTTGGCGTTATGATTTCTAACAACTGTTCAACCACTATGGTTCTTCTAAACAATCTACTTAACTTTAGAAAGATAAGTCCCAGACGAAAAAAAAAAAAAAAGATTTAGAAAGATAAGTTTGAGTGGCTTAAACCGTATCTGATGGTTGCTAAGAACGTGTTTGTTTTAAATTGTTCTCAAGCACTGAGTCAAAACAAGATGAAAAACTTTTGAAGTGTTAATGCCAAGAAAAACAATCATGTTGAAGTGTATACTAGTTAGTTAGTTGCTTTTATCGGTAAGTTAGTAAATGTATAGCTAGCGAGTTAGTTACAAGTTAGTTAGACTAGATAGTTGATTCAACTGTGTATATAAGCTCTTGTATGATTCATTCTTCACTTAATGAAAGCAATTCTTCATTCACCAAAAAACTGTGAGAGCTAAATTCTCTCTTTCTCTCTTTTTCAAGCTTTGCTCTTTTTTCTTTTTTCACATTGTTCAATTTCTATGGATTCCATGAAACTCAACATGGTATCCAAAGCTTGGTTCATGTGAATCCTGTGTGATTGTGATTTTGCATGGAATTGGAAGAGATTTCTCCAAACTTGTGATCTAGATCTAGGATTTTCTCCCTCTTCTCCTGTGGCGATTTTTGCTGAAATCAAATGATTCAGTGATGGAAAATCCTGCTGATCGAATCCTTAATCCTTTCATGGCACAAGCTCTGAATGCTGCGAATCCAATGGCAGATCCAGTGAGCCCCTGTTTTCTTCATCCTGGTGAGAGTCCAGGTTTGCTTTTGGTTTCTTTTGTTCTTACTAAATCAAATTACCATGTGTGGAGTAGAGCTATGGTTGCTGCTCTAAATGCGAAAAACAAGTTAGGATTTATTGATGGAACCTTACCTCAACCCATTTTGAATGATCCATTGAGAGTTGTTTGGGATCGAAACAACAAAGTGATTTTAGCTTGGATAGTTCGAGCATGATGTCCTAAGATTGTTCAAAGTGTTATGTTCATAACAAAAGCATCAGATCTATGGTTGGAATTGAAGCAACGATTTGCTCAGAACAATCATACACAAATTGCAAATTTACAAGAAGAATTGTATTCAATGAAGTAAGGTGACATGATAGTCACAGGTTTCTTCACTCAATTGAAGAGTATGCAGGGAGAATTGGAAAATTACAGGCCTATCTCACTATGGACTTGTGGATTGCAAACCCTACCGTGAACAATATTGTATCATGAGATTTCTCAAAGGTCTCAATGATAAATACTCGGGAGTTAGATCTTAGATACTATTCATGGATCCCTTACCTGGTCTGAATTAGGTATACTCTCTCATATTGCAGCAGGAAAGACAGTTTGCAAGTGAAGGAGGAAATGTTTCTCGAGTCCTAGCTACTGGTGGCAGCAGCCATAACACTATGAATGGCAATGGTAAGAAGTTAATGAAAGGAAAATCTGTCAAAGGACAGCAGAATGGGGGCAAGATGTGCAGTTTTTGCAACAAGCTTGGTCACACAGTGGATACATGCTTCAAGAAGCATGGTTATCCACCTCATTTTAAGAAAGGATCTGCAATTAATCATGTGTCCTCTGATGAATGTGAAAATGAGGAAATTCTAGATGAAGAGTCTCAACAAACTACCAACTTCTCCTTGACTAAGGAAAAGTTTGAAGGTCTCATGGCTCTATTGAAACAATTTCAGTCTTAGTTTGCCTCAGTTCTTGCTTTATCCACAAGTCAAGACAATATTCGAATCATCTCACCACTAAACCGTCCAATCAATCTTACACCTCAAGTATTGTCATAGCACTGAATCTGAAATCCAAATTACATTTTCGGATTTTGGATTTTGGATTCGGGTGCCACTAATCACATTTGCAACTCTTTAAATCTCTTCACTGCTTGTAAACCTATAGCCCCTATATCCATTCGATTACCAAATGGAAACCAAATCCCAGCAACCATTGCAGGAACTGTATGTTTTTCTGACACTCTAGTTTTGCATAATGTCCTATACCTGCCCTTTTTCTCTTTTAATTTGACCTCAGTCACTAAACTTACATCACAATTACATTGCATCTTAAAATTCATTGATAAATCTTGTGACATTTAGGGTCAAACTAGTTTGAAGAGGATTGGATCAGCTAAGGAGGTGGATGGCCTTTATGTGATGCATTATCCTGATTCCATCCAATTACCACATCTTGCTTCAACCTGCATGTGGACCTCCATCATTGATAGATGGCATTTTAGATTAGGACACTCTTCTCAAAATAAATTGACCTTACTGAAATCTGATTTCCCATATATTTCTTCATCAAAATGTAATGACTCATGTAGCATTTGTCCCTTAGCCAAATAGAGAAAACTTCCATACTCATTGAGTAATAACTAATCTGACTGTATGTTTGAACTGGTTCATATGGATATATGGGGGCCACTTTCGGTTACCTCTGTGTATGGTCATAGATATTTCCTAACAGTGGTTGATGACTTTTCTAGACACACTTGGCTTTTTATGCTTAAAACAAAATCAGAAGTTCCTAACTGCATTGCTTCCTTTGTGAATCTTATTGAAAGACAATTTTCTAGCAAAATAAAATCCATAAGATCAGATCAGGGCCCTGAATTCAACATGTATAAATTTTTTGACAGCAAAGGCATTTTGCATAAGCATTCTTGTGTAGAAACACCACAGCAAAACAGTATAGTGGAACGAAAACATCAACACATACTAAATGTTACTCGAGCTATTATGTTTCAATCAAATTTGCCCAAGCATTTTTGGAATTTTGTAGTTTTTCATGCAGTTTTTCTCATAAATAGGCTACCTAGCAAGTTGTTACATAACAAAACTCCTTTTGAACTTTTGTATAAAACACCACCTGATTTGTCTATCATTAGAATATTTGGATGTGAGTGTTTTTCTTCCACTCTTTCTAATTCCAGAACCAAGTTGGATCCTCGTGCAAGATGGGGTATCTATCTTGGCCATAAACTAGGAATCAAAGGGTATATAGTTTTTGACATTAAAACAAAAGAGTTTTTAGTTTCAAGAAATGTTGTTTTTCATGAAACTTGTTTTCCTTTTCGACAACAAATTGGATCTGACAGTGACAAATTCATATATCCAAATAGTTCTGACACTTATTCAGATTATTCTTCTGATATTGCATATTTATTTCCCTTTCCTAATTATTCACCTAGCCCCTCATCACAGCCCAAACCATTTCTTTCCTCACAAACTATATTTGTCTCCCCTATACATTCTGATATACATCTTGATCCACCACAGCCTGTCCCATCACAAAACCTATCTCTCCAAAGGTCCACCAAAACTAGAAAATTACCATCTTATTTGCAAGACTTTCATCACAATTTGGCCACCACTGTAGTTGCTAATGCTTCTTCTTCAACTATTAAATATCCTATTTCATAGTATTTATCATATCACCATCTCTCACCTTCCTATAAGCATTTCATCCATTCCATTTCCTCCAACCAAGAACCTACATCTCATCATGAGATAGCTGGACTGGATTGCTGGTAGCAGGCTATGAAGGCCGAATTACAGGCCTTGAATCAAACAGGAACTTGGGAATTTGTGGACCTCCTACCTGGAAAACAAACTGTTGGATGAAAGTGGGTATATTGAATCAAATATAAGGTAGATGGCACCATTGAAAGATATAAAGCGCAATTGGTTGCAAAGGGTTTTATCAAAACCGAAGGAATTGATTTCTTTGAGACTTTCTCACCCTTTGCAAAAGCTTAATACTGTGTGACTTCTCTTGGCTTTGGCATCAATTAAGGGTTAGCAGTTGGAGCAACTTGATTTGAATAACGTCTTTCTTCATGGTGATTTACATGAGGAGGTATACATGGAGCTCCTCCGTACTGTCATTCCACTTCAACTAGGATAGGTTTGTAGATTTTGCAAATCTCTCTATGGCTTGAGGCAAGCCAGTAGGCAGTGGTATGAGAAACTCTCTCATTTGCTCATTTCCTTTGGTAATGTTCAGTCACAAGCAGACCATTCCCTCTTTATCAAATCCAATTCTACCGATTCTTTCACTGCCATCCTTATATATGTAGATGATATGGTTCTCATGGGGAATGACCCTGCTAAAATTGCCCGAGTCAAGCAGCAGCTTGATACTCTCTTTAAGATCAAGGACTTGGGTTCCTTGAAGTTTTTCCTTTGGAAATTGTACGCTCCTTTAGTGGTATTTTTGTGTGCCAACGAAAATATATTTTGGAGTTAATTGCATCTGCTGGGTTGTTGGGGTGTAAACTTGCTATCTCTCCCATGGCTCATATCGTTAAGTTAGTTAAAGATGATGGGAAACCACTTGCTAATGCCAGTGCTTATCAAAGACTTGCGGGCCAACTCCTTTATCTCACTAATACTCGACCTAATATATGCTATACTGTCTCCTGCCTTAGTTAATTTCTCTCCAACCCCGTGAAAATTCATTATCAAGTAGCATTGTGTGTGCTTCGTTACCTCAAGGGTTCCCCTGGCCATGGTTTCTTCTTCCCTGTGAACTCCAAACTTTAGCTGAAAGCTTTCAGCGACTCTAACTGGGCTGCATGTCCAGACACTCATTGCTCAATCATTGGTACTGCATATTTCTAGGTGAATCATTGATTTCATGGAAATCAAAGAAACAACCAACAATGTCTCGATCCTCTTCTGAGGCAGAGTATCATGCACTAGCTGCCACAACATGCGAAACCCAGTGGCTCACCTATATTCTTCATGCCTTGAAGATCCCTTTTTCATCTCCAGCTTTGGTATTCTGTGACAATCGTTTCGCTTTGTACATCACAGCCAATCCAATATTTCATGAACACTCTAAGCACATTAAACTTGATTGTCATATCATTCATTAGAAGATCAAGTCTGGTGTGGTTCATCTTCTTCCCATTCGTTCTACGTTCCAAATTGTAGATATATATACAAAGCCCCTACCCTCCAAACAGTTTGCTATATTGTTTTCCAAGCTTGGCATGTACACCATACACTGCCAGCTTGATGGGGGCTGTTGAAGTGTATAATAGTTAGTTAGTTAGTTAGTTTCTTTTACCATTAAGTTAGTTAATGTACAGCTAGCAAGTTAGTTACAAGTTAGTTAGACTAGCTAGTTGATTCAACTATGTGTATAAGCTCTTGTATGATTCATTCTTCAATTAATGAAAACAATTCTTCATTCACTAAAAAACTATGAGAGCTAAATTCTCTCTTTCTCTCTTTCTCGAGCTTTGCTCTTTTTTTTTCACATTGTTCAATTTGTATGGATTCCATGAAATTCAACAAATCACACGCTAACTGATTTATTTAAGGTTGAGGGTCCTAACTTCTCACCAGATTGGAAAATAAAAAGTTGATGTCTAGTCATATTATTTAACAATGAGGTAAGTAATCATAAAAAACTACTGCAGAAAAGTAAGGTGAAATAGAAACTATAATAACAGACGATTCTCTGTCTCAACTCTCAACTCCAACAATGTGCCACAACAGTTAATACTTTGTAGCAAATATTGATTGGGCAGTGATGTGATGGGAAATAATTAACAATTATCCTGAAATCTTACTTTTAGAATATTCATCTTTGAAGCACCCAAAAAAAAAAAAAAGAATATTCATCTTGGATTGACTTTTATGTTTTGTTTTAATTTGTATTATTTCATTAACTTTTATGTTTTAGATTGATTTTTATGTATTGATAATATAAAATAATTTTACAGTATCAATCAATAAAAATATAAAAAAATGTTAAGTTATGGTAGTTAATTATGATAATAGGTAATTATCTAACATGATTTTTTTTTTTGTATTTTGATTGGCTGAAAATATAAAATAATTTTATATTATTCATACATAGAAATTAAACTTTTTGTATTAAATTTTTTATTTTTAGTTATATTTATTAACTTAGCTGTAAAATTATTATAATCTAATAATCATCACAGTTTTGTGAAAACGATATTTATTATTTTATTACTTCCTAATGACTTCCTAATTATTTTTTTATACCTTAGATATGAAAATCATGTGTTTCTGCTGGCAAAGTACATATTATGCCTCAACGGCGACAAAATAATATTTTTCTGAAGATCCTGAATCTTACATAGAGTGGGCACATGATTTTCTCGAAGAATTTCAATCAGTAGGGTGATGTTCTTATAGCAAATAGGTGAGTTTGAAACAATTTCTTTCAAATAAAAACCTCCAATAAGTCCGTAGAAATAGCCTAGACGTGAGAAATTTGAGTAGGCTGTATAAAATTGTAGGTTCAACCTTCCTTACCGTAAATATAAAAGATAATAATAAGAATAATAATAAATAAAAGAAAACTCAGATGGAGTAATCGCCAAAATAGGTCAACTTATTGTTACCTTTTTCAAACTAAAAGTCGGATCCGTATTTTGTTGTCATTTTATTTTTATTTTTTGCGTGGGCTTCCTTTTACGGCTATTGTAGGTCAATTCTGTAAGCCCAATATTTTAAAACACGTTCTTCTGAACTAGGCCTTGAAAGCGCATACTAGTAAGGGCTGTTCTGTCTAGGCCCAAACAATATAACGCACAGATGCTGGTGGGCCTACGGGCCGAGCTAAAATACTCTAATCCAGTGGTATTGACGTGGTTTCATAATAAGAGAAGGGTACCTGTGGATTTTGCAGAGTATAGATAGCGGTAGCGGTGAGCATCAAGTTTTTTAGGGTTTTTTGCGCAAAGGAGGGACATTGAGCAGCCACCCCTACTGCAGCAGCAGCCATGGTCCTCAAGTACGTTCTCTTTTCCTCCTTCATCTTCTTCTTCGATCAGATTCTCGTCCATGATCTCTAATTTATGATCACAGTTCGATGCTCTCTGATCCATGAGCTTCTCCGAGCTCAAACATGATTGTGCCGTATTTTGTTTTGTTGCGCTTAACGCGAATTCAACTACAAGAATAAACCCTCTGCTACACCTTCTTTTTTTTTTTTTTTTTTACCTTTTCCTTTTTGAAGTTGTTTTATTCTTCCGCTTTATTTTACTACCGTTGTGTTTGTTTGAATAATAATGTTGCGGGATTTAGTGTTGCCGTGTTACATTCAGTAGCACCGAGTTTGGTTGAATACGAAAGTGCGGCATTTTGTTTTTCTAATTTCTTTGCTGGTTGGTTTCGAGGCTTTGTAGACGGTTATGCTATTTTCATTTTCTGTGGCAAAGCTATTGTTATCATTATTATTACATGATTGTAGTTAGCTGCTAGAACGTAGGATTTTTTTTTTTTTTTAACTGTGTTCTACCAAATCCATCGTTATGCAGAATGTTATCTTTATTTTTTAAAATTGCCATTGTATTAAACATTTTGAGATACTCATTTCTATTGCCGTGGAAAAGTTTTCAAACAGGATTGACATCATTATGTTTTTTATTTTTGTTGGTTGATGTAAAGACTTGCTTCAAGTTATGTAACATTTTCTCTGTAGTTTAGACTATTAGGGATTTCTTTGTAATACCTGCTAGCACTTTCTATTTTTAAAAACATCAGTGATTTTACAAAACACCTTTGTAGATGTTAACAGTAGCTTTTGAGAAATTTGTCCGTCTCATAAATTTAAAGATTTTGATTTGTTGAAACTGCTGAAAATAATTCATCCTTAACCATTTCATTCAAGTAAATCAGCAATCAGTTTTTAAAATTTTAGTCTCAATAAGTCTAGTAATAAATCTTTGGCATTGCCATATTAGGACGGAACTTTGCCGGTTCAGCGGTGCCAAGATCTACCCAGGGAAAGGCATCAGATTTGTTCGTGGTGATTCTCAGGTGATTAAATGTGACTCTCATTGAATTTTGTGATGATATGTTGCTTGATTTAGCTGAATGTACTGTTTGCGATGATGTGTTCATTATTAGCTAACGACATGAGGGTTTCTGTTTGTTGATTGAACAGGTCTTCCTGTTTGCCAACTCAAAATGCAAAAGGTATTTCCACAATCGTTTGAAGCCATCAAAGCTCACATGGACTGCCATGTATAGGAAGCAACACAAGAAGGTGATCATTTAACTGAAATTCTTTGAAGTAAGGATTAAGCAATATGAATAACATTAAAACTCCTGAACTTGACCTGTAATTCAGAATTGCTGCTAATGAACCTGGTTAGAAGGCTAGTAATTCCATAACTGATTGAATGCATTTTAATTGGTTGCTGATGTGCATGTGATGTTTAGGACATTGCTCAAGAAGCTGTGAAGAAGAGGCGTCGTGCTACCAGGAAGCCTTACTCTAGGTCAATTGTTGGTGCTACTTTGGAAGTTATCCAGAAAAGAAGAACTGAGAAGCCTGAAGTTCGAGATGCAGCTAGGGAAGCTGCTCTACGGTGTGCTCTCTCTCTCTGTCTCTCGCTTTCCTAGTTTTGTAATATGTCCGTCGACATTAATCTTATATGGATTGCATATCTAACTGTCTGTATCAATGATGCTGTGCAGTGAAATTAAGGAAAGGATTAAGAAAACAAAAGATGAGAAGAAGGCTAAGAAGGCAGAGGTAGCGGCTAAGTCATCAAAAGCACAAGGCAAAGGCAATGTTCCAAAGGGTGCTGTACCTAAGGGTCCCAAACTTGGTGGTGGAGGTGGGAAACGCTGAGTGTCTAGTTTTGTTGCTTTTTTGGTTATCGTTTAATTAGTTGTTTTGAAACCTCTGTGATGATATTTTTATTTGCTTTATTAATCGCTTATTATACTGTTTGATCAAACCTGTGCTTGGAACATTAGAGAGGACCTGGTTATTTAATGGATTTTCCCAGCCCTCTGTTTATTGTTTACGTGAAATATCCTCAGGTTTTTTACTCTAACCTTCATTGTAGCTCTGGAAGCGGTGGCCGGAGTTACTTGTAGCAATTTGTATTAATATTGGTTTCATGTTGCGCTCATTATTAGACTTTGACGCATTATTGCGCGGCGTTAGACGCATTGTTATTGCAATGCCTTAAAACAGCGTCATTTTTGGTCACTAAACAGGGCCATAGGTAAAGAAGTTGAGTGGGTTCGTGTGTTGGTGGGCTTGTTTAAACCCATTATTAATGTGTGCTGGTTTCTTGTTTCTCTTTCGGAATGTTTATAGTCATTTCATCTAGGGATTAGAGTACTATTGCGTTTTGCTTTCATTCTCTGGCATCAGATCAAATATGAAATGTTTTGAGGGCGATAAATGTTATTAAATGGCGTAAGGATTAGTATGTTATTAAGGGGATTGGTGCGGAGCGCACTCGAGTTCACCAGCCGTTGATATATTTCACTTAAATAAATGAAAAAAACAAATTAATCTCATTCGGCAAGTTATCCGCGTTATTCAGGCTAAGTTTTCAAAACCATGAAAGCTTGTTTATTACGGGGTGCATTAAGCTGTTCGAGTTTGAGATCCTCTTCTAAATTAACTCAGTAGCTAGAGTTAAACTCGATTGCATTATGCAATTGGGTTTGGGTGCATTGCATATGAGAATTTTCATGCGCCATTGCATGAGAATTTTCATGCGCAGAGTCTTGTACATGATCTGATGTGAGTCATGAATGAGTTCATGACAAAAACAAGCAGTAATATTCATACCAGGATTTAATTTTGATACAAGTTTTTAACTTATTTTATACTATTTTATATTGACAATAATGATTAAAATTAAACACTTTTCTTAGGAATAACAAGGACTTAAATCTAGAAATAGTACGTGATATGATTAGATATGCTGCTTAATGTACGCTTCCCAATTACTAGTGCCTGCCCTGATTAGCTGTCAAACCTAGCCCATAAAGTTCCTCGTAGATTAAGGGCAATAAGGCACAACAGCCCAATGAGGTGGTGGAACAGTGTTGTAATCCTCCACAGTGAAAGAACAGTAGCAATCTGCAATCTGCTGATTATTAATCATTCCCCTTGGCTTGGTGGATCCACGCAGCACCTCTGAATCTGATGTGTTTTCTGCTGTTTCTCTCCCAGACATTCCTGTATCCCCAGCAGATATTTGCCTACTAAAAGCTTGCTCTCTCAGCATTGCCTTCAACTTCATAACCTGCACAAGGCGCATCAACTGCCGTAATTAACCAACACAGGACCACCAAAACAAGAGAAAGAAGACCACTATTATCAAACATGACATGAAGTAGAGGTCTTTGAATTTTGAAAGACACAACACATATGCAATTCAAATCAAACAAAAGCTGTATGACAAAACTAATTACCTCTTCTCGTAGCTTCTGCTTTTCCCTGGAGATGTGGTCAAATTCTTGTTTAAGGGCAAGGTACAAGTGTTCAAGCTGCTTGGCCTTCCACCTTGCACGCCTATTCTGGAACCAAACAGCGATTTGGCGAGGCTGGAGGCCTAGCTCCCTAGAAAGCTTCATCTTCCTATCAGTGTCCAACTTTATCTCATCCTGGAAGCTCCTCTCCAGTGACTCAATCTGGTTGCTTGTTAACCGCTTCTTCTTCTCCTGGTTTCCGTACTTCATTTCCTCCATTGCATGAAGCAATCCTTGTGGTGTCTCCACCAATGCTGCTTGTTTCACTTCCATTCCTGAACATGCAATAATAGAGGGTCTTGTTACAGAATGAACATCTTGAAACGAAGACTAACAAAAATTGCTTCTTAATTTGAACAATATGTTTTGGAAGTTGCCCCAGCTAATATACCAAGTGTAGTTTTCAAACAGTTGCTTGGGGTTCAAGTTACTATTCATGCGCAAGACTTTGAAACCTATGAAGAGTCAAAAAAAGCGCAACTTGGAAGTATAAAACTCAATTCTTAGAAGACTAGTGTTTTTCTTGTTCTTTTACCTGGATATGGGTTGTTGTTATAGTTGTAGAGGAAGCTTAAGGAA
Source organism: Pterocarpus santalinus (assembly GCA_031439595.1). Lineage (NCBI taxonomy): Eukaryota > Viridiplantae > Streptophyta > Magnoliopsida > Fabales > Fabaceae > Pterocarpus > Pterocarpus santalinus. Next base: position 70,579,165 of record CM062532.1, read on the forward strand.
GACTCTGATGGAGAGACAAAGGATCTTGTGCACTCATTCCAATCCATATGTGGCTTCATGTTCCTGTCTCTTCTCTTCAATTCCAACCCATGGTTCGTCTGTGTTATATAAGGCATCACTCGGTTGGGAATTGGGTTGGACCACAAAGGCACAGAGATGATAGAGAAGTATATAGCGAGTTTAACTAAGCTAGTGAGGCGTGGCACTATAGTTCTTACTCGTGATTATGAGAAAGGGAAATGTTTTTGTACATAACATGCGTGAGAGAGTGTGGGTAAGTATTAAAATATATGTGTGTTAAGATAAGATAATATACTATATATTAATGTAAAATACTGTTGCTATTTAGTATCCCAAAATTAAGTTCGAATAACGGAACTCTATGACAAATTAAAAAGGTTCTACACTCCTCTCTTTTGGAGTACAAAGTGTTTAAATATTAAAAATATTTCATTAGCCTCTGTCTAATATATACTTTAAGCATTTAGGAGAATTAATCTTAAATATAACACCTACAATATTTATGATCAAATGGCGGTCTTCATTTTTCTAAATCAAAGTTAATTTCACAAAGTAAAGTGATCAAATGCATTTTCTTTATTTTAAGCCCATAAAACTCTTACATAAAGTAAGCCTCCACCTAATAACTTAAAACTTTTTGATAGTTATGAGTACACAAGTAAAGTGAATGTACCGAGACAGGGGGATAGACTTGTGAATTGTACGTGTGAGGTTCCTCCTACTTCCTAAAACTCTTACATAAAGTAAGCCTCCACCTAATAACTTTTTGATAGTTATGAGGACACAAGTAAAGTGAGTACACAGAGACGGGGCTAGATTTGTGAATTGCACTTGTGAGGTTCTTCCTACTTCACTTTTGGGGGGCAGCAAAGTCATGTGTATAAGGCAGACACTGCAGAAGGGTACATGCAGATTGTTTAATAATCTATTGTTTATGAGTAATGTTGAATAAATATATTTTTTAGGGAATATTGTATTGATTTATATTTTATTTATTATTATTATTATTGAATAAGATGTAGATTTTACTTGAATTGAATTCACACTTTGTCCAATAATAAATAAGGTATGAGTCAACATTACATCTTATAAAAAATATATTCATCTATCATTACTCTTGTTTTCCTCTCCCTAACAGCTATGGTCTCCCAAAATCTTAAAAAAAAACTTTTACAAGCTTTCTCATATACAGTTTTAAGTTGTTGTTACTCTATAGTAAAACAAATACTTAATTTATATGCAACACTCCTTTTTTTTTTTGGGTACAATTTTACGTATTTTTTTAATACAAATAATATATCACAAAAACAAAGGCAAGGCACAATATTAATCACGTGGGTATACTTGTAAAACAGGTAAAGTGAGTTGCAGAATTGAAACATCGAGGAAAGAGAGATGAGTAATACACAGAACTTGCCACCTCTGATGCAACAATAAGACACTAAAGGACGGTAAAGAAAACAGAAGGTGGGGCTTCATCTCTGTTCTTATATTCAAAACCCCTCTCTCTCCCTTTCACCTTAATTATAACGTGGGGCCAGTGTAGCAGAGAAGCCATCTGATTCCTTCTTACTTGCACGCACTTCTGTCTCTCTACCTGTCCCTGAAACTGTGATGTAATTGCTATGAACATCGTGAGAGATAGGACTACTGCGCCTGTTTGGACTTAGAAGCTCTTAGTAGATATAAAAGCGGAGACTGGAAGTAGGGTCCTTTGAGCCATAAGTGGTTGAAAGAGATGGATGTGAGACAAAGGTTATTGATTCATGTCCCGTGATAAACAAAACTCCGGTGCAATGCCAAGTTTTGAATGAGAAAAGTGAGCGTAGAGTGATTAGTTATTCCATCAAAAGTTGCTGGCAATTTTTCTCTACCAATTTGTTTTGTAGTAAGCATAAACCTTCTCTTGTTTTATCTCACGATACAAAGAGAAATGACTTTTGCATCTTATGTGAACAGAACACAATACCATATAGATAGGAATGCAAGTTGTGTAAGTTTAGCTTAACTATAGAGATTATATACGTATTGCTTCTTTGCCCTATGTTCGACATTCCGTAAGGTAAATAGTATTAACTCTTAAATGAAAGGAAGTAGTGTGTTCATTTGGGGGTGCTTAGTATGAAAAACAACGAGCTTCAATTTTGTGGAATGTAAAATTATCTTCTTGTAAGCGTGTTAACTGTTGAATATGCCTTAAACTAGGGTTAAAGTGGTAACATAGTTTCAAGTGATTGAAAGAAGTTCTAATAGTCTAGTTCTTTTAGAATCAGGATGAGATAAATTATAAGTTATAATAGCCTTTAAAGTAAGGTTCAGAGTTTAGGATTTAGAACTTACAGCATTGCTATATGTTATGGAAATAAAGTGACGAAAGTGGAGTACGAAATAGTTGGTCCAATCACAACCCATGGAGAAAAGTAATGTAGAGACTGCATAACAATACATAGTTGGATGAGTGAGTAAAATGCAAGAGAATTTTGAATTCGTAAATCGTATCACGAGTACGAAAAAGCATTTTTGTTTAGCTTATTTCGTGTTTAAAAAAGGTGTTAAACAATTGATATCTCTCAGTACTGCAGAGAAAAAGATTGCAAGCACCATCCTCATGTAAGGGATGCAAATCCATAAAAACCTTAGCTTAATTAGCTTCAAGATAGGTAGCTGGAGAGATCTTCCTTGACCTCTTGAGAGAAAAGTAACAATGGGCCTGCGTGCCTCAATTGGATGGCTATGAGGCATACGTTGAAGCTATGCATGGATTAGGCTTCGGCCCCTTGAGATCTGCCTGTGGTCTTGAACCGGTTACGTAGTGTGTTATAGTAGGGTCAGGGACATTTTAATACCATACAAGGTTCAGATTTACAATATATTCACTAACCAGCCTAAGAAATTGTTCGTAAAGACTAAAACAAAAGGGAAGGATGCGACACAAGTATATGTGACTCTACGCGAACGGCGCCGAAAATGGTCATGGACCCTTGCCTGCTAATTGCTACTTGCTACTTGGCCTCATCCAGATACCACATTGCATATACATATACAAAGAGATTGGAGAAGAATCCCCATTTACGTAGATGACCTGTATGATTTTTTTCATCGTAAGTTCCTACCCTCTAATGGTGATACATCAAATAAAAAAGCAGCTACCAACATTCATCAGAGAGGTAAAGTTTAAAATATACAGCTGACATGGATTCTACAAGAAATCCACAGACGGTAAGATCTAAGGGGACCTTGCTAGTTCCCCTTGTGTTCCCCACCTTTTGATCCCATAATAAATAGTTTCTTTTTTCTGATCTAACAATATATGATGTCGAATTTATTTGTGAAATTAATGTTAATGAATGATCACTTCTTTTCTTTTCTTTCTTTTCTTTTCTTTTTTTCGGTCTTGATGAAATCACCGGTATCCGAATCCTATTATCAAGAACTAAATTAATTTGATCTAATCTAATAGAGATTCTTTGAGGGGATAAGAATTTCTCAATGATAATTTTTTCTACTTTTAAGGATTGAATTCGAAATCTCTAATTGAAGGATCAAAACACCTACCAACCTCAGGTTTGTGTATGATCACTTCTTCTTAATATAAAAATTCGATTGAGAAAAATGCCTCCCAATTCAACGTCAAGGTATAATTTGGAGAGAATGGTCATATTCTAATAAAACCATTCCAAAACTAAGACATGACAGAATATGTTGAGAGTCTAATACTAAAAGATAAATAAGCATTGAAATGAAAAGCTTTTGTCAATATTGACCCCCCCCCCCCCCAAAAAAAAAACCCTTGTGTTGCCATAATTGAACAATCCTCACTAGCATTCAAACACACATGCAAAGGGCCGTTTCCGTGTGCAAAAGAAATTACTACTAACCAATATCTATATTATTAATAAAAGAGATTCTCTTAAATAACTATTTTTTGGTATCTCCTCATTATATTTAAATATTTTTTTAAGTTTATATGCATTTTTTTATAGTATTTATAAAATTAAAAAACTATTTATAAAAATCTATACTATTTAGGAGTGCTCAAAACTCCTAATCTAAAGCTTTTTGGGCCCGAATTTGGATTATAAAACATGATCCGATATACTTTTCAGACAAGGTTCGGGCTATATTTTGAATTGACCCGACTTGGTTCGAAGTAAAATACTTCTTTGAAAATTATTTTTTTAAAATTAATGATAAATTATAAGATTTTTATATTTTAATTAATACATTTTATATAATATGATGTTATTTTTATATTGATATAATTTATTTTGAAAAATATATTATAAAACATTGCTTGAATTTTGATTTTAACTTCGAAGATTTTATAACTTTACCATAGATAATGTTTAAATCTTTATATGTTTTTTAAATATTGGGTTGATCCAATCATTAGTCAGGTTATCATCCGACCAAGTTTGGGTTCAAACAAATGACCCAATCAAAAATTCAAATCTGATTCAGGTCCGATTTAATCTGGTTGAACCTGTCCTTTATATATCCCTAATATTATTAATATAGAAGATTCACCCAAATAACTATTTTTTTGATGTCTCCTCATTACATTTAAATATTTTTTTCAAACCCATATATATTTCTCTATAGTATTTATGAAACAAAAAAATTATTTATAAAAATAAATATGCAAACAATTAAAAAAAGATATAACTACCTATCCCATTCTACCCCACTTTTTTTTCTTCCTCTCAACACTTGCTATATGCTGCCGTTCCTATTAATATATATAATTAATAAAAAATGTAGCTTGACTAGCACGCGCTAGCAAAAGGAAAGCGAGTGTAATTCGTTGTGATAAGGACAAGTGAGCTTTCACACACAAAAAGAAAGGGCCGAGTTTCAAATAGCCAAACTCCAGCTGTGTTTCCATAATTCCATTATACTTAATATCGAACTTAAAAGTATATTTTCCTAGCATCATCCGTTTTTCAAAAATTGAGTGTCAAGTGACATATCAGGTGAGGAAAATCTACTATTACATCACAATTAAGTTAAAGAAGGAACAAAGCAGCCGATGCAAGCCTTGTTATTGTGTTTCTTTATCAATCTCAGCTGACAAAGGTATAGCACATGCAAAGAGCTAATACACATAGAAATCATGATTACATGAAAATTATACAGGAAGCAGGACATACACCGACCGCAAAGAAAAAAATAATAAATTTAAAAGAAAAAACCCAGCAAAACCTGACATCTTCGAAATTCTTAATTTTCTTTACATGTGTAAGCTGTATAATAGACCCCAACGGAGTATTTTGGTATATTTAACCTCACTACAAGAGTCATGTTAATATAGACTCGAATTTACAGTGAATTCTACGTATGGCAATATCTTAACTATTCACGACATAAATTAAAATTATAAATATATAAGTATTGTAAGATCATCGGTTGATATATTGCCACACGGAGAGTTCACCGTAAACTGGAGCCTAGATTAATATTTTTCACTACAAAAACTCCCTATTCCGTGGCTATTTCAAAATACCTCTTCTCTTGCGCTCTCTCAAATCACTAGGTATAATAAATACAGAATCTACACAAAGCCCACCTTTAGAGTGTGTACAATCAATCTGTTTCATAGAGAATCTAACTTCAGTTATGGGTTTTGATCCACTGACAATAAACTCACCCACCTTGTAATCTACCCAACATCCACGCTTATGATTGCCATATGGTTCATCATACTCAGTTTCATCCAAACAGCACTCAAATGATGCATGCTGACCATCTGAAGTTGACAACTCAAATCTCACCGGTTTTATATCCCAGCCATGGGTCTGTTCATAATTGCATACGCGCCGTCCAAGCCTTTTGGAAAATCGTCCCAGGTGAAGCCTAAAGGAGAGAGTAAAAGTATCAGCAGGAAATGGAAACTGGACCTCCCCATCCACTTCAAACCACCATATTTGCTGCAAATATGCTACAGTGTTGAACCTGAAATAAATGAATAATTGAAATCTTACACTATGCAAAACAGAATGCTGACATATTAAACAAAGCATCTGCAACATCAAGCTTAAGACTGTTACAATTTGCAAAAAGAAGCACATTTAGCATATAAGCAGTGCCATAATTTAAGTATGGAATGACATTGTAATTCCCAATGTCAAAACTAATATAGGTTGTGCAAACCAACCAAAACCAACCAACAGTTAATGTTTGACTCATAGAATGGACAGTTTGGTTCAATCAAGTTCAGTATTTCGTAGATCAGTCGGGCTCAAAGCTACAAAGTGAGATCAACCCATCTAAAATGAACCAAATTGCATATGGGATCAGGTTGAGTATTGAAAGTTGAAACATCATCATTCCCAGTCATAAATAATTAAAACAGCAAATACATGTCCCTCATCAAGATTAAGGCCTTGAACCTAAGCAGAGAAGTTTAATATTCAAATGTTTTAATATGAAGGCCAAAAAAACAAATTCATATATGTTGGACTATGATGATTTGCTTTTTGGCGAAAAAAGAATGTTAGACTTTAACTGAGAAAGCCTTTGCTTGAATAAGATAACACAGTAATAGGGCTGCCAAGTAGTCCATATCATTTTAATGAGCTTTCCATTAGATTGGGCCAAATAAAGGTCCAAACCAAGCAACTAAACCGAGCTCACTAGGTTATTTGGTCAAACAGGGTGGCAAGTTACTTCCTCCTTCACCTTCTTATCATATTTACAGAACACAAACAGTTGAGCCCGGGCCACTTAAAGGGATAAACCTGTTAAACACTCTCTACCACCAAATTACCCCGTCCTTTGAGTAATCTTGGAAAACCAAATAACCTTTTTCACAATGCCAAGACACATTCATCATCTTGCATAATTTTCAATATCCATGAGTAAGCCTATCTATTGACCTAGATTGACATGTAAGTTCTAGTCTTCTAACTTAATTTGAGTTCAGCACTCCCAACAAGGCCACCTGGACCATGCACTTGATGAAGAGACATGTAAAACATCAAAACAACAAAAACAAACATGCCACTTTCTACAAGAGCACATAATTTGTAAGATCGAAAGAAAAATCAATGAATCTGATGGTGATCTGTTCAGCCAACGTATGCAACTCAGCATCTTTGATTCCCTACAGCTTATGTACTAGTCAAAACTCCTAACATTACATTAGGTCCGACCAGATACTCCGTCCTTTTTCTTTTTGTCAAAATCTAGTCTAGCACTCCAGCAATCATGCACAGACTAAAAAACTCCCTCTTCTTCTTGTATATCACAATTAAGGCCTCATACAAGTATATAAAGAATATCCTATAATCCATAAAAGCCCGCAAGCAATCAGATTGTATATTACATCACCATGTCGCAGAGTGTGCTTTTAAAACTTCAACCTCAAATATCAGCACAAGCACGATTTCTTTGAAGTTTCCAATTCCATGCTCCAAGTTCTTACACCATTTTGAGGAACAAAGGATACACGCAGTCTCTGTAAATTAGAAACTAACCTAGATTCTTTAGTAGGAACCCAAGTCCAGTATCTGCGGTCATCAATTCCAGTAATTGACATGGCTTTCGCCGAAATGGACATGCAAACCCTTCCCGTGACTCTGTCCAGCCACACTTCCTGTAAAACCCTCCACCATCAATCTCACACACAACACACCACCATGCAAAAAATCCCAATTAACCAACTTAACATATTTTTGGATCAGCTTATTTATTTTCGGTTCAAAACAATTTATAATCAAAACCTTCCTAACAGAAGGTTCCTAACACAGCTCTTTGAAGAAAAAAACAATTATATACCAAAATTAACCTAATCACAGTCAACGACACGACGATAATCAGAAACTTGGCCGAAGAACACGCACCTTGTAGCCGTCATCGAACAGCACGGGCCGTGACAGGATCGCAAAGATATCCTTCTTGGAGAGATTCCGGTACCTTTCAGGAGGCATCAAGTAGAGCAGATCGTGGTAGTTAGGTGGCAACTTCGATTCCCAAACCGAATCGGCGGAAGCGGCGCCACGGAACGCGAGATTCAGGCGGGCGAGGTTGCAAATCTCCGGCGGAGTGAGGTGGAGGAAAACGCGGGCCACACAGCTCTCCGGGATGTCCCCGAGGCCCGGACCGATCGTCGAACCGTTGGTTCCGAGGCTCGACAGTGACGCCCCCATCCCCTGAAGAATTCACCGACCACAAACCCTATCGTTGCGTTTTGCTCATGTCATGGTGCATGCGCAGGGCGATAGAGATTAAGGATTGGAAAAAAAAAAAAAAAAATCAATGGAATGGAGAGGGGTTGAAGGAATGGAGGAGCATTTGGTGAGTGTGGAATTAAGTGCCGTGCATGAGTTTTCCCTTTCGATGAGATTTTCCGGGCAAATGTTTGGGAATGAAGGAAAATGGTGAGTTGTAATCAGAAAAATCGTTAACGGAGACGGAAGCTGACGTGGGCCCTGAATATTTTGTTGGATTCTCGACGGCAGAGGATTCAGTGTGCGACGGTTCACCGGAAGGAGATTCGAAGAAAGATCGGCTACCCGTTAATTGCGACTGTGACTCCGCTGCATCGTAGCCGTTCAACGTTCAAGAGAATGGACGCCGCCACCTCTTAATTGCCACGTGTGATTCCACTAAGGTGAAACTGAGTTTTCGACAAGGTTAAAAAAATCAAATCACGCATTCAAGCGGTCAGGAGTTCAAAGGTTTATAAGTTTAATCGGTGGAATCGGAGGTTTGATTAAGATATATATATATATATATATATATATATATATATATATATATAAAAAATTATATTAAATTAATAATAATAATAATATAATTAATATAAAATAATATTTATTATAAAATATTTTATTAAATATTTTTAATATAAAATTTATGTATTTTTATTTTTATTTATATTTTTTAAAAAAAATATTTATAAATAGTATAATAATTATTTTTTTATTTTTTATTTTTAAATTAATTTAAGAGTATATAACAAATAAATATACTAAAAGAATCAAAATTCAAAAAAAAAAAAATTTATTTTGATTGAGCTTTTTCATTTTTTTATAAAAGAAATAAAAGTATTTTTATCAAAATTTTAAAAAATAAATAAATAAAATCAGTCAACTAGTTCGATCGGTTTGATTTACACCGGCTCACCGATTTTTCCCTGTTTTAACCGGTTCTTAACCGGTTTTGACCATAACCGATTTTATGGTGAAAATTGGACCGACCTAGGATCTAGTTTCCAATTGGATCGGTTCGGGTTGATTCTCTCTTCCCTCATTTTCAACCGAGGCTTCTTAAAGATTTTTACACACACACTTAATTATATCTTATTATATTAATAATTTAATAATTAATAAATATAATTAAATTTTATATTTATTATTTAAATAATTATATAAATAAAAAATAAAATTGATTAATTATGTAAAAAAATTTATATTATTAATACATTCAAATTAAATTTATTTATTTATTAATTTTATTATAAATTTAATTTAAATATACTAACAGTGTAAAACAGTTTTACATTATCAACCAATAGAAATAGTAAAAAGTGCTAACTCATACAAATAATTACCCATTATAATAAATGACTTATCATAATTTTTCACTTTTCTTTATTTTTATTAGTTGGCAGTATATAACTGTTTTATATTATTATTAATGAACTACTTTTAAGGTTTAATTTTAATATATTATTAATAAAATATTTTGAGAAAAATTTTAATATATTATTAATGAAAAATTATACATAATAAAATAATTATTTTGAGAAATGAAATATTTTTAGTAATATTAATACATTACTAATTAATATCAAAAATATTTATAACGATAGCATAAAAATTAAATTCTTTTTTTTAATCTGAAATAGGAATTTTATTAGCTGCCAGCACCCCACACTAAAATATCCAAAATGCACCGTGGAGTACTATCTCTCCGCTCTTCACTGATCAGACCCTCGCTTGAGAAGCCACGTAATCTGCTACACGATTGCGCTCTCGAAAAAAATTAAATTCTTAATCATCTTAGTTTAGTTATACCAACATAAAACTTTCAATAATAGTTACTCTTTTTAATCTAATTATATCGTTAGACGTTAATGGAGTGTGAACTTTTATTTTTATTTTTATTAAAAATAAAGTACTAACACAACATGTAACAGAAAAAAAAAAGTACTGACCTAACAGCATGACATCTGAATGGGAGTGGTTATTACCATTTTTTTTATTATCATTCCCTATTTAATAAATTTGTTCAATCGTCTTAAAATACCTTCTTTTATGTTGTATAATTAAACTAATAATATATTATTACTTCAATATTATTCAAACTTATTATTATTAATATTTTTAAATAAATTTTCTTTTAATTTATCTATTAATATGAATATAATATTTGAGAACCATAAATTAGAAAATTCTGCCACTTGGCAGCTCCCAATGAGTTCTCTCTCTAAAGCATTTTTAAAAAATTGCTAAAAAAGGTAATTTTTGAATCTAATTACCCACTATTGATATCATTCTCCCACCATTACTTTATAAGTACTCTATTGTCTTCGTAACATAAATTAATATTAATTAATATAATATTTAAGAACCATAAATTGAAAAGTGCTGTCACTTGATAGTTTCCAGTAAATTCTCTCTCTTAAGCATTTTTAAAAACTTATTAAAAAGGGTAATTAATATAATATTTGAGAATCATAAATTAGAAAGATCTGCCGCTTGGCAGCTTTCAATGAATTCTCTCTTTAAAGCATTTTAAAAAACTTGCTAAAAAAGGTAATTTTTTAATCTAATTACCCACTGTTGATATCATTCTCCACCATTACTTTATAGGTATTCCGTTGTCTTGGTGACATAAATTAATATTAATTAATATAATATTTGAGAATCATAAACTGAAAAGTGCTGTCATTTGGCAGCTTCCAGTGAATTCTCTCTTTAGAGCATTTTTAAAAATTTACTAAAAAAGGTAATTTTTGAATCTAATTACCCACTATTGATATCATTCTTCCTCCGTTACTCTATAGGTACTCCATTGTCTTGGTAACATAAATTAACATAATTCTTCTCTTTTACGAATTACAATTGTCCCTTTGTTTTTTTTTTATTTTAATTTTCTACATATTCAAAGCTTCTTGAATAAGCTTCGGTGGATGTGGCCCATTTAGCCCAACTAATGTGCTGTCCATCTATGCTGAAATAATGGTCAGATTCAACAAAATATCTTCGTGATATGCCAAGAGAGTTCAAACGTTATTTTCTTTACCTCTTCTCTTCTCTCTCGCGTTCTTCAAGGCCGCCTCACCATCCATGTTTTTCCTCGTGTGCTTCGTTTGTACACTGTATTCAAGCTATTCACTTCAATGAGTTGTTCATGATTTGTTGTGCCACTACATTCCGCCAATGGCTATTCGATTTGGGTTTAGTAGATTTGATTATTGGTTTTATTGCTTAGTTGCATGTAATCTAGTGATAGACTCTTCATTTACTTCTTTATCGATTATTATTACGTATAAATTGTCATTGTTTTCTCAAAATTTTCTTTTCTCACCGTCTTCTCTTCTGATTCTTCATTTTCTAACCATAATTGAACTCTCTGTCACTCTTGATTTTACTGTTGTATTTTGCTTCTATGGATGCTCGAATCGATCCATTGGAGAAAATTTCCCCTGTGAGGGAGGAGTGTTGGTGAGTTAAGATGAGAGTTGTTAGGGCTTTGGCATGTTCCAAGTTTCAACAACTCTGATGTAATCAACTAAATGGAGATGGTTTTTTTGGATGAGTTTGTGAGTTCTCCGTTCATTAATCTCCTTTTCCAAATGTGCAAATATTTTCACAAATAATTTTTTCTCTATGGTGTTATTTTATTGATATCATTATTTGTTACTTCTGATCGTGTCTATTTCTGTTCATTATTTGTTTATTTATTATTTCTTGTAAACTGGAGTTACTTTACTGTTGCTTTTGTTATTTTGGAATGAAGAGGGCTTCCTAAAAATAGAGTATGGGTATGAAGATTTAAATTCTTCTAAATTTATCATTTATTTATTAATTATTAATTTATTTGAATTTTAATGTGTGTACCTTTTTATTCTGCATTTAAATGAAATATGTGATTATATTATGTGTGAGAGTATATTTGTGGGTTTTAAGACTGCCAGTTCTGTTTTTCGCATTGTGTTTATACCTTTTTAGTTAAATAATGTTTTCTTTTCTTTAAAATTGTTTTTGTACGTCTTCACCTTTTGCCTTTCTCTATTTCATCTGAGGTGTTCTTTGGGTGCTCCTATTTTGGTTTTTTGCACGATGATATTAGTTGAGACAGTGTATCTGTGTTTGATGTTAGTTGTTCTTTCTCTTTTCATAGTTGAAACAGATCGGTTTCCACGTGTTGTACTATTTGTAGTTAAATTTGGGTTTTGTCTGCTGCCAGTTTTGTTTTCGAGTTGTCCTATCATTTTACTTGCATCAACTCTTAAAATTATTGAAATGTTCAATGATTATATGCTTTCTCAAATTTCAGATGAAGAGAAAGAATATTTGAGCTCTAACTCTTATTGCAAAGCAAATGAGAATGTAGGCATTGAACCAAATTGGATAATAGCTGAATTTTTGAATGAGATCATGGGTTTTGGAATTTCAAATCATAGATTAGTAATGAAGAAAATAATTTCAATTATGCCTCTTAGAAATATTGATCAATCTTTAAAGTTGTGTAATGAAACAAGACTAATAGTTCAAAAATTGAGGAATAATATTATTGGTGCAATTGTTGTGATAGGAAATTGTACTGAATAGAAGGTTTATATCTCTTGAATGAATTTGATTCCATCTGATCCAAGAATTCCTCTAAAATTTCGAAGGAGACAATTCCCAATTACTTTTTACTTTGCTATGGCAATTAATAAAAGTCAAGGCCAATCAATCTCCTATGTTGAATTGTTTTTGCCAAAGCCCGTTTTTACACATGGATAACTGTGCATTGCTGTTTTATGAGTGAAGCCAAATAATGATTTGAAGATATTGATTTTGGATGAAAATAAAAATCCATTAAATATAAAAAAAATGTAGTTTACCAAAAGTGTTTGAAAAGATTTAAAATCTAGGTTAGCCATCTATTTATATGTTTATTTAATTTTCATTTCTAAATGTTCTTATTATCAACAACTCTTATTGTAAAAAAATTTTCATTAACTTTTTTTGGTTACAAGCATGTTGTCAACCTGGGACTGTGACATCAAAGATACAGTGTAGATAAACCATCAATTGTAACACAATTTATTTTGAACATTGTGTAAATTCTGTCAGTTTTATTCATTTTGGAATTATTATTATCATTGCATAAATTATCATTTAAATTATTTCATTTTATTCATACTTTTTTTCTCCTGTGCATCGCATATCATCATACTAGTATAGCATGATTTTATATGACCAATAAATATTATAAGTCTTTATAATTAATTTATTTAATATAATTATTTAAATATAAATATTAAATTACTTTTTTAAATTTTTATAATATAATCATTATCTACATATATAGTAGTAAGTATATTAGTTAAAAATAATAAAATAAAAGTGAACAAATAAATTGTAATATATAATATAAATACCCAAGATTTTTTTTTCATCTTGTGTTTATATAACTTAATCTAATATTAAATAAACATATTATATTAACATCTGTTGTGTCGATCTATCAATTTTTATTATAGTTTTTATTTTTCATTTTTTATTTTTATTCTCAAAAATTAAGGTAACATAGTACAATAAATTAGTTATTTACTAGATAATTAAATACAATGTTAGGATAAAAATTTTATACTAACATTTGATGATATATATTTACGTTATTTAAGGTGTTTCAATACTACATGAGATATTAAACTCATTAAATAAATGATAGAATATTATTGGATGATAGTATAATTTTTTTATATTGATAGTGAATATTAATTAAAATTTAAAATTATTGTTAATAAGTATTTTATTTAATTCAAAATCTATTATGTGTAACAATAATTTTCTTAACTTAAATTTATTTCATATCATATTTGTAAATTATAAAAAAATTATTATGCTTAAAGAAAGTTTATATGAAGTAAAAAACTTAATTGAATTTAAAAATTACATTTAAGATTAAGAAAATCAATTTATTGCATAATTATATTTTTTGTCTTTATTGCAAAAATATAAATTTAATATATTTCATGAGAAAAGTGAGTCAAAATGAACATATTTTTATAAAATAAATTACAGAAGCAAAAATTTTTAAGAAGAATATAAATAATATTAAATATGAATAGGATTAAAAATAATAACAAATTATTAGTTTAATTATGAAAGATAATGAAGAGCATTTTAGTATGATTAAATAACAATTTATTAAATAAAGAGTGATAATAAATAAAAAGATGTGGCAGTAATCACTCTCTTAATATTATACTTAAATAACTAATGTAACTTTCAAATATTTAAATATTTAACGTTCAGGCTCAATAATTGTACATGAAAATGCGATCATGTGACATTTGAATATTATACTTCAACGTACATAAACCAATGTGTCAATATCCTAAGTTAGCACTAAAAAAATTAAAGAAAAATTACATTGATCTTTAAAATTTATCAGAATACACTTGTCCATTTTTAAATTTTAAAATTACATTTATTTCCTTTATTTTTAAATAATCTATTTTTAAATTCTCAAGTTATATTCTATGAAATAAATAAATAAATAAATCTCTTCTTTTCCTTTTCCTCCATGGCAGCCAGACACTCCTCCCTCCTCTTCTTCCTGCAAAATCGTTAGACGAGGAGGAGCACGGTGCAAAGGTTCCACCATCTTCAGCCGAGCCATACGCCCAACCGCGGGTAGCTGCCCTGTTGTGCTGCTCTACCAAGTTCGCCCGGCACCGCCGATCGTCAACTCGTCATGTGCTGCTGCCCGTCTGCCCGAGTCAGTCTCGTCGCGCGCCATTGGCGCCCTTGCCTGTAGCCCCTGTTGCCAATTCAGATCCGTCTAGATCCCTTATGGACCATCCGGATCTGCCTCTTGCCCCGCGCGAGCCACCGCCCCTGCCATTGCTCATCGCATCGCGCATCCAGATCCGCTGCTTTGCTCCTCAGCCCGCTGTGGTAGCTGGGTTTCCTTGATGTTGACGGGGTGAAGAAGGTAGACACTAGCAAAAAGGACTATATATGGTACCGGGGGCAATGATAGAGCGAGAGCGCTCAACGGTGGCTAACTCTTTTAAGAGTAGGGATAGGGACGAACAAATAATGCAATGCATTCGTGACGTATGCAAAGGAAGTGAGAAAAATAATAAAAATATTTAGATGATAGGTTTTATATAATAATTATTATTTTTATTTAATTTTTTTTGTCCAAACACTTACTAATGTTGCATTATTTGCACTGTTAAATAAGTTTTTTTCTCAATTAAAGAAAATTAAATAAAAACAATGATGATTATATACGATTCATCATTTAAATATTTTTATCATTTTTTTATTATATTGTACGTTGTTTTTTCAATATTTTATTTTTTTTTTTTAATTTTTTTTCATTTTCAATGTTCTACACTCACTGGACTTTGATGGTAAATGGTAAATAAGAAAGTGTGAATTGGGATCGAGAAGGAAGAGAGGTTGAATTTCTAACAAGTGAAAACGACGAGCTGGTAATGAGAGGAATGACGGTGAAATAACGATAGAAAGGTAGGTGTTGTTTTAAAATTTAGGATGGAGTAAATATATTCTTAATAAGTTTTAGAAATGGTTAATGTAATTTTTTCAAAAATTAAATTAATGAAATGTTTTTTAATTAACAAAAAATATGGTATATTTTTTATTTGGTGAAAAAATGTTTTACTGATTCAATTTTAACAAAATAGATTTGTGAATTTTTTACCACTCATTGACAGGTTTTAGACCAAATTAATTGGTAGTTCATACACTGTATAATTCATTCTCTATTTTTTTTTGGTTGAAAACATTAAATATCATTGATGACTAAATCCAACATACAAATAAAAGATTACAATAAAGTCAATAACTCGAAACCATAGTTGGGAAATAGATACTAGAGCTCAATATAACTTACTAGCTATAAGTTTGAAATGCTATCTATGGCAATGGCTTTAGAATATATTAAAATAAGAAGAATGACTTCATCTAATTTTACACAATCTAATTTAAGAATAAAGATATATACAAATAATCCTATTTTGTAGGAACTTTCTAAGTTTTTTCTAAGTCTAATCTTCTATTTTATATCCAAATTATATGATTTTTAGCTAATAAAAAGCTTAACTTTTTTCTTTCTTTGACCTTGAGAAGCATATTCTTTTCTATCATAGCATTTTAAAGCATAGCTTTAAATACCTCCAATATGTCTACTTATAAACTGCTTGAGCTATGATAACCAAGTAACCGTGAAATCTAAAATAGCCGCCCAAAAGATGCCTAATGCCTCAAACAATGTGCTATCACACATAGACACAAAAAACATGAACCCCACCGACTACCACTAGCAGATGTCGTTGATGCAAAACCTATCCCAAGCCCAATTCTCTCACATGGTCTCAAGTATAAACTATTGTGAGATCTATGAGTTAACCTCACACTTTTCTCACAATACAAACACTACCAATGTCAACAGAAAGTCACCATATAGTATACATTTAAACACACCATCATAAAGGAGAGAGGTGGGAAAACCCAAAATTAAAGAGGAAACAAAAAACTACATATGCGGGGAGGGGAGTCGCTGGAGACCATGGAGAAAAGAGCTCCCTCCATGGTATCCAACTCCCCCTCAAAGCAAGGACAAAAAAACTACAAGAGAGAGACAGGCGAAAGAGGGCGTTGAGGTTATTAACCCGACAATGATTTCCACCATGTTTCCTATTTAGGCCTCCACCCAAAACTAATTGATAAGTCCTATTTTAGTTAGGGAACACCTTTCTCTTTTGCTTTTCTTTTTTACTACGTCCACCTTTGAATGTTGTTCCTTATAAATATAAAAAACCTAATTTGCGTAAGTCCTAAGTTTGCATGCAAAATATCTTTGCCACAAAACATCTTGCATATCCACATTAACTTAAATTTGCTACCTTTTGGAGTTGGGGTCTTTCCTGGGGAAAAAAAAACATATTAAGCCACTCTTATACAATTTGATACGTTTTTTTTCCATCAAAAAAAAAAAGTTCACCTCCGTAAAAAAAATTTAAAAAAAAAAAAAGGTTCGCCAGCCAAATCCAGGCTGGGCGCACGAGGCAAATAAAGGACACTGCATATATAGCAATGCATAAATGAACAATGTCATTCGAATTAAATTGACGTGTAGCAAATCATATGGTCTTATCATCGTTTAAACCAGCCCTACCTAGTGTTAGAACTATTATTGATGTGACGAATTCTAAATGGGTGTGTTTGGATTAACTAAATTTTGGAATTGATTTGATTTAAATTGAATTGATTTGAATTGATTTGATTTATAAATTAAATTTTATGTTTGGAATAATTGTATAAAAATAGGATTTGAATTGATTTAGAAATCAATTCTTATGTTTATAATATATTAGATTGTGTTTGGAATGATTAAAAATGGAATTGATTTGATTTGATTTGTACTTAAATTTTAAAATCAAATCAATTCCCATCAAATCCTTTCAATTTTGATAGGATTTCAAATAGAAAGTAATTAAATCCTATGGTAATTAGAAATCACTTCATTTCTTATTTTTAAAACACCCAAACACAAAATTTGATTTCTAAATCAAATCATTTTCATTTTTTTAACATTCCAAACACACTCAATAGCTTGGTCACCAAAGATAAAAGTCACAGCATCCTCTTGATTGTACAAATAATACAAAATGAACAAACTTATGAGGACAGGCCTTGACAAATGTGTCCCTTGTTTCTCCACTACCAAAATCACATTGATTAAGATCATGATTTGCTATTGTTGTTATAAAATGCAGGTAAACGGTCTTTTCATTTCTCTTTTCCTTTTTTTTAATGTAGTTTTTTATTTTATTTTTTTATTTTTCCACCTAGAGTTGAGTGGGTAATGCCAATGCGTATGCAAGGAGGAGAAGCTCCAAATATGGACTAAAGTTGAGTTTTATAGCGTTATCTAAAAATATGTTTTAATTTATGAAAAATATAAGTTAATTTTTTGTGTTTGGTAAATAATAAAATTGAGATATTTTTGCTTCTGACTTTTAAAAGTCAGAGGTGCTCCTAAAAGCTTTCATGGGATACTTTTTAAAATTAATTTATGCTTTCTAAAATTTAAAAAATTAATATAATTTTACTCTTTTTAATGATATTAAAAATAAAAATTATTTATTTTAGTATTTACATTGATTGTAGTTATTTTAGATTTTAAAAATAATTTTATTAAATACTACTTTTACAACTTATACTTATTGAGAATAATTTTTATATTATTTTATTAAATAATCCTATTATAATTTTTTTAGAATAATTTTTAGAGAACTAGAAAGCTTAACATTTATCAAAAAGTTACAATAATACCAAATCTAAGTAAATTTCAAATTAGGAGTGTTTAAGACCCGATCTAACCTGATATCCTATCCCCTCTCGAAACTTATTGGACCGGATTCAGGCTCTAAAATCTAGCTCAATGCGCTTTTTGAGTCAAGCTCTGACCATTCTTTTGGTTGGTCCAACCCAACAACTCTTTACAAATTATATTTTGTTAAGTAATTAATCATAAATTATAAGATTTCATAATTCAATTAATATATTTTACGTAATTTGTTATTATTTTTATATTAAAACAATTTTTTGAAATATATATTATAAATATTTTATAAATTTTATTTTTTATTTTTAAAATCTTATAATATTATTATATATAATATTCAAATTTTTATATATTACCTAAAATTTAAATTGACCCAATATAATCCAATCACTAATAGAATTGTTATTGAGTCAAATTTGACCCCAAAAAATGGCCCCAGTACAAAAAATTGAGCTAAATTTAAGTTTGATCGAACCCGACCAATCCAATCCTTTAAGCCACCCAATTCCAAACCTCGAAACTTTGCTGTTGCGCTTAGCAATCACCTTGGCAAGGAAATCAGCACGAGTGTTCTCCTCTCTCAAAGTATGCTCAATGTTGATGTGATAGACAGAGATTTTTTTATTAATACATGAGAAGATGTCACCAGTGCTCGCTACTTGCAACATGGAGCCAAGAAAGTAGTTTGTAGTATTAATAATCAAAATACAATGTGTCCTTTTCGTTTTCCATAATTGCTTAATTAGTCAATAGTTTTATTGATAATCATGTCAATTTTTTTTTTTGTTGGTACAAGTGGGGTTGTAACTTTATTTATGCATAGCATTTACAAATTACAATGCTCACAAATTAAGTTGGAATATTTGATATTCACAAAATTTATAAAGGTTTTTATTTTTTTTCTATTCATTTATTTAAAGAATCATGTTTAAAATATGGAAATCTTAATCAATATAAATCAAAAGACAGCAAATCTCACAAAAGTAATTTGATTCTCACTTTCAAAAGGTTAAATCCTAGTTTTCGATTTCTCGCCAATTAAACCAGAATCCTAATGCTTTAACATATGATTGCATAATAAACAAATGCATGGAGAAACACTTTTGCAAGCGTTGACGGTTAAAATCCTTCATTAATGTAACTAGAATTTTTCATATTGTAACACATGATTTCTTATGAAACAAGTATACAGATAAAATCATTTATGAGGATAGGCTGCCTATTTGTGCGGTACATTAACCTAATGTAAGTTAAGCAAAATAGCTTTTGAAGTGTTAATTTATTTAAAATGTACAAACTAAACATCATTATCTCACTTGGTAGGATTTTTGTAAAAGTTTTTTTTTTAAAAAAAAAATAGTGAATCACATATGACAGAATTAATTTTAAGTTTTTTTTTTTTTAAAGTTACAACTTTGCACTTCTAATTTTGAGGCCAAAGTCAATTTGGTCACATTTTGGCAAAGATATTGGTATTTGTTTTTATACATGTATTGATATTTGAATACATAACCTTATGAATACTATCTAAGTCTTTTACTATTAGTTCACTCCTAATAATTTGGCAAATATATTGATTTTTTTTTATTTTTCTGAATTTTAACCAACCAACTAATAAGAATTGATTGTAGTGGTAAGAGATACTTATCGAGAGGATGAAAATTTTAGATCTCAGAAAAGATAATTGTTGATAAAAATTTTTAGTTGCAACCATATTTGAGAAATTAGTTCCCCAACAAGTAAAAAAAAAAAATGACTACATCATTAAAAAAATAATTGTTAATATTTACTACAAGGTGGATATAAGTTTGATGAATTTTTTATTTTATATATATATATATATATATATATATATATATATAAAAGAAAATAAATTAACGGGAGGCAATGAAAATAAAATCTTTAGTTACATTTTAAAACCATTATACTATGATCTTCATTATATTTGAAAGGTAAATTTTCAATAATATAATGGATTTAATTGGAATGCATTGTGAGTATAAAATTTTTTTTACATAGACATCCAATCATAAATTGCCACATCAGTAAAATTCTTTGACATAATCACCCACTACTTAAATGGTCATGCAAATGTAAGATTTTGATTGGATGATAGTGTCAGTGAATCTAAATTAAACTCTAATATAATTACAATTAGATAATAATTCAAAATAATTTCTATTAATAATGATTTCAATTAAATATTTTTGGTAATTATCTATTTTTTATGTTGCATATCACATGCATTGAAAAATTATTATTTTTCAAACAGCAGGAGAGATAGCTAATTGAGAGCAAAACCATGAGCACACGACGCACTTACTCATGGGGCGTAACAGCCGCGTTATTCGACCAGAATCTCAATGGGAAGTAGGGGTAAATAAATAAATAAATACTATTATTTATATTTATTTTTTTGACTCATTTATTAATGTATCTCTTAATCAACAGTTATGAGTATGTCTCATTTTATTTTCAATTAATTATTAAAAAATATCTTAATGAGTTTTTCACAATAGTTATAATAATAAATATAAATAATATTTTTGAAAAAATATGCACATTTAAGAAAGATTGAAAAAATGGGGTAAGAACTAAGAAAGAGAAATAGGAGATAAACATAATATTTAAGGTTTTTGGGCTTACCAAGTGGATCATCATGGAATAACCACGTGTGCGAAAGCGAAATCCATTGTCCTCGCTAGCGTTTCGAAACGGCAACCTTTCAAGTGGATTTGTACATGGCAGAGTGGCACCCCCGTTTTAAAACGAAACCTGTGGGTTATTCTTCCAAAGCTGAGGCAACCCACAAAACCATGGGCAGTTTTCTGCCACCGCTTAACAAAACCGGTTGCTTCGCACTCTCATTGTATATGACATTATTATGACGCTATTTACTATGTACTATATATCCAATCCTTGTCTCCCTTCACAGTTCACGCTTCATCCCAACCTAACATAACATGCTTCAAGTTCAACCTTTGTATACATACGCTGCCATCTCTGGCTTTTTTGCTTTCTCTTCACTTCTTTGACTTCGCTTCTGCCGCTTTCAATCTTTCAAAAAGCCGAAGACTTAGTTATAACATCAACGCTGCCATTGCCAAGCTATTGGTTAGGTGAATTAATGGTGTCATATTTGTTTACACGTCTTAGCCATTCTTAACCTGACTCCTTTATAGTCAATTGCTTTTTTTCACCTTTTATTTCAGTGATCAAATTCCATTCCATTAATTAACGGGGTAAGTTCTCATTCAAAGCCCTTCCTCTGAATTTTGGTCGATTGGGGTTAGGCAATTGAGTCTTGTTGTCACATAAGAGATATTTGTGCACTGGTCTTATAAGGTATTGATGGAACCCAATGGACTAGGCGGTGGAATGTTTTCTAGCATCAATACCGGATTGCTAGGAGTAGAGAACCCTTTACAACAACAACAACAACAACAACAACAACAACAACAAAACCTCCAAAACCAGCAAAATCCTCACCCTTTGCATCATTCCCCAGTGGTTTATGCCGCTCACCATGACACTGACATTCACCCACAACCCCAGCACTCAATGAAACATGGGTACCCCTATTCAGCCAAGACCAACAACAAGCCACAAACCAGTGCCCTCAGTGATGAAGATGAGCCAGGTTTTGCTGCAGATGACAGCTCTGGTGACCCCAAGAGGAATAAGGCCTCACCATGGCACAGGATGAAGTGGACTGATGGCATGGTTAGGCTCTTGATAATGGCGGTTTATTACATTGGAGATGAAGCTGGTTCTGAAGGAAGTGCTGATCCCACTGGGAAGAAGAAAGCCACGGGTTTGCTTCAGAAGAAAGGGAAGTGGAAATCGGTGTCAAGGGCCATGATGGAAAAAGGGTTCTATGTTTCCCCTCAGCAATGTGAGGACAAGTTCAATGACTTGAACAAGAGGTACAAGAGGGTCAACGACATCCTAGGCAAGGGAACGGCTTGTAGGGTCGTTGAAAATCAAGGCCTGTTGGACACCATGGATTTGTCGCCAAAGATGAAAGAAGAAGTTAGAAAGCTTCTCAACTCCAAGCACCTTTTCTTCAGAGAAATGTGTGCTTACCATAA
Organism: Pterocarpus santalinus; assembly: GCA_031439595.1. Lineage (NCBI taxonomy): Eukaryota > Viridiplantae > Streptophyta > Magnoliopsida > Fabales > Fabaceae > Pterocarpus > Pterocarpus santalinus. The sequence goes on from CM062532.1 coordinate 70,601,826, forward strand.
TAGTTGTGGTCACGGTAGCACCAGTGTGCAACAATCAGCTGAGGTTGGAACAGAACCGTCACAAGCTCAACAACCACAACAGCAACAACAACCGCAGCAGACACAGCAGAGATGCTTCCATTCAAATGGGGTGGGAATGTTGAAAGGGAGAGTTGGAGAAGATGATGAACATGATGATGAGGACGAGGATGATGATTCTGAGGACTCTTCTGATGAGGATGAAGAGGAATCGGGAGAAGGTGGATCAAGGGATCAAGTGGAGGATGATGAGAACGATGTGAGGTCACTGAGGAAGAGACCAAGGAACAAGGGAGGGTTGTTGTGTGTGTCATCATCACAGTCACAGGTGATGATGCAGCAGCTGAGCAGTGAGGTGGCGGGTGTGTTGCAAGATGGGGGGAGGAGCCATTGGGAGAAGAAGCAGTGGATGAAGAAGAGGGTGTTGCAGTTGGAGGAGCAGCAGATAAGCTACCAGGTGGAGGCTTTTGAGCTTGAGAAGCAAAGGTTGAAGTGGGCGAGGTTTAGCAGCAAGAAGGAGAGGGACATGGAGAGGGACAAGCTTGAGAATGAGAGGAGGAGGCTGGAGAATGAGAGGTTGGTCTTGCTCCTTCGACAGAAGGAGCTTGAATTGATGAGTGTTCAGCACCTGAAGCAGCAGCAGCAACAACAACAGCAACAGCAACATTCTTCTACCTAGATAGGAAGTTATTACTGTGTAAATTATATGGTCGGTGAAATTACAACAGACAGAGTCTAGACTAGGAAATAGATGAAAGTGATTTTTCCATTTTCTGGGGTTATTTCTGGTTGTTTTTCCTATCTTGTAATATGCTTGTATCTAGAGAGTCTTTTTCTTTTTTGTTTCTTTTCAAGTTACATCTGAGGAATTCTTGCATGGGTAAGTTCAATTAAAAAATATCTATCTACCTCCTCCTAGTTCAATTTTTTAAAATTGGAACCACTTGACCATGAGTTATATTTTGTTCATTGTTGCAAAAAACTACAAGCGGTAATTGCGAAATGGGTTTGTCTTTTTGAAGAAAAATGACAACAAAGGGGTTATATTGTATTGTGATTACGGCCACGAGTCAACAAATGCCGACAGTTATTGAGCCTTTTCCTTTTGCAGAAAAATGACAAGAATGGAGTTATAACTACGTCCAGTGGAGCCACTGCTAACAACTACAACTAATATTTTTGTTCTTCTGAAGAAAAGGGCAAAACAAAATTAAGCAGTTAAGAAGCTTAAAAATGCACGCCCGGTGGGACTCGAACCCACAATCGCCTGATTAGAAGTCAGGCGCCTTATCCATTAGGCCACGAGCGCTAGCTAGGGGTGTTGCACCTATCTTAAGTTTAATGTACGAACAAAAGTTAAACGAGGACAACTACCCGCTCTGAAAAATGGAAAGTAAATTAAAACCGATTAAGTTTGATATTTTATGAATTATCTTTTTAAAATGATTGAATCTAAATTGAGTTGATTTTTAACTTCAATTTTTAAAATTGATCTAGTTTGATTTAAATTGATTAATATTATATAATATAAATTTTACTATTAAATTTAATTTATTATTTTTTATCTTATATATTACACTTATTTTATGCTTCCCATTTTTTTTACTCTCTCCAAAAACCCTACCTTTCAAATATATCCTTAATTGGCACAGTAGCTACAAATGTAGCTGAAATATTGAGGCTTAGTTTGGTATTGTTGTGGCTCTTTAAAAGCTGCTAAGCTTTCTCGGCTTTTTAAAAACTGTTCACAAAAAATTATAATAGTATCATTTAATGAAATAGTATAAAAATTACTCTCAATAGGCAGAAATCAAAAAAATAGTATTTGATAAAATTACTTTTAATATCTAAAATTACTATAATAGTTATAAATAGTAAATAGAATAATTTTTATTTTTAATTTTATTAAATAGAGTAAAGTTATACTAATCTTTTAAATTTTGGAAAGTAAAAGTAAGCTCCAAAAAATATTTCATAAAGACTCTCAATAACACCGTCTGACTCTCAAAAGGCAGGAACAAAAGTACCCCAACTTTTCAGTATATCAAGCAGAAAAAATTAGCTTATACTTTTTATAAGGCAGAGCATTCTTTCGAAGAGCACAACCACACTAGGCTTAAGTCTCCCTGGCATACTCCAAGTTGAAAATTTCCGAGGGGTTTCAAGAGACAAATGAAAAGGTGGTCAATATTGGAAGCTTATTTATGCATTCATATGGAACACAAACTTTGTTGAGGAAATCAATGCAGACTGCAGAACTTAGAGCAACCAATCCTTCATCTTTTGGCAAATCTTGGGATGACGTGGCCTTCTTTAAGTCGAAAAGTTTGTAACTTCATCCTTTTTTTCGTCAATGGACTGTATGCTTGATAAAGACAAGTCAAATTCACTCGCTCAAATCAATATGAACAACAGGTAGACTATGGCCAATCACGAATTTTTGGGGCTCACAAGACCATAAAGTTTTTTTGGCATCACACCATACCAGTACCACACTGCCGTTCATAATTATATGTATACTGCTGATACGGTAGAACGTGGTAGAGTTGGCCTTCAGAACACAAGCTAACGATGCTAATTAGCCTGACAATCAATGTCAAATGAACTCCTTTTCAAACTGTCCTTGTATCAAAAATTGGCATCAAGGGCGCATCTCATTTTAATAATTTAATTTTGACAGCCAGTAAAAACAATTAGCATCAACATTCATTTTCAATACACAAAATATAACTAGCCACCATTCAATTTCAAATCGTGGAAGCATAATGATCTGCTACTGCCAAAAGCTTGAAGAACAAAAACGACAAAAAGGCCTAAAACTACAGCTGGACGAATGCACTTTAATCTTCAAGCTCGATAATCTTAACCACAGAAGCATCCCCAACTTTCTGGCAAACAACAACTCGATCATGTGACTTTATAACTCCTGATGCTTTCCCATGATCAAGGGCAACCTTGAGAATAGACTCATTTGTTCCACTTGTTGACTCAGCCTGCAAGCAAAGTATGAGATCAACATCTAGTAAGTCTCAGACCATTATGTAATGGGGTGACAGGGTGCTTGGAAAGGCATGTATAAAAGTTATGCAGAATGAAGATTATGTTTCAAACAACATAGACACAAGTTGTGTTTGTAAGGAGCTAACCATAAAGGTTTATGTGTGTGTGTGTGTGTGTATTTCTAAACTTACCGCGTTTCTAGATCTACCTAGAGGGACAACAACGAGCTCTAGAGCCAGAATATGCATTGAAGCTGAACAAATAGACAATAACCAACCCCTATAGTCTAGCTTCTCTGCTGCTTGATCCAGATTCAGCATCCACTGCTTCTTCCTCCCCACAGAAGAACAATCCCATAATAACAAAAATGCAGATAAACTAAACAATAAGGGCGTGTTTACTCTTCAAAACCCCTTCCTTTCCCTCCCTTTCCCTCCAAAATGAAACTCACAAACAGACCCTAAGTGACAGTATAAGTCCCACAAGATCAAGAACTTACAGGATGTCGGGGATCAGCAAGCATGGGAAAGAGACCTCTTACAATAAGTGATTGCCTTGCCTGTGCCATAAATTGAATTATAAGTTGGTAAACAAGATGATCCAATGTAAATAACGCACTATAAATCCTGATAAATACAAGTTTGTAATCATTAGATGGAACATATATGTCAAAATCCAGGCCAGTACAGCATCATCTTCCATTGCTCAATGTAATTCATGGCTGTATTTGCTTTGTACAGGATAGAATAATTACAGAACAGAAGAGTTGGCAATATAATTAGACAGCATTATAATTAATACATATAAAATATCTAGTAGATAAAGTACTTGTAGTTCAGAATACTTGCAAAGCAAAATAAGACTGTAATATCATTGATATGAATATATTAAATATATAGTAGAGAGTAGTATATTAATTACATTAGTTGTAAATAAGCTTTCCCACAATTGAGTTGGTAGTTGGTCCTGGAAACGGAAACAAGAAACAGAATAAATTGTTCTTACTCACAATATAAAGCATAAACGATTGGTCTTACTTATATAGTACAGTTAATTTAGAATTTCTTAGCAAACTACTCTTCATGTATCTATACATGAGGGGGATCAGTGAACGCTGATGTAATACTTTGCACCCTTAGACCACTTGATAATTTCTTACAGAAAATGATGCTGATCAATCCAACCATTATAATATAACTGATTTTATGTAGAACTTGCATGTAGAATTTCAGAGAAGTTGAATGAAAAAACGATTGTAATTCTGATAAACTTCCAGAGTTAAAACAACTTTGGATTAATGTATAATTTTATGAACATGATACGCATGATGCATACTTCCTATCCAACAATAGAATGTGAGAAACTCATTTCACAGAAAGTTGTCATTACTCATCCTACATAATGAAATTCATTAATAATTGGTGTGTAACTGATTTTTTAGTTACATTGGTGGATACTAATCCAACTGTCATCAATCCCCCTAAAATTTAGATTAACCAATTAAAAAGGAAAGAAAATAATAGCCATCAGACACTCCCTCATCTCATCGAAGCCTTAAAGTCAGGTAATTTAGTATATTTACTATGGGTAAATCTAAAATCATATGGACAGCAGAATCCAATATGTCAAAAGGGTATGAGGTGTCAGTCACATCCATAGATAGCTAACTGAAAACAAGCTGCAAATGAGATAAAAGTTAAAACCCAACCTCAAAAGCTCCACTGAAGCTCCATTTTAGCTGATTTGTCATAAGTCGGGGAATCACAACAGAGAGAACTGGCATAGTTGGCCTATACTTTGCTATCAACCTGAAAGTACATGTGACACATAGAAACAAAGTCTTCAGACAAAAGTAGAATGTAGGAAGTAAAATTTATATGGATAATAACTGAACCATAAAGTTGATTTTCCTGAATCAAACCCAACTTGAAAGAAGCTAACTAGTTTAATTTTCCAAGATACTAAATATGAACACATTCATATCAAATTATCCATGAAGAAAGTACCTGGCAGCCCTTCCCGATGAAGTGAAGCAAATGATAACAGAAGCCTTCACCTTAATAGCTGCTCTTACCTAAACAAGTAAAAATTTCTATGTAAGAAGCCTCCTTCTTTCAAGGATGAGATATAACCATCCAGGAAGTAAAAACCAAAATTAATAGACAAAAAAATACTTCTTTTAATAGATCAGCATGCTTTAGAAACTAAAAACTGGCCCACTGCATGAGGCTCCCACTATTGTGGAGTCTAGGAGGGTCAAATGTAGACAGCCTTAATCCCATGAGCATAGCGGCTATTATAGCAACTAGAACCCATGACCATCATGTCATAAGATGGTCAATTTAGCGTTGCACCAACACTCTTCCCCTCATGCACTAGGAAGTACTATTTAAAAAAAAAAAAAAAAACAAAGAAAGTTAAGGAAAATGTTAGAATGTAATTACTGCAGAGGATGCAATAGATTCCAAGTGGGTCATGGGTTCTCCGACATATTTGACTGTCCTCTTAAAATAAAGGTCTTGATTGAAAACCTTCTCAGCCTGAAATGGAAGGCAGAGATATCAGCCAGCATTTTGACTGGCATTTCAAATAGGAGAACAATTTTGTACAAGTCAAATTCATGACTGACACTTCCAAAGAAATCCTTTCAAACCATCATAAGATGGAAAGAAGCAAAAACAATAGCAAGGAATTCGTATTCATATAAAGATAGAAGAAAAATGTACTTTCCTGCTTTATCTCAGAAGATTTAACAAAATGCATCATATAGTTCATATTAGAACCTGAAATGAATGGATTAAAATACTACATGCAACCAATGTGCTGATCAAGCAACCTCCACATTGACTTCTAAGTTTCATTTTGCTTATTTATTGCTGCAAATGAATGGATTCTAAAAAGAAAAGGAAATAAATCATCTGGTAAACGAACTCAGGCCTTTCAGACAATAGTACCTCTGGTAACCTGAAACTCCAGAAAATGAAAAGTTATACTCCCTCCGGTTCATAATACCTATCACTTTAGGTAAATATCATTGGTTCAATTTATTTGTCATTCTCATATTTCTATAAAGAATTTATTACAAAGTTTTCAATTATAGCCTCCACACCATTCTAAGCACAATAAACAATGAAGTATTAATACAATAAATTAGTTATTAAATAAGGGTGTTTTGGTAAACATTTTTACAATCAACCCTTGATTTTGAGTTCCTTAATACCCATGCAAATGGCTAAAGTGACAAATATTATGAACCGGAGGGAGTATAATAGTATCTTCCGCCACAAAAAATGCGTGTATTATAGTGGAAAAAGTGTGAATAAAAGTGACATATATTGGATCCAGTAGTAGTTGAATCCAGACTACATCATCTTCAGTAGTATTTTACATCTGTGTCTAAATCTTGAACAAAAACTAGATAGAGCATATAAACTCAGCCCAATCAAACATCTGTTATAGCAAAAGTAGTAGCATTCACAAGACTGAAGTTATCAACCACAAAACCATAAGATACCAATTCCAAATTCATATAGGCCACAGAGCAAATAGTTCAATTACAAAGAACAATTTGATCAGAAATGTTCGATGGAATCTGAATGGACATATCAGAACAAATCTGAAGTACCTATGAAAATGCACTTACCTCTGAACAAATTTTTCCTACAGTCAAGATAGTCTCAACAGGGTATAACCCACGTAAAGTCTCAGCACCCAGAAGTATTGCATCAGTTCCTGTATATATAACAGTTCAACAAATATCCATTAAGTGATTCTAACTAAATCAAACAGGACAAGCACTAGAAAACAAAATCATTATGGATGGCCAAAATCTGATAAAATGGAGAAATGTTTCTTGACTGACTTTACTAATCACCTAATGAAGGTCAACAGGTTACTGGGTAACATGCAAACAAATGTCAAAAGCACAGCCACAAGCACACTGGATAAAAGGCACCAATGGAAGAAAAAAAACTAAATCATTGAAGGTACCTAAATCTACAAAATAACATTAAAAAGAGAAGATAAATATTTCTCAAGTGTCTTTGATGAATGATGATCAACTATAAAAAGTTGCTGGAGAACATGCAAACCAATATCAACAACAGAATAGCCAAATAGACACCAACCTAACTGGTGTCATATGAGCAGTGACTTACCATCTAAAACAGCATTAGCAACATCAGTGGCTTCAGCTCGAGTTGGTCTTAAGTTGTCAGTCATGCTATCCACAACACGTGTAAGCACAGCAGGTTTCCCAGCCATATTACACTTGTAAAGGGCAGATTTTTGAAATAAAAATACCTACAAAAGCAAATGGCAATTGATTAACACCTTTGAAACACTCAGTCTTAGAACTATTAGGTCGTCACTTAATGCAGACAGTCACGATCATATAACTGTCATAAGGGACGTTGAAAGTAGATAGCAGTTCATTAAGCTGATTCAGTTCGAACAAGGTAACATTTCATTCCATTTCAAAAGCATGTAGCACCACTTCACAAAATCCTCTTTTTACCTTTTGTTCCTAGATTTGAGATATGCCTATTGGTATGTTAACTGTAGATATATAATAAATAGAAACTAATAACTTCCAGAATTTCCACAGTAACTGTCATATATTAGATTTTATAGTTCAAACAAAGACATTTGGAATTTGGAACATTTTTGAAAATTTAGTGAATCTGTTGCTTCATAAATGACCTTATTAACTTGTTAGGGTACTTAGGGGAAACTTTATATATCTAACACCCAAATATCATAAAACAGACTACCAAGTACTTGGAACATCCATCTACTCATAGAAAGTTTGATCCACCAATCCCACCCCCTCAAAAGAAAGGTGGGCCAAATGATCCAGGTAAGAATAAGTTCAATCTATCAGTTGTATCAAATCCATTAAAAAATGATCAAAGAATTAAAATTGAAAGTATTTTACTGTTTTACCCAGTAATGACTCTTACTTAAACATAAGGAAGCATCTACTTTTTTTATTCAATGAATACAAATCTTGATAATACCTAATATTAAGGCATCAAATACATTATCAACATGGCTGTCGCCACACAGCAACACATACACAAGTAGAAGCACTTCTAATACTACAGGTAGGGATTAATACCAACAAGGAACCTGACCTTCTCTGGCGGAAGATCAATGCCCAGATTCCCACGGGAAAGGATAATACCATCTGCTTCTTGTAGAATCTCATCAAAATGGGTCAATCCCTAGAAAACAACAAAGATGTACATGTGCAATGAGTCAGCATAGCCAGTAAGAATCTAATTTACAGAGAAATTATGTATTTCCAATAAAGTATGAAGAAATGCAATTCACCTCAACATTTTCAATCTTTGCAAAAATTTGAGTCTGGCTGAGATCACCTAACTTAGAAAGGAATTCACGGGCCTGCATTTCAAACATATACAGGTCTATTAATATAAAACCTGAAACAGCACTGAAAAATTAATATAGACTACCAATTATAAATTTCAGATGACTAAACCCAAGTATGTGAAACACTACCTGATGAACATCTTCAGCATGCCTAGTATATGACAATGACAGAAAATCAATTTTATTTTTGACTCCCCAGGTGCTTATAACCTGAAAGGAAGAAATTGATAACCCAAAACTTTAAAGAAAACTATACTATAGCCACATACAAATTCTACACATTCGATGACAGGTAAATCATTAAAACATGCTAATAAAATGCAGAAACTACATCCTTGTGGCATGCCCTGACCTTGAAATGGAACAACCTCCCTCTTCCTAAACTTTCTTGTGCCGAAAATATAAAAGGCAGAAATTACCTCCTTGTCTTTCTCAGAGAGCGTAGGTAAATCAATATGAATTTGAGAGGCATGCAAAGTGAACAATGACCCAGCCAATGTTGCTGAATTCTTTATAGTACAAATGACATCCTTCCCTTTGATTTCAGCTACCTGCAGTTTCAGGCAGAAATCATCATCCACATAGGACTTCAACTATTCCTGTTTATGTGAGCCTAGGTCCTCACTACAGTTTTAAAGGATATCAATTTTAAGAAGTCTAATTTCATTTACACAAAATCACAATATAGACTCAAGGTATGGTTGATGCAGAATTTTTTTTAAGAAAAAAAGAATTATTCCTTGTGGGTCCTACTTATATTACCTCTAGCCATACCGAAGTGGTTTCACTTCCTGTGAACAAGTATTGACCAACAAAAATGGTGTCTCCCCTCTTCACCGACTGTAAACAATAACAATAAACTTAAAGTTAAGGCTCAAACCATTGTATTAGAAAAAAATTTAAAAAAAAAAAGTCTAGATATTAGATGAATTGTATTGATTATGTCAGCAGGTGGGCAACAAATTACAATTCAAGCAAATAGCATCTAAGGAGTAAGGATATTCCGAATCATACGATGAAAATTTATGCCAGAATGAACTAAACATTGCAATTTACTGCTTCTAACACCATAAACAAGAGCAAGACTTCACAGATAACTGAATTTTACAGCTAATTCAAGCTCAGGAACTCAGGAAGGAAGGCGCAATTGAGTCCAGTCCAAGTAGGCACATACCATAGGCAACAAAAGTATAAAATTGATATAAAGAAATCATTCCGGTTGATAATAATAACAACAACAACAACAACCACAAAACCTTGTCCCATTAGGTCGGGTTAGCTCCATGGATCAGGCAACATCATAGTATCCTGTCATAAATCATATTTACATTTAAACCATTAACATCTAAATCCCAAATCATTCAGGTTAATATTCCCTTCCAAAATTGTACATGCAAGAAAGTCAGTGACATGAAATGTTGACAGAGGGCGTTGAGAATGTGAATGAACCTTGGCTAGTCCATCAAAATTGATAGGGAGTATCTGTGAAGAGGCCTCTTGTCCCTTGTCAGGAGTTAGAACAACGTGGCTGTCCACCTGAAGGGAGATTGATTTCTCACTCTTGTTAACAACCTGCATCTCCGCACCCACCGTGTCCAGCATAACCTGCCAAATGCAACAAACAAGTAGTGGAACAGCAAGCGAAACATGCATAAATTGAAAGGGACATAATCGGAAACTCCTCATTCAGCAAAACCTTAGTCTCATCAAAAACGAACAGTGAACATGAAAAAACACAGCGGTGTCGTCTTCTAACTTAATAGAATGTTGTAATTTGTCTTTTATGTAAAAAAGTATGAGAAAACTAACAGCACAGAGCTTCTTGGTAGTCTTGATGGCAGTCTTCAGATTCTCCAGAGTCTCCTGGTGATACTCAGGGTCACCCCACGAGAAGTCGAAACGAGCCACTAACAACAACAAACATTACACAATCAAACAAAAAGTGCAGTTACCAAAATGTTAATGTGCAGTGAAGTGTTAGACACATATATACCTGACATTCCGGCTTTGAGGCAACCAGAAATAACGTCGAGTGAACGAGATTTAGGACCCAGGGTACCAACGATCTTCGTCATTGCAGGGAAGAAGCTCTGCAAAAAGATAACAGTTACATAAATTGAGAGCGAAAATGAAATGGAGGAGTTGCACGAAAGGGGGGAAAAGAGGAAGGGAGAGAGACTAACGGCCTTGGATGGCTCGAGGATGGAGACCATGCGAATGGGTTCCTCGAGAAGCAAATGACTCGAATGCATTTTTGCTTTGCTTTGCTTGTAGTTTGTTGTCTGTGGCTTCCGATAACGCACCTCTTCTTCTTTCTCTTAAACACACACACACGGAACAGAGAGAGGAGAATGGGGAAGGATGGCGAATAAGTTCGTTCGGTAGTGGGCAGTGGCGTGCATCAAAAGACTGAACTCGCTCTTCTACGAATGAGAAAAAGAGAAAGCGAAGGTTTGCCGAATATGCTAATGCTGTTTATATTGCTTCCCTTCCTCCTGGGTTCCCTTCCCCATGTCACCTCATTACATTGCATCATACATGGCATGAATAGGATTCCAACTACAACAGTGATTTGTCAAACGATGGCATTACACTTCATTCCGGGAGTTTTCGTTTTCAACTATTATTCTTATTGTTCTACTAATGCTCATTCAATTATATGAAAAAATGTACAATTAAATGATAATGAAAAAATAATACATTTTGTTTTGTGCTTAGTCACTGATTAAAGAAATAACGTGTTTGTTTAGGGGGATATGTTAGTGTTCTATATTGCTTAAAATAGTTTTCATAAGAGTTTGAATAACTCTCAATTTATGAATTAATTTTTGGGATTTAGTTAAATTCATTCAATTTTAATATAGTATTAGAGTCTATCTTGTAGTTAATAATAGGTCACTCACAAATATCCAATTATAGGCATGAGAGGAGTATTGCTTAACAATAGAATCAAAATAATCTTTATAAAAGTTTTAATAACCTTTTTTATAAACTAATTTTTAGAATTGAATTAGGTACACTCTTTTATTTAAAAAGCTCATAAGAGTTTGAACAACTCTCAATCTATGAATTAATTTTTGGGATTTAGTTAAATTCATTCAATTTTAATATAGTATTAGAGTCTATCTTGTAGTTAATAATAGGCCATTCATAAATATCCAATTATAGGCATGAAAGGAGTATTGCTTAACAATAGAATCAAAATAATCTTTATAAAAGCTTTAATAACCTTGTTTATAAACTAATTTTTAGAATTGAATTAGGTACACTCTTTTATTTAAAAAGCTCATTTATGAAAATATAAAGTTTGAAACAACAGACAAAAAATTTATTAACACTGCTAACTGCTAATCAATTACCCAAATATATATTTTCATGAGCTGTAAGATAAGTTTTTTTTTTTTTTAAACTGTGTTTTCATTTAGCTGATGAACATTAAAGTGTTTCTTAAAAATTTAATGACTTTCTGCCGAATCCAAAAGTCATATGATAACTATTTTCACATGAGCTAAAATTCATGAGAATTTCTTATCCAAAACAAGTTCATGGCTATTTTGATATTTTTCCCTCTTTTCTCTACTCAACCAATTCGTGCAATCAGAAAGTCAAATTAAATCTCAACTTAAATTAAAATTTTGACCATCCCAATGGACACTTATGCCAATAGGATTTGTGTAGAACTAGCATTGAAGGGGTCACGAGAGGAGAGCGTGGCATGGAAGATTGCTACGTGGTAAATCAACAATTCAAGCTGTAACCCCCTTAACTACTGGAAAATTATGACATATTTTTAAAATATATAATAAAAATAATAATAATAATAATAATAATAAATATAATTATTACTATTTCATTCATGACTTAATATTTTAATGTTTTATTAATTATATATTTTATTATTAATATATTTTCATTTATAATAATTTATAAATTGAAAATCAAATTATAAATAATAATTTCTCGCTAGTTAATTATTTTAATGGTAGAACATGGTAACTGCTGGCACCAAGTTTCATGGTCGTGTTCCCGCCGCACCACGGATTGCACGGCCCATCGAATCTAATTCCAATCGTAAAAGTTAAGATGTCAGTTTCTATGGGCCGAGGTCACTTGCTTCCATCGTCTCTGTTGGTTGTCTACAGATCAATTTTTTTTTTATGCTTTTTAATCTAACTCTCAGGACCAAAAAAGGAAATCTAACTCTGAAAATTACTCAAATCAATAATTAACATGCAAAGTAAAAATTATTACGTTCAAAATGTTTTTTTTTTAATTTTCTTTAAAGTTCGCAAATATTGTTCAAAATTTATTATAAAAATATTTTCACATGTATCAATTATTAATTTAAATACATACGAAAATCTACTCTACAAATCATACCTTTCCATGTCATCCATTCTTTATTAAATAAATTATGATCTTCCCTTACCAGTCAAAAAGCATCATGTATGCCGTTCTTCATTTTTTTGGACCAGGTGGCTGCTTGTTGGGATGCATGATGGATTGGGATTTACCTTTCACAACCAAGGTATGAATACTAGAGAATTATGTCATATAAATTTTTATATAATTATGGTCATTTTATATAATTTGATATTATTTAAATATTATTGTTTTGGGAGGGGCAAATTAGTTTTGGGTAGTTGAATTTTTTTGGACAGCAATGCCTCTGTACCAGATTACTTTTAGATGATATATTTGGTGTTACTTTTTTCCTCTTTTGCCACACTGCTGTGATTTAGATTTTTTCTAATAATTACCTTTTTATAATTGATTTTTTTTTTTGAGAGTGCACCTCATTTATTACCGTATTAATTTCTTGTTAGTATTTGATGGTACTTTGAGGAGTATTCCTGCTTATTAGGGGCAAAATTATTATTAGATTTCGTTGATTTGATATGTGACTTGTTTTATAAAGTTTTACGTTGTGTTTCGGCCATTATTTTATAAAACTTTGCTTATGGTTATCGTTCTTTTAGTTGTTTCTTTTCGACTATAGATGTTAATTTTTTTAATATAACCATTTGTTTATGAATTTAATTTGTATATATTATTAATGTAAAAAAATTTTATATAAATATTCAATCATATATTGCCACCTCAGTAAATGTTTGACTTAACTATCTAATATTTTAAAAATGTTACAAATATAAGTATTTAATTAAGTGATGATGTAAATTTTTTTTATTTTGTTAGTACATAGTAATTAAACTCTTTTTTTATATATTATCACACTTTAAAATTTAATTATAACTATATTATATCTAACTTTTGAGTTGAATAATTATTTAAAATTTTTTTTTGATCGACTAATTATTTAAAAGTTATTTTTAAATGATATGACAATTATATTATTCAGTAAATCAATAATAATTTAATATTGTGGATAAAAGCTAAAGTAATTATTTAATGGTTTAAATTATTTAAATTAGTGCAAGTAAGATTAATAATAAAACAATAAGCAACATGTCTCTTTGCAAGGCTAATTTTTTGGCATAAATAACGCCGAATTGAGTAATAAAGTGGGCCTGTGCAACATGTTTGTTCTCACAAAAGTCCAAGATTCAGTCTTTGTACATAAAAGTTAAATTAGGTTAATCTTTATACATTAAACTCACTTAAATAAAAAAAAAAATTCAACTTGTCTCTTTCTTCAGTCTTCTAATAAAGTAATTTAAAAAAAATTCATAGACTCATTTTATATAACAACTCATTATTAAAAATATAATTTGTATTATAAAAATGTCTACTTTCAATTTTTAAGTAAAAATTAAATAATTAAAAAATCACTCTAATTCATTTACCTCTCCTTTCTTCAACTTCTTAATAACCATTTCTTAAAACTAAACTGAAGAAAATATATATAGTATAAAACATAAAATTTAATTTAAGATATTTTCTTCCAATATTTAAGAAAAAATTTTCACAACTCAAAAAAGTTATTTATTTTCCTCTTTCTCCCTTTTCTTTGATATCCTTATAATGATTTCTTAAAATTTTTAATCTAGTAATAATATCTGCATGTAAAAAATCCCATCACTAATTTTCATAAAGTTTTTCTTGTTATTTTTTAAAAATAGTGAAGATAAAGAATAAAATATTTAATAAATAAAGAAAAAGAAAAGTATAATACCACTTGGATTAGTGTTGATCTTGGAGAAGCATTTTCTTATTCTAGCTATTTTAAGATTATCTCAATTAAAAATTTATTTGGATCCCCTATAATCTCTAACAATAATAAGAATTTTATGTGAATGATAATGATTTATAATATTAAGATTAACAGTATTTAAAAATAATTTCAACAAAAGGATAAGAAGTATTTACTTTAATTTTATATTCAAATTTCAACTTCTTAAAATAAGATTTTTATTTTTTTATATGATTTATTTAAAATTTTATCTTATTCTAATAGTTGATGAAGATAGTGGAGTAGTGGGTAATAAATACTTCATTTTGATTAAAGAATAATGAACGATAGTAATAATATCATAATAGGATAATGGGATAGTGGATTGATCATTGAAAAATTTTTAAATATTGGAGAGATTAGAAAACTCAGAAAATCACCTTTTTATGAAAAGTTATTCAATGCAACAAGTGTACAAGAATTATTTTAATCGTAAATGAATCTTCTCTTCTTTTTTTTCCTCAAGAATATGACGACTATCCGTCACCATCTATCATTTTTTATATTAATTTTACTTTAATTGTTATCAATCAAATTTAAATCCCAAAGTTTATATTCAATGCTCAATTTAATTATTAACAATATTTTCAGCATCAACTACATATAAACAAGTACTCTTGCTATTTTATTTTCCTTTAATTTTTGTAGTACAATAGAGAAAAAAAAAAAAGGAAGATCACAGAGCAACGCGAGAGAAATATCTCAATAAGGCCAAACCAAAGGCATCAGCCAACACATGTAAGCTCGAAGCCAGACGGCGGAGAACAGTTCGTTATTCCATCTTGGACAACTTGATGATTTCGTTAATGCTCTGAGCCAAAATATTGGTGCTTGTGGAGACTGGAGGATGTGAACGTTATAAAAGCCATTATGTTGCCAAGTTTTCGAACATTAACAACTGTTTTCAAGTATAAAATATTGGGATTAGGATCACGTAAGGGGAAAGAGATTGTAAAGGTGAGGAGTTATTTACGTTTAGGTGGTGTTTAGTACGAGGTAATTCATCTGGATTATTGATAATATTTAATTAAATTATTTGAACCTATAATATTATCCTATTTAGCTGGACAATATTATTAGTAATCTAAATTTTTAAAGTAATGTGAATTGCTTTATTGAAAGGTGGTAATATGGATTATCAGCAATGTGACAATTATTCAATTATTATTATTATTATTTTTATTATCATAATTAATTATATATAATAATTATAATTATTAGTATGATTAAATATTAATATATTAATAAATAATTATTATTAAATAATATAAATTAAAAATAATATTATTTATTAATATTATTATAACTACAACTAATAATAATAATAATAATAATAAACTATTTTATTATTATCATTATTATTATTATTATTATTATTAACTATTTATTATTATTGTTATTGTTATATTAGTTTAATATATATATTATTTAGTAATCTTTTTGATATACCAAATAGGGTAATGTAAATTGCCACTTAAATTACGTATATATACCAAACGCTATATTTAGCATTACTAGTAATTTAAAAAGTGGCAATCTTTCTAGCTGGTAATCTACGTTACCGGCAATCTTAATAGGTAATATACCAAATGCCACCTTAGATCAATAACTTTTGGAATTTAATTTAAATATACTAACAGTATAAAACAGTTTTATATTGTCAGCCAATAAAAATAGTAAAAAATGCCAACTCATATAAATTACCCATTATAATGAGGAACCTACCATAATTTCTTACATTCTAGTATTTTTATTGGTTGATAGTATAAAACTATTTTATACTGTCGATACATACCAATTAAACTCTAACTTTTATTGTGTGTAGATTTTACCAAAATAATTTAAAAGTGAATAACTCCTCATTTTTTTACTTTATAACTGTCCTCACTTTAAAGGATTCAAATTCAAAATATTGTAGGTATATATATTTCTTTATTTTTTTTTGGAATAAATAAAAGCCAAAATAATTGAGTTTAAAAAGAGCTACCTACAACAGTAAAATGAGATATCTGTAGATACGCATTACTTAATTACTCAATATGTATACATTTAGAAGATATATTCTAAAATAAGTATTTGTAGATATAGCATATCATTTTACGCATGTCATAAGAATTTCTCATAACACATAACATATAATAAGAATTTAATCTTAGTTATTTAATGTTATCAAAAAGTCATTTGACTTTCACCCTTAACAATTATATTTAAATAATTAAGATTGGTGTTGGTATGGTCCTGGTCTAAGCCGAAATTAATCTTATATATGATGTTCTATAAAAAATTAAAAAAGGTTTTCCCTTTTTTTGGGGTAAGAAAAACACAAGTATTTGCTTAATCTCTAAGCATAGGATAATTAATCGTATATATATATATATATATATATATATATATATATATATATATATATACGAATCAAAGTCGCACAAAACTTTTAGTCACGCTTAACATATTACGTAAGTATCATTTTTATTTTTTAGGTTTATCTAACCAGTGTATTGTTCTAGGGAAATTTTACATTAAAAAAAGCAAGATTTTTAAGTTTTTGAATGTATTATAAAGCTTTATTTTATTTTTTTTATTGATTCTTTAACCAAGAGTACTGGTTATCAAAACACTATTCTTTTTGTATTTCTCAATCTAGGCCACATTTGACATTACCCATAGTTAGGGGTTATACGGCGATGACACACAAGCCAGAAAAAACGGACAGTATTAAATGCATGAGTTGAAAATGCACAAAATCATACGTCTCATTTTGAAGGAAGGTGGCACTGGATAAAGCATAGTTTTTTTCTCCCTTTCGTACTTGTAAGCAATTCAAACATCAAATCCTTACTTCATTGTTTTTATTTTTTTATTTTTAATCAGTGAAGCCCGACAAATGACAATTGTTAAAATATAAAATTATTTATATGTTTCTATTTATTAACTTAAACTTTTAAAAAATAATTTATAATATAATATCAAATTTTTTATGATCAAGAGACTTAAAATTCAATCCTTATTTATTCTCATTTTTCAAAATAAATGTTAAATTTTAGTATAAAATAAAGTAAATTTATATATTATTCATGTTTCAATCCCAAAATAGGTTATTACATGAAGAGAAGTATTAATCTTTCCAATAACTTGAGTTTTTGGGAGAAATGATTCATGATAATCATAGGATGACATGTCTCAAAAGTATGCACAAGTGAAATTTGACAATAATGCATGTTACAACTCTAATTCAAAAAAATAATAAAATTTTAAGAATAATATATATGAAAATATGTCACAGAAGCTCATGTATTAGATTTGAAACTTACACGGTACTTTAGCAGAGTAATAAACTTAGGGTGTATTTAGTGCAAGGTTCTAAAAATCGGACCAGATATTGAACCAGACAAGATATTGGTTAAAAGGTTTATTGGTTCAATCGATTTAATCGGGTTTAACTGGAATGTAATTTATATATATATATAAAACAAATAAATAAATTGAATAATATAAATTTAGAATAATAACCCAAAAATATAAATTGAATAATTTTTAAAAGAATAATATAAATTGAATAATTTTTAAAAGTATGAGACATAATGACCCAAAAATATGTATATGAGACATGGTCATGCGGAAAATGGGCTTGGATTTGCCCCATAACCCATTTGTTCAAAATTTTTTTTGAAAAAATCCTTAGTCTTTATGATGAGTTACTCACAATAGCCACACATTGTCCCTTTTCCTCTCCTTCGCATGTTCTCTCTCTCATTGTGGCTGATCTTATTCTTCTTCCTCTCTTTTCCTATTGACATGTTCCTTTGATTGTGGATGGCATGGTGCTACACAGGGGAAGGATGGATGATAGCGACGATGCAACAATGGTTGTGACATTGGAAGAACAGAGGACGACGACTACAAAGAGGAGGGCAGCGCAGCGATGAGCGACTGTGACAACTTTTTTCCTTCTCCTCGATGGTTATGGCTCTAACAGTGCCTTTTATTGACATCTTTTCCATTTTTTCCAAAACCACTCAACCGGCAAAATCTGCCCGGTTGTCCAGTTTAGCGTTTTTAGCCGGTTCGAATGATTCGCCATTAGCTTTTTTAAACTCCAATTCTTTTGCCATGATCGGACCGAACACCTGGATGACTCCTGCTGACTCCAATAATCCGGCTGGTTGATCCGATTTACAGAACCATGATTTAGTGCAAAGTAAAAATGGGAGTTAAAATTCTAAGGATAAGAGTATATGTAAAATTATATATGGAGCTCATTTATAAAATTTTGCTCCCTCTATCTTACTCTTATATCAAACACACCTTTAATATTGTGAGTTTGAGTAATATTATAAGTTTGATTTACATTCTCCTCTCTTCTTTAAAAAAAAATATTTTTGAAATTCCATTGTATGTAATCAATATTAGAGATGTTATATGTATAAAAGGCTTGCACCATAACCCTAAATAAAAAGTTTTTTGATTTACATATATGTAGGCAAAATTAATCTTTTGGTCCCTTAATTTATTTTTATATTTTATTTTGGTCTTCTAACTACTAATTTGCTGTTCATTTTGGTTCTCCAATTAACTTTTCATTTATTTTGATCCTCTAATTCTTTACCATTAAAGAGACCAAAATGAACAGAAAATTAATTAATAATAAAGAGTTAGAGGATCAAAATAAATAGAAAATTAGTTAGAAAACTAAAATAAAAAATAAAAATAACTTCAGCAACCAAGGGGTGTATTTTCCCCATATATACATATAGAAAGATGATCAAATGAGAGAAGTGATTAATTGTAAGAGTTAAAGGAATAAATCTTGACTATTAGATCTTATATAAATAGTCAAGATTAAAATATAAAGTCATATGATTTTTTTAAGTGATATTATGACATTTAAATAACTTTAAATCTTGACTATTCATATATGATTATCCGGCCTAAATTTACTTTTCTCACTCTTATAATAAATCACTTCTCTTATATAATATACCAAACCTGGATTAGGCGTGTTTTCAATCTGATCAAACGCTTACAGGTACTTACCAATTATGAAAAGGCCATTTTATCTTTCATCTTAAATTAAATTTTCTCGCTATGCCATTACAAAACCAATCAAACCAAAACCACAACCCCTAGCCAATATCCAGAATCTTCAACTCAAGCACAATCCAAATCATCGCTAGCCTTGTAGATAAACATTTTAAACAAAACCTTTTCAATCAAGAACAATAATTTCTATTTTACTATTTGCTACTGTATAGGTATTCCTAGATCCTACAATAAGGTTATGGAGCAAAAATAGAACCAGCCTTGTTTCTACGAGACTGTTAAATTTTTTAGCAGAAACACGTTGGCTTTGGTTGTTTTGAGGGTTTGTTAGCTTGTACTGAACCTTGCAAGAGAAGTTGCGGCATCTGTTTACTTTCTTTCTTTGCTAGGAAAAATTACATATACCGGCCCCTTCTTATACACAATAAAAAGTTTTCTTCAACATATATCCCAAAAAAAAAAAAAAATCTTCAACAAATCACAATAGAAAGGATGTAATTAAAAACACCCAATAAGAAAAGTAAAAAGACTAATCTAGGGAAGTGGCTCATCTAGTGTAGTGGCAGGTCTAGTGCAGCTGAGAGCTATGACAGTGCTTGGATCAGCGACGATAGCAGTGACTGTTGGTGGTGGATGCGGTGGTGGGACGAGAGATCGTGGCGGTTCCCCAGTTGGTGGCGGCGGTGCGTGATGGAGAGAACCGAGTGGATTATTTCAGTAATTTTATTGATCATAAATTTTTTATTATCAAACGCTTTACCAGATGAGTTAAAAGGAGCATCATACTCCAAACATGACTTATAACACCATAATTAGTCTATGTACAATATTAACCATCAGATTTATTTTTTTATTTAATCAATGGCTACCATCAAGGTGAATATTTAATGTATACTTTTATAGGGTGGGCATTTTAAAATTGTCCTATATATAAAGGAAGATGATCAAGTGAGAGAAGTGATTAATTATAAGAGTAAGAAAAATAAATTTTGACCATTAGATCTTACATGAATGGTCAAAATTAAAATATAAAATTATATGACCTTTTTAAATAATAATATAACCTTTAAACAACTTTAAATTTTGACTATTCATAAATGGTTATACGACTCAAATTTATTTCTTTTATTCTTATAATAAATCACGTCTCTTATGTGATACGTCCAATCTAGGATTAGGCATGTTTTCAATCTGATCAACCGCTTACATGTACTTACAAATTATATATATGCTAAACATTAATTGTGATGCCAAATGTGATTTCGACATTATTTTTCACTAACAGCTTATTCACAAAAGAATTAAATTGAGGCAAATTTTGATCAAGACACAATGTTTTTCGGGGAGGGGGCTCATACAAATATCCAATACTCTATCGAAGCCCATCTTATTTTGAGAGCGCCGAGGAAGGAGCAAGTTTGGGTCTTGACTCATAAGTTATAACGTCATAGCTGAGAATCAGCTTCCCTGTTACGTGTGGGTTTCGTCCGCTGGATTGGGCTTGAGGTTCTATTGAGAATTACGGAGGAGATGTTAAGAAGAGTGACTTTGTTGGCAAAAGAAGACTCATTTAGAATGCATTCGTTTGACCCTTTTTCTTTTTTGGACAAAAAAGGTAATTTTTCATTAAAAAATTATTTTTTGTAAAAATTATTGATCTTAACTTCTGTTTAATAGTTAAAAATAAATTTACTTTTAACTTTTAAATAAAAGTTGAAATGAAGAGTTTCTATAAAAAATAATTTTTTTAATAATTGTAAAATTATTTTTAATCAAAATAGCTGAAACAAACAAACCCTTAATATGTTGACCAAAAGAAAAAGAGTACTTAATACTATTATATACACATTTATATATATGATCTCATATCCATATATCTTTTTAGTATTTCTGGGATGCAATGGTGTTGTTTAATCTATGTAGTCGTTCCTGTTTAATGAGAAAAGACTTAATTGTTGTTATTGATTTTACCTAGAAGTGTAAAGAATTAGCTTGATTTGAATTTTAATGAAAAATAAATCTAAATTAACCAAATTTAATTAGATTGATTTTATTTGATTATTGAAATTTTTTTCAGCAAATCTAAACCAAACTAATTCAACTAATATTGGGTTGGTTTGATTCGAGCCATTGAGTTGAGGTCGAAAATAAAATTTTAAAATTTTATTAAGAGTTTTATCTTTATGGGAACCAATAATAGTGTAACATTTGGTTATAAAATACTTGATAATAGTGTAAATAGATTAAAGCCTTCAACAAATACAAATAAAGAAGATAAAAGAGTAACTAATATATTAATAGAAGCATGAATGTAAAACTTGAAAGCATAGAAACAGATTGATAAAACCTAGTCAATCGGATGTTTGATTTGGGTGTTCAGGCTTTCGGACAAAAAATCATAAATCTCGTAATCAAAGCAATAGTAATTGATTTAATTTAATTTTTTATGTTGAAATAAATTGGCTATCCAAATCAAATCAAATTAATTCTATTGGTTTAATTTAAAATTTCACAAGTCCATTGGTCGGTCTGATGAGTACCCCTAATATTATCTTATAATAATATGAGAGAATGTAAGCTATATATGGAGATATATAAAATCAATATGGAAGGTAAAATATTATCCAAGTTTTGGTAACCAAGTGTCCAAGTTCAATAATTTTAAGGTACTCATTCTATTATTACTGGCATGCGGATTGTTCATTATGAAGCATTATTGGACATAGTATGTATGGATAGCTTTCGAAAGAAATCCTAAGCGCACCATATTGTTTGAACACCATTAAAGAAGATTAAAAAAAAAAAGTGACATTACGTTTACAAAATCATTGAATTGCATGTGAATTTGACAAAAACCAATTAATACTATTAAAAAAAACCCGACGATAAACTTATAAATGTGAAAATTATAAAATTACGAAATAAAAAATTTGCTTACATGAAACTTGGTTAAAAAGTTTTAAATTTTAATGGGCGTGCCGACAGGTGATTTCCATCCATGCCAACACACGCCAATCAGCCAGCCTCTCTCTTGCTTTCTTTTTATTTTCCTCTCTCTCTTTTGCTGCACTGCTGAACGATTCCATTTGCTTTATAACAGCCACTGCATGATTTACGAGAATGGTAGCTCCACGTAGGGCCATTGATTCAAGACCAGTTATGTCTCAAGACCCACATTGGTACAAACCCCAAAATGTACATCTTACAATTCAACTCCATAATAGTGCCACTTATTATTCTAAGCTCAAGTGCAAGATAATCAGATGTTTGCTACGTGCAATAACAGCATTTGATGACAAAGCTCATAAATTACACAAAGAAAACAATAATTAATTAACACAATTTGAAGTGCCACCGACTTCAATTATAAACAATAACAGAAAGTTACGACATGGGAACTAGAACTAGAGCGAGATTCAGTTCATCAAAAGATACTCTTATTAAGCTAGGCCATGCCATCTTCGGTGGTGGGAATGGAAGGTGAAAGCGAATTGCGTGATTCATCAAAATCCTCCACAAGAGGGGATTGTTCCACCCTGATATCTTCAACCATCTTCACAACTTCCAACATGGTTGGCCTCTTCTCAGGCTCCGGGGCCGCACAAGCCAAGCCAACATGCAGCATAGCCACAAGCTCATCCTCGATGTTCTTGTACCTCAACAGTTCCTGGTCAAACACCTCGGGGTTCCACTCTTCTTCCTTCACAACGGAACGAACCCATTTGGGAAGGTCCATGTCTTGTTCCTCCAAGTCCACGCGAGGGCGTGCCGGTGAAGGGTACTGTGAGGGTGTTCTCCCAGTGAGAACTTCCAAGACCAAGACACCGAAACCGTACACGTCTGCTTGCTGAGACAACCTCTTGAGTTCTGATTGTTCGGGAGCTCGGTACCCTCCCAACCTTGCAATGGCGTGAACTGGGTTTAGAAGCAGTGACAACCCGAAGTCTGAGATGCAGGCAGCGCCGTTCTTGTCGAGAAGCACATTGGAAGATTTGATGTTCCCGTGTGGTATCTTGGCTGCACTGTACTCTGCGTGTATACGTGCTAGGCCTCTGGCGGCTCCTAACACCAGGCTTATTCTTGTGGTCCAATCTAATGGAATTCTTCCTGGACCGCGGTTCCCTACCAACCCCAAAAGTCCAAAATCAAGGCTTATTCATATGGAAAATTCTTAGGTGCTCAGCAAGAAAAAGTAAATGTTTTTGTTTTCATTCAATACTTCATTTTTTTTTTTTTTCACTTTTGATATTTTAGAGGGCTCCCAGTAAAACTAATGAAAATACAAAAGATGGGGCGTCGAATCCTTGACAGAAAGCCAACCATGGACACAAGAATCAAAGAAGGTGACAATTGAGATACAACTCATTAACATTCCATTCAATACTTGATTCCTCAATAATTGTATTAAAAATGTAGATATGATATGGGATAATAGTAGTCCGTATTAAATATTAGAATAATATTATTCATATTTATTTTTTAGATTCATTACAAATATATAATAAAAGAAAAAAATATAAGATAGTGAGTCCACTAATTTTTCTTTTTTAAAACCTATCACTTTATGTCTTTTTTTTTTTTTAATTATGTGTGTGCAATAAATCTGAAGATGGGTCCAAATAATATTTTTTTAAAACATTAAATATAAGAGAACACAAGCTTTTTCTTACTCAATAATATTTTAAAATACCTCTATTAACATATTTGAATTTGCTTCAATCATTGAAAAAGAAAAACATTTTTTAAGGTTTTATTACAGATAGCGATTACTAATTCAAACAGGTATGTTTGATTTTAGTTAATTTTTTCAAGTTCTTTTTAGTAAGATTATGATTATGATTATAACCTCAATTAAGTACAAAATAAGCTAATCAAAACTTACATACATTAAAATGGCATTAGTTAAGGATTGACATTATTGTATAGATGAAAGCTAATGAATACTAACCATGAAGAAGAGTATACAGGCTTCCATTGGGGAGATAATCATAGACAAGAAGCTTTTCTTCCTTGGCATAGTAATAAGCTCTTAGCCTCACAATGTTTGGGTGCTTCATCTTCCCTACAACATCCATGTACTGCTCAAACTCACTCCTCTCGCAAGGGTTCGCATCCTTCAGCCTCTTCACAGCCACCGTGGCCCCATCATCAAGCACCGCCCTATAAACCGTCCCCAGGCTACCCTTCCCAAGCATCTCCGCCGAAGCTCGAAGCAGATCCTCAAGCTCAAACTGGCTCCTCCTATCGAAGAACACGAGCCTGCTTCGGTCCGTATCAACAGTTCCATCACTGTCCCTTTCTGCACCACCTCCACCGGCATAACCACTTGCATACACCTTTTTCTCACTCCCGTAGCTACTTTCACTCTTCCTCTTCCCGCTCTCACTCCCCACCATCGAGCTCGAGCTTCTCCCACCAGCGCAACAGTGCGCCACCGCGAAAGACACCACCACAAGAAACACCACGCAAACCGCCACCACGATCGCCACAATAACCCCCGGACTCAACCCTTTCCGTTGTTGACTTTTCGAAGCTGCAATAACACTACTCGTTCGAGGCAACGAGCTTGGGTTCGAAGGAACAGTTTCAGTAGAAGAAGAAGAAGAAGAAGGAGGAGAAGGAGTCTCGGTGGAGGAACAGTTTGGCAACGGGGCGGAACCACAAAGCGCACCATTGCCAGCGAAGCTTGCGATACCGAACTTGTTGAGCATGGAATCTGGTAAGTGTCCGAAGAGCTCGTTGTTGGTCATGTTGAGCTCCTTGAGGTTAACGAGGGAAGAAGAAAAATCAGGGAGTTGACCCGAAAGCGCGTTGTTCTGGAGGCGGAGCGTGAGGAGGTGAATCAAATGAGACATTTCCTTGGGAACTGGACCTCGCAGGTTGTTGTCGGAGATGTCGAGCCTCACGAGGAGTTTCAGGGAGGATATCTCCGGCGGTATCTCGCCGGAGAAGTCGTTGCCGGAGAGGTAGAGGAGTTCCAGTGCGGTGCAGTTGCAGAGCGGTGAAACGGTGCCGTTTAGGCGGTTGTCGTGGAGGTCAAGGAAGCGGAGGTATGTGAGTGATGAGAGGGAACCGATGGGGCCTCGGAGGTTGAGGGAAGGGAGGGACAGCGCCACCACTCTGCCGTTCGGGGAGCACTCGACGCCGCGCCATGCGGCGGCGCAGGCGTCGCCGCCGGTCCAGATTGGGAGTAGGGAGCCGTGAGAGTCAGTCTGGAGGCGGAATTGGGTGAGGGCGTGTGTATCATTCTCGGGTGCACCCTCTGTGAGGCATAGAAAGGCCAAGGCCAATGCCAAGGGAAGAAGAAGAACCTTGTTCATGTTACGATGTGGGAAGAGAGGGGAACAAAGGGTGTAGTGTTTTTTGAAATTAAAAGGAGGGGAAGAAGGTTCTCATACTGGCGTGTTGGGAGAGCGCGAAGGTCAAAGATGGTAGAAAAAAATATTTTGGAATTGGTGATTGGCGGGTGGACTGAGCGAGAAAATGTGGTATGATTGGAGAGAGTGTGTTGATTGAGAAAAAGGGGTGGTGCTGTTATTATATGTTCCGGTAAGATAATTACGACTGGGGCAATGTGACATGATTAAAGGTGGAATATGGTTATGGGGTTTGGAAGGGGATGGTTGATTTGTATGATTGCTGTTGGGCACTCTCTCAGAAGAAATAGAATGAGTGACGAGATTTTACTTTTTCTTTTGTTTGTCCTGTTATGCTAAAGGTGAAAAAAATATGTTATGCTTCTTGATCCTAGTGCTCTGTCCCCTTATCTTTGCAATATTATGTTTCAGGAGGAATTTAGATAACAGATGTTACACAGGAACAAAGAAAGATTAGTAGCAAAAAATAAAAATAAACCAAAAGCTGATTCAAATAATTGTCATCTCTCTTCCCTTGCTGACTTTAATAATGCAGCAGTAATCTACATTATTATCTTCTGTTTATGCAAAATGAAATATTTTTGCCGCATTATTGTGGCGTAAGGTGGTTAGATGAGGGAGCGAGCAGGGAGGCTAGCTAACCAATGCCCTCAATCGTTGCCACTGCCTATGCAAATTTGAAACTGATCTACAGGATACATTAGATGAGTTTTCCACAAAAGAAGGATTTTGCTCTTTGTTCTATGATTCTATCCGACACTCTCACGCGCCATCACTTCATTGTTTAGACAGGTCTTGTATATAAATGGGTATCAAGGACATCATAGCAATCCACTCAGCCTTCTCCTAAAGTAATTGGCTATAATTTGCATCCTGTTAAAACTCAAGTTCACGTATGAAAAGCACATGTTTTACTTGGATACAAATATTAGCTACTCACAATAATTCTGCTGTCATTTCCTTTATTACTGTCTGTCACACATCTGTGGTTGGAGTTAACCAAATCACTAACCACAATCAAAGCCTGAGTGAAGATGATTGTTATCTTCCATAGTCTTCCCATCCCCTGAATGTGCATTGTGCGCACAGCTAAGTCCTAAGTTCTTGACAAATCTCCGAGTCGACATAGTTCTAGTCAAACAAATGAGTATGCGTATGCTTGTACTGATGCATTTGATAAGGGTTCAATAAATATGAGCGTAACAACTCTGGTGCCAAACCGTATGTAAGTCAAATTTTTTGCATTACTCCCTCCAGTTTACCATAGCTATTAATTTGATCATTTTTATATAGATTAAGAAATTTAAAATTAATATATAATTATTATATAAATTTATTAAAATACTTTTATTAAATTTTATTGTGTGATGAAAAGTATGATATTATTAAATAGTAGAAATTAATCACCTTTTTTAACTAATAAAAATAAAAGATAAAATTAGAAAATTAATAATAAATATTATATTAATATATGAGAAAGATAACAATTGTAAATAAAAAATTTAAAAAATATTAATAATTATTGTCAACTGAAGGAGGTGTACGGAAAGGTAAAAGGGGTTGATTGTTGACAATAATCCAGCACGATCCGTTCAAGATAAATGTAGGTGAATCCCCTGCTTCATTTTCTTTTTTTTTCAAAAACCCGTTCACTCGAGAGGTAAATAATACCACTGCCCTTTATCTGCAGATTGTTTGATTTATTCTTTTTCTTTATCTTTTGGCGGTGAAAGAAGCAATTGATATCAAATGGTACATAATTAAACATTACCAACAAGCCTTTCTATGCCTAATAAAATTCTTTTGAATTTGGATCCCACTTGCATTTAGGCGTTGAGCTGTGGACCACTAGGCATTGACTGTGGATGCAATTCACCTGTGCAACTTTCACTGCTCGTTATATTTTTAAACCCGAATGGACATGATTCTATTATATTGTCTTGGAGAGGCTTTCACCAAAAGAGAGTGGTTCATTATTTGGTTTGTCCGTTCCTCCTTCACTTTTCCACGACGTGGAATAAAAAAGAGGCCCTCCACTTTAAGTCATGAGCAAGCAAAGTTTTTCCCACATCAGAACCTATAGTGATTGGATTGAATTCAATAATAAACATGCAAATGCATTGGACATGACTGAATTTCAAACTTAAATTTCATGACAAAACGAGCATCAAATTGCCATAGAGAAGTCAAAAGCCATTTGAAATGCCCGAAAGAATTGATTACAGCCCAACCCAACAAGGTAGTCATTATCTTTTTTTTTTTAATGGGAAATAATCAGGTCACTTAAGAGTTAAGAGCTTTATTCATCATATTTTAGCAGAAAATTTGCACAATTTCATGAATTCATGTGTCATAACTTGATCAGTCCCCCCTCAGGCCCTCCACCCCTTCACTATATATCTTTCTTCCTGTGCTTTAGTTTTCAGCTGTTGGGGAAGAACATGTGGATGTTTTGCAAAGCAAAATATAAGATGATGCCATGATGTGTACTGGCACATGGGTGGGGCAACGGATGGTACACTGAGACTAGGTGTTCACGTCTCAACTCCCAGCCCCAGGCCCAGCCTTACCTGGAGTTTCCGCCAGTACAGTAATGCATCTTGTCGCAAAAAGTGCGGGACTTGTTTCAGCTTTTTGTTTTTTTCCTTTCATGTTTAATTACTTTCGTTACGTTACAAATTTATAGTAACGACGATTGAGTATAGTGCTAACAAAGCATTAAAATTTGAACATGGAAAATGCAATTATTGAGAGGGTCTTTTAGTAGATTGTGCTCAAAGAATTTGTCTCACAATAATATCTCTAGACATAACTTTTGAAAAAAAAAATTACAAAATTTATAGTGATACTCTAGAAGGAGGAGAAGGGAAAATAATGCAGCTTGATTGACGGCAAGACTGGCGTTCCAAATTTAAAGGAAATTTATTATTTTACTTTTATACATGATTTTATGGTGTACTTACGGGTTCCCAAATATTTATAAATTTTCTTAATAAGTACAATTATCACATAAAAAATTACTTTTTTATTTTTTATATAATAAATGTTCCAATTAGTTTTTTATGTAATACTTTTGTTAAAAAAAATCTTTTAAGTATACAAGTACATGTTAGCAATTTTTAAAGCCATATTGTGTTCACTATTTTAGATGTCCGAGATCAATTTATAAACAACAGGACATCTCAGCTATGTTTATGGTGAATGTAACAAATATTTCATGATACATTATATCACCTCACCTAATTCATCAGTAACATAAAATCTTTAGTAACTTATACATCAATTCTTAATTATTAACACATAATTTTTTATAAATAAATTCATCAATAATATTATTGAAATTCCTAATTATTTACTTCAAAAAATAAATTCCAATTATTAATCCATAATTTCTTAAATGTTCAAATGATATCCAGAAAAATATATATATACATATACTCATATTGCAATAGTACTGTAGATAAGGTCTTAAATGATTGAAGAGCGAAGGAAAAAAATTATTATTTTATACTATTTAATGTTTATATTATCTGAATGATTATAGTGTTAAAAGTACAAGAAAAGAAAGTAACAATAAATCATTAGGAGTGATCCAAAGGTGAGGAGTTTTAATAGTTTGCATAAAATTCTGAATTCAAATCTCATTACTGTTAATATATAAAAAAAAAAGAAAGAAAGAAACAATTATATAATTAACATAATAAAGCAAGAGACAGCTTTTTGCTATAGAAATTACCTAAGAATTATTCCAATACTGCTCGGTGCTGGCAGTGATGCAGCAGCAAGGGGGTTCCGTGTTATCATCGAAAAATGATACGCCCCACTTTCCTTAAGAGTTAGAGAGTTTAAGAACTTTCTGCCTACGTAAAAGCCAAAGCTGAAGATTTTAGTCTCCCAAATGTTCATTTGGCTACATATTTGCGGCATTAATCCTGCATGGAAGTACGATAAAAACTACGTGCTAGTAACTTAAGCCGGTCCAAGAGATAGACGTGCTTCATGTGCTGACAAAGAAATACTCTTCAATAGAGACCCAAAAATTGTGACAGATTAAGAAGACAAGAATTGATTTTGACTTACATTTACTGATGCAGTTAGCACGGTTGACCATGGGTTCGGGTACCGAAAATTGAAACAAACGTTGAAAAACTAGGCGACAAAAGGATCGTGATTTGCGACAACCAACAAGATAGGTTTGTCACAAAGACAAAGGGTTGTAGCAATTTTACTTAAGTTTTGGAAGGTAATTTGGCATGTGGTTTAATTTTTCCGTTGAACCATTGGTTTGATATGAGACAGCTAACACGTCCACAGCTGTATTCTTCAATGATTGTCTATTGACAATTTTAAATTTAGAATTATTTTATTTAAACTAAAATTTTCTTGGTCTCCGTATCGATTCACTCTCATCCATCATTAGATGAGATGTGGGATTCAAATCAAGTGGGATCCACACCTCATTTAAGATAGATAGGAGTGAGTGGCATTGGAAGCTAAGAAAGTTTTAATTCAAATAATATTTCTCTTAAATTTATGTTATCACTCTAGTTTAAAAAATTTTAATAATAATAATAATAATAATAATAATAATAATTTAACTATAATTATTTGTTAGAAAAAACTATCATTTTGACCCTTGAAAAATCAATTTGTTGATGAATTAGTCCCTAAAAATATTTTATTAGTCTATGGTATTCTAATAATGAATTTTGTTATTACTAATGAACTTTATTAGTGTTAATAAAAAATATTTTAGGAACTAATTTATCTGTATATTAATCTTTTAAGAATTAATTTATCAGTACGTTAATCTTTTAAGCATTAATTTGTCAACATACTAATCATTGAAATACCAAGGGCTAATAAAACATCTTTTAAGAATTAATTTATTAATGTATTGATCTTTTGGGTGTCAAAATTGTGGTTCTCCTAATTTATTATCAACTATAAATATTTCATCTTAACTTATAATTATTTGTTTAATTAGAAACTAATCTAGTTATTGATTTTTTTAATATTTATCTCATTTTTCATTTTTTATATAATCGTTAGGGCTTTGTTTGGAAAGAAGAGAGAACGAGAGGAAAGAAATTATTTAGGTCTAATATTAATTTTTTTTTCAACTTTCTTGACATATTAATTATCTAAATAATATAGGCGTGGGTACTTTCTGTAAAAACATATAACATCAGTGGTTAACTAATAAATTATAATATAGAACATATATATCTGTTTTCTTAATATATTATATTTATATAATTAAAAAATCATTATTTAAGTATCTGATACCAAAATCTATTGCTATCACATAGTTGAAGGCTAAATTACATAATTTTTTGTTAGATAAATTATACTTTACATACTTCTGAATAAATTAGCTATCATAAAAAAAAATTGCAAATTGACAAGCACATTTATATCTTTTAATTTACTAGTTAAAACTTGGAAGGGAGAATTTTGCCTCCTAAGTGGCCTTACCTGGCTTGAGCAGAATTATTTTTAGTAGAAGGATACTTATGATTTCGACCAAAAAAAGTCTCAACCTTTAATCATAGAGATGACCCCAAAAAAAAATAAAAAATAAATGATCACCAACTAATTAATCCAAATATATATATATTAGCGACTCTAGGAACCTAACCCTTGATATTGCAAGTAAAATTCATTTGAATTGGCAATCCACTCCAACTCACCCAACTACTTTTAGGTAACAAATGTTGATATCATACATTTATTTAATAATTTTTAAATTATATAAACACTAAATGATAAAATGTTGATATATGTATTGTATATTACGATTAAATAATTATCTTTGTTGTTATTCATTTTTACTTATTATTTTTTTTAAAATATTCCTTGTTATATTATTTAAGTCATTATTGTTTTTAAAAACTTTAAATAAAATAATTATAAAATAATTTAATACATAAATATATATAAATAATTATATTAAATAAGTTAATTATAAATATTTGTACCATTTAGTGGCTATATAAAAATTAGAAAATGAGATTAGTTGCAAATATTTTTGACAAATTGAATAACTTATTAATTGAATTAACAGTAATTAATAATTTTAAATATAATAATAATTAACAAAAAATTAATATTGAAATATTATTTTGATTAACAAAGGAAAAAAATAAAACTACTAAACCCTAAACCTAAAATCTAAATCGAGTTTACGGTTGAGTGTTTATATCAATTATTTTAGTATATCTTAGTCTAAACATTATAATTTTTTTACCTGTATTTTAACTCACTCAAATTATTTAACATATGTAATTAAAATTATAGAAAAATGATCACTTACTATATATTTGATAAATTAAATACCATAACTTTAAATTTAGAGTATATGAAATTAGAGTTTAAAAAGTACAACTATGTCTCGAACTCTCTTTTCAAGTCATATAAATATATGGAACTCCTTGCATGTCTAATATGTGTAAGGCTAACTTATAACATTATATATGTCATCTATAATGAAATGAACACTATTTCACTTACACACACCAAAAAAAAAAAATTATTTCACACATTTTTTAATATTTTAATATAAAAATTTTAACTTAGATATATTTAATAGTATATAGTTGCCATTGAATTTTTAAAAATTTTATATATTTTTCAATATATCTAAATAAAATAATATGACAAGTTATTCAATAAGAAATATATACTTTAAACTTTTACTTATAATTATCAATTGCCAAGAAAATTATCATTTATTTTCTAGATGGACTTTTTTTTTTTGGGTACATTCTTCAGTGATACATATCTTATGACATCAATTTGATAGGTAACAAAAAATTATTTTTTATTGTAAAAGAAGCAAATATAGACACCTTTTTCACTCCATTTTTTGAAAAAATGCTTGTATACTCTTAGAGGGAGAGTTTTTCTTCCTTCAAATGCATCTCAGCCACAAAACAACCAAAAGAATTAGAGAAAAAATAATAAAAAACTGAATGAATAGTTGAGAGATTCCATAGAGGAAGGAAGTTCTTCCTCTGTGGAGTATGAAAGAATAACTCTTCTTTTTCCTCGTGAATGTCATGTGTGTGTTGAGACTGCATACTATGAGGAAATTACAGCTCTCTTTTATGAATTCGTCCCTCTCCATTGATGAGTTTGATGGAACCTTTTTGAAGAAGTTAGACAAATTTTCTTCTCTTTCTTAATCCTATTTTGTTAATTATGTGTATGTATGATGAGTAGGAAGAAATGAGTTTCATGTACTTGTCGATATGAAGGATCTTAACCAAGCAACACAACAGGGAGAATGGTGGAGGATTTGTAATTTGTCAATATACGTAGCATTCATCTGTACCTGGCAGCAGCTCAAAGGAGACTGGTGAAGGATTTGTGGGTTGTCAATATTATTGCTCGCAAATTCCGTTACGGTGATCGGGTATTGTATTTAGTGTACCGCTAGTATTGAGATCAATGATAGAATTTACCTTCTAGCATACCACTAGCATATATGCGTTGCAGATTAAAATGAAGGCTAAGTTCATGTGAAATCCCCAACTAATTAGTGCCATGAGAAAGGACGAGAACAAGGGAACATTATTGCTTGCCGGCAAGTTATTCACGATATTTTTCCTGATTTTTAGGCGCTGCAAGTGTAAATATAATCTTCTTATTCAGTGTTCCAAGGCTTTCCAATGCATAATTTTTTCCACTGTGGTTCATTATAGTCCTTAATAAAATACATTGCAGTAAATGCTTCTGAATTATGGTCGCCTTACCCAGTTACCCGAGAGTTTTTCACTCACTCTATATCCCTTGGACTGCACATAATAGTGTACTTTAAGAAAAAGGGAAAACATAAGGGTAAGTGAGGTCTGAAAGGGAGGATTCCGTGTGTAACAAGGAAGCCCTTAGAATATAAGTGCGTATTAAATTATTCATGAACGCCACCAAGTCTTTCTTGTATATATCGAATCTGACTTGCTGCTTTAACATTGAAGGGTTGTCTAAAAGTGCAGAAGGTTGCATAAAGTTGAAAGGGGAATTGGCCACACTGCTCAAATGACAAAGAGGGTTGCCATCATATGAGGCTTTTTGGCCTCAAATGTCTTCACATTTGATAGGAGGATGACTCTTGTACATCATTTTCTATTCACAGTACTTCCTTACATCAGTAAGACTTGGATAATCCTTATGCATGAATTAAGATGATATACAAGTGATCCAGAGAAATTTGATGTAAAAACATTCGTATTCCTTCACCATTACAATATTGCATACTATAACATCAATTAAAAAATGATAAGTTTAAGATGTCCATATTTTAGTACCTCTGCAATTTTTCGTATTGGATCCTGTATCCAAATTCATTTAATACTATCAATTGGGCGAGGTACCAAACATTTGGGTGCCGCAGAATTATTCCTCGTCTGTAACACAACCAGCAACATTGACAAGGATAGTTCCAGCAAGGTAGCAAATCTTAAAGTGAGATGATTGGTGAAGGGAAAAAAGCTCAGGTATCCCTCAAAAGTGATGTGAGCATTAAGCTGCAAATCTTGCTCTTACAAATGTAGACAGATGCTCAGTAAGACTCGCAGCTTTAGTACAAATATACAAGCAATTTGAAGGAAACTGTGCAGGAGCGTGCACCTAAAATAAATTACTCACAATAAAAAAATAGCAGGGTGACTACCAAATATCAATCCGTTACTGTAATATATTTCTGTGGCATCCCAAGTTCTGATATTATCAACTGGCCAAGGTACGTACCATAACTTTGGGTACCATAAATTCATCTATATTGCATTATTACATCAATAAAAGTGAAATTAAAGGCATCGCAAGAGATGGTAGAGGACCCTCCAAGGTGATGCCTGCCTAAAAACTGAAAGAAAGTTATTACAATTTTTTCTTTCAGTCATCAGTAATGGAGGATCATTTCAGTTTCAATTTGGACTTTGTTTTTCACTCTTTTCATATAGAAATAATGGGAAAACCCTTAGCAGTACCTTTACTCGTCCAACCAACTCTACGTATTTATGTTCAACAAGAGAATGCTTTTCTCATGGGGTTTCACTGAAACAAAAAATGACATCTTCATTGTTTAATGACTCTAGCCTGGTCGCTTAAGTTAGCTGCCTGCTATAGTTGCCCCACAACTGATTTTTCAAATCCGAAACAAATTGATCAATGTGATTCTTATGTAACATTAAACGGGGTTAGATTGTAACTCCTTTTCGAGGAGGCTGGACAATTACGTATTAGGACACATGAGAAACAGACAAATAAGCACTCCAACTCTGAACTAAGCAACACTAAGGGGACACCGATTGCCAAGAGTACGTTTTAATTAATATTAATATGAGCACCTAATTAAAGAGAATATATCCGACAGATATGCACGTTCTAAAATAATATTTAATAACTGGAACAATATATAAAACATGCTAGGAATACATGTTCTGACCGAGAAATATTGTTGAGGATATTCATTTGTATACGACCAAACATTAGACGAAAAGGACAAAACAATGATAATAAGGATTCCTAGCAGATGTCCAGTTTTGATACCTTAATGATAAGAGTTTAGCACTAGAAATTAGCAAGATTCAATTTCTGTAAATATTCTTTGTCTTGATTTCCCTTCCCTTATCCCTCGTCTTTTTTCCCTTCCTTAGAGGCCC
Organism: Pterocarpus santalinus; assembly: GCA_031439595.1. NCBI lineage: Eukaryota > Viridiplantae > Streptophyta > Magnoliopsida > Fabales > Fabaceae > Pterocarpus > Pterocarpus santalinus. Next base: position 70,637,510 of record CM062532.1, read on the forward strand.
TATTAAGAGACATTTACCCCAGACCCTCTGGATGGGTTTTCGGACTTACTGTAAAAAACAGAATTGAAAATAGAGAGAAAATAATAATATACGTATAAACATCCAAACTTGACATCTTCATCCATAACAAAGCAATCTCAGGATAATCAATAGATTCTCAGACACAAATTAAGAAAACATTCACAACAACGAACTTTCTTCTTCCCAATATATAGAAGTTGTCCAAAATTACTGTTTTCCAAGTCGTACTTATCAGATCGTATTTTTTCTCCATCCCCCGTTAACACCAGAATCTTATAAAATTGTAGTGCATAAATTAATGAGAAAGAATGACTTACACCATTTTTGGAAGGAAAGAATTGTCTTTGGTTTCGATGTTAGAAGAAAAGAACGGATTGAGCGTCTACGAAACGGAGACAGCAGCCAAATTTGGAAGTTTAAGCAGACCAAAACAATGTGTTAAATCTGATATGTCAAACTGAAACTAAGATGAAGATCAAATTATATTACTAAATATGAGTTGCCATGGCGCCTTAATGCGTGCCAAAATACAAGTTCACCAGGACCAATAAAATGAATATAAATTATTAAGCGGGATTTGAGTGAGTTTTTTTTTTTTTTTTGGTTAAAAAAAAGGAAAAACTCAGTTGTAAAAGAAAATACTTTTTATAAAAGAATTACGAGCAGTTGATCTGTTCATTTAAAAACAATAGCATAATAAAACATTAAAATTAAAAGAAAAGAATCTTTAAAAAAGAAGAAAAAAGATTGTAATAGTAGGTGTTAACAAAATATATGAAGAACTGTAGTTAGTTATGATATTTTCAACAAATAAATTTAAATTTGCATCAATCATGACTTATTATCATCTAATATCTCAAAAACATGTGTATCATTTTTTTTATGAAAAATGATCATAAGTTAGTTTATATATATGAGAGTAGGAATCCGTTAACACTGGTATAAGATTTAGCATATTTACACCTTCAATAACTTTATATAGAATATAGTTCTTATCAATTCAATCATTGAATTATAATTACATATTATGTAGGTAATTTATACTAAATTTTAAAAAATTTGAATATCATTAAGGATGTGGTCAACTATTTTTTTTTACATATATTTAAAATATATTTATTATATTAATTTAAATATATATAAAATGTATATTGAACGATTTCGAATTAATGTGAAATTTTATAAATATGATGTATAATATATGAAATTTCAATCTAACAATTAGTTTACATTGGTGTAACTTTAAACATAATTACACTACTAATAACTTTGTATAGGATATATGTTTTATCCATCCAACCATTCAATCATGATTACCTATTGTGAAGATTATTTATGCCAAATTTCATTAAAATTGAACATCAATGAGAGCATAATCAAATAACTTTTATTCTTATATATTTTAAGCATATATATTATGTTTATTTTGACCTTTATAAAAAGTACATCAAACTATTGTAGGTTAATCTGAAATTTTATAGAAATAATTTATGAGATATAAATATCTAATCTAGCAATGGGTATATATATATATATATTAAATAATTCTTAAATATTGTATAAATTATAATTCATGTCATTATGAGTGAAATTGAAGATTGGGGAGATTTTTCGGTTGATTGTGAGAAAATTATATCAACACTCATTAATAAAATACTATAAACTAAATAAAAAATCAGTTACCCTACTAAAAAATAGAAATCTTTAATTTTTAATGCGTTCATTCTTTCAAACAGTTTTTTAATTAATACTTTGAAGGCTCTTATTAAAAAATTCATATTTTATTAAGGATAGTAGTGGGATGAACCACCAGTTTGACCCAAAAGACCTATTTGGTTATTTATTCTTCTTCAAAAGCTACTTAGTAATTTTCATCCCCAATATCATAGAAATCAGTTCAAAATACGATCACCATTGAGTTTTGAATAACTTCCCCGGTAATAACATTTATTAAGAAACCATAATTCTTAGTTTTTCATAAACAAATTTGTTTGAGGAAATGCTTGGTCATCGTTAATCTGTTTTTTGAAAAAAGTTAAGCAATCATTTTCCACTTCCTAGGACAAGTTTAGATTTAATTAAATTTGAGGGAAAAAATTTAATTTTTTTCTTCCCATAATAATCTTAATAAACTTTTGATTACAAATTATTTTAAACAACAAATAAGCTAACACATACATATGCCCAGCATCCTGATTGATTGATGAAGAGCTCCAATGTTACCACCCAAAAGAATGAAGTACTGACATTGAATCAAAGGTTTATTAGTTGATATTTTGGTAAGAAAAGGTTTGCTACTTTGGTTATGAATTCTTCCCTCCCTGGCTTCCTGTAGTCTTACATGTATAAACCCGGCAAACCTTTCATCTGAAAGTTTAGTTTATTTCAATTATGATCAGATTTGGCAGGGTTTAACAGTTTTCACAGCTTATTTAACTACATGAACCCGTAGTAAAAATGGAAATGGCAACAAACTTCGTTTGAAGATGCAATTGGATGAAGGGGTCACTTAACTAACTCGTCCACGGTCCACCTTTCCCCCTCCTTCTTGCTTTCATCCGCTTATCCATCAGTGCTCGAGTATTGATATAAGTTTTGGGAAGTATTATTCGAAAAAAGAAAAACAATATCACATAAAAAATATACTATGAAGACGATATATGTTTAGGTGCTCTTAGAGTAAGTGAAATTTTTTGCTTTGATCTATATATTATGTACCACATTAGTTAATATAAGTCATCTTAAATTTCTTATTATATATTTATGAGCTTAGGTTTTAGACGAAAAGGGAGAAAAAAAATTTAAAAAGTAAAATAAACTCAAAATTTCATGAAAAGTCCTTTTCTTTCTCTCCAAAATGAATGTTACAAATCCACCTCTAATTACCAACATAGAAAATATTGTTTAGTAAGAAAATGTTTTCATACTTTTGACATGAGCGGTCCTATTTCATTACAAATTTTTTTCTCAACCTCCCCTCCCCTCCCCTGCGTGATTTCCATCAAAGGGAGCATTTGATTGGTGCTAATCTTTCTCTTGCAAATTCGTACGATTGCTATTTGTACTGAATAGTAATGCTATATCAACATTTACGGAGATGATAAATAGAAAATGAAAAAAAAAAAAAAAAAGCGATATGATATAAAACAATTTATAGTATCTTCTGCACCTTAAATGACATTTATTTTTTCGATAGTTATGCTAACCTAACTTCGTCTTCGCAACGTCGAGCATTAAAAGTAAACAGTAAAGAGCAAACAAACGTTTCTCTGGTCTATACTGTTTACAAGGCGCAAGGATCACAAATATTAGTTGGTCAAAGAATACAAGCGCACTTCAATTAATGGATTTATTTTTAATTGGAAAAAAATCGTAACATAGGCATGTGCGGATATGCTAAATTGGCTGATTCTTCGTATAAGTTATTTATAATTTTTGTTGATCGAAATAATAGCCATCTTTCTATTGGAAATAATATTATTTAAATATTTGAGATTTTATACGAGGCATAAGTCTTTTAATACCAATTATTTTATACTTAAGGCTCAAATCTAAAATCAGTAGCTAAAAGAAAGAAGCATCCATCACTCAAAGTGATCATGTATTATTATTAGTTATTTAGAATTGAATGGCTTGTATATAATATACATACAAAAAAATATTTACCTTTAATGCAATTTTTGCTTGATCTCAATTAAAATAAATTACAATTTTAAACAAATTTTATAAAAAGGCGGTTATTCATACTAAAAGTAAATTACAACTTTGGACAAATTTTATTCATAATAACGACGATTCAAAATTTTACTCTAAAATTTCATGATAGACTACAAGAACATTTGTATAAGAAAATCCAACTGAATTACTGGTAGTTTTCAATTACATTAGCTATGTCTATTATATTGCCCTATTTGGCATGACACGTTACTTGTTAATATGAATTAACTGGATAATCTAGATTACTTGTAAAGTGGTAATCTTCTGTTATTATTATTATTATTATTATTTATTGCATAATAATATAAAAATAACTATTATTATTTATATTCATATTTATATTTGTATTTTTTATAATTATTATTTTTATTATGTTGTTTTTTGTTATTATTATTTGGAAGGTGTCTTAGTAAAAGAAATATATATTACCTAATAATATTTTTAATATATCAAATAAGATATTATGAATTATCAATTAGATTACTTGTATATGCCAAATACTACAATAAAGTATTACTAGCAATTTAGTGTAAGAAGTTTTGGTAATTTGTACGAGCTCATAGATTTAAAATTTGGTACCATCAATCTACCAAAAATTAAATAAATATATACTTATTTATAAGTTTGTACAAAATAAATAGTTATCTAGTGGATATGACTTAATTGTTGTTGTACAAAATAAAGAGTTGTATTATTTAAACATAGTGATTTGGACAATCCAATCTGTATTTGGTGATCACCGTTTAAATTAGCATGAATATCAATTATGTAAGTGTTGAACCAATATATTACTTTTAGTAACATATATATGATAATCAAAATTTAAATAAGTGTAGATTTGCAGTTTAATTTCTATTCACTATAGTATCGAACAACTTTAAACTATTAGCCTATAAAAATATAAGAAAGTGCCAAATCATACTAGATAACTATCTATTATAATAAGAAATTCATTATGATTTGACATTTTTTATATTTCTATCGATTAATAATATAAAATTATTTTATAGTATCAGTACATAAAATTTAATCTCTTTTAATTATATAAATATCAAATAATTATATAAATATCAAATCAATATATTGACTTTGTCATCAGCATACATCTATTATTATTATTAGTTAAAATCATGTCCAATGCTTACATAAAATTTACACTTATTTATACATTTATTACTATACATTGATATAAATGTCTAAGTACTATGTATAAAATAATATTTCCCCAAAATAAAATGTCTTCCCTAAACTATGGGAGAGTTCAAAAATGTTATTTGTACAATTTTCTTAGATATTTTTTAAGGTATCTTTTAAATATTGATTAAGAGAAAAATTAAGATATACTCTTAACCAATATTTATAGGTTCGAAGATGTTCAAAAGATAAATTTTAAAATATTCTTAAAGTATAAAAAAATTATTCTATGCTATTCATTATTTGAAACATCAACTATATATATATATAACAATCTATAAAATTGATATGTTAAATTATAAATGATATATAGCGATTCTTTCCTCTCCTGCTCTAGAAATATATAATAAGCTTTTTGTCTATGCGGTGCAAATAACGTTAATTGGGAGAGTTGGAATTCAACCGTTCACATGTACCCTATGCATACAAACATGATGAAATATTTAAATATAGAAAAAATTTACATCAAGTTTTTTATATCTATTTTATTTTATTTTTAAATAAAATGATAATAAATCTATTTTTTTAATTTTAAATTACTTATTTAAAAAAATCAATATATTATTATTTAATTTAAAAATTAATTAAAATAAATATTAAAAAATTGATACAAAGTCTTATCCTTAGAATATTCATTCGTACGTCATTCTCCAACTCCGTCTCCACATTTTTTCCAATTAAAAAAAAAAAAAAACTGTTCATTATTGTGTTTAAAATTTTTCATTGTCTCGCACTGAGCAAGGTCTACCCATCGAAGACCACTACAAGAGCCATTCACATTACCAGAATCTCAAGCAACTTGCTTCACTCACAAAGATCATCATCATGGCCAGTCCTTCAGATTACCCTCTCTCACTCCTCTTCCTACTCCTCTCCCTCCCTTTGCCCCTCCTCTTCCTCCTCCGCCGCCGCCAAACCTCCTCCTCCCCCCGCCGCCGCCATCCCCCTGGACCACCGGGATGGCCCATATTCGGCAGCATGTTCCAGCTCGGAGACATGCCCCACCGCACCCTCACCAACCTAAGGGACACCTACGGCCCCGTCGTGCGCCTCCAGCTCGGAGCCATCAACACCGTCGCCATCCTCTCCGCGAAGACCGCTACCGAGTTCTTCAAGTCCCACGACCACAACTTCGCCGACAGGACCATCACGCAGACCATGCGCGTCCACAACTACGAAAAGTCGTCTCTGGCCCTCTCCCCTTACGGCCCTTACTGGCGCCTCATGCGCCGCCTCGTCACCGTCGACATGCTCGTGGCGAAACGCATCAACGACACCGCCCCCGTCCGCCGCAGGTGCGTGAACGAAATGGTGTCGTGGGTGGCGAAGGAGGCGCGAAAAGTGGGAGAGGGTAAGGGTGTCCACGTGGCAAGATTTGTGTTCTTGATGAGCTTCAACCTGCTCGGGAACCTGATGCTGTCGCGGGACATGTTCGACCCGGAGTCGGAGGTCGGGTCGGAGTTTTACAAGGCGATGATGGGGCTGATGGAGTGGACGGGGCACACCAACGTGGCGGACGTGTTCCCGTGGCTGGGGTGGCTGGACCCGCAGGGGCTGAGGAGGAGGATGGAGAGGGACATGGGGAAGGCCATTGAGATAGCTTCGAGCTTCGTGAAGCAGAGGTTGGAGGAGCAGCGTGACGACAAGGCTAGGAAGGACTTCCTGGATGTCTTGCTTGAGTTTCAGAGCAGTGGGAGTGATGAGGCGCGCAACATCACGGATAAAGACCTCAACATATTCATATTGGTAGGTACCAACATGTATTACATTACTCACATTTGATTTCGTACATCGTTTTCTTCCTAGTCATATATAGTCATCGGAATTACTATGTTTCTTATAGGACTGAAATCCTACACCTTGTTAATTTATTGGTTAACAAGTTTAATCGATAATGGTTAGCACAAGGAGAAATTTTTAGGTGGTTCTATATCTTTGTTCTGTTTCATTTATAACTTTACATCTAAGTCGTTATTATTTTTTTAACTTTTATTAGATTTTTTTTAAAATAAAATGACTATGGTGTCAAATTATGAATGAGTCAGAACAACAATTTTTTTTCTTTTATTCTCGAGCATTTAAGGGTTTCTCTAGCAGATGAGCCTTAATGATTGTTAACCAATAATTAACTCATCTTGAGTAAGTGTAGGCCAAGTGTAGAATTGAAAAATTTTTAGATGCCATCAGGATTCTTGCTATAAGAGCACCTAATAGTGTCTCTACCATTAGAGTTTAAAAAAAAATCCCATGCTCTCTATATATGTTGGAATGTGTAGGAAATATTCTTGGCTGGATCAGAGACAACGAGCAGTACAATCGAATGGGCTCTCACGGAGCTGCTGTGCAACCGTGAGTGCCTGGTGAAGGCAAAAGCTGAGCTCGACGCAGTGGTTGGGGCTGCAAGAGAAGTTGACGAAAGTGACATAGGGAACCTTCCCTACCTTCAGGGTGTGGTCAAGGAAACACTTCGTTTGCATCCTCCAATTCCATTGCTTGTCCCTCGAAGGGCAATTCAGGACACAGAGTTCATGGGTTACTACATACCCAAAGACACGCAGGTTTTCGTTAATGCATGGGCAATTGGAAGGGACCCAGATGTGTGGGAGGACCCTTTGGACTTCAAGCCCGAGAGGTTTTGTGGGCGAGGTAGGATCGATTACAAGGGTCAACACTGCGAGCTGCTTCCCTTTGGTGCTGGAAGAAGAATGTGTGCTGGGGTGCCACTGGCCCACAGGGTGCTCCACTTAGTGCTGGGCTCGCTGCTTCACCGATTTGATTGGGAGCTTGAAAGCCATGTCACCCCATCAACCATGGACACGAGGGACAAAATTGGCGTAACCATGCGGAAGCTTGTGCCCTTGCTTGCGGTGCCAAAGTTTGTTAGTCCATGAGTACGGATCAAATAAAGACAAATTCAGGAGATTTTGATATGGATATTCTACTATGTTACTATTTTCAAACAGTAATGTTAAGTAATGAAATAATGTTTATATCATTTTCACCCTTTTATATCCAGATCTGTTTCCTCATATTAAAAAAAAAAGTCAAAAAAGGTATATATATCATGTAATACGTTTTTATTTTATTATTTGGATAGAAAGTAATGTAAGAATAATATAAAGAAAAAATGTATAAATAACACCTTACATTAAATGTGAAATCTAGATTCACCATTCCATGCATGAACACTTTAAAATTGAGAAATTTTGATGGTTAACAAATTAACTGCACAAAGTTTTCTTTAATTAAGAGTTATTATGTGTAATTTCTTCCTTTTAAGGCTCCTCAATTTTTACTGGATGCCAACAAAAAAACTCATCCAAAGAACTACAATTCAGATGATAAGATGCAAATTAATTTTTTTTTTTTTTAATTCTCAATCTTTCAGTGCTCATTTGGCACACTCTATATGATCCAATTTTATAAACTAATTTAATTCATTATACTTTACTAGTCATTTAGTGCAATTAATATATTGTATTAGTTTATTTGCTAAAACTCCTTTATATATCAAAATTATGTATATTTTAGTCAAGCCCTGGGATGTGGGATTAAGCTTAAATGAACTTTAATATATAAAAATTCTCTCTTTCTTTTATTCTCGTACTATCTCTCATTTTTGATATTTATGAAAATAATATAAATAATTATAACTAGAAATAATAAATATTTAAATAATTATATTAATTTTTAAAATTACTAACAGCCACCACACCAATCCATCTTAAACTTAGTGGCCAAAATCTACTACAATGACAATACTGTAGACGAGGTCCTACAAAAAAATAGCTCAACAACTAGGATGACAAAAAGCTTAAGACCTTTTACACAGAAAAGTAATAAGAATGAAATATGAAAAAAGAAAAAAGATTGTCTTATTCAAAATTTCAATTATGAGATCCCTTCTTGCCCACTTGATACCTTGGAATGCATCGTTCTTATAGAAAGAGAGACGGTTACATATCTTCTTAAGTTGAAATGGCTAAAAAGAGGAAAAGTTTACTCTTTTAGTTTTAGGATACTTTGGGAAATAGATCCAGTAAAGACGAGATGGGGCTTACAGCTCAGAGAATTATAGCATATGGCTGTGAACCATGGTGTTGGGGGTTCGAATCCCTCCTCACCCACAATTGGCCAAAAAGGTAAGGACACTTTCCTATGGAAGTATTGATTTTGGCTTAAGAAGATGTGAAAGTACTTCTTTCTATAAGAACGGTGCATTATGAGGGGTGAAATGGGCAAGAAAAGGATATGATTTCATAATTATCTATGACTGTTGATGTTTTTAGCATGACTACTTGATCAAGTGTGGAGGAAAGTGGGATAAATGACTGATACTACTCCTCTTTGGAAAATAGGTACTTTAATCGGTATTTCTATGATCAGTTTAATTGATATTTTCTTTTATGGTTCATATTTTGAATTGGGCTCATCCCCATATATTTGGATAATAGAAAATGAGGGAAATGGAAAAAAAACGAGGGGAAAGGAAATAAATTCACTTATTTGGAAGTAAAGGACGTCAAGGGAAACAATTCCTCCTCTTTCCCCTCAAGCTCAAAGTCCCTTTTATTAGTCTCCTTTAAACATGTTAATGATCTGTTTCATTCCTTACCATGTAACTTCTAATTAAAATTGATAAAGTTTCATTTAATTCCCTTACAATTTTATTCCATTCCTTTCCTTTTTCTTTGCAATTCATTCTTATTAATTATGTTCTATTTCAGTCACGAATAATGCTCTTTTAAAATAAGCTTACCACTAAGATGAAAAAATAAAGGGGTATTGATCTTCAAAATAATAAAATACATTGTAATTATGACTCATTAAATAATTTAAAGATAAATATACAAAAGTCAAATGAAAAATTAATTTTATGACAAATTTTTTATTTTACTATATTTCTTAAAAAATTATACACACCTTTGATCAGATTGGCAGGGTAAAATTAATATAGAGCCAGTCGATAATAAATTAACATATAATACTCAAAATTTAAGAAAGAAAATGATGAATCTAAATAAAACTTTTTTCCTAATGAAATTGTTTCAATTTCATTGCACATTTTTCTTATTTTTTGTTGACTGAAATTTGTTTTGAAAAAATGAAGTGGCTGTAAGTATTCTGTAACTATATGTACCCGCCCCTTTCAGTCTTTTGTAAGTCATTTCCAGAAAAAAAAATAAAATCATCATATATTATAGAATTTTGCTAACCAATACTCTAAGATACTGTTTAAGAATTCCAAAGCGAAAGATTTTCGAGTTTTTTATGTATCTAATGGCATAGAAAACTTTAAAATCTTACTTTCTCAATAAAAACCGTCCATTTTTGTATCCTAGCAAAATCTTGTATTATATATTGTTCTCTATTTTAAAATAATTGCTCATTTTTTAACATTTTATTTGTCTATGAATAATTATTTTTTTAAAAAATTAAATAATATTAGTTTTTTTAACTTTTATCCCACTTAAATGGAGAAGAAAAAATAAGTAAAAAAAAGATAATTTTATAAAATATACCTATTTTTTTATATTTTATTTTTTAAATTTATATACACAATTAAAATAAAACAGTGGTTTCAAAACAAAAAGAGTCTGCAGTCGTGTTTATAATTAATATGAATTTAAATATTTGATTGACGTTCTGTCAATCATGTTTATGCGTGCAATTAACAACAAAATCATACTCAAGCAATCTGACAAAACTAATTAGATTAATGTAAGAATTGCGCAAGACAAGACGAGTTGCAGTAATAAAAGATGGCAGAGTAAAGCCAACCAGCGTCAGGCCGAAAAGGAATCTCCGCTTCCTCTTAAAGCCCCAGCCCTCGCCCCTCGCTCTTTAAATCTCTTTTCGCTCTTTAGATCTCCTTCATAATAATGATGTCCTATAAATTTTTTAGCACAAAAAGTTTTTCACGTTATGGAGATAGAAATCTGATGTCCTCAGTCACGTTAATCTAATCAAAAACTGTCAATTAAGTATTTTTTATCTCTTAATAGGCTTTCAGTTTTTGCACTTAATTTTTTTTAATTAGAGAGACTATATTGAAATAAAAAGGCAAAAAGTTTGTACCCAATTTTTTGTGATCTTATATGAATTTAATAACCTAACTTCGATAAAAAGCACTTTGGTTTGGATTTAATAACCTAACTAATCAAAATGAAAACCATGTGAGGTTAGTTAAGCTTAGATGCGGACACTGCGGGATTAAGTATAAATTAATCTACTATAAGTCTATTTTTTTAAAATTTAAATTATCAATAGAATGTTAAATTTAGTGCATTGATTTTACTGCTCCAGTTGTCCGCTTGTACTAAATTCAACGTAACTAATATAACTATATTTTTTGACGGCTGATATCACCATCGACAAGACTTGTATAAGCAATTAATTATATTATATTTGTTTTCCTTATGAACCTATAGTTTTATTCAACTATGTTAGCATAAAGTTTGACCGTATGTAATTTGTTTCTATGTATAATCAGCACTGTTAAAATAACGTGTAAACATCAATTTCTGCTTCTTTATACTTTGTTTATTATTATTTAAAAATTAATCATGTATTCATAGTTATTAAACTCGGTTCATAATCAACTTGGCCGAGGCATTAATTTTTTGGGTCAGTTGTTCAACCAATGGATTATTAGTTCAACCAAATATGATTAAATAAATAAATATATAGTAAAATTTAAATAAATACAATTAAATAATATAAATAATTACCAATTAACACACTTTAGGTATAAAATATATGTTATTATTGGAATATCATAAGACAACTACGCACACAATTTGGTGGTAAGGATATGTGTCTACCTTTCTCAAGGCCTTTAATTTAAATTTCATTTACACTAAAAATGAATTTTTAAGCATATTTTCGATTAGGCCGGTTGATGCTGGTTTTACACTTGTCCAAGTTGGGTTTAATAACTATGCATATAATTGTTTTATAGTATTCACCTTTTATGATATGATAAATTATATAGTTTGTATTAAGTGTCATTTGTTTTCTTTTGATTTTTTATTTAGGGATTTAATTTGTATACATTAATAATATAAAGTTCTTTTACATTGTCATTCAATTATATTTTACCATATCAACAAATATGATTAACCCTTACTTACAACCATTATTTGAATAGTTAAGCCCAAACATTGGACCTCAAACCAGTAACGAAACGTTGTAGGTGTATTAAAATGTACCCCAACGTGAGTGTGCTCGAGTTTTTAATACTTAGTTTTTTAAAAAAAATTTAATAATTATCTTGCATAAATTTTAATATACTTTTAATGATGTAAAGGCTAAAATATTTGAACGTTTATAAGCTAATTGTTCGAACTTCCATGACAGTGTCCTTCAGTTTATTATTTGACTTAGTGAGTTGGAGAAAGAAAAATGAAGAGTTTGGAAGCTCACAAATAATTAGCTTTGAAAAGCTAGGTGAAAACTGTGCAAGTAGTAGCATAGATAATATCTGGTACTCTAGCATGTTAAACCCCCTCATTTTGGTGGGCCTTTTGCTCCGTTTGCTCATATTAAAAAGAATGAGATGGACGATGGCCAAAAAATATTAGACGGTAAATAATGGTCTATGATTGGCGTCGCCCGGACTCGAACCGGAGACCTTCAGTGTGTTAGACTGACGTGATAACCAACTACACCACGACACCTTGTTGTTCTAATTGTCATGTGGCTTTAGATATTATTAATTTGTATAAACCTAACAAGTTTCTTTCCAAGTATCCTCTTTTTGGGGAAGTATTTACCCCCGAATCTAGATTGAGGCGGCAAACCTTCCCCCTAGCAGCAGGCATCCACTCGTCTCACAAGAATTATAAATTACCTTTTTTTTTCATTCTCTCTCTCTCTCTCTCTCTTAATCATGTTACACCAAAGGAAGAGGAGCAATACTAGAACAGAGAATCTGATTTGGTAATGCTGCATACGCAGATGGATGTTCTACATTTGCAGCAATAATCTTTACTTAGAATAGGCGATAGACACCATTCAAAGCTGTTCTAATGTGAATATAAGCTGAGACTGACCCAGGTTCACGAATTTGCTAATTTAATTTAATTCCTTTTGGTACTTTTTTTTTTTTTTTTTAAAGGGTATTTCCTTTTGGTGCTTGCTTATTCTTGATCATCTATTCCATCACATAAATTAATGTCTTGACGAAAATTTGCCCCTTTTTGGTTTTCGGGAAAAGAAAAGTTGACCCATAACTCCAATAACTATTGATTATCTAGCTCTGATGTACCACTTGTCCTTATCCTGTTTTTGTGGTGTGATGAAAGGATGAAAATTAAACTGATTAAATATGCAAAACTTAAGTTAATAAGAGAAGGGGGTTAAAGTTGATAAATGGAGCAGCTAAAACAAGGCATGCAATCAACAGAAGGATCTAACTTGCCGCTAGATATACAAAATATGCAACGACACCCAAATGACAAATCAAAACCTGGTAACTTCAGAATTCCTTCTATGACATTGGAAAACGAAAACGCTATGCTAAGGAGGATAACGCAGTTGCTTCCTTTCGATAAAATTAAGTACGGATGCATTTGTTGACTTGCATGTTATTTGTTTCACAAAAATTGCATCACTTGAAACACTCCTCAAATACAATCGACAAAGAAGTAAGTAAATTACGTATTTCTACTGTGAGTACCTTAAACTAAACTGATTTGATTCATACGAATGTTACAAGTACTATTTGGTAATGCCTCCCATTTGAAAATGATAGCTATACAACGCTGATGAAATTCAACATTGGCACATAGGCAATGTCCCAGTTCATAAAAATTCATTGTACATTCCATTCTTTCTAAATCGAACACCATTAAAAGATCTAGTGCCAGCAAACTCCACTGTATCTCTTATGTCAACTTTCCTATCAATCCTGCACACATAGTTGAGACCAACAAGAAGATCAACTATTACAGCTTCAGTTTTTGCTTGATTAGCAAGGTGAAGAGTCTGGACAAGTAAAACATTTGCATTCAAAATTGTATTCTCCTTCTCAAAATTTCTCTCAGAATGCCACCTTATCATGTTATGCGCAAGTGGAGCCAACCATTCCAATATTTCTGTGAGTACCAGACTCCATTCTGCTGCAAGGTTTGCGTCATCGATCGTGGAAGGCTTACTTTTGGCATACCGCTTAAGTTTCGCCCTCAGAACAGTTCTTATGGTAGTTGGTAGCATATTGTACAGGTCATCCCTTGTTTCAAGATTAATAAGGTGTGGCGATGACACCATCCTCTCGATCAACACAATAACATTTGCATAATGTAGAGCTAAAGCCGCATCGCCAAGGGTAAATGGAGCTGGCTTTAACCGGTTGTTGAGAGATAACTTAGAATATATTCTAATCCTGTTAGAGAGAGATGATTTATCCACTGTTTTCTTTTTATCAATATTTTTCAGATGACCATCAGTCAACCTCATAGAACCAACATTCTTTACCATACAGCTCTGTATGACAAGAGAATTGTTAGCGATAGACATGCAACCTTTGATGGCCCCAATATGTGCTAACTGCTTGCTTTCTGAATGTAGGTCTTTTCCACATAAAGCTGGTGGCTGAAGAGTCTGCTGCTGTTTCTTCTTTCTTTTGCTCTTTTCAGCTACACAGCCTGAGTTTGATGCTGGCCTCCTCCCAATAGCTCCTGAATTTAATCCATAGAGATCATTCTCTGAAGGATGAACAGAAGAATGCATAAGAGCAGAAAACGAATGGCTACGCAGAAAATTATTGGCATGCCCATGCTGAAAATCATTTTGTTGTTGAACAGTTGGTAGATGATTCTTCCCAAAGACAAGCACGATCCTCTCCAGGATTGTAAATAGAGATCTTGCCAACAACCGGACAACATAGTCATAACTTCTATTCCACGGAGACATGTCTCTCAGATTTCTCACTTCCTGGCGCTGCAACATGACCTTCTTCTGAAACTCAAGCAATTTTGCCTGATGCAATTCAGGATTTGCCTGCATTCTCCTGAAAGTTTGTTCAAGCTCTGCTTGTACCTCAAGCTCTTGGGAAAATAGCGTCATGGCAGCGACAAATTTTTCCATTTTCTTCACTTTCCTATCCATCTTTTTCCACCTATATTCCCACCCAGACCATTGGATATAATTTTGAGCCGGGTTACAAACAAAATGTTCAAAGCGATGATATACTGGATCCATGCATCTCTTACCCAACCTGGCCACAGACCGCGCTAGAGATTTGAAGTTATCTAGTATCTCATTCAATGCAAGCTCCATCAAGAAATCATCATCGTCAGACACCAGCATTTTGACCCCAACTGAGTTCACTATCCCTTCCCTCATTCTCCTTACCTCCCCATCACTCAAAGAGTGCCATAAATTGACCACCTTCAACATCAAACCCGCAACTTCTGATGCCAAAATTCCAACCACAGCCTTGTTATCTGATGCACTCTTGCGGGAGACTGGCCACAATGCACTAAGCCATGACCCGTTCACCGTTTCACCTCCCATTGATATTACCAAATTCCAATGGATCAAGTAATCAACCTAATCAATAATCCTAACAGACACAAAGTACCCTGTATGCAATCAAATCCATAATCACAAATTAGAAAGTCAAAAACCCTTAAAGCCATGAACACACCAGATAGACATAGAGCACAGACTGCACAGTATAAGACATGAACTGTACATTTGTATTATTATAAAAAAAAACCCCAAAAGAAAAGAAAAATAAAAAACCCTAACCCCCAATTATTGTTTTGGACATGAATAAGCCAAAAAAGACAAGGTCTACATACATTGATTTGAAGTCAATCATATGAAGATTTGCAACTCCACGGGCTCAAGACCCACTTTTCAAAATTCAAAATTTTTGTCTCCTTAAGTTGTCATTCAGCAAGTTTCTAACTAAGCAAGTACAGCAGCTACCAACACTAGAAACTAAACCAAGCACTAAGACACAAAACAAAACGTCATAGAGAGAGAGATCCAGGAGAGAGGAAGAGAGAAGGAACATACCCTTCACAAATCTGGAGCAGCATTGAGTTGAGGGACAAGAAATTCAAGTGTGGAGAAAGAAAAGAAGAGTGGAGCCATCACCTGAGGGCCGAAAAGATAACGGAGGTGTGGGTTACATGAAAACAGGATAAAGAAGAGAGAGAAAGAGAGAAAGAAGGAATTCGGTCAAAACGAGGTGAGAATATGGGACTTTGGAGAACGTGAGACGGTCGTGGTACGTTGACAGTTCAGCCGTTGATTGTGTTTGTTAATCGCTTCTTCATTTTAGTGAGTTTGATGCTGTTCATGCGGAGATGCCACCGCTACGTTCACCTTTGGCTGGCACCTTATGTGAGCGTTTGGATTTTGCTGTTTGCGTTGATATCTTTTGTGGTGTCTTTGGACATAAGCGATTTTACTTTGTCAACTTTTAAGAGTTTTTTTTTCATTTTTTCCCCCTACAAATAAACTTACATACACCAATGATCAAAGATAATAATTTATGAGTTTAATTGGTATGCACTGATAGTATAAAATAATTTTATGTTGTCAATCAATAGAAATAGGATAAAATGAGAAATCATGATAGGTCCCCCATTATAATGGGTAATTATTTATATGAGTTAGCACTTTCTATTATTTCTATTAATTAATAATATAAAATTATTTTATATTATTAGTATATTTAAATTAAATTTATAATTTATTTATAAAAGAAAAATAAAGGAAATAACTTATTTATAAAAATAAAATAAAATAAAATTGACATACCCAAACCTCATCAAACACAAGTTAAGCCCAAATTTTCAACAAACGAAAATTATACAACTTTAGATAATATACAACAGAATATGAATAATTTTTATATCGCATTACAAATATTTAAGATAGCAAAGATGAACACTTCAAATATTTGATATTGATTATGTTCTTTCCAAAGCTATAGAAATTCAATCAACCAACCAGTAAGATTAACAACCAAGCAGAAAGTGATTAAGGGTCTCAATTATTATGGGTGTTAAAAGCTATAATAGAACATGCTTGAGTTTGCTCGAAGTAGGGTTTTTATAACGATCTAGTAATTAGTGGGTTAGTCAAGGTGTCTTAACGGTTGCTTGACTAGATTATTGAGATTAGCACAACTAGTTAGAATCACACTCCTAGATTCATGATCCCCATGTCACAAGTTCAAGTCTCCCTCGGCACTCAAGTCCTTGGTTGGTCAGGGAGACCCCCTTTCGCTCAGTAGCAATATCAATGACTCTTCTGGATAGCCTTAAATTGATTCAGTTGGTGAGATAAGTGTTGACCATGGGTAGAACCTAATAAATGTCCCTTACTTTTTAACTGGTTGAATTCTCAATCCAAGGCATTAACACTCTACTCGCTATATTATTAGGGTGCCTCCCTTTACAAGAATGGATCTTCGAGTGAAAATCTTATATAACCTTGTTATATGTTAATTTTTACCATTGATTAGACATTTTTGTGAATCTCATACTTGACTCCACCTTTTTAATTAATGGTAAAAATAATATATAATAAGATCATATGAGATTTCTATTTGAGAGAATTCATTTCCTTCCCCTTAATATCATTTTCTTATATTAACAAAAAAAAACTAAAAGATTAGTTTCACTAAACGTTTTCTTTTTTGGCCAACATAATTTCTGATTAAACATTAAAGACAAAGCTTATAACAAAAGGGAGTCTAGTAAAATAAAACTCATAAAACATTAAGTAAATTCAAGATAATAACCAATGAACACTATACACTATTAGATACTAAGCTTCAGAACATTGATGATTTTGCATCATGTTATAGATACACAAGATGGTAAAGGTGAATTCATCATGTCTCTGATCTTGGTTCTAAAATCGATTTCAAACCTAATTTAAGCCAATTGTATAGCCTAGAGCAAGAATAAAACTATCAACTAAGGCATCTCAATCACAAATACCTTAAGCTGACACCATAATACATATCAACTCACCAATAACTTACTTGGTGGAAGTTATCAATAACAACCTAGCTTCATAAATTTTTTTTTTTTTTAGACAAATTATATTTACCTTCCCTACAATTTGTTGATATTATGTTTGATCCACTCTAGTTTTTAAGTTAACATTTAACTCCCTTAATTTATTTAAGGACATTACATTAACCATCCTTATCCCTAAATTCTAATTTTTTTTAAAAAAATTAAAAATATATAAAATAACTATTTTATCCTAATTATTTGTTCTATTTTTAATTCAATGCCATCTTATCCTTCTCTCTATCCACTTGCATAATCTATCCATCCTTCTCTCCTAAACGTCGTCTTCCAAATCGAGAAACTATAAATCTCAAACCAAGAATCACCTTCAAGAAGCTTCCAACAACCCCAACCCCATCATCATCAATAACCCTAACCCCATCACCATCATCAACCCCAAATTCCCTTCAACTCATCGAAGACCTTCCTCTAGAATCCCGCTTCAAAAGCAATGACAACAAGGTCCAAGGTTGGGCTTCCCAGGTTTGGGTTCGAGCCGAGCAACATTGGCAACTTCAACAATGGAGGTCTGTGGTTCAAGCAAAAAAGCACAACTTTGCAGAAGAGCTCTACGAGTCTGAGGTTAGTGGAGTGGTAGCAGCGGCAAGGTGGTCGTTTAATGTCGTGAGTGATAGCTTTTGTGGCAGTGATGTGGCTTCGTGGTCGAGCTCCGTGGGTCAGGTATGGTTGTGATAGGCTTGCAGGATGGTAGCTCTAATTCTCGTTGGAGATAGCAAAAATGGAGGGGGTGGTTCTTGGAGATGATAAAGGTGGAAACAAGAGAAAGGGTAAACTAAAAATTTTGAAAAATATGTTAAAAGAGAGAAGTTAAATGTCAATTTAAAAATTAGAGGGGTTTAAGTATAATATTAATAGATGTTAAAAAAATAAATATAATTTATCCTTGGGGGGGGGGGGGGTGTTAAGGGGAGCAGAATATTAGGGGAAGGGGCTGGGGTGGGGATCGAACTTTTAATATTTGGATTTACGAAACATAAAGTCTACCTCTTGTGTTAGGGGTCAACTACTGCTTCACAAAGTCTAGAGTCAGACTACATATACATTTATGGCCAGAGAAATTCTTAGATTCACCGTGAAGGAAGAAAATTCTTTCTCCATATGAATTTTGTACCATTCATTGATCCTGGGAAATGGAAAATGTGATAAAATCAATGAAAATAAATGGAGGATGTTATGTGTGGAGGATCGAAGAATCTCTTTTGTGGCCATTTCAAACAATTACGTGCTTCTAACAAAAAAAGAAAACAATTGCGTGGTGGGCCCAATGGGTTGGGTTGTAGTTGTTGGTATGGTTGCGTTTTTTGTTTCTTCCTTTAATTTCACCGCCGTCTCACTGTAGCACGAACATGGAACACTTGGTGAATTTTGAGCGTTCTTTCTAATTAGTTAAATGCTTGAAAGAATTGTAAATGTCGTTTCAAAGAATTAAATATATATTAATTTATCTTTTTAACTTTACTCTTTAGTTATATATAGGAGTTTTTAAAAATACAGAAAATGGCTCATACTAAAATACAATAAAGATTATTAAATGAAATGAAATAATATACCATCTCATTGTTTAATTTTGTAATGAAATAGTAAATATAGTACATGCAATTGTCTATCTTGACTTTCTAATTTGTAAACAAAAATTAGAGTCTTTGAGTGAGAAGAAAGAAGGCCTAATCCCTCCACTGTCATTCAACTTTTATAAATTACTTTTAAACATACTTTAAATAAAGTTAATCAGTTCATTCTATGTTATGTTTCAAAGATAGCCTCAATATTAATAAGTGAACAAAAGATTAATATGATAATAATAATAATAATTAAAATATTGTATTAAAAATAATTAGTTGAATAAAACTATTTTTACTTATTATTAAATATTTAATAATTTTCTCAATTCTTATGTAATAAACTTAAAAGGAGAGGCTAAAAATAACGAAAGAAATGCACACCGTTTGGATGAGTCCAAAAGATCTTGTTTTTATTGGAACAAGTTGGTTGGTAACTGGTGATGGTATATGCCTTTTGATAGGAGGTCGTTTTGGTTTTAGTGTTTGTTGCACTGCAAAGTATTAGCCGTATGCTTATGGACAATTCATCAATCAATGCAAAAGAGTACAATGGTTTGAACTTTATAATCTTTGTTGCAAGTTATTGTAAGCTGGTTTAAGTTGTAAAATAAGTAATTTCAAATTTTATTTTAGATATTGCTATTTGTATAAACCGTGCGCGGAGAAGCAACACTGGTATTTACGTCTTCATCGACAGCATAGAATCTTATTAGGAAAGAGGAACAGATTCACGTCCAACGCGGTTCCAGTAAAATCCAACACATTAGCACAAACACCAGGACAAATTTTGTGCTTTCAAAACTTTCTCCAGCTCAAAAGCCAAACCCATTGTAGATTAGGGAAGAAAGATAAATCCACTAGGCTCTTCGCAAAGGTCAAAATCTCTGTAGATACATTTTTATGTGACAAACAAAAAGTATACTCCAAATTAGTCAATATCAAATACTTTAATAATTATATTAAAAATATAGTTAAAGTAAAATAATAATAATAATAATAATCTACAAAACTGAAGTGCTCAGAATTTAATAAAATAAAGCACTAAGTTTTGCTTGCCCAGAGAGCATTTAAGTATTTTTCGTCCTCGTACCATATAGCGTAAGTATCGTGATGATTCCACCAACACACATTCATCTTGAATTTAACTTCTTCGTTACAAAAATGTAAGAACAGACAGCTACGAAATTCCAACAGCAGAATAGAATAGACTCGATCATTTTGTTCATATATATATATATATATATATATAACTTGAGAATTTTATTCTTAGGCGAAGGATTTGAAAAATATCTTTGTATGTTTGAACAGTTTTTCATGTTATAATAATTTTTTTTTAAAAAAAAGGATATAAAATTATAGCATACAAGAAGTGAAGAACACAGATAATGTCTTTTTAGTACTTTAACTTTCAATGAAAAAAACTCATATAATCACTCTAAAATACCAAAAAATAAATATTCGTCAACGAAATTTTTTTCCGGAAAATTAATTCCTCCGAAGAACACATAAAACTCAGCTTCATTAAAATTGGAATGTGCTTGTAAATTGTAATTGACGACAACGCATGTCGTCATACCCTCCTTTTTTTTCGGTTCCTCTCTTCTCGGGGTTTCGGTTATGTGACTCTTTTTGGTTAGTTGTAGCAAACACAGCATATTTTTGGGTGTGTAGGTAAACATACCTTACGTTTTCATGGGTGACATACTTTTGGGCCCTTGGTATGTTTCGGGCCTAAGCATAAAAGTATATCAATCCAACTGCCACCCAAGCATGACCAAAATAAATATGACACCCCAGCCTCGGATTCCGAAGATGGTCTCAATCGAACAGAGGCATGCGTTCTGACCCAAAAAAAAAAAAAAGGAATCAACAGGGTACTTTCGTATTGCATGCCTTGGTTTAGAAAGTTTTGGGTGTTTGGCATTATATATAAATATAAAAGAATGTATATCAATTTGCTTCCAAGGTATAGACGTTAAAACATACATACTCTCTATTCATTTTTTTATCCATTTGAAAAAAAAAAAATTGCAATGTGGCAAAATAGAGGCATTCCTGTGGCAAGACCTATGTAATGAGCCATGCTTTGCCCCACGGGATACTCAAATTACAAAGTTAATAGTTAAAATTACTAACAGATATGCTTAAATATATACTGAAAAAAAAACATATTACTTTTTTTGCGAGCTATGAAATCTAATCGTAAATTGCGTCCCAAACTTATGTAATGGGGAAATTTTATACGTAAAGTTTATTTAAATTATAGAAAATCTGATGGGCCATATAAAGGCTTGTCAATTGTTATTGGAAAATTTCAAAGGAAGTTTGTTGATGGGTTAGGTTAAGTTATGAACATTAACTAACAGAAGAAACTCACATGGAGTCGTAACTTTACAGCTATATTTATATTCTTAATTATAAACCAAGTTAGATTTATTTTCCCTCTAACTTGTGGTCCCATAATCTTCCACGCTTCTCCATATTAGGTATCCACAAGGTCGGCATTTTTGCTCTTCTTTTTTCCCCTTCATCTCCATAGTTGGGATTCTTGAAAATAATTTATATATTCATAGATTTGATTTAGCCTTCCGTTAAAGGCATCAATAGAGAACAAAGTTGTTTGGATTTTCAAAGTAATTTACGGGCAGCCCCCTTTGAACTGTTACGTAAAGTGAAAATTATATAGTTATACTATTAAATAATTAAAAAGCTAACCTTGAAAGTTTGAAACTCCATAGCCCCACATGATAATCACTTGGGAATCTCCCTTTCATGAACCACTTTTCCCTTATTTTAAAAAAACAGATTTGTGGTTGAAAGATTATCATTTTCCATACGCGTGCTTGGGTAAAGAGATATATTGTAGGGAAAGGAAACTGTTTGTTATTCTTTATGATTGCGGCAGAGAACTTAAAATTCTTTGGAAGAAAAAAATTTCTTTTAACTTTAAATTAACGGGCTTATACACGGAAATAAAGCTTGAATGCATATATACTAATATGATCTTCACATTGTTATTTGATGATTCTGGCCATGCACTGGTCCAGCGGTCCTCGACCATGCTACATTTGGGGAACGGGAGGCCCACAAAGTATAAAACAAACAATCAAATACACATTGATTACTGTAGAAATGATAATTTTCGATACTTCAAGGTATGTTTCATTTTTAGAAATGGTTTTTTTTTTCATTTATTATTTTCAAAATTAATTATAAAAATGTCACATTATTTACAATTTATTTCTTGTTTTCGAATTTTGTGAAGAAAATATTGAAAATAAATTTATTTTCCTCATAAAATCCTGAAAATATATTTTACAATTAACTTTGAAAACCAAAAATGGAAATATGAAATTTTTTTGAAACCAAATATGCCCGATACTTGGCTTTAGAAAACATTTTCTTTATATTTTCTATATTTTATATTAATTACAAAATTACCATTTTATTTCCTGTTTCCCATATTTCATAGTCTTTTTTTATTTTTTTTAATGAAACTAGACAAAGGAAAATAGACTTTTTTTTTATGATGGAAAATAGACTTTTCTTTTCTATTAGGTGATATCGAGCTCTGATGTACGGATAGAATACAGTATGTGGATACAGTATGACTCAGATATAAAGATATGGTAATTTTTTTAAAATTATAGGGAACAACAGAATTATAGTATTACATATAATATAAACTTAGTTTAAGAGTAATATAAAAATATAAATTTAGAGAAATAATTTAAACAATGTTTGCATAAATCATTAAAAATAGAAGGATTTAATTTGTATGTATTGTCAGTGTAAAAATTTTTACACTATCATCCAATTATATTCTGCCATATTAGTAAATATGATTAAGTTTTACACCCACTATTTGGATAATCATACAAATGGACAAATATGGTTTATTGATTATATAAAAATCTTTTATACTATTAATATATCAAAATTAAACTCAGAATATAATAAAATATACTAATCTATTTAATTATTATAATATTTTTCACCTATATAGGTATAACATTAAAAAAATTAAGGTTAAAATTTGTAAGCTATAGTTAGAAGTGTCTAGAAATATAAGTACAGTGTCCAACATAAATAAATATTTATTGGATACTTAGATATCAACCAAATAGAGTGATAATTCTTTTATTAATTATCCTTTTTTTAATCTTTTTTTTCATTTTTTCTCCATTATATCAAACATAATTTAAAATTTTAAAAGTATCGGTAAATAAAAGACATGGTAAATAACACACATCATAAATAGAGTAAATTTAATATACACAGGTAGTCAGGTACCAAATTTGAACTTTAAGTCTTTAAATAACTCCCCAAATATACTAGTTATATAATATGATTATTGTGCGTAGGTCCTTCATCACCCTTCACCGTATTAGGTTGCTTAATGAGAAATATTAGTTAATTGTTCAATTCATTTGAATGAATATTAATCATTGACCATCAAAATACAAAAAATACTTTTAACACAAATAAAAATTAACAACTGAAAAGATATTAGATATACTTGCACGCCTAGCTTAAAAGGTACACGCGGAGATGGTAATTGCTTGCATGTAATATATTTTCCTCTATCTTTCCTGAGTTATTGTAGTTAGCTTTGTTCAACCATCAATTCGCTCTGTTCTTAATTTAAAGCATTTTTTTCCCTTCCAAATGGTGTTTGCATCTTTTTAGTTTCAGGTAGAAGAAACTAAATCCATATTTTATAATTTCTTAGCTTTTATAAGAATTTTAAAAAATTCGTGGCCCAAACACGTTAAAAAATATGTCTTAATAAATTGTTGTATACATTTTATATAATTTACATAATAATACGCTATGAAAATAGTTTTAATAAGATGTTAGGCTTTTTGAAGAATCAAGCATATAAAAGGAGAATTTGCATATTTTAAGATGTTCGAACACGATTATTGAGCCACAGGAGCAAAAATGCAACAACGTAAACAGGATAATTTTCTATTATTTATGCACAAAGAATTCTTTATTGATATAATTATTAGTATGATTTTAGTTAAGTTATTGTTACAGTCATAACTTCAATCATTTGTAGTAAAAAATTACAAGAATAAAAGTCTATTTTTGTCTTAAAATATATACGCGTCATTACGGATGTATTCTATTTATAAATATGTTACATTCTTTATTTAAGGTTAATTTTACATCAAATCAGTCATCAAAAGTTAATATGTTAAAATTAAGAGTTTAATTTTGATATATTTTAGAATGTAAATGTTTTATATAATAATTTAATCATACAATATTACATTACTAAAACGTAAATTTTGTATAATTACTAAATGTAATATAAAAATATAACTTTTTAATAACCTAATAAGTTATATATAACAGACAGATAAAATAAAATAATTGATTCAAATAATATATTGAAATCAAATCCTAAAACCTTTTATTTTTGGGGTTTTTTTGGGGGTGGGGGTTTATCAGAACAAATGACCTTTTATAAGATGTGTTTGTTTCAACTTTTAGAAAAAGTGATTATAAAACTTAAATTTTATACAACTGAAAAAATTAAAAATTAATTTTTTTAGAAGCTACTCTTTTTATCTTATACAAAAAGCTGAAAATAGATATTTTTTAGAATATAATTATTTTTAAAAAATTATCCAAATATATGAATACTTATCTTGTTTAATAAAAAAGTGATTTTTTTGCCGAAAAAAATTCATAAATAAACACACCCATTCCAAACCAACTTATTTATTGTTAATTAGTGTTAGTTAGCTAGTTAATTTATCGGTTATTCTAGTAGCTAGTAACCTTCCTTTCCTCCATGTATAGAGGTACAAACTCTATTTCGATTGAATGTGAATTACATTTTTTCATTTCTCCATTGAAACTGTTCCAGTCTTATTATGGTATCAGTGATCCTTTGCACTTCCTCTCTCCTTTCGTTGTGATTTCCTCTACTTTCTTTGTAATTTTTTTTCTTCTTCTTTGTTCATTAATGGTGGATGCTTCTTCCATTTACACTCTTGCTGATATACAAGATCCTACAAATCCTTTCTACCTTCATCTTAACGAGAGTCCTTCTCTTGTTCTTGTTTCAGTTTCGATTTCACTTTCTAAATCGAACTTTTAGTCATGGCAATGGAGCATGAAGATGAGCCTTCTCACCAAGAACAAGCTTGGTTTCGTTGATGGTTTGATTCAAGAACCCGAAGCTAATAGCGTGATCCACCTGTTCTAGCTTCGATGTAATACGAAGATTTTGACTTGGATCATTTGATCCCTTTCCCTTGCAATCACGCAAAGTGTTCTCTGGATTGACAATGCTTGCAATCTCTGGGATGAATTGCAAGAACATTTCTCTTAGGTTGATCTCTTTAGGGCTTTTGATTTACAAGAAGAGATTTTCTCTTTCAGGTAAGGTGATTAATCTGTGACCACTTATTTCACTGGTTTGAAGATTTTATTTGATGTCTTGATGCCTGTTCTGTCTTGCACTTGTCACGCGCTTTGCACCTACAATGGTCTTCAACAAGTCAAAACCCAGCGCAACACTCTTCAAGTTGCAAGATTTCTCAAGGGTCTCAATGATCAATATTCAGGCGCGTATTCTCAGATCATGCTTAGGGCTTCGTTACCAACCTTAAAAAAGGTTTTTGGTTTAATTGTTCAACAAGAAAGACAATTTTCCACTAAAATTGGTGAAGGTGCCAAGGTCTTTCTCAGTAGCAATTCTCAAGATCGAGTCTTTGGTGCTGCTAATTCTTATATGCTGCAAAGGCCATCTTTTGGCATTAGTTTTCACCAAGGAGGGCAAAAACAGTGCACACATTGTGGCAAACTTGGCCACACCATTGATCAATGCTACAGGAAGCACGACTTTCCACCAGGATTCAAGTTCAAGAACTAGAGAAGTGCTAATGTTGTCATTATTAATAGTGTTGAAGGTGCTGCTATTATTACTGCTCAAGAACAAGTCAGTCAAGAACCCAAGATTTGGCTTCACTACAGATTAATATCAAAGCCTTCTGGCATTATTACCTTCATCAAGTTCATCAGCTCCTGTGAATAACTTGGGTGCCCAACCTTTTGCTCAAGTCAACTCTGTCATCAATAATGCCTCCGTCCCCACCCATAATAGTTAACTTTCTCAGCTTCAGTGGATTCTAGACATTGGGGCAACCGACCATATTTGTAATACTTTCTCTTATTTTGCTTCCATTAGGCTCGATAATCCCATAAATGTTAGTCTTCCTAATGGTCATCGAGTAATTTCTAATATCAAAGGCACTATCCATCTGTCTACTGATATTATCTTATCTGATGTCATATATTTGTCTCAATTTCGTTACAATTTAATATCTATTACTAAACTCACCTCTGATCTTCAATGGTAGTGCATTTTCTCACACAATTCTTGTTTTATTCAGGCAACCAATGTCTTGAAGATGACTGGCAATGCTAAAGTGGAAGGAGGGCGCTACTTACTACAAGATTTTTCACCCCCAAAGCCACACATTCCACCTATACCAAATAACAATTTTACCATTTGTAATAGTTCCATTACTAGCTCCATATGGCATAATAGACTAGGACGCTTGTCTCTAGATTGATTACGCAGTCTACAAAAACAATTTCCTTTTGTTACTATAGATATACCTCATACATGTGATGTATACCATTTGGCTAGGCAGAAACATTTACCCTTTACTTTGAGTAATAATAACAGCAAAGCTATTTTTAACTTGGTTCACATGGATGTATGGGGCCTTGCCTTTGTTCCCTCTTTACATAGACATAGATATTTCCTTATTGTTGTAAATGATTTTTCTAAACATGTTTGGTTGTTTTTACTGAAATCTAAGGCTAAGGATTCTACCTTTGTTAAAAAAAAATTTCTATTAGTTAAGAATCAATCCAACACATCTATTAAAATCATCAAAACTTACAATGGGCCAAAGTTCACTCTGAAGTCTTTGTATGCCTCTTAAGGGGTTCACCAAACCTCTTGTGTTACCACTCTATAGCAAAATGTTGTGGTTGAACACAAACATCAAGAACCCCTTAACATTACTCGGGCCTTGCTCTTCCAAGCTAATCTGCCCAAAGTTTTTTGGTCTCATGCTGTTTCCCATGTTGCATATCTAGTAACTCGTGTTCCTTCCTTTGCATTATCAAACAAATGTCCCTACGAATACTTTTTTACTCAACCTCCTAATTTGTCTATGTTAAAGGTGTTTGGTTGCTTAAGTTTTGCTTGCACAAATCACAACACAAGATCTAACCTAGATACTAGAGCTAGAAAATGCATTTTTTTAGGGTATAGATCAGGAGCCAAAGGTTATATTTTGTTTGACCTTAAGACTAGAGAAACCTTCATCTGTAGACATGAAATTTTTCATGAGCACATGTTTTCCTTTTCATAACATCACCAATACACTCGATCCACCACCCTGCCCACTGTCACACCCTGCCCACCTGTCACATCTTGCCCTCTTCCCATTTTCTCATCAAATCACATTATTGTTCTCACTTCCTTACCACCTAACCCAATACATCTTGATCCACCTTTTGTTCAACCACCTCAAGAGCCTGTCCCTCATGCCACAAGGCATACTACCTGCACCAAATTACTTCCTTCTTACTTCCAAGACTTCCACCTCACTCTCCCTTCCTCTTCTGCATTACAATCATTTGCTGTGTCAAATATCCTATTTCGTCTATTCTATCATATAACTCCTTATCTCTAGGTTATAGGTCTTTTGTCCACAATGTCTCCTCTATTATAGAACCCAAGTCTTATTCACAAGTTGCTAAACTTGATTGTTGGAAAGTTGCCATGAAAGTTGAGATAGATGCTCTAGAGCGAAACCAAACCTGGAAGTTGGTTGACTTACCCTCTAGGAAGACCCCTATTGGCTGCAAAGGGGTTTATCATATCAAATACAAACCGAATGGCTCATTTGATAGATACACATGATTGGTAGCAAAGGGGTTTACTCAAGTTGAGGGTATTGATTACATGAATACCTTCCCACCAGTGGCCAAAATGACCACCTGTCGAGCTTTACTTGCCGTAGCTACTGCCAATGGTTGGTTGCTCCAACAACTAGATGTCGACAATGCATTTCTTCATGGCACTTTGCATGAAGAAGTGTATATATGTCTACCACAGGGCTTTCACCCCCCCTAAACCCAACCAAGTTTGCCATATTTAGAAATCACTTTATGACTTAAAACAAGCTAGTCATGAGTGGTTCACCACCTTGAGTTCTGCTCTCAAGTCAGAATAGTATGTGCAATGCCCTTCTGATCCTACCTTGTTCATTCGACACCATCATTCATCCTTTACAGTAATCTTAGTTTATGTAGATGATGTGGTCCTCATTGGGACTGATCTTTCAAAAATTTCCAGAGTCAAGGAATCTCTCCACTCTTGATTTCGAATCAAAGATCTTGGGGAGTTAAAATACTTCTTGGGGTTATAGGTTGCACAGTCATCCAAAGGTATTTCACTATCATAAAGAAATTATGCATTGGAATTATTAGAGGATTTGGGCCTTCTTGCTACCAAGCCCTTCTCCACACCCATGGATGGCTCTACTAGGTTGTCCAAGATTGATGGGACTCCCTTATAAGATACTGCTAGCTATAGGAGACTGATTGGTAGGCTGCTGTACCTCACAACAATAAGACTAGATATCTCTTTCTTTATGCAGCAACTTAGCCAATTTATGTCTTCTCCTATTGATTTACATCACAAAGTAGCTCTCAGAATTCTCGAGTACATTAAGTAGTCCCTAGCTCAAGGTCTTTTCTTCCTTGCTTCCTCAGACCTCAAACTCACTGCGTTTAGTGACTCTGATTAGGTAGGATGTAAAGAAACAATTCACTGGCTTCTGCATTTTTCTCAGTAAGGCCCTCATTTCTTAGCGATCCAAGAAGCAAACCATTATCTCCTGCAACTCCATTGAGGTTGAATATCGTGCACCTGCAGCCACGGTTTGTGAACTAGAGTGGCTCCAATTTCTCCTTGCTGATCTGCAGACAACTCCTTCCCTTCCTATCTCCCTTTATTGTGACAATCAGTCATCAATTCACATTGCTTAGAATTCCTCCTTCCACAAACGAACTAAGCACATTGAACAACTGTCATCTAGTTCGCGAAAAGCTACAAAATGGGCTTATTCAGCTTCTACCAATATACTCAAACCTCTAGCTTGCTGATATCATGACCAAGCCACTGCATGCTGGTCCTTTCCAATCTATTCTTTCCAAGCTGGGAGTGCTCAATATCCACTCTCCAGCTTGCGGGAAGGTAACATGGGATTCATAACTTCCAAACCAACTTATTCATTATTAATCAGTGTTAGTTAGTTAGTTACCGACTATTCTAGTAGCTAGTTACCTTTCTTTCCTCCAGGTATATATATACAAACTCTATTTCAATTGAATGTAAAATACATTTTTTTATCTCTCCATTGAAACTGTTCCAGTCTTATTATTGTATAAGAGCTTTAGATTTCTCTAGTCTTGACTGATTGATGTACAGATTAAGGCCTTCATGATTGGAATGAATATAAAGGTGCTAATGACATTATAAACATAAAATAAAATGTGAAATTCCGAACATAGAATATAGAAGAAAAAAAATCACATTTTTATAACTGATATTAAAATTACAAAATAAAAATAAAAATAAATTCTAAAACAAATAGCTTTCCTTTTTTTGTTAGTGCATATTCTCTTATATTTGGTTTTATTCGTTAATATTCTTATCTTTCATGAAACATCTATATTTGGAAAATAAAATATTATAACCCATGCATTGAATCGTAATTGACCTTCAAACAGAAATTGGCTAAGTGTAGTATTTGGAAGGAGAAAAAAAAAAAAAAACAAAGAAAGGAGTAATCGTACAAACACCTCAGTGTGCTACAACTTTTGATTTGAGAAGTTATCCAGTAAATCAAGAATTGTGGATTGAGTTGTATGTATTTGATTGTTTAAATATTTCTTCATTAAAACGATTAAATATAAATTGTAGAGTAAAATATAACATCTTCTGTTGGGAGATAGTATTGTTATATTTTTCTCCCCTCTATTTCTAAAACATATATTCTACTCCCCTAAAAAATTAAGATAAAGAGTACAATATAATTCTCTCTTTTGAAAAATGATATTATTACACTCTCATCTATTAAAAACTTAAAATAAATTATACTTTAATCTATTTTTAAATTTTTTATTATATCATAATTTTCTTTTTGACCAAAATATCCTATATTAATGTTATATGTATTAATTTTTTTCACAAAATAAAATATATATGACTAACAAGAATGTAAAATATATATATATATATATATATAGTTTAATTTAATTTTTAAATTATTACTAATATTAAGAGAATAAATTATTTATATATTGCTGTATTGTTGTAATAATTTATTACAATAATACAGCAATATATAAATAATTTATTCTCTTCATATAGTAATAATTTAAAAATTAAATTAAATTATATATATATTATTATAAGCCATATATATATCATTTTGTAAAAAAATATGAATAATAATTATTATCAAAAAGTATTTTGGTCAATATAAAATAATAATCATGAAATAATAGAAAGATAATGAAAACTTGAAAATAGATTAAATTATAGCTTATTTTAATTTTTTAAAGGAGAGCAATGTAATAATATCATCTCTCAAAGAAGGGGATTATATTTTAATCTAATTTTTTAAGAGAAGAAGTATATTTTAGAAATAGAGGGGAGGGGAGAGTATAATAATACTATGTCTTAAGAGAGGGGATTATATTTTACACTAAAATTTATTTTCATTTTTCAAAATATATCATACACCCAAAAAAAATTATTTTCAATGTAATTTAGACGGATTTTCTTGAAAGCCACACCCTTTTCATTGACGAATAACACTGACCCGTGGGAGTCTCGTTTGGACTTCCATGGTATCTATGATTATACGAGTTTTATTATATTTTCTTAAAATATCTTTTTAATAATTAATAAAAAAGTATCAAATGAAAAAAATAAATATATTCAATATTTTTTGTTTAATAATTACGAGAATTATAGAGAGAGTATTTTAGGAAGATTAAACATTTCTATTATATTTATCTGAACCTTGAATTTCGGATTAAATATGGCCGGGGAATTGGGTAGTATTGAAATTAGAGCCAAATATATCTAGATGTGGGTGGGAGTTTGGTGTATTAGGTAGCTCTATAATCCTGCCAATACAACAACTTATTTAAACTAGCTTAACAACCATTTGGCTAAATATCGACAAATTTTTCTAGTTCTACTTCTACACATGTTAATTGTTATCATACAATTTTTATTTTTATTTTTATTTTGGTAAGAGTTATTATACAATTACATATAATAAGAACTATACTATAAAAGATAGAGGAGTTAAAAAATATGAAAGAATAATATTATTAGTACATTCTTCCCCGCAAAAATGATCACGTGTTTTTTTCTCCCTTTTTTTAACTTTT
The DNA here is from genome assembly GCA_031439595.1 of Pterocarpus santalinus. NCBI lineage: Eukaryota > Viridiplantae > Streptophyta > Magnoliopsida > Fabales > Fabaceae > Pterocarpus > Pterocarpus santalinus. The sequence goes on from CM062532.1 coordinate 70,669,584, forward strand.
CCTATAAAGGAATGCTGTGAGCTTATGCGAAAAGGATAGTCACAAATTTACAGAAATACTTTCTAATAAGAAACTTGCAAACATTGTGTACGGGAATAAAGGGTAAAATAGTTGTGTGCGACAAATTTATTGCTGGATTTTATTGTTTTCTTTTTTCCCCTCCTCAATTTGAGTATTTCTATAAAACCAAATTCAGCGCTACGAAATGCATATTCAAATTCAATTTTAAGATTATTTCCGTTGTATAAAAAAAAAATCAATTTTAAGTCTACAAGAATATATTTAAATATCAAACTCAATAAAAAAAATTCATATAATTTGAATAGTTACAGTAGTTGACTTATTTTTTAATTAATATATTTTATCAATAAAGTAAAGCTATTTAATAGCAAAAATATTGTTTTTATTTTTATTGAAAACGAAATTTTCAAAAAGTATAATTAATTTTTCCTCATATACATCGGGCTAAAGCCCAAAAAATTACAGATGAATCAAACGAGTTCTAATAATTCTAGTGGAGTAAGCAAACACTTCCTTTGTAATCTTTCAAAAAACATGACCCCTAATTTAAGTGAATGCTCATATTTGGCTCATTTATCCACACGAACATTTGCTTCACGGTATACCAAACTGACCTCTGCACACCAATCCCCATCTGATGTCAATTTCCAAACAAAATCTACCAGAGGAGCACAAGCATGTGTCCAATGCCACAAAGGAAACAAACCGGCACACACTATTAGTGTCTAGTCCTAGCCATATATAATTATTCTAATCAATTGGAAAGTTAGTAATTTTTTTTTAATCTCAACAAGAAAATAAACTACAACAAACTATGTATACAAATCAATATAATCACTTGTTCTTAAATTTTATGAAAACTTATTGAGAATAATTAATATCAAATTAATAAATGATATCATTAAATCAAATAATTTTGTTGTTGTTGTTGTTGTAATAATATAAGTTGCTTGGGTTGGGATATGTAATTCTAATGAAACTCATTGCCAAATACATGTTGACGTTTACAAAGTTAAGGTGTTTGTGGTTCGATTTGTGTTGATTTTAAAACAAACTTCAATTGATTCAAATAATAAATTTTATTTGGATTTGGATTTGGTTTGATTATATTTAAATATCCAAGTATATTCAATTTCTTATTAAATTATTATAAAGTATAAAATAATAAATTTTAAGTTCATCATATCAAACAAAATGTTAAAACTTTTATAAAACTTTACAAAATTAAAACTAAAATAATTATCAACAGTTATATTAATACCTTAACATGTTTCTTTTACAAAAAAAAAAAAAAAAGATTAGAACCAAAATATGCATAAACTCAAAATTATTGAGTAATTTAACAGATAATTATAAGATCTAAAATATTCAGTTAAAATGAAATAAAAATATGAGAGTAATGTTAATATTGATCTATAAATTTAATTTAATATATTATCAGTATAAAAATTTTTTATACAATGATCAAATTATATATTGCTACATCATAAAATTTTGTTGAGCCTTATAATTAATACCTTAAAAGTCATATGCATAACCTCATTCAATTGAATGACAATATAAAATTGTTTATATTGATAATATAGTAAAATTAATCTCTTAAAAGTGTATCAGAACTAATCACTTAAAAAAATTATATAATTTTATATTCTAATCTTGACTATTTATATCAAATTAATGATTAATATTTACTCATCTTATTTTACAATTAGCCAAAAAAAAGAATCGATTTTTAAAAGTAAAATTAAAACTAAACCAAACCAAATAATTTTTATAAAATAATAACAATTTTAAATCTAAACTTTTTTGTGCACCAAAAATCAAACTTTTTTTTTAAAAAAAATTGATCAATTTTTTATTATTTCGAATCGGTTTTTAGATTTGAACATTTTTATATAAAATTATTCTTGTGATACGACAAATTATCAAAAGAACTTAGTAATATTATGAAGTAAATAAATAAAAAACTTGAACAACAAAATGTAGGTTATATGAAATTAAAATGAAAAATAAATATCTGTAGGGGAAAAATAAAAGACAAATCCAAAAGTAATTAAGAAAAAAAAAACTGCAATCGCCACGTCGCTGATTAAAATTTTGTCGCTATACTATTATTCAATGAAAGGATTGCGTGTACCGGCAGGGCCGTCAACGGTCTTACCGACAGCTTTTATTTTATTGTTTGCTTTTTCAGAGCTAAAAATGGATTTATCTGCATTACCTTTTTTCTTTTTTATTTTTCAGGATTTATTTTTGTGTATAAACCATTTATTAAAGCCAAATGATGAGATAGGCACCCTCTTTGCTGCACGAGCTTGTTCTATTTTGTGTTTAAATTATTTTATTTGAAAAATGATGGTTAATATCGATTGAATAAAGGGATGAATTTTAATATATTATTCCTATAAAATATTAAATATTGTTAACAAATTTTATATAACCTTTTAAAAGAAATTGAATTATTACGATAAAAGTAGAATGTTTTTAATAAAATTATTATTATTTATAATTAAATAACTATATAAACTTTTTTTTACATTATTAATGTATCAAAATTTATATAACATTAAATTAAGATTATTTGACCATAAAAACTCATAAAGTATTGTATAGATTTAGTTTGTATATATTATCATTATAAATTTTTTTATATAAATATCAAATCATATATTATTATATTAATAAAAATATACAACAAAATTAAACATATATTATATATCTCAAGAATATATAATACTTGTATATAATATGTGATACTATTTTCAACATTATTTTACATTAATTAGACTTCCTTTCTAAAGAAAAATGAGGCATGTAAGCAGATAAAAAAGGGGTAAGCGAAGAATTACACAATCAACTAATTATAAATAAACACATAATGTATTTGACTCTTGTTATAATAATCTTAAAATTATTAAAGACAAAATATAATTAATTAATAGTATAAAATATTTTATAATTATAATACATCAAAATTGATCTTATATATGTAATTTGGAGAAGAATAAAATCTCTCTACCTCATTACATCTCAATTTCATAAACCAAAATCGTTTCATATTGAATTAAAATCCCGTTGAAAAAAATCTACTGGGAATATTCTCTAAAGGAAATGAGAATATAATTTTTTTTATCATGAATTATACTGATCTCCCTTAAAGTTCAGTGTAATTATACTCGATACTCCTCTGTCTATAGATAATATATTGAGCAAAGTGAATTAGAGGGGTGCCGAGTGTAATTTACCCATTTCTTTAATAATATGAAGTGTTTTATTATCCATTCATACAAATGTCTTAAAAAGTTCATAATTTAAAACATTTTAAACAGAGGGAATTAAAAGCAAAAGTTATTACTTAACATATCCTTATTTTTAGGTGAATTTTAGAGTGAACCCCAAAATTTTGGGTTCATAATAGATTTGGTGTGATTAAACAATAAAAAAGTGTAGCTAATTACCATCTAGTATGGCAAAACGTTAGGCCTTCGATAGATCCAGATCCATTCTAAAACACACCATATTTTCCTTTCTTTTTTGACTATTTCAATAACATAGCCTAAGGCTTTATCTAAATATTTAATTGTGTGATATTTAATGATACAATAAAAATATTTATTTTTATTTAGAAGTTTCAATAAAAAAATAAAATTGTAAAAATTATAAGTTTCTGCTCCTACATTATCACAAGTTTATGAGTGAATAAAATTATAATTTGATAAGTTAATTAGTAAAGAGTAAATTAATTTTATTTCCTTTTGTATAAATTAAATAAAGTATATTAAATGGAATAACATAAAAAGAATTCATCAAATTTTATTTAATTTAAAAGCATTAACATAATAATATATAATATTATTTTATTTTCCTCTACTTTATTTTATCCTTTTTATTAATTCAAACATAGCACAAAGAAAAACTAACGGTATGTTTCTTTCCCGAGAAATGTTATGTGGCCACCGTGTAGGTGACACATACGGTTGACACCGTATAAAAATAGACAAAACGACAAATAACAGAGGAGGTAGACGTAATAGAAAAGGGGGTAGACTCGGTAAAAGAGAAAAGGGGAGAGTGGATGAAAAATTCAAAAAACAGAGGACAGAAACAAACACACCCGCAGCCCGAACAGTTCTCTTCTCCATCGTCGTCACTCACGCTTCTCTGAAGCCCCAGTTCTCTTCTCCATCGTCGTCACTCACGCTTCTCTGAAGCCCCTTCTGCGCTACCCTTCTCTTCTCCGTCATCAATTCAAAAAACAGAGTAAACAAACACACCCGCGAAACCCAAACCCTTCTCTTCTCCATCGTCCTCACTCATGCTTCTCTGAAACCCCTTCTGCGCTGAATCAGAATCTGTTGTGCGGTCTCCTCTGACATTATTCCTTCCCCTTTCAGCATTGTAGTGAAAAAAACAAAAAGAAACTCCCTTGATAGAAGACAAAGGAAACCGTAATCCCTTTCTTACTCTGTCACCCCTGTCTACTCTCATAACTTGAGCTAGCAGCAGCAACATTGATCACATGAGTCAATCGTGAACCAGTGGCGACTCAAACCAGGGGCAAGGCGATCTAGTAGTGGCTGACGTCGGCGTCCTCCTCTCAGTTTGGGCACTGCTGCCACACGGGTATTGTTCTAGTGTTCTCTTTTGAGAGTATAAATACTGCAACAACCTCTTTCTTTGTCTACAAGTTTTTGGTTTGTCCGAGTTTTGCAGCTAAATGTATGTTTGTATGACAACTTAGATTTTAGTGTTGATTTTGATAATGAGAAAGAGCTTAGAAATCGAGATTTTAGTGCTATTTGTAAATCATTGTAAAAAATAAGTGTAAGTGAAGATGAAAGAGATATGGAATTTACATGTGTGGTATTTGATAAAATTGATATTAAGTAGTCAAGTTTTTGTTCTGCTGGTGAGCATTTCAGTTTAATGCCAAATAGAAGTTGTTATCAATTCTATTTTTGCATCATCAACTGTTATTTAATTGTGAAGTGTTGAAGTTGGAATTTCATGAATTTTGTTTGATTAGTTATAAAAATATATTTATGCTTTGTGGTCATTCAAATATTGTTGTAGAGGGACTGTGAGAGGGACAACAAAGAGCTCAACGGTGGGCGCAGTTTAGAGTGGCCATTGTTGGTGACTCAGGTACCATGATTCTATCTCTCTTCCTAGTTCTTTGTCACTTGGTGTCTGGATTTGCAATTTTATGTGTTGTGATTTTGTTCTTATTTTCCAATTAACAGGGGAGGTGTTGCTCTCTTAGATTGGTTGTGTGAGTGAGTTCTAGTGAAAGAATCAGTGGAGCTTTATAATGATGCTGGTGAAGCCTTTTACTTTCTAACTTCGAAAGGGTGTTCGAAAATTTCTTGTATATAGTAACTGCCATATGGTGTGTTATTGAAGAAAGCTTTTATATACTTGTAGCTATAGAAACTTGTGAGGTTTTTTAGTCCGACAAATTCCATTGTTATCAACTTGCCAAATACAATATCCACCACTGTCTCTTGTTCATTTCCCTCGTTAGTCAGTATTTCCTTTAATAATTCACATCTGATCACCTTCATTGTTTTGAGTTGAACCAAGCTCTTTGCCATTGAGGATGCCAATAAAATTTCCAATTTAGAACAATTACTTACTTCCAAATATGTCAAGTGAGTCAAGGACACTGAGGGTTGTACCAAGTTGATTAATTTTCTGCAGTAAAACAAGACCAAGCGCTCTACTCTCTGAAGAACTGGGTCTCTTTCAAATCCAATATTCTCGATGTCTGACGAGGACAAAGTCAACTCCTTAGCATGTATCGGTTCCTGCAGTGCAGTGTTTCCACTTGGCACTAACTCTTGAATGCCATGGCGAGGGGCACTCAAGTCCAACCTTTCTAGATTAGGAATTCTGTGCAAGAACCAGTAGAGAATCTCAACACTCAGCAATGACCGCAAACAAAGCTGTTTCAAACAATGCATTTGGTACTTCCCTATGTTGCTCTTTAACCACTTTGCTTCTTTTGAGCCAATATCCATATACTCCAAGTTGGAGATTACCTACATGAACAAGCTTCATTCTTATATATACAACCTATACACAATTATTTTTGTATATAGAGAGAGAGAAATTCTTAGGAGGATGAGTTTTAACACACTAGTAAGGTTGCCTTGTGACTTAGAGGTCACATGTTCAAATCCTGAAAACAACCTCTCTATTTGTGGAGATAAGATTGATCTTCCTAAACCCCACTAAATGGGAGCTTCGTGCACTAGGTTGTCCTTTATATTTAAAGATAAATTCTTAGATATTTTGAAAGCAAAAAAAAAAAAAATATTTATTGTTCTAAATACTTTTGTTTTTATGGTCAACCTTATCTCTCATTTTTACAACACTTTTAATATAACTGACATGTTGGGCAACAAATGGTACATACCAAAACATTTTTTCATGTTCCAAGAGCATAAAGAATTTGTCATATTGAAGTTTGTGATAATTATTGCAGGAGACAAATATTTTTAATATATTATTAATACATGATTAGGTATGTAAAAAAATGTTTCACCAAGATTGAAAATCTTTCATTTGTATATACTGCAGAATTTCAAAGTCACAATTTTTTGTTGGGCATTCCAAGTCATTTACTTGTACATTTGTTTGAGAAATTTTTTCTGAACACATATTTTAGACAGCATATTGGACTTCTAGAAATCAATACATAACTAATTGGGGATCTCAATTACGTTTCTGGTAAATGGAGTAGATATGATAACTAATAATATATGCATAATGTTTTCGTCGTATTCACAAGTAAATTAACTAAAACTCTCAATTATTAACATATAATTCTCCATATTTTCCTTCAGGCAGATTCACGAATAATATAATTAAAATTCCCTGTTATTAAAATGTGATTCCCCTTGTATCCCAATGATGTCTAGAAACCAATACCAAATTCGTTCATTGATGCCTATGAGGCTATGACAATAACGCAATTCTTATGAAGAAGAAGGTCAAAGTTAACGAGCACTTGTACCTTTTCTGCTGAGAAAATGTGCATTCCCTCTTCATTATTGCTCTCAGTTGTGAATGTTTCCAGCTTTGCACAATTATTCACCAGCAATCGCTTCAGTTTTGGGCACTCTATAGTGGGTCTCCCAATATAGAAACACTTAATGTTAGGTAGGTAACATAATTCCATGGAGGTTACTTCAGGAAACACCAATGGTTCATTGCTTTTGTCAGATCTTGCAACCCACACAACAATTTCCTCCATTTCGTGACATGCCCGTATGGAAAAGTCTTCAAGTTTTTTAAGACCTTTGGCTACTTGTGTCAGATAAGGATTGCTTTAGCAATTCTTATCTTTTTGAAACTTCAGATATGCTACTTGTGTTATTAGGTGAGGTATAAAATAGGGCGACTGGATCATAAGGAGTAGGAATGAGCTGATCCAAAAGGGAGAGTTTGAAGGTTTTTAGGTAAGGGAGTATGTGATAAGAAGGCCTAATGTCTTCTCTAGAAATGATATCCACTTGAACTTTTATTATTCATAGCTTATGTGGTAAAAGGTTGCACATGTATTCTGATTTATATATGTAATCAATTGTAATTTATTTTTTAAACTATAATTAGAGCTTAGCTATTTCTAATCCTACCATCAATGATTTAATTTTTTTTTTTTGTTGACAGTATGACTTGAAAAATAGGCATGAGAATTATAATTTCGAAATAGGATCAAGGAAATTAACTTTCTACTGACCTTGTTAACCATGTGTGCCTTGTGGTGTTGATTGTTATTAGGCTTAGATAGTATCTAGTGTGTTTGAATGTGTGGTAATTAAGATTTGGTGGTTTATTGTAGGTGAGTCAACCTTAGCAGTTGAAGTAATATCAATTCATACGCAGACTGAAATGGGGCGAGGGAAAGCAAATGGTACAAGTCCTGCAACAGGTGTGGCCGGACGGCTAAAGAAGCATGGTATGAAGAATGAAGCAAATGTAAGTATTAAGTGATACAAGTATTTGAAATGTAATAAATGCATTTTAAATGAGGGACTATGTGACTATTTTGCATTGTTTTGGTTAGGATAAGAAGGGGAGATTGCATAAGAATGGCAGGTCTGTTAGTCAGAAAGCTTCTCGCCAGTCTAGTCATGGAGTGGTAAATCACGCCCTACTTGTTGTATTGCTTTGTGATGTAGTTATTTAGATAATTTTTTCTTGCGGTATCCATAGTGATTTTGTAAATCTAGATGTACTGATTGCAGTGCATGTGAATTTTAGGCTGCTTTTGCAACGCGGTGTTCGCCTCTCCGATTACAAAAGCTGTGCCAAATTCTGACGGAACAACAAGCCGACCTTGTGAAAGAGATGGGATTTGGCACAGTATTCGATGTCAAGTGCCGGATTGAGCGGGTGTTATGCTTGGAGCTCGTGAATGCACTGGATATACCGAAGATGTGCATTTTCGTGAAGGGTGAGCCGATCCCACTTACATACCATGATGTAGGCATGGTTTTCGGCTTGCCGACTTCAGGTATTACAACCTGCCTATTTGTTATTGCTATTGTTTTTTTTTTTTTTTTGCACATGATGAGTAAGCATGCTAACCATGCAATATTAGGGTTGGAGATTCCTACATCCGTGACCGAAGAGCAGAAGCTTCTATTGAAGGATTTTGAGGGGGTCACTGATGGTCAGTTAGAGCAGATGATCCGGCAGGGCAAAGTTGATGCCAGGTTCAGGCGAGCATTCATTTTGTATGTCATGTCCGGATTCTTTTGCCCAACATCAAAGATGGCACCTAGTCCAAAGTTATTTGGTGCCATTGTTGATGTTGAAAATGTGAAAAGTTATAATTGGAGCCGATTCATTTTCGACTGGCTTGTAGTTCAGATTACAAGCTACAAGTCAGGTCGCCGGAAGACGGGGAGCATCGGCGGCTGCCTTTTCTTCGTGATGGTATGTAATGCATTATTATTTTTCTGTTGCAGTGAAGCTTCTTTTCTAGCCTTTCTATTGATAGTTTATCATGCTTGTATATACTTGTCTATTGCTTATATATTCGTAGTTGTCAGTAACCTAATTTGGTGAGTTGACTTGGCACGTCACAGATTATATACCTTCATCGCCGCCCGCTTGGTGGCGGGGTTCCGGCATCCACTGGTCCAGTACTCCCATATTGGGATGAAGAAATGGTGCGAAGTCGGATTCGCAGCGAGAGAAACTTAAAACAGGTAACTCGTGTAAATAGGGTTACAATCTGTTAAAGATAGTTTTGTGGTTCTTGTTTATTTCATGAGATTAAGGTGAGAAGTTAATTTCGAAGCTGTTGATATTGTGTATTTTCGACCGCTTTTGTTCATGTTATCCATTGAATTTTTTGATAGGGTATATTGTATCGTACTCGACGTCGAAGAGAGCTATATGATGAAGCATGGTTAAAGAAGACTTATAAGACAGAGGTAATGGAGATTATTTAATGCCTGAATAATTGAAAAGATTTACGAGTTATGCATATTTTTCTTATGTTATCCAAAAAATTTGATTAGCTTTTGCATAGGTCCATGGTTTATTTAAAATTATGGTTTTATGATTTTTTTTTATTTATGAATTTAGTTATTGATTTTTCTTGCACAACTAGGAATGTCCAAAACCGGTATTATATAGACCTTTATTCTTAATATATGCATTTCTGTGAGTATATGTGCTTTATAGGTGGTGAATTCAGTGAGAGTGATTACAGAGTCAGTACTGGTATCACAACTGATTTGAATGCTAGCATCTGTTATCTTTTTCGACTCAGAATTGGATGAATTTTCAGCCGAAGCTGATTCTTACTTCCTGAAAATGATTACTTATTTTTGAAGCAGTTATTTCTATTGATGTTCTATTATGCTTGTGCCCACTTGCAAAATTTTATTATCATTGACATAGGTGTGTATGCAGATTGTGCAGGATTGGGTTGTGGCCCATTTGCAGATGCTGAAGGACATGGATGATGCCATTCTAGTAGGTAAGTACGATGCGCGGTGTTTTGTCCCTAACTTGCCAAGCTTCAAAGAGGCCGAACCTGCTGCTGACGAGAAGAAGAAAGTGGAAGGGCTTGATTCTGATATTCGGGATGACACTTCTCACTCGACCGAGAAGGGGCAAGAGAAAATGCTACTTGATCTTTATACATACTGCACCCAGCCAGGGGTTGCAAGCGAGTATAGATATTTACTTGAACTCTTTTTGCCCTAATGTAGATACTTGCAATGAACAAACTTACTTCACATGATATTTCTCTAATTACTTTGGCTATGATTCAGGAATTTGGTTAGCATGTTTGGTCAGTATCTGGATCGACATGATGCTCGAACATTGGGACCCGGGGGGTGGATTAGTAATTATGTAATAATAACTCTTAATATCAGTATTTTAGTTTGAATTGCATGCTTGCCTCAGAGTGAACTAATTGGTAACGAATATTCAATTGTTATGTCAGGTTGTTACTTTTGCTGCAGCAATTTTTAATGAGTCCGAGCACGGACGAAAGGCGAGGGGCCGTTTTTGTTTGCCTTCGTATTTCATGGTGATGTCATCTAACTTAGATATGTTTGATATGCATATTTTAATTCAGAATTCGTTCGTTGTGCTTATGTTTGTTTCTCTGAATTTAGGAGAAGGTCGCACATGGTTTGGAAGCTTTCAGGAGACGTCGCCACCAACCATGGGATACGCTACCGACTGGTTTCGGGGACCTTCAATCTGTCATTACCTCTAGCAACCTGGTATTCAATTTCATCCTTCGTGTCAGTCCATTTTATATAATATGGTTATAAGCTAATGATATTTTCTACGTTGTTGTTAAAGGTGTTTGCACCTATTGTGTTTGATCACCACTGGTGGTGCTATGCTTTGAACCGGGAAAAAAAGAGGTTATATGTGTTAGACTCTTTGGAGGGAAGGCATAAGGCTGACAAGGCTCACCTTGACAAATTAGCGGTATGGTGCTACAAATAACTTGATTACTTTATTTTATACGTATCCTCAGTATTTGGCTCTTAAAAAGTCCATTGAATCTAATCTTTTTGAATGAACTTGTAGAGTTGATGGTACAATTGGTAATCACTTGATTCACTCTTTCTGTCCTTTGTACAATATTTTATGAATAGAGTACCAATCCAGCAACTATTTGATGGAGCAAAATTTAAATGCTCTTTTGTGTTCTTTGTATTTGAGCTAAAGCCTTGATTGAATTTTCACTCCATTTCAATAGCAAAGAAGTTGTTAGTGGTCTTATAGCATCATTCCTTTTTGTGGTAAAGATTGTACAAAATAGAAGGATAGTTAATGGAGTGTGTTGGAGAATGTATGTGGTTGAATAAAACGAATATCATGTGAGGATGCATCCATAGTCAAATTAAGGACAATTTTTGCACAAGAAGTGAATAGCAAGTGTCTAGTTGTAATGTTATATTACTATTGGGATGATATTGATTAATAGCATTTAGAATTAAAATTGTTGACTACAATTGACTAGAAAATGCATGCTCGAAATGTGAAAATGACTAATACAAAATGCAAACTGAAAATCGCATCCTCTATGTACTGCCGAAATTATATTAAATCTATTTCATTTTGACAACTTGTAGGCCACTCGTTTCAAGGAGATGTTGGCATTAATAAAGGTCGACGTTGAATCCTAATGAAGTGGAATTGAGAGTTGAAAGTGTTTTGCTGCCAAAACAAAAGAATAGGTGAGTTGTAATGAGTTTTATTTATAAAATTTAATCTTCTATAGTCATCAATTGGATCTATCATGTTAGTGTAACTTGTTTGGGGTTTTTGTCTTGTATGGTTCTTGTGAAGTCATGATTGTGGTTTGTACACCATTAAGTACATGGAGATGTGGGATGGGGTCACAACATATGAGGGAGGCAGCACTATGCCTGATTGGACTGAGGTGAGCTTTCTATTATTTGGTCCGTATATTAGAACTATAGTAGTTTAGTTTTGCATTGTCTAAAATTACAGGTTTGATTGCCACAGATGAGGCTGAAAGGTTACTGGCGTGAGTTGCTAACCAGTTGGGTATTGGATAAGAGAAATGTGTGCAGAGCAAAAGTTGCACACGATGCAGAGTTGATGCGCCGCTATCAACGGCATCCCCATTCGCCGCCTGCATTCCCATTAGGTGCAGATGTCTCTTCTTGTCGCATGGAAACTCCAATACAGGCCTCTACTAGCATTGCCAATCAGGATGTACCGGTGTATAAAGATAATGGCAAAGGTTTGTGCATAGATTGATGGACATGAAGTAGTTATATGCATAAACAGAATTTAATAACTGAGCATGTAGTTAGTATGTCAATTTGATTGTTAAATATTTTCTGTCTATGTCAAAAGGTGTTGATGGTGAAGATGGTAGGACAGTTAATACTAAGGAGAAGCCGAAATCAACCGTTGCTATAAGGGTGAAGACTTACTAAGAAAGCGAAAGCTTTGCACCTAGAACGAGAACCCCGCATACACCGCTAAGGCGTTTGAGGCCAAGAAAGTAATGATGCCATAGGTTCTGTTTTGGTCTTTTTTGAGTGATGAGGCTGCCTTTGTGGGCTGGTTATGGTGCTCTGGTTCCTTCAAAAGGAAAGACTTGGATTTTTGTAGGCATGATACATGGTACAAATATTCAGTGTAGTGGGATATTTGGTGAAAATATGTATGTATGTGTATATCAAGTTATATATTTTGTTTTTAATTTTTATGGTTTTATGTTGTCAGTTCTGTTAAATTTTCACATGCAGCAAGTATTTGATGCTACAAATGATATCTCTCACAGGTGAATGTGGTTGCTAACATGGAGATTCGGAGAATTGGTGTTAACCAGGAGACATGCATCCATGCACGTAACTTGTATAAGAAAAGTCAGAAACTGTTCAAAAGGAAGCTTATAAACAGAATTTGTTGACCTGTTCAGCGTCTCACCTCATGTTCGATTGAAGTCCACATTTTCCTGCTGTGCCATACTTGCATGGCTTTCCCCTGTCAAGTTGTATCTTTTTGAATGATCTTTATTGATGTTAGAACATAGGTAATATGTATTTATTTCAGCATCCATAAGCAGAGACATAGGGCTGGAAATATTATTTGATTGACGATGTTTCAAGATTTCTAGTTCAAAATTTAAATGGTATCATTTGTTACGAATGGACGATTGTAGTTCCAAATTTCCTAATTCTTTGATATGCAATAAGTAGTTATGGTAAAATCTTGATCCAAAATTGAAATTAAATTATTCTTTTGTAATTATTTCTGTAAAACTAATCGTAATCCATGAGGTCAATTACTTCAGAAAAATTTTGCTGCAGAAGTTTGTAATTTGAGTCCAACTGGTAATGAAGGATCAATTGATATGGAATCTTCTAGTAATGGTGTAGTCAACCATACGTTACTTTGTCGTGTACATAGACTAAGTGATCAGGATTCTAGTTTAGATATTCACATATGTGATGAGACACATCATCAACCGTATCTTTTTTCTCAAAAAGTTTCTCTAAATCCAGTATGTTTCAACCAATAAACATGGCTTATGCCATACCTTAGCAAACTCAACATGGTTGGTCACTGCACAACGAGTCTGTGATGGGAGCTTCATTCCATGTTGGGGAGTCACTGGAAATGGCTAATTACGAAACTGAACATGGTTGGTAACTCTAAGCAAAAAGTGGTAACTTTAGTTCAAAAAGCTAGTAATTTTTTTAAAAAACTAGTAACTTATCAGGTTCCTATTTTTTGGTCCCAAATCCTTGGACAACGGATAGGTGCATCCAAACAAGTTGAGACCACACGCCTTCATGCTAGGTTGATAAGGGGAGCTTCATTCCATGTTGGGGAATCACTGGAAATGGCTAACTACGAAACTGAACATGGTTGGTAACTCTAAGCAAAAAGCTGGTAACTTTAGTTCAAAAAGCTAGTAATTTTTTTAAAAAGCTAGTAACTTATCAGGTTCCTATTTTTTGGTCCCAAATCCTTGGACAACGGATAGGTGCATCCAAACAAGTTGAGACCACACGCCTTCATGCTAGGTTGATAAGGGGAGCTTCATTCCATGTTGGGGAATCACTGGAAATGGCTAACTACGAAACTGAACATGGTTGGTAACTCTAAGCAAAAAGCTGATAACTTTAGTTCAAAAAGTTAGTAATTTTTTTAAAAAGCTAGTAACTTATCAGGTTCCTATTTTTTGGTCCGAAATCCCTACACAATAGATGGGTGCATCCGAACAAGTTCAGATTTCTACCCCTTCATGGTAGGTTGGCAACGGGAGCTTCATTCCCACTTTGGGAGTGACTCGAAATGGCTAACTACGAAACTGTACATGGTTGATAACTGCACCCAAAAAACTGGTAAATTTAGTTAAAAAAATTAGTAACTTTGTAAAAATACTGGTAACTTGTCAGGTTCCTTTTTTTTAAAAAAGCTGCTAACTTATCTGGTTCGTCATAGTTGGTTCTTTTTCCTTTCGAGAATGGATGAGTGCATCCAAACAAGTTAAAACCCCTCTCCATTTAACTATGTTGGTGACGGGATGTTCATTCCTACTTCAACAGCCACTTCAAGCTGAACATATAGCACAAATGATATCTCTCATTGTATCCTTACATAATCTTATTCGACAAGCTATAACCGTCACAAATTCATATAACCAAAACAATTAAGTACACTTAAAATTGTCATTCCAAATGGCCATGGTTTGGTAGCTAATTCAGGAAAATTATAAACAATAAGACTAACATTTCGATAGGCAATTAATTGGACCAGGAAACCTAATTCAAGCCTTTTTCATCTGAATTGTAGCCTTCCATCTGATTTTACTTTTTCGAAGTTACTCTTCAAAGTAGCATATTAATTAAACATGCAATGTACAAACCCAATACAACATACCATTAAACTCTTCATAATCCAAATCATACTATGCTATACAACATTCATTTTTCTTAGACCCAACTCAAATTGTAAATAGTATATTTGAAGACACATGAATATTACGCAACATCCACCATAAAGTTTTCCTACACCACATGCTACTACCAACAACAGATAATTGTAAATAACTCAAGTGCCACCAAATAAACTATCTATTCTATTACACTTTTTGGGACTCCAAATACACAAAAATAAAATAACAAAAAATATCAAAATCTTATAGCATTGATCCGTGCCATCTGTCATATTGTCCCATATGCTCCAAATCTTGGGTGATTTCATATTTATCTGCTTCCCTTGTCTTGTTAAGCACATGCATAGTAAATCAAAGATGTGCTTCATGACTGTAACTGTCGAAAAAATCGCTATGTCAACTTGTACACTTGTACACCTAGTCCTGCAGATAAAAATTTTGAAACATAACGAGGTAATGGGAAAAATTTTTGTAACTTTAAAGTCCACATGCAAACTTCGCAAACCTTTTATCAATAACAAATGCACTACTAATAATCCACTTACCTATACAAAAAGTAAGGCGTCATTCTCCATTTACATTAGATGAATATCTGTATTGCTTGCATATAGCAAACATCATCAATCAAAATGTCAAAATGCTTAACTAATGTTACTATGATTCCACGACATTTTGAGAACGGTCATTACTATATGTGGGACTGGGGAGGTGTTCCTAAGGATCAATATAAGAGGATAGTATAAGTAAAATAATCCCAAAGTAGACGCAAATATAGCCAAGTTGTTTACATGCCTGCATAGATAGACCAATATCAGCAGTAAAGCCTTCAAGCAACGACACAAATCCACCTTCCTGAACAATTGATAGTTCTGAAACCAAACAAGTTTCTTCATAATTTGGAATTGCAGCAGCTTCATTAACATGAATACCCCTGCTTTGGCTCTAAACAACATTAGACAAGTAACAATTAGTACTCACTTCATGCCACACTTATGGTAGGTGAATCATTGTTAACTGTCCATCCCTATGAATCATGCTCGCAAAACTAACATTCTCAGTAAGTGCATGTAGAAATAACATAATAGATTCAACAAAGCCATAAATGCATCATCACAATCATTACAATATTCAACTATTTTTTCCATATTCAAATAATAAATGCACAACATCCTACATAACAAAGTATTTCCCGAATTTAAACATCATCTGCTCAATACAATTTATCTCACAATTCACATCGAATACCAACAACAAAGTGGAAAAAAAAATTTAATTTGCGCATGCAGACTAACACCAAACTGAAGTTACAAATTTAATGTTAAATCCATGCACACACACACAACATCAAATTGTCATCTCTCAGGTTCATTGTAGGTCCAACCTCCACCGAGGACTGTATGGAGAAGTTGCTTCCATGCTGCTGCATGACAAGCCCATCAATGGAGTCCTACAGATTACAATTGAAATCAAACATTAAGATTTATCTCCATTAACACCATTTGAGTAAATACAAACAATAATAGATGATATAATAAACTAACCTTCATAACTAACTTGGCACCATTCATGCTTCGCTTTCTATATTTCTGCACAACCTTCTCGCTATGAGAGATTTTTCTCTTTGAGGGTGGTCGACCTTTACGTGTTACACGGCATGGGCTACGAATTTGAATCTTCTCATTCGTACACCTCTCACTCATGGTAGCCTTTGCGCAAGTGTCCTTACAAGTTGCATTCATTTCTTTTTCAGAAGAAGCCATTCCATGCATATCACCAAGGACTTTATCGAGTGCACTATGGAGGAGATTGCTTGCATCATTAGATTCTGCAGCTACTTCTGCCACATTATAGAAATGCTTGCACAACTTATCAAATCTCTCTGACCTTGGTTTTAACTCAGTCACATCATAACTGCTTCTAATGTATGAATGCCGCCACTTGATTTTCTTGCTCCATCTCGCCAAAATATATTTCAAAGGCACATGCTTTACTCTTTCAAGAGGAAGCACGGAAAGTGAGTGCCTACACATAATGCCCCTAAATTCAAACAACAAGCATTGACAGTTGATATCATGGTTCTCACGATTAAATTTAACTTCATATAAAACCTCCTTCACATGGTCACAACCAAAACCTCCTCCAGTACATTATAAGTGGCAATAATCCCCTCCACATATTTGACGGATGTGCCACAATTCATTTTACCTCTGAATTCAGCTTGAACTTCATTAAACTTTGCATGTGTGTATTCAGCTTGAAATTGTTTTTCAATTACGGAGTTTGACCCACAAGCAATTGTAGTATTCATGGAGCGGAAATCAGCTTCAAACTCCCTTTCTGCCCTGCTCCTAAGAGCATTATCATACTGCTTTACAAATTGTTGAAGGCTTGTTTTAGAGTTGACATATCCATCAAAGAAAGCATGTATGCTCTCACTGCGTTGGGTGGTGGATAACCCTGCCCAAAAATCCTTCCTCAAGAAGACTGGAACCCACCTATGTCGCTCACTGAACAATCCACTCAGCCATTCATTTTGCTCAAGTTGAAATTCTCTCACAAAAAAGCACCATTTGTCATTAAATTCTTCCTCTGTGCGAGTGTCATAAATGGCTTCCTTCATTGCATATTTGATTCCCTTATATGCAGTATATCCTTTGAGTTTATCAGGGATCTTTCTCATTATGTGCCACAAGCACCACCTATGACGGGTTTTGGGCAAAGCAATCCCAATTGCTTTCTGCATAGCCTTGCATTGGTCAGTTACTAGACCTCCAGGATGCTTCCTAGCCATGCATCTAACCCAACACTCAAAAAGCCAAACAAATGATTCCGTATCTTCAGCTGAAAGCAAACCACACCCAAACAAGGTCGATTGGCCATGGTGGTTTACACCCACAAATGCAGCAAATGGCATTTCATATTTATTTGTCAAATACGTTGTGTCAAAACTCACAACATCTCCGAAGGCTTCATATGCAGCTCTACTCCTAGCATCTGCCCAAAATATATTTCTCACACGAAACTGATCATCAAAATCAATGTCATACCAAAAATTACAATTCAGCTCCTTCATCCTATCAAAGTAATTGACCAAAGCTTTGGCATCTCCTTCCTTCCCAATTGTACGTCTTTCTTTATTGATGTAGTTTCTCACATCTTGTTCAATAAACGGAAGATTCTCGTACCCTCCTGCATCTTGTACAAGAGCTTAGAATGTCTTGGTGATCCTCACTCCTGCCACATCATTTAGCTCGATAGTTCTCTTCACATGTAGACTAATATTCTTATTCGCCTTATACATTCTTGACTTTGTGGGGCTAATATCATGACTATGGTCAAGAATAACTGACTTTATAGACCATAAACCGTCACGCCTTACTTGCAGTAATCTTCGCACGACATTTTGCAACTTGTGTAGGTAGTGTCTTCAATGCTGCTGGAATTTTGGACACTCGGCTTCCCTCTCGTGTGCAAGCAAGCATCAGATAATTTAACTCCCCATCATCTCCTTTTTTTGAATTCCGTATTTTCCATCCAAAACCCATCACATTTGCATACTTTTGGTAAAATGCTTTTATTTCTTCAGTCGAATGAAATACCATCCCAACCCTTGGCTCAACTATTTCAGTATTGCCCTTAAAGGTGTCAACTTCAGGTACGGATTCAACAATCCGGTCTGCATCACCACCCCTTGTATCTTCCATGGTGTTTTGCTGCATGCAATGGACCAACCTACACAATATACGAAAACAAAATTAACTGGGCTCTACTACAATATGAAAGAGTACCCTCCTTTGCATCTTGTCTTCTTTCGTTTTTATTGCATAATTCATCCAAAAATAAAATAGTCATTATCGTGATTCATTACAACTTCATAATCCTCTGATAAATTACTGATAATATAACAGATCTTATTCTTTGGAATAGCTAACACTATCTACATAAGTGGCACTAGCACAAAGCAAACAATGTAACTGGAAAAACATCTTTATCATTATCAACAAAGCATAAATGACTAAAAATATGCACCAGCTAATGAAAGAGAGGCTACAAACATTCAATTGCTTCTTTAACATTAGCAACGCTCCTAAAAACATGATACATACGAAGTAGACAGTATAAAAGTATATACAAAGCTAAATTACATGAATTTGTGATTTTCCACCAAAATCACAAACTATATCTAACCTCGATTGATGAGGGGAGCTTCATCTCTATGTGAAAAGTGACTTGATATGCCTAAGTAAGAACCTGCACTTGGTTGGTAACTATATCTAAAAAGCTAGTAATTTTAACTCAATAAGCTAGTATCTTTTGCAAAAAGCTAGTAACTTGTCAGGTTTGTGACTTTTGCTTCTATTTCCCTTGCGGAACGGATAGGTTCATCCAAACAAGTTAAGACTACATCCCTTCATACTAGGTTTGTAAGGGAGTTTCATTCCCACATGGGGAGTGACTTGATATGCCTAAGTAAGAACCTGCACTTGGTTGGTAACTATATCTAAAAAGCTAGTAACTTTAACTCAATAAGCTAGTATCTTTTGCAAAAAGCTAGTAACTTGTCAGGTTCTGACTTTTGCTTCTATTTCCCTTGCGGAATGGATAGGTTCATCCAAACAAGTTAAGACTACATCCCTTCATGCTAGGTTGGCGAGGGGAGCTTCATTCCCACGTGGGGAGTGACTTGATATGCCTAAGTAAGAATCTGCACTTGGTTGATAACTACACTTATAAAGCTAGTAACTTTAATTCAATAAGCTAGTAACTTTTGGAAAAAGCTAGTAACTTTTCAGGTTCTCAGTTTTGCTTCTAATTCCCTTGGGGAATGGATGGGTGCATCCAAACAACTTAAGACCACATCCCTTCATGCTAGGTTAGTGAGGGGAGCTTTATTCCCTTGTAGAGAGTGACTTGGTATGTCTATCTAAGAATCTGCACTTGGTTCGTAACTACACCTAAAAAGCTAGTAACTTTACTTCAATAAGCCAGTAACTTTTGTGCAAAGCTGGTAACTTTTTAAGGACTGAGTTTTGGTTCTACTCCTTATTTTGTATTTTCCACCAAAATCACAAAGTATATATAAAGCTATATTACATGTTTCCAATTATTCATACTTTGGTCTCTTTGGACACATTCACAAGCAGCTTACCAAGATACAAAGGTCCAAAATTATTGCCTTTACTACATGCTATATGTCTCCTTTCCTTTTCATACAGGGAGTAAATCTCTTATTAGATAGTGAAACAATTATGGTCTTCTTCTATGTTTATAACAAGATCTCGATTCATAAATAAATGTGCAAATTACTTACTTTGCCTAAAGTAAGACAAATGTTCGCTAAACAATCTTATAACCAATAACAAGACAATCTTTGCTGGTACTTACTCAGATTACAGAAAGCCATGCCAATTGACTACCAAATTTGATTCTCAAAGACACTCATTGTGTTACCCAGAATTATTGTTGAGAAGAAATTTAGCTTTCACTTTAAAAATCTCTAATGTTGAGGACTCTTTAACAATCATAACAAGAAGGACATAAATAAACTGCAACACAAAGTGAAAAAGTAGAGTAATAGGACTGATATAGTAAACAAAGCAAACCAACCTCCCCAAATTAAAGAGTTAACCATCTATGCCAAGTTATTTTCAAAACCTCAACCAGTTATAACTGCTCCTTTTCAAACTACTAATGTTTAAACAACTTCTCATTTTTATACCACCAAAAGAAAACACATACATCAAAGACAAGATGGCATCATCAACACAAATCGATTTGCTGAACGGATGAGGTTTTCATCAATGGGTTTTCATTTCAGAGATAAGAGGAATGTTATGTTTGGATGCACAATCGGCAAAGACAAGCTATAAACCAAACAGAAAAATAGTAGTAAAAGTTTACCAGAGGCAGCAGACCGTGACTATGGAGTTGGAACTATACACTCAAGCAGTGTGTGAGCCTTGCTTCTACCTTCACAGTCTTCAGAGCCAGAGAAGGAGCACAGTGTTTTCTCACTGGAGAACAAGATGTTGCTGCCGCCGGTCAGCAGAGAAGAATGGGAGTGCGTCGCTATTGGAAGACCAAAATCATCTGCGTCTTGTTACAAGGGAAACGAATAATCAAAGAAGCAGCAGATTTCGAAATGAACACAACCTCTCTTTATGTTTCAGGAACTTCAGCAGCTGGAGATGAAGGAAGCAGGATGAGGGCTTTATGGTTTAGGCATGGTTTGGAGTTGTTTACAGAGGAGGGAGGGGACGAAGGAGGAGGAGATATGTGCGGGTGGTTTGGCTCGGAAGGAGTGGACGAAGGAGGAGGAGGTATGCGCGGGTTTTGTTTTCCCTCTTTTTTATTTTCATTTGTGCTTTCAATTTGGAGACTAAATGAATGAAGAGAATGACCGTAGAAGTATATCTCTATGGCTGCTGCTGCTGCAATCCTTTTGTCGTTTTCTATTTATATACGGTTGACACCGTATGTGTCGATAAAACCGTGGGCAACATAACATTTCTCTTCTTTCCCCTGTGAAAAGCCGGAGGGCGAATGTTTTAGATGAACGAGATAAGGCTTGAAGGGGAAGAGGACTTGAGATGTCAAACGTATATATATATATATGTCTATGAGACTATGAAAGCGTAAAGGCAATGGCATTGGGGATAACAAAAATAATAATTGGGATTCCAATTCAACTTCTGAAACTTAAGATAGGGACAAAAACTTTTTATTCGGCTCAGATAAAATAAAATATAATGGAACTAATTTATGGCTTTTACAGAACAGCACTAGTCTGAGTTTGACTGCGTATTTTTAATGCCAGCAGGTTTCGTTTTCAAGATTTCCCGAAGTGATCTTATAATTTACTCTTTTGTCTATTTTCTTTAATCAAAGACAGCTGCATACATGGAACGTTATTAAAAGAGTGGTATCACTTTAAAATGAGACATTCCTCAACATTTACTTATAAAATAAGTAAAAAAGTATTATAAAAAAATAAAAAAATAAAGTAGTAAAGGAGAAAAATGAAAAAAAATATCAACTATATAAAAGAAAATAAATATATAAAAAATATTTCTTTTATTAAAATGCCCTTCACCCGAGGTAATTTAATTTTCTCCCTTCTTTATTGCCCTTTACAGAAACGGGCAGCTTCATGCCTGGTTTTTTTTTTTTTTCTCTTTTATTTTTTTAAATATAACTATCTACAATAAATGCAAGAGAAAATAGCAATTAACTTTCCGCTTAAGGTAATAACTCGCATATTCTTTTAATGGAAATAGTTTATTGAACAAGTTTATAAAATGGAAGAGTGAATTCTATTGCTTTAATTCTTGTAATTAGACATTTTGTTGGCCGTAATTTTCTTTTCTTTCCTCTCTATTTTTGGTCTTTTTGTGAGAGTGTTACTGAAGGAGCTGCCATATTTCTTTTTTAGTAGTAGTCCCATCATTTTCCTTTTTCCTTTGCAAATTAAAATTTTGTGTATTTCATTTTATTTTATTGTCCCTTTTATGATATTTTTGTTTATCTTTCTTTGTGAGTGTTTTTGTTACTTCCATTATGGACGTTTATATTATTTCCTTTATGAGTATTTTGATTTTTTCTCATGAATATTTCTATTTTGATGATTATATAGATAATAGAGATGCTTAGATCCATTTTGAAAGGAGCATAATAAAATTTTCAAATTATAACACTTTTCGTATTGATTTTCGATGTAAAAAATACTTAGATATCAATAATCTTTAGGTAAGCAGCAGAGTCACAAATTATTAGTTAGTTCAAAAGTAAAATTCATTAGATTTGAATTTTTTTTTCAATTTGTAAGTATCATTAGGGATTTTCATGAATTATTATTTTTTATAAAAACAAAAAAATCTTGAAATTATAAATGCGGGTAATAGTAGAATCTAATTTTATGAAATTTATATTTAAGTTACTAACATTTTATTATATAGTCAAACTAATCCTTAATAGTGTATTTTTTGTTAGTGACCCATAAATTATGGTAGAGTGAAACGACCTTACCTGTTAAATTATTTATTTTATTTTTTATTTTTTCAGTTGACAAGTCAAGCAAGTAAACAATTTCATGAATTACAATGGTGTTAAATGTTGTTGACTTTCTTACTTGTACAATCAGTTTTTTGGTTAGATTTTTACGTTATTTGAACATCTGCTTTGAGTAATGCTATATACCTGCATCTTACATTATTCTATTTATATTTATATACTTTTTATCATTTTATGTTTCCGTTAAAATTTTGGTAAAATCAACATTTTATTCCCTCATTAATTTTTTGGCTTATTTTGATCCCCTAATTTTTTTATTTATTTTGGTCTCCTAACTTTTTATTATTAACTATTTTTTTTTTGCATTTTAATCTTTAATGATGAAAAATTAGGAAAGTAAAATGAGTAAAAGAAATTAATTAAAGGATTAAAGTAAATAAAAAAATTAGCGATTAGGAGACCAAAATAAATAGATAATTAGTTAAGGAACTAAAATGAACAAAAAATTAATTAAGATATTACAACAAAATATGAAAATAAATTAAAGAATCAACAAGTTCATTTTACCTAAAATTTTATATATTTTCTCATCTCTCCATGTACATCCATCACTTAAATTTTTTGAGTACACTATTCGTATATCCCTTCCTCCAACCAGAAGAGAGAGAGAGAGAGAGAGAGAGAGAGCCATTGACATCAATTAATAGAATAATGCTTATTATACAACATTTTATATAAATTACTGCATACTAAAATATGGTGGTAGGATTAAAATGTAAATTTACAAAAAGTGAAATAGAGCCACTCATAATTATATAATAAAACTTGCAAAATAATATATATATATATATATAAATGATGTATGTATAGCATTATTCAATTCAGAATATTTAGAAAAGATGATTAATCAAATCACGGAACACAATTCGGTAGTCATCAAATGAACATTGTAAATTTTATTTATTCACTTGAGATATGGTAAAATGATTAAAAAATTGATTCATTTTTAAATTGTTGAAAAAAACTACATATTCATTAAAAAAAAACTTCATATATCCTCCCAAAAAAGAAAAAAGATATTGATAATTACGTAAGCTACTTTTATATATATATATATATATATATATCCACATTCCATTGTTACTTTGGTTTTCATATAATTTGTGTGGCACCATAAGTACTTTCATTGAGTTGTTGTTATATAAAGCTATATTTAGATAAAAAATTAAAGTCCCGTATAATTTATACTTCTTCCATTTTTACCTAAATTTCATTTTCTTTAAAATATTTTTGTCAAGATTTTATGTTACTTTAAGAAATGTAGAAAATTTTTATTAACTTTTTTTTTCTATTACACCCTTATTAAATGAACAAATGAAAAGGATATTAAAGAAGAAAGAGAATTAAATCATGAATAATTTTATAAAATATTTTTTTATTTCTCTAAAATTAAGATATATTTAACATTTTTAAATCTTGTACATACTAAAAAAAGTGACACTTATTCAAACATTGAGAAAGTATATATTTAGAAAAACATACTAAACACTAACAGAGATTGAATCTAGTAAAAAAAATTATTCTCTCATAATATGGTGAACAATATAGTTTGAATCTTAGTTGAGAAAAATATACACATTTAATGCTTGATTGTGTCTTATATAAGATTACCTTCAATAAGAAAAAAAAAAAATATATATATATATATATATATATATAAAAGAAAACAAAAAGGAAAAAACATACCAAACCTTGAAATGAAAACTTAAATAAATTTTAACCAATATTCCGTACACAATCACCCAAGCAACGTTTAAACAAAGAAAACTTATGCCAGTAAGGGTTTTGATATAGTGTTGAGGCACACAACAATTTAGGAAAGACTTCTATACAATTTTTGGAAAGAAATATAGTTGGGGGAACAAGTTTAATTATATCTAAATAGAATTAGTTTTCTTTTCGAATAATAAAGGAAAAGAAACTCTTGAAAAAAAAAAAAAAAAGAAGCTTACGTGCCGTGAAAATACAAAGAATGCTTCATTTTATTCATCATTTCATTTTGATACTTTATGTTATCGGAAAAGAATGCAGACGGTCCATTTATAGGGGGGGGCAATTTGGGCATATAACAAAAGTCCGTAGTGATTATCCTCCTGGAGTTAGTTACACATCCTCATGGATTATTATTACAAGAGAGTAGAGACCTTGGGCAGATTAAATTTTAATAATATTACTTTGGAAACAATAAATAATTATTATAAAATAATCAACAGTGGAGTACAGACAAGAAAGAAAAAAAATAGCAGTTTTCTCATTCTTCAATTTTCCTCCATTAATGCCAATGCACAAAGAGAGAGAGAGAGAGAAAGAAAACAAGGAGTAGTATTCATAATTTCTCTCACCAAAGATTAAAAGCAAAAGAAAAACAAACACAAAAAAGCTACACACCTTCCTGCTTCTACTGCTTGTGGCGCCATTTGCAGAGTTCCCTTCTTCTTTCAAACCTCTCACCTCTGTCCCCTTGCACTTGTGTTGAACAACACAACCCCACTTCACACAAAACACCCTCTTTCCTTTTCTGTATTTTCTTTTGTTCTCACTCTGTTTCAATGGAAGTAAAGGACAGCACGGTTTCCGGTTCACCCGGGAACACAGACTCCGGTTCACCTGCTGAACCGGTGACCACCCAGTTGCCCCAAATGATGAACTTGAACGTGGGAAACATTGGAGGAGCAACACCACCACCACCACAACCAAACACAGCTACAATGACAACAACAACAACACCAACAACAGGTGGCACTTCAGGACAAGGGAGTTTGGACTTGTTTGGGAAAAAGAAGAGAGGGAGGCCTAGAAAATATGACTCAGAAGGGAACCTGAGGGTGACACCCCAAGGTGCACCACCACCACCGGGCTTTTCTCTGACGCCAGGTTCAGCTCCTGAGTTCTCATCCAAACGCGGTCATGGCAGTGCAAGGCCATATGCCTCTGGCAACTGGAACCTCTTTGCTTCTTTAGGTGAGTGAGTTGGTTCTTACCTTTTTGCCTTTGTGACCTCACACTTGTGCTGTTTGGTTGATGGGAAAATGCAAAAAATCCTTGTGTACCAACTAGAACAAACAGAGAATATAATATAGGATTGTAGTTTGACTCATCCTTCGTCAGGACATATATCATAGAATCTCTTTTTTTTTTTTTTTTTTCTTTTTTGCTTTTTATTCTTGTTCAGATGCTGGAAGAAGGAACTTTGTCTCTGGGGTAAGAGGGTTCCAGAAAATTTCCATTTTTTTTGGTGTTTGTGTTTTTTCTTTTGTTTTTTTTTGGGGGGGGGGGGGTGGTGGGTAACGGGTTGGCTACCTTGGTACCATTTCTTTTTGTTTGTTGTTTCTTTCTGATAATACCCACACAGTATGTTTGGGCTCATAATCGGTGAAAAAGATGTGAACTTTTCCTGTTTTTACCTGATAATCTAATGTTGTTATGTGCATCTCATGGGGAACTTACAAGAAAAAAGGTGGATTGTATGTTTCATTTACGTTGGCATATTACTTGGATTCTGAAAATCAATTGAACCGATGCGTGAGTGCTCGGTATGATGCTACTTTCCTCTATCTACTGGTAAATATTTCGAGCATGGAAATTTACACATCTTCCTGTGGTCTTTGAAGGTATGTTTGCAGGAACAACTGGTAGTGATTTTACACCTCATGTGGTGACAGTTTATGCTGGAGAGGTAAAATCCAGAACCAGTGCAGATTGCTGGCTTTATAAGTTTCATATCGTTGTATGTTATGATTGAGGTCTTACTTTTTCACCTTCCAGGATGTTGCTGGAAAGATCTTCTCATTCGCCCAGAAGGGTCCCATAGGAATATGCATTCTTTCTGCTAATGGAGCTATATCTAAAGTTACCTTGCGCCATCCTGGTTCTTCTGGTGGCATATTGACTTATGAGGCATGATCTCCTAGTTCTATATGCTCTTTCAGTAAAAAAATTATTTTGTCTACCTTTATCTCTCTTTTTCTTTGGGTAATGTTAATTAAATTGATTGTAATTCCCTGATATTGTGCCTTCTTGAGATTAAACCATCAGTGGATGGTGTAGCAAGCCATATTATGAACGATGTTGCTAGAAGGAAGTTTTTGCTTTGTGGAATTTCATGGGCTAGCCTATTTATGTCTTTTGCTAAGTTTGGAATATAGATGTATCAGATGTGATAGCATCGGGCACCTTTATGTCAAGTGATCTGTGTTTGCTCTCCCTGGAGCTTTGGACAAAAATTTTCCCCCTATTTATTGGCTGCTTGCTCAAAATTGACTTATTCTATCATGGCATCAGCAGAAGTATGTCGACATCTAACATTCTCGAATAAGTTTATTCCAAATATGCACATCTTGTAGCTTAGCAGAGATGACATCCATTTGCTAGAGAAGTCGCCTTTTCTCATCTTCGGGTAGTTCTAGGCATTCTGCTAGTCCTGTCCTCTTTAGTAAAGATATTCTTCAGTGCTGTGCAAACTGCAAACTCATCTTAACCTAATGAACATCATAACTAATATCATACCATAATTTGCTGGCTCTTATTCTAGAAGCTGAGTTTCAGCTGTCTTTTGGGGAGAAAATATAGTTTTCTGAACAAAAATCTAAGGATGTAGATGCTTATACAGAAATGCAGTGTAAGCTTTTACAGCTAAGTATTACAATTGGACAACTTAATGTTAGGTTTCTTCAAGTTGAGGTTTCATTGGACAACTTAATGTTAGGTTTCTTCAAGTTGAGTTTCCATGTCTTGCAACAGAGAAGTGCAAACACATTGTCATAAATCTATTACACAGAGATTATGTGAATTATTTCTGTAAATACATATATCTATAGCAGATATTTGAAGAGTGACATGCATATACGTTTTATTGATGACTCCTTTTGATGTGCATTGAATTGTGATAATTATTTTCTGATGTTCTAGAATAATTTAGTCCATTGTTTTATTTCAGGGTCGGTTTGAGATTTTATCCTTGTCTGGGTCGTTCACAGTGTCTGAAAATGGTGGCATAATTTCAACTGGTGCATTGAGTGTCTCACTGGCTGGCCCTGATGGTCGTGTGATAGGAGGGGGTGTTGCTGGTTTATTGACAGCTGCTGGCCCAATCCAAGTATGATACTTCTTTGCTGCTTTGTTTCAACTTCTAATTGCTGAAATAACTTGAAAGTTTAAATTTTTGTACTAGCTGTGAATTGCAATTATTGTGGTGCGATTTTTAATTAATGTCCTTCATAAACTTATCCGAAACAATGCGTATTAGTGGGGAACAAATAAAAAATATACATCTATGCAACATTTGGCAAACAATAGCGATCAAAACCTGATGTGGTATATTTAATCAACTTTATCTTCTAGGTTCATGAACAAGATGTTTGAACCTGTAATGTTTCATTTAACATTTTCATGGTTGCAATTAGTAGTGTCAAAAGATCTATTATCTACTACATTTTTGGTCCTATACACCAAGTAGAGATTCCAGCAGTTTGCATAGTTCATCAGCTGTTTTATATCCCACATCATCTACTTCTATTGGAAATTTATGTTAGTTATGGTTTCAGATTGTAATGGGAAGCTTCACGCCAAATGGTCAAAAGGTCCATAAAAGGAAACAGCGCCGTGAACATACAGCAGCCTACCGTGCTTCAGGTGCTCCAGAGACAGTGGCAGCAATAAGACCTATCTCACAATCAAATCCTGGTGGTGAAAACCTTCTGAGACCTTCGCCTCAGTTACCAGAACAAGGTCAGAGAGAATCTGTCAGCGTAACAAGTCATAAACTGAACTTAGATGACACACTTAATGCTGCTGATTGGAATGTTACTGAAGATTTTTCAGATCATAGGCCATCCCCGGACATCAACATATCTTTGCCTGATGAATAGAAGGTTTTGGCACTGACTTATTTACCTAAGAACATGTCAGTAATCTTCCAATGTTTCATCATTTTGTAACCTTTTCTTGTTCTTACTCTGTTTGCAGGTGATCCAGAGGCTCACGTAACTGAATGCTAACACCAAAACTTTGTCATGACAACTAGATTATTTGACATGATGTACAGTTGTCAGAGATTAGAAATTATTATTGAAGCCTCATTATTTTTTATCATGAGTTTCTGTTGAACACTCAAAAGTTGTCCCTTTTTTTCTTATTTTTTATTCTTAATTGTCTTCTTGCTTGAGGCTAGGTCGGACGGGATGATAGTAGAGACTTTAAGCTATTCTGAGCAGTCTGTTATGATTGTTGTTTTTGTGAGATAACTGCTATTTTTCCCTTAATGCATTCATCCACACTTGGTTAAGATTGTGATATCAGAAGCGTCTTATGGATCCAAGAACTTACTGACAAAACCAATTTGTCATAAAATTTGGAATGATGAGAAAAACAGCCAAGTTCCTTCTCCATCTACATTCCTTAATAATTGATATAAACCATCGTTTGCTTGTGGATGATTTTGGTACGTTGTATCCTATCAGATTCCCTGTGATATTGCAGTCGGTGATCAGTTGAGTTACCATCCCTATGCATGCCCTACAAGACGCTCTTATTCACCAACACGAATATGGAACCTGACAATTGACAAGACTGAAAGTGATAACGTAAGAGTCATGCAAAGTTTGTCATTGTTTATTTCTGGTAAACTATTCTAGCTATTTCTAAAGAATTGGAGCAAAACTTTGGTAAAAAGGTGAAAATTCTAGCTATTTCTAAAGAAAATCCTATAGGGAGCACTATTCTTTCATATTCTGCATTCTAGATGGCAATACTTGTACAGCAGATTCTTCAGTTCTTTTCTGCTAAGACTTTAAAAAGCACAGCTCACCCTACGGCTCTATCCAACAATTACGGTAGAATTACTTAGAAGCTACAAGAATGCATAAAACTTAAGGCCTATAATACAATTTTAAAAATAAAACTTTAACCTGTAGTAGATATATTCCCGCGTAATGCCTTGTCAGCTTCATTCTTGAGCTTATATGACCTGGGGAGTATTGCTGTATTAGGTTGCAACAAGTAGTGATTGAGATTGTTAAAACTGGATTCAAAATAATGAAATTACATAAATACGGGATTTCAGTCTTCAGATTACAGGTTTGAGGAAGCTCCTTTCTTTTTCTTTTTTTTTTTTCTGAGGAAGGCCTTTAAGGTTTGGTATCTATCAATATTTGTTAGGCCATAGGCAGTAAGTTATGGTTAGT
This sequence comes from Pterocarpus santalinus, assembly GCA_031439595.1. NCBI lineage: Eukaryota > Viridiplantae > Streptophyta > Magnoliopsida > Fabales > Fabaceae > Pterocarpus > Pterocarpus santalinus. Next base: position 70,699,791 of record CM062532.1, read on the forward strand.
TGCAAGTGGTTGGTTATATCAGTTATAGTAGTTACAGCATGTGTCAATACAATTCTCGGTTAGTTACTTTCCCTCTCTAGTGCTGATGTAATATAAAGCATGTCCTGTGATCAATTCATTTAGATTACACATTTTTCTCTTTCACTTGCTTTATCTACTATTCTACTCTGATATCTCTTTACGCTAACAAATCATGTACAGTGGTCAAGTCATTTAGATTACAATTTTTTTTTTAAGTCTTGTGATGCTATTGGGCCCTTTTTTTGGGTCAAATTTTCGTCTTGCTATTGAATTGTTTCTTTTTTGTCAGAGGCGGGGCTATTGGACTTTCATAATACACTGGGCCCAACGTAATATTGATCCCTAAAAAGACTTTGGAGACACTGAGCCTAATCCAACTGATCCATAAAACAGGTACAAAATTGCTTAGAGACTATTTTTGGGTTCCGAATAGCTTACAGTCTAAAACCAAAACAAATAGCGTACAGTCTTGTGGCCCAAAAAATAAAACAAAGAACAGTATAAAGTATTTTGGACTCCAGAGGGTCAAGACGCGATTGCCCTGTACCCCATAGAAGGATCCATTCTCTTGACCAAAGGAAAGGAAAATCAAAAAAAAAAAAAAAAGAAGGATCCATTCTTGTGCGAGCCTACAAGCAACTTTTGCGTTAAGAATAAATAATTTATTTAAGCATTTAAATGAATAATGCTAAAAATTTAATTTATAAATAAATTATTTTATATTTAAATATGTATTATAAAAATACTTATTTTGAACGTTTAAAAAAATATTTATTGAGAAGTTAGATATTTTAATTTCTCAAAACATACTACAAATAATCTTTTAAAAAATAATAAATTTCATAAGCAAAAATATAATTTTTAACTTTTAAAAGATTATAAAATTATAAATACTGTTATTCAAACGGATTTTTAGAGAACTTTCACTACCCACCACATCATACAACAGGAGCTCACCATGCTTTATTTGATTTTCATTTTTTGCTATTTTATTTATATCACTTTTTAAAATATTTTTAAAGAGACATTTTACAATGTCTCTTTAAAATAAAAGTAAAGAACATTTCTTTGATTTTACAAGAAGACAAACTTCCAAGCAAATCCTCCACCTTCGAATCTGTTGAACTGACAAAAAATGGATCGGCGTGATTAAAGCCAATCTATCTAAGAGGCAAAGGCCAAAAAATTGTGCAGATATTTTACATACTCTAATTTACTTACACGTGTACAGCCCCCACACGTGCATCACGTGGCCGAGTCTTCTAGCATGTCCGAGAGCTCGAAGCCCCGAACATATCCTCATCTTCCACCACATTCCAGTCACCAAATACTCCAAAAACTAAACCTTATATATAAAACCATGCTATGTACTCAACAGCATCATAGGTATAGCTTGGCGCAACTTATACTGATATTGCTGATTTAAGAAAAGACAACAAAAGGAACAAGAGAGAGAGAGAGAGAGAGAGGAATATCAAAGTAGCTAGCTAGAAGAATGAAGCCTATCGATGTCAGGCGAGAGAAGGTGACAATTAGAGCGGTGAGTCGCGACGAGGAAGGAAGGAAGAGGGTGGAGAAGACCGAACTGAACACACACAACGTAGACACCGTCAAGTACGTGCAGAAGAAGCTGGTTGACAAGGGTGTCCAGCGCATGGAGCGCCACCCTGCTGACGGCATCGGCATTGGGAGGCCACCGCCCAAGTCTGGCCATGGCGGCAAGTACACGTGGGAGGGCCCTGCTGACATGGCGGATAACGAGCTCAACGCGGCACCGGCGGCCATTGACGAGAAGGACCCCAACTATGTGGATGAGGAAGAGGGCAAGGAGGACGTGCCTTCAGAGCTGATTGTTGGAGAGGTTGAAGTGGCCAAAGTAAAGGAGGATGAAGAAGGGGTTGCTAGGATTGATGTTGATCCTCGCTTGCTAGCACATAACCAGCTCTGATTATGGATCAATAACTTGTTGATGTTTTGAATGTGTGTGGGTGTGATGTGCTTGATCTGTTTTGATTTGAGAAATGTTTTTTTAACATATAATGAATAGACATAGTATAGGATATAATATATTTATGTGAGTGTGGGTGAATATTGATGTGCATATATATTAAGATAAGATAATAGATTGTATATTTATGTGAAAAGGTATTGTATTTGAATGTCCCACCTATGTACAAATATCATAGCCTTTTTGATTTTGTGGGATGTAGGTTTCGGTTGACTTGAACTTGTACTAATAATTCACAGGCCTAGTGAAATGTGAAGTTTCTTTATTCTAAAATAAATTCTGAGCCAGTTACTTTATTTTGTGTGACTTTGTTGATGCAGTTTCGGTTAATAAATTGCAGAATGAAGTGAGGGGTGATATGTAACTTAACAAAGTTAAGGGTTTTTTTTTTTTTATTTGAAAGAAAAAACTATATTATATTATTAGCATTGGAATTTGACTCTTTAATCTATGTATTAAATCCTTATCAATCCGTGGAAGTGTCTAATAATTAATCCTTAAAATAGTACCTAGTTTTGATAAATCTTTATTTCATTATTATTATTTTTTCATTTTATCTATTAATTATGTTGTCTTTTATAATAACTAAATGTGTAAGATAAACATTCCTTTATTAAGGAAGTTTTTATTTATTTTCCCATGTCCGTAACTTCTTTTATTAATGTCATTTATTATTAACTAAATAATGATGTGAAGACTGAAAAGGTGATTTTTTCAATTACAATTAAAAATAAAAATAAAAATATTTTTAAAAATCGTTTTTTTTCAACAATCATATTCTTAAATATCATATTTAATATAAATTTAATTATATTTTTAGTTTTTATAAACATCAGTTAATTTAATTTTGATTTTTTTAAAAAATTTTATATCGATTTTGGATTTTTAATCTCTGTTAGTGAGATTTAAAAAAAATTCAAAAAATATTTATGATGAGTGTAAATAAATTTTTTAATATTTATAAGAATAAATAAATATTTTAAAATAGGACTAAAATTTGGAACGATAAATATTAAAAATAAAGAAAGGAAAAAAAAAGAAAGGATTAAAATCCAAAACAAAAATGTTAAAGGAGCCAAAATTAAAACAATTTATATTTATAAAGTTGAAAACATATTTAAACTTTTAATAGATGAATCTCTCCCTAAGTCCCTCTTGTTGACCCATAAACCATAATAAGTGATAACTGGCTTTCTTGTTATTAATTTTGCTCAATAAAGTAGGTTCAGTTCTTTTTTATTTTTTTTTTTTTGTGTTCAACCATAACCGTGGGTTCCTGATCAATTTTTTTAAGTCCGAATTCCTCATTAGGTGATACATGAGGCCCACTAAACAATCTAAATGCATCAAACAGGTTAAGGCAGGCACCCATGTTATTGGGACATGAGGCCCACACACAGTGGCTCTTTTTTTCGGACGGACCGTCGGTATCTTGTTGAATTACACATGTTCGTCCGTTGTCAGGTTGGGCTGTGTCTCTGGCGCTGGGTCATCAGCTTCCAATGAGTGCTATCCCTGACCCCCCCCCCCCCCCCAAAAATAATAATAATAATAATAATAATGAAGTCCGGTGTTTGAGTTAATTTCATGTAGGCAGTTGAGTTATTGGTTTAGTAGTAGATCTGTTCGCTTTTTACTAATTGCAATCGGATTCAATATCAAGGAAAACCTGGATTGTGGTATATGAATCCCCTCTTTGTGAAGGTATGAGTGCGTTGGAAGAAATAAAGATAGGCATGCCAAAAAAAAAAAAGGTTAATTCCACGTAGTTTGCCGACCACAGTCGTTGAGCCTGGTAAATGCTGCTAACGATCATTGTTGGCCCCTGCGTCCATCTGTTTGACATCAGTACTTGGAGAAACTTCAAGATACTCCTAACAAAAAAATATGTTATATATATTTATTAAATATAATTTTTTATATATATCTGGTTATATCTATTTACTTAGAAGCAAAAAGAGTGTTGAAAAAGTAACATTATTGAAAATAATGTTCAGGTTACTTCTTTTTTCCCCTTCCTCTCTTCCTTCGGGGATAGTATCATCTCAGAAGTCAAAGCAATAATAGATATGAAGAGTTCTCTACCATTACAGTTGGATAATTGCTCAAACTTCGTCTTATCACATAAGGGGATCACAAGTCACAACCCCTGTACTATCTAACATACTCTATATTCTAGTATGGATTTCTCTTCTAACTTATAATATTTTGATTCTTTATTTGAAAACTCTAAGTTTTGATTCAAATCAGAGTAATTGGGATTTATTAGATATAACTCAAAAAAAAAAAAAAAATTGAACCCTACAAAGCAAAATACTTACTATACTTAACTATTAAAGTGTCCCTTGCGACCTTTACCATACTTTTTGGTATATAATGCGTGTCATTTATAGGGTTATATATCACGTTACACTCGTTTTATTTTTCTCGTTAATTAAGATCCTTTGTTATTAGGTTTAGGTGCGTATTAATGACGTCTTGGGATGAAGTGTTTGAGGGGGGCAGAAGAAGACAATATTGAATATAGTAGAAGAACTATCAATGTTAAGGGCGGTTAAATGGATCTTGGGTTTGTTTCGATTAAAATAATCAGTTTCAGGTGAGCTTTCTATTACAATTGTTCTCAACATGAACTTTAAACTTGTTATTTAAGGCCTTTGAAGTTTGAACGGTCGAAGATATTAAGTATAAAAAGGACCTGTTGGCTGTTTACAGTCTTTGCTTTGAGATGTTACGGAATTTTCAATGTGGTTGTAGTGTCATCTTGTGCTTGCCACTAAAGTTCATGAATGGAAAAATAGTTAAATTCTTGGCACTTGACAATGATTGAAATGCAGAAACCAGCTAGGAAAGGGTTAATGATTGAATTGCAGCTGGCACTTCACAAAGTCTTAACCATGGTCTCGTTTTTGTATACCAAAAAGGAATTTTATTGGTTACTTGCTAGCGACACATCACAGTTGTCTTTTAGTACTAACTGGAAATCGAGTCTTGCACCACATGGCTTCCAATATTTAACTTCCCTGACACAGAAACGTTATCGTAACTCATAGTCTGGTCCATGCTTGGTAAAGAGCTAGAAGCACTTGATTTATTTGCTTCCATGATCAGTTGCTTCTCCAGTGCCATCTGGTTTGGCAATTGGCAAAAGGGCGAGAACTTTCATTATTAAAATTTCTGGTGATGTCAGAAAAAGAAAAACAAATATTGTTGTATCGAAGTCTTTCTTTTTTTTCTCCCTCAGGATCCGTCTATGTAAAGCCATGTACGTATCCCAAAACCTGATTTTTTTTTTAATTACTTTTTCTTTCTTATGATAGATAGAAATATTAACCATATTGTTACCAAATGAGGATTGGTCTAGTGGTAAGAAGCTAATCTACCACAACGTGGTAAACCACAATTTGAACTTCAGCGGAAAGAGTCATTGACATATCAATACTCAATAATACTCGTATAGAATTGTCTTCGATAAGAAGATACTTAAGAAGCCAAAAAAGAAATATTAACTATGTTGGGAAATTAAAAATCAAGACATATGTTCTTCAAAATAATTTATTACAAGAATGCATGGATACTACGGGCAATGATCTCAGCCACAAAAACTGATCAGATTGGTTCAGATTAATTGGTTGATTTAATCCTTTATGTTTTAGGTGTGCTTGAGACACTCGGGGAACCATTTGTTGTAATCATTATCATTACTGTGATGACTAATCAGATATTGATTTCTGTGACTGTTTAGATTAATTAATAATAGTGGTGCTAGTCTATATACTATCATCTTATTCTGTTTTGTTTCACCCAAAAAAAAAAAAAAGCCAATATTATTAATCCTATGGATTGTTTAATGAATGATTTTGTATTGATAGTACTTAAGGAGATTTTTCTTTCCACTTGGTAATGACATGGGGGCTTATAGTTAGTGGCATGATTATAGCAGGAGTTGAATAGTAAATCATTTAAAGTTTAATATTTCTTATATGTACAAGAAAAAGATAGAGAGAAGATTATTCCTCTCGCATCTGATGATACCATCATATATAGATTCAAAAATAATTATTTGAAAAGTAGGTTATAGCACAAATAATTGAGGCAAGTACAAGAAAGAAAAATACTTAGCTTATAATTAATAACTTCACCTTATTGAAGACAATTTAAAAACTAACTGATTAAGACAGAAGAATAAAAAATAAACATTAACCGAAAGAAAATTTAAAACATGGAAGGATACCAGACTTTACAATTTTTTAATAACCAGTCTGTATGCGTTTCATAATTCTTTTAAGCTCTGATCTGAACTTTCTCAGAGGAATGAAAAAAGAAAGAAATATATATCTAACGCAAACAAAGGAATGAACTAAAAAGATAATTCAGAAAATCTTCTGGCAGCAAGGAAGAAAGATGGTTGGTTAATTAATTTATAATAAGATGTTAGCCCTTGTCGTGCCGAACTTTCAAATGAAGGGATCACATTGGTTGAAGGAAATTATATAGATAAAGAACAGTTGGATCGATCTAAAGCCGGGAGTTAGTTTTCACTTTTAACCATATATAGTAAGCAATGGGTGGCATAGGTAGATGATAATAGTCAATGGGTCTCTCATTATAGATTGGACATATGATTAGCTCAGCATCTCCAATTGGAGTATTGTCTGGTAGTTGGCATGGGTAATAGTAATAACAACGATCACAGGAATGATAAGAAATGGGGAAAAATATGAACCTGAAAAAGTTTAATAGTAAAGAATCCAAAGAATTGATCCCAGCTTAGCTGTTTGCAAGACCTTTCACTGTTTCTTATGCTAACTTGTACTTCCTATCCACATGCCTCGCGTGTTGGCTCTTTATCAAATCCAAACTTTTTTTTTTCCACATCAATATTAATCCTACTAGTTAAAGAATATTCCAATATTCTCCTTAATTTATTATTTCATACTCGATTCAAATTTACCCCCCCAAAAAAAAATGTAAAATTAACAAAATTATAAAAAATATTAACATGGGCAAAACAGATTATTACTGCAATACAAAATAATTATGTACAAGCCTAAAGGAGCAAATTAATAAATTTAGCATGTACGTAATAAAAGAGTCCTGCTATGTCAACCGAAAGATTAATCGAAATAATACTGATTCAAACAGGGAAACAGTTGATTATGTATTAGACAACAAAGCGATGTATTTGAAGTTTGAACTAGTGCATGATTGCGTGGATAGACATTGCCCTTAATTACTGACCCTGTTCAGTACCTTTTTCGGTGCATAATTTTGGTGCATTTATTATTTGTTTTGGTTAATAAATACCAAAAAACAATTAAGAAGAGTATTTTTATTTTTCAAATATATAATCAATGGTAGTCAATGCTGTGAAGGCGAAGACGTGTGGACAACCTTAGAATTCAAGTCTAAGAAGGATGCAGAAGAATGGTTGGAACATTGAAGGGTGAAGAAGGTGCAATGTCTAGTCGAAGAAAGGCGCGCGTCACTCTATTCACATGCACAATATTGCAAGGAATGTGAAAGTTCTGCCACCACTCGTTACCGAACTCAATTGGGGTCTCTTTTATTTTTTTGGTCACGGCAATTGAGGTACTATAATACTACTACATGAAACATTTTGAAGACAAAACAAAGGAAGCATCAATCACCCCCACGTATGGTCACTACAGTGGTATCGTTATGGGCCTAGCATTAGCATTATTATTATTATTATTATTATTACGTGTCCCCAGGACAGCTTTGGCTCCAATGTTCAAATAATTGACTGCATTTTTATACGGTTCCTCTTGCACTTGCTGTTTTGTTATTGGAAGAGAGAAGGACATATATGTTCTTCCTTTATTAAAAAACAAAAACTATAAAAATACGGAATCGGTCATTATTAATTTTATTTATGGTGCCATTCAAAAACAATAAGTAAACAATAGATTAAAGAAACGGGGAATCCTGTGAGTTCGACTTTGAAAACGAAAGTTAAAGGCACTACCTTCAATCAAACAGTTGTTGAGTCCACTTTGGTTGGCTTTTTCAAGACTTTTAAATGGAGAGTTAAACGAGGATACGTATGCATATGTTTTGTATTGTGCACAAAACAATTGCCGACAATTTGTTTAGCTGTTAAAGACTGAGACAAGAAACTAAAATGATGATAACGCGAAGGATAGTCGGGATTAATATTCAATAATTAAAATTTATTTTATCATTAATTTCAATTACTTCGAATGATTAGGAAATGTATTTTTAATTTAGTCAATGAATAAATAGTAGGTGGAGATTAGAATTGTGACTATGAGTTATGCTGATTGTCTCCTTCCCCAGGAGAACCCTAGCCCAGCGTATTCACCACAAAAGTTACATTGTATAGCTTACGGTTTACTTGCTTACCACTATTTAAAAACACAAATCCATACGAAACTACATTGACGTAACAGCGATTTCACATTAACTAAATCAGTTTCGTTGGATGAAGCAAATTAAATTTGAAGTTATTTCAAATCACTATCGATCGAATTATTTGCCCAAGTTTTACTTCTCCTTGACACTATTAGGCTTTTTCCATGCAAATTGTTTACGCTAGTCCAAAACAAAGTTATTCTTAATGATTAATGTTAGTACCATATACTTTAGGTAATGCTTTGTCTGTCTGTATGAGAAAGACCTAAGGATGTGTTTAAATGGGGGGCAATGAAGGGTGTGGTATGGAGTAACATGGCTAAATTTAAGTAAACTATGTTTTGAAGTAATTTTACCGAAAAAAAGTGGAATGGTTAAGGAGCGAAAAGGTGTCCCTCTTTATCACCCAAAACCTCCATTTTTTGACCCTCCAAGAGAGTAATTTCCCACTTTTTTCTTTTGTTTCCTCGTTAAAATTGTGGAAAATCCAAACAAGAAAGTGGCTTATCATATTCATACTCCATTCTATTATTTGTCATTCTCTTTTATTCCATTATTAGTTATTCATTTCCATTCTTTGTAAAACTTCCAAACATAGCCTAAAACTACCGGATAATGCTGTAAGTATAGAGTCTTGGATGAGTAATAGTTAATGATGTGTCAGTGCAGATTATTCATAATGTGGAATTTAAGTAATTAGAACAAATTGCAATTAGTATTACACATCGGTTAGAAAGTCTATTTATATATTATTTGACTAAGGCCAGCGTATTAGGTGAAGATTTAGAGAGATTTGCGACAATTGGTAATGATTATTCCCTCCAATTCATCTTAATCTCTCTTACGACTATTCCTTGCAAAAGGTACATCGCACAACAGAGGTTTAGTTCTTGCTGCAATCCATAAAAGGACAACGAAAACCAACAATAAAGTATGTTGACAATTTGACATAACAGTTACATTATAATAAGTTTTTCACATTTAGCATGGCTAGAAGTAAGTGTACGACTAGTTTAGAAAGAAAAACAACCACTTGGAGGTTATTTGTAAATGACAGTTTCACTTTTTCATCTTAACACCACCATATATTCGATTGGCATATTCACTAATGTTAAAATTTATTTTACATATTGGTTCCATGCATTTTTCATTCGTTATAAAAAAAAAATTTAAAAATCTGGTAGTAGTTAATAAACACCAGCGTCCATTTTTATCAACTTATTAGTAGATTCGTTAAATTTTTTAATCAATCTATAAAATATAGACTTGATTTTTTTTTTGATATATAAAATATAGACTAGATTATTAGCATATATTTTGTAGCGCAATATCATCAACTTTTCGCTTTTTTATTGCTGAAAGCATATTATCATTGACTTTTACTTTTCGAGTGACATATGATCGTTAATTAACTTTAATTTAAACACCTTTTAGTTGCTTCGAATATAAAAATTAAAATATAGTTTCACTATACGCAAAAAAAAAAAAAAAATAGCTTCACTTTATTATAATCCTGCAAAGAAATTCTTTGCAAAAAGAAAAACGTTCAATTAAATACCAACTTATTTCGGTAATTACAATTAAAGGTTAAATAACTAGTTAGAGAAACTATTTAGTTTATATTACTTTTGTGAAAAATGAATAATTATTCTTTTTTTTGTTGTTTTACTCAACAATTATCCCTTTTTCTAGAGTTCAAATCTTTGTCCTTTATATAAAAATACAGTCGCTTAATTTAATTTAATTTATTTTGACATGACAGTTATATATTATATAACTTTGTATAAAATGATTGAGTCACTTTAACTTTTTTTTGTCACAATTTATTTCTAATTTTATCCCTATTATTATGTTGTTCTTAAAATACCTACAGAATATGAAAATTAAGAGATTTTTTTTTTTAGTGGATCAAAGTTATGAAAAGTTGAGAATATAATAAAAATAAAAAAAAAATTTGTTCATTTTAATTTTAAGTTGATCTTTCAAAAAATGAGTAACAATAAATTTTGAAATTTGAACTAAAAATAATAAAATGTGGATTGATAGGCACTTCAATCCACTAGTATATATAAAAGCATATATTGATAATAACTAATGTGTCAAATGTAGTCTTAACAGAAAATTCTCAAAATAAAGGTTGTACAATAATAATGTTATTCTTCTTTAATAAATTATCTAAGAATAAATTATTATTTTTTTCCATCTTTTTCCTTGTTCGCCAAATTCAATAGTTCAAATTTTGCACGTGATAGTAAATTAAGCTCCTACGTCTACGAAATAATTTTTAACAACTTGATACGTGCATAATATTTTTATGCCTTTTTTTTTTCACTCACCTGCTAGCAAAGGTTGTTGTTAATTGAATATGTTAAGGAAGGACTCATGGAAGGGCAGTCTCTGACTCTAAAATAGATTCGTTGAGTCTGGTTGGTGGACAATAAGGGCCCGAATGGAGACACCACGAAATACCTTCTGGATGACATTACCTCACCACAACAAAAGGTTTCTGATTTTAGAAGATTTTTTTCCTCTTTAAATAGGTTCACACTCACAGATTGAGATTTATTAGGTTATTATGTCGGTTGGAATAAAAAATCTAATAACGAATATGCCTAATCTGCTGCATTCCAAATTGTTAAATAGTCAATAATAATGCTAATTAAGTGTATTATTCCCTTTCTCTGTAAAGTCAAAAAAACTGTAATAAAGTTTTTTTTTTTAAAAAAAAAATAAGAGGAAAGACTTGTATTCGAGTTCAACTGGTCACTTTTATATTATCATTTTTAAATGCACAAAACCAAAAACATAATTGCCCGAAGGTTTACATGTGTGGAGCAATGCTGTATTTTAAAAAAGCAACTAAAATTTTAACAAAGTAATTATTGAATAAAATAAAATATTAAGAATCATATCATTCTGTTTGAGATAATTAACTAATTAATGGGTTACCGCTCAACAATAACTCATCTCCAAAAATTAGGTCAAATTGTTTATTGGTGCCTAAAATTTTTCTGATTTTTAAATAGATTCTACAGTTTCAGTTTCTACTCATAGACAATCTTTGAAACTTGCTAAGTTATAAGAGCGTATTTAAAAATTTAGATAAATCATAATAAAGACTTATTCAATTACTAGTAGACCCGTGCAATGCATGGGATAATTTTTTTTTAACAAATATTATGCGATTATAAAAATTAATTTAATTGAATAATTAAATTATAAAAATTATGTAATTTGATATAAAACTAACAACATAACTAATAAATATATAATTTAGTATATAATTTGTGATTTTAATAACCCCATAAATAAATTATAATATGAAAGATAATTCAAGTAAAAATTAAGAATAATAAAATAAATTCCTCATCATTGAAAATTCAAACTTCTTGTAACATCAAACATGAAGAATTTCCACATTGATTTCGAAGATCGGATGAAGCATAAATTTTGAAGACGAGATTTTTCAAATAAATGAATGTGTTTATTTTTTTCCCCCTTTGTCCCCTTTTTTAACTTTTTTTTTTGTTTTCTTATTTTCCAAATGAATATATTTAATAAAGGATCAACTTGGCTGTGACTTGTGAAACTTTTCATCTTGTTTTCTGTTTTATCGGTAGAATAGATATTATTCGATAAATAAGTTCTTTAAGTATAATAAAAGTTAACAAGTAAGAACTTATTTAAATAAGTGAGGATTTATTTAAATACTAAATCTTAACATTATGTTGGGAATTTTTCATTAATAAAACAAAACGAAAGTAATAAGAATGAATCAGAAAGAGAGGGAAGCGAATGAAATGGAACAAATTAACCTTTCTTTTTGTTTGAGAGATTAATAAGGGAATGAGACATAATTTCATTAATCTTATTTAGAAATTGTCCTATACAAGAGTTTTGATTGGTTTATGCACCCAAAATAACATTACTTTCATACTCTTGTTCATTAAGCCAGCTTCATTGACTTATTAGCTAGGGGGCTTGTGTATCCTATGAGATTTATACACCTAAGATAAAATTGCTCTCGTATGTGATGCTTTTGGAGGGGGAAAAAAAAGAAGAATAAATGGCTTCATCCCACAAGTGTAATGTTTTTTGAGGCTTGGTTGGAAGGGTCTACGAAAGTACATTTTATTAGGTTTTTCGATTTTTTTATTCTTCCTATATGATCAACTTTGTTTCATTTTTATGTAAAGTTTTGATGAACAAGTTGTGGTGTGGTGTATTATTCCTTAGATGTATGGTCGGCTAATGTTTTGTCTCAGGCATAAGCTGGGGGCTGCTTCATTTGCATTCAGTTTTAGTGTGGTAGTGATGTTGATATAATCATTGATTAAGTAAGGCCCTTGTGGGTGTGACTTCAATATGCTATTGTTAATTCCTTCATCTCAACTGAGATTGGGGGTACAAGCCTGTGATAGTTAAGTCTTTGCAGAGGTAATTTGCTAATCCATTAATATCAACAAGATGAGGAAATTGTTTGCTTTTGTTCCTAGGATGGTGTTTTGATGGCTACGGAGCGGTCCTCTTTGTCTATATCAATAATGCTCGGAGTTTTTAGGCTCTGGTGTGCAAAGTTTTTTTTTCTTTTTCAGTGGTAGTCTTCAAGCAAATCTAGTACTAGAATTATTATTGTGCATGAATCATCCTTGGGGTTGATAAAAGTTCAAAATGTATTATGTTGTGATGATATATACAGATCCTTATGGTGTTTGTTGGGGGGTAGTCTTAAGTTGTTGGAGGGGGTATTTTTGTATTGGTTTTCTTTTTTGCTTCTTTATAATCTCTTATTCTCACTCGGTCTAGGTCTGGGTGATCTTCCCTTTAATTATCTAGAGAAAAAAAAAATTACTCTCATAGTTTCACTTATTAAGCCAATTTGTTGGCTTATGAGCTAAAGGCTTGTATTTCATATGGAGGGGAATCGATATGTCTCATGTAAAATACATATAGAACATTCTAGGCTGCTCTCATACTCTCGCTCATTAAGCCAACTTCATTGACTTATGAGCTAGGGGCTTGTGTGCTATAAGGAGAGATTGATCGATATGCCACATGTAAAATACTTAGAGAACATTCCAAGGTTGTTGTATTCCAACATCACAATTCTTAATGACCTCATGCAATCTTACGTTATGATCTTGCTCCTTATTGACAATAATGGCAAATAGTCATATAATTTGCTTATATAAATAGGAGGTTAGAAAGCACCTAATATGTTCACTTTCAAGCCTAAACTATTAACTATTACCATTACTTTATTCTCTTACTAACTTGAGTGTCGATGTGTCTTTTGTAAGTATACCCTTGATGGGTTTGTGGAGGCATTTTGAGGGCATTTCTCATGTTTACAATCATATTCTAATAGAGCCTAAGTCTACTTAGTAAGCCCATTTGAGCCCAAATTTAGGTGAAAATAGAAGTTATATTAAATAAATAAAATGACATATTTATATTATTTATAAGTTATAACTTTGAGTTCTCTCATTTCTTCTTTGTTATATTCCGATATTGAGAGGATTAAAAAAGGGAATTTGAGGCAGAAATTAAGGGAATAGTTTCTCTTAAATTTCTTTCCATTTTTATGTAAATATAAATTCTAAAATAAGATAATTGATTTTTTTTCCTTTTTTTTTCTAGTTGTCTCTATTATTTGTCATTCTAACATACTGTAAATATAAGAATTCAGTTGCAAATTATAAAATTATAGAAATTTATTTAAAAAGTCAATAAAATTATAAAAACCAACAGATTAATTTAACCAGAAAGTAATCTACTGTTATATGAGGACGTCTTGTAACTTAAAAAGAATCAAATTGAGGTTCCTCAGTTTCTTTAATGCGAGACATAACAGCAAATTTTTTTTGGTGAGGGCCGAGATATAACATCATTAATATTATACAATAATTGCATAGCTAATATTATACTATGCATATATATGGTCTTAGAACGTGCCAAATTATATTAAATATTAAAGCAATAAAATAATAACACATGGAAAAGCCAATATTTGTTTTAAAGAAATACATAACCACTAATGTTAGGTTGAAGAGACAGGGTGAAAATAAAGAGATGTGAAATAATCTGAATAAATACAGCAGAAAGCAAACGATAATCCTTTTAGCGCCAGGAAAAAAGCTGAATAATTGGAATTAACATACAATTTATATCTATAAATAAAAAAGTTTACAACAAATCAAAATTTAAGGAGAAACTTATTTTCTCTTGTTGATGATCCATTTAAATATGCTTATAAAAATAGAAAATACACAATTAGCTCATTTAATTATATTTAGAATAATTATAAATATAATATATATAATATTTTAAAAAAATTTAAAGCTATACTTTAAAAAGTGGCTATTGGTTTTTACATTATGCTAAGGCTGTGTGCCGGGAAAATTAAGGCAATTGATTATTACATCTCTTAATAGTTTGGCTAACTTTTCCAAATTATTAAATTTTGATATTCCCACCCGACCTTACCATGCTGATGGTTTATTGTTGTTGCCCATTTTATATAAGCCGCACAGTCTTGTGGTTGTAGCAGCAACCTACAACAGTTAAGAGAGAGAGAGAGAGAGAGAGAGAGAGAGAGAGAGAGAGAGAGAGGTCCTAAGACCTGAGCCATTGGGAGAGCAAAACCCCCCATTATAAAAGGCAAACCCAAGAGAGAGAATACAAGGCACCCACACAGAGAGAGAGACCTCCTAAAAACGCCAAAAAATAATTAAAAAAAAAAACATTCTCTCCCATTTCTTTCTTTTGCTCTCCCTTCATATCTTATTCTCTTGTCTTTTCTTTTTTTTCTTTTTTTCCCCCTTACTTGTCCTCTCACATTTTTTCCTTTGTTCACTCTGCTTCTGCTTTTGTCAATGTGGTGTTGTTCTGCTTCTCTTTTCGTTTGATTATAGAAGCAGAGCAGAGGATTTGACTTCTCGTACAATCAAGTGACAACGCAAAGGTTTCCGGTCTCTCAGGTCTTCAGGAGAAGCTGTCATTGTGGGTACATAGAGCCTACTTGGCTGCGTGAAAAAAGGCAAAAAAAGTTGTGTATTTTGAGATCTAGCAGTGTTTTCTTTCTTTCTCTCTCTCTCGCTCTCTCTAGCTTCCTTTGTGTGTGTCTGTGTGTCTCTACGTAGTGGGGTTTGAGCTAGAGTGACTGACATTCCAGCTCTTCCTCCATTGTTTTGCGTGACCCAGAAGAAAATAACATATACCATAAAGAAAAATATTCCTGCTTCTTTACCGAAGTTGCTTCCTTTAAACTGTTCTCGATCCAGTTGGGTTTTTGTCCTTAGCTTCTCATTCTTCCCCCTCCGTTTTCTCTTGTGTGTGTTTTCTTTGTGACATTCCAATTACACAGTAAAAAAAAAGCAGTGTTCAAATGGATAGGCTTTCTTCCACTACTGTTATCCCTGATGCGTTTCAAGGGGCCAAGGATGACATCACCACGCAGTTTGCATTGATTTGGAGCCAAATCAAGGCGCCATTGATCGTGCCGTTGCTGAGAATATCGGTGTTCTTCTGCTTGATCATGTCGGTGATGATGTTAATGGAGAGGGTTTACATGGGCATTGTCATTACCTTGGTGAAGTTGTTTGGTAGAAAGCCAGAGAAGCGTTACAAGTGGGAGCCAATGAAGGACGACGTGGAGTTGGGGAACGCTTCTTACCCAATGGTTCTCGTTCAAATCCCCATGTACAACGAAAGAGAGGTACTGTTTCAATCGCTTTCTTTTTTGGGTTGATCCAATTCACAGTTTGTTAAGTCAGCATTTTTTTGTCAAGCCTTGGTTTGGTTTTGAGTTACATGTTCTTGTAAATGCAGGTTTATCAGCTTTCAATTGGAGCTGCATGTGGACTTTCTTGGCCTTCAGATAGGATCATCGTCCAAGTTCTTGATGACTCCACTGATCTAGCAATCAAGGTAAAGCACTAAAACCCATGGCTTAAAATAATTTTGAATGGTTATGGTGTTATACGTTAATATGTTATATATCCTACGAACAAAGGCCGAATTGGAAGTACATTGATGATGTGATTTATTAAATTGGGCGCATTATTCTGAATCATTTGTGGGAACTGAAACAAAAATGCAGGAGTTGGTGCAGCTGGAATGCCAAAGATGGGCAAGCAAAGGGGTGAACATAAAGTATGAGGTGAGGGACAACAGGAATGGGTACAAAGCAGGGGCTCTCAAAGAAGGCATGAAGCGAAGCTACGTGAAGCAATGCGATTACGTTGCTATTTTCGACGCTGATTTTCAGCCAGAGCCAGATTTCTTGTGGCGCACCGTCCCATTCCTCGTTCACAATCCTGAACTCGCCCTCATTCAGGCTCGGTGGAAATTTGGTAACTTTCTTTATCTCTCTCTTTCAGCTTCCAACAACAACAACGACATCAACAACCCTTTTCTTAATTTAGATTTTGGGCTCTCTTAATGGCGGCTTTCTTCGGATTAATCTTGTGTCTTAGATTAGAGATAGTAAGTTCTAAAAACAGATCGTTGCTTTAAAAAACTGTCGGTGGGTCTTTTTGGTTTTGGAAATGTTCGAGTTTGGTTGGGGAGGGGTAGGTCCCACTTTGTGGTTCAACGACCGTGCAAACATCACACCCAAGCTAGCTAGCACCTTCAGCTTTCAAGGTTGCCTTAGATTTAAGCCACGTAATTCCGTCTTTTATCGTTCTTTTACTGCTTTGTTGTTGGTAGGCCCCAGTCCGTTATACTCCCCTCCAAAAATTATAATGCGAAAAATCAAGTTTTATTTTCTTTCCTTTTGATTTTGTTTTTTGGGGGGCACATTTCCTTTGTTTGGTTTCTTTTATCCCATGCTCTTTTAAAAAGTGAGAGTCGCAGATTGGTTAATCTCTTTATTATTTTGGTGTACAGTCTGTCATGAAAAGGCGTCAATGAACCGATAGATGATTATTAACCATGATATAATAATAATGGTTTTCATGTATATTTCCCTAGACTATGGTTCATTTATAGCAGGAATTGGGTTTGGTTGCGTCATTGTGTGGCCGAAAAGTCGGGTAAATACTGGACCGCTGCTGAATGCGGAAAAGTATAATTAAATTCGGAAGTAAAGGCCTGAGAATCCAATTAATGGATCATTGTGGTTACTTTGAAAAGTAGGTGTAAGATTAGTAAGTACCCGTGATTTTCAACATGGTCAAAATAAAAGTTGTTTCGACAAAGACATTAATTTAAGTTAGGGGCACAGGTGTATTTGTTTGTGATTTTTTATGGTTGAAATTTTTTTATTAGAAAAATTAGTTTTTATATATTTATATTTTTTTAAAAAATAATTAGATTCTTAAAAAAAATTATTTTTAATTTTTTATAAAAAACAAAAAAAATTAATTTTTTAAAAATAATTAATTTTTATTTTTTTAATTATATATAAATTTAAATTTTATAATCATTTTTTTCTAAAAATTGAAATAAATATACCCATACTCCTGAGTTTTAAGAGCTAGTATTTGAGATGCGTAGTTATTTACTTATTTAGTTATATGAGTATTATTCTTCTATATTCTTTTACAACACGCTATATATAAATTTTCATGAAATAATGATTACAAAAGCATGATTGAAACACAAGTTGCAAAACAACATGCACATAACTAAGAAAAGGAAATACTCCTATATATTTTTTTAATAAAAAAGGCTAACTTTTCATGAAATATATATTTTAGAAACATGTGCTCTCTCGGTGACTTTCAAGATGTGAAGGACTAAAGGGCCACACTTCACTAACCCAAAGAATTGTTTCGGACATGTGCATTACCAGAATTTTTCCTGCAGAATCCTTACCTTGTTCTAGCTAGGAAATTGTACATTTTGGGCGGGTCCAAAAGTAATTGTTGCTGGCTTCTGCATGTGTATTTCAAAGGGTATTTCCGTCAAATGGGAACATCACCGTTTGTGGTGTTATTGTGGTTGTTGATGTCATCATTATTCTTCTTTGTGGTTCTTCACCTTCTTTTTTTCCCCTTTAATACCCTCCTACTGCTGTCTCCGGCAGCTGCATGTGCAATTTTAATGGTGGACCTCATTTTCCAGTTACTGTGTATTTCTACTAACCGACAGCTGAATTTATTTCGAACTCTCGTCTTCCGCCAAATCTACATGATTACATGATGACATTGCAAATTTCATGCCAGCTATGTTGTTGACAAGGCATTGACATTTTTTTCTTTAATTTCTTTTTGTAATTTCAGTGAATGCCGATGAATGTTTGATGACCAGGATGCAAGAGATGTCACTGGATTACCATTTTACCGTGGAACAAGAAGTGGGGTCTTCCACTTATGCCTTCTTTGGTTTCAACGGTAATCTGATGCCAAATATTTTCACTTTAATTCTACGTTAAAAAAAAAAAAATCCAACTATATTCTGTCCATTTTCTCTGGAACATAGAAGATTTTATGTGCAATAGTGGAAGCTAGCTAGCTCATGGTTTCTCGTGGCATGAACATTTAGCCCATTTTTTTTTTCGTGCTCTTGTGATGATATAGGGACAGCGGGAGTTTGGAGAATTGCGGCGCTAAATGAGGCTGGTGGGTGGAAGGATAGGACCACAGTGGAAGATATGGACCTTGCTGTCAGAGCCAGTCTCAAAGGATGGAAATTCTTGTACTTGGCCAACTTGAAGGTTCGCTTTCTTCCCAACTCAGCTATTATAATTCAATCCAATTCGGAGTTCTCCAGACATTTACATGTTACCAAAATGTAGTACTAGTGAGAATTCTTTTCCATCCTTTCTTGTTTATACCATCTTTTAGTTATCACTGTACATAGTAACAAAGAAAGGGACCATCTCAGGTGGAAAGTAGTGACTCGTGAGGGAAGGAATGTTGATGTTCATTTCAATTTAATAATAAATGTCCTATATATATGTATGGTTTTGTTGACATGAGATATATATTTGACTAAAGGTTAAAAACGAGTTGCCAAGTACTTTCAAGGCCTACCGCTACCAACAGCATCGTTGGTCTTGTGGGCCAGCCAATCTTTTCAGGAAGATGGTTATGGAGATTGTGAGAAACAAGGTAACGGTTGCTTCCTTCAATTATCCGCAATGTACAGGACAAAATGCATTGGCTACTTATACTCCAAATTCCATGTGTATTATTGTCCATTGCAGAAAGTGTCAACGTGGAAGAAGATATATGTGATTTACAGCTTCTTCTTTGTTCGGAAGGTTATCGCCCACATCAACACGTTTGTGTTTTATTGCATTGTGTTACCTGCAACAGTTTTGGTGCCTGAGGTTGCGGTCCCAAAGTGGGGTGCTGTGTATATCCCTTCTGTCATCACCCTTCTAAACGCAGTTGGAACTCCAAGGTCTTGATTTCTCTTAAGCTTTCCTTTGTTCAATTTTCCTCTATAATCAACAAAAGACCAAAGTAGTGGTTAAAGACAGGGAACTTGTTTTACAAGTAAACCCATGTTGACTGACTGACTGTATTCCTTGTGTTTCCTATGTTTCAGGTCACTCCATTTACTTGTATTCTGGATTCTCTTTGAGAATGTCATGTCTCTTCATCGAACAAAGGCAACAATTATTGGTCTGCTAGAGGCTAGTCGTGTGAACGAATGGGTTGTCACTGAAAAACTTGGAGATGCTCTCAAGGGTAAAGCAGGAGGTAAAGCAGCATTCAAGAAGCCTCGATTCAGGATTGGAGACAGGTATAAATGGGGTATTCTTGTGCTCAGTTACTTAATACTAGGAACATTCACTGATTTTTAAATAATAAATGTTAGACAATACTATTGCATTGCTTACCTACATTTGTTGCCTTTGTCTCCAAATATCATTAGGATTCACTTGTTGGAACTTGGTGTGGGATTTTACCTCTTCTTCTGTGGCTGCTACGATGTTATGTTCGGGAAGAACCACTACTTCATCTACCTTTTCATCCAAGCATTTGCCTTCTTCATCACGGCATTTGGATATGTTGGCACCTTTGTTCCCAACTCCTAGAAGGATTTGGCTATTCTTCATTCAGCAATTTCAGTTTCTGTGCCTTCAATATCAACAACGGGGTGTAATATATTGTGTTTTCAGCATAGGTCTGGCAAATTACAGCATATTAGTATAAAGGAAAAGGGTGATCATTCTTTAAGTTTTTGCATAATTAGAGTCAGTGACTCTATAAGAGTTTTAAAATTCCTTGTGAATAGCAAAGGCATATAAGGAAGTTACGCGAGTTCTTCACCTGGTAAAAAAGTATACATACAGAAGATGAACGCAGCAAGCTACTGGCATCGACCCTATGGGGGGGGCAATAGCTATGATTGGATGGATTGTTTATAAGATTTTGTAGCTTTTTCTTTTATTTTTTTTAAACATTTTTCTTTTGCTTTTCTTTACATTGTATTTGTTTGAAGAAATAAGCAGCCCCAAGAAATGGGATAAAATACACAAATTTCAATATTGCATCTCCTTTCTCTGTGTCTCCTCTATGTTAGGCAAATTTTACAGAAATGGCTATATGCCTTTGGCAGTGCAGGACATAGATTCCCTAATAGAAACAACTAATTAGTTTATGTTAAACTAAGGAAAGTGAATAACTTAATTGGCTCGATTTATACGACGAAAGGACTCATGGGAGACTCAATGGCTGAAGATAGGATTAAAAGTTCTATCCGATCTTCTACCTTGGGTTCAGCAAGAAAACTAAGAAAATGGAAGTGAAATTACTAAGCAAGATTTCTAATTAAAGGTTCTTCCAATCTCCTTTTATTTGCATTTGCTAAAGCCTAACTGTAGAAGGCACTAGATAAGCATTGACTTTAGGAATAGAAACATAAATCATATAAAACCTTCCTGGCAATATAAAGATACAAATCAACAATGTAAGCTACTATTTGGTAACTACGAACAAACTCTCTGTGTGTCATTTAACACATGATGTTTAAATTATTTTGCGCTGGAACTTTCTTTATGTAATTATGAAGAGTGACAGGGTGAAAAATTCCTGATTATTTGACCCAAAAAAACAAAAAATGCTTCTGAGTTCTGATACCCATGTCAATAACAATACAAATATGTCAATAGCATCTCCCACCACGTGTTCTTTTTTTTTTTTTTTTTTCTCCCGGCCGATCAGTTAATGCACTCCACCAACCCTGTACTCCGAATCCGGTTCAGATCCTCATCGAACTGTTGAAAGCGAGACGTCATGTGAAAAAAAGATAAACGTGAAAGGTTCCTTTTCCTGGTCAATTCCTGTTAAAAAAGGGAAAGATGAGGTAGCTGAATTAGCAGCACTCCCAACAGAAAATCACCAGTGTCTCCTGGCAACGCTGAACCAACCTACACAGTGGCTGGGAGCAGTACAAACAATAGCAGTCCACAGGCATTGATAAATCACGTGGGATACGACAATTCCGGAACCCTTTAGCAACCCCCTCTCCAAGGAGATTAGACACAGTCTGATGCTAAGGCTAGACTTAGCTTGATAGCATTATCTTGTCTCCATGTTGTAATATATCTTAATCTCTCCTACCAAATATGAACCTACAATCATCATACAATACATTTGATGTCACACTTTTACATTTCCTTAACATATACAATTGGGCCAAAAGTACAGGATCCAATTAGGCAAAAAGGAGGGGGCCCATCAAGTATCAACCTGGATTGAGGCGGCCCAACCAGTAACTAGACAACAGTTAACAGAGCACCCAACAGGTTTTTGAATTTAACGAACAAACCTCTCACGCAACCCACCAGCGAGGAAATGGGATTGGGAAAGCGCGCTGCTCTTCAGCTTCGTCTTCTTCCCAACTCCCACCTCAACAATTCCATTTCTGTCCCTCGCTCTCTTTCCTTCTCCTCCCAATCGTACGCACTTTCCGCAGCCGGTGATCCCCAACGTGAGAAAAAGCTTCAAAAAATTCAAAAGTTTCACTCTTTTCTAGAGAATGGTCGCACGATCACCGCGAGAAGGTTCCTCAAATCCCTTGTTCTCTCCAAAGCCCCATTCTCTTCACCCTCCGAGCTCCACTCCTTCGTATCCAAACCCCTCTTTTCGGACACCCTCTTATGGACTTGCTCCGTTCCCAAATTGCTCAACGAAGCCACCGAGTTGTACTATTCGATGAGGAAAGACGGTTTTGCCCCTTCCACCGGCTCCGTCAACCGTTTGCTCCAAACCCTGGTGGCTTCCAAACAGTTCGTGAAAGTTCTGAATCTGTTCTCGGACTTCGTGGGGTCCGGTGTTCGACCTGATACTGTGTCGTACGAGAAAGCTGTTTTTGCGTCGGTGATGCTGAGGGACCTTAAGAAGTGTTTTGAGCTGATGGGTTCCATGGGGAAGGAAGGGGTGAGGCCCTCTGTTTTTGTGTATAATTTGGTCATTGGGGGCTTGTGCAAAGTGAGGAAGATCGGGGACGCTCGGAAGATGTTTGATGAAATGGTTGAGAGAAACCTGGTTCCAAATACGGTTAGTTATAACACGCTGATTGATGCGTACTTTAAGGTGGGTGAATTAGAGGAAGCTTTTAGCTTGAGGGAGAGGATGAAGACCCAGAATGTGGAGCCTAGTCTTATCACCTACAATGCCTTGTTGAGTGGTCTCTGTGGTTCTGGGAGGTTGGAAGATGCGAGGAAGGTGTTGCTAGAGATGGAGGCTGGTGGGTTTTTGCCTGGTGGGTTTTCGCGTGTTATATTTGATGATGATCATTCGATGTGTGCAAATGATGATGGTTCGTTGCATGAAAAATTGTTTGGTAAAGGAGAATTTGAAAGGATCGACGAGCATACTTATTGTATTTTGTTGAATGGACTATGCAGGGTAGGGAGGGTTGAA
Organism: Pterocarpus santalinus; assembly: GCA_031439595.1. NCBI lineage: Eukaryota > Viridiplantae > Streptophyta > Magnoliopsida > Fabales > Fabaceae > Pterocarpus > Pterocarpus santalinus. Next base: position 70,723,044 of record CM062532.1, read on the forward strand.
AAGGCCAAGGAGGTTTTGGCCAAACTGGTGGATAAAGGGGTCGTTCCTAGCAAGATATCATATAACATATTAGTGAATGCATATTGCCAAGAGGGTGACATGAAGAAAGCTATACTGACAGCTGAACAAATGGAAGAACGAGGGGTGAAGGCTAGTTGTGTCACTTTCAACACCCTGATTAACACGCTCTGCGATACTAAGGAGGTGGACCAGGCAGAGAGATGGGTGAAGAAAATGACAGAGAAGGGTGTTTCCCCCACTGTGGAAACTTATAATTCTTTGATTAAGGGTTATGGCCGGATGTGCAATTTTGTCAGGTGTTTTGAGATTCTTGAGGAGATGGAGAAGATTGGGATAAAGCCTAATGTCATAAGCTATGGTTCTCTAATAAATTGTCTATGCAAAGATCGTAAGCTACTTGATGCTGAGATTGTCCTTGCAGATATGGCAGGTCGTGGGGTTTTGCCAAATGCAGAAATATACAATATGATTATTGAAGCTAGTTGCTCGTTGAGTAAATTGAAAGATGCCTACAGATTTTTTGATCAAATGGTAAAAATTGGAATAGATCCAACTCTTGTGACATACAATACACTGATAAATGGACTCGGAAGAAATGGAAGGGCAAGAGAAGCTGAGGATCTGTTTCTCCAAATGACTAGCAAGGGATATAATCCAGATGTGATCACATACAATTCCCTGATCTCAGGATATGCCCAGGCAGGAAACACCCAGAAATGCATGGAATTGTATGAGAATATGAAGGCACTAGGCATAAAACCTACTATTGGGACCTTCCATCCTTTGATCAATGCATGCAGGAAGGAAGGTGTGATAACAGTAGAGAGAATATTTCAGGAAATGTTACAAATGGACTTGCTTCCCGATCGTGTCGTATATAATGAAATGATATATAGTTATGCTGAAGATGGAACTGTTCTGAAGGCAATGTCCTTGCACCAACAGATGGTTGATCAGGGAGTTGCTTGTGACAAAGTTACTTACAACTGCTTGATCCTAGGATGCCTCAGAGATAGAAGGGTTTCAGAAGTAAAGCATCTTGTTGATAATATGAAGGCTAAAGGACTGATTCCAAAGATTGATACATATAACATTCTTGTTAAGGGACATTGTGACTTGAAAGATTTCAATGGCGCCTATTTTTGGTATAGGGAAATGTATGATAGGGGCTTGCTTTTAAATGCCCGCATCTGCTATCAGCTGATAATTGGACTTAGAGAGGAGGGAATGCTGCGAGAGGCTCAAATTTTATCCTCAGAAGTAAGTAGTAGAGGACTGAACCACTAGAACACTGACCAGGGAAACCTTTGCCTGAATGCTCACTGAATATGATTGGAAAAGAGAGACAATAAGATAATATCAAAGGACATGTAGTGTCCGTATGTTGTATATCCTGAATCAATCATTACCTTCGCTGACATTACATTTTGAAATTGGCTTGTTAACACCGGAAGGAAGACGAGGTCAGATATCCTGCGAAGAGAAGTTCAGTACACACAAGTTCATAATGGTAAGCCTACTCGCAATCCTAATTGTTTATTCAATATTCTCTTTAGTTTATAGTTGTCTGTTTATACTTCAGATTTTTTTTTAAACTCTCTAATTGTTTACGCATATTATAATTATGCACTAATTATAGAAACATACCCTATGCTTGACATTGCTTTTTTATAATCAGCTTTTACTAGTTATATGAGTCAAAATTATATTCAAGTGTTAAGTAAACCCAAACAGAAACTCCCTGCTTTGCAACTTCGAGATTTTAATGGAGCCTTTTTTTTTTTTTTTTTGGTGGGGTGCAGGGAATGGTTTGAGAGAGGTTTCTGCCATATGCTGAGAAGGGAAGGCTACAAAATTCTCAAAATGTAAATTGAAGGTGATCGAAAAGAAAGTCTGAGCCGGTGGACATTTTTAGTCGTGATTTATTGCTGATATTTATGTGGGAGACGAGCTTATTAAAGTTGGAAAGGCAAGTTAAATAGTCAATTTTGACGTTAGGATTTGGAAGGAATTTCTGCTTCTGATAATATCAACTTCAAAGAAATATCGTAGGTCTTCATTCCTATGTGGTCTTTTTCACTAAATTAAGGATCTTGCATCTCCTAGCTGGATGTCATTGTTGATGGTGGTTTGTGAGGCTGAAATTCTACCTTTATTTGCAAAAAGGAACAAATGTTAATAAATCTTCGGCACACAGACACAGGCATGGTGTCGCAATCTTACCCGAATATGACAAGGAGGCTGAAAGTTCAGCAAGAATAAATCCAAACTTGTGTTTCACATACCCATCCTTTTGCATAGTGATGTGACATACAATTTTGTAGTGGTTATTATAGTAACTTTACAACTATGGGTGATATATTCGACCTGATCAACAAATTTAGCACTAAAGCTACCAGGATTTGAAAAAGGAACCAGTGTTAATAAATCTAAGGCACGCAGACACTGGCATGGAGTCACAATCTCGCCCGAATATAACAAGCTTGTAAGAACATGGCTGAAATTTCAGCGAGAAAGAGAGAATAATGCCAAACGTATTTATTATCTGACATACCCCTTTTGCATATTAACATCAGAAGTAGGAGTGATATTTGTGAGCGGTTTAGCATAAATTGTGAGCGGTTTAGCATAAAAGTTTGGTATACCTGACTCGTTTAGAAAGGCTAATCATGTCAAAGTTGGGTTTCAATTTCGATGAGGGTGTGGTAAAATCGACGAAGAGACTAAAATTTTTGGATACAATTTCTGTAGATCCTTGGTCGGTAGGTGTAATATATATTTGAGTAAGATAACCTTACCTCTCCAGTAAAATTTCAATTCTTACATTGACATTATTCTGTTCTCAATCAATCTACATAAATTAGTATATAGTTTCAAATAAATAATAATAACTTTTACGATCACCTAATTATTTGTTGGACGTTATTACGTTACATTATAATTAAGCATAATCTATGATGTAAAATCAATGGATCTGTATTTTATGATAAGTATTTACATAGCGTAATAAATTTATAAGAACACAACGTAGAAAAGAATAATTCCAAAATAGAGTTATTTTTTTGTCATAAAGATATTTTCATATGGTTAGAAGTCGATAAATGTTCCTACACAAACCACTAGACTACAGTATCATTTGATTTTTATGTTCTACCATACGTAATGTATTTTAAATTTAAAGCATCTTTGAAGTAAACAAGCATCTCATTATAGCAATACGTCCCAAGTTTTCCATATTGTTATCTCAATTTTCAACTTAAAGAAGCTTCGTCTACATTACTCGTCTTCTTTATGTTTCCAAATTATTGAGAAGAGAAACTACGCTACCGTCACACTTTGAGTGCTGATATGAATACTGCATGTCTTTCACAGAAAAGATAAACAAAGGGAGGAAAAACTAAGAAGGAAAGATTACCATGTATCTCAAAGATCATCATCAGTGTCACTGTGGAGTAAGTACTAACCGCTTTAGAAGAAACTACCAAGCTCAACGATGTCCATAAAATTGGCAATTTATACTTTTAAAAGCTCATCCCCGAGTCAACTAATCGGTTGCAGCTTTACAAGCTCCAATATAATTAACCTTTGTTTATTCTATTTTGGCATGAGAATTAACATCTGTTTGAAGTATTATAATGACAAAAAATTTCTTAGATGCATTCCGAACAAGAAAAAAATGATACTCTATATCATTTAAGACTCTAGCACATTCGAAATTAGAAAGTGCGCTACAATTGTATTAAAGTAGAAACTTACAAAACAGATGTATTAAGATGCAGAGGATGTATAACACTATTTTTTTTTTTCTCGTTTCTTTTTACCAACCTTTTTTTTTTTTTTTTTTTGGGTGAAAGCATGTGTGAATGTCTCTAATAATGACTCTGCCTTGCTTCATTATGAGTTTATGACAAATTGCTAGTTCTAGTTTTTATGACAGATTTCTAGTTCTAATTTTCTTTCTTATTAACGAACTTGCTCAAGATGCCACCTCACAAGACTACGGGTAAGCCGGCGGCCCTGGAGGTATTTCAGACGATGAAATCGATGGACTTGCTTGCTCAGAAAAGGAGGATCAAGGAAATTGAAGTTAAAGAGAATTGTAGGGTAGCACAGTGCACAGGCCGCTAAACAGTTACGATGGGAGAAGCTCATAAGCACAAAATCTTAGCTATATACATCCTAAAAACTAGCAAAGATTATCCTATACCGATGTTTCATGTGACATATAAATAATTAGAGAAGAATAGCCCGGAGACCAATACATAAGAAGTATAATTACGTTGTGTCCACCGGTGACTACACGAACTAACGTTTTAATCACAAAAAGCGCTATCTCATCAGCCACTCAGCAATGTACTTAGAGGGACACCGCCAAAGATTATAAACCACTCGAAATTTGGTAATTAACAAACAAACCACCACAAAACCCAACAATTTACTCGTGTTTTTCACCAGAGCAAGATATTAATTATTATTGCTAAAGATTAACAACCTTTTTTGGGTCCATTCACATTATTAACAAAGTAAAGTCTTCATCCTAAGTAAGGGGAAGAAAGAGGAGCAACTCACATTAGGGAGGAAAATGAAAATCCTCAGAAACAGCAAAGAACTAGAACCCTCACCATCACCATCATCGACACGAGAATTACAAAATTCAAAGCGCTTTGAGCAAATCATCAGCACCGCTGAAAGTGAAGGCACCACCTTCCTCCAAATTGAAGACCTTGACAACACCATCCTCAGCCAAGAGGGCGTACCTCCTGGACCTAACCCCAAGCCCAACGGGCTTGTCGCTCAGATCCAGCTCGCACCCAATGGCCTTCGTGAAGGTTCCGTTGCCGTCCGACAACAACAGAACCTCGTCGTCGACGTTGAGGTCCTTCTTCCACGCCCTCATCACGAAGGCGTCGTTGACCGAGATGCACGCAATGGTGTCCACGCCTCTCGCCTTCAGCTCCCCCGACTTCTCCACGAAACCGGGAACGTGCTTCTGCGAGCAAGTAGGCGTGAAGGCTCCCGGGACGGCGAAGAGAATGGCCTTTTTGCCCTTGGTGAGCTCGGAGACGGTGGTGGTCTTGACCTCGCCAGCGTCGTCGAGGTAGGAGAAGGTGGCCTCGGGGAGCTTGTCGCCGACGCCGATGGTGGCGGAGATGGTGGCGGATTTGGTGGCGTAGGAGGAAGAGGAGAGTTTGAGGGGTTTAGGGTAGTGGCGGTGGTTGTTGAGTTTGAGGGAGAGAGGGGAGAGGGAGAGTTTGGAAGCGAGGGATTTGGGTGGGAAGAGGGAGGCGGTAGCAGTGGAAGACAGGGAGTGGGTGGCGGATGAGGAGAGGAGCCTGGAGAAGGTGGTGAGAGATGCGGCCATGGCGATTTGGAGGGAGGAAGGAGCAACGTGGGACTGAAAATCCGAGAATATTGAGTAGTGTGAGTGTGTGCGTGCGTGTGTGTGTGTGTGTGTGTGTGTGAATGGTAGCTCCGGAAGAAGGTGAATGAATGAATGGCTATGGTGAGTTTCGGTTTGGTTGGTGTCGTTGGCCCTTTTCAGTTTGGGTTTTGAGGCTTTGAGAGAGAAATAGATAATGAAGGTGATGGGAGAGGGCTATGGCGTAAGCCCAAACTAGGCTACATTACATAGCTCCTTTATCTTTTGCCACCTCTGTTCTTTTTGTATTTATTTAAAAAAAAAAAAAAAATGGGAGCAGCCTCTGGTTTTCGTTCAATGACTATTGGTGCATTTCGATGTGTGCATCCGAGGAGAGAAATTTTTTTAAAAAAATATTTTTTGTGTTATTTATTTATTTTTTAAAAATAAAATAAAAAATAATTAATATTTTTATTTTTTTAAAATAAATAAAAAATTACTTCTTTCAAAAACAAAAATAATAAAAAATAGATAAATTAATCTCAAATTTTGAATTTATTATTTTTTATATTTTTTTTTCAAATACTCCTCCCTATTTATTAAATTATAACTTTATATTAAAGATATTTTTAAATTTATTACATTTAAATAATTTGACAACTTCTAATTCTGATAAAAAATATTTTTATAATTATATCTAAATATAAAATAATTTTTTATTTTTACTTTTATTTCTGTTTTTAAAAAGATATTTCTCTCAAAATCTTAATCAAACAAATCTAATATAAACAATAACAATAACAATAAAAATAAAAATAATAATTTTTTATCAATATTTTATCATACCGAAAAAAAAAATCTTGTCACCTCCCCCTCTCATTGGACATTTGGTTTGATCAATTTATGTTAATGAATAATACAATATATAATGCATTCTCGGACTTTAGAAGTTTATATCACTTTGTCACGTCTAAATTTCACCATTAATCAGAAAAATAGAATCTAAACAAAAACACATGAATGACACTTACCAACAATAATTCAATAAAGATTTACACATTAATTTATCATGTAAAATTTGCACTCATCCTCTCTTTCTTTCTCCAATTTCGGGCTTCTTTTATTGGGGAGAGTACACGCGTTGGACTGACCTCCTCCTTCTCCCATGGTAGCATCCTCTCCTTTTTGTAGTTTTTTTATTTTTTTAAATAGATTACTTATGCCTTTTAGATTTTGAGTTGTGTTGTTTAAACTACATTTTTCTGCTACCGATTTTGAGTGTTTTCTTGTTAATTTTTTTTTCTGGTTGTTTTTTGTAATAATTTTCATCTAGTCGTGTTATATGTAAAGAAGAAGAGTTGTCAATCTTGTTTAAGAAAATGGATAAGATAATGTCTAAAATTAAACATCTTTGCTGTTAATCTTTAAAATATTCAATCATTAATAATCTTTAAATATATAAGCAAAATTACAAATTAATAATTGATTAATTTAAAGAAAAACAAAATTTATTTTTTATAATTTAATATAATTATAATTTATAAGCATCGTTATGGTTTATTTATAATCTTTTTCATAAAAATGTAATTTATCCGCGGATTAAAATGATACATTTCAAAGCAAAAGGAAAAATGACAAAATAGGTGAGCTTGTGAGTAGCCGTTGACGTTTTTTTATCATCAATCCTCGTGGCTGTCGTCGAGGAACCAGGACTGGCGAAGATTCTCAAGCATATCGGGAGCATCCGGCCCTTTTTTGTTTCTTCATTTTTTTTCTTGGCAATGATATAAAGCTTCTATTTTTTTATTTCTGTATTTTGGTCTTTTTGTTCCTTCTTACGGACGGGAGCATCCAAACAAACTTCTTCTATTTTGTGGTACACACTCCACAGACCGGTGGGCTATGAACCAGGTGCGTGTTAATAGTGAAGTCTAATTTGATTCACCTTATTTGAACGGTGCAGTTTAATTTGATTCACCCTATCTTATGGCACTTCTCATATTCCATCTTTTTAAACCATTAGATTAAGTTAATAAAAATTCAATGGTTGAAATAAAATGCATATGTTTATAGACCCTTATTGACATAGAGCATGTAATCCACCACCTTCACCATGGAGCTTAGTCCCCTTCGTCCCTCACAACTGCAATGCGCCGTTGCACACCATCAACAACAACCTGCAACTTCGCTTTCCTCTGCTAGTTCGGAAGAAAATCACAACAACAACTCAAGGAAAAAAATTCAAAGAATCAACAACGGCCCATTTTTCCTGCAATCTATGTCTTATGGCATCACTTTAGCAAATGTGGATCTCCATGAAATCGTCCCACCTCCCTTCCCATGCTTTCCAATTACCACTTTCTACTTTCTACTTTCTACTTTCCACTTGGAATACTAACTCCCATTTTATCACCGGCTTCCATTTTTCTTTCTATGCTCCATTGTAGAGTCATTTTATCTCCAATGATTTTCCACTTACTTTCGATTCTTTTTCTTTCTTTCACATGGAATGGAATAGATTTTTTATGCTGCGTATTTACTGTCATTTTTGTAGGACTAGGAGGAAAGTCATCATGGCTATGGAGCTTCTTCGAATCGAACCCCCAGAACTCAGATTTGTTATGCAGCGACATGTTGCAGTTGTGAGCGATAAGGGGATGAAGCTCCATGGCAAGGGTGGCGGATTACACGCTCTATATTAATAAGGGTCTATGTGCATATATATTTTATTTCAACCATTGGATTTTTATTAACTAGATCTAATGATTTAAAAAAATGGAGCATGAGAAGTGCCACAAAATAGGGTGGATCAAATTAGACATCACCCGTGTTAATATGGTCGAACTTATGTTTGGGACTTTGTGGTGGTCCAACCATATATTTATTAAAATGACTCCGCGTATCCTGCAAAGTATTGCAAAGTATTTGCAATTGTGGGCCTTATGTAATAGATTTGCAAACAAGGTACCATTTTCTAACTCCAGCCATGAGTTTCTGGCAAAAGTCTTTATTTTCATTATTTTCTTTCATATTCTTCAAAAATAAAATCCATCCTCTTCCATCCATTCGACGATGCATTGCTGCAAATGAAGATGATTTTTTTATTCTTTATTAAGAATGATACAACACCTTTTCCAATTATATTCTTTTATCACAAAAGTAACTCCTAATGTTCATGACGGTGAGGAGCTATGCGCGATCTTTATCAAACCAATAAGGATGTAGATGGGGTTGCAATACGAGAATCAACCTTCAAACAAAAGAAATGTCCGTCATATTTCAATTCCAAAATGTTAAAATAGATACACAAAAATTAAATGAATAGAATGGATTATGCTAGTGCAGGGTTTAGTCACTGCATCAGATCAAAACTAATTTTTGTTGAAACAGATTGCGAAAGAGAGATGGTGGAAGGAGGGGTGGCTTGGTTGGGGGGGGGCGAACAAAGGAAGAGATCCACCTTCGAAAAAAATTTTTAATTTAGGGGTTTTGTTATCACTTGCCAATAATGGTGGTGGTGCTAGCACCAATGGAGGGCAGTGGTGGTTTATCCATTGCAAAATTAACATTAATTATATGCCGAAATTCAAAAACTTAATAACCACAGCAGATGTAAATTAAATACATGGCAAATAATCTGAAAACCACTTCATTTAAAGAATGAAATCCTTACACAAGAGTTGGGGGAAGGGGGTGAAGTGAAGAAACCAACTCTTCAAATCTAACACATATAAATCAAATGAACATTAAATTGTTCAACTACTTACATTCCATTCTTTTGGTGCTTCACTCCTAATTGATTATTCATCCCCTTCTTCACTCCTCGTTCAATGTCTCAATTCCATTTGGGGATAAGGGTTTCTCATACAACCCCAACTCAATTTCTGGTCTACCTAATCTTTTTTCAACGTTACTTCATATGTGTTATTAACGACCTATTCCGATGACCAACCTACCAAAGTAATTTTCCGTGAACCATGGCATTGCTACCCATCGCCATTGAATGTAACATTGCTTTGCTTGAACATAAACGGGAAGGACTCATCTACAAAAACTAGACACTTATTGGACTAAATAATGAATTTTAAAGGATAAGGAGCGACTTAAATACCAACCATTCAATTTTAATATAACTTATTTTAACAATTGAAAGGGTCGGACCATTACCATGGAATGGTCCAAAACATATGCTAGACTATTTTATCCTGCACTTATGAACCATAGTTGTCACAGTGCTAGCTTTACCATACATGAAAAGAAGACCCCCAAAACAAAAAGATTGTACATGAAAATACATGAATCTAGGCCATTGTAGGTCTTTGTTTAGCAACCCACGAAACTAGAGAAAACTACTCTATTTTTTTTTCTTCTAAAAAATAACTATATTTTTTATTTATTTACTGTATAAATTACTTATTTTTAAAAGATTAATTTTGATACATAATCAATGCAAAAGAGTTTTATATTATTATTAAATTATATATTACCATATTAATAAATATGATTGACTCTCATATTTACTATTTTAAAAGTCTCCCATATAATGACATATGATTAAATGATAGTAAATTTTTTGTTATACTAACAATGTATTAAAATTAAATTTTATTTGTAATTTGATCATATTATTTATTGTATAATAATTTGAATGGACAGTGCTTTTGTAGCAACGTAGAATGGGAACAATATTAAAACTGATTTTATATATAGCAATTAAATCAAAATAATATTTTGTATGGACTATAATGAAAATTAGTATGATGTATAGGATTCAAACTATATTTCAGATGTAATTCAGTTATATGAATACAGATTTAAGTAAATTGCTATTTATCAAAAATAAAGAAGGTATATTGCTATTTGCTTGTTTAGTTGTTTTATTTCTTTTCCATAAATGTGATTGTTTTTATTCGCCAAGCTTTGTGTATCTCTAAAGTTTTACTTCCAAATTCATAAATCTATAAATAACTTTTTTATAAAGTTTATTATTTTTCTGTGACCATTATATACAAGTAGTCGATTTGTAAACTTAGGTCATTCATATAAAAGAATAAAGAATGATTAAAATAAAATAATCATTTGTGTCATTTGCAGTACCGGATTTTCTACACAAAGTCAGAAGCGACTGAAGCCTTAAAGTGACGCCATATGTTTGTAATGTGTGACAAATCATTGATCAAATTTTAGTAGTTAATTTGTGGTGACGATTACTTGATCTTTGATCAAAGTTTAATTGCCCAGCAAAAGCCGAAAGGAAGTGGTTGTATGTGAATGTTCTCTCAATCATGTTTGGTGAACAAGTTAAAAGTAATAGACCTAAAAAGACATTTACGTAGTATTTGTTTGGAAGAGGTGAAATGGAGAAAAAAGAAAATGAGAGGAGAGAAAAGAATGTGATTTTATATATAAGAAAAAATGGGCAGAAGGGATGAAATTCCACATGGATATTTGTTTTCTTTCTAAGAAATTGCCAATTATTCCCGTTATTTGGAGATCTTTTGTAGGAATTGCTCTATTTGGGACTTCAAGTTTAGAGGTTTTTCCCCCCTCTTATGGGGATGCGAATAGGAGTAAAAATTTTTCTACAGCATATGCAGAAACAAGGGTGAGAATCACTCTTCTTAATTTTATATGCAATTAAGTATATTAATACACCTTTAATATAATGCATATTATTGTTTTTTTTGACAGAAAATAATATAATAATATTACTATAATTATTATAAATATAAAGATGCCAATTGTAATATTTTTTATATTATTTTATTATAGAGATGTCAATTTTATTATATTGCTATAAAGATCACGAAAGAGGCTGGTGCCACAGTGGTTAATATCCCGCCTCTGGGAAGCCGCACGGATGAAGGACGCTACTTTGGGTCATTGGGGCAGAGGCCCAAACCCCTCCCCCAAACTAAAAACCCTCCTCTCCTTGGTAAAAAAGCTCTCCTTGGTAAAAAAAAAAAAAAAAAAATCGTACAAAGTTTATATTTTAACTGTTATAATTTTTTTTTATGTTTACAATTTATTTTATTTGATTTGAGATTCCTCCGAAAAACTGCGAGAAGTTAGAGAACAGGAAGAGGAAAAGATATATTTCTGAGATGGGGATCGAAGATGAGAATAGAGAGCAAATGGAGTGAATGACAATTGGCCATGACTATTACTACTAATTTGTCAAATCCAATCAAACAAAAATTAATATTATAGAAGTAGATTACATTTAAAATAAAAGTATATTCTTAATTTTGTATTATGATTCCTCTGGAAAATCAATCCAAACGATTTTATACGCCAACAAACTCCCATATAAAACAACACTGATCCTTTAGAATACAATTAATTTCCCTAAAGTAAACAATTTGAAATCAAAGAGGCATGTGTGATGACGGAGAAACGCACGCTGCATTGTTTGTCAGAGGAATCCATCACCTACTCTGACTCTCCTTAAGAACGAGCTCTTTTTTGTTTTATTTTTCAAGTGCCACTGATTTGTATGTGATATCTTATTATTTGTCGAAGTCATGTTTTTTTAGGTTGGTTTATTATATTCATATAAACCATTCAGTCTATTATTCTTTAATTGTTCTAAGTGATTCTACAATTGTTATTTTTAAGCGAGGCCTTAAATTCAAGTTTTGTATATAAAAAAAATTAATATTAAAAGAGTTTTATTCCATAATAAAGTAATTTAGTTCAAACCATATTAGTTGGGTCTAGTGAACTTTAGATATAGTGATTTAGATCAAAAACAAGATAAACCATTCCATCTATATTGAATTATAAAATAGAATTTAATTTTGAGTCAATGTTAAAGTTTTTTCTCAAAAAAAAAAAATAAAATTCAACAGTCATTCAATATACATTACAAAATGTATTTGGTTCTTATAATTATTATTTACAAAAAATCACATATATATATTGGCAATTGATTAGATAACAATATAATATTCTTTAAACTGATAATATATCAAAAATTAATCTCTTATAAAATATTGTAATTTGTGAATTTTACGTATGCTATATGAACTACTTTTGTAGTTTTAAAGTAAAAAAAATTATGTTTGGAAAAGATTATTTTTAAAATATAATATTTTCTTAAATTTTTCAATTATAATTTATTTTAAAAACAGTATAAATTAATCTAGAATACCAAAATTAATCTCATAAAATTTGTATTTAATAGCAAGTATGTATTTAATACAAATTATTATCAAAAGCTTTAAGAAAATGGTATATTTTAAAAATAATATTTTTTCCTAAACATATTTGTCACTTTAAATATATCAAATACAATTTTTTATGAAATTAATTTTAATATATTATTGGTGTAAAATATTGGGACTGTTAACTAATTAATCATGTTTTATATTTCATAAATATCTTACGGTAGTTATGATAAGAGTAAAATAGTTTCAATGACATAATTAAATATAATTAAATTACTATATAAAAAAAATACTAATAAAGTGAAAATTAAATCCATTTTTTTTTTATTACGAAAGGTTACTAACACCAAGAGTCAGGCCAAAGTACCTGTTTAATTTTATTGAGACGTCATCCTTTGGTTGCAAGTTGCAGCGGTCTTGGAGGCTAGAGAAGTCCCACTGTTCAATTCAGTTGTTGTTAATGAAAGAATTGTGTTAATATCTTATATTTAGACATTGTCTATGATTCGTATATTAATACGAGAATAAATAAATATCAAACCATAACTTATATTAAGAATTTAATTTAAATGCATTTACTGTCAGCCAATAGAAATAATAGAAAATATCAACTCATATAAATAACTACCTGAGGGATCCACCATGAGTTCTCATTTTTCCCTATTTCTATTGGTTAACAGTGTAAAATTATTTTACACTGGAAGTGCATACCAATTAAACTCTTAAGTTAAAATAAAGAATTTAATTTAAATATACTGACAGTGTAAAACAGTTTTACACGATCAGCCAATAGAAATAGTATACAGTGTTAATTCATACAAATAGCCACCCATTACAATGAGGGGTCCATCATAATTTCTCACTTTCCAGTATTTCTATTAATTGACAATGTAAAACTGTTTTATACTATATATGCATAGCAATTAAAGTCTAAAATAAATATATTATGCACTTATATAACAGAAATACTATATTTAATGTTTAATTTTAAGATACAAATAATGTGAATGTTTTCGTGAGCACCATAACAGCCTCATATTCGTGGTTGCAGGCTGCCGAATATATAATTCTCAAATCAACTTTTTCCCCAATATTTTTTGCCAGATCCGAACCCTTGGAATGGTAATATATTGTAAAAAACAAACCAGTATATTATCGAAATGGTGACCTCATGTTATATTATGAAACTTCAAAGATAAGATTGACAATATTCCAATATTCGTATTCCATCAAATATCTTCATCGTGTGAGCTACTTTTTTCTGCAAAAAAATAAAACTACCTTTATTGTAAGGTATGATAGAGTTATGAAATAAACAGGGACCATATTCGATTGGACTACATTGGCCAGCATCATTTTAGAATCATCCATCATCAGACTCCGACTTAATTTTTATAATAAACACCTAGTGCATCAATTAATTAAGAAAAAAGGTTTGCTTATTGCCAAAATCTTCTCCCAAACGGTTTCATTTTCTTTTCCTTCGTACGCGAGGTTAAAAATTTAAAAAATGAGAACTTACACGGGAAAAATTGAGAAAAACATTTATTTTCAAAACTTTATAATGGTCGCCTGCTTTTAGCACATTGTTGGTTTATAAACAAAATTCAATTTCAACTTTATTTTAACGCATGGCCGCCTTCAATATTCCAATGTGTAATGTTTGACTAGGGCTGTCGGGGAATAGGACTGGTGTGGTGGCGCATGCATCCACCAAACCATCCAACCACCGACATTGAGTACTAGTGTTCTGCTGTTCTACATGTTGGCTACTGCTGCTCACTTTTCTTGGGCATAAAGTAACTTGTGGAGGAAAAGGGGAAAAAACATCTCATGACTATAATGGAAAAATCACCAATTTAAATAACTAAATTGATTTTCAGGACTCCTTAGATTAGTTTCAAGAAAATAATAAAAAAAGTCCACATACATAACATCAAATTCCTAATTTATCATGCCATGAAGCATCCAAATGAAAAACTAGTTGTCACATGAAATGTTTTTAAAAAGGAATATATAAAAAAATAAAAATATTATCCGGCTCGAACCAAATTAGTCAAACTCTAATGGATTTTTCAAATACTGGTAGTTCATATTAAAAAAAATAAACACATTAACCTTTTTTCGATAGGTAACAAAAGCTACAACCCACCAAACCAGTGGGGAGCACAAAGTCGATAACAGAATAGTAACAAACACCATAAACAAATAGGATAAACATATCTAGAAAATAAAGACATTACAAGGCAATAATCTCTAGCATCAGTCAATACATAGGCAAAATGAAATCACCACATCATATAGGGAACTTCATAATCACCAAGGCCAAGAAACCAAGCCAATGAAGTAGCAAGAGATCCATAGATGTAATTAGAATCATCAATCAATGACATCAGTTAGAAAAAGCAGCAAGATGCCGAATGCAGAATAGGGCAACAAGCACGACCAAGAGCACTTGATATGAATCTAAAAATCATTAAACAACAGGATAAGATAACACCCGGGTTTTGAAAAATAAAAAATTATCCTATTAAGGAGTATGGGTTAAGTGGAGTTATTTTCATTCAGTTTTGTATTTTAATAATTAAGCATTCTTCAATATGAAGTTGAATTTTTTTTTTACGTACAAATAATTTTGCCAATCAAGCGCATATATATACATCTATTAAGTGATACTCCCTTCGTTTCAATTTATTTGTCAAATTTTAATATTTGAGGGTTTTAGAATATCTATCAATTTCTAATATCAAGATAGTATTAATTTTATTTTTTTAATTATATCCTTAATTTAATTGTCACCTACTATTATTGTAATTAAAGTTGAGAAATGTGTTAGACCAATCCACTATCATATTAGAATGGAGTTTGCTCAAGTGTTGTTGGACATTCTGGAAGGAGATTCAAATCAGGTAAATGAGACATGATAAATATGGAGAATTACAAAGGGCAAGTGAAATGAGTAAATTTGGAAATATTACTCTATTTTATAGAATTAGTTTTGGTAGGAAATTTTTTTTTCATTGAACTTGAATTAAAAATTTTGGCAATCAAATTTACTAGTGATTGCAATTCCTAGACTTGGATGTGGAATGATATGCCATATGGTGCTACCAATAGTGAGTTTGATAATATATATGGCAAGTTTGCACGTCTGCAATTTTGGGGAGTGTTTCTTTTTCTTTTTTGGAAAGAGTGGGGGTGTTGGTTAGTGGTAATTGATGGGAAGAGAATTCTATGTAAAGAAAATAATTGTAATATTAATTATATTAATGGAAGTATATTTTTTTAGACAAGAGCAATTTTGTCTATTTATATAATTTTGCGTCATTACTAAGGTTAATTTTTTTCTTAATCTATGTGTTTTTTGGTTTTTGACAAATAAATTGAAACGGAGGTAGTAAATAACAAGCTATTTTTTCAATTTATTGTTTCCAAAATGAAAAATTAAATAAATACATAACATCATAAACTTAAGATTTTATTTTGATATGCTATCTTTTAAAACCCACATAATATGTCAACAACAATTTTGAAAATTCTATTAGGGTGCAAAATGAGTTTTTTTCCCTTTTCTTTTTTTGTTTGTACATTAGTAGCAATGATGTTTAAACTCCTAATTTTATATATACTACCTAAATTCCTTAGCACTAGCCACTCCTAGTAACTTGCAAAATGAATTTTGAATAGGCTAAAACTCTAGCCTATAGCCTATCCTATCCTATCTATTACCATCCCTAAATGTGATGCATGCATCTACCAAACCATCCAACCAACGAAATTAAGTTATAGTGTTCTACAAGTTGGCTACTTCTGCTCACTTTTCTTGGGCATAAAGTAACATGTGAGGGAAAAGAAAACAAAAAGAAAAAAATCTCATGACTAGAATGGAAAAATCACCAATTTAAATAACTAAATTAATTTTCAGAACTCTTAGATTAGTTTCAAGAAAATAATTTTTTTTTAAAAAATCCACATACATAACATCAAATTTGTAATTTATCACTAATAAGGGTGTTGACATAGTGGTAGAAGCACATTACGATCTCAGGAAGGATCTCGATTCGATTCATGGAGAGAATGCCAGTTGAGAGAGCAAGTCTAATAATGCCAAATGGATTAATCTTATTTCCTGGTAATAGAGAAGGGGGATACCCAATGGCAGAGCTTCTTGAAGATAATGGGGGGCCAAATTTTTCTCAAAAAATTAATTCACATACATATATAAAATTAAAGATTTAGATACTCTAAAATGAACATCCTTGTAAAGTAAAAAAATAAAGAGTTAATCACTCTTTAATCATTAACATCCATAATGTTTGGGTCCTATTAAATAATCCAAGAATGGTTAACTCCTCATTTTTTTCACTTTACAAGGATACTCATTTTAAAGGATCCTAATCCTAAAATTAAATCTATATGGAAAAAATTAATTTATATACATGTATATTAACTCAAGTCTATTTATCACACAAAATTTCTTTATATATATAGATAGAAACTTTGTCTGATAAATAAGCTTAAGTCTAAATATGCTACTATGTATAAATAATATATACTTCTTCAATTTAAAAGCTTATCATCTTAAGTTTTGATTTAAAAAAACTAACTAAAAAAAACACATCATAATTGAGCATCATTTTAAAGTGAAAATAATATTTAGTACAATAGATAAGTAATTATAAGAGTTGAATATCATGTTCAATAATCAAGTAACAGATTTGTTAAAATCTACTTTGATTCTTAAGGATGATTATAAAATTTTTAATATTGTTAGTTGTGTATTTGGGAATGCAAGAATTTTTTTTTTAATAAAAGTTGTTTTGAAACAATTTCACATATCTAGGTAAATAGTTTGAATGGATTATGAGTACAAAAAAAATATATAATTTTAAGTGTAAAATCTACTTATAAGTGAAAGTAGATTTTAATTTTTTTTATAAATAAAAATTGATCATTTTAGAATTATAAAGTTTTTACTAAAATAACCCTAAATATCAAATATTATAAAATATAATCAAATTATTTAATATCTTTTCTAGTAATTTGTTATACAAAACTAATTATTTTCATACAATTCGAATAAAACACATTACTTTAAAAATTTTTGACATCAATATAGCTAAACATAAAATTTATTTTCAACTATTTATAATTGATAATTGAGATAATTTTAATCTCACAATTAATTCAAACACAACATTTGTACTCTTGTTGACAAATATTATTCTATGGACTTTACTAAACAGGAGAAGAATAATTTGCTTTTAAATTTTTTTTATTGCATTAATTATTTGTTTCAAAGATTATATATGTGATATACACTTAGTTTTAATTTTTTTCGTATATTAGTAATAATAAGGCTTGAATCTAGAATTTCATGTACTTAATTTTAATTTGATTATCATTACTTAATTTACATGTTAAATTTGTTGGCCCCTATAAAAATTTTCTTTAAGCTCTGCCACTGGGGATACCCTTGATAAACAAAAAAAAAAAAAATCCTAATTTATCATGACATGAAAACATCCAAATGAAAAAAGTAGTTATCACATAAAATGTTTTTAAAAAGAAATATATAAAAAAATAAAAATATTATCCTATTAAGGAGTATGGGTTAAGTGGAGTAATTTTCATTCAGTTTTGTATTTTTAATAATTAAGTATTCTTCAATATGAAGTCGAAATTTTATTTTATTTTTCACATACAAATAATTGTGCAAATTAAGCGCATATATATGCATCTATTAAATGGTAAATAACAAGTTACTTTTTCAATTGTTTCCAAAATAAAAAAATAAACAATAAATACATAACACCATAAAATTAAGGATTTCATTTTAATATACTATCAATGTAAAAATTTGTAATATATTTATCTAATTATATATTATTATATAATTAAAAGTGTTTCAATCCTTCTATTTGTAATGTTTGAATAGGGCTCTCAGAGAATAGAATAACTTAGGGTGACAATATATATCTTATATGCAAGTATCTGATTTTACTTAATATGAATGGAAACGATTTAAATCCTACCCATAGAGGGGCAAAGTGAGGCGAGTATGGAGCTATGGTGTATCTGTCCCTACCCTAGCCACACCCTTATTATATATGAACTGGTGTATTTCATATTTGTTCTTTTTCTCCTAATATACATGAAATAGGTGTGAATTATGAGATATGTTTTTCAATGTTTAATTGTTGTTTTGTGTTTAAGATTATTTGATTATGAGATTATGAATCTAATATATATTTATGACTTTGTGTTATGCAAAATTGATCACTTAATTGTATTGTAACACCTACTTTTATTATTAAGTGTAATTGTGAACTTATGTTCTGATTATTTTCAATAGTTTGTTAATTTAATTTAGGTAAAGATGCATATAGGGCACAAATTCTAAAATTTCTTTGTGTGAAGGGTATGGAGTGTGATTTTTAAAACCCACATTATATGTTAGGAATAATTTTGAAAATTCTATTAGTGTGTAAAACAATTTTTTTTTTCTTTGTATATTAGTGATAATAAGATTTAAATTTCTAATCTTATATATACTATCTAAATTACTTATCATTAGATCACTTTCAGTGTCTTGCAAAATGAGTTCTACGTAGGCTAAAATTCTAGCGTATCCTATCTATTGCCATCCATCAAACAACATGAGTTATAGTATTCTAGTTGTTGGCTGCTGCTGCTCATTTACCTTGGGCATAAAGTTTCATGAGGAGGCAGTACAAAAGTAACATGTGATGTGGCAAGAGGGAAAAGAAAAAAGAAAAAATAATATATGGAGGAAAAGAAAAAAAAAAATTCCATGAATAAATTGACTTAATTTTCGGGACTTCTTTGATTAGTTTCCAAAAAAATAATAATAAAAAATCCATCCACAAACATAACATCAAATTCCTAATTAATCATGATGCGAAAGCATCCAAATGAAAAAAGAAAAAATAGTTATCACACGAAATATTTTTAAAAAAGAATTTATAAAGCAAATTAAAAACATCCTATTAAGGAATATCGGTTAAGTGGAGTTATTTTCATTCAATTTTGTATTTTTAATAAAGTTAAAATTAGATTTTGATCTCTATATATATTTTAAATTTTGATTTTATTCTCTACACTTAAAATATTTTGGTTTAAGTCTTATATATTATTTGGTTCCTATAGTGGTAACGAATTAGTTTCTACTATTAAAAAATTACAAAACAATATTAGTTTTTACAGATATGACTAATAAGAACTGATATATAACATGATAAAACTCAGTTGAAGTCATTTTAATCGAAAAAAATGTTGTTTTAATATTATTTTAATCACTTATTTATTTTTGAAAAATTATCATTTCAGGGATATAAAGAGCCTTAAAAAAATCATTTTAAGATTGCATTAATAATATACCATGTATATGTCAGATCCTATTAACCACGTTAACAAAAATTAATACTATTTAGTAATTTTCTAGTGGCATGAATTAATTCCTTAATGGAATATCAATATAAGGATCTAAACTAATTTATTTTTAGTCTAGGGATTAAAACCAGAATCTAGGACATACATAAAGACCAAAAAATAGTTTTAACCTTTTAATAATTAAGCATTCTTCAGTACGAACTTGAAATTTTGTCAATTAAGCGCATATATATAAATATGTTAAATAATGGGATTTAATTTATATGCATAGTTAGTATAAAAAATTTGTATATGGATATTCAATTATATATTATCATATTAATAAAAAGTGTTGGACTCAACTATTTATTATTTTAAAAATCTTACAATCAGAATCATATAATTAGATGATAATATAAAATTTTTTTATATTATTATTATATACAAATTAACCTATAAATAATAAATAATAACTTTCTTTTCCTAATTTGTAGTTTTCCAAAATAGAAACTAGACAATAAATGCAAAACGCCACAAAATTAAATATGTACGATTTAGTTATTTTCATTTTCCTCAAAAAGCTTAATAATACATGGGCGGAGCGACATGATGATGACATTGTAAGTTGTCCAAAGAGCCTAACCTGTGACTAGTGCAAACCTAATTAACTGGCGACTATAAATAACCCCCACTCACTAATTTGCGTGTACCCAGAAATCGCCACCTCTTCCCTCGCACACACAACCACTCTTCTAGTCATTCCCAGATCTCAATAGCTGCTCATGGCCACCATCACTAGCATTAAGGCAAGACAGATCTTCGACAGCCGTGGCAATCCCACCGTCGAGGTTCGCTCTTCCGTCCTCTGCGCTTCATTTCTCAACCTCTTTCCATTTCGATGATTCCTATGTTTCTGTCCGATCTGTTATATTTCACGCCTTTTTGCTGTTCCTGTTCATTTGTCTCTGTTTTTATTTTTTTTAAATGTTATGCGAGCTCTAATGAAGACTTGGATTCTGTTTACGTGCTGATTTTTGACAACAAGTCTTTAGGTGGATTGGCATCGGAAGTGTGAACCAGATGTTCTCACTCTTTTTATTTTTTTTTTTATTTTTAATTTGAATCTATTTTTTGTGACTGAATTTGAATCTGATGAGGCATGGTGATGGTGGATAATTAGAAATGTTTCTGATATGGATATGGATTTCTGATACTATAGGTGGATTTGACATGCTCCGATGGTACTTTTGCTAGGGCTGCTGTTCCAAGTGGTGCATCCACCGGTATGCTTAAATCTGTTCTCTCAATGTCTGATCTACCACTTTTGAATAATAGATTAATATCTAGAAAGTTTTTAAAATATATTCTATTTTTAAAAATTTTTCGTGTAAATTTTAGACAATTTTCCGCGGAGGGTGCAGGTTTGGTATTGGTGGTAGCTTGCTTACACGATTAGTCTCATGTATGCGGCGCTGTTTATTTATTTATTTATTTCTTTTAAATCTATTTTAGGAATTTACGAGGCTCTTGAATTAAGAGATGGAGGATCTGACTATCTTGGAAAGGGTGTGTCAAAGGTAAGTCTCATCCATTGTACGATGTAGTGTAATACGTCGTCACGTTGATTGATCTTTCAGTGTTTATGCTTACCTGGATTTTCCTTGCACGTGCAGGCTGTTGACAATGTAAACAAAATTATTGCTCCTGCCTTGATTGGCAAGGTTGGTTAAATTAATTTTTTAAACTAGTGATGTCAGTCAACAAATTATGCCTTATATTAGGATCTGGTAATTATGTACTTAATATTATGGTTCAGCCATCAGTGTCTCTAACCCTACTGTAATAGCTACGTGTGATTCTCTTACTAAATTAGAAGAGCTATTATTTGAGCTTCTTGACTTGATCCAAATTTTATGTTGCTTTTTATGACAATGAACAGGACCCAACTAAGCAGACTGAAATTGACAACTTAATGGTTCAGCAGCTTGATGGAACTGTTAATGAATGGGGTTGGTGCAAGCAAAAGGTGCTTAGCAGACTATGTTTCTAATGTTGCATTTTTAAAGAGATTCATATAATCCTAACACATCTTTTGTTGTTTAGCTTGGGGCAAATGCCATATTGGCAGTTTCCCTTGCAGTCTGCAAAGCTGGTGCTAGTGTCCTGAAAATTCCTCTTTACAAGGTATTTATATATGAACTGGGATATTAAGTCTAATACTTATAATACTAGATGTTGCAGAAGTGCTAATTCTTACAACAGTGTCACGTCCCTCAATCGTCTTTTATGCGAGCTTTATTTTAGGCTAGCTTTTTTTGTTTATTTTGTATATCTGACTTCATTATGGCCGTTGGTGGTGCAGCATATTGCAAATCTTGCTGGTAACAAGAAGTTGGTCTTGCCTGTTCCTGCATTCAATGTCATTAATGGTGGATCACATGCAGGAAACAAACTTGCTATGCAGGCATGCTTTCAAAGAATCTGCTTCTTCTTCTGTCTGTGTGTGTGAGAGAGTGAGAGATAATCACAATGTTTCTGATACGTATGTGCAGGAGTTTATGATTCTTCCTGTGGGAGCTTCCTCTTTCAAGGAAGCCATGAAAATGGGTGTGGAAGTATATCACCATTTGAAGGTCAGTTTGCATGTTACATTAATTTGCCTCTTCCCAAATGTGCTCGCTAAATGTTTTCAAACTAGGATAATGCCATTTATAATTTTTTATTATTCAGTTATTAAGTTTTGGTTAATTGATTTTTACAAATAACCCAGCTTTTGCTGCAAAATTAGCAAGCATTAAAGTTTTCTGTATCATGGCCTGCCATGCCTGGTTTTTATCTGCTCATCCTTCTACTATGCTCTATTGGTTAACCAACTTGCTTTGTTACTGCATTTTAGTTATTTATTAATGGTGGGTTACACTAATGCCATTTCAGTCTGTGATTAAGAAGAAATATGGTCAAGATGCAATAAATGTTGGTGACGAAGGTGGATTTGCTCCTAACATTCAGGTAAATGATGGTTTTGAAATCCTTGTCTTTCTTTAATGCATGGAGGCCAGGAGTGTGGGTACTTATCCTTTTTGGCAAGTTACTGATGATCTTTTTTGAGCGTTCAGGAAAACAAGGAAGGTTTGGAATTGCTGAAAACTGCCATTGCCAAAGCTGGCTACACAGGCAAAGTTAGTTTTCCCTCCTCTTATCAAAATTTTGTTTAAATGTTTTGGCTTTCAAATTTGTTCATTAAGAGGCTTTAGCAATTTCTATTATGTTCTTAGGTTGTCATTGGAATGGATGTAGCTGCCTCTGAATTCTACAAATCAGACAAAACATATGATCTGAACTTCAAGGAAGATGTAAGCTCTCTATTATTTATATCTCTTTGTGAATGGGATAATTGAAATTAAGTCTAGTATTGCTGACTGTTGGTTGAGCTGGAAAGTTAGCCCTAGTAACAATAAAAACAATTGTTTTGGCAAGTGAGAAGTAGGTACAACATGTTGGTATATAAGAAGGCTCGAGAACTTAGTGTCTCTTAACTTCTCTGCTTGGTAGTATGCATTTATGTATTTAAGTGTTCAAAGAGATCATTATCCATGAAAATAATTATGTTGGCAGCAATGGTATAATCTGGTTGCCAAGAAGGCTTGAGAATTTGATTTTATACTATTATGCTTGGTAGTATTCATTTTACATATATAACTGTATGAAGCGATCTTTTATGAAGCAATGCAATTGATAATATTTGGGTTATTTATTTCTTGGTACTTTCTGTTTGATATGCAGAACAACGATGGCTCGCAGAGGATCTCAGGGGAAGCTTTGAAAGATCTCTACAAGTCATTTGTGTCAGAATACCCAATTGTTTCAATTGAAGATCCTTTTGACCAAGATGACTGGGAGCACTATGCTAAGCTAACTGCTGAGGTTGGAGCCAATGTACAAATTGTTGGTGATGATCTTTTGGTTACCAACCCCAAGGTTAGTAGACTGGTTGAACAAAACATCTCCCCTCCTTCCCCCCTTCTGTTTAAGCTTTTATTCTGTTGGGAGTGACTGGAAGGATTGCCCCTTGACTTGTTGCTTTTGCATTCTGTCCACAGAGGGTACAGAAGGCAATTGATATAAAAGCATGCAATGCTCTTCTGCTCAAGGTATTTCTATTGTACTCATGAATTTTCTTTAGACAAGTTATTGGAGCCCTTTATTGGTGCGCAAGTGGATGTGTATAAACTGTTACTTGACATAACCCTATAACAAACAGGTCAATCAAATTGGATCTGTGACTGAAAGTATTGAAGCTGTCAGGATGTCCAAAAGAGCTGGATGGGGTGTAATGGCTAGTCACCGAAGGTTTGAACTTTGTCTTCAACTGCATATGAAATCAGTGAAATATACAGTCTATAACTGTAAGAACTTTATTAACTAGCTAATTATTGTACTGACTGTTTATATTTTGGTTGCAGTGGAGAGACTGAGGATACCTTTATTGCTGATCTTTCTGTTGGTTTGGCAACGGTATGACGTTGTTTCAGTTACAATTTTTGTGTTACTAACACTCAAGCCATATGCAATATAATGTTTTCCTTTCTGGCAATTTCCTCTTGAACAGGGTCAAATTAAGACTGGGGCTCCCTGCAGGTCAGAGCGTCTTGCCAAATATAACCAGGTTAGTGTTGTTCAGTACAGTATCTTCAGCTTTCATCATCATGGTTGAGCCTTTTCTTAGGGTTTTTATCTCACTTGGCAGCTCTTGAGAATTGAGGAGGAGCTTGGTGCTGAAGCAGTGTATGCTGGAGCTGGCTTCCGCGCCCCTGTTGAACCCTACTAAACTTTTGGAAGTGGAAAAAGCAGGAGTTTGATATGAGTTGAGAAATGACATTTGGCTGCGGTGTTTCTGTTGTGATGAATAAGTTGATAGTTAGAACTTTTGTCTTGTTAGAAGACGTTTTATCAATAATTAAGTTTTGATTTTCGGGGCTAAGACAGTGCTGCCCTATAGTTTAAAAGGTGTTACATGATACTGCGTTAAATGGTTTTCCGTGAAGGGTGATGCTCCAATATTGTAGCATTGAGGCAGATGCGACCAGTTTCATTTGTCTAGTATTAATTAATATTACTATATCAAAGAAACTGTTGGTTGAGAAGATAAATTCTGCCTGGATACACAGGAATCAGCCTCGTTTAGGAGACCCTTGCATGAACGATTGTCGCTACCCACTAATTGTCCAAGTAACCCCAGTGTTGTCAGTCACATCTATGTCATTGTAGGCTCAGGGTGGGCGATTGGGCACATGGTGCTTCATGCTGTTTGATACTTTCGCCTACCCTCCCAAAAACGCTCGCCTGAGATAAGTTTTCACCTAAAATCCAAGACGGCGATGATTTGACCATCAGTTCTAGGGTACATTAATGTGTATAAAATTAGAATGCAATTTTAATAATATTAATATAAAAAAAATTATCAACAAGGATGGGGTTATATTGGAAAGATCTAGTCTTCATGATACGATGAACTACAGTTTGAATTTTAGTTGAAAAAGGTTTCATATTTAGTGTTTGATCATATTTTAAATATGATTGTTTTTAATGAAGAATATATGTTAAAACTAAAAGGTTAGTGTAAATTTTTTTATAAAGTTTTTTAATTATATACGACTAAATTAATAAATTTATTTGATTTTTTATAAATATTATCTTAAAAGTTATATGTATAAAATAATTTAGTAAAAAAAGAAAGGTTTAATTGGGATACATTAAGTGTCAGTCAATAAAAATGTTAGAAAGTTAGAAATTATGGTGGATCTTTCATTATAATGGGTGGTTATTTATATGAGTTAGTACTTTTTAGCATTTTTATTAGTTACCAGCGTAAAATTATTTTATATTATCAATATATTTAAATTAAATTCAAAAAAGAATAGAAGCAGAAGAGTTGATTTATCCCAATATTTGTTGATTAGTGATCTTGTTTAGGAGTAGAATTATAAAATATGGTTATATGATAGTGCCAAAATTTTTACATTAATAATATATTAAAATTAATTAATAAAATTAGATCATAAAATTATATAGTTTAAAAGGATGTGTCAAAAGCGCAAGACAACCTCCAAAAGAAAAGGAGGATAAAAAATACAATAAAGTAGAAAATATAAATGTAAAATAAATATGCAGGCTGTCGGGTTCGAACCCACGCGCATTTTAAATGCAGAAGATCTTAAGTCTTCCCCCTTAACCTCTCGGGCAAACCTGCAACTGACCGGTAATGTTTAAATATTTTATTGTGACCAAAGTAAAAAAGTTTTAGCAACGGATATACGAGGCTCCAATGACACATTGACATGCATGAAGTGAAGGTCGCAGACTCGTAGTATTATGTGGAGACTTCCAGCAAACCCTTCCAGTTGCTTCAATTGACGTGAAAGTCTAGATGTCATTGCAGTATTGGTCGAGGGAGCATGTTGAAGTCTTCGAGTTTAGACATTTATATAAACTTATAAAAATGTGGAAGTGTCATATGCCTTTCTTTTCTCTCTCTCTTCTTTTTTTTTCTTAATTGAAATAAATCGGAGTAGAAATGTCATGTACTTCTTTCTCAGATTTGGTGGTGCCACATAGAACCAGCCGTAGAAACAGAAATGGTAAGAATGCCCTGATCGATCTAGGGATGGCAATGGGCACTCTCGTCAAGGTCCCCATTTCCTTTTTTTTTTTTTTTTGGAGATTTAAATCTTCATAGTTATCTATAATTTTATGCAAAGAAATTTAAAAAGAGAAAAAGTATTTATAAATGTTTATAATTTATTATAATATTAGTAATAAATACAGTCTAAATTAAAAATAAAAATATATGATACAAATTAAAATTATTATAAATTTTATTTTGATTAAAGTTAGTCAATTATTGTAAGTTTAATTTTTGGTAAAAAGTTTAATCTATTATATATTGACTATATTTTGAATCAATTTGATTTAATTGTGTATTTTTATCAATATATATATATATATATATAGCGGATTTTCATAGAGCAAAAGCTTCATCCTCTGCCCCTAGCCCATTTAATAAATGGAGACTTTATCTCTGTCATGGTGGAGACCAAATTAGTCTCTATATCTATCCCTCTCGCGGATAATTTTCACAAATGCCCACTTTGGCAGTTTTTTTGCTATCCCTTGGTCGATTAATGGAAATATCTTTTAGATGGCAGAGCC
This sequence comes from Pterocarpus santalinus, assembly GCA_031439595.1. Classification (NCBI taxonomy): domain Eukaryota; kingdom Viridiplantae; phylum Streptophyta; class Magnoliopsida; order Fabales; family Fabaceae; genus Pterocarpus; species Pterocarpus santalinus. The sequence continues at coordinate 70,750,194 of CM062532.1, forward strand.
TTCCCCCGTTAACGGTTTAATGTTCACCAAGACGTTTTACTAGCTTCAGTGTATAATTTTGTAGAATTGGAATATGATAACAAAGGCCATTTATTCCCTTCATATGTAGTGATAGCTATTTTTCGACATATGACCTTGAGTTTGGTATGCTTATTTTATTGAATAGTTTTTTTTTTTTTGATAAATATTAAATCTAATTAACTCGTCCATTGAATCATGCTATATTATATTGATGATGAAGCATACCAAATTTTAGAAAAATTAGACAATAATAGATATATAGTCTAACAGTAGATGAAGTATATTGAAATTTGAATATATGAGCTCATGTATACTATTCAAATCTCTCATCACTAGGTCACCTTTTGTGGCTTAATTGGTTGAAATTTTCAAATTAATGGATTAATTAAGTTTAATATCCATTAAAAAATTCAATAAAGTAAATATATCATAATGATGTATGCTGTTATACACCTTACAAAGTAAGGTGCTTGATGCACCATGTACTACCATGCACTTAGTGCGTTACACAACTGGCAATTAGAGGTGAGTCGATAAATCTTTTACATAGTAAAACATGCATATCTCAAGAATAGGACTTTCCAGCTTACGTCGGGATAATTTTCGAGAAGCTCCAATGAGGGTGACGACGAACTGCATCCATTTGTGTAGGAAAAGATCCAAAGAAGATAGCACTAATATCATCTTATAAAGGGACCAACACGTGAAGCCTGCAGAAGAATCCAACACTAGACATCGCCTTGCCTTGTCTTCGGCCGTCACGTTGTGCTTGATCAATCACGATGTCAAGGTTGGCCATCGCATCTCCTGTTGGCAAGAGTGGCATCACCCCCTCCACCACCAAAGTAGAGGTTACCCATCGCGTGTCTTGATCACCTCATCTTCCTTCCCCGTTGAGGTTTGCAACCTCATGGCGTTGTTGGTGGCACTGATGTCTCTATCTTCATTGCAAATTCCCTCTCTTTATCAAGAATATAAAAATCCCTAACACCTCCTTTTTTGCAGTTTTTTTTTTTATCATTCTAGATTTATTTGAAAGGAACGGTTTTGATTAATTTTTATGAATTTTGATGTTGATTTATAATGTCGGTCCCCAGAAATTTTATCAATTTTATTAGATTTGTTTATGCAATGTGAGCTAGTTTCTATTGTGTTTTTTGGTTCATTTTGATTCTGTTTGATTTGTGAATGAAACTTAAAAATTTGGGTCTTTTGCTTTGATTTTATGTTTTTACCTTTCTCTTGTAGGTTTTGGGAAGTGAAACTATTTGTTCTTGAAGATTAAAAAGCTTGTTGTTGAGCTTGATGATCAAATCTAGGAGGAAGAATGTGTTTCTTATTGATTGATTGGGAGGGAGGGAGAAGAAGGTAGATGGAGAAAGGAGTGTTCATTTAACCACATTCTCATTTTATTTACCCATATTTTTTTAATGCAGCTAAAATGCTAGGACACATAGCACAAGCATGTGCATTATGCACCATACTTAACCCGATATATTGCAAATCGCACCTGTCATAACTTACCCTTTAAGTAAGCGAATCCCTTGAAGCTGCAAGATTAGTGGCGTGTGGAAGCGCTCCTCCCTTCCATGTGGACCACGTCTATGGTGCAACTTTGGCTGATGTTGCTGAGCTCCTCCAGCACCAATGAGAAGTGAAGATTACCAACGTTGTGAGAGGCAAATACTTGGGCAGAGTCTATGGTGAAAGTGGGTGCTAATAACCAACATTTCCTGAAGGTGTGGTTGGCCCCTCCTCATAATGTTCTTCCTATCTTGCATGGGGATAGGAACTATTTCTGTAATATTGTAGCTATTTTGATTTTTTTCCTTTCTTTTTCTTCTATTCACCAAAAAAAAAAAAAGATTATTTGAACTAATTAAATATTAAATGTCTGACAACATTAAAAAAACTAAATATGTAAATACAATGAGGTCAAGTTTAGACAAAAATTATTTGGTAATATATTTGGTAATAATCTTTTATACTAATTTTTATCTAAACCAATTTTATCTAAAACTAGTTCTAAAAATAAAACTAATTTTAAATTTGTTTTTTTTCCCCCTAATCTCACTTTTGTTTCCTCTTTATCTATTATCTTAATGTTTTTCCAACAATTTAAAAAACTAGTTAAATTAATTTTGAGTTAGTTTCAAATCAAACACAATTAGTTATAAACTAGTTTATTTTTATATAAGTTACAGTAGTTGATTTTATTTTATATCATATAAAATCAGTATTTTAACTTACCAAATAGGCCAATTATTTCATGATAATATAATTATTATTTGTAATTTGTACAGTATTCACCTCTCCAACAGGTCCTTTGATACTGAGACTTGAGATGAGAGACACCTGAGCTTTTGAATTATTTGGGATCCCAACCCTGTACAAGATTATTTCCCATGATCCAGCACCGACTTATTTTTTCCCCTTTTTTTCCTTTTTATTTGTTAAGCTAATTTTTCCAACTAAAATTAAGCCTTTAAAGTTTAAATAAAAATTTCCTAATTTAAAAAACGTCAAGTAAATTGTTATAAAAAAAAAAACTTAATGTAAAATACTAACACGAGATAATAATAATATATAGAAAAAATTGTGATGAAGTTGATATTTGAGTGAGCGTATATAAAAGGTTAAGGAAAGGGGCGTTGGATAGGCCATTTAGGTCAACACTCAACAAAGGGCAGAAAGAAAGAGAGAAAGAAGGAAGGGGGAAGCAAACCCTAACCTAAAAGCACGAGAAAACAGGGAGAGCGAGAGAGATATATATTTCAGATTTGTTGTTTGTTAGGGTTGCGTTGGGTTAGATTTGGTCGTTATGGCGGAGCACTTGGCATCGATATTCGGGACGGAGAAGGACAGGGTGAACTGCCCGTTCTACTTCAAGATCGGGGCCTGCAGGCACGGCGACCGCTGCTCCAGGCTCCACACGAAGCCCACCATCAGCCCCACCCTCCTCCTCTCCAACATGTACCAGCGCCCCGACATGATCACCCCTCTCCTCCCTCCAAACCCTAACCAGCCCCAGTCCCAGTCCCTCGACCCCGACAAGGTCCAGGACCACTTCGAGGACTTCTACGAGGATCTCTTCGAGGAACTCAGCAAGTACGGCGAGATCCAGAGCCTCAATATCTGCGACAATCTCGCCGATCACATGGTAATCATTTATTTACCCTTTTTGGTTTTTTTTTTTTGGGGGGGGGGGGTTTACGCAACTCAGTCGTTTTATCTTTGTTGACTGCGTTGTTTTTTTTCGGTTAGGTTGGGAATGTGTATGTTCAGTTTAAAGAGGAAGACCATGCTGCCAATGCCCTAATGAATCTCACTGGGAGATTTTATTCAGGTGTGTGCTGTGCTTCTTTTACCCCTTTTTTGTCCTCTTGTTATTTGTTGGTTATTATTCCCTTGTCATTCTTTTGATTTATACAGAATGGTTTGTCAAGGAACAATTTTGAGTTATGTGAGTTGTCAAGGAACAATTGCGGGGATGTCGCCTCTTATAATATATATTAGTAATTAGTAATAATAAAAGATGATAAGAAATATGTTTTCTTTTTCTCCCCCCTCCCCCCCCCCTCTCTTCTCTTCTTCCTTTTGTGTAAGGAAAGTTAATATTCATATTGGTTTCAGGTCAATAGGTTGGAGATACCAAACTGGTTTCGCATGTGTTTACCTTACTGTATTGTAGCCACTATTGTTGGCCCTTCTTTTACTCGTGTTGGGAGTCTTGAGCTTTATCTGATGAAATGCATTTTGACCAGGTACCTTGTGATCTGTCACATGGTAGCTCTTTTTCCCATTCATCCTATCTTTCTAACATCTTTGCTGGTTTTGCACTATGTTTTGGGATTTAGTCAGGACAAGGTTGGGTTCTTATGGTTCTTGAAGTTTAGTTGCCTGTGGCAGTAAGTTTATGTTTTAATTACAATTGCTACTGAGTTGGGTTTCGACTGGTATGAGTCTATTTTATAACTCATACTTGTGATTACACGAGGCTGTAATGATGGCTGCAGGCAGAACGTAAGCATATGTAAGAAAATTATGATTTATGATTCATGTAACATTGTAACACCTTTCCTATGAAAATCCAAGCACTATGTATGATGCTCTTGAAGTCTCAACCCTATCCCCAAACATTGATTACTGTTATTCTGATTAAACTTCGGACCTAATGATCCCTCTAGGTCGACCCATCATTGTTGACTTCTCTCCTGTTACGGATTTTCGGGAAGCTACTTGTAGGCAGTATGAGGAAAACGTTTGCAATCGAGGTGGCTACTGCAACTTTATGCACCTGAAGAAGATTAGCAGGTTTACTTTTCAGCATAGTGCTTCTCATGCTTTTCAAAGATTTTGCACTTGTGTTCATACTTGGGCTTTTATGGCTTAAACCCCACCCTTCTAATTTCAGGGATTTGAGAAAGCGATTATTTGGAAGAAACAGGCGATGGAATCGTAGTAGAAGCAGAAGCCGGAGCCCTCATAGGAACCGCAACTATGACGAGCGTTCACATTCTACTCGTAATTCTGGTAGAAGAGATTTTGACAGGTCTCAGGGCCACCATGGTAGGAGGCCTAGAAGCCGTAGTCCTCGCCGTCGAGGAAGGCGAAGTAGAAGTCCAGGGGGCAGGGATAGGTCTCCGGTCAGAGAAAGTAGTGCTGAAAGAAGAGCTAAAATAGAGCAATGGAACAGGGAGAAGGAACTGGAAGAATCTGGTAGCCAGAACAATGCGAATGGCAATGATTACAAAGAACAGAGCGTCCCAAAAAATGGTAATGAACAGCAGAATAGTGAGTGATTTGGCCCAAAATTAATAGAAACCCTGTTGTGTGGCAAGTTATCTGGTTTGTCTTGTTTGCGCCTATTGAGTTGGTTTTAGTTGCTAGTGTTGTTACTGTCCGATTCTGAGTTGTTTATTTAGTTATATACAAACTTTGTAATATCCATAACAACAGTAGTTTAGTTGTCTGCTTCAAGTGCAATGTTCCTACACCCTGAATGGGACAAAAAACTGGAGGGGAAGAAGAAAAAAGGGGGGGGGGGGGCTTTAAAAGAGGTTTGACCTATTTGTTGAGCCATGGCTGTTGCATATCCCGTTATCGAATAATGGTGGAGGGTACTCGGGTGATAAAAGAAAGGGAGTGATGTTCGAATTTAGACTGGAAGTTTGAAAATATTCAGTGAATACGAGTCGATTCCTTTTTTTCTCTACGAGCCATATGTTGATGCCATGCCAGTCCTTTGCACCAACTTAGATATGTGCAGAAGGAAGAAGGGGAGTAACAATAAATGGAATGGTCAAATATGCGTTTAGAGTAAACTGCTTGCATCCATTGTCTTCAAACCCTCAAATTATACTTACAGAGTATATAATAAACGCTCATAGCGATCCAACGTGCATTATGGGGCAATACGCTGAAGTCGTGTCGGGTTGCTTCAACTCTCGTTCTTTTTGGGCCGCTGCAATCTCCTTAGTCCTTTTAGTAAGGCCCACCCTAGTGGCTTTATGTGGTGTCGCTTGTTTTGTACTCCCGTTACTAACCACTGCCTTTTCATTACTTGGGCCCACCTTTGTTCCTCCCTTCCAGGCAATTCCCTTCACGTGAGTTCTTCGAGTATTTATTTTTTAGGTACTTTTATGTTTTAGCATTTTTAAAATATTATTTGGAAGGAAAATGTTAAGTTTTCATCAAAATATCAAATTTTAAATTTAATAGAATAATTCTCAATAAATTTAAGAGTGAATATCTATCATGGTCTACTAAAGATTAATATATCTCATTAGTCCTTCAAAAAAATTTATCAGATTAATCCCTTTAAAATTCAGAACAGTAATCAAATTGAATGCTTTGGGATACAAAGTGACAGCACAAGGATGAAATTAGAAATTATTTTGCATTTTGATAAACTAATTTAGTTACAAGCTTTCGAAGCATTGGCAGTGGCACATGGAAGGACCAATTTAGGATTTAGTTATGCTTTCTCTAAGCTACGTAACTATTAGTAGCAGAATGTAAAATTTTTCAAGGAAGTGCCATATTATGATTTGTTGACTCATCATCATTGGACTTATTCAACTGTTTTAACACCCAACTCTATAAGCTATGTGCCTCCAAATCCTTTGATTCCCCTATTGACTCCAAAATATCCTGAGAAAACTTACACCTAAAATAGGCCAGAACAGGGGGACAACCAAATGCACACACCTGAGAGAATACTCTGAACAAGATCACAGGTAGAAAGCGGAAACTGAACCATGAATGACTACATTTGCTAACATGTTACGTAGCAATCACCTTTTACCACCAATCCCATTATTGGTGATTAATATGTTAAAGTACAGGCGAAACACAATGCGAATAGATCATTTTTGAAGTGAGTAGATCCAGTGGGCCGTCAAATTAACTATATAACAGTTGATAAATCGTTCTTGGTTGGCAAAATTTTATGATTTCAATTTAGTGATTTTGTGATTGTTCCAAAATCTCGGTCTATTGAAACCTAGCTGCTTCCGTCGCAAACATCTCGATATACATTTTCCTCAAGCACATCTTAGTATGAAAGCAACAATCTTAAGGCCGGTCTTAAGATCAAAGTCAGTGCCCCGTTGCCAACACAATTACCAGAAACATAAGGGGAAAGTATAGCTACAAACCAACAATATAAAAAAGCAGGGTTACGCTCTCAAATGGACAAATCCAAGTCGGAATAACACCCTTACCAACAAAACCACTAGACTAGCTTACCTACACCTACAAAACTAGCTGTTTTTATCACTTTCACCCAAAGCCCAATAACATCAAGATGCTTACTGTTCAGGCAAAAAGCTAGATATACCCTACATTCCTTCACTTAGCACTGTGCTTGGCCCTATTATGGGAATTTAAGGCATCTTCTGTCTTAAATGACCTGCAAGCCAAATATAAAAATTATGTGCCAACGGATACAAGGCATCATATCTAGAAGAAGAAAAAAGGAAAAGGAAAATAAGAAGGCTGATAAATATAGAGAGAGAACTCTAATCACCTGTTGCAAGGCTTACAGCTATAATCTCCACCTGACTTTGGAGTCTGCTGCTTCACTGGCTGCCTGTTATTTGCAGCTGCTTTAACAGCCAGCTTAGAAGGGTAAGGAGTTGCAACATGGCCACCAACCTTGCCTTCTGAACAGATCAAAATTTCTCATCAATATCATAAGTATTATTCTGTTCACCACATGCACGCATGCATGCACAGAGAAGCAAGTAAACGAATTAAACAAGGTTAAACTAGCAGTGTCACTCTTGTTCTCTGATTGTACTTCTGTCTTCCACTTTCAAAAAATTGTAATCCAACCAAAAGACAAAATAGTGACTACTAATTTAACGTTGAGTCAAAAAAAGTATTGGGACATGTGAGCGGGGTATTTTATCCCTTTTAGCAATTCCCCATGACTCACAACTCACACGGTAGAAAGGTAGTAGGATCAACCCACCTCATGAATCCACATCATTCACACCCTATACATCCAAATTAAATTATTCATATTAAACAATTTACTGTACCCAAAATGAGCATAAAACGTGTAAGGCATGGAGGCAGAAACACAACAGACAATTACACAAACAAATCTCATACAAGAAACAGAGAATATGAAAAAAAAAACCTAACCAACTAACCAGTCTTCTGAGGAGTAACCAATTTTGCCTTCTTATCTGGAACAGGTGTTTTCTTGGATGATTCATGAAGCCTCTTATTGCTCATTTCAGTCTATTAAAAAAATAAAATAAAATAAGCAAGTTAACATTCAAAATCAACCGCAAAAAAAGGAAGCACCATATACTGCACTTTACCTTCTTGGGTGTCTCCTCATCATCAGATTCATCGTCATCGTCATCGTCATCATCCTCATCATCATCGTCCTCATCACTATCATCTTCACCTTTACCACCTTCTATCTCACCATTTGCCATGGGCTAAACAATATATTATTAGAGAAATAATTAAAAACACGTAACTATCAGCAATGTAAAATCCCTTCAATAAAAAAATAACCAAGCAGAATTGATAACAAGCTCACTTCAGATTAAATTATACACTTAAAAACACAACGCAGCTGATATGTTCATTCAATTAACAAACATGCAGAACGCGCATGCATATTTCACAATCAAACTTGTACCACACGTTCGATGACTCTTACGATGACTGGCTGGCAAAACAATAGGCAAAGGACTCAAAGGACAAGTTGGACACCAGATATCAAAACCAAACTATAATAATCATACATAAATTATAGAAATACAAACTGATATCTATATTTATAAGTGTTTATCACCACAGGAATCATCACCGGAATCCGTTGGTGCCGAACAATCAAATTTGTTTTCATTATCTGCAGGGCATATGCCATACGTTTTGGCACAAACACATCCAAACTAAGTATTCTGCCTTTTCTGACTGAACACCAGTACTCTGGATTTCTACTTTTCAAAGCAATTCATTTCATTCAAATACAGCAGCCTAAGAATTAAATAGCATCAAACAAAAATGTGCATCAGCATCCATTCACTTGGTAGGAGTAAAGAAAATCAACAATCCATTACACATTACAAGCTACTTTGAAGATTATATGAATACCTCATCTCCACCAGAATCCTCATCAGATTCATTAGAGTCAGATTCGGATGGATCTTCCTCATCTTCCTTTTCATTGGCCTTCTCATTCTTTCTTGGATCCCCTATTTTATCCTTTCGTTTAGCTTCATTCGCATCAAGTTTGATGGCACTCTTTGCCTCAAGCTCAGGTTTTCCTACATACAAAGTTTACGATATACATTACAGAAACTGCTGTCACAATAGAACTACAAAAGATGGACATATTTACCATTGGCAGCAACAACTGGAATATCTTCATTGAAATCTGAAATGAAGGTGATAGAATATGTTGAGATGCAAATAAACTGTAAAATAGTAACAAAAGAAAATCAAGAAGAGTATCTCACCTTCAGAATCTTCATCATTTTCGGTAATGATTAGAAAAGGAATGAAGTGAAGGAAACATATACGTGAGAACATACAAGAATGAGATATTGACTGTTAAGAGAAACTGTGATATCATATCAAAGTAAAATAGTATTAAAAAGGATATGATTCCAATGGAGGTTCAGCTTTATATCCAGTAAAGAAGACACTCCCATTTTTCCAGTTATGGGATAGCTCAAATTCCTTCTCAAATATCAAATCATAAGATATCTGAGGAAACTTCTCAGAAGAAAGTGTTCCAAGTACAAGCTTCTGGTTTCCAAATTTCACATACAGGGTTACCGGTTCCCCTTTATCCTTGACCTCACCCAGAGCTGCCTGTCACATGATGAATTAATCATTAAAACAAAACCATTATCAATTTCAAGCAATTAAAATGACTCCATGTTTATTTGTCATCATATGTCTATACCATTGAAAGGTGGACAATCTTGCCATCTCCCGGATTAACCTTGAGAGATTCTCCGCTTTTTACTTCAACACCTGAAAAGGATTGTGAAAAGACATCCGATGCTAGCATGTTATTTTTTTTTTCCCCGGTAAATGTTAGCATGTTAATTTAATAATGCTTATTATATTATTTCTTGTCCCCAAGAATGTAACATCAAATACCATTTTTCCTCAAATTTGGCATTATAAACTTTGTATCTGTCAATTATATATGCTTAGTTATCTTCATTTCTCATACCCAACCCAATGTCACTTTCAACAGGACGCAAAAACGCCAATACGGAAGCAATTCTAATTATTTTTGGCAACTATTAAAATTTGACACTGCAAAAGACCAGTCTTAATAACCTCATTATTACACTTTAATATAAGAATAAACCCCCAAATTGGTCACTAACGACAGCCTTACCAAACAAATTCATCCCTAGGAAATGGAAACCCACAGCATAATCTCTAAAAATTAAAAATAACGATCATCTTAATCCTTTTTACTGACTATTATGTCCAGTGAAAAGCTTTCGTCAGGAACTAATATGATCTTAACAAAACTAATTTACCCACATTTTCAATTCGGATTTTCGTATCTCAGACGAATTTATCTGGTAATGTTTTCATCAGGGAACAATTTGGGACTTTACTCTTAATATAAAAATAATATGCATTAATTTTCTTTACAATAGAAACTTAGCATTGAAATATTTCAAAGGAAGCCATCTTCTAACAGAATTATCGAAGTCCTTCACAAACTCCAATTACTTGAAAAAAATGACCCATGAAGTGAAGAAGACCTATGATATCAATTAGGATAGAAGAGGCAAGGGTATTACTACAATAAACAATTACTACAAGGCGGTTGCCAGCGAGTAAAACAAGCGAGGTTTGTCGGTGGTGCCTGTAATTGTTGTTAGTGTTGAGTAACAATGGGTGACTATACACAGAAACTATGATCATGTTTCTGCCAATTTTACCTAGAAACCAAATTTACAAAAGCTAAGGACATTAACCATATCATACATGAGAAACTACACATATAAGCGGGAAACACACACACATAGACCTATTATATGCATGAAGATACATGGTCATGTAAGATTACGTAATTTTAAAGTGATGAGAAGGAAAACAGAAAGTGAAAAAAACCCAAACATATAAATAAGAGACAAGTGAAGGTTAAGGAGAAGAAGAATTGAGGAAGAGATGGTGTTTGTTACCCCAAAACTCCATGCTTAGCTACTTGGCTCGTCTGCGCGCACACACAGAAGAAGAAAGGTTTCTAGAAAACGCTCAACAGTAACTGCCCGACATTTTGATCGATCGCATTTATTTAGTAGGGCTCAGCTCGGCTTGGTTCGGTGAGGGATTTTTTTATTTTATTTAAAAAAAAATTTTGGGCCACGTTACCTATCAATCAAATGACAAATGGTTTAGTACAAAAAAACAAGAAAGTGAAGTTCCAAAGAAGAAAAGTAAAAAATTAAATAAAGCCTCATAAAAGCCAAAAGAACAAATGGTTTCAAAAAGCCTCATAAAACGAAAGTTTCAAAGAGTAAAAGTTAAAAATTAAATTAAAAAAAATTAAAATTAAGTGATTACTTAGAAGAAGCATTGTTATTTTTCTACTAGAAAACCAATTTTCGTGAAAGGTAATGCAAGTATTATTTTAGTATTTTTATTTATATTTAACAATCAACTAATTTTTAAATAGCTCCCGTTAGAAATGAAATAAATATTTAGTAATATTTTAATTATATCTTATAATATCATATATAGAAATTTAAAAATTAATTTTTTAATCCTTGAAGTTGTAATTTGTGAATCACATTAGTCCATAACCCTATTTGTATTAGTGAATCATTATATTTTTGCTAATTTGTCACATTAAATAATATTGTGGCATCCCATATTACCTCTGATATTAAGAATATATTTAAATTAGTTTTTAAAATTTCTAAAAATGTGTCAAAAGTTTAAATATATACATTTTTCTTCTTCCCTTTTATAAACTCTAAATCTCCAATTTTTCCTAAACCCACTAATTCCTTTTTCATTTTTGCACTCCACTCCCTTGGCTTTATAACCCACTTGGTTTTTTTATTTTCGATTTCTTTAACTAGCTTTAAAATAAAGATAGCAGATTACTATGTATGGAAATGGCGTATTACACTAAGTGTACTTAAGCATTTCGTCTAAGTGAGACAATTGAATTTGATTCAGAAAGGAAGCACTAAAAGAACAACAAATATTGCAGCAAGTGATAAAAAATACTTGAAATATTCATATTTCTTTGTGATGAAAGTAATATTTGGATAATAAACTATACCATCTTTGATTGTGTTCTTGTAGTTATAAGCCTAAATTTTGAATCCTAAATCCTAAACTCAAAATAACTTATGAATTAATCCTTCCCACCTGTTAATAGGGGAATTTTAATATAAAGACAAATAGAGCTATGTCATTATAAGCCTCAGAGGAAAGAAGACCTTGAGCTTGAAGGCATAATACATACAAATATAAGAAAATAAAGATATTGCTGAAAGTAAAAAGAACCTGTAACAAAACATGCTCGTTTGTCAACCCTACAGTGATATTTTTTTGCATAGGAAAGCACTGCTCTGCATCAATGTAATGAGTATAAGAGAAGCCCAAATGACAATGCAACTGGCATAGGGCCCAGTAATGCTATTGGTGGTATTTAGCTCCAAGAGTATGCAAGGAAGGCAGGCTTAATGTAGTAACCAACTCTTCCCCCTGACAATTCCTCTTTTCCCTCTGTCCGCATATTCCTCCTTGAGTGAACCTAATTTCGCCTCTCTTGCTCAGGAAATGAAGCTCATCGCACTGGGGACTCCTACTCAATCACCTTTCCTTCATACTGATATCTAACTCTGCTACCAAAATTCACACTTATACTTATCGCATTTTATTTTTGCCCATTAAACTTGTTACTGTTCCATTCGTTCCAATACTCGACGATACATGGTTCTGCTGCATAATTTCCATCAAACTCCATTTGCTATTTCTGTATTGTTTCAATGGTGCTTCCATTGAACACCATGCTCGGAGCATCAATGACGGAGGAAGGACGTGCGACAAGTTGGGAATGAATTGAAGGAAGCTTGAAGCGTTTCAAGCTACCGAAGGATGCTTCCCATGGTGTGGTCGACGATCTCAAGCTATCAGCCATGCCAGACGTAGATGTATCCCTCCGAGGAAATTAAAAAGTGTCGTACTTGGATGAATGCATTCAAGAGGAAGAGGAGCGTGCACGGATGGATCTTGCAAGAGAATTAACTCCGATAATGCAGAAGCAAAATGCAGATTAGCTTGTTAAGGGGGACAATCGCGGTCACGATCTTGAGATTGAACCAATTGTGGATTTACCAAAGCTGACGTTTCTAGATCGAGATTTCAATTCCTCCATCTCTATGGGGACGGGAGTCGATGCTCAAGATACAATTCCTCTATCAGTGAAAAGTTAGTTTTTAAATTTTATAAACTAACGTGACTTACATGTACAAATAATATATTTCACACTAATAATTGGTTGATGATTTATCATTTCTCTACTAAAAAATCATAACAAAAACAAAGAGAGAAAGAGAGAAAGGGAGAGACAAAAATAAGGTGGGAGGGGGCGAGAGAGAGAGAGATAGGGGGAATGATAAAGCCCCTTCGTCGAGCACTTGCGCTCGTTTATGTATATATATTGGGTTTGTTTATGCTTAATTTTGTAATCAAGGTCCAATCATGATTGTTAGAATCTCACATCACTTAAAAATAAGGTCAAAATAATTTTTATAAATATTTGGATAACTCTCTCTCATAAACTCACTTTTGGTATTGAATTATACTTATTTAATTTTAAAATAGTATCAGAACTTATTTTATAGTTATTATTGGACAACCTATACATGTCTAATCTTATAAATTTTATGCTCTAAATGTCCAATGTTGAGTTTGAAGAGGGTGTATCAAAGTTTGACATCTTATAAAAATATGGCTAAAATAACCTTTATAAATACTTAGAGTTGAGCTAAACTCACTTAATTATAAGAATAATTATTCTCATTTTCAACATTATAATACAGAAAAAGAATTTATAACCAAGGATACTTCTAATCCAATGATGAAAAAGTAAGTGATCATGACTGGACCTTACACTGATGATCCAGGATTAAAGAACCCATGTGTATGTATCATGAATAAATCTACACCGACAATGTTCAATGATTTGTGTCCTAATAATATATGTCTAGAAAATTAGCGTATTAATAATAATATTGTATTAAAAATTATAATTACGTTATTTGTATATGTTCATTTAAATATGAATTAATACGTGTAGATTACAATTTAAATAACTACAATATTTTTATATAAATAACTAATCAACCATGTATATATCTTAAAAAAAAAAAAAATCTAATCACACAGGCCAAGGAAATCTTGAGTTGACTTATTACTTGTGCGCTTCTGGTGGTGGCAGTGTGGTAGGATGAAGTAGCTGCTCCCAGAATGACGTAGTTTCTACTTTGTTTTGGGCCTTGGCTCCGAATCATCCATAAATAAAAATATCAAATTAACATATTATCTATGTTAATAGGATAAATTTATTCTTAATTAATACTATATTTAATATTTATATAATTAAAATTTATATTTATTTAAACTATGATTATCATATATCAACTAAAAAATTTATACATTGTATTAAAGAAAAAGATTTCTCTAAAAATCCTGGTAATATATATATATATAGTTTGAATAAGTGGTGCGGCAGGTGTGGGGTCTCAGACTTGGTATAGAGTTGCAAAATGACCCCGCATCATTTGCTTTCTCTTCCTGCATGGGAGAATTATGCTTAAAATACTTGAAAGAAAGAAAAAGAAAGTAGAAGAAAGAGGCAGACAAGATCTCGGTATAGAGAATAATGATATGCGTACGCAACTATATATGTGGTGCTGTAGGCATGGGGGTCTCGAACTCGGTATAGAGTTGCAAAATGACCCCATATCATTTGTTTTCTCTTCCTTCATGGGAGCATAACCCTTAAAATACTTGAAAGAAAGAAAAAGAAAGTAGAAGAAAGAGGCGAACAAGATCTCAGGATAGAGAATAATGATAAGTGTATGCACTTTTATGTGACTCACTTGCGACACACTTGTAATCTAAAGAATAAGATGTAATTGTGCATCCATGATTCTTATATTTATAATACACTCAAACTCATTTATGAGCTCAAAACTTGAAAATATGGGGATAAAGAAGAAGTAGACTCTCTGTTTCTCTCTGTGTTTCACATTAAGTAACATGTTGTGTTCGGAACTTAGAACCCTATTTTGACTAATTTACTTGGGTATATCACAAGTATGAGAAATACGAATATATTGTCGCATCCTAATCTTAGATTACAAGTGTGTTGCAAGTAAGTCACACAAAAGTGCTATCATCACTGCAGTATAGAGCTACAAAATGACCTAACTCACTCACATCATACCACTCACCACTCACCACTCCCATTCTGTCAAATAGCTATCGTCCTCATCGAAAACAACCTCTTTCCTTCTCACCATGTGCAATGACCGTGAAAAATTCTGACATGCTCCATGGAGGAAGAGCTTTTCTTCCTCCACCATGTATTGTCACTATTGGATATATGAATGGAACCTACTTAAAAGTACAAAGTTCAGGAATCTTGTGGTGTAGATTGATCATGGAGGAAAAAATCTTGTACTCCATGGAGTACGGAAGAGCCACTAAACAGGCCTCTATAGGGGGAAGGAACACATATGCTTTGCTCAAAAAGTGCATATCTAATATGTGCATCTTTGTCCATTTACCTTTCCGGAAACCAAATTAACTTTATGTAAACCAAGTTCCATAGGACAACTCTGAACTTTCATGCATGTGGACGTTTCCCCACTCGTCATGAACTACACTCTAGTAATTCTCTTCCACTATAAATACATGCTTGTTTCTCCCTTCTCCCATCTCATCTCCACCTTTTCCCCATTCTTCATCACCTACTCTATTACCATGAGCAGCCTCAAAATATTGGAAACTCCTTGGGCTACAGTCAAAAACCACCTCGAAATTCTAACACCGGAGCCTCATCAAGCTCTAACAAAAATGACAAGAAAAAAACTGTTACTACTCAATTGGGTCTTGCATATAACAACAAGACCTGATTGATTTCTGTAGGATGAATTCAGACTTCAGAGTTTGTTGTTGTTATGTCAATTTCTATATATATGTGGGATTTCTTGTGTCTTTGGCTTTGCAGATCCAAGAGTGTCGTTGTAGCATACTACCTCTTGCAATGCTAGAAGGATAAAAGTATGTATGTGGTCTATTAAAGTTGAAGTTTTAATTGATGTTCAAGTTTCAAGTGAACGGAGAATCATCAAGCAAGAAGAATCGTCCTGGAAATCACTTTCTTTAAGAGCTGTTATTTTATTTTATTTTTGTAATTTCTCCATGAAAGTCTTTTAATTTTTACTGTTTCTATATCAGATTGGAGAATGAGGATTACTACTGAGACCGGATATTAAGAATATTTATAATAGTTATGAGTTATATATATATTTTTCTTTCTCTGATACCACACTTTTGTTCCATTCATCTTTGTCTACAACGTTTATGTTACTTAGCTTAGTATAAACGGAAACGTTTATGTGCTTGGAACAGGTCTATACTCATCCTGACGTTTATATTTTCTTTGTTGCTCATTTCCTTGGGTTGGCATTTTCCCATTTTAGGAAAAATGAAATGATGATGAGAAGGGAGTTGACAACTTTAAACAGCGTACTCCCACGGTTGTTTTAACGGAGATGTTTATGTTATTTAGCATAGTATATTATAAGTACCTTGCTCAGAACTTAGCATAGTTCTCACATAACATGTATTTTGGAACGGAATCTACCCATTCTGAGAAAGAAAAATACTATTTGTCCAGAATAATTGCCAGAACTTTTTATGCCCGATACATTTGGCAACTACGTGGTATTGAATAATTTGCATGTCACTTGCACTGGTAGCTTCTTCTTCTTTTATTCTTTTTTTATTTCAACATTCTTTCTTAATTCCAACAAGTTAATTTTGTCATCTGCTTTGTGGAAACTTTTCTTTTTCTTTTCAAACCTGATGCTCCAATCCACCTTTGCCGATGGTACCCTGTGATTTCAACACCATCTTGTATAAACAGAACAATGACAACAACAGATTAGATATACCTATAATTACCAAGTTTTAATCTTTTGCAGTTAACTTTGCTTGCCTTTTTATCTAATTATGAACTGTGACATGAAAAGTAATCAGTCATAAAAGCAAGTGTTATAGCTTGCATCTTTAGACCACAACTTCACTTGAGGCTTTCACAACGTGGGTGCTTCTTTAATTACATATAATGCAAAAGAAAGCATTTCCATAATCTCATCTCATTATAGATATTGCAAAAAAAAAAAAAAAAAAAAAAAAAAGCCCTCTCTTGCCTCTATAGTGGGACATGAAACCTATAATCACCAAGTTTAATTTTTTGCAATTAACTTTGCTTGCCTTTTTATCTAATTATGAAGTGTGACATGAAAAGTAATCAATCATGAAAGCAAGTGGTATAGCTTGCATCTTTAGACCACAACTGCACTTGAGGCTTTCACAACGTGGGTGCTTCCTCAATTACACAGATAATGCAAAAGAAAGCATTTCCATAATCTCATCTTATTATAGATATAGCAAAAAATAAAATATTTTCTCTCGTCTCTATAATGGGACATAAAATGTGACCTAAAAAGTTTTAATACCACATAATTTCCAAATGTCTAAGACATAAAAAGTTCTGGCAATTATTCTAGACAAATAGCATTTTCCTTTGAGAGAGTTTCGTTTTTAAATTTTAAAAAATAAAAATTAATTTATTTTAATGTATAATATTTAATTTTAACAAAAATTAATTTCTTTAGCTGATAAAATATGTAATAAGCTCCATGACTATAATAAATAATTAAGAAAATATTTAAAAGGATTTATTAGAAAGATAAATTATTTTTTCATTATACAAAAATAACTGAAATTGTGGTGTAAAAATTATTATGCTGCAAAGAAATGAAGACGGAGAGGGAGATGAGAGTCATGGAAGACATAGAGAATTTAGAAATGACCACAGCTGTCAACCCTTTTACGTTCTCTCTCTCTCTCTCTCTCTCTCATCAGTTTATAAAGTTTGCATTAGTGGTCACGAGACTTCAGATGTGGGGAGGGAGTTTGGGGCTTGGCAGCTTGCGAACCGTGGGAGCAAGGTGCCAAGGAATAGTTAGTGCCTTCGCAGATCATTTTAGACCAGACAAGCGGACATCTGCTGCAAAAAAAAATTAAAATTATTTTAATAATGCTGTCATATCTTTTTTAACTTTTATGTTAGTAACTCAATACGAATGTTTTTAACGTTTAATTAAGTTTGCATCAGCAGTACTGCAACTTTCTGAACTATACTATCGTTAGAATTAAGTGTGCTTCTAATCCTATTTAATTTTGTTTGAAATTTAAGTTGTACCTGTACACACATAAATAGTTCTTACTTTCCATAGAAGGCTCAAAAACATGAACTTCCTTTTAGAGGGTTGATGATTAAATAAAATGACTTAGATGCCTGTCCTACTTACTTCATATATCAACTAATTAATGTTATCCACGTATAGCATAAAGTTAGAATTAAGTGTAACTTTCTGAGCTATACTATCGTTGGAATTAAATATGCTTCTAATCCTCTTTAATTTTGTTTGAAATTTAAGTTGTACACACATAAATAGTTCTTACTTTCCATAGAAGGCACAAAAACATGAACTTCATTTTAGAGGGTTGATGATTAAATAAAATGACTTAGATGCCTGGCCTTCTTACGTCATCAATTAATTAATGTTATCCACGTTCAATAGCATAAAATTAACTTGTGTCATTTACTGTTTCAATTGCTTAGTCTTGCCCTCATATTTTGATAGTTTAAAGTCTTTAGCTTGGAATGGACATGGCGTTCACGTACGCCATTTTCTTTGATGTTTATGTGTATATAGTCAGTTTATCACTAATATATTTATTTTCTACATTCATTTGGTTTTTATATTTGTAGTCAAAATCTATTAGTACTTGTTCTATTAATTGTCTCGAATTGCTTATAGCATGTTGGGGAGCGCAGCAACAGCCATTAGAATTGATTCTAGTAGAGCAGAATCGATTTTGAGCATTTTTTATGTTATTTGATTTGAAAGGATGAAAATAAATTATTATCTTTAAAATTAATTTAATGAGAAGTGAAATTTTTTTATTTTCTATTATAATTACTTTTAAAGAAACTATCAAACAAAAATTATTTTATGTCAAAATTAATTTTAATTAAATCAATTCCAATAAAATTAATTATATTTAGAATCAATTCTACAAAAGCAGAACTAAACACACACTTAGCCTTACCATCACATTTTGATTTTTCAAAAATATTTGTGATAGCTCTTTTTTTTTTACCGAAAATTTATTTTTTTAATTTTAAAAATATTTGTGATGGTTTCTTTTGCCACAAAAGAACTTAATTTTTCTAATTTTAAAAAATTCTTGAGTAAATTAGCAGCGCTTTTTTTTAAAAAAAATTCGATTAATTAGCCATGGCAAAAACTGCAGCAAACAACATGAGATTTTTTTTTTTTTTAATTTTCAGATTATCTAGCGGCCGCTAAAGCTACCACAAACAGTATGAACTATTTTTTTTCAATTTTTAGATTATTTAACATCATAAATAATTTTATTCATAAATAAATTTTAAATTCTGAATATAAACAACAAGAATTAGTTTTTCTTATATTTAATTTTTATATTGATTAGCAGCGACCAGAGCGGCCATAAATTATGTTAAGTAATTTTCTTTTATTTTTATTTTTTAAAAAAATTAGCTGCGGGAAATGTCATTGTAAATTATTTTCAAACAAGAAATTTAATAAAAATGTCCATTAGCGGCAAATTTTTTCATTCCAAAATTTTTTTCTATTTTTTTTTTAATGTTGTGTCCATTATTCATTACAAATTTGCAACAAATTAGTGGAGGATTGTGTTTGCTACAAATTATCGGCCGTTAATTGACATTCTTCTTGTAGTACATATTCCCATATATAGTAATCCGCTTTCTCTCTTTTAAACCAAGTTAAAAAAAATCAAAATTAAAAAACTAAGTGGGTTTTATAGCCAATGGAGCAGAAAGCAAGAATGGGAGGTGAATTAGTGGGTTTATAGAAAATTGAGAATTTAAGATTTATAAAGAAAAAGAGGAGAAATTCGGATATTTGAAGTTTTTGGATATATTTTCAGAAATTTCAAATACTAATTTGAATATATATTGACATATTAATAAAAAATGATGATATATTAACAAAAATAGCATTAGGGATTAATGCGACTCATAATTTACAACTTCAAAAGCTAAAAAATTAATTTCCAAATTTTAAAAATTAAAGTGATTCATATGTTTAATTTCAAAAACTAAAGTGAGCATTTATTTATATTTAATTAATTGATGATATAAAATATTTTACATTAATAATATATTAAAATTAATATCATATTTTTTTTGATTTATCGAGGATATCTTCACTCCCTATTATTAGGGAAGAAGGCTAATATCTTTCGAATGTAGTCAAACTTACCTTTTCAACTGACATCTTCTCCACAATATTGTAATTTTTTTTCTGTATATTGTATATTGTTTATCATTTCTCTATTGAAAAATCAGAACAAAGACAAACAGAGAGAAGCGAGACAAAAACAAGGGAGGGTACTGGGGAAGGACAAAGCCCCTTCGTCAAGATATTTGTGCTCGTTCATCCATGTGTATTGGGTTTGTTTAATGAAGGTTCAGTCATGATCATTCTCGTTTTTACCATTAGATTACTACAGAAAAGGAACCTATAACCAAGGATACTTCTAATCCAATGATTTAAAAAATAAGTGATCATCACTGGACCTTACACCGAGGATCCAGGATAAAAGGAACCATGTGTATCTATCATGAATAAATCTACGCGGACAATGTTGAATGATTTGTGTCTTAATAATATATGTCTAGAAAATTAACGTATTAATAACAATATTGTATTAAAAATTATAACTATATTATTCATATATATTCATTTAAATATATTTAATTACAATTCAAATAAGTGCAATTTTTTTTATGAGTTTAATTGGTATGCACTGATAATATAAAATAATTTTTCATTGTCAACCAATAAAAATACTGAAAAGTGAGAAATCATAGTGTGTCATTCGTTATAATGAGTGGTTATTTATATGAGTTGGTATTTTTACTATTTCTATTGACTGACAGTATAAAATTATTTTACACTATCAGTGTATTTCAATTAAATTCTTTTTTTTATATAGATAACTAATTAACTATGTGAAAAAAAAAAAATCTAATCAACACAAGCTAGGAAATCTAGAGGTGACTTACTTGTGTGCTCCTGGCAGAGGTGGTGTGGTAGATATCTCTAGGAATGAAGTAGCTACTCCTTCTACTTTGTTTTGAGCCTTGGCTGGGAATCACACATGCATAAAAATATCTAATTAACATATTGTCTACATTAAATAGGATAGATTTATTCTTAATCAATATTATATTTAACATTTATATAACTAAAACATATTATTTATACTATAATTATTATATATCGACTGAGAAATTTATACTTTGTATAAAAGAAAAACATTTCTCTAAAAATTTCTGGTAATAGTGCTTTTGTTTTTTTATGAGTTGATATGATAATAGTTGTTTTATTTGGTGGGGGTTGGGAGAAGGGTTTGGAGCAAGAAATAAATTATTTAATTGGTTAGGACTGCAGCCATGTGATGCTTCTGGATTATATAAGTATTTTTTGGGTTGGAACTTTGCTATTGTCACTCGAAGTCACATCCCTCGAGATGTGTGATTCCTTGAGACAGGAGACTTTACAATTGAGGGACAAGTCTCTCCATCGATAGAGAAATATTTACATGGTTCAGGAGCACCATGTGGTTGTACTCTCAAACCAATTATACAAGTATATTTTATATGGGACTAACCACTAATATACAAATCTATACAAAATGTACTTATATAATTGATCGGGAGCACAGTCATGTGGTGCTCCTAGACTATGCAAGTATTTTTTTCACTGATATTATAATAGTTTGAATACGTGGTGCAGTTGGTATGGGAGTCTCAGACACAGCTATAGAGTTTCAAAATGACCCCACATTGCTTGGTTTCTCTTCCTCCGTGTGAACATTACTCTTAAAAGAGGAAGTAGAAGAAAAACTTTTAGGAAGGGTACAATAAGATCTCGGTATCAAGCTGCAAAATCACCCCACATCACTCACCTACCACTCACCATTGCCATTCTCTCGAATTTCTATTGTTCTTCTCGAAAACAACCTCTTTCCTTCTCACTGCTACATAATGACCGCTGCGTAAAGCTATAAACAAACCATGAGAAAGAGGTACAGTCATAGGGACATAGTTTCAGCATAAAACAGACCCTTGAGGGGCTACATATATTTCCTTTGCTCAAAAAGTGCATGTCTGAAATGGGCATATTTGTCTTTTTACCTTTTTGGAAATCAAATTAACTAACGTAAACCAAGTCCCATAGGAATATAGGAAAACTTTGAACTCTCATGCATGTGGACGTTTTCCCACTCCAAAATATTTACTCAGTTTTGTGATATAATTTAAGGTATTTATTAAGATATTTCTTAGTTATTGATTAAAATAATAAAATTTATTCTTAATCAATAATTAAAAAATATCTTAATAAGTCTTTTAGAATGAATCACAAAAATAAATATGAGTAACACTACTCTTTCTCACTCATCATGAATTCCACTATAGCAACTCTCTCCCACTATAAGTACTTGCTTGTTTCTCTCTTCTCCCATCTTGTCCCCACCTTTTCCCCATTCTTCATCACCAACTTTGTGACCATGAGCAGCAAGCCTCAAAATATTGGAAATTCCTTGGGCTATAGTCAAAAACCACCTACTAATTCCAACACCGGAGCCTCGTCAAGCTCTAACAAAGATGACAAGAAAAAAATTATTACTACTCAATCGGGCGGTCTTGCATTTAACAGCAAGACTTGATTGATTTCTATAGGATGAAATTTAGAGTTTGTTGTTGTTATGTTAATTTCTATGTATGGGAGTTCTTGTGTTTTCTATTTTGCAGATCCAAGAGTGTGGTTGTATCATGCAAGCTGATGCAATACTAAAAGGATGAAAGTATGCATGTGGTCCACAAAAAGTAAGTTTTAATTCATGTTCAAATGAATGGGGAATCATTAAGCATGAGGAATCTTTCTGGAAATCACTTTCTTTAAGGTATGTTTGGTGAAGGAGTTAAAATAGAGAAAAAAAAATTCATAGATAAAGTCTATGTATAAATTTATATATGAAGTTTATTCATAAAACTTTTCCCCCATTCTTATTCAGACCAAATACACCCTAGGAATTGTTATTTTATGTTATTTTTGTAATTTCTCTAAGAAAGTCTTTTAATTTTACTGTTTTTACATCAGATTGGAATATATATACAAGTTATAATGTTAATGATAATGTATTTATTACTTATCTGAATAGGATAATATTGTTTATTATTATTTCTCCCCATAATTATAGGATATGAAAATTTTCCTTTTTAATTTAAACTCTCTTAACACTTAATTAATTTTTTTTTACTAAAATTCATGCCTGGAGTTTTTCCTTGAAGAATTGAAGGCAAGTAATCTCTATTAGTGGTATTTAGATATACCAATGAAGAGAAAACCGGGCCGATCCATTCATACTCGTTGAACCGCTAGTGCTAAAAATCGGTATCAAACTGGACAAAGCCGGCATAAACTGGTGAATCAAACCGGTTTTATCGGTTCACCGATTTGGTTTTTTTTTTTTTTTTATAAAAGCCAAAACGACGTCATTTCTTTGAAGGGAAAAAAAATAAAAAGCTTGCAAAACAAAACTGTGTCGTTTTGCAGCTTCAGAACAACAACAAAATTGAAGATTTAGAAATAGGGGCTTGAATGACATTACAGAGGCTTAGGGCTCAATTGTTTTCTGCCCTAGTGCCTCTAATTTCTCATCTTCTTCACTCTGCAACAGCTAGCATCTGCACCATTCATCTCCGCACATCGTCTGTTGTCGGTAAGCAGTCCAACGCGCCATAGTCCTCTATGACGGCCGCCGCAGTTAGTCTCTTTTCACTCTTTTTGGTTTTAAATGTTGAACTTTCATAGCCTTGATGCTATTGTGGTTTTGGTTTTTGGGTAAGTAAAGTGGAAAGAATGATTTATGGATTGGTTTGTTTTGTAGTTTGATAAAGTGCCAATGTTTTGTGAGATTTTGATATGGATGTTAATCTATTCTGTTAAGGAAGGCACATATTTAAGCTAGTTTAAAGTGTGTTAATAAGATACAGAGGAATGCTGTTAAAGTTTATTATAATTCCCTTCCACCTAACTGTATATTAAGATTCATAGAATGAATTAATGTGACATTAATGTCTATGCATTCCTACATATGCATCAATAATGGATTTTAATGCATAGGAATGCTATTGCTATCTCTGGACATTCCTACATTCTGAATTCAAGCTACATTCCTACATATGCATCAATAATGGATTTTAAGATTTTAACACATAGGAATAGCATTCCTATATAACTGTACCTGCATTCCTACATATGCATCAATGCTATTAAAGTGTGTGAAGATATAGATTTTCACAATGACATCAATGTGAGATTTTGAATCTTTAGAACTATGCCTACTATACTTGAATTTTGATGATAAATATGTTTTGTTACTTATTTCCTCATGTGAATTTTAGCGTTTTTCCTTTACTTTTTTTCTTTTTTTCCCCCTCCAGATATGGGTGCTAATGAGCAATCACTAGATAATAGCAATACTGCCAATGCTAATGCTACCCCTACCGATGCTAATCTTTCCAATACTAATCCTGCCAATGCCAATAATCAATCTTCCTCAAGCTCTACTCGTGGGAAAACTGATCCGGCATGGAGACATTTCAGTTTAAACGTTGAGAATGGGAAGACAATATACACATGTTTATTTTGTTTGAACCGATATAAAGGAGGAGGGATTCATAGAATGAAGCAACATCTTGCAGGAAAACAAGGAAACATTGTTAGATGTAAGAAGGTTTCTCATGATGTGAAAGAACAAATGTCAAGCCTTTTGGAAGAAGTTAAGAAAAGCAAAGATAAATCTGTGAGCCTTAGTGATGATGAGATTGAAGAAGCAATGGCACAAGAGGAACAAGAGGTTACTTCTACCCCTCAACCATCTAAGATGCAAATTGTTAGAGACAAGGGAAAAAGAAAAGCAAGTGCTTCTCAAAAAGTTAGCGGTTATTTTGCATCAAGGACAACTCCAAGAGCCCAACCAAGTTTGAAAAGTGTCTTTCAAAGCAAAGAAGCAATACATGATGCTAAATTAAGACTTGCTAGATGGATTATTGATGCATGGATTCCTTTCCATGCAGTTTAGTCACCTTACTTTCAAGATGCTTTAGATGCTATTGCTGGTATTGGAGCTAGTTTTAAAGGTCCTTGTTATGATTAATTGAGAGTTCACTTATTGAGTGATCTTAAGAAAGAGTGTCAATTACTTGTGGATAGTTATCGGAGCTCATGGAAAGAAACTGGTTGCACACTTATGGCTGATAGTTAGATAGATCAAAGGCAGAGAACTTTGATCAATTTTTTAGTGCATTGTCCTGCTGGTATGTCTTTTGTGAAGTCTATAGATGCATCAAATGTGATTGAAAATGCCTCTACATTGTGTTATCTGTTTGTTGATGTTATTGAATGGATTGGGTCAAGTAATATTGTGCATATGGTGACTGACAATGCAACCAATTATGTAGCAGTTGGGAAGCTTATTCATGAAAGGTATGATAATATTTTTTGTTCTCCCTATGCTGCACACTACCTAAATCTTATTTTGAAAGATATAAGCAGCATGCCTTACATTACTAGCCTTGCTTCCCGTGCTTCCAAGATTACTATCTTTATTTACAACCATATGGTGTTTTTGTCTTGGCTTAGAGAAAGGCCCAAGTGGAAAGAAACTGTTCGTCCAGGAGCTACTCGTTTTGCTACTATCTTTCTTACATTGAAAAATATTTATGAACATAAGACAGATTTGCAAGCTTTGGTTGTAGATGCTCATTTTACTAGACACAAATGGAAAAGCTGTTAGTGCTACTATCTTAGACAGTAAATTTTGGGAGAGTTGCTATACCATATGTAAGCTTGTGGGCCCTTTGATTAGATTGTTGAGAATTGTAGATTCTGATGAAAAACCTTCATTGGGATATGTATATGAAGGAATGCAAACGGATAAAAATGCAATTAAGGAAATGTTTAGGAACAGAAAGGCTGCTTATCAACCTTACACAGAAATCATTTAGGCAAGATGGGATAAGCACTTGAAGCGAAGTCTCCATGTAGCAGCTTACTTTTTAAGTCCAACTTTCTTTTATGATGAGAAGTTTATTGAGAAGCATCAAGTCTTGCAAGGTTTACTTAATTTGCTTGATGAAAAAAGTCTTCATAGTGACTCAATTAAAGTAATGAAGGAGATGCAAGTATACCGAGAGCACAAAGGGAGTTTTGATAGGCCAAAAGTCATGCAAGAAGCCAAGGAACTCCAACCTAGTAAGATATTTGGTTTAATATTTTAATTTATCTTTTATATTTCAAAAAATACGATGAATTATTGATGATTAATGATCAAATACTTTTATCTAATCTATGTAGGTGAATAGTGGAGATATTTTGGTGGTAGTGCCCCAAATTTACAGAAGATAGCAATTCGTATTCTAAGCCAGACATCTTCTTCCTCGGGGTGTGAGCAGAATTGGAGTCTTTTGGAATAAATTCACACTAAAAGAAGGAATAAGCTGGAGCATCAGAGACTAAATGATATTGTTTTTGTGACCTATAACTTATGTCTTAAATCTAGGTATTATATTATACCATTAAATCACTTAATACTTATTAATGCTATTATGTTATTTTTGGAACTTTAGGTTAGCAAACTTAGTATTTGTTACAATAATTTGCTTTTGTATTCTAGGTTACAACAAAAGAAAAGGTCCTGTAATTCAATTGATTATAAAAGTATTGACCTAGTTGACTTTTGGGTGACGAAAGAAGTTGAACAGCCGAAACTTTCCAATGATATTCAAGAGTTGATATATGAAAACAACTCTATTCCTTCATATCATGGTAGTGAGTTTTATAGTTTCATTTTTTTATAAAATGCTTTGTTCATAAACTCTTTTTCATATATTTAACATATTTTTGTTAGATGATGGGGAAACTGATCATATTGATGCTAGTATGCCTTATGGTTCATTTGATGATGATGATAATGAAGGACATGAAGATGAAGATTTTCATGATGAGGATATTCGACAAATTAATGCATATTTTGATGATTCTATTTGACTTGCAAACTTTATTGTTTACATTTGATGTAATATTACCTTTTAATATTGTCATGTGAGTTAATGTTGTCATACTTTATTAGGAGTTGAGACTTGAGAGTTGAGACTAGAGATATTTAGATTATGTTTACTTTGGTAGATCTTTGAACAATGTTATTTTATATTAGTTATATTATAGTTTTTTGCATTTTAATTATATATATATATATATATATATATATATATATATATATATTTATACATATAAATAATTAAATACATATATTTTATTATATTTCGGTCGAACCCCCAATTGAACCGATTGGACTTCGGAACCTTTGAATCCCTGCTTTGATCGGTTCAATGCCCAATCCGATTTTCTTAATATTGGATATCACTAACATCACGACTTGACTTTAATATCAGCTTTTTTCGTTTATAATTTGGATATCATTTATTGAAATGATAAGCTTGAAATATTTTGAAAATATCAGCGACATAAACAAAACAAAAAAAAATCGGACTAAATTGAATTCGTTTTAAAACATGAGAGACTTAATCCTCTGTTTGGATTTAGAGAAAATAAAGGGAAGGAAAATGGGGGAATAGAAAAGGTGGTTTTCTTTCATTTGGCACACAACAGAAAATGGAGAGAAGCAAGAAAAATTATATGGGTTCCACCTCAAAAGTTTTCTCCTCTTCATTGTGAAGAAAATCGGACAAGAGGCGAGAAAATACTAAAATGACATATATGCCCCCTAAGATTGAGAAGGACAACCCTTTCCTTTGATGGATATTGAATGACACGATCTGAACTTAGATATTTGTGCATAGAATAAAATGCTAAAAAAAATAAATTATAATAGTTTAAAACATATGAATCACTATATCAAGCGTTAGTAAAAAGAAAAAAATATTAAATATTAAGATTTAGACAACTTTTATATATGATAAAATTGTAAATTAAATTTACATCACATTTATTGTTATTTAAATGAAAATAAATTTTCATAATTAAAATGTTAATGAATTTTTATTATTTAAAAAGTAATATTTATTATAGAATTATTTTTATATAATTTATAAAAGCTATTTAGAATTTTAATAAAAATAACATATTTATATTTTACCATACAACAAAGATATATATGTTATTTTATATATAGTTTATTTTCTTTCCATTTATTTTCTCTTCTTTTTTCTCTTGATCCAAATAATAGAAGAAAAAACATACTTTTCTCTTCATTTTCTTTTTTATTCGTTTTCTTTTTTTTATTTTTCTTTCTTCTTATTTTCTCTTCACACCCAAACAAAGTGTAAAATGAGGTTTTATCCTAAAAATTATTAAGCTACAAAGAAATGGAAACGTTGATGGAGATAAAGAGGCATCGAACACAAAGAGATGACGCCCCCCATGGGTGGGGGTCAGGCTGTCACCTCTCTTATGTTCTCTCTCTCTCTCTCTCTCTCTCTCTCTCTCTCTCTCTCTCTCTCTCTCTCATATCAATCTATATAGTCTGCAATCAGCATTAGTGGTCACAAGACCAAAGATGTGGGGAGAAACTTTCAGGCTTGGCCGCTTGGGAACCGTGGGAGCAAGGAATAGTCGGTACCGTCGCAGATTATTTTAAACTAAATGAGCAGATATATACTGCAAAATTAAAATTATTTTAACAATGCAGTCATATCTTTTTTAAACTTTTATGTTAGTAACTCAATATGAATGTTTTTAGGCGGATTCTGCCATGCTTTGCGACAAATAAAGTGTGTAGCACACTTGAATCACCATATTTTTACTCTCTGCTAGATTATCCACGGGCCATCAACTTACCCACTTGATTCTTCTTGGTACCGCCCTCCCACCACCCTGCCTTTACTCCCCCTTCGCCACTAGAACTTTGATCACTATCCTCTGACCACCAACCCGACCATCACGCCAACCACCACCCCATCCCCCACTTGGGGGTGGCAAGGTCGATAACAAAGATGATGACGTGGGCGGCAAGAGATGCGACCTTACTGTTTAGTGAGGTGCCGATAGACTTCACCAAGGAGTCCTTGATCGGATGAGCGTGCCAACTACTAATGATGATGACAACGGTGTGATGCTGTCGCCGGCGGCAGGTGGGAGGACCTGCATCTTGTTGAGGATGGTGGCGCCGTCGTCAATGCCGTGAGCAACAGTGGATAGTCTCTATTGATGTTGCAACTGTAAAGCACATGGACGGTGTCGACAGTAGATGGAGGATGAGGTGCGACAGTGGCGGAGTCATGGTTGTTTTTCATGGTCGGCGTTGAAGAAGTGGAGGAAGAGACCGAATGGAAAGAGAAATAGAAGAGGTGCTCTAGTGTGCACCACTAATATTAACATAAGTGGTTGAGATTTTTAAATGTGCCACACACACTACTTGTTGCAGAGAGCATGGCAGAATCTGCCGTGTTTTTAATGTTTAATTAAGTTTGCATCAGCAATATTGCAACTTTATGAGCTATGCTATTGTTTAGAATCAAGTGTGCTTCTAATCCTCTGTAATTTTGTCTGAAATTTAAGTTGTACACGTAAATAGTTCTTACTTTCCATAGAAGGCACAAAAACATGAACTTCCTTTTAGAGGGTTGTTGATGATGATTAAATAAAATGATTTAGATACCTGTCCTACTTACGTCATCAATCAATTAATGTTATCCATGTTCAATAGCATAAAATCAAATTGTGTCGTTTTCCGTTTCAATTGCTTAGTCTTGCCATCATATTTCGATAGGTTAGAGTCTGTTAGAGTCTGTAGCTTGCAATGGATATGGTGTTCACGTACGCCATTTCCTTTGATGTTTATGTATATATTGTCAGTTTATCAATAATATATTTATTTTCTGCTTTCATTTGGTTTATATATACGAGTGCATTTAGTGTAAATTTTAAAAAAATTAAAACTTAAAATTTAAAAATAAATTCAAATATATATAAATGGTAAAATTTTGAATAATTAATTTTTATTATATAGTTATATTTTATTTTTGAAAATTTCAAAGGTGTTGGAGATTATTGAGTAGTTTTAAATGTAGTAGTGGAAGTTATTAAATTGAAAGTATTTTATAATTTTATCTATTTTTTGTTTGTATTTAGTTGATTTTATATATGACAAAAGTGAAAAAATAACTTGGATATCAAATAAGAACAATTTCTTTTATATATATATATATATATATATATATATATATATATATATATATATTGTTGTGATTTTTTCAATAAAAAATTATTTTTTATATATTTTGATAATTTTTTTAAAATAATCAATATCTTAAAAAAAAATTGTTTCAGCTTTTTTATAAAAATTAAAAAGAGTAGTTTTTAAAAAAATCAGGTTTTAATTTTTTAACTATATATAAAATTTAAATTTCATAATCACTTTTTTTAAAAGCTGAAACAAATACATCCACCGTCGCATTTTGAATATGCTATTTATTACTTGTCCTTTCAATTGGAATGAAGGTGCTTGTTGCTGTGCACCTTACAAATTAAGGTGTTTGATACATCATATACTATTGTATATTTAGTGTGTTTCATAATTGGCAATTAGAAGTGAATTAGTTTCAAAATTTGGATTCAACCAATACAAAACTTAGTACTCCAATAAAAATGGAACTCAGAATTTGCATTATAATTGTCAATTTTGTCACTTGATGGAAGATGAGAAAGCTAAGGCTACCTGATCAAGTTTCGAGTTCCTTTTTTATGTTAGTTTTGAGGATTGAGTTTTGACTTCTGCAAAGAGGGCAATGTGTTATGTAGATTACTCCAACCATCACACATGTCGAATTTTTATTAACTAAAACTAACACTCCGGATCAAACAACAGGTTCACTTAGACCTTAGATGTGTCACAAAGTAAAATATATTTAAGACTGCCCCGAAATGAAATCTGATTTATGAATTTGTCATAACTTATTCTATTTTACTCTGACAAATAAGACAATAACTTTTGTTGTTTTCTTTGACCAAGAGACCTGCGCTAGATGCACGTTCAATAGGGCAAACACTTTAGTTTATTCAGACAAACAAAATCCAAACTAAAATAGCAAATAGTACATAATAATGATATAAACCAAGACCAAAAGTAGCAATAAAAAGGCACCACAAGAAAAACTCAAAAATGACGGCAAGAATGAGCAGGTTCAAAAACTGTTATCCACTTGATAACGTAACTAAATTAATAAGAATTTAATTTAAATGTATTGACGGTCTAAAATAGTTTTATACTATCAATCAATAGAAATAGTGGAAAGTGCCAACTCCTACAAATAATCACCCATTATAATGAGGGACTCACCATGATTTCTCATTTTTTCCTATTTCTATTGATTGATAATGTAAAACTGTTTTACACTATCAATACATACCAATTAAACTCAATTAATAAACTAGTTTTCCGTTTATTTTATTATTTGGTCATCTATCTAATCAGTTTCTTTTTTTTTAAAAAAAACACCATCATCAAACCTTTTTTTTTGGGTCTGAATCTCACCTCAAAGCCCAATCTCAAAGTTATTATTACCTTTGGTTTTTGGAGCCAATCAAAATTGATTATGAAATGACCAAAAAAATAAGGCCAATCAAAATTATTACTTTTGTATTAGGCAGGCCATGACATGGTTTATTGCCAGCTTATTTGAATTTATCTATGATACAAACTTTTATATTATCCATAGATCTAGGTTTATCTTATTTTGTTATTATCTAATAAGTTATTTTTGTAACCACAATATTTATATAATAAACTCTCTAGTATAATTCATATTAAAGTTCAATTAACAATATATTTTAGGTTTTTTTTATTTTCATTTATTCATAATCTTTATTCTTTTTTTCTTCCTTTGAAATATAAAACCCACGTGCGAGGTCTTGGTTCGTTGGTTAATGGTTTAGTTTTGTAAAAGGTGCATCTGAAATCAAGAAGGATCATATCAGGCCCATACATTTCCCCTCCCCCGCACCCCACCCCAAATATGACCAAAAAAATAATAGTTAGTTGTATTGGTTGACTCCAAACAAAACCCATCCCCCTTCGGCCCTTCCCCAAAAAACCATGTATGTATCCAGTGGGAATGATGTCGTCATGCGAGGAGTGAGAAGGAAACTGCTAATCTTCAGATCAAATGAATGACTAAGATTACATTTAAAAATTATTAAGTCACATGAGTATTTTTCCTCCTCTCTTTTCATCTTTTTCCTTTGTCACGGAATCTTCAATTTTTCTCTTATTTGCTGGTAAGGGGACGGGCTTCCCTTTGGCGTAACACTAAAGTTATTATTATTCTTGGTTGAACTGGAATTCTGATGTGCCGAACATTTTTTCTGGCTTGCCTGCTGAATTTTTTTTTTTTTTATTCTCAAGCGACAATTTTGAATTCCGAAGCTGAATTCATTATTTTTCTGGTTCATTATTTTTTTACTTTTTAACTCTTGGGTTGAAAATATTTTAGCTCTACTGTTAATGACACCTTTTGTTCTTTCCAGCAATGTGCGATTTATCTATTGATGCAATTCTACCTCTACTAATTAATTTTTATATGCTAAAGGACCACGGTAGTACTCACTGCTGACATTTTAACATAATTATATAGTAAAGAAACTAATTCAAATTTTTTTATTGATATTTTCTGTGCTAATATTATATTCGCTCTGTTTTTTTCTTTTTCCATTTTTACTTTACCTTGAAACCACTATATTTTATGGTTTCCCAGCTTCTGTCAAATGATTTGGTTTATTTGCAGCAAAATTAAATTAATTTAGTTTCTTTAAGGGCTGTATCTGCACAGCAACAAAAAGATTGTGGGGGTCGGGGAGGGGTGTGATGTGTGAGAAAAGGGAAGAAGCGAAAAATTCACCTGATTTTTTAATTTTAAAATGTTATCTCAGCAATTTATTTAATTTAAAGGCTAAGAATTTATTTCTCACTTTTCACATGACAAAGTCATTTTCACTTCACTATAACATTATTGAGATATAGTAACATTTGAAAAATATTATTAAATCATATGAAAGTTTTGGTAAAATTTTTTAGCAGCATAGACTAGCAGAGTGGCCCCGAGAGTCATTTGATGCATCGACATGTACTTTCCCGATGATCAAAGTCTCGAA
Organism: Pterocarpus santalinus; assembly: GCA_031439595.1. Classification (NCBI taxonomy): domain Eukaryota; kingdom Viridiplantae; phylum Streptophyta; class Magnoliopsida; order Fabales; family Fabaceae; genus Pterocarpus; species Pterocarpus santalinus. The sequence goes on from CM062532.1 coordinate 70,783,355, forward strand.
GAACTTAAAACCGCGTCAATTGTGAGTTGTGACCATTTTTGCAGGTGGTATCGGATCAGAGAGTACTAGACCTGCCGTCCACCGCTTTTATCTTTAGTTCTTTTGTGTGTAAGCTTAGAACCGACTAATATTTGGAACTTCAGAATCATCCCTCTCAAAGCCTCATTTTCCACTTTTCCAGGTCATGTTTGTGAATGTGACTCTTGTTCCCCTTCAGCCTCTCCCTTTCTTCCATTCTTCTCCATTCACTCATACCCTTGGAGTGACATGTATAATTTAATATCTCTCCAAGATTCGACTCTTTCATCGTGCTTTATTTATGTATGACTTCCACATTATAACTTAGATGCCTGCTTTAAGCATATATCTTGCTTGCGTGGGAAGTAAAGCTCGCTTTCGTTTTCCTCGTTAAGTAAACAGTATATGCTCATAAACTGATAATGAAGCAACGCTTCAACTAAGCTCACTATGTTTGGTACAAGTATTACTACTGCATCATGCTACTTTTCTGCATGCACAAAAAACATTGAACTCTCGTTATGTCATACTGGGATTGTACGTGGTTTTCAACTGTTTCGAGCAAAGTGCATATTGTTGAGGCTATTTCTCATGGAACTCATAACATTTTGATTTTTGAGATAAAGGGGTGCTGCTAGACACAGTAGCTAATTACTTAGGGGACCTGCTCTCTCCCTTGGCTAACCTAGTGCCTTAAGGGGATCTCTAACTCTTTTGCTTTGTGTTGATATAAAACTATGGATATTGGATTTCTAAAAGAATACATATAATGTCAGACATTTATAGTTTACTACTAATTTATATGACCTCGTGATTTGGCTAATTGATTTATTTCAAATGTTCTGTGTTCGGACATTGAAAGCATGCAGTCTAGCAAGATATCATATATCATATATAGAGACTAAAATAAACCCGTTATTTATATTAAATAAAAACTTAGGAAAAGTAAGTAGTTCTGGCTTAAATTATAAATTAAAATTTAAATAGATGAATGAATACTAATACTTGGTTGATTCAATTAATTTAGCATTTATCCCTTTAAGTTAAGTATTTAATTTGAGTTTTATGAATGAAAAAATCAACACCAAAAAAATCCATAACATTCGATCTAAGAATTCAATGGATAATACTTTGTATCAACAACAAAGAAAACAAAATACTGAAAATAGAACTCCAAAAAGATGAGTAGTAAAAAAGAATGGATTTGACTCATCTAAAATGATAAATGCATTTTAAAGAGTAAAATGCGCAATCTTAAAATTTCATAGGATATGAATATTGACATGATCCATTATATATATGAAATAATCTATACCATTGATTTTTTTATCAACGATTAAGATCGTGCACTTTATTCTCTAAAGTGGATACTTGCTTTAGAAAAGTCAAATCCAAAAAGAATAATGACAAAAATAAATATGTTTTTTATCCTTTATAAATTAACAGATCAAAGTAAAATATCTAAATTAATAACAAATGAAATATTAATGATATTGATTATTATAATTACCAATAATGGGACCACACGTGAAAAAATCTTAAGAGTTCACAAGAAAAAGTGATTCTCTTCTCTAAAATGAAATCCACGTAAACAACACTATTTCCACAAATGGTCCTCAAGTTTGTCCATTCAACTTTCAGACATATTCAACTTTTACCAAAAATTGTCCAATAGTTTAATTTTATCCCAAAACACGTCTAACTTCCACAATGTTAGTCAATAATGTTTGGGAAATGGCCATGTATTAATTTACAAAAGATTTTCAGAAATTTCCTGTGACATTAGTGTGAATGCCATTTACCTGACGGCAACATTAAGATTTTGAATGGAAAAACGAAACAAGGGCATGCATTTTTTCCTTTATTTCTCTTAATTTCTTACATGCTTTACTTTCAATTAGAATATATAATGGCCTAAATCATCTACCTCATATCTTCATTTTTTTGTCCCCGTAGTTTACGCAAATTACGTTCGTCAATTTCCACTAGAAAGAACAATTAAGTTTTTATTTGAGATACAGCTTAAAAAATTGATTTTACAAATATAATTTTGATTAAAAGTGAGTTAGTGGTAAGGTGATTTATTTTTTAAAATTTTTTACATAAAATTAATTACAATAGAATTAATTAATTCATTCAAATAAAAATTATAATAGAATGAATATTATTTGGGTGATATTAATCAAAATTACTTTAAGATATTACTATTTTATTTATTTTTTAAGTATACTTGAATTTATTATATATATAAGTATTATTATACTTTTTTAAACTCTTGGTGCTAATATTAAATTATAAATAAAAAATGTACAGCATTATGTATAAAATAAATGAATAAAAAGTAATTAAACTAAAATTTTAATTAATAAAATTATAAAATATATGTAAAAAGAAAATAAATTCATGTAACATATATATGAAGCAAATTAAGTTCAAATATATGAAAGTAAATGATTTTTTTACTTAATAGAGTTGGTAAAAGATTAAAATGGAAATTTAAAAAATTTATTTTTTATCTTTATTCTAAAACGGCCACAAAATTAACATAGAAGTAAACAATGAATTGCTTCAGAACTGTGGCCTGAGATATATCTAACATGAAAATATCTCTCATCCCACAAAAAAAAAAAAAAAAAAAAAACCCAAACATCATTGTCCAATATACTTGTATCTGACATGCAAATATCTAAACATTGTCTAATTAGAGGTGAAAATAGGCTAGGCCAGGCCATATACTAAACAGGCCAAGCCTAAATCATAAATGTTGGGCCTGAGCTTGACCTATTACTTGTCAAAGGCATCATTTTCGGCTTGGCCTAGCCAGTTTAAATGGATTGGCCTGACTTGAACCCTGTTAGAAAGAAAAACCCCTTATTTCATTCTTTCTTTCTTCAATCCCCCTTTGTTACTTTCAACACTAGTAGAACAATCTAAATCTAACGACATTGACAATTTTCATAGTTACAAAAGTATGAATTAAATCAATGAAATCATCCTTCCTAATTTTATATATATACCATAGTTCTCTTTTTTTAATTAAAAAAAGAAAAAATAACAAAAGTAAAACTTGAAAGAAAAAATTATTAGCATTACAGATTATCACCAACACAACACCATTAAACTTTCTCATTCAAATTTCCACAATCACACAGACAATAAAATATATCAAGGAAAAATTGAAAAAGGAAAAATAGAAGAAGAAGAAGGACTGAAAAAAGGAAAAAGAAAACACCTCAAGGAATGTATCAATCAACCAATCCAACTCCATCATTGATGGTGAAGCTATGTCATGAAGCAAAGCTGCAACGCGTATGACAGTGGACAACGATACTGCGACATGGATAGCGAGGCTGCGACGTTAAATGGTGAGGCTGCGATGTTGCATGACAATGTTGCTACGTGGATGGCAATGCTACGGCATGGATGGCGACGGTGTTGGTGTGGATAGTGGTGGACAGGACTTGGGGCATGGGGATTGATCTGCTTGTGTGGCTGCTGCAGCATTTCATGTTTGCATTTCTATTGTAATGGATGATAGGGTTAGGGATTTTTTTTAATTAAAAATGGATACATTATAAGTAAAATATAAATATATTTAATAACATTTTACTAGCTTGTTCTAGTGGTAGTGGATGTTGTCTATATACCTTTTGGACCTAGTTCGAATCTTGGGTGAAGCAATTTGGATTTTTTAGACTATAAATTATATATGGGATAAATAGGCCAGCCTAACAGGTTTAGTAGACTTAGCAAAAAGCATAGGCTTGGCCTCTTTAAGTATATAGTCTATGAAAAAGGCCTGAGCCTGACTTAATTATTAAAGAGGCCAGGTTAGACCAGGCTCAAAACAGGCCAAGCCGCAGGCCTTTGATAGGCCGCCTAGCCTATTTCCATCCCTATGTCCGACAGAAGAATGGAGTCGGAAACGCTTATCACAACACCCATTAACAAGTGCTTGTTTCTTGTAGATAAGGGTGTAGTAAATTGTGGAAACATAAAAGTCAGGAAGACCTGCCTATTCCAGTCAATTGATGCAACATGCCCGAGATGGAGACCAAGTCACTGGGCCAAGGAGAATTTCCTTCCTTAGTTCCTCTACATATTACTCACCTCCTATTTAATGTGCACAATTCTTCAACTTGTGGAGTGTATAGCAATAAAGGAAAATGGCCATTCTACCTATCATCCTTGTCATTGCCAAGCTATTTTTGTTTTCCTCTCAAATTTCCTTTGAAACCAACACCATTACCTAATTTGATTCACTTCGTGATGGAAGAACATTGGTGTCACAATGTTTTCGAAGGGCGTCGCGACAAGAGATAAAAAAAAATATTCAATGGAGCTGTCACTAATTTTTATTTGAGGAAAAAATCAGAAAAACCTTTTTGATTTAACAAAGTTGGTCCTTTGATAATGAGATTGGATTTGGTAGTTTCATTATGCCTAGTGAAGGGTGGAAACCTAATTCCACTACACCCCGAACATATCAATCTCAAGATGTTTATCCAAGAGTTTATTATGTAAATTAATTAATAACTATAATAATATTTATTTTTTCCTTTATATTATAACAATTATTTATAAAAGAAAAGAAAAGAAAATTAATATAACAACTATTTACAAGAAAATAAAATAAAAGCAGAAGCAAAATTTAAGAAAATTTAATTTTTGGCTTGACAGGGTTACCCATTCCTACTTATCCTCCGGTACAATTAGGAACTCAAAGACATCGTCGTTCTTGTAGAAAATAGTTGTGGGTTGGATTGATTTTACTTAAAAAAAAATTCAGAAAAAGAAGAGAAAAAAAACCTAATCCATTATTACATTGGATTTGGGATAGCATAAGTTATACAATAAACCCTTACAATTCTCATAACTCTCAAGAATAGTTAAGCTATATATCAATGTTAAATATTGTTGCATGGATTTTAAAAATAAAAAAATATTTTTATTATTTGAGTAAAAATATTTTGTGTGTATTTACAAAAATAAAAATCAAAAGTAAAAAGAGAAGAAAAAAATAAAAGCCCAAAAATAAGGAAAGCGCCAACAATTTAAAACAGAAGCAACAGAACCAAATAAAAAAAAAAAAAAAAAAGACACACGAGAGCACCAGCATGGTGATGTACCATAGGCACATCCTTGGCGAGAAAAAATAACGCTGTGACTATTGATTCCAAGGATCCACCTTGGCCATTCCGAGAAAAGTTTGATAGTGGCAACTTGGTCTTCGACTTTGGCATCAACGTCTGTAGTTCATGTTGAAGGCTTTGGTGGTGATTTTATAATGGTTCAAGACGTGGTGGCGGTGATTATGTGCTTTGGTAGCAAAGGTGAAAGGTGAGACTTGGTGCCAATTTTGTGAGGATAGACACGTAGGTCGGTGGAGATGATGATGTCAAGAATGGTATAATGGTGATAGGATTTAAGAAAGAGTTAGAATGAAAAATAGTGAAAGTGGCTATTTGAATGACTGAATTTCTCTTTTTTTTTTTTTTTTTTTGGAAGTGAAGGAATTGACTTTATAAAAAGAAGAATAAGAGAGATATTTGGTAACAGATTAAATAGAAATTTAAAAAATAATTAAAAAACTTGAGATAAAATAAAATAAAAACTTAAAAAATTGTTGAAAACTTAAGATTAGAACGAAATTCTAGAAAAGAAAAATTATTTTATTATTTTCTTATTTTTGTTAAAATGAAGGATAAAATATAGTGTTAACAATTAGTTTCTCAATATGGAACCTTTGAGTTGGGATTCTTTAGTCATAGTTAGCTCTACAAACTGCTATTTAGGAATCTGGTTCAAACGTATCCCAGTTAGATCTGTTGTTTGGGTTGCCAACCGTGACCATCCAATCAACGACAATTCCAGCGAGTTGATCATAAGCAAGAAGGGCACAGTTCATTGGTCAACAAATGTAACAACCGAGGGGTCCAGTGCCAAAGCGGAACTATTGGGTTCTGGCAACTTGGTTCTAAGGGACGAAAGAGACAACAATTCTCAAAGGTAATTATGGCAAAGCTTTGACATCCCGCTGATACATTATTACCTGGAATGAAGCTACGATGGAACCAAACTAATTCTGGCCTACACCAGCCCCTAACAGCGTGGAAGAAGTGGGATAACCCATCTTCAGTTAACTTTACATACGGTGTCAAACCGGGTAACATTCTTGAAATGGCAATACGGAATGGCTCATCAATGTTCTACAAAAGTGGCCCTCGGAATGGGGTCCAATTCAGTGGCATGCCATCACCGAAGCATCATCCATTATTCACTATAGATTTTGTGCATGATAATGTGTTGTAATTTTTATGGCATATTGGGGGTCTTGGATTTTATTTTTTTTTAGGATTTTAGTATGAATTGGACTTTTAATTAAAAGGTTAACTTTATAGTTTTTCTTCAATCTATACCATATAAACCCTTTTTGCTTCCTTAGCTCATCCAATGTAGGACTTTGTTATATCATCATTTTTCTCACACTCGTGTTTTTCCAACAGTCCCCCACATGTGTGTGTCACTTAACCCTTAATGTTGAGGGACCCCTAAGACTGTATTGATCATTATTCTCGGTCATTCACTAGTTATAGTTTATGCAGTCAACCCAATCACGTAATGTGGGCTTTGCAACAATCTCCCTGAGGGACTTCTAAACTTTATTGGTCATAATCCTCAGCTAGTACAAGCAAACTTCTATTTTTTGTCCAATGTCCTCAGCTGGGCTTTGTATCCATGACTGGTTCTCCATTTGTGGAGGCCAATCACTGGTTATGGTTGTATACAGTCAACTCAATCACTTGCTGTGTAAACTTTGCAGCAGTCTCCCCTTCATGTCTTTCTGGCACAAGTCCATCTAAAATGTAGATTGGACTTTTAATTAAAAAATTAATCTTATAATTTTTCTTCAATTCACACCTTATAAACCTTTTTTGCTTTCTTAACTCATCCAATGTGGGACCTTGTTATATCATTATTTTTCTCACACATGTGTTTTCCCAACATAATGAAGGGTACTATTACATATACATCCCAAGGAATAAGTCATTAACTTCAAGAATTCTCATCAACCAAACCGTTCATGCTCTTCAAAGCTTCCTTTTGATTGAAGGAAACCAAACTTGGGAGAAGTATTCAAATCTTCCAATAGACAGCTGTGACACCTATAACCTTTGTGGATCATTTGGGAACTGTGATATGGGTGAGTCACCAGTGTGCCAGTGTCTACGTGGATTCAAAACAAAATCACCTCAGAACTGGATTGCAAAGGACTACAGTCAGGGGTGAGTCCGCAGTCAAACTTGGAGGGGCGGGGATGCCAACAAAGATGTTTTCATCAAATTTAATAACTTGAAGTCACCGGACACTGGAAATTCTTGGGTTAATAGAAGTATGACACTAGAGGAATGCAAGGCCAAATGCTGGGAAAAGTGCTCCTGTACTGCTTTTGCTAACTCAAGACATCACTGGAGGAGGAACTGGTTGTATCATATGGTTCGGTGATCTAATGGATTTGAGAAGGATTCAAGACGGCGGGCAAGATCTGTATGTTAGGTTGGCTATCTCCAAAACAGGTATGGGAAGAGTAAATTACAAATAATTCCTTGTGGTTTAACTATTTTCAGCTTTTTATATACAGGCTTTATTTTGTCACGCAAAATTCCAAGTTTGGGCTAAAATCAAAAAGTGTTAATTTCAATTAGTTTTGATATATCATAGGTCACGCGAAAAAATTGTCTTAAAAAGAAAATACTCTCAATATTAAAGCTAATAAAACTTAATATTTTTTATTCTAATCCAAACATTAGCATGATTAAGTTTTAGAAAATAAAACTCACTCCAAACATGATATAAGTATATTTGTAATTTACCCAAAATAGTTTTACAATACAATTCTTCTTAATATATTTCTTTTAAATTACTCTAATTGACTATATATTTCATTTCGCTGTCATGCTAACCAAGATGCAGAAGGTGATTCTAAGAAAATGGTGGTCATGGTCATAAGCACCGTCTCACTCATTATTGTGATGCTTTTAATTTTCACATTCATTTACTGGAGGAGAAAAGCCAAACCGAGAGGTAACCTTTCTAAACCCAACTCATTAGGATTATTTTCTAACTCGTTCTGTTGAACACGACTTTATCTTTAGAACGGATGCATGCACACTCGAAATAAGTTGACAGAGAAACAAATCCAATACAGGACGTTATCTTTAGGTTGGATGCACGCACACTTTTAGATTGTTATTATGTTCAACTTAGAGTAGATATAAACATAAATGTCATTGTTGTTTGTTTACTAAATTTATGTTGTTGGATTTTCTGCACAATAATTTTGGGGCAATAATGCCGTTGGTGAGTGTGATATTACATTGTGGGTAGTCATTGTGTTGGTTAATTCATGTGCGAATCATATTCTCTACGCTTTCTTAGTATTTATTTTGCAGCAATTGCCATTAAAAGTCGGGGAAATATAAACAAATTTTAGATTTATTTTTTTTTCTGCAAAACACAATTAGCAGCAGATTTTTCGTGTGAATAATTCATTGAAAATTTAAGGCGGATTTCAAATCTGCCAAAAATTTGATTGTGACAAGCCTTTTTTTGACGACCCCTTATCCGCTAGAAATTCGTTGAAAAGCAATACTTTCCTACCAATTTTAATCAATTTCCTGCGGATTTGTCCGCCGGAAATTACCTGTTTTCTTGTAGCGATTGGTTTTATTGTATACTATCTATTTTTATTTGTCAAGTTACGTTCTACCAGTTATAATATACAAAGATGTAATAACATAAATTCAATCCGCTGTATTAATAAAAAACCATGCTTGCTCTTTAAACATTTTAAAATCATGCATTTTCTTATTTCTAAAATTCACGTATACATATAGTTGCGTGACTCATTTTAATTTTACATTTTTTAGAAAGTTATCGCGCTATTCATAGATTTTTTAATAAGATTTTGTTGATTAATAATGTCCTTAAAAAGTTGATTAATAAATAAAAAATTTAGTAAAATTTATTTTTACATTTGTCTAATACATAAAATGCATTAAAAATATTAAAACTTTTCTTTCTTAAAAGGATCTTTTTAAATATAGTGATATTATTAAATTCTTATCTATTCATTTTTATAACAAAAGTAATGTGAATATTTTAACAAAATCATTAACTACTAAGTTTTGGGCACAACTAACGGGGATTAGGTTTTGTAGAAGGAGCCAATTCTCCATAATGTGAACCAAAATTTGAATCCCAATTGGAAGGTATGTCCACATTTAGTATTCAACTGTACCTCAAATAAAATTATCTCTATAGTAAAGGATGCCTATGAACAATTAAAAAAAATCTTGAATACAATTTTAATATACTGTTAATGTAAAATAATAATACACAATATCCAATCATTTTTAATTGCATCATTGAAATTAATTATTTGATTTTCACCATAACTATCTTAAAAGTTATATAAATAAGAAGATATGATTCATTGATTATATAAAATAATTTACACTAATAATATATCAAAAATTAATCTAATAAGTTTTTAATAAGATACTGATGTTCAGTATAAAAAATACATTAATACGATATTTTTTTTTTCAATTTCGTTATTACAAATACCCTAAAAACTTATTTAGTCTTAAAACGCTTCATTTTGAGAAATAAATCTCATAATAATATTTATGAAAAGAATTTAATTGAATACCAAAATTTTTGTTTTCTATTTGCATATATTTTTATGACTAAACCCTTAAATCAGTCTTTGACAATATTTTCAATAGATAAATTGATCACTTACAAAAATACATTGGTCTCTAGGTCCTTGACCATTGCAAAAATTAGACACTAATCTCTAACTCACTTACAACTAGTAAAAAATATGATGTATAATTTACATACTAATTAGAATATATTTAACTCCATTGCATGTGGCACCCCCTTAAATTTTCTCAAACATCAAAAAAAAAAAATCCCGATACATCAACCCCTAATAGTAAAACACAACACCAAACCCTATCTCCTCTTCAATTGTGATAATTCACTGTTGATTATCAACAACAAAAAATTGAACCTCGCGTAAACTCGATCTCCTCTTAAATTATGATAACTTATCACTATTTCAGTCACGGTATTAGATAGAAGATAGAATTTGGGGATTTTGAAATATTAGGTTTAGAGCTAAGTACGTATTTAAAAAGTGGGTTTTTTTCTCTTTTTCTTTCTTTCTTTTTTATGCTTAGGGAAGTTTAATAGGGTGCCACATAGAATACTGCATGGGATGAGATTAGAATGACTTAATAAGCATACAACCTACATATATATCATATTCTTTATCAATCACAAATGAGTTAGGGAGTAAAATATCTAATTTTTGTAATTGTTAAGGACCTTAAAATCAATTTATTTTCTTTAAGGACTAATTAGTTTTACTCTATTTTTTTTTAATTTTTTGTTGATAACTTATTTAGTCTTAAAATACTTCATTATGAGAAATAAATCTCACAATAATATTTATGAAAAGACTTTAATCGCATACCAAACTTTTTGTACATCTATATATATACATATATATATCTATATCTCTATGGGGCTGAAGCCCGAAACCAAAAAAGCCCCCTAAGACATCCTAACAAAAGCATTGGAGGAATAGTATTACACACATGCATCCCCTCCCCAGTGTAAGCTCATGTCCCATATTCGCCATAGCATCAGCTCTTTGATTTGCCTCACTAAAAATATGGTTCCACTCCATGCATACAATTACAATAGTACTCCATGCATGTAAACACACTTTATTACTTTCAAAATATTATAGAGAAAAACTATAATTTTGTTCTAGAAAATTTTGGGATGTAACAAATTCATCAAAATAAAAAACATATATAATTTGATTCCTGAACTTAATCATGTTATAACAAAACACATATAATTGATTCATAAATTTAACACAATTAATCTTTTAGAGGGACTAACTTGTTCTAACATAATTAAATTCAAAGACCAAAATTATATATATATATATATATATATATATATATATATATTCTCGGGACAAGTTTGTTACAACTAGAACTTTTCAAGAACAAAATTGTAATTTTTCTCTATACATATATAGTGAATAAGTGGTGATATTTGCACATCAAGATTTTATATTAAATATATAATTTTTTTATAAAGTATAAATGTATATATTATATTCGCATTAATATGATACCACCAAAAAAAACAAATTTAATGTGCGATGATTATATGCAACTTTGAATAGAAAAACATTTCTGTAAGCAAGTGAACTGACAAATTAATGTCAGAACCTACATGGATGCTATCCACCTACCCTTTTTTGTAAGATTTATTTAGTAGGTACACCCTCCATTTTAAATTGACAATACTTCTTTTAGGGTGAGTTTGATATGAAAGTAAAAATAGAGAACAAATGCTTGTGAATTAGACTTATGCATAATTTTATATATAAATATAAATTCATGAAAAATTCTCCTTCATTGTTACCCCTGTGCCATTTTTTTATTCTATATTATTGTCATTTTAAATTTTCAACAAAGAATTAATTATTTTATACTAATTATATTCTTATCTTATGGTAAAAAAATTATTTTTATCTTCATTAATTGTAACTATTCTGCTCGCTTTTGTTGTCTTTTTTATTAATATATTATATAATACGACTTTTCAATAAGTCAAAGAATAGATTAGTTTTTTTTAGTTGTTTTTCCAAAAATTAAAATCATAAATTACTTTTTTATTCTTATATTATTACCTTAAGCGATTACTCTTATAAAATGAAGAAAGTACTATACTAAAATTTAATTTTATGTGAAGATCAAAGATGACACATTGATCCATGTTAAAAAAAAAATGACACGTATTGGGTAGTGTGCATACATCACTCCCTAATCACAATCGTAATGATACGAGATAAGGCCTCACCCAATCTAGGTTGATGGAAAATTCTTGAATGAGGTATGTTATTTGTATATACCAAAATCTCCAACACCCCAACATCCTCTCTCAGCTTTTTCTCTTTTCATCAATTATTTCACTCTTTTCATTTTCTTTTATAATTTTTTTTCCTTTTTATCTTTAGATGTCCAAGGTGTCTACCTACCCCAGTGGTACAAAAAATATTTTCCTTCTTGAATACTCTGAGAGCAAACACTTTTTCTTACTCCACATAAATATTTATTACACAATGTTTAAAAGTAAGAAAAGGAAAATATAATAAAAAATTACATTTGTGGTTATAAAATATTCATAGAGTAAGAATCTCTTCTTTCATAGAGAAGCATAGAACCTCTCCTTGGTTGACTTGACCAGTCAAAGTATTTGAGTTAGACCCCAATTGCCAATTGAATTGAATGTATAAGTCCAAGCCTTTGTTTGGTTAAGATTAAAATAAGAGGAAAAAAGATGAGAGAAAAGAAAATCAAGAGAATTAGATATTTTTCTTTGTTTGGTTTACAAGAGAAAAGTAGAAGAAGAGAAAATATTTAGAGAGAGTTTTCTTCCCTTTGTTGAGAAGAAAACCATACAAAGAGAAGAAAAAATGTGTATAGTGGAGAGAGAAAGAAAGGGGATAGTGGTGGTAGGAGTAAGAAACTAATTAAGAGAGAGAAATTATTTTTATGTTTTAAACCTTTTTAATAACAATAATTTTCTTCACTCATTTTCTTTTTATCCAAATACATAGTTAGAAAAACATCCTTTTTATCTATTTTCTCTTCCCTGATCATTTATTTTATTTTATTTTCTTTCTTCTTATTTTCTATTTTAATCCAAACATACCATTAAGTGATACTAGTAAGTTGGGTCATGTGTCCTATCACAATCGAGTGGCAAAACAATCTATAAAATCATTGTTTATTTTAAGTTAATTAGAAATAAGCTTATTTATTCACTTGTAATAATTTACTTTTTACTTATGTAGTTTGCTGTAATCTAAAATTTATCAAATTCATTGTCCTTCTGAAATACATAACCTTTGAACTGGCTAATTTTATCTATAACTTAAGTTATATACACAAGAAGTAAGGAACCCAAAATTAAGACATAATTAATAAACATGTTGATTAAAATACCTTTATTTCATTTTTAATATCTAATTAAATCATTCTATAATCTCACACTATATTTTTTGCTTAATAGTGTACTTAGAATTATATGAAGGATAAAATTTAAAATTTTGAAAGAAAAAAAAAAAGAAACTTTATTGATATGTAAGAATTACAGATAAAATAGACTAAGATTTTTCTTCAGCGTGACAAATAAAGTGGATTAGAGATAATATTTGACATGATATATTGAGATTTGAGACCCATTAGATCCAATATACAAAATAAACAATGAGAAAAGTAAATTTGAACTAATCATGCTCGATTAGTTCTTGTGGTTGTTCTTTTTAAGTAATATGTCGAGTTCAAATATTGTGAATGGAAAAACTAGTTGTTTTTGTTTAGGTTCTAAGTTGACCGAACGGCTTGCCATTCTAGTCTTCTTGAGACTTGAGCCTTAGAGCATGAAAGATCTCCTCGAACCCTGTGTGGTAGCTCCAAAGGACACTTCAACGCTCAAGTCAATAAAAGCAAAAAAGTATAAAAATTTTGGTAGAAGTGGAACATACCTAAGGAGGCTAGAATAGTGGTTGAACTCATAACCATTGAGCCCATTAAGGAGAGAATGTTATGGTAAGCAACTCATAATTAAATGATGTGGTTAATAAGATTCCACAATGGTCTTCAATCAATAGGCCGTGTGTGTAGGTGGGTGAACACTCTAGTTGGACTAGTGCTGACTTGATCTTTCTAGATTAGGTATTGATTAAGGCCTTCTGTATTGAAAAAATTTTACTCCCATAATAGACTAAGTTGACTTGAGTTAGATTTGTTATAATCTACTCACCCCAAAATAAAAAGATTAGTTAGAATTTACTAATAAATTTTGAAAATAGATAGTTTAAAAAAATGATTGATATTAAATTTTACTTAAAAATAATTATCTTTCCATTTTAAAATGATATATAATTTTATATTTTAATATTAGTTCTATATACACCCAATTTTTTTGTTTATCACTTTATTAAGAAATTTTTGTTTTATGTGTGTGTGAGAGTGAGATAGAGAGATATAGCGAGAGAAATATAAATATTTATCGTATCAAAAGATTAATTTTAATATAATATTAGTATAAAGGATTTTACCTTATCATTCAATCTCATGTTACTATATGCGAGAATTTCGAATTAGTAGATGTAAAAATCAAATATTTTGATTAATATGCTAATATATAATTAAATATTTATATAAATATTTTATTAATAGTATATCAAAATTAAAATTTTATATTAATTATAATTAATATTAAATAGTTTTAACTGCTTACTATAAATTAAGACTTGCTTGGAATATTACTTTTTATTAATTTTTATATCATAAAAAACAAAAATTACCGATTACCATGAGTTTCATAGGATGACAGAAGTTCAGAAGAGGGATTTTATTGAAGCTAGGGAATGATTAACGTTTGCATAGGGGTCGGAGATCGAAAGGATTGTTCTTCAGGAGAAGAGCGGAATGTCCATAAGAGCAGGTAACAGAAATAGTAAAGGTATAATAACTAGACTAGCGTGAGTGTCGCAGGGGCCAAAAAGTTCTGTCGTCAGTCACATCTGTTTATTTATTCCCTCGATTATTAGTTCTAACTTCTAATTGAGGCTAAATTTCACGATATTGTAATAAAGCAATCCATCCCATAACCATGTTTATTATTTTTTGTTTCTTTATTTAGATAGAATCATCAATATCTAGATCTTAGCAATAAGAATTTGATTCAGTGAAGGTCTTTGAAGAGGATAAAAATTTGCTAATAAAATTTTTTTTATTTTTAAAATTTGAATTCAAGATTTTTGATTAAAAAATTAAGACATCTATTACTTTAATTAATCCTATATTATTACTATATTTACTATTTCTAGCAGCTTAAAGTGTTTGGCTTGGGGATTCGCTTAGTGTTGTTATTATTATTATTATTTTGGTGGTCGACTAGGGTTAATTTTTGTTGCTTTATTTAGTGTTGTTGTCTAATAAATTTAGTTTTGATATTTAAAAAAAAAAATCCGGTTGATAAGGTTTTATAGATGATTGCAGTGTTATTCTTATCCGTATTGTTTTAATAACTCATCCATTGAAATTTTTTTAAAAAGTAATAATTAAAATATTTAAGGTCAAAATAAATTTCCTATTTACCAGTTAGTACTTGTAACAATTCCACCGCACAACAACTACAATAAATCCCCAGCCATCCCAAAAACAATTAATAAGTAACTGAAATTAAAGTAGATCCTTCTAAAACCACCGACTTGAGTTGCAACATGCAAACGACAGGTCAAGCAATAAAGTTCCACGTCAGTATCTGAGCCTATGACAGGAGAACAGCGTTCGTGTTGAAGCTTCAGAGCATAAACAACTCGTGACGCAGCGGGCATTGTATCAGTGTCGCACGCAGAACGAAAAAAACGAGAGTGACAAAAAGCTAAAAAGATTCCTTCTTCGCAGATGCAGAGGACAGTCACGAGCGGTGGCGCTCTTGCTGGGCCCGCAGACGAGTATCATCTTCTTATCGCCATATTTTCGTTTGAGTTATATTTTCTGTGCTCGTTTTTTTTCAATTTTTGTATTAATTAATTTTTATTTATTATTGAATAGCATGTAAAATTTAAATTAAATAAAATTTATATCTTATTTAATAATAAATAAAAATAAATTAATATAAAAATTAAGAAAATATAAATATAAATAATATTTTTCTTTTAGTTTAGCTTTCATAAATAATAGTAGGAATCTTCTTTCTATATAGTTTTCAATTGTAAACCAATTAAAAATAAATTTAATTAATATATATTAATAGTATAAAATAATTTTATATTATTAATTAATAAAAATATTTAAAAATAAAAAATTATAATAAATTTTTTATTATAATAAATTATTATTTATATAAATTAATATTTTTTATTATTTCTATTAACTGATAATATAAAATTATTTTATATTATCGATATATTTAAATTAAATTTATTAAAAATTATACAACCACTACAGTATTAAAGAATTATTTTAAAAATGCTATTTTTTATTCCAAAGGAGAGGGAAGAGCAGTCCATTGTGTCCAACCATGCCTGTAGGTCAAAGCCGCAACTTTTAAGATTAAAGACGGCATTGACCTACATATAAGACGATATAGAAGCTCACTTCGCTCCAAAGATTAAGTCAATAAAGTGCATGTTTAAAATTTTGTTTAAAATTTTAAAATAAAAAATCTATTTGATATCAGAATAAAAATTAGAGTTTATTTATAAAATTTTATTTTTTATTTTTACTCATATCAATTTTTTTTTTCCATTTCAAAATATATGTCCAATTTTGATATTGTCGAATTTCAGAATATCTCTTCATTTCTAATATCAAAATAATATTATTTTTTTAATTATGTCCTTAATTTAATTGTTACCCACTATCATCATAATCAGAGTTAAAAATATACTAAATCAACTTACTATCATCTATGTAAAAGAAATAATTATAGTATTGGTTATATTAATGGAAATATATTTTTTTAGATAGGACTAATTTTATCCATTTATATAATTTTATGTCACTATTAAGGTTAATTTTTTTTCTTAATCTATGTATTTTTTTTTATTTTGGATAGATATTCTGAGACAGTGGGAGTATATCCTAAGTTAAAAATATTTTTAATCCTTATATGTATTTATGATTTTAATTTTAGTTAATAGACTAAAAATATTTGGAGTTAATCCTAAAGATATTTTATTAAGGAATTAATTTTTGAAGGACTAAAATTAAAATATATTCAGCCTTTCAAAAAATTAAAAATATATTCAATTATAGGAATCTATCTTTATAAATAGTAAAGGCCAAAATTTTATGAAAAATAATAATTATAAAGACTAAAACATTAAAAAATATAAAAACCAACACTTAATTGTCGGAAGAATTAACTCTTTAATAGAAAACCACTATAGGAACTTGATAAAGCATTAGCTAAGTCAGTGCTACATTGTATCAAACGGATAATTTACCAAATTTTTTTATTTTATGACAAGAAATTAATTATAATACCTTTTGTTTAGTTGATAATTTTAACTATTATCCATTTTAATGCAGAATATAAAACTTAACACTATAAAAGATATTGATAGTTGAATTCTATTTTGTTGTGTAGAATAAAAAACTTTATACTATCGTTCGTTTAATAATATATTGTCAAATCATAAAATTATTGCATTTTTTTTTAATTGATAGCGTAAGTAAATTAAACTCTACCAAAGTTAGAGTTGGCTTATCGTAATGCTCCAAAAGTATGTTTCAACAATTAGTCATCAATTTGGTCGTCAATGATAAGTACATCACGAATGTCATTTAAAATCAATTTTATATCAAATCGATCCTTCAAAATTATTTTAAAAAACAAAAAGGTTAGTCTTTTTTGGAGGATCAATCCTTATAACTAAACCAAACTAATGACACATATATATTTTAGAAGAAACAATATTTATTTATTATGAAGTTATTAAAACTAAATTTAAAATATCATGTTTTCGGCAATGAAAAATACTAGTTTGTCGAAATTTTTATTATATTATATATTAAAATGATGTGATATACTTATTGATCTTTAAATAGATAAGTAATGATCCACTTGATTCTATCCAATGATAATTCTTACTTTTTAAAAAAAAATCTTTTTTTTAAAAAAAAAATTGATTACTCTTTACTAATTAAGCCAAAGAAGGCAAACGGTGCTGACTAAGCCCAATTTAAAAAATAAAGGTAATAAATATTTGTTGACTTTTTAATATTTTTGATATTTTTATTTTATTGAATAATTTTAGTTTTATAAAATAATATTTAATCTTTTAAATTTTTATCAATATTTTATTTCATGTCAATTTATTGTAATTTGAAATAATAACTACTTAAAAACTATATAAATAAATCAGAGTACCAATTGTTCATTATTATTATTATTATTATTATTTGGGTTAAATCTCCATTTCCCATTGTATATGTTATTAAGTAGTGGCAATAGTTAAAAAATATTAATATCATTCATTAATGATATAATAAAGTATTGTAATTACTAAAATAAGTAATTTTTAATTTTCAATATATTCATTACTTTTTTTTCATTAATTGTTATCAACTAACATTTTCTTAGGAAGTATTCAACATCTTTCATTAAATCATATTAATAATTCAAAATTAAAGTTATTGAAATTCAATAAATTCTTATAATTAATAAAAAAGAGAGGGGATAAATGCTTGTTGACTTTCGAATATCTTTTGGCTATTTAAAATAAAATTCAAAATGAAGTATTGAATTGAGTAAATTCATATAATTACAAGAAGTAAAGGAGATGAGTACTTTTTTGACTTTTCAATGTATTAAATCCTTTTACTTTTTTTTATTTTCATTATTAACAACTAATACCCTTAGAGTATTTATTGAGAAGTATATAATATCTTTCAATAAATCATGTAAATAATTTCACTATGAAAATATCAAGATTGAACAAATTCTTATTATTACCAAAAAACAAAGGGAGTAAATACTTGTTGACCTTTTAATATCTGTTGTTAAATTATAATGATAATAATAGTAATTTAAAGTGAAGTATTAAATTGAGTAAATTCTCATAATTACAAACAAAAAGTAGATAAGTACTTTTTTACTATTCAACATGTTCAATCCTTTATTTTTTATTTTCATTATTATCAAATAATTCCCTTAAGTTTTGATTAAAATGCATTTAATATATTTTATTAAATCATATTAAAATTATAAATAAAAGTATCAAAATAAAAAAATCCAATATTTACTTAAAAAAGAAAGGTGATGATACTTGTCGAATTTTTAATTTATTAATATTTTTATTTCATTAATTAGTTAAAAATAAAGGAGATAAGTACTTTTTGACTTTTTATTATACTAAATATTTTTTAAAAAAAAATTCAATGTTAAAAAGAAGGGGGATGATACTTGTCGAATATTTAATTTATTAATATTTTTATTTTATTAATTAATAAAAAATAAAGGATATAAGTACTTTTTTTGACTTTTTTATTATACTAAATATATTTTTTTCTGTTAAATTATTTTTAGACTTTCTATTATACTAAATGTTTTTTTCTATTTTCATTGTCATCAACTAATGCCGTTGATATTTTGATTAAGAAGTATTTAATATCCTTCACTAAATCATAATAATAATTTAAAACATAAAAGAATCAACTTGAGTAAATTGTTTTAATTACTTAAACAGAAAGGAGATAAATACTTTTTGAATTTTTGATATATTAAATATGGTTTTTTTAAAAAAAAAATTTCGATGTTATCAACTAAAGCCTTTAAGGGTTTTTTTTTTAAAGGGTGATAATGCCTTTAAAGTTTTAATTAAGAAGTATTCAATATCTTTCATTAAATTTTGTTGATTATTAAAATAAAATATTATTTAAGATCGTCTATATAAACATTTTCCTATTAAGTAGTTTAATATATTGATTAAGGAGTATCTAATAAACTCTATTAAACCAAAGTATAATTAAGCCACTAGTAGTGGTTTAGTGGTAAGGGATTTGGGTAGTATGTATAGGGTTACGGGTTCAAACGTCATTATCGTTGATATACTAAAAAACTGAACTACAACAGTAAATTAGTTGCAATTATTTTGGTAAATACAATTGGTGGAATTAATGGCCTCTTAGTCATGAAAATATTTGAGAGCAGAAATACATTAAAAGACCATTAAAAAAAGCTCTATTAAATATGTTATTAAATTAAAAAATAGTTAATTTAGATTTTCCTAAATTTTTATTTAAAATATTTGATATTTTAATTTTATTGAATATTTAAATTTCTTTTTAATGTCTAAATAATATGTATTAAAAAAAATTTTTTGATTAATATTTTTATTAATAATATTTAATTTAACATTTTGTATTCAAATTCCTTAAGATTTTATACCCTTTTACGTTAAAAGTGTACTAACTTAAGTTTTATTTAAAAAAAAGCTTTTAAGAGGTAGGTTTTTTAATTTTTAAAATTATTTTTAACTAATATTAGGTATTAAAACGATCGTTCGAAATAATTTATTTTTTAATATAAGTTTTTAATTAAAAATATTACTTTTAAAAACTTGAATAATAAATCTTAAATTTTAAGCTCTAAACTCTAAGTTTGACGTGAAAACTACGTGCATGCAAAAGATTTTGCATGACACGTAAAATACGAGGTCATGCAAAAGATTTTGCATGGCGCGTAATGATTACAAACACGTGCTTAATTCGTTTGTGCAAATATCATTACTCTTCTTCTTCACGCCGCGTCCCTCTTTAGGATCTGAAAAATTAAATGTGAACTGACCAGAGGACAAAAAAAAAACATTTTCAATGAATATTAAATTGATTTCTTGACCCACATTAGGAGTTATAAAGTAAATTAATGGAGCTCAGGATGCATATGCAAGCATATAGAATTTTGTGTAGTTTCTCTTTATCTGTTCTCACTTTCTGTAAAGTGATTTCTTTTCCCTCACAATTTTGCCCCAGATAGATATCAGATCTCCATCATTGACTCAATACATCTGCTGTAACTACATCCCCATGAATTTCTCCGATTTTTCGTTTTAACTTTGGTTTTGGTCGCATGGAAGAGGTTCCTATTCACCGCCAGCAAAAAGCGGAGGGTTCAAGGGGAATCAGCCAAATTTCCGTTTCTGCTTTCGACACACATGGACGACATGTTTCTGGAATTTTTTAATCCAATTTAATTTTATTTAATGGGCATAAAATTCTTTAATCTATAATCCTCTTGCAATTTCTATCTTGACTACCACCAGCTTTGTCAGTAACCGGTTACTTTCGGCAGGTAATTTACCAACCCACCTCTATCAATGTTGATGAATTGCATCTATGCTTGTCCTTAATTTATCTTCATTTATTTATTCTTGTTTCCGAACAACCCTTGTTTGCCTCAGGACGGTTCATCACTGAAAATGGTCCTTACAACAGCATCTAACCGAATAAAAATGTGCCTTCCTCCGGAAAATTGAGCTTTGCTGAGTGTCCTGAAACAGCTCCACTCAGTTATTTTGTCTGTTGTAATAATTGCTTTGTGTTTTTTCTTTTTTATTTTAGTCCTTTTCAATAAGAGGATTTAAGAGCTCTAACTGAGAGAGGTCCACAGATAAAAGAATGGAGGTTGGAGAAACTGACAGAAAGAAGGTTCAAGCGCAGGTTCCATGGATCCCCACCACCCCTTCGAAGCCTATTCCTCACAAACCAGTGCCGATCTGCACTCCTGGGGAGAGAATCCATCTGGATTCTCATTCCAATGGGGTGCCTGCATGTTATGAATCCTCAGCCAGTGCAGAGATTAACAACGGGCAGCACTTCTGGCCAACACATGAGGCTGCAGTGACAAACGTTGCCTGTGACAGTGCCACAACTCGTGTAAGATTAAACTTTGACAACATGTCCAGCTCGAGTAATGGCTTTGCTCAACTTCTGGCTCTGGCAGATGCTGCATCAGCACACTCCGATGTGACACATGATGGATTCTTGAAGAATCAATTTGTTCCTACTTTGAACCAGTTCAAGCCGACCTATACGTTACTAGGCCACCGTCATGTCTCTTGTGAGCAAACGTTGTTCAATGGTATCCAAGACAATTATCGAGATCCTCAAGGTAAGGGCAATAAATTTTGATTTTGGCTCAGGATGGTTTGCATCCTTTTTTTAATATAAAAGCTTTCCCCTCCACACCCCCTTGCCACAAAATGAAGCACTAGCATTTCACCTAGGGTCAATCACAAGCGACATAAGCAGGCTGCAGAGTGGCAGTTGGAGGCCTGTTCAGTTAGTATATTGGTAAATGGCATTGCTTCTTATAAATTTGCATCCGGGCAACCTTATGGAGCCGTGTTCGACTCCTACATAAGAGCTTGAAACCCTTTGATGCCCCTCCCTCAACCCTCAAAAGACCCCCCCCCCCCCACAAAAACCAAAAAAAAAAAGGCTGAAGAATGCAAATGCATTATAAAATTGAAGATGGGACATTGAGGATGACATGAAAAAAAAGGCCAAAAAAAAAGAAAGGAGAATATGTGTACCTAGAACGGAGCACTAAGAAGCAGCTTCAGTAGGGAAAGACAATAAATAGATTTCTATGAATCATTAAGTAGCTATGTGGCATAATTCTACCGAGTCCACAGCGAAAATGGTATGTTGGGAATACTATCTTTTTTCTTATTATCTTCCGTTTAGCGCTGAATTTAGGAAGTTTTAATCATAATTCAGAAAGCCAATTTTTATTCTCTATCAAACCTCTGACAGAACTAGTTTTCCACCGAAATCAATTTATTTGCACGGTGTTTGTTATTCCCCCTGATAATTGATCAAAATCTCGAGACCATGTTGCTCTATGGCACTCATATGACCTTTTACTTGCTATCACATCAACCATTTGGACATTTAATACATAAATTTTAAGCTCCTTTTAATATTCGATCAAGCTGAGACCATACGGTTCTGACTGGCAATAATTTGATATGCAACAGGAACATCATATTTGGCTTACTATGGCAAGACTACTTCTCAGGTTGCCCCACCTGGTCCAGATAATGCTGTTAGAGCAGAAAATACACAAGATGCAGGGATGCAATTGTATATGGAAGAAAAGGATCAAGGAGGAGAAGAGAAAAAAGTTCAAGAGGCAAAGCACAACAATGAAAGCCCACACAACAAAGAACTTTGTGACCCTGCTAGAGAATTGGCTGCTGTTTCTACAACATGCAAAGAGAATCACAGCCACAACAAGGAAATAATCCACCATATTGATCTGAATAAAACACCACAACAAAAACCAAAGAGAAGGAAGCACCGTCCCAAGGTCATCACAGAGGGCAAACCCAAAAGAGACAGAAAACCAGTCACCCCAAAGCCCGCTCAATCAAAAGAAAACCCAACTGGCAAGAGGAAATATGTGAGAAAAAAAGGATTGAACACGGCTTCTACTCCTCAAACAGAAGTACCAGGAGAGTGGACTAAACCATTGATGCCTGAATCTGCCAAAAAGACATGCAGAAGGTCCTTAAATTTTGACATAGGAGAGCAACAAGATGGAAATTCTACATGCAGAGAAAATACAACCATACATTTTGGCAGAGAAATTGGTGTGCCAGTCAACGAAACACAGGCTTCAAATAATGAAGAAACACAAGGCCCCAGCACACCTCTTCTAAAAAGCAATCCCCCTGGGGTAAAGCCATATACTACCTCCGGAGAAAATGGCAGCAAAAGAAAAGGTTGGATGATTGATCGAGATGGAAATGAAAACAGGGCACAAATACTATCAAGTAGTGGCACTGGCACAGGAATTTTGACCGCAGGATTACAAGTAGTTGGTTCCAAGAGAAAGCCTTCTGGTAACACTGAACATTATACCAGCAGCATTAATCAGACTGGGATACAATATAATATATTGCAGGCACACTACCCAGAGTGTTGGGTTCAATTTCCAAATGTTCAGAAGAAAAGGAGAAGTGAAAAGGGAAAAAATTCTAGCACATGCAATACATCTTCCATGAGTGCCACAAAAGATGTACAAGTAGCAACATGGCCTCCAGAAGATGCTAGATCAAGTCCTTATGCATCAAGTTCCAACTTCTGGACCTCTGGTTCTGAACATAATGCAGTTAGAGTCCCAGTTGTAATTACAGCTACAGAAAGAGCTATTCATGATAAACCTCAGTCATTTGTGTGCAACTTATCTTTAGGGCAGAGGGGGCAAACCAAAAGAAGATCAACAGTCCCTACTAGAAAGTCATGTGTGGATGCAGAAGGACAACCGACATGCATTGATGCTTTAGTTGCAGAGATGCGTGCAACACTCACAAAAAAGAAACGAACTAAAAAGAGAAGTACTCTTGTCAGTTCAGCATATTCTTGCACAAGTGAAATGCAACAGCACCATAAATTTGTGCTGGAAAATAACAGCTTGCCCTTGGACAACTCATTAGGTATTTCAACTGAACCTTTGATTTTTCGCTGCTATACAACAAATAATTCTATCATGCAGTTTGTCCTAATACTTTAAGCCATTGATGCAGATGAATTAACAGAGCAATTTAGACACCTAAACATAAATAGAGAAACCAGAGAGCTTGTGTTGCATGGGCAGAATGCACTTGTCCCTTATAATCAGCAAAATCAAAAGCACAAAGGCCTTGCCCATGGATATACCACCATCATCCCCTACGAGGGCTCATTTGATCCCATCAGAAAACAGCGCCCACGACCTAAAGTTGACCTTGATGAGGAGACTAATAGAGTGTGGAAGCTTTTGATGTTAGATATAAACAGTCATGGGATTGATGGAATGGATGAAGACAAGGCCAAATGGTGGGAAGAAGAACGAAATGTGTTCCGTGGAAGAGCTGACTCATTTATTGCACGGATGCATCTTGTACAAGGTATCAGTGCTGAACTTTCAAGAATATCAACACTAATCACTTTTCACACACACATCCAACAAATACCCGATGACTTGTGCTCAAGAGGCAAGAAGCGAGAACCACTATCCTTTGTTCCAATACAAAATTTAACATTATCTGTTTTCCTACCTTAACACAAAAAAAAAAAAAAAAAAAAAAAAAAAAGAAGAAGAAGAAAAAATGCAGCAAAAAAACCAGCATAAAACCCACTAACAGGGAACCAAGACACTAAGAACATGGAAGAAATTTACACAAAATTGACCAATAATAATAATAATAATAATAATAATAATTTAAAAGAAGATATATGCCAAGATAGGGGCCCCAGTGAGGTATTTTATTTGCAATCCTACAATAGACTAGTAGGAAAATCCTAATCAAATACTAAAGCTAACATACATTAGCCTAACCAAATACAGAAACTAACATAAAATAACTTATCTGAAGGTAAAGTAAAATACTAATTTATAAAAAAACATAAAGATCACAAATTATCTTAAATGTGCTTATCCATTCTGCCTTGTTTGTTACTCCATACATGGTTCACAAATTAATAATATAAAGCATATTCAACAGGAGATAGACGCTTTTCTCAATGGAAGGGATCAGTTGTGGATTCAGTGGTTGGAGTTTTCCTCACACAAAATGTCTCAGACCATCTTTCCAGGTATAAATAATGCAAGCTTAATTACTGAGAAACTTACAATTAAAATAGATATGTTCCAACATTTTCTATTTTCTTCTCTATTGGCAGTTCTGCATTCATGTCCCTTGCTGCTCGATTCCCCCAAAAGTCAAGCAGCAAGCACAAAACATATCATGAGGAAAGCACAAGCTTGATAGTCAACAAACCACAAGTGTACGTTGTGGAACCCGAAGAGAGTACAAAATTGGATCAAAAAGTACTGAATCCGTCTGTTTATGACTTGAGTTCTATGACAATTGACATCAGTGAACATTCTTTAGAGAAAGAAGCTGTTGACAGCAATGACTGCAGAACCAGTGGGAACTTAACTAGCTTAACAGATGAATCAAACTTCAAACTGCCAGAATCAACTCAAAGATATATGAGGGAACAGCATAGTCCAATGGATAGTGGAACAATTAGTGCCATGACAGGGGAAGCGCAGGAAAATTCATGTGATGGGGGTATTAGGAAAGAGTTAAATGACATGGTGTCATCCCAGTGCTCTGTCATTACATCTCAAATATGTGTAGATTGTTCAGTTGATCAAAGTCCTGAGAAGATAGGATCATGCTCAGAAAGCAACTCAGAAGTAGAAGACCTGTCAAGTACAGCCAAGTACAACATTTTTTATGACAGAACTTCTTTCAGTAAGCTTTTAGAAATGGCAAGCTCAACAACATTACATGAAGTTAACAGTCAAAGAAGCAAATCAACTGAGAACTTAAGATGTGGTCAATTTATAGGCTTGAAGCATGGCAACCAGACGGAAAACTTGGAAAAGTTGAATGTTACCCAAGACTGCTTAGAAGCATCCATCATCCCATGTGATGAACATACTTTGGAAATGACCCCCAACTCAGGGGTACTTGAAGTTAACGGCTATGATCCTTTCAAAATAGAAGACTCATCAAGTGGCTTCTCAAAGAATAAAGATGAAAATGACATGAAGAGACCCGGTTTTCCAACAACAGAGTCTGAAACCCAAGCTGCAATTGCCCATTCTCAAAGTATGCTATCTCAACTCCATCTTCAGCAACAAAGTAATCACAGGCAGCAAAATGCTTTGCACATTTCAGGACAAACTCAAGATCCTATGCAGAAAGCAAGGGAATTAGATTTTGGTCACCAGAACAATGCCATCAATGAAAACAGTAAAATAAAATCTGCCCCCATAAAATTAAAGAGGAGGGTGCGTCAAAAGGAGAAAAAGGATAATTTTGATTGGGATAGTTTAAGAATGCAAGCACAAGCTAAGGCAGGGAAAAGAGAACAGACGGAAAACACCATGGACTCTTTGGACTGGGATGCTGTCAGACGTGCAGATGTCAGTGAGATTGCTGATGCAATCAAAGAAAGGGGCATGAACAACATGCTTGCTGAACGTATTAAGGTAGAATGAAACATTCATGAAATATTATCTAATGCATTTTCTGGAAAGAGAAAGACCCTTCAAGGCAACTTATGTTGAATGACATACTATGCAGAATTTCCTAAATCTATTGGTTGACACACATGGGGCCATTGATCTTGAGTGGCTTAGAGATGTTCCACCAGACCGAGCGAAGTAAGTTCAGAGATTAGTTGAACCATTTTATTGAAATTGTATTTCCCCATGCATATGATGTTATCCTGTCTTGGCCGTATAGTTGGTGAAAGCAACATTCTGAGCTCTCAATTCACTTGTAACACAAACAGATATGCACACTCACCAAACAGTTAGATCATTCAAGCAGAAAAAAAAATGCATAATGCAAATTCTATTTGTGCATGCAGAGAATACTTGCTCAGCATAAGGGGATTGGGATTAAAAAGTGTGGAGTGTGTGCGACTTTTAACACTGCACCATCTTGCTTTCCCGGTAAGTTGAAAACAGAAGCATGCAATTACAGGACTATGGAATAGATTTGAACAGTTGTTGCTATTCAATAGGTGGACACAAATGTCGGACGTATAGCAGTACGTTTGGGATGGGTACCTCTCCAACCACTGCCAGAGTCACTACAGTTGCATCTCCTAGAATTGTGAGTACTACAGAAATAAATGGTATAAAGCACTAATTCAATTAGATAAGGAGCTAACACCATTGGCCTGTATAGGTACCCCGTGTTGGAATCCATACAAAAATATCTCTGGCCCCGACTATGCAAGCTAGACCAAAGAACACTGTAAAGATTTATTTTCAATTTACAGTCATACATTAAAAATACAATTTCTATTTTTTTTTTCCTGGTAGTTTAGCAAGGATAATTTATCTATGGATTTAATTTCAATTAAGGGCCAGTATAAAACCTCTAAGCACTACAATCCAATCATTTATAGTTACATCATTCAAAAAGTTTGATTATGATAACAACTACCTAAGATGACAAACTCTTTTAATGATATCACAATATATGATTGGTAGATAGTGTAAGAAAGTTTATGCTGATACTGAATTAAAAACTTATCTACTGATTTTTTTTTTTTTCATGTTTTATTGCAACATATTACAGATATGAGCTGCACTATCAGCTGATTACATTTGGAAAGGTAAACTGCACTATCTCATACAACAGAGACTGGCCCTACTTAACCAAAACCCAGTTGTTATTAGGTCAGAAATTAAAATCAATCCATGCAGGTCTTCTGTACAAAACACAAACCAAACTGTAATGCATGCCCAATGAGAGGGGAATGTAGACACTTCGCAAGTGCTTTTGCAAGGTATGTGTCTGATAAATTAAGATTCTTTGCATCTATTATGCTTACTATTATAAAGCTAAAAATATTGTGCAATGCACTATCATCCTGAACTCTTTATTCACATGCCTAGGAAGTACTGCAAATATTATTGTTGGCAAGATAGGTATAGAGCTTGGGAAGCAAAATTATATGAAGTTCACTTATCCAGTATTATTATATTCAATATCTCAATGTATGGACAGCACTGTTGCTGCATTTTATCCTCATTGTAAAATTAAACTTAGGAAACAAACTTATTAACAGCTGAAATGATGATGTCAATACCACTTTGAAAATTCAATTTTAGGCATGATTTGCAAGTTATGATAGATAAACTTACAAATAAACAATGATATATGCAGTGCAAGGCTTGCCCTGCCAGGACCAGAGCAGGGAAGTATAGTAATCACAAATGGAAACAATGCAACTGATCAGAACCCGTCAGTAATCATCAATCAGTTGCCCTTGCCTCTCCCTGCAAACACAAACCGAGCAGAAGAACTTCAACAAACCGAAGTGAGCAAGCAACTTGAAGTAAAATCTGAAATCAATATTTGCCAACCAATTATTGAAGAGCCAGTAACTCCAGAGCCAGAATGCTCACAAGTATTAGAAAATGATATGGAGGATGCCTTCTATGAGGAACTGTGTGAAATTCCACCCATCGAAGTAGACATGGAAGAGCTCACTCTGAATGTACAAAATTATATGGAAGAAAACATGGAACTTCAAGAAGTTGAAATGTCAAAGGCCTTGGTTGCCCTTACTCCTGAAGCTGCCTGCATTCCTACACCCAAGCTGAAGAATGTGAACCGATTGCGAACAGAGCATTGGGTGTAAGTGAAAAACTAACTCATTTCCAACTAGTTAACTGGAATGTAAAGTTCTAATATTAATGAAATATGGGGCAAAGTCGAAAAGAAAGTAATGAATACTACAAGAGCAAGAACAGCTATAAGCAATTATAGGATTTGCATTTATCCAGAATCACATTAACCTTAAAACACACAAGGTTGAATAATTAGCCCTGGGAAAAATGATATGAACCTGGCATTTAATTGAAGTTCCAGTAAGCACATAGTTCCAATAGGCATCATATCAATCCAACGACTGATATGAGTGAAATGTTCTAACAACTTATGCTGATCTTTTGTTCGCCTTCATGCAGTTATGAACTCCCAGATTCACATCGCCTTTTGGAAGGGGTTAGTTACTTCCGCATCTGTCAATGAAGCTATTTTTATGCTATATGTCTAACTTTATTAATTATTTATGCACTACAGTGGGACAAGCGAGAACCTGATGACCCAGGAAAATACCTTCTAGCTATATGGACTCCAGGTGGATAAAAATAACTCGAGTCCCAGACCCCCTTCTTGATCAATTTAGATTGGTTGTAAAGTTTTTTGTCAGCATGTCACTACATAATTAGTTGGGAAGTTTTACAATATAGAATTTGTATCATTTTTCTGAGGTTTTCTAATGCATTTTGCCAACTACATTGACATGTACATCAGGTGAGACAGCAAATTCTATACAGCCACCGGAAAGAAAATGCAGCTCTCAGGAGTATGGCCAGCTCTGTAATGAGAAGGAGTGTTTCTCATGCAACAGTTTCCGTGAAGCAAATTCACAGATAGTTCGAGGGACAATCCTGGTCTGAATGCTTATCAAAATAATAATTTGAACCCTACATAGTTTATTAATTCTTATCCATTATAGTGGGGAGGAACAAGGATAGGGGTCGGGGATTAGTCTGCATATGATTGCAAGCATTATGATAGACTGACTTGAATTCATAATAAATCATGCATAGATACCATGTCGAACAGCTATGACAGGGAGCTTTCCATTAAATGGAACCTATTTTCAAGTCAATGAGGTAAAATAGTGTGAAATCTCATATTCCCAAATCTCTTTTGATTTTGTATATTTATGTATGTAATTAAATCAGTACTAAACATATTTCATTTGAAGCAGGTATTTGCTGACGATGAATCAAGTCTTAACCCAATTAGTGTTCCCCGAAGCTGGATCTGGAACCTCAAGAGGCGAACAGTATATTTTGGAACCTCCATACCAACCATTTTTAGAGGTAAACACTTAAAAATTAGAATATTATAGTAATCTAGAAACTGTGTGCCAAAAAACTAAGCTGAATATGCCCTTTTTGTCAAGCAGGTTTATCAACACAAGAAATTCAACGATGCTTTTGGAGAGGTAAGATTTAGTTCCCAGAATGTAATCCTGCCTTTTGTCAATTGACTATCCTATTTCAACCTGCTTTTGCCTAACTATCAACGAGGGAGTATAGAGGCATTTCGTAGTTGGTCTTCCATATTCTCTTCACCAATTGGAATATTCGTACATATCATATGTTACCCCTATCTCAGGCATCTTATTTTTCACACCAATTTATGTATCAAACTACCTTGATTCCTCTCTTTTTCAGTTATATATATGAGTTACTACTTTTAAGTGCAAGTGCAAACTAAGTAGAACACTACACACACAAAAGTTCGAAAGATAAAACTTACTACATTAATGCACTAAACAAATTTTCATCTCTAGCTGTTTTTTAAAAAAAATTAAAATTAAAATTAAAAAATCTTTAAAAGAATGATGAAACATCACTCTTTCCTAATACATAGGAGAAGCACACACAATAATTTACTACAAAAGCAAGTGACCGGATAACCGAACCTATCTAAACAGATGGTGAAAAATGTTGTGCAGGATACGTCTGCGTGCGGGGATTTGACAGGAAGACAAGAGCACCCCGTCCTCTGAAGGCCAGACTTCACTACCCAGCTAGCAAGTTGGCCAAGAAAGAGTCTACTCCAGCAAGCGCACAAGGACTGAATCTGAATCTGCAACCGAATACAGAACAGCCAGAATTGCTTGCCAACATTCCCAACCATGAGGAAAGGGGTGGAACATGAAGACAAATCATTGTCATTCGTCCCGTCCTATGTTGTATATAGCAGTAACAAAGTCATTGTTAATCAACTTTGGTCGTCTTTTCATGCTTATAGACTAAGCAGGGTTTTTTTTTTGTCAAACTAGGACTGTGACTGTATCATGTCAACATATAGGCTCTTAGCTTCATGAAGAGGAACGTAAGCCAGTTAGGCAGAGATATACTTAGGAAAATTATTCTAGATTTAAACTTCATCATTTTATGCCCTCATCTGACAAGTTTAGCTTGCACATTTGATCAGATTTTTAAAATTCCGCATTCAATCGATGAGATGGAGACAAATATCATACTAACTGTTAAAAACATGGATAAAATCAATTTGTTAAAGTTAAGTGCACCAAATATGTTACAATATTTGATAAGAAAATTGATGGATTGAAGAAGAGATAAGTGTAAATTTCGCTGACGATGGAAAAGTCAGTAATACAAGTAAAGAAAATGTTTATATAAACTAAGCTATGTAATTAATTTCTAATCAATTGCCAAGTCATCTAACTAACTCATCTAATTTCTAATTAATGTCAACAAACTCTAATTGATCTTATCCTTGTTGTAAAACTAAATTAATCCTCCCAAGAATAAATCTAGTAGTAGCAACAAAACTAAGGCCACTTATCTTCAAATCAAATATGTTGCCATCTTCATCAATTCACGTAGAGAGAACAATGAGTTTCCTACGCGCCTAAGATTTAGCAACGATTGTAAATCAACGTTCATAAATCTTAGTTACACCAAATGATGAGAAGAACAATTCAAATCAATCCTTGCTTAAGAAAAAAGCATATGCATCAATCAACAGAGTGTAGAGTTGACGTTTTAGATCAAGAGGCTAACCTTACGAGACGAATGACAATGATTTGTCTTCAAGCTGCACCCCTCTCCTCATCGTTGGGAATGTTGGGAAGCAGCTCTGGCTGCACTAGATTTGGTTTCTGATTCAGATTCAGCTGTGCGCTTGCTGGAGTAGACTCTTATTTGACCAGTTTGACCAGTTACTTTCCACTTATAATAACATCTTGAATGGGATTCGAATGTAATGATCATCGATGATAAGCAATTTTCAATAATACTACTATAAATCCTTGCTAAGGTTAAATCTGATAAGTTGTTTGACCTAAACTGAAATAAAGAGCTTCTTTCACCCCCAGACTCTTATTACTCTCCTCCTAATCTAATCTTAAAGGAAGGAAACACTGAGGAAAACCGATTTCCTGAGAGTAGAAACGAGAAGTGCTTTTGCCGCCTTACCGCCATTTTCATATGCTTTTCCATCGCCTTTTGTTTTTTTTTTTTTTTGGTTAATTACTTAATCGAGTTGTGCTGCATTGGACAACAATGGGCACTCATGTTGTTCATTTTCTAACCTAGGTACTCGAATTTTTTGGTTGTTACCTTTGTTTCTTACAAATTTTTTTGTGGGTCGAGCCTTGTTTCTTTCTTATCCTTGTCATCATGGCAGAGATAACGGAGATCATTGAGACCAAGGCCCAAACAAGCCCGAGTCTGTGTGCAACCCAACCTGCTTCATACAGATCAGAAGAAATACTGGAGTTACATTTCTCTCACTGTATGAGAACCAAAATCTGAAAAAAATAAAATCTATTATTATAAATGGAATACGCAAGATTAAAAAAAAAAAAAGAAATGTGACATTGACTCATTCAAAGTGTGTTTGATATAAGGATAAAAATAGGGGATAAAATTTTATAGAATATGTAAAATTATACATAAATTATATCCATAAAATTTTATCTCTAATTTTACCCTATGCCAAACATATCCTAAACCAAAAAAAATTCACCTATGCCAAATATATAATATTCTGAGTCCAATTGTATAACAACATTGGTGATTTTTTGGGAGTTTGGATGCTTAATTGTTTGTTGTAAGTCATTAACATTTTATATCTTTAATAATAATTGCTTCCACTCATCTGAACACATTAGCTATTGTCTGAAAAAATGAATATCACCTTTATCCATAGGAATATTTGTACACTTGATATGATCTTTAAGGTACATTTACCTTGGATATTGTTGCAACTAAAATGCATTCCCAGGAACGGTCTTTTCTAGGATTTGAACCTTGATCATTTTCATGTAAGTGCAGCTCACTAATGTCAAAGTAGGACAAACATCACAAAACCATGCCAAAATATTAAATTTCTTCTTCTATTCCTATTTTCACAATGTATTGAGTCAGAACAGAATGAATTGATTTTCCACTACTTGAGGAAAAAAATACAAAAGCGGTATTTATGTACAGTGATGTACAGCAAGTAAGAGTAGAAAACAAATCTAACAATCCTAACTAATCATGTTGAGTCAGCACTAACTAATTAACTAACTAATTGACTAATGTAACTAACAATTAATTAAATTGGTTAAGTTAGATCCTGAAACTCCCCTTGATTAGGCAAGTAAATGTTGAGGATGCCTAACTTGGATAAGAGACCACGAAATTGGGAGGCAAAAACTGGTTTGGTTAACAGATCAACAAGCTGGTGTACTGACTTCACATGAATCAGTTTGAGCATACCACTAGCAACCCTCTCCCAAATGAAGTGACAATCTATCTCCACATATTTGGAGCGCTCATAAAAGGTGGGATTGGTTGACAAATGGATTGCCGATTGTCTGTCACAAAAAACCATAAAAGTGTCTACTTGAATCTTGAAGTCTTGCAACAGATTCTGCAACCAGCTTATCTCACCAGCCACTGAGGCTAAGGCCCTATATTCTGCTTCACCTGAGGATGTAGAGATAGTTGGTTACGTGGTTGTTTTTTGGAATTCCAGGAAACAAGTATATCACCAAGGAAGACATGATAGTCGGTGACACTTCTTCGAGTATCCGAGCAATTTCTACAATCAGCATTGGCATATGCCATTAGCCCAAGCTGAGAAGCAGCAGAGAACAAAATTCCCTGTCCTAGACTCCCTTTGATATATCGAAGGAGATGGTGAAGAGCCGGCAGATGAGGAGCACGAGGATGGGCTATGTATTGACTAAGCTTGGTGATAGCATGCGTTATATCAAGTCGGGAGATGGTTAGATACATCAAACTGCCTATAAGTCTTCTGTACATGGAAGGATCATCCAACAAATTGCCATTGGCAGCATTTAAATGAACATTTGGCTCCATAGGTAATGGAGCAGGTTTGCTATCATGAAAACTAGTATCCTCAAGCAAACTGAGAGTTTATTCCCTCTGGTTGAGACATATACTAGCTGGTGATCTAGCAAGTTCCAAGCCTAGAAAGTACTTAAGTTCACCGAGGACCTTAAGTTTAAAGAGGGATTGTAGAAGATGTTGCACCTTTGCTAACTCCATAGATAAGAGGCTTGCTAGAATTATGTTATATACATAAACAAGTAGAACAACCAGAGAATGTCTAGAACCATGGGTGAAGAGAGAATAATCACTCTTGGATTGCTTAAAGCCATTATTTAGCAAGGTTGAGGAAAATTTGAAGAACCACTATCTAGATGCTTGGAGAAGACCATAAACAGATTTGTGGAGTTTACATACCAAAGTCTGCCCCCTAACCTTGTAACCTAGAGGCATGTCCATGTACACCTCCTCAAATAAATTGCCATTGAGGAAGGTATTGTTGACATCCAATTGCAACAATGACCAATCCTTGATGGCAGCAATGGACAAAAGTACTCAGACAATAGTGAGTTTGGCAACTGGAGAGAAGGTATCTAAGAAATCCATGCCTGCTTGTTGTGTATTCCCTTTAGCAACTAGCCTAGCTTTATATTACTTAATTGAACCGTCTTGCTTGTATTTGATCTTGCAGACCCAACGACACCCAATACTATGTTTGCCTTGGGGAATAGAAATAATAGACCAAGTATGGTTGTCTTCCATTGCTTTAATCTCCTCATTGATCACCTTTCTCCGTTCAAGATAAGCCACTGCTTGATGATAGAAAGTTGGTTCTAGAATGGAAGAGATTCATGCAACAGAGTGATGATAAACATTGGAAAATCTATGGCAGGAATCAAATTTATCCATGGTAGAAAGTCCTCCAACCCAACATTGATAGTCCATGAGATATGTTGGAGGCCTGGAATCACATGAAGATCTCCTCAAAAATGCTGGCACAAGGGCGGCAATTGTTGGAAGCATGATAGCAGGTTGAGGAGATGTTGTGGCAATGACTGCAGCAATAGAAACATTTCCATTAGGAACTGTAGAGGGGGGAGGGGCTAGGAATGTAGAATCTGGGAGTGGATTTGGCAAAATAACGATAGGAAATTCGTCAACATCAGTAGAACTTATGCTGAATTATGGAAAAGAAACTCATCTTCAATGAATTTAACATCTCTGAAGATCAAAAACCTTTTATTTTCCAAATCATAAAGCTTGTACCCTTTGTACCCCATCGGATATCCAACAAAAACTGCTTTGACAGCTCTGAAAGAGAATTTTATTCGATGAGACATGAGAATGGAAGCATAACTGAAGCATCCAAATATGCAAAGTGAGTGGTAGTCTGGTTTCTTGCTGCATAACCTTTCATTAGAATATTGAAAGCGTAGCAATAGACTAGGCAATCTATTCACCAAAAAGATAACAGATAGGACACACTCCCCCAAAAAGGTACTTGGAACTTGGGACTGAAAAAAAAAAGGCCCTTGCGACATTAAGGAGATGCTAATGTTTTCTCTCGACAACTGAATTCTGCTCAGGATGTTCTACACATGAGAATTGATGTACAATGCCTTTTTCTTGTAGGAAATTAGTAACCGCTAGCTCCTTGGCATTATCGAACCTAATCTGTTTGACTCTTTTATGAAATTGAATCTCAATCAAGTTGTAGAAATTCATTAACAAAGAAGAACCCTCAAATTTGGAATGCTTAAGATAAAGTCAAGTAAAATGAGAATGGTCATCCACAATGGTCAAAAAACATCTCATGCCATTTTATGTAGGAACACTATACGGTCCCTAAATGTCACAATGAACCAAATCAAATGTAAATTCAGACAAATTATTGTGGGATTGAAAGGATAAATGCTTAAGTTTTGCTAAAGGACAAACTGAACATTTATTATGGTCAAAGAGTAAAGGAAAATCTGAAATACATGGGCTTAATTTGCTAAGAATTTTATTTGACAAATGACCTAACCTAGCATGCTAGGTGGCGCTAGATACATAAGAGACAAAATGAGACAACAGTGATGGAGGTGTAACAGATTCTAGGACATAAAGGCATTCAAGCTGTTTACTCTTCCCAATCACCTTCATGGAGTGATCCTATATGAGAAAACCATCATTAGACAAGTGAAGAGAATAAGGTGAAGTAGCTAATAAGGCTGATACAGACAGTAAATTGACTTTGAACTGAGGAATATACAGGACATTGTGTAAAATCAAAGAATCTAAAATTTTGATTGTACTAATGGAATGAGCAATAACCTGAGTATTATTTGGTAAAGAAACAAAATGATTGACCAAGGGAATGGAATCAACAACTAAATTTGGAGAAGCAGTGATGTGAGTGGTGGCACCGGAATCAATAATCCAAGAATTTAACTGAAGATATGAATTCATGTGACAAGAGGTAAAGACCATACTTGCGGGAATCTCTGAATCAAAATTATCACACTGAGCCGCAAGTTGGGTCCTCAAGAGGTTCAAAAATTGCTGATACTAGGCAAGAGACATATTCAAACCCGAGGACACAACAGAACTAGAGTTTCCATCTAAAACTTGATGAACCTGAGCTAGTGGTTTGCCTTTGGACTTAGTGTGACCTGGGGGATAACCATGCAACTTGTAGCAGCTATCCTCAGTATATCCCGATACGCCATAATGAGCACAAAGTAGTCTATCTTTCTTGGTTGATTTGGGCTTAGCATCACAAGAGTTAGAATATTTCACAGGGTTTGCCTTAGCTGCAAAGGCTACCTAAATAGCAGAATCATCAGAAGCCCCAACCTCCCTCTATTTTTCCTCTTGCAAGATAAGAGAAAAGACTTTGATAATGGGAGGGAGTGGATCAAGCAACAAGATTTGGCCTCGGATATTGGAATTGGTGTCATTTAGTCCCATTAGGAAAACCATAACATGTTCACATAACAAGTATTCTCGTAAGGGCTTAGAACGACCACAAGAGCGAGCAATTGATCAAAGGCTTATAAGAATTCAATTCTTCCCAAAGAATTTTCAATTTGGTAAAATACTAAGAGACAGTGAGCAAACCTTGATTCAAACCAACAATAGCCTTCTTTAATTGAAAAATTCGAGGACGATTGCTCTGAGAGAAGTGATCTTAGATATCCTTCCATATCGCTGCAGCAAATTCCGCATACACCACACTAGCAGCAATGTCTTTTGATACAAAATTCAGAATCCATGTGCTGAAGATGTCCTTTGCACATTGCTAAGATTCGGCTAGCATAGGGTCTTCCAAAGGATCAGGTTTGGGTAGGGTTCCATCGATGAACCCTAGCTTGCGTTTACCATTAAGGGCCAAACATGTCGCCCTACTCCAGGAAGCGTAATTATCATCCTAAAGTGGTTGAGTCACCAAAACCAAACTTGGATGATCAGAGGAACTCATATTGTAAGGATCTGAGGAAGTACGAGATTGCGAAAACCGGAGGAATAATAGGATCCTAAGGTTGAACCATTGGTGTTGACACCGGATCCATGGAGCAAGAAATGCAAGAACTGAAGAGAAGATAAGAGAAGAACGATAAATTTTCTTAAGAAAGTGACAAAATGTACAAAAGGTCAAAAAGTAAAATGCCTTTCTGATACCATATTGAGTTAGAACAGAATGAATTGGTGTTCCATTACTTGAGGGAAAAAGTACAAAAAGGGTATTTATGTACAATGATGTACAACAAGTAAGAGTAGAAAACAACTCTAACAATCCTAGCTAATCATGCTGAGTCAGCACTAACCAATTAACTAACTAATTAACTAATCTAACTAACAATTAATTAAACTGGTTAAGTTAGATCCTGAAAATGTAAATGTTATGGCTGCCCTGGCAATTTGTAACGATATTGATGGGACAGTTTGTTGTTTTATTTGGGAGGAGCATGAGCTGCATGACCATGCTAGGGGTTTACATCCTTTTAAATGGGAGATTGCTATGAAGCATTGGAAAGATGGGGTTTTGGGCATAAGACCAACTATAATTCCAGCTTCATAATGTCCCCTTGCTTGGAAAACTTGTCTTGGCTACGCAGCATAATAATGACAATATTTTAGGTTTGTCTTAATCGTGTGACAAAAATATGTTTAAAGGTTTGCTTCAAATAATCAGCCTATGTTTGACAACAAATTTGTGCAAGCTACTCATTACTTATGGTTCGATTTCAAGCACTTGATACAGGTAGTGTATGTTAAGAAAAATAGTATAGAAGATAATCAAGAATTTAAATATTGTTTTGGTTTTGAGGCATGAATCACTTTGCTATCTTTAGAAATATATTTGCCCTTACACCTAGTTGCTATTGAGTTGATAACAATATTCTCCCAATATATAATAAAACCTCTATTAATTTGTTGTTTAGCAATAACAAGAATTTTCCTTATTCTCTTTAAACTTGAAAAATAAGATAAAATTTTCAAAACTCTTAAATACAATACACAAAGTAAAAGTGAGTTTTATTATTTATAAGTGAATATTGGATGCACTTACGGAAGTTATATCCATCAGTGACTTGTTGCAATGGTTGCAATTCAAGTGACATATTGCTTAACTTCAATGTTTCATATGTTGTTTCAAATATTTGCAACCATTTACATGTAAATGATACAACTTGAGATTCATTGCTCCAATTCTATTTGAAACCGCATGTCTCTATATGAGTAC
Organism: Pterocarpus santalinus; assembly: GCA_031439595.1. NCBI lineage: Eukaryota > Viridiplantae > Streptophyta > Magnoliopsida > Fabales > Fabaceae > Pterocarpus > Pterocarpus santalinus. The sequence continues at coordinate 70,822,200 of CM062532.1, forward strand.
TTACGCTGCTTTGTGTCTACACGTGAGACGTTGCAACCAAAAGGCACCTTGTCCACAAAGGAGTTGGTTATAATTTAATTTGTAATCAAAAGACACTTTGCAACCAAGAAACACATTGCAAGCATTGCACTTGAATGAGAAACATTGTGTTTCTTTGATTTATAATCGTTATCAACTTCAAGGATAATATTTTATTTATTATTTCATATATATAAATTGTAAAATATACTTTGATGTACTTTTAAAAGCAAGTTAAATCCAAGACCGCTGGCACTTGTCAATCACAAAGTGCTAGCTAACTTGCTGAGCATATAAATGAAAGTCAAACTTGGCCATGGAGGTGCCCCGAATTTCCTTGCTCCAAATCAATTGATCCTTCATGGAAGACAATCCGAGGATAAGAGTGAAGCGGATAAGATTCAATAGATTACTTTCTCATGTAGTTCTTAAATGGTCTTGGCTATAAAAATGATTTACCAGAATCAAGATATCACTAATATTTCTTGTAGTTCTAAAATGGTTTATGTACCATGCATGTACAACTGGGGCATTGGCCTACATGAGTCAAGACCCCGTGCTTTTCTTTTCTTTTGATATTTATGTGCGAACCATCACTCTGTTTGGAATCTCAAGAACAATAGACATAAATCAATCAATGTCAAGTAACTTTCGTCTTTAAATATTTGGGAGTCAAATAAATCTTGAAACTCTGGATAAAAAAATAAGCACTTAAGAGTGAAAATTTAAACATTGTTAAAAATACATATCAGCACTGGATTATCTCTCTTTCTCTCTCATATATATATATATATATATAATCAAAATTGTTTACTTCATCAATCCATCCATTGTAGGCAAAGACAACTTTTTAGGAATACTATTCATGCCAATTTAGATACAAAGTATGATAATGAACACTTATGGCAGTGCGTGCTGAATGGTGATGGGGCTAGTCAATATGAACAACTTGGCTAAGTAATACGAAAATTATACTTGCATAAGTTTTCTTTTTTGTTAAAAAAAAGTTAGTAAATGATATCTTAGTTTAATTGAATTTTGTTGGATCTATAATTGTTTTATTATAAATAATAATGCAAACTATGTGTTAGAGTTCTTTGCACTTGATTTTGGAAAGGTTTACTATGTGTGTGCAGGAACTAAACATTCCATTAGCAAGGAATGAAAGTCTTGAAGCAAAATCTAATGGAGAAGTAGTAGAAATAGCCACTACTAGATTCAAGAATCAAAGCACAAAATCCAAAAGAGTTAACCCAATAAAGCAATACATCAACAGAAAAGTTGCTAAAACAAAAAAACATTTTTGTAGTCTCCTAGGTTCACCTGTAATAAAATAGAAGTATAAAAAGGTAAAATCAAAAAGCGGACAAACCAAATTAGGAAAATGACAAATTGACTTGTACCATGAGAGATAAAAAACCATGGCACAATACACAACACATGACAGCTTAAAAAGACAACTAATTGGATTCATTGGAAAGCTCCTCAATGTTCAAATCAATTGGGTAGAGATCAAGCAACTTACATGAGTTGAAGCATCTATAAATTTCAATTTTCTAAACCTAGTTTAAAGTCTTTGTGACATACTCTATGTGACTTACTTCTTTGTGAACTCTTGTGATAGTTTTGTGCTTCTTGTTCCTCAAAATTCTTCATCTAAATTTGTAGTATAAGATTATTGTAACTCAAGTGAATGAAACTTGAGAGAATAGTAAAAATCTTGTGAGATACACAAGTAAAGAAAATACTATTGAGAGAGGTCTCATAGTTGACGAGTAAAGAGTTGCTCAAGGTTGAAGAAAGAGTGATAAAGCTTGGAAAGATTTGTTATAATAAAGAATACTCATAGTGAAAAATCCCACAAGGTTGTGGAGACTTAACATAGACTGTAAATTATGGAGATTAAACCAGTATAAATTTTTAATGCAAGCTTTTCTATCTCGTACCCTTCATATTTCTATTTTTAAGCAATATATTTTTAAAACCAAACTCGTATTGCTATTATATTTTGGGATACATATTCTGTTTATGCTTCAAGTTATTTGATAACTAAATTTGATAGGCACACACTCAATTTCTATTAACTGTCCATTAGAAAATTTAGTAGTGGAAACTTTCTAAATTATTTATTAAGTATGCAAAAAATATTTTAATCAACTAAGGACTTGATTCAACTCCATTATCAAATTTTCTATCAAATTCATTTTGAACTATGCAAATAAATTCACATTACGCTATCGGAAGAATTTGTGAGATTGTACAAGTATCATTATTGTACTATCATAAAAAAAAAGTATCATTATTGTATCATTGCACACAAGAAAGCGAAGTATTTTTAATTATATTTACTTAACATAAAAACATATAATCACCCCAAATAAAATTAAATTACTCAAAACACACCAATGTTGTATATTATTAGAGGATGGCAATAGCATTGTAAATAATGTTTTTTATAATTTAATCATGAATCGTTGCCGAAGAATTTTCTCTCTCATTCCTTCATTTTAGAAACTCATACTGAATGATTTTAAGTCTACTACACTAGTACGAAAGTGTTTTCATAATACTAAACAACACTGCTATTATGAATATACGAACAAAAAAAAAAAATATTGTGGGGAAGGAAAACAAACATGATTTTTAAAATAAAAATATATAAAATACAAGTACATGAAAAAGATTGTGTATCATATTAAAAAAAAAATTTGTGTGACATCTAAATTGTTATAATCTTTTTGTAAAATAAAAAAGTGTATGTAACAAACTTATTTGCGAAAATAACGACATTGAAACATACAGCCTATTAAAACAAAACTATTGTTTTAAAAGTAACGGGTCTAAATTGGTGAAGCCTATGGAATTGAAATTGAATTTTGAATGTAGCTCATTAATATAGTTGATTAGTAAGTACTTTTTATTTCTTGGTCAACATTATTATTGTTGATTACGATTGGCTCGAACGTAGGCCCAACCAGAATCTCAGAACTCTGTTTCAATAGTCCGACGCGAGGACCACGAGCCTAGTACCTCCGGATTCGCAACGAATTTGACCACATAATTGCCAACTACAACTAGGTTCCTACTGGGACCACTCTTCTAACGCCTTGGAGTTTGGACCCAAAGCTTAGGTCTGATCTCTCTCTTTTTTTAATTTTTGTTTTATTAAATTCAAGTCTAATCGCATCTTCATTGTACACCAACTAAAGCGAAAAGAGAGTAATGGCACTGACGAGGGGTTCAGCACTAGAGTCTAGATTCATCGAATGTCACCTCTATTTTTAATTTTTTATGTTCTTGAATTAACCTTTTTAATTATACGGCTTTTGGAAAGAGACTGCTTTTGGTGAAGAACTCTTCCACAATTAAAAAAAGGGTGTGGTGATGAATTCATGCCTTCTTCAATCAAACAATATGCTAATTAAAGTATGTTTCACCCTATGAGCCTACGACTCTAGGACAATATTGATTTTTACCTTGGCATTTGCAACGCCGGGGGAGAATACGCGGGCCATCTTTGCGCTCAGCTCTTCCTTCTCGACTTAATCCTTGTCATTGCATAATTAGCAAACCGTGGGTGATTTTTCAAAGAAAATAGTCAATATTAGATTACGACATTAATTTTTTTAATTACGGTCAATATTAAGTTAAATCGATGTAAGTAATATTAAGTTAAATCAATGTAAGTTGAAATCTTTATTGTACTATTTCATAACCTTTTATTGTTAGAATCTTTTATAAAATCTACCGATAGATTAAAAATTTCTTTTTTTTTTTTTGAACTCGAAAGTTTAAAAATTTCATGTTAATTCAAAATTATTTAATATATTTTTTACATAAAAAAATTATCACAATAAATATTTGCCATCTTGTAAAAATCATGGAAATTGCTATATAATGATAGGTAATAGACTATCTTGGCAATTCATTTGGTTTTTATTATATAATAATTTAAAATTATTTTATATTATTGGTGTATAAAAATTATTTTCTTTTTAAAATATAAAAAATAAAAGTTATTTTATCACTTTTACATTGATGTTCCATTTTTAAATAATTTAACATAAATAATTTACATTAATTATAATTAAATCATTTGATCACTAACCAATAAAAAAATTGATATAGTGGCAGAAGCACATTACGACCCTAAGATATATCTTGGTTCAATTGTTGAAGAGAACACTAATTGAGAGTGCAAGTCTTAGTATATCTGAAAAGAATTATTCCCTTCCTCTAATAAAAGGAAAGGGACATGCATTTGAAAAATTAAAAAAAAAGAAATTGTTTGATCATTAAAAATTTTGTTTTATATAAAATTACTGCGTGACATAAATGTGTCAGATCTTACATTGATATAACTTTATCTTGACCCTTTTTTATTAATTTAAATATATGAATATATTTATTTTCAATTAGGTTAAACGTGAGCTTAAAAATAAAATTTTAAAAGTACAAATTTGTACAAACTTAAGTAATGGAATACTACAAAACCCTATATAAAAAATGTAGTAATTATGATGATAAACTCAAAATTTCATATTGATAACTTAGTTGATAAGAGTTAAGGATATTATATACACAAAAAATAGTAGGGTATAAGCCCCAAAAATGCTTTTCATCCCATATCCCCCCTTCTTATTTTCATCTTTATTCCCTTCACATGTTTCATTAAATGTTAGCAACACCTTCTTTAAAGTGACTCTGTCTTTAAGGTGGGAAAATTATAAATGATTTACCCTTAGATCAATTAGTAGATTATATTTCTAATGCACTTTATTGATCTAAAGATTGGTATACTATTTACTTTCTTACTTTCTTTTTTTGAATGATATTTATTTTGTCACTTTAAAATTAAGTTTACTTTAGAGAAGTCTTATCCGTAAGGACTTCTTAGAGGCCTCAACCCTAGGCCCATGATATAGGCTTTAAGCCATTTTTTACGAGAAAGAAAAAAAATTGGAAAAAATATGTCATTCACTTTGCCCTAATTAACTAATGATATGTGATTTTGTTCCTTGTTGAAAACTATTGATATTTAAATATTTTTTATATTGAAAACTAACATAAAAAATACTATAATTTAAAGAATATATTACATCTTCTTTCAAAATGTATATGAAATATTCATAAATGGAAATTAAAATATCAATAAATCTCTATCATTTACAATATCATCAAAATAAAAATACTCATAAATGGGAACTAAAACATCAACAAATGGGACAACAAAAACACAAGATTTAATATATCTAAGCCATTTTTTTGGCAAGATCTAAGCCATTTATTAAATAAAGGACAAAATCCCCAATTTGGTCTGTCAAAAGTAACATCGAACAAATTGGTGCCTCAAGACAAAAAAAAAAAATCTGGTGGTTCCTAAATATAAACAAACATAGGATAAGTTTGTCCTTTCTCCATATTTTGATGGATTTATTTGTTCTATTTATGTTTTTATTAGGGATCAATTTGAATTATTTTATAAATCTTTATACATCAATTTAGCCTATTAATCCTTCAAAAATATTGAGAAAAGACTAATTTATTTGACATTTAAAATTGGTAGGACCTATTGATTGATTTTTTTTTTTCTCTACAAGGATTAATTTATCGGACACAAAAATTATAAAGGACCAATTTAGAGGTTTTGTTTTAGATAAAAAGAAATATCACAAAAACAGAGAAGAGAAGAAATAAAATATTATAATTGGCTCTCGAAATGTTTTTCCTTTGATAAGTATATATTCTTACGTTTTGATATAGGTTTTAAGCCTCTGTACCAAAAAAATATAGGTTTTAAGCCTCAAAAAAAAAAAACAAGAATAATAAACTCATAAATGTCTCAAGTTAATAGACTTAGAGGATTTAAAAGCAAAATATCTAATTTAATTAATTAAGTAGTGACTATTACAAAATAATTCCTAAGTAGATACTTCTAAGAGTAGGCTTAAGGTGTCCAATAGCTTATGTGTATTTTTGATTATATGGATTTAGAGCAATGATATTTGTCCCATTTTTTAAGACATCTTTAAAGAAATACTATAATATATCCTTTAAATATTGATTAACATGAGTTTGTAGGCTAAATTGGTGTCAGGTGTGTCATGCTTTAGAAGAATTTTAGACATTATGATGTGAATTTTTTCAGTATGTTAATTATAAATCTTAAGTGATGAAAGCAAGTATAATAAAAACGGTGAATTTTTCTTTAATTTTTCAAATGTACTCAATTTATCTATATTTTATATATGGATAAAGTTTCAACTTTAAAGTACTATGAGCAGGAGCACAATCAGAGTATTTTTTACATGGGTGCAAGTATAAAACACTTGACATTTCTACAATTATTTATACGGATTCAACGTGAAATATCCTCCGGAAAAGCAACTATTTGTTGCTTTCACGCTAATCTAGGTTTGGAGCTCGAATTGATTTTGTAAATTTTTTCACTCAAAATCAAGTTTATGATAATTTAAACATGGCTTTGGCTCCTTAAACACCTAATCAAACACAAACTAATAGTGAGTGTGGGAGGGCATTTCAATCTCCCAGAATTACTTTTGAAGGAATATTATATCTAAAAAAATGCGCAATGCATGTTTGGTTTGACGTTGGTATCCCTTCTCAAAATTGCTTTTAGCTCCAAAAGTGATTTTGGGCAGAGTGTGATTTGCTCTTGTGGTCACAGTAAATCAATTTTACATATTTAAAAGATTTTCTTCCATATCTATCCTTATCTCTCTCTTTCGTGTTCTTGTTGCCGTTAGTAATATATCTTGAATTTTTAAAAAAATTAAAAGAATTACTTATTGTTTTTCTAATTACTTTTCATACAGTTTACAATATATATTACCAAATAAATATAATTGTATTTCATAACAATTTTTTATAAGATGGTATATATTTCAACAGTTTATTTGTATTATAAATGATATTTTTGCTCATAACTGTTTATTAAACGCATATTTATATTCTATATATTCTATTTAACAATATTGTTTAAACTAATCTATAAAAATCAAAATAAATTTAACAAATAAAATAACTTGCATTATTATATTTTAATAGTGACATAGAAAGTAAAAGTTAATTGTTATAAAGATATTTTATTACTTATTCAAATTTTAACTACAAAATAATAAAAAAATTATAATGAAATTAACGTCCTTTTATGTAATTATATATTTAAAAGTGATGTTGATTAATACTATCCAAATAATATCAATTTTACAAAATCACTTTTCAGATCAAATTATAAAACATAAATCACTTTTTTTTTTCGACATTTATTGAAACAGCTCAAGACTCTCCCGGTAGAGAGGAGCAATGGCAAAAGTACAAAAACCACCCACAACAATATTAAGAGAAATCACCAAAGAAACACTACCCAATACACCAAGACAAGAAACCAACAAACAAATAAATATCACAAAGAAAAACTAAATAAGAATCACAACAAGCACCTCAAAAAAAAAAAAAAAAAACTACACCGAGCTAAATATCACAAAGCAATCGATGCCTCAACATTACTAATAGGACGATCAAAAGAAATCCATAACATTCATGAGTTAATCTTTGGTCTTCCTTTCTCTATATAAATCACTTTATCTTAAAATTAATTCTATCAAAATTAATTCTATTCAAAATTAATTTTACAAATGTAAAACTAAACACACACTAAATAGTTTGTTACTTTATTTAGGCAAAGATGCTAGTAAAAACGGGCAAGGTGTAGATTCTATAATCTTTTTACAGGTAATATGTGGGGTGTAATTTTTAAAACTCATGAAATATGTTAAGAGTAGATTTCAAGGGTTGTATTAGAATACACGATGAGTCGAAGTAGGCTAAAATCCCTATCTTATCCATTCATCCATTGCCATCCCTAGCTATGGATGCCTATCACTTTGAGTTCATTTGGACAAGAATCATCTAAAAGACAATTATTGCATATACTCTAGCCGTTTGCTTAGTTTATATAAATTGGAGAGAAATATTATGCAATGAAAGAAAATTGAAAGATTTTTATTGGTTCCTAGAGTTGCATTTAAGAAGAAATGGAGAAGAAAAAAAAGGTGTTAGGCACACACAAATTTTCTCTCTTGGAGAGAAAATTAGAGAGAAAGAATTATTTTATCTAAAATGATAATTTTTTTAATTTATTTTGTTGCTATACTCTTTACTTATAATAAAAGCTAAAAAATTATTTAATGTAATTATTTTTTTCAATATTTTTTTTGATAAGCAAGTCTTTTCTTCATTTTTGTCATCAAAGTGATAAAAATAGTTTTTTATTATTTTTTTAAAATCTTCTCTCCATTTTCTCTCATCATCCAAATAAAGAGGGGTAATTTTTTTTAACATTTGGTGCCAACGGCATGACCAAATAACGGTAGACGAACTGGAGGATTGCCTCTTTATTTTTTTCATTGACAATAATATCAAATTTGTTATTAGAATTTTAATTTTAAAATTCAAGCCAGCCGTTTGCATTTTACAATGTTCGATGGTCGTCGCTCGTGTGGTTGAATCCTAACGTCGACGTGATGGGTGTGAATTGTACCATGAATTGTGGATGTGGCTAAAATGATCAAAGGGATTCTATCTATTAAATTTTATATATAATATTTTTTATATAATAAAATAATTATTTATAAATTTTTTTATCGATAAAATTCAAGAATCAAAATGGTCCATAACTCAATAAGAATTATTTTAAAATTTACTATAAATTGTACATGATTGGGTTTATGGTTTATTTCCAAACTACGTGAGCCAATCTTTCGTTGCATTGGATAGAAAAGGCCTTTTTGGGCTGTATATGGAGAAGCATCAGAACTGAACTCCTTAATCTTGATAACAGATAAATTCTCAAATTAGCCTTTAACAATAATCTTAGTAAACATATTAGCTTTTGATTAAAAAATAATTGATTTTATAGTTTTTGATAATTGTAAAAATTAGATACCATGATTCAATTACCAAGGATCATAAGACTAATTATATTTTGACAAAAATTAATGTATTTAGTGAAATTATTGTGAGGAATTAATTTAAGAATTTTCGTTATTCAATGTCACGGATAAGAACTGTGATTATCTTCTTTTAGAAAAATAACAATGGTTATTTTTATTGAAAAATGGAGTTACTAAGCAAAATTTAAGATGCGTGATTTTATATTTCTGACATGCTTTTATTACATAACAGTTTTTTCGGAATTTAAAGTGCGCACAATATACAAATTCACATTAAATATATAATTTTGAGGATAAGGCAGATGATTACTTTAGCTTAATTAGAGCAATTAATTAGACGTTAGAAGGTAAACAAGTAATACTAAAAGTTATATAATACTTTAGTATATATAATTAAGTCACTAGGAGCGGTCTAATTGTAAAGAGTTTGAATAATACTCTTAATATTAGGGGTTTGAATCTTATTATTGATGATGTATTAAAAAAAACATGTAATTATGTATGAAGCCATTAATTAATTATAAAAGTTACACTATTAAGTAAAAATATTTAATTATTTGCACTCTAAAAAAACAAATATTCAATTTTTACATTATCAATTATAGAAACTAGTAATTCGGCTATCGATTATAGAAATTCTAGGTTACTCACTTTGAGTGGTTTCGCTCTAATCTTTTTCATAACACTTTTTTTTTAGGTCGTCCTTTTTGTGTGTCAATCTCTCAATGAAAGCACTGATATTATGAATTTAAGTCCAAGAAAAAGTCAAAATTAAAAGACTAATCTACTAAATGAGAGAGTCTCTAAATTTATTATATTTAAATGATATGACTCCTTAATATAAGACTTGTAACATAAATGTGGAGGAAAAACTACGGTAATATAAGTTGTTGAGGAAAAACCCCATACAAAATTGAGAAGGAAATATAGTAGAGAAACAAAGGAAAAATTGTGGCAAAAGCTTTTTAATCATCACATTGGGTAAAATTAAAAAAAGAAACAACTTAAATCAAGTTTTTTGCATCTATTTTATCTAATTATTAAATTAAATAATAATATATACATATTTTTCTTGAAAAAAGTATATATTTTTAAATTTTAAATTATTCATTCCAAAAAAATATTCATATATTATTATTTAATTTAAAAATAAATTAAAATAAATATAAAAAACTTAATACAAGTGTTATCCAATTAAAAATACCATATAATATATATTTTGAGCCATTTAGTTAACAAGTAAGATTTTTTTTTTTTTAATTTAGGGTGCGCTTGTTTCAAATTTTAAAAAAAGTGATTTTGAAATTAAAATTTTATATATAATTAAAAAAATTAAAAATTAATTTTTTGATAAACTACTTTATTCAATTTATACAAAAAAGATAAATTTTTTTTTTGAAATCCTAATTATTTTTAATAATTTATTTAAATATATCAAAATATTTTTTTAAGTAAAAAAATAATTTTTTTGAGTAAAATAATCTTATCCAAATATATCATAACAAAAGATATTTTGAACGGCTGAACATATTGAACCAAAATACGGGGAGATGATTGGCACATCCCCTACACTACATACAAGCAAGTACAGAGACTGCAATTCTGCAACTGACATATTTAAATGGATAGAATCTTATTATCAATTATTGAGCGTACTGAAAAGTAACTTATATTTCTCTTAAGAAAAACTAAAATTTAAATTTAAAAATAATTATTAAAAGAACCTTTGTAGTTACGATCATACTAAATTTGGTCCGGAGGGAAAAAATTGTTGAGCCTGCGTGGAGTGGGAGGTCCAAATTGGATAGACGATAGATATTTGTGAAGTCAAATGATAGAAGGCCGGTTGAGGAGTTGCGGGCCCCGGTGGGCTGAGCTGACCCAACGTGTGAACCAAAAGCCGAACCCCAAAAAGTTACCCACCAAACCGCTACTAAATAATTAAAACGGAATATTACGATCGCGCCACCCCAATATTAAGGCTTCGCCGCTTTTATTCCCTCTCTCTCCGATAGCCCCAATTGTAGACAGAGAGAGAGGGAGAGAAAAGGAAAAAAACCCAGAATAAAAATAAAAAGTAAATAAATAAAAAAGAAGAAGAAAGATCCATAGTCGAGAGAGAGAGAAAAACTGTAACCGAAACCCAAACCCAAACCAAAACCAAGCTTCATCAATGGCGGGTTTTAGGGTTTTGTGAGCACACAACGCACGCGCCATGGAAATGCCCGCTCGAAGATCCAACTACTCGCTCCTCAGTCAAGTTCCCGACGACCACTACGCCGGAGCCGGTGCCGCCACTCCGCTCTTCGATTCTTCCTCCGGCGACGGCAAGAACGTCAACAACAACAACAAGGTTAAGCTGGATAGGAGCTTCGATTGGGACTCAGTCTCTGATCACAGGCTGGCGCAGCAGGGGAATCGGATCGGGAGCCTGTACTCGTCCTCGATCGGGCTGCAGAGGCAGTCCAGCGGGAGCAGCTTCGGCGAGAGCTCGCTCTCCGGCGACTGCTACGCGCCGACTCTGTCCACCGCCGCCGCCAATGAGATCGACGCCTTCGGCGGATACGGCCACGACGACGGATTCAAGTTCGGCGGTGGTGGCGAGGTGAGGGCGAAGTTCGTCGAGAACGCGGCGGTGAGGGCGGGAGGATGGTCGGGGAAGAGCTGGGCGCAGCAGACGGAGGAGAGTTACCAGTTGCAGCTGGCCTTGGCGCTGAGGCTTTCGTCCGAAGCTACGTGCGCTGATGATCCGAATTTTCTGGATCCAGTGCCGGCTGAATCCGCTCTGAGGTCATCGTCGTTGAGTTCCGTGGAGGCTGTATCGCATAGGTTCTGGGTATGTATATGTTTATTGTGCCTTGTTTGCTTCGTGGCCTTGGATTGTGAGTTTTGAATTGTGTTGTGGTTGGTTTGCGAATTTGAGTGATGGTTTTTAGCGAGAGATTGTGCATTTTAGGTTTTCATCTTGTCTGGTGTAACAATTAAAATGAAAAGGCACGTGATCGTGATTATGGTGGCTACCGGTTAAGTGTTTGTAAGCGGAATTGAGTGCAATATGTGCTTTTCACGTGAAGCTGCAGTTGCATGTTGTTCTGTGATTGATATAATGATATGATTGCATAAAACGTTGGACGTGTGTAGGTTTGTCTGGCTTTTCCATACTGTACCAATAGGACTGTGAAATTTTGTTGGCGGGGATGGATTTTCGGGAGGGGTTTTAGAAGTTCATTTGGACTGGTTGGTTGGTCTTTTGGAGTGAGTGATTTGAGGAGCTGTATTTGACTTGAATGGATGGGAATTGCATTAGTACAAAACTCTATTTGAAGTTTTGTTTCAGTAGTTGTGAAAGTTGGAGTTGGATTGGATCTTGAATTACAAATGTTTGAGTCTACTAGGGTCTTGGAGTAATCAGGATGTCAGGCCTTTTCTTGTTGGCTTGCTCCTTGGAGTAATCAGGATATCAGCTCAGCTAGTTGCATTTGTTGTGGCACTGAAGGCAGAATAACTACCTTCTTGAATTGCAGCTTCTCTCTTTTGATTTGTACTAAGTTTGTTGCAATTCTGTCTGTGGTCAGATTATCCTGTTACTGGGTTCCTTAAACACTACTTCTTGGAACTTGTTTTTCTTGTTCTAAAGAAGTACTTTTCCAACTTTTTCTCTGCATCATACTTATTTATTGGAAAATGTACTGCTTTAAGGAATCTGGAAGATCTTGAAAAGGTGTGTTTAATTTTTTTTTTAGCTATTGTGTTTTATCAAAAAAAGAAAAATCTTGGTGTTATAATGGGGACATAATATGCCTTATCTTCTTGGCAGAAATTGTCACCGGGAGGTATAATTATCCATTTTTTTTTTGTTTTTTTGTTGGGGGGGGGGGAGGTTGTTAAGGTTTTGCGTGAATTGAAGTTTAGAGGGAAAACACATTCCCTCTTTATTCCAATCATTATTTTTCATTTTCATTTTTAAAAAAAAGATTAATTTCCTATAATTTAACAGAAGTTTCAGGGAGGAAACTGGAAGTAGCTTCATCTTGATACACTTGTTTCACTTACTGGTAGATATAAAATTGATGTTATTTTGTCTTGTTAATAATGTGCACCAGGTGAATGGCTGCCTTTCGTACTACGACAAAATTCCTGATGGGTTTTACCTAATTTATGGGATGGATCCCTATGTTTGGACTGTGTGCACTGATCTGCATGAAAATGGCCGAATTCCATCAGTTGATACACTAAAGTCTATGGATCCCTCTACTGATTCTTCACTTGAAGTAGTTTTGGTGGATCGGCGTAGTGATCCCAGCTTAAAAGACCTTCAAAACAAAGTACATAGCATTTCTTGTAGTAGCATAACAACAGCAGATGTTGTAGACCAGCTTGCCAAGCTGGTTTGCAATTGCATGGGGTGAGTCTTCTTTGCATTATTGTCTCTGAACTATTTAACTTACATGCCGTTCTAACTGTGTTTTATTGGTATAACAAGGAGTTCAGCTTCTGTTTGGGAAGATGACTTTTATTCCATCTGGAGGGAATGCATAAATGGTCTGAAAGATTGCTTAGGTTCTGTTGTTGTTCCAATTGGCAGTCTATCTGTTGGACTCTGTAGGCATCGTGCTATATTATTCAAGGTAAGGCTCCGCCTCTCAGTGTTGGTTAAGGCTGTGATTAAATTGTCTTTTTCTTTGGTTTGCCTGTTTAATACAAAATATGTCTTTGTCCTACTTTTGAGATGGCATGTTTTATATACATCATCTTCAGGTCCTAGCTGACACCATTGATTTACCATGTCGAATTGCAAAGGGCTGTAAATATTGCTCAAGAGATGATGCCTCCTCTTGTCTTGTCCGATTTGGGCTTGAAAGGTATATGTTTGGCTGCAAAGCACATATGCTTTTTTGGTTTTCAAGTAGGACTGCAATTTAAAGAATTGATTTCCATTAGCTGTGACCATGGAGTGATGGAACTGTTAAATTATGAATGTACCGTAGCTTGGTGGTTAACATTCTATGAACTGACTTCTCTTGTCTGGCATCATATGACTACAGGGAATATCTGGTTGATCTAATTGGGAAGCCGGGTTGCTTATGCGAGCCTGATTCCTTGCTCAATGGTCCATCCTCCATCTCATTTTCTTCACCCTTGCGCTTTCCAAGACTTAAACCAGCTGAACCTACCATTGATTTCAGGTCACTGGCCAAACAGTATTTCTCGGATTCTCTGTCTCTTGAGCTTGTCTTTGACAATGGTTCTGCAGGTGATATTCTTGTTTCCTATTTCATGTATGATACTCTAAATGCTTATTGTTACATTGTTTAAGAATTCAAGCTCCAATTTCCTAGATCTTGTATTTATTTCTATTTAAATGAATGAAGTTGTTGTCTCTTAGGTAACTTTATCAATTTGTCTACCTTTCAAATTCAGTATGGACCTAAATAATGTGCTATGATTTTCTTATTTCAATTGAATTATATACCTAAGCTTGCTGTTTTTATCAGATCTTTTTTTCTTTTAATTTTACTATGTGATTAAATGGCACTTGTCTGTATTTTTGTTTGTTGTATACTTACTGTATTAATATGGCAAATTCCTTTTATTTTCTAACCTAGAACCCTAGAATTCAGTTGCCAAATAAAAACATAAGGAGCATGGTTCTGCATATTGTTGTTGTGCTGAATGATGTTCTTCCAAGTTTATCATTGTGAACGCTCAATTTGATTGCTTGATTGTGGAATTGGGAAAACAGTTCATGGTACTTGGTCTAGCCTAGTGAATGGTGTTATCAAATTCCTGATTAATTTTATCAGTTATTCTCTTTGCAGAATGAATTTGAATAGTGATGTATTAAATTCTTATTTTAAATACACATAAGATAATGAGCTACTGATTTAATGCTAGATAGACTTCTGGGCTAGTCAAAATCTAGAGTAAAGCCAAAAGGCATGCAGGAAGCCAGGAAATTTGATGTTAATTGTAGTTTTGCATGAGATTCTGCAATTTGGTGTGCAATTATGTATGTCTGAAAACTTTCATATGTTTGAACTGGGTGCAATTGTAGGATTCCCTGAGTTCTATATTTCAATACCTGATACTGATGGATATTCTGGATTCTCCATTCCAGAACAGTTTGATGCAAAGTGCAGGGACAGGAATAACCCTAGGCCAATTCCAAGTGACAGCAATAGAAGTTCTCATATTCCTCTGCATCCTCAAGCTTATCCACCAAGTGCACGTGATCAAGGATCTGAATCATTTAAATCATGTAACCTTCCTCAGAATGTTGTAGAATCTGCGATTGTGGGGAAGGATCTAATGCCTTTAAAGCATAATCGTATTGGTCATAGAGATATGCAACCCCCATTACCACTAACAAAGTCCAGTGTGGATCAATTGATTCCTAACAAACCTACTAGAGAGCTTGGCCTTGATATGGAGGATTTGGACATACCATGGAGTGATCTTGTTTTAAAAGAGAAAATAGGGTCAGGTATATATCCTCTTTTATAAATTGCATATTATTTAAACCTTGCCTTTTTGGTTGAGGTGGGAGGGGTGGTCTTGTTACAAGAAAAACATTGTGAGATAGAGAATAGGCATGGTAAAAGTAAAAAAGAGAACAAGATAGTGTGTCTGTAGCAATGAAAACAGAAAAGAAAAGGAAAATAACAAAAAGCAAGCTTATTAGTGCAGTAAAGCTCACCAATTCCTCTGCATATCTGAGAAAAATGTTCCATTAGAAAGTCATGGTTCAGAGCACCAGAGAAAATCCATTAAAACTATCCTATCATGTAGGACACCTAGGAAAATAGGATCATTTTGCCCCAGTCAATTACAACTGAGAACTGCAAAAATATTGCATCACATAAAATCTTCCATTGCTCCCCCCAAATGCGCTGAAGTTAATCAATAAAAACTGAACCTAGCTTTAAGCACACAGGATGTAATGGATTTCTACATTTACATTCTTTTCGTGGCATGATTTATGCAAGTGGTATCAGTTTCAGGTCATTGATTGAATTTGGTCTGTTATGTTTTCAGGTTCTTTTGGAACCGTTCATCGTGCTGAGTGGAATGGATCAGTAAGCCACTTTTTTTTTTTTTTTTTTTCCTTCTCTCTTCTTCTTCTTTGGTTGATGCTGCACATGTTTGTTGTTTCCATGGCATGTCTATTTTCATTGTTTTTATCAGCATCTCTGTCATTGTAACTGGCAAATACTACTACATTGATGTTAGTATATCAATATGTTAATGACATCTCTGAATCTGTATAACGGTCACATATTCTGAGTTTCAATGTTTTCTATCATCGTTCTGAAAACCAGACCTGCGGATTGAACCGGGAACTGGCTAGGTGTATCCAGTCCAGGTATAGCATTAAAAATCGTTTTGTCAAAAACCAGTGGACAGCCGGCTTAAACCGGCCAAACCGGACTGGTTTTACCGGCTAGCCGGCCTTTTTTTTTTTTTTTTTGAAAAATAGAAGTACAAAATTAGTTTTTGATGATCAATGTTGAAGTTAACTACTTCATTATGATGAAAATGGCCAAAAATACATATTGGTTCATCAAACCAAAGACTATTACATCTCTTGCTCTTTAAAAAAGAGCCTAGAGATGATAAATATAAAAAAACTATGATACATGGGTACTATTTATAGAGGCTCAAGAGTTAAAATCTTTTACTCTAAGCAATGTGGGACTTTTTGAATGCTTTCTAGTAGCTTTAAAAATAAAAAATTCAAAATCTAAGCAATGTGGGATTTAATACTTTACTTATGTTGGTTATATTAGAATGACTTAAGACAGTGATTTTGATTTCTAAAACTATTTTTATCATATTAAAATTTTTTTAATCATTTTTATTTATCTCATAGCATGTTATTAATATATTTCAATTGAACCAATAAACCTCTGAACTAGTACTTTATTTGGTTCAATGCCTGGTTCGGTTTTCAGAACCTTGGTTTCTATTCAATATCGATGAAGTTTGTTTCACAAGTATTTAATGCTCGTAGATTACATATGTAGTCCAGAGTGGTATTTGGAAAAAATATGAAAATAAAAATAAAAATAAAAAGCTGCATCTTTACTAGCTGGATCTAACATTTGCACCTTAATCTTGTAATAACCTACAATTGCACTCTTTTATTAAGACTTAGTTGCCGTTTGTTGGTTGCTGTGCACTACCAGCAGAACCCAGCTCGAAGCCTGTTGGTTGTTGGCAGCCAATTGGCTTCCCATGTTCCAGTATTTGTCTTCTTCTTCTTTTTAGGTTTCCTTGGGTATCACCCTAAGGGGTGTCTCCATGGCTTTTTGTGCTCCCCTGGGTGTAGTCCATGCCAACCTTCTTTTCAGTAACTCATTTAACACTACAATCAAACCTTTATCACTTAGATTTTCTGATTCAGTTGCATCTTAAAAGAGAGCTTTATTTAGGGTTGGAAAGTGCCATTCCCTTATGATTGACAATGCATATTCGTTGTCTTCTTTCTTTTTTCGGGTTTTGTTTTTTGGTTTTTTTTTTTTGGGGCGGGGGGGGGGGGGGTATCAAGATTGTGACACTTTTTTGAGGATTGCTTCAATTGTGCTTAATACTTAAATTTGTTTTATGCATCTCTCTGCCTCTCTGTTCTTGCTTGTTGCATGTGTTTTGAGCTTGTCTTGTTTATGCCCTTTGAAATCTTATGCATTGCAGGAGGTTGCCGTGAAAATTCTGATGGAACAAGATTTTCTTGCTGAACGCTTTGATGAATTCCTTAGGGAGGTATGCTCAAAAATTCTTATCTTGTTTTGTGTAGAAAAAATCACCAATTGTAATTTAGGTATTGCTTGCTGGATTTGAGCTATATTTTTCCATCTTTTTGCAGGTTGCTATAATGAAACGCTTGCGGCATCCAAACATTGTTTTATTCATGGGTGCAGTCACTCAGCCTCCTAACTTATCAATTGTCACAGAATATTTATCCAGGTTTAGCAACATCTCTACCATTTCCTTGTACTTCTCCGCTGTAAGAGGGCAGTCTTTTCATGGCTGTAAGTTATTTTTCCCTTGAGATCTGAAGGTTTTTCGTTGAACTAAGTGCAGGGGTAGCTTATATAGGTTGTTGCATAAGCCTGGTGCCAGAGAGATGTTGGATGAGAGGCATAGGCTTAGTATGGCTTATGATGTGGTAAACTTCAGAAACTAAACATTATTGTTTCTGGTTCATTTTATTTTTTGAGTTAGTAATGTCACAATTGTCATATCTGTTGGTCAAGTATTTGTCATTTTGATGTGCAGGCTAAGGGAATGAATTATCTTCATAAACGTAATCCTCCCATTGTTCATAGAGATCTCAAGTCTCCAAACCTTCTGGTTGACAAGAAATATACAGTGAAAGTAAGAATGAGAATTCTCAAGTATACCAATTTGTTGTAAAAGTTTCATTTAATGCTTGATTGTCCTTAGTGGCATGGTTCCACTCTCCAGCTCTCACATATTTCCTTGTACCAACACAAGCCTATATTAAGTCACTAAAATCCACATCTTTTTGGTTTATGCTAACATGGAAGTACTAAGACAGTATATGTTTAAATATCACCGTTTAGTTTTCATGTCTTCGAACTTTTTGGTGAACTGGTTGAAGATTGCATGTTATTGCAACTCTAGGTTTACCTTCACACATAATTGATAGAAGTTTCAGCATTTGGCTAATTAGCTGGGTTTTCTTTTTATGCAAATTTGGCATGTTGGCGAAAATCCATTTAATATATAAACTATATGTAGTGTGTGTTGGCAATATTTTTTTTCTGGGAGGGGGGTTGTTGGTGATCTGTTTTCTTTGGCATTAATGTATTTTTCATTCACAGAATGCTAATCTAACATGTTTTCTTTTTTGCTTTCTCCATTAGGTTTGTGATTTTGGGCTTTCCCGACTAAAGGCAAATACATTTCTTTCATCAAAGTCAGCTGCTGGGACTGTAAGTTTACTTTCACAGCATATATTTCTGTCTTAAATATCTTATTTTTCAGAGGTAACTCTTACTTTTACGTGTTGAATTTTCCTTCTTTTCCCTCCACTAGCCTGAGTGGATGGCTCCAGAAGTTCTTCGTGATGAGCCATCAAATGAGAAGTCAGATATTTACAGCTTTGGTGTAATCTTGTGGGAGTTCGCAACATTGCAACAGCCATGGAGTAATCTGAATCCAGCACAGGTTTGTCATATACCTTTGATACATGATGTTGCAGAATGTTTATGCTTAGATTTCCTATTATGATTATATCAATTTGATTTTCACACAAGATTCTTAAGTTCTGATGACTATAAGAGTGTAATATCAAATAGCATGTTGCTGGAATAACAATCTGAAGATGATTGCATGAAATGTATATTAGTTGAAGAATGTATCAAACAGGCCAATGATGACTAGTATACTGTTGGAGGTGTCTCAACTGCATGCCTGAGTGTGGTTTTTGAAGTGTTATCTTGCTTCGTAGTGTACTATTGTTGGCATATAATGCTACTTTGACTGAATTTGCATGCCTTTCTTTCCTTTTGTATCAGCCTGTCAACAATGTGATAGATGCAGCGCCTTTTGCATTATTTCAGTCTTCACAAATCCATAATGTTTTGTAGGTTGTGGCAGCTGTTGGCTTTAAGGGGAAAAGACTTGAGATACCACATGATTTGAATCCCCAATTAGCCTCAATAATTGAGGCTTGCTGGGCCAAGTGAGTTTTGGTGCATCTTTCATTTGTATACTGCTTCTGTATTCTGTATAAGTTGTATTGATATACATGCTTTACTGCAGTGAGCCATGGAAACGCCCTTCTTTTTCTAGTATTATGGAATCTTTGAGAGTATTGCTCAAACCCCCTACACCGCATCCTAGTCGATCAAACATGCCCTTACTTACCTGAGTGGTTGGAATCCAAGTTGTTACTCGTGCACATACTACAGGGTTTTATTAGTTTTGATGTCTGACAGGAATACACTTGTAATACTAGTCCCAGGTGCGTGCCAAATTCTCTAACGACCTTGCATAGCACTTCATCTGGCTTTCTTTGTCTGTGATGGTTGTTGCTTGTAAAAGGTAGCGTATTTTTAAGCTGGTGTACTAACCAATAGTGTTCATGTTTTTTTGGTTGCAGAGGCACTAATTCAGATCGAGAATAGCTATTTTCAACTAAAGCAAGCATACTTCATCTCTATTCCAACAAAATATTGTTTGATTAGGTGATCCTGTAATTCATGAAGAAATGTTCTATAATTTTTTTCATCCATAATTTTGTATGTAAAATTATTCCTATTGTAATTAGATTCAGTTAATGATAAGCAGCTTTGCCGGCAATGTGTTCCTGCATTTTGTTTTGGGCCTTTTGTCTCGTCTCCTTCAGCGCTCTCTTCATTCGTATGGTTTCATTGCTTTTGGGGACTGGACTATCATTCGAAAACTGATGAGTCCCGCTACCAGTTTGCATTTGCTTCGAATGTGTTGTATGGCCGAATTAGTAATTCTGGTAGTCAACTGATCTGGTAGAGGATTAAACCCCCAGGACTTAGGCTGTGCCTATTGAATTGCAAGTTCGTTGACAATGGAGTTGACATTGACTTGGTTAAAATTTACCAGCTGTACGTTGACTTCCATTGTGAAGAAAATAATTTAATTGCTTATCTAATATTCTAGAAGAGTTCCCTGCCTGCTGTTGAACGCGGCAGCACTGACCATAGGTTTGACCTTTTGGCATCATTGGGAGAATTGCGGAAGGATATTCCGTGGTACTGTTTAGAGCAAAAATATTGAACAAGAAAAGGCAGCGAAAGAGGACATAACAGATCTTTTAGAAACCAAGGAGGAAGTGGACCGAAAATTACGAAGTTAGAGAGGAAGAAATTATCCCAGTGGACAAACGATTAACGAGCTCTGTTCTAGATGGTCAATCTAAAATATGTTCAAATTTGTTGGCATCAATCACCGAAAAAAAAATTAGTTATATTATTTTAATTAGTTAATTTATGCATAAGAGATTAACGAGTCCAATCCAACTAATTGGAAAAAATTGAAAATTACTAATTTACAATAAATAAAATGAAGCCATTTTAAAATAATATGTTCGGTTTTCTCTTTTAAAAATTTTTAAACTAAAATTTAGGTGAGTGTTTATCTGTCCAAAATATTCAAAAGTAAAAGACAAACATTCTAGAAATCTCCATAGACGAACACGGCAGAATTCGTCTGGAATCCCAGAGTCAAGTTTGGTACCGGTGATTGGCTTGGCTAGTGCAGCTAACTACTTAGCTTCGCCTCAAATTTCCAGGCCATATTGCAATTAGGGAAAATTTTGGGTGTCCTTAGCGCGTCAACAGGTTGTTTGGAAACTATGGAAGAATGAATTCAATTACTTGGTTTAGAATTATTTAATGCTATCAAATCAATTAATATTATAGAATTAAAATATAAATAAAATTAAATTTTTAAAAATTTTTTAAAATAAATTAGACCAAAATTTGGTCTGATTTGTAATTATGTTATAATAAATTTGATATTAAAATATAATTTATCAAAAATAATTATCAATTTTATTTAATATTTCTTTTCTCTAATCTCTTCACTCTTCTCTCTTTTCATTTTATAGTAATTAAAGATAAAATAGTTAAGATAAAAAATTTAATTTATTTTTATTAAATTTTAAATAATATAAATAAATTTAATTCTATAATTTACTAGTTTATTTTTAATATAAGAATTCAAATCATAATAGAATTAAATTTAATTTCATCTATCTTAATTATTCCAAGTAAAGTATAAATAAATTATGCTTATAAATTATACTTATAATTAATAATAAAATAATATTAAATATAAATATAAATTAATAATAAATTCCATCTTAAAATATTATTGTGTTATTAATTATAAATATATTTATGTTCTGCTCCACGAGGATCTAAAATTTTCTCCTGTAATGACCGTGTCCGAGCGCTAGCACCAGCAGGGACCACTATCCATCTCTTTTTCTCTGAGCGTGACTTCGACAGAAAAATATCTAGCTGAACCTAGCAGTGGCAGTGATAAGAAACCACAAGAAGTTGGGAGTTTGGATTGGTTGTAGGCAAAACCAACCAGCCAACGTAACTGCCAGGAAACAACCTCAACCTCAAAGTGCCCGCGGTCGGCGCTTCTCAATGGCACCTCTCACTTTCACTCTCACTGTTCCCACCGCCTTTCCCCTTTCTGTCGCCACTCCCATCCCCCATACATATATATACCTCTCCCCAAACTGCAAATTAACCATTCGCCTCGCCCTTACAGTCACAAGTGGTTTCTCCTATGACCAGTTGAGTTAGTTCAATATGAACCCCAAGCACCAATATCATCCTCACATTGCGGAATCCAAGGCTAATAAAGCTCCACCTCAGTTGCACCACCCAACCCCTCGGTTCTCCACCGTTGATCATGCCTTTTCCTCAACGTCTCTATCTGCTGACACTCATACATCACCCACAATTCCTAATCCTACATGGGACATTCAACCATTTTCAACCATGAACCCAACGTCCTTGTCTCTGTCTCCTCCTTCTTCTTCTCCCGTGGGTGAGGAGGGAGGTTCTGTACCGTTACCATCATCAAGTGGTGAGTTTGATGAGAACGTTGGTGTTAGTGTGCCACAGCCGCTTGAATGCTTGCAAGGGAACCCGGTTCCACCGTTTCTGTCCAAAACCTTCGATCTAGTGGACAATCCCTCGCTGGACCTGATTGTCTCGTGGGGCTCCACGGGTGCGAGTTTCGTGGTTTGGGATCCTGCGGAGTTTGCCAGACGCGTCTTGCCGAGGAACTTCAAGCATAACAATTTCTCCAGTTTTGTTCGCCAGCTGAATACTTATGTGGGTATTGCTGTTCTGTAACATGCCCCCGTAATGGCTACCTGCGCTGTATGTGTTGTAGATGATGTTTGCTATATATGTTGTTGGTTGTTTTTTTCTGTACATATTCCCCCCCCCCCTTCTCTTCTTCCTGTGTATTCTGAAGTGGGTCTGTGCTATGTTTGATGATCAACCCTGTATATTTGATTGAAGACATTGTTGTATCAAATGAAATGGGAATGTAATGATTTTGAGGCAATTTGCTGTTATATCCTGAGTTCTCTCTTGATGCTTGTGATATCGCTTTTAACAAGTTCTCTTAATATGTGAGGCTTTGTAATGGTTGGATGCATTTTTGCAGGTTGAGTGAGCCATTTATTATTTGCCTTTTTTTTTTCGCCCTTATTTGTCATTTGATAAAAGCGAACTTCCAATCTTCCATATTGTGGTATTTTCTCTGTTATTGTTGAAATCTTGAGGTGTATGATCTCTTAGGCGTTTCCATCTTGTTAACGCCTATAATTATTACTGATGGAGCCGAATGATAAAGATTATTGTTCAGATATTTTCTATGTGGATTCTAGTACTATAACTGGCAGCAGAAGGAATATTTCTCGGAGTATCTACCATACTAGAGATTTTCATCTTCAGCAGGTAGTATATTCCAGGATTCTGTGGAGAGTTTTGTATGCTGCCAGAACTTAAATTTCCAACTGCATATGTTATCATCTTGACCATTTCCTTGTGTTTGTGTAAAGCTTGCTTTGGATTCACAGCTAGCATATTCCAACACAGCTTCATCTGCTCATTAGTGTATAGACCTAAACTAAATTTTGTTTCCTTTGCCTTTTCCCCCATACTCCTTGTCTCGGGGTCACTTCTGTTTTCTGCTCCATTTCATTCTCAAGTCACTTGGTACTTGTATCCAGGGATTCCGCAAGATTGACGCCGATAAATGGGAGTTTTTCAATGAATCTTTCCAGCGAGGAAAGAGACATCTTCTAAAGAACATCCAGAGGCGCAGGCCACCTCAATCGCAGCAAGTTGGTAGCTATATTGGGCCTTCTGGTGATTCAACAAAGCCTGGAATTGAGTTTGAGATAGAAAGACTGAGGAAGGAAAGGAGTATGTTAATGCAAGAGGTGGTTGAATTACAACAACAGCAGAGAACAACAGTTCAACATGCAAGGGAAGTTAATCAGAGGCTCCAATCTGCAGAGCATAGACAGAAACAAATGGTTTCTTTCTTGGCGAAGTTGTTTCAAAACCCAACCCTTTTGCCCCGCCTTGAGCATGAGAAGGAACAGAGAGTTATAGGCTCTCCTAGAGTGAGAAGGAAGTTTGTCATGCACCACCAACACCAAACAGGAACATCAGGTTCTCTGAAGGGAAGGCAGATTGTGAGATACCAACCTGACTGGAGAAACGTAACAGTCTCTTCTGAAATACCAGAACCAAGTCCAGTTCCCATTGAGCACTCTCCTCATTGCTTTCCACATGGTTTGGCAAGAGAGTTGAGTGAAGGTGCAGAAAATCTGACTTCACCGTTTGAAACTGTTGTTTCAGATGAAATGGCTGTGGTGCAAGAGGCTATGGCTACCGCAAACATCATAGGAGAAGGATCATCAAGCTTTGGACTTGAAGATCCCCTTCTCAAAGGGAAAAGCGCCATGAGCCCAAATCAAGAAGTTCTTGAAGAGTACTTTGTTTATGCCCCGGAGGATTTGACCAAGGAAACAGGATTTCCTGAGTTTCCCCCTCTTGGAACTGAAAGCATAATCAAGCAAGAAGATATGTGGAACTCCAACATTAATGTTAGTGGCGCTGGTTCGAGCTCTGGGAATGAGCCATGGGGAGTTCCTATCAGTTATGAAGTGCCAGGATTTGGAGTCACAAGTGGTATGTCAGACATGTGGGATATGAGCTCCCTGCAGGCTACAGGAAGTTTGCCAATTGATCAGTGTCCTCTTGATCAAGCAGAAAGTCACTCTGATCAGCCGAAAGATAATAGAAATAAGAATGTCGGTCCATAGGGCCTCATCTGCATCTGCACTCGTTGCCATTATACATGCATGTGTTTAGTACCTAGGTGTCAAATTATTGAACAACTTGATTTATTAATGATACTCATTCACTGAGGGTTCATTCTTTTAGATATAGTGTATAATTCGTGCTTCTCTTTGTAGATTCTGGTTGTTTAATGCTTCTCTAATTCTTGACGCAACTTTCGTTTCCGTAGGTATATCATGTTGTCTCTTTGCTTGTCAACCTGGTTGAATTTCAAAGGAAAAAAATATATATTTTTATGATTAATGGAATAAATCAACGTTGAAATCCTTTGGAAGACTAAAATAATGGTGTTTGTATTTTTGGAGGACTAAAAGAAAAAAAGGAGTTTATTCATATCGCAAAATGTTGCACATGCGTCTCATGCAAAAAATAAGTATAAAATAATAACCATGTATAAATATTAAAAGAAAAATACTACACAGCGAGAACTTTTGTTTGAATTTATATAATGATGTGGTATATAAGTTAACTCTAATTGTATATGCACCATGAAATATTTATTCATGATGCAAAATCAGAATGCTTCATCATGCTTGAATTCATTTGTCATACAAATGAAATTAGGATATTTTATTTGACTCTTAATGACCTTAGCGGCATTTGCTATCTTTCGGAGGCAATTTTGATCCCGTGCCATAATAAAAAGTTCCTTTACATCAATGTTATGATAGTTATCTTGTTCTTGAATATTCGTAAATAGGGTGGATTTTAATGAATCTTAACTACAAATCTTAGGGGGTTGAGTTGGATATTTATATATCTTGATATAATTTTTTTTCATATTCTAAAAATTAGATGGAATATTTGTGCCTTACGACCAACATTGACCTTAACTGCAATGTGACTTTTTAATTCCATTGCGATGAGATTTTTGAGCCTTTCAATTGCTCCATGATGTTGGATAAAATTGTGGGATGGTATGCTTGATTCTCTCTACAGATATGCTTGAGCCTTGGTCAATGCAAAAAAAAATATTTATTTATAATGCAAAATTATTATGCTTTGCTCTATATAAATGCATTTCTTATAAGTATAAAATCAATATGCTCTATTTGATCCATGACGACCCTAATTGTATTTGTTGTCTTTTTTGAGGCAATTTTTTAATTGCCAAGGTAACGAGTTCCTTGATACAATGACTATGGCATTACCTCATTCTTGAATATTGAAGAACAAGCTAGATTTCTTAGATTTAACATTGAATCACAAACCTTAGAGGGCTGAGTTGGATCTTTATAAGAGAAATTCTTACATGGTCCGGGAATACCACATGGCTGTGCTCCTAGTCAATCATATAAGTGCATAAGAGAAATTTGTGGAATTCAATATGTGACCCTTAAAATTGAGATGTAATAACCCTAAATGGACATGTTAAAGCCTTAGTGACCCGAAATACAAAATTAATATGAAGTATTTATTCATAATAAAAAATTATAATGTTATGCTATATTTGATTCCATTTGCTGTAGGTATAAGATCAAGATGCCTTACTTGACCTATGATGAACTTAACTCTATTTGCTATATTTGCTATTTTTCGGTGCAATTTTTTTTTAAATTCATTTAACCTTTCTTTTTTTTGTAATTGTCTTGCTAATTTCAAAATTCTATATATATGTTAGTCATTTATTACTTTTTTATTGGGTTTTGATATTTTATGATTTTCTGAATTAATTTAATTTTGATATATCATCAATTTAGAAAAATTTTACACAAATATCAAATTATGTATTACCATATTAGTAAAAGTGTTTCATTCAACCATCCTATTAACCTTATAAATAGAAGTATATGATTGGATAATAATATAAATTTTTTTTACATAAACAGCGAATCAAAATTAATCTATTCTTAATTATTATCTATCAACATGTTATTTTCTTCATGTTTCTTATTATTTTTACATTTTAATATAGTTTTTCTTCTCTTAATTAGTTTTTAATTTATAAGATTTTTAATTATTATTGTTTTGGTCTAGATAGAACAATTGGTATTCAGGCTATATTACCAAAAACCTAACTATTCTGATCCAACTTGATGAAGGTCCCTGAAGGAGTAAAGGTCTTTTAGCGATAATTTTTTCCATTCTTAAAGTTCAAATCCAAAACTTCTAATTAAAGGGTCTAAGTACCAACACATTGACAAACCCCATATTGGTTTTTAATTTTTAATTTACCTCTTATAACAGGGGCAACATCTTTTTAAAATTCTTTTCTGAATTATGAGAAATAATAAATTTCTATTTTCATCTAGTAAAATATAGTATGTACCTAAAGAATCTAGTAAAAAATATTAACACTTTAAATACTAATACAAACTATTAATCTAAAGATTTCAATTAAAATTTGACTCCAACCTTTCCTTTGTTTTTCGGTGTGTGTAATTAGGGTATGTTGTTTGTGATTATTTTGACAAAAAATTTTTTTATTAAAAATTTGATTTTTATATATTTAAATAATTGAATTAAAATTTTTTAATATTTTTAAAAGTTTAATTGTTATGCACTAATTATAATTGGTATGCACTAATTACACTGTCAATTAATAGAAATATTGGAAAGTAAGAAATTATGGTGGACTCCTTATTATATTCGATGATTATTTATATGAGTTGATACTTTTTACTATTTTTATTGATTAACAGTATAAAATTATTTTATACTATCAATATATTTAAATTAAATTTATTTTTAATTATATATATTTTTAAATTTTATCATCACTTTTTTTTCTAAAAACGTGAAAATACACCTTTAATTATGAATTAAAGTTTTCAAAGATTTCTCAGATCTACTAACCATAAAATTAAGAAAAAAAAAAACAGCTGAATTGAATAACTAAATCAATACTCTGCTCGACAAAGGAAAAGACAAAAAAAACAGTTTCAATTTGAGATTGGAGAGAGGTCACAGTTCACTCCCCACTCATGCGTTTCTTCACTCATGTGATGCCAATCGCAGCCTTCATATAACCCTCTCTCTCTCTGTCCCTATTTTCCCACTTCTTTTTTTCTTCTCCCCCCACCCCGCCACAAAAAAAAAATTCTCTTCTCTCTCTCTCTGTCTCTTTTTGTCCCATTCATTCCTGCGATTTGGGGATTAGGGTTTATCCCCATTTCCCACCGTTCAAATTTGAATCAGGGTGTTCTTCTTCTTTTTCTTTTTTTAACATTTCTTCTAATTTCTATTTATTTTCTCTACCTGGCAATAAAATTCCCTCGAGAACCAATAACCAGTACGCTATCTCCGGTCTGTAAATCAATTGAATCTATAGTTCCCACAAGCTCGTCTCGCACTTGAAACCGCATTAGGGTTAGGATCAGGGTTTTTACCTTCATTGTATATATATATATATATATATATATATTTTAATTCTATGGACATGGAAAGCACGCGTAGATCGTTCGATAGATCGAGAGAACCGAGCGCCAAGAAGCCCCGATTGATCGAAGAGCTCAACCGCGGTTCCAACCCCGTCGCCCGACCGTTTCCTCAGCCACGGCAACCGCCGCCCCCTGCGGTGACGGCGTTGGCGTCCGCGAGGTTCCGAGCCAACGGCGACAGAGACTCCGAAAGCAGCGATTCGGGTCGGGTCGGGTACCACCCGCAGCCGCCGGCGCACCAGGAGCTCGTGTCTCAGTACAAGTCCGCGCTCGCTGAGCTCACCTTCAACTCGAAGCCCATAATTACCAACTTGACCATCATCGCTGGGGAGAACCTTTCTGCTGCTAAAGCAATCGCTGGCACTGTTTGCGCCAACATTCTAGAGGTGAACCTTCAAAGTTTGCATTGTGCGGTTGTTTATGCTGTGTTTCAATTCTGTCTATGCTGTTTAAATTGGTGGAGTCCTCTTATAATTTGTAGGGCACAATTTAAATGTTCGTGTCTATCTCGGTGTTGCGGTGACATGGTCATGTTGAAAACAAACATGAGGCGATTCTAATTTGTCAATAATAGTGAATGGGAAGAGTTGCAGTTGTGCGAAGAGATGAGATATTTTGTTTCTGCTTGTTAGAAGGAAAGGCAATTATGGTTCATCCAATTTCATCTAGTTTCATTTGTTAAGTGTCAAGGCTTTTAGAGGTATATTGGCTGTGGTAGAGATTTTTAAATTGTACTCACTGCCCCACAACTTAGAAGAGAATAAAAATATGTAGTTCTCCAATTGGAGTTAAAGAGGAAAATTAAAGAGTTACCCTATGCTTGATGATGGCAGTTTGGTGAATTTCGGGTATGATACTCTTAAGGGCTTCCGGCTCCATATGAAACTGATGAGCAGTATCATTGGAGAGTAGCACTCCACAATTTTCCTGGTGCTAATGGAGAGGGAGATTTAGACACTTTGAAAACATGGTATTTTTTGGTGCTCGATATGGCGAAGGAAATGAACACTACACAGTTTCCGATCTCAATTAGTGCTGAAGTCCAGTTTTGATGAAATTTGCTTATACATTGTTGGTTTTGGTTGTTATCTTGTTTACATCTGTCTTGGCAGTCTTATTTCTATTTGTTTGCTTGTTAATGTTTTTGTTATACAAAAAAAAAAAAAATTGATGATTCAAATTGTGTTAATGACTTTCCAGGTTCCAAGTGAACAAAAGCTGCCTTCTCTTTATCTCTTAGACAGTATTGTTAAGAATATCGGGCGGGATTATATAAAATACTTTGCTGCCAGACTACCCGAGGTCAGACATCTGTTCTATTTACCTTTTATGGACCTTCATGCTTTTATTCTAAATGTAGTTATTACTTTGTTTATTATGGTCTATGATGAATCCTCCAAATTGTGAAGTTATGAAATTTTAAACTGCATTGGCTACATTGATAATGATATTGTTAGAATTCTTGCATTTCCATTGAAAATAAATGGTCTGCTTATTTTGAAACAGAAACAGTTTTTCCTTTTTCATTTTTCCTGAGATATGTTTTCTAATTTTACACGCCTATTTTTAACTAGGTACTTGCCCATTACTCCTTTACGTTTTAGGTATTCTGCAAGGCATACAGACAGGTTGATCCACCTGTCCATTCAAGTATGAGGCATCTTTTTGGAACTTGGAAAGGTGTCTTTCCTGCACAGACCCTTCAGATGATTGAGAAGGAACTTGGCCTCACTCCTACAGTCAATGGTTCAGCTTCCGCATCTGCTACACTCAGGAGTGAATCACAGTCACAACGCCCAGCCCATAGCATCCATGTGAATCCCAAGTATTTAGAAAGGCAGCGTCTCGAGCAGTCCAGCAGGGTGGGTGAAATGATTGCACCTAAAACTTACCCTTTAAAGATTTGAAATGTTGAATTCGAGTGGAATAGCTCAGTATTGGACAATATTAAATTTTTTTTGTTGTGATGAATTAGAATTTGCAGTCGTGTTTGTTGGATGGTGAAACTGTACTGGAAGATATGTCATTGAAATCAAATTCTGATCTCGATTATATTTTATTGAGACGCAATGCAATATTCTTGCATTCGGTATCTTTTTAATTTGGAACTTTCTAATAGATTAATTTAGACTCCTTTACTCTTCTTAATCATGAAGTGTCCTGATTTTTCATTTTTTTGTCCGATCTACTTTGTGTTTGATTGTTCTGTTTATGGTTTGACATGTATGTGATATTAATTCTGTTAGCTTGAGCTAATAGTTATATTCTGAATACTTGTTTCTTTATATATTTATATACATATTTTAGTTTTTTTTTTTCTTTTATCACTTTGATTTTGTATCTTAAGATCTGATTCACAATTTGAAAGAAGCCATATGATCCACAATATGTATCATGATTCGACAACTCTTTCATACATTGTATTGCTTGCAAATATGATTAGTTATAGCAGTAGATATCCTTTCATATACTTTAGTTAGTCTTAGTCATACATACCTTTTTTATATCATATTTCTGGTGCTTATTTCTTTTGTCATGTCCTTTTTCATGTCATGAAGACTAAAGGAGGAGTTAATGATATGACTGGAGCTATTTCAAACTCAAATGAGGATCCAGAGAAACCAAATAGAGCTTTGGGTGCTTCACGGCCATGGCTGGACCCTAGGATTAACATGCATGTATGTAGAGTAATTTTTGTTTCCTCTTTATGGTGTTCAATCTATCGGTTGTCATATTTGAATGTAATTGTGTATATTGCAGAGTAATCAACGCATTCAAAGAGATGCATTTAATGACTCTGTTTCTGAGAAGAGTGTTGCTGAATCCTATGGAGGCATTGAAAATAGTTCTGATATTTCAAGTAAGTTGGGCTCAAGTATTGGAAGAACTGGCAGTAGGGTCACTGAGTTGGGACATGACAAAACTTGGTATAAAGCAGGCATTGGTGTTTCAGAGACCATACCTGGGCAAAAAAATGGTTTCAGCTTCAAGCTTGGTTTTTCGAATCATGAAGCACTGAAGTCCGTGAACTTGGATGCACAACGTCAGCCAACACAAAACATAGCTAACATAAGGAGCAGTGTAGTATCAAGTAGCTGGAAAAATTCTGACGAAGAGGAATTCATGTGGGATGAAATGAACTCTGGAATGTCTGGTGATGGTGCAGCCAGTGTTCCCAACAAATTGAACACAGACCCATGGATGGTTGGTGATGATGAGAATTTGGTAAGCTTGCTAAAATTACGGGTCAATTGCACTTTGCCACCCAAATTTATTCATCCAGT
This sequence comes from Pterocarpus santalinus, assembly GCA_031439595.1. NCBI lineage: Eukaryota > Viridiplantae > Streptophyta > Magnoliopsida > Fabales > Fabaceae > Pterocarpus > Pterocarpus santalinus. The sequence goes on from CM062532.1 coordinate 70,853,768, forward strand.
TGCAGTTTTCTCTCAATTTATAAAACTAAGTACTTTCCCCTTGGGGAATGTGGCCCTGCATCCACCAATTTTGTAGTTAATTCTTACAACTTTGAGAAGTGGCTACACCTCAAGTAATTGTGATGGCCTGGAAATCTTAGCCCAAGTTATATTAGGATTTTACTTCTTACAATCTTACTTTGGATTAGGATCTTTAAATATACGTTTGGGTTACTTGTCTTAGATAAATTAATGTTTGTTCTAGTTGCTGACATTAGGCATGTTATCTTATGGTGTGTTTGGGAGTTACGAATGGAAGGCATCAAGGGGAGAGGAAGGGTATGAGTAGGAGGAGGAGTAGAGGGTATAACCTTGCCCTTGTTTGGGAGTTTAAAACATATAAAGGGAAGGAAATGGAGGGATTATGATGTATTTTTTATAATTTTACCCTTTATTAAATAATCAAATATAATTAGAAATGATCTCTTTAGAGGGATTTCCCTTTCAAACATGTTGAGAGATTGGAAAGCGATGCTTCATTGATAACTTTTTATTTTATTAGTTTTTGCTTTTGTAAGGAGAATCTCTTGTCCTCCCATCTCATTGTATCATTCTTCTCTTCTTAATAATATTCTTCTTTTGTACAAAGAAAAAAAAGAAAAGAAATGAGATGTAAACATGTCATTTCAATATTTTAACAAATATAAGATAGTCATTTTACATTTTGACCACTGAAACTCCCCATTGTCCATAGGAAGGTTTGCAAAATCCACATTTCCTTCCCTTCTTTTTATAAAACTCTCAAACAAGGGGAATGTATATAATAAACCGTCCCCGTCCTTCTTTTCCACTCCTGCTTCGTAGATTTGGTCATCGAAGAACTTTTTGTTTCTAAACATTATTTGGTCCCAGTTCTGTTTTTACATCATTCTGATACAAAAGTTTAATATTAGAGTCAATTGAACTTTACCACCCTATTTTATCATCATTTTCCACTAAGCACTTTGCACCTCTTTTAATATGATTTTCTGCATTGCCCTCCATCTTTCGAGTAATGTTGATTCTTACATTTTTTTTTTTTTTTTTTTTATGTGGGGGTGGGGGGAGCTTACATACAAGTGACATTTTAAAAAAGACTCCAAAGTTTTTCTTATAGTGCCAAAAGTGACAAGGTTTTATCTCATGGTGCCTCTGACTTGTTTCCACATGCAGGAAGGTGAGGATCACCTCCAAATCACACACCCTTTCAGGGCAAAGGTTGATAGAGAAATATCCACTGTTAGGAAACAACCACCTGCATTTGGGGGGCATTCATCATTTTCATGGCAATTGCAAGAACAGAGACCAATTGAAAAGTTGAATCTGAAGCCAGGTCACTTGGAAGGATCCATGTCCACTGTAGGTGGCTTACCAGCCAATACAAATTCTTTGGCTGTTAGGATGGGCAATCGGTCATTCATGCCAAATGTAGCCATAGGAATAGCCGAAGTTATGGGACAACAGCAATTTGATTCCGTGGGAGCTGAATCCACTTCTGGGCAGTCACCTTTGCGGCAACAGTCTCCATCATTGCCAATAACAGTGCACCACCCTCATCCAATGCAAAATTTGGCTGAGCAAGACCATCCCCTGGCTCCTAGAACATCTCAACTTTTGGGAGGTCTGCAGAGCCAATATATTAGAGATCGACCACCTGCCATTCCTCCCAATGCTCAAGTCGGTAATTTGCGTAGAACAAGGGAAAAGGATTTGCAGGGTCCATTATCTTCAGTTACTTCTTTTCAGCCAAGGCATCAGCAGCAGCAGCTGGGCTCTTCCCAGACTGAAGTTACTGTCAAAACTAAGAAGCCACCCCACTTTAAAGTTTCTTTGGCCAGTGACACTTCAGAACAGTCAACCACAAGTAGTTTGTCTGCTGCAGCTGTGAAGAGTGGAATCTTCTCCGACAAATCAATTACAAGAAGTTTTCCTAGTAGCACAAGTAGTCTAGTTACAAGGAATCTTCCATCTGAATTAGGGGTTCGACCTACTCGGTCAGGCGGACCTTCCCCTGCCACATTAATTTCTTCAGGGTCTGCAGTTGCATCAGCATCTTCATTAATTCCTCCAAATGAAGATTCGTCTATTCTGCCCAACATACCTCAAGCAAAAGCTGAACAACAACCAAGGGTGTCTACACAACTGCCAGCTTCCTCTGATGTGAGCAGTGTCTCAGCACCAACCTCAAATGCCACCAAAAATAATTCCTTAAATCCAATTGCAGATCTTTTAAGCTCACTAGTTGCAAAGGGTTTGATATCTGCAGGAACAGAATCACCAACTGAGGCGCTGGTTCAATTAGAAGAACAAACTGAAAGCATTACTGCCGGTAGCTCTTTGCCAGTTGCGTCAGTTTCTGGTTCTGCAGCTGTTGCAGTACCATCTTCCAGAGATGAGGTAGATGATGCAAAAGCTTCCCTTACCTTACGGCAATCAACCAACGCTGAAGTCAGAAATATCATCGGCTTTGATTTTAAGCCTGATGTAATCCGAGTACTGCATCCCGCTGTAATTAGGGAATTATTCGATGATCTTCCACATCATTGCAGAGTTTGTGGTATTAGTCTTAAACAAGAACAGTTTAATAGACACTTGGAGTGGCATTCCACAAGAGAAAGAGAGCAAAATGGTCTGGCTAGAGCATCCAGAAAATGGTATGCACAATGGCATCCGGCTGAGCTTACTGATTTTGTAGATGTAGATGGCGAGAAAACAGACAGGAGTCAACTGGATACTATGGTTCTAGCTGATGAAAACCAGTGCTTGTGTGTATTGTGTGGCGAGCTATTTGAAGATGTGTACTATCAGGAAAGGGACGAATGGATGTTCAAAGGGGCTGTTTACATGAACAACTCAGATAATAATGGTGAGATGGAAATTAGAAATGTGGGGCCCATCATTCATGCTAGATGCTTATCAGAGTACTCATTATCCAGTGTCACTAAGATGGTAAGCCTTATGGAATGGATGTCTTCTAGTTTGATGTTTATAGTTTCAATTCGTCTATTGAAGGGGTGTGTTTAATAATTTTTTGTGGTAGGGTAATTGATTGGACCTTCTCTATTTTGGCAGGAATATTAGTTTACTCCTACTACGTTGGAGAGTCAAGTTTACTGAGGGAACCCACCCAAGCAGGTTTACTCTCCATACCAAATTTTGATGTCCCTTTCATGCTAAGTTTATTGCCTCTAACCGGTCTCTAGAGCGGTTAAACAAATTTTGTGCTCGTTTTTGTTTATTTTTCTTGTACTCGAGGGAAAAATGGAAATACCTTAGTGTTCAAAATATATAAATGCGAGATAGTTTTTTTTTGCGGCTCAACTTGCGCATTGATATTGTTGCTTTTTTATTTTATATAGTAAAGTGGGTTTAGGCATATAAAATCTACCGGTAATACGGGGCAAAGATTTTTTTGTTTTTTTAAAAAAAAAATTAAGGTGGGTAAGTTGTAATTTGTTAGACAAAATGATGATATTAGCATCCTCTTATTTCGGCTCAACCTTCGTCTGTTGAGAAAATTCGCTTTGATGGACCGGACCCTACTATAACAATATGTTTTTAAGTTCAGAATTGCAGAAGCTGTCATGTAAACATATATTTGACTCTGGACATAAAAAAAAAAAAAAAAAAACAAAATGCATGCTTGGTTGTGGACAAAATATGATTTATCTTTAGTTATACAGTGTACACTACATTGGCAACCGATTCGAAATTTGGCATCTATGCAGTCTGCTCTTTAACTCAGAACTGGAGGCATTATAATCCCATGATACAGCGGTTAGTGCTTGAAAATTTTCTTAAAATGAAGACGGCTATAGGTCTATTGTAAATGTGGTTTAACGGAGGCTCCTTTTGTTTTTTGTTTGGGCGATGGTTCTGAGTTTTAAGGGAAGCCTTATGAAAATGTAAGGATGCGGGAGAAGACCCCATTGAAAATTATTCACCTGAAATTTATTATAAATCCCACATCGTCTTTTATATTAATAGACAGACACAACCGCACAAAGTAAACCTCGGAAGCATTGGTGTCACGGGAATCTAATGTTTTGTCACCCTGCATTTTAGCTGAGGTGCATGTTTCCTTAATTAATTCGAGCCAGGTGCTGAGTATGAATGGAATCCAAGTGGGCCTCCGCAGTCATCCTTCTACTAAAGCATTCTTGGTCCTTATCATCGCATTCCCTTAATCCCATTAGCTGCATGAAATTGCGTCAAATTAGGATGGGGAGGGGGAAAAAGACATTAAATTAAAGAAGTCAATCAAAGGGTAAAGCATTCGCTATGGCTTTTAACTTGCGCGGATGAGAGAGGAATAATAAATAATGTGTCATGTGTATTTACTTACTTCCATGTCATCGTCTTCCAATTCTGTGGATGACCGAGCAACCAACAGCCACATCATTTGCTTTAACCTCCTTTTCACATATATCAAGTTGTTCGCAGGGAGAAGGTGAACAACTAACACCAAGGGAACAACCTTGTTTAGGTGGTACAAGAAGACGAGCAGAAACTAAGAGAGAGGAAAGAAGGAGAACGTAGGAAAACAAGACAATTTGTTGCTTCATTCATTCACTCTGGGGATGGGAGCTAAGAAAGAAATCAAAGCAAGAAAAAACTATAGCCAATACTTGTGTCTAAGAAAGTGGAAGAAGGGAATAAATAACTTATAGAACCGCTTAGCTTGCACCTTCGGTTGGAGGGGCCCCAATATATGCGTATCCTCCTCAACGTTGATGTGATAAGTCATTTCCTATGCAGAACCACTGCTTGTTTCAGTAAGTAGAGAGAGATAAAGGAGAAAGAAAGCGATAGTCATTTCATGGTGGTCCAAAATTGAGCTAGAAAACAAATCGAATTAAGGTGACCACAGTCAATAATTCAGTGGAGTTACTCAGATTGCTGTGCACCGTTCTTTCTTCGTACTTAAATAGAAATTATGGCGGTTGTGAAAGGTATAAGTGCACAAATATGCATATGCTGTGTATGTCGCGGCTGCTCAGAGAGCACCAATATTCTATCTGTGGACTGACCACAATTATATTCCAATTTTGATACCATTGCCTTTTCTTTCTTTACTTTGGGAAATTTTATTTCACTTTTTTCTTCGTCGATTTCGATATACTGAATGTTGAATTCCTGTGTTTGATTCACTTAATGAGAATAGTCTAAACTAAATATCAGAATTTAAATTAATTTTGTGATTTTGACATCAAGTGTTCAGCTATGAAATTGTTCTTTTGAAATTATGATTAGTGTTCAAAAGAGATCATTTACAATCTATGTTGTACGAATACGGGTATGGTACCTGTACTGGGTACTAATACGGGTACAGGGTATGAAAATTTTATAAAAATTGGGATATGGGTACGTCAATATATATATTAAAATTTTACAAATTTTATAAAATAAAAACAAAAATTTCATATCATAGATAAGAACAATTATCAAATAATTACAAAATAAAATAATTACAATATTTCCATATTACTCAAAAGTAAAAAATATTTAATTAGAACAATTATTAGAACATGAAAAAAATGAAATAATGAATTATTAGAACATGAAAAAATAAAAAAAAAATGATAAAGTAATTCTCATCATTAACTTGCTAGCAAGTATGATGAATGCTGAAGTAATTCCTCTTCCTTTCTTATTATCCTTCTCTTTTCTTATTGTTAAATTCTTCCTAAAAACTATTGTTCCATTTACTTAGACCAAGACCAATGTAGAAACAGCAAATCAAAGGAATTGGGAGACCGATGTAGGAACAACAAAAATCAAAGTTCAAATTTTCCAACAATAGTTCCAGCAAAATATATATATATATATATATATATATATATATATATAGAGAGAGAGAGAGAGAGAGAGAGAGAGAGAGAGTACATAACAAAAGAAAAATAAATAGAAGAAAAAGACTCGTTGTCACGACGAGACTGGAAGTGCTGCATGCTTTTCTGTTCAGAGTGGGACAAGCGGTGCCTTGGGACTAAGGACTGGGGAGCGCACCGCATGTGGTGGGGAGTGGGGCCACCGTTGGCAGTCGATCGGTTGAGCGGTGGTGGCTAGTGGGGTGACTTGGGCGATTTGGGAAGAAAGAAGGGCTAGGGAAGGGAAAAGGAAAAAAAAAAAAAAAAAAGATGGGGGGAGTAGGTGTTACTGTGTTACGCTTTGTTTAAGAATGAGAAAAAAAAAATAAGAAGCAAAAACGATGTAGTTTTGTATTAGCTGCATACCCAAGCCGCATCCAACCGTACCTAATTTTTTTTTTTTAAAAAAAATGATAGGTACGTACCCAAACATACCTGGACGTACCCGTACCCAAAACGTAGCCGTTACGGGTACTTTTCCAATTTCAGCGCACCCAAGGCTCAGAGTTTACAATGAAATTCCAAGACTAAAAGAAATACAACAATCAAAATCAAATTAATCTTTGTGAATAAATCAGTTGAATGATTCTTTCTGCCTTCTGCAATGAATATACTTTTCGTGATCCACATACACAATCTTTTCTGATTCGCATTGCTCAAACTAGTCTTCGGCGGGAATCAGATACACTCTATTAGAATGAGGTGAAGTTTTGTGGCTAAACTGAAAGCATTGAAAAATGACAATATAAGCTGAAGAAACGGAGGCTACTATGTCAGACTGCGGGATTATGTGTTCCCTAAGCTGCAGATTCTCTTTTGTCAAGTTTATCTATCAAAAAGCTGTACAGCATGTGAAACCTACGATGATATGCGCCTTATGCAATCTAGTGAATCTATACCATTATATTTCATTGGGACATCTTTTGTTATGAAAAGTGTACTCTAAAAGACTCCCATAATCGAAGGTAATTTTCTTACACTGCATGATCGGAGATAAGAATAGGTTCTTCAGAGAATATGAACAGCTATTATAAACACGAAAGGAAGGGGCCAAACTTGTTGAGTCCAGTCTCATACTGAGGTGAAAATATTATTCAAGTATTGTCTTTGCTCTCCATTCCTGATTAAGCATTCATTTAACCCGTAGTTAATGAATAACGCATGTTATTGTCGCCACATGAAAGTCATGTGAACTTGTCGCAATTCATAGGTCTTTCCTAAAAGTTCATAACTTACGAGATGAGATTTAGTATGATGTTCTATGCTAGCTAGCTAGGAGACCTAAGCTGCAATAGAGACTACAGTTCTCTATTACATACGCACAACAAAGAAGATGCTCCTTATAACACCTCTCCTGATATAAAATATTTTTGTAAAGCAAATTGATTTATTTGATTTATTTAAGTTAATTTCATAACAATTGATTGATCAAATAGTTAAATTATAAATATTAACTTCCTAAAACAAGACTATAAATTATCAATGATAACTTTAAAATATGTTACTCCATTTAAAATGATAAATAAAATTAACTATTAATTAAATATTTTATTAAAAAAGTTAGAAGAGGTAAACTAATAGTAATAACACTAATATAATAATATCATATAATTAAAAATTTTAAAAAGAGGAAGTCTCACAAGAGTCTTGCCTGAAGACTTTAGAGAAAACTTAAGGGGGAGAGAGGGGGGAGAGAGAGAAGTTAGTCAATGGTATTAAAAGTTGGTATCAAATCTTGTTGAAAATAAATGCGCAGTAGTAATTATAAAACCAAAAAGAAAAGAGAGTGAAATGTCACCAGTGACATTTTTGACGTTAAGTAACAAGCTGAAAAATTTTATATAAAAAAGGGTGGAGAGAATTATTATAGGCACAAAGAGAAAAGGATTATTGTTGTGTTGAAGAAAAATAACGTTAGAGTGGGAGAGCAAGAATTACCTAAGAAAAGAAAGGGAGAATAGGAACAGTAAGTGAGTGAAGGAAAGAAGGAATAGTGAGATACCATAAAAGAAAAAAAAGAAGGAACCTGCCACGCATATACTACTTTTCATCTCGGTAAGAATATTAAGATAAATAACGAAATTACTTACGAAGTAAAATTATGACTATATTTATTCAATGTAAGTCATGTTATTACTCATTATTATTTAGTATCGTAGTTTATCTTATATTTCAAGTTATTTTATTTAATGTTCGTCATATTATTACTTATTCTTGTTTATTATTGCAATTTGCCTTCCATTCCAATTTATTTTATTTAATATTTTGTTATAAGTTATTTTATTTATTAAAATTGCTCAGTATTATAGTTATTGCAATTTATTTTATTTATCGTCCCAATTTATTTTATTTATTGTACCTTTATATTATTGCTCTTTATTACTTATCATTACAATATATTTTATTTATTATTCTAAGTTATTTAAACTAATATTAATTTATATCATTGCTCATTATTATAGTAGTTTATTTTATTCAAGTTATTTTATTTGATGTTCCCTCATACTATTGTTTATTATTATTATTATTATTATTATTATTATTACTATTACTATTACTATTATCAAGATATTGTTTATATAATAATATATTATTTTAAGTGTTAATATTTACGGTAATTTCTTTAGGGACCAATATTAAGGGAAAAATATTATATCTAATACTTAAAATAAGAAAAACTTATTATATATAGACCTTAACTATTAAATTATTTATATTTTTACTTGAAATTTTATACCTTGTAATATGGATAGTATAATGATTTTTGATTTATGGATATTGCTGTGACTTCATAATGACATTTGCAAGAACATGACTTTTACGTGTTAAAGGCACCATAATAACAAGCACAGACTCATGGATCATGATGACAAAGTTTAAGAAAGTAAAAATAATCTTAAATTTGGTCTATTTAGAAATTAATATCTAAAACCCATGTTTTGAGAAATTTTACTAAAACATTATATTATTTATTTTACTCAAACTTATATTATATCAGTTCTTGTGCAATTCATTTATTTTAAATTTTATAAATTAATTTATATTCTCTACACTTTGTTCATTTTATTTTATTGCTTAATTTTATGTTTTATTATTTAATTATTATGTGATGAATCTATTTATATTATTCAATTTATTATTTATTTTATGCTATTTAAGTCTTTTATTTGAGGTCTATTTATTGCCTAAAATTATGCATCTCTATATTTATTATGAATTATGTATAATGACAAGTAAGTAATTCTAAAAAGAAGATATTTAAGAATTATCGCTAATCTCCAAAAATATAGAGGGATAGATGTAAGATCCTTTTATATTATTTGTCTTGGTTAGTATAGTGTAAAGGTCTTACTTTGTCGTCACAATGTTATGTGTAATATCAGAGAATGGGAATTTCCTAAGAAAATATCTTCAAATATGTGTGAGATAAGCAGACAAAAAAAAATGGAACTTAAAACAAAGAGATTACAATCATATGAATACTTGTCGTATTATGTATTGCATAGTGTATACTCCTTTTAGCATTTACAGCTCATAATATTATGCAGTATGAATTGCTTATAAGTAATGTGATAATATTATGATACAGTAGCCATATGAATTTTCATGTTAAGATATGATTTGAACCACCATAGTTCAAATGTTTTACAACTAATTATTATCTACTGAAAATTCAATTCTCATTTTATTTTTGGTGGTTTCAGATTAATCAAGTAATAATGCAGAGAAAGGCAGCCTCCTCTCAATACTAGGAACCCATAGATGTGTATTTAAACAAATCATAGTTTCCTTTACTAGCCAAAAAATGGTTAGCCTATGGACAATAGAATTTTATCCCTACTTTTGAACTCTAGATTATATTTATATATATTAATATTCAACTTTGAATTTCCTGTATAAAGTCATGCTGGTCGCTTTATTATGAATATGCTCCTTCCACGTGACTGCAGACCACTCATGCCCATACAAGGTACATAACTACATCTAGATTGACTCATTTTTTTTGTTTTGGTTAGGGGAAGGGAGTTTTTTGGGGGGAGGGTTCTTAACCGTTGCAAGCTCTGTTGGCTTAAATTAGGGTGCACTTTTTTGGAGACAAACATATCCTCCACTAGACCAGCACCTCAAGTGCCAAATTGGCACACTTGAAATCACTTGATTTACTGATTTAGCTAGCAACTAATTGAGTGGGCCATATTCAAATTCATATCCTAGACCACACATATATTTTTCACGAGTAACCCGTTTCAATTTTCAATGGTCCAGCCAGGAAACATCCAAGGTATATCCAAATGAAGATCTAATTGTAGCTCACTCATCATAAAGTAAGGGTATTCAAAAGATGGATTGGATTTTTTTGAATGTTTTTTTTTTAGCCTAACCTAACCCGATTAGTAATCTGGTCATATCGGTGAGCTTGAATTTTAGACAATATATAAAGATTTAGACATTATATATAGTAAAGTCATAAAATTTTAAAAGTAAAATAAAATTTAAAAGATATTATACAATACATATTTTAAAACAAATTATATCAATATAAAAATAGCATCAAGTTATGTAAAATATATTAGTTGAAGTATGAAATCTTATAATTTATCATTAATTACTTTTAAAAAATATAACTTATAAAGAATTATTTGACTTCAAGTCAAGTTGGGTTAACCTAAAATTTGACCTGAACCCGACCTGAAAAATGCGCCTAGTCAAATTTTAGAAACCGAATCTAGCTCAATAAATTTGAGGTCAGACTAGGTCTTGAACATTCCAATCATAAAGCTAGCTCAAATACTATCTAGACAAAGTCCAATGTCCCAAAGCTCCATGCTCACTATACCTAATTCTACAAACACATGTACAGACCATGTGGATTGAGGCCTATCCCAAAACTGGACTTGTGAGACTCTGGTGTGGTATTTCTTGTATTTGAAAAATATTATTTATACTCATTTTAGGATTTATTGTTGACATATATATTATGTCTTTCTCACTCATTATATATCTATAAGTCCCAAAAAAAATAAATATAAATAACACTACTCCAAAACTTTGGTCCTACGTCTTTCCTATTAAAGTCATACGCCAGTGACTAGTCACATGTTTTCCTGCCTAAACTATTTTGATTGCCCCCTCAACCCCACATTATTTTGTCTCCGTTTTCATATTCACGTTCCTCTTACGCATCTCTTTAGTTTTCATATTATTTTTAGTCAATTAAACAATTCAAATTGTGCAATTCTGATTACCTAGTGTCTGATTAGGAATTGAGATGGGAAGCGAGAGAGGGAAAGAAAGAAAAAAAATGTGAGGTAAAGTCCATTATCCTTATTTGCATGTTCTAAAAATTTTCTAAAATGCTTTTAGCTAACTTTAAAGATGTTCATAAAAATAAGTGACAAAAAGTTCCTAGAGGTTATATATATGATAATCAATCAATTTACTCCTATCATACATCTAAACTATGGAAATGTTTACTTAAATTCTTTTCACCGTACTTTCCTAAATCCAAATATACATTTTTGTTCATCATTATTTGTTCAATAACATAAACACCTACAAGAATTTTTTTTGGTGAAAGAATATAAATTTATATGTACAATCTAACGGCATAAAATGCCTTTATATATCTCTACAACTACGTACATGATGAGTACGTCGTTATGCCATGGCAGTCTTCGTTGAAGACATTGTATTAGAAAGCTGTATACTTGTAGTAACCTGCAATTTGGTCCATTCCTAGTTTATTCATAACAGTAAAGTTGACTGCCAAAAATTCCATTAAATCGGATGACAGAAACATTGTCGCTTGACATGATCAAAAAGAAGCTCTCTCATATCATTCAAAGGACGTTTTTTTTTTTTCTTTTTTTAAATTGTAAACCCGTCCAAAAAGAGAGAACCTAATTGGGTGACTCTTACTTTTGAGATTGAACATGAAGATATCAGATAATGTGAGTTCTGAATTTTGGTTCACACTCTATAAACTAAACTTGGACTTTAGCGCCATAGTGATTTTGACCGGAATGGCCGAAAGTGACAACATTCGGGTTTTCATTTTTTTTATGGCAATCGTCAGTTAAAATTATTATAATATGGGATAGTTCCCATAAATACCGGAGTGTGGTGTGGTTATACATTTCGCCGTCCATCAAGTAGGAGTTAATTTTTTAATGAATCCTTCATGAGCTAGGGCGAAATGTGTAAGACCAAGCCTGCAAAATCTGTAGCTGTCTGACCGAAAGTCTACATTGGGGGGCGAAATATGCAATGCCCATTGCGAAGGAATCTCTATCTGCGAAGCTTTATAACTAGAGGGCAGGGGCGTTAGTAATGCGTATTGTTGAAAATAGATTTCAATTTAATAAAAAAATTTTTTACCTACTTAAGTAATTTTTTTTAACTTTCAATTTTATTTTTATTGCTGGTATTATTATTAGTATTGTTATTATTTTGCAAAAAAGAGCTGATAACATAAAAATAATGTTGAACAATGTAAAAACTAGGTTATGAGAGGAAAATTGTCCAAATTCTTATTAAAACTATTTACGCCATATCTTTAAATAATATAAAATTCTATCAGACGCTCTTTACGTCCAGATTCTAACAAAAGTGCTATTAATAAATAAAACCAAAATTTAATTAACATACTAAAATTTCGAATCACACTAATCAACATATATTCAAACAATAACAATTTACTATTCAGTACTAATTAACTCCAGGTTTGAGTGGATATTATCTAGGGCTATGTCCTTCACCATTATACAGACCACATCATTTTGGTCCTCATATCTCACACATATCCATTTTATTTACAAAATGTGTTGATCTTAGCCGACTTTTCATTTTGTGCTTTAACTAGGGGCTAGGACGAATTATCGGACCATTATATGGCAGCTATGCACTTTGACTCCCCATGACTCAAAACTCCTTGCCATACACATTGCAAAATCCTTCCTATACTATAAATACTATCGACATAAATACTATGAACTCTGAGACATTTATGCGAAAGAAAGACTAAATAACCACTAAACCACAAGAACATCTTATAATACTATTATACATAGTTTATATTTTAAAAGTATTGAATAACCACTAGAATGTGGATAATGTTAGCTTTAAATAAGGAAACCAACCACAATCCACCACCCTGGCTGTAATAAAAGCACATAAAAATTAATAATACAAATTATATAAGGAAAAAAAATCATACAAAAATAAAAAAGTGGCTAATACATCTTTAAACAGCATTTTTTGAGACCAAAAATGGCAACAACCGACTCTACTTATTGCCATACTAACAGACTCGTCTGGACTTTCCATGAAGATATAATAATAATGAATCAGAGTCTTGAGTCAAAAGTTATTCCCATTTAAAGTTTTATAAACCATTTGATCTTCAACATGATCCCAATTCCTACATGTCATGCATCCAATCCCTGGCTATCTTGGGAGTATTCGCAAGATATTCCACATATCTAAATCTTATAAGGTGTATAACTTGAAGAGTCAGATCATAAAACCATTTGTTTCATATTCAATTCAGGAGATTTTGGAACAGAGTAAGATCCAGGTGTGGGCATTACTGTGGGCGTTGATAGTGAGTGGGGTAGTGTAGGCATGTTAATGTCTGGTTCACACACCTTGCTCTTATTTCTAACGTCTAGACCCTCTTATATCTTCACTCCCCTAATTTACGGCGAAAGAATGAAATTAAGACTTTGTGGGTGTTGAGTGTTCAATACATAGATATCTAATATTAATAAGCATTTTGAAGTTATATCTCTTTATTAATAACTTTTCTAGATTCCCTATGTGTTAGACTATTAGTACATTTGAAAGGTTTTCAGTCATGGATCTTTTCATTTACTTTTTTCTTTTATTTTATAGTAAGGTTAGTTTTTTTTATAGCTCTCATTTCTTCAATTAAAAAAGCATTATTTACCTAAGTACTATGTTTATATTAAAAATATTATTAATTATGCAAAAATATTATCAATTATTCATGTAAACAGAAATCTTATTTGATTGTTTGTTTGATTTTATCAAATAGAGTAACCCATAATTCCCATGAAAAAATTAAAAAAGCTTGAGCCATTCCTACTTGATGGGGGGGGTGAAATCTGTAAGAAATTTTTTGTTTCATATTTCGCTCCCTTCAAGTAGAAATGTGTGTTATATTGATTTTTTCACATTCTTACATAATACTAGAGGGCGAATTTTTTAACAAATTTCTTCTCTCAAATTTTGCCCCCTTCAAATAGGAATTTGTGTCACACAATCCTATATCTTTGGGGCGAAATCTATAACACCAACCTCATATCTGTATAATAAAATTTAAAACATAATATTATGGTTATATTGATATAACAATCCTATATATAAACAACGGAGCCGACAACATCCACGAGTCGTATCCCAAACCGTCACGGGCGTTTCTAGAATATTTTCAGCTAACCCGTGCGAGCAACCGTTAGAGTTTAATATAAGAAACAAAAAGTCAATAAATTTACTGAAATTTTATTATTTTACTTCGAGAAGGAAAGGTGAAGTGATAGTTTCACTCTGAGATCGAGGTCTAAAATATAAATTATGCAAGTTGATGAGCTTCATAAGACATGCATCATATTATTGTAATATGTTTGTCTAGCTCATATTTGATCTTTCCTTAATTATATTTTTCCTTATCCAAGTTAATAATAATTTCAATTAAATAGCAAAGTCTCGTCGCGTCGGGATGTGATAAATTGATAATGTGATACAAATTTAACACATTCTAAACAGAAAATAACAGGAATTGGAAACGGCAACAAAGCTATAGCGCCACGATTTCCGTGGATGTTTGTTGTCTTCATCCCTTTGAAATCTTGGAGCTATAGCTTTTGAAGCAGGTTCTTTTTCATATGAATTATTTGTGTATGCATCAGGCACGGAGCAAAACAGTTAGAAAAATGTCCTTTTCTCTGTCCGTTTACTAATCGTTAATAAATATTCTTGCGGTTTATCTATCTAATTATGCTATTCGTACGGGCTGTCAATATACACTAATGGGAGTCAATGTAAATGTTATGGCACCTGAACATGCGTGCATGTATATACTTCACATGAGTGGATGGCCATTATAATAGAGCAAAATTTTATGTTTCTCAAGCGTCAAAGTCAACTTCCAACTTTGAGACGAAACAGAAGGGAGAAAATATGGCTTCATTTTATATACAGTACATTAGAATTTAGATCAATGAGACTAGAGAGAAGGAGGCGAGAAAAATGTGTCCGGTTTTAACCAATAAGAATTGGGAGTAACTCTTTAGAGTTTTACATTTAAATGAACCAAATATAAAAATTATGAACAATCCTTCACTTTAATTAGCGGCTTTATACTTGAGAAAGTGTCAACCGCTACCTCACACTCCATTCAAAATCCATGGGCTAGTAATTAATTTTATGCTAGTTACACTTGAGGTAAGGCGTGTTGATTGTGCTTTCGTCTTCGTATCGATCCACACATACCTGGATCCTCAAGCAATAAAGGGTATGGCAGCTACGTTGCATAATGGGACCACGTTACCCGATCAAAAGCATTTATGTCAAATCATGTAAAGCTCGTGCAGATGGATGCATGCAAGTGCCCCAATATTGCCTTATCTGGAAACAAGTTAAGCGGGAAGGGTTTGAAGAAGTTAAAGAGTTCCATCAATGCTTCTGATTTCTTGGCTTGGGACGCAAAGATCAATAATACCTGCATTGACTTACAAGCTATTTGGATTCTGATTCCATACTTGGTGAACTGCAAATAGCAAGTTAGCTATCTTATGGCCAAACTTTACCCGGCATTATTAAATTCTAAAAGTCTTCGCTGTTTTGTACAAGTTGCTTCCTCTTTAGTGAGCTGGTCAAATATTGCGACCCACCTGATCCTGATGGCTACATTTTCTTTTCTTAGTTATAACAACCCACTGGTCAAACCGTTCGTTGGTCATTTCATGTGAATTTTTTTAACGGGGCTACAAATTAAAAGGGGTATAGACCTAGAATATCGTATGCCAGTTTCTCGTTATTTTTAAGTTGAGTTATGTTATTTATATCAAAATTTTTTCAACTTTCCTGACAATTCATTCTTATTTATTGTTAAATCGGATGTGAGATCTAAACTTCCCATTTAATAATAGATAAGAATAAATTAACACAAAAATTAAAAAAAATTAATATAAATAACATTTCTTTTTCAAATTGTTCTCACCCAAATGAGATGAAATTAAAAAATAATCCCAATATATGCATTATTATATGTTTACTATACATGAAATATTGTAGTTAAATTAGTGGAGAACGATGCTAGTTTCACTAACTGGGATAATAACCTGTGGTTCAAGTTAAGGTAACAGCCTGCCAACATTAGAAATAAAAACATACAATCGAGTATTAAAAAATTCACTGCTTGAGATTGTCCAGCACAGTACAAATTCTTTTATTTAACGAATTCCTAATTACACAAAATAAATTAAGAAGTAGGGAGAGAAGTTTTCTCAATAAATTCGGCACTTATTTAGAATATGTTAATTATGCGTCACTTACATGTTTACACATCTCACATTTATATAAGTTGAAAAATATAAATTTAAATATACTAAAAATAAAATTAAAAATTAATTCTGGTATATAATTAGTGTAAAATATATACTTTATACATTTAATCAATCATATACTATTATGGATGTGACTAATAAAATAACTAAGTAAAAATTAATAATTTTTATAATATGATAATTCATAATTAAAAAACTCTATAAAAAATTTATACACTACCTATATATCATAATTAAATTTATAAAATAAACCTAATTATAATTATATAACAAAAATTATTTAAATATACTATAAAGTATGCATAAATAGCATATTTTAATTTATTTACTTGTGGGCCCGGCCGGTGAGAGTCGATGCTTCATTCTTATTTTGATTCAGCCATTTTCTTCATTTAAACTTGTTATTTTTATCTATAATTGAGATATTATTTTATCTCAAGCTTTGAATATCTTCCATTAAATAGATTTTATATAGGGCATTATGAACGTTATAAATCTGCCACTGTCTCCCCTCTCGGTCTCTGCCATTAATCATCAACTTGTTTCCTGTGCGGTGTGATCTTCAACATGTCTGCACCGCACAAGCTCCAATTCCTACTCATTCTCTTCCTCTCCCTCGCGACAACGTTGCCATGTTCCGCATCTGCATCAACCCCACAAGAGCTCCTCAGAGGCTTCTCCGCATCACCGCAATCCAAAACTGCGCCGTTTGAGGCAGTTCTGAGCGACCCAGCCGGCAACTTCTCCCTGTGCTTCCTCCGCCAGAACCAAAACCAGCTTGCACTAGCCGTCGTCCACGTGGCATCCTCGGAGCCACTCTGGCTCGCCAACCCGACCCACTTGGCCTCCTGGTCCGACACCACGCGCCTCTCCTTCAACGGCAGCCTCGTACTTTCCGACCCCAAAACAAACCTCGTCTGGTCAACCAACACAAACGGCGACACTCTTCTCCTTCTCAACACTTCCAACTTGCAGGTCCAAAACAAAGGCACTCCCCTATGGCAAAGCTTCGATTTTCCCGCAACAACCCTCGTCCAGGACCAGAACTTCACAACTACCATGTCGTTAGTGTCGCAAAACGGTTTATACTCGTTGCGGTTAGGCAACGACTTCATGGGCTTGTACGAAAACTATGCCGAAAGAGACGGAGCTTCGTTGAAGCAGTTACTGTACTGGAAACACACAGCACTGGAAGCGAAAGCACAGATAAAAGAAGGGGAGGGACCGATTTACGCACGTGTCAACAAGGACGGTTATCTCGCCATGTACCAAACAAGCACGAAGCCCGTGGACGTTCAGAAGTTCGACAGCTTCCAACAGGTTGTTACGACGTCGTCGTTTCTGTTGGTGCGGTTGGAACCGGACGGGAACCTCAAAGGGTATTATTGGGACGCGGAAAAGTCCAGCTGGGTGCTCAACTACCAGGCCATAACGGAAACGTGTGAACTCCCCAGCCCCTGCGGTTCGTACGGTTTGTGCACGCCAGGCGGTTCCGGGTGTTCGTGTTTGGATAACCGGACCCGGTTCGAACCGGGCGGGTGCTTGGGTGGAGGAGATATTAATGGGGACTTGTGCGGGGAAAGGGTGGGTGGAAATAGTTACTGGGTGCTGAGGAGGACTGGCGTGGAGCCATCGCATAAGGAGCTGTTGGTGCACGTGACGACGTCGTCTTTGGCCGAGTGCGAGCGCTTGTGCGAGGGAAACTGCAGCTGTTGGGGGTCGTTGTATAACAATGCGACCGGGTTTTGTTACGTGTTGGACTACCCGATCGGGTCCATGTTGGGTACCGGGGATGATTATAAGGTGGGTTATTTTAAGGTGAGGAGAAGTGCGGGTGGGAGCAACCGGGTTCGGGTGCGGGTCGGAGTCGTGGTTGGAGTTTTGGTTGGGATTGTTGTTGTTGGGGTTGCGGTTTCACTGATGAGAATGAGACGAAAAAGGAAAGGGGTGAGTGGCATCCTGAGTGAGGAAAACGGGGCTTCGCCCGGCCCGTATAGGAATCTCGGGTCCGCTAGCTTCAAAACCATCGAGATGAGCAGTGGGCGATAGGTAGGAAAGATGATGACGCAAGGGGTGACGTATGGGCCTATTTGGACGTTGATGTTTATGAATAAATTGGATTGGTTGGGTGGTAGTGGATATGGAGTCCATAGAATCTAATCTAATGTGTTGTTTTTTATGGGCGGGATGATGAGGTTCCACGGAGCACCCGCATTGATGGAATGGTTTGGTGCACGTGCGTATCATCGCATCGCATGTGGTGTGATGTGACCACCCTTTGAGGCTTTGAACCAATTGCACTGGTGGAGTTCCGGTGAAATGTTGGACCACTTTCATTTTGTTTTATTCCACCCGGGAGAGCAAGTGGCAGTTTGGAGTGCCGGTCGGTTCGGTGTCACTAGAGTACTTTAAAGCCTGGAAAAGTCAATCCACGTCAGGGAGGGACCTAACTCAAAAAAATTTTCTGTTTAATTGTGTAGTCATACATCCCTGTTTTAACTTGCAATTTAGTGATTTATCAAGTGCAGTTGACCTTAAAGTGGCCACTTCACAGCAAAACAGAGAGTGTTGCTTTTAGGGCTGCTGCCTTGTTTTTCCCCCCTGGGTAATTCCGGTGGGCGTCGATTCCAGATTTTGCACCTAGTATGAATTACTAGTTTACTACTTTCATTCTTTTTTTTTTCTTTTTTTCTCTTTTTTTGGGTTGGATACTACTTTCATTCTTTGAAACACCTGCTCTCAAACACAGAGTGTGTTCTGAAACTTAAATGTTAATTATAATAAAACATATTTTTTTGGTACTGCTGAAAACATTTTTAAGTATTATTATGTTGCACTATTCGTGTCTAATCACTTTTTGTCCCCGTATTTCCTAATAAATGTGCTGTACCTTGTACCTCCCAAAAAACACGTGATGTGTCTCAGGCTTCGGGTTGGTACATACCAGCCCAATAGAAACAAAATTTTCATGGACCAAGTCTGGCTAATGATCATACTAAAGCTCTTCAAAGTGGGCCTGGTGGGCTAGATGGTCTACTGTGCAAAACTCACCTGAATGTTTATGCTTTTACAGCCCGAATATAAGATGGGTTTCACCACAAGAAATATGGGTGGAGCGCATAGAGCACCCCCCACCTCTCCCCCAACAACAACAAACGCAACCTTTGGAATCTGAAAACAATAGTAGTTGGGTCAAGGCAAGGAGCCCAGTTCGAGCTCCAGTGGGAGACCCCAAAAAAGAAGAAACACCCCCCCGGGGGGGCGAAAAAAAAAAGAAAAGAAACAATACAATAACAACAGCAAAACCCCCGACCACAAAAAAAAAAAAGAACAAAAACAATAGTAATAAATAAACGGTTGTGTACCAAGACATAAATAAATAAAGGTTGACCAAAATATAAAAATATTTATTATTGTAGATTTTGTGAAGGAAAAGTTATTCCTAAATTATTTTTACACTCCTTTTTTAATAATAAAATAAAAAAAACACGCACTCAAATTGTCAAATCCACTTTTTCCTATTTCTTTTTTTAAACTAAACCTAAAAAGTGTGAAAGTAAAAAAGTGTGTGAAAGGTGGTGTCAGATTTTGTGATAGTAATATCATTATCCTTTTGCAAAATGCAAGTTAGAGTTGTCGGGGAATTCTATAAAAGTTATTTATACACCTAATTTCCACACCTAGAGAGAGGCAGGTATTAGTAAATAGAAAGTACATTTTTCTGATATCTTTCCTTAAAGATAAAGGTCGAACAGTTTAATGTAGAAATTAACAGTAAAAATAACAATGGTTTCTCCAAGGTCCGGTAATTGAATTGGTGTTGCTATTAGTCACTAGACTAGGTGGTTGTTAATGTTAGATAAATACATGTTCGATCATAACTTGTATAAAACATGGTATTTTGTGACTCTAAAAAGATTTTATATTCTAAAAGCTGGATGGTTGCATCTCTCGTGTGTATGAACTATGCGTTATTGTTGTTGTGACGAAGGGTCATGACAAGGAACCACCAAACCAACACTCTCAAGTGGTATGGATATTTACAAATTGATCTATCTTGTCGCTGGAATCTTTGCACCTTATATACCGTGTATTATTCCTTGTTTGAAGATATATCTATAGCATATATGTTATCCGCTGGAACAATAAAACCTACATGTTATGTAAAGAATAAGTGCTCTCCATCTGCTGCTTCCATCAGGAGGAAGCAAGTGTTATATAAAGAAACGAATATTCTTTCCATTCTTTTCCCACACAACATGATTATATATACTTTACAGTGTGCATACCTACTTGTATGTCATATGCTGTGATTAATATTACTATTTAGCCCAAAATGCATCTCGATATTTACAATCTTAAGAGGAAGAAAAGGTTACAGATAAGTATTGTCAAAGTAGATAGGTCCTTTTTTTCCCATTAATCTTATGACTTTTCACTATCTTTTAGTATGAGATATTAATCTTTATTCGAGACCACTCTTCTCTAAAAATACTTTTCCATATCTTATAAATTTTCACAGGCTCCTAAACCGTTGAGCTAGAGTTAATTCATCAATCACGGTCAGAAAAGTTAATTTATCACTCGAGTCACTCCTTTATAAATAAATTAGTTAATAATATATATATAATCCTTAAAATATATGAAAGTTTACACTTTTTGTATAATGAATTTTATTTTATTTTTTTATCTATGTAGTGCTATGCTAAATTTTTTTTCTAGCATAAACTTATATAATGAATATCTGATATTTGTTTTATCATTTTTAAGTTTTGTTTATATAGCATTATTTAAATTCATATGGAACTTGTATATAACAATATATCTCCCCTTCCATTGTCTATTATTTATCTTCAAACTAACACAGAATGTGTTATCTTACTAGTACTTTTTATTGGTTTTTGGATTTTCTGTTTTTTTCTTTTAATAAACTACGGGGCGTAAGGCCCAAAGAATTACACATGCATAAAGCACGGGCGTCGATGCCCAACAGAGTCAACCAAGTACTCTGATGAAATACAAACGAGCACTCTATATCGGACCAAAAAAAACCAAAAATAAGCACTCTATAAAAATAAAAAATAAAAAAAGGGTAATCCCAAGGCTGCCCCTGTCCAAATTTTGCTAAGCTATCTTCTTACATATTAGCCTCACAAAAGATGAGACTAAGCTCAATATTCCGGCCATTCGTAATTAGATTCCTAACAGCATTTACCAATGAACTATTGTGTTTCCGAAACTCCTTGAGTAATAAGATAATAAACACAGGAGCATTCTATAATGGTGCCACTTGAGTTTTGGACCATGATTGTCCTTGTGATTTAATGGTGATCGAAGAGGTGTATTGATACATCTTTTTTTATGTGATATATTATAATATTTTTTAAATTTATTCAGATTAAAAATTATAGTTAAATATATTTGAAAATTTTATCTGTGTGATACCTAAAATCTTTCAATTAATTTCAGGATTATACAGATAAAAATTAGCTAATTCAAAAGGTTATTAAATTTTATTTATATAATATCTTTTACATTTCAGAAGTGATCGTATTTTATCTATGTGATATCTAAAAACTTTCAGTTAATTTCAGGATTATACAGATAAAAATTAGTCAATTCAAAAAGTGATCAAATTTTATCTGTACGAAAATTTTATTTGTGATACCTAAAAACTTTTAGTTAATTTCAGGATTATACAGATAAAAATTACTCAATTAAAAAATGATCAAATTTTATCTATATGATCCCAAAAAACTTTATTTGTGTGATACTTATAAATTTTCAGTTAATTTCAAGATCTTACAAAAAAAATTTGATCACTTTTAAAATGCATATAACCATATTTTTTAAATTTAGTTAAACTAAAAAAATATTACAATACACCATATAAAAAGAGGTATATGCATACACCCCTTCGATTTACCATTAGATTTCCAGGACCATGCTAGTCCTTAAAAAATTGAGCACCATGTAAGTCTTTATCAATAAACACAACTTGAATCAGTTTCAAGCCAAACAGTCTGATATCCCATGTTGTGAGCAATACAAAGGCCCCAAAACACCTCCCATAAGTCAACCATTGTTATGATGCATTGGTTTTTGGTAGGGTTATCAAATAGATTGAGCCAGCCTATTTAAGCCCAAAAAATAAATAGGTTAAATGGGTTGGTCCATTTAGTTCGCAGATTATATTTTGGTAGCCTGGCCCCTGTAAAATTGTCCATAATTTTAAATGGACTAGCTCATTTAACTTCTTTTTTTTGTCGTTTTAAGTTATTAAAAATGAATTTTTTGATTAAAAATTTGATTTTGATTTAAAAAAAAAGATAAAAATTCTTATTCCTTATTAAGAAAAGTAAAAACATCTTAAATTTGATTACAAATAATATTTTCATGTCCTAAATTGATGCTTGTTTTCTTAAAAAAAAGAAATGCAGGTAAACAGGCAAGACTATTTATCCACATAGGCAAGCCTGTTTAACCTACGAGTTAAATAAGTTGGGCTGAAAACGAGATAATCTAAATAGGTCGTTATTTTTTAAACTTAGCCCACCTTTTTTTTTGCAGGTAAACGGGTTATCCGATGAATTTGACTCACTTTGATGGCCTAGTTTTTTGATGTTTCAATTTGATTTAGTTTAACTTTTGAGCAAAAATAATATCCAACTTTTGTTATGTGACAACTTCCGTGCTATAAAAATATTATACATAGCTGCCAAATTTTACTGAAAAATTTCTAATATTAAAAAGATTTATAACAAAAATCTTATATCACAAAACTAATTGATATAAGTTGTTTAAAAAAAGTAATAAATTCAATTACATATCAATTTAAAACTTATTAATTGTTGAAAACATGCGCTTACAGAGGGAAATCAGCGTGCTGATTTCTTAGCTAAGATCTGTGGGGCATGAACGCGTCGTTTTCATTGCGGAACCTCCTGATGGATTGCGCCCTCTTCTTGGAGCTGACTATCGGGGTGTGATGTATCTTCGAGGCTTTTTTTTTCTGTTTATTTTCAGCAGCAATTAAAAAAAGGAAACAATAACTTAATTGCTAGGAATAATTAGTTTTTTAATCGCTAGGAATCATTAGCTTTGCTACAATGAGGGTACATTTGCGTGGGTTTACGGGGACAGTAGAGATCAAGTATCATTTTTCACCATACTGTGTATTTTTCTAATTAATTTCCTTTCCTAATAGAAACAGGCTCACCGAGTGTACTTTCCCTGAGTGGTCCCCACTTTCCAGGAACCAATTCATGTCGGGTGCCCAGCCCATACAGATAGCGTGTGAAATGCATGCTATTGCCGGCTACAATGGCTCGTGCGCACACTGCTTCAGTCACTAAAATACACCACAGCCTTCAGCATTTCTATTGTTGTGAGTTTGGAAGTTGGTTCCACAAATATAAACCTCTTAATGACATGCTCGGGGATCACCACGTTCCTGCAGGTATGGCCGCGTACAATCCCTTTTGGAATCAACTAATAACATTAGTACTACTATACTAGCCGCCTTTTATGTAGCCTTTAATGTACATTGGCGGTGACGCACTTAATTTAACTCACACCAGCAAGCGTATCTGCTTTTGGTGGAACTCAAGTTTTACATAATTTATAAATGTAAATTCTCATTTCTCAATCATCATGTCCCTCTTGTCCTGTGTCTTTCTCTGCCGGGTATCATGCTGTGATGTAGTCTATTCTCTGAATAGGAGCAATAAGTAGATTCACTGTATAATGTGTGCAAGTGGTTGTCTTGAATAATTCTTTGCTGGCCCCTGGAAAAACATTCCGAAGTAAATAAATTAAAATATGATAAATTACGTTAACTGTGAGATTAAATAATATTATACATGATATTTTTTTATTTATAAATTATACACTAAGTATCTCCGAAAATATGATACTAATACCTCTTTAAAGATGTCAATATCAAAAAATATAATTTACCCAATAAAATAAATTGGCCCTTTGGGCTGTGTTGTTCCCTCTACAGCAAGAATGATGTTGGCTAGCCGTAGCGACAGTGAATCATTGCAGTCGTTTCATTTGGAACTTGGATGTCTGAAAGAATGATTTCCCCCCGCCTAAAAATGTAGAAAAATTATGTGGTCAGCGCAAATTCTCTTCTCGTAACACAACTATGCGTGCATCTATGCATCCTATTCATATGTGAAACTATTTCTAAAAATCAATGGTACAACTCAGTAGGAGTTCATGTAAATTTTTGGGCCCACGAAGCCAAGGCACCGTAAATTACTTACTTCAGATGTGTTCACTGTAGCTCTGAGTGAATGGTTTCTTTTTCTAGTTCTCCCACAATTTTTGGGGTTTATAAGGCAAGAGTTTTTACTATTCTGTAATTAACATAGAGCTATATTAAATTTTTGCTGATCTGTCACCACTCACACATTGTATTGGTTAATTTTTCTATTTATCCATCATTAAATAGGATTATTTTACTGTTTGCTTTCTCTTTATAGGCTGTAAATGGTGGTTGCATTCAGAAGCATCCCGAGACATTAAGTTTCTCTTTATTTGGTCCATGGACATGATAAGTCTGCAAATTCAAACTCCTTTCCTAAGCGACTTTTTATTTCCATCCAAGACTTCATATCCCTATCCGTTTTTCCACCCCCCCTTCAATTCTTTATATACATATAGTTAATTGGAGGAACTAGGAAGTGAAAACTGGAAAGGGAGTTACTAAAGTTAGACCTTTAACTTCCCTTTATTAGCAAGTTGAATTTGTGCTTCCCACGTAACTGAATAAATCACTTTTAATAAGCATTATGAATCTAAGGATATGAAAAGTTAAAATTGGCTATCCCATCTATGTTTCCTTTGTCTCTATTTTAGAAAACGGAAAGGATAAGCTTTTGTAACTTATAGCGATAATAACTGACACACGAATACTAACAAAGAAAGGTTAAAGTGAAAATTGAATGATTTTTGTCTTGGGTCCAAGTAGGTGAAATCTCAAGCCTGGCTTTAATTCGTGGGTCCAACTATCACTCTCATCCCTGCATCTTCATCTCCAATTCCCCATCAGCTTCGTTATCGTATTACAGTATCTGTCGTTGTCATCCCAACCCACATGTTATCTGAACGGGGTATCAAGCAATCGAAATCCCCTCCTTCGGCAACTAACAACACCTTGCTTTTCACACGAACCCACTAGTCTATAGAATCCTACGCAATTGAAAGCCTCACAAATATATTTGTTATCGAATCCAAAGTTTATAAGGCTAACTAGACTTATAATTTACCAAAATTTGTATATTGCCAATATAGACAAGGTCAAAGCAGGATTAATTGTAATTTAATTACTTATGAATGTAGGCAATTGAAACCTAAGCGGTTTAAGTCATCTCTTGAGTTTTCATCCGTAAAGTAAAATATTAATTAATTTTAATGTTAGGATTAATTGTGTTATTGAATGCGGAGCCGAGGAACATGGCTTTCGTTTTCTTTCCATTATTTGTCTTTGCTGATGTTTCTCTCAACAGGTATCCTGCAGAACAGAGAGGACATTTCACACATGGAAAATCCCGGAAAGAGGAAGTGCCCTGTCTTTTGTCACCTTCAATCCTTCTCTCTCTCTCTCTCTCTCTCTCTCTCTCTCTCTCTCTCTCTCTTGTTGCTAGCTAATTCTTTCTTGCAGCTTATCCAAGCACAAGAGTAAGTAAGTAACCCATCTATCCCATTGATCACCCTCTTTGCGACCTTATTAGCTTCTCCTCTTTCTGTCACATATCACAAAATTGTCTTGATCTTTTCATGTCAGTTTATTCCTGAACCACAAAACAAAAACCCTTTTAACTTTTTTTTTAATTTTTTATAATAATAATGAGAGGTTTAGCATCTTGTTACAACGAGCATGCCATTAGAGTGTCTGATTCATATTGTTCAAGGCCCTCAAGCCAGGCCTATCTCTGTCCAAAACTGACCATTTCCACCAGGTATTCAGTTACCTGCATGTACAAAGTCAACCTGGTCTCAAGGCAAGAACAACTCCTCATCACATTAACTTGGACCAAGAAACTCGTAGGCCAAGGCTTCACCATAAGCATCACCAACCACACCCCTTCTGATTCCCCTTCCAAGTTCAATTCAAATCCTCATCAATTAAGAAAGAGCAAAGGCAATGAAACATTCAAGTCCCACAACTTCGAAGTCCAAGTCTTGTGGGATCTTTCTGCTGCCAAATATGGTGAAGGGCCAGAGCCGGTTGGTGGATTCTACGTCATCGTTTTGGTGGACTCGGAATTGTGTCTCCGCCTCGGAGACAAGGATGAAGAATCTCTCGACTCGGACTTGGAGGTGAAGGTGAAGGGCTTTGGAAACTTTTTCATGGTTTCTAGGAGCGAGAGGTTCTGTGGCACTGCCGTGTATGCGACGAAGGCAAAGTTTTCTGAGAAGGGAATTGCACATGACATACTGATAAAGTGTTGTGAAGATGACGTAGGGTCCAAGGGACAGGGACATGATCATGTGTTGTCTGTGTGTATGGACGAGAAGACAATTTTCCAGGTGAAAAGGTTAAGGTGGAACTTTCGTGGGAACCAAACAATTTTTGTGGACGGTTTGGTGGTGGATATGATGTGGGATGTTCATGATTGGCTTTTTGATCCCAACAAGGGCTCTGCGGTGTTCATGTTCAGGACAAGGAGTGGATTGGACAGTAGGCTGTGGTTGGAGGAGAAGAATTTGCAGACACACAACAAGGAGCAGGACAGGATTGGGTTCTCTTTGTTGATATGTGCTTGTAAGAATCCTGATTGAATCAATCTTCTTCGTTTTCTCTCTCCATCTCTTGTTCTTCTCTGGACAATTTTTTTCTTTCTCTTTTTTCTATAATCCAACTGGTTTTCCAAACATTGAGGAAACTGACACCTACTGAGATTTTTTGCTCTCAATCTATGTTGATTTTAAGATTTATCTATTGGTCATGTCTTTGCATATGGAAAGGGTACGTGAATAACTTATGAAATATTATATGTATATTGGATTTAATCTTATAGTTTGGAATGTAAACTTTTTTATACAGATATCTAATTATATATAATTATATCATTAAATTTATTTAACTTATATTATAATTATCTCAAAAATCATATAAAAAATGGGATATAGGTGATTCACAGTTTACATTGATATTATATAAAAAATAATCTCATATGTATTACCTATTTATTCAATTAAATTAATTTTATAGAAAATAATTTAAGGTGAAGCCATGTAGAATAGATTAATGTTGTACATTTTTGCTAAGATAAATGATATATATTTATTTAATATGTCCATCAAAAATAGGGAGTCACATGCAAATAATGGATAATTCATAGTGATGATTGAGGAATTGGAGGGATTACGATGACAAATGATAATATAATGGTAACTGATAATTCATAATTTTGTCCCCCAATCTCTACATCGATCAATGTAAATTACCCAATATTTATATATAACTTCTGAATATTAATAGACACATTAAATAAAAATGTATAAATATTATTTCTCTTTTCCTAATGGCTGGACAATTGGATATTTAAGTGCTTTCAGATACTTAATAGAGTTGATAAGACTAGAATAAAGCTTAAAAGAATTATGTTATTTGAATTTAAAATTTCTCAACTTTGACACCGATTCACTCTTATCCATTATTAAATAAAATATAGGATTCAGATTAATTATGAGTTATATCCCATCTAATAATAGATAGAAGTGAGTTGACAAAGGCTAAGAAATTTTGAGTTCAAATATCATTTCACAGCATAAAATTGTAGAAGGCACACTTCAATTATGAATGTGTTTGATTTTGGGGCTCTTTTTTTTCCGTGGATGAATGTAATGCTTTCTTGCATAGATTGACAGATGTGAGGTAGTTACACTGACAATTCATGTTACGTCGTAAGTTTAGAACTTCAAAACAAAATTTCACCTAACTACTCTCAGATGATTAGTTTAATTTATAAAATATTTTTGTGAAAGGCCAATTTCCATGAGTATTTTGATTTACATGTCTTGCACGCAAAAAACATGGAATGACAATTATGTATTACAACTTTATTTAAATTCACATAAATAACCTCTTGAACGCAAAATAAATAAATAAACAAAAAAGTTTAGACGAGCTTTCTTCTTTAATTTTCATCTAATCATAATTAATTTATTTATACTAATGTATAATTAGTTAAAATAATTTAACACTAATTCATATCGCCTTTAATTCTTATAAATAAAAGATTTTAAATTGACAAAATTTATTCTCACATACAATAATTCAACTTGAACCGAATTAATTAAAGTTTGGCAGGATAAAAATAATTAATTTGTCCTTTTTATGTATCAATCATACGAATAGAACAAAAGACTATCAGAGTTGTTGACAAAATATAGATTTGATTTTCAAACAATCTTTTATGATCCCATTTAATTAAAAAAAAAATTGCGCAAAAGTAATTTTGATGTGACAAGCATTTTTTTTTTTTCATGTGACAAGCATTCCGCATTCTACTTTCTAAATATGGCACTTATATTTCACAAAGGCCTGCCCTCACGGCCCTACACTATACGGCAGAGGCATTTGCGAGGCCTGATGTTATTAGCCTCCCACTACCCACTGTGGAGTGTGGACCACTATTTGGCCTTTTTATAACTATCCGAGACTACACGAGGTGGATGACAACCCTTCTTTATCCAACAACAACCCACCAGGCCTTTCGGCACCGTTTTCATAATGTTTTGATTCGTTGACCCCAAAAAAAACAAAAACAATATGTCTTGATTCAACCAAAAAGGTGTTAGATGAACATAAACGTCAATGGTAGTATAATTCGCTGTGAGCGAGGCTGTTCTTGATGGCCTAAGACGGTTGTTAAGCATTAACTGTCATCAACAATGAAATCGTTGACCCCACCCAACAGTGATTTTCAATGAAGCTAAAGAAGAACATTATGGCGACGATCAAGGACTCAACGTCAACAAGCGAAATCCTGTCGATCAAATCAGATGGGTTAGCCAGTAATCTTCAAAGACTTTCTCCCAAATATTTCGGTGAGCAAGGTCAGGAACGGTTAATGCAAAACCCTATTAATAATTGTGATTACAATCCTCATTTGTCAATAACTTTTATTGGGTATAAATTTCACCAAAATGATCTAAGGGTGAATGATATGCTATTTTTGAGAAATTCTTAGATGCTCATAAAGTATTTCGTAGATATACTCACACAGTTAATAATAGAGTGATATTTTAAGATAGGATTCATCATTAACTTATATTCTTATTGAAACTATAATTTTATTATTGACTATGTACACAATTCATATGACACTTTAAAAACATCCAAAAATTTTCCCTCATCTCTTCATTTTATAATTATCCTCACTTTAGAAGATCCAAATCCTAATATAATTGCACCGGTAGCATATGCGTATATGATTGAAATCAAGGAATTTGATAAAGAGAGATTTTCTTCTGTACCATTATTTTTATATTTAATGACTATAATTTAATTATAAATGTAAATATAATAAAAAAATAATTTTAAAAATTTAATAATTAGAATTTAATTAATAGGACATAAGATTAATTCTTAACTACAAATAATTAAAAAATATTGCTACTCTTAAATTTTATAGAATCAGCGACAAAACCCTCTTAAAATTTAAATTATGTAACTAACTGGCTAAAGCTTAACTGGAGGTTTGGAGCACGTATTGTCTGCATTGCTGTGGCAGCATTAGCGATGCTCGAACTCAATCTTAATAGGCCCTTGTCAACAGAATCAAAATTATTTTGTAAAAGTAGCTTTTTTGTATGTTTGGTAAATACAAATAAAATTAATTATAATAAAAAAGCATAATATTTTAGTAGTTTAGTAATTTATTATACATAAGTAATTTTTTTATATAATTCAAATAAAACACACTATTTTAAATTTACTTTTTACTTAATACATTTAAACATAAAATTGATTTTATCATTAATTTTTTTTATGTCCTATAAGTATCTTTTTTTTTTTTAATATATGAAGTATGAATATATTTACAAAGAAGTCTCAAAGGCTATAATATCTTGAATACAACTTGGGACCTCTATGAATCGAACCTGGTATCCCAATCTTTAGCTAATTTAGCCAATCTATCATCTATACTATTATAACACTTAGGGTATATTGGGCTTTAAAATAGTTTAGCCCCAAAGCATACTTATATGCATCTAATAAGATGAGCTCATTATGAGAAAGGTCATTAGAGTTAGATCCAAAACCCTCCATCAGTATCTGAGCATCATTTGCCAGAATTGAAGCCCTAATTCCCAAATTCACCATAAACTGCAACCCTTCTCTGGCTACCATACATTCAGCTCTTGAAGCCTCAACTACCCTTTCAACAATTTCTTGTAACTATCTTGCTATGGAGGCAACTTGTTTAAGGTATAATTGGATATTAAATATAAATATTTTTTCTAACTGAGATTTAAATCATAATTTATTATATTATAAAGGATTATTCTCTTCTATTAGACCCAATTTCTGTTGATGATTTTATTATAATTGATCATAAATAAAATTAATTATATGTATTAATTATACATATAATTAATTATTGAAATAATGTAGTAATATTTTGAGTTAATCCGAACACTATTTAAGGATATGTAAGTTAAAATTAGGCGAAAAGAAGGGGGTCAGGCCGGGGGAGAAGAAGGGAAATGGTGTAAAGCTTCGCCTTCCAAGCAAACACCACCAAAACGAAGGGAAGTCACAAAATGAAGCGGGCGAGCAATATAATCCTCGTGACATATACGTTTACTTTTTTTCGAAATTTATGTAGATTGGCTGAACTATATCAGTGTATAAATTTAAGTTAGACTATCCAATTAGTAAATAAGCTCTTTTCTGTAATTTTCTTCCCCAGCCAACGGTAAAGTATTCAATAATAATAAAAAAAGGCACCATTGCTATTTTACTATTTTCATATTTGTTTTTCACTTATAATTATCTTTTTAATTAAAACTGTTTATCTTAAATTATTTTTTATTTAAAAATATAATAAAAGTATTTATTAATGCATTCTAATTTAATGTTCATCTTTTATTCTCTCAACGAATTAATGAAGAAAAATAATTTTTAAATTAAAATATATTTTTTTACATTTAAACTTACTGAATAATGTCCCTAATTTTTGCAAAAAATATTAAAAGACATTTACAAATAAATAAAAGGATATATATATTGTAATACCCATTCATAATAAAGATAATGGTATAAAATATTGCACTCAAAATTCTTTGTTGAGCATTTGTATACATAAACACACTAAAGTGTTCACGAGGTAAAATAAGGCTTTACTGATCATAGGTTATATATTTCTAAATCAGATAAAGAAACTATAGTTTATTCAATTATAGCTCTGTACATTCCTCACAGTTAGAGGAGTCTATCTTTCTCTAAGGTATTACTTGACTAATTTAAAACCATCAGAAATAGAGTGGAAATTTAAAATTCTTAGTAAATAATGAAGAGTTTAGAAGCATTTGAATTATGATAGTTCCAATCGTGTTGTAGTATAGAAATTCTCACGACTATTGTATCATAATCACATTAATTACTTATAAGTAAATTATAATACTTCATGATATTATGAGCAATAAATGCTAAAGAGATATGCTATATAACTTAAAATGCAATAGACATTAATAAGATTATAATCTCTCACTTTTTTTTGTCTGTTTATCTCATACATATTCGAAGGCCTTTTTTTAGAGAATTCTTATTCTCTAGTGTTACTCTTAATATCATGACGACAAAGCAAGATCTTTATGTCACACTAACCAAGATAAATAACATGAAAAGATTTTATATCTCATCCCTCTACCTTATTAGCAATTGGCGGCAAATTTTAAATGTCTTCTTTTGACAATTACTTGCTTGTCATTATGTATAATTCATAATAAATATAGAAATATATAAACTTAAGTAATAAATATAATTTAAATAAAATACTCAAGTAGCATAAAATAAATAATTACTTAACTAATATAATTAAATGTATCATATAAAAAAACATAAAATTAAGCAATAAAATGAAGTACAAAAGATATAAACTATTTTAGAAACTTAAAATAAATAAGTGCACAAGAATTGAAATAATATAAACTTAAATAACTGACATGATATCTCAATAAGATTTCTCAAAATATAGAGTTGCCAAATCTTAATATTAATTTCTAAAAGAACTCAATCTAAAATTTTTTTTATTTAATTTCTCTGAATCTTTCTTGTCATGATCCATAAATTTGTTCTTGTCATCATGGCACATTTAATGCATATTTGTTTTGTCTTTTCAATTGTCACAATAATATTCATAAGTTAAGAGTCATCATATTATCTAAATCAAAGTATTAAATTCCAAGCAAAAGTGTTGATAATTTAATAGCTCAAGTTTAAGTATAATAAATTTTCTTTATAGTTAGATATACAATTTTATTATTAATATTGGTCCCTAGAGAAATTACCATAAAAATTGATAACTCAAAATAATAATAATAATAATAATAATAATAATAAACAATAGTATAAGGAACATCAAATAAATTAGTTTGAAAGGAAAAATAAAATAAATAGAAATAATAATAAGCAATAATATAAATTAATATTAATGCAAATAACTTGGGATGATAAATAAAATATATTATAATGATAAATAATAAGAAAAAATAATAGTAAATAAAATAACTTGAAATGATAAATAAAATAAATTATAATAAGAGTATACTGAGCAACTTTAATAAATAAAATAACTTGAAATATGAAATAAATTACAATAAAAAAATAAATAACATAACTTATAATGAGTAAAAATAATCATAATTTTACTTTACAAATAATTTTATTATGTATCTCTAAATAAGATATTCACCAAACTCTTTGCCAAGTACCTAATTCTTCTCTCTTCCTTCCTTGATATTCACCACTCTTTGTAACAGATGTATAACTCTTTCACTCTTTTATGTATGCTTCTCTGTCTCTCTTCTTCTATTTTCTTACACTATCAAAATTCCATCCTCTCTAACTTAATCGTGACTCTCCCTTTTCTCTCTTTATGGTAAGTTTTTATTCCTTCATCCCATATATCTATATATGAATAATATTATTTGAATGTATATTTGGGATACATTTTTGATGTGTTATTAATCTTTTTTTTTTAGTTACCAACTTTTTGAACTAAAATTATCAACTTTTTTAATTGATTTATTAACCAGTTATTACGTATAAATATTAATATTTTTTTTTAGTTACCAACTTTTTCAATTAAACTTATCAACTTATTCAATTGGATTACCAATTAGTTTCATGTAAAATATTCTATATTATTATACTGTAACTGATTAGTAACTCAATCAAATAAATTAATAATTTTAATTTAAAAAATTAATAACTAAAAAAAAATTGATAATATATCGAATATATCTATTTAAATGATTCCAAAAAAACATAATTTGTCTATACATAGAGACTGGAGTTTAGCTTTTATGAAGGCTCACCTCTCTTAACTTTTGCATCTAAGCGTGTAAATTTTATCCGCAATCTATCAAAAGCCTGCATTACGTGCAAGCAATCTCACTATGTAATGATTACTATCATTTTTTTTCCTTTCATGCATTTATTTCCATGCATATTTTTCCTACCTAAAGTATTTGCCCATATCTTACGTTACTGACGTGAGTGCTTCTTCTTTTATATATATATAAGTGTTATTATGCTTTTATTGTTACTACTATTGTTATTTTATGAATATGTTCTAATAAAAATATTTAATTAATATGAATATTATAATCGTTATTTTCTTATATATCCTGAAACCATTGCCGCCAATTGTAGCCTTACCTTAAAAATTAATATCTATGATGCAATTATCTGGATCAATGAATGGTTGCCACAAAAATCAATTCAAACAAATTAATTAAAATATTTTAATAAAATAGATTAATCATATTACTCCATATAGAATGCAGTCAAATCTTCTCAATATTAATTATTGAGATGTGTTATTTGTATATAATACATCTCATACTTCGAGCCGACATATTACTTATCTATCATTAGATGGGTGTGAGACCCCGTCTAAGTGGAGGTTACACACCCATCCAATGGTAGATAAGTAATATGTCGACTCAAAGTACGGGGTGAGCTATATCAAAATATCTTTTCTCTTAATTATTTATTTGGTTTTGTTCTTATAAGACAAAAATCCCTTTATTATACTTCATTATTTACGCCAAGTCTCACGTCCTTTTTTAAACTCCATTATTAACACAATCCCAACCGGGGAATAAAGGAAAGCATCTGTTATTAAATAAATAAGGAAATACAAAGGCGGATTAAATAAGTGATACGAAGTTACTCACGGTCATCCCCACCTTGAATGCTCTACTCTAGCATAGGATGACATAAAAAACCTGTTTAGATGAGTATCTATGGAGATTATCACAATGGGCGGGATGGGGACACCCCAAACAAGGTCCTCATTTATTAAATGCCGTGGTGGGAGATGAGATTCATACTCTATACAAACCTGTCAAATCCTTATTTATATATACCATTATCTAAATAATCTTATAAATATATGTACAATCTCTATTACACGTATCCAAATTCTAGTGAGGAAACTTAGAATTTGAATTTTTTTAATAATTTTTTGTAATTATAATTGTTATTAAAACTATTAAATTTTTATCATATATTTTTATTGTTAATTTAAATTGTATTGTGTTAGTAGTGTTATAATAGATTGTAGATATATATTTCATTTATTTAAGTTTAAGAATATTTTTTATACTTTTTTCTCTTTATAAAATTTTTTATATAAACCTACAAATATCTACAAGGATTCAAATTCCCACTAGAAATAGGAAATAGGGATTTATAACAAAAATCAAAAGCAAATTTTTAAGTAAAAATAAAGAATAGGGTGTATCTTCTTCTCCCTAGATATTCATTGCCATCTTTATTTCACGCAACCTTGGAATAACTACATTTGAAAAGAATGGTGAGTAATCTCTCAACTATTATTTCTAAAATGAATGTCAGTCCGAATTTTAAGAAAACAGCTCTTGCAGGAAAATTATATAATTTTTATACTATTGCAACTGAACAAATTATAAAAGATTTATTTTTGTCTATTTTTAAATGATTCAAGCAGATTGAATTTATAAAGGTACTTTATAATTTTTAAAAAAATAATTAAAAAAAGAAAAGAAAGGCAGGTGGTCAAACTGCCACGGACTGAACCACCAAAAAAAAAAAAAAAGTTTGCCACGGACTGGGCGTGAATTGCAATGTCAGGCAGACAGTGAAAGGAAGGTCCTACTTTCTTTTTATTATTAACTTGAGAAAAACCCAACCCCAAACCTAACACCATGCGTTAGGCGATACCTGTCACTCTCTCAATTTAGTATTTTTTAAGGCAATTCAAGGTCAAACTCTCGAAACCAAACCCCCCCACAGCATTTCTAATGGCCGTTGCCGTTTCTTTTTTATTTTTTTTCAAAAAAAAAAAAAAAATCTAGTGTTTGCTTTCTTATTACATCGAGTGGACATTTTGAGTCTTCGATAATTCGCCATCCCCATCCTTGTCCGTGGCCTTTGGCCCCTGGCTTTCCAACTCTTCATGAATCTATAGAAGCCTCCACATGCCTTTTCAATATATTTCGTATTGCCAAAAACAGCCTTCCCTAATTGACTGGCTTGAAAAATAAGTTAAGAACTGCACACCATGCTATACCTTTTTTTTTTGAAAGGACACCATGCTTTACCAATTAGTCTTTGTTTGACTTTCTATCTTTAAAACTATTTTGTTAATTGTTCAGTTAAATATTTCAAAACAAGCATAGAAAATTTGCAAACAAAAATTAGTTCACTTGATTAATATATCGTTATGAATTGAATTTGATTTTTTTGAGTTCTTCTCTCAATAAATTAAATAATTTGTGAGTTTATATTTTTATAAATGTTCAACAAACTTGTAAGCATATCTTAACCCTAAATTAGGGGAGGAAGAAACTTCTCATCAAGCTAGAGTTTTTATGTAAAAAAAAAAAATACAAGTATAAAAAATGTTTAAAATATATATTATTTTTCAATTACCATTATCTTCAAATATTTATTAACTTCTCATCATATGTAATTATAATATACTTTAATTTTCTTGTATATATATATATTAATTGGTATGCACTAACAGTCAGTCAATAAAAATATGAGAAAATATCAAATTATAATAAGTCTCATATTATAGTGGATAGTTACTTATATGAAATGATATTTTTTTATATTTTTATTGACTAATAATATAAAATTATTTTATATTATCATTATATATGAATTAAATTCATATATATAGGATTTAGGATAAAGTTGTCTTTCCTTATCTATAAGGAAAGACAAGAAACACGGAGAAAGAACACAAAACCAAAACTAATACCGCTTGGGGAAGAAGACCCTTAATGCATCCGCCATGAGATGTGGTGTCAATCTGCAGGGAGATTTACCTGACGAAGTGCATGAGTACACTAAGGTGTGCCATGCGAGCAATGTTGGCCAAAACAATAGCACATGCATGAAACATAGCGACTTTCGGCAGCAAGATCACAATTCTCCATGGAGCAGGATTCACGCCACACCGATCTGAAGCCTCTCTGCCAAGCCAAAGAAAGACTAATTTCGTTGCCTAAAAGCTGCACCTAAGAAACCCCAAATCCAAGTTCCATGTGTATCTCAAATTACACATTCATAGCTTGCCTTTCTAAGAGTGACCAAGGGACTACCATCTTACTGAAAAAAGAAAAATTGGCAGTAAAAGTGCTTTTTATATTAACAACTTATAGTTACCAAGTCCATAGTTCAATTGACATTTAATCTTATAATAATATTATATAATTAAAAAATGGCTACAATTTTTGACGAAAAAAGAAAAGGATGAGTGTTGAACAAAATAAATAAAATCGTACAACACATTTACCTATCTAAAAGTCAACAAAACATTTTATACCATGCTATCAAATAAATTTTGATAAAAATTCTAACTATTTAATATTTTTTTGTTTTATAATCATTAATTTAACATTTTTAAAAAGTACTTTCCTCTACACATACGTACACCTATAACTAGAAAGCATTTCCTGTGCTAATTTAGTTTAAGTTAAAAAATTTGAAAATATATTTGAAAAAGTTAAGATAAAGATACTTAAAATTATAAGAAAACATTGCTAATTCATACAAATATTAAAAATATGAGTTAAAATAGAAAAATAAATCTAAATTATAGAAAAATCGCACAATTGATAAAAAAAATATATATAAACTAAATTTTTTAAAATAGAGAATAGAATAAGAGGTTAAGTTACTCTCGAGAGAATATATTCTAGACTTTGTCAAACAAAATGCCAGATATGCTACATTTTTAAATATGAGCATCTCATATCTATTTACATGGCAAAATCAGAATATAAGTACGAAAAACAGAGGCAACTTCAATTGCGACGTAGTAAAGCATGGATATATAAGGTAATTAATATATAAATATAAGCAAGTGTAAGTAATATTATTGATTTATAAAAAAATTTACCTATCACATAGCACAAATTTATAAATAATTTAATTATATTGTAATATATAATTGAATTGAATTTTATTATATTATCAGTGTAAAAAAATTTTATACAAATATCTAATAATATATTGTCATATTAGCAAATATATTTGACTCATCCATCCATTATCTAAAAAATTTTACTAATAGATATATGCAATTGAATGACAGTATAAAACTCTTTTATACTGACAATATATCAAAATTAATATTTATATATTAATAAATTTTTTTATATAATTAATTAATCATTTGTTATTATATGTATAATTTTTAAAATAGCCATCATAAAAGTTAACTTTTTAATCAGTTATTAATATATAAGTTAATTTTGACGTATTAATGTGTCATTAAATATTTCTAATAACATATTAATATAAAATCAAATGATAAAATTCAAAACTTATACCAACATTATATTCAAAATTAGATATAACATAACTAATAGTATAATACAAGAAAGGATCTAAATAAAAAAAAAAAATGGTTGGTTACGATGGATATGGATGGTAACTTCAACTGGATTTTATCTTTAATATTTGAAGCTCAAATTTTGCAATTCCCACACTAAGCATAGCTTTACTTTATCACCACTCTCAATTTGAAATTACATGAGTAATTCATTCAATAAAAAAGTATAAATAAGGATAGATAACTTTAAAATTACACAAGCTAACATCTTATTATTTTTTTGATAAGTGAACGAGGCTAGCGCCCAACACACATAACAAAACTAAGCAATAAATCTAGGAAAGGACACACCCTCGATGTCTTCCTCTAAAATAGAGCAAATATTCAAAGAAGGGAGCAAAACATATTATTCTATTATTGATATACAATGATCAAGCATTCGACCTTTTTTTTTTTTTTTTTACCATTTATGTATTTACATCTTATTTAATAGTCAGT
This sequence comes from Pterocarpus santalinus, assembly GCA_031439595.1. Classification (NCBI taxonomy): domain Eukaryota; kingdom Viridiplantae; phylum Streptophyta; class Magnoliopsida; order Fabales; family Fabaceae; genus Pterocarpus; species Pterocarpus santalinus. The sequence continues at coordinate 70,892,825 of CM062532.1, forward strand.
TAAGATTAAGAATTGCTTTTTATTGAAGTTAAGATTAAGAAATAATAATATTAAGATTATAGATGAGTTTGCTCTTCATCTCTTTCATCCTATTATCTTGAATTGGTGTCTGTTGAAGAAGTTATAAAAAAAATGAAAAACAACTCCATTGCAGAAGCACCTATTATTATCTTTTCTTTATATCAGATCAGATGCGTAAGTAAATAATTAAAATTAAATTTTTCCGTTACACTTTATCTGTTTCATCCCATTATCTTGAGTTGGGGTCTGTTGAAGAAGTTATAAAAAAAAATGAAAAACAACTCCACTGGCCGCTGCAGAAGCAACTATTATGATCTTTTCTTTATATCAGATCAGATGCATAAGTCAATAATTAAAATTAAATTTTTCCGTTACAAAAACGATCATAATCAAAGTATAATATACTAGCGTAATGAGGGCAAAAAGGTAAATAAAGGACGAGAACAACAAAGACCTACCCTCTTCCCACGCCACCCTTACCTTGCAGTCATAAAAGGCATGCCATTCCCCACTCTTTTAAAATCCCTCCCTTCTCACATTTTTTTCTGCCACACTTAAAAACTATACAAAACCTTTCTTTTTCCTCTTCTCTCAATCTAGCAACCAAAGCAATCATGTCTTCCTTCAAGAGCAAATACCAAGGTGAATATTCACACTCCTTTTTCATTAGTCATTATTGACACTCTTCTCTTTTAAATCTCTTATTTATGGATTCCTTATATGTATCTTGGGCTTCCTGTCATTTATTTGATCTGCTTTGTTTGTTTGTGCACTGTGAAAGTCCGTCTGTGGTTTAACAATTGTGCTGCACTACTAGGCTAGTAGTTTTGCTATCTGGGCATGCCGAATCAAGTATAAAAATTTTATCTTTTTTTATTCTGTATGGTTGTTTTGTTACCCTTTTTACAGTGGACCCAGGGTGAACCAAAAAACCAAAATTACTTTGCATTTTTAGATCTAAATTCCGATCTGTGTTTAGGCTTAAAAGTTTTTTTTTTTTTTAATGTAAAGATTTAAACTTTGTTCATAACTCTGCTCAGGTTGGAAAATTGACAACCATTTGTAAATTTCGTTGCCTCGTTTGTTTTTTCCTGACATTAAATTGACATCGTGCCACTTGGTTCGGATTATCTATGTAGATATGAATAAAGAAGATCAACGACCTGTATTTAAGAAAGATTTATATCTTATTTGGGTTTGGTGATGTCTGTCGTGACTTAGATCTGGGTGTTGAGTAGTTATGTTGCACAAACCTGTTGAAAATGAAATAGAAATATTGGGTCACGTTTTAGTAGCTCTACTCAATAGTTTTGCATTCATAAAAGTTAGTTCAATTTTTTCCCCCGACAGAGCAATTTATTATTAAATCAATTATTGAAACGAGTTGTCATTTTATCTTTGCTCAGGAAAGTAAATGATTATTAGGTGTTGCTTGCTTTATCCTCCCTTCTTGTTCTTGTTTATTTGTTTTCAAGTTGAATTGAGATTATTAATGGATGATTCTAATAAATTTGTGTGAATTGCAGATGAGCTGATTGCCAATGCTGCTTATATTGGCACCCCAGGAAAGGGCATCCTTGCTGCCGATGAGTCAACTGGTACAATTGGCAAGCGCTTGGCCAGCATTAATGTTGAGAATGTTGAGACAAACAGGCGTGCTCTTCGTGAACTCCTATTCACCACGCCTGGTGCTTTGGAGTGCCTCAGTGGTGTGATCTTGTTTGAGGAAACTCTTTACCAAAAGGCAGCTGCAGGTATTGATGCTCAGTGTTTATGATATTCGAAAGATTAATTGGTGTACTATAAGAAACAACATCTTACTTACACATTTATTGTGTATTTATATATTAAATGGTTTTCCTAACTTATTTTTACCCTGTTTTTCAGTTTTTATCCAACTCTCCCACATTTTTCAGTTTTTAGTAGATCCTGAGCTTTTTTTAATTTATTGTAGGAAAACCGTTCGTGGAGGTGTTGAAGGAAGGTGGAGTTCTTCCTGGTATTAAGGTCGACAAGGGCACTGTAGAGCTTCCTGGAACCAATGGGGAAACCACCACTCAGGGTTTGGATGGCCTTGGTCAGCGTTGCCAGAAGTATTATGAAGCTGGTGCCCGTTTTGCTAAATGGCGTGCTGTGCTCAAGATTGGCTCCAATGAACCATCTGAGCTGGCTATCCATGAAAATGCCTATGGTTTGGCTCGCTATGCTGCAATTTGCCAGGAGAATGGCCTGGTTCCTATTGTGGAGCCTGAGATCCTGGTCGATGGACCTCATGACATCAACAAGTGTGCTGAGGTGACCGAACGCGTTCTTGCTGCATGCTACAAGGCTCTGAATGATCATCGTGTTCTGCTTGAGGGCACTTTGTTGAAGCCCAACATGGTGACCCCAGGCTCAGAGTCTCCAAAGGTTGCACCAGAGGTGATAGCTGAATACACTGTTAGAGCTTTGCAGAGAACCGTCCCTGCTGCGGTTCCTGCTGTGGTCTTCTTGTCTGGTGGGCAGAGTGAGGAGGAGGCAACCCTCAACCTCAATGCCATGAACAAGCTCAAGGGAAAGAAGCCATGGTCTCTTTCTTTCTCTTTTGGAAGGGCACTTCAGCAGAGCACTCTCAAGGCATGGGCCGGGAAGGATGAAAACATCAAGAAGGCCCAGGATGCATTCATCACTAGGTGCAAGGCAAACTCACAAGCAACCCTGGGAACTTACAAAGGTGATGCTACCCTTGCTGAGGGTGCCTCTGAGTCTCTCCATGTCAAGGACTACAAATACTAAAAAGGCTTGATTGCACTTGTTTTGGAGATTTTTTTCACTATTGGGACCAAGGTTTTGGTGCTATTTATATAGGTTTAGACTCAACTGTTCTGCTTTCTGCTCTTGATCATAGGAGGGTTATGGATTAAAGAATAATAGCTTCAAGCTGAATTGGCTATCGGCTCCCCCCTTCCCTCTTTCTTCTTTATTTGAGTATCCTTTCGGTTTACTTTGATTTAGTTTTCCTATGTAATGGGGAGTGTCATTTCTTGCTTCAATGCAATTTGGATCGTGAAAGAACAGTTTGCCACCATTTCATGCATAGAGCCTTGGCCGTACTCACTCTAAGATTGCATTTTATTTAGTCTTGAAATTTTTATTATTTTAGTTCCAAATAATGAAGGCGAATGATATTCAGATTAGAGCTGAAGAAGCAAATAAAATTTTAAGAAATTGAATCTCGACAGATTAAATTGATGAAATTAATTTATGTGCGACTAAATTGATTGAGATTATCTTTCCGGACATACTGCTACTTATAATTTTAATTCATCTGACCTTGGTTGAAAGCCTACAGCAGTGGATTCAAAAGCCTTTAAACAGCCAGACTATCGCTCTGGGCACAAACATCAGCCAATGCATGCCGGGACTGCCGACTGGTGGTTTGATAATTGACATTGCTTCCTGCGGTTTCCTGCTTTTGTTGTGTGGGTATCTAAAAGCTCGTTCATCTAGTTTAAGAATGGTAACTGCGGGAATCCCTTACTTGTGAATGATCATGGCTTGAAGTGATACAGATTTTCCTACTTTCTATTGTAGAGAGAGTATTGACAATCTATAGTTTTTGTTTTCTCTAACCAATCTTAAGAATTGACACCCTCTTCGGATAAGTCGAGGGAAAAGCAAATGCTCTATGCTTTTGCTGAATTTAGGAAAAAGGGTGAAGTTGGTCAAGGACTAATGCTAGTTGTGCACTTTGACACACTGTTCCCGTGTGCGTGTACGATTTAACCTCAGTCAAATTTGTGCAACAACACTCTTTCACATGGATGATAGCGTAACGTACTCGTTGCTGGTCGTGCCTGATACTGCCAATTCATTATTCATTTTTGGGCTTTGTTTTTTTGCTATGAATTTTTTTGGTGTTGGTTGCACTGGTTGGCATTCCCATCAGTTTGGTAGATGGGCTTTTAGCCCAGTGGGTATATCAAGATTTTGGAGTCCCGAAACACTTGTTTTTGTATTGCAACTTGAGAGCCCATGGTGTGTCCGGGTTCCAAAATCAGTGTGTTATCCGTTCACTTTACCCTCACTTGTTGGGCGATCTTGTATTCCCAGAATTTCAGATAGGCCCAAAACTTTTGCGAACACCGGCACAAAATCAAAACCAAAACAACCGAAAAATGGTCGTGTCTTGGGCTACAAGTTCTAGTGCCTACGATAGGGTAGTTATTTTCGGCCTACCAAGCACCTTTACCTAGACACCAAATATTAGGAAGCGTCCCTCTCCCTCTCTCTATCTGTGCCACTCAGAAGTCAGAACCTGATTGCACATTTTTATTTAAGAGTGTGTGATGTATAATAGTCGCCTTTTTCAGGCCAAAATAATTAAAAAGCAAGTTGCAGTAGCCAGATTTTCACATCTGGATTCTGAGGCGCAGAACTTTTTCTTTTCTTTTCTTTTACATTTTTATTTATTTATTATTTTTTGAGGTAGCTAACCTCACCTGCAGCTCAGTAAGTAGTCACGTCACGGCGTCAGAGGAAAAAGCACACGTTGTTATGTTATGCATGATTTAAGTTTGATATCATCTTTTCCATTATTGTACATGTTGATGTGATTTTGGCTTCCTTTGACCCCCTAATTACTTAACTGTCTCTAAAGCGTCGAGACAAAGCTAGGAAGGAGCTAGGGGGAGGGTTGGTTGGGTGCATGGACATTGGAGAGAGGAAAAAGCAAACAAGGTGTGGGAGAAACGAAAGCTGTGTAATGCGTAGTGATGATGATAACGACTGCCAATATGTCTCCCCTAGCCGTTCCTTTGGCAGGAAACTTCTTTACTCTTTCCCAGGTACGGACACTGCCTGTCCAGGAGCGTAACATGTACCAGTATGTATGTATCTGTGTAGTAGTAGTAGTTGCGGTAGTGGTGCCAGTATCATCTATCTTAAATTGCAAGAAAGAAAATAGAATAATGTGCACACTTATTTAGTGTGTTAATATTGAATATTTCACGCGTATACATTGGAGATTTTACGTTGATTAGTCAAGAATCGGCTAAATAATAATGTTGTCAACTATAGTTTCCCTAATTTTTCACTCGTTAAAATGAAATTTCTACTGTTTACAAGCTAAATCTCCATGTCTCCAAATGTGAGAACTCAAGAAAATATTATACTACATCAAAGGCCCTGTCCCCTGCTACCGCTATTCATCTTTTCTATACATAAGAAAAATGGTAAATGAAATTCTTTTTTTTGGGGTGTGAGGTATCTCGCTTTCATGACTGTATAATGGATTGTTGGCGGATTCACGTTCCAAAACGGCATACGCAGGACGCGCTGCGCAAGGTTTTGATCTTTATATATATATATGAGGTCAAAATCCCACTTGTCTGTCAAGATAGAGTCCAGGTTATATTTTATCACTTATTCAAGGAAGCTCTCCAGAATTCGCCTTTTAAATCAACAGGCGATTGCGAAAATCAGTAATTATTTTATTTTATACAAATTTTAACTTGAAATCCTTATTTTCCTGGCATATTATATACTTATGTTGAATAAAATAAAATAAATTGATAATAATTTGAAGCTAATGGGGAATTTGATGCTTTTGGTGGTTATGTGTCCATAGGTTATTGTTAGTCATGGAGAGCTAGTATGAATTATTTGTCATTATTAGAGATGATAATGTTGTGGTTATGGAATAATATTGGAGTTAGTATGAGATATATTAGAAATTAAGATAAATTATTTTTGTTTATTGTGAGAGTTATAGAATATGTTGAGTCTCTCAAAATTCTTATAAGTATCCTATGTAGTTGAAGTTTGATGAGTAGAAAGAAATAAAATTATTTTCTTCAATTTGTGTATTTATTCCTATACTCCTCTTTCACTCTAACAACTTCCGCATATTGACTACTTCCTTCGAACGTGTTATCGCAAATTATAATTATAAACACATTCAGCAGCACAATATTCCTTCAATTAACTTCCCTAAAGGCTAAAGTATGTAGGTATATATAATTAAGCAAGTTCAAAGGGAAGCTTATCGTACTTAGAACTCGCTTCTGCATCATTTGATTTTATACCGATTTATTATTCTTTGTATTACCTATTGATAGCAACCGTAAACATGTGACCACAGAAGAGGTAAGGAAAATGTGCTACGGTCAACGATTTTGCTTCGCTCGTGTTACTCTATATCACAGCCAACTAGGACCACACAGTATGACTGAACTGTATCTCTAGAGAATTCCTGCACTGCAATGTTACTTTGCTGCATGATATTTATTGATCCCTCTGTGCAAACCAGCTAATTTTTTGGGCATTTAGTGACATATCAAGCTAAGCAGTACAAGATGACCTACAAGATGATGGAGTATATATATTGATGTCAGATGCAGTTTTCTCGACGATCTATCTTCATCAACGTAAAATATAGCTGTTGACCGTGTACATGGAAAACTTCATTATTTGCATCCAGCCACCACTTGGTGCAGCCACGATAGTAAGTGTGGAATAGGGTTATGGTTGAAGTCTTGGTTCATTCATCTTTAGGCAAAAACATAAAACTTTGATGTTCTGGTTTTGTTTTTCTTTCTCTCTTTTTTTTAGGGGGAGGGGGGCGTTTTTATTGTTTTTGCAACCTTGCAATAGCACAAATTGTGAAGCATTTTGTTTAATTAATTAAAGATTCGTAGAATATTGAGCATACTATGTTTAGATGTGACACCTATTTTAACCACACTCGGCTCCCTTTTATAATAATGAGATGAGTTATTTCCACAATAGATTACGAACATTAAAAAAGGATATTTAAGAAAATAAATAATATAAAGTAATTTGGTGATGATAGATAGGATTAAAGTTTTGTATGACTCTCATTTTATATCCCCTCTTGATATACATAATTTATATATAAATATCATTAGTCAAACAAAATTACATTATTTAGTGTGGCTGTTTCGGTTATACCCAAGTTAGCCTGAAATTCATTGTATGCCTAGCAAAATGACAACTTTAAAAGATTCTTATTTATCTTTCTTAACATGGCTAATTAAATTAAATTACTGAGTTTCTACCGAAAGGAAATTAATGACTTCATGCTTACTAAATTGGGAAATGAAGTCGAACAAAGAGAAGAAAGGGCAAAAAAAAAAAAAGGAAAAACCTTGCTAGTCCCATAATCTGATTCAGTAGTTGCCTACATGTACAGGAAATGCTCGTCCTTTAATTCACAAAGATCTTTCATAAAAAAAAAAAAAAAATAGACCTATTTATGCTTTGAACATGATTCAATGCTTAAACAATATCCATTAATTAACACATCAATCTCTCTTCTCGCTCATAAAAATATCGACCCAAAAAACAAAGGTAAAGATATTGCTAACTTAAATACACCCCTTCAGAGTACACAAACACCAAAGATCTACCTCCACTGTTAAATATTCCGAAAATACACAAAAAGAAGCAAGATGGGGGAGGAAGGCTAAAGACAGCGACCAACTGAAATGAAAATTGAAGATGCAACATATGAACTGATACAATTGCAAACCCATTTGCACGCACAGAAGAAAATCTGGCACAAGATAGAAACTCACCTGAATTTGTGCCACCTCCTAACACTTCAGTGAGATTTGCCAATATGTCTCCCACATTAAACTCGTGTAACTTGAACCCATTATTTCCCTCCTAAGTCCCCATAAATATATTAAGATCGACCACCTAATCATCATCAGTCTCTATACATAAACCCTCAGTTAGCTCTTGCTTACATAATGTGAGACCATCTCAGATAAAAGGCTGTGAAATTTTGTTGCCTCTTACGAGTCAAACCATATTTTACCTACTGATTTTGGTTTGCTTTATTAACCTTTAAGCTGTAGTTGTCCCACAAAGTTCCTCCCTCACTCATCAAGAAGGGAAAACAGCTATCAGCCTGAACTGCATTTCCAACATTTGAATTCGAAGGTGAGGAACCATCATTTGTTTGTAGCCTCCCAGTGTCTTGCCTTTGATCGTTGATATCACAGTAGCCACTTCCTTGGTTATATAGAGAAGACTGGTCATTGTTATCAAAGTAAAAACAACTTCTTGAGTTCTCCTTGCGCTTCTTGTTTCCTTCCTTAGCATTCCTTGGATAGTTGCTGATTGTTTCCCATTTCTCTTTCAACATCAAGGCACTCCTTTCATAACCAAAACAAGCCATTTTGGTTGCTATATCCTCCCACATAACCTCTTCTGAACAACCACCTTGCCTAAACCTCGTCTCCATCTCAGCTCTCAACTGAAGAAGCCTTGTAATCTCAGATTCTGGCCAGCTTTCAGCACCTCTTGTGGTGCTATTTTGTATTTCACTTCCATCTTCATTCTGGTTTTCACTGTGGTTTTGAATTCCAGCTGCCATTATACCCTCAGGAGACTGAACCTTTATCTCACCTCCTGTTAACTTTTGCAAAGCCTCCATTAGAGCAGCATCCCTGGCTTCAATCCATGCTCTCTCTTTAGCCCAAAACTTATGCTCCCTCTCTAACCTTGCCGCCTCTTGCCTCCGCCACTCTTCCTCTCTCAAAACCCTTTCCTTTTCCTTCTGTTCCAGTGTCTTCATGAGCTTGTCAAGCCATTCCTCTTGCTTCTCCACAAGCTTCCTCATCTGCAAGTCAATGAAGTCTTTTATCTTCACCTTCCAGCTCTTCCCAGTCACCCTCTTTCTCCTCTTCTCCATGGAGTCGTTGTCCTTGAGCCCCTCAGTGCTATGATCATTGTCATCTGATGAAGACGTGTCAAACTCACTGGAGTTAGTGAGGCTGAGGCTATCACAATGCTTGTGGGACTGAAGCATTTCTTGGTTTATCTGGGAAGTAGGGCCATGGCTGCTTGTCTGGTAACGAATGCTGCTGCTACCAAAATTGGTTTCTGCTGCTGAGGCTGTGTTACTGTTTTCTCCATATAAGGCTTCAAGTTGGCGAAAGAATCTGTAATGCTTCCCATCTTGTCTTCCAGCCTTACCTTCCTTTGTCTTCTTGTAATATTTGTACAGGTTCTCAAACTTCTCCCTGCACTTTTTCCCACTCCTTTGATATCCATGCTCTTCAGACATGATCCTGAAGGCCAACATAAGCAAAATGAAATAGGTATGGAAGATACCGGCAAAAGTCTAAGTACTGAGCTCATTGTAGGACACATAACCCAACCCTAGTTGGAGCTGTGAATGGGGTACCAAAGGAGGGCCATGTGACGATGAGATTTCGCAATTAATAATCCTATGCAATGTCATGCTCCCACGTTCTATATTTTCTTGATGCCTAGTTATAGCAAATACAACTAAGCAAATGTCCACTCAAATTGCCATCGAAATGAGGTTTCGAAGGAAGAGCCTCCCGGTTGATGTCATTTCATAAGACAGAATTAGAATTAAGATAGGTGTGCAAAGTTATCCGAAAGTCCAATGAATTTTAAATAAAGGAAAAAACTAAGAAGTAAAAGGGAAACACTTGCGCTTAAAAGAGGGTACAGATTTTCAAAAAGGAAAAGGGGACAATGGTAAAATCGTACTAATCTTGGTAACATGAACTTAAATGCTTTCAAGTACGCGATCAATAATCGAAAATTGAGTGGTGAGACGACTAGTGTATAGTCTTTTCCAGTGAAAGAAGCTTAACAAATTAGCTAACTGCTACACATGCATCGGAGCTTCCAGTAAGCACAGCGAAACCAAATCAAAACCAAGTGCAGTCATGATCTAGAAATTGTCAACGACGAGTTACACGGCTGCTGAATTTAGTTGGTTTAGCTCACTCTTTTTTTTAATAAAAAAAATCCAAACAAACAAACGATTATCATTTTCATATGTTCAAGTTATGGGAAAAAAAAAAAAAAAAAAAAAGAGGGAAGTTGAAAGCAGAAGGGACAACTGTTAAAGAATAAAAACAAGAAGTGAAAAAATAAAAATAAAGAATAAAAATTTGTACCTAGAAACTTCATCCCATAGGGGGCCCTTTTGATTAGCCTCTTTGAATTTGGGGTCAAGGCGAGATCTGATCTCAAGAAGAGTAAGAGTCTCCTGCCTGGGCCATCTTCCGGTGGATGCATCTCCACCTAAGCACCCTGCAGCCTCAGCACCTAAGCCACTAAGCGGAGGAGTTGAAGCACTAGTAGTTGTGGTAGGAGTAGTAGCAACAGCGATGCTAGTATTGGTTGCTGCCGCTGCAGAAACAGCATCAGCATCAGTGGAGGCAAATTCATGAAGACAGCGAGGCATGATGTCAGCTACTTGACGACCAAACATCATCATCTCGTAGTGTTGCTGGTGGTGTGTGGCCGCCGCAGCAGCCAGATTCGGGTGGCCGGGGAAGAGCTCCGCCGTGGGTTGTGGGGGTATTGAAGGGAAATGGGTGGACCTTGGACCATTCACAAGCTGCCTCAGATCAGTGATGCCATACTGTTGCTGATGATGGTTATGATGATGATGGTGATGATGATGATCCTCCATTTCCATGAGAGTACTGTTGGGAAAGAATAATTTGAGGTGTGGAAGAAGAACAAGGAACACAAAGGGGAAAAAAATTAATTATAAGAAGATGATGAAGAAGATAGTGAGAGAGAATAGAAAAAGGTGAAGGGAGAAGGGAGAAGGAGGAGAGGGAGGAATTAAGCGGCAGACTCGGATCCTGTCGTCCACGAAAAAGCTTAAATTTTAAGCGCAGGACGATGGTCCCATGCGTCTGTGTACAACAAAGGTGTATGCGTGTGGTATTGAGATATTGAGATGAACCCTCTCTCTCTCTACTTAGTGTATTAAGTGTAAGGAAATGGTATTTAGTGTGTTATGTTATTTCTCTCTCTGTTTTCCTTTCGCTTTTTCAAGAACAATGCTGCTTCGTTCTGTGTCTTTGTTCAGTACAGTGTGGAGGGGTGGGGTTGGAGTGTTTCGGAGGGGAGAGGAGTAAACTGGCAACAACAAGGGCCTAAGCCCTAAGCCGAAGAAAAAGAAAGAAAACTAATATAGTATATAGTAGTATTACCATGATGTTTGCTTTTGCTAATGAGATGTTGACACGTGGCTTAAAGTGTTAGGACGAATGGAAGACAGCCGAGTTTGTCTTGCTGACGCGTGTATAGTGTCTTGGATGATACCTTTTTGACTTTTGGTATTGATTCACTGCAACACCATTACGGTGCTCCCTTTATGTTCTACATTGAATTAATAGCTTAATTTCTAGCTCAACTTCAAGTAACTCTGCTTTGTTATTAGTGGACGTTTGTTGGATTTATAAAGTTACATAATAAAGAAATAGTATAGTAATGATGGGTCGCATTCAGTTACTTATTTGCATCCTAAGCCAGTAATCTCACTTTCAATGTATAGTTTGTGCATGAAGTTTTCGAAATGTCCCAACAGTCCTTTTCTACCGACTCTGCTACACTATCGAGAGCTTTAAGATTCAGTAGAATCATGTGTGTCGATCGTGTTCATGGTGTGCTTTTCAGAGTTTTTCTATAAAGTTGGACAACTGAATTTTGGTAGTAACTACGATATCATGCGCATGATATCTAGGTTATTAACATTCTGAAGTCAAATTTTAATTCTTAACAGTTAGCTTTAGATGGGGGTAAAAGTTATCATTGGAGGAGTGGTCAAAGTTCGAACTCTCGATTTTTGAAATTGAAACCATTAAAAAAAGGGGACCTAAGACTCTATAAAATCATAAAACGGTAAGGAGTACTCATATCTCCATTATGTTCTTGTGTGCTTCATGGTTCAACTATCTTATTCTTTTGTGAAAATCCTGGGCCTGGAATTGTCAACTATTATAATGACATTTTTTTTTTTTAAGATTTAGTAACTTTGTCTTTTGACCCCGTCTTTAGTAACTATTATAACGACATTTCAGAGAGAGGTTTTTTTATATGTTCAATTGTTAAGTAGTTTATGACGATATTTCTTATGTCCAGCTGGATAAAACAATTTAAGATCAATTTAGTGAGGAGGAAATAATGACAAGCCTTGTAATTTACATATTTTTTAAGGCTTTTATATTTTGATACAAGGACGATTTAAGATATGATGAGATCCAATTTTTAGAGCAAATAACTTTTAGAAAAAAATGCTGCCGCTTGCTCTAATAAACTCTAATAAAAAATTTAATGATCCATTGTAAAGGTGTTTGAAGTTTTTATTAATTCAATATTTTCTTTATAAAAAGTAATTATAACTGTAAGACATTGCTACATTTGTAAATTAAGTTTTATGTGACTCGTGTAGGGATTTAAAATTCACTTAAAACGCCTTGTTGTAAGACACAACTTAGTTATTGAAAATGATTAATTTTTCAGTCAAAAATATAAAATCATTAAAATATTATTTAATACAAACAATGATACTTATGAAATGAATTTAATTTTGATGCATTATCAATATCAATTTTTTTTACATATATATTCTATCATAAATTATCACATCAGTAAAAATATTTAATTTAACTATTTATTATTTTAAAATTCTTATAAATAGAACATATGATTAGATGATAGCGTAAAACTCTTTTACAGTGACTATATTAACACTCCATTAAAATTAATCTTTTATAAAATAGAGACATATAAAACAAATAAGTCTAACAATTAAAAATCATATAACGCGTGTTCTTAAATTAGGTAGAACATTATATAGTAAATTTCCCAGCAAATTTTGGTTGCCTAGAAATATATGCCACCTCCAATGTATGTGGGAAAGACATCATTTTAGTGCGACTGCACTAGTATGAAGGGATTTAAAGAAGTGTTGGGTACACAGGCTAACTCATTCTGTACTAACTTGATCTGCAATAAACTATAAGTAATGATTTGGACCGAGTTGGTTTGTAATTTAAACAGATAAGAAAAAATACAATCCGCCATTACTACATCGTTAGTCTTTGGCAACATTTATTAAAAAAATATTGCTAAAACTCTTTAGTAATGTTTTAAAAATATTGTTAAAAATATAAAAAGTGTTATTAAAACTTTTTAGAAACATTTTTACAAGTGTAGTATATAAGTCATGTTCGGAAAGAGTTTTAACAACACTTTTATATATTTTAGTAACGTTTTTCAAATGTTACTAAATCTTAATCATGTTGTAGTGCGCATTCATCTCGCATAAATATGCAAGTTTACAGACTAGCCTGCACCAAACTTTTTTTTTTTCTTCTTTTCACATTCTTTGAAGGTGATTGAGATTACGAAAGAGACAAAAGGAGGCTAACGACATGAGACGGGGGGGATTGAACTCACCATCTCTATCTTTGGGTGTGTGGAGATGAAACCTGAGAAGGGTGGTGGGAAGGGTGGGAGAGCTGAGGTAAGGCCACGCGAGAGAGAAAGAGGGTGTGATTTATTGGTTTTTAAATAGCTCAATATCTCATCCCAATCTCACCCATATTTTTTGGCAAATAACTCAATTTGATTGGTGTCCATCTCATTTCGTGCGTTTCATACTATATGACATTCATGCCATATAGCAAAACTGCAAAAATATTAATAATAATAATAGCAAACCAAAGTTATATATCTACATTTAAATGGTTTAGCAAATTACCTAGTCCTAACTTCTGCAATTTGGGAATTTAGTGGATCAACTTGCAAACTGTAGTTTGTATACCCAGCTCTACCTTATAGTAATTGAAATATTTTAGGCCTCTAGGATGTGACACTTGCCACCATCCTCTCGGTAAAAAATACCCAACTCTACCTTATATGTATATCCGTTATCTCCTCGTTTGTTAATTCTGATACTTCTCTTCTGTTTTCTTTGGGAAAAAAAAAATGCTAGGTTTAATTTAGGCACGGTTAAAAAAAATATGAAATACAAATTTTTGAAAAATACATTTTTTATTAAAAAAACTTTTGAAAAATATGATTTAATTTTTTGGAAAAGCACTAAAGATTAATGTCACATTTTTTAATATATGATATCAAGGGCAGTATATCCATATTTGCAAAATATAAACACTTTAATTAACAAATAAATTAAAGCTTTTAAATTTTACAGGTCTTCCAGTCAATTCTTAGATTGATAAAACCGACAAATCGGTAGTTCAACATACCAACATCAATATTTAAGATTAAGATGTAATATGTTCAGGGTTTGGATTTTTAACTTGATTTTTTACAGTTTCTTTTTTTTGTAAAAGGAAATATATAACAACATAAGAGTTTACCCCCTCTCCCCCCCCCCCAAAAAAAAAAAACTATTTGAAAGACAAATTTTGTCCGCACATGTCTTGAAAAGTTACCAATTATTATTTTCTCTAATATTAATAAGTAAATAGATATAGTAGTTCAGCTAGCTAACAACGATTCCTTGCTCGTCTTATATCACGTACGGAAAAAGAAAAGTTACCAATAAGAAGGTTACATGAAAGTATATGGTACATCCTTACTTTTTATTTTCTTTTACTATTAAAGAATGGGGGATTCGAAGAATGGACTAAGACCACACCCCATAGTTTAGCACATATCAAGTGAGTGTGAGTTTTAAGACATCGATGCTTTCTGTTTCACGCAGTTCCGGTGGAGTCATCGAAAAGATTAAGTTTTCCTTAATTCCCACGAGCGTGCTCGCAGTAATTAAGTGGGAATTACGAATCAATATTAACAATATTGATCACAACTGAAGAGACGTGTCAGTGTTCTTTTCTCCTTTTGGAGTAAGAGAGTACAGAAATACAGTGTACAGACCCCATCTGTGATCTGTGCGCAGGAGGAGGACCCCCTTCGGTCTTCGTCTGCTAGCTCAGTAGCTGCTATATATATATATATATATATATGTCATAAATTAACGCCTAAGCCCATGTGACCACAAACAGCTGATGGCGATGTTTGTGCTAGTAGATCAGCACCAGTGCTTCACTGCTCAAACATGTACTGCTTGCCTCCTTTAGCATCGAATTAAATACCACTGCAGTACGCTTTGGTTATGGTAAAATTTTTGGAATTTTTTTTTCTCTCAAAAACTAAAATTGGTCATGAAAGTGATTTCTGAAACTAGAAAATCAATGTAGTTTTGCGAGTATGAAAAAAATAAAAAAGTAAAAACCAACTGTTTATCGAATGAAACCCTAAATGGTCTGTTTGTTTATGTTGACTAAAAGAGGGGTGAGGTTCCTTTCTTATAACATGGCTTAGGAATCGAGATTACATCTCCTTTGCAAAACTAAATAGGTAAAAGTTATTTGACTTTCTCGTCTTTAATCGGTACATGAGTATTTATCATTAGGGATATGTGCAGTTATGAAAAGAATTATACTAGACTGTAAGACCTCTCTTTTCTGGCTAACGAGCATTTTCTCCAATTGGTTTAACATTTAAGAATAGGTTTTTACTAAGGATCCTAGTTAAAGAACTACGAATGGAAAGTTTCTGAATTTTTCATTGCATTCAATGCATTAGAAACTTAAAAATGTTAATTTTCAATCAAAAAGTTTTCACTCTTGATTTTAGGTTAAAAACCCTTAAGAATATTAGATAAAACTTTAAACTTTAAAAGTATTGTTAGATTGAGTACTTATTATTAAACAAAATGGTATAGCTTGTTTTAAACTTATTGATAAGTTTATTGTAATATAGCAAATCATGGTTCAAATTTCAATAGGTAGAGTCGTTCACATTTAAATATCTCATAGTACTCGTATAAAATTGTTTTTGATAAAAGGATATCTGTGAGAAACTAAAAAATTTATTGATAAATCTCATGGTTCAATCTGACTCTGTGTCTCATGATTCGATTCAACTTTATATCTAATGTGTTATTAAGATAAGGAATCTACCCCATTGTCTATAAGACAGAATGTTAACTTACAACTAACATTTTCCTTCCTACATGCTTACAATTGTATGTACCTTTCTAGAAATCAATTTTTTGTACTTGACTCTAATACAACTTATTAAATCAAGTATTTATCGCTAAATTAAAAGTTTTAGTTATCGACCGCACTCATATCGGACCTTATTTGGCTAGATTCTTATTCAATGAATGTTCACTCGCCTCTTAAGTGTATAGCACAATGGTAGAAGTTTGTTACAGAATTTAATTAATCATACCATTTATGAGCCATTAGACCATTACAACACCCTATCTTAGTGGGATTAATGGCTACGAGTACAACTACTGTAAGTAATTTATTTCCTATCTATACTTACGCATATTTTGTTCATATACTGATTTGAGTGTTGAAGTATCTTTTGTAGATACCACACCTGCTGAATTCATGGAAACCTTCCTTACTCTAATTTTTATATATGAACATCGAAATGACCATCATTGACTATCTGATGAGCCCGAAACCGAGAGGACGACAAGTTACTAATTAGGACACGCGAGCATATTTTATTTTACGTCTATTACTAAGTGTCACTGTTCAATTTGCTGCTCATCCCACTATTTAAACCTTACCATAACAAGATGTTGGTGCAGAACCATTAAGCACATACAGTTCCTTTTGACTAACAGTCGTGGTGGTCATATCTTTTTTTAGGAATTTCCTTATGCTTCAAGTTACAAGATGGCAGTGTGTGTCTTGTTTATGCTTGCAAACTTGATTTTTGGATATCTTAATTTTATTAAAATTGATTTTATTCAAAAGTGATTTTGAATAATATAATTTATATTTAATATTTTTATCTGAAAAATGATGTTATCAAAATTGGTGATAAGAAGTGACTGCAAAAATAAGAAAATATTGCTTTTAATTAGATTCTAAATCTCAAACTTCTGTTTAGAGAGAGAGAGAGAGAGAGAGAGAGAGAAAACCAAATACCAGACCAAAAGGAGCAAGCCACAATTTCCATCTTTAAACCCCCACTTGAGAAGTTTGGACGCGAACCAAACGCGCAAGTAATCTCCATATAAAATCTTTTAAATGAGCATCATGAAGACGATTCTCTAAATAGATCTGTGTTTATTCTTTGATGTTTCAACAATGTCATTAATGTCTTGACTAATAGTATTAAAATCATATACTTTTATTATTTTAAAAAATATTTTTCCTTATTATTATTATTGTTATTATTATTATTATTATTTCATACAAAGACAAAACGGTTTGGAAATAAGTAAAGTCTTATTTTAGCTTTTTTATGTAGTAATATTATTTATACATTAATCTATTATTTAATCTACAATTTTTTTAATAAAAAATATAAAAATATATGCTTTAAAATATTTTTATATTTTTTCAAGAAAATAGCGTAATGAAACTAGTTTGCAACAAACGTTAATTCTCTTTTGGACTTGTATTAGGTCGCTATGCATACAAGCACTCCATTGGTCGTGCGACGTGCAGTCAAAATTAAATCATTCTTCTGACATACAAAGTTCATCACTTTGAAAATTAATTCCTAAAATTTTGATTGCTAAACATTCTCCAAATCCATAATCATGTATTTTAGTGTATCGTCCTTTGGGATTTCGTATGCATAGTTGCCTTCAATCGTTGTTATTATTATGGCTAGAAAAGAATTGAGTTAGGTAGGTAGGCAGGCAGGTGTGGTAAGAGTTTAATATAAATAAGAACATGATTAACGCTGGGTTAATTTAATGATTTGGAATTTCATTTTTAAAGATAAAATTTTGAGTTTAAGTTTTATATATGAAAAAAATTAATATTAAATAGATTTTATTTTATAATGATTAACCTGATTTAAATTAAATTAATTAAAATTTAATAAATTTTAAATATTAATAGCTTGAACATATTAAAAAAAGGAGAAAACCATAAATAGGAAATAATCACAGGCCAGATATGGGCACGTAGCAGTGGTAATGGCGCTAAGAATCTCAGTCCTCTCCTCTGACAATCTGAGAGAAAGGCTCGATTTCAGGGGCAGAGCCACAGAACTGATAGCTTGCTTTTGAAGTATATAAGCGGTGGCAGAACGTTCCATCCATGCATAAGCATACACAACAAGAAGAAATCCCATCCAATTTAATTTAAAGTTAAGTGGTTAAGCCCACATCTAATAGGTCTTTATATTTTATTTGAGTATAAGATATTTAGTATTTGACTTCCATTTTTTTTTTTAAATAATTCCCAATCTTAGATAAACAAATAATTTAAAGTCAAACACAAAAAAAATATTACTTAAGGGATGGCTTTATACTATTTTTCCAAGGTATTCTTACCCTTAAGTATATACTCTAGATTTAGAAATATAATTATATTTTGTAATTTTATAATATTATATTATTATTTACATGTTAATTTATAAAAAAAATTATTTGCATGCATATATTTTTTTATTTTTGTATTGATATATTATTATTTTTTTATTAAATGAGATATAAAATCTATTTGATACGAGTTTCACACTTTATCAATAATAAATAAAAATATATTAATACAAAAATCACAAAAATATTATACAAATAACATATTTGTATTATAGAGATAGATAAAATGATTGAGGGGAAGGAATTCTTTAAAAACTTAAAAATAAAAGCTGAAAAGAGAAATGTGCACGAGTGGGGATTGGCCATAAAGCCGCTGATCAGGTGCTGCAGGCTGCTGTCCATGGACTTGCAGGATGATGACGTGGCAGTTATTAAATAGTGAATGATGATGATGTAGCCTTGATGGTTAAGTATAGTTCTTTTTTGGGGTTTAGGGATAAGCAAAACCCTCTTTTATTACAGGAATATTAGTATAATATGGGAGGATAATATAATTATATTTTTGAATCAATTATATAAATATATTGTATATAAGATCTATTATTAATATATAATTCTATATATAATACATTCATATAATTAATTGAGAGTATAATTATGTGAGTAAGTATTACTCTTTCTATTAATGCTTGTCAGACACAATTGATTTGTTGAAGACATTGTCACACCACACGAATTAACATGCATATTAATTTATTTGAATTATTATCATCTTCAACTTCAATTATGATATTTAACTTTCAAATCATACAATGGACTAACCTTAGACATAAATTAATCCGTCAACCAATTGTCAGTCTTGGATTTTTCAAAAATAGAATTACATAACGATTGAGAATCTGCATGCACCATCCTTTTGATGGATCAAATTAGAGTCAAAGGATGTTTATTTGATTTTAAGTGTATAAAACTAAAAAGATATGCAAGGCATCAAAACACGTTACTACCATTCTCCTTAAAAATATATATGTTAGTTAAAATTAAATGCAATTACAACTCAAAACAATTGATATGAAACTTATTGAACATTAGAATTTCGCCGGATTTCATATGATAAAAACATAATGGAGGTGACTGACTGGTGTGTGTGCATGAGGCCAGACGCTGGCCTGGGTTTCGTGAGCCCGAGGCCCGAGGCGGTTGTCGGGACGGGCAAATGGAAAGTGGGTCCCAGCTTTATATAGCTGGCCATCACGCCCGTCCTTTCTAATAATTCTGTGATGGACGGATAGGATTGGACTTATGCATCATCACAAGTTGACATCTCACTCTTCCCTCTGAAAAACGCAAAGGAGCATCCCTCACTTTTGTGGATTCTTAATTTGAAGGCTGAAGCATCGGATCACACAATTTGTAAAGCGTAATCCCAAAAGCAAGCAAACCGAACAACATGAGACCATTGTCCTTTTCCCATGGCTTTTCTCCTTATACATATACGCACACCCCAAAAAAAAAAAAAATCCTATGGCTTTTCGGGTGTTTTTTTTTATATGGTATTTAAATGAAAAATATATAAAAATATAGAAATTAGTAGGAATTTATACCAATATGAAATTTAATAAAATCAAAATTTTTGATTTCAAAAAAGATAAATTCGAAAATTTTGAATTCAATTAAAATAATACTTTATTTTTTGCCTGAATCCGATTTCACTACAGATAAAAAATAAAATATTATTTTAATTAAATTCAAAATTTTCGAATCCACTTTTTTTTTAAATCAAAAATTCCAATTTTGTTGAATTTCATATCAATGTAAATTCTTTCTAATTCCTATATTTTGGTATATATACAATTCAAATACCATATAAAAAATAAAATCCCTAGCTTTTCTCTTGTTTATATTAAATCTTCATATTAAGTTATAAATCAGAAGTTAATTTTTTTTTCTTTCCTTCTTTAATATTAGCAATTCTTTTCAATTATTTTCGAAATTTGAAGTCAAGACAATAGTTAAATAGAACTCTTTTTTAAATGCCAATTTTACAGTTCAAATTCTTAATATTACTAACGAAATTTGTTTGAGATAGATTGCATACATCACTTTCACTACAGTAAATCATTTTTAAGTATTAACGTTACGTACCCTTATAAATCAGGTTAGGAAAAACGGTCTCTGTATACACATGATGCATGATAAAATCGATATTTACAACTTAATTAGTCTCTTATTGTTTGTTTTCTCCGTGATATTTATGATACGGTTCGATCATTGGTTGACGAATAAGTTGTGTACCATTGCCCCTTACAGTTGATAGCAACATTTTTTAAATATGGCTCACGAATATATTATCAAGTTACACAGCATACACCGTACGATTGACATTGCCGACTTTAAGGCCTGCAATGGAGTGTGTTATCCTTTGATTCGATGCCGATCATTACATGGGGTCACTTGGGATACATTATCATCCAAAAAGCTTTGGTTGCCCAATAAAGAGCAGCCCTAAAATTCAAAATTGCTGCTTACGGATGGTTGTCACCATAAGAGATAGTGATTCATCGAGATCATATGTGGGGCCTTTGTCCCATGATGGCTTTCGGACCCCATTTCCATGAAAAGGAAACCTCCCCATATAAGTGGTCGCTTCAGGTTAGCTCTATAATTAATTCAACTGAGCACGAAAGAACCGTTGATTCATTATATATATAAAAAAAAATCTTTTCGGGGGCATATTATATGTATAATTTAATGTTGAAGATTTGTTCCCATTCACTATATCTATAATTTAATCAGTGGCTGAAAAACATCCGGCAGATGAAGGCGGGAAATGGAAAGAAAAAGAGGTAAGTGGTGCATTTGAAGCGTTGATTCGATTTACAAATTGTGTCATCTAGGGTTTTGTTTATGAGAGTGAGTTGTCAAAGGCTAAGAGAAAAAGAATGTTAATGATGAGAAGTAAGAAAGTTAGAGGCCATTGATTTTAAGCAGTAGTAATTAAAGGGACTAGCTTTCCAGCGGCAAAAGTATCCATTTTTGAATCATTGTACCATTTACATCCAAATGCACACAGGTGTCATGCATATGTAGCCGCCGGGTCAATTTTCGCTTCTCTCATTTCTCTATCACCGCGCTAGCAAAAGGTACAGCCAATATTTGATACTCAAGTTCAGCCCCCGGAAGTCATTTTCAGTTTTATTATTATTATATGGATACACTTTATAGGGCTTTGCGATTATAATATATAAACTTGTCTAGCATATGAGTTTCAAAGAGACATAGAGTTCAATAGTTTGTGAAAGAAACTAAACAAGAGTACGAGACAATTACCTATATTTCCTTTGGAATATTGAAAAATTAGAAGGAATATTAATCATTCTATCCGTTTTACGATATATGTTATTTTTGGTTTACACACAAATTAAAAAAAATAATGAATCATATTAAAAATGATAAAAAATAAACTTATTTTATAAAACTATCTTTACATTAAAATTATAATTTCATTTATGTTATTTGTTCACTCTATTTAACATAAGGATAAAATTAAAAAGCATAATATTTTTTATATTTAAAATAGAAAAATATTTTAAAAAATCTTAAATGAATAGATAGTATTAAAAAAAATAGAATAATGCTTTACAACTATGAGAGGAGTTCGTAAACAAATTAGATGTTTTAATAGAGGATAAAATAAGAAATTTCTTTCTAATTACCTTCAACTTGGGATACATACAAATCTTCAATTGATTCATCGTTATCCACTAAAATTTTCTATGAATTCATTCTCCGTTTATCTTTTCCTGATGGATTAAGGTTTTGAAAATCGAATCAAACATCAAATTGGATAAAGTATTGGTTTAAATATTAATGAGATCAACCAATTTATATATGATTAATTATATGCTATAAGATAAACAATATCAACAAAGAGTAAAATAAAATTTTAACATGATATACTGATGATATTAATGTTAAGTCAAATATTTTTAGAATATTGTTTACATAATTTATAGCTTATTTCAACTCAATATTAATATATCAATCATTTACAATATAATTATTTTTTAAAAAAATTATACTTATGTTTTTATGATGCAAGAGCCTTCATATGAGTTGAAACTTAGAGCATTCAAGTCCCATATTGCTTAAAGTATGATTTTTTTTTTACTCCTAAAACAATTATAAATGGGTTTAATTTGTATACATGGACAGTGTAAAACTTTTTTTACACTATCATCCAATTATATACTGACACATAAGTAAATATGCATGATCCTCTCCCCCACAATTACAAATGTCATGCAAATAGAAAAATATGATGAAATAATAGTGTAAAACAGTTTTATACTGTCAGTATATATAAATTAAATTCATCATAAATACCCATATATCATATTGTTTTATGAGAGTAGGAGGTCTAACAGTTCTTAATTTGATCAATCAAAGAATATTTACTTTTTTTCTCAAAATAAAAATATTGAATTGACAATTTATGTGAACTAATCTGATGTAGTAGATTCATTGATTTAAGATTGATTTACACTCATTCTCACTAATTTTTAAAATTTTGATTTTTATTATGATCAGACTGGCTTAGAGAGTGGTTTTTGGTTGAATCGATCAATTTGGTCGCATTTTTTCACCAATCTGAAGGAGATGATCAATACATTATAATTAAATGCTACAGTGATTACAACGAATAAAAAAGGGGGAAACAGTGTATCAAACTAGAGTTAAAAAAATATCTTTTATTACATATGGTCTTTCTACAAATCACATATGAGCCTCCCTTATTTATGTTAATACATGTATGATAATTCATCCAAATAGTAGCAAAAACTCAATAAGAACAATCATCGTTTTATTGCCTTCAATCATGATAGATAAATAATGAATTTACTTTCAATGTGCTTAGGCTTTGTTTGAATGAAAATGAGATGGGATCAACAATGAATAATTATTTCGTCAGACATTCATTTGTATTTAACAGTAATTTTCAAATCAAAATTACACTTTAAATAATATCATGAATTTTATTTTTAAAGTGAAATAATAAAATAAAGAAGTGATTTTTTTCTTGTATTTAATAATTGATTAGAGGGCGACGAATTGAAAGTATTAAAAAAAGTTCACTGATTACAATTTGCTTTTGCAATAATTAGATGTATATTTCATAAAAGAAATATCTACATTTTTTCTTTTATTGCTAAGAATTTGCCAAACATCTCTAAAGCGGTGTCTTGTCCTCGTAAGATCTTATTCTAACATTAATTCAAGCCCGAAAATACTGGTAGGCATAGAACGGTGCCCTTGAAGGGGAGGAAAAGCTCTTTTACTTTTATAGGATGAAAAAAAAAATAAAGACGTCTTAGGTGTTTTATTTTTCTGTTTTCAGATTATTGAAGAACCAGTAAGCCGCTTGGTGGTAGTGCCACTGACATACGATATACTTTTGAGTAGGCTTGGTACTAGACATTTAGGTAACTGTGTAAGATAGAATATACTATACCATGATTATAATTAATTCATCTATTATCAATATTGCTTGTGTTTAAAGAAAAAAAAAAGCTACGACAATTTTACAAAATACATTGCCAAGAAGTATAAAAAATGGGGGACATTGCCAAGGGAGCTCAACATGACATGGGTGGCTTTCATTTCAAAGTTCAAGGGAGCTATGGAGATTAATGACTATAGGCCTATTAATATGGTTGGATTTGTCTATAAGGTGACAGTGAAAATTCTGGCAAAGAGGCTTAGAAATGTCATGGAAGAACTTATTGGGGAAACACAAACCGCGTTCGTGCAAGGCAAGCAGATCCTCAATCGTGCATTAATAGCTTGCGAGGCGGTCCAATGGTCGAAGAATAAGAAGAAAAGTGCTGCATTATTTAAGCTTGACTTTTGGAAAGCCTATGGTTCTGTTAGATGAGTGTTCATAGACCATGTATTGGAAAGGATGGGATTCGATAGGGGATGGGGATCATGGATTAAGTGCTGCTTGATGATTGCAGAGATGTCAATAATTGTAAACAATTCACATTCTAAACCTTTTTGCATGGAAAGAGGTCTTTGGCAAAGGGACCCACTTCCACCATTTTTATTTGTTCTCATAACTAAGGTGCGTTGATAGCAAAGGCGGAAGCAAATGGGTTGATTGAAGGGCTATAAATTGGCAGAGATAGAGTGAGTATCTCACATCTACAATTCCCAGACGATATGATGTTATTATGCCTAAGTAGGTATGAAACTGTGGTAATTAAATTATAGACGTATTCTAGATTGTTTTGGAGTAATGTCTAGGTTGTGAATTAACTATGAGAAATCTATTTTGGTTCTGATTTACTGTTATGCTAGTTGGATGAACCAAATGAAGAGAATTTTGAGATGTATGGTTGTTTCCTTACCCATATGATATTTGGGTATACCTTTGGAGGGAAAACTCAAATCGCATTGAAATATGGTAGCCAATCATTGATAGAATTAGGAAGAAATTAAGCGGTTGGAAGGTGAACATGTTGTACAAAGTTGGAAGATCTATGCTAATTAATTCTATGTTGAACAATCTCCCCAGTTACTACCTGGGATTGTTTAAAATGTCGAAATCAATTGCAAAGGAAATTATATCTATTCAGAGAAGGTTCTTTTAGGGAAAGAAAGATGGGGACAAATATCATTTGTTGGTAAAATGGGAGCTTATATGACTACCAAAGAAGTAAGGAGGATTGGAAATTCGGGACATGGTGATAAAAAAATGCCGCCCTTTTGTTCAAGTGGTGGTGAAGATTCTCGGAGGAGAATAATTCACTATGAAAAAAGATGGTATGCTTGTGTAATAATATGTCCATGGACAAGCCAATCTATGAACAGCAAAGTACAAAGGGAACAGGACCTTGGCGAGCTATTTGTAATGTATGGAGCTTAAGCAAGGAAATCGAAGTGGTGTGTCAAAGAGGATTCAGATTTGAAGTGCGCTGTGGGGATAAAATGCTTTTATGGGAAGACTTATGGATGGGAAATATGCCACTAAAAAACCAATTTCCCAAGTTGTATTCTGTCTCTCTACAAAAATCGATGAAGATTGAGGATGGTGGTATATGCGATGGATACGTGTGGCGTTGGAATCTTCTGTGGAGGAGGGATTTGTTTGAGTGGGAGGTGGGGCTGGTCAACCAACTTTTGGCTAAATTGTCAACAGTTTTTCTGAATAGAGAACAACATGATAGTAGAAAATGGAGCTACTACAGTTCAGGTGTCTTCTCTACTAAGTCTTTCACTGAGGCCATTTTGAGCATGCAATCAGGGAACCATGGCATGTACATTCGTGCTGCAAAAATTTGGTGTAAGGTAGCCCTTCCAAAGGTGGAAATGTTAGTTTGGTTTGTGGTGTTCAGAAAACTTAATACTAAGGACCATTTGGCAGGACTGAATATCATTAATAATGATGATGTGTGTTGTGTTTTGTGTAACGATCATGAAGAAAGTATCGAGCATCTATTCTTTTCATGTAAGTATGCATGGCAGCTATGGTGCACTTGCTTTAATAAATGGATGCTGAATTGGGTAACGCCTGCTGATGCTAGAAGTGCTTTTGAATCATGGATTGATCTAAGATTGAACAAGAGTTAGAGGAAGTAGTGGTGTGTGTGTGTTTTTGTTGTGATATGGTCTATTTGGGAAGCCCGCAGCAAGATTGTTTTTGATAAGGAAGCTTGGGGAATTGACCGATGCAAGGCAATTGTGTGGCACAGGTGGCAAGTGTGGTCAAATACTTGGTGTTGCTAATTGTGGCGAACAGAAGGGTGTCCAATTTCTTTGATTGATACTACAATATTGTCCCAGCTACTCTGCTACGCTGCTATCTACTAACGGTTCGAGGGTACTAGTTTGGAGCATAATTTGGTGCATTAGGAGTTCTTGTCATAACGTAGGCATTTTACATGGGCCGAAGTTGGAAGTAAACGAGGTTTTTGGTTTTTCCTTGCTTTTGGGTTTTTGTTTGTTGCTCTCTTTGTAGGTTTTGATCCTACTTTCTTTTGTTGTATCGTTTTCTAAGTGCTTTCCTTCATTTTCAAAGGCCAAGCCTGGTTATTAATCGAAATTCTTTTTCACAAAATACAAATAAACAGAAATAGAGCCAAAAGTCATATATAATATAGGATTTGGTAGAGTGGTGAAACGGCATTTTATTATTTTTATTTTTCCTTTTAGTGGAGTCAAGTTATCTTTCCTTTTAATTTTTTTTAAATAACTTGCCAAATTCATTTTGTGGTTAGAAGATTTTTGTGATAAAGAATTGAAAAGATTAAGAGACTTGGTAGGATTTTGTGCAAAGTACCAAGAATCAAAATTAAAATTAACAAAACAAAAGAGAAATACTTTTTTTTTCCAATTTGTAGGGCCACATCATTGTAAATTATTAGTTAGTGCATGCCCTTTTTTACTTTGGGTAAATAACAACACCACCATTTGAGGTATCAAGATATGACACTTATATATATACAAAGGATTTAATTTGAACGTATTACTAGTGTAAAATTTTTTTACACAAATATCCAATCATAAATTGTCATATTGGTAAAACTCTTTGATGTAACCACCTACTACTTAAATGATCATGCAAATAAAATGTTTTGATTAGATGAACTTATATATAAAAGCTAAATAATTATTGAGTTTTTTGTACTGTTGGAAGCATTTTTCCACCTTCTTGCGCAAAGCAATGGAGAATCGACACTAGCAAAGCAGAGGTAGCGCAGCTCCCTTATACTTGAGACTGATTTTTGTCGAAGATCCGATAAGTACTTCCCCCAGGGAGCAACACACTCGGTTCTTAACAAATTTAACAAAATGGCTAAAAATAATCCTAATTAGCGTCCTTATGTTCCTAATACTGGTTTTGTTGAAAACAAATGCTAGTTTCTGTTTTATTTTGTCCCATATATCAGCCACTTTGCCCCATTGGATTTCTATGGATCCCACTAGCCAATTTTCCTTTTACACAAAAACATAGTAGAAAATTAGTGTTGCAGTTGTGCAAACGAAACATGACTCAATTCCAATACCCCAGTCAAAATGATATAGTGCCATATTTATTCCACGACTATCATTTTTGGTGTTAATGAATTAGACCTTAATAGCCAGTAGCAATACACATATGAGATCAAGGAAGATACGAGTGTGAAAATAAAAAAGATAAAATTTTGAAAATAAAAAATGAAGACCCACTTTTTAGATACCAAGCCAAACGGGGGAAGCTCTGTAAGCTTGAATAAAAATGTGATTTTGCTTAAAGACTATCACATCTATTAGTGGGGTTGCAGGCCTTAAGCAGAGGATTAAGGAGGATGGGATGCAGTGGGTACGGTGGGTACTGGTGGAGGAGAAATATGAAATTTATGAGTTTGTCCATGGGTGAGCGACGGGGGAAGATGACGGGGAAGCCATTGGATGAGCAATGGTGGAAGTTGAGACACTCCTTTCCCGTGTGAAAGCTCTACTAACCTTAGTAAAGGAGATGAATTAAGGATTGGTTAATTTTGTGAGTGTAAATTCTCACCGTAGTTACTACCCGTTTGCTCTCTCTCGGTGGTTTGAGCGGGGCGGGGTGCAGTGCATATTTTCGTAAAGAATGGAGTCAAGTGTCGTATCTCAATATTTTAAGGGATGTTGTTAGAGAAATGATATATATATATATATATATATATATGCATGCAAAAATCGACGAAAGTGCAACATACATGTATCATTTCATCGGTTTTTGTAAAATGGTGAAAATTTTAAAGAAAAAATAAAAATAAAAAGCAGCAGAATGATACATATGCGTCACACTTTCGTCGGTTTTTCCACGTACATGCATCATTTCTCATGTTGTTATTTACCCCCCTTATTTTCGTCAACAGATTCTTCAGTTTTTTTCTTTATTTTTCTGAAAAAGTATAACCCGATAAAAGCCGAAAAAGAAACAATGATTTAAGGAAGCTAAAGAAGAGAGCCCGACTCACTTCCTACAATATAAGGACCCAATATATAATGTAGAGGGCCCAATTAAAGCTTTCAAGCCCTACAAGATGAGGGACTCGAGGGCATGAAGAAAGCGAACACCCAGCGAACAATCTGCTCAGACAAAATTACAAAAAGTGTTTTCTTTTTATATATTAAAAAAATGAACAAGCGGCGAATTTATTCGTCAACTAGTTTGGGCGTTTTTAGGGCTCGAGTTCTATATTTATTAAGACATTCTCATGAGTCCCGAAACATATCTGCAAGACATCTATATAACCTTCTGTTGCTGGAGTCCAAATCAAGCCCAATATGTGACGAGCAAACCTAGCGGTAGCAGCAGCATTTGCCAGGCCACAAACATAAGGTGTATATAGCTTCAGGTCACAAAAAAAAAAAAAAGGGATGTATATATTACTCTTAGCCAGTTACAACCAACAAAGGAAACGTACATTTGATGTGAGATTAAAAATTAGGGCCTACGGTATTTGGGCCGCTCTCTTTCAATGAAATGTCGTATTTCGACCAAAAATCAAAATGTTGTAAAATGTGAGATAAAAATTAACCTTATATCAAATTACTATACTTTAAGATGATCATTAAATTAGATTAATTTTGTCTACTTAATATAATTTTCATGTTATATATATATATATATATACGAAAACATCTGATATCAATATGTACAGTGAGCTTTTGCCTAACCTATAGGCCACAGGTCATTTTGGATCCCTATAACAAAATATAATAGTTAATAAATAACTTGGTAGTGGCCATCTCAATCCCTTAGAGGTAATCATAAATTCATGCACTGGATTCAGACTTTCAAATTATAAAGTTCAAATATCTAAGTATCTAATGGCTGCGTGTTTATGTTTTTCTGGGCACGTGGATTATTATTTTTGTTTCAAACCCACGATCATGAATGAAAGGGAAAGAAAGGTAAATTTTGCTGACAAATTTACAGCTCCATTTACAGAGGATGAAGCACAAGAATGATGTTGAAATGAATACGCGGTCGCGGCAAAACCATTTCGGCTATTCAACAGTATTTCCGAGAATTGCGACCTCGGTAATTCCGAGTGAATCGAACATTATTTGCTGTAATTTACTAATATTAATCAGCAATTATTCTATGTCCCGTTACCCAAAAAAAACAAAATCTATGACCTATATGAATATATTAATTGACACTTGTTCTCCTTATACATCCTTGAGTCTTGTGATTAAAAGAAAATTATCCTATAATAAATCAACACATTTGAATCGAATTAATTAGAGTGCATTAAACTCTAGATTATGATGGTCTAAATTAAAAAATTGAAAAATATTAAGTTAAAATAAAAAATTCAACAAATATCAATAAAATACGCAAAATTAATTTATATAGAATCCAAAACTATTGATTAAACAAAATAATTTTATTTGAGATTTTTTACCTTTAGTCAAATTTTGGCGAAAAAAGATATATTTTAAAAAAATATTTGATTAGTCCAACGATATTACATAAAATAAAATTCATCCAAAATGTCTTAAATTTTAAGGGTGGCTATTGAATAAGTTAAAATAATGAGAATTACTTATTTATCAATGAATCAATAACAATGTCAACTTGTCGTAGTAAAAATTATAACTATATAAGCAATTTTTTAATTATTCATAGGCTAAAATGCAACAAACCCTATTCATATGTGGACGACTGTCTATGATCTAGTATTTTATTTGTCATTTTCGGAAAAATAAATGAGTCTCATTATGCTATGACTTATTCTTGAAATAAGTGGATTCCTATCCTTTATATATAATATAATACAATATATAATTTAGGAAGTCATATTAATAAGTTTTAAAACATAAAACGTCTCATTTGGCATTAGGAATTATGCATGAAATTGGAGTTTGGAATTAAAATCAGGCTTCTTAATTCTAATTTTTATGTTAGGAATAAGGTACAAAATTAAAATTATAATTCCATAAACCAATTTCATGGAATTGAAAAACAACTAAAATGACCTCTTTCCATTTCCTAATCCATACATTAAGAATTGTCAATTCTAAAATCTGAAAATTAAATATCTCTCTCCTCATTCTTTATTATAGTCACTATGATTCTCTCACTTTTTATTTATTTTCTAAAAATTATATTTATTGAAATTTAAATTTTTATTAAAAGATATTAAATTTAAAAAAAAATCCCTAAATTCTAGTTTATCTTTCACAAAAAATATTACTATAGTATTATAATATTGTTATTATATTAATATTTTTCAAAATGTTGAGTCACATTTTTATAGAATAAAATTTAAATTAAATTTATAATTACAATTTTTATTATAATCCTTTGACAAATCCAAGCATAAAATTTAAAATTCTAAACTAATTCTAATTCTGATGTCCAAACAGTAAAAGAAATTGCGTTGAAAGAGCTTCTATGTGACGTACCAGAAAATTTTGAAGGACAGAGTTCAAGTCGTTACAGTTTGTATACCTATAATAATAGTTTTTATTTTAAAAAAAAGGCGTCAGAAATGCCAATTACCGTCTTCAGTTTAATCCAACAAAAAAAATAAAAAATAAAAAAAATGCCGCCTTCAGTTTCCAGAATCAGCAAGCACAAAGGAATGGTTTTAACTTTCTATTTATATATAATCTTAACTACTATTGAATATAATATTGGTTAGTTGGTTACACAAGTTGGTCACCATGTATGATGGTCAAGGAAGTGATAATACCGATTCAATTTTTTAAGTGCATGCACTTAACCCTCATTGCCAATGCCATTGTCCAATGTGGGCTGTTGAAAACGACTCTCCCCTGGCTCTGAGACGCAAAGCAGAGAGTGATTCCCATTTATGAGTTAGCGAATGGAGTGCTACTAAACAACAATATAATGTAAATAGATATTATGCTTGAAGCTTTGACACTCATTTTTGTATGTCTAAAATATTTCAATGGTTTTCATTTAGCACTCTTTCTACTTGAATTTTGACAAACATTAGTTTCGAAAGAGTTTATGAATAAACATCTACTATAGAGCTCTGCTGCTTTTTTGACAAAGTAATCAAAAGGAATTAATAGATGGTGAATTTCTTTTTGGTGTACTTTTATTTTAGTACATTAAGAGGAATGAATTGACTCAATCTGAAACTTGTAATTTTGAAGAATGGTTGCAAAACTAATAGGCGAAGGAAATTTCAACAAGATATAAATAGATGAAAGTTACATTAAAGCAAATTAAAAGGCAAGTTAATATGCTGAAATTTAAAGTGATCAGGATATATACTGTCTAAATTGAATTTATAATGGCTGAACTACTATTGGTGAATTTTTTTTTGTCTACTATTTGCTTTTAACCTATAATGCCTTAAAACTACTATCCAAAATGATTTTATCCAATAATACTGCCATTAGTTTTCATATATTTATAAATCCCTAAAAATAGCAGACTGAGCAGACTACCACGCTAAAAAAAAATAAAATTACAATGTAGTCTTCTAATCTTCTTTTATATAGATAGCAACTAGCACTAAAAAATAAAGTAAACACAAAACTAAATCGCTTATAAACTCTTTCTAATCGATGGACAATTAAAAGTACTAATGATAAGATTAGGGTTTGGTGAAGACCAACTTTATAATTAGGTCTTAGGATACATGCCTTGGTTTAAGCCATCAAGTTCTTCGGAATGGCCCAATATAATTTATAGCCGTTTGAATTGTCATTCATAGTGAATCGTAGCTTTCTAGCACATTCAGATCTGTATCTCATGCATGTCAATCAGTTTATTGGTTGTTTTTCCTTCTCAAGGATAGCATGCTTTCTCTGTTTGAAGCTTCGGGTTTCAACACCTACAATTTTCAAGGACAAAATGAAAGAATTAGTTTTAATATCATTAAAAGCAGCTAGCGATATTGAAATGAAATAAAAAGTTGACGGTTAAGAAATTAAGAGCTTAATTAGATATGCTCATCGGACAAGACATACAAAGAAAGAAGGGTCGGGAAATGGCTGTTGAATATGTGGTATGTATAGACTTAGTATACATGACACCCTATATCAATGTAAGTTTAGGTAAGTATCAAGATACATATATATTGAAATGAGATAATATAATATATTTATAC
Source organism: Pterocarpus santalinus (assembly GCA_031439595.1). Taxonomy (NCBI): domain Eukaryota; kingdom Viridiplantae; phylum Streptophyta; class Magnoliopsida; order Fabales; family Fabaceae; genus Pterocarpus; species Pterocarpus santalinus. Next base: position 70,925,102 of record CM062532.1, read on the forward strand.
GAGAAAATGTTTTATTTTAGTGTCCCAATCCCAAAATCATGTAGAAATACTAGAACTGAACAAAGAAAGAGGGGAATAACACATTATCGTATAGCTTTATGGAAATGTTATTGATGATCGACACTGTTGATTACCCAAAAAAAAAAAAGGTAATAAAAGCTTTATTGAATTCCCTCTAGTATAAAAATCTGTTTTCGCGGTTTAAAAGTTACTACTATATTACAATTGAGTGGATTAATGGAGAGGATATATTTTCGTTTTTGGATATTTGAAGCTTTTTTTTTCTTTTCTTAACGTTATTTGAAGCTTCTTTTACACTTTATGAGATTAATATTTTGATACGTCCCTCTTTAGAAGTACTTTTATGCCAAGTTAAATTTTTAACATTTATTATAAAAGTCTTTCTCAACTATTACGTTCCAACTTAATTATTACATAAACTATTTCTTTGAATTTAGAGATAGCAAAGTTAGGTAACCCGCCGTGATTTACATAAGTTAACTACAAATTATCTTAAAATAAGGCTTGATAGATTGACCCATTTTAAACAACGAATTAAAGTTGTAAATCCACTGTATCTTATGACGAGTTGGTGGATCAACCAATCTAAAGATAAATATATTTGACACATTACGAAGATCAATCCACAAATTAACCTATTAACTGCCTAATTTAACTTTAAAATAAACAGAAGATAATGGGTTAACCTGTCAATAAAAAAATTTTAAACATAAAGTAAATTAACTAGACAAATCAATCTCTTTGTTTTGCCAAAATATGGAAATTATATCAAAAAACGAGTTAGAAAATACAATTCAAGGTGGCCAATGTATATTTTTTAGGGGTTAATTGATTGAAGTATAGGGTTTAACTCATCTTCCCATCTCTATTTAAATTACTGGTGGAAAGTTTTAGACAACTCATAGGTGTTACAAAAATTTTTCATTAAATATTGTCAATTGTCATGCGTTTGCTAGAAATTAAAGATTTGTACATTGTTTCTAATTTCTTGCAAGATTCGTTGGCCAAATGATCAGGAGTCAAATACTCTGTCTGATTTTAGTGTCTTATTCTCTATCTCTTGATAAAAACCTGAAATATGTAAAATATGTAATGGGTAATTTTTGAAAAAGTTGTTTTGAGAAGAAATATGGATGGTTTCATCTTTACTTAATTTGGTAAATTTTTGTTGAGAAAACAGAGAAAGAAATAATAAAATAATTGAAGATTTAAATTCAAATTATCAATTGAAACTAATTTATAATAATCGAGGGATTGTAATTTGAACATGGAAAGACCATTTATAAATGAAGCGTTGACACATTTGATCCTAGGTAGATGCAGAGGTGTCGTTAAAGTTAATAGTCTAGCTCCCCACTTTTCCATGTTTTCTTACCACTAGTAAATCACAAAACAATAAATGCTATTGAGAAATATTTTTTTGGCACATAGCTTTTAAACACCTTAATTAATATGTGATGATTGGTTTATTATAAGTCTAAATTTAAGTTATATATATATATGTTAACGTAATATTAGGTAAAATCAATGTACTTTATTATTAAAGGTAATATATCAATTGAATATTAATATAATAAAAATTGACATTTGTTTAAATTGAAATTATTATATATTAATTTTGGGTGTTTAAAAACTATGCAAAAATAATGAAACTATAAAACATAAATAACTTTTGTATATCACTAGTACATCACTATTAAACATCTTAAATATTATACAAATGAACTGAAAAAAGAAATTAAAGATTTGAAAGAAAAAGTTGCCGGTATCTTCTTTTTTCTATAATATTCTACATTAATATTCAATATATATATTCAAATAATATATCTCCAAAGTGAAACGTGTTTAAATCAACTTACATTAAGTTCAAAAAAACTAATAATTAAAAACTTCTTGAGAAAACTTTTGAAAAAGGACATTATATCTCATCGTGTTTAAATTTAGACATTGAAAATTTTCCATGTCAGCAATCTTTTGTACAGCTAACTTGTATGCTGGTAAAAAAACAATATAAAGACGAAATGAATGCCCTCGCCACCAACAAATCAAAATCTGTCCTCGCCACCAACAAATCAAAATCTATGTTTTAAAAATAAAAAAGAAAAAGAAAAAGAAAAAGAAAATGGGGGCTTGGTGATGTATATATGGATGAAGAAAGTGCAATATCACTGTTACGCTGTTGATAATTTTGGACGTTGTATAAGGGGCAGCGCAGCTTTCCTTTCCTTTTTATTTAATTTTTATTACACAGAACACGCTCATCTCCAACCCAGATATCCATCACCGAGCTGGCTTACACCCTGAATCCTCCACACGCCGTAGTTCAGCAACAACTGGTTTGCACTTTCCATCTCACAAGTAACTCCTCCTCCTAACTGTCATCAGATTTTCCCCTCGAATCCCCCAGCCCCATAAATGGCTTCCCTCAACTGCCAACTACCTCAACTGTCAACTGCCATCGAAGAAAATCCCTTCACTGATCAAACAAGAACAAAATCATCACTACCACCATGCGTTCCAGCAACACGAACAGCTCTGCAGCAAGCAGCAGCAGGAGCAAGAAAGCCTCTGCCGCTGCTGCTGCTGCTGCCGCAGCAACAACTGGTCGCCACCCCTTGTACCGAGGAGTGAGGCGCAGAAGCAGTGGCAAGTGGGTTTCCGAAATTAGGGAACCCAAGAAGCCTAACAGGATTTGGCTGGGGACATTCCTTACACCGGAAATGGCCGCTATTGCTTATGATGTGGCTGCTCTTGCTCTCAAGGGTAAGGATGCTGAGCTTAATTTCCCTAACTCGGCTCCCTCTTTGCCCGTTCCTGCGTCTTCCTCTGCCCGCGACATTCAGGTGGCTGCAGCTAGTGCTGCAGCTGCTGTTGGGGCAGCGAAAGACGCTCTGGAGGGAAGCCGGGCAGGGAATGTTTCGGTGGCGCAAGAGGTGCTGGGAGAGGAGATGAATAATAATAATGAGTTTGTGGATGAGGATTTGATCTTCGATATGCCCAATGTTCTGGTCAATATGGCTGAGGGAATGCTGCTTAGCCCTCCTCGTTTTGACATTGGTGACGAGTATGGTGCCCCGGAATACATGGGTGAAGACCCAAACCTGTGGAGTTTCTCTTATTATCCATGAGACAGTTCAATATTAAACTTAAGATATATATATATAATGCTTGGCTAAAAGGCTCTAAGGAAATATATAAGTTAAATAAAATGAAATAAGGAAAGGTAACCTGTAATAAATTATGGGAGCACTGATCACATCAATAAGGCTTTGCTTAGATATGAGGAAATATAATGTGTATGGAAGTGTGCCTTTCTCTCCTCTTAGTTCTTTTATCCCTTATGTACAGTACCTCTTTGTCGAGGTTTGCTGCTCTTGCTGCACCTGTTTATATTGTCATGTAATGTGTTGAATAATGTTTTGGGCAGTTAATGTATAATCTGATCTGCTTTTAGATTCCCGCTCAATGTTCCTTATCGAATTAATAATCTTCGAAATCCCAGAATCTTGGTAGCAAATGCTGCTTATAACAGCATAACTGAGTTACCTTAAAGTCCTTAACTTGGCCACACACCTGCCACCCGGCCATTTTAGGTTTATTTACAAAACATAGTTGAACTCGAAGATCTGCTTCTCTTGGAGATTTATTCTTTAATTTTACAGTCAAATTCTTGGTAGCTTTGATTTACCCATCCCTTCTGTGATCATATAATATAACACATTTACACAGCTAAGCCTAACATAAGGTGAGAAACTAGCTAGTTTCAACTCATTCTGCGGACCACGATGTAATCTCTGATGTTGAAAGAGAAAGATTCGTGTGTTCAAAGTGTTGGTTCTACAGCATATAAAACGAGTAGAGAAACCACCGCGGTTTAGTAAGGAAAAGAAGATAAGTGGTGGGAAGTCTTAGTCAACCAGAATTGATTATTATTTTGCGGAATTAATGAGTGCTGGTATCCTAATCATGTTCCAACTCAAGATTACAAGAATGTGGCGTCAACAAACATCTTGGGGGCTCTAGATATAGAGGATTATAGACGGAGCTCAAGCATGTGGTCCACCATACCCTTTGTTGACGTGTCATTCTCAGAGTTGGAATTTCGAACGAGGCATTCCAACAGTGGAAAACAGACACCATTGAACATATATATAGACGCTGACACTTTACCTTCCTTGATAGCTGCTGGTCTCCCATTTCATGCATGAGTGTTAGAATGGCATACGTATACATATAATGTTTGACCATATGCTTGCGCATGTCTTTCAAGCACACCAGATAAAGGTATAGTAGTTTCAAAAGAAACACGCAGCTGGTCTTGCAAAATGCAAAAGTTTGTTACAAGCTACTGTATGATGATTTAAACATATAAGCTCCTGTAGAAACTCTAAAAGCATCTTTCTAAGGCTCTGTTACATCGCCCTATACATATTTTTCTAATTTCTCTTAACACATAAAACTGGAATATTAAATCGGACATCTATAATGACTCGTACATGTCAACAACGTGCTCGGAGGGTACTGCGATAAAAGGTAATTAAAAAATTGAAAAATATTTTAATGGAGTCACCATTAATTTTTTATTAAGGAAAAAAATTGAAAAAACTTTTTAATTTTGCAAAATTATCATTTTAAAAGAGATTGAATTTGATAATTCAATTATGCCTATAAGGAATAGTGGAAATTTAATTTCACTCCACCCTCAATACATCCATCTCAAAATGACTACTTTAGAGCTTATTATTCAAATTAATTAATAACTATAATAATATTTATTTTTTCCTTTAAAAATCATAACAATTATTTACAAAGAAAAAGAAAAATAAAATTATAATAACTACTTACTGAAGAAAAAAAAAAGTAAAATTAATGTTACAATTATTTATAAAAAGAAAATGAAATTCAAAGAAAATTTAATTTTTGGCTTGACGAGAGTTGCCCGCTCCTACATATTCTCAGATGCAATGAGGAACTCAAAGCCATCATCGTCATGTAAAGAATAATTATGTGTTGGGTTGATTTTATTTACAAAAGAAGATTTTTTGAAAAGAAAAGAAAAGAAAAAACTAACATACTCTTCCATAGGATTAAGGATAACATGAGCTATATAATTAATCCTTACAAATCTTATAATCTTAAGGATGGTTAAACTATATATCAATGTTATAAGTTTATTGCGTGGATTTAAAAATAATTTTTTGACCATTTAAAAAAAAAAAAAAAATTTTTAGCTAAAGATAATGTGATATTTCAAAATTTAAAAGTATTCAACTAAATAAAAAATATGTCAAATAAAAAAAAAAGGCAAACACCAAAAAATATAAACTTGAATAAAAATGCCAAAAAAAAAAAAGAAACACGAAATGAGAAAAAAAAATATGTTAGAAAAGAAAATAAAAACAAAAGGCAAAAAATAAAAACACACAACACTCATACAGGAAGAAGAGGAGGCTTGAGGCATTAACGATAGTGATGATAGTAAAGCACTCTGGCGGAGGCTGAGCAGGAGTGGTGGCTGTGTTGCTTCACAATAGCGCGGCAATGGTGATGGGCGTAGAGAAGAAGATTGGTTGCGGTTTGGCTTCACTATGGGATTGGAATGAGAATGTGATTGATTTTATGGAAGATTTTGGTATTAGGAATGGTGTGATGGTGATGGAATTTGAAGGCTTGATGAGAGAATAGGAATGAAAAATAGTGAAATTGGTCAGTGAAAGTTCCCCTCTTTGCTGAGTGAGTTGCTTTTGTAGAGAGTAGAATAAGAGAGATCTTTAGGAAAGTTTGCCAATAACTAGATAAGATAAGTTGAGTTTGTTGAGAAGAAATTTGACAAGTAGTTGAAAATTAAGACTAGAAAGCTTAGATGGAGAGAAAATTTAAAAATTCGAGATAGGATTGGTTAGTGATCTAGAAGAATAGAGATAAAATTTGAAAAGTGGTTATGGAGATGGAGAGATAGAGTGGAATTGAAAATTAGTTTTGGATAAAATGATTAGGAGACAAAATTTGTTGAAATTCTAGAAAGATGGAGAAATTGAAAAGTTGATTTTTTTTTAAATCTTTTGTATTTTTTTGATAATTAATAGATAATAATGAAAAATTTCGGATAAAATATGGTATTCACAGTTGCCCCTTTTTATTTTTACTTACTAAAAAATACAAAACAGCAAGATTTGATATTTTTGTGGTAAAGAACTAGTAAAAATAAGAACACATATTTTGTTTGAATGATGAAAATAGATGCCTTATGAAATTAAAATTGAAAACGCAGTGTCACGAAATTGAAATTGAAAATGAAGCCTTACAAAATTGAAATTAAAAATTTAGCCATACAAAAATGAAATTAAAATTGAAATTGGAATTGAAAATGCAATCTTACAAAATTGAAATTGAAAATTTAGCCTTACATTGAACTTGAAATTGAAAATGCATTCTTGCGATATTGAAATTGAAATAAAAAATGCAACCTTGTAAAAATAAAATTGAAATTGAAATTGAAAGTGCATCCTTGCAAAATTGAAAATGAAAATGCAACCATGCGAAAGTGAAATTAAAATTGAAAATGAAAATGCAACCATGCGAAAGTGAAATTAAAATTGAAAATGCAGCCTTGCAAAATTGAAATTGGAATTGAAAATGCAATCTTATAAAATTGAAATTGGAATTAAAAGTGCAGCCTTACAAAATTGAAATCAAAAATACAGTCATGTGAAATTGAAATTGAAAATGTATCCTTACGAAATTGAAACTAAAATTGGAATTGGAATTAAAAATGCAGTCTTACAGAATTGAAATTGTGAATTGAAATTGGAATTGAAAATGCAGCCTTCCAAAATTGAAAATGAAAATGAAAATGAAAATGCAGTCTTAAAAAATTAAAATTGAATTTAAAAATGCAGCCTTGAAAAATGGGAATTGAAATTGAAGATATAGCCTTACGAAATTAAAATTGAATTTGAAAATTTAGCTTTGCAAACTTGAAATTGAAATTAAAATTGAAAATATAACTTTGTGTAATTGAAATTGAAATTAAAAATGCTTAATGGTGATGATGCAAAACGTGAACAACTATTGAGGACTAAAAAAAAATTGCCCCAATTTAAGGTATCCAAACATTGCTTTTGTGGGAAAAATGAATTATATGAAAAGTGAATGATATGATGATGATGATGATATGACGAATGGGTTACTGATAATGACATGTGCATTGACTTAGAAAATTTGATGATGCAAAAGATTAATGATGCGACAGTGAAAAAGAAAAAAAATGCTCCAATTTGCAGTTCCCAAATATCACTCACTTGAAAAAATCTTTGTCAAATCCAAATAAGTTATTCTATTTGAAGAGCCATTGCATTTAACCTATCTAGTGAATTGCTTGTTTCATGAATCTCTGACTTAACTCCACTTTGGCTTCTAATTAATGGCCTTACATGTTCAAGAGCCATTACATTTAACTGCTTGTTTGGGAATCTCTAACTTGACTTCACTTTGACTTCTGATTTGTGATCTTGCATTTTGAGGAGATGTTTCATTTGACTTCTCTTATGAATTGCTTGTCTCATGACTATCTAATTTGACCTATTTTGGCATTTAACTCATGGCCTTGCATCTTGAAGAGCGGTTACATTTGCCTTCTTTTATGAACTATTTGCCTCATGCCTTTCTGACTTGACCTCCATGCCCAACTAAGTCTTGGTCTTTGTCATGCCTTTGATTTATCTTTCCTTTTGATTTTGCTCTAACTTTTTCCTAGACTGCCATTTTTAATTTTTGATCTAGTGAGCCTTTTTCTTTCTTTCTGCTCTTTTCTTTTTTAGCTCTAACTTTTGCTTAAATCACCCTTTCGAGTTTTCAATCTAGTGATCTTTTTTTTTTTTTTTTTGCTTTAACTTTGCCTAGATTGCCTTTTTAGGTTTTCAATCTAGTGAGCTTTCTTTTTTTTTTTTTGGCCTATTGCAATGTGGATTTTGAATCTTATCTTGACTTGTTGTAACTAAGCCTTGTTGAATAGCTCATTTGCTTTATTTGAATAATGTCTTGATTATGTATGATTTGAGAAAGGACAAATGAACTAAGCAAAATGTTGCTTTTGATAATAAAGGAGAGAGAGAAAAGAGAGTGAAGAATGAGGAGTAAGAGGGAAAGTAAAGCAACAAGACAAATTTATTACACTTGAAACTGGACAGTATTTATAGACATGGATAAGTATGAGAAAATAAATAAGGCAAAAAGGGTTGGAAAGACTTACAATGTAAATTTCTTATGATTAACCCATTTCATTGATTCTTTAGTCATATAAGACCTGAACTCATGACCAAAACAATAATCTGTTACTATGCGAAAAATCAATCTGCCTTTGAATATTGACTCCTTATCTTCTGTGAAATGGTTTTTCATTGATCCTTTGCCATTAATCAAATTGCCCTAGTTTAGTATTCTTCTGGAGTCTTTTTGCTTGACTTCGTAAGTGATACACCTTTGCCTAGATTGCCCTTTCGGGTTTGCAGTCTAACGAGCATTTCTCTCTTTCTCTCTCTCTAAACTCTAATTTTTGGTTAGATCATCTTGTTGAGTTTTTAGTCTAGAGAGTGTTTTTATTTTTCATTTTTTGGGCATTAACTTTTTCCTAGATCTTCTTTTTAAGTTTTTGATCTAGCGAGCCTTTCTCTTTCTTTTTGGATTTTTGTTTGACATACCTTTTTACTACATTTGAATTGGACTAGTGTACTAAGTTCTCAGTGCCCTTTTTCCTTGTTGTCTTCTTGATTTGACAAGATCTTTTCCAAAACTGAGTCATCTAGCCAAAATATCTAAGGTTAAACACTCTTGTTAAATGCTCTTGCCAACCTCTTTTAGTATGATTGCCTATGGCAGATTGATGCTAATCGCTTCTTCTCGATCATGTTCAACTCTATGGTATTGTTGCCTTCATACGAACAAATACTAAATTGCCCCAGTTAATTATAAAATTGGAGTGCATAGGGTGACATTTCACTCTCAAATGATCAGCTACTCGCAATGTTTCCGACTAAGCTCAACATGTAAGCAAATTGCCTGCATAGCTTGGAACTTTCATCATCTTCATGATTATCCATATCCATTGTAACACAAGAATCAAATAATAGGTTTCTTATGATTATCCACATCAGACAAGGATCCCAAAAGAAAGGAATGACTTTGTAAAGGTGCAGAAGAAAGAGCCTACAAACAAGATATAAATGATAATGTGTTGATTTGAAAAAAGAAACTATGCATAATCATTTTATTATTTCAGTGGATCTTAAACACAAGTAAAGGTAGTAAAACCCTATTATTCACTACTTATGATACAATAAGTCAAATCAAGATTCACATCCCTAATTATCTAACATCTCTTCATTGCAATGAAAAAACCTCTTCACATCTTTCAAAGCTTGGCTGGTCTTATCAAGATTGAATGTTGTAGTTTTTTTAAAGTTTAAGAATAGCTTCCAAATATATAGATTCATCTCTTCAATGGTTCCTTAGGCCATATCCTTACTTTCTAGTTCTTTTTCTTTAACCTCAACTTTTCTTTTTCCTTTTATTTCTTTTCCGCCTTTCTTTTCCTTCCTTTTTTTTTTTTTAAGTTTGCTCATGACTCTCAAACATAGCTGCTTGGATCAAAAAAAGTTTTTCTTGGATGAGAGATATTTAGAGACAAATGGTGCATCATCTTTTTGAGGTTATTTTTCATAATGCATATTAGAAATGGGAGAGGTATGATATACATAATGTTGTGGAAATGATATGGAAAGGATAAAAAGGAAAAAAATATACATGTTAGATGAGTTCTTCCTAAATGTTTATTGATGCATGCACGTTATAATGTCGCTCTGTTAGGGAGGGGGACTAAAAATGCATATGATAATGTTTAAATGCATGAATGATGTGGGATGGATAGAGAAAAGAAATAAGTACACATTAGATGAACTCTTCTCTAAATGCTTGTTGATGTGTTCTATTATGTGAAAATAATAATAATAATGCATGACATGAATGTTTAGAAATAGAGAAGAAAAATGCACATTTGAGAAATCTTTTTTTTTTTTTTTTGCATGCTATGATATGTGATGAGGGAAAAAATGCATATTATATGGAGCCGCTCTTTTTCTTTTTTTGAAAAAAAAAGTTTATTCATATGTGTTATGAGTGTGATAAAAATGCATGTTGCAACTTAATGAATATATGGAAGAGATAGAGGAGAAAGGAAGAAAAAATGCATGTTTGAAGAGTTTTTTTTCATTTATTTATGTGTTATGAATTTATGAAAAGGATAAAGGGAAAAAAAAGAAAGATGCAATGTTATGAATGAGTTTTTTTTTCTTGCTTTTCTATGCATGTCATGAATATATGGAAGGGATGGAGGGAAAAAAGAAAATTCATGTTCAATTTTATTTTATTTTTTTTGGGTTTATTTATGTATGCTACCATGTGTAAGAAAGAAGTAAATGTTATGCATCTTGCAATGAATGATGTGGAAAAGGGAAACTCATGAGAGTTAAAAATAGAACTTGCATGACAATTTAGATGCATGATTTGAAATTCATATTACAATATAAGAAGATGGAATACTATGCTCCTTTGTGACCTAGTAAGGTGGGACCTAATAGTTGGGAATTTCTAATGTCAATACTCTATTCTGGATCGTTACTAAACTCAATCTATTACTGCATGATTTTGGGATGAATCTAAACTCTCTAAAAGTCAAGGTCCCCAGTTTGCCCTTATCCAAAAGATAAGGACTTAGTTTTATGAGCATGGCACAAGGACACATAAGTCATAATATAGTAACTCACAATTCTAGTAATAATTTGAGCGGAAGAATCAATGACTATCAAGGAAGTTTAAGCCTCACAATAACTTCAGTAAAGCCCTTTTAGCCCTATGAGTTTCAAAGACTCAGGTGGAGAGCCCAAATGATGTATGAGGTAAGTGAAAGTAAAGTGTGGGTGAGGAGCATAAAAATCTCAAAGCCCCAAAGATTATGTAATAAAGCGCCAAACAATATATACAATAAAATATAATATAATATAAAATGTCGACTATCATAAGGTTTGAGATGTATAAAAAAAAAAAAAATTCTACTACCCTAAGGCTTGAATGACAGATAATTTCAATTAAAATATAAACAATTATTCGTAAACTATTTATACAATTAATTTACAAAATTGTTTACAATGCTAATTACTTACAAACAAAAACAAAAACACAAAAACAAAAGAAAAAATGAAAAGCAGAAAGATGAGAAAAATAAATATTATTCTAGTTATATTATTTGCATAACTTACTTAATAGACTTAACTCTTTAACTATCCCTAGGGAAATCACCAAACTGTCACAACGTGCTAGATGGGCATTACGACGAAAGGCAAGTAAATCATTGAAAAATATTTTAATGGAGTCACCATCAAATTTTTATTTAAGAAAAAAATTGGAAAACCTTTTAATTTTACAAAATTGGTATTTTTGAAAAGAGATTGGATTCAGGAATTTAATTATACCTAAGAGTGGAAACTTAATTTCACTAAACCTCCAATAAATTTGTCTCAAGATAGTTACCTTTGAGCTTGTTTTGCAAATTAATTAATAACAATAATAATATTTATTTTTTCCATTAAAAATCACAACAATTATTTACAAAAGAAAAGAAAAGCAAAATTATAATAATTATTTACTGAAGAAAAAAAGAAAAATTAATGTTATAATTATTTACAAAAAGAAAGTAAAATTTAAAGAAAACTTAATTTTTAGCCTAACAAGAGTTACTCGCTCCTATGTATCATTTGGTGCAATGAAGAATTAAAAGCCATCATTGTTTGCGTAGAAAATAATTGTATATTGGGTTGATTTTATTTACTAAAAAAGATTTTTTTAAAAGAAAGGAAAAAAATTAATCAACTCTTGCATAGGATTCAAGATAGTATGAACTATACAATTAATCCTTACAAATCTTACAACCCTTGAGAATGATTAAACAATCAGTCAAGTATCACTTTAGTCCGTAAAGTTGTGTGCGTGCATCACTTTAGTCCCTGACATTTTGAAATTAACTTTTTAGTCCCTGAAGTTGCATTCCATCGGTTATTTTAGTCTTGATTAGTCAACCGTTAGTCAACTGTTACAGTTTTGCTGATATGTCACGTTAAGTGACATGTTAGCATGCCACATGCTATGCCATGTGGCATAAACATCTGATGTAGCATACCACGTGGCATGCTGATGTGTTATCAATTTAAATTGGTTCAAATTAATCCCTGAAATTTCTAAATGTGTTATATTAATCCCTGAAATTTTTTAAATGTATCAAAATAGTCCAAAATTTAAAAATTTCTCCTCTTCTCCTTCATAAGGTTTAAATCTTTAATCTTCCTTAAATCCACTAATTTTTTTCCCATTTTCATACCATATCTAGACGAGATCCTCCCAATATAGAATAATATGAAGAGAATATATAGAAATGAAATAATAAAATATAATAAATAATTTTAATGTAGCTCATCCTAATTCAAGATCCAAGAATGTTTCTAGACTTAACGAATACTTATAGGTGTACTTATGTAAAAAAATATAAATTTAACATGTTTTATAAAAAATTAAATAAATAAAATATTAATTTTTCAATAAAAATTAATAAAGAGTATATTATAAAGGCAAAAGTAATAGAGCACTAAATTTTTTTTTAATATTTAAAATATTGAACATGTAGAGTTATTGTCTATATATGGACTAATTAGCTATCATTCACTTACCAAGAGTTGATTCACTTGATTGATCTTTTACTCATACTTTATTATAAGTTAAGTTTAATTTGTTATTATATTATTAATTAGTTATTTGTAAGTACTTATATAGATAGGCACTTAATGAATTTGAACATATTCTTTCCGGCAAAATTAGGTTAAGCTTTTTTGTTTTAACCTTAAATTATAGTTTTTTTAATTTAAAAAAAAAAGAAAAAGAAAAAAAGTTGATTTCGGTTTTGACTAGGCCATATTGATGGAGCTTTAATGACAAATGTATCAATTAAGTGCATGTTTGAAAATAGTTGTTCCAAAATAAACAATCGTTCTTTAAAATTGTAGTTTTAGAAAAAAAAATTGATGCATCGATTGCATTGAAGTTTTAAATTATGATCTCATCTAATTACCAAATCATTCATCATTTTCGAGTTTTAGAAAACTTTTAATTATAAATTATTTTGAATTTTAAATTAGTTAATCATAAACTTTAAATCTTAAATTAAATGGGACCAAATAAATATTTAGAATGTTAATCAAATCTATTTAAATGTTAAGTTTGAATTTAATAATTATTAATAATTTTGTAATTTACCAAACTTAATCTATTTAAATTTACTTGTCACTTTAATGAGATGCACAACCTTTTATGTGGAGAGAATCTAGTCTAGGTAGGGTGTGAAAATTGAAAAGAAATTAGTTAGTTTAAGGATGATTAAAGATTTAGAGCTTTCGAAGGAGAAGAGGAGAAATTTAAGAGTTTTGTACTTTTTTAACATATTTTAAAAATTTGAGGGACTAATTTGACACATTTAGAAATTTCAGGGACTAATTTAATATATTTTGAAAATTTTATGGACTAATTTGAACTAATTTAAATTGATGACACGTCAGCATGCCACATCATATGTTTATGCCATGTGGCATGTGGCTTGCTGACATGTCACTTAACGTGAAACATCAATAAAATCGTAACAGTTAACTAACGGTTGACTAACCAGGGACTAAAGTGACTGATGGAATGCAACTTTAGGGACTAAAAAGTTAATTTCAAAATTTCAGGGATTAAAGTGACGCACACACACAATTTCAGGGACTAAAGTGGTACTTAACTCATTAAATCATACATCAATGCCATAAGTTTGTTACGTAGATTTTAAAAAATTATTTTGACCATTTTTTTAAAAAAGAAAATTTTAAAATTTTTAGTTGAAGATAACGTAATATTTCAAAATTTAAAAGAATTCAACTAATTAAAAAACATATCAAGTAAGAAAAAAGGCAAAAAAAAAAAAAACTTAAGTAAAAATGCCAAAAAAGAAAAAGAAACATCAAATGAGGGGGAAAAAAAAGCTTACAATAGAAAAGAAAAGGTTTAATATAAAAAAAGATACTGGTATAAGTTTTTTCTAAAAGAAAATAAAAGTAAAATAGAAGGCTTGAGACATTAATGATAGCGATGATAGTGGAGTGCTCTGTGCTGCTTAACAATAGTGCAACAATGGTAATGGATGGAAAGATGAAAATGAATTATGATTTGGCTCAACTATGGAATTGGAATTGGAATTGGAATGAGAATGTGATTGATTTTGTGGAAAATGTTGGTATTAGGAATGGTGAGATGATGATGAGATTCAAAACTAGATGAGAAAATATGAATGAAAAACAGTAAAAGTGGTTAGTAAAAGTTTCCCTCTTTGCTAAGTGAGTTGTTTTTATATAGAGTATAATGAGAGAGATTTTTGGGAAAATTTGCTAATATATAGATAAGTTTGTTGAGGAGGAATTTAAAAAGTAGTTGAAGATCAAGACTCCAGAAAGCTTAGATGGAAGGAAAATTTAAAAACTTGAAATAGGATTGGTAAGTGATCTAAAAGGATAAAGATAAAATTTGAAAAACAATCATAGAGATAGAGAGATAGAGTGGGATTGAAAATCAGTTATGGATAAAGAGATTATGAGACAAAATTTGTTGAAAATCTAGAAGGATAGAAGAATTGAAATTTTGAATTTTGAATTTTTATTTTTTTGGTAATTAATATATAATGATAAAAAATTCTGGGCAAAATATGGTGTCCCCAATATATTTTTTAAACATAAAATTATTATAATAAGGTCATACACTATTATATCACACACTTATTAGATTGTAGGTGTTTCATTTTATATCTCTATTCAAATTAAGAGGACTCATACCATAGTGGAACACATTTTCTAATTAAGTCCAAGTTCATTGATCTCATGATGCCCAAGTCTTTAATACATCATTTCATGTGGTGCGTTTTGCTGTGCACCTCATTATATATGGTGCACTATGCACCAATGAGGTGGTAGTGCCATATTTAACTGGAGCATGCATACATCACACAACAGTGAAGCACTACAGACACCCACCCCTTCTTCTATCTCTAGCTCTACAGCAGCATGCTAGCCATGGCGACGATGGGAGAGGACCAGTTGCGACAGCCGCAACACACCTTCTAGTGAGCGACAACTTCCTCTTACTCCGCGGCGGCCAGTAGCAAACCAAAGACAACCCAAATGGCACGGTGAAAGGTGCAATAGCGATGGTCAACAACTTCCTTTTGATCTCTTCTGGCGGTGGCCAGGGGAAGTCGACGAAGAGCCACCACCAACAACAGCAATGGAGCCCAGTGAAAGGAGGTGGCAATGAAAGGAAGAAGAAGCAAATAGAAAATGAAAAGAAGAAGGAACAAGGAGAAGAAGTAGAAGAAGAAGAAGAAGAAGAAGAAGGGGTGGCTATGGTGCATCATATATGATGGGTGTATGGTTAGTCTACCAATTTAGATGTAAGATAACTCAAGAGTGCTTGATGCACCATGATTAACACGGTGCATCAGGGACAACATACATTTTCATGATAACACGGCCTACTGAGAAATTTCTTAAGTTATCTGCATTCACCATATTTTGAAATGCAAAATACCAATATAAAAGTAGAAATTTGAGAATTTATAAGAAATATCATTAATGTTTCATTTTCATTATTGTGTAATTTTAAAAACTAAAAAACTACATATATGTTGCAATATTATGTGAACATTTGAATTTTTTTATTTTTCATGGCTTGAAGCGAAATGTTAAAAATTCAACAATTAACTTATTTTATTAAAGTAATCTTAGGAAATTAAATTCCTTTTCAAACTCGTATAATTTCTTACTCCTTCCATTCTATAATAATTGTTGTTCAAGATAAAGACATTAGAATTAAAAAAAATAATTTGATATTCTTATTTTTTAAGAAAATATAAAAGATTGAATATTTTTAACTTATTAAAGAGTTTACTAATTAAAAAAGAGTTTAATTATTATATACTAACAGTATAAAAGAGTTTTACATTGTTATTCAATCAAATATTTATATTTGTACAATTTTAAGGTTGAGTCAAACACTTTTACTGATATCACAATATATAATTAGATGCCTATATAAAATTCTTTTATCCTAAAAGTGCATACATATTAAATCCCTTAAAAAAATAAATAATTGTGATTAGCTAAGAAAGAAAGTGATAAGAGGATAAAAAAACTTACAATTAATAAAAATAAGAAAAAAATTGATATAAAATAATTTAATACTACATAAAAATTTAAAACGATAAAAAATATAAAATATATATTTAATTTATATATACTGTTAATGTAAACATATTTTACATAGATATCTAATCATATATTACTACATTAACAAAAATGTTTGACTTAACCACCGATTACTTTAAAAGTGTTCAAATTAGAAGCATGTGACTAGATAATAATATAAAAAAAGTACGTGTATTAAAATTAATCTCAATAAAATAACTTTTTTATAAAATGACAATTTTTTCACGGATTATGTGCGGAAGAAAATGCACGTTAATGGGCGCATTCAAGAGATGCGATAATTGGGTAGTAAGCAATTCTTTAAGCACCATTAAAAACTTAATTATCACCATTATTGAATGTTGTTAGTGTTGTGTGTGCTTTCCTGCTCATCGCTATAGATGACATGTCCCGTCATTTTGGTGTCCGGCTTAGATTCCCGCCGTTTTATAGAGACACTCTCGACTGGATTTTTACAACCATTTTACAACTTTCTCATCATTAGCCACTGAATTAGTGCTAAACTATTTGCTAGTACAATGAATTTCGTCCATTCTAATCGACGAATGCCAGTGCACAGGGCCCGGCACACCTTGTCGTGGCCCTTATATCTGATTTGGGCCAGTGGGCCCAATATTAGAATAATAATAATAATAATAATATAATGTCAAGTTTTCGGTAAATTTTACATTTAAAAAGTATTTCAAAATTATGTATTTAGATATTTAAAATTAACTATAAATATATTATTAGTTAAATGTAGAGTTTACAGTGAATTTGAGAATTAGTATATTATTATTTCTCTTAATTTTAACTTTACCCTCTATGATGAGAACAAAATAAATTCTTAACGTTAGCTTCACATGAAACATTAGAAGCACACCTATAAGACCTAAAAAAATTTAAATAAAACCTAACGTCACATCGACAAGAAAAATGGGTTCATCAATTCATCAGTTGAGAATGCATTTTTGTTCCTATATCCTACTAATTAAATAAATTAAATTAATGTCTCCCGAGCAAAAAGAAAAAATAAAATAAAATGTCCATTGAAATTGAAAGAACGTGTAAATAAATTCGTCTTTTCACATGTATCATGTAGTTTTGCATTCGTGGCTAAGATATTGCATCGTCAACGGTCTTTTTTCATGAATTTAGCAAGTTATATAATGCAAAAATAGGTTCTTTTATGATATTTATACTGTAATTTGAGAAATGATGGATAATTATATTAATCAGTGATCTGATGTTATTCTCAAATTCTATTAACTCGTGGGTGTATAGAAATCCTTCTTCTATCCTATTTGACAAGCACAATATTTCAAGAGCAATTTACTTTGCATCCTTACCTGTTTTAACTAATTCAATTCGGAGAAGTTAGTATTTTTCACAAGTACATTTTTATCCTATAATGAATTGAAGCCCCCCAACGCGTGATCAGACCAGATAAAATAATTCACTTCAAGTGTTATTGCAAATTACAATTCGATGATTACACATCTGAGTCAAACTGATAAAAGAAGTCATTGAAATTCATCTGTCAATTTCGTTGGCATCGTCGCTTGCAGTCTCTTGTACAACTACTGTTCGGACTCTGAATCGACCAAGCTTCCGAGCCAGAGATAGTAAGGGACCGGAACGACCACGAGTTCTGGTTGAATAAATCCTTTTCAGTCTAAGCACCCGTTTCTTTGATGATGTTGGATATGGTTCACAATAATCACAATTAAATTGGCTGGCCCCGCTCTGTTCAGGCAAGTACGGAACATTGGAGATCACACTGTACGATGTTGAAGTTGAAGTTGAAGCTGCGGGTTGATGAGGGAGTCTCATGTGTGACTCGATGGCTACTCTGCCATCACTTTGCATTGTCTGCATGTTCTCTGTTTGAAACTGGCGTTAAACCCGAACCCTGTTAGTTGATCGGTACCTTGGTTATGGAACTGAAATCAAGCAGAATGGAAGAATTGGTGCTGGTATACTATAGAGCCAATTAATGGAAATATTGAATGTTGAGTATCATGTGTGGGCTTGTAACGTTGGCCTGACACATATATATAGGATTGTTCCTTACTGTGTGGCGGCTTTGGACTGGTAGAGTTTTAACATTCAAATTAAAGATAACGAATGAATCAAACTCTTGACTAGTGGTTTTACACTGAAAATGCTCTTGACCTTGTTTATTATTAGTTGGAGTTGGTCTTAATTTAGGTCACAACTCGGTGAGGACCTTCAAAGTTGTAACATTTACAGTTTGACGCGTGCGGTTGTGTGACTAGTTTCCCAGATTTTGCGTGTAACATTCAGCAGTGAAGCAAGGACGGGTTTCAGCTAGGATACGTGCTTGACTATCTCTTGCTGCTTGCCGCATGACATATCTATATATATATATATATATATGTGGAAAATAATTTTTGAATCCATAAAAGATAGGAGTTATACTTTTCTCCTCTATGGAGGAAGAAATTTTTCTCTTCGTCAAGTGTCTAAACCTTTGATTGTAGATGGGAGAAGAGAGAAAATAAAAAGAAAAAAAAATCAAGAGTGGAAATTGATTTATAGAGTACAATGCTTATACTCTATTGAAGATAGAAGAATTTCTCAAAAACAATCATCGTATAATGTTATTATTGAAATATATGTATATCAAAATAAGATAGATATATTATATATTATTTTTTTTAAAATATATTATCAGTATAAAATTTTTTTATATAGACATCTAATTATAATTTGTCATATTAGTAAAATTCTTTGACATAACTACTCACTATTTAAATGATTATACAAATAGAAAGTTTTAATTAAATGACAGTATAAAAAAAATTTTATACTGTTAATTCACCTAAACTAAACTCTATGCTGTTAATTCACCAAAACTAAACTCTTATATATTTATATTTATATAAGAAAATATTGTATTTAGTGTTTTATTGTAGTGATGATATAATACTATTCGTTTCATTATTTATTTGGTTAACAAAGGCCTTTTACTGTTTTACAGCAACTATGAAGCGACATACAATATCATTTTTTTAGTACACATGTCATGCGCGCGTGGATTTGTTTTTCAGCGTAATTATGGTACTTTGAAAGAAATATATTTGCCGTTAATAAATTTTTATCTGACCCGTGAATTTGACATATGACACGTTATAGTTTGTTAAAAAACAGTTTAATTAACACACTTGTTAGGTTTTCTATTCGTAATTAATTCATTATGACTGGAATTTAATTATATGATTGTACTATTAATAGGTTAACTATGTAAATATTTTTTTTAATCGTCTACTAAGCCTTAAAAATTTGTCCTGGTTTTAAACTAAATGAATTTTGTCCTTAAAGTTATATTTATAAACTAATAATTGACTCTACAAAGCAAGAATTTATTTTTTCTTTTATATATTTTATTGCTTACAAATAATTTTGTATCCTCAATAAATTTAAGGGTGAAATCAAAATGCCTATAAATGATGTTTTCAAAACTCGCATCATTATGATTGTCAATGTCACTAATAGCAAAATCTCCCAGACATTTCAACAAAGATTTGCTTGGTACCTACCACCAATGACAAGTGCGGAGTGCCAAGGAAACACTCTAGATACAGTAAATTAAGCCACATAAGTCTTTCTCAACTCTGGCATCTCTGCATTGATCATTTCCGGACTCCACAATAAAAAGGGTCATCTTATTACCTTATCCCAAAGCATTGTCTTCCATGAACACTTCTCTCTGTCGGATCCCACTTACTTAATCTTCACAGTTCGTATAATTAATATATCATGTCAAGGAGTAGTCATGTGAGTAATGTGATTGGTATATTAAGAGTAAACATTTTTTATAGATACCATAGAACAAGGAAGAAACAAAATCTTGACATTATTTGTCATCATCAAATATTTTATTTCTTTTCTTTTTATGATATCTGTAAAAATATTTATTTTTAATATATAAATAATATTACTCTTCTTCAAATGTATAACAGCTTTGTTGTTGCTAAACAAATATCCTGACGAAAATACTAAGAGCAGTGTTGTTTAGCACAAAATTAATTTCATCAAAATGTTACGAACAGCTTATAACCATATACGGGCAGTTTCAAAAGATGAGGGCAGGAAAGAGAAAAATTCATTTCCTCCAAAATGCAAGTTATTAGAACTGTATCACATTTTTCTTGCACAATTTTACGAAGATTCTTCCGTATTATTTAACATTTCTCTAATACTAATGCCTGCTTGTTTGTTATTCTTTTACATAAAAAAGAAAAAAAGAAAAAAGAGGTTACTAATTATAAACTCAATAATCAATACATGTTTTTTTTTTTTTTCTGAAGTGGAATAATAATCAATACATGTTGAACACTAAAAAAATAATCAATGCTTATTGTAACAGTAAATAAAAATTAACAGCGTTGCTTACAAATAATTATTATAAATAAATGATAACGACCTTTGCTTGATTTTAAGTCAACCACCATTTACCATGCTCTCTTTTCTTTAATTAATACAACTATACAAGGAATATTTGTTTATTTATTTTTTCTGATCTCTGTGCTTGGCGTCGTTTTCTTTTTATTTATTTATTTTTGTTTTAAATTTCAACCAAGCTTGATAGTGGGCACCACACTCTGATTTCAAGTTACAATTTGGGCTATCGCTTTAAAGAAGTAATCCAAGCCCAATGTTTGCTCAGTGCCTCATGAGCAAGAAATGCGACCTCTAGCCCACAATAGGCCACTTAGAGCATCTCTAATGTTGGGACCATCTAAATCCCACTTCTGTCTCCATTACTTGTCATATCAATGCGTTATAAAAATTAAAAGTGTCTCTCATGTCTCTAATGGAAGGAATCAACTTTGATCCCACCTTTGATCCCACATAATTTTTAACCTTAAATAATAAAATTAATATATTCTAAAAAATATTTGTTATAAATATTTTATTACATAATTTTATTTTTTGAATGAGATAAAAATATAAAATTTAATTTTTTAAAATAATTTTTATTTCAAATTAATTTTTAATAAATTAAATTAAGGATAAACATATCATACATTTATTTCTTAAAAGTTAAAATCTAAAAAATTTAAACTATTTTTTTAGCTAAAATAAGTCTTCAATATGCTTAGAAAATATTACATAATTAATAACAATATTGCATAAATTTAAAAGGATTACATAATAGAAACATTACATAATTAAAATATGGGCTACAATATTGCGTAATTGAAATATACTAGCAGTTTTATTTAACGGGTTTTATAGAATTGCCAGATATGTTCCACCAAATCTGCTTGTAGTTATCGATATTTTTGTCTATCATGAAGTCGGATATTATTTTAGATATATCTCTCATACAGAACAAAAGTTTTCTCACCCAGCTCTGGTTGTGATATGCCATTCTCCACATCATCATAAGAGAGAAGTTGAGCAAAGTTTCTTGCATATATGTCTCTCTCATCCTCAACTATAATATTGTGTAATATAATACATGCTCTCATTATTTTGGCAAGCTTCTCTTTCTCCTAGAATCGTGCAGGGCCACGTATAATTGCAAACCGAGCCTATAGCACTCCAAATGTTCGCTCCACGTCCTTTCGTTGTCTTTCTTGATATTTTGCAAACAACTTTTGCTTATATCTCTGCGGTCGAGAGATTGTTTTAATGAATATTGCCCATTCAAGATATATACCATCTGTTAAATAGTATCTCATATTATAATTGGTACCATTCACAATCTAAATTACTTCTAGAGTTCGACCATCTAAAACTTCATCAAACACCGGTGAACGGTCTAACACGTTGATGTCATTGTTTGAACCAGCAACTCCAAAAAATGCATGCCATATCCAAAGGTCAAATGAAGCCACAATTTCAAGTACGATAGTTAGAACCCTACGGTAACCACCCATATACATACCTTTCCATGCTTTCGGACAATTTTTCCATTGCCAATGCATGCAATCGATGTTACCCATCATTCCAGGGAAGCCGCAATCCTCCGCCATTTGTAGTAAACGTTGTACATCATTTGAGTTTGGTTTTCACAAGTATTCGGTCTCGAATACCGATATCACATCTTCGACGAACTTCTCTAAGTACTCAACTGCCGTGCTTTCGCCTATCCACACATAATCATCAACGGCATCAGCTGATACTCCATATGCCAACATACGCATGGCAGCTATGCATTTTTGTAGTGGGGATAAGCCTTTCTTGCCTGTAGCATCGACTCTCTGCTGAAAATATAGATCAACATTTGATAAGGCTTTCACTATGCGAAAAAAGACATGCCTTCCCATTCGAAACCTTCGCCAAAATGTCTCAGCAGGGTACACTGGATTAGATGCAAAGTAGTCATTGAAAAGATGTTCGTGTCCTGCTTTGCGATCCCTATCTAAAGTCCTACGAGATCTGAGGGAAGAGTTTTGCCTGTACCTCTCGAGAATAAGTTGAAGTTGGCGCTCATCTGAATCATCAAACATAAAATCCTCAATCCATTTATCTAAAGACATGTTATCGGATTGGTCTGAATCATCGAGCAAAACACCATCAATCAAGTCATCAAAAGACTTGTTATCGGGTTGATTAGAGGTTCCAGCCATTTAGAGTAATGGATATTTTTGTTGTGGTTGTGAGTGACAAAGTGTTTTGAGAGGAAGTATGGAAGAGTGATACTCTATATTTATAAGCCTTTTTGCACAACGAATAGTTTGTCTAAATGGCTAGTTTTGCAACAGCTAGTTTTATAACAGCTAGTTTTGCAACGGCTAGTTTTTCTTTCATTTATTTTTGAAAAGTTAAAATCAAATATCCTTGCATAATTTTAAAAATTACGTATAACTAAAAGCATTACTAAACATTTTAAAACATTACTTGATTGACAACAACATTACATGATCGAAATATTTCATAATTAAAAACACTATCTAAAAGACATTAAAAATACTTTGCCATAATTTTCTCAACAAGCTTAGTGTGAAATGATCGTTGTGTTTCACTCATCATGGAGGTGTCAGCATAAAGTACTTGCATGTCTGTTTCTCTTTCCTTAACCTCTAGCTCCTTCACCTTTATTATCCTCTCCTTTTCCTTCTCCTCTAGCTCCTTTTCTTTGATCATCATCATCTTTCCTTAAACACCCTATCCTTTTCCTTGTCCGCTAACTCCATTTCCTTGACTTTCTTAAAATCTTCCATGAAACAAAGTTTCCTAGCTATAATGGATTTGAGTGCATTAATGTCTTCATCGAAAACTATGGATGCTTTTGATTTCCCCTTTCCCTTCCTTTTAGATGCTTTGGTGCCTTGTGGACGAATTGGAGACTCCACACCAACATCCTCATCTGTTGGCGCTTCTGGATTTGATGAGGATGAGTATGTTCTACAAGTACCGAGTTTTGTTCTTTTGGAACCTCCACTCTAAATTGATTGAGTTCTCCATTTTTATTCTTTTTGACGCTCATTCCAATGTCTTTGAAAAGTGCATTTCTTTTCATACCTAGTAAAATAGAGTTCGTGAGCTAACTTTATTATATCATCACTATTCGAACCACTTTGGTGTCTTCGATATGGTTGATTGTAACAACCACCAAATTGTTGAGCCCTCGTGTTGATCCTATGTCATCACTTCTTCATTACACCTACCCCTCTTTTGATCAAGCCACGATTGCTTTCCTCGCAACATGCATGAATTCGGCTTCAAAATGCGTCACCTTTTTGGTCAGTATCCATCAAAGGATCCATTGATATATTCAACCATGCACTTATTAGCAACTCATCCTCTTCCCATCATCACTAACTGTTGTCTTGTGCACGATCTTCAATTTACTCATCGTTGAGGTTGATAGCATCTAATCTATCGCAGTTAGAAAATTGTGAATATTGTGAACTTGAAGTGGAATTTATAAGCGTTTGATGAGATGGGTCAGATGACCCACCAACACCGGCTGATCCTGATCCCGATCCCCCAAATTGGGTTTGAAATAGTAATGAAAATAGAAATTGGAATGTTTGTGGATTTTGATTGTTTGGAAAAAAAAGAAGCTTAAAAGTTTGTAGGAATTTGAAGATTAGAAGGAATTTGAAAATTAGTATTTAGAAAGAAGTTTGGAATTTGGAAATTTGGATTTAAATTTGGATTTTGAGAATTTGAAGATTGTGAATTTTGGATATTTGGATTTTGAGGGAAGTTGGAATTTTGTAAGTAATTGAGAAACGAATTAAAATTAACTTGATTTAAATTCATTGTCTGTAGAAAAATAGAGGAATAGAATTTATGTGGAAAGAATTTAGAGAGTGTTGAAAAGGATGAAGAAGAGTTGTAAAAAAAAAGTGGGAAGAAGTTGATATTTATAGAGTAAAAATCAAAATAAAATAATATTTTGTATTATAACCGTTAATTATCATCAGTCAAAAATTGTTTCAGAAATTATAAAAAAAAAAAATCTGCCTCACTTGAGACGTCTCTGAACAAAGGGACATTCTTTTCTCTCTCTTGTCCCATGCCTTTCACTCCAATGTTGGGACAGGGACAACTCTGACAGCTGCAGGAAAGTGGGACGAGCAAATTTGCATGTTGGAGATGCTCTTATATTTATTAGGAATGTCAGACTAAATCTTAATTTTAGTCTTTTAAAAATATTTATAATATAAGCTAATTTTTAATTCATAAAAATATTATGTTAGTCCTTTACTGATAATAAAATAGTTTTAATTTCGTTATTTAATAGAAAAAAAAACTTATCATCATTTTATGAATCAATTTAAGTAATACATAATTCAATATTAGATGATCATGTTAATTTGTGAACATATATCTTGCGATGGCGTCCTTATTGGGAGTTTTGTGTTCGGATAAGGGTTTAAACTTTAAAAGAAAATTGAAGAATATAAAACGGCAAGCTAATGCAGACCAAACATTAGCAATATAAATAGTAGCCAGCTGAATTGTGTGAAGCTTTATCGTATATTTCCAATAAGCGTCAAATGACAGCAGAACAATTGGAGAATATTCAGTATTCACAATGATTGTGAAAAGAATCAAAGAATAATTTTTATTTTCTGATGACGTGAAAATGATTGAAAAAGAAAAAATCACTTCTACTATACGAAGTGAAAATTAAGCATCATTTCTTCTCATCCTCTTTAACGACCTCTTCCGCAACAACAGTTCGAATCTTGAAGCGCTCAAGCTTCTCCGGTGGCCCTCCTTCAACTGGTTCCTCAAGACCACGCGAAGTCGTACTTTGTGAGTTAACTTCTCTGTTTCGTTCTTTTGCCAACATTTCTTCCAAATTTATTTGGTCTCTAATTGTAGCCGGAAGCTTCTCATACTTGTCCAAAATGCGATTAACAAGCTTATCAACCAAGGCAACTTTCTTTTCTCCTCCCTCTTCTTTTGCCATTGTTGGAGGCACCACATGCATGTAACTATGATCAATAGACTGATGAGGGTGCCCAACAACTTCTTCACGTCGTGGAACATATGAAGGTTTTGAGATCCGAGGATTTTGTGGATAAGATGTGGAGGGTATTTCGCAGCCTATGTCGTAACTGTTGGGGGGTCTTGCGGGTTGAGGAAATTGATTTACGACCAAGTTTTCAGTTGTGGAAGTCATGGTCATGGTGGAACCTTGCATACCTTATTCCGAAAGGGAGGTTCTAAGAAAAGATCAAATGAGGGGAAACACGATAACTTTGCTGGTTCGTGCGAGAGAAGATGAACGATGAGGTAGAGGTTAACAATTGGAGGTGGCAAGTGCATTGGCCTTCCTATATATACAAGAGTCTTGGATTCTCGGACTTTCCTAGAAGGGTACTAATAATTAGTTGACAATTCAAATGTCAAAGTTGATTGATGACCAAACAGTCAGGGACAACCACGTCTTGCAGAGTGGAACATTTTGTTTCATTCACGTTTTGACCAATAGCACGGATTGATGACAAAGTAAACTAGCAGGTAGATTCTTAGAACCTGGAAAAAGTAGAAATACTCATTAAGGAGAATTTGACACCTCTCAGAACATCAATTTGAATCCTCAAACTCAAACCCCGGAAACTGCAGCCAACTGAAAAGTCTTTTTCCTTTCTATGACCAATTAATCCCCCCCCCCCCACCCAAAAAAACAAAAAACAAACCAACCCGAAAAAACAAAAAATTGCAGCTGAATTCCTTGACGAATATTGTAATAGTTGATGTGTGGCTGCTCATCTTTACAACGAAATATCTATCGTGTATTACTTTCGTTCTTAAATTTGTGGCCTCGGTGGGACATGATTTTGCTACGCGTGCAGTGCTCATAGAGGATAATATAATATATTTTGGAAAGAAAATCTTTGGTATACTTGGCGATAAGATAGAATGATAGATAAAACATTGCTTGTATGACATAGTAAAACTATTCTTATTCATGTGGCACTCCAGATTTTTCCTATTTTGAATTGGTGCATGTAATGTGTAAAGAAATTATACTTTTCTCCTTGACTAGAATGTAGGCGGTTATCCCCTTGGTTGCCCTATTTGGATTCCTCAATACGTGTGTAGGACGTCTGCTAACAGAACAGGTCTAACCATTAGCATTGACAATGTACATAAATATCTAGTATCTAGTTATATAGAAGATTGTACATAAAAGAGTAAAAGCTCACGAAATCACTAAAATTGGGGGTAATAAAGGCGCGATTGGTAAGCTAAGGTGTAAAATTAGTAATCTCCTTTTATAGGGGTGAGATTGCGTAAGAAAAAGGAAGTGAAGGAAAAGGACTTTAAAGATGACTTCGTTTATATACACAATCGTGTTCGGAATATACTTCCTCCTCCTA
Organism: Pterocarpus santalinus; assembly: GCA_031439595.1. NCBI lineage: Eukaryota > Viridiplantae > Streptophyta > Magnoliopsida > Fabales > Fabaceae > Pterocarpus > Pterocarpus santalinus. The sequence continues at coordinate 70,952,310 of CM062532.1, forward strand.
TAAATATGATGATTGATGAATATACATTTGTTGGTTGGTTGAATGATAAATAAATTTTGTACGATTTACAAATTATCGGATATCAAAACAACGACTTCCCGATACAGAGCCACAAGACTCATTCCTAAATCATATCAGATCAAAAGTAGATCAGTGTCAATAATTGAATTTGTATTACAAAAAGTATAAGAAAAATCACACTCATCCTTTCCTTGGGAATTCAATCTCTACACAAACAATTCGGTTTGCTCTTTTCAAACCATTACTGAAGCTTCAGATCAATTAAATTTTTTTGGGTCAAAATACTGATAACCGGCAAAGTACGTCTGAGCCACCGTAAGAACCAACAAAATGAACGCGGCCAAAGCAGAGATAAACGACCACGGCGTATCAAAGTAAGTGTACTTAAAGCTAGCCCACTGCACGTGCCAACTATTTCGATAATACTGATGAACCTCATTGAACAACCTAGACAAGTAACACAGATCCAAGTCAACCGCCACATCTTTCCCCGCATTATTGATGAAGTGCGCAACTTCCCCTTCGGTCCCAAAGTGGTTCTCTATTATGTTCCTGTCGCACAGGTACTCCACGTCCCTATACGTGTTTATGAGACAATCCAACAATGTCACGTAGGTTGTGAACTGTTTCGAGCAACCGCTATAGCATTGTTCGAATGCCACGCAGTTGAGCAAGAACGAGCTCATGAAATCGTCAAAGGTTATTGCTGGCATTTCGATCACTCCGTGCTTGAAAGTCACGTGCAGGAAGCTCTCGGAGTCCTTGCCTGGGTTGAGCTTTATCCCTGAGCGTCGAAGCTTCGAGACGCAGTGGATCACGTGCGTTGGTGTTGGCACCCTCTTGGGCTCTGCTACTTCTTCATCGCTCGGAATGAAGCTCGATCGAACCAAGTCAAGTAAATGCATCCCCTTCGTGTTGCTCCTCTGCGCTATCACTTCGTCTGGCCTTAGCAACGAGTTGTTGAAGAATTCCAGTGCAAGAAATGTAAGCGTCGGCGTTGACTTTTCTCCGGGTAGGTCTGACAATTCAAATAAGCGCTGGAGAACAAAGAAGGGGATTTGGTTCTCCAGCTTGAGGAAATCTCGGTAGAAAAAGGGTAATATCCATGACATGGTGACAAGAGGGTCGTCGAGTTCGAAGGGTACCAACCTGTTCACCTTGCGGAAAAGCTCAATGATGAAGCAACCGTCGAGGACCATCATTTCGATGAATTCGTCGGTGTCAAGCTGGATGGTTTCGGAGTAACACTCTCTGGCTAGGGATTCTAAGGGTGCAATGACTTCCAACATGTGCTCCAAGGTCAACCCTTTGGTCTGTGTCCTGTTGAGAAGGGAACCGAGGTAGCGCCACTTGTGTTCCTCGATCATGTTGAGACGAGGTTGGCCGCGGTGGTAGGGTCCTATGGATATGATGCGGGGCTGGTAGGCTTTGCCGTTGGCATCGATTAGGCTCTGTGGGACCCTGAAAATGCAACAGGTTCTCTTGCCAGCGGCTTTGCTTAGCAATTTCGGGTCCTCGGAGATCTTGGCCTGCATGGAAGCTAGCCTCTCTTTGTTTACCTTCCAGATATCTATTACATGGTTATGGTGGTTGGCATCTCCCTCCTCGGGGGAATTGCTTCCCATTTTGAGACTTCTTGTTTTGTTAATTTCTCCGATTGTGTGGAATTTTGAGGATGTTTGTGTTTGTGTATGGTGGTGTGGTTCTTGTTGTTGACTGAGGGAAAAGAATTGAGAGGCAGGGGCTGGTGATTAAGTGGGTTACAAATGAATGGATGGGAGAGGTGCCTTCTTCGAACTTCCAACGCTTCTTCACTCTTCATTTAATGGGGACTTTACTTGTACGCAGCAGGAAGCTATACGGACATCGAATGGCCTGGGCCTCATGCATTTCCACAGAACAATTGTACATGGCAATCTGGCATCACGTCATTAGTCATGCCTTTGTCCAGTGTAGTTGACAGATTTGAAATTTCAATATCTTCGGTTCTACGAATTTAAATAGTGGAGCAAAGCAGAATGTGTCAACTGCCAAGTTCAATTGGGTCAATTTGTTTTATACCCCTAATTCTAGTGGCGAACCGGTAGAGCCCAAAAATTGTATCTCATTAGCGAAGAATGTATCAATTGGGCCTAGAAGCTGTTATGATGACGTTCCTGATCGATAGGGCCCCAAGTCCACAATGAGCATCCCCAGAAAAAAAATAGGTCCATGAGAACAAAAACAACAGTTGCAAACGATAGCGATCGATCACCGGTAGTAGAAAGGAATAACCACAGAGGCCAGCAATAGTGATTAACACAACTTCGAAAAGGAAAAGTAAGATCCACAAACAATTATGCAAATTTGACAAGTCGTTTCCATGCACAAAAAAAGGGCATTGGAAAAGAAAAGAACATAAGATTGGGCTGATTAGTCGTTGTCAAATTGATCATTGCTTGAGGTGCTCCTCAAGTACTACTCTCCGCCGACAACTACAATTCCTTTTTTTTTTTTGTGAACCGGCGTGGCCCCCAATGAAAGCCAATGTGTATGACATCAAATTCAGAAGATATCATATCATATCATAATAAGAATGACATCAAGAGCAAGAAGTGTAAAAATTATAATATTTAATTAAGACAGATGAGTTACAGCATCCCCAGCCAGCTACATACACGAGTCATGTACATACCCAGATTATCTTCTTGGGTTACTTCATTTTTTCTTAAATCTAACTAGCCTATTCCAATACGTTGCAAGTCAGACTGTACTCTTCTAGGAAAAATGAATAAAGATAATCATTCATAATGTCTTCAGCTGCTTCAAAATTTACCACACGTTAATATTCTAGTTCCTCAGAAAATTCCTCCACTAGAAAGCCAAAGATGGCAAGCTCAATCTCCCCAGCCATGTCCCGCATATGATCCACATTTTTCTTCCACCCACCATCCTCTCTAGAGAAGTCCTCTTCTATCATCATATCAATTGTGTTAGACTCCACTTCTTTCCACAGTTCCAGCCTCTTGCATATCCTTCTTACCACCATGTCCCTATCTTCTAAGGAATTGAGTTCGCTCTCTTCCTCCACAATGAGATCAGAAACAAGTTTCTTAAGGCCTTCTGGGACTTGTAGTCTGTCATAGACACTTGCATGGTACAGAGCTTCGAAAACTTGTTCTCTAAAGTCATTTTCTTTACACGATGCTTTGCTGTCCTCATCTTCATAATCATCCTCGGCCATGAGTAATGTTTCATCCTCGTCCTCTTCTTGATCCAGCATTGTTTTCTCAAGTTCTACTGGATCTAATCCAGCGAGTTTGTCAAGTCTACGAAGCTTGTACAGTAGCTGCTTAGCTCCTGAAAAATTAATAGAGAATAAAAAACAAGATCAATTATAAATATATCTTGTTTTCAGGAATTTTAATGATTGTTGTTCAAACATTGCAAACATCACAGCATCCTAAAGACAAATAAGTCCAAGCTACATTAAGGTTCAGAAGCTATCAGTGGGAAATTTAAGACGTGCCCAAATTGATCTTGAATGAGTTCCACCACTTCACCTAGTCAAGTTAAATTGATCAGTAACTAAGAGTTCTCAACAACCAACAAGTACCACTTTATGAAACTCGAACAGAGTTATAGATAGTTCAAATGTTATGCAACCTATTAAATGTAAGTATCCCAATTTAGGACAGATCTCCTAACATGAAAAAATGTGGGTCACGTTCGCGAATTTATTAAGAGAACGGCACATTGTCCAGTTGTAAAACCAAGGGTAGGCCAAGCCCGCATTCAATGGGAAATGCCATTTGGGTATTGAGCAACTGTAATCTTTGGATGGAACCCACACAGATAGCACGGTTCAATATCGACACAATCACATAACAAAATTAACCCCCTCCCCATCGCATTTTGCAACAGACAAGCAACTTTGAAGAAGCGTGTACGACGGGGCGTTGAGGGAAAACGACCACGCAACAAACGAAGAATGGTACAAAAATGAGTAAAATTGTGACATACTCTGCATGATGGCACACTCCAAATCAAAACCATGCTCCTCATCATCGTCGTCGTTTCCATGCCCTTCGTCATCGTCCTCGAAGGGTGGGTCTAAAACAGACACGGGACTACACTGCTCCTTATCTTCCTCTTCTTCCCCTGATTGGAATTTGCTGAGGCTCTCACCACCGTTACTTTCTTTGTCCTAACAAAATCCATACAAAAAAAGTTCATTAATTAGAGCATTCTCCTAATTGGGTACTTAACATAATTTCTTAAATGATGCTTTGTAAGTCAAATGAATTAAGAGTAAGATTCAAGACCCTCTTCATAATTGCATTAATGTTATTGACTCATTTTTGTTTGGTTTTGGTTTTTTGGGTACAGGACCCCTCTTAGAAATTAAAACAAAAATAAAAACGAGAAAACCATTATGTAGTAAATCGAATGTCGGGAGCCAATGACAACAAACAAGAGAACAAACAAAAGCACAATTTGTCATCTTTTAAGAAAGTAATTTACCAAACAATCCACTAGAAGTGGAAAAATGGGAGAAAAGAGTTGCATGGCAGAAACACGATCGAAGAGTACAATCATGAAGATAAAGGAAAACCCCAAAACCATGAAAATTGACACATGTGACCCTCCAGGGGCCTGATCTTCAACCGATTTTCGGAAAAAAAAATGGGAGGCTATGATGGTCACCGAACAGCCACATTCCGGCCAAATTTGCAGACCCAGATCCTCTTGCCGACAAACAAAAACAAGACCACTGAATAATCAGGTTAACTCACGAGTTAACTCAGTTTGTTCAAAGCCAATTATGCACTGTCTTAAAACCGAGATATTTCATCGACTCGGGCACAAAGTGCTGAGTCAAAGAGGTGAGTTGAACCGCGTTGAAAAAAAAAATGATTAAACAACTGAGATTCTAAAGAATATATATATTATATTATATGAAAATGACAAACCTGTGTTCGTTGGCGACTCGGCGACGGTGCCGGCGAAGCTAGCTCAGGCGTGTTGCGGCCGGAGGAGGAGGGGCTTCTTTGAAGAACAAAACGGAAGGGGCTTTCGCAGAAGCCATTGTCATCATCGTGGCAGCAAGAGCACTCTGCGTCGTGTTTCTGATTGGTCACAAAGTCAATAATCTCCTCAGAATCATCATCACCATCGTAGTGGCCACTACTAGCACTACTCGAGGTTTCCATGTCCAGAGACTTATCCTCGTTGCTTTCCGACCAAACAGCACTACTAGCACTTCCGTTGTAAGAGCACCGAAATCCCACCTCGCACGCATTTGCATTGCCCACGTTGTTGTTGTTGTTGTTGTTCCTGTCCCTGTGAGAAACCACCTTTTCTTGCTCTTTCCTGCGCCCATTGTAGACTTTCCTACGCCCCACAGACGAATCCCACCTCAAGATATCCTTGACCGAACTGACCTTTTCACTGCCACACTCTATTTCCCTCTGGCGGTTCTGGTTTCTTTGCGTTAGTCTCTTGAACAACGACCCAAATAACCCAAATCCATTGCTTTTGTTTTGTGCTTTGGTTTTGGAAGTGGACGAAGAGTGTTTCTGGATCCTGAGAGCGGCTTCGAGGAGAAGTGCTGCGGTTCGAGAAGGGATGTGGAGGAAGCTAGTGTTGGGGGACTTGCAGGGGCTTTTGGCCGGCGATGCCAATTCGAAGAGAGGTGATTTTGTGAGGTCTTTGGTGGTGTCTGGTCGGAAGGAGAAGAGGCATGCGTTCTTGCACAGATTCACTGGGAAGCTGGAGTTCTGACGATGGAGCGGTTTCCGTTTCTTGAGTTGCAAACTAGTGTTTGGTGAAGGCCACTTGATCTGGCTGCGCCTATCGGAAATGTACTTGTTTAGAAGGAATGGTTCTTGGTCCTCCTTCAGTAGCTCGTGTAAGTACTTGTGAGCCATCATCACAAGTTTACACCAAGAAAAAATGAAAAAGAAAAAGGAAATGGTCCTTGTTTATAATGAAGAACCAAACAAGAGCGTCTGAGTGTAGTTAATCTCGGGTAGGATGGAGAGGTTTCAACTTTCAACTGTGTTCAAAGAAGAGAGAGAGTGAAGTGCGAGAGTTTGGATACAAGTAATGCTCTCTACTAGCTTGCCATCCCATAAGGAGAGAGATAGAGAGAAGGAATGAGGAGACTTCCTGATTCAAATCTAGATGGGTTAAAATATCGAGGAAAGAGAGTGAACTGGTTGGTGATAAACGAACTATTATAAAATAATAATGGAGAGACAAAACAAATATATTAAATTTGGCTGCAATTTGTAGGTGTGTTGCGTCCTAATCTCGGAAGAAACATCTGTATGATTTAGGACACTATATCGTATACTTCTTAATCAATCATATAAATTTATTTTATATAAAATTTATTATTAATATATAATTTTATATAAAATATATTTATATAATTAATTAAAAATATAATTATATAATACTCTCATTTCTCTATGTCAGAGTCTCACCCTCACACACAAGGACTGTAGGAGGGGGCTTTCTGTCCTCTCCCATTACACGTCTAACCGAGAATGCTGTTGCTGGATCGTATGCATAATTGCATATCACAATGCTATGAAAATGTTTTTTATTTTAAACCTATAGTATATATATATAAAAGGTGACTTTGCATTTGAAGTTCTGTTTGATTTACAAATAACTCCGCCGGGGTAATATTATAAGGTTACAGCTGTGGCTACTATATATCATTATTAAGATGTGGTTTCTGGGAAACAGATATATAGAATAGGTAGCCCCTCACCCTCGGTCACAGTACTTGAGCGAGGCCTGGTGCTGCATCTTTTGTCCCAACTCTGAGCCAATGAGCAGGTTTCCACCTAGCTCTCACATTTCTTTCCCGATATATAATTGAGGAACCTGCAACCGGCTGCTTTTAACTTCGTCCTTGTTGTTATTCTAAATTGCCTAGCTTATACTTACCAACAATCCTATCTCTCTACTCATTAAACTTTCAGTAAATAAATATTCACTCAGATCGGTTTTCCATTCCCTGCTATTTGTGCTAAACGCGCATTGGTGCAAACCATGTTTAAATTGTTACTGAAATTATTGTAATTATGTTTGTGGGGGTCTCTCTATATGTTTAATCAGCGCTGCATATTTGACTGGTGACAACAGTACACATGTGGGGTGTGTGTATTATTGTTAAGTTCTTTTCTCTTTAAATAAGAAATTCCGTATCTAACCACCACTGTTTCCCTATTTACCATCTGTTCAAATATGAAACTCACACATCAACGCCAGTTCTACTACCTGCACACAAATGATCAATTATATATGAGAGTAAAGTAAAGTATCATTAATTAAACTCATTATCTCATTCCTTTGAACAAGGTGTTTCAGCCACATGCATACAATGTTTGGTCTACCTCGCAATTAATGTGGATCTCTTTCCACTAAAACTTTAAGGAAAAAAAAGAGTTTCAATTTAAATTTTAGTACCGCTAGCAAGCAGTTTTTAATATGTGGGATTACTAATGAAATTTGTTTAAATCTTTATCCACTTTTAATTTTAAATAGTTTAATTGAAATGTGCAATATAAGTCTAGAGATAGTGAAAAATATCTGCTAAAACGGGTGCTCATATGGATTGCCCGTAATAAAGATAGGGATACAAATATGGTTAGTTCCCATAGGGATGGAAAAAAGTCCTCATTTAATCAATGGGACGAAGGCACGGGAATGAGATTTTTGCCTTATGGGTACCTGCTAAATTTTCATTAATATAAATTTATTTAAATGTCTTTATATATACAACCATAAGGAAAGAAACAAAAACTCAAGTTATTCTTACCTCAATAAAATTTGGATATTTGTTTCTTTGTGACTTTGAATATTTTTAATTATTTTTTAATAGATTTATATCATATGCTTTATTTTTAATTTGAACTGTGTTGTGTCAATAGATTATGGATATTCATAAATATTTTATTTATATTTAAAAAAATTTATTTTCTATTTTTATTTTTTGAATTTTTTTTCTAAATATTTTACATAAACTCATGGATATATGCAAGAATTTAACTCCCTAAGAAGAATGAAAAACAGAGACCTATAATGGAAGTGGTAATGAGGATGAGAGGCAAAATGCTAAAAGAGGATGGAGGGAGAGCATATCTCCACTCTTCATAGACACCCATTGTTATCTCTACACATAATATCTTACATATTTTCTCATAAACCAGACATCTGAATTTTTTTTTAAAACAATTAGAATAAACTTTAAATCTTCGTAACAAAGTAGAGTGGTATTCAAATAATCGCATTAATATCCCTGTGAAGGTATCATAAATATTAGATAAATAAACATACATATTGCATGCTCCTCTGACTGACAAAGCTGCCAATAACCGAAATCTTTCATATCCAAATTCTCGGATTGCCTATTTTCCGCATGAAAACCACCGAGTTGAACAGTCATTATGGTACGCAATAATGGAACTGTTTGAACCAATGGAAAAGCAAAGCACCAAAATGAGCTGACGGCAATTAATTTAAAGCTCACAAAGACATTTACCCAATTCATCGTGATGTAATTAAATATCGCGACAAGAGATATTGGAAGACGAGACAAGGAGTAGTGGCACTTGACTCTAGGCCCCAACACAACACATACATAAGAGGAAAACGACAAAAACAGCGGTCCAAAGGAGAGGGAGGTGCGCACACACCGGATAACCGGATCTTGACCCTCTCCCATAACATAGAGTCATATGTACCTTTTTTCATTCTTGCTATCTTTCCACATTTGATATCATGGAAATCTTTTTATTAGCTTCTATGTTAAATCATGGCTGGACCTGGATCCTTAGCTTTTGAGAGTGTACTGCGGATCCTGCATTATCTTCTCTCCTCATTCCAATTGAGCCCGTTGGGTCCTTTTCCATTTCCACTTACTGCACCTTTAATTTAAATTTCAAAAAATTATATGCCCCAGTTGGGTTTGTTTTATACTTTATACACAAATGGTGGTAAGTTCTTCAAACTTTGAGAATTGTCAAGTGTACCACACTTCCATATCTATCATTTTGCCACTGTTACAACAAAAAATACACAGGGATTGTCTCGCCTAGGAAGTAGTGACGCGTGACCCACTTGATTTTACGGTTTCAGGATTTTTTGCTCACTTTTTGTGCAAAGTGTATGGGTTACAACTTTCAAACTCCAGTATATTATTTTTATTTTTATTTTTCTTTAGAGAAAAGAATGTCTGGTCGCTGGTGGGGGTTTGAGTTTTGACGTACGAGTATCACCGCACGCTTGCACTAAATCCAAACCAAGTCAATTTACGATTCGCAGAAAATATTGCTCCAGCACTAGCAGTCAGCAGATACCAACAGTATGTGTATGTAACTATGTTAGTGTCTCGCTTCATAGCTCTTTTTATTTCTTGGTGTCGAGGACAATTAGGAGGGAAACAAATGGCATGTCTCTGCGACCATTCAAAAAACAAATTAAAATAGTGCAAATTACAAAACGAATGGACCTTTTCAATTCAAGTGGAGGAACTTGCTGCCGATCCACGACCCGTTGATGTAGCCATTTAAGTTAAACACTATGGAATTAAGTAAATTAACTTGGTATTTATCTACCGCGCTAGTCTCTGCACCGCACATATCGAGCAATGTGTTTGTAAAATGATGTGTGATTGTGTGTAACTGCACTTATTCTTTTATTTATTAAAAAAGATTATAGTTGAATTCAAAACCTTTACCTTATAGCGTTATTCCTTCTTGTTTCCTTTACAAAAATTTAAGTAAAATACCTTGTACAATTAACATTAGTTTTCCTTTTGTCTGTACAGTAAGTGGATTTGGTTTCCGTGTAGAACTTTATCGTAATGCTATTATAAACATGAAGGTGGAGTTATCTACTTCGCTTTAATGTAGTGAAACGAGTATGGTTACAACATAAGATACAAAAGCATAGATTAAACAAGAAATAACAAGTCTCGTGCACGCCCATTTTTTGCCCATGGCTCCAAAGTAGTGAAAAGACAGAATAAGCTCATAATCCCAAATTAAAAAAAAAAATACAGAGTTCGAGTTAAACCTTTGTTTGTATCACTGTCGTACAAATCTACCCCTCATTTGTCTTTCTATGACTTATTACTTTAATTCACACTCACTTCCATATGTCGGGCATAACCAATTTTAATAACGCATCCACGCAGCATGTATAATTACAACAAAACTAACATTGATTAATTAATCAAGTTTTCTGTATGCACGTTTCCTTATCCTCTCAACTGATGATCAATCTAAATGTGGTAAGAAAAGGTGGCGGGTCCTTATGAGAATCTTCGGCCATCTGTCTGTCTTTGTTGTCCTAATATAATTTGCCAATGAGTGGCTAATATAATCCATCCACCTGTAAACGCATGCCGAAGTGGTTTAGCACTTTCTCAAGCCAATCATTTGGCTTATTTATTTGCTTTGCATTCTCTCATTTCTCTGTTTCATTGTGAAAGGGGAGGAATCCCTTTTGCCTGCATTCATTCCACTGCTTTCGTGCTGGAAAGTGCTAGAATAATTGCTTAAGATTGAATTTAGAAATATGGTGATGATTACTCAATTGCAACATTCGACCTAACCCAGTGTTTGATCATCTCATTAATAACTGCTAGCAAAATAAATAACTAAGCACTCAGGCACAGGTTCGTGTTTTGGCAAAGCTGAGGCATAGAATACAGGTTCTCCCATACTGTGTAGATAGCAGCAATTATTTTGAGTTTTACATTTTAATATCAATCAAATATGGCAACACATGGTCGGTTAGAGTAGTAGATACTCCTTCGCCTTACCTAGTGATCTTCTATTCGAGTCTTTTGTATAGAGTAACTAGTGCTAGAAGAGCTATGTCTCTTATAGGATTTCATATGCTGCAACAAGCACTACAACAAAAATGTCCATTATTAGAGGAAAATTTGCTGTGGATCTGATCCAATGCAACCAAAAAGGGACAAAAAAAACAAAAACTATTTGTGGAGGCATATTCCGTCACAAACTATAGCTGTCTTTTTATTTTTATTTTTGTAAAAAATAATTTGTGGCGGCATAAGCTGCTGATAAGTTGTTGAAGTTTATTATTGGGCCAAGTCTTTGCGATGGCCAACATTGCCACTACTTGTTACATCTATTTCGATCACATGCACATGTTAATTGCCGCCACTAATTATTATATATACTTAAAAAAAAAGATATGAATGCCACCGCTAATTATTATGTGAAATTAGAAACAAAATTTGTTTACTAGTTTGCAACGGCAATAGAACTTAAAAAAAAGAAAAAAAAAAAGAAGAAGATATGTTTACAAGTTCGGTCCATTGCTAATTGGAAAAATGTTTGTAGAGGCAAACAAAATTTGTTTACTTGTTTGCAGCAGCAATAGAACTTAAAAAAAAAAAACAAAAAGATTTGTTTACAAGTTTGGGCCATTGCTAATTGGAAAAATGTTTGTGGAGGCAATTGCTGCTGCTAATTATTACGTGAACTTGAAAAAAAAAAGTGTTTACTAGTTATGTAAACTTCAAAAAAAAAAAGAAGATTTGCTCAATTACCGCCACTAATTAAAAAATGTTTGTGGCAACAATTGCCGCCACAAATTGCTACTTGAACTTAAAAAAAAAAAAGATTTGTTCTGCTAACTAGAAAAATGTGTGGCGACAATTATTGTCGCTAATTATTACATGAACTTAACCAAAAAAAAAAAAAAAGATATGTCTACTAGTTTACAGCAGCAATTGGCATCGTTAATTAAAAAAATGTTTGCAGCAGCTGCTGCTAATTGAGAAAACAGTCATTGCTAATTATGTCTAATAATTTTAAAAAATGGAAATTAGAAAAACTAAAAAAGGATCATGTAGCTACTGCAAAAATTTTAAAATCCACCACAAATAAATTTTTATTAGATCTGAAACAAAAAGTAACTTATGTGTTATTAATACTTTTTATCTCTTTTCTCCTTCTTCTCGTCCCTTTCTCTTTTCCTTTCCTCCTCCTCCACCACCCTCTCTCATCCTCCTCCATCTTTCATCTTCCTCTATCCACCACCTTCCTCCACCTCCTCCTCATTTCCCTCTCTTGTTCCTTGTCTCTCTTTCTCTCTCTCTCTCTCTCTCTCTCTCTCTCTCTTTTAAAAAAAATTTGCATCTTCTCTCTTCCTTCCAAACCTCCCTGACTACCTTTATCCATTACCATTGATTACTAGTTGTCACCATTGACCAACCAGCATCGCCGCCACCACTAGCCTGCCACTGCTGCCACCAGGTTTATTTTTTAAAAAAGTTATTTTACTAATTTTATTATTGTTGATATTTTTAATGATTGTTATGTATTTATTTGTTAAAGATTTAATGGATAGATTTGAAGAAATAGAAGCAATGGAAGACTTATTGGAGGGGGTAGATGAATATGTTGAAGACTCAATAGAAATTGTTGAAGATTTAATAGAAGATCTTGAAGAGTTAGGGGAAATTGTTGAACAATCACTAGAGAAAGTTGAAGGCATTTATCTTATTTATTTGTATAAACTTGAAATATTTGGATTGAATTTGATTTGTTCTATAATATTTGTATAAATATAAAGATTTTTTTTCCTCAAATTAGCTATTTGCAATGGCAATTGCTACTACTAACTAATTTGGCCACTACTAATTAGAAGGGGAAATTGCCACCACAAATTAGAAGAGGCAAAGTCCGCCACAAATTAGGGGGCAAAGTTCGCTGCAAATTAGAGGAAGACAAAGTCGCAGCTAATATTTATGGGGGCAATTGCCACCTCAAATGATTAGTAGCCCATGATTATGTGGCAGCTCAATGTCCACCGCAAATATGCATTTTATAGTCGATTTTGGCTCATTTGCAATGGCAAAATCTGCTACAAATAGCCAATTTTTTTATAGTGCCTTCGATAAAAAGATACCTATGGTTTGAACCAAAAAAATATCCATCAAATATTGTTTTGGTTTGTATTTTGGAAAGTCGTAAGTCAATGCCAATCAGTTAATGAGATCTTTAGTATAGGATATGACTTAATATAGAATATGCTCTAATCAACTTTGGAGAGGGATTACTATAGGAGTTGCTGGTCGATAATTTTGATCATTAAATTAGAGCGACAAATTAAGACTAAGCAACCAAACATATGATGGCTTATTTAATGAGATAAATCTGAATGTATATATACTGTAATTAAGATTTATTAACTGCTGATTCTAGTACAACTTTGATGGGATTGGGTCAATTAGACAATGAAAGTCCGATTATGGAGGATCAAATATTCATATGGTACAAGTTTACATAAGAGAAGAAAAATAGTAAAAAGGACTTTAAGGTTGTGTTTGTGAGTAGAGATTTTGTAAGAGAAGAGAGGGAAAGGAAGAGTTTGAAAAATAAACTAGATTTATAATTACTTTTTAACTATTTCCTTTCCCACTCTTCCCCTCCAGAATCTAAACTCACAAACACACCTTAAAAGATTGACAAATAATGCTCAAGTGTATGCATGGATAGTTAAGCACAACACAGAACACAAATCCTTTCCATGGCATCGAATCCCATCTTTTATTAGTGCAGGGGTTTAAAAAAGGCTAACGTTATTCGTTGTGCAAGGCGATTACTTGAACTTGTCTTGCAATACAATTATTTTTGGTCTAGTCCTGTAGTATAACTATCAAAGAGGGCGAAGGCTCTGGTGCACCTTACTTGGTAGGATGCATCACGAACCACCTTATCTGATGGTGCTGATTAGATAGACTATCCATACACTTAGACTTTGATGGTGCACTTCAGTAGCTCGCCACTTATCCCTCACCTTACTGTCAACCCTTGTTTGTCTATCCTTCACCACGTTGCACTACCACAACCCATAGCCGCATCCTCTCCTCGAAGAGCCCAATAATACCTCCGCCGCGCACCACCACCATTGTCGCACTTTGCCAGCCCTGCCATTTGACCATTGTCTTCAACTTTCACGAACAAGAAGCACCGTGTAGAACCACCATCTCAAGTCCTCAACCTCATCCTGTCGTCCTCCATCATTTTGTTCTGCTACCACCATCAAGAGCAGTTGCTGGAAGTCGTCTCACTGCCCTCCCATCACCACATAACCACCATCGTTCTCCACCATCATGAGGTCACACCAGTCTCTCTGCATCGTCATTGAGCTTAGCCACCAACCCGTTGAAGAAGGAGATCCATCGCTATAGGTGGATGTGAACAATGGTCATTGGATGTGAGAATGTATTTAGGAGAGAGAGAGAGAGAGAGTGTGTGTGTGTGTGTGTGTAAGAGAGAAAGAGAAAGAAAGAAAGAATGCTATTGTGCTTCATGGTTTATCAGTACATCAAAACACTCTAAGATCTAAGCCATTAGATAATACGGTGTGTGGTACACTTGGTAAAAAAATGAGTATCAGAGCCTTTACCATCAAAGAGTAGCAAATTTGATTTATGGCTAGTTCTGTGGTGCATCAAATTAAATATGGTGCACCACACACCATTTACTTTATGTGTGGTTATACACCTTAATAGTCATCATCCTCCTCTTCCCTATGCTATCTACTCACCTAGCCGTAGCAGTGATAGTTCATCAATTCAACATTAGTGATTTGGAAGCAAAACATTCAAAAACTAAATCAAATATATTGCCCAATTCCAAATTTGAATAACACACTTAGAACTCTCCATAACAAAACTCTATCCTCCAAACATTGCTCAATCACAAGCACGACGTCATAATAAAATTTGATCAAAAAGCAATAAATTTGGGTCACTAACACTAATATCCCTAAATTATTGTCCTTTTCCCATAAAATCCACCCCTTTTCACTTTCACTTGCATTTCCCAATTTACCATTTCAACCCACCCTTCGTTGGGTGATCAGTGAAGGAGATCGGTGGTGTGGGGAAGGAAGCCGGTCATGGACTGTGGTTGTGTTGTTGGGGTGTGGGTGGACTACTCCACCCAAATGCGGTGTGAAGGTGTAATTGTATCCATGGCCTTTGGGAAATGCTTGGCTGCTTCTATTAATTAATTTTTAAAGTGTTGTAATAACAACTTTGAAGTAGATGCTGGTGTTATAAAGGGAGCATGAGAAATGAGGCCTCTGTTGAAGAATTTTGCTGCAAGTTTTGAACTTTTTATAGATTTATTAGATTTTGATGAGTAGTTAGAAGACAAAGCTATGCTAGAATCAAATTAGTGATGGTTTTGTTCCCAAAATGAGTAGGATGAAAGGAGGGGACAATGTTAGGGGAGAGGAAAAGGGTGTTGCTATCACAATGAGGATGGATGTGATGTTCTCTTGGTTTTGTATTTAGCTAAATTATTAGTTCACAAAAAATGGCTCATCACTTGATCAGAGTGGAGCAAAGAAAGCTAGAAAGAAAGGAAATAAAATGCCAGTATAGAAAAGAGCACCAAAAGACTCCAACAATGGCAATAACCCCCAAGACTAAGCTCAATACCACCTAAGAAACACCCCATAGGCTGATATCCAAGCTGAATGATTGAAGAACGGCTGCCTTTGAAAATCTTAACCAATCATGGACGAATTGATGCACCCGAGGACTGACCTCTCTGAAGAATTTGCAACCAAACAACCTCCCATGTAACATTCACTTTTTGAAAGATTATTTTATTCCTCCATTCCCATATTGTCCACACAAACACAAAGAACCATGAAATCCAATTCTTCTTCCTAGTTTTCCAGCATTTGGCTCCCAACCACCAATCAAAAGCCACACAAGGATCTTTCGGGATAACCCAGGCAAAGCCCCAAAGATTAACAAAGTGACACCAAGCCTTCCACACAAAGTCACAGGTAAAGAACAAATGACTAATATTCTCAGCTTGAGAGTTGCAGAAAACACGCTTGTCATCTTCGTGATCTAGCATATGTAATCTAATCAAGTGATCTTTAGTCAATTTTAAATAGTGTGTGGTGCATCATATTTAAATTGATGCATCACAGAACGAGCTTTGATTTATACCTGGGTTGGGCATAGTACTAAATGATGTTTTTGAAAAAAATTATATAAAAGTTCAATTCCTAAAAATACTATTCACAAGGAGTGTCTAACTATATCACCACAGTTACTAGTGATTGAACAAATCATCTTTCCCAGGAAAAAAAAATTGAATCCTTCTAAATATATATTGACTAGACCTTCTTAGTTAACTTAAAAGATAATTCAAACAACACCACAGTTATAGCTTAAAAGACGTTATTAATTCTTTTTCGATTTATAACTGTCATTCGATTTTTGAATAAATTAAATATATATTTTTCTTATAAAAAAACTATTATTTGTTTTGGTAATTGTGGTGTTGTTTTGTGACAAAAGTGCAAATTATATGAATTTGAAAATGAACATTAAGCAAATTGACATGCGTGAGTAATTGAGTGAAATTCTCTATCTTAATTATATTCTTATCTTATTCTCTGTTTCTTTACTCAAAATCTTACACGACTTACATGTTTATATGGCATCACTCTTGTTTCTTATCAACACAGCTTTCTTGAAATTATCCATGATTTTACGTATGGTAAATTGAGAATGAAATGCAACATAAAGCTAGGCATTTGTCTATTCTTGCAGGTTGCCAGATTGAAAATCGACCAAGTTAAACATGTAAGACTTAATTTGAGAAGCTAAGCATGACAATATATATAACAAAAAATATATTAGATTAGATTGCATATCCACTTTGGCTAAAAAATCTTGGTTTGTTTTATCTATTATTCTCAAATATCAACGAAAATTTTATTATTAATTTTCTAATTGTACCATTGACATGGTTTTAAGTACAGCAACTTAATAATGAGAATAGTCCCTTTTTATTTTTCTTGCTCATTATTGTTAATAAGGATATTGGTGAGCATATTTTATAATTAATTATTGATTTTGAATTCCTTATTTCTTGTACATATAACTAAAGTCACAGATAAAATGTATTAGAAGCAACTATTATTGCACTGAATAATTTCCTAAAAGATACAGGTCCTTTGCGCCATTCTTTACGCCGTGATACAAATTCTAATGTATAAAACTCCCATTAGTAAGAGTAGATAAGAGATCCAACCATCTTAACAAGTTTTCTTACCACGTGCTATTGAAAATAGCTGCTAGTTACGTTAATCCAATATTTTATAATGATTTTAAAAAAATACATCACCCGCGCGTAATCTATTTTATCCTTCATATGAGTTAATTATTAATTCATTTTGATAAACTTTAAATATTATTAGTGACAGCTCACAATAAAAAGTATTCTTATATATCACTGTCATGGAGAAAGGCAAGCATGCCACCGAATTATCTGTATTTTCTCTAATGATTTTCATGAAAAGAGTCTTTGCTAGTTTCTACAGCCGAAAATGTCTTTCACTATATTGGCAGGTTAAGGCCAAACGTAGAACAAGAGGATGACAAGGCAGCTTAGTGTTTATTATGGGATATACAGTACCAATCATACCTATGGTACGTGCTGGATTATTTGTGGATATGGACGGGTCTATACATGCCAATATTGTTCATGACAAAATGTCAGTTTTTTTCCTCCTTACAATGGTTTGATTGGTACTAGCTAGGTACATGCACGGTGGCATGCACCAATAACTTTTCTATGTGAAGGATATATAGAACAAGATCATTTCTGCGTCCACTTCTTTGGTTTGTCCTCATTTTATCGTTGTTTTGGTGGAGTACTCGATATACTGTACCCCGCTTTTGACAGAACAAGCAAGCATCTATATGATCTATATTTCTTCGATCGCGTTGTTTATTATAAAAGACAATTATTAATGATGGCCACCACTTACGCCAAAACTTTCATATAGCTAAAAACAAGATAAAATTATTATTTTTACGAATTGTTCGTTTGATTTAACTTCAGATTGGCTAGGTCCAACGTTCCTCCTTGTTAAAACTTGAAATGAGAGAGGATAATGGCATTTTCAACCCACAAACCAGCTTATGGATGCCAGGCAACCGACGAGACCTGTGTTCTTTGTTTATCCTCGCATTTTTCAAGAGGGATAGCTAAGGGAAAAAAAATGGAATTCTCGAAGAAAGGGCACGTAAGCTTGCCAAGGGATCGGAGTTACTGCACGCATCATTTGTGTGTTGTCCCAACTTTGAAAATGATTATGAAATACTCCCTCTTATTTACATTTATCTGTCACTTTAATTATTTGTACATGTATTAAGAAACCCAACATTAAAGGTTGGTTGTAAAGTGATAACGGGTGAAAATATACTATTTTCCCCGTATTTGTGTATTGAATTTTTCCAAATTTATTCTCATAATGATGATTTTCTTGGATTAATTTAATAAATCTTTATTGTTGATGCTTTTAATGAGAAATTAATTATTTTGAATTTAATTGGCAATTATTCTCACTAAATTTATTTGATTGCAGAATTGATTTTTAGCATCAAGGATTTGAAGATTAGAGGGGAACAATTGGATAAAAATTTGAAGATTTGGAAGAGCAAAAAGATGATTTTTGAAAGATTTGATTTGAGTCAAAGAAGGAAAAAGATAGAAGAGATTACTTGAAGATTTGAATCATAATTTTTTAAAAAAGATAAAGATAAGAGAATGGAGTTGAAGATTTGAAAAAGGAGAAAATCAAGAAAATCAGTTTCTTTCTGTTTGGATTTAAATTCTTTTATCCATTAGAGGGTAGGGGGAGGAGAGAGAGAAACAAAGGCAAAGGGCTGGAGACTCTAGAGAGCTATCAGAGTACTGTTTTCTTTTCTTTTTCCATGACTTGCTAAATTTCTTATAGGTGTTAGGGAGATGTAGTCTTAGGGAACTGATTTTGTTGTCCGTTTTGTTATTTTAATTATCTTTTCAATACATTACTTAATTTCTAGTGTTCTTAATCTTTGTTTTTGCACGATCACCCATTAATTGATGTATGGTTTTGTGATGTAGAAAGCCATTTCACTTTATAAAATAAGCCAAACTAGAAATTAACACAGGTTAGAGTAGTCAGGAGTGAAAGTACTCATTTGTGCGGCCAATTGAATTCTTGTTTTTCATCCTTAGAATAGGTTTAGAATAGTCTAAGAAATTAAACTATTCAACTTCTTCTAAGAGGGTCCTAGTATCAAGCCATTGAGCTTTGACTATAATTAAGAGTAATTTGACTAGTAATGATATTGTCAAGGAATTAATTTAATAATTGGGTAATACAAAAATTAGGAAACTTTGATGAAATCAATCCCTAACATCTGTTTTCCATCCCTTACTTATTTCTATTTTCTATAGCTTGTTTAATTACAATTTCTACATTTATTTAAATTCCAACTTTCTCTCAATTTGTGTTTGCCTGAATAGTGACGTGCCCAAGTGAATTGATAATTGGTTTTGGTCCTCGTAGGAACGACAATCCTGTACTCATTTTCTTATTACTTGTGACCCGGTATACTTGCCGGAGCTAGTTTTCTAAATTGGCTAACATAAAGCTATTTACTAAAATATTTTTTTTAATAACTAATTTATTTTATTAATATTTTATTATTTATTGTACTTAAAATGTGTAAAGGGTATAATTAAAAGCTTTGTAATAAATTTTTTATAGAAACATGAGAATAATAGTTAAATTGAATCAAAAAAATTTACTTAAAGTAACAAATATTATGAATCGGAGGAAATAGTAAAATTTGTTATAAATTTTGTTAATAAATTAGAGGAATGTGCTTCCATTGCCTTAAGAAAAGGGTTTTCAACGAAAAATTGCAGAAAATGAAAAAGTGAAAATGAACAAGAGGGAGGAGAAGTGGAGTACTTACCGGAAAGTTTCTCGGAAGAAACAACAGCTGGAATGCTAGAATTGGAATGCAACTTGCTACAAAAAGAGGTTGCAGAGAGCAATGGAGATTGAGAGAAACAATGAGGAATAGGAACTTGAGAAAATGTGTGAAGGAATGAAGAGGATTGAAGAAACAAGTTTTTAACCCACTCTTTGCATAATGGAAATGATCTAAGGAATCATAAAATTTTCCACCATTAAGAATAAATCTCCACTATTTAAGGAATCCATAGTTGTGGGCTTAATCTAATAGCTAAAATTCAAAACAGAAACCATAATAATTACTGTACAGTAGTGACGTGATAGTGGGGGTTTCGTAGCATGACATATGTCCGCGCATGTTTCCCCACAGCCCTTAAAGGAGTTGAAATGTTTCTATAACACTGTTGATGATATAAGCTCGAAAGGGTCGTCGGAGGATCTAAGTTGGGACTTAGAGTTTGGAAATAGGAATTGGAAGTATAAGCTTGGATCGTTATTTATAATAACAACCGAGTTTGGGGGTTGTGGATTAAACAAATTTATTAAATCTTAGAGTTCAGCCCAAGAAGAGTTTAACAAGGCCCTTTTGAGAAGGAATCCTTCTTGGATGAGTTCAAACAAAGTCAGCACCCAACAATAGCTAACTTGTTAAGATTAGTTATCGAGAATTAGGGAATCCTATCAGAATAGAAAGGTATGGAACCACACTATGGAATGGGGAAAAGACGGATTCAAACTGGGATATAATAAGGACCTCATTAGAGGCCAAGGTAATTAACTATCTCTTTTACTCACACTTGAGTGGAATGGTGTTTTGAGTTGAGCATTAGAGTCTTTTGCGGGTCCTCCACTGAAGGAGCATGTGAGAGCTCGGACTTATAGAGGATAACATCGAACGACCTTAGGAAACATGTTAGAACAGTTTTCAATATTGAAATTAAAGTAATTATTAGCCATTTTTGAAGATGGCAACACTGCATATATTAAATATATTGATACATAAATATTGTCTTAAACGTGATGTCATTTATGTGAATTGAATATTATGTACAATGATGCAAGATCTTTAAAGCAATAATTCTAGAATATTATTGTCTTTTTTTTTTTATATATTTTTCACATGTATCCTTTATTAAAGATAGTCTTATTCGAGATATGGTTGAATACTAAATGTAAATACTTTTTCTAACTGAGATTTAAATCATGGTTCGCCACATTGTATGAGACTAACTCATTCTACTTGACTCAATCTGTATTAGTCTAAAATACTATTGTCTAAGACATAAAATAAAATATAAAATGATAAAAGGAAAATGGAAATAACTAAAACATAAATTAAAGAGAACAGACATAATTTTCAATTAACTTTTATTTCAGATAAACTTTATATGTAATATTAAGGTTCAAATTAAAATTTATTTCAAAAAATGTTTTGGTTAACTACTATTTCACGTGTAAAATTGTAAAAATAATTTTTTAGATAACAAGAAGGGGGACGAACATTATTCTCAATTGAAAACTTGATGGCATCCTATACTCTGCTGCAAATTTTCAGAAGTTAGTATCAAATCGTGAGAAATCCTTAGCTGCTTTCACAAGTGGCTATGGCTGTAGCCAAGCTGTATCTCAAAAAATCATGGGTCGCACTCGCATGTGTTGCAGCAATTATAGCCATTATCATATTTCATAATTTAACTGCATTAGTATGTTTTGTTGTGCGGGGCAATTGATGATCTTTTTAAATCTGAAAACAAAATTTAAAAAAATTGATGACCGCTTTTTCAAGCCAAGAAGTGCACCGGAAAATTGACAATAGGCCGTTTGGTTAAAATTTTAGGAGAAGTATATTTTAAAAAGTAAAAGTAGAAATAAAAATAAAAAAATTATGTTATGTTTGGATATAATTATATAAATATTTTTTATCAAAATTAAAAATTATTAAATTATTTAGATGTGATAAATATAGAAATATTTTATTTAATAAAATTATAATTAAGGATATGGAGAAAGAGAGGATGAGAGTGAGAAGAGAGTGATAATTTTTAAAAATTTTAAGGATAAAATCATAATTGAGTGGGAAGAAAGTGGTTGCGAATTTTAAGGAGCAATATTCTCTTTCGTCTACTACTTCTGCTTCTGGGAGAAATAGTTCCCTGCTGCTTCTCAAAAAAATAGAAAAATTGATTATTTTCTACTTCTATTTTTTTTAGAAACACAAATAAACAACATTAAAAATTTTATAAGTACTTTTTTTAAAAAATTAAAAAAATACTTTTTTTTGTACTAGAAGCACAAACAAACAAGTCCAATAGTGGTAATTTCCAAAGGATAAACTTACATGTGTAAAGGCTAAATATATGGCTGAAAGTTTTTAAGATGTGAGGAAAGTAATAGAAGTTTTTTTTAACCTCCCGCTTAGATGTTTGCGTGGTATACGTAAAAAAAAATTATATAATAAAATTTAGTTTCAATATATTAGTATTATATATCTCTTATAATAATTTAATTATATATAATCTTATTATTGAACATATTTAATTTTTACTATTATCTATCCTACTAATAAAACAAAAGAAATAACGTAAAAAAAAAGAAATAAAATGGAAAATTTGTTACGTGTTGCAACCAAATTGATTTTATATTAAATATATTCATTTAGAAATTAAAAATAAAGAAAAGTAAGTTAAAAAAAGGGGAAAAAATAAATTTATTTATTTATTTGAAAAATCCTGTTTTCAAAATTTCTATAATTTAATAGTATTATTTCTTTTGATTTTCTAAGGGTATTCCTCTCCCTATTATCAGGGAAGGAGATTAATCTCTTTTAAATATAATCAGACTTACATTTTCAATTAGAGCTCTTTTCAAAAATTAAACTAGGATTCTCTCTAAAATTTTAGTATGTCTTTATCATTATACCAACTCTCTTGTTAGTTATTTAATAGTATTATTTAAAAGTTAATAAGATTTTAAATAATAATGATCATACTATTATTTATAATTAGTGTTTTAGACTTGTGTAATGCACGCACAACACATGGGATACAAAATTTTTTAACAAATATAATCATGATTATAAAAATTAAATTGATTAAATAATTAAAATATAAAAATAATATAATTTGATATAGAACTAATTATAATATAGATGATAATAAAAAATAAAAAGGAATAATAAAATAAAATTTTTATAAATATCTAATTATTCGATCAAATAAATTTTTATAATTATGATTATATTTGTTAAATTTTTTATTATCTCGTGCATGGGCAGTATATTGCACAGATCTAAAACACTCATTGTTTTAAAATTATAAAAAAAATAAATAACTAACAATATAAAATATTTTATGTTAGTAATATATTCACATTAGACCCTTTAATGTATTAACATTCCTCATGTGTAAGAATCCAAAGTGGCCTGCCTCCGCCCCCAGGAAAACGACAAAACAATGGACATTGTAATTCACCGTCATGCGTTACACTTCCGCATAATGCAGCCAACCAATTCGGATAGTTTATTTACCACGTGTGCATCTGCGGATGGAGCACATCCACGCGTCATGCCCCGTCTATAATTGTCCGCTGACCTTGACGTGGCACTCCTCGTCACTGCTCAAGATTCCCCCGTTGCAGTATTATGCCCATAATGCATGCACACATCCTAATTTGTTGTTTATACAATAAAATCCTCGATATCTTACTGGTACAAGTACAATCACTACAGAATATTTAAATTATTAAACATATATGAGATAATATTTTCTAATTAAACAGATTTTCACAAAAATAAGTTAATTTAGAAAATGATTATTAATATACTTTTTTTGGGTTATAAGAAGTTAGCAGTATTTTTTTTAAAAAAAAAACCACAAATTTTGTGTGGCACGTGCTTTTCAGCAACAGCTGGTAGCGTCGTCAAAGCACAATTTCTATATTTTTAGGTTACTTCTGTAGCTCCTACTACGTACCCA
Source organism: Pterocarpus santalinus (assembly GCA_031439595.1). Lineage (NCBI taxonomy): Eukaryota > Viridiplantae > Streptophyta > Magnoliopsida > Fabales > Fabaceae > Pterocarpus > Pterocarpus santalinus. The sequence continues at coordinate 70,976,135 of CM062532.1, forward strand.
CCAAAATGCACCACGCGTCGCAGAATGGGAAGGGATGGGTTGTGGTCAACATTTCATTCAACTCTATATAATATATATTATATTCTCGGACTCCGAATGGTACAAAAGATGCATGAGACAGCCGTATTATAATATTGACATAGGTTCCTCCCAGAGCAGACATGAAAATCTTTTCGACTTTTCCAAAAATCTTTTACCGAGACAGTCGATGCACATAAAACTTGGAATACGGGAAAACGACGCCCAACATCAAGATCTTCTCACTCAAATTAGAGGTTCTCTTTATGTAGCCATGGAATTGGTGTGCATATTTTTTCTTGCATGATCAAATATAAGATATGGAAATGGGTGTGTAGATTCTCTTTATCTACGTACAAACTGTTATATAATTATATCTAGAATGTATGTATTGGGTCCTATAATTAGTATATGGATTGGGACCAATAATGAGGCATGCCACAATGTTCCTCCATATTGCAACTGGATGCAGGACTATGACTGTATACGGAATCACCGCCGTTTGGTTTCTATTTAGCGGAGCATAAAAGAAATAAACCCGTCCTTGGCTCACATAGTAGTTAATTCGTGATTTTTCTATACAAAGATGAATATATAAGTTGGTGTATGATGGAATCCAATGCTCGGCTTTGCCTAACGAATCTTATTCGTAAATGTCGTGGAGGCTTCTTCCTGGATCCTAATTGCAAGAGCAAGATCCTTCTCGACAATGATCAGCCCAACTTAATATCATTGTGGTTGTAATATTAATTTCAATCTGTCTGTCTCTGACTCTGTAATTGTTAGTGTGGTTCGTTATTCCAGCTTATATTATAGTAACTTGGTCATAGACTCTCTCACTGCAGTAGGAAAATTACAATTGTCATGCCATCCCTTCGTGAAAGTCTGAACGGATTTGTGTCACTTCACTTTTCTTTAATCGGTACCCGTGGGTCCAATTATATTTTTACAGATTGAATTATTTCTTAGGTTTTTCTTTCACTTTCAGTCCAATTTCATTCTTTTCTCTTTATGCGATATGATATATACTTAGCAAAATTGCACATGACGAAAACTCTTGCCCATAATATAATATTGTTTTCCTGAGATAACAACTTACTACTTTTGTTTATGCAGTGAAACTGGAGTAGAATTTATACAATGTATTATATTTGGAATTTATATAATAGTTTGGTGTTAGTTTTGAAGTTAATTAATTTCATCAACATCTTTTTTATGTATATAAAAACCTGGAACTCCAAATAATTTTGATTACAGTTTTGCATACTTATTATTGTTGTTGCAATAATCTCTTTTCGTTTATAAATTTTCTTAGCTATTACATTTTCCATTCAATTATTAAAAATATTTCTGTTTGTATTTATTGTTTATTTTTTAAGAAACATCACATCTAATTCTTTTTTTATTTGCCAAAAAAAAAAAGAAGTGGCAAATTTACAAATCCGGTACAAGGACTTGCCAAAAGACAAAACCGTAGAATATATTTCCAATTTTTATTTGGGTCTACGTAGCTATTTGAGGTCCATGCAATAATGACACGCCAAATGAGAGCGGAAGCCCATACCCCAAAACAATGGGCCGAAAACAGATAGGATCGGAAGAGGGCGCTTTAAATCAAAGTCCTTGTTTACGGACCAAAATAGAAATGACCCTACATTTTGAAGGTCTCTCATTCATTAAAATGCACATTAATTTGATACGAACAGAAATCGTAGACTTGAAAAAAAGAATTAGAGAAGCATAAGTGTAGTTATGTTGTTCTTAAAAAGAGAAAGCGGGAAATTTGAAATAAGGAAGTGCTTTATCACCAGAGCAAAGGCTATAAATATTGATAACGGTGCAATTTGCTTAAAGTTTATCAGAATTGCATTAAGGGGGCGTGTGGTAGGGGGTTTTAATTTTCATTCCTGGGAATCTTAATCCCAGGAATATTATCCCCGGGAATAGTTTTTCCAGGCATATGTACTTTGAGGCGTTTGGTAGACGGATTAAATTCCCATGAAAATTTTGTTCATTTCCAAAAATACCCTTGACAGTCCGGCGGCAAACAGTGATGGTCCGGTGACGGTCGACGGTGGCCAATGGTAGTCCGGTGACGGTCAATGGTGGTCCAACGGTGATCCGGCGGTGGTCAGTGGTGGTCCGGTGACTGCCCGATGGCGGTTGGCGGCAGTCGGCAATGGTCCAACAGTGACCGGTGGTGGTTCACGGTGGTCGATGGTGGTCTGGCGGTGGCCCGCAGTGGTCCGGCGGCGATCGATGGTGGTCCGACGGCAAACGACGGTGGTCTGGCCATAGCCGATGGTGGTCCGGCGGCTGCCGGGGGTGGTCGGCAGCTACCCACGGTGGTCCGACGGCGGTCTAGCGGTGGAGGGTGATGGTGGAGGGTAGTTGGTGGAGGGTGGTAGTAAGGATAATTTGGTCTTTTCACCAAGAAAAATATTCCCTTGCCATGGGAATGTTACAATCCCATGTATGAGATGGGAATATTTTGGGGGGAATCTTACCCCAAAATCAATCCCGGGAATGTTACATTCCCGGGAATATTTTTCTAAAACTTGTACCAAACATAGGCATCTTTATGAGATTCCCGGGAATCCTATTCTAAACCCTCTACCAAATGCCCCCTAAAGGGAATGTTGGCCAATAAAGCCAACAATCTCCGCTAGTGTCCGTCGGGAAATTTGAACTCATGACCTTACTCTAATACCACTTGTTAGATCATATACTTATCAATGTAACTTCTTGTTTTAGGATGTATTTGTTTTAGATTTTGAAAAATACGATTTTAAAACTTAAATTTTATATACAACTGAAAAAGTTGAAAAATAATTTTTTTTTAAAAAATTACTTTTTTCAACTTCTATAAAAAAGTCAAAAATATATATTTTTTATATTTTGATTATTTCTTAAAAATTATCCAAAAAATGAAAATTAATTTTTTTAATAAAAAGGTATTTTTTATCCAAAAAATCCAAAATAAACACACCCTTAAACTTTTTTAAGCGTCAAATACCAGAGAATTACCACCTATTATAGGCATCATAGAGTAAGATGTTAAGCCCATTAAATTTCAAAGATGACGATGGTAGGAAAGGTTTCATACTTCATAATAACTCACCCCTGGATAATTGAGAAAGATGGTAAGAGTAAAAAAATTCTCTTTCTATGTGTGATATTTGAAAAAATTTCACTCACTGAATCATTATAGAAAATGATGTAGTAGCCTCTTTCAAAGAACATTGTATATTTTTAAACTATGTTATACTGCATCACAATGTCAACTCATATCTTTCAAACTATCAAATATGTAACTTCCTCCAAACGAATAACCAACACTTAGAAGTTTAGAGGAAATGTTTTCAACAATAAATCTAATATCAATTTTTTTTAGAAGAAAGTCTTAAAAATTAATACTCATAGCAAAAAGATGGAATGAAAAATTGCCAGCACAAGTTTTCTCTGAGTCAGGCGGAGATGATTGCAAGAATACCCTATATAAAAAATAGTTTGGTGTTTTAAACAATTGCAAGAATACACCTATAAAAAATACTACCTCCTTCACTGTTCAATTTTAAATGCGTACATCAATAAAGGAAATAATTGAAAATACATTAGTATTAAAGAAGAAATTTAGGTATATTTTACAAAATTATCCTTACTTAATTATCTCTTTTTTTTAATTATATCTTTTCATTTAATCTCTCTCTCGTCTATTTAATAGGAATATAATTGAAAAAAAAATTAATTCTGTGTAAATTTTCTAAAAGAACAATTATTTATAAAAAAATAAATTTTAAAAGTGGACAATCATTTCAAAATGGGGGTAGTTGTTGTTTTTAAGAAGCTAATCAAACTAAATAATCAACATTTAAAACACTAAGTGATAATTCATTAAAAAAAATTAATGTGATTGAATTATTAATTATTTTTATCATGGGTTTTTTTGGGGTTATTTTAGACTGTTGAGAAAGTAAAAATTCTTTAAGCGTGTTGTAATATTCATACTCTTTCGAGTATTCAAATTAAATACTAAATATTTAATGCTTCTCCAAAAAAAAAAAATACTAAATATTAGATATCAAATACCCTTCACCTTCAGATATTCTATTCTTACCACATTGTTATTGCTATTAGATATCAAACCAAGACCCTATACAATCAAAAGCTAAAACGTTAGTTAAAAATTTTCGAATAAATATGCGTCTTATTTAAAACCTACCACAATTGAAATTAATTCTAAGATTGAATGTTTGCTTGGGACAAGTTTTCGTAACGTTCAAATCCAAACAAAAAATTGCCGTTCATAATCCCTACGAATAATACTTAATCCGTAAAGAGGTGTAGCTTCTTTCTTTAAGCTTTCGATGGAGAAGAACAATGCAGGTAACGTTGTACTAATTAATATGGATCGTTCACGTTTCATGGGTTTCAAAATCGAGGAATGATATTTGAATTAAAATTTTCTCAGCCTCTATATCTATTTACTTCCATCTATTATTGGAAAAAGGGTGAATCCACTTAATTGATTCCACGGCCTATTGAATAAGGGATAGAAGAATTGGTACTTCGGATAACACGACTCTTCAAAATAAGTTCGGTGAACTTTCCACCTCAGAAGAAATGACAAGACTGACGCCTTAACAAAAGTAATGGGGGCATTAGGGATACAATCATTTCAACATCAATCATTTAATAACGTCATTAATTACAGCACAATGCGCAACCTTATCCCTTGCTCGTGCAGAGATAGTCTCCTTCATCTTTTCATTTTGGATTAGTTAAGATTTAATGCTCACCAAATAAATTTCACCTAACTTAGTATATAATCATTTATATATGAGTATATTATAAAATTAGAGATTAATTTTTATATGTTGTGTAAAATAATTTCCACTGGTAGCTAATAGAATTATAAAAAATATTAAATTATGATAAATAGTTATATAATTATTATAACTTAATATTTTTTTAATTCTATTAGTTAATAATATAAAATTATTTTACAAAAATGATAGTAAAGTATCATTTATATAATTCGAGCTATGAGTCAGTAGTTTTTAATTGGACCATTGCTTTTGAGATCGGTCCCGATTTGTCAGTTTACTCTTCTGGCTAAGGTGCTGATTTTTCATATTGCCACTTATAACTTCTGCCTCAAGTGTGTTCCCATTATTTGATTATTATAATAAAACATGACTTACCGTAACCAAAGATGCTGTCAGGCTCAGCTGCTGCTGTAACCAAGGAATACGGATAGAAAGGAAATTCGTACGAATTCTCATACCCACACAATATACGTCTTCACTTAGGATGCTTTTTTACAAGACAAAAAATCTGGCGGGCAGCTCAGAAAGGGTACACGACAAGGGCGCCAGGGCGCATGGTTTCTTCGTTTGTGGTAAAACGAAGCAATTTGGACATGTTTTAACGAGTTCTTTACACCTGTACCCAAGCCCAATGAATATCAAAATTATGAGCTCCCAAAAACACAACACATTGACTTGAATGGTTACTATTTGTTGGCCCAAAAAAAAACAATGGTAATTGTTTAGTGCCCATTTTACGTCCATCAAATCATGAGTTTCGTGATTTCTTACTTCCTCATGTTTCAGTGCTTCAGCTATGTTAATTCTCAAAAGCCTTAAATTCTCGTCGTAACCAGAATGAGTAAGTGAAATTTCGTCGCTGCCAGAGAAATTCAGAATGATAATCTAGGATTCTTTAACCTCAGCTCATTTGAGTAATTTTTTCAAAATGCTATGAACGAGGTTGACAAAGTACTTAACTTGCATCGGATGCAAAAATGTGCGCGCTAAATCAATGCAGGCATAAGATTGGGAATTAATGTCCCAATCACAACACATTAAGCCTATCCTTAACGTCCATGGTTTAAAAGAAAACAAAATATGGGAAGACTAATAATCATGGAAAACAAACTTAAGAGTAAATGACTAGGCTGGAGCTCTGAACCATAAAAAATCTTAAGACGCGTTTTGCATGAGTCATCACACCTGATAATGATAGGGTCGTAAAGCTCCATTAGAATGCTCCATGACCCATTGGACTGCACTGTAGGAATTGCATAGTTTTGCATTCAATTAATACTGATAGATCATTGAACTACTAACAAATAACACCAGGGCTTTGATGGAACCATCTTCCGTGGGAACAAAATTCAAATTACATCAATAAATTAAATAAGGAGAACAAAGCAGAGGAAGGTGAAATGAAGAGGGAAAAAAAATGACAACAAATTGCAAGTATTTAGTTACAAACCTGTTTGTAGGGTATAACCCTCCTAAACTAGCTAATGTCCCACCAAATGCAAGTTAAACAAACATTAACACCACAAAATTACACAAGCACAAGACACCCACATACATATAAATATACTATGTCATCTTTAATATACCACACAAGCCTAATCAGAGTCATTAGCAGTTTGGCTAAATCATTGCATGGAATCTATGTTCTTACTCAGCTCCTCCAGCTTTTTCATCCTCAATCTTTCACTTTCGCTCACCAGCTGACCATATTATCGAACAACATCAACAAAAGAAAATATCACACATATTAGAATAAGGAAAGTTATGTATCCAAATCATTCACAACCACGAAATGGAATGTGAGACTAACCTCCATTAACTTGGTGATTAGCTGTACCTTTTCCCTGTTCTTATCATTAAAAGCTTCAAGGGCTTCTTTGTATTCTTTCTCCTGTAACACATGGAAATTAAAACCCAGTTTCAATGATGTATTGATGTCCCTAATAAATTATCATAGTCCGTATAAACATAATATATGTAGCAGGTTGCATCAGTATTCAATAATGTGTACAATTAACAGGTTGTGTGAATTTTCAATTAACCTCACCTTTTTCTGGCAGGTATGGCCTAGTGGCTTTAATTCTTTGTTTACGGAATCAATCTTTTTCCGGACAAGTGCTACTTCCTTCCTCATTGGATCTGCTAGGGCTTCAAGCTCCTGATATTCCTCAAATAGCACAAAGGGTGGAATCACGTATCAAAATGCGTATAAATAACAAAAATTGCATGCATATAGAACACCTTCAACCTGAATAACGGTCAGATACTCAGATATTCATTCAAAAAATATATTTAAAAATTTAAATAAAAATTAAAAGTCAAGCTCCTTCCCTTCCGTTAGATACAAACAATATGTGAAACTTGATATACGGCCCTCCAACAACAGAAATAGGAGACCAAAAAAAAAAAAAAAAAACTCGGGGCAAAGAAAGTTTATAAAGCAATTATATGAATTATTTTTATATGGTTCATAGCCTGATACTGCTCTCTGACAAGAACACATCCAGGGGTGGGGGGAGAAGGGGGGGGGAATTAAAAAAAAAAGTTGAAATTTTGAATTCCTTTTCCTCAAAAAACACAACAAAAAATAAAAAGGAAACGTTTCCGGGCTACAAATTCAGCACTTCTCGAGGAAAAAACCACAGATCGGGTATATTCAAGTGCTCTACATGCTCTGCAAACCTCAGGTGTTCTACTTGGTCCAAGACAACCAGATTTATACAACAAAAAATACATGGAAAAGGCGAAAGTTGCTTCCCATCACGAATTTCTCGACTTAGTAGACCAACACAGCTTTGTTAAAGCCCTTAAAAATGATCTATTTAACATAAAAGAGGGGCATAATTTTTCTAAGAGACAAAAAACAAAAGTTAAAAATAAAACTTCATTTTCCGTGCAGAATACTTCCTTGTTTTTACTCCTTTAATTTTATGGGAAAATAAAAATGAAAGGAAGAAGGGGTAATTAGTGATGAGAGGTCCAGATCAGTTATTATAAGGAAGCAATAAAGGAGAGGAATTTTCTGAGTTAAGTGAAAGTGGGATTTGAGTGAGAAATCAGAGTTAAGGGGCCAAAGGGGCAGGGATTTATGTAAGGGAGTTGGTATATACCTCACGAATGGTGGCGAGGCGTTTGGTTTCTTCCTCGACCCGACCCAGTTGGAGCTGGACCTTCTCTCGGACCTCCATCTTCTTCCTCTCAATCTCTTCCTCCTTCGCCCTGAAGGTCGACAGAGCGGACCTCGACATCTCCTCATCTTCCTTCGACAGCTGGCTGCTGAAGCTCAGGCTCCCCGAGTTCTGCACCACCAACTGGTTGTTCTGCTGCTGCTGCTGCTCACCCTGCATCATCTCCAACCTCACCCCTTTCCTTCTTCTTCTTCTTCCAAACTCTTCCTTCAATTCCTCTCTCTTTCTCTCTCTCTCTCTCTCTCTCTCTCTCTCTTTATTATCCTTTCTCTCTCTTTGTTTTTTGCTTTGCTTGCTCTTTTTCTTTTTTGCTTTGTGCTTTCTTTGTTTTGGGCTTGAAATGATGATGAGGCTGCAGTGCTCTGTTTCCCCTGTTGCGAGTGCGCTTCTTATGTTATCTCTTGTGGGGTTGTATGTATGGGAACGGGTTGCCCTCTCTTTAACGCCTTTCAATCCGTCAAGCCGGTTCACCCTACCCCCTATTCCCCCTTGTGGACCAGGCCATAACTTTGATAACTACTATAAAAAGAATAATTTAACTAAATTAATTAATGAACAAGAATGACCAACGTAAAAGAAAAATTAAAATCACAGGCTGTGGCCCGTGGTGCAGTGCAGTCCCAAGGATGAGAATACCTCTATCCTTTGTTTTTTTCTTCTCTCTCTTCATTTTCAAATAATAAATAATTTGAGCCAAATAGTAATAATAAATTATTAAAAAAAATTTGTGGGTGACCTGTTCCAACTTACACTTCTTTTCTTCCCAGGTTGGCTTACCGCAGTTTTAGCCACAGGCAAATACTTATATGATAAGGAAAATATTAAAAACATTAAAAAAGACAAAGATTACAAAAGCACAAGCTGAAACGGCCCAACAGCCAGGCAATCACTAACGACGAAGAGGAAGTGGCCTTCATCTTGGCCGAGTGAAAGATGCGTGCCTTTGCGATGTATGAGTCACCCCTAGCTGGATAGAAATAGAATAACCTTGGTATTTGAGCCCCCACACATACTGATAATTCCTTCCAACAAGTCACAATGGTGAAACGGAAGTGAAATTTCAATTAGAAGATAAAAGCGTAAGGGTAACTCGTTTATATTTTAATTCGATCTCAATTTTTTTTCCATTAATTGAATTAGTATTTAAAGAATTTGGATATATATATATATATATATATATACATTCAAAGATATGGAAATTAAAAAAAAAAAAATACTAGAACAAGGAGAAAGAAATTATGATACAAACTTCTAGATTTAGGATGCATATATTTTAATTTTTAAAAAAAGTAATTTTAAACTTTAAATTTTATATATAATTGAAAAATTAAAAATTAATTTTTTTATTTTTTATAAAAAGTTAAAAATATTTTTTTAAAAATTCAAATTATTTTTAAAAAATTATCCAAATACAAAAATTGATTTTTTATAAAAAAATAATTTTTCACCAAAAAAATTCCAAACAAACACACCATTACTTCATAATAAAAATTTGGATATGTGTATTTTAACAAAAGAAAAATATTTTTATTAAAATAGTTTATACACCTAAATTGTTTTCGTTATTTTCTTAATGTACCACTCAAACGATTGCTCGATGGATAGACCATTACCAATTTCGACTGCAAAAGAAAATATTATATATGTAATAAGGTGGAAGATTTGATACATTCAGCATGGGAATGCGTAATTTTTCTTATATATTAAACATGACAAAAAAAAAAAACTCTTCGAAGAAAAACGTATGTTAGCTAAGACAATAATTTATTAATTTAAGTCTTAACAGATGTATAAAATTGAGTTGAGAGTATTTTCCTTGTATACTGTGTGTAGTTATTTGTAATAAACGTATACTATGAATAAAAACTTAATTAATTATAAAATTTAATATTTTTTTATTCATAGGATGCGTGTAATCTTGAGTTTTAAATCATTTCTTTTAGCATGTTCAGTAACTTTATCGGTGGCAGAACATTGATGCTTCGTGAATGCCAATTTCTTAATAAAAAAATGTATAATCTTTTCAATCATATGGTAATATTCTTTTTGGTTCGCATGTGAAAATTTGCGCTGGTCTTCTCATTTCCTCCAGAGTTGCGCTTTTATTTTCCTTATACTTTTCTGGGGTAAAATAAGGGTCTACGCTCATTTTTTTCCCTTGAATTTTGAGTATTGCACTGTTGCATTCAGCGTAAGTTGCTGTTGTTTTGTAATATGTCTATCGTATCGCGACAAAATTTTCCTCTAAAAGCTGTAGACTTGTAATTGTTTTTGGGTGCTTCTTTCTCATTTGACGGCTGCTTCAATTTTACTTTTATGATTATTCTTTGTTTCAGTTTGTAAGTCTACTTTGGTACATACCTAAAAGTATTATTGATCATGTTTTCAGAGCTAATATATCAATATAACAATACCTTGGCATCCTATGGTCCACATTTCGCATGTATTTGATCACAACGTTGTATTATGATGAAGATGCTATGCTCTTGAAAGAGTTGAAGGAAACTTTCTCGGCTATATATGTTTTAACTCCCTAGAAAAGGTTACTCATAAGGAGTAATATTTTTCGTGAGGCCATAGTTCTTAGGCCCTTGTATGTTAACTTTGCAAATCCACTAGAGAATTCGGCAAGTATTTTTCTTCAACTAATTTAATTCGAGTGAGATTAGTTATTATTCCAGCAAAAGTTTGGAGAGTCCTACCAGTTAAGTATTAAGCCTTATCGATTGGTCTTTAGGTTAGAAGTAGGCTAGATTCTCTTCTTATAAGAGTATTGAAACTAAGTTTAGAAGATATCCCTCCTTGTTAATCCCTAGAGATTTTGTAAGAATTAATTTAGAGTTTAAACTAAACAATTAACTAAGCCATAAAGTCACTTAAATATATCAATAGAATAATAAAGACCCCGACTGGCCTTAAGAAAAGAAGTGGTCGCAATTGAAGCAAGTGAAGATATTCCTGAAAGAGTATGTATAGTTTAGTTACAAAGATAAAGTTCTTTTAAGACTGTTTTTTTTAGTTTGCAATACTTAAAACTAACATTTTATTTTAAAAAAACCAAATATCAAATCATGCGAGCCAACTATAAGCATTAGTATATAAATATAAGGGTTAATTGCATTTTACCTCTTGTATCATAAGCTATGTACACTTTACCACTTATATTTTTGGAAAACATGCATTCCGACTCTCTATGTTTTATCAAATGTGTACTTTGGCCCTTTTATTAATTTTTTCATTAATTAGAAACAAAATATCACATATTCAGATGTCAAATTACACATTTAAAAAAATTTAGAAGATCAATTTGTACATAATTCAAAATTCAAGGGAGTATAATATACTTATTTGGGATAAAATGCACATTTGTAAAAATTTAAGGAGTCGGAATACACGTTTTTAAAATCTATGAGATAAAATGCATATGATCTATAATAAAAAAAGTAAAATACAATTAACCCTAAATATAATATTTTTTGTCTTATGGCTCAACAACATTTTTTCAAAAGAAAAAAAATTAAAAAATGTGATAAAAATCTTTAATTTTCATGAACCGAGTTTGGATATGGGTCATCGACGCACTGCATGGTACGTGTCATGCCCCACAGGGATCATATTCGGACGATGCAACCACTGTGATTGTCCCTAGCATTCTGCTTGCAACACAGTATCCCCTTTCCTATGTCCTAATACAGCCGGCGGGGTTGCTTTCGAGTATTTTCTCATTTTCTGCTCTCATTTGTTTGTAGCATGCATGTGAAGGAGGACTTGTCTTAGTAGATAGGATCCTTGTGGCTTATATCGTTAATCGGTATAAGTTGGTAGACTGAAATTTTTCAACTAACTCTTCTTGTTATTTTAACTCATTCACATGGTTAATTACATGACAAGAATATGTGTTGTCTGCACGTGTATGACAGGTGACTCTAAACTTGACCCCGATGCCAAGCAACCTTCCGGCAGGTTCACCATGCAATTTGTCTGTACGTAACTTTGATTTGGTTACCGAACTTTGGGTAGTTGCAAATTGCATACCATGTTTCAATGTAAGAGAAATGATGTTTGCACTTATTGTTTTAGACATTCTTTGGATACAGTGTGATTAATGTACAAATAATTGAGATTTTATTAATGTTTTTTTATGAATGTAATTGATGTAGTAAGATAATTGGTGATTAATATAATTTTTTTATTAGATTTACTAATAATATAACTAAAATTCATAGTTATTGATACATAATTCTCTATATTTTTTCATAAATAAATACACTAATAATACAATTGAAATAATCAATTATCTACATAATTCACCAGCTGGTGTTCCCACACAGTATCTATAAAAATAATGTTCAAATAATAATATTCTTAAATACAAAGCACCGTTTACATTTCCGAAATAATGTGTTGAATAAAGTTATCACAATTTTTTTTAAGATTATGCAAGTTGCATAACAATTAAGGTATAGCATATTTGAAATTGTTACGAGAGGTGTGTTATATGAATATACGGATTAAGCTTACTTTCCCGATGCACAGTGCATCTACCATTAAAAGTCACTCACTTTTCTTTTAATTTTTCTTAACATTTTTAACAAATCTTAGTTCTATGTCATTCCGGTGTCCTAGAAAAAAATAAATACAAGTATACTTTCTATTGTTACAATGCTGGAATGTCATCATCTATATTGATGTCAGGACTAGTATTATTGTCTTTTTCTTCGATAATTAACTAGTATTATTGTCGTTAAGATTTATTTAACTAGTAATATCATCAAGACAATGTTGAAACTGTCATCACAACGTCGCTATTTTTTTGGAACCATCTCAATGTCAGAATTATCAAAAACTCTATATACTAATTGTTTTGGCCTATGTTCCGCGAGGACTAGAGAAGATCCAATTGAGGGATACTTGGTCATTAAGTGTACAAAGGAACATAGACTTTTATATAAACATATTTTGATAATTGAAAGGTGAGGGATTTATAAAAGGTCAATCAACAAATATGTTTATTCATGGTAACTTAACTGACGAACGACTAATTATGAGGGAACAGCGTAACCGACTGGCGATTGATTAGGAGGAAGTTATAATCACACAGTGATAAGACATTTAGTATTTAGGGGAACGACCTTCCAATTGAATGGGCCTAAAGGTCACTCTGTTCCAGTAATTTCTTTTGCATATTTTTTTTTGGGGTTTCGTTTAGATATTCTCTTATTGAAAATAGTTTTGTTTGAATTTTGTAAGACATTTAAATATCGGTATATTTCTTAGATTCAAATTATGGTTCGTCACATTATAGTAGACTAATCCTCAACTGCTAAACTAAATATCAGTTGGTGAGTTCCAATAATTTGCCAAAGGAAAACAGCATGCATATAGTGTATATATTTCTCTATTAATATAAGTTTTGTGCTAAATACAACAGTATATTTAATTTTTAGTATTGTTATCATTCACCGTTGTCAAAATAGTTCACCTATTTTTCCTTCTGTTTACCCTTTTCAGTATTACATTTTTTTAATCTTGATCTTTGGGTTAAAATTCTCTTTTTTTATAAAAAACAAAAATAGCACATTGCTCTTACTTTATTAAGATTATGATAATCAATTTCTACCCGCCTCATATATATAAAATTGATTATCAAAATTAATATGTAATTATCATATGTGATATTTGAAGTGATATTTTGTTGAAAATATATATACCAATTAAGTAAATGAAATCATTTGTTGTTATCAATATTATTAGATGCAATTGTAAACAAGTTTCACTTTCAGAAAAAGGATCAAAATTTAAATTTTGGCAAAAATAATTATCAGAATGATCCTTTATTCGTGACTCTATTCCCCAATAGAAATATCTTAAGGATAAAAAAAGAAAAATACTTTGCTGTTGACAATAATTACAACGGCATAGTAATCCAGTAAATAATATGCCAATTCACTTGATTATTTTGTGTACTTTTGTTAAAAGATTATGTCAACATACGTGTAATCATTAAATTAAATGTGCATTTTGATAACTAATTAAAAGTCTTATAATTTTATTGTTATATCGATCAATTAAGATAAAAGGTATACTAAGACAAAATAGATTTGAATCTGAAGATAAAATAACAAAAGGTAATGGATTTTTTAGCGTTATTTAGAAGTTAAAACAGAGGGGACTGAGTACGAATCACGGGTAATCGACGTGGCAAGCCCATTCTTGAGGTAAACGCTTTTGTCGTGAAGTGCATCAGAAAGGGTGTAGCCTGGAGTGGACGCAGAGACAGGAGCACACCGTTTAAGTATTGAGTATTCACCAACAAGAATCAAAACGAAGAAGGAAGACGTGAGGTGTAAGGCAAAGTTGGAGGGATGGTGGCGGCAGCTTATCTAACCTTTTGACAAATATTACAACCTTTGTTCTTTCCGATTCTAATATCATATGGGCCTCCAATGACTAACTCGGTATACTTTTCTTTTTATAAAATATTTGTTTCTTGTTTTATTTCTAGCTTTTCTTTTCTCTTTTTTTCTTTAGTTGCTATGATTGAATCTAGGCTACTTTAGATATTTGAAGTTTTCGTAGATGGAACTTTACATAAGTTCTAAATCAATATTAATCACTGTCATTAATCTCTCCCTATCTTTCTGTCTTTCATCGGTGGTGTGGGGGGGACCATTGTCCACCGAGGCAATGGATTTTCAAAACATGAAATTCTTAAATGAGAAAAACAAAAGGGGATCAAAGGTGGGGATTTGAATTCAACGGCTGCGATCATGAGTGATGAGATGGAATCTATGATGGCCATAGAGCAAGGAATCTCGAAGTAGGGGCCACTTCTCACGGTGGGTGCCCAGACACAGCATTCGCTCGCGTGCGACATGCGTTAATTTAATTTTCAGCTAAAACAATTTGTTAAAAAAATTAATTAGCCACTAAAGTAGAAAAATCCTGGCACCAACCCACCGAAATTTAATTGTGGAGGCTATGAAACAGCGAAAAAGCAGGAAGTGACTTTACCTAATACCAACGTAAGCAATTTGGATTTATTACAAAAGAGTGTGTTATTTTGTGCGCGCAGGGGAATTTAATCATCTGGCGATGTCTCTTGACCCTTCAGGTGGAGGTGCGCCTCAAAGTTTTCAAAAATTCTCAAAGGAGTTGGCAGTTTCTATAATATATTTCAAATATAATGATGAGTAAGTCTATTTCAGATTTCACTTCAGCCACAAGAGAACTGATATCGGACATGTTTTGAACGATTCAGAGCCGGTTTGCCTCACACTGAACCCACAAAAAACAAAAAAAAAAAAAAGGAGCTGATTTGATTAGTGCCTGGTGTTCTAACAAAATTAAATATGGAAAAAAAATCCAAAATTGAACTGAGACTTTCTCAATGAATGAAAGAGAAAAATTGATTATGTTTTTATTGAATTTATTTAAATTTTAATTTCATTTAAGAAAATTAATTATCTCACTTATATAATTTAAGCA
The DNA here is from genome assembly GCA_031439595.1 of Pterocarpus santalinus. Taxonomy (NCBI): domain Eukaryota; kingdom Viridiplantae; phylum Streptophyta; class Magnoliopsida; order Fabales; family Fabaceae; genus Pterocarpus; species Pterocarpus santalinus. Next base: position 70,991,658 of record CM062532.1, read on the forward strand.
CTACGCAAAGTGTACACGTTTCGACGATCAATAGTAAGCATAAAAATGGTTGTTTCGATTTTGGCGTAGTTAGATGTCAAGGGCGTATAACCAGAAGTAGTTAAACATAACAAAAGTGAAATGTAATTTCAACTAGTTTTACATGTAATATTAGGAATATAAATTGTAAAATCGTAATTTTAAGGAGAATTTTACCTCTAAAGACCAACTTTAATGCGAAATTACGTGACCAATTTCCAAGAGGGAAAAAAGAAAAAAACTGTCGAGGTGTACATGTTAGGTAAAGTGTCTACCGTTATACCTTAGATTGGTAGCTACTCAGTGTCATACTCTCGTGTACTCACAGGACTGTTGCGTTCCGTAGCCGTTGTGTTTTCGGAGGTGGCCGTTACGTTACTGACCTGGCAACTGTATCTGAAAGATTCTCATCACATCAGCTCAGAGACTGTTTTTTTTTTTTTTGTTTGTGGGGGGAAAAATCATTAAAGTCTTATATAGTGCCATCTATATCCTGTAGAACCTCCTTCTGACGTATAAAAAATGGCACATCAACTAGTTATTTTGTTCCTTTTTTTTTTTTTTGGCCCTTTTTGTGCAACTAGTTACTTTGTTATGAGCATTGTGTAGGCATTACACAAATTATAAAAATTAAATAATCTTTAGATAATAATTTTTAGACAGATGCTATGGGACATTTTACTGAGTAAGATGCATCGTGCTTGCAAAAAGTGTTGTTAAATATTTTAAAAAATTTGACTAAATACATTCATTTAGCCACACTTTTCATAAATGTATCAACACTTATGAAAGTGGTTAAATGCAAGATGTGTGATACACTTTGATATCTCAAGAGCATATTAGATACATCCTAATACATTATTGATATAAAAAAATTTACACTTTTATCCCATTATATTATATACTATTATATGAAAAACTTTTAAAATTATAAGTGTAAAAGTATACGATAATACATAATTAGATTTAGATATATATATATATATATATATATATATATATATATATAAAATAATATTACATTAAAAATCTATCAAAATTAAATTCTATTACTTATTATAAATTTTTTAAAATAGTTATAATTGAAATATTTAATTGAATTTTTTTGTCTCTTGTATTACAGGGGCATTCCACAAATAATATAAATTAAGCATCACTTGTTAATTTTTATATAATAATAAATATTTAATATAAAATTTAAATTTTAAAATTTAAAAATAATAATTACAGGTATGAAGTTAATTTTGATACACTATTAATATAAAAATCAATCAATTATGTATTGCTACATAAATAGAAGAGTTTGACTTTTACCTTCATTATCTCAAAAGTTACATATTTAAAAGTATATTATTGAATTATAACGTGAAACTTTTTTACACTAATAATACACCAAAATTAATTTCTACAAGCTTTTCTAGCATAAAATAAATTAAAGTAAATATAATAATAAATTTTTAAAATATAAGAAAAAACGTATATTTAAGATTTAATAATTATTTCACTGAGTTTTTTGTTTAGAAAGTATTTATGTATTTTTCATTTTATATATAACTAAGTTAAATAAAATTTATTATATTGATTCAACATTTTAAATGAGTTTTTAAGGATATAAAATTTTTTTATTTTTTACTATTTATTTTTTTATAAAATAGTGTTTAACTCAATCTTAAAAAGTGTGAATAATTATAATATATGGAAAGTAAATAACGTTATTAAGAGAAATGTTAAGAAAGATCAATTATAGAAGATAGATAGTAGAGAAAGTTGTTAAGAGAAATGTTAAGAAAATCCTCTCGTAAAACAATACTTACAAATAATATTTATTTAAAAAAGGAACTAATTGGGTATATGATTGCAAGTTTGGATAGCACAATCTTTGTACGATAAATTCTAAAATTTAGGTCCATTCGTTAAAGATATTCCTTTCTGTTGTTCCGAATTTTTTTTCAAAAAAAAAAAAGCACCAATTTACAAAATTTGAAAATTGAGAACACTAGGATTTTTGAGAACGCTGGGATTGCCGATTGCTGAAACAAGATGCGCTCTACAGGGAATTAAATAATTTATAGGGGGCCCATTTAATTACCGGTGATAACTGAGAAATACTGTTGAATATGAGGAAAATTGATGAGCTCATCAAGGTTCAGTCAGGTAGTATTATCTGAAAGGGAATTTTGATTTATGAAAAATTTAAGTTAATTTTTTTATTTGATAAATTAAAAAATTGAGGTGTTTTTGTTCTTAATTTTTAAAAATCAAAGTTTCTTTTAGAAGATCTCATAAGGTATTTTTTAAAATTAATTTGAGCTCTTAAAAATTTAAAAGATTAATATAATTTTATTTTTATTAAATATAAAAATTATTTTTTTAATATTTATATAATTATTTAGATTTTAAAAGTAATTTTATCAAATATTATTTTTATAATTTTTATTTATTAAGAATAATTTTTATATTATTTTATTAAATAATATTACTATACTTTTTAAGAGTAACTTTTAGAAAATTCAAAAATCTCAACAACATTCAGGAAACTATACCAATATCAAACCAAATCTAAGCGTGCTCGTCGGCAGAGCTATTATGATTTGTGTGGTAAAACAGTTGACCATGTGCTTCGGAAGTCAACTTTTCTTATGCTATATAAACCTTCTTAATTTTGTTTTGAGGATTTTCTTTTCTCTCTTGTTCATGGTATCTATGCCATCATCGCCAGGAAAGGCTACTCATTGGAATGCAAGACATGGTCAAGAAAGTTCTAGTTCTAGCATCGTGTGTCTTCCACCTGGCTGAAAACTAGACAAATTACCATCTCAAGTGCCAACTTTCAACGGCGTGCTTTGGCAACTATAATTAAGAGATTAAATGTAACCCAAATTTACAACATGCTTTAAATTTATTATCCTTGCTGACAAAACAAAACGAGAATAGTGTGTTTGTCCAATGGATTCAAAGTAAAAGTCTAATTTATCATATTTTTCTTCATCAATGATAGGTCGTGCCAAGTCTTTGAAAAAGGATAAGTCCACCTTAGAGGCTAGCTAGTAGGTTCCATCATCCACAAAGCACAATAGAACTATAGAAGGGAAAAGAGATGGGAGAGGGAAAAAGGGATAATCTATCTTTTGTATATTACTACTGTAAATTGTTTGCTAATGAATGTACCGGTTATCAACCTTGTTACTAATGAGATTGTCCGTAGCGATCGACCAGAACCAGGTAAGGGCTGTTGGGCAGCGGAAGAGAACAAAAAAAGAAAAAAAAAAAGACGCAATGCACAAAATTTAATATGATTCGATTCGTTTAATCTATATCCACGACACATATAAAGAGTACTAAACTTTTTCACTATCCACAACTTTTATATAAAAAAAGTTATTAATCCTCTGTCATGATATTTTTTGAGGACAAAATTATAAACTCTTCAATATAATAAATTTTAAGGACAAAATCTTTCATCATAACAATTTTTGAGGACAAAGTTGATAACTCTAAGACTTGTGACCCAAATCATCGATTCTAATACCACTTGTTAGGCAGCTGAAGTGGAAGATAATAAAAATGAAGAAGATAGCATATAATTTAATGTGATTCAATCTCTTTAACCTACATCTACAGCCTTTATAAGGGGTATTAAATTTTCAATTATCCACAACTTTTGTATAAGAAAATTACTAACCATCCTTCAAAATATTAGATCATACTAAAAACTACCCATACAAAAAATCACTACCACTTCTAGAGGATGATTAAACCAAATTCCGAAGATTATATTTATAAGTCAAAGTTCCTATGAGATTTTTACTCCCAGATCGATGTTTGACTTTGGTTTAAATCTCAACAATGGCATTAGTTTATGACTATAGTAACTAGTAAATGCCAAAGTCCACACAACGATCCTTAATTAGTTTGTCAGAATTTCATTGGCTCCCACCATCTTTGAGCAAATAAAAATTTATGGATTAGCTTGATAATTTTGGTAACGTGACTATCAGTTTCAGTGAGGATATTTCTTGTGTGTTTGGTTCTAAGTCCAAACTTCTCAAACAGAGTTTAGGGAGGCAAACTGTGATTCATTCATTTTGATCTGCTGTTTGGTTTCTCTTTCCCTTTTATTTAAATGGGAGATTTGAGATCTAGAATTAGTTTTAATAAGAAATAACATTTTCTTACTTTTGTGGTTGTTTCGTTGTGTTTATCACAAAATTTTGATAAAATTATTTTTGAATTTAATTGATATGCACTGATAGCGTAAAACAGTTTTATACTGTCAACAATAAAAATAGGAAAAAATGAAAAATCATGATGAATCCCTCCTTATAATGGATAATTATTTATATGAATTGATATTTTTTACTATTTTTATTGGTTGACATTGTAAAATTATTTTATACTATCAGTATATTTAAATTAAATTCATTATTTTTTAGATAAAAATATCAAATATAGATTATTTTACTTCAAAATCATTCTCAACTAAAATTAATTTTAACAAAATTGAGATCACTAAAAATCAAATTTACAGTAGTAATACTAACCACACACTTAATTTCTACGGAAAGTTGTGTGGGACTATAACTTAGGGTGTTTCCTTTTTGGTCGTAACTTAGGGTGTGGAGCAAACTCAATCCATCCCGTCTATTGATCTATCATAGTCCTTTTGTACCGATCCAACGAGATTCACCACCCTGTGTCTTTGGTGATGAGTTGTTGCCATGACGCCAGGACATAGCCATGAGGGACATGCCGATATGAGAACATCACCCTTGATGTTTTGTCAGTTTTGTTGGACTCCCCATGATGGCCCAGCCCAACTCCAACTCCATGATGGGCTTTTGTCGATACAAGATAATGGACAAAAAGAAATGGCGGTTTTATAAGCAAAGCGGAACAAAAAAAACCCCAAAGATGTCAGCTTTAATTTTGACCGAAAAAAAAATAGCAAAAACTATTGTACTTAAACAATTAAAATGTCGCATGCAAGACCATATAGCTCAAATGGCAGTGGCGCCTTTGCCGAGTGCACCTCAACATCACGGGATCGTGTTTGATCCCGAAGGGCCTGAGGCCCCAGAATTTCCCCCGCTCCCCAGGGCTGACAAAAAAAATAAAATAAAATGTCAGTTTGTATTTTTGAATTCGAATAATGGCCAGGAAGAATTATGTGCCTCCGCATGCAATTGCAAGCACCATGCATTCAAGCTAGGTGGACCCAGTTATCCCAGCAAGATTCACAACCACAAAGGCTCACCGTATGATGTATGCATCAAATTAAATGAGTTAAACCTCAAAATCCCAAACCATAAAACTTGAATCCACCGTAATTCAATATTACAAAAAGATATCCTTTATCCAGATAGTATGTAACAGGAGTCAACATTATTATTTTAGAAAAATATGAGTACGAAAAATTAGAAGCATGGAGACCCAAGTTAAAAATGGGGGGAACGGGCTAGATGTGTGTAATAAGCAGCTTATGAATCACTTAGTAAAATCAAAATGAACTCAAGCACAAATGATGAACCTTAGTGGATTTTATTGATCAAACTAAATCAACCTTATCATTAGCTCAGTACTTGATAAATTTACAATGAAGTGAGGAATGAGAGTTCAGGCCAGAGAGGAAGGAGCCTCAGAGAAAAAGGAGCCTATATGTCTGCATAATTCATCGCACACAATTCTCAAGGATCCTTTGCCTTTTTTCCCCGTTTGGTTACATCGTGAAGTGCTTTTGATTTGTTGCTCCTTCTCAGTCTTGCTTTCTCAATTTCAGCTGTTAATGCCACATGATGATGTGTTGTAACTAATTTTCCTTTTTCAACATAAAGGTTCACAATAGTTTGCTTATAAACCACATACAGCAAACCTTCAGAGTAGTCAAAATTTCATATATTCACATTCAAACTCAAACAATGACGCACTCATTATATTTTAATAAGGCAAAAACACGAATCGTCAAAATTTATAGAACCTTTTATCCCATTTAAAACCTCGATAACAATTTTAACTTATTATTGAAAAAAATCCAAGGAAATATAATTCCAGACATACCTACTTTGTGTTCAGGATATTTTAGCATTAGGAGAGCTATATTTCAATCGCAGATTAGAGAGAATATTTTGTTTGGGTACTAGCCCAAACTATTGGCTGCACAATCCAGCCTAGTTACTGATAGCTAGTTGCAAAAGTTCATTTGACCCTACCCATAATGGTGAGCAATAATATATCTGACCAAAAATAAATAAATAAATAAGGATGTAACCGAAAAAGAAATAAGATTAAATAAACTACATGGACAGATTGACAAGAAAAAAACAACTACGTGGACAGAAAACAAGTGGAGTTGTGGACCAACCCACCGGTCAATGTAAGCATCAAATCATTAAACCCATAAAAATAACCTTATTTTGTTTTTTTTAATTTTATTAAATGCTTTATTAGGGGTATATGATGTTATTTTATTTAATGTAACTATTACGCTTAATGGCTTTGATAAATTTATTAATTTAATTCGTTATTATCTAAAAACCATGTTAAAGAATATTACAATACAACCCATTTAAATAAGAAAAGAGATACGTAGACATTTTTATGGATATGATACAATTTTAATTTTTACCATTTATTCTGCTGTATCTCCTTTTTTATTTAATGTCGTTTTCGATTAAACTATAATGACTTTGATAAATATAACTAATAAATTAATTAATAAATTTTAAATCAAATTTTAAACTGTTGAGAGTTCAGGTTTGTGTTTGCTCATGAATCCCGTGAATATGAGCCACAGAATAGAGTGGGTTATTGTTACCAAAATAATATAGTGGGCCACTACTACAATTTCAGCCCAAAGGTTTAAGTATTAACTTTTTTTCTCCAAGATAAAATACAATTTCAACACAAAAAAATAGAGATAAAATATAATGAATTTAATTTAAATATATTGAGATAATAAAAATAAAAAAATATTAATTTATTTAAATAATTATTTATTATAATAAAAAAATTATTATAATTTATTTTTTTTATTTTTATTAATTGATAATATAAAATTATTTTATATTATAAATACATACCAATTAAATTTAAATATAATTAATAAAATAAATTATTCAAAGTGTAGAAATAAGAAGAAAAGAATAAAAGCCCTCGAGAAAAGAAGTCACGTGAAGGCACGTGAGGCGATTGAAAGGCCTCGCGTGCCGGCGTGCCTCGCTTTATCCAACAAAAAATGTTAAAAAAGAGAGAGAGTGTTAGGCGTAGGATGGGACCCATGGGGGATCAGTCTCATCTACTGACACATGTGTCAGTGTTAAGTGACACATTTCAGTCCTTAGTTCTCAGACATGTGAGTGCAATCACCATTTTCTTTTATTTACTTTTTTATTATTTTTATTATTATTATTGTTGTCGTTGTTGAACTCTGCCTCCACATGTAGAGGAAGTAGTAGGTTACGTGGATAGCTATCGTGGGACCCTACTTAGATCCGTACCACTATTCATCCCGCAATTTTGTTTTATTTTCTACATTATTTGTTTACTTCCACGATTAATTGTCTCTTCTTATTATTCAGTCTCGACATTCAAAAGAGCATAGCTTTGAGACCTAAGTTAAATATCTTTTTATTATAAATATAGGAATAAATTACATTGACTTATTTTAAGGTTAGATAATATTATATATATAGTGTTTGTTGATTTATAAAAGTATATGTTAAATTTATCTAAAATTTAAGTGATATTATATTTGATAATTTTATATTTGTGGTATGACATTAAATATTTATGTACAAATTGATACATATTATGTGTAATATTATCAATTTTTTTGTATAAAAAAATCACGTAATTCTATAGGAGTTCGATATAATTTATCATAAATATGGATTTTTTATTATTTTAAATTAAAAAATATATTTATGTATATACTCTTTTTCAATATTTTTTTTTATCAAAATGTCCTATTTTTCTGGACCATGAAGTAATGAATTTGATTAAAACTGGATCGAATTTATTATTGTGTAAATTTATCTCGTTCGAATGGAATTCGATCTATGATACTAAATCAAATTTAATACTATTCATGTGAATAGTATTAAATTCAATCTACCTTGGATCGAATTTAATACTATTCACACAAATAGTATTGAATTTAAATAGTGTTAAATTCGATTTATCGTAGATCGAATCCAACATGGCAAAGGGGTTTATGATAGAGTTTAGGATGGGTTATAGTATTCTAGGTCCATGGTGGACTTAATATAGTCAAATGAAAAAAAAATATGATTAATTATTAAACAAGTATAGCTTCTTGTGTGGCAAAGCGCCGAGTCCATTATGGACTAGAGTGCATCCTAAAATATGGTAATAATTAGATTTTACTCTCTATTATCAGTTGTTGGAGACTTAATAGTCATATATTTAATATTTAAAAAATTCATACTTATTGTTTATATATATATATATATATAAACAATAAGTATGAATTTTTTAAATATTGAATGTTGTGTTTATAAGTTTCTAACGATTGATTCAGATGTTATCTTTATCCATTTCTTTACAGCATTAATAGAGAATAACGTTTAATTATTGCCATATTTTAGGATGGATCCCAGTCCATAGTGAACCTGATGCTTTGCGACACTTTGTGTGGCAATCAGCCATACTTGTATGATAATTAACCATAGTTTTTGGTCATTTAACTATATTAGATCGAGTGTGGAGCTAAAATACTATAGCCTACCCTAAACCCCTTTGCCTGTGTTGTATTCGATATAGGGTAGATCGAATTCCATTAAATTTACACAGTAATGAATTTAATTCAACTTTAATGAAATTCACTACGATAAAAAAAAAGCACATTTTGATAAAAAAAAATATTGAAAAAACAAATATATGTAAATAATATTTTTTTTAGTTTAAAACAATAAAAAATCCCGTAAATATAAATATAAAAATTTAATATTGTAACTGGCTATAATTAATCACAAAGTGGGATCTATTTACTTCAAAGTAAGTTTAGTACACTTACTTTATTTAATAACTTTTCATGAATATTGAATTTTGATCAATCCAATTGTTGAATTACGTGATATTACTTTGATAGTCATGAATATCAAATTTTATAAAAAATAGATATATAAACTAATAATCGATATTTACTTATATTCTAAAAAATATATTGTATGTCAAAATAAATTGGGATAATAAAATATCAAATCATTTATAAATTGTACAAAATTCATACACTTGATTTACTTAGTGAAAACTTTCAATTCAACAATGAATTGATAAAATTTAAATTTAAATATGTTTTTACTCCATATAAATAGAGATCATTTTGATTTTAGTTGCTCTAAAATTTTTACTTTGATTTGTGGTCCCTCTTTTTTCCCTTTTTTTTTTCATTTTTGTTTCTCGTCATTCTAAATTATGGTTTTTATAAGTATTCTAGAATATATACATTTAGTTTTTATAAATATAAAAAATTATTATTTTTGTTCTTATAAATCTTTTTTTTAATATGCTTTTAGTCCATATAAATATCATCACTTAATAATGAATCTAAATGGCAAGGGTTAAAAACCTAATAATTGAAAAAATAGGAACTAAAATCAAAACAAAAATTTTAGAAGGATGAAAATCAAAAAATCCATATTTATAGGAATAAAAAATATATTTATACCAAAAATTTAATATTCATAAAAAAATTATTCAGTGGAGTAACAATGAACCAACAAGCACGTAGCTCAACCAGTAATGAGGCTGTGCTAGCTTAATCAGAGGTCTCCAGTTTAAGTTTTGGTTGTATGACCGTGTTAAAACTCGAAAGGAAAAATTTTGCCACCTAAATAGTTCTATCCAATTCTAGCAGGATTGTCTCGGATAGGAAGACATAAGTGATTTAGAAAAAAAATAGATTAATGGTGATTATTAGAGTATAGTAAATCGCAACCATTAATAATTTGCGCTATTTATAATTTTTTAAAAAAAAAGAAACGCCTCTCGGTTCTAAATTCATAGTAGACTTAATAAAACTTTTATTATCCGATCATACATGTATAATGCATGCAGTAAAACTTTTATTATCAATCATATACATAATGTATGTGTAGTTGTAGTAGCTGTGATTTCAAAAATTACTTAAGTAACATTATTTTATATTAGTTTTATTAAAAATAAGCAAGATTGATTAACCGATATCAAGCATATCGGCATGTGTGATGTTGTATACGACATGGATTGGAGGGAAGAAAGCAAGAGAAGAACTGAATGTCAAACGAATACTGGATGGAGAATATCTCGATAAGTGTAAAACTAATAGAAATAGAATCACATGAAAAAAATATAATAGTATTGATCTTTTAATAATATACTTATAGCATTGTTTTTAGGGAACATTTTTATTTACTTGAGTCCTTCCCTAAGTTAAGGAAAATATATGTCATCAACGTAAGGATGGCAAACAAATATAAATTGTTTATGAAATGCAAGTATTTAATAATTAAATTTCACATTTTCAAAAAGAAAGGACTTTTGAAATGTATAATCGTATGTAACCCGTAAATAAAGATAAGGCAGCTAGAAAGTAGAGTCTGCCTCGTTAAAATATTTCCAGAATGTCCCAATTATATTCATATGTTGGGATAAAATTAAATCAGTACATATGGGGACAAGTTCCAAACAAAATAAATAACTAGCAAGACCTAAATCCTTCAGAGAAAATCGAGATACAAGTGCTGAGACTTGGAATATCCGCGAGAAGAAGATCATCAACAAACTCCAGGTCCTAAACATTAAGTTGGAGTCTCCATTCAAGGTCATTTTGATACGTCGCAAATCCAGGTTGTAAAATATTGAACATTTTTTATGTTCACAAGATATTAAATGTAATTTTTTTTAATCTAATACTGTTTTTTTTTTTTTAAGTATTAGGAGGATATAACAAAACTCTTAAGATTTTGATGCATTGTTGTGATTTATGTATAAGATTATTTAAATACATTACCAATATAAAATAATTTTATACTACTATTTAATCCCTCGCTACTATAGATAAGATATTTGAGATAGTAGGTGTAAAAATCACATTCTTTTATTAATATGTTAATATATAATTAAATATCTGTATGTAAAATAATTTTATAATCATAGTATAGCAAAATTAAATCCTTTATGTATACGCATTTGGCAAAAATAATTGATTCGTTTTTTAACTTATTTTCTCTTTTCAAATTCATCCTTTAAATAATAAATATTTCAAATTTGTTCTCTAAGTAATAAAATATTTTAAATACATTCTTTAACTTAAAAAAAAAACACATTTTCCCTTTTCGCTATCTCTTTGCAAATGTTATTTGTTATATAAGAGAATAGATTTAAAAATATAACTTATCACATAAAATATCATATTATTATTTGGTGGTTTTTATGGTACTTCATTTTTAAAGGGTTTGGGACCCTTCTCATATGGCCCAATAAATATTAGTCATATGTTTAATGTTGTTCAAATCATTATCTATATGTCAATCACAATCATGTTTAATTTTTAGATTTCTAAACTTTTTAATTATCAAATTAATCCCAATGTCCTTATTTAAAAAATTAAATAATTTTTTATTGAACCCCTTACAACATATCAACAACTCTAATTCCTTTTCTCTTTCGTAAAGAACCCTAATTACAGTCCAACAGTCACCATCCACCTTGAGACATGTTTAATTACAAGGCCACAACATCACTTACTCTAGAGGATCTGAAACCACAAGATGAAACTGAATTGTTTTTGTCTAAAAGGAGATGCAAGCCTGGATATCAGTGTATAATGCCCAATACCTCAAGAATGGCACGATCCTTAGTTATTGATTAGTCAAACTAAACATTACATAGAAAACTTGTTTATTTGTTGTTTGTTTTGGGAAATATTTAGCATCTTTTCAACAATTGAATTGTTTCTCTTTTCTTAAGAAGCAAAGAATATTGAGATAAGCTTTTTTAGGAAATTAATGATCTTACTTGACTAATTGGATTTTGCCCATCAAGCACTAAACAAGGGAGATAAAATAATTGACAAAGTACACATGTATACGAAAGTAACTAATACCGTGGCCATGTAATTAAACTTGTCTTAAGGTGGATGGTGACTGCTTGACGATGGCTACAATTTTTCATGAAATAGAACGGGACCCAGGGTTCTTGATGAATTGTGAGCGAATAGTTAGATTGATTCAATATAGATAAGGGATTTAATAAAAACTTGTTTAATTTTTTAAATAATGACATTGAGGTTAATTTGATAATTGAAAAGTTTGGAATTTTAAAAACTAAAAATGATTGTGATTGACACAGATAATGATTTGAACAACTATTAACCACGTGACTAATGTTTATTGGATTACATGGGACGGGTTCCACACCCCTTAAAAATGAAGGCGTATTGTAGAAATTATTATATTATTTTTGTTAATTCATATGTTAAATAATTTTTTTTCATCAAATATAAATAATGTCGTTTATAAACAGGATAAATATATTCATTTTTTAAAAAATTAGTGAATAAATTTAAAATATTTATAAGTTAAAAATAAAAAATAAATTAGAAGACAAATATATTTATTTTTGCCTTGTTTTATCTTCGGCATATTTAGTTGCATGGTCATTACTGTGCAGTATAGTAATGATTTGGTTTTGGTTACATATAACGATGGTACGAATTCAAGGTCAATCTTCCAGTTTTTCCTTCGAATTAATCAAGCCAAGCTCCGGTCAGTAGACTGGGTACGGCCTCACCATAACAAGGACAAAAGCAGGGGCTAGCGCCCTCTTCCTTGAACGTTAGTCTGATATTAACGTATTTAGCAATAATGGCAAATGGACCAATTTGTCCTACCGTGCCTTGTCCCACTCCATGTCAAGTTTTAAGTGGGGTAGGGAGCTAATCTGTGTCAATAATTTAGATTGAATATATCAGCTTATTCTACTGTCCTGGTCAAAAAATAAAAGAATTTTTAATTAAATATAATAAAAAAATATCTATATAAAGAAACTCATTTCATTTACTTATTAAGTATTAAATCATTTATGTAACTTTAAAATGGTTAAAAATCATAATTTTTAATAAGAATAAGATAGAATTTTTAACTAAAATTAGCACAATAGAAAAGCTCATAAGCCAATATTCAAACTCAAATATGTTAAAAAATTCACACTCTACAAATTAACTATAGTCACAATAAAATATAAATTCATAATCAATAAATCAGCAATATAGTCTATAAAAATATAAATATAATCAATAATATAGTCCCAAAAAAGAACTATGAAGTCCATCAATATTATATAAATACTAATAAAAAAAGCCTAATATTGTATGTATAATATAGGGAAAAAAGAAGCAAATAAAAAATATTGATCTGCGGGCTAAACTAGTCCAGCCCTGTTTTAACCCGCAGGACGGGTTATGCAAGTTAAATTTTTTTTACGGATTAAAAATACCAACCTACCCCGCTAAAAATTGCGGGTTATGCGGGTCAATCTGGCTAGTTCGACTCATTTTGCCATCTCTAATATTACATGTATAGATACAATTATTTTTGTGGATACGTGTCAAAGGGTCCATGATTGTATGCTGTGATCATTGATTATTATGAAAAATTTTTTTGGGGATACATATTTTGCAATGCAGTATGCAATATATACGTAAAAAGTGAATAAAATGACAAAAATACTTGAATAATGTGTTCCATATAATTATTATTAATTTTTTTCATTTTTTATCCAAAAACTTACCAGTTTATTGAATAATACATTGGTAAATTTTGCATATACTCTAATAAGTTTTGTATATATATATATATGCAAAACTACAAAATTTTTCAGCGTATTGAATAATATATTGGTAATTTTATGAAAAAAAAATTGAATAAAAGTAACAATGATTATGTGAGATTTGTTATCCAAACATTTTTGTCATTTTGTTTATTTTTTCTGTATGTATCGCAAAAAATGCATTCCTTTATCACTTCTCGATTATTATTATGATCATTATTCCGCATATATTCTCCATTAAGGATAATTTTGTTTAAGATATGTTGGCCACTAAATATCTCTCTTAATTAAAATTTGAACTATAATTCATCACCTCAATATTATTATTATTATTATTATTATTAAAATTGCTAAATTCTTTTAAGTAATGTGCTTAAATTATATTATTATTATTATTACTATTATAATATGCACTTGTGATGTCAATTTGTTAACTGGACCTAAAAAAAATTAAATATATTTTCATTGAAGTTCAATCCTCCTTTTAAGGTGTAATATCCCCTCTGTTGTAAAATGTTTTTGAAGAGCAAATAAATTTATTTGATTCACTTAAGTTAATTTGATAACAATTGATTGATTAAAGAGCTAAATTATATATATTAATTTTCTAAAGCAAAACTATAAATTAACAATGATAACTTTAAAATATGTTACTCCATTTCAAATGCTAAATGAAACTAACTATTAATTAAATATTTTATTAGAAACGGTAAACTAATAATAATACTAATATAATAATTTAATAATATCATACTTAAGAAAAAAAACAAAAGGAAGACTCAAAAAGTCTTGCATGAAGACTTAAGGAAAAGAAGAAGAAGAAGAAGAAGAAGAAGAAGAAGATACCCACGAAAGGTGACTATGCGCCACTGACCAAGTCAAGTGCAATTATACCTTAATGTTCAAATTTCTAAAGAATATAGATAAAGCATAGTACATTGAAGTAGGAAAAAGAATGCAAAGGTAAGAAAAAATGGCCTTAAAATTTAATGAAGGCTCAAATGAGGAGGAAAAATTGTGGCAAGTGACATATTTATAAAGTCTTTGAACTATTATAAATAGAGGGGCATAACTTTTATCATCTGAAAGGTAAAGCAAGAGTGAAAATACTATTAGAATGTGAGATTTGAAGTGAGAGAGCAAATGAAATAGAAAGCGAGAACAATAAGAAGAGAAAAGAAGAGAGAGGAAAAGAGAAAAGACAAAGGGCATAAATTGCCAAAGAGCTTAGTAGATCACTATTATTGCAAAATATAAAGGTAGATAGTGAAATTATTTGCGAAGTAAAACCATGGCTATATATGTAACATCCCCAATTTTGTCGAAACTAATTAGCTAAGTGATCCTGGCTAATTAGAGAGGTTAATGATTAACTAAGGACTAATCGGCTAATCTCGATGAGCAAAAACTTAGTAAATTGTGTCAAGTCAATAATTGAATCATATCGGACTAAATGTTTTAATTAAAACCTCATTAATTCGTAACTTCGAAATATAATTAAGTTAATTCAATCTTGTTAATTAAGTACAAAACAATTGTTCTACCTTACCAATTGAGATAAATTAATTCTTACACCTTAATTACATAATTCATAAGAGCAATTCTTTTAGAGAGAAATGTCTTAAAAGTGTAATTAACCAAAATCGGTTAAAGAACAATTTAACTAATCAAATTGATTAACAACTTAGGTAATTCTAATAGTTTTGAAGATTTAAAAATTTCTTCTAATTGATGCACTAGATTTCGGCCAAGGACAAGAGCAAAATCCAACCATCCGTTGACCTTCTCATCATGTACTCTTAGATCATGGATCTATGTTAGTAGTATCTCTTTAGTCAAGACAAGAGAAGTACTTTCCTCCTTTAGGATTATGCCACTTAGAGTGATCTTCTTCAATCAAGCCAATCCCAAGAGTGGTCATGCCTTTAACTACTTAAAAAAATACTAAATGGTCTTTACTTAAATGCCAAGACTCAAGGAAAACATAACCCACCCTTTTACCTCAAGGTTCCTAGCTTTCTTGCTTGAAAAAGAAGTTAAACTCACCTACTTCCTCTTGCTTGTTGGAGAAGCAAAACACATCAGCCTCCCTCACCCATTTTTGTGCCAATTAGCCCTTCCCCCATTCCCTCATTTGTGATTTTCATCTTCTTACTACAAGCCTAAGCTCTCACTTCTCTCTAAACCCTCTTTTTGTTCTTCCTAATCTTCTTCTTGCTCTTCTTGCTTTCCTACTCTAACTCATCTTATTTCCACTACCATTCTCATAAGCTCTTCAAGGATCACCTCTTTTGGTCTTTGAAAGATATACTTGAATAAATACTTAGCCCCATTATCAAGCTAAAAAAAGGGGAAGGTCATCTCCAACCCATCAACCCTTTCTACTCCTCAAGAAACTCATTTGGTAGTAACTTTAACCCCTCTTTCTTCCATGTTTTTTAAGTTATAGAACTCCTAAGCTTTCTATAGCTAGGTGGTTTTAGAACTTGCTCTAAAGGCCTCATGGCCATGCTTTCATTATAAGAAGTTATTTGTGATTTCGCTCTTCTTTTGAAAAATGACTTTGGTTGTGTATTTTGTTTTATGTTGAACCCAGCTTTTTAGAACTCAAAATATTGATTTTTACAAGATCTCAAAGTATAAAAGTGGTTTGGAAGAGAAAAGTAGCCACTTAAAAAAAAGACTTGATATTTTTACAAGAAAACTCATTGAAACCAAAACTGTTAAAGTTGGAAAATTCTGGCAGGCTGTATGGCGTGACTAATAACTCTTTCAATATAACTCCAAATGCAACGAAACTAATTTTAAATTACAAAGCTTTTTATTCATATAAGATACGTGAAATTTGGCTTAAAACGAGAGAGATATGAATTTTCAAAGTGTACTGTCCCTAGATGTGTTTCTGTTCGAGCAGTATGTAATAAAATCTTAATAACTCAAGTTATACAGAACATTTTTGAGTGGGATCAAGTTTGTTAGAAAGCTTAGATATAGAAAACCATCTTTATAAAATAGTTTTGTCAGATTCCTTGTGAGAAACTCCCAGTAAAGTTTAAAAGTTACTATACCAAAAATAAACTCAAAAGCTGAGCAATCAGAATAAAATATGCATAATTTAAGTTATAAAATGAATTTTTGAGTGGGATTTATTTTGTTTAAAAATAGACTTAGAGAACTATAATCATACCAAAATTCAAGTTAAGATTGTAAAAGGTGAAATTATGACGAATTTTTGAAATTATTGCCCCACTGTAACGGTAAAAATTGGTTATGGTGAAGTTTAAAGGTTAATGAGAAATAAACTTAAAGATATTAAGATCCCTAAATTAAGATATTGGAAAACCTTTATAAGTCAACCTAAAAAACTTCAAAAAGGATAATAGATGAAATTGACCCCATGCCTAATAAAAGAATCTATACAAGCGGCAACCTCAATTAAAAATTTGCATCAAATTTACTAAATTAAGGTCATAAGACTTTGTGTGATATGTATGCCTCTATGTGTCAATATGATGACAATGATATGATGATGATGATATGATAATGATGATGATGATATGATACGATGATTATGATAGTGATATGATGATAATGATTATGATAATGAATGATGATGATATGAATATGATATGTTGATGATATGATACTTATTGATATGCGATAAAGGAATCACATTTAGAGACGGCGATACGTAACGCCTAAATGTGAAAAAGAATTAGAATAATTTTGCATTATAAACTTTAATAAGAAAAAAATGAACTAAGGGTGTGATCCTTCAAAAAGGAAGGTGACTCAAAATAAGCTCCCCTCACCACGACTCACATGAGGCATAACATTGACTTAGCTAATGTGAGTATAAGGGATAAGGCTTACATAAGGCATGATATGACCCAGCTAGTGTAAGTACCAAAAAATTATGGTGGCGACGGCCATGGTATGAGCTCATTATCACTTATGTTTAGTGGGTGAAAAAAAAATTTAAGATAAAGTCAAGTTAAGAAAAAAAAAAAGGGGACTTCGGTCCAAACCCTTGAGGGAAAGAAGTTAAGAGAAGCTAATACCATAGCCATACATGTTTTATGTAATTATAGTTGTTCCTATGCTTGTTATGATATAAATAATCAGAGGACATGTTAAAATTGAATCCGCTTCGGATGACTATATTTTCGAAAATCTAAGAATTGGACCTTGTACATGCTCACTATTTTTATTTATAAAACTGAAGTGACTGGGATGATGACGACGACACTTTAGTGTCGGGTTCGAGTCCTACTGAGAAATCTCATTTCTCACCCTAGTTATTTTTCTGTATCGCCACCAGAATTTGATGGCGCATCTAGTGGAGTGGAGCATAGATCCCCCACACTGTGAACGAATGTTTGACATGGGATACCAGATAATGCTGATTTGGACTTGTAGTTGCCGTAGCTCTGCATCTTCATACATTCCTTTTTGTGACGAACAATGTCAATTTAAGTTTGCATTTAGTATTTGGGTCATGGCACGTCCATGAGTTTCCCTCGATGTAATGTTTATATATATATATATATTATGAACATATATGGATGTAATGATTAGCTATGTAATGTAATATATTTGTGAATTATTGTTTATTTACCTTTCTCTTATTTTATGATATTGAGATATATATTTTATGCGACACGCTCTTTCTTTATCTATCCTTTCGCTCAAGGCTTTACTTTCCAAAGCGTTGCAAAGCGACAACGTATTTCAAAAAAAAAATTACCATATTTTTCGCGTAACTTAACTTATAAATGAGGTTCAGTTTTCCATGAGTATAAGTAACAACTAATAAAATTCTGTAACACGACTTAAGTGTAGTATGAGTTTATTATGGTGTTACAATATTTACTCATTGTAAGTTATGTTATTTTATATTATTACTCATTATTATTTACTATCATAGTTTAATTTATGTTCCAAGTTCTTTTATTTATTAAAGTTGCTCAGTATTACTTTTGTTGCAATTTACTCTATTTATCATCGCAAGTTATTTTATTTATTGTTCGTTATATTACTGTTCTTTATTATTATCATTACTATATATTTTATTTATTGTTTCAAGTTATTTCCACTAATGTTAATTTATATTATTACTGTTTCTATTTATTTTATTCATCTTGTCAAGTTAATTTATTTAATGTTCCTTTATATTATTATTATTACTATTATTATATTGATACATTATTTTGAGTTGTCAATATTTATGATAATTTCTCTAGGGGATCAATATTAACAGTAAAAAATTATATCTAGCTATAAGTAAAATTTATTATACATGAACTTGAGTTATTAAATTAATAATACCTTTGTTTAGAATTTTATACCTTGATTTATGAACAATATGATGACTCTTGACTTATGGACATCTTTGTGACTGTATAGTGACCCTTGCAAAGATATGACCTATATGCGCTAAATGCATCATGATGACACGAACAGACTTATAAATCATGATAAAAAAGTTTAAAAAAATTAAATAAAATGATATTAGATTTTGTCCTTTTAAAAATTAACATTTAGATTTTGCAACTTTATGTTTTGAGAAATTTTATTAAGATATTATGTTATTTATTTTACTTAAGTTTATATTATTTTAGTTCTTACACTCTTCATTTATTTTAAGTTTATGAATTAATTTATAACTGCTGCACTTTATTCCGATTATTGCTTAATTTTACGTTTTATTATTTAATTTATTATGAGATAAATTTATTTATATTATTCAAATTATTATTTATTTTATGCTACTTGAGTCTTTTATCTAAAGTTATAGTTATGGTTTAAGATTATGTATCGGTATACTTATTGTAAACCTATGCATAATGACAAATAAGTAATTTGAGAAGAAAACATTTAAAGATTTGCCGTTGACCGCCAAGAAGGCAGAGGGATAAGATGTAAGATCCTTTATATTACCTGCCTTAGTTAGTGTGGCATAAAAGTCTCATTTTATCGTCACGATATTAAAAGTAATACCAGAGAATGAGAATTTCCTAAGAGAACGCCTTTAAATATGTGTGAGACAAACAAACAGAGGAAAGTAGAAATTAAAACAAAGAAATTATAATCATATTAATACTTGCCACATGTTATACTGTATAGCATAAAGTATGATTTGTTTATAAGTAATATGATATGATTATGATATAATGGCTGTATGAATTTTCATGCTAAGACACGCCTGAAATTATCATAGTTTAATTGCTTTAGAACTTTTCATTATCTACTGAGAATTTTTAATTCTTACTCTATTTTTGATGGTTTCAGATTAGCCAAATAGTATCCTCGAAGAAGGTGGACTTTCTTAGCTATTAGTAATTTATGGAGTTGTAATTAAATAAATTATAGTTTCATCATCTGACTTAAAAATGTTTAGATTATGATGAGCAGAACTTTACCTTGCTCATGAATTCTATATTATATTTATGTATATTAATATCTAATTTTAAATTTTCTATGTAAAATTGTGCCATTTATTTTACTATGAATGAGTGTTACATAAGGCAATTAACTTTTGACAATAATAATGATGACAAGCACATAGTGTGTCCTTTTGTAAAAAGCATATGCTTTTGTTGGCTTCATAACCATGCTATTGAGGATGATCAAGAAAGAAAATAGATGAGAGTAAAGGAAAGTGAAGGAAAATGTGAAGAGCAGAGTATCGAGAAAGTTCTAAGAGAAAATAAAGAGATCTATTATTTGAATCACTCTATATTAGGAGACATCCAATACCAAGAGATAAAAAGACGTGGATCCCCCCATCATCATTTCTTTCTTTTCTTTTCTCTCTCCACTTCTCTCTTTTTTTTGTCTTTAAGAATGTTCATGGACACCTTTTTTCAAGGGTCCAAATTTCATTTCCCGATAATAAAAGGAAGAAAGAGCCCTTTCCGCCTTAGGTTGAAGCCTTGAACATTTTTTTTTGTAAATAGGTTTAAGTATACGGGAAATGGGGAATGGGAGCTGTATACTATCATTGTGTTTATTATATTTGTGGGGTTTTCCGTTTGGGAAATGGAAATCATGAGTCTTCCTTCATGTTTCTAAAGACGCTTATATTGCTTTCATTTTATAATATGCCGTATAAATATGGATAAAAATCTCAATATAATAAATGTATATCTTTTTCTTAGTACATACTATAAGTGTATTTTTTTTTTCACAAACTTTTTTAATAAAAAATTTTTATTCATATTTTAAAACCATATTTTTGGTCGTGATATTTTAAAACAAAATAAATTATCCAAAATACATATTCATTTCTCAAAAAGGCAATAGTAACAATGAGAATTAACCAAGCTTAAGTTGAAGTTGGTAAGAAATTTAAAAATATACGTATATGGATATAAATTCGTAAACATAACATTGCTAATATGTGACAAAATGATAACATCAATTGATCAAATACAGATTTTTTTTCCTTTCAAATTTATAAATGTTCATTCTTGCTACCTTTAAATCTAAATTGGTACCTTTGACCTCTTTTTTATTTTTATCTTTTTAAGTGGAAAACTAAGAAGGGGAAAGAGACTATCAACCCCCGATACCACCAGAGATTTTCTAGACATGGATATATATGGTCTATTTAGAGTCTAATTCGATCGATACACACCTTAAAGAAGCATTATTATGAAGGCTAAAGCGTAAGGAAAGTATTTCAACTTTCATATTAGTGGCTGTCCCGTTAAAACAAGAAAAATCGATAATTCATCAATGATCAGTGGGATCTTTGATCATATAATCAGAACTAGCTATAGATCTCCATGAAGGTTGGGCACCCCTACATAACTTGGGAATGGTGAAAGAAAACGAAAGGAATATGAATCAAATCTATTAGATTGAACACATATATTAAAGTAAAAGATGTGGTGGGTGTCATGAAAGTTTTAGCTCATTGGCCCTCTACTTTTCGTTTTATTGGTTTACAGACTCTTATTTTCATATATTATTAGTGTTTTGTTAACAAGCTATTAAAGAATTTAAAAGTTATATTCAAATAATATTTTTAAGTTTTTAATATATTAGTTATTTTAAAAAGTTATATATTTTAAGTAATATTTTTATTACTTAATAAATATTATAAAGACAGTTATTGGAAAAATTCTCATTGTTATGAGTAATCCCGACTAATAAAAATAAGGAGGGGTGGGAAATGTTCGATGACATTGATTTGTAAAATGGAAAACTTACACGGCATCGACCAACTTGACATTCTGTTTTTAATGCTTTGCAATAAACTGATACTATGAAGTGTGAACTTTTGTCCTTTTCATAGAAAAAAAATTATATAAAGAAGTTACAAACTTTTACATTTACAAATAATATAAATCCACGAACCAAAAAAAAAAAGGTTATAAAATAAAGATCAAAATTAAAATTTATAACTTTTTTCACATATTTATGAATGATGTAAATTTGAAATATTTTTTAAATATTTGACAAAAATTATGATGATTATTAGATAAAATAAAGTTGCGATCAATTTATTCATTTTAAGGGTTAATAAGCATGTCACATTATTCTGCCAACTAAATTATAATAAATATTCTAGTTCACAAGCGTTTTTTTTAGCTTATATGATGAATTATCTCCCCTAAAAATTTAAGTTGTTGTGTAGAAACATATGTGCATCCTATTTTATACTAAAATTTAACATTTGTTTAGAAGAATGAAGACAAATAAAGATTGAATTATAGATCATTTGGTTATAGAAATTTTGATATCATATTATAAATTATCACTTCCAAAAATTTAAGTTATTAAGTATAGATACATAAATAGTTTTATATAAAAATATTTTATATATAGAAACATTGTTGTTTAAAAATTATACTTTATCATTAAATAAGAAAGTATGGAACTATTGTATAAAAATATTATCATTAAATTAAATTTAAATGTCAATTTGATTTATCTAAATTCAATAAATAATTATATAAAGTTTATCTTTTCTTTGTAATTTTTATTACACCTTAAATTAAATTATTCCAGGATATATGAAATAGTTAAAGAACCAGCGAAACATGTTATAAATAGTTTCACAAAATTTGAAAATGATAAATAAAAAAATATTTTGTAATTGTTTGAAAATTAAAGTACCAAGTAAAAACAAAAACTTGCTCTAGTTTTGGTTACTACTTATGGCTTGGCTTGATATGTTTATATCCAATCTAAACTGAATAAAAACGAAACATCGATCTGATAAAAAAACTGAAAATCAATCAAAACTAAAAATGGCTTAGATCAGTTCTTGTTTTATGAAAATTGGTTGGTTTGGTTTTAACTTTTACAAACAATTTAAACCACACCAAACGGATAATAAGTTACACATATATATTTTTTATACATATCAATAAGAGATATTACATGTTACTTATCCTTATTTATATTTATATTTATATACATATATTTTATAATATTTTAATATCACATCTCAACTCAATAATTTGTATTTTTAATTATCTATTAACTATTTTAGTTTATTTAATTGTTTTAAGTTTATAGATGTTTTTGGTTCTAACCTTTTATTACAGAGTTAATTTGATAATGTTAAATATCAGTATAATTTTTTAATTAATTTAAATTTTAAATTTGTAAAGTTTTATAACAACATTAATGATTTTTTATTTTGGTTTGAAACAATAACAATATTAATGATTAATTTAATTTAATGAGTATTCCATTAAAAATTGAATCAATAAAAATTGGATTATATTAATTTAGTTTTTAAATAGAATCAAATCAATCTAAATTAAACAAAAAAAATTTAATTATTTAAATCGACTAAAATATTATCTTAAAATTAAATTAAAACAAATCAAACCACGAACACATACTTATAACATGTCTTGTGTTATATTTGTGCAACATAAACCCTACTTTAGAGGGTGCAAAATTTCCGTTTAGTCATATTGAATATAATTTAGTTTCAAATTATAATTTGAGTGAAAGTAAAAAAAAAACAAAAAACTCTTAACCTTAAATTATAACATAATCTAGACACATAATAATGTATTATAAGTATGCATCTATAATAATGTATATTTGTTTTTTTTTTAGCACCTCGTTGTCCAAATATATATATATATATATAATAGGCATTAATTGAACAATAACAGTTGCTAGCGCATCCCTATTCCCTAAAAACAATATGCCCCTTGCAACTTGCAAATGTTGGAGCAAAAACGCGGATGTTAGATCCTAAATATGCAGCACTCACATTACTACAGCAATGAACCTTGAAAGCAAAGCTTTGATTTCACCTTGATGGACGCCCCTTCGCTCCTAGGAACCAGAAAAGCGAGCGAATAACGAAAATCCTCTCGTCTCATCAGCTCTCACCTGCTGCAATAGAACTGCACTGTCGGATCGAAACTCCATCTGTCAGTATTCATCTGCAATATGATTATGATGTGCCTCTGGCTTTGCATTGTTTCAGACAGCAGATGCATTATTCATCTAGGACCAAAACAACACAGCAGAAGGAAAATTAAAATTCAATTTTTAAAAGCGTAAGAAGACAAATGAATATAATAGTATATATACTATTATAGTTATATATATATATATATATATATATGTAGGCTTATAGCTATTATATATTAATAATAAAAAGCTTATATCTTTTTGCTTTCACAAACCCTATGTAATGTATTCTATGCTGCTACTCTTTCCCTCAAGTGCTATTTCCAAAGCAAAGCGCAGAAGGACAAAGACTGCAGGTTCTTTCATCTCTCTAGCTATCCAGTTGTTGCCATTATTTTATTATTTGTGAGCTCTATTTTTTCCTCTCAACTGTCTTGTCTGACTGTCTTTTTCTCAAGTTCTCTAAGCCTTCTCCACTGGCTTCAAAACAAACTTTGCAGGCTTTGCTGTCAGAACCCCCTCTCTCTCTCTGAGGTATCTGCCAAAGTTATAAAGGAACCCACAGAGGTCACTGCAAAAGCGCTTTTTTTTTTTTTTTTCTCTTTTTTGAACAAATTTGGTCTTTACACATCCAACAACACACCCAACCAAAGTTAATTAAGCCCCGGCTAAAACCAAAAGTGACCGAACTTAGTAGCTCTTGTCTTTCTCTTTCTCTCTCCATGGACTTGCATCTGAAGCAATGGAGAAACCAGCATGAGTCAGAGGAACTACATTCTACAAAGATGCCAAAACTTCTCCCGGAATCCCATCAACAGCCACACTCACCTGCCTCTGCTCTTCCCTTTTTTGTACCTGAACCCAACAGCAAGGTCAGCTGCACCCTGTCAGATTCAACACTAGCTAATACTAACAGCAGATTTCCCAGTAAGTTTTTCTTTTCTTTAAGTTTTCCTTTTCTAGTTTGTGACAGATAAAAACTCGGAAAGTTTGGTTATCTTCTGGGCCTTAAGGAAGTTGCTTACTTTTCAAGTTTGCTAACTCCGAGCTCACCTTTGTTCTTTTGGATTCACCAGTTCTTTGGTTCTAACGTTTCCTCTTTTCAACTTTTGTGCTCTCTGTGCGTGTCTGGTCTTTATCATTCATCATGTGTGTTACTGTTATAGGGATGGGGAGTTACTTCAGCTTGGCACAGTGGCAGGAGCTTGAGTTGCAGGCTTTGATATTCAGGTACATGTTGGCTGGTGCTGCTGTTCCTCCTGAGCTCCTTCAACCAATCAAGAAAAGCCTCCTCCATTCCCCTCCCTATTTCCTCCACCACCCCCTCCAACATTTTCAACCTGCAGCTCGTAAGTTTCTCATCACTCCATTCTTTACTACATCTCTTATGCTATACTAAAAATGCACTTTTCGTCTTTTTTTTTAATTATTTTTTTGATTATTCAACTTCCCCACGAGACTTTTCTTCCTTATTTTCATGCAAGATTCTCAGTAAATAACCAGAGTTTACATTTTGGACATGCTTGTTGCGTCATGGTTGAAATCAAGGCAAAGGGTAGGTTTTGAATATGTCTTTTTTTTTTCCTGGTTTGTTGCATCAGTGTTGCAATCAGGGTACTGGGGGAGAGCAGCCATGGATCCGGAGCCGGGGCGTTGCCGGAGGACCGATGGGAAGAAGTGGCGGTGCTCGAGGGACGTGGTGGCCGGTCAGAAGTACTGTGAGCGCCATATGCATAGAGGTCGAAACCGTTCAAGAAAGCCTGTGGAACTACCCACGCCAACCAGTGGTGGTGGTGGAACTTTAGGTGCTTCATCATCTTCCATTTCTTCACCGCCTTCGGCTACTGCATCTCTGAATTCCCCTTTTGATCTCCTTCACCTTAATGACCGGTAATCTTCCTCTCTTTTCTGTACTTAAATGACTGGTTAAGAATGGTAGCTGGTAGTGGACTATGCACTAATAAAGGTTTTACTCTGAACTGTAATGAGTACTTCTAATAAAAGGCAAATCAATCAGTGCTGTACCAAAAATAAAGAAAAGGGGCATCAGTGAGTGAGCTTTGCTTTGGGAAAGGGTGACTAAAACTGTTGCTTCTATGTGAGCTTGATGTAATTTGGTGGGACATCCTTTGCATCAACAATTCCTGTTATTTCTTGCCTGTCGGTCTTTGTTTTTTAAGATTCTGCTTCATGGACATATCAAAAAAGTATTTTGATTCTCAATTGAACAAATAATCAAAGGAGTTAGGCGATGTTGGTTCCTGTAATTGACTGACTGATGCCTAACCTTGGTTATAGGGACCCCCAACACACACACACACACACACACACAAATGAAGGCATAGCCAAATTGTGTCTCATGCTTGGGAAAAAGCCTTAGATTGTGCCTAAATAATCCCCAACCGTTTCTTTTTAAACTAAATTTAGAAATAATGTAGTCCTGGTGTTTCCACAGCCACAATTTTTGTTGCCCACAATTTTTTATATTTATCTTTTGGCTGTGTTGTTGATGGGCCCTGTGTAGTTCCTCTGGGAACAAGGAAGAAAACAAGAGCGTGTTTGAAAACCAAGACCATCATCATGTGGGTGGGGATGGCAGATCAGGTGGGCACATGCTGAGGCATTTCTTTGATGACTGGCCACGGTCACTGCAAGAGGCTGACAATGCTGAAAGCAATGCTGGGAGGATGAACTCGTCGACATGCCTCTCTATTTCAATGCCCGGAAATGCTCCTTCGGATGTGTCATTGAAATTGTCCACTGGGTATGGGGAGGAACCGTGTCCGAGAAATGGGAATGTGGACCCAGAGGCAGGGGCAGAGCAACTGCAGTTGAATTGGGCTGGGGGATGGACTTCGGCGAATCAAGTGGCTTCAATGGGAGGACCACTTGCTGAGGCACTGAGATCAGCCACTTCCACTTCATCACCCACTAGTGTTCTGCATCAGTTGCCTCGTGGTTCTGCCTGTGAGACCAGCTTCATCAGCACCTAGTTTTAGTGAGTCGGTGCCCCAACTAAGTGTTTGGGTCTTTTCTTTTATTATTATTATTATTATTATTATTATTGTGGGATTACTCTCCACTTTTGGAGCATTGTTGGACAATGGACATGTTTGTGTCGATCCTATGGACTGCTTTTGTTGTTTCTAAGAAATGGGGCATGAGATCGCTCCGTAGCGAGGCCATATTGCTTGTGATAATTGGGTGATAATAGGCTAATAGCTTGTCCGTTAACATTTCCTTACCCCCTTGGAGCCGCTAATTACATATAGTTTAATTACTTGACTTATTTTCAACAACTAGGCAGTCAATATTCACAAATACGAAATATTTCAACTTTACAAGTACATCGCCAAAGAGATGAGAATACTTCAATACTTCCAACGTTGCTCACTTACAAATTGACTAATTGAGTGAAAAATCATCTTCGCCACTTGGCCACCGCATAAAAAATTAACATGAGAATGAACTAGGAGAGGCTATTATAAGTATTGTCATCTTTAAACCGCGACCGTTTATAGTAATGAGTTTGTTTTTTTGACCGAGTATGATTTACCTTTTACTTGCACGGCATACGACACTTTGTAGTGCACCAACCAAAAATAAAACACTTGGCATTATTACAACTCAACTTTCAAATCTGAAGGAGGTATCTATAAAAGCCTCCCGCAAAATTTTCCAGGGTAAAGCCCCTCGGAAGCTTTGCACTTACGATGATTGATTGGTGCATGCTGCATGCGTACAATGAGTCTGACTATTTCAGGTTCGTGGACCGAAGTATAGTTTATTCACATTCCTCAAGTGCGATGCAACTTGTAGAGGTCAAACATCAAAAACCCTAAAGAAAAAACAGAAAGCTTGGTGTGCTATACACATAACTTACCTAGCAAGACAACGTGTACAAGATTTTGACGTTAGTATGCTGCCTCACTTAAGATTACCGAGCGCTCCACATAGGACTGACATTGTGCTTTAGTTCGGCTTCTTTGCAGTTTCCCCGTCGGATAAGCCAACAGATTTGTTTGCTGTTGGCTACTTTTACTAGGGAGTGTTATTGCATCTATGCCATTCAGCACTTGTCAAATTTATCCCAGAAACTTGCCATCAGGGTTCGACTGGCTCTGGTTCAAATGGCTCTGGTTCAACTTCATCTGCAAGGGCATACACCACTGCTGTCCTAGAAGGTGCATACACGAGAAAAGATCGAGGTCGGTTATCATACCATCCTTCCTGGAAGAGAATTCAAAGTGTTGTTGATGTCCGCAAGAATGTTAAAACGCATGAACAGAAAAGCACGAATTAAGGCAAAGCAGCAAGCTTATAACTCCATGCCTAAGCATGAGCGCACGAACACACACACAGGTTTTAGATAAGTCACATACAGAGGTGAAATACTCGGCATTGTGATTAAGCCTGTTGAAGCCACCAAACAAGGCATCATCTGAATCCAAGACAATCTGAGCAAGGAAAAACACAATCCATTATACAAGTACAACAGATTAAACATATTTTCAAACTTTGGAAAAGAAAAAGAGGGAAAGAATACAGTTTTGGTCAGATTGCTGCCAGCATTAGCAATCAGTATCAATGGTGGTCTTGTATCAAAAGCTCTCACGGTAGAGAAGTGGACCGTTATTTCTGACTTAATTATCAGATGTGGATACAGATGATGGCATCTGAGCATACACATGGACGAAATTGGGAAAAAAGAGCAGAAGGCTTTACTCCTATTATTTTGAGGACCTTTTGCTCATAGTTATTGAGTCTTGACTAAAATTCACTAAAACAAGCTTCAATTAACTGAACATGATAGAGCAAAGAAGATTCACCTTGGTAGTATAATAATATGCATTTCACGTTCACACTAACAAAGAAGTTTCAAGTCTGGTTTACTTGAGGGTTTTAGGAATGGAATTCTTAATCACTAAATTGCGCTTTCCTGAATTGGGATCCGAGCTAGGAGACTAACCAGTCAAATGATGAGAAGGACGTTTCTTAGGTTATAAGAACTAGTGGCAGCTTTGCATTGGTATACACAAGATTTCTAAGTTCTAATGTTAGCACCATAGTCTTGTCAGAGTAGTAATACACAGGTCATACCTTATATTTCCCTGGGTTGAAGCATGCAACTCTGTAATCTGAATAGCTGTTGTTCCAATGAAAATTGAAGACAAATACAAGGTTGCCCCTTTCAAAGACTATAACTTTGTCACCTTCATTTTTCCGAGAAATATATTGGTGCTCAGAAGTCATGAACTACACAACAAAGGTAAGTACAGTTAATTTCCCTGAACTGCTTCTACCCCTGAGGGGATCCACCTAGATTGAAGGGCATCAGTACTCTAACAAAGAATAACACAAAAAAAAAAAAGAGAGCATAACCAAGCGGGTAGAGCCTGTCTCAGAAGAAATAGAAAATAAAAAATCTGCTCACACAATTGTGTTTATTATTTTTTATTGGTAGTCAAAACCAACTTCCCACAAGTTATCTCCAATGATAAGCAATAACCATCAAATCACAGTAAAGTCAGGCAAAAATGAAGACTTACACCAAACCTTTCTTCTACATGCTGCATGGCTTGATCAAATTCTTGCATCCCCCGATACCTTAGATAGTCTGCATCGCCCTGATGAAACAAGGTAGAAAGATAATTTTGTTTAACTTCTGAACTATTGCCTTGGTAATTTATTCTTTTCCGTTTTTCCTAAAAGCCTTAGCAATGTTAGTACAGGTACTTCAGTGTTGAATGTCAAAGGTATGCAGATAGTAAACAAAGCATACCTTTTAATCGATCCACCCACCAAACTGATAGATTGTATCAGGGAGCAAAATGTCATAATCAGTGTCATTTTTTCGTTCTATATATAAACATCTTGTCCTACCTTGTGCTGTGTGCAGGTTTCTTTATTCTCTTTAATTTTATGACATGCAATGCCAAGATATACACACAATAAT
The DNA here is from genome assembly GCA_031439595.1 of Pterocarpus santalinus. Lineage (NCBI taxonomy): Eukaryota > Viridiplantae > Streptophyta > Magnoliopsida > Fabales > Fabaceae > Pterocarpus > Pterocarpus santalinus. The sequence continues at coordinate 71,021,851 of CM062532.1, forward strand.
TAAAAGCATCTGCAATACCTATTCATATAGGCTAGTTTCTTCGTTACACCATTGTATTTCAACAGTTCAAATATATCATCTTATGTCAACTCCAGTGCCAAAATTACATACCAATTTTCAAGAAAGAAGAAACAATGAAAATGCATATATTACATTTCAATAGAAGTGGAATCCATGTGGCTTCTGTAATTTAGGTTTGTAAAGAAAAGTGGAACAAATCAATATTGGCTAAGAAGCTGTAGAAAGAGGTCACACTTTAACCATAACCACTGGTTTTAGTCATGCTGAAAAACAATAAAAGCAGAGCAGACAAAACAAAGACTTGTGTCCCACAGGAAGCCAAGCTGAGTAGGTGGAGGAGAAATGAGAGGTACAAAGAATTCCATACTTAGGACTATATTTATCAAACTGTTACCATCAAAGAGAAGAGGAGTTCAAAGTCCTACACAAGATATTCAGAAGGCACAAGCAATTAAGAATCTATATCATGAATTTAAACAAAAAATAAACCTATATAGAAAGGTTATGCCCTGCTGAAATATGCAATTTGTTTTCTACATATATCATGTGTTATAAAGCATTTCTCTTAAAGCTTAAACCGTTAAATATATAAATAATTTTTATATCTAACACACCCTCTCATGCAAGAGTCAATGGGCTTGAAGCATGAACAATTTATAGGCCCACCTTACCTTATACTAAAATTTAACTTTTATTTAGAAGAATAGGGGGTATCAAGAATCAAATTCTAGATCACTTGGTCATAGTGAATCTGATATTATGTTATGAACTATCTCTTCTAAAAGCATAAACTGTTAAGTAAAAGCACATAAATGGCTGTTATATCTAACATCATGGTTAAGCTTCAACACACTACTGAGATTGAACCCCAAACAAAGAAATCTCATCCACGAAATTAGTCCAATCAGAATCATAGAGGAGGAGTGAAAGACCAATATTGGGTAAACAATATTTGCAGGAAATTTTTTTTTTTTAAAGGAATACATTGTTTCTAATAATCTAAGGGCTTGAGTGCCTTATCACAAGATTAATTACACATGCATAAGTTAATCAATGGCCAGTGATGACAGAATATACCTATTCTAGAGCACAAGAAACAAGAAAAACATTATACATTCTTTAGTTCATTTTAAGACTAATTATTTTATGATTTTATCCTTATATCCACAAGTAAGAATAAGGATTACGAAAGAATATGTTACATGGCACTCAATCTTCTAATCTTTTTCAAACATATATAACAATGATATCTTCAATAAGTTTTATATTTCATCAGTTACAAGATTTCGCCACAAAGCAGTGCTCAATGCCTCAACCAAATGAAACCCCAAGGGGAGAGACAGTGGGAATATACACTAGTAATAGCACATATTGTGAATAACGTAACCAGGAACTTACCAAGTCAAATCTACGCCTACATTTATCATAACTGTTATTATTCCCAGGAATTATCTTGCCATTAGGAAGATGTTGATCACCCCTTGGAAAATCAATCCACTCTGAACAGAAATAACAAAGAATGAACAACCTCAACATTTTCTTGTTAACATCAAATCCAACAGCTGTCCAAATCATCATCAAATCTCTACATAAATAATGACAAGAAACAAGTCCCGTATGCTTACCAGGATGGCCAAATTCATTCCCCATAAAATTCAAATACCCTTCACCACCAAGGCCCATTGTAATAAGCCTAATCATCTTGTGTAATGCTATACCACGATCTACGAGAGGAGTAGATGGTCTGTCTAAAGCCATGAAGTCATACATATCCTAAAGCAGCCAAAATAGAATTCAAGAAACACCCAGAGAATTGAAGGATGCTATATTAGATTCTTATAAGCTACAAAACTCATCTTCAAAATCACAGGAGTGTAATGCAAATGCAGATGAGAAATTTCCACAAGATTTATAACAATCAAGCAATTATTTGTTTATGTATATGCTGCAAATAAAAAGAACTCCAATGCAGCAGGAAGTTTCAGCTGGATGGAACTCAACTCCTTATCTCTTCAAAGCAAATGAAAGTGCATAGCTACATTCCAGAATAAGCTCTCACACATAATTGAGTAATACAGTATATGCAAGAGTTAAACACCTTGTCCATCAACCAAAATGCAATTGTCTTGTCACCAACCAAAGCTTGGTCATGACTTTCAGCATAAGCTACACATTTTTCCAGCCACCTTCTGTTTGTGAGTGTGTGAACTATATCACTCATTCTCCAGTCTTCATCTTTCTTCCTACATGAAAAAGGACATGGCTGAAATCACACATGGTTTTCTTTTCACACGACTAACAAACAATAAGAACGAATGACCATGGCCTATGGAGATGCAATGGTTGGAAGGGTCTTTAGTTATTTGAATAACAATTTGCGACCAAAGATTTGATGTTGGCTCCAATTGACCAATAAAATGTAAAGAGACAGGATGCATTGCATCTTTCCATATGCAAAGAATTAGCTTACACTAGGACCTTAGTAAAAGTGAATGACTAGCATCAAATTCAAACAAAGAATCTTTCTGCAGTTACATTGGATTGCTTCTTACAATTTGGAAGGCTCAGCAGTTAATTATGTGAGTTAAGAATTCTCCAAATTTAGGGTGCGTTTGTTTCAGTTTTTTTGACAAAAAATGATTTTTCAACTACTAAAAATTATTTTTCACATAAGTTACTCATTCCTTTTACTCAAAAGCTACAAACAAAAAACAACTTTTTTTCGGCTTTTGAGTAGAAGCTAAAATTAATAGCTGCTATAAAAGTGACCTTTTTTTAGTTAAAAAAATCACTTTTTCTGTCAAAATAAGCTGAACCAAACATGCCCTTAACATTCCTTTGAAGCTGAAATCTCAGAAGCTCACTTTCCAAAGTACTAACATATTCCACATGCATGCTAATAACTGAAACCTGTGTCATATCTGATTTGCTTATACTATTGAACATCAGATTGATACTATTTTCTTTTGGGCCCATCCTCATTGGGTTTAACCTGAAAGCTTATTTCATAATCCAAATACAATAATAAAGAAGGGATCGAATATCTATGGGCCTATTCATAGCTTTCTTTGGGGTCATTCTTATGTTATTTTTATCATTTCGCAGCACCAAGCCATGGCTCTTTCAGTATTATGCAAATTCATCATATATTTTATATGTATGCATAACTATCCACAATCAAGACTACTTAAAAAGGAAATTTAACATGCTGTTCAGGTTCAAGATTACAAACAAAAAGGTTACTTGAGAATCTCAATCCACTTGTCTGCTATGGCCATCTGGAGCCGGTAATCAAAGCCAACCCCACCATCTTGCATAGGAAGGCAGAATGTCGGCATTCCACTGACCTGTAAATGGAAAGAAATTTGTACTGTCAACTGCAGTTTACATTGAGAGTAAAGGGTTCAGGCACCATTTTTTTCTTCTAGTTTTTTATGTCCGTTGTTGGGTCACTTATATATTGACCATGGACAATTAATAAAGTTTTCAGAGGTGACAACTATTCCACTGCAGTCACATTTCAAGTGAGGTGTAACAGAACTAACATAATTTCTAAGTTGTAACATAATTTCAAGCTTTTGAAAGGATAACATACATCTTCACCAATAGTAACAGCCTCAGGAAAGAGCCCATGAATGACATCATTAACCAGCATCAGGTAAACCACAGCATCAACATCAGTTGTATAACCAAAGTATTCATTGTAATTTCCAGTAAAGCCTACCTGCAGCAACAGAAAACATGTTTTTATAATATAAGCAAAAGAAGTGTGAGATTGAGAAAGATGCATGGAACCCTTTTCTTAAAATAGTAGCCTCTGCTGCAATATCAATCAGTTTTTCAAAATACTCTTCCCCTTTCTATATCTTTCCTTTATTTTTTTCATTTTCCCCTTCAATATCACATTGTCTGAATCAGATGTTAGTACTATTGTGAGCAACTGATTCCAGATCATTTCTTCTGTATTGAGCTGGCTCTAGATAATAAATAATGTGCAAATCAATTAAATCAGTTTTCTGAAAATGCAAGACTCAAGGAGGCTTATCACATCCAAACTCCAGTGTTCCACCTAAGAAGAACAATGGTGTAAGAGCCGGCCGATGAAACCCTACAGTGTTAATTCTACTATTGAACCATTTTCCGGTGAAGTAGTCATGTTCGTGCTCATGATGCATTGGTTATGTCAATCCATCAAGTTGTACATTAATGAATTAGAGATTTAGAATTAAAGAAAAAGCAAATGAGAGATAGCTAGCAATAATAAGCCCATATTCTAGAGAATTTCAATATCAACTTGTTTTTGATACTTTCAGGTGGACCTTCTATTTTGATTCACATAACAAATAACAAGGAAGTTTAGCACTATATATAGTATTGGAATTTTAAGCATATGTAAATGAAAAGTTTTCCAATCTACAGTTTTTTTTTTTTTTTTCCTCATTTTCTTTAAAATCAGATTCATTCACAAGAAACAGTAAAAATGAGGACAAGGACCCAGACCTTGTATTACACTCTAACTAAATGAACCACAATCCTGCAAGTAAGGCTTATTTGAGTCATTTCCACAAAACAATTGATAACCAACAATAACTAGAGAAAATGCCAAAGGTATTATTGGAGATCAGTTTATTGTATTGTACACAATATCATAAGTTGAACTACCAGCCAAGGAGCAACAATACAGGGAAAAGAAAATTTGACAGTACTTAGCGTAAACAGAGTTTAGAATTTCCTAATCAAACTGTCAGCTTACATCAAAGTGGAAAAGTTACTGTGATCCTAAAAGATACACACATCTTACTGGATTACACCAAAAGGACTCATAAGAGACTCAATCAAGAGTGAAATATGATTCCAGGAATGAGGTAAGTACCTATCGTCCACAATTATTTCTGAGCCAAGGAAGAAATTAAATACAGAGAGGAAAGAAGTACAAGTTAAGAGGAGGCTAAGACATCCTTCACAACACAGGCAGCATAAGAAAACAAACAGGCTAGTGAAAACAATAAAGCGCTCCAGTTATCTGCATTGTTCTGAGAAAATAGTCAAAATTAATATTTAAAATTTCACTGCTTTTTCATTCACTTGGTGATCCAATAATCCTTGATGGCCGTAAGTACAACCAGAGACAAGTTATCTTAACAAATCAAGACACTAAAAAATAAACCACAAAAACCAATTAGAACGTACCCCCAATCCATGATGAGTATACATCATTGATGTGACACCATCAAATCGAAACCCATCAAACTTATATTCATCCAGCCACCATCTTGCATTTGAAAGTAGAAACCTTAGAACCTAAAGTAAGAACAAAAATATGTCACTTACTATCCACCATAGGGTAAAAAGGGAAAACATTGTCAGAAATATGTTAATGAATTCTGCGAAGACAGCACTTACTTCCCAGCTTCCATAGTTAAAAAGACGAGAATCCCACATCCAATGATAACCCCGTGACCCACTGTGGAAGTAATGAGTATCAGTTCCATCAAACATGTTCAGGCCATCCAGTGTATTATTTGATGCATGGCTGCATTCAGAAGAGATATTGGCTGTCAAGTATTAGCAGCAGTTTAAAGATAACATCGATAAGACCATGCATGTAACAGAATTCATGCAATGATAACTTACAGATAAAGATGAAAAATACAATTTAGAGATATTGCAAAAAATAAAAAGAATAGTAACATATAAATTAACATCATTACCTATGTACAATATCCATCAGAACAAGCAGACCTAGTTCGTGGGCTTTGTCTATCAGAGACTTAAGTTCATCTGGAGTTCCAAATCGGCTGCTAGGTGCAAAGAAATTTGTAACATGGTACCTGCATCATGCAGAACAACTTTTTTACTAATAGGACATCAATTTTAGGAGGAAAACACAAATTCACTGAGAAACAAAAAATATAGCAAAACAATGCCCGTTAGTTTTTTGAACCACATTGGAGACAAGTAATTTGGGATAGGGAAAAAAGAAAACAATGATTAAATCTGATAGGCACTATAGAAGAGTTACCCAAAGCTAGCATAATAAGAATGTTCTTGGATAGCCATAATCTGGACAGCGTTATAGCCAAGCCTTTTAATGCGAGGTAGCACATCATCTCTAAAATTGACATATGTGTTGATTTTTGGTTCCTGCACCTCAAGGTTGACAACATTGTTAATCATAGAAGAACAACTGAAATTCTACATATGCACTTTCTTGAACTTGGTAGATTTAGTCTCAAACATTATGCAAAATATCCAGTTATCCAAATACAATTGACACTAATTGTCTTGAAATGACCAATGCAAAAAGAAATCATTTAATAAAGAATTAAGTTTTCTTTTTGAAAAATTTAAAGCCTTGTAGCTTGTAATAACTAATGCCTTTCACTTAGTTATTAGACAAGTAAGGAATTGGCTTTACTAACATTGCTTTTGCTAATAGTACGATAATTTCACTTCATGGCAAAAATTGAAAGAATTTTAGAACAAGTATCCATTCGCAGTTTGACATTTTCTAGATAACTTCTTCTCGGCTTTGAGAGTCTCAGAACTTAGGTCAGTCTAGTCACACTTGCCCGAGTTTATCAAACTTAGTTCTGGGTGGTGTCTACAAATTAAACTTCCTCTACTCATCCCTAAAAATAAAGTATAAAAATGCTCACCGGACTACTCATTCCAACATGCGACTCATATATTCTAAGTGATTTTGGTCTCTTTGGCTGTGGATGTTTGAAGACATATTTTTCCTGTAAAAAAAGAAAAAGGAAGTCATTTAATAGTAATACAGGTCTGCATGACAGAAAAACCAAACATAACTAGGTCAACAAATTATCTTCAAATTAGCTTATCATATGCAGAAGTCAATGATTACTAAGGTCTGTCTGGATAGCTGGAACTTACTCTTATCAATAAATGATTATTTTCACTTGATATACTAATATTTTATGACAACTACTTGAATACTATTCTGCATGACACCAGTTGGCAAGCACGGTTAAGTGTTGCAGTGCTGTCTACCTTTATTCTGGTACAACAAGAATTTAATATTATATTTTAGAAGAGAAAGTACATCTTGGGCTGGGGGAGGGGGTCATAAAAAATGTTCTGACTATATAAATGAAAAGAAAACAGCAAGACAGAGTGGCAGACTGGCAGTGGCTTAAAAATACTACAAAGCTGTCAATATCAGCAATAGAAATTCCCTTTAAGCCACCGTGAGTAGGTCGCCAAAGGGAGGCTATAAATACAATTCTATTCCATAACAAATGCAACTATGCAAGGGGAAAGAAATTTACATTTTTCATCTCCTCTTGTTCCAAATGTAACATAAATGGAAGAATGTAAAGTCTTACCTCTTCCGGCGGATCATAGTATATACCGTTATATGGAATTTCACCAGGAGCCTGTACAGAGAACTTGATCCAAGCAGGGATTGAATCCTTGATTCCAGAGGGAGTATCCATGCGGATCTACAAATATATGTTTAAGAGATAATTAGTTCACAGAAATACAGAATATACCCACAGCCTTGGTTCAAGACATCTATAAATGTTTTAAATATATGATACCCCATTTTTTTATCGAAGTTTTATAAGCGAAATAAAGTAAGGCAGTACATCAAACAAAACACTTAAAACCAACGGAAAAGAGAGAGACACGTCAACTAACAAAGGTCGTCAATCTTCTTTATAACGTGCTGTTTTATCAAAAACAGTGAGTAAATTGCCTACTTATACACTGACAAATAGCTGGATGTTATACTTTCTCTAGCTGGTATTTCTAGGGTGATGTCAGCAAATAAACGGTAGAGCTTCCTTGGGATAAGAGGAAGAAAGAGCATTCCCACAAAGCCTATTATGGTATACAGTATGCTGCCTGGATGGTAGTCAAGGTACAGGAAGGCTTTCAAGGAAGAAGTTTCTATAGAAGACTTGAAGCATCATTTAATGAACTTGTATAATTGGGCTCCCATCCGAGGTAGAGGACTTCTTAACGATAGCATCTTATTTAGATGGACAAAGAAGATATTTAAGGATAAGAGATGCTGAAATACCCCAGAAAATGAAAAAGGAAAACCAAATATCAGTACAGGAAAGCCCCCCAATCTCTCTGTACATCAATATTTTAGTACCTTAATCTTCTGCCATTAAGTTTTTTTCACACAATTTAGAGCATCTATCCATGCATAGGCCACATTTTCAATCTTGAAACAAAATCAACACATCACTCCACTATGTATGAGCAGTGAAATATTTCAGAAACACAAGCAACGTATAGAATGGCTGAAAATAGCTGCAAGCTTGTCAATAATAGGGAATAACTTTTCATACATCCTCTGATACTTGCTTATGTTATAACAGAATTCTTATTCATACATGCATGGGTTTTTATCTTCTTTCTTGCTGTAATTTGTGAGAAAAAAGATATAAAAACATTTAGAAAAAGATTATGTGGAACCAGATCACATAATTGGAAAAATCTTTGTTATTTGTGATACAAGATTCATTACCTATATAATTACTCAATTGGCTGACATTAAGGGGAAAAAAAACCCTTAATTCTTTGATAATGAATTAAAATGAAGACTATAATCCATGACTATATGAATATATGTGGAGATCATAAACATCCTTATAAAACTAATCATACTCTGTTCAGGAGAAAAAAAAATTACCTTGATCCGAGAACCATGAGGAATTGGTGGTGAACCATCTACATTGTTTGGCAAGAAGATCTCCCACACACCAAACTCATTCTGTTTAAGCAAAACTAGAACGTTTAAAGACTGCCAGTAGCATTACACTCCGCATTTAAATTCAAGCAATGATGTCCAATATCCAGGACCAGGAGACTGTTTAGATTTGTTACAATCACATCCATCAGTACCATGAATAGTTTCAATTTCTTTTGGTATAAAGGGTATGGTTTGTAAACATGATTTATGACAAGACATTATGGCGTCATTTGATCTATGTAGCCGACTCCATCTAGTGGGACAAGACTTAGTTGTTGTTATATAAAAGGTATGGTTTCCATTTAAAACAAGAGATTCCATCCTTCTAGCAATGTCTCTTTTGGGAGAAAATCTTGTCAAGTGGCATAACTACTAAGGTACACAATCAGCTATCTTTTGCCATTGTGAAACTTCCATTGCAAACTAGCATCAGTACTTCTTCATTATATTCAGGGGCGACAAAATAATTTAAGAACATACGACACATATAGCTCACCAGAGGACCATGTAACAAGAGACCTATTTTTCCAAAGAGTATTACATAAGTTAAATTAATCAATCATTACCCTGTGACAGACCACGCTATTTCCCCTCAGGCCACCCAAGTTTCATCCACAGTGTCACTAGCTAAACCCATTTAAGCATGAGTTAAAATGAACCTGGACTTCCTTTTTCCTCCAAACTCCTCCTGTTTTTTGAATTATTAAGATACTGATTATCCAAGTATCATCAATATCTATTATCTGATACATCAGCAGTTTTTAATAACTTATTATCTCCATGATACAGTAAGTAATTCCTAATATCCTATGTAAACTAGTAGAGAATTTATAGTTCAAATTATTAATCCTAATAAATTTCATTCTACCCATTCTGATAATTATTGCATAATATTCTACCCATCATCTAGGTATATCTAGCCACAAAATGTCCACTGTCACTTTCAACCTGCTAATCTAGAACAAAGTCATATAATCCTAACTAAGGCTGCTTCCAGCAGCATCCCCATGGCAAATACAGATCAAGTTTGATTTGACACAGAATGAGTAGGAATAGAACAAGGGGGAGAGAGGAGGCATATATGCTAGATTCTAGATCAAATAGACAGGAAAAAGTTAGGAAGATAAAACCACGAGATGATCAATCCGTGCTACAACTAGCAATCCCATTTACATATTACTTTATCAATGAAAGAAGCATCCTAAATTTTTTATGTATAAACTTCAAAGGTCAATTAAGGATGACATACCCGAGTCATTACATCTGCATTTGGATTCCAATTGTTGAAATCTCCAATTAACGCTGCCCACTGAAAAAGCAACCAATAATATCCATAATGATTTGCAGAGGAAATAAAAACCCAGCTATACACAGATTGATTTAATTTTCTTGAAGTTTAAAGACGCAACACATGCACAACATCCAAAACCAGATTATCTCTTAGGGATGGCAATGGGTATGTATGGGGATGGGGACAATACCCCCTGCTTAGAATTTTGCCCCCTCCTTATTCTCATTCCATCATGGGTCCCCCTTCCCCGTGAGGATTCAAATCCCCATGGATATACATGGGTTTATATAATAAGTTTTTAAAATATCTAAAAAAAGAGAAAAATCTAAACAAAAAATCTAAACAAAGTACTTTTAAACCTAAATAAAACATTCATAAATATCCATAATTCATTATAATATTATCCAACACAACACATCTAAGTTAAAAATGAAATATATGATGCAAATTTATTAAAAGACAATTAGAAATATCCAAATCATAAAGGCACTAATATCATAATAAGGGTTTTTTTTTTTTTTGGTTATGTATTTTTATATACGAGAGTATTTAAGCAAATTCATATTAACGGGGATTTAGCAGATCCCCATGAGGCAGGGACGTCATCCCTCGCCCTCGCCCCATTTACTAAACGGGGACTTCCCCCCAGTCCCCATGGGGATCAAACTTGTCCTCGTCCCTCTCACGAATAATCCTCGTAGATGCCCCCTTTGGTGGATTTTTGCCATCCTTATTATCTCCAAATTTTATTTGAAAATATATAACAATAGAGTGGGAAATGGGAAGGAGCATGAGGAAAGAGACAAATATCATTGCTTAAAAAAACATATTAAATGTCTCCCAAGGTATATCTTGAATTTGATCTATAGAATGCTTTTAACATTTATTTTCTACCAAATTAATGCATTTACAATGGAAGAGATCAAATACCTCAGGGTGGGTTAAAGGTGTACAAAAGAAAGAAATATAAAGGCAAATTAGGAAATGGGCTGGAAATGAATATTGTTGAGGTCAGCTTAGCCTAACAACCTTGCTAAGTCAGCAGGTGAGGGCGCGAGTGAGGCACTGGGGGGATGATTCTGTTACATAGGCAGTAAGCGAGAGTGAGAGGTGTTTGGGCAAGAATTTGGGTTGCTTTGGAGAGTCTAAGCTGCTGAGTGCTCAGGGGTTTCTCTCATTTCTTGCATATGTCTATGCTTTCTTCTCTTCAATAAGCTGGAGACTCCTTGTCCTCAGCTTAGAGTGTGAATAATACACATACCTCTGTTACTCTTATTCTTTCTATTGTAGTATCTTACATACACCTTCACTTAATTTGAGATTACTTAGCATTATATTGACAGTCAGTAACCACAAGTATAGTCAACTCTGTAACTCTAGTAAATATATAGCGTAATCACGGTATAAATGACAAAGCTTTAAAGGGCATAGTTCAATGAAGCAACTCAAAGAACTACACCAAATCCTAATTAACATATATGAAAATGTTGAAAGTAATTGTATTAAACTCTCATTGGATGCACTGAAAATCTGCAACAGCGCTTTTACTAAAATGTATAGTAAAGCAGAGTGTTGTATAAAAATTTGAAAACCAAGTGACTCTGCACTCCTGTCAAAGTTTGCGCTAAAAAAAATAAAGCTACAAAAGAATTTGAACCTGTAAACAAGAACCAACATTGATACCAAGAATTAAGATGGAGAAAATACCTTTGCTCCAGGTGCCCATTCTCTGTAAGTAATGCCTGTAGCACTGCAAACAAAGTTTGTAGTTAGTAATTGTTCGAGTACCCTTAGATTATCTTATAATATCTCCAAAATATATTGTGGACTCAATGAGTCATCTAATTGACAACAATCTCAAGTTCCTGATTTATGTTATTCTTGATTTGTTTAATTATGGTTATTTCTTATTGTTAGTGGGTCTAGATAGGTATTAAAAGTACCAACTTTTGACTTAAGTATCAAATATATATATATTAGGCTAGCCCTTTGCATCACAACACATCCTATCAATAGTATTTTCATTCTTATTATTGTTTGTCATCTTTCTCTTTACCTTCTTCCAAAACCTATAATTATTCAATGATAGTGTAGGATAGTCCTTAGAACAGTGGATTCCACTCCACTATCAGTTAGTTAGGTAGTTAGGCACTAGCTTCTAGTGCCAGCTGGATGCAACCGTTTGTAACAAATTCTCCTCTCCTCCCTCACTATATAAACAGTGATGTACCTAGCAATCATTCATAATGAAACAATTTAGATTCTATTCAGCTTCTAATTCTCTCTATCTCTCATTTCCTCTTCTCTCAAACTCTATTATGGTATCTAGAGCCTAAACAAAGCTTGTAGCTATGGATCCTCCATAATCCACTCCGATCGGTGCAACAACCGGTGCAACCACCGTTCCGATCCAAAATTTTTCTCCCTCAGCCACACAAAATTCACCAATTCCTTCAAATCCTCTTCCATCACCACATCGCGTTACATTTTCTCATCCTCTCACTGTCAAACTCGATGACAAGAACTTCCTCCTATGGCGGCGTCAAGTAATTGCCACCATTAAAGGCCATGACCTTCTCCACTACATTGATCGTGCGGCTAAAGTTCCGCCACAATATGCTTCTTCTGATGATGCTCTCCAAGATCGAGTTTCTAAGGAGTTCAGGCTATGGGAGCAGCAGGACCAGCTTCTCCTCTCGCTTATGGCCTCTATGAGTGAATCCATTCTCACACAAGTTGTGGAGTGTGATTTCACATGGCAAGTTTGGGAAAAACTCCAGATCTACTTTGCCTCCCATACTCGTGCCCAAGAACAGCAACTGAAAACTGAACTCCGCAATTCCACCAAAGGATCCACTCCAGTTTCTGAATATTTGTTGCGAATCAAGGCTCTTGTCAATGCTCTAGTCTCCATTGGTTGTATAGTTTCAGACTCCAAACACATTGCGGTAATCCTTGGTGGCTTATCTACTGAGTATGATGCCTTCGTAACCTCAGTAAATACACGTATAGATCCGTATTCTGTCGCTGAGATTGAAGCACTACTTCTTGCACATGGATCGTGCATTGATCAAGCTCAACAGAAATTAACTTCGCCAACGTTTCAGGCTCATGTAGCCAATCGAGATCGATTGCTTCGCCGATCAATCCAAAGACCGCCGTCGCACCAGTCCTTTCTTTGGTTTTTCGCGGCGATCATGGTGGGCGATCCGGTGGGCGTGGTGGCCGAGGCCGAGGCCGCTCTTCGGGACGCAACTCTCTTCAATGTCAACTCTGTCACAAGCCAGGCCATAGTAGCTTCAACTGTTGCCACAAGTTTGACCAAAACTTTCAGCCCTCACCACCTCCTCCACCGTTTGCTCATCTCACTACATATCATCCATCATTCCTACCTCAACCACCTAAACCTTATACACCTAATTCATCTTATCCAACTCCTCATCCACATGCTCCTATAAGGGTTCCGAGTTCCTCATCCTCAGTTTATAGTCATTCTACCTCTATGGCTACACCTGAATCAGTAGCTGATATGGCGTGGTATCCAGACTCGGGCTTCAAGTCATGTGACTCCCGAGTTCCAAAACCTAATGCACTCTTCCCTTTACCAAGGAGCTGACCAGCTCCACATAGGTAATGGTCAAGGACTTAAAATTTCTCATGTAGGTAGTTCTAATATTATGCTTCCTAACTCTTCTCATACGACTCTTAAAACTTCATAATCTGCTTTATGTTCCATCAATTACCAAAAATCTTGTTAGTGTTAATAAATTAGCTAGAGACAATAATGTCTACTTTGAATTTCATCTCTTTCACTGTTTTGTTAAATCACAGGGCACTAGTGAAGTGCTGCTGCATGGTGTTTTGGGCAAGGATGGCCTGTATCGGTTTCATTCCTTCAACCTTCAACACCTTGCACCCTCACCAGCCGGTGGTACGACAAGCTCTCACCCCAAATAGATGTTTCTAATACTTATACTCAGATGTTTTCTAATACTTTTACTCCTAGTGTACAATTTTCTGTCAATAATGCCAATGCACATTGTAATATAAATAATGTACAGTCTGTCTTTGATCTGTGGCATAATAGGTTAGGTCATGCCTCTAAAAATGTAATCTCTCATATCTACACCAATGTAATATCTCATTTTCTAATAAAAATGTGACTGATGTTTGTAAGGCTTGCTACTTGGGAAAGGCTCATCGCCTTCCATCTTCCCTTTCTTCTTCATCCTATAATCACCCTCTTGAACTTGTTTTCACTGACTTATGGGGGCTTGCTCCCATCACGTCTTCACATGGTTATAAATACTATATTGCCTTTGTTGATGCATTTTCTAGATACCCCTAGGTTTATTTTCTAAAAACAAAATCTGAAGCATTTCAAGCTTTTCTACAATTTAAGGCCTCTATTGAGTTACAATTGGGCCATAGCATCAAATCAATTCAATCTGATTTGTTTGGGGGGGGGGGGGGATTTCATGCCTTTACAAAATATCTTCAATCTCATGGCATCACACATCGTCTCATTTGTCCACACACACACACACACACACACACACCCCACCAAAATGGTACTATTGAACGCAAACACAAACACCTCATTGAAGTTGGGCTCACTCTTTTAGCCCAAGCTTCAATGCCACTTCGATTTTGGGATGATGCGGTGGCCACTACCACTCACATCATCAATCGCATTCCTCCTTCTCCTCTTCTTTCCAACTCTCCCTTTGAGGTCTTATTTTGCAAACAACCTGACTACATAGCCTTCAAAGTCTTTGGCTGTGCTTGTTATCCCTTCATACGCCCATATAACAAACACAAGTTCCAATTTCACTCCTCTGAGTGCACTTTTCTAGGCTACAGCCCTCACCACAAAGGTTACCAGTGCTTGGACCCTAGTGGCGGTGTCCATATTTCTAAGGATGTTGTCTTTCATGAAACAAGGTTTCCCTTTCAGGAGCATCACCCACCTTCCCCACCGTCCTCTATCTCTAACGTATCTTACCCTATCCTTATACAAAGTCCTACAACCTTTCCCCCTCACTCTCTAGCCCCATCACCACACCTCTTTCCCCATTCTCCTATTTCAGCACCATCTCCACCTTCCATTTCACCTAGTTCCTCTTACCATTCTCCTCCTTTTACCACATCCCATTCTGACCAACCAGCTCATACCACCCCTCCAAACCCCACTCCCTCATCTTTGCATCATCTCCCTCTACCACCTATACTTCGCCCAGTTTATATCATCCCTCACCAAATTCCTCGCTTATTTCCCTCCCATCCACTCCCACCTCTCATCCTATGCTCACTCGCTCCAAAGCTCAATCTCCTGCTCTCCAAGCTCTTTTCACCCACTTTAAACCAACCACAGTTTCTAAAGCCTTGGCCTCACCTGAGTGGCTTGAGGCAATGACCGAAGAGTTTAATGCTCTCCAAAAGAATGGCACCTGGTCTCTAATCCCACTCCCCCCGGATAGGCACGCTATCGGCTGTAAGTCGATGTTTCGGATCAAACAAAATCCTGATGGTTCAGTCCATAAATACAAGGCCAAGTTCGTGGCCAAAGGATTTCATCAAAGGGTGGGTTTTGACTACTTAGAAACCTTTTCCCCTGTGGTTAAACCGTCTACTATCAGATTTATACTCACTCTAGCACTATCTCAATAGTCGGTAGTTCGCCGACTAGATGTCAACAATGCCTTTCTAAATGGCATTCTCCGTGAAGAGGTTTATATGACACGACCTGAAGGGTTCTCCAATGATTCCAATCTAGTGTGCAAACTGCATAAGGCCTTGTATGGTTTAAAACAGGCTCCAAGAGCTTGGTTAGAAAGATTGGCAGTAGCTATAGTTAACTTTGGATTCACAAGCAGCAAGTGTGATCCATCTCTCTTCGTTCATACCCACTGGTCCAGAGCCACCTATGTTCTAATCTATGTGGATGATATCATAGTCACTGGTGCTTCTGCTACTTTCATTCAAGACCTCATCCGCAAACTCCACTCTGAATTTGCCTTAAAAGACCTTGGATCTCTTCACTATTTTTTGGGACTAGAAGTTCATCACCTTTTTGATGGGACCCTACTGCTTTCACAATAGAAATACATCAAAGACCTATTGATCCGCAGCAAAATGGACAAAGCCAAACCAATCTCTACACCTATGGTTTCTGGGCTTAAACTATCTAGGCATGGTAGTGACAAATTCTCTGATCCTTCACTCTATCGCGTTGTGGTTGGAGATCTTCAATATGCAACCGTGACAAGACCCAAAATTTCGTATTGTGTGAATAAAGCCTGTCAATTTATGGCAGAGCCCCTTGACAGTCATTGGAAAGTTGTAAAACGCATCCTTCGGTATCTAGCTGGGACTCTCCACCTTAGTTTGCATCTGCAAAGGTCCTTTCAACAACCCTTGGGCCTTAGAGGGTTCTATGATGCTAATTGGGCCTCTAATGTTGATGACAGAAGGTCCACATCAGGTGCTTGTGTTTTCTTGGGCCCAAATCTAGTCTCTTGGTGGTCTAAGAAACAACCATTGGTTGCTTGGTCTAGCATTGAGGCTGAATACCGAAGTTTCACAGATATCACAACTGAGATCAAGTGGCTTCAATCCCTCCTTGAAGAACTTAAAGTTCCCTCACCAAGGCTTGTTGTATACTGTGACAACTTGAGCACAGTAATGCGCTCTCATAATTCGGTTCTGCACTCGCGAACGAAGCACATGGAATTGAGTCTATTCTTTGTGAGAGAAAAGGTTATGCAAGGGAAACTACTAATTGCTCACATCCCTTCACATGATCAACCAGCTAACTTGTTAACTAAGGCTATCTCCAAAGCTAAGTTCTTAGTTCTCAGAGACAAAGTCAAAGTGAAGGATCTTCAGCAAATCTCCAATGGAAAACCCCCTGTTGGAATTGCAGGGGCATGATAGTGTAGGATGGTCCTTAGAATAGTGGATTCCACTCCCCTGTTAGTTAGTTAGGTAGTTAGGTGCTAGCTTCTAGTGCCAGCTGGATGTAACCGTTTGTAACAAACTCTCCTCTCCTCCCTCACTATATAAACACTGATGTACCTAGCAATCATTCATAATTAAACAATTCAAATTCTATTCAGCTTCTAATTCTCTCTCTCTCATTTCCTCTTCTCTCGAACTCTATTATTCAACATGGTATCAGGGAGGTACTCTCCATTGTAACCTGTGTGTCCATGTTCGACTGACTTTAGTTTTTAGAACTCTATAAATATGTTCCACCTTTTGTTTTCCTTAACCTCATTATTTTATGGTAAAGAATTTCTGGCAAACAGGGAAAGTTTGCCAGTGACGAATCGGTCCGACATTCAGTGGACGGTCAGCAAAGAAGCTGGGTCTTTTGTGGGTTTCGGATGAGTTTCATGGGTTCTATCAGGGACATTTCTTTTCTGTGCCTATGATGTCCTGGCGTTGTGGGTGGCCAGCAGTTGACGTATTTGGCCTAGACAGGTGCATAGTTGGGAAAGCCTCACCAGCGACATCTCCAGCATGGTGGTTTGAGCCACTATAGCCTATATGTGTGTTTTGGTGCAGTTTCATTAGCGGTTCAATGTTCTTTTGTGCATTTCTCTCTATACACACATTTTGAGATTGTGTCCTGGGCGTTTGTTCGTGGCTGGGTGCACTATTTTCAGGCAGAGATCTAGTTGACAATGACCAGAGCTTCAGCAAGAATGTTTAAGTTCCCACTTCGGATTTGTTAGTATGGGTGATGACAGTTCCATTCTGTAACCGATGAATTTTCCGTCAAGCCCTATTTTAGGGGGAGATTCAGATTATGTGTTCTCTTCTTGGTTTTGGATGTTGCTAGCTTGTTGCAAGTGTTAGATATAAAAATCATTCATATGCCTCTACCTTACAGCTTAAACTTTTAGGAGAGAAAATTCATGACATGGTATTAGAGCCTCTATGACTAAATGGTCTAGAGTTTGATCATTCCCCCCTCTTCCGCAAGACCCCAAAAATTCTTGTAAATAAAAAGTCAAATTTTAGTACAAGATAAAGTGGGTTTGTGCATTGTCCATGCTTCAAACCCAGTAGGCTCTTACATGATGTCATGTGTTAGATATAAAAACAATTCATGTATCTTTACCTAAGAATATAAGCTTTTAGGAGAAATAGCTCATAACAACATGTAGTAAACCAAATGCACAACCAAAACTTGGAAACAAGGGTTTCATCGTTAGAGATTTGAAAATTTGGAGTTTGGTTGTTTGTGTCTTGGGATTTCCTCCTATCCTTAGTTAGATCAAAACTTTATTACCCACTCAAGCTTTTACTTTAGTCGCCACTTGCAAGATTTCTTGTTTGAGTAGCAGCAGTCACCGTATACAATGGACTGCAACTATGCAAGGCACAAAATGGCAGGGCATATTTAACAAAATGTATGTTTGGGAGTTCTTTCAAAGAAAGAATGGAATGACAATGGAAGAACTCCTAGAA
Organism: Pterocarpus santalinus; assembly: GCA_031439595.1. NCBI lineage: Eukaryota > Viridiplantae > Streptophyta > Magnoliopsida > Fabales > Fabaceae > Pterocarpus > Pterocarpus santalinus. Next base: position 71,040,372 of record CM062532.1, read on the forward strand.
CCCTCCTCTCATTCACTCCCTCCTAACTGAAGAGTGAAAAAAGGAATGACTTGTTTTATGATTGGAGGCCTTTCTCTTCCATCATTAAATAATCAAACAAAGTCACATGCATCTTTGTATTCCATTGTTAGCCTGTGTCTATTATTCCATTATTAGAGATTCCTTTTCATTCTCTTTAAATTCCCAAACATACCCTTACTGTGACAACAGTAATTTTTTTTTTGGGGGGGGGGGGGGTGGGGACTGTTACATGTGTGTATGTCTGCCGCATCAACCTGTAAAAGTAAGTGGAATGGAATACCTGCGGGTGAAGCCAAATTTTTCATAACCACGAGAAAATGCATCTAGACCACCTTCACACTTGTCAATTTCTTCACGCAATCTTTTGTATTGTCCATAACTGTGATGTGACAAATATGTATTTCAATAAAATATATATCAGGTTTCCATTTTAGTTACAGTTCCTATTACCAAAAGTGCAAAACTTAAAGCAGGTACAGTTTCGGAAACACAAAATGGCATACCAAACAACATGTTAATCAACTGCCTGTATAAGCAAAAATAACAGTAAAATAATTTTACAAGTAAATAAGCAATGACAGTAATCAAAATTTTACACCACCAACATGTAAAAGGAATTTTTTTGTTTAAACTACCAATATCCAAAGTCTAACTAAATTAGTTTGAGCCAAGTTGGCCCACAATATGGATAAAGCTCTCCTGGTGCTAGTTTCTCCATTTACAGGACTCAAACCCAAGATCTAGTTTAAGAAAACAAGTGCCAAACTACTTGATCTAACCAAATGTTAGTAAAGGAAATTCCAATTTGTAGGAAATATAGCATTTTGTTAAGGGTAAACAAGCAAGGCCAAAGCCCAAAAAATGCTTCCTATTTATTCATCATATTCTTATGAGTTCCAAGTTCCCATGACCAATTAATTACTTTAAACCATTTCTGTTTCTATTTTGGTCAGCACCAACTGCATAGCTCACACAACAATAACAATCAAGACTTATCCCACTTGGTGGAGTCAGCTACACATCAATAATGTCATTGGGCTCTATCCAATTACATAGCTCACCCAATGAATAAGAAAAGTTCTTTTAAAATATATTTAATGGAAGGTCATCATTATGTTGTTGTAGGATAGAACTACATAACAGAAAGGAAACAATACAAAAACATATATTACAAAAAACAGTAGTTTACCTCAGGGTGTGAAACCACTTTCAAAACATGAAACTATATTAAGATCTCATTAAACATGGCACACTATTGAATTGAATACAAATAAGAGATAGTAGCAAATGAACTCTAATAGAGTGGGCAACTTCATTGCATTGTCCCATTCCCAAGCCCAGGTCAGCCACCAGCAGTACACTGTCAATTTTTTTCACATAATAGCATGAAATATAGGCCTATTATAAGAACACTCCACAGTTTATCAAGCATACAATCTGCAATCCCTATTCCATTTAGAAAATCACAGACTTGTTTCACTGATAAGATGCTGGAGTGAAGAAGTTAGCTTACCGAAAATCAAGATGTTCACGGTGAGCTTGCAACAATGGATCGATCTCATATATTTTCTGCCCAGTGCCAGGTGGGGGAATGATCCTAGGTTTAGCTTTATCACTTTTTATTTTCACTTTCTTGTCTCCAGATACTAATGTCTTCTTAGCTTGAGCATTGGTGTTAACATCCACAAGTGATGATGTAACAGAACCTTGCCCATCCTCATCATCTCTGTAAGTGCTAGCTGCTTCATCATAGTTATTCTCATCTTTCATGGTTAACTCTTGTAAATGCTGAAAAGATTAATACGACCAATCAGCACAGAGCAAGTAAAGAAATTTATGGCTTCCAAGGAAGCCAATTCAGAGATTAATAATGATGAATAAATAGAAATTGTGAACAAAATAAAAAACCAAATGCAGTTATAGGCATGCTACATATAGAAATACAAAAATAAATAAACACAAACAAATAAACCCATTTATGCCTACACTAGAAGGCTAAGAAAATTATATATGATTCCAGCAAAACAGTAGTAACATAGTCCAAAGAGCTCTACAGTACATTGTCTTTCAAATGGATTAATGGTAATATGCATAAAAATGATTACTGCCCTATTATTCAAATATCAAAACAAGCTTCAATGTTGCACCACCTTAAACAACATTCAGCTTGTCCCATTAATCCACAAAATCCACAATATGATTATCATGCATAATCTACTAATAGTTCCATTTTAATATTCCCCAAAATACAAAAAGCTTACAAGAATCTGGATCCTACAAATACTTTCTACCTTTACTTCTATTTTATGTGTGTTCGTAATTTACAATGAAGTTAGTTGAAAAGTAGTATCGATAACAGTATTAAATACAGAGACCCCATTTTCCATTTTCTAATTGAATTAATGTAGTTTTAGGATGCTTCAGCACACTGACATAAAGTGCACTGTCTTCAAGCCCCAAATCTTGATAGACAATCACAATTTTATATGTCAAGTAAGAAGGCAGTAAGCTGCACCATTACTTTCCACATTTCCTTTTAAAAAGATGGAATGGAAAGACACCATGAGAAAACATGTTCAGAACAATTTTTTTCTTTACAACATCAGATACCGTTGACCTAAATTCTTACGTAATTGCAAGTAGCCATTTCCTTAATAAATCCATCATCTTGTAAATGGAATTAGGACAATATACTCCCTAGATCTATTACTGATACTGAAATATAAGCTAAAACCTGCATGTTCCTAGGTGATACATGTTAATGGCATTGATTGGCATTAATAAGCAGAATATTCAGGCAGAATATCTGGCCATTTGATTGGCAGAATATCTGGCCATTTAGACCAGCAGATCCTGCTTGATTGTACAGCTGCCATTTAGACCAGCAGATCCTGCTTGATTGTACAGCTGTAGTTATGTAATTATGTTATTATTTCCTTAATTAAGATAGGCCAGCTGTAGGATAGCATTCTTAGCAGATTAGCTAGCTTTTAGGGCTAAAATTCAGATTGTATTACATTATTTATAGGAGAATCCTCCAGCAGGAGAGGACACAGTTTTTGACCTACATTTATCAGAGTTTAACAATACATTGGATTCTCATTTGGAAAAGTCTTTTTATTTATTTTTTATTTTCTTGGGATAGAAGAATAAATTGTATTAGAGATAAAGGGGATAAGTAAAACAATTAGAAGGCTCAAAAACACAAACGTCTATAATCATCGAAAGCCATGCAATGTGGCTGACCAATCTGCATGCATGACTGAGGTACCAAGTACCTTGAAGTGGCCATGAGTAGAACACTATGGGTGTGTTTGTGAGTTTTGTTTTGGAGGGGAAGGGGCGGAAGAGAAGGGGTTTGAAAATTAGTTGTGATTCCATTTTACTCTTCAAATCCCTTCCCTAATCTTCCTTCCCCTCCAAATTCAAAACTCACAAAAACACCCTAAAGAGAAGCCAAAAGTTAACTCAATCCTAAATCAAGTTTGGGGCCAAAAACAAGAATGGAACTCTTAAACATAATAGCATTTAGCTCCAACCAGATGCACCAAAGGACTGCAAAACGAGAGAATTTGTTAATTTTGTGAAAGACAATAGTGTTTAGTATTATAATCATTCATTTGAATATTTAGAAATATTTTAAGCTAACATTAAAACTAGATAAAATCTATAATATAATGTAACTTCAATTAGGAGGACTCAGGACAAAAGTAGGAATCAAATGTGGTCATTAGAAGATTAGATGTCAATAGAATTCACAATATACTATAGTTCTCCTGATAGTGTTTGAAAGGTGGATGAAAATCTATTTGTCAGGAAGCTGAGATAAATAAAATTCCTGGCATACTTCAAATATCACAGATCTTCTAAAGAACAACTAGAGATCAAAAGTATGCCTATAAATCTGCCATAATGACCAGGAAAAACAAAATTTGTCAGCCTTTTACTAGACACAGCAAGAAAAGCGAATGACAATTATATTTCCCTTTTTTTTCCAATCAATAACAATGAAGTTTCTCCATATCTGTTTTTTCCTCCACCCTCCAGATTTTTTTCTTTCTCATAGTTATGATCAACAAATGAACACTACGCTGAAACTCAACTAAAATGTTTGCCAGAAAAAAGAAAGCCACAAGTTCATAGATACTCCAGGTACATATGACAAACAAACCACAATTGCTGTATGAAGAAAGGCAAGTGGCAGCAAGCATGCAAAATCAATTGTGAAAATATAGTCCACATGGAGAAGAACAGAGGCACCTGTGGATCCTCTGAGGTTACTTCAGGCGTTTGAAGTTCCTCTGAGGTTATATCTTGACCTTGAGGAATAAGTACTTTATCAGATTCAGCAACTGTGGAAGATGAGGTGTCAGAATCATGCGAAAATTTTACAGCAAGGGTTTTTCCTGCAAGAAGCCATAAATACATCAATGAGGTGTTTTCAAGCCTATCATGTAGCATTACCAGTTTCACATGCCAGCTAGATTAAACTTTATGTTCATCCTAAGTGAAAAGATATATCACACTATTTGCCTTTTTCTATTTTCAATGTTACCATGTTGATGTATAAGTACTTTAAACCGATCAATCATTGAATATTGATAGCCAGTTTCACAAATCAACTGATGCCAGTTTCACATTGTTATAATGGTTTGTTCAATCATTGCCACTGTGATTACAGACTATTTTCCTGTCGTCATCAAACTACGTATGGTTAAGATTCAATTTATATTCTCAAGAAACAATGAAGAGTAAAGTAACAGGATTCAACTACAAATTGTACACAGAACAATGAGAGTTATTTTCCAAAAATTTATGGTTTTTTTTAAAAAAAGGCCAACTCTATTATTGGCTATACATGTTTAGAAGCAGAAACTACATGTGTTACAATAGAAACATATATGAAACTCGGATTACTTTCCCCAGCATTGCAGCCGCAACCAAAGAAACAAAATTTATCTGCAGTGAACCTGACAGATCGATAATAATAAAATAGCTGATTACTGTGTATTCCATTACTGTTGTTCATAAACTGCTGCATTTCAAATATTCCGTTTACCGGTTGTGTTAATCTACAGCGGCTTCGTTCATTACAAAATAGTGTTATGTAAATACATACATAAATCATCCAATCAGAGTCACACAAACTCAACATAAGAACTCGATCCACAGTCCACAAAAATCCAGCATCATAATTCGTAACGGATGTAACCAACAGCACAAAACAGAGCTACACCAAAATTGAAGAAATCTCCAAAGTCATATATGCCGAAGCGATCAGTATCATTTGAATCTCATGCTTCACTAAGTTACCATTTCCTACTAATCAACCGAACAAGTTTCCACGGACTCACGGTTTAACGATTAAAAAAAAAAAAAAAAAAAGAAAAGCACTAACGAAGCAAGGTCAAAAATAGCAAGCATCGGTCGCAGGACTCAGAGCGGAATCGCACAAAGCATTACTAAGACGAGAAAATGAGGGAAGCGTGTTTACGAGAGAATGAGTTCTTGTTGAGGAAAAATGAGAGCGACGCGCTCCTGCGATAGCCGTGGAAGCTCAGCTGCGACGACTTGTGCAATGAAGGAACCGCAGGGAATCGAATTCCTGAGATGGTGTAAACCATCTTGCTCTAATCGCTAGGTGTTTTATAACACTCTGAGAAGTTAGGATTCAGAAAGAAGAGAATAGAAAACGTTCTTGAGAGCAAGAAGATCCAGAACCAGATCCAGAGCTGAGAGCTGTGGAGTTTCTAGAGAGTGTTTTTCAAGGAAGCGAGGGAAGCGTGACGCTAGCGCTCATGACAACGAGCGAGCCTTGGCTGTGTGTGGTACTTTCTCTGGAAACAATAAGTGGAGTGAATAAATAAATAATTGGGGGATAGATTTGTACGGTGAAGAGTGGCGCTCTCTAGCTGGGAGGACCGATGAAAACTGAAGGGAGTGCTGACAGTGCTGCTACGTGTGTGCGAGTGCAGACAGCTAATAGCATGATGATGGGAATTACGGGGCCCACTGGGCTTATTGTTGCTCGTCCATTCTAACAAGGCCCCACTTCGGATATGAATTGATTGGCTATGGACGTCGGGTATCATTTCTCTTTTTCTTTTTATCTTTTCTATTCGATACTGTGTGTGTTGTGTTAGGAGGAAAGTACCCGGGAAAGGTTCCTTTTGAGGTGCGAGTACATGCCTCCTGCGTCGCCTTTGCGAGAGAAACTGTAAACTTTTGCGAGCGAAACTGTAAACTTTTGGGAGGTCGCTGCTCAATGAGAATAGTATAAAGGTTTTTCGGTGTATGTTTGATAGGAAATATTTGGAGGGAGACAAATGTTTTAATGGGAATAAAATAAGAGCATGTATAATTCCATAAATTATTCTAATGGCTTTAAGGGGTTGTGGGTATTTGTCAGGTACTTATTTATTTACTTAAATTGGAAACAAAGATTCTAATGATCGATTTGATCACGTCAAACAAAACTGATCGATTTCATCATCCAATCTGAGTCGTCAAAATATAATAATATATATTGTGACTGCAGACTCAATTGATTATTTATATTCCAGTAAGGGGCAACAAGCTCATAGTAATCTCGATGTTGCCCCATGAATGCTGATTCAAAAATATCTGGTTTCAGTTGTTCCTTCCTACCACAATCAGAAAGGTTGGAAGGAAAAAATATCTGTGACAAGCTATGTACGATAATGACCTTATATCAGACTATGTTTTAAAAGATTTTATGAAAAAATTTAAGGTTGAGCGTATTTTCACTTCATTCTAACGCTGCGACTACCATGACATTATAAGTAACTTATTAACTAAATTAATTAAATTTAAATTATGAAATTATTATAAAATAAAGGAATATATATTTTTTTACTTTAAAAGTGAATACTAAATGATACGGTAAGAGAATAAAGATTTTTTAAAATTTTATACCATTAAATTGCATCACACGCTATTAAATCTCACATTACTTCAAATGATAAATATCTCTTTAATATCTCACAATATATATTAAAATATTGAGATTCTAAAATAAACTAAGCATGCAAGCCTTGGGTTTTTACCATGGGAACCCTAGTCTTGGATCCATCATATGCCATGTAATATGAGTTGAGATTAATAATTTATTAAAGTATTGTGGTAACCTGTGCCCTTAGATTAATAGAAGTGGAAAGTTTTATTGGAAAAATTAAACTAAGTCTTCAATGTATTGAATGCATTGGAAGAATTAAAACTTTCTGCTTTTACTTCCTTAGTTAATGCCTTTAGAGCGCTGATTAGTAAACACTTTGTTAAAATTTTAAAAGGCAAAACTATCCTTCTCTACACACCTCACACCCACCTTCCCATTGAGCCACCACCTTGCTAGGCCACCTTCTCTCCGGCAAATCTATCTTTAATTTGTCGACAAAGCTGTTGCCACCACATCCACACTCTCGGCACCTACCTTTATGGCGTCCAGCAAACTCTGCAACAGGCAAACCTTTCCTGGTCCCTTTGACATCTGAAACCATCACGAACTAGCCCCCCTTACCTTCATTGCAAGAACTGTATTGGCATGTCCTCCACAGGCTATAGGCCTCCATATGTGTCTTTTGCAGTGCAAAAGGACCTCCTTCCCAAACCCATCAAGTTCAAGAACACCTTGGGGTATCAATGGTTGCTCGAATCCTTTTAGCGGGATGGATCGATAATCTCAATCTCATCATTTTTGAATAATCAGATTTTGTTGATTGAATCATTTGAAAGTGTTCCCTAGTGCTGGAAATGGAAATTATAAGTGGCATTTCAATGTGTTGGTTATCAATTATTATACAAAAATTTTGCTCTTTTGTAGGGGTGAAATCATAGTAGCTTTTTTTTTTTATTATTTTGGTAGTTTGGTCCATCAAGTTATGATTTTTTTTAGTAAACCTTAACTAGGTTTCTGACAATTTCAGGGTCGAATAATTTAATCCCCAACAAAAATAAATTACTCTGTCAGTCCCTAACAATATCATCCGTTGTCCCTGTCGTCTTATCTAACAGAGTTGCGTACATGGCACTCCATCGTGACTTTAAATGACGTCATTTTGTGTCATTTAAAGAGAATTGGATGATGGAGTGCCACATAAGGCCCGGTATCATTTTAGTATGTGAATTGGGGAGCACTTATCATCTCCTCTAATAAGTATAGAAACTTTGGAACCCTAAATCCCTAAATTGTGCAACTCGAAAATTGTTGAAATTGAAAAATAAGTGGGTATAGGTCACCATTGGTTAATCAACAAGAACAATAGTTAGCTGAGGGTAGTTGGAGTGGCAGTGCAACTAGCAGGGCTATAAATTCTCACAGCACAGTTGGAGATGTAAGGTGTCATTGTGGGAGGAATACAATCATCTATATCTCAAAAACATCAAAGAATCCACAAAGATCATTTTCGGGATGGCCATATTTCCAAGTTGGTAATATAGTTTCTTCCATTTAAAAGTTTAAGCTTGCACATATTATATTGTACTGACCACTTTGAATTTGTGTAGGAAAAGAAGCCTTATTGTCCATTCTTCCAATGGTTAAAGGATGGTGAATCTAATAATGCACTGGTTGTAGTGGTAGAGCGAAATTGAGCATCATGGAAAAGGAGCTGAAGGAACACTTTGATAAGGAAATAAAGGAACATTTTGATAAGGAAATAAAGAATATTTTGGTAGGATAGAGCAGTCCATTAGGTCTTTGGTAATTTTCACATAGTTGTTAGGGATGATTTTGCTTGTAGGAATTATTAGAATCTTGTTTAGGTTGAAGGAATGCAGGTTTAGTATATGGTATGGATAGTTGGGTTGATTTTTGGGATAATGAGTTACTATGCAGCAGCCTATAGTATTTGTACTTTGAATGAATTAATAAATGCAGGTTTGATTTTGTTCATATTGATTATTATGTTTTCATTTATATTTGAAAAAGCAAAGTGCAATTTGAAATAATAATGAAGACTTAATAACTATATTTTGAGATATATACCAAAATGGTTCTTTGAATAATGATCAAAATAATCTGATTATATCTAGACATTGTTTTGATATCTCATGTCATATGCCAAGACAATGGCTACAATGGAAAGTGTCCTATGATCATAAGAACATTTACAAAATGTGATATCTAATGTCAAAAACATTGGCTATACATAGTCATTAACTATTTTGACAAGCCTTTACAAAAGCCAAAAACATATCCGAAAAGTCATTTACAACCACTGATTGCCAAAAAAAAACTACTAACAACCAAAAGAAAACAAGTTGATTTCCAAAAGACCAACCGGCTACTATTATTAGTTCTTAAGTGGATGATGTGGCTTTAATCCTAGGGTTGGCATGAACTTGAAGAGCCTTGACCTTATCCCTATCCTTGTGGCTATAGTTGTTTGGTCAGATATTCCAAGAGTTGAAGTGGCACATGGTTCACTAGGGGGAGGGCTTCCTCTATTTGGCTCCTTAGTAGTTGGCTCATTAGCAGCAGTATGCTAATTTAAAAAAAAAATAGATTTAGTAAAGGTAAGTACTACAGGTATTGTAATTGATATATGGCTAAAACTTACTAAATGTGGAGGCATAAGTGGTGGCCTCACAAGCTTTGGCCTGACCAATGGTGGCATCATGGTTGGTTAAGTAGGAATTATTTGGGTTGGTCTTTTTGCTAGTCTGATTAGGGGTGGCCTAATTGCCGGTGTAGGAACCCAAAATATGTATGAAATAAACTAACGAGAAAAAACTTCATAAAGTGATAAACACATGTAAAGGGTTCAGGAAATGCACATAGGCATCATAGTCATGATAGCCAACAAATGCACTCCCATGAGCAAGCTAAATATGTAGCAAGAGAGAAAATATTAAAGTTATTTATCATGTTAACATATTAAAGTGTGTAATTCTGGCTAGTTACAGGGTAGTCCGAGGTAAATTTTCAATAACTTAAGCTACATGTATCAAAATGAGATGGGATCAAAAGGTTGAAAACTAAATAAATAGTAATATAATATATTCAAAATTTAGATTCAAATGAATTAAATAAAAATTATAGCTTATTTTACAAAAATCGAGCAGAATAAAGGTACATAGACAGCAACTTAAATTCAAGTACAAATATTATCTCTATGAGATTGATATTGATATGCGAATGTACTGTTGTGATTTTTCTGAATAATTGTTGGTCTATGGTACTGGCACAATTCATGAAGAAGCGGACACGATCCGGCATACTGTCGAATTTTGACAGAAAATATAGAAAATCATGCATCATGAATATAATTCCTCTAGCATATGCATTTCATGATTATGATTAAAACTATAATAAAGATTCTATGTGACTTGGGCCAGCCCCTAAACAATTTTAAGGGGAATAGACCGATATGAGGGTCGGGAAAAGTAAACCCGTCACTCATGTATATGTACGAGCTCGGAACCAAAAAGCAAGCTATCACCCAGAGGTAAGAAAGACCATTCACCTCTAAGGGGCCAAGTGCAGAGGAAAATAAGAGAGTACAGATATCCTAGGGATGACGATACATAACACTTAGATATGTCAAGTAAAGACAAAAAAAGGGAAGCATAAGTGCATGTCAAAATTTTTATGATGAGCAAGTGCATCAAGAAGAAATTTGCATCCATTTATGAATGTTATTCAGTTGTTTCTTATTTTATTTTGCATCTATGCATCTTATTTAATTATCCTTTATATTATTATGTTGACGGTTGAGATTCTTTCTCTATTTAATTAGTGTATGACAAAATGAACCTGCTTCGAAACAGATGTTTTTGAACTCACTAAAATGAAATCTATAGTTCATATAGCATGATCACTTTTTCTTAAATAAACCGACATAGCTGAAACGACAACAATGACATGGACTACCAAGTAGCTTAGGAATCCTATTAAGAATATAAAATTCTCATCCCTATATATGTTTCTGTGTTGTTTCTAGATAGCCCAAAAGGTCTTGAAGGAGATCAACCTAGAGGAGCGCAACCGAGACTGGACTAGTTACTGAAGAAATTTGTATATATGTGTAGATATGTGTTTGTGGTTGCTAATGTTTGAAGGGTTATTTAGTTACGCTCCTATTCGCACGATGTAATAGAACTTTGTATTAATTTCATGGGAAATAAGACAAATAATGAGTCAAGGTCCATTAATTAATTGTGACAACTCCTAATGAGATAGTATGATTTAAGCATAGTATTAATTTGGGAGGACGTTACACTTTTCAAGGTAATATGGGAGTGCAAACTTTATGTAACTCTTTCAGAACAAATGCTTGATTTTTTGTGAATTGGGCCTTATGTAAACCCTACTTCTGATCCACTTTTAGTTTTAAGCTTTTTATGCTATCACTCAATCATGTAGGAATGCATGATTCAGTGCTAATGTAGAAGCTTTTATATTGATAATGGATAGCTTTTATATTGATAATGGATGAAAATCAAATTTTGCATAATTATGTAGATAATATTCTATATAGTAGTACTATGTAGTATATAGGGATGACCTAGTTTTAACGTGAGAAAGACTTCAATGGATTCATGTGCATTTTCCTGTTCGGTTCAATATTGTTTATCTAAGTACTATGATTTTTCTTGTTTCTGTGCGTGTCTTTAGTATTTTCTTGCATTTGTGGGTAAGGTGGCTTCTTATTTCCATTCACAAGATTTTATCTAGTTATAGTGATGCAAAAAGTTTACACAAAATGGCATGATGAACTTTTTATTCTAGCAAGAACTTTATTCTAGCAAGATTTTTTTTGCTCTGAACTTTGAAGAACTTTATTTTGTGCCTAAAGACTTCATCTACTATCAATTCACCAATATGATTAAATTTTGAGAAATAAAATATTATTTTTGTTTAAGCAAACATATTCACACATCACTGATACTATAATTACATCAGGTTTGCTTATCTATGTGTCTGTGATTAGAAACAGATAAATTAAGTATACTGTTAGAATGCTGGGAATTGAGAGCTTATAATACTGCTGTTAAAAGGCAAAGGTTAAGATTGCAGCTCCTAGATAAGATTTTTTGAATTGGGACCTCATTGAAAAATTGTTTCAGTGTTTCCTTATTGCTCATAAACAAGTGACAGAACAAGGTGAGAGATATATGAACTTGGTACTGAATTTAGTGAACCCGTTGGCCCTCCAAATAATGTTGTTGGGTAAGGGACTATTGATATTTTGTTTTAATGTAATTTGAACACATTCTGGTGCTGCTCAGTGGCTGCATATATCATTGCGTATTTTTTTTTTTTCAGGGAACATTGTATATATTTTAATTTAATGAGTGCAATTTTTACTTAAGGTCTTTTACATTTATGTTTGACAAAATGTCCAATTTTATTAATGCTAACAATATATAATATGCTGGCTTTAGTTTAGAGTCCACACCTTTTGTAATTAGCTAATAATAGCTATATACATACCTACATCTTTGTTCACTTTATGGCTGCATATATCAGTGTATATAGTGCGTGCAGGTTGTCATTTACTATTCCAAAAGAATCCTCACATCCTAGTAAGTATTTTTAGCATGTTAGAAGAATGGATATTGGACGTGACAAATCAAGTAGGCCAATGGAGAATATCTATTAACTATGAGCTGTTGAAGGTTGTACCCGTACACGCACACACAAATGCTAAAATAATTTTCACTTTTAACTTTCTTACTTGGTGTGTGTGTGTGTGTGTGTATATATATATATATATATATATATATCAAGCACTCGCACACACAATCTGATGTTTTTTTGAAATTGCAAATCAAGTAATGATGCTTCATGCTTCTAAGAAGGCACAGAGGCACTCATCTCCAGCACATAATTGAGGCCATGGATTCCGTCCCTCGACTCAGCCTTTTTGTCTCTACTTTTCTTTCCTTGTTTGACTCCTTGTTATACTAGATGCTATTTTATTTCATAATATCCTTTTCCATTTTAAAATTTTGTTAAATTTTTGTTGCAGATAAACATTTAATAGCTAGAACGCCTAATTTGGCCTCATTATTGTAAAATTTAACTCAAATGTCTAGTTACTTTTTCCAAATAAGTACTAAAGGGGAGGTAAGTAAAGAATGTAATTCATCTCATGCTATTTATTTGTTTTGAAATTTTTGGGTTAATATAATTATTTGTGCATGGGATCTCCCTTCAGTTGATGGACACAGTGAAGTGGTTGACAAAAGAGCATAACAAGAAGTGTATGGAACAAAGATTCAAAGAAATGTTGTAAAGTAAAATTGTATGAAGCTCCATGCTAGCCTTGAATTCCAAGCCAAAAAACAAGATTTCTTTATAGTGGTACTTCCTCGTAGTAGTAGGAATGTTTTATGATATTTTTTACAATTGGACAGACTTGATATAATTTGTAGCCACAACTCAAATTTGAAAAGTAATATTTTTTTTCTTTTTTTGCCTAAGTCACTAAATCATGTTCTATACATGTTAGTAGTTAGTATAAAATTGCTAGTAACTTTTAGTCAATTTGCAAGTAACTTTCTAGCATTGTTGGTGACTCAGCAGATTTGCATAAATAGTCAAGTAACAATAGTTATGGCTATATTTGTATGAAATACGAAACTTATGATAATTCTTTTAGAACAAGATTTAAGATAAAGTGAGAGCAAAGGAAAATTTGAAAGTTAATGCTTTCTTACCTAAGTAATTAAATCATGTTTTTATGTGTTGCAACTAGTACAAAATTGTTGGTAACTTTTAGCCAATTTGCAAGTAACTTTTAATTTGTTGGCGACTTGGCAATTTGATCAAATGCATCTTAATATAATATGCAACTAGTGCTAGGATGGCTAAGCCACATCATCGTGTCCTGTGTGGGTTGGTAACATTTTCAAATTCATTGGTAAGCCTTTTAATAGAAAAAGCACTTAAGCCTTATTTGTATGTTTGAGAAAAAAAGCTTACAATAACACATTGATACAAAGATTTTTTTTTTTTTTTTAAAGACTCAATTGGTCACAAATGTTGTGGACTTGGTTGATAACATTGTCGCAAATGTTAGTAATTTTAGTTAAAATGTTAGTAACTCGTTTAGGACGTTGGTAATTTGTCAATTTTTCAAAATTTGGAAGGTGATAGGATTTTTTGACTAATTTTGTGTTAAGAAATAATTTAAGAGGACTCCTTGGCACTATAAGATGGAATTAGTGATACAATGCCTAAGTAACTTCTAATTCATTTTTGCACTAAATTGGTAACTCCTAATCAAATGTTAGTAACTGTAGTTCAAGATATTGGTAATTGATTAAGAATATTGGTAACTTTTCAGGTTTCGATATTTTTAAAAGTATTAGGCTTCTTATGTAAATTTATTGTTAGGAAATAGGTGGGAGAACTCCTTGCACTATAAATTGATGAAGTAGGTCTTAAAACAATATAGAATTAGTGCTACAATGATTAAGTAACTTCTAATTCGTTTCTATACTAGGTTGATAACTCACTAACAAGGAAGAATAGGTCTCTAAAAAATAACCAAGATTTGAAAAATTACCAACTTCTTTTTACAATTACAAACTTTTTCAATTAAAGTTACAAACTAATCTAACTGGGTTACCAACCAGTTGCAGCAAATAACCACATGATAATTGGCCAAGGTAGTTTTAATTCTATATTATTTGGATCGCCATGACTGAATTGATAGCACTAATGACTCATCTGCCTCGCTCCCTAACCGAAGCTAACAAGGAAATACAGGTCTCTGAAGAATAACCAAGACCTAAAAAATTATCAACTTCTTTTCCCAGTTATCAACTTTTTAACTAAAGTTACCAACTTATTTAACTGAGTTACCAACCAGTTGCAACAAATAACCGCATGATAATTGGCCAAGATAACTTACAATTCCATGTTATTTGGATCTCCATGACCTGAATTCCACAAAAACTCAATTTCATACATGTAGTTGGTATATCGCCAAAAAAAATTAGTAACTAGTGTTCAATAAGTTGGTAACTAGTGAAAAAATATGGTAACTTTTGAGGTCTTAGTAAATCTAAAGAGTTATACTTGTTAGCTTGGGTTAGAGAGGAAGACAACATTGTGTATTGGCACTATGACCCATTTGTTATGAGGATCAAAGTAACATGGACTTAGAAGTAACTTGGCTATTTATCATTCAATCAATCCTACACCAAATTGGTAACATGCTTAAATAGTAACTTTAGTAAAAAATGTTGGTAAGCAGGTGAGAAAATTGGTAATTTTTCACATTGTGGTTGTACTTAAGAGTGTTAAAATACCTTGTTAGTTTGGGTTAGGGAATATGAGAAATTGTGTTATTGCCCAAAAAATTGATGCTCTGGAGATCTAAATAGCATAGAATTAGAGCTATGTTGGTTACTTTTTGTGCTATCATACTTGTAACAAGTTGGTAACATACTTAAAAAGTTGGTAACTTTATTATAAAAAGTTGGTAACCAGATGAGAAAGTTAGTAACTTTTCAGATCATGGTTAACTTTGAAAGTATTAAAATTTCTTGTTAATTTGGGTTAAGGAACATGACAAATTGGGCTGTTGCCTAAAAAATTGATGCTTTGGGGATCTAAATAGCATAGAATTAGAGCTATGTTGGCTATTTTTCATACAATCATTCTTGCACCAAGTTGGTAACATGGCCAAAGAAGTTGGTAATTTTAGTGTAAAAAGTTCGTAACCAATTGAGAAAGTTAGTAACCTTTCAGATCGTGATAAACTTCAAAAGTCTTAAACTTCCTTGTTGATTTGGGTTAGGGAATGTCACAAATTAGGTCCTTGGCACCATTAATTGTTCCTGCACTCGGGTGGAAACAAAAAACACTTTTACAATAGGTCTCTGAAGAATAATTAAATCCTGAAAAGTTACCAATTTTTCCTCTCAATTACCAATTTTTTTAAACTAAACTTACCAACTTTTTCACAAAGGTTACCAACGATGTGCATCAAATAATTCCATCATAATTGCAAAGGTATCTTACAATTCCATGTTATTTGGATCTCCATGACATGAATTGATAGTGCCAATGACTCATATTGCCCACTTCCCAACCCATGCTAACAAGAAGTTATAGGTCTCTGAAGAATAACAAAGTCCTGAAAAGTTACCAACTTTTCCTTTCAGTTAATAACTTTTTCATTCGAGTTACCAACTATATGCTGCAAATAATTGTAAGATAATTTGCAAAAATAGCTTACAATTCCATGTTATTTGGATTTCTATGAGATGGAATTGGTATCCAAATAGCATGGAATTGTAAGCTACCTTTGCAAATTATCCTGCAATTATTTGTTGCATATAATTAGTAACTCGGGTGAATAAGTTGGTAACTTTAGTTAAAAAGATTAGTAACAACGAGGAAAAGTTAGTAATTTTTCATATCCTGGTTATTATTTAGAGACTTATAATTCCTTGTTAACTTAGGTTGAGGAGCGGATAATATGCGTCATTAGCACCATGAATTCGTCTCATGGGAATCCAAATAACATGGAAATGTAGCAATCGTTGCCAATTATGATGCAAATATTTTCTGCATCTGCTTAGTAACTTGTTTAAATAAGTTGGTAACTTTTCAAGTCTTGATTATTCTTTAAAGACATATAATTTCTTGTTAGCTTGGGTTTGGTAGCAGATAATATGAGTCATTGATATTATCAATTCATGTCATGGGGATCCAAATAACATGGAATTATAAGCTATCTTTGCAATTATTATGGAATTACTTGTTGTACATGGTTGGTAACTTAGGTAAAAAAATTGGTAACTTTTCAGGACTTAGTTATTCTTCAGAGATCTATAACTCCTTGTTAGCATGGGTTTGGTAGTGAGCAATATAAGTAATTAGCACTATCAATTCATCTCATGGAGATCCAAATAATATGGAATTGTAAGGTACCTTTGCAAATTATCCAACAATTATTTGCTGCACATGGTTGGTAACTCATGTAAAAAAGTTGATAACTTTAGTTCAAAAAGTTGGTAACTGAGAGGAAAAATTGATAACTTTTTAGGACTCTATTATTCTTTAGAGGCCTATAACTTCTTATTAGCATGGATTAAGAAGTAGACAATATGAGTTATTCGTGCAATTAATTCATGTTATGGGAGTCTAAATAACTACCTTTGTAATTATGATGGAAATTGTTTGCTACACATGGTTGGTAACTCGGTGAAAAAGTTGATAACTTTAGTTCAAAAAGTTGATAACTTTTTAGGAGTCGGTTATTCTTCAGAGACCTATTATAAAAGTGTGTTTTGTTTCCATCCGAGTGCAGGAATAATTAATGGTGCCAAGGACCTAATTTGTTATGTTTCCTATCCCAAACTAACAAGGAATTTTAAGACTTTCAAAGTCAATCACGATCTAAAAAGTTACTAACTTTATCATTTGGTTACCAACTTTTTTGAGCATGTTATCAACTTGTTGTAGGAATGATAGCCTAAAAAATAGCTAACATAGCTCTAATTCCATGCTATTTAGATTCCCAGAGCATCAATTTTTTGGGCAACAACCCAATTTATCTTGTTCCCTAACCCAAACTAACAAGGTATTTTAAGATTCTCAAGGGCAATCATAATGTGAAAAAGTTACTAACTTTCTCACCTGGGTAGCAACATTTTACACTAAAGTTACCTACTTCTTTAAGAATGTTACCAACTTAGTGCAGGAATGATTGAATGATAAATAGCCAATTTACCTCTAAGTCCAAGTTACTTTGATCCCCATAACAAATGGGTCATAATGCCAATGCACAATATTGTCCTCCTTCCTAGCCCAAGCTAACAAGTATAACTCTTTAGATTTATCAAGACTTCAAAAGTTACCATCTTTCTTCACTAGTTACCAACATATTGAGCATAGTTACCAACTTTTTTAGGCGATTTACCAACTACATGTATGAAATTGAGTTTTTATGGAATTTAGATCATAGGGATCCAAATAATATGGAAATATAAGCTACCTTGGCCCATTATCATGCGATTATTTGTTGCAACTGGTTGGTAACCCAGTTAAATAACTTAGTAACTTTAGTTGAAAAAATTAGTAACTGAAAAAAGAAGTTGATAACTTTTGAGGTCTTAATTATTCTTCAGAGACCTGTATTTTCTTGTTAGCTTTAGTTAGGAAGCGAGGGATGGGGATCCAAATAACATGAAATTAAAGCTAACTTAGCCAATAATCATGCAGTTATTTGATGCAACTAGTTGGTAGCCCACTTAGATTAGTTTGTAACTTTAATTGAAAAAGTCAGTAACTGTGAAAAGAAATTGGTAATTTTTCAGGTCTTGGTTATTCTTTAGAAACCTATTCTTCCTTGTTGGCTAGTTATCAACCTAATATAGAAATGAATTAGAAGTTACTTAGACATTGTAGCACTAATTCTATGTTGTATCGAGACTCGCTTCATCAATTTATAGTACAAGGAGTTCTCCCACCTATTTCCTAACAATAAATTTACATAAGAAGCCTAATACTTTTAAAAATACCGAAACCTAAAAAGTTATCAACATCCTTAACCAATTACCAACATCTTGAACTACAATTACTAATATTTGATTACAAGTTACCAACTTAGTGCAGAAATAAATTAGAAGTTACTTAAGCATTGTATCACTAATTCCATGTTATAGTGCCAAGGAATCCTCTTAAATTATTTTCTAACACAAAATTAGTCAAAAAATCCTATCACCTTCCAAATTATGAAAAATTGACAAATTACCAATGTCCTAAAAGAGTTACTAACATTTTAAACTAAAATTACTAACATATGTGACAATGTTACCAGCCAAGTCCACAACATTTGTGACCAATTAGGTCTTTTTTAAAAAAAAAAATCTTTGTTTCGGTGAGTTATTATAAGCTTTTTCCCTCAAACATACAAATAAGATTTAAGTGCTTTTTCTAAATAATGCTTACCAACAAATTTGAAAATATTACCAATCCACACAAGACACAATGATGTGACTTAGCTATTCTATCACTAGTTGCATATTATATTAAAATGCATTTGATCAAATTGAAGTTGCCAACAAATTAAAAAGTTACTTGTAAATTGACTAAAAGTTACCAACCATTTTGTACTAATTGCAGCCCATACAAACCATGATTTAATTATTGAGGTAAAAAAATATTAATTTTCAAATTTTCCTTAGCTCTTACTTATCTTAGATCTTGCTCTAAAAGAATTATCATAAGTTTCATGTTACACACAAATATAGCCATAATTATTATTCCTTTACTATTTATGCAAATCTGCCAAGTTACCAACAATACTAGAAAGTTACTTGCAAATTGACTAAAAGTTACTAACAATTTTGTACTAGTTACTAATATGTACAAAACATGATTTAGTGACTTAGGCATATATATATATATATATATATATATATATATATATTTATATATATATATATATATATATATATAATTTTCAAATTTGAGTTGTAGCTACAATCCAATTGTAAAAAGTATCATAAAGCATTCCTACTACTACGAGAAAGTAAAACTACAAAGAAATCTTGCTTTTTGGCCTGGAATTCAAGGCTAACATAGAGCTTCATATAATTTTTACTTGACAACATTTCTTTGAATCTTTGTTCTATACACTTCTTGTAATACTCTTGTCAACCTCTTCATTGTGTCCATCAACTGAAGGGAGATCCCATGCACAAATAATTATATTAACCCAAAAATTTCAAAACAAATAAATAGCATGGGATGAATTGCATTCTTCGCTCACCTCGCCTTTATTATTTATTTGGAAAAAGTCACCAGACATTTGAGTTAAATTTTACAATAATGAGGCCAAATTAGTTGTTCTTGCTATTAAGTGTTTACCTGCAACAAAAATTTAATAAAATTTTAAAATGGAAAAGGATATTATGAAATAAAATAGCATCTACAATAACAAGGAGTCAAACAAGGAAAGAAAAGTAGAGACAAAAGAGGCTAAGTCGAGGGAGGGAATCCATGGCCTCAATTGTGTACTGGAGCTGAGTGCCTCCGTGCCTTCTTAGAAGCATGAAGCATCATTACTTGATTTGCAATTTCAAAGAACATCAGATTGTGTGTGCGTGTGCTTGATATATATATATATATATATATATATATATATATATATATATATATATACAATGTACCCAAAAAAAATATATATTGAAATACACGAAATGACATATGTCGCCACTGAGCAGCACCAGAATGTGTTCAAATTTCATTAAAACAAAAATACGAATAGTCCCTTACCCAGCAGCATGATTTGGAGGGCCAGCAGGTTCACTAAATTCAGCACCAGGCTCATATATCTCTCACCTTGTTCTGTCACTTGTTTATGAGCTATAAGGAAACACTGAAACAATTTTTCAATGAGGGTCCCAATTCATAAAATCTTATGGCACAAAACCTTCAATACTGGTATTGCCGTAGCAAGTCAACACAATTACCCATATTTAAGACAAATGCAATTGCCAAATTTTATCGTATGACATGCTATGCAGAAAAGTAGACAGGCTGAGCATTGCTCAAAGAAAGTAGCCAATCTAAGAATGCTCTTGCAATGGTATTTTCCAAACAGCTTATCTAGGAGCTACGATCTTAGCCTTTGCCTTCTAATAGCAGTACTATAAACTATCAATTCCTAGCATGCTAACAGTATACTTAATTGAGCTGTTTCTAATCACAGACACATAGGTAAGCAAACCTGATGTAATTACAGCATCAATGATGTGTGAATATGTTTGCTTAAACACAAATAATGTTCTGTTTCTCAGAATTTAATCATATTAGTGAACTAAACAATTGATGAAGTCTTTAGGCACAGAATAAAGTTCTTCAAAGTTCAGAGCAAAAAAAAATCCGAGACAAATGTGTATGAAATTTAAGAGAAAAATCTTAAGCATTTATGAACAAGTTCTTGGTAGAGTAAAAAGTTCATCATGTCATTTTGTGTAAACTTTTTGCATCACTATAACTAGATAAAATCTTGTGAATGGAAATAAGAAGCCACTTTACCCACAAATGCAAGAAAATACTAAAGACACGCACGAAAACAAGAAAAATCAGAATACTTAGATACATAATATTGAACCGAACAGGAAAATGCACATATATCCATTTAAGTCTTTCTCACGTTAAAACTAGGTCATCCCTATATACCATATAGTACTATATAGAACATTATCTACATAATTATGCAAAATTTGATTTTTATCCACTATCAATATAAAAGCTTTTATATTAGCACTGAATCATGCATTCCCACATGATTGAGTGATACCATAAAAAGATTAAAACTAAAAGTGAATCAGAATTAGGGTTTACATAAGGCCCAATTTACAAAAATCAAGCATTTGTTCTTGAAGAGTTATATAAGGTTTGCACTCCCATATTACCCTGAAAAGGATACCGAATTTACATCCAAATCTACCTTTTACTTGATGAGTTGGCATTGGCAGGACCATCTAATTTAGACAAGATATCCCCATCTATTCTCTTCACAAGCTTCTCCAAATTCTTGAACTGCTGTGAATAATTGCTATCGCCATCCTCTCCAGCATAGTCCCCAACACTACACATATTAGGGGGAAAACACATTAATAACGTCAAAATTCCATAACCCCGTTTACAAAGAAAGCACAATTCAACACAACTAAGAAAACTTAGTTGCAAGAATCCAAAAGTGTATGTTTGGTTTCAGAAATCATTGTTTTTATTTTCATTGTTTCTTTCACAAAAACCTAAAAATAGAAAATAGAATGAAAATAATGTGACATTTTTATAATTAATATTGTAAACATGAAATGGAACAAATACGTCCCAAACATTTCAACACGAAACATCCAGAAAAAAAAATAAAATTTTCAACAAAAAAGAGACGCCTTTCCCTTCTATTCAAAGGAGCAGGGTTCAACACAACAACGAAAACCCAATTGCAAAAGTCCAAACTTCTCAACAACGAACATAGAGAGCTTACAAAAATTCTCAACTCAAAAAGATAAAAAATAAACAATAAAAATTAACTACTTAATCTCAAGGTGCACGAGCTCTGAAGACCCTTCAAACAAAGCTTCAATAAGCAATTTGTCGTTCATCACGAGGCACTTCACAATCACTTTCTTCGAACCCTTTTCTGGGTTCGCATACTCGCCATTTAGCTCGTTCCAGTGATCAACCGATACTTCGTCTATACAAAAACGCAGCATAGAAAAGAAAATACAAAAAATTGGCAAAAAATTGAAAAAAAATAAACAAGAGAAAATAAAAAAGGTTTTTACCATTGGAAGGGATGGAAAACGTAGTGTCGGAGAGGGCTTGGTGACCATGGCGGTGAGGATGTAGCCGGAGGCAAGGAAGAAGGCATGAACGCAAAAGGCCATCTTGCCATTTTAGTTGCAAGAATTAAAGGAGGAACCAGAAAACCATGGATGCTTCACGGTTCAGTCTCTTTTATATAGATACTTGCTACGTGGGGATACATGGCAATCACACACAGGAGCAAGAAGTTTCAGAGAAGGTATTACCAGAATTTTCCAACAAAACACGAGACAAGTATTAGTGGGTATGCTGTCGAGAATGATAGAAGCAGGAGATATGAACTTCTCTGCGAGATTTGGAAACGGGAATGAGAAATGTTAGGGATTAAAGTATTTTAAAATTTTAAAATAAAATTACATGTTATTCCACCCTACATCGTTCATATACTAACCCACGTTAACTCCTTTCCTCCGCATGCCAAATTTGTCGTTTTCCTCTTTCAGATACGGGTAACATCGTATGCATCGCACTTTCGTCCCAATTTGGACGTTCACATATCATTTCTCTTGTCCAAACACTCCTTTCTTGTTTTGTGTCTTTACATCTTAAGGAAGACCAAGCCATGCTGAAAATAATAGCGATTCATAGACAGCAACATATGGAGAATGAATGTCATTGTGTTCGCAGTAACCGCTAACTCGAGCAAATGTTGCTTGATTTTTTGTATAGCCTGATGTGCTATTACTTCCTTCAATGTAACCACCTGTTTTTCTTCCAGCTAACACATCAATGAGGGTTGTCTTTCCAGCACCATTAACTCCCACGAGTGCTGTCAATATGCCTGGTCTGAAAGTACCACTAACATCTTGCAGCAGTTGACGTCGATCTTCTTGGACTCCCTGACTCTTCATTTCCTGATGTGATAAAACAAAACCAAAAGCTCTATTATGAAGAATAAATAGATCTCAATAAATTCCTGAGATGCTTCAAGTTCAACTTTTCTATGAAAAGGCCAATTATTTTGATAAACAAATGAAGGCATTTAACTCCATGGTAACATATTAACATGAAATCAAGTAAAAAACGAGAAATTATATTCTGCATGAGAAATAGAAGTACACAAATTATTTTGAAAAGCTAGTAATATAAAGCGCTATCTAAAATAGAAGTACACACTTGAGGGGTGTTATTTGTACCACTTTTTAATATGGACATCTAGACACCCTCTCACAAACTTAGAAAAAAAAAATTGTGAAAGAAAAAGAAAAAGTGAAAAAGCAAGTGGAGAGAGGAGAGAGATAGAGAGAGGGTGTCTAAAGATGTCAAAAAATGGTATGTACAAATATTATTTCTCTATGTTATTATACTTGTTTTGGAAAGCATGAGGTTAAAAAATAAAGGAAGTGATGCTTCATCTACAATGCCAAGAAGGAAGGCTCATATGCAAGAAAGAGGTAGTTCTTAATCACAAAAGAATGCACTGTGTTAGAATCAGTTGACTTACGGGCATATCTACATAGTAGCTCACATGATTGAACGCAAGTGCTTTTCACTGCCATGTCGATACCTGGACCTCCTATTCTTTTAGAAAGGCACCATGAAGAAAGTTTCTGTACTTGAAAAACTCAAATCCATTCAATAGAATTATTGAAACTAAATTGCTTACAAAATGTTTTTAAACCAAAACTTACGCTACTAGTTAGTTATAAACAACATTCCTCTAAACGACAATGAGATGCACTTGAAATCACCAAGAAACAAGGGGAATATAACAAGTTATCTGACCTTCAATTGCATGTTTACTAGAGGCTGACTTTTTATCCTTCTTGTCGTCTTCATCTACATTGACTGCTTTTGAACCACCGGGAGCTGAAATTTTGGTCTGACATTATGAGTGTTTTCCAAGTTCCAAAATTACGAAGACATAACTCACGATTCAAGCAAGTCAATGCAACAAGGAAGAGAAGGTTGAAGAGAAGCGAAAACCCAAACAAGGCCCCAATGCAAATCCAAAACCAACGTTCTTCTGTAGGGAAGCCTCTAGCCTCGAGAAGCAGTTTCCCAACTGTAGGTTGATCAAATCTAGGGTCTGTATTTGGCTGTAGAAACAATGCTTAGAGTTAATGGAAGTAATCTTCGATGCAAGTCCGTCTTTGTATTTGCACGTACATAACATAGGCAGAGAGAAACAAGTAGGAGAAAAATGATTTTCTTACTTTATTCCATCTTTTATCTAAAAATTCATTCAATACTATAGCATTCTGACCATACATCATATGAGACATATAATAGCCCCACATCATCCATGGCTTAATATCATCTGCAGGCACAAAAGAAAACATGTTGAAATAAGTACTTGTTATGGAGTATCTGAAAGATTAAGCCTATCTTTTATATTCTTGTGAAGGCCAACGGACATTGGACCGCAAATAACAGAGTAAAGCTTTTGGAAAAATTCTTTTGGAAAGCATGTTTTCATGTTATGACTTATGAATGTAAGCCAAACACACACATGCTAAGAGGTGATCGATGTCTTACTTTTAGCTACAATAAATCCTCCAAGCACAAATGTTAGTTGCATGGTCAAGCCAGTCAGTGTATTAGCAACAACTCGTATTCTACCAACTGCACCAACAAGCCGAAATAGAGAGAAAGCCATCTGGTGTATGGCAAATAATGTCAAGTACTGCCGGAAAAATCTGTTGAAACAGAAAGATACATATGAATTAAGTAATGTTTCATTATAGTTTAAAAAAACACTATTAACACCACCAAAAGCCAACACACACACACACACACATATATATATATTGAAAACTAATTTAGCTTGCTTACAACTACCAAGTTGAGCAAAGAAATTAATGGCTATATTTTGAGAAAAGAAAATATTATTTGTACATAATGAGTTACGTATTCGATAATTATAGTCCAAATAATGAGAATTTTAGTTATACAAGTGTGAACGTGATGCTGATTAATTATGAGATGTATCCTATCCATATTTATTTGAATTGCAGACACTATGTGTTCTTGAAGACAATATGCTAATTTAACACTTATATAACTTAAATTCACACTTATTTAAACTGTGATCATTGGATCTCAATTGGGGTGTCTAATTCACTAAAAAGCAAACTCATAGCACTTGTCAGCTGAAGGAGCAAATCCAACTGTATGGTATGTAAGGATAATCCACATCCCTGATTCCAAAAGGCAGAGGGGGATCCTGAGAATCCATACAGGCAACCCAAAAACCCATGCAGGGTAGAAGATGAAGTCCCTTTGTTTGAAAAATGCAGGAAGCTTGGAAACAACCAGCTCTCTTTCTGTCGTCCCATTAAACATCATATTTACTAGGCAAAAAAATAGTTCTCCGAAGAATTTTCGCCCATCTCCAAGATTCCCCCCCGGCATTGTGGTTCTAAGGAATACAGTAAAGGTAATGATAGACAAAATTGTTATTTGTGTTATCTTGAATATGTAAACAAAAGTTTCCCGTTTCATAAGCAGCCATTCCCTTGAGAAGCTTGCCTTAAGCAGTTCCCAGTTTGATATACCATACTTGTCTTTCACTAAAGCAGCTTGGTGGACTTGGCACTTATCATAGGGAACCCGAAGCTTTGTCCCAAGTTGTTCTCCTATGTGAAACGAATTGAAGGACTCTACAAATTCTGGTAGTGAAATATATCTATAGGGCTAATCTGTTCTATTCCAATATTGTTGCTCGTCTTTCTTGGATGTTACTTCTTGTAAAAATTCAGCAACCCATTTTCTTTCTGGACATTTGAAACCCATGTATTCAAAGAAATCTAGGACATTCTCACGTGGACCTTGTTACACAATTTGGCCTTCTGAAAGTAGGATGATGTCATCAGAAGAGTTCAAATGTCTCTGGTGCTGACTGTAGGAGAGAAATCACCATGGTTACATCCATGATATGAAACATCTGACTCATGAACTTGCATATCTGAAAAGTAGTGGAACTCTCCAATCCTGTTGATATTTCATCCATGAGGAGTGCCTTTGCCGGTCCTACCAGCATCTCCCCTGCACCCCGTTACAACTAAAGCAGTTATTATAAAATAATAGATAACTACAAATGTTTATATGCAGGTATTTAGTTGGAAACAATCCATGGCGTTTATAGATGAATATCATAAGTAGCATCTACCACAGCTAACATTTTATCATATGATGGTTTGAATTTTCAAGTAGATGAAAGCTAGCTTGCAAAATCTTACTACTTTGTTTTCAAAATTGAACTTTACTCTCAAGATTGAATTTTCAATGTTAGTGGCATTATGTTGGTAAAGTGGCAGACAAGTTGAACTTGTATTGAACATTTGAGGCCTTTATCTTTGAAAGTATTAAATACTTTCATTTGACTGTGAAGCATTCAAATTGAACATTCAAGTTGTAGGAGCTCTATAAATAGAGATCAATGGTTTGGCTCCAAAATCAATCCACCTCTCAACCTCATTTATAACTATTTAGTATAGAGATAGTTGTGTCCTTTAAATTTACCTACCTGAGGGTTGAGTATATATACGAAAGTATTTTGAGTATATTTAATATTTAGGTTTGAGTAGAATGCGACTATCTTTTATATTTCTATTACATTTCCTTAATAAAATATTTGGTTATCTTTGTCAGTAGACATAGTTATTAACTGAACTACATCACTTCTTGTGTCTCCCACCCTTACGCTTCTGCATATTTATTGAGCTACTTTATTTTTTTCTTTTTGGGACTGCCACATCTTACAATAATTACTATTATTATATAAAAAAATGGTTAATTTGAAGGAATGAATTGAATATCTGGCACACATCTTCAGGATTTCTTTATAAGACAGGTGCATTAATTATTTAATAATTAATAAGTTCGTTGGTTAAGCTTCGACAAGAGAAGCAATTAACCTTTTGTGACACGTTTCTTCTGTCCACCAGAGATACCCCTTCTCATGCCATCACCAACCATAGTGTCGGCACAAACATCCAGTCCAAGTAACTGTCAGGACATGATAGAAGTGAATTTATACAAAAAAGTAAAATAGATAAAAGTAGAGAATAATGAGGCAACACAGACACAAACCTTGAGAACATAATGTGTTACCAAATTGGTTTCGTGGCCCGACATTCCTGTAGCTTTCATGAATGTCAATCTCAGAACAAGAACATAATCTGAGAACATAATTTTATTCCTGCTTGTCTCTCCCTTCTTGAAAGTTCCTCCAACATTTCATACCTCGTGCCAATACCTAGAGACCGTCCTGAAAAGTCTAAGGTCTTCTCACCGTCATTAGTCCAGCGTGAACGTCATGTTGACTAATATAGGCACAAGTTTTTTGAACAACAAATTCATTTAGTTCATGGCCACAATAAGTGATTCTCCCAGAAGCCTCCTCTCAACATAAAAGCTAACTTTGTCATGAAAAAGAATCACAAAGAAGGCATTATTCAAGTTAACCGAAACAATTAAAAAATGTGAGAAGAAATGGGAACATACCGTTAAATTCTGGTGAAGTTTCCCTGCAAGTGCCAAAAGCAATGTTGTTTTCCCTGCACCTGGAGGACCCAGAAGTAGAGTCATCCTGGTCAACATGTAAAATAAAATAGTTTAAGTTCCAAATGCCAAAATCAAAAAAATAAAATGATTAGATAAATATGTGCAACCAATTCAGTCCATCAACAAATGAAGGAACGAAATTTTCTCCCAGAGCTAAACGTCTCACTTTGCAAAACCAAGACGCAAGAGTCATACGTCGTACTTTTTGTTAACAGATTCTTGTGAGAGTTTCTATAGGCTACCTTGATGGTTCGACTATTCCACTAACATGTTTAAGAATACGAACGAGTTAGTAAAAAAGTTTAGTAGCCATAAATAATATTGATCAATGATCACTTAATAGCAACAGCAACAAGAGAAATGCTGCCAAATGCTTCTCAGCTAGAATAATTTTGACAGAATTTTTAAATGAAGTTATAGGATCCACTTATTCATCAAAGAGTCAACAAAATGCAACATTATCCGGAAACTTGATTCTAGCTAAAATAATTAAAAAAAAAAAAGATTCTGTCTCTGCAGCTTTTTCCCAACAACAATAATAATTAGAGCTAGTGATAGATAAAAACCTATCAACTCTATCGCTGACTGTGCGCGGAAATTTCTCGTTGTCTTCCTCTACAAACTTAAGTTTAATCTCCATTAGTACTTTCTTGTCCTGCAACCCAAGATGGTTAACACCAACTTGGTGATGCACAACCTTTCCATTATCAAGAACTTGCCTCAGCACCCCTTTTCTCATGCGATCATATGTAGGCAAGAGCTCCATAGCAGCCCATGTGAGGTCACCTTCATCATCTTCCTGTGTGTAATGACCACTTCGGTTGATCACATCTTGGAATGATGCCCACACCGCCTTGAAACTTGCAGAGGCCCAGCTTGCCTTTTGCTTAACGAAGCCATCTAATTTCCACAATGGTTTTCAGGGACAAGTTAGTTACAGTTTGTTAATATGACCGTTGAGTCGGTTATCAGGTTGTTATAGCACGTGTTGAAATAGCACCATATATATAGATGACCAACAGTGTAAATGAAGCAAGTCAATTCATAATGAAATTTTCCATCACTTTCTTCTCTTACTTTTTCTCTGAACTGAGGTTTTCTAGCATGGTATCATAGAGTCTCCTCTCTTTTTTTTAGCTATTTTCTCCCCTTCTCGATCCATGGTTGATCAAGCTTCTCCCATGGCGGCTCCACTAGCTTCGTTGGAATCTTCCACTGCGTCTTCCCTAGCATTTGTGCCTGAAAAATTCTCTATCCCGATCTCTTACAAGTTGACTGATGACAATTTTCTCCTCTGGAAGCAAGAAGCACTTGCTATGATCAAAGGTCACAGGCTTCAATCTCACCTTCGCAAGGATCTGATTCCAAAATTGTACCTTACCGATGAAGATGCACTCACAAGTAATTCGAATCCTGATTTCTCTTATTGGGAACAAGAAGATAACATTCTTCTGGCATGGCTTCTAGCTTCATTGAGTGAAAACATACGTGTTCGAATGGTTGGTTGCGTTTTTGCATATCAAATTTGGGAAAAGGTTGAAAAATTCTTTGCCTCTCAAACCCGCGCCAAAGTGCACCAACTCAAAACTCAGCTGAAAAGTATCAAGAAAACCTCCTCCATGAATTCTTACCTTCTTGAGATCAAGAAAACTGTTGATCAACTCATTGCTGTGGGTGCACTAATCGGAACAGAGGAACACATTGAAGCTATCCTTGATGGACTTCCCTCAAATTACTCTCCACTAGTAACCTCCATCATCTCAAGATTAGATCCATACTCTATTGAAGAAATGGAAGCTCTACTCCTTGCAGTCGAAGCACGTATTGAACACTGCCATCACCAAGAACTCGGCACTCCAAGCTTCATGCCTTCAAAACAAGCTAATTTTGCCTAAGCTCGTGGCAGAGGATTTGCTCCCCGCGTGTGGATTTCCCTCGCGTGGCAGAGGCAAGTTTAGCAGAGGTGGTCGTGGAAATCTTCAGCATGCATTCCAACAGCTTGCAAACAAGCCTCAGTGTCAGGTTTGTTTCAAGTTTGGTCACTCTGCCTAGAAATGTTATCACAGGTTTAACCCCCACTTCTAGCGTAGTCACACAGCGCAATATACTCCATACCAAAATCAACTTCTGCCTCAGAACACTTAGCATCCAAATACACAAGCCTTAGTAGCTGAACCAGTCGCAATTGTGCCTCATACAACTGCAAATATGTCTCACGCCTTGGCAGCCACCCCTACCTCTGTGTATGATCCCCTGTGGTATCCTGACTTTGGGGCTTCAAATCATCTCACACCAGATTCCTTAGTGTTTAACTCCAAACAGCCTTACGAGGGGCCAGACAGAGTTCAAATTGGCAATGGTTCAGGTATGAGCATTTCACATATTGGGCAATCTCATTTCTTTTCCCCTACTGTCCGTCATAAATTTTTCCTTAATAATCTGTTTCTGGTGCCTGGTTTGACTAAAAACCTCATGAGTGTCTCACAGTTTGCAAAAGAAAGTAGAGTCTTCTTTGAATTCCATTCTAATGTATGCTTTGTTCGGTCTCAGGATTCCAAGGAGATACTTCTCCGAGGCATCAATGAAGATGGCCTGTATGCATTTCCAGACTTGCACACACGACATTCTTCACCGAAGACATCACACTTCATTAGTTCTCTTAGTGATTCTACTGTCTTGTATCCAAATAAACTTGGCACTGCCAAGGATAGCACTTTTCTTTTGTGGCATTCTAGACCTAGGCATCCTTCAAGCCCAATTGTACAAAAAGTTTTACAATTCTGTAACATACATTCTGATATAAATAAAATCTCATATGTTTGTGATTCTTGCTGTCTTGGCAAACACCATCAATTGCCTTTTATACCTTCCAAGTCTATTTGTCATGAACCTTTGGATTTAATCTATACTGACATTTGGGGACCCTCACCAATGCCGTCCACTTTCGGGGCTAGGTACTATATCACCTTTATGGATGCTAACACAAAACACATTTGGTTCTACCTAATAAACTAGAAATCCCAGGCTTTTCCTACTTTTCTGCAATTTAAAGTCTTTGTTGAGAACCAACTAGGCAAGAAAATAAAAGCAGTTCAAACAGACAATGTAAAAGAACTACTCACATTTTCCAAATATCTCAAAGACCATGGAATCCTACATAGACTCACATACCCACGTACATGAGCAAAATGGGAGCATTGAGGGAAAACACTGGCATATTACCTCTATGGGACTAACCTTACTTGCCCATGCCTTTCTACCTCTCTCCTTTTAAGGTGAGGCTTTCCAAACTGCCTCTCACCTAATTAATCTCTTGCCCACCCCTATACTTCAAAATATGTTACCATATCAAAGGTGGTTTCAAAAACCACCAGATTACACTTTCCTCATACCATTTGGGTGTGCATGCTACCCTCTGCTGCGCCTCTATTGATCCCACAAACTTGACATGAGAGATGAATTGTGCATATCAATTGTCTATCAAAATCAGGAAAAGTGTATACCTCACGCATGTAATCTTTGATGAGTTTTCATTTCCTTACAAGGATAAATTCATAGCCAAGCTTGCAACTGACCTTCCTATTATCACACCCCTTCTCCATATTCCTATTGTCAATCCACCAAAGTCAGTGTCACTTGCACCCTCTCATGCCCATTGTGATAATGCTTACCCTGCTTGTAATACTAATGCTTTACCTATTGCTGTCATTACATTACCTGCTGTTTTGCCTGCTGAGACTACTAGCAGGAATACCACTACTAAACCTGCGGCTAATTCTGATGTTGGACCTTCTTTCAATCCTACCCTTACTGTTCGGGCTGCCTCCAAATACGCCATCAAAATTTGTGAACATCCCATGGTCACAAGATCAAAAAATGGAGTCTTCAAACCCAAAGCTTACATAGCCCCCATAATACCATCTTCTGCTAAGAAGGCTTTATTGGATCCTCTTTGGCTT
This sequence comes from Pterocarpus santalinus, assembly GCA_031439595.1. Taxonomy (NCBI): domain Eukaryota; kingdom Viridiplantae; phylum Streptophyta; class Magnoliopsida; order Fabales; family Fabaceae; genus Pterocarpus; species Pterocarpus santalinus. The sequence goes on from CM062532.1 coordinate 71,072,190, forward strand.
CAAGTGATGCAAGATGAATACACTGCTCTAATGAAGAATAACACTTGGTCCCTGGTCAAACTCCCTGCTGATAGAGAACCAATAGGATGTAAATGGGTGTTTAGAATAAAGTACAACCCGGATGGATCTATAAACAAGTATAAGGCACAGTTGGTTGCTGAAGGATTCCACCAACAGGAAGGGTTCGATTTTCATGAGACCTTCAGTTCTGTGGTGAAGCCTACTACAATCAGGGTTATCCTAAAAATTACTGTCTCAAAAGGTTGGCCACTTCATCAAATTGACTTCAACAATGCTTTTCTCAATGGAGACTTACTAGAATCCGTATATATGGTTCAACCCGAAGGTTTTATTATAGGTGACAAGCAACTGGTTTGCAAACTAAACAAGGTGTTGTATGGTCTCAAGCAAGGCCCTCGAGCTTGGTTTGAAAAGCTTCAATACACACTTCTCTCTCTTGGATTTTCCTCAGCCAAGTGTGATTCTTCATTATTCATTCAAGTCACCGCTAGTCACACAATCTATGTCTTAGTATATGTTGATGATGTTATCATAACAGGAAGGTCACAAATTGCTATCCAATCTCTCATCTCTAACCTCAATGCAACCTACTCCCTCAAAGACTTGGGTTAGTTACACTACTTCCTCGGTATTGAAGTAAAGCCCACTTCAGTTGGAGGTCTTCATCTCTCCCAACATAAATACATCACTGATCTGTTAGATAAAGCAAAAATGTCTAGCTGCAACCCTTCTCCAACTCCTATGACATCTGGTCTAAAACTCTCAAAAGAAGGTGATGATCTCTTTGATGACCCCACTCTGTATAGATCAGTTGTTGGTGCCCTTCAATATGTAACTATTACACGACCTGACATCACATTTTGTGTTAACAAAGTATGTTAATTCATGCATCGCCCACTCCTAAGTCATTGGCAAGCAGTAAAGCGTATCTTCAGATACCTGCAAGGTACCTCCAATTATGGTCTTCTACTTCAACCGAGCACCTCACTCAATCTCTTTGGCTTCTGTGATGCGGATTGGGGTTCTGATCCGAATGATCGTCACTCTACCACAAGTTTCTGCATCTTCTTAGGCGAAAACATTATATCTTGGGTCTCTAAGAAGCAAGCATCAGTGTCTTGCTCCAGCACCGAAGCTGAATACCATAGCTTAGCAGCAACAGTAGCTGCACTTATTTGGCTCAAGTCCCTGCTTATGGAACTTCAACTTCCTGTCACTCACGCTCCATCTATCTACTGTGATAACTTGAGTGATGTTATGATGAGCGCGAATCCCATCCTCCACCAGCATTCAAAGCACTTCGAGCTGGAACTGCACTTTGTCCGTGAAAACGTAGCCAAGAAACTCATCTCAGTATCTCACATCCCTTCTCACGAGCAGACTGCAGATGTCCTCACAAAGTTGGTTTCATCCTCTCAGTTTCCTTATTTTCGTAGCAAACTCAGAGTCAGTTCTCCACCTCCTCTGAGTTTGAGGGGAAGTGTTAGGGACAAGTTAGTTACAATTGGTTAATATGAATGTTGAGTCGGTTATCAAGTTGTTATAGCACGTGTTGAAATAGCACCATATATATAGATGAGCAACAGTGTAAATGAAGCAAGTCAATTCATAATGAAATTTTCCATCACTTTCTTCTCTTACATTTTCTCTGAACTGAGGTTTTCTAGCAATGGTCTCATTGATGAAAGCTCGTATGTTGAAATGAATATAGCAAAGAATTGCATGTACGTAATCTCCTGAACATGCACCCGCGAAGCTCGAGTTTTGAAAGGAGAGAGAAGGGAGAAATATGCAAAGGTGGTTGAAATTTGTGCATTATATTTTTATATATTTGTGTGCATGACATAACAGATAATTAGATCGCGCATTGCATGGGAGAGCTGTTATTTGGCCCACTCTTTGGAACATCCAAATACAACACCCTCTCATATAAATATACAATCTACTATCTTATCTCGATACATGTGCACCTCGATATTCACTCACACTCACATAAATATACTATGTCTCATACTATGTCTATACATAGTATGTTCAAAAAATATTTCTCTTGCATGGGAATCAAAATAAATATACTCTTGGTTAGAAAATAAAAAAAGTGATATTAATTGGATTAATATAGAAATAATTTAGTATATTTTATTTTAATGATTTGAAGTTAAATAACTATGTAATAGAAAGAAAATATTTTTTATTTACCATTAGATGATAGTTTGGTAATATAGGTAAAATAAGGTATGAATTTGTTATAGTTATTTTGAACACAATAAAACTATATACATGCATGATATTCAAACGAGTTTCATATTTTTGACGCTATCTTTGTCTTTACTTTTGATTTAAGATTAGATGATGATATGTGCTTTATTTTCATTGAAACATTTCTTATTCTTTTATAAATGTCATTTTTATTCGAAGATGTTGTATCTTATATTTGCTTATAATGCTTTTCCCTGACATTTATATAGATATGGACTATTTATCTGATAATATTACTATTGGTGAATGTATTCCTTAAATTATGATAGAAATAAATATTAAGAGTTAAAGATTTGTTTACTTTATGTGAAAGCAATAATATGCATTCCATTTGTTTTTCTTTGATTTTTGTCATTTTGGAAAAACAAAGAGAGGTTAGGGTTCGAAAATATTGTTTAGACCAAAAGTTTTTATAATAGTATAGTTCTTTTAAATTATGATTGTTCACAGATTGTATAATATTGATAGTATGTCAGAGTTAATTCATGTGATATTTTTTATTTATTTAGAGTTGTAATTTTACTAATTCGTGATGTTCCATAGACTTATTTTTGTCATATTTGGTAGTAAGACCATTAAAAAGATAATAAAATGAAAAGAAAAATATTAAACAATTAATTAATGGTTGGTAGGAGATTGATATTTTCATAAAATTATTTTTTAATAATTAAAATAAATATTTAATTGTAGTTATTTTTTGTTTATTAAAAATTCATTAGAAATTAAAATTTGAAAAATATTAACTTTGAATAATTTTGAGTAAGGAGTTAATGGTATATAATTAATTTAAAGTATATATAATCAATTATGTTAATATTGGCGCCTTATTACATCTTGCCATAATTAAGTAGCAGGATGCTAAAGGTTGGCATAATTAAATGATAACTTGAATAATAAAATGACATGACAACATTATAAGATGAGAGATAAATAAAGTGTTAACGCCACAACTTACGCTTTATTTATTCGTAATGTTCTATAGACTTATTTTTTTTACATTTAGTTGTGGGACCCTTAGAAAGATAATAAGGTTAAAAGAAAAATATTAAATAATTAATTAATTATTGATGGGAGGTTGATATTTTTGTAAAATATTATTTTTAATATTTAAAAAATAAATATTTAATTGTATTATTTTTTGTTTATTGAAGAATCATTAGAAATTAGAATTTTGAAAATGTTAACTTTGAATAATTTTGAATAAGGACTTAATAACATGTAATTAGCTTAAAATATATATAATTAATTATGTTAATATTGGTAGATTAGTGCATCTTATCATGATTAAGTAATAAGAACTGATGATTGGCATAGTTAAGTAACAACTTGTATAATAAGCTGATGTGATAATATTATAAGATAGGAGATAAATGAAATATTAATGCTACAAATTCTTTAATTATAATGTGTAACTTGATTTAAGAATCAAATAATGAGGATATAAAAAAATAAGTCTAAGTTCTTTTTTTTTTTTTTGTTGGTTTGGTATGGTTTGGTCTAATTTGGTTCGATTTAATCTGCTCCAATTTGGTTTGATCTAATCCGATGTGGTTTGGTTGGACCTGGTCCAATTGAATTTAATTTAGTCTAGTTTGTCATAAGGACATGTAGATTTATAAAATTAAAAGAGATTGATTACGTGACAATATAACACTTTTAAAAAGAAGCTTGCATAATAATATTATATAATATCTAACTATCAATTTGAGAAATAATTTTTGTATATTTACTTTCTCTTATATAGTTGACACCCTCTTTTTATTTATCTCTTCTTCCCCTTTATTTTTTCACTTTTTCACTTTCTTTCATAATTTTTTTTACTTACTTTGTGAGTGGATGTTGAGATATATCCCACTTTAAAGTGGTACAAATAATATCACTCTATCAATTTCTTAATTTTTCTTGAGCTCAAAATTATTAATATATTATAAATAAATTATGAGCCCATGGTGTGTTTCATTTAACTGTTTTGACCTTTTGATTAGGGAGGTCAAATCAGCAAGAGCCATAATTAAGAAGAGGGTCAGTTACTTTGAACACTTTGAGCATGTGTGCTGTCAGAATAGTTAGAGTTGCATTTATGTGTAAATAAAAAAAATCCTAGCTGATGTAACAAAATGGTAATGTTCTGAATTATTTAATGTTTAATAACCCACTTTTATGAGTTATTTTTCTCTTACTTTAATATAATATTTTTCTTAAACATCTAAAAATTTCTCATATCTAAACTAATACGTATATATGCACACTAAAATGATCTTCATAGTTATCACTACTCTATATATATATATATATATATATATATATTGTATTTTTTATTATATTTATTAATAAATAAGCTTTATTATATCATGATATTAGTTAAATAATCTTATTGGATGACATTGTTGACTATATTATTAATATATAATCTATTTTAATTTATTTATTAATTTGGATAATTTGATATATTCTTAAATAATGGATATAATATATTTAGATATATTGAATTAAAAATATACTAAATTATTTAAATTAAAAAATAAATTGAAATAGAGGACGAATTAATTATCAAATTTGTAATGATTACAAGATTATAAAGATATTTCATAAAGATATCAACATACCATAAATTGAAGTTTTTTAATATTGTATTTTTCCAAAAAGATTTTCTAGAATACTCAAAGAGGAAAATGGGATAGTGTGCTTGTTGTCCAAGCATTACACATTAAAAGATACTGCGTATAAATATAAAAGTAGGAAATTCTACAAAATTCTTGATAATTTTTTTATCATGAGAAATTAGAATAAATAACAGCAAACTAAAAAATAGTTGGTCGCAGTAAAAATAGATGACAACCCTGTTGAACTTTATCTACAATAAATAATAGTGATACCGCAAAATTAAGAACATGTATTACTAGAGTTTGGTAGCGAGACAATCTTATTGTGTTATGTTTCAAAATATGTCTTGCTAAATTTCTTTATAATAAAGAGACTATGAAACCATGATTATTTTGATATTATTATGTTGGATTATTACTGCTTAGTTTTGGAATTATCTATCTATCTGTCTATCTATAATTTTTTTATTTATCTATTTTCTATAATCTATAATACTACTAAAATAACAGACATAATAAAAAAACTTTTCACGTATCGCAACTAAAATAACTTCACATTAAATGTATTTTTTTAAAAAATAAAAAATAAAGTCCAATCAATTAAAAAAAAGTTATATTTAAAATAATAAATACGTTCATTTAAAGAAATTTTTTTTAAAAAAGAATTCAAATATAAACATATTTACATTAAAAAAATCAACTATTGATGCATTTATTTAAAAAGAATTCAAATATTTTATTGATATACTGATTTTGGAACCCCCGCAATGGCCCGAAGTTGAACATGTATGCTAGATTTATATTTAACTTTCACCACTTAAATTGTAGGTAGACCGTAGTGCTCAATTTTTTATTGTTTATTACTTAAATTATTTTATATACCCACACCATGAGGCTTTATAAATTATTTATGGTAATTAAAATGAATATTTAAATATTTGTTGTATTTAAAAAAATATTAGGGAAATATGGTGTTTGTATTATTGAATTCGCAACACGGTAGAAGAAATTATAGAACTCGCAACAGGGAACAGCAGAATTGCGACACGTCATCCCAATTTCACCAAAAATGGTGTGATATGTTGCGAGTTCTGCATGCACAGTTACATACGTTTATATAATTGGTGCAACAATAATTGAATACGAGGATGATAATTAGCCAAATACTGTAGTATAGGACAATAATGAACCATTTTACGCGTTCAACAGTCCTAATATACAATGGAAGACCCTTGTATAAATAGTTTCATTGTAACGAATGAAATGCATATCGATAAGTTGAGAATTCAGTGTGAGGGAAAGAGAATTGAGAGTTAGTAATAAAGAGTTGTGAAAGTGAGTTGAATTGATTTGATAAAAAAATATTTTTTTAGAAAAAATGGCAGTAGATAAGATAATGAGAGCACAAGATCATATTTTGGAGAAGATTCGTAGTGAAGGAGTAATATTTAGTTATTATTATTGTTATTATTATTATTATTATTATTATTATTATATAAGATATATAATATGCTCTGTACTTGCCTCTTATTATTATTGTTATTATTATTATTCTAAATTTAATATTGTTATTATTATTGTTGTTGCTAGTATATATTTAAAGTAGTTATAGTGGCTGAATATGATGATTATTATTAGTTTATTATTGTTGATAAATCTTGATTATATCAGATATAAAGTATATTCTACACTTACTTTTTGTGAGGATCCTGTATATCAGAAATATATCTGCTATATATTAAAAATAGTTACATTGGGTGGAGTAATAATGAAATATTATTATTCTTTTATACTTATTGTTATGATTATTATTATTACTATTATTATTATTATTATTATTTAATATTATTATTATCTTATAATCGTAATATAATCTTGATTTTGTTATGTAATTATTATTAACGTAATTATTATTATTATTATTATTATTAATCATGTTATTATATTATATCATTTAATAAATTTTAATTAATAATTTTAACAAAAGATTAAGACTTTAGTTTATTGTTGTTGTTGGTGAACCTTGGTTATATAAGATATAAAGTATGCTCTACATTTGCCTCTTATGAGGATCCTGTGTATTAGAAATATATCTGTTATATATTAAAAGTAGTTATATTAGGTGGAGTAATAATAAAATATTATTATTCTTTTATACTTATTGTTATAATTATTATTTTGTATTATTATTATTATTATCGTAATATAATCTTGATTTTATTATGTAATTATTATTAACATTATTATTATTATTATTAATATTATTATGATTATTTAGTTTTATGATTATTATTATTATTATTATTATTATTATTATTAATCTTGTTATTATATTATATCATTTAAGAAATTTTAATTAATAATTTTAACAAAAGATTAAGACTTTAGTTTATCGTTGTTGTTGGTAAACTTTGGTTATATAAGATATAAAGTATGCTCTATACTTGTCTCTTATAAGGATCCTTTGTATCAGAAATATATCTGCTATATATTAAAAGTAGTTATTTGGGTGGAGTAGTAATGAAATATTATTATTCTTTTATACTTATTGTTATGATTATTATTTTGTATTATTATTATTATTATTATTATTATTATTTAATATTCTAATTATCTTATAATCGTAATATAATCTTGATTTTTTTATGTAATTATTATTAACGTAATTATTATTATTATTATTATTATTATTTAGTTTTATTTAGTTTTATGATTATTATTATTAATATTATTATTATTATTAATCTTTTTATTATATTATATCATTTAAAAAATTTTAATTAATAATTTTAATGGCGAGATTAAGACTTTAGTTTATCGTTGTTGTTGGTAAACCTTGGTTATATAAAATATAGAGTATGCTCTATATTTGTCTCTTATGAGAATCTTGTGTATCAGAAATATATCTGCTATATATTTTTTAAGAAATTTAGACACAAAATAAATATAAATGAAACCCTAAATTATCAATTTATCAACAGTTAATATTATCGTTGTTATAATAATATTATTATTTCTGATAATATCTATATTTTTTTATTTATATATTACTTTATTATTTTTGATATATCCTAATTCTTTTATTTTTATGCTTTTGCAAATCATAATAGAAAATGAGAGTACTGCAACCTCGAGTCTTGCATTTGGAGAAATCGCCATCCAAAATACATAACTATTTACGAAATGTCGGATTATTAGTTGTTTCTATGATGGACCAGTTTGAATCAAATGACCAACTTATCAGTGCATTGGTCGAACGCTGGAGACCAGAAACTCACACATTTCACTTTTCGATTGACGAGTGTACAGTCACATTAGAAGATGTGGCACTACAACTTGGGGTCCGTATCGATGGTCGACCCGTTATTGGTTCTACATCCTTTACTAGAGAAAGGATTGAGAATTCATGTGAGAGCCTTCTTGGCATTAGGCCTGAAGAGGGTGACATTATCAAATCCACAATCAGATTAAGTTGGTTGTATGAACATTTTAATGAAGAAAGACTAGACAGCTTTGGGCCAGATGTGCCTGATGAGATCTTATAACAATTTACTCGTGGCTATATACTCCGATTACTAGGAATGCGACTTACGCCGGATAAGATCACATCGTTAATTCATTGCAAATTACTTCCATTAATTGAAAATTTGCAAGAGGTAGGGGAGTATAGTTGAGGTTCAGCATGCCTCGCCGTACTTTATCGAAATTTATGTCGTGCAACGCGGTATAAAATTTCTGACATTGGTGGCTGTTTACAGCTTTTACAGTCGTGGGCATGGCATCGACTTCCATTCTTGGCTCCTATTTTTGAAAATCCAGTGCCACGTTGTCCTCTAGCATCCAGGTACAATTATCATAATTTAATAATTTCTTGTAATTTATTATAGCTAAATATATATCTAATTAATATAATATTTCACAGGTGGACAAATACGTTAATTCCGGCAGAAGTTCCCTTTAAGACACTGGGCAGTATAAGGCTGCGTATAGATCTAATGACACATGATGAGGTAATGGTTAAAAAATTATAGAGATTATTATAGCTATCGATATATTTGCTAATACCGATATTATTTTCTTTTATAATGCAGTTTCAATGGCGACCATATCACCATCTAGGCATTTAGGAGATTATTCCGCATATCTTGGTAGATGAGTAGCCATTGTGGTCAACTACCAATCTACTTATCTGCTTTGAGACTATTGAGCGGCACTTCGCTGACCGCATAAAGCGTCAATTTGGGCTTGAGCAAGATACCCTTGATAATCCAAAAAGCCTGTTAGACTCCCATAATAAAGATTTGAGGGAACAACAGAACACTAATTGGGTTGAAAAATATGCGGAGTGGTTTCAAGATTTGAACCATAGATGGCAACATATAACGTGTGGTCGTCCTTTTGATGATCCTTCTCCGTCTCAGCATTATTGGAATTGGTATATTCACTTTGCTATGAGTCAATATTTATCACTTGAGGTACTACTGCAAGATCCACGACAACGGGAGTTACCTCCAAGGCAGCAACATGCCTAAGTACCTCCGCAACCACCTTCACATTAATATCATGCTAAGATGCATCCGCCACCCCCACAGTATCCTCCTTATGGCGATATGCACCCGCCACCCTCGCAGTATCCTTATTATGATAGCATGCACCCGCCACCTCCGCAATATCCTCATTATGGCTATATGCCCCCAGCACCATGGCAATATCCTTCTTACAGTCATATCCCCTCGGTATCACCACAGCACCCGCATAATTACATGCCTCCGACACGCCCGCAATATTCTTATGGGCACATGCCATTTGGGCATAGGATGGAGCCACGTCGGATGAGCTTTTCAGCATCATCATCATCATCTAGATTAGCTCAAGGTGACGAAAGTAATTCACGTGAAAGAAGGTCGGTTGATAGTGGTGTGCACTACCATCATGGTGCCAGCTCGTGTTAGCATAGTCGATCTCGTGGTAATGAATCTAGATGTGGAGGTGCTGCTTCAACGGCCCATGGGGACATATACCGGCCAGTCCTACCTATGCATGAACAGGATCCTTAGTTGCCCGTGCCTATGGTTGTTGAAACTTCAGGGTTAGTAAATGACATGATAATGGAATTATTACATAATTTTAGAGATACGAGCAATATCGAAGCCACTTCACGCTTGATGACAACATCTGCTCAAGAGCCACAACATAGGGGACAAGTTAATGAGGAAGCAGAAGAGGAGACCGAGGACGAAGAAGATGAACAACAAGAGCAAGATGATGGGAAGAATGAGGCCACTGAAAGACAAAAAAGGAGCGACAACGTCTGGAGTCGTGCTTGTCAAAAATTGCGGGATAAATTTAAACTTAAGGCACCGATAAAATTTACCCCTGAAACATGGCCGGCATGGAAGAAGAAATAATTGGCTAATGATATTCTTTTGTAATATTTTTTATAATATTATTTTGTAATATGGACTAGTTGTATGATGTTGTAATATCTTTGTGATTTTTTGTAATATCTTTGTATTTTTTAGAATTTTTTTTTTACAATTAATTGCAAACTTCATTACTTAAATATTATCTTCGTGCTTGAGTATTAATTCTCTTATGATATAATCAAGTAATCATATGATACAATATAATTTTAATAGAAAAAAATATCAATTACAGTTATTTAGTTATAGTTTCAATATTCAATAAAAATAATTAATAATAGAGGTAAAAATAACTAAATAATATTATGTTAGTCATACAAAAATTAGCGATAATATATTTTAAAGTGACAGGATTTAAAACAAATAATAAAGCATTAGTCACTAGCTAGAAGTCCATATTATATTAGCGAATACAGGATAATAACATTTTACTCATATCTAAGAACTTGGCCCATTTCTATGGAGATATTGTCTGCGGCTATGTCCTTCACCTCGACAGAGGACGCAATGTTTTGGTCCTCTCATTTCTCTCGTATCCATTTCATTGAGGAAATGAGTTGATTTGGGCCGACCTTTCTCTGTGCGTTTCAACTGGGGGTTAGGATGAATTCTCGGGCCATTATACGGTGGCAATGTACTTTCATGTTCCATAACCCCGAATTCCTGCTTGTACACCTTACATATCTTGTCCATCTTATAAACATCATCGACATAAGCTTGCCAGTCAAGGTACTGATTAGAGCAGCAAGCAATTACGTAACGGCATGGATATCGATCAGTCTGAAAATCACCATAATCACAGTATCTCTCCTTTATATCAACTTTGAATTGTGATCCGTTTGATAGATTTTCAACATGGAAACTCTGATACTGCCTTAAAAAAGTAGTAACACGTACGCCTCTTGCTACTTGCTGGTTTTCTCACAATTTTATCATGATGGTTTCAGAAAAAATACTTCCTCTAGCTTTTCGTGCATATGCCTCCCTTCCTTTAGTAACAATTAACTCAGCCAATTGAAAGTACGTTACTTTAACTAAGGCTGTAACTGATAAATTGCGAGCTCCCTTTAACACAGAATTGGTACACTCGACCAGGTTCATGGTCATATGTCCATGTCGATGTCCTCCATCAAAAGCTTGAACCCACTTTTCTCTTGGAATTTCGTCAAGCCAATTTGTATAAATCTCACTATGTTGGCACATCCGCTCATAGTGATAATTAAATTCACGTTCTGTCCTTGAATATCCTGCAAATCATAATATGATCAATATATTAAAAAAGAAAAGAATAAAATCACAGTTGTAAATAGAGATAATTAGGTTGAGAATTACCTATACTCACGATAAGTCGGTGTAAGTAAGGTTTCTTGAATCTCCGCAAGAAATTGGCTGCAATGTGTCTAATGCAGTATATATGAAATGCTCTTGGAGATTCCCACTGTCCATGGCAACGTTGAATTGCTGCTTTAATTGACTCGTGCTGATCAGAAATAATGCCAACTCCATCTCGAGTTACCACATATCTGCGTAGATAATGCAAAAAAAATACCATGCATCTCAGTCTCACCCTCGACTATTGCAAATGCAATTGGCAATATATTCTGATTACCATCTTGTGCAACCACCACTAATAGAGTGCTTTTGTATTTTCTATATAAATGTGTCCCATCAACTTGTACTAATGGTTTGCAATATCTAAAAGCTTTGATGCAAGGTCCAAAAGTCCAAAATATTCGGCGGAATATTCAATCATTTGGTTGCTCATCAGTGCCATGGTAAGCTGGACTAGTATCGAACTCAACATATGAACCTCTTGTAAAAGCATACATTGCTCCCAACTATTTGGGTAAAGCTGCATATGACTCTTCTCAGCCACCATAAATTCTTTCAATTGCTTTTTGCTTTGCCGTCCATGTTTTTCAGTATGTCGGTGTGTATCCATACCGAGATTGAATTTCTGCAATCACAACTTTTACTTTAATGGATACGTCAGCTCGTATCATGGACTCTATATAATGTGCAATCATGTCAGCATCCAACTTTGTGTGATCTTGAGAGATCATCACAACAGTACAAGTATGAGGGCCATCATACTTTTTAACCTCTCAAATTCCTCTCTTTTTTCTAAGACTGACCCTAACTAGACAATTGCATCCTATGTCATAGTATTTGCACTTACAATAAAATGTCCTTGACTCTGACTCACATACATTGTAGTTCATTGATTTAGAAATGCTGTAGTTCTTAATTGCTCGAATTACTGCCTCCCTATCGCTGAATTGTATTCCCACAAATAGTTCACCGTCTATAGTATAATCACTAGCCATATTTGCATACTCAGAAAACTCAGGTGCATGCATGGCTTCAAGATCTAAAGTACGCATAAAAGATGGAAGACCATCCGAATACTAAATAATAGCCTGTGTATTTGGTATTTTATCATCATGTTCTGCACCATCATTCCCAGCTTCACGTTCCCCTTCCAAGTAATCGCTATCACTTTCACTGTCTCTAATTTCACATTCTGCACCTCTTTCTGGAAACGAGCTTGGCAGAGCTTCTTCATAGTGCTGATACTAATAATTAATATTTATAAACATAAAAGATCATTAGTTTGATACATTTCTTATACACAAGATATTCAAAAAGAGGCAAATATAGAGCAAACTTTGTATCTCATATAATAATACAATTAACAATAATGATAATTATAATAACAGAAATATTATAATAATAATAATAAAAATAATAATGATAAAAGAAATAATAATTAATAAATATCATTAACCATATACATTTCTGATACACAGGATCCTCAACAAGAGGCAAGTGTAGAGCATACTTTGCATATAATAATAATAATAATAATAATAATAATAATAATAGTAACAATAGAAATAATACAACCCTTTGTATCTAATATAATAATAATAATAATAATAATAGTAGTAGTCTACTAATAATATTAATAATAATTATAATATTAATAATATAAGATTGATAATAATATTAATATTAATATTAATAATAATTATAATATTAATAATATCAATAATATAAGATTGATAATAATACTAATAATAATATCTACTATAATAATAATAAAGTAATAATAATAATAATAGAAATAATGATAATAATAAAGCATATTTTGTATCTAATATTATTAATATATAATATAAAATAATAATAATAATACTAATATTAATAATAGTAATAATCATAGAAATATTAATAACAACAACAATAACAATTATAACAATAAAAATAATATTATAAGATTAATAATAATACTAATAATAATATCTACTATAATAATAATAATAATAATAATAATAATAATTAATAGAAATGATAATAATATGGCTACTTTGTATATAACAATAATAATAATAATAATAATAATAATAATAGTAATAGTAATATTATTATTATCTAATATAATAAAAATAATAATACTAATACTAATATTAATAATAGTAATAATCATAGAAATATTAATAATAATAATAATAATAATAATAATAACAATAGAAATAATAATAACATCAACAATTACAATAATAATAACAACAATAATAATTAATAAAGATTATTAATCATATATATTTCTGATATACAGGATCCTCAACTAGAGGCAAGTGTAGAGTATACTTTATATATTATATAATAATAACAATAAATAATAATAATTATAATAAAATAAAATACATATTAATTTTGGAATAAAAATTAGCACACCAAATTATAATAACACTTACAGGGTATGAATTGGGAACAAATTCATCATAATATTGGTTATCTGGATATGAGCTAGGGCAAGCTTCAGCAATAATTTTTTCAAAGTCAACATACAACTCCATGACTGCATTGAAAGTTTGATATTGGCGATACAGCTTAAACATTACTCTTATATCCCTATCACTGTTGATTGTAACTGCTTGAAATTTTACATTCCCATTAATATTTGAAATTGGACACCTATATCGTATTTTTTCCACTTTTTTTCTCAAAATCAATATTTATACTTTGACAAAGCTCCACTTTTAATTTTTCTAATGATATAGAATCTGGAAGATATACTTATATAGGATAATCACACCCAAATATTATACTTTCATCAGATATTACAATAGAACCATTAAAATATACAATAGTAGTAACTATATTACTATCCATATTTTTTTCACTCACTTTTTTCCTATTATCTTACATTCTTAAATACTATAAATTGCCTATCAAAAACTAAGAATAACCTATCAAACACTGAGAATACTAGAAAATGCTTTGCAATGAATCCGATAAATGACACTATATTTATAGGCAAGCTTGGTTAATTTTTTATTTTTTTATTTTTAAAATCGCAACAAAGTACACAAAAACTCTGAACTCGTAACATGGCACCACAAATTCTAAGAATTTGTTGGCACTTGCTGCGAGTTCTATTAGAATTCGCAACAACAAACCATAAATTCTTAGGATTTGTGGTCCCTCATTGTGAGTTCTCTTTTCTTTTTTTTCTTTTTTTTTTCAAAACACCATATTTTACTAAATCTACTAAAATTAACATATATCTCTATTTCCTTCACCAAAATACAATATAGATCTCTTCGATCCACACCATGATTATTTGAATTGTTTACTTATTATGTTTTTGCATAACTTTTCTCAACGATCACGAGGTGCTCTTTGAAGAACGGATTTTCATCATTATTTAGTTATTGTGTAGATCTTAGCTAATGCTTTATTAATCTTAATTGATAATTAAATATATAAATATTTTATATATCCATTCCCCACCATAATATCTCGTGCAGAGCACAGGATTTGCACTAAACTCAAGACAAACTAGATTTACACGCATCTTGTGTGGGAATCAAAATGAATATATTTCTGGTTATAAAAGAGAGATAAGTGTTATTAATGGAATTAATATAAAAATAATTTAGTAGATTTTATCTTAATAATTTGAAGTTAAATAATTATATAATAGAAGGAAAATGTTCTTTATTTAGGATTAGGTGATCATTTGATAATATAAGTAAAATAAGTGATAGTTTGGTGGTGATATAAATAAAATAAATGTATTCATTTGTTATAATTATTTTGAACATAATGAAATTATATACATATATGATATTTAAATAAGTTTCATCTTTTTAATGTCATCTTTATCGTTACTCTTGATTTAAGATTAGATGATGTGTATTTTTATTTCTATTGATACCTTTATTATGTATTTATAAATATCATTTTCATATGAAGATGTTATGTTTTATATTTGCTTATGATGCTTTTTCGTTAACATTTGTATAAATATGAACTCATCATATGATAATATTACTGTTGGTGTATGCAGTTCCTGGATTATGTTGGAAATAAATATTAAGAGCTAAATATATATTTACTCTATGTGAAAGTAATCATATGTTTTATATTTATTTTTCTTTAATTTTGTTATTTTGGAATATCAAAGAGAGGTTGGGGTTCAAATATGTTGTTTAGAACATAAGTTTTTGTGATAGTGTAGTTTGTTCAAATTACAATTTTTCATTTTTATTTAAAATATAAGTGTATGATGATAAAGATTTTATAATATTGATGGTATTTTAAAGTTAATTTATGTGATATTTCTTATTTATTTAGGGTTTTAATCTTACTGATTCATGATGTTCTATATACTTATTTTTGTCTTATTTGGTAGTGAGACCATTAAAAGGATAATAAGATTAAAAGAAAAATGATAAACAATTGATCAACAGTTGGTAGGAGGTTGATATTTTTGTAAAATTATTTTTCAATATTTAAAATAAATATTTAATTGTAGTATTTTTTGGTCATTGAAGAATTACTAGAAATTATAATTTAAAAAATATTAACTTTAAATAATTTTGAGTAAGGAGTTAATAACATATAATTAATTTAAAATATATTAATTAATTGTGTTAATATTGATGGCTTAGTACATTTTGCCATAATTAAGTAGCAAGAGACTAAAGGTTGGCATAGTAGAATGACAACTTGCGTAATAAAATGACATGACAATATTATGAGATAAGAGACAAATAAAGTGTCAATGTCACAACTTGCACTTTATTTATTTGTGATGTTATATAGACTTTTTTTTTCATATTTTGTTGTGCGACCATTACAAGGATAATAAAGTTAAAAAGAAAATGTTAAATAATTAATTAACTGTTGATGGAAGGTTCATGTTTTTATAAAATATTATTTTTAATATCTAAAAAATAATATTGAGTTGCATAATTTTTTGGTTTATTGGAGAATCATTAGAAATTAGAATTTTAAAAATGTTAACTTTGAATAATTTTGAATAAGGAGTTAATGGTATATAATTAGCTTAAAGCATAAATAATTAATTGTGTTAATATTGGTAGTTTGATGCATATTGTTATGATTAAGTAATGAGACTGAAGATTGATATGGTTAAGTAACAACTTATATATAAGATGATATGGCAATATTATAAGATAGAAAATAAATAAAGTGTCAATGCCACAATTTGCACTTTAGTTCTTTAATAAAAGTATGAAACTTGATTTAAGAATCAGAAAATAGGGATAAAAAAAATAAGCCTAATTTTTTTTTGGTTTAATATGATTTGGTCTAGTCTGATTTTGTTCGGTCTGATTTGGTTTCGTATGGTCCCGTCGGTTTAGTTCAGTCCGATATAGTTTGATTTGGTTTTGGTTCGGTTTAATTTGGTTTGGTCTAACTCGATTCTATTTGATTTAGTTCAATTGGGTTCGGTACAGTCTAGTTGATTCGGTTCAACTAGTTTTGGTTCTGTTTGGTCTAGTCTAGTCCGATTTGGTTCGGTTCGGTTCGGTCTCTAATTTGGTTCGGTTCGGTTCATTTTGATCTGATTTGATTTGGTTAAGTCTAGTTTGTTTCGATTCGATGCAATCCAATCTGGTACCGTCCTCTTTGGTTTGATCCGGCCTGGTTTAGTTCACTCCGGTCTAATTTGCTAAGAGAAGATGTAGTTTCATAAGATTAAAGAGATTACATGAGAAGATGACACTTTTAATAAGTAGTTGACACGACAATATTATAGAATATCTAAGTGTCAACCTTTCAATATGCCATAACTTAAATCTCAAAATTAGTATATTACTAAATTGAGACCCGTTCGTTGCATAGATAGAAAAAAAATATAAGAATCATTTAGTAAATATAATAAGAATAATATGTAAATTCTATTTCAACCCTCATTTGTTCAATGTCAAGGAAGATTAAATTATCTCTTATAGCTCTTATGTAAAAACTCATTAAAAAAAAAAAAGAAGTAATGAGAAATTGCTTGAAAGTATGTTAATATAATCAATAAGTATATGATGCAAATTGGTGTGTTTATGAACAGCGTATATCATAAATGTGTATATTATGTGCTTGCTTTGGTGGCATGCATTGAGGGAGTAAAAGGAAATTGCCTTCACAAAAGAATTGGAAATGTAACATGAAGTTTTATACAGTAAAATAAAAATAAAGCAAAACAATAACAATTGAACTTTTGTGTTCAACAATGGAAATAGAGGAAAAAGAAAAAAGCATAGAGATAGACAAAAAAGCTAGTTTTAAGAAAGCGTAAAAAATGAAAAAACTAAACGGTATTTTTTTTTTGCACTATCTCCATGGATGGTTTGTACTAGACGAAAGAATAAATGAGCAATGACCAGGAGTTTTATGTTTATAATAAACCATAGATTTATATTATATACATATATAAGGTCATTAAAGAAAAGAAGCATTGGTGAAAGATGAGAGAAGGGGATGTGAGAGAAGGGGAAATGTATAGTAAATAAAACGTTAGGGTGGGTTAACGTGGTAGTAAAATAAAAGAAATGGTGGTGTAAGTTAATATGGCAGTAAAACCAAAGAAACTTCCAACAATTAACCGAAATAAAGACAAATAGGTTAATATGAGAGAAGAGAAGAAAATCAAGAGATGCAATATAATGGTGGTGTGATAATTTCATGAGAGAATGCCAAGTTCAATGATATACTGATGCGGTAATTTCATTCATATCTAATATCTCAATAGCATAGCCTAAATTTTAATTTTAATATATTATAAATAGATACATCTCTCTTTTAAGTTTGTACCAGTCTTTCGATGTGCAGTATTTTTTGATCAATCAATACAAGGTGAAAACCATTACTATATGCTTCAAGAAGCACGTGGTCCAATGCAAAATGCATATGGAATGTACCGCTTCAAAATTCAAAAATCAATCCACTTTGTTGTTCTTTTTTGTTAAATATCTTGTATGAATTTTTTTTTTTTTTTTGGTTTAAACAAGCAATATCCCGAGATTATTACTCTTCGACTGATATAGCTCGATCCGGGCTCGGCTTGCTTTGAACATAAAACTCTTCAAGTATTAATTTTTTTTTATTTATAAGACTTAAATTTAATTTTTTTTCTAAATATTAAAATACTTGAATCAACTACTTTATTAATTTTTTTCAATATTTTGTATGATTTTATTTATATCAACAAGGTGTGATTAAAGGATTTTTTTTTTTTTAAAAAAAACCTTTTACATACACCTTCCTCATCAGCTAAAAAGAGAGCTTGGATTATTGTAACTTTTCAGTTTAAAAAAAAAAAAAAGAAAATTACTTTACATACCAAATGTGAAAATGAGCCAAAGTCACGGGGATATCATTCTTTAGATGACATATCCTACAATTTTGAAAATAAAATGGAGAAATAAACAAGAGTAGAACCTAGCCTATCTTTTCTGGAAGTTGAGAAATTTTATGCCAAAGGCAAACGCAAGCAAGAAAATGAGAATCCAGCCTATATGAGCAGCAGCAACCACTGGAAGGAAGCCATAGTCATAACCGAAGCTCTCCTTAAGGTATTCCTTCAGCTCCATGTTCCCAGCTCCTGGGATTTCAAGTAGTGCAGTTTTGTCACCCAGTTGAGAGGTAATAAGGCCATAGATAGTCCAAGCATTGGGAGTAAGCCAATAGTACCAACTCCACCATACAGGCATTAGCTGAAACATTAGGGAAAAATATACATCAAAGTTTCTATGTGAAATGACAAAAAGCCTCATTTCCAGCATCAAATTATGAATTATATATCCAAACTGAAAATAACTTACCTTCCTAGGAATGAGAAAGCCAGCAAACAAGTTCCAGAGGGACGTGAAGAAGTTACCAACAATGGCAGAAGTTTGGTGACCCGGGGTTAGTGCAACAACCATCATTCCATACAAAGTATAGTAGATAAAGCACGTGAGCATATAGTAATAGAACCAAAACACTTTCCCCGCCTTCCATTCAAACCCCATCATGGAATAAAGGACAAGAGCGTAGGTAGCTGTTTGAACTCCGTTATAAATTGTCTCTATTGCCACCTGCAAAATCAAAGCAGTGCATTTTAGTTCGATTTATATTGGCTAAGTAAGAAACCACAATATCAGGTGTCATATTTTGATTCAAAAGCTTATAGCAATATGTTTATGATCCTTTTATTTTATATACTTTTTACTTAGGTCAATCTTAGCACTTAGTCCAATCTTAATTAATGTGAAACTTCATCACCCATACTTCAAATTTTATATATATATATATATATACACACACACACATATAACCTTGTAAATTACTCTAGATCAAACAAATTTAGATCCCTTTTTCTTTACATTTATACCTGGCCAATTGCATACGACAATGCTGAATACATCCCTGCTGCTTTTTCACGATACAAGACAGTTCTTTCTATGTCAACAATTGGTTGCACTCCCATAGTGTTCATGTTTCCGAGAAACAACGTAGCAGAATACATGGCTCCCATGAGATTCAATAAATCTTGTTCTTTCTGGCTGCCAACCAAATTAGTTCGGCAAACGTCAATAGTAACTTGAAATGCAAGCCAAATGTCCAGGATTATAAGAAGAAAAATGCTATTTAGACTCATTTTTATAGACTCATTTAAAACACATAAGGAGAGAAAAAGACACAAAATAATGGATCTATTACTTTTTTTTTTCTTTCAATATTCATTATTATGTGTTTTTTTCTCTCATTATGTGCCTATAATGAGTACAGATAATATTACTCTTATAAGAATGCCAAACACAGTTGATAAGACTTGGGAGCAAAGCTATGTCCTGTTTTTCACTATTATAGACAAGTGGAATGAATATGTAAATGTTTAAATGAAACTTACGTCTTGTTTGCTTTACCCCAAAATATTAGACCAAACATGACTCCCGTGGCTATTGTGAAGCAAAGTCGGACGGCATTATATGGAGGATTTCTCCAGTATGACCAATATTGTTTCCAAAAGCAAGCTTGGCACTGCACAAAGAATGATTGGGAATATGTGGTTGGGAAAAATAAGTCCTTGGAACCTGGTGCTGGAGTACTGAGTTCTTTGATAAGTTCTTGATTCATTCTGAAGAAAGTGCAGAGAAAATAAAGTTATAAAGCTTGAATTCCTACGCCATAGAACCTTGCACAATAGTAACATAAATCACAAAAGGAAAAAAACTTACCGGTAAAGGGTGGAGTTACGATAAATCTCTGCAAAATCTATGCCAAGTCGAGCCTCAATTGAAGGAGCAGTGACCTCAAGCATCCAGGTGGCAGGATTATAGCCATCCTTAATTTTTGGAACTCCTGCAATAGCCTGAAGCAAAATATGCATATTTAAGTCTATATGAAACTTTTACCACATAAATTGTAAGCGGTCCACAGTGATCAAAGTATGAAGCTGAGGTATAGGAAACTCTCAAGATGATAGATAAAATTAGAAAAGGGAAAAAAAAAGGGCATCAATATTACTCACTTCAAAATATTCTACGAGCTTATGCGAGTAGCGACCTAGAGGTCCAGCATAGATAACTTGTCCTCCTCTTTTCATCAACAGTAGCTGCAGTAACAAATAAATCAAATTTGGGGATATAGTATGGTATGTAAAGCAATGATTAAACAAAAGAGATAAAACATTACATATAAACAACAATCTTTAGAGTCTAGACTTGCCTCATCAAAAGCTTCGAAAATGTCTATGCTTGGCTGGTGAATTGTGCACACAACTGTTCTCCCTGTATCTACTGTATTTCTCACAGTTCGCATGACAATAGCAGCAGCTCTAGCATCGAGGCCAGATGTTGGTTCATCCATGAAGATGATTGAAGGGTTGGCGACTAGCTCTACAGCAATTGTAAGCCTTTTCCTTTGTTCTGTTGACAAACCATCCATGCCTGGAAGGCCCACAAGAGCATCTCTAATTGGTTTAAGCTCAACCAATTCCATAACTTCTTCAACAAACATCTGTATCAGAATTCAAATGTAAAACATTAGGATTAAAAACTTAGTTAATTCAATACTGGCCAAGAAAAGATTATGAAGTTTGTCCAGGCCAAGAAAAGATGTCTAAACCCCAAACACACCTTTCGTGTTTGTGTCTTTACATCTGAAGGAAGACGAAGCCATGCTGAAAATAATAGCGATTCATAGACAGTAACATTTGGAGAATGAATGTCATTCTGTTCGCAGTAACCGCTAACTCGAGCAAATGTTGCTTGGTTCTTTGGATAACCAGATATGCTAATACTTCCTTCAATGAAACCACCTGTTTTCCTTCCAGCTAATACATCCATGAGGGTTGTCTTTCCAGCACCACTAACTCCCACAAGTGTTGTCAATATGCCTGGCCTGAAAGAACCACTAACATCTTGTAGTAGTTGAAGTCGATCTTCTTGGACTCCCTGACTCTTCATTTCCTGGTGTGATAAAGCAAAACCAAAAGTTTTACTATGAAGAATAAATTCACAAGATGCTTCAAGTTCAGCTTTTCTGTGAAAAGTCTAACAATCATGATAAACATACAAAGGCATTTAACTCCATAATAAGTTTAATAACATATTTACATGAATCCAAGTAAAAAAAAAAAAAAAAAAAAAAAAATTATATTTTCCATTCAATAAAGCTAAGCTTCTAGTGAATTCAAAGTGGTAGGTACGATCAATCCCTGTCATCTTGTTATATATATTGAAAAGCTAGTAATACGAAGTGCTATCTAAAATACAAGTCCACCGCATATTTTATTACACTTGTTTTGGAAAGCATGAGGGGGAAAAAAAAGAAAAAAGAAAAAGAAAAAGAAAAAGAAAAAGAAATGGAAGTAATGCTACAATACCAAGAAGGAAGGCTCACATGCAAGAAAGAGATAGTTCTTAATCATGAAAGAATGCATTGTGTTAGAAAAAGGTGACTTACATCAGGCATATCTACATAGTAGCTCACATGATTGAATGCAAGTGAAAGAGGTTGAAACGGCAAGACCATTCCTGTTCTTCCTTCCTGATCAGTAGAACCAGCAATTTCTAAAGAACTTTTCACTGCCATGCCTATACCTGGACCTCCTATTCAATAGAAAGGCAGAGTATTAAGGGAATCATTTAAACAACGTGGAACTAAGCTTCTCTAAAACTGTTGCAGCACCATGAAGAAAGTTTCTGTACTTGAAAAACTCAAATCCATTCAATAGAATTATTGAAACTATATTGCTTACGAAATGTTTTTACACGAAAAATTATGCTACTAGTTTGTTATAAACAATATTTCTCTAAACGACAATGAGATGCACTTGAAATCACCAAGAAACAAGGGGAATATAACAAGGGATCACACCTTCAATTGCATGTTTAGTAGAGGCTGAGTACTTTTTATCCTTCTTGTCGTCTTCATCTACAATGACTGCTTTTGAATCACTGAGAGCTGAAATTTTGGTTTGACATTGTGAGTGTTTTCCCAAGCTAAAAATTCCGTTCAATTACTAACTTCCAAAATTAAAAAGATATAACTTACGATTCAAGTAAGTCAATGCAGCAAGGAAGAGAAGGTTGAAGAGAAGAGAAAACCCAAACAAGGCTCCAATGCAAATCCAGAACCAACGTTCCTCTGTAGGGAAGCCTCTAGCCTCGAGAAGCACTTTCCCAACTGTAGGTTGATCAAATCTAGGGTCTGTATTTGGCTGTAAAAACAAAGCTTAGAGTTAATGGAGGTAATCTAGGGTCGGTGCAAGTTTCTCTTTGTATTTGCATGTATGTAACATAGGCAGTGAGAAACAAGAATGAGAAAAATGATTTCTTACTTTACTCCATCTTTTATCTAAAAATTCATTCAATACTATAGCATTCTGGCCATACATCATAGGAGACATATAATAGCCCCACATCATCCATGGCTTAATATCATCTGCAGGCATAAAAGAAAGTATGTTGAAATAAGCACTTTTTAATATGACTATAAAAAAAGAGCAGGAAAGGAAACACTAAGAAATTTTATCTCAATTTGAAAATATTAGTGAAAAATTAAGACATTCTTTAAGTACACGAGCTCTAAAAGATTAAGCCTATTTGTTTTAGATTCTTGTGAACACCAACGGACATTGGACCAAAAATAACAAAGTAAAACTTTTGAAAAAATCCATTTATTTGGAAATCATGTTTTCATGTTATGAATGTATACCAGACAGACTCACACAAGCTAAGAGGTGATCGATGTCTTACTTTTAGCGACAATAAATCCACCAAGCACAAATGTTAGTTGTATGGTCAAGCCAGCCAGTATATTAGCAACAACTCGAACTCTACCAACTGCACCAACAAGCCGAAATAGAGACAGAGCCATCTGATGTATGGCACATAATGTCAAGAACTGCTGGAAAAATCTGTTGAAACAGAAAGATACGTGTGAATTAAGTAACGCTTTCATTATAGTCTGGAAAACAATATTATCACCACCAAAATCTAAGACAAAAAACATATTACATATATATTTTGAAAACTAATTTTGCTTGCTTACAACGACCAAGTTAAGCTAGGAAATTAGCCACTATATTTTGGAAAAGGAAAATATTATTTGTATATAGTGACTTAGACACTCAATTATTGTAGTTTAAATAAGAGAGTATTTTAGTTATATAAGTGTTTAACGTGATACGTCAATTCAATACTTACATAATTGAAATGAAACTATGATGATTGGATCTTAATTGGGATGTTTAACTTACTATATACAAATAGATGACTCTTTGAGAAAAGCAAACTCAAAGTACCTGTCAGCTGAAGGAGCAAATCCAACTGTGTAGTATGTAAGGATAATCCATATCCCTGATTCCAAAAGGGAGAGAGGGATCCTCAGAATCCATATAGGCAACCCAAACACCCATGCAGGGTAGAACATGAAGTCCCTTTGTTTGAAAAAGACAGGAAGTTTGGAAACAACCAGCTCTTTTTCTGACGACCCATTAAACATCATATTTGCTAGGGTAAAAAATAGTGCTCCAAAGAATTTTTGCCCATCTCCAAGATTCCCCGCTGGCATTGTGGTTCTAAGGAACACAGTAAAGGTAACGATAGACATAATTGTTATTTGTACTATCCTGAATATGTAAACAAAAGTCTCGCGTTTCATAAGAAGCCATTCTCTTGAGAGGCATGCCTTAAATGATTCCCAGCTTGATATACCATACTTGTCCTTCACTAAAGCAGCTCGGTGGGCTTGGCACTTATCATAGGGAACCTGAAGCTTAGTCCAAAGCCGTTCTCCTATGTGAAACGAATTGAAGGACTCAACAAATTCAGGAACTGAAATATATCTATAAGGTTCATTTATTCTATTCCAATATTGTTTCTGGTCTTTCTTGGACGTTACTTCTTGTAAAAAATCGGCAACCCCTTTTCTTTCTGGACATTTGAAACCCATGTATTCAAAGAAATCTAGCACATTCTCACGTGGACCTTGGTACACGATTTGACCTTCCGAAAGTAGGATAATGTCATCAAATAGTTCAAATGTCTCTGGTGCTGGCTGTAGGAGAGAAATCACCATGGTTACATCCATGATATGAACCATCTGACTCATGAACTTGCATATCTGAAAAGTGGTGGAACTGTCCAATCCTGTTGATATTTCATCCATGAGGAGTGCCTTTGCTGGTCCTACCAGCATCTCCCCTACACCCGTTACAACTAAAGCAGTTATTATAAAACAATAACAGATAACTACAAATGTTTATATACAGGTCATTAATTGGAAACATTCCAGGCCGTTATAAGAAGAATCGCATAAGTTGCATCCGTTACAGCAAGTGCTTTATAACTGTTATTATACCAAAAAGAAATGGTTAATTTGAAGGGATGAATTGAACCTCAGTCACACAACTTGAGGATTTCATTATAAGATAGGTGTATTAATTATTTAATAATTAACTAGTGTGTATTTTTGTTTTGTTTTAAATTTATAAATATTAAGATAATTAAATAGAGATTAATTTTGATGTACTATCAATGTAAGAGAGTTTTACATTATTATCCAATTAGATGTTTTTATTTATAAGACTTTTAAAGTAGTAATTAGTTAAGTCAAATATTTTTGTTGATATTATAATACATAATTAAATATTTAGGTAAAAAAATTTTATACTAACAACACATCAAAATTAAATTCAATTAAATTATCTGCAAATAACTAAAAATAATTTAATATCACGAGGGGGACAAAAATTTGTTAGTGGTTTATATAGTACTTACTAAATATGTCATCTTCGTTGCTAGTGTTTTCTTTATTTTCTGATGTATTAAAAAAATTAATTTCTAAATATATATTTTTTATAGTTTTTTCCTTTTTTTTTCATTTGTATTTGATTGATAGAATATGTTTTCATAGTTGAAAATAACTTTTAATCCAATTAGTAGAGACCAAATAGCATATACAAAGGAGAATTTCGATTATATATCGGTAGGAAGATGTTACACAGCTAAAAAATATTTGTCAGAATCTCCAATTGAAAACATAAGTATTGTTGAATGAAATAAATTAGTAGAACTCACTCATTGATCCAAGAGTTGATAACATGCCACATTATTCTTGCATAAAAATTCCACTCTCTTAACATTTTTCGCATAGATATAGATAAGTTCGTTGGTTAAGCATCAACGAGAGCAGTAATTAACCTGTTGTGACACGTTTCTTCTGTCCACCAGAGACACCCCTCCTCATGCCGTCACCAACAATAGTGTCGGCACAAACGTCCAGTCCAAGTAACTGTCAAGGATATGATAGAAGTGAATTTACACAAAAAAGTAGTATATAGATAGAAGTAGAGGCAACATTAATGACATGAAGTTGAGGCAACACGGACACAAACCTTGAGAACATAATCTGTTACCAAACTGGTTTCGTGGCCCGTCATTGCTGTAGCCTTCATGAATGCATCAATCTCAGGGTCTGGGTTTATTCCCGCCTGTCTCTCCCTTCTTAAAAGTTCCTCCAACATTTCATACCTGGTGCCAACACCTAGACACCGTCCTGAAAAATCTAAGGTCTCTCTCACTGTCATTACTTCAGTGTGAAGGTCGTGTTGAGAAATATAGGCACAAGTTTTTTGAGCAACAAATTCATTTAGTTCATGACCACAATAAGTGATTCTCCCAGAAGCCTGCTCCAACATTAAAGCTAACTTTGTCATGAAAAAGAAATACACATAAGAGGATCAGAACTAAGAAGGCATTGTTTAAGCTGACCGAAACAACGAAAAATGTGAGAAGAAATGGGAACATACCCTTAAATTCTGGTGAAGTTTCCCTGCAAGTGCCAAAAGCAATGTTGTTTTCCCTGCACCTGGAGGACCCAGAAGTAGGGTCATCCTGGTTACCATGTAAAATGAAGAAGTTTATGTTCCAAATGCCATTAAAAATACAATAAAATGATTAAATAAATATGTTTAACCAATTTAGTCCATCAACAATTGAAGGAACGATACTTTCTTCCCAAGCTAAAATTGTCTTACTTTGCAAAACAAACAAGCAAGAGTCATACATCTTTGAAAACTATTAATAATATTTTCTGTCAATATATTCATGTGAGAGTTTTCATAGGCTACCTTGATGGTTCGACGATTCCACTGATATCATTAAGAATATGAATTTCTTTCTTCCTAGAAGGTGCAAGGTGGAACAATCCCAAAATACCCTGTTGAGCACAACAAATAAATCAGAAACAGTTATCTGAGAACTTTAATACTCTCACATTTAAATAGAATCATATATACATGTTATCAAACACATACAAAACACGTGGTGAATGTTGGCGCACAAAGCATTCAGGAAATATGGTTCTTCAATTACTGGTTTAGATTTTACAGAAACAAATAAAACAGGCACCTCAAAAGTGTTCAGAACAGCATTAAGCAGTGTAGGAAGCGCTCTTCTTCCAACATAAACATCTCCCTCCACTGATAAATTCTGGTATCGGATTTCTATCTTTGGAATTTCAATCCCCACCCTATTTTGTAGCAAATGCAGAAAGAGTTAGTCAAAAAGTTCAGTAGCTCTAAATAATATTGATCAATGATCACTTGGCAATAACCAAAAAAAAAAAAAATTGTTTTTCAGCCAGAATTATTTTGTCAAAATCTTTAATAGAAATTATGAGAGATATTTGATGAAATGAAATTATAGGATCTACTTATTTATCAAACAATCAACAATTAAAAAAAAAAAATTTGTGTCTCTCCAGCTCTTTTCCGACGACAACAACAACAATAATAATAATAATAATGAGTTAAAGACAGAAAAACACCTATCGACTCTATCTCTGACTGTGCGCAGAAACTTCTCATTGTCTTCCTCTACAGCCTTAAGTATACTCTCAATCAGTAGTTTCTTGTCTTGCAACCCAAGATGGTTAACATCTACTTCGTGATGCACAACCTTTCCATTATCAAGAACTTGCCTCAGCACCCCTTTTCTCATGCGATCATATGTAGGCAAGCGCTCTATAGCAGCCCACGTGAGGTCACGTTCATCATCTTCCTGTGTGTTATGACCACTTCGGTTGAACACATCTGGGGATGATGTCCACATCTCCTTGAAACTTGCCGAGGCCCAGCTTGGCCTTTTGCTTGACGAAGCCATCTAATTTCCGCAATGGTCTCACTGATGATAGCTCGTACGTTTGAAATGAATATAGCAAAGAGTTACACGTACCTTATCTCCTTAACATGCACCCGAGAAACCCGATTTCTGAAAGGAGAGAAGGGAGAAGGCAAAGGTGATAAAAATTTGTGCATTATATATATATATATATATATATATATGGAGATAATTAAGAGTGCATGGTTTTTCTACATTTGACTGTTTGACCTTTTGACTACGTGGCGGTCAAATTAGCAAGAGCTACAATTATGAAGAGGGTCGGTTACATTGAACACTGACTATGTGTGCAGTCAAAATAGTTTTCCATTTATGTCAAAATAAAAAATCCTAGCTGATGCAACAGAAAGGTATTGTTTTGAATTATTTAATGTTGAATATTACACTTTTATGAATTATTTTTCTTTTACTTTAATAGTCTCTCCGATTTAATTTATATATTAATTTAAATAATTTAGTATTTTCTTAAATTAATATATTTAAATATATTAATTTAATAATACACCAAATTATTCAAATTGACAAATAAATTGAAATAGAGCGAATATAATATTTTTCTTAAACGTTTAAAGATTTCTCATGTCTAAACTAATATGTATCAAATCACTTAAGGTTGGAAGGAGATAAAAGAAAAAAAAGGTTAAGAAGGGGATCTATATTTGTGACACACTAAAATTATCTTCATAGTTATCGTTATATATATATATTCGACTATTGTATATTTTTTATTAATAAATATACTTTATTACATCGTGATATTATAAGTTAAATAATCTTATTTTATGAGATTGTTGACTATGCTATCTATCTATACATATAATAAAGTAAAGGCATAAACATAAAATCTCTGTCATGTGAGTAGCCATCTATTGCCCTTCTCTATAATCAATTAAAGAAAACTTCTTAATTTGGGAAATTATCAATTTAAAATAAAAATAAAAATATAAAAACAATCAGAATTAAATGATATTAAGTAATTTTTTAGAAAAACTAAATGATATTAAGTATATATCCATTTAATTGGACGGTGCACTATAATTAGGCCTAATACCATGAATCTATTCATTCGGTTCATAAAATCAGAACAAATATTCAATAAAATGTTAAATCTCATTGGTGTATGATTATT
Source organism: Pterocarpus santalinus (assembly GCA_031439595.1). Taxonomy (NCBI): domain Eukaryota; kingdom Viridiplantae; phylum Streptophyta; class Magnoliopsida; order Fabales; family Fabaceae; genus Pterocarpus; species Pterocarpus santalinus. Next base: position 71,101,612 of record CM062532.1, read on the forward strand.
GGCATGGATGGTGATGTGCGAAATATTTATTTTGGATTTGTGATAATCTAAACATAAATGAAAAAAATAATAAATTAATGTGATTTATCCTATTTAGTTAGTTCTCAAATTAACTTAAGTTAAAAATTATTAAGTAAACAAATTATTTTTGACAATTTTATCTAATTGATAATCCATATTTTATAACAATAAATTATTTTACTAATGAGTTATTATATAAGACCAAATTTTGAATTTTTTATTTAAAATTACTTTAATATGAAGCTGAAAAATAGGAAGGGAGAGCGAAATGGTTTAAATTTTTCTCGAGTATCCTTGTGAAAAAGTTTCTTCATAGTATCCTTATAAAAAAATAATATTTTCAATAATGGGTTACATAAAATATTTTCGTAAACTTTTCTCTTTAAAATTATTTTATTACAAGTTTCATTGAATAAAGGGGAGATAGAAAAGAAATTAATCTCTTTTAGTTGTTTGTTCCTCACTTCAAAGTTGAAAGTTTATATTTTCATATAACAAATTACATTCTTAATAAGTGGTTCTTATATGGAATAGTTTTATATTATTTTTTTTAAAAAAATTACAAGAGAGAGAAATTAAATTCAGTATTAATTGTTCAATTTTTACTTAAAATTTGAAAGTGTATTCTTTATAATCGAGTTACATGTTTAATAATAAGTTATTATATGAAATATTTTGTTATAGTTTTCTTAAATTACTTTGCTAGAGCTTGGAGAAAGGATAGCCAAAAATCAATCGGATTTGTTTTAGTTGTTTTAATGTTTTATCTATACCTAAACAATTAGAAGTAAACATTTATTAATCGAATTATAATTAAAATAATAAGTTGTTAAATAGAATACTTATTTGAAATTTTTTTAAAAGTTACTTTACTATAAAGTCAGAGAAAGAGAATGATAAGGAAAAAGAAATTTATTATTTTATTTGTTTAATACTCACTCAAAAATTAGATGCAAATATCCTTATAAAATAAATTATATTTTTAATAATGAGTGAAACGGGAGATAGAGGGAAATTTTTTATTTGTTTTATCCTTATTTAAAAATTAGAAGTACATATCTTTATGAAAAGATAATATTTTTAATAACAAGTTATTATATAAAATAATTTTCCACAAATATATTTAAAATAATTTATTCAATACAAATTTCACAATTATACTTTTTATTTACGATATTATTTCATTTTGCATAGTTTTAATTTTATAATATTTTAAATTAATTTATATAATCATATTATAATTTAAATTTTATAATTTTTTATTAAATTTATACAAAAAAATAAAATCCCAATAACAAAATTATTACAATAAATTACATTATATATGTATTTCCCATAGTTTATATTTGTGCATTGCACCGGTCAAATACACTAGTTAATATTTCCTCTGACTAGTTGTCAATTTGACTAAAAATTTTTTGTTGATAATAGTTGTCATTTTTATATATCAATGCAATATTTATTGTTGATTTTTCAATTTTACCCTTTATCTTTATTAGCTGAAAGAGGTAGTTACTTTGTACCATATAATAAAGTCATACTTTCTACCACACAATGAAATTTAATAAAGGTATTTTAGTAAATCTTTATCATAATTATGCATCGATTTTAGATTTTTTAATCCATGTGAAAATTGCCAAATTGATAATTATTGTGAACCAGAGGTAGTATATATTTATTATCAAACTTTTGTAATGATCACAAGCATGTAAAGATATTTCATAAAGATATTCACACAATAAATGGAAATTTTTTAATCACAGTATATTTTTAAAAGATCTTCTAGAATATTCAAAAAGGAAAATAGGACAGTTTCCTTGTGTCCAAGCATCCTATCCTATCTATTCTATAAGAGAGAGTTTTAGGATAGTGGATTTGATGACATGTTATCATGAGGTGAATATGGTTTTTTCCCAAAATTCAGTCATTCCCATTGTCCAATCATAAATGAATATTGATACTTATTTAAGAGGTTTAATTAATTAGAAACTTTTATGAGAATCTATATCTATTTATCTTTATTTAATTTCTTTTTAATTTGAGATGTTTTTGTGTAAAAGTTTTATGAGAAGCTATATCTATATCACTTTCAATATTTGATTTTTGTCACTACTAAAAATTTGTGAAAAATTGATGGATATTCCATTGGTAAAATTAAATAATTCATTGACGTGTGAATTCTTGCCATTTTGCGCAAAGCAATTACCGATGGAAAAACCATCGGTAAATAACATTTTTTTTAGGTGAATTAAAAATATTGTTATTATTTATCGATGGATTTTTTATTGGTAAAATTGAAATAAATTAAATTTTGTATATTTTGTCATCAGAAATTTGTATTTTTATATTAACGACAAATAGTCTGTCGTTATTTGAAAATTGGGTTTCACTGCCATTGTCTGTTAATGCTCCATATTAGTGACGGATAATCCATCGGCAAAATAGAATTAATGAAACAAATCGTTTCATTAATTTTTTGCCTGACAGATAATCCGTAGGTAAAAGCAAAAGCAAATCCTTAAAACGCAAGCCCACTTCTTCTTCTCCCTCACTCCTTCACCGCCATTCTCTCTTGTTCTCTCTTGCTCTCTTTGCCATTTCACCACCGCCAGGGCCCCCATTTCACGATCTGAGACCACCATTTTTTTCATTGTATTTTTTTAATATTTTAATAGGGTTAGTTTTTAGTTTAGCCTTTTTTTCAGTTCCATTTTTTTATTCAAAGTTTATGTTTCTTAGTTAGTTAACTAAGTTATTCTCTTTGTTAGAGATTGAAATTTTCTATGATAGAATTATAGGATTGGATTGCATGACCAAGGGAAGACTTTGAGTTCCTTCCCATTATTTGAATTGTGTATTGTGATATTATGTGCTTTAGAATAGTTATTAGGATTAACTTTAGAATGCTGTGATTATGCAATTTATTTTGGTTGTGCTGTAATGTTTAAATACTGAATTAATTTTTGTGAAGGCTTCAAATTTAAGGAGAAACTCTGCTCAATTTTTTTTGTCATTAAAATATTATAAGAATTAAATAATTATTGATATGGCAAATATGTTATGCATTTATTTAGTTAACATATGTCTTATATTTTCAATTTCGTATATATTATACAGATCATTTATGGCAGAACAAACACTTGATTTTGGACGAGTTAAGGGTAGATTGAGGAAGTATGGTTTATCCTCTCTCACTCGTGCCCCAACCACCACCTCCACTACGACTGCGTCCACTACTCCCGTGAGTTATGATTCCTTCGTCCCTCCTGGTCCACATACACATGAGTTTGTTATGATATCTAACCCTCATAATTTAGGGCCTTAACCTTCATTCCCCTAACAAGCTTCTCCACCTCCAGGAGATGAGGCCTGTAGTCAGCCTACTTTTGCGCTTTCTTCTTCGTCCAATCAACCTGGTTCGCACAGTGTCCAAGCCTCCTCGTCCACCCCTTCACAGTGCTCCACAAACTAGCTAGTGGAGCGTAGATATGATAGTAAATTCTGATAAGTAATTTAAAATTTAAATTTATTATAAATTTTTAATTATGATAAAAAATTTAACTAACAAATATCTAACATAATTTATTGGTTTATGACACAATTGGATTCCACCACCGTTAGGATTACGCAGGGTTACCGAGGTATTCGAGGAAAATTTCCACACCTTTTATCCTAATTTTATGTAGGTCCCTGATGTCACACAAGAGTTGTGGTGGAAAGAGTGGAAGGTAAAATTATTATTATTATTATTAGTTTTGAATTTTACTTCACTTATTGACTATTGTGTTACATATATGCAACATTTGTTTATTATTGATCCACGCGAAGAGGCCGCCATCTACAAGGTGTGGAGGATCGGCTTGGCAAGCATCTTTGCGAAATATTTCATGACATTCATAAGAACAGCACGAGCACCCACTGACTCACAGAGGAGATCCTCTAGGCCTTGAGGGCCCACTGAGACTCACTTGCATTTAAGGCGAATCAGGTGAAGGCTCGGACAAGTAGAGGATCAGCCTGCGGTGGCTTTCTGCACATTGGAGGCTCCACCACCATCGAGGGCACACGACTAAGAATGGTAAATATCGTTTTCTTCTCATTTAGTTTGTTTATTGTCATATTAATTATTATATATATAATTACGTGAAAATTCTTTAAAATGTATGAGAAGGCAATGAGTAGGCCGCCGACTTTGAGGAAAGCTATTCTAAGAGACCTATACCTGGAAGCCAGATAAGTCCCAGTGGGATGATATGCGGTTAGAGACCACAAAAGTAAGTGCTTATAATTTTAGTTTTCAATATTTTTAATTTATTATATTTATTATTATTTAAATCTAATATTTTTTTTATTTTTCTAATTGCAGTGCGAGCTCGCCCAGTGGTTGACTAGGGCCCGATTGCAGCAGTTGCAACAGGGGGATAGGAGCACTTCTGCCATCCCACTTGCTAGTGACAATGAGGTATGGGCCTAGACGATTGGCAATTGCAACAAGGGGCGACCGCTTTGTGTTTGGAGTTAGGTCTACTGAGATTGATCCGTAGTCCATCTGTGATTAGGTCTATGCATTGAATGAGTCAGCGCAGAGGCAGCTTGAGTAGGTCGACCGAAGGTACATGGAGCTATATGAGTGCCATGAGAGAAATAAGCAGCAGTGATCGCAGCAGATATAGTCCATGGAGTAGAGGATGACAACTTTGTATAACTTTTATGAAAAGATATAGAGTGACAATTCTTCATTCGCTGCACCACCTCCTCCACCCCCTCTGTCCCCACCTCCATCACCACAACCTTTTCTCCACCGCCACCCATATGAAGTCGGAGACGATGACAGCATCTCAGTTATTGATGATGTATAGTATTCGTAGATTTTAGGTTTTTATTTTTTTGCAATTGTATTATAAATATTTTTTAATGATACTGTATTTATTTTTATTTAATTAAATTTTTTTAATTTCTTTTGTATTTAAAATAAAAAATTAAAGTTTTTTATTTAAATAACAAAAAAATTAATTATTATATTTTAAAAAATAAATAATTTTGTTTTATCGACGAATTTTACATCGGTAAATTTACAATAATATTTTATTTTTAAACTTATCGATGGATTATCCGTCAATATATATAAAAAAATATGCTAGTATTATTCTGTCAGTGGTGTTTTTTACACTATTATTACCAACGTATTTATGTTTTTACCAACGAATTTTATTTGTCGAAAAATTATAAATTTACTAACAGATAATTCTTCGGTCGGTGATATTATTGTTTTTATTATTAACGCATCATTTATCGATGGATTTTTTACGTCGGTTAATCCGTTGGTAAAATTAATATTGACAGATTTTTCTTTATTTTTCATCGGTAATTAATACATTTCTAGTAGTGTTTTATTTCCTTTTACTATTTTATTTATTTGCATAATTTTTTTTAATTTTACGTTGATATTGCTTAAATAAAGTTTTTTCATAAACATATATTGCACAAGTGATGTAAATATAAAAATTATATTTTGAAATGATACTAAATATATATTACAGTTATGATGAAAACATATAAATTGCATAGATAATATTTACAGTTAAAACTAAATTTAAAATTAAATATTTAAACTCTTAAACTTATAGCACATTGTTAAGTTATACCAATTTAGTTTTTTAATTAATGATTTAAATTGTTGTTACATAATTATTATATTGATATTTCAAATAGGTGATATTAAACATATATTATGTGGGTGATACATACATGAAAATTGCACTTTGAGGTAATACTAAAGATATATTACATGAGTGATATAAAGATATATTGATATTTCAAATAGGTGATACTAAATATATCTTACACGCGTGATGCAAATATAAAAATTGCACTTTCAATTGATACTATACATATATTACACCGGTAATATAAACATCAACTGCAAGGATAATGATTAATATATATTATAATTATTAACAATTAAAATCAAATTTAAAATTAAATATTTGAAGTTTGAAGTTTATAGTACCGTTAAGTGATATTAATTTAATTTTTTATTAGCAATTTAAATTACTATTAATTAATTGTTCTAATCTTACAACACTCAAATTATATATCTATATTATATATTTATATATATATAAGATTTGATATTTAAAACTTTAATATTCAATATTATTTACTTTTTTATTCATAAAAATATCATACATTTGATGGCTCGAAAAATAGAGGATGAAGACTTTTACAATTTTTTTTTTAAAACTTATTCATAGATTAAAATTTTATAAGATTGTTAAATAACTTAAGAAATTTTAATAACAAAAGAATAACTATAGATTGATTTTCTAGCAAATATTAATACCTCCAATAAGTAATAGTAAACATATATTGCACGGATGACATAAACATAAAAATTGGAATTTGATCAATATATATCACTTTGATAATTTATCTCCAATCTATTTTTAAGCAAATTCATAATACAAAGTATATTAATTAATATATATTCATATGCAAATATTTTTGTTATATTTAAATATTTGACATTTTAAACCGACAATCACCCATGCAAAGCATGTAAGATTTTTTTTGTGCTTACATGTTTGAGTTTATTTATGATGTAACTTCAGCCCTATCAAAAGCAGAAAATTACAAAAAAAAGGTTTTTTTTTTAAAAAAAAAAAAACTAAGAAGCACTACTATCCATGTCAGATATGTGTGTTGTCAAACACTTTGGGGGTATTTGGTAGGGGGTTTATTTTTACATTTCTAGAAATGTTGTCATAGGATCCCAACATGATTGTATTTGGTAGATAGCCAGAAAAAAACATTTCTAGAAATCTTTAATCATGGGAATGAAATTGGGATTATTTTTAATCGTATCTGGGAGGTGGGATTTTGAAATTCCCATTGGATGGAAATGTTGCAAAGGAAAAGAAAAAGGCCAAATTGCCCCTCCCATAAACAAAAAAAATCGAAGCCCTAAATCGCAATACACATCTTCTGCTCCCTTTCTCATCTCTTCTCTCCAATTTAATACTTTTACATGCACTCATTAAAATTTCTTTTTTTTTTTTTCAAAGTATACTATTATTAAATTCATATTCCAGTATTCTTCACTACCTAATTTTTAGTTATTTGCAATCATTTTGAATTCTTTTAACTATTCACTAACCCGCACGTCCACTATCCTGAACGATCCTATTCTTCTATTGGTCAGTTTCTAAACACTAATTTCACCTTTTTCCGAGACTTGCATATTATGCAAGCTCCACCGTTTCTGTTTTTGGGCTTTTTCAACTACACTTATCCTAAATATTTATATGGTCCGGGAATATAATGTGATTGTGCTCCCCGACTAATTATATAAGTGTATTTTATATGGAATCTATCACTAACATACAATCCCATAAAAATATACTTACATGAGTGGTTAGAAATATAGTTGTATAATACTCTAAGATCATATAAGAATTTCTCCTTATCCTAATCTCCTGAACGCCCAGCTCCACCGTTTCATTGATGCTGCTTTTATTTTTCTAATACCGAAATTTCTCAATCCCCGATTAATTAATGCCTTTCCAATGCAAGCGTTTACGATTCCCATTCCTGTGCGTTATGGCTACCATTAATTCATTCCAAAATTCTTCGGCGTTTGCTATCCATAAAAATATGAGATGAACTGGGCAACCCTTTATGCAGCTTATTGTCTCATTAGTTATAATCACAGACTGAGCTTGTGTTTTATGTTGTACCACCAGTTTTCTGTTAAATGTATATTGTTAACTTCGGGTGTCAATCAATTAAAGTTTATTGAAAAAATAATAATAATAATAATTTCATACACCTTTTTTTAATCATGAACCATAATCTTTAAACAAAATGGAAAACTAAACAAGATGAGAACCTAGCCTATCTTTTTTGGAAGTTAAGGAATTTGATAGCATAGGCAAACACGAACAAGAAGAGCAGAGCCCAGCCAACATGAGCAGCAGCAACCACCGGCAGGAAGTCATGGTCAAAACCAAAGCTATCTTTAAGGAAATCCTTCAATTCCATGTTTCCAGCTCCAGGCATTTCAAGTTCTGCATTCATGTCACCCAATTGAGAGGTAACAAGGCCATAGACTGTCCAAGCAACAGGAGAAGCCCAATAGTACCATCTCCACCATATGGGGATTTGCTGTTACATTTTAGGGGGGAGAAAAAAAAAGCATGAGTTTTGATATGCAAATGAAAGATCCTCATTTGCATGATCAAAATGTGAAATATATATTACCAAAATGGCAGGTCACTTACCACCCTGGGAATGAGAAAGCCACAGAATAAGTTCCAAAAGCTCAAGAAGAAGGATATAAGAATAGCAGCAATTTGGTGACCCGGGGTTAGTGCAACGACCATCATTCCATACAAAGTGAAGTAGATAAAACACATCATTATGTAATAGTAGAACCAAAAGAACTTCCCCGCCTTCCATTCAAACCCGATCATTGAGTAAAGGATGAGAGAGTAAATGGCCGTTTGAACTGCGGTATAAATTGCCTCTATTGCCACCTATAGAAACGGGCATGTGCATTTAGTTTGATTGTTCCATTAGAACAATGCATTTATCATTAGAACCTAAGAAAGATGCACCATTTTTTAAAACATGAGAAACTTGGGCACTTTAGCTTCAATGAAAAAGCCAAGTTGAGTTTATTAGTTTCTAGTCGAAACTACGAAGTGGGTGTCTTTGCTTCATTAGCATATAACCTTGTAATTCACGCTACACAGGGCAAGTTAATTTAGACTTTTCTTCATGCACATTTATACCTGGCCAAATGCATACGATAATGCTGAATACATCCCTGCTGCTTTTTCACGATACAAGACAGTTCTTTCTGTGTCAACAACCGGTAGCACCGCAGTAGCGCTCATGCTTCCAAGGAAAATCACAGCAGAATACATGGCTCCCAAAATGTTTATTAAATCTTGTTGTTTTTGGCTGCCAATCAAATTAATTTAGCAAACATCAACGGTCAATATTAAATTGAAAAGCAAGTTTAAAATGTGCATGGTTATAAGAATACCAAACACAATTTATAAGATATGGCACTGACAGCAACATTATCCGTGTGTCAGCAAGTTATGTACAAGTTAAATGAATATGCAAATGCCAATGACTTACATTGTTTTGGCTTTATCCCAAAAAATTAGACCAAAGAGTACTCCAATAACTATTGTCAAGAAGAATCGGATGGCATTATACTGAGTATTTCTCCAGTAGGACCAATGTTGTTTCCAAAAACAAGCTCTACATTGTACAAAAAACGATCGGGAATATTTGGTCGGGAAGAACAATTCCTTAGAATCTGGTGATGGGGCACTGAGCTCTTTGATAAGTTCTTGATTCCTCCTAAAGAAAGCACAAGAAAATGAAGATTCATAAAGCTAGGGTTCTTGTGTAATACATTCTTGCACGGGGTAACATAAATCACAAAGAAAAAAGACTTACTGGTAAAGGGTAGAGTTAGCATAGATCTTTGCAAAATCTACATCAAGTTGAGCCTCAATTGAAGGAGTGCTGATCTCAAGCATCCAAGTAGCAGGATTACATCCATCCTTGATTTTTGGAATCCCTGAAATAGCCTGAACCAAAATATGTGTACTAGAGCTGAATAAAACTTTTGCCGCTAAAATTCATTGTAAGCAACCCACAGTACTCGAGTTATGAAGTTTAGGTAAGATGATAGATAAAGAAAAGCTTCGATACTCACTTCAAAATATTCTATGAGCTTATGTGAGTGATGACCAAGAGGTCCAGCATAGATGACTTGTCCTCCTCTTTTCATCAACAATAGCTGCAAATGCAACAAAGAAAACGAATTTGAAGGCATGCAATATAGAGCAATAATCAAACAATGATATTAACACATTAATACATAAGAACTCTTAGATCTTCAGGGTCCAAACTTGCCTCATCAAAAGCTTCAAAAATATCTATGCTAGGTTGGTGAATTGTACACACAACGGTTCTCCCTGTGTCTACTGTATTTCTCACCGTTCGCATAACAATAGCAGCAGCTCTAGCATCAAGGCCAGATGTTGGTTCATCCATGAAGATGATTGAAGGATTGGCAACTAGCTCTACAGCAATAGTAAGCCTCTTCCTTTGTTCTGTTGATAGACCATCCACGCCTGGAAGGCCCACTAAAGCATCTCTAATTGGTTCAAGCTCAACCAATCCCATGACTTCCTCAACAAACATCTGAATCACCAATATAAACAGAATTAAATAAGAATCCTATCGAGAAAGAATTGCGTTGAAAACTTGGTTAATTGATAATAGCCAAGGACAGATGACAAAGCTTGTCAAATTCACCTTTCGTGTTTGTGGCATTACATCTGAAGGAAGACGAAGCCATGCTGAAAATAACAGTGATTCATAGACAGTAACATATGGAGAATGAATGTCATTCTGTTCGCAGTAACCGCTAACCCGAGCAAACGTTGCTTGGTTCTTGGGATAACCTGAGATGCTAATACTTCCTTCAATGTAACCACCTGTTTTTCTTCCAGCTAGCACATCCATGAGGGTTGTTTTCCCTGCACCACTAACACCTACAAGTGCTGTCAATTTGCCTGGTCTGAAAGCACCACCAACATCTTGCAGTAGTTGAAGTCGATCTTCATGAACTCCCTGACTCTTCATTTCCTGATGTGACAAAACAAGACCAAAACCGTCCATATATAGGCCTCAAAATAAACTTCACGGGATATTGAAGTTCAAATTTTCCATGAAAACTCCAATGCTTTTGATATAAAAGTACGAAGCTTTGATTACATGATTCGAATGTAAAACCAAAATAAAAAAAAATAAAAAATTGCAAGTAAGTTGATTCTTAGGTGACTTAGGAGTAGTAGTTAAGAGAAGTTCATGCATATAAGTTGAAAGTTTAGAAAAATGAAAATATGGTAAACATACACAAGATTTTAACATGTACAATACGATATATCAAATTATCTAGCAAATCCAAAATATAGGTACTAGTTCAAAAGATATGTTACAAGGCCAAGATAGTTGGGACATCTGCAAGGAGATGTTTCTAAAACACAAATAACTGCAAGGAGATGTTTCTTAAACACAAATAACTCAACGTAGAAGTAGCACAAAAGAATGCGATATTTAGAATTGAGTGACTTACAGTAGGCATATCTACATAGTAGCTCAAATGATTGAATGCAAGTGAAAGGGGTTGAAACGGCAGAACCATTCCTGTTCTTGGTTCTTGATCAGAATAGCCATCAATTTCTGGAGAATTTTTCATTGACATGTCGGTACCTAGAACCATAATTTATTAGAAAGATGGAGAATTAAATCAAATGGCATCATTAGGTATCATCAGAACAATTTGTAACTTAAACTTCTCAAAAAGTTTTGTAGCACTGCGTATAATAAAATTTGTACTTAAAAAACCCAAACCCATTCAATAAAACTCGAGCAACTAAATTTCTTATAATTGTTTCTAAACCAGAACGAACGTTGCTGGTTGGTTATACCTTTCATTAATATAAAGTATAAAAAATATATTAGAGGGTCAGAATTACTAACAAAATTTATTTGTTGGAATCACGTAACATGCTTATTGATTTTTGGATATCACTTTATTCCATCCAACCTCTTTCCTTGTTTTCTATACAAGTTATAAATAATTTTTTTAGTTATGTAGCATTGTTTAAATATAAATTAGGGAAAAATAAAGACCAAAAAAATAATAATAATAAACTAGGGAAAAAGAACAGGATATTAAAACCTTCAATATTATGCTGCTTAGAGGTTGACTTCTTATACTTCTTGTTGTCTTCATCCACGATGAATGCTTTTGAATCACCGAAAGCTGGAATTTTGGTTTGAAATTAAAAGGGTTTACCGTCGTTGAAATTTCCAATCAGTACATACTTTTAAAAATATATACAACTTACGATTCAAAAAAGTCAATGCGGCAATGAAGAGAAGGTTGAAAAGAAGAGCAAACCCGAACAAGGCTCCAATGCATATCCAAAACCAATAATCTTCTGTATAGAAGCCTCTAGATCTGAGAAGTAATTTTCCAACTGTAGGTTCATTAACTCTAGGGTCTGTAATTGGCTGCAAAATTCATATAACGTATTTAACAATGCATAAAGTTCAAAGAACTAATTTAGGATCAATGCAAATCGGTACTTGCATGTACGTAACATAGACAACAAAAACGAGAATTCGAAAATTAATTCTTACTTTACTCCATCTTTTATCCAAAAATTCATTTATTACTAAAGCGTTTTGACCATACATCATAGGAGAGATATAGTAGCCCCATATCATCCATGGCCGAATATCATCTGCAAAAGAAAATATGCTGAAGAGCTAAGAACTTGCTCAAACTTTAGCTTTAGAGCGTGAGTGCGTGACTGTAATAGAAAATTTTTTATCAAAATATTACACAACTTAAACGCTTCTATCCAATTTCAATAAATCAATGAAATTACCTTTGGCGACAATAAAACCTCCTAATACGAATACGAGTTGCAGGGTCAAGTAACCTAGTATATTTGCAACAACTTGTGTTCTACCAACTGCAGCAATGAACCGAAACAAAGAGATTGCCATCTGATGAACGCCAAATAGTGCTAAGAATTGTCGGAAGAATCTGAAGAAATAAAAGGACACAAGTGAAGTAAGGAACATACTTTTCATTCCAATCTTAAAAAGAGAAATGATATTTGTACTCATTTTCCTATCCAATTCATTGCGTGACTCACTCAAGGAGATAGAGTTATTGCACAAAAGTGTATGACACACTGCTCGCAAGTGGATCCGATAATTTTTTTTGAGTGTATCAGACAATAAGTCCTAATTTATAAGTATAAATATCAGTACTTGTATTTTAAATCTTATTATCACCACCGAAGCCAAAATTCATTTATTTATGAAATTGTTTATTGAAAAATTATTTAAGTTGGTTAATTACAACTGCCAAACTAAGCAAGAAAATGCAAACTCATATACTACCTGGTAGCAGCAGGAGCAAATCCAATTGTATAGTATGTAAGCACAATCCATATCCCCGATTCCACAAGTGAGAGAGGGATCCTGAGAACCCATATAGGTAACCCATACGCCCATGCAGGGTAGAACATGAAATCCCTTTGTTTGTAAAACACAGGAAGCCTGAAAATGCTCATGGCTAGTTCTGCTGTCCCATTAAACATCATATTCAGTAGACAAAAGTATAAAGCTCCAAGGAATTTTTGTCCATCTTGAACGTTTCCCACTGGCATTTCGGTTCTAAAGAACACGGTGAAGCCTAATATAGACATAATTGTTATCTGTGTTGTCTTGAATATGTAAACAAAAGAGTCACGCTTCATGAGCAACCATTCTCTTGAAAAGCATGCCTTCAACAGTTCCCAGTTTGGTATACCATAGTTGTCTCTTACTAAGGCTGCTGGGTGGGTCTGGCACTTGTCATAAGGGACCCCAAGATTGGTAACAAGTTGATCTTCTATGTGAAATGAATTGAAGGATTGTACAAATTCCGGAACTGAGACATATCTGTAAGGTTCATCTTTTCTAGACCAGTATTGTTGCTGGTCTCTCCTTGATGTTACTTCCTGTAGAAAATCAGCAACTCCTTTTCTTTCTGGACATTTGAAACCCATGTATTCGAAGAACTCTAGCACATTCTCACGTGGACCTTGGTATATAATTTGACCTTCTACGAGCAGGATAATGTCATCAAAGAGTTCAAATGTCTCTGGGGCTGGCTGCAGAAGAGAAATCACCATGGTTACATCCATGATATGGACCATTTGACTCATGAACTTGCATATCTGGAAAGTGGTGGAACTGTCCAACCCTGTTGATATTTCATCCATGAAAAGTGCCTTTGCCGGTCCTACCAACATCTCCCCTACATCGAGTTACGACAGAAGCAGCTAATGTAAATTAATAGTTTAACATCAAATGCTTTTATACAAGCCATTGTACTAGTTTGACACTGAAATCGTTCGACAGTTATAAGAAATTAACACAACTTAAGTAGCATTCCTTATCTAGAAGCTTATTATTATTGTATAGAAAAGGATTTTAGTGCACTTGTAAATAATTTTAAAAAGAAAATATTACATGAAAAATAAATTTTTATAACGCATTAAATATTTTAAAATCTCTACTATTTACCTATTATTATTTTTTAATAATTTGATAAGTGGTTTAGAAAGGATTTGAACCTCTATCACACTAGCTATATGAGTTAACTATCAGACATTTGGGATTTATTATTTAATGACTTCAGTTCATTGGTTAAGCCTCTAACAGAGAAGAAAATAACCTGTCGTCACACGCTTCTTCTGTCCACCGGAGATGCCCCTTCTCATGTCATCACCAATCATAATGTCGGCACAAATATCCAATCCAAGTATCTATTAAAATATTATAGAAGTCAATTTATTTAAATGAGTGAAACTATATGGATGCATAGGGTTAATAATAATAACACAAAGTTTAGACAATGGAGAAACACACCTTGAGAACATAATCCGTAACCAGACTAGCTTTTTGGCCTGACATTGCTGTAGCCTTCATGAATACATCAATCTCAGGGTCTGGCTTAATTCCTGCTTGTCTCTCCCTTCTTGAGAGTTCCACCAACATATCATGCCTGGTCCCAACACCTAGACAGCGTCCTGAAAAATCTAATGTCTCCCTCACCGTCATTTGTCCAAGGTGAAGCTCTTGTTGACTAATATAGGCACAAGTTTTTCGAGGGACAAATTCATTTAGCTCATGGCCGTTGTAAGTAATTCTCCCAGAGGCCTGCTTATAGCATTAAGCTCACTTTGTTGTAAAACAAAATTACACATAGGATGATAATAAGCAATTTAAGTAAATTGGTTTGTTAAGTTGAAAATTTGTGATTTTTTTTTTTTTTTGTGGTTGATTAAATTCTGTGACCAGGGCAAAGCCAAAGTCTCAAAGTAGTAAAAGCAAATTGACTCAGACAAAAGAAAATAAAAGCCGAGTTTTTCTATCTAGCTGATTTTTGGTTTGATCATTTATTCATTCGTGGTCCAACTGTTCTGACCCGTTTACCCCTAGTTTGCTTGCTATTATGTTGGAAAGATAAAAGAAAATTAATTCAAAAAAGTTAAGTTAAAAAATTAGAAACGAACCCTTAAATCCCGATCAAGTTTCCCCGCAAGTGCCAGAAGCAATGTTGTTTTCCCCGCCGCTGGAGGACCCAAAAGTATAGTCATCCTGAAATGTTCATATTAAACAGAAATAAGTAAATAAAAAATAAATAAAAAAACTAAATAGAAATAATATTAGTTTCAAATTTCATAGCATTAATAAAATGATTGACCGTCTACCAAAAAATAAAATAAAATAAAATTATTGAAGTATTTCATCCATCAACGCATGAGAGGATGTAATTTTCCTTTATGTATTAAGATTCTGTTAACAAGTGCAAAATAGATGTAAGTTAAGAAACAAAAATAATGTTTAATATTTAATATCATTATTTTAAAAAATAAATTATAAATGGGCGAAAATTGCTCTTCTAGTATTGATTCATCTTCAAAACTATAAATAATATTTTCTGTTTAAAATTTTGATTGAGTTCTTCATCAATTTTTAAAATTAATAATGATATTTTTTATTTAGGTATTCTGCTGAGAATTTTTGTGCAGTTCTCTGGGTTACCTTGATGGTTTGACGATACCACTAACATCTTTAAGAATCTGAATTTCTCTCTTCTTGGATGGAGCAAGGTGAAACATTCCCATAATACTCTGTAGTACACAATAAATTAGTGCATCAGAAATCGGTTTCAGAAACAGCATTACTACTCTAAAAAATTTTAAACTTTAGACACAATATCAAAAACATACCGAGAAAGCTGGTGCAAAAAGCATACTCGTTTTCGATCACAATGTAATGTTCCTAAACTACTAGTTAGATTTTAGACAAACATACAAAGCAAAACAAGTACCTCAAAAACGTTTAGAGTAGCATTAAGCAATGTAGGAAGCGCCCTGCTCCCAACATACACGTCTCCCTTCACAGATAAATTCTCGTACCGGACTTCAATTTTCGGAATTTCAATCCCCACCCTTTATTGTATAACAAATGCAAACAGAGTGAACAAATAATTTAGTACCATTAACATATATTGACCGGTAATTTACAATAAGAAGAAGAAGAAGAAAAAATATGGTGATATATCACGATCATCTCATGACAATATTATCTATCATAAAGTAAGGTAAGAAAACATTTTTGATTAACATCAATTAATTATAGAGCAATCTTATTTGTATTTATTTTACATCAGATGGTATTTTAATTCATCTATTATCTATTATTAAAAATAATGAGTTTCTTATTTCAATTTTTTTTATCATTTTCAACGGTGAATGACAAATCGGCCGACATAATATTTCAAGTGAAATAAGTATAAATAATATTTTTCGTAATTATATATGTATACCTATCGACTCTGTCTCTGAGTTTGCGCAGGAATCTCTCGTTGTCCTCCTCAACCACCTTTAGTATGCTGTCCATGAGAAGCTTTTTGTGCGGCAAGCCAAGCTTGGTAATATCAACTTCATCGTGGACAACCTTTCCATCATCATGCACAAGACTCAGCACCCCTTTTCTCATGCGATCATAAGTTGGCAAGCGCTCGAGTGCAGCATATTTGAGGTCCAATTCGTCATCCTGTTGCGTAGTGTGGCTTCTTCCGCTGCCACTGTCGAACGCATTCGGTGATGCCGTCCACATCTCCCTGAAATCACCCCCAACTCTTGACGATGATGCCATTCTGTTCTATTCAATTTCTCAAACGGTCACAGTGATGAAATTTCCACCACTTCAAGTGAATAATACAGCAAGAGTTACGTATTTAATTTCTCTCACACATGCATATATAAGAATGCACGAAAGTTTAATCAGTGGTGCCTTAGCTCCGCTTTGATGTTGCGTCAAACAACGTAACTCTGGTAGAGGGTATATATAGGAAACTTCTTGTGTAGAACTTGCTACTCTTATGACTTTAATACTTTACATAGAGTATAATTATTATTTATATGCATATAAGAAATATTTGTTACATTAATTGTGATAATATATAAAAATATATTAATGTGAAATTATTTAGACTTTATACCAGATCAATCTTTCTACAAAAATTGAAAAATTTATAAAACCTCCCTATTATATGTATGGGATTGTCCCCAATTAGCTCTATATTATTATAAATGTTCCAAAAATACTTCTCCCATTTTGTCAAAAATTGATGTTCTTCCAGAACGTCACTCTCATTCCATGATTCAGGTATTAGCTTGGGATAGAAGAATAATTCCCTGTATCTACATTTTTTTAATTAATTATTTTTTGGTTAAATATTAATTATTTTAAGTTATAAATTTCTAATAACAGTGAGAACTTTACCACAACCTCCCTATTATCGAATTGTGGCAGTTAACAGCTGTATATTATGGTGAATTTGCAAAAAGGGGTTTTCCCATTTTGTGAAAATCTGATATTCTTCTCGAACGTCAACCTTATTCCACTACCCAGCCATTTATATGAGAAATAAGAATTATCAATACTCCCAAAAATCTCAACAGATTTTTATTAATTTGCAAAAAGGGTTTTTCCCATTTTGTGAAAATCTGATATTTTTCTAGAACGTCAAATTTTCATTTTTAAATTCTAGAACGTCAGTCTTATTCCACTGCTCTCAGCCATTTATATGAGAAACAAGACTTATTAATACTCTCAAAAATCTCAAAAGATTTTTATTAATTTGCAAAAAAGGTTTTCCCAGTTTACAAAAATATGATATTCTTCTATTACGTCAGTCCTTTTTTTTTTCCAAGTGATTAATTATATGATATTTAAATAATTTTTAATTTTGACCATTTATATATATAATTATATAGTCAATTTTTTTTTTCACTTCTCATGTAAAAACACTCCTCTTAGTTGATATACCCTTTTATATATTAATACTCTCAATTATCTGTTGAGATTTTTATTAATTATTTTTTAGTTACATTTTAATTATTTTTAAGTAAAGTTTCCGATTTAAATCTTGTGAATAAAAAAAAAAAATTAATATTAAAAGATTTTTATTCTAATAATTTATTGTTAAACTTGAGTTAAATTAGTTGGAGTTTAGCGAGCTACGGGCACTGATAGTTTAAAAAAAAATGTAAATGAAGCTTAAAAAAAAATATAAACTGATAAATTTAATGTGACACTAAGCTTTTATTTTAATGAAAGCTGCCGAAATGAAATTTAGAATACTTACAAATAGTTAATAAATGATGTGAATAAAAAATAAAACATATAATAACATTTATCATAATTGATATTTTTAATTTAATTTGGATACATTATTACTCTAAAATTTTTTTATAATGTTATTCAATCATGGATTATCATATTATTACAAATATTTAATTTTATACTAATTATATCAAAAGTCATAAAAAATAATATAATTCTTTGACATAAATTGGACTTTCAACTTTTTATTTATTGCAACCTTTCTCTTATTCATGAATATCAATATATTAATCAGCTAAGCATCATAAAATTTTAAATACACACGCAGCGACACATATACTCTCTTCATTCTTTAATAAATTTTAATTTTAGAAAAAATATCTATATTATTTATCGTTTTATAATTCTAAGAAAACACTAATTATTTTATACTGATTCTATCCTTTTTTTTATTAATGATAAAACTCCCTCTCTCTCTCTCTCTCTCTTATCACTTTTTTGTTCATCAATCACAATTATTTGTTTTTGTAATTAATATAATTCAACTAACATGACTCTTCAATAAGATAAAGGGTAATTAACTCTTTCATAATTATTCTTTTGAAAAATGAGACTATCAAATTGTTTTCTTAGTCATGGTATCTTTACTTTAAACGAAAATTATTATGGAATAGAGAAGGTATATCCTTCGTTCCAAATTATAACAAATAATTTTAAAGTTTATTAATAATTACGCCTTAAAACGCCTACAAACGAAAAACTTAATTTATAAATTTAATTTACAAAACTATGCAGATTAAATATTTAATTATGTGAATTAAATTTATATAAGAATTTATCCCATGAATACTTAAAATAGCTATAAAATACTCAAAAGTGATTTAGCTACAACAGAAGTGGATTGTGGCCTCCAGGACAAATGTTACCTGCAATATCAGGTATTTGAATCCTATAATCATTGCTTTGGGGAGGGCTTTATGTAACCACCGTCCTCAACCGAATCACTTTATGTAAATAACCATAAGAGTAAATAATCTTTTCAATTCTACTACTTTAAAGTTAATATCAATTTAATGTTAAAAATAATTTTGATATCAATTTAGTTCTAACACTTTGAATTTTGATATCAATTTAATTCTAATATTTTGAACTTTAACATCGATTAAGTACCAACAAATTTTTTGTAAAATTAAATTTTCTATTAAATTTTCTATTAAATCATTAGTTTAGGAATAAATTGATATCAAAATTCAAAATATTAGGATTAAGTTGATGTCAAAAATTTTTTCAGAACAAATTGATGTCAACTTTAAAATATTAAGACTAAAAGAAATATTTATTCTAACCATAATAATAATAATTCCCTTATACGTTTTTGAAGAACTGCTGTTCTCTATACAATTTTCTTCGCACTAATAACTAATCTCACAGAAACTCTGAAAAATATTTTGGCATACATAAATCGCTTAGGAGGGGAAAAAAATATTGAAGAACACAAGAAGAAAGTCTGAGCTGTGGTTGTGAGGGATATAAAAATTTGTTTACCAATTTAATTATCTACTCATGTTTCTTGTTTGGTTAGACTCGCTTGTAGTGGAGATTCCGGAAGCATTATATTCAGTTAATGAACCTATACTGTAATACAAAGGAAAAGGGAAATTATATATATAGATATTAAATAATCCTAAAACTGATATGGTTTTGCTTGGACTATCTTTTCTGAAAGTTGAGCAATTTGATGCCATAGACAAACACGAACAAGAAGAGAAGCACCCAGCCTACATAAGCAGCAGCTACCGCTGGAAGGAAGTCATAGTCATAACCCAAACTTTCTTTAAGAAATTCCTTCAATCCCATGCTTCCAGCTCCTGGTATCTCTAGTTCTGCATTTTTGTCACTAGTTGAGGGGTAATAAGGCCATATAATGTCCAAGCAACAGGAGAAGCCCAATAGTACCATATCCTCCATACAGGAATTTGCTGTAACATTATGAGAAACATAAGTTTTGATATGCAAAAGAAAGTCTTATTTTCCAGAGTCAGATTATGAATCATATATCAAAGTGGCACATCATTTTACCGTCCTAGGAATAAGAAAGCCAGAGAACAAATTCCGAAAGCTCAAGAAGAAAGACATGCAAATGGCAGCAATTTGGTGACCAGGTGTTAGTGCAACAATCATCATCCCATACAATGTGAAGTAGATGAAACACATCAGTATATAGTAGTAGAACCAAAAGAATTTCCCTGCCTTCCATTCGAGTCTAATCATGGAGTAAAGGATAGTGGTATAAATGGCCGTTTGAATCGCATTATAAATTGCCTCTATTGCCACCTGCAGAATCAAGTAGTAGTTTATAACCATTTAAGTCATTTCACATAGGGAAAAATTCACTATTCCTTTTCCTTTATACCTGGCCAAATGCATAGGGCAATGCAGAATACATCCCTGCTGCTCTCTCTCTATAGAAGACGGTTCTTTCGATGGCAACAATTGACTGTACTAATGAAGCATTCAAGGCTCCGAGAAAGAGCACAGCAGAGTACATGGCTCCCAAAAGGTTCATTAAATCTTGTTGTTTGTGACTACCAAAAATATATGTTTGATCAATAGTGGATATTAACTTGAAACGCAAGTTTTAATGTGAAGGGCAATAACTCGTTAGAATATCAAATATAATTGGGAAGAGCACTAATTAAGAAAGCCTTGCCCTTAAAATCATAGACAAGTTAAAATGGATATGTAACATATTAAATGACTTACGTCTTCTTGGCTTTATTCCAGAATATTAGACCAAACATGACTCCCATGACTATTGTCATGAAGAATGGGACGGCGTTATACGAAGGATGTCTGCAATAGGACCAATGTTGTTTCCAGAAGCAGGCTTTGCACTGAACAAAAAATGACTGGGAATATTTGGTTGGGAAGAACAAGTCTTTCGAACCTGGTGCTGGAGTACCGAGCTCCTTGATGAGTTCTTGATTCAACCTAAACAAAGTACAAAGAAAACAAGAGTTACAAAGCTAGGATTCTCGTTGCATTTAAGCATGGACAAAAGTAACATATCACAAGCGAAAAAAACTTACTGGTAAAGGGTAGAGTTAGCATAAATCTCTGCAAAATCCACATCCAATTGAGCCTCCATTGAAGTGGAGCTTATATCTAGCATCCACGTGGCAGGATTATGACCATCCTTCATTTTTGGAACCCCAGGGACAGCCTGAAGCAGAATATCAATATGTACATTAGAGACACATGCAACTTTTACCACTAGAATCATAAGCGGCCCTCAGTGAGCAAAAGTCTAAAAGACTCGACGACGATTGATATAGAAAAGATTCAATACTCACCTCGAAATATTCTACTAGCTTATGTGAGTGCCGACCAAGAGGTCCAGCATAGATAACTTGTCCTCCTCTTTTCATCAACAATAGCTGCAGTAACAAATAAATCAAAATAAAAGATATGCACAATCAACCAAATGAATAACAGAAACTTTATGGTCTATTGAGTCTGGACTTGCCTCATCAAAAGCTTCGAAAATGTCTATGCTCGGCTGGTGAATTGTGCACACAACGGTTTTCCCTG
This sequence comes from Pterocarpus santalinus, assembly GCA_031439595.1. Lineage (NCBI taxonomy): Eukaryota > Viridiplantae > Streptophyta > Magnoliopsida > Fabales > Fabaceae > Pterocarpus > Pterocarpus santalinus. The sequence goes on from CM062532.1 coordinate 71,123,521, forward strand.
TATCTACTGTATTTCTCACAGTTCGCATGACAATAGCAGCAGCTCTAGCATCAAGGCCAGAAGTTGGTTCATCCATGAAGATGATTGAATGGTTGGCAACCAGCTCTACAGCAATGTTAAGCCTTTTCCTTTGTTCTGTTGACAGACCATCCACACCTGGAAGGCCCACCAGAGCATCTCTGATTGGTTTAAGCTCAACCAACTCCATAACTTCTTCAACAAACATTTACATCACCAATAGAAATAAAAGAAAATCTAAGTTCTGTTGAAAAGGAATTGCATTCAAAAAAATAGTTAATTGTTAAAGGCCAAGATGACAAAGTTTTTTCCAGCACACCTTTCGTGTTTGTGTCTTTACATCTGAAGGAAGACGAAGCCATGCTGAAAATAACAGCGATTCGTAGACTGTAACATGTGGAGAATGAATGTCATTCTGTTCACAGTACCCGCTAATCCGAGCAAATGTTGCTTGGTTCTTTGGATAACCCGAGATGCTAATACTTCCTTCAATGTAACCACCTGTTTTTCTTCCAGCTAATACATCCATGAGGGTTGTCTTCCCAGCACCACTAACCCCTACAAGTGCTGTCAATATGCCTGGTTTGAAAGCACCACTCACATCTTGTAGTAGTTGAAGTCGATCTTTATTGTTTCCTCGACTTTTCATTTCCTAGTGTGATAAAAGTCACAAAACAAAACCAAAAGCTTTACTGTGAAGAATAAATAGGTCTCAATACATTTCATGGAATGCTCGAAGTTCAGCTTTATAATGAAAGGCGCAATGATTTTGATAAACATCTAAAAGCAGTAAATTCTATAAGAAGTTAATTACATGATTCTTAATGGAGAAAAAGGAATTTGTGTATTATATTATATTTTTGCTTAAAAGCAGGCTAAGCTCCTACTGATTCAAAGTGACAGTTAATATGATTGAGTGATGTTACAACTTTCAAAACAAGGAAGAGTAGGGACATCAGTAACGGTAAGAAGGATATATTCCATAATCATAAAACAAGTCAATGTATGAACATAAAAGATTAAAATGTTTAGAATTTAGTGACTTACAGCAGGCATATCTACGTAGTAGCTAACATGATTGAATGCAAGTGAAAGAGGCTGAAATGGTAAAACCATTCCTCTTTTTGGTTCTTGGTTCGAACCAGCAATTTCTGAAGAATTTTTCATTTCCATGTCTACACCTGCCATTTATGAAATAGGATTAGCAGCATTAAATGAAATGGTGGCATCTAATTGCGTGAGAACTATGTTGAGTAACCTTTTCTAAGAACATTGTAGCAAAATGAAGAAAATAATCTATAGAGAAACTCACAAATTTTTTTTCAACAGAACTAATGCAACTAAGTTACTCTAAAACATGTTTTTGAATCAAAATTAATGCTGCTAGTTAGTTATACCCTACAGCTCTCTAAATAACAATGAGTTGAATTTGGAATCACCAGGAAATTAGGCTAAAACAAATAGGTACAGAAACCTTCGAGGATATGCTGTCTAGAGGATGATATTTTGTTCTTGTCGCCTTCATCTACGATGACTGCTCTTGAATCACCCAAAGCTGAAATCATAGTTTCACATTAATGGGTTTACCAATGCTAAATATATCATTCAATAACTGACTCTGAAAATCAAAGGATATAACTCACGATTCAAGTAAGTCAACGCAACAATGAATAGAAGGTTGAAAAGAAGAGAAAACACAAACAAGGCTCCAATGCAGATCCAAAACCAATAATCTTCTGCGTAGAAACCTCTAGATTTGAGAAGTACTTTTCCAACTGTAGGTGCATCAATTCTAGGGTCTGTATTTGGCTGCAAGAGAGTACAAAAATATTTAACAATTCAAAAGTTCATAGAATAGAAGTAACTATGGCTGGATAAACACTTGTCTTTGCTATTTACAAGTAGGTAACATAAGCGATGAGAAACAAGAATGAGAAAATTGATTTCTTACTTGACTCCATCTTTTATACAGGAATTCATTCATTACTATGGCATTCTGACCATACATCATAGGAGATATATAATAACCCCATATCATCCATGGCGCAATGTCATCTACAAGCACAAAAGAAAATATGCTGCACTAAGTATTTGTTCGAACAATACAGTACTGCTGTAATAGAAAAGTAAGAAAAACTGTGACATATTTATTCATGATATTGAAGAAATTAAAGCTTCCATAAATTACAGGAGCTGTCCAAAATTATGTAAGCGATCAATGGCTTACCTTTGGCAACAATAAAACCTCCTAGCACAAATACCAATTGCAAGGTCGAGGTACCTAGTGTTTTAGCAACAACTAGTGTTCTACCCGCTGCAGCAATGAATCGAAATAGAGAGAGAGCCATCTGATGAATTCCAAACAATGCCAAGAATTATCGAAAAAATCTGACAAAATGAAGGGACATGTGTGAGTTAGAAATTGTTATCATTATAGTCTCTAGAAACTATTATCACCACCAAAGCCAAAACCAAAAATAAATCATTTCTAATGCAAAGATGAGTAAGAAAATGAAGGCCTACTTACCTGTTAGCAGCCGGAGCAAACCCAACTGTATAATATGTAAGGACAATCCATATCCCTGATTCCATGAGGGAGAGAGGGATCCTGAGAACCCATATAGGTAACCCAAATGACCATGCAGGGTAGAACAAGAAATCCCTTTGTTTATAGAAGACAGGAAGCCTGAAACCAGTCATTGATAGTTCTGCCATCCCATTAAACATCACATTTATTATAGTAAAAAAAAAAACCGCCCCGAAGAACTTTTGTCCATCTTGAACAGTGCCTACTGGCATTTTGGTTCTAAGGAACACAGTAAAGGTAATAATAGACATAATTGTTATCTGTGTTGTCTTGATATAAACAAAAGAGCTACGCTTCATCAGCAGCCATTCTCTTGAGAAGCATGCCTTAAATAGTTCCCAGTTTGATATACCATACCTGTCTTTCACTAAAGTAGCTTGGTGGATTCGGTGCTTGCCATAGGGAACCCCAAGATCAGTCACAAGTTGCTCTCCTATTCTAAACGAACTGAAGGCCTGTACAAATTCAGGAACTGAGACATATCTGTAAGGTTCCTCTTTTCTGGACAAATATTGTTGTTGGTCTTTCTTGGATGTTACTTCTTGTAGAAAATCAGCAACTCCTTTTCTCTCTGGACACTTGAAACCCATGTGTTCAAAGAACTCTAGCACATTCTCACGTGGACATTGGTATACAATTTGACCTTCTGAAAGCAGGATAATGTCATCAAAGAGTTCAAATGTCCCTGGTGCTGGCTGCAGAAGAGAAATCAACATGGTCACATCGATGATATGAACCATTTGCCTCATGAACTTGCATATTTGAAATGTGGTGGAACTGTCCAATCCTGTTGACATTTCATCCACGAAGAGTGCCTTTGCCGGTCCTACCAGCATCTCCCCTACGCCCAATTACAGCTAAAACATTTAGTACTGACCAATAGGCAATTACAAAAGCTTATATACAAGCCAGTATTTGGAAAGATTCTAGGCTGCTATGACAAGAAAAGAACAAGAAGCATACAACTTCATGAGTTGATTTAATTATCTAGCACTTGAGGTTAATTACTCAATAAATTTGATTTGTTGGTTAAGCCCATAATAGAGAAAAACAAATAACCTGTTGTTAAGCGCTTCTTCTGTCCACCAGAGATACCCCTTCTCATTTCATCACCAACCATAATGTCAGCACAAATATCCAGTCCAAGTATCTGTCAGATTAAGCGATAGAAGTCAACTTATACACAAATGGATACAATAGGAGCATGAAAATAAAAATAATAACATGAAGTTGAGACAATAGAGACACAAACCTTGAGAACATAATCTGTTACCAAACTGGTTTTTTGGCCTGACATTGCTGTAGCCTTCATGAATGCATCAATCTCAGGGTCTGGCTTTATTCCTGCATCTCTCTCCCTTCTTGACAGTTCCGCCAACATTTCGTACCTAGTGCCAACACCTAAACAGCGTCCTGAGAAATCTAATGTCTCTCTCACCGTCATTTCTCCATAGTGAATGTCATGTTGACTAATATAGGCACAAGTTTTTCGGGCAACAAATTCATTTAGCTCATGGCCACAGTAAGTAATTCTCCCAGAGGCCTAGTCACAAATCACAATATATAGCTCAATTTATTGTAAAAATTCTTTCTTAAGAATTGCACATTAATTGAACATAGACAAAAATGTAAAAGCGAATCGAAACGAACCCTTAAATCACGGTCAAGTTTCCCCGCAAGTGCGAGAAGCAATGTAGTTTTCCCAGCACCTGGAGGACCCAGAAGGAGGGTCATCCTGAGATTGTACACCAAAAAAAATGTATAGGATTCAAATGCCATTTAAAACAAAAAAAAAGGTTAAATCTGATTGAATAAAAATGGGCAATCATTTTACCTCGATGGTTTTACTATTCCACTAACATCTTTAAGAATCTGAATTTCTCTCTTCCTGGACGGTGCAAGGTGAAGCAATCCCAGAATACTCTGTTGTGAGTGCAAACAAATGAATCAGTCAAAGCATTAGTACTACAAGATGTAGTACTCTCAAATTTAACTAGAAGTCATATATACAGCGAAAGCTGATACATAAACCATCTTGTTTTATATCAGAAAATTATATTCAGCATATCGCTAGTTTAGACTTCAGAGAAACAAGCAAAACAAGTACCTCAAAAGTGTTGAGAGTAGCATTGAGCAAAGTAGGGAGCGCTCTGCTTCCAACATACACATCTCCCTCCACAGATAAATTCTCATACCGGACTTCAATTTTCGGAATTTCAATCCCTACCCTTTATTGTAACACATGCAAAACAAAGTCATTCCAAGTTCAGTAGCAGCATTCATCAATTAATAATAATAATAATAACAAAAACAAGAACAATAACAATAATAATCAAATAATAGATACAATCATACAATATTGCTATTTGAACCCATTTTTGTCAAACATCATTTGGATACTAGGAATCAATGTATCAATTACTGATTTCAGTTAAATAACCGGTGAATGTGGTAAGGTGATGAAATAAATCTCAAAACTTTTCACCTCATTCACTTATTCACTTTATCAGTAAGGCAACTGAAATCTACCGTAATTGATACATCATCTTAGGTGTTCAAAATGATGTCTCGAAGTTGAGTTGAAAAAAATAATTAAGTGATAGATAAACACCGATCCACTCTGTCTCTAAGCCTGCATAGGAGCTTCTCATTGTCTTCCTCGACAACCTTAAGTATGCGCTCCATGAGCAGCTTCCTGCCATGGAAGCCAAGCTTGGTGACATCAACTTCATCATGGAGAACCTCACCATTATCAAGCACTTGCTTGAGCACGCCTTTTCTCATGCGCTCGAAAGTTGGCAAGTGCTCTATGGCAGCCCATGTGAGGTGGTGCTCGTCATCCTCCTGCGTGTGGCGGTCACTCCGGTCGAACACCCTGAAGCTGGCAGAGGTCCAGCTCCGGCGACTGCTTGTTGATATGGCCAAGTCATCCCCCGCCAATGCCGATGCCATTTGTTTGTTTAGTTTCTCTTAAAACTATATATATATATATATATATATATATATATAGCAAGAGTTTACGTGTTATCTCATTCTCATATCATAGTGTAACATGCACTTAGCTTTAGCCTCAGCACTCGTGCTTTTTTTCCCCCCCTCCAAACAAAAGTGAGTGCCTCACCTCCTTTTTGAAGTGCTTCTGGGCAACTCAAATTTGTAACAATGAAGAGAATGTCGAGAAGGTCGAGGTTAAGAAAATTTGACTAGGTATCGAACTGGTGAAGGCAGGAATTTTAAGGTTTAGAGATCAAATCGGTTCAATTGATGGTTCGACTAGAATATAATAAAATATATGTATTTAATTATTTATATATATAAATATCAATATAATTAATTAAAATATAAAAAATTATGATATAATTAATAAAAAATATATAATTTATTTTTTTAAAGAAAAAATAACATTTTATAAAAAAACACCAAATCAGTAAACCACTTAAATCGATCCAATTTGCTATCGATTTTTCAACCCAGTTCAATCAAATTTGCCACCGATTTAAGGATAATAATCGGATCAGCCTAGTGACCAGTTCCTGGTCCAATTGATTCGACCAGCTGGTCTGGTCCAATTTTCTCTTCTATGAAAAAAGTGTTGGAAATTTGGTGCAATGATAGAGTATCTATATCTACTTTATAGCTTTTATATACGGATAACTAATCATATATACATAAGTGTCAATTCTACAGTAATTATTATAACAATTAAACACTATTAATAATGTATAAATATATAATTAAATTCAATGTAAACAATTTTTTCTTATCATCAGAAATTGAGTCTAATTCTCATAATATAAGAAATTACAGTTTGAATCCCTATCTCAAAATTGTCTATATAGATAAAAGTCAATAATATATTAATATGATATGAGAATTGATTTTTATATAAGATATGAGAAAAGTATTTTTAGCCTTTAATATAGTTCATATTAGAATACAACTAAAAAACACGCATGACCCTTCATCAAATCAAATTCCCACCTCAATTATCCTCTCTCTCTCTCTCTAAACGCACTCCTCCACTACTCTCTCAATCCTGACACCCACACACCGCCTCCCTTGTTCTTCTCCATCGCTAGCTGAGAATTCCTTGGATTTGAAAAGGCTAACTTTTTGGCCATTTTATAAACAAAATTTGATCCTAATTTCCTGAAGTCTGACCATACCAAAGTCTGGTTTGAAATGCTCTGAGCTGTAATATAGTAGTAAGGATTACTTGAGCTTACAATTTTTTTTTCAGGTGTTCAGAGAAAACTTGGATAATGGGACAAATTTATGGGGCACACAGAAGTTAATGTTGTCTGTCATATACAGTTGAGCTAGATAGGCTTCACTGTAGGGATTGCCAGGTGTGCAAACCCCAGAAGCCGAAACTAAAGTGTAAATTGGTTTAAGTCCGATGACCTATCATTTTAAATTGCATAACGTTTTTCGTTGGTAGGTTTCAACAGGAAACAATGGGTCCTTCCTTTCGTTATCATCAAGTCAAAAGTTGACTACACAAATGCAATGGGAACATCATATGAATGAACGAGATATCCTGAAATTCTCTTGTAATTCCCTTGAGAGGGATTCATGTGATAATCATAATCATAGTTAAATGTCGGTAATTTTACCCGACAATTTTAAGCTTTATCTGACAATAAGTCATTACGATAATATGAGTGATCTTCATGAACACGTCGTTGTACTTAAGTTTACGATATTGCTTAATGTAGCTATTGACCATTTTCTTGGCCGAGCATTTACGGCTTATCAAAGAAATCCGCCCTTCTGTGGTTCTCGGCAGAATCTATCCACAACAGTTTTCAATAGCCTTTATTAACCATTTTTCTTATATAAGAAGACTTCAGATTCATTAAATAATGTAAAACAAGGATTGAATGAAAGAACTATTTTTATGTGAGAGATAAGAAAAATAAATCCTAACTATTAAATCATGAATTTAATTTAAATATATTGATAGTGTAAAATAGTTTTATATTATTAGCCAATAAAAATAGTAAAAAATATCAACTTATACAAATAACTACTCATTATAATAAGAGACCCACTATAATTTCTTATTTTCCTCTATTTCTATTGATTGGCATTGTAAAACTGTTTTACACTGTTAATGCATACTAATTAAATTCTTAAATCATACATGATTAGGATTAAAAATTATATAATTTAGGTTTTATAATCGTTTTACTGGTAGTTACATATCTATTAATATTTATTTTTTCAAAAAAATTTTGGATGTTTCATCATTAAGATAATATTTTTCTGAGACTATATATAAACCTGGAATTTACTACATTGTTGGGCCGTTAGCTTTTTGGTTCGTCATGACATCTCAATGAGAAATGGTTTATTTTTCTAACAAATCCTCCTAAATATCCTTCTAATCATTACATGAAGGAAAAATTGATTATTTTTTAAAATTTTAAGATATTGATTATATCTACTTTTTATTTCATTTAATATTTAGGAGAATATTTAGTAAGATTTTTAGGAGATTATTTAATTATTCTCAATGAATATGTATCTACCAAAAAATAACATCTCAATATGTTAATTAATATGCTAACATTTTGCATTTGCTAGGCGAGTTGAATACAAGAGAAATGTCAGTGATGTTTAACATGCCTTGGTTGGTCTTTCTCAATAAAGAAAATGTTTTGGCTCCTTTTTCACGGCAACTCGCATGTTCCCACGGCCTGTATAAGCTTAGCATTATCTGTTAATTATTAGTTAGATTTGGTGAGTTTGCTGTATTAATCAATTAATAATGTGACAATGACAAGCAGCGTATTTCTAGAAGATCTTCCCTTTTCTTGTCATCTAGTATAAACGAAAAAAGCTTTTTATTATTAGTGACGTTTTGATGATTAATTGTACCTACAAATTTACCTCTTTATCATGTGCCAAAGCGATCCCTCTGCCAGACTCTAGAAAAATAAGCAAAATGAGAATTTGTTTAATAGGGGCATAATTTTTACTGTATCTCCCCTTGTTAAAAACTGATAACTTGTCGCAATAACGTGGTCTTATTTCACGACTGTCTTTGTGCTCACTGCTGGGTTGGAATCTCAATATGGAGCATATGTGTGATGTACTTTTTATATGTTTTAAGAAACTCTATTTGATCTTCCTTTCAAGATATTAGAAAGAGAAATGTTTTTTAATATAATTTTAATACACTTAAATTAATGTGTGATGAATTATATATAAATGAATTTTAATTTTAATTATATAAATATTAAAAATGACATCAATTAATAGAAGAATATATTCTTTCATCAATGTTTGCGCAGGTTTTTGGCGAGGGCTTCATTGAAGTGTTCTTTATATGAGTAGCATAATATTGAAATTTCAAGCGCTCGAAGAAATATAAATGTTATCCCTTCATTTTGTAATAATATATTTTTCTTAAAAACTATTTACTATTATTTGTTATTTTAAAATTTTAATAAACCACTAATTATTTTATATAATTTTTTATCTTATTAATTATAACTTTTTATTTCTCTTATCACCTCTTTGTTAATCAATTATAATTTTTTAATCAATGTAACTTAATTAATATATCTATTTAATAAGTTGAAAAGTAATTTAATCTTTTATAATTATTTTTTTAAAATTAAAATTATACCATCCCTATAAACGATTATTGTCATAGAACGGAAGAAATCATATACAAGTTAGTAATTTAACATTAATTATGATTAAAATACCCAATTTTAAATAAAATAAAATAAATATGATCGTATCTGATATTCCAAGGGATAAAATAATTTTCCAATGCAATGTTCCGTCCCTAAGCAATATCAATATGTCATTCTGTGGCAAGACTTTGATACTTGTGCATTATATTACAATATAATGGAAGGATTTTGATTTTCAGATTTCAAGCCAGCTTAGCGCTGCTGACTTGGGGTTGTACATCCATTTAATTGGACCACTTTGTTCAAATTTGCAATTTCGAGCAAATGGTCAAGGTTACGCTGTTTTCTCATATCTTCTATAATCAATATATATTTCAATAAAGTGATATTAAAGCTTATTCAAATCAAACAGATACTATGAACCACATGCTAAGCAATTTTTCTTTTCCCCTTCAGAAGAAGGAACCAAGTATTTGAAAAATGGATTTGCCTTAGTTCATGTCAGCGAGTGGATTGCAATTTGCAAAAACTCAATCATTATCAGCTATTCTTCAATTAAATATTGCATCCGCCAAATTTATCATTAAATGTTTTCATATTTACATCACCAAGTGTATAAAACGTGCTTATTAAATTGAGTTACTTATATTAGTTTCATTGAGATATAGTAATCAACTTATAGAATTCTCTCTTATATAATTTTATGGTGGGAGATGATCCTGGCATTTTTTTTTAACTAGTATTTTAAATTTGTATAGCGGACGAGATAAAAAAAGAAAATTGTCCCCTTTTTTCGACTTATTTTTCTTTATTTTTTATTTTTTAAATGAATGCATTTAATGCACAATTAACTTAGTTGTGACAAATGTAAAATTTTTCATGTTATTTATTATGCTTTACTTTTTTTATTTATCAGAGTATTTCCTCATCCCACAAGTGAGAGACTAATTTTTCGAGGTATAGTCAAGCGGCTAACTGCAATCTCTCCCAATAGTATTTTTTTTCCATGTACATGAACCCTAAGATTGAATCCAAGACTTTATATTTAAGGAATCTGAACACTTTCTACTCGAATCAATACCTTGTTGATTATTTCTTCTGTTTTATTAGTAATATAGATTACTTTCAAATTCCATATGTATTTAAATCTCTACAAAATCAAAATAAAAGAATTCTTATCATTTGATTCTTTGAAGCAGATCATAAAATTAATGCGATAATTGCACTATAAAACGCCAATAGGGTTGGCTGTTAAACTTCTACTCAATTGTATTGTTGTGATTTGAGTTTGATTTTTGAGTTTTTTTTTTTAAATTATTTATAAATACTTTTATAAGTGCTCATTGCGTTCAAAGATGTGTATTGACTATAGATTGATCGAACTTTTCTTCCACCTAAATTTTTGTTTATCAAAAAAGTTACACTATAAAATAATGATGTTTTACAATGAGAGTATTTTATAAAAAAAAATAAAAAGGAATCTGTAACAGGAAAAAAGATATGTTCTCCTAATCATACTGACATTGGCAGACCCATCTTTTTCTTCTTTTCACCTCAATCATTCTACTTTACATAATCATCGCATGTGAACGAAGTGAATATCATATATAATAGATTTAAGTTTTAGAATTTAACTGGTATGCACTAACAGTATAAAATAGTTTTACATTATCAACTAATAAAAATATTGAAAAAGTGAGAAATCATGATAAACTCCTCATTATTATGAATGATTATTTGTATGAGTTAACACTTTCTTTTATTTCTATTGATTGACAGTGTAAAACCATTTTACACTGTCAATACATTTAAATTAAATTCTAAGTTTTATACACTCTCAATGTAAAATTTTTTTATATAAATATCTAATAATATATTTTTATATCAATAAAAATATTTAATTTAACCATTCACTACTTTAAAAATTTAACAAATAAAAATATTTGATTAGATAATAATCCAAAAATTTTTTCAAGGATAGCACATTAAAATTACTCTCACAAATCATTTTCATTCGCGTGGAGCACTTGTTTGCTACCGTCCATTTTTTTTAGCACGTGATCCCCTATGTCCTGATTCTTCTCCAAAAATGGAACAGTTGAGGCCCAAATATCAATGAAGGTAATCATGGAGTCCGCACGCCATCCAGAGAGGCACGAGCTCTCCTCGAGTACAGGTGCATGTACTCACTACGGAAAACAGCATATCTTTTGAACTTCTTAATTCAATTCCCTTGCATTGAATGAAAGGGCCTACAAATCAGATCAGATGCAGTGCAATGTAGAAACTAGAAAGTTAGAGAAATTTTTATCACTGATATTTTAGATTTGTGCAACGCACGGAATAAACAAATATTAGGAAATATAATTATAATTGTAAGAATTTAGTTGAATAATTAAATTATAAAAATTATTTAATTTAAGATCCGGCAGTTGAATTAAATACGGAAGTTGAATAAAACATGTTGCAAACGAAAATAGAGTTTGATTCAATGTGGGCATTGTGCAATTTTATCAAACGTAAAACCCTATCAGGATCCGAACTCATGTACAAATGCAATGCAAAAGCAAAAGCATTTGAAGACGCTTTGCTCAAGAGAGAATAAAACAAGCCTGAGCAATATAAATCGGGATCATGAACAAACAAAGAGCAACAGCTGACTGGTCTAGTAACCAAGCATGGTTTTAATAGATGGGTTAAGAAAAAAGAACGTAAAAGACAATTAATACAAACATTCTTCAGAATTGTAAATTTTTAGCAGAAGCAAGACAACCAAAATCACCTTGTATAAGAATTTTACTTCCAACCACCAAATCAATAGTAGTAAAACTAACCCTTCATCTTAGGAGGAGGGCAATGTGACCCCACTGTTTAATCAAGTATTCACTAAAGCCTTTCCTTCACCACTGTTCTGGTGAGATCTCTGCTGTTGCACACAAGCACCAGAGTTTCCACATGCACAGATCTTCTACGAGCCCCTGGGACAGCGCCTGGGAGATTAAATGCACACCTTTGAGTTTTGCACCTAGCTATCTTTAAGGTACTCAAGGAGTATCTATCTGCATACTGAAGCATAAGCAAGAATATTAGAATATCTAAAAGCCTTGGGAAGGGTTTTCAAACATAGTTAACAGACAAATGAGAACAGAGTTCACAATGTAGCATCCTGCATCAAACTTGCGCGAATTTTAGTAATTCCCGCTAGATTGGGATAACAACTAAATAACTTGTATACTAACTAGAGAGGGATGGTGCTGCACTGGCTTACACTTGGAATGTCAAAATCACCTTCGCTTGCATCACATATATCCAGTGACAATTTTCGAAGCAATGGCATCTGTCAGTTATGATAGAAGATACAAACCATATATTAAGTTTCTCACCTTGTACTTGTATTTAAAAAAAAAGAGAAAAAACACAACAACAACAAAGGCAAAATGCGACCTCTGAAGCAGCTTTAAAAACGAAGTTTCTCTGTAGCCCAGGACCCTGCATATGTATGGTCAAATGAATAGTAAATGACATAGTTTCGATATACGATTCAGAAATCCAGAGGGCTACATATAGCACGTGAACTTCGTTTTTCAGAAAAGTAACAGGAAAATAAATACGCTTTGGATCATAAAGTTTCAGGCATAATCTTATGGTCAAAGATGCAGAAGTACAGCCCATACTTTAGAAAGCATACACAGAAGTTGTCAAAATAACACCACAAAACCTGATGCCTCTCGGAGTAGAAAAAATGACGTCTATTTGTTCATTGCAATTATAAGCGATCCTTGTTTATTCGTCAGATTCAAGTTCCCATGCAATCATCCAATGAAATCTTTAGGTTTTTAAAATAGAAATACAATCAAAGTACATCAATAGGACAATAATATGTACATCAATAGGACAATAATGTGTACACCAATCAATACACTCACAATAGGGCTCAAATATGTCTTGCTCTTGGAATCATCAGGTGATATGAAGTCATCATATCAGATAATCTTCATTTTTACTTTTTATTTTCTTGAAGAATAATCTTCACGAATATTATCTAAGGTCATACACTGAACAGTAATTCAAATCCTGAATTTAATAACAATGCAACCAAAGAAAATGCCACACTTATCTAAATGATGATTGGAAACAGCAAGCCAAGCAAAAATCAATTATCAAGATCGAAGCAACCCAACAACATTCTGACTGAAAAATATGCATCAATCACTTATCATCTGACCACCATTCATAATTTAAATATAAATGCAACAAGCAGTGAATTTTCTCTTTTCCAAAAAAATAAATAAATAAATAAATAAAAGCTCCAAGAAAGCTCACAGTATGACGCAACAGCAGATCTTCAAGAGCTTTGCAGTCAAGAAGAGCAGAAACACCATTTGCTGTTACTTCTCCACAGTCCTAAAAAATAGGTGTCCATGCAATTAAAAATACATACACAAACCTAACGGATAGTATGATACAGCTATAGAACAAACAAATCTAATTGTTGAGTTGTTGTTCTTCTTCTTCTTCTTATACTACAATTGTACTATTGTATCACACCCGTACTTGAACTACTCTTTCCCTATTATAAATAAGACCTCCATGTACACAAAGGTAAGGATTCTCTGTCTATGATCCTACTCTATTCACGCTTGTGAACAATGAAGTAACTATGACCATATGCATTGTGCGTAATGCCATTGTCTAAACAATATGCATTAGATATACAAAAACAAATTAAATAAAAAAGAATTTCCATTAGTGGGATAAGCACTCTATCTCCAGGTCATATGCATGAGCAGCACATTTCTAAAGTCCCACAAAGCAAAATTAGAGACCAATTTCTTCCCCCACACCCACCCTCAAGCCTTCTCGAGCAGAAAAAACTTTACATTCTTATAAGCCAGAAGATGACAGCAGCAGCAACACACATAGATTGCTATTTTCTTGGAAATTAACCAAGGCAACATATATCACATAAATGACATAATAGACACATCCACTGTGTATATTGCTAATGATATAACCATGAAAAAAATAATAATAATAGCAAACCTCTAAGTGTATAGAGACCAAGCCTGGCCATCCACGTGAAATTATCTGTTGAGAATCTGCAGGAGTAAAAACAACAGTGACAAACACGTAAACTATCAGCGGTTGATTGAAGTTGAAATGGCACAAATTGCCTGCTTAGTGCTTATTAATATTTTTATTATATTGAGAACGCAATTTGATCAAGTTAGAGGCATGTGTTACAAAATCATGTCCAATGACTTAAGTCAAGTGCATTGATCATCTTTAACTAATTCTAACCTGAGTTAAGACCGGGACATCCTAGCAACGAAAGCTCAAACAAATTTCTGCAGTTTTGACTTAGGATAACCAAATCATCATTGGTCATCCAAGGGGCTACTCTTTCAAGCCTCAACTTTCTTAGATTTTGCATGGAGAATTTGAAGCTTGACATGGATATATCACCAAAACAATAGCACAGAGCTAATACTTGCAAGTTTACCAAGGATGAAACAATGTTCATCACAATAATATCAGATATTACCTGTGAAAAACCAAAACAACAAATAAAGCAACAATCAAAATTTTAGATATGTGCAAAGTAAAATAAGCGAGTGATACATGTCGTACATGCGCAAAGTAACAGATGACGTGATAGCTAGAATATGAACATAATGCATCTCATACATACATATACTTGAGAGTTGAGAAGAAATAGAAATACAACACTTTCACAATGATTGATGAGACTAATTCAAAGTGTAAGCCTTGACTTGTCTGGTTGGAGACTTGAAGGGAGAAGTTTCTACAGGAAATTAATTGAAGGGAAAAGTTTCTACAGGAAATTAACTGGAGGAAAAAGTTTCTCTGTTGTTTTTCCATATTATAATCAACTGGAATAATTTTTCAATATTCCTTAGGGAGGAAAGAAAGAACCTCAAATCCAGATGGAAAATAATCATTACCTGAAAATGAAGAACTATTGTTTCTAGCAGGGGACACATTGCAGGTAATTGTCTCAATGCATCTTCACCTAACATCCCACCTAAACCTATATTGACGGTCTTTAATGACATCAATGCAGGTTCCAAAGCACTCAAAGAGACGGTAGAAAAACCCCATCCAAATTCAATTTCTTCCAATCTACACATATTTCTGAACTCAGCATGTAGTTCTTCATGCAAAGAGGAAAAGCTGGATTCTCTCTTTCCAGTACAACTGTCTACTGGAAACAAATTTCTACAATCTCTTGCTTTCAGACACTTCAAACTTGGATTTCCATGAATAACATGAGCTAATGCAGCTCCAGAAATCTGCAATTTCACACAGGAAGGGGGGGAAGAAAGAAGAAAGAAATGATTAAACCAAGTAAAAAAATGCAACGATAGCGAGAAGCGAAATACTAGATATGTGCACTCCATGGTGTCACAATAATCAAAATTTATTGGAGAACTATGAATGATATGATGGTAGATTCTTGAACATTAATATCCAAAAAGAAGAACTTGAACTAGAGCCCATGAATGTCTCTGCATAACAATCTAAATTTATTGGGGAACTATGAGTTATATGATAGTAGATTCTTGTACATTAATATGCACAAAAGAAGAACTTGAACTGGAGCCCATTAAAGTAAGCAACATACTGCCCAATTTTGAAAGTGCTTTTATAATCAAAGCAAGCATCAAGGTTAAATTTGGATGTAACTAGTCAATGAATCTAACAACTTCAATTAGGACTTAGGATTCATCCGGAGATTGATAAAACTTGTTCATTTTATTAGCCAGTCTTTATGCAACTAAAGGCGACATATGCATCATGCTCAGTTATTTCAGGTGGAAACAAGCCATGTAAGTCTTAAACTACCATCAATCAGATCAAAATAAACATACAGTTGTACAATAGAATGGAAGCAAACATTCCAAGCACACTTCCTTAAACTTCAAATAATATTAAGTTTTAACAAAATAATTTGAAAACAACAATTGCATTTTTGCACCACTATGATGACAAAGACAAAACATGCCAACTTTCACGAATTTTACAACAAACCTTGGTATTTGAAATATCAAGCATCTCCAAGGAAAAACCTACGAAATTATACAGTGCCTGGTCAACCAAGTTAGTCCCTCTCAGGCATAAGCTCTTCAAACCTTGTGTTTGAGACAAAAGCTCAAGTAGAGATGACTCACAAATACCTACAAAACAACTAATTTATCATATGTAGAACTATAAGTTAATAAAAAATTGTAAAATATCCTCTCAAATTAACTGTAGTTGGTGCTCTACAAGCTGTGTTCAACCACAAAGACAATGTATCAGTAACTTATTATGTTTAAATAATAATTAATCAAGCAGGTTATTACTCCAGCAACTTCTTTCACCTCAAATTTGAGGCAAAAGCTTGGAAATAAAACATAAAAAGTTCATCAGGGTGAGGAAAACATCTTGTTTATCATGGTATCAAAATTTAAGGCCTAACACATCAAGAGATCACAAGGGTGATTCAGAGCAATGGTAACCCCATTGCTAGACTTAAGTGTACATTGTATCAAAAGCTAATATATACAGCAATTAAAATCTAGATTTGTCACTATACTACACAAAACAAGGTATGCCAAACCATCTTCATTTATCAGTCCTTTGTTCTGTTTAAGCCATCCTCACATAAAACTCAATCTATATGAGGTAAAGTATATTACGCAATGCCTCAATGACTCTCGAACGTTAAAAACATGTGCAGCCAGTACAAGGTATTAAAAACTCTACTGAAAATTATACAAGGCGCGTATTTGCAGATTCATTTTGGCAGTTCACCCAAATAAACTAATAGAAATACAACTAACCCCTGCAGCCACCCATATGCAGTGTTTGAAGATTAGATGCTAGAGAATTCAAATGCTTGTTGCTAGAATGTAGAGAGGGAAGGTTGCCACCATCAGAAATAGCTGAGGAAAGAGCTTGAACTGAATTTATCCCAAATGAAGTATCACAAACCACAATTGAATTAAGTTTTCTACATCTGCATATGAGATCTGATATGCCAATATCAGTGACTGAAATGCATCCTTTAATATTCAGGTGACGCAACGAAACACAGAATTTGGAGATATACTGGAGAACCAAATCTGTCATGGACAAATTAAAAATTTCATTGGCCAATAGCACAGATGAATAAACTAAAACAAAAGCAAAATATTTAAGTCTGACATGAATATTTTTCACGAGAAAAACATCTTACCACAGACATCAGTTCTTCCTTCCAATGTGAGTTTTGTAACATTAGCAAGTGGAGGTCCAGATTTATTGAATGACATGATTTCCACTGCGTTATAGTTAACACTAGAGGTCTTCTCTGGTGCCCGTGGTATCACAGCAGGATTAGATGATGAAACAGTAACTAATGCTGGTATTAGTGGGGTAATATCAACAGTCAAGTCAATTTCACAGACCAAAGGGAACTTCTCCAAGAATTGAAGGAAACCGATTGTCCTCATGTTCAAAAGATAAGCTGCTTTTAATATCCTTAAAGAGGGAAAGCACTTGAAGAAGTACTCAACAGCATGTTCGATAAGGAATCTCCGACACTTTGAGATATCCACCTCCTGAACTGCTTCAAATGTAAAGGTTTGTAGCAGTCTTTGTGGGAATGCACATCTATCTTTTTTAGGATGTGCAGAGTTAATAACGAACTGTTCTATAATCTTCTTTTGAGCAGGATCCGTTATATATGATGAAGGGATCAGTGACAGAAGCAGTATTGCAGATGTTATTTGCGGACAATCAGAAAGGTTCACTTTCTGCATGTAATGAAAAGTTTACATCACAAACCCATGATAGCATACCTAATAGATGATCAAAGACTCCTTGCAGACAACTGAAAGACAAGTTAGCTTAGACATGTATATGAAATCATTTTCCTGCATAGCAGCTGAGGATAATGAAACCAAAAACCAGTAGTAAACGATAGATACTTACAAGTTTCAACAAATATTGATTTACTAATTCCCAAAATGCACAAGGCATGGAAGACAAGCAGCCAGAAGAATTAAGAACCTCATCGCTAGAATGTTTTATGGATCTCTTGACATTAGATAACAACAAAAGTGAACTTATACCTACGCAATGCTTATCTAGCTAAATCAGGACCATGCGATGTTTGTATTATATTTTTGTTCATCTCATTGAAAGAAATATATATTATCTTGACATACATACTTTGCACTTATCTTGGCATGGACTAAGGAGGGAAATTGCCAGTTCTTTTTCCAATTCGACTTTAAAATGCTCAATAAACAGAATATACTGGCAATCTTCTGAACCTAAAAAGCAAATTTCTTTTTCTTTATTTCTGTAAAAATCAGGCAATATTGTAAATGCTAAGGATTAAAGGCTCCTTAGCTCAAGCAAACTAACTATAATCAACAAAGCCAAAATCATTAAGTGGCTACCAAGTATTAAATTTACCTTTGAATACTCTGTCAGCCGAATCCTGAGATGTTGCAAGTCACTATAACCGAAAATATCTTGTGAACCCATTGGTGGAATATTTAATAGTCTGAAAATTGAATCAATGCTTTCCTCAGCTAGCTGCCTAAAATGAGAAGAGTTTCTTTTTCCTGTTAAACAAATACAAAAATTACCTCACATCATGTAGGCATTTCTTCAAGAAGAATAAAGACATTTCAGTGCTTCAGGACTCAGGTAAAAGCTCAAGAAAATGGTATACCTGCAGCAAACCACAAAGGCAAAAGGCCCACACGAATCTGTTAAGAACCAAAAGTGAAAGATTAAGAGGTTATTCAAGATTTAATTAAGTATAAATGACATGGTGACATATATAGCAAACTTGTCATCAATGGCAGAGCAAGAATTAAGATGAAGAAATATTATATAAAAATGAAGAGCTTGTTTAATTTATAATTATTTAAAAATGAAGAGCTTGTTTAATTTATAATTATTTCTAAAAATAATTAAATAATAAAATTACATTTATATAATTTAATTACATGTGGAATTATCAATGAAAAAAATTACCAACATATTTTTGAAAAATCAATGCACACTTTCAGGATGCTTGATGTGTGTTAGGAAGGAGCAATGTGTGTGTCATAGAATATAGATTGGGGGATGACTAGATAAATGCAAGCTGTACAAGAAACGGGTGATGGAGACTGGGAAATGGGGTCATTAGGGAGTCATTTCAGGCAGGCAATCAAGGTGAAATGTGGTCAAGAGGCAAATTGCCCTGTTCGAACCCCATGTCTGGGAATGCTTGTTGTTATCATCAATGTGCACCAGTACACAATACACTTCACACCTGGACAGTCCTGAATGTATTTTTATAGAAATTTTCATTATTTTTTAGGCGGTTATCACACCAATCTTACCTGATTTAGATTACATTGAATTGACTGCCCTTCTATTCTAAAATCTCATTGAAATCCTTGAAAATTGAATGGAACAACCATGCTAAATAGCAGATAATCATATTTCATAGGTATGGTTCTTTCACAGTAAAATGCGGGTCTTTTCTTACATTATTGGGTTGGGCATTTTTGTAGGTTAGGAATATAGAAGAGAGATGTATGTAATTTTTACTAAATGCGTAATGATTGGAGCAGTTTGCTCTTTTTTGTTAGAAGAGACGACATACCCATCAACTACATGACCATGTCTACAGCATAAACTGAGCTGAGATAACTGATTAGCACATATAAACCAAGATCGAAGTTCAGTTCCATGTAAGTAGTTTCATTATACAGCTATAAAACAAATGAAGATTGTGGCTTAAGAAATGGGGAAATTCCCTTCTATATCCAATCACATATAGCAGCAAACTGCATAGTCCATCAAACTCTTTTGACAAACTGGCAACTGTCAGAAACTTGGAATATTAAGATTCTTAATTTTTTAATAGTCTTATCATTATGTTAATGGTGTTATTGGGCTAAGCTTGTACTAGTTGTACTACACTTGTATAAATAGGAATTTATGAATGTGTTTTTTATAATATCATCAAAACATCTCACAACTATTCACAGTACTATTTTTCTCCTTCTCATCACTTCCCTATAATTTCGAAAAGTAACCTTGCCCATAAGTAACATATCATTGATAACATTCAGGTTTCAGTAATATGGTGAAGGGATAGCCTCCTAAGACTGTTTGCATTAAAGAATTGATTAAAGGCCTAAATATCAATAAGAGGCATATAATCTCACTTGTTTTAAAATTCCATTGCAGTTGTCTTCAGCTTTGCTTGGGCTCTCCCAATTTTCCATGGTGCTTTCAAGCCAGAGAAGAAGTGCTTCAGAAAGATGCATCTCACTGTCAAGATGCTACAACATTAGATTCTTAAATTTATATTTATATAGTAAAAAATTACATAGGATTGAAAGAAGCCTTTTTAATAATTACTCAACCTGTCAACAGTCAAGTGAGGGTGCTTTACTGAAGATAACAGCAGCTCATATGGGATTCTCTCAAATAATTTGTTATGCATTGCCCACATCTGCAAAACAAGGAATTCAAAGAAAATTTGTCTTTCATGACACATTTAATTAAAATAAAGAATAAACTTTAGCATTGCATACAGGAGAAAAGAAAGTCTGAGATAAAAGGGTTTTGTGAATTTCACA
Organism: Pterocarpus santalinus; assembly: GCA_031439595.1. Lineage (NCBI taxonomy): Eukaryota > Viridiplantae > Streptophyta > Magnoliopsida > Fabales > Fabaceae > Pterocarpus > Pterocarpus santalinus. Next base: position 71,144,418 of record CM062532.1, read on the forward strand.
TAATGCAACCACAGGTTAACTGAACTTCACATCTTATTTACCAAACAAATTAACTGAAGGAACTTATCTAAACTAGCTCACTTGATATATAATGAGGTTAATTGGCAATTGCCTTTCATATCCCCCTTTCTTTTATCCTTCAAATAGTACCAATGTATCAGATCTTTAGCAAATGAAGTCTGTTTTAATAACCATACTTCCACATCTGAACTTCCAAATACAAGATATGGTTCTCAAATGGTGATATGAAAAGCAGATGTCGCTTGAAGCAGCATATAATGAGGATACAAAGGACACCAATGTAATAGTGTATGGGCATCCCGCATACATTTCAGCAATAATTAGATTCCAATCAATAGATATGTAAAAGCATTTATTTTGTCAGGAGATGTATAATGATGTATGATTAACAATTGGACAACCATCCTGACCAGGCAGAAATTTATAAATAAGGAGATAAATGATATTACTATTGGTTGTTCAAGCTTTAGTGAATAGAAGTTGAGTACATACAAAATTTCTTGCCAGGTAGCCCATACACATTTGCAGGATAAAGTCACTAGCTGCAAAAGCAAAGCATTAACAAAAAATCTGTTATAATAAAAACGTAATATTAAAGCCAAAACCCAAAAGCAAATGAGGAAAGTCCTGAAGTTGAAAGTTAATCATTATTGTAACTAGAAAACATAAAAATAACAAAAATTTACCATGCTCCAAGCCAAACTTCCAAATATGAATCAAGTCCTCCAGTTGTATTTGTGTTGACTGAAATCCTTCGGGCGAGGACACCTCAGAAAACCAAGCCTCGCACTTCAAGACAAGCGTCTCCACTCCAAAATACAAAGCACCCTGTTACATACAAGAACAACACCAACAGTATTAGTCATTAGACTGCGAAAAAATGACAAATGAATTAGATTTACAAATTTAAACTCCTTAAACAAAATAAAGAATCTGAAACATCACAGCCACGGATTGCCTGATCAATATGACAGTTTTCTCTCGCACCAACAGCACCATCTATTACGACTAACAAAAAAATGTATGCATAATTTTTTTTTTAAAGAAAAAAAAGGGAAAAACCATGTACCTCGTAAAGAGGGAGGAAATTATCCGAGGTAATATCCAATGGGCAGCCACACATATGCTTAAGAATTTGCATAAAAACACGCATATTCCACTTGATAGTGACAGAGCCCAAGCATGATTCACTACAAAGAGTAATAAGAAGCACCTTGTTAAGCCAAACCAAAAATAAATAAATAAATAAAACTAACATTTTTATTTTTATTTTTACCTGAAGCTCCCGCTGAGGAGGCCACGGAAATACGAGGATTGTTCAATGAGCCTGTCGAACACATAATGAAAATGAAAACAATTGCGGCGTGTTTTGTTATTCCATTTTCCCGAGAAACAAACAGAAAGTATAAAGAAGCATGTGGTGTGAGTGATTGAACCTGTTGCGAGGTGCCTGAACTTTGACGGTGTGGAAACTGAGGATCGTTGGCAAATCCCAGGCGAGGATGTCTGTGGTAGAGACGACGATGTCTTCTTCGTTTGGAGAGTGGGTTTCGACAGAATCAGGGTTTATGCAAACCAGGACGACACGTTCATCGTCCTCTGAGACTGAACTTGACTCCATGGACCGGTGCTCGCTGCTCCGAATCGGAACACAAAGTCACTCACGTAAACTCTGGTTAAAAAAAAACGACGAGGGTGAACGAATGAGATGATAAAACGACACCGTGTCGCCCTGACTCAGGGTCAGCATTAACGCATCAAAAAATCCAATCAGAATGGGACTTATGACAAGTAACGATACCTTCGCGTTACTTATCTACTCGCATACTTCTTTTACTCAAAGAAAAAAAGAAAAAAAAAATCCACTGAAAAATTATTTGACTAGTCCTGTTAAATTAAATTCTTTAAAACGCTCACAAAAATATATTATCTAAAAGAGAAAGTTTTAACTTGATTATAGTGTATTGCAAAATTGCTTGTGTTTAATAAAATTTAGGTTGTAAATTGGTTTAAATAATAGTTTTCTACACTTTAATTTATACAATAAACTTAAAAAGATTGGCAATTGTTTGCACCTCGGCTCATTTTTAGATGAAATGGAGATGATCTAATTCCATCTCAAACCATTCCGGTCTGTGTTAATATGGCAGGATCTTTGTCTTTGCCCACCTAGTAATCAGCACTGGAAACAGAATATTTTTATTTTTACAAGCATCATTAATACAATCTTGTTGGAGACAAGCACTAAGGATAAGAAACTAAGGGCGTGTTTGATAACTATTTTTTAAAATAATTTTTGATTTTTAAAAACAAAAATATTTGTTTGACATCTATTTTTCCCTATATTGATTCTAAAATCAAAAAAATAATTTGTGTGTTTTAAAACCAAAAATTAGAAAACATGTAAAAGATATTTTTGATTTTTTGTTTTAGAAAACTCGTGAAAACACGGTGGAACATTTGTAAATATGTTATTCTATTATTCTCACACTCTCTTTGAACCTCACGAGAGCGAAAACCAAGTTCGAATTGTTTGGCCTCCTCTCTCATTAACTGACGCCTCTCCTCTATGACTGTGTCTCCATTCTTCTTCTTCGATTGCACTTCCAGTAGCTCAAAAGGGACAAAAGAAAGGATGATTCTAACAATCATGGATACAGAGGTAGAGGCTTCCAGGGGTAGAGGCAGCATTGTTGTGCGGCGGAGCAAGAGCTGGGACAAAGTGGAGGTCAATGGCAGAGGATGCGATTGACAGCAGCAAGGTTGGTGAAAGGAAGATAGAAGCTGCAATTTACAACAAAGCCAAAAGTCAAAAGCCGCAATCACACAGGGATGTTGTCCCTTTTCTCTTTTTCCAGCAACACATAGGAGCGACGACAGCACACAGGGAATAGTAGCGCCCATCTTTCCGCATTGGCTTCGGCCCGCACAACAATGAACAACCTTGCAGCAACGATGCGGAGGTGCAGTTGGGGGGAGGTCGTGGTTGTTGTGCTGTGCGGTTGTGCAGTTGTTGTTGTTGTGCTTGGTTGCAGCAATTGTTGTTGAAAATTGCAAAGAAGAAGATAAGCAGTGGCGGAAGCAGATGAGGGAGAAAGAGAGAAGATTTTTAGTATGGATCTCTTATATGTGGTGTATAAAATACACCCTCAATTCTATCTTTTAGATCATGGTGGTGCATGGTGCACCTTGATCCACCGAGTACACCATAGTATCCATCATTTTATTTGCTATTTTTAAAAAATCATTTGTCAAACAAATCTTTTGTTTTATTGCTTTTAAAACTTGTTTTTAAAAATTGGTTATCAAATAGATTTTTTTTGTTCTTTTGTTTTATAAAATTGATCTTAAAGTTGTTTTTTAAAACAGTTTTATAAAACTAAAAAATAAAAATACTTTCAAATAAGTTCTAACCTTTTTGCTAAACCCAATCTTCATTATTAAGAAGTTTATTATTATTATTATTATTATTATTCACTAGAGAATTCCTGGAAAAGCAATAGAGAAAATAAGAAAATAAAAAGGCAAATAGGGATTAAAGTCTGATGCAAAACCAACAAGATTTTAATTATTAATATTAATATGATAAATGAGTGAATTATGTACTCAAATATGGGATTACAGAAAAAGAAAAATACGTGAAAATGGTATTAGGAAAAATTGACAGTGGCAATTTTTGATCCTTTCAGAACTCTGCTGCATGCATGAGAACAGATTGTGGCTATACACAAATTTAGAGGTGCGGGAATCTAGGCTCTAAGTGATCTAAAAAGTTGCAAATCACATGGCGCTATCTAGACGCGTGGATGGCTCCTGAAAGACAGCTAGTGGTTGTTTTTGCTTTGACTAGATTGTGGGAGTCATGTCTAAAAGCCTATTGCAGCTGCTGTGTTGCTGCTTACTTAAAAACCGCTAATGGCATTTTTTTTTTTTTACAGGGAATCTCTGCAACCACATCTTATCCTGCTCCCCATGTGTGTGCAGCTCGTATGTATATATGTGAGAAGTGAAAGTGAGGGGAAGAGTTTGCGACCAAAGAGAGAAAAAGAGAAAGAGAGAAAGAAGACAAGGTTTCTGTTTTTGAGAAAAAAAATAGTTTTTTTCTATAGAAGAAAAAAATATCAAAAAATAAAAAATAGTTCATGATTCAATAATGAATCCACACAGGCATATTCAAGAGCAAATTTGTGATCAAAATTTAAGTATTAGTTTTTCAAATTTTTTTATTTTGTCTATAAAACTTTATTATTAATATAGTATTGATAGATAAATTAATTTTATTATTGATTATTGAAAAATGATTAAATTGTTAAAAAATATTTATTTGATCTGGATGTATCTATTTTTTTATTATTGTACTCTTATGGGTTCCTCCTTCTTGTTATGTGTTCTGTTGTTCTTAATTATAAGTGGATTCTTATTCTTATGGATTAGTGTTTTACATGTTGCTGCTAACACATTTTATGTATTTCATATTTTTTTAGTCAAATACTTCTTTTTTTTTATGATGTGGCAGTCAAATACATCTTGGCATATCAAAGTTAATTGTATGATAATATTTGAAAAAAGAATTAATGTATTTCAAGTCATTAGGTAATAATATTCAATTTTTAGGAAATAATTTGCCAAAAATTACTAGTTAAAGAGAGCAATTTATATTTCATAGTTGGGATTTTTATTATTATTTATTTTTATTTTTTTCTTTGGAGAGGTTGGTGTTGTTTGATAATGAAAACTTTATTCATATGAAATTTAATATTTGGGTTTTGAAAATGTGGTCTCCAGCCTGAACTATTATCATAGTGGCAAATCCAAAGAGGAGTGGCACTCTTTTAAATTAGACTTATTATCTTCTTTTGTGACTATAGTTAGTGAATAGATTATACTTGAAATTATTTTGTAGTTTAGATAAACATATTATAGTACACAAATTATAACTTGTTTAACATGTAATTTGCCTAAATTAATATATTTGCTTGAATATAGATTTATTTATTTTTAAAAAAATATTTTTAAGGTGAATTTTTAAAAAAGATTTTAAAGCTCTTCATTTCTTGTTACTAATAACTCTCTTACCCATTAAAAGAAAAACTTGTCAATCAAATTTCTTGTTTATTGTATTTAATTTATTCTCATTATCACATTACAAAAACTGAAAGAAAAAAACTTATCGTTAAGTATTTTAAAGAAGCTAATTATGGAATAAAAAAAATAAAATGTGTCCTTATACTAAAATTTAAGTTTTTACATTTTTAAAATAATAATAATAAAAAAATATCATATTGTATGCTTTATTAATCTCATTTTATTTATTGTTTGTAATAGGTGAGGAAGCCATTGCGACTTCGTCATTTACAGATGACACCGCCTAAGGCCGAAATGCGTGAGCTTTGATGGCAGATTAGTCTTGATCGTGTTGCATAGATTTGCCAAATGCAAATAAACGGTCCCCTTATTAATACACTTGTCGAACGATGAAGGCCGGAGACACACATATTTCATCTTCCTTATAGGGAATGCATAGTTGAAAGACACACATATTTCATCTTGGGGTGCTTCCTACTGATTCTGATATCGCGATAACATGACATGTTCGTGGATATATACTATCTCTGCTGGGTCACGTTTTAATGCCAACTAAGAGCAATTCAGTGATCCATGGAAAATTCCTACAACTGTTGTTGAATTTGACTGAAATTGGGTTTTATAGTTAGGGTTCAGCATGCCTTGCCTTTCATTATAGAGAGATAGGTCGTGCTACACAGAATGATGCAAAAGAAATTTGTGGTTACATAATATTGCTGGAAATGTGGGCATGGAACCGGCTCTCATGGTTGGCTCCAATACTGTGTGAACCAATTGCTTTTCCTATTGCTCTCAAGTAATTTACCTTTGAATAAATTGTAAGTCCATTGTAGTCAAAATTATATCTAATTAACATAACTTTTTATAGATGGAGATAATTAAGGTATCCACATAACACTATGTTTAGAGATCTTGGGAATACCAGATTATCATTAGATCACATGGGCGTTCATCAGGTATGCATTCATATACCGTAGAATCTCTTCTAATATCACATAAAATACAATTTATATATCTAATTTATTTTTAATAATGCAGTTTATGTGGCAACCATATGAGGATGCTGCTATTGATGACGTGAGAGGTGAGCGGCTATTGTGGTCAACTATTAGCCGTTTGATTTGCTTTGAGGTATTAGAGTGGCACGTAGCTGATCGAGTAATGCGTCAGTTTGGGTTATTCAACCTATTCCTCTCCCACCCCAAAGTCTAGAGGGATTCCACAACAAAGACTTACAGGGATTAAGAGAACCAAGGAATTGGAGAGCCATGCATGACGAGTGGGTCACTATGTAGGACCATTGATATCAGTGTATCTTACAGGGAATTCCCATTGATAATTATTATCCCTCCGTGAGTATTGGACATGGTATACATAGTATGCGATCAACTGGCTATGGTTGTCCCCGCAGATGGAGTAGCCAGGCCCTTAGCAATAGCAGTTCCCCATGGAGCCACCCCCTCTTCAACAGCAATAGTTCTCCATGGAGCTACCACCCCCCAGCACCACTAGTATCCCGTGCACCAGTATCTCAAGCAGCAGTTCCCAGTAACTTCAACACAACCCAATGAGGAGTTATGATGGTCTCCACGGAGGGGGCAGTGGCGGCCATTTTAGTGGGACCAACAACCCCCACAACAACAACCAGCGCAAATGTCCATAGATGCAACAGACATCCGTTATGGTTCAAGAAGCAGGGAATCACGGGGGAAATATTCTGTTGACTATAGCAGTAGCAATGGCAGTGGAATATCTCATAAGTTACTGTGCACCTACGATTTTATCATTAATGATGCTCAATCTACCTAACGAGTAGTCCCCCTTGTGACTTCAACCTGAACGAGGAGGCGTCCATGGAAAAGGTGCTTGTTGATCAAGTGCCCGTACATCAGGCACCCATATAGAAGGATGTGTACCGACCAAAGATGGTGACACCTAATTATGGGATTACATCTTAGGCAATACTTTCGCCGGGTGATTAATGGTCGGTGCCACTTATGCAGTGGAAGATAACCCCGCAAGACACATCTACATTTGCCTATACAGTAGAGCCTGAAGTTGCAAGACATGAGGTTGAGGGAAATTAGGGTAAAGGGGATGAGCCTAGGGGAGATGAAGGTGCGGAGGATGATGGTGGCAGAGGAGGAAGATGAAGAGAAGTCATTTCTCGCATTTTACGTCCATTTATGCATCCTCTACTAGATTTACCCCCTCCTAGTATAGTTCACAATAACAATTTAGTGTTTAATTTCTTATACTATATAGATATTCATTCAGTTTTCATATTTATGTATAATTAATTCTTGTAATTTCTTATCTTAATGTCTTATTTATGTTTAACAATTCCATATTTATTTTCTTACGCTTATTTTAACAAAATTAAAGGTTTACATTTGTTCCTAACTAATAGATTTCTTCTTTATTTTTTTTTTACCATCTAATGAATATGTACTTTATTTCTTTTAACCCATAAGACTAAAAAATAATAGTAAGAATAATATATGTAGTAAGTAGTAAGTAAGTAAGTAAAATATATGTAGTAGTAAGTAAGTAAAATATATTCTTAAAAGGGGATTAATAAAATATGATCAAATGCATGCTTTTCATAACAACTTAATTCAGTAATACACAAATTCATTAATAATCTAATTATAATCGCAATCACGTAGAACGATAAGAATTCAGTCACCATAGAACAAAAAATAATAATAATCTATAAGCAACTATTGAACACTATGAACTAGAGCCAAGAGCATTTGGACATTAGTTGCGACTATGCCCCTCACCTCAACAAAGACCGCATTGTTGTGGTCCCCGCATCTCACGCATGTCCATTTCATTCAGGAAACAGGTTGATCTGGGACGGCCTTTTATTGTGCGCTTTAAAGTAGGGTTAGGACAAAGTCTTGGGCCTCTATATTAGCACCATGTTCTTATGTTCCCAACGACTCCAAATCCCTTCTTGTAAACTTTGTATACCTCATTAATTCTCTAGACATCATCAACATAAGCTCGCCAGTCAATGTTTTGGCTAGAGCAACAAGCAATCACGTGACGACACAGATATCAATCTGTTTGAAAGTCACCACAATCACAATACCTCTGTCTTAGGTCAACTCTATAATCTTGGCTGTTAGATAGCTCCTGAACATAGAAAACCTCATTCCGTCTATCAAATTGACTAACACCAAGGTTTCTAGATGCTTGCTCGTTTGATTGAAGCCGAGTTGTCATAGCTTCAGAGAAAATATGTCCAGCATTTTTCCACGCTTATGCCTTGCTATCTTTCTGTGCAAATAACTCAGCCAACCAGAAGTAAGTTGCTCGAACCAGTGCGATGATAGGAAGATTGCAAGCCCTCTTTAGCATAGAGTTCATGCACTCAACTAGATTTGTGGTCATGTGACCCCATCGATGCCCACTGTCATATACTTGAACCCATTTTTCTCGTGGAATTTCGTTAAGCCAGTCAGTGTATACCTTTCCATATTCCCGTATTCACTCATAATGAATATTAAATTCACGTTCTGTCCTCGAATATCCTGCAAAACAAAGTATGGTTGATATATTATTTTTGAAAATCACATTCACAAATTCACAAGTTCAAACAAAATGTAAATTACCTATGCGAACGATGAGTTTATGCAAATAAGGTGTCTTGAATCTCTGCAAGAAATTAGCAGCAATATGCTTGACATAATACATGTGGAATGCTCTTGGAGGTTACCACTGGCCATTACTTCGCCTTATTGCTGCATTAATTGATTTGTGGTAATCAGAAATGATGCCAACTTCATCTTTGGTCACTACATGTTTACACAAATTATCCAAGAAAAAATGCCATGCATCTACAGTCTTACCCTTAACAATAGCAAAAGCAACTAGCAATATATTTTGATTGCCATCTTGTGCAATTGCCACCAAAAAAACTCCTTTGTATTTCCCATATAAATGTGTCCCATCAACTTGCACAAGCGGTTTGCAATGTCAGAATGCTCTAATGCAGGGACCGAAACTCCAAAACACTCGACGTAATATTCGCACATCTGGAACTAGCTCATCTCCGTGATAGGCCTCTACAACATCCAACTGAAGAACTGATCCTCGAACAGCATCACACATTGCTACACACCATTGCGGCAAAACTTCAAACGAGGCTTCCCATTGGCCGAATACTTTTTGAATTACTTTTTGCTTTGTCATCCATGCTTTTCGATACGTCATTGTGTATCCATATCGAGACTGAATCTCTATAATCACAGATTTTATCTTAAAAGAAGGGTCAGATCCTACCATGGGCTTGATACATTCTGCAATTGTGTCCGAATCTAACTTTGTGTGATCTTGCGAAATCTTTGCCCTAATACAAGTGTGGAGACCATTATACTTCCTAATTTCCCAATAATACTTGTTCTTCCTTAAACTGGCCTTAACAAGCCATCTACAGTCTATGCTATAGCGTACACATTTACAATAAAATGTCATCGCTTCTGACTCATACACTTTGTAGTCCACTCCTTTTGATATACTGTAGCACTTAATTACCCGTATAACATCTTCTCTGTCACTAAATTGCATTCCTATACACAATTCTCCATCTACATTTGTAGTAGGATCACCTATGAAACATGAAGATAAAATAATTAAAATAAGAAAATTAAAATGGCAAAAAATTAAATAATAATAATAATTATAAAACTACCAAGAAAATTAATAAGGCAAGATAAATAAATAAATAAAATCATATATTAAATTATGAGTAGCCAAAACAATAACCCTCAATGTAGTGGAACTCCATTCATAAACAGAACCCTCAATGTTATAATAATAATTTTCAAAACTTAGATAATAAATTTTCTACTAAAAATAACAATTAAGACAAAATATTAGTGACTATATACTCATGTTCGCGTACTCTGGAAACTCAGATGCATGCATAGCTTCAAGATTTAGAGCACACATGAATGATAGCTCCCCAAACGGATACTAACTAGCCACCACTATATTTGATATGTGCAACTGCTTGTCATTTGTATCATCATCCCCATCATCACCTATACTATCGTCGTCACTTCCGTATTGGCCTTCAAAGTCTTCGTCGTCACTTTCACTGATATTTTGTTCCCATCCTATCTCTCGTTCTGGAACTGTGCCTAGCTCAGGTTCTTCCTCCTCATAGTTAGCTTGATGGTAAAGGGCAACAACAATTTCTTTAAAATTGACGTACAACTCAATAATGGGAATTTGTGCTTGATGTTGTTGATGTTTTCAAAACATTTGTTGAAAGTCGCTATCATGCTTATTGGAATTTCTTAGTATTGCATAAAACTGCCAAAAATTGAAATTGGACACCTATATATTATTTTCTCCACTGTTTTCGAAATCTCAACTTCGATGCATCAACAAAACTCACTCTTTAAATCCACAAATGACATAGTGTACGGAGTAGAGAAATATACTGGCTTGTCGCATATAAATACCACACCTTCATTCGTGTTTGTAAAAATATCACCATTAAAATATACTACTATATTTACACTCATTTTTTCCTCCCTTTTCTATTCTCTACTGCTCTCTACTCTTTACTCTTCACTCTTCACTCTTCACTTTTTTTCCTCAGAAATCAGCATCAAGTTCTACTGACGAGTTGTAATGAGGGAGAACCGAGTATATATACTAGTTTGATGAGTCAAAAATCACTAGTGGCGGGTTATATAGTCAAAAACCGCCAATGTCGGTTTTTCAGCTCACCTGACATCAATTTGTCACAGTTATCAATTAACAATGATAAAAAGATTTTAAAAACCAAAACCCGCCAATGGCGGTTTTTAATGTCAGAAAATTACAAAAATCCAAAACCTGCCAGGGGTGGTTTTTCCTCGGTTCCCATATTCCACACTCGGAGTTTTTTTTATTATCGGGATATTTGTTCCTTCATATTGCGATTATCAGACCCCCAAGTTACAACATGACGTGAACTTGCTAGTTCAGTAGTTCCTACATCTCGCAATGCACAAGCTACCATGATATAACCAAAACTAAATTTACAATATAGGCTTACGTATAAGTTACAGCTTGACACATGGAGCATGGAACCTTAAACATGGGGAGATCCATAACAGGAATGCCACTCTTGACAAATATCAGTGTCTTTAAAACAACTCGAACTCCAAATGCTCTCCTGTTGCTTTATACTCTAAATACCTACCACCGTTGCCCTCTGAGGGCATGTCCGAAACTCCAAAATCACAGAACTCTGGAATTTCTGGTGGCACAGCACAACGTATTAGAGCCCAGTTAAGGCCCTCAAAGAAAGGATGCTGTTTAATCTCAGCAGCCCCTTTCTCTGAACCCAAACGGTTTTCAGGTTCCTTAACCAGCAATCCTCGTATCAAATCCCTCGCTTGGAAACTCACAAACGGACTTTCTGGAAATCTGAGACCTTGCAACACCACGTTCGCTAGTGTTTCTTCATTGTTAGAACCTTTAAAGGGTGTTCTACCATATAGAAGCTCATAAAGAAAAACGCCAAATGTCCACCAGTCAACTGCAGCTCCATGTCCCTCTCCCTTGATGATCTCAGGAGCCAAGTATTCGTGTGTACCAACAAATGAGTTTGATCTTGCATCGGTTGGCTCAGCCACGAGCTGCGGCAATGATGTGATCTGGGCAGCAAGATCAACTTTTAGTTTCCTTGCTTTTGCGGCTGCAGGTAAGAATCGAGGGCTGAAGCATGGAACTTGACAAGATGGCTCAATGCAGAATGGCTCAATGCAACTTGATTGTGCACTAGGACCAGATATTTTTGCTGGTTCCAACTCGAAAGATGATTTCAGAAGCGTTGGGCTAACAGCACACCTCAATGACAGATCAAAATCTGTGAGCATGATGTGTCCGTCGTCTCGAACAAGAATGTTTTCAGGTTTCAAATCACGGTAAACAACTCCCAGCATGTGCAAGTACTCCAAAGCAAGAAGGACTTCAGCAACATAAAACCTGCATGTATAATAGACAGATGATCAATATATGAGAATGAGAATTGCTCCAGGGATAACTGCAAGAAAATCATATTCCAATCATTTTTAACACCTATAGCTATTTAAGCAAGTTGCATCACCAATAGCTATTATATAGTATACACATGATACATATGTTGAGCCGTTGCATTAACATATAGGAGCAATTATTTATTTTTTATACATTTGGTAGTAATAGAGATATTCCCCTCCTAATAGGAAAAGGCTTTGTTGTCATTGTATTAATCAAGACAAATAGCATTTTTGGTAGATTTCATTCAAAAAAATTCTTGTACAACTTATCCTTTCTCTTTTAAGTAGCTTAATCTTATTCATGAAACAGAGCAATAGTGCAAATAGACAATGATATTGGTGAGAAGAAAAAAAAAACATCCGATTGATTTTAACACTTTCCTATTCAAGTAATTAAGATGACATAATGAAGAATTACATATATATATAATATGGAATGTAAATATATCTAATTTTTAAATTCCAAAAACCATTTAATACTTTCTTCTTTAAGCAATTAAGATGATTTAATGAAGATCAATAAACAGAAAAGAAAAATGCCCACAGATCTCTATTTAACACTCGAATGAAGTTTCAGTGGCAGCCACTCAAAGCTTCCACCATATGGTGCAGCAAAAAGTTGGATCAACAACTTTTAATGAATAATTGAAACAATCTCTCCCCTACCATTGCTAAACGAAGTGGCAATCAAGAACAGAGATCACATCAATGGGGAATGTTGTCAGGTTTGAAAAATTCAGGGTGCAGCAGCAGTAAGAGGCTGGTGATTTAGTAAGGGCATGATTACATTCTTAGCACAAGCATGGTCAAAGGAAAAATGCAACATGAATTGCACAAGCAAGTTGCATGACAACAGATCAAAAAGAAGATAGTAACATGCTATTGTACCTACAAAGCCTCATCGATAAGAGTCACAGGCAGGATTTTGTTATCTCACTGTTTGAAGTCCATCAAATTTATAAAAAGAACAAAGAGTCTATCCAGAAAGAATGGATAATTTCCAATTAACACAATTGAAGTGAAACAAATGACTGACACTATTTCTTAATATTTGTAAGGAAACAAACAGATTCTCCAAGTTACACAAGTAGCAACAGTGCATAAACTATTCTTAATTAATGGAACATCTTAAAATTTATAAAATCATATTTGATATAGCACAGCAATAAAGCATATACTATTATACTATATTATATTATATTATACAGAAGGAACATGTCAAAACCTCATTGAATTCACTAGATATAACAGGTATGCAAAACAAAACACGCAAATGAACACAAGCATATTCTAGCAATTGAAATTATGCAAATCTAACATATTTGTTTGTACCAGGAAATACTTAAGCTATCATATCATTTGTTGCACACCTAAAGTTTAGTAGGTGAGAGATTGCATATAACTTCTGAACAAACAGAAAATAAAATGCTCATAAATTACTGGACCCTTAATATTCTACCTTGTTGCTGGCTCCGAAAAACATCTAGCAAGCTGCTTCTGCCGTAGAACATGAAGATCTCCACCTGGACAATACTCCATGACCAGACATGACAGATTATCTGATGTAAATTGTGCATACAGTGTAGGAAGAAATGGATGATCCAGCATCCTTAATATTTCTCTTTCAGTTTGAGCCCTGGGCATCTTCTTCCTTCTTGCCAAAAATTCATTATCCATGACCTTGATAGCAAACAAGCAAGTTGTGCCAATTAGTTCAGCAAGATATACAGTCCCAATGTCTCCACAACCAAGTTTCTTCAAAAGATTGAAGTGTCTCAATCCCAAGACTCCATACTCCAACTGAGCACGCCGTATGGCTTGCCACCTAAAATCCTTTGACATGTGAGGCCTAGTGCCACAACTTGAGCCACTTGCATTACTCTCATCACTGGTGCTTGTACTGCTACTGTGCTCACCTTGGCTACTCTTTGAACTTTGTGAAAATTCAAGTTGGTCTTTCAACCTGGTGTTCCTTTTCACTTTTGCAACTGCTCTGCTTTTATTACAGCTAGTTGATGCCAGACCAGGTTTATTTGAAACATAGTGAACTTCACCTGAGTTTACTACTTCAGGACTTATAGAGCCCAATGCTATAATATCATGGCTTTTTTCTTCACTTTTATTTTCTAAAGCGCACTGACATCTCTCACAAATCAGTCGCGTTGGATCAAGAACTGGCTTGTTATTCACTTCATTGACTAAAGGATCACCCAAACCAGAACGTGAGCCCTCCTTTAGCTTTTTCTTACTCAAGTTCTTCTTGAGGACTGATTTGACCGGACGGGGGGCATGGCGTGACAGTTTGCTAACTCTGTAGCCATTTACAGAAGTGGACGAGGAGGATGTTGTTTGTGACCTACCTTTATGCCCAATATTTGACACAGATGGTTTATGTCCTGATTTTTTAAGGGAAGAAGCAATTTTGGGTATCTCCAATTTGCTTTCAATTGTATTATAAAGAGATGGAGAAGATGCAAATGTTGGTTTTTCTGCTTGAACAGGCACCACTTGCCGTGATTGAATCCCATCTTTACTTGATGAACACGCCAAATCACTTTGCACCGACGAAGTCCTAGGAGTATGTTGAGCAGTTGCAACAGCAATTTTGGGAGAAGAATGAATGTTTTGGCTTGGTGAAGTGATCTCGTTACTTTGATGAGATTGAGATGCTTTCTCCAAGGAAAGTGACTTCCTTTCTTCTGGCACTAGCATTATTTCAATTCCACTCCCTTTACTTTCAACAAAAGAAGGCCCAGATCGACTGGTTTCAGCTACAACTGAATTGTACAATGTTTGTATCTTCCCAACTTCCGATATTCTTGGAGAAGCTGTTGCTTTTGATAATCGTTTCATAGCAGCCATTTCTGATGCCTTAGATATACAAAGGTCTCTTAACGCCTGCTTCAAACTCACAGGCTCAGAAGTCCCAACTCGTGGGGACCGAGAAACACCCACTGTGATTGGCTTTTTTAACGCATTTTTCATCCTGGGGCTTGTTCCATCTTGTATATGGCCCAAATCCTTTGATGAAGATTTAAGAGCAATTGATTCAAACAGCTTATTAATATCATCATCCAGATTGTCCTTGTATCCCAGTTTCTGCAGCGGAAGCTTCTGATTTTTCTCAGCCATGCTATACCCATAATTGGACTGATAAATTGCTGTAGCTTTCCCTGTATTCAGCTCCTCTGTTGCTTCAACTATTTCACAAGTGCCAGAGAATGAACCCATTACAAGAGAAATTGCTCCTGCAAACTTAACTTCTCATAGACAGGTTGACTCTCAATGCTCAAGTCACTAAGTCATCTCACATTTAGTATATCAGACACCATAGAATAACAACTCAAGGAAAGAGCCACATAACATTCAAATCCTGATACAATGGCCAACAGTTGAATGCATCAGCAAACCAAAAGAAAATATGAAAAATCTGTTCAATCAACAAACCAGGTGAAATGCAGAGCCAGACGAAATCGCTAGTTCTTATTTGTGTTTAGTACATTATCAAATTAAGAAAATGAAGGGTAGTCCTATGAATTTACCATCAATTTGCTTCCCAAAAAAAAGGCCCACAACAAAAGCTAACCAAAAAAATTAAAATAAAAAAGGAAAAACAATAAAATCACTATATACACATATGTGGAGAGAATTATGAATCCAGTTTCACCAGGATGTATAATCCCACAACAACTACTTCATTTTATGTACTAGAATCCAGAACAATTGTAATTTGTGAAACAACTCAAACCCCACAATAGAAAGTTCGAAATCTGGTCCACAGATTCGAAGCACGCGGATAGTATAAACGAACACTGTTCATCAGAGTTAGGAGGGTAAGATAAGAACATATGCATACGTATTGGTTCGACCACTTAGCATTGAAATAAAGCATAGAGAGAGTGGGATCGGAAACAGGAGCAGTACCAGCAAGTGGAAGCAAAGGCCAAAACAAATTGGCACATTGACGCTGAAGCTTCTAAACTCGTCGAATCCTTAGAATCTGGTGAAGATAAAAAACCCTAGGGGCGCATTGAGGAATAGAGAGCCCAGGAAGCTAGAGAGAGAGAGAGAGAGAGAGAGAGAAGGAAATGCACAACGTATGTTTTGTTTCCTGTTCCGTTTTTCAGCACTGCCACCACCGTACGTCATGAGAATACAGTATCAAGCATCAGTTCAAAAGTGTAATAATTTTATAATATTTAAATTAAATGTTTTTATGTATGAAAATAAAGAGAAAAAAAAATGAAAAAGGTATATAGGAGTGTGTATTATGTGACGTGTAAGTGTGTGGTGGGAATTTTAAAGAATAATGATTTTGATGTTATTCGTCATGGTCATGTATTAGTCATGGTTTCCCATGCTCTTTTTTGTCTGAGCGCGACATGCGACCTTTACTCGAAATTAAAAATTAAAATTCATTAAATAATGCCTCCCATTTGAAAATAGGCAACCTGAGACTTGCTTTCCCATAAAAATAACTAACAGATACATAATTAAAAAATTACATCCACAGTATCCTATGCTCTTGGTCTTGGGTTACATTATATTTTTTATGGTGTGGTGTAATGAATTATCTATGATCGTGAGTATTAAATTAATTAATAATCGTGTATGTGTAATTTACGAAGGTCAGATTTAATTAATTTTAGATGTTACTTTCGGGAATCACTAGATTTCGTAAGTGCATTTTGGCTTGATTTGGTATTAGAATTATTAAAATTTTTGAGTTTTCTAAAATTTGTTGTTGAAAAATTATAATAATATTGTTTAGTAAAATAATATAAAAATTATTTTTAATAAATAGAAGTTATAAAGGTAATATTTGATCAAGTTATTCTTAAAATTTAAAATAATTATAATAGATATAAATATTTATAAAAATAATTTTAAAAATAAAATTATATTAACCTTTTAAATTTTAAAAATTATAAATTAACTTTAAAAAATATCTTATAAAAATTCTTAAAAACACTGTTAACTTTTAAAATTCAATAATAAAAACACTCCAACTTTTATATTTATTAAATAAGAAATATTAATTTATACTTTTTACACGTAAGAATATTCTCTTAAAGAGTAATAAGCAAGAGCAGTCTCTCAAAAGAATAATAACCTCTATTCCCCTATTATACGCATTGGACACTACAATTTGTGAGGCCAACTCTCTGTTCTTGGCTTGATAGATATTGCTGCTTTTAAAACAGTGCCGTGTGTAATTTTAATTAATTATGATGAACTCATTCCTAAATCGTGGATTCCATCTCTGAAAACACAGTAGTTTCAAAGAAATGATGAGAAGGTAATTTGTAGTCAAATGAGAAATAAAAAGCTCTGAAAGAAGCTTGCTTTTTCTTTTTCCAAGGCAAAAGTGAATCATCATGTTAATCATTCTTCTCCCCACGATGCTCTTTAGTTCTTTATGTAGATTGAAGAGAAAAAATTGTCTATTTAAATACAATTTTATGCAGTAGTTACTACCATGTTAATCATTCTTCTCCCCACAACGCTCTTTAGTTCTTTATATAGATTGAAGAGAAAAAATTGTCTATTTAAATACAATTTTACGCAATAGTTACTACCATGTTAATCATTCTTCTCCCCACGACGCTCTTTAGTTCTTTATGTAGATTGAAGAGAAAAAATTATCTATCTAAATACATTTTTACGTAGTAGTTACTACATAATGTATTTTTTCTATTTCATATAAAACTTTATATAATTTTTTTGTATACACTCCAACGAAGGCTTCTTAGTAATAATAATGTCAAAAAAATTTAATCACATAGTAATATTTATAATAATATTTTAATTATAAACAAAAAATTAAAGTAATCTATATTGAAACCAAAAATATTGTTACATCTTTCATTTATTCTGCATCGAATGAATTTAGAATATTATAAAAAATTCATTTTTAAAATGATAATTTTCATTTATATTTGAATTGATGCATAGTAAGCTTTCATTTTGATCTTAATAATTATATTTAATTTTCTTTACGTCGTTGATATCTTTTCTTTCTACTTCTTGTGCTAAAATTTGAAAGATAATTCCGTCAAAAAAAAATTGAAAGATAATTGATACGATGATCTTTTTATTTCAAAGGGATTAGTATATCAGTATCTTTGCATTTTAAATTAAATCGGTGTACAATTTTTTAAGTAAAAGATATTGAATGGTTCACTTGTGTTCAATTTCTTCAATGATAAAACAAACGTTTAATATTTTTAAAAAAATTTCTTAACTTTGGCTGAACTTAGTGTTTTAAAGAACGATAATTAGTAACTAAAGGTCGAATTGAGTGAATTATGAAATACTATTGAAAAAATAGAATTGATAGAAAAACTATCAATTCATAACAATTATGATCAGATTGGTCTAGAGCGACAAAACTTAAATTTTAGTATAAAGTATTTTATATTGTTAATTAATTATATAATATTTTACATATAATTTTTAAAATAGTTATAATGAGACTTAAATAATTTTATTTATATATTAATTAATATATGATTAATTAATTGTATAAAAAATTTACATTAAAATTACATTTAGTATATGATTATACCTTAGTTTTATAAAATCGTGTTGAGTACTGGTATTAGTTACTAATAATTGTAAATTATTTTGAACTTATAATACATTAATTTAAACACATATACAGAAGAATAACGTGCCATGAATATAATATACAAAGTATATATAACCACATCAATCAATGATTTTGTTTTTCTTTCTTCAATGTCATGCTTGTAACAGTGAAACCATTTGACAAAACATACTGGTCATAGGACGTGGAGATCATATGAGCCATGAGAGAAGATAGTTTGTGCCACATCCAAAGATTTCATTTACATTCACTTACCCTAATAATTGCTGAGAACATTGAAAGCCAGAGCAGGATCTCCTACAATGTGTGTCCCCAGCCACACAATTGGGGAACCCTAATGAAACCGAAAATTTGAATATGGATCGGAACACTCGTGCTGCCTCTTTCAAGCTCAAATACGCAGCTTAATATCTCGTATGTACAAGAGTACGTCATCAATACACACATTATACACCGACATGCATTATAAAATTATTTTATTTTATATAGGATAATTTTACGACTTTTCTCATGTTTACACACGACATAAATTCCCTTAATAGTTTTTTCTGACCAAATCTCTCTCTCTCTCTCTCTCTCTCTCTGTGAAATTATTTGTTTTATTTATTATTGAAACATATAATATATAAGAAAAATAATTATTCAGAGACTTTTCATTTATGATTAATCTCATAAGAATATTTATATAATTATTTTCACCAATAATTAGTTATTCATAGTAGGAGTTACAATTTATCTTTGGTTTGTGGCCGTTATTCTATACAAAAAGTCCCCATCAATTATATAAAGGAATATATAACTGAATAGCAATTACTTAATTTAATTAACATTAATTGTATGAGAAAAAAAAAAGATTTACAATACTCTCTTTAAACAAATTTTATTGAAAATAAATACGAACTCAGTTGAAACTCAAAGATTATTTTTGAAATATTTAAATATACTAATGATTAAGACAAGAAAAGTGGACTTTGGCTTTGACTATTTCCACCGACATAGTGCGTGTTTGGAAGGAACACAATTAATCTTAGGAGAAATGTATTTTGCACACTTTTTTAATTAATATACTTTGACATCCTATATTTATTTCTTTCCTCTCTTCTTTTATTTTTTTATCTTTATTTTTTATAATTTTTTTTCTAATCTTATTTTTAGGTGTATAAATATCTATAATAAAAAATGATATAAATAACACTCCTTTAACCTTAGTGAATGCAAGAAATTCTTTCTTCCATAAAAAATCATCGAAATTCTTTAATTTACTTTGGAAATCGGAATACTTCCGTTGGCGAGTTAAATCAAACAGGCTCTTACCAATCTCTTGGAGAATTATTTATTTTTTATATAATTTTTATGTAAAAAAAATTTTAAAAATATAATATTTTTATTTTATTATTTTTCCCTCTTCTCTTTCCCACGCTTTGTGCTCTATCTCTTTTTCCCTCTCTCTCTTTCTCTCACTATCACACACACTTTCTATATTTTTATTATTTTAAAAAAGTAAATCTGTTTCTCTTTTTATCGGATTTATTTTCTAAAAATAAAAAAAAAATAAAATCTAATCCTTTTTCAACCGAATTTATTTTTTAAAAATAATAAAAAAATAGAATTCAATTTTCTCTCTACTAAATTTTCTTTAAAATTTCATATTTCTTTAATTTTATAAAAAATCTCACATATTCTCAACTTCATACTCAAAATCTCATATTCAAAAAAATAACCCTCGGTTATTTCTTTTATTAAATAAAAATATATTTAGATCATCCATTTTCTTTGTCAGATTTGAAAATTTTTATTATTGCTTTCTCATCTCTTGAAGATGTTTTACTTTTGGCAATTGGTATCAACTCAGGTATGTTCTTTTTGTACGTGAGCCTTCGTCGTAAGTTCATTATTCTAATATAGACGAATTCCATACAAGAAAATGACCAATCGAGAAATGATGCTCTAACCATAGATTGATTGCCTTTCCATTCACCAAAAGACGCAAATTCATTGATTGATTGTTAGCATAGAGATGCTAGTATTAAACTATATTTTAGTCAAGAATGCAATCAGGGAGCGGATCTTTCAAATAATTTCCTTTTCTTATTTTGGGAAGGGGAGGGGAACTTTGGATACTTGACCATCTCCTGTCCCTTTAATAATTTGTTGTTGAATACATTTACTAATATCATTAAAATATATAATAACATGGTATTATCATTATTTTTATAAAAGTGAACTTAATTGCTAACATTCTTGTAATCTATACTTATTTTTTTATCAACGAATATTTCATAAAACTTAACTTATTTAAAATAATAATCAAGGATAACTATCATAATTTTATAAAATTACAAATATAATATCATTAAAACTAAAATTGTAAAAATAAAATAACTCGTACAACATACATATCTCACTAGTTTAGTGTATGACTAACCTATATGTTGGATAACTAGAGTATTCCTACAAATATTGTTAAGAGACTTTCTCCAATTTTGAAACTTGTTTCTGCTTAAGAGATTATAACTCACTTACCATTATATATAATCCTGATTGATATTAATCACTTACAATTAATTAAATTAATTTGATTATTTATCTAACTGATTTAACTATAAAAATGATACAATTAATGATTTATTAATCAAGCAATTTAACCACCAGAATAATTCTAAGATACTCCCAATGTAAAATGATTTGCACTATCAAGCAATCATATTTATGACTCTTAGTATAGTTATATAAGTATTAAATACTTTTAATGACATACCAATGGATGACTAAATAATTGTCTAAAAAATTTTTATTAATGCATAAAAATTGAATCCTTTAACCATACTCGTTGGGCACATATAGAAGCCCTTGAAACCGTCATTATATCATGTGTAAATTCTGTCTAAACACTGAAAGTAGCATGTATAAATCGTCTCTATCTAGTCATTATTACTGACATAAACTTTATCTAAACACTGTAAGTAGCAGATGTAAATTCATGAAAGCATGAATTTATAGAAGGCGCCGTTTGCAGTCCACCAACCTGAAGTTGGTATTTGATATACTGGGTTAATCTAACGGTGAAACGGAGAGATGTATCCGTACACAAAATCACATGTGTTGTATTAAGGTATTTTTTTAGTTTTGCCAAATTTAAAAAAAGTGCTCAAATGCATTTCAAAAGTTGCTGAATTTTTTTATATGTGATCCAAAAATTAACTAAATTTTTTTAGGTATCACACAAATAAAATTTTGTCACTTTTAAAATACAAAAAATCTCATAGATAAAATATGATTAATTAAAAAATTATTAAATTTTATTTGTGTAATCTTATAAATAACTAGAATTTTTTGGATATTATATATAAAATTTTTTGTCACTTATGAAATACATTTAATTATTTTTTTAAATTTGACAAAATTAGAAAAATATTGTAGTGATCCACATGTGATTTATATATAAATATACCCCTCTATCTCACCATAACTTGGTGTACGACAGCCTTCTCCTTTATAGAATTGGAATAAGAACGAATGTTATGTAGAATGATTTTCATAGGATATGCGGGGCTACCCTTGCTTTCTTTGAAAGGGATGCATGATTGC
Source organism: Pterocarpus santalinus (assembly GCA_031439595.1). Classification (NCBI taxonomy): domain Eukaryota; kingdom Viridiplantae; phylum Streptophyta; class Magnoliopsida; order Fabales; family Fabaceae; genus Pterocarpus; species Pterocarpus santalinus. The sequence continues at coordinate 71,166,771 of CM062532.1, forward strand.
AGGCTCGTCTTTTAGGCCAAGGAACACAACTTGAGAACTGGCCATGACTTCGAAGCCAACTATGTCAAAAGGCCTCCAATTACTGAAGGGATGCATGATTGCAGGCTCGTCTTTAAGGCCAAGGAACACAACTTGAGAACTGGCCATAACTTCGAAGCCAACTATGTCAAAAGGCCTCCAATTACTTTCAGTGTGAGTTTATTTGATATTTTTAAAAAAATAATTTTAAAATTTAAATTTTATATATATAAAAAAAATTTTAAATTAATTTTTTTTAGAAATAATTCTTTTCAATTTCTTCAAAAAAGTTGAAAACTAATTTTTTTAATAAAAAATAATTTTTTGTTAAAAAAAAGTACAAACAAACACCCCCCTCAATTGACCGCTTTTTTAGTTTTGTAGCTTTCTAACTTCCTAGATAATGTTTGATCATTTTGCTTTGCAGATCCAAATAATGGATGAAACAGGTCAACTGCCACCTTCATGGTGAGAGTTAAGTACGGCTATTCCACAGGAGTCTCGGGATATAAAATGGGACACCAAATATAACATTCATCTCTACACTTATATTTACAAAGTTTAATTGATATGTATTAATAATGTAAAATAATTTTATAGTATTAATTAATAGAAATAAGAGAAAATAAAAAATTATAGTAGATCTCTCATTATAATAGGTAATTATTTATATAAGTTGATATTTTTTATTATTTTTATTGATTGATAGTATAAAATTATTTTATATTATTAATATATTTAAATAACATTCATATTAATATATGATATGAGATATTAATATATCTATATATATCTCAAAAGCATTTTTCATTCTTATGGGATTGGTCCTTCCATGTCCCCCTCCCCGTACATAGTTGTCGGCTTCCTTCTTCATAGTCAGAGTCACATAACTTAAATGAATTCACAAAATAATTGTGAACAAAACTGTTATTTCTATAGTTTTTTCAACCCCCTTGAAATCGTCTCGTTCGGACGAAGAAGGGGGAAAAGACACCACGTGATAATATTTTGGATATTTGCTTTGTATAGTGAAAAATTATTTTTTATATGAGATATTTGTGAAAAAAATTGATAAATATGAAATTTTTGATAAAATTAAAAAAATGTAATATTTTTATTTTTTATTTTTTCTCTCTCTTTCTTTTTCTCTTTCCTCTTTCCTCTCTCATCTCTCTTCTTTTCTTCTTTCTTTCCCCTCTTTCTTCTTCTTCTCTCTATTCCACACTTGCTCGCGCTCTCTCTCTCTCCCTCTCTCTCTCTCTCATACGCACACACACAACACAAAAAAAAATATGAAATCTATGTGTACTTTCATCAGGATTTTAAATTTTTTAATTAAAATAATAAGATACGATTGATAGCAGGTCGAATCCCTTTTTTCTTTCTTTTATTTTTTATTAAAATAATAGAATCCGACTGATAATAAATCGAATTTTCTTTTTTTCTCTCCTCATTTATGTTAAAATAATAGAATCCACTTAAAAATATATCAAATTTCAAATTTTTTATCAAAAATAATAGAATCCATCTAACAATAAATTGAATTCATTCCAAAATTCTATATTTTTTAAATTTTACCAGGAATTCCATATATCCTTAATAAATCACTCTAAACACCATAAAAAAAAAAATCACCCTTGTATAGTTCTTGAAATCTGGTTCACACAATCATGTCAAAGTTTCCTTTTATTAATGGGCTAATTCCTGAACTCTCCTTTTTTTTCTTTTTTCTTTTTTTTTTTGGGATAATCTCTTGTTTACCTACGGTTATAAAAATTTATGGTGTATTTGTTCATAATTTTTTGGGAAAAATTATTTTTTATTGAAAAATCAATTTTTATATATTTGAATAATTTTTTTAAAAAATAATTAGAATATCAAAAATATTTATTTTTATTTTTTTATAAAAGCTAAAAAGAATAGTTTCTAAAAAAAATAATTTTTAATTTTTTAATTATAAACAAAATTTAAGTTTTATAATCACTTTATTTTTAAAGCTAAAATAAGTGCACACTTAATATCATTTTTAGTACATTGAGTCTAATATCTTAGCTCTAGATCAGGAAAATAATTTTTTTTTTAACAACAAAAAATGTAGTCACAAAGAAACGACCTTTTTAGCATCAAATGCAAAAATCAACTATTTCTCTCGAATGGTGTCTTTGTGAATTTTATTCTAGAAAAGCAGGGAGAAAATGAAAAGAATTTAAAGAGTAAAATAGACTCACATGAGATGTCCAACGAGCAAGTTTGTTTATAAATCACATTTGAATGTTCGAGTATAGTAATGCCAAATTAATTACTAAATGAATAACAAAAGAAAAACAAAAAACACAGACATATGCACAGCATAATAGAGAGCAAACCTTACAAAGAAGCCTTTACTTTGGGAAATGTTTTATCTAATCACCATGTGTTGATTTTGGCATGGTATTGAATGAAAGGATGTGCAGAGGGATTGTTGACGAGGGTCTAGGAGTAGAAGGATGCAAAGAGGTTGTTTCACTGTTTGTTGATAATCTCTTTATGAGTAAAGGTTGGTTGTGGCAATTGTTTTAATTTGAAGAGAGGGTGGTGGATGCCTATGTCACATATAAACAAAGGAAGAAATTGGCCAATTTATTCGATTTTGTAAGGTTTTATGAGAAGGAAGAAGCAAGGAGAGTCATCACAAATCTTCATGGTTTGGAGTTACGTGGATGCAAAATATTAGTACAAATAGCAAGTTATGGTTGAGATCAACATAAAGGAAAAGGCCTAAAGAGTGTGGTCCAAAGGTTCAGACATCATATTTTCCAGCCTAAAGAAGATGCGAAAACTTTTAAGAATGTGCTCACGGGTAGAAAAGATAATCTGGAAGCAAATATAGAGAATGATGAGCAGAAGTTGGCAACAGGTAGACCTATGACGAAGATAGATGTGCAAATTAATGATGACAAGAAGCCAAATAATTTTGTCTTTGTTACAGGTGAAGTGTGTGAAGAAAGGAGAGAATGGTTGAGCCGAAGTTGTGTTGAGGTAGTGAGGAGACCAGTAGAGGTGAATATGATAGCAACTAGACTTGCATATCCAAGTCTAGGCACATCTAAAATGAGAGATATTAGAAGATATAAGTTTCTAGTGACCTTTGCTACTAAGAAAGATATGGAAGAATCTTTGGAGTTTAGGAAGGAAATTTTCTTGACAGTTTTTGATGATGTTAGGCCATGGAAAGAGGAAGAAATAGGGCAGACTCAAAGAGTTTGGTTAACTTGTTATGGTTTTCTATTGCATGGTTGGACATGTACAAATTTTAAAAAGATTGGAGCAGTGTGGAGAGATTATGTTTGCTCTGACTCAGTCACTTTAGCAAAGGAATCTTTTGAGTCTGCAAAATTATTAATTGATACTACATGTTTTCATTTTATAGAAGGTTAGCTGAGTCTTATGTTGGAAGGAAAAAAATTTTATATTCATGTGAAGGAGATTAGGTGGGAATTTGTCAATTTGTTTAAGAAAAATCTAGCAGCTAATGCTTCAGGTATTCGAATTCCTCTTTTCAATCTAATAAGGAGTCAAGTCCAGAAGATCTTTTCATTTCAAAAGTTTCAGATAGCAAGAGTGATGTCAGAGTGTCCATTCATGTTACAGGGGAAGAAGAATAGTCAAGTGCAAAGTACAATGAGGAAGTGGAAACATTGGAGAAAGGAGTTAGCGAAGTACATGCTATTGAGCAGATCGAGGTTGATGGGAAGAATTCAAATTTAAATGTTCAGTCTAATGTTTCAAGAACTGCAACGACCGTTTTCTCAGAGGATAGATGGACAACCAATTTGATTTTGTTGAAAGCAAACAATGATTATGGGCCTTGCCCAAAAGACTTAAACACTACAGGTGTAGGTAGGCTTCATCTTGCTCTAACACCTCAAGAGGAAGCCACAAGTCATCCTCTTCTTGGAGAATAGTCATGTGGGTTGTCAATGCCCCCTGGATTTGGCCTAATATCGGATGATCCAGGCCTTTCTTCTAGACTGAGTCAAATTGATCTAGAATGTCCTAATGGAATTATTGAGCAGGGTCAAAATCAGGAAGTTGTATTTGGGGATGAAGTTGTAGATTAGAAAGTCGATGAGGTTATTGTTGAGACAAAAGAGGACGTCAATAATGAAGAAGATGACACTGAAGCTGAAGATGAAGAGGTTTGGTCTATGGGCAAGTTGATGGGCTTTGAGGCAGAAGATGATATAAATTTAACGAAAGCTTTGGTCAAAATTAAGGAAAGGGAAAAACAACAAATTAAGGGTTTGAAGCAGAGTAGGAAAGGTGTAAAATCGCGAGCTTAGGACTAGTTAAGGGCCCAAGTGTGTGTTTTTCTATAGCTATTGAAGCTATGATTTGCTGGGGGGGTTCTTTTGGATAAGAGAAAGACATGATTTGTAGTTTTTAGCAGTTTTGAATTGTGTTTTTCGATGTTTTGTGGAATGGGTCTATGGATTAGGAATGTTTATAAATGGCGCGATTTTGAATCTTTTGATGTTTTGTGGGTCTGCTATAGAAGTAGTGGTCTTGGGGGCTGTTGGATGACTGAAGGTTTCTTGTGAAGGTTATTGGGTGAATTCTTGGTAAGTGTCAATTGCTTTTGTATATTTGTTTCTCCAAATTGTGTTCAATTGGTTTTGCAGTGCTTGGTGGTCATTGATTTTAGTGTTTGCTACTAGTCGGTGGGATTTGGGTGCTTGTACATAGTGGTTCTTGTTTTGGAAGATTAAGATACTGGTGAATATTCATTAAGGATGGGGTTCGAATCCTTATATGAATAACAGGTGTAGCGAGCCTAGGCTAGGGCAAAATATTGTGCTCTCGTGGAGTTCTATTCAGGCATAAGTTTGATTGATTATTTGCTTGCTTAGGTTGGTCTAGTTGCTTTGCTTGTATGTTTTATTTTGGTTGTTGTTCTTGGATTCCCTCCTTTTGTACAATACATTCTTAATTTGTATGATGCACGCATTTGTAGATAAAGAAATACAAATATCAAATTTTATTTTTTTATCTAGATGATTAGTATTCAAAGTTTAATATATATGCTAATTAATTTATCTTAAGTTGAATCAACTCACTATAAAAGCGAAGATCTTTTAATTTTTTTTTTTTTTATGAACAAAAGTTTAAGTGGATTTGATATTAGCTATCTCACTATAGACATGATAAAATCCCAGGGCTCAGAGAATAGTTATAGAGGATTTACAAGATTGTTCATCAACGATGTCTTTATATCAACAATAGATATCGAACTCGAATTCTTGTGAAATATGAAACCATTCCTTATTAATTGTGCTAACCTCCGTTAGCTTAACTTTTTTCTCTCATTTAACTTGAATCCTACTTAATAAAACATAGTTAAAAGTATAAATTAAATTTTTTGCTCATATGATTAAAAGAGCCCAACTTATATAGTAAAATATTAAAATTTTAACATAAAAATAAAAATAAAAATTTAATTTTAATATATTATTAGTATAAATTTATTTTATCTAAATATTTAATTATATATTATTACATTATAAAAATAATTTATTTTTATCTCTACTACCTTAAAAATTTCATATGCAAGTCATGCAAAGATAATAATTAAATGATATTGTAAAATTATTTTATAATTAATCCAAGATAGTTGCTATTATAATTGTGGTCCAAAATTCCAGAACAATTTGACCTGGTTGCGTCAGAAATGGGAACCCGCTGCGTCGACGGTGTGGCCGCGTGGCACTTCTTCGTTACCCGAAAAAAATAACGAAAAGGTCAGTAATTAGCGAATAAGGCGAAGCAGATAGACGGTGGCCCGTAATAAAATGCATCGCATTCTCCACATTCAACATCTGAGGTCGCCATTCGCCTCTTAGTTACTCTTCTTATATGCACACACACACACGCACACACTCTCACAGGTTACTTGTTCGTTGAAGTCACTCTCTGAGATCCTTCAATGGCGAAGAGCTTCAAGTACGTCATCCTCGGGGGAGGAGTTGCCGCTGTCAGTTCCACCGCTCCTCCATTTTTTATTTGATTTTATTTTTTCATTTTTTTGGTTCCACTACGTTGATGTTTGGAAATTCTTGCGTGATCTCTGTTTAGATTTGCGTCATTGTTCCATCCGTGTTGCCGCGTGCATTTAACTTTAGCATTATTCTTGATTAATCATGTTTCGGTAAAACTGAACCTAGGGAATGCAATGCTCACGTACGGCCATAACAGAAGCAGTGCCTGTTTTAATGTTTGAAACTATTAAGCCTATTGCGACCTTCGATTGCATATTGACAAAAATGATTCTGAACCTGAGATGTGTAAGAATGCGGAATTGTATATTAATGTGAGTACCGATATGTATATCAAAATGAAATAAATACTAACATATGAGAAAGGTGTTATATTTAATATCAAATTATCAATACTTACGTACAGTGTAATGCGCCTTACGATCTTCTATCTGTTCACGTATTTTTCTTTGACTTATGTGTGTCATGATGTGAATTAAGAGGCTTGCGAATTTGAATCATGGTTAGCTGCTTCAGCTAGAAAACTTTCGGTATCATATTCTTTAATTTGACTTTAATTTTTGTCATTTTCGCTTTTTTGTATACGTTATAGTTAACATATTGTCACAATGACAGGGTTATGCAGCGAGGGAGTTTTCCAAACAGGGACTTAAGCACGGGGAGTTGGCAATCATATCAAAAGAAGCGGTAGACTTTATTATATGCACTGCATTTTGCAACATAGATTAACGTTAATTGATACATACACTTTTTTTTTTCTCACTTGCTAATCTTTTCTTTATTCTCTCCATGAAAATCTTTTTAAGCATTACCTCGTATGATTAATGAAGATATAAACAATTGTTGCTTTTCCATATCGAAAATTGATCGTAACAGCCCTTTTCTCTGTGTCCAATTCTCACGCTGTCTCTTTGTCTTTTCTATATTTTAATAAAAATTATTCCTGTTTTCTTCGATAGGAAAGACGTGCTTCACCTACGACATGCTGAAGGTTATTTATGCATCAAATTCACTAATATGTGGGACCCGTGTTTCCTTTATACTTCTAAGAAAAAATAATAAACACATATGTGCATGATCTTAGTCGCAAATTTTCCTTTCAACTGGCCAAGGCGGAGTAATCATTATGTATTTGCTGTGTATATGTAGTTCTCCTTCCTTCAGTGCCCTCTCTTCATTTTTCTTTGGAAATTTTGTATAGATCTATCAATTGAGCGTCGTGCGATTTTGTTTTCTTCTGTGTAATTATGGAAAATTCTTGGATACTTCATGGAGCAAATACTTTTTCTTATTCCATGTGAATATTAACCATATAATGCTTAAAAGTAAAATGGAGAAAATATAATAAAAAATTAAATATATGGTTATAGAACATCTATGGAGTAAGAATTTCTTTCTTTACAGAGGAGGGTAGAACTTGTCATTCCCTCATTTATCATATATTTTTGCACAGGTGGCACCTTATGAACGCCCTGCTCTAAGCAAAGGTTTTCTTTTTCCAGAGTGTAAGTCTGTATTGCTATTAGTTGTACATCAATTCCTTTTCTTCTTTCTGTTTTCCTCTTGCTTATACCTTTCCTTTCTGGGGTAGTACTGGTGCCAAACAGGGTTGTATGGTAGTTATTTTGTCTGAATTTAATGTTTGATCATTTAGGTTGTGCAGTACCATAGATGGGTGACTTGGAATAAGAGAAATGTTGTTTGTACCAATATTAGGAATATCTTTTAAGGGACACTTTGAGGTCTCAATTTTTCTCTCAATCAATATTAAATTGATACCTCAAGATGTCTCTTAAAAGATATTACTAAGATTGGTACTGATAACACTGCTTTTTCGTCATTTTCCTTAAATTTCTTTAAATTTATTATAAAATTTAGTGAAAGCTATGTTTATTGCTATTATTTATTAATCCTGGGCTTGTCATTTCTGTTGACTTCTCCATCAAATACCAGTTTGCCTTGATTGTCTCAATTTGTATTAATGTCACAGTTGCATTTTGCAGCTCCTGCTAGACTTCCTGGGTTCCATGTCTGTGTCGGAAGTGGGGGAGAAAGATTGGCTCCTGAGTGGTACAAAGAGCAAGGTGATGTTGGGTTTCTCACCCATTATCTTATTACAGCATAATTATTGGATGGTTTGAGGAATCAATATTGTTTTTAACAACTGAAAGGAAGAGAAAAGTAAATAGAAGATAGGGTGTTAACAATTGTTTTCTCATGCAAATTGAACTGATGATTACAGGGATAGAGTTATTTCTTAATACAGAAATAGTGAAAGCAGACCTTTCTGCAAAATCTCTGACTAGTGCTGGAGGAGAAAAAATAAATTATCAGACTTTGGTGATTGCAACTGGCTCAGCAGTAAGGATCCTTGTGTATATTTGAAAAGAAGATGGTACTTCATTGTCCACATTTCACAACCTTTATCATCATGTTAATACTTCGTACTCTTTTCTTACAGGTTATAAGGTTGACAGATTTTGGTGTACAAGGGGCTGATGCTAAAAACATCTTTTACCTGAGGGAGATTGAAGATGCTGAGAAATTGTATGAGGCCATCAAAGCAAAGAAGAATGGGAAAGCTGTGATTGTTGGGGGAGGATACATCGGTCTGGAACTTAGTGCGGTGTTGAGACTAAACAATATAGATGTTACAATGGTCTACCCAGAGCCTTGGTGTAGTAAGTGGACATTTGTAACTGTTTCTCTCAAATTTAGAAGGAATAATATTCTCTGTTTATTGCTTTTTGAATTATGAGGTCATTGGACCTATATATACATGAGCATGCTGGCTATTTTAGGAAATATGGGCAGCTAATTCAAAGGAAACAAATCCAGGTGATTATGGGATTGATTCTAAATACATAAACCTAATAGTAATAGCAAGATATAGCTGTGATAACATTACAGAAAGGATAAAATATAAAACTTCCTAAAATACACAATGAGCAGCACAGTTTTGACACTCCCCCTCAAGCTGGTGAGTAAGTGTTCTCCATTCCCAGCTTGGATATAATTCTTTCAAAGTTACTGCAGTTCAGCCCCTTGGTGAGTATGTCTGCAAGTTGATTCTGAGTGGACACAAATGGGGTGCAAAACATGCCACTATCTAGCTTTTCCTTGATAAAATGTCTGTCCACCTCGATATGTTTAGTTCTATCATGCTGCACCGGGTTGTGGGCTATACTAATTGCAGATTTATTATCACAATATAACCTTATAGGTTCATCCCACCTTATCTTCAAGTCTTCCAATATAATCTTCAGCCATAGAAGTTCACATATTCCTTGGGCCATTGCTTGAAATTCTGCTTCAGCACTCGATCTAGCTACTACACTCTGTTTTTTGCTCTTCCAAGTCACTAGGTTTCCACCAAGGAAGGTGCAGTATCCAGTAGTTGATCTTCTATTCACAACTGACCCCGCATAATCTGCATCCGTGTATGCTTCGAGACTCACACTCTTGTTTCGTTTGAACAAAATCCCTCTTCCTAGAGTCCCTTTTAAATACTGGACAATTCTAAGGGCAGCTTGTAAATGTGCTTCCTTCGGTTGGTGCATAAACTGGCTGACTAGACTCACAGCAAAAGCAATGTCTGGCCTAGTGTGAGATAAGTAAATAAGTCTGCCCACGAGTCTTTGATACATCTCCTTGTCCACGGCAATATCCTTCTCTGCACTTCCTAACTTTATATTTGGGTCAACTGGAGTACTTACTGGTCTGCAGGTTGTCTTACCTATTTCTTTAAGCAAGTCAGTAATATACTTCTGTTGAGATATGAAGATTCCTTTCTTGGAATGGGCCACTTCAATTCCCAAAAAATATTTAAGTCTCCCTAATGTCTTGATCTTGAATTTCGTGGCAAGGCATTGACTTAACACTTACTGCTCCTTTTTGTTATCCCCAATTACTATAATATCATCTACATACACCAATAAAATTGTTGCTCCCCCTAAAACTGAATGTTTGATAAATAAAGTGTGATCCCTTTGGCTCTGTTTGTAGCCTAGACCTGTCATAACTTTGGTGAATCTTCCAAACCATGCTCTTGGGGATTGTTTCAGCCCATATAGAGCCTTTTTTAGCTTGCAAACAATTCCAGCAGCAACCTGTCCATCATAACCAGGGGGCAACTCTGTGTATATTTCTTCTTCAAGGTCTCCATGTAGAAATGCATTCTTCACATCAAACTACTGCAAGTCCCAATCATGATTTGCTGCTAATGACAATATTACTCTGACCGTGTTCATCTTAGCAATCGAGGCAAATGTCTCCAAGTAATCCACTCCATAGGTTTGAGTGAATCCTTTGGTCACTAACCTTGCCTTGTGATGTTCAATGGTCGCATTAGCCCGGTACGTTACGGTATATACCCATTTGCACCCTCCTGGTTTTTTTCTAGTTGGTAAGGTGACAAGTTCCCAGGTCCTGTTCTTGTTTAACGCCTTCGTTTCCACATCCATGGTTTGTTTCCATTTCCTATCAGATAATGCTTCAGATACAGAGGAAGGTGTGGGTGTGGAGTTTAGGTTTGTGAGAAAGGTTTTATGGGTAGGAGAGAATTTTTCAAACGATAGGAAATTTGATAGAGGGTAAAGTGGTTGTTGGGTGCATGTTCTCATTCCCTTTCTAAGGGCAATGGGAAAGTCCAGGTTTTGGTCCACCTGTGCTTCTGGATTTTCAGAAACAAACTCATTAGAATTATTGGAGTTTATGGGATTAAAAGGTGTTGCCTCATGTACTGATGGTGTGTTGGATTCTTGGACATGGACAGATTCTGGAATAGCCTTTTCTCTCTTTAAATATCCAGATTTTTCCCAAATTTTTCATCATCAGGTGTAGGTCCTGCTGTTGGTTCAGGTGCTTGTTCTGTTCTTATCTCGGTTTCAAGGACAGCAACGCTATTTGTCCCAATTTCAGGTCCAAATGCCATATTTGGAAGTATGAGAGTCTTATCTTCCTCTCTTACATTCTCCCCCTGAAGATGAGGCTGCTTGAAGTAGCTCTCTTGTTCGTTGAAGGTGATATCTCTTGACACATAGAATCTTTTTGATGGGGGGTGAAAACATTTGTATCCCTTTTGTGTGATTGAGTACCCTAAGAATACACTTTTGATAGCCCTAGGGTCCAGTTTTCCCTTTTCATTACTAGGAACATGCACAAAGGATACACACCCAAATATTCTAGGTTGGAGTTTATTTGTAGAGTCCAGGTGTGGGTAGAATGAGGATAGAACTTCCATGGGGCTTTTTGATTTGAAGATTTTAAAGGGTAACCTATTGATTAGGTAGGTGGTAGTAAGAAGGGCTTCCCCCCCAAAATTTCTTAGGAATATGATTTTGAAAAAGCAGGGCTCTAGTTTGATCTAATAAGTGCCCATTTTTCCTTTCTACAACCCCATTCTGTTGGGGTGTGTTCACATATGAAGACTCATGAATTATCCCTTCCTTTTGGCAAAAAGAGTTGAGCACAAGATTAAAGTAGTCCTTGGCATTATCAGACCTAATTCTCTTGATACCGACTCCAAATTGATTTTTAATCATTGAGACAAACTGAAAAAACATGTAGCTAACTTCAGATTTCTGTTTCAATAGGAAAACTCAAGTCACCCGGGTACAATCATCTACGAAGGTTAAAAACTATTTAGCACCTGAGATATTGGGGACATTAGCGAGGTCCCATACATCAGTATGAACAAGAAAAAAAGGGGAAGGACTCATCTTATTGCTAACGGGGAAAGGTACACGCTTGTGCTTAGCAAGCTCACACACCTCACAATGGAGACTCTCCACATTTAAATTCTTAAACAAGGAAGGGAAAATCACTTTTATAACTCGAAATGAAGGGTGTCCCAGCCGGCAATGGTATAGTTGAGCTTTCTCTTTATCGGTCATGGAGGATTCAGATATGAGAGAGTGGCTCTTGGTAGGCAGATTAGAGTCCTCCACGTAGTACAGGCCATTCCATTCTCTAGCATGTCCAATCGTCCTCCCTGAGTTTTTGTCCTGCAGTATACAAGAGTTGCTATGAAAAACAACGTTACATGAGAGATCTTTTGTGAGTTTTTGTATAGAAATCAAATTGGTGGACAGTTTAGGGACATGAAGGACATTTTTTAATGTTATGGATGGGCTTATTTGGACCTTTCCTTGTCCTGTTGTAGTTATAAGGGTTCCATCTGCTGTGGAAATTTTCTTGTTGCTAGGACATGGAGAATATATGGAGAAGTATTTGGGTAGAGGGGTCATATGGTTAGTGGCTCCAGAATCTAATATCCAGTAATGGGTAAAGGGTGTATTTGAAACATTAAGTCCAAAAGAAAATGAAAACATTAAGTTCAGAAACTTACCAAAATATGTTAAGGAGCACGTACCTATGGGCTTCTCTAATTTACTAAGGAAGGATCTTACCCTTTCTATCTCGTCATGATTTAGCTGGACAAATTCTTCACCTTGTCCATTAACAATGTGTGCTTGCCCTTGCCCTCCTTTTTTGGGGGGGCCTCCTTTCGGCCCCCATTCTTGGCTTAAGGGTTTTCCATGTAATTTCCAACACTTCTCCCTTGTGTGGCGTGGCTTGTTGCTGTAGGTACACCAGACCTCCTCATGTTTTTTCTCCATATTAGGAAACCCATTTTTCCTCTAGTTAGCAACCATGGTTGTTCCTCCTTCAGCCATCATTGCTGAGCTTTCAGTAGTTGGGGTCTCCAGCATCAATCCTTTCTTACTTTCTTCACTTCGGATAATGGCTACCACTTCATTAAGCCTTAGGACTTTCTCTTTTCCCAGGATTTGGATTCGTACCTGGTCATATTCAGGATTCAAGCCTACCAAAAAATCATAGACTCTATCTTGCTCAATATACTCCTTAAGGATTGCCAAGTCTTCTGAGCACTTTGCTTTTATAACTCAATAGTGATCCAATTCCATCCATAAGGACTTGAGTTGATTGGCATATTCTGTGACTGATTTGTTTCCCTGTTTGGCGATCCACGCCACCTTTACATCATAGATTTGAGCAGCATCCTTGGCCTTAGAATAGGTTTGTTCTACTACCTCCTATATTTCCTTTGCTGATTTAAGGAACATGCTGGTATCACTAATTTCTGGGACCATTGAGTTCCACAGCCACGCCATGATCATGGAGTCTTCTTCATCCCATGATTTGATCTTGGCATCATTTTCATCACGGGCATTATCAGTTAGGTGACTGACCTTTCCTTTTCCTTTCAAGATGGTCCTAATGAGTTGAGACCATTTGAGATAATTCTTTCCATTTAATCGGTAAGCAGAATGAACATTCTGCAATTCTCCAACAGTCTGGGACCTGTCCCCAATTTCCAGAGCAGGATTCACGATCTCAGCCATTACTGCGCTGCAATGAAGGCTGCGATAAGGCTCAAGGTCACACAACAATGAAGGCTACTATGACTCAGGGTTACAGGCAAGGTTGCGCAGCAATGGAGGCTGCAACTTTAGGTTTTCGAGGCACGGTCAGAGGCTCCCACAGATTGGAAGCTCTAATACCAACTCAAATTTAGAAGGAATAATATTCTCTGTTTATTGCTTTTTGAATAATGAGGTCATTGGACCTATATATACATGAGCATACTGGCTATTTTAGGAAATATGGGTAGCTAATTCTAAGGAAACAAATCCCGGTGATTATGGGATTGATTCTAAATACATAAACCTAATATTAATAGCAAGATACAGCTGTGATAACATTACAGAAAGGATAAAATATAAAACTTCCTAAAATACACAATGAGCAGCATAGTTTTGACAGTTTCTTTGTACACTTCCCGCTCATTTGTTTATTATAACTTTTTAACATATCTTTTAATCTTGTATTCTAACTATATGATTGGTGTTGCAGTGCCACGACTTTTTACACCTGATATAGCTACTTTCTATGAGACATACTATACAAATAATGGGGTAAAAATCATTAAAGGAACTGTTGCTGCTGGTTTCACTGCTAATTCTAATGGAGAGGTATGGTTGCATGTGATCTCTGACCACTATATTTATTGGATGACAATTTAAAGTTGTTAATCAAACTTAGCATGATTTCCATCCACAATTCAGGTAAAAGAAGTCAAATTGAAAGATGGCAGGGTTATGGAAGCTGATATTGTTGTTGTTGGCGTTGGAGCAAGGCCTCTAACAAACTTATTCAAAGGGCAGGTTGAAGAGGATAAGGGTGGAATCAAGGTTGGAGACATCACATCCAGAGGCTTCTTAGTCTATAAAATATTATCCTACAAAGTAATAATGAACATTGTCGACAATAAACATGATTGACATTTGTATTGGCTGCAGACTGATTCCTTCTTCAAAACAAGCATTCCTGATGTATATGCTGTCGGTGATGTTGCTACCTTCCCTATGAAAATGTATGGTGAGTTGAGAAGAGTTGAACACGTCGATCATGCTCGCAAGTCAGCTGAGCAGGCTGCAAAGGTTAGAAGCTTTGTTAAATATCTCAATTTCTTAAATTATGCACAAAACTTGAATATGTCATTATGGTAGCACCCATTTTTCTAAATCATGAAGTGGTACTTAGTAGGTTTTATCATTTATGCTCAGTTTTTGTTTTGTGGTCATCATAATGGAAGCCTCTTGTCAAGTTTCATGCTTGCTGATGCTGTTTCTCATTTTGTAATAATGTGTTTGTTTGATGTAGGCTATCAAGGCAAAAGAGAATGGAAAAACAACAGAGGAGTATGACTACCTTCCATACTTCTATTCTCGTGCATTTGATCTGTCTTGGCAATTCTATGGTGACAATGTCGGTGAGACTGTGCTATTCGGAGACAACAATCCACAATCACCAAAGCCTAAGTTTGGGACATACTGGATTAAAGACGGGAAAGTTGTTGGGGCATTTTTGGAGGGTGGAACTCCAGAGGAGAACAAGGCTATTGCCAAAGTTGCTAGGGTCCAGCCTCCGGTACAAAAGGATCAACTTGCAAAGGAGGGAGTTTCCTTTGCCACTAAGGTATGATGGTCATTTTAGGAAGAAATATATATATATTTTTAATTTCTCATGGGTATCCTCCATTGGAGGCAATTCCGTTCGAGGCACAAATGTTAGGAAGAAATAATATATATGCTTGTTCTTGGCATAGATTTTGTTGTGTTGGGATTCACTTTACTATGTTATGCTAGGAATAAACAATTTTTGTTTTCTAATTTGACATCCAATTGCAACTTGCAAGGGATATGCTTTACTGTGTGTCTACTCCCGTCTCTCTTGAGCATTTTTCCATGCTTAGTATCATTAGGCAACTATTACCTCTGTTTATCGACTTTATTTCCCTGAGCATTTACATTGTAAGGAAGATAAATAAGAACTTTTTTTTTTTTTTGGTCACGGATAAATATGATTTAGTGTGTGTTTGGGTGCACATTTTTTTCTCAAAACTTTTATCCATTAATAATTGAAGACAATACCCTATTTGCAAGAAGAACGCCGATATAAAACATAAGCAAAGTTTAATATTATAATCAACATACACTATATAGTTCTATGTAATTAAGCATAAAAAATGGACGATTTTGTATCGCATTATAAATATATACATGACAACAAAAGTAAGCTCGTCAAATTTCTAATCTTGGTTTTGAAGCAACTTTAGAACTAACTATTTAGAGAAAGGAATCAACACCTAACACAAGTTATCGAATCATTGGACATGTTGGCACGCCGCTTCGTGATCATGAGGGAATCCAAGCCAACTATCTGATACACATCTACTCACCAGCAGCCTACTTCGTGATATTAGCGCACAAGCAATCTTAGAATATAACTAAATGCTAAGGTCAGAGGCCTTCTACGTCAGTGTGTGGTCACCAACCAATCGAAACAAAGTCTCAACATACAACAACTGTTAGCAGAGACAGGCAATCTATCCCTTGACACAACTTCAATCCATTGGTTCAACTGGTGGACGAACAACTGCTAGAATTATAAATGTGTGAACTAACCTTACGCTTATTCTCATGATCCAAACACCGTGGCATCACAGAAACTAGATACCGAGATGTCAAACGAATCGTCATGCAACGGGGAAAAGAGAAAAAAAAGAAAAAAAGAAAAGCTATACATAAAAGGAAGTTTGCTCTAGAAACTAGTTGGAGGGATGAGCCGTCGCCATGAATTGGCTCTCCCTTTGAAGAAAAGTTCAAGACCAAAATTTACGGAGGTGGATGAGGAAAAAAGGCTATCACGATGGGTACGGAAGAAGAGAAAGCGAAGTAGGGAACAGTGGGAGTTGGTCCAACGGCTAGAAGAGGGTGGAGAAAGCTGGTGGCAACGACACTAGTGTGTGACTGGTTGCACTCCTTTTTTTTTTGGTCGCGACTGGTTGCACATGTGAACCACTCAAACAAACGAGGAACTTTAATCTAAAAAATCAAAACTCAAAAGATCATAATTCTTTTTAAATTAGTCTAAAAAATTAAAAAAATTAACTAATTAGAAATAAATTTTAACCTTGCAAAAATTAAATTAATATCACAAATCTTTCAAAAATTAAATTGATATTCAACAAATCTATTAAAGACCAAATTAATATCGCACAACTCTTTCAAGAAATAATGAGATTTTACTCAAAAGAAAATTTGCAGCTTCTTATCTTCGCTCTGCGGCATATATACACTCTATATACATGCCGGGCGATATATACTCTCTGAAAAGGAGACTGAGTGGACAGGGGGCAGGGAAGTTAAGTTACAGAAATGGTAGTCGTGGACGGGTGCTGCAGTACTGCCCATTTTCGGTAATCCTGATTGTGATCCCAAATTTTTCGACCAACATGTGCCCACGTTTATCAACAGATGCAAAAACTGTATAATCGTACTGCTCGCAGACCTGGTTAGCATCTAAACACACCAGTCTAGCGTCTCCCATCTCCTTCCTCTTGCGGAAGTCTTCATGTACTTATTATCTCTCGTATTGCGAGAAACAGGTTCTTGTTTTATTGTTTTCTCATATTAAAACGAGAATAATCATTTTATTTCAAGACATTGCAGACAATACATTCTCATTCTTACTACCATTTCCATACAATTTCAACAAACCGAAAAACAGTCATTGTAGCAAGCCCACAACAAACGTATATTTAAAGGTTGTTCACAACGTCATCTTACATTAATAACACAGGCATCAACTCACCAATCGCCATTCGCTTTTTCTCTATATCTTGATAATCATGTATCAATCATCTCTATAATTGTACGCATATATCAATTCTAATATTTAATATATGTAGACAAACTACTTTAATAAGTCATGAGTAAATCTTCTACAAAATGAATTTCCATTTTCTTAATCTTTAAACAATCCAACAAATTTGCTTCGATCTATGGCATCAAATCCTCATGAAATAATACCAACGTAGTCGTGACTCGTGACGGCTCTCCTAAAATTTGGCAAGACATACAAGAACTAAAACACACACAAACACACACGTCGACAGATGCATCAAAGCTAAATCGAATTGGAACAAACATTCAAATTTCAACGAACACAAGAAAACTTAATTCTAGGTTGGCTCGAATATTTGAACATTAACATTCTTTTAAAAGTGCATTTTGGTACATGGATTTTTTTTGGATGGCGAGAAGTTCAGAGAATGGGAAAATTGTTTCATTCTAAAATTAGGACAACCCATAATACACTAACAGAACTCAATCATTGTTAATCTTACCAATCTAGTCCGGATTATTTTTTGAAACGCGATATTTGAGATTTGTCTACTGTTAACCAATTCTCAAGTAATCCTATATTACAACACACCCAAAAAATGCATCACGATCGCTAATTTTAATTAATCTCTCGCCAATTTTTGTTACTTAGTATAAGTCCACAGGCCAAAAGTAAATCCAGAAATAAGCTCATATGTCGTTTACAAAATTGAAACTGCATAACATCAATAAAGTAGGTAAAAATATTAAACCGAATTCTTCCAACCACATAGATCACTGTCACCAACACTACAATTAACCAAAAATAATGACCAAACTAATGACCTCTAAATTGATAATATATTCTGGAACAAAAGTTGAACAACCTACCAGATTAATCGAAGAGACTGAAACCCATATCCTGCATCACAAACCAACACAAAACGAAACAATCAGATTATTTTCAAAAAAATAATAATAATAAGTAGCAATAATAATAATAATAATAACTTACATCGTCTGATTCCTCCTTCTCTTCGACCTTCTCCTCTTTCTTAGCCTCGGCAGCTGCCGGAGCTGCAGCGCCACCACCTCCACCAGGAGCAGCGGCCACCGCGACGGCGGCGCCACCAGCAGCAGGCACCGATGCAAGCTTTTCCCTACCGGCGGCAATAACCTCTACTATGTCTTTGCCGTTCACTTCTGACAAGAGGAGCTCAATCTTGTCATCATCCGCTTCAGCTCCAACTGAACATTCAAAATTTCACAAACTTCTCCGTCAAAATCATCGTAAGATCAAGATTTGCCATAAACCAATTAAAATCAAAAGCAAATAATAGAAAAATTCGGATTATTGAAAAGGAATGGTACCAGAGCCGAGGATATCCTTGATGTCATCGGCGGAGGGGGCGGTGTTGCCACCAAGGACGGCGAGCAAGTAGGCGGCGATGACCTTCATTTTCTTCCACAAAACTATGTATCACGAATCACAGTGTGAACTGGTAAGTGAGCGAGCAAAAGTGAAGGCTTTTTTGGTTCTGCAATTTTATAAATAGGGATAGGGTTCGTTACGGCACAAGTGACTCTAGGGTTTTATTACCCGTACCCGTACCATTGGGCCTCTCGGATCCACCGTTGTTGAGCCATAAACACACGCTGGCCCTGATTAGCCCATTATGGGGCTTCCCCACTAAATGAATGTCAGCCCAGTAACCGCAATTTGTTGAAACAAAATGGATCAACTCAATGTTCTGCAAGACCTAAACAAACCCTCAATTTACGACAAAGCGAAAATGGATCAACTCAATGGAATTCTTGATCCCCCCCAACAAAAAACCTCAATGCAATTGACTTTTTGTCCTTTTTCAATGGGTACACAGCCAATTGACTCTTTGTAATGGTCGTTTAATGATGTGTCATATGTAATTGTTATTACAAGCAGATTTATGACAATTTTTTTTGGTTCAGAGCCAACGGGAAATGGGGAAGGGGATGGGCAAATATAAATAAAACCTTTAATCCAATACCAACAACCCCATTATCACTTGGATCAAGAAAAGTGTCATTAAACTATAATTAGGGTTAGAAATGAGTCAAGTCAGTTTGTAAACTATTTCTAACCCTATTTATTAGTAGCTCAATAGACTAGATTCGTGAACTCAAAAGTCAAGTTTAAGTTAGAGATTTGAGCTAGTTTATTAAATGAGTCAAATTTAAGCTTTACTATATTTGACTCATATATATATATATATATATATATATATATATATATATATATATATATATATATGTGTGTGTGTGTGTGTATTTATATATATAAAATTATATTTTGTTATTATTGTTGTTACTGTTGTTAAGACTATATTCTTATCATTAAATACTCTATAATTTATTAAGCCAAAAGGCTTAATTTATACCTAAATTCAGTTATATTATTAAATTTGAGCTAATTCTAGTTCGATGAACTTCTATTGAGTTCAGCTCAAGTCTAGAAATTAGACGTATTTTGAACTTGAGTTTGGCCTAGTATTAATGAGTTGAGCCTAAGTTATGCCAAACTCGGACTCGGTTCGACTCACTCTCTGCCCTAACTACAATTCATTAACAATTTATGATGTGTTTTAACTTTGAAACGTGATTACTTGGGATCTTTTATTTTATTTTATTTTTCATTTTACATAGTAAAGATGACATTTTGTATTTGAAACTAATTTTGTAATTTACTTATGTTAATTGCCGATAGAGTAAGAGTAAAAAGACATCTCCGTTGGTAATGACTAAAGAAAATTTCATGTTCAAATTTGGGTATGTGTCAATCCATCTTAACGTTGAATAGTATCACCTAAATCAAATGTCGTCATATAAAAAATAAACATTATAAAACTATTAAGAATGGATTAGTGGTAAAGTACTTGAATAGTATGTAAGAAGTCTTGGGTTTAAACCTCAATGCCACTAATATTAAAAAGTAATAAACATTATAAAATTAATCATAATCAATACTATTTATTTGATGTTACATCATTTGTAGGTTATGGAAATAATATGGATAGATAATAAACTAAAAAGGGAAAAAAAAGTGAAATTCTCTCAAGTTTTTGTAATATTTATAAATTACAAATTTTATTTTGGTACACGAAGTGAACTTGTTCAGTGTTCACAATAATGTTAGATTTTATTTCCATCGAGAAGAAACAATTATCAGAAGGAAAAGGTATTTGCAACGCATGTTAGTATTGTGTTTATTGACAATGTTTCTTTTCCTTTATAAATGTTTTTTTTTTTTTCTTTTGATATATACGCATAAGCTCACCCCAAAGTAAGGGAGCATGACAGAAGTTTGCAAATACAAAAACCAGTATCACAAAAGAAAAAAACCAGCACACCAGTCAATAATTCAGACACAAAAAAACAAACAGGAACACAAGACAACAAGCCCAAACGAAAGAGAAAACAACAACACAAGCCTATATACTGAAATGCACCAAACCAGGAAGGAATAACGGACAAAAAACCGCAAAAAGCAAGAGCAAAAGATAATAAAAACTGCAGCTAAACCAATCGCAGTTTATTGACGGTAAGCAACGTTGTTTTTCTTTTACACTAAAAATAAAATAATAAGAGATTAATTGGAGTATACTGAGAGTGTAAACTCAATTTATACTGTCAACCAATTATAATTTGACACATTATCAGTTTAAAATTAATCTTAATTTCTATGACTCTGCATTAACTACGGTGAGTGCACCATTTTCTCGAACTCTTTGTTTACGGTTATTGTTTCTCTCATCCCCGCTGAAACTAGCCTTTTCTCCTCTTTCACTTTCACCCCTTCGCTATGAGCTCCATGTTATCCTCTGCTTTCACCCCTCTCAGTTGCATATCTTCACGCTTTCCACTTCTGAGAGGGCAGAGGATCTCATAGCAAAGAGGTGAAAAGTGAAAGAGGAGAAAAGGCTAGTTTCAACGGGGATGAGAGAAACACTAGCCGTAAACAAAGAGTCCGAGAAAATAGTGCACTCACTGTAGTTAATGCAGAGTCATGGAAATTAAGATTAATTTTAAGCTAATGATGTGTCAAATTATAATTGGCTGATAGCGTAAACTAAGTTTACACTGTTAGTGTATTCCAATTAATCTCAAATAATAAAATGATTTTTTTTGAAATACATATAACGAATATTAGTAAAGAGATTTAAAAAAACTCAATTTATTGTTTACATATATATCAACAGCCTAAAAAGTTAAAAAAAAAGACCAACTAAAAACATATAAAAAAATCACTGCACACCCATTACAATATAATTGAAATTTAGTAATATTTAAAAAATATTATTAATTTATAAAAGCCTTATGACAACTCTTTAATAACATACTCTAAATACATGAATTTCCTTCGGTACCCTTATTTTTTATAAGGGTATCAGTACCATTTTATATTTAATAGCTATAATTTAATTATAAATTTTAAAAATTATAAACATAATTAAAAAATAATTATAAAAATAAATAATTTGAGTTGGTGGAGTAGTGGGTAATTCTTACCCATAAATAATTTAAAAGTACTAGTATATGTAAATTTTATAAGGATACAAGAGAAAAAGTTCTAAATACAGTACTAGTAATAATGTTATTAAGAAATTTTGACAATACTTTTTTATATTTTAACAATTTTTTTAAAATGTTATATTTAGGCTATGTAGTTTTGTAAACCATCTCACTCAGAGCAAAAGGTCTTAAATTTAACAGAAAGAGAGCATAATAATATGATATTTCTTAAATTTTTATTGTGTCAAAATGCTTTAAGTTTAATATGAGTGTATTTAAAAGATGGAAATGACAATAGTATATCAAATATATGGAAAGTTTGTTTGACATTTGACATGCAGTTTATCATTTATCGTGATTAATGGTATTATAATTAAAGATAATTAGAGATATCTATACTAGTCTATATCTATACTAGTAATATTTTTAGGTTGATTTCAAGAAAACTCTTTGCCTTGTGTCATTCAATGGGAGATTTTTTTCCCTCCAAAAAATTGTACCTTTCCTCTTTTGGAAATTCTTCATTTAATTTTAATTTAAAATGCTCACTAATTTCAGTTAAAAGAATATAGTTAGATACAGCTACCACATTAAATAATGTACACCCATCCTCAGTTAAAAGAGGGTACTACCATGCATGCCTCTATCAAAAAAACATTGATGTACAAATTCAAGTCTCTTTTAATCGAAGGATAGATTTATATTATTGCTTATTTCGGAACTCAAAATCACACAATTACTTTGTGTTACTTTTTTTATATATCTTTATAGAATTTTACTCTAATTACATATATTAATTTTAATATATAATTTTTAATCATATAAATAAACTTTTACTAATATTAAAAAATTAAAAATGGAAATTGACAGGTACGAGATATGCATGCAGTTTTTTTTTTTTTTGCTATTGATGTATACTTACATAATTTTATCATCTCTGTTAATTTGTATTTTTGTAATTTATAAAACAAAAACATATTTATTGCTTTAGTAATAATTCTTAATTAATATTATAAAGCAAATCGCCAAGCAGGTTATATAGAATGAATTGAGAATTGATATTATTACAAAATAAAATACACTTTTCACAATGAATTGTTATACAGAATGATTTTATAAAACTTTTTTTAGAATCAAGAATTAACATACATTTTGGTATGTCAAAAAATTGGAATTTAATAGATTGTCCTCTTTCATCCTTAAAGTTAAATGTGTTATAAAAAGTTACTGCTTCTATTAGATAATTTAGATCTTTATTGTATGTATTATTAAAACATGGTATTTGAATCAATTCTAAGTCAAATAGAACACAATATTTAGCATATAAAAATTAATGAAAAGACTAAATTTTTATAACATAGTTTAATTTTAGGGATTTAAGTGTTAGTAATTTTTTCTGGAAGGACTAATATATTAAATTCTAACTTTTTTAAGGACAAAGAGTATATTTACTCTAAAATTAATTTGTTAGGAGGTAGAATAAACATGAGAGAGTGAGAAACGAAGTAACCTTTTTACCTTTTTTTTTATTCTTACTTTAAAGTTAGAAGTTGATATTCTTATAAATCGAATTAAACTTTTCCTTGGAAATTACTTTTCTTTAATCAAACTATCTTTGAAAAAAATTATATTATTTATAAATTAAGATGAATTTTGAAACTGTGCCTTTTTAAATTAAAAAATTGAACAAATAATAATTATCCAGTAAAATAAAGTCAAGAATATAAATTATAAAATACAGAATATAATTTAAAAGAGTAACTAAAATGTTGAAAGTTGATATCCTAAAACCATTTACATTTTCAATAATAAATTGTTATATGAAATAATTTTATGGACTTTTTTTTACAAGGCTGAAGAAGTGAGGGAGAGCCACATCCAAAAAAAAAAAAGAAGGGAGAGAGAAATTAAATATTTTTTTAATTGTTTGGTTCTTACTTAAAAATTAAAAGTACATATCCTTATAAAATAAATTATGTGTATACTTTTAATAATGAGTTACTATATATATATATATATATATATATATATATATATATATATATATATATATATATATATATATATATATATATATATATATTCTTTAAAATTACTATACTAAAGGCTATAGAAAAGGAAGGTAGATAAAAATGCAATGAATTTTATTCTAGAATTGTTCAATCCTCTCTTAGAAATTGGAAATAGATATCATTGTAAAACGGATTAAACTTTTAATGATGAGTTGTTGCAAAGAATATTTCTATGGAATTTTCTTTTTAAAATCACTTTATTAGAGAAAGAGAGAGAGGAAAATGATTTTTTTTTTTTAGTTTTACAATTTGGGTCTCCATAGGGATGGAGACTCCACCCCCACCCCAGTTGGATCCGCATATATATATATATCAAGATTATTGTTGTTCTTGAAATTATATCTAAATGCCCTCTTATAATCACTCTTAAAATTATTAGATTTTTATCAAGTATTTTTATTGTTAATTTTGATTGTATCGTGTAAGTAGTGTTGTAGTGAATTATGAAAATGTTTTATTTAAATTTAAGATTTTTTTGTAAATTTTTTTCTCCTTTTTTGGATTTTTTTTAAAATTTTTTTGCATAAACATCTAGACATATGTGGGAATTCAAATCTCCACGGAGAATAGAAAATAAGGGTCCGTGACAAGAATAGAAGCTAGAGCCATCAAAATGGGTCGCAATCCGCGAGTCAACCTGGCTCGATCTACAAAAATGGTGGGCTAAGCTATTAAATTTTAGGCTCATATAAAACTGGGTCAAGATGGCCTGGCTCGTTTAACTTGTGGGTTAACTAAGTTTGGGCCGGGTTGAGGGCGGGTTGGCTCATTTTCTCATAGTTAAAAAAAAAAGAAAAAAAGAAACAGCCCATGCACACACTCGGGACTCAATAGTCCATGGTTTATCACTTATTCACTTTGTCAAAAACAAAAATTTGTCACTCAATCTCTCTCTCACAGTGTCTCTTTGTCAGTCTCAACCCTTCCCTTTTGCTTTCCTTTCACAACCCTAACCCATCAATCCATCATCCCTTTCGGCTTTCGCTCAGCCCTTTGAGTTGCCGACTTGCTGCTAGCTGCTGAGTCTCCTCCCTCTTCCCCTTAGTAGAGCCACCGCCGTCGCACCTTGTCTTCCCCATCCTAGCGTCACACCTCGCACATCCAGCCCCACCATCAGTTCGCCACCGATCGTGAGCTAGGTGCCCAGGTCCAACCATCCAGGTCCTCGCAATGCTGCCGTCCAACCCCTCACCGGTTGTGGTGGGTTTTTACTTTTTAGGGGTTTATTTTCTCATTAATTTCTACTTGTTACTCTCTTTAATCAAAGTTGAGTATTTGGTTTTATGATCTAATTATTTTGATTTTTAATTTTTTTTCTTTTTCTCACAGGATTGTATAATTTCAATTTGAAGCCTCAACTCAAGCAGTGTATACTCTTTCCAAACTCCATTAGTTTTGTTTTCTGGATTTGAAGTCTCTAATTTTTTTTCTAAATCTGAAGCTTGGTACTTTCTAAATATATGGATGATTTAACTCTGATCTGTGACTGGTTTTGCCATTGTGTTGTTGTGTCATGTGCCTGTATTATATACCTTAATAGTGTAATAATGTTGTGCTTGTGTTATGTGTAAAAATTTTGCAACATGGAATCTGAGATTGTGCATCAAAGCATAAATTGTGTTAATAATGAACTAAAAATTCTAGATGACGTGCCAAAGACTGTAGAAAGTAGTGCTATTGAGACTAATAGGGCTAGTAAAAAAGTTAAAACATGTACTTCTGATATTTGGAAATATTTTACTAAAATTTGTCTAAAAGATGGCAAAGAAAAGACTAAATGCAAATTTTCAAATAGGGACTGGGGTAGGGACAATATCCCCATTTCTATAAATATTCATTACCATCTCTAATTTAAACATTTAAAATATTCTTTGAATTTGATTTACTATTTATTTTCTTTCATAATAATTTTTTTGTGATGTGCATATTGATGTATATTATTAAATTTGATAAGTAATAATGAAATATAATTTTACAATTTATTTTCATTCTTTCATACATAAATTTTTAATAGTTACATTTTGATAACTGAATTAAATTATTATTAATAGAACTTATAATTCAAAATCATTTTTTTAACCTGCGCATTGCACGGGGTAAAACACTAGTTTATTTAAAAATGTTTATAATTATAAGAATTTAATTAAAAAATATAAAGACTGAATTAATGTATAATAAACTTAATTTAACTTTTTTTTTTGGCACTATCAATAAGTACACATCCCTTCCGTGGTGAATGCTATAGTGCCTCTCAAAATGTGTATCTTTGCTGCCTTTATGTTGTGGATGGTAAGGGATAATGACACCTGTAAGGGGGACTTGTGCACCTACCCCTTACTTAGTAGTGCACTCCAACAACTCCCTTACTCTCTTTAGTCTCCCACCTCAAAGCTCCGTTGTTTGTTGCAATTGCATCCCATGAAACTCAATTCAATTCCTTGCCATCTTCGTTAATTTCTGCACTTGCTTACTCATCAAAAAAAAAAAAAAGATCTCGTCTTTTTACTCAAGTGGGTTTTCGTTTTCTCTATCCTCAAGTTGAACATTGCGGCCATCTTTGATCAATGATCAATGAAAACCAGAGCTTTTTCTGGATTTTGAAAGCACGGGTAATCGAAACTGATGGTAAGTTGTTCAGTGCATGCACAAACTGACAAACACATGGGAAAAAAATTATTTTTTTTTATGACCAGTTTTGAGAAAATATCAAAATTGATGATACTTTGTGAAAAACAAAATCCACTGCTAGAAAAATAAAAAAAAAAGACAACAATAAGTCAAATAACCACAAATAAAACGGAGTGGAAGCTAAGCAGAACCATCTAAAGATTAGAAGAGAGGGACACCAGCTGAGAGGTTGGGGCACATGTGAACATGGAGAAAGAGGGAGGGATCAGTTGCGGTGGTCATGGAGCAGGTGCGGCGGCATCGACTCCGGCGGCTAAACAATGGCGACGGGCCCGATGGTGGCAGATCCACGGTTCTTCTGCGGCGGTGGTGGTGGGGCTCGTGGTTGAAGGTGGCTTGGTGGAGCTTCTGGC
This sequence comes from Pterocarpus santalinus, assembly GCA_031439595.1. Lineage (NCBI taxonomy): Eukaryota > Viridiplantae > Streptophyta > Magnoliopsida > Fabales > Fabaceae > Pterocarpus > Pterocarpus santalinus. The sequence continues at coordinate 71,193,674 of CM062532.1, forward strand.
GATGCAGTGGTAATCACGACTTTTAATTACCATCATGCCATCTCTCTACTGTGCACCCATATTTAGCCACGCGTCCGTGCTCCATTTGCTAAAGTTCAAAAGGGGCACCTAATGTAGGCTTTTAGACAGGCAACGGAGAATCCGCCTCCTTTTGTATTTTATTATTATGTGCAAGTAACATTTTTCTTTATTTGTCCATCCATGCTTTGCTGGCCACAAAGGAATTATCCGAGGGATTTTATTTTTTATATAATATTTGAGTTTATAATGTATTAAAATATGAGAATGGAGAGAATTTTACTTAAATATAGTGAATTTAAATTCGAAAATTTCTAAATTTAGCAAAGCTGAATTCAAAATTTTCAAATTTATATTGATATTATATCCATATAAAATTCTCCTAATTTTTATATTCTGATATATTATAAACTCATATACCATATTAAAAAAAAAAAAAAGCACCCATTATGCGAAGGTGTTTTTTTTGGGGGGGGGGGGGGGGGAGGGGGAGTACTATAAAAAGGCTACTACACTATTATTCTCAATAATGGACAAGTTAAACACTAACAGAGAGGGTAGGACCCAATGACACGGTTTTACTATAAATATATTTTTTAAAATTTACAAGCTACAGTTTATAATTAAAATGACGCAGGCTTTCCATAATGGAAGCGGAATGCGCGCTTCTTCTTAGTTTGTTTTATTTTTTTTATTCTAATAAAATATTTTAACTTGTTACATCTTTGCCGTTGAAATTTTGAATAGCCAAGATGGCGTTACTGTACTCTCTAAAGTAAAAGCTAACTTCAGCTGATCCGGTTCCTTCCATAAGAATGGTTTGAAAATTTAACTACGAGACAACCAAACTAAGGGGTGTGTTACGTTATTCCCATTTAATTTTGGGAGTAGCTTAGTCCCTTTAAAAATATCCTAAGCTAATATTGCTAAAGGGATGTCATATGTTTTTTCTTTATAATATTTCTCCAATCCTCATCTATGTTCCCTTCCCTCTCTTATATTACATTTACCATAAGCTCTTCCTTTCCTTTTCTTGCTCTGCCATGTAGCCACACGAGTCGCTTTTTGCCACCGACAATCATGTCACCACCCATCCTTGCCTCGCTAAAGCTCCACCAAGTGCAGTGCCGCACCTCTATAGCCTTGTTGCCGTAAACTCTTCCTTCCAACCACCACATCATCCCCGCTCAAGGCACCACAACTATCTCTTACCCTTGAAGGTTCGCCCCCCCGCTGCCAAAACAACCTCCGCACACTACCGTGCCCCCTGCTGTTCTCCGGTCGCAACTCCATGGCCACCATCCAATGGTCTTAGCCAAGCCCCTCTCCCTTTCTATGTTTCAATCCAAATCCCTAATTGATTTTAAAAGAGAGGAAACTGAATATGTTCAATTCATTTTATGGCACAAGTTGTCTTCCCAAGCAGAAACAATGTAACCCTAGCAACGGTGGCTTGCACGAACGTCATATGCACTCCAGTCGCCAAGCAGATCTGCTATGGGTCAAGGAGTTACATAAGAAAGAGGATGGATACAAGGTTGATGGCATCGAAAAAAAAATGGGTCCAGCTAGCAAGTCGAAGCGGGGAAGTCTATCTCTGCAAATAGAAGACCAAGGCACCACCTTTGCAATTAGTTTGTTAGGTTATTTTATATTTTTTAACAAGGGACTGAGTAACTCCAATACTTGTGAGGACTAAGTTAACGCTCATCCCAAACTAAAGGACGAGAATAACTTTTACGCGTTAAAGGAGACAAGACCACAGAATTGATTGTACGTCTACAACATGCACATCTCACGCAATTCTTTGCAATAATGATTACTGGTATGTGAAGAAGATAAGTTGTAATATTTTTCCATTTTGATGATAATTTATAGATTATCATATTCTATGATGAAAAAATTTTATTTGTTGCCATTTAGATCACAATTTCATATCCAAAATTGTGTTTCAATGTAATTCAACCATAATTATTTTAAGGAGATTCTATCAGGGCTCTTATATTTTGTAAGAATATTGATACTTTTTAATATTTGATAATTCATATTTAATCATGAATTCCTAATTTATTTATTTTTTATAGTTTTTCATATGTAACTTCATATTGACAATTATTGATACCTTTGTAAAAAATAAAATAATAGAACTCTCATATTTTAAACATAGTATTTATAATTGAAATTACATTTCTACAATGTAACTAGAGTTTAAATATATAAAATATAATCTGTTTTTTTCGTAATTATTAATTTTCATAGTCTATTAAATTTAGAGTAATTTTGTTTGAGTTGGTTCAATCCACCATAATGATAAGATTCTTTCAATATTAATTTTTATGTCCATAAGACTCAAATTCAATGTATTGTTTACGAAAAATAAGTGTCAAATATTACTTAAATTAATGAAATGAAAATAACAATTTTTGATCTAAACTATCAATATTAAAGGTTCCTTGGACCTTAATTAATCATTCAATCTCACTTGAGCAAAATTGGGCCATTATCATAGGGATAAACCTAAGTATCCTATATATATATGCATGATAGCAAGTTAATTTAAAGGCAAGAAATTGTGGAAGAGGCTTGAGTACAATAGTGTTCAGTGAAAGTGCAGCCTTGTAATCTTATGTACCGAGGCACTTAAATATAGATGGTTCTTTTAATTGAAATTCAAATCATGATTTACTTTATTATAGTGGACTAACCTTTCTTATTGTTAGACCAAATTTTAGTTGATATTTGTTTATCAATTCTATTTAGGTGGTGTTTAATATGGGGTAATCCATCTGAATTACTGATAATATTTAATTAAATTACTTGGGCCCATAATATTATCCTATTTAGCTAGATAATATTATTGGCAATCTAAATTTTCAAAGTAACGTGGATTATCACTAATATGGTAATATGAATTCCCCCTTGAAAGGGGATAATATGGATTATCATCAATATGACAATCCTTCCATTATTATTATTACTGTTAATATTATCATAATTAATTATATTAATAATTCATTATCATTAAATAATATAAATTAAAATAATATTAATTATTTTTAAATAATAATTAATATTCATAATTATTATTATTTAATAATAATTATTATTAATTATTAATATTATTATAACTAATAATAATAATCTTTTTATTTTTATTATTTTATTAGTTTAATATATATATTACCTAGTAATCTTTTTTATATATCAAATAAGATAATATAAATTACCATTTAGATTACCTATACATACCAAATACTGCATTTAATATTACCAGTAATTTAAAAAGTGGCAATTTTTCTAAGTAGTAATATATATTACTTGCAATCTTAATAGGTAATATACCAAACATTATCTAAGGTAGCAGTGAAGTGAAAATATTTTTTTATTTTTTCTTTTTGTCGTTTACGTTTTTCCCATTTCCTCAACGTAATTAATTTTGTATAATCACTGCAAAACATAATTACTTCAACAATTAATTTGTGTGGATAACTAAAAACAATTTTTTTGATCAAATCGTACAAATCTTGTCTTTTTCTATTAAATAATTATATGTTGCTTTGTTATAGAGGCAATTTGTTATTGATGCTTTCGTTCAGTTTAATAGCAATAGTTAATATTAAATATGTCCATTTTGCTATAAATATAAATATAAAAGATTTGCTTTTATCTCTGTAAACTTTCTTTCTAACCTTTTCACTACAAAATGCCGAAAACCGAATAGTAGTTTGTATTTGTTTACATAAGGAAATAAAGGACAGTCATGGGGAACGGTGATAATTAATGAGGCCGGAACATAGCAATTGTAGAGTATATTTTAAGTTTCAACTACGGTGGAACGCGTTTTCCACTTCCACTTTGATTTTATTTTTTTAAGTGTTGACGCATCCAGTTTTGAAATTTATTTAACAAAAATTTAATTATAATATACTATTAATATACTTTTTTATAAGGTTATTTAATTATATATAATAATATTATTAAAATATTTAATTATTATTATAATCACATAAAAAATTATTAAAAAATAAATATTAATGTTAATTTATATTGAATCAATTTATTATAAAAATAAAACATTTCTACTGCTAATTTTTTTGTTTAAATTTATCAATAAAACTTGAATTTAAAACTTTATGTAAAAAAAAAAATGTTAAATCACTTCAACTCAAGACTTTATAGTTGATAATCTATATATTGCGAAACTAGTTTTCAGAATTAAGTTCAATTCACACAAATGGAATTCATAATGGAGAGGACGAGAGGCTGAGAAGGAATCGAGAGGAAGAGAAAACAGATCAGAAAGCAAACACTGTATTGCGCAATAAAAGTTGGCTCTGTACAAAGTAAGTGATTACCCTCTATACATATTGAGTTATTGACCTACTGCCTGCAACTACAAGTTAACTAATTATGGTTAGTGACATAACTACAGTTAATCACAGAACTAACTCAACATAAGTATGTTCCCCAATACGCACTCTGCATATATATCTTGTTTATCAAATGTATCTCTAAATTGTACTTTGTTCTTTGTTGAGATTTTTAAAATTGATTGGATCTAACTCAACTCCAAAAGTTAGTTTATAGAGGGAGAGTTATCTAAATACTTATAAAGGCTATTTATATTATATCTTTAAACGATGGGAGACTTTATCAGAGATCCAATAATAGCACTATTCTTAAAAATTATTTTAAATTGTTTTACATATTTTTATTAGAAATTACAGAAACTAATGTAAAATATTTCCTAGGAAGTAACTATAGAGTTAGTTAACTATACCTTTATAACTGAAACTAATGTAAAATATTTCTTAGGTAGTAAACTATAGAGTTAGTTAACTATACCTTTATAACCTAATGAAAGGAAAAGGGGAGTGGCTATTGCCACTCCGATTTTAGTGGCTTTTATTTATTTTATTAAAAATATTTTTACTTAATCAAAATAACAAATTTAATATTAATTTATGTTATCACTTATAATTGATATAAAATCTATATTGTTTATTTAATTAATATTTATTTTCATTTTTTAAAAATATTTATTACTAATAACATTTTTTAATTTTTATATTAGCACTAAATATTACATGTACTTATCATTAACTTATTTAAATTTATGTATTAAATTATTTTTTTAAAATTTTTCTTAATACAATAGTTACATAAAACAATATAAGAGTGAATTTTTTGAAAACAAAATTAAGTAAAAAAGAATAACAACGAAGATATTTGCTAAATCTTAATTAATGTAAAACACCCATATCAATGTTTTACATGTTTTACCATTCATTGTTTATATAATTTTAAAAAATCTTGAAATAAATATATGATATTAGGAATTCTTATCCAAAAGTTGTTGGTCATAGTGGAAGTGAATTGTGACTTAAGACCAACTTTATCTATAATATGAGAGTTCAAGTTTTGGAGTTTCTAGTTTTAGAAAGACTTTACCCAACTACAAACCTCATCCCCAAATTGAATAGTCCTAGAAAAATATTAGAATAATTTGATGTATTGAATTAGTTATATATTTAATTGGCATATATTACCATTACTAATGAATTGAAAAGCACATATGTGGTTGTTAGTTCATAATTTTCAATTTTTATTTTTTATAATAGTTAATTTATTTGGAAGTATGTAAAGTATAATTTATCTAACAAAAAGTAAATAATTTAGCCTTTATGATGTTTGACTATTAGTGTAATGTATGACAGAGAAAAAAAAATTAAACTTTTTAATCTTCTTCTAATGTGACTAAGTAACTAATTTAATGTATTAAGTTATCTTAATTTATAGGAATAGAAATAAAGAAATAAACAATAATAAATTTTATTTGGTCAATAGTTATAAATCCTATTATCACATGTTTATTTAATAATTTTTTAATGGTTTTTAATTATATAAATACTATATGTTGAAAAATAGGTATGTATGTTGTATGTTATAATTTTTTTGTTAATATATATTATAATTTATTAGTGTGTCTCTATTGTTACTCATTTTTAGTTCCCATTTTTTATTTTCAAAAAAATAGCCATTGCTATATTATTTTGATAATTATTGTATCAAGAAAATTAAAAAAGAAAACAATTCAAGATTTTGATGTAAATAAGTATCTTAAACAAATTAATTATCTTGCAATATCCATTGACCATATATAAATTGAAAAATGAGATCAATATTAAAGATTTTTGAATAATTAAATTAATTTTTAATTAAAATAATAATAACAAATTAAGATGAAATTATGAATGATAATAAATAATTAATATTATAATATTATTTTGACTAAAATAGAAGAAGGAGGATATATTAAGAATATCAAATAAAAGTTATATCAAAATAGGAGTAATACTAAATATAGAGAAATGACAATAGTTATTTCCAAGCAAGAAAATATAATGTTATGACGTGGAGACCATACAAATTACTGAATATATGTAGAAGTATTCATTCGTCTATTTTGCTCGTCACTTCATTGTGTGATTTTTGTTCTATCTAATTGTGCAACTTGGTGCGGCATGACCACCCAATTCCAATGAGAAAAATTGGAAGAGGACGAGTTGTGTGTGTCATGGGTGTGATCGGCGTGGAATTTTGATACTGAGAAGAAGACTTGGACCGTGGAGAGGGAGAAGGCGAGGGGGCCACCATATTTTAAATTGTTTCGTTTACTTAGTTACTGGTCGTCGAATAAAGTCGTAATTGTTTTGTCTTCTCGAGGAATGCTTTTCTTGTACATGTATGTATGCTCGTCGGAGTTCAAGCACCTCTCTCCTCGATAAAAACTTTGGATAAGAGGAAGAAATTTCATTTTCACATAGTATCTCAACCTCTGTTTTTAGAGAAATACTATATATATAGGTTGTCCCGATATAATTTTTGATAATCATGTGATTTGATATAAAAATATTTAAAAAAAATTAAAAATAAATGAAATTAAATTTTTATCATGAATGATGCATTATGTCGATACTACACTCTTTTTTTGAGGGTTCAAATACCAACTCTCCTGTTTTTAACTGTAAAAATTAGAAAAAAAACATAAATCAATTTTTTTTCTTTTGAATAAGAAAAGATTTTTTTGTTCCCCCTTATAACGTTTTCACAATTGCGCGTCGTTCTACATACGCAATAGTAAAGCATTAGCTCCTTGATCTCATCTCCAACATATTTACTCTACCTATTTTCAAAGTCTCACATAGTTTTAAATTGCCTGGAAAAAAAAATGTAGTGTCAATTAATAAAATTAAGTTAATATTCTTGTAAAAAAAGGGTCTACAATAAAGATAATTTTTCGGCAAAAAGGAAAATAAAATTTGCTGAGTTAGAAAGAGAACGGCATGAAGTTATGAATATTGCTCCTAATCAATTGCTAATTTAATCTCTCATTGGAGGAGCTCCACTATAGGTGAACAAATTGTGAAGTGAAGCGTGTGTAGAAGAGTTAGTTACGAATTAATTAATGAGATTAATTTTGATGTGCTCTTAGTTTTTTTTTTTTACCATTATCTAATTATATATTTATTATATTTGTAGGATATTATATGACTTTTAAAGTAGTAGGTAATTGAACTAAATTTTTTTATTAATATATTAATATATAATTAAATATCTATATAAATTTTTTTATACTGATAATATATACAAATTAAATCTTTAATTAATTTTAAATAAATAACTATTCCGTATTTTGATATAATTCAGTTGGTAAAGTTGTGAGTCATCATGTGTCGAGACTGGGTTCAAAGTTCAAACCCCTGCAAATCTATGCCATTTTCCATCTCATTTCCTTTCAAGCTTCATGTGTGCTTCCCTCGTGCCCACTTTAGAGATGGATACTCCCTTAATCTGGAAAAGATTATCATTATTTAAATTTTTAATCACTTAGAAATTATTGCATATTTAAGTATAAAGATAATTAATTAAATACTCAATAAATATTTTTAATCAATAATACTTTAAATACAATTAATACAAGACATTGGCCGCTCGATCGTTAAATCAATCATTGTTTTTGAGATTTAAGATCTTTTTATATTAATATGTTGAAGAGATAAGTAGTAGTACAAGAATACACGGCCTCGAAAGGAGCACATCACACGTTGGCAATTTAGATTCATAATTAATAATGAAGAGATTAATTTTAATGCTATGTAAAATAGTTTTATATGGTTATTTAATTATATATCATTATATTTAAAATTTTTGAGATTGTGAGATTGAAAATTAAATATTTTTATTAATATGTCAATACATAATAAAATATTTATATAAAATAATTTTATATTGATAATATATCAAAATTAAAATCTAATAATAAATAAATATAAATTTAATTTTGATATATTGATAATATAAAAAATTTTTATACTATTATCTAATTATATATCTATATATTAACAAACATATTTGAACCTCATATTTACTATTTTAAAAATCATATATTTATAAATTGTACTATCAATATATCAAAATTAAATTCAATAAATATATATAGAATACTGTAGTGTAGTGATTAATATGATGCAGCTCCAATCCTTCTTTTCTCTCTTTTCTCTTAGATTTTTCCTTATGTGAGTATTATTGAGGGTGGTTGCCATTTTTCTTCTTTGATGACAGCTCCACTGTTTTCTTTTTCTTTTCATTATTAGCGTTTTATGTCTTTTATTTTATTTTTTTTATCTTTTTTTATGGGTATTTTTTGTTATCCTCTTTCTAATGTTTGTTCTCTCTTTATGAGTGCTTTGATTTCCCTCTTGTAGGTACTTTAATTTTCCTTGTGGGTATATCTATTGAACTTATAGATGACAAAGATCTTTAGATTTATTTTAAACAGAGTTATAATATATTCCTCAAATTATCATATTTTTTGTGTTGGTATCTGATATAAAAAATACTTAGATATCTATAATTTTTAATAATAAGTAGAGTCACAAATAGTTAATTAGTTTAAAATATTAAATATATTTATTTTTATTAAATTTAGATTTAATGTATCTTTTTAATCATATAAGTGCCGTTAAACTTATTTACGAATGAATTTTTCTTTTCCATTAAAAAAATGAAGTAATTAATCAATTGCACGTGCGAGGAGTCCGCACATTCATTTCGCACAGGTGATTACAGGACAGGTGGGTTTGCCTTTGTCCATTTATTATTATTATTATTATTATTATAGCTACCAAAAAAGCTATTACTATTATTATTATTATGAAATATTGTTACGCAGGCGAAATTTTATCCTAGATTTGTTGCTCGAATTGAATGACATGTTACCGAGATGGATACCCCGTGTTTTTAACTTACTCTTAATTTTCATATTTCTAATTCTAATTAAAATCTATCTCATGAGTTTGGTAATAATTTTTCCGGGGCCCGTTCAATCCCTGTAGCTTCACTGTATCATTATAAGTACATAGCAGTACTCTGCTCCCATCCTCACTAACACTCACATCCCAAAAGGAAACTGAAAAACATGCTACTGTGAGTTGCGGAACACAAACACTAGTGAGTGATTTTGCCTTGTAGAGTAGAATCAATGGAGGTTGAAACGCACGCCCTCTCCGCCTTTGATCTCCACCCAAACCCAAAGCCAAACACACCCTTCTCCTTAGAAATTCACTCTCAATTCTCCAATATTTCTGGCCCCACCAATGGCGGCGGTAACCAACACGCGCTCGGGCAGGCGAGTGCTGCCCTCAAGCTGCAGAAGGTCTACCGGGGTTACCGCACCCGCCGGAGGTTGGCGGATTCCGCCGTGGTCGCCGAGGAGCTATGGTCTGTGCCCCTGCATGCATAATAATATCACCTCACCACGCATCACTCACACTCTCTCTTTCTTCACTTTCTTTCTCTTTCATCCCTTTCCCCTAGTTATGTTATTGTGTATGAGAGTGGGACTGAGTTCATTAATTATTATTATTATTATTTGGAATTTGAAGGTGGCAAGCGATAGACTATGTAAGGCTAAACCACAGCACTATTTCGTTCTTCAATTTGCCTGAGAGTGCGGCATCGCGGTGGACTCGGGTTACACTCAACGCTTCCAAGGTTTCATGTTATTACTATTAACTACTTTTTTGTAGCTTTTTATTATATCCTCGTATAGTTCCGGTACAAGTTACAAAAACAACTGGCTCTCAAGGACGACATATCTATGGATGCTACGGTCTAATGTCCTTTAGCTTCAATTATTGCTTTTTGTCGGCCTGATCAAGTGGTGGTTGGTTTTATGTGTGATTTTTTTTAAGCCAAATTGGATTGTTTGCTGTTTGGGCAGGTGGGTAAGGGTTTGTCCAAAGACGCCAAAGCACAGAAACTGGCTTTCCAGCATTGGATTGAAGCTGTGAGTATACTCTCCACTCCTGTCCTCGACCCTTTCACCCCTTTTTTTTTTAATTATTATTATTTTTTAATATTTTGCTATGCTTGACCAACCCTTCTTACATTTGTGGATTTTGGCACTTATAACTTCAAACTGTAGATTGATCCACGCCACCGCTATGGGCATAACTTACAATACTACTATCAACAATGGTGTAAAACGGACGCTGGTCAGCCATTCTTTTATTGGTACGGTTTTTATTTTGCTTGAATGAAAGAAAGCCCATCACTCCTGTTAACCCTGGGTTAAAATTGAACCGGGTTGGTGGTGAATTAAGTTGTCAAATGAAGCAGTCATCCTAGAATAATCGTTTTCTGTTCTCTAATGGGCATGCTTTGTTGTGCACAAAGTTTTTTACCTGCAATCATATGTTTAAGTGCAAATAGTTGAATTGCCTAGCTGGCCTCTTGGTCTTGGTTTAGAAGCTTTATATGGACAATCAACATCAAAAGCAGGGAAATATCTGATTGATAATTTTGTTGTTATTTGATGTTTTCCTAGTCGGAAGAGGGATTCTGCTTATACCGTACTCTGTACCATTCAGCATCTAATCCCTTCAAGTGTCTCCATACTATCACAAAATATGTTTCTACATTCAAATACTCAATTCATTTTCATTTACAATTTAGTTAGATGGAATTTGAAAATGGAAACAGTTTTAGTTTAAAAATAAGGATTTATAAGCGTGTTTTCTGTCTCTTGTCTTAACAAACGGCTTATCATAAGGAGGATAAGGTGGTTTGGAGTAATATTGGAAGGGGGAGAACCTGAGGACCGTTTGAGTAATGTCACTGAAATTTTGTATTTCTCCTCCTACAGGTTGGACTTAGGACATGGAAAGACTCTTGATCTTCAAGAATGCCCTCGATCAAAGCTGCAAAAGCAATGCATTAAGTATCTTGGACCTGTATGTGCATCTCTGGTTTGGATTTACAGTATTCTTTTTTTTTTCATAAAAAATAAAAATAAAAAATAAAAATTTTAGTTTACGTTGACTGTGTTGACTTCTACTGCTATATTATAAAAGTAGCCTGTTCCTGCTTTTAACATGTTGCTGCATTTTTTCTTCCCTTTCCTGCTGGTTCTTATTTTCCCAAATTAGCAAGAGAGGGAACAGTATGAATACATTGTCTGTGAGGGCAAAATTATCCACAAGCTATCTGGAGATTTTCTTCGTACAAACGAAGGATTTGAAGGTGACAAGTGGATCTTTGTAATGAGCACCTCTAAGAAACTCTATGCTGGCAAGGTAACAATTCAATTTCAGGTGCCTTTTAATGTTTAGTATGTTCAATCTGCCATGTCTTCTTTCCTTATCACTGATACATTGCAATTGCCTTATCCAGAAAAAGAAGGGGTTGTTCCATCATTCTAGTTTTTTAGCTGGAGGAGCTACATTAGCCGCTGGAAGACTAGAGGCAGAGCATGGGATTCTTAAGGTAGAATTTAACTTCATAGGTTGTGTGATTAAATTTTTGGACTAAACTACTAATGGAACCTCTTCTAAGGTGCCCCTGCCAGCATTATTAATGGTGGCAAAGAGACAGTGGGCTGACTGTCTTTTTGCATCTTTATGTCCGGAATCACATTAACAAACAAATTTGCTGGCACCAATTTATGTCTATTGCAAACGTCTGATTCTCAATGGCTTTGACATTTCAGTCCATCTCTGCATATAGTGGACACTACCGGCCAGCAGATGACTCTCTTGACAGTTTCTTATCATATCTCAAGGAAAATGGTGTCAAGCTTGATGAAGTTGAGGTAATTGATTTGCATCAGGACATTTCCTTTACAGCTAAACTTTGGTCATAGTGTTTGTCCCTTTTTGGTCAAAATCTTGTTAGTAGAAAAATATATTTGTTCGAGACCTTGATCATTTATGAGCATTTCCTGTGGTTGATTTGGGTTCTGTTATTTGAGTCTTGCATTTGCAAATGATGTTTGTGGTAAACCTAGCCACAACATTTAATAGTTAAAAGGGAAAACATGGTGATGATATATTGTACATTTTATTTAACGATTCTGATTCATGGTTTCAGATGCGCAAGGCAAATAAAGACTCTGATATATACGAGGAAAGCAAGCTTAGTGCAAAACCACCAACGTTTGAAGTTTCAAGCACTGCTCAAATGTCCGTGCCTGAAATGTCTGAGGAAGCTTCCAATACCCCATCCTCGATTGAGGAAAATCCTCAACCTGAATCTGTGTCTACTTATAAAAGGACTCTATCAGGTGGTCTTCAGAGTCCAAGAGCTGAGGTGCCCAAGACTGCAATAATGCAAAGAATCAATTCCAAAAAATCTGCTAAATCCTACCAATTAGGACATCGACTTTCGTTGAAATGGTCAACAGGAGCTGGACCTAGAATTGGATGTGTTGCTGACTACCCTGTGGAGCTTAGGATACAGGCCTTGGAGATGCTTAGCCTTTCTCCAAAAATACCACCTACCCCTTCATCATACATGCGAATGGGTGGCCTAGTCTCTCCTTTAGCTTGTCCAACACCTAATTCCCGTAGCGGTAACACTGATGGGACTTGTGTTAATTGATCTAATCCTCATGAAAATTAGCTCATATATTATGCTTAGTCATGCTTTAGATTTTTCAAGCCAAGCTAATACAGGTGCTGTAGTTAATGTCTAAAAGTGTCCGCTAGCTCTTTATGTCATCTCAACTTTTTGAGTACTTAGTGCTACCTTTCAAGGTCCAATCGTCGTTATCATTTTCAACCTCATGCCTTTTTTCCATTAATGTGGATAGACTTTAATGTCTTCCACGCCTTAAGCGAAATCTGAGATTGAGTTACTACTATGTCTGATCTGATGCCGCTATTGTCTTCCACACTTCTCTACGCACAAAACAATTTTGTGTATTAACTAGACAACTAGCTGCGATTAGGGAGTTCTGTTCGAACTTCAAATAGTATAGTAATGTAACACGACCACGTATTGAATGGTGGACATGCAATTTATAAATACAAACTTCAAAAATATTTTTTAATTCAAAATGATATTTTTCTTATGAAAAAACATAAGCAAACGTACCTTATGTTTCATAAAAGAAGAAATTTCCTCCACACTCATAAACACTCCAAAAAAAACAGACAGGAAAAAGGATGGGACAGGTGGCATAATAAAGGGAAAAAATAGTAAAAGTAGAACCACGACGAAAAATATGTTTTGTCATGGACTTAGAAAACTGTGCACGGATCAATAATGGCTTGGTGACATTCGTGTTTCATGTGACTACGGTGTCACCAGCATTTATATGGTTTCTGTTAAAAGTCGCGTATGATAGTTGCTGTCAAAGGATTTCTCTCTCTCTCTCTCTGAGATGCTGTGGGTTGCATAAATTTCAATTGATATAATGCATTACCTGTATTTGTCTTTTGCATTTTCATGTCGGATAAAAGTAATGGTTTATCCCTTCACCAATAATACTGGTAGTCTGGTAACGCAAAGCAAAAGTAGTTGGGCCACTCTTAGCTCGAAACAAATCCAAAGGTATAATATATGACAGTACTTTGATAAATCATTTTCATGAATGGTAGTTAGGCCACTCTTTCAATTTGAACCTGCTAGACCAAACCATGTTATCATCTAACTTTTCATTAGTCATATTACTTTTTATATTCTGCAGCTCTAGATTTTTACAACATTCCTTTTGCTAATCTAAACATGATTAACTAAGGTTTAGTTTGGTTTAATTAGTCCAATATCTATTTCTCTTTGATAAGATTTTAGATTTGAGTCTTGTAAATAAAATAAAATTAGCACTGGAAGAGTTTTATCTCAAAAATAAGTCAATCCAACTCAAGCTGTATCAGTTAAAATTTAATAAATTTTGAGTATTAATGGTTTAGACAAAAAAATATGAACACCATTTGTTCTTCCAACATATACCATTACAATTTCATCAACACATAAGACAGTCCTCTCACCTTTCCTTTTACTTGTGGATTTTATAATTGATAATATAATTTTGGATTAATAGTGGCAGTTAGAAAAATCCCTTTCCAAATTGGATATTCTAAAATTTAAATCATTAATATTGCTAATAAAATTCATCTAAAATCAAATTGTACTTCGTGACCAACCACTTTTTTTTTTTGGGTCAAAGTGACCAACCACTTCTTTTCTTTTTTTTTTTTTTTTTGTGTCACTCACACGCCCAACTCGCACACACTCACTGGGCACTCAGCCCCTGGGGGATCAAACATGCAACCCCTGACATGCAAACAACATGACCGCTGAACCAACGCCTTGAGCGCGGCCAACCACTTCCACCCTTCCTTGTTTTCTAACATCAGATATGGATCAAACTGAATTTGCTAAATATCGCTGGGCTCTAGTTTTACATTGGGCCATAACATGCGAGACATACATGATACGGAAATTGATAATCGGATTGGGCTATGGGCAATAGGCAAATGGTGAGAAGTGACGAGAACTGCCATGATTTCCACCCTTAAGCGGCGAGACCTAGGTCTTCGTAGAAGTCGGTGAGCCAATTAGTAACCAATTGTTGGAGGCTCGGGCAAGCCCAATGGATTATGGAGAAGTATTATCAATACATGGTCAAAATTAGTAGTAGAGTTACCCATAAACAAAAAAAAAAAAAAAAACCAATGGCTATGAACATAATTATAATGAAAATAAAATTGAGTTCTAATTATATATTATAATATTATAAAGATAATTTCTTTATCTTATAATATGAAATCAAATTACATCGTTACCTTTTTAATGGTGAAGTGTATACTTCAGATACACATAACTAACTTTATAAATTTTTAAGAAAATTGAAATAACTTGTCAACAAGTATTTCTAAAACTGAATACGATGCAATGGGCATTAAGGTGATTTAAAATGAGATTCCTCTAAAATACTTATATTTAAAATAGGATTAAGATTTTTTAAAATGTGATTTCTTATAAAGTTAAAAAATGAGAAATTATTTAATTTTAGATTTAATATATTATATTGTGTATAAGTTTTTTTTTTTCAAATACATAAGTAATAATAAAGTTTAAATTTAAAACCTTATATAAATTATTTAAAAGTGAATAAGTTGTATTAAATGATATAAAAGTGAATAATTTTTTATTTTTATATTTTATAAAAATCTCATTTTTTTTGGTTGAAACTATATATATTTTTTAATTAGAGGTAATCATGCGTGAGTTGAATACCCTTAAACAGCAAAGTTTACTTTCCAAATTTTAACACAATTGTAAGCTCAAGACTTCAAGCCAAAGTTTTTGATTAAGCTAAAGCAACACCGCCAGCTGATCTACGCACATATCGGCTGCAAATATTGTCAAGTTGAAAAAATTGTCAATTGTCAAGTTGGAAAAATTGGTTTTAAGTATGATTAGTCGCCGAGGTTAAATGCTTAGTTAACGAATTAATGTCCGAACGAAGGTGGGAAGGCGTGGAGGGAGAGGGAGAGGCTCGGAAATAAGCCGACTTTTGGATGGAAGAATGGCAAGTTGCAAGTGCGGCAAATCGCCTACGTGGGCAAGTTCTGGGAAACGTGGCGAGCCAAGATACATGGGCGCTTGCTATCAAAGGTGTCCACTTGTGAGCTGGCACGACACGTGGCACTCGTACACTCCCTGTGGCCCCTCCCTCCTGCTAACCGGTGAAACTCATACCATTACCCACCCCCACCCCCTTCCCCTCCCTCCCCCGCACTACCCCTTGCCATCTCACCACCGTTGCAACTCTCTCTCTTTCTCTCTCTGTTTGTTTGTTTCGTTATGGAGATGATGGAACAAGAGAAACGCTGTGCGTCGAGCTCTTCGTCTTCTTCGCCTTCTTCCTCGTCTTCGTGCTCGTCGGAGGAGGAGCGTGCCGATCGGCTCGTCAAGACGGAGATTGAAGCGGCGGAGACTCTCGCTGACCTGGCTCACCTCGCCATGCGCGAGACCACTGCCTCTCACTCCGGCGACGCAGCACAACGAGCCGCCGCTGCGCCATTCACGCTCGAGTCACCGACTCCTGACTCGCTCCCCGACTCGGATCTCTTTCACTCTGCCCCTCCTCCTGGGGTTAGTTTTATTTTGGCTATTCTTTTCTTTCTTCTCTAATTATATTATTGATTAATCTAATTACACGGTTATAATCCTAAATTAACAGTTCAACGCATGTGAGAAATAGTCATACTATTGAATTATATTTTATAAGCACGAGTCAACAACAACAATTACGGATAGCATTATATATGATATTTATTTATTTTATGCCGGTGGATGAGGTGAAGTGAGTAAAATGACTATTTTCAAGTTTCAACGTGTGACGTCGGATTAGTTTCCAACAATCTTTCAAAACCGTGACAAAAAATCATGATTCTGAACGCGATTAGTAGGTAGTTTTGTATTTCCAGCTCATTCTATTTCAGACTCCGTGATCGTGTTTGGGTTGCATTTCCTTAACCTTATTTGGATACGAAGGAAAAAGGTCTAACTTTTTTAGTGTGTGGATTCAATCATTCATGTTTGGTTACATTTAGTAAGCACGCCCTTTTTGGGTCCCCTCTGCGACTAAGACATTTGTGGGATAAAGCTCATGCTGAGGGCACAATAGCAACTTCATCATAATGCTAGTCTAGTACCGGTGAAGAAAACGAGCTAAAATATTTCGAAAATTTGTTACCTGAATTAAACTTGTTTTGCCATTTTAATCTCGGAATATTCAGGATAATCAATTTGTGACGTTGTCAATGGAACTGCCATGCCTAAGTATATTTTTCTTCATTTGCATCTGGCTTTCTCATTCTCACATTGCTTATTATTGATCAACAACTGTGTCCCTGCATCTTCTGGAGAAAAAACGAACTTCACTTAACCTACTCAAATCTTTATGTTTCTTTTTAATTGTTTTTACTTCTTTTAAAAATGGATAAGTCAATTAACTGCAGCACACCCCTAGTATTCAAGAGACTATCACCGAGTTATACCATTTCATGCAGGAATTTAAAAATGATGTAATTTAAAGAATGCTTCATAGTATGAAAAGCAATTTGTGCTATTCGTAAAAGCAGGTATGAAAGGTAAATATTGAAGGAAAGAAGTTGCATTTTGTAAGGAACTTTTATTTTCTTTCTTCACTTTTATAACCAATCCTGACCTGATTGGTTATATTTCCCTTTGTAATGTTTTCATGCGGCACTTCGTACCAAATAGCAGCGTTACTGCTTTAATTTATGGCAGGAGCAAGCTATTGTAGGTAAGCAGCTAGATGAGAAATCAGCAACTAATAAATCCGTAGAAACAGAAAGGATTCAGCAGGATGACTGCTTAACACCAATGAAGGTGGAGCAGGATGCTGATTCACTGAAGACTACAAGTTACTCTGTGGTTCACTGCAGCAAGTCAAGGCGTAATTTAACTGAGGTATAAGGAAGCTTGAAATTTCTTCCACTGCAGTATCTGACAATCATCGATACTTGAATCTATTTGGCTTTTTGTTCAGGAAGAAAAAGAAGCGCGGAGGATTCGCAGGGTATTGGCAAACAGAGAGTCAGCTAGGCAGACAATCCGTCGTAGGCAGGTATTTACATAGGCTAATCAATTCTCCAATGATATATTTACATATGGACTGCCCAAAATCTTGACCAAACACACACTTAGCGCATGCTTAATGTGTTTTGTAGAACTACCAATCTTGGCTTTATGTTGTGCACTTGACGACATAGTTTATTTATCAACTTATATTGTCTGTGCTTTTTAATCATTACTTCCACTAAAAAAAGGATCTTCAGATTAGCTGATTTATTATTCATTCCCTCTCTGACACAGTTGTTAATTGGGCATTATTGATTCACTCTATATTAATTGGATGATGATCTATACTGTTGTTGAGGCAAATGAATATATCGACGGTCCCAAATGAATGTAATGACGGGCCCAGAACAGCAAATCTTGTATTTTGACGTCCTTCAAACTTGGAGAATAGCCCCAGTCCCTGTGTGCCTGTAACCATGGGTGTTTTTATAAGTTCTCACTTCTCAAAAGACAGAAACTTTAGGATTCAAATTTCTTGAAGCATCCTTGTTGGTAATGAATCAAAAATGTGCGTGTATGTGACATGAAGCTAATGTCATTATGCATGTACTTTTTCATACTGCTGATAGCAGCAACAAGTCCTATTTTGATATTTTTAAGAGTCGGGCAGCACGTGCAGAAATTTAATTTTAAAAGATTTGATTTGTCCTTCATGTTCCAAAGTACAGAAGTTGACAATTCTGAAGCCTTATCTGTGACACAGGTCCAAGTGATGACTGTATTGCTATGCCCATTTTGGAATAAATGCAGTATTTGGATGTCTGTTATTTTCAACAAATTTAATGTTTATCATAATTGATAACCTCTATGGCTATAGGTGATACTCTAGTTTTTTTAAAAAAATTAAAGCTAATTATATATTATGTAAAGAAGCTATTGAATCTATCTTTTTAATTAGCAAGAGCTTTGAAGCAAAACTTTCACATGAGAATTTCCATTTCTAGATTTTTGGCTTAAAGACTTATTTTTGCAGGACTCTCAAATCTACAGTTTAATGTATATGTATAGGTCATGCCGATTTTATTCCCATATTACTTATGTAAATGAGTAAATTTGAAATGAGCCTGATACTTAAATATTTCTGAAGTACTATAAAAGATAAAAAAAATTTATATTCTTCGAAGTGTCTAATTGTTCTGGCAGATTAGTCTCTCATTGAAATATTTAACAGTTCTTTTATTTGTTTACTATTTTAATTATTTCAGGCTCTCTGTGAGGGGTTAATGAGAAAAGCTGCCAATTTAGTACTGGAGAACGAAAATCTGAAGAAGGTATGGTACCGTCCCCAAGTCTTCTTATTAAGCCACCATTTATGTCTTCCTTCCCCACTGCCTTTGTCTTTTATTTGGATGAGGTATCTATTTTAGATATTATTCTTTATCAATTTATTTTCCCTCTTTGATGTTTGTCCGATCATTCACTCTTTCACATTTTGTGACATTTCTGGTGACAAGGAGAAGGAGATGGCTTTGAAAGAGTATCAGTCTTTGGAGACTACAAATAAGCATTTAAAGGCACAAGTAAGATGTTCTGCTATTGTAGAAATTTAGTAGAGCATACTCTTCTTGTTTGTAAAACTAGTAAATAAATACTGGGAAACTGACATTTGCTTCCATTTGCAGATAGCCAAGTCAATAAATACTGAAGTGGAGAAAACTCCTGTTGAGCAGGAGTCATCCGTGGCTGAGGTAACAAATTTGTCTGGTAATGGTCCGTGGTTCTTTTATAACCATTTTCCAGTTACACAATTATTTTGGCCTTCCATCATCGAGTCTTCTAGTCCAGTTCAAGTACAACATCCACCATTTAATTCCACTGCCATTCCATCAAATGTTTCTTTGCCATGCTCTTCTGAGACTGACTCGTATCACAAGCAAAATAACCTTGTAAATGACAATAGGATACAAAATCCGTTATACATGGTACCATGTCCCTGGTTATTCCCTATTCCAGAGTTTGGAAATGGACAACGACCACCTTCCATTGGCCTAATCAATAAACGAGATGAACTTTCTCTGGGTAAACAATGTAGTTCTAGTTCATCTTTGAATACAGTGGCAAATGTGGATCATGAAGCGGCGCCACCTGTCAAACTTAAAACAGGAGCTTCTGGCTGGACAGAAGCCAGATCTATTAATGACCCTGGCCACCCCACTAGAAGATTTCCTTTGGATGTAGCTGAGCAGAAAACAGGATGTTACATTATAGGAAACTTGCATGGACCTTCACTTGATTGTAATGGGCATGCATCTGCTGTCAAGCAAGAGCAGGAGCTTCAATTACATTCTGCTCCTAACACTAAGGTATCTTCGACAGCTTCTCATAGTGCAACTTCTTCACTGGAAAAGAAACAAGCAAAGTTCATATGCCCTGGTAAAAATCTAGTGGATGCAGTTGCAGCGGCAGAGGCAAGAAAGAGGAGAAAGGAGCTTACAAAGTTAAAAAGCAACCATAACCGCCAGTCCCGGATGCAATGTTGACTTCTCAAGCCACTTGGTTAAAAGTTCAAAAAAGGATAAAAGGTTCATTGATTACCAGCTTTTGTAACTGCTTATGATCTGATGGAAAAGAAATTGAGGAGACTACAGGTTAACTATATCCGTTAGCTGTTGGAGGAGGAGAATGAAGTCCTAATCATGTATAGCACCCTGACAGCATTTAAGGTTTTTTTCCAATCTTGTTTGTTTCTTTTTTATTTACTTCCTATTACTGGGACTATTTTTCTCCCGGGAAGAGCAGAAGGGGGGGCGTTGGTTTCGTGAAGTGGCGAAACTGACTGAGTTTTTTTATTGGTAGTTAATTATTATCTGGATTTTCCGACTTTCAACAATGTTCCTGAGCAGTTAATCCCAGAAATTGTGTGCACAATCACAATATTGTTGAGAACACCGAAAAGCTTTTATGGCTTAAGGCTGTGCTTGATCCAACAACTTAATTACAAGGGTAGTGTTATTTGTTAAAAGAATAAGCAGAGAAAAAAGTGGGAGAAAGATTAATTAATCGGGTAATGCATGAATTAATATTGGTCATAAGTGCAATGAGTTGATCATTGGTGCATTCAAATTTCTATTCATTAAGCTAAGGCAAATAAGTAATTTTAATGTACAAAAAATGTAAACAAAATATTGAAACTCTTGAACTTAAATTCCTAAGTTATAAAATGTGCCCGCTGCCGGCTTAGGTTCACAATGCTGGCTTGTAGACCAGTATAGGACTTCTGACATTGTGTTTAGAGTCATTCCATTCAATTGATGAACATAATATCCGTGTCTCCTTCGGCATTAGTGGCCCCTTCAGGACAACCTTGAACGACAGGTCTTGGTGCAACCGATTAAACTGCAACGTATCTGGGATCACCTCAACAGAAAGACCCTTAGGTGCTGTGACTTTAGCCTTGTAAGTTGAAGTTCCATATCCTACATTAGTCACTTTCCGATGAAAGACTGCAGAAATTTTAGAATCGGCAGACATGAGCTGGACATGCATGGTGGGGTAGTTGAGTCCGTCGGTGCCTCGTGCAGGCTTAGCGCTTGCACAATTGAAACTTTTGATGCCTATTAGTGTACCAATGTTGGTGCTGTTGTAGCCTTGCTTGCAAAGGAAGGCAATATAGGAGTCCATTCTAATGTCATAAAGTAAGCCAGGATGCACTGCTCTAACTGGATTTATCTGTCCTGCCCCAGATCCCAGCTCGGAGAAATTATCACTTGTTCTCAAGGGAGTGGCTGAATTGCAGAGACGAAAATGTTAGACTAGAGAATGAAAAATATTCTGATGCTCGAAAAAAACTTTTTTAAGCGTCTACTTCGGTTGCTACCTCCAAAAATAAGGTAATAAATACTCAGTGTCGCAACTTTTCTATTTTCTCAGTCTTTTTAAAATACATTTCAGAATACTACATTTTGGAAGGTAGTACCAAAATCATCGCCGGAATTTTGTTATTCAATCATGTCATTATAATTTTAATTATAAAATATTTTCTTTTTCTCGTAATCAGCAACTTATAGTGAGGGGAATTTGCACCAAGGGGGAAGTTCTCACCAGTGGTCATGAGGGCAGATTTAATTGCAGCAGGACTCCAGTCAGGGTGGAAGGATTTGACATAGGCAGCAGCTGCAATGGCATGTGGGGAGGACATCGATGTTCCTGATAATATATTGAAAACTTCATAACGGGTGTCTTCAGGGTACCCTGTTAGTGTTGCCAATTTGGAATAAGCAGCTAGTATGTCTTGTCCCGGAGCAGCCAAGTCAGGCTTCGCATAGAATGTAGAAATTTAGAAGGCAGCGAAATGAACAAATAGGGACATGGAGTAAAGAGAGAGGGATCACCTTGAGAATGTTGGGGGTGATATATTGAGGGCCTCTTGATGAGAAAGAAGCAACATATGGAGCAGGGATTTTTGTACTTGTTGTCTTGTGTATAACTGCTTTAGCATTCCTGAATTTAAAGTTGGATAGCTTTCTTCATGTTAGTTCACTTGAAAATTGTATCACATTACACATTTGGTAATGATAAAAAAGGGATAGTGAAAGAAACACACCTTGTGGAATTGATGTAGAGATCAATGTCTTTGCCCTCAGTATTGGCTTCAATAAAGGTTGCTGGAATAACTGTAGTGTAGGAGTCGTCTATTCTATCATAAAGGCCTATGATGGTTCCTGCACCACCTAATTCTTTGATGATCAAGTCTTGACTGCCCAAGCCCCCAACGCAGTACACTATCCTGCCCTTCACCTTGTCCTTGCGTAGAGTCCCATAATCACAAGCACTGCATCATATTTTATTCTCAAACTGATCATAATCTTTTAGAGAAATACACTTCTTTTCTGATCACAACAGGGTTCAGTAAGACCAATAATACCTTGGATTGCCATAGCCATCTCCGCTAGCGTTCGCAGCAAGCGCTCCATTAATCAATGGATACATCTTCTTCTCGGGGGAAAATGTATTAATAGATAGTCCCTACCAATCAAACTACCAAATCAGCTACTTATAATAACTTAATTAGTTGTTTTCAAGCTTCAACCACTTATTTAGGAGAAATTCTTAGATACCCAAGAGTAATGAAAAAAAAGTTTGCTCTATATTAGTTACACACAGTTAACATCTTTACATAATAGTTTGAAAAATTCTTAGGTATTTTTAAAATAAGAGAAAAGTCTTGCTACATTATATTCACCATTTGACAATTTAGCATTGTGGGTTATTGATTCATTATTATTGTTGACTTTCACTCTATTTTTAATAAAATAACTAAAGTGTTAAATGATGAATAGGACATATTTAGACTTCTTTCATGTTCTAAGAGCAACTAAAAGTTTTTCAATTTTGTAAGTTACCTGTGTCTCTCCTCCTTTTATTATATTTTTTAATATAATTACTAATGTGTTATAAATTATACTCAAAATAACTCTTCTTTTACTCCATAGGATACAAGAATTTCTTATTAATTAATATAGAGAGAGGATGAGAGTGAATACTAGGCAGTACTCACTGTGGTGCTCTTGCCGTTACCGAAGGATACCACCGTTGTAAACTGCCTATCAACGGTGGAAGCAGCCACCGTCAAGATCCAAGGAGCAACATTCTCAACGGTGGAAAGGTGAGGGCCTTCATTTCCAGCTGAGCAAGAAGTGAGAACCCCTCTCTTCATGGCGTGGAACGCACCGATAGCAATAGGGTCAGCGAAGAAGTCCCTGGAAGGCCCTCCAATGGAGACCGATATGAAGTTGACGCCGTCGGCGATGGCCTCGTCGAAGCCCGCCAGCATGTCCATGTCGCTGCACCCGCTGGTCCAGCAAACCTTGTACATGGCAATGCGGGCGGATGGGACGCCTCCGCGTGCGGTGCCCCTGCCAACGCCGTAGAGACTTGCACCCTTCACAGCCACGCCGGCCGCCGTGGAGGCGGTGTGAGTGCCATGGCCCTGGTCGTCCACCGGACTTAGGTTGTCGGCCGTTGGGCTGGTTGGGTCGAGGTTGAAGTATTTTGCGCCGATCACCTTGCTGCACATGATAGGAGGGAGTCAACCTTTTATGTATGAAAACCCCATGCAAAATTTTTATCGACCTGATAATATTATTTCTACATTAAAATTACACATAGTATCAAGAAAGAGACATAAAATCTTGATGATGAATTTAATTTTGATTTAGAATGAAAAAGTTTTATACAAATATCCATTCACATATTATTATATTAATAAAAATGTTTGACTCAATTACTTATTATTTTAAAAATTGTATAAATAGAAGTATGTGATTAAATGAGAATATAATTTTTCTTTTTTTTTTATTAATAATACATCAAAATTAATCTCAATCTTGATCTCATCTTTGTATCTCTTTTTTCATGGTAAACTCTTCGTCGCAAGTTGTAATATACAAAAACATTATTCGCTTATATGCATGCACACCATCTCCAATTGAAATCACATTTTAACATGTGAAAATCATGCGCTTAGATTTTGTGCAAGACTCGCATATTTGTGTGCACTTTGTACAAGAGTTAGACCACTAGTGTCTTGCGGAAAAAAATGACATGCAAATATCGTAGATCCTTCGTTTTTTTTTTTTTTTTCTTTTACTGAACATATATATATATATTCTATTTCTGTATCTATTTTTTGGTTATTTATTGGGAAGATCATATGGTTTCTGTGATGCTTTGGTAGATGCATAGAAGAATACTTGTTGCAGCCAGTGAAGTTGGCTCCCGTTACACATTTGCCCTTCCATCTTTGTGGGGGAGGTCCATACCCCTCATCGTTAAAACTGGGGCAGTCAACCCAGATTCCTGTTTAAATAGAGGAAAGTTTATCATCCATTTTTCCTCACTACTATTGCTAGAGAAATGTTTTCTATATACCTGTGTCTAGCACACCCACAACGATGTGGCTCTCTACGTTGGGGTTTCTCTTCACTTTTACAGGCATTCCTAGAAAATCCCAAGACCTTGTCGTGTGTAGTTTGCGGCGTGTATTCGGAAACACAGATACCACATTCTCCTCCTCTGCATAAAATTAAGAACCAACATGCAGATTATATCCATTACCATCGATGATAAGTTGTGTCTTTAATTACATCATTTCACTGCCAAAAATGTTATTGAGTACCTAGCAGTTTCTCTGCTTCACGTGGCAAAAGTCGTGCAACGAATCCGTTGAAGCTCTTTCCATAGCTATGTATTTTGGAGACTCTGGCTAACTGTTTGCTGCAGAAAAAAAATTAAGGAGCGATTGATCATTAAGAATGTTGATGAGTTATTATAATAAACTATGCAAGGTCCACTGCCTAATTAAGATTATAATCAAATGCATTTCTGTTCGAGAACTTAGATTATTACTCTCCAATCGTAGCCGCCAACAAGTTGTGGTGGTGGTCTCCCACGGCGTAGCTTGTTGCTTTTGGTAATTCTCCCATGTATACAATGTACGGCTGTTTTTAATTAAGAAAAGGGTGACAAGAAGCATAAATTAATATAGAAAAAATGTGTACCAAAATAATGTCATAGCAAAAAATCTTATTCACTGTAGGTGATCAATCGTTAACAAAAAAGACCCCACAATTGTCCCTGAAAATACCTTTCTTTCATCTTGATTTGATCCTTGGATCAGTACGGGCAAAAAATTGAAACACAGGACGAGTAGTAGCGGCAGTGGCAAATTCTGTGGCATCTTAATTGCATTACCCATTTTCTAAAACGCACTGTCTTTGTGTAAAAGAAAAAATCAATATCTGGTATCATAAATTGATAAAGAGCAAATAGCTTATAAACTGAGAGTATTTTTTTTCTTGCATGTATGTTGCAACGGCACCGGGCGCATATGTTGGAATGTGAAAAGAATGACAATTTTTTGGTGAGGAGCAAAAGGGCAGCGGAACACAGTCTAGGACCCAGTATTTGGTGGCTTGGATTTTGGATCTTATAGTTAACTCACGACCATTACCATTTACCGACATGCTTCAGTCAATCTCTATCTCTATAGTGTACAGTTAGTTCATCAGCCGAGAATCGAGCAAAAGACTTGTTATAACAAAAATAATAAATTGTAGGAGCTGCAAAGTGAAATAAATGGTTTCAGACTTTTAGGTGGGTCACCGTCGTTTAACCCAAGCTGAACTTTGGATAAAGACTAAATCAAAGCCCGAAACCTTAGACTTGTTCAGAATCGCCTGACAAAATATTGTATATGCAGTTGGACGCCAGCTCATTTGATTAATTTATAGCCACTTAAAGAGCTGCACCCGGGAGCGTTCGATTCGCAGGAGCAGAGCCCCAATGTCCCTTCCCCCCCCCCCCTCCCGGGGGCGGATGTCCAAAAAAAATATATATTTGTATACATCCTGACCAAAAACCAAGATGTATACATTGTTGACCAAAAAAATGTATACATATTTATATTCTTTTGTAAGTTATTAAATAATTTTTCTTAAGCGGTAATATTTTTAAATGGTTTCAATATATTTTTAAGCTTTTGATGAAATTCAAACTTAGGTATGAAAATAAAGAAATCCTCTTTCTATATATATAGATATATATAGATAGACAAGACCGAAATTCAGATTTACCAAAAAAACAAAAAATGAGCCGGTCCAAAAAATAAGAGAGAGAATGCCCCAAAAAGTTCCATATTTTATCAACCGTTTATACATTATTAAAATTAAAATGTCTAGCATACTCATTAGACAATTTCTCAAAAGACCCAAAAAAAACAAAACAAAAGATAATACTTTGAAAGGCTAAGCCCTCATGGCCTACATATCGAAAGATTAGATGAAGATATCAGTACAAAATTATTAATCGAAAAGTAAAAAATGACATAACTCACCCCACTACTTTAAACTTTTGTTGATTGACCGGATTTAAAATATCTAAACAATAATGCTAATAAAGCTGCCGTTTCCTCACGCTCTCGAATGGAAGTATGGATCTTCCACTATTTGGACCCCAATAAAAGGTTAATCCACTGCTCCATCAAGTTTCCCAGCACACTGTAAAAGACTAAAATCATCAATGGCTATGATTGCATGCATGCTGATAAAATTACATGTTGTATATTTTAATGTGAAGAGAAACTTTTGAATATTCTGTGCATTGATAATGTCTTCTCAACATGAATATTATGAGTTTGTTTATGGGCGAAATCTGTCATGATTCTGATGAGTTTTGGACCAACTTGATTCTGGTAAGTACTGAAAAAATTAAATATTTGTGAGTTAGAATTAGAATTTTAAAAGTTGAAAGAATATCAGAATTACTTTTCTTAACTTATCTTCAACCTCCCTTTCTCTCTTCCTTCCCTGCGCAACATCAACCCCCCTCCCCCCTCCAAAACCATGGCAACACCACTCTTTTATCTAGCTGCACTCCATCATCTTCTTTAAACATCATTCTTACCTTCAAATCACACACAAGCCAAAAAACCCACATTACTCACAATGATTATTATGGACAAGAGGTACTAGGAGCTTATTTTTATTTGTCATTTATTCATGCAATTTGAAAAGGAAAACAAATCACTTTTTCTAGACAAAACTAGTAGTATTATGCATTTGCCTACAATTTCCCGGCAACCATATCTTCTTCTTAGGCTCGATTGGCAACAATCTCAAGACCCACAAAATGGAAAGCATGTCACAGTGGGGGGAAGGGAATGGGTTAGGAGGGAGGTGGTGTCTAGAGGCCGTGGGTGGAGAGGGGGTTGACAAAGCAAAGGGGAGAGGCAGTGGTGCAATCCTTGTGTTATTGCTTCTTATTGTTCAGGTGGTGCACACTTCCATTATCGATACCATGGATTGGTTGGGAGGGGTGCTGTTTTGTTGGATGGGGGAAGGGTGCTACCGGCGAGGAGGGGGATTGGATGCCACCGGCGAAGGGGGCGGGGAAAGGGTGCGGCGTGGGAATGGGAAGTGGGAAAGGGATGCAATGGACAATCCATTGGCATTTGTTGTTACATGTGATTCAAAAATAGTTGAGGTAAACTTCAAATAAGCCTCGTTGAGTGTTTAAATGAAATGAAATTGTTTAGATTACAATGAAATGAGTGTTTAAACCATTGATTTCTCATGCTTACACTAAATTATTGGCCAAATTTTAATTCAACATTTTTAAATTTTAACTTTCTATGGGTCATAAATAGCATTCTAAAAATCCTTTAAAATACGATCTCTCAACCGTAAGATGAAATATCAATGGTATACATTTAGTGACCAAATTGGTCCCAAACTCACTAGGGTTATGACAGACTTTGCCTTGTTTATATATGTTAAAATTTTCAAGGTCATTTTCGTTCCCTCTTGTGTTTGTGAGTTAAAATTTTGGAGAGGAAAGAAGGAAAGAAAAAGGTTTGAAGAGTAAAAATGACATACCCTAAGGTCAATACATTTTCATCCACTTTTATTTTCCCCACCCTTCCTCCACCCTTCCCCCATCCACTTAAGCCTGTCTCCCCAAGTGTGATATAGATCATAATGCACAACATACAGCATAGGATTCGCCTTAGAATTCTGATATTATCTTGAGCATTATAATATTGAATATTGATCCACGCATAGACAAGAAGAAATTATGTTGGATGAGAGGTCATCAAAATCATTTTACTACGGTTAAAAATGATTCAACTTATTCCTAGAGTTGAAATCAAATTATATATGTAATCATAAAGATTCTTTAGTGACAAATAATTATTAACATATATAATTACGTGAGGCCAGAGGAACTTTAATTAATTCTAGTAATCGACAGAACTATTTATGCTTTCAACCTCACGTGATTACTACAGATCTAATCACTCACACACACACACACACACACATATATATATATCCTAATTGTCACGTTTATGTAATGAATAAAAAAATGAAAGGAGAGATTGGACTGGTATTCTTTTCACTATCATGAAAATGACCTTAAGTTCAAATATATATTTCTTCACCGTCATCAAGCACAATACACAGAAATGCACAGCACAAATAGTCTTTCCACTTATTGAGTCACATTACAATCCCAGACCATTCGGGAAGCAAGATAAATCATATTGTGTTTGATTATTATTGTTCCGAACGCGTCATTCTAAACATGTAGGGCTTAGCGTCGTGATTTATGACGTAATACAATTTAATCACTTCTACAATGCATTATAGTTATAATTTTACCAACCAGACCGTTATTTTTTTCTATATAGATGTATGGTTGTGATCATTTAATTTAAGAGTTCAATCTGTATGTACTGCCAGTTTACACTGTCAACCAATAAAAATATAAAAAAATATTAAATTATATTAGATAACTATCCACTATAATTTATTTATTTTAGTATGTGTATCTCAAAATTTATCTGCAATCGTAATAATATTTCATGTCTCGTACGATTTTTAAAAGATAACATTTTCTTCAAATCAGGATTCATGGCACAATATTACTCTGTTTTGTTCTATTCTCAGAATTGGAACTCACTTGTGCGCCAATGGCGTACCCAAACAGGGCTATAGGAAATCACATGGACATGTGCCCCTGCCTTGCTTCACACTCCCACGAGGGCTGCGACTGCATTTTATATATTTCATCTCAATTCCGATGACAAACCCCTCATCACCACTCCCTCGTATAATAATTGTTTCTGCCTGAGCAGTACAACTTAAAGTAATCATTATATCAAGTTACTCATCGTACCTAGCTAGTTTAGGTGATTTAAAAGTACACTTTGAATGATCCTCTCCATTGCCATTGAAGGAGATCATAGGAGCACAGTAGTTCGAAAATTCGTCCTTAGTTTAATTTGTCATCAGGTATTAAGGAATAAATAAGATGTCAAATGGTAACTAATGATACGATGAATATTTTAAAAAGTGGATATTGAATTGTTGGATTGAACTAATTAAACTGTAAATTAATCATATTTCTTGTTTAAATATTTTTTTATTTTAATCGCAATTTAACTATAATTTAATTACAATTTTATCTAAATTGAAGTACATAAATTATGAATCGAAAGTCTTGTTGATTCAATTTTTAATTTGAGTTTTAAAACATTAGTATGGTTATGGTTTTTCCAAAAAAAAAATTGTCATCATGGCTGCTAGTTTGTTGTATCAGAGAAATAAGTGTTCCTTCTACAGTTTTTTCCTTAAATTTACCCGTATCTTAAAAGAATGAAAAATAAAAAGGAATATAAAATTATAATTTTATTTTTTTAAAATTAAGAGATTAATTTATATACATTGATAATATAAAAGAACTTTATACTATCAACCAATAAAAGTATAAGAAAGTACCAAATTATGGTGGATCCTTATTAATTTAAACGATTATTTAGTATGATTTGACACTTTCTTGTATTTTTATTAGTTAACAGTATAAAACAGTGTAAAGTTCTTTTACACTGTTACACTATCAGTATATACAAATTAAACTCTTATATATTTATAAGAAAGAAATGATAAATTTGATGGCATATATTGAAATCAAAAAAACATAATTCTAATTTGAAAACAGGTACTCCCACGCACGTATGAACTTGGCGCTGATCACCATTTTTGTAGTTTGTACATGACTTGATTCTTCTCGAGTCATTCTCTGGTTTAAGAGACAAGTTACATTTTTTTCTTTGGTACATCCATAGTAATGAGGTTCAAATCCTGATTTTATGCATAATACTCAAGCCACTAACTAATAGATCACTCATAGTGACTTTGAATTATTTATTCGATTTTCAAATTAATTTATTTAAATTAATCATAAATCAATATTTTTTATGCTTTGAATGAATACTTTGAATCAACTGTAAATAAATTATCAATTAAATTAATTTAACGTAATTACTTACTCGTGTGTGTGTGTGTGTGTGTGTGTGTTTTTTTCCCAAAAAAATAAGACATATACAATAGCTTTAATTTAGTAGCCTAAAAATATTAATAGTTAAGAAACAGGCATAGTAAAAGATCAAATATTTGACATTATCATTATATTCGAAATCTAATCTTAACCATTGAATTCGGTGTAAAATTGGCTTTCAGCTCGTTACCAGGAGTTTTATTAGTTAAGTAGTCAGATCTTAAAATTAGTGTTTTCTTAGTTTAATTTTAATTTAAAATAGTTTAAAGTAAAAATGTAATAAGAATTATAAAAACTAAAAAACTCTTAAAAATAATCAAATTCAAACATGGTACCAGTCTTTTTTTTTTTTTTAAAAGCATATGGCAATAACTAATTTTTGTCAAACAACTTGGTGGTCAATTCACGGTCTAGATTTATGTAATGGACGACCGTTGAGAAGATGAGAATATTCCATGTCTCCAATTCCATATAATCAAAGAATTGCAGTAAATTATGAATGACACGTGCACTATATGAGGTACACTTTTGTCATATAGCTCAAATAATTAAAATGTAGTACAAAACCTGAAATCAAGATTGGATTTAAATTGTGGCGATCATTTTTCTTTTTACATTAAGTGCACAAAGTGTATACCATAATTCTTCTGTCTATTAATAACTGTGTGTATTGCAATTGCATGATGGATATAAAGAAGTAGACAATTTGATACAAATATGCTTTTCTTAACATTAGAAACCATTTGTTTATTTAAAAAAATTATTTTTAATTAAAAATTTAATTTTAATGTACTGATAGTATAAAATATTTTATGCTATCATCCAATTAAATCTTCCTATATACATGACTTTTTAGGTAGTGAATATAAGAGTCAAATATATTTACTTATATTATAATATATAATTGGATAATAATGTAAAATTTTTTTATATTATCAGTGCATCAAAATTAAACTCTTTAATTAAAAGATTCATGTAAAAATTTAAGTAATAAGTCATTTCATTAAAAAACATATTACTATACTTTTTCTATAAGATAAAAGACTAATTTTAAAAAGGAAAAAAATAATATCATAAAAATTATTATCTTTTAAGACTATATAAATATACCTTTAAATTCTGAAAAAAAATTATGTATTTTTAATTTTTTCCAAAAATATTATTTGTGCCTGATTGTTAGACACAATAATAATCTAGATATCATGAGTTACAACATAATTAATGGTATGCATACATTACTGTAGGACTAAATTTTTTTCTTATTTTATCTTCTTTTAAGTGTCCCTTTAATTATAATATCTCATTTTAATCTTCAAATAAAATCACTCTAATTATGTTTTCACAGTAGACAAACAAACATGACTTATCTCTAAGGATAATGATAAATAAGATTTAATTGTGATTCGTGACTCAATCTGTGAATACGTTAGAAAGATCGCTTTTATTCTATGACCCCACTATCTCCGTTTTTTTTGCCGCTGAATTCTTTTCTATTTCCAATCGTAGTGTGACATTTGTATTCGTCAAAAATTTCGTAACAAATCCTTCGAGCTAAATAGCAGTGCTCATCTCTAATTAGTTGCAATAACTTTTGTGGCGCACTATAGTCTATTGTTGAGTCCACGAAGCATTATCCACCTGCACAGTCAAAAACCAACAAGAGAGCTAGTTCAACAGTACTTTTGCAGTATGGTAGAATAAGAGAACACACCGACACCAAGACATTCTAGTTCTAGTGGCGCAAGATATCCCTGTACCTGTACGCCATTGATTACATCGCAGTCATTTTCCTCGTCAACCACCTAAATATGCACCCCAAGAGTACACAGCTAGAAAAAAAAAAATAAAAATTGGCGTCTGTTTCTTTTCCAGACACGGATTATATATGGAGTTATATTCATCTTCATGGTTTGCAAGATCTTAATTAATTGCTTTGAACAATCTCAAGCTATATAATTAAGGACCATATTAAACATAGTCCATATACATCAAAATCTTACAACTTGGTAGGGTATATATAATAACTAGGTACGTTCATATATTTGGTGTTGGCTTCCTCGTTGAATTACTTTAACGGGAAGGCCGCAACTAAAAGTGGCTGTAAGGCCAGGAGAGAATCGTGGGGTGCGATGAAAGGGTCCCATCAATTGTATGTGGAACCGTTTGAGCAATGAAAGTGCCACACTTTTGAGCTCCAACAAGGCCATTTCTTTGCCCAAACACACCCTCATCCCCGCTTGAAAAACCGGGTATCTG
Organism: Pterocarpus santalinus; assembly: GCA_031439595.1. NCBI lineage: Eukaryota > Viridiplantae > Streptophyta > Magnoliopsida > Fabales > Fabaceae > Pterocarpus > Pterocarpus santalinus. Next base: position 71,226,746 of record CM062532.1, read on the forward strand.
AATGGATTCTCAGGGTAGAACACCCCATCTTTCAACCACCTTTGTGGCTTGAACTCCACACAATCTGGACCCCATATGTCCTCCAATCGACCCATGGCATATGGGTGGTAAGTAACCCTAGTTCCACCTTTCACCCATGTCCCATCGGGCAACACGTCATCCTCCACACAGAACTTTGAATCGAATTGAATTGGGGGATACAGCCTCATGCTTTCATATGTTGCTGCTTGTAAATAGTGCAGTTGTTGCAACTGTTCAAAGCTTGTTGCCTCCATTTCTGGTCCAATCACCTTCTCTGCTTCTTCCCTAATCCTTGATTCTACTTCCGGGTGTTTTGCCAAGAGCCAGAAGAAGCTTGTGAGTGCCGAAGCCACGGTGTCACGGCCAGCTAATAAGAAGCTTATTACTATGTCCCTCAAGTATGTGTCATCATTGACACTACTCATGAATCGTGACAAGAGGTCCTTGTGATCCGAAAACCCCATTTTTCTCTTTTGCCTTATGACCTCTTTGGCTAAGATGTTGATCATTCGAAGTGCTTCTTGTAGCCTCTTCTCGCTCCCTAGATTGAGCAACCTCTTGATCTTCCAAACGAGAGTGGACACCGACATGGCTCTCTGCGCCGACAATTTTGATGCCAAGTCAAAGGAAACAGCAAACTCCGATATAGGTAGAGACAATTCCAGGCACATAGGGTCCAAACCGAACGAGAATCTACAAATGCTGTCAAACGAGAATCTCCTAAAAACATCCTGCAAATCCAGGATATCTTCTTGCTTTGACAAGAGGAGAGGGATTAGTCGGTGTTGGATTTCGTAGTTGACAATCTCGAACGCGAAGGACCTTATGGAGTTCTTGCTGAGCTCCAAGCTTGCCATCTTCTTCTGAAACCTCCAAAGTTCACCGTCCACGTTGAAGATTCCTCGACCCAGAAAGTCACCCAGGATCGTGGAGAAGCGTTTCCCTTTGGGGTAATTCTCGAACCTTGTCCTCAGCATGTACTCAACGTTGTCCGGGTTGGCGGTGATGGTGTTCCCAAGCACGTGTATGTGGATGGTTTTTGTGGGAGAGTTTCGGAGAAGATAAGCATACCAATCGCAGAGGTTATCGAAGTCTTTGGACCAGCTTGAAGTGAGATAAGCCTGGCAAGTTTCGCAGCCACAAAAGGTGTTCAATGTTCTTGGGGAAAGAGTGGTGAGTATCAAGATGATGATGATGATGATGATGATGATGATGAGTGAAACAAATAGAGTGCAAAAGGAAACGTTTGTGAAAAGCTTCATCATCGAGCAGATAGCTAAAGGTTCAAGTTCCATTATTGATGGATATGGATGAAGCAGAGGAAAGTGGAAGAGAAGGTTATGGAAGCGGAGGAGTGAAAGATATGCAATTAGCGGGAGACAAGAGGGATCGGCAATGGATATATGTAGTAGTTATATTGCACTAATTGGGTAAATTTTTTTTTTTTTTTTTTCCATATACAGAACTAATTATATGTATGTATACGAAAATGTTAGTATGCTCTACGTATGAGTATAGCTATAATATACTTCTGCTAGTTAAAGTTCAGTGATATACTACTGCTGGAAAGAGAACAATGATTGAATACAGAGACAAAGTTAAGGTAAGGACAAGAAGAGAGCCGTGCCTTTGCAAGAAAACAATCAGTTAGCCAAGGCATCTGCTTGCTGCATCACCCATGATGTTGTTTTGTACTGTAGATACATTAAGCCTTGCTTTGCTATTATTGTAACTTTGAGATTTCTTGAGTTTTGTAGGCTCTCCAAAAGCTATTTTAAAAGATTATAATAGTATTATTTAATAAAATATTGTAAAAATTATTTTTAATAAGTAGAAATTATAAAATTAATATTTGATAAAATTACTCTTAAAATTTAAAATGATTATAATAAATATAAATATTATAGAGAATAATTTATATTTTCACTATTATTAAAGAGAGTAAGATTATATTAATTTTTTAAATTTTAGAAAGCACTTATAACTTTTGAAAGTTGGGAATAAAAGTATTCGAATTTTTTCGTTTACTAAACAGAAAAAATTGGTTTATAATTTTTATAAGTAGGAGCACTCCTTCAACAAACAATACCAAACTTGACCTAACTCATCTGTTCAATATTTAGGCTACTAATTCTCATTATTTAAACATCAAATATAGACAATAGTACATAAAGGAAAAATAAGACTCCCTTTGGCTTAGCAAAAACTATTTTACACAGGTATTGAGGAACTCAAAATCAATGATTGATTGTAAAAATATTCATTAAAATGTCCTTATTTAATTTAATAACTAATTCGTTGTATCAATATTTTATTATTTGCTGTACTTAAAATTGTATGGAAAGTAAAATAGAAAAATTTGTAATAAATTTTTATTAAAATGTGAGTGATAAATAATATAAACAAAAATTTTTAGTCAAAACGATAGTTATTTTAAATTGGAGGAAGTAAAAAATAAGAGAAAAATATTAATCTACCCCAATCATTATTTATGTTATAAATCATGATGTACAGAAAATAATGTCTAACAATATGGTATAAAAACATTTTTTTCAGTCTATAACCATGGTTCTCTGGTTCTTTTTATGCTTTGACTCCCTTCACCTTATTTTTGGGTCTATCAATATTCTACAAAATTAACACACAATAAAGGAATGATTTTCCTTTTTTTCAAAAATACTATGAAGTTAGAATATTTGTTTAACTTTATTTGACAGAATGATGTAATATTTAACTCTTAGATAGATAGATAAGTGAGTTATCATATTATTTGATCTAACAATCATCCTTATTTTATATCAGAAACTTTGGCAACTTTTTATGACTATGAAGCATTATTCATTTTCTTATCACTTTTGATGTTACTCATAAGATCTACATATGAAAAATTATGTATTAATAATTAGACATTTTAGTTATTTTATTTAAAATAATAATAGTATATGTGAAATTTTTTCATTAAATTTATCAATATAAGATAACCAATATCTCTAAATTATTAACATTTAATGTTTCATAGTTAGATTTATCAGTAAGATAATTAAAATATTCAATTATTATTAATACATATATAATTCATTAAGTGTGAAAATAGTGTATACAAAAGTTATGTACAATTAAATAACAATAGTCGGGATGTTGTGTTAATTGATTTGTACCTAAGTATAACATGTCTCGAGGCCATAATATAATTGTAAATATCATATAGTTAAAATTGCCGGGATTTCTGTTAAAAAAGTTGTTTGTTGTTTATCTTGACCGGGGACAACTCGCTTTTTAAGTCCCGATGGTAATATAAATAGTATAAGTTTTAGATTTAAAAAGTATACAAATGCATGTGGGGAGAAAAAAAAATTAACAGTAACTTTATGTACAATAAAAAAGAACATTTTTTATAGATATTGGAAACTAGAAAAAGATGAAGTCTTAACTTAACTACACCTATTATTATTAAATATTTTATTTTATTTTTTATGATGTTTATTAAGAGTTCTAATGTATAAATTTCACTCAAAATTAATTAAATAATATTAAATAAATATATCTTTTATGAAATATTATATCAATTCACACCCTATTTATTATTAAATAAAAAATAGATTCTATTTAAATTTAATCTATATTTTACCTAATAATAAATAAAATATAAAATGATACGATATTTCACAAAAGATACATTCTATTGTCACTCAAATTAATTATGTTGGATCCTCAAATCGATGCAAAGGTATAAGCGTCGCAAGTCACAACCGAAGATAACTACACTAATCTATCAGACAAGTCAATTCAAAATTTTAGAAAAGCATCTTCTGTTGGTGGATAACACGACATAAAACGAATATAATAAGAGGAAAGCCATATGTATGACTTCTTTTTTTTTTTACCAAATGGTGTAAGTGCAGAAAATTATTTACTTCATTCTATAGGAAATTTTTTTTTATACTCTACTTCTTTTATTTGTTATTAATTTTTTTCTCTTTTTCTCTCTATTATACTTTTCAAAATAAAATTTAATATTATTTTATGAAATGAAAAACTTTTACTCCATAAAAAATATAAAGATTTGTAGGTATATGACTTTTGAAATAATAAAAAAGGTATGATATTTATATATAATAGAGTCAATATAATATAAATACATAATATATAAAGGTAATAGAGTCGATCATATTTTCTCATTCAACATTCAATATTTTATTTTTTTCTGACGAAATATGTCGTCATTATATCAGCTTATTATAATTTAATACGATTTCTGTAATAAAAATTAAACATATTGAAAAGATAAAACCAGATGGGCTATATAATCACTACTAGAAATTCTTTTACTAAATAAATTATTGACGTGTGAATTTACCGATGGAAAAAATATCTGTCGGTAAAAATATCAATAAATTTTTCCGTTATTTTGTGCCGAACAATTATTGACAGTTGGAAAAACTGTAGATAAAAAATATTGTTATTACTTATTGATGGATTGTCCGTTAGTAAAATTGAAATAAATTGAATTTTTTTTAATTTTTTATCATCATAAATTTGTATTTTTATATTACTGATGGATTATCCATCGGTATTTGAAAAATTAGGTTTTATCATCATTGTCTTTTCATGTTCCATATTAATGATCGATTATCTTTCAGAAATATTCGATTAATGAAACGATCGTTTTGTTTATTAAATAGAATTAATGGAATAAATCGTTTCATTAATTTTTAAATAAAAAAAGAACAAATCCTTAAAACTCGAGCTCACTTTTTCTTTTTTTATCATTTCTCTATTGTTCTCTTTTGCTCTCTCTCACCATTTCACCCCACCGAGGCCCCCATTTCACGATCTAAGATTGTCATTGTGTTCTTGGTATATTTTTTAATATTTTAATTTGGTTCAATTTTTTAGTTTATGTCTTTTTTTTCAGTTCCATTTATTTACTCAAAGTTTTATGTTTATATTTTTTAGTTAGTTAATTGAGTTATTTTCTTTGTTAGAGATTTAAATTTTCTAAAATAGAATTGTAAGATTGGATTGTATGACTAGGGGAGGGCTTTGAGTTTCTTCCTATTATTTGAATTGTGTATTGTGATGTTATGCACTCTAGAATAGTTATTAGGATTAACTTTACAATGTCATGATCATGCAATTTATTTTGGTTGTATTATTGTGTTGAAATACTTAATTATATTTTGAATTAAAATACTGAATTAATTTATGTAGAGGCTCCAAATTTAAGAGAAGACTTTGCCCAAATTTTGTTGTTATTAAAATATTATTAGAATTAAATAATTATTGATATGATAAATGTGTTATGCATTTATTTAGCTAATATATATCTTATATATTTCAATTTTGTATATGTTATACAAATCAGTTATGGCAGGACGGACACATGGTTCTCGACAAGGTAGGAGTAGACCGAGGAAGTATGTTCTATCCCCACACACCTATGCCCCACCCACCACCTCCACTGCCCTTGCGTCCACACTCCAGCAAGAGATGGCTACTCCGTCCTTCTTGGTTCACATACCCAAGAGTTTATTATGATACCTAACCCTAGATATAATAACTCAAGAATTCAATCTTCATTCCCCCAATAGTAGGCTTTTTCACCTCTATCCACACCTCTAGGAGGTGAGGCCCATAGTTAGCCTGCTTCTGCGTCTTCCCTACCCTCAGTCAACTTAGTTCACAAGGTGCCAAAACCTCCTCATCTTCCCCCTCACAGGGCTTCACGAACCAATGAGTAGAGCTTAAATACGATAGTAAATCTTGGTAGGTAATTTAAAATTTAAATTTATTATAAATTTTTAATTATGATAGAAAATTTAACTAATAAATATTTGATATAATTTATTATTTTATGACATAGCTGGATTCCACCATGGCCAAGGCTGCATAGGATTATCGAGTTATTCAAGGAAAATTTCCACACCCCGCATCCTAGTTTTGTGCAAACCCCTAATACCACACAAAAGTTGCGGAAAAAGTGGAAGGTAAAATAATAATATTTTTTTATTATTAGTTTTAATTTTTACTTCACCTACTGACTAGTGTGTTACATGTATGTAGCATATGTCTATTATTAATCCATGTGAGGAGGTTGTCATCTATAGGTCGTGAAGGAGCAAGGCCAGCAAGGCCTCTGTGATATATTTCATGACATTCGCAAAAATGGCACAAGCATCCACTAGCTCACGAAGGAGATCCTCTAGCCTTTAAGACCCCATTGGGACTTACTTGCATTGAAGGCGAAGCAGATGAAGGTCTAGACAAGCAAAGGATCAGCCAGCTATGGCTCTCTGCACACTAGAGACTCTACCACCATCGAGGGCACACGACTGACAATGGTAAATATCGTTTTCTTCTCATTTAGCTTTTCTATTTTCATTATATTATATGTATGTATGTATGTATGTATATATATATATATATATATATATATAAATGAAAATTCTTTGAAATGTAGGATAAAGTGACGAGTAGGCCGCTGACTCTGGGGGAGCTGCTCCAGGAGACCAACACCCGGAAGTGGGACAAGTCTTATGGGTTGATAGATGGTTAGAGACCACATATATAAGTACTTATAAATTTAGTTTTCAATATTTTTAATTTATTATATTTGTCATTATTTAAATATAATAATTTTTATTTTTTCTAATTGCAGCATGAGTTCACCCAGCGGCTGACTGAGGCCTGATCGCATCAGTCGTAGCAGGGGGGAGGGGAGCATTCCTGTCGGCCCATATGTTAGCGATGATGAGGTATAGACCTAAACGGTCAGTGGCCGCTATAAGGGGCGGATCTACGAGATGGAGATCTCTTACAGCAGGTCATATTCTCCAGGCTCTATGTTTGGAGCTGAGCTTGTTGGGACTGATTCGGAGTTCATTTGTGATCAGGTCCATGCACTGAATGAGTCAATATAGAGGCGGCTTAAGGAGGCCAATCGGAGGTACATGGAGCTGTATGAGCGCCACGAGAGAGATAAGAAGTAGTGGTCGCAGCAGATACAGTCCATGGAGCAGAGGATTATGACTTTGTATAGCTTCTATGAGTAGATACGAGGCGACAATTGTTTATGCATTGCACCACCTCCTTCACCATCGCAGCCTTCTCCACGCCAACACCCATTCGAAGTCGAAGATGACGATGACGACGACGACATCTCAAATATTAATGATGAGTAATATTCGTAGATTTTAGGTTTTTTTAAGAATTATATTGTAAATATTTTTTTAATAACATTGTATATATTTTTGTTTAATTAATAGTTTTTTAATTTCTTCTGTATTTAAAATAAAAAAAATTGAATTTTTTTATTTAAATAACAAAAAAAGTAATAAATAATTTTTAAAAATAAATAATTTTATTTTACCAACGGATTTACATTAGTAAATTTACAAGTAATATTTTATTTTTCAAACTTACCGACGGATTATCCATTGGTATATATAAAAAAATACGTCGGTATTACTCTGTCAGTGACATTTTTTATGCTTTTATTACCGAAGTCTTTATTTTTTTACTGACGAATTTTATTCATCAAAAAAATTATAAATTTACCGATGGATAATTCTTCCATTAGTAAAATTATTTTTTTATTACTGATGCGTCATTTGTCAACGAATTATTTATGTCGGTTAATGTATTGGTAAAATTAATTCCGACAAATTTTTCTTTATTTTTCGTCGGTAATTAATACATTTCTAGTAGTGAATGATTATAATTATATTCCATTTTACCGATAACTATGTAAACATTTTACACAAACTACTGAAATAAAGGACAACGATTTTTGTTTGTTAGGATTTAGAGCTTTTTTGTTTTATTTTATCCACAGTTAGATTTATCTTATATTATTGCTATTTAATAATTAAGCAACTAAGAATGATCAGGTGTTGAGGCTTTGATAATTTGTATGAGGTTTGAAATTTAAACATCGTTGCCACCAATATACATCTTTGTAACTACTATCTTTATACAATAAACTCATAAACATTTAGAATGTAGGTCAGTTTAACTCAAATATGCGTCATATTAGAGAGTTTTATTATATGGAGATTGTGGTAATAAAGGTAACTTATTAGATAATAACAAGATTAGATAATCCTAATTGTGGATAGGATAAAACAAACAAAGTCTAAATCCTAACATATATAAATTGTTATCTTTTGCTTTAGCATGTTCTTCAAACTAAACATCGCTATACAAAAGCCATGTTTTGATTATAATAGCAGTGGAAATGAATGATGAGCCTTGAAAATAGTTGATCTTGATTGAAAGACATCTTACTAACAGGATCCTCATATCTAGTCTTGAAACATTGGATGCAAACAGAAAACGTATAGCAGAGTAACAACCTAAACATTCTAAAAATTTTGCATGGTGATAGTCAAATGATTAAGGAGGGCCTTTAATAAGACTACTTATGAGTCATATTCGAACAAAATATCATAGTAATAAAACTTGATCCGATAATCGATTTAGCCAAATCACTAGGTCACTAGTTCAACAAGGAAGTCATTAGTTAAACCAAATGTAATTACATAAATATATAAGATTACATTAAAAGTCAAATATAAATACAGTGAAACAAGATTCTAATAAATATATTTAAATGTATAAATATATATGATTATTTATAAAAATCTAATATTTTTTGGACAAGATGGAAAATTCTATTAATAATGTCATCATGGACTCATTTTAAAACCTATTAGTATTTTATATAAAAAAACTTTGTTTGATCCTTTTTTTTTGGGTATTAAAAAAGCATGTTAGTATAATTGGGCCTAAGAGTCAAGCCTAACCCAATACCAAATGAAAAAGAAGCCCTAGAGCATAAGGGAGTGTTTGGTTTGTTAATTTTCCATTGTCATTTCCACCAAAAATAAAAAATAGAAGCCAAAATATGTTTGGTATCCATTTTTTGGAAATATTTTCAAAAAACATTTTCGAAAATAATTGAAATTTTGAAAATACCAAATCCACATCTTAGCCTTTTCAATTTTCCAACCAAAATGCGGTGATATTATGATAATAAACGGAGCTCCTTTCCTTTTTTACTTCTATCTCCGTGATTCGAATCTTGCAACAACATAAAGGTTTATTTTTTTAACACAACTTTCTCTTTCTTTTGATAGGCACCTCATTCGAATCCAAGGGTAAGTCCAATATATTTTTTTCCCTAATGCTGTTTGAAGAAAAGCCCTAATAGCCTCCCCCTCAACAATTCCATTTCACCTCCATCCCTCCCTTGGACCAGTCTTGCGCCACTCGCCCTCACTGCCCCATGCCGCTACTTCCCTTCCCTCATCCCTGTTTTCGAGTCTTGTTTGGTATGGTTTCATTTAAGTTTTTGGCCTTTTTCCCCCTCTTTTTCCTCCCTTAACCAATGTTGACTTTTTGTAGGGACACGGTGCTGCTCTTCACAGCTCAAACCCGCTCGGTGCTTCTCCTCCCTCACCCCTATTTTTTGGTTCTGTTTCGTATGGTTTCTATTTTTCTTTTGCTCCTTTTTTAGCTAGTTTAGGCTATTTGATGGTTTCCTTCATCTTCTTCTTCTCCTGCTGGTTCTACTTGCTTCTTTTTTATTGTTGGTATTGCGTTTTATTGTTGGCTTCTTTTTTGCTTGCTTCTGTTTGATGTTCTTGTTTCGAATGTTGGAATGTTGGAATGTTGGATGTTAGATGTTGGAATATTGTTTGATAGTCTTTTGGTAATTGTTTTTGTCAAGTTATTTGAGACAGACAAGTAAAAGTTTAGTCCTTTTAATTTATTCATGTGTTTTTTATTCATGTATTTGGAATGTTGGATGTTGGATGTTGGAATATTATTCTGGTTATTGTTTGATAGTCTTCTGGTGATAGAATAGTGTTTGTGATTTATGTGCATCTATGCATGTTTTGGATTGGATCATTGGAAAGTTGAAACTTTTTTTGAGAAGTTCCAATTCAAGATTCTTGGCATTAGGGTTTGTTTTGATTTTGTTTTGTTTTCCTTCATGATTCATGTGCCAAGTACTCTAGAGAAGACATGATTGCGGATGGATAAAGTTTTAGGATAGATCAAGAGTGTGTTGATATTAATGTTACTGAAGCGATTCAAATGGTATAAGTTAGGGAGATAATTACAAATCAAATGTAGAATAATTATTGTCCATAATTGATGACTATCACTTTTTTGTATTTTGTTGGAGGATGATGTATTTCTCTTATTCTTTTTTTTTTTGGGTATGTTTTAGCTGCTTGACAAATTGAAGTATAGACTGTAATTAAAGATAATGCTAGTTATTTTATTTAATTATATCTTTTTTTAGTATGATTATAATTTACTCATAAATCAAATATATTTTAAACATATTTTGTCATTACAAGTAATTTTTGTAGTTAAAATTTCCTCTATAGTATTTATTAATTATATAATAATCGATATTAATAATAGAATTACTTAAAAGTGAGCAATTTATTTTATTCTTAATCTTAAAATTTTATAGAATTATTTTATTTTAATAAATACTGTTAAGGTTATCTCAAATTTGCAAATAATAAAATTTACCTAAATGTACAAAAAAATATATAACATTTTTATTATTTAATAATAAATATTATTTTATTATCTCAAATTTGATTTTAAAAATACATTTTGAAAACTGACAAACCAAATATATTTTCAATATCTTCTCTTTTTGAAAATAAATAAACCAAACATATTCAGAAAAATTGAAAATAAAATTATTTTCAAAAAATGAAAACAAAAAGCAAAAATAAAAACTATTTTTACAAGCCAAACACCACCTGAGTTTCTTCTTGCAGATGAGGCCATGCCTCAATGGTTGCATTGCACCTTGTGAAAGCAAAAGGACTCAATTCGAATCTTGGGGGTAAGAGGTGCAAAACACCCTTAACAATTCCCCCCTCCCCCTAAATGACCAAAAAAAAAGTTTCTTCTTCTTACTGCTTTAGATTATCAAGCTACTGCAATTTCTTTAGATAATAAATATTTTAGATACATTTTAATTTTAGATTTATGATGAAGAAGATTTTGTAAATGACTGTTGATTGTTATTAAATAGTTGTTCGTTTTTATTAAGTGGCTATTGAATGAAATAAACTTTTTAGTAATTAAGACACGTGAAGTTATAAAAAGTTTTGCAAATAATTATTAACTTATAATATGTGGTTATTTATTTTCGATGAGTGGTTATTACTTTTAATAAAAATATTTTGATTTATTATATAAAATATAATGGTCCTTCTCTCTAAATAGATTATATCTAGTTCTTATTTATAACTTAAATATTTAATAGCCCTTAAGATTTAAATGTTCTTTATTTTTAATTCTTAATATTAGTTTTTCATTATACATATATTTTTAGTCTTCAGGCGCTGATAATCTCACGCACTTTTCTCAAAATTCGCTTGGCCAGGTAGCTAGAGTAATTTTGCGTGGGTTTTTTTCTTTTTTCTTTTTTTATGCTTACTTTTATATTCAACCATCAATATATTGAAAATAGGAATGATTCCTAAAGAGACAGAGCAATGAGATTTTTTTGGAAATTTTTTTTTTTTGAATTCGTTTTGACGAACTTTAGATAGCGGCTTAAAATAATCCTTGGCAACTGGCTTGTCATTGACTTTGGTTGAGACTCAGTGCAAGTTCTACAATTGTCATATGCATACTACCTCCACAGGTGGAGTTCATTGTTTTACCACAGGATCTATTTTATTCATACATTTTCATCAATCAAACATATAATCATCATAACTAAAAGAACTACTCTTTAGAAGGATGTTTGAACAAGTAAAATAAAACAAAATTATAAAAATGAATAAAACTATTGACCATATAAAGTTTACACATATTCTTTTGAATGTGACATCAATTCTTATTTGGATATCGAATTTATCCTTCCGTGCAAATATCTGTCAATGAATTTGAACTCCGAACAAAAGTTTATGTTTTATTCCTTGAATTCCTTGAATAAAATGCAATATAAATTGTTTATTTCATAATCTTAATCACTTTCATATATTTTGTTAACTTCTATCAAATAATATAATTTTTGCTTTCTTAATATGAATACATATTTATAGTTTTGGAAAGTGTGAGGAAAGAAAAACAGTTTTTAGCATGGTATCACATCAATTTCTTGTTCTTCTTTTTTTTTTCTCTCATGTATCTTCCATTAAAAGCTATCCTAGACATGATCATTGATCAAGTACTAAATATGTGAGTACCTCTTTTAGTTAAGATTTGATGATTTTTTTTTTAACATCAATTTCTACCTTCTGGTCATAAGAAGAGAAATTTTTTTATCCTTTATTATAAATATTTAGAGAAATACCATAATTTGTAACATAGGTTAAGTAAATATAAGTTTCTACTGAGACTTAATTTTTTTTCTCACTTTTATCTTTTTCTTTGAGTGTCATATTTTGATGTCTCTCATTGATATTTAAATAATGGGACTGTTCTAGCCTTTTTTTGGACTTCCAATGATGTCATCGTTGGTCCAAGCTCTTTACAAATCCACAACTTTGATGGGGGACTTGCAAGAGACTCCAATGCTAAAGTCAGAATGTATTCTATTTAGTTCTAAGTGAAAAAGGATCGATCACTTACCTTGGCCTTTGATGATGTTCTCTATTTATAATTAAGTTAGGTCTCAAAAGATTAGATGTAGTTACAACCGCTTTCTCCCTCCTCCTCTTCACTTTCCAAAGGATTCTCTAGTTCAAGTTTAAATATACTCGGTGATTGAGATTTTCATTGAATCCTCTCTTATCGTTAAAATTGAGCTCATCTCTTCTAGATGACGGTTACATATGCTTGCTTGACCAAGCTCCAAGGCTGGGAAAATTAATTCAATACATAGCCCCCATGCTCAGTCATTATCCAAGAATAATGATCCAAGCTTATATTCCAAACTCCTATTATCTTCTTGTTCTTTGATCTCTCATTCCGAGCTCATATATCTAAGCTTATTCTTGTCATTAATATAAAGATGCAACTCTCTTGCTCTTTTTGGTGAGTATTGCGAGTTACGTCTAAACCCGTGATAAGCGATTAGTGGAAATCACTTTCATTATGCATTTAATATGAATGATTGATATTGACAAATTAAATCTGGGTCGTTGATGACCTTTAAATCAAGCCCCCACCATTGATTACTCAAAGGTTCATCATCTTCAAGCTAATTCCTTGCATATTTGTGTGTCTAGTTTATTATTCCTAAGGTCATTTCCTTGCTCAAGCTCTTTATTCTCGACCTTTAAAGCCATATCCGAACTCCTTGATCATTCGGGCTCATTTTTTCAAGCACATGTTCTCGGTTGACTATGCTTGAGAAAATTTTTCAGCTCTTATTCTGAGCTTATACCTTAGGCTTATCCTAAAGATTTGAGCCTTTTATCTTGAGCTCGTATTCTAAGTTCAAATTCATATTCCTTCATTTTTCGGTGATTCTATATCTCTTATTCTTATAGAATTCCCCTATGCTCAGTAACTGCCCTTAACAGATTAGCTATTTTCGAGTATTGACTCAGTTTAATATTACTTGAAGAAAATTCCTTCTAGAAAGACTCTTGCTGAGCTCCTTTAGGCCAAGGTTTAAGGCCTAGTAAATTTGTTCAGTCCAAACCATATTTTTTCTTTCCTTTATATATACATTGGATGCTCGTTTAGCACACTTATTTCTTTCCTTTTTATTGATACATTCACAAATTCTCCATCCTTGCCTAGTTAATAGTTCCAAATACACTTTTATTTTTAGTGTGTTTCTCTTTTTGTGCTAAGTATTTCTTTCAGTTGTACTTAACTTTCCAAATTGTTAATCTCTAGGCAACAATGTCCATGCTTAACTTTATAACTTTGGATTCCAACAAATGTGAATCTTTCTTGCTCGTTTTTACGTAAAGCGGTTCCTTTTCTTAATCCTTTCCTTGGATCATATAAGGTTACAAGTGAAGAGTTCATTATAAGTTCTTTCCTTAGCTTATTTCCAATTAAAATTCCAAGGGGTCTCTGCCTAAGTGTGAGGGCTATTAGTCTTTTTCTACACTTATTTCCATTTATTTTTCCAAACGGTTCTCGGCTACAAGCGAGAAGTTTTAAATTCTTCTCTAGACTCATTTCCATTTGATTTTCCAAAAGATCCTTGCATATAGATAAGGACTTTAAGTCTTCCCCTAGACTTACTTCCATTTAATTTTCCACGAAATTCTCACCTACAAGTGAAGACTCTAAGTCCTTCACTGGACTTACCTCTATTCCATTTTATTTTTTCAAGAGATTCTCACCTACAGATAAGGAGTTCTTTATAAGTTCTTTTCCAAACTTATCTCTATTCCCTAACTTACTTTCGTTCCCTTTAATTTTTTCAGATGGTCCTTGTCTATAGGCAAAGTATTCCTTGATAAGTCTTTCTTTGAACTTATTCTAGTTCTATTTAAATTTCCTTTCCAAGCTCCAATTCAGGCTAGTTTCTAACCTTATTATCGCTTGATTTGTTTCTAAACTCCAAGCTAGGCTTGATTTTCCATCTCGGAATTCTTGCCTCAATCCAAGATTATTGTTCTTGGTCAACTTCAAACTCAGCTAATTTACTTCCTGGTTAGGTGAACATTGACCTCACTCAGGGTCAAAGTTTAACTCGGCTTACTTCTCAGCCAAGACTTAACCTTATTTCTAGCTGAGATTTTAGTTTGTCTAACCTTATTCTCGATTAAAGACATCCTCATCTTTAGTGAAAGTTTCTAGTTGTTTAATTCCCAACCTTTTTCCCAACTTCTAGTTCAACCTTTTCTTTAGGTTTTCAGCTTCTATTCTTTTTTGGGGTTTGCTTTTTTCTTGGGCTTCGAGATCCAACCATTTTCTAGGCTTTTAGTTTTAATTCTGAGCCCTTTTCTAGGTTTAAATTCTGAACCATCTTTCAAGATTTCATTCAGAACCCTTTCTCCCGGTTTAAATTCTGAATTATTTCTGGGTTTTAATTTCAAACCCTTTCTTGGATTTTAATTTCGAACTCTTCTTTGGGTTTTAATTTTGAACCCTTTCTCTAAGTTTAATTCTGAACTCTTTCTCTGAGTTTTAATTCCAAACCTTTTCTCCAGGTTTTAATTTCAAACCCTTTTCTGGGTTTAAATTCCAAATTGTTTTGATGTTTTAATTATGAAACCTTTTTGAGTTTAAATTCCAAACCCTTTCTTTGGGTTTAAATTTCGAACCCTTTTTGGGTTTAGATGTCCTTGTCTATAGGTGATGGTCTTATTCTTGATCTTTTCTCCTAATCTAGAGCTAAGATTTTATTGGACTTGTCCATTCTTAATGGTCAGAATTTAGTCTCGTTCACTGTTAAGGTTTTAGTCTTCTTAGTCTACTTCACAACCTTTTTCTAACCTTATTCTTGGCTATTCTAGAGTTTTTCTCCTCGACTCTTTGATGGGCTTATCTCATCAACCCTTTCCTTTATGGACTTCCTTGGTTCTTCTTTCAAACAAAGGATTTGAATTTTCCTCAAGCATAGGTATTTAGCCTTTTTTTGATCAATTTCAATAGCAATTATATATATTCAAATAATTATATTCCTGAAAGTTCAATGAGAGCTCTCCTTAATTTGTCAATCTCTCCTTTATTCTTGAAGAGTTGATGTGCTCTTCTTCAATTTGTGAAGACTTGCCAATTGATTTCTCTTTGAATTCATGCCAATTGATAACTTGTCTTTTCTTCCTTTTCATCGTCAAAAAAGGTCAAATGCAATTGCATTAGAGTATCATATCAATTTCCATAAACAAGATGATTAGTTGCCAAACCTCAATTTGAGCTCCATTCTGACTTCAACATAGGTCAATTCCTTCCTCAACCTTATTTTAGGTCAATTAATTGTTGGGCATTGTGCCAAAATATCTCATGTGGTGACTCTTAGAACAAAATATGCATAATCCATCGATAATAACAATATTATGGATATAAAGAGGCGCAAAATTATTTAAATGTTCAAAATAACTCAAACCTGAGAGTGAGCAAAATATGATATGCCCAAAAATATAATAAGCATCTCCAAAAATTTCAGCTCAAAATTTGGAGAGCATCATGTATTTTTATTCAATTTAAATTTTGAAAAAAATGCAAATAAATATTTCTAGCACTCCAAAGTAGTTGAACATGAGGAAATCATAATAAAGATATCACCTTGGTTGGGTAGAGAAGTTTTACTGTGGCCCTATGGTGGGCGTCAATATTCTGACCTATTTTTTAGGCTTCTAACGATGTTGTTATTGGTTTGAGCTCTGCATGAATCCATAGCTCCAATGGGGAACCTACACGGGACTCCGATGTTTAGATTAGAATATATTCCATTTGGTTTCAAGTGAAAAAGAATCAATCACTTACCTTGACCTTTGATGAATTCCTCTATTTATAATCAAGTTAGGTCCTAAAAGATTAGATGCGATTACAACCGCTTTCTCCCTCCTCCTCTCCACCTTCTAGGGGATTCTCTAGTTCGGATTCTCTAGTTCAAGTTTGAATATGCTTGACAGTTAAGATTTTCATGGGATCCTCCCTTATTATTAAAAGGAAGATCATCCCTTCTAGATGGCGGTTACATATACTCATCAGACCAAACTCTAAGGCCCAAAAAAATTAGTTCAATACAAGGACTTTCATGATAATATCATTGCTCCGTATGATTGGTTATGAACTTTTGAATTGTACACTTTTGCGCATTCTCTGAGCCGAGAATTTTTGTATGGTTATAAATGTATCTTAGATGTACTCATAAGCTCAGTCTCGCTTCTTGGTAAGTTCCTGCCCATATAAATGTATTTAAGATGAACTTGTATCCATATAAAGAAAAAAAAAATCCCTAGCTTTTTACCTAACTTCTTATCACAATCTCCAGAGGCAATAGCACTTTTTAAGCCACTGTGATCAATAACTTGTTAAGTATTACTATCTTTGATTTATTTTATCTGTCACTTTAAGAAAAAAATTTTGACTTATAATATTTGTATTCTTACATATTAATAAAATATTTATGGTTGACTTTCTAATTTTACCCTTCATAATTTATAATTAATTGAAAAAATATAATGTAACATTTGTTGAAAATTGACGAGGTATTTTAATTAAAAAAATTCATAAATGACCCTAGATTTCAGATTTTTTAATTTCTTAATTTACCTGTTGTTATTAAGTGACAACTAAAATGGATCGGATAGAGTAATTGCAAGAAAGTTCTTCAACTAATTCGAGTGAGGTTTGATCAAGTTGGAGAGCCAACATATCAATGCTAAAACGCTATAACATGAATAAAAACTTTACAGATACGAGTTATATTTTGGGTAAGGGATCCGATTCCCGTATTAAGTTGCAAATCATTTTTGAATCCAAGCATTGATCAACAGGGATGATTCATAAATAGTTAACCACCCCATTTTTCTATTTTAACTTTCAGCATATGATTTGTAAAATAATTAGCAATCACATCAACGATCGATACTTAGTAAATCATAATCAATAACTCGGACCATGAAGGCAAATCAGGGAAGCAATCGGCTAGTAAATATTCATTTTGGTTCGCCTTTCACTGTTGCCGCATATAATTTGAGATCATAACGTGTCGTCCCATGCAGGCAAATTAATGATGCTACTCCGTATTCGTCGCGACATACATGGTGCACACGGTTTTTTGTTTGGTGTGGTCCTTCGTCACTCTCTTTCAATAACAAAAGATCTCAGATCAAAGGGGGTAATAAAGCAAATTAAAGGAAAGCATGAAAGGAACACGATGCATGATCTCACCGGGGATGGAGAGGACCCATTCATGCACCATTTAATAATTGAGGTGACGGATCTACTGAGTACAACATTTTGGTTTTGACGTCAAATAGCGATGCGCCATGCAAGTGCCAGCGAGATTCGCAGTGGCATGATGGGTCATGTTATCGCCCATACGCATATCTATGGCCCCAGCACCTCAATTAATTAGCTCGCCCCATTGTCTGCTAGCAAGTTTCGATCTCTCAACATGTTGTGGATCATGCTACTGCTGGCTGTGGGAATATCAGTCAAAAAGCTGATTGAGTGCTTGAAGAAAAAGGTTCGTGTTATCATCTTGCGTTGAATTGCATGCTTGTATATCTCATAATAAAAATTATATCATAGTATACTGGAAAAAAGAAAAGAAAAGAAAAGAAAAGAAAAGAAAAGTTGTACTAGAATTTAGAATGATGTAATACTTTGAGTCATAATAAAATAGTGATTCGACGGAGTGGTTAGAGTAGGTTCTAGTAACCTTGTAGAAAAACAAGCGATACGCAAATATAGACAAAATAATGCACATTTTTTTTGGGCTCAAGACAAAATAATGCACTTAATAATAAAGAAACAAAATAATGAAATTAGACAAAGGTTTTTGATCAAAGATGCAAAGTATATAATTTGTGATATTATTTGAAGAAGGCTTAATAATAAAAGTGAGCAGGTAATTCGGGATAAGTTATTGTCATTGGATCATATGTCCCCGAACAAGGGTAATCCTTGACCTCCAGCTCTCCACTAACTGCTATTACTGATATGTGCACCCATTCTTTTAGATACCACTTAAACATATGGAGAATTATATGTTAATAACAGAAGATTTTAGTTATATTACTACTACTGAACCAACAGAGAATCATGAAGAATTATCTGTAAATAATTAGAGATGAAAATTTTTTATATCTATTATTAATTATCTTAATATATCCACCACATGTAGTGGTATGATAACTGAAACCCTCAATTATTAATAACTAATTTTTTATATGTAAAAATGATGTCTACAAACTTGGGTACAAAATACATTTTTATATTCATTTTGGTTAATTATTTAAAATGATGTTTCTATTCACTAATTTTGGCATAAGATTTTTCCCAATATATTTTCTGCGCTGCGATTAGTTCAAGTTTTGCAGAAAAATCTAGAGATATGTTGGGACTTAAATGGACATGCTCACATGTCTCCAGAGTTAGAGATCGATGTCTCCGGCGAAAAAGATGGAAGTATCGAATCCAATGAAGGAAAGATATGCTTAAAAAGGAAAGCGCACGTGTAAAAGACATAGCATTAAAAAATAGTGAGGAGAACTCGACATGTAGTAAAAGAAAGAAGGAACTGTCGAAAGAAAAAAACACGTGAAGAAAATACGAAAAAATAGTTTGCACGCGTTATTTTTTCTTTAGCAGCTGCCATTGCCCAAATGAGGTTGTGGCTGTGATCTTTGAGAATCGTTATATAGAAAGAGAATGTAATAGACGTACAAAAAATGGGGGAAAAAGAAAGAATGTAATACGGCTGTCTTCACTGTTCACACTTGCTAAACCGAGCTTGTAAGCTGATGAGAAGCCATAATTTACAATTGGCAAAAATATACTTTACACACTAAATTATAGAGCATGTATACTTTACCTCTAATATTTTAAAAATATGAAAATTAACGTTTAAACTTTTCTAATCATCCAAATCTATCATTTTTTTAACTATTTCATCTATTGTTAATAAAAATAACATATGCTCCAAAAAGTTTACGGTATCGGATATTGAATTTGCACTTTTTTTTAGTTTGATTAGATGCTAAAGTGTGTATGATCCAAATTTTAAAGGGATATAGTACAATTATTTTTTATTAATAATAGACAAAAATTTAATCAAAGAATTAAAGTGTACATTTAAAAAAGTTCAATAGTTAATTTATATATTTTCAAAATATCAACAACAAAGTGTACATAATCTATAATTCAAGTAGATAAAGTGCTTTTTTCTCTTTACAATCAGAACATATTTGTTACCATTACATTGCTTGATAAAGGATTTAAATGGTTTATTTCATGTATCTTGCATGGGTTTTGCTGTCACGCTGCAAAACTAATTGATCTACCAATATCTTCATTCTTCCTCATAAGCTTCACTCTCAGGTCTCTCTCTGTCGTTCTTTTCTTTTTATTTTTTTTTTATTGTTGTTTTCATTATATTATTGATGGCTTTTATAATATATTCTTTCAGTTCAGGTGATTATACTCAACTTTAAATGGGTCCTCAGTTGTGGAATCACAAGAGAGCAAAGGTGTGAATTTAATTGAGGCAGTGCTTTATTATTGTTAATACTGTATGAGTTTTGTTTATCTTCCTCTGTAAAATCTAAATTAATAGAGGGAACGTGGCAGATTTCATGAATGTAATTGCATATATATAGATGTTATGCTTTCAATCCCCGCCCCCCTTCAATCTAGGCATCAAGTAGCATTATGTTGTATTTGGCTTTTTCAAATTGACTTGTAGTTAATTGGAACTTGGAATGGTTGGATCTTCGATATGCAGAATCACTTTGAGTTTATAATTTATAATTTACATAATACACCCAACCATTTCACATTAGTACTATATATACATATATATAGAAGCCGAAGTGAAAATAAGTTTACAAAATGGCCAATCGGTAATGGGAGAAGCAAGGTTTTGGTGGGTATGGGTGTATGTCCACAGAGAATGATCTTAATAGTATAAAATACTACAATTAATGCTATTGTATTAATAAATGAAGGTATTGGTTCCATTAAAAAAAAAGAAGAAGAAGGTATTGATAGATCGATAATTATACAATAAGTATCACATAGTGGTGCTCATAAAATAAAGTGTCTCTTTTATTTTACACGATGATACAACTCAACATTGAAATTTAATTTTACAAATTCTTATATTTTTAGAATAGAAAAAATGGTATTCTATTTTGGTTTAAATTTTTTATTTCAATTATTACATTGAAAATATTTGTTGTTCCCGTTAATATTCCTTTTAAAGATTGACGTAGATTAATTGACGATTTCATTACTATTTATATTAAACATGTGAAATAATTGTAAATTTATTTTTATAGTTTTGTAAAGTTAAATAAGAGTTGAGAAGGAATCTTATAAGGTAAAAACTGATTTTACTATAAATTCTTATTTAATATATAAATATGTAATTAGTAGATTATAAACTACTAATAATCAAATTAATACTTAAAAAAAATGCGGCTTGATCGTGCCAGTCATGACGCTAGTCAATATAGTGATAATATTCTCTTATATATGTACTACTAACATGATAACATTCTCTAACTACTAATCAATCTGTGTATCAATTAACCTATCTATCTTAAATAAACTCGGTATATTTACCGGCTCGGGGTGCTTTCCCTAGAATGATTAGTGCCAAGAAAGCGATGGATATATAATATCCCTTTTGGCGAGAAATAGGACAAAACTAGACAAGTGCCGTGTAAGAGTTTTCAACGGCTGAGATCCGGAAAAGTCGAGTAAAACAAATAGCGAACTTTATCCAATGCATTATATTAAATTTTGACCAAAAAATTAATGAGTTATCGCTTAAATGACACCTCACTTAATTCAAGTGATAAGAAATTTGTTAACTCTCATCCACTATGGAAGCTTCTATACAATCCAGACTCAGAGTCAAGATGCACGACCCCGGAAGCACTGCTTTTTTATCAAAATTTTAACAGAAATTTGAACTTCAAAGAATTAAACCCTAAATTTTATATACATGTGTATGTCTGTACAAAATTGGTTGTGAAATACATATGATCATTATTAGCTTTGAAATCATACACTTAGGTTGTCTCCCACTCACGAATTATTTTATTCTTTATGATGCTTAATAACTTGAACTTGGTGAAGCCAGCATATATATCAATCATGGATGCATGTCGCCCAAATTCGATGGTACCTATAGCAGGATATGTCAATTATATCTTATGGAGCTGCCGCGAATACCAATATTTTATATGATGCAATTTTTTACGATAATTAAGCACGTGGTTATTACAAGGATTTGAGGAATATGACGAGTCTTATTTGTTATCTCTATGTTGCTTTATGAATTAGGATATTAACGACGGGCAGTTTAATATACTAGTTTTGAACCCCTCAACTTGAGGCCTTACAAGGGAGAGCACATTAATTTAACAAGAGGCCAGTGATTACACAATTGTGGGACTTGCTCTTACATGACTCTTGATAATAAATTAATAGTTTTTGTTAACATGGTGGAAATGTTAAGAAATAAAAATAGTATTTATCATTATATAAAGAAAATATTAATATTTTAAAAAATTTTAAATATTAAATACATAATTTTTAATAACTCTCATTTTAATTTCTTTTTTTGATTAAATTTTCATTTTAGTTTCTTAACCTATATCTTGAAACGGGAATGCTATTTGATATGAAGCTAATTTGTGGAAAATTATATGAAAGCTTCACGACCAATCAAAAGGAATGTAAAAATGAAAAAATGCAGATAAAAAATAAGAAGTGGCCGAAATAATAGGTATACGACCAAATTAGAGTAATTCCTAAGGCTAGCATGAAAATGCTTTTTGTACTACACAGCATTTTTCATCTTGAAAAACTAAAAACATCTGTGAATACAATCTTAAATTAATTGTTAAGGAAATTTTAAAAAATTGAAAAAAGGGCTAAAAAAGTCCAAAACGAAAGCGAGTCTTATAGCTTGTTTGTTTTACTTTTATATGGTAGGAAACGCTAACGCCTGTTGAAAACAAGGAGTGTGTGGATTTCTTTTGAAAAATTTAATTCGGTAATTAAGCAGCAAAAGACCGCTCAGAGTCAACCAAACAAGCTATTAATTATGGCTTATATGTATGCTGAGTTTTCTACTAGACTTTATCAATGTCCATTTTAAACGAGACTAGGTATCAATCACGCAAATTTGAAGCCTTCTGCCAAAAGAAAAACTATTGAGAGGTTGTTACAAAACAAAAAGAGTCGCAAGTAATTTTTTGCAGATAATCTATATATTGCCAGCTAGAATTGAAGATGTTGAAGAGCATTTGTGGTTCGCAACTTGTTGTACACAGCACTCCAACCTGCCTGTGCGGGGTGCGCGATATCCCAAAAGAAAGCTGACTTAGGATCATCACAAACACGATGCTTCTTCACCCTGTTTGCGTCTACGTCACCACACATGTATTCACTGCTTACCCCAAGGCAACATGGCCTCAAAAGGGTTTTGAATAAAATTATGGGTCCATGGTTGGTTCAGTATTGACATGAAAGTGTCATAAAGGTCAAGTACGACAAATGTGGAATGGTCCTTGGCTTCTTCATTCAATTTGGCCACAGCTTGGTTTAAGAGGGTGTCGTGGAGAGTGATTAATGCGTTGAATGTATCGTTGCACAGCCGGAATGAGGATGGAGCTGTGACCACAGGAAGACAACCGAGGGGTCCTAGACGAGTCACGGCGATTTTCTTCACTCCCAACCCATGGATGCGTATCAGATTGCTAGTAATTTGATTGACCACTGTGCCAGTATAGGATGGTAATCCCTAGTGAAAAAGAGAAACGCTGCGTAAGATCAAAGCATGATATATATAATTATGGTCATAGCTTCGTATGTAGTAATTCTAACCTTGAGCTATAAACCATAATTTTCACTTATCACAAGTGCCTCCTCTAGTGCTTTTATTTTGGGCTAATTAATTTGTTGAGCAATTGACAACTGGACCGGCCTTACACCTCGCCCAGTACGATAATGAGGTCATAATTGATGACATATCATTAGTCCAAGGTAAAATTAGAGAGTCTAAGCACTCATCAGTCGCCTAGCATCTTTAAATATCCGGTATTGTAATCGCTCAGCTTTGTAACTGACTTTATCGTCACAATAATCACATAAGGTAGGGGTGTGTAAAGGATGGGATGGGTTGGATTGCGTTGGATCAAACCCAAATTCAGCCGGAATTTTTGATCGAGCCATTTCTTTAAGCCTAAATCCAACTCTATAATGACTTGATTAGTGATTAGGTTATATTTGGTCAACTTGAATTTTAGATAATAGACAAAAATTTAGATATTATATATAGTAAAGTTATAATATTTTAAAAGTAAGAAATAAAATTGAAAAGATATTTTATAATATATATTTTAAAACAAACTATATTAATATAAAAATAACATTAAATTATGTAAAATATATTAATTAAAGTATGAAATCTTATAATTTATTATCAATTACTTTAAAAAATATAACTTATAAAAAATTATTTAACTTTAGGTCAGGTTGGACTAACCCAAAGTATGACCCGAACCTAGTTCAAAGAGTGTACTAGGTCAAATTTTAGAACTCGAATCCAACTTAATAAGCTTTGAGCTGAGTCGAGGCCTGGTTTTGAACACCTCTAATATAAGGTACTATACAAGAACATCTATTTTCCAGAGATCTATTTTATACAAAGAAATTTATACAAACAAAAGCCGTTGCCAGAGATCTATTTTCCACAAGAGTTAGTGAACATAATCTTAGAGGAAGAGGCAATTCTACTTGAGAAAGCACCGTCAAAGGAAGAAATAAAACAGGATGTGTGGGAGTGCAAAGCTTGAAGGGCTCCAAGTTCTGATGGGTATAATTTTAATTTTATTAAGAAATGCTAGAATCTAATTGGTGATGACTTTATTGCATGTGTTGATGAGTTTTTCAGGATTGGTGTTCTCCCAAGGCGAGCCAACATGACTTGGGTGACTTGAATTCCCAAGATTGATGATGCAAAGGAGCTAAAAAAATTATAGGGCCATTAGTATGATCGGCTATGTGCATAAGGTGTGGCTAAACTATTGGCGAACTATTTGCGTTTAATTATGGATGGCTTGGTAGATGAAACACAATCAGCATTTGTCCAAGGTCGACAAATCCTAGATGGTGCTCTCATTGCCATTGAAATTGTCTAATGGATAAGAAGGAAGAAGATGAAGGCTGTCATGAGGAAGCTTGATTTCCATAAAGCATACGACTTTGTAAGATGGACCTTCGTGGATCAAGTGTTGGAGAAGATGGGTTTTGGCAGAACTTAGGGGATGGATTTGGTCTTCCTTGTACTCGGTAGAAATGTCTATCATCATCAATGGATCCCTAGTGAAGCCTTTTAAAATGGAGTATGGCTTGTGACAAGGAGATCCTCTATCTCCTTTCTTATGGCTGATGTTCTCAATAGGATTCTTAATCGTCTAATTTGGGATGGTTTAGTGGAAGGCATGAAGTCAGCTTATCACATCTTCAATTTGCGGATGACACTTACTTTTTGTAGGTGCTGAGAAAGATGTCTTGGTGAACTTGAGAAGAATCTTAGATTGCTTCAGCCTAATCTTAGGTTTGCATATTAATTTTGACAAATCAGCTCTTATTCCACTCAATTGCCGGGAAACATTGGTGGAAAATTTGAAAGCAAGTCTCCAATGCAGAGTGGTGTTATTACCAAGTACATATCTAGGTATCCCCCTTGAAGCAAACGCATCATTGATAAAATAAGGAGAAAGCTTAGTGGAGGGAAGCTGAAAATGCTGTCAAGAGTAGGAAGGCTGATCCTAATCAAGTCAATATTGAATAATTTATTAATGTACTATTCGGGTTTGTTCAAAATGCCCAAGCAAGTGGCGAGGAAGATTATTTCTGTACAAAGCAAGTTTTTTTAGGGTATAAAGGAGGGAGATTTATGAATAGCGTTGGTTAGATGGGAGATTATGCAAAGAGCTAAGAAGTTGGGAGGTCTAGAGTGGACGATTTAGTCCTTAAAAACGCAAGTGTGCTCTTCAAATGGTGGTGGCTTTTCGGTAGAGAATGCACCACTTTGCTATGATTTTGATGCAGACAGGGCACTTGTAGATCAACAGGTTCGAAGTGGTGGAGGACTCGGGGGGTATATTTGCAATATTAGAAGGATTGATGCTAATATTGAAAGATCTCGAGGTTGGCACTCGTAAGCTGGTAGGAGACAGGCATAATACTTGGTTCTGGGAAGATTTGTGGGTGGGAGAGGAGAGTCTTAAGGAAAGGTTTCCAGCGCTTTTTTCAGTCTCCATACAGAGTAAGACGCCAATAGCGGACTGTGGATTTTGGGACGGGGGCACTTGGCATTGGACCTTGTTATGGCGGAGAGATTTTTTCGAATGGGAGACCCAAGTGTTGAACCAGTTGCAGCAGGTCTTCGAACAGGTGACGCTGTCTGAGGACCAATAAGATAGATCCTCGTGGTGCTTTCATCATTCGGGAAGATTCTCTGTTCAATCATTTTTGAAGCATGTTTATGAACGAAAAGTTGTGGCATCTCTCTAACACAAGTATCACGGCTAACGTATGGAAGGGTGTGGCTCCACCAAAGGCTGAATTGCTGCTGTGCTTCATTCTCCTTGGTAGATTGAACACCAAGGATAGTATTTTGAGAACAGGAAATGATAGGTGTGTCTTGTATAATGCAGAAGAGGAATCAATTTCTCAATTATTTTTCAATTGCCAAATTTTTGTGGAAGGTCTGGTGCTGCTGCTGTGAGTGGTGGGGGTTACATTGGGTGATGGATTGTGACCCGAGAAGTAACTTTGAGTCTTGGGCTGATGTTGAATGCAGCAGGTGGATGAAGAAGGCATGGCTCTCCTGGTTCTACGTTACTATATGGTCCTTATGGGATCTGCGAAATCAGGTCATTTTTCAAAATAAAGAGGTGTGCTGGAACAAATTTATGACGGCGTTGATACAGTGGTGGAACTTTTGGAACTATACAAGAGGTGAGTTAGTCACAATGTGAACTATCGGAATAGGTGGTATACTACTGGGACGTGAAGATGACAGTCTGATGCAATAAGGTGATATGACGTGGACTCGCGGGTTTCTCAGATATCTTAATAACAGATTGAAAGTTTGAAACAGTTTTGCTAGTGGATGCAGTTTATGAATTGTTGGCAGCAATTACGCCATCGGTGGTTACTGCCATATGCGTTATAACAGGGGTGTTATGTTTGTTCCGTTGTTTTTTTGATCTTGCTGTTTGTTCTCCTTGCCCCACTCTTCCGAAGTGCTGTGCCTCTTCTTGTACAACTACCAAAAAAAAAAAAAAAAAAACTATACAAGAACATCATCTTGAAACTACGGAGTCATGTTCACCCCTAAACATCTATGCCTACCCTATTAATATTTTCAACCACAAATAACACAAATTAGGCTAAAACAACAACCATTTATCATAGATAAGGAAATCTATCTTGCTAACCCTCCCCCTGAGAAATAATTATAGTACATAAAAGTTGTGCGAAAGTTTTTGAATTCCACAGTCAATTGAAGTCTATATGAATCTAGCGTGAAAATTTCATCTATATAAACGCCCATGTTTTGTGCATAAAGTGCTATCATCAAAATATCTTCATTGTTTGTTTATTTATTTTTTTTATTATCGAACATATTGAGACTAGGAATTATTCTTAGAGAAGATTTTTGAGGGAAAGAAATAAGAGTCGAACACAAGACATCTTAAACTCAAATAAGATATATAAGAGACAATTATTAGGCTATAGTCTCAACAGCAAAATATCTTCATTTTTTTCAAGCATACATATATGATATATTTAATAAGACGAGATATATTACTTTATAATTTTAAAGTCTATGTAATTGATAACCCAATTCTCTCAAATATTTTTGTTTTAGCGATTCCTAATGAATAATTATATACATTCCATGTGTTTGATTTAGAAAATTGATAATCACAATACATTCGAACGAACAATATAATCAAATGGCGACGAGTAGGTTGCTATGTGATTATAAAGAATATATTCACATTTTCTATTGATTATTTGTGAGTATTTAAGAAAATGAAGATTTTCTTTGAGAAAGCATACAATGCACATGCACTTTTTAGTAAAAAAGGTGCTTGACAGGGATCCCAGATAACTTCAAGCAATTTCCTAATGGATTTGGTTTGATTTAAGACAATGCATAATTAGAATAGAGAATTTTTTTTCCCCCTAAATGGAATAATGGATATATTTACCTTAATGAAGTCATTTGTGATGACGTGACCACCGTAATCATTTCCAGAGACGGAGACGAGGGCCACTGAGGCCAGTGGCTGAGTACACATTTTCTTTGATGAGCTGCTCCAAGAAATCGATGTGGGTGGTCATGTTTGGGGCTGCAGCATAGGAAACGAAAACACCGGTACCACCATAAGCAAAATTCACCCCGTATCTCAAGTATTGTGGATTCAATTTCCTCAATTCGTAAGGTACAGGTGACCTGACCCCCAAATATGTCGCTGCACAAATTAGATCCCGCCAAATTAATCATAATCATAATAGACTCCAAAATGCAAATAGAGTAATACCACGGAGTAAGAAAAATTGTGATAATTTTTCACTGAAATCAAAGGTAGATGTGGACGCAATAAGTGATATGTTTTTAAGAATTAACATATACCTCACATTCTTGTGATAAATTAATCCTGATAAAATTTTGACTTTCTAAAATTTTTCTAATACAAATGTATATTGTTTTCTACCACAATGGGCCAGTGTAAAATATAATTATGTCTACCGTGACAGACAAAATTAAAAGTACATATACATACCAATATAATCAGTGAGTACCCGGCCGTCGGAGGCTCGACCGGCAGGTTTACCGGGAAATGTGGCTCCATAGGGGTCTTTCCAGGCACTAGACATCCCTTTCCTCGTATTTCCAGTGTCAGCGTACGAATCCCCAAAAACAAACAACTTTTTGGCACGAAAATTATTAATCTGCTCACTTTCCTCATGCTCCACACGCGCTTCAGTTTGCAGGCCCATTTGTCCTGTAAATTAAAATAACACTCGTAAGTTACTCAAAAATTTATACATGTATGCCATTCCTAATAGAGAAAATTTCATGCATAAAATCGATAAATATATATAAGAAAAAGGGAGGGTGTCACAAGAATAATTGGCCTTAGGCTTGGCTAGCAAGAGTGAATACCGGGGAGAAGTAGTGTTAGACAAAGGAGAGAAAACAGGTGCTTGTTTAACAGCATGATAGGTACTAGTTTGCTTGAAGCCGCCAGAAAAAGAACATTCACTTCAGAGAACTTTTAAAAAAGAATACAGAATAGGATGTTTGTGGTAACCAGAAAAATGAGGCTAGTTAGTATGCACTTTCGCGGAAAAAGAGGACGTCTGGATGGCAGTTTGAAGCTTCCAAAAGCTATTTATTAGTACAAAAATAAAAATATACAGTATTTAAGTGGGTTGGGGTTGTAATTTTTTTTTTAAAAAAATTATTTTTGAAACCCTACAAATTTTTTGAAAAAAATATTTTTGAAATTATTTTTTATTATAAAAAATACCTTTTAAAAATAATCTTATTATTATTTTCATATCAATAATCCAAAATAATTTTATTTTATCTTATTAAAATAAAAAAATTTTCTTAAATTTATTTTTTATATACTTAAATTAAATATAAATTAATTCTTTTAAAAATAATTTTTTCAAAAATCAATTCAAATATATCGTAAATTTATAAGAACATTTCGGGTTTTTAAAAAAGAAAAAAATATATTTTAGGTAGGATCCATTACAGCTTGAGTGGTTGACTATGATGACAGCGCCGGTGGGAGACCTTTATTCCTTTAAACACTATTTTACCACTTTCCACCGGGTATCGCGTAGCCTTTAATCGATCTAACTGACCGGCTCATCCATTACATCAATCATTTATTGAAAGATGGCTCTTTGCGTCTTTTGGGGGATGGTAATTACATAAGCCCATTCTTTTGTTGTACTTCATACCTAATCTTAAACCATTTCCTATGAACTGGAACTGGTCAATATTAAAGAGTGCTTTAAGCAATCTCCTATGCACTTTAGCAGTAATTGTTTAGTAGGGATTAAATTAATCCCATGCGACAAATGAGAGCAATCCTAATAATTGATGTACTCAAAAAACAAAAGAGACAGAGAGAGAGAGAGAGAGAGAATTTTTTTTTTTGTGGGTCAATAAGAGAGAGACTTTAGATTCATGACTAGTCAAACTTTGTTTGACATTTCTTAGGAACCCAGGATTTTCGACACAATTAGAGGACATTCTATTTGCACATTGCACCCGAAATTAATCCAAAAGCAGTTGGAATAATTACAAACAAATCTCTACTTGAGGAACAATTAACAACTAAAAAGGGGGTGTTATTATTAAACACAAACAAAAAGAACACGTCAAGCTAATTAATTTAGCCGACAACTGGCTAGCGACAAAGCATGCATTTCCTGTGACTCCAGATCTAGCTAGAATTGAATTTGTTGAAGAGCATTCACGGTTCGCAACTTGTTATACACGGCGTGCCACCCTGCCTGCGTGGGGTGCACCAGATCCCAAAAGAAAGCGGATTTTGGATCATCACACACCCTATATTTCTTCACCATGTTCTGGTCTACACTCCCACAAGAATACTCACTACTTACACCAACGCAGCATGGCTTCAACTGGTTCTGAATGTTGTGGGTGGTGGGGTGGTTCAGCACCGACATAAAGCTATCGTAAAGGTTAAGAACCACGAAGGCTGAATTGTTCTTGGTTTGATGGTTCAACCGGTTCACTGCCTGGTGCAAGAGGTTGTTGTGGAGAAGCACGAGGTCGTTAGAGGATGCATTGCAAAGCTGGAATGAGGATGCGACTGTGATCTGAGGGAGGCATCCAAGGGGTTGTAGGCTACCCACAATAATCTTCTTCACTCCCAATCCTTTGATGCGAATCAGATTGGTGGTTGTTTGATTAACCACTGAGGCCACGAATAATGGTAAACCCTACAGCCACATATAGATCAAAGCACGTTTGTCATCAAAATTCTTCAGTATTAGGTGATCTACTTAACAAAAAAAAGTTTGTTCTTTAAAATCAAATGTCGAATTCTGATCTCATCAGCGTTCAGCGATCCTATAAAAGATTAGGTTGCTAACTTATTCTGATCTCATGACATGACCGTTGCGTAAGCGAATAACCCATGACCATATCGAGCCCATAAACAAGTTGACTGTTACCCAATGTGCACATTAATAATTTTGGTTTTCATTTAATATCATTCTCGTGCATTCCTTTGGGCTATCACTGACAACAACTTCATTTGTCCATATCTTTCCAGAGAATGGAGAAGTATCTGTATAAGTACCTGTCCCACCTACCCGGGATACTGGGCCGAAAATTAGGCCTTGAAAAGATAATCGCAATACAATCTGAGGCACATTCGTCATCAGGCCTTCTTTACATTTTAAATATGCACATATGGCATCAGCTGTTGCCTCTTGAGTGTAGCCACATTAGGGGAGCAAGTTTGACTCGCTCTGCAGTCAAAGACTGCCTGCCCCAACACCCCCCCTAAGGGTGCATGTGTGTGGCCAAAGTAATAATAATAACGATAATAATTTATTTCAGACAGACCCAAAAAATTAAAAAGAAAATTCTGATGATTCCCTCGTTTCTATTTTAATTACTTAAAATATGCTGAATTTTAAAATCAATTCTAATTCAAATACCAAGCAGTGGATGATTGTCAACCTTTCATGCAGTAAATGCATAAAAATTAATTCCTTTCTATTAACTCTATTTAATGTATTTAATTATTTACACTTATTATAATTCCAATAAATAATTTCTAATCTGTTAAGAATTTAGGAAGTAAAACTTGATTAAACAATTAATATGTTAAGAATTTAAGATTCTTTTTCTCCAAACAAGAAGCAAAAGTGAATAGCAAATGAAATAACTGCTTAAGAAGCAATCTTACTTTATACAATTTAAAATTAACTTACCTGAGCAGAGCCATTTGTGGCCAGGTAATAACTGTAGTCATTTCCAGCGACAGAGACGAGGGCCACTGAATTGGAAAGGTCAGAGGCGGCGTACACTTTGTCTTGGATCACTTGCTCCAGCAAATCAATCTGGATTGTCATGTTAGGTGCTGGAGTCGACGTGTTAAATACACCCGTTCCACCGAAGGCAAAGTTCATCCCATATCGCACATGTTGCGGCGTCAGTTTCCTCATTCTGTATGGGACTGGCGATTTCACTCTCAGATACTTAGCTGCAGCACATGTACATGTTTTATTAATTAGTTATTACACAAACGAATATTATGACGTAAAGAGATTAAGATTATTAATCTGTTAATGTAAGTAACAACCAATAGTTACCTGTGAGTTGTTTTTCTTTTTTGGGGTAAACCAAATAGCTATGATTTATAACACAAAAATGAAAGAACATCAGATCGACATTGTTAATTGCTCTTACAAATTAATCTGTGTTTGGTATATGGTTTGTAATTCATGATTTAATCCAACGGAAAAATATTTTTTTTTATTTATATTCAATCTATAATTTGAAACTAAAAACTATATTCAAATATAATTTAACGTAACTTTATCAAATGTATTAAAATAAATTAAAATTTAATTTTATGCCCTTCGCACTATAGATCGTGGATTTGCGGTAGACAAACCAAAATCCAATTGTCCCATCCGTATTTCAGAACCATTCGTTTAGATTGCTTTAGTTTAGAACTGGCGATGTAATTAGCTGGGAAAGGATGACAATGCTTTTACTTTAACTGACAAGGCTGCAGATGTCTAGATAAGAACCACAGGTGATAAAGCTATTGCGTCTTGGGATAAGAAAAATAAGGATATCCCAAAGCCAAAGGTACTTCGTAACTTGATAGTAGGAATATGCAAAGATAATTGATTCTCCCGTCCCAATATATCGTTCAGTTCGCTTAAAGTAGTGTATTTTAAAATTAATATATTTAAATTTAAATATATTATTTTAAAAATATATTTTTTTAATTAAACTGATAAATAAATTAAAATAAAAAAATATTATTTACTACTCTCTTTATTGTTAAAATGATAATTATAAATATTTGAAGGGAGTATATCCTAAATGATCATTAATTGAATTTTTAGTGTTAATAAAAGAAATTAATTGAATTTTTAGTTTCAAGCCATTAATTATTTAATAATCATATATTAATCCCTTTTGAATAATTACTGCAATTAAAACCTACGATAAAGTGCAATTTCCTCGTTTCAAGCACCATGGCAGTATGGGTAAAAGTATGTGCAGAGAGGACATGGTAATGTGAAAACACAATCACTAAAGAGGAGCGCTGAATGGCAAAAAGCGATGATTACTAATAGAAATGATAAAGACAAAAGTGCTTGCGTCCAAAGCTTGGTGTCACGCGAGAAAGCAAAGGAACATGCTTCAAATAATTCAATATGATGAAAAAGAGAGATATAATGCAGATCGAACGTGCTAGGTAAACGAAAACATAGTAAAAAATAAAGGGAAAATAAATAAAGGTGACACAAACACGATAATGCGACATTTCACTGGCAAAAGAAAGAACAGCACCGCGTCGGAATGGATTAGACAATGAGCACAAAAAAGGAAAAGTGGCAAGCCAGCAGAGAAATGAACCCCACCAGCACAACTTCTATAATCGATGATAGTAGTACTAGTATATGCTAGCTAGTATAGAAGAAAAAAGATGCTAGTACAGCAGCATAGTATGTAATTATTTTATATGAAATGATGCAAATTAAAGCAGGCGAAAAAGCAAAACTTCTGTTGGTAAAGAAAAGCTAAAGATAAAATAATAAAACCAAATTAGAAAGCAAGCACCACTTGATGAAGTGTTTTTTGGAGTTGCACATACCAATGTAGTCGGTGAGGACTCTTCCGTCGGAGAATCGACCGGCGGGCTTGCCTGGAAAAGTGATGCCATAGGGGTCTTTCCATGATTTAGAGAGACTTTTTCTGATGTTGCCGGTGTCAGCATATGAGTCTCCAAAAACGAACAGTACTTTTGGGGTTTCATTAAGCTGCGGATGTTGAAGGCTAGCCTCTGCAGCTTGCAGCACCCTTTGTCCTAAT
Organism: Pterocarpus santalinus; assembly: GCA_031439595.1. Lineage (NCBI taxonomy): Eukaryota > Viridiplantae > Streptophyta > Magnoliopsida > Fabales > Fabaceae > Pterocarpus > Pterocarpus santalinus. The sequence goes on from CM062532.1 coordinate 71,260,551, forward strand.
TAATAGTATTGAAGATTAATAATTAGACCCCATAAAGTAAAATTTGAGATTTTCATCAATAAGAACAAGGGAACCAAATAGTCTTGTTTGAGCTATAGGAACATATATTTGTACTTATGTTTATATTTATACCTGAGAGATGTAGAACTAGGAAAAGAGAGAGGAGAGCAAAGAGTTGCTTGTGTGAGTCCATCATGAACAGCTACTATGGAGCAAGTGAAATGAAGTGTAGTCAAAAGGTAAAGCGAAATATATATAAGATCAAAAGCCTAGTTTTGAGGGAAGGAATAGCAAGAGCAGAGGAAGAGGGAGGTGCTACTTGATCCTGGCTAGCAAAGGGCGTGGGAGGGGAAGCGAACACATGGATGTGCCTTTTATAGTGAGAGAGATGAGACCGAAGAAGTGGCCTCCCACTGCGATTTTTAAAAATAAGAGCGTAAAATAATTTAGGTAAATTCGAATTTTACAAGTTTGATATTAAAATTTTTTAGGTAACTCATTTATATATAATACAAATTTATTTATTTATATCAATATAAATTATAATAGTTTATATGTGTATTTAGAAAAATTAAAAGATTAAAATTATTTTAACAATTATTTATTTATATAATTTTTTTTATATATATAATCATTTATGAGAATTAATTTATATTTAAATATTTTAATTAAAAATAATTTTAAAATAATTTATTTTATTTAAATTATATAAAAAAATTTATATAATAAAATAATTAATTATATTATATAATATTTAATATTTAAAATTAATTTAATAAAAATATAATATTATATATACACAAAAAATTAAAATAATATTCAAATTTTAATTTTTATTTTTTAAAATAATTTTAAATTTTTAAATTTGGTTATAATCGAATTCATCAAAATTTATTCAAACAAATGTTTTTTTTTTTTTTGAAAATAGCATTGGGGGTTGGGGGGGGGGGGGACAGCCTTTTTTGCTGTCTTCCAAAGTAAATTATAATTTTATCAATATATTTACTAGTTACTTAACTTTTAAATTTTTTTTAAAAGTCTCCTTCTATTTTTTAGTTTATAACTAGTAACTTATATATCTATTAACTATTAAATTAATAAATTAAACAACATAAACTTAATTTTATTATTGATTAAATTTATATATATTATCAGTATAAAAATATTTTATATAAGACATTCAATTATATATTATCACATCAATAAAAAATTTAACTTAAGTACTTAGCTACTCACTACATTAAAAATTTTATAAATACAAATATTTGATTGAATGATAATATAAAATTTTTTTATACTGTCTGAACTTGAAAATTAAGATCTTTTACAATTGAAATAATTTAAGTTTCAAGTCCCGTTTGCAATGCATCTCATAAAGTATGGTGCATGATGAGTGATGCAGCTGACTATTTTTTACTTGCATTCAGATAATGTGGCTAAGGGAAGATTATAGTGTGGCTAAACGAATCTATGAATGCGGTTAAACGAACATGTGAATGTGGTTAAGTGACTCCTCTCCTTCCTCCCCCGCCACAGCTACCACTGTCATCTCACTATCACACCACCACCACCACACCACCGTGTCTAGTCTGTGAAAAGAAGGAGGGATAACCATTTGTGCTTGTCACCGCTACTTCCTTAACCGTCCATCGCCACTCTTCAAGCCGCCACCACTGGTTTCAGTCTCCTTCGCGTTATTGGTAGCCGCCATCGGAAGTGGGTTGTCACAAGGTTGTGCCCGAGAACGGAGACTCGTGGTGTTGTGTTGCTGCGATTCGATCCCAGATCTAGCTGCCACCATGCGTCTCGCATTCCCCCCATTTGGAGTGATCGTTCGGCGCTGTTGTAAGCGTGCGAGTGGATCCAATCTCATCGTCCTCGAGCTTGCTGACGAAGGTGGTCGTGCTGCCGAGCTTGGCGACAATGACGGTGATTGTGATGGCGATGTTGGTAGCGGCGCTGCCGGTGGACTTGAGGAAGCTGTGAGCCTTCGCAAGGGACACGCCAGAGACGGCGGGGACAGCCAATAAGCATCTTGTTGAAGCTGACAATGAGGTCCTCACCGATGTTTGGGATGCCATTGCTCATTGTAAGAAGGAGTTGTTTAACCACATTCGTAATTTATTTAACTACATTCTTATTTTCATTTAGCCATACATTTATCTTCCTTTAATCACATTTTCTGAATGCAGGTAAAAATCAAGTCGCTACACCACCAGGTACATTATACACCATACTTTATGAGATGCATTCCAAACGAAACCTAAGTTTCAAATCTAAATTTAATCATTTAAGTAAATTAATCAGACTTAAATAACGTCCTTTCGGTTGGACTTGCTCCAGCAGTGATAGTCAACGGTGCATTCTACCTGCAGGTAGTGTTGGCCTGCACTTCAGTCGGACTTCACTGGACTGTTTCAAACCCGTAGTAATGACTATCCGTGGCTGGGTGTTAAGGTGAAGGAAATTGCTAAATAGAAGTAGTGCGAATTTCTTATGCAAAACGCGATTTTAACAGCTTCTTTTTCCCCCCCTTTTTTTTTTTGGTCAATCGCCTTTTCTTTTCATTTGGCGCACGCCAAGTATAATGCATCAATTTTAATTTAGATTTATCAATAATATAAAAGATTTTTATATAAGTAATCAATTATATATATATTTTTTGTATGATCATTCAAATATTAGGTAATTGAATTAAATATTTTTATTAATATAGTAATATATAATTAAATATTTATATAAATTATAATAATATATATATATATATATTAAATTTAATTTTAAATTATTTTAATTAATGTGCTTAAAAATCTTTTTAATTAAAATTTCACTCATAAAAATTAAAAAATTCTTAAATATTATATAAATTATAACTTATATCATTATGAATAGAATTTAAAATTAGAAAATTTGTTAGATCAATTATTAAAAAAATACATCATCACTCGTATCAATTTTGTTTCATTTTGTCGTTGGGCTTTATGGTTAAAACGCGGGTGGGTTGGTCTATTTTCAGCTTCTCGTTCATTTCATTAGTTGACCGAAAATTAAATCATTGTGATAAGGAAAATGGTGCGAATGACCATTTGTTAAACGACGCACGAATGAAAAAGTATAAAAGAAGGAAGTTGCATATTTGATGTTGTAAAACTTTCTCTTTCCTCTCTTTCCTCTCTTTCCATTTCAACTTTATAGTGATTGGTCCTCTATCCATCCGTTGCATTTATACAAAAATAATTTCGTTCTACCTAGCACTTCTCTTGTGATAAAGTGCTGTGCTTAACTCTGTTTGAACCCACCCTAACCTAAGAAATAAAAAATATGTTTGATCCCACGACCAAAAAATAAAATAACATAAAATCTGTTTGAACCAAAATCATTTAGAAAGTTGATTTGTCCCGTTAGTAGGCCAAACGATGGTGTTGTCGTGTTGAATCCATAACCCGAAAAACAGCCAACACACAGAAAATAAAATAATTATATTGAAATAAAATAAAATAAAAATAATTAATTGACTTTTATTGCTAATGCACCCCTATAATTTTGCTAATAACGGACTATTTGGATTGAGTTGGGGTGTAAGCGGATCGAATTAATCCAATAAACTCGAAAATCTGAACTAAACCAATGAAATTGGTTCAGATCGGTTTGGATAATCGATTCATTTTTAATATAGAACCAAGTCAAACCAATTATTATTGGTTTGATTTCGGATTCATTATTTTTCAACCGGATTACCCAAATACTCAACTCGATTACCTGATCAACTGATTTTTTTTTTAATTTCTAATATTTCAAAGTTTTACACTTAAATTTCTAGTAATATTGTCATTTTTTATCTTTTTGTTAATATTTTTTTAAGAAGTTTATTTATTTATACCATTATTAAGTATATCATAATCAATTTTTACATTATTTTTAGTTGTTATAAAATATTTTTAAAAAAAATATAATTTTTTATTTTTTTACTTCAATTCGGTGACCCAAACCAAGATCGAGTTAGTTTGATTCGGATTTGTTGAAAAAAAATTTAAATCTAAAACAAACCAATTCAATTAAATTTAATTAATTTTAACTTATTTTTCATTCAAACTCTATTCAAACCAACCCATTTACACCGCTAGATTGATTCAACTTTTACAGCATTCACGTTTATCTTTACCATTGAACTATACGATAATCGCTGGAGCACATCCGAGCCAGGCCTTAAGTTTTTCATTTTTATTTTTTTGTTTAAACTATTAATATTTAAAATCTATTAAATTTTAATTAATTTAATTCGGGTAAGATTAGTCCACAACTCAATCTCGAGATTTTATTTTGGAAGGATAAATGATAAACTACTTGAACCACCCTTACGTCGATAAATCTTACGTCTTTGTTATGAATAACTTCCCTGTCACTTACTTTGTAATTAAAAAAATTAGGAAGAGAGTACGGATGTTTAAATTTAAAGTAAAGTGTGAGGCAAATATATTTATAATATTAGAAATTTAAATTTCAAAATTATCACATTAAAAAAGTATTTCATTTAATTTATTATTACTCTTGACTCAAAATCATACGATTAATTACTAAAGCAAAAAAGACACCGATCCTAATAAATTAAGACTTATAAAGGATGTGTTTGTTTCATTTTTTTTAATAAAAAATAATTTTTTTACCTATTAAAAAAATCACTTCTATAAATAACTTCTATAAAAAATAATTTTTAATAAAAAATTACATTTTTTGTCAAAAAAAAAACTGAAATAAATCATTCAAAAACTGAACATCGACTAATAAAAAACGTTGATAAAGGCTTTTTATTAAGAAATCATTTTTATTTATATTAATAAAAATTTTTTGTTAATATGCGGTCTTAAGATATATATGTTAATATAAATAAAATATAAATTATTAAATAAAAATAAAACTTTTTATTTTAAAATATTGACAAGTATGTAATAATTTTTTAAATTAGTTAAAATAATTAATAATTTTTTAACAAAACATCCATTTTGATCTCTGAGAAAAATTTCGGAGAATAAATTAGTCCTTTATGATTTGAAAGTCCATAAATAGTCTATAACTATTCAAAAAATGAGACATATTAATTTCTCTGTATAGAATTCGTATAGATTTTTTGGCAATACGAATTTGTACGGAAAGATTAATATGTCTCCTTTTTTGAATGGTGAGAGACTATTTATGGACTTTTAAATCTTGAAGGACTAATTTATCCTCCGAAATTTTTCTCAGTGACCAAAATATGTATTTTGTCTAAATTTTTTGTGTATCTTAACATACCCGTTAAGAATATTCATTAACAAGATCTTACTAAAAAAAAAAAAATCTTTGATATCAAATACAAGTCATGTGTTTTCTCAGGAGTGAAGAGTATACAACTACTCTTAATAACTGTGAAATGTTACTTATTTATATAGAGAAGATACAAATATAAATTTTTTGCAATTTTGACCAATTAAAATACATTTTTCTTATATTCTCATTTGATCATTTTACATGATTGGATCGATGAAAGATTTTATACATAAAATTAATTAAAATAAAATTAAATAAATAATGCAATTTTTCAAAACTGAAATATGGATCTTCGTAAAGTCAATGGTACATAATTAATGAAAGAGTTGTAATGAAAAAAATTAATTAAATTTAACAACTTCATAATTTTCTTATATATACATATATTTTATTTTTGTTTCAACAATTGGGCATGTCAATTATTTTTTTAAGAGTTGTGTTATTTTAACATCCAATTTTAGATACACCTATAGACATTCACGTATAAAAAGATGGATTCCTATAATCTTATTGTTATCACATGATACTTTTTCAATTCTAAAAATAAAAAATATCTATAGATGTCTATTATTTTGAGTGACACAAAACTTATTTCTCTTTTTTTTGTTTTTTTGGTACCACTTAAAGGAGATTCCAGACCTTTTGTACATCTATTAAATTAAGCTAAATCACTGATAAGCAGCACGTATCAAATGAAAAATTTCGTTAAAGAGAATAAGAACAAAGATAACTGAAAAGAAGCATATATACAAGGAATCATCACCGGTCCCCTCCCTACAAAGAACAAATGCTATATTACAAGGCAGAACGAACATATGATGTATTAAGCTTCCAGTCTTAAAACAAAACAAGAAATCTTCGCGGGATTTCTTACCGCAAATGGAACACAAGTGGAATCATATAAGAGAGGCATTTTATCGTTATCCTCTTCCTCTTGAAATCAATCCTTTTGAACAAGACCATATAAGAATTGAGACTTGTTCTATCGACTCGTGAAAGGGTTAATCTTGATGACCAAGCCAGGGAAAACATCGTCGGGGTCATGGATATGCGGATTCTCTTCAACAATATAGGGGTCCCCGCATTTCTCACCGATTGTTTGCAGTGTCTCTCCCTCACGAACGACGTATATCTCATCACACGCTCTGTTGTTGATGTTGTTATTGGTATTCCCGTGCACCATCTCAAGAACCGTGAACTCGCTTGTGTTAATTAGCTCGCAGGAGTTCAACACAAGCATCAGCGTCACTAACGCAGCACAGTACCATGACACCCTCTCTGCCATTGCTCTTGAAGAACAACCACAAGCCATGCCTTGCTAACTAGCTCGTTCAACAATTTATAATTGTTCACCCTTAGTTTGCTTGTTTATGTTGCTGTCAGCTTCTTGAAGGTTTTGCTTCAGGATATTTAAAAAATGATGCCCTCTGTCACCATGAAAGTGCCACATCTTTGGACTTAGGGGCATTATATACACGAGTGTAGATTAACTAAGAGAGGGAGGTAAGGAGGTTCCTCTCGTTGGTTGTTGGAGTGGGTATATAGACCTGTGCGGGGGTTGAGATGGTTCCTTCAGTGAAGTAGGTGACGACTGCCAAGTGTTGAACTCAAAATGGGGAAAGAGTTGGTTTAACTGCTTTATTAAATGGGTTTGGTCTTCGGTTTTGACTTAGGGCCAAGCTTTTCCCTATCCTTCGTAGCGATTGTGAGTGTCTTTATTTCATGTTTGAACTTATACGTTTGTACTGCCTGTGCTCCTATGAGAGACTACATAATACTCATTCATCATACATGGAAAGGGGGGGGGGGGAGGATGGGGTAATTCTTTGTCCTTCAAACTTTAATATGTACAAAAATCATTCAAGAACTAGATATAACCAACAACTCTCAACCATCATTGTGCGTAAATTGACTTTTTGTGAAACAGATCAAATTTAAAAGGATTGAGTTATATAGTGCTATACAACCTGTGGATGACATACAAAATTACTTCAAGTAGAAAGTACTTTTCAAATGACTGGCAGGGCACAAACTTAGTAGTTAATAATGCTTTTGTTCCACGGAAGGGCATTTAGAAAATCGATGTTGCAGCAAATTTGATTTTAATCGTTATAAACTATCACTTGATAATTAAGGGCTGCCTTACGTCTATTTTATTATCTTTTGGTTTCTGTTCAGTTTGAATATTGCGTTCTAATCTTCCCCTGATTTGCTAAGTTTGAGGGTGGTTGGTTTCCTGCGCTTACTTCATGGTTTAGGTTTAAAAATAGAAGTTGCCGTTGCCTGCCTTCTGTAAATATCCATTGAATAAATACTAACTGAGAATCTTATGCGTAACAACCTTGAGATTTCTCTGTGAAAATGACTTTCATATAAAATCTACCAGAAGAAAGAATAAACAAGCAATAGGGCTAGGCTATGGTAGTTTCAGTAGATTAGTCAAATCTTTACATCATGACAAAAAAGTATATTAATTAAGCATGGTAGGGATTTGCACAGGAGAAGGTAGTGATTATGCAATAGCAATGCAGAGAACTAATTATAAATATGGCCATTAACGTTGAATCTTTATTTCTTTAAAAGAAAGCAACAAACATTTTAAGGGTCCAATGTAAAGGGTCGCGTAGTTATGAATCTTTGATCCAGGTCTCCCGCACTGCAAATGAGACTCTGTTAGCATAATTAGCTGCAAGCTTCGGCTGTGAATACGCACTTTAGAATTATTTCTCTAAGACTCATGGCACGATCAAACAATTCACGGCTCGAAATAAGAAAAATAGGAGGTAATTAGACTTTTGGAAATTCTTTAACTGTGTATGTGGTTAACACTACATTTCAACGCCACCGCGGATTTGAAGGAGGAACAAAACCCTGCCATTTGCCAAAAGTGCAGTAGAAATCGAGATTTCCTCTTTTCATTGCAAACCAAACACAAGTCAGCAACCCAAGTTGGATCGATTGATAAGTCTTGGAATGAGGTAGCTAATTTTGGGGTCAAGTCATGTTCCTCTCGTAGCTAAGCTAAAACTTATCAATTTGACTAGTTGGATAAGATATACTGTATTGTTTATTACGAGGAAAGCTGTATTTGTTTTTCATTTAATAATGTGTTATAATCTTAATCTATCTATTTATAATATATTATTTCTGATACTCAGATTATGTTTCATTGAAATATTGACACATAAGACAATCTAAGATATTCACATCAACTTGTTATACAATTGTCATTCCATTCGTATCCCATATCTCCCATCTCACATTTTGGCAAAACCAGAAACAATGGAAGTTGTTCAATTGCAAAACTAGAAATATAATAGAGTACCTATATAAAAATGTAACAGCTTGAAGCACCAACATAAATATTACTAATAGAGTGGTCAACAAATCAATAACCACACTTGGAAGATCAATGTCATTTACAGTTAATTATCATAATGTTCAACGTTTGTATTTTATCATTTTGAAAAAAAAAAAATTATCAGAGCTTTCTCTTTGTTTAAATTTTCCCTTGCAGTATAATGAAAATTTGATCTATATTGAACACCTTAAATTTCCCATCACAGCTTCATAATCCACCGTCCAAACCACCTTCCCCTGTCAAAGGCCTTTGCTTAATCCACTTTGACAAATCTCTAAAAATTTGTTCTATGACCGCGATGTGATGGTCCTACGGAAAGAAAATTACGTAAGTAGCTACCACTAAGTCAAAAGCCATAATCTAAAATGTCAAAGCCATGTAAATAATGTACAAATACTTCAGTTTTGCTCACGTATGCATATCATATGCGTATATGCATCAAATATTGCTATCTTAGGCTTATTTTATTCGTGACTAATTTTTGAGCTAAAAGATAAGATTATTCATTCTATCTATTATTTGGAATAATTTGTCATATCTAAGATAATTATTAGGACAATTATTATAAATATTTGATTAAGATTATTATAAATATTCAATATCATATATAAATATATTTTTTATTTAATATATATAGCCATATTCATATTTTACACTTTCATAAAATTACCATATTTATGTATTGTACCGTATCGAATCCAATACTCGTATTTATACTCGTGCAACATATGTAATCGAAATAGGGGAATCAATAGCCCTGACTTAGAAGAATTTATTCTCTTAAACCATAATCAAAAGCCATATGCCGTTAATTATACAAGAAAAAATAGCCATAATACTCTTCAACCAAGAAAAAATATCCCATCTCTCACCAAGAATGGAAATCATGTTACTAAATAGGAAGAAGTTGGTATTTTAATGTGTAAAATGTTAGGAAACTTGGCATGTTGGCTTGTGAGCCATTTATTCTCAATCTTGGGTGAATTATTTCCATCTTTTTTGCTGCCCTTCATAGGACTTCTTGCCTCTAAGATGCTTTCAATATTACTGTTATAAAATTCTAATGGACTATAAATTTGCTATAAAAGTCTTTATAACTTCTATTATTATTACTTGCTTGTATATTGAATTTGGTTTCTAATCATATACTAATTATATCATATTCATACCTTAATTACTATAACAAACACTCAGCCGCCAAATTAACACAACGTAAAAGTTATTCATTGTCTTAAAATCAATTTAATAGTAAAATAAAACTGCAAATTTATTAAAATTAATTACCATTTATTATTGTCCATTGTCCACACTTGTATATAAGAATAGTATCTAAAAAATCAACACCTATTAGACTCAAAAACCTCTCATTCTCTAACTCCTCCATATTTTACCCTATAGATTTTTCAGGAAAGGTTTTCCATAAAAAACAACTTAGAATACTAACTTCTTCAAAATCTCAATACAGAATGAAATACAGAATGAGATGACTAGTCCCTCAAAATTTATATTGTATGCCTTTGGAAAGTCTTCACACTAGAAAATCAAGAAGAGCCAATTCTCTTAAAATGATGCTTTTGGATGAACACTTTTGATACTTTAAACAAAGTAGCTCTTATTATATTAATAACCATTAAATTAATTAAAATATTACTATTTGATTTCTTAATTTTCCAAGAGCACTCATTAAGTCATGAGGTATTCATGTGTTTATGTTACATGCTTTTTTGATATGCACTATACTTAATTTTCATATGTTATATGTTATACACTCTATTTTGGCATCGCATTCTATTTTATACACACTATACATGGTTTTAAGACAAAGTGCAAAAAAGAGATGAGTGGCCAACAAGAGTGAATACAAAGATAGAGTAAAAAAGAAGATGACTATTGAATATCAAATATATATATATATATATATATATAGTTTCACTGCATTCAAAAAGACCATATATCTTTGTTTCACTTGTATTACTACACTATCATTTTATTATGACTAAATGATATTTTTCTTCCACTACATACTTATTATGTTTTGCAATAACCAGGCACTATCTACTAATTTATTTCTATATTGAACTAAATAGTCCAACAATAGTCCCTTACAATTAAAAAAAAAAGATACGTTAGTCTCTCCATGAACTTGCCGTTACCACACTTAATGAAGAGGCATACGTGACATGTTAATTCCTCGTTAAAAGCTTCTCTTTTCTGAGTTCTATATTCAACGTGTCACTAAACCATAGAAGAGAAAATCGAACCAACTGGTTGGATCGGGAACTGGTCACTAGGCCAGTCTAGTCATTATTCTTAAACCAGCGACTTCAAAAATTGGTGGCAAACTAGTGTGAACTAGACTGGTTTTAGCAGTTCATCGGTTTGATTGATTTTTTTTTTTGTAAAATGCTATTTTTTTCTTTTTTAAAAATATAATAAATTATATATATACATATATATATATATATTGTATTAATTATATTATAATTTTTTGTATTTTAATTAATTAATTATATATATAGATGTATAAATAATTAAATACATATATTTTATTATGTTTCGGTCGAACCCTCGGTTGAACCGGTTGGACTTCTAAACCTTTGAACTTTTACCTTAATCGGCTTGATACCCAGTCGGATTTTCTTAACCTTGCACTAAACTAAGATAGAGAGTTCAATGATGTCGTTCTGATAAGAGAGAAATTTTTAACGGAGAATTAATGTGCCATATATGCTTTTTCGTTAAGTGTGGTAATAGTAAGTTCATGGAAGGAATAACATATCCCCTTTTTTTGAATACTGAAAGACTATTATTGGACTTTTAATATTTGAGAGACTATTTTATCCCCCACCATTTTTGTCAAGAACTAAAATGGCGTTTTAATAAAAATAAAATACAAATTTGTTAACAAAACTTAAATTTTCCGCGCATTGGGTGGGTCTAACTCTAGTTTATTAAATAATTTTAAAAAAGAACATTTTTTACTTATTCAAATATTTTCTGAAAAATACATTTACATACTTCTTATATAAACATAGATATTCAATATTTTATTTGCTTACCTACATAAAATTGATGGCATTGCTTGAGATAGTTATGGAATTATTGCTTTTCTTGCAAAACAACGCGCAGTCTTTTGCCGGGATGTTCCCGGAATTATTGTATAAAACCAGAGTGAGAAGCCGCATGCAAGTTCCGAAGTAGGGGAAATTAATGATTTCTTATTCCTTAACGAAAAGTAATTAAAACCAAGCCGAAATCAATTCGTGTCAACAGAATTTTATTCGTACATGAACTTTTGAGATTAAATGGGGGCAAGAACTAATCGGCTTGCAAGATAGAACAACTGTGAACCCTTAACACCTAAAGTTCTGATTGACAATGAGGGAAGGAAAGAAAATGACATTATACATATATAACTTCTGCAATTTAGAAGCTATCGTGTTATCACTTTCCAAAGCTTCGACAACTGTCAGAAGGGTAATACAAATGCTTATATTTCAGGGTTTCATCAACAGCTCCCTTACATAATTAAGAACTCCCTCAACATTCACAGTCCAAGCAACTGAAACAGGAGAATAACCCGTCCATGGGTTGCTCGTATTCCATCTGTACCAAATGAAGACAATTATGTTGAGCAGAAAATTAAGAATACCAAAAAGAAAGTTAAGTTTATCAGCTTCAAATTTGGACATATTACTTTTTTAATCCTTGGTCCATAAGTGTATGCCCAACACAAATGCCTTGCGTCTCCACCCTCACCACCCCCTTCTTGTATGTGAAAAGATCTGGTCGGACAACTGCCACGAAACTGACGGGGTCATGGAGGAATATTCCTGAAAGAAGAAATCAGATCATCACTGCCATACAGAACTTAACAGCATAACTTGCAACATCAAAGTAGTACGGGAAATTACCGTAGACACCATCAGATTTTACATGCCAATCCCTATAGAATTTGCACATATCACTCAAGAGAGCAGCATGCTTTCCTTTGGATTTCTTCAGTTCATGGAGATCAGCATCTGAAACCAAAAGACAGTGTTCACTTTCCAGTGCCTGACTTACAATAATACCAAATAGCTAGAGATGGCCCAGAATTGGAACAAACAGGGGGATTACATCCCCACCTGTGAATTGTACTTGGGTTGTAATGTTTATTCCAACAACAACAATATTTGCTCCAGAGGTAAATACAGTATCAGCTGCTTCTGGGTCTCCATAAATCTGCAAGTTGAAGAATAAAGTCATTAGGACTAGAACCAATATGATATGAAATCTGATCTTTGAGATTAACCTAAAATGGAATCCAGTTATTTCTTGGTAGACAACTTCCTAAAAAATGGATAGTGGATAGTCTTCAAGAAGCCAATAAGTGACTTTTTCTCCTTAATAGTGTAGATTGTTTTTCAAAGCACATCAAAGACACTTATTCACCAACTACTAGCAATTACGACCATTACACCACCACCTACAACCAAGATACAGATTCAACCTGCCACATGTCTACAGTCACAACTTACAAGCTGATATATTTTATGTGTAGAGCAAATAATGAAAAATCAGGAAATGCACATTTTACAAAGAAATGGAGGCTTAGTTGAAAACCAAGAAATAACTGTTATACATAATTGCTTTGGTTGATAACTAAATTACAATTATACATGCATCATTGCATTAATTGATAACTAAATTGCTACGATACATACATAATTGCATTAGTTGATAACTGAATTCCTATTATACATATTTCTTAGGTCACTACGAAAATTTCATAGGTGAAAGTAGAAAAGGAAATAGGTCACATCCACAAAATAGAAATAATTCCTGTTACCGTCAAGCAAGTCAAGGAGCTTAACTTTGGATTCATAAATTCGCTGCTGCAATTTTTTCATAACATATATGACTAACAAAATATCAATGAAACTGAAAAAGCCAAAACCAAATCAGTCTTTTTATGTTTTTTTCCGATTGCACGAGACATAACAAACAGGAATCCAACACCTACATTTGCTTCCGCAGCAGGATTCACATTCCCCAAAGCAAAGAATGAACCACCAAGTATAACTATTCTCTTCACCTTGCTTGCAAAAGTCGAATCTCTTTTGATTGCCTAATAATGGAAGTCACACTATCATCAGATCAAGAAATGTATGCAACTCTAAATATTGAAGTTATGAAGGTCAGGATCATAAAATACAAGAAAGCCATGTACAACTTACTAAAGCTAAGTTTGTCAGTGGTCCAAGTGCTAGTACAGTTACTTCACCAGGATATTCAGAGACCTTCTCTACTAAAAACTCACTAGCACTCTTCTCAATCTTCTTAGCTTTAGGTGGGGGTAGGAATATGTTCCCCAATCCATCTTTACCATGAACAAAATCAGCAACACGAGGCTTTCCACCCTTTTACAGAATAAGGCATAATTAATACTAGAAAGATAGAGTAAAACTAAAGATGGGGAAAAACGGAGGGGCTAAGGCAGGGGAGTAATATGCGATGCACCATGCAGAGGCATGTACTCAAGAAGATGAGACAAGGAATGGGAGCAAAGCACACATTTAAATAAAACTTAATTCCATTGAATTAACATTGGACAAGGTCAAAACTCAGAAGTCAAAACTACATATTAAAGAGCTACCTTCAATGGCTCAGAGCTACCCTCTGCAACTGGAACGTCTTCACCGCCTGCGATCTCACACTATCCTTTTTGCATATTAAAAACACAATCATGAACATGTTCAAGAAACACAAAAGACATGGACTTCTTGGAATATAAAGTCACCAGGCAAGCGTTATGGGAATTTTGAGAGTAAAACACATACCAAAAGCAAGGCATTGCACGTGGCATCTTCAGTAGCAACATTACCAAAAACGGTCGTCAAACCCAGGACCTTCACCTCTGAGCTTTGAAATGCCATCAAAATTGCCATGCTATCATCTGCATAATCACAAAATAGCCAATCCTATTCTTTTTAGCTTACCAAACCGGCATTCACATCAGAAGAATCATTGCAGTACAACCATCCTTCAACACGTCAAATTGAAAAATTTATAAAATTGATTTTCATGTGAGATCATGATAATCATCTTATCTCTGATCTAAATTATGTCAAAAATCATACAAGCCGCACCTAAATTAAGACTCCAAATTCACAATTCATATTTGCAGCATGCTATGCTTACTATAATTTTAGAAAGCTTCAGATTCAATCGAGTGACAATACAGTTTTAGAAGACTAAGGAAAAGAAAAAATGATGTGATCGAAGGCACGAGTTGAAACTCACCGATGCCGGGGTCGGTATCGATAATGAGCTTCTCGGCGTTCGCGGCGATTCCGTTGCAGCCCGCGCCGTTGACGCCGCCGTTAGAGTTGTTCACCAGAGTGGCCATAATTGGGGATTGAACGGGATCAGAGCTAGGGATTCAACAAATTGCGAAGCAGAAACAGCGAAGAAGGAGCGGAGGAATTTGAATCCGTTGAAGATGCGTATGTATGTGTGTATGTATGTACGTATTTATGTGTGTATGTGGAAAACGCATACACACATACACACAAAGGGAAGGGACGGAACTGCAAAGGAATATGCAGAAAGAGGCTGTGTTGTACGATGATGTTCCAAGACAAAGACGATGCTGAAAAAGAAAGAGAATGAGAGACAAAGAGATGGCGATAATATAATGGTTGGGTGGGAAGCTATGGCACATAGTCTATGTTTCTTTGACCAACCAGAGGATGACACGTCGCGCATCCGTTTTACATTCTTGAATATCCTTTCTTTTCCTTTCTTTTCGCCCATCGCATCGGATTAGCATCGCTTGTGTCGCGGCATCCAGTCTTAACTCAATGCGGAAAAGCTTGAGAAAGTGGTAAGTTTCTTTCAGCTCTTTCCGTCTCTCTATTCCCATTCGTTTTCTCCGGATTTGTTTAAAAAACGAGATCAACCATTGGTAGGAACGATACATTAACAAAAGAGAAATAGTTCATGAATTGATCAAAATTGTATAAGGTGTGAGTTGGTATAATATCTTATATATAATAAATTCATCTGATCCTTACAAAAAAAAATCGATCAATTGAGTCAATTCTAATAACTTACTTTTAACTTCTAACTCATGCAATCTTCCTATTTTTTCTATATAAATAAAGTAAGATTATTTTTTAGAAAAAAAAAGACTTAAACTATTTATGCATAGAATGAAAAGAACTAAACGATCCAACCAACTACAAAATGAAGAGATGGTCCTCACTTTGTCATATATTTTTTAAAAGTATTTCTCCCTGATTCCAGCTAAGGATGACATGGAGGATAAGAATTTTACACCAATGTGGAGTCCGTGCATTGTTATATAATTGAAAAATTAATATCAACATGAAGGATATATGACGTTTTAAAATGAGTCTTGAAGGCCATGTTTGAATTGTATATAGGAAAAATCAGTACATTTAGCAGAAGCCTCCTATAGCGACACAGATGATTGTCAAAACAATATATGAATAGAAATTAATTGTGATACACGATAACTACCAAGTATTTTATATTATCAATTAATCACATAATATTTTTGATAATATAATATATATTTGATACATGTGCGATCGGACTTAATTTTTTTATGTTCTAACTACCTTTTTATGACAGAATAACAAAAACTATTTATTGTAATCATTCTATTATCAATAAATTACGACATGCCACTTGCACTACGAAGGTCCTTGCTCTATGCTCAGATGCTTCCAGTAATTATTCAAATTGTGAAAATTTAAAACTAAAATAAAATACATAATCCATCCAATGGCACAAATGCATAAATTTGACAGATTTTTTAAATTTAGAGTTAATTCTAATATGCTATTACTATAAAAAAATTCTAACACAATTATTTAATTAAGTATTATTACATCAATAAAAATATTTAATTTTTATCATTATTACTTTTACACCTATCACACTATATAATTACACCAACTCTCTATATTGAAAATGTATTAAAATTAATCTCTTTAATTTTTTGTCTTTATTTTTGGATACAGAAATATAAAAGAATTTGTAAACACACATTTTTATGCCCGCTAATAGTCTACTCAGACGATATTTTATTTAGTTGTTGATATAATAATAAAAATGTACTCTCATTTCAAAATAAATGTCATTTTGATCAAATTAATATATTTGATACATTAATATAAGAATGTACTAATTTGACCAAAGTGACAATTATTAGGGATGTTTATTACCAACCAAATTGAAATTTATGGTAAAATCACACCCAAAAAATTGAAAATCAATTCAAAACAAAAAAAATTTGGTTTTTTTGGTTTTTTTTTCAAAAAAATTGATTAGTTTAATTAGATTTTCAGTTCCAAAAATTGAAACCACCCAAACCGAACCGAACCACATATGTATTCTATCTATACCATATATTTTCATATTTGCCTATATTTATATAACTTATTCTCAAAAATTCTCTCACTTATACTAACTTAGTCATTTACACTAAAACCCTAAAAATCTAAAATTCCCTTTCACTTTACACTGTCATAGATCCACACATCACTTTCCTCACTAACTCACTCTCTCAACGCCATAGAGGCCACATCTACCACCAACCATCGCACACACCGCCCTTCCACCTCTCGTGTCATTCGCGCCGTTGTCCCCCCTCATCATGCCATTGGTCAGTCATTGCTGCGCCTCAGTTTCTCTTATGTCACTGTGGGGTTTTGCTTCCTCCTGTGCGTCAACCGCTTCGCATGAAGTTGTGAACACTGAACGATGAAGATAATGTTTGAGGTATTGGTCTATTTGACTTTGTTGTGGCTTTTGTTTTTAATTTTGCTTCAAATTTAATGACGGTTTTCCAATTTGGGCTTTGCTCTTTAGGCTGCAAGGGTTTGAAACTTTGAATCTTGTTTTTTCTTTCTATGACCTTTTTTTGGTTCAATGGTTATGGATATGGTGGTCTCTAGTTTTTTGATCTTTTATTTTGCTGTGGCTTCTATTTTGCTTTCTATTTTTTTAATTTTTTGTTTTTTGTTATTTTGATGTGGTTATTTTGGTTCAATGGTTATACATATGGTGGTCTCTAGTTTCATTATGTGTGACTAATTGACATTTGGCAGTTTATTATATGGAAGAATCTTCAATTAATTAGTTTGGTGTGTGTGTGTGATTCTGTTGTGATCTCTTCATGTGTGACTAATTAGCTTTTAGCAGCTTATTATACGAAAGAACCTTCAAGTAATCAGTTTATGTCCTCTATTATTCGCAGGCAGAAAACACTCAAAATACTAAAGGAAACACAACTTGAAATGTAGAATCCATCCAGTCTTCAACAGAAACTAGTGCAGTGCAAGCTAAAGCCCAAGCTCCTAAGCCTGATAAGAAGAAGAGAAAGGTTACAGAAACTCTAGCTAATGATGAAGATAATGATGATTTGGGTACGGGTCAGAGAAAACCCTCTAGACCTAGGTCTTGGACTTGGAAACATTTTACAAGGGATCCTAATTCTAAGGGATCAAATCCTAGGGCTAAGTGTAATTGGTGTGGGGCAACTTATGCTTGTGATTCTCATCGAAATGGTAAAACTAATATGAGATATGATTTGTTGAATCAATGTAAGAAATTTCCTAAAGAACTTGACCCTAATCAATCTATACTCAATCTCCAACAACTAAAAAAGAGGAGAGGAAAGGGATTGATAGTGCATTTGCTGCTGTATCTTTTGATGTTGATGCATATAGAAATGCCCTTGTTAGGATGATTATTGTGGATAAATTGCCATTCAAGTTTGTTAAGGGTGAGAGATTTCAATATTTTATGAGTTTTGTGTAATCTAAATTGTCTATTTCGTGAAGGATTACAATTGCTAGGCATTGTCGGAATCTCTACATGAATTAGAAAAATAAATTGAAATTTGTTTTTGGTTAATCAAATCAAAATGTTTGTCTTACTCCTGATTGTTGGAGTTCTGTTCAAAATTTGAATTATCTTTATCTCACTAGACATTTTATTGATAATGATTAGAAATTGCAAAAAAGAATTATCAATGTTTGTCTTATCAAGAATCATAAGGGGGAAACAATTGGTAGAAAGATTGAAAAATGCCTTTTAGGATGGGGGATATTAAGAGTGTTCACCGCTACAGTTGATAATGCTAGCTCCAATGATCTTGCTATTTCTTACTTAAAATGTAGAATGGAGGATTAGAATTTACATCTATTGAATGGAGAATATTTGCATGTTAGGTGTTGTGTGCACATATTCTAAATCTTTTTGTTAATGATGGATTGAAAGATATACATAAATCTATTAGTGAGATTAGAAATGCTATTAGATTTGAGCATGCTTCACCTGGCCACATGGATAGATTTAGAAATTTCATAAAGGAGGCTAGGATACAAGATAAGTGCACTGTACAACTAGATGTTCCTACTAGATGGAACTCTACTTATATTATGCTTGAAAGTGCCTTAAAGTTTCAAAAGACATTTAAAAGGTTGGGGGAGAAAGATACAAAATATGCCTTGATGCAAGATGGTATCCCAATGAATGATGATCGGGACAATGCAAGGGTGTTTGTGAAGTTCTTGAAGATTTTTCATGATGTTACAAAGAAAGTGTCAGGTAGTTTGTTTGTGACTTCTTCCCAATATTTTCATGAGTTTTGCTTGACTATGAATAAATTTAAGACTTGGACTCGCAATTTGGATCCATTACCTGGGAGCATGGTTGAGAGAATGAAAGCTAAGTATGATAAGTACTGGGAAAACATTAAAAATATTAATATAATATTTTTGTTGCTGTGGTTCTTGATCCTCAGTACAAGCTGCGATTTGTAGAGTAAAGCTTTGAGAAGCTTTACGAAAAGAAGGATGCTAAATTTTTTAGTAGAAAAGTGAAAGAGACTTTCAATAAGATGTTTGATAGCTGTAGGTTCTTGTGTGATGCCGGTCAATCTCAAACAATGGCAAATAGACATTAAGATGCAACAAATTTGGCAACAATAGAAAATTCCTTTTTTGCTATGGAATTTTAGAAAGACATGCACTTTAGTGAGAGCATGAATAAGAATAAGGAGAACTTATATCTCATGGAAGCCTTAGAGAAGATAACTCATAATTTTGATATTCTAAATTGGTGGAAGGTGAATTCTTCCAAGTACCGTACTCTTGGCCAAATAGCTAGGGATGTATTAGCTATGCCTGTGTCTACAGTGGCTTTAGAATCAATTTGTAGTATTAGAGGGAAAGTGCTTAATAATTATAGGAGTTTGCTAACTTCAAAAATAGTTGAAGCTTTAATTTGTACACAAAATTGGCTCTGCTCTTTACCATTGCCTACTGATTTTGTGGAACTTATTGAAAAATTTGAGAAGTTAGAATTAGGTATGTAAAATTATTTTTCCTTTATCTTTTATAATTTATTAATCTATTTTCTTATATAAACTATGATTATGTATTGATGAATATTAATTATTATTTTGTTGTCCAAAACACCAAACTCACAACCTAATGATAAAGACTCTAGTGCTGAATCTGATTAATTATGGTGGCTTGTCTCACTTGATTTGGTTGGTTGATTTGGGATATGAAATCTGTCTTAGTTTCTAATCTAATTTGACACTTGATGTGGCTTATTTAGGTCATGAATTCTAGTTTATTTTATAATTAGAGAGCTAGAAATCTAGTTGTTTAGTGTTTTGTTGTAATTTGTAGACTTGGTACTATTATTAACCTATGTATTTTAGTTTTGACATTTTGTACTTGAGTTGGTACTTGGTACGCTTGTTTTGATTTATTATGAATCTGTTGGCTTTAGCTTTATTGTTATCAAGATTTTTTTGCTATATGAATGTAATGCAAGAGGAATTTTTTGTGCTTGATGAATCTATTTTTAGCTTTGGCTAGTGCCTTGAGAAAATAGAGATGGACCCTTGTAAATGTCTAAATGACATGTTGAATTTATTGATGGCAGTGGGATGAATTTAAGTGTTGTAGTGTGCCTTTTGATTTTATTAAGATTAGTGTATGAGCTCTTTTTAAATAGAAAACAAGGGATTATGAGAAAATCGACTGTTCAGTTGGTTTACAAAATGTCAACCGATTAGTTTGGTTAATGTTTTTAATCTATCGATTGGTCAGTTTCAGTTGGTTTTTTGTCCAAAATCAAATTGAAACTAGTCGCGAACACCTCTAATAGTTATTTTGAATGGAGAGAGTAACTTCCAAAGAGAAAATTCCTTCTTATATGAGATTCCTCCTTTTTTTGTACTGATTCACTAGAGTATGACTGTTAAACTACTTGAAATTAATTATGTTTTTCTCTTTAGTTGATTTTTTTTGGGTACAATGGGGGCTGGAGCCCAAAACAAGAAGCTAACTAGACACAGAGATAAGGCAACAAGTAGAGGCCCTAGTTACTTCAAAAAGAAGTGTGAGAGAAAATTGAGATGGAGGAGTGTCCCAAGTATTGAAGGTGAAATCTTGATTAAGAACCCAGTTGGCAGTCATGTCCGCAAGCTTGTTAGCCCCCCAGCAGACATGGTAGATGATGATAAGTTGATTCACCATTTCACTTTCACACATCATTAGTGTAACCCTTATATTTACAAGAATTTCTTACTTGATTATGGAGTATTTAGGTCATTATACTCTACCTAATAATAAAGTAATATTTCAAATAAAAATGTGATTTCTATCACAATTAATGTTCAAATTTACTTTATCATTGAATGAAGCACAATCTATCTAAGTGCTTCATGACCATACAAAAATTTTTCCATATTTACAATTACTCTTAATGATTTTACTCTTTTATAAACTTAACTTTAATGATATGCTTTTGTCAATTAAAGCAAATAAAGTTGATTAATTAATTAGTTTAATGGTCTTAGGTAAGTTTTGCAGTTTTTGAAAGGGTTTTTCTTCCTGGCTAATAATCTCGATTGGCAGCTATAAATAACTTGTACTATCACTTTCCTTTTAAAGAAAAGCAAATTCATGTGTATATAACAAAAGGGACAGGAAGAATCAACCATTGCAACTTCTAAAGAGGAATGTTATTTTGACATCCTTTTTATTGACATATACGATGTCTATAGTATCTAAAGGTGGAAAATGACAAAACCCATTGTATAGAAAGCAAGCATACGGTAGACACAGTGCAAGCATCCATTCAGTAAAATTGAAAGTAAAAATGAAAATAAAAAAGAGGGAAAACTTGAAACCCACACCTCTTCCCTCCTCGCCCCTAAACCACTATCTCACTGTTAACCCCATCTTCATCTCTCTCGTATCAAACAGAAAATAAATAAAAGATAGCAAATGAAAAGGGAAGGGAAGTAGAAGAAGATGGTGTAGCTCCACTGTTCATCAGCATTAGCACCAACAACACAACATTTCATTACTACTACCATGATTGAGCTATGCCCAGTCCCAAACCACAGTTTCACTCCAAATTTCATTCCTCTGAGGTGTAAATCTTCTTCTTCTTCTTGTTTTGTCTTCTCCTTCACCATCCCTTCTTCGCTTTCTGTCAAATGCACCCACGCCGACCTCTTTGACCCAAAGCCATTTGCCTTACCACCACGATGCCTACCACCACGATGCCTACCACCATCACCACAACCCTCAGGTATCTTCTTTTCTCTCATACTTGTAATTCTTCTTACCATTTTTTCAGAAATAGTTTAAACAAAAATTATTGTGTTTAATGTGTTTTGATGTGGAACTTTACCGCCTAGGGTCTATGTGGGTCACTCAATTTACAAAGGGAAGGTCGCACTCATAGTGCCTCCCCTAGACCTCAGGAATTTGCACAATTGTATGTATGTTTCTTTTTTTTCTTTTTTTTTGTGTTCTATTATTAATAGACTGTTCAATTATGGAATTTTTTTTTTGTTATTGTGAATTTTGCAGTTTGGGGCTTTCAAAGTATCGAGGGAAGGTTATATCCTGCTTCAGTTTGCTCCTGCTGTTGGCATGTGCACATATGATTGGAACAAGAAGCAAGTGACTCTCGCTTCTTCTGTGCCAATTTTGTGTGGAAAGACCTGAGTTTGGTGTATTAGTCTACAAACCTAATCTAAAATTAAGGAAGTTTTGATTAGTGGGTAGCTATAACTCTTTTGTTCTTTCTATACTAGTAAAAAATGGCTTGGCATGTATGTAATTGTGCGTTAAAGAGTTAGTTCATAGGAGGCTACTTTGGTATGCTAGCAATATACTTTTTTGTTGGGTGGAACTTAAGTTTTGATTACTTGGAATTTATGTTAGTTTAGTGGATAGTAATGTTGGTTGGTTTCTTATATGATAAGAACTCAATGGAGTAATTAAGCAAAAATTGAATGTTCCAGGAAAAAATCATGTAGTGCTCCGATGTGGCTTTTGCATAAGCCTAACTCGAGGGAGTTGAGGACAATCTCGCTATATAATTATCTAACTGTACTTTTATTTGTGCAAGCCAAGTCTATATGGATATTTATGTTTATATATAGGATTAAATAGAGGAGCTTGTTTTTTATGTTTCTGAATGAGCTTGGATTAGCTAAGGTTAAGAGCTAAGTTAAGACATTGTTAGTTAGTTTGCATAATAAATTTAATAAATAGTCATTTCATTTATCCAAATATGCTACGGGTAACACGTAGCAACTGATATTATTGTTCATTATTATGCTTTTCAAAAGGCATTCTTAATTTTCTGCTTTCATCAGTAATTTCTTAACTATTCTAGTTTTGTGGCTTATGTTGCCTTCATGGTTCCATATAGTTCCCTACCCAATTGAGTCAAATATTATCCTTTCCTTAATGAAAAATTAAGACATGATATAGTTGAAATTTATGGTTCAGTTGAACTTAAGGTGTTGGAAAAAAGAGATGTGTAAGTACAAAAGGAAAATGAAGGTAAAAGAAGGCAAAGAGAAAAAAGAGAAATTAAAAAAAAGAGAAAAAAAGAGAAAAAAGAAATAGAAAAAAGAGGAAAAGGGTGAAAAGTAAAATGAAATGGTGGAAAAGAAAGAAAAGATGATTTTGAAAGTTAGCATGAAATGGTTGCCTTCCTGAAAGGACCCTCACTTTATCATCTCTCATTGCCTTGGGAATTTTCACTTTTTCATTGCAACAAAAATACTTTTTTGAATGAATTTTTTGTTTGATATATATATTTTTTATAAATTTTGCATTGGTGCTATTTTATGCAAATTTTGATAAGCATGTAGAGGTGGTGTGGATGAGTCATTTGCATGGAAAAGTAGAGAGTTTCTATGGAAGCTATGCATAGGGAAGGTGGGATGAATATTTGGATAGAATTGCTATTCTGATATGTGATTAAGTAGTGTGCTTTTATGTTTATGTCCCTCCCATGAAGCATGCTCTGTCTCTAATTTGTTGTGTTCTTGTTGGAATAGGAGGTGGCCTTCAAAGTTGATTACATTGTGCCATCCATAGGTAAAGAGTTCGAAATCATTTTGCTCAGAGACAAAAATGTTGCAATGCTGGTTGTTTCTCAAGGATGGGTAAAGGTTGAATGAATGTTGTATGTGCTTCCATCAGGAAAACTCAAGGATGTGTTTTGGCTAGTGCTGAATTTTATTGTTGCGAGCTTGTTCTTGCAGGTCAAATAGCAGGGGTCACAGAAAGGAGAAGCGAGTCCTTACCTACCAAAACTATGACAGTTCAAAGAATGAGCTAAACAAGAAGGTGTTGGTCGCTGGAGCATAGTAGTTTTGAGTTTTCTTGTTTATCATATAAGAAATTTTCTGAAATTTTGTAATTAAGGTTTGCTATTGATGCAATATTGAAAATTAGATTTCTGTTCCTGGATGTTCTAGCCACTTGGTCTACTTGAAACCAACCTGCAGTGTGTTAAGCATCTTTGTTGATAAAGCAAGTGTATCATACTGTCATTATTCAAAGTTGACCTAATTATTCAAAGTCGAACAGATTGGTGCAACCAAACAGATTAAGATTATACCCTCGGATATTAGATCACATGGGAAGAGAATTGTAAAGCCTTGGTAAGCACTACTCCGTCCTGCCCTTAGTTGGTAACTTAGGTCAAAAAGTTGATAACTTTAATTCAATAAGCTAATAACTTTTTTAAAAAGCTAGTAACTTATCAGGAAATTTGAATTTTGATTTTATTGGCCTTGGAGAATAGATTGTTGCAACCAAACATGTTATGGTCACACCCTAAGATATTAGATCACATGGGGAGAGAATTGCAAGGCTCTAGTAAGCATTACTCCATCCTGCCGTTGGTTGGCAACTTAGGTCAAAAAGCTGGTAATTTTAGTTCAATAAGCTGGTAACTTTCTTAAAAAGTTGGTAACTTATCAGAAAATTTGGATTTTGGTTTTATTAGCCTTGGGGAATAGATTGGCGTAACCAAACATGTTAAGATCACACCCTGAAATATTAGATCACATGGGTAGATAATTGCAAAGCCCTGGTGAGCATGGGTCCGTCCTGCCCTTGGTTGGTAACTTGAGTCAAAAAGCTGGTAACTTCAGTTTAATAAGCTGGTAATTTTTTTGAAAAGTTGGTAACTTATCAAGAAATTTGAATTTTGATTTTATTAGCCTTGGGGAATAGATTGACATAACCAAACACGTTAAGATCACACCCTAAAATATTAGATCACATGGGTAGATAATTGTAAGGCCTTGGTGAGCACAGGTTCGTCCTGCCCTTGGTTGGTAACTTGAGTCAAAAAGCTGGTAACATCAATTCAATAAGCTAGTAATTTTTTTAAAAAGTTGATAACTTAACAGGAAATTTGGACTTTGGTTATATTGGCTTTGGGGAATAGATTGGTGCAACCAAACACGTTAAGATCATACTCTAGGATATTAGACCACATGGGGAGAGACTTGCAAAGCTTATGTTAGCACCTCTCATTCTTGCACATGGTTGGTAACTGGCCGCAAAAAGCTAGTAATTTCAGTTTAATAATCTAGTAACTTTTATAAAAGCTGGTAACTTTTCAGGTACTTGCAGTTTTGTTTCTGTTGGGTTGCGGAATGGATTGGTGCATCCAAATGACTTAACTTCTGAGATTATATAAATTTGTAGGGGTTATAGCTTCTTCACTAAATTTGTGTAAGAATATAGGTTAAGAGATATCATTTGTACTATACATTTCATCAAGAAGCTGATAACTCTTTTAAGTTTTTGGTAACTTTTCATATATTGCAAAATTGTGAAAGTATGTTGATTTATAAATAAACTTGCCTAACTGAACAAGATTTTGAGAACCTTTTTTTTAGGCTTTGCAAGTCATTCCCCACATCGGGTTAAGGTTCCCCTCACCAATGTAACACAAAGGGGTGTGGTCTTAATTTATTTGGATGCACCAATCTATTTCACAGGGCCAATAGAACCAAAACATTAATTAACTGATAAGTTACCAGTTTTTTGCAAAAGTTACTAGCTTATTGAATTGAAGTTACCAGCTTTTTGGGTTCAGTTACTAATGAAGTACAAGTCCTCACTTAGGATTTGCAAGTCACTCCTCACATGGGGTTGAGACTCCATTTAACAGTATAACATAAAAGGGTGTAGTGTTAAGTTGTTTGGATGCACCAATCCATTCCATGACCCAATAGAAACAAAACTCTAAGCACTTGAAAAGTTACTAACTTTTTTTGACTAGTTGCCAACTATGTGTAGGACCCACATTTGCTTACTTAGGCTTTGTAATCCACTCCCCATGTGGAGTTAAGGTTCCCCTTACCAATCTAGCATGAAGGGATGTGGTCTGGACTTGTTTGGATGCACTAATTCATTTCTTAAGGCCAATAGAACCAAAATAAGAATTAACTGATAAGTTACCAACTTTTTGCTGAAATTACTAGCTTATTGAACTAAAATTATCAGTTTTTTTTGTGAAGTTACTAACCAAGTACAGGTCCTCACTTAGGCTTTGCAAATCAATCTCCACATGGACATGACACTTTCTTCACCAATCTAGCATGAAGAAGTGTGGTTTTGACTTGTTTGGATGCATCAATCCATTCCGCAAGCCCTATAGAACCCAAACAATAATTTCCTAATAAGTTACCAACCTTTTCAAAAAGTTGTCACTAATTTATTTCATTCCTTCCTTTTATTTTCCAATCCATTCCTATTAATTTCGAATCTATTAATAAAATAATATCCAAACCAAGTGTAGGTATTGCATTTAAAAAAGATGGTTACAAAACATTGAAATCGGGTAAATAATATGACACATCTATAACCAACAAGAAGGGAAATAAGATATTGATAACATGTATTAAATGAAGGAAAATTGAAATTTACACCCTCGATTGCTTTCGTAATAAAAGGTAATCAATTGTCAAGTGATATTTCACCATGTAAAAATTTGAAATGACATGCAAAATCACATTTTCTCTGTTGCCATCCACAGAAATTGCTCGCCATTGACTAATCTTATAGGTCGATAACATGAATCCAATATTATATAACAGTAAGATAGAAAAGTTCAGCACAACTATGGTACACTTTAACAAGATTTAATCAACCATAAATATTATCAAAGGATATGAGACATTTGTGTCGATATGACTATGCTACACTAGACATATATACAGCCACAAAATTTGACACATTTTAACAGTATTTTATGATCCAAAAATCTCGCGCACTACACATACGGCACATCTCGAAGCCTTTCGATTTTGTTTAATGGTCTAGAGACTCATGAGAGTTAAAGCATCGACTTCCATGCAAGGCTGCATCTTCCAATTGAATTTGTTTCAATGGCGTAGCCATAAGTAACGCAATCCACAGCCAAAGCCTCGTTATAAATATTATTGATATCCTCTAGACTATTCTACATCTTGTCCACACCATACAATTTCTACAAAGAAAGATTCCCATTAGCATATCAAACATGATGAAAAATCTGAAAGTAAAGACTAAGGGGAGGACCTGAAAAGTTCACCTGCTTATAAATTGAGGACTTTAGCTGCCTCATGTTTGACATTATCTTTGGCCTTAGAGCAGGCATTACTCATATCCTTCCTATACTCCTCATATAATGCATCCCACTTTTCCATACAACTCATGGATATTTCAATATCAAAACAAGGAAGTTTTCCATATAATAGTATATAAAGGCATGACTATCAAATCATAAAGAATCGCATTAGTGATATTCAATAAACTATAAGCATACACAGGTAATGTGAAGTGTAACTAAAAAGAAATAACCTCAAAACTGACATATCTATATTATGTATATAGAAGAAACATGAAACAAAAGCAACATGAGAAATTTGAAGATAGAATGGAGAGAATCAGGAATTTGCATAATTGAAAGCTAAGGGAATATTGATATGAATAACACATTCACATTTGGTCGCTTAAATGTTGGCTTCAGATTACTAATATGAATATCAAATCCAATTTGGTATTGTTAAAATAATGGCAATACGGAACCTACATCAAAGAAATCATTGAAAAGATAATCTTAAAATATATGATAATCTTAAAATATATCAGCACAAAAAAATAGAAATCAAAATCAGTAGAAGCTTTAAAATGCTTTGTTCATAATTCATAACATCGAAAATAAGAGTAAGTAAAAACACTACATTAGCACATTTACAATGACATGCACTTTATAAAGATACATGTAACACATTTAAGAGACATAATCAGTAAAAAATATCACAGTGTCATGCATTGCATAAAAGAAAGCTTGAACAACACTTGAGAGAAATATACAATCAAAACAAGCACAAGCAACAGCAAGATAAGGCCATACTAAAAGAACACCAAATAATTAGTACAAAAATTAACAGTACAATGTAGAAATTAACACTTGAGAGCATCGCTAGTACAAATTTAGAAAGATCTTCAGCCTGAAGAAAAGGAAGTACTTCTAGCTATTCCATCCAAGGCCAGGTTTGATCTTATAGTATCAATGAGCAATAGTACATAGCTTGTTGATATGGTTGTTCATACTTGTGATTATGGTACTCCTTGGTTACCATTTCCTGATAAAAGGGTTCGTAAAAAACGAAAATTAAATCTGACTAAGAGTAAATATGAAAATCAAGACATTTTTATTTTGAAAAACAGCATGGACAAATTATAGATCGAATATTGCACACAACCTCTTATTGTTTTGTTGACATATTTTCCTATAACGATAGAGTTAAAGAAAACAACGGCCAACTTTTTATGTAAAAGACATAGAAGAGAAGAAACTACCAAAGAATCAGTCATGGCTCATGATATACAATACAAGAAATCAATTCAACACGCAAAGGACACCAAAGAGCAAACTAAATGTCATATGAGAAGTGCCTCATACAGTACCTTGATATCTGAGAACTTGTCAGTTTTCACTCAATGCCGCAATCTTTTCAACTATGGTTTCAAGTAAAATACTTAGCTTGTGATTATAACCAAGCACAGTCACTGAAAGATATAACAAAGATTTCTACGATGAGAATGGAAATAACACACTAATTCACACACAGGAACGAAGGCAAATAAATGATGAGCATAAATTATGATTATGTATATCAAGTTCCTCACTTCTTCTGCTTTCTATTTTCATTTAACTCCCTCACAAAATTTATCATACAAAGCATGCAAACCAACAGCAAGAAACTAAACATATCATGAAGTAACAATTTCTTTTCCTTTTTATTGAAATATAGGAACAGAGGTAACTAAAATTGCATGACCCAAAGAAATGACATTATTCAACATCAGATATTAGATATGTTTGAGAGAAACAAAGCTATGGACCTAAATCAAGTATGCCTCGATAACATGTGACGAGATCCGTAACGGATCATAACCACATGAAGTTAACATATCCACTTGATTTATTTTAATACCTGTTCCAAAAGTAAAATAAAAGTAAGAGCAATTAAGAAACTAGGTTCATAACAACATACAATAACTTGGGGAAAGAAAATTATTAGCCAACACTTGTAAAGGAAAAACAAAAACCAAGGAATATGTACTAGTGAAGATGACAACCTAGTACATACTCCAAGGTTACTTTTGATGCAGTATAATCCCAATAAACTAGCAACAAAGGTGAAAATGGAGGAGCTGTAATTAAAATTAAAATTGGTGCTAGATATTGGCAATTTATAGAGGCTACATTCAACAAGTTTCTAATATATTAGGCAAGAGATCAAGAAGGTTGGGTGGGTAAATTAAGTTTCATGGAAGCTGAAACTCTCTGAATATTCAGTTGGACATAGTGTTGTAGCAAGAAACATACAGGTCTTCAGACCCACTTTATGTTTCAAAAATCTCGGCAGAACCTATCAACGTTCTCTCCTTCATTTATATAATCAATTTCTTGATACAAAATACAGGTACTCGCCCGTTTTTAAATCGCATTTTCCTAAGAAAATCGAAAATAAATCTTCTTTTTCATAAATACTCCCAGAAAATTCCCCTGTTAGAAAAAAAATAAAAAATCAAAATCCTCATACGACGAACACACGCTCATGCAACAACAAGAACACATTTCCATTCACTCCCCAAAAATTCCCCCAAATTTCCCCTCACACTCTAAATCATTCCCCTTTCCCCAAAATTTCCCCCCAGTTTTCCCTCCATCTCATAAACCACGACCTCAAACAATAACAGCAACAACAAAGAATATGAACAAAGAACAAAGCAGAAAGAAGAAGAAAAAAAGGTGACGGGGGTGTCTTTATCGAACCTCGGAACTAATGGTTCAACAATCGGCCACCTCGGCCGATATACCTAAGGGCTGTGTGGTGTGTTCCTCCATCCCTCGCTGCCGGAGATCTGCAATCTCGCCTACCTCAATCACGCATTCCCCAGCACCGCCTCCATTGATTCCATTTGGGAGTCGAAGCTCCCGCCCAACTGCCAGGATCTACTTGATCGTCGTGGTGGAAGCCCATTTGTGAGGGGGAGGGGAAGACAGGCTTGGAGAGTAGTGGGAAGGGGTGGGGTTTCATGAGGGTGGAGGGAGGAAGACTCGAGGTTCTCACGGGGTGTGGGTTTTTCGTTTTGTTTTTGAATTTTCACTTGCCTTCTCTCTCCGTAAGCTGCCTCCGTATTTAGACCTGACTTTTGTCGTTTTTCTTGTTTTTATACAGTGGACACCGTATGTGTCGCCCAATCCGTGGGCCAAATAACATTTCTCACTTCTAAAAGGATATCTTTACCTTTTAAGAAATTTCATTGGGCACTTTTGCTTTTCTTTCTCTTTCTCTCTCTCTATCTATCTATATATATATATATATATACTCTCTCTCTCTCTCTTTCTCAGAGAAAGAGAGAGAGAGAGAGAGAGAGAGAAAGAGTAATTTTATTCAAATTATGGTTGAATTCACATGAGAAAGTTTTTTCCATATTTAGTCTTGTAAAAAAAATGGAAATCTACTTATATATTTTTTTTGTTCAAAAAGATTTGTTCATTGTTTTGCAAACTTTTATTTTCAAATAAAATAAATCTAAGTAGAATCATCACATTCTTACTTCTCCTTATAGAAATGACATCACGAGTATGTGATTTTCTGGATTGTTTTACAAGTAAAAAACATTTGTTTTTCCCTTGGATGGCTAGTTTTATGTATAAACTAATAATAATAAAAAAAGGCTAATGAAAAAAGCATACACTTTGTTGGGATTTTGATTCAAGATGGTGTATGATTGTAGAATTATTGCCTTTGCGATGAAAATTATAGAATCCATAATTTTGATTTGCAAATGCCAGCTCAATTATATACTAGTGAAAGAGGAGCCTAGTCACTAATGAATTGTTATACATGGTGAATGAGGAGCCTATAAATGATATGAGAATTTTTTTTTTTTGACAAAACCGCCAAATTGGTCCCTGTAAAATTTCTTGTCGGACAAATTGGCCCCTGTTAAAAAAAAAGTCAACCAAAGGTCCCTGTCAATCAAAATCATTGGACACGTTGGTCCCTGTTAATCAAAATCATCAGACACATTGGTCCCTGTCGTTAGTTCCCATCCACAAACTTGACAGAATTCACCACATGGTCGTTAAATCTGTGATGTGGCACCATTCCATTGTTCCTTGTCTCTAACTTAGCTCCCCAGCCAAAACGATGTCATTTCCCATTGCTTCTTCTCATCAATTACAAACCACATTGCCCATGTAATGGAAGAAGAAACCTAGCGGCCCCAAAATTCAGTTCACCCATCGCTTTGTTCACTGCAATCAAAAGGAGAAATCATCGACCAAATCGAAATGAGCAGTGCAACTACCTCACCTGTTGTGAAGCATCGTGCACAAAGACAAAGTCAGGCCAATGGTGATGGTAGCTGGAGTGGTAGGGTGTCAAGTGGTAGAGCAGGAATGCGAATGAGTGGTAGAAATAATACTCCCAAGTGTTTGTGTGGGTTAAATGCTACAATATACCTGTCCAAGACTTCGACAAATCCAAACAGACCATTCTATGGATGCCCATATTTCCGGGTTTGTTTAAGGAATTCATTTTCCTCTATATCTTGTTCCCCTTGATTAAAGTTAACCAAAATCTTCACCTGCAATTTTCAAGAAAAGAAACCCTATTGTAGCTATTTCTTGTTGGTGGATAAGGCTGATGACAATCTAAATGTGATTTCATGTGAGATACAGAAGCAATAGTTAAGGAAATGAAGATGAAGATGGAGGAAGAATTTGCCAGGGTAGATGAAGAACTTATCAAGGTACTGGAAGCATTTGCTAGTGTAGACAAACAAGTAAGATTCATGAAGACAGGGTGTATGTGCTTAGGGTTGGTTATAGTAGTGGTGGTCACTGTTTTGGTGAAGGGGATG
The DNA here is from genome assembly GCA_031439595.1 of Pterocarpus santalinus. Lineage (NCBI taxonomy): Eukaryota > Viridiplantae > Streptophyta > Magnoliopsida > Fabales > Fabaceae > Pterocarpus > Pterocarpus santalinus. The sequence goes on from CM062532.1 coordinate 71,293,017, forward strand.
CTGAATTAGTGTGTAGGTAATATGATGATGAAGATGTATTGAGTATTTTGGAAGTGAATGAGTTATTTTATTCTATGTACCTGTCTTTGCGACAATTTGCAAACGGTATATATTTATAATGCAAGATTGTCACTTTCCTTGAGCACATGTTTATCTTGTGAAATTGCCACATAATGCACTTATATTTGGGACAAATTGCACCTATCAACATCAATTCCTATGCATCTATTTTTGTGTAGATAATGCACGTGTAAATATGACAAATTTGCACCTGCTATATACTCAATCACCAACAAACATTAACAACATTTATCACAAAAAAGAATAACAATAATAGCAATGATAGTTGATATTGTTTGGGATAGAAGGGATGTCAACTTTCATTCATTGATATTGTCTAAAAATGGCATTTAGATGAATTGTTCACTAATAATAGCACTTATAGTGCACCTAACCATTTACAAAAGACAAAATGCACTCTTAAAGTAACCATATCATTCACAACCCAGCCCAAATTCCTAATTGCAAAATAATCACATGGCTACCATTCCACCAAAAATAACTAGCAGCCGATCACAACAGACGACCATAATCCTTTACAAAAAGAGAGGTCTAGTCCACCAAAAATGTAATGATCTATTTCTTTGTAGGCCTGAATCCTGGAGTAGGCATAAACTTGAAGAGCCTTTTTGCTAAACCAGGGCTTGCAGCTGCCATGGTCTCTGCAGAAATTACATGATCTTAGGCCTGGCCTTATGCAGGAGGCATTGGGCGCAGGGAATTAGATCTACCTTGGTGGACTTCATCTTGACTTGGGATTGGTGGAGTTGGGCACGGTGGATGTCCTTCAGTTCGAGCAGGGGGCCTCAATTGGGTAGATGGGGCAGGGGGCCTGAACGAGGTGGATGCTATAAGAGCCTTGAATGGAGTGCTTGCCATTGCCTGTTGAAATAAGAGATATGTTAATGTCTTGATTTAAGTATGAATCAGAAATTATATGTTGGTGATAATAAAGACATTACCTGAGGTGGTCTTCTTGGTGGTGGCCTAAATGTTGGTGGCCCTAATGTAGATTGATAATAGACCTAAAAATAAAAAAATGACAGATCAATGAAACCAGGAAACATAAAACACAAATTAAAAACACTTTGACAACCTGATACTTTATCCTAGGATATCTTCTTGGTGGTGGTTGGGGGGAGCATCTTGGCTAGCTTTATTAGTAATGAGGTTACCCTAAACACAAAAAGAAAAAAAAATCATTTGTAAGAGGAAAGTATAGCATAAAAACAAAAGAAAATGGCTAGCTAAGAGTCAACCACATACTGGGACTCTGAAATTGAAACTGAGACTGGGACTGAGACTGAGACTAATCCAACATTGCCATTGCCTTCATTAGTTGTAGCACTTCCTTGTGCAGGCTAAAAACACAATGATATTAGCAATCAGATTCAGACAAATTAATCCCTCGCAAATTTTAAGTACACCTATAATAGTCCCTCAATTAAAAATAATATACCAAATTAGTCCCAATGCCTAGTTCGAAATGGTTACCTGTGAATTGCCCTCACCTCGAGGGTAGGACTGAGTCAAAGGAATTTCCTCCTAGTTTTCACCCTCACCCATTTTTACTTGCTTCCTCTTTGGCTTTTCTGCTCCTATTCCTTTGCAAGTCTTTGCATAGTGGCCAAATTGTCCACATTTAGGACAGATTACCTCAATTGTTCTCCTAACCCTGTGGCTTGGAACATCTTCATCTTGATCTTTTTTCCTTTGCTTCTTGGGTCGGCCAATTGGTCTTTTGATAATACGAGGGATAGGTCGATTGTACTCAGACCTGGTCCAATATTCTTCACTATTTACTGGCTGAATGCAGTGTGCATATGTGGCATTGAATGCATCCATTGTTAGCCATTAGTGCACATAATCTTCAGCTCTCTCATTTTTCCATGCAATTGCAGTAATTGCATGTTGGCATGGAACCCTCGTCACATACAATAAGAATTATTAATGAAAGGAAATTGAATACTATGAAAACACTACATAATGCAAATTCTTATTTACCTGTGAGTTGCCAGACATTACAAGTACATGTTTGCAGGTCCAAATTTATAGCAAGTTTGTTTGAGTGGTGATGAATCTCAAATCTTGCATGCTCATCATCTCCACTCTACACTGGATTCCACTTGTTGCTGTCAACCTTCAGCTTTTCAAGTCTTTTCTGCTGGACAGGAGCAATATTCCCAATATAAGACCCAAGCACCTTCTTGTGTCCAGCCATCTTCTACATTATATAACATCTTAACTCTTCACATATGGTCAATATTGGCTTGGTCCTATAGTGGATGATCTTAGAATTCCAAACCTCACACATGTTGTTTGTGAGGCTGTCAACTTTGCAATGGTGGCTGAAGTTAGCCTTTACCCATGTGGAGGGGTCAAGCTTATTGAGATATGCCCATGCATTGTCATTAACCTTTTTTAGCCTATTCGTGCATGCCTTAAACTCGGTCTCAGTTGTGCATTTAGCACGTTCCCAAACTATACCTCTTATTTGCTTGTCTTTGTATTGCTTGATGAAATTTTTCCATATATGCATAACACAATTTCTATGATAAGCATATGGCATGACTTCCTTAAGGGCAGGAAGCAAACCCTGCATAACACCCACAAAAAGATTTAAGTTGCATAATAAACACAGTGGTTAAAGAGTACAAAACCAAGATAAAATAAGCTTTACATTGGTATCTTTTGTTGGTCTGATAAAAAATTCCAACCAAATACTAAGTAATCTCCTAGATCATCATGTAGAAGTTCTAGAAACTATTTCCAATTGTCCTTGGTCTCACTATCAACAACAACATAAGCAATCACATACAAGTGATTATTTGCATCCTGCCCAACAGCTGATAAGAGTTGTCCTCCATAATAGCCCTTCAGAAAACACCCATCTAGACCAATTAATGGCCTACAACCAACTTTATAACTAGTTTTGGAAGCATCTAGGCATATATACAACCTCTGGAATAGTGGCGGAGACTCTGGATGTGGTATTACACACATCTTTGCAGTGTTACCTGGATTGCTTCTCAAAATCTCTCCCAAATAGTCCCCCAACTTTCCATATTGTTTTTTCTCATCTTCTTCAACCATTTCTCTTACTCTTTTCAATGCCCTATATATTTTCTTGTCATCCAAATGAATATTATAATCCTCCTTCATATGATCAATAGCCTCTATATGCTTTAGTAGGGGTTGAGTCCTAAGTCTCTTTTCTAACTTGTTGCTCACCCAATATCTATCAGCTTGTTTATTCCTAAAAGTCCTGTAATATGTATGAACTTCTTTGTAGGTTTTCACTTGAAAGCTCTTGAATGCACTATTCCAAGAGCACATAATCTCTCATTCACATCCCTCACTCCTACATTTTGCTCTAGTCCTGACTTTATCATTTTTCACTCATTTTACCTCCCTGCCCAAAGCAATCGTGTAATCCTTCATAGCACTCTTGAATAGATCAAGAGTGGCAAACTCCATCCCCTTTTCCACATGCACATGACCAAATTTAGCATTCTCATTGAATTGTAGAAGGGTAGGCCTTCGCTCATCCTCAGAGGACCAAGGGCTGTGTAAGTCCTCACTTTTGTATTCAAACTCTTGCTCCTCCTCACTTAGGACCACATCAGCCTTAGCCCCTACTATTTTTTTCTTTGCAGTGGTCTTTTTCCTTGCAGCATTTTTCTTTGGAGTGCTCTTCTTCTTTGATTTCTTGTTTGTTTTTTTTTCTGTGGGGTTGTCTCCTTTCGAGTGGTTTCTTGTTGTGGTCCTATGTTTGCGGGGAATACCTTTTCCACATTCTGATCAGTTTCTTTTCCAGTACTATGTTTCTTTTTACTCTTACCTTTCTTACTCCCACCCTTATTCTTACTGTTTCTCTTAGCAGCAACTTCCTCCTCAGACTCATCTTCCAATCCAAGGGGAGGTGGTTTATAAACCTCATCCTCTACACTCTCATAGTCATTTGATGATGACTCCTTATAAGAGGAGTCAGCTACATCCACAACATCAATAATTTCAGGCTCTGAAACATTGTGCTTAAAGTAAATATGGACCTCATCGGAGTCCCTATTGTTCAGTCTATAATCACACATTTCATTCAATTCTTTATCCCCCTTTATAAATATTGAATATAATATTAGTAAAGAATGGATCAACATTATTAATAAAGGCAACATGTCAATTCGATACTTATAGATAACTGAAATTCATACTTATTTAAACTATAATCATCACAAATCAACTTCAATATGTGAATAATGTTAAAATAGTGGAATTGATTTGATATTAATGAATTGCTGCATAGTTATTGTGAAGAGAAATAGTATTTAGTATGAAAAGATTTGCATACTTTTGTTATGAATAGTATTTATTTTCTCTCACCCTATGATTCCCCCCCCCCCCCTTTTCTCTTTTCCCTGAAATGAACTTCGCTAAAAGAGCTGGTTTTATTGGTAGCAATTTTTTTCATATAACACTAATACTCGGTTAGTTGAAATGGTTTGGCATTTATTCATTTTAAATAAGATATTGGCTTTGAATTTTGTGAATAAAAAAAATTAGTGCAAGAAAAACTTTATCTTTATAATAAGACGATCCATTTTGAGCTTTATTAACTGGAGTCTAGCTACAGTCAAATACTGCCAATTTAGTGCGAAAAAATATTTTTCATATAGCTTTGTGCACTTAGTATTCGTACCAAGCACTCCATCGTGAATTGATGTTTTTTTTTTTCCTCTGAGGGCTTCTGTAAGGTTACTTCACATGTATAAAGCTAATACTGGTTAGAAGTATTTAGGTTACCTCTTCCCGTCATGTGCTTTTAAAAATTTTGTTTTTTATTAGCAAAATACTTTGATAATAAGTTGTATAGTTGGACCAAAAATAGAAAACACAGGTGCTAATTGACGAAATTAGGAAAATTATTTTGCTCTTTCGTTAGAGAAATATATTTTTGGTACAATTAATAAAAGGCCTTGGAGCGACCATAAACACATATCATAAGTAAGCTCATTTGATGATATATCATTTTCCCTCGAGCAGAGAGCATAATGAGTAATGTTTTTCTTATGGATTAGGATCATTTAAATTGTAGATGGTGCTAAAGTGAAAAAATAAAGGATTATTTACCTTTAAATCAATAATGTCTATTACGTGTAAACTCTACAAAAATGATCCAACAATGAATAATATCTTATTTTTTTTTCACTTTACAACTATTTTCACTTTAGAGGATCAAAATTCCCTTCTTATATAATTTTAATTTTAGTAGGTGGATTCTTTTTCTAAGAGACACAAATTTGTATCATTTTTGTCATCCTATGTATATACGAAAGCACTGATAAAGTGTTGGTCCGAGTAAAAGGGACTCGGATCCCTTAAATATAAGGTCTTGGGTTTAGTTTCAAGATTCATACATGAGAAAAATACAATTGAGAAGAGTTCTTGTTTAGGCATCTGAATGTATATTAAAAAATTAATCTTTCATCTTTTAGGAGGGAAGATAGGATTTTATATTTTGAAAAAAGAGCATATGTATGAAAGCACATGTCTGCATTTAGCCTGCCTTCAAAATAGAGCGCATGTATCTTTGCAATCAATCGTAACTAAATTAAGTGAACAACATGTGCAAGCACATGGCAATATCTTCCTTATCTTCATTCTGCTTATTGTTTTACTCATTAGCAACTTTTAATTAAACTAGAAGCTTATCAAGACCAACGAATGAACGCGTTCAAACTGCAACCAATGAAAGAAAAGATTACCGAATATTTTGAACAAAGACAGCGGTGCAAAATTTGAAAAAAAAAAATGATTATTAATATCATAATATGCGAACCAAGGCAGGCTTATTAAACACAAACATAAATACAAGTTAAAAAGTGCAGTCATCAAGCTTTATATGCAATTCCTAGCATATTGGATAATTCTACTTGTTTCGTATGCAGATTTGAATTTCTGTAACTTCTAACACACGCAGAGGACTTTAAGCATTTAAGTACAACTTAGGCACGCCACCGGCCTAAATGGGGGACCCTTCCCTTGAACAAAACACCAGTTATCACAAATAAAATTGATTGACACTTGAGAACCTACCCTCAGAAAAGTAAACATTCGTTTTCTATTCTATTTGAGGTCGCGATCATGTCTAAATTAAAAAGTCAAATATATACTACAAAGCACGTTAAAGTTAGAACTTACCAAGTGGTGCCGAGCCAATATTACTTCCTATCGATTTTTCTTCAATATTTCCTATGTTTAATTTGAAAGTACAAAAGAACAGAAATTGAGATCACAGATTGGGTCAAGTGGAAAATCACAACAATGGATCCAACGTCATTTTGATCCAAAAGCTTAAAATAACGCAATTATGAATCTTTGCATTTTATATACTCTCGATTTAATCTATTTTTAACTATCATGCGATTTTTATTACTCACTCTTAAAATTTTAACAATCTCAGCTTCAGGAAGTAAGTTGAATTTCTGCCTAATTATAGTTAAGATTACAGAGCCTTCAAGATTGTACTTTTCCCCTTTCAACTATAAACAGTGATTTCCCTCATGAAGCAAAAGAATCATTTACAGATGCTGTGTTTTCATTATAAAGCATTTGGTATTCGTTGTTCAGATTCCCATCCTCAGTACCTGATGCAGGAACAGAATCCTTCTCTCTGATGGAAAAAGATCAAATAATTAGCAACAACACTTATCGAAGACAAAGAACTATATTGACATACAATTTTTTAAATGTTAAGTACGAACTACGAAGATGAAGTGCAAAACTTTGAACTACTTATATCCTGGCAAGCAAGGACCTACATCACGTGCGGAGAAAAGCACACTAACTCATTGAAAGGCCCACATCAATGTAATCAAGGTTATAATAACTACGTAATGTTAATCACTGCATTTGATCACAAATCATTGTAATTGAAATATTGCCTCATCCCTCACATTGATCCAGTGATAACGAATACGTTGATATTTACACTAGCAAATATTTATTCACTATTTTCACATTTTCAGATCAATTGAAGAAACAACAAATTAAGAGGAAGATGGGTAGAGTTCAATTTTATCTAATTCCAAGGGCAAAACGGGAAAGCATAAATTGCAAGTAAGGAAAAGATATCAACATCAATTTTACCACATACGTTAAAGAATAAATGATGAGGCCGATAACTATAACTGCAAAAGAGAGGAAGTACAACCAGTCCACCTGCAATTAAATATTAACATTCTGTCACATTATATATGCTTTTGAGTAACAATAACATCAAATCTAAAACGTCCAACTTCTTTAGCATATGTCACTTGCAATTGACAAAGGAATGCTGACCTAAACTAAGTGCCTAATTTGTCAATTTGGAAAATAATACCTCCTGGTGGTATAAGAAGACTCTGAAAACCACTGCCCACATATCAGACGTTAGAATAGAAAGATTGAACATTGCTGCCCCGCTCAACTGCATGGGGCAAAATTCCACTCTAAATATGTTAATCTATTTAATATAATTAAGCAAAAGATAATTCTTTAATCCCATAATCAATAAAAAGATGGTACAAAATTTGTGCCATATTTATAATCGATTGATTTGGTAAACAGCTACAGCATTGTAAATATGCAAATATCTGTAGTTCATGTGGAGAGAGGGGTTGGGCGAAATAAGTCCATGAGAGGAAAACTGACCTTTAAAACAAAAGGAGCAAGTGTGTAAAAGATGAAGGTTGACACAGCATAGCCGACGAAAGCAAGTACCTAAGAAAGAATTTAGACGTCTAGTATAAACATTCAATTATGCAAACGTATATATGGCATAATTCTTAGGTATGATATTGCTGAAAAATTGAAATTAGAAGATATCAAATTGGACAGATATATGCAACAAATATGTGGGCAAGAGACCATGTTAAGCCCTTTAGTACCATACAAATATATTAACTCTGAATTGGGACTCATTACAGCCAGGCGCAAAGATACAGACATACATGAAGAAATCAGGCTCTTTTATTATTCTATATAGTGAATTTTCATAATTTCTTTTTCAAGTTGGAGACTCATAGAAGAATAGACATTTTCTCGCAGCTTATATTATTGTGCTATCGATGTCGAAACTGTGAAACAATAGTTACATCTTTTTTGTTGTTTCTCTTAAACCTTGATAGAGGCTTAGCTTAGTTTGGGAAGGGGGATACTGGATATATGAAAAGAAGATTAACAGATAAACCATAGCAGATTGTGCACTGTACCTAAAATGATTTGGGAATTGATTACTTACAATATCCGCAGACCATTTGACAGATTCCAGAGTCTTCAATTCTATAACAGATCTGTATGATCATGGCATGAAGGAAATTTTCGAAATTTTGACGATAGAAACGCAAGTTATATTGCTTTATGCTTCCTTTGAAGTCCAAATCAAAATATTTGGAAGATGTAGATATAAACTTCATAGGAAAGTTACAACAACCATGTGCCAGCCTATATATATGATCAAATAGGAAGGATACACTTCAACAATGCTTACTAAGAATCCAAAAACACCAAGCATGGAAACTACTTCAACACGATCTTTATTCTTTACACAAAATTCCTGCATTTCATAGGTAGGCAACAAAGTCAACAAAAGTTTAGAAAATGTAATTAGACTACAGATTTAGAGTCAAATTCAACTTCTGAGATGTAGGACTCCAAATAAATATTTCTGCAGGCAATTCAACCGAATAATATTTGGTCATCTGAAGAGGCTACCCCTTATTCTGCAACATAGAGCTTTGAAGCCTTCTATGAAAATGATATTAAATAATAGTCTATGATTCACATACCTCACCGACATTGCTAATTCCATAGAAAAGTGTCCCTGCAATCACAAGTACATCACCCAATATAGGCCTAGAGCCACCTGAAAAAATTTCATTTGGACTTGATAATTCTTGCCTGGAATACTCAATTGATTATTATTACCCAGAAATTGGAAGACTTAGTTCCAAATGGCTTAAATAAATGTCACCTCCACCACTTATTCCACTGTCAGAAAACATGACTAGACAGAGGCCCAACACACACACGGCTGCGCCACTTAACTGCCACAGGGAATATCGAGTGCCAAGGAAAATCCATGTGAGTATAATGACCCATGGTATTGTCCAACAATCGAGTAATGTCACACTGGTAATGGACGAATACTGATATGCTTTGTTAACTGCACACTCACAAAGCCAAAAATGGGCAGTGGAAAACACTAAGTCAGAATCTGAAATCCACATATGAACTACTTATTGGCAACATTAACCGCATAAAAACACTAATATTAAACTCATCTTTTACGTATAAGGTGAAAAGAAATTCAAAGTATACTCTTATGATTGGACCCAGTGAAACGTACACATTTTGCAACCCAACCTTAATGCTGGTTTCGGCCATTTTACAATAAATGCTTGCTTGGCCATGAAACAAAGGGAAAAGCGTAATGATATGCTACAGTTGCTTCTCATCAGCTCAAATTATTTTAACTTACAAGAAGTAAATCTCATTTCTCATAGTTCCAAAGTTTTTCAAGCTTAGTATTTCCAACAAATTTCAATGAAACGAGAGCCTAAAATTAGCAGTGGACAACTCCATTCTCGATTTTGTCTAGAGAAAGGATTCCTATAACAACAAAAGTATTCAAATTGAAAATACAACAATGTATGCCCCAACTTAAAAATGCAAAAATACACGAGAATGTTTGAGACTTGAGAGAAAGACAAGCATCACTTACCCAGATAGTTCCCCTGAACATCAGCAAAACCTAACAGTAAATACCAATACCAAGAAATCTGCACAGACCAAAAAGACACGTGCAATCTCATAAACCCCAAATTCAAAATCACTTTCAGAAGAGAGAGAAAAAAAAAGGCCTTCTTATTGATTAATGGAGTCAGCAAAAGTAGATCTATATTTATGGATACCAACCAGAGGTTTGTGATGCCTATAGAGCAATATGCTTCCATAAACCAAAGCCAAAGATGCGTAGAGAAACATACTCTGAGTTAGAGGCGCATAAACACCTATATATACATATTCATTATTCAGCCAGAGACAGTAAGAAACGAACAACATTTCAAGTACTCAAGTTTCAAAAGCATAATGCAGATTAAAAATACAAAAAAAAAAGAAAAAAAAAAAAAACAACCAAACTATAACAATACCGAATTGTTGGGATATGAGAGAGGAAGAGAGGCTTGCGAGGGCAAGGGATAAAGAAACGAGTTGACCTAGTAAGAGTGGGCCAAGGACTTTTAAAGATGCATGGCTTCTCCACCACCTTGTCATGCCAGGCCAATCCATTGTTGAAGAAAGCCTTTAATCTTTTATTTTTATTTTTATTATCTTTTAAAGAATGAGAATGGCTCAACGTGTAACTAACAGTGGCGGGTTTTCTCGTTATTTGACAAGTTAAGGGGTGGAGGCTGCGTACGCATTGTTATGTTATGTTGGAGTATGAAGATTTGAGTGTATGTGTTCAGCTACCGTTCTTGAGTTCGTTTGAATGTTGGTAGGGGGTATGTTAGTTGTAACACACTGCCTCTCTCCCTCTTGCTAACTAAAAACTATAAATTATTTTAAGTTAAATATTAACTCCCATTACGAGTAAAAGATTTTTTTTTTTTTTTGTCTGAATTGAATTACCAATATTTGAGCCTTATTACTAGATACTCAATTAATCTAATCCAACTTGATAGAGGTCCTAAAATAGGGTAAGAATTTCCTAATGAGGATTTTTTTCATTACTATGACTCGAATTCAAAATATCTAGTTAAGTAGATAAAATATCCATCATCTTGACTAATCCCATATTATTAGAAAAAAGATTTTTATGTAGTCATCTAATTATAAATTAGTGTATTACTAACTTACTATATAGCATAAATGCTTAACTCTTGTTATTATTACCTTAAAAGTCATTTAGATAATAGTATATCATTAGATAATAACTTAAAAACTCTTTACACTAAAAAAGTATCAAAATAAATCTCAATTGATAATATACATAAAAATGAAAGTATTCTTTTTCTTTTTTTTTTAAACAAAATTTTAAGGTAAATGAATGACGCCTCAATCCATAATAGGGAAAATATTCAGGTTCAGAGAATACTTATAAAGGAATTTATATTTATCTCACTCTAAGAAGATGAGTAGGAGTTCAAAACTATTACTTATCATATATGAGAACATATCTTGCTCTTCTCGGCCAACTCCTTTCACGTTAAAAGTATTTCTTTTCTAATTGTTAGATAACAAACTTAAAATATTATTATTATTTGAGAAGATAACATATTAAATCTATCTATGCTGTATGCTTTTGATTAAGAAGTATATCACGTCAATGAGTAGTAGGTTACACACCCACTTCTGTATGATGTTATGTTTACAAAATTTTAAAGAGGAAGGAATCGGAAAGAAACTGATAAAGGAGGAATTACTTTTCCTCATCTAAATGTTTTAGTAAATAAATTATTTGGGTTAATTTTTCTTTCCTTATCCATGTTTATTAGGTGTGTGTGGATGACATGCAAATTAGATATTTGAAAAGATGAAAATATATGATTAATAAAAAAGATAGTTTGCACTATGAATGAAGCAAATGACATGCATATCTTAAAACTTATTTTTAATTAATAATATTATTAAAATATTTTTTATTAGAGTTGAAGCCCTTGATAGGTAGTCTAAACAAAACATAGTTCTAATAATAAAACTAAGATGCAGTTTACAGTACTGTTTTGAGATTTTAATAAAATCCACATGTTTTAATATTAACTCGTATATGTTGAAAATACTAAAACAATAATATTTACTTAATAGTTGTTAGTCATAACAAAAGTTAACTGTGATTTTAGGGCAGGGAAACTTTACTTACAATATCAAAGATTTAAATTCTATAATACTACTCTAGAGATGGCTTTATTTAAATTAATTATTACACTCAATCTGAAATTACGTAAACAATTACTTAAAAAAGAAATATCACTATATCATTGTTGAATATTTGTATCTCAGTAATAATTAATGTTAATAAGTGAGATTTTAATAATGTTCATGGCGTTAATTTTATATTTATATTTTTATTTAAAAAAAAACACTTCTTTTAAAGTTTAGCATCCCATGTAGCTGGCCAATTTTTATGAGTACAATTTGCTCAGTATTTTCTCTTCACAATGAAGAAAAATTTATTGTCTTTCTGAATAAATTTACCCTTATGTTCGATTTTTTAAAAATGTTGAAATTGAAAAGAAATTTAGTTATCCATTTGTATAACTTAGCAACAAGTAAAATGGTTATATTTATGCATATATTATTGATTAAAAATAAAACCACTAAAAAATATGAAATATTTTTTTAAAAACCATAATTTTGATATTCTGAAAGATTTTTTTTTAGATTATAAAAAGATCATTTAAGAATAAAAGAAGATATACTTAATATTACGTTTAAATATAAACTAAATCATATTTTATAAAAAAATATTTTAATAAAAGATAACATAAAAACAAGGACTCTTTTTTTTAAAAAAAAAAAAAGGTCTGGCCCGAGAAAACAAAGTGCTAGAGCAAAACGTCGAACTCCGTTTCTCCTGGCAGGCAAACATCCACATGCGCAAATGAACACAAATTCACTGAGAGGCTGAAAGTTGGCTGAAAGTCAGCACCTGCCATGTAGATGGTTGGTTGCCCACTCTTTCTTCTGAATAGTTGTAGTATAAGTTTGTGCGGTCCTTGCATAAAATGGAATATTGTCTAAAACATATGACTGTCATGAAAGATCATAAAGAGCAGAAAGCCGTGTTACATATATACACTCCGATAAACTGAGTGGGTTGCAGATGTCTACGTATTCTTCTGCTAAATTCTCAAATTAATTTCTAACAATATTTTTGATAAAGATATTAATTTTTGATAAAAAATAATTAATTTCATTATCTCTAATAATTATAAAAATTGAATACTTTAACAAAAAATTTGTTTAATTTTTATAAGAGTTTAATTGGTATATCTTGACACAGTGTAAAATAGTTTACTGTTTGTCAACCAATAAAAATAGGGAAAGTGAGAATTCACATGGGTCACTCATTATAATGGATGGTTATTTTGATATGTTGGCACTTTCCACCATTTAATTTGGTTGACAAATAGAAACTATTTTACACTGTCAGTGTATTTAAATTAAATTCTTTTTATAATTATTAAGAATTATAAAATTAATTATTTTTTATTAAAAATCAATGAGTCCACCAAACACATTTTCTGGGATTAATTCGGAGGTTTATTCTTCTTCTTCGTATACAACTCTTCAAACATGATAAGTTACCCCTTCCAACATATACATTGTCATTGATTGATATGTAATGGTTAGACTAGTAACGCCTGCTACAGCCTCATCTATCACAACGATTCAGACATTCAGCAATAACCTATCTGTTGATAATCCTATCTGGCGACAAAGATCACAATAATCCACACAAGCAAATATCGACTCGTCAATTTCACAGTTTTAGATGTGTAAATAGCGAAGAGGAAAATGGGTAAACTTCAACTTCAAAACTTACTTGCAAATCATTTTTTGACACTAAATACAAAACGACTAACATCTAAATATACATATATTTTGATATTCATTCACATTAATATTTATATTCATACATCATAAATTCAAATAATATTTCCCTATTTTTATAAACTGCTTGGTATGTATTTTTTAAGAAAAACCAAAAATTTATCTCCTCGAACTCAAAATACTTGATTTTTGGTTTTCAGCTTTTATCACAACAACTTTTGCATCTTCTAGGATGTAAAGCAAACGGCGTTAAAAAGACAAAAGGAAAAAGATAATTATAACAATAGAATTAAAAATGTAAAATACAAAGAGAAGCAAGAATTGATCTAAAATATAACCATACTACTAACGCTGCAGAATAAATGATGAGCCCCACAACTACAGCTGCAAAAGAGAGACATACAGTACAACCAACCTACCTAGAATTAGATATTTATTTATGTTAAACGGATACTTTAAAATAATAGTTGTATTGATATCTGGTATGTGTTATATTGAATATTTTATCGATACTTTTAGTTATATTTTAAAATTTTTTATTTTATTGTTTGGTATTTTTATATTTATATAAATAAAAATTTAAAATAATTAATAAAATAAATATATTTTAATATATTTATAAAAAATTATATTAATATTTAAATTATTATTTCTTTATTTTAATTTAATATTTATATTTTTATGTTAATTTTATATTAATTTTATATATTATACTATATTATTTCATATCTTATAATTTTTAAATATTATCATATCCTCGTATTTGTATTATATCGGATCCATATCTCATATTTATATTTATGCTTCATCTACATTTACGTCGTATTGTGTCGCAATAACATCAGACCAAAAACGTGCAGGTTGCAACTGTTTGATTAGCATTTATGGCACTTGCAACAGACAAATGAATGAGGACCTAAACTCAGCTTAATTTGTCAACTTGGAAAGATACCTCCTCGTGGTAGACAGACTTTAAAAACCACTGACCCCACATATCAGACGTCGGAATAGAAAGATTAAGCATTGCAGCTCTGCTCAACTGCATGGGACAAAATCATTTAATCTACTTAATGACATTAAGCAAATGATAAGTTCTTTAATAACCACATCAATATAATCCAGATGAAGATGATACCAATAAATAATATCATTGTAAACAATTACACTTACGCAGTTATGCAAAGATCTACATTTCATCTGTTTAAAGGGGCTGTACCAAATGATTCCACGAGAAGGAAATTGACCTTTAAAACAACAGGAGCAAATGTGTAAAACAAGAAGTGTTAGAGAATGGACCAGGACCAGCCCAATTAAGTCCAGAGCCCACTTCAAGAGAATTCAATACTAGAATGAGGACTCATGGTCATCACAACCTCAGCCCTGATCTACTTCACGCAGGATATGATTCTAGAGTGTGTTTCTAGAGGATTTCCCTTAGATTTCTTTTAGATTTCTATCGCTATTTTGCTGGATTTGTTTTGGTTTTGGATTCTTTACATTCTGCTTTTGTATTTTGTTGCAATCACCTATAGCATACTTTAGTATGCTCTCACCTCTATAGGATGTAGTCGTGAGCTTGCTCTCTTGTATGCATTTTCCTATTCAGGAGAATGAATGAATGTGAGTTTGGTCCTTCAGCAAAATGTTTAAGAAGTTTGACAGAGCATGGACGAAAATCCTCTGTCACGAGCGTCTGTCCCATTCTCTGTCCCGTGAATAACATTTTGCCATGTAACAACATAAAATTGCATATCAGTTGTCATACTTTGTTTAAGAATTTAACGCAGTTTGTGTTCCTCAATTACCCTCTTCTCGTTTCTAGACATCTTCCATCGGCTCCTCACTTGTGATCTCTATTCACTCTCAAACTCTGCAAATTCCAACGCAACTCCCAAACCTTTTCGCTGCAAAGAGAACTAAACTAAGTGATTAGTTTATTGATAAAAAGCCTTCAAAGCATTAATGCGTACTTCTGTAATTGCTCATTGGTCATTTCTTTACCGTAGCCGCAATGCATCATGGTCATCAGTACGAATAGAACAAAATTCATTAAACAACAGAACTTCAACTCCAAACTCACTAATGGCCCTTGTTGGACCACTGATTGTCTGCAAAGAGGATAATTGGCATTCTTGAAACCAAAATTGATCCAAGCACCATGCAGAAGACATGGCCACACCTCAACTGTCTAGTTTCCTCTCTATGTTCCTTTGAGTGTGGGGTGGATTGACAGCTGCAAATATCTTCTCCAATTGTCGGCAGATGAGAATCACGGAGCTTGCAGAAGAGATAATATAAAAGGAAATCTAATACCCATTTCAGATGATGAATGTAAAACCAATGTTAGGTACTTTGTAATCATGCTCAAGGTTTGGGTAGAGAAAAAGTGACCAGTAAGAGTCTGATCAAAATGCTCTTGGCTGGGGCTATCAGCTATGTCGCCATCACAGTATGTGAAAGAGAAAGGCAGGCTTTGGAAGAGAGAAGAAGGGTAAAGAAGCGTGAAAAAAAAAATTGAATGACCAATAGAAACCTAACGGTGTATGACAACTAATATGTAGTTGGCTTATGTTACATGGCAAAATTTTATTCGTGGGACAAAGAGCGAGACAGAGCCTTGCGACAGAGGATTTTCGTCCCAAATTGCTAACAAAAGCAAGTACCAAATTTCCTTTTAGGTACATAAACCAAGCATTAATATGACTGTATGTAAAATGGCGTCGGAATTGATAACTTACATTACCTGCAGACCATTCGACAGTTGCAGTGTCTTCAATTCTATAACACATTACCAAAGGAGGTGCCCTACTACCCTAAAAGCCCATTAGCATGCAAACTTGAAAGACCAAATTATAGTATATGGAAGATTTGGCGCGTCTTAATGTGCACCATGCTAAGAATGATGCACTATGCACCTTATAATTGAAGAGATTAGATATTTAGGTGTACGTATGCACTAATTGCTTATGACATATAGTAAAATTTATATATCTCTCTTCCCAACCAGCAACTAACCCTATCAACCAGTTGCCAAGCCTTTAGAGCACTATCACTCACCACCGCGTTTCTTCCTCACGTCGCCATCACTCCTTGGCGGCTTTCATTAGCCAGTGGCGCGGCAAAAGAATGGCCTCTTTGGGTGGATTTGAATCTTGCTGGAGCCACTGCTAATGAAGGAAAGGTCTTCGGACCTACACATAGACACATTGGCGAAAGCGGAAGGCACCACGAAGCATGGATCTGAGAAGTCGGGGTGGTTACATTGACAACCGTGTTCCTTGCGCTGTTAAGAAGGTTGCTCTTGCTCTTCTTGCATCTCGCACTAGCTATCGTGCATCCTCGATTGGCTTGCTACGACCTGGCAGATTAGGAAGCATTGCTTCAAGCTCGTGAGGGTGTTGGATGTGGGTCGCATAGTGGAGCTTGTGAGGGTGGTCTGGCGGCGATGCTCCAAGCTTGTCGGCACTAAGTAGAGGGCGGCTTGGTGGAGATCATGGCCGTGATGTTTGAGTTGGGATCTAATGTTGTGTGTGCAAAGGTAGGAGGAGGGGGTAGGTGGGGTGAGTTCATGGCAGACCCACGGTTTTGGTGCAGTGGCGGTGTCAGTCGCATGATGCAGCTCGAGAAGGTGGTCTGGCGATGATGCTCTGACCTCGCTGGCACTAAGGGATGTAATAAGGGAGATTACGGTGTAATCACAAAAAAGGAGCATTGACATTCCCGGCCTTATGATCTCAACAACTCAAAGGTTCTCCAAACACCATCTTTTAAGGTGGTGCATTACGGATGGCGTCAGAAGATTTATATAGTATATACAAACTTCATTGGCAAGAGACAGAAATGATGTACCTACCAATATGAGCTCACAAGAAGGACGCACTTCAACGATGCTCACTAGGAATCCATAAACACCAACCATGGAAGCTACTTCCACACGATCTTTTCTCCTAACACAAAATTCCTGCACTTTTGTAGGACAAAAACTATGTCCACAAAAATGAGAAAAATGTTATTAGGCAATGGTGAGTGTCAAATTGAAATTCTGAGATAATGGACTATAAATCAATAGCTCTTCAGACAACAAACCAAGATTTTAATCTTAATATTTGGTCATCTATAGCTAACCCTCATACTGCAACATAAAACTCTAATGGCTTCCATACAAATTACATTAAAATACTAGTCTTAGTCCGTTGTCGATGATTTACAAAGCTCACAAACACTGCTAATTCCAAAGAAAATTGTTCCTGCAATCACAAGAAGATCACCAAAGATAGGTCTTGAACCACCTGAAAGATTATGATTCAGACTCAATAATTCTTGCTTGGAAAACTCTATTTCATTATTACTGCCTTGTCATTGAATGACTTTGCTCTAAATAGCATAAACTAATGTGAATGTCACCACCACCACCAATCCCTGTGTCAGAAAGTAGGACTAAACATATGGCTGCAACACTTAATTGCTACAAGTAACATGAAGTAAAAAGGAAGATACATGTGAGTACAATGGCCCAAGGTATTATCCAATAGTCGAGTAATGCTGTAATGTTACCCTAGTAATGATTAATGAATGACTATTTACATGCTTTGTTAACTACAAAGAAAATCAAAACAGGCCAAGGAAATGAAAAGAAAAGGTCAAAATCCAGCTGAAACCCACATATGAACTACCATTTCACAGCATTAACTGATAAAAACAACCCTTAGCCCTTTTGTTTACTGGGTTTAATGAATTTAAAAAATCATACTTTTGTGTTTGGAGTTTGGACACAATGAAGTGTAATAATTTGCAACCTGCAAGTTGGTTTCCCAATATATGCTTGGCCATAAAATCAAGGGAAAAGGTTTATGGTATGCCGCTACTTATTATAATTCCCCTAAACATCAGCAATCTCAAAGACATATGCATAATCTCAAAAACACCAAATTCAAATTCACTTCTATAAGAACAAAAATTGTAGTTTTATTGATTAATGAAGCCAGCAATGAAATTAAATAAAGATTTGCATATGTACCAGAACTCTGTGATGCCTAGAAAGCAATACACTTCCACAGTTGACGTGATGGATGGCTTTATTTTTCAAGCCATGTCAGAGGCAAATGGACAAAAGTCCATATTTCCTTTCAGTGCAAAAATGAAGCTTGCCATTTCAAGGTGCACAGAATGTTGCAATAGAAAATTGAGTTGGAAGCATCGAATGCGTTTAATACTTCGGTTGAAAATTTGCACGAGAAGCTCTATAAATATAGCATGCTTCAGAAGCTCTCCATGCACCCCAACAAGAACAATTCAAAGTTCACTCTTGCTTTAGCATTTGGCTATTTAGAGAGTTATCTATTTCTTTTTGAGTTTCTCTACTTTGAGTGTTGAAAGTATACACCGGTGAGAAAATATTGTAAGGTATTTTGGGTGTATTTGGGAATTGGGTTGAGTGGAGTGTGACCACCTTTTGTATCTCCATTATATTTCGTTAGTGAAATATTTAGTTGTCGCCTTTGGCCATAGACGTAAGTTATTTGCTGAACCAAGTTAAATTTTGTGTCTTCCTTTCTTAGGCTTACGCATATTTATTTTGTACTACTTTATTTGTATCTTATTTAGAGGAAACCTCCACTATTTTATAACAAACTGGTATCAGAGCTCTTATAGAATTCTTGGCCGATTTGTTCAAAGATGTCTACCATAAAGTTTGACATTCAGCAATTTGATGGGCGCATTAATTTCGAAATGCGAAGGGTCTGCATGATGACTGTTCTCACATAGCAAGGTGTAAGAGTAGCACTTGATGGCAAAGACAAGAAGCTCATAATAATCAAAGATTCTGAGTGGGAAGAGGCTGATCAAAAGGCTTTTTCTATTATTCAGTTATGCATTACAGACGATGTATTACAAGAGGTCCTTTAAGAGAAAACGGTGCATTCGCTGTGGACCAAGTCGGAGTCATTATATATGACTAAGATGGTAGCCAATTGCCTCGATATTTTCCAACGTCTGTATATGCTTCGTATGGCAGAAAGGACATCAATTCAATCTCATATTACTAAGTTCACATCACTTGTCACTGAGTTAAAAAATATGGATGAGACATTCTCAAGTGAGCAACAAGCAATGATGTTGCTTTGTTCTTTACCTCTTTCCTATAGGCATTTTTGTAAGATGCTCATCTATGGTCGTGAAAGCCTCAAGATTGACAAGGTTAAGTCCGCATTTTTAAGTTGTGACAAGATGGAGCACGATAGTGGCAGTCGTGATGACATTGCATCTGGCTTGGTTGTCAAAGGGAGGTCAAAGGAGATTAGATCGAGTACTAATAGAGGCAAGTCTAGATCTAACTCTAGACATTGTAAAGGTAGATGCCAATATTGTAAGAAGGAAGGGCACTGGAAAGCAGAATGTCCAAAGCTCAAAGATAAGCAAGAGAAAGATTCAAATGATTCAACGAGTGTTGCTGAAAGTGCTAATAATGTTCTATTAGTATCAACCAATTCAGTTGGTGATGATTGGATTCTTGATTCAGGCTGCTCCTACCACATGTGTTTGAACTAGGATTGTTTTACTTCTTACCGGTCAATTGATGGTGGTGTTGTCCTTATGGGAAATAATGTCTTGTAAGGTTATTGGCATTGGAACAGTCCAAATCAAGATGTATGATAGAGTTGTGAGAACATTAACTGATGTTCGACACATACCGGACTTGAAGAAAAATCTTATATCCTTGGGTGTTCTTAACTCTCAAGGTTGTAAGTATTTTGGTCAAGGTGGAATTCTAAAGGTCTCCAAATGTGCTCTTATTATAATTAAAGGCAAATTAGTTAATGGCCTTTATTTACTTCAAGGAAGTACAATTATTAGCGCTGCTTCAGTATCATCTTCATCTAATTCAGATTCAGATACTACTCACTTGTGGCCTATGCATTTAGGGCATATGAGTGAAACAAGAATGTCTATTTTGATCAAGTGTGGCTTGCTAGGTGATCACAAAATTGGAAAGCTAGACTTTTATGAACACTGTGTCAATGGGAAGCAAACCAAATTTAAGTTTAGCACTGTCATCCACAGGACGAATGGCATAGTGGATTATATCCACTCTAACTTATGGGGCCAAGCACCTGTTCCATCAAAAGGTGGTGCTAGATATCTATTGACATTTATTGATGATTTTTCACGGAATGTAGGGGTTTATTTTCTGAAGCACAAAAATGATGTGTTCCATACTTTCAAGAAATGGAAAGCGCTTGTTGAAAACCAAACCGGCAAGAAAATCAAGCACCTCTGAACAGATAATGGTTTGAAGTTTTGTGAAGGTCAATTCAACGAGTTCTGTGAAAATGAAGGCATACTAAGACATCATACTGTACGAAAGAAACCACAACAAAATGGAGTAACAAAACGTATGAACAGAACTCTTTTGGAGAGGGCTCACTGCATGCTCTCTAATGCCGGCTTGTCAAAGAAATTTTGGGCTGAAGCTGTCAATATGGCTTGTTATTTGGTAAATCGATCTCCATCAGCTGCAATCGATTTGAAGACTCCTATTGAGGTATAGTCCGGTACCCCAGCTGATTATTCAAATCTAAGAAATTTTGGATGTCCTGCATATGCTCATATTGATGATGGAAAGCTTGAGCGAAGGGCAATAAAATGCATATTTCTTGGATATGCAACTAGGGTTAAAGGTTATATATTGTGGTCTATTGAACCTAAATCACCCAAATTTATAATCAGTAAAGACATCAAATTCAATGAATCATCCATGCTTCATCTGAAAAAGGAGGTTGCCGATGCTGAAACAGACCATGATGCCAGTAAGCAGGTAGAGTTTGAAGCTGAACCACCAAACCAAATACAAGATGATGCCTTAGTCAGCTTATTTAAGAAGAACAACAACAAACTCCTGGTGATGTGGATGTCCCACAATAGTTGCAGCAATATTGCCTCACCAGAGATAGAGAAAGGAGGCAAATAAAACGACCACAAAGACATGGTTATGCAGACATACTCTCTTTTGCATTATCGGTAGCAGAGGATATTGAAACACAAGATCCCACAATATATCAGAAGGCTATTTTGAGTAGTGAGTTTGCACAGTGGATTACTGCTATGAGTGAAGAAATTGAGTCTCTTCATAAGAACCAGACTTGGGAGCTGGTGAAACCACTAGAACGACATAAGATCATTGGCTGCAAATGGATCTTCAAGAAAAAGGATGGATCACCTGAAGTTGAATCGGCTAGGTACAAAGCACGCTTAGTTGCCAAGGGCTTTAGCCAAAGGGAAGGAATAGACTTCAATGAAGTATTCTCTCCTGTTGTAAGGCATAGGTCCATTCATGTGTTGCTCATTATGGTTGCACTGTTTGACCTAAAGCTTGAATAGCTTGATGTTAAGATAGCTTTTTTCATGGTGAGCTTGAAGAATAGATCTATATGCAGCAACCAGAATGATTCATTATTCAAGGCAAGGAAGATCATGTTTGTCTCTTAAAAAGGTCATTATATGGCTTAAAACAATCTCCTCGCTAGTGGTATAAGAGATTTGACACCTTCATGCTAAGTCATGGTTATTTTAGGAGTGACTATGATTGTTGTGTATACCACAGGAAGCTCTTAGATGGATCTTTCATCTATTTGTTACTCTATGTTGATGACATGCTCATTGCTGCTAAGAGTATGTTTAAGATTAAGAAATTAAAGAAGCAGCTGAGTGGTGAATTTGAAATGAAAGACTTGGGTGTAATTAAGAAAATCTTGGGCATGGAAATTCACAGGGATCGGCACGCCAGAAAATTATGTTTGTCTCAAAAGAAGTACATTGAAAAAGTACTTGAGCGCTTTGGAATGCAAAATGCAAAGCCTGTAAATACTCCAATGGCGGCCCATTTGAGACTATCAGTTGCACAATCACCATAGTCTGTTGAAGAAAAGGAACAAATGACATGTGTTCCTTATGCCAATGCAGTTGGAAGCTTAATGTATGCTATGATATGCACTCGACCAGATATTTCACATGCCATTAGTGTTGTTAGCAGATATATGGGGAATCCTGGCAAGATGCACTGGCAAGCAGTGAAATGGATACTTCGATATCTTCGAGGTACCATAGATATTGGCTTAGTATATGACAAAAGTTCTAACACTGGTGATAGTATTACTGGTTATGTTGACTATGGCTATGCTGGAGATATTGATAAAAGGAGATCTCTAACATGATTTGTCTTCACACTATCGGGTAGTACAATTTGTTGGAAAGTGACTTTACAGTCTACTATTACATTATCAACTACAGAAGTTGAATACATGGCAATAGTAGAAGTGGTGAACGAAGCTATTTGGCTTAGGAGTTTGGTTGGCAATTTGGGTTCAAAACAAGATATTACAGTTATTTACTGTGATAGCCAAAATGTCATACATTTGACCAAAAATCAAATGTATCATGAGAGAACCAAACATGTCGATGTCAGATATCATTTTATTCGGGAGATTATTTCTCAAGGTACTATAGTTGTGAAAAAGATTAGTACCTCAGACAATCCAGTAGATATGTTGATGAAGTCAATTACGATAGCTAAGTTCAAGCATTGCTTGAACTTAATTGGCATCCATAATATGTAAGTTCGCCCTTACGGGCATATTGGACAAGGCAAGTTTGGAAATTTGGAAACTTGATGAAAAATTAAGCCAAGGTGGAGATTTGTTGATGTGATGGATGGCTTTATTTTTCAAGCCATGTCAGAGGCAAATGGACAAAAGTCCATATTTCCTTTTAGTGCATAAATGAAGCTTGCCATTTCAAGGTGCTTAGAATGTTACAGTAGAAAATTGAGTTGGAAGCACCGAATGCATTTAATGCTTCGGTTGAAAATTTGCATGAGAAGCTCTATAAATAGAGCATGCTTCAGAGCTCTCGATGCACCCCAACAACAACAATTCGAAGTTCACTCTTGCATTAACATTTGGCTATTTAGAGAGTTATTTTTTTCTTTTTGAGCTTCTCTCTTTTGAGTGTTGAGAGTATCCACCGGTGAGAAAAATATTGTAAGGTATTTTGGGTATATTTGGGAATTGGTTTGAGTGGAGTATGACCACCTTTTGTATCTCCATTATATTTTTTTAATAAAATATTTAGTTGTCGCCTTTACCCGTGGACGTAGGCTATTTGCCAAACCACGTCAAATTTTGTGTCTTCCTTTCTTACTCTTTCACATATTTATTTTGTGCCACTTTATTTGCGTTTTATTTAAAAGCAACCTTCACTATTTTATAACACTAGTAAACAGACTCTGAATTAGAGGTGCATCCACACCTACATATATTCATTGGAATATGTTTTACTAGTTCTAGTGCATGCGTTAATTACATGAAAAAGCAAGCTCTCTGGATTATAGATATGTAACATATGTTCTATATTCATCTAGTAACTTGAGTGATTTTCTTCACTTTCCCATTCATCTCTTGCATATTTTCAGGCTCCTCAACCACCGATGTGTTGACTAAGTTGTAATAATCTCTGTGAATGTTTTCATCGGAAATCCGAGATCGATAATCCTTGACATGTTCAGCTTGCTGCTGGCAGGAGAGCATGCTTCTTCATATGGAAAATTTGCTGCTACTGGTCCCCCTCATCAAAATCAATGTGCGAGAGACCCTCCTTATTTTTGACACTAATCATTTGAAGTGCATGATTTCCTTTGATAACCGTTGATTGTCATCGATTGTATAGATTTTTTTTTCCTGATGCTATTTTGGGTTGAACAGTGATTAGACAAAATTTTCACCAAAATGTCAACTCTAAAATTTGAACCACATCACAGTTAAGCTCGGAGTCGCAGTTTATAGGAAAATTGATGCTAAATTTCTTCTCAGAGGGAAGGGATCTCCTAGATTAAAAAGAAAGTTAAAAAAGTTAATTTAAGAAACTAAGGTTAAATATATTTTCTTTTCTATTAATTCCTTTAAAAAGGATTACACTTATAATTTCTAAAATATTCTACTTTCTCATCCTTTAACAAACTACTAACAACTCATACTTAACTCTCGAATATTCTTATAATTGTTCTTTTTTTTATCAGTTCACCTCAAATGTGATAAACCACTTTTGGATAATGGTATATATTTTTCAGTAGAACTACTGAAATTTGGATCTTATTACTAAGAATACAAATAATCTGACTTGACCTGACCTAACAGAGGTCTTAGAAGAGAATAAGGGTCTCCCAACAAGAATTTTTTCATTCTTAAAGCTCAAATCCAAAACACTTGATTAAGAGGTCAAAACACCTGCTACCTTAACCAACTTCAAATTAGTATAATGGTATATATTTCTAGTCACAAGCATGTTAATAAAAAAAAACCGGCATGTGATATGGGATTAATTTTTCAGTCGTTATAATCAAACAAAATTACAATTAAGACCCATGCCACAATATAAAATTATTATTAATCAGTAATCCTATTCGGATCTTTGAAAAGATACATACAAGTACAAAAAGTAAAAGTGCATTAGTTACAAAACAATGAACGTGTATTAAAAACTTATTGATATAAAGGGGGATGCTATTAATTTAATTTTATCACTAATATAAAAAAATTATATATTATTATTTAATATTATATTATTATGTTGCAAAAATATTGGCCTCTTGTAATAGTTATTTTAAAAATTACATATATGATAGTATATAATTAATTAATTATATGATAAGCTTTTAAGAGAGAAAAAAATATGTTAAAAATATGTTCTTAATTTATCAAAGATATCATACAAATATCTATAACATTTATAACGCATAAAGAATTTGTAGAAATTTTTTGCATGACTTTTTTTTATTTTTACTAGGAGTTTAATTTTAATAATATAAAAAATTTTATATAATTAATCAATTATATTCTTCTAATTATACAATTATTTAAATAATAGATAGTTGAATTAAATATTTTTATTAATATAATAATATATAATTAAATATTTATATGAAAAAATTTATACTAAAAATAAGTACAAATCAAATCCTTTTACTAGATGCATGACATATTCTTAAAATGTCGAGTAATCAAATCAATGTGTTGGAATGCGTGTCAAAATTGTCAAAGGAAGTAAAACAATTTTTATCATAAATATGCGATAATAGGTAATGAATTTTTTTTATCATAATAGATGATGATATTTACATGCAATTTCATGTCAAAAAAAAATATTTACATGCGACTTTTTTTTAATTTTTAATTACTTGTAAAAAATTAATTTATAAAAATATAAGTGACCCTCGACTAGAAAGTATCGCTAATATGTGAATGGGTATTTTCAAGCGAAAATCTTATATAACTTTATTATAGGTTAATTTTTACTATTAATTTGATATTTTTATAGATTTTATACTTAATTTTATCTTTTTAATTAATAACAAAAATTAATACATAATAAAATTATATGAGATTTCCACTAAAAATAATCCATTCCTTGTTAATATTCTAATATGGTAACTATTGTTATTGTTATGACTGGGAATAAAAATTAAACATTTGTGCATGTAATTCAAAATGTGGGATTTTTGACCAATATAGTGTTGTTTTATAAAGTATTTATCAAATTGGTGTTATTTGGAAACAATTTACATGTCTGGGATGGTTTTGATCACGTGTAGCCACAACCCCTTATTTTATTTTTTTTCTCGCTTTCAGTGGAAGGCGCTGTGTTAGAAAACGATTTGCAAAGCGTTGGAAAAGGTACGTTTTGACTAAATAATCACAAACATTTTTAATGATAACAAACGTATTTTTAAATTATTTTCTTGTAATTATTAAATAACTGTTCTACTAATTTATAAATTAATTATTATAAATAAATTATTTTTATGTATCTTTATGAATAAATTATTTTCAAATAATATAAATAAAAATATATAATTTTGTAGGATTCAATCTATTAATTATAAAATAATATTTTCATATCAAAATAGTAAAGCAGAAAATAAAATAAGTGAAAAAATAAATTATCACCTCTCAAGGCCTACTTTATTATCAAATGAATAAAAACAGTAAACATATAAAGAAAGGATAAAAAAAATGATATAAAATTAAACCAGAAAAACAGAAAATGTTATGAATTTTGAATATTGTTGAGAGGCGAAACAAATATTTGTTCTACTTGAAAGGTGGTAATTTATTTGTTGACTTATTTTATTTTCTATTTTACTATTTTAAATTTTTTATTGTATTTTTTATTTTTCATCCTCTTCATGAAAATATTATTTTATAATTAATGAATTGAATCCTATAAAATTATATATTTTTATTTGTATTATTTTAAAATAATTTATTCATAAAGATACATAAAAAATTATTTATATTAATTAATTTATAAATTATTAGAATAATTATAATAAAATAATTTAAAAACATATATTTGTCACCATTACAAATGTTTATGATTACTTTGCCACATGGCAGCTTATGTGACAAGATTTTGTCACGCGGCAACTCATGATAAAAGGTGTTAGAAGATTTAACACCTCCATCTTTCTTTTAAAATTATTTTTAGTAAAAAATATTACCTTTTTCAATGCTTTGAAAATTTTTTCTTTTGATACAATGCCTTCCACAATGCGAGGAAAAAATAAAATAGGGGATAGTGGCTATACGTGATCAAAACCACCCCAAATATATATGTTATTTCCAAACAACACCAATTTAATAAATACTTCATAAAACAACACTACATTGGTTAAAAACCCGCAGAATGTGACAGCCGGCACCCAGATATTGAAAGGTTCATCGTTTGTGCATCTTGCACTTCACATCATATGCTACTGTTTACGGAAAGGAATCGGTCACCACTCGCCAGTCACTACCCCACATCATATGGATTCTTAGTCACTAAACAGGTGCAAATTGCTCACGATGCAATAAAATCATTTTTCGTGGTATTACTATGAAAATTAATTTTTAATATAATAAAAGTATTCTCGTGATGTTAAGTTTTTAATATAAATAATTCACGGCACATACCACTAAAGCACACCACAATAAACAATACACGATCACTACAAAGCCCCCACCTTATAACTGATGTTACGTCTTTTACATAGTATTTTATTAGACTAACTTAATTAGATTAGGATCTTTTAAAGTGAGCATTCTTATAAAGTGAAAAAAATAAAGAATTAATCACCCTTAGATTATTTAATAGGATCCACACATGATAAAAGTTAATGATCAAAAAATAATTAATTTCTCACTTTCTTATTTTACAAGAATACTCATTTTAAAGAATTTAAATTCAAATTAATCTATTTGTCTCTAAAATTTTTACAAAAATTTAATTAGGTTCCTATATTTTGAATTCTTAAATTTATAAAATATTTGTAATTGAATCTTTAGATATAAACGCCTATTAAAAATTTGTCAAAAACAAAATATTCTAAGATATCTAGCATGATTGGAAAACAGCAAAAAAAATGTTTTCCCAAAAAAAAAAGTTATTTAGAAAATAAAATTTTATTTAGGTAATTCTGTTGAAATATATTATAATTAATTTTAAAGAATTTAAGCTATTTTTTGGGGGAAAAAAACTAAAACTAAAATTTGGACATTTTTTTTAATTAAAAGTGTTTATAGAATACACCCAATCCTATATTTTTATTAAATTGATCCTAAGTATTAAATATTATGTAATAAAAATAATCATTCCATATTTTTTTTAATAATTTTATCATATAAAAGTAATTTTTTCATATAATTTAAATAAAATAAATTATTTTAAAAGTACTTTTTAGCTAAAGTATTCAAACATAAATTAATTCTCAAATAATCAATTATATAAAAAAATAATTATATAAATAAGTGATTATTAAAATAATTTTAATCTTACAACTTTCCCAAACACACATATCATCCCATGTATTATATATTTGTTGAGTTAATATCAATAAATATTTCATTTTCATTGATAAATCTCCAATGAATATTTGTATCTAAGGATCTAATTACAAATGTTTTGTAAATTCAAAGACTCAATTACAAATTTTCAAAGTAAAAAATCCTATTTAAATTTTCCTAAAAACATCCAGAGATTAACAAATTAATTTAACCTATTTATTATAAGATAAATTATTGACGAGGTTGGAATTATATTGTTTTTATATTTTGATATAATAAATCGTTGAGTATACTTTCAATTTCTTTATATAAGTTTATCTTATATCTTTATATCTTTATGCATTGTACAAAAAATTCTACTAATTATTCCGTTTTTCAAATTATTATAATTTTTATAATTATGTAGTTGTAATTTTTAATTGCAGTTTTTAAGAAGTGTCAAAAGTATCTTATAGATGGATTTGTTTGTAATTTTTTTGGCAAAAAAATTATTATTTACTTTAAAAAAATTAATTTTTATATATTTAGACAATTTTCTAAAAATAATAAGATTCGCAAAATAATATGTTTTTCAACCTTTTGTAGAAGTTGAAAAGAATAACTTATGAAAAAAATAGTTATATATAAAATTTAAGTTTCATAATCATTTTTTTCTAAAAGTTAAAACAAATACATTCTTAATTTCTACTAAAAAATTGAAAATAATTTTTTTTTGAAATTCCGATTATTTTAAAAAAAATATCTAAATATATGAAAATTAATTTTTTTAATAAAAAAATAAGTTTTTGCCCAAAAAATTTTAAATATACGCACCCTCTATCATGATAAAACCTTCTGCAAAATATATTTTTGTAAAATATTAAAATTTTGTACATTCACTTTGGAATACATGAAAATTTATGAAATGATTCTTTTATAATCTTGTCTTATATGTTTCATTATTTCTTTTTATATTAAGGATTCTTTTTGTAAGTATATCTTCAGAAGGATAATTTATTCTAATTTCACATACTAGTTAGCATGCAATAATACAAGTACCTCCCCATTCCATATAATACTAATACAACCTAGAAATATCTAACTTCTCTTAGGCCCTTTATTGTCACTCAATTAACCACGGATGATGCTCTTCCACGTAAGATAGTTTCTGTAAAATTGATCTACGTAAGACAGTTTAAACACAAATTACAACCCAATAAAACAATAATCCCCTCATTCTCTTACCTAACCTTGCTTTTCTTTACCATTCCTCATCCTCTCACAAGTCCCATTCCTACAATCCTATTCCTATCATGGCACCACAGGATAGGACTGACCCCACCAATCTCCCACACCTTAACCCAACTTGGTGCCACGCCTTCTCACCAACCACGCTTCCACTTTCTCTCTCTCTCTCTCTCTATCATTTTTTTTTTTTTAATTTTACTCATTATAATTTATCAGCCCACAGCAATCAAAGCAAAAGAAAAGCAAACATCCGCCGTATTCATAAAATTTTCCATGCTGTTGTCATTTAATTGGATAAGAAATAAGAAATAATTAATCGGTTCAACATTGACAACCGCGGCATTCTCCACCACCACTGCCGTCACAGGCAGCCAGCCAGCCAGCCAGCCTGTCCCTTCTTTACTTTCTCTCTCTCGTATTAGTTTAAAATGAATTCTATTAATTGTTAAATATTATAAATTAACACGATTCTTAAATTTTCTCGTCTTCAACATAACTGTTTATTCTATTCATTAACAATTTTTTGCCTTTTATTACGACGAGTTGAAAATGATTAACATTGATTTGTCCATTTTCGCCGTTTCTTCCTCTTTCTATCTCCCATATACTTTCCGACTCTGTTAATCCTTCCCCGTTAAGATTCTCTCCTCCCATTCCCCCCTTCTTATTCTTACCTCCTTCCCCAAATCCCAGATCCCAATTCCACCACCACTTTCATCAATCAGGTACCATTTTCTTCCTTCTTTTTATTTTCCAATAAAAAAATTATATTAATCCGTATTCTTTCACAAAATAAAAATTTCTTTAAAGAAACTTAATTTGCCTGTTTTTCGGCTCTCCTTTTGTTGAATTTGCAATCTGTAATTTCGCTATTTATGTATGCATATATTATATTCTCAATTCTGTTCTGACTTCCAAACAGCTAGATTCAGCTTTTCAATTATTGTTTTCGAATTTTCTCGGAATCCAAACGCTCGGAATATTCATCATCTTGAACGTTTTTTTTTCCCCCCCTTTCAGCTGGTTAAAGAGGCTTCTTAGAATCGAAAAAAAGCGCACACAGATCGAGAAGAAACATGGCGGAAGAGCACCGATGCCAAGCTCCGGAAGGCCACCGTCTCTGCGCCAACAACTGCGGCTTCTTCGGAAGCCCGGCCACCATGAACCTCTGCTCCGAGTGCTACAGAGTCGTCCTCTTGAAGGAACGAGAACAAGCCAAGACCAAATCCACCATCGAAACCGCCCTCTCCTCCGCAAACGCAACTCCTCCGCCGCCGCCGTCTCCCTCGCCGCCTGCCGTCGATTCCGTCCCTCAACCGCTGCTTTTCACCTCTGCGGAGATCGCGGCGGCCGAATCATCAGGATCCGCGTCGGCAGAGGCCGGACTGGTCGGTTCGGTTCAGCCGAACCGGTGCGCGGCGTGCGGGAAGCGGGTCGGGTTGACCGGGTTCAAGTGCAGGTGTGGGACCACGTTCTGCGGGGCCCACAGGTACCCGGAGAAGCACGGGTGCGGGTTCGATTTCAAGACGGTGGGGAGAGACGAAATAGCTCGTGCGAATCCAGTGATCAAAGCCCGGAAGCTCGAGAAGATTTGATCTGCGCCGTTGGTTTGGACGAGAAACGTGTGATTTAGATGATGGGTTGATCGGGACCGTCCTTTGCGGACGTGTGGTGCGAAGGCGGCGGCGGCGGCCACCGCTTGATGATTGATCAATGAGATGTGTAAAAAAAAATGTTATCTATTATCACGACATTGGAAAAGGTTGAATTTGAATAAGTCATATTTATATGGCTTTGCTTTGTATGAAAAAAAAAATTGATTTTCTTTCTGTTTGGATCGAATTTAAAAATTTTAGGGGCACCCCCTTTAGAATTAAGGGGGTGGGTTGAAATGTGAAGCGTTGGAGTTTAATATTTGTCTCTTGCAATTTTAGAGCGTGTCTGATGATGCTTCGATCATGAGTGTGAAAACCAAGTTATTTTCTCTATGGTGCCCTGTCGTTATCATTTGTGTTGTCTTTATTATTCTCTAGAATTATGTTTCAAGAGAATATTGAATATAAATCAAAATCGACGCCCCGAAGGTAATTTCAGAAGCTGATAGTGGAAGGCTGTACGAGCGTCACTTGCGTTAAATTGAATTGCGGTATGATCATATTCATATAATGTATAGTGGCAAAAAGATCTACCATTACATGTGGGAAAATCTAAAACAAATAATCCCGGTAATCTATTTGTTGTTAAAATTGCAATATACCAATAAAAAAATCCAGTTTTACAAATGTCTTCTTTCTATATTTTTTTAAGAAACTAGTTAGCCGAGGGCTTGGGCAACACTTTCCTTTTTAAAAGAAAAACAACTGGTTTTTTTAATTAATAAAAAGTAAAACCAACTGACAATCAAAAGTTAGGATAATGTGTGCGCTTAAATTAATTGTAATTGATTTGAGTTTAAAACGATTCATGATTAAAAGTTGTTTGCTTTTGAAAAATAATTATATCCTAAAATTAATCTAATTTCAACACATGTTTATATTATGAGTGCTGCTACTTTGCCCGAAAAAATGTTGTTCGAAAATTTGTCACATTCGATTGATGGCTGGACAGAAATTATAGGTGGTTAAAAAATTTAAGGTATTTTTATCATATTTTTTCAATAATTTTGGCGATCAATTTTTGACAAATTTTCTGATTGAGAAGTATTTTACTAACAGAGTAGTGCTACACAGCCCGAAATAGGCGGTCCTATGTTAATTGCCTAGCACATGTGCTCTCTCTTTATTGAAAAAAAAAAAAAAAAGGACAAAAATATAGGTGAATGAGAGAACGTAAAAAATAACCACCAATTATAATATGTCAAGCCAGTCGAACAGTACAAAATTTGGCAATTTGTCGGGCTACAGAGCATTTTCCTTTACTAATATTATTGGTCGATGAAGTGGTGATATATTTGAGCGCCCGAAATTGCGCTTCAGTCCATCTGCGTGGTGGCTTACTTGGACATGCTGCTAGTTTCGGGTTTTGGGTCTCAGAAGTTGCCCACAGATGCGCTAACAATTTACCCAATGCTATCTTTACTTATGAACCGTAGACCACCAACCTACCTGCCTGTCTATCCTTTCAAGTCATGTTATGTGATATTTATAACATTAGGACAAGACTATGGGCCAAAGAAGGGAAAAAATGCTTAATTGAATGAAGGAATTTTCATGCACAAGGCGTTGGTCCAGCGGTCATATTGTTGGCCTTGCAAGAAGTGCATACGAGGGGTTGCATGATCAATCTCCCAAGGGCTAAGTCCCCAGTGGTTGAGTGCATGAATTGGGTGCATAAGTGACAAAAAAAAATGAAGAATTTTTGTAAAACCGCATTACAGTTTTTTAAGATGTTAACTTTTCTCTCCCTCAATTTTTGAACACACCCCCCCCCCCCCAATGTATGGTTATAAAACTCTCCGTGACATTTTGACAAAAACACCGGATACCTTTCTTGTTTTTTTGGGTTCAGAAGTGACAATATCATTGAACCACAAAGCCCAACCAAGACGTGGGAGAATACAAAGACCATGTACAAGCGGCCCGCAATTGGGGGAATAGCCGAAAGCAAGAAATCAATGGCTATCCTTTAACAAAATATTAGCTAGAGAATTTGGCTTTCTGACAACAACGTCTTCATACAAAAACCACTGTTGCTGAAGAAATGGAAATGGTGTTGCTATATCAACCGGTGTTGAGACCATTGGGCCAGCTTAGCCCTCTTTGTATACTAAATTTATTGGCTAAGCAGATTTAGGCTAGGCTGAAGTATCAAAATTTTTATTTTGTTAACCTATTTCTTTCCTTTTTTCCCTTTTTTTGTTTCAAAAGAAGTTCCTAGTGCACAAGAGGCCTAGATTAGATGGCATTGTGATGCTATCTCTGTAACGATGCACCTGGGAGTAAGTTGGGAATCGCAGGTTTATTGCTAGGGTCAGAGACCTTGCGCTTCCCACCAACCCCCCACCCAAAAAATCAAAAAAGGAAGTTCCTAGTAAAATTAGAGGAATAAAAAAAGGATGGACATATAGGGGGCATTTGGTAAGGGACAATTTTTTTTTTTTTTTGTCCAAGAATATGAAAACATTCCCATGTTTGGTAAGAGGTTTGATGTAATATTCCCGAAAATATTGCATTCCCAAAAAGAAAAATCCATCCCAAAATATTACCACCTTTTATAGGAATCTAACATTCCCATGGAAAAAGAATATTTTCGAATATAAAAAGACTAAAATACTTCTATCACCATCCAAAGCCACCCGTCGCCACCGCCACCGCAGTCTCCATCAAGGGCATTTTTGAAATTTTATCAAATATTACCGAGAATTCAATTTGCATATGAAACACGCCTAAAATATCATACCCAAAAAAATTATTCCCAAAAATAATATTCCCAAAAAAGTTATTCCCGAAAATAACATTTTCGAGAGTTTTATTCCCAGAAATGAAAATTCATTCCATTTACCAAATGCTCACATAGAGATTTAACTCATAACCTAAAGCTAATAACTCCCTCACACAAGAAATATAAGAGGTAACATTTGAAGTATAACTCATTGACAACCTATCACTCATTATTTATCAAGCTTTATGGTCAAACCATTTCCATTTTTAAACCGTAGCTTAAAAAGGTATGTAGAAAGCAATAAATAATATTAATGGTAGAATTTCAATGAGGAAAAAAAAAATGAAGAATCTATATAAATGGTTGATTTATTGTAAACAGTCTTCCAAATAGAAGCCAGACTCATTTAGACCTTTATTAAAATTAATGGATTTAGATTCTCTAAAATGAATATACTTGTAAGATAAGAAAGTGAAAGACAAACCACTATTGGATCAATAATTTTTATTATATTTGGATCCCACTGAATGATTTAAAGGTGATTAAACCTTCACTTTCTTTTTGATAGTTAAGCCTTCACTTTCTCATTTTACAAATATGCTTACTTTAAAAAATCAAATCCAAAATTAAAACTAAGTTATTGTGAACATATTAAAATTATTTCTAAACTCTAATTAAGCATGGATACATTCTTATAACCCCCAGTATAATTTCTTATAAGAAAAAAGTTTAAATTTTTTAGGTAGAGAAATTACATGTAAGGATATGTAGGTTACATTAAAAATGGGTTTAATTTATACGCATTGATAGTGTCAAACTGTCATCCAACTATATACTGCCACATAAGTAAACATGCATGATGCTCATCCTCAGTACTCTAAAAGTCATGTAAATAGGAGAATGTAATTGGATGATAGTATAAAACTATTTAACACTCTCAACGTATACAAATTAAATCCATTAAAAATACACATATTTACAAAACAAAATGTCTTTGTACTTGTTAATTGTTTATCTGAGTAATTTTACCTAAAAATTACTTTTATATGTAAATATCACAAGAAGGTAAGATGTATTTTACAAAAGTTTCATTTACCAATCTGTGTTGACACTATTATTAAATACGTGAGTGCTCTTCACCATTATAACTTGTCCAACAATCATGTTTGAAAATTGGCATAAAATGATCGTATTCTATCGATTTTTCCTAAGAAGAATTTCTAGATACTTTCATGACAGAAAAAAAAAAAAGTTATAGTATGTACTATTCATCATTTAACCCATCAGCTATTAAATTAATAATGTAGAAAAAAATAAAAGACAATTCCTTCAATTCAAGAACCATCGAGAAACTTTGATCAGTTTTCATTCCTTGACCACAAAGAATAAATAAATAAACTATTAACAATCATCGTGAGAGAGAGAGAGAGAGAGAGAGAGAGAGAGAGAAGGATAACCGTTTTGAAATATTGGTGGAAAAGTACTGAGGGATG
Organism: Pterocarpus santalinus; assembly: GCA_031439595.1. Classification (NCBI taxonomy): domain Eukaryota; kingdom Viridiplantae; phylum Streptophyta; class Magnoliopsida; order Fabales; family Fabaceae; genus Pterocarpus; species Pterocarpus santalinus. Next base: position 71,328,649 of record CM062532.1, read on the forward strand.
AAAAAAGTAGAAAATTTACAACAAACAATTTTCACTCGTCATCCTAGCTGAAGATTCTAGCTAATTAAGTAATAACTTCAAATACATTATTGCAAACAAATTAATCTGTTCTTTCTTGTTGGGGACAAGTATCTCTCCTAGTTGACTTTTTACAGCTCTTCGTGAGCCACCTGTTTGTCTGGTGTCTTGGAGCATGCTTTCGAGCCTCCTAAACTCTCTATCCAAACAGCATCAACTACTACTGCATCAGTGTCATTGTTGCGGTGCCATGACCAGTGTGCATTTGTTTCATTTAGTATTCTCAACCTTCCATGACCAAAGCTTGGCTCCCGATACAACGAGAGTGGGCTTGGAGGGTTCTTAAAACTATTCTCAACAAACAACATGCAGTAATACATCAACACCCCCAACAAAAATTATTAAAAAAATCAGAACAATAAAAATTGAAAGCAAAACAAATTAAAATTCATCATCGACACTGAACAAAAAAAGTTAATGAATTGAAGAGTATCTCACTTTAATGCAAGTCCCTCACGATTTCCTCCATCTCCAATCGTCACGTACAACGGACCGCACGAATCAGCCTTGTTGTCATAAATTCGAGTCTGCAATGAATCCAAACAATTGAAAAAAAAGAAAAAAGAAAAGAATGAATATCCTTTAATAGATTTATGTCAAAGCGAAATCATAACTTAATGAAAAATCGCAAGACATGACGTACGAAGCGCTCATATGCATGAACATGTCCAGCAAAGACCATGTCAACACGGGCTTCATAAAGCAACTCTTCCATGGCTTGTCTCATGCTTTCACCTTCACCTTGGTGTGCCTCATTAGTGTTATACCAAGGTGCATGCAATAGCACAATCACCCAGGGCGTCTTATTCCTATCAATCTTGGCCAGGTCAGATTGAAGCCACTTGTATTGCTTCGAATGAGCATCAAAATCGGTGTAGGAACCTAGCATGATGACGTGGGTGGCCGCAACCTCGAAGGAGTAGTAGAGATTTGAGGTTGAGCCACTCTCTTGAAAGGGCATGGGCCAGCGAGCGTTGTAGGCCTTGAAGCCATGCGGGTAGATAATGGGGAAAGTCTCAATCTCATGGTTGCCTTCGGTGACCATCCATGGCCTTGTGCTAGCGTATGGCTGCACCAAACGGCCGAAGGAGTCCCACAAAGGTTGCTGAGAATCGGCATAGGATAGATCCCCAGGTAATAGGAACACGTCGTAGTCGCTGCTATTAACGTGTTTCAGGGTTGATGCAGTCCATTCAGTTTGTCCCAAGTCCCCTACATATATACATGTTACATATGTAAACCTCTATTATAAAAAAATTCTTAACACTACAAGGAATTATTTGTACATGGAAATGGACTCTTAAGGAAAAAATACCATAAAGACGAAAAAAATCAAATCATTTGGTGCTGGTAAGTGAAGCTGAAATTTTATATCTTTATGTAATTAATTAATGTTCACTTTTAAGATAAAAATAATATTACTCTAACGCTACTCACCGCATTATATACATAATTACATATTTTTTAATCTATTCAGCGATGCCAGTACACGTGTCCGTTTTGGTATAATCTCTATTAGGAGTGGAACCAACGTTACAGTTCAAATTTTTTTATTTTTCCAATCTTTGTGTGTAATTAACATTTTTTATTTTTTATTTTTTATAATTTATATTGGGCCTCGGGCTAGCGTAAACCAAATTCAACTACAAATCAAGGAGACTGATTCAACTTTGGGCTATTCTAAGCACGGTTTGGTGCCACCCTACCACCAGCTTAATGTTTGATATATCTTATAGCACCTCCATTGCGGCCCATATACATTGTTCAAGGGTTTATATATGGGCCCATGAAAAAGTGAGGGCCCAATGAAAAAAATCATCCTCTATCACATCATAACAATTAAAGAAAAAAGCAATCTTCTGACCAAAAAACAATCTTAGGCGAAACAAAGGGAACAAAAAAAAACGGACAAAGAGCAAAATTCGTGATGGGCGTGGGGATCAGAGTTAAGATTAAAATCTCTACTCGGTGTGGGATATGATGAATTTCCTGGACTCGAACAGCAATGAGTATTTAAGCACCTTACCCATACTATGTAATCCTAAGATTAATATGTTGTATAATTTTTAAAAAGTTAGAGAAGAAGAATATCAGCAAATTGAAAATCCATGAGAGAAAATAATTAAGATTGATTCCCATCCTAAACCTTTCAAGAGTTCCTAGAGAGTAGAGCCCACCCAATTCATTTCGCCCATGCATAGCACAGCCCACTTAACCTACCCAGTACGACAATTCCCCACTTTTAGTTTGACGATTCATAAATATACTAGAAGAATCAGAGGTGTGACTCAATTATTTTTCACGCAATCTTAAAAGGGGGATATTATTTATATTCATTTTATTTGAAATATTATATTAATTATCTATTATTAAAAATAATAAATTTTTTATATTAATTTTTTATTATTTTTAATAATAAATAATAGATAAGTCAATATAATAATTTAGATGAAATGAATAGAAATAATATTAGCGGATGAAAACCATTTGCTAGGTAAGTTTGGCCGTAGCCTAACGAGTGGCGCACACTCAACACACCCTTTAATCACCCAATCCCGTGCCACGGTTTCGCTGAGCACATCAGGCTCGGTTTTGCTTCAGGTTGAAGCACTCATCAAAACGTAAACCGCAACTACTCTTATAACTAATTTTAACTCGATCTGATGCAAAGGGGCAAATTAAATGTACGCCAAAAAAAGAACAATGAAGAAACCGAAGCTACTTCACATACGAAACCAAACCAAACCGTGAAGCAAAAGGAATCACAGCAAACTTACCAACGACGACGAACTCGATGGGCAAATTGGGTGGTGGTGTCTTGAAGGAAAACTCGGGTCCCGACCCTCCGCACCTGTAGAAGTAGGTGGTGCTAGGCTGAAGAGGCCCTATCACTGCGTTGTGGATCTTGCCGGAGCTATAGAAGAAATAGTGGTACGAGGTATGGTCCCCCGTTGCTTTTGCGCTATATTCCCCTGACTTTGTTCCGTACTCCACCACTGATTCTGCGTGCTTATCTTCAGTTATCCACGACACCCTCATCTTGTCTTTCCCCACCAATGAAATGTGCACCTATACATACGAAATTACGAATCTCATGTTACGTAAAATGAATATTTTGTTGAAACTAACACAACAAAATAATAATTTTATAGAATTTAATTTTAATATATTATTAGTATAAAAAAATTTTATATATATATAGTTGCCTCCAAAGTTTTACATATAGTAGTTTATAATTGGATGTATGTGTTTTTTCATACATCAAAATTGACCTCAAATTTATATACATACATGTTACATGGAAATATTAATGTATAGCTGAATGACACGATCTACATATAGTGAACCTGTTGAGGGTCGGAATCGGAGCATTCTTGTGGAGTGATTATGGTTGGACGAGCAGGCTGACGAATAAAATCACTCTCCTGAGATAGTAGAGGCTGCGGGAACAAGAGGAAGCATAGGGTGTGTATGAGGAGAGGGAACGCAACAAGTGACTTGCTACATTTCTCCATGATGCCGTTGTTTTGGCTTGGACTTGTTGATTGCTTCAATTTGTAGCTGCGAAAGAAGGGTAGCTTTGTGAACATGGAGGACGAACTATTACTGCTATTATATAATGGGGTTGCGGAAAGAAAGGGTGAGAGGGAATACATTTAAAAATAGCAATTTTCGGATGAGTTGATTTGGGGAGGGTGCGGAACGGCTTAGAGCAAGATCCGTGTGAAGATTAATTGGATTTTCTTATTGATACCGCCACATGGAACCCTTCGTCATTGTTGTTGCTTTAGCTCCTTCTCTCTGCTTCGTCGACTTCAGGCTTTATCTCGGACACGCACGCATACCAACGGAGTTGATATTCTCGTTCTCATCATGGAACCCTATTAATTTGCCTATAAGAATGGTTAATTACATCTTCTAAAGTAGGCACCTTTCTAAAGTGATAAGGTGAGAATTATTTATTATTGGATCAATAACTTTTATTATGTGCATTCTATTAAATGATTTAATTTAAAGATAAATAATATCTTATTTTTTCATTTTATAAGAACTTTTATTTTAGAATATCCAAATTGATCAAAAATAATATATAACACTTTTAAACTATTACAAAATTTATTGAATTAAAACTTAAAAGTCTATCTAATATGTTGCTTCATTATTTAATAATTATTTTTTTTAACGATTATTTTTTTTAATCTGGTTTTAGCCAATTATGTTGAAAAAAACGAATGTATGAAGTGTATATTAGATATTGCACTCACTAAATTTTTAATTATATATTAAAATCAACAATATTATAGAATAAAAAAAATCATTTTGTTTATTCCTTTTTTTTTTACGGGTATCATTTTATTTGTTCTTATTTAGATAGCAATAGCAAAATATGAAAATGTATAGTTGGACTTTCATGAAATGATCCATAGTCAGAATAATAATTACAACAACTGAGAGTTAATAACAAAGAATAAGATGTTTCAAATTATATATATATATATATATATATATATATATATATATATATATATATATATAATTGAAATATTTACCCGCTAAATTATGAAAGACATAAGAGACCTCCTCCGTCCACGGCACGTTAGTTCAGCATACAGAAATGAGGAGATTCTATTGACGTATACAGGCACATCAATTTTACATTCTCCTTCACACCAATACCATCGATGAGCACTAGTAAGCATTTTGGTCCATGGTAACGAAACAGTAGCAGGTGTTTCAATGTTGGTAGTCAAGCTATGTTACCGTAATACGGTTCTAGAATTCTAGGTTTTCTATAAAAGGGAGGAATGCCTTTTCAAGACTTTACCTCATTTTGTTTATTTTTTTTATCTTCCTGACTACAAACCTCATTTTATCTATTTATTATTCAGTTTCATGTCTAGCACATTAGATATATAAAAGACGTAACCTTGCTTTATAGGTAAGCGTCTTTTAATTAGTGCATGTTACACTTACGAGGGGTATTATTTGTACTACCTTTTAATATGGACATCTAGACATCCTCTCATAAATTTGGAAAAAAAAATTTGTGAAAGAAAAAAAAATGAAAAAATAAGTAAAGAGAGGAGAAAGATAAAAAAAAAATATGTAAAAATATAAAAAATGATATGGACAAATATCATTTCCTGAACTTATTGCAAACGATGACTTCTGGAGTTTCAAAGTTAGCTTATTCTTGCCGACACGCTATTATCCGAATATCTTTAGAATATGCTCCTATTAAAAATGGCTCTTGGTTTCGGAGGAGACGTGTCAATTCGAATAAAAAAGAAAACGATATTTAACGAAAAAACAAAAACCAAAAAAGTGACAACGCAAGAAGCATAAATGCAAAGCAAATATGAACCATGAATACGTCTGACAAGCAACAGTATGAGAGCAGGCACCAATGTTTGGCTAAAGTGGACGGATCATTTTGCTCCAATTGGCATCACCCTTTTAACAGTAAAATACTTTTTCAAATATTAAAAAAATTGATTTGAAAAATAATAAACAAACGGCGTCTAGTTAGTATGGTTTCCATGATATCATGTATCCCAAATTTGGAATCCTAAGTTGTGATCTTAACTCCTTGATATTATCGTATTCTAATTCATCTACTTCCATTTAAATTACTTTTAGTAGCTATTAAATCCTAGAGATTTGTGCTTTAGCTCATCTTACTTATCGAGTTACTCGTTCATTCAAATTTATTCGTAAATGGTATTGTGAAGTATCGCTCATTTTGTTGTTTTTTCGATGAAAACACATTCTCATTATCAAGTTACTTGTTTAAGAGCAACAATACCTCAAACAACTTTTGGTTTTGTATTTTCAACTCCACTCGACTCTGCACCACTTTTGTCTTCCCAAAGTTGATCATGAAATGGAGATAGATGGTAATAGATGAAGATAGATAAAATGAAGCAAGATAATTTGAACAATGAACTTCAACAAGTTAGGGTTCCATATTTAGGGTGATGAAATCATGATAGTCGTACTAACTTGACATATTTGTTTCTTATTTTTCAAATCAATTTTTTCAATATTTAAGATTGTATTTTACCATTGAAAAAGAAATGCCACATGAAGCAAGCATATTCACCCACTTCAGCTGGGCATTAGTGCCCACTCATAGCTGTGGGCACCATACAATTTCCCTTATATTATATGTAACATTTTTATAATTCAAAACTTTATCATTTTTCAAGAGTATAATTCATTCAGGCGCCATCCGCTATGCATGCACCAAGTTATATTTGGTGCATTTTACACTTTGTGATCACAAGTTATGTTACAGTATATCAATACATCAAATATAATAAGATGCACAATAGATACTCTCCTCCCATCCATTCCCTTCCCCCCAGGGTGAATTTCACCATGCCTACTCCTCTGAGCTCTGACTTAAGCATCTCGCCAGAGCTGCTAGACATGCCCACACCCACCACCACTCCTCCACCCCCTCTGGCTTCAACTTCTTGATGTCAATCGCGCCACACACCAGGCCATCTCTGTCATCCATGACCATGACAATCGCCTCACTATGCTAGAGTTCGATGCCATCACCACAGTTGATGTTGTGCTACCACTGTTATGACCGCTTCTGGAAGGAGGAAGGAGCTACCATGGCTGCACCTGTGCTTTATTAATTTTAGGTTTGCATGTAATCCAATAAAAGTGCTACAAAGAGCACGCTCATCCACAATGCATTGTTTTTGGGCAAAGCTTTTGAACCAGATATGCTTGAAATGAAATGAAAAATAGAAACTTTGGGTGTTAGGTTGAGAGCCAAAAGAGGGAAAGAAAAAGAAAGCTTAAGGCTTAGGAAAGAGAGAGTAAGAAGTTGCAGTGGCGGTGGAGGTGGGGTGCCGCGGACATGGAGCAAATGAAGTCGCTCCGGGAGGGGGTAGTTGGGGGCAGCGTGGCAACGACAAGGATGAAGTCGACACCAGCTTGGTGTTATAGTTGCTGTGAAAGCAACAAGAAAAGGAGGGTAGGTAAGGAATGCTATTTAAAGAAGGTAGTAGGGAGGAGATAATAGTGCATCGGTAGACCTTGAGAGAAAGTACTATGGTGGAAATCAATGCATAATGCACCATTGAAATGTAGAGCATAGCAAACGGCACCATTCATTTACTATATGCATTATGCTGCTTTTTGTGATTTTTTTAGGGAGTGTTTGACAAACTAGCCTAGTTTTTAATAAATGTTGTTTGGTAGTTACTTGAATATTTTAAAACTAATTTTTATTTGAACCAATTTGGCCCAAAACCAATTCTAAAAAAATTTAATTTTAAATTAGTTTTATTTCATCCCAATTTTTTCTACTTTTATTCTATATCCTTTTCACTTTATATTAATTAATTCTTTCTCTACTAACCTTGTCAACCATCCGCCGTTGTTGTCCACAATCGTCCACCATTGTCTATCGCTAATTACCCCAGTGGGCCGCCGCCAACCGTTGCCAATTGCCACCGTCAACCACCACTGACTCCCATCATCCACCATTGTCTACCACTATTTGATGCCACCACCGCCCCATCCGCCATTGTTTGCTATTGCTAGCCACCACCATTTCCATTGGCCATCACCACCGACTGCCACCGTCCACTATTGCTTGTCACCATCGTCTGCTGGTTTAGTCTTTAATGACGTAATCAAGAAAAAAAAAAGGTACAAAAAAAGAAGAAGAAAATATATATTAAAACTGATTTTTAAATTGTTGAAACAAACATTCAATAAAAAAACTAATTCATTTTTATACCGATTAACATAACTAATTCTATTTTGTACTATGTTAACTTAGTTTTTGAAATTGCCAAACACCCCCTTAAGTTATTATTAAATTTTTTATTTTGTACAACATATATATATATATATATATATATATATATATATATATATATATATATGTATATATATATAGGGAATTTACTAATTAGTGTGCATAGGCCATTTATCAAGTCAAAATGCAAAGTATTAAATGATTTTTTTTAAAGGTTCACTCTATTAAAAATTAAAAAGTTAATTATTATTCGATAACAATTAAATACATTTAATACATTACAAGAAAATTGGCTATTTGCGGTGGACATTTGGCTGCCCAATAATCATGGGCTACTAATATTGTCGGCACAAATATTAGCGGCAGCCTTGTCCTCCTCTAATTTGCGGTGGTCTTGTCCCTCTCTAGTTTGTGTCGGTCTTGTCCCCTTCTAGTTTGTGCCGGCCTTGTCACCCTCTAATTTGTGGCGGACTTTGCCCCCTCTAATTTATGGTGTCACCAATTTGAGAAGAAAAAATTAAATCCTCAAATTCATACAAAATCATATAACAAAGCAAATCAAATCCAAAAATTTAACATCCATACAAATAAACAAATAGATGGCTTAATAAAATTTTAGAAGCCATATAATTTTCAACAGATCTCTAACTACATCTGGTTTATCTCGAAGCCATTAGAGTTCATTTTCCTTTATTGAATATTGAGCAACTTCCAATGAGTCTTCAACAATTTATACTAAATCTTCAATAGTAATGAGTCTGGAACAACTTCACCTAACTCTTCAAGATATTCTACTGAGTCTTCAACATATTTATCTACCTCCTCCAGTAAGTCCTCCACTACCTCTATTTCTTCAAATCTGTCCATGAAATCTTTAACAAAGAAATATACAACAATTATTAATAATATCAATAATATTAAAATCAGTAATATATATTATGAAAAAAATTAAAATTAGTGAAATAATTTTTTTTAAAAAAAAAAACCTAGTGGCTAAGGTGAGAAGTTGGCAGCGATAGTGGCAAGCTGCCAGCAACGTTGACAATGGCATAGTTGGTTGTGGTGACTAGAGGTGATTAGGGAAATATAGAAAGAAGAGAGAATGTGAAAAAAAAAAAAAAAAGAAACAGAGAGAAAGAGAGGGAGGGAGAAGGAACAAGAAAAGGAAAGGAAGGAGGAGGAGGAAGAGGGTGGTGGATGGAGGAGGATGAGAGAGGATGTAAGAGGAAGAGGAAAATAGAAGAGAAGAAGGAGGAAAAAGAGCAAAAAGTGTAGCACGTATGTGTTTCAAGACTAATATAAATTTTTTTTGAGATGGCTTTGACGCTTTTTTTCATTAAAGTTCACGTAACGGTAGCAAACTTCTAAACAAATATTTTTTTTGAAGTTCACGAAGTAAACAGCAATGGCAATAACCACCGCAAATATTTTTTTAATTAGCGACAGCAGTTGCCATCGCAAATACTATACTTAGCAATCCCTGTTCACCATTTAGTGGCGGCAAAAGCCGCCTCAAATGCTATACCAATTAGCGAGGGCATTTACTGCTGCAAATTCTAACTGTAGCATTTTGTGTTCAACGTTTAGCGTTGGCTTTTGCTGCCGCAAACACCATAATAATTAATAACATCAAGTTCAACAATTAGTGGTAGCATATGCGGCATTTGCTGCTGCAAATACAATACTTAGCAAATGCTATACCAATTAGCGGGAGTATTTGCTGCGACAAATTCTAATAGTAGCATTTTGAGTTCAACATTTGTCACCGCAAACACTATAATAAGTAGGGCGGCAATTAACATCAAGTTCAACAATTAGTGGCTAATCCGCTGGAAATTTGCAATAGATCGTGTCGGTTGTAAATTTTCCACCACTAATGCAACTTTTTCTTGCAATGATATAAAATATTAAAGTTTCTATTGGAACATAGATATAATTGAAACAACTTTTTATATGGGGTGCCCTCCCCAAAAGTCATTTATTTCTACATCTGAGCTATGGAATTTAAATTGAAATAAGTGAGAATAGTATAGTAAATACGCATAAAAAATTATAGATAAGGGACTTGGAGAAATTATATGAGGCCATAAATACAATCCTCATTACTATTAATGTAACAAAAAATAAAATAAAATAAAAAACATTGAGTTTGTAAAATTCAATTATAACATTAATATCTTACCACAATTTTAACTTGTATTGTAGTTCTCGTTAGAAAAAAAAAAAAACGTGTATTGTAGTTTTTTTAGACCAAAATGTATACTTTACAAATTCGATTTATTTAAAATTTTCATAAAAAAAATTATCATCTCATGCAATTTCTCTTCAAGAATTGCATGCTTTCTAAAATTTAAACTCATATTCTCTTATTAAATGTTAAAGTTGTTTATCACTTCAACTAATCTTTCATATATATATATATATATATATATATATATATATATATATATTGTGTTATTAAATATGATAAATAATTAAAAAATAAATTTTATTAGTATCTTAGTAGGTATCATAGCTATATTACATTATAATAAATTGTTATTTAAGTACAATAATGAACTATAATTTAATTTTGATACACTAATTTTACACTGTCTCTAATTAAATTTTCCCAAATATGTTTGGGATATCAACGTTTGGTCCTTGAAAGTGAAAGTTGTGTGATAGTGATATTAAATAGGTTAATGAAAGTTAAAACTAATGTGTTATCATGTTAATTCCTCACTCCATTGAGCAATTTTATTTTAATACGAATTGCAGGAGAACGAAAGATAACAAACTAGTGCTGGCAAAGCGGGCGACAGAGCGGGCCAAATTAGGAAGGTGGGCTTGATATTTTATCCCGCCCCGTTTAAAGGCGGGTTAGCGGGTTGACCCACCAAAATTATTTTTAAAAAAACTTATTTTAATATTTTTTATGAGTTAAATTACTTTAAAAAATTTTAAAAATTAGAAAATTATATTGAATGAAAAATCTATTTAAATAAAATAGAACAAAATAATTAAACTACATAATTTATATATAAATTTAACTCAAATACAAATATAACAATATATAAATAAGTTTATAAATAATAATTAACTATAAATTTATATCATAAATTTTATAGTATAAAGTTTACAAATTAATCAAGTATAATAACAATATAATCTATAATAAAAACTAATTTTTTTAAAAAAAAATACTTTGTATCCAAAAAAAAAAGGTCATCCTTGACCCGCGTTGGGCAAAAAGTTTTGACGGACCAAATATATTAACTCAATCCATTATTTTCAACAGACCAACCCGGCAGATTGAGTCCGTTTTACCATCTCTATAATAAACTATGCATGAGGAAGATATATGAGAAAGATCAATCACCAAACACCATAAAGATGGATAAACTATAATTACCAGTAGAAAAATTTGTCAACATTTTGTATTTATACATTTCAGTACTCGTTAACATTTCTCTAATCTCCTTATTATAACTTCTTTTCTTGTTCATTATTGTTTCTTTTTAGTTTCAAGGGAAGAAGATGTACCGTATACAATTTGAATTCCCTCTATTTGAATAAGGTCAAGGTGTAGGTGAGTTAATTTTCTTATTTTTTGTAACATCAAATAAGTTTCTGAAAAATTATGTTACATTAGATAAATTCCTAAAAGTTAAAATATAATATCAATTTATTTTTTTTATTATAATACCACTAGCAAAATGACTGAAATAATGTAATATTTTAACTTTTATCAACCCCTTTGATATATTGTACAACTTTCACCGGCCAAATTGATGTTGCATATATTTTTCGGAAACCAAAGTTGATGTTTCCTTTAAACAAATAAATCATTCATCATCACTTGTAAAAGAGAAAGACTGGATTTTACTAATTCAATGCTACTAGAGATTGAATTTAAAAATTTCATTACATGCAAACGAACTAGAAAAGAAAAAAACTTCATCCATTTCACAATATTGTCAACGCAATTTGGGAAGAGAAAAAGTTTGCTCTCATCCTAAAACGCAATAAACCTAACGTACATAGATACACCCATTTTCTTTTCCTTTTCTCTTTTCAACGATACACCTATTTTCCCAGTTATGTTTCTTTATGATAAGCCCAATATGGGTTTTGCCTTGGGCATAATGGGACAAGGAGGCTAAATTAAAAAAGAGAAATGATGTTTGACATACCACCTATGCCCGACACAGCCCAAAAAATCAAGAAGAGAAAGCCGGGAATATTGTAACATACTGTCTAGAAATAAACACCACAATTTTTTGTGAGTTGGTATTTGACATTCATATAACACTACTCATTAGAGGAGTATGGTGAAGTTTTCATGTATGGTTCTTCTTTTTCGTTCCTAGTTTCCTACCAACACTACATAAGAATATTGAAGGAAAAAAACTGAAAAGCTATTTTTTAATAAAAGAGGCATTTTTTCCGAAGGGGAAGCAAAACATGCCGTCGATGATAATATGATATGGTTAGTACACGTTTGGACCGCCTAACCTTTCTGATAAAGGAGAAAACATCACTTTCTGTTAGCTCATCTTGTCTCTCTCTCTCTCTCTCTCCTCCATTTTTTTAAAATATATATATATATATATATATATATATATATATACAAAGGTAAAGACTTGACCAAGCAAACTTGACCAAGCAACTCTAGAAGTCTAGAACCCAACCATATGTATGATATTTGTATTCATAAATGATCTATTAATAAAAAATTAAAAAATAAAATAAAAAACATACTAGCAAATAGAAATATGATCAACTTTTTTTTTCTTTCAATAATTATTGGAACAACACAAAACTCTCCAAAAGAGAAGAGTACCTATCAAAACACATTAGGAAACAAAACATAAAAATAAAGAGAAAACACAATAGACTCCTAACAAAACTAAAATACACCTGGAACAAACCAAACAAGACTCAAAAAAAGCTCAACTCCAGCTAACTGATACCACCAAAATCGAACTAAGTCTCACCAATAAGAAATGGATAAACCGCTAAAACTCCTGAAAATACAGATAACTCAAACTCTAAACAAAAAGATCGAGCCATAAACTCTCCCAGAGAAAAACCACAAATACCAACAACAGATCAACACAAGAATGACTCAGCTCCTCCACATTGTACTCAGCCATGATGAGATTACCACTTGTTTAGGGTATGCAAGAGATGTTATGCATTCTGAATGCGTGTTGCGTTGATTGACTTAACAACTTTGAAAGACTTCACACTGAAACGGTGGTTAATAATACTTGGTGATTATTCCTCTCATGGTCTTATGGAATTTTTCGTGACGTTATATATTTTTTCTCTTCTAAACTTTTCCTCAACTCTAGAATTAACAAAGTCTCACAAGTTTAGAAAGGAAATGAGAACGAAGGGAATTCTGAATTAATTCCCTCAATTATGGTCGCTTATGTGTTTAGATGAGATATGAAAAAGAAATTTGAGAAGTAATTTTCGGATAAGTAAGGAGAAGTTGGCTAATGAAGAGTTTAAGAAATTTGTCGCCGTCATAAGTTTAAGGGTTAATATTACTAATAGAGTGTGTGTCAATTAATTACGTTTACATTCATCAATTTTATTGTATTTTTTAATTATTTATTGACTAGGAGGCTAAACAGCCAAAAAGAAAACTACAGAGCAACAATTTTAGGTAAACAGATTCCCATCAACTCCGAACTAAAAGATTTAAGAGAGGCAAAACTAGGACGATCATTAGACCAGACTACATTTAACTCTAGCATAAGTCCTTGCGAAGCAAAGCCATTAGCGCAAGAGTTTGCTTCACGAACTTAGACCTATTTTAGTAGTGTTCTCAAAAGGATTATATTTGGTAAATCAAAAAATTTGAATGTTTTTGCTCTTGACTTTTAAAAGTTAAGGGTGCTCTCGGAAGCCCTTATGAAATATTTTTCAGAGCTAATTTATGCTCTTTAAAATTTAAAAGATTAATATAACCTTATTCTCTTTAATGATATTAAAAATAGAAATTATTCTCTTTAATATTTATATATATATTATAATTATTTTAGATCTTAAGAACAATTTTACCAAATACTACTTTTATGACTTTTGTTCATTAAAAATAATTTTTACATTATTTTATCAAATGATGTTATTATAATTTTTTTAGAACAGTCCAGAGAGCTCAACATCTTTTAAAAAATTACAACAATATCAAACCAAACCTTAGATGGATAAACCAGTTGCTAGAGAGAAGCTCTTTAACAGCATATATAAATCAGGTTAAAAATGGAATGATGGTGAAAATCCCCCTAGCTGGCAAAGCATAGCAGCACACCTAGAATCGACCCATGTTATAAATCATGGAAGCCCAATGAACGTCCCCTACAGTTCCACCTGAGTAATTGCAACAGCCAAGATTAGCACCAAACCCATGCAAAAAATTTCCGCTATAACTTTTAAAATAATTAATATAAGAGTTAAATACTGTTAGTAGTGGGGACATTATTCCTCAGACCTTAGCATTTTTTTCTTGTTTGTTTTTATTTAAAAAAAAACTTCTAATAATATACTAAAATATAATTCAATGCGTATAATATTTACCATCAAAATTGAACTTCAAATTTAAGCTTAGAGGAATTTTTAAATAAGCACTGTCTATCACATCAGTATTTAGGTATATCATTCCTATTTTAACATGTATATAAAAATAATAGCCCATATCTCAATCTTCAATAATACTATAAAACTTATTTAATTGATAGATATTTATTATATCTATCTATCAATAATTACTAATATCAAGAAATAATAATTATCATTTTTAAATTAATTTATAGACAGTTTTTTATTTTTTAAATTGTATTATTAATTAACTTAAAAAAATTTAGTATACAATAAAATTATAGATGTATATTGTTTAATTTTAATAAAATTTAAATACTTTAACTTACCAATATATCATTATGATTCAATTTAAAAAATGATAATTATTATTTTTTATGTCAATAAGTGTGTTCAGGTAAATATATTGAAATAATTAGTAATATATTTATCATGAAAATCAACCATTGAATCGTGCATTTATGTTGGACTACAAACTAGGAAACGAATAAAGTTACTAATTCAGGTCCAATTTCAATCCATTCAACCAGTGCCTTGCAGAATTATTGACGATCATGCACTCAACCTGTTCAAGTCCTCCCTACTCCCTATGTACACGTGTAAACTCGTCTCCCAGACGACAAAGACAAAGGAAAAGTAAATTGTGGCCGCAATGCAAGCAGATAGGCCAAATCACATGGCAGTCGTCGTGACTATAATTCTTTCTCCCAGAATGCTCTATTGTCAGTTTTCCTTGTTTATTTTATTTTATTTTTTTAATGTGAAATGCAATTATATTCAACGGCCATAGTCAATAGTTAATACATCCTGGAGCCTAATTAATCCACTCCTTGAACTATGCTAATTATTAATGAGTCCTTAAGGATGTGTTGGATTTAACTTTTGAGATAAATTCTTTTGAAAGAAAATTTTTTAAAAGAAGGCTTTTTAGATAAATTATTTTTAAAATAATAATTTTTATTTGATATAAATATATTAAAAATAAATTTAGGGTAATGATTTTTATTTGGATAGAATAACGTAAAATTATTTTTTATTGTTAATGATAGAGTAATAGTAAGATTCCTTTTCAAAATATTATTTTCTAGAATGACCCAATAGACCTTTTAAAATTTTAAAAAATCTTCCAAAAAAAAGGCCTTTACACACCTAAACACATTAATTACTGTATATTTTCATTTTCATTCCAATAAAAAATCTTCTGGACCCTTCAAAAGTATAACCAAATGGACGCAAATGAAAGCTTATTGGTAAATTTTTTTAGGATTATGTTATTTATTTATTTGTCTTTTCTGTTTCTGTTGCTGTTTTATCTCCTCTATTTTATCACAAAAAATTGTTTATTTATTTAATTAGGAGCTATGAAATCAATCAGTCATATCTTTTTCATTTTTCAATTTTAATGCACTTATTTAAAATAGTTTTACTAATCTTTTGGCACATAAAAGTTTTGTTTGACAGAAATTTTACTCATCTAATTATGTATTATTAAATCATCAAAGATCATTGATTTTTTTAAATATTATTAAAATTTTTATCAGTTTAAACAATATATCATCGCACTATGAAATAATAATATGAAAAATTTTAGTAACTATATTTAATTTCGTCCTACAATTAAACTATTATATTTACTCATTAAGAAATTTTTTTATATATAAAGTGGATTGATGGAAAGTGATGAAATAGAATTATTTTAATTAATTTTCTTATTTTTTAAATTTTTGCATATTCAAAATAAAATGAGAATAAATAACTTAAAATTCTTTTCATTTTACTATTTTTATTTGAATTTTTAAATAAGAGGATAGAAAGTCCTCTCTATTATATTTTTTAATAGTCCAATTTTCACAATATTTTCCATTTTAAGGTTTACACATAAATTAAGAAGATTATTAAATTATTTTGATAATAACAGAAGATAATCAATTATACAAAACTATCATAATTTTGAAATTATATCTTTATTTATATGTTCTATTGATTTCATCAATAGACATGATTAATGTAAAAATAAAATTAGAAAACGATAATTAATAATTTATTTAATTTATATTTGAAATGGACAAAAATCCAACATAAAATATCTTAAAATAACAGGTATTATAAAATGGAAGGAATATAATTTAAATGGTAATATAAAAATTTTTATTTTATATTAAAATTTAATTGGTATGCACTGACAGTATAAAATAATTTTATATTATCAACCAATAAAAATAGGAAAAAATAAGAAATCATGGTGGGTCCCTCATTGTAATGGATAGTTATTTGTATGAGTTGACGCTTTTCATTATTTCTATTGGTTGACAATGTAAAACTATTTTACACTATCAATGTATTTAAATTAAATTCTTTATATTATTTTCTATTTTATCTCATTTTGTTTCATTTGACCTATTACTATCCAAATAAAACGTTAAGGAATTACTAAGCACGCCATATTGTAGATCGCATAAGCATCCAAATTTTGTCCTTTATTTGTTTCATCATTCATGATTTTGAAAAATAAATATTTAAAAATTAAAGAAACATAAAGCACTTATTAATTATATGTATATTATTTTTCAAGTGGTAAAATGTGACATATAAAAACATAGTAAGAATCAGTGTTTAGCGACGGAAAATTTCTATGAAATATAGTATTACTGTAGACTCTATATGCTG
Organism: Pterocarpus santalinus; assembly: GCA_031439595.1. Classification (NCBI taxonomy): domain Eukaryota; kingdom Viridiplantae; phylum Streptophyta; class Magnoliopsida; order Fabales; family Fabaceae; genus Pterocarpus; species Pterocarpus santalinus. The sequence continues at coordinate 71,345,774 of CM062532.1, forward strand.
AGAATATCCTTTAATTTAATGCACAGGTGGAGTCCCGAGACACGTCCACGTTTAAGGCTTCACATACACCGTTCACGAAACCAATTGGTTCCCTGTATGAACACAGACGCCCTGTATGGACTCCACAGGCTCACGACATTATCACGTTATATAACTAGGTACATTTATTATTCATTGGACAGTTTTATAGGTGGATATCGAGAACCCCAAGCCCAAAGTAGTTCATTGCCCGGGGAGGTAGAATATTCAATCACGTGTAAATATTATGTTGCTCTGACTCTGATCTGACACCTTCTTTTGTCCTTCCTTAAACTACGACCTCCATTTGCACTCATAGGTTCATAGAAATCTACGAGTTGGAAAGCAGTTTTACCAATTTACAGTGTTGTAATATACCTTAACACCAAAATTTGACTACGATGGTGATGGTAATGCGTGCGTCACGCCTCAATCTCTTGCTGTTGCTACTGCTATTCATCGGAGTCTTCGAATTCGACGCCGTTTGGTGCTACAGACGGCCACCTCCTCGTAAAAACATCTTCGTCCCTCATGACGATGACGACTCCAGTTCGCCACAACAGGTACAACTTCTTCACAGATTTAAGTTTTAAATGTGTGTGTGAACAATTAGAACCTAAATTATATGCATTTTGTTCAGTAACGAAATGAAAAAAATTAAATTGTTGGGTTGTGATCATCATGGTTTCGAATTTCAATTCAATAACATGAGATTGACATGCATGTAATGGTCGGGTTCTGATTTATCGTCATCATCTTGTTAGTATTTGTTGGTGTAACCGTTTGCATCCAAGTATTTGTCCCGAGAGAAACTGCTCATCGTCAATGTTTGTGGGTTAGTATAGTTAGGTGGGGAACAAAATGAAATGATCGGTTACCAAAGCAAAAATTATTTGGCCTAATTTGGTACGCAAACCAATATGGGGGAGTTGTGGGTTGGGGGACTTGGGAGTGGTGAGTGGTGGCTAGGTTTTGCTCGTAGGTGTGCCTTGCTTCACCGAATGTCTTATGTCTCGCAGCAGATTCCAAAATGTGTCACATGACGCTAGGCACCCCGCGCATATGTGCCAGTTCACGTCTTTCGTAATTTAAATAAATAAAAATCGATGATGCATGATCAAAAGGATATAACCAAAATTTTTGCTAAAAATCGTGATTGTGGTTAGATAATATAAGTAGTGGGACCTATCTACTTATCTAAGGATTAATAATAATGCCACATCATTCTGAGACTAAAATTTTGACAAAAATTCTGAATGTCTAGCATTTTTTATAAATAAAATAGACCAAATTAAAAAAAAAATTTGGCCTCTTAACTTATTTTTATATTTTATTTTAACTCCTTAATTAATATTTTATTTATTTTAGTTCTTTAATTATTAATTTAAATATGAATTTAATTTAAATACATTCACAGTGTAAAATAACTTTATACTGCCACTCAATAAAAATAATAGAAACTGTCAACTCATACAAATAACTACCTATTATAATGAGGGATCCACCATGATTTCTCACTTTTTTCTATTTCTATTGGTTGACAGTGGAAACTAAAAAAAAATTAGGTAGAAGATCAAAATAAAAAGTCAAAATAATTTAAGGGATTAAAAAAACCCATTTTTCCAATAAAATATCGACTGCTACGTGCTGCATGAGGACAAATTAATACTATAAGCAGTGTTGTAGAGAATAAAAAAACCACTGTTTCAGTTGACGAAACTTAGGAGGATTTTGTTTTTCTTTCGCAATTATCGCTGGGGCTGGGATCTGCCCTGAATTTATTATTATTATTATTATTATTATTATTAAAGCTATGTTTTTCAATAATTTCATTTCTTAATTTCGTGAATTTTCTTTTTTAAGGTAGGTATATAAAGATTAAGAAACTTATAAGTGACTTTAATTGTATGAGATTGGACATAAATAATTAACTTTTAATTTTCTAATACAATGTATAAATCAATTTTTTCAAAATAACAGATAAAGAAAAACGGATATATTAGTCTCTATATTTTATGGTAAGATATTTTATATACATCATGTCCGAGGGCATAACTATAGGAGACAATTTTGTTGTATTAATGTGGTTGTTAGGAAATCTAATATCATGGATAAGATCGCAAGACTAGTAATATATTGCTATCCACATTTTGTTACCGGATTTAGGGAGAAAAACTATATATAGTTAACAGAAAAATATGTTTCTATTTTTTTTTTTTTTTTTTGCGTCTCATGTTTCCATTGTTCATTGTTCCCTAACCTAATGAGGAAATTGGGTGGGCCTATAAGGTACATATATCTCAAGTGGGCCAAGACGAGATGAGGATAACGTGGATCACAAGCAGCTCAAGCCCAGCAAAAGTTGAATACGGCCCAAATCCTTCGGCTGACGCGTTCTCTAACACTGGGACTACCTGGTCGTACCGTTACGTTGCCTACGAGTCTGGTGAAATTCACAACGTCGTAATTGGTCCACTCACGCCCAACACTGTCTACTATTACCGTTTGGGCGACCCACCCTCTGGCCGAGTATACCAGTTCAAGACTCCGCCCTTTCAATTTCCGATCAAGTTTGCAGTTGTTGGTAAGTACTGAAAATCTAATTACTTAAATTATAGCAGCATATATTCATTTGAGAATTGATATTTGTATTTACAAATTAGGACTCATTGCTTGACACCTCATTACAAAAAAAAAAAAAAATAGTGCTAATTAGTACGAAGAAAAAGTTATAAATACAAGTATGAAATCAAAATAACCAATACAGTGGCGGAAATCATGGAGTTGGGTAGAAGTGAGGAGGGAAACAAGTGAAAAAAACAACCAATCACTTTCTTTTTGTGTAGATAGTATGAAAATTCTCTCTAACAAAGAGTATTATTGTACAAAAAATCGTGGGATTCATCTTCGGGCAGTATGTTATATATTTTTATTCAATAACTATCTCTTCTTAACCGAGCTAGACAGAAAAATAAGTATAAAAAATTATTTCTGTATTTATTTTGTAACCTCATTTTGTGAGAAATTATTGTGTGCTTCCACCATAAACTAATATTGTGTGTGATTAGCTTTTGAATGAACCTAAATTTTAAAAACTTGTTTCCTATAGTTTTTGTTAGGATTATAATATTAATTTTCTAATGCTAAACTAAACTTGCTATAAACCATTCTGAATATAAAACCAATACATGAAATAAGGTAATATGATTAACTTATTCAAATAAAGATCAATAAACATGCTATATTGACAAATAATATTTTGGCAAAATTTCTAGTTATGTAGGGTGCGTATTACTAAAAATAGTTAAGAATACTTGATTTTGCATCAACTTTAGAGTGAAACATAGCTGGTCATTACACTTTTGAACGGTTTTAAACATCAAAGGATCTAAGTTCTAACAGTATTTCCAACTTGTGCCTCTCAAATTCTATGTATGCAGGGGATCTTGGACAGACAGATTGGACTAGGTCGACATTGGAGCATGTAGCTAAGTCAAACTACGACATGCTGCTGCTACCAGGGGACCTATCCTACGCAGACGTGATTCAAAACCTATGGGACTCCTTTGGTCGTCTGGTTGAGCCATTAGCAAGCCAGCGTCCATGGATGGTCACCCAAGGCAACCACGAGATCGAGAAGATTCCCCTCATCCACAGCGAGCCATTCACCGCTTACAACGCCAGGTGGCGAATGCCCTACGAGGAGAGTGGATCAGACTCTAACCTCTACTACTCCTTTGACGTTGCTGGTGTCCATGTTATCATGCTTGGCTCCTACACTGACTTTGAACCTGATTCTGCACAGTACCAATGGCTTCAAGGGGACTTGAAGAAGGTGGATAGGAAGAAGACTCCTTGGGTGGTGGTGTTGATTCACGCCCCGTGGTACAACTCCAACACCGCTCACCAGGGTGAGCGTGAATCGGTTTCCATGAAGGCAGCCATGGAAGATTTGCTCTACCAAGCTCGTGTTGATGTTGTTTTTGCAGGGCATGTTCATGCCTATGAGCGCTTTGTGAGTATTATCGTGTTGTTAGTACTTATTGTTGTTGTTGTGATTATGATGAGAATTTAATTCAAGATTTCTATCTTGCATAATCGATTATTCTCAAGTTTTATAGTATGTTTTTTAGGGAAATTCTGAGATACTAAACATTTCTTTTATTCTGATTTATTCATTGATTGCCACATTTGTTTTGTGGGACACCCATATTTCTTTAATCATTCACTATTTTTTTCCCCACAAATGTACAATCAGTATATGGATTAGAGCAAAATAAATGCTTTGTTTCCGAAGCACCTAAGAATTTTTCAAATTTTTCGATTGTGCACCGGCAACTAGTTCTGTTGCTAGAATTTTTTATGATTTTAACTTCAGCTGGTTAATTCCCTTACCTGTATTTGCTTGTTTTTCTCAGACAAGGGTTTATAAAGACAAAGCTGACAACTGTGCTCCTGTGCATATCACCATTGGTGATGGGGGTAACCGTGAAGGCCTTGCCACCAAGTAATTAACATTTGAATTCCTTTTTTAAGCAATCTAAATTTTTAATTAGCACTGAAGAGTCTCACCAAAATTAAGCCTTGTGAATAAGTTTTGCACAGTAAATAAATTATGTGTGGTTTTGTGCTGACAGGTACATAGACCCCAAGCCAGAGATTTCACTATTCAGGGAGGCTAGCTTTGGACATGGGATATTAGAGGTGTTTAATGCATCGCATGCACTTTGGACTTGGCATAAGAATGATAATGACGAAGCGGTTGTTAGTGACTCTGTCTGGTTAACAAGCTTCTCCTCTAATCCCGCTTGTAAAGTCTGATTCTTAGGAAAACAATGCTTCCAGCTACCTTGCGTGCAAGGGCAAGACGGCAGTTAAAGGTTTTATCTTCTTTTATTGTTGTTGGTTTATGAATAAACAATATTAAGGATACTCGTGGGTTTAATGAGCAAAACTTAGATTAATAAGCCCTTGTTAGGCATAACAAGGAAATAAATGCTACTTTTTTTCAAATAACCATTATTTATCACAATTCATCGAACTCCAATTTATCTGAATTGAATTATATCGATTTATTACTTTAGTTTTTGTTTGTTTTTTTTTTAATTCACAAAAATCAACTCAAGATTTTTATCTAAAGTTAATAAGTGTCAAACCACTTAAAAGAACTATACGCTATTAAGTAAACCTATTGTTTAAGTCATCTAACTGATTTTTGCAAAATAGTTTCTTATGTAAGATATAAAACAATTGTTTTGTACTAATCCTGCTTTATTTTCAATAATTATTAAAAAAAAAATTAACCGCTACTCAATTTATTAATTTTTATTACGCCTATCTCTTAAAATTATACTTAGCTAGTTTTAAGTAAGATATTTCTTTTACAGACTAAAGTAAATTATATATATATAGTTATCAATTTTTTTAAAATTTTGTGATTATTATACTGTATTATTTGTTTATCTAAAATAGTTTTTTATGTTAGAAGAGTTAAGTTTCATTAATGTTGTTATGTTAACATTAACATTAATTTGGACGATGGAGTACCATTATAATTTCATAATGGGAGTCTGTCGCTTCTCTCTTTTCTTTATTCTAGTAATAAGTAAACAATAAAATATGGCCATCAATTCAAGTCTATGGCTGAGTAACTAACTAATTATTCACTTCGTAACATCTTCTCGATTTAAATTCAAACTCCAAACGTAAAACTAAATTAAATAAAAGAAGAGGGATCAGTTGACACCTCTCAAAAAAATAAATAAAATAATAAATTATGACAAAATAAAAAGTTTTTTTCAGGGGGAAGAGGATGAGACGTATGAGATTCTTCTCTTGCCGATAGTAACACACATGCCCACCCATGATAAGCTAGTATAACCGTAGGATGAAATTTCAATGTTGTCACGTGTGTTGGTCGTTGATGCCCCGGAATCAGTTTTGCACTTTTGCTTCTCACTAGAATCATGCAGTGCAATCATCCCCACTCTCCTTCTACTAGAGCCTAACTCAATTTTAAAATCTAGTTTATAAAGAAGAGTTATCCAAATACTCATAAAAATTATTCATGTCATATTCTTAAGTGATATAAAACTCTGACACACCCCCTCATACCTAGAATTAGATATCTAAAGTGGAATGAGAAGTTTGCAGAATTAGACATCTATATGTGGCCTAATAATAATCACATGATAGCCATTAGATAAAAAAAAAAAAAATGAAATTATAGATGGGTCATTGCCACTGCATAATTGTAATTATAGACAAGGTATCTGATGATGGGTATTCATGAGTACCAGCCACATAGGCGGCCATAAAAAAGCAAAAACTCTTGAGCACTGTCATAAACATTTATGAAGCAACTCTAAACCCCATTAAATCATGAAGGCACAATTTTCGTTAAATAAATTATTTAGTGGGGGAGTGAACGGCTGTTTAATGAGGGACTTGAATGGATTACTACTAAGGAAGAGGACCATTATTATTGGGGCTTTACCATCATTGTTCATTTCTGACGAGATTTATGTCCCCTTTGATTGATTCACTCACTCATTTACGCCAATTTACTGTCTATGCCGTGTGCTTATGGCTTTGCTCGGGGATATAGTACCCTTTTTGCATCCCTTCTATCACCCTATACTTTCTCTGAATGTACCATTATTAACCGAGCACACGTTAGAACATTTGCTAGGATAGGAACTCATGAGGCTAGAACTTTGGTTAAGCAGAGCTTGCCCTTTAAAATAGCGGCTTAAATAAAATTTAGGACAAACAACTGGTGCGGCGACTCAATTTCCAGAAAGCCACAAGAATTGAATGGACTAAACTTTTTTTTTTTAAATTGAAAGCCACACAAAGTTTCATCTAATTGGCCGAAGTAAATTGTGCTGACTGCAGAGCACGAGGAAGTGGCTAGCTAAATTATTGTTTTATGCCCTCTTTTGTGGAGAGGGAACATGGCAAGAAATTTTAGAACTCACCTATGATAATCATGGCAGGAAATCACTTTTGGTACGTCGTAAAGAAGCCATAAATCTGAGAATGTATTGTACTTCCGTATTAGAAGAATGCATAAACAATGAAAGTATGGATGAAAATTGAAATTGAAATTTTAAAAGTTTTCTTGAATATTTACAATTAATTTTTGACATTATACGTTATGAAATTTGAGTCGCTTTTGAACATAATGCGGTTGGAACTGAAAAACGTACACGTATCCTTCCACCCTGATTTTTCTTCTAGTATTTCAGAAAAAATACTACTTATGACCTATGAACCTAGACACATTTTTGTCATTTAGTGCCTTTGTTTACTCAAATTGGGTATGCAATCACAAAATTAAGTTTGCTTTTTAATAAGTTTGTTTGATTTCATTTTCAACTGGCGTTTGATTGAATTCAGTAATTTGATATTTGTTTTTCTTAAGTAAAATTTTGAATTAGAATTTTGTGAATGAAAAATAATACATGGAGAATTTTATTTATAATAAACCAATCCAAATCAAATTAAATTAGTTAAAATCTAATAAACACTGAAAATTCCAAACATAAATCAAGGTACTTTAAAGTTACCTTGAACTAAAATTAATTTTTGTCAAAATTAAGGTGATCAAGAAAGTTTGAAAACGCAGGCTTAGGCAATGAGGACAATACTTTATAAGCAACGAGCTCATGAAGTCCAAAAGTGAAAAAGAAAGAAATAAACAGCCCGCCCATAGATTGAAGCCCCAAACTTAGACAACAGGAGAATGCAAGCACAGTCCCAAACAGGGAATGAAACGAACGAGCTCCACGAGGGGGTAAGCAACCCATGAACTAGACTGGTCGACAATTTCACTCACAGAAGGAAATTAGACACATCCAAAAAATATCATCTGTCAACCATGATGTCTCACGTTTTGCCACACTCATAACCCATGAGGGGATTTGGGGCTGTCTGGCCCCAGCTCTCATCCAACCCCCTCTTCCTACCCCCCAATTATTTCCAATTTCATCTCCTGAATTTGGCAATAAATTGAGTGCTTTAATTATGATTCTGGCTTCGCCTATAATTACTATCATTATAATAACGTAAAACTAAATACTGTCAATGGTTCAAAACGCTCATTAATTAGCTCTAAGTCACCGGATAAATGGTAAGAAAGTTGGGTCATCTGGGTAACCCAGGAGTGGAAATTCTATTAGAAGTTACACTAGATTCACATAAGGAACATGTACTAAAAGAACTTGCTTTAATATAATAATGAATGACACCCTCCACATTCTTTCTCGTTGGCCCTTTTTGCAGAATCATTTCAATGATTCCACCTTCCGTTTGTTAAAATAAAAGGTACTCTCCTAATCTTAAACATATAAAAAGAATATACGGCCAATATCAACAAGCCCAGAAATTCAAGAGATTATAACATTCACTTATGTTTACAAAAACAAAATTTTGTGTCACTCAAATATGTAGCGGCAGATATAACTATAACTATAGTGATCAATGAGCTAGTGCCGTGGAGACAAGACCGCAGACAAGTGGCAGTGTTTTCTCCTCTCAAGTATCAATGCACAAAAACCGCCAATTTTCAACAAAAGGAATAATAGTATTAGGACAATGAGAATGATTATTGCCAACACTGCACAACACATGAAAATTGCAAAACAAAAGTGAGAATCATGAAGGCCTAAAAATAGAAGAACCGCAGCATAAATAAAAACAAAAGAGTAATTGATGATAGGGGTGGAGAGGGCTAAGGAAGGGTTGCTGAATACTGATGGTGGCTTCAGACCCAATCCAAACCATCATTGCAAATCTTTGGATGGCCTAGTCCACCATCATTTGGAAACTCTAGAGGCCAAGACCCATTATTGTCCCTCTAAATGTCCATTATGCCTAATTTAATTCCCAGTTTTGCCCCTCTCCTTCGCACAGCGAGAGGATGGAGAGAAGAACACAAGACGCTCAAACAAAGGGAAAACCACCCCTTGAAAAATAATCATTCACATGACGCCATAAGCATCATCATAGAAACAAAACATGAAATCTTTTAGGCTCCTAACCAGCCGCCTTCCATGCTTACACATGCATGATTGTTGTGTCAGAGAGAGGAGGGACACGTCCCCCACCCATATGCCTCTCACCCTTTGTTTCTTCCTCTCTGGAATTTGCTCTATAAATTGACACCAATATTGTTCCTTTTATCCCACACATTTCCATTTGCAACCTCTCCATCTTCCCCCCGTGTGTTTCCAGAGTAGTTCAGTTTGCTTCGTCCACCAAGGTCTTCATCTAACTTCCTTCACATTCCCCTCCCTCTCTCTCTCTTTATGTCTCTCTATCTTCTCATGTTTTTGCTTTGTTTTATTCCTTTATTTCACAGAGAAAGATAGACATGAGACATCGTAGTTTGAGAACCATTTCAGGCTGTTGCAAGTAGTACTTGGTTTAGCTTGTTTCCAAATGTCTGAGGCCAAATCTTTATTCTGTCTCTGGCTGGCTTCTTTTATCTAAGTGGCTCGCAATTTGACATGGTTTTAAATTTTCAGGTGTCTCGGTTTTACGGTTTTACCCCCACCTTGTTTGCTTTGCGGAATGCATGTTTGGCTTTGGAATTTCAAGTTTCAACCCTTTTCTGTGTGGATTCTATAACATTTGTTTTCCCTTACTTTTAATTTATTATTTTAATTAACACAAAAAGACTCTCTCAATGATTTCTTTGTCTTTCTCTAGCTGTCTCTAAGATAACCACCCATTTTTTTATTATATTATATATAGGGGTTTCAAGGTTTCTCTTTCCGCATTTTAGTGTTGAGTGCTACTTCTAACAATTTTTGGCCATCATGATATTATAAATCTGAATGCCTCTAATGTGGTTATATGCGAGAGCAAGAACTTTGTTTATTACGTCGACATACAAACAGCTAGAAGATCTTAGTATGAAGCTTGTCTCTTTTATGTGTGACCTTTATCCTTTTCTTCCCTCTTGGGTCAGCCGAAAGAAACCGTTTTTTTCCTCTTTCAAATGAGTGCAGATTTGCACAACTGTTATTCCACCACTGTACATCTTCCTTTGGTTGTGAAGACAACCCATATGCCCTATATATTTGACATGGTGGTCCAAAAGACCTCTCTACCTTCCATGCTTTTCCCTGTTGCCATTGGCTTCTTCATTTAGGTGTCATAATTATATCCACCAAAGCAAATCATAAAGCAACACATTCGCAAGGAAGCTTGTATATAATTGCCATTCCCTTTTAGATTTCAATTCAATTATTAGGATGCTTCTTCATTTTAATTTTTATAATGATGGCATTGCCTTCTTTTTCTAAGCCCACGAGCCTCTCTTCTTTTTTTGTTTTCAATCATACTCATATCTTTGTGTTTTTCTCGATGCAGTGGAGATTTGTGTAACATATATAAAATACTTTGTGCTCAATTGCTGTATTATAGTTGCAATCGAAAAAATAAAAAAAGAGAAATTGTTGTATTATTATAGTTCTGGGGCCCGTTAATAATATATATATATATATATATATATTTGAAGATCCTACTCCAATTTCTTGTGATACCATTCTTTTTCTGGTTTCAGGAGAGGGGACTGCTTGTTCCACAGTGATGGAAAGGCTGAACTCAGAGCTGTACTACCAGAACTGTCACATTATGAAAGAGAATGAGAGGCTAAGGAAGAAAGCTCAACTTCTCAATCAAGAGAATCAGGCACTGCTCTCTGAGCTCAAGCAGAAGGTGTCCAAGGGTAACCAAAATGCCAATGCTCCAAACACCATTCTTGACGTGAATCTTAGCTCTAGCACCTCTCAGAATCCTTCCAGTTCCAGAAATTAACCCTGTTAGAGATAAGGAGCATCATGACCAAACTAAGAGACTTTTTTTGTGTTTTTGTGTAAAACTGAAGTGGGGCACAGTAGTGGTTGTAGTCTCTGTTCCATAGGACAATACTAGCATGCATTCTCTGTCAGGGTACTATTACTTCCATTTCCATGTTTCATATCTTTTTATGTATCAGGGGTTCAGATATGAATTTCTGAACTACATGGATGTATGATGTATCAGGTTATCTTGCTAGAAAGGAATATAACGTTTTATATTTAGCTCTCAATATTGCCTTTTGCCATTTTGTGTATGATTATGAAATCCTTTATGCTCATGTATAGGATTTGCTTATTCTGTTTCAATTTGTGAAAAGATTTCTTATACTCGTAAGATTTAAAACAACCAAAAAAAAAAAAAATGCAACTTCTTTCTTCTCTGAGAAATCCAATGGTTTGTTTGCCATTGAGTTTAAGGTTCAATCTTGCGCTTTGAAATTAGCTAATGCAACTAGCTGAGCCTAATTGTGATACAAAAATGCGATTATCTAAATCAAAGATCAAGGATAAGCGAATTTCATGACAATGTATCTTAAAAAGAAGTGAATTCCATAACACGTATGAACCTACCCATGAAGCAATGCAAAGTGTAAGTGGGTCATATCATAGCGGGGTTAAAGTGAGATATTCTATAGAAAAAGGGAAAAAAAGACATTGCGATATATCTTATGAATAAAATTGAACATGAAGGAGAGCAGAATGGCTAATCGTTCAGATTTCGTTTGAAGAGAGGATCTAATCAATGCTTACATGTGCAAAAGATTTACAAATGAAAGTCAATGAGTGTTCATTATGTTTGGGAATGTGGGAACCAAAAAGGGAGAAGAAATTCTTGCATAAATATTGTCTTTAGGTAAGATATAGGCGTACTTATATCGGATCATATTAGTTTTATTATTCAACTTTGTTCAAGAAACATTTAATTATCTCTAACGGGTCTAATTTTATTATAGGTATATTTAAATGTTAGATATTAAATTGGTATTTATAACACAATTATTTTTCTGAAAAAGAGGTAACCCAAAATATGAAAGACACAGCGCTGTCAATGTCTCATGGCATACCAATAATTTTTTTTAAATAAAAAAAAAAGAACAATAGAAATCACCTTTTGCTCACTGTCTCTAAAAATAACTTTTATTAAGGGGGAAAAATAAATCACATAAAGAATGTCTAATCAAAATCAAATGCAATTAACAATATCTAGTTATCTACCGAAATAATCTCACCCAAGATAACCAGCTAATAATGTCAAGTTTGAATTAGAGTTTCAGACCAAAAAAAGTAAGTTTGAATTAGAGTTTAGGACGGATACATGATGACGAAGATCTGTCAGAAGACAGGCAAGTTGGTAAGCAAAAAACATCAATTCCATATTTTGGAAGAAAAATGATTAAGTGAAGACGTCAAAATATGTATAAAAATTTATAAAAATTTACTTTTATTCATTTTTTTATAACTTAGTGTTAATATTTTGTAAGTCACCCTCAATACGTTTATTAATATTTGCTGAGTTTAATATGTGCTAATATTAGATTTAAGTCACTGCATACTGAGTTTAAGTGCGTGACTGCTTACAAATTCAACTCACAAAGGGTGGGTTGAAGTAGTAAACAATTTTGACTATTAAAAAGAGAAAATGAATTCAAATGTTAAGGATATAATTTTTATAAAGAGATTGCTTAACTCTTCATATTTCTTTAATTAAATGAAAATTAGTTTATGGGATATTCAAAAGGGCTAAACGCTTGAATATGTAAGAAAATCTAGTGATCTTAAAACAAAAAAACTCTTAACCTAAACTTTTAACCATAAAAATGAAATAATAAACAGATTTAAATTTTATTTTATTAATAATATAAAAATCTTATACTGATCATGAGTAAATAATTATCAAACATCTTAATTTTATATATACATATATATATATATATAATAATCTGTCACTTGTTTTTTTATGTTTATTGCTGGTGACTCTAATTAACGAATAGTTATGTTGGGGAATATATCTTCTATTTGAAAAGGATGTGTAAATTTTTATTATTTTCAGAAAAATAATTATTTTAAAAAATTAATTATAAACTATTTTAAATATATTATAAATTCATTCAAATACACTGAATAACGTAAATCCAAAAATACAGACAAATTAAACCAATAGAAGCATCACCGAAGGATCAGCATGCCCCTACGTTTGCTTCTACTACTCATGGATTTAACTTCATGTCACAAGAGTATCTGCATCCTGCAGATTTGGCCATCATAGCCATATCTGAGACTTACTTCAGTATGGATTATTAGAGGTGCTTGATGACGAAAACGAAAAATATAAGGTCAAAAAGGAAATTAAAAATGAGAAAACTTTATAGTTTGTGAGATGATACATAATAAAAGAAGATAAAATGCATCCCGTTTTCACTTTTCAGTTGTTCTTTTATTGGATTTAATTGCTTTTGCTACTTTGAATTTTACTAAAATTTTGTTTCTCTGCATCCCATTTTTAATTTTATTTTTCACTTTACTACGGTAAACCGATTACTTTAAATTTTCGAATTTAATTGTTATAAATAGTATTTTAAAAATATGATAAATTTGTTTTTTTTTTCAAAAAGGATGTTATTGAGATGACACTTTTTTTTTTAATGAAATATTCCATTATTTTCAAGTTATCGAAGTCAAGAATGCGTTTGGTTGAATGTTTTCTATTTTTATTTTCATTAAAAACAGAAAATAGTAATAAAAATATATTTGGTTTAGCCTTTTTAAAAATATTTTTTAAAAGGAGTGAAAATTTTAAAACGTCATTTTGGTGCTTTCACTTTTCAGCGTTTCCGCAAGAATATTTTCGCTGATGTTGAAAACATCTTCACCCAAAATGCCGTGGCAATCTTGTAGGTGGCTTTTAGGGTGGCGCTTGAATGTTTTGTCCCGCTGTGAACCCCTTATTTTTGACCTGTTAGAGCCCCTATTTTGACCTTTTTGTTTTGAACCCTTTTGGCAGTAAAATTGCGTTTGTCACCCATTTCAAATATGGCTTGGGATTTGTTGGTCCGGATTAACTCTTGGACCAACGTTAGTCCGGTGTGTAAATTATAAATTTATCCTAACAAATAATTGCTAAGTACGACCTATGAGTTTTATTTTTCAAAAGGAGTCTATCGATCAAAAACTTAACTATTGTCGTTCCTTTTAGTTTCTTTATGTTTGAGGGTTCGGTTTTGTTGACTGATGGAAGGAAAATGATTGCTTAGAGTTGGTGCTTGAGGTCTCGAAAAGGGGTGGTTGTGACTCTAAGGAGAACATATCAGAAGAGAAAATGATTGTTTACAATTGACACCCGTTATCCCAACTTAAACCATTCAGAAGAGAACATATCAATTCGATTCAACCAACAAAATCTACTAAAACAAAAATTTTAATTTATTAACTTCCATTTCATTTCCAAAATTTTCAAAATCAGATACACACTGTTCAAAGCCAATAATATTTCTTGCTCCTATCATCGACTATAACTATCAAAAGAAAAGTTTCAACACAAAACTTGTCTACTAGCGACAACAGATGGCTCTGAACAATGCCAAATGCGATAATGGGGGGGGGGGGGGGGGGGTTCCTCATCAAGTACATATTGCAACAGCTGAACCATTTCACCCTCGTACCTTCGATGTTTAGGGATTCCCAAACCCGACAATAATCGAATGCGTGCTCCAAAACTCCTTCCTCTGTTTCTTGCATATTCGCCATTACTCTAACATCGCATCAGATGTGGCTTCTTTCAGTCCCAAGGTAGAGTTTGCAACCACCACTACTCAAAATTATGCAGCTCCAATCAACAAAAGGTATAGGGATTGATTTGTAAATTTTATTATGACAGACACGAGATACTTAATTCATAACTCAAAAAACACAAGCCAAAAATCAACCGTTTGATTTTAATTTGAACAAATCTAACAATTCCATGTGCATGGACTAACATTGGTCCAAGAGTCAATCCGGACCAACAAATCCTGTGCCTACAAATATTGCATTGATTTCTTACCATTGTATTCCATACTTTTTATTCTAACATTAGAACTTGTTTCATTAAACGTTAGTTTGAGTTTCATCAATTTTTTTATTATTACCCTAGCACTAAAATTTGTATATTAATTCTTTTTTGGGGGGGGGGTCATCATTTATATACTAATTCTTTGCATTTATTTTTTTTTTTATGGGTCGGTACTTTTTTAATTTACTTTATATATCTTACTTCTACTTATTCAACCCAAATTCGTTCTATTTTTATAGCCCATTTATATTGTAATACAATTACATATACAATTCCGTATTGAATGTTATTTAATAGTTCTATTCATGGTTCTGAAATTCGATCCAGACTAGCCTATTTGAGTGATAATCAGGGCAATTGATTGGTCCAAGCTACACAACAAATTGACATTGCTCAAGGACTGTGCCTTGACTTGACTCTATTGATTTTGTGAAAAACCAATGACCTAGCCTAGTTTAGTAAAATTGGCCTGGCGATTCGTATTTTGATTTTTTTAAAATAAAATTTGATTTTTTTTAAATGTTAACCTTTTAGAAGAAATATTGATGACTATTCTAAGTCATTATGATAGAAATACTTGGGCTTTTTACTTCTAGTAAAGTGAAAGACACTTGAAGCCTTTTCACTTTTATAGCATAAATCTTGACTTCTATTTAATTCCATATTCAATATGGGATTAACTAATAGTAGAAAATATTTTATAGCATAAAGTTTGACATCTACTTACTTCTATTTTTCCTGTGCTACTAAAAAATAGTGGAAGACAACTTATTTATATTATAAACTTACTTTCACTTACCTCAACATGGGTTGATATTGGGTTTTGAGCAAGATTTTAAAAAAATAAAAATAAATTTTTATTTTAGATGCATGCTTTTTATAATTTAAATGTACTAATTGGTATATAATAATTGTATATATATATATATATATATATATATATATATATATGTATCATTTTATTATATTTATTTGAATTTAAATATAATTTATATATTTATTTAATTATATCCAATTCAATTTATAACCCATTAATTAGTTGAACTAATGACCCAATGACCAGTTCTTTAGCCAAATCGATCACTGGATCGAGTTTTATAAGCATGGTTCTATTACATATTAAAACGATTATTAACTATACTAAAGAATCCACTTTGTCCACACCGCCCATTTTCCATACAATTACAAATGCGGGACTACTTTACAATTTCCAAAGAGCCCAGTTGACCAGGTAGCTGGTATACAATTGTGACACATTATCAAAAGTCATGCCAATCCAATGGTAGAGACAAAGGGGTTCATAGAAAATCTCTACTTATGAGGCTTAGGTTAAACGTCGCCCAAAACATATAGCATATAAATTTATATCTTTCATTTCATTTCATATCTTTCATGCTTAAATTTAAATAATATTGATATTTTGAAGAACTAAATTGCAAACTATATACTTCAACAATGACAAATTTTAAAATTCAATCAACACTATTGAAAATAATAATGAGTTGATTAAAAATGACCATATATATCTCAAACTCATAAGAGTAGCAGAGCACCCACTAGAATTACTCCATAAAAAGAACTTAATAAATATACAAGTTATGCAATGGTTAAAAGACTCATTATTTCTCTCTTTCTAGTTCCCTACCTTAGACACAAATATTTATAATGAAGTTATAATTCATCCATGACAAATAGATTTATGATTTTCTCCAAATCTTTTGACTTATACGTTTTCACTTTAGATGTGCTCTAAACTATTTTTGCTTTATGTTGTCTTTATCTCCCAATTTATTTGTTCTACATTTGTCAACATCATAACAAATCGACGAAGAACCTTTAACATAAAAAAAATTTATATATTTCTCACTAATAATGGTCATAACTTCAATTTATTTCACATAATTAGACATTTTTTATTTTTCACACCAAAACTTTAACAATTAATGCACCTATATGGAAAGAAAATATATTATGTTTCATAAATTTTGAAAATATTACTTCCAATCTCATTAAGTTTATTTATGTGCAATATATGTCCACCAATACATCCTATTTTTAATTACTCTTAAATTGTTATATGTAACTAATAGATAGTATATTTTTTCTTTGGTGCTTCAATAATACAAGATATAGACGTATGGTCAACTAAATATTTTTTACCCTCGTTCAGTACAATAGCCACCACCGTTACACATATTCACTTTTTTTTTTTAATAATAACTTATTCGGTCATAATATTTATAGCTATTTCCTATTTTCCTTGCATACCTAACAAAGAAACATTAATTAAGTATTTTCATATTTTCTTTATATATACGGGTCATATTTTATATGTGCCACAAGGTTCATTTATATTTGACTATGACCCAAGATAGCTACTTCAGATGATTAAGCAATTCAAAATCGTCCATAAAATTTACTTCTACTAGAAGAGCTTCTCAAGTGAAAAATTTACATGATAAAATTATGTATTAATTTTTATATTGATAAGATATTTTTATAGATTTCATACTTAATCCTATATTTTTGCTTAATAATAAAAATTAACACATAACTATATCATATGAATTTTTCAATTGGGGATATTCTTTCTGATTTATCTCCTCAGTGTGTGTCAGGATCGATTAACGATTTTCAAAAAAAAATTAAAATACCAAAAATGCTATTCACATATAGTCACTTCAAGGCAAAGCGCGGGGCTTGATTTGCAATTTTGAAAGAGTTTCACTTTTACTGCCTCAGCAGGCTTCCAGTAAGAGGCACCGATAAAACCTCGCATCTAGAGCCAATCCGATGATTTAGAATGAGGAGTTTGCGGTGGGTCTCTGATTAATAGCCCTACGTTAAATGCCACCAATCTTGTAATAACAATGAAATTCTTTTTTTTTTTTCGTCGCCATCACGGCTTCATCACTGAAAAACAGAACAACCTTCTGTTGGAACTGGTGGAACCGCCCTCATCATTCCCAAAGCTGGACTACGGCATTCGGCGGCTTAGCCACACCGTCGAGAACGTGCTAGAGCTAGCCGTGGAGGTGAACTACGTGATGAAGTTCACAGGGTTCCATGAGTTCGCTGAGTTCACGATAGAGGACGTGGGAACGAGCGAGTCAAGGTTGTTCAGTGTTTGTGGAGAACAACGATGAGATGGTGTTGTTGCTGTTGAATGAACCAGTTTATGGGACGAAGAGGAAGATCTAGATAGAGACTTATTTGGAGCACAATGAAAGTGTTGGGGTGCAGCACTTGGCGTTCGTTTAGATTGTTCACAATCTCTAGTTTATTTTTGTTGTGTTAAGGACGTAGTTATGTTTCGTTATGTACTTGGAAAATTTTGGAAGGAATAGGTAGATTGGGTACGATGCAAGTTATTGGTTCATGGTCTCATGGTACTATGTTTTTTATTAATGAGAAGTGCCTTTGATCTTTTTGATGAATTGCTTGACAAGAATGAGGTTTTCAAAAACGACCTTAATTGCATTATTTTCCATTCAGAAAATTTATTCACTTCTTTGGTTAACGATGGTGTGCTTGTTACTATATGTTTTCACTTCTGAATTATTTGAACATGGGTCTCCCTTGCTGCCAGTCTAATGAAGCGTGCGTTTCTTGAGATAAATAAATGGTTAAGTAAAATTTTCCTATTAAGCAAAACCAATTTCAGAAGTAATTTTGTAGTGAAAGTTTCCTCATATTTTAGTTACTTAATTATATATTATCATATATCGCGTATGTAATATGTATGATTTATCATATTAAAGTAAGAATTTCTTGTAACTACTTAAATATATCAATAAAATAATACTCATATAGTGTTTAAATAATTATTTGTTTATAAATCAAAATTTAATAATTGATAATTATAATAAAATAATTCAAAAGTGAGCAATTAATTTTATTCTAAATATTTTATAGAACGATTTATTACTTTAAAAAATATTTTAGTGGATAAATGAAAAAAATTAATTTTAATGTACTAATAATATAAAAAAATTTTATACTATCATCCAATTAGATGCTTCTATCTATAAATTTCTTAAGATAATAAATGGTTAAATTAAACAATTTTACTGATATCACAATACATAATTAGATATTTATGTAAATTTTTTTATATTAACAATGTATAGAAATTAAATCTTAAACCAAACATAATTTTATTATTTTGAAAATTTCAGTTTGAAAATAGACAAATCAATTGCATTTTTGTTATTTTTTCTATTTTAAAATAGAATATACTTTTATGAACCAAACACGTTTCTAAATTTTGAAAATATAAAAATAGAAATCATCTTAAAAAATAAAAAGAGAAAATAAAAATAAAAAATATTTTCATACACCAAGCGCGCTATAATATCTTATATTTGTGTGCTCGTCTTAGCTCGTAAGATAGAATAGAGGTGGCTAGAAGTTAATTAGTGAAACATTTTATTTTTTAATTTTTAAAAAACATTAGTGATGAGATAGTTTTATTCTTTATATAAATAGATTGATTTGATTTGAGTTATATTAACTAGAGTCTAATAAACTTTAGATATTATTAATAGTTTAGACCCAAAAAAAGTACTCCAATTGAAAGCAAAAAAAAAGTATTATAAAAAATATAAACTAATAAGTCAATCCATTTTGCACATAATTCATATAAATTGGATTGGCTAAAAAGAGATTGAGTCTAGTAGAAGAGACTAATTGCCACATTATAGCAAACTATGGTTCAAATTTCAATTAGAAAAAATGCTTATATTTAGTACTCGACTATATCTCGAATTTAATTACTTTTATGAAGTAAACTTTGTGAGAAATCAAAAAGACATAAAATTGGATTGAATTAACTAAATATTACTTAGTAACAATTTTGATTTAATCTAAATTAAAATTCAATTAATCAGCTCACATAAAAAGAAAAGAAAAAATTCAGTTATTTTGCAACAAACCGACCTAATTAGATTAGCCAGCTCGTGTTAATATTAAATATAATGGTAAGTTACAATTTATCTTTATATACCTAAAAGTAGTTAGTTGGAGCGGAAATAAACTATGATTCTTGACAAACATCATCTATGATATCAAGGATTCAAGTTCTAGAGCTATCATTTTAAAGAGATTTTTACCTAATTACTATTTTTGTCTAAAATTGTATAAATAATTTAAAATAAAAAACAATTTATTGCTATATTATTTCAGTAAGAAGAAAACTATGTATTATTATCAAAGAGAAAGATATTTTTCTCTATTGTTCTGGTAGAAATGTAACAAGTAAAATTTTTATGTTAAGGGTGTGTTTATATGAGGTGAAAATTTTGTGGATTAAATTTATGTGTAATTTTATATATGAATCCAATTTATAAAATTTTCTTTATTCATACCAAATTTAGCTTTAGGATGTTTTTGATATAAAGATAAAAATGAAGAAGAAGTTTTCATGAATCACAATTATGTGTAAAATTACACATAAATGGAATCTATAAAAAATTTTCTTTATCTTTGCCATATACTAAACTAAACACACCCTAATATGTAATGAAATTTTGCTCATATAATTTACTAATATGGTCATAATTTTATACATGATTATAAATTAACTATTTGTTATTCAATTATGTGTGACAATATATTTTTGATGACTACAAAATTGAATAACAAGATTTTTAGAATAAAATTGGCATATAAATAACCTCCATTCAATTCAAATTAATGTCAGTAAATACAGTAAAGTGTTAGTTTGAGTGGAAGTAATTTAAATACCTTAAATATTTAGTTTTGAGATTGATATTGAAATTCATGTTTATAAAAAATATATATGTTACTGGAAGGAGTTCTTTCTTAAGTACATGATTGCACTTCAAAATATCATCTGTAGAATAAAGGATATTTGAGGGAAAAAAAAAGACCCCGCAATGCAAACTTGGATAGGGATATTAAAAAAATAAGAAATATTGAGATGATTCACTTTTGTGGAATGCCATACTGGTTCATCACTCATCCATCATTGGATGAGATGTGGACTTCACTTAAATTGGGTCCACATCTCGTTCAATGGTGGATGAGTGGTGAGTCGGCATGGTATCCCATAAAAAATGAGTTCCTCTATCATTTCTCTAAAAGAATCCACCCACAGATATATGTAGGTAATACATACAATGGGGCGAGTATTGGGAAAGATTTTCTCTCTATAGGTAATGAGAACCAGAATTTTAAATATCTGTATGTTAAATAAGGCAGAATGAGGATCACTATTCCTATATTTATGGGTGTTCAATATAAAATTATTATTTTATCTTCAAATTATTAATTTAATTAGACTAATATTATTATTATTTAAATTAATTGAACAAAAGTTTAAATTTAGAAGTTAGATTTATTTATACTTATTATGTGTTAAATTAATGGTTAAATTACTATTATGTGTTTATTTTTATTTTAAGTTGTTAAAATTTAAATTATAAAATTAGATTTTTATGCTTATTTTATATTTATTTTTATTTTAAGTATATTAAATTATTAAAATTTAAATCATAAAATTAAATTATTATTTATATTTATTTTAAATATTTTATAATATTAAAATTCTTATATTTAATTTAAATTTTTTAAATTTTTAATATTTTAACGAATATTCGTAAATATCTACTAATATTTGTAGAAATACAAGAAAATCCAAAATGATTACCAGTACAAATATAAGGTAAGAGACCGGGGATGGGACTAGGCAGGGCAGGACTCATATTTGCCCCGTTGACATCCCTAAAGTTGGAACAAAAAGAAATTCGTTTTAATCATACTAATTTAAATTTAGTTAAGCCTATTTCTTTAACAAGGGGTAGCACTGCAAAATACCAAAGTAGACGTCACCGAATCAACAAAATGGCTCCCCAATAGCGCTGTGGTCTCTCATCTTTTCCTTTCTCAGCGAACAAGGAACCCCAGAAATTGAACATCGAATCGAACCCCTTCTCAAAACCCTAAGTTCACCCCCAAATTTCTCTCCCTTTCAATCAGATCCCAATCCCATGGCCAAAGAGTTCAAGGTCCCGCCGGTGGCCTTTCCAAACGCCGGAAACCACCCCGCCGGCAACCCAAATCTTCAGCAGCGGCGAATGGCCGCGCCGCCGTTCCAGCCAAACTCCGGCATCCCCTTCATGTCCTTCGACATCGGCTCCGCCGCGGCGTCCACCTCCTCGGGCCCAATCTACTCCGGCCCGGCTACCATCGGCGGCGGCTCCGCCAACTTCGATGACGAGGAGCCCCTCCTCGACGAGCTCGGGATCCACCCGGACCAAATCTGGAGCAAGATCCGATCCGTCCTGAACCCGTTCCGCGTGAACCACACGGTCCACAAGGACTCCGATCTATCAGGTCCAATCCTCCTCTACATGTCCTTTTGCCTCTTCCAATTACTCGCCGGAAAAATCCAATTCGGCGTGATCCTCGGTTGGATCGTGGTGTCTTCGATCTTCTTGTATGTGGTTTTCAACATGCTCGCCGGTCGTGCCGGTAATTTGGACCTTCACACGTGCACCAGCGTGGTTGGTTACTCAATGTTGCCGGTGGTGATCTTCTCGGCGCTGTCGCTGTTCCTGCCGCAGGGAGGGCTCGTGGCGGTCGCCGTCGCGTCGGTTTTCGTGCTGTGGGCGACGAGGGCTTCGACGGGACTCGTTGTATCGCTCGCCGATGGAATGGACGAACATCGTGGGTTGATAGCGTATGCTTGTTTCTTGATCTACACTCTGTTTTCGTTGCTTGTCGTGTTCTAGGGAGGTGTTTGGCGCTGGAGATTTTTGTTTTTTTGGGATCGCGGTGCTGCTTGTGTTTTTTTAGATTTAGAGAACATTTTTTTTTCTAATATTGCATATTGAACGTTATGATATATGTTGTAGTCATAATATGATGTAGAAAATGGAGATTATTGCCCTTGATTGAAAAGGTTTTGTTTAAAATGTTTACCCCTATGTCACTTGTTTTGATTGTGGAAGTATATTATGCTTCCATTCATTTTTGTTTTGCTTTGAAGTATTGTGTTCCTTTAGGCGTTCAATAGATCTGCTAACACTCATTTGGCAATGTTCAATTATGTTGTTTGTATGTCTGGTGCCAGCTGCTGGGGAACCATTTGTTAAATTGAATCATGGAGACCACACTAAAACTGGATTTTTGAGGAGTGACTGGTTAACTTAATACGTAATTTGTGTACTTCTCTTACTATGCTTAGTTGAACAGTCTGGGCACTTGAGAATATCGTCATCAGAATGAATACATAATGATCCTAAACTTCTAGCGATGTGGCTTTGGTAATTGGGGTTTCAATTAAGAAGTAACATGCCAAGCTCAATTTTGCTTGCTGGAGTTACAATTAACTTTAACTCTGGTATGTACAATTTTGTTTGTAAGGGTGGCAGAGTATATATGCATTTTGATTGATAGGTTTGACACAATTCATATTCATATACTTACGATAACATATCACAATAACATCCTCCATATTTGGTTATGATGGATTAGACGTGCAAAGGTAGCATCTCGAAAAGCTATAGTGTGCTGTCTTGAGGTTTCAGGAACATTAAGTTTGGCCATACTGTTTGGGACTTGTATAGCCTTAACTATTTTTTTTTTCACTATCAAAGTCTTCCAAGTGCAAACTGACCTTTAGGTATGAATTCTAAGTTCATTTGCCTACTTGCTGAAACATGCTAACTGAATCTATCTGATCTGTTTTAGTCCTCGGCCACTGTCTCTTATATTTAGAAGTGTAGATCTGATCTAAAACATGGTCCTGTGTTTGGATTTAAATTGCTAATGTCAAACAAGACCAGCATTTATAATCTGTGTATGGATAAAAATGATCAGGTGACCATTTCAATGGTAATTGGATTTTTTGCTCGTTAGTGTACTCATATAAAATCACTTTTCTCGAGCTTTTAGATCCACATGAACAATTGATTTGAAATTTTGCCTCTGCTTTCTTATAAAATTGTTTTGTGGGATATCATAAGCAAACAATCTATCAGAACTCAGAAAAACTAGTTCGGAATATCAAAAATTTGATGCCTATGTGCATGCGGCCTGTTTCCTGTTATATCAGTGGAAAATTCCTATTCATTCATATAATTGTATTTGTATTCTTTTTTCATTTTGCCTGCCCTTGTGCCTATTGAAATACTTGCAGAACTTCTACAACCAAAGATTATTGCTTTCGCTTCTTGTACAGTTTCTGATCAGCTGCTTCATTTTTATTGTGCCATTTGTTTTGTGGGTGCACGGGTGTCCATTCACGTTACTTAGCACTCTAGAGCTACGTATGATATACTTGAAATTCGAAGGTAGATAACATTGTAGACAAATTTGATAAGAATATTTATTGCACAAAGAATCCTTTCCTAATTAGTTGTTTTGCATTAGATTCACTGTCTCATATTAGCAATTAAGTACGTATTATATTGTATAGGATTAAGTAGACAAAAACCATTACTGCTTTAATTGTCATTTGAGGTTAGATATTTGACATGGTATGATGAAGTAAATTCTTGTAGCATATTAGCCACTAAGATTAGGCTAGTAGTGAGGAGTTTGGGATGTTTTTAAGAGGTCATAGGTTTAACCTTCCTAAATGTTATTAAACTATTAGGGGTAAAACGGGTGCCAGTTTTTCCTTACAAGCTAATGGTTTCTTTTTTTGTTTGAAAAAGAAAAAAACTAATACAATTTCCATGGGAGCAGGGTGTGTATGTTTTGAATATTGTTGTACAAAAAATGGCTTACAGGTATATTATATAGTTGAATGTGTATTAATGGTATACTGAACTTATGGGCACACTTATTTAAAATACTAGTTCACTCAAAGTTTGTCGAATGATTCCCTTATGCCAAATGGATAAAGATCTTTCAACTTGAGTATTACCTTTGAATATAGCTAAATTTGTTGTCTGAATCTGTTAGAATTTTCTTTGTCAGTGACCTTTTCCTTTACCCATGGAAACTTCTGTTTTCATCTTGGGGCCTTTTGACTTGTACGAGTGAGGAGTAGATTTGTGCTGTCATGTATTTTGGGGGTGTGCACGGTCAGGTTGAGTCGGGTTGTGGAGAAAAATAGACCCAGCCCAATTAATTGAGATTAGGTTGGGTTGGGATGAGTTTTTGAAATTTTACCACTCAACCCGAACCAACCCAATTTGATCTCCTGCAGGTTGGATCGGGTCAATTATCTTTTTTTGTTTTTAAGAAAAAAGGAAGTGGCCACTTAATCCCTATCCCCCAATAATCCTGCCTTGTTGCCTTCAAAATTTCGTAGCCACCAAAACACAACACAATGGTTGTTCCATCGATCACCAATAATCCCATTCAACCACCAATATTCCCTCCCACTCAATCACATGCAAGAACCATCTTCATCTCTACCCTTAAGCCTCAACACTCTCTTCCATGGTGCCACCACAACAGCAGCATACTACCACATTCAACCCAGAACCACAACCACATGCGAACCCCCATAACGAAGAACCATTGCAAGTCACTGCCTCCATTCATCTCGTAGCTAAACAATGCAGCCTTCATCGTTGTTCTTGTGGTGGCCTTTGTGTGGAAGTAGTAGCGAATGGAAGCATGAAGCAGAGTACTAGACATAATTGCTGGCAACAGTGAATGCAGAGCGAAGCAGCAATGACACAAGAATGTCTGTTAAAGGAGATAAGGTGAGTGGTGTCAGCGCTATGAGTGTGTGAGGTTTTAGGGTTCTTTTGATTTAGGTGACAGAGAGGGTGTTTTGGTGGGTGTGTGTGTGTGTGTGTGTGTGTGTGTGTATATATATATATATATATATATATATATATGCTATGGGTCTATGGGTCAGGTAATGGATATTATTTTTATATCATGTACCCGACCTGAATAATAGACGGGTTGATCACTTTTTACCCGAATAAACTCGATTACTCAATCCAATTCGGATTTTTGTGTTTGGGTCGGGTTGGCTTCGCAGGTCTACCCAAACTCGTCAACACCCCTAATGTATTCCACTTACTATTTGCTTGACTATTTTTTTAAGTATTTAAAGCTCTTCTGTCAATTTAATAATTGTTTCTGTCACATGGAGGGACTCTGTTTCCTTTGCAGAAGTATTTGGGAATCTAATGATTTTTTTTTTTCATTTTCAAACAGTTTATTTTCATTGGTAATTATAAAATGCTACTATGTTTGCATTTTGTTTCCTGCTACAGTTAAATGTGAATTTCTGCTGTATTTTCAGTGTTAAATTTTAGAATTTCTCGAATGTTTTCAACTGGATGATATTAACAACAAAGCCTAAAGTCTGGGATAACAGACTTGCATAGCATCGCCTTGCCATATGTGATGGAGGCCATTGGGGGATCCGTCCAGTGCCGAAAATGGAAGAGAATTAACTACAATTTGTTTGAATACTGTAATTAACAGTATTTCAGTACTCAAACAAATCTTAGAATTGCCGTCTCTTTCTGTCACTAAAAATTCTACTTATCCTCCCCCTTTCTCTGATGAAATGTATTCTTCTATAAAAAATATTGCACAATCCAAAAAATGATAGATGAGTCATTAAATGTTTAGACTAGATGAAAAGGCAGATGTCCAACGCGCGTTGAATTTGAGCGGACTGTGGAGCAGCTAGGAGTTGCTGGTTTGGATTCAAACATCGTGTTCGGGCCTATGCCGATTTATGGGAGCGTTCTACTTGCCACCATCCAACTCAACGTCCAAATTGCCGCATTGTATAACACTATTACTGCGTTCCTGCGATAAGCAAACCACAACAGAGAGCATGACTGCTTCGGTTAAAAGGTTTTGTTGAGCGCAGACTAGTTTTCGAAGATTTAGGTGGGAATTGGGAAGAGAATGAAGATCTATCGAGTATGTTTTGAATTGATGATAAGTAACGAAGTGGAGTGAAATAGAGTCCAAAAGAGTATAATAGAATGGGGTGAAGTAAAGTAATTATTTCACTCTGTTATTTGAATAAAATTGAATTCCACCGTAAATTCCCTAAATTAGGAGGAACAATAAATAGGAATTTTAATGAAATAAAATAAAATTTATTCCCTTACTAACTCTTTTATTCTATTATAAATTTACCAATTCAAATAATAGAGTCCAAAATAGTGTAATAGACTTTCATTTCATTCTATCCCAAACCATCAATCTAAACATACCCATCGAGATAGACAAAGTGTGTTTTACCACCTCACTATCGGGAATGTTACTAAACTTCCACCGGGAAATGGAACGCAGTTCTGGCCAATTGCTTGCTGCCAACTTCTAAATTCTGATATCTCTAGCTGCTATTCCAGCATTTTTATTTGTATTAATAACGAAGCTCTTTTTTTTTTTTTTTTGGGCATTGGGGAGATGGGAGGGGGTTGTGGGATCGAATCCACTGTGCGATAGTATCGAGACCACATGTTTTTAGTGTATCAAGGATAAGGATCTTCGTCAGGAACAACCAACTAGTGCACACCACTAGTGATATCGAAGCCCACCGTTATCGCTCCTGGGGCTCTTGGGCTACTAGAGGAGAGAACAAAAGCTCAATCCCATTTCAATTTTTAGCACTAGTGGCATGTCAATTCTAATGGTTCATGACGCCCAACCAAAAAGAAGTTTTCCAACAGTAATTTTACGCAATTCTAATTGCCTCTGTGTAAGTGCACGGGGCTTGAGGAGCGTGTTTGAGCTCTAGGGGCACAGAACCCAGACCCCCCCCCCCCCAACCCCCACTCCCGACCAAAAACAAAAAAACTTAACAACTTTCTATGAAAAAATATATCAAAACAATTTGTGTAAACAACAATAACTAAGTTTCATTCTATTAAATGAGGTTGGCCAATTAAGTTTTATCATATTAAATGAGGTTAGTTATATAGATCAAATGATGTCAAAGTATTCTGTTGAAAGTTATGTTTACATCCGAATTATTATAATTAAACTTACTTTACCAGTTTCAACTCTGATTGTTTTCTTTTATCTCTCTTTATTTTTAATTATTGAACTATCCTTCATCTAATCTATTATCTACTTGGGGGCTTCTAAAGGCCTAGACCAAATCACATAAGGCAATATTCTATTAGTGTATTTATTTATTTAATGCAATATTCTCATTTTTGCAATATTAAACTTATTTTCTTGTTAATTGTGCACCAGCCAACATTTAGTCTCATACAACATTGCTAATCTTATAGTTGTGCAACAATTTTTCCTTAAGCTTGAGTGATTCTTTTATTTTAATGACAAATAATATCTGAAACATTCATTCATTTCATCATCCTATAATTTATATCTCCTTCTTTCCAATTATTTTGGATAATGGATCCAAGATATTTAAATCGCGTGACTTGTGGTATGGTATTATTCCCAATTTTCATCTCCATGTCTGGACTTGTGCATCCCTTACTAAACTTATATTTCATATATTCTATTTTATCTCTATTTACATGAAAATCATGTACTTTCAAAGCTTGCCCCCCATTGCTAGCTGCCTAGTTAACTCTTCTCACAATACTCCTATTAGGATTATATCATTTACAAAAAAACATGTACTGTGGCACTAAATTTTGAATATGTTTAGTAAGCATATCCAAGATTATAGAGTTTAGGGATTAAGATTTAGAATTTATAAATATATTCCATTAATAATTTTTCAATACTTCATTCTGATAGAAATAAACAAAAAAGTAATATATACTTTTAAGCGAGAAGAGTATAGGATCCTTTTAAACTTTTATTTTTTTCTAAATCACTACCGTAAACCTTAAAATCTTTACAATAGTTCCTGAACTTTAACTAATAACGCAATTGATCATTCCATTTTAAATTAGTTAACTTATTACTGTGTGAAACATTTTATCTCTATATTTTATAGTGAATTTGAAATAATAATTAATTTATTCTTAAATTAAAATTTAGAAATTTTAGAAAGTTATATTAATATATAAAAATTCTTAAAGTAAAAATGTAACATCCCATTTTTATAAAATATTTTGTGTTGAATAGTTTTAGCTCTTTTAAATAATTTAAATATTTAGTTGATCTATTTGAATTGATTTTTGTAACTATTAATTTTTTGAAGTAAGATTATACTAGTAATGGAAATTTAATATATCAAAACTAATATTAATAGAGTTGTCTGTTTCAAAGTAGCAGCAGCAGTAATAATGATAATAATAAGACAACCTTATACATACATATATATATATATATATATATATATATAAAGCTTTTAAAAATAATAATAACAATAATAATATATAGTGGCAGCTCAGGCGGTGCAATTTGCACTTGCCGTCTAGCGTGCCCAAAGGTGATTCACGCGGAGGCATACGAGCAATGCTTTTGAATGAGTCATGTAAGTGCTTTACGTGGAAGCACACCAGTAATACCTATAAGTACTTCATGCTAAAACATTGCCACGTTAGTGAGTAATACCCGTAAGTGCTTCATGCTAAAAAATTGCCACGTTAGTGAACGAGTGACATGATAGACTTGGCCTCCAAGTCTTGTACACATTGTAAATAGTGGAGGAAGAGTGTTCAATCAGCACAAGACAAAAAAGAATGAGGGAGCGGAAGAAGAGTCGGGAGAGAGAGAAAAAAAAGCATTGTTGAGAAAATCGGATTAGAACGTTCGGTCGGCTCGGTTCGACCGGGACCAGATTCTAAATATCTCCAATCATTTTCTTTAAATTGTTTGCTCTCAAAATTAGTGACGAAATGGTTAGATTCAGCCAAAGTCGGTGAATTGGTGCCAATCGAATCAGTTAAACCGATTGGCCGGTTCAATTTTTTTAAAAAATTTAACCAAAATATTATCATTTCTTTTTTTAAAAAGAAAGAAGAAGATCAATTAGATCAAAAATTTATTTTTTTTAGAACCTTAATTTTTTTATATACTTATTTATTATATACTTTTAAATTAATTAAAAAATAAAAAATATAAATAGTTATTATGTTGTTTGTGAATATTTTGTAAAAGAAATATTATAAGTAAATATTAAAATAAATAGATTTTATATTTAAAATATTTGATAAAGTATCCTATAATAAATATTATTTGGTATTGATTATGTTATTATTAATGACTTAATATAATTTTTTACCATATATATATATCTGAGTCAAACTTTTAATTGAACTAGTTGGATTTCTAAATTTTTAAACCAATTTGATGTTTAATATGATTTTCTTAACCTTAAAAAAAGAGAGAAAAGCGATGAGAGAGCTTAAAGTGGGAATAAGGTGTCGGCAGTATGGAAAGGCAGAGAAAGAGAAGGAGTAAAAGTTTACTCTATATCATCTTTATATAGAGTTTAAGGTAGAATTTAAAGTGGAAGATGAATTTATTTTTAAAGTAAAATTATGGCTATATTTTATTATTATAAGGTTATTTATTTTTATATATTTATTATTTTCAATACACAATCTATATGTTTATTATTTATTCTATAGTGATTATATTTATGCAATATGTTTAGAGATATCAATAGTGCAGGGGTGGAGATAAATATCTATCTCGTTTGGCATCCCATATTTGAATGGGTATCTATTTTTCATTTTTTTTGCAAATTTACGAGTATCAGCGAATATCAATGAATATCAATTAGAATGTTAAAAATTTAAAAAAATTAAATTAAATAAAAAATCTTAATATTATAAAATACTTAAAAATAAACATAAATAATAATCTATTTCGACAATCTAGAACTTGTTTGATTTTGTTTTTTAGTTTTTTAATGAAATTTAAAAAAAAATTAAATTAAATTTTTAAAAACAAAAACACAAAATTTAGTTTGGCAGCAATGCTCATAAAACAGTTTTTAAAAAGTAAAAAAAAAAAAATTGTTTATCACAAAACAGTTTTTGTGCGTGAACACATACACCGTTGGGACCCACACATTTTATTGGGTTTGTGCCACGGCTCTTTATTCTCTTTGTCAATCTTGTTTCTAGGAATCGAAAGGAGAACAAAGCCAATACAACGACAAAATTACATAAAATGCCACCGTATCTTTTATGTTTTTTAAAACCAAAAAATCAAAACAACTCTAACCTGTTTTCTAGTTTCTATTTTTAAACCTCAGTTTCTGTTTTTTAATTTTAAAAACAACGCAAAAAAAATAACATACCAAACAAGCTTTTTTGGTTTTTTTTTTTGTTTTTAAAAACTGAAAATTGTTTTACAAAACACTTTTCAAATAGCCCCCTAAATTCTAACAACCTAAGATATTTATAATAAAAAAATAAATACAAAATAGGTACAATAATCCAATTTTACAATAAAAATTTCAACAACTTAAAATATTTAAAATAAAAATAAATACATAATAATAATCCAACTATTAGTTCAATACATAATAAATATAAATAAATCCAACTTTCAAATTTGAACCTTAGTCCAATCAATTTAAATAATAAAAATAATATTAGCCTAACTAAATTCATAACTTATGAATAAAATAGTAATTTTATATAGGATACTGCAGGTATGGGATAGTGATTCATTTAATATATGGGTATTTAAAATCCTCATCTCTATTATCAACAAAGACAAAATCTTCCCCCTATACCCACCCCGTTATCCACGGGAACGTGGTTTTTTGTCATCCCTAAGTATGTTAAACTTATTCTATTACTTGAGTTCTATTTGTTTAAGTGTGCATTATGTTAAGAATTTATAATAGCAAACAAGTTATTTAAAGAGAAGATATTTACGATTTGCAGTTAATCGTACTTGCTTTGGTTAGTGTGATGTAATAACCGTGTTTTGTCATCATGATATTATAAGTAATACTAGATAAAGGAAATTCCCTAAAAAAAAGCCTTCAAGTGTATAAGACAAGTAAATGAAGGAAAATGAAAATGAAAGCAAAGATGTTATAAAATATAAAATGTTTGCTTATTTAAGTTGTAAGGAAAGACATTTTAGATTTGCAGCTAGCTAAAGCGGAGGG
Organism: Pterocarpus santalinus; assembly: GCA_031439595.1. Classification (NCBI taxonomy): domain Eukaryota; kingdom Viridiplantae; phylum Streptophyta; class Magnoliopsida; order Fabales; family Fabaceae; genus Pterocarpus; species Pterocarpus santalinus. The sequence goes on from CM062532.1 coordinate 71,377,674, forward strand.
ATGGATGTATTTACGTCGGTTAGTGTAGCGTAAGGGCCTTACTTTGCCGCCACAATGTTATGAGCAACACCAAGGGAAGGAAATTCCCTCAAGAGGCATTTTGAAGAGGTTTGGGGCAAGCAAACTAAAGGAATGATGAAACTAAAGCAAAGATGTTACAATGCCTTCTCCTTTATGTTGAATGTAGAGCTCAAAAGAAAAGATATTATGAAGCATACAAAGCATGTATATTTGCATGGCATGCTCTGATAAGTGTTTATTACTCATGTTGTTACTGATGATTGTATATATAAGTAGTTTTCATATAAATGTGGTAGTCATGTTATTTTTCATAAAAGACATGGCTGAAACCAACCATAGTTCTCAAATATTTTAGAATTGTTTATCTTCTACTAAGAATTTTCAATTCTCATTTTATTTTTAGTGGTTTCAGAATAGTCAGGTAGCATTCCAAAGAAGGTAGACTTCTCCAAGTCACCAAAGACACATGAGCTAGGATTAGGAAAAATTATAGTTTTTATTTTCGGCTTTAGAGATATCCAATGTACAGCCAATGGAATTGTGTTGTTTTATTACTTGATACCCCGATGTACTTAAGTATGTGTGTGTTTGGATTAGCGTTTGCAAACTGGGGTTTGTGTTAACTTAATTTTGCCAAAATTGATTTTGAGTAAAAGTGAGTTGATGTCAACATGATTTATGTTTGGATACTTTCATTTCAAAAGTGATTATGATAAAATGAATGTTGTTTAGATGATGTTAATCAAAATCATTTTTAGATATGTAATTACTGAAAAGGACATGCGTATAATCCTATACTTATAATATTACTCTTTATTTTTATTTTTATTTTTATTTTTAAGATATTTAAATAGACTATATTAGTATCATTTTAAAAAAAATTATATAAACATTATTTTGAGATATTATATAAATATTATAAATTAAATATTAAACATATTTAAATAAAACTTATTAATATTATTATAAATAATATTTTTTAAGATACTTGATTGAGGATATTAATATTAAATTATAAATAACAAAATCTACCACTAAATATATAAAGAAAATTAAAAAAAGGAATAAAAATAATATAGATAGGATCTGATGGAGAGACCACAAGTGGGGATGAACTTTTCCAATCCGCAACAGTTCTACGTCGTTCTCTACCCATTTGCATCCCAGGAGAGTTGTTTTTCTTCAATATTGAGAGGAAGGTTAATAATGGCAGTTGAAAAATAAATGCTTGCCTTTAATGCTTCAACAGCTAAAAATGAACACCAAAACAAGAGTTTTTCGCTTCCAGTTGAATGGTAGTTGGAGAGTTGAATCATGTTTAAAGAGATTGGATGTAAAAACACCCAAAAAGCTCTACGTTCAAAGCTTGGGAACGAGGGTTTAGGAAATGAAACGCGGAAACAAACATGCACTATATCTATGTCAAATGTCAAAATTTCAATTCACTTTCATGTTATTAGCTTTTCCATAAACAGGTGTTATATTTTGGTATCAAAACTCTGCTCCAAGCATGAACAAGAGTTTATTAGAGTCTAAAGAGACTAAGATCATGTAAGAAGTATTATTAGCCATGTTCTTTAACAAATATTTCTCTGATAGTGTGAAAAACAAAATTGAGAAATAAGTCAAGTTCATATTGCTTAAGGAATAGAATATAACCATGAGCCAATTTATAGTTAAATTTAAGAAACTTTTCGAATCCTTTTTTCTAATATGAAAAATAATCCTAATGGTCATTAGAAAGCTACAAAAATTAAGTGAGGTTTAATTAAGAATTGGGATTAGAGAGAAGATTAAAGAATATTAAAGAATATATCACTCTAATAAATTTTGAGGACAAAATTCTTAAAAAAAGAGAGGGATTATAACATCCTATTTTTATAAAATATTTTGTGTTGAATAGTTTTAACTCTTTTAAATAATTTAAATATTTAGTTAATTTATTTGAATTGATTTTTGTAATAACAATTAATTGATGAAGTAGTTAAATCTTAAATATTAATTTTTTGAGGTAAGATTATACTAGTAATGGAAATTTAATATATCAAAACTAATATTAATAGAGTTTTTGTAATAATAATAGAAGACAAGGTTTATATATATATATATATATATAGTGGCAGTTCAGGCGGTGCAATTTCCGCTCGCCATCTAGCGTGCCCAGGGGTGATTCACGTGGAGGCATACTAGCAATGCCCTTGAATGAGTCATGTAGGTGCTTTACGTGGAAGCACACTAGTAATGCCTATAAGTACTTCATGCTAAAACATTGCCACGTTAGTGAGTAATACCTATAAGTGCTTCATGCTTAAACATTGCCACCTTAGTGAAGGAGTGAGATGATAGACTTGGCCTCCAAGTCCTGTAGACAATATAAATAGTTGGGGAAGAGTGTTCAACCAGCACAAGACAAAAACGAATGAGAGAGCGGAAGAAGAGTGGGGAGAGAGAAAAGAAAAAAGAGAGAAAAGCAACGGGAGAGCTTAAAGTGTGAACCAGGTGTAAGCAGTATGGAAAGACGGAGAAAGAGAAGGAGTGGAAGTTTACTCTACATCATCTCTATACAAAGTTTAAAATAGAATATGAATTTATTTTCAAATTAAAATTATGGCTATATTTTATTATTATAAAGTTACTCATTTTATATGTTTATTATATATTTATTATTTATTCTATATTAATTACATTTTTGCAGTATGTTAAATTTATTCTATTACTTGAGTTCTATTTATTTAAGTGTGCGTTATGTTAAGAATTTATAATGGCAAACAAGTTAATATGCAGGACTTGAAATTAACCAAGGCACAAAGATAAATGTACTTGCCTTGATTAGTGTGACATAATAATCCTATTTTATCATTACGATATTATAAGTAACACCAAAAAAAGAGAATTTTTTAATAGAAAACCTTCGAGTATGTGAGACAAGCAGACGAAGAAAAATAAAAATTAAAGCAAAGATGTTATAAAATATGAAATGTTTGCTTATTTAAGTTGCATGTAGAGTTTAAAGGAAAAATATTTAAGACTTGTAGCTAATTGAGGCATAGGGATGGATGCATTTGTCTTCATTAGCGTGGTGCAAGGATCTTGCTTTGCAACCACGATGTTATGAGTAATACCAAGAGAGAGGAATTTGCTCAAGTGGCCTTTTGACGAGGTGTGGGGCAAGCAAACCAAAGGAGCGATGAAATTAAAGCAAAGATGTTAGAATATTTTCTCCTTTATGTTGCATATAGAGTTTAAAGGGAAATATATTATGATGCATACAAAGCATGTAAATTTGCATGGCAAGCTCTGATAAGTGTTTATTACTCATGTTATTATTGATGATTATATATATAAGTAACTTTCGTATAAAGGTGGTAGCCATGCTATTTTTTGTGAAAGACGTGGCTAGAACCAACTCTAGTTCTCAAAAATTTTAGCATTGTTCATCTTTTATTAAAAATTTTCAATCTTCATTTTATTTTTGGTAGTTTCAGAATAATTAAGTAACGTCCTAAAGAAGGTAAGCTCCTCCAAGTCACCAAAGACACATGAGCTAGGATAAGGAAAAATTATAGTTTTTATTTCAAGCTTTAAAGATATCCAATCTGTAAGCCAATAGAATTATGTTGTTTTATTATTCGATATCCCGATATACTCAAGTATATCCATGTCAAATATCAAATTTTTTATTTACTTTCATGTCATTAGCTTTTCCATAAATGAGCATTACAAAAAAAATGGATTAATATAAAAAAATGTTGCTAATCTTATATCGTTTGATGAATAAATTGTGATATAATATATAGAGTAAGATATGGATAAGATATTTCTACACGTTAATAGGTTATCAAATCTCTACCAAAATGATTTATTGGGTCATCAGTCATTGTTTATGGATTAGTTGGAAAGATAGCAAAAGGGTAGAGTTAAAGGGTTTGCATGATCTTTTTCCTGTTTTTAAAATAGAATTTAATTTAAATATAGTGACAGTGTAAAATAGTTTTACACTATCAACTAATAGAAATAGTAAAAAATACCAACTCATACAAATAACTACCCATTATAATGAAGGACCTACCATAATTTTTCACCTTCCTCTATTTCTATTGGTTGACAGTGTAAAACTATTTTACACTGTCAATACATACTAATTAAACTCTTTAAAATATATAAAAATAATATTTATCTGATTATATTTTTATTAATGTTTAGCTATTCTAAAATTTAACAAAAATAATTAAATAACGGCTAATTATAATTCAACTGCTAAATTAATAAAAAAAATATTTTATAGAGGGTATTAAGTGATATCACTGTATTAAATTTTTTGATCGATCCGTCTGCCCTCCACCATCAACAGGCACGTACATATGTTGGCGTACGTTAATCCTGCTTTCTTTCTTTGGTTTATTTGTTTGTTTCTTGTTTGTACTTTCTTCGGGGTGCTTTTTCTTTTTGGGTTCTGTTCATTCGGCGTATATTATTGAATGAATTAACTTTACCATTGAGGAAGGACATTCTCTTGTAGTTTCTATTCGTTTTGGTTTATCTGCGAAGGTCTAGATTTGATGCTCTTCTTAATTGATACTTCCAGTTCATATAAGGGTGCGAAAATTCCTACGAAAATATGGAAACACTTGATGGCATGTTTGTTTCAATTCAACCCGTGACCTGAAAGGTGAAACACGTTTCGGACTCCATAAAGGTTGGCGTACTTTTTTACTAATTGAGAAACTGCAACCACATCTCAGTCGTCCCTTTGGACAGTCTTGTAAGACTCAGTAACTATTTGGGCCGGATCACGTGTCGAATTGAACAAATATAGGACAATACTCGAACTCGTTTCGTTCAGCTCCAGTGGTGTCTTTTTCTTAGAAGTTCGAACCAATACAATTCTTGTACGAACTGAAATCAATTCATGTTCTTCGTGGCTCTTCATTGGTGCAAAGGGTTTGATAAATGTACCCTCTTGGTTTTAACTTCTAGTTAAGTTTTGACCCTAGCCGGCTGCATTGTGATGATATTTGGCCAGTGGTTTACTTCATGCTTGGTTGTTGCCCCTATAAAACTAGTAGGACTAGGTTGAACACCGATCTTGTTGTGCTAAGAGACTCTTTGTTTTTTGGTTTTGTTTTTTCTTTTTACCCCTTGTGCTAAGAGATTCTAGTGATCTGGCTGTGGAGTTGAAGCACTTGCGCGAGATGAAGAGCCAAAGAGGGTTGTACTTTGATGGCAGTCACAAATATATCTGTTTATGACAGTGTACGTAGGAGGTGAAGGGTGCTGAGCCTCTATGCCATTTTGTCGTGGTCTTCTTTTGGCACTGCAATGTGGTTTCCATTTTCTACGACCTAATTGTGAAGGCGCCTTCTCTGATGCAGACTGAAAAAAAAATCTCCGCATGAAAGATGTGTGGTGGATCAAATGAATGCATGACATATAGAATTGTTTGAGTGAGGTGGAGGCTGTGTTTTGGACTGTAGTGAACTGAGATGTAGACTGAAAAATTCTAAGATGGAATTTACTAATTTAGGGATCAAGGTGGTCATTTAATCACAGCCTTTGATTTTTTTTTTTTAAATACCCACCAGTGGTGGCGTGCGCATCAACAGTAGCGCCCCGCCCTAGCTCCTTCTTCGGCAATGATGAAGGGTGAATTTGGGTTGCTTTTTTTTTTTTTTTCGTAAAGATGATAAAATCTTTTTTTTTTCTTCAAATCCAGAACAATCACAGCACATTAAACCAAATCAAAAATCATAAATCTACCTGAATTAGAATAAAAAAAAAAAAAGAAAATTGGATCTTAGGGATGAATAACAAACAAAATTACAGCAAAATCAAATCTTTAAATATATTTAAATCAGATTACATTACAAATTAGGTAAAATCAAAATAAAGCAAATTAGCCAACCAAAAATCAAAAGAGACCTACGAACTATACTCTAGCCAAACTAATCCCTAAACCAAAAATCCAACAAAAAAAATATACAATATAGAAACAAAAGCTCCCAAGAATCAGTGAGAAGAACCAACCATCGCAAAATAAATAAAGAAAAAAACTTAGATCAAGTTCTTTGTATCCATTCCATCAAATTTTCAAATCAGATAATGATAAGTCCACATTTTTCTTGAGAAAAAGGTATACTTTTAAGTTTTAAATTGCTCATTCCAAGAAAAATATCCACATAGTAATATTTGATTTGAGAATTAATTGAAATGAATATAAGGATCTCGATAGAAGTCTTGTTCATAAATTAAATGGAAGAGGAGAAAAGATGGCTTAGCCCTAACAATAATTGCACCTCCGCTCATCAGCCACCATTACGAAGCACTCATTGTGCCCTTGAACACATCGCACAAACCACCATGAACCACAAAGCCTCCATCACTGGAGATCCGATAGCCCACTACCACAAACCATTGTTGCACGCTAGCCCGCCTCAATAACCGCATAGCACTACGCCATCGCTAATGAACCTCCGTGTCCATCGTGACCCAACCACGTCCCAATGTTGTTTTCGTTCTTTGTCGCTTCATGGTTGAGCGAATTTGGGTGGGTGTCACCGTCATGTCTCAATCACTGCCAGTAGAACACAGATCTGAGTTTGAAGGAGGATAGTAGCAAAGAAGGATGGGATGGCTAAATGGTAGGTGGTCACTAGGTTTGGTGTTAATAAATTGGGTGGAACTGGAAAGGCTGGTGCACTATCTCTGATGAAAGAAGGTGTGCAGGAGAAGAGGGAAAAAAAGTTATAAGGACCATAATGGTCCTTAAAGTGTTAATACCATTTTAAAATTTTTCTTATCCCTAAACTAAAACACATGTAGTCCACCTATTGATCCACCACAAACCTTCATGTGTAGTTTTTTTTTTTTTTTTTAAATATGCATCAGAAAAGGCACCAATTGTGAAAATTGATGATATGAAATAGTATAATTAATCTTTAGGGATTACTTCAGCAAATATCCATATATTAGTCAAGAAATGTTATTTGTAGTTAAAAGTTAGACATGCGATAGATACATTAGGATAGAAACAAGTACAAAAATAGTGGGGTTTGGGTCACTATTTTTATATTTATTTCTCTCCTAGTATATCTATCATGCATCTAACTTTTAAGTACAAAAACACTTCTCATAACTTATCTCAAACACAGTAGTATAAGGATACAATAGCAACAAACAATTTCCTCATGTCACTTTCATCTTTCTTTGGTGCTTTGGTGCCATTAGTTTAGGACCATTAGAATTGAATTCAATTTATATTGTGGATGCCTCTAGTGACAAATTTACAATGAGTTAACTAGTTTCTGCTACTTACACCAAAAAAAAAAGAACTATATTTTTATATACAATGGGAGATAAAGGGATTTGCTAATTAGGAATGGTTCTGTAGCTCTAGAAAGTGTTGATGTTTATTTGCAATCCAGAGAACTGAGGTGGTGATTGAAGTATTGCAATTTTTCTAACTAAGCCATAGTTTGGTAGTACTATTTAAGAGGTAGTCATGCTTATGAAAATATAAGCCGATTTATTTTTTTTTTTTTGGTGAACCAAAAGTTAAAATATTTTTTATTTTGGTTTTTAAAAGTCAGGGGCACTTTTAAGATAGAGCTATTGAGTGGTGCAGCAAGTTTATATTCTCTAAAATTTAAAAAATTAATATAATGTTACTTTTTTTAATTACAGTCAAAATAGAAATTATTTTTTTTAATCTTTATATCAATTATAATCATTTTAACTTTTAAGAATAATTTTATTAAATACTACTTTATGATTTCTGCTAAGAGTAACTTTTATATTATTCTACTAAAAGTACAAATATGATATCTTAAGAGCAATGTTTAAAAAGTTTAGAGAGTTGGACAACTCTAAAAAATTATAAACATACCAAACCAAGCTTAAGTCAACATCATTGTAGGTGGAGTAGCCGCAAGCAATGGAGTAAAACACCGGGAGTTGCAAGCTTTGCTTTTTTACATTTATGATATTAGGTCACGATGACTTAGTTCTGCTTTGTTATGTTATACTTTGCTTTGCTACTGTCATGTTTTGTACTCCTGCTCCTCTTTTCCAGAGAGTTTCGGGGTTTGGTTATCTATCGAAAATAAAATACAATGGGAGATAACTTTATTGTGTGTGGGCGAATTATAAATACAATGATTGCCGAAGTATTATCTTATTGTCATATGTAACGTTTCTCTCGTAAACTGTATATAATACTAAGCTAGCTAGACCTTAATGACAATGTATACACTGGACTGGAGTGTCGGTCATTTTGCATCTTCCTCATCAAATGTGTTGTTCTTCGAAGTGAGCATATAAATTGATTCTTATCCATATCTCAATATGGCGTGGAGCCGCCTGGCTAAAATTCATCGCAGACTTGAGAAACAGATCATGGAATCCATCGACTTCTTGTTTCGGTTAAATCAAAGGCAAAGTGATACTGCGACGGGGTATATGTATATCTTTAACTCTTCCCATTTGGCCAACAGATTAGGAAGAGGAGTGTTAGTTGTACCTAAAAGATTAGACTCATTAGTGACACACACTCATAAGCACTTATTCGCTCGATGTCTTTTACAACTTCTCTTCCCTCAATATATCATGATTCTTTATGTTATTTCGCTGTCTGTTTGGAGTGAGTTGATTTTTTAGGTACAAATATCTTTTAGGAAACCTATAACAAGGCAAGGTAAATATTCATAGTAGAAATGCTATTTGTACATTGTGTATAGGCATAATCATTTATATTTATGAATCATAATTTAAATAAGTGTAAATTTTTGTTATGTAAATATTAAATATAGTGTTAACAAAAAATGATCTATATTGTATTGATTTAACATATATATAATTGAAATTCATATTTATTTGAAATGCGATCTTCATATGTTGATGACTATATCTAAATACCACGTACTAATAATATTTCCATATTCAAATTACTCTTTCAATATACACATGACATCAAATTACTCTTTTAAAAGTTTTAGATATTGACTCGATCTCTTGATGTTTAAAATAAATATCAATTTAGTTCTTTAATGTGTATTTAGACATCTATTTTAGTCTTCAAATTAATAATTATTTTATACTATACAAGATCAAATTGATATAAATAATTTTTAAAGGGCTATAATTTGATGTTCCGCATATTTTTAAATTACGATAAAAAAAACAGTACAAAAATAACATTTTATGATAATTTCTTCCTTATCTTTTCATTTTTTGAAAAAAATCCAACATGCAGTACTATATTTCTTAGATCTGCTTAATCTGTATTTTTTCCCTATTGTATATCTGCTTAATATGTTAGAAACAGGCACATCAATAGTAGAAAAGAGGGTAACATGAAAACAAAATCTAACTTATTTTATACCACAAAAAACTTTACTTATTTCAAATAAAACTTATTATCTCGAGCATTAAACATGCCATTACACCAAAAATACCTAGTTTAATTTGTTTTCTTTTTTTTTTTCTTTTTGACGGGTAGTATAATTTGTTTTCAAGACTAAACTTTAGTAAAATTAGGATTTACTAGGTGATTGGTTTTATATAGTAAGGTTTGTTAACAAAAAAAATGTTTGAGGCATTTTCCAAAACAAATAGAACCTTTTTTTATAATGTACTTCAGGTTTTATCTTTTGTTTAGATTGGATATAAAATTAAATTAGATTAATTTGAGCATAATCGATGCAGTTATATAACATAAAGCCAATTTAATTATGTGCCGAGCGAAAGTTTTATTCAGTAAATGATTTAATATTTTCATCCCGAAAGAAAGAAAATATATTTAGCATCGTTTCAAGTTAATTTTATGTCAAAAGTTAAAATATAAAAAGCCAGTCCTTCGACGTGAACAAAATTGACACGTATCCTGAAGGGGAACTTGATAGATATGACTTTCTAAGTCACTTGCATTGGATTAGCAATGAGAGGTTTGCGTAATTAGTATGAAGTGTTGGGTTTAAATTTTATTGTTGTCAATGTAAAATAAAAATATAGAAAAAAATTTTTGATAGAAAAAAAAGAGACCCATTTACGAGAACTCCAAAATTGTCCACAGTTGGGGTTTGTGCCTTTTCAGTTTTTCTGGAATGTAGAATTAATTTCATATTCTTATCAGAAATGTTGATAGCTTTTGAGATTAAGGTACTTCTGCCTCCGGCCATTATCACAACTAAAAGGTTTTTTTAAAAATTATTTCTGAGTTATTTTAATATTTTAATTTTTTTAAAAAATTAAATGCATATATTTCAATTCTTAAAAGATTATATTAAAAATATTAGTCCCTTAGCAAAAAAAAAAAAATCATAAAAACATATTTTTTTTAAAACTTTTAGGTAGAAATTGAGATGAATAACTTTTAAAAATATAATTTTTGGATTAAAATATTATTTTTTTGTCAAAAAAAATTAAAATAAATGCACCCTAATATATTAAAAGCCAATTTTTAGGGATAATATGTTAAAAATCGATGCTTTAGGGAATAATGTGTGTAAGATTTTCATGTTATAGGGACTACAGTATTTGACGTGATATCTTTTAAAGATTAAAATGTTAAAATGAAAATCTTTGAAAAATTAAGTGTAGATTTATTCGGATTTTCTTTTCAAGAATTGAACCTATTTCTTCTCTGAGAGTACAACTCCTTTATTACTACATTTAACCCTTGGTAGTTTAATATGTTGATAGTTGTTTATAAAAAAGAATGATATTTCTTATTACTTTTTACTATTAAATATAATACTTTTATCATATAAATATATAGGAATTTTTAATTAATATCCTACGTTCATTGGTTAAAAAATTAAAAATAAAATATTTTTTATTAAAATATAAGGGACATTAATTAGAAAAATTCATATACATACTATTTTTCACCTCGATACACTGTGTATCTTGATGTGCCCTCACCCTTATATTTATATATTATATTTATACTAATTAATATAAAAAAATTTTTAATTTTGATATATTATCAATATAAAAAATTTTATATAAATATTTATTTATATATTATTATATTAATAAAAATATTTAATTTAATTATTTGTTATTTTAAAAATCTTATAAATAAAAATATAAGGTTAAATGAAACTCTTCCACAATAATTATTGCTTGTAAGGACAGACGCTTAGTTCCAAGAAATATGACAGAAACCTGATGGTTATAATTTTTCCCTTCTAATGAATAATGAAGTTTGCGGTTTTTGGACCATAAATTTCACTGCTTGAGCTACTCTTCTATAGAAATTCTAAACATTTTATTGTAATTAAATTGTTTTTGTCCATTACCTTCTTAATCAAAGGTTGAGGACTTTGTAACTTCAGTCTTTTTATATTATTTTATTTTTTTTGGTTAATCTAACACACGTATTGCCTCGCGCTGTGATTTTGGAATTCAAATAAATTTTTACAATTGAGAAATATTTTTTGTACCACTGGGGTAGGTAGAGACCTTGGACACCCAGAGATAGAAAAGAGAAAAAAAAATTGTAAAAGAAAATGAAAAGAGTGAAATGATTGATGGAGAGAGAAAAAGCTGAGAGAGGGTATTGGGGTGTTGGAGAAAAAGGTATGTACAAATAACATACCTCTTTACAATTTAATGATTCAATAACAATTAACATTAAATCCACCACAATAAGTTGAAAATTTTCACAATTTCGAAGTGCATTGCATGACTTGCCTATCCAATTTTGAGTAAATATCATGTGGGGGAATACGAGTAGCTCATCCATTAGTTTCCACTGCTATCCCCAAATTCGGGTTGCAAGAGTAAAGGATGCGGCATATATTATTTTTTTTATCATTAATTAAGGTTGAGATGTTAAAGTATAAACAGAAATATATAGCACTTTAGCGATAAGCATTATAAAATTGCCTGTGAAGAGATGAGATTTTAGTCAAGAGTAATGTTACTTGTATTGAATTGGGTTTGGCTAGGGTTTTCTACTATACTTAATCACTATAGCCACCTTTGCCTAGTGTGATTCCCCCGGTCCAAAGCAACATCGTCTCTTTTCAGTAAAGCCATCACCCATTCTTTTCCAACCAAATTTAGCCTCACTCCATCGCCCACATTGCTTCAACGATCTGTCTTTCCAACGCTCCATTGCTCCCATCGTTTTGGCCACATGGTTGATGGGGACAAAGAATAAGATTTGTAGAGTGGAGACTGTGTCAAACCATTTGGGTGATCTCAATACCAATGAGCAATTTTCGTTAGAGGAAGCAGATTTGACGAATTGTTCCAATATCCTTCATTAATAAACCCCCAATTCATAATATATTTATAATTGTTCTTTCTGGGGTTTGAGGGAAACCACAAGGTTTTTGTCGTAGATAACGGCCAACATGGGGTTTGTTTAGTATAATTTTTGAAAGGAGGTATGTTAAAAGAAGATTTTTTAGAGGAATTATTTTTAAAAGAATAATTTTTTTATTTGAATATATTAAAAGTAAATTTAAGAGAATGAGTTTTGTTTAAATAAAATAAAATAAAATTATTTTTGTTTATTGATGTGAGAGTAATATAAGATTCTTTTTTAAAAGACTTTTTTTTTAGAATGAAAAATAATCTCAAGGATACTTCTCCCAAAAGGTCTTTTGGAATTTTAAAAGACCTTATAAAAAAAGGCCTTTATATATAAATACATTAATTACTATATATTTTTATTTGCATTCCAATAAAAAGCCTTCTAATTCTCCTAAAAGTATAATCAAACGGGCACATAATATACCACTTCTACTTAGCAATCCTTTCAATCATAGGAGTTAGGATATGGACCAATCTACCAAGCCCATACCCCAACTCAGCTAACTAGAGTTGGACAATATAAAATGGACAACCACACTTGGCAATGTAACTTCAATGATCATAGTGTGACTCTATCTCTTCCTTCCATTTCTTACTCCTAAGGAAGACACTGGACTGCATGACACACATTCTTTATCCTCTTTTTAGCAACTAGAAAGTGCTCATCTAAACACTGTCACTTTCAACCTCAGGGAAAAAGATAAGCATTTTTATAAGGACCCATTTTAGACTTACTGATGTTTTCCATTTCTACTGTTTGTTGAGCACCTAATGTGCCTTTGGAGAATCTTCACTTTGTCCCTTTTTTATTCATAAGTGGACATCAAATGTGAATATTAGAGAGAGAGAAAAAGAGACACAAAATATTTTGTGGTGGTGAGTAGAATCAAGATTTTGTATTTGTCTCTCTTCATAGTATTTGCCCTTGATGTCTAGTATTAATATCCATTTTTTGATATATAAATAAGAATAGTCTTTAGTCAAATCAGAGATACATAGCTGAATTATAATTCAAAATAAGGTGACAGATAAAATGTGATTCCTCCATTCATTGGATATTAAAGGAAGCGAAAGTAATTTTTCTGTTGAAACTTTTCATTGTCTTCTATGAATATAACTTCATACATCAAATTATAATGATAATTTATAATTTTTTATCATTAACTTATAATCTTTTTTCAATTTTTTTACTCCACCTGCTTGATATGATTCCTACCACAATGCCTTTTTCAATTATAAAATCCGAGTTAGTCCGAAAGCTTGAACTCCAATATGGCAGAATTATACCATTATGTATGCGATACACTTCTTTAACAGTGATTGCGTACACAAGTTTTCTTTTTTCATGTTCATCACTTGGATTAAGAGAGAAAACTGCATGCCAGATCTCATTATTACAATTCTGAGGGATCAGTGCCCCTACGATATCAATGTCAAATTGTCAAGCTGAATTCTGTCGGAAGACTTGAATACTGAAAACATGATTATAATTGTAGAGATGTAGACACCATTGTTGAAATTTAACTCTCAATAATCACAAACAAACAAGTTAATATCATTCCTGATGGTTTTAACCCATCAAGTTAACTAAAAGCAGAAGTCATATAGATGATCAAGCCTCGTATGACTGAAATAGCCTGAAAGGATTGGCATTTGAGTACAAATTACTCGTAAAGTTAAACATAATATTTATGTTTGAAAGGTATAGTTTGAGCCATATATGAAGAGAGAAAAATAGGACACTACACAACCAAAAGAAAACAACCGAACCAAACCCTAAATTGATTAGATGAAACGACATGGCGTGCCACGCTTCTCATTTCTTTATACTAAAGATATCACCTTAACAATACCCATAAGGTAATCACAATATACATACATGAAAACACAGTAGTACACAGCATCTGATGGGAAAGTAGTAAAACACAGCATACATAGTCAAAAAAGAAATGATTCCCTTTCTGCAAGTTATTTCAGCCACATGTGAGGAGGAGGACCTTCTAGCATTCTCAAGCTCAAACCCTTCGATCGTGCTTAATTCAAAGGAAAATAGTAATTAATTAATGGCTTTCTTTTATTCAATACTTTGGATTGCACCAATCATCTAACGCCTCCTCGCGGCAGTTTCCCTCTGAGCATTGAAGTAGACAGCAGCAACAGGGAGGCCAAGGTCATTCTCTGCTGCGAAATTACGGGTGTTGAAGTGATCCCTCGAGCAAGGTGCGGTAACACACTGCCTTCGTTTTTGCTTGAACAGGACAAACACAAACCTGTGGATCCCAATATTAGGCTTTGGGTTCTCGTAGCTCACCAGCTCGTTCCCTAAACACACACACACACACACACACACACACATATGTATATAGTTATATTCACAAAAACATTAAAGAAAAAGGATATTTGTCAGTCTCTCAGTAAGTCTCTATGTACCCATCATATAGGTACATTTTTCCAGTAGATATATCAATCAATAAATGAAACCTACCAAATGTGGCATCTGTTGTGCCTGGAATGTCTGTCACTATCCTGCAGAAAGACAAAAATTGAACAAAATTTGACTGTTAGAAAACACCTGTGAAATGCATGGCAATTGTTTACCTTATACTGATTGTGTACATGTTTATACTGTTCTAGACTTCGAGCCCTTTTTCCCTCTGATATATTGTTTTTGTTTCTCAGGTCATGGTAGAACATCCAGATTTTACAGGATAAAGAGGTATATATCTCCTTTATGTGATAAAAGGTGTCAATTACCTCTGAAGTTTAATGTGACAAAAAGGATTGTATATCTCGCAAAACTTGCAAGGCATATCTGTACCCGCACACACTCGCATTTTTTTTATGTTCTAATGCTTATATGTGTGTGTTTGTTGTGTCATTTCATGGGTATATATGTAATGAATGGCTGTCTGCAGGTGCTACAGCAGCAACAGCAGTTATCAACCTAAGTTTAATCAAGTAAAATAGCTGGTTCCTTTATCTCATCTATTAAATACCAGTGCAAGTGCTCTCTAAGATAAGGATCACTAGGGCCAGGAACATCCGGGTCTGTCATAAGCTGCAACCAAAAAGAGAGACATTTACCTTAGTGATTGAGGTTTTATAAAGAGTATTCTAATAATTAATAATAGAGGTATACAGTGTGCGACTAAGACAACAAAGAAAACAACAGGCAAACTGCCCAAGTTTTTCTCTTTTCACCTTTGAAGAAAAAGGAATGAGAAGAGAGAAGGAAAATGAGATTTAAGGGGCCTTTTAAATATATACCAGTGTAAAGAAGGACCTCAAATCACCTCCATCGATCTCAACCCTGGGCTTGGTGGTGACAGTGGAGGGGAATAACTCATGCCCATTGAACACTTGCCTGTTGTTGTAACTGACAGTCATTTTTATGGTTGTGGTAAAAGAATCAAGAACATCTCCTACGACTCTCCCAACAATTAGAGTTTCTGTCGACGTACTTGCCATTGTAAGAGGAACAAGAGGAAGAAGTAAGAAAGGCTGAGTAGAACTGAAGAATACAAATACAACTCAATGCTAACTCCTTGCTGGGAAAGGCAGTATGTGAGCTCCATATTTATAACGTGGTAAAAGTATCTTTCAAGCTATAGTCTTTCTTTTTCTTTTCTTTTGTTTTTTTTTCCCTTTCAAATATATGTTGCAAGATATAATTTATAGTTCTAGAGGAAAGATGAGTTCTAGGGGGTGAGAAAAGACCTATAAATCAGGTGCTCCCCCACCACTCCTAATATATTGTCTCTTTGGCTCTTTGCAACAAGTTGCTCTGGCATGTTTCAGCTGAAATCATTCTAGTCACGGTATATGTGACAAATCCTTTTGCTTTTTCTCTCCATTAGTATTATTTGAACACAGTTTTTCTTGACACCCATATACAGAATTATATATAAATAAGTAAAGATTTTAGTTATGTCACCCGTAAATTACTTATAAAAAATAATAGAAATATTTATATATTAATAATTAAATATCTTAGTTATAATTATTTTACTAATTGAGGTTTGATTTGTCAGTAAGAAATTAGTTTACTACAATATGATAGACCATAATTCAAATTTTAATAAAAGAGTCACTCATATTTAAGTATCTGATAATATATAAATAAGATTACATCTAATAAAAAAAATACTTGTTGGAGGCCAAAAATGATTTTTCAATTATTTTACTAATAAAGTTGATAAAAAATTTATTTAATATTATTACTTCACTATATCTACAACATTGATTAGAAATATAATTAAAATTCATATTATTTATATATTAATCTCATAAGCATGAAGTGATGTTTACAAATTAAAATATGTTAAAAAAATCTCTTTCTTAAATTTAAATCCTTTACATGCCATCCCTTATAAAATACGAAAGTGGATGATTATTTTTCTTCGAATCAATATATTATATTACATATAAATCTTATTAAATAATTCAAAAGTAAATAATCCCTATTTTATCAGTTTGCAAGAGATCTCACTTTAGAGATCTAAATCACTCTTTCTTCACTCATGTCCCTGCTCGGACACACACTATGGGACCCTTGGAATCGGTTCTTAATTGGCTGTACACCTGACCAAAGAATTTCTCGCCCAATGAAAGCCATTTTTCTTCCCAGTTCAGGTCAGAAAAAGCATCATGTGTGATACTGCAAGTGGGTCCTCCTTTTGCAAGTTGTCAAGCCCTCAGGCACTTAATTAAACTAAAAGCTTAAAAGGCAAAAATTCTAGGAATGCTTTGCTTCTTGAACATCCACGTTTGTCATTCCCTTTAGCATATAGGGCAATAGTACCATGGACGTGGAGAAATTTTTGTTGAATGCCTTGCATAGAGAACCTTCCTTAATTACATGCGCACAAAATGCATATTTCTGTTTCTGGGTGTGTGATTCTCCTTTCTTTCCCCCATAGTCTTTATTTTAATTTTGTTGGAAAATTCTTGAAGAACAAACGCATAATTAAAGGAGCTAGCTCCGGCATAAATGCTCAAGGCTGTATGCTAAACATGCCTAGAAATATAAGTGTGAGTGCCCAAGGTCATTTCAGAATAAAACTCTCTCAGATTCATAACAAATTCTAATATTGGTAAAAGGGGAAGATGGTGGAGCTTCTTTAACTAGAAGCCATTCTGCTCTTCTCACTTCCCAACATGAAATTTTATGTTCTTCTCATTCTATTCGTATCTTTTGTTGAGAAAATTAAGGGCTTGATGTGTGTTCACATCGAATTCTGTCCTTAAAGGATAACAAATTCTTGTTCCATAAAAATGAGAAAAAAAGAAAAAACCTAAGCTCTAGTGGTTGAGTTATGAGTCATTCCTTGCACCGAAAAATTAAGCATTCATTGATTGTTATTCTATTTATTATTTGTTTATTATGATTCGCAAAATGGAATGGTCCTTTCATTGCATAAACAAATCACGGGTACCATTTCACTATCGAAACATAACACTAATTAAATTATCTCATGTGCTATGTGGAGACATGATTCTAAAATTTGTTGGTCTGGAACCGTCAATTGCCTATTTTGGTATACTTGATTGACATTTGCTTTTCCAAATTGGGATAATCGAAACTTTTCCTGCCCCTAAAGTTTCTATATCCTTTTATCGAAAATGCTAAGCTGTCCACGTTTATCTTTCAGTTCCTGTTTTTTTCGTTTAACTAAAGCAAAAATTATTGATGACAATTAAGCAGGGAATATCTTTAGTTATTTTGGTATATATATATATATATATATATATAGGGCGCGTATCGTATGAGATGGGTGATTTATTATGAAAGTGTGAGGAGCTAATTTAGGCCGTATAATCATATATAGATGGTCAAGATTTAAAGTTATTTAATGGACACATGATTACTTAAAAAAGTCACGTGACTTTATGTTTTAATTTTGATCATTTACATAAGATCCAATGGTCAATATTTACTTCTCTTACTCTCATAATAAACCATTCATTTCATATGATACGCACCCTATATATATATATATATATATATATATATATAACCTTGTTTTTTGGGTTCCTATGTCTGAATTAATTCGTGTTTTATCGTCACAAATTATGCCAAAAGACTTGTCCTTAGAAAAGGGGCAGCCATGCATAACCACTTGATTGCATGATCAAGTCACAGTGAAGAGTTTATGAATTATCCATCACCTTATATTTATTGAATTGAGCTATTCTGGTTTACAAAGTTTTGCCATTTTTGTTAATGAAAACTCTGCACGAGGAAGTCTTAGAAGGATAAATACGTTTCTGTTTTATATACTGAAGTGGATTTAGTACGGTAATTTAAGCATAAAAATAATGTTATTACCACATAAAATATAGCAGTTTGTTAATATTTTTAATAGATTAATCATGAAAATAGTTCATTGTTGCCTGAAAAATAAAAAGGATGCAAGTGTAATGTATAAAATTATAATAAACTAATGCTATGTAGGTTATTAAAAAAACCTCATAAAATAGTATAATTTACTTTATAAGCAAAAAAAAAAAAAATAGTTGCACACATTAACATATTGTAATTTTACCTATATTTTAAGGTGTAAGTTGAATTTCAAATGAAAGTTTAAATGATATTAAAGAAAATTAGAGCATATGTTTTAGCATGAGAACAATTATTAATAAATACTATGACATCATTTTTATAAATTTTTAACATTAAGATTTATTTAATAATATGGATTTTAAATGATCTATGTTTCTCCTTTAATTTTATAAAAGTTGAAAACAGAGACTTCTATGTATACACGACAAGAGACGAAAGTACTTAACATATTTTCACTAACTTGCAATGAATTTTTAACAATTATTTTTAATAATTGTTATTAAATTAATTAATTATATCTACCCATATTTTACATATAGATCTCAATTTCTGTTAATTGTTTCAAAGATATTTTGAACAACATCATTTAGAGAAGTAAGAGCTTTTCGAAAATAAATATATGTTACTACTCCATTTTAAATCATATCTCGGTTTTAAAAAATTATTTTGATTAGGTTTATTTAGCATTTTAAAAAATTAATGAATTACTAATTATTTTTTATTTTATTATTAGAATGGTAATATTATAAGTATTAATTTAAAATAATTTAGTTATATCTAATTACAATATCTACAATTGAAACTATTTAATGATTTTGTTAAAAATTACTCCATCTGTCTCACAATATCTATTATTTTAGGATCTACACACAGATTAAGAAAGTTAATAAATTACGCTGATAATAATAAAAGATAAATTAATTTTATAAAATTATTCTTATATCAAAGTTGTAATTATTTATGTTTTGTAGTTTACTTCATTAATAACCATAATCAATTAAAAAAATAAAATTAGAAACAAATAATTAATATTTATTAATTTTACCAATAAGAATTAGATGGAGTGGTAAATGAGCTATACTTCTAAATAAATAACATGGGTTCAAATTTGGAGAAGATAATTGTTAGGAGGGTTGTTAGTTGTAACATTGTTCAAAGGTAAAAATGCCTTACAGACAAAATAATAATAATAATAATAACTTATTAATTTTTTACATGAACCGATAATTTGAAACAAGCTCTTATTTATTTATTTATTTATCTTGACATGTGAAACAAACTCTTAGCTATTATGAAATGAGAGAGTACTGTATAATTACCTTTTTTCGATAGATAAGAAGGAAAACAAATGTATGAGACATTCGTTGACATCGAGTTATGTGCTACTTGTCGCAATATTATAGGGGATCATGTGCCTTGTTAATGCCCTCTGCTAATAAGGATGCAACACGAATTGATTTTGCAATTATTATCCTGACTTCTGAATCTGGTATGTTTTCGTTATACGGCGATGGAGTTGGTGGCAGGCAATGCAATCATACGCGTCACAATCAAGTCATTCAACAGCGGCTCCTCTTTGATTGTCTCCATTGGAAACCTAAATGATTAGAATTTGGAGCACTTCACATCGGAAATGGATGCCGTATGCTTCAACTCTTCGAATTTTGTTGCATTGTCGTTGTCAGGTTTATAATTTTTGCCAGTGCCTACTCTGTTATTATGTTTTAAACCGTGAAAACCAATAGCTGTGTAGTGTTTTGGATACGAAAGAAGGATTTTAGTAGCTTCAGTAAGCAGAAATTTAGTCTGCTAGCTGCTTACTCCACAGGTGTTTGAAAGAAGAGACAGCCAATTTATCAATAAAGAAGTTTGATACATAACTTGAAATGTCTTGGATGTTCAATAAGAAGCTACTTATTAGAATTGATCATATGGATAAAAAAGGAGGGGGGGGGGGGGAATGAAGTTATGCTATACATAGAAGATCTGGCACTTTCCTTTGCCATTTTCATTTGGCATATCTGTTGTTTGTTGTATTCCGTTTCTCATGTCTGTATGCATTATATCAGGGTTTTGAATTTTTTATGCGAGCTCCTCACCTTTGTATATGGGTACCTAAATTACATTGCATTTATGAGGTTGGGCAATATTGCACATAATATGTTCATTTGCAAAATCATATACTAGCCTCACGAGATTTTGGTGATATTACACCTAAAATTGTTATATTTTGATGGAAGATGACATCAAGCACCCTTGTGAACATGATATTGAGTACTTTTGTAAGGGTGTTAATTCGTGTAGACATACTAAATAAAGGGATAAATCACCTAATATTAGGAGAGCTCAATATAATTTATCTTTTACATATTTTTTTTACATTAATCCTTCAGGAAGAAACTTGACTTCTGTTCCGTATCTGTTGCAGAATAGGTAGTTGTTTTTTTTTTTTTTTTTTGTTATTTTCATGCTTGAAACATGGACTGGAATAAATTACTTATCTTTTGAATGATATTTTTCCGATATTTAGTTTTAGCATCACAATAATCTTTCTGGAAAGCTTCAGACAGCTCCAGCTGTCTTTTTTGTGGGTTTCTATAATGGCTATTCAACCTCCTTTGATATCCTTTATATCAAATGAGATGGAGTAATGCGTTTGGTACATCTATATATGTCTACGGTTTTTGTTAAGAGACAAAAATCATTCTTGACCTGCAGCTGACATTTTATGTTTGCAGGAGATCAGTTGAAGCTTAATGGTTTTGATTCTTTCAGGCATCATGTTGTAGTTAATTATCTATTTTACCTTGTCATTTTTTTTGTTACAAGAGCATTCTTTGATATCGTTGGAGTTTGATCTAAGACTAGTTAAATGGGAGTTTTACAAGAAAGTTGCTGAAGACTTGACGTCTACACTATTTCTTTTTGACTGAGTTGTTTTGGAGGAGGCAATTATATTCCTAATCAAATCCAATAGAACACTAAACGAGTCTGCTAGCCTTGGATATAAAACAGCAAGCTGATCAATAAGCACTCGGGACCAAATTCTACATAGCGTGTTCTTTAATTTGGAGCTGTCGCCTTAAGTGCAAACTTTATATATGATTTATTCAGCTTATTAGGTCATTAGCACCAACGTAACTGTACGAAGTCACTGTGTGGAAAACATTACCAGGGAGCTTAACCATGCATAGCAAACGCATTTGTTGCTCTAACCGATAAATGCTGCATCTAAAAATCTGCAGCTGTTGAAATCATTGCATGAACAATTATCACTGCTTGTTATTCTTAAATTTCTAATTTCTCTGAAATCATAGCCAATCCTGTTATTTAGACAAAACTTCCCTAAACAATTTAAGTCCTAAGTTTGGCAGTTAATTAGTAAGTATAGCAATGTTTCCGTTTAATTTGTTACAAATGGTTAAAGACGTCTCGTCAACTTAATTGATAGGAGTATTTTAAATGCCCCATAATGTCTATTGTTAGTATTTATCAGGGCTAAATGCAAAGTTTCTGAGATAGGTTTTTAAAATTTAGTCGATCAATTTGGCAGTGTAATTGTCTGTTCTGACTTCTAATCTCCTTTTGATTAAAAATCAACTAGGTATTTTATCCTATCGAACAATTTTTTATTTTTTTGGCTACTCGAATCGGATAGGATATTTATAAGTGACCAAAGCTCTCCTTTCTGTGTTTTAGTAACATTGACATGAATTATTTTAGATGTTTACCAATTTTCTTCAGATTATCAACTTTTTCCTGAAGTTGCACATGAAGGCCAAGCTAGCTTATTGTCATCCGTGAACTGTATATTCTTTTGCATCTGAAAAATACAAACGACGAAGTACTATTTTGGTGCAATAGGACAATCAAATCTTGGTGGCCCGGTTGATTTTGTATATGCTCCAATCACTTATGCTGTTTGTAAGTGAAAAAGAAGTCTTTACTAGGCACAATGTACCATAGAGAAATTCTGATATGTTTCCATGGTAAGATTTATTGAGTTATTACTATTTTCTAATTTAATTATATTTAAAAATTATAATTAAGCTTATCTACATTCAATAATACAGAATAAGAACAAAACTTCTTGCACTAAAAATACTTAAAGAATTTCTTAAAATTGTGTAAGCTATATTAAAAATGTACTTAATGTAAAGTACTTTTAAATACATCAAACTGTTAATTTAAGTTCTTTTATACAAAAAATTTAGGTTGAAGAAAAGTTTTACTTTAATTTAAGTATTAAGATCAAGATATGCCCCTCAGTTAATAAATACTAATAGAGGTATTTATTGTTAATTCACTAATGGATGGAAGACCGGTAAGGCAGACCACCCCTGTTCACATTATTAATTTAAGTACTTATATATTATAATTCTTAGCTAAAATAAAATTACGCATTTATAAAGTGGTCATTCGGTGCTAAATGATGATTGGTTGGATGCATCATTTGCCTACCACCTTATAGAAGATAATAAATAAATACGTACGAGAAAGTCAATTAACATTTTGATGGAGGTTCAAGCAAAAAAGACAACGTTTAAAGACAACGACGTTTGAGTAATTGCATCAGACAACACAAAAGGCTTACTTATAGTGTGTTTGGAAAAATGGTAAGATTAAAATTATTTTAATAATTATTTATTTATATAATTATTTATATGAAAATTAATTTATATTTAAATATTTTAATTGAAATATAATTTTAAGATAATCTATTTTATTTGAGTTATATAAAAAATTATTTTTATATGATAAAATTATTAAAAAAGATATAAAATAATTATTTATATTATATAATATTTAGTATTTAAGATTAATTTAATAAAAATATAATAATTCTAAAATAATCAATTTCTACTTATAATTAATTACAAGTTTCAAAAATTTATTTATACTTATAAATTATTTTTTATTTTTAGAGAACAGCTTTTTTGAGAAAAAAGAGCTGTTTGCATGGTTCCAAAACATGCAGTTAGACCGTTGAGTGCCCAGTGTGTTTCAATCGGGTGCTCATGTTTTACTTGAGAAATACAAGTATCCACTTGACTCCACAAATATTTGCCTGTATGACTTTTCATATCTAACACAGATACACGTTATGTTAAAAAGAGCAATGTTACCATTTGAACGTGGAAATTAAGAGTGGATATTATGAAAAAGAGAGAGATAAAATATTCGGGGTAGTGAAAAGGGTTAAGGTTTTCTGTGTCTATCTTTATGATATTTATGATGTTCATTTTTTTTAATTATTAATATTTAAAGTTGACTAGATCTGAATTAATTTGGCTTTAATATGGTTAATTGATTATGAGTATAAAATTTTTAACATTAATTTTTTTTTTCTGAAAAACTCTAATCTTAAACTTTATTTAAGAAAAATAAATATTGAACTACTTAAATTAATAAAATATTAATATTATATTTGCTTTTGATTGTATTGTACATGAAAAAATGAACATTATAGAGAAATACAAAATATTTAATGTTACCAAGTGAAATCAAAGTTTTATATTTCTACTCATAGTATCCACTTTTAATATTTATTTTTATATACAAATATCGTTACTATGTTAAAAGTTCATCTCTCTTAGGTGTTCTGCCAATATTTTGGGATGGCTGCGGTAAATGCATCGTCCTCTCCACCTTTTTAGATTTTAAGCATGTTCAAAGTGTTTGAAATAATGTTATTCATGAGCTAGTTAGAATGGCTTTAACAAATCTAATTGTATCTGGATAGAGAAAGCTCATAAGCATATTTATAATATGTCACTCCTGGACATTTTGAGCTTTTCATAATGAAATTTCATCTCCTTCTGTTTTAAAAATTATTTTTTTAAAGAAAATTTTATTTAACAATTATGATTATTTATTTATTTTTGATATAATATTATGATTATTTATTAAAGTATGTAAATAATTATTTTTTTAAATGGAAAAAGCATGTAAATAATTCTAAAAAAATAAAAAAAAGTCTATAAAATGAGAATGTTTCAATTTTTTCAATATCTGATGTAAATTAATAAAGATTTCTACAAAATTACCAATGTAGAAATAGATAGATATTAATTCTTTTCATCAAGGTTTTGAGTTTGGATCTTTGAATATATATATATAAACTAATCCACTCAAATCAATAAATCATAATTTAATAAATTTTGGAGAGTAGTAATTTATACCAAAAACAAAAAAAAAACATCTTTTCATCAAGCATTACATTGGTCTTTATTTAAAAAATATATATTTTTCAACTTCAAAATATGTAATTTTTTATAATTTTTTTAATATTTTTATTTTCTTTAAAAAAATCTTTTAAAATAATCTGAAAAAATACTGTATAATTTTTCTTTTCAGGTTTAAACACACCCTCATCGATACTGTGTGAGACAGGGTGAAAGCCACAGTGTGGACCGCGTACAGCATACGTCTGGTCCCCGAGGTAAGGTAATGTAAGGCGTTCGATCGGTGTCTATGTTTGAATTTTGAACTTGAAACGATCCTGTTGTGTTGAGTGTTGATGATCCTTGTGTTGTGTTTGTCTCAGAAGAGAAGAGAAGAGAAGAAAATGGCAGCGGGAGTCAACAGAAAAATTTCTGCAGCATCAGCGCGTGCTCATACAAGGAAGGCCAAGAAAAGCGGCTCCGCTCACCTCCCTTCAGGTCCCTCTTTCTTCACCCTTTTACCCTCTTTCGTCCTTCTTCTTTTTATTTATTTATTATTATTTTTTTTAATCTTTCGTTTTTGCATACATCATAGATCAACTCAACTTTGTAACTAATCAGCAATTTTATGTTCCATCTGTCCTTGATTGCTGAAGTTACTGCCTGTTAGACTTCTATTGGCTTTTTAGAGTGAAGCCATGAAAGCATGTTTTCTTGAAATAATAATTATAAAAAGGGACAACTTAATATTTCTGTATATAGAACTAATAATTCAACTGGGGACTGAAGGGACAGAGTGGGTTCTTAGTATTTAAATAACTATTAATTTTGTTCTACATTTATGATCCCACTTTTATTTTGTTTATTTAACATGCAAAAATTTAAAAACAAAAAAAGACACTTTGGAAACTTTTGTGATAAAAAAAAAAAGAAAAAGAAAAAAAAGAGAAATAGAATCTCATTATTAGTAATGTTGATAGACGCAGTTTAATGTTGTGGATACATAAAATGAATTGTCTAAGATGTTTCAATTATGTAGTAAGTTGGCAAGAGAAGCACAAACTTAGAAGTGAAAATTGGGGATGATACTAAACCACAAGTCACAAGATTTAAGTATTTGGGTTCTATTATCCAAAATGATGGCAAAATAGAGAGAGTGTAAACCATAGGATTTAAGCTGGGTGGTCAAATTGGAGGATTGCTTTGGGTACTATTTGCAATAAAAAAGTACCACTAAAGCTTAAGGGTAAATTTTACTACACATCCATGCAACTGGCAATGTTGTATGGGACTGGATGTTGGGCAGTAAAAAGTCAACAAGAAAATATGCTAAATGTTGTAGAGATGAGGATGATGTGGTAGATGAGTGGACATATTAGACATGATAGGATCAAGAATGGATGCATTAGAGAGAGAGTTGGGGTAATGCTTATTGTAGAGAAGATGGTAGAATCTCCCTTTAGGTAGTTTGGATATGTGTGGAGGAGACCTGTAGAGGCCCCAATAAGGAGAATGGATTAGATAGAGCGTAGTCCTGTAACTAGAGGTAGAGGGAGCCTAGGAAAACTATAGGTGAAAGAGTTAAAGAGATTTAAATATTAATGGTTAAACATAAATATGATATAGTATAGAGCACTATGGCATCGTTTGATCCATGTAGCCTGCCCCACCTCATGGGACAAGGCTTTGTTGTTGTTGTTGTTGTTGTTGTTTCAATTATGTAGCAAGGCTGGGAATCCCTGCACTCCCACATTCCTCTGCCATTCCCTTGGGCATCGTCTGTCATGTATGAATTATAATAATGTTCCTTTCCCTTGTCTTTATGGCTTTATCATCGTTGTTGATGGTGGTTCTCCGCCGTTTATTTTGCTTATACTAGTTTGTTGGTAAGAGAATTAAAGCTAGTCTTATATGCATTGCAGAATAGGATAACAATTAATTTGTATCGGTATACTCATGCTTTAAGTATTGACTGCAAAGTGTTATTTCTCTTTGAAATGCTATTTTTCTTTTCCTTTTTAATTTAGCGTTGCATCCTCTCAGGAATTCTTAGAACAGCACTAGCAGTGTTGTTCATTGGGTTTCTAGTATGGGCTTATCAGGCTATTCAACCTCCTCCTCCCAAGATTTGTGGCTCTCCTGGCGGACCGCCTATAACGGCACAGAGAATCAAACTAAGAAATGGAAGGAATTTAGCATACAAAGAGCATGGTGTCCCAAAGATGCTGCCAAGAATAAAATCATCTTTGTCCATGATTTTGATTCTTGCAGGCATGATGCCTATGTTGCCAAAACTCTCTCACCTGTAACTATTCAGGCTACTTTTCTATTTCTTTTGCAGTTCACTATCATAGTATTCTCTGATATCTTTGGATTTTGTACTATTTGAATTTACGGTGGCATTTTTCCAGGATGTTGTTGAGGACTTGGGGGTCTACATTGTATCTTTTGATAGACCTGGCTATGGGGAAAGTGATCCTGATCCAAATCAAACAATACAGAGCCTGGCCCTCGATATAGAAGAACTTGCAGATAAATTGGATTTAGGGTCCAAATTCTACATAATCGGTCACTCCCTAGGTGGGCAGGTTGTTTGGAGGTGCCTTAAGTACATCCCTCACAGGTAGGATTTATTGATTTTATTCAGGTTATATGTAATTCTGTTGACGAGAGGAAACTAATTCTTCTTGTAAACTTCCCTTTTTGTAGCAAGCTTGCATTTACTTGTTTGCCTTGAACTTTAGTGGCATGAGTGATGCAAGATCTTTGTTCCTCAGCACTTCTATAATGTACAATATTGCAAACAGCAATTTGGATGGCCAGTAACTTCAGGTTCCTGGGACACTAAGCTAGTGTAAGTAAAAGTACTTTAGGGTTGTGAAATTGGGTAGGTAATTCTGCCTGATTAAGATAAGTAGATAACAAATCTAATTGGAAGTTGAATTTGACGAGTATACAAGACCAAATCAGAAAATTATTAAAATGACACTGTTACAACTAGGAAATACAAATACTTCAGTTTAGGTGAGTTGAAGAATACCCATCCTGTGAAAATATGATCTCAGCATTTGAGGTTGGGATTTCCCTCTTCCTTATGTATTTCCCAAGTCCTCCTGGCATCATATTTGCATCAGTGTAATAGACTTGTCAGTCACTCATTTTACAGTCACTCATTTTCAATGCTGACAGGCTGGCAGGTGCAGTGCTCATAGCCCCACTTGTCAATTACTGGTGGCCTGGTCTTCCTGCAAACTTAAGTAGTGAAGTCTTTTACCAACAAAAACTACAAGACCAATGGACAAATCGTGTTGCCCACTACGCACCATGGCTAACTTACTGGTGGAACACTCAAAAATGGTTCCTGTCATCTAGTTTAATTGCTGAAAATACAGATGGTCTCTCCCTTCCAGACAAGGAGCTGATGCCTAAGAGGTCGGATAGAAAGAACCATGTGGTATGTATCTGGCCTATAGGTTGTTGAGAAAAAATTGTAGTTTTTTATGCCCCTAAAGGCAATGGAGTGAAAGCTGTATAGCTGATAATTCATATTTGTTGTTTGAATTCATTCAAATTGATTTTGATATTTGTTGGTGATTCTGGTGCCTAAGATCAGAAGTAACACCAACTATACAACTCAGTCTGAGCATGTTCTTTAGGATTTTAACCATTGGACAATATGCTTCTCTAACTGTTAATGCTGCATGTGAATGTCTGCCTCTGTTGAAGTCAGTCATGAAGAGTTATTACTACTTGTTATGCTTAAGTTTCTAATACTTCATAATCTATTCTTTTTGCCTGTAAGACTAATCAAAACAATTCCGGTCAGAACTTTGGAAGATGATAACTACAGCAATGTCTATTAAAAGACATTTTGTACGTGAAATATACAACAATTATAGCCAAGTCTTATCCCTTTAGGCAGAGTCAGCTATTTAGATTAATTGATGCCATTGGGCCCTATCAAAAAACCAAAATTTCAGTCGAACCATAGTAAGCATTTAAAGCACGATTTTATATCACATGCACAGCTCAAGTTCAGAATATACTCCTTATTTCAATTCAACAACTTAAACTATATCATCTTTAAATAGACTGGAGTGTTTAAACTATTATCATTCAGGCATTTTCTGGGTATCAATTTAGGACTCGGTGCAATATTTGTTGGCAAATACTAGATTCTGGATATTTGTTTTGATAATTTAGTTCATACATGGATAATGACGGTAAAATATGCCTGAGTATTTCGTTGCTCTAGGTTTATAAACTTTTAGTTTATGTGTTAGCATCACTCTTTTGAATTGACATCTAGAGCACAAGGACTTCAGTCTCCTATGAGGAGAATGAACTATGAGGTGTCACTTTACGGGTGAAATCTGTTTACAACATTTGTCAGTTTGAAGCAGAACGAATAGATGGCAAGACAAACACTCTGTAACAAATGTTTTATATTTTAGGGGATTTCTCTGGTACCCTTACAAAATTCAAGGATACAAGTACTTTTTAATTATTTGTGGCTAAGAATTTGCCATGTGTCCCATTAACTCAAATTACTAAATATTTAAAATTATTTATTAATTATATTTAAAATCTATAAAACTTGTGATAAAATCATGGCTGTTGAATACAAAAAGATACCAGTACTCTTATAAAAATAAGGGTATTGAAAGCAATCCCAATATTTTATAGAGAGGCAAAATGTTTGTTTATGCTCTAGGCCTGTGGTACATTGCTCGCGAGAGTTCTTCATTCTCCTTTTTTATCTTTTTTTCAAATTGCTGAAGCAGAGCTTATTTAGAAATAGTAAAGAGAGCTGCTACCAGGACTTGATGAGTTTAGCATAGAATGTAAATCTTTCTTCACTGTTGTTGTCTTGTATATTATCAATTTTCTTTCCCCATCCCTTTGGTAAACTGCCTGATATATCTTGATTTTTATGAACCCTGTTTAGAGCTGTTTCCCAACTTATGATGGATCTGCAATTTATAAATTGAAAATTTAAAGGTTCTATTGAAATTAGGGATGTTATAATTGTGAATTGTTCATAGTTGTCAATATCGGATGGCGGCTCATGGCGGTAAGCCAAAAATCCGCCATAAAGTTATGGCGGATAGCATGGCGGGTTATGGCGGAAGCCATGGCGGACTGAAAATATACAAATATATATATATATATATATATAAAATATCCAAAAAAAACCTGCTAAACATAATAACTAATCAAAACTAACAACATATATCAAGATGACAAGATCAAGAACAATAAAATTAGAAATTACATATTTTGATTAATAAATTCAGCAAATGCATCACAAAATCAAAGCCAAAGTCACAACATAACATAACATATTCATAGTCAGATACAAACATAGAAATATAGCATAATCAAAGCTTCAAAGTCATAACATGAAGACCAAGGGAAACTAAAATCAGCTAAGCTAGGCACTAATCCTCATCATCATCTCCAATATAATCATCATTGTTATTATTTTCTGGTGAGGCATATCCCTCCATTTCTTCTCCTTCTGATTCTGAGTCATCAAATTGAATTTCTTCCTCCTCTTCTGAAGAATCCTCTTGTTCTTCAAATTCTGGTTCTTCATCAGCCACCACTACTTGTTTTCCTTTCTTGGAAGCTCTACTAGCTGTTGCACCACTTGAAGGCTCCTTTCTTTTCTACTTTGCCTCCTAGTATATGTTCTAGGGTCCCCAATCCCAGATGCCACATACACAGTTTCCCAATTCAAAGTGTCATCACCCCCAAAAACCAACTCATCTCCAGCATCATCATCACCTTCATCTAGCTCTCCAACCAACCACTCATTAGACTCATCAATATCATTGAGTGAGATAGGGTCAATCTCATCTCTAAGATTGTATCTCCGCTTGAGCGCTTGGTTATACTTTACATAAACCAAATTGTGCAACCTTTTATGCTCAAGCCTATTTCTCCTCTTAGAATGGATCTGCAATATCAATATACTCTAAGTGTTAATGACTACTATTATAAGTATTAACAAAGTACCTAACTAATAAAGAAGTGTTAATTACATGTTCAAAAACACTCCAGTTCCGTCCACATCCCGAAGCACTACATGTCAAGCTCAAAATCTTGATAGCCAATTGTTGCAAGTTTGGAGCTGAATGCCCATACATTCTCCACCATTGAGCTACAAATCCAAAGAAAGCTATATAAGCAAATCACTCAAAGCTTAAAATCAAAAGAAATTTGAAAACTAAAAGTCGTATTCTCCTCACCAGGTGCAAGAGTTTTTATTTGTGATTTTGCAAAGTCAGGTCCAAAAAGACCATTAGCACTCTTATAAATTGGCAGCTCAAGCAATATTTTTGTTGCACCTCCCGACTAGGCACCAACCTCTTAATACATTCATACAATCCGCTTGTAACTTCCAAATCAAACTCCAATGCGGGGTTGCCATAATAGTACTGGGTTCAAAAATGACCAGTGCATGTAATGGTCGATGGAGTCGACAATTCCATCTATTATCAATTATTGCAAACACATCTTTATATTTGCTTTCATCATTCTTGAATGACTTCATAATGACTTCTTTTGCCTTGTCCATTGCCTCATAGATATAACCCATAGCTGGTTTCCTCTCACCATCAACAAGTCGAAGCACTCGAACAAGAGGAGCCATAACTTTAAGGGTATATCTCACATGATTCCAAAAGGAAGGCATAATTGTAGTCTTTGTTGCTTCTTTTCCCTTTGCCTCTTTAGACAACTTGTTTCTCATCCACTCATCAGAGGTAAACATTTTTCTAAGATTTGATTTCTCTTGATGAAGCCTTTCCAATGATAGAAAGGAAGTGGCAAATCTTGTGACCGCATGCCTCACCAATTCCCTCTTGTTTGTGAAGTGTCTCAACAAACTCAAGGTACTAGAGTGGCTATAAATGAAGCCAACAAGAGAAATTGCTCTTTTGATTGTTTTCTTTATCAATGGAAGCTTTCCAATATCTTCTAGCATCAAATCCAAGCAATGGGCTGCACAAGGAGTCCAATAGAGATGCGGCCTATATTCTTCCAACATCTTACCCGCCAAAACATAGTTGCTCCCATTGTCAGTCACAACCTGAACAACATTCTCCTCTCCAATCTCCTCCACAAAAGAATCAAGAAGCTCAAATAACTTCTCACCAGTCTTCACAAAGTTAGATCCATCTACAGACTTCACAAACATTGTCCCATTAGGAGAATTCACCAAGAAATTAATAATACACCTCTGCTTCCTATCAGTCCAAGCATCTGACATGATGGAGCAACCATGTTTGCTCCATTGCTCCTTATGATCCTTCATCATATTTTTAGTATACTCCAACTCCTTGTTGAGAAGTGGAACCCTTATGTCATGATAAGACGGAGCAGGCAAATTGGGACCAAAGCTTCCAATGGCTGTCAACATATCATCAAAACTCTTCAATTTGATACAATTGAATGGAATTCCAGCTTGATACCACCACCGAGCAATGTATTGATGAACGCTAGCAACTGCTCTCTTGTCACATGCTTCTCTAATGTTTTGTTGCCTCAATCTCTCCTTATTCTTCCTAGCAATCGCAGTTTCGGGTTTTCTAACAAATAAATCCATTGGGCCTTTCAAAGCACCCTTTCTCTCTTTAGGCTTAGGGTTAGGGATTTCATCAATCCCTTCAGTATCATCTTCAGATAATCCAAAACCCAAATTCTCAAGATCAAGATCCCTTACATTTTGAACTTCGTTCACATCACTGCTTTGCTTCTTTTTCTGGTTATGCAACGCCAACAACTCGTCTCTAACTTCTTTTGGACACTTGAGACACTTGGAAACATTACCAGATTGTCCCCTCAAGTGTTCTTTAGCTCTTGTAATTCCTCCTTTCATAACTTTACCGCAGAAATTACACACGTATCATTTGTGTTATTTTCTGCAGAATGGACATACTTCCAACCTGGGTCCGATCTACATCTTTGGTCCTAGAGCTTTGTGAAGGTTGTGACATGGTAGCTTAAAGCAGTAGAAAAAAGCTGAAAGCAGTAGAAAGAGCTAAACAGAGTTAAAAAAAAAAAAAAATAGTTTTGGATTAAAGAGCTTAAAGCGAGTAGAAAAGAGCTGAAACTAATTAAAAAAAAACCGAGAGATAGAGCCAGAACAGAATAGAAAAAATGGGGGAAGAAAAAAGTTGAAGTATAACCAAAATGTTGGGGGGGGGGGGGGGAAGAGATCAGAACAAGTAAAAAGAAGAAAAAATAGAAGAGGCAAAAGGAAGAAGAAGAATGTAAGAAGCGTAAATAGAAGAAGCAGAAACAGGAAGAAAAAATAGAAGAAGCAAAAGGAAGAAGAAGAACAGAAGAAGCAGAAATAGAAGAAGCAGAAACAGTAACCTTGGCTGCTGTGGGGGTGGTGTTGTCGCCGGAATGAGGCCGCCACAGGTGGTGGTGTCGTCGCCGGAAGGAGGCCGCCGCAGCTGGTGGTGTCGTCGCCGGAAGGAGGCTGCCGTCAGAATGGAGGAAGCAGCGAACAAGATGAAGGAGAGCAGACTGAAGGGCGTAAGATGAGAGAGCAAAGTGAAAGGAGGTCTGAGGCAATAGGGTTATTTTCAACCCAAAATTCCCATACTAACCTTTAAGCTTTAAAAAAAAAAAAAAAAATTGATTCAGCCGATATTTCCGCCATGGCCGCCATGAAACGCCATGGCGCCATGAACATATCGGCCGCCATGGCGCCGCCACGCAAAACCACCAGCAAAACGCTTCACCATGGCGCTCAGGCCAAAATCCGCCACGCCATGGCGGGATAGCGCCGCCATGGCCGCCATTTAACAACAGTGGAATTGTTGTGCACGGTATGTTCTTTTTGAAGCAAGATGACTTGGTACTGTGCACATTGCACACTGACTGTATGATGCTTGGTTAGTTTGTCATTTTGGCAATTGATTTTACATTTATTTGACAAATGCAAAAACAACTTTCCACTTCTCCAAGTAGCTAAGCACCCTGCTAGCAAGGCGAACTTCTTTTATTTCATCGAGTAGTAAAGAAATAGTTTTGTTAGACAGGTTTTTGTTTGACATGTAGTAGATTTATCATTTATGTATCACCTGATTTCTGGTCAGCCTCATTTTAATTGAGCTTGCATTGTAGTTGTTTTATCTCCAATGTTTTGTTTCTGTTTGATTTTCTGACACGAATTCTTTATCTTGACACGATTTTTTTGTGTGCTCTTTTCTTTTTGGGCCTTAAATAGGCACAGGTAAGACAGCAAGGAGAATATGAAACCGTCCACCGTGACTTAATTGTTGGATTTGGGAAGTGGGAATTCGGTCCTTTGGATCTGGAGAATCCATTTCCAACTAATGAAGGTTCGGTCCATCTCTGGCAAGGAGATGATGATTTGATAGTGCCTGTTCAAGTGCAACGATTCATTGCTCAAAACCTACCTTGGATTCAGTATCATGAACTTCATGGTGCTGGTCACTTGTTCCCTCATGTTGACGGTATGAGTGATACTATCATCAAGTCACTTTTACAAGGGAAGTAGGCTTCTACATGTGAGGTCACTGGCTATCTCAGGTCAACATCGTCATCTAATATTTTTACTTCAAATTATGTTGATTATGGTGACACATGTATGGTTAATTTTGTACCACATTTTTTAGAACGCATACCGACTTTAGGGAGAATCCAGTAGTTATTTAATAATTACATATACTTTGTTTTGTTTTGCTTGGAAGATGATTTATCAGAAGCTGTGTCTATGTAGTTTGAAATATGAGCAATATGGTCTAGCAAATTTCCTTTTGATTAGGTGAATGTAATGGTCATGATTTGTAATTTGGTATCATCAACTTATATGCATTTCTTCAAATAGCTGATAGCTGATAACAGCTACATACATGGATGAGTTTGGGAAGATTGTTTATCTAGTTAAGTTTAGATTTTGTTCTAACACTCTAGAATCTGCAGCTTTGGCTGACTGAATAAAATTTTGATTTACTATGAGCTATTAATTGTTCTTAATATGACTGATTTGATACCTTCTGTTCCAGTTGTTCCTTAGCTTTGTGGAAACGCTACCTTTATGGCTATATCAAACTTCGTTGTCTATATAGAGTTTAATCTTAGATATGACTTTACTTTTTGGATGAACATATATTTATGACTTCACCGATACCTCTAAAGTTTTTGGCTTTGTTTTTTGTACGCAGGTACCTGTAGATGTCTTTTTTTTTTTGTTTTTTTTTTCTTTTCCCCTTGGTCAGAGATACCAATAGCTATAAGTCTCAGCACATGATAGTTTGACAGATTTGGGATGTGACTGTATTGGATTGGGCTTAGGGCTCAAATCGTTTCAACTTCTCCCTTGCTACAATCTAACGAATTTCAGATTTTAGGGGGCCCAAAATAATCATGATTTGGGATAAAAATTGGATTACCTGACCCCAAAAAAAAAAAAAAAAAAGAGATTAGTTTACCGAAGTCTCAGGTGTAAGCCTGGGAGATAACATGCCTCTTGTTTCTGGAATGCGTTTGCATGCGCTCGTGCACAGGCTGTGCAGGTGCATCATTCGACCAGAAAACTAGGGGGGACAATGGAGATCCATGGGATGGGGTCTATCCTGTCCCCTTATATAATTTTTTTTTAAAAATCTAATAAAAGAAAAAAAAATTGAATAAAATATTTTTAAATTTAAATAAAATATTTATAATTTATTATAATATTATTTAACACAATATAATTCAAATTAAAAATAAAATATATGATGTAAATTTATTAAAAAATAATTGGAAATATTTAAATAACAAAGACACTAATATTATGATTAAATTTTTTTAAATCATGTATTTATATATATGAGGATATTTAAATAAATATATGTTAAATGGGGATTTACCAGATTTCTATAGGGTGGAATCTCATCTTTCGTCTCCGCCTCATTTACTAAATGAGGATTTTTCTCCATCTTTGCAGGAACGAAACTTGTTTCCATCCTCACCTTTGTCATGGGTGATCCTCACGATTACCCATTTTGGTAGATTTTTTTGTCATTCCTTAAAAAAAGACACGTGGGGACTCTAAATATTTTTTTTTAGTATAGATCTAAGATTTGTGTGTAGATATTACTAAGTACATGTTAAAGCAAAAAAATCTATTATCTATAAAACAAATAAATGTATAAATAAATAATATATTTTAAATTAATTAACACTTTAGTATCATAAAAGTTATATTTTGTTTTGAAATTATGAAGTATTTCTCAATCTATTTAAACTTTGTATAAAGCTTTGCATAAAACTTTGTTTAGATATTTAATGGTGATTGGAATAAAATAATACTGAGTGAAATAAAATAAATATTTTATTTAAATATAGAGGATGAACTAAAAATTATTTCTTTATTTCAAATATAATAAAATGACATAAAAATTATGAATTTTAAGTTATTTACATTTATTTTGTTTTATTCTGTTCAAGTTAAATAAAAATAAAAATAAAAGTATTACATAGAATAAAATGAAATAATTTTATTTAGTATCATTTTATTTCATCTTATTTTAGAGTATTTAAATAAGATTAATTTTGATATATTATTGATTAATGTAAAATATTTTACACTATCAATTATATAGCATAATGTATATAATTTTTAAAATAATTATTATAAAAAGTATGTACATGGCATTAAATGATTGAATATTTGTGTAAAAAAATGCATACAATGATAGTATATTAAAATTAAATTTTATTTAAATAATAAAATCTAGCATTATTTGAATTTATTTTATTTAAACTTTTTTTTTGTTATAACGCTAATCTTTATTTATTACTGAAGCACAATCGTTATTCGGGTTTTTTTTTTAATTATTTTTAAATTTAAATAAATTTGAGATGTATAATATAATTAATAGTAACAGACGTCATTGTCCCAACAAAATTTTGCTGGTTGGAAAGAAAAAGGTACATGAATCAGGACCAGGAAGGTATTGTTCACCCTAGAACAGAGTTCTTCTTTGGGGTTTGTTGGGGGATCAGATGCCTAGCAATTATAAGTCTGCGTCTACACCTTTTTATTATTATTATTATTTTGATGTTTATGAGAGTTTAAAATGCGGGAATGGATACGTGTTGAGCTCAAAACATAGGCTGCACCCAAACGAGGTTGCACAGGCGACACCTGCCCTTAACGTGGCAATTTGATGATTTTCCTCTAAAGTTTGCGCCATTTGACATTTCTTTTGTTCCTTTCTTTAATGCCTTGTTTTGTGGGGTACCCTGTCAAGCCTGAATGCATCATATGGAGGGTGGGGGTCACTAAACATTGCGGGGCTTTGTTCCTTCTCTGTGTTTGTTTCAAATTAAAACTCGCTGTGTAGTTGTATTCGCTGCTCACACTCAACAGAAAACTCTTCCTCTTAATTCTTCATCCTTAGTATCATAAATATTAAGCTCTAATACTTCTATCACTGGTTCAAAAGGGCTTTGATCAATAGGTAGCATTTGAACTTGAACTTCCAGGTATCTGTATACATAATTCTCTATACTTTGTTGTGTGATTATCCATGGATGTAGACTTTGTGGTTAATTTCCACTTTGGTTCCATCGGTTTCTTTGGTTTTTTGGGGGCATTTTTGTTTAGTTAGTTAATATGTGCGATGAGATAGATTTGACAAGGCATAGGGATGGTTGGTGCTCAATATATATTTGTGTCAGCTTGCGAAAGAATGGCATTTTATTTTGGTTATGATGAGAGATGCCACTTTGTTATTATTCAGTTTATTATGTTATCTCATCCTCCATTAAGTACTTTTTTTTTATATTTATTAAAGATGCTTTGTGTGTTTTTATGTATTTATTCTTGCCACTGACTGATTTCCAAATGCGGAAAGATTCTTTTCTTTTTGACCCCAAACATCATTCTACACACCAAATATCCCCCAATAGGAAATATATACTTGTTCTTTCGGATTAGACGTTGCCTTCCCCAGATTTTAAATTTCATATTTTCAAGGCACGTGTGAAGATTTTATTTTCCCCCTATAGCAATCGCCTCAAGTTATGCTTAAAACTTGCTGTAGGAAGCTTGAAAAGAGGGGAAAACGACAATTTAACTTGTTTGATTTGATTATTGATGTTTAAAAAAGTACTTCTTTAAGCCAAACATAAACCTAATTATCATGTTATTTATTTTCTTTTACGTCACGTTCTTCGCTATCAAATCAAGAACTCATATTCAGCCTGGTAATTAATAATTATAGGATAATATTTGTGGCTATACCTACAAGTGTGGAGGTCCAGCGGCGGAGCTACGCCAAGGCCCCACAATTTTTTTTTTAATTAAAGTAGCTTTTAATGTAATTTTTTGTCATAATAAATCAAATATAACCCTTAGCGATCGCCATTGAATTTTTCACGATGGCTGCCCTTATTATTTTTCATAGTTCTTTCGATGTTTAGTTATATGGACAGATGGCGGTGCAGTTTCCAACTTTCAGTGCTGGTGCTGAATAAAACACTGGTTTTTGTACGTGAAATTCAGTGGAATCAGGAATCAAGAACAACATCCATCCTGATCTAGTTTTGGATAATATCAAATAATGCAGAAGATATCGGAATAGCATTTTGCTCCACCCAAAGGAAAGAAAAATGAATTGATTCTGTCCTGAAAATATCACAGTCAATTATACAAAATAAATAGTTTTTCTAATATGATTGGTGTTTGGTGATACTCAATTATAAGCATCAAATGCAAATTATAGTATCAATAGCTAGTATAAAAAAATAAGAAAAATATTACTTGTACGTACTTTTTTGGATATCTCCTCTCTATCTCTCTCCTCTCCCCTTGTTTTTTAATTATTTTTCTTCCATAATTTTTTTTCCAACTCTGCATGGGGGTGTCTGGAGGGTGGTACGAAAAAGATAACTTCATCCCCATAAAAGAAAATGATAAGCTACAATGTCAATAATTAATGCATGTCCAACATTATCGTTATGCATGACAGAAGCCAAATGTGTATTGTCTTGAAGCAGTCCACTCTTTCGCGAGTTGACATCTTATATATGTTAAGGCTTTTAATTCCCTATCATCAACTAGACAAGCAACAGTAAGCTTATCTTGAT
Source organism: Pterocarpus santalinus (assembly GCA_031439595.1). Lineage (NCBI taxonomy): Eukaryota > Viridiplantae > Streptophyta > Magnoliopsida > Fabales > Fabaceae > Pterocarpus > Pterocarpus santalinus. The sequence continues at coordinate 71,416,644 of CM062532.1, forward strand.
CTAGCCTAGCTATCATACATTTATTTCTCATTAACAAATAATATTTGTTTTATTTAATCAGCCTAAGATTACGTCGATTTGGAATTCTTACACTTCTAATTTCTTTATCGTTTGTCTCAAAAATCTTACAAGCAAAAAAGAGACAAAATAATGTATCTCTCTTTATTTTTACCACGAAATACGCGAAAAAGCATGTATTGTCGGGTAGATATGTTTGGGCTTTTTAACCTTTTGAGCATTGACAAAAGAGCATGGGTTTGTTTGTTGCGTTTTGTTGCACCAGAAGCAAAACACGAAAAAGAACAAGAGCAAGAACAATCGAAAATGGTGGTGCCGGAGACCGAGATGAGCAACTCACAAGCAGAGGTAGAATCACCACTGCTCCAGCAAGCGGAACAACAAGGGAACAAGAATCACCCATTCTCATCGCTTGGAAGGCAATCATCGATATACTCTTTGACACTGGACGAGTTCCAGCACACACTGTGCGAGAGCGGCAAGAACTTCGGGTCCATGAACATGGACGAGTTCCTCAGCAGCATCTGGAACGCCGAAGAGAACCAAGCCATAACCAACAACAACACCACCAACATCAACAACAACAACAACAACAATAACATGTCTCTGAGCGAAGCTTCTTCCGCGGACAAAGGGATAAGGAAGCAACCAAGCCTCCCTCGGCAAGGCTCACTCACCATTCCTGCACCTCTGTGTGGGAAAACTGTGGATGAAGTTTGGTCTGAGATACACAAAGGACAGCAAAGCCAGCAACAACATCAGCAACAGCATCAGAACAAGAGCAGCAACAGCAACAATGGGAGTTTTCAGAATACCGAACCTGCCCCTCGCCAACCCACCTTTGGGGAGATGACTTTGGAGGATTTCTTGGTGAAAGCAGGGGTAGTTAGGGAACCGTGTGCAATGCCTGCAGTACCAGCTTCTCATCATCATCATCCGCAGCAGCACCAGAACCAGTACGGGGTGTACACGAGTAACAACTCTGCAATAGCTCCTTCTTCTTTTGTTGGAAGGCCTGTTATTGGTGGTGGTGGAGTGGGGAATGTCGCGGCGCCACCGCCTTATCAGGCGGTGGCTCAGGGAGCTGGGGAGCCTTCAGGGTATGCTGGAAATGGTGGTAAGAGGGATGGTGGTGGTGCTGGAGGGTACCCTCCTCCGCCGCCAGCTGGTGGGGTTTGCTTTGGAGGGAGGGTGGTGAATGGAGGGGTTGGGTATGGGGTGGGGCCCACACCCACCATGGGGATGGCTGGTGGGCCGTTGAGCCCGGCTTCATCGGATGGGGTGGGCACCGGTGAGGGCCAGTTTGGGGTTGAGATGGGTGTGCTGAGGGGAAGGAAGAGGATGGTGGATGGTCCTGTGGAGAAGGTGGTGGAGAGAAGGCAGAGGAGGATGATCAAGAACAGAGAATCAGCAGCAAGGTCTAGAGCCAGAAAACAGGTGCATGCAGGACTCATTTTTCACATTTGAATATAATTTTGATATCTCATGAAAAATCCCCTCTGAATTTTCCTTATTGTTTCCCCATATATATATTGATATAATCCAATAGGTTAAGAAAGCATTAGGAATTTCTAGTTGCACTGACACGTGCGCCTATAAGGCACTAAGATATATAGTTTTCCTCATGTAGAGATGTAAATATAGGACTGCATGGCAGCTACCTGTGAAATGCATTGTGTTGTTCACTTGGAGAGATTTTACATAGAGTTGGTCATCGTTTGGCGGAAGGATAAGATGGAAAAGTGGTTGAAAGGAAAGGCTTTGTTATGCAACGAGGATTTGATTAGTAACCTAAATATTGTGACATTGCATGATGCATGAATCTAGATGTAGATTGCATCATGGGGAAGCAATTGTTATTAACGGGGAGAAAGGTGGACAGGAAGTAGATCAAACATATGTATAAACTGGCTTAGGTTCATAGGGACTCATTTTCGAGATCTTTATAGATATCTTGTTCTTTGAGAACTCCCCCAGTGAATGCATGCACATGGAGGGAAGACCAATTTGGCAATTTTTAATTTTGACCAATGATTAGAATTTATTGGAATATTTTAGTCCACATAGTTGACGGAATATTGTTAATGAGCTTCCTTAATTTGCGTAACCTTCTTCTTTCTTTGCCTTGGCAGGCATACACGGTTGAATTGGAGGCAGAACTGAACCAACTAAGAGAAGAGAACGCCCAACTGAAACAAGCGGTGGTAGATAACTTCGACTTTTGATAAATGATGAAAGTTTTTCTTCTTGCATTGACGTAGTAGTAATTCTATTACTGACGAGGATCATGCTTTTATTCTTCAGGCCGAGTTCGAGAGGAGAAGAAAGCAACAGGTCAGTGGTAACCAATGATGATCTAATTACAATTCTTAGTTTGAAGCTCACACATTAAGGGTAGAAAAGCTTTGGTGTAGGATTTGTCCTTTCAAATTCAATCACCATCATAACAACCCATGTGAGAACTATTTAACGTTCGCAAAAATGTTATTTGTCCATAATAAATTAGACACCAACCAGTGATTATAATATAAATAAATATAAATTTCATTTATATAAATATAGAATATAATATTAACTAATAATGGGATGTATACTGTTTGTATAATCAATATAATATATTCAATACTTGTATAATTCAATTCCATAGTTATTTGTACTATGATTAACAGATATTTATTGAGGTGTCTAATTCACTGTCTAGAAATAACATAACTTTTAATATTCATATACACATTAGTAAATTAATATTCATATATACACTGTAGCTTTAATACTTTTTATTTCCCATGAGGATATGAGCATTATTATATTTCCCACTTCCTTATATCTCTATTTTAACTAAATACTGAAGATTCTCTGTAAATTTGTCATATGATCTAGTCATGAATTAAAACAGTAGTCTTTTTGACACCACCGTTTCTTTTAAAGCAAATAACCCAAAACCACATCTAATGCTTGTCTTCTGATCAGCTGGTGCAGGGTTTTGAGGAAATGAACGTGAGAGCTCAAACCAAAGCTCAGAAGGCGACAGAGAAATTGAGAGCGTTGAGAAGGAACCTAAGTTGTCCTTTGTGAAGAAGCTGCATGGTAACCAGCAAAATCCTTGGATTTTAGTGGACAGAGGAGTTGGTCGGTGGTGCATCTTTTCGTGCGGTTAAACGAAGAAAACTCGCATGAGGCAAAACCGCGAGGGGAGAAGAAAACGAAGGAACTCAAAACTAAAGTCGAAACCCGATGAAGGCTATGAATTTAATTTAAGAGCCACGTCACTCAAGGTTCACGATCAATCGAGGATAGGATCATCCAATTTGGATGACTCTGTTATAACGATTTCTAGTTACTGAAATGTACAATACAGCTATTTGTAACATTGATAGCGTTCTCAATGTTGTATTACCTGCAGCATTTCGCACTTGATTACGAGAAATTATTGCACCTTTTTTTGAGGATTATAGGATTATGTTTACTCCATCTCGAGCGTGACATTGTAAGCATAAATTATAGTAGGGGTTATTTATTATTAATTTATATATTTATTATTAAATATATGGGTTAGTTATAATTTATAAATCTTATCATGATTTGTGGCTTAATCTCATGTTCTAAATGCAGTGAGTATAATCAGACATGATGTTCCAATGACATGTAATAATATCTCTTGTTTATGCTAACAACACTCTAGTTATGTTTCTAATATGATAATTAGCTGGCAGCATGCATACAAACGTGGAAGATTATTTTCATAATTGATTGCCAAATCAATCTGATTTAAAAAATGAAGCAATCTGCGAATATTTCATGATCACCAACCTGTATTATGATTAACAAATGAATACTGCTCAAAAACGTGCACCTCGGATTCAAACTTCAATTGGGAGCGAAACACTCACATTACCGATAGTATCCAACAGGATAGGGGCATCAACTGGCTTGGAAGACTTGGTATCTGCAGCATGTAGAAGAAGCTTAAATTACGTTGCAGGAACATAAAAGATTTTGAATGATTCTGGACCATCAAATGATTGTTTGGTTTGAGTAACAAAAGTCACTAAGTTTATAAATACCGTCTTTATTGTTATATTATTGTGCAATTTAAAGGACTATTATATTAAATATTCTCGTCAGCCTACCTGATACAAATAATTCTCAGCTTTTTAACTTGCATCCATCAACCAATGTACTCAAGTAATTTATTATTATTATTATTATTATTATTATTTATATATACATCTATCACTAGTCCCTATCTGAAATATAATACACCCAACTTGACTTTTACTTCGGGGAAGCAAAAACATGATCAAGCAAAAAGTGCGAACGAATCCTTCATTGCCAAAATCAAATGTATGCCTTTGACTAATGCCTTCGGTGATAGTTTATAGCCCCCCAAGAACATCACTTTGCAAGGAGGTACGACTACGAGACACAATGAAGCCAAAACACCAGCACCAAACACATACCAAACTTTGACATGTTCCATTAGGATTTTAAGTGTCGTGTCAGAAGTGTCCCATACTTGTTGGACACAGGGACAGCTGCTTTTTCGAAATGTCTATGAGGAAAAAACATTGCAAAACACTCACACTTCCAGGTAGTTATATACAGTCTGTATACAGAAGCACAGCAAGGGATGGGAAATTTTTAGTTTTGGCATTCTATAAAAAGGCAAGGTGAAATTCGGAGAGTCCCAAATCCACAAAAAGAGAGGGGGTAAAAACTTAAATATACATGTTGGAAAAGGCTTAATAAGTAAAATTCTAGTTTTTCTTCTACAATATTTATAACGTGATTAATTTCTTTGACATAAGTTTAAGAACAGGGTAATCAACTATTGCACTCTAAGTCTCCAGATTAGTCAAACAAACTCGTTTCATGAATTAAATACCAATTAATCATTGGATATGGTCAATAATAGATGCTCTACATGCATTAACATTACTAATTCACGTAAGACTAACTGCTTACTGCTATGTTCAGTAAAGGAAGAATGTCAACCTGCGGGTAGGATTCATATAATCCAAACGGATACAAAAAGAACGGCAAATATATGCAATGGAGTAATTTTCAAGCACATTAAGGTTATCCCACCTGATATTGGTACATTGAGGCAGTAAAAGCCAACAGGAAAACCATATCTTCATACTCCCCTACCCCTGCCCTTTCTCCTTCCCCAGACAATGACGAACTAAAAAAGAAAGGGATGTGATGGTTGTATATCCAGATTAATTATCGAATGGTAGCATTAAAGATATAGGAACTGAAATTCTCTCTTTAACACAAAGAATCTGTAGCTATACAATTGATGTATTCTTGCGCTTCACACTTGAGGAAATAGACATAAGAAACTCATGGGATATAGAAGCGCCTTCGTGCTGAACGACTTTAAACCAAGGCTTGAGACGGGGATGAATGAGTGCTGCAGAACTCACTACTCATACTCGAACTTAATCTTCAGATGCATATATTTTCTTCCAATTTGGAGAATGAATTCACTAAGTCTTGAAAAAATTTGACACTCTTCATGTGTTTTAACCTCTGAAACATAGCCATAAATGACCAGTTTTTTCAAATTGGGACATCTATCCAAAAGTCCAGCTACCCATTCTGAGAAGAGATCACTGATTGCAGTCCACCCGAGTTCTAACACCACCACATTCATCAAAAGAGACAAACCCTGCAAGCCATATTGAAGCACTCCATCTCTTAAATCATAACTTAAGGACAGGTGCGTTAACCGAGGAAAACATACAGAAATTGTCTCTATATCAACAACTTCATCCTCATCATCAAAAACAACACTCCACAGCCGAAGCCTATGTAACTTTGATGCTTTTGAGATCATATGATAAAATTTTGGCCACATAATCGTGAAGTTACAAACATCAACAATCTCAAGGTTCTCTGTACTCTCCCCAATATCAAGATGGATGACACTCACATCATCAATCTTCAACACTTTTAGTGTCCCCTTTCCAATCAATTCAAAAACCTCAAAGGTACAATCTTTAATATGTAGATTCTCGAGCGAATCTGCCTCCAATATAAACTTATCCAAACCAAATGACTCAACAACGAATTCCTTCAGAGAAGAGCAGCTCAGCTCCACGGAAGCCTGCGAATCTGACATGGCGATTTCTGGACTAACCATAGACAAGATTTCAAGTTTAGGACAAGCACAAAGCAGAAGGCTCAGATCCAATGCCGAGATGCTAACGAAACTCAACGAAAGCGACTTCAAGCATGGAAATCTCTGGTAACTAAGCTCAACACCCATAATAGAATTGCGAGCCAAGGCCAACACTTCCAACCTTTGCCTGCTACATTTTTCAATGATGTTGAAATTAGGGGTTGTCCTCACATTATAGCGTAACTGGCGCAGAGAATCCCTCGTATACATAAGCCAAGCAATGATAGGGGCAGCAGAAAATTCGTGCACATCATCCATGAAGATGGTTAAACACTGCAGTGCCTTGGTTTGAAAGATTGTCTGAGTGATGAGTATTTCCAACCTAGTAGAGGTTAATTCATGATAGAGGGCCCAATCACAAGAATTGAACGAAAGGGTATGGAGGTGATTGCGCCAAGCTTCCCTCCATTTCTTACAAGTTGCAGAGGCAATCACAACATCACGAGCAGACCCAACATGGGACAGTATATTACCAATCACTTCCACAGGAAGGTGCTCCATAAAATTACAAAACAGACTAACAGAATCACAAACACTGAACACGCTGAACTAGAGCAGCAATTGAAAAGAGTCCAATTTATCAGAAACTGTGCACAGCATGATGTGAGAATTACACAAATTTAACTCAGTGCGAAACTGTGAATAGGAGGAGAATGAGCAAAAAGAAAAACAATAAACAGAAATCAGAACTTGATCACTGGCATAAAAAGGGGGAAAGGGGATTGGATAAGGTATATGAGAGGGGCGAATCGGTACGTGGGTGCATTGAAAAAGAGTAAAAAGTTGCAATTTTTGTGGAGGAGATGAAGCTAGCGTTGAATCGGGAGACTATGGAGTAGGAGAGATTATACTCACTTGGAAGATGGAAGGATCGTCTACGCCTTTGTCTGGTCAGGAGAGATTGGAAACCGATCACCGCACAGGGCCACAACACAACAGACAAAGCTAGTACGAGAGAGAGAGAGAGAGAGAGAGAGAGAGAGAGAGAGATCGGGCGAATATTATTTTTTATTTTATTTTATTTTATTTTAAAAAGGGGGAAAGGCCAATGCCGGGTGGGACTGGGAGTGAAAGGAGAAGAGAGAGAGGGGGGCCTACCTCTTCTTCTCTCCCTACCCGGGGAGACGGGAGAGAGGAGAGGGGGGAATTTTGGCATCGGGTTTTGGCTGTGGCTGTGGCTGTGTGTGGGGAAGTTAAAGTGTGAGTGGGGCTTCAACGACTCGCGTGCAATGTCCTTCGTACGTGCTACTACCGCACAAGCGAAGCAGTCGACATTAGCTTCAGCGGCGGCAACCACCACGCCTCTACTTCCCTTTCTTTTACCTTTTATTTAATCTAAATTCAATGAAAATGAAAAAAAAAAATTTGATCAAATTGAAAAGTTTGATTTGGATTAGTTTTTATTTTATTTTGTTTTTTAAAAAAACAGCTTGAAGTGAATTAAATTTCTGTTTAAATTTTTCACAATTGATCTAATTAAATTTAGACGGAGTAATATTATATCATATATTTTTTATTATTATACTTATATGTTTACTTATTATAACTTTAATTTATCGCATTTTTTAATGTATCATTTTCGATTAAATATTATTTTATGTATATTAAATGAGTTTTTTTTATTTAAGTCACTTTTAATCTATAATATTCAGAGCTCACTTGTTTTTAATCAAAAATCAATTAAACAAATTCAATTCAAACAAGTAAAATTAATTTCAATTGAACCGGATTCAAAATTTTAAATTAAACTAATCCAATTTAAATTGATATAAATTACATTGTTTGAACAGTATATATCACATGACTCTCAAATCATACGTCTCTAATTTTGTGTTGATTTTCCCTTTTTGTAAACTAATTTATATTCGCAAATTTTAAAAGTCAAATAATAATAATAATAATAATAATAATTGACTTGACCTATTAGTTTATTACTTTTTACACATTACACATCGAAAAAATTAAAATTCACTACGGCAAAACATTGGCAAATAGCTACTTGGGGAGCGCCTCTGGAGTCAAAAGCGAAGGCTCAGACCATGCGCAAGTTTCAAGCGTCCATTGGTTTAGCTAAGCAAGTAAGCGATTCCTGAAAACCTACTTAGGTGAGGGCAGGTCCTCATCATGATACATTGCTACTATCTTAGTTGGACCCGGAAGAAGGTAATCACAGTCGTCCCCATCACCATAACTTCTCAGATTCAATAACATTCATATTCAACAAGTCATTAATCAAACTACTTGCGCCATCATTTGAAAATCTGACAGCAGCGTTTATGTATAACTAATTTTCATTAAATAAAGTAACTAGCGCCATTATGGCAGATCATCACTGCTTTAAATTTGTAAAAGTCACCTCCCCCATGCCAAATTGCTAGGGTTAGACGTAAGAACATCCCTCCAGCAAGCAATTTTGAAGACAACCCATGTCATTCAACTTGACATGATAAGCCGTGATAATTTAGAGAAAGCCTAATCGTCAATCTGGCAAAATGGATCCGCCAATTGTTATAAACTAAATGCAAATTATTCCAATGATATTGTTAACCTACAAACTATACAATTTCCATAATACAAAAAAATTTACATTAGAAATCAGAATCATCAGATCAAATGATATGATAATACAAATTGTCGGCCTAAGCCTTATTACCATCGCCTTCAGCGAACCGTGTATAATGAAACTATGTCAGAACTCAGTGTCCTGTAGTTCTGAGTACCAAAAGCTTTCATTTCCTTGTTCTCCCAGGCAAAATTATTGAAATCCATTAGTTGTAATCGTATGATCGTCAATTAAATCATGAAAGAACGACCGTAAGCTTGGATCCACACTAGGTTGAATAGTAATTTGAACCATTTCATGGCTTAGCAGCTCCACTACGGGCCGTTGTCATGAAAGATTCACCACAACCACACTGGCCTTTAGAGTTTGGATTGACAAAAATAAACTCAGATCTGACAACAGTAGAAAAAATGTATTAGTTAAAACAAAAGCAATGAAAAGAAGACCAGTTATTAATATTATATCACACGTTAAGGGGAAAAAAGGAGTCAAAGCAAGTAACAGAATCGAGCACAACATATGAACATACTACACTGATGCAGATATTTTTCCCACAAAATAACAAATTAATTCATGTTCAGAGTGGGGGAGGGAGTAAATAGTTTCTGTCACAACCCGAACCAAATAACCAAATATGCTGTTCCAAAATTGAAGCATGAAGTTTCCAGCATATTGGCACAAACAGTTCTACATGTATGTATTATTGATAATTTAATAGAGACACAGATGAACTTAGTGGAGGTCTTGCCACTGTGGAAGGGCAGGGCAAGTGGCAAAAAACTACAGTATGATATCAGCGGCAACATCAAGGGGAAGAAGAAATTCACTAATGATTACAATAACTGAGTATTTAGCATTCTAAGTTGACCTCAAAACAGGCATCATTTAGAAACTATTAATATTTTCAGATTTCAGACAAGCACAATGTGAATTTGAAGCAAAGAAACTTAGTGAGAGGATGAATTCCTCCATCCAAAAGAAACTAACAGGATAGCTATAATTTATAAAGATTAACGAGGGCCAAAAAGTTAATAGCTCATTGAGCAGTTTTGAGACGATAATCTTAAGATGTCTGTTTTCCCAACTGCATATTTTCCCAATATATGCAATTGTTCCCAAAGAGATATTTCCTCAGCACATTCCCACAACACAATACAATAAGCAAAAACAACAGAAGGAAAGAAAAATAGAAGAGGCACATAGAGAAGAAGAGTTAAAGAAAACATTTACCTGAGTTTGTCATCTACAAAATCCATCTTAGTTCCAATGACATGCATAAGGGCCTTTGGATCAATCAATATCTTGACACCCTTATCCTCAACCAACTCATCAAATTTCCCTTTTTCATCTGTCAAAGCAGCAGGAAGTCTAAAGTCAAAAAGTTGAAATGCATTCATCTCCAGCACCACAATTTAAAATAGTAAATGCCTAACAGGATTAAACTTTTTTCAATGTTACTCAGATTTGGGACATGAAATTTTCATATAAAAATACGTTTGCACCAGAGGTAAACTTTGAGTGGTACCCTCTTACCTTGGTATTTGGTGTACATATTGGGAACATCAAAGAGTTAGTACCTCAATGCACGCTTTTGCATAGTGATATAGTCCTAGATGATTAGTTGAGAGAAACAGTAGCTTATGAACTTGAGCTAAGTAGAAGTGAGACAACAGAGTATATGGGATGTAACTTATGCAAGTTTAAAAGACATGACTTAAAAATGCTTTGGAAATGAAATAAGACATTAGTTAGCGAAGTTTTGATAGAGCCCAAAGCCGACTTAACCTAGTGGAATAAAGCTGTCTTGTTATTGTTGCTCAGCTTCTTATGTTCATCAATTGTTTCATCATTTGTACAACTTCCTCAATGACAAACTTCAAGATACAATTCATTTCATCATCTCGAATGTGTATTCCAATTTTTCTAGCAATTTTACTTTCCCGCCTCAGTCACAAAATAATCTTAGCTCGGAAGAAAATGAATTAAGCAATTTCATGCTATTGCGTGTCAACGAGATACGCATATGCAACCAGAGAGAAAATAAGAATGGGCAAAAAAAAAAAAAAAAAAAAAGCCCTAAGAAACTTCGACAAGAGCCACAACAAATGCAACTTCTCAAATGCAAAACAATAACGATATTAGATCCATAAGCTGCAACACAATCTAAAGTGTGCCTCTCTAAACAGGAGAAAGTGAAGATGAAGATATAAATCACCAGAAACAAGAAAACCTTACTCCAAATCACCAATCCATCTAGTTTCGGACTGTAATAAGAAAAGATAAAAAACCATCGCTAGGATCGACCGGAAACTAGATCATGCTATGCGTATACCATAGGGATTCCAAAACAGAAAAAAAAAAAAAAAAAATCGCTCAACGCGGGCTCGTAATTAATTGTGAATACAACATGGCACAAATTTAATTGAGAAAAATTTGCTTAAAATGAAAAAATGGAAAGACCTGCGTAGTTGAGGGTGTAGGATAAGCCGTTACAACCGCGAGCCTTGACACCGAGCTTGAGGAAGGGCCGATGACGCTGCTCCAGCAGCTGCCGTACTCGGGAGGCGGCGGCGTCCGTTAAAGTCACGGCCTGACGCCGCGCCGCCCTACCAACCTTCTCAGCTGCCACCGCCATCGCCTTCGACGCCATCGATTGATTCCTTTATTGTGGGAGATTGATATTCCCTCCTTTGTTTATTATCAATCAAATTGCTATCTACTGCAATTGCCCTCTCGATGGACGGATGATTGAACCGTCCCTGCTGTTTGTAATCTATGATTCTGGGCCGAACCCGTTAGGATAATTTCGTCATTTTGAAGGAAGGGTCGTCCCGTCATTTCGTTTGTTTCCGATGGGTGCGTGGTCGCCACGCTCTGGCTGTAAACGAATGTTCTGGAAGGGAAACCTACTTCCTTACGTGGCCTAATCAGAATGGCAGTGATCCCACCACGGGTGACCTTATCAAAGAAACACCATGCAAACATTTTTTAGAAGTTAAAAAAAAATAAAAATTAATATACAAAAGAATTAAGATTAAATAGGTTAATCCTTTAAAAAGGAAAAAAAAAAATTGGTAATCCTTTAATCTCTAAAATTAAATACATCATAATAAATTAGTGCTTCAGTTAACTCCCCTCCATTAACCCTAAACAAAAGCTGAGAGTTAATAAAATGGCTAACTTATTACAACGTATTTAATTTTAGGAATTAAAATGTTATCGATTCTTCTTTAAACGACTATCATGTTAAATCTCAAATTTTTTTCAGAAGCCAACATGTATATTACCTAAAAAAGAAAATAAGAAAAACATGTAGACATACTCAATCAATAACTCCTTTACAACGCCATTTTACAACTTCCCGACAAAATTTTTCAGAAATGAAGGACGACCCTCCTCCCATTAAACCCGCGTTCAATTGAGCCTCCAGACACATTATTACTAGTGGAGTTGTTAGGGCTTCGGAGTGGCCTCATTTTAGCTCAGTCACTAATTGGACCTAGCTCATGAGCATATATAAACAAAATTTCAAGAGTCTGTCTAAGTTGGACCCCCTAACATGGACCCAATCATGGACACTTTGATTTTAGCCATTAGATTGAGAAAAGTAATAATTTATGAGTAAGAAATTTTTTGATATAATAGTAAAAATTACAATGACCACAACTTGACCCTTTTAAAAATGTCTAGCATAAACAGACTCGAAATTTGAACAAGACAAGCCAACCTGTTGGCTGTCATCTTTCTTGTATAAAAATAAGTATTCACATATAATATGTACCTATAATGAGGTTTTCATGCACATATTTAATTAGTTCTTGTATAGATATTAGAATAACATTTGATTTATATATATCAAGATAGATACAAAAATAATGTAGGAGTAGGATTGAACGCTTGCTATTAAATAGGTTAAAGGTATATCTATTAGTTATGACGTAATTCTTATTATTTAAACTTATTAGTTATTATCAAGTGATTTTCGTAGTCTGTGCTTTCTAAGAATAGAGCCTCTAACTTGATTTGACTCTGATAATCCCATAATATCTACATGACATTTTTTGTGCCTATTGGAAATTGAACTTGTGACCTAGCTAATATCAATTGTAAGATCAAACAATTGGTATCAAATCAAAAGCTATAGCATTAGAATGCATTTATTTCAATTTTTTTAAAGAAAAAGTGTTTTTCAACTATTAATAAAAATTATCTTTCACAAAATTATTTATTTTAATTTTTATTCAAAAATTAATTTTTAATTTTGGAATAGAAATTAGTATAAATAGTTTATATAAAAAAATAATTTTTTTAAACAAACACACCCTTATCACAAAATAACTCTTACTATTTAAACTCATTGCCCATTCCTAAGTAGTTACCGTCTGAATGGACTCTGACGTTGCTTGAATCTTACAAGGCACCGATAGCCTGCAAATAATGCCATGCACTTGAGATAACCATCACCATCTGACAATTCATATGACATTTTCGTTTTCTGCTACTCATTCTTTCCCTGTTTCTGTTTTTTAACATTCCCCCCCCCCCCCCCCTCTCTCTTCTCGTTAAAATTAAGACGGCAATCGTGACAAGATGACATCTTTCATGCCAAAAAAGATGATAGATATTAACTTTAGATTTAAGATTTATGGGATTATCCGTTATCTTTTTGAACTTTTTAGAATAAATAGAAATGCTTTCTATGTTAAATTTTCACGAATAAATTTTTAAATATTTTTTATATAAAATTGTTGAAGCCAATGTCAAACATATACTTATTTAAAAAAAAAAATCTAAAACATGGTTATCTCGTATTAAATAAAAGTTTGTTAAAGTTACACCAAAAAGGTATTGTTTCATGTATTTATAAAACAACAATATCACAAGTCAAAATATTTGTTAGAATATCATATGTTAGAATGATGTATCAAAATTTCAGAGAAAAAAAATAAAAATGAAAATTAAGAGTGAAAAAATATGATATATTTATCACACTAAAATGTCACTTAATTTGGACAATAATTGTTGGGTTCTTTATAAAATTGCCATTTTTTAAATAATTTGTTTGCATAAAAAGCTAATCTTAGCTAAAAGATCAGCACCGTAAGAAAGAAATATCAATCAAATGCTCCATATTTCTTCAAACATGAATCAAATGCTATAATTTAAAATGTTTGACTTCTTATCTCTATTTCTTAGTTAAGTTTTTTTCTTTTTTTTCTTTTTGTTTCAATTAAACCATCAATATTCAGATTCTATTACAAAAAATTTGACTAACTATAGGGCTTCTTGTAAAATATAAAGATCTCCTAACTAGAATTTCTTTTGTTTTTAGAACTCAAACTCAAGACTACTGGTTAGAGAATTCAAGGTTTGTATTATCTTAACCAACTCCACATTAATATTTCTTAGTTAAGTTTCAAATATATATGTTTTTTTCCTCTTAATTTTAGTCTTAATTAAGAAACATGTGTATTAGTCAAATAGAATTGAATCAATTGATCGACTTTTAATTTATTTATATTTTAATTTTAAGTTTTAAAATTTTCATTAATAATTTTTCAATAAATATTTTTACAAATATTCAGTGAGTCTAAAAATATTAATTGAGACAAAAAGAATTTCAACCTTTTTTTTTGTTTATAGAAAAACAACTGTGTTTTCCGTTATAGCATGAAAAATATTTTTTCAAATGAAAGTTTATTGAAGAAAACATGAATAAGAAAAAAAAAGAAAAAAGAAAGAAAAGGTAGTTTTCGAATTATAGATGTTGAACTCAAGTCTTAAATACCAGTTACATTAAAATTTGAAAATAAGAGCTTTACCAACCCAAATAATTTTATCTTGAGTAGAATTACTTTCGATAAAAAAATATATATGATTTTAACCGAAAAAAAAGTGAAGAATTTTGGGCGATAAATAATAATTAATTAATAATTTTGTTAAAAAAAAGAGAAAAAGGAAAATGCTGAAAAACCCTGGCCGACGATTTTAGGGGTTAGCACAGTTGTATGAGCATCCAATTCCAAAGCTGTTGCCAAAACGAAAAAAAAAAAAAAAAAAGAAAAGAGAACGGCATTAAGGTTGCGGACCATGTTCATTTCATTATTATCAACAAAAACAAACAGCAACACACCAAGCCTTTTCTGCCTATGCCTGTGAACTGAGAAGTGAAGGAAGTGCGTGAGTGCTTCTTCTCTAAAAAACAAAAATCCCTTTCCTCTCTCAAATGCTCCTACCACACTCGCTCTTTCATTTCCACAGCTCTTCATCTTTCTCAGGTATCTATCTTCCTCTTAGTTATCTCGTTATCTGCTACTCGAATGTTGTGCTATTTTTCTTGCATTCGCTCTTCCGATCTTACCAATTCATTCAGCTTTGACATCGCCCTTCTTTACATTTGAGCTTTTATTAACTACCAATTCTCCATTTTGTGTATTCATTCACTGTTATTATTGTTGTTAATTTGCTTCCACTACGGCCAGCTACTTTCTGGCTGTAACATGCTACGATATTGTGATTCCTTAATTTATTTTATTTTTGCCCTGATTTGTCGGGGTTATTATTTTTTCCCCAATGAACAGGTGTTGGGAGTAAGAATTCTGGGCGAATTGCAAGTTTCAAACTTCTGGGCCTCTGATTTTTATTTTTTATTTTGTTTTCTGTGTAGCTATCTATTGACTCACTTATCAGGATTCACGAGTTTGGATACCATATATATGGCAACTTTTATGTCCACGAGTTTTGCACCTTCCAATGCTAGAAATTCAGCAGGGGTGCTGGCTGTTCTTGGAGGGAAAACATGTTCGGTGAAAATGTATGAAAACAGGTATGGATTCTTGAGTGGCAACCGAAAGTCAGCTTTGTTGCAAGTTAAGTGTTCTGCCAATTCACAGAGTGTCAGTCATTATCATAGTAAAGACCCTTTTCTAGATCTACATCCTGAGGTGTCGATGCTGAGAGGAGAAGGGAGCAGTGGACTGAATAACCCGAGAAAGGATAGTTTGGGTGGAAATGTTGCCGAGAGCTTGGAAGCCACATCTAGTCCGAGTAATTACAATGAAGCCAAGATCAAAGTCATTGGTGTGGGTGGTGGTGGGTCAAATGCAGTCAATCGCATGATAGAGAGCTCGATGAACGGTGTGGAGTTCTGGATTGTCAATACTGATGTTCAAGCAATGAGAATGTCGCCTGTCGTTCCTCAGAACCGTTTGCAGATTGGTCACGAGCTTACGCGAGGTCTTGGTGCTGGTGGTAACCCTGAGATTGGCATGAATGCTGCCAAAGAAAGCAAAGAATCAATAGAAGAGGCAGTTTACGGAGCTGATATGGTCTTTGTTACAGTAAGTTCAATTCATACACTTCTTCAATTATAGCTTCTGCAAAGTGCATTACGGTTTTTGCATCGTGAGTTTTTTATGGTACTCCTCTAAACACTACGCCTTTAAATAGTGGTGTCGTTTGATTTGTGTACCTGACCTCACATGGTGGAAAAAGGTGTCTGCTGTTATTGTTATGTTGTAGTCTGTAATATCAAAGTTTGAAATTCATGCACTTGCACATTACCTTGTATGTGGTATTTCTTTTTGTATTTATGAGGAAAATTGTTAGAGCATATATAAAATTCAAGTCTTTATCATTTTTGGATTTTGATGGTTATTAATTAATACCTATGTGAGATAAGGAACCGGCAGTTCTTGATCTTTGAAATCTTCAAATACGTTGATTGTTTAAAACTGAGAATTAGGCATGCTTGCAGCTCTGCTAAATTGTTCATTATTGGTACATTTCGGTAAACTTGGAAATTAAAATTCATTTTTGCAGTCTGGAATGGGTGGAGGAACTGGCACTGGCGGAGCTCCAGTTATTGCTGGTGTTGCAAAGTCAATGGGTATACTGACTGTTGGCATTGTCACGACCCCTTTCTCATTTGAAGGACGAAGGAGGGCGGTTCAAGCACAAGAAGGAATTGCTGCCTTAAGAGATAATGTTGACACACTGATAGTTATTCCGAATGACAAGCTGCTGACTGCAGTTTCTCAATCTACCCCTGTAACTGAAGCATTCAATCTGGCTGATGATATCCTTCGACAAGGTGTTCGTGGCATATCTGATATTATTACGGTATGGAATTCTTAAAGATCTTTGAATATGAACAGATACCTTCTTGTTGTTGTTTGTTCTTTTGTTTTCCCCCTCAAAATTTGATCGTGAAGGAGTAAAAGGAAAAGGATGAATGAAAAGAGAACCTTAAGTATGTTCTGTCTTTATTTGTTTTGACAATAACCAGTAGTCTCTACTGAATACACTTCTGTAAAGTTGTGTGACTTGTTGGTTCAAAATTGTGTGTTACCATTTGTTGGTTTGCTTGAAATTATATAATTTGTTATCAATTGTGGATGCACTTAGATAAAGCATACTCTGTCCATTCCACAAATAAGTTGTCCCGATCGGATGTTGCCCATGGTTTAGAGTTGATGGTTTCTGTCTGTAAATCATTAATCATCATTAATTTTCTTAATCGATTGCAGATACCAGGATTGGTGAATGTAGACTTTGCCGATGTTAGAGCTATAATGGCCAATGCAGGTTCTTCACTTATGGGGATAGGAACTGCAACTGGTATGTCTGGAAACTGCAATGGGCTGCATGGCAGTTCCTTAATCCTGATCTCCTATTTGGCTCACAGAATTACTCTGAATCCTCTGTTCTGCTTAATGAACAAATATGTGTAGAGGAGTAGTGTGTTACTTGTGTCAAACTATGTATTTAGAAGGACAGTTGTATAATTAGCTTACCATATGGTGTGCATGTCTATACGGGAAGGACTATACAACCAAAATTGTTTTAAAGACATAGCCGACATTGCCTTGAAACTATTTTTTCACTTAGTAAATCCAAACAAAACACACACATCGATGGTGAATATGCTCAAATGGTTCTCACTCCTCACCTCAGCAATAAAATTGTACTCCTTGACTCTACTTTCTGTTGACTTTTTTAATTTTTAATTATTAAATTATAAATTTATTTTCTTTTGATGAACCCACCTCTCTTTTGGGCTCAGAATTGATGAGCACACTCTGATCCATGGATTATGTGTATTACTGAAAGTTATCCATGAATTGTGTGTATTACTGAAAGTTATTCATGAGTTATGTGTATTACTGAAAGAGGTCTCTTGGCTATTCTTGTGTTTAAGGGAAAACAAGGGCAAGAGATGCTGCATTAAATGCTATCCAGTCACCTTTACTTGATATTGGTATAGAGAGGGCTACTGGAATTGTATGGAACATTACGGGGGGAAGTGATCTGACCCTGTTCGAGGTAGTTAGCAATCCATCTTTGCTAAATATTTGTTTCATCTAGGTGCATGTTGTTTCTCTCCTATTTTTTCTTTTTTCATCTTCTATAAAAATAAATTCTTTCCCTTTTCCTCTATTCCATTGGAATTTGTATCATCTAAGGGTTGTGGGAAGTTGCAAAGAGCAACACTGCACATGTACTGAGTGAAGTCAGAATTTCCCCCCCATACACCCATGTGCCAAATTCCATCGGAACAGGTTGTTACATGATTGAGATGATTGCAAGTTGTATCAATTTTCCATGGACATGATATTTAAGCAAGTGTGAAAATTCCATGAGGTTTATAAAAATGTTTGTAAAATGACATTCTCCTCTGTCCGGTTACTTTAATTCTGTTGTGGTGCTTTTCCAATAAGTAATCTATAAACCTGGTTTTTACATTGAGCAAATGGTTGTTTGAGGCATACTGTGGCACTCATGCTGTAAAACAAATAAAATGCACTGGCCTTCCGTTGTTCTGAAATCTGAATATTACTTCATGATCTGCTTTATATTAAATTCATCATGCTCTTTCTATGCGGGATGGTCTTTTCATATGCTATGGCTTTTAATATTATCATTTACAGGTAAATGCTGCAGCAGAGGTCATATATGACCTTGTGGATCCCACTGCTAACTTAATATTTGGAGCAGTAATAGATCCATCGCTCAGTGGACAAGTAAGTTAAATTATGTGAACCCTTAAATATTATTTATACGAAATAATATGTTATGCTGTTATTCCTTCAATAATGAATTGGGCAACATAACCCCTCTCCATTTTCTTCCAAGATGAAGCAGATTTCCTGCAATTATTCCTGGAAATAAAAATAGTATGATGCAGTGGGCATGTAGTAACCATAAGCAGTTGATAAGTAACTTTTAAATCAGTTTCACTGTAATTTATATGTACAAATGACTACTCGGCAAACAATTTGAAGTTCTAAATTGTTTAGCATGCTCCTGCCTGATTCTGTTGTGTTATTTTTGTTAAATAAATATAACTTCTAGAGGCTTTAAGAAGATTATCAAACACAAATAACTACAAGCATTTAAGTCCTCAAAAGAAGACAATGTCCTACTATCACATTGTGTAACATAAAACCTCTGCGAGTAATATTCATACAAAGAATACTTGACTAATAACATAATTGGATCAAGTTTAAATCACCATAACTAGCATATCATTAAGTACATTTATACAAATAATGGCTTAAACCATGCGTATCTTTTATGTTGCTGGCATTTAGGGTTGAATGCCCGCTAAACTACCATTTCTCAAGGTTAGTTTAATTTGAATATATATTATGATCCACTTGGTGAACCATGTCAGTTGGTTTCATATAGGTAAGCATAACACTAATTGCAACCGGATTCAAGCGTCAAGAGGAAAGTGAAGGGAGGTCGATGCAGGTATGCTCAACTCAAGCGCCCTCTTCCCCCTCTTTTTCTTTTGTCCTGTTTTGATAGAATACCCATGAATGCAGGCCAGTCAACTCACACAGGGAGATAGCATTGGCGTTCGGCGATCTTCCTCTTTCACTGATGGTAGTTTGGTTGAGATCCCTGAATTCTTAAAGAAGAAAGGGCGTTCACGCTATCCAAGAGTTTAATGCCTGTTTCATCCAACTCTTCAATCGCTTGCATTCCTTCACCACTTTATCAAATTTTAGGGATACAAATAACATTGGTCTAGGTATTAGGTCACCGTTTTGTCCTTGGTTAGCATTTAGGTTGGTGTTGTGAATACGGTTGTTCATGAAAGCTAAGTACTTTCCAAACGTTTGTGTTTAAGTTGAGGCTTGTTGGCGTACTTGAATAAGTTGATTAGCTTGTATTTTTGTACAGAGAATATATATATCAGTTATGGTTAGGGCTTGTTATAGATGTTTGGCTTGTTACCATCACATGAAGATTATGACGACCGCAAAATGGAATCAACATAGCTAAATGCTTTAAAGTAAATGAGAGTAATTGTACACGACGAGTTCTTGGTTCCAAAGGCAAACCAGTAAGGGTTTGTCAACATTTTCACTGGCCAGGAGAATCTGCCACCGGATCTTATCCAACTTGAGGCTCTTGGCTCATTTTATGCAGATCTTTAACACATGCGATCCCAGCCCGTGGTGATGTCTCTCGTCCCGTTTAAAATCATGTGCTTTTGATTAAGACTCTTCTAGAAGTATTTTGATTAATTTCCAGTCCTTAAGATTTTGCTCTGTGTTTATGTTAGTCTATCAATGCAATTGCATTTAATTTTGTCCTTACAATGACCCCATATTAAAAACTCTGGTATTTTGTTGAATATATTTTAATTCAAAGTTATCTATCACATCAATACCTGCCTCACGCCCGCGTATTGAACGACTTTTTATTTGTGACACTTCACTTTTTTCAACTAGGTATGAAACATGCAAAAAAAAAAAAAAAAACTAAATTTCATAATTGACAAGTTGTCGCTTGCGATGCAGTTGAGAGCAATGTACAGGAATTGGCAGCACCGTTCATTAATACAATATAGGTTTAATTATTTTTTAAATCTATATAGTTTTACTCAATTTGGTCTCTTAAGTTTGAAAATTTGTAATTAAATCCTAATAGTATATAAAATTTTTCAATCAGATTCCTATAATTAACTACCGTTATAAAAAATTCCTTGTAATACTATGGTGTTCTTAATAAAATCAAGTGTACTATATATTTTATTGATCTAAATCATTCAATGTATATAAAATAGAAATCTATGATTGAAAATAGTATAGACTATTAATACATCCACTTAATATAGTCTATTCTAAATCAACATCACCTTCTTCATCCTCCATCCTAAACCATCCTCCCACTGCAAACTCATTCTCCCACAATACACAACCACCATCACCACCGCCCAACAATGGCTGAATCTTCAAACACCAAACATCCAAGTCCACGGCCCAAAAAAAAGGTGCAGCTATTGTAGATATACCTCATAAAACATGAAAGTTACAATAAGTTAGAACAAAGAAGCACACTTTATCTCTCATCTTCCTCATCTAGCAACTAGACATCACAACCCACAATTCATTTTTTTGTTTCACATATGATGAGATCAGGTAATAAAGACCCTTCATGTTAATGTTCATGTTACACCATGAAATTCTTTAGCTCACATGTTTTCCAGCTTTAAAATTTTTGTGGGGTTATGCAGTTTGTTGGACACTAGAAGATTTTATGGCCGTATAGAAGAGGCATGGTTTGTTGTCCTTCTCCTTTCAGTACTGGGTCATTTGTTGCCCCATATAGTGTGGGACTTGATATGGCACAAAGAAAAGATTGCTTGGTTTGGGTGGTTAAAGTGATGGGTGGCGGGAGAGGGAGGGTGGAGGGTGAAGAAAGAGATGGAGATAGAATATTCATAAAATATTCATTTTTTTATAATGATAAAGACATGATTGAAAAATTTTATATATTATAGGGACTTGAGTATAAATTAAAGACATGTTAAACTATAGAGATTAAATTAAAAATTGAGCGAAATTATAGAAACTTACAAAATAATTAAACCAACAATATATTCTCTAGCAATTGGATATTTGTATGCATGGTATATCCAGTTGTCTTGTGTACATTACCTGGGCAGTTGACTTGAAATTCATTATCTGCTGAGGGCTTTATACATGTATGGTTGATGGTTGATTCGTTATTTTGTTGAATCATGTAATAAATTAATATCGAGTACTATAAAGAGTATAAATACTTAAACAGATGGGTGATGCCAAGAATCTGTAAAAGTGCTGACATCAAGTCAAAATATTATCGACACATCCATAATCACACTTGCTGAACACTTCCAAAGTTCCAATTTCTAAAGCGTCGACTGACCCCACGGCAGTTTGATTCTCAAGTAGGAACAGAAACACACCCATGTGATGTGTAGCGAAAAGATAAGGTCCACACCATAACAAAGCTTCAGATTTCGGATTGATAATTGAGTGACAAAGCAAGTTGATCACCATCTTTGGAACCATCATTTTGATTGATTCAAATAGTTTGATATTTATTTAACTTAAATAAGATTTTAAATTAGTGTAAATAAAAAAATAATAGTATTAAAAGATTTTTATTTTTATAATATATTAAATTGACTCGAGTTAAATTAATTAAGTTCGAATAGATTTTGGATATTCATAATTTAAATGATAAAACATCCCTCCGTGAATTCCTTTGAGATAAGTAACACTTAAACTTGTGGTCGTCTGCTTATCTGGACATTATATGTCAACATTGAATACAATACAAAGATACTTATTGCGTAAATATATATTTCTTATATATAAAAAAAAATATTGATACATATATTTTTTATTTTTAAATTTATTATTCTATCAGATTTTCTTTTAATATTATTAGTTTTTAGTTTAGAATATAATAAAATAGAATTCATATTAGAAATTAAACGAAATTAAAATTAGCATGAAAAATTATTAACATGGCATAATAATAATAATCATTATCATAATAACAATTGAATATAATAATATTTTTTAATTATTTAATAATATTGATTATAATTATTAATATATTTATTTGTCCACTTATTGTTAAATCAATTCCTTGAGGTTACATTATATGTTCACTTATCGGTAAATCAATTCCTTAAGGTTAAAATTCTCTTATATTTAAAGTAAAAAATATTATCTTATATTTATTGAAAATGTTACAATAAATGTAACATATTGATGTTTAAGAAAATTTGTTAATTGGATAATTAAGTCTTGAATTTTCTCAACTAAATATCATTGAGACCCTTGTCTAATCTTAACATTTCTCCCACCAATGCCATAATTGAGATATGTGACCATATACTCCCAAGAAACGCGCGCGTCTAATTGTTATTTCAAAGGGAAATTAAGAATGGGGGTGAGTAGTTTAATATAATGACCTCACAAAAAACATATTTATATTTATAGAGTTTAATTGGTATACACTGACAGTGTAAAATAGTTTTACACTGTCAACCAATAGAAATAGGGAAAAGTGAGAATTCATGGTGGGTCCCTCATTATAATGGGTGGTTATTTTGATGAGTTGGCACTTTCCACCATTTCTATTGGTTGACAGTGTAAAATTATTTTACACTGTCAGTGTATTTAAATTAAATTCATATTTATAATATTCCGAAAGAAAATATAAGAAATATCTTTTCGGGCGTCTGAAAGGAGTCACTGTCTCAATAAAAAGAGAGCACAAATACAAGTATTGTTTATATATTCCATTCCATTTTTGATTGAATAATAATGAAAATATTGATACCTTGCTGAGAAATAAATCATAGGATCCAACCTCATTGGCTGAAGGCCAAGAATCATATGAACTTGGGGAGATCGAGATCAACATCAACCTCAAAATCCCTGCAAAAATCAATCGAAGGAATCCCATAGGCCTCACTCCCTTCCACTTCCATTCTTCCACACAACACACTTTCTTTTTCTTTTCAATCCATTTTGGTATTTTTCAGTTGGAACTAAGCCACACATATTAGAATCCCATCTCAAACAAGACACGTACGTTTGTCACTTGCCATACAAAAGAAACTCTTGTGGGCGACGTGTAAACTAATTTCCCACTCATCTTCCCTTTGCCTTTATTCCCTCCCACACACATATCACCACCCCCGAATTTTCCAAATCTCCTTTACACAAAAACACAGAGATTGCAACACATCAAGGAATACACAGCACACACACAGAAAAACAAGATCACCTCTTTGGCTCTCTCCTCTCTTTCTTTCTTTCTATCTCTCTGCATGAAACAAGACAACCCTTTCATGGCTCTCCAATCCTCTTCTGAATCTGATGACCAGATTCCTTCTCAGCCATTGGACTCAAAAAATCCCCACCCTTCTATACATCATGTCAACATGGAGCAACAACAAGAAGAAGGTCGTCTCAGCCACGATGATAGAGACAAATATGCTACACAAAACACTTCTGGCTCAAAGACCCTTCTCAGCAACAAGGAGGAAATAGCATTGCAAGAGCTGGTTTCGGTTGATGTTGCAAAAGGAAGTGATGTGGCTGATGAGGCCTTGGAAGAGGATAGTGGACGTGAGAGGCTGAAGAGGCATAGGATTGAAGTGGCAGGAAGGGTTTGGATTCCTGAGATATGGGGTCAGGAGGAGCTGTTGAAGGATTGGATAGATTGCACTGCATTTGATGCGCCATTAGTTCCAAGCAGGATCACCATGGCACGTGCGGCTTTGGTTCAAGAGGATAGAAGAGCCAATGCTGCTGGACTAAGAATAGAGAACAGGTGTTAGAAAATTTTTCATTTTCTCTGTAATTCAATTTAACCACAACCGTATATTGATGATGGATGGTTTCTTAATCCTGAATCCTAGTCTTCGTATAATCTTTTTTTCTTGAGTTGAGAATTTGGTTTTGGTGGTTGAAGATTGACAAATTAACCAATATTTTTGGAACCAAGAATGTGTAATTGAATTAAGTTCCTCTAATTATATTCACCTAATACTATTAACACTCATGACTTTTTTCTTTTTTAAAATTAATGTTAATGAAAATTAGTTATTAGCTCAATCAAATTTCTCGTATGATCTCGCGCTCATTTCCAGTTAACTTCGACCGTAAAATGTTTAGATGGAAGCTTTCAATGCTTGATAAGGCCATATATATTTTATGTAACTTTCATCCCCTTGACAAACTATTCTCGTAGTTTTTTAAATCTTAGTCATTAATAAATTCAAACTCAATTGCTAACAAATGAAACCAATTTAGAAAAGTATTTGAACAAAAAAAACTCCCTTCGCTCACAAAAATAAAAGATATAATAATTTAAGTGTACATTGATTTGTTTAAACAAGGTTCACGGAAGTTCTAATTCAAATTGACAAAAATTCAAGTAGGCTAATTATAAAAATTAAAATAATTAAAGTTTTATTTGTCCAAATGCCAAAGGCACATTCACATTTTAACCTTAATATCTAACTTGACAATGCTCAGTATTATTATTTATGATGTTCTTTCTTATAAAATAGTCCTTCATGTGGAGTATACGTTGGCCTCCACAAATGGCTTACCGGGGGTATACTAATGATAACAACAGCTAGCAATATTTAGAGACACTCTATATACGTAGATAATTAGCTTTGAGACCCATCAGGAAACAGGTATGTTTGAACATTCCTATTCCTGTTAAACATCAATGATAAGTTCCGTTCAACATTATTAAAAACTATTCATCAGACTTTTTATTTTCAAATTTTTCATTTTAACTATTCATCACCCCACCTATGGTGTACAAAAAGGTGCCTAAAAATGGTTTACAACATAAAATATTAGACCAGGATACAGTGGGCGTGGGGTTGCTCAATTCAATTACTTATTGCTATAGTTATGGAAGTCCCTTGTTTCGTCAGCAAGATGCCACACACTAATAAGTGATTATCATGCACAAAAATTATCCTTCCTTTCCATTTCAAATTTATCAATAGGGCACATTGAAATAACTGTACTTATGGTACTAATTCACTCTAGGATAAGTTATTTTCAAGCATTCTTGAGCAAAAATGGAAAGTTTAGTTGACAGTAATTACAATTTACAGTCACACTTCTGACTTCCCTAAAAAAATTACAATATTCCATATCTGTTTTAAATTATTAATAAATACTAAAAAGAAAAGTAACTATAAGGATGCCTGCACCCCTAGCATTTCTACTCTTAGGCTTCACCAGTATATATTTCTGCTACTGATACAGCAAATGTGCAAAACTTGTATCACCTCTGTGATACTAGCTCCCACACCTTGATTGTCCCATCATCGCTTGCCGAAGCTAATAGTGGCTTCTCCTATTTAGTAAGCAACACAAAACAGAAAATTTTGACCAATGTTACCAACTGAAGAGATAATCAAATAAAGCAAAAGACAATGCTGAGATACCTCGCCATTCTCTAAATATGTAAGTTTTTATAAGCTATACTATATATAGAAGAAACCAACCTAGTTCCCAAAGGTCTGGCATAATCACAAATTTTATATTATTTATACATCTGAAAACTTATTGTGTCCCTTGTGGTGCAAATTTTCTGACAATGCTTTAAACACCTCAGTACTTCGCTAGTAATAGAAAAAGCTACTTGCTACTACTTTTCTTGATCAAGTACATGAATTATTAGAATGAAATTTAAGGTCATTCAGACTAAGACACAATCAGCCAAGAGCATTATCTAATACTAGCAGTGAAATCCACCATTCCACCCGCTTATGTCTGCATAAAGAGAAATTTACTTCATCATAAATGTGATTCCATTAAAGCAGTGTCTGAGAATCTTACCCCAGGGCTCCACTGCACTGAATTTACATCCATGTCATGGGCCTTTTCCTTCTTCAGCAGCAACTTGTATAGAGGACCACCCACCTAGCAAAGTTTGGTCATTATTAGGGGGAAATGAGAAGGCAGATTATTATATTCATAAAAACATTGGAAACCAGCTGCTTCAGTTCACTAGTAATCTTGAACAATATTTAATGATGATGCAAGAATATCATGCTAATATCTTAAAAATCAAACATAGTTCAAATAATAATAATTTTAATTTTTTTAAAAAAAAAATCAATGCAGATAAAAAAGTTGCAAAAGACAGTCAATAGTATATATGTTTGGTATGTTCTCTGCCCTTAAGTGGTAAATAGAGAAACATGCTGCACTGGTTTGCCAAGTTTATTGCTACCCTAAGTCCTTGTGGTGGCAACTACGAAGAGATCAATAAATTCCATGTTTATCCATATGCACAAATTCCCAATACAATCATAAAGGGTCCATGGTTTAAAGTGGATGATTCTGGACAAGGAAAGGGAAACTTTTAATGGACATGCAAAGAATCTGATGCTTCCCCTTTTTGTGAACTATTCACGAACTTTAGACTACAATGTACGAGGATAAAATATCAATATGCTCCCAGGCCCCAGTGGCATCACAAGTGAGAGAAAATCACATGCCATACAGAAATAAAGACAAATGTTCACCTACTAGCATTCAAAAGACCAAACAGCTTATGAATATTCTAGTAAACATTCTCAGCTGCAGTTTAGTGTTCAATTTATGGACTACTAGTAGTACAAATCATAAATGGCCTCATTGTATCCTGATGAGAAATTTATCTATTAGGCAATAGGCCCACAAATTACATTAATAATGACAACAAGAAGACATTTAAACTGCTAATGTTAGAAGATAAATGCAGGAAGTTAAAAAGAGGGAAAATTGACATACCTGACTTTCATTGTCATCCACAAAAAGCCGTATAGCATCATCGGCGGCTCCACTAGCAAAGATACCTTCTCTGTCATACCAAAACAAAACGCAGGATACAGAAAGATCAGATTTACATAACTGATAATTAGTTCAGATAAGGTACATTGGCTATCTTGATGACAGACATAAAGTGCCTCAGTATCTTCATCTTGCTTTTCTTTGTTTGGTTGTGGTTGCTGTTTCTTGTGTGCCTTGTGGGCGGGAGGTGGGGGGGAGAGAAAGAAGAGAAAAGAAGAAATGATTTAAAAATGAATCAGTGGAATAGATTATAATGATGACAGCTGACTTCTAAAAGCAACACATATGAAATTATGAGTAAGTAATTAGTAAGTATTGATTGAACAGAGGGTTAAATCAGTGAACTAGAAAAGGATTTAGATAAATGCTGAGAAGTCAGGTGAAAATTTCAGTTGAGTTAACTAGGATCCAACTACCTTGACCAATGCACAGAGAAAATTGTCCGATCATGATACCCTGTAAGAGTGCAAAGATGTCTCCTGAAATTCCCAAGAACAAACAAGAATCAAATCCTATAGTGTATGGAAAGAAAAGGCATAATAATACAAAAAGACATCATCACCATTAAATCATCTATGCCTCATTTGTACAAGTGCTACCATAAATAAAAGATTACCAATCCAAACCAAACTACTTGTATTTAAAACCTTCAAAAGAAACAAATAAGCTATACATGTATGTGTGTGTATGCATATACGTGTATGGTTTATATTAATCAAACGACTTCCCATTAAAACATTATAATATCTCAAGTATATGAAATATCAAATACATATTCCAGTATTCTATCCCCGGGTGGGGGGAGGGGGAGACTAGTGTAAGATAAATAACAAATACATGTTACTTACCAAGGTGCAAAACTACCACCAGATTGCATCCCTACATTTTCTGATTCCCATACCTTCAGGGTAAGATCATCACTGCCATATGGGGTTGAAATCAAAAAAATGCCATAGAAGTTCAAGAAAATGTGAAAACAATTCCATGCATGGAGAGAAATATTTCACATACCTACAGGTAACCATTTTGTCACCATTGGCATTGAAGGAGAGTGCCCAAACAGTCGAAGTATGACCACTGACAAATAACACAGTTGTATATAAAAAGATTACATTAACAATTTTCCATAAAATACAGAAAAGGAATCGTGTCTAAAAGATAAGCAAAGAATTAGTAAAATTGTAGTTGACAGAAGAGGTCAAGAAATAGTACTTATTGGGTCCTCCTAGTGTTTGAACGCACTGCCAGTCATCACTTTCACCTTCATCTGCCCAGATCTGGAAGAAAAATCGATTGCACTATAATGTTATCACACTGTCCAATCACATTCATTCACAGTAGAAAAGAAGCAATTGTAAGGCAATAGGAACAACAGTGAAACTAGAATGGCTCTCGAGCATCTGCATTACCTTAACACTGTTATCATAGCTACATGAAAATAAGATATCCATTGTGGGATGCCACTTCACCATTTTCACATCCTGGGTATGTCCTTGCAGCACCGACACACACTCAAACTCGTTGCCTGGCTGCACTTCCCATATCCAAACAGATTTATCTCTGCTACACGTTGCAAGTAGAGTTCCAGATGCATTCCAGGACACGCTCTTCACTTCATTTTCATGACCCTGTCCACAAAACCACATATATGTCAGTGCAAAAAAAGAAAACAGCAATGATCAAAGAATACATAACACATCCAAATGAATAATAATAACAACAATAAACGACCAGTTTGATGACATATATTTGTAGAAAGTAACTTGTTGACAGCAGTAGCATACCTCCAAAGTGGAGACACACTCATAATCACCTCCAACATTTTCCCATATGGCAGTTGTGGCATCAAAGCTTGCGGTGGCCAACAGTTTCCCAGAAGGCGACCAAGCGCAAGATCGAACAGTTCGAGTGTGCGTTTCGTCCAAAACCGCCTGCATTTCAGCAGCAAATTCATAAAAAACAAGAAACAAAGCATACAACTCCAATCACGAAATTACACTATAACCCAGCCAAGTCACCGAAGATAAATCTCTCAACTATCTAACTGTTACCAGTAAACACATTATTACAGTCTTCAATTAGTGGTGATCATCAATGGAAATAATAATAACAACAACAGGTTGATCAGAGAGTAGTGCTACTGAATCGCGGATTCACATGGCATTAAAAAAATAATAATAATAAAAGAAAAAGAAAAAGAGAGCGACCTTGGAGGACCAGAGTCCAGAGGAGAGGTTCTGCTCCCAGATTCGGACGGTTTTGTCGCCGCTGCAAGAGGCGAAGACGAGTGGGATACCGTCGTGGCCGGTGGCAGGGTTCCAATCCAAGCTCCAAACCCTATCGGTGTGACCTTCCAGTCTCTGAATTTCCTTCAGTTCCAACCTCTCCATCGACAATTTCTCACCGAAACCGCAAACCTCACTTCTTGTTGTCGTGCGAGCTTTCTGGCTGCTCTGCTGGCTGCTGCTACTTGCTTTTGTTCTTCTCGCATGGGGCCCAAATGTCTCTGAGTTTTTCCGATGCGCACATCACGCGCCCAGAGAAAATAAAAAAATAAAAAAGACAATATACCTATTTTGTTCACTGATGGAAAGAGGCCGGTCCAGGCCGTACCTTAAATAAGTTAAGTCTATATCATAATTATTGAATTTAAGTCTGGTTTATAACCTATTAAAAGCTTTATTTTTTACGTAACTTGACCTAAAATCTATTAATAAAGTCTATTAAAAAAAATAACTGTCTTAATAGCTTATAAGACTTAGGCCAGGGTGTAGGCATAACCAGACCTAGGCTTCCGACTACACTATAAATAGGCCTTGACAATCTCAAGTTCAAGGGAGGCGAAGCGAGAAAAGTCGGGGAGAACAGAATAAAATAAACAACTAGACATTGAGGTTGGGTTCAAATAATACCAACTATTCACGGGTTGGCCACTTGGCCGCTTTAAGGAGGAAAAATAAAAAAATTGGGGCATTGCTAAAAGAGAATAATTTATATAAATCGACGAATTAATAGAATTTTAAAAAAATATCATATTATAATAAATTATTATTTTTAAAAATTTTATTGATATAGCAATTAATCTTTTGCTAAAATATGTTTAGCCAATTTTTTTCTTTTATATTACAAGTATTTCAAATATATTGAACTCAATTAACTCTATTTTTGATCAATAATATATATATATATGTGTGTGTGTGTGTGTGTGTGTCAGCCAATCAAGCTTAATAAATTTTATAAGGAGTTTAAGGTTGACCTATTTAAATAAATAGACCTTAAAAAAGATTTAAGTCTGATTTATTTATTATAAAAATCAGGCCAGACCAAATTTAAAGCAGGCTAGGCCACAAACTCTTATTAAGTCGTCTATCCTGTTTTTATCCTATTTATTAAAAAAAAACTTATAGAAAAAAATTTTCTCTTCAAATTTGAAAATTTATAAATTATTTTTTATTATTTGAAAAGAAACATATTAATTCTTTTTCTCAAATGATGAAAGACTACACATAAGTTTCTAAATTTTAAGTAATTAATTTATCTTCTAAAATTTTTATCAAAAATTAAAATGAATACTTTGCCGAACAAAAAGGAATTGACATTGAAAGACAGTCACGGGGCCGCCACCAATCAAGGTTCAAGGAAGGGGAAGCGAGAACAGTCGGGGAGATTAGAATAAAATAAACAACTAGACATTGATGTTGAGTTCAAATAATACCAACTATTCACGGGTTGGGCACTTGGCCTCTTTAAGGAGGAAAAAACAAAAAGTTGAGGCATTGCCAAAGGAGAATAATTTATATACGTTGATCAATTAATAGAATTTTAAAAAGTTATTATATTATAATAAATTATTATTTATTATAATAATTATTTATCATAATTTATTATTTTTTTAAATTTTATTGATACGATAATTAATCTTTTGCTAAAATGTGTTCAGCCAATTTTTTTTCTTTTATATCACAAGTATCTTAAATGTATTGAACTCAATTAACTTTATTTAAGTTAAATCGACTTATCGTAGAAGTAAAACTCTTTTAACGTCATATTTTTTTATTCATCTAAAAATTCAAATTTAAGATTTTATTTTAAAAAAATAAGTATCAAAATATTTGACTCAATTAAATATTAATAAAATAATTAAACATTCCTTTTGATTGATTTTTTTTTATGGTGGGTACATTTATTTTGATTGATTAGTATTAAATACGAGTTTACATAGCGCACTTAGTAAAAATAAGTAAAGCCTCAAATTAATAGGTATGAAAACTCTTAATTTTCTTGGGCATAAGCGCCCGTAATTCATCAAAAAAATTATGAGTGTCAATTAAAATAGTTTTTGACATTTAAAAATCATTATTTTAATACTTAATATTGTAATTTATTAATTGGATCAATCGTTTTGTTAATATCTCGCAAACTAATTTAACTTGGTTTGTTGCTCATGAGGCGCTTTTGACAAATTATCAAAGGAGGAGGAAAGGCAGTGGATGCTTCTTGTTTGCATTGCCCTCATCATGAGCCCATGCTCTGTGTCCTTTGTGACCGCACTTTTGCGTGAAGGACGGGGGAGAGTTTGGTGAATAAAGATCAACAGGATGTTTTCTTCCAACAATATTTGCAGGATTGGTTGGAACAAAACATTAAGGAGAACTCTATGTTATTTAATGGGACGAGGTGGTCCCTCGTCTTTGTTACAGCTTGCCATTCTTTGTGGAGTGCGAGGAATGAATTTATTTTTGAAAGGAAGAGGATTGATATAGTTGGATTTCCTTATATGATTTCGAGGTTGGCATCGGATTACACTCTTTGCCCTCAATGCGGCGGATTATGCTACCAAGCGGTTGACGATTCACAAGGAAGTTATGATTAGTTGGAGTCCTCCGTCGAAAGGATGGTGTTCTATCTCTATAAATTCTGATGGTTCAATGTTTCAGCATATTGGTTCTGCTACTTGTGGAGGCATAGTGCATGACCATAGAGGAATTTTTGCGGCTGCTTACATGGCAAACTTAGGGAATATCTCCATCACTATGGCTGAATTATGGGCTATCTATATTGGTTCAAAATCAATCTTTCAGCTTGGGCATTAAAAACCTGATCCATCAGACATTCCCTGTGTGTTCTAAGCTTTTATAGCCGCGTAATTTGGATCATTACTCCAATTTGTCTCTCATCAGAGCCATTAAGGAATTCATGATGCGTGACTGGACGGTGAAGATTTGCCATATCTATAGAGAAGCCAGCCAATATGTTGATGTCTTAGCAAAGAAGGGACATAGTAAACCTGCTGGCATTAGATTTTTTGAGTCAATTCGCGGCTTTTTTTATCTCGTGTTTTTAGGTGATGTTTCAAGGGCTCACTTTCCCCGTTTAGTTAGTCTGTAGTTTTCTTTGGGCTCTTGTGCCCCGTTGAATATCCAAGAAAAAAAAAAGCTAATTTAACTATGAAAATAAATTATTGGGGACTAATTTTATTAATTTAAGATACTAAAAATTATAATTATAATTTTTAAATGTTAGAGACTATTTTAATTGATATTTATAATTTTATAAGCTAAATTGATAGTTTAGTCAAGTACAAAAGTAAGGTTGTTAATACTGATCAAGTTAGGGTTTGTTTGGTTTAACTTTTGGGAGAAAATCTTTTGAAAGAAAGTCTTTTAAAAAAAAGTCTTTTAAAGGAATTATTTTTAAAAGAATGATTTTTGTTTGGTTTGAATATGTCAAAAGTAAGTTTAGAAGAATGAGTTTTGTTTAAATAGGATAAAGTAAAATTACTTTTGGTTGTTGATGTGAGAGTAATAGTAAGATTTCTTTTCAAAAGATTTTTTTCTATAATAAAAAATAATCTCAAAAATACTGTTCTCAAAAGACATTTTGAAATTTCAAAAGGTCTTTTAAAAAATAAGAAATTAAACAAAACACTACCAATGGTGGATCCAAAATGCAATCCAAATAGGCATGGTTGAGTTGATGGCTCTATTTTTATCTTTTACAAAGTTTGTTGTGTTGATAGCTTAGTTTTTATCTTTTAGAAAGAGGATATAAGTTTAAATTTAAGGAGATAACTTCTGTCAAAAAATTGTAATTTGATATCAATAATGAGTTTTAGTTATATTTACTCTAGAGTTTATATTTTTTTTCCTCATTTTCGAGATTTGATGTCATTTTTAATTTATTATTAATATTTATCTATTTTATAATAGTATTTATCTATTTTTGGATGAAATAAATAGGCAAAAATAATTGATTAGTCTCTTAATTTATTTTCTATTTTCAAATTCATTCTCTAAATAATAAACATTTCAAATTCATCTTTTAATTTTTTAAAATCGAATATATTTGTCCTTTTCGCAACTTCTTTTGCATATGTTGTTTGTTATATTAGATGATAGATTTAAAAATATAATTTATCATTTAAGATATTGTATATATTATTTTTGCTAACTCAGGTGTCAAATAAAAATTTTATCAATATAAGTAAAGTCATTTATGAGGAGAATAAATATGTTCAATTTTTAAAAGTTAGATAGCGAATTTAAAACATTTATAACATAGAGTGCAAATTTGAAAACAAAAAATAAGTTAGAGAACGAATTCATTATTTTTGCCTAATAAATATTGATACTGTTATATTTGTTTTTGATTTATTAGGAATATTTAGAAAATTTAGTTTGATACACTATCAATATTAAAGGATTATACAATTATTTAATTATATATTGCTATATTATTATAAGTGTTTGACTTTTATAGCAACTATCATAAAAATCACACATGTAATAAAATTTAATTAATTGACAATATAAAATATTTTTATATTGATAATATATTAAAAGTAATCTCATATTAGATGCCAACGAAGATTGAGTCTAGTGAAAGGGCTAGCCCCCCACTATATAGCAAACCATGTTCAAATCATAGTTAAAAAATGTACTCACATTTAGTGTCTAACCTTACCTTAAAAAAAGATTACCTCTAATAGAAGATGCTTGTAGGAAACCAAAAAAAAAAAAATATTAGATCTTAAGTGAAAATCCATAACTAATCAGACTTTAATTTATTTTATTATTTATTTATTAACTTATAAAAAATAACTATTTATTAAAAGTGTAAAATTTTTTTACATTATCTATGCATAAAAATTAATCTCATAATTTTATTGAGACCCAATCTCTCCAAGAGCTATCAGAACCCCAAGATTTTAAGACAGTTCAAGTGCACCTAACTTGTTAATATGCCCTTTAATCTAGATACACATGTATATGGTTATACAAGTCTTGATATTAAAAAACGACCACCATAGTTTTCGTAAATTGTAATTTTTGTTTTTTTTTGTTTTCACTGTAATTGAAAACTTGGTTTATAAAAAAACAAAAAAAAAATTAAGGGAGTGGGGATTCTATTAGGGATTTAGTCCAAGCCCATAATTTGCAAATGTGGACGCCCACTTTGACTAAGCCCAGTGGTCCGGTCCGAGTGAACCGGTGTGGTTGTCGTCCTGTACGTTTGAAACATTCACTCATTTGCTTGGATCTTCGGTTTTTTCTTCCCATCGGTGTAGGTGAGGGTACGCAAAGGCAGAGTCACAGAGAAATCGTAACCCTAGAGGCAGAGCGGTAATCAGATTTCGAAGGAGAACAATGGAATCTGCGGCTCGAAGAAGAGGAGGAGGCATCTTCGAAGGCCTTTACAAGGTCATCATGCGCCGCAACTCTATCTATGTCACCTTCATCATCGCTGGCGCTTTCATCGGTGAACGGGTATTGAATTGCAACCTCACTAATCCCATTCAATATCGTTGCGTTTATTCGGTTACCGTCGTTTTATCATAGCAATTACTGAAATCCAGTTTGTAGGAGGGTGAATTTTATTGTGCGATTAGGGGAAATCCCATTTCAATTGTGACCTTTACGACTGAGTCATTTGGAGGATCAAGTTCATGTGGTTTATTGTTGGGATAATTGAACTCTATTGCTTATTTATTTATTTTTTTTGTGCAAGTTTATTTACTTTTGAAGCTCGGGTTTTTGTCTTTGTTTCTTCCTTGTGATATTAATATTTTCAGTTTGGCTTCTTTGAGATATGTTTTTGTAAGCAGAATTGCTGATCGATTCCTGTTATTGGTTGCAGGCTGTGGATTACGGAGTTCACAAGATCTGGGAGTACAATAATGTTGGGGTACTATGTCTGCTTCACTCTATGTTATACACTGTGGTTTATCTATCGATTTTACGTCGAATGCTTTGTCATATGCTGTTTGTTTGTTGAGATAATAATATATTTGACTGATCGAATTGAAATGATGCTGTTTTTTGGATCTATTCTTGGTGAAACATGGAAGGGGCTTTCTTTTCTTTTTCTTGTCAAGTTTTCAATCTTCCTAATAACCTTGGTTTTATGAAGATCTTTATATGATATATATTTTAAAATGGATTACGCTTATAAGATTACTGTTGTCTTGAGTACAATGATACCTCTAGATGTTTTCACCCTTTATTGTTAAATTTATTGCTGTAGTTTTAAGTAGATGTAGATCTCTTAGGGTTAAGATTTATAATTTTCTATGATTTTATGTTGGAATCCTGGCTCATTTTATTATGATAATCTGACTATCAATCTCAAGATTCTCAACCAGCATAAAATTATCTATTCTTTATTGCTGCTCCACCCATTTGGATAAAACTTGGTTGTTCTTGTACTATGATTATCAATCAGCATCTCCTGATACAGGAAAACATTGCATAGGTGAATAACTCATGAATTTACAAGACCTGTGTTATATCCAATTGGATTTAACTTGGTATTGGTTTGAAGTTTTTTGGTTAATATTATATGCTCTTTAAGCTGATTCTGAAGACAGTGCTTTTAGGTTTCCATTACTATGAAGTGCGGAAGCATAAGTAGGAATGGTTTTCATTTGACTCTTTTTCATCATTGTTTGCAGTGGATACTATCTGTGCAAAGTTATAGTTGTTGTTTTCTAAGTTATATAATTGGTCTGTTGAGTTTTGTGTAAAACAAAACTTATTCATTAGTCTTTATTGCTCTTGTGTTTCTTCTGATTCTTTGTCAAACTCGTACTAATATCTTGGCATATTTAGGTATTTGGAGTTACCTACATTGCTAGTTTCCTACTTTATCATGCTAACTGATAATGTTTGCACATTGCCATTGAATTCAATGGGAATGGATCCTCTCATGTAAATTTTCACATGTTCAAGTCGTGTGTTAGTTTTCACCATTGAATATCTTGGCATATTTAGGTATTTGGAATTACCTACATTGCTAGTTTCCTACTTCATCCTGCTACCTGATAATGTTTGCACGTTGCCATTGAATTCAGTGGGAATGGATCATCTCATGTAAATTTTCACATGTTCAAGTTGTGTGTTAGTTTTCACCATTGATTAGATTATTTTGTGGGTCCTATACTTGGCCCTACCTTGTTGATCAGTTGTGCAAACTGACACATGACTTGGTTATGTGAAAATTTCACGTTGGAGGATCCATTTCCAAATTCATTTTGTATGAATACTATTTAATTGCAAATAGTTTAATGTCACTTTTGCATTGGAGTGATCATGTTGTTTGGGGATGATGCAATTTTGACACATCATGCTTTTTCCTGCAATGATCAGTATCACATTGTTTTATTCAAGTTTTGTCAATAACCTTTATCCATTGGCTTTGTTTACTGTGCTTTGGTAGGCGATAGCCTCTCTCCTTGAAAGAAAAGAATGTCCCTGTTCTGATCTAATAGTGGCAAAAGTTCCCCCCCCCCCCCCTTTTTCTCTCTTCCCCCCAACCAAATACACACTCCACCCCCACTCTATCTCAGTGGCAGCCCTTTGCCCTTTGATTTTCTCTGTCTAGAGACCTTGGTAAATTATCAGTTGGCATATTTGGGTCTTTAGTCTTCACTGCCAATTGCCTACCTATTTCTTTCACTTTTCCTCTCTCTCTCTCTCTCTCTCTCTCTCTCTCTCACACACACACACACACACAATCAGCCTTCTTGCTATCATGATTTATCTCTTTAGAAGAAAATAGTTGGGTAATTCATTATCATAAATTTTTTTGGTGTACCATTTTTCATAATTAAGTTATCTTCTGACGTTCTTTTATGAAAAAAATATAATCTTCTAGTGTTTACTTTAATTTCCAAGATGATCAAATATAGACTGGAGAGTATAAATGCCATCGTTGATGAAGGGTGTAAGGCTAGAATAAAATGTGGGTGTGGTTGACATTTTATTGATGAGGCTTGTCTTTTTTGAGACGGCAGGAGGAGAATGAAATGAACAGGGCGAAAATTGTTTAGTGCGCTTATTATAGCTGCCTAACTCTTGGAGTCGCATGTTTGGGGCATGTGCCCATTTCTATATTTCCTGTTTTTGAAGATGAATACTTGCTATTTCTTGTTTTTCTTTGCCCCATTTATGCCTTGCAGAAGTGTAATCATAGTTTTAACTTGTGTATGTGATTGTTAGCAATTTTGTGCTGTCAATCCCATCTGTGCTAGTGGATATCAAGCATTGATTTTAAAGATTGTGGTTGATGAAATGATGGTTGTTTTTGCTATTAAAACTTTTCAGTATTTTTACTATAATTATATTTTCTTATGCAGAAACGATATGAAGACATTCCTGTGCTAGGGCAAAGGCAATCAGAAGAGTGAATTGTTGGACCATCTTGTTAGGCATTTTGAAGTTTATTTCATGGAAATTTGAAGTGAACGTCATGAGCTGGAAGTAGTTTCCGTTTTTACAAATAAGTGCTATATGCTTGTCTCTTTATCAGTCTTTTGGCTTTATTAACTGGCCGTTGGAAATATAAAACATTGGACTAGTGCAAAATTCTGTATTTTTTTTTTTTTTGAAACAATTTTTACCGAAACATTGGGTTATTGAAATCGCTGGCTTTTGAGTTAGCTTATTTTCTGAAACTTCACATATTGAAAAAGTATTGTCGCACAATACTTTTATGTTGAGGACCTACTAACTTTTATGCTCATTTGAAAGATTTAATCCGAAAAATTATCTTTTGCGGGAAGCGCAATTGTTGAGGACCTACTAATTAGGAATTAGGTTCGTTATTCACACTATATTTTACATATTATTATTACGTTAATCATCACACAATAAATATTAGTTGGTATATAATATATGTTAATTATTCAAATAATATATTCTAATTACTAGTTATTTAAATTATAAGTGTGGTGTAACAATTATGGTGTGTAAGTATGGTTTTCTAGCAGGATTAATGCTATAAAGAATCAACTTAAAGAGTTGAACTTGTACCTGATGTTGTTTCACAAATTCTATTTTGGAACTTGTACCTTAAAGAGCATGGTAGAACAATTTTTTAAGATATTTATGATTCGGAAAAAAAAAAGAGAAGGATATAAAGTTATTTTGACATTACTCATTTGATAAAGGTGAAATTTTTGTGATGATGTAGGTTTAATTCTAGAATTTGTCTATGGCTTGTGTTATGTTGGTCTGTTTTTAGTTTGGGAGTTAGTTACTCCGATGTATAAAATTATAAAAAATCAAGAATTTATATTATAAGATGGGTGTCTTGTTTTTTTATTTGCAAATAGAGACTTTGCAAATGGTTACCCTTCTATCACCTGCTCTTCCACGAATACCCCATCCACCATCTTCTCTGTCAGCACCACCACCTTCAGCCACCATCTTCTATTTCATATGCATTGCACACTCCACGATGCCTCTCTTTCAGATCCATTGCTTCCTCCAACATCAACTCAGATTAATCAAAATCATCGTCCACCAATCTATCGTTGGCCACCATCGGCCGCCACTAGTTATCGCTGCACCTCTAACCTTGCAACCTACGTGTGAGAGATTAACTGCTAGTCATCGACCATGCAACCATAGTCACTGATAGATCACATGATGTCGCGGCCTTACCTTTGCCATTTGACACAGATCGTGCGACTTACGTTTTCGCCATTGCATCTTCGCGTGACCATGCCTCGCCCTCACAGCCATGGGTCATTGATCGCCATTACACATCCCCTGGCTTCACCTGCGACTGCTAGTGCCACTCCATCTTTGGTTCCTTGAACAACGACCCCACCACTTGTACAATACATAGGCAGCAACAAGACATTGAGGGCTCAAAACCCCCAATTAAACCATCCAACCCATTGGCGCAATCCAAGAGGTGACAAGGAAGAAGAAGAGGGCAATGACGAGGTCCAGGAGGTGCCATTGGCGCAGGTTGATGAGGGTGGTGATGAAGGTGAAAGTTGGGGTGGTGAAAATCAGAGGGATTTGGGGGTTGCTGGGATTGGAACTAGGAAGAGGGGTTAGTCAAGAACTTAAACAACGAGCCTTGGGGATGGAAAGAGAAAAGGCTGCGTTATGCAAATAATAAAAAAAGACACATTTTTAGCAATTTTATTTCACACTTTAAAGGTTGGGAGTAAGTTACTCCCAAACTTAATCGGGAGTAACGTAACACACATCTTTGTCTATTGGTGAATTATTTGTAAAATAAGCATGGATGGAAACTTGAGTTGTTTGTAAATAGGGATGAGTATTTTCTTTAGTCTTTTTTTTTTTTTTTGTGAAAAACCAATAAAGGTCAAGTGGGCATAGGATAAATGATTCATTTGTCTTAAAATAAAAAAAAAATGTTCTTTTTGTTTTTCTTTTGTGCTAATTTCTTTTTAAACTAAAAAATGTTGTTTGTTTTAAATAATTAAATAAATAATGAATTTCAAAAATTCTCTTTTTATGGGTCATAGAAAATAGTTGCTGTATTGTAAGCACTGAGCTAACACATTCCGACCTTAATATGGGTTAGTACAGTCACTATATTTATCTTATGTATTGGTATTTAAGATTAAAAATTAATTCCAATTTATTTTATTGATATAAACTTTTATTTTTTTGGTTTTCTTAGAATATTCTTTTACATAATAAATGGGAAACTAATCTTTCATAGCACAAAAATATTTCATATTTAAAAAATTCAAATTCTTTTTACTTGGACCAATACTTCGATAGTTATAAACTTATATTTTTTTTTATGATACCGTTCTATATAAACTTATATGATAAATATGATTTTGTTGAAGTTATTATTTTTAATTTTATTAAAATATGTTTTAAGTTTAGTTTTTTCAAAAAATATAAATTAATTTAATTATTTTGGATTTGTATATATCTATGAATTAAAAAAAAATTACGTTTTCTTGTTTTATGAAAATTTTAAACAAACGGTCCTATATATACACTTGTGATTTACTGAGGCGCCTAGGGTTTGGGAGTTGCTGCTGTGGAGCTGTGGGCGGCTAGGGTAGTTTATACTTTCTCACTCTTCTTGTTGTTCTTCTTCTTCTTCGGCGTCTTAGGTTTCCCAGTGCATTAGCTCCAACACATTACATTACGGGCATTCTGTTGTAATCATCACTCGTTCTGTTTTTGTTTCCCCGAATTTCAGAATAAATCTTTGTGGCAGCACCTGAAACAACAAACCTCACCCTCTCACCATGAGGTACTTATCCCCTTATTCCATCAAATCAATTTTTCTTATGTACTGTTTCATTATTTATTTATTTATTTATTGAAAATGTTAATCAGTGCTTAATGTGTATGTATTATTGTTGTGGTTTTCTTTTTCTCTCACAGTAAGCTACAAAGTGATGCACTGAGAGAGGCCATATCCCAAATCGTTGCGAATGCAAACGAGAAAAAGCGTAATTTCACGGAGACTATTGAGCTG
The DNA here is from genome assembly GCA_031439595.1 of Pterocarpus santalinus. Classification (NCBI taxonomy): domain Eukaryota; kingdom Viridiplantae; phylum Streptophyta; class Magnoliopsida; order Fabales; family Fabaceae; genus Pterocarpus; species Pterocarpus santalinus. The sequence goes on from CM062532.1 coordinate 71,457,847, forward strand.
CAGATTGGGTTGAAGAACTATGATCCTCAGAAGGACAAGCGTTTCAGTGGTTCTGTTAAGCTTCCTCACATTCCTCGCCCCAAGATGAAGATCTGCATGCTTGGTGATGCTCAGCACGTCGAAGAGGTTAACTATTATATGCCATGTTCATTCAATTTTCAATGTTGATGATAATAATTTAATGTGTCACTGAATTAACATTTTCACAATTCTAGGACACAGTGTTGCAACTGCTATGATTTAGCTAGCCTATGATATGCTGCATTGCTCATTGTTACTCATTAATTGTAGAGATTGGGGTTTTTTTATTAAACAAAGATTGACTTCTTTTCTTTTTTTTTTTTTTTTCTCGTGTGTTATAAGTTTTTGTAATTTACATGTGTAGTCTTGATGTCATGTGTGTACCGCAGGCAGAGAAAATTGGGCTGGACTACATGGATGTAGAAGCCCTGAAAAAACTTAATAAGAACAAGAAACTTGTGAAGAAGCTTGCCAAGAAGTACCATGCTTTTCTAGCTTCTGAAGCTGTCATCAAGCAAATTCCTCGTCTGTTGGGCCCTGGTTTAAATAAGGCAGGCAAGTAGCTTCACTTCGTATAATATTGGTTTTCTTGATTGTTTTTCTTGTTACAATGTCGTAGATTATGAGATGATCTCAGTGTTTTCTGCTTGTCTTCGGCTTGATCCCTGATTATTACTGTACATGTCTATATAAGTGGTTGTTCTTTGTCGCCTGCCTTTCTATTATATGCATTGAGATTTAGGAAGAACTTCTTGATCAACATCTCAGTATTGTGATCTCAAAGTATTTTGTTAAGAATAGAGCAAGCAATACCGTAATTGTAGTTCTAAGGACTTCTGAAGCTTCAAATAAGCTTGTTGTTCTTAACCTCAGCTGAAGTTGTAAAACATTGACCAATGGACTTGTTTAATTCGGTTGCGGTGTTGCCTTTTAGTTTGTTACAAAGGTTGGATATTTAAAAGGCTGTGGTGGTTGGCCCTCTGCTTCTATCCTCTCCATCTATTTGGGTTCAATTTGATGATTTGAAAATCAGATCAAGGAAGCCAATGGAAAAGCTTTCAACACCATATCTTCTGTCAAAGACCTATCCTCAACTAGATCATGTAATTTATGCCTCTTTGAGTAGCCCTATGAAAATAATCAATTTCATATGGGGCTTAGTTAGGGGGCGGACATCAATCAGAACCAAATTAATGTTTGGGATCCTTTGTTGAGAGAGGCCTTTTGAAGGGACTCTGCAATCTCACATCAGTTTTCCCTCAAGCAGCCTTTCACATTTTTTCTACCCATTTGTTTTTATTCTTGACAAATAACAAGGCTGCAATGTCTGAAAATTCTGTCCTTGTAGTTTTGGATCATGTTCTTTATAAGACTATATGAACACATGGATGCAGGTAAGTTTCCAACATTAGTGACACATCAGGAATCCTTGGAGTCAAAAGTTAATGAAACGAAGGCAATGGTGAAGTTTCAACTTAAGAAAGTTCTTTGTATGGGTGTTGCTGTTGGAAATTGCACAATGGAGGAGAAACAGATATTCCAGAATGTACAACTCAGTGTCAATTTCCTTGTTTCATTATTGAAGAAAAACTGGCAAAATGTAAGTTCTGAGGCCTTCTATTGGTATTGAAATATTTGATTATTAATGTCTTAAAAGTCCAAATTATCCGATTCAAATCTACTAAATTATTGTCTAATTTTACCTGTTCATTCCCTCTAAAAGAAAGGACGGAGATAAGATTGTGAATCTCCCTGTGGTGGTGTGTTACCTCACCATGTCCATCAGTTCTATTTAGTAGCAAGCATGAAAATATTTGAGAATGTTCTATTACTTCCAATTGATGTGATCACAAGAGGCCTAAGCAACTGCACATATCTGCGTGTTAGGTCTTTGTGGCCAAATTTTGGGAGAGTTATGTCAAATGAGAATAGTAGGTTTTTGAGATTGTTTATAAATTATTAAGGCTCTAACTAGTGGATTGACCAATATCATGCTTCTCACTGTAAAGAAGCAGAGAATCTTCTTGAAACAACCTATATTTGGATTTCAGGGGAAAAAAATAATTGTTTTTGCTTCATGATCTTTTTTTGGCTATTAACATCGTATGTCTCTTTTGATTTGTATGTAAAACAGGTGAGATGCTTATACCTCAAGAGTACTATGGGGAGTGCAATCCGCGTATTTTAGATTCATATATCTTCTGTTCAGATGCCGGGGTAATTAGCATGGCTAAGCCTCAGGGGTTATGACATGTGAGCGAGATGTTATTGCTGATGATTTATGTCCCTTTTCTTTTTCTTTCTTCAGATTCTTTTGATATCAATTTGTTAGATGTTGATCTTTTTGTTCAATCTGTAGGCATTGATGACTGGCTTTAAACATTTTTTAAGTACATCTGTTTATTTGCATTTTATTTAGTGTGCGTCCGAAGCTTTAGGTTGCGCGTCCGAAGCTTTAGGTTGCTGAGGTAGAATTCACGTTCTTTAAAAAATCAGGCCAACTCAAAAGTCATTAATATTGCCAATCAGTTACAACCAACAGTTTGGGTTAGGTTACTGATATATCTTGCAGTCGTATATTTTACGCATATGCGGGTGGCTTAACGATTTAACGGCGTTTGCCTGTGTAGCCATTTTTAATCTGTTAATTTTGAGTTACTAGTTAATAATCCCCCTTTATCGTGGATTCAAGGTGTATTAACATATTTCTTAGTTGCATTGTGTCTTGATGTATACTTTGAGACCAAAGCCCTTGCGAATGTAGCTTTTCGGTTTTGATGATACTTGATCTTGGCTAAGAAATAAACAACGCACAAACTGAATGAGAAAAAATAAATTGGATGCTGAACCAATCTTTTCAATTCTAGATGAAAATGTGAACCTTGCATCTTGTGTGTTGTGTATTGGACTCCAAACCAAAAGTTAGAGAAGCCGAGTAAGTTTGTAAAAGTTAACAAAAAAAATAAAATAAAATAAAGAAAAAATGAAAAAGATAAAGGCCCAGTACATAGACCACCGGTCTATCTGGCTTCTGTATAATCTTACCGGCTCCTACGTACTACGTAGTAATATCAACCCATGGCTTGTACTTCTGTAATCTGTAATGATTTGGTCGTCCACCATATTATCTCTTCCGATTGTTTCGTTATCTCACTTATCTGTTCTTTCTCATTTATTGGTATATCGAGTACCAGCTATATTGTAATAAAACTCCATTCGGGCTACTCAAAAAGTAATGTGTTTCAATCATAAAATAACGTGTTTAATGCCCGTAGTTAATAAATCAATCACAAATTGCCTCCTTATCCGTTGTTTCTTTGGGTTGACTTGCCTCATCGTATCCTCTTTTCACCGTTCAGTTGATACGAATGTAATTTCTACCTCTCAGAAATGAAATAGGTAAAAGTTCTGTGATTCATAGTTAAAAGAACCTGATTGCCCACTTCTCTTCTCTTTCACTTCACAAAACTATATGTAGTACACAACATTATGTATAGCATGTTTAGTTTTATAATTGAGAAGTTTGAGGTTTAGACAGAAATTTCTGCCATACTTTCTTACAATTTTTGTTCAAATTATGATTTTGGGGTTCGAAACAAAAATCTATACACGTACACAAACATATTTCTGGTTTATGGAATGCATATATGCCAAACATTATATGGCTTTAGCCAAGCAGTTTGTTGCAGGCTCATCTCGTCTCATCTGCAAGCCTCAATTGTTGACTGGAGGTAGCAAAGAGTTCCTTGAGATTAGGACAGGCTAGACAAATGCCTTATCACTAATACAGTTTCATGTTACATTGATATCATTATGCAAGCAATAAATTTTATCTTTAGTTCGACCAATCGTTTCTTGAGGTACAAAAATCATGACTCATAATGTAATATAATTTGCAGGACTGAAATATCTGAGCAGCGGTGAAGGGTCCTCAGGACTCAGGAGGGACCAGCAAGAACTACTGTTTCACCATGAAGGAAGCTTTACAACTGCAACCACCAACTGCACTGGGGTTTTCAGTCACCTGCAAGTGAAACCAGAAACTGACCGTAAATTTGTCGTCGGTTAGATGCCGTAAGAATGCTATTCAACCCTTTAAACAAGATGGCTGATATCTACACTTTTCTGTGCACATTCACATACAATGTAGGATGTAAATGGAAAGCACATGGTTTTTGTATAAGTAGAAGTAAGGCGAAGTATATAAAATACAAGTTTAACAAGAGATGCACAAATCTTAGCTTAGAGGTAAAAATTGGAGAAGATACTACCATAAGTCATGCTATTTATGTATCTCAAATCCATCATCCAAAATGATGGAAAAATAGAGGGAGATGTAAATCATAGGATTCAAGTTGAGCGGGTGAAATGGAAGGGTGTTTCAAGTGTTGTTTGTGATTAAAAAGAGTACCATACAAGCCTAAGGAAAGGTTTTACCACACAACTATAAGACAGATGAAAAAGATGATAAAATATCACCTTGAGTGGTTTGGGCATGTGTGGTGCAGGCTTATAGAAGCCCTAGTAAGGAAAGTATATTAGATGGAGAATAGTTCAGTAGCAAGAGGTAAAGAAAACCTAGAAAAACTATATATGAAACTATTAAATGAGATTTAGATTATAATGATTTGAGTGTAGAGACGATTTACTATAAGCTACTATGGTGTCGTTTGATCCATATAGCCAACTCTACCTATTACGTCAATGCTTTGTTGTTGTTGTAGTATTCACATACAATGTAGGGACCACTTGGTGGAAACTACACACATCGCTTTCAAGGGTGCATGACCAGACCTTATTTTCTAAGAAAAATAGTACCATGAAACATAAAACAAAACATGTTTGGGATATTATGCTGCAGTTCATAGAAAATTTTCCAAGGAGAATATACATCTTAAGACTTCAATTGCCATATTAACATCATAATAAAGTTTCATGTTGTAATATGATAGGAACTGCTACTGTACTGAAAGTAGAATAGAAAATCGAGGAGCAAAGCTCTTCTTACTACAGAAAAATACTCTCAGCACATAGAAGAGCAGATACTGGAAATGGAAAGGAACTGACAATAGAGTAATGCAGAAATAAAGTTGGCAATCAGAGCTGTTAGACAGACTCTATCTAACAGCTCTGTCCTCGCTGGCCTAAGCCCCATTTCTCTCCCGAAATTCCATTCTCCTCCTCTACTACCCCCACCCTTCCCTTTATTCATGTTCTCTCCCTTCTCTGTAACCATGACATGATTTTCCTAATCAAGGCATCATTTTTTCCTCTCCATTGTCCTGCTACCTGGAGGACATGCTGTTATGCTCATTTCTGACCCCAGCAGCTTACGCACCCTTTGTAACCTTCTTTTTCATTTTTTTGGTCATGCTGTTTGCAACCTTCTAGTCTCTTCTCTTTCATAAACTCTCATCACCTCACTCGGCCCAATTCCTTCCAACCTGTTTTCTATCCTTTTACCTCTCCTCTTATACACATGGGTTAATGGCCCATCATAATATATGTGAAGTGAAAGGGAATGAATATGAAGATAGTTTTGAATAAACACAACAGTTTATACATGACAGGAAAGTGCGCTTGACTTACTATGAAAGCTGAACGGATTAGCTCCTCAACATAATCGACAGTTGCACCTTTCACGAAATCGTATGAAATATCATCAACAACCAGTTTAATTCCTTCCTTCTCAAAAATTCTGCAGATATAATAAGGAAAGTAAGTTGAAAAAGTCAAGGGTTTAGCATGTTCATGCCCAGGACACAAATAGCAAGCACATCATCAGTGATATTGCACTGGTAAAGGTAATACCTGTCCTCTGAGTTGATTCTGTCATCCAGATTAAAAACGTACTGAAATCCAGAACATCCGCCAGTTTCTACACTCAAACGGAGCATTTTTCCGTCAGGTGATGATTCACTGGCTTCCAGTTCTTTCATTCTCTGACCCATATTAAAAAAGTGCAGAAATGGGTTAGTGTTAACTACTGTAATTATACACAGCTCTTGACGTTATTCAATTTCCAATATAAGCGAAAGCAAAGAGGAGACGGTCAATCAATCAAACCAAATGTACAGTTCATGAATTTGAAGAAAGAAAATTTAGTGCATCATAATGGACCACTCAAGCAAGATTTTGGAATGCATTAGCTGCAAAATTCAATCAAATAACTCGTATTAAAAATCAACCCGGAAAAAAAGAAAGAAAGAAAGAAAGTAAACTGTGTGAACAAGATGTTTACATAACAGAGAAGGAAGCTTGCAGCCACCCCGAACTAGAAGTGCTTCACTTTCTTTCATTTTTGTTTAAAATAGCAGAGGAGTGATGTTGTGTGCTTGTAAGTGTATCACAAATCAAGATCCCATTTTGTACCAAAAAAATCAAATCCCATTTTCAAAATATTAAGCAGTGATTATGGAGAGAGAGAGAGAGAGAGAGAGAGAGGGAGGGTGGGGGGGAAGAAGAAGAAGGGTTGTCCTCAAATCGCACAGAAAACAATGTAAGGTTGAATTATTGTTTCCCTGTGGCTTCTTGACCAAAAAAAAAAAAATGTTGAGAGAAATATAGCTGCATCCCAAATTTATTTATAAAACAAGAAACAGGAAATAACAAGAGGAAAGGAGGAATAAATGAGAAGCTGGATATGTTTGAAAGTAACGGCGACAAATCATAAAAGAAGTGATAGAAGGAGGGAGCATACTCGAACGCAGTTTTCGGTCAGGTGAACGGGCTCCGCAGGAGAAGAGGAAGCGGGAGCGGCATGGTGAATAACAGAAGCAGGTGAAGAAGAAGAAGAAGAAGAAGAAGCAGAAACGGAGTTGATAAGCCTCTCGTTCTGTCGGAATCGCGTTGCCAGGTATGGAGCCAACCGTCGAATCACTGACCTCGACATCTCTCCTTCTCTCGCTAATCAACCATCGATTGATGGCTTCTCTTCTCGGCGATTGCGTTTTTGTTACAGAGCCACAGCCTTGGTTTTGCCCATTGAACCAATACCCGGTCCAGATTCGGCCACGTCATCAAATCTATAATCCAACGGTCCATAATTTACCCAGCCATCCAACAGAATAAAATTTTGATGAAGAATCATATAAAGGTTTTGGCGTCGGCACTAGGTACTCCGAATTTTGCTGTTCCGCTATCTGCAATAAGCTAATCAGAGACCAATATTGCTTTTTTTGTTGTCTTGCTGGGGCTTTGTAGATCCGCCGCTGTCATTCCATCTTAGCAGCTGAGAGATAAGATAAAACAGTAAGAACTTCAAAATTTCCGAAACCCTCTTTCAATGCAAGTTGTTTCTTTCTGCTACATTTTTTCTGATCGGGGTTTAGAATAATAATCATTTTTTGGTCGTCAATTGTCATCCACCAGAGTCTGGATTTCATTGTTCATATATCTGCTTCTGGGTTTTCTTCTCTCTTTTGGGATCGGAACAAATTTGGAACTAGTATGATGAATGATTAGGCTCTTATTTGGCCATATATCATTGTTCTGGATTTCTTTGTTACCTCAGTTTATGTTTCTTGAGAAATGTACTACAAATAACTGAGGCACCTTCTCTTGGAATAGCCGAATAGATATGTACTAACAATGGGAGCTGAAGCTTTCACTTCACATCATGAATTATGAGTAAGCATATCACCGCTAGAAAGATGGGATTTGGAGTTTTGAAGGATATAATAATTTATTTTGTAGTCAGTCAGAAATTAGCCACCTGTCACTCAGCTTTATGTGCGATGCTTCTGTTAAATGTTAACTTACATAATTTGGTAAATTCTTTTCCTAATAAAGACTGTTGACTGTTAATACTGATATCTTTGCTTGTTGGTTTGTATGAATGTTTCCAGATAACCACTTTGACAAGAATATAAGTTGCACCGGAGAAGATGCAAACCACTGATTCACCTAAAGAGGAACAGAAGTATAGAGTACGAAAATTAGAGATCTCAGACAAGGGCAAAGGTTTTATAGACTTACTGCGACAACTTAGTGTCTGTGATTCTGTATCTGACAAGGAGTTTGAGGATAGATTTCAAGAGCTCAGCTCCCTTGGAGATGACCATGTTATCTGCGTCATCGAAGACGAGGTTTCTGGAAAGATCATTGCAACGGGGAGTGTGTTCATTGAGAAAAAGTTCTTAAGAAATTGTGGCAAGGTTGGGCACATTGAGGATGTTGTTGTGGATTCCAGCACTCGCGGGAAGCAACTGGGAAAGAAGATAATCAACTTCCTCACAGATCATGCTCGTTCAGTGGGGTGCTATAAGGTCATTCTTGATTGCAGCGTTGAGAACAAGGCGTTCTACGAGAAATGTGGCTTCAAGCAGAAAGAAATTCAGATGGTTAAGTATTTTGTTTGAAGAGTAGCTTTTCTGGTTTCCCTAACTTCTCCTTCGGGTACAAATTATTTCTCATGTGACTGCAAACTTGTATCCCTTTCCTTATGAAAAGGGTAGATACATGATCATTGTTGTCCGTTTTTCAGCTTTCAGTGCAACTGTCTTGAAGATTTCCTTGGTTACTAGAATATACCTCAAAAGTATCTATTCAAAAATCATATTATCATCTGCTTCTCATTTACAATCGCATAGGCACAAAAGTACAATCGAAGTCATGCTGCCCTCTCTGTTTTGGACATTTTGTAACTTCATTTTTGAAAGAAGAAATTTATCACATCGACGTATACTTCGGAGACAGGCATGGAATCGTATCGGGAAAAACAACTCATGTATATCCATTTCGTGCTCATACTACGGGAATTTCTATGACTAAGCTATCTGATTGAACTGGGTAATTCATATGACCGAGCATTATTCACATTCTCAAGCTGTCAAGCATAACTTGCACTTTCCGTTTTTGCTCCTGAAAATACAAGCATATTAGTGTTTGCAGCACAAATAAACTCTGAAATTGTCTGGCTAAATTATAATGCCAAGACCTTCCTTGCTTGTATAACAACGAATCTATTTTTATCTCCTAATACATTTTTAAATCCCTGAGAATACCGTTTACAAACTGAAGTTACCGTACTTTAACAAATGAACTTCTAGTTGTATACATAAATTCCACTGCACATGGCAGTTCACATCGGAGCCTACCTTTGAGATGAGCATCTTCGATATATATGCAGGAGAATAGCAATTATTTGTCCTATTTATCTGTCTCCTTTCTTATTCCCCAATCCAAAATTGCCGCTTGTATATTTATACGATATCACCCATGTTTTCTCTCAAACCAATTTCCTTTTTAAAACTGCTGATAATTTTACTTATGACAACTTTTGATTAGGTTGACAAAATTCTCTATCCATTTTCTTATCTGCCAATCAAAAGTTACCACCTATATATTTACATGATATCACCCATATTTTTTTCTCAAACCAACATTTTTAAAAATAACCCATGATTTTACATATAATAACTTTTAATTGGGGGAACAGAAAAATGAGATTGAGGAATTCTATCACAGGTTAGAAATCCTATGTCCCATTTTTCTGTCACCAAGCAATAGTTGCCACCTGTGTATGTACATGATATCATCCACATTTTTTTCCCACATCAACATGTTTAAAACTATTCATGATTTGCCGGAAGGGAAAGGGACAGAAAAGGAAGGTAGAGGAATTACATCAACGGGGAATAGAAATCCTTTGCCCTATTTCTTTATTCCCTTTCCTATCTCTCTAATCCAAAGTTGCCATGTGTATATTTACATGTTATCATCCATGTTTCTTATTAAACTAAACTTTTTCAAAACTACTCATGATTTTACATATGACAACTTTTGATTAGGAGAATAGGGAAGGGGACAAGAAAAGTAAATAGAGGAATTCTATACTAAGAAGGGAATAGAAATCCTTTGTCTCATTTCTCTTTCTCTTTCATGTTTTCCCGATAAAAAATTTCCACCTATATCTACTTTACATCACTCTTTTTTTTTTTTTTTTCACAAACCAACTTTTTTAAAACTACCAATGAATTTACATATGACAACTTTTGATTGGGTGACGGTGAAAGAAACAGAAAAAATGAGACAGAGGAATCCTATCTATGGCAAATAGAAGTCCCTAGTATCCCATTTTTCTATCCCCTTTCCTGTACCCCAACCAAAAGTTGCCACTTGTATATTTACTTGACATCACCCGTGTTTTCTTCTCAAACAAACAATTTTAAAACTATTCATTATTTTATATAGGGCAACTTTTGATTAAGGAATAGGGAAGGAGGCAAAAAGGAGACAAAGAAATCCTATCCTAAGCAATTTTATCCTAAAAACCAATATTTTTAAAACTACCCATAATTTTACATATGGCAACTTTTGATCAGAAAGACGGAAGGAAACAAGAAAAGGAGACAGAGAAGTTCTATACTTTCTTTGTTTCCTAGTCAAAAGTTACCATATGTAAATTCATGGATAATTTTAAAATGCTAGTTTAAGAAAAAAACATGGGTGAATGCCACGTTAATATACAGGTGGCAACGTTTGATTAGGTGGACAAAAAGGGGAACAGAGAAATGAGACAAAAGATTCCTATCCACAAGGAAAATCATAGGAAAAGGAGATAGAGGAATTCTATCCTAAACGGGATGACAGAAATCCTTTATCCCATTTCTCTATCACCTTTTTTGTCCCCACAATCAAAAGCTGACACCTTTATATTTACATGAGATCACCCCATTGGGAAGGTTGCAGAATCCAGCTACATTTTCACCAGGGCCATGTCTAATCCATCCAAAGAAGGCAGCAGAGAGGCTGCACTACATGTGGTGGTAATACACAGGCCACAAGAAATGAGCTTAAGCCCCTGAAATTCCAATACCATTACGAATCAAACAGTGAAGTGATAAAACGCAGCTTGTCTTGACTAGTATGCCATTTAATACAAAGATTATAAAACATGGCCAGAAATTCACACAAGTATCTCAAGCATGAAAGAAGAGAAATGAATGTCGAATCTAACAAATTACTCCTATGCAAACATCATTAAAAATGTAATTATGGACTGTCAATCAAACCAAAACAGCAACATAAGGTTGAAAAATGCCAATTCTAACCCTCAACATTGCATTCAAGCAAGTTTGTTTGCTGACACCAACTCTCATAAAAATAATATGGATCTAGGTAAGGAGATGTCCTAAATCCTAATTACAATAGGACATCAAGTTGTTTCTGTCAAATGCTTCCAAGTTTCTGGTAACAAAGACAAAACCACTGAAACAACCTATCATGGATGTTTAGTCATACATCCAGCTGTGTAATTTCTGGGATGCTATTGAAGAAAATTTATCCTCTCTTTTCCGTAACCCAGGATGTCTGCCTTGTCACATCTGTGCACATAAGCAATGCCTTTTTGGGACCATAAACATATCTCATTATTTATGGGAAAAAATTATATAACATGATTTATGATATCAAAACATGTGAAAAAGCGCCAAGGATATCTGCAAACAAGAAGATTGAAAATTAACTCATTTCTTTAGTAAACCCTATCAGCCCATAACATAATAAGATAACAAAGCTACTTACTCAATGAGAACCAGAAAGAAAAAGAATATCAATATGCAAGAGAAAAAAACTATCAAGAACTTTTGAATATTTCATGAAACTATGCCTTGAAAAGTTAACATAGTAGTCATTAAATTGACCGCACAAAGGAATAAAATACAAAGGACAAATATGGATACCTTCAGTTCAGCCTCAGTAAAGATACTTCAATCATCTAAGTACTCAACAACACTGTTGCCTCGCTTGGTTTGTCTTTTCAACTTCAGCATTCCTTTTCAAAATAAAGAACCGTAAAACAACCTGTGGAGCATAGCTCAAATAGTATCTCCCCAGGCCTTTACCAGGGGACTGTGGTTATGTGGTGGTGGGGGGTTTGATGCCCCACATCCCCACTTCCACTTCTCTCGTAGATCCAACAGGACCTCCCTAGAACCAACAACAATTAAAAAAGAACCATAAATCAAAGAAATTACAAAGGAACTAATATAAAAGTCAAGAACCAAAATATATCTGAAAATGTTATCATTGAAGATATGGATAACAGCAAACTTAAATCAGTAATAATAAATACTTAAAGCAAAAATGGCTAACTCAGAGGATGTAGGTTTTGTGTATCAGGGCCAATCCCATTGAAATCTGTAAAGCAGTTACTTGTATAAGTGAAAAAATATAATTCTTAATAATTAAATTACCTCAAAGGATGTAAGTTGAGTACCAACCATCTTCAAAGTGAACTTGCACGTCACCTTCATTTCATGCTCCGGCTGACTTCACAGAAAAATGACAACTCTTCAAAGTTAATCATCTGAATTTTTGCTAGGTTTGATTCTCAATCATTCATAATCACCTATCTCATGCTTCAATTATAATTGAACACCAAGTTAAACCTTAAACACTTGTACTTTCAGCGGTCAAGTTTGTTGGCTTGACGGCGTGTAGAGTATTGTCGACAAGTGGATAATCCATTCATAAATTTATTATATGAAGCAAGATCAGGTATGAATCCCCTATCCAACATTTCATTTACCACTGACTCTCCCTCCATTTGACGGCCCTCTTCTGTATACCCAGTAACCAAAATCTTATAAGTCATGGCATCTGGTTCCAAACCCTTGCTTGAAGCAAGCAATCTCAATTTATTTGCTTCTTCTGTTCTTCCCACATTGCAAATATCTTGAAGGACACAATTGAAAGTCACAACATCCAGTACCATACCCTCTTTAAGCATCTTTTCCACCAATCTCCAAGCTTCTTCAGTCTTCCCCAATCTTCTCAACCCATCAATCATCACAGTAAAAGCAATCAAGCTCGGAACACATCCTTTCTCCCACAACTCGTAAATAAGCCTCAATGCTCTAACAGCATCTCCATTCGCACACAGAGCTTCCACCAAATCAAAATAATCATACCCTTTTGGCAAGACACCCCTTTTGGAGAAATCCACTAACAGCTCACACGCCTGCAAAACCCTTCCTTTTTCACAAAGCCCACGAACCAGGATCTCACAGGTCACAATGGAAAACTTGCACCCCAAGTCAATCATCTCATAAGCCATCCCAATCCCTTCGTCAACCTTCCCCTCCCTGAACATACCCTTAATCAAAGTATTAAAAGTAACCACATTTGGATCACACCCTACCTTCCTCATCTCCTTGAATAACTCCAATGCCAACCCAAACTTCAAATTCCTACAATAACCACTGATCAAAATGTTAAAAGTGAACACATCAGGCCTAACCATATCCCTAACCATCTCATCATAAAACTCCAGAGCCCTATCAAGCCTACCCCATTTCACAAACCCATGAATTAACATATTACAAATCGCAACATTGGGCCTCCCATCGATCAACCTACGCATGCACCGGAACGCGAAAACGGCGTCGTCCAATTTCCTAGCTTTGCAGTAACCGTGAATGGCGAAACGGAAGATGGATTCGGTGTGGGGGCAAGAGAAGATGGTGTCGGAGCAGGGACAGGGGTTGGAGGCGATGAAGTCGAGGAGGGTACGGAGGTGGTGGAAGCGGTGGGTGAGGGCGAGGGTTTGGGCCATCCAGAGGAAGGTGGAGTGGGTGTGGCGGAAGGAGTCGACGGAGGAGGCCCATTGGAAGACGTGGAAGTCGTAGTGGGAGAAGGAGGGGTGGTGGTGGAGCTTGGACTTGAGGAAGTGGAGGAGGGAGTCGGGGGTGAAGGGAGGGGAGAGGTGGGTCTTGAGGAAGTGGAGGAGGCGGTGGTAGTGGGAATGGGGGATGGGGGAGAGGGTCAGGGTGGGCGGAACGGATAGTTCCGGCGGTGGGGATGGGAGAGGAGGGTTGGGAAGCGGAGAGAGTGGTGGTGGGGGATACTGCTGTGGTGGTGGTCTTGCGATTGGTTTCAGCATCTTCTTCAACCCCATTCCTCACTCCCGGTCTCCGCTCCTCGGAATACAGTGGAATGAAGCAAAACCAAGGTTAGCGAGCTCCTCCGTTTTGATGGCTTTGAATCTTAAATTTTAAATTTTATTTTTTAATAAAAATAAATTATACCACTTCCATTTTAAAATAATTATCCTTTAAAACTAAAGGAGTATTAGATACAAAATCCTAATATATACTATTATCCGTGTAGTTAAACTAGTTTATTACACTAGAAGGGAATTATAACTCTAGATGATCGGTATTTAGACTTTATTATTAGGAATTTGACTAATTCGACCCCATCTAATGGAGGCCATTGATAGAGATAAAAGTCTCCCAATAAAAAAATTTTTATCCCTAAAATTTAAATTCAAAATCTCTAATTAATTGATCAAGATATTTATCATCTTGTCCAATCCAATGTTAATTAAGTGAATTACAACCCTAGATGAAGTTTGGGGGTATTTATTTTAGTAATTTTCTTTTGATAAAAAATAATTTTGCAACTATTAAAAAAATCAATTTTTACAAAATTTACTCATTCCATTTTCATTTAAAAGTTAAAATTAACTTTTTTTTAGCTTTTGAATAAAATATAAAATAAATAATTTATATTTATCAAAAAAATGCTTGAAAAAACACACTTAATTACAGTGTTACCATTTTAAGAAAAAAACTTTATTACATGTGTATATTTTAAATTATTAATTACAAGAGTTGCATATTTTTTATAATGTAATGATAAATAATTAGATAATTATAAAAAAAAATTTACATCAAAATTCATAAAAATTAAATGTAATAAAAATTTGGAATTGAAATGAAAACTCAGATTGTCATAGAAAAATAAATGGATATATTTTTACATATAATTTATTTTAAAAATGAAAACTGCCGAAGTGAGGCGATTAATGGCACAAATAAATGACAATAAATAGAAATATCTGGAAAAAGGAGCTATATGTATTGTTCAGTTGTGCCGGGAAAAATCATAGCTGCTGGTGGACCAAAATTATTGAGTCGTGGTGTTGGTGCCCTCACTCGGCAACAGAAATTCAAATCAAAAAGGGAAGAAGAAGAAGAAGAAGAAGAAGAAGAAGAAGGTGCGTGGCGAATCCAATTGAATTCGATTGCGAAAGCATCATGCTTATTCTTTGCAACCCTTTTCTCTCTCTGCAATCGAGAATCGCGGTCTCGATTCCGATAAAAACTAAGAAGCACTTGTCAATTATCACCCAGTCAGCTGCGTCTTCCGGCGAGAGAATGAGCAGTAGGCGGCGAACAACTACGTTCTCGCCCTTTGAAGCCCGAATCTCACTGATTTTCGCCCTTGCTTCTCAAGCTACCTCTCTCTCCCAGCGACGTAAATGTTCAAACAAACATTCTTCCTATTCTTTCTCCTAACCTTTCCTTTTCTTCACTCTCTAATCTTCCTTCTTTTTTTTATGCCAATTACTTTTATGTGGTGCAGTTCTAGCTGACGTGGCTACTGAGACTGCAAAATACGTGTTTCCGAAAAGATTTGAAAGCCGCACTCTCGAGGAGGCCTTGATGGCAGGTATGTTCCCGTTGGTGTGTATTCTGGTTAATTTTCCTTGTCAAGTCAATTATGCAATTGCAGCTCTTTTTTTTATTTTTATTTTTATTTTGGGGGGGTATATTAATTGATTATTTCGGTGCCTACGCTTTGTTGTAGTTCCCGACCTTGAGACTGTCAACTTCAAAGTTCTGAGTAGAAGGAACCAGTATGAGATCAGGGAAGTTGACGTACGCGCACGTTTCCCTCTTTTTCCCATCTATATTTTCTGCTTAGTGTTGTGATTTCTTCTTTTTCTGCACATGTTATATGCTTTCCTTATCTAAACTATTGCATTTTTAGGAGCCTTGTATACGGTTTGTTATGCTTCCTGCATTCAATTTTGGGGACGGTGGGTTATTGGGCAGTATCACCTTCTTTTTTTTTTTGTCTCAATAGAACCACTAGTATCCGAACCCTATTATCAAGAATCCGACTAATCCGGATCACTTTACTTGACATTTTTAGGCTATTTCATATGCTGTTATGCAAATGGCTTCCTTCTGCACACTTCCATGCAATGCTCTAATTGCTTTGCCATCACTGATGAACCCCTGAATTGATGACTCTCTTTGCAGCCTTATTTTGTGGCAGAGACTACAATGCCCGGGAAGAGTGGCTTTGATTTCAGCGGTGCTTCTCAGTCCTTTAATGTCCTAGCTGAGTACCTCTTTGGGAAGGTAATTGTATATTTTAGAACTGATACTACATTTGTGCATTCCAAATTATTGGGTAGCTTTCGGTCACCTGCGCCTCTTTTTTTTTCCATCCGATTTTGAGAGAAGAGAGAAGTTATAGGTGTGTGCTGTTGTTCTGATGGTAGAATACAATGAAGGAGAAAATGGAGATGACGACACCAGTTTTTACAAGTAAGAATCCATCAGATGGGGTTAAAATGGAGATGACAACTCCTGTGTTAACAACAAAGGTATGATTTTGTGAAGTATCTCATTTACAGCCTTTATCTTTGCTTATTTATTTTTGTAGGCATTACCAGCAAGGTCTCAAGTCAGACATTGGTTTGCAGTTTGGATAAGTCGATCCCATTGAGATGTCACTGTAACTTTATTATCTTCCCTTTAGGTCATGAGTTCATTTTTGTTGCCTTTTCTGTTTGTTCCCTATTTTATGATATATTCAGTGTAATTGTGTACTAATGTCATCTCACCCTTAACTCTGTAGATTTTGTGATATTATCTTCTGGAAGTTCTATATTTAATGCTGTTATAGTAGTGTTCACTTAGGAGCTATTTTTTCAATTCATTTTTATTTTGTAATGTTCTAATGTATCAATGACATTATTTTTAGACGGAAGATCTAGATAAATGGAAAATGTCTTTTGTCATGCCGTCAAAGTATGGTGCTGACTTGCCACTACCTAAAGACTCATCTGTGAGGATTAAAGAGATTCCCAGAAAAATAGTTGCTGTTGTTTCGTTTTCAGGTGTGCTCTTGCCTTAATGCCTTCTATAAATAATTTGTTTACATTTTTTTGTTCTATCATTGATCATTTGGATTTTAGATGCACTAAGTTATTACTATTGTAAATATTTTACTACCGGAGGAAGCACAAATAATACACAATTTGGCTTATTAGCACACATGTATATTTGTATGTATTATGTGTATATTTTCATCTGGATGTGTTCCATTTTTTATTTCAATTAAGATGTCGGTATGGTTGAGCGTGACTCTTGTTTTACTTACCATAAGGATTAAGTTCTAAATGAGCAAATCAGTCTCCTCTAAATATTTATATTCAGCATAAAAGGATTAAAGATTTGTCTGAATTTCATTTAAAGTCCTCAATCAAATATGTAATTTTCTTTCCTTTGTTCTGACTCAGGTTTTGTTAATGATAAAGAAGTTAAGCAGCGGGAACTGAAACTACGAGAAGCGTTGAAAAGTGACAGACAGTTTAAAATTAAAGAGGGAACTTCAGTAGAAGTTGCACAGGTAAGATCCTTAATGCAATATTTAAGTTAAAGGTCTCTGATTTGGCTTACCTGTTGACCGTATTCTTCAAATGTCATTTACTTTTCCATTTGGTTGCAGTATAATCCACCATTTACTCTTCCATTTCAACGGCGTAATGAGATTGCATTTGAGGTGGAATGGAAAAATGAGTAGGAACTCTTTTAGCCAATTTACAATCTAGAGGTAAACTTGAATTTTCATCATTCCTATTATACACTGTAAAAATTAACCTGCTCTATATCATGAGTCAGACTCCAATACAAGATCTTTTGTATATAAAGCCGGTGGTTGTCATTTTGTAAATATAGCGAGATTGACAAGTTTACAATCAAATAGTTGGAGGATCTACCAATTTAATGTATATTCTAAATATGGCGCTGTAAAAGTGTGACATGGTACAATAATTACATTTGAATTTTTCAGAGAAGGTTACTTGCCGATAGCTGGACGTAGAAGACGCCTGTCTCACATAAGCTTCTCAATTATTTATAGATAGGAACCCGTAACCTTGTAGAAGAAGGTTAATGGATGAAGTCTCTTTGGTGGGGGATTCAAAAATCCATATGGTTATGCAAAGTTCTCCTGGATCTGTTTGATATGGACGCAGAGCGTGCATTAGCTGCTGCATGAGGAAATGATATAGATGCATGCATGAGAGTGAGAGTAAAAGTTGGCAGTTTGTTACACAAATGCAAATATAGCGATGGAAAGCTCTAGAATGTGGTGCCTACACTAATAAATGTAAAGCCTCAAGAATAAATAATGAATCAAAGAAGAATATTCAGAACTTTTACTTCGTCCTTTTATATCTTTCATTTTTCTTTCTCGGAGGACTCCTTGCCTCGAACAGAGGAAACCCTCCTCTCGCTGTAACCATTCCTCACCTTTCTTTTGAAATTTCCTGTGTCACTTCGGGGAGGTTTGGGTTGGGTTGTTAAAGTATCCAGTTGACAGATGTGAAAATATCTCTGGCTTTTGCTTTTAATAATAATACTGTTTCTATTTGTTATTTAAGGAGCCTCGCATGCTGCGACGGTTGTTATGTAAATCTTACAAGTTCATATTTTATTTGGAAAAATATTTTGCATACATAACATTTCTTAGGAGTTTGCACCCTATATAATGGTGGATGAGATATGAGTTGGTAGGGTATCTAAGAAATGTTTTGATCATATATTACATAACTCTTTTATTTATATTCAGGTAGGTGGTTTGAGACTACAAGTTCCATTGGTTTATTTGGATTTGGAAATCATCACTTCTATCCTGCAAGCTCCCCCCATCCAAAAAAAAAAATAAACCCAAACAGCAAAAAAAATGGCAACCGCAAAACACCAGAAACAACCCCAACAAAACACAAAAAATAAAAAAAGGTGTTGTCTCTCCCTCCTAAAAGGGGAAAAAGTGTGTCTAGATTTTATTTTGGTAGGATTATTTCAAAATCGGTGTCTCATTAACCTACTATGCTTTTCCTTGTCGATTTCCTTGTGCTACCTTTTGTGCCTTGTCACTTCCAACTTCCTTTGTCTTTAGTGCATGACTCAGAAGAATTGAGAATGCTAAGTTGACACTATCTTTTAGAATGTGATTGTGTGTTCGCACTACTCATCGTCTTGTCTTATAAATCATGTTTTAAGAGGAACATGTGGGAGATTCGTTGTTTAGTACACGGTGCTGGTAGTTACAATTCACAAACAACGATGTTGTAGATCCAAGTGGCTGAGATTAAATCTGAATAACAGTAAAAGATAACATGTATAAAATGTATATGGTAGGAAACGAAGACTCTTCAACGAATATAGACGCTTCATAGTTGACCCACGTCGTTACATTATGTATCTGCTCGTATTGGTAGTAATGGAAAATTGATCTACTGCAATTAAGACAACAACAGTGAAAGCAATGTAGCAACACCATTATAATCATATTTTCTCCATCAACTCAAGTGTAAATGGGAAACATCATCATATTTTCTCCAGTAATTCTTCATTTAAATGGGAAAAGATGTAATTAGCATTTGAATATATTTCCGGTGAATGCGACTTTACCTTCTGTGCTGGGTGGTAGTAGTTAATGGAAAAACAAAAATGATTAAAGGTGTGATTTCTCGCCTAATATAGTTATAATATATTATTCATATGCACGTATTTTATGAAAATAATAAATTAATAGTTTAATTAAGGTGCTTGTTTTGGGCTTTAGGCCCCGACGTTTATCAAACAAGCATGCACTCCCTCTATTCCGTAACCTTTCCATCCTCTTTCTTTCCTTTCTTTTTCAACTTGTAATTTAAAGTGATCAGTTGTTGGGGTTGGAGGTGGAAGCCTGAGGAGCTCACTTTTGCATTTAGGTTTTAATGAAAAAGTTAAAAGAGATAAAAGGGGATAACTTCTTTTGAGATGAGTAATGTAATTTCAACATAGAGATTGACATAGCAGTGGATTTAAGAGAGAGAGAGATGCAAAATTGGTTTCACTCAACCCTACAACATGCTTTGTGTCTTTTTCTCTCTACAGAGGTTCACTGCTATGTCCACTTTCGTTCAAATAACGATATTCTTCCAAGATTGGAGTATGCTAACTGCAACAGACAATATCCGAACTTAAAATTCTTTTCTCAAGATTATTTGATCTTACTAATTGAGCCAAATTTTATAGACACTTCGGCGGTCATTTTACTTTCTTACAGATAACGTTTCCGTCACCATATTTGCCGCATGCAATGCTAGGAAGCCACCCTGTCCTCGAGGATAATATTTGAGTGAAAACAAAAAACAGAGGAAGATGACTAGCTGATCCAGACCCTAATCTATTTGGTCACTGATCATGATGTTTTATTTATTGATGATGTCAACTAAACGTTATACAATTTTCCAACCGAGGGCCACGATGCTTAATCAGTGTTTTTTTTTTTTTTTTTTCCCTTTTTAATAAGGATTTGCTGCATTAACTTACCTCATGTATTTTGGTTGAATTTAATTAGACTCGACGAGAAGATGCTGAAGAGTGAAGTATAGTTTTTTTTTTTTCCTTTTCTCTTTCTCTATATATATGTATATTGTTACACTATTGGTCATGTAAGAAACAAGAAACAGCATCGGAACTTCGAATACACTGCTAATTTACTTCGGGTATGCTTTCTAATGCTGGTTTCCACCCTTGAGAGCCATCGTCACATTTTTCAGACAAATCTTCACCTTCATCGATTCCCTTTTCACCATGAACTAGAGATAACATCTTGTCAACTGAAATCCCTCCTTTCTGCAGCATATCCCTCAGTTCTCGCTTAGTAATAACCAGCTTAATGGTAACCACGCTACTTTCCTGTACACCTTGGACTTCTGGATCTGCAAACCTCACCTTCTTGCTAGCTTTCGGTGACGGAGGAGGCAGTGGCAGAGGCAGTAGGTAGTATAAGTGGCCGCTGATCAATTTGGCGTTTGGCTGAAGATGCCGGAGGACTTGTCGTGAGTCAGATACTGCATGGCCGGAAAACTCTATCAAAACCTGCTCAACTTTGATGGGTGCTTTGTATTCAAGAATTTTCCCATCGGTTTTCATGATCTTGACAATGTTTTCTTGCACTGCCAAGCAATTCCCCATGGTTTTTCCTTTAGTGGTTGCTTAGTAAGCAAGATGCTATAGCCTATAGTTCAGTATTTGGCACTTCTCTGAATGCAAGAGCAGGAGCTGTCGATCGTGCGGCATATAAAGCAAGCGGTTGCGAAAAATGCCCTCATGGGGTTTCAAATATTACGAGAAGACCCTTTTGTCTTTTTTGGGGGTGAATTAGTTGTCAACTCATTTTCTTTTTAAATAAAAGTTTAAGGGGAGAGAAGGCTTATTATAATTTAGAGCTAGGTCATATTTTTGGATTTAGTTAAGAGTTTAATTGGTATGTACTTACAGTGTAAAATAGTTTTACACTGTCAATCAATAGAAATAGGGAAAAGTGATAATTCATGGTGGGTCCCTCATTATAATGGGTAGTTATTTGGATGAGTTGACACTTTCCACCATTTCTATTGGTTGACAGTGTAAAATTATTTTACACTATCAGTGTATTTAAATTAAATTCTTTATTTAATACTTAGCAAGTGTTTATAAATTATTCATTAATCAAAGAATTTGAGAATCAAACTCAAATTATATTTATATAAAAATAGAAGGGATCAAATAAACTAATTTTCGATTAATAATTACTTTCTTTATTTTAAAATAAGAATTTAATTTAAATATATTGATAGTGTAAAATAATTTTATATTATTAATCAATAGAAATGGTGGAAAGTGTCAACTCATATAAATAACCATATATTATAATGAGGGGTCCGTCATAATTTCTCACTTTCCTCTATTTTTATTCGTTAATAGTCAGTGCATATCAATTAAATTCTTAAAATAATTGTCACATATCAAATTAATTTTAAATTAATACATTTAGATATAAATTATGTTCAAATATATTAATTTAATGAAAATAACGGTTATTTTAAAAACGGAGAGAGCAGCAATGAAGATTTAGAGGGACTCAACTCGCTGAGTTCAAGTCAATGACTCAGTATGTGCTGACTGCCGGGCGGTTGTAGAGCGAGTGGGTTATGACCGGACGGGCCGGGGCCCACTGCACTATCACAAAGGGAAGAGCATGTTGGGAAGGGGTGGGGCCCTTAAAAGCCCATGTGGTTGACCACTTGTGCACTTTGGATTTTGTTGTGTTGACTAAATCCTGCGCCACATTGACTATCTGTTCTGCTCCTCTCCTATTTCTATACTGTTACCATCAAAGTATACTTGATTACGGTCGGCAACAAGTCGAAAGCATGTTTCAAATTTTCCTCCTCGGTTTTGGAATCATATGAGTTATTACAAGCACATTGTTTGCTAAAGAGCAGTTATCAGATATGGACATAGAACAACCTAGTTGCTTATGTCACAACCGGCAAACCTGTAAATTCAAGTGCATTTGATAAGTATGCATTATTTTCCGTCACATGACAACATATGTGGCTTTCTCACACTTCAGTTGTTAAAGCTAGGCGCATTTCAAAAGCGCAGGATTAATCTTGAATTTTCTAGTAAGTCTGATTTTATTTTTATATTATCTAATTATCAATATCATGGCATTAAGAGGAAGAGAAATTGAAAAGTAGCGAACTACCAGCAATGAGTAGTAAATACTGCCCTTGTCTAAACCAGAAGAAATAAATTAAAACTCAACACAAATACATCAGAAGGGCTTTAACACAAAACATAGTTTTAGATATTTGGATTCAAACAATGATCAATGTTGAATTATGATTAAGCTGTCTTAACTCTTTAACAATGACTCCTCTTGCGTGTGGTGCATATTCTTATACTGCACGTTTTGAAAGTAGCCAGCGTGTCCTATTGAAATGTAACTTTTGAGTTTTCAATTTTTTTCTCTTTTTTTGAAACGTTTTTGGAATGGAATTAGGAATTTAGGACCAGTTGGGATTTGATACATTAGCGTCGTTGTCACTACCTATCCCATCCTTCATCAAGATCATCACTAGCTATGAGTTTGGCCTTGTGTCATTTTTGGCAAGTGGTGGTCCAGTTGAGAAACTTTTGTACGAGATTGGTCAGTGCCATGCTTTAACATGAAGCAGTTGGCAAGGCTGCAAATTGTGCCCGAGTGATTCCAAAAAGATTGACAGTTTTGACACTTCAAGTTTGATGGCAAAGGTGCAATTATGGGGGCAGACATGGTACGTTCAAAGAACCAGGACTGAAGCTTCTTTAATTTATTGGTGTAAAAATTTTAAGAGGCACTAAATTGAAATAAAGAGAGCACTCATCATGATAAAATTGATGGGGATTAATTGGGAGAGTATTTGCAGAAAAGAAGTGCTTAGTGCTGGCTGATGTTGTCAACACGCATGCTTGGAGTCGGAATAATGAAACTTCTGGCAGGTTATTGCTTCATAGTGGAGGTAGGAAACGGGACTATTCAGTAGAAAAATCTAAGGAATAAACATTACATAAACGGAGAAAAGGCAATGGCTTTCTTATCGGTTACTATAACATCTTTAGTGGGGCATTTATCGTCCATTAATTCGTCTCTGATCATAGAAACAATCCTCCCTAGTTGGAGCTATATTTGAGGATGTAGCATGAGTGGGAATATTTGAGTTGAAAAAGCTTATTGTAGGGTTTGTTTATCGGAAGGAAAAAAAAAGAAAGAATAATGGCATGTTTTATTATAATAAAATCAAATAACTTTTGAGATTAATTTTAATATACTTATAATATAAAAAAATTATATTATTATTCATTTATATATTATTATATGTAAAATTTTTTAGATAATAATTATAAAATTAAATATTTTTACTAATTTAATAATATATAATTAGATCTCTATACAAATATCAATACTTTAGTTAGAAAAAACTTGGTACGAATACGTTATGAATAGTGCAGGATTTACTTTTTCAATCAATCTACAAGTGGTTTCCAACAAAGCCGGAATGAACACCCAATCCTGTTAAGCCACTCCACTTTTATTGCTCATTGGTGATTTTCATTTCATATCATATAGTGGTGCCCTTGAGTAAAATACTTTTATCAAAATTAAATTCATAATTTTTATAATTTTAATTTTATAGTTTCATTATATATATGTATATATATAAAAAAGATAGAATGAATATCTTTAAATTAAAAGCGAAAAATGATAAACAAATTTTGCAAATTAGTATCCATGAAACTTGACACAAAATTCAAACACTTCAACATGTGAAATTTTTTAAGAATTAGATTCCAGTTGAACAGTGTATTTGCTTATCTTCACTGAATTGTGCTAGTGTTCCGGATTAGAGTATAGGAGCCCAGCTCGGCCTAATGGCTAAACCCAAAATTGAGATCGGACTTGCTATTATCCAACACTCATCTCGGGCTTAAAATCCAAACTAGGACCCAAACTTGAATTTAATGCAACAGTTCCCTCACACTGCGGAACCTACTCACCTAGCATGTTGCCAATGAACTCGAACTGATCTACTAACCTCAAGCTAATGGACGTCCCGAGTTACTCCCTATGATGGCAAAACCATATCCCCATCTTTTCTCAACCACCTACTCATATATACGAGTCCTACTGCGGATCTCAGGTACTTCTTCTACCTACTTCTGATACACTTCTTGCACTCATTGACTTAAGCGTCGGAGTCCTTGCAGGTACCCCCTCCATCATGGACCTCCACTTCATCTACATGCCAATCACATCAGGAGCAGCTTGAGATCCCAATCTCAGTTTGGAGCAGTCTCAGGTAACCTACTATCGAACATTGGTGCCGTCTGTGGGAACTCAACGCTGCTCACCACTATACCACGGCAGAATTCACACTTATGTCTTTGCACCCTAGACAAGAACGCACGGTGGCACATGGCCCGCAAGCAACCACTAATCACTAGTGGACGGTCGCACAGCTTTTGAGTTGGCTTCGGATGTCGGAGACCACCACCACTAACAGAACTCAACAGCTTACCGCTCTATCATCCAGGCCGTAGGGAACGTGGTTGCCTCTAGGGGGGAAATCCGCCCTCAGGCCAACACCGACCCACTCGTCGAGATGCTAACCTTGATGCAGGAGTAAGCCACCCGCATCCAAAAGTTGGAGCAAAATTTGGATCGCATGAAGGAAGCTCACCAGAAATGACGCCGAGATAGACATCAACGCCACCATGATAGGAGCCTAGACCATTATGGAAGCCAAAGCCAGAGAGAATGCAGTTGCAACACAGAATGTCGTCATCGTGGAAACTTGCCACGTGGGAGTGTAGCCAACAGCCATAGAGAACGTCAGCCGGAAAGTGATCATCGCCAACTCGAACACTCCAAATCCCGATCTCACCTTCAGTACGATAATAGGCATGCGAGGTGAGGCTCGGAACGTTACGAGGACCTCGAGGATGACGACAATGTGCCATTCTCTAATTTCATTATGGAAACTCAGCCACCTAGAAGTTTCAAGCCTCCCTCCGACATAGAGCCTTATGATGGGAGTATTGATCCCCAGGAGTATATGGATGCTTTCAAATCAAGGATGACGCTAGTTGGAGTCTCAAATCCCGTCAAATGCCAAGCATTCTGGATCATCTTGAAAAAAATTGCACTCAAATGGTTCAACTCTTTCCTACCTAGGTAGATCAATTGATTTTCTGGCTTTGTCTCGCTATTCTTGACCCACTTCACTACTAGAAGGTTCAAACCTAAGCCGGTCTCCAGCTTCCTCAGCATACATCAATGACAAAATGAGTCGCTCCGAGATTTCCTCGAGCGATATAACGCCGAAACTTTGCTCGTTGTCGAGGTGCAAACTCAAGCGGCAATTTTGACACTACTAAACGGACTACAACCTGGACCATTCAAAACTTCGTTGTCCAAAAGGCCACCGCAATCCCCCGAAGATATACAAATGAGAGCCGAGAAGTATATCTTTCTAGAGGAAACAGAGAAAGCTACAATCAGCCCAGGAAAGCACTAATCCAACAAAAAGGCTGGGGGCCAAAACGAACACCCGAGGAAGGACATACGCTCAAGGGCCAGTAAATACAATGAGTATACCTCCCTAAACGTATCCCTATTCGATCTATTCAGAGAAGTCAGTCAAGTCGAAAGGTTTCCCAAACCAAAGGTTCTCAAAATAAGAGCCAACACGAACAAATCCTTGTTTTGCGAATATCACAACGGCTTTGGGCACATAACTGATGATTGCTATGACCTCCGAGATGCTGTAGAATAATTGATAAGGGAAGGTAGATTGGCAAAATATGTGGCTTCCCAAAGAAGTCCATGGAGAAGACGAGCTTCCGATCATGGGGACGAGGAAAGGAGGAATTCGAGGAGTCAGAGAACCTCTGAACTTGAAGGAAATCAAGGCAACGACGAAGAATAGATCACCAGAATTATCAACATCATCGCCGAAAGTTTCGTCGGTAGCAGAATGACAAAGTCATATTGGAAAAAGCATTTGCAAGAAGTTCTCAATGTGTTTTTAGGGAAGATAAAAAAGCCAGAGCCGACATATTGGCCAGTACCGGATATCATCTTCTCAAGCTCCAACTTTGAGGTGTGATTCCCGGACACGATGACCTTATAGTGATCTCAGCAGCAATAGTCAATGCCGAAGTAAAAAAGAGTATTCATTGATCAAGGGAGCTCGACGAAAATTTTATTCTGAGATGCATTTGATAAGAACAGATTGAATAACGTCAACCTCCAAACACACAAGGAGGAGTTGATCAGCTTTTCTGGGGAGAAAGTTCATCCCCAAGGGTTCATCACCCTCCATTTAACCCTAGGGTCTCGAGCAAAAATCCGGACTGTCAAAGTCAATTTGCTAGTTATCGACTGCCCGTCAGCCTACAACATGATACTCAGAAGACCAAAGTTGAACAAGATAAGTGTCGTTATCTTAACGGCATCCCTGACCATGACCTTATTTACTAACAAAGGAGAAATCACTACGGTAAAAGCGAACTAGGTCGCTGCTCGACGATGCTACAACGCCAGCCTCGAAATCCAAAGGCAGCAAAAGGAAGTGTCTTATGGCAATGCTCGACCCCCCAATGCTTCGAAAGTTATAATGGTAGACTCGGATACGAGGAAAATTGACGGAGAAAGATCGGAACTAGATGGCAAATTAGAAGAGATCTAAATCAAAATGGAAAATGGGCAAATAACCCGGATCAACAAAAATCTTCCGACCGCATTGAAACAAGACTTAGTCACCTTCCTCAAGTTCAATGCAGTTTTGTTTGCATGGACTGCAACCGATATACCCGGAATCAACCCAAAGTTCATGTCCCACCGACTCTCCGTCTTCCCCAATTCAAAATCGGTAACTCAAAAGAAAAGGAGAATGAGCCCAAATAGAGCCCACATAGTCCAGGAGCAAGTCCAGAGCCCCCTGGAATCCAGATTCATATGCAAGTCCAATGGTTGTCCCACCGACATGGTTGTCTAATGTCGTGATGCTCAAAAAGTCCAATGGGAAATGATGAATGTGCTTCGATCACATCGACTTGAACAAAGCCTGCCTAAAGACCTATATCCTTTATCAAGCATTGATGGGTTGGTAGATGCCGCCTTTGATTTTTGATTGCTTACCTTCATAGACGCCTACTTGAGATACAACCAAATCCTAATGTGTCACCTTGACAAAGAAAAAATGGCGTTCACAACTCCAATGGCCAACTATTGTTACAAGGTCATGCCATTCAGTTTGAAGAACGCGGGAGCCACATACCAGAGGCTTGTGAGCAAGGTATTCACAAAGCTGATCGGAGATTTGATAGAGGTTTAGATTGACGACATGTTGATCAAGTCTCAAGAAGAAGAAAATCTCCTGTCCGATCTTGAGGTTGTGTTCGGTCGCTTCTAATAGCATAATATGAGACTAAACCCACACAAGTGTGCGATTGCTGTGGAAGTTGAAAAATTCCTGGGATCATGCTCACACATCGGGGACTTGAAGCAAATCCCGACAAATGCCGAGCAATCCTTGAAATGAAAAGCTCGACAACAGTAAGGGAAGTATAATGTCTCGCGGGAAGAATTGCCTCCCTCTCGAGATTCATAGTTATGTCAGCCCGAAAAGCCACTTCCCTCTATTTTCTCTTGAAAAAGGGGAATACTTTTGAGTGGATGCTAGAGTGTGAAGCCGTTTTCTTCGACTTCAGGAGTATCTTTCCTGCCCTTCTATACTGAGTAAGCCGGAAGTTGAAAAACCACTGTTTTTGCATCTTTCAATTAGCAACGCAGCTATAGCTAGGGCGTTGGTTCGAGAAGATCCCCGACAATAGCACCTCGTATACTTCATCAGCAAAGTATTTTAAGGATCGGAGACAAGATATCGGAAGATTGAAAAGGTCGTCCTGGCCCTAGTTATTACAGCACAAAGGCTCTGCCAATATTTTCCAGTCCATACAATCTCATCCAAACCGACCAGCTGATCCAGCAAATCCTACCAAAATTGGACTTAGTGGATAGGATGGTATCATGGTCTGTGGAACTTTTGAAGTTCGACATCCAGTACGAACCAAGGACAACCATTAAAGCTCAAGCACTGGCAAATTTATTAGCCGAAATGGTGGATGATGTGGATATGTCAGAACCAGGATAAATGTTGCACGTGGATGGAGCCTCCAGCTCGAAAGGAAGTGGAGCTGGGTCGATTCCTGAAAAAGAAGATGAAATAATCCTCGAGCTCTCTATTAAATTCGACTTCTCGATTTCCAACAACCAGGCCGAATACGAGGCTCTCATTGCTGGCTGAAACTAGCCAAGGACGTTGGCATATCCCAACTTTCGGTATGCAGCGGCTCTCAAGTCATGACTTCCCAAGTTATCAGGACGTACCAAGTTAAATATGTTATGCTGCAAAATTACTTTTTGAAAGTAAGAGAACTCGTAAAAGAATTTTCAAGTGTAGAGTTCTGATATGTTCCCAGAGAAGAGAATGTCAGAGCCGACATCCTCTCCAAGTTAGTAAGCACTAAGTCTGGAGGAAACAACCAGAGTTTGATTCAAGAGACTTTGAAGCTTCCCTCAATAACGGATCCTCTTCCGACCTTATCCGTCGACGGAGTTCTGAAACTGGATGACTCCAATTGTTCAGTACTTGCAGAATGGAACTTGACCAAAAGATCCCGTCGACGCTAGGAGGTTAGCTAGAGACACCTTCTACTACACCTTTATCAATGAACAATTATTCAGAAGGAGACTGTCCCAACTACTGCTAAAGTGTGTAGGACCTGATCGGGTTCCCACTATTTTTGAGGAAGTCCATCAAGGTTTTTGTGACCATCATCTCGGAGGAAAGTCGCTCGCATTGAAAGTATTACGAGCTGGATTTTATTAGTTGTCAATGATTAAGGACTCGGTCGAGTATGCACGGAAATGCTCCAGCTATAAAAACCATGCCACCTTCCACCTTGCCCCTTCCGACGAACTAATATCGATCATGTTTCCCTAACTTTTCAGCAAGTGGGGACTCGACCTCCTAGGTCCCATCCCACTTGCCTTGGGACAGTGAAGTACCTAATTGTGGCAATAGATTATTTCACGAAGTGGATAGAAGCAGAGCCCCTTTCTACCATCACTACTGCCCACGCTCGGAAGTTCGTATGGAGGAATATTTTCACTCACTTTAGAATGTCCGACTTGGTCGTTACCGACAACGGAACCCAGTTCATAGATCAAAAGTTCTGATGATTCCTCTTGAGCTACAAGGTCAAACACCACTTCACTTCGTCGAGCACCCCCAAGCAAACAGTTAAGCCGAAGCTGCCAACAAAGTCATCTTACGAGGGTTGAAAAAGAAACTTGACGAGGCAAAAGGGGCATGGGCCGACGAGCTCGGAAGCATTCTATGGTCTTATCGAACCACCCTGCATTCAACGACGAGAGAAACTCCTTTCAAGTTGACTTACGGGGTGAACGCAATGATACCTATCGAAGTAGAGGAAACAAACCCACGCATTATGTTTCGATCTATATGCCATCAAGCACTTCAAGAAGAGTCTGACCTGTCCAACGAAACAAGGGAAATGACTCATCTAAGGAGAAGGCGCTGAAACATCAAATCTCCCAAATATATAACGCCAAGATAATACCTCGAATGTTCAACAAAGACGAATTAGTTCTTCGAGGTGCTGACATCGAAAAGCCTCCTGTGGGCCATGGAAAATTAGCTGCAAATTGGGAAGGGCCATACAAAGTTATTGATGTCTTAGGAAAGGAGGCATACAAACTCTCCATACTATCGGGTACAGAAATTCTAAGGTCAAGACCGAGGGGGTCCCAAAAACCTCGTGATCAACCGACTGATAGATGAAGTTGATCTCGAGAGGAAACGCTAAAGCTTTTTGTTTTTTGACCATTTTTGCGATCCCGGGCGACCTACAAAGAAAACCACCCATATGTCACAAACTCGGGGAAAAGCCTAACTTGGAAATCCTTAGAAATAAAATGAAAAATGGAAAATGAAAAGGCAAACTCCCTACGGTGGTTTCCCTCTACACGAAAAGCTGCTGGTGGGTGGCGAAAGCAAAAAACTAAGCAGAACAGGGGTTGAAACCAGCTCCAAGTTGTAGAAGAAATACAGGTAAATGGTGAAAGAAAACCAAAACATTACCAATTTCCCACTTCACCCCACGAAACATGCACCACAAGTTGTAGAAGCAGAAAATGAAAGGAAAAAGCATACTTGTTACTAGCAAGCAAAGGTTGGAGACAGTGCTGATGCAAGAAGAAATCACCACTTCTCCTCTACTGCAGGAATTGTGGCAAGCAAAGAAATAGGGAATGAACGTGCAAAGCAGCATTTATAGGCATAAAAACCCCTCATTACCACGCAACCCAAATGTTATTAAAGGCTTAATATGACTTTTCGTAAAAGGGAATTGGGGGCAAAAGTGGAAAGAAGACCCCAATTCAAATGATTAGGCGATCGAAACGAGGTGCTAAAATGACACATGTCCGTTCGGGATGACGAGATGCGACTTATGAGGTGAAAGGACGTCATTGCTTTCCCAAGATTCAAGAAATTGCCAAAAGCGAATGTCAAATCATTTGAAGAATGATGACCTATTCTCGAAACTAAGGACGTTAAGTCGGAAAACCATAGGGAACTCGGTACCCAAGGAAGTTACCTCGGTCACCGAGTTAGGGGCACTGTTCTGGACTGGAGTATAGGAGCCCAACTCGGCCCAATGGCTAAGCCCAAAATCGAGATCAGACTTGCTACTATCCAACACTCATCTTGTGTCCAAAATCTGAACTAGGGCCCAAATCCGAATTTAATGCAATGGTTCCCTCACACTGTGGAATGTACTCACCTAGCGTGTTGTCGATAAACTTGGACTGATCCACTAACCCCAAGCTAATGGACGTTACAAGTTATCCCCTATGATTGTGGAACTATATCCCTATCTCCTCTCAATTACCTACTCATATATATGAGTCCTACTAGAGATCTCAGGTACTTCTTCTACTTATTTCTGATACACTTCCTGCACTCACTAACTTGAGTGTCGGAGTCCTTGCTAGTACCCCTCTTCATCGTGGACCTCCACTTCATCTATATGCTGATCACATCAAGAGCAGTTTAAGATCCCAATCTCAGTTCAGAGCAATCTCAGATAACCCATATTCGAACAGCTAGTTATCTGAGCTTTGAGGAAGCTACTGCTTCCAATCTGTTGTTGTAACTTAAATGATGTTAATGCTCTGCTATTATAAACTTAAAATAAAATATGTTCATACTGATATCCTATATGTACCTTAAAGTGCGAAACGTTCGTTATTAGCCCATTGAGATCCACAAAAAGATTTTTTGCTTTGCAAATGCGTGTAAAGTGAAAGAGGCTTTGATTGAAAGCAAACCAAGATATTTATGTTCCTGGTGGAAATATCATCCAAATCAACTCTGGAAATGGAATGGATTTACGTGGCAACAATTACGACTGTCCTCAGCAGGATAATCTCCAGTGGGCAGTTTATTTAAATGCCAGTATATGCCACACCACTTCAGACATATTGAGACCAATACAATTGAAGATATATGAATCATCTTTTATAAGAAAGATATTTTTAGATTACATACAAATCAATATATGGCAGATATTTCGCAGGATGCTCAAGCTTAAATTGTCTGCTGCGACATTGATTTATAGTCCTGATAAAATTAGGATATCAGCTGGTGTAATTTGTTTCGTCAGCCTGATGAATGCATTTTTTTTTTTTTTTTTGAGGTGCCCCACTTTAATTCTCTTTAGAGTGACGGTTTGATTATTGCTGTAGCCGGCTTGAAAACGATCATTAAAATATAGTAAGTATCTTCGCTTAAAAAATGATAAATCTGATTTTGGCATATGTGCGCATGATGGCTGCAAGCAACTAGAAAGAAAGAAACGTATATATTTTGAGAAAACCTAAGCAACTCGAAGGGTCATTTTCTCGGATAAGATGGACCAGTTAGTGCATGTTTGTGTGTCCTTTCAAAATTAATTTAGATTTAAAACTACTTCTCTCACTTCTTCTGGATTTCAAAAGATTGAATTTCTAGTTAAAAATAACTTTCCCACTTCCTATACTGAACGGTTAAAAAGTTTAATTTGATAATATCTTCGAGCGAAAAAAATTTTTTAAAAAATTTACCCAAACATATGTACTTATAGGCGATCACATAACAAATTTTTTTCCATTTATTTTTATTATTGTTGTTATGATTGTCCAAATTATAAATATCCAAAGTTTTCTTTATCACAATTAACATGGCTTAAGTTCAGTTAGTTTATTATAAAGGTAATATTTTTTTAATATTAATTTTTTCTATTCATGAAATTTAAATTTAAAATTTTATTTAAAGAGAATAATTATTGGATCACTTGAATCAACTAAATATTTATAATAATAATAATAATAATAATATAATTTTGATGCATAAGAAATCTCAAAAACTTAAGTGAGTTTTGATGCATGGTGTACTAATTATTGAAACAATGCAACACCATTGGTGTGCTCATTCTTATGTAAATAAGGTTAAGGTTAAGGATGTTTTTGGGTCAACATTCACGTTAATCAGGATTAAGTCCTACACGAACAGTCTTAAAGACACACTATCATTGATAATTCTTTTTCTAAAAAAAAAAATTGATAATTTAAGCGTTATTGTTATGAGAATAATTTTTTAACCACGGATATAATAAAAGAAAATTGCTTTCAATATTGTTTTTTCAAATCTAACCCGTAGTATTTTTCTTTAAAAATATTTACATGCCACTACACTCAACTTTTATTAACATATTCAGTTAATGATCTTAAAAAATAAATTAATTCTCTTTAGTGTTGGCCATGAGTTCAAACGTGAGTCTTGAAGGCAAAGAATACTTATTCTTGAGCAATAGGCCACCTATTGAATTAATAATTCTGAACTAATTATTTGCTTTGTCATAGGAGTTTAAGTGCGTGTTTAAAGATGCATTTCTTTCATCTTTTAAAAAAAATAATTTTAAAATTTAAATTTTATATATAGTAAAAAAAGTTGAAAATTAATTTTTTTTATAAGATATTCTTTTTAATTTCTACAAAAAAGTTAAAAATAATTTTTTTTGAATATTTGATTAATTTTAAAAAATTATACAAACATACGAAAGTTGATTTTTTTTATAAAAAGTGATTTTTTACCTAAAAAAATCCCAAACAAACACACCATAAATTAGAGCTCGTAAAATTCACTATAAATGAACTTGATTTTATAAACTTAAGTTTTTCAAAAAAGATATAATTCATATGTTATATTTGTATAATTCTTTTATTTCATTACATTTGACGTAAAGAGCATAAAAATTATTGTAACAATGTTTCCTTTTAAAATAATAATTTTTGGTTAAAGTAATATAATTGACATTATATATGATAAAAATAATTAAAATGTATAAATTATAAAATAAAAATAGATGAAGATGCAAATCAATATTGTATTATAAAATATGGTCAAATAACACATCTTCAACCCCCCCAAAAAAAAAGTCATATAACAAGATGGCTAGGCAAAGATGGATTTAGAGACTTAATAATTATTTCAATGAACCAATCACCCAATGTGAAAGTGAGAAATCATTGTTTTAGACGAAATCATAATTTTATAATAGAATCAAGTTCGAGTGAGAAATAAAATATAAAACAAACACAATAACATAAAAGTAAAATTATGTATGAACTCTTCAAACACCGTTTGAGCTATTCAAATGCCCATGTAAACGTACTATAAGTTAAATATTAAATATAATTTTTGAAAGAAAACGAAAATATATACTATGAACCAACAGCTAATGATAGTTTATTTGATTTGCCCATTTTACAAATTTGTTTATTTTCACGTTTAATTATTTGCTCAAATGAGACTCTGGTCTTAAAATTAATTCTCACAGCTCTAAGTTACTTTTGCGGCTAATTTATCAAAATCACTTTAAGTAAAAATATCAAATAAAAATTATTTTACCTTTAAAATTATTTTTTATTAAAATCAATTTTAGCAAAATTTAAGTTGTCAATCAAGAATCAAATCTGTTAAAGCAAAACCAAGCTCACACATGAGGCCTCCTTTTTCATAGGTGTGCAAAGTTGGGTTGCGGACCTCAGCAGCAGAATGAGACCTGGTTCCCCATTATGTTGGGCTCCTTGCCGCTGTACGACTTGTAAATTGTACTACCCTCCTAAAAGAAGAAAGATTCAACTTGTCTTGTTATTCACGTTGGATTTCAGGAACTCAAATGGAAATTAAATACTGAACTCCACTTTCTCAGTACAGAACATAACCCCCCTTGTCAATTCCTCAAAGTCACAAAGCTTCACTGTTTTGCTACTCAGAAGAAAGAATTTACCAAGCATTTTCTCCTAACATTCCCTGCAGTCTTCTTCATGTGCTGCACTGGTTGAAGATGAAAGGTGACCAATCTCCGGTGACAAGGCGTAGAAGATGGTGACACTTGCCTCTTAATGGTTTGACGGCGCCGCTGGGTCCTCTTAAGCCACGGATGATTATGTCGTTTGACACTCGATAAATAATCTACCGCATCTTAAGATCGATGAATGGTGCACATAATGTGGTCCCATTTACATTCACATTGTCCCTCCTCCTGTTTTTTTTTCTAGTTGGCATTGCACATTCACATTGTAAGGATTAGACTGAGATATTCCAATGATTTTCACCTTTGACAGCTTTAAAGTTATTTTCTTTTGAATTTAATTTAAATACACAGACAATATAAAACTGTTTTATACTATAAGCCAATAGAAATAATTAAAAATGTCAACTCATACAAATAACCACCCATTATAATGAAGGATTCACTATGATTTCTTACTTTCCCATAATCAGTGCATATCAATTAAACTCTTTTTTTTTAGGTAATAATATTATACAATCACAATTATTTATCAGTATTTTTGTCATAATTGATTTAAATTCAAATATGATAGTTAGACAGGTTGAAGTGGTAAAACATATTCATTATTTAAAAATTAAAAATAATATCACATGATATTTTTGAAACAGACATGGCCCCATTTCACATTTTACATTCACATTCCCTCCTATTTTTAAATTGGCATTGCACATTCACATGGTCACAATGATGCTTGAATTTGTAACTTGATATTTTTGTCATATACATAGTTTAAAAATAATATAATCAGGCAAAAAAAAAAAACTCTAATGCCAATATAAATTAAATTTTACTTCTTCTGATTTATAATAATTGTCAATTTGGTTATTTTACACATATTAAAAAACCTAAAATCAATACATAACTATGATATAAATTTACTAAAATACCTTTATTAAATTTTATTATACAATGGAAAACATTGCTTCATTATGTGGTAAAAAGTAGCCATCCCTTTCCATCAATAAAGATGAAGGATAAAATTAAAAAATTAATAATAAATATTATATTAATATATGAAAATAATAACTATTATAAATAAAAAAATTTATCCATATTGACAACTATTATGACTTGGAGGAAGTAATATTTTTATAAGATTAATTTAGATATACTGATAATAAAAGAGTTTTATATTTTTAACCAATCAAATATTTCTAATTGTAAAATTTTTAAAGTAATAAACAATTGAATCAAATACTTTTCTAATGTAATAATATATAAACAAATATTTGTGTAAATTTTTTTTTTACACTTGACGGACACATACAAATTAAATTCATTTTTTGTTTGGAAACTCCGAATTTATTCCAGACTTATATTTTTTTTCACATGTATTCCATACTTATGTGAACGATTGAACAAAAATCAAATTCCTAGGAACATAAAGATACTCAAACTTGGGAAACCACGCACACAATGGTGTTTCGGGAGTTTCTTGCCTCGTAGGGGTTCTGTGCTGGTCTAGTTTACTATTTGTTGGGCCTCGGCCCCGTTAATGCACCGAAAAAGAATCGAGTGGAAACCCAAAAAAACACAGCATTGAGTTACTATAATTTAGTGGCTATTACCAAAGAACCCCTCTAATGACCAGAGGATTCGAATTTTTCGGACCGTTGGGGCCCGTTGCGTACAAGGTAACGGTTGGAATTGCGAGCAAAAACTTCCAGAGCCGTTGTCTTCACCTTTTTGTTTCTCCAACACCTTAAGACTAACGAAGCCTCAAACACACAGAGAGAAGAGAGAGAGAGAGAGAGAGACGAGAGAACCCCAGTCATCATCATCATCTATGGGCTGTGTCTCCTCAAAATGCATCAGGGACGACCTCAAGCAAGAAGAAGAACAACAACAACAAGAACACGTCACTCTCAACAACAATGGCGGCGCCGCCGCCGGCGGTTACTCGAACCACGTGGTTTCTCTCACTTCCTCCACCTACGGAGCACTCAAGTTGGACAGAGATTGCGTTGCTGCTGCTGAATCGAAGAGGCACAAGGGATCTCCATCTCCCTCTCGCGAGGAACAGCCAGAGGTCATCAACGCTTGGGAACTCATGGAGGGTCTCGAAGAGGAACCACAACCACCGGTCAAGAAAAGCCCCAAGTCCACCCCTTTTCTTCGCGGCTTCATGGCCGCTCCTGTTGATACCACCAGAAGAAGCCCTTCATTGAAGTTCCTCAACCAATTCGGGTCCCCGAGGACACTGAAGAAGTCCATTGGGAAGGAGAACAAGGTTCAAGGTAATGCTTTCAGAGGTGGCGTTAGGCGCTTGGATTATAGCCCCAAGGGTGTTCTCAAAACCGCCAATTCATGCCCGAATTCGTGCAAGTCAGCGTTGAATCCGGGATTTCAAGCAAAAGGGTCTCCGATTTGCGCAAAAAGGAATAGTTTTGGGAGCGACACTGGGACTGCGCATTCGTTGCAGAGGAGGAGTCCCCTGTTTGATCCAGAGCTCGTTGCGTCCTACGAAAAGGAACTCTCCGAAGAGGAAGAACAGATCAAGAGAATGGTTTGGGCCACCCCAAAAACACGAAGAGCCAGAAAATCTATAGACTTACACTCCCTTCTTCAGACTTTCGAGAAGAAGTGCCCCCCGGGAGGGGAAAATTCCGTTGTTATCTACACCACCACTTTGCGAGGGATAAGGAAGACTTTTGAAGATTGCAATAAAGTTCGGTCCATTATTGAGTCCTATTGTGTGCACGTGCTGGAGCGTGACGTGTCAATGGATTCGGGGTTCAAGGAGGAGTTGCGGAAGCTGATGGGGACAAAAGAAGTGAAGGTTCCGGTGGTGTTTGTGAAGGGAAGGTTGGTTGGAGGAGCTGAAGAAGTCGTGAAGCTGGAAGAAGAGGAGAAACTTGGTGCTCTCTTTGAAGGGATACCGAAGGCATTGGGTGGTGGGTGCGAAGGGTGTGGTGGCGTGAGGTTTGTGGTGTGTGTGGCGTGTAATGGGAGCTGCAAGGTTTTGGATGAGGATCACAAGAAGACTGTGAAGTGTGGTCAGTGCAATGAGAATGGAATCGTTCAGTGTCCTATTTGTTGCTAAATCTTGTTGATTGAGAATGGGGTTGTGTGGTGCGTTGTTTGGTTTGGATTTTTGGGGGATGATTTTTTTTTGTTATTGATTTGTATGAGTAGGACACTGAACAAGAACGATGTTTGGTCTGTTAGTCGTTTTTCTCATCATGTTTAATTAACTAGGTAGGGGTACTAAATCGTGTTTTAGTTCCCGTGGATGATTCTTGCTTGTATTTGGGGACACTGGTTGTTCCTAATTCACTAATCTAATTCAAAGTACACGCATCATTAGCCTTTCTTTTTTAATAGAGTAAAAATAGGTCAAAAGCGGTTCCTACCTAATGTTTAATTTATGATTACTGGCTTGGGCACCACTATATCATCATCTTTGCCCTTATAAAAAAATAAATAAATTATCATCGTCTTTGATTCACCCCATTTACATTTTTATTATAGGAAATTTAGGGCTACCTTGTCTGTTGAAAGAATTTGAAGGGGCACTGCATTGCATAGGTAAGGGTTAGTTATTTTTAGTGACATTATTTACCACTCTTAATTATTTATTCTTTTTTGTTTTAAGCATAATGCTTAAACTACACTATTAATAATATATAGTTTTTATTTATCTATTCATATTTAATTTGCAATAGCTTAAAAATGTATATGAATAATTTAAAATAGGAACATTCAATGAACTTTATGCTGATGTGAGATGCCAAAAGAAAAGATTCTTCCATATACACACGAGGAACATTTTATTTTACCTAACAGATTTTCTTTTTCTTCTTCCATATTTCGTTTGTTTTCTTTGCATATTTAAATGATTTCTTCATCTTACTATCCACAGCTTCTCTCACATGCCGTGAAACTCATGTTATGGAGCACCAGCTCATAGTACACCTGGTGTGACGTTGTGATCTTGTACGTGCATGCTATTTGCGTGTTGGTTAATTAGTTTGAGACAACTAAATGTAGTTATGATTGTTCCAAAGTACGACAACACTATCTTCTTTTATCATCAAAATTTTGAAGGTGCTATTACGGATAATATTGTCTATAATACACAAATTAGATTCATTTTTCTCAAGTCACTATTAAGTTATCTCCCCATCAAAAAAAGTCACTATTAAGTTATTTGTCTAATTTTTATAATTTCTATTATTACTATCCTTATTTATTAATACTTCTAAGATTCTCTACCTTCATTTACTCTAATTTATTCTCAATTTGCTCACTAATAGAAAGACCGATAATTTATGCAATATGCTCAATTTTCTTAATCTCTTCTTTCGTTGAATTTTTCCATATTTGGAAGATATCCGAACAGATTTTTTTCCTCTTAATTTTGTATTTATCAATAACAACAGAATTTGTAACAAACATAAATAAATAGAAAGAATTAGCAACGGGTTCTCCATTTATTTCGTACTTGTAGTAACAAATCAACTAGGTTCCAAATTTAGTTAGCACAGCTCCAAAAATTTCACGCGGTGACACCACCTTTATATAGAGTTGAGAAAGCTTGCAGATCAAATTAGACATAACCAAGATATAGATAGCCAACATAGACATCCAATGGCCCCGAAAATTTTTTTCTCAATTCTTTCCATGGCACTTTTTGCTCTATGCATTTCCGCAGATAATAGTAAGATTTCCTTTTAATAGAGTTTTAACTTTGGTTCTCTGACGAGTATTCACTGTTTCTTCAGCTCAAAGTATAATCTAATTTACTCATATTTTGATTTTCTTCAATTCCTTTCTTAAAATTTTCCCTCCTTCGGTTTATCAGTTTGCCTGATGAAAATTAGTTTATTGCCATAATTTGTGCACTAGACAAATTTTACAAAACAATATATTATTTTTCTTGAGCTGAGTTTGATGTTTGGTGTCAAAAAATCCAGCAACCTCAAAGCTCTTAAGAGTTCCAGTTTTTGTTATTCTATAATTGTGAAGATCAAATTCTATTATGCTGGTTTGATGATACTACTTGCTAACATCTTATAATTATTGACTTTTTTTTTTTTTTGGTCACACTAGATTCTGTTGATTTTGGTTATGGTGGTCCTATTGGCCCTGACAAATGGGGAAGCTTACATCCATCTTTCAGAGCTTGCTCAAATGGAAAAGCTCAGAGTCCTGTGGACCTTACGAACGCTAACATTGTTTTGAACAAGCAGTTGAAATCCTTGGACAGAGAATACTATCGTGCAAATGCCACACTGGTCAACGACAAATTCAACATTGGGGTTTGTTCTTGAACTACCAGATCACTTTTTATTAATCCCACAAGGCATAGTTCGTTTCGATTTTTGAGTAAACAATAGAAACATACAGCGACCGCAGACTTTTAATTTGAGATCAACGTCATAGAAAATATGTTGCTACCCAGTTTATAATTTCTTGTGTTAAAGTCATTAACATATGATAATTTGTCAAGGTCCAGTATCAACTAATGTGCTTACACTTTCTGTTCATAGGTGGATTTTGATGGACAACCAGGAGGTGTTAACTTAGATGGAAAATTTTACTACTTGGAACAAATGCACTGGCATACTCCGGCAGAGCACAGCATTAATGGGCGGCAGTAAGTTCCTTCTCTTTGTCTCTTCTGTAGCTCCCTCATTCTTTCTCCAGTAATTATCAGATCATGTAATTTTCTACTTAAATTGAACCTTCAATTCATCGAGTGGTTGTTCCATGCGGAAATATAACATTAAATTTCATTGATGTTACATAAAATTTTATATATCTCAAAATTTAAACAAATTGATTACTGTTAACTCAAAAATGAAGTAATCAAATATTGTTTTATATTTAAGGTATTTTATTATATGTTAATTTCATAGAATAAATATTAAAAATTAATTCTCACACCATTTGTTTTTTCTGGGTCGTCCACTAATGTTCTCACACACAAACTCTTCAGAAAGGTCCAGGGCTGGGGTTTTTTTGGGTTCCTTAGAAGAAGTCCTAAAAGAATTGGTGAATAATTTCTTAAATACCTATCTAAGGCCCAAAGTATTGAAGTCTTTCAATGTCTGGGCCCGGCTCATGGTTCAGGGACCTCAATAAGTTGTAACGCAAAACTGGAAAAAAATTCGGACAAAAAAAAAAAAACTGGAAAAAAAATAAAAAATAAAAATCCTTATACAATACCAGCGAGCTAAACACAGGAATCATGTGAACACAGATATGACGCTGAGCTCCATCTAGTCCACAAGAGCAAAGATGGAAGGATAGCAGTTGTGGCAGTGCTCTACAAAGTGGGGGGTCATCGCGATCCTATCATTTCCAAGGTAGAGTAAGAGATCACATTCACTAATGTTCTAGATTCTTGGTTTTGATTAGTATAAAATAGCAATTGGAAGCTCGATAGTGGTAATAGTAACATGTGGTTCAGATTGGAGACAAGTTGGTCCAGCTGGATCAATTGAACCCTGCAGGCCATAATGAGGGCCATATCGCTCTTGGCACCTTTGATGTGAAGCAGTTGAAAAGAAGGACCAACAGGTATTACAGATACGTTGGCTCTCTCACCACTCCTCCATGCACAGAGGGGGTTATCTGGAGCATCCTTGGCAAGGTAACTTTTTAATTATATATACTTTATTGGTTTTGTGGAAAAATAAATATAAATGTATATAATTTCGACACTTGGACGGGAATGGCTAACTGCTAGGTTATGCAGGTGAGATCACTCTCTTGGAAACAACTGGAGCTCCTAAAGGCACCATTGAACCCAGAGTTCAGGCATAACGCAAGGCCCGTCCAGCCACTCAATGGCCGCAAAATTGAGATGTACTATCACAGCCACCGGAGGCACTAGCCAGTCAAGTCAAGAAGACCAATTCGCAGCAATAACTACCTGAGTGTAAATGAATTGGCACGTAAACTTAATAAATAATGTTTTGTATGAAATAAGAGTTTTTGAAGGCTATTTAAATAAAGTTCGTTGAACT
Organism: Pterocarpus santalinus; assembly: GCA_031439595.1. Lineage (NCBI taxonomy): Eukaryota > Viridiplantae > Streptophyta > Magnoliopsida > Fabales > Fabaceae > Pterocarpus > Pterocarpus santalinus. The sequence goes on from CM062532.1 coordinate 71,499,779, forward strand.
TAATTATAAGTAGTTAACAAAATAACTTATTATATAATAATAAAATAAAAAGATAAATTTACATATAACAATACAATAAATTAAATAAATTTATAACTAAATAGAACAAATTGAATCTAATACTTAGGGGAACATAACTATCGTTATATGTAGGCACCTGCAGAAAATGGGAAATATCTCTAGTGATAACCTGTGCACAACTGCACGCTTGTTTTAAGCTTGAGGTCAATGCCTTTTGCTTTCAGTCTTGTTTGTATTCGTTTACTTTTGAGTTTCTTGATTTCGCTCATGATATCCAATTCAATAGCTTCAACAACGGGGTACTGAGTATTGAACGGTCGTACTGTGTGAAACGTGTTTCAGCCTTAGTTGTTCTTTGAAGCTTCCTGTATCACCAGTCAAAAGCCTTCGTTGTCTAACCTAATTGAATAAGCCAACCTCTACCCGAGTTGATTGAGACGTGTGGATGGAAAAGGAAAGTGGAGACCTAGTTAAAGGACAATAGGTCATCCGAAAACATCTTACTAATTGATACAGTACAAGTTTAGAATGAGATGCCTCTCTCGGATCTCATTCCCTATCTAGCGAATCAAATACATGGGCGCTGAAAAATAAGTCTGTTAGCTAAAGTACTCCCTTATTGACCAACAAAGGCATCAATTGGTTAACCTCACGGTCTAACGTTATCTTATAACCTAGCATTTTCACTATTAATTCCCTGATGTGATGTTTGTAGATAATTTTTGGGTGTGGGAACAGAGCCATGTAGCTGAAGGCCATGTCATATATAAAAATAACAGAAACCAAAACGGTGGAAGTAAGGACAAGGAGTCATGGCGTCGTGGGCCAAAATACAGCTAGCAAACATGATACAACAGCAACTAACAATGGAAACAGGCACAATTGCGTCATGTTTCATCGGTTTTGACATTTTAGCCTAAGAATCGGAGATGGGGCTAGTGCTGCGTGCTGATGCCTTATGGGCTACGTAGTCAATTGGTCATTCTCTTTTGACATCCACCTCATAACATGTAATATAGTCATTCTGCCCATCAAGCTTACCAACGCCACGACTTGATGGTAAGATAACTTCTTCAAGTCGCATGAAAAATAGTATAAATTAGTGGACGATGATGCAACCTCTGACGCCTTTGATTTCGAACCGAAATTTTAGGATCAGTGCCTTGGAAAAGCTCAAGACTGCCACGCGACATTCTTATAAATAGACTCCTCCTTTGTTACCGCCTAAAATAAATAATATTGTGTTGCAATATTGTTTTAAAATTATAGGTTGTGGTAAAAAGCCTGTGATAGGTCTATTTGTGCACTTTTTAAAGAGAAGTATTTTTTGTATATATTATTTATAGACATAATATGGAACATAATATATTTATGTGAGTGTGGGAGAATATCGAGGTGCATATGTATCGAGATAAGGTAATAGATTATATATTTATATGAGAAGATATTGTATTTGGATATCTTACCTTTATGTACAAATACCATAGCTCATTTTTTAAATATATTATCCCATCGCACACTTCCAAACTTATATTGTAAAAAATATTCTAAAGTGTTATAATTTTTCTTTTTTCATTCTTAAATGTAATCTTTAAAGACAATGCAATGTACTTTTTCTTTGAAAATTCATAATTAAGCTTTTATTAAAGATTAGCCTTGAAATATAACATGCCCAATTAAACTGTATATGTAGCTGTATACAGTACACTTTTTTGGATAGGTTTAAAAAGAAAAAAAAAATAGTGTTTCAAAGCTCAAAGCACATCCTTATATACATACTTGACCTTGATAGATAGAGAAGCCCTACGAACACATTTTCTAGTGTCTCTGGGATTATGCATTTACTCCATAAGAAAAGTTATGCCTTTTCATTTATTTCTGTGATAGTTTTTCTGTGCTCCCAGATGCGATAAAGTATATTATGATTAAAAAGGATGGCTTAAAAAAAAAATTTAATTTTCGTAACAACTGTAAATTATGAAAAGGTGAAGTTTGTTATTAATGTATTGTACGAACCCCAGATGGGCCACGACTGTTTAAAATGGATTATCTTTCCATGTGTGATCCTTTGAATCATGACATTTCTCTATCGGCACAGTTTCTTCTCTCCGGCAAAGACAGAATTCAGGAAGAGCGGAACCTTGCCGTGCTTGATTTTGTTAAATTAAACAGAGGGAAACAGGCAAAAGCATGCACCGACACAGTTGGATTAACTCGTACAATTATTGAAACGCAAAAACATTTACAGCTGCTCACTCCAAGAAAACACACACTCATGACTCGTGTATATTTACATAGCTTTGTCGCTAATATACAGAGTGAGAAAAACACCCACCAAATTCAATCACATCAAAATTACCAAAACAATAAGAGATTTACCTTCCAAACACTACTAAGTAGCTGTCGCTTTGTTCAACGTGTCACGTCACCCATCCAACGACTCTTCAAAAAGTGCGGGCCCCACACAAGGACTCGCGAGTCGCGAGATTTTTATCGGTTGCTTGCCGCCAGGGGCGAGGTGGGCCCCACTCATGGCAGCCATCGTGAAACAGTTACCTTGGCCAATACTATTGCGCCACGTGGATCTCTGACTCACCTACTCCCCACGACTCTGACCTTCTCCCAGACGCGAACCGCATCATTCCACCCAAACCGGGCGGTTCACTGTCCGACACGCTATTTCGCGGGACCGACTCCGCAAACGACGCGTCGTTCACGCTCCCCGTGCTACGCCGCGCCTTCGACGACGTGTCAACCACGCTCTTCGTTACAGCCGAATCAGCAGCAGCAGGGCCAGTTTCCCGGTCCGGTTTTTCTCTTCGACCGGAGCGGAAAATAGCGCGGAAGCTCTCGAAGAAACCGGGTTTTCTTCCGGTTCTGGCCGGTTTCTCTTTGTCGGCGTTGGAGGAGGACCTCCGGGAACTCCTCAACCTGCGATTACGATCGCGCTTGGATCTGACTCTCCCCATGCAAGAGACCTTCGGCGACGATGGTTCGTTGAGGGAGGACTCCGACTTCGCGACGGAGGAGCTTCGCTTCGGGAACAGCCCGGTGCTTCCGAACTTGTTGTTGCGGCGGTTCTTGGCGTCGACGAAGGAAGGTTTCTGAGGCTTCGGTAAGCCAATGATGGCGGCCTTGGATTTCAGGTTCAGAGAGAATCGCTGCGAGTTGGAGTTGGAGTTGGAGTTGTTGGAGTTAGGGTTCAGGTTCGTGGAATTGGAGTTTCCTTTTGTGGATTCCTTGCGCTCGTAGACTGCGTTGCGGTCCCACCAGTCGTACTCTTCGTCCCTGGAGAGCCAAAACGATTCCGGCGGCGAGTCCGGGTGAGGTTCCGAGCGATCCGTGTGGTCCGGGTGGTGGTCGTCGGCGACGGCGTCGTTGTCGGCGGCGAGGGTCTCGCAGGCGATTTTGCGGTCGCTGGATACGCCGGCACAAACTGAAACGAGTGTTTCCAAATCAACCTGCGGCATGGTAGTTGGTGAAGGCCTAAGATAGAAAGTTTGGAACGTGTGTAGAAAGGTTAGGGACACAGAAAAGATGAAGCCTGGAAAGAGGGAAATTTTTGGACACAAGTAGTGGGAAAGGGATTTGATTTGAGGCTTGTGGAGTGGTGAGATCAGAGACGTGTGAGGAGAGAGAGAGAGAGAGAGAGAGAGGAATGACAATGGGCGTTTGGAGGGAGGGTTTTCAACTTTGCTTGCGCCTTGCCACAGTGGTGGTTTTGTTTCGTTTTGAATTGTTTTTTTGGTAAATTTTTCGTTTTGAATTTGAGAATGAGGAATGCCAACCTTTCGTAAAAAATAGGATTATGTATTTAAAGTGTAAAATTATTTGATATTATTAATCAATAAATTTATAAAATAATATCCAATTATAATAAATAGTAACCATAATAATTAATACTCACTATAATTTAGTATCTTTTTATAATTTTATTAATTAATAATATAAAATTATGTTATAAATAGAAATTAAATTTATAAAAAATAATTTATATATAATTAATATATATTATCTATATAAGACTCTTTTATATTAATATTTAATTATATACTATTACATTAATTATCTTTATTTATATAATATTATATATAATTAGATACTAATATAAAAAAATTTTATATTGGAAAAATATATCAATTAATCTCGTAATTTATATCAAATAAGATTATTAGCACATTTTATGTGATTTTTTTATGCGTATTTTATACGTGAATGCATGTCCGTGATTCTCATTTATTGCCTCCAAGGAGAGAGAAAGAGAGAGAGAGGGAAAAAAAAAACATCATGTTTTTTTTCCCTGTCAAAAGTTTACGAAAGCAATGGCGCAGAAACGCATAGTCTACTACTCTACTCGTCCATGGTTTGCAATTTGTATTTATTTAAACAATGGGTCCGAAGTTGTTACTTCTTAATTTCAAGTTCTAGCTTCAATTCGGAATTTTCTTCTTGCTTCTTTGCTTTTTTCTTTTAATAAGATTCTATCTTAGTTCTACAAAAGTATAAACACTATCACATAAGTTTCACAAAAATATATAACAATCAAACAACTTGTCCTTTTGTGACTTTTAATTTCCCTAATATAAGCCTTCGAAAAAGATCAGTATGGTAATGTTTTATATTTTCAGAAACCGTGCGGTGAGGAGAATAACTTTTTAAGCACTAATATCATGTCCATGTCTTTCAGATATTTATTAGATAATTCCTCATTTTATGTCACCATTATAGTCCTTAAAAAAGATAAATATAATAATATGTTATATGTGTGAGAGATTTATGTGATAATAATAATAATAATAATAATAATAATCTATACTATTATTTTTAACTTTTTTTATCATATTTCATTTTCTGCTATTATTCTTCTCTTTTTACTAACTTCTCTAAATTTCTCTTAATTTCCCTTAATTTCTTTCAATTTTTCCAATTTTAGGAATAGAAAAATTAAGACACCAAAAAAAAATTTATTCATTTCAATTTATTTTTTACAGATAAGTAGAAAATAAATTTTTAAATTTACAATAAAATAAATAAATATATATTGATAAGCATTTTAGTGCCCGTCAATCTACTAGTATTTAAGACTAATATGGTAACATATAGAAAATAAATTCTTTGATGTGAAATTTTTGGGATTTCCTTCGGTACTCTCAATTTTATATGAGTATCAGTACCTTTGCACATGTGTTATATAGTAATTGGTTAATTTATAATACAAAAATAATATAGATTTTAAAAATAAACTAGTAACTTACTAATTAGGTAAAACAGATACATTTGTTAAAATTATAATATTTTTAGTAATTTTCTTTAATTTTACAACTACCTCCACTTTCCCTTTCCCTTGTTTCGTAACTTCCTTTGCAAGTTCAAGGCATGAGGCAAGATCAAATTTGGAAGAAGCTTTGCAAACTTCCAATGCTAATTCTCAGCAAGTATCCTTGCTATAGTAAGATCGATTTTTTCCCTTGCTTGCGTCTTGTCTTCATTCTATGCTTACCTTTTCATTTCTATGATTAAATCACAATCATTGAATATAAAGGGATATTAGTACCCTTATAAAAACAAGGGTACCAAAGAAAATCCCAATATTTTAAATAACTCCCAAATAACATGTTACTCATCACATGTCATCTTCATCTTTCTTCATCCACAACACTTGCAGCAAAAGTATCTCTTATACAAATTAATACAACTATTCTAGGATCCCATAATGTCTCTCGTTCATGCTTCAAAACATTGAGATTTACCTTCCTCAGCGCCACACATCAATCATTGATCATGTACTAGTAAGGAGTTATCTATTGCATCTACTATAATATCATATCTACCAAAATGCTCACAATCATGGAAATAATTAGGACTCATACACACACATACAAGAATATGTAAGAATTTAGTGGTAAAAATCAGAGTGAAATGAAAAGGTAAGCATAGAAGGAAGAGAAGACGCAAGCAGGGGAAAAAATCGATCTTACTATAGCAAGGATACTTGCTGAGGATTTCCAAAGCATTGGAAGTTTGCAAAGCTTCTTCCAAATTTGATCTTGCCTCATGCCTTGAATTTGCAAAGGAAGTTACGGAACAAGGGAAAGGGAAAGTGGAGGCATTTGTAAAATTAAACAAAATTACTAAAAATATTATAATTTTAACAAACATATCTGTTTTACCTAATTAGTAAGTTACTAGTTTATTTTTAAAATCTATATTATTTTTGTATTATAAATTAATCAATTACTACGTGACACATGTGTAAGGGTACTGGTGCCCATATAAAGTCGAGAGCACCGAACGAAATGGGATTTCCTTCAGTACCGTTATTTTTATAAGGGTACTAATATCCCTTTATATTCAATAATTGTGATTTAATTATAGATTTTAAATATAATTAAAAATAATTTAAAAAATATAGTAATTTTAGTTAGTGGGACATATGATAAATTCTTAACTACAAATAATTAATAGATATCTATACCTTTAAATTTTATAGGGGTATCGGAGAAATTTCCTAAAATATTACATAATTTTGAAAATATTTTAAATCAAAAAAAGATTTTAATAAAAGAAAAAATAGACAAAACACTTTAACTAATAAAAGCAATAAGCATAGAAGCTAAAAGTACCGATATAAAAAAAAATGGTGGGTACCGAAGAAATTCCCAAAATTTTTTTGTAACCTAGTTATGTAATATTTTATTATTGATTCAGAAAATGGAATTCAAACTAGACATGTAACAAAAAAAGAATCATTAGTAAAAGATGACATGAGTAACAAGAAATAATACATTATTCCCCAACGTCTGCATCTTTTGAATACTGAAATAGGATTTTACCCTTTTTTCTGATTGATGATGTCTTCTTTGTGATGGCTAAAGCTTGGCTCTTAATTACATGCTAGTTGGCTGAGTTGTACGAAAACTGCGTCTCGGTTCTAACGATGTTAATTAAGAATTCACCTATTGACAGAGCAGAGTAGATACTGCACATAATATGGGTGACCTAAAAATTTACATAATAATGAGCTTTGTTATATATATGATTCTTGTGTTAGGCAACAGCTTGAAGCTTAGAAGGTTGTATGGAATTAGAATATGAATTTGAGCACAGCTACTACAAAATATAACTTCAATATGCATCAATCAGAAATTTATTATATTTGGATGCAATAAATGCATGCTACCTTAAGAAAGATGGCAAAGCACATGACAATGCAGACACCGGAAAGAACATGTTACATCAATGATCTATTTAATGTCACATGAATGCTTGTTTCTCGCTCTCTGCCTCTCTCTGTCTCTCCCTTTGAGGATTATTTATAAGTAGGAATGTAGGATATTAGTTTTACCTTGCTCTTGACATCTTGGAAAATATGAAATATATATGTGGATTTACGTCATTTCTCAAGTTTTTATCACAATTTGTCTAATTTTATGAAAAATCTATAAAATCCCGACCGAGTTCATCGGATGCATCCATAAAATAGGGCAACATTAGTTGCGCATAATGTCTGCTGATGATTTCATGAAAAATTGACGATACCTTTGAACGTTGGGCAGGGCTTATAAATGCCGCAGTATTTGTTCTGCTAAATGCATTACTCTTAGTTTGTTAGGGACATATTAAAGTCGTACATATATATATATATATATATATATATATATATATATATATATATATATATATATATATATATATATATATATATATATATATATTACGGGAAACCCCTTGAAGGGCCACACCTACGACTATGAGGTCTTGCCAAAGAAGACGCTGCACGTACAGATTTAACATAGAAGGAAACTTTGACAATTGTATAACACTAGAGATTTGACAAGAGCACGTGGCATTGTAGACGCCGGAAAATTTCTAGTGTTACGCAATTGTCAAGCGTCCTTCAATGTTAAATCAAATCCCATATCCAGGGCAAGAAGAATTAACAAGCATGAAGATACGAACCCAGGCAGCGCAGTACTACGTACTGTATATGTATTTTTCAAACATAGTTATACGAGCATAAAGAATGGAATGCACATACTGTCATTTACATTAATATTATGGTAACATATGTCATATTGTTTATTATATTATTATGCTGGATTAATTGTTTTCTTTACCTCCATTTTCGGCGAGGATGATAATTAAGAACCGTGAGATAGGGAAAGCTAATTAAATGACATATGCATACCGCCGGCTTCTCGAATAAAGACAATTACTAAAGTAATATGGCAGCTAAATAATTTTTTTTGAAAAAAAAAAAAATACTTCGTAGTTCTCAGAATTAAGTGGATCTTATTTAACTTTAAAAATTAGTTAATGGAGTAAAGGTTGTCCAATTTCTTATTAAATGTTATCTTGATTATAATTTCAAGCGATGTGAAACTCTAAAACACACTCTCCTCAAACTCAGGATTGGATATCTACAGTATGAAGTTTGCAAAACTGAATATCTACAAGTGAGTCAAAAATAATCACCAAATAGACTTTGATATCGTTTTAGAATTAAATGGATTTGACTCTATCTCAAAAGTTAGCTCACATATGGGATGTGAAGTTTGTAGATCTGGACACAGCATTCGAATTTTGATACTACACGATCAAGATTTAAATAATGTTTATGCATGGAGAAAGTTTAGGACAAATTCACATCGGAACATTTTTTATAACACTGATTCCTGTACATTGTTAAATTTTGAAGTTTGTATCATACATATTATACTTGTAAATTTCATTAAAATGGTAATAATAATATTTTGAAAATTTAAAGGCCTGCAGATTGTGTATATATTTGTTTTTTTTTTGGGGGGGGGGGGGGACAGTTAGTGTACTTGTATATAAATTTCAATAATTTAGCATCTAAATAACAATTAATTTCCAAGTTTGGTCTCTGCAATAAAAGTCACAGAATTAGGTGTAACTGACCATAATTGGTTTACCAGAAAGTCATCCACACCCTCCTCCAGAGGAAATTGTGTGTACTCCCAAGGATGACGTACGAATGTGCTCAAATACAAACGCGCGATTCCCTCTCACAAATACCGACACAGACATGAAATTTGCAAATGTTACACAGTTTCAATTTTTAAATATTTTGACATTAGTGTTGATATACTATTAGTAAATTTTATATTATTAGTTAATTATATAATAATACATGTAAGATTTTAAAAATAGTAGATATAAGAGTAAAATATTTTGATAATATGAATATGAATTAGATATCTCATCTCTTTATAAAATATTTCTATAATAATAATGCATCAATATCAATTTTATATCTTTTTCAGAATCGTTAACTTACATCTCCTTTTCGTTAAAATAAATATGAAGATGAAAAAAAAAATGACTTTCTATAGTTTTTGTAAAACTCTATCTTTAGCGATGTTTAATTGGTTTAAGTAATTTGATAGTTAATTTCCTTAAGCTAGATCATATGTTCGAGTTTTGTGGATAAAAAAAATTAGTGTCAGGAGAGCTTTATCCTTATAGCTAGTAGGCTGATTTAATTTGAATCGGATTAGTTGGAGTCCATCAAACTTTAAATATCGGTGATATTGACCAAAAAAAAAAATCAATCTTTATACAAAGTTTTATATTATAGTATATTTACATAATAAACTTTGAGGCTATGTACACAAAAATAAATAAATAAAATAGAACTCTAAGAGTATGTAATGTACTCCTTTTAAGTTTTCCATATGTATTTTCCTACCGAAAGTAATTTTATTCAAATATTGTTGAATACTTAAATCTAAACAACTCTCTCAATTGAGATAACTACATAACGTATCTATTTAGCCCATAAGTATTTTAATAAATAAGTTTAATGCTATCAATTTAATTTATTTTGTGAACATTTTTAATTTAAGTTCATTTAGCATTATATTTTTTTTTTAAGAAAATAAAGTTTCTTATAAACTTTTACTGAAATTAATGAGATACATAAATATGATTTTTTTTAAAAAAATTTCTTACATTAATGATATTGAAGTTTCAATCTACAACTCATGCAAATTACTCAAAAATCTCTCACTAATAGTCCACTTAATGGCTTAAATATGAGTCTAATTTTAAGATTAAATTTACTGTGATTAGTTTTGATATATTATTAGTTTAAAATATTTTATTTTACGTTATCCATTAATTATATCTTATCTTTTATATGAATTTTAAAATAATTATGGTGAAAGTAAAATAATTTTAATAATATGACTATATATAATTAGAAAATTATGTAAAAATATTTTATATTAATAATATATCAAAACTAAATCCAAATTTAATATCTATAAGTATAAGACATTTTATATTATTAACTAATTATAAACTATTTTTTGTATGACTTTCAAAGTAGTTATTGTAAAGTTAAATATTTTTAATGATATAAAAATACATGATTTAATAATAGTGTACAAAAATTTATATTCACATTATATTTAAATCAAATTTTATAGGACAATCGATAGAACAATTTCTTAGTCGCGATAGTATTGGCTACATTAATTTCATAGTAATGTCTGTAGAGATCCCTATAAAGACCCCCTCAAAAAAAAATCTTGTAAATGCTACTTATAACGATCTGAATTATGATGGGTTTTAATTGTATTTTTGGCTGAGCCAATGGGTTTAATTAGTTGTTACTTGTTAAATTGTTCCAGCATTAAAATAAAATAAAATAAAATAAAATAAATGAGGCCTCAAATTAAGGATGACACCATCGGATAATTAGACAGGAAATTTTGGTCTTCCCCCATTTCCATGCTTTTTCCTTCCTAGCTAGTACCCTTGTATAATTATTCTTACCTTGAATATTAATAATGATAGGTTGTTATTACATCAATGCCATGTGTTATGTCTCATAACAAAATGTACAGTAATCTGCAGACATCCGGCAACTCATCAGAATAATTGCTTACAATAATTAGTAGCACACATAAAAAAATCAACCTTTTTTTTTTGTGGTGCGAGAAATACAAACTTGAATCCAGTTGTCATAAGTTACCTAGTGGAAGCTCAAAGCTAGCCCTTTACTCGGCAAATACCAATATTAAGTAGGGGACAATGGGGTGTAATATGCAGCATCGGGAGAGGGAATAAGGAGATAGAAAATGTCATTGCAAACGGGTTGTGGTTGTTAGTTGGGAATGGTAAGCAGACACTATTTTGGGATGATCCCTGGATTGGCAACCAGCGTCTAAAGGAAAAGTTTTCTAGGTTGTATGCTATATCCTCTCAACAGAGAAAAAAAAAAAAAATTGAGTGTGGGTTTTGAAATGTCAGCACAAGTTTCTAGAAGAAGCTTGAAACAAACCACCAACATTTTTTAGGCCAAGCATTTGAAATATCTAGATTAGAAGTTACTAGATTTTTCTATAGCTAATAGTGTCACAAAAGGAAGAACAAGAAATATGTAGAACCAATATTTTACTGGAGTCTTCTAGCTTTTGTGCAAGCCGGCAATTTCACCGCCATTAGAAGCCTATAAATAGGCATCAGGTGCATTAGTGTGTGTGCAGCAAGAAGAGTGACGTGAGTGTGCAGCGAGTGAGAGTAATAACGCGAGTGTGCGTGAAGTGAGTGGTCTTTAGTGCGTGCACTATGCTATGCAAGTGAATGTATGGTAAAAAATCAAGAGTGTTTGAGTAAAATTTTTGTTTCACTAAATTTATAGTTTTGATTTTTCATAAATAAATAAAATATTATTATTTGTATAAAGTACACTTCCTTCCAATGGAGGCGACCGTTTCTCAGGTGGGAAAAATAGTTTTTTCATGATCTGCAGGTGTTGCTATCTTAGACGATATTCAACGAAAGAAACAATTGATCAAGTGGCCTGGAAACATCATGAATCTGGAGTATATATAGTGAAGTCCTATTTTACTTGAACAAACAGTGTTCTCTTCAATCCTATGGAAGCACAGAGCATCTTCAACAATATATGGCAAGGACTGGCACATCCAAGGGCAGAACTTCTAGTCTGGTTCGCGATACCTGGAAGGTTGAAGACGAAACTTTGGCACCACAAGATGAACATCCTTCAAGCTGATAACTTAAGGTGTGTGTTTTGTAATTTTGAAGATGAATCCGTTGAACATCTTTTTTTGGAATGTTCCTTTTCTTGGAAAGTTTGGTGCTTATGCTTGGCATGGAGGGGTATTGATTGGGTTATGGCAAATGAGTTGAAAATCATGATGGAATCTTGATTTGATGTTGTTGGCAGTGGAATGAATAGGAAAGTATGGATCTCACTATTTTTCACCGTCATATGGGCATTATAGGGATATAGGAATGCAGTTATCTTTGACAATAAGATAGTGAATTGGGAAGAATTTGTAATTTTGCTTAAAAACAAATGGAGTTGCGCGGGTGTGGAGTGTGTTGACGGAATAGACTCCTGAACAGATATTATAAGTAAGAACATGGGTAATGTGAGGCAAAATGGAAGGTCGGGTACAAGAAAACATGATCTTATAGCTTACGGAGAAGTGACCCTGAGAAAGTGTTGTGTATGGGCTTTTGCTGATTACATACCAAAGACGAAGGGATATGCAGTAGGGGGTGTTTTCAAGTTTAAATGGTGTGTCGCATAATACTTTTGTTGAACTCAGAGATGCAAGATCATATGTGGAAGCAGAAGTAATAGCTATAAAACAACTGTTTCAGTTTGTTATGCAGGAATTACATTTCTCAGAATCGGAAATAACACTCATATTAGGATCCTCAAATTCAGCAGCTTGGATGAACAAACAAGGATTGACAAAGTGGGCACTTCGGTTTGAAAGGAATTTATTCCTTAATATCAACGAGTGGCTGCAAAAGGTACAATTCTATCTTGTTGTCAGATCAAGAAATCCTTGGAAGGAAAAAATGGAAAAAAAACTGGTGGAAGTTACTTTTAAGGTTGATCAAAGATGAACAAATCAGATCGACATGCTGGTGGAAGAATACAGGGTTCTGCTTAGATGATATGACTGTATGTTTTATTGAAGAGGTGACGTTTCTTCCAAAAGTTACAGACAAACAACTGGCGTTGACATAGGCTTTTAATCACAGCACAGTTCATATACTTGATGTATTGGTTTTGCCATTTTTTTTTTTTTTTTGCCTTTTGATATTTCCTTCTGCATTGTACGTTCTTAGTTCTTCACTTCTTTGTCGGTGAATGGATATAGTGATACTTATCGGAAAAAGAAAAAAAAAATATCAATTTAGTTTGTTTAAATAGTTTGAAACTTGTTTTTTTAGTCAAAATCTGGTAAAATAATTTTGTGGATTAAAAAAAATTAATACCATAAAAATTTTATTTTCATAATAAACTGATTTCACTCAGATCAAATTAGATGGAGTTTAATAAATTTTAAATATTGGTGAATTAAAATGATAAATGTAAAAGAAAATGCACATTGGGTAGTATCCAAATTTTATGGAAATAAAGATTTGGGAATACCACTTTTGATTGTATTGATTTTCATGATACAACGCAAATGATTATATGTTGATTTTTCCATTAATATAAAACTTAAGGTGCGTCAATCATTTGAATTGGGAAGAGGAAAGAAACAGCACACAAAACTCTAGATTTGGATTATTGTCAACTGAAACTATTTGTTGGCTTAAAATAAAATATAAAATTATTGTTTAATTTAACAATAAAGGCCAAAATTAAAAACATTTACAAAATAAAATATTATTTATTTGTTGGTTAGTGATTAACCTTGTTTTAGTTTATCGCATGGCGCCTTCGTTATTTAGCACCTGATGTCCATATAGTGTCCTTGTTTATATTCTCTCACTTTCTCTACGAGTATAGTTTTTTTTTTTTTTTTTAAAAAAAAAAATCCCACTGAGTATAGTTGCGACTCTTTTGAGGTTTGACTAATGACATTACATTTACATTGATGCCATAAAATAATAATAATAATAATTTTGACCGTATAAAATTTTTTTATATAAATATTTAATTATATATTGATACATTAATAAAGTATTTGATTAAATTATTTATTATTTTAAAAATTTTATAAATAAAAGAATATAATTAAATAATAATATAAAATTTTTTACATTGATAATATATTAAAATTAATCTCATAAAAAAGTTATTTTGAAATTTGAGACCAGCACCTTTCATCAAAGTGCTCGAGCATTGCTGTATTTTTAGTTATTATTTGAATTTTGTTGTCACAGGCAGCTGAGGTGTCTATTTCAATTCAAACAAGCAAGAGAAAGTTGAAAATAAGTATCACCCTATTCGCTTAAGCTAATTGAGAAAGAAAAGAGGAAGGAAAAAAAAAAGGAAAAAGGACTTTATATATAACCAGAAATCATAGGCAGATTAGATATAAGTTTTTTTTCCCTTTTTTTTTTGTGGGAGGTAGGAAGGGGAGATCAGAAGAGATAAAGGGTTAATCATTATAATTTCTATTTTAAAATGCAATCAAACATATCGAAATTATTATTTATATTGAACTCCAACTCATACAAAAAGGTAATGAAAAACACTTACTTGTATCTAAAAAATTTTATTGGCTAACCAAATATTAATTTAACATGATGAGATCAAATATAGAAACATTATAAAGTAGCAGTTTTAGCAAGGGAGAGTTAATTGGCTATCATCTCAGCAATTGATTTCCAACATTGATACTAAATTAACTCAAAGCATTTAAATAATTAAGACAACGTAATTAACTACAGTTATGATATGTTTGAATAACATGTAATAAGAAAAATAAAACCGAAATGAGGAAAAAGGGGGTCAGTTCCCTTGTTTTGGAGTTTAGATATGGGCAAACATCAAAAACACCCCTTGAGATATTCAATTATGACGAACAACTCCAAACTTCACCAAAAGATGCCACCCGCTCCACCCCATCAAACCAACATCACGTCTGTTAGTGGTATGAACTACTATGCTTGCCTTTCTATATGGTAGATGGCATGAACTTTACCCATGTGTCTCAAAGTTTGTGATCCTCAAGTCTAATACCAGATTCACTGGCATTCCAAAGCCTCATTTCTTTGCATTAAACAGGGCAAGATTCGCCTTTGCACAAGAGAAGATTGTGCTCGGGTCAAGACAACGTGGGGCGATGAATGCGTTGGTACACCTTGTGGGGATTTCCAATGGTGACATCCTTCTCATGGCAGATACATATAGATGAGATTCTAAGCTCTCATACTTCGAAAACTTTACAATGGTGTGATGGGATCCCTCCCATAATGCACCTTGAGCTGAGATGCTACGTGTACCTGTTCGAGTTCCGTGTGGACTATAGCAGTAGCTGGCCGCCACTGGACGCAATATTACTGGCACTTGCGGCATATGAACTTCATTACTCGAATTCTGCTCTACTTCGCAAACAATGGTGTCCTTTACAATGGGAGGAAGTGAGAACCGTGGAGCTTTCAATGGAACAAAAGTACAAAGGTTGTTTATCTTTTTTCAAGGAAAAAAAGAAGAAGAAGGAGGAGGAGTTGGAGATAACCAAGGTTAAGTGTCCATTACCACTTTGACAGTGGTTTGACAGAGGGGGGGGGGGGTGGATTGCATATTTTGGTAAAGTTCAGGGTTATTTGTCATATTTGGGTATCTCAAGGGATGTTTTTGATGTTTACCTATTAAATATGCATAAAAAGTAGAAAGAAATTCATGGGAATTTGTTCCATTTATTTTCTTTCTTTCCTTTTGATTGGTTCATTTCAACTAATTTCATTCCATTTTACTCTTTTTGTTTTAAAATATCTATTACTTCAGATAAATTTTTTTATTTTAATTTATTTATCATTTTCATATTTCTATAAAAAATTTATTACAAAATTTTCAATTATACCTTGATATTAATATAGCAATACAATAAGATGTTAAATATTAAACAAGGATAGTTTGATAAAATTGTTCTATGATCAATCATTGATTTTGGTCAAAGTGACATATATTTTGAAACAAAGAGAGTATTAATGAAAAAAAAAAATGTAAACACATTGTCAGGGATTTATATTTTGGGGAATTAATAGAAGTGTTATATTTTTTTTAAGGAAATAAATTAAATTGACTGAAACTTAGGAGATACTAATATGCTAGTTTACTCCCTTTTAGGAATGATTGTTGTCTAAATCCTTAAAATAAAAACATGATTAATAAGATTTTTACTTGGGCACTGATTAAGTAATTAAAAATAAAAAAAATTATTGAAAAGTAAATTTTTTAAATTTATTGAATGCATTTAAAATATAAAAAATCCAATTACTAATTACTATCAATTATTACTGACAGAAAACTCCACAAATTTTCTATTCATTTCTCACTTATCAATTACAACTAATAGTATTGTCTTGTTTATACACCACTAATATGAGAATATTCCCCAACTAAGTAATTATTCCCTAACTAACTAACTAATTGGGGTTGGATCAAGGATGGATGAGTTTTGATGCTTCTTTGATTATGTAGTGGGTGTGCGTAGTTTTTGGGATTTTTATTCTTTTTTTATTTTTTATTTTTTTTGAGATGGTGTCTGTTTATGACTGTTGCTCCTCTCATATATAGAGTCTAGAGCTATCTCTCACTTATTAAAAAGAAAATATGGCACATTCGTTTGGTTCAAGTTGATGATCGACATCTCCTTTCATCATAACGTCATATAATTCATACTTAGCTTGATGAATATATTAGATAGATTATTCAGTCTAATTGGGTTGCTTCTCTTATTCATTTCTTAGTCAAACCAACCAATGTGCAGACATTTATTAAGTAGTCACGGCTAATTGTTGATTCATCTCCAATGAATTTCTTTCTATTGGATGGTGCTTGGAGCTAGTCTTCGTTTTTCTTCACTTCATTAAATTAAAATTGACACAGTTTATCATTGTTTTATAATTTAATTTTATTATTTTTATGCAAAATTTAATTATGTATTGTTATATGAATTTAATTTAAATACACTGACAGTGTAAAATAGTTTTACACTGTCAACCAATAGAAATGGTGGAAAGTGCCAACATATCAAAATAACCACCCATTATAATGAGGGACCCACCATGAATTCTCACTTTCCTCTATTTCTATTGGTTGACAGTGTAAAACTATTTTACACTGTCAATGCATACCAATTAAACTCTTGTTATATTATTAAATTTGTTTGGATTTGACTTTTCTAAAGTGCATTATGCATTTTAGAGAGTAAAGTATCATATTTGAACCGTTGATGAAAAAATTAACAATTTAAGATTTTATAAGATATAAATATATGTATGATAACACACACACAGCCATGAATTTTTTTATCAATGGTTCAAATATTGTACTTTATTCTCTAAAATGTACCTCATAAATTGTTTAATTTTTATAATAATTATCATAAAAATTATACATATAATACTGTATGATGTTTTTTTAATTTATCAATGATAATGAGATTTAAATTTAGAACCTTATATAAATTATTCAAACTTCTCACAACTAGACCACTCCTAAGAGCTTATATGTTATATGATTGATTTACTTTGTAAAATACTTTACAATGACCCTGTAAAAAAAAATTTACAACGACAATATCTACTTGTCTCTTGGTCTGATAAAAAATCTATAATTGTTAAAGTTTATATGCAGTAACCAAATGAAAGCTAAGTGAATGTAGTTAAATACTAGTTTTACTTTTTTTGGTAGACATAATTAAATACTAGTTTGATACAATTAAAAGTTAATCGACCAAATTGAGAAATAACGTAAAGATGAAAGATGACAATGTCATTGGATGATAGAAGATTGAGAGTTGCTTGATAATGGAGCTTCAATGTATATGATTAATCATGAGAAATTTCGGAATGAATTAGAAAGAGGGTACTTCCATTACAAATGTCGGTTATCATATCCGTAGCAACAAGATCTAATGCTACCTTCATTTTTAAGAACTATTTGAGTGTGTTTGGAATGTTAAAAAAATGGAAATGATTTGATTTAGAAATCAAATCTTGTGTTTGGGTGTTTTAAAAATAAGAAATGAAGTGATTTCTAATTACCATAGGATTTAATTACTTTCTATTTGAAATTCTATCAAAATTAAAAGGATTTGATGGGAATTGATTTGATTTTAAAATTTAAGTACAAATCAAATCAAATAAATTCCATTTTTAATCATTCCAAATACAATCTAATATATTATAAACATAAGAATTGATTTCTAAATCAATTCAAATCCTATTTTTATACAATTATTCCAAACATAAAATTTAATTTATAAATCAAATCAATTCAAATCAATTCAATTTAAATCAAATCAATTCCAAAATTTAGTTAATCCAAACACACCCTTTCGGAAGTTTCAATTCACACCATCCGACATTGCTACGCAACTAATAGTTGTAGTGAAAAACTTGCCGGGAGAGTGATTCGATGGATAATGATAGAAGATCAAAGATTTGTATTCATTGAGAAAACTGTCAGAATGATGATGCTGCCTTAAATAAAACGAAAATTAAAAACATTAGAATAAGACTTGTTCATATGTAAGCGTTAATTTCGGTTTTAGGAGAAAAAAAATTGCACTTTGTATTTTTTTCGTTGCATAGGAGGATATTTGTTTTAAGGTTTATTAACTTATTTTCGAAAATAATTACTTGGGAATGATATATTTCCATATTTGTTATAAGTTTTACAAAAATATTTTCAGATATCAATCATTATTAGAAAAATTATATTTTAATATTTTAATAGAATTTTATTCTCATGATAGGAGTTGGGAATGAAATATTCCCATGATATGATAATGAAAACTATTTAACAAAAATACTAAAATGTTCCTCAATTAATAATAATAAATAATATTTTAAAAATTTTCACATATATTCTCATAAATATGTATTATAAATCAAACAAATTTTTAATTTATCCTTGGGAATTGTAGAAATGTATGAAAATGAGTAATGTGTATTATTGCATTGATGAATGAAGAGCAAGAAAATAGAAGGAAAAGGAGAGAAAGTGAAGTAAAAATGAGTAAAAGAGAACCTTCACACAGAGAAAGGAATAAGAGACGAAAGCGTCAATTTCCTTCTGATACCATGTAGAAATGGATAAAAATGGGTAACATGCATTATTGCATCAAAGAATGGAGTTTATTATATACAAGAGAGTTCAGGTTCTAGATCAAACTGATTCTATGTTAACAGTAACTAACTGGAAATAACAAAATAACTAATCCAGCTAAGCATAACTAATTTAATCAATTATTTCTAACTTCACTAGGAATATCAAAAAATATATCAAAAAATATTCCCAAAATTTTTTAATATTAAACAAATAAAGTTTTATAAAATGCCCAAAAAGTAACATTCTATAACATTTCCTGGAATGTGATTTCTGATAATGCAATTTCAAACCTTGAAATAAATGCTTTCTAGTTATGTAATGTGCAAGTGTAATTTTTTTTTTTCACATTCTACGAACTTGTTATTTATTTATCTATATATTTATTTATTTTTGATTGGCCAATTTGTAAGATTTCATTGTGTATCATGCTTCCAACAAGAAGACTTTATTTCTTGAAAATAAAAGAAGGGGGAGCAACATTTTGTTTTTTTGAAAAGAAGACAGATAATTTTGCGCATTCAGCATCAGATATTGGTGTTAAATTTTAATAATATCAATACTAGGAATTTATATCACGAATAAGGTAATAACATTAAACATGTTGATCTGTGTACCTCTTGAGGTCATATAACCTTATGAAATTAGTTATGAAAGTGTACACACATGATATCTATTAGGTTTAGGTCCTTCCTCTCCTTTTCTTTTTCCTTTCGAAGGTCGCATTGATAAAGCAGTGAGCTTTACATTGAAAATTGTAAGTTGTAAGCTTTACAATGCCTTCTTACCTTCTCATCTATTTAGAGCCAACCTATAATTGAATTTGACTATCATAGAAAACCAGTTGGTCAGTGCACCATTTTGACATTTACTGGCCCTCCTTATTCTATTGATGACAGCTCTTATGTTAAGTGCACCGTTTTATTGTTCTCATGCGATTCCTAATGCAGAGCATGTAAATTTTCCATGCTGCACTTTCAGAGTTCCCTGTTGCTGCTCTTTGGCGGTAGGAGTTCCTTAGTAAAACTCATTTGGGAGCACTTTGCAAGCTGTATATAGGAGGCTAATATACGCATAGAATGGAATTTATATGAGAAGCCGACATCTGTAAAAGAGGGAAGCAAAAAGACTTAGCTCCTTGGTTATTTGTCCCTGCAGATCCTGAAATTTGAATATTTTTTCCCAGCACAGTACTGCTAATGCAGCACGAGAGAGTTTTTACTTGAATAATCTAGAGACTTATTTAATTATTTACTTTGGGTATGATCCTCAGATTTATTATCACAACTGTTATTAATCATTCCGTTTAGTTTTAGTACTAATTCAACGTTTGGCTACCTTATGTATGTGGAAGAATGTTTATACTTTATAGTGAACTCTAGATGGAAGCTGTTTGGGCAACACGTTCGTGCTCTGCTCATAATATTTTATTGGAAATTACCCACCAGGAATGTGTGGACTCGAGTGTCGGTAACTAGTCTTTAAGATGATAATGTGAGCTCATCATGAATTAACAGGCAACAATTTGTGTTCTTCCCTTAAAGTTGCCTTGGAGATTGTTGATTAACAATTTGTGTCAACTATCCTTAATCAATTTAACTAAAATGATATATTTCAAAATTAATATATCTATATATAATTTATATCTAGTACATTAATTTTTAAATATACCACTTTACTCAAATTAGTACATATATTGAAATAAAAAAATATTATTTAAATTGAAATGGTGGCACCCATCTACAAGCATAACCCTTCCATTAAACTCAATCCCCAAACCATCTGGAACATTTTCTTTATAAAATGTTTTGGCTGCTTCAGCCACTATTTTGTCCGAAAATATCCTTTTTGCACTCACTATAGAAACACTATATCGACTTACATCTTATCCACTATTAGATAGAGTATAAACCACATTTAAATTTGATCTACACTCCATCTGTCGAAACATAAGATGAATCAATATAATATTCCACACAAACTGAGTACACATAACTCTTTTACCTGACATAATACAACACTATTTTCACGTACGGTGGAGCCGCATCAACTATCCGGTCATGATGAAAAAAATGGGAGACAACCGAGAGTAGCCTTGTTCGAGTATTACTTTGTACAAGTGACTGTAATTCCGTATAGATTAAGTCTTACGTACAAATACATTACCATCAATGATACTATGGTTACTGACAAGGGTAGTTTTGTGTCGGTCCGGTAACCGTTCTAAGATCACTCCCCTGCTTCAACAAAGACAAACATAGAGAAAATTCTGAGACACCCACTTCAAAATTTTTCCGCATTTTCGCATTTCTCATTTCCTTTAGGTCAACACGGTGTGTCTCTTTAAAAATTTGGAATGAAAAATTGAAAGACAATTTATACGCAAAATTATATGAAAACTCATGGAAGTAATCCTAGCCTTAAATTTAAGCAGATATACGCAAAATTCATCTTACAAGAATCATAACTTCATTCACAGCAGCCCCTATTATACGCTAACCGGTTGAGCTTCGTGCCTTGAGTCGTCGACATAACATTACAATTGCTGCTAGACATAAGATTGTACGTCAGATAATCCCGTGTCTTAAATTGGTTCCCATCATGCAGGCGAAAAAAGAAGGAAATTAAATGCATAACCAATTGAGTATGAATTTCATTAAATATACATGCATGTATTGAACTGTAATACATTTTCCTCGCATCTGTTCTCCTGATTTCTTTTTATCCGCACGGCCACAAAACTTAAATTTCTGGATAGATGTAACCAGTAGGAACAAACCTTGATTTCCAAGCTTGTTGAAGTCCACACACAGGCAGTTACATTAGTAGGGATGATATCGGCCACGCCCACGGTTACGGTTATTATCATTACCACGTTTCCCACCACTTGAGCTACCACCGCCACCCTTGCCATGTCGGGATACTGGTGGAGGAGGAGTTTGTGGCTGCAGCCCTGGCTGTTGCCTACAGGCCCCAAACACCAAAAAAAAAAAAAAAAAAAAAAGGAGAGAACAAGAAACTCAACAAAGTGACCAATCGTTAATGCTAGTGTGGAACAAGCCAACATATCCAACCCAAGCACACATGAATAAAAAATCATAGGTTGAACTTCTACAACTAGAAAAACCAAGATGACACTTACAAAACATATCCAATCCTTCCATCTGGCAAAAGCATTGGCATCATTGCCATGCCAGCAGGGGTTGCTCCTGTACCATACATCAGTGGCTGCATTAAGGACCTCTATATCAGCAACGGGCACAGAACCATACAAGAAATACTAAGTATATGCTGTATTGCTTCAAAGAGAGGAATGCATTTCAATTTTTTTAAGTGCAACTCTTGACTGAAAGCTTGTGAGCGGTTATTTTTTAAACTAGGGACAACAGTTACAATTTTCCGTTCATATCATCCATTGTTCAAATCATATAAATCATCAGACTACTGTGATGCACTCTATTGACTACCAATAAAAATGATAATACAATTAAGACAGATATCAATATACATGCCAACTACTCAAGAGAGGCCAAGTCCAGAAGTTGAAGTTCACAGTAACCTGTTTCTCCCTGAGGGCACCATAAGCCCATCAAACAACCAAACTAAAAGTTGGGAACCATTTACGCTCATTGAAATTAAGTGAGACTGCTTTCATCATGTTTAAATTTCTTGAGAATACTACAAGACAAAAAACCGAGACTCTAGCAGGTCAAAGAGCAACTTACTTGTGCGAAGCCAGCAGCACCATATCCTGCACCAATAGCACCATAGGGACCTCCAACCATACCATAACCAAGACGAGGTGGATAAGTGGGAAGTACAACCGATTTCTGCAAATTTGGTGTCCCGGATGACTTCTGGTCTGCTTGTGGCTTTGCAAGTGAACACTCCAAAACTTGGCCTGTCCATCCATGAAAATTTAATACTTAACATACATAACAATTCACTGTCACTACAGAAAATAAAAATTGGGAAAGAGGTATTCAAAAAGGGAAAGAAAAAGTACCATCAATTTCATACTTCTCTGTATTCTTCAATGCTTTCATGGCACTTGACCTTTCAGTAAAGTGCACAAACCCATACCTGCTCTTCTCTTGTCCAGCTTTTGCAGGAGGCAGAACCACTTTTGTGATCCTTCCATGATGTTCAAACAGCTCCTTAAGACGATCCTGAGTAATATTTTCTGGAAGGTTCTTTACATAAACTGCTTTTACCTGCACCAAGCACCAAGTCTCAGCTATACAACTTTCTAACATAAGCACAATTCAATTTAAAGCAATATATATTCCATTAGGATTTAGAGCTTAGGGTTCAATGTCTAAGGCAAAGATGGTGCAAGTGCAACACATCTAATTTTTTATTTGGATCTACCCCCAAATTGGGAGGAAAAAAAAAATGACGGGGAAAAAAACCTCGGTTGGGTAGTTTGGTTGTCCTTATATGTCTCAGTTTTGTCTTCTTAGTGCGATGCAGAAATAAGTCATTATAGCAAACTAGAGGGAATTTTCTCGAGATTTTATCCATATAATTTTAATTTCAAAACATATGGCATAGAATAGATCACCTGGGAGGCTACAGATGATTCAGAATTCCTTGGGTCAGCCCAACTAACAGTTGGCGCATTGTCGTCAAGTTTGAATTTTGAGTTTGACATCTTCTGCCTTGAATACTCTGCACAAGCATGATTGTAATACTCAATAAAAGCAAACCCCCGATTACGGCCAGAATTCTGTGGGTCCTGTAACATTGAAACAGTTTGCTGGGTCAGGCAAAATCTATCCATCATGCAACATAGTTCACAGTTTTGGGAAAAAAGAGGCAACTCAAAAGAAAAGGAGGTTTTTCATAATACATTAGGAAATTAAACCATATGATATACAATGGAAAATATGCGAACAAACCTTCAACAGTTCCACAGCAACAACTCCAGGCCCAATTTTTGAGACAACATTTCTCATATTTTCTTCAGTCCAATTCCTAGGAACATTACCAATGAACAACTTATGCTTAGCTTGAGATGTTGAGCACTTTATTTTTTTCCCCTGGAAACTCAGAAAGAAGTGACTAAATTTAGATAATAGTCCTACAGGTTGGTATGGCCAGCAAAAGAGATATGATATAAAATATCAAAAAAATAAATAAAAAGACAAACAAATCAAATTGAGAGACAGAGGAGTCCATGAACTAATAATTAAGTGTACCAAATTACCTTGAATTCAGAGTTGTTCAGCTTATCAATAGCCTTAGATGCCAATTCCTTTGACTTGAAGGTCACAAAAGCATAACCTTTTGCTTCACCTGATTCTTTTCCCTTCATGATCCTAACCTGTACTAAATTTAATCAGTTTAGACAGTCATGCAATGGGGAAGAAACAGAAGAATGTCAAGTGTCTTACCTCAGACACTTCTCCCACAGATTCACAGAAGACCCTCAAATCTTCTTCAGAAATTTTGTGAGGAATGCCACCAATGTAAACCTCTGACCCATGAGGAGGAAGCGCAAGAAGCTCAGCGTGTTTCTTTTTCTCATCTTCATCCTCAATATCTGCCACTCTTATATCCTCTTCACCATCTGAGGGCTTAGTCTCTTCCTCTTCCTCCTCCTCCTCTTCTTCTTCCTCCTCTTCTTCCTCTTCCACTTCTTCCTCCTCCTCTACTTCTTCATACTCAACTTCTTCCTCCATCGTCTCCTCTTGATCATTGTCCCCTTCAAGGTCTACCTGCTCATCAGAATCTGTAGGTTTTTCAGGCTCACTGTTACCCTCTGGTAATTCTGGATTTTGGGCTGTTGCATCTCTCTGTCTTGTCCCAGGCATTTTATGCATCTAGAAAAGCAAGCTTGCAGGGCAACTGTGAAGGAAGCATGGAAGCCAAAAGCATTCATAGAGGAGAGATTGCAAATTGGAAAGGTGGAAATTATATGAGAGGGGAGATGGAATTGCAGAGTAAGAATTTTGATTGAGACTGTGCCATGAGGTATGGACCAAGGAGTAGTTTTTAAATCCAGGGATCATCATAGCATAGCAACAACAGTAACAGAGAAAGGCAAGAGAGAATTGTGAACGAAAATCAAGAGGATAACGATGCTCAATAGGCCAATCAAAGACCAAAAACCACCAAATCCACGAAGAAACGAATTTCAGAATATCAAGAAATTTAGATGCCGAAAGTTGCCCAGAAAACAGTGGCCAGTTTAATTGTTGTTTAACTATTTGTTGGGGGAACAACAATGTACACAGAGAAAGAGAGGAAAAGGAACAGAAATAAGAAATAAGAAACTGAACTACATGGCTATAAAAAATAAAAAATACGTATACAAAGCAACATTTTACATATTATATGGAGACTAATTCAAAAGGGCAAGCAAAGAGTAATATATCCACCTCTGAAATCCTTTCTACTTTAAAATCAAACAAAAACAAATTGAAAGCCATTTCAGTTTGATTGGTTACTAATATGCCATATTATCCCCGAATTTCTGAGAAACGAAACCAACCTTGCTGTTCCTTAAGAAAATCACCCTTCACTATGAAATTTCATTTGAGAATGTCCTTTCCAACTCCCTCACCTCCACCCAAAGGTTCCCATTCAACAATTTGTCATGAACAATAACTTCATTAATTTATATCCAAAAAATTAAACCTGACTAATCTCATATAGTATCAATAACCTAAGTGAAAATGATTCTCCTGTCTCGTGTAACTGCTTTTTCTATGCGAAATTACAAGATAAAAACCATAAGCTAAAGCTGTGAAGCTGTGCAGCTTACGACAATGATTTGAGAGAAAAAGAAAAAAGTGCATTATTTACAGAATCTGCATGAAAAGCGAAAGTACCTGGCTGCGAACGAAACCGGAATCGGAAATCGAAGCTCCCAAATTGTTAGTTTGCAAACCCTAAATCCCAAACGGGTTGAGAGTTGCGAGAATAGAGTGGGGGGTTGGGTTCGGCGGGGTACGCGTGCTAAATTCACTATTGCCCGACGGTCTCTAGGGAATCTCCTTGGGCCTTTGGACCGGGCCTTCTACAGTAACATTATTTTACCGAAAACAATAACTGCACCTTCGGCCTTTGACTTTAATTTATATGTATTATTAATTAAAAAATATTTATATAAATATTTAATTATATATTATCATATTAAAAAATATTTTAATTAAAAATATTTAAAAAATTAATTTAAAATGCTTACAAATGCATCCACCTAATTAGATAATAATGTAATTCTTTTATATTGTTGGTGCATCATAAATAAATTTTTTTTTTAAACGATAAATTTTTATAATTTTGAGGTGCTATTACAACATTTAATGTTTCTATTAGTTATTTTTTATAAATAAATTATTTTTAAAATATGATTGAGTTAAATATTTTTGTACTTATACCAACTTTTCTCAATTAAATTTTAAACTCAAATCCAAATACTTCTGCTTAACAATCATTGTTTTCCACAAAAATAAAAAACAATGTACACCTGTATTTTCAATTTTAGAATAGTAAAAGTTTTTTGGTCTAAACTGCAATTATTTAAAATTTATTGAATTTTTAGTATAATAAAATAATGAAGACTTAGCACACCAAAAAATAAATAAATAAATAAATAAGAGTAGAACCACAATATTTTCTACACATTTTGTTTACCTTTGAACATACGCAGAGTCATTGATGTATAGATAAAACTAATCTATGATTACTTCATTTTTTTGTGAAGAAAAAATTAAGTTCAGGATTAAAAAAAAAAAAAAGGCGGATTCTCTGGTGACCTACAAGAACGTACTTTTGGAGCTCATTTTCGCCTGTATCCGATGGAGAGTCAGTGCGTCAGTTGAGTGCGGGTGCACGGTAGAGTGGTCACATAGGTTAATTAAAACCAACATGTTCGGAGAAGACCTTACAAGTAAGGAGAAGCAGTTTTTTCTTTTTTCTTTTGTTTTTTATTTAATCATATTATCATTTTAACAATTGTTCATAAATTAGATATTCTATTGTAATAGTTAAGTAAATGTTTTAAATTACATTCAAGAAAAAATATAATAAATATTTTTTTAATTGTCAACAAATTTGCTATTTTTTTAGAATATTTATTATCACTTTCTTATTTATTATTTATAATATTTTTTGAATAATTAAATAATTGAGTGTTATTATTAGTAGACATTAGTTTTCTCTTAAAAAAAAGTCATTCAATCACAAATTTAAACAAAATAAACATATTGTAATTATTTAAACTTGCAACATAAATATTACTATATTCTAATTAACAACCTCACACTTAAGTGTTTAGAGTTTTTTAATATATGATTAAAGTAGTCTTCACATATTGTCACAATTAAAGGTTGTTTAAAAATTATTTATTTTTAATTTATCTTAAATTTAGAATGAAACTTATATCCTATTAATAATCAAGTATTTAGAGCATCCTTGACTCTTCGGATGAATTAGTAAAACTTCCTCAAATTTGTATTATTAAATAAAATAAAATCAAATTTTTCTAAGTTGTGCGTTAAGACAATGATTAAATAATCAAGAAAAGGAAAATTTTGATTGAAAAAGTAAGATTTTTTAATATATTAGAAACTTTAAGAGTTTTTCACTCTTAATTCCTTAAAATTTTTCACCTTGAAAATACTTGTTAGAGAAAAACCATAAAACTTTAGTGGTAATTAGAAAAACCCATAAAAGTTTAGTGGTAAAGACTTGTCACATAGGCTTCACTATACTATAATAAGGTCCAACCCAAAAATAAAAAATAGTATTGATTAGATCATATCATTTTCTCAAAAAAGAAAAAGAAAAAGAAAAAAAAAATGTCATTTTGAGAATTATGCATTGACAAAAAGAACTAGAAGATCCAAACAATAAGATTGCAAAACATCTTTGACAAGTTATATTTGTTGGGAGTAAATTCTCCCACTCACACAAATCAATAAAGTAAACAAAATAAAGGAACAAAATATAATTAATATGGTTCAATTTTCAATCTCTACATTCATAATTTGACTAATCAATTCACTAAATTCAATCAAAAAATACAATCACCAATCTTAAATATCTCTTTCAAACCCAAAACTCAATACACCTAACTTTACAAAATAATATATTTTCACTCAATAAGATTTTGTAATGCAATGATTAGAAATATGTATGAAAATATATCTCTAAGCTTATCAGCACTTATATTAAAACAATAGCTAAATGTACTTTTTAACTAAAAATATATTATTTAAAGAGAAAAATGCAACGATAAACCTTTTATTTTACAAATAGATCTTAGACATAAAAAATAATTGGATTATTATAGTTATTTCAAAAGAAAAAAGTTTACTTGACAAATTTAGTTCAATAATCTTTGTTTCAAATTTAAAATAAGGCTATAATTTACTTTTGTGTCATTAATAATGATAAAATTGAAAGCCAAAATTCCAGAAGAAAATTAACATTAAGAATGATATAACTAATATTTATAGAATAATTATTCCATCTATTTAGTATTTTACAAAAATGAATAAATTAAACAAAAGTGTAGCACAAAAATAAAATAATATAAAATTTATACCATTTAGAGGAAGTGACTATTATACAAGGTTAAAATCAGACTGGATATCAAATCGAATAAGTTACTAATTCAAAGGTTTAATAGTTCAATCAATTTAACCGGGTTCAATCGGAATATATATATATATATATATATATATATATATATATATATATATATATATATGTGTGTGTGTGTGTGTGTGAAATTAAATTTAATTATATGTTATAAAATAAATAAAAAGAAAAAAAATCTTGTGTCAGCTGCATGTTAAAAACCTTCCCCATCTTTTCACACTTTGCCAACAAAACTGAAACGTCAAATAATAATTAAAAAAAACAAAAAATAATAGAAAACAAATTGACCCGACAATCATGTTGGAGCAGGAAAATCTGAAATTAATGACCCACTAAAAGATAAATTCTACCTACACACGATAAAAGGGCACCAAATGTATAAAATAGCAAAGGTACTAGAGCAAGCACTTGAAAAAAAACTTGTCACAATCTAAGATCAAGATAAATCTTTAATTTTATTAACCGCTGACAAAAGTATTTATAAATGACTTATCAATAGAAGAATCAAGAATTAAACTAAGTCATGGCAATATTGTTATCATATAAATAAAAGGATAAATATGTGACTAACATTTTTTTTTTTTGGTTACTTCTAGGGAGTCCTTTTTAGATCTTGGAGAAATGCAAAGGCTGGTGATGGAAACACCTAGTCTACTGCCACTAGATGGGTGCTAGTTGAGCAATGCCCGGTTGGCGATGTTAACTATTTTTAATAATAAATAAGAATATTATTTACATATTTAATCATTTTTTTGGTGAATCACGATTAATCAATTTAACAAAATAACAATCTAAATAAATGCGTACATATGCGCTCAACCTGATGTTAGACTAGGATTATACAGTCATATATTTAGCTCTGGCTCTATCCATCCGCGCCCACTTCGGGGACGAGCTCTGGATCTATTAATTGTTGAGCAACATTATTTATTATTCAAATTCAGCTATAAACAACTATACGTGCATCATTGTTGAGTCCATTAAGTACACAGTTTTTTTAATGGCAATTAATTTTGCGTTAATTTAGAAGGTAAAAAAAGAAATATCATAGCAGTAGTACGGCATTATCTTTTGGTTGCAAGTAAGAATACGTGTGCACATGCCTTTTTTCTAGTTTCGAGCTAATTATGCGATAGTTTATTCCATTCATGGTAGAGGGATGTTATTCTCTATGGCTTTCTAACAGTCGGTCCAAGCATATCCTCATTTCATTAATCCGTGAACCAAGTGTCCTGCAGCTATTAGAGGGAGGGGTATCTTGGATAATGAGGTTACAAGTTGAAAGGTAAAAACATGTTCAACAGTTCACGGGGTTGTTGCCCTGGCATTGTAAGGTGGAGGAATATGAATTACCTGATACAATGTCTCACAATTTTCAGTGCACAGGAGAAGCATGAGCATGAGTAGCCTGAGTTTCATATGCAAATGCAATGCTGATCACTGCAGCACAAGGACATGCTGAGGCTTGATAGCCTAGAGATCTTAATACAGGTCCCATATATTCACAAACCAAGGATGTAAAAAAGAAACCAACAAATCTATTTCTCAATATATCTTGTAAAAGAGATCAATCCCAGGGCTAATCTCGAAAATTAAACATGACTACAACTGTTTCAAAATCCGAGTATTATTCAATTATAATCAGTAAAAATTATTTCCCACGAGAACCCAAATAAATCATACCCAATGTTATCAGATATTGCTGCAAACACAATGGTAGTGACTCCTATGGTTTTCCACATGAGAAGAGAGGACTTCGTATCGTCAGATGAACTTGTTATACCTCACACGAACAAGTGTTTAAATTCTCCATTTGCAAGCTGACAAAGCTTATTGTAGCTGAACATATCTGCAAACAGGGAAAAAACAAAAATAATCCTCAGAACCCACAGCTTCATGTACTTAGGAATTCGAATTTCATTAAAAAAAATCATAGAGAATAAAGACTGTTTCACACGATTTGTAGTCTTAGTAGCACAAAACCAATATGACAACCAATTTGTGGAATGGAGTGTGAAAGAAAAACAATACCAATTGTATCACCAAAATTGGTCCATATCTCAGCACGAATGGATTTATCACTCTCAACAATACCAATAACTTCTACAAAATTTGTAAGAGGAGCAGATGGGGGTGGTCCTTTTACAACTAGCTGCTTCTCATCTGTTGATTTTCCAATGACAACTCCACCATCAGATCGCATGACCTGCATCAGTGCCCGAACCCTCCTTCCAACATAAAACTGCAACATTTCTGCATTGACAAAGACTGCAGGATTTGATGTATCCATGCTCTGCAAAAGACACAAAAAGATGACTTAACGACAGAAAGAAACAAGCCTATATATATAGCATGAAAATACTGTCTTGTTCAATTTATTTGACAGTCAAATAAAACCAAGCGGCATTTCATTCACACAAACCCTGTCTTATAATTTATTCTAGTTCAAATTTCAAGTATCCCTTAACTGTGTAAAACTATATTGATAAATTATACTACCTCCCAAAGTGTTAGGCTGTTAATAAGCACTATATGAGCATATTTGGATATGATTCTTTTGGGGAAAGAATTAGTTTATTTTTCAAAAGCTCCTTCACAAAACTTATGATAATAAGCTGTTTTGAATGCAAAATAAGTTAATTCAATCATGCACTACACTGATGTTGTTCACTATGACTTAAACAGTAAATAGCAAGCGATGATGCAAAGGGTGTATATCCTGAGACCACTAAATTCAGGTTATATATATTGATTATTGACATAGCATCTAGCTTCCCAGTACGAAAATTGGGGTTATGTGAGCAGAGCAATAGTAATTACACAAATCAATAGCGCACAAGAACCGATCCATATGGCACGGGATTTCGCAGCTACAACATACATCGCCAATTTCAGAGAGATATAAATATAAGTATGGAACAGTTGCATGAATCCAAGAAAAGATATATTAATTATAAACAAAGCCGCAATCAAAATTATTTGAGAGTGCAACAACTATTCGATTAATCTGGAATTCATAAACCCCACACTACAAATAGTGTTTAGCATTGCGGAGCTAGGATCGCAGAAAGGCACCGAGCGAAGATGGCGTTAGTGTTTGGTTCGGGAAGAATGTGAAGAAATTTCCATACACACAGAACGTAAAGAAGCACCGAATAGAAGATGAATTGGATTTGGATGGGGTGTTACCTTGCTTGATTCGAATCGTCAATTGCTTGCTGCCAAACAAAGCGGTATAAGTGAGAAGAATGGGAAGAGGAAGGAGCGCGGGCTCTTCAGTCTCTTTGGCCCTTAGGGGCGGATTTTATATGATTTTGTATAGCTAAGTTTTGTTTTTTCTGAAAAATTTATTAATTAAATATTTAATTATATAAAATTTGGATTATTATAATCATTTTTTAAGAAAAAAAACTTAGAAAAACAGTTTTTAGCCAGTCTTGGTCCTGCTCCACTGGTTTGCTTACTCTCATGTCATTTGATGGGACCGTGTTCGAGCCTTGGACGCTCCATCGTCTAAACATACTCTTAGAGCGGTACGCACATTATGCAATAGTGAAAATCAAACGTCTACTCACTGCTCGACGTTTCAGCATGAATTTTTTTTTTTCGTTCTTATCAGGATGAACTAATTTTACACAAAAAGCTGCAAAGATCTGCCTGATGCATTTTGAATTTAATTTAATAATATTTAAAATAAATAATTAGTTAAAATAAGAACTTGATTTCTTCTTAATACCCAAGTCGTTTCATATGATGCTCACGCATTTTAAATTTATCCCTCAATTTTAGTTTTTGAAGAATAATATTTTATGAAACAAAAGTGCGTTTAGTGTTTACAGCCTCTTTGGATTAGTGTTCAGCTTAGTATTTAGCTTTTGTCAAAAGCATGCTTAATCGAAAGTGTTTTCTTGCTCCTTCAAAATAAAGTGCCTTGGAGACTGCTTTGATCTCTTGCTCCTTCAAGAGAAATGCCTTGGAAAAGTGCTTTTCTTTGGTTAGCGTTTGCAACCAATCTAGTCCTCATTGGGAATGGATTTTCATTGTGTGATTTTTTATCATTGATTTAAAATATGATACCCAAACAAGATATATGCATAAGAAAATTAATAGTGAGAGATCACACATGACAAGATCATATGAAAATTTAACATAAGAGGATCAATTTCTAGCATTTACTCATTAGCCAATGCAACTATTTCCAAGCTATTAGCTATAACCTAGAAAAATGGGAAGCTATGCTCAAATTGAGAAATCAACTATGTTAGATGGTCTCAATGGTCATTGCTATGCATATTATGGGCTCATTTCTTTGAGAAATTATTACGTACTCATGAAGCGCCAAATAAGATTATACTCTAACTACTTATAGAGTGACATTTTAATTTCATATGATAGTTAATAGTGGATCCTCCCAATACATAAAACTAAAATATCACTTTATAAGTGATAAGAGCACAACCTTACTTGATACTTTATGAAAACACAAAAATTTATCTATTTCTTTACCATTTTTATTTTTGGAAGAGGGTTTTTTTGGTGTTTGGGGGGGGGGTGTCATGCACATTTTACTATAATGAAGTATCATGTTCTAAATTGTAATCACTTCCAATTATCATATATTATCCTTAACTGAAATTTGGTATATCAAATCCTTCGTAATTAAGTTTTGGATTCTCTAAAATAGCATATACTACTAAAGTAAAAAAATGAGGAGTTAACTATTTTTAGATCATTTAATATAATCCATACACAATAAAAGTTATTAATCTAAGAGTGGTTAATTTCTTACTTTTTTATTTTACAAGCATGCTCATTTTAGATATCTAAATCCCATCCCTGTAATTACACTGCATGTGAATTCTGTATTTTAAAAGCTTATAAAACTCTCCCCTTATGTCTGTCTATTTATTGGAAATTTTCTCATGCTTAACTTCGGGGGAAGACGAATATTGTGTTACTGTAACAAAATCACCAAGTTTATACATATGCATGTATAATGTATAGGTTGATGCGAGCATAACTCCTATTCGATATTGAGATAGATGTGTTTGGAAACCTGGTAATGTAGTACACGGCCACAGAATTAGATGACCAACGAGTCTAAAATGATTGAACGCTTAACGGATGGGGCATTGGTGACCATACCATTGCCCATCATCAAAAAATGGATCTAAGTACATTTAGCTTGCCCTCAGACATCAATCATCAGGTACATTGCAAAAAGCATACATGATGATCATTTCAACAGGAATAATGCTGGGGCTGAAGATTTATTTGAGTACCCAAAAAGAGGAAAAAAGAGACCTGACAATAAAACCAACCTAGAAAATCTCTATCAATCTTCCATATATATCTCTTGGAGAAGGTGAGGTCATTTCTCTCTTAACTTCTTGGTTATGGCAAAGGCAGCACCAGCCACAGCCACAACTATGCCTGAAATTATAATGGCTGATTTTAGTGTTTGCAAGGCTTCCTTCTTTTCCCTTTCCTTTTTCTTCTGTTCAGCCTCAGCTTGTTCCTTCAAACAAATCAGGCAAGCACACACACACACAACAACAATTAATACGAGATTAAGAAAGAGATGCTACAGATAAGATAATCTATGAGTTATTGAAACAAGACATAACGGATGATATAGTTCTTTGTTTGTTGTTCATGGAAAATAACAGTATGGAGGATGTACCTTCATTTCCTTGGCGACAGCCACCTCAGATGATATAGGATCAACTTGAACATTAGTATTATTCCCAGGATTCAGCTCCGCAGCAACGTCTGCGGGTGGAAAAGTTTGGTCTGAGCTCTCGGTTGGGCTTCCCATTTTTTCTTGTAGCCTTCACGTAAGGTACTCTATAACCTCGTTATTCAATGGTTGTAGGAGAGAAGAGAGAGGAGAAAAAGAAAGGAACACAATCAGCACATTCATGATCGAGGTTTAATGGCCAATTCAACGTCGAAATGTTGCTCAAACTTAGTTGACACGTGCCAGTGTTACAGATGCTGAGGTTGTTAGAGTTTTATGGGTCCTAACCATGTTGCTTTCCTGTTCTCAAATTTACCGAGATACTTGTTCAGACTACGCTATACTTTCGCTAATATGAAAAAGACACCCCAAAAAAACAAAAAAGCCTTAAGTTGAGATTGAACCTTCCTTTTTATCAGTGATAAACCGCAGATTACAAGATACTAAGCTGAAATTGTACAAGAATGATAACCACATTTCTCAGATTTGCACATCCTCGAATATATAACTCATTTCTGCCTAAATTACATCAAACATCAGGACAAAGTTCATTGCTATATGAATTGAGCTAATGTTGGGAACATAACAATTTCAGCTGGAGAAAGCTAAATGAAAACAAGTTCATCAGTAGTGACCCGTTAATCCAAGACTCTCCATCATATTGTCGAGTGTTGACCACGCCTCTAGAAAGTTTTCAATTTTTGCTCCCAAAACCACGAGGAGCTGGCCTTGCTGATGTTGAGTCCGCAAATTGTCTCCTTGATTCCGATCTCCTCTTCCTCCTTGCAGTACCAGGTGGAGCCTGATATGGTTAAAATGCAGAAACCACAAAAGCATCAATTGTTCCGTCTTCCGATTAGTAACACACTAACATGAATATACAAATACAAGCACAAAATTAACAATAACTTTCTGTATTTTGTTCCAATCCTTTTTACTTGTACAATGCAGAAATGTGAGCTTCATTACTTCAATGGGAGTTTTCAAGGTGAAAAATGTAGAAGGTCCCCAAAAGTTTTACATGATGCTCAGGATTTTATTGCACCTTAATACACATTGCACTTCCGATCAAATTAAAAGAAGAAAGAAAATTATGTCAATAGCTTGAGATTAAAATCTAATTGAAAACCATTCCATAGCATGGACTAAATGCATGGAAAACATACATTTTGAGCAAAACATGCTGGACATCTAATGAATACATTCAGTTAGTCAATGGCCTGCCCAAAGGAGACATATAGATGAGGGTTTTGCATAAGCAGCATCATTTACACAAACATGCTCAGTTAGTTAAAAAGAAAAAGGAAAATTTGAAAATTGTTTAATCTCATTTGTGTAGATAATGAAATCACCTTTTCCTCCGTTTTAAGCGCTTCCTCGAGATTACTAAGTGTTGGAATTGATCCACCTTGCATTACACCCATCAGATTCTTCATACGAACGCGCATTTGGAACAGTTGAGCTACAAGTTGGCTTACCTGACAAAATGTACAATCCTCAAAGTTAGGAAATATAACACTGGTAGAGAAACCAAAACTTTGAAGGTCATTAAGACAAATTAGTTAAAATTGACAGAAAATTATTCTACATACCTGCTGCTCTGTTTTCCCTGAATCCTGAGCAACTCTTTTCCTCCTGACAGGTGATTCTGCCAATAGTTCTGGGTTTTCCCTCTCCTCTGGAAATAAACAAGAAAGGTTAGTTTAGCAAAATCACTAATTCCAGAATCAAAAAACTGTAAGGGAAAATAGCAAAGTAACATCTCACGATAACAAAAGGCATAAGGTTAACATCATTATCATGTGATAACCAAAAGGTCTCCAGTGTTTCTTTCAATTTTGTTATAAGAATTTTATCTAATAATGAGAGTCAACCATTTGTTCATTGATGATGTGCTTACCCATAGCACAGGATATGTTAGTACCTGCCTTAAGTTAATTATAAAAAGAAGCAGAAGATACCAAAAAGAAAGCCACTATTGAAGCCTATAAATGTTAAAAGCACGTTTCTCATTCTAGCTAAAATCTAAATGGAAAACAACAATTAACCAGGCGAAGCCCAAAAAAGAGAATGGATGAAGTATTGATTGCAATACTGGGGAAACTAACTTTGGCATAAAGACAGCTCTCAGGGATCAACTTCATGTCTCAATGCAAACAGGCAATTAAGAAACAGGGTTTCAGAAAGATACAAAAGATTATTACTCATAGAAAACTGAACTGGTAGAAAAAGAGAAAGTGATGGATTGAAGGACAGAAGACAACCAGGTACTGCAACCATCAACATACATTGCTTGTTGCCATATTCATTGCTAGGACAAGTTTTTCATGTACTCAAAAATACTTCCATGTTAAGAAACAAAATTACACAGATGAAGATGATAGAGCAACTCTTGACAGAGTCATATGACATCGTTGATCAGTAGCAAGAACGTACCAGGGGTCATTGCTTCTATCATTGCTTCCATTAACTTCAAATTCTTCTCTGCCTCTCGAATTTGAGCAGGAGTAACCTGTATGCATGCAAATGAGGATATATGAGTTTTACCATATCTACAGAATCCAAACTGCAAACATACTCATAAAAAGAACAGCAAATGCTAGAAATGCTCAATTTTAAGGTTCATAACCTAAACTGGGAGACTGTCATCAGATAGCTGCCTCCTTTGTTCCCAATTGCTATAGGACACCACAAGAATAAAACTGTCCTAAATATAAATATTTAGAAAAATTCATGTACAGGACTTCATACCTTCCCCATACCAGGAATCATTCCGATGACACGAGACACAGAACCCATTTTTGCAACAGCACGGGTTTGCTTTAGAAAATCGTTAAAGTCAAACTTTGCACTCATGATCTTCTTTTGCAGTTCTTCAGCATCTTCTTGTTGCATCTATAATGAATTTGGTTAATAACTAAATATTTTATTTTCATTTTGTGACAATAACAATCCACAAATATAGTTTAGACTTACAACTTCTTGTGCTTTCTCTACAAATGAAAGAACATCTCCCATTCCTAATATGCGTCCTGCCATTCGATCGGGGTAGAAAGGTTCAAGATCCTCCATGCGTTCGCCACGTCCTACCAGCTTGATTGGCTTTCCAGATACCTGCCATCATTGAATTATCTAATCAGACAAAATATAACAAAGAGGCAGAGGGCTTCAAAATGGTGGACTATGTTAATCACTTAAGAATTCCAAATACACTAATAAAACACCAGTAAAAATTGTCACTTCCAAAAACCAACTAAATATTGCAAGGACTTCCTTGACTGAGGGCATGGAAAAATCTATACATTCACAGATTAAATGCAGTATCGTTCAATTTTGACTTTGAAATCTAGGAACCAAATAAATCAGGTCGAGATATATTCCATTCAAAACATGACTCCAAATACAATCTGGTTGTGATAGTTTATACAAGCATATTTTTCGAATGCAGATCAATAAACCATGTGCTCTTAGTACAATACTATAGGGCTTACTGAATTCATCTCTACGAGAAATTCCACAAGTAACATTCCCTAGGCACATACACTCATTAGATGAGATGCAGGATATCATAAATTTTGGAATACATTCCAGGGATCTACTAGATTAACTCTTACACGATACATAAAATTAGTTTTATGTCATTTTGAAGATAAAAATATGACAGTCATTTACAGTTAAGCCATCCAAGTTTGCTTTGTCTGTTTTGATTACTTCATGTTATTTAATTCCAAGTTTTCAATAGCACTTAAATGATCCTCATACATCTGTTTATCACATACAATAAATTAACTGAATTAACTTTCAAGAGTTTGTAATGTTAAAAGTGTTGGTATGGAATGGTAGACATTGCTTCAGATGAGAACAAATGCAACGTAGTATGAACTAATTCAATGCTTGTGTCAGAAGTTCTCTGAATTGATTATATTCAAAAAACAACTAAAACACCTTCTGAAAGCTAAGATCAACACAAGCAAACCTCTTTGACACTCAAAGCTGCTCCACCTCTTGAATCACCATCTAGCTTTGTCAAGATGGCACCTGTTATTCCAATCTCAAGATTGAAAGTAGTCACCAAGGCTGTTTGCAGAAAATAGCACAGTCAGAATTTTGGAACGTTATAGTGTAAAAAGCTATATAAGAGACAAAAGTATACCAAAGCCAAAGCCAAAAAAAAAAAAAAAAATGATCAATAATATGATAACCATTAATTTAGAATCAGTTCATAAATGTTGACAATTTCTTTCCATTTTATTCTTCATAGAAGAAAAAAAAAATTCATGTTAAGTAGTAAAAATTACCTGCTGCTTCTTGCCCAGTCATTGCATCCACAACTAGCAAAACTTCTGTTGGATTCAATGCCCGCTTCACTTCTTTTAATTCATCCATCATTGCTTTGTCTATCTGTTTCATAAGAAATAACAAACTTGATCAATGGAATAAAATGCTTCCAATTATAAACAGAAATAATGATATAATTACTCTAACATTTCCAATCCTATAAACAATTACCTGCAGCCTACCAGCAGTGTCAACAATAACCACATCAATGTTTTTCTTTTTTGCCTCCTCTAAACCTTGTTTCGCAATTTCTGAAGGTTTAACATCAGTACCTGCTGTATAGACAGGCACACCCACCTGACACAAGCTATAACTAATTATGAATTTGTGATTAGATACAAAAATGAGGGAAGAGTAAACAAGAGATAAGTCAAATAATGATTAGACATTGACGTCTAATGTGAGAGTTCACTCAATTAAAAATAAGAATGTCCACAACATTTCTATTGTCTCCTCCATATTTTAGGAGCCTAAGAGATCACTAAATACACTAAAAATGCCTAGGAGGGAAAAACATGGCAAGATGCTAAAGCACCACCCATCAGGATATGTATAATTCCTGTAGCCCATACAACATATCACTTCTACTACAATACCCTTTCTTCATCAGTTTCATACTCGCAACAACATAAGTGGGTGGGCCCCATATGAAAATGTAAATTTAATTGAAAATTTAAAATGACATTCCTGACTACATATAATGGAGGTGAGTTTCTCAAGAAATTGCAACTGGTCAATTTCAAGGAAATAAAATTCCAGTACCTGTTTACCCAGAATAGCAAGTTGATCAATAGCAGCAGGTCTGTAAACATCTCCAGCAACTAACATGCAACTCTTCCCCTGAGGTCAAGTTAATACAGGATGTTTCAATAACGCAAAGGAACTACTAACGACCAGAGAAGAGATAGGGCAAGTAGGAGAGAGACTGAAAATTCACCTGTTTCTTGAGATAATTTGCCAACTTTGCACAAACAGTTGTTTTCCCAACTCCCTGGAGTCCAGCCAATAAAATGACAGTGGGCCCTGATTTCGAAAAAACCAGTTCAGCGACCTCTCCACCCATCAATTTTACTAGTTCATCATGTACAATCTGCAAAACCCAATGATCAACATCCATTTCATACTCGTACCGAATTTCATACTCGAAAAATAGCTCTTGTTGATGTATCATAAATTATTATACTACCATTAGAATATGATTATTAGATAAATATCTAGTTCAAACAAGCTCTTTCACTTTCATTGCTTGTGAATTACAGACAGAAATTATGAAGAAAAACCAGAAATGTACAGACGTATGTGGTGGAGATTTTCCCGCTTCTGCACTACAGTGCAACAAGATTTATTTGTTGCACTGATGCAATGCTCATACGATGCATTCTGTGCCACAAATTTCAAATGCAGTTTGACACATAAATTTAAGTGGAATCAGTTGAATTTAAATGCAACTTTTAGACTGCTAAACTGAACTTGTGTGCAGTCGTTAGTTAACTTCATTAAACCGCTAGTAATAGTAAACTTTCTTTTGCAGTGAATTGCTCTGATTTCTCTGTACAGTTTCCCATCATAACTGTTAATTTTACCTTAACCAATTGCTGATCCGGTCTCACTCCTCGAATGAGGCCAACACCCACAGCCTGATCACTGACAGCTTGCACAAATCTTCTAACAACAGGAAGGCTAACCTGCCAACAGAACACACATTACCTAATAAACTTCATGTGCACAAAATGATCATGTAAAGTTCCAAAACTCTTAAAAAGCATCTTACATCTGCTTCCAAAAGAGCTCTCCTAATATCACGCATAGGCTCCACAATATTCTCTTTGGTCAAAACCTCTGCACACCAAAACCAAACACACCCAATGAACAAAATCTATACGCAATTGATTAACTCACTAACCACTCCAGAAACTCTTGTGGGATTTTAAGACTTGATAACATGCAATCAATGAACGAGCTTTGAGAAATGATAATGAAAACCAACCTTCCCCTTTGAGCTTGTTCCAGGCAGCCTCAAGGCCACTGGTCAACTGCCCAAACATCTCAGCCCTCACCACTCCGCGCATGTCCCTTCCCACAGCCATGCGCTTGGAGTTCACCCAACTCCATATCTCATTCTGCGAAGCGACCCATTTGGCCAAATCAATCACAAGCGACTTCTCATTAGCTGTTTGCTCGTAAAGTTTCAAACTTACTTCCAAATACTCGGAAATTAATTACTGGGTCGTTTGTGGGACTTACCGTGAACAAGTTTCTGGAAGAAAAGGAAGTAGGGGGTGTGGTTGAACCGGTCCAAGGAGAGCACAGCTTGGTTGGTTTGGCAGAAGAAGAAGAGCACATGGTTCGGTTCCGAGAGAAGGAAGGAGGAGCAGGGGCGGAGAAATGGCGGGAGGCAACGGCGGACAAGTGTACGGCCTCCATGTCCACTGTGTTGGCACTGTGCACAAGCTGAGGCTCAACCTCCCGACTATCCCCCTTTCTATCGTGTTATCCGCAACGATCTTTTGTTGATTCTCTCCAAGTATCAAATGTCTACGTGGTTTTTCTGACTTCATAACCGCCCGTGCCATGCACGAGACACTCTTCGCATACCCAATTATTCATGGAGTTATCAATTTCGGTTTTTCTAGTTATAATGCTGATGTCGTAATAGACTCGAGAGGACAATTTTACTTTATAAAAATTGAATATTGATTTAGTAAAATAAAGAGTTGCGATTTACTAGTTGGACATGGATTACATTTGGTAGTCAATTAATAAATTGCTAATTTATTTAAGAATATGGCCACTATTAGTCCCTTTTATTTACCAATATATTTGTTTCTAAAATCGTTATCATTATCTTATGAAGAGAAAACCTGTCGTGATTCGAACTATCAGATTTGAGAAATTTCTCGCTGAAAAAAAAAAATAATGGAAGACTTAGGTTTATTACTTTCCCCCATTCATTGAGTGACGTTATAAAGCGCTTTCCCACCTTCCGGGCATTGGTGTTTGTTACGCTGCTCATGCAATTATATGCATATTACCTAAAGAATGTAATTGACCGCATTGGTTGATGTTAAGGTTTTTGGCTCCTTAGCAATGGCTCGCATATGGTGCTTTCTCTCGTTTGCATTATTACTGTGGAACGTATTTATCGCAATCTTCAAGGGATTGACAAGCATCAACGTCCTAAAAGGGTAAGCATACGACTCCTACGTAAATGCCATGCAGTCTTCAACCCTTAAAAATGTATTGGACCAAAAGAGGAGCATGCAGCAATTCAGAATTCGTTAAATTCTATACTTCAGACAAAAAGTGTTAGAACTCTGCTTGGTTAATGAAATAGAATGAACAAACAGGGTTAAGACTTGAGAACCTCACCCAAAAAACAATAACAGAAAAACACTAAGCAGTTCCAAACGTGGAAACACACACAGACCTCTTTACACGTGGTTATCCCATCTCCAACCTATTCCCTTCACAGAAGGAGCTTAAGTGAGTGCTCTCACAACACCAATGCTCTCAATTATGATACCAGCAATCATGCAACTAACAAAGGTTCCACAGTTCCTGAAATCACAATTGCAGAAATATCATGAGAGTACTAGTTTTCCTCTGCCATCCCTTCCCCCAGGCAGCAAGAAAAGAAAATTAAGTGCCATTCAACGCCATGCTTCGGCTAACTCTGTTCTTGAATTTATCCGCCCAATAATCGCAGTTCCCCTGCTCTTCTCTGCAGGTCCTGCAACTGGAAGGTCAATCACCTTTTTGGAAAAATTGACTGCATTAGAAGTATTCAATTGAAGGTTTTTGCTCTTGCAAATATTTGCTTGATCCCCCTTAGTCTCACCAGAAGTAAGGCTACAGTCTTGGAGTCCAATAGCCAGAGAGCAAAGTTGTGAGACAAGATTGCAAGGACAACTATCAACCAGCAACCTATTTTCTCTAGAAATGAAATTTTCAGTTGACGTAGGCAAGCTTTTGGATCCACTTTCAATTTCACAGCCGTCTTCCATAACATGACTAGGGCTTTGTTGAGAAGGTTCTTCGGTAATAAATTCTGTATCCTCTTCACTACGATCCGTTCCATTTTCACTGCCATCCGTGAGAATCAGTTGTGAAGAGCTGTGGTGCCCATCATCATCAAAAGAATTTAGGTTGGAAACAGGATTTGATTTTACCATAGACTCCTCTCTTTCTCTCAGTGTCTTCACAACAAGAGTCTTGAGAAAATTCATGACTTGTACTGCATACATCAATGCAGTCAAAGGATCTGCCATCTGCAGTAGACAAGTCAGAAATGTCGTTATTTTAGCATAGAAACCATAAACTCAGACCAGTACTGTAGTTTTGCACAACATACTGCAAACAAGTTACAAGATTATAGGAAGGAAGGAAAGTAAACCAAATTTTAGCAATGAAGGAGAACAGTTTACATACATATATAGTCAATCAGAAAAGCAGTTATTGTACCGTAGATCAACCATAATCTTTGACTGATACTGTAAAATTTTGCACAATAAACTAAGGGGGAAAAAATCTTAGGAATACATGAAACCACCACCAAATTTAAAGCACCAAAGGAGAACAATATATTCACCAGAATTAAGAAAATAATAATTTTCCCAGCTTAAAAAACACTTCTCTAGTTTGTACATAATATGCGATTCCTAAGAAACATTCAATCATCTACAGGACCGTGCATTGTTCCAGGATGATTATGTTTTCCCGGCTATTTCAAAAATCCCCATAACCATGGTGAAGGGAAAAAAAATATAATAATGTAAATCTTTTTTGCCAAAATTGTTTGATCACTTCAATAGAAGACACTTGAACAAACCACATGGAAGAAAGGATATAATAAACACATAATTTAATGTCTGTTCTGCTCATTGAAGTTATATCCAGTAACATGAAGTTGGCTTGTATAAATTCAATCACAAAAACTGGAGCTAAGAACTTCAGTTTTTACTTACGTGAGTCATATTGGGTGCAAAAACCATTGCAATATTGCGTGCATTCATCTTGTTCAGATGCTCCATTTGAGCAACGTCAGCCATTAGGTTTATTGCCCAATCTAGCAAAGCAGCTTCTGTCGGAGGAAGAAGCCTCACAAGCTGAGAACATTCTTCTTCTGACTGGGACTGCATCACCTGCTCTGGTGAAAGTGGGTCCAATACCCCAGTCGGAAGTTCTCTGAACCAAGCCTACATAAGTATATCAAAATTAATGAAATAATCCCTTTCATATAGTTGCCTTAATGAGTTAGTGGTCTCTTTAATCTATCAACCATTCA
Organism: Pterocarpus santalinus; assembly: GCA_031439595.1. Classification (NCBI taxonomy): domain Eukaryota; kingdom Viridiplantae; phylum Streptophyta; class Magnoliopsida; order Fabales; family Fabaceae; genus Pterocarpus; species Pterocarpus santalinus. The sequence goes on from CM062532.1 coordinate 71,543,861, forward strand.
ACCCCATGGACGTGGTAAATAAAAGGAAAACAATTAGCATCAATGCATTTATTAAATTCACCAAGACAACTTTCAGATAGACAGATAGAAAATTGGACCAAAACCCAACAATCCAAGAGCCTGATTCCAAATAAATCTCTAAATATTTGGGGAAAAAGATAAGTGATTCTGAATAAGTACCTTTATAAGACCTGCCAAACAGTGCACGTCAATGCCATCAGGCACTACTCCTCTGTTTAATTGTTCCCTCACAAACTCCTCTTGACTATTTTCAGCATTAATTCTGAAGATTCCTTCAGCCTGGAAGTACATTTAAAATTTCAACATCAAGTACAATGAAATTAAATAACACATCAAGCAAAAGGTTTCTGGTAACATCTGAAACGCACAGAGAAAAAGAAATGTATAGATTGTTCATCCACTAACTCACATTATTTGTTCAAGCAAGTAATGATATTATTCAAATCACGCATAGACTCTCACCAACAAAGCAGGGAAGGACATAGGAGCTAGGCTAAATACCTGCAGCCCTCCTTGTGCATACAAATGTCTCTGCATTAAGAGCAGTATCGTAGGTACACTATTTCCTCTGGCATCAAAAGAGAGCTGCATAGATTCTGTAGAAACCCCAAAAACATTTGCACTGTGGAAAACAAATGAAAATATATCAACACTCAACAGGATGATAAAATTCAGGATGCATTCACTAGACATTTAATATGAGTCAGGTAAAGAATATATGAGATCATTCCCAAAAAGTAGATCAACAAATAGATAGGTATTAGGTTGTGAACTACGTGCAAACGGTGAGTATTTGTAATGAGGGCTATGCTAACAACACCAGGAATATTATTATGCACCATCTCAGTTACAGGAAATAATCAATTGTTTTATGAAGATAAATCAAACACCATGGCATTGATGAGGCTCAACAAAGTTTCAGAGGAAAAAGTAATAACAGATCCAACAAGGAAATAAAAGGTATGTGTGGCACAACAGCAAAGATGGATGGAAGAAAGCATCTAGACCAACGATCTTTCCCTACCGCTCATTTTTCTCATATTGTTCACTTGTTACAAATGGCATGGTTTATGATAGGAAAATATAGCATCATCTAATCCATATAGCTGACATCACGTAGTGGGACAAGGCTCGGTTGTTTTTGCTGCTGTTGTTGTTATTGTTGTTGTTCACTTGTTACAATTAACCAAACCCACTTCAGAGGAGTAATTTGCAAGATGGACAAGTATCATTCTACCAGTAACGTATGTTCGCGCATAGAGGGATAATATCTAACAACATGACACGGCATATAAATGGAAGTTGGTCCATTTACCAAAAAATTGTAATTATGTGCTGTAGAGAGCCTTCAATTGTATCTCACAGTCAATTTCAAGCTCGACATGGACAGGAAAAGAAAGGGGGAAAAAAAACGCTGGATTTGGAAAACACATTACGGGGCAGAACTAGATAATGGCAAAGTGAAGGATGAGGGAGGAATGCTGTTTCCATGTCTATGATGACAGAAGAACCACAGCTGTAAACTAGTAAGGTAATCAGCAGATATTAACTAAAAGTCTCAATGGGGAACTAATTAAATGCCATTTGTCAAGAATCAGATATGAATTTTTAGAAAGGAATGGCTTCCAAGAAAAAGGCCCATTTTCAGAATCCAACGGTCACATTCCCAACTCACCCTCACGGAAACCACCATTCCAATTGCATGAGCTTGAATGGAACCAGATGCGCAATAGAAGAGATAATAACAGAAAAGACACACAAAGAAAAGAACCCGAAGAAGATTTAAGCAAATGCAAGGAGGAACAAATCCAATACCTTGCGCTGGGAGGCCTTCTGGGAACTTCGGGTTCGAACTCAACAGGTAAGCCAAGAAATCCATGGAAGCGATCAAAGGTGACATGTGCCACGTGTCTCACATTGGAAGGCCACCCAATCTCCATGGTAGAAGAAGAAGAAGAAGAAGAACCCAAGTCTCCACCACTACTAGCACTGCACCCAATCAAAGATTTCCTGAAAGTAGCAATCAAGAGTGTCAAAATAGAAAGCTGATCTCCCTCCCTGTCCTTTTCTGTCTTTTCACCTTCTTCTTCTTCTTCTTCAGCCTCTTCCAAATGGGACTGCACCACCCCTTCAAACTCCACTGTGTTGGGGCTGTTAATAAGGGCACTTTGGTGCGACCCACCACACGGACTGCTCGAACAGCTTGAAGATGAAGGTAACTGAGATGGGGATTGGAGCACTTCCGTCATTTTTGGGGGAAGAAAATTGATTGATTTCAAGGAAATTACTCTGTTTCTCTCTCTCTCCCCCCACAAAACCCCACTTTTAATGTATGTTTATTGCTCTATTTCCTCATGAAAAGCAAAGATTTTGACAATGGCAAAAAGGGAAAAAATGGTGGTGGAGTAGAGTTTCGTTCAAGAAAAGGGTTTTTGGAAGGTGAGACGTGACTTTCATTCATCACTGTGCCTTCAGGGAGAGAGAGAGAGAGAGAGAGAGAGGTCCAGATTCTCGCGTGAGAGAGAGTATGGTATTCAAGGAAGAATCATTTCATATGAGAGACAGAGAGAGAGGTGGTTGGTTGGGGTGAACCGAAGATGATGATGACGATGATGATGGAGTGAGCGAGTGAGTAAGTCGGATTTACAATAAAGAAAGAGAGAGAGAGAGAGAGAGAGAGAGAGAGATGTATGTATTATTTATTATAATGTATTTTGTACGGTATTTTGGAGGTGGCAGTAGCTGATGCTTTCCACTTCAGAGGACTCCAATCCTATACAATACATAATGGTATACATAATAATGCTTGGAACCTACACTTGGGGACACATTATTTTGTAGGTACACACATCGCCTACCTACCACTAACTGTAATTAAATACTAAATTTACAAAATAATGAATATGTAAATGTGTATAAAATAAGGATGTTAAATATATAAGCTTTGAGTCTTTTTCTAATTTTCTTTCCAAGTTTTTTTCGTTTTAGCCCAAGCCTACTTCCCCGGGTGACGCACACACACACACTGTTAATGCCAATTCTTTTTTTGATCTAGAGTTGAGGCCAATTCTATGTGCATCATGTTGGTTGAATTTAATTCAAACCTAATATACTGGTTGTAAGATTAATGACAACTTTTCGACAGCAGGAAAATGTATGTTTTTGACCGAGGCTAGTAGTAGGCTAGCACTAATTAGTTATTTAGTTCCTTAATATGTGTCCATTTCAAAGGGAATGACAAGTAATTCACAGAAGAGCAATCTACGTGCAGAAATCTAAGGTGATGAATCCATGATCTTGACAGGTAAGAATAAGACACCAGAGGTGTACACCAACCATTCGCTGCCCTATTGTCCTTTTTTCAATGAATTGTCCTTTTTTTCGTCTATCCTTTTCTCTCTTTCTAGGGGACCTATTTCATTGTAGGGGCATATTTACTGTACATGCTTAAGAAGCCCTAAGCATAAGCTTTGGCTTACTGAACCACATAATATAATCTTAGTGCGGGTACCTGACCCACATGGCACCCCACGATATGACATTAGGGGTTAAATCAGCCCAAAACCTCATAATTTTGTCTCCACGTGTCCTTAACTTCGTTATCTTTGCTTTGAGTGTTAGGGCCCCTGTTAGCGGAAGAAAAATGAGAAAAGATAGCAATGTTTAGGGACATGATCCAATATGGGCCTTTCAACGTCGGAAAAGGAAAATTCTAGCAGTTCACTATCAAATTCATAATAAATTTCTATTTAGTTGTAGCGGAGTGCTATGTTACTATGTTTGGATAACAATTTCTTAAATAGGTTCAGCAGCATTACTTATTTAATAAAAGTCTATAATTTTTTTTCCAAATATGTTATGCCGTGTTTATTTCCTGAAAATATACTCGTCGAAAGAAAGAGATTTATAGAAGGTTGAAAAATAGAATTCACATATTGGGAAAGGTAAAGGCTGGTGAAAAAAGAGGAGACGGCTTCAAGCCTTACAAATAAATAAATAAACAATATATAAAACTTTTTTAATACTAAGTTACGTATAAAATTGCAATTTTGATCGACATCGTCAAAGTAAATTTCGTCTTCCCGTAACCTTATTTCATCGTCTTGTCTTTTTCCAATTTATCACCTATCAGTCATAATTTCATTTTTCTATAGGGACCATCTGGCTGCTCGGAAAAGGTAATACCTAACAAATCTTCTTATCTATTTGTTTTATCTTTACAATTCTTGCTATCATGAATGCAAATAATTGTCCTAATATCAGCATAAGATATAATTGTAGGACAAGAAGCAATCTTCTTGGTGGAGTTGCTTGAGAAAAGCAGCATTACAGTTGTCCAAGACAAACTGGATTTTGTGAATTGTGATTAGTTTAAAGTTACAATTCTCACCCAACACATGCTACCACTGAATCCTTACAAGAAAGCATAGCATAGTGACTGAGATTTGGGGGGAAAAACAAAAGCAGATGCTTTCTTGGTGGGAGGGCAAAACATCGGAACCTAATGAATCTTGAGGTGTTCAAGCAACCAAAATAAGAAAAAAAATTGCAAATTGGCTATGACTTTCTTGTCCCCACAAATAAGCTATTCATGAAGTTTTTTCCTTAACGGATATAATGCTAAAGCAAGATACACCACGGCTCCATGCTACTTTGCAGGAGACTTTAAGGCCAGGACAAGGTTCTGCATTTAACAACATCATGTGCCTCTTGATCTCTCCCGTTACACATATTTACGATCCAAGAAGAAGAATAAAAAGTGAAAAGGAGATTTCCGAGTGTGAGCTTTTGTACTGGGCTGAAAAACCAACTTTAAGGAAGTAAACCGTTGTGATTCCTCAGAATATTTTTGTTTCATGTTCAAATTCAAAATAGTAGCAAGTGAGATGGTTTGCAAAGTCGCCCTCCAATTGGAAACGGACTCCACAAAATGTGGCTTAACTCCTTTTCATGTGACTTTGACACTACTTTATGGTTCTATTATTGAGAATTGTAGTAACAACATGAGGCTGCTACAGTTCTAGCCCACTGCAGCACTAGGCATGCCTTGTGCAGGGCCAATCAAACAGATAATAACCGTTGTTTGTTTACAGTTGAATTAAAGATAATTACCGGCTTGACGTAAGTGCAAGAATCCCTTCCTTCCATCTCCAGTTTTGTATTGTTGTTTACGTTGTGATCTGTTATATAAATTGCATCATTACTTTTTGGTAGATCCATGCACCATCATTGAATTAACTACAAGGGCATCGCAATATCATGAGCAAAGTGGAAGATTTCAATATAAATAAAACCCACAAAATAATTATGTATTTACCCTTGCTATGACATCAGCAATTCAGGAGCCAATATGCAGGGTAAAATGCCTATGTCCATAAGGCATAACAAAAACCTGAACAGTTTGAGAAGAATTGATTTCTAAACATGAAAAGACATAAGCAACGCAACTAACAGAAGTATCTGCAAGAGAATTCGGGCCTTCTAGACCAGCACTAATTTGAATGCGAAACACGAACACTTCCAAAAAGAAAATCTTACTACGTGTATAAACCAAAAACATCTTTCAAGGAGAAAATATAAGCAAAATAACCATTACTTCTCCTTAGGGTGTGTTTGATTAAAAGGTAATAATGAGAAAAAAAATTTTATGGATGAACTCCATGCGTAAATTTACACATAGTGCTCATCCGTAAAAAATTCCCCCCCAAAAAAAAAAAATCACTCCCTAACTAAGGACACCTTTAGTTTAGAAGTTCCTAGTTTCTACAATCAAACACCGGTAGATAAGTTAACCTGTAAGTATATTCAAAAATAATTTTCGAGCGACCACATATATGTTAAGAATCAGACAAAATTATGTCACTAACATATGATTCCTAGAACAAGAACATATAGGTTCAAACTGTAATAGCTTGCTAAGCATGGTCATTCAATGCCTCTACGGTTTCATCATTACCCCACTGCTCCTCTTTTATCCCTGCTTTATTTGGTGATTATCATCATGATGCTTCTTATGATGGTACTGTGGTACAGTGGTTGGGCTTTTTGCCCTGTCGTTATACAAAAAAGAAAATTTTTAGAAAAAACTGTAATAGCTCCAATGACAACCTCATATGTTGAGCATAGAATGAGACAAGTGTTCATGCTAAATACAATACGAAAAAAAAAAAAACAAAACAAAAGGATGAGAAGAAATTCAACTAAAAATGATATATATATATATAAACATCATTTTAACTGAATCAGGTCATTGTCATCCCACTAAAACCATAGAGGTATTTATGCTGACAAATCAGCCAGAAAAAGGAACCCGATGTTCGAATACACAGTGGCTAACATGTCCTTCTTAAGATCCACAATTACATGTTACTCTCAGCACTCAGCCAGCTAGGTTGTTCGAATACACACCAATTGAAACATGATCATATACTCAGAAATGTTACAAGAAACAGAAGTCAGGTCCTGTTCACAGGTTCAAGCGCTTCAACAGTGACCACACTATTTCCCCTAATTACCTGCAGCAGCAAGTGAAATTATCAATTTAAAAACAATGTTCATACTCTTGTCAATTTCTAAATGCTGATATGCATATATCATGACCACTGAAATTAAAAAAGATAACGAAATGGACGAGGACATACCACCATCCCAATGTCATTCTTTTCGTTGCCATTCACTTCCACAGTATTGTCAACAACTAAATTCATAAACTGGTCAAATCCCCGCAGAGTACCAACAATCATCCTATTTGCATTGAGCTTGACTGCAAGGAAATAAATACCAATTATTTCAGTATTATTCCCCTTCTTGTAAGACTTGTTTTTCAAAGATAAAAAGCCCTACAAGCTATAAGGTTCAAGTGTCTAACCCATTTTGTGCATAGGCAGCATAGCCCAATTGATATATGTTAAGAAACAATCAAACACGACACAAGAAGAATTTCACGAATAATTAATAAACAACAGGTACATAACTAAGAAAAATAACAAAAAACGAAATAATAAAGAAGGACTAAATGCATCCCTAATCAGTAACGAATAAACGGATAAAAGAGTAAAAGAAGACAGAATCAAACTTACTTTGAAGCTTTTTGTCCATGTACCTGCAGCATCCCACAAAGGATAAAGAAAAGAAAAAAAAATGCAGGTTAATACTGCTCGATCGTAGCAGAATTTTAAAAAATAAAATATAAAAAAAAAAGACGAAGTGAAAAGTGAGAGCAATGCTTACTTCTTCAAATCTGGTGGCTGGCCTGATCTGCTCATGGTGAAGAGTTGAGAAGAAAGAACAGCAGAGACCGACGAAGACGAAGACGAAGAACAAGATTCCGGACTGCAAACCCTCCACTTCACCCGAAACCCTAGATAGGGTACGGTTCCCCCTTTGTTCGTAATGAAAGCCACGAAGCCCATAAGATGGGCTCCGGCTTCAAAGGTTCACGAGATCTAAAGCCCACAACCAAGGCCCGAAGTGAAGAAGGGAACCCCCCAAATTCCAACCCAATTCAGGAAAAAAGGTCAAAGGTGTTATATGCAGAATAGTAGTACATTATCATTTAATTTAATTTAATTTAATTTTGATACACTCAACGTATAAACTTTTTCTTTAATTAAAGTGCTGCGATAATTTTTTTTTTATTAAAAAGTGCAGCGATATTTGTCCTCCAAGTATGATCAGAACGAGATCATGGCATTCGCATAACTTGTTAAGAAAGTTCATATTATTCATTTGTCTTGTCATGGATCAAATCAAACCAAAAATTACAAAAATACGAAAAGGTTTATAGCCAGACCTAATCCCCCTCCACCCAAAAAATAAAACAACAAAAACAGATGTGTCAACGTTAAGAAAGAAAAGCTAGCCTCAGCATATCAAATTTTCATTATTTTGGAACTCCAAATCACTTGAAAAATCAACACATCAGCGATAAGTAAGGAATATAAATGCCTTAACCCTTTTTTAAAATGCCAATCAGCAGGCAATATGAGTGGTCATCCTTGCAGTCTCCTTTCGTTTATACACAATTAGCTAAATAATTCGTGCTACACACGGTAACAGTAATTCATCACAAACATATTGTATAGAAAATCACATTTTCGGTTCTTCATCACTAATTTTCTCAATTATTTTGAAACAAAAGATCAATTTCAATTGTTATATTATCTAATACTTCAATTATAAAAGATAACCATTTTACAATTTTGAATAAAGATTACAAAGCATCTATGTCATAGCCAAAATACTTGACCACCTCAAAAATTTTCATAAATCACCAATTTCAAAATCAAAACAAATTATTAAATTATAACAAACACACATTACAATTTAAAAAAATCAAATTGCAAGTGTTAGCATATTATGCTATTAGTCTTCAATACACATGTTATGCTAGTCAGCATAAAAATGTACATATCATGAAAATATTCTATGTCAAAATAGTGAATAGATACGTCTCACAAAATTCATCACAATATAAAATCTTAAAATGTCAGCATATTCGTCATAGAAAAAATGCATAACATCACTCTCATTTAGCTTATCGTGGACACCAAATTGGTACCAAGCCTTTGTAAATAACTATTGTCTATTTCTACCTTGCAAAAATATTAAAAAGACCACATTTACAACTCACCTTCATGGAACTTTCATCCATATCACCGAAATTACCACAGAATGTAGTTGGCACATACCAAAAAAACAGAGAAATATTTTTTGTACCACTGGGGTAGGTAGACACCTTGGACACCCAGAGATAGAAAGGAGAAAAAAAATTATAAAAGAAAATGAAAAGAGTGAAATGATTGATGGAAAGAGAAAAAGCTGAAAGAGGGTGTTAGGGTGTTGGAGATTTTGGTATGTATAAATAACATACCTCAAAAAAACATGGGCAAACAAAATAGAATTGTGTTATATTATTAAATAAGGCAGTGTTTGTGGTGGACCATCTTCACTTTTGGTCCAAGTTGATAATGATTGAATATTGTGAAAAAAAGTAATAAGTGGGGCAAAATTTTAATTTTAAAAGTAAAGTTAATAATTTTTAATTAATTCATAACTAGCACCCAAAAAATTATACGGACATCCAAAAAATTTTGAGCCATTAATACATATTAAATTTAAGAAAAAATTATATTTTTTTAAAATCAATATGCTAATTATATCAAATTAAAAATCTCATCAAGCATATCAAATTTAGTTGATTGAAAATGTATTTAATTTTGTAAAAAAAAATTGATTTCTAACCAAAAACATATTTTGTAAAGGTATAAATTATTCTAAAATTGAAAATTTTTGTTTTGAGAAAGGAAAATGACTGTTAATAAATAAGTGAAAAAGTCTAAAATTGGTTGCATAATTATTTAATGCAAATATTGAAAAAAGACAAAAAGAGAAAAATATTAAATTGAAGTATTAAATTGAGGCTTTTGATATCAAAAATATGAAAGGTTATAATATTACTTTAAGATATAAATATAAGATATGGTATGATGGTCATTTTAATCTATTTTCAATAATATTAAGTCATTGATCCTATCTGCTTAAATTAAAATGGGTCACAATATAATTCCATAATTTTAAATATAAAATTTTTATAGGCGCAAAATAAGATTCTAAATACTATGAAAAGAATAAAACCCTAGCCATAGGCTCAGAATTTAATGACACAAATTTAATATCAATTAATCACTAACTTGGACCATAACTGAAGATGTTCCACCACCGTTTCTGCCTATTAAACAATTTGTTATATTAAGTTAAAAAAATATACATAACAAAAAGAAACTTACCAAAACTTGCCTCTTATATGCTCATGTGTTACCAAAACCTAGGTAGACCAAGTAAAAAGCCTTTTTCTATTTGATCAAATGTATTGGTGTACAAAAGTTTACTGCAGGCAACCTCTCCCAAATTTATTAAACTAGTATTTTGAATACATGCAATGCACGGGTAAACAATGTTTGTCAAATACAATTAGAATTATTATAAAAATAAAATTTGATCAATTTATTTTTACAAAATGAAGGCAATTAGATATAAATTTAAGAATGCACTTAATAAATGCAACGTAGAACACATTTTAATTACAACTTTATTTTAGATAACAAAATTCAAACTAAAATATAGCAAATGATAACTATAAAATGAAATGTTACAAATACATCTTTGTTATAAAATAATAGTAGAGAGAATAAAGAAAGAGGAAAGAAATAGAACTATCTTATTGATATTCTCAAAGGTTACATACATAAGCACACAAAAGATTATTTATAGCCAAAGAGTGAGAGATACAAAATAAAATTAAATAGCAAATTTTATCTGATCAAATCTTAACCGAATCGGGATAAAAATATAGATATCCATATTCAAATTCAAATAGTATTTTATAACACACCTCCTTGGATGTCCATTAGGGATATGTTTCGTTAAAACCTTACTAAGAGCAAAAACCTATTTGGAAAAAAAAAAAATCTTAGCGAAGGAAAAAAAATACAATATCCTCATAGTGGGAATAGCCTTGTTAAAAACCTTATCAAGAAAAATTCTATGAAATAAATACCTTGATTAAGGGAAAAAAAAAAGAATACAGTATTTCTTCCCTTTTACAAGCATTAATTAATGTCTCATAACCAACGCATTTCCATTTTGTGCATCAGTTTCTCAAAAGAAGTAGGTAGTAACTTCGTAAATGAATATGTCATATTATCACTTGAATGAATTTGTTGGACATCAATCACTCCTTATTTTTTAAGATCATACATAAAGAAAAACTTCTGAAGAAATGTTTTCTCCTTTTAACTGATCTATGTATGCCACATTATCCTCGTATAAAGTTGTGGAAGTTTCTTCCTTATAAGATAATCCATGTAACACTTGAATATGTTGATCCATTGCCCTCCGCTTATAAATAACTTCTTTGAGACTTGCATTAATGTAGATCTAACAAAAATTTTGTATCTGCATAGCCAATTAATTGTGACTTGGATTCATATGACTAATTGTATATCAATTGTACCACAAAGGCATATTTAATTCCATTCCAAATCTCTATAGTTTGAAGAGGAGCTATATATGCTAATATATTTGCAGTGAATATTATATCAAGTCATATATTATTAGCAAGATACATAAGTGCTCCTATGGCACTAAAATATGGTACTTCAGGACCAAAACTTTTTCATTACCTTCTCAAGGATGAAAAAAGTCCCTTTTCACATCTAACGATCATATAATCATTAGGGTACTTAATGGATGTGATTTATCCATATAAAATCTCTTAAAGATTTTTTCTGTGTAAGTTGATTGGTGAATAAACATTTCATTTGTTAAATACTCAATTTACAAGTTAGGCAAAATTTTGCCCTTTCAGGACTTTTTATCTCAAACTTTTCTTTTAGATTTTCTATGACTATGGAAACCTCTGTAAGAGTTCCGATAATATTTAAGTCATCAACGTACACAATATTTATAATAATCCATATATGAATTTTACAATGTAACATAATATAATGGATCAAAACAGAAAATGTGATATGCTCTATAACATAATGGATCAAAACCTTTGACATTTAACTAAATAGAAATATATATACATATATATATATATATATATATATATATATAATATTCAAGAATATATAAATTTAAAACATATCATAGATAAACTACCAACACACTATTCTATTTTTCTCATTTCACTTTCTCGTCTCAATATGAAATTCACTTCATCGAATATTTTAAAAATTCAATAAGTTTCTTCAAGAAACAAAATTGTAGCTTTTCTAGAGTTTACAAATATATTTAAAACTCAATAAGTTTCTTCAAGAAGGTTTTACCAATAACAGTAACTAACATTTACTTCTCCCATTACCAGAAGTAAAACATAAAATATGTCACAATATGAAGATTTGTACATGATAATTCTAATAAAGGAGAATAAATAAATAGTTAGTGCACTAATTAATACTTGAGTATTCACTTAATATTGAATAATAACGAGATATATATACATATACACAATAACACTATCAACATTCATATATATATATATATATATGAATGTTGATATAATCAATATTAATTGGCCTCAATTTAAATCTCAAGTTATATTTAAGCATATCAATGACTTTTATTCCTCCATGTCTCAAAAGCCTTGAAATGTTAAAACTTAAATTTAAGAACATTTGTCAACAGTAGGAGGTTATCAATGACTTAGATTTTTTTAAAAAAAGTAACAATTTGAAATTCATAAAAAACAAAAACTTGCTTTTAAAAGTATATTACCAATTTGAAAATTCAAATATAATTACTTCAATTGATATTTGATAAAGATCAAGCAAAATGTTTCAAAGTACGACAGATATGTGACCAATGTACTTTGATGCTACAATGATAGCATTTATTTTATTTTTACCTTGATTGTGATTTTAATTGGAACCACAATCTTTGGCACTTTTAGCAGTTATAATTTGTCACATTCATTTTAGGGAATGAAGCAAAGCTAACTAGGCAAGTTTTGTGACTTTTTAAGAATAGCTCATTATTTTGTTTAGACATAAAAAGGCATAAATTTAATTCAAAATATTTTGTAAAGCCCTTTATTCGATATTGCTGCTGCAAGAGCATATTCAAGGCATGAAAATTGAGAATGTTCTTTTTAACATATCTTTATCGGTAAGATTTCCCCCATAACTTAAATTGGGACATGATTTTATAATATTGCAGAGTTGTATTCACTTGTAGATTTAAAATTTTGCAACTACATATAAATCCAATTCATATATTTACTTTAAGCAATTCTAAATATCAACTGAATATTTTAGAGTAAAATATTGACATATTAATCCTTCATGAAAGTGATGACAAAAGAAAATTAATACTTTTGTATAATCTTTCTAGGATGTAACATTTCCTTATTTAATAATATCTTCAAGATCTATTAAATCAAGATAGATTGTGTTACTATGATGCTATGACATTTTCTCGTTTAATGATATCTCCAAGATCCATCGAATCAAAATAGATTTTGCACGATCCTACTGGGATGTGATATTTTCTTCTTGTCTCCAAGACCAATTGAATCAAGATGGATTTTGTGTGATTCTTCTAGAATGTGACATTTCATTGTTTAATGGTCCCTTCAAGACCCATTGAATCAAGATGAATTTTATGTAGCCTTGTTGGGATACAACATTTTATTATTTAATGATATCTTCAAGACTCATTGAATCAATATAAATTTTAGTATCTATAAGTCAAGATAAATATTTCTTCTTCAAAATATCAAGAATGATAAATTCAAAGTTGGAAAAGCTTGACATGGTTAAAATGCCTTATCTTAGGCATTAACTTTGTTAATGTATCTTACCTCAAGCTTTTACATGGATGGCAGCATTTTGTACTGATAACGTATTGTAAAATAATATTAGAGAGAATAGAGAAAAATTAAGGAGAAAGAGATAACTATATTATTGATATTCTCAAATGTCACATACATGAACATCTAAAGGATTATTTATAGTTAATGGGTGAGAGATACAAAATAAGATCAAATAATAGATTCATAATCAAATCTTAACAAAATTAGGATAAAGATATGACCATCTACGTTTAAACTCATATAATATATTTCATAACAATCATAATGTTTGAAATTCCACGCAATTTCCAACTTCTTGTAACAGAATGTATCACAAAAAACACGATTATTAATGGAAATACAATAATAATTAATGTTTAGAAGAAAATTAAATAATGCACACAGTTGGTTAATGACTGCTTTCATATAATAAATATAGAATTGAGGAATTGTAGAGCTCTTGTTTCTTTTGTTTTGGATCTTTCTTCATACCAGAAAGAAACTCCGCAAAATTTACATTGTAATGTAATCTCCAAAATCTATACATTCTATGAAAACAATAAAAAAAAAAGATTTCATTAAAATTGAGAATATATTAGACTAATATGCAAAGAATCGATGAAAGGTATATTAAAATCACCTTTTTGCTCACTCACGGTGAATAGGATATTCGCAGTAATTAAAATGCAACTTCAATTTAATAAGAAATAAATAAGATAAATAATAATTTTACTAATCACATCTCAAACAAAGTTTGAGAATGGTCTTTTAATATTGCAACCACCTGTAAGAGCCGATGACACTTGAATAATTGTCCTTCTATTTTCAATTGATTCATTTGAACTGTCCCACTTAGTAGATGAGATGGTTGATCTTCTTTGATTGACAATTTGTGAGAGTACATTGAACTAAAATTCCTTTGTTGTAACAAATCTAAATAAAAGTATCAGGAAGTAATTTAATTATATAAGCATATATATATATATGAGAATCAATAAGAAATAATTAATGACTTAAAAGTGACCAAAGAAATAGAGAAAATAATTATAGACTAAATGCTATTTAAAATTTAAATAACATTTATAATAGCAATTAACATAAATAATGACATACGGTTTGTAATTTCGGAAAGTGGAATTTTTGAATCTACATATAACACAAAGATTATGGAATGTAAATTCATATAATAATAACCAAAAATTTAATTGCAATCATATAATATTAAATTAAAGAATCATAATGAAGATATTCATAAATGATAGTAATAATGTATTAAACCAAACCTTGTACAGAAGGAGTGTTAAAAATTGACGCTGAGATTGTTGTTGTGTAACAACTTCAGTATAAGAGGCATCATTTATACTTTGATATTCAAATTCTTGTAAGCCCGATATTGTAAAGAGAAAATTTTAATTAACTTAATGATATTTTATTGATAAACGATAAACAAAGTCATGTAACAAATCAATCTTAAAAAATCATTAACTAAACTAAAATTAAAGGAATAGATTATACCAATAGGAACATGTAACGAAATATTCTCTTGATTTCCACTTGACATGGAACTTAGATGCTTGTAAAATGATGAGAAAATTAAAAAATGGAGTCTTGCAATATTAAAGGAGGTATAGAAATTAACGATGTAGAGAATCTTCCTCGTTTGTCGATCAACTTGTATCGATGAATTCTTAGTATGAGCTACAACTTGATCTTGTTGCAAGATTATAAATTAGATAATAGAAATACAGTAATTATTTACTAAACTGAATTATGATAATAATTCAAGATTAAAATATGAATCAATGTAAAAAATTAGAGATTGTTATTGTGTTAAAAAATATAACTAATAAATTTATTATTGGAATAACTAGTCACCAAAAAAAAAAAAAGAATTATTATAGTAATAACTGAAAATGGTATAAAAAATAAATTTAGCTAAACGGGGAATTCAAGTTAATAAGCATTTTCTTTTATATATGGAATGAAGAAAAATTAGATAAACTGATGATAATAATAATAATAGTAATAGTAGTAGTAGAAAAACACTTAAATAATTTTATGATTCAATTGCTAATAAGTTCAATTTTTTAGAATTCATAAAAGTGTTCAAACAACTAAAATGCTTGCAAAAATTAAAGAAAGATACTGAACGAATTAAAGTTTATAAATTTTGAAAAATGATTTAGTTAAACGGACTGGTATTGCTCTAATGGAATTAGTTTACAATTATATTTAACCAATAAAGTAAATAAAGTTAAGAGAAGGTACAAAATAGCTATTTAAAAAACAAAAGGAAAAGAAATTCACCTTTTTTTAAGAGCTGCTTGAAGAAGGATGACTCAAACCGAGCGAAGGGGAGGCGCACAGACGGTAACCACATAGTCCTTCAGCGGATGGATGAGAGAAATCAAGTGAAAAAAGGAAATTGCACTATTAGGGTTAATAAAAGAGAGATGCTTTTTTCTTTTGGGAGAACAAGAAATGAGAGATTCCTGTAGGCTCTGGATTTATTTTAAATAATGAATATAGATTTCATAAGTTGTTGCGTTAGACGTTTGGAGTGCCAATGCATTGTTTTTATTAAAAAAATTCAAAACTTCTATGTGGTAGAAATCAAAATAACGCGTAAACATTAATGAGATAATAGATTGTTGAAGAAAGTAATTGGAAGTAGCTAGTGGCACTATGGTTTAACGCTTTGGAAACCTAATTGATCATTTAATTTCGATTTCAAATTAGTATAGGCAGTAGATTTGTCTTTGAAAGTGGTTGTACATAATTGGTCAACAAAGACAGTGGCTAATAGTAATTTTCTTACCAATCAAAAGACCAATCACAAATGTTGTAACCAATGAATGGAAATATCAGTTTTTTTTTTTTAAAAAAAAAACGAAATTTGAATATTTTCCCAAGATAGTATTTTTTTTTTCAAAATGAAATTTGAATATTTCCCCAAGATAGTAAATTGTTTTTTGGGCTTTCAAGATAGTAAATTTTTGAATTGTGTAGTGTAAGTTAAACATAATGGGCTTCATACTAGCGGGCCTTTCATAAGTGTACGAAGATTTTAGTAGTACATCAAACATGTTAAATTCCGACCCAAAAAAAGAAGCTAAATAATAAAGGATAGATTGGTCAAATAAATTAAGAGATGAATTAATAGACAGTAAAGGTTTATTTTGACCCCTGAAATTGTATGCGTGCTTTACTTTAGTTCCTAAAATTAAGAAATTAATAATTTAGTCATTAAAATTGGAAAAAATTGATTAAAATTAATTCTTAAGAGGATATTCGTATGGGCAAAATTAAATTACCAAAAGAACTAAATTGAATATTTTTTGTAACTTCAGGGACTAAATTATTAATTTCTTAATTTCAGGAGTTAAAGTAAAGTACGCATACAACTTCAGGGATCAAAATAAATCTATAGCCAATAAATAGGGTTTAAAAAATCTAGATAGTGGGTGGATATCTAATAATGTGACTTAAGATATAACCAATAGGAAGGTAGCAACTTTTTTATTTAACATTTATTTTTAGTATGTGAAATAAATTTGAAAAACTTCCACTTCTAGTAAAATTTTGAATTGGGAGATGGAGGTATGCTCATGAAGCTACCATATGGCAAGGAGTTTCTAGTTTATGATTCTCTATTATTATAGTTATAGATAGATTATAATACAGCCTTTTATTAAATATTGAAACTCATTATCAGTCCAAAAAAATTGAACTTGATCCATCAAAACAACCATCATGAAAGCGTGTAATTACAGAAAATGCCACTTCAACTAAAAAAACTTAAGAAAAAAATGGAAGCAGATATAATAATGGCTAGAAGAAGCAAAGAATCGCCAAAGATAACTAAAGTAACTAAATTATTTTATTAATATCAAAAATGAAAATTTCAAAGACTCTTCCTTCATTTCACATTTAACAGTTTAAGACCCAAAAGTTTTCTAAGCATGACAAACCTCATTTTATTCAACTTTACCAACCACTACAAAGAGCGTTTGTATTAATAAGGGGAAATAACATGCCATAAGACATAGTTGAGAACTATTGTGAAAAATTAAATTAAATTAAAAGTGAGAGAGATGGAGAAAGAAAGAGAGAATTTGACATTATTAAATACCTATTTCTTTTCAGAAGTCTTCCACTACTGAAACTATTCTGCCACTTGTTTTCTCATTGGTTGCAACTAAAATTGCAACATTATTCAAGTTAAAATACAAAGCAAGTAAATTAAGTGATCTCAACTACGGATTTGAAAAGTATAGAAATTAACCGTTTAGGCATGTGAGAAGTCTTTCATTTTGCAATCATACTGATACCTCAGAATTTTTCCACTTTTGGTTAAGAACCGGCATTTGATCACTAATTTTCTTTCATATGCAATTTATGATTGATACATTTTAGAAAGATTAATTTAACAATTTAGAATGGTTCCAAATCAATAGAGAATGGATTACTCACACCCTAAAGGATCTTTTTTATTAGATGTTACCAGTTGGATTGCTCATGCCTAATAATAGAATAATATTTTTATTTAAGATTTATCACTAACTTATTTTTTTATCTAAAATATTATTCTATTATTGAGTAGAATATAATCTAGCTGGTATTCTATAAATATCTATTAATTTCTCTAAAATAAAGGCATGAGCTAAAAACATTTTATATAATTTCCTTATTTTTTATTATTTTATATTAAGTAATATATTATTTTTTATTATGTTCATCAACCCTAACTCAATATATTTGTGTCTATCAATTTATTTTTTTATTATTAATGTTAAAAAAATACAAATTGACAGCCACTCTAATGACTGTTAATTTGCTAGTTCAACATAAAAAATTAATATGTAAATATGGTTAAAAAAATATTATACATAAAAATATAATATATTTATATATGTTTTAAAGGGCACACTTTATGTTTTTCTATATTTATCTAAAATTTTTTAGTGCTTGTGTAGTTTTCATCTGGATCAATTCAGTGCATCCCTCCACTTGTAAATACTGCATGAATGACCTATAATTTGTCTCTAATTATGACTTTATATAGCAAAAGCAGCTTCCAATCACCTCTCCTTTCCAAATGCTGAGTTTTTATAGTGGAGCAACCTTTTCCCACTTTTGAAAGGCAGCTTCAGTAATAATGTCATAGTCATAACTTGATCTTGTTACCCACAAAAAAAAAAAAAGGTGTCATAAAAAATAACAGTCAATGAAATGGATTACTCATACCAGTAAATATAAACAGTCATTAGGGTGGCATTACTGAAGCTAATGTAACAACCATCCATTCAACAAATGTATCATAGTCATAATAAGTCCAGGCTGATAGTTCAACTAACATATTAATAAATTATCTTGTGTGGTGATATATTACTAACATATTTACTAATCCATTTATTCAACTAACATATTTACTACTAATATATTGATAAATTTTCCTTTTTTTAGTAATATAATAATGAAATGGATTACTCTAATGACGGGCTCAAAAAATAACAGTAATATATTAATTTTTATTATTATATTAAGTAATATATTATTTTTTTACTCAACTAGTATATTACGTTTTTGTATCTTGGTTAGTTCTTTTTGAATTTTTTTATTTCAAAACTTTGTGAAGATGCTACGTGGAAAATTCACTCCACTTTTGTTATATGTGAAATACCATTGTATTCTATCTTATAACAGAATGATAATCTAGATAAAAGTATAACTTAGTAATGGATCATAAATTAAAATATTATTATTTTATTACTATACATGAGTAATCCAAATAGCATTTTACGAGCATATAATAATTTTTCTAAAAAAGGAATATAAGTTGGCTTTACTTTATATAATTTTCTTATTTTTTATATTGAGTAATATATTTTTTTTACTTAATTGGTTTATTGTTTTTTTGTATCTTGATTTATGCTTTTTGAATTTTTTTTATTTCAAAAATTTGTGGAGGTGCCTAGGAATCCATTATTCTATTTTATTAGATATTTAGATTAGATTTGATTAGTTTAATTTGCTTTTGATTTGATTTGATTTTAATAGTTTTATATAATAATTTTAGCTTATGAGTCACCACTTATAAGTTTATCTAAAATATCATTCTATTATTGGATATAATATAATTTAACTAGTACTCAATGAATATTTAATGGTATTTTCCCTAAAAAAAGTATGAGCTAACAATATTTTGTATAATTTTTTTAATCTTTTAATGTTGAGTAATATTTTTTTATGTAATATTTTTATTATTATATTGAGTGATATAATATTTTTTATTAGATGCTTATGAAGAACTAGTTGGAAATACCACGTAACGAATCTACTTTTTTTTTTCTTTTATTATATGTTTAGATTTAAGTTGATTTTAATTTAATTTTAATTTATGCTTATATTTTTAATAGATTTTATTTAATTTATTTTAATATTTAAATTAAATATAATGGTTTTTTGAATTTTTTTATTTCAAAACCATTGTTTTTGGTATGATGCAAAACAGAAAAGTCACCGTCGTCCGTCGCTGTTCGCTATTGCTATTCAACATTGGCAATTAGAATATGATTATTAGACTCCCTCTTGGGCCCAGAAAGGATTTTGATTGACAAAAGGATTTTGATTATTACGGTGTGTGTTGCTTGGACATCAAATTGTGATTTTCTTAAGATGAATTGTTACGTATATTTCTTTGCCAATTTTCACTTCAATGAAAAAAAAAAAAATCTTTAGCAATTTCTCCTTTTGCACTATAAACAAGAGCAACGCTCTTTACGCAAATAAATTATTTACGTGCTTTTTCACTTTTTTTTTTGGTATATTAATAATAATAAAGTTTGAACTTAGAACTTTATACTAATTATCCAAATTTATCATTATTAGACTATTCCTAATTACTTTTTATGTGTTATTTTACAAAATTTTTGTGTGTCATTGAATAAATGTGATTATATAATCTAACCTATATTTTTCTAGAAGATTATATTTTATATTAATTCCTCAAAAAATTCTACATACATAATAAATAAATGTAGGTAGTGGTGTAAGTTGATTTGGATTTACCCAATAATCCTTAAAAAATAAATCAAACTGAATCAATTAAATTAGTTCAGATTGATTTTGGCCATCAAGTCTAATTTGGTAGAAATCCAACTGAACCTAATCATGATTGATTTGAATATCAGGTATTGTAATTCTAAACCCGATAATCGGATCATGATTTGTGTCTATCTCCCTCTCCAATCTCTATGAGTGTGTTTGGAATGTTAAAAAAAATGGAAATGATTTGATTTAAAAATCAAATCTTGTGTTTGGATGTTTTAAAAATAAGAAATGAAGTGATTTCTAATTCCTATAGGATTTGACTCTTTTGTATTTGAAATCCTTTCAAAATTAAAAGGATTTGATGGGAATTGATTTGATTTTAAAATTTAAGTACAAATCAAATCAAATCAATTCCATTATTAGTTATTCCAAACACAATATAATATATTATAAACATAAAAATTGATTTCTAAATCAATTCAAATCTTATTTTTTTATAACCATTCCAAACATAAAATTTAATTTAGAAATCAAATCAATTCAAGTCAATTCAATTTAAATTAAATCAATTCCAAAAATTAATCATTCCAAACACTCCCTATGGGAGGTTTATTTTTAAATATTCAAATAATATTTCTCTTTGCTTTAGTATTAGCTTTCTGAAGAAACTCTCGCATCTCAGGTCATGTATATCATCATCTAGTCTCTTCCGCTTACTTTGAAACAATTTATTTAAATTCAATCAGAAACGAAAAATTTTCGATGATATATTAGGTAAGCTTCAAATTTATGAATTTCTTTTTAATATAGAAATGGCCAATATTGATGTTATTATTAACAAACTATTTATAAATATAGTAACATTTTAAATTAAAATATTACACTTGGCTTTGCCGTTATCTTAAATTAAAAATATTACTATTTTATAAACAGTAATAAGGTAAAGATATATAAAAGGAAAAACACTAATTTTTTTATAAATAAATTCTTATATAAAGCAAATTATTATCATATTATTATTTTGTGTATGCTGACATTAAAAAAACCAAAAATATAAGAAAAAAAAATTAAGAACCTTTGAAATAAAAATCTGAAGTTTCATTTTTAAATAAACAAAAAATAATACAAAGATGTTCTAAACTTCTCAAATTTAGGATTAAGATCCTCTAAAATGAGGAGACTTATAAAGTGAAAAAGTAAAGAATTAACTACCATTGGATCATAACTTCCATTACGAGTGACACCCATTAAATGATTTAAGGATGGTTAATCCCTCATTTTCTCATTTTATAAGTTTTCTCACTTTAGAGAATTCAAATCCAAGAATAGAGAAAAAGAAAAAAACATTTTTAAATGTGCTGTAAAATGTAAAGATGTTATTTGTCGAACTAATTTAATTAATTGAAACTAGGGTTGTAAGCGAATCGAGTCAACCCGATGAGCCCGACAAGTCCAAACCAAACCAGTTAAATTGGTTCAGTTCGATTTGATTTATCAGCTCAATCAGGTGCGATTCGATTAGAACCGATCAATATTTGGTTCGGATATCGGATTAGAAGATTTACAATCCGTTACCCAATCCAACCCGAAACACACTGACATAAGTTACATTACACATGGTTATAAACTTATTTCCTTTTCCCATTAACATTACATACTTTACAAACTTATTTTATAATACAAGTTATGTTGTATTGTTGTTTGATGTATGAACTTGAGCATGGATAATCTGTCTCTCTTTAATTGTGTTAATAGATGTTAAAGTTGGACAATATTATGTTAATGCCTCTTGATGGCAATGGATTGGAATAAAAATTATTTGTTTATGTTTCTTTTAATTATGTTCATGTTAATATTAGAATGATTTAATCTTTGGATTGGATATTAGAATAGAATTTAAAATTTACTTATATGAAAATTTGAAGCTTGTGTATTTTTTTATTGTATTTTTTTTTTTTTTGCTATTGGTTTGAATTTATTTTCCCTCCAAACTCGATCCGAACCAACTTATTTACACTCCTAATTGAAACTACAATATTTTACTAAAAAATATTTGATTAATATAAAATAATTTTAACCAATACATAGTCGATTGGAGTGGTAGATGTTCCTTCCCTTTAATCAATGGTCTTGGATTCGAGTCCTGGATATGAAATAATCGATATTAGAAGAGTTATATTCCTATGAGATCTCAAATATTCGAATAGAATTATCTCCAGTTGGATAATACATGTGAAAAATTAAAAAACATAAATTGCCCTTCCATTTTTGTTTGGTTTAAAAATCTAGCACTTGCCTCAACTCGAAGTTCTAATAGTACATTGTTAATCATCATTGGATCAATAACTTTTATTGTGAGTAAGACCCATTGAGTGATCCAATGATTATTTATCTCTCACTTTATTACTTTATAAGCTTCCTCACTTTAGATAATTATTCAAAGCTAGGAGTAGAGAAAAAAAAAAGCACTTTTAAATGGGCTATAAAATTTAAGGATGTTATTTGTCGAATTAATTTAATTAATTGAAACTACAATATTTTACTAAAAATTATTTGATTAATATAAAATAATTTTGATCAATACATAGTTGATTAGAGTAGTAGATATTCCTTCGTTTTAATCCGTGGTTTTGAATTTGAATTTTGAATATAAAAGAATCGGTATTAGAAGAGTTATATTCTTATAAGATCTTAAATATTTAAATAAAATTATCTTCGTGTGGAAATTAAAAAAAAAAATTTGCCCTTCGAACTATTTTTTTTTGGTTTAAAAATCCGGCACTCACCTCAACCCGAAGTTCTAACAGTGTACCACAAAGTAACGTTGTACGGAAAATGAGAAAAGCCATCGCTCTCAACCTCGACTTACGTGTGACATTATTCCAATCAATTCGTCACCACCAACCACAATTTCTGAGGCCCGCCCTACCACAGCCACTGAGCCACACGCCACTCTTCGTGGCGTTCTTGTGTGAATTCTTTGTTGTTAATTTCCTCAGTCAACGCTCCCCTTTTCGTGAGAATTTCTTCGTTCAGAGAAAGCGGACCCTTTGGAGTTTTGCAGCCTAATTTTCATTTTTTTACCGTTGAAATTTCCAGCCACCCTTATTTTTCCATCCCTCCCTACACGTGGTGGCGTTCATGACAGTGTTTCTTGGAAGGTGCTTCTGTGCTAAAGTATAATGTAGTGTCAAAAGAGACATAAAAAATGTAATTGATGCCTTCGATTCTGAGGATATTCTCTATTGCGTTTGTTTCATATTAGCTCCTCCATCCCCTCCATAGTTACCTTATGATGAAGATGACAAAATTAGTTATCTATTCTCTTTTATTTTCGTCGTTATTGGATTAGAGTTATGATATGGAGTTCTAGATTGTCAGGCTGCATGCTTCAGAATATCCCTCGTACAGCTAAGCTAAAGGCCTGATTATGGAACATTATAACAATCAACAAACGATTCTGTATTAGTTCAACGGTTACTATTGAAATTAGGAGGGTGAAAAGCGGTCGTTGGTGTTGGACAGTTGGCATAAAACTCTACATATCAAACACATGTATAATTATAAGCCATTTGTTGTTTCAAGCAATAACGATGCGCGATGGACCACTAAGTGCGCCTGCACTATATTAGTATTTTAACATTTTTAATGAATAAATGCCAGGTGTTTAATTAGATGATATAAAAAATTCTGAGTCTTAACCAAGCTTTGGTTTGTGCCATTTCATTGGCTTGTATCACCACAACCAATAAATCATGTGATGTGAAGTTGAAAACAAAACCAACGCTTTTTTTTTTACGGACGCCTGCAATAATTTTTTTTTCACGTATATAGTGATGCAATGTGAACTATCTCCCTTCATCTCCTTAACTATTGTAATATAATTAGGTCAGTCTTAGCCTTAACCACGTCAATACAACTTAAAATTGCAATAAAAAGATTGAGAACATTTTTCCATGCTCAAAACATTCAACAGTCATAGATTCCAAACATTCAAAATGAAAGAAAATGTCTCTTTCAAAATTATTGTATTTTATTATACTCCCACTAGTCTGTTATCTTACCTAATCATAAGGACCTAAACCATCCCTTCACCTTGCACAATAGCCAGTTCCTCTATATAGCTCCTCATTATCTATCTCTTTCACCTCCCTCAGTGTCCATTTGGAAATTAGTTTAATTAGAAATAAAATGCCAGGGAAAAAGATGGTACCGCTCAAGAAACTTGCCAAAATGGTGAGGGCTGTTGGCGGAGTTGACCCTGACCCCGCTCACCATGAGTGTTTGCTCAAGGAACATGAGGAAAAATCCCCCAAAAACACAACCCCAACTGGGTTTTTCGCACTTTACACTGGGGAGGAGCGCCAGAGATTTGTGGTTCCAACCAGCTACCTTTCTCACCCCTTATTCAAGATGCTGTTGGAGAAGGCATACGATGAATTTGGGTTTGATCAGATGAATGGATTGGTAGTTCCATGCAGTGTTTCCACGTTTCAGGAAGTGATTAATGTTATAGAATGTAACAATGGCAGTTTTGACTTAGGAAAAATTTTTGCGGAATTTGTTGAAGGAGCAGATATATGTAGAGCATAGCTCTTTTGTCGGGATTATGTTTAACAGATGTTTCTAGCTATAATTAGATTAGAACACAACACACATATATGTACATGTGCAGAGCATAGCTCTCCAGTACGGGTAGCTTTAACTTTTATCACTTGAACCTGTTGTTACAAACAGTCATCAATTAGACCTGTAAATTAATGGTTTAGTGAACTTTTAAAATTGGTTTATCTTTAGCTTATGCGTTGGCTTAGTTTTCAATATTGTTTTTCCCTTTATGCTTTCAACCAACATGCCTCTTTGTTTAACAGGTATCATCCAGTGCCTCAAAGTGGCCAGGCCTCGATAATCAGTTGCAACTGTTTCGTACGTTAATTAATTACAACTAGGTGTCGAAGGGTAAATATTAAGGTTCTGTTTGATTGAATAGTTTAATTTGCACTCGTTCATTCGCATACATTTCTCGTGTCTGTGTTAGATATGTTTAAAACCCAGACATTTGGAAAGTTGGGTAAAACTGAAAACCGTTGAGGGTTACTCATCAAACGTACACAATTGTAATCAGCAAGCCTTGCACAGACATGATCTGAAAAATGTTAATGGAATGGAACAATGCGACGGGCATCTGGTCTTTCTTCGCTTCTATTCTGCTTGCGAGATTTTTTCCTGCTCTTCCCGAGGACCCAAGAAAGCGAGTGTTAACACACCAGGCCCAATTAACCAGCCCATGTACCGAAACTACGTTATTAAGAGTGGAAATAATAAGTTAGTTATATTCTGTTATAAGTTGTTAGAGCTTCTATCAGTTTGTTAAGTGTCGCACAAAAAAAAAAAACGAAGGGGGAGGGGGTTAAACTACAGCGTCTGCTGATTGATTGAGTACAAGTAAAGGTTATTGAAAACAAAAATGCTATATATACTCCTTTTTATAACTCATTCTAAGAGAGATATCGTTAATTATTGATTGAGATAAAAAGAAAAATTAATTCTCAACCAATAATTAAAAAAAACCATAATAAATATCTTACAGATAAAATATCTAACAACCTGTGATCTGGCCGTCGAGATTGACCGGGGAGTGGTGTACGTCAAAACGATTTCTATGTAAATAATTATCAACCACAAGTACATGGCTCACTCATGGTCCGAGATCAAGTGATCTGTTTGTCTAGATGCTGATTTTTATTTAAAAATTAAAGAAAGGTGAAAGTAGTCAATAACTTATAGAAAATGTTATTGATAAAATGTTATTATTGTCTAAGCCATTCTATTATATCATTTTCACACTCTTTTCTTTTTAAATAATAAAACAACAAGAATACACATTCAACCACACACTTTCTCTTCCTTCATTTTTACAAGGGGATCAGGATTTGAGGATTAAGATGCTGTCGTATTCAGCAAATTCAGTCGCACGTTAGTAATAAGATTTTGTTTGGTTGAGTGGAAAATGGATACGGACTAACAATATTTGTTTCCTCCAAAAGTGGATGAAAAGGAGGAGGAAGATGGATTCAAAATTATTATTTTTAATATTATTCATGCGGTTAATTTTTTTATTTAATAATAATTAATATAATTATTAAATATAAATTAAAAATATAGAAATGACAATATAAGGGTATTTTAGTAATATTAAAATAAAAATAAAAAATGGGAGTGGTAATAAACAAAGTGAATATAAACATGAAAGTTTTTATATAAAAATAGAATACCAAATTTTATTATATTTATTTATATTATTTTGATAGAAAAATTTATGATACAATTATATTAACTTTTATATTTACACTAATTTTTTACATGAATTCCTATTTATAGTTGGAGTAACCTTTTATAATGGTATTAGGATAAAATTATCATTCGATATTATTATTTTTTTCTTTTCTTTTACTTTTCCACATATACATATAAGAGAAAATACTTATTCTTTTATTTTCTTTCCTTTCATCTAAATATGTCTGTAGAAAATAAAAAATTCACTCATTTTTTTTTCTCTTATCTTCTTTTCTCTCATTTTCTTTTCTCTGCCAAACATAGTGTAAAAGCAAATCAACCGTTTTTTAACCAAAACACATCATCATCTAAACAAAACTTACCATTTTATTTATACCGAATCATCTCTCTTCTCTTCTTCTTTTCAGTTTAGTTTACATTTTTCTTTCTCTTATTCCCAGTTGGCAGTTGCCGGAAAAACCAAAATCCAAGTATATAAATTTTGATGTATACAAAACAGAGTCCATAATTTATATCTGTTGTTAGTTTTCTTCAACTTTGAAATCATCAAAATTTGATTATCATCGACAATTTGATTATATGAAAAATCCATAAGGTGACAATGATTTTCTTTTATGGCAAATGGCAATGATTTGGTCATAAGGCTTATTGAACTCATTTCTCGTGCCCATTTGAAAGTTGAGACTTG
Source organism: Pterocarpus santalinus (assembly GCA_031439595.1). NCBI lineage: Eukaryota > Viridiplantae > Streptophyta > Magnoliopsida > Fabales > Fabaceae > Pterocarpus > Pterocarpus santalinus. The sequence goes on from CM062532.1 coordinate 71,571,277, forward strand.
AGATGTGTGTATGTTTGGCTTAATTTTGGAAGAATTACTATTAAAAGGATTAAGTTGAAAAAAATTACTTATAGAAAAATTACTTTTAAAAAAATTTATTTGTATTTGATTTGAGTATATTAAAAGTTAGTTTAAAAGAATGAATTTTGTTTAAATAAGATAAAGTAAAATTACATTTTAATTGTTAATTTGAGGGTAATAGTAAGATTTCAACTCAAAAGTATTTTTTATATATTTAAAAATAACTCCAAAAATACTTTTTCAGAGAATACTTTTAATTACTTAAAAAGTGCTTTTAATTACGGAAAAAATAAATCAAACACAATGAATTACAGCATAACTTTATTCTCATTCAACCAAAAGTGTTTTTGGAGCGTTAAATTTTAAACTTTAAATCAAACACGCTAGTAATAGATACTACTAATGTAATGACAATTTGTGCGTATGCTTTCTTCCTAAATTGAAAATTGCATTGTACTTCTATCCTTCATCAAAAATTCCTAGGAGAATATACTCAAAAAATTGAATTTTGAATAGACGATGATGGCTGGTGAATTGTTCAATGAAATTATTATTTTTTAATAAAAGAATAATTTTATTCATAAGAAGAATAATGCGGAAAAAATGAGGATTAGAGATCCTTATTACACCAAAAAGAACTATTTAAAAGAAAAAAAAAATCATCAAAAGAATAAAGCTTTCCAATTTTTCAACATATATGTGAAAGTGAAACCCCTCTAAAAGGATTACGTGCTTGGTACCAAATTGAAACCAAATACATAGGACTTACTTGCCCAAATATCTGTCGTTAAAGACGTGAGAATTTGCTCCAACTAAACACACCAAATAATGACATATACTGCACAATGTTGCAAAGATTTGGCTTCCTTCCTTCTGCCTAAACCAACAAAACTAGCCAACAGGAACAGATCCAAAGTTCCAAGACACCCCAATACTCACCAAAGATACCAAACAAAAACGTTTCATAAAAAGCGAGCCATAGAACAATGCGAAAAAAAGATGTGGAGTTGATTCTTATTGTTTAATAAAATTATCACCACTAGATCAGAAATGGATTATAGTTCAATTTATTGATCTTCATTGTTACAACCATCCACAAGGATTCTCTTCATATGATCCACAAGTTCTTGCATCTGCTCCCTTGAATGAAGGGGTGCTGGGTATACACAAGCACAATCCAACTTTCCATTCCGTATGGTATCAAATATGGCAATGGATGGGCCTACACCATGAACCGAAGCACAACCCACATAGTCTTCCAATCCAAGCTCTTTATGCATATCATCTGAATCATCAATGACAGGGTCTTCGAACACTGAAATTAAGGCAGTTCTAAGTGATGATGATGGTGTCAAACCAGGGTTCTCAATTGCCTTGCACATTAGATAGTTCAGGTCAGACATGTCTGAGAAATGCTTGTTGCAATTCACAGCATTTGCGAAGGCCATGTAACTTCTCTTTGCCAGATCCCATAGGGTTTCTCCACACACATCATGTGTGTTCAAGATGGCAGAATGATAAAATCCTGAACGAAACAACAGATCTTGTTATAAGTATACTGTATACAAAACAACTGAAAACAAAGTATTTCATTCTGACCATAAAAAACTGGAAAATTCCAATATAAAACGCATAGGAGGTGGCCAAGTTCATTAATGACGTTCATTTATCCAAAAGCAGGGAACCATCTTCTTTACAAAACTCTAAGAGCTCACAAAGACCATATTTCGCTACAAATGTCAGAAGGAAACCCACAATTTTGAAATGAGAGCTTTCATGTGTCAAAAAGAAGAAAGCTTCAAGCAGTTATCTATTCATGTACCAGAAGTGGGCTTATTAATCAGTGGTATACCAATGGCTTAATTTCATTAGAATCAGACTACCTTCTCCTCTTCTCTATCCACGAATTTTTACCACTACAGCAGAAAATTTTTTGTAAACCAATCTGGCATAATGTAGAAGACTAGAAGTAGCAGCAACAATGCAACATAATAAAACAAACACAAAATTGTCAAGGGTTATACTAGAAACTGCAGCTTACCAAGATGGTTGCTGGATAGGACTGGATCAAGAATTGAGCGGCAATCAATGAGTGTTACTACGGCATACTTCTCTCTTTGATCACTAGGTAGGTGTTTGGAGGCCCGGGAGGCAATCATTCCAGCTGCTACAAGTGCCCCACAAAGTTTAATCCCTCTTGATTTGCATCCCTACATAATCTTGCAAAATTAGTTTTATATTTTGATGCATAAAATTACCAGATCATAGTCAAAAAGCAAGAACAGGACTTAATTAACCATCAGATCAGATTATAAAACAATGGTAGCATAAGAAGCAGATTATAGTATTTTGAAGAAGCTTTTATTGGGCACACCATTCTGTTCTGTATTAAACTTCTATATTCTCTGTTTTATCAAGTTCACGTACTCACAATACAGGAATACTTTGTGATGAAAAAGAATATAATAGAATGCAGCTGATAGTATAGTTGTGCTTAGCTGCAATTTTCTCCCAACAGCAAATATAAATTATGACTTGGTTCACCTGAGAAAACCAATTGATTTATGAAATGTTTGGATCGAATCATCGATGAGAAGGCGATTCAGAGCATGAGTCCTATATCAATTTGTTGTGAGACACAAAATCCTTATTTATAATATAGAGACTGCCATTATCATAGTCTAACTTGTATGACCAGCCTCTCCTTTGTATTGGAATCGAAGGTACAGAACAATAAAATTTTGGGTGAATACAGACCAATTCACATATACTGAAATTTTTTTAAATGGTGAAGATTTAACTGCTCTACCAAATATCACTGCTTAACTAGTTGATTTTAATGAACATAATGCAATGATAATTTCTCCTAAATTCATCAAATCTTTCACGTAAGGTCTTGGATGTCAAATAATGTTTTAACTTCACTAAAACATAAACGACGAATTTGGAGAGGAAAAATAAGTAACTCCCAATTTATAATACATTCAAATGGCAAGACATTAAGACATGGTGCACCCCTTACCGTGTGCAACTTCGCAACCTAGATATAGATGCCCATTCCCAATCAGGCAAACATATATTTTGGGAATTATGACTCTAGAATAAAACGAAGTTGCCCATAGTCCCACACTCATCTCCAATGCGACTACTATCTTATCTCCAATCATTTTATTTTATTTTATTTTTTAAAATTGAAAAATAAGAGAGTTGCGGTCGAATAATATGGTGCCATACTCGGACTTTAGATAGCGTTATCAGTTTTATTTTTTTGAGATAGATGGCGTTATCAGTTAGACACGTCGTATCATACCTAAATCTGATCTCCAATCAAAACAAAGTTAGCCATACGCTACCCATTCCACCATCCTTTTTTTCTTTTTTCTAATTAAAATAAGACACGTAAAGAAAACTAGAAAAAAGAAGTAACGGAAAGCCTGTAGCAAGAAACATATTTTTCTTTTTAGATTTAAATATATTTTTGGTTCTTGAAAATATTGTAAATTCTGATTTTACTCTTTATAAAAAATAAATTTTGACTTAGATCCAAATATTTTAAAAAATATTTAATTTAAGTCTTTATTATTATTTTATTTATTTTTGGTCCATATATTAAAATAATATGTTTATTTTAAGTTTTTAAAAAATTATAAAATTTGATTTAAATTTTTTAAGAATTAAAACTAAATATTTTTTAAAATATTTAGATCCATATTAATATAAAATTTTTATAAGGAACAAAATTAAATATTGTTAAAAATATTAAAATCTAAATAAATTTTTTTATATAAACTAAAATCAAAATTTAAAACATTTATAAAGATAAAAATATATTTAAGCCTTCTTTCTAAATCAAAGAAGAAATAATTGCATAACTTATATTGTATTAATATTAATATTAATATTATACTGAGAAAAAAAAAATGGAGAGTGACTCACAGCCACGAGCCGTTGGGTGTGGTGCGCGTCCAATCGCAACCACACAACCTTGGAGCACCGGGGCGAGTCCGCATCCACAAACTCCAAATTCGCAAGCCTGAACGAGTTCAGTGAGTAACCAAGCATGTCCAAACCACGCGCCCAGAATGGCTTGTCCCTCTTCCCTTCAGGGATGAGATCCTCAATCGCCATTCCCATTTCCTTCTCTCCTCCTTTTTCCCCATTCTCCGTCGTCCCTTGCCCTTCCCCCCCGCCGCCGCCGCCGCCCACCTCCACCAGAAGCTCCCTCAGCAGAGCCACCGCCGCCGCACGGTCGCACGCCGACGTGTGCACCCGCAGGAAAGTTCCCCAGCGGCTCTCGCTTATCTCGTACACGCTCGCGCACAGGACTTCCCTGTCTCCGCCGCTAGGATCGCGCCACGTGTTCCGGTTCAGCTCGTGCTCCAGGATAAGGTGGAAGGGGCTGTCGCTGGAATCGCATCCGATAATTTCGGACGTTGATTTAAGATCGAACGATTGGATTTGGATGTTGGGATTGTGGGGAGTGCGGTAGTGGTAGGAATTGTTGGAGGAGTCGAAGTGGATGCTGGAGCGAAGGATAGGATGGGAATTTTGGAGGGTGCGGAGTGCGGTTTGGATGTGAGGAATGTGTGGGGATTTGGAGAGGAGGAGACCGAGGACGGTTATTCCGGTGCCGCCGGGAACGGCCTTGCACCAGCTATATTCGGTGCCGCCAACGGCTCGACTGCTGAACTCTTGCTCTTCACTCTCACTCATGTTGTTGTTGGTTGAGACGAAGAGCATAGGGAGTAACGTTTTTTATGTTTTTGACAGCAGGTGATGATAAATAAAATATGGTCGATCAAGGGAGAAAACAACAGGAACAATGTCGCTGTCAATTATCACCAAAAGTACTGCACACCGGCCACCTTTTGTCCCTTTTCTTTGACAAAAAAAAGTGCCCCCACGTCCTTTAAGTAATCTGTGAATTTTCAAATAACTTAGGAATGAAAAATTGATTTCTTTATTACTTGAGAAAATGTTTTGGAGAGGATTTCGTGTTCATTTCAAAACTTAAAAACTTTAAATAATTTATTTGTAGTTAATATGAATAATAAATTGACGTTAAAATTGTGTTGGTGGTGGTGATGACAATTATGTTGTTCATAATGACATAAATCGCTACAAAGATCATGCAACTTTGAGAAAATTTACATTTCACGCTCAAAAGCTATTCATTTCAGTTTTTTTTTTTTTAAATATTCGTTTTATCCAAGCTAACGCCAGTAAAGTGTTTTTCTCTTTTCTTTTTGTAAATACTTGAGAACTTTCCTCTTTTTAAATATTGTGCTTCTCTTTTGTTTGTGTTACTCTACGTATGGGCATACTTTAGGGAGAAGATGAGTCTGCCCCTCACTACAATGGTATAGGGAGAGTCTTTGGTAATCAATGATGGATTTGGATAGGAGGATAATTATAAAGTAAAAAGGTAAAGGATTATTTATTTTTTAATTATTTTAATAAGATTTATATATAGTAAAAATTATTAATTTAATAATAAATAATTTTTTATTTCTTTATTTTATAATTATCATTTTAAAGGATTTTGATCCATCAATGATAATGTGTGTATTTGGACCACCGTTTTAGCCATCCAAACTGTTGACTCTCCTTGAAAGTAGTGAAATCATGTTTGGGTATTTTTTAGTTGAAGTTCCTGCAACGGATTTTGGGATCCAAACCCTAGTTCACCTCAAAGCAAAATATTGTTACTTTCGCATTTCCTTTTCTCCGTTGAAGAATTAATATTAAAAGTTAAACTCCCACTTTAACCTTCTACCAAATTTAAAGAATGAGAGCAGCTTATGTATTATGTGGTTTTTTACGAGCGACTCTCTTATAATTGTTCCTATTTTATTATTTCTTTTTTCAATGTTTTTAACAAATAAAAGTGGTTTTATTTGAGAACTTCTTTTCATAATACGTTACATATATTTAAAAGATTTATTTGTATTATAAATATCTTTTCATAATATTTGTATTATTTTATTATCAAGAGTTATCTAGATATCTTAAAAGCAATTTTATTCTTATAATTTTATCTATAATATCTTTAAAATAATATTTATATTGCATCTTAAGAAATATTTATATAATTTTATTCATAATATTTATATCATATCTTAAAATGATATTTACATGCAATTTTTTGTTATAATAATTTTAATATAATTTATTCAAATATCTTTAAAATAAAAATAAAATAAAAAAGATGATATTAAAAATATAATATAAAACTCATATTCTTTTTAATAATTATATATTTAAAAGTGACTTGTAATATTTATATAATATCTTAAAATAATATTCATATAATTTTCTTTAAAATAATATAAACATAATCTATTTAAATATCTTAAAAATAAAAATAAAATAAAGAGTAATATTATAAGAATAATATTAAACTTATATTCTTTTCAGTAATTACACATTCAAAAGTGATTTTAATTAATATCATTTAAATAACATTTATTTTATCATAATCATTCTTGGAATGAAAAGTATCTAAATATAAATCACATTAACATCAACCCACTTTTGCTTAAAATCATTTTTGGTAGAATCAAATTAATACAAACCCTAATTTAGAAACTTCAATCCACACACACACAATATCTATTAGCATTAGGCCTCCAATTCGGTGATGTGTTGAAGATTCGGGCAAAAAATTTAGAATTACCTTAAAGAGGGATGTGTTTAGGGGGATTCCCCATGTCAGGTCATCAATACGGCGAGAGAAAGGAGGTTGAATTTTTGGGAAAAATTTGGGGTGTACCGTTAGGCCTCCAATTCGGTGATGTGTTGAAGATTCAGGGCAAAAATTTTAGAATTATCTTAACGAGAGACATGTGTTTAGGAAGATTCCCCATGTCAGGCCATCGATGCAGCGAGGGAAAGGAGGTTGAATTTTTGGGAGAAGTTTGGGGTGGATGACCAATCATTTTATCTCTTGATCGATCTTCTTGTCCTTATGTTCAAGGTTGGAGGGGTGTCCTTGAGAAATGGGTTTAGCGCTCAACTCCAAGCCGACCTACAAGTTCTTCTGTCCCAAGCTCAAAAATTGAAGAGACTAAAAGCTGCAAGGGGATGCGAGTGCTTTCCTCAATCCTAGATCCGCCCAATTTGAATGACTTTTCGTTGATGGTGTTATTAAAATTTTTTTAACCAAAGAACTACTGATGTAATCGAGGAGGAAAATATTATTATTTATTAGTATAGCATTATTAAGAGAGAAAATATATATATTCGCGCACATTTTAGGATTTTTTTTTTTTGGTATTTTGTAAATATTCTTCATTACCTTTTCAAAGTTAATGGGAGAATGGACCAAACAAATAAAGTACAATTATCATGGCCCAAACTGAACTAGGTTGATAACTTTGAAGGGGTTAGATTGGCAAGTTTTTCTCCCATCCATATATAGGTCTGTGTAATTTTGTCGGACTTATTACAGAATCGCTTTTAGGGAGAATGGACTGGGCAGTCCATTTAACTTTACTAACTCAGAAGTTAGTTTTTATTCACGTCCAAAAAACGGGGTTTGGTTTTTGTTTAGTTTACCATGATATCTTGTTTTTTTTTTTTTTTTTTAAGGATAAATATCATCATTTCTATTTATCTGGCCTTAATTATGACGCAATTTTTTCCTTTTTATTTTTGTAAAAGATTTGACAATCTTCATAGGTAGCGTAAAATACTCATCCTTTTTTTTTTATTTGTTTATGTTTCGTTAGCACGAAATAAACTTTAGTATAATCAGTATTCTTTTAATACCAAATTAAAAAGCATCTTCAGCGGCTGGAATTTCATAACATACATGCTTCTGCGGATATAAAAAATGGAAGAAAAAACCAGAGCATGGTATAGAGCGATCCTCTTGTGGTACATGAACCTGATCTCTCTTCAAGCATGTACAAATGAAATGGCCATTAAATAATGATTGTGTTTTGTTCATTTACCAACCTATGAATCCGTTTGTAGCTTCTGAATCGTTTTTCTTCTCGGTTCACACAACTATTGATAAAAATTATTAACACCGCTATATATAATAAAAGTTTTTTCTTTTTCTTTTTTTATGAAAAGAGCAAGAATAAGTAGCATGTGGTGGTTAACTTTTATTTCCTAATGAAATAAAAATAAATATAAACATAGGATAGAGGGACCATCTAATATTTATGGAATATATATGTATATATTGATTCGTTCAGTATGTGAAAGGCAAAGCGGGAACAAAGTAAAAAAAGACAAATATAATCGATGATGAATCCTGAGATGGATCATCAAGAACGCTGAATGACACAATAAATATTATATATTATAAACCAATTGATCGGGCGCACGCTATTATACCATCATGCCTCGCATGTCTTTCCGGCTTCAATAAGAATAGCTTTCATCTTAGTAACGAGCTCTTGCATCTGTTCCCTAGAGTGCAATGGCGCCGGGTACACGCACACACAATCCAACTTTCCATCTCTTATGGTATCAAACATGGCCATAGATGGCCCCACGCCATGGACAGAAGCACACCCCATGTAGTCCTCTAGCCCAACATCTTGTTGCTTCTCGCTGCTATCGTCGATCACCGTGTCCTCGAAGACCGACACTATGGAGGTTCTTAACGCTGACGATGAGGTCAAACCAGGGTTATCAATGGCCTTGCACATGAGAAAGTTCGTGTCAGCCATGTCTGAGAAGTGCTTGTTGTTATTCTTGGAGTTTGCAAACGCTCCATAAGTCCTCTTGGCCAGCTCCCAAAGGCTTTCCCCTCCTTTCATCACGTGGCTGTTGAGAATGGCAGAGTGATAAAACCCTATGCATTAAAACGCACTTTTTTGGTCAACGATATTATGAAATCATACAGAACAAATACTAATTGAATGCATTATGTTATAATATAAGTAAGATATTTGCTACTCAATGTCTTAACAGCACTTGTTATAAGAATTTATATATATCATATAAAAAGAAAAAATTTTAAAATGTCAATATATGAGATATTTTAGCATTCTAATTTTATAAAATATTTACTAGCAAAATTCACAGAAACTTTCGTGATAAATGCTTGGGGAATATTTGTTCGGTCACTTCCATGTTCTTTTATTTCTTTTATTGGCTGCTAGTTATGCTTTCAAATTGGTCCTACGCAATTCAATGGAAGGCATCGTACACAGTCCCAGTATCCTGCTTGGCCACCTTGCAGAGTCTTTAAATTTAATGAAGCATTTATAGTTGTTCATACGGTTTTAATTTTCCGCTTTCAAATGCGGCCAACAGCACCTTTCTCTGAGAAGCTTATTAATGGTCTATTACTACTAAGAACGGGCAGGCATTGCCAGCGAAAGCACGAAGACCTTTTTCTCGCAAATGGCAGCAGATAGAACATTGATATCAATGTCCGATAGAATCAATTGTTCTATTTCATATAAATTATAACAATAATTGCCTACGTAAGTAACAATTAAAGAGATTTATCATTTTTAACTTTGATCAAGAGAGTACAATTTTCCTCTGATTAGTGTAATTTTTTTTTAAGTGTAAAATTGTCCTTTTGTAAATCCTTATATTGGAAAATCCATTTATTGAAGGAGGAAAGGGTGCCTATTATCTAATATAAAATCATAATATCATAAAACTAATTCATATGCAAACAATATAAATATAAAACACATATATTTATGAAGTATAGAAAATAAATAATGTTAATTAATTGTAAGTTGGCTTTACGTCCAACCCAGATTGATTAGTTTCGACTAGCCCGTAGTTAACTAATTCATGAGTTCAATTATGATACTCAATCAATTCATGAGACTTTCATTTTCACAACATTGCAAGTAAAACATATAAAATTAGTACTTCCGAAAAAGTATACAACATATAAAATTACAAAAATGTATACAATACTCATTACACACATGATATTTATTATTTTGCGAAGTAAAATTACAGTATTTTAATTTTTCTGTGTAAATTAAAGATTTCATCTTTTATATAAGAATATCATTGCGTGTAGGGTTTTGTACATAGGCTAATAACTAATTCCTTGAACCAAAAATTGACATATATAAAGAAAATTAAAAAAAAAAAGATAGCATTTTTTCAGTTAATCGAAACCATACATGTATTATAAACCTAAAGCTGAAAAACTGACCAAAATTGTGAAGAGAAAGAGGTGGCTGGAGACTGGATCGGCAGTCAGTGAAGGTGATGATCCCATATTTCTTTGAACTATTCTTAGAGCTATGTGCAGCCATCAATCCTGCAGCCGTTAGTGCCCCACATAGTTTAATCCTGCTACGCTTGCAACCCTGAAAGGGTACCATAGTCTCAATTAATTATCACAATGTTCAGAAGATTAGAACAAAGGGTCACATATTTAAGCTACCATTAATAACTTTATGTAAACTATGTTGCAATGGTGAGATGGTGCAACAAACTTACTGCTAAAACCCTCTTGGTGTCATTCTGGTTGAGTTGCAGTCTCACCACTTGGGAAAACCTTTTGCCTTTTGTGTCACTAAACTTCAAATTCGTTTGCCTGATAGAGTTCACGGAGTAACTAAGCACGTCGATGCCTCGTGCCCAAATGGCCTTCTTGGCCGTCGCAGAAGGCACAAGATCCTCTATGGCCAAACCCAAGCCACCCTCCCCATTACTCTCTTCCTCCTCCTCCTCCATCAGCAGAAGCAACTCCCTCAACAGCGACACCGCCGTCGTACGGTCACACGCCGCCACATGAAGCCGCATCACCACCACCCACTTTGCGTTAGGCATAGCATAAATGCTCGCAAAGAACATGTCAGAGCCAGTAGTGTTTGATGCACGGCCAGGATCGTGCCACGTGTTCCGGTTCAGTTCGTGTTCCAGGATTCGTTGCAAGGGTGAAACGTCGTCGTTTCGGGTTCCTCCGAGAATCTTGGAACTCATGGATAGGCCATGGGATTCGATTTTCACGAAGGGTGCGGGAGAGGTGACGAAGGAGAAGGTACCTTCGGAGGTTGTGCAAGGGAGCCTGGACCTGAGGATAGGATGGGAATTTTGGAGATTGTGGAGTGCATTTTGGAGACGGGGAATGTCAAGGGGTTTGGAGATGAGCAATGCCAGCACGGCAATGCCGGTGCCACCGCGAACCGCTTTGCACCAGTTCAACTCCGTGCCACCGAGGCTTCGACTCTGTCCCGTCATAGCTATAGCTTAGCTTCTAATTTGTTTGTTTGCAATATGGCACTAGCTAGTGATTCTATATTTGTTGTGCTGCTACGTATGGACTATGGACTTATATATGTAAATAAAGGAGGTGATGGTGCCGTGTTGGTATTTGGTTGGTGTTTGTGTGGTGGGACTTTAGAAGTGTCTTTAATGTTATTAACTCTGCACTTTGGGTTCTGATCGTGTATCAGCTGATGGAGAAATAGTATTGGTGCCCATCTCTCAGTAAATGTATCTATCAACCAACCACATGATGCACTTAATTTCTCATCTGAATTGCTTCGGCTTTTTTATCCACTAAGTCACAGTAGTCTTACTGATGATTCATTGATTCTGCTTCTTTCCGTCGGCGTGTCTGTTGCTCAATAACTTGGCTAAGTGTAATGTCATAGTCACAACGCGTCCGGGGATAGAACATTGGCCCAAGTTCGAATAATCTTCGTTAGCAACTTGGGAGCTCCTATTATTATCTGCTATATTGAATTGCCATACTCATCCTGTCTTATTGTCACATGATTATGGAAATGTGGTAGTGGAAGTTACTGTTGGAGCTTTTTTTATATTAGGATTTATTCTCCTAATTGTGGGGTTAGGAGTGATGTTTCAATAAGCAGAAGTTTTTTTAATTTATACATTATATATAATGTACAGGCACCCAAATCGACATGTATGACTGTACTTCAAATAAACATGAATTTTAATTATGTAAATATTAAATATAATATTAATTAAAAATGAACTTACAATGTTAATGGAGACAATACATCAATCTATATTTACATAACTAAAATACAAACTTATTTAAAGTGTAATTATCACATATCATTTGCATATATGAAAAGAATAAAAAACATTTCTCTTTTTAAACTTCCCTTCCATGACCATGATCTCATTCTTTTGAGTTTTGACTAAACCTTAATTGAAAAATTCAAGACCATAAGCGGGGTGGTATGGACCCGGGACCCCTGCGTCATGCATAGCAAATTGATCCACACAGGGCATGAATACTGCATATAGCGGTTGCTGTTAACAATTTGTAAACAGAGTTTAATCACATCGCATGATAAGTATAAAAACTTTTAATAACATGTCTGCGTATAATTAGATTAATCAACATGTCATGCTAAGCATTTTGACGTTGATAATAATAAAAATCAAAACAGGAGCATAAAAATAATCATTATTACATATCAAAGGGAGTTCAGCATCAAAAGGGAATAACTGATATTAACTTTTTGAGATGAAAGCTGCATCTGTTCCGATACATTCGAAGCTATGATGCACTGCATCCGCGAGTTCCTGTTGAAAGTTAGTTGTTAATATTAAATGCCGAGTGCCGATCAAAGAAACTTGTTCAAACTTCCAATGTGAAGAAAGCACTCTGTTCATTAATTACAATATGTCGCATCCGGGCAAGAAATAATGCCAGTATACTTTTTCCAATTTCATGATGAACAACTGAACAAGTACACCTGCATATTTCGATTTGATGCTAACTTACTATGTAAAGGTTACTTGATAAAACTCAACCCTGTGAACTTGTGAATGAGTTATTAAGGCGTCCTTATGAGTAGTGTAATATCTCTAGTGAAATTATTTCTTTAGACATTGTGGTTAGTAATCTTTTTCAGAATTTGAACGTTGATCTCTATGTTAAGGAAATAATTAGCTTAACATTGTACCCAATTCTTATTAATAAATGATATTAGGTCTACAATAAATATAAAACTATAATTGATAATATGCTAATCTCGGATAGTCACTCTGTTTAGTTTTGTCCTTTTTTTAAAAAAATAAATAAATAAATAGAAGAAACAATTAAAAGGAAAAATACCATGTTGACTCTTAAAAGATTAATGCGTTAACAAATTAGTCCTTACTCTCTAAAAAATATTTCATTATCTTGTGGTATCTTAATGATCAGTGCATTGATAAATTAATCCTTAAAAAATCAATGTACTAACAAATTAGATCCTAAAATATCAATATAATAATAAATCAATCTCTAAAATATCTTTTATTAGCGCTAACAAAGCTCAATAATAGTAACAAAATTAATCATTGGGGTACCATAGAGTAATAAGTCATCTTTTAGACATTAATTTGTTAGCGCATTAATCTTTTAAGAATCAAAATAGTAATTTACACATAATAAGTTAATTATAACATGTAATTGTGTACAGGATATATATTATAAGCTAATTTATATAATTATCATATGCTCTGAATATAGTTTGACTTGTACTTAGTTGTTCCGTTCACAAGCATGTCCAAGAGGGTCCTAGCTTAAAGTTGTTAACATTTTTTTGGGGTTTATATCATCAATATTAAAAGCACACTGAACTTTAATTAATTTGACTCAAATTATGTTGGTATACTATAGAAGTAAAGCTTTCTCAATGCTACTTAAAACTGTTAACATTAAATTATTAAAATGAGTTACATTATTTTGGATCCTATAAATTGCGTGAAAGTTATATATTAGTAAGAATATTTGCAAAGTGGTAATATTTAAAAAAAATGTGTAAAGAAAGCACGAAATATTAGTAAATTAAATTGTGTGCATTTTTCATCTTATAATTACATAGATGCATTTCATATACAAGATTATTTTTACGATATAAATCATTCATAACCAGCTCATCCGACGCAGATTAAATTATTGCTGCTTCTTCTGTCACACAATATTTTTCTATAATCTATAATGATCATAGCTATAATAGCTAGTTATTAATTCCATTTAGTCACAATAGATAGTTCAAACTTCAACGAATGTAGGTTACAGAAGAGGAGTTAAGCATGATCTCTCTTTCACAATTGTCTCTTATGTTAAGATATGTAAAATTGAATCTTAAATCGTTAATACATAAAATTTAACTGACTACTATTCATGTAAGATTTAATTTTAATATAATATTATTATAAAATATTTTTATACTATAATCTAATATTATATTGCCATATGTTAAGTGTAGAACTCGAAATGAAAGGAAATGAAAATATATATATATATATATATATATATATATATATATATATATATATATATATATATATATATATATATATATATATATATATATATGTATGTATATAACCTAGAGTGACATCAACAGTCATATGGATATATATAACCTAGAGTGACACAAACAGTCATATGGAACTAACTCTAACAATTCAAACGGTCATATGTAACTAACTCTAGCACTATATCATAAAAAAAATTAACTTTTGTAATTAATATTTTAAAAGTTATATATACAATAGTATATAATTGAACAATAATATCAACAAAAAGAAGTAATGACAATACAAAAATTTTAAAGATTTATTTAATATCGACAAAATTAATGGTACATACATCTTTTAAGGATCAAAATAAATGTTCTTGTAATTTTGTTTGTCTAGAGGGAACCACATGTATTTGAATTTTATTATTAGGAATTTGGCTAATTTAACTTGACCTGACGGAAGTTTCTGAAAGAAATAAGAGTCTTTCAATAAGAAATTTTTTCATTTTTAGGACTCAAATTCGAGACCTCTAATTAAGAGATGAAGATATCTATCACTTTAACCAACTCTAGTGTGTTTCTCTTAAAACAAAATTGTTATGAGATAAAAGTGGAGGAGGTTTAAAAATGCAAATAGGCTTTTACCACGATCAAGAAAAAAAAAAAAAAATTACTCGCATACCGGACGGACGGGGGCTCCTCGGCCAGGAACTAGGTACCTGGAGTCCGAGTCTGAAAAATTGGGCTTATCTGAAAAGTTGGGCTGATTGTTAAAGTAACCGAATTTAGTCCAGTTACTATTTAACAATCAAGCGACAAGTCGAACACAAAAGACGCCGGTCCAAAACCCAAAATAAAAATAAAAAACCAAAAACAAGGAGGGGGAAAAATGGAGCACGGTTAGATGCGGTGGTGATTGGGCATGGGTGGAGCCGTATAGAATATAATAATAGTAGCGCAGGAGAGTAGAGCGGCTTTCGAAAATTCAAATCTCAAACCCACCTCCACCAACCCGCTCTTTCTTCCGGTCTTCCCCACCCCCACATCTCACACACACACACACAGAGACAGAAACGAATTTTCTGAAGCGGATCTACGAAAGAAAACAGATTGAAGAAGGTCTCTTTCATTCCCGATCGACAATGTCCGGTCGCCACGAGAAAGAAAAGGGTGTCAACGTTCAGGTCCTCCTCCGTTGCAGGTACTCGTTTTTTCCCTCTCATATAAGCTTTTTGCCGCATTTCGACTCTTACGCTCCATTTCATTTTATTGCAATTGCATCGCAGGCCCTTCAGCGAGGACGAGTTGCGGAGCAACGCCCCCCAGGTTGTCACTTGCAACGAATACAATAGAGAAGTGGCGGTGTCTCAGAACATTGCCGGCAAACACATAGACAGGGTTTTCACTTTCGATAAGGTCATTCCTTCAACCAATTCCCCCTTTTTCCTATCAATTTCGCTCTTAGCTTACAACACTGCCCCTATCTATTTTAATCAATATCAAAATTTCAAGCTTTTGGTTTTTTTTTTTTTTTTTTTTTTTGAGAAGTGAATAGCAGAATGCCCAATTAGCTTTTCCTAGTTTTAGAGTCTCAAGCATATTCGTGCTGTATTCTGCAGGTTTTTGGCCCTTCTGCACAGCAAAGAGATCTCTATGATCAAGCTGTTATTCCAATAGTAAATGAAGTTCTAGAGGGCTTTAATTGTACTATATTTGCATATGGTCAAACGGGTACTGGAAAAACCTACACAATGGAAGGTGATTGCAAAAGGTCAAAGGTATAAATTAGTGTCCATGTTAGTTTTCTCTATCTCATAATCATTCTCTATTTTGATGACTTAATTTGACTATTCTACTACAGAGTGGGCCAAATGGAGAGTTGCCTGCTGGAGCAGGAGTCATTCCTAGGGCTGTTAAGCAGATTTTTGACACACTTGAGAGCCAGAATGCTGAGTACAGTGTCAAAGTCACTTTTTTAGAATTGTATAACGAAGAGATCACGGATTTGCTTGCCCCAGAGGAGCTTTCAAAAGTTTCTTTGGAGGAGAAGCAAAAGAAGCAGCTGCCGCTCATGGAGGATGGCAAAGGTGGAGTTCTTGTAAGAGGATTGGAGGAAGAAATTGTGACGAGTGCTAGCGAGATTTTTACCCTTCTGGAGAGAGGGTCTGCCAAAAGGCGAACCGCGGAAACTCTATTGAACAAGCAGTCAAGGTAGCTGTTTGTTTTTCTGTTTATTGAATTGTCAGAATGTCAAAATTTGTTCTTATATTAAGACGTGGTTTATTTTTTCAGTCGGTCACATTCACTGTTTTCAATTACAATCCACATCAAAGAAGCAACCCCAGAAGGTGAAGAACTAATAAAATGTGGTAAACTGAATTTAGTGGATCTTGCTGGCTCAGAAAATATATCTCGTTCTGGTGCTAGGGAGGTAATACATTAACATTTGCAGCATACCACTTGTTTTCATGAATATAGACTCTGGGAATTTGTAAGTAAATAATCTTAATAAGTCGGGTTTTGTAATATTTGTTAGGGTCGTGCAAGAGAGGCTGGAGAAATTAATAAAAGTTTGCTTACTTTAGGGCGGGTGATCAATGCACTCGTGGAGCACCTTGGTCATGTCCCTTACAGGTTTTTATGTTTATTTTTGTTTTTTACTCCTTTTAATGAGCAGACAGTGCTTCATTTTCTTTGAGTCTCTGTTTGAGATTATCCTTTCTCATGCTTACGTGGAATATTTAGGGATAGCAAGTTGACGCGTTTACTGCGTGATTCTCTTGGGGGAAGAACCAAGACATGCATCATAGCGACAGTGTCTCCTGCTGTTCATTGCTTAGAGGAAACTTTGAGCACGCTGGATTATGCACACAGGGCAAAGAACATTAAAAATAAGCCTGAGGTTTGTTATGAAGAATGTTTCTTAAACCATGCGTCTTTAGTAATATATCTTTTAAATATTTCATGCGGATAGGTCATAGTATAGTACTTTTACAAGGACTGGTGTTTTTGATAGCACTTGTGTCGTACATTCATCACACATATGTATAATGAAAAATACGATACGATCGTTTAGAAAACAAATCATGAACAGAGGAACTGATTTGATTACACCATTTGATCCAATATTGGTATGCCAATATCTTATGAATGCTGATGCTTTCAGTTCGCTTGTTTCAAGTGGGCTGGGGCAAGTTGAGTGCTTTTAGGGCCATTTTATTTTTCAGAAAGGAACTGTTGCTAACAAGTCAGCTCTTGTTTGGCTATTTTTTTGTTTAGAATAAAGCCTGCAAGATAGAGGATGTTTATAACTTCACTTTGCTATGATTCATTGCCTAGCCTTATGCATTTTTTTCTACCTTTTTTTTATTTTCTGACTTTTTTAGGTTAACCAAAAAATGATGAAATCAACTCTTATCAAAGATCTTTATGGGGAAATTGAACGCCTGAAGGCAGGTGAGTTGCTTTATTGTCTCATGGTTGTTAAAAGTAAGAATTACTGGGGCTCTTCAGATTTCTGCTAAAATGCTTTATTGTTGATGAAGTTTTTGATTTGATCAGAGGTTTATGCTACACGTGAGAAAAATGGAGTGTATATACCAAAGGAAAGATACTATCAGGAGGAGAATGAAAAGAAGGTTATCTTTTCTGTCTGCCTTTATGTCTGTTGTCCTTCCCTTGCAATATGAATAATGAATAATTCAAGATATGTTCATCAAGAAAGTACTTTTCCATTTAATTTCAGTTGCTGAGATCGCAGTGGCAATTTTTATTTAGGGCAACTCGGGCATTACTAGTTTTCTAGCATTTTTATTTTATTTTATTTTCTTCTTCTTGGGTAGGTATAAATTGGTTTGATCTTTTATTTTCATGGTCTGGTTGATAAAATAACTCTCCAATGCCGTTCCATTGATCCATATTTTTTCACTCTTTAGGCTATGGCAGATCAGATTGAGCAGATGGGGATCACGATAGAAACTCATCAGAAGGTTTGTTTTCTTAAACAACCATTAGGTATATCTATATAAGATATTATGCACCTGCTTGTTGTTCCTCTTGTGCTTGACTTGCTTTGCATGTTTGGACCAGCAACTTGAGGATTTGCAAAGCAAATACGTTGACCAAGTTCGACAGTGCTCTGATTTGAGCAACAAACTTGATACCACTGAGGTGTGTTTTCTAGGTTTTGGTCCTTCATTGTTATGAAAACATACATGCATGCTTATCAGGAAAAGATGAAAAACGACAGAAAAACTTGAACAAGACCAGCGAGTTGCTTGCCAACACAGAGGAAGAGTTAAAGAAATGTCGGTATACCCTGAAAGAGAAAGACTTCATCATTTCTGAGCAAAGAAAAGCAGGTAGATGCATGATTGTGTTTCCACAATTGTCTCTTCTGTATGTTACTTGGGATGGTGTTAATCAATGGTGTGGGACAGAAAACGCTCTGGCCCATCAAGCATGTGTATTACGAGCTGATTTGGAGAAAGCTCTTCAGGATAATGCTTCATTGTTTTTGAAAATTGGTAGGTCTTAACTCTTTTCTCTGCTTTGATTGACAAAGAATCTAAGTTGTATGATTAACAACTTGTTTATGTCTCTGGTATTATAGGTAGAGAAGACAAACTGAATTCAGATAACAGAGCTGTGCTGAACAATTTTCAAGTGGAGCTTGCCCAGCAGGTTGGTTATCTTTGCAACACTGTTGCAACGTCATTGTCGGAACAGAATGAACACCTACAAAGCATGGAGAAGCTCTGTCACTCTTTTCTGGGTATTCATGATAAGGTGGGTAAATCAATTATCTAATGCTGCTGTTCTTGCTGTTGACGTTCTTTTATGGTTTCATCTAATTTCATTAATCCTTATCTTATTGGACTTTTTGTCGTTTTTGCATTCACTTTTCTTAGTTATTTTGGCTTTTTAGTTCATGGCTTTACATTTCTATTTATCTTTCATTTTAAAATTCTCTCAACCCTCCTTTTGTTGTATGTAGGCGGTTATCGATTTGAAAAAGAAAGTGACAGCTCTAAGGACGTTGTATATATCACATATTGAAGCAGTGCAAAATGTTGTGCGTTTGCATAAGGCGAGCGCTGATGCTACCTTGGAGGAATTATCATCTGTTATATCCTCCAACGGTCATTCTATTGAAGAAGTATATTTCAACCATTTCAATTTAATTTTTTGTTTTTCTTTTGTCCAACTCATCAGTGTTTAGAGTCCGCTTGACCCCAGCTAATTTGTCTTGAGCCAAATTTAATTTTTTCATTCACAAAACTCCAACTTGAGACTTTATTTAAAAGAAATAAGTGTCAAAGTAATTGAACTAATCAAGTGTTAGTTAATTTTTCTTATTTTACTATTATGTCCTTTGCACATTTTTTTTCATTCTTGTTCAACACTAACAGAAAATATTTTTATTCTTTGTGAATCAGTTTCTTGCATCAGAGGCCGCCACTCAAGCTGGTTCAATATTTGATGATCTTCAGAGTTCTCTTTCAACTCAGCGGGGTGAATTGGCACTTTTTGCAAGGGAACTACGCCATGTATGATTTTCAAGTTTTCCCCTTGACTATCCTATAACTTTGAATAATTCAGTCATGTCTTTGCTTATAACTTTGAATAATTCAGCCATGTCTTTGTGTTTTTCGTTTCTCTGTTCTGTATAGTTTCCTGCACTTTATTTCATTTTTCTTTCATCTGACTAATGTTCTTCATCTACTTCTGGTTGTGTTTGGTTCTGTTCATTGTAAATTGCAGAAATTCAATCTGAGTGTTGAACAAATAAAGGATATATCTGAGCGCTCTCAAGAATTTGTTGATAAGCTTTTTGAAGAATCGAAAAAGCTAGAAGACTTCGCATCACAGGCCGATCAAACGCAAATGAGTTGCATTGCTGAGTTTAAGAAGGCTTATGAGGTTCTAATGTAATATTAACATATATTTTAAGATGGTTTATGATAGTTGATATCTGATGTGGACAGCTTGTTCTATTCTGTACAGGTGCAGTCAAGATCGGATGCAGAGAAACTAATTGCGGATATGACCAGTTTAGTTTCTAATCACATTCGTCGTCAAATGGATCTGGTCAGCTTGTAGTATTCTTTTGATAGTTCTATCTTTTTTTTTTTGGGTTTTTTGGGTTTTTTGGGTTGTGTTATTTTGGGGGGGGGGGGTTGAATGGGTGGTGGCTGGGGGCTAGGCAGGGGAAGTTTGTGTTTCTGCTTATGTCAATTTAATTCTTGTGATCAATGGATTTTCAAATTTCAGGTAGATGCAAAGCTTGTTGATCTTAGAGAGAGTGGCATTAAGAACAAGTCATTCTTGGATGGACATGTGTCATCGATGGGAGAAATTGTGACTAATGCAAAAAGGAAGTGGCAATCCTTTTGCGTGCAAGCAGAAAAAGACGCCAAAGACACAGCTGACTATTCTGCAGCAAAGCATTGTCGTATGGAGGTACTCCTGCAGCAGAGGTCAGTGTTGTTTGCCCAAGGTTTCTTGATCTAGATAGATCCTCTCACACGAAAATTCTAAGAGTCTTTTTTAAATTCTGCAGTGTAAGTACTGCTGAATCAGCTTTAGCTCGTACCAAGAGGACACATGAGGCTGTAAATGAGATGGGGTCCAAACATATTTCTGCAGCAGTGTCACTAATCAGGTATGTAGTCAACTTGGTGTAATAATAACTTTGTCATTACTGCCCATGTTTATTGAGGTTCATTGGGAATGTGGGGCGGGGAGGGAGTGTTGATATGGTTTTGGTTTTGGTCAAGTTTATGATTTTTTTTATTCATCACGGTCTTCTCTGTTCTCTTAACTATAGTACATTGGTAGTCATCTCATCTCATTAGTAAGTTTCATGTGATGTGACATCAATTACTTTTGTACAGGAATGCTTCTGATAGCAATGTGCAACATGACATTGAGATCAATTCTGCACGTGTTGCAGCAGAGGAAGATGTGGCAAAGAACAGTGAGGATCTTCTTGAGCAGTTTGATGGTAAGTATATGGTCCCTCGATTTAACAAAATTGCTGCAACGTTTACCATTTGCAGCTGAAGTTGTGTGATCCTGATTACTCGCAAATATCTTATTGTGTGAGTGAGTCAACAATTCATGCAAATACCTTAGCTAAAACAGTTTAAAAAACGAGAATCCACCGAGCAGCGCATAACAGATATCTCAATTTTTTATCAAAAAAATAAGTCTTATATTTTGGATTCATTTGATCCTTATTTATTTTTTTCTTAGTCATGTCTGCACAAGAGCGGGAGTCTATAAGTGACATGTTAAATGTGGTAAAAACTCATTCAAATACACTTGAGACCTTCAGAGAGGATCACGCTGGCCAAGCTGCTTCAATTGAACAGAAGGCCTGCGAAACTTTTCAACAGCATTATAGGGTAGGTTGACTCGGTATTTTATTTTGCTCTCAGAATATTAACTATAAATGTTATTAAATAGACATGGTTAACATTATTCTGCATTTCATGCAATGCATGGCTTGTTGCTTTGCCTTGTCTTGCAGGACTATGAGCCTAGTGGTACTACACCAGTAAGATGTGAACCTGAAGTTCCGAGTAAGGGGACAATAGACTCTCTTCGATCCTTGCCAATGGAGGCCCTTCTTGAGGAATTCCGGGAAAATAATTCATATGAATCTTGTGATGTTAAGGAGTTGAAACCATCACTTATTCCACGTTCTCCTCTTAGCCCACTGAACTAATGGTGCTAGTAACTTGCTTGGTTGGGTCCTTAACGAAATCAAATCCGTATCTGTAACATTGCATTGTTTTTGTTACCATTAACAGTTCCAAGCATGTATCATCAGGTGATAAGATGCAATGTGAATCTAGGCCAAATTACTCATGTAAAATCCCATCTAGGGATGAAATATAGGTCAAATAATGTTTGTAATTTTAGGTAATGGGCTTTGCATGTGGTTAATTCTTATTCTTTAACTGTCATTTTTTGGCGGTTGACTCTTATCTCTTGTGATGATGGGCACACTGGTCTAGTGAAAATGGGAACCGGGGTTCTCTTAAAATTTGAACAATGCCACCATTTTTTTTTTTTTCAAAGTTTCGCTTCTATAATCGAACCGGTTATGATTTGGGTAAATTTTCAGTTAGTCGTATAGTTGCTTTGTACTTGGAAAAAAAAACAAGTAACCCTAAACAAGTAATGCGAATATATTAGTGAAAGTGGTTGTAAAATAAAAAAAAAGTAAGAGATTATTTATTTTTAGATTAGTAGTTTTTTTTTTTTTTGTACGAGTTGCATTAAAATGATTTAAAAGTGAATAATTGCAATTTTTTTTTTATTTTACAATTATTCACTCTTCAAAGGATTCAAATTAAAAAAGGATGGAATGTAGTGTTAAAAATTTGGTTAGAATTTAGAATTTAATTTTAATGCATTATTAATATAAAAAGAATTATACATATTCAATCATATATTATTATATCAGCAAAAATATTTGACTCAACTACTCATTATCTTAAAAGTTCTACAAATAAAAATATATGGTCGGATAATAGTATAAAATTTTTTTACATTAATTGTGTATTAAAATTAATCTTGAATTAAAAATTTTTACATTGACATTAGATTAAAATTAATCTTAAATTTTACTCGTAAAAATAATATGATATGTTTCTTAATTTTTAAACCAATAATAGAGTTATATTACTTTATTTTATCTAATAATTATCATAATTTTTATCAAAAATTTTAGTAATACTTTTGACTGTATAGCATTGTTTTAAGAGAAACTAAACCACAAAGATACGAACATTGTTTAAATGTATGAAAATGGTGTGCTTTCAACAAAATATATTGAACATTTTCCACCTCTACTAAATAGGGACTTATAAATTTTCCAACAAAATATAGAATTAGAAATTTTTATGGATTTAATTTGTATGTACTATTAGTATGACAAAATTTTACATAGACATCTAATCTATTGTCAAATTAGCAAAAATGTTTGATTGATTCATTCACTACATTTAAAGTCTTATAAATAGAAGTATTTAATTGGATAATAATAAAAAACTCTTTTACATTGTTAACGCATCAAAAGTAATCTCAATTTTTATTTACATATATAATATATAAAGAAAGACATTATTATTAGCATATTTATGTAAAAATGAAATTGTAAATCTTATTTATTAATTGTACTTCTGCAGTAACTGCTTTTTGTGAACTTCTTATATTATGCACATAGAATGTTTTTAATATATAAATAAGAGTTTAATTTTAACGTATAGTTAATGTAAAACTTTTTTACACAATTATTTAATTATGTTTTATCATGATATTAAAATTAATTTCTTTAAATAATTGGCCAAAGTCATATATTCTTTATGTGAATTGTGAATGATTAAAAATACTTTATGCTTTCAGACTTAAGCCATTGTAAGAAATTAATTTTGAAAATAGGTGACTGACTTTGATTTCATAATTTAAGTGTCATCTGTAATTCCTCTCGAAATTTCAGTTCCAACTAGCAAGATAAACTCATCAAACATCTATTAGCAAACTACAACTTGTTGTGAAATTTAATTTTAATTTTAGTATTTGTTATTTTTAATTTAATTCAATGTGGTATCTGATTATACTATTTGCGTATTATAATTTTATGGGTTTTGCTTAGGGCATTGGTTAAGAAATCATTAGAAGGGAAATTTTGAAACTTTCAATATATTGAAAACTTAAAATATTTGCCTTTTCAACAAAGAATAATGTTATTTGTACTCATTTCATTTGAGTTACCGTATCGATTCATCTATTATCCATCATTAAAAATGATAAAAATAAAATAAAATAAGAAATTGATTGTTTTCAATTGTAAATAATAAGTAAGTCAATCCGGCATCCTAGGTGAAACGAGTATATCACTCTCCAATAAAAAACTTTTCTTCTATAATTCCATAACCAAAGTATAAATAAATCCTAATTTTATTAGAGTGGATTTATATATATATTTTTGTTTTCTAAGAGTATCCTCCTTTTTATTATTAGGAAAAAAATTAATCTCTTTTAAATATAATCAGACTTACCCTCCTAATTAAAGTTCTCTCCAAAAATTGATCCAAAAATATTTTGGAATCATAGTGTACTCCTACCTCTATCTCAACTCTCTTGTTAGTATTTTGCATACTTTAAGAGTACAGAAAGTTTCTCATAAAACGGTGTTTACATCTCATTAATTATTGTATATTGAAGAAGTGCCCTTTATGAGGCCAAGTGCGTGCGTACATGATGATGCGGGTTCAGCACCACAAGTTTGAGACACATACTGTACTTGGAACTAAAATTATTATTATCTTAGGCTCGCAAAAGTTCTAAGATCCTCAGCATATTATGGCCTGTGAACGTGTCGAGCTCTGAACCCAATTCAGGTACCAGGTGCTTGGTTCTTTATTTTCTCTGCTGATGATACTAGCAGCATCACGGCGTGATGGTAAAGGTATGCCTAATTCGCACTGTAGTGGGCGTACTGTCATAGAGCATCAGGGTACTCACTTTCATCCCACGCTGAATCCAACAACTATTTTGAGCTTGCCATGTCTTCGAACTTTTTAATGCGAATTGACATGCACTGCGTTAAATGGATGCCCAACATAACGGACGAAGTATAATATATTTCTACAATATCTCTTCATCCTATTATTATCTAATTAAAGAAGGAAATCTACCACTTAATCTAGTATATAATATGACTGCTTCGTGCGCGAGGAATAATATTTATACATCAAAAGTAGGGGTGACAATCGGCCGAGGCAAATGCGAGGAGTACTTCCTCGATTCCTTCCTTTGACACCAATTTGCTTCCTATCCCCATTCTTGATCTCTATGGCGGGGAGAAATTTTCCCTTATCCCCGATCTTTGCAGATCCTTGCCTCTTACGCAAATCCACGAGGACTCCAAAAAATATTTAAAAATAAAGAAAATTTGTAAAAATAGCTTAGTTGCCCTAAAATTTGAAAAAAAAAAACACTTAAAAAATAATTAAACAAGATTGATCTACATCTTAAACATATAACAATAATAGTGAGCGGGAGTGACTAATTCAATTTGTTTCATTTTTTTTATTAAAAAATAATAATAAAATTAAATATATTTAAAATTACAAAAATATCCTACAATTCATCTACTATACATCATTATATGAGGGGTAAATACGTTGTTTAGCTCGAGGTGAGGGGTAAAGTCCCATTCCCATCCCTATCATTGAATTGATAGTAAGAAGACTTTTGTATCTATCCTTATTTATGCAAGAAAAAATTTTCCAAAAATGGGGATCCAAATGGAAGAATACCAGTAGATATCCCCGATTGCAATTTTCTATTCCTATTCTTAGTTGAAGGTGGATATCAAAAGTGAATATCATAGAGATAGACTTGTGCATGGAACTAAGACTTTGTGCATCTTTTTAATTTTTCCCCCTATATATACTTTTGATATACAAATAACATTACTTTAATTAATGCATAAATTTAATAGTTTAATCATACTTTATGTCTCGGCCTTTATTGTAGTGTGGTTAGCGTTGAGGTTCGACTAGTCTATGAAATTCCTAAGTAAAGGGTGTAAGATAGACAAGATAGAATGTGCCTCCATTTACTAGGGAAAGTTTTTATAATGTGAACTTGCCATAAATGAATAGGTGGCTAGTTATGTTAGGTGACAAAATGGTTAATAATCCGATCAATCATTGGTCAACAATGATATTATGTCATTAGGGCAAACACCTACATTCAAGCAGGCAGCTCCAGATAAAGAAAGTTTTCGAATGTTGGGACGAATGTCAAGTTGGTCCACTTTATGTTTTACTACTGGATTAGTTAACATTTTTGTGCCTATCAATGCACATTTTTTATTTTTAGTGTAAATTTATTTTTTTTTCATTTTTGACATAACTGAAATTAAATTTATTTGTATTCATTTATCATATCTTCTTCTACATTTATTTTTATTTTTTTCTTTATCTCTTAATTTCTTTCAACTTTTCTTAACTTATGGTTATCGTAGGAAAAACACAGTTTAAATACCAAAAGCATTTAAAAAAGGGAAAATTCCTTTATTTATAGTAGGGTAAATTACATTGACCTTTGTTGAGATTAGGTGATATTACACACGATATCTTTCGATTTATTATGCCTATACTAACATCCCCTACAAGGGTATTCATTGTCATATTTACATGCATGTTAAGCGTCAAATTCCACAAAATATAAAGATATCGAGTATAAATATCAATAAAATTTTAAGAGAGATTAGTGTATATTTTTAACAAATTGATAGATGCTATATATAATATTGCCTAACTTCAAGGAGGTTATTGTAATTTATGCTTAATAATATAGCAATATAGATATTATCCTTTCCAATTATTTCACATATAAGTGAGATGCACATTGAGTAATAACAAAGGATGAATGTTATACAATATTTATGATACTTTCAATTTTATGATTTCTTTAGCTAAAATGGTTTCAAAAAATTTGTTTCTAGCAATTACGTAAAAGTGTAAAAGTATTTTGTACTATCATTCAATCAAATTTTATTATATATTTTTAAGATAATTATTGTAAAAGCCAAACACTTATGATAATGTGATATTAAAAAATTGAATGAATATGTAAAAACTTTTACACTCCGACTGTATTAAAATTTAATCCTTGCACAAAGGAGTATGTCTCCCACAAAAAAAAATGTAAAAAAACTCAACTAGTTTGTATGCTGTTGATAAAATATTCTCCCCAATTCAAAATAATTGTCACTTTGAGTAAAAAAATTTTATTTATATTATATGTTACTCACATTTCAATAAAATATTTATTATAAATTTTCTTATTTTAACCTCTACATAATTCTAAACACAATAAATAACAAAATATTAATATAATAAATTAAGAACTTAATTTGTATACAGTGTAAAATAATTTTACACTATCAATCAATAGAGATACAAGGAAGTGTTAAATCATATTAAATAATTATCCACTATGATGAGAGATTCATTATAATTTGATACTTTTTTGCATCTCTATTAATTAACAGTGTAAAATTATTTTATACTATTAATATATATAAATTAATTATTAAGTAAAAATATTTTTATAATCAATCATTGGTTTTATGTTGTTTATAAAGTGAAAGTGATTTTGAACGGTGTAATAAATAAGTCTAGATAAAGTAATAAATTATCACTCAACCACACGTTAGGTTATCCCGATCTTCCCAAGAGAATCGCCCAAAATAACGAAAGACAGCTTTTAGAGTCATCCAAATCCCCTTTTTTTTAACCTCAGCCTCGATCCCTCCATTGAATTTTACTCTATAAATATAGCAATGGATGCCCCTCTTTCGACACAGTTTCTATTTCCCTTTTCCTTTCCCATGCGTGGCCAGCCCACGCAAACCTCTTCTCATAGTTTCATTTGATCTTTGTTCACTGTTTATTTGAATGGGTGTAACAAAGTGTCTCACCATCTTTGTAGTGGTGTTATCCATTAGCGTGATACTCAAAAATAACAATGGCGTTCAAGCGTTTCACAAAATATACCCGCATCTTCAATCCCTTTCAACTATTTCCGTGAGCGACAAACACAGAACTGGATACCATTTTCAACCTCCTGGGAACTGGATCAACGGTTCGTAACGTTCTTAACTTCTTATTTATACTATTTTTACCCTTGCGATATATATATATGGCGTATATAGTATATCATACGAGAGGGGAGATTTATAAGAAAGTGAGACTAGTAAATTTGGGTTGGTCAAGATTTAAAATTATTTAAAGATCACGTAATAATTTAAAAAAGTTATATGATTTTATATTTTAATTTTGACCATTTATATAAATTCAATTATCAAAATTTGTTTCTCACTCTCACAATTAACTACTTCTCTCTCTTTCTCCCTCTCTCTCTCTCTCTCTCTCTCTCTCTCTCTCTCTCTATATATCTATATATATATATATATATATATATATATATATATATATATATATAGAATTTAATTTAAATACTGTGACAGTGTAAAATAGTTTCTACTTGTCAACCAATAGAAATGATGGAAAGTGCCAACATATCAAAATAACCACCCATTATAATGAGGGACCCACCATGAATTCTCACTTTCCTCTATTTCTATTGGTTGACAGTGTAAAACTATTTTACACTGTCAGTGCATACCAATTAAACTCATATATATATATATATATATATATATATATTTGCAGCATTTTGAGTACGGTTTATTTTCAATGCGGTTTTTATGTTCTCAGCTTTTTACTATATTTGGATTTTAAATTATAGTAACGATTTCTTAGTATTATATAAGATTGAAAAAGAAAAGGAAAAAAATTCTACGTAATGGTTAGGGTTTACGGTTTCATACCGAGAACTTTGAACATCACGGAAAAGGGGATGGGCTTTGATCTTTGGTAGAATAAAATGTGAAATGCAAATCTCTTTGCTTTTCAATCCCATGTAATTTTGATTTGATAAACTAGATTAGGACTTGATGATCTGATCTCATTCCATAAAAAGTATCTAATCCAAATTTCTTTGAAAAAGAGGGTAATAATCTGAAAATGTTTACAATTTTTGTCAGAAACAGCATAAAGAGGAGGGTGATAAAGGTTAAATTCGTGCTTCAGAACTATGCACTTTCAAAATCTTGAATATGTTTGCTAGTGTGTGGAATAAGTATTTGAGTTTAATTTTTATATATCGACAGTATACAAGAATTTTACTTGCATTTTTATTGGATAATGGTATAAAAATGCTTTATGCAATTAGTGCATAGGAATTAAACTAAGTATTTCCCACATAATGGCCATTGATACAGTTAGGTGTAAAGGTATGTGCTTAGTGATGTAGAAATCAAGTAAAATAAACATGAACCCAAGCTTATGCTTTTTGCATGGCCTCCTAAATAGCTCAAAAATTATGCATGCGGAACTCTTGTATTGGGCATCAAGCTGGGATATAACCCACCTTGCATTGTGATAGTGCTGTGTAGATTTGAGTATATGCGGGGACGATCTCTTTTGTTTTACATGAAGGGTTTGTAGGAACATCCAAGACACTGGTGACACAGGAATGATATTGAAGTTTTAACACCTAGTCAGGTGTTTATATATGTATTATATATATGCCAAGAAGGACAACTAAAAGGTTATGGTGGTTATCTGTCTAACTGCAAATGTGTCACGTAAAAAAAAAAGACTTTGGTTATATTATGTTAGCTATAGATATTGCACTCACTTAGTGCGCATTTACCTTTTTCTGTCTTTTACATTTTTGTGCTAAAATGTAAAATTGACTTATCAGGAGTTACGAACCTCACATACATTACTATTCATTCAAAAGGCCAGAAAAGCACTAAAATACCCAAATCAAAATCGATGCTTAGAAGTTAGAAATGAAAGTAGCATATCGCACCTTATTCTTATCAGTTAGGTTGTACCTTCTTCTCCTTAGTCCCCTCCCCTCCACATTGCCAATGTTGCTGGGGGCCAAGGGTCACTCGAACATTAAGATACATGCATGCCAAATTTGTCTGATAAATATGATGAAGAATCATGTTACACGGCCTAAAGTGGCTGCCCGAAAATGTTTTGCCAGAAACAGTTGTTACGTGAGACAAATTTTGAGTGATTGGGCAAAAATCAGGAGTGGTTAAAAGATATGAAATGTTAATCCTATATCTTAACGCATAATTCTAGCAACCAATTTTTGGTAAATTTTCTAGCTGTGAAATATCTCCCTATGATGAAATAGTAGTGTTTCTAATATATGCATGGCTCCAATATTCTGTTAACTTGCTTCACAAATCATACTTCTAGTATTCGTTTTAAATTGTTATCTCAGCATTACCACTCGCAATTAAGAGCTGGTTTCCCGTTCTGTCATTTATCACGAATGAATTCTCTCTCTTTTTTTGGTTTAATATCTATAGAGAGAGAGAAATGGTAAGTAGATTTTTTTGGGGGGGGGGGTTTATTAGATATTTATATTTATTTTTTATTTTTAATATTAGATTATTAATTAAAAAATGCCATTTTTTTTTTTTGATTTCAGAAAATATTTTTTGAAACTAAACATTCCCTTTCTCTTCCAAATAATTATTTGTTTTGTCAGCAAGAACATAGAAACTCCTACATATTGATAACATTTTGTATCAAATTCAACACTAGAAATCAATATACTAAATTAAAAACGAATATATAATCTCAATCATTGAGATGACATTATGAGTGACACATATTACTTTACATTTTTCAATACAACCTCAAGTTAATATAAATATATATGCTCCAAAATTATCTAAAAACTTCACTCTTCATTGCTAGTGGTGCTAATTAACTTTCTTTGCCTTCTAATCCTTTCATGATGCCAAAATTGGTGTAACGGACGCTTCGCTGAATTGCAGATCCAAATGGTGAGTGCATACTTTCATTGCTTCTCATATTTTCATTTTTCAATGACCATTATCTACATACATTTATACGGTACCATCTATAATTACATTCGTGAATTAATGGCAACAATACAGGACCCATGCACTACAATGGATACTACCATCTGTTTTACCAGTACAACCCCAAAGGTTCAGTGTGGGGCAACATAGTGTGGGCTCACTCAGTCTCAAAGGACCTCATCAACTGGAAAGCACTCCCACCCGCCATCACCCCATCCACACCCTTCGACAAGTTCGGGTGCTGGTCCGGCTCAGCCACCATCGTCCCGGGCAAAGGACCCGTCATCCTCTACACCGGAATCGTCGACGAGAACAACACCCAGGTGCAATGCTACGCCGTGCCCGAAGACTTATCCGACCCGTTTCTCACAAAATGGATCAAACCCGACGAGTTCAACCCGATTGTTGTCGCCGGCCATGGCGTCAATGGCAGCGCCTTCCGTGACCCGACAACGGCGTGGTACAAGGACGGACACTGGAGGATATTGGTTGGGAGCAGAAGGAAGCATAGAGGGATTGCATACTTGTATAGGAGCAAGGATTTCAAGAAATGGATCCGGGCCAAGCACCCGATCCATACGGCGGCGAAAACGGGTATGTGGGAGTGCCCGGATTTTTACCCGGTTCCTTTGAAAGGGGTACAAGGGTTGGACGCATCTGTGGTTGGAAATCATGTTAAGCACGTGCTGAAGAATAGCCTTGACATGACTAGGTTTGAGTACTATACGTTGGGGACTTATTTTCCCAATATGGATAGGTACGTTCCAGACAACACCTCGGTGGATGGTTGGGGTGGGCTCAGGTATGATTATGGTAACTTTTATGCTTCCAAGTCGTTCTTTGACCCCAGCAAGAATCGGAGGATCTTGTGGGGTTGGGCAAACGAGTCTGATAGCAAGGAAGACGATGTTAAAAAAGGATGGGCAGGAATTCAGGTAGGTTATGCATGCCTTAAAATTGAACTGAGGCTGCTACTAGTTAGTGTAGTGTATATTTAATTTGATATTCATTCTTATTTTATAATATCATAATCATAACTAGGGTGTGCTAAATAAATTATTGTTTGCATAGAGGCATGCACATAGAAATGTCTTGATATGTGCTGTGACGGTGGGGCTAATTATTTTTGGTGCTATGTGCAGAATATATTAATCTTAGACATTCTATGCTTTTACTTTTTACTTTTTATTTTTACAAAAAAAGATTGTGTAATTTAAATGAATTTTAATATGTATGTATTTGTGTGTTAAAATCTTCAGGCAATTCCAAGAACCTTGTGGCTTGATCCAACGGCGAAACAATTGGTACAATGGCCTGTTGAAGAAGTAAATAGTCTTAGAGGGCAAGAAGTTAAGATGAGCAATCAAAAGCTTGTGAGGGGAGATTACGTTGAAGTTGAAGGAATTACTGCTGCTCAGGTCAGCTTTTTAATTAAATTAATTGAGCATTAATATAATATTGTATTGCATCTTTCAAATTGCTAATAACATTAGAATATATAACTGCAGGCAGATGTGGAAGTTACCTTCTCATTTTCAAGCTTAGACCAGGCAGAGGCATTTGATCCTAGCTGGGTGAACGCACAGGATCTCTGTGCCCAAAAGGGTTCAAACGTTCAAGGTGGGGTTGGACCATTTGGGATTCTAACTTTGGCTTCACAGAAATTGGAGGAGTTCACTCCCGTATTCTTCAGAATTTTCAAAGCTCCAAACAAGCATGTGGTACTTTTGTGCTCCGATGCGAGGAGGTTTGTGTGTTTGTCTAATTCAAATGGGTGCCAGAACTTCAATTTTTTCCCTTCTCTCATCACGTCTCCTAACTTAACTTGGTTGTTTCCCTTATTTATATCTGAACAGTTCCTCTTTGAAGAGTGACTTATACAAGCCATCGTTTGCTGGCTTTGTAGATGTGGATATGTCCACTAAGAAACTTTCTCTTAGGAGTCTGGTCTGTGAAAATCCAATCCCTACTTCATTTGGTGTTTACACATAACAATTATGTGCTCCAATAGAGACTATACTAATTGGTTAATGTTGTTTGGTTTTTCATTTGAATGGCAGATCGATCACTCCGTAGTGGAGAGTTTTGCAGCAGGAGGAAAAACAAACATCTTATCTAGGGTTTACCCAGAGCTAGCAGTGATGAGTCAAGCTCACTTGTTTGTGTTCAACAACGGTACTGAGCCAATCATCGTGGAGGACCTCAGAGCATGGAGTATGAAATCTGCTGATATAAACTGAACAGCCAGGAGAATCAACGTAGGCACTGGGCAGACAATTATTTAGCTTATCTTGTGTACTGCTTGGCGCCTGGAATTGGATATGAAATTAGAACATAGAGTTGAAATTATAATTTTACAATCCAATTTCATGGAATTGAAAAATAACTAAAATGAGCTCTTCTTAATTCATAACCCATACCATAGGAATTAATGATTCCAAGACTTATTAAATGTCTCGCTCTTGGTTAAAATCTATATGATTCTCTCCCTTTTTTTCATTTATATGTTATCTATCATATTTATTAAAATATAATATATTTATAGTAAATAATAATATAAAAAATTTCCTAAATTTTCACTTATTATTTTATATATCCCAATCTTAAAAAAATAATTTTCGCAAAAATTACTATAGCACAAAATTGTTATCATCATACATTTAAATAATAAAACTAAAATCAAACTCAGAATTACAATTCATGTTTTAATTTTTTAGCAAATCCAAACATAAAATTTAAAATTATAAGTCAATTCCAATTCCAAAAAAATTAGAATTGAAATTAAATTTTATGTTACAATTTCAATTCTACTGTAACGGACCATATAGTTTTAATTTAAAAAGAAAAAAATAGTGTACTTGGCTTTTGTTTATTGGATTTTATTAACATAGGCAAAAAGAATTGGAGTATCGTCCCTGTGCTGCCACCTTCGGTGTTCTCGGCCTTAGAATTTGGCCTTCTATACATATATTTGTATGTATAACATATCATGCATATGGACTACTTTGTCGGTTATAGACAAATAGTGTATACTTTGGTTTGTCATTTCGGTGCCACAGAATCTGAGCCCCTAGTCCATTACTGACCCAGCTCGGCACTTAACCAAACCCACACTTTAGCGGAGCAAAATTCCGTTAGTCATCTACATGTGCAGCAGAGGCTGGTTATGTTTGTTGCAATCAATCCATGAGGATATAATGATACTATTTGGATACTCAAGTCACACTATATGGACGATGGTAGCTTTGAGGATATCCTTATTCGTTTTTTGGTACATGAGGATACCCTTATTGTTTGATGAACTAATTAAATTATATTTTCTAAAATACTATTTTAAATAGCTTTTATAAAAATATGATTTTTTTTCCCCACAAAAAATCCAAATCAGATATGTTACCACTCTACTACTTTTCACATCGATTGTTATTTCAACATACTTTTTATACATCTGTCACGGATATTCGACCAGACAATTTTAAAAAGCACTCATAGCTTTTTTTTTTTAATTTTTTTTTCCTATTTCAAACTGAAATCACTGGGTGCCAGCTGAATGTCGATTTTTTTGGCATGTGCAACGTTGCTCTTTTCACATAGGTTGGGTTGGGACAGCCATTTAAAACGAAACAATAGGCCCAAAAGAGAAGCACGAGTTTTAAAAATGAAAGTCCTGCTCGGACCAAATAAATATAAAAAAATGAAAGTCCTGCCGACTAAGAAATAGAAAAGAAGCCATATCTTCTTATTATTTGAACATTACATATAAACACATCTCTTATCTCTTATATAAATATGTACAACACCTCTTTTATATTAATAGAAGCATATAAGCACAAAAAACAAAAAAAATAATAATGCAAGCATATATAGACACTTGCCCACAGTCACATTTATATATGATATCTATACAATATAATTTCAAAAAATATTTTTTTTATATAATATGTACAAAGAGAATTAGTCCATGCATTCACTTCGTGTCCCCTTCAAAAAAGAAAAAAAGAAAAACATTGTCGTGTCCTGACCAAAAGAGTATTGTGTAAACTAAGAAAGTTCTTAAATAATTTTCAGTAAAAGTAAAAATGATTATATTTGACCAAATATTATTATTTTTTAATTATTTTTTTCATTAATTAATATCACAAATAAAGTAAGAAAATGATAAATAAAAGTTAAGTATAGTAGTAAGTGATTACAATCTTACAAAGAGACTCTTATAAAAAGGACTAAAACTTAAATTTTTTAAAAAATAATTATTGAGTGAGCCTTAATTGTAACAGTATTTCAGAGTTTAGTTTCATAGCAATGTCTACAAGGATATGCTCGTCAAGGACCCCAAAAAAAACAAAAAAAGGCAACCTCATCGATGGTTAAGGAAACTTGATTCTTGACATTGAAAGATCTGGTGTTATCGAAAACGGGGCTAGACAACAAGATAAATGCTTGTGAAATTTTATCAAGTGGTCTTGACTCCCAAATAATAATAAAATAAAATAGAATTTAATTAGTATATATTGACAATATAAATATAAAAAAGTTTTATATTATCAACTAATAAAAATATTAAAAAGTAAGAAACTATAGTGGATCCTTCATTATAATGGGTAATTATTTATATGAGTTAATACTTTTTATTATTTCTATTAATTGATAATATAAAATTATTTTACACTATCAATACATTTAAATTAAATTTAATAAAATAAAACGTAAATGTTAAAATTAGATAAATGATGTATCCACTATTGGATTCTAGTAAAAGGACGCGGCGATACTCTGATGATTCCTATCACGCAGCATTTGGATATCCCAATTATATTTCCAACATATGTAAAAATGGTAGCCTACCTATCTCAATTTCCATTAATATTATAAGTTTATTATTTACTTTTCATTATATATATATATATATATATATATATATATATATCAATGTATAAAAATTATCTTTTCTAAATACTCCTTAAACCATTAAAGTCATTAAAGTTACTGTATAAAAAAATTAAAATTGAAAAACGTGACAATTATCTACTACTATATTCGTACATATAAAAACAAAGAAAAGAAAAGCTCTTATTTTTGCGAAGAAAAAAATTTACATCATAAAAATCATAATTTTATATTTTATATTTTTATAATTATCTTATCATTATATGCAAATATAATACTTATATTTTCGAAATTGTCATTTTTAAAAAATTATCAATATTAATTAATTTTTATCATATCATTATAATTCATAAAATAATGATAATTATTATTTTTATATGGACAAATGTGTTCAAAAAATATATTAAATTAATTAATAATATTCATATATAATATCCATTTAATAATAATAATATTATTATTATTAAAATAAAAATTATAATTTTAAATTATTATTATTAGTTAATTTTTAAAAGCTTAAAGATGCATATAAAAGATATTAAATAAAAATAAGATACATTAATCAATTAGATTTTTTTATTAATTTAATTGTCAATAGTTAAAAATAGAAATAGAAAATGTAACAACCTTTCATAATAAAGCTAATGACATAGATTTACACATGAAGTTTTAGGTTGAACATTAGTATATATAAATATACTGAAGTATTTAGAGCAAAAGTAAAGCTCTATTGGTTATAGGCTAAATATTTTTAAGCCAAATAGAGAAAACTACAATTTATTTAAATATAACTTCATACATTTCTAAAAGCTGGAAGAGTATGCCTTTCTTTAAGCCAAATAGAATGAGAATTAAAAATTCTCAGTAGATAATAAAAAATTCTAAAGCATTTAAATTATGATGATTCCAATCATGTCTTAGCATGGAAACTCTCACGATTATTGTATCATAATATTATAAGCAATAAATGCTAATAGAAATATGTTATATTGCATAAATTACACCGGGCTTTAATAAGATTATAATTTCTTTACTTTAACTTTCATTTTTCTTTGTTTGCTTGTCTCACATATATTTGAAGGCCTTTTCGTAGGGAATTTTCATTTTTTGGTGTTGTTCTTAATATGGTGACAACAAAGCAAGATCTTTATGCCACACTCACCACGGTAAATAACATAAAAGAATTTTACATCTATCCTTCTACCTTTTGGGTGGTTAACAGCAAATTTTAAATGTCTTCTTTTTACAATTAATTTCTTGCCATTATGCATAATTCATAATAACTGAAGAGATGCATAAACTTAAGGAATAAATACAACTCAAATAACATAAAATAAACAATAAACTTGAATAATATAAATAAATTCATCAAATAATAAATTAAATAATAGAACATAAATTTTATCAAATAGAATAAACTGAATAAAGTGTTAAAAATATAAATTAATTCATAATCTTAAAATAAATAAAGTGCACAAGAACTGAAATGATATAAGTTTGAGTAAAATAAATAATATAATATCTTAATAAACTTTCTCAAAATATTATCAAATCTAAATATTAATTTCTGAATAGACTGAATTTGAGATCACTTTTAATTAATTTTTTTAAAACTTTTTTATCATGATTCATAAGTCTATTTGTATTATCATGATGCACTTAGTGTATAAAAGTCATGTCTTTGCAATGGTCATTATAGTGATATCTATAAGTCAAAAGTCATTATATTGTTCACAAGTTAAGGTATATAATTCTAAGCAAATGTGTATATAATTTAATAGTTAAAGTCCATATATAATAAATTTTACTTATTTTAAGTATTAGATGCAATATTTTTCTCTTACCATTGACCCCCTTAAAAAAATTACCATAAAAATTGATAATTCAAAATAATATATCATCATATAAATAATATCTTAATAATAGTAATATTAATAATAATAATAATTAACATTTAATAACATAACTTGGAACGAAAAACAAATTGCAGTAATAATGAGCAATAATATAATGGAACATTAAATAAAATAATTTGAAACAATAAATAACAATAAACAATAATATCAAGAAATATTAAATAAAATAACTTAGAATAATAAATAAACTACAATATATAATAAGCAATTTTAATATAAAAGAACAATAAATAATTGTAATAATAATAAGCAATTTTCATATAAATGAACAATAAATAAAATAACTTGAAACTATAACTAAACTGCGATAATAATGTTAATGTGTCATTAAATAAAATAACTTGAAAAATAAATTACAATAATAAATAGTAATAAATATAAAAAATATTAAATAAGATAAGTTGCAATATATAAGTATAATCATAGTTTTATTTTATAAATAATTTTATTATCTACTTTAAAATTGAGTGTCTATCAAGTTTCTTGTCAATCTCTAGCTCTCTTTCTCTTTTTTTTTTTTTTTTTTCACTTCGATAACTTCTCTTTATTCTTTCACACTATTTCTCTTAGATTTCACACTCTAACATTACTTTCACTCTTCCGTTTGTTTTCTCTATGCGATGCTTCAATTCCACACCCTTCTATTTATAGAGACACATGACACACTTTAGGGGAAAGAAAGTCTTGGTTAACATTATTACCTTGACAATCTACCACCTGCCATTGCCAATTTTTTCAACAAAGACTTGGCTAACCAAGTTCTCACGTCATTGACATCAACTTCTTCTTGTTTTTTTTTTTTTTCAGTTATATTATATTATAGTTGTTATTACCATTATTACTACTACTATTATTATTTTATGTATTTCTTCTAGTAAATAATATTTAATTATTGTAAATGTTATAATTATTATTTTCCTATATATAATAATATAGTTTGAAATTATTGTCGCTAATTGTAGTCTTGTTCTGAAAAGTAATGTCTATGATTTAATTGTTTGGGTCAATTAATTGTTATCACAAAATCAATTCAAACAAATTGACTAAAATATTTCAATAAGGTAGGTTGCTTTACACAAATTATTTTGTGAAAAAAGTGATGTTATAGAAAAGATATTGTTTTCCAATATCTTAATCTAGACTTTGTATACTCTGCCACTTGTATGAACTTTGTGATCGGCATAGTTTTTTAAAAACACTCATTATTCGTTTTCAATTTTCTTCATTAAAAAAAAAACTAATTAATAATGATAATTTTTAAAAAAAT
The DNA here is from genome assembly GCA_031439595.1 of Pterocarpus santalinus. Classification (NCBI taxonomy): domain Eukaryota; kingdom Viridiplantae; phylum Streptophyta; class Magnoliopsida; order Fabales; family Fabaceae; genus Pterocarpus; species Pterocarpus santalinus. The sequence continues at coordinate 71,610,094 of CM062532.1, forward strand.
ATAACTTAGAAAAGATAATTGCAATATTTTTTATATAACAATAAGATTATAATAAAAATATAAAATATAGAATTTTTATTTTTATGATATAAAATTACTTTTACGTAAAGGTAAGAGCTTTCTTTTCTTTGTATTATATGTATGCATATAGTAATAGATAATGAATAGTCATGTTTTTCAATTTTGAAGGTTTTTTTTGTTTTTTTTTTTTGTTATACAACAACTTTAATAACTTTAATGATTTAAGGATAATTTAGAAAAGATAATTATTATATGTTGATATTAGTATTTATTAATACATATAAATCTATATTAAAAATCAAAAATAATTAATAGGCTTATAGTGTTAATGGAGATTAAGACATGTAAACTATCATTTTTACAGATGTCAAAATATAATTCGGATATCTAAACACCGATGTAGTAGGAAGTGCTCACCTAACAATTTCTCTATTTTTGTACAATTCGTCAAAATTGTATCCAATAGTATCTGTCAAGTTTTAAGCACGTTCAATCAGCCAAAATTTTGTTTCTTCCACTACTACATAAATATTTATTTTGTTCAAAGATTTTTAATTTATTTTTCACCACTTTTATTTAAACAAATAAATCTTTTGTTAGAACAAAGTATTGATTTAATTTTCAAGAATAATAGTTTTCTTCCATTTTAAGATCTATAAAACACAATTGTTTTCACAACCAGCTAATTGTGCATGCGTTATTTTTGTGTTTGAACATTTTTATGTAGTATATAGTATACTTAGTGAAAAATAGAAGTTTAACATGAGAAATTTAGTTTTTAAATTGACTGTTAAAATACATTATTTAAGAGATAGAATACATATATAAATATCAAGAAAACTTATTAAAAGTATACATAAATGAAAAACAAGAACATGTAATAAAGAAATTATAAAATATATCAAAATAAAAGAATTAAAAATCTAAAAATATCCATAAATTTAATAATTCATAGTTTATAACTAAAAGAGTGTTTGTTGATATATTTTAAATTTTTGTTTTGTTTTTGTATGTAAACGGATATAAGAGAAGTAATAAAATACAATATTTGATTATTTTTTATTATGTTTTACAAAATATTAAAATCAATATATCAAATAAAAGTAAAATGACCTTTTATAACTAATAATAAAATGAAACAATTACAAACAATAATAATAAAAAAACTACACAGCGGCTCTAAGTTGTTGGCTTGTTAATTGACAATGAATTTTAGAGGAAAGAGAAATACTTTTTGAACGTAAAGAGAGAAATAGTTTGCCCACCTACCGTGTTTTTTTTCTCGTAATTTCTTCACCATATGCTTCGTATGGGAGTTGCCCACTGCTATACCGACAAATACCAGTGCTCTTGTCATAATTGTGATGCACCATTGTACGAAAAGCAAATTTTGCTAAAATATATAATATATAGAATATATAATATACAATATATTGATCATGCTTTTGCCACCTGTTAATATATCACTGTGCACTTGCATACTTTTCTGGTGGCTGCTGGCTAGTGCGGGTAGGTGATTCTCCCCAGCAAGAGACGGACTCAAAGCATTCATGTTCACTTTCACAGCTGGTTCGGTCAAATTGGGAGCCATGGCATTCATGGTGTTCGCTGTTAAACTCTGTGAAGGAGCTTCTGACCAAAGATTGGGACAAAATTTTCCTGTCTCTAAATTTTATCTCCTTCTTTTATTATTCATAATTCATAATTTGTCATTAAAAATAAATATTTGAAAATTTTAAACTTAAAGCAATTATTAATTATGTATATATTATTTCCTAAATGATAATCGATAAATCATAAACGATGACATAAGAAAGAAAACAAAATTTAGGTACAGAAGATTTTCAGTCCTAAAGAGCGGCAATAGTCATCCGATATATGCTTTTAGGGAAGCAAATGCTTCCACGGATGCTCTTGCCAAGTAGGTCATAGTTATCCTTTCATGTCTGCACATGCTTTACCTTCATTTTCACACGTGTATATTCTTGCTAACTGTTGTGATGTTTAATATAAATAAATTAATTTAAAATAATTATCTTAATAATTTCATATAAAAACGTAATTAATTGATAAATTATTTTAACATAAATATTTTTTAATTGCAGTAGAATAATTAGTTAAACATATACAAAATTAAAAATATTAATTTAAAAAATACGATATCATGGCAATAAGAAAAATTGAATATTAAAAGACAACGGTACCTAGGCACATAAAAAAAATTAGCTAAAAAAATTCCGAAAATATAAGTTATATGCAACAAATTTGACATTATTTTTTTAAAGCCAGGATACCCAAAGTATATTATCTAATGTCATCACCAGGAAACTCGCAACTATCAATGAGTATAAGGTATAAACAATGATTCTTTTCATAGTAATTTGATAATAATGAATTATATTTCAATTAATTTTATCAACTCCTTTTTGTTCTTTTCTAGGATAGCCGGCAAAATCTTTATTTTTAAACCCAATTTTATGTTAGTCAAAACAAATTTATTCAAATAATTTATAAAATAATTAAAATTTAGAAACGAAATTAAGAGTAAAAAATAATTTCAAATACTAATTTACTTTTACACTAACAAGGTAACCAATATAAGTCCCATGATCAAACCAGCAGCAACCCGTATTAGAAAATAAAAAAAAAAAATGGTTCTTTTAACCCAATTTTTAAAGAATTTAATTTAAATGCACTGGCAGTATAAAATAATTTTATATTGTCAATTAATAGAAATAGTAAAAAGTGTCAATTTATATAAATAATTATCTATTATAATGAGGGATCTACTATAATTTCTCATTTTTTTTTTCCTATTTCTATTTATTGATAGTATATACCAATTAAATTTATTTTTAAATATAAACTACCCAAAATTTTTACTATTAACTTATTTTTAGTGACTTCTTGGCCACTCTAATTTATAATATCAGAAGTAGTACACACACACACACACACACACACACACACACAAAGATATATATCTGTAAAGATATATACATGTGTGTGTAACTCAATTTTTCTTTTATTTTTATCCTTTCTTTAAATGGTTCTTTTTATGTTTTTATTTGATATTTAAATAATAAAATCATTATAAAATTTATTATTTTTACTTATTTATTTTTCCCAAATCCAATTTTAATATACTCTAACTAATTCGATTAGCAGTGCATCAACATATTACAGGAGGAAAAATTTCTTAATACTTAATTTTACTATTCCCGAAACTTAATAATGGGACCCAGCAGGGAAAAACCAACCAACCAACCAACCAACCAATCTATACTTCAGTTTGCTTTTTTACTATTACTTTACTATAAAAGCTCATGCATCTCTATTATCTGCGCCGACTTCGTTTCTTATTTCTCAAAGGCTTGTGGAGGATAACAAATCAGAAAAAAAACAACAAACATGGCAGCAGCCACAGGCACCGGCTACGACCGTGCAAAGGAAGTGAAGGAGTTCGACGAGTCCAAGATAGGAGTGAAGGGCATCTCCGACTCCGGCATCAAAACCATTCCACCCTTCTTCGTCCACCCTCCACAAACCCTCTCCGACCTCAAATCTTCCTCATCCAAAACCGCCACAACCATCCCACTCATCGACCTCTCCAACGTATCCTCCGAAACCCACCGCCCCAACATCGTCCAACAAGTCAAACAAGCCGCCAAAACCTGGGGCTTCTTCCAGCTCATCAACCACGGCGTGCCCGTGTCGGTTCTCGACCAAACCCTCAACGCCATCGAGGCGTTCCACAACCTGCCCCACGAAACAAAGGCCAGGTACTACAAAAGAGACGAGGCACAGGGCGTGATGTTCGCCAGCAACAACGACCTGTATAGGACCAGCGCCGCCAGCTGGCACGACTCCCTCCAGGTGTGGACGGCGCCGGTGGCGAACGCGGAGGAGATTCCGGTTGTGTGCCGGAAGGAGGTGGTCGCGTGGGATTCGCATGCGAGTGGGGTTGCAGAGACGGTGCTGGAGTTGCTGTCGGAAGGGTTGGGGTTGGAGCGTGGGAAGTTCAAGGAGCTGACCTTATCTGAGACCAGGGTGGTGGTGGGGCACTGCTACCCATACTGCCCGCAGCCAGATCTGACGGTGGGTATCGTGCCGCATACGGATCCGGGCACCGTGACGGTGTTGTTGCAGGACAATGTGGGGGGACTGCAGGTGAAGCATGAGGGTGAGTGGGTGGATCTTAAACCTGTGCACGGTGGTCTCATTATCAATGTTGGGGACTTTCTTCAGGTATATATTTGCGTGTGTGCGCGCGCGCGTTATTGAAATTGTAGTTTTCTTCCTCTTTCAATGTTTAGGTTGTAGTTCATGTCCAAATATTTGGTTAGGTCTTCTATGTTTAGTAATTAATTAAACTACAAATGAACAAAAAGCTAAACGAGCAAGGTTCAAGGTGATTTAAATAGGAAGAAGGAATGGGGCGATTAATTGACCGAGTGCATATGTGAGAGGCTTGACTGTGAAAAATACTGTCAATTTCAATTACCGAAGAATTTAGTTAAATAATTTTTACAATAACAAAACATAATATGAAGAATGGATAAAACGATAAATATGATTTTAATAGCTATCAAATTTGGAATGAAAGTATGCGTGAAATATTTCAAACATAAATAATAAGCATTGTTCCCGTCATTAATTAATAAAATTCTAACCATTTTATTAATCACTAGTTATGTCAACAGATTTCCAAAAATTATTATAAAGTTGACTAAAAAATATTTCACAACTCACCTTTATACGACAATATGAATCTAACATAACACTTCTCACGAATAATTACGAGGTAATTATTTCTTTTTTACAGCTTCATTATCTTCCATATATATATATATATGTCTTCTTTGGCAGCATAAACTATTTTGATGATCTAATATTAATTTCTTTTTTGTAGGTAATATCTAATGGGGAGTACATAAGTGTACAACATAGGGTGCTGGCTAATTCACATAAGAAATCGCGAATCTCAGTTGTAATGTTCTTGAACTTGCGGAAATGGAAAGGAGATGGTTACTATGGGCCTCTTCCGGAGTTGCTGTCCCCAGAGAAACCACCAATTTATCGAGATTTCACCCAGCAGGAGTTTTTTGAGAATTTTTACAGCAAGGGAATCGATAGCAAGTCTTTCGTAGAGAAAGTTAAAATTCAAAGCTGAAACGCTTGTATGTACTTGTGTCTTGAAAATTTTTTCTTTCTCTTTTTGTTTTTGGCAATTTAAAAAAAGTTTGGGAGTAATGAGATTACTCCACTTTAAGGTCATCAACTTGAGTCTTGAATTTGTACATTTACATTATTTAGTTCTTGCACTAAAATAAATTTTCGTGCAGGAATTAGAATGCAAAATATGATGTAAAATAATGTAACTGGTGATATTTATTTTTCTAGTTTGTCCACACTTTAAATACTCGAATGAATATATATATGTTTCAAATTATATAATGTATGTTGCTGAGTATTTATGATTAGCGCACTGTTTAGATTGTAATTCTTTGTAATCTAACTATATTGAAGTGATGCAATGAAAATGTCTTGGATATTTCAAAAACTCAACTTAATGGTTATTGTTGAAAACAATAAATTACATAGCTAAGAGATTGTCAAATATAACTAGTGTAAGACAATATTCTCAGTTGTACATTTAACAACATTCTCTAACACCTTAAAAATGCCTCTTGAGGAAACCAAACTATCTGTTAACACTGTAAGTCAGTAAGAAATAAGGGAATGAAGTAAATGTGGCCTGCCAAGGATATCACCTTGGATTTCAAAGAGGCAAGCGGATCACGATTTTTTTCTCTTCGAGAGAGCTTATGCGCATGAAAAGCCTGAGATTTAGACCAACTCACTTTCGACCCAGAGACCCTACAAAGGCATTTAATTACAATATTTTTTCTTTACAAAGATTGAAAGAGCAATATATTATATGTAAATGTAATATTGGTGGATGAATTGAAGGTGCATCGACATTTGCAAATTGCAAGCTTGTCCGAGAAATATTTATTTATTTGACTTATTACATTATTATTATTGTTATTATTATTATTTTTGGTGCGAGTTATATTATTAATTCTAAAATATTTTCTAAATAGCTTGTTATTTAAAATTTGAGCTTTGCAAAATCCTTCAAAAACATTTTCTTAAAGTTACGGATTAACCTATAGACCCAAAATGTCAAAGGCTAAAAGCACTGAATGGACAGAGACAAAAAACATTCACAAAGTCTCTTAAATGTGATTCTTGACCCCTAAATGTGATTATCGACTTTAAATGAGATTTGCCAATACCTATGTCCAAGACCCACATCTGACTCAAAATGAGATCAGCTAATAAGTGGCAAAGTTCACAAAAGACCTCTAACTCAAAATGAGATCTCCCAACAAAGGAAAAAGGTTCCCATTCATGGACCTCGAATAAATCCCTTAGACGAATGATCTTAGTGTTAAAATCAATCCTTTAGATGAATGATCTAAGTGTGAAAATCAAATTTCTCAAACAAATGCTCTAAACATGAAATTTAGCCCCCTAGACGAAATGCGCTATGAGTAGGCAACAATAGCAGTGTAAATCTCTTGGGATGGGAGAGATCCTCCCAAGCATAAAGTCCCTTAAGCAAAGAGTCTTAACGTTGATAGAAAGAAACCCCCATTTTCCTTAGATAAATCATCTAAGCATAAAGTACAAAACGACTTATTAGGCAAGTCAAAAGTCATCGCTGGATAGCCCAACTTTATAAGGGCATAAGAAAATGATCCTAAAATGAAATCATGACTTATCAGAAACATTTCCCTTAGATAAATCATCTAAGCGTAGAGCACAAAAGAGCTTAAGCAAGTCCAAACTCATCGCTAGGTAGCCTAACTTTACAAGGGCATAAGGAAGCGATCCTAAAATGAAACCGCGACTCATCAAAAATATTCCCTTAGATAAAATCATCTAAGCGTAGAGCACAAAACAGCTTTAAAGTCAAAACTTATTGTGGCAAAACCCGATCCTCGCATTGGAAGCTTACTAACCCACTTAGGAAACTAAGTCACAATAAAGCAAAATTGCCTCAAGGTCAAAATCTCCTTATAAGCAAGGAAAGGTGGTTCCTCGGAATTGGAACCAACCTTAAAGTTGGAATTTGAATCATGATGAAAAAGAACTACTTAAAGGTCGGGATCTACTTAGCCACTTAGAAAATTAAACTAAGTTGGTAGTTAAAATGCAACTTCTAAAGTGAAAGCCTAAAACTAAGTTGTTAAAGCACTACGATAAAGGACAACTTCAGAAAGTCAGATCCTAGCCAAACCACATAGGCAAACATCAGCTTTGGCTCTAATGAGATCGACCTCAGCCCTAGATGTAGGTCCTCCACTCTAAGAGGGCTCATGCAAGCCCTAAATGAGGCCCTTGGTCGAAGAATGTGGCCCATTCCTAAGGAGTTGATCATTCTTTGGTCCGAGATCTAGTATAAATCCCTTAAGTATATAACTTAAGAGTGAAGGAAAATAACTAAGTCCCTTCTAGATAAGCGCACTAAAGCGTAGATAAAGAAAGTGCCAATTCTCTTAGACAAGTACTCTAAGGATAAAACTTAAATAAAAAAGGGTGACTTAAAGTCGGACCTCAACTTGACCCCTTAAAAAGATGTTCTAAGAGTGGAATATCATAGAAGGCCAAATAAAAGGCTCAAAATTGAATCTTGGCTAAAGCTTTTGACATAAGCTCCAGGTCAGAAACTTTAGATAATCCCTTGAGTAATTTACTTAGGCGTGAAGTTTAAATATCAAAACTCTTAAGTATGCGTCTTAAGTGGGGAAGCTGGGAGTCCCCTAAGCAAAAGCCTTAAGCGTCAAATAATCGGAACCCTTGGACAAACAGTCTAAGCACCAAACATTTGCATAAGGTGGATATTGATTATATATTATAGCCCATGTCGGGGCAAAATGTTCATACAACAAGCTTTAGGCAACAAATGAACTTGCTTCCTACCTATACTCGGAAAATGACCCACAAAAGTACTAAGACCTCCTAGATCATAAGGATGGAAAGATAAGCTCGTATTGGTGCTAAAGACCAAACATGGATTGAGGTTTGGAAAAATAAGCCTAGAATAAGGTCAGAATCAAGCGAAGCAACCAAGTTTGAATTCAATAAACTCGATATCAAGCCTAGATGTAAATAATAGGCATTATTAAAAGCTTAGATTAAGGCAAGGAGCCAAGATTAAGGTTAGAAATAAAGCCCTTGCCAACTTGAGCATTATCTAAGTCTAGGAAAATCTAGCACCGGGCAACCAGGGTCCGACACTCATCATCTAAAGCCCAACACCCTCCGACACTATACAAAACCTTGGCCAAGAAAGCGGTTGGTCAAAACCTAAGAATAAGACCAAGATACAAGTCTTGAGAAAATAGAAGCCTAATCAAAATTGAATAAATCCGACAAACTGAGCCAAGAAAAAATTCAAACAAGTAGGAATGATTAAAGAACAAATATCAATCCGATTTCCAAATCCATCACCAAGATAGAACTCGTAATCCGAGATCGTAACCTCAAACCAGAGTTAGGGACACTATTATAGGCTGGCCCAAAGGCCTAAGACACTAATTGTCCAAAGCTTGCCTATAAAGGCCCAAACCGAAAACCGACCTAAGAGCTGACTATGATAAACAACCAAAAAAGCGAATTTCAAGAGATCTTATATTATCCCAAAGGCAGTTAGTTATGCTTTCCTATCCCAAAAGTTTGGACTATGAGCAAAGAGCCATGACTTTTTTTAAACACTGAGAGCTTAACAACTCTTAACAAGAGACAATCTTAGCCAATGACATCATCAATGATAGGGGCTTGATCCACTCAGATTCAATGAATGGATCTCCGTAAACATGATCACTTCATACAGAAAAAGGCACTCATAAAATGTTCAACTGACACATGAGGAAAGCCCAAAGATAATGGGTCCAACTACAAAGATAATATGGGAAGAATGAGCTTGACACATTTCGAAAAAGACTTCAACGGACTCGTAAAGCTTGAGGTAAAAAATGTGAAGTTTCAACAAAAATGGCTGTTAAATGACTGAGACCAAAGTCAATAAAGGCTACAGTAGGGCAAAATGTCCTATGGAAACAAAGCTTGGATCTTCCAAACTCTCCTCAACAATCTTCCTTAAAATGTGCAAAGATCAAGTTCAAAAGAAAAAAGAATCTTTGTTCTCGACCTCATACCACTCTAAATGTAACAATTCACATCTTTTCTTCTAAAAGCAAAACGATCATGGATCTTTGAATAATTGATGATAGGGGATTTGGGATTAAACTCATCGACCCCATTCCATTCACAATAATTGCCATCACCTACATTTAACTCATGACGAGACGTGACCTATAGATCAAAGCAAAGTAATCTCCATAGGCAATATGACCCATTGTGATTCTAAAAGGATTTAGATATCAATCATGTCATGAGACATCCTAATTCCGATGTCACTAAACTAGCAAAATGATATCCACTTAAATTTTTGATAAAACTCAACTATCAATATGAATGAAACTTGGCATATGAGGTTATAACCTCATAATTGAGTTAGGAGCTCTATTACGGACTAACCTATGGGCCCAAGATGGCAAAGGCCAAAAGGACTTAATGGACCAACCCAAGCCGGGAACCGGTCCAATACCCGACTTAACTACTTCCCAAGGAGTTGTTCTAGAAGGATTCTTATCATCTTAATAGTAGTCTCTCGAACCCTTCTAACTTAGGGATAAACAGCTTCCAAATCCCTCAAAAGATAGAACCACCACCTTTAACTACTTGCTATAAATATTGAGTTAGGAGCTCAAGTATGACATATAATTCTTTACTCTCTAATACCTCTTGACCTTTGCTGATATAAGTATCGGATTCCTTGCAAGTACACCCCACCAACTTGGAGTGAGGATCAATGGCATTGTGTTTCCTAACCTACACAGGAGACCAAGTAACCCCTATTCCGATTTCTTAGTTCTGATCACTTAATAATCCATCAAATTCTTAATAAAAAAATATCAAATGAAAAAATTTATACATTTAATGTTTTAAAAACATAAAGAAATTCAATACTTTTTTATTTGATAATTAAAAGAATTATTTAGAGGATTGGTTAAAAAAGTTTATGATTATTCTTTACGATTTATTTGGAGTATGTTGACTGCAAAAGTTGAAAGATGATGTAATAACTATCATTTTTTAATATACAAATTTAGTAAATTTATTTATTTATTTTTTCAAGAGAAAAGTCCCTCTACACTTTTGCCTTAACCTGATTAGATGAGTGAAATTGGTTTAAGCACTATCAATTGTCAGGGGCAGAATTAAGTGGGGGAATTTGGCGTTTCCTCAACTGAGCAAATTAACTTTTCTCGCAAGTCGCAGCTTAACCACTCTATTGTACACCAAAAAAGAAAAAAACCACTATGTCGATTTTTAAAGTTAATTATAGTGTCAAATGACATCATTCTCTTACGTCTAAAATTGTCTATCGACCAACCAAATAATTTACGTAGCATAAGAAGGAAGTAAATGTGGCCTGAGCTAAAAAATTGCATATGAAGTATGCAAATGTTGGATGAACCAAAGTTACGGCCTGCTAGGGATAGCACCTTGTATTTCCAAGGGGCGAGACGATTTCTTTTTTTTTTTTCTCCTTCAAGAAAGTTAAATTCTCGTGCTTGGGCTTTGGCCCCTATTCAACCAAAAAAAACAAAAAGAGTTAAATTCTTTGCATAAAAAGCTTGAGATTTAGACTAACTAAACCAAAAGACGCGCAAGTGAGGCTCAGCACAGATGGCAAATATGTCAGCCTCTGTTAAATGCACCCGGGGCTCTAAGGTTGCATGTTCGACCATGGATTCTAAGACCCCAATGTCACCAACTAAAAAAAAAAAAAAAAAAAACTGGACCAAAAAAAAAAAACAAAAACCAAAAGACGCTACAGAGTCATTAATTTCACTATTTTGACTTTACGAAGAGTGAGCAAAGTAAAATGGCAGAACGCACCGCAGGAGAAGCAGCAATATCCGTGAACCATAGGAGAGCACGATAGGCCATTTCTTGTTATTGGTTATATAGCACAGAAGGCCTAAACGTTTGGTCTTTGCCTTTTTTTTTTTTTCCTCCCCAACGTATTTTATTGATTAATTGATGGCAATAATTTATGACAACAATGCAATAAAATTTGGGCGCATCCTGCTATGCACGGGATGAATTGGCAAGTGGTGCGCCATTTTTTAACCACATTCAACAAATGTGGGTAAACGCATTTACAAATATGGCTAAACACATTTTTTGGGGGGAGGGGGACCACTGAACCACACACCCAACTTCATTGCAGTACTACTACCTTACCATCATCTCGCCCTAAGATTCTCACCGGAAATGGACTTCCTCCACTTCGGCCGCATCGCCTCCGAGAACTGTGACTCCAGATGTGAGAACCCCTCCTTCTCTGGCCTCCGCCCCGTGGTGGTTTCCACCGCTAGTGAGTGCCACAACTGCGTGCAGCGCTGCCCTGACCTCTCCTACAGCAGGAAGCTCCTTATGCAGAGCAATTTGGACGTGGCGATTGCGAAACTCAACGGCCACATCAGCAACCTCTTGGAGAGCTGTAAGAAGGGAATTTTAGCAAATAGGTATGCGCTCGTTGTTTCAAAATCGAGTCTTGGCACTTCCAGAGAGGACGCGAGGTTCTACGGGTGAGGGATTTGTTGACGAGGATTAAATTTTGTGAGGGAAAGTGCACAAAAATCATAACTTGGTGATGTTGTGCTGTCTTTGGTGGGGCTGCATGATGGCAATGGGGAGGGATGCTTAAGTTCCGCTCATGAGTGGGAAGGGGTGCTCGGTAGAATCTCTAGTTTATAGTGAAGGGTTGCACCAATTTTCTTTTTTTAAATAATGCATCGCACATCATAGTTAATGTGGTGCCAGCAGAACTTGCCCAAGACGCCACATATTACAGAGGTCCATTTCACTATTTTCACTATTTTCACTTTACAAGGAGTGAGAAAAAGTAAAATGGCAGGACGCACTGGAGGAGAAGCAGCAACGTCGTCTGGAAACCATAGGAGAGCACAATTGGCCATTTCTTGTCATTGGTCAGATTCAGATAGCACAAAAGGCCTAAAAGTTTGGTCTTTGCTTTTTCCACCCCTCCAACATATTTTATTAATTAATAATTGAAGTCAATAATCAATTATAATAGAAAATTTGGTGCAACAAAATTTAATAAAACATAAGTTTAAGATTATAACTAATAAACGGTATACAACATTAAAACAATAAACATAAGAATAAAGACAATTTTGTATTATGCTATAGATATACATGATAATAAAAGTGAACTCGTCAAATCTTTCGTCTTGATTTTAAAACAACTTTCAAATTAACTATATAGAAAAAGGAAACAATGCTTTGAACAAGATTTAAGCTACTTATTAAAATATGCCAATAACATAATTTAAGGAACTACAGTGCTAAACAGCCCGTGCTACGTAGTTATTGACGGTTTCGTGAAATTGCAGGGATCGTGTTTGATCCCTATATCAAAGGTCAATGCACCCTCTCTTCCCTTCCCTAATAAAAAAGCATAGCATGAACATGACGTTGAAGAACAAAAATAATAACAATTGACAATTTTTATCATTTAAAATACGAAGAGGTGGGGGACAAAACACATGATTGACATCCAAAGCTTACTTAAATCAAGTGTTTTGGTATTTTTTTATTTAAATAAGATTTTGAACTTGAATCTTATAAATATATATATATATATATATATATATATAGAGAGAGAGAGAGAGAGAGAGAGAGAGAGAGAGAGAGTTTTACTCATAATAAATCAACTTAATTCAAATCAAATTAATTAAAATTCAGTAAATTTTAAATGTTAGTGGTTTAAATAAAAAATGAACAAATAAAATGAATGACTAATATATCGGGTTGGTGTGGTATCTTAGTCCTTACATATTAGGTTTTTGTTTTTTTTAATATGCCTTACATATTAGTTTATATTCATCTAACTTCAGGCTCTAATATTCAATTACACGTATATAAAAACTAACTATTAGTTTTGATATATAAATATTATCCATGAATTTTTTTTTTCTATTTTCACCTTTATATCAAACTCACCCTTAATATAATTTTTTTACGGGTAGTGAGGTGCATGGAGAAAGAATTTAATTTTAAATCACAGTTATTGTAAAAAAATTATATGGGATGTTAACTTTATTAAATGATATACCAATATATTATTTGATAATAATATAATTTTTTTACACTAATAATGCACTAAAATTATTTTTTAAAAATAAATTAATAGAATACACAAGCTTTTATATTAGCATAATTGAGTTACAAGATGATTAAAACTAAATACTAACGAAAAAAAACTTTTCTAAAGCAAGTTTTTCGTTAAAATAAGAAATTAAGAGTGTATCTATCACTAAAGTATGTAGTAAGTTATGTTAATGATATACTTTATTGATCAAAAGATAAAATTTAATTTTGATATATTATTAATATAAAAAAAATTTATACAATCCTATTATAATTTCCTACATAATTAAAAATATTTGACTCTTGCAATAATTATATTAAAAGTCACAATATAAATTGAGATAATTAATAGATAGTATAAAATATTTTATTCTAACAATAAATATATCAAAATTAATCTTCTAAAATTAAATATACCCTGTGAGTTGAGTTTAGAGAAGTTTAACCAATGCAACTTAGAATATTATATTCTCCATTAATGTGAACTTCAGGAAATATTATACTTCACAAAATGCATCTTCTATATAATGTCAACGCTTGTAGCGAGGGAGGAAAGTAAGAAAATTAGCTCCATAGTACCAGGTAGCGAAAGACAGAACATGGCAGATTCACCTATGTCCGCTTCTTCGAGCGAGCGACTGAAATTAGTGAGGGAATTTGACGAATCCAAAACAGGAGTGAAGGGTCTCGTCGACTCAGGCATCACATCCATCCCTCAGTTTTTCGTCCACCCTCCCGAATCCCTCTGTGATCTTAAATCCACTTCAACATCCGGAACCGTACCCTTAATCGACCTTGCTGGCTTCAATTCTCCAATCCATCGGTCAAAAATCAAAAACCAGATCAAAGAAGCCGCTACAACATGGGGTTTATTTCAGGTGATCAACCATGGGGTGTCCAGAGAAGCACTCGACGAGACCATTGCTGCTGTGAAGGCTTTCCACGAGCAACCAAACGAGCTAAAGGCCAAGTACTACAAGCGAGAGGATGAACAAACACGAGGGGTTGTCTTTTGCAGCAACGATGCCTTGTATCAAGCACCGGCAACATGGCACGACACGCTGCAAATATGGCACTGGCCACAGCGAGCAAAGGAAGAGGACATACCGGAGACATGCCGGAAAGAGTTAGTTGCATGGGAGTCTTATGCTGCTGAGTTGGCAGATGTTTTGCTGGGGTTACTGTCCGAAGGTTTGGGGTTAGAGGCCACCAAGTTCAAGGATTTGACCGTTTTGGAGTCAAGGTTGCTATTGGCTCACTACTATCCATCCTGTCCTCAACCGGACTTGACGCTAGGACTGAACGGTCATAATGATCTCGGAACTATCACGGTTTTACTGAAAAATCACGTCCCAGGGCTACAGGTAAGGCATGGTGGTGAATGGGTGGACGTGAAGCATGTGCACGGCGCTCTAGTTATTAACGTTGGAGAATTCACTCGGGTATTGATTGTTTTTGCATTTTATCTGTTACTTAATTTAATTCTAAGGTTCTCACTTAGCCGCCTGATACTACATTTTTCAGATAATTTCTAATGGAGAGTTCAAAAGCCCGAAGCATCGTGTTTTGGCAAACTCTTTCGAAGAACCACGAGTATCTATCGGAGCATTTTTCGGCGTGGGAGGAAATTGGAAGGATCCTAAAATGTATGGACCTCTGCCAGAATTGCTGTCTCCACAAAAACCACCTCTCTACCGAGAATTCACACTACACGAATTCTTTGCTATGTACCAAAGCACCAGGGGATCAGCGGACAAGAAAGATTTCTCCGACCAATTTAAAATATGACAAAAGACATACAGCTTTGAGATTCTTTCCCTGGTGGCTGTAGCACTCTTCACAAACTTGCACATCCAATAACGCCCCCTCCCTTTTCATCGTAGTTTTATGTCAATTGATATCCCCACAACATGCCATGATGATGTATCCCTTTCGCGTTACTATATCGCTTAATATGTTTGTGCAATACAAAAACGCGCCTATCCATAATATATGTTCCTTTTTTTTTTTTTTCGTTACCGGAAAATGTTACTACGGGTAATAGGGGAGACATGCTAAAACGGAAACTTGAATGAGATCACAATGTCATCATAACAATATAATTGATAGTTACCAACAAAATAAACTCCAAAACCATTTAACACTAGTTAAAACCAGAGATATAATCAGCAGTAATGATGTAATTCAAAAACCGGTCCCGAGTCCAACATCAAGAAGAGACAAACAATTTCAGGAAGAATTTACTTGATCTTCTTCTTTGGCCTCAACTGCAAGAGGTAAACAATGTCTCAGTGCAGCTCAGATTTCAACAATTAGGCGTCGCAGTAAGCATAAAGGACAACGTTCCATGAAACAATTACAGACAGCAAATAACAAATGGCATAGTCATAGACACTGACCTGATTACTATGACCACACTTCTTTTTCCGGCAGTTTACAGCCCTAGGGTGTAGACGGGCATAGCACCTAACAAACCAGACATATGACACTTTGGTCAATAGATAGCCATGTTGGAACATGCCAATTAAGAATTTGCAAGCCAAAACTAACAATATGGAAATACAAAGTACTCTCCAGTTCTCATCAACTTCAAGTATTGGACACCCATTGATAAAACGACGCATGACAATTAATATAGGGACTAGGATGCCCTCTTCTGCCCCTAGGTTGCAAAACAGAGCTCAGCTAATAGCAAACATGCATTGAAATATTGATTATTAATGAGGCTACAGAGACATACCTATTTATTGAGCGTACAATTACACAAACACAAATCTAATGCGGTTTCTAATCTTTATGCTAGCAATATAAAGCATCACAGTCATAGTGTGCCAACCGTGAAAATCAACTGGTTACTAAATAAGCCCAGCTGACAAAGTAAGAGATGGGCATCGATCTAGGGAACAAGCATAACCCCTTTAGCACAAGAATATCTAAAGGGGCTAAGTTATTGTCCCATGATAGGACAAAATCAACAAAAACAAAATGGCTATAGATAAGGTTAGGGAGGTTGAAGAGAAGGGATAATTACTTGCGGCAGATCATCTTGTCCTGGTTGTATTTGCGAGCCAAAGCCATCAAGGAAGGTTCAATGATGCCACCACGAAGCCTGAGGACAAGGTGAAGGGTCGACTCCTTCTGGATGTTGTAGTCCGCCAAGGTGCGCCCATCTTCCAACTGCTTCCCCGCGAATATCAATCGCTGCTGATCCGGTGGAATGCCTGCTCAGTTCAGATCAAATTAACTATACAAGTTGTTCGCTTCTTTTTCAGATTTTGAGGAAGGAATGTAAATATGAGATTGAGGTTAATGGGATAGAGTAGAGCACCTTCCTTGTCTTGAATCTTAGCTTTGACATTGTCGATGGTGTCGCTGCTCTCGACCTCGAGAGTGATTGTCTTCCCCGTTAGGGTTTTCACGAATATCTGCATCGCTCCTGCTTCTTCCCTTCTACTCTCTGCGCCGCGAACCTGAACAAATGCCAATGGTTTTATACTTCCATTTCTAGGGTTTCATATTTACTCTTGTGCTTGTGCGCTGGAGAACGACATTGGATTCGGATCCAAAACTCGATTCGGACTGATTTCTTGTCCTTATTGGGCCTAAATTGGGCTCCATTTTGTATCGGCCTGTTTTGAACTTAAGTGTTATGTTGTTTTCTTGGCATTTCCAGGACCCAAAAAGAAAAAAAAAAAAAAAAGAGAATGAGTGTTTATTTTACCATGGTGATTGGTGAGAGCTGATATTTAATACTTGGAATTTCATTAGAAAAAGAAAAGCATTTCAAAAATAATTTTCAAACACCATTTTTTTATATCATTGCATATACTAATTCTTGTTCAGGAAAAAAAGGGAAAACTAATGTGTAATAGAAATATGTTTCTCGGGTTTTATTATCAGAAAAAGAAAAAAATGTTAAAATAATATAAAAATAATGTGTGAATATCATTGCCTTAGTTCATAACATTTTTACGTTCAGCTTTACATAACATAACTATATACACTTGATAAAAAAAAAAAAAAAAAACTATATACACTTAGTTTTGGGAATAATTTTTCTACCCAAAGAATTGGAAATAATTTTCGTGGTTTTTTCTCCTAAAAACTTAGCACTGCTACGAGGAATTTACTTGTTCTTACGTGATAAAAATTTCACAGCAGTTTTAACTTTTAACACGCACATACATAAATGTATGCCTTGTTAGTGGCCATGACAATATGAAATCTCGGCAGTGTTCGGATATGAGGTGATAGATGACGAGTATGCTATCAAAAACAGCATATAGGAAGCTGTGAAGAGAATCCTCGAGCACATATACTTCCAGTAATACACCCCTAAAATGATTTGCTATATAATGACCTTAAGATTCCTTTGCAATTTTTTTGGGTTTTGGTGACTGAACGGGGTCAGAGACGCAAAACAAACCAACTACCCACTTTCCCTCATGAAGAGGGTGAGATTACAATCTGAAAAGAAAGCAAGGGAAACATACGATAGAAGCCTATCAAAATCGTGAACACCGCAAGCATAAACAATGAGCTTAAGATTCATAACTATCCAATGGATGAATGATCATTTAGTTAAGTAAGAATTTATTAATAAATAATAAGACAACAACAATAACAAGCTGCAAACGCTTGAGCATTTGTTAGACAAGGCTCGAGTGCATAAGCGCTTTAGGATCCTAGCCATTAGATGAATGGACCGCCACTTAGGCAAGGGTGGATTTATTAATAAATGATTTTTTAAAAAATAACAAGCTGCAAATGCTCAGGTGCTTATGCCTTGAGCTTACAACAGCACACCCCAATGGAATATAATTAGTATGTTAGTACTGACCAACCTCTTCTGCTCACCGTAAAGAAATTTCACCCTGGACATAAATTTTCAACTATAAAATATCCCTTTAGTCCAACTAGAACAGGAACTAAAGGGATGCTATCTTGGGGGCTAGAATCTCTAGAAGTCCCTTTGGGTTGTCCACATGAACCCAATGCCCAGAATTTGGAAGAAGACAGAAGGAAACTTTTCCAAGAGAATCGGTTGCTTCTCTATTGGCTAGTTTTTGGATCCGCTCAATAGCATCTTGGTCCCATCTGTCACTTTTCTCAGCGCGAACGATTAATATTTCCATACCTTTGGGAGGGTTCTCCAATAGATTCCAATAGGACTTTTCCCTACAGAATTGTAATATTCGGGATTGTTACTTCCGTGTGATGAAGGAATATCACAGAAAAAACTTCAGAAGAAAAAGAGAACAAATATGGACTTAATTTTCCAACATTCATTTTTATTCCAAAAGTAGTTAATCTGATTCAATTACCAGTAAGAATTGAACATCTCCTTAGCATTTTCAAGATCAAATACCCATGTCTCATGACCATCAACTTTCTTCAGGCTTGTGCCTATCCAGTCTGACAATGCCTTAGAGTAACCAAGTCCCATCAGATGACTTACTAGCCACCTGAAAAGAGATGCAAATGACATTTAAGTCTAACTAGAATATAAATGGGGGCCAAGAAAGATTCATATACTGTGAATTTGTGATACAGTGTTAATTAGGATAGGGCACAGTCACAAGGTAAATACAGTGCACTGTCAACGAGTCATCAATATTTTAGACATCATTTGCTGACATTAGACACCAATCAGATCACAGCATCATCAAAAGAAAATGAAGAAGGAATCTATAGTGTCGTCTTCTTTTCATGATATAAAAACATTCAAACTTTTTTACTCAAAACAACTAGCAATCATTTGTAGACTTCCTCTGTACACCAGGCACAATGTTGAGACTTTGATATGAGTTTCAATTGATTTAAGACTGATAAGCAGATCGTATATAGGAAAGCAAATGATTTCTTGCAAGGCACAAAAATAGCTTCATATATTATTGTTTACCATGTACTAATGCTAATGGACAAAGCAACATATACCAGCACATAAACCCACAGCTCCGCCTTATGCCCCAACTATAAACAACCACTGGCCTATTGACAAACGTACTACAAAAAATTTAAAGAGAACAAGTTCAGGGAAAGAGAGTCTCACTTCCGAGATGGGATTTGTGATGGTAAACTCTGCAAGGTCGCTAATACATCCCGGACTTCTTCATTACTGTTTAGAGGGTTCACTTCTCCAGGGACAGAGTCCAATACCCAGAGCTGTTCTTCAGCAGGAATAAAAGGAGAAAATTCTTATAAACAATGAATTGAAACTGTAGTATCCAGCAGTAAAATTCTAAGCACTAAAATAAGTAAATGCAGTTCACTTTGGTTAGTTTTTGTAAGGAACACACAAAGGACATTAGGCCTATACTACAAATGCTTCAATTTAAAGTCTATAATAAATGATACTTGAGAATCAAAATACTATATAGCACAGGAAACATGGTAAAAGGAAGGATAATTGAAAGTCTTGTCGGTTTAAAAGATTAATGATATATTTACTACTTCGCAAGTCCATGCAGAACGAGTTTCTTATGGTTTCTTTTACTTTGGTCAAATGTTAATCCATTCAAGAGGATACAAGTTTCATACGCTGATCCAAAGTAGGCTAGGGTATCTCATTCTCATAATGTGCATAGCCATAGCCATCATCTCATATACGTAAAGAGACAAGTGCTAGATGGCTGTGTCTTACGACCAGCACTTCACAAGGCCGCTGTATGCATCATTTAAACTACAATTTTATCCAGCAAGATATTTTAATGCACTACAAGGCATGCACATTTTACAAGCTCATGACTCATATGAAGGAATACTCTTATACCTATTTTACAACATATATTTATATTTTTACAGACAATATTAATTCACACCGTCATAAAACTTGAAAATCCTACTGTACCATTCAAAATCTTCTTACAAATAAATGTTTTTGATTAATTCAATTGGTGGATTTATTTATTTATCGTTTGTTTGTTAAAATAAACTGTTGGATTCATAACTAACTATCACCACTATAACAGAGAACAAGAGAAATTTGTGAATTGTGATTGTGAAGAAGAGAAACCTGTTTAGGGCAGTGAGCAGAATCTCCATAGTCACCACGGCTGCAACTCTGAGCATACTGCAAAGCGACCTTTCCACCCATGGAGTGGCCAATAACAACCTCAGGCCAAGGCCACCCTTCAGCCTTCACCAAATCGGCCAAATCTTTGGCTGCATTATCCATATTATGAGGTGGATTCAGTTTCCTCTCCGCCGATTTTCCGTGATTCCTCATATCCAACATCACCGTCCTCCAATCTACACAAGGGGAAAATAATAATAAAAAAAAAAAGATGGTTCAATTCAGAACTTGCCAATCGAAAAAAAGGAACGAGAGAAGCAAGAGAGGGAGATGGAGATACTGGAAGAGGGAGAGGAATTGGAGAGAGAGGCGAGGAGGTTGCGAGAGAAAGATCTCCAATTCCTGGCGGATCCCAAGAAGCCATGGATGAAGACGGCGGTTGAAGTGTAAGGTTTGTCGGGATGAGCTCGCAGTTCTTCGTAGGCTATGGTTTCCAGCGACCTGGTGGTGGTTGCGATGCCGAGTTGACGAGGGAGAGTGGGTGAGTTGTGGAAGCGAGTCAGGAGACGGAAGCTGTTTTTGTTCGTGTTTCTGAGAGCTGCCGCCATTTTCTGGTTTGACTGGGTTTTCTAGGTAGGATGCGGTTAACAAATACCTTGGCCCAACGGAACGAGTGAATGGAACGCGTGGTCTTGTAATTGGGGAGGCATAAGTAAAGTAATGGAGGATATTTGTAGAAACTACAAAAACATTAATTTTCCAAATCCATAATATATTACATTCCCATTAAGAAAATTTATCATTCCTGTACCCAATAATTTAGCACATTAATATATTATATTTCCAATAAGAGAATTTAGCATTGCTGCACCCAATAATTTAGCACATGAAACGAGATTTTGTAATTAATTTAATATAATAATTGAGAAAAAGAAAAGATTAATTGACAGCTGTGGGATTTGAACCCACGCCCTTTCGGACCAGAGCCTAAATCTGGCGCCTTAGACCACTCGGCCAAACTGTCTATCACTGATCCGCAGAGCACAGTATATGACTTATGGGAAACTTGATAGGTTACGACATTATATATACCCAAAGGAGTGGGGAGTGATTCCTTGCAAACGCATCGATCTTGCCCTCTCCATTAGGGGTGTTCAAAACCGATCCAAACCGAACTAAAATCGAAAACCGATCCAAAAAAACCGAAAATCGATTAAAACCAAAATAAATTGGTTTTAATTGGTTCTTGTTTTATAAAAATCGATCGGATCGGTTCGGTTTTCGGTTTTAATTTCTAAAACCGAACCAAACCGATAATATATTATACATTAATAATTATATATGCATATGAGATATATTACATATTATATATTATTTATCTATATCTATATTTTTACAAAGATACATATAAATATATTTTATAATATTATAATACTAGAATTATTCAAATATTCTTATTATATCTTAACTCAATATTTTAAATTTGTAATTATTGATTAATTCTTTTAGTTTACTCAAAATAAAATTTATTTTTTACACTTTATAAAATTTTTTATTAAAAAACCGAAAACCGAACCGATCCAAACCGATTTAAATTGATTTGGTTTGGTTCGGTTTCTCAATTGTAATTAAACCGAACCAAACCGAACCGAAATAAAATTTATTGTTTGGATCGGTTGATTTTTCCTCCAAAACCGAACCAAACCGAACCGCGAACACCCCTACTCTCCATATATTGATGCATGTATAGCTGAATGGTTGGTGGGCCCATGATCATATCTGATAGTTTGAAGAAAGAAAAACTGATTCTAATTTTAATTATTACACAGAAAATTCCATTTAGCTATCATAATTATAGCAAGAATAAAATCTTATTTTGATTCTTGAAAAATATATTAGTCATGTTATTAAGCTCCTTACAGATTGATCTTATCAATTTAATCTTAATACTACTATCATGTAAAGCCTCCACAACATTCACCTTTACTAGTTAAGTTAAGGATTGATCTCGTCTTATCAATTTAATTTTAAAACTACTATCATGTTAAGCCTACGCAACATTCACCTCACTATTTATATTTAGAACTATGGAAAAAATAAAATAGGAAGAAATATGTAAAATGGAAAATGTATATTTAAACGAAGTAGTGTCATTGTGAAGTTGTGAAAATGATATCTTGAAGATGAATAAGATCCTGATTGTTTTTGGTAGAAAAGAGAAATATGTTTTTTTTTCACATGGATCAAAAAGCTTTTTACTTTATTCAAAAATTGTACTAAAACTTAATCATAAAAAATAGTACAAATAATTGAAGATACAATCACATCTTTTACAATATGAAAATCCGAAATAGCAGAGATAACTCTTGCAATCTGAAGTTTTACGAAATAAGAGCTGTGTCCACCATACCCCACGTCCCTGTAACCACCTGTAAATACTTCTCTCTGTAGTGTTATTCATCGAAGGATTTATGTGATTCACTATGAGGAGGAGAATACCTCTAGTTTGGGAAGCAAACTTCGCTAAGTATCAGCAATACCATTTGCTAGGTGCGTCTAACCTTTGGCAAATTCATGGAAAGCAATCCCCATATCTAATGTTTTCTCTTCAACAAACAATTTCTTCATTCATTAATTTCACAATCGTTTCAAATGTCTTTGTGGCTTGGTCGCTTGCTGCCTTCAACTTCGTGACAAAATTATTTCAATCCAGTTAAACAACATGTCACGTATAATTTCTTATTCAAAAAACTTGCCTCATCATAGTCATGCTCAACTTCACCCACTTTATCAGATCAAATCAGCTTGAGTTTGTTATTGCATTTCAAACAGATATCGGTAATATATAGGCTTATTTGCATTCAAATACACGGATAAAAGTTTTGGTTGGGATGAAGGGAACTTATGAAACACAATTATGAATACTAGCATAGCTAGTAATGTTATGTAAAAAATATATCCTATTCAGCCATACAAACAAAATTAGGTGAATGAAAAAATTGAGAAGTAGTGAATACAGATTAATCTCTTCAGCTTCACTTTCAGACAGTTCACGATGTCTTTTGAAGGCATTGGAACTCTCCACCATAGTTGCCTGTTTCAACATGTAAAATAAGAGATCAGCTAAGAACACAAGGAACAACAATCCATTTTTCCCCTTTGTCAGGGTAATGGTGGAGAAGCAAAAGTGTAAGGATGCAAATATGAAAAATGTTAATATAAACTCGAGTTTATGATAAACCATACACATGGTAATATATCAACCAATGAACTCGAGTTTGTAATATCATACTCCCAAACTTGGATGGAAAGCAGAGGGAAAAGTGGACTAAGTGGTTTCTTTCCAACAATATACCTGCGCAAAGCTAATTAAGCTTGTAATCAATTACAATTGATATAGATGGGCATGGTTGACAAACTGAACCAAATTGAATTTCTAAGATAAAGAACTAGACCATACTATTTTACAAGCACCTAAAATTGGTCTAAAACCAGTTTAAAACCAACAAACCGGTTTGATAAATGAGTATAGTGCATTATGCTTTGCTGACTCTAGCATCTTATCCTTCGTTGGAGTTGAGGTCATTCTTCAACAGTGAGAATCATCTCCAACATTGTCCATGAGCTCATCTAATATGGTGTTTTCTAGATCCATGAATTTTGATGTTGTCGCGTGCACTGATGTGGTTGCAAGCCGTCATTGACAGTGACCGCAAGGGAGTGTTGATGGCGGCGAGCTTGGTGTGTGGTTCTACTAGTGGATTCGAGTTTGCTTGATTTGTTCAAGTATTGAATGGGGCTTGGTGTGCCAATTTCAATCCCATGAAAATGGCCAAGAAAGTGTAGAGAGAGTAAAGAGAGAGAGAAGAAAAAAGGGAAAGAAACAGTGGATTGGAGGCAGAGATAAAACACGAGGGAGAGCGAGAGAGGGCAAACGAGAATAATGAGTGTAAGATAAGGGTAAAATTATTATTTTACATCATTATCTTTTTATTTTCTTTCATTTTTTTACATAAACAAACAAAAAAAAATTCTTCTTCTTTTTTTTTTCCTATTATTTTCCTTTCATCTAAATATACTTATAAAAATAAAAAAATTCACTCAATTTTCTTTCTCTCAACTTCTTTCCTCTCTTTTTCTTTTCTTTACCAAACACACACTTATAGTGTGTTTGGTTGGAGGGAATTGGGATGAAAGGAAAGGGAGGGGAAGGAAATAAGGTCGAAAAAGAATAATTTTTGTTATTTGATTGAGATAAAAATGTGAGAGGAAAAAGTTAAATAATGTATTTTTGCCTGTGGAGTCCACGTAAATAGTAAACTTTTTTTTCTCCCCTGAAGTGAACGAAAAAACGGAGGGGAAGGGATGCATTTTTTACTTTTTCATTTTTGCCCTTTTATGGTGCATGTGTGAGAGAGACGTGAGATGAGTGATTTTTATACGGAGAGAACTAGAGTGTACAATACCATTGAAGGTGTTGTGTGGTCCTTCCTATCTTTTCTTTTTTTAATAAATTAACACTTCTAAAAATTTTACTTAAATAATTTTAATTTCTCTATCACAATATTATTAAAAATAAATACAAAATATATCCAAAGTACAAACTATATAAAATTTTAAAATTTTTCAATTATCAATATTTTATTTTAAATAGGGTATTAAATAATAACTGAATAGTATTTTTTATTATTTAATTAATCAAATATATTTTTAAGTAATATTTTTGAAATATTAGATTAACTAAAAATATTAATTTCATTTTGTATAATTTTGAACAATTTATTTTTATTAATATTACTTTGATTTAATAGGTTGATATTATTTTAGATTGTTAAATTAAAAATAGTGAAATTTTTTATTATATATTAATTAATATAGTTAAAATATCTTTTCTAATAATATAAGGGTAAAATTATCATTTGATAGTATTAACTTTTATTTTCCTTTCACTTTGTTACACAAACAAATAACAAAAATTATTTTCTTTCTCTCTTATTTTTCTTTCATTCAAACATATCTATAAAAAATAAAAATCTATTCTATTTTTTTCTATTCAATTTCTTTTTATTCAACTTCCTTCTTTCTAATTTGTTTTCTCCGTCCAAACGCACCCTTACTGTTTTTTTATCCTCTTTTCTTTCATATTCTTTATTCTCATTTTCTCGCTATCTTGGAAGGGAGCACAAGTGTCAAATAATTCTTAATTCTTAATCCGAAAACACCTTAGAAAATCGCAATTATAAATAGCCGTATCTAGAAAATAGGCCCAATGGTTCGGCCCCGTCGCAAATGAAGGACCCACAAGGGATGGTCCTCCACTCTTCCTTCGCCTTTGTGTTCTTTCTTTTCCGTCCTTAAACCAACCTGCGACCCTCCGCCACATCACTCTTGATTATTCACTCCCTTGCTTCTTCACTCGCACTCTCTTTCTCTTTCCCCTTTCCCACTCACTCACTAACCACACAAATGGACCCTACAACAAGATCCCTTCACCGCCGATCATCTTCCTCCTCCGACCGCCTACTCCGCCCCCTCACCTCCCCGACCGCCACCACCACCGCCGCCGACGACCTAAACGAAGCCGAGCTTTTTTGGCCCACCGAAACCTCCGAAACCGAGAATCAACGCTCCCTCCCCCAGCCGGCGGACAATCACCGCCGCTGGAACTTCGATCGGCCGCAAAACTCCGGCATCCTTGTCGTACTAACGGAACCCGATCAGGCTCCGGTGTTTGGCCGGAATCCCTCCGTCTCGTCCTCCTCGAGGACGATTCCGTCGTTACCGAGGCCTCCGGCTCAGTGTTCGGAGCACCTGGCGCAATCTGCACCTTGTAGAAACTTCCAGCAGTCGTCGGCTCCCGTGAAAATCCCGATTATGATGTCGAAGAGCGTCCCGAGGCAGAGGAACAGAGACGAGCTTGCTCTCGTAGACGACGACGATGACGACGAGATGCTTCCGCCGCACGAGATCGTGGCGAGAGGTTCCGGAGTTACGCCGAATATAACATTCTCGGTGTTGGAAGGCGTGGGGCGAACGCTCAAAGGGAGGGATCTCCGTCGGGTGAGGAACGCTATTTGGCGCAAAACAGGTTTTCTCGATTGATTGCTTTTCTTCCTATGGTTTTCTATATATATGAAAAAATATGAGGTGGGGAAGCTCAGTTTTCATAGCTTTTCTTCACCGACTATGAAATGATAGCTTGAGTGAGGATGTTTTACATGTAACTTGATTTTCGGATTCTGTTTTTTGTAATTTGTAATATATCGTGTGCTGAAATCTGGAAATGATAAGTTGCCTATATTCTCATTTTTATGCGGTTTTTCCTTCAATTAATATAGTTTTCTGGTTGATTATAGTATTATTTTAGAATTTGTTTGCGCATATTCTGCTGAAACATTTAGCATATATATGATTGTGATAATAAAAAATAGTTTTTTATTTATGTTAATGATTAAAAAAAGCACTGTTTAATTTTTAAGATAACAAATATTAATATTCTTACTTAATAATTTTCATTCATAACTTTTTAGCATATACTCTCTCTAAACGCATCAACAAAATTATATATATTTGTGGTGAAAAAAAGGAACGGAAGGTTCAAGACTTAATTCTTGCAAAGGGGTAAAAAAAAGGTTCAAGACTAGATTTTTGGTGAGGATAATCATGATAATTTGTGGAAGTTCTTAAATCGCCAAACTTCAATCAGTCTTCCTGAGTTCCTGCTTTTTATTTTTACCTGTATGATAATATATAAATGAATTATTTTTTTACTAGCTATAAAAATGTAAGTATACTTCTGGTATTAATATTTTATACTGTAAAATTTACATCTTGATAAATTAAAATACGTGAAGAATGAAGTGAATACTAGTCAGATAATTACCGCTTTTCTGGTGATTGTATAAGCTCCTAGTTTCTTCTACCTTAAAAAATACAAGATTCATTACTCGGGGTGAAGGACATAATTTTGAAAACCTGGGCGAGAAGGTGAGATTGTTGTCGGAATTCACGTTGTTAGTTTGTGTTTGATTACGAATATTGCGTCACGAATTAGATTACTATCAAACTTGACAAAGAAACGCAGTTATTGACTGTTTGACTGTTTGTTATTTTCTAATACCGAACAGCTGCCAATGGCATTCTATTTTGTTGCAAGATTAATTAATTTTGCCTGCCGAGTTTCTAGCTGAAGGACATGTTATCTCTTGCTAGAACGTAAGAGGTACTTAACGCAGCATAATCAATCACTATGTTGATATTCGATAAGACGGCATTGCTAATGTCAATCCCAAACTTGGAAGATTACTGCATTGACTTTGATTGGGCTATGCGTGAGATTGCTTACAGCCTAAGATCACGGCCATTTACCTTAGGTTGGTCCAATTTTCCTGCCTGAAATTGATTGTTGGCCCACACATTGGAAAAAGTAGTGGGCCCTTTCCTTTTGCAGCGACCGGTAAAGTCGTGGGTAACTAGTCCTTGAGATGTTGCTTGTAGAACTGGCATGCGTCATGTCAATGGAAAAAATATTAATTTTCTTATTTTTAAAGAATTATAACTACTCAATTTCTCATCAGCAGCAAAGTTCCAAAGGACATATAAGACAGAAGTGACTACGTCAATAGGGCTAAGCAATATATTGGGTAGTTCTGCATAATAGAGCTTATCTCTTTCACAAGATCTTCTTCACTAGTAATACGTTTACGTTCCTGTTATGTAACATCCTAACGGTTGAAGGGGTCAAAGTTGGTCCGGAGTTCCTTCTAAAGGTCTCTGCAAGTAAATGAGTATTTGAATTAGGTTTTTTTTTAAATTTTTTTATATCTTTGAATTACTCAAGAGTATTCGGCTGAAAAACTATTCTTGATTCAAAATAAGCTAATACTTGAGGTCTTGGATTGGCGTGTCCAAAGAAGAATTTAATTTCTTCAATGGTTAATGTTACATAGGATATAACCCAAATAAATAAGGACTTAGAACACCCAAAAAATAATAATAATAAATTACTTCAATCGTACATTCCTAGTGTACCTGTTTTCCAAGCCAAAATCCAGACGACATTGTCAAAGGGGTATACATAACATGGCGAACTGTGTCTTAAATTGAAAAAAATGCCATGATCTAGTTTTCCATAAAATCCATTAGGGCATTGTGTTTAAACTCTAGAAATTGTTTCGAGAGTATCGGCAAGTCAGAAATATGAATGGATATGCCTCAAATTTTGAGTTCACAAAGGAATTATCCCTTCACACATCTAATTGATTCATCATCCTTGCCTTCTATTTTCCGAAACAAAATAAACTATAAAAAAATAATAATGACTAGACCACCCAATCAGCGATCCCATTATAAACGAGCTAAAATTTGAACCTGGAAAAAATTAAATTGATGCAAGTGTTTCCCACCTGACACGGAGGCATTGATAAAAGACCTAACCCATGGAGCTGAACCCCCATCTGTTGAAAATCTAAAGGGGGAAATTTTGGCACAAAGCCATTTACCATATAGATCAACAAACGGGAAAGTAACTACAGGCCCAAGGTAAAGGGATCTGTGCCTCGTGAATAGAAGAACAGAGTGGGAGAGAGGAGGACCCAGAAGGAAAACCCTAAAGAGAAACCTCAAGGGATGTTAATGTAGCGCAGCTATGACTCAAAACGCTTCCATTGTCGCTAAGGAAGGCGATCTTAAGGGCCGCGCTTATAGATTTTTCAATAACAAGCAAATGAAACAACTTGTAACAGCGAAACAACAAATCGTGAACGTTGTATTACATGAGACAAAGATGAAACCCCAGATTTGTAAGAGGAGGGGAAAGAAATTAGGAAGAATATATAGCCTCGTCGGTGTACCAGAAGACGAGTTTACCCTAAAGGGCTTACGGTTGGGCTTCAGTGCTTAACTTGAAAAAGCATCTGTTGCTATATGGGCCACGCCTAATTTGGGCTTTCCAATTCCAAAAGATGATCTGTACTTCTCTTACTGTAGGATTTTCAGAATTTAGCCCACGAACCGCGATGCAACTGACACACCCCTCCCCCAAAATTAAATATCGAGTCGTGTGTCGGAAGGTCTAGTCTGATAATAAATTAGTGTATTTAACCCGTACATTGCGCGGATATAAATGATGAGAAATATATATGATATAATATAATTTGATATATTAATTTATTATTGATATTCTATTTTATTGCATAAGTATAATAAATTATAAAATTTTAATAAAATATGATTATAAAAACTAATTTAGGAATTATTTAATGAAAATTTTGTAAAATAAATATTTATAGAAATTTTTATTGAATAAATTAATTATTTAAAATAATATTTGAATATATTTATTTTATAAAATAGCTTATTATTAAAATTTTAATATGTTCTATAAGAAACTTCTTTATTCCAATTTTTATATAAGAAGAAAAAATCAATTCCATTTCTCACTCCTTCTGTCTTATTATGAAATTTATTTTATTTTTCTTTTCCACCTATTAACAATTTATTAAAACCAATTCCAAAAGAATATAGTTTAATCATAAAGTCTAAAATTTTATCTAATATATGTTCATGCAAAAATTTAACTAAAAATTTAATAATAAAAAAATTAAAATAATCATTTCCCTATCCTTATACATTTAAATTTAATTATATTCTATAAAAATTTCAATCTCATATATAATATAATTTTTTTAATTGCAGTCTTATATATAATATAATTAGTTCTCAATAGTACATAATAATATATACGTCTTTACAAAAATATATTGAGAATGAAAAATATAATTATGTAATTATTGTTTAAGAAAATAAGTAATTGTATAGAAAATAGTGTAAAGATACTCTTGAAAGCATAATTTAATCATATAGATCTATTTTAATTTTTAAATAAGGATCAAATAATTAAAAAAAATTATTCTATTTCTTAAACTCACCATTTTATGAAAAAGTTCATTTTATTTATTTCTGATTGAAAATGGTATAAAAAAATCATTTAAATAGTTCTTTGAAAAATTTGAAAGAAAAAATTGAATTTAAATTTTGCTATAAGATATTTATTTATATTTTTTAGATGTTATATTTATTACTATCTATATAATAATAATAATAATAATAATAATAATAATAATAATAGAAAATACAAATTATACAACAATATAAAAAAAATTGCAGTTGGCAATAAGCCAATAATCCAACTATTACACACATTCATTTATCTTTAATATAATTTATTTTTTTAATTCAAATTAATTTTTCTTGGTAAGAGTGTTGAGATATTGAAGATAATGTAGGTCTTGGGACCAATAGATAATAGATAGGGACAACTAATCAAAATAAAACTTATCATAAATGAATTTTTTTTTTTGGGTAGAATTTTAAGGAAGAGGACTAGAAAGCTACCATTGAGTAGAACTTTCCAAGTTATATTTCTGAAATACTTCCTCTGTTTCAGAATATTTGTCCAAAACTAAAAAATAAATAGATTAAAAAAATTTTAACTTTGGTAATGGGATAAAATTATGTAAATGGATGAAATTACTCTTGTTTAAAGAAACATACTTTCATTAATATAATTAATACTATAATTATTCTCTTTATATAGATGATAGTAAATCAATTTAACACATTCTTCAACTCTGATTATAATGATAGTGAGTGATAATTAAATTAAAAAAATAATTGAAAAAAATTAATATTATCTTAATATTAGAAATTAATAAATATTTTAAAATAAAGAAAGCATTATATTAATATATTTAAACCAAAACCTATTTATTTATTTATTTTTAGTCCTAGGAGGATTTGGGGAACTACGGGCTCTGTCCTATGACTCGAAGTTGCACCCTAGCATCCACCATCCTTTAAGGCCAAGCGAGTGACTATTGAACTAGGGCCTCGGGTGCAAAACCTATTTATTTAAGTAATAGCTAATCATAAGTCCCATGTTGATAGCTCTCTCTCTAGAAGAAGGACATGTAGCCCGCCCCAAAAAAAAAAAAAAAAAAAAAAAAAACAAATAAAAAAAGAGAAGGATTTGGAGAAGAAAGCAGGTTTAATATCTGCAGATACTTCTCATCTCTTCTTTCATGATTCATTAGAGGTCTCGTCAATTCCTACAGCCCTCATCGATAGGTGTTTAGCCTTATCAATAATATTCTTTTTTTCTCGAATCTCCGCTCCAGGCTACTTATACAAAATGATATTCACAAATATATGGATTTGATTTATAGGGACTCTTAATGTAAAAAAATTTATATAAATATATTTTTATACTAATAAAATATTTGACTCAATTATTTATTATTTGAATGATTATATAAATAAAAAAATATAATTATTTAATTATGTAAAAAAAATTTATACTATAAATATATCAAAATTAAACTCCAAATATATACATTACACATGTTTTATTTTTTGGCGGGGAACGAGGGCTTTATTTGCTTTGAAGCATGTCCACGTACTTTTGGTATACACGATTTGTTTTTTGGATGTCCTAATACCTCTCAAAGTTAGGCTACATTTTTAAGTTTTTAAAAATATTTGGGTACAATTTTTAAAAATTTGTTTGTAATAAAAAAATTAATTTGTTACCTTTCGTTAACTTAATAATATTTAACTTCTAAAAAAAGATAGAAACAGAAAATAATTTTTAATGAAATTATCTTTTATAAATATTTTTTATTTTTATTAAAAATTATAAAATATATCATTTTTTTTATTCCTTACCAATCCCTAATTTTCTTTCCTTTTTTTAATATTTTTTTATAATTTAACTATAAAAGAAATATTTTTCTTTTTTATATCCAAATAAACTTATTGAACTATCTAAATATAAAATAAATTTTTTAAAAAAATAAAAGCTCTACTTAAAAAGTCCCTTTTTAGAAGTTTATCCAAATACATCATTAAGTACTTTTGTAAAAGCAACTTTTGAAAAGTAGTTTATAAATAGATTATTTTGTATTTAGATACGTAATAATAGAAGTGTTTAAATAAAATATTTTAAAAGTACTTATAGAGAAGTTACATATTTTAACTCCTCAAAATAATCTTTTAGAAAGTAATAAGTTGTATAATACGACAAAAAGTTAAAAATTTGACTTTTGACTTTCAAAAGTTGAAAAAAAAGTCATATATTTATATAGTGTCACTAAAATGTTATTCAACTCATTTAAGATAAAATGTAATTTCAAAATAGTATTTGATCGCAATCTTCTAATCATATATTTTTGTTCTAATAATATTAAATTACAATAATAATTTGAGATTAATTTTAATACATTTTAAGTATAAAAAATTTTATATTGTCAATTAATTACATACTATTATGTATATATGATTTTTAAAGAAATTATTTAGAAGTCCAATATTTTTTATAATGTATCAATATATAATTGAATAATTCTGTAAAACACTTTTACACTAATATTACATTAATACTAAATTCTAAAAATTAAAGGTTTCAATTCCTAATAAAAATTAAATCGTTAAATGTAACTCAAGTGATTAAGTTTAATTATCGACAAACAAATATATATACGCGGTTCTTATTTTAGACCACTAAATGATATAACTTGCCCAAGAAGAAAGTTTTTTTTCTTGACACTCCGTTTGAGAGGGACAGACGCCTATCTTCCTCACAGGTTCATGCTCATTCTGAAGAAAATGCATGCAGGCTTTCGATACATCAAGGGTGTGAAAGGCCTAAATTCCCCTAGACTATTGTCCTACGACGTACCATCACTCTATGATTTCCAGTAATGGCATATATTATAAATCCCCTCCGATATATCAAAATCCTATGTGAATCAACAGTGAAAGTTGCTTGCTTTTATTTGTGGAGATTTTGGTAGATAGCTGGTGCAGGTTTGACTTGGCCAGGCGTTAACTACTTAGCAAGCAATTTCGGAGAAGTTTGTAGCGCGGGGAAAAGAAAACAAAAGTCGCTTGATATACATCATCAACTCATACCAATATATGGAAAATACTTGCCTTGTCTAGCATGAAAATAAACCCTCCTGAAATTATTTGAAATACGAATCTTTAAACAGTTTTACAAATTATGAACTGTATATTTTTCATGATGATTTTTAGTTTGTTATAGTAAACATAGAAATTTTAAATTCTTGCATATACTGCAAGTAACTTATTAATTATATATTTCTCTGATTATATATTACTTCTTCTATTTTACAATAATACTAGTAGTTGTTTAAGGTAAT
This sequence comes from Pterocarpus santalinus, assembly GCA_031439595.1. Lineage (NCBI taxonomy): Eukaryota > Viridiplantae > Streptophyta > Magnoliopsida > Fabales > Fabaceae > Pterocarpus > Pterocarpus santalinus. The sequence continues at coordinate 71,643,670 of CM062532.1, forward strand.
GACATATGGATTAAGAAATTAATTTAATAGTTTTGATTGCTTTTTATTGAAAAGACATTAGATGATAGACTAATTGAAGCGGTGAAGAGATAAAGAGTGAAATAGTTTAATTAATGAAGACAATGATAGAATTGATATAAAATAATGGGTTTTGCTAACCTAAAAATCATACTTTTCAATCAAAAATCTTTTAGTCTTAGTTCCTTAATCAGTGGCTTAAAGACAGTGATTTAACAAAACCCTAAAATAACTACTACTTTGTTAGAATTCTAAAATGACAAATAATATAGAACAAAAACTTTTTTAAAACAACTATCATCTGAAATGGAGGGAGATTGGTGGATGATAATGCCTCAGGTTCCTCTTCTAATCTCATTGAATTCGGACCCGCAAAGTCTCAAGGAGAAGCTGACATTTTAGCCTTAAAAGCTCTGTTACTAGTTGCTGTACAGGAAAAAGGCATATCTGTGACTGATCTTAGTGTTATTTCATCTTCTAAGGTGTTGGATACTGTGTTTCGTAAGAAAGGCCACCTAAATTGGGAGCTGCGATTTGAAAAAAACTTATTCTTAACAAGTCAAGGGATGTTTCAGAATGTGCTATTCTGCTACCCAAAAGCGTTGTCAAAGGTGCAATAGAGATAGTCTCAACTTAAACACATAGAATTACAAGGTGGTGGGGAATAACATGCAATATAAATCAGGGTAGTGATCAACGTTTGTTTGCTGCATAACATTGCAGTGGTTGGTTCTATGCATTTTTATCATAATTTTGGTCTCAATGGTGGCAGCTTACTATTATTACGAACGCAGGTGCATCATATGCAGATTTTTAATGTGTCATTCTGGAGCTTCAATAATTCAGGGGACGTATGTTTGAAGTTATGGGAGATAGTTTCATTGGGAGTTTTGGTATAGAGTCTTTGATTTGTTTTGTTTCTGCTATGCTGGAGATTTTTTGGGTCTTCTTTTTGTTGTGTGGTACACATATGGACATGGTCTTTTTGTTGCTCCTCACCTACTCTGGTGAGTCGAGTGCCTTTATTCAATTATACACATTATGAGATGATAACATACTCAAACAATTTTACTTAGGCTGTAAACATGTTGGATTGGTTCAAGTTTATGAGAAAAATAAATTTGAAATGATTAAATTTAATTGGATTTTTTTATTTATAAATTTTTTCAACAAATCCGAAATCAAATTGATGTGATCAAGATCAGGTTTGTTTGGATTTGGTCATCAAATGGAAGTGAAAATTGAAAATATATTGTTCGAAGGTGGGTTACCTGAGGAGTTTCCGAACTAAGAATGGGATCTCAAACTGCTCCGAATGAGTGTTTCCACGGCAGTGAAGGGTGTGCTTGCAAAAACTCCAACGCTCAAGTCAATGAATGCAGAAAAGTGTATGAGAAGTAAGTCAAAAAGATACCTAACGCTCGAAATTAGACCCATATTTATATGGGAAATAGTTGAGAAGTAAGGAGGATTTGATCCCGCCTTTGTAGGGGATAACCCTGGACGTCCGTTATTTTGGGGATATCGGATGGGTCCGAGTTTTCCGACCACACGAGAGAAGATTGTTCCGCGATATCAGGAAACAAAGAGCTTAACTTAAGTTTGGGTCCCAACTCGAATCAATGGCCTGGGATAGGCTCAAACTATTAACAAATCCGAGATCTATTTGGGCCTAGCCATTGGGCCGAGTTAGACTCCTATATTACTGTTTGGAACATATACATATATATATATATTAATTTTTTTTTATATCAACTGATAATAATGTAAGACTTAACAAAGTTGTGAATAGATAAATTATTTAAACAAATGCAAAAAAAGAAGATAAAAGTGAATTTGTTACTAACAATGTAAGTGTAAAACTTTGAAAGCTTAAATAGTTGATCAACTGATTGGGTTGGATGTTTGGATTATTTGGTTGAAAAGTAACAAATCCGAGATCGAACAAATAATGATTAGTTTGATTTAATTTTAATTAGAAATAAATTGATCACTCAAACTAATTTCCTAACCCACCATTTTTGGTAGGGTGGGTTAATATTTTCAACCTGTAAAAATTTTTCAACCTGCATGACCCACACTTCACGATTCGTGGGTTGAAGTGGATTTGGCCTGCGAGTTGCTTCTTTTTTTTTTGCTGTAGGTCTTCATTTTTTCAATTGACTTTAATATCTGAACACAGCATTTGGCCTAAAACTAGAGGCTCATGCACCAAACACTTATACACTACACTTGAGCAGAGATGTCAAATGGGTTGGCCCATCCCATTTAGCCTTGGTCCACATGAGCGAAGACCAAAAAGCCCATATTTATAAAAAGTTGCAAGGCTGGGCCACATGGGCCAACTGGGTCAGAGCCAGCCCATGGGCTAGTCTACTTACAAAAATTTGAACTTTTAAAATTTTTTTAATAGTGTAGCCTCATTCCTGGCCCAAATATAGGTTAGTCCTAACCCAGCTATGGGCTATTCCTAATCCGCTACATTGGTTCACTTACAAAGATTCTAAAATTTATCAACTTTTGGAATGAGTTGGTCCTAACCGTAGTTTTAACACATGGGACAAAATGCCTACACTTGAAAAAAGCCCACTAGACCGAAAAGCTTACACGGACCAATCGGGCTAAGGCTAGCCCATGGACCAATCACAAAAATTTTAATTTATTTTTCTTGCTTTTTAAATGAGTTGGCCCTAGTTTATTTATGAGCTAGCTATTATAGATCCTCTTGAATACTTAATATTTTTTTATTTAATATAATTGATTTTTTTAATTAATTCTTATTAATAGTCCTAAATATCAATTTTCTCTACTAATAAGTTAGTTATGTATATGCTGATATAATTTGTTAAATATTAATTTGTTTTAGTTAGTTTTCTACTTATAAAACAACTTAGCTATTCATAATATTTAAACTTATACATTTCATCTGAGTATCATATTAGTTTGATTTTAATTTGGTTATCGATTGAGTCATAATTTGTTTAAATTTATGTTCAACAGTAAGTCATATAAAAAATTCATGCATATAAAGTAGTATTGAAAAAATTAAAAAGTTCTTTTTTTTTTTTGGCCAACACATATATGAGCCAAGAAAAAAAAATCCGTACATATACCAATACCATACACTCAAATTGAAGATTGAAAACAAATATAATCCTCCTCCTTTTTTCGGTAGGTACGTACGTACGTATAATCCTAGTCTACTCCAAAAAAATAGACACTATTGCTAAACCGTGACAAAGGAAGATTCAACGCGTCCCAAAACAATACAGGGGGTGGTGCATGTGCATTAATTGCAATAGGAGATGCTTGTATACTCAACTTTCAAATTATTCACAGCGCAAGTGAAAATTGGAGATGCATCATATTTTTCTCGAGGCTGATCGGGTGGCGGACGATTTCACGATTAGCAAGGTTTTGGTGCGAAATGGTTCAAAGATATTTTTCAGAATATCCATGATTTGATTAGAAATGATTCATGTAGATTGTAGAGCAGGGGTTTTCAGTTTATTTTGTTTCTTCTTTGTCTGTTGTCAAGCTTTTTAGCCTCCTAATCTAAAATAAATAAATAAATAAATAAAATAAAATATTCATTTTTTAAAAAAATTTCGACATGTTATATTTAATTTGAGAATAAATTAGAATGGGAACTTTTGTCACATAAAAAAAAAAAGAATGGAAAGTTTTGTCTTTTAACAATCCACTCCACTGTTTATTTGTTGCCTTTTTTTTTTTCCAAGGACATTGTTATCCATACGTAGGATTGAAGTGCTTTAATTAAAAGGTTTTTGGTTTTTGTATGACATTTTATTGTTATATCATCTATAAATATTATTATACGTCATGGTTCAAAAAAAAATATTATAAGTCTTTTTGAAATATTTTTTTTTGGTCACCCTGAAACTTATTTAGTACTCAATTTATAATATATAATAATAATAATAATAATAATACGATATGCCAATACACTAGCGTTTTCTTTCCCCAAATTTTGGATGTATTTATTTTATTTTTTAAAAAAAGTTATTTTAAAACTTAAATTTTATATATAGTTAAAAAAATTAAAAATTAATTTTTTTTAGAAACTATTCTTTTTAGATTCTACCAAAAAGTTGAAAATAAATTTTTAAAAATTCTAATTATTTTTAAAAAATTATCTAAATATACAAAAACTAATTCTTTTTAAATAAAAAATAATTTTTTATAAAAAAAAAAAATTCAAACAAACACACCCTTTATCTCTTTCAGAATTTCGCTTCTGGCGCCCCCAAGCTTTTAATGCTAGAGCTTTACACTTTAATAATATGGTCGATTTGGATTCTATCAAAAGTATTAGATTTGACTTGTGGTGTCAATTGGCCCTTACCATTGCGAACTCGGCATACATGGAATATTTTTACTATGGTATTTTTGGACTTGTTGTATCCTTAATAATAAAGCTCCCTTTTCTTTTTCCGGTGGCAAAATAAAAATTTGATTTGTAAATTTTGTAGAGTTTTATTAATATATTATCTCCCCCTCTCTCTCTGTTGTAATATATCTTATTTTAAGATTTTCTAATTAAAATATTAATTATTATTTTCTAATTTTGTGATTACATTAATTTTGTCTATTAATAAAGTAAATATAAATATAAATAAAGTAAAGTAATTGCATAAAACTACTTTATCTTTTTATTATTATAAAATAATTTTTAATTTATATATATATAAAGATATAAATTTCTATATATAGATAATATAAAATAATTTTATGCTATTAATTATTAAAATTATAAAAAAATATCATATTATAATAGATAATTATCGTAATGAATAATTATTTATTATAATTTGATATTTTTTTATAATTTTATTGATTGATAATATAAAATTATTTTATATTATTATTATATAAAAAATAAACTTATATATAAAACTAAAAGTAACGTAATAGGGGTTTGTCTTTAATGCATTTTGTTCATTATGGTGCTTGATGAATCGTATTGTTGTCTTAATGTCAATCCATCCAAGTTCATAAATTAACTGTAAATCTAATGTACTCCAGAAATCTCCCCTTCAAATTAAAAAAAAAAAAGAAATATCCCCTAGTTCCCAAAATCTCCACCAACACTGCCTACCTGCCACCACCCACCACCACGTATCTTCGCCACTCCATTCTTGCCTCCGACTTTTACCTCCACATGACCATCAAATCGACAACCACTATAGCCTTTACTCCTGGAACCTCATCATCGACTTTCTCGCAAGAATCGCTTCTTTGACTCCATTTGGGGCGCCATTAGAAGAGAGAGCCGCTATCAAAGAGATGCACAACAACTGACAACAAGGTGGTGCAAGGAATGAGTAGGGCGGTGATGCAACATCCTTCTCCTTCAGCAAACCAAAATCACAACACAGCCATGGTTCTGCTTCCCAGTCGATTGGCGACAGCCCATGGGAGTGGCAGTAGCCACTAGATTCAGCGACAACGACAGTCATAACTTGCAAACTAACAGTGACAATGCCAACAAGAGGCTAGTGATGGTGGTTGAGCAGTGGCAAGTTGGTTGTTGCTGAGACTGAAGATGCGGTCAATGATGGTGGCTACAATCGATGATGTTGGGAATGGGGCAAAAAAGAAATCGAGTTCTATTATGGTGTAATGATAGTAATTGATGTATAGATGCACTATTAAATCTTAACCATTTATCTTTCAAGATGCATGAAACATCATTTATAACTTGATGCGTTAAGCAACTTCTAAAATGTGGCATCCAAGTTAGGCAAGTGGGCGGATGACCAAGGAATAAATTCAGGGTTTCACATGGTAGTAAACGCAGAAAGCGCGCGCAATCGCCGTGAGCTGTATTTTCTTTTTCTTCTTTCTTTGTTTCATTTTTATTTTGGGTCATGGCGTGAGTTGTCTTCCACAAGGACCATCGCGCAAGTTGTGCATGACTTTCCGTATCTAAACTTGAAAGAAGGTCAAGTATTACGTTGACTCCCTTGACCCCCCCAATTTCTTCCAACCTTTTTCCCACGAATGCACCGCCATATTCACATCCCCGGTCAAGTCAATTTGGAATGTTTTAACAAAGAAAAGTAATACTTCAATCATGTATCCAAAATAAGATGAGAATAATCCTCTTATATTAAGGATATATATGATTTCTCATTATTAAATCTCTTATTGACGTATTATCAAAATTAATCGCCAAGTTGTACTTTTTTAGATATTAATATAAATATATTAAAATATGGTATCAATCAAGTCGCATTTTTTATTTTTTAAGATATTAATATAGTTAAATATTTTTTTTACTGTTTATTTTTTAAGTATTAATATGTAAGTAAGAGGAAAAAAAAAGTTAGATGTACAACTATTTAATAAAATGTTCGCAAGCCACAATAACACTTTTTGAAGCTAAATAATCGTGAAAATTCAAACAGGCGGTGTGTCTTTAGGAAGTGCTGCAACGTGGTTGGGAGCGGATTTATTTGGTTACATATTTAATTTTTTATAAATAATTTCTTTTAAATAGATACCATACAATACTAGATTAAAAAAGATTTCAATATATATATTATTTAGATTTCATCTTTTAAATTTATAGTAAGAGAGCATACACAATATTATCATATAAAAAATAAAATTGAGATGATCCATTCTCATACATACTCTTTACTTGAAAATGATCTTTTTATGTAAAATTTTACAAGACCAAATCATGTATAGATTTTTGAGATTAATTTTGATATAATATCAATACAAAAGAGTTTTATATTATCATTTAATCATATCTTCTATTTATAATATTTTTAAAATAATAAATAATTGAATTAAATATTTTTATTAATATAATAATATATAATTAAATATCTATATAAAATTTTTTTATATAAATAATTTATTAAAATTAAATATTTATTATTGAACAAATTCTATATATTGTATATTTTGTTCGAATATATTTTTCTAATTAATGGTAAAAACTCATATATATCAAATCATATGAAAACATCAATTCCCCCGTCCTGTCCATTCTCCTTTTGTACATATTTTATAGTATATGTCACTTCAAATTCTGGAGGTAAATGTTGCACCAAACAAATTCTAGAGGCAAATGTAGTGATAATCGCATTGAAACTATCATTTTATATGCAAATCCAAGCCAACTTAAACCATCCGTTTTCACGTTGGAACAAATTCGCATTCAATTATAAAAATCGAAAGAATTTTAATTTTAATATGCTTTTAATATAAAATTTTATTATACAGTAATTCAATTATACATAAAAAAGTATATGAAGATTAATTACAATTACTTTTTTAAAAGTTACATATATAGTAATTAAAATTTTAATTTCTTTATTTTATGTATTTAACCATATAATACATAACTTTAATATCATTCATACTTACATCGTCTTTTTCAAAAAGATGCTTATTCTTATGAATTTAATTTTAATATATTATTATTATAAAATTATTATATAATTATTTAATTATGTATTATCATATTAATAAAAATATTTAACTCTTATCATTATTATTCTAAAAATCACATATAATGTCATTTGATTAAATAATAATATAAAATTATATATTTCCATGGATAATATATCAAAATTAATATTTATTTTTATTCCCATTAACAATTTTAAGAAGTTTTCACACATGTTAAAAAAAAAAAAAATCCACCACAAGTATAATTATAGCTAGGTCCAACCCAAGGGTGGTGATTGGTTCTTTGAGGTCAACTCGTTTGAATCAGTCTCAAAACTAGCTAGAAGTTTTAAAGGCATAGAATTAACACTCACACACATGTAAAATGTCACTATTGTCATTTCACATTTTATTTTGGAATTATATGTAAGCGTAAATTTGGAAGATATCGTCAATTAAGTGCTTACAGTCACTATACTCTTTTCGTTTAATAAGATCAATGGATTAATATTTTTATATCAGAAATGAAAATTTTTAAATATTTTAAAACTTTGAAAAATATGATTATATTTAATTTTATTATCTTTTCACATTTACTCTCTCTCATTTTACCTAATGAAGATACCAAAAAAAATTAATTTAGATACACTGACAGTGTAAAATTATTTTATGCTGTCATCAAATTATATCTTACTATATCAATAAATATATTTAAGTCTCATATCAGTACTTGAATGGTCATACAAATAGAAAGATATAATTAATTGATAGTATATAAATCTTTTATACTATTAATATATCAAAATTAAACTTAAAAAATAAAGTTAAAATATTTATTACTTTTTTAAAACATTCTTAATTTCTTCTAAAATGATAGATACAATAAAATAATTTTTCTTTTTGTAAATGAATAATACTATAAAATGGGAAAAATGCTTTAAAGGGTTAAAAATTGAGTCTTATATCATCACTGTCGGTGAAAAGATAATGGAATGATAAATTTTAAAGTGATTTTGAAAAAAGGATAACTATTTTTATAGATATTATCAGTATGTATTATTAAGTTATAACAAAACAATATTATTAAAATTATTAAAAAAAAATCCACTAGAATTAGCCTAACAATAAAGGATTTGGATAATTTATATGAACTTTTAAGTTCAAATTTCATTACTCTCAATGTACCAAAAAAATTATTTTTTAAAAAAAGCATTTGAGATGATTGATACTCATGACACTACTAGAAATCTATTAACAAATGATTGATATGGAAATTTACTAACGGTTTGATATTCCGTAAGTAAAATTGTCAATAAATATTTACATTTAATCGAGTCAAATTATTACCGACAAAAAAATTGTAGGTAAATAATTATTTTTTCCCTTTAATTTAATTTTAAAAAATTAATAGTTTATCGATGACAAATTTGTTTATAATTTAGATTAAATAAATATTATTTTATTTTTCCTTTAGAATTTATTTTTAAATATTACCGATGGTTAATCTGTCCGTATTTTAAAATTGGGAATTATCGCCTATGCCTATTAATTTTCCATATTACCTACGGATTTTCTATTGGTAATATGTAATTAATAAAATAAATTGTTTCATTAACTTATTATTGACGGATAAAAAAGACCCAGAATATTAAAACTTGAGCGCCCCTTCTTCTTCCTTATCTTGTATTTTTGTCTCTCTCTCTATCTCTCTCTCTCATCCGCCATATATGATCCCAGGCTATATTCTTGCTGCCAGAGCTTCCATTTCACCGCTAGAGACTGCCATTGTGTTCATGGTACATTATTAAGCATTTTAATTTGTTTAGATTTTTTGTTAGACATTTTTTTTAAATTCTATTTTTTTATTCAAAGTTTTTAATTTCTTGGTTAGTTAACTAATTTATTTTATTTTATTGGTTGTTAAATATCTCATTTGAAACACTTATAGTGCTTTCATTGTGGGGCATTCAGTGATTTGAGTTTGGTGGTAAATTAGGTATGCACATTAAACTCTATTTTAATCTTTGTGTTTTCTGAAATATTAGAGACTTAAATTTTCTAGGATAGAGTTGTAGGATGGAAGAAGGAGGATGGCATTACATGATTGAGGAAAGGCTTAAAGTTCCTTTCCATTATTTGATTGTGTGCCATGTTGTTGTGTACCTGCATTCTGTGAAATAAAGAGATGTGCTCTAGAGTAGTTTTTAAGGTTAATTAATTAATTTGTATGACTGGATGTATTTGTTATTTGTGTTTAACTAGTAAAATAATTTTTTTTGGAGGCTCCTAAATTAAGGAGAGACTCCACCAAAATATTTTTTTATCATTTAAAATATTCTTTAAATCAAATAATTATTGTTATGTAATAAATAGTTGTTATTTATGTTGAAATACTAAATTAATTTTTGTAGAGGCTCCTAATTTAAGAGGAGACTTTACCTAAATATTTTTTATTATTTAGAATATTATTTGAATTAAATAATTATTATTATGTAATAAATAATTGTTATTTGTATTGAAATATTGACTTAATTTTTGTGCAAGCTCTTAATTTAAGAGAAGACTCTGCACAAATATTTTTTATCATTTAGGATATTCTTTGAATTAAATAATTATCGTTATGCCGAATGGGTAGTATCTTTATTTAATTAACTTATGTCTTGTATTTTCAATATATATTGATCAATGTTATAGTTTAATTATTTGCATTATAGTTATATACATATTATGTGTATTGTATACATTTATTGATATATATACATGTTATATAAATTCCTTGTGCAAGGACGAGGATATAGTTTTGAACGAGGTATGGGTAGACCGAGGAAGTATGCCTATCCCCTTGCACTTGTGCTCCACCTAACCCCTCCATTGCCCGCGCGTCCACCATTGCTACTACCTCCATCACTCTTGATCATCCTCTATATACCCAAGAGTTTGTTATAATATCTAATCCGGAGTATAAGCCTTCTCTACCTTCACCTCTATCTCTAGGAGCTGAGGTCTGCACCTCACTTGTACCTGGTTCACACCTTCCCTTACCACCAGCCAGCCTGGTTCGTAAGGTGCCAAGGCCTCCTCTTCCACCCCCTTACAAGGCTCCACGAACTAGTGCATGGAGTTTAGATATAATGATAAATCCTGGTAAGTAATTTTAAATTTAAATTTATTATAAATTTTTAATTGTGATAGAAAATTTAACTAATAGATACTTAACTTAGTCTATTGTTTATGACATAATTGGATTCCACCATGACTGGGCCTACGCAGGATTACCGAGGTATTTAAGGAGAACTTTCATGTCCAATATACCAGTTTTGTGCAGGCCCTTGAGGCTACATTGTAGTTGTGATGGCAAGAGTGGAAGATAAAATAACCCTTGTTATTTTACTTTTTTAATATTAGTTTTGATTTTCATTCATACACATAATTATTTATTACAATTGACCTAATTATTATGTTACTTATGTATAATGTATATTCATTATTGATCCATGTGAGGAGGCTTCGATCTACAAGGCATGGAGGACCAAGGTCAAAAAGCAACTCTGCGATATGTTTCATGACATTCGCGAGAATGATGCTATCACCCATTAGCTCACTGATGAGATCCTCCAGGCACTGAAAGCCCACTAGGACTCACTTGGGTTCAAGGCAAAACAGGTGAAAGCCCGAAAAAGTAGAGGATCAGCTGAGGTGACTCTCTGCACACTAGAAGCTCCATTACTATTATTGAAGGCACTTGGTTGATGATGGTAAATATTGTTCTTTACTTATTTAGTTATTTGATTTCCATATTAAATATTATATGATCATGTGAAAATTCTTTGAAATGTAAGAGAAGACGATAAACAAGCCACTAACTCAAAGGAGCTGTTTCAAGAGACCTACATCCGAAAGCAAGACAAGTCACAGTGGGTTGAAACCAAGTCGGAGATTACATACATAAATATTTATAATTTTAGTTTTCAATACTTTTAATTTGGTATAGTTGCTATTCTTTAAATTTAATTTGTTTTGTTTTTGTTCCAATTATAGCATGAGTTCACCTAGTGGCTGATTGAGACCTGATCGTAGCGGGGAGACAAGAGCACTCGTGCTGGCCCACCTATTAGTGATAATAAGATATGGGCCCAGACGGTCAACAACTATTATAAGGGTCGGATTTATGGTACGAGGACCTTTTACAGCAAAGGATACTCTCTAGCCTGTGTCTAGAGTTGGACCTGTTGGGACCGATACAAAGGACATTTATGATAAGGTTTATGCATTGAATGAATCAGTGCAAAGACAGCTTAGGGAAGTCAATAGGAGGTACATGATTCTGTATAAGCGTCACGAGAAGGATAAGGAGCAGTGGACGTAGCAAATATAGTCTATGGAGTAGAAGATGATGACCATATATAACTACTTTGAGCAGATGCGAAGTAGTGATATATCGTCTGATGCACAGCCTCTACCACCTTTGCCCTCACCTCCACTGTCTTAACCTATTCCATAACACCATACATTCGGAGATGAGGATGACATCTCAGATACTGATAATGATCAGTATTCGTAGTTTTTAGGATTTTTTTTCTCTTTTACGAATTATATTGTGACAATTTTTTTTTCATTTATTCTATTATTTATAACTTTCATTTGAAGTAACAGCGTATATATACTTTATTTCATTAACAATTTTTTTATTTCTTCTATTTTTGTGTTTTTAGAATTATCAATAGTTTTTATATTTTATTATATTTTTATTTATTTGGATTTGTGAATAATTAAAATAATAATTTAAAATATTTGAATTCTAATTTTAAATTTTAACAATTTAAAACTGAAAAAAAAACTTTAATTACTGACAAATTTTTTATTAGTAATTATATATAATAAAATATTTTTTTTATATTTCCAAAAATTTATCCATTGGTAATATTTTCAATTTATAAAAAGAGATGTAAACTTACCGATGGATATGCTGCTAGTAATTATAAATAATTCTTTGGTTTAATTCTGTCAATGACAATTTCTGACACTATTATTATTAACATTATTTTTATTATACTAATGAAATTTTTTCATTGGTATAATTACATAAATTATTGATAGATATACTTTTCTATCAATAATATTTATTTGTTTTTATTATCGACGTGTTTCTTATCGATGGATTTTGTCCAATTTTTCATTGGTAAATCCGTCAATAAATAGCACATTCCTAATTGTGTAAAATAACACAAGACAATGACTATTTCTTACTTTGAAAATACTTAAAAGATTTCCTATCATAATGAACATGAAACTTAATATGTTCACAGCAAATACCTGGCAAATGCAAACGTTATAAAAAATTCTAACCCAATGTACACACTTTATTTATAAAAATAAGTATTTTTATTTGTTTTGGTGGATAAAAGAAGTTTTTCATTTGATGCGGATATTATCACACATTTATAAGGCTACTTGCAATATGACGTTTATGTCTCTCTAAAATAATATCCAATAAGAATAAATCCAACATTACAACCAAATTTGATTTAATTATGATGTATTGGTAGTGTAAAATATTTTTGCACAATTAATCAATTATATTCTTCCATATATATAACTATTCAAGTAGTGAAGGTAAGACTTAACCATATTTTACTGATATGGTAACATATATTTGGATAACAATATAAAATTTTTTTATATTAACATACAAATTAAATCCATAAAATTTATGTCACACTACAAAGTAGTTACTTATCACAAAATTATTCCTTGTGAGAATAGAAAAGTAACTTTACAAAGATAAGGTAGCTCATACAAGTATTGAAATTATCCATGTTGCAGGCCATACACACGCACGCGCACACATACACACACACACACACACACACATACACATATGCACGCGCATGCCCGTGTACAAGTGGATTAATAGGCTCTAAAGTGTCTATTAATCCACATTTTTTTATTTTTAATATAATTTTAAAATGAATTTTTATTTTTTTTCAAAAATAAAACTAAAATTAAGCGGAGATAATGGTGTTAGCCGATTGTAGTAGTTAAGTAGTTAGTGGGAGTTATTGGATAAAAGATATTTATTTATTTTTTTTACAGTTTTATTCATTTTTTATTTATATTTAATTGATTATGTATAGTTGTTAGTATAAATATGTATATTGAACTAAAAAAAAAATTATGTAATTTGTAGAAACCAAAAGGCAATTATAAAAGATATCCCATTTATAATAGTATAGATAAAATGTACATAAATTATTTATGGGACTTTTTAAATGACATTATCGAATGCATCACACCACATGATTATTGTCAAAATGGCATATTTACTATTCTCATGTTCATAAAACTATCATTTAAAATAAGTTTTGAACATAGCTCAATTTCTTAAAATATTATTATGAAAATGACAACAATTACTATGCAACTTTTCAAAATGTGCCACTAAAAAATGGTTGATTGAATATTGCATCTATATGCAAATTTTACTTATAATATCAATGATTCGAGTTTAAGAGTCACATCGTTGGGAGCACTTTGCCTAACCACACTATCTGGCTCGAAATTATGTGAGCAAATCTTAAGATGAAAAATTGTTCCAATATGCTTCAATTCAAGAATTTGTTGATAATATTTTTTTCTTCAAAATAATATTATTCTAATCCTTTACAGAAACCACTAGTAGTATGTTTAGATTTTTTTTTCATTAATAAAAGGGAACAGAAGCAGTACCAATGAGATGGAAACGTGAGAAAAGGAATTAAACAAAGATAAATTTTCTCTTGTTTGAAAGATTATAAAGGGAATGGAACACAACTTTATCAAAACTTAGTCGTCTTTCAACTCATACATTGTCATAACTTGTAAGTACTCGATCAACCCAAAGGCATGCCCTGTTAACTTTAGACTAGGGCAAGTGTTCCTTTCAAGGTAAACTTTATTTAATAAAAAAAGGGGAATAAAACAATTATATTGGTGGAAATTATAACTTTTAGTTCCTCCAATTTGTCCATAAATTTTAGGACATAGAAAATTGGGATTGAGGGGAAAAATACCCTCATAGGTTCATTTTCTTTCCTATGTGAATTTAAACTCTCAAATAAGGAAATTTATTTCTTTTACTCTAATTGTTTTTCAATTCCTTCATTACTTATCATCTAAGCATAGTGTAAATTAAAAAAAATAAATATAATTAATATAGATTAATTTTGATGCACTTTAAAGGAGTTTACATTATTATCCAATCATAGACTATCATATGTAAGACTATTGAGATAATGAGTGTGAAAGTTAGATGTTTTTATTGATATGATAGTATATGTTTAGATATTTGCATAAAAACATTTTATACTGACAATATATTATAATTAAACTCTTAATATATTATTAAAAACATGAGAAACATGCAGTACTTTTTATTTAATAATTTCTATAAATTTTTATCATTCTAAGCTAAATGCGTGGCACAAGTTTGGTACTGATATAATATTGCTAATTAAAGAAATTATGGAATGCAATAATTGAATTCAAATCTTCCCAATGAAGTAAGTCAATCCTTATAATGAATTCAACCAATGGCACTAGCTCAAAATGTTTGGTGTGACAACTCCTCTACCTAATTAATTGGCATTTTGATTGAGAGAGCAAATACCAAAGGTCACCCTTGATTATCTATAGTAGGGTATGGACCTAACTGTAGTCCGTAGAGTACAAAAAACTCTGCATACCGGGAGCATAGTAACTATAGACTTTTGTTCTTGTTGTAATGTAGGGCATGATGTGTCTAATTCCATTGACGATTTTGTTATTCAACAATTTGTTTAGGAGTTATGAGAGAACGTAAATGAAAAAACATCAAGAAGGAATGAAAAGGGTTTGTTTAGGAGTTATAAGAGCAAAGAAAAAAAAAGGAATGAAGAGCTAAAAGAAGAAGAGGAATTCAAGGGTTTCATTGTTTCATTGTTTGAGAGTTTAAAATTGATAAGAAAAACAAAATAGAGGATTTATGAAGAGTCTAATCTTACTAAAACCCCTAATTTGGAGAAACTATAAAGATAAGGGTTCTAGAAGATTT
Organism: Pterocarpus santalinus; assembly: GCA_031439595.1. Classification (NCBI taxonomy): domain Eukaryota; kingdom Viridiplantae; phylum Streptophyta; class Magnoliopsida; order Fabales; family Fabaceae; genus Pterocarpus; species Pterocarpus santalinus. The sequence goes on from CM062532.1 coordinate 71,659,184, forward strand.
TGAAGGTTTATAAAAGTCTTCAAATGCTTTTCTTCACTTTAAACAAAACTCCTATAAAAAAGGAACAGATTTATGTACTAAATATTTTGTACATAAATCGGCCAAGGCTAGGCCGATTTATGTGTGTTTGCAAATTGGCTCAATTAGGCCGATTTCTGTTGCAACATTTCGTATAAGACTCCCTCCCCTGCTCAGATAGTGGAGATCATTTTCATTTCTTTAAGTGAGTGTGTTTCTAAGTGAAAAATATCTAAGATATTTTTTATGCTTATTTATCATTTTAGTGAAATCACAAACACAGTAGAGGAAGCAACATTCTACAGTCAAAATCCAGTTAATATGAGTTTTTCTTCATTTATCGCTCTTTCAAAGCTACAAAACACAATATTGAGAAGGTAGGACAACTAAATCAGAAACAATTAACTGAAATGGTGTGTATATTGTCCACTGTAGTTGCGCGATGTATGGTTCGCTATACAATTTTTTCGATTGGGAATGATGAAGATGTGAGTATCATATTTGATGCTCATTCCCAATGGCCTGAGATTCGCATTATAGAGTTGTTCATCACCTTCAATAATACAAACATCAACTTTGGAAGATCAGTTCCTAATCCACCGTCTTTTGGAACAGACTTTAGTGCTAAAGGATCAGATCCTAATCCTGTAGCATATCCAACTTTACTTCCAATGCCCTATCTTTCTTCGACTTTTGCTTTGTACAATCCTTTGCAGAATGAAGATGTTCAGCATGGAAATATAAAGGATATGGGGAATGGTAGAAGTTTTGGAAAGATTGTAATGCAAATTGCAGAGCCGCTTATGGGAGGTGGCCCAATTATGGATTTTGATAGTTTTGTTGATCATAGTGATGACAGGAAGAGCTATTTGAAGTACCAACTCAACAATGATAGTGGTGAAGGCTCAAACGGAGATGCAGCTCCTATTACCGATAGTGAACCATCCATCACTTGATCGATGATGGCTCAATCTCAAGATCATCTGCATTACCATTCATCTTTGAATTTGAATGCAATGTAGCATAGCACATTTATAGGGCATCGTGGACCTATACAAGGTAATAACGTCTTAGATAATGCAAGGGAGAATGAGTTGATATTGGGCAACAATTTCCTAATAAGGAAGCTGTGTTATTTGCTGTAAAAAATTACAGCATCCGAAGATCTGTTGAGTATAAGGTATTGGAGTATTCGAATGGGTGTACTTGGACTATACACATTATATATTGTCGGAAGAAGAGCGGTGGAAAATTCAGAAGTACAACAGATCACACACGTGTTTGTCCACTTTCCTTTCCTAAGACCATCCAAATTGGACACAAATGTTATCTGTTCCACAATATTCCCCATGATATAGGCTGATCCAACGATATCCATTAAAGTGTTGCAAGGATGGTGGAGGTGAGGTATGGTTTCAAGACCTCAACAAGAAGGTGTGGCTCGCCAAGCAAAAAGTCATTGGTAATGTTTAGGGCAATTAGGAAAACTCGTACAATGGGCTTCCGAGATGGCTGCAAGATTTACAGATGTTTGTGCTAAGTACAATGATCCAATTGACTACTATGCCATACTATAGCAGGAATTTTCTTGATTGAAGTTGTGTGATATTCCACTATTTATTCTGGACATTTCAGTCCTGTATAGAAGCGTTTAAATACTGCAAGCTATTCATTTCAGTCGACGGCATCCACTTTTATGGAAAGTATGGTGAAGCATTCTTGATGGCAATAGCCCAAGATGGTAACTCTAACATTTTGCCAATTGCATTTGCTGTGGTAGAGGGAGAGACTAGGGATGTCTGGTCTTTCTTCTTGACTAATTTGTGCTAACATGTGACACCAGAAGAAGGAATTCAGATAACTTCTAACCGTTATGGGGCTATCAAAGCGACCATAAATTCAGAAGATAGTGGATAGCATCCTCCAACAACTTATCATGCATATTACATACGCTGCATTGCTTCAAACTTTGTACTTCAATTCAAGAATAGAAATGCACGTTGAGCCATCATGAATACGGCATATAAAAAGACTCACCGAGAGTTTGCATACTATTATGACTTGTTGAGATATGAGAATCTAGCAATGTGTGCATCAGTTGATAGGATTTCAAAAAAAAAAGTGGACATAGTACTGTGATGAGGGACGCAGATTTTGGCATATGATGACCAATTTATCGGAATATATTAACTCTATTCTCAAGGGTACTCACAATCGTCCAATTAAGGCCTTTGTAAAGTTCACTTACTTTCGTTTTATTGAGCTATTTGTAAGGAAAGGGCAAGAGGACAAGGCCCAACTTGAAAGCGGACAAGTGTTTTTGCAAGCGCTGATTTAAGCGATTGAGATCAACAAACAGTCGATAGGCACCATGAACGTGCCCAGTTTTCATGAGCAAGTGCATCATTCGCAGTGGAAGAACTGGCACCAACAACAGATTGGAGTCACTGAAACTATAGGATGAATTTACAAGAGCGTCGGTGTGACTATGTGTACTTTCAGGCCTTATACTTCTAATACCCCATGTACTCGCTGCATGTGCATACATGTGAGTTGATTGACTACTTTTGTCCATGATATTTATCATATTCAGACCATAATCAACATCTACAAAATGGAGTTTGCACCCATTGCAAATGAAGATTATTGGCCTGAATGCCATGAACTTCTAATATGGCCAAATCTAGAGTATAGGCAAGCTACTGAGGGTCAGCCGATTTCAACCAGAATTCGTAACAACATGGATGATGTTGACCCCGAGCCACCAAAGTGACGTGGCCTTTCTAGGCAAAAGGGGCACATTAGATGAAAATGTCTAATCTTACACGCTTCTAGCTCCAACAGTCCAAGCATAGACAATTAATTTTCAATGCTTCTTTATATGTTTATTTTCAATTGTTCTTAATGTATTAATTTTTAGTTGTTATGTATGTTAAGGTGTCTTGTGTTATATTATAGAATTAGTTGAAGTGGTGTGTTAATGATTTCTAGTTGTTAATGATTTTATTAAGAACTCAAATCCTATGTTTGAAATTCAAACTAAAAAGGGCAATGCTTTCATTTCTATATTCGAAATAATCAAGTACTCTATTTTAAAATTTTGCAATTTTTGAGAGAATTTGAAGGGAAATTCGAACTTGTAACTAGGATAAGGCTATGAAATCAGAAATCGAAATCACATAAACTTCGAACTCATAAATGTATTTTTCCCTATTTGATTTATAATTCAAATTATTTCCATTTTTTTTAATTTCCATGTGCTTTAACTTTCTTTTAAGTTACTTATTTGCTATATAAATTGATAAAGTATATAATAATGCATAAATTTAAGTTAAAAAAATTACATAAAATAATATTCTTTATGTTCCAATAGGGTTATGTTTTAAAATATTACAACTAAATTAAAATAAAATAGAAAAAATAGAAGATATTAGAAGGGTATTCCTGCAAGTATGCTCGCCAAAGGCAACTAAACAATATTACAATTGATCTAAAATTGAAAAAGTATGGTATTATAATCCATACTTAATTTATGTAGATTTGGCTAGTCCGCTGTTGTCCTCAGGGGCCGGTAGAGGACAACCCATGTGACATTGACAAGGTCGAATCTCCAACATGGATCTGCCCTGTCCATCCTCTGGTTGCTGCTGTAATGGCGGTCTTAGTCTTCCTCATGATGTTGCTAATCAAAAGTAGCAAGATCAATGTGTGTTGTTGTGAATACAGATGGTAGAGTCCCACCGAAAAGATCAAAATCATACATGGCCCGGTATGCAGAGTTAGGTGACAGCAACTGCACCTTTGGAAAAGTAGACGTCATGTGTGGTGCATTCAGGTCAGGAACACCATCCCTTGATAGCCTATAGCATTCTGATGTCGTCGAGAAATCACAGTCAACCTGAGATGCAATACTAGGGGCAGCGGTCTCCTAATACGACCGATATATGTCCATGTCCTAAATGCGCATCTGGGCATACTCGAGTGGCATCTGCGATTTAAAAACTTCCTCAAAACTTACAGAGAACCTGAGTTCAATATCCTAACTGAGCCTAGTCGTGAATTGCTAGCTGGGCCTAAGGCTACACATGAACTGAGAGATCGAAGCAGCATTGACCTGGTGACTAAGACTAGAGAATTAATGGCTAGAACCAAGCATGGAGGGATTATTGGGAACTGGAATAGAAATATGGTTGGACTTCTCACAATCAAAATCTATATCGTGATCATCCTCATTCTCATTAGAATCCACATCCCCACGATGGGTGCGATGGGTAGTGCGGGTCCTACTACTTCCTCCACGTTGCTGATAACGTTGGTTGGGAACAAGATTTGGTCGTTGCACAAAGGATGCTAGTAGGGCATCAACTAGTTTATTAACTGGGAGTTCGATGACCCTAGGGTCGTTTAGGGCTCTCCCTGTTGATAAAAATCAGTGTGCAACAACTAAGTACCATCCGAAGTACGTGACTAATGGAATAAGGCTTAGGGTGACTGGAAACTCAATGACTCGACTCCTACGCACATCCCATATATCATAATACTCGCGACAATGTGTTGGCCATCAATAATCGTTGCCCCTCATGTCCTTATAGTGTAGCCTGTCAATGTTTAGTGCTCCTTTGGTATGTATTGTTGTTCGCCAAATTGTCAAAGGACGCGATCTACCTGGTGCCACTCCATGATAGCGAAGCACAATAGGGATGTCACAAACACCCAAATGTCAGCTTCAACATAAGGTGGGACTTTAGTCCCTTCTACATATTGACAGAGCAGCCATCGAAACTGCAATCTATAATAGTCATGCATTAGATGCCATAAAAAAAAAAAAAGCTCTCAATCCATAAGTTAATAGTCACTCTACACAATTTAACCCTTTAATGTCGATAACGTTAATAGCCTCCCTATAATGAATTAGTCGTCCTTTCTTCGAGTCAAACAAATATGGATTTCCTCCCCACCTAAAAAAAAAAAAGAATTAGCACTCTTGTAAATGAAAATTAATAAAGAAAATTGATTATTTTTATGAAAAGTTACCTCTTAGCTAAAGGAAACAAGAGTTGGTATCTGCCTCAAGGGTGCAATGTTGGTATTCTATAATATACCCATGATTGTAGAAGGGTCAGACACCCAGAAACATTCACCACATTGTGGTTCACACTACGACATAATTGGTGATACATGGTCATCAATACTGCAGAGTCCCAACTAAGCCTCCCAACTTTGCTAAGGTCACGGAGATAAGGTAGCCACTTTAAACTAATCCTCGAGGCTAATGCATCTGGCATAAAAAACCCACCAAGCAACTATAGAATGAATGCGCAAGTGTGGCAAGCGATCGTCTTGTCAGATGCATAGACATCCAAAGTAGGAAATGCTTTCTTGAACTAGGTGAGTTTAACTGTGCATCCTTGCCTATCTCACTCTTGTAGTATCGCCCTAAGCAACTCCCTATAAAAGCTCTGTATATCATGATTCATATGGGTCACCCAGTTAGATGTATATCTGTTAATTGGCTTTCTATCAACACACAATCCTAGTTGGAATGCAATATCTTGAATTGTCACGATGCAGTCTCCATACGGCAAATGGAAGATAAGCATCTTCGGGCACCATCGCTCAACAAGTGCACTAATCAATGCATTATCATAATCGAAATATGGTCTGTTATACCACAAACATGCATGCTCCAAGTAATTCAGCATCAATGAATGTGGCGCCAGTACTTGTGAGCGTTGACGACTATCCCGTGGCATTTAATCAGGTTGTACCATAAAAAGTCAAATTTACATTCAAGCTTAGATTTAAATTTAGTCTTGAATTCAGGCTCTGAAGCAAAATTCTAATTCTAATTCCAATTCTAATTCAAGTTTAAATTCACACTCAAATTCAAATTTAGCTTTAGATTCAGATTTGAATTCGAAATTCAAATTTAAAATCAATTTCAGATTCTAATTCAAATTCAAATCCAATTCCAAATTGATATTTCGATTCAAATTCAAATACAAATTCATATTATACCTAACTAATCTAATCTAATTTAACTATCAATGCTCATTAACAAAAATAAATTATTTGTATATTAAGTCTTCCAGCAATATGCATAGTAGCATCCAGATGGCGCGTAAATCATGCTCCATATTCTTAAATCTGCAACACAGATATAATAACAAAAGTCAATAATTATAATAATTCATAAATAAAAATATATAATTTTTTAACTACAAATTTTTCCTTTCTTTTTTTCTTATTTCCTTTCCTTTCACTGCTTTTTCCTATCTCTCTCTACCTTTCTCTCTCTCTAACACTAACATTGCACATCTCACACACTCTCTCTCTCTAAGAATGTTGCAATGAAATCAGCCTACCCAAGTCGATAGATATAGGCCCCACTGCAACGAAAATCGATCTGGTTGGGGCGATTTGCAAACACACATAAATCGACTTAGTCCAGACTAATTTATGTGCAAAATATTTAGTACATAAATCCACCTAGGCTGGGTCGATTTATGTGTGTTTGCAAATCGATCCAGTTAAGCCGATTTGTTTCATATCAATTTTTTCGTGCATCTTTGTAATTTTTCTTAATTTTTAGTTTTTTTTAAATTAATTTTTTTATTTTAATTATAAAAAAACACCTTTCAAAAGTCATAAGCGGAGTTTCTATACAAATTGAAGTGATTGTGATATATGACAAGTGCTTTGAAAAGTCTTGCATTTTTGTAGTGAAGAGTTATCTTAGAATATATAATCATTCATGTGCCTTTATCTAAAAGTTTAAGTTTTTGTGAAAAATGATTTATGATCATGAACTATCTATCTCAAAATCTTATGAACTATCCTTCTTAAAAATTTAAATTATTGAGTAAAGCATATAAATAATTTTATAGTTTAACATGCCTCCTGGTACAAGATCGGACTAAATTATAAGAAAGACAATAATATTTAAAGTTAAATCATATTATATATAATTAAGAGAACTTTAAAATTTCCAACCACTCTACCAAAAAAAAAAAAAAAAGAAAGAAAGAAAACTCTACTGAGAAGCCACACCGAGTCACAAACGGAAAAAGAAAAGAGGCTGGCTGAAGTTCATGTGAAAAATGATAATACGTTATGGACAATATTTAAAGATAATATAATTAATAACGGCATACAATCAGTCAATCATGGAAGTAAATGCAGATTAATACAAAAAAAATGTTACGGTCTAACTATTTGAAAAAAGCTCAAAAAAAAAAAAAATGATAAGTAAAAGAGTGCTTTAGCCCAATTCAATATGCGTTTTATGGTCTTTCTTTGCATGATCATACTCTCCGTTAATTAGTAAATCGTTGTTTTCTGTTTGTTTCTCGATGACTGAAAAAACAAAAAAACACCATTGCAGTCTAAACAGAAATTTCAAAAGTCATTGAACTTTCAACTATATATGAGTATTTGATGTTGGAGCTATCATTCAAAAAATTCAAGATTGAACAATAAGCGGTGCTGTAGAGTACGAAAATATTTTCATCTCAAACTGTTACGAATCATCCTAAAATCAATCAATGGAAAGATTAAGAATGTAGAGAAAGGAGAGAGAAAGTGATTGAAAACAAAAGGGACAACTATTATGTTGTATTTCTGGTTTCGTACACCGTTTCATGGAAAAAATTTCGCACCATTTAGTATCTTCCTTGAACAGTATAATACAGGGTCTAGTATCTGATGTCTAGCGACTAGCGAGAGGAAGACGAGAAGAAAATCAGTTGTTTGACCAGAAAGAGACAAAAACATAAAAGAAAGAAAATGAAAGAAGTTATATCAAATACGTGAAAAATAAGTCCGATCTTGCTGAGAGACCTCATTTCTTCAAGCGTAAATTATATTTTTTGTTTTTTAGTGATTTTAATCGATTTCTTTTTCTATTTTATTATTTGAAAATTTCTCTTTTGATCTCAAATAAACATGGTGTATGCTACTACAAGTGGGTTACGGGTAAGAGATTTTGGCAGTTAATATAAAATTATAAGTTTAAATTTCATTATTGTTGATGTAAAAAAAAAAAATTACATTGTCTACTATGTATTTATTATTGATTATTATTGCCGAGAGAATGAATGTTTGGTTTAGGTATCTATTATGGTGAAAAAAGAAAAACATATCCCAGTTGGTAGTTATTATTAATTAATTATTATTGCTTGAAAAGAGAAAGAATCTTATTTTTATTTGGCTTCTTGTCTGAAAATTTAAAATTATCAATTTAAGCAAAAGTTTAATTACTCTTATATATTTTGTCTTTTAAACGGAATGCAACCCGCAGTGATAATTACATGCCAGTATGCCATATAGAGGAACAATTCGTACACTAGTTTTCAAGATGAACATTTTGACCAAGTTATAATAAATTTTTGTGACATTATTATTATTAAAAATAATATAGCGATTTTTTTGTACATAATATAATATGGTGATTTTGAAAGAAGACATTTAATTAAAAAGTGATTAGTTGTGAGCTAATAGAGTTGGTCTAGTGGCAGTGGGCTTGATAGATTATATCAGGTTATAGGTTCAAATCCCAACATCAATAATATAACCAAAAAAAAAAGGGTTATTAGTTATGGTAGAAATGAATTGTAATTCCATTCCAATTTTATCTCAAGATTTAATTTTAAGAGTCATTAATTGAAGGACTTTATCTCATCACCACTTTGATACTAAATTATGTAAGGATTTTTAAGAAAAGAAAAGAAAAAAAAACATTTGGAATCTATTACATTCACAACTGTTGCATATTATGCGAGTTTGTTTTGACCTATGCATTCTTGACCACTACTGCAGCTAGGCCAACTGGTACCTTCTTCTTGGTTTCACAAGTTGCTTAAAAGTTCATTATTAACAGAGTCACGCACTCATGGTTTCCCACGGGATGGTTCAATCGTCAAATTAACAATGCTGTCAATGATGCAGGACCGAAGAGTCACCTAGTGGTTCAACGTACGCCTCATCATCAATTTCGTGAACAAAATACTATCATCCACCACAATGACCAAGCCCTCATGATGTCAAGTGTTACGATGGACACTCTCCACCTGGAACCTATATCATCCATCACCACAGATTCCCAAGTGTAGATCGCGCGGTTCGGATGGTTGCCACGCGCATACAATGGGCCATTGAGGGAGATTGTCTCAAAATAAGAAAACAGAAAAATAATATATCCTCCTAAAATATTTTCTTAAAAATCTTCTTAACTATTAAATATGGAAAATATTGAGTATTTTATAAATATATTTATTATTTTAAAAACATAAAATGCATTCATTATTTCCTTTATTTAAAAATTAAAAGGATAATATTTTATGAGAATATATCACTATTCAAAAAAAAAAAAAATTCACTTTATACCATTTGATATTTAACACATCACTTATTATATTAAAGACATAAAAAATAATGATATGCTATAAAATTGATCTGTCAAGTGATGAATATTAAATAATACAAATGGTTCATTTCCTAAGTGAGACGGGTGTCTATATTTTATGTCTGATCATACTTCTAATATAATTATATACCATAGAGTATAAAAACCAAAAGGTAATAAATGGTACAAAATAATCTTTCTTTTTTTCTAATTACATTATTGTAATATAATGAAAATTAAACCTATAATTGCACAGATGTAATCCACCCAAATCTCTCGTATTAGACCAATTCCAGTGACTTACAAAATAATCTTTCTATACGAAGAATTTATCCGGAGAAGCGCGGAGCTAGCAAAACAATAAAATTACAAAATAGTGCTCCTAGCAACATTTGAATATTCAAAAGGCAATGTACGGACATAGATAATGACAGCGACGTAAGAAGCGCGTGGAGGTGGAAATTTCCGGGCAAAACCGGATGGATTCCAGTGCAAATTTTTCTCATTTCACTCGTATCGCCGTATCAAATTGCAATTTTGCCTAACTTTCTCGGTCATTAACTCCCCGAAACCGCTAGTGGTAACGGATCTATATATATATATATATATATATACATCACGAGGACATGCATGAGAAGTGCACTACGCCAATCAAACAAGAAGAGAAAAAGTAGGTAAAATTTTCTCGTTCGTTGTCTACTTTCTGAACAACTGGCGAGAAATTTAAGAAGTGTATCAGGAGAAGATGGAAAACATGCCACCGGGTTATCGTTTCTACCCTACGGAAGAGGAGCTGATTTCGTTCTATCTTCGCAACAAGATCGAAGGAGAGAGAGAGGACATGAACCGGGTTATACCAGTCCTTGATATATATGAATATAGTCCATGGCAACTCCCACGTAAAAACTTCTGATATTCTTCCAGCTCTCTCTTTAACTTTCTTTCATTTTATGTTTTTTTTTTATGAATTTATATATGGAGAAGAGCAATTCTTGAATTTTTTTTTTTTTTTTGATGTGAAGAAATTCTTGAAAGTTATATATGGTTGAAGTTATTTTACTTTTCATCTTCTTTTGCGAAGATTTCTAACTTCTGCAGTAGACATGATCAGATACAACATAATTGATCATGTTTAGTTAAGCTCAAAGTAATGTTACCTTTCTTGTTTATAAAAAAGTAATGTTCCTTTCTTAATCTTTTTTCTTTGTGAGCATTTTTTTTTTCCTTTCCAGAAGGATCGTCCTTTTGGGGGGTCATTGAGTATCTCTGTAAATTCAACTATCAATGATGGAGTTATAATTTTGCATAATTTGCAAGTCTGTTTGATTCACTGAAACGAAGTTTTTTGAGCTTCTTTCTTTAATCAGTGCAAGTCTATTTGCATAACCAAGTTTTTGAGCTTCCCTTCCTTGTCGTTCAATTTTTTTTTTTTTTTTGGTGTACCCTTGTCGTTTAATTTCATTCTACATTCTGCATACTTGTAATTGGGTAATATTATTTCTATATCAAAGTGGATTAAAATAACACTATGGAAAAAGAGACAAATAACATTACTCTTTGTAATTATGCCTTATATATACTATTTTTCTTTTTCTTTTTCTTTTTCCCTGATCAAATCTATGCTTGCTGCTCGTTTCGTAAATGATTAACATTCTTTCTTCTTTTACTCTTGGTTTCAGAAATTTCAGGAGAGGCAAGTCTGAGAGACACTGAACAATGGTTCTTCTTCATTCCGAGGCAAGAAAGCGAAGCCCGAGGAGGGAGGCCAAAGCGGCTCACAGCTTCTGGGTACTGGAAAGCTACTGGGTCCCCTAATCATGTTTATTCTTCTGATAATCGCATCATCGGCATGAAAAGGACCATGGTTTTCTACAGCGGAAGAGCTCCAAACGGAAAGAAAACCGATTGGAAGATGAATGAGTATAAAGCCATCGATACCAAATCCGAAGCGTCCTCTTCAAACAAGGCAGTTCCTATGGTAACGTATAAAGTATGAAAATTAGGGCTAGCAAGATCATAATCACTTTTTTATGCAATTAAAATTGCGTTTGGTTGTGATTTTTTACACAAAAATTATTTTTTGAATAAAAAAATTATTTCTTATGTATTTAAATAATTTTTTAAAAAATAATCAAACACTTAAAAAAAATTATTTTCATTATTTTTGTAAAAATTGAAAAGAGTAATTCCTAAGAAAATTTAATTTTTAATTTTTTTAACTGTATTTATATACAATTTAAATCTTATAATTACTTTTTTAAAAAACTAAAAACAAATGCACCCTAATTATCTTGAAGTGCTATGGACTCTAGTTTGTGTTCAACCTTCACCATTAGAAGTTAATTTAGATTGGAGTTCGTGTTATTCTTCCTATTGGATATTTTATACATAACCATTCAGATTCAAAGTACACTCGATCAACCTTTTATAGTCAGACAATTTGGTTTGAAGCCCTATAAAACATTAATTGAATTTCATATATATTAACTTAACGTCAAGATCATGGTTCAGTTCTAGTAATTTTTTAGGTCCAAGTTACATTGTAGTGTAGTTTTAATTATATTATTGTAGGAAGATGCATGTAAATATAGCTAATTTTTTTATTGTACCATTAATTAATTGCAGTTGAGGCAAGAATTCAGTTTGTGCCGAGTGTACAAGAAATCAAAGTGCTTGAGGGCATTTGATAGACGTCCACCTCCGAGGAGGGACACATATGCTAATGTTCAAAATGCTCATCAAGAGAAAGAGAAGGGTTCAACATCTTACGATCATCTTAACACTCCTCAAATGGTGGAGAGATCAGGTGCAGCGAGTTCACCAGAGAGTTCATGCTCTGAAGACCATGGACAATGTTCTCACAGTGGTCAAATGGATGTTGACCACGAGCCTTTGTTGGATTGGGAGCAAGTGGATTGGTTCTTGGGATCATCGGAACCATGAGCACTGACGTTGCCTCTACAGCAAGTAGTGCAAGTGGGAACTCCATCATCGAATTTGCAGAAGGCTTCGATGTAGTTGTATGTCGCGTAATTAACCACTACTTTATATTTTATTGCCTCTTGCTATTAAAGTGTTAAATAATCAAGCTAATTTGTGAAGATATGTAATGACGAATTTGCAGGATATATATAAAACTATCTGAGAACTCTTCATCTTGTGATCAAACGCACCAATCACCTTTCTTTCTTCATGCATATGAAAGCTAAATACATTCCAGTCATTTATGTGGCGATGCTGAGATCATCTTTCTTTAATTTGAGTTTAGATTTAGAAGGGTAGATTAATCGGGAGATTTCTCTTAGAATTGATAATGATACAGCATTAGTTTGCAGTATAAATAGGTAAATAGTTTCGTTTGTAGGACATTAATGAATTGTTATTCTTAAGTAAACTTTGATTCATTTATACTCTTATATCTGAATTCTTAATCTTTTCTCTCAGTTGAGTTTTGACTTATTTTTATTCTTCTTATAATTAATTTCTACTTTGTATCAGTCTAACTCAACTTTAAAAGATAGCTTATACAGTGACAATTATCCAAATTTTTATAAAGATTATTTTAATTATATCTCTAAACGACACGAAACTCTAATAATTTCTTTATAATATCTTTAAGAAAAACAAAAAAAAAATGAATAAACTTGATTCCCGTGTGGCTTAGACAATTATAGAAGTGGAGCTTGGGTTAAATGCATCTCAGAATCTGGGAGCCAGTGAGATAGATATTTATAGAAAAGATCATTGACCAAAATAGAACATAGGAGTTTACTTTGGCCAATTAAGCATTAAGATCTCAAAATTTAAATATAAAGCATTATTAATATAGCGGAAATTGATATAGTGATAGAACAAGGATCCAAGTAAGAATACATAGATATTATATACTTGAGATTATAATATTATATGTCAGCTTGTTTATTTGTGCTTTTCTTTTTTCGATAGAGAAGTGAGGAGCAAGTCCAACCACAGAGAAGCAAAAGGAGATACAGAATCAAAGTATCACAAAGTAACAAATTAGCAAAAATCACAAAATTGATATTCCATCACAAAATCAGGGACTGATTCTCCCAAGTGGAAACTGAATAATTTTCTAATGCCTTTGAAATTGCAACATTTCTTGCAAATACTGATTCTACACTACTATAACACCTGTCATGCATACCCATCTGTTGAAAATAATCCTCTTCTTCTTAGTACCAATGCCTCAAACACTCAAACATCCGCAACAAGACTACTATCCAGGATGCTTATATGTATCCTTTCACATATCTTCACATATTTGTGCTTTTCTTTAAGGAGACGTTTGGTAGACAGAATGAATTTTTATTTTTGATAATAGAATTATCAGAAATACTATCTTGGGGATTAATTTTCTTGGATATGATACTTTATGCATGTTTGGTGTGCAAATTAAATTCTTAAAAATATTTGGCAAATTTTCAAAAATATCCTTGATGAAGTTGGTTGCTGGTGGCTGGCCAATGGTGGAAGGTGACTGGCTAGCGGTAGTGAATGACGAAAAACGGTGGGCTTTGGGTGATGACAGGGATATTTTGATCTTTTCATCATGGTACATATTCCCTTTTTATGAGAATATTACATTCCCATGGAGAGATAAGAATATTTTTTGGTTGATTTTCCTTTTCAGAAATGTAATATTCCTAGATTTATTGTTTTAAATCTCTTATCAAATATAGAAATATTTTCACATTGCCAAACATAAAAAAATATGCCCCTCTACCAAACACCCCCTAAAACAATAAAAAGTAGTTTTTATATTAAAAGATATGTATAAAAAATTTCCATTGTCATTAGAATTTTGAAGGTGTTAGTGCGGAATATGTATAAGAAATTTGAGACAATGGCCCTTTTTATTTTTAAATGCTTTCTCATAAACTCAAAAAATTTTAGAAAAAAAATGTTATATCATTAAAAATTTGTTTTTTAATCTCAAACCAACACACCTTGTAACAGGTAGAAATAATTATGCAAAACTAATAATCATGATGCAAAGATACAGTTCTAATAAATTTTGGTATACAAGTAAGAATGTCGGATTTTATGTTGATCCACTAATTATTGATATAAAACTTTTTTATACTATAATTCGTGATCACTAAATTACTAATAAGATCTGATTATTATTGAAACAACTTATATCGTTTAACTGTTTTTGTGATGTATTATCAAAAAACAGTTTTTGTGATGTATCATCATCCGAGCAAAATCTTTATTATACAATTAATGGATAAATTTAGAGTCATACAAATAACTACTGTTAGCATAAATGAGTCGAGCAAGTTTATTGTAGAGGCTGTCTATCAAAAGGTAGGGGATCTAATAAGAGTAAATCTTTGTTAGTTTATAAATTATAATTTTCAGTTAGAGTTATTTATGATACATTTTCCTGGTTTTTACTTTGTTCACTTGATTTCACTAAAAAACCGTGAAATTCTTCAATTAGACTGTCCAGTTGATAAAGTCGCTTAATGTACGGTCCACCCGATCAAACTGTTTCAGTTTTTACAGTTGTGATTGCCGGTTAATTTTTATTTTCTTTTCAAATTTGTTGTTTAAAAAAATTGAACATTGTGTTTTCACTAAAACATATATTTACTTTTAAAAACCAAGAATCAATTAATCATTTCCTTTCCTTTTTTTTTATAATTTTGATAAATATATAGCTTTCGTTACTTTTTTAAGCATTTTACATATTCTTTTTTTTTTTGTGTTGAATCATCTTAAATTTTAGTCATTTTTAGTTTGGAAAATTGTGTCACCACTGGCAACAAGTCAATGACCAATGAACAGAAAAAAAAAATGGACGATAGTTAGGGTGGAGGGAAGGAGAGTCACGCCCCCCAAAACTCAAAACCCTCCTTTTGGAAGTCTTTCCATTTTTGCAAATATTTGTTTTTTTTTTTTTTTAATCTAAGTTATAATATGGTTTGACCTGCTAATGTCGTTGTAGTCATAGGCACCTCAAAACTCTAATTCGATCCCAAGTTAACTGCACTTGCTAACAATCCAAGTTGAATTCTGCCAGACAAACAGGAATGTACAAGACTTAAGTGCGGAGAGGACTTTAAGGGTGTACATTTGTACTTCTAGCAAATTAAAGGTATATGCTTGCACTTATTATTACTTTTTTTTCTGGGCGAATACAAAAGTACAATTTTCTGTTTTCTTTGTTGTTTCACTACTCACATTCTGCAACTTAGAAAATTATATATAAAAACCAAAAAAATCTAAAGAACTATAGATAAAACTATTAGAAGAAATTTAAATGATAATTTGAATGTAACCATAATTTATGACAAAATATTATGACATCATTTTATTCACATAATTGATTAGCTAGTGAAATAAGATTTAATTTTCATTATTGTACTTGTTTTCCAAATAATAAATCATAATTGACAGGACAAAGAAGAAAACATAATTTGAAGACAAAAAGATTTTTGTCCGTGAATATGCGGGCCTTAGCACTAAGTGTATGACTAGCAGTATGACTAGCACTTATACGTTAGTCATTTGATTTTTTTTTTGGGGTAAGTTATACGTTAGTAATTTTTAATTTGGCCCTTTTGATATATACATGACTTTTTATACCAAAACATCGCAAAATCAATTAACCATTGGTTTAAGTAATCTAGCATTTGTTACCCTTAAATAAGGCTTTAGATTTGAATTTTGTAGAAAGTTTTACCTTTGTAATAGATCGATTTAACTTAAATCAAACTAGTTGGAGTCTAATAAACTTCAAACATTAGTGGTTTAGTATATGAAAATTAAAAAAAAAAAAAAAAGAACTGCAAAATGAATTGCTTTTAAAAGAAGACTTTTTATAGGAATTATTTTTAAAAAATAATTTTTGTTTGATTTAAATATGTCAAAAGTAAATTTAGGAGAATGAGTTTTGTTTGGATAGAATAAAATAAAATTATTTTTGGTTGTTGATATAAGGGTAATAGTAAGATTCTTTTTCAAAAGTCATTTTTCTAAAATGGAAAATAACCTCAAAGATACCTCTCCAAAAGGCTTTTTGAAATTTTAAAAAGCCTTATAAAAAATATCTTTACATATCTAAATATATTAATTACTGTACATTTTTATTTTCATTATAATAAAAGACATTTTGGGCCTCCTAGAAATATGATCAAACGGACACTAACAAGGCATGCGCCTTGTTTATGGGGAGTTTATGCTGTAATGAAGATATGAAACTGTCAAAATGATTGTCCACTATAACGCATTAATATTATTAAAAAATATGGAACGATAGCACAACACATAGAATTTTGAGAGATATTGTCATAAAGTCACAAAATATTGTTTTGGTTCGTCATTTAGCAGCCTTTGAGATGATCTAGTATTTAATAATTCATTAAATTCAGCAGTACCCAAATTAGTTTTTCGTCATTACCTTCTTGTTACACAGATTTGAGCAACGAGTTGGTGGCGACTGACTTTCTGTAGTACATAATAATAGTGTACAGTCATACGTATATATATTATATTGATCACTTGCAGATTCCGGAAACTACGACGAAGTCTATTAGTATGAATCTACCAACCAAAATTCTCAAATTGATTATCGGAAAACAAACTCTTCTATTACACCCATAAAGTTTTCTTAACTTGGCTGTGTTGGACCTAACTTGAGAGACGTCAACAATAGAACGTGATATTCTTACATTAGCGCGTTGTTGTTGATTATTGATAAATGTTACAACATAGATGTAGGTACCGGAGATTGATTAAAGCTGCAAGAGAAGAGACAAGATCCTACAATAGTTTCCAAGCCATGTACTATGATCCAAAAGGGCAGTTTTCGATCACTTTTAGTGAATTTCTGGGTAGTTACAACTACCTGTATAAAGTGTTGACTAGAAGACTTGAACCCTCGATCAAGGCCACAGCAATGAACAGGATCTTACCATCAACTTCTGAATTGTAAAGTTATTGTTTTTATAATTTTATTAAAACAATCATCCATGGTGAACTTTTAACATAAGAGCCTAACTTTGTCCTAAGGTTTGAGCCCTTATGTGAAAGGGGAACAAGTACTGAACCTACAAATGGATGAAATAACAAGGAAATTAACTAGCTGATGGATCACATATGTTTTACTTAAGGAATTTTCACTTTTTCGGGAGTAATGTGTCTAAGAAAATAAACTCTTGTTAGCTAAAGGTAATGTGCATTGCACCTCTAAGTTTGATTCATAACAATTGAAGTTTCATCCGTAAGAGACAAATATTGTAAACTAAAATGATTAAGTATTTATATTTTCAGGGGCCAGTAAATCTTCATAGAGAGGTTGGGGTGAGCCATATCTACATCAAAATTTTTAAAAAATCCATAAAAGTATAGTTTGAAAAATTATACGTATTAGAGATATAAACATATCATATGATCACCCTGAACTTTTCCCTCCTCAAACTCTACCACTAGCACTTTCGTATTTGCGAAGAGATGAAACGCTTCATAAATATTTTCGTAGATCTGTTATGAAGTAAGAAATTTAAGTTTAAGTATTATATTTGAGTAAGGTGAAAATTTTATTAATATACTATTACACTTGAACCACCACTAAAGGTTTGAAAAAATAAATAAACAATCATGTTTCTTAAAAGACTCCGTAAGCATTAAAATTGGGAAAAATCACGTCGATCTTATAGTTGGTAGTAGCTCCCCCCCAGCCTCTCTTCCCCCCTCTCCCCCCTCTCCTCCTACATACTATGCTTATATGTACAAATTAGTATATTAAAGCTAAGGAGAGTAGCTATTATGCTAATAAACAATGTCATATTCACAATCAACATTACAAAGTAGTTGTCGCTTTGGTGGTGGGCAATTACTAGTTGAGAATACTTATGTTCAATTTTTAGTTAGCAGTTAATCATGCTTGCATAAAAGTTCAATCGGACTGAAGTTCAAGTTGAAATTAAATCATAAGGCATAAGGTGAACGACAAGTATAATTACTACATGTTTGACTTAAACTATTGGCTTAAATTATTTTTAATTTCAAAAATTCAAAATAATTAAAATCAAACATGCATTTATTCATTTCCTTGCAATAACTTTTGGAAAGTGCGAGGAAGTACCTCCAAATCCAACAGTCCAAGTACTCGACGGTGAACTGGCATGTCATGAAGACTTGATAGCAGATATTGGTCTTCCAGGACCCAGCTCTGGCGAATTAAACTATGTCATTAATGTAGTAACGCGTTGCAATCATCACATCGTTGGACTCATTCGGTGTCGGAAAACAACTGCAAGAACGGGAGACAAGAACCCACAAGCCAATGCTATCAAAAGACATCCACAATAAATTAGGAAGTTCCTTCTTTCAGAAAATTATTTAAGGGTTTTCCGAGTAAGTGCATGCACGACTCGAAGACTTGAGTCTACAAACGGCATTGATTGTTGACAGCACTACTAGTTAAATGAGAAAATGTTTTATCATCAAAATTTTAGAAGTTTATGAAAGAATTTATTTTCATAGTAATTATTGTTCATTGGTTGGTACATTTAAAATTAGTACTTTTTACATTAAGAAAATATTTTAATAATGAAAGTAATTCAGAGTAAGAAGACTTATGCAAACAACTCTTTTAAAATTAATTTTAAAAGTTTTCCATGAAGAAGATTATAACACTGTATTATTATTATTATTTAAAACTAGTTAGAGAAATGTCGTTTTACACATTATAATGTGGGTATATAAATGAAAAGTTATTAGTTTTTATAATAAAAAATTTATAAAATAAAATAAATTGTTGACATAATTTTTTTGGTGAAAAATTGTTGATATAATTTAATTTTAAATTAAATAAATATTCTTATTTTACATTATTTTATCTTTTCAATAAGATCTGACATGTCTACACATTAATTAAATGAAAAAGATATGAAAGCTCGAGCAGCTATTTTCTCTTTATAAAAGTTACTTGAACCCTTCGTGCCGTAGACACCCACGCCTCTCTCTCTCTGTCTCTCTTCTTTTCCTCTTTGCTTTTTCATTTCTTTTCTTTCATGATTTTTTTTCCAACTTTGTATATGCGTGTTTGGGATGTTTATACTCAAAAGTAGTACAAATAATAACTATCTTTTCTCTTACCAAAAAGTGAGTGATGATTGTAATTTAATATTATTTCTATTTTGAAATAATTATTTAATTTTAAATACATACATAAATTAAGAATATAATTGAAAAATTTTTAATATTAAATAAATTTAGATATATTTTATAAAATTATTCTTACTTAATTTTTTTTAATAGTGATATAATTGAAAAAAATTAATATTATCTAAATTTTTTAAATAAATAAAATTTTAAAAATAAATAATTATTTTAACACAGAAGTCATATTTTAAAAATAAAAAAGTTATAACATTGACTTTGATTCATCGGTAGAGCTAAAAAGTACCATCCTTAATTAAATATAAGATTATTTTCACCTGTTCAGCTAAGAAGTATTAAAGGCGTGTTTAGAAAAAGATTTGTTTTGGGAAGTGAGACAAAGTGAATATCAAAATTATATGAACCAAGTGAGACGCGCCTACTTTTTACATTGTCAATCTTTGTTTTATTCTCTTTATTACCAAACACGCCTGCTGCCTTGCTATCCGCAAAGACAACAATATTAAGGTCTGATTTGGTAGCATATTTTAGGACGTGTTTTCACATATAACAAGTAGACTAAAATATAATTTTTATTTTTGAGAGACAATTTTATGAATTTAATTTAAATGCATAGATAGTATCAGTCAATAGAAATAATGAAAAGTGCTAACTTATATAAATAACCACTCATTATAATGAGAGGTCCATTATGATTTCTCATTTTTCCTTATTTCTATTAGTTGATAGTATAAAATTATTTTACATTATTAGTATATATTAATTATACTCTAATTTTTTATATTTTTATTTTTTAAAAAATTAAGATAAAAATATAAAACAATTTTTTCTTTAATAAATAATATTAGTACATTTTTTCCCTTTTTATTTTTAAAAAGTATGCTCTCCTTTCTTAAAAAGTTAAGATAAATTATATTTTAACCTATTTTTAAGTTTTCTATCAATTCTCTATTATCGCATTATTTTATTTTTAACCGAAATACATAGTTATATGTATTTTTTTATCAAATAAAATTTATTTAGCTGATAATAATATAAAATATTGATATATATATATATAATATTTAAATTTTAAACTGTTATGATATTAAGAGAACAAATTGTTAATAATAACAATAATTTGTAATAATTATGTTGCAAAAATAAAACTTACATATTTTCTCAACTATTAATTCTAGAATATTAATTTATATAAAATTGAAAAGTATATATTAATATCATATACAAAGATGAATCACGAAAAAGATAACAAAATTCTTTTTGTGATTTTACTATAAAAATATATATTAATATTCTAAAATTAATAGCTAGGAAAATATGTACTTTTTTTTGAAAAAATAATTTTTACAAATTATTGTTACTATTAATAATTTCTTCTTTTAATATAATAATAATTTAATTTTAAAATTAAATTATATATAAATATTTTATATTATTATAAGCCACATATATATTTTATTTTGTAAAAAAAAATTAACATGTATAACTATTATTAAAGGATATTTT
Organism: Pterocarpus santalinus; assembly: GCA_031439595.1. Lineage (NCBI taxonomy): Eukaryota > Viridiplantae > Streptophyta > Magnoliopsida > Fabales > Fabaceae > Pterocarpus > Pterocarpus santalinus. Next base: position 71,680,266 of record CM062532.1, read on the forward strand.
ATTCAAAAATAAAATAATAAACATGAGACAATGAAAAGATAACGGAAAACTTGAAATTGGATTAAAGTATAACTTATTTTAATTTTTTAGAGAAGGAAAATATATGTTTCAGAAAAAGATGAGAAGACAGTATAATAATATATTTTTTCCAAGGGAAAGAATTGTATTTTACTCTAAAAAATATTTTTTTTTATTTAGTAAATAAAAAAATTTGGATATTTTTACTCCTAACTTTTAAAAGTTATAGATGTTCTTGAAAGCCTTTATGAAATGTTTTTAAAAATTAATTTATGCTCTCTAAAATTTAAAAAATTAATATAATCTTAAATTTTAATAAAAATTCAATTTTAACTCTTTGATGGCTTCTACTTAGACTTTAAAATTTTATGTCTATTATAGTCATTTTAGATTTTAAAAGTAATTTTATCAAATACTATTCTTATGATTTCTGCCTATGAAGAGCAATTTTCACATTATTTTACAAAATAATACTATTATGACTTTTTAAAAATAATTTTTGGATAGCCTAAAAAGCTCAACAATTTTTTTAAAGCTACAACATTATTAAATCAAGCCAAAGTACTTTTGTTATTCGATCAACCTCAAAACAATTAATCTCAACTACTTTTTTAGAGACATTTAGGTTTGGTTTAATATTATTGTGACTTTTTGAAAGTTGCTCTCAAAAAGTAATAATAGTATTATTTGATAAAATAAAATAAAAATTATTCTTGATAAACAGAAGTTATAAAGGTAGTGTTTGATAAAGTTACTCTTTAAATGACTATAATAAATATAAGTACTAAAAAGAATAATTTCTACTTTTAATATCATTAAAGAGAGTAAAACTATATTAGGTTTTTAAATTTTAAAGAGTACAAGCTAGCTTTAAAAAGCACCTATGAGGGTTCCTAAGAGCATCTCCTAGTTTTTAAAAGCCATAAGCAAAAGCACCTCAATTTTTTGATGTACCAAACAGAAGAAATTGACTTATATTTTTCATAAGTCAGAGTACCCCTTCAAAGAGCACTACAAAATTAATTTTTCGTGTTCTCATTGACAATAGACTCATACAATAACTAAGGAGCTGTTTGGCAAACTAAAAAAATTGGATAACTAGGTATAATGGAACCTAATTTTTAATAAATATTATTTGGTAACTACCTAAATATTTTAAAATTAATTTTTATCTAAACTAATTTAGACTTAAAACTAGTTCTTAAAAAAATAATTTTAAATTAATTTTATTTCATCTCAAAATTTTTTACTTTTATTTTATATATTTTGACTACTTATCAACTGTCCTCTACTATTGTCCGCCATTGTTCACCGCCACAGTCCACCGTCATCTGCCACCGACTGTCGCTGCCCACTGCCAATTACCACCGCCGGCTCCATCCACCACCATTTGCTGCTGTTGACAGCCACCAGTTGCCACCATTCGTCATCACCGGTACCCATCGTCCGTCACCGTTGGCTGCCACCGTCCATCATCACCAATCACCACCATTCGTCATCGCCGCTAGCCACCGCCATTTGTCTTCATCGGTGCTAACCACCATTATCGGCTGCCACCATCCCACTGCAGCCGCCATTGTTTATTGTCGGCGATCACCACCACCACCTACCATGGTTTACCACCGCCCACTATGCCCAACCACCACCGTCTACCACCGCTGACTATAAACGTCTTCTGCATTTTGCTAGATTAATTTCTTTAATGACATAGTCAAAAAGAAAAAAGTACAAAAGAAGAATAAGAGCACATATTAAAACTAATTTTTAAGTTATGGAACTAAATAACGTCTAATTAAAAGATAGTTCCTTTTTATACCAGTTAACATATTCGGCTCTATTTTATACTTATTTTTGATACTGGTAAACACCCCAACTAGTAGTCTATAAATTCCTAGCCTTAAGTTTAATTACGAGTTTCAGCATAGAAATAGGATGTAGATCTCTTTGTCGCGTACGTAATCATTCTGACATAAAGAAATATTAATTAGCGTTTGAGACTCGCCATAATGAATAATAAGGTGCAATTACGTTCAAAATTATTTGCCTTTCTCCTATTATTATTTATAACGAGAAAATCAAGATCACTTAATTGATAATTTGTAGAAGAGATTTAAAAGGATGGGTCAATTGGCAGAATCCAGATACATTCACACAAAATAACCATGCGATTCGTTAGTAAATATTCACTAATTATTGTAAATATTGTTTCAATGTGGTAACATTTAGGGTATATTTGCTATGAGGATAGGATATAAAATTTTATAGATTAATTTTATGTATATAGATAATTACATATGAAATAAATCTATGAAATTTTACTCCTTGTTTTTATCTCACACCAAACACATTTTAACTTTTACCGAATACAACCAAAAAAACATTGCACGGGATAGATAATGTAAAGAGAAATGTTAAAGGAGTCCACACCCTATCCAATAGTAGATGCATGGTGAGTCGACATGATATCCCACAGAAAGTGAATACCCCTATCATTTCTCATAACGTAAATTGTAAAATATTGCATGACTGTGACTGTTAGTTAGTTCTTTTTCTTTTAACTCCTCTGTGAACTCTCACTAACTTTAATCTTGTAAAATATTAGTTAGTGTTTGGCTTGCTCACTTTCATTTTCATTTCTAGTAAAAATGAAAAATAAACTTAAAAATATGTTATTTTATGCTCATAGAAAATATTTTCATTGAAAATGATTTTAGAAACACACAAAATTGAAAATGATAATTCTAGGTTTTTAGCATTTTCAGAATTTTTAATTCTAAAACTTGGAAATATTTTCAACAAAAACGTGGTGGCATCACGATAAATATGAGGAACTAACTTCTTTTTCTCTCGCAATGCGCCATGTTCGATCCTCAATCAGGATCATTTTTTTTATTTGAACACAATCTTGGACACTTTTCTTACATATAATTAATGACAACCAACAATAGTTGCGCACATGTAGCACAGTTGATAGGCCCAGTTAACACGTAAGTCTGATGGTGCATGTAGCATAGTGGCTCGTATGTTGAGCATAAGACCCCGATGGTTGGGTTCGAACCTTTTCACCCTTTTTTTTAATTTTTGGCCAATTATCTTAATTTTTTAAAAAATTAAAAAAAAAAGCAAAAATGCACTAGATGTTGCCAATATGATAATATTTTTTTTAGTATGACTATAATTTATTAACAAATCAAATATATTTTAAATATATTTTGTCATTACAAGTAATTTCTATAGTTAAAGTTTCTTTTATAGTATTTAATTATATATTATCATATGTAGTACATATAATATATATCTATGATTTATCATTTTAAAGCAAGAATTTCTAGTAATTTTTTTAAATAAGTAATAAAATAAGACTAACTACAGTATTTAAATATTTATCTATATACAAATTAAAATATAATAATTGATAATGATAATAAAATAACTTTAAAATGAATAATTTATTTTATTTCTAATCTTAATATTTTATAATTATTTATTACTTTAATAAATACTTTTATTAGATAAAACAAAATATGTAAATCAAATATATATTATTTTTATTATCTCAAATTTGATTTTAAAAATTATATTTTAAAAACAGACAAATCAAACATATTTTCATTATTTTTATTTTTGAAAATAGAAAATACTTTTATAAACTAAATGTATTTCCTATATTCAAAAAACCTGAAAATAAATCTTTTCAAAAAATAAAAATAAAAAATATTTTTACAAATCAAATACACCCTTACTGTCTTCAAATTTCGTTTGACAAGTTTTACACAGCCTTCTCTACAACGGTACTATTGCTTTGATTTCCAATATTGCGAGTTGTTTAAATTATGCTTGGAAAAACAAAATGAAGTAGGGAAAAGGCGACAATTTTGAGAAGAAAAATATGCGCATGTAGCAGACGAGAGTTTGAACAAAGAAGTAATTATGTATGCAGACGTGGGCTGACGAAAAAAACGAAAATAATGTTTCTTTTTCTTCTTTTTTTTTTCTTAACAGTCATAACCTTTTGCACATAATCGTTGAATCTTGACTCTCAATCACCCTTCTTGGTAGTCCTACTTAATGTCTCACACCTCGTTCATCATAGAAACATTTGAACATGACTGAAAGGGGTAACAATGGCCATTAATAAAATCGAATGGTATCTCCACAACAATGTATACATCTTTGCAGGTACATGAGCATATGTGTAGAATTTATTGTAGGAGATGATACATGAAAGACGTCATACATTCCACATGGACAACGCACAAACGAAGGAAATCAAAAAAGTGATAGTTATGTGCACTCCACCAATGAAAATCATCACAAATATCTTAGTATAACTTGACAAAAAGGTAATTACAGGCAGAGCTTTACAGGCGGTTGATCATACATTAATTTTCACATGATTGTCATAATTTTCACTATTTGGTTTCCATTTTACGGGCAACCAACCCTAATGACTAGCAGGATGTCAGAACTTTGTGGAATTTGTTATCACCAATCATCATCAAGGCTCGCTTGGTGGAAACACAAGACAGTACATATAAATATGAAGAACGATACAAGCTCAATAAGCATTGCTCCTGTCTCAATCATATGAGCATGCTTAAGGATTATAGGAATGGCTACGCTCCCAATTGCTGATGCTCCAGTCAAAAATTTTGCTGCATCTATCCAACTGCAACGTAATATCAGATATTATATGTTATATATATACTTTTGAAAACAAACTATCTTTAAAAACTTTTGTCCCTGCGCTCCTATTGAGTTGAAAAGGTCATATAAATAAATGTAACACCATTGCAAAAGGCAGTGATAAACATACATCAAAATGGTAGATAGCCAAGATGATAATCGGATGGATAATGTTCAATATAAAATCAGAGAAATTTTTCTGAGCTCTTAGGGGCAACAGAGACACTTACCCTCCACCACCACGGCTCATCAGAAAATGAGTGGATCCACCTCCAAAGAATAAACAAGGCATAGGTACCAGCACATACATGAGAGCTGCAGGTGCAATGTTCTGACCATTAATTTTTTCCAACTAATAAACAAGACTTCCAGCTTATAAGACACTGACTCACCTGATAACAAGGGCCACCAATTACTGTATATTGCACATGCCTGCCACAGCAAATAAAAGGCAAATGGGAGACACTTTAACACTTGCGGTGAATGTGCATTCAACAGATCAGAAAAGAGTCATATGTGGCTATGTGCCACTGTAGCATTCCGTAAGTAACCAAATAGATTATGTATCATCCATATAACTTGAAACACAGCAAAAACGCAAACCCCTATGTGAATATATCATCATCCTTTTTTTCTGTTCAACCCAAATTTGGGCCATAAATATGGGCCAACTATTCCCATCTTATAAAATCTCACCCCACCCCCTCCCAATGGGTTTGAGAACTCCAAGTTCAAGTTCTTCAGTGCCCAAAAATTAATTCCAATAGTGTTGTTTGGATGGATCAAAATTATATCCCATGCAAATTATGCTGAAATAACATGTTCTCCTCTTCCAGCAAATTTTATTATTATAGAATACAAGATGTAAAGCAGTACAGCACAGATAATCGACCAGCAGCAGTGCTTGAACTTAAAAAAAAAAAAAAAAAAGCCAATCTGTGATCATGGCTTGGAAGATTCAATAATATAATAGAGTGCTAGTTCTTGTAAAGTTGGTTTGATTAAATTTTTATCCTCTTCATCCTTTATTCATGAAGCAATATTAAATTTTAAAAGTTACAACCCTTCTCATTCTATCTCCAGGCTCATCAAACATCCAAACAACTGAAAGATTCTTCCCTCTACTTCCCACTCCTTTCCTTCTCGCCCTATTCCTTTACAAACCATTCCTGTCTTTCCCATCTCAAAACCCCAAACATCTCTAAGCTTGAAAGTCAAGTGTTTTTGGACATCATTAAGGATATAACAAAACTTGACTCTGAATAAGACCATGATTCAAAAATTTAAATGTAATTCGACTAAGAAATTTTCTGCAGGTTTTGACGGCTATACCGCAGAACAAACAGCTTCTATGGCTCACCTGAAATATTTTTCAGGAAGATAGTATGTTTTTCACAGTTACACCTGATGATTCTAATACAATAACACTAGATTTTTCACCCAATATTCCAACAAGCATTCCTGTTCATGTGGCTCACCTGAAATATTTTTCAAGAAGATAGTCTGTTTTTTACAGTTACACTTGATGATTCTAATACAATAACACGAGAATTTTCACCCAATATTCCAACAAGCATTCCTGTTCTGTGTGGTACCATAAGTAGCAGAGTACTTTGCTTAAAGATAGCAATATGTCCTGATTTATTTTATAATAATCCAAAACAAATAGAATACTTCAAAATAGAGTTGTTTACTTATTTACTTCAAACCTAACTTGAAGGAAACATAATTGTGAAAATAAACAAAATACCAGCAGACAGACACAACTCAGTAGTCAGTTCATTTCAAGCGCTTAGGACAAGCACAAATAGTCTCATTGTGGAAAGCATACCATAATTTGTAGCAAAATGCTAGCCGAAAACATGAAAGCCAGCCCAGCAAGGCTGCACATCCAGAAAAGAAGTTAATGTTGGTTTGCCTTATTTTGCAAGATAACCATCATACAGAGATCAGAGTTTAGTTTTCAACTTACACTGCAGAGACAAGAACAGTTCGAGAACACCGATTTTGTAACATCAGATACAAGAAAAAATCAGTAACATAATTAAAAATATATATTATTATGAAAAAAACAGCAGCCGATAAGCAAATGTTACTCTTAGTAGAATCACTGCAGCATGAATTCAGCCACAACAGTATAATCTCCAAAATTACAAATTAAACAATAATAAATAAGTAGACATAATATGAGATGAGTGGCCTGATATAAATTAAACTTTGCCTACATTGTGCTTATTGCAAATCTTTACATAGTCAGTCCCAAGTCTGGATAAAAGAAAAAGGTTTTGTTAAGCAGTCGACGGTCAGTATAAAACTTTGTCGAATCTTCATGTACATGGATCAATGGCTAAATTTAAACCATAGCTGAGGAAAAGTTAAGATATATGCCTCTACCTTATAAAACAATTTAATTCTACATACTCAATTTCTCTAGCAGTCACGGCACTTTCAATAGGTAACTTGTGACAGCGACACACACACACACATATGCCAGGTGGCCTATTTAGGACCTCTAACCTTACCATCCAGGCTACCCTCCAACCTGTGCTTTATGTTCTTACTTCTTACTTTCAACTTCAACTCAATACTGCAAATTATGTGTCTATCTGTGGTTTTACATGGCATCGCCCAAGTGCCTTTGACATGAGTAGCACAAATTTCCCAATTTTATCATAGCTAAAGCTAATGATTTTTTGAAAAGGAGAAACTTTCGCCAGAATTTTCTATTCCACAAGCAATTTCATTACCTAACAGAAAGATCACACACACACACACACACCCTCTCATACCCTAGAATTTTACCGAGAAACCAATGTACTGTTTCAGAAAATTACTATTCAAAACCCTAAACCGAGATTTAGCTTAATCCATTAGGTATACAGAAACCGGTTGCAACAATCGAAAGCGAAATTGGTACGGGTAGTGAAAGTAATTGTGACCTAATTGGAGTAATAAGGAGGATCGCTGAAAAAGAGCATCGGTAGATGGTTTTGAGTAGAAGCAAAAAAATTGGGAAGGCGTACCGTGAATTGTCATCGCCATGCTTGAGATGGGAGCTACCTTTCCCTCTTGCAAGCCACGGAACAATGAATTTTTATGCTCTCAAATCAACAGCGAAAAAGTTGCAAAGTTGGGCGGTTGTTCCTCCGATTTTTTTTAAACCCAGTTTTTCTTTCTGGCGTTTTTCTAATCAATGCGCTTGGACTTTGGAATGGCATGAAGCCAACCTTCCTTCTTTTTCAAAAAAAAAAAAAATGGAAAAAATTAATTTCTATCATTTTCTCCCTTCACATCACGTCATTTTTTTTAGGCAACATCACGCATCACGCATTATTTATGTTTCTGATATTATTGATGTGTTTGTTTTAAATTTTAAAGAAGTTATTATAAAATTTAAATTTTATATATTGGTAAAAAAAAAAGGTTGAAAATTAATTGTTTTAGAAATTATTTTTTTAATTTTTACAAAAAAAATTAAAAATAATTTTTTAAAAAAATTTCAATAATTTTTAAAAAATTATTTAAATAAATGAAAACTGAAAAAAAATTTATAAAAAATGTAATTTTTTGTCAAAAAAAACTCAAACAAACACATCCAAGAAGAGAAATGAATTACAAGTGATGAATCATTACACAAGTAATAGTGGGTTTTCCATTGAAAACCTATTTATTTCTTAATGATTATTTTTTGTCATATTTTTAGGAAAAATAAAAGTCATGTTTACACGACATCATCATCATCAGGAAATGAATTTTCTCAATTGAAAATCAATCTTTTCGATTAAAAATCTCATATGATATTATTATATGTCAATTTTTATCATTGATTAGATATTTTTATAAGTTTCATATTTAACCCCACCTTCTCAATCAATAATAAAAATTAACATATGATAATATCATATAAGATTTTAAATTATTGAAAGGTTGTATTTCCATCATCGTTAACCCAAGATGTTGAGCAAAGATCCTCATACATTTAAATAACTAAATTTCAATTGAATTGAAATATTTTTAAATAAATTAATGCATTTTAGGAGGATTCCATTGAAAGACATTAATTCCAATCTGAATTTTTTAATTGAAAGATATATATATTTCTTAGATTTATGGATCCTATTTAATTCAGATGTTTTACTTACATTTTGTTTTTTACAAATTTTATAGGCTCAAACTTGAAGCCGAAGAGAGAAAAACCCACCATATCATGCTGCTGATTGGGTTGTCCAGGTGGTAAATGTTTATAGAGAAGCAAATGATGTTGTAAATTATTTGGCAAATTTGGGTCATTCGTTGCAGCTCGGTGTTTGTTTTTATTCAAGTCATCTTAATTGTTTAGGTGATATTTCGTGAGATGACTTGACAGTGTTGGCCTACCTTGACTAGTTGTGTAGTTTTTTGTTTTGGGTGTTTTACCCCATATAATTACTAAAAAAAAAAAAAAAAAGCCAAAGAGAGAAATGCATCAGATATAAATTTATAGACCTAAATGAATTTAGAGCATCCCATCAGACTCATCAAACATTTAATGGAATATTTATAAATGGCACAAAAATTTGAAATCAAATTTAAATGATAACAAATTATAAGTAGAAAGTTAATTAAGTCGGTCAATTTCTATTGATATTAGTATATTAAAAAAAAAGAACAATTGTTTGGTTAAAATTAAGCCATTCATTGAATTTTTTTTCTTTTTTCAACAAGTGGTTCACAAATCACAATAAACTAATATATTAAATAAATATTTTTTTTATAAATTATATATACTTTAATCTCTAAACTAAAAAATTATGCAACATAATTCATCGGATATTAATGCGATTAGTTAGATCACGTTTTACGAAGAACTGTTGTTAGGTCATAACATATCACGCACCTTGATTTGTCATATATGCAACAATATGATTGGTTGTTAGTTTATTAGTAAACATTTGTATCAAAATCTTTCAAATTACCTTTATTTCGAACTTAAATTTTGACCCCCTCCCTAAAAATGTAATTCCCTAAAATCATTAGAAGTAATATAATCGTAAGGAGGTTAAATAGTATGTAAATGATAAAAAGTTTAAATTTTTTTGTCACTCATATTAAAAGAAAGAAAGAAAGAAAGAAAACTTACTATTACACACTATCTTTGTTAATATGATTTGTTTTGTAATGTATTGGTGTTTCTAAATTAGTTTTCCATTTACTAAGTTTTTTTTTTTTTTTTTTGGCAATAGAAAGATATTCCTAAATCAATATTTTTACTGACTAAGATTACGTTATTTGAGTTTGAACTTAGAGTTACCATATTAATAAATAACGTATGATCCTAATATAAATTTGTGATTTGTTCTAACCTTAAAATGAAGAGGACGTCATTTTGTTATAGCGAACTTTTTGTGATTAGAAGTTCTATTTAAAAATAGAAGCTAGAGGCAGAAAGAAACCAACAAAATTTATTGGTAAAGTCATTAAAAAATATTTGGATTTTTTTTTTTGGGTACACAACAAGTCTTCGTCTGGTACAAAAAGGATTTGAATTTTAATAATTCATCTAAACATAATTTACAAGAAATATTTAAATATTGTTTGAACCATGTAGCCAGTCTTACTTAACCGATCATTTGTAAATATTTTGTGATTGAAAAAATGTGTGTTAATCAAGATTAGTTTAATTCCATACAACTTTATGGAAACACCCCACATCAATGTAATGAATATAGAGTTTTCCTTACAAATTTGATAGCCAATGAAAAAGATCCTCCAAGTTATTTAAAGCGTATACGAATTTCATCACATCTGCATTTGTCTTTCCTTCATTCATCTTCTTATGTCATTATCAAGTATCAATGCGCATAAAAATCTACACCCTGAGTAGCTGCAAATTATTCAAGAAAGTAAGTGCGATCCAGTCCCACTGCACGGGAGACCAACACACGTGATTGATCTCAGCCGTTGATCCATACCACATCGAGGGCTCCACATCACCACCACCATTCCCTGATTGAAACTCCGTTTCCATCACCTCCCAAATCAGAGCCGTTGAATCATCACTGACAGAGCACAAATGCCGTCCGATACCTGGGGACCACGATATAGCATTAACACTTGTCCTATGCTTACTTAACTCCAGGAAAGGTGTGGTGGGTTGCCTGATATCCACAATCACAACCTTATTGCTGTTCATGCCAACCGTGGCCATAAACCTTGGATCCCCTTTGTTCCATTCCAAACGCAACAAAGGACAATCCTGAACCGGGTTTTCATAAATTATGGTCGATTTTTCCTTGTCCCTTAAATCAAACACCCTAACAGAACCATCACCGGACACAGAAGCAAAGACATTAAACCCACCCCATGAAATGTCATACACCTCTTTGTCATGTGCCACTAGTTGTGCATTCATGGCTTCCCTTTCTATGTCCCAAATGGTGCACGTGGTGTCCACGCTAGAGGTTGCTACAAGACGAGGATCAAACACAGCCCAATCAAAAGATGTTATGGCCGAGTGAACACTAACTTTGTTACCAACTAAAAGAGACTTTAGTTGAATTTGTTCATCATGGATTTCCCATAGTCTAAGGTTGTCACCCGAAGTGGCAATGATGTCTGGGTTAGTGTCATCCTTGGAGGGAAAGAACATGAGGTTGGTTGGTGCGTAAGGGTGATCAAGTACCAAACGAGGGTCGGTGGTGAAATTGAAGGTCTCGTAGTTGAAGTGGACGAGTTCAACCTTGTTGGTGTAGTCTTCCAAGTAACTAGCGATGGCGAGGCGTGGGGTTTTGTCGCGGCGCACTGACCATGCTAGAGAGGAAATTGGCCACTGTGCGACGTAGGTGTGGACGCCTTGTTTTTTCTCTGAATGGCTTTGCATGCTGAAGTCAACTTCGATGGAATCCATTGGGAAGGCAACAAATTAACTTCTGCATATGCATGTAATTGAAAAAAAAAAAAGTGTACTTTTAAAGTCATACTGTATATACAGACATATACTGTGACAAAAATGTTGTGTTTGGTATTAAAATATGATGTTCTTATTTCGAATGAATATGCATAATGTTTCCAGACTATTTAATATATCTGAAATGATGAATAGTAGGAACAAATCTTTTACCAATGGTCTTGCAAATTTACCATCACACAGTTTATTTTGAGTTTTTTTTTAAAAAAAAATTTAGAAAGTAACTATTCAGTCACATCATTCTTCATTGCTTTTGGAATTTTACTCTCTTAATAATTAGTAGTGCAGTTAATATACTTTCTGCATCTCTCATTTAATCACTAGGCTTTCTCTAATAAAAGTAGAAAAGGATATTACTATCAGAGTAATGTTGTACCATTAATTTAATAACTCATAACACCGTTGTTTGAATTTTAAAATAATGATAAAATAAATGATATTAGATGACATGTATTTTATTTAATTTTATTTTATATAATTTTATGATTTTGTTCACTTTCATTGAATTTTTAAACAAAGGAGTACAATTTTTTTACTTCATTTTATTTTTTATATTCAAGCAACGATATGAAATTTTTATTCTATTTAATCCCATTCCTTTTTTAGTTGATTCTATTACATTCTATTTTAGCTTATTATACAAGCAAAGCCTATCACAAGGCTAAAAATGTGAACAGTAATAGGAAATGAAAGGAAACCGAGTATACAAAAATAGAAGAGACAGAAACAAAAGTGCAGTTGTAAAGAGAGTAGTTTTATTCGAATAGTACAATATGACACTATTGTTGTATAACTATATAATGTATCTCACTTTAATATACATATACTTTATTACTTATGCATTCTCATATTATTATACGATATTTATATAACGTTTACACTTCACTTGATAAACTAACATTGGGATCGAGAACTTTATTGCAGTCGACTGACCATACTCGAACTAGATGAGTTGGAGATAAGTTTAAACTACATTTATATTGGAAAGAGGAGCTAGAAAAGGACTTACATTTCTCTGAGCCCAAAGCCTCCTATATTAGCTTCGTGCAGTGCAGAGTAGTACAACGGCGACGCCCTGGGGAAGAAGGTCAGTGGTAAAGGAAATAAATATAGGCGCAAAGTACCTCCAATTTTTCTAAAAATATGGGAAGGGAAGGTAAGGTGAAGGCGGGAAGCTAATGGTCAATCTTTACTATCCTTGATAGTTCGGTCAGCTTGTATTAGTTGTTCAAGCATTTTAGTCACGTTTTTAAAGTCAAAATTGATCATTATTCTCGGTTTTTGGCCTCGTATCAAAATAAAAATTCTTTCTCTAACTTTCAACTTACAACTTCTTTTCTTTTTGGTCCAACCTAGGACTTCCATTTAAATGGACTTTTGGAAAGCCCAGACTGTTGAATATGATTCTTATTAATTTTAACAGTTTATGTCCCAAAAATAAGTTATTTTAGGGGAAAAATTTCACTTTATTTCCTAAATTATAAGGTATGTGTAATTTACCTCCAAATTTTAAAAACATGCAAATTGACCTCCATTTTCTAATTGTGGAAATTGACTAATCTATTAAATTTCTTTTTTTTTTTAACCTAAATGCTTTATCAATAATCATGTGTCAACCACATAACTCTTTTAATGACTGAAATACCCTCCTTTTCTTCCCCTCTCTCTCATCCTCCCTCTTCTCCTTCAAGCTCTTCTTCTTTTCCTTCCCAATTCAACCAAATAGATAGGGAAAAAAAAGTCGATTAAACACATGACAAAAAAATCCCAACAAGAAAACAAAGAAAAAAAATGATTTCTCACCTCAAATTCAATTAGACCCACAACACCCTACCAAACAAAATCCCAAAATCTCATATACCCCATGCCTCTCTTAGTTCAACATTAACCTAAAATCTAATTAAGCAAAAGGGGTATCTAGCCTTTGAGGGAGATAAGCTTCATGGCAAAAACAGAGATTAGGTTTAAGCCATGGGAAAAGGGGTGGCGGTAAACAACAGGCATGGTGGTGCATCATAGGTGTGGGCTCAATGAAGCAACGGTGGTTGAAGCATGAACATAGAGGTAGATAGGCGGGCTAGCCTAGTCCGTTTAGCGTAGTCTGCAATGGACCATATTTAAATAAATCAGATCAAGCTAGTCCATGAAGTAATTAGGCTGACATTATGCTAGCTCGTGTCTGCAAAGTAAATGTCTCATCAAATTGCTTTGAACATTTGTCTTAGCTATATAGCCTAGAACACATTACACCGCCCCCACTACCATGCCCTCAAATTGTATAGTGACTATTGTAATTTTCTTGGTAAAGTGGAAAATTGTGTAATATTTGTTTACCTCGCACCAGGGCTCTTCCTCTTTTTTTCTTTTGTTTTAACATTGCATTTTTGGTCGAATCATTGTTAAGTAAAATTTAGGAATGTTGTATTAAGCAAACAAAATCACTGATAAGGGGCACTTGTAGGGTAAGGCAGGAGTTGAATTCAAAATCACTACTATTTGTATGTCATGCAGTCTGACGAAAACAAGTTTGAACAAAACTAGTATTATGATAGATAAACTTGTGCAAATATTCATAGTTAAGTTGAAAAGTTGTGTGATCTTACCAAATTTAAAAGTAAGAGTCTAAAAATTGTGAGACTCGATGATTCCAATTCCAAAGATGAATTAGTGCATGTTTGGTTGCATGTTAAGGAGTGTTAAATGAGGGTTTGGAAGGACCAAATCACTTTTGGTTATTTTTCAACTTGTTTGTTTCCCAGTTTGGTTCAATCTCAAATAGGGTTTTCATACCCAAAATTGACTTTGACCAAAGGCAACTCTATGCTACTTTTGCGATGAAATTTTCATATTTATGATGTCAAAATCATTTCTTAAATTAAACTACTAAATATAAATTACTTTATTTCAAAAGCACTTTTAACTAAAATCAATTTTAACAAAATTAATTTCATGTAAAATCAGTTTTACAAATACAAAACCAAACATATACTTTAAGTTTTAGTTTCACCATACTTGTGAAGTCTGCTCGAGTGAGATCGATCCGATAAGTCATGGTCGCGGGCACCATAAGTTGAACATGACATTAAAATCACGTATCACGGCTCTATTTTCAATTTAAAAATGATAAAGAAAAGCTACTTGTCTTCACTTTCAAGTGCCAATAATATACTAACATTGCAGAACCACTTTTCCATTGATTCTACATTTTGTATTTCAAATCATTTGTAAATAAATAGAAATTTCAGTTATATTATTGATTAATCTGTCTATGTTAAAACATTAAGAATTGCGTTAATAACTAACAATTTTAATTATTTTATTAATAAATACAGTGAAAAAATATTTCATTCATCCATTATTAATTATTTTCTCACATTCACTATATCGTTCAACAATATAATTTAAATCCACACTTGTTTATCCATAATTCCCCGATGTCGAAATGGATGTCAAAACATAGATTCAAAAAACATTTCTCTCGTTAGATAGGCCAAATCTACTTAAAATACTCAAGTTTTCCTTACTTGTAAGAAATATTCTTCCCAAGCTACAAGTCAAAACAAGGTCTTTAGATAAATAAATGCCATGTCTTCATGAAGCCAAATAGGCAAGGAGAATTCCAGCCACACCTCTCTGCCAGGACCTGATAATAACACCACAACTTCTTCACATCATAAATACTCACCTCAATCCTTGACTGATGTCCGTAGTATCTTCACGTCGTGGATAGGCCTGAAAAAGTAGAAGATTGAAATTAGAAATCCAAGAATAATTTTTTCAATAAGTTCACAGAGGAAGATCAAGAAAAGTCCTGTAGTTTATCATGTAGATCAAAGAATGGTTTTCCATAAAATTCTGTGCTTCATGGAAGCGCTATTATGACATAATCAAATTGCCAAAACTGCAAAGTGTAGCCTTCGTCATTCTTTGTTGCCGTACATTTTCAATTCATAGACCCTGATAGGCTTTCATTGGCCAAAAGCTTCCCCTTTAACCATGTATTTACAGAAAAATCATGAAAACATACTGTGACAATGCATGGGGCAATACTTACAACTATTCCCCAGATGACAAAAAGATAAAACGTAAATAGTGTCATTCTCTAGGACACCCAGCATAAGGCTAACCCAATATCAGCAGAAGCTTTATGATCCCCAGTGACCCAAGTTGCTGTTCAGTGTTTGCTGCTAATTTTAGAGTGTCATTATTAGAATAAGAAATTCTAACCTTATTCTAAGATTGTTGGTTCATGTATAGCATCTTATCCAAAATAGCTAACCTGAAAGATATTTGACATACCT
The DNA here is from genome assembly GCA_031439595.1 of Pterocarpus santalinus. Taxonomy (NCBI): domain Eukaryota; kingdom Viridiplantae; phylum Streptophyta; class Magnoliopsida; order Fabales; family Fabaceae; genus Pterocarpus; species Pterocarpus santalinus. Next base: position 71,696,217 of record CM062532.1, read on the forward strand.
ATCGTTGTTATCTGTTTGGACGCTGCCAAGTCTTTTGATAATTTCCATCCCTTGACATACTCTGCCAAATATTGTGTGTTTCCCTGTTGAAACAGAAACAGCAATCGAGGATCATTAGGTAATCTGGAAATTTCATGACATGAATTAGAATGATTAATCATAAAGTAAGCAACCCAGCTTGATGAGTTAACCATTATGGTGAACAAGTTTACAGCTAAAATTTACTTGAGTTAACTCCAGTAATTACCAAAAATGTAATATGTAGATTTAGAGTGCGTTTGATTAAGCTTTTTTGGACAGAAAAAGTGATTTAGTAAAAAATCACTTTTTATATAAGTTAGTGCATGTTTGGGCACCTTGTAAAACAGCTTTTTTTTTTTTAAAAAAAAAAGCTGTTTTGAAAAATTAATCATGTTTGGTTCAAAAAATAAAAATAGATTATAATCTAAAACTGATAATTTTAAGCTGAAAAATAGCTTATAAGCATAAGCAATTTTTTTTATATTTTTACTAAATTGACCCTAAATAACAAATATTATATAATATAAACAATCATTTCATACCTTTTTTAGTAATTTTATCATATAAAAGCAACTTTTTTCATACAATCTAAACAAAACAGATTATCTTAAAACTACTTTTCAGCTAAAACATCCAAACATAAATTGATTTTTATATAAGCGATTATACAAATAAGCGATTGTTGAAATAAACCCTAATCTCACAGCTTTCCCAAAAACACACTTATTCATATCAACTTCTACTCAAAAGCTAAATATATATATATAGCTTTTGAGTAAAAGCTGAAATAAATAGCTTTTGCGAAAAGTGATTTTTTTTTTTTTAATAGTTGAAAAATCACTTTTTTCCCCCAAAAAAAAAAAACAAACCAACACACTCCTATTGTTTATCTTTAATGCAGAGATTATATTAGAGAACTCACGAACTGCTTTTAAAACAGAGAATAAGAGTCCCTGTTGTTTTATGTCATCTAACCAATTCAGTCAAAGGAACTAATGCAAGAGGAAAGAAAAAGGGATATATGGTTGGATAAGGAAATGCACAAAAATATGCATGCAGCTGTATCTATCAAGAAAGGATAAACATAAACAAGAAGCTATATCCTACACATGCATCATAGCTCTGTTAACATCTGAGTTAGACAGGACCATATGTTGTGAAACAACTTTGCTAATTGCTACTATCCTCTGCCTGTAAGTATGATCACTTGATCATCTATTACTTTTTGCCTCCAGTGACCTCAGATTACATTGAATCATATGATAAAAGCAGTCATAATGACAGCATATTTTACATAACCTGATATGGTGATTATGTGGATCAATCTCTCACCCAAAAGTCAAAATATGAAAAGGAAAAGGAAGGTGAACAGAATGCAAGTGTGAAACGGCAAAAACCAATTTTCTTTTCACTACTACCCCATGGGACAGAGATGATATTTCATTATTCTCTGAGTTTCCCTGCGTGAGACAGTTTGTGTGGAATGTCCTCAAACCAGTAATTGTGCATGCTTATCACTGAACAAAAATACTGATGGTAGTGTACAATTTTCAAGTTATCAGATTGGGTAAAAAATGGCATTCGAAGCTCAGAATCCTCACAGTGCAATGGGCAACACAGCATGGCAGACCGCGAACTATAGATATTGGGAAAACAAATCCGCAAGAAATAATAAACTTTAAAAGTAGTAGCTTACAATTTCCAATTTCTAAAGGTCTATAGCAAGAAGGAAAATATTACCATCAAGAGAAGGGCATGGTGCCAGAGTAATAAAGAACTGACTACCATTAGTATTTGGGCCAGCATTTGCCATGGATAAGACACCAGCTCCAGTGTGTTTCAACTCTTGTCTAATCTCATCTTCAAATTTTGGACTGTGACAAAGAATAAGACCAGCAATGTGATAAATCATCAAGTGACCAAAAGAGAGGCCAAAAAAGTGATGATATGGTAATGCCAGTCCATACAAAATACATAATCAACATGAAAAAAAAAAAAAATAACAATAACGATCATAAAAAGCACATAGAAAATACCCATATATGGACTCTCCTCCTCTTCCAGTCCCAGTGGGATCCCCACCTTGAACAATGAAGTCCTACTCAACAAACAGACCACATGAATCCATGTAAGAACATCCTCCAAAAAGGTGGGGATCATAGACACAGGTGAAAAAAACGGAAAACTGAGGCACCTTGATGATTCTGTGGAATTTAACGTTGTTGTAATAACCTCTGCGAGACAGTTCAATGAAGTTCCTGCAAGTTCTCGGTGCATGCTTGTAGTACAGCTAAACCCAACATTAAAAGGGAAAAAAAAAAAAAAAGAATTTATTGACATTGGTCACAAAAAAGAATAACAGAAATTAACAAAATTGAAAAAAGGGAAAAGTACCTCGACGGTGAAGGAACCCATGGAAGTTTCTAGAGTAACCTCCGGAGCACCACCTTCTGCGCTTGCCCACATTTTTTCTGCTTCCTCACTCAGACGACGCAGCAACTGAAAGAAAAGATGATTCCGTTCTCTTTCTTTGAGCCGAAGAAGAAAGAAAAGACTGTGACTTTGAACTTTGCGGTGTCTTACGTTATTAGGCCGGGCCTTCTCATATGGGCTTTGGCCCAAATAAAATCACCCTGGCTGGTTCTGGTCCACATTCTTCTCCTCCCTTCTCAAAGTTCCAAACTTTTGGTTTTCCATTTGAATATTCGAATCGAAGCGATGGGACACATCAAGCTTCCCGAACCGCCGAGCCGGTTCTCCAGCATGCCGGAGATCTTCGACGGCGCCGTCAGGCGAGCAGTCGTCATCGGTAACGGCTTCGCCGGCGCCGAGAATCAGTGCATTGGGTTGGTCCGTGCTCTCGGCCTCTCCAATCGCCACTCCTTATACGTAAGCTATTGAATTCAATTGAATTGAAATTGAAACTCTGAGTTGTGCTTGGTTTCTGAGAAATTATTTTTGGTTTTTTACGCAGCGCGTGACGAGGCCACGTGGAGGAATCAATAGGTGGCTTCATTGGCTTCCGGTTTCTGTTCATAAGATATTGGATTCCTTTGTTAGAAGGCTCTGTGGGAATTCATGGTTTCAAATGTCGAATCATAAAGTTTCTCCGTTTTGCACTGAGAAGATTGGTATGCCAATCACGTTTTCCTTGTCTCTGTGATTGTTGAATGCTGATTGATGAGCTAATTGATTGTGTTTGGAAATGCTGGTTAGTTCAGGCATATCTAACGTCTTAGAAGCTGATGCTTACCACATTGCAACTATGGCCAGTGAAACGTTTCACAAGTATGTTGTCGTGATTGTTGTAATCTTATTATGATTCTGCACGTGCCTTTTAGAGTTATGGTAGATCGTATAAGAAAGATTAATTAAATGCGGTTACTTTCTCCCTAGGGATGGTCCCTTGTTGGTGGTTGCATCTGGACGAGATACTACTTCTGTTGCCAGCTCCATTAAACGGTTAGCTCCAGACAATGTTTTTGTTGTTCAGGTTAAGCTTTGCACTTATTCTATTTTGTACCTTGAAGCATAACCTAATATGATGATTGAATGCCATCAGAGTGCTTTTGTGATAAATTGTAGCTCTTGTAACTTTTAAGTGGAATGATCATCCTTTTTTTTTTTTTTTTGGGGAATTTCTTCCCAATATGTTTTTGTCTGCCTCTCATGAGATTCTGAGGTGTTAGTGCTAGTATGTCTGGCTTGAGATTAACTGGCAATTAAGCTCATTTATTGGGAAATGGTAACATCAAAAGATAGTGGATATTGTTTACTTTGGAGAAAACGATTGGAAACGTTATTCTAAGATACTTATCGGAGTCACAAATTCCCAATGACTCACCTGCTGTGATGCCAATTTCAGATACAGCATCCAAGATTGCACCTGAATAGGTTTGATCTTGTTATTACTCCACGCCATGATTATTATCCACTGACACCGCAAGGCCAACGTCAAATTCCTTGGTTTCTGCGGAGGTGGGTCACTCCATGGGAACCTCCTGACCGCAATGTGGTAGGTACTGTGGTTCTGTGATGGTTGTTGGTGTCTCTCCATGTGATGTTGTGATATTTAAGCTGAAATTTACTACTGTTTGCCCCATCTTGAAGGTCACTGATCTTACATTATTACAGGTCCTCACTGTGGGAGCGCTTCATCAAGCTGATTCCACTTCTCTTAGGGTTGCTGCCTCTGTTTGGCATAACGAGTTGGCAGCCCTGCCAAAGCCTTTGCTTGTGGTTAACGTTGGGGGACCTACAGGTATTTTATTCTGCTCTGAGGTACTTATAATGCTTTGTCTATTGTACTTTTTATAATGTTGTACTTTATATTAAATCTTTATATCTTTCATGAGGCAATTGTCCCTATGGTGTGGATCTCGTAAAGCAGTTGGCGGTCATGCTTCAGAATGTTTTATGGAGTTGTGGGACTATCAGAATATCTTTCTCTAGAAGAACACCCAAGAAGGTATAAAAGATTATGCAACTAGTAAGAATCTTTTCCCTTTTCATGCCATAGGTTGTGAATATAAAAAGTTTTGGCTTCTACCATGAGCATGATCGTGGTTGGTGGGTTTGTCTGTAAACCTTGAAAGCTGACATGGCCTTTGGCATGTATGAACATTTTTGCCAGGATGGAGGCGCCTGTTTAGGTATACTCTGACATTTCTTTGTTTAACAAATTCATTTTTGCCATCCTTATTGCAGATCTCCAAAGTTTTGGTCAAAGAATTTGCTACAAATCCTAAGGTCCAAATATGGGATGGTGAAGGTACTTAGTTGTGATGTTTGTAGAGATGAAATTCATACTCACCTCTCCTGATATCGGATATTTATTAATGTAATTTCCTGATTGCATTTAGCTCCAAATCCGCATATGGGACATCTGGCATGGGCTGATGCCTTTGTTATCACAGCTGATTCAGTTAGTATGTTGAGTGAGGCCTGCAGTACGGGGTATGTATGAATAATGATGACGAGCATCCATCTCGTTAGAGGGAGGGGAAAAAGAAATTAAAAAAAAAAAAAAACCTTGTTTAATCATTCCTTAAAATGAGATCCATAGTTTCATGATTCCATGTCTTGTACTACAGGAAGCCTGTGTATGTAATTGGAGCAGAACTCTGTACATGGAAGTTTGCTGACTTCCAAAATTCTTTGCAGAAGCAAGGAGTCGCTCGACCATTCACTGGGAAAGAGAATGTGAGTAGCCAGCTGTCCTCTGATGTTCTCTTTTTTTTTTCTCCCCCTCCCCCCCCCCCCCCAAAAAAACCCCTTTTCCTTCGGTGTACATTTATATCAGTCTTTAAAATTAAGAATGCACCAACCATGTCTCTTCTGGTATTCCTTTATGATTAAATATAGACGGAATTGTGCTAGCAGCATGTGAATTGTCTTTATCATGCTGGTTTCCTTTCTTTTTATTAACTAAATACTACAAAAGCCTACATCTCATCATTAGATTGCAAAGCTGGGTATGTAAATTGGTTTCTTGTTTCATGATACAGTTCCAAAATATATACAAGGTAAATGCTAGAACTTTCCAAATTGCTTTATCACTTATGAGAATTATTTGTGTGGCCTGTTTTTAGATGGGAGCAGCCTCTTCTGCGCTGCCAGACCATGTGTGCCTGCCTGGCCTTCAGTTTTTGATGGTAGTTGTTTTGTTGAACAAACATTATCTTTTACTGATTTGTGTTTTGAAAAATTCAGATAAGTGAAAGCTGGAGTTATCCTCCACTGAATGACACTGCAGAAGCTGCCAGTCAAGTGATTGCTGCACTTGCTCAGCGAGGATGGACTATTCATGCATAATGTTTTCCTAAGTCACCTATGAATCCTTTGGAACTCTTTGAATTCATAAATGAAATGTGATTGAAGAGGAAACATTTTCCAAGATCCACTAGCTTAGTGCTGGCCAGTTGTGGCTGTTTCCTCCTTTTGAAAAAGTGATAAATATAGTTCTAATGAGTTGCTTTCATAGGTGGAGGTGGAGGGAGCAATGAGTGGCCTCACCAATTTTGCTTGTAATCGAATTTTGTTGTAGTTCATCCCCCCAATAATTTTTGGATCTCACCTGTCCCAATTTATTGTTGTTGTGAGAGCTTTAGAATAATATAAGCTGAATAGCACTGTGGGATGTAAGATCGAAGCACACATCCGAATTCCCAAATCATTTTATTTTATTTTTGTCAACTTAGGAATCGTATTATAATGAAAATTGAATTGTATTAAATGTTCTCCCTGCTTTGTGTTATTTATTTCATATTCTACTCTCTCCAAGTTATCCTGATGTCAGCTCACGCTCCTGCAGTGTGTTGGTGATTTATATATGATTATTTTTTTTGGGTTTTTTTTTTGGGGGGGGGGGGGGGATTTATATATGATAAGATTGGATGATCATATTGCTTGTGCTATCCACCCAAGGTATAAACTGGGCTAATTTTAAACATATGTTTTTGAAGTCATGTATAAATATAAACAAGTGAGGGTTTCAATTATGTTACGAATCAATTTGGTGGATTTGGTAAGATAATTAATAGCGTATGTATTACATATATCTCTAACGTAAATAAAATTTTTTATTATTAATACAAAATTTTTCATATATTCATGCAGATCATTTACAAGTAACCGTCCTGAAATTTTCATGGTTTTTTATATATTGAAATGAATGTCTACAAAAATTTTATTCAAATAACACTATTTGTAGTGAAAATATTATCCAAATATTTGCATGTCACTTAATGTGACATTTTTTCACAATTTTTTTTTGTTTAATTTATTGCATTGACAATGTAAAATTTTTTTACATTGTTATCTAATCATATACTGTCATATAAGCAAATATGTACGATCCTTACTCCCATTACTCTAAAAGTTATGCAAATAGAAGAATATGATTGGATGATAGTATAAAATAATTTTACACTGTCAGTGTATATAAATTAAATTTTTTCTTTTATTGTTTACACAATTTTGTGTTAAGATAATGGTTAAATAAGATTCTCCTATTTTAAGGATTGAATTCTTAACATTGGAGCAAACTTTATCTGTTTAATTTAAATTAGATAAATGTTAATATATTATTATTATTAAACATTTTTAAATATAAATTTTTTTAAAATAATAAATTAATAACAATTTTTTATTTCTTTCTAATTAAATTATCTATCACTTTAAGTAAAAAAATTTTATTTATTTTTTAAAATAATAAGATATTTATTAAAAAAATTTCAATTTTATCCCTTACATACATTTCTAAATACGATAAATTACTTATTAAATAAGTATAATTTAATAAATATCTCTATAATCAACTCTTACTATTTACTTGTTTGTGGACAATATTTGTTTTTGTTTTGTTTAACAAAAGATGGGAAAAAAGAGAGATTGAGTTGTGAGTGCATAAAAATTAATTTAAGCCCAAAAACAAAAAAAGGGAGGAGAAGCTGGTGATGTCGTGGTGTTGCTGGTTTTCGGTCGGAGCAGATTCAACTTTGTAGCGTTGAAGTCAGTTAGGTTCTTGAGTGAGTGTGTGTGAGAGTCAATTCTTGTCTCCGTCTTGCAATCTTCATCTTCTTCTTCTTCTTTTGATCCAATCCAAGGGTTTCTTCTTTGAGTCTTGAGTTAGTTTGTTAGAGATGTCTCAGAGCAAGAAACTGACGCCGAATCTGGATCAGCAGAGCACGAAGGTGCTGAACCTCACCGTCCTCCAGCGCATCGATCCATTCATCGACGAGATTCTTTTCACCGCCGCTCACGTCTCTTTCTACGACTTCAACATCGATACCAATCAGTGGGTTCGTTTCGTTCCCCCTTCTCTCTCTCTTCTCTCTTCCCTTCACTTCGCACCTTTCTTCTTTATCTCTCATCTCATGTCTTCAATTTTGTGGATGCATGCTTTTCTTCCAGAGTCGTAAGGATGTCGAAGGATCTCTCTTTGTTGTCAAGAGGTCATCAACAACACTTTCTCCTTCGCATTCATATGCACTTGGATTGTTAACTAATTTTCCTAAATTTTATTTTATTTTGTTTTTCAGGAATGCGCAGCCTCGGTTTCAGTTTATCGTGATGAATCGACGAAATACAGGTTCAGATTTGTGTTTTTTTTGTAGAAAATTCATTTTGATGTGTTTTTAGTTCTGAGACTAACTGCCAAATGCTTATTAATATTCATTCCAAATGCCAGAATTTGAGTGGATTTGTATTATTATCATTATTTTCTTCTTTTGTAGCTTATTTTTGCTTTAAGTAACATATGTTCGTTTTGTTAATGCTTGATTTATTTTTGCCACATTGACAACTGATTCACTATGTGCAGAAAGAAACAGACCCTTCTGCTCTGTACTCGTTTATCTGTGTCTCTGAATTGTGCTATGCGTTCCCTACTTAGCAACTTTCTCTCTGATATTTGTTCTGACAGACAACCTAGTGGAGAATCTATTGGATTTTGAGTATGAACTTAAAAAGCCATACCTATTATATCGGAATGCAGCTCAAGAAGTTAATGGCATATGGTTTTACAATCCGGAGGAATGTGAAGAAGTTGCAAATCTCTTTAATAGGTATCATAATTTTTGCTATTCAAGTTATTTGTGTTATGTTTTTTCTTGCTTATTTATGCTCGCAAACTTTTCCTTCCGTGATGCAAATGCATATCCAATCTGGACTGCAGACTTTGTGTGTGTGCATGTGCGCACATTTGCGCGTGAGCACGTGGTTTGGTTAGTTTGTAATGTACCCTATGTAATTGAGCAGGATGCTTAACTGCTAGCTTTCTTTTCTTTTCTTTTCTTTTCTTTTCTTTTTTTTCCTAAATTCAATCTACAGGATACTTAATGCATACCCAAAGGCACCTCCAAATACAATAATGCCTTCTGACAAAAGGTAAGGACTTTAAGAAAACTTACAAAGTCCTTTGTTGTTTCTATTGTGTAAATGTTACATTCTATTGCAATGTGCTGCCTATATGTTAATGGTTCCAAATAACGTTGTCTTTAACATGCCATTTGTGAAGAAACTTTGTTATTTCAATTGGGTAAATAACCTTTTTTAAATTGTTTAATGAGAAGGGCAATAAATATTTCCTTCACCTGGTGTTTCTTGTCTGTTGAACATTCTTGCTCCAAACGCAAACTCTATTTTTTATTTATAAACTAATTTTTCTCTCCCACTGAATTACCTCTTCGAATGGCATTTTGGGTTTATAAGTGATTGCAGTTGGATGGCTAATGCCTGATGTTTTGCATGTAATGTAGTGAGTTTGAGGAACTTGAGCCAGTATCAGTTATAACAGAAAGCCCTCTAGAGTCATCTTCAGCTGCTACTTCTGCAACTGAAGCTTTTGCGGATCCTGTATTTACAAACTTCTTCAGCGTATGTGATCTAGTTGCATGTCAATTTCCTCTGCTTTATGATGAATACTTCTGAAATGTCTATTTTTAACTTTTCCTTTTTACTATATGATGTCTGTGGCTTTAGAAATTTTTTTATTTCAATTGTTGCAGACATCTAAGCCTACTGGAAATTATGCTTCCAAAGTAGAAAACTTTAGACAGCCCTACCATTCTGCATCTGTCACTTCTACTGCTCCCAGTGGTTTCTTGTCTCATGCACCTGCTATGCAACTACCATCTGCCTCTCGGACAGATTCATCTATATCAGTCTTCCCCCTTGACCCTCTTGAAACGGTCAACAGTGGCAATCAAGTCAATAATCTTGTTAAACCTTCTACCTTTTTTGCATCCACCTCTTCATCTTCACTGTTAATTCCATCTATTTCTTCATCTGCACCACCTAGCGCAGCTCTTCATCATTCCCTGAATCCACCACGCCAATATGGAACTCCCATGCTGCAGCCCTTTCCACCACCTAATCCTCCTCCGTCTCTTGCCCCTATTTCTAGCTTCACTCCAAATAAACCTGTTATCAGCAGGGACAAAGTTCGTGATGCACTCTTATCACTGGTTCAGGTACTTACACCGTTTTACCATCTTTGTGGCTATTTATAGTTTAATAATTTGAATTGTGTTTTTAGGTTGTAATTCAATTACTCGTCGTCTTCTTCTTCTTTTTCTTTTTTGGCTACAATATAAGGGAAGTAAGGGTGTTTACCTACGTTGTATCTAGTGTTGCGAGTTGCAACCCTCCTAGGGGTTTACCATAGGATTATAGGAGTACTTCCCTGCTGCAGAATGTCCGGTTTGAACCATAGCTACTGCCCACAGGGGTTAAGAGAAGTCTACATAAGTGCCCCAAATTTTATTTAGACAGGATAAGCAGTCCCAACCAACCAATTTATTGTTTTCTGCGATTTACTCCTTTTTTTGTGTTCATAATTTCAGCATACAATTTCTATGCAAGAAAAATTCAGTATAAAACGAATCTCTCTTTACTTTGCAAGAGAATTGAAGTAACCAAATATAAAATTCATGGTGAAATGATGATTGCGTGCTTTTCTTTTACCCTTTCCATCGAAGGCTTACCATCTTTTTGTCCCTCTTCCCTCTCGACCTTTTAAAACGTTTATCCACTAACGAAATTTTCGTGTGCCAGGATGATCAATTCATTGACATGATGTTCCAAACATTACTGAAGCTGAATCATTCATGAGGAGTTCGAGCTTTGAAGGTTCGGTGAAAACCTCATATAAATTAATTCTGTATATATTAGTTACACTCCTACACATCTAACAGGAGCATGACATTCCTCCGTGTAACTTAGTGTAGACATCCGTCTGTATGTCTGTCAGTCTGTCTTTCCTCTGTTTCAATACTCAATCCGTCTGTCTTTGGGTTTTGCCGCCACTTTGCAAAGTATGTCCTTAATGGCCAATTTCACAATATACTATGAAACTATATAGTGTATTAATACACTATATTATTTTCACCGTTGAATTTATGTATGTATACGTGGGCAGTTACAAAATAAAACGATTATAAATATATAAAAATTTTAAAATACTAAATGCAATCATAACCGTCCATGTGCACACAGAATCTAATGGTGAAAATATATGGTGTATTCATAGTCTATAATTCTTCAGTGTATTGTAGAAGTTGCCGTCTTTAATGGCTTAATGATGTCCAATAATTCGGTGGTTCGATATCAGTTTCTACTTTGTGGCACTTGTTTTCTTTGTACAAGCGTGGAGGATCTATCTACTGTGTTCTTCCACCAATCTTCTATTTTGGACAATTGAATCTATCAGTGTGCTTGTTATAAATACGTTGCATTCCGCTTTGCTTCTTAGCTTCACACTTAAGTGCATATTTATTTGATTTGATTTGATTTGATTTGGTATTGTAAAAACCCACATCATAATTTAAAAATGCAAATTGAGTTTTAATTCATTTCAGTGTGTTTGACGAAAGTATGATTAGTTACGTTATAACATGATTTTTAATTTCAAAAGTTCAGGCAAAAATTGAAAAAAAAAAAAAAAGGGGGGCTTTTCCGATAAATCAAACTATAATTTGAAAATTATAAATCAAACACATCCTAACTGAGTGCGGGGGTTTCCATCTTATGTTACGCGTCGTCTAAAATTTGGAAAGTGCAAGAGGCTCTCCAAATTTATCGGATGTCCCGAAGGGACGAATTGCGATAGGCTCTTTTTTACTTTTTGGTCTGTAAGTGCAACAGGCTCTAATTGACCAATTTCTATGTATGTGCCACACAAGCCCATTGGTTCAATCTCCACTCCTCACTCACGAGGAGGGGGAAAAAATAAGAAGACAGTCAGTCAATTTAGTACTGTTGTTTGTCACATCAATAACAATAACAATAAAGCAAAATGAAAAAAAAATAAACACATGGATTCGGTAATGGGATTTTGTTTTTTTTCAGTTTTCGGTCTTTTTGATTTCTTTGTTGGGGTCTACTGGAATTTTTGGTCAATGATGCCACAATGTGGATTGACAGGTCGGCCCACATCATGGTAGGGCTTCAGCATGTGCTAAGCCCGTTTACTACCATGACGAGTATGAGCTTGATGCTGATACCGCTGGCACTCCCGTCGTTTCCATTGCCTCTGCGACACCCTCAATTCCATGGCGGCTATCAGAAGAATCATTGGGTCGAACAAAATCTTGTCACCACCTTCTCTTCTCAGTTTTCGCAGGGGAATTGCTTTCAAGCTCTTCGTTGGAGGTCTGCGCTCTCTCCCTTTCTCGCTTGCTCCATTTTTCTTCCTTGACCAGTGAAGAAACCCCTGCTACTGCATGTCACTTGTACTGCTTAATGCAAATTTTTGTTTAAGATGACTATGTGAGCAATGTTCAGTGTATTTTCCTTCTAATGGTAGTTCAGTATTGGATTTTTCCCTTTTCGTTTCTAGGAAAAACAAAATTTGGTGAACTGATTTTATTATATTTTTGAATTGTTTTCGGTGAAGCCTGGTGTGAAACCTGACTCTTCCCCTATTGGCTATTGCTTCTTTATAGGGTTTGGTAGCTATACCTATTCCTCATTAGAAAAACTATATGTTTGTTTTAATTTGAATATACTTGTGCAAAACAAGATGTCAACATGAAAATGAAATTTAGGAAAAGAGAAAAAAAAAAAAATTTCTTAACTGAACATCAGAACATGCCCTACGTTGTGAGTTGTGTCGAACAAGTTGTGTGTTATACAATTTCTCCTTGTATGCCCATCAATGGAAGATCACATATCCAATCAATGTCGGGGTTTTCTGCTGCTGTCAGAAGTTTTGCCCATGGTTGCTGTTTTAACTTCTAATTAATTTGAATGCATGAATTTATGTATAGTTATTAAGCCTTTGAAAAAGGGTCACTTATTGTTGGAGATGTGTTCCTCATTGTTGTGCAGGATTGTCTGTATACACGACAGAGAAAGGATTGTCAGATGCTTTCTCCAATTGCGGACAAGTTGTTGAAGGTAGCTTCAAAATGAGAGATGCACTAACTCTGTCATCTCATCATGTTATGGTTTTCTGGCTTTTTGACTATTTTACTTTTTCCAGCTAAAATTATAACAGACAGGGTGTCAGAGAGATCTAAAGGGTTTGGGTTTGTCACCTTTGCTTCACAGGATGAGGCTGAGAATGCCATTTCACAGATGAATGGAAAGGTAAATTATCAAACTTGCCACACTCCTCTTCTTTGTGGGGGTTACAAGTGAGAACTGACACAAGTATTTTCAGGCGCTAAATGGCCGTGTTATCTTTGTTGATTATGCAAAACCCTCTTCCAAGACTGGTGGAATGCCAATTGCAAGAGGACCCCCTGAACCAACAGTTGACAGTTGATTTCCCATATGAGATACTGTGTTTGATACACTTGGCTTGAGCCAGCGATATGCAAAAAAGTTAGCCAGAATTGTTCTTTCATCAGCTCATGTTCGCATATGTAGAACTGATTTTTGAGGATCATAGGTTATACATACAACAATCACAAGCATTGCTCGGCAGAACATAGTGATAGGTGAAGGATTTATGTACTAGAATACTGGCATGTCGGAGAATTTTGTGGCTGATAGCAGAAGTATATGAACAGTCTTACCAGTGTCTTTGCAAAAGGGTCTTTTGACACCCTGTGTTTTACCTAATATTGAAAGAGTTGCTATTTGATGCAACTTTTATCTCTCGTGAGTATAAAACAAATAAACTTTTAACAAATTGTTGGTGTAAAGAAGCGTATTTGCATTATTATTAGTTTCATAAAACTTAAAAAGCTTACATGTAATAGGTAACTTGTATATTCCAATTTTATGAAACCAGTTGATTCCTCGTGCTTTGCAAGAGTGACTGTGAAAATTATTTATTTGTGAAGGAAGAAGAGAATGAAAATGCTAAATGCAGGAGTATAAATTTTAACATCTGAATGGAGCGTGTATAAATTGCAATAATAGATTCAAATGTAACTTCACCGGGGGAAGACTCGAAAGATAGATTTTATGAATATGGCCTAAACATTTCTGCATTAATAGGCGTGAAAAGGATAACAGTTAAAGTGCAACAGAAAAAGCGACTACGCCGTCTGTGGGGATCGAACCCACGACCACGTGGTTAAAAGCCACGCGCTCTACCTCTGAGCTAAGACGGCTTACTTGATTATTTTGCGTAACTATATTTATTTCATGTTTAAATAATTTTTCTGACTATAATTAATTTTTTCACAAAAGTAATCCTACTCAAGTTTCAGTCAAATTCAAATGAGGAGTTTTCTGGACAGTATCTGTATTCTTTTATGATTCAGATCTAAAATAGCATAGGTAAAGAACTCAAATCCCTTCTACTTAGATCAACGCATATTTTAAAAAAATAATATTGGATTTAAAGAATTATGTTTATGAACATCATGGAGAAAACCACATCATCACAAGTAACAGTTTAATTTGCTATACAATAACGCCAAAAAAGTTTTACGAGAAACCTTACATGAAAATATTAACCTATCATGTTTTCACATAATTTTAAATTGAAAGTAACGATTATATTCCTTTTAAAAAAGAAAATTTTATAATTCTATGACAAACAACCTACAAATATGTGAGAACCGAATGCTGTCTGTACTTTAACTAGTTAGGGACTTATCTTTGACAAGATTCCCAAAAATAAAAGAATAATGCCATGGTATATTCATCGACCAATTCAAAGGGGACAAGAAGGGCCGTATCTCCCCGCTAATATGAGAATTTTGGTTTAATTTATGTTTAGTTTTCATGGCCAAAAAAATTTATGTTTAGTTTTTTAAATTTTTATGTTTTGACCCCTATATCTTTGAAACAAATGATAAATTAGATAGATGAATTCTTAATACATAAAAAGATAGTATGTAAATTCATTTGATTGCATGTAAATTTATATAGAAAAGGAATAATATGATCTTATATGAATTTAGTTTTACTCTAATTTTTTTATTTTACGTCTTTTATTTTACATAACCAAAAAATTTGTGTTATATGTATTTGACTATTCTTTATTTGAGAAATGCCATGATTCTAATTTTGAAGGTATAAAAATTTAGAATTCAAAAAGTATAAAAGAAGTAAAAAAGCTACAATTTGATCTAATCAAAATATATATGTATAAAACATGTATATATGCATACCAATGTTTAATTAGTTGAATGATTCATTATTTTTTTTTAAATAATATCTTGGGTTCAAGTACTATAGATTGAAGGAAAAAATTAACGATGAAAAAGTTTCACTTTATGGTGTGTAGATTGGTTCAAGTCAAATTAATTATAGTCCAATAAACTTTGAATACTTGTAATTTTAGACCCAAAAAAATAAAAAATGAATATGCATTAAATAATAAAGAAACTTTTTTTACATGATTTTTTGATCTTTTAAGCTCAAAATCTTAGTATTCATTGTACAACATAGTGTTATTTGTTACAAAAATTTACAATATGTATTTATAACTTTTAAAATGTGCAAATGAATTAATGGGACAAATTAGTGAAAAATTATAAGTTGATTAAAAATTAAATAAAAGTATTTTAAATTATTGCATATTATCTTGACTGCTGCTGCCTTTATTTATTTATTTTTTGCTGTCAAAAATTTCAAAAAAGATTACTTGAATTAATTCAAAAATATATATATAAAAGTAGTGGTTTATTTAATTAATTTTCATTACATAATTGTTTTTTAACTTTTTAATTAGAATTTTAAAAAATTAAAAGTAGGTTTATCTAGAAATAGTAACTTCCAGGAAGTTATTAAAAGATAGTTTGATAACTAACAAAGAACATGTATTATGTGAAATAGACAATTTTAACCACTATTTTAATATATGCAAAATAAAATATAAGGATAGAAATGAAAAGTAAAATTGAACACCAAAAGGTAATCGTTGAGGGGAATCCCCTTTATATATTATATAAATAAAATGATTTTCTTCTTTAGGTTTTTCTTCTAAGAGATCAACTTTTATATATAATATATCAATGTAAAGTTTTTTACATTGTGAAGGAATCATAACTTACCTTTTATATAATTTTTTAAGTAATTATGGATAGGGTTGCTAAAATGGGCAAAACTTGTCTAATCAACCCATTTATCTACCAAAATTATGTAGGTTGGGTGGCTAATATAATATTGACCCATTTAAATCAATTTATTTAACCCAGCTCATTTAACTTGCAAGTGAAATGGGCTACCTTGGAAAGTAGATGAGCTTGGTTTGTTTACTTGTTTATCTATTTTTTTCCCCACCCTAAAAAAAAGGCAACTTGCCATAAGTTTATTAGCTTAAAATCATAGTTATTAAACTTAGACCAGTGATTGACTTAGTCAAGGCACTGGATCACTAGGTTACTGGTTAAACCAATTGAACTAAATTTAATTAAAGAAATATATAAAAATAAAATGCAATTTAAATAAATATATAATATATAATATATAAATATAGATATATGTTTATTTATAAAGTTTTATTCTTTATTTAATAAAAAATTCTATTAATAATACCATAATACAATTATTTTAAAGTCTATTAATATTATTTTTGGTCAATAGCCTATTAAATAAAAACTTTAGTTGGGCCCAAAAAACCCTAGACCCAATAATATCTCAACTCAAATGAAAGAAAACCCAGCATAACTAAAGGGCAGGGGCTGCACAGTTTTGTTACTAAACAAAAAAAGATAAAATAGCACCCCTCCTTTCTTGCCCCTCCATCTTCTCTCTTCTCCCTCTTTCTTTCTATCTCTCTACACAACCAAATCCAACCAAATGTCAACCCTCTCTCCCACCCAGAAGCGATGATAAAGACTAGTGGTGGTGAGGTCGAACAACAGCAAGAGCATGATGGCTCCCATGACCGCTCCTTCTCATGGTGGTTCGAGTAACATTCTCCTCATCTCTCTTCAATATTTCTTTCCTTTTTTTTTTCATTTATTGATGTCATTTTGAGTTCATTACCTTCTTTTTTAAAAATTGCCCATCCTTGGAATCGGCCTGGTTCATTTGGTTCAATGATTTTTAGGTGGTTTAAAGTGGGTTTGATCGAATCAATTGCATATGCTGTCCAAATAATAAACCGAACCGAACAAGTGACCAATTCATTGGTTTTCGATCCGAATTGGCCAATCCAATCTAATTTTAATAACTATACTTAAAATAATCAAAGTTCACCCAATTCCCATTACCCAAGAACTCTAAACAAACAAAAGTCCAACAACTTTTACACACCTAGAAAAAATTTCCCAAAAAGCAAGAAGCAAGTCCAACAATTTTTAAATGAACAAACAAACATAAAAATAGATAAACGGACTCACTCGTTTAAGTTCGCAGGCCAATATTAAATGGGTCGAATCAATATTTTTTTGGTTTGACAATGCTTAATATAGGATTGATATGACTTATTTGACGCCCCTAATTATTGGAAAAGCCAAACACTTTTAATGGCATGCATCAAAATTAAATCATTTTTAAAATACACTACCAGTTAATTTAATATATATAAAAAAGGCTGAAATTATAAAATATTATACCACGCACTCTACCTCTGTGCCAAGATGGCTTATTTGATGGTTTTGCGTAACTATAATGCTTTTGTGTTCAAATACACTTTTTCTGACTAAAATTAATTTTTTCACAAAGTAATCCTGCTCAAGTTTCAGTCAAATTCAAATGAGGAGTTCTTTGAACAGTATCTGCATTCTTTTATGATTTAGATCTAAAATAGCATACGTGAAGGCTCAAATCCCTTCTACTTGGAGCAACGCACATTTTAAAAAAATAATATTGGATTCAAAGAATGATGTTTATGAACATCATGGAGAAAAATACATCATCACGAGTAACAGTTTATTTTGTTATACAATAATACCAACCAAAGTTTTACAAGAAATCTTACATGAACCTATCATGTTTTCACATAATTTTAAATTGAAAGTAATGATTATATTCTTTTTGAAAAAGATGATTTACAATTCTATGACAAATACCCCATAAATATGTGAGAACTGGATGCTGTATGTGCTTTAGCTGGTTAGGGACTTATTATCCTTGACAAGATTCCCAAAAACAAAAGAATAATGCCATGGTATATTTATTGATGGATTCAAAGGAGGCAAGAAGGACCGCGTCCCCCCGCCAGTATGAGAATTTTGGTTTAATTTATGATTAGTTTTCATGGCCAAAAAAAATTATGTTTAGTTTAAAAAAATTGTTTTGACCCCTATATCTTTGAAACAAATGATAAATTAGACAGATGAATTCTTAATACATAAAAAAATAGTATGTAAATTCATTTGATTGCATGTAAATTTATATAGAAAAGGAATAATATGATCTTATATGAATTTTGTTTTACTCTATTTTTTTTTTCATTTTAAGTCTTTTATTTAACATAACCAAAAAATTTGTGTTATATGTATTTGACTATTCTTTATTTGAGAAATGCCGTGATTCTAATTTTGAAGGTATAAAAATTTAGAATCCGAAAAATATAAAAGAAGTAAAAAACTACAATTTGATCTAATCAAAATATATAAATTCAATAATATATATATATATATATATATATATGTATGTATGTATGTATGTATACCAATATTTAGTTGATTTAAGTGATTCAATATTTTTCCTTTTAAATAATATCTTGGATTCAAGTACTATAAATTAAAGGAAAAAAATAGCAATGAAAAAGTTTCACTTTATAGTGTGTAAATTGGTTCAAGTCAGATTAATTATAATCCAGTCAACTTTGAATACTTGTAATTTTAGACCCAAAAAATAAAAAATGAATATGCATTAAATAATAAAGAAACTTTTTTTACATGATTTTTTGATCTTTTAATCTCAAAATCTTAGTATTCATTGTACAACGTAGTGTTATTTGTTACAAAAAATTTACAATATGCATTTATAACTTTTTAAATGTGCAAATAAATTAATGGGAAAAATTAGGGAAAATTTATAAGTTGATTAAAAAATAAATAAAAATATTTTAAATTATTGCATATTATCTTGACCCCTGTTCTGTTTATTTTTTGGATCTATTTTTAAGGATAATCTATATTATTATATATAAAATTATTTTCTTCTTTAGATTTTTTTCTAAGATATTAACTTTTATATACTATATATCAATGTAAAGTTTAAAGTTTTTTACACTAGAAAGGAATTATAACTTACCTTTTATATAATTTTTAAAATAATTATGAATAGGGTTATTAAAATGGACAAAACTTATCTAATCAATCTATTTATCTACTAAAATTATATAATATTGATCCATTTAAATCAATTTGTTTAACCCAACTTGGTTAACTTACAGGTTAAACGGGCTACTTGACAAGTAAATGAGCTTGCTTTGTTTACTTATTTATTTGTTTTTTTTTTTTTTTACTTTAAAAATAAAAAGGCAACTTGCCACAAGTTTATTAGCTTAAAATAAAAAAAGTTCACACAATTCCCGTTACCCAAAAACTCTAAACAAACAAACGGACAAAAGTCCAGCAACTTTTACATGTCCCGATATTTTTTTCCTAAAACCAGAAACAAGTCCAACAACTTCTAAATGAACAAACAAACAGGTTCACTCGTTTAAGTTTGCAGGCCAACCTTAAACAAATCGGATCAATATTTTTCTAGCCTAATAATGCTCAATATAAAATTGATATGACCTATTTGACACCCTTAATTATAGGAAAAGCCAAACTCTTTTAACAACGTGCATCAAAATTAAATTATTTTTAAAATACACTATCAGTTAATTTAATATATATAAAAAAGATTGAAATTATAAAATATTATACCTCTATAATAAAATATTCTTAATTATAATGACTTTTAAACACTTCTCAACTTTTATATATATATATATATATATATATATATAGAGAGAGAGAGAGAGAGAGAGAGACACACACACACACACATACACACACTATTGTCACTATTGTCATATCGGAGAATTATAATTAAACTCTTGCACGCGATTCATGCACGCTAATATTGTTCAAGTAAATTAATAATAATTCTCCAATATATAAACGTGTACTACTCAAGAAGTCAAAATACACTAGTATACAATTTGAGGCCATCAAAGTCTTGTACGCACATGCTAGCTAGATCTAACTTTCATAATAACTAACAAACCTAGTGAATATCCTACCATTTAATGAATAAGATCTTTGTAACCTGTATTACACAGGTCCAACAGGTCAACCAACATCAAATAGAGAAATATTTGCATGGGTCAAGAGCATCACATAATTATGCTTTTGGACTAATCATATATAAGTATATTTTATACAGGATTCACTACTAACATATAATTTCATAAAAATATATTTACATGATTGAATAAGAACAAAGTCACGTGACACTCCTAGATCATATAAGAATTTCTCTATTAAATAAGGCATAAATACAGCTATTGATCCAACAAGAAATTAGTGCTGTATCATATGAACCTCTCCTATTTCCTAACAATAATTAATGTTAATTTGTACTACATAGATAATCTTCATGCCAATTCGCATGATGTTACATATATAGCATAATATCACCATTAAAAAATGAATAGGTATACCACATGTCATGAACTTGCAGCGTAGAAAAGCAATCAAATCATCCCCTGGAGCTTCTCCTCGGTCACCTGTATCAACAAAAAATATTTATGCATCGTGGCATCCTCTGACTGCTTCTCTCTCAGAGCTGCCAATCCGGGGTAGTATTTGGAGGATTCTATAGTACTCACAAATATTTGGTAGGACGTGATCCTTACAAAAGCTTTTTTGGTCTATAATATTATTAGAGAATTATGTATTGATTTTTGGAGAATTCAGTTTGTTTATTGAATAACTGACAATCGCGGATTTCAGCTTTTTGTGTTTTATATATACATTTGTCTATTGATAAATCATGTGTTAATTTTTCAAAAATTTAGTTTGTTTATTGAAAAACAAATAAGTGCAATTCTAAGATAGAAACCATTAGATGGCTGAAGCCATCCGTTGAGTTTAGCTTGCGTTGGTGCACGGCTAGCTAATTATTTTTAAAATAAATATTATATATTTAGTAAATCAAATATATTGTACCCAAAGGTAGGTAGTTGCATTAGAAGTGGTATAATTAACTCTAAATAAATTTTATTTACAATATCATGTGCTCCAATCTTGGAGTGGTCAATTTAATAAGAATTTTACTTAACCACCAGCCCTAACTTGAAATTGTGTGAGCAACTTGTACCTAAAAAATTGAATAATATATCATAAAAATTGAATTTGATTAGTCTAACTGTTCGATTATATGATACTATATTTTAATAAAAGTATATCTAATTTTAGATGATTTAAACATCTATAGATACGCAATATAGCTAGTAGTTAAAATAATTTACATTTTCAAAGATATAATATGTCAAAAATAATATGTAATTCGATGAGATATCAAGCTATTTTTAAATTATATAAAATTTTATGAACTTAATTTAATTCATAAAAACTTGTAAATTAATAATTAAATTGATGAAATTTAATACTTATAGAAATGTTATATATCACTAAGATTTCTATGATTTTTCTATCTTAGCAATAATTTAACCCTCTTACATGCAACCTCGTGTGAAATCACTACCCATTTTCATTATGGCTCTATAAACTTTATAGTGCAATTTTTCTGTGGACCATTGTTCCTCACATTCAAACATTTGGTAATAAGTAACGATTATTCATGACCCATTTCTTGTGTTGCATCAAAGAAGCTAATAATAATGCTCATGCCGAGTTGCTGTCCTCCCGAATTAACTGGAAATTGTTAATTGTTAGGTAGCGTCGCGGCCTAATCCAAACAGAGCACACCAAACTGCCAATCTCTTTTTGTTCGGACAGAGGCAATCTTGCCTACCATCAGGTCCAACCATTAACTGAAAATTCCTTGCTTGTATTGTAAATCACGTCATTTTCTTACATTATAAAAGCCAACGTCAATTGCATCATATATCCATCGTTAAACCTCACTTAAACCACTTAATGAAAAATCATTACTTGATGCCCTTTGTAGTAAGCTGTGTAGTACGTATTTTACTTTGTTTTCCTCTGCAACAATACTGCTGTCTAATTGTAATTAATTCCACAATGTTTTACGTTGATTGCTTCTTTGTGTCTCATGCGGATCCAATTTATATGCCAATGCAATCATGTTAGGGCATGTTACTAAATTCACCAGAACTATGGTCTGTTTTCAAGAAGATGGAGAATTATAAATGCTTACCTTAAAAAATAAACATCGAACATTCATCCCCTTATTACCTGCTGCAGCCTGTTTTATGCTTTGTTAATCAAGTAACTCCCCAAAATGAAAAGATGGTAATAACCCCTCTTCCTTATCAAAAAATCTCCTTCTCTCTCTTCATCATGGCTGTTTTGTATGGTGGCATTTAATGAAAAACAATAACCGAAAACTAATAACAACAAACAAACAAACATCTGTCTTAATATTCCAACAAGCATTCAATCCAGTATCAAATTCTTATTATAATAACAAAAATAATCAAGTGATGAGAGGTAAAAACCATGAACATAAGCAGTGTTGGTTGAACATATCATATCATCAAAGAAAAAACAACACAAATCTTGTATCAAATTTATTTTTATGCTCTTTATCGTGCACGAACCACCATATTCATCCAGAAGTACACAATTTAAAAGACAAAATTAAAACAAAAAAAAAAAAACTCATACAATCACTCCAAATAAAAAGCTTTTATTAACAACTGTCTAGAATACTACATCCCATCCTAAAAGCATTAGATTAAAAAGAATAAAAAAAAATGCAAATTTCACATAAAATCTTATATCCAAGACACAATCAACAACAAAAACCCCCTTTTTAAGAGGTGGTAAACTTGGTAACGGCCTTAGTCCCCTCAAAAATGGTGTGTTTGGCGAGCTTACCAAGCGAAACCAACTACACTGTGTTGTGGATCTCCCTAGATGTGATCGTGGGCTTTTTGTTGTATTTGTTGCCGGTTGCTAGCGGCGTGAGCCAATGTCACAAGCAATGGAGACGGTGAGACGGTGGCCAAATGACGTGTAGTGGTGGTAGTGGTGGGGACTATTTAGCGTGTGCACCGCAAAGATTCGGAGGAAAATGCAAAAGGATGGATTTGTAATTTCAAAAATGTTAATTAGTGAATAAATGATTTTAAAAATTAATGTTATCGGTGGAGTACATGTGCTCTAGTTTATTTATAACTATCTTAAACTTATCTTACACATTTTTTACGGATAGATCTATGTTTTATTTTGATTTTCTTTTTATCAATGATTTAAAACTAGATGAACATTAATATTCATTTTTATAAGATGAGTATTCTATAACTCTCCGACCAAAAAGATCTATTGAGGAATACAAATCTTTTTTCAAAAGAATGAAAATATTCATCAATTAATGCCAAAGTGCCACTATTAGCTAATAGACGAACTCATTAACAACTCAAAATGAGTTCATTTGGTGGCTGCAATAGTCTTCCCAATTTTAAATTCAAACTACTACTTAACTTAGTCTTTAATTTCACAACAAAACTGTCGAAGTATACATAAATGTACGTCCTTGTTTTTTCTTACAACATATATTTCTTTCTTTGCACCCACGTTTCCTAAAACCCGTTCCTATTTTGAGTATTTTATGTGTGTTTGTTGGTATATTAAAAAAGAAAAATATTATTTTTACATAATGTTTGTCAAATATAGTACTAATATACTTTCATTCATCGTTAACAGATAAAATATGGATCCCATTTAATATAAATTTTATACTTTAATTAATGATTAATAAAAATATATTGGCACAATATCTAATGTATAATAAGTAAAAATAACATTCTTCATTAAAAAATAAAGAGACAAGAAACACCCGCAAACGACAAGGCCGCGAGAGCAACGCACAGCATGTCCAGCCTTCTTTCTGCCCTCACCTTCCTCTCCTCCCTCTCCTTCTTCCTCTCCAGGAACTCCACATACCCCTCCCTCCACTTCGCATTTCCCCTTTTACCCTCCAAAGCCCTCTGTAAAATCCCCAAACTGTCCCTACCATTCAAATGCGTCCCGTCCATGTCCTCCATCTGCAGGCTCACCTCCCTCACGTGCATCTTCCCTCCCTCATCCCCTCCGCACGTGACCGTCGCCACGCACACCACCATCTCCGACGCCGTCCCCCTCTCCCCGCCGCCCACCAACGTCGCAAACCGCACCTGCACCTCCCCGCTCAGCCAGTGCCGCTGAACCCACACTGGCTCACGGCTCGACAAGTTCACACAGCGCCGCCCCCTAGGATCGATCACGATCCAGCTCAGCCTCAATTCCTCGCCGAGACCGCGACACGCGTCCTCCCCCCTCGGGTAACCCATTCGGGTCCGAATCGCGTCTTTCGGGTCGAGCAAGTCGACCCGAAACGGCGAGCACCGGAACCACCCGGACTCCGTCTCGGTCTCCACCACCTTCGACAGGATCAGCTTCTCGCCGTGGAACAAATCGACGGCGGAGATTAGCTCCGGCGTGCGGTCCGGATCTGCGGGGGAATGGCTGCCGCCGCCGGCGGCCGGGAAGGCGTCGGAGAAGAAAGAGCGGGAGGTGCCAGGGAAGGTCTGGATGACGTGGCGGACACGTGGCGCGCTGGTGGAGGGCCACGTGGAGTGGCAGATGTTGGCCCAGATGTGGTCGTTGGATGAGAGGGTGCGGAGCTGGGAGCACGTGCTGGCGGTTGAGGCGAGCGACGGTCCGTCGAGCCGCGTGAGGATGTGGGTTTGGATGATGTCGGGGTGGACGGCGGAGATGTTGATGGCGCCGCCTTCGTCGTCGGTGGTTGTCTGAATTTGAGTAAAAGGCATAGTGTGATGAGTTGTAGATTTGATGTGTAGTTTGGACTTTGGAGGTGAAGCAGTGAATTGAAGCATAGAAGTTTTGGTTTTGCCGCTTAATTATATAAAGGGTGTGACGAATGCGATGGACGACAGAGTGGTCAATCGCTGGTTCGGATGCCACTTGTTTTTTTGCGTTAATCACAATACTACCCTCTCCTTTCTCTGCCTCCGTCCAAGACAGCAATAAGCGTGCGTGTATCGGTGGATATAATATAAAAAGGACAAAATTTGCACGATGGTCGGTATATCAATTTTGATCAATTTTTAAATTAAATAATATTATATAGATAATTATTTTTAAATAATTAATTTAAAATTTTAAAATATATATTCATATAAAAAATATTGATATATTATTTTTTATTTGATAAATTGATGAAATAAATATAAAAAAATTGATTTAAATTTTTTTTGATATAAAATATTTTCTCTATTTTTATATATCTATTAATATGATCAAAATGATATATTTAAAATTTAATATATTTAAATATAATTTAATGATAAATATATTAAATTATATTAAAATATATTAATTTTTAAATATACTATTTTAACCAAATTTACACATACATTGAGATTGAGAGAATATATTGCAAGGCCGCTTAATTCGGTTGCTCTGTTATTAAAATAATAAATAGTAAGACTGTTCTTTGTCATAATTTGACTTGACAGACATTTGACTTTTTCAATTTGACATACGACAACTTTCGATTAAAAATGTCTTATTACGATATTTTAATTGAAAAACTTAAAAAGATAAACTTAGGTTCAAGCCCATTTATTTTATTAATTACGCTTGCGTATTTTGGTAATTTCAAGCTACTTGCAATTTGCAGACCTGAAGTATCTTTCACAGGATCGCCAAGGACGCAATCAATCGAGAGACAGATAAACAGCGTATTTGATTTTATTTTTATAGAATTAATTTTAAGAAAAATTAATTTTATAGAATTAATTTGAATAGAATTGATTTTAAAATAAAATAATTTATATTTGATAAATTTTTTAAAAATAATTCTGATAAAAATAAAAAAATTATTTCTTTCATAATTAATTTTAAATATCAAAATTAATTCTAAGAATAAATAATTAATTATAATAAAAAATCTTTAAAATTAATTCTAAACATCTAGAATTAATTTTAAGGAGTCCGTAACATGGTGATAGCGGACGCGGATATGTTATTCTTTTTGCCGTATTATATTTTAGAGTAATGTTATACGAGATAGTAAACAGTATATATTGTTATTCTAATGTTTACTAGCCTAAGTAATCCCTGCATATTTTTATTCGCCAATGATCAGAAAGATAAGCTCATAAGCAGCTTGTAGATGATCAGTGCATCGATTAAAGAAAGCTGGCGTTACATTATGACGGCTATTCTAAATGCCAGACTTGATAATGGACTTAATAGTGTCCGCCGTTTAATTGATTTTCCTGCAAATGTCACAAGTGTTGCTGTCTGAACAAGTTTTATCTTTTATCGAATAAATTTTCTAGTTAATAGCTGTTTAATTATTGTGTCACTTTTATTGCAATTTTTTTCTTAACTCTTTAGACAAAATTTTAATGCGTGTTTGAATTAATTTATTTTAAATTAAAAAAGTTATAATTAACCATTTTAAAGATAATTTTTGAAATAAAAAGTAATTCTTCTCTAAAGATTATCCATTCAATCATATTCTTAGTTTTTTTTCCTTTTTTAATCTGGCATATTCTTAGTTCTTTTATTATTTGGTTCCTGATTAATATAATGATCAAAAGTTTAAGGTAGGTTACGCATTTCGCTTAGCATATTAATGTCCAATGTCCAATGTTATATCATTCACCATTACCTGACTCATTTAAGAGTCAATGTTTGAAGTCCTCAATGATAAAGGGTGCGTTTTATTAGGGCACAATTTCTTTTGTTATTTTTGTTTCATTTAGGTGATTTAATTTTTGAAAAAAAATTATAAAATGAAAATTTTTATATAATTAAAAAAATTAAAAATAAATCTTTTTTTGAAAAATTACTCATTTTAATTTCTATTAAAAAATTTGAAAATATATTTTTTTAAGATTTTAATTGTTTTTAAAAATTTATTTAATTATATCAAAAATAATTTTTTTATAAAAATGATTTTTTTTTTCAAAAAATCTTATCCAAAGACTAAATTCTTTATAGTAAATCAATTAGGGAATTCAACCTCATCGACAAATCTTGAAGTCGCTTCGCAATCATAGATTGTTTGTTTGGAAAGGCAAATTTGTCACCTCACCTGAACAGACTACAACGCGAATTTATCTGGACGAGTTGCAGAGCGATCACACTTTGACTGCAGTATCAGCTCATTCTCTAATCAATATTTTTCTAATTCAGTTTTCTTTAAAAGCATTTGCTTGTCCACATAAACGACGTCGGTGGCTTTCCGGGCACTCCAAAACGCACGATTGGTCCAACAAAATAATTTATCGGATGAATTATTGTTAGTGATGACTGA
The DNA here is from genome assembly GCA_031439595.1 of Pterocarpus santalinus. Taxonomy (NCBI): domain Eukaryota; kingdom Viridiplantae; phylum Streptophyta; class Magnoliopsida; order Fabales; family Fabaceae; genus Pterocarpus; species Pterocarpus santalinus. Next base: position 71,723,574 of record CM062532.1, read on the forward strand.
CGATCGTATTTCACTTGGTCACTTCTGAAATTCAAAAAAATAATTAAATATATTTTAAAAATAATTAAAATTTATTTACATAATTCTAAAACTAAATAAAAATTTTAAAATATCACATAAATAAAATATAATCATTTTTAAAATTTGATTAAATTATAAAATTATTACAATATATCATAAATAATTTGATGTATCAATATATCATGTTATCTCTACCATAAAGTACAAGAAGTGTCACACATCTGGCTAAATACCGTACGTGGCAGCATGCGCCAGGAAGATAATGCCTTTTTTTTTTTTTTGGTGGGGCTGATGCCATTGATTTGAATAACGAGTCTGCTGAGCATTGATTTTCAGTTACGTGCCGAATGCATGATGAGGTCAGCGGGGCAAAGCGTTATATATAATAATAAATTTACTCTATTGTTGCATAAAAAATTAATTTTTTATTTGATAAAATTGTTTTCTTTATTATTTAATTATATTATTGATACAAGAAATATTTTTTATATATAATTTTTTTAATATATTTTGACACCTTTTCTTTATCTTTTTCCTCTTCTTTTTCTTTTTTATTTTTTTATATTCTTTTATAATTTTTTTTCTAATTTTATGAGTGAATGTTAAGGGTTTGTATAATTTGAAATAGTAGAAATAATAACTTTTTATCGATATTTGAGTTGTTAATGTGAGGATAAACAGTAATCAATAATTATATTTTAAGATCTGATTAGTAGACCAATTAAATTGTAAAGTTGTACGTATATCAAAAAATCTATATTATTAGTGTATAATTATGAAACGGCAAGTGTTACATTTCTTTCAGATTGATGACCTAATGCTAAGATTCAATCTCATGATCAAACAATTTGTGAAAACAAAGAAATTTGTGCTACTTTTGATAACGGTTTAAATGCGAGAAAATGAATTATAATCAAAAGTTTGCAACTTTATTCAGAAAAGATTATAGTGATAGACATTTTATTATGTTTGGGTATCGATTATTTAAAGAAATAATGGTTTTCTTTTTAAATAATGTCTTAATAAACTTAATTATAAGTTATTTTGAATTTAAAATAAATTAATCTAAATACACACATAATATATAAAAATTAGGGGAAAAAAAGCATTTTACTTCCGTGAATTATAGATCAAGTATATTTTATCCTTTAAATTTTTAAGAGATGCAAGTTGATAATTAAACTTTTTTAAATATACACTTTAATCCTTCTATTATGTTTTTTGTCTATTATTAACAGAAAATAAGTGCATTATAACCTCTTAAACTTTGGATCATATGCACTTTAATCTTTAAACTAAAAAATAGTATGTAACTCGATACTAAATTTTTGTTCAAATTGTGTTTACAAATCACAATGGAATGGGATGACGGTGGAGAGTAGTCCCCAATTCATTGCCCCATGCTTCCAGAGTTTGTCCATCCTTATGCCCATTCTCTCCCATGGGGGAAATTACTCTCGATCCCTATTCCTAACGGATCCCCATCCCTAAGGTGATCCAGGAATATCCTAAAAAAATATTTAAAAAATTAAAAAAATATGTCTAAATAATTTAATTAGCTTGAAAATTTTGAAAAAAGAAAAAAGAAAACTTAAAAATAATAATACAAAGTTGATCCAAATCTTAGACTCATAGTCTTACATTATTACTACTAAATTTTTAGATTTTAAATCAAGTAACAGCTATAAATCTATCACAAGAGCACCATAATAAATAATAATGAAAGTATGAGACTGTGAGAGGATAAGTAAGTTAAGGTTATATTTTCTTTATTTTTATATTAAAAATATAATAAACATTAATTTTATATGTGAAATTACCAATATTCCCTCAGGGCAGATATCCCACAAAGTGAAAGGCACAATTCATTCCAATCTCCATAGGGAATAAATTTCCATATTTGAATCCTCGTATGCAAATATTCCCCTGGATATCTCCACCAACAAATCCCCATTACCATCCTTACATGTGTTATTTCCATTAAAAATAGATGAAAAAAATTAGTAGTAGGTTCGATTTACACAGTTATTAAATATTAGATATCAATTTGCACGTTTTAAAAAATTTGAGACTAAAATACATATAACATATAATTTAAGGGAGTAAAATATTTTTTTCTGTAAAAATTATATTGTAATATCATTTCATAGTAGATTTATGTAAGAAAAGGATGTAGTAATGACAAACATATTTTATATTCATTTGTAGGTGTAAATAGCCATATATCTTACAATATATATATATTCCAAAAGAGGGTAATAAGATAATGGAATTCATGATGTGTCTTAAGGAGAAGCATTTGGTTTCCCTCCAAATTTTTTAGCCACCTATGGTGACCAATCACATTTTATTTACTCTTATTTTTCTTTTTTCTATACATATTATAAATAACAAAAGGGATGCTTCTTTGAGATGTTTTGCCTTTTTTCAAAATTAAAAAAAATGCTTCTTTGAAAAGTTTTCTTAAAAAGTTTATCTTCATCTTTATTTTAATTTCATGAAAATCTATCCCAAACAATCATAACTTTTAGTCGCCTTATCTACCAATCATGAGTTTCAACCATCCACTTTAATCAATCATAATTTATTTGTTTTTTTATATTATTTAGTAAATGGTAATAACTCTTATACTTTCCAATGTTTACCATGCTTACAAGAGTTTATGAGTATGAAAAGGCATCTTATTTGAGAAGCTTTTAACATCTCCCTTTCTTACATACTCTTATGTTTCTCCAGACTTATTTCCCCTTGCAAATTCCATATGGTTTTACTTCTTCTTTATTTTTCAATCTTTTCCTCGTTTGAGTGTTTTGTTTCTTTCATTTTTCATTTTTCTATTCTTTGTTATTGTGGACTACTTTTGCAATTGATGTTTGTGTTTTCTCTCCAGGTCCCTCCTATTGTGTTGTTTGCTACTCTGTGGCGAATCATTTGTAATTTTTAATGTGGTTGATTTTGTTTTGGTTTAAATATGTTTCTAGTCCTTATAAATATAGGTTATTTTGATTTTAGTCTCTATAAAAAAATTTCTTTATTTTTGATCCCTCATTTTTTTAATATTATATTTTTAGTCCTTATCGTTCTAAATTTAAGTCTGAAAAATTATTTTAAAACATACGTTTAATGTTTATAAATATTGAACATTTTGTTTTATCTTTATAGATATTGTAATAATCCTCTTTTGGTCCTTATAAGTATCATTATTTAACAGTGTTGATTAACAATAGGGACCAAAAACATAATATTAAAAAAAAAAGGACTAAAAGCCAAAAAAATTTTAGATGGATTAAAATCAAAACAACCTATATTTACAAGAACTAAAAATATATTCAAGCATTTTTTTCTTCTTTCATGTTGTTATTTTTCTTTTTCTTGAACCAACAGTTGTATTTATTTATTAATATTATTGTCTTTATTCTTCTTCTTCAGTGTGAACTTCATATTGGTTGTTCACCTTTTGTCTTATGCTAATTTTAGGTTGATTTTTTATGCCCACAATGGCTGCCTCTGGTAACATGTATTATTTAAATATTTGTTTTTATAATATTACTTATTAATTTTTGTTTGGTATTATTGAAGATTATTGACTCATATTTATGATTCATTGTTATGAACATGCCCACAATCATTTGTTTTTTTTTTTTCCCCTTTTGCATGCCTCTTTTCATTGTTGATTTTATTCCCTATTCAATATCACATCCCACTATTGTTTTTTTTTTTTTTTTGTCCTGATTTTTTTCATTTCCTTTTTCTATACTATGCCTTATCTTTTTTTCAGTCTTTCTTTTTTGTTTTTGTGGTTTCATTACATTGTTATTTTTTTTTTCATAGAATTGTTAATCTGATTTAATTGGTTCTATTCAGTTATGTTTTGTTTTATGTAACTGTTTTCATTTCTGATTATCATGTTTTCAATTTTGCACATGTTTTCAGATTCTTTGTGTTGTCATTCATGGTGAGCTATTTTCTTTGAGTTTATGGGTCCCAAAATTAAGTCTTATTTATTTTCTTTCACATTTCTCTCAAGGTGATGTTCTTCTTTTGCTTTTTTTCCTCATATTATATTCTTTTCCATTTGTTATAATGTTTCGTGCAAGTAGTGTTTGTTTTATTATGTTCTGCTTGAGTTCTGATTAGTTTGATATTCTAATCATTTCAATAGGCAATCTTTGAGGAGCGACAAACAATATTATGAATACTTCCCAGCTCTCATGGAGACAAGGAAGACAAAATCCTAGCATGATGAAAAGGAATTGTAGCTACGTATGTTTAGTCATTATTTTTGACATAAATATTATTTACTTTTCAATGCTTTATTGTTGGCTACTTGGTTTTAAATTCAACCTTTATTTTGATAAATTGTCTGAAAGATTGCATAATATGGAGTTAAATTTGATAATGTATTAAGCGTATTTAGATGGGCAAGTGTATGTCTTTGTTCTTTAAGTTTAAATATGCAATATTATTTACGTTGGTTAATAAAAATATCATAAATTCAATGGCTCAAAAAGTAGTGATGAGGAATTTTATAAGGTTTTTAAAACTTACCCCTAGATTGCAATTTTATAAGATTATTAAATTACCTAATAAATTTTAGTGACAACAAAAAAACACCATAGATTGGTTTTTTAATTGATATTGGAATTTTAACAAGGTATATTTATAGGGTATAGTCATCCAAGGGGAAGTAAGACATGTATATTTTACACATGGTACATGACTATTAGTCCGTTTGGTTATATTTGGAAGGTCACAAAGTTTTTTATTGGCATAAGAATAAAAATATACAATAATTAATGTATTTAGGTATGTAAGGCTTTTTGAAATTCTAGAAAGTCTTATAGGAGAAATATTTTTTAAATTACTTTTTATTATAGGAAAAAGCCTTTTAAGAGGAAATCTTACTATTAATCTCACATCAACAACTAAAAGTAATTTTACTTTATCTTATTCAAATAAAAATCACTCTTTTAAAAGTAATTTCTCTAAAAGAATTCTTCCAAAAATTAAACCAAACATGCTGTATATTAAGGTACTAAGATGCTAATTAACAAGGATTTGGTTACAACTTTTAGTGTACCTAATTAGAGTATTACCATTTTATATTAAAGTGCATTACATTATAATTTATAACCCTTTTCACCGTTGATGTTTGCATTCCTATATAAGGACATGTTTCCTCATCAAGAAAAGTATAAAGAATGGGTGACAACCAAACATATATTGCACGGATGATGCAAACTATAAGTCTCACAAGTCATAATATGCATATATATATATATATATATATATATATATATATATATATATCTTAAAGTTATTGAAATCTAAAATTAAATTAAATAATTATATTTATATTTTTTAATGTTATAGTAATTATTTTTTAATTCTGATAAGATAATGATATTTACATGACAAAAGAAATTAGCTATAGACCACTTTAAGTTTATATCAAAGTTATGATTATTTTTATAATTTTGATTTGAAAATGAGAATATTTTAAATTCTTTCTAAATACCTTTTTATACTTACAACACTTCTATTGAATGTTTATATCTATCAAATTAGATACTTTAAGTTTTAATAAAAAATATTATTTACTATTTGATAAATAAAAATATTATTGATTTAATGACTCAAAGAAACATATGATGACAAATTTTATGAGGGCTTTCAACTTATGCTGCAAGTTTATATCAAAATATAATGATGCTTGCATGACAGATAAAATTATAGAAAAATATTTTTATTAATATTGATGATACATCAAACAGGTGATACCACATACATTGATATGAGAACATAATTACTATTTATATTAAATTAAAATTAATAAATGATATTTATTTTTTATATTATAAAATTATTTTAATTTTGATATGAGAACATGAATATTTTAAAGTTTTTCTACATATTTTCAAATGTTAAAAACTCTTATTAGAGATTTATATCTTGCAATTATATGTACTAAATTAAATACTTCACATTTTAGTCAGAAATATTATCTACTTTTGAATAAATAAAATGAGATGGGTTTCAAGGCTTGAAGACATAGGGAATGGACATTTTTTTGAATTAAAGGGGAAGGAGAATCTTATGATTAACACTTTGATTATTAAATATAACAAGGATTTAATGGCTTGAAAATATATGGGAAGAGGAATTTTATAAGGTCTTTACAGCTTGAGCAAGCAAATTTATAGGAAAATCTTATTTAAGAAAATGATACACACGTGACAAAAGAAATTAGCAATAAAACAAACTTTTTACTAATATTGATATATCAAATGGTTGATACCAAATATATATTATATGGGTGACATAAATATTTAAATTACAAGGGTAATGATTAGTATACCTTATAATTAATAACAATTGAAATTAAATATAAATTAACAAATTATATTTAAATATGTTTGCAATGTCATAATAATTATATTTTTTAATTTGTGATAAGATAATAATGCTCACATGACAAAATAAATTACTTATAAAATAATTTTTTTTACTAATTTTGATACCTCAAGTAGGTGATATCAAATTTATACATTGTACGGATGATAACAAATATATGCATTACATAGATAATGATTTCCCTACTATATAATTATCACCAATTTATATTAAATTTATAAATAGTATTGTATAACTTTCATCTTATAAAAATATTTTTTTCTAACATTGATATGGAAATATGAATATTAAGCTACAATATCAAATATTATTTACATTTTAATAAATAAAAATGATATGGATCTAAAAGCTTCAAGAAATAGGAGATGAGAAATTTTATAAGATTTTTAACTTACATTACAAGCTAATAAAAATATCATGGATCTAATAGTTTAAAAAAAAAAGGATGAGCAATTTTATAAGATCTTTATAATTTATGCTACAAGTTTATATTAAAACCTTATTTAAATTAATAATGGTTGCATGACAAAAAAAATTAATTATAAAACTATTTTTTTACTAATATTGATACATCAAACGGGTGATAGCAAATATATACTTCATACAAAAAATAACTTACAACTATTCATAATATATATATATATATATATATATATATATATATATATTTTAAATTAGTTACTTTAACATTTAATAAATAATATTACTTACATCTTTTAATAATAAAAATATCATGGATTTAATAAGTTGAAAAAACAAATAAAGAATTTTATAAGGTATTTATAACTTATACTCCAAATTCATATTATTTTAGAAAATAATACTCACTGCTCGAATGACAAAAGTAATTAATTGTAGAATGATTTTTTTACTAATATTATATCTTAAATGGGTTATAGATTCAATATATATATATATATATTGTATGATTAATGTTGATTATGAGCACTATATAGGTAATAATTTATTTACTTTATAATTATTATTAATAATTTATATTAAATTTAAATTGATAAAATATATTTATTATACATCTTATTATTTCTCTTTAATTGCCACTAAAAATTCAAATTACTTTTTATTTTAAATTTTATATTATTCTCGTGCATGTACAGGTTACTATACTAGTACTTCAATAAAATTTGAAATGCGCCCTATCACTTTTGTTTTGATTATACTGCCACGAGGCACACGATATATGTGTGATGTGCGCGCACACAATAAAATAATAGATAGAAATTAATGCTAACATAACGGCTGCACTGACCTTTTTTTTTTTTGTGGAAAAAAATTCCTCCGAATCAATCAATTGGATATATTCATGTGTGCATGTGAAGAAATAGGGAGCATGAATGATGAATCTATACCCACAAAAAAAAAAAAAAGCATAAATCTCTTTCCCTCAAAAGCTAACTGGTGGGTGGTTGTTCAAACGTTTGGTCTTATCAATAGGAGATTTGGGACTATGACACATTCTCTCACGTGGATTAGATGTCTAGAAGGCAAAATTTGTACGATCGGATATTTAGAAGTGGCACAACATATAATTTATAATAGTTAATATCATTCTAAAATTGTGAGTCAGACTCAGCCCAAAAGATTATAGTATGAAAGAATTGAAGAAGGATCAACTAAACACTTACAAAAACTATCTAAATCTTATTTTTAGATGATGCGATACTCTAGGAACGAGGCGCGTGGTTTTGGTGGGGAGAAAGGTATTTCCTTGTTGATGTAGCCATGAGCCCCAAAGTCAACGGAATGTTGGAAAGACCATGCTTGATTGGTAAGTTCAACGTAAATTTTCAACAAATGTACAGATGTACCTATGATCTGCAATTTCTTTATCACGCATAAACCAGTTATTATTAGATTAACTATTTCAATCTTTTTTCTTTTACAATCTATTTCAAACGGACTCGTACCCATCTTATTGGACCAATCTCATATTATATATTCAACACCCCACACATATAAGGTTGTCACTAGTCGATAACATCAATTAGGAAAGCAAAAGCTCTGGACACATTGAGCACAAAGATCCCTAATAAGTCGTGCGTTGGTATTTCTAAGTAACATTTACTGAGTGAGTTTCAACATTTTTCTTAAAACATTTTTCTGGTGACAAGCATGAATGTATAGGATTATAAAAGACATCTTAAATTGTGTACCAAAAACACACCGTATTTTTGTCTCTTCATTTTTCTTATCTGTAGTTTCTGTTTATTTTAATTTATGAACTGCCTCGAATATTCTCTTTATACATAATATTTATTTGATTTCATTTTACTAGGTGATATATATAATAATTGCTGACATAATAATTTTGAATAATAAAGATTTTGATGTCACAATTCATCATTTAACAATATCATTTTTAATTAGTTAACTAGTCAGATGACCCATTCTGTTTTTTTTTTCGTCTGGGTTTCTGTCAACAAAGTTGTTTTGATGAAGTTGAATCTGCGGCAGGCTAGCCCATATTACAGTCGAGCTTTTGGTGTCTGTTGAGCCCATTTACTACTAAGAGAAAAACCCCAAAAAGATAATAATAATAATAAAATAAAACCTACAATGAGTGTGAGCACTATGCTGATGCAATAGGCAATCCCGTTGTTCGTATTGTCACCCGGTGAAGCGTGTGACCAATGAGTTGAGGTCAATTCATTGCCCTCGTCTCGTCTTGTTTCTCTGCTACTTGCATTGTTCATTCCCTCCGACAACCTCACTGCGCCTATCAACTCCGTTCGCAATTCGAAGTTACGCAATGAAAGTGAGGGTTGTGTGCCGGAAAATTTACGATTACATACGCTATGATCTCAAAGAGATTGCTTTCCCTTCGTCTTTGCCCGACCCTCCTAACATCAAAAAGCGCCGCAAATTGACCTGGGAGGAGCGTATCTTGGTAACCCCATTTTCATTCTTATTTCCCCACTTTCAATCTTTACTTGTTTTCCTTGTAAAGTTCTCGGCTTTATCTCAATTCAATACAATTTTGCTAATAGATGTTGTTAGTAGACAAAGATGCAATTCTGGAGAAGCTTGAGCGTAGTTAATTGAACAGATGACACTTGCTGTTGGTAATTTGGTAATTTACCTTGTACTGAGACATTCCACTCTTCAGGTTTTGAAGAAAGCTGCTAGGCTTTATGCTGCAAGCTGGGTTCGTGATATTGGTCCTGATCTTCGGCCAGAGTATTATAAGAAGGATGAAATGACTGAAGAGCAAAATGGTGAAAAGAAACCAGCTAAAGGAAAAGAGCCTTCAGCACTGGAGGATCTTGGTACCATCTCTTTCTCTAGTTTAAGATTAGCATCGTTGTGTTGTTTGGAATTTAATGGCTTGCCAAAATGAAGATTACTGTGAATGAAAGTACAATGACGAATTATCACTGAATTTATTGAAGAGTAATTATGATTACCTACTCAAAACTATATATATGATCTGTTCAAGCCTGTAAATTAATGACTTACCTCTCGAAGCAAAACTGCATAGAGCTTAAGCTTAGGTGCCAAATATACTAATAGAGATTAGCTTTGTATACCTATGATGCTGCTGAGGATAAAGTGAAAAGTGCTCTGGGGAAATAAAAAAATCATAAATATTTGTAACTACTGAGGCATCCCTTGCTTACTCAGCATTAAAGCTCTCTGTTATTGCTATTCTTTCAAATCTAAAACCGCTGTTTCCACAATTTTTATGCTAATATTCATGTTGTTTAGTACCTCCCTCTCCTTTTTTGTTTTTAGCTTTCCTGCCATTGAATTGAATAATGAGTTTGCGAATTGTGATGGTGATTTTGACAAAGCATATGTGTCTTTTACTTGAAAATATACAGCTGTAGCTGCCAGGGGAGGAATGGAGACTCTCAGACCTGCTTTGCAGCGTGTGTACATGACCAGAGCTTCTGCATACAGAGACGCTCTTAAAAGTTTTGTAGAAGGGTACCAAGAGGGTGTTCAGCAAGTAATGGAGAAGAAGGAAGATTCCAAAACTCAAGAAGATGTTGATGTACCCAAAAAATCAACTTGAAATTTCTTGTAGGAGGCAATATGTTATTTCTTCTCCTGTAGACCATACCAGTCGTTTAGGCTTAGTCACTCAGCTTTGCATAGTGACAATCCCTTGAATTCAAGGGTTTTAATGTACATTGCACTGAACTGATATAATTGAGTATTCCAAAGTACTTGGTGTATTTGGGTACTAAACATCTGGTGATACTCCTGAGTTTTGTTTTTGCAAATTTATTACCGACTTCTAAATTGTGTGCTTATTTATGATGTTAATATTACGTTTGTTCAGCAAATGGTAGCATTAGTATATGTTGATGTTGTGCTTCTTTAACAGCTACGGAAAATGGTATATTATCTGTCATTACGTGGATTAATTGATTTCTAAAGATGCACAGTTTGAATAAATGCCGACTATATATGACTCTTATAGTTCTATATAGTCATTGTCTGAGGAATGCACATGATGCCAAAGATTTTGGCAGTGTAAATGATTTATGAAGGGCGTCATGTTTGTAAATTTCATCTATTTGCAAATAATCACGTCTTCAAATTATGATTTTGATCTTCTTGCAATTTGTGGCTGTTGAGCTTGGTGATCTCTGTGAAACACACTGGAAAAAATAATCAGTGTAAGAATTTCATTAATTAAAATGTCACATTGCATTTTTTTTTTTTTTTTTTTGGTTCTCTTAGAGATACATGAATGTACCTGCCTGAAGATGATAAAAGGTCAGCTTTTTATGTAATCGTTTATGGATTGGGTTGTACGGTATCCTTGCCTAATGCTAATTAGTGTAAATTGTTTCCATTTTTTCTAGGTATCGATATTTTGGCATTCTGGAAGAATTTTTGGGCTACAGATGAGCTGAATTATTAGCATGAAACTATGTTGAGGCCACACCTTCTCAAACTGGATGCCATCTTTTGCTTTGAGAACATGTATGTGGCAGACAGATTGGGTCATGAGATGCCAGGTTGAATAGTTTGGTTTCATCGTGGAGGCTGAGAAGACTGAAAACGACCAGCATAGTGTGAAAGATCAGATACCAAATTAAGGCCCCACAAGATATTATTACCTCAGCTTTTGGATGATAAGCCTGCTATGTTGGTCCAGGTCAAGATTATTGTCGGAATATTCTAACTATTTTAGGTAAGAGACGAATTACTTCAAAACTCTTTTGATAGGCGTATCTCTATTGCAACATTGTGGGTGGGGATTCTATTTTCACTCTTGCCTCAAAGCTAAGTTGCTGCGAATCTTTAAAAGCACGTATCTTGGATCATTCGTCCTGTGATATTGAGGGCATAATCTACACGATTGACCTCTCATATCATGTATTTTGCTATTCTGCGGCGACAATCAATTGGGCAGGATTAATGTGATGCTAAGCAGAGTGGAATAAAGAGATACACTTACATGGCATTTCTCTCCTATTATTCCCTTTTATGTTAGTCACCTATTTTATTAGCCATATATACATAATCGTATCACGCATTCACTCCTGCAGGTCAAATCCTTTCATTTCTTTCACTGGTCATTGTGTTGAGGCCAATGACAAACACCACATATATCCGGGGACCCTCCCACTTGCAGGGCCAGTTAAACCACTGAGAGACATTGGAGCCTTCTCAAGCAAAAATGTTAATGGGCCTCTTGTCTAAATCTTTATGGGCCCCTAATAATCACATGACACAGTGTGATTACTCATAAAGGTGTTCTGCACTCCTGTCGTTCTTTTGCACAATTATTTTTGTGCATAACATGTTTGAAATTGTATCGATCAGGTAGCTAAAAGATTTGATGAAGCCACTGTTGAAACACAGTGATCGGTTCAAGCTCTTCTCTCCTCTTGGTCCTCAAAATTTTGATTATTCTTTTTTCTTCTTCTCCCTAAGGGGGAGGCAGTGGTGATTGCTGAAGACTTGTACTAGTTGGAGATTTTTTTGGTTATTATCCTGTGCCATGAACCATTGATCAAAAGCACTTCACTGACCGGTCACATTCTCATTTCTCCGCAACCCCTACTTGTCGTCTATACAAGCAGTTGGTTGTAGGACAGCTAAAACTTCTCAGACAGCGAAAGTGTCCTTCCTCACCTGATAAAAATCTCACTGTTGTACCTGAAATTTGGAATTTTCTTTCACCTTGAAGACATATCACTTCAGTGTTTATAGATAGAGGTGGGGATGGAGTAAATAAAAAAACAAAAGAAAACATCATATACATCCTGAGAGTTCTAGACTTAAAAGAGGGAGAAACTTTGGTCCAAACGATAGTTTGAGTTTATACACAAATGGTGGAAACCTCAATCAATCGTGTCTCCCTCTTGTTTCTGTATTATTAGTTGAAATGGCTCGCTCAAGTTAAGTAGACTAAAACTCCTTCAATCACTGTGCTGTGCCCAGTGCCCACCCTGTTGTTAATCAGTCAAAAAAGAAAAACTGATGTTGCCACAAATGCTGGATGTGACTCAATGTTGAGCCTGTGTTGTTTCAGCAAGTTTCCACTCGCGCGGCATGACCTTGTTAGGACACGACACTAGGCGTTTGGTAACTAAAAGCTGTGAATAGACCGTTTAAAATTAGACACATACCATTCATGTAGCATTACTGCATCTCCTTGAGTGATATACTGTATTACTTGCTTACTCTTTTAAGGGTATATATCTGTCTCCTTTTTGGTTTTTGCTCTTATGTTCATTCACCCATCTTTGTTTAAACATTTCACCCGAGTAAGTTAATTGTGAAACGTTGTTTCTGTCCCCCTTTTTCTTTCCTTGCGTGTTGTTTATAGTTTGCAAATAAAACGTTCAGCTGCACAAAACAGACCGATCTGGCAACGGCAGAGTAGGGGACCATGGCCTTTTGGCATGCCCAAATTTAATTTTGTCTTGTGCTTTTCCATCTTTGCTTGATTTTCATCCACAAATTTTAAACCCTTATGAGTGATGACAAAACAATATTTGAAAAATTAGCGCTATGTAGCAAGCAAAAACACCTGTAGGCTGTAAATACGCATAATATGCATACAACATGTAATGGTATACTTGAGGTTGAGGTGGAAGTCGCATGTGGCTCGTGTTGCCTAATTAAAGGGGTGAGGGCTTATCGTACATTTGGGGAGATTGTGTTATCTATCAAGTCAAGGCCACCCACCCCACCACCTTGCCCACCAACGCCAAGGAGCAGCACACCATCACTGGCACCATACTTCCCATCTGCGTTATGATTAGCCCTTGTGAAAAATCTTCAGGCAGAATCCCAACAGTGGCAAATAGATTCCTCTATTCTGATTTCTGATTTCCAATGACCTAAATTCTCCTTTTAGCACTGCGATGACGTCACCTGTCTCTCTTAGTGGGCCCTACCATACCCTAACCTCTCTCTGGCTGCCTGCAGCCTCTTTAGTCTTTTCTTTTACCCACCACCCTCCCCTTGGTTTTTTCACTTATCGCTTGCCACCCTTTTGGTGTGAAAGTTTGGTATGAAAATCAGGGATTTCATTTCTAAGTTTTCTACTCTCTCTGCTGACCCTCCCCTTTATTTCGCTTTCCCTTTTAGGCAGGGTTTGAGGGGGGAACCTGACAAGTGGGTTAATTGGGTCAGTTTTGGGATGTCGCATCCACCTATCTTTATCCTTGACCTTGACGATTTCTTATCTTGTTGACATCCTCATCCTGTAGCAATCACACATTTTGTCCACAGTTGATTGTTGTATTAATTCCTTCTACTTTATTTTTCCGCTTACATAGTAAACATGTGCTGCCGCAAACTATTGATGGTACTCCTCTTTTGCATGTTTGCAACTTTATTAATGCATACCTTCGAGAGGGTTGGTTTAGTATCATTAAAAAAATAAAGGTAAAACATTTACGTACATTTTTGCATGAAAAGTTAAGCAAAACATCGTTTAAAGGATCAATTGAACTTTTTTAGCGGATACCAGAATGATATATAGGAGGAAAGTAATCCCTGAAATTCAGGAAAAACATTTAGTGTCGGGATTCTGAAGGGGTATAAAATACTCATTGTTTTAGCTTTTTCGCAGCGGAAAGCTAAAGCTAGTAAGTTGACTTCCATATCTAACAAATGTAGAGTTAGCAAACAGGAAAGCTTTAGATCGAGTTCAACCAGGTGATGAAAAAGTAACCTTTAAGCATAGCATTCATCATGTTTAATGATGATATTTAATAGTTAATTACGAGGCTTTTAAGGCGCACAAACAAGGAAGTTCGATTTGTAAAAAGAGAAATTATAGTTTGATCCCGTCATACATTTCATGCTTCCAATTACTTGTAGATTGGCTGGCAGACCATATGGACAACATGCAAAGTGGGGCATGATGAAATGAGATTACGCTGAGTCATGTTCCAAGGTTAAAGAAACTTCATCTGCTAAAGGGGAAAAATAGATTTTCATAAGTAATTATTAATAGTTCTTTTAAAGCCTTGGTACGAAAAATTTCCGTACAATCTTGTTATGCTTCTTGACCTTAAATATAACAAGAGCCAAGCTTCATTGGGATCATGTCCCTTCTGGCATTCACCCCTTAGTTGATAATTGATATGCCTGACTAACAGGGAACAAGAAGATCCCATTAAACAAATAAATTAGCCATTTCCACTTGCATCTACATCCCAAATTTAAGACAAGAAAGATCCTCTATAATCTTCAACTAGCATCTCCGAATAGGCTTATACAATAAATAACAATTTCTTTCAACAATTCATGTTAATGACCTCATCACTGCTTATAATAATCAACTAAAGGGATACCTTACCCCCGAAGCTGGGGGGGGGGGGGGAGGGGAAGAAGAAAGAGGAGAATCTAATTAAGAGGTTGGCATATCTAGCAGAAGCCACTAGCATGGTTGTTGAAGAAGCATGTGATAGAGAGGGTTGGAAGAAGAGTAAGACGGCTAATTTGGGAGGTGGGTCGCTGGATCCTGGGATGACGACATACTATAGGAGCATTCGGGTGTGAAGGTCTGGGAATTATTGTGTGCAGGTTGTTGGCATTCCATGTTCACCCCGAACAGCCTCAGCACCCTGGAACCTGAACTCGAACTGCAACTGTTTCCCACCATTGTCGTTTCGTTCGGGCCTTGGGACCCTCCACCTGTAACATTACAACACGTGCACAAGCCCATGCTTTAATTAAGAGGAGCGTTACTTGAGACACCATATGCGACATCAAGTTGCACTCAAGTTGTAAAATTTTTTTATTTTAGAAAATTATTTTTCTTATTTCTCACAATTCACTAAGATTTAAGATACCTAAAAGTGTCTCAGGAAGTGGATAAGAATCACGTTCATCAAATATTCTGTTTAATCAATGACATTTTATTTTTCATTCAAATATTTTTATCCAAACATACATAAAACGCATTTCAAATTTTCTACTGACGAAGACATGAAACTGAAGGCAACCTGCAAACCTATGTTAAAAAATGTGACCCCTTTTTTTTCTACTTCGTTAAATTCAACAAAAAGAATGGGCCCACCTGCTTCACGCAGCTAGCGCACCTTGCAGAGACCTGCAGATTGTTTGAGAAATCTGAATTCTAAGCAGATAAGGACCCAAATTACACTCCTTCCCACAAAAATATACCCACATTTCTCCCAGTTCATAGGAAGCCACCCTTCACATGCTTCGATTTCAAGTATATAATTATCAATTACTTTAACTGCATGTTATCCTTATTGAAACAATTTTAAACCAAAAATGTCATCTCCACTACATTTTTCGACATACAATTATATAGCGCAGCATAATTGAAGAAAACCCAAAAAAAAAAAAACAAATAAATAAATGAAGGGGTTGAGTTTTGATAGAACCATGAATTACAACGTTAATGTAAATGAGATAATTAAGATGAAGAAGCATATGAGAGTAATGAAGAAAGAGAGTGACCTGCATGAAGAAGAAATTCAGAATTGTATGACAAGTGTTGTGGCAGCTGCGCAGGATAAGCAAGCGCAGGATAGTACCCTCTGCTCCACCCAACAGAAACAGCACAACCCACACTCTCACTATTGCCATGGCTATAACTACTGCTATTATTTCCATCACCACTTCCACTTCCACTCCCACGCTCCCCTCTGCTTCTCCTTCCTCTCCCCGGTGCGGCGGCCCCTGGCGGGCGGCGCCTCCACCTCACGAAGAAACGGTTAGGGTCAAGGCGGTGCCTCTCGAACAAAACGACGTCGCCAGCATCAAGTTGGTTCTCCTTGACATAACGGCTCCACCCTTTTGTCAGCACATAGCTCTGGCTGCTGTTCCAATAGGAGTAACGGAACCTCCAGCATTTTCCGGACTGGTCCTCGAAGTTCAGCAGAAAGCCCTTCCCGTCGGCGGAGTAGCCATCGGCACCGACCGGAAAATGCGCCTCAGCGTGGGACTTTGGGATGACGAGGCGGTTCAGCTTCCCGACGTCGCTGGGAGTCAGCATCTTCTCGAACATGAGCTCCCTCATGTCCTCTCCTACTACTTGTTGTTGTTGTTGTTGTTGTTGTTGTCGGTGTTGGTTGTTGTCACGCAGGGGTGGTTGTGCTTGGTCTGTGTCATTGAAACGGAGTGTGGAGGAAGAAGAAGGGTGATGAGAATTGAGCCATGTGTTGGGTTGTTGGTGGTGCTGGTTGGGGTGCCAACTACGAATGGGGATGGCTGAAATGACTGGGTTTTGGATTGGTTCCATTGTAGTGGCTGCTTGATGCTGTTGCTGCTCTTGTTGTTGCTGAGGCCACCACAGCGTTGTTTCTGGTGATGAGTACTGGTTTATCGACATTTTTATCTCTCTTCTCTCTCCCTTGTCCTTGTCTCAGTCGCTCAGGGGTGGAAGAAATGGAGGGGAAAAAAGATTCAGGATTTTTTGTGAGGCACAGAATTTCTGGTGGGATTGTTGGGAGGAAGAGAGAGAAAGGGGAAGGGGCTTTTTTAAAGAGGGCGTGATGATTGTGGGTTTGAGGTGGAAGCTGAGGGGGGAGTTACTATTTTGATAGAGCTACAAGATATGAGAGAGAGAGAGAGAGAGAGATAAGTCAGTACGAGAGTACTTTAAGGATATGCGCGAAGCGAGTTACCATATGAGGTGGGGGAAAAGGTGTGTATTTTTGTTGTATAAAATATTGGATAACGTTATTTGGACATGTAAGCTGAGGGTAATTCTACGTTCCCGCTATCAGCAAGCACAAATGCCTGGCTTGTGTGAACGAATAAAGTTGCTCAATCAAGCATTACTTGTCAACAATAAAATACGGTACTGAAAAAAAAAATGATTTTAAAAATAATGAACAAATAGTGTTAAACTTTTTGCCATATTATCTTCTCATCTTCCTCCAAATTTAAAATTCTTAGTTATGGTTCAAATTATCTTACTTTATTTTATTTATTATTTGTCTTGCTTTATCTAGTAAAACAAAGATAGTGTAAAGTGAGTCAAAAATATGGAAAAAAAATTGCTCGAGATATTGTTACTCTTTCTCAAAAAAATGTTTGTTTTGTCAAGATTTTTGACTCTCTTCGTGTGTTTAAGTTTTTCCTATCATTAGTATTTTTTAATTTTTGTACGTAAACAATTTATTTATGTTTGGTTTGGGGTCGATGAGATCCGAGATTTCAAGTTCAAAAGAACGGGATGTCAATAAGAGTTATAAAAAATGAGCTATCAAATTCAAAGTAGTAGGGATAACAAGTTATCAAGTTTAAAAAAGCATGGATAAGAGTTACTACCAATAGCAAAGGTTGGATGAACTAAATCTAACAATTCCATTACCAAATCTAGGAAAAAAAATTGGTTACCTACAACAAAAAAACGCTTAAAAGAGCAATATTTCACATCGAAACAACAATAAAAGAACAACATTTCACACTACTATTTAAGAGATGAGTAACATGCTAAATATTTAAGTAGCATAAAAATGAACTGGAGCAACAATCTCAATAATGGCCACTAAAAGTAACTTAAGTGGAAAGTACATAAATTGGAGTATGATGATATGGAAGAGGAGTCAAGATCCACAAATTAAGGTTCTAAGGAAGCTCGTTATTTTTAAAATCGATTTTTTTTATCGCCATATTTTTACTTCTGATAAGTAACACCAAATAGAGCAACTTTACTTGGCCATATGAGCCAGGCATTGGTGCCCCTTCTTAGCCGTGGATACAGTAGAATGCACCATAAACTAAATGTATTGTATTAATAAATGTTGGATAAAGTGATAAGTGAAATACATTTTCAAACAAAGATAAGAATTCAAATTTTAGAGAAAACAATAATTAAAAGAGTTTCTTAATTGCAATAATGTTCAAAGATAAAAATATCTTAAATATAAAAAAATAAATAAACATATAGACATATAAAAAGGGAAAAAAAAGACACAAATATAAGTGATAAATATTGAACAAAGAAAAAAATCGTGAAGGCATCATCTTTACATCTTTCACTTTTTTTATATATCTATAATAAACTCGGTTTACCAGAACAAATACCATTACCCTAAAATATTCTATATTAGTTTGTGTGTATGCTTGATACAAGTGCTGGTGTCGCCTCTCTTTTAAATTATATAACTGGTGAAAATAATAATTGATACTTTATAAGTTCACATTTCACAAAAGAGGTGTACACTTGTATAACTTCTAAGCGAGACATACTGAGGTTATAAAATTGGAATTATTGCTGAATTGGGGGGAACAGGTATGTCTACATGAATCTTGAGAAAGGAAGACAGAACCTACAGGTGAATAATATCGTGTAATTAGGGACATCCCATGTTACTAAATTGGCTAACAAATCAAGTGATGGGGCCCCTTCTCCCTTCACCCTCCTCAGTCCTCAGGCTAACTAGAGTCATCATAATCTTGCTTCATTGCCATTCCCATTCCCATCTATCGGCCGGCCTATCGATAATACCACTTTAATTATTTGCACACCGAAATCCATTTTACATTTTCATTTTGCCCTCAATTTCATCCCCCAGCGTTTGCTTTTATTTTATTATTGTTTTTTTCTTGCTTTGATCAAATCAATCTCATAATTCCACCCTCCTCTGTTGTTAAAATACAAATTAATGTGGATTAATGTGCAAAAAGGTACATGGAGATCATGTTTTAACTCATAATTTGCTGAACTGTAAATGTAAAAAGGTTTTGCAAATGATATGTTTTTACATTATTGAAAGGGTTAAACTTTTTAAGTAATAATTATACCAATATTTAAATCCTTCAAAAATAGTATTAATTTATACATAGAGGTTTTTATAAAGTTACACAAATCTGAGTTGGCATGCAGGTAATAAGAAAATAGTGTGTGCATGTATTTCTAAATTTAGTTTTTATCTTGTTCACTAATTTGTCTATATGTGGTTTTTCTCTTTCATAATTAAATTCATAGTAATATCTTTGTAATAAATAATAGCCTGTTCTTAATGACATTGTAATACATATTAAATAATGAATGTTGTTAATACTTATCACATAATCCTTAAAATAGTAATATAAGAGAAATGTTGTTATGTACTAAACGAATTATTTATAAATTAGGTGACAACAATGAAAGGTAATAATATAGTTACACGTTTATGTCTCATTTGCTACTTAAAATAGAACACAGAATTAGAGCTTAAAGTTGAAATTAGATATCTTAATTTCAATCTTTTTAGGAGAAATATAAAATTATGATTATAATTTCATAAACTAATGAACTAACTCTATACAATTAAAAAACAACTAAAATAAGCTTTTTTGTTTTTAACTCCTAACCTAAATTTTTTTTTTTTTTTTAAAAATGCCTCTCTCTGGTCATTAAGATTTCTATAATTGTCTCTCACTTAATAATACATCACTAAATAATTAATGAGTTTTGCCAATACTTATTAGGAAAAACTTAGATAATAATATAACATAAATGCTATTCTGTATGAAACAAATTATTTATAAATTATGTAGCAATAGTCAAAGACAATGCAGTTACACCTTTGTACTTTCGTAAATTTGATTGCAAGGAGTGGCTTCAATAATAAATACTCCCTCTAATACATGTTATTAGTTATTTTTTAAAAAAAAGTATTATTAACTTTTCAATTTCATCCTTCATATACTGTTCTAAGTATACAAAACTTTCGAGGATTGACCATATTCTAAGCACAACAAACTTTTAACGGTATTTTGTTAAAATTATTTTATTATTAAGTCTTAATTTTAGGTTACTTAATTCATGTATACATGATTAAAGTGATAAGTACAATAAATCAGAGGTAGAAGTTTACATATTGCAACATACTCCCTCCATTTACTTAGCTTTTAATATTTTTGCATAAAAATTAAGGAGATTATTGAATAGGCTTATATATAGAAAAATGTGGCTTAAATTGACTAAATTATCTCTTTTCTCTTCACATCAACTATAGTTATTGGATTTAGTTGAAAAAATAAAAGATGACGATAAAGTTAGAAAAAATTAAGCTATACTTTTTTTATGTTCTCAAATGACAGATGGTTTAGACCTTTTTTTTGTTAAAAAAAAATTGTAAATAGATGAAGGGAGTATTTGGTCATTTATACTTTTTTTCTCTTTCATCATTGAATTTCCTATAATTTTCTTTTCCTTACTTATTTGCTAGTAATAATATTTATTAAAAACCTCATATTTTTATAAAAATATTATATATAAAATTAGTTACACTCTAATTTATTATTTTATATATGAATAATTTTCATAAATTATTATTTATAATAAAAAATGATACTATAGTATTATTAACTGTTATTATATTAATATTTTCCTCAATTTTAAATTTTAAATCACACCTTTAAATAATAAAATTAGAATTAAATTTAAAATTATAATTTATATTTTAATTCTGTAGTAAACCCAAATATAAAATGTAAGATTCTAAACTAATTCTAAATATAAAAAAAATTAAAATTAAAATTCTACATTATATTTTCAGTTTTAACTTCTAAACGAACCCATATACTTTTGAAAATGTGGATTGCAAGAAGCGGCTTTGGTAATCAAACAACAAACACACTTCATAACTTTTTCGTTACAAAAATTTCATATCATTGACAATTTTTTATAACAAAAATAATAGTATATTGAAATAAAGGCTTTTCATTATTAATTTCCCAAGTCTTTTAGTTTTTCCTTTTTTATATGTCGTTTGCTTTATACGCATAAACTGTTCTATGGAGAAAATTTGGAGTGTCATGTCCTTAATAATTTTGAGAGAATTAAGAGAACCGAAGGGGTGGTCCAGGCCCATCTTTGTTTTGTTTCTCTATGATGGACATACATACATATATATATATATATATATATATATATATATATATATATATATATATATATATTCATTCTAGTCTCTCAAAATGTATTATCTCGAAGATGAGAGAATTTACAGTATTTGTGTCACGTGCATCACTGCATTATTGGTGTTTGGCCATTCCTAGTTTTTTCTTTCTTTCTTTTAATGTAATTTTAGATTGTAACGGTAGTTAAATAAATTTCTTTTTAAAACGATGATTTCAAGATTTTAAACTCTCATTATTACAAATAAATTCTGCATAGAGTTAGAATATACTTCTAACAGGATTAACTATTCTGAGTTCGCCATCCCTAATTCTCAGAGAAAGGAAGTTATCAAATTAAATTGAATGCGTCTAGACAGGAGCAAAAAATCCAAAAAAAGAAAAAAAAACGTATGGGAACAGAGTAAGAATATCCACAGAGGCCTTCCCTTTCCAATAAGCCGAGATGGAGAGAGATGGGGATTTAATTTGTCCGAATAGAGAAGACACCAAAACCTTATGCATTAGGGGTGTTCATAGTCAATTTCAATTCAATTTTGGATGAAAAATCAACCAAATCGGTTAGTTTTTTATTTTCACAACCTCCAATAACAAACAATAATCAATATGCAAAATACAAATATAAAATCAGCCAAGCTCAAAAGTAAGAATGCATAACACAACAATTAGAATCCAAACTCAAACTTTTTAAACTGAACAAAATCCCACACGCCCCATGAATTAACAACCGACTCAAATAAAATCTTAGAACCATATCTCAAAATTCAAATCAAGATAGTGTGCTCACAAATAAAAAAAATGAAAACTAAAACAAATACAGATCAAAGTTCAAATTTAAATAACAAAAGAAAAACAAAATAGAACAACAAATCAAGTGTCAACCACCATCTCAAACCCTTGTCATCCCAAAGACCCAAAACCACCATCCATAATTCAACGATTCAAAGGCAGAAGGAAGTGATTAGGGCCGTCAACGACTACTTTACGACCAAAAATTTAATTTGCAAGTGGTGTTGTGATCCTCAATGGCTCCACAGCGTGCAACAAAAGGGATGTGAGTCAGTGACTGACTAATGAGGCTCTACGTCATTATCACTGGTGGTGACAAATTGACGGCGCAATAGGGGGAAGGCGGCGTGTAACTAGACAACACAAATGTGAAGGGGAGAGCGACATGTGTGGTGGCTATCGATAGGGATGTAATTGTGCAGTGATTGTCGAGTGTGGATGGTAATGATAGATTGAGATTTGAGAGTGAGTCAGTGAGAGGGAATGCGGGAAGAAGAAATGAATCTTCAATTTGGGATTTCAAACTTGACACTTGAGTAAAGTGACTCACATTGGTTGAGAGTGAGGGTGAGATCGTGAGAGTGTGAGACCATATGAGAGAGTGAGAATAAGTAAGTCTAGTGAGAGTATTTTTGAGAACATATTCTGTAAATAAGGGCAAATATGGAACATATAGTATATATATGCTATACATGTGGTTCGGTTCAATTCAATCGATTTCAATTTTTAGAATAAAAAATCAAACCAAACCAAATCAATAAATTTTTTTGAAAAAAAACCTTAAAAAAAACCAAAATTTTCAATTTTAAATCAGTTTTTGATTTTTTCGATTCGATTTTACAGTGAATTTCAGTTTAATTCGGTAATAAACACTCCTATTGTGCACGGTCTTGTTTGAATCCCCTCCTTACACAGTCACACTTAACGTAATATCTAGCCCAAGCTTACACACAAACACACACTCTCTCTCTTTCTGTCCGTTTATTTATTTGGTCCTATGGCTGTCTACCCATCGTTTCAATTCTATACATATTTATATTCCATATTTAATAGCTTCTTTACTTAGATTATGTCTTTTCTATTGACTTGGAGACAAAACCCACCTCAATTTCCAGGTAGATTCAGATCACCCTTCTCTGTCCTACAAAAGGTTGAACTGGTTTGTTTTACTTTAAGTACATGTTGGAGACACAACGGTAGTTATTGGGGTTGTTGCGGGCCTTTTTTCTTTTTTTTTTTTTTTTTTGGTTTTGGCAAGAAAATGATATTTGTACATGCAAAATAGATATTCTGAGATATACTGTTAACATAAAAAGAGAAATTTACAAAAAAAAAAATGGTAAATATTGAAAAAGCACAGTTAATGAAACATTGTCTACACTATATTTGTTCTTTATATACAAATCACATTTCCCTTTTGCTAATTTCATTCTCTACTACAAACAACTCTCCTTGTGTCATCTTACTTCAGGTATATATATTATTTATTTATGTATTCTTCCCATCGCGTCATGAGCTATTGGATCCGACGGTCCCAATAGAATGATAGATGTCGCACCAGAAACACAGGGAGTGCAATTAATTCCCATAAGAAAACTTGAAAACTACATGTTCTGCAGATGATGATACTGACTTGCATGTAAATGCCGAAATCTGGAACTTTCTATTACTCGCCTAAAGGTGTTGTTTGTCCAAGTGCAGGAATCCTTGACGATGAAGAAAGACACAGGCTGGGCAGGGTGACGAATCTGCCACGCTAATGAGTTGCCTGGGTTGGTGTAAATGAAAAAAATCTCAATAGTTTATTAGGGGAACTGAAGAACAAGACAAAGTCATGAGTTATTTAAGGAAAGAAGGCTAGGACTGCCAAAGGGAAAGAAAAAAAGAGCGACAATAATATCATGTAATTTACATGGATAATGTTAGTTTGCTCGAAAATATTTGCTTGAAACGAAACACAAATTTAAAATTAGCTGGAATTTAATTTATATGTAATGATCGTGTAAAAATATTTAACACGGATAGTTAATTATATATTGCCATATCAACAAAAGTGTTTGACCCAACCATCTATTATTTTGAAAGTCTTACTAATACAAGCATGTAATTGATTGATAGTATACAACTTTTTTATACAGTCAATGTATACTACTTAAACTCTTAAAATTATCATTTGTATGTAATTCATTTTATTAAGCATTCCAACCATGATTCATTAGCAGTAATTATCATGAATTATTTCTCCCGAAAATTTAAATTATTGGATAGAAGATATATGAATAGTTTTATACTTTAACATGCCTCCTAATATAAGAGCCCTTTTAGGCTTGAAATGTGGACTTTGCACATGCTCACCCTGCTTTATGCTGAAATTTAATTTTTATTTAATAGAATGGGGGCGAATAAAGATCAAACTCTAATCTCATGATCAATTAGGCTATGATCCCATGGTCAATGGGGACTTTACACATGGATGATTTTATATCTGTACTATAAGTTAATTATTAGTTAAAACATTCATAGGCTGGTCAATACTATTTTTCTTCAAAAAAAATTGGTATTATTAATTAGAACATCAACTAAATGACTAATATTGTTGGCGAACAATTAATTCCTTGACGATCAAGTATAAAACTTCAGACGTATAATAACAATTAATTTTATATTCATTCCCCAAATAATGTATATCCCATATACCAGCTGGGTTTTGCAAGATCTATCCAAACCTCTGAGAATTGAGAAAATGACTGAATTCCATGCCCTTCTTTTAGCAATAAATGACATGGGGGACATACATACATATATATATATATATATATATATATATATATATTGTAGTAATTTCTTAATTTTAGTCAAACTTTAGAATTGTGATTAAATCTATTTTAAAAGTGACTAACACTTATTTGTGTGATCTTGAAATATCTCCAGAAATATCTGTTTAATTTTAGAATTATATAGATAAAATTTTATTTAATTTCAAAATCACAAAGATAAAATTAAAAATTATTACAATGGACTATAGTTATTTTAAAAAAAATTAAAATTTATCTGTATGATCTTGAAATATCCTCCCAAGAATTTTGTTTAATTTCAAGATTATATAAATAAAATTCTATTTAATTTCATATCATACAGATAAATTGTAAATTATTACAATATACAACAAATAATTGATGTACCAATACACTATACATGTTTGGTTCTAATTTTATATAATTAATTTTAGATAGAATTAATTTTGTTGGAATTGATTTGTTTAAAATTGATTTTGAGGTAAAGTAATTTATATTTGATAATTTTTCTAAAAGTGATTGTAATAGAAAGTAAAAGATTTTTATTTCTCCTAAATCAATTCTAAAGTCAAGAATTGATTCTACAAGTTAATAACTAATCGTAAAAAATCGATAGAATCAACTCTAAGGGACTATAATTGATTCTAGAAGCAACAAATGTGCTCCCAAACATACTAACTATTAGATAGGGGTGTTCATGATCTAGTTCGGCCCGCTAACCTGTCCTAGCCCGAAACTTGTTGGGCCGAGTTCGGGTTGTGAAAATTGACTCAGTATATTTTTCGAGCCAAGTTTGGATTGGCCTAATTCGGCACGAAAGTTAAATAATTCTTTAAAAGTTTTATTTTTCAAAAAATTAATAATAAATTATAATATTTTTATGTTTCTATCAATATATTTTATATAATATGATGTTATTTTTATCTTGATATAATTTGTTTTGAAATATATATTGTAAAATATTTTTTGAATTTATTTTTTACTTCTAGAATTTTATGATTTTATTATATATAATGTCTAAATCTTTATATATTATATAAATGTCGGTTTGATTCGGTTATTAATCCGGTTGTTATCGAGTCAGGTTTGGATCTAAAGAAATGACCTAATCTCAAAATAGAGTCGGATTTGGATCTGTCTTAACCCGGCTCAACTAATCCTTTATACACCCCTACTATTAAATTCCACCTATTAAATTGACAAGTTACATGGTGCAAACTTGGAAGTATGTTGCATTTAAGAACGCGCCAGTAGTATATCCCAAAAGCAACTCGTTAACAAAAGGCCAAGAACGATGTGTGCAGTCTATTATATCTTAATACGCATCCTACACCTGAGTTTATCGTACACGGAGACTAATAAACAACGAGAACTCAATAAAACCCATCTTGTTCTTGATTATATAGCAGAATAATTATTGTTTACACCTGTCAACAACCTAGTCAACATTCAGATTATTCTTGATGAGCAGATTTAATTAACATTATATTTTGCTGATGCAAACACACATGCATATGCTGTTAGAATTTCAGATTAGTTGATCAAATTTCGGCCTCGAGACTCCCACCGAATATGTTAAAGTGCCAGGTAAAGGCTTAAGTGGGCCAATTGGAGTCCAACTCACTTAGAAGATATTAATATTAATCATTATTAATATAGGACTATGTTTGCATGTCGCTCTTTTAAAGTTGAAAATAGTACAAGGATCCCAGATGCATCAATTATATATATGTGTGTGACCATAAGTCTCCAACAAAAGCATCATAATATGGTAAATTAAAGCGGGTTGTTGGAAGGTATAGTCTAACCAATCAAGTTAAAAACCTGAAAGTTCGTGCCAAAAGTCAATAAACTTTGCTTCATGCCATTCAAATTTTATGTATTGGATCCTTGAAAACTTCTAGTTAATTGGTAGGGACCCTACTCTTTGAGTCTATACTTGAAGCTTACTCGTCTTGATATGTAGACCATTAACTTTGATAACACACAAATGCAAAGAGTCAGATATAGTAGGCTTTTCCATTATAGGTAGGGACTGAAGTGGCATTGGACTAACCTTTCCATGGACGTACTGTTTTGAACATTAATAGCTAATCTTTATCTTCATGATTAGTTCCAGGATAGTTCGGTTGAGTTGGCAACATAAAAAGAATCTGATCTGTTGGATGTCAAAGAGAAAGTGAAGGGAACATTGTACATGACCACTATAGCAATAAACCAAATATAGTCCAAGTGGACATGTAAATTTGATCAGTGCTGATGGGAAAAAGCAGATTAAATAGAATACATAAGATAGAGTGCGTTTTAGCACGCCAAATGGCAGGGCAGCGAACACAGGCATACTTGAGAAATGATTCAAAGGGTTGATAATTACCCATAATTAAGAACATTGAACCATGGAATGATGGAATACTATAAGCTAATGACAGAATGCGTTTCATCATGCAAGATTTAGTTGATCTATTTGTGGTAATGAGTGGCCTCAAATTCCTGTTAATCCCCTGTGATGTGTGACTATGATACATACCAATGATTTGGCTTATCAAAAAGACCACTAATTATGTGCTAACAGCATTCAAGTGTAGGCATGCAAGTCAAATCGTGCAGTGCATCATGTCATATTTCATATTTTTATGTCAGCATAATAAATCCAGTGCCCCACACTACACCCTTCCCTTTCTTCTCTTTTGTTTCTTTTGTACTGTATGTTGTTGCAATAGCTCCTTTAGATACTCAAAACTCAAAAGATCATAGAGAACTAGCAATCCAAAACGGCGAATTCTAAGATGCTCATAAAAAGTATGAGAGAGAAAAGAGATCAGATCTAAACTATTGATAGTTATCTTTTGTATTAAATTTAATTTTTAACTAATATATCAATGAGTAATAGCTTGTTGAGATACATATTTGAGACCTTCAAACGTGATTTTAAGACTTCATACCCATTTTTGATAGAATGTATATATGTTAATTGACAAATTATGTGTATGCAGCACTTCATCTTGATTCTTTCTTTTAAGTTAGGGTTTGGATGAAAGCTATATTTTCTTGCTTTTGTGGTGGACAAAACCCCGTTTACTTTTTTTGAATTTTTCTTACTTTTGCAATTTTACTATTTTACTATAAGATAATTGTTATTTTTTCAAAAAATTCACGTGCATAAATGAATATAATTTAAATATTAAAAAAAAGAAAATAATTGACAAAAAATTAGTTCAATAACCATTATTTTAAATTTAAAATAAGGCCATTAGTTTAATTAATATCATTAATAATGACAAAAATAATATTATATAAATATTTATTCTATCTATTTAGCATGTCACAAAAATAAACACATTAAAAAAGGGCAATACAAAAAGAATTCAAACGTAAAACTCATACCCTTTAAATAATTACACATTTAGAAGTGATTTTGATTAAAACTATAAATCCAACCAGCATTCATTATTTTAGAATTAATTTTTAAGTATAGACTTTCACATATAACTAATATTACTGCAAACTTAATTCTAACTAATTAAAATCAAGTTTACAAAATTTTCATCCCACATACAAAAATAATTAGAGCACGAATGTTCTCACTTTTTTGTGAGCATTTACATTATAAGCCCATCCAAAACTGTGTGGTAGGGTAATTCATTGGAACATCGAAATGTTTCGAAATCGAGTTATTTATCACTTTATATTCAGCTTATATTCTTTTTTAAATCTTTCCGAAATATTCTAGGATTCGTTTGATTTTGCTTCTGTAGTTACATGAAATGACCTAATTTACCTATCATTTGAAGTTTTAAAAAGTTAACATTTTGTAAAATAACGAAAGTATAAACAAGATTATATATAAAGATTAATTTTGATATTACAATATCAATGTAAAATATTATCAACTAATTATATCTTATTTTTTATTTTTTATATAACATTTGAGGTAATTATTATAAAAGTCAAATAATTTTAATAACATGACTATACATGATTAAATAACTTTGTAAAATATTTTCTAAAATTAAATTGTTGTATATATTATATGTATTTAATAAATGATTTAATTTTGATATACTATAAATATAAATATTTTTACATAATTATCCAATTATATGTCACATCTATAAAAATATTTGACTTACATATATATATATATTGAAAGTCACACATGTAATATAATATAATTGAATGATAGTATGTAAAATTCTTTATACTAATAATATATCAAAATTAATCTCTTTAATAAATATATTTTTAAGTGAACAAATTAACTTCATGAGTTTTTTTTTTGGGGGGAGGAAGAGACAGAGTTTCATGAGTATTTTTAGTTCAATTGAATAATTTTTCTTTCTAAGTATTCATAAGGTTGCATTTCTTAATGTGAATGGAAGGCTTGTTTCCAGAGCGACAACAAAGCTATTCATATGAGGGAAGGAGAAAAGCATTACGTATGACGAAAACACGAAAAGTTTCATGGGGTTGCATCAACTTTGTTTTTTCGGTCAAATTGCATTAACTTGAACTAATTAAATAATCACTGCGTCATAAGACCCTGGGCCCTGGCCATAAATATCAAACATGATCGACGAAAGATTATTTCACCCAAAAGAATATTAATATCTTAGCAGCTCTGAGAATATTAAATATTAGGAGAACCAAACAGCAGCATCTGAGCTCCCCGTTTTTTCTATCCAGTAAGGCAGGCTAGTACTATATTTTATACTATCTCATGAATCCGAACAACCGAATATCTGGCATGACGGAATCAACGGGCTAAGTCTAACGCAAGCATAGACTAATAACACAGGCAATACCTAACTACAGCCATATATATAAAAACACTAATTAAATAAATGGTGTACATGCACATATATATATATATATATATAGAGAGAGAGAGAGAGAGAGAGAGAGGGATTTTGGATTTTCCGTATTATTTTCTTACTTAACATGTGAAAGATTAATTTCTCAAAATATGATTAGATGCCTAAATAACCATCCCTCCTAATAATATTTTTTTTTATCTTCATACACATAAATTTTAAGATTGAATTTAGAACCTCATATTTAAAATATCCAAATCTCTTATGCTCGAAGTAACATCTTGGTGGTTACATATAAATTAGTATACCATTTGAACTTTTGATGTAATGGACTGGTGATTTAAAATAACAAGAAGAAGAACTTCTTGTTCCTTTTTATCACGAGAAATCATGTTTAGTTAAAAACAGTAAAATTGTTAAGTAAAACACACAGTGAAATAGAAAAACCGTGGGAGCCGAAATATCAGAGAAGAGGCCACGTCTCTTCTTTTTCTGGTCGTCTGGCCTGTCTGACCTGTTTGAGAAGGCATGCGGGGTGGGCCAACCCATCATGGCCCACAATATCAATGTCATATGTGTTGTTTTGGGCCTTGGGCCCACACTTGCATTCTACATTTGCACTACTCTCCTTCTCTTTTTCCTTCCCATTTGTCAAACCTTCTTTATCCTTTACTGTTCTGTTGCTGGCAATGCGCATTTCTTTCTCAACTCAACTTTCTCTGCTGGTGTATGGTGTGAAAACTGCAACAAAAGAGTTACAGAAAATGGTGTTGGAGTCGGGTAAATGGCACGTGGCATGTGGTAGGTGTAGGTCTGTGGTAGGGTGGGGTGGATCTAGACATGGGACCATGCCACCATGTTGAAAGTGCCACTAGAGGTCCAATAGAATGGTCCAGTGGGCTCCAACCGTCCAATTGCATAATTTTCAATTTTCATTTTTAATCCCCTGACAAAGGGATAGAAAGAGATGCATGCATGACTCGTCTTGGTGGCTACTTGTAACTAGGAACGTCAATTTTGACTTGCCTTTTAAAGGAATGGTAATGCATGCGTTATGCTCTTACAGGACATCAATAAGTGATTATATACCATAAGAAAAAGTGGACATCGATATCATCAACAAGCCCTCCGCAGAGAGAGAGAGAGAGAGAGAGAGAGAGAATGTGAGGGCGATGTGAGATGGTAGGTCTTAACTACTCAGATGCATGCAAAGTTTAAAAGAACAAAATAATAAAAGAATGTGATAAAATTAATCCATGTGGATCTTATGACCAGCTTTACTCTGCTGGTCTCAGCTAAGAAGATAAGATCATAATTGGTTGATTAGGACAACTATAAAGACGTGTACCCGTAATGTCAATTACACAAAATTAGAGAGTATAAAAGACAAGGAGGCACTTACAATGATCCAAGCTACTTTTTGGATCATTAACGATCCAGAATTTTCCCGGTCAGTGGTTAATTTTTTGTTCTTTTTATAAGGTCAAAAGACCATTTTACCCATGGGTTACAGCTACGATAACTCCATGCATCCTTCTTACAGTCCAACTTCTCTAATGACATACAAGCATCCACTCTACAATCTACCAATTTTATTAATTAGCACTATATGTTGACAATTTCTTCCTTTCTCTTAAAATTTTATTTTTCTTCAGCTAGGGACAAGTGCAGAACTACAATTACCAGCCCTTACCACCCTCCAAAACGGTTGTCTTTGCCCACCATATCATCTTATCACTGCATATATTTTTGATAATATATCAAGCGATTAAAATGATACATGGACTTAACAATCGGATCAACTCCAAGCTCAGCTCTTCCATCATAAAGTTACAAACACACTTGGTTTTCTCCTCACTTTAAATAAACAGCTCGGCTATCCTAACTTTTGACTGTTTCAGGTGTCACATGCACCTCCAAAGCGAACTGCCATACATGAAAATGGCAATCCAATTTGCCAATCTCATATTGAAGATGGCATAAGATTGATACTCATACTGAACATCAACCACAGAAGGTACCTATTGACCAACGCCATCGAAGAGGTTCGTCGGGTTGGCCTCCACTACCATCCATCCCAATTCCCAACACCCACCACAACGACTTCCAATGACTTTGTACGCCTCTTTGTGGCCCTCTTTTCCCCTTATCTTCATCCTCCACCTCCGGTGCTGTTTTCGACTTTTCGGCAACCCATTATTTGTAACGACAAATCATACGATCGATATTCCCTTTTAATACCACGTTCATTGCTGGAGGAATCCACAAGTTGCCCATTTAAGTCATTTCACAATATAACAACGTTGCTTTGTTTAATTTTTTATTTCGTAACTGGCTGACTACCCATGCTCTGCGTTAATTTCTGATTACGCAAGATCTCCCCCAAAATACCTATACCGATGCAATTTTTTTTATTAATATCTACACGGCTGAAAAAAAACTCGGTCATTAGTGATCCAAAAACTAGCTTGGACCATTGTAAATGCTTCCCATACACACGGTTGGACTTTAATGATGCCTATCCGCAGAAGAGTATGTCGCGTTTTCACGGTTAATGTACAATGACTCATGCCCCTGAATTGAAACATGATAAAGTTTGCGTTTAATAAATCATATTTTAATTTTATTTTCACCCATGTATACAATATACTCTTAAACCGCGCGTTCATAACCTTAATATATAATAACACATAAAAATACAAGATAATTTATATCAAATAAAATATAAATACGTGCTTTGGTCCAAATTTCAATACTTTACTTTTGTAAAAATGTATGGGTTAATAGTTAAAGAAAGTTAACATCGATGATAATTTTTACAGAAAATTTTGTGACAGTTAATGTTGACACCCAGTCGATCTTCTTTTGAGTGAATTCATATTCGCCTAAGCCAAGCCTCACATAATCTCCAAGTCAAAAGTGTCGACATAATACGGTGAAATTGGCATAGTAGTAAATATGGATATAAAATGGAATTTCACACATGTATGTTTTTTTATTTAAATTATTAGTATCTAAATTTTTTTTTTGATTAATCTGATTTAAATTAAGTCACTATATTACATGATAAAAATCTTTTAATACTAATTTTCTTTATTTACAAGATTTAAATTTAAAATTTTATTTTAAAAATAATTATCAAAATAATTAAACTAATTAAACATTGATATATATATATATATATATATATATATATATATATATGGGGTCGTAATTGGAAATAACCTATTTTTATCGTCTCTTTAGAAAAAAAAATAACATGCCTTAAAATTGAAAAAAGGGAAAAAAAAATTTGTCATTCTGAAGAAGAATTTGCTCACTTCCACAAGTGAGATCTATTATTTATTTTTCTTCTTATTCACACTCAATCTCTTTCCATCCTTAAAAATATAATGGCCAAGATACCCTTACCATCTAAGTTTCTTCCAGGAATACAGAACTCTCACTCCTGAGGACAGTATTTTGCTTGTTTGCCTGTTTGCTTAATTTTTTTTTTTTAATATTACGGGTACGGAAATTCATCTGCCTTCCACGTATAGATATTGCCAAGGACACTTATCTAGAAGTCAAACAAAAATGTGGAGAATGGAGACCACCGACCTGTCATGATCCTAGCCGAATATTTGAACGCTGAAGTCAAATAGATTGGAGACTTCAACTGAAGACCGCGTGTCTTGTTGATTTTTATGTCCATGATCATCATCGCACTTGAGCATGGCAATACTGGTATGCGAAGTGACAAAATTGATTTCTTTTCACATGTTCCTCGGACTTCGGTTATAATAATGGAAAAAAATGGCAAGTGAAACTTCTGTATAGTTTTAATCAGCGCATAGTTTCTGCTAATGTAAAAGAGAGTGTGAATTAAAATATTTGTAAATGAAACTTCTGTATAAATATTAAGAATCCTTTCAACATGTCAAACCCATATTCTGTACCAACACACTAGCTAGCTTTTGTACATACATTAGTTCACTTGTGTATTTATCATAGTGGATGATAGGAGAGTTACGGTTAGAGATTAGTTGAGAGTTAGTTTTGCCAGCTGCCAATTCTGTTAGCTAGCCTAACAGATTAAAGATTCTATAAATAGCTCTTTGTACCATTCTTCTACCCAGATAAGGAATCATTCTTCTCAGAGTTGTGTTGCTCTCCCTTATGCTCCCTCTCTGCATTCCTCTCTTAATTTCTGATTCCCTATTTTTCTGTTATGGTATTAGAGCCCTCTCAATCAGAGAGCTTCGCTGTGCCATTCTCTGATTCTCGGGGAATGAATAGGACTTATATGGAATTACAAAAAATGAAAACGACATCAGTGAACGTTGAAAGAAACTCAAAAGCTGGTGAAAAAAAAGCAAAAAATATTTTATTAACTCATGTTGAGCTGTAGTTAATACTTTATATTCAAGTTTTAGTACTTCTATTTTTGAAGAGACGATAACAAGCGAAGACATGTGCAATATGCAGAGACATGTTGTATGATTTTAATTAATTTTTTAAAAAATGGACAAAATGTTTTATTATTAGTCATATCTCTCGCAAGACAAAATTCTGATGCTTTGTTGGAAGCAAATAATTAAGACAACAATGGAATAATTGAAGTGGGGAGACATATGTACGTGAAAGGTGTATCGTGGCATCAAATACTAAAGGAGTAGCTATTATTACAAATTAGAAGTTAAATATATAATTTTGATTGTTATAAGTCTCATCAATTTTGAATTTAGTTCTTATATGAAAAAAAAAAACAGTTTTTAAATAAATTCTTATAAATAAATCTCTAGTGAGAGTTACAACTCCGTTAGTGGACTATACATGATTAGTGAAGTATATTTTGGGTATTTTATTTGGTTAGTTGGCTATTATATGACAAATGTAAAACAAGTGAAATATATACTCAAACCAAATCACTTCTCTCCAAAGAAAGAGTATGTGTGCGTTTTTGTAAATGGACAAGAGAGTTGTGTGTATAACGATAATAAATCCTCTCAATTTAATTTTTCATTTGACCTTTCATAATTAATTTTTTTGTCACATATTTTGCCTGGCTCCCACCTTTTAGATTAACAGTGAGATATCGCACTTGACCTTATCAAGTGAAAAATTAAATTGAGAGAATTTATTCCTATGCATGACACTTTCTCTAAAAATAAGTGACTCAAACTTAGCATGTGTTCCATTTGTTTGTCATTTGTAATTATATGCACCATGCATACTCTGTTAGCCATTTATGATGACACACTAACAAAGTTATAAGTTGTAACTCCAGTTGATGATAAGGACTTCTTTATAAATAATTTTGTATATAGAGATTGATTTGTTATTATTGTTATTATTATTATTATTCTGAAGGAGTTAAATTCAAACTAGATACATAAGAACCAAAATTATATTTGAACCTAAATTAGATAATGAGTTTGCTGTGTCTAATTCATTTATTGAATGCATGATAAAGACACACAACATGTTGTTTGGGCAAAATTTGAAGTAACCCTTCGATAGTGTTAGAAAGATCGAAGTTTGTGCACTGAGGATGGTCAGATTCAGAAAATAAGGAATTGGTGCCACCAAAATATAAGTCGAAAGGAAATAAAAGACATGGGCTTGGTCGAATATCAGAGGCAGTGGATTGAAGAATACTGAATTTAAGCAGTTCAAGGCAAAGGGAAGTTGAAACATCATGTTTAATCGGAGGACAAGGGTGTCGAATTGATTTGTGGGACAACAAACTGTAGCACCTCGAGACATGCCAGATTGAAAAGGTTCTAAAAAGATACAGAACGTAGAACAGCAGGGGGTCCCACGCACGACCCTCAAACTTGGACACGAAGGACATGAAATGAGCGGGTTAAGATGAATATGGGCTGTGAGGTTGAAGGTGAAGAATGTGGAATGTATGGCCTAATTTATAGGAAAACTTTTTGTCTATAAATAGGAAGACTAGACTGTAGTTGAGGATGGACTTTAGTATACTTGATACACCTTAAAATTCTCTCAAAATGTTCACTCCAATACATTTAAGCCTATTTATTTACTGTTTTTGAATGCTCTAATCTCTTTCTATCATTTGTCATTTTCATTTTTAGTTTGTTTAAATTCTGTTCATTTTTCTATAATCAGATACTTTTAAGATTATAAGAATCTATCAGATAACCAATTTCCATTCTCCGAATTGAGATTCGTGAAGCAAATCGATAATTGTCAATTTATTTGTTTCATCAACTAAAAAATCAAGTAAACACATATACAGACGAACACGATGTAATTAATGATTTTTTTCAGATAATTGTAATTGGTGATAATGAATTCTTTTATGAAAGAAGCAAATATTAAAGAATTTAATTTTAATATATTATCAGTATAAAAACAAGTTTTATATAAATATTTAATAGTATATTATCATATTAATAAAAATATTTGACTCAGTCATCCACTACCTTAAAAATCTTACAGATAGAAATATGTGATTACATAATAATGTAAAACTCTGTTACAATGACAATATATCAAAATTAATCTCAATATTAAATTCAAACCTTTTTATCTTAAACAAATTTATTATCACTAATTTAACAATTAAAACTATAGCTTTAATATATAAAACCTCTGGTTCACAATAACTGTCGCTTTAAAATTTTTATACTTTGGTATATTGATTTAAGAATGTATCAAATTTTCAACACAACAGTTATTGTGAATCGAAGGGAATACTTATTTATCATTTATTGGAAATTAATGACGCTACAATAAAAGGATTGCAAAGCAAATGTGATAATTATGCATTAACGTACAAAATGTTTTTCTAGATGCAGCATAGATACACAAATTAAGATTATTCGATTGTGTTTTCATTGCACTGATAATTGTTGGTAACCTAAAATGAATAGGAAGTTAAAGAATAATTAACCATATAATTAAAGAATTAATTAGAATATAAAATGACTAAAAGGAAGAGTATAGTCATTCGTGGAATATGGGATGTTTAGGATGATAACTTGACCGATAAATTCTTAGAAAAATGACTATATTCCCCCTAGGAGCTATTTGTACTATAGACTAAAAAGATTTTGAGATGTTGTTTTGCCCTAAAGGATAAAACCTTTAAAAAATGACATTGCCTCCAACCCAATAGTAAGGTTAGTTGAAGCCTTGTGCTATGAGACGCCCTCCCTGACCTGTCCCTTTCAGAATTCACTAACCAAAATGTAGCTATACGAGGTTTCCATCTAAAGGGAAAGACTCCTAATAGCTTATCCTGCCTGTACACCTTTTGCCATATCCAAGTTGATATATCTGATAGCTAGTAGCCCCCAAAACATGTCTTTTTCATGATGGTCAAAAAGGACTATTTCTCCTATTGTCATCTAAATTCACAAGAAAATCTTGGAACCCAAGACAGCACAACGGTAACAAGGGAGCCTAGGAGAGATATTCAGGAGGATACAAGAAAAAACACAAGCCATTCATTCCTACCAACTCTCCAACACATACTGACCCCAGCATCATCAAAACCCACTAGTCCATCCAAAAATACCATACTCCCAAACTTGAAAACACCAAACCCCAACCAAAAAATGCAAAACCCAGTACCCTGAACTAGTTTTCTAATACCAAAGGTATCTCACAGTCCGACAACAACACCTTATCATCCCTCCACAAATTGAGATGGTGGCGACATTCGTTTTCCTCTGGAGTTATAGAATGGGTAGTTCTTTTTAGTCTCATATTACTTACATTTTTCTCCAAAATTTACGGATTTAGATCTTCTAATTTTGGCTTAGATGTAAACTCTTATTAAGAGAAAAAATTGGTTCAGAACAATAATCATAATCATAATCTTGAACTTAGATAAGGGGAGTATTGTATTGATAATCATGTTACAACTTTTCCAATTCTCCCGTTAACGATATATTTTGAGAGCGAAGCTACTGGGGGTCTAGACAACGGGACACAGAAAGTAAAATTTACTACTTGTGAAATGTGAGAAAAACTGTTATTATTATTATTATTATTATTATTATTATTATTATTATTATTGTCATTCTTTTTGTTTTAGGGAGCTCTTAATAAAGCTAAGAGAAAATAGGGAAAGGGTTATTAACCAGCATATACAAGTGCCAGTTCTTCTTAGTATCCTTTACATTGTTTCATTTGACAACAATCTACTGTGCTTTAAGTCAAATAATTAATAAGGAACACTCCTTAATTATTGGATTGTAATTCTTGGTAGTATTGCGAGATCCAACGTGCTATGATCTTTACCTCTTCTTTCCTTACATCTTTAAGCCACTTCGGGTCCTCCTTAGTTGAGAACCTTAGGTCTACATGATGAGCTCCTGCTCACAAAACGCCCCATTAAATACAGAGAAACGGAAAAGTAGAAAGAGGAGGGGAAAAAAATGGAAAACAGCAGAGATTATATATTAATTTGGTCTGCTAACCTTCTTTTGCAACTATAGCAACTAAAGTTTTTGATATACTCTTCAGCACCCTGTAATCAAACCCATAGTTTGCGTGGTTGTAATATGGGATTGCTATAATTGCTTTTAGCACTCAGTTAAATTATACCAGTAACAATAATGAGGAAAAAGGGATGATAAAAGAAGAGATGCTATGTCGTACCCTCCACCGCTCCAAGGGTCTTTTAAACCATTAAAGAAGATAATGTTGCTCGCAGATCTTTTTAGAACTCTCTGAATATCCTGCGGAAAACGTAATCGATCAATATTAATAACATTGAACCCACAATTGGAGCATGCATGGAAATGCTTTTGCAATGTAGTATTAAGCAAATTGAGGAATTATTAGATCAATTTAATTTAATAGTAGTTAATACTAACATGGCCGCCGAACTCGGTTGTAATCCAATTGGGTCTAGGCGTTGTGTTGTAGAAAAACTCGCAATAAGCGGCTTGGGTTCCGTATGACCACTCTGACTCCGGGAATATGCTTTCCTTGTTGTTCGCACCTAGGGGCATTATCATCTCCGTACAAGCCTGCTTGCACAAAACTTAATATAATCATGGTTCTCTACCCAACTGCAAAATTGTAATTAATGGTATAATATAACGGGAGTGGATTCTCTTGATTACAAATTTTATATAACAAGATTATGTGTTGATTTTTATTATTGATTATATACTTTTGTGAATTCTATACTTAATCCTACATTCTTAATCAACAAAAAATTTAATAAATAATTTTATTATATAAAATTTTTAATTGAGAGAATTCATCCCATACTATGTTCACATTCAACATTTCTGTAGTAATAATAATAACACGAACATGATCCATTCACTTGGTAATTAAGATTAAGCGGTGTGTGGTGTTGTACACCCATTAGGCGTCAATGTGGTACAGCTTTTGCTTTGCATTCGCTATCATTTATGGATAATGATATTTTTCACATCATTTTTATCACATTATTTTTTTAAAATAATAAAATAAAGGACACAGGAATATGTAGGGATGTTAATAAGGTGAGACAGGGTGGGGGGCTCTGTGGATAAATACCCACCTCATCTCCTATCTCATATCTGTACAGATATTTGTTTATGACTTTTCTTGTAAATTTATGAGTACCCACGAATATTTATGAATATCGATTATAATGTTAAAAATTTTTAAATATTCAGAAAAATTAAATTAAATAAAAAAATTTAATATCATAAAATATTTAAAATAAGATAAATAATAATCCAATTAAATAGTCTAAATTTTTAAAAAATATTTTAAATAAAGATGCACACAAAATAACTAGAAATAGTAATCCAGTGCTACAATCTAAATTCTAATAACTTAAACACATAATAATAGTCTAACTATTAATCCATAAATCAACATATAAATATTTAAAATTCTCCCCCCCCCCCCCCGCATTATTTACAGGGACAAAACCTTCTCTTGATATCCATCCGATTGCGGGTGGATTTTTTTGTCATTCCCAAGAATATGTTCTTTCTTTTCTCAAACAAATATCTATGTAAAAATATTACATAAAAAGAGGTAAACAAATAATTTGTTGTTATTGTCGTTGACCGTACTGGAATCCAACCTAGTGAGAGAAGTGAACTAATAACTAGTCCTTTTAACCCAAAATAATTGTCACTTTGACTTAAAACTTTTGGTTTCGGGAGGAGTAATTATTATCCATAAAGGTTGTGGTTTTTGGTCATAAATAATAATATTTGGTCTTTCTTTGTTTGAGTGAACACTTCGGGTAGTTCAAAATATTTTTTTATTTTTATTTTTTTGTCTTCCCATTTTCATGGCTTTGTTACGTAAAACACCCTTTTTGTTATTTTTTATTTTTGAGTCGGGAAGGGGGAGGGGAGAGGGCTAGGGCTTTGCCCTGTGACTCGAGGTCACACCCTTGATATTTGCAGCTCCTGAGAGTTGGGAGATGTCACCACTCCCGAGTATTTTTTGTTTACAAAAAAAGTGCTTGTATAGATTTTAAAAAATATGTTTAAATACAATTTTAGGAAAAACAATACTTGTAAAAAAAATCAATTCACAATTTTTTAAAAAGTTGGTAATATTTAGCTTTTAAAAACAGTAGAGCAGATGTGATTTAAAAAATTTTGGATGTATTTGTTTATATTTCTAGCACAAAAAATTTATTTTTTTTCAAAACTTTTCAAAAAATTACTATTAAAATTTTTTAATATTATTTGTTCAGGCTTCTAAAATAAAGTAGAAGGAAAAAATAATTAATTTTCAACTTTTTTGAAAGATAAATAAAGATTTATTTCTCCTTGAAGAAATAATAGAAGAGAGAGAATTTTATTCTTCAAATTTAGTAATTACTACCTTCTCATTGAAAAAATATCACCCATTCTATCTCTCTCTCCCTCTCTCTCTCTTTCCATGTCCTTAATTATAATTTTATTAGAAAAAATACTTCTATATTGATCACATTCAAATAGTTTAATAACTTCTAATTTTAATAAAAAATACTTGTCCAATTATATATCTAAATGCAATACATTTTTCTTCTTCTACTTCTAATTCTAATTTTACTTCTATTTATAAAAAATATATACTTCTCTTAAAATCTTAATCAAATAAACCCTTTATTAAAAATTACTACTGCTTCTATTTTTTTTTTTTTGTGAAGTTAGGTGCTATTAATTTTTTAAAAAGTGGTAAATTAATTTTTTTACAAACACTTTTTTTTTCTTTTTAAAGTTGTATCCAAACACATATAAAGTGTATTTGGATAAGCTTATAAAAAAAGACTTTTTTTCTAAACCTTTTTTTAGGAAAGCTTTATATTTTTAAAAAATTATTTTACATTTAGATAGACTATTTGAGAAGTTCTTTTAATGATTAAAACTTAAAAGTACTAGTCTATTTTGCTACAAAAGAATAAAAGTATTTTTTTATAATCAAATTACTAAAAAAAAAGACACTCAAAAAGAGGAAAGAGAATTAAAGATTGCTAAGGGATAAGAAAAGAATGACATATATTATAGTTTTGAATAAAGATAAAATATATTTTTGAAAAATAATTTTATGAAAAATCATTTCTGCTTCTATTTTTTTTAGAAGTCGAAATATTCCTAGCTTTTAAAAAAAATGGTAAATTTGTTTTTTTTATTAGAAGCACTTTTTATAAAAGCACTTATTTTTTTTAAGAAAAAAATGCTTTCTTCTTGAAAAATTTTAATATAAATGGGCTCTAAAAATTTATAAAAAATACTTTTTAAAAAAAGTGTTTTTTTTGTAAAAAAAATCGATCAATCTAATGATACTCTTAGTACATTGGAATAGAGTGAATATTTTATGAATAAATAAGATAGAATATTATTTCTTGATATCTAGAGAATATTAAATATTTTTTACTCGAAAATTAATATCTTTTCAAAAACTTATTCTATCTGTTATTTAATAAAATATTGTATGACTTTATTCTTAAAATAATAAAATAATACTATTTTAAACATTAAAATAAAGAATAATTTAGTTACACAATTTTTTATTTATTATAAAAGTTATTTAATAATTTTTTAATTTTTGAGTAACTAAAGTTAAAAGAAATATGAAAAAGAAGGTACCTGCCACTGCCATCCCCCGAGATCATGGGGATCAGAATCATCATCCAAGTTGAAGCATTTGGCGGTTCCACTAGAGTTGTAGTATATATTCGCCGCTGCGTACAACTTGGCAAATGTATTATTTTCCGTGACCGAGCTGTCAATCGCCTCGCACATCTAAATTGTTCACAATTCTATGTCAAAGATTCTTTCCCGCAGCAAAGGTGAAATTAGGCGTCGCTCTCCGAATTATGGGACATATATTTTATTTTTAATTTTTTTTTAAAAAGTATAAATTAATTTTTTAATATTTTAAAATAAGATAAATTAATTTTTAAATAATTAAATTATTTTCATTTTTTTAGTTTCTCTTCTCCATTTTTTTAAATTAAGGATAATTTAATTATTTAAAGATTAATTTGCATAATTTTAAAATAATAAAGATTTGATTTGCACCTCTTTAAAAGTTCAAAAATAAAATGCATATAACATATTATTCAAATGATAAATTACATTTTTTCTAAAATATAGTATATTTGGTACCAAAAAAAAAAAAAGAAAAAAGAGAGAGTATGGTATATTTAACATTTTTGTTTTTCAATATCCATCTGTTCTTCTCAACTTTTTTCCTTTGTTAATAAAACAATTTTAAAAAATGCTAGACAGATTAATCAACAAAAATACAAATTTATCACATTTGATATTAATTCGTATTTTTGAAATAATACATTTGTTAAAACCCAATAACATTAATGTTATTTGTATACTACTATCATCAAAGAAGTAGTTTTTTAATTTGTTTTTATCATAAAAATTTGTTTTTGGCCATTGTCATAAAAACGAAAAATTTAATATAAAAAATTCTAAAAAGGTTTTATATAAGATAGAATCATATTTATGCATATACTTGCATTTATAATTTTTAAAATTTGATATTAGGCTATATGAATGACAAAATAATTTTTTGAAATAGAATTAGGATCGTTGTATCACATCATAAGCTTTTTGATAAAATTATTAAATAATTTATTACCCCACCACGAATAAAGGTTGTAACAAACGAGTTTCATAAATAAACGTGACGTGAAATCAATCAATATATAATAAAATAATTTTTGGAGAGTTAAAGCACCTTTTTCACTGGATAAGCTGGCAAGGGGTTCATGAAATTCGACGGTGTGGGATAATCTGTCATGGCCGTATAAGTCCACGCCGTCGCAAGCCAACCTTCCAGAGCACCCGCGCTATAATTCCTGCACGAAAGCAATAATAAAATAAGCTATACTCTCACATGAAACTCACCTGCATCGTTTACCAATTAAATCGCGCTCTTACTCGCATAGTCTGAATGATTTCTGCAGTAGTTTCAGTCCTCCCTCTGTGTTGCCCGCATCCTCTATTTGTTTCCAAGACCCTTTTATCACTTTGTAACAGTTCTCACTCTCGCTCTATGATATATGCAACAAAAATTTCCAAAACAAAAAAAATTATTCTTGAGTAGTCATGGCTGCAGTGATGCGCATGAGAGTTATATTATACTGTATAATAAGACATTAATTAATTAATTAATTAAGGGCCCCATCAAGCTTCACTGAGTGGATAAAAATTAAGGACACAATCTCAAACATCGTATTCTTATACAGTGATTTATATGCTGATCCACTCACATGTTGGTCTTCTGTGCAGAATGAAAGAATTCATTAGAGTTATTATGTAAATATATCACGGCAAATTTTAAAAAGAAAATCCAATTGGGAGGAGAGAAAGATACCCTGAAGTCTTGAGTGACAATGTCGTTGAAGACATACGGTGAAACCAAACCCGGAAAATCGAGGATTGGGGCAGAGGATGCTAAGGCTCCAAGGGCAACGTGCGGATACTTCAACCTGAACCACGCAGCCAGCACTGCAAAGACCATTCAGATTTTATGCCAAACATGAATTAGGGGAGGAGGATTGAGCTTTTGGAAATTAAATTAAAGAGTAAATAACCTTTTTAATCTTAACATTTTAAATATGACATCAATTTGATCCCGAAAAAATTTTTGACATAAATTTAGTCTTAACATTTTGAAGTTAACATCAATTTGGTCTTGAAAACAATTTTGAAATCAATTTAGTCTTAACACTTTGAGGTTTAACATCAATTTAATCTTAATAAATTTTTCATAAAATTAAACTTTTTATCAAATCATCAATATAAAACTAAATTGATGTTAAAATTTAAAATATTAAGACAAAATTAATATCAAATTTTTTTTAAAACTAAATTATCAATTTTAAAATGTTAAGATTAAAATAGATATTTATTTTAAATTAAATGAGGCAAGCTTAAATAGAAAACAATCAGAAAATTGATCATGAGATAGGATCAAATGTAGATCATATACTTCCTCCATAGGATCCTCCAAACACCACAACAGGGGATTCAGTTGCTGACAAATTCTTCTTCAGATCAATGATGAGAGTAGCATAATCAGCCAAGGCCTGCGTGGAGCTCAGATATCCAAGTGTGCTGCTATTTGCAAATGCAACCGTCCTGTTCTCCCCAAACGGTATTGATTTTCCGTAGAATCTGTGCTGCAATTCAATTTGTGACGCATGAAATTGAGTATTAATT
This sequence comes from Pterocarpus santalinus, assembly GCA_031439595.1. NCBI lineage: Eukaryota > Viridiplantae > Streptophyta > Magnoliopsida > Fabales > Fabaceae > Pterocarpus > Pterocarpus santalinus. The sequence continues at coordinate 71,768,391 of CM062532.1, forward strand.
TTAACAGTAAATCGTACAAGGTTGAGATCACAGCTATGTTGCATAGATAGCAGTACAAGTATCTGATACCACACAAGTATAATAAGGGAGAGAGTATTTTTGAAAAAATCAAGATGCAGGTCCGTCAGGATATGATACAAGAAATATATAAATTTCATAAAATATAATAAGAATATTTAAATTAAATGTAAAATTATTATCAAAAAATCATAAAATCTGTTATTTTGATATCATTATGGGTGTATATGCATAATAAAATATATTTATTTGTTTAATATTATAAAACTTCCATTCATATTAGTATAGAAATTTAAAAAAAAAATTGCAAAATATAATTAAAGACATCTAAAAATATTTGTAAAATATTTGATAGAGTACCTATTCGGTAAAATACAATACAGCACAATTATTATGTCTATCTTGAAGTATCAGTGCGCTTTACAGGATCTTAGTGGCTCAGACTGGTCAAGTCGCATTTCAACAGGTACAAGGTTGACATTTGGGCGGTCATGCTGAACGTTCCCTTAGTCAAATTAACTGAAAGACACAGATCCGTACCCGGACAAACGAAGAAGTCTTACCTCAATAAAAACCAAAAGGGCATGGAAATGGGGTGCTGTTTCAAACATAAATCCTGTGTTCTGTGTGAACCATTCTATGTTCCCTTCGTTTCCTGTGTAGACAAAGATTGGAGCATTCTTCTTGGCACCACCCCAATAGGTATCATTGATAAGATATCTTTGCTGAAACGTTTGGTAGCTCTGAAGATTATAATTGAAGTGATCGAGTGTTTGGGTGAAGAACTTTGTTCTGTAGAGCCCATTTTGGGGGGAACGAGAGTGTAGGTGTAGCTCTGGGCGATAGGCTGAAGAAGGGAATCTTGGTGTGATATGGGCAAAAGTGAAGGTGAAGAGGCCCAAAGGAGAAAATAAAGAAAACAGTATAGTTGTGAAGTGGATACCAATTGCCATTATTCTTCTGATGAAGTGTGTAGGGTACAAAGCAAACGAGTCTTTTGACTTTTGAGAGTTAAAGAGGAGAGAAGAAAATCTCAGAAGTCTACAACTTCCGCAGAAAAAGCCATGGAAGTTGGTCTGCTACGATAGAGGCATTGACGTGGGTCATTGACTATATATGCTACGATAGAGGCATTGACGTGGGTCATTGACTATATATGCTACTCATAGATATGCACGTACAGAAATTCGTTAATCGATGATTTTGGTGTTTGCTTGTTTGGCAAAAATTAATTTTGGTATACTGTTAGAGTAATATATTTTATATCATTAACTAATATGTATGCCATTTGTGATTAAAATTAAATATTTTTAATGATTTGATATTATATAATTATATGTTTGTGTAAAAAATATTATTAATAAATAATTTACTGTTTATAATTACAATTTAAACACAGTTCATAAATTCTTTCCATCAGTAAATACATGTATTTACAAATAATTCGTAAATGAATTTGAACACAAATTGGACATATATAAAAATTGATTTGGACATAATCTCTTATACTGTACAATAGTAATGTATAATATGTTGTATTATATAAAATTTAACAAGAAAAAAAAGATTATAATAAAATATAAATTTAATTAATATAATTTTTCTGATATTCATTATTTTAATTATAATTATTTTTTGTTTGTGTTATATATAAATATTATTTATATTAAATATTATTTATAATTTATTTTATTATTTGTAATAATATTTTTATTTTTTATAATTATTTTTAATAATGAATTATTAATTATATTTTTTATTACATATTATTTCTTAAAATATTCATTTATTATCAAATAATTTTTTTATTTATATATTTTTATTATTTGTTTAATAATTTTTCATGTTAATATAATATATAAAAATACAATGAGTGAAAAAAACTTTATACATCAAAAGCTAATTAAGCTTTATACGACTCTAGGCTTGATTAAATTATCTGTCATTTTGATGTGTAAAAGAGTTATGATAGATAAGTTTGAATAATACATTATATGCACCAAATGTTAGATAAGGTCATAAGGTATAGTATTAGTTTATCTTATCATGGTTAATATAGCATACCAAATACATCCTTAGCCACATGACTAAAATTAAGATGAGTAAAACTACAATTTGGTCATTGAAAAATTTGTGTTTTAGCGCTTTAGTTATCGAAAGATCAATTGTATATACTGAATTTCTTAAAGATTTGACGTTATAACACTTCAATTTTAGGAGACTCAAATATATACAATTAATTTTTTGAGGACTAACTTGTTAAAATAAAGATCTTTCAAACATCAAACTGTAGTTTTGCTTTCAAATTGAAATATCGGTTTCATCTCTAATTCTTTTCATTAATACTCAATCTTGTATATAATGTGAAGAGGTTAGGAACTATTTTGTATAAAAATAATAATTTCAAAGCTCAAATCCTAAAAATATCACAAGCAAAATTTACTTCAAGTCAATCATTTAGTTTTATTGTAACTAATTGTATTTGGATATCTCTAATTAAATATAAGAATGAAATAAAAAAATAAAATCAAATGGTAGATTTTTTTTTTCAATAGAGGATCAATTTTTTAATGTGAAAGAAAATAGGTCTTAATACATGTTTTATTTCTAAAAATAAAGCACTTTTTTTAATCTTTTAAAATAATTTTATTTAATTTAATTTCCATTTTTAAAAGTATAAGTAAATATTTTTGAAAAATTTTAAAAAGTTATATTTTTCATCTTTGTGACAAGAATCAATATATATATATATATATAGAGAGAGAGAGAGAGAGAGAGAGAGAGAGAGTAAAGACAAGCTATTTAAAAAATAAAAAAAGCTCTAGATTTTTTTTTTTTAACCAAAGACACCTTAAAATTCTAATTTTTTGTTCTATGCCTGCAAGCATATATTGGTGAAAATAAGTCCCAGTTTCATTTAACTCTATCATTATAGTCTATTAAACCATTATTCCATCTAAGATAGCTCCTCTGATTTGGAAATACTTGTAATTTTAGGATTTAAACATACATTAAACAAATTAATAAAGTATTTTAACAGTAATAACAGGTAATTTAATTTTATAAAATTCTTCTTATATATATATATATATCAAAATTATAATCTAATTTATGCTTTTTACTGGTTACTTGATTTATAATAATTAATATAAAGATAAAATAAGAAATAAATAAAATTCATAATATTTAACAAAAGAGTAAAACTATAATTTGATCCATAAAAGATTTATATTTTAACACTTTAGTTCTTGAAATATCAATTATATATGCTTGAATTCCCTAAAATTAAAATGTGTTAATGCCAAATCTTTGAGGAACTCAAGTATATATAATTAATTTTTCAAAAATAAAAATTTTAAAAATGAAATTTTTCAAGGATCAAATTATAGTTTTACTTAAATTAAGAATTTCTCATTGAAAATTAATTGCTTTAATATGCCATGTCGTATATCGTTTTACTTTATTAAAGGCCGTCACACCAAAATTTATTAATCATTTATAAATATACAAAATAAAAATAAGCTAAGCGACTAGTATTTACAATATCACTACATTTCCCACGAAAATAAATGGACATTTAAGAAAAAGAAACGAGCTAATACACGAGATATTTATTGTAAAATATATTTATACTGTTGATTTATATATATAATACTTGAGATATTTATTATTATTACTATTTGAGGTATTTTTTATTATAAAAAATACGTTTACTGTTTATAACAAGTATTTTAACATAATTCTCAAATTCTTTCCATCAGTAAATACGTGTATTTACAAATAATTCATAATTAAATATTAGTATTTATTAATAGATGGATATAATAAATGAATATCAATTACTAAAATATATAATTTTAATGAAGACTAACATATGTGGGCCACCATTTTATATGTGTCAAAATATGAATTGTGTGACTAAATGCTGACTTACTAAGTAGTATCTATCTAAGAATTTATCGTTCTCTTTGTTTTCACTTTTTACCTTGGCCAATTTTCCCCAAAAAAAAAAAAAAAAGTTCAGGGGAGTGTCGCATTGTATAGAATATTGATATTGATAATCATGTTACAGCTTTTCCAATTCAGTCGTTAACATATATTTTGAGAGCAAAGCTATAAAGTCTGGGATCTGGGCATTGCGATACAGAAATCGAACTTTACTACTTGTGAAATGTGAGAAAAACTGTTATTAACCAGCACGTATAAGTGCGAGTTCTTCTCGATATCCTTTACATTGTTTCATTTGACAACAATCTACTGTGCTTCCAAAGATAAGCCAAGTAATTAATGAGAACAACTCCTTATTTATTGGATTGTAGGTCTTGATAGTATTGCGAGATCCAACTTGCTATGATCTTTACCTCTTCTTTCCTTACATCTTTAAGCCACTTTGGGTCTTCCTTAGTTGAGAACCTTAGGTCTACATGATGAGCTCCTGCTCACAAAACACCCCATTAAACACAGGGAAACGGAAAGGAAGAATTAAAGACGGGGAGGGGGAAAAAAAAGAAAAGAAGATCAGCAGAGATATTTGGTCTGCTAACCTTCTTTTGCAACTATAGCAACTAGAGTTTTTGATATATTCTTCAACACCCTGCAACCAAACCCATTGTTAGCGTGATTGCAACATGGGATTGTTATAACTGCTTTTAGCATTCAGTTAAATTATCTTAGTAACAATAATGGGGAAAAAGGGAGGATAAAAAGAAGAGATGCTATGCTGTACGTACCCTCCACCGCTCCACGGGTCTCTTAAACCATTAAAGAAGATAATGTTGCTCGCTGACCTTTTTAGAACTCTATGAATATCCTGCAGAAAATGTAATCGATGAAAAATTAATAACATTGAACCCACTTGGAGCATGCATGGAAACGGTTGGGCAATGTACGTATAGTATTATGCAAATTGAGAAATTATTAGATCAATTTAATTTAATAGTAGTTAACACTCACATGGCCTCCAAACTCAGTTGTAATCCAATGGGGTCTAGGCGTTACGTCGTAGAAAAGCTCGCAGAAAGCGGCTCTGCTTTCGTATGACCACTCTGATTCCGGAAATATGCTTTCCTTACTGCTGCCAAGGGGCATTATCATCTCTGTACAAGCCTGCTTGCACAAAACTTTATATCATCATTGGTCCTCTACCCAATTGAAAAATTGTAATTAGTGGTATAATACAACATTCATATTCAATATTTCTGTTGTAATAATATCACGGACAAGATCCATGCACTTGATGACTCGGATTAAGCAGTGTGCGATACAACTTTTGCTTTGCATTTGCTATCTTTTATGGATAATGATATTTTCACATCGTTTTTATTACATTTTTTACATTATTTTTTCAATAATAAAATAAAAGAAACAGATTTTTTAATATATGTTGTTTTTTCCTGAAACAAATATTGATGTAAAAGTACCATATGAAAAAGAGTGAAAAAATGATTTTTTGTTATAAATATTATTTTTTTCAAGGCTTTGTTGCTAAAAAAAGGCCTTTTGTTGAATTGTTTGGGGAGATGTTAAATGGGTTTTTAACATAGCTTTGTTAGCTGTTATGGGCCACAATTTAAAGCCCAATATTATTGGAGCCTGCATGATAGACCATCGGAGTCGGAATGAAACAGAGGTGAAGACATTAAAATAATTAACACAGGCGGCAGAGCTCTGTTATGTGTTGACAAAAACAAAAAGAGGTCTATTACCCTGTTATGTGACTTGTCTCTTTGTCTGAGAGAGGAACAAGGTAGGTTCTGTTATGTCGAGGTGAGAATGAAAATACCTGATGCCGAATTTTTCATTATAATAAGCCATCGGTTTCTTTAAAAAGATAATATATTTATTATCGAAGGGTGAAAAACGACTGATAGTGTGTTTGATTATATTTTTATAGAATTAATTTTAGATAAAATTGATTTTGTTGGAATTGATTTAGTTAGAATTTATTTTGAGGTAAAGTAATTTATGTTTCATAATTTCTATAAAAATAATTATGACAGAAAATAAAAAATTTTCATTTCTTTCAAAATTAATTCTAAATATCAGAATTGATTCTGAGAATGAATAACTAAACATTATCAAAAACTCTCAAATCAATTATGAGAGACCAAAATCAATTCAAAGGAGTTCAAATAAACTCTCAAACACATGCGAGTCTAAATCTTAAATAAAATTGTATCATCTTAAAAAGATAATTATTTAAGATTGAACGGTACCTTAAACTTACTAAATCTCATAGCGCGAAACTAATAATTTGGAATTTTGAAATATCGTATCTAATAATTTGAAATTATAAAACTGATTGAGAAAGATATAAATAATAAATATTCAAACAATATATACTGAGAGAGAGAGAGATATTTTCTATCAATTTTTGTATATCTTTTTTTAAAAATTTAATTTATTTATTGTGTTAAAAAATAGCCTATGCATTTAACATATGATCGGTTAAAATAGTAAATGTTCCTTTTTCTTAATATTGGTCTTGAATTCAAATTCTAGATATAAAATAATTGATATTAGAGTAATCATATCTCTTATAAGAGCTCAAAGATTCAAACAAAATTATTTTTAATAAAAAAATACATGTAAAAAAATAAAAAAGTATACGTAGATAAAAAAATAGACTTTGTGCTTGGTTCTTAAAACTAATAAATAATATTATTCTAAATATTATAATAAATAATAATTTGGTTATACAATTTTTTAATATTTAAGTAATGAAGTTAAAAGAAATATAAAAATGAATATACCTGCCACTGCCATCCCCCGAGATCGTGGGGATCAGAATCATCATCCAAGTTGAAGCATGTGGCAGTGCCACTAGTGTTGTAGTAGATATTCGCCGCTGCGTACAACTTGGCAAATGTATTATTTTCCGCGACCAAGCTGTCAATCGCCTCGCACATCTAAATTGTCCACAATTCATGCTAGACAGATTAATAAACAAAATTATAAATTTATAACATTCGATATTAATTCGTATTTTTTTAATAATACAATAATGTTATTCAAAGAAGTAGTTTTTTATATTTGTTGTTGTCAGAAAAAATTGTTGATATTCCGTTTCTTTTTCATTGTCATAAATACTAAGAAGTTAATGCAAAACACTTCTAAAAAAGTTTTACTATATAAGATAACAAATTATATTTATACATGCAATGTAATTTCATTTATAATTTTTAAATTTGATTTTAGGCTATATAAATGATAAATTAAAATCATTTTTAAAGAAAAATATGTTTTGTACGTCTGAGATTTCAACGTCCGTACCGACATATCTCCATTTACTGTTAGATGAAGTATGAATCCCATTTAATCCGAATCTCACACTCTATCACACGATAAATAGAGATGCGCCAGAGACTAAGATCTCCCACAAACAAATAACACGTCTCTTTTCGAAATAGAGGTAAGATCGTTTTATTACATCATAAATTTGTCTATAATAGTTACTTCGCCGCGAATAAAGGTTATAAAAAACGAGTTTCATAATTAAATGTGACGTGAAATCAACACTTTATAATAATAAAATAATTTTTGTGACAGTTAAAGCACCTTTCTCACTGGATAAGCTGGCAAGGGGTTCATGAAATTGGACGGTGTGGGATAATCTGTCATGGCCGTATAAGTCCACGCCGCCTGAAGCCAACCTTCCAGAGCAGCTGCGCTGTAATTCCTGCACGAAAGCAATAGTATAATATAAGCTATAGTCTCACATGAAACTCATCTACATAATTATTTATCAAACTTAGATTTTATCGTGCTCTTACTCGCATAGTCTGAATGATTTCTGCAGTAGCTTCAGTCCTCCATCTGTGCTGCCCGCTTCCTCTATTTTTTTCCAAGACCCTTTTATCACTTTGTAACAGTTCTCACTCTCGCTCTATGACATATGCAACAAAATATTCCAAAACAAAAAATTATTATTTAATAATCACGGCCGCAGTGATGCGCATGTGAGTTATATACTGTATACCTTACATTAATTAACTAATAACGGTATCAGCAAGCCTCGTTGAGTAGACAAAATTAAGAACACAGAATCTCAAATATCGTTATTCTTATACAGTGATTTATATACTAATCCAATCACATGTTGGTCTTTTGTGCAGAATAAAACAAGGATAAGATTTGTATGAAGTTATTCATATCCATTTTAATCAATTTTTAAATTAAATAATAATATGTGAATTTTTTTTTAAATAAATAATTTAAAATTTAAAAATGTATATTTTTTTTTAAAAAAATATGTACTTATTATTATTTAATTTGAGAATTGGATAAAATTAATGTAAAAAATTTGATCCAAGTTTTTTGCATAAAACAATTAATCAGAGTTAAGTAAATATAATTGATGCTTACACTTCACGCGTATCATGACAAATTTGAAAAAGAAAATCCAATTGGGAGGAAAGAAAGATACCCTGAAATCTTGAGTGACAATGTCATAGAAGACATATGGTGAAACCAAACCCAGAAAATGGAGGATTGGGGCAGAGGATGCTAAGGCTCCAAGGGCAACGTGCGGATACTTCAGTCTGAACCACGCGGCGAGCACTGGAAAACCCATTCAGAACTTTAGACCAAAGATAAATTAAGGGAGGAGCATTGAACTTTGGTAATTAAAAGAGGCAAGCTTAATAAAAGTAAAACAATCAGAAAATTGATCACGAGGTAGGCTTATATATAAATTACATACTTCCTCCATAGGATCCTCCAAAGACCACAACAGGGGATTCAGTTGCTGACAAATTCTTCTTCAGATCAATGATGAGAGTAGCATAATCAGCCAAGGCCTGCGTGGAGCTCAGATATCCAAGTGTGCTGCTATTTGCATATGCAACCGTCCTGTTCCCCCCAAATGGTATTGATTTTCCATAGAATCTATGCTGCAATTCAATTTGTGACGCATAAAATAGAGTATTAATTTCAACAGTAAACTGTACAAGGTTGAGATCTCAGCAGTAAAAGGTTGACTTAGCGGAAAGTTCCCTCAACCAAATTAATTTAAAGACACAGATCTGTACACGGACAAACGAAGAAGTCTTACCTCAATAAAAACCAAAAGGGCTTGGAAATGGGGTGCTGTTTCGAACATGAATCCTGTGTTCTGTGTGAACCATTCTATGTTCCCTTCATTTCCTGTGTAGACAAAGATTGGAGCATTCTTCTTGGCACCACCCCAATAGGTGTCCTTGATGAGATACCTTTGCTGAAACGTCTGGTAGCTCTGGGGATTATAATTGAAGTGGTCGAGTGTTTGGGTGAAGAACTTTGTTCTGTAAAGCCCATTTTGGGTAGAACGAGGGTGTAGGTGTTGGTGTAGCTCTGGGCGAAAGGCTGAAGAAGGGAATCTTGGTGTGACATGGGCAAAAGTGAAGGTAAAGAAGCCCAGAAGAGAAAATAAAGAAAACAGTATAGGTGTGAACTGGAAACCAGTTGCCATTATTTTTCTGATGCAGTGTGTAGGGTACAAAGGAAATGAGTCTTTTGAGAGTTAAAAGAGAGGGAAGAGAATCTCAGAAGTCTACAACTTCCGCGGAAAGAGCCATGGAGGTTGGTCTACTGCTACAGGGGCATTGAGGTGAGCAATTGACTATAGACTATGAAGCACTTACTAGAAATAGGATTATGATACGGCAATTATATATATAAAATGTGAAATACTTTTAATAATATGATAATATATAAAAATTATAAATATATATATAGAATTAATCTCTATATATAATTATAATATGTAAGTAGTAGATAACAAAGTATAAAAAATATTAGATAATAAAATGGCTTAAATATATCTTTAGTCCCTCTAAGTATTTGATTTTCATGATTTGGTCTCTAAAAAATTTTTCACTTGGATTTGGTCTCTTATCTTTTAGACGTTACCAATATTAGTCCCTGCCATCAATTGAATGCTACTAAGTGCGAATGTGACAACATAAGATTTTGACACATGTTAATGTTGATTAGATCTTGCGTTGTCATGTCAACACTTAACAGCATTCAGTTGATAGCAGGGACTAATTTTGGTAACCAAAACCAAGCAAAAAATTTTTATGGACCAAATTCAGAAAATCAAATATTTAGAGGGAATAAAAATATATATATGCTTAATAAAATTGTTCTCTTTTTCCTTCCTAGTGCCTCAGTCACAATAAGTATCATAACAAAACTCAAAAGACCTTTTCTTTCTCTTTTAAAAAATGAACACAAAAAATGATATGGTATCTCATCGTCTTCTTCATTCCTTTCCACACATTTCTCTATCAATGTGGAACAACAATGGCAGAACAAAACTCAAATAGCATCCCAGAATCCAAAACATAAGGACAAGCTTAGAAAATTAACAAATGGAGTTGCAACAAATCTGTAAAAAGCGACCAACAAAAAAAAAGAATAAGAAATAAAATCTTTGATTCATCTCTTCTTCATTCAATTCCTAAATATCCAGCTTATATACACACTAATGTGTATTTCATCTTCCTCCATGTCTGTTCAGTGTTTGCACCACATCTAAATGTGTCTCAATCAGTTAATATGCATCTCAACCGAAAAATAGAAATTATATAGAAGCATGACGAATTTTGGGGTGTCGTATCTGTATCAGATCCAGACACATCCTGAAAACGGCAAAGTGGAGAAGATTGCAGTATCTGTACTTCATAAACTATAGATGCTATTCATATATAAGCATTTGCAGAAATTACTTAATTGATGATTTTGGTGTTTGCTTGTTAGCAAAAGATTAATTTTAATACAAAATTGAAGTCATATATTTTATATCATCAACTAATATATATGGCATTTGTGATATTTATTGTAAAAATTAATTTTTTTTAATGACGTGATATTATATAATTAAATATTTGTCTAAAAAAATTATTTATAAATAATTTACTATTTGTAATTAGAATTTAAGCATAGTTCATAAACTCTTTCCATCAATAAATACATGTATTTACAAATAATAGGAAAAACTGAATTTAGATATAATCTCTTATACTATACAATCATAACACTTTAAATTAAGCCACGTGACTAAAATTAAGTAATTCTTTTTTTACGGGAATAAAATTAAGAAATTCATTTCTTATGGGAATAAAATTAAGAATTTCTTATTCAAAATTATGTGCTTTAATATGCCATATGTCGTTTTACTTTATTAAAGTCTGTAACACCAAAGTGTATAAATCATTTATAAATATATCAATTAAAAATAAGCTAAGCAACTAATTTCTTACAATATCACTATCATTTCCCACGAAAATAAATTGACATTTAAGAGAAAAAAAGCTAATGCATGAGATATGTATTATAAAGTATTTTATACTATCAATCAATATGCGTAACATTTGATGTATTTATTATAGAAGTTAAATACTTTTAATTATATAACAATATATAATTAAATATTTAGATAGAAAATGCTTAGACCGATAATATATCAAAATCAAATCCTATTAAATAACGTATTTACTGTTTACAATTAGAATTTAAACATAATTCATACAATTTCATCAATAAATACATGTATTCACCGATAATTCATAAATGAATTTGGACATATATAATCTCTTATCTCTTATACGATACAATCATAATTAAAGTCTATCACACCAAATGACTTTATAGCTATACGACATTTATAAGTCATTTATAATTATATAAATTAAAATAAGCTAAACGACCCAGTTCTTAATTACAATATGTCACTAACATTTTCCACGAAAATGAAATTGGCATTTCATAAAATATAAAAAGAACTCGCGCTATTTCAGGGATAGATATCCCTATTACGAGTCAATTCAGGTGTGCACCAAGGTTAGTCCAAATTGAAGTGACGACAATTTTGTATCATTTATCCTGACAATAATCGGGCGAGGACTTGTTCCACTTGCCTCCCTTCAAGGGCAAAGTTTTTCCATCCGCATAATAACAATGGATATGAAAGCGAATGCCACACACTTGGGAAGGAGACCATAGACTCTCCCACGCTGCAAGCTGAAGTGCTCACCATACACTCATATCAAAAGCAGACAAACATCCTCATGCATGCTTTTTAGTTCCCGTAAATTAGTTTGGTGTTGGACAAAGACATAAGGTTATACGATTCAAATTTAGTTATATTTATTGAAAAATATCTTTGTGAATATATGATTCTTGTAAGTGTAAGTTGACTTAAATATTAGTAAATCACAATAAAAGAATTCTCAAAATTTTATGAATTTAATTTTAATATTTTTGTAATGATTATCCATATATATATATATACACAATTAGATGGGGATACATAAAATTTACATTAATTGCGTATTAAAAATAAATTAATAAATTCTAGTTTTTATCCCAAAAAAATAAATTCTAGTTTTATTTCACCACTTCATATATATATATATATATAGATTGCTGTTTTCAGAGGGTCCCCTGCGGCTCCACGCACATAATGACATGCATGCGCAATGTATCTTTTGTATGGTATACAGAGGTTTTTTTTCTCTTGGGGGTCGTTACATGAGGTAGGCTGAAAAGATTATATATATATATATATATAGAGAGAGAGAGAGAGAGAGAGAGAGAGAGAGAGAGTAGGAACGGGTCCCCGGCGGCTCCACGCAGACAATGACATGCATGCGCAATGAATCTTTTGTAGAGGTTTTCTTTTTTTTTTTTGGGGGGTTGCAGTTGGCTCAATTATTTAGATATTGTTTTTATATATAATTATTATAAAAATATTGTATTTTTTTGTGTATTTAAAGAAATATGATGAATTTTAAAGAAATCATAATAGTTAATTGCGACTTCAGGCCTAAAAAATAAAAAAAATATTATTTAATAGCAATCGCAATTATGTGTTGCAATTTTAAAAAAATAAAAAATATTATTTATTTAAAATAATAATACATTCTTACAATTTCAATAAAAAATATTATTTTAATAGAAATTGCAGTCCATTATTGTGATTTTAATAAAATAAAAATTAAAAAAATATTATTTTAATAAAAATTGCAATTCATTAATGCGATTTTAATAAAAATAGCATTAAAAAATAAAAAATATTATTTTAATAAAAATTACAACTCATTGTTGCAATTTTAATAAAAATTGTAAATCATTGTTGCGATTTTAATAAAATTAAAAATTAAATAAAAAATATTATTTTAATAGATATTGTAAACAAAAGTTGTGATTGCTACTTTTTTTTTCAAAAAAAAATTTTTGTGTAGAGAGAGCACAAGAGTAAGGAAGAAAGGAGAGAAAAATCAACTAGAAAAGAGGAAAGAGAGAGGAGAGAGAAAAGAAAGAGAGAGAAAGAAAGATAAAAAATAAAAAATCATAATTTCCTAATTACTTTTTTAAAATAATAAATTATCAAATTTCTTATAAAAACTCAATAAACAAACTGAAAAGTCAGGGTTACATGATCCAAGTAGAAAGATTATACACAGAGTTACATCAGTATAAATTTTTAAATATTTATTTTCCATTCACGTCACTATATCAGTGTATTTTTTCTGTTAAATCGTAAGAAAATAAATTTATTTTGACAGCGGGAGAGTTTTATTTTCCTAATAAGTTGAATTAATTCGAACCAAATTATTTAGGGTTAATAAACTTTAATATAAAAAATTTAGAAAAATTAGTATAGCTATCAAACTATTTATTTTCCTTTTTGGTTTCCTAAGGGTATCCCCTTCCTTATTATTAGGGAAAGTGACTAATCCCTTTTGAACGTAGTCAGACTTGCCCTCCCAACTAGAATTCTTTATAGGAATCTAATCGGAATCCTCACTGAAACTGTAGTGTGTCTCTGCCATTACGCTTACTTCCTTCTAGCATATAGGTGTCAAAGATCATCTTCTATGAATTTGCACACGTCATGACTATAAAGATCTTCTCTAACTACATGACCCATTTTTCAACTAAAATTGGATTGCAATCTCTATGGAATGAGGATGGTGTGACCTTCCTAAATTCAGAGAGTTCTTGATAGCAAGAATTAGCTATAAGAGCTTCTCCTACCGAGTTCCCGCTTCCTCTACTATGTTGATTATTGTTCTTATCTTGAGTTTCTTGCATACATTGCAAAACCATTATGTTTGATTCTGCCTGGGCCATGACAGTTTTAGCCAAACCCTTAATAGCTCCCATAATCCCTGACACAGTATCATTTGATATACTCTGCATTGCTGGGATCCCTTGTCCTTTTGATACCATATAGTCCTACAAATGCATAAACAACCCAATATTGAGTTGATTAAATTCAATATTGTATAATTAGTGCATTGAAAATACTATAAGGCATGTAGAGAAAAATTAAAGCCACCATGCAGATAACAGAGACTTAACTTACACTTAACACCTATTCATGCCTATAATGGAACTCTGATACTAAAAATATAACACCCATTCATAATAAAGCTAATGATATAAATTTACATAGGACTTTCAAAGTTGAGTATTAATATATATAGATACAATAAAAAGTTTAAGAGCAAGGATAAAGTTCTATTCTTCATAAGCTAAACATGTTTAAGCTAGATAAAAAAACTGTAATTTATTTAAATACAACTCTGGTATGTGCCTAGCAGTTAGAGGAGTCTGTCTTCCTCTAGGATACTTCTGAAACCACCAAAAATAAAATAAAAAATAAAAATTCTCAATAGATAATGAGCAGTTTTAAAGTATTTGAACTTTGATGATTTTAGCTTGTCTTAACACAAAAATTCACACGGCTACTATATCATAATTACATCAACTTATTTGCAAGTAAATAATACTTCATAATATTATTAATAAATGCTAAAAAATATGCTATGCAGCAATTATTAATCTTTTTATTTCAATTTTTACTTTTCTTTGTCTGCTTGTCTCACACTTATTACAAAGCTTTCTCTTAGGGAATTCTCATTCTTTAATATTACTCATAATAATGTAACGACAAAGTAAGACCTTTACACCCTACTAACCACAGCAATAACATAAAAGGATCTTACATCTTATTCCTCTATTTTCTTAACGATTAATGTCATATCTTAAATGTCTTATTTTTAAATTATTTACTTATCATTATGCATAAAATTTACAATAAATATATAGATGCATAAACTTAAACAGTAAATATAACTTAAATAAAAGGCTTAAATAACATAAAATAAATAATAGTTTGAACAGCATAAATTTATCACATAATAAATTAAATAATAATACATAAAATTAAATAATAAAAAAATTGAATAAAATACATAAGATATAAATTAACTTATAAACTTAAAATAAATGAAGTGCACGAGTCGAAATAATATAACACAATATTTCAATAAAATTTTCTAAAATATATAGTTGTCAAATTTAAGTATTAATATCTAAAGGGACCGAATCTAAGATCATTTTTATTTAATTTCTTTTAAACTTTCTTATAGTGGTCCATGAGCCTGTTTTTGTCATCATGATGCACTTAGCATATATAGGTCATGTCCTTGCAAGAGTCACAATGATGTCTATAAATCAAGAGTCATCATATTATTCATAAGTAAATGTATAGAATTCCAAGTAAATGTATAAATAATTTAATCCTTCAAATTCATATATAATAAATTTCACTTATTTTAAGTATTAGATATAATATTTTACTCTAAATATTGGTTCCCTAAAAAAATTATCACAAAAGGAATGTGTATACTTTTATTATAGGTTTTGATGATGTCAAAAAGGTGACGAATGACTGCAATCACAAAGCATAAAATTACTTGAAGACAAACGAGCTCAAACATAATTGGTATAGATTCCTAGGATATAGGTTCTTCTTGTTAAAAGCTTTTCTTTTAATAATTCTCATGGCCAAAGTTTTTGAAACTTTAAGATTGGTTTTTTGAAAAATGTTTCCAACAAGCTATCAATTTGGATATTGATTTCTGAAAACATATTTTAAGTTCATAATAATTTGTCTTAGAGTTAGTCTATGGAAAATATGTAAGAAAATACATGTTTTAGAATGGTATAATCGATTACATAATGTTTTCAATCGATTAAGTTCGTTAGGATTTTCAAAAAATCATTACAATCGCGTTTTCAAAGTATGTAATCGATTACCATCAGACTGTAATCGATTACCATTTCTGGGTTTCACTCGTAATCAATTACATATGATGTAATCGATTACCACATTTAAAGTCTTGCCCAGAAACTTAGTTATTTTGCCATAGCAATCGATTATCAAGGTCTATAATCGATTACCACGAGCCCTAACTGCAAAAACGACTAGTTCTTAAAAGTCATGCTTGGTGGCTACTTTTCTCAAATGGTTGGAACGAAATCTGAGACCTATAAATAGTCATTCATAACACGTTTTACAGAAGAACAAAAATAAGAAAACAACATTCTTAACCATTGTTTTCAACTCTTTGATTTCTAACTCAGTTTTGTGGCCAAAGAGAGTTATCATCAGAAAAGCTTCATAGTGCTTCAAGTTGTATTATTTTCTCTTTTAAAGAGTGATCAATTTCTTTTTGTTTTCCTTCAAATTGTAAGAGGATGAGACATCCCTCAAGTAAGAAAAGGGTGGATTATCCTTTTTTGATTTGAGAAACTCAAATACTAGGATGAAGGATCCCAAAAGTGTGAGTACTCAAGTATTGTAAAGGTTTCAAAACCTTGAAGAATATGATATAGAGGAAAACCCTGAATTGATTGCTCGGGGACTGGACGTAAGCCACAAAAGGTGACTAAACTAGGATAAATCTAAGTTTGCATCTTCTCTACTCTTATCTTTTACTTAATTGCAAGTTAAATTCATTCTATTTATTGTTGAAGTAATTTGGAACTTGCATCAATTTCAGAATAGATAATCACTCAATCACTTATTCTCAAATAAGATTTAAGAGAAAGAGATTTTTGCTAAAAGAATTAGATAAACTTTAGAACTTAATCTACCCCCTCTTAAGATCTTGAGCCCACTTGGTAGCAAAATTGACAACAAATATATCATTGTATAAACAATATCTTAATAATAATATTAGTACGTAGTAGTAGTAGTAGTAGTAATAATAATAATAATGATAGTAAGCAATAGTATAAACAAATATTAAATAAATTAACTTCAAAAGATAGAATAAACTGCAATAATAATGAGCAATAACATAAATTATCATTAAATAAAATAACTTGGAAGTGTAAATAAATTGCAATAACACATAATAATGAGCAAAAATATAATGGAACATTAAATAAATTGTTATGATAAATATTAAGGAGTAACTTTAATATAAAAAATAATAAATAAAATACTTGCAATAGGTAAATATAGCCATGGTTTTGTTTCGTAAATAATTTTATTATCTACCTCAATAATCACTGTAGATAGTGAGTAAAAGCTCAGCTTGTTCTCTCTCTCTCTCTCTCTCTCTCTCTCTCACACACACACACACACACACACACACACACACATAGAGTAAGAGACTATCATCTATATGTGATCTCTTGAAATTTTACTTCTACTTGGCCATATTTATAGATGGACCAAGGCATGCTTTCAAAGGCTAATTACGTGATTTTTTTTACTTTTATTACTATCATCATTATTTTCTTATTCAAGTCATATGTATTAGGTGCACAAAGCAATTCCAACTTCCTTTATTTCTAAATACTATCACTAAAATTTATAGCTGAGTTGATAAACCTCACCGTTCAAATACATTTGGTTGCTAATGCAACATTTTTCTCCACAAACTTGACTAAAGACTTGAATTATGTATCTATCTTTTTTTTTTTGTTAACCCCATAATAATATTATTACTACTACAAATTCTTCTCTCATTTGCTATTTTTTTTTGCAACTAAAGACTTGATGAAGTCTTCACGTCAATGATGTGAATTTTACTTCTCAATTATATTATTATATTATTAATGTTATTATCATTGTTATTTATTATTATTCCTTTTAATAAAAATATCTAATTCATATTTATTATTATTTTTTATCTTAATAAATATGTTTAATTAATCTGCAGGTCCATATAATTTCACTCAATTTTTAAATAGGTCCCTATAGTTTAAAAATTTGTAATCAGATCTCTATATTGTAAAAAAAATTTCAATCAAGTCCTTGTCGTTACAAAAATGTCAATTTAAACAGAATATTCTCTCATCTTCTTCACCCCCTCCCTTATCCCCTCCCCCACCGCCTCCACCCCATTTGCACCTTGTTCATCTACATCCCACCCTCAAACACCTTGTTCTACATTCATCACCATCCTCAAAAACACACAAACAAACACCCAAGAATTCCAAGCCACCAAAACTCCAACTTTTTTCACCAAATTATCCAATCTCCTTCATGGAAAGGGAAGCCACATAACATATACATATCTAGAGCCACATTAAAGCAAGATGAAGACAACAAACAACTAAAATAACCAAGTAGCTAGATCCAGCCAAAACACCTACTAATAAAACAAAATACCCTCCAACCACCCAAAACAACACCTAAAAACCAATCCTCTCACGAAAACCACTGCCAACCCGCCTCAAAAAGCACCAGAACTTCAAATACCACCATAAAACAATACAAAAGCAATTCTTCATAATATAACCCCACCTCGAAGCTCCAAAGGGAATAGTGCAAAAAATTGTTCCATCTCTGTGCAGAAAAACCAAAACAACATCCGCTTGCTCAAATGAAGCAAGAAAATATAGAGTTGTTGATAGTGAAGCATGATCGTGGAGGCAATGGGCAAAGGGAAGGGGTGACAGTTGTAGCAAAATGGTGGCGGGGGCAGTGGGCAAGGGGGAGGAACGTGATTGAAAAGAGTGATTGGTGTCTAGAGTGCATTATACTAAATAGGTGTATTGATACTCCATACTAGTTTTAGCCATTAATTTCTATTTTATATAGATTGAATAGTTTGGATAAGCAAAGCGTATGGTACACCTAACTTCATCAAGTGGACCATAATATTAACCAAACATTTTTGTAATTGTGAATATAGACAAGGACTTGATTGAAATTTTTTTTACAATATAAGGACCTGATTATAAATTTTTAAACTATTGGGACCTGCAGATTAATTAAACCTAATAAATATTATAATTACTATTTTTGTGTATTAGAATAATACATTTTGAAGTCATTGTTGTTGCTAGTTAAAGTCTTACTTCAAAAAGCTTATATCTGTGATTTAATTATTTGATTAATAAATTATTGTCATAAAATTAACTAGAATATTTCAATGAAATAAATTAATTAGATTATTCTATACAAAATATTTTATGAAAAATAGGATGTTACACATGCATCGCACACATAATTATGTGCATAACGAATCTAGTATTTGAATTAAACTAGTATAAATTTCAAGGAAAATGATCTTTGGTATGAAATTATTTTCGTGCTTAATGTGCGAATGACGTGGATAGTATACGAGTAACAAAAAACCTAGCTCTACTCTCCCTATCCCTGCTGTGAAACACCTCCATCCAAACATATATTTTCCTTGGGCCTGCTATTTTTCGTCTGGCGGTGGTATATACTTGCTTGCAGATTGGTAGTTTTGAGCCATTTCTAAGGGTGAACAGGTGTTAATCCAAAATAATAATAATAATAATAATAAGGTTCATTCTCTGGTGGAAATAAAAAAAAATTCCACCAATGCTAATGTGACATGACTTTATTAGATCAAGCCATTTTGTAAAGTCTACAATGAACCTTATTCTTTGATGTATCATGATAGACCCTTTCCCTCATTTTTTCTTCTCTCTCTCTCTTTCACAAATGAGCACAGAACCTAAGAAAAGAAAAAAAATCATAGTCAAACCCACCACCTTAACTGCTCCCTACGGTAGCCACCGCCACTTCCTAATAGTGCCTTTGCAACCATTGCTTTGAGTCACCAACCTCAGTCACGAACCCAATGTAATATCCCTGTTTTATTTAATATAGCATAATAGAAACTTTAAATTTATTTCACTTAGGTAAAGTGAGAATTTTTCAAGCAGTGTTATGTCATGAGGATTCTCACGCTTAGAATTATATGCATTATCACTCAAATCCTAAAACTGGAAATCGGAAATCATGGTTAAGGATGTCTGATGACTAGGAGTACAACTTCTGATATTCGACTTCCAAGTTTAGATGCATCTTCCCTAACAATTGGACGTGACATGGTTTCAAGTAAGTCTATAACCTTTTGGAAAGTTTCAATTTTCGAGACCCGACCTCACGATAGTGAAACAATCCTAGATTGACCGACTTTCGGGTTCATGTGAATCGACCTCACATTTACTTCAAATCTGAGTTGTTCCAAGTTCCAAGTTCCGAGCTCATGAGAGAGCTCACATTCTATCCCCATATTTCGAGTTCCAAGTTAATGAGGAAGTTCACTTCCTCTTGATCACCGGGATCCGGGTTCTGATTTAAAGAAAAAGTTCATTTTGTCTTCCTTGTTTCCATGATATCGAGTTCCAAATTCATGGAAGTTTACTTCCGAGTTCTGAATTCATGAGTGTTCACTATTTTCTTGTCCTTAGACACTGAGTTCCGAGTTCATTGGAGAACTCATATCTTTGTTATTCGTAAGAGTTTCGAGTTTCGGGATAAACATCCACAGTAATGGAAACCAACCCCAACACATACAGAACCTGGAAAACCCATCTTCAAGCTTTCCTTTTATCTTAAAGGACCATAATTAACCATTAATAAGTTTACCTTCACTTGCATTTTGGTCATAGAAACCTAAATCTTAGCCAATTAAGTTACGAAGATATCTAAATATGAAATGATATGAGATGCCCCTGGACTTACTCAAAATTATAGAAATACTATTATCAACAGAAAACAAAAAATATAACAGAAACTTTGATAGAAAATAAATAGGAAACACTAAAAAGCTTATGGAAAGCTAAAAAACTACCCGAAAGATCCCGAAAAATTCTAAAAAAATTATAATTATATTTGTAATATATTTTTAAGACAAATATCAATTTTTAGAATATTTGAGCAATATTTGCATAATTAACCAAGAATAACCTTATGAGGATGCAAAATAAACCTCTAAAAACCCTATAAGACCCTTTTAATTGGTAGTACGATAAAGAATCGATGGAATTCCAGGCTTGGGCTTGAAGGACAACATGAATGGGCCCCAAATTGGGCCTTGACAGCTGCTGAATTGGATTGCACAGTTTTTGAAATAGTTTTGGGCCAATTTGTATGAAAAAAGGCCATAATTCACTCATAAAATATAAAATAAATTAAATAAAATAAGAAACCTTGACCCTAACCCTAAGGATAAGCCTAACCAGCCTCTAACCCCCTTGGTTCAGTTCTAACTAGATTAGAACAAATTTGGTTAATTTCTAATCAAATGTCATTATCTAGTCAACACTAACATTTATTAACTTTTACTAAATCTTTTAACTTTTGACTCAATCTTTTACTAAGTTAATTTTGTCTCCGAATCTGACCTAAAGGGCGCAGCTGCACATGGCTTGCAGCAAAAAAAATTTATTATTTAATTTATAGGTAATTAATTATGTTAATTAGGTCAAAATAGGCATAATTTAGGTAAAAATTCACTAAAATTACTAAAAATTATAGAAAAATTCTGGAAAAATTTAGAATATCATCTAACACATAATTAAACATGGATTGGATCATAGATTAAAGAAATTTAATTTTTTTCTAATTATTTTTTTAATTAAAGCTTAAATTGTCTAATCTAGATTTTAGAAAAATTACTAATTATACACTAATTAAGCCTTAAACCATTTTTTGTCCTTTATTAAACCTTAATCATCATATAATATGAGTATTATATCATGTCTAAATCAGTATTTAATTGGAGTTTAGATTAATCAATTATTAGCGGCTTAATTAACTAATAAAATACCTAATTAAGTAAAAAAACTAATCAAATGATTAAGACTAACTAAAATCACCTTTTGTCTATAAAAGTACCTACACCATTAGACCCCAACACACTTTAGAAGCCTCAGCCACTGCCCCAAACACCCTCAAACAGCCTTAGCCCTTCCTTCCTCCTTCCTCCACCATTTTCTTCCAAAAACACCACCAAATCTTTAACCTTTCTAATCACCCTCAAGCACCATCACTCCACACCTTCAAAGCTCACATCCAAGCCTTCAAATAGGAGCTAAAACACAAGCCATATTGCTACCCCAGCCTTAGGGTTTTTGAGTTTCAACTTCACTAAAAAAGTAGGGTTTTTCTTTTCACTCTTTTAGGTTTCATGCATGCGTTTCATGCAATTCTTTGGGTTATTTGGGTGTTTTGAGTCTCAATTTCATCATACATATGCTTATTTTGAAGCTCTAATAGTTGGTGATTGATTGATTTATAATGAATTTTTGAGAGGATTCGTGTTTCTAATAATGTATACTTGTGTTTTCATGCATTAGAACTTGTTTTCTTGCATGCTTTTGAATTAAATCATCATGTGCACCACCATAGCTGACGGCCCTCTTAGGGTTCATAAGGAAAATATATTTTTTGATGAAAATTAATATATGTGTACATGTTCTTTTGATTGCTCATGAATTATATGCTTGAGTTTACATGAAGTTGCATACTTTAAACTCAAAATCTTTACCTTGGTACTATATGGTGCTCACGGCCAAAACAAAGTCGGTGGGTAATCTTGATGTTTCATGTGTTTTTAAGGTTGATAAAGGATGAAATGATGTCCTAATATACTGCACTTAAATTATAGAAGCTTAATTCTTATGTAGATGCATTTTTAACATGAAATTGGTGACTTTCATAAAATTAGTAGTTGCTGTCCTGTTTTTCTATGAGTTCCCAGCATGTTTTCTCACGTAGTAAGGTGTGTAAAATTGGTATTTTGATGCTATCTAACCTATAGTTTAACTATATATGCCTATATGTAAATTCTCCATGAATTTGGTGCATAAAAGCTTATGTTCTAATTGGTTTTCTGAGCTGCCTTGTTTTGGTAGCAGCTTATTTCACTTTAATCCATCTAATTTAAGCATTTAAATCATTGGTTTTATGACTTTGTTAATGAATTTCCAATAGAATAAGCTTTTGATTTAATAAGTGTAAGATACATGCTATTTTCTTACTTGATTCACTTGATGCCCATGAATACATGCAACTATAAATTCTACACCCTTTGGTCCGTGATATTCTTGCATGATTTTGAAATTATTTTCATGTTCTTAAATGCTGGTTTGATGCTTAAGAATCCATGTTATCATGTTAAGTGTTTGTATGACAAGTTTCATGTGATTTTGAGTTGGTTTTATAAATTAAAAGCTTGATTTCGTATTACTCTATTTTTTGGGCAGCAAGTATCCTAATCTTAATTCTCTTGTTTTAGTGTTTTATAGACCTCATTTGATGTCTTGAATTATGTATTTTCACATGATGAAGCTTTATGCACAAGTTTGAGAAGTTTTGAAATAAAATACTTTAGTTTTGGCCATGTTCATGTTTCAGCCATGAGCTCCTTTTCAACTTGAAAGTTGTTTTAATTAATTTGCTATATTGAAGTGTTTTCAAATTTTTGAGCATGTTGGAATTAATATAGTTTATGTAATAGTTTCCTTTGGAACTATTAAGACTTAATAAGACACTAAAAGACTCTTAAAACTTAATAAAAAGAACTATTATCTATGCTTGGAGTTTATAACCTTATGAACTTGTACCTATGCATATGGACTTTGTATGTACTTCTTATGTGACTTTGAGACTTATATGAGACCTATTGAGACTTTTTATGGTCATACATACATTGGAGAACCTATGCTTGGACATTGGAATATGAACTTTGGACTATGGACCTTGAACTATGACTATGGACTTTGGATTTAATCACACTTTGAATCACATTAAAGAAACTTAAACATAAAGATTTAAGTTAAAGGTCCCATTAGAAATGTCATATAAACTTGCTAGCTTCATACTTAAAGTGATTTTCTAAAGTTTGTTTTCAAGGAGAACTGTTTCTTGAATTTACTCTTAGAAAATGGTTTTTGAGCTTTTATATGATTCATATTAGCATCCTTAGAATCAACATGAAAATATATTTGCTCTTGTAGTATAAATTCTAAATTTGAATATGATAATTTAGTTGAATTATATGCTACTATGTTTATTCTTGAAGTATGAAATTTAGTGCATGACATTCCTTGATCAATGCCATAGTGTGATATATACGTCTTGGTACATAGACTTATCTACCATGAATTGAATATGCTATGAATTTGATAAAGCACATACATGAATATGGTTATGTAAAGTATACTCAATAATATGATTACAACATGATATGAAATTTATGTGCATTCTATGATATGAATGAAATAATTTGTATTATGTGCACTTTATGATATAAATGACCTTACTTATGTTATGCACACAACATGAATGAAATTACATATGTGCACTTTGTGAATGACTATTATATATGAATTAATGAATAAGTGAGCGTGTGGATCCCATTGTGTAGTGGTCAAGCCATGCATTACACTAAGTGACACCTTAGACCCCGCTATGTTAGTGGATCAAGACTTGGTGATCACTAAGTTTGGCAGTGGATTAAAAAGACACCTTGGGCCCCACCAAGATAATGGATAAGGACTTGCATTCGTTATGTGACTGTCTTGGGCTTGCCAAAGTATAAGAACTTGGCATTCACTGATCTGACTAGAGGATGCCCTAGCAAATAGAGCTTTCACAGATCCGGAAAATTGATGTAGACCCTACAGACTTCAACCATCAGAAAAGGAAAATGGATGCAGTAAAAAGGACTCACAATAAACTTGCTATTGTTTTTGTTTTACTGATTGATTACATTATTGGTTTACTGCTTTTATTATTATGATGCACTTTCATCTTGCTTGACATTAATAAATGGCCGGGAATAATAATTTATCTTATTATCTATTTGTTACTGGTGAATTGAATGATTGTATATTATGCATATTGTTGCACTTTCGTCTTTATTCATAGTGTTTTTGGAATGAAGCGAGACTCCCCTGGAAACACCACCTTACTGGAAGAATTTTCTCATTTTTCTTCGATATTTCTAGATGACGCGAATTATTCTCTATATTGAGATGGACGTGGCTTTTTAGCCGGATGTGGCGAATAATAGGATTTTAATATGTATTTTAGATCGAATGCTTGTTATTACTATTATTCATGATTAGACTCTGGTATGATTTGACGTAGCATAGGACGCCCTTTTTTGGCATCTTCACTTGACGTGTTTTATGTTAGTGTTTTGTTGGGCTGTACATGGGTCGAGTGGGGATGATGAGTAGTATAAGCGGCTCACCCTTTTTTTTTATATTTTGGGCTATATATTATGAATTGTTATATATACTCTATGATGCAATAGTAATAATGTATGTTTTCAGTAGATGATGGTTGCCTTTTTGTGGATTTACCAACTAGTATGTGGTGGTATTACCTCCATTGCGTAAAATAATTAACTAATGACTAAAATTAGAAATAGCAATCGGCAAAAAAAATTTACTCGCATAAAAATTAAAGGAAGTAGATAGTAATATTCTATTGGTTAATTATTATCAAAATTAGGTAAAGTAAAATTAAGCGATACGATAATAGGTAGTAGTAGGGTGTTACACCTAGCGCCTCAACCTTGACCTCTAACCACGCACCCACCACCAACTCATCGCTCACTTCCTATCCCATATCCAAGACCTTCAATTGTAAACCACCGCCTAGTCGTGCTGCCATTGCTCTACACCGTTCCCAGCCGCGAGTCTTAGGCCCTTCACCATCGTGAAACCTTGAGCCACCGTCATGGCCTCACGCTTGGCTTCAAGCCCATGAGCCACCATTGCATCGTACCCACCATATGCCCACCAATTCGTCTTAGACGCCGCCACTTTTCTAGACCACCTCCTTCTTGTCGCCCAGCAATTCATTTATATTCAAAATTTCTCAGATTTTATTTTACTTTTTAAAATTTTATTTTAAAAAATTGCAACAACAACAACACAATTAAACAGTGTTCCTTAATTTCTTTCTAAATCTTGCTGGTCGTCCTTCAGAGTTGTAAATTATGGTGAATGGGGTGAGGGAAATAGTTGGCGAAATGAGGGGTGGAGATGACCCTGGCAGTGTTGAGTAGCGTAGACTCAAGACGGATGGAGTAAGGGAAGAAAATGAGGGCGGAGGTGATCTAAGGTGCACCATAGGTGAATGGCTACATTGATACACCATCAATTTTCTTCCAATAATTTGAAGTGGCATTAGATTAGCATTGGTGCAAATTTTTCTTGATTTGCACAGGAGAATGACCCTAATAATAATAATAACAATGGTGAACAAGTGCTTGCATTTTAGTATTTTTAAAAAAAATCAGTTTCGAATATTAAATTATTATATAAGTGTCGTTAGCACTAAACAGTCATACGTGGACTTAATGCCACGATTTTGACTTGATGGCATGATGTTTTCATTTCGTTTTATAATATCTATTTATTTAGAGTTTTTAATATTTTAAAGGTTTAAATATATTTTTTATCCCTATAAATTAGTGAATTTTAGTTTTAATTTCTAAGAAATTATTTTTTGTCTTGATCCAACCATTTTTAAAAAAAATTATTTTAGTTACAAATTTTTTTTAATTTTTTTGTTTTGATTCAAATATTTTAAAAAATTTTGGTTCTAATCCCTACTTAAATATGGGAAAGATTTCATGACTATCCATCATTTATATTATCACTTAATAAAAGCTGACTAACGGTAGGAATTAAAACCAAGACTTTTCAAAATGTTTGGACCAAATAAGGACAAAAATTAAAATTTACTAATTTTATAGGGATTAATAATATATTTAAGCTTATTTTAAATCATTTTATTAATTTTAAATATTAAGAAATTATTAATAATTATTTTTTAACTAAGGATTTTTGCTGATTCAGTCCTCCACAATCCATCTGATGACAATCTCCAAGCCGATCGTTCTCAGCTTCAGGATTTGGTGGCTTAACCCCTGCAATTTTGCTTCCTAAGTCATCAGAAGCAAAAGCATCCCACATCCACACCCAATTGTCAGCATAAGAAGCAACCGGCAGTCAATGAGAGGACTAGTATTAAGAATCCAACTATCATTCCAAATTTTGGCAACTAGCTAGTTTTGAGTTTTAGTTTTGCCATTGTGCATTATTTTTTGTACGTAGTAATATGTGGTGGCCCTAGGAGGTACAAAGTAGCTCAATTCGGAAGCATAAGAATAGAAGATACAAGAAATTAACTTAGTTTGGCTAATAACCTATGTTTATGAATAAAAATGATAACCAAATATTTTATTAAAAAAATATAATAGAGATATAAAAGTAGTTATACTTTAATCAAATTTAACTCCCAAATATACTAAATATTTTCTTATTCATATATACACTCAACACTCAAGGAAATTAGGAAGCAAGTAACTCTCAACTAAATGCTTATAAATGAAGTTGAGATGTAGGTTGATTCTGGAATCAAATCATTGACCTATAGAGCTCCTACACTTGAGCGTCCAATTTGAATGCTACATAGTCAAACCAAAGCATTTAGTAATGCTTCAACTAATCCATCAACTTTGAAAATTCTGTCTTAAGAGCAAAGTTTAACTTGGAAATAAACTCCATTTATTAGGTTTGAAAATTCATATTAACATATCATATGCCTAAATTATAATATACTTTTAAGATATTATTTTTGATATACTGATAATGGAAAAAATATTTATATTATTATTCAATTATATATTTTGTTATAAAACTTTTTTAGATTGACGGTATATCAAAATTAAATTCTACTTTTAAAATGTGTCCATCGCGCTAGCATAACAAAATGCAAAAGATGGTAGTACTTCGTATTGAAGTATGAGGAATGTAGTCCTCTTTAAACAAATCTTCGATTTATTCTTCCCAACGAAATTGAGAAAGGCACATTGTTTGGTTACCCGAAACTCCAAAGCCAAATCATATATTGAGAACAACTTATTGGATTAGTAGGTCTTGATAATATTGCGAGATCCAACTTGCTATGATGTTTATCTCTTGTTTCCTTATGTCTATGAGCCACTCTGGATCTTCCTTAGTTGAGAACCTTAAGTCTACATGATGAGCTCCTGGTCGCAAAACAAACACTCGATCGAATAAATTGATGAAAACAATAAAGCAAAAATAATTGATTTATCTCTTAATTTATTTTCTATTTTTAAATTTATCCTTTAAATAATAAATATTCTAAATTTGTTCTCTAGCTAATAAATATTTTAAATTCGTCCTCTAACTTTTAAAAGATAAACATATTTATTCTTTTCGCAACCTCTTCACAAATATTGTTTACTTTATTAGAGGGCAAATTTAAAAATATAATTTATAATATAAGATGTCATGTATATATTATTTTTTCTAATTTAGATATTAAATAAAAAAAATTTATCAATAGAAGTAATGTTGTTTATGAAAAGGATAAATATATTCAATTTTTAAAAAGTAGAAGACAAATTTAAAATATTTATAACTTAAAGGGCAAATTTAAAAATAAAAAATAAGTTAGAGTACCAATCCAATATTTTTACCAAACAATAAAGTGGAAAAAGGAAAGCAAGAAAAAAATTCAAACTAACCTTCTTTTGCTACTGTAGCAATTATAGTTCTTGATATATTCTTCAACACCCTGTAATCACACCCTTGGTAAGCTGGTTGTCACATTGGGACCTTAATAATAGCTTTTAGCATTCAGTGAAATTATAAGAAAAGCCAGGATATATATAAAGAAGAGATGTAATACCCTCCACCGCTCCAAGGGTCTCTTAAACCATTAAAGAAAATGATGTTGCTCCCAGACCTTTTCAGAACACTCTCAATATCCTGCACAAAAGAATTGATCACCACCATTAAACCGGCTTAGAACACGGAATTGCAAAATTATAGGAACATTAATTTACTACGCACCTGGCCACCAAACTCAGTGGTAATCCAATGGGGTCTTGGCTCTATATGATGGGTACTTTTGCAGGCAGAGATTCTTTCTTCCAACTTCCACTTGTGAGCCGGAAATATGCTCTCCTCATTGTTCCCACCTTGGGGTAGTATCATCTCCGTACAGGCCTGCATGCGTGCACAAAACTCCATACTTGCAAAAATTCTAATGAACTGCGATAAAAGCAATGGAGAAAAGTACAGTACTTAAATAAGAATATTTGGTACCTGCCAACCCCATCCCCCGAGATATTGATTACTAGAAGAACCACCACCCCCACCCAAATCAAAACATTTGATAGTTCCACTGTGGTTGTAGAATATATTTGCTGCTGCATGCAACTTGGTAAAAGTTTCGTTTCCCGTGGATAAGTCATCAATCGCCTCGCACATCTGGACTACCATAATTCAAGGTCAATGTAAACTCTTAAGTGGAAATGATTCATCATGCTGCTTGGTAGATCAACGCTAATAAAATCATATAACAACTCGTAAACGGATTTAAATCTTCTGAAGTGTTAGGCATATCAATAATTTCTTATACATATATTTGTATTATCATCACATTGATTTATTTGAATTTCTTTTCATCATTACCATTTAATCTTACAAATTGCAATTGATTACTCCGTTACAAGTTTCCAAATTTTCAAAATAACGCGTATCTTTGAATTATTTTATGTTTAAAACAATTTACAATAAAATGTTCTTTGGGAGAACTTTTTTTAAAAAAAAATAAAGACATTTTTCTCTCAAAACAAACTCATCTAGTTAAACATGTTTAAGTCTATCTGTTGTTAAATATAAGCTAAATAAATATCATTATTTTATTCCCTTCATTCACGACGCGAATTAAATTAGTTTAAGAGTCTCTCTATCTCAAAATAAAAAATCAGTTCAACAAATAACACCTTTCTCACTGGATAAGCTGGCAAGGGAGTAATGAAATTGGAAGGTGTTGGATAATCTGTCATGGCCACATAAACCAAAGCCGATTGAAGCCAACCAATCACAACATCCGCGCTAATATAATTCCTGCAAGACAAGAATAAATAATCTACCAACCGGTATGGAATTTAATCCGAATCAATAAATTAAAATTATAACTAGGATATTTGTTGTTTTGCATGAGTCATGCTCTCACTTGCATATTCCGAAAGATTTCCGCAGTAGTTCTAGCCCTCCGTGTTCTTGGGCTGTGTCTTCTATTTGTTTCCAAGACCCTTTAAGCACTTTGTAACAATTCTCACTCTCGCTCTAAAGATCATATCATGTGAAAAAAAACCCAAATAATTACTTATGCATTAGAGAGAGAGAGAGAGAGAGAGAGAGAGAGAAGTTATAAATTTGATTTTTTTATTTATTTATCTGAATAATTATATCACTCTATGTAAATATATAATAAATATACTCAGCGAAAGACCTTGAAGTCTTGAGTGATGATGTTGGTGAAGGAATATGGTGAAACCAAACCCGGGAATTGGAGGATTGGAGCGGAGGATGCTAAGGCTCCAATGGCAGCGTGAGGATACTTCATCCTGAACCAGGCAGCCAGCACTGCAAAGCCCATTTAGACTAATCTTAATACAGGAAAAATTAGAAGAGTTAACTCGTGATATGAAGCAGCTAGAAAAGATTTAATCACGAGGGATAGGCTTAAAATATAGACTATAGTATTATACTTCCTCCATAGGATCCACCAAACACCACAACAGGGGAGTCAGTTGCTGACAAATTCTTCTTCAGATCAATGATGAGAGCGGCATAATCAGCCAATGCCTGTGTGGAGCTCAGGTATCCAAGTGTGCTACTATTGGCGTTTGCAACCTCCTCCTTTCCCCCAAATGGATACGATTGTCCATAGTATCTATGCTGGGGTTCAATGTGTCAAAAAGAATGGTAAATATCCAATATCAAACGTTAACAACTTATTGTCATTACAAAATGTCAACGACAATCGAGTCCTTTTCACTAGGTGAGGTTACGTATAGGCAGGGTGTCCTATCATAACTTTTTGTTATTACCGGAGAATGTAAAAAATTCTGATCAAGTATATTGTTCCCTTCATCAAATTTAAGAAATATGGGAAAATGAAAGGCGGCTTACCTCAATAAAAACCAAAAGAGCTTTGAAATAGGGTGCTGTTTCGAACATAAAGCCTGTGTTCTGTGCGAACCATTCTATGTCCCCTTCATTACCCGTGTAGACAAAGATAGGAGCATTCTTCTTGGCACCACCCCAATAGGTATCATTGATGAGATATCTTTGTTGAAAAGTTTGATAGCTCTGGGGATTATAATTGAAGTGATCGAGTATTTGGGTGAAGAACTTTGTTCTGTAAAGCCCACTTTGGGCAGAACCAGAAACTAGCGCTGGACGAACCCTTGAAGAAGGAAATCTTGGATAGATATGGGAAGAAGTGCATGTGAAATACAGCAGAGAAAATATAGAAAACCATATAATTTTGAACTTGAGGCCCGTAGCCATTTTTTGTGTTATATATTTAGTGTATATCGAATGAACTCAATATGTAGTGTACGCATTTTACACAATTACACGTCAATGGGTTATCTGTATATCTCAAATTTGACAAACAAATCAGTAAGTATCTGAAAACGATGGCGATTACAAGAACAGGAAAAAATGACAACTACATAGGGTAAGGAAGTGCAAAGCTGAGCCGGCCAGCTTCAATTTGTTTGTAGGTAATAATTAATTGCAATTCTCTATCACAAATTTTAAATCTTGAATATTTTTTGCCTATAGTTTAAGCAAATAAAGGTTGTGATAATACAATCC
The DNA here is from genome assembly GCA_031439595.1 of Pterocarpus santalinus. NCBI lineage: Eukaryota > Viridiplantae > Streptophyta > Magnoliopsida > Fabales > Fabaceae > Pterocarpus > Pterocarpus santalinus. Next base: position 71,800,197 of record CM062532.1, read on the forward strand.
ATGTCCATATGCTATAGTTTTAAACGTTGTGATCATAAGCGAATTTAAAATTTAATTAGTTATGTTCGGTCAATTGTTGATTTTTACATCTAAGTCATTTATGTAAAACAGCACTCCAGTCCATGATAATTCAAACAAAGTAAGTCCCACATGGATCATAAAGTAAAAGATCCTTTCAAAAGGTAAAGTCCAAAACAGAAGAAGAAGAAGAAGAAGAAGAGGGAAATGTCTTTTTTTATTTTTTTAAAAAAAAAAACTCAATTTTTTTTTAATGAATTAAAGAATTATTTTAAGTTCTTTCTGTAATTTTTTTCGTAAGAAAATATTATTTTATATTTAGATATAATGTTTTCAAAGTGCTTATATACTTTAATTGAAGAATTTTTAAATTTGATCCGATGAAGAATACAAAAGTGTTTTTTATAGGTAAAAGGAAACCTATACGATAAACTTAAATAGGATTTATAAAGATTAAAAGAGCAGGATATGAGATGTAATTTTTATTGAAAAATAAATTAAAAATTACTTGTACTTTTGATTAATTAATACATTACAGAATAGTAGCTTCTAAAATAAGTAATAAATGGAATTTTTTTAAGAATACTCTCTTATTTTTTTAAAAAATTTATCCAATAAAACATTACCAAATAGTTTTTTTTATATAAGTATTTATCTTAAGAAAAATGTGTGTCGCTTGTTTTGTATTTATTACAAGCTTTTTAATTTCTTGGACGACAAGCCGCAATAACATCCGATTGAGCATATATTGGGCTTCCTAAGCTATTGCCCGGACAATTGGGTATTTGAGTCCATATGAATCGCAATGAAAGTCAAACTCTGATGAGAAGACAGAGTCCAAAAAAGGGAGGGAAAAAAACGGAATTGGGCTTTTCATATCAATGAAATTAGCATTCCTGACCAATTTTTTTTTTTAAGGAAAAATACCAACATGAGGTTGATAAAAGTAGTAGGCGTCTTGATCCTTTACTTAGAGGTTTTAAGTTTAAAATTTGAAAATGAAAAAAATTAGTCAAATTATCCTCTACTTGAAAGACTCTTATCCTCTTTCAGGGATCTTTGTTAGGGCAAGTCAAATTAGTCGAATTTCTATTAATAAAATATGGATACTTGTAGTTATATTGAGAAAAAAAAATAGAGAAAATAAGGAAGCAATAAGGCCAAAAAATAGAAAAAGTAAGCAAATAAGCAATGTATTCAAAAATTAAATCAATAAATGAATAAAAGCATATGGAAATAGCAATTAGCAAAGAGGAATAACAAGCAGAGAGAGAATGCAAGAGGGAGGGAGGGGAAATCAAACACAAAGCATGTGACATGAAGTATGAAGTATGAGCTGCTATCTGCTTTAAATCAAATCTGCTTTTTCTTCATGAATTTCTCCTTGTCTAAAGTTTGAATTATGAATATGGATTGAATCATTGTGAATAAAGCGAAAGAGTACCGAAAAGTTGTTGACACATGAGTCCAAATTATGCCGACTTCTTTCATGATAGCATAGTGAAGTAAGTATTAATTACTCAGAAGGGGGAAAAAAAAGACAGTATTCCTTTTTTTCCTAAGAAAAAATGGGTAAATGATATATCAAATAATAAGCGTATGAGAAAAAAAAATCACGTTAGAAAAACATTTATAAGACCATTGAGAAAATTAACAACTTAATGTATAAAAGCAATTAATAAAAAATTATAATTAGGAGAGTTCATTACTTTCCCAACACATAAAAGAAGAGTTTAATTGGTATGCACTAATAGTGTAAAACAATTTTACACTATCGACCAACAGAAATAGGAAAAAATGAAAAATTATGGCGGATCCCTTATTATAATGGATGATTATTTGTATAAATTGATACTTTTCACTATTTTTATTGACTGATAATTTTACACTGTAAGTATATTTCAATTAAATTCATAAAAGAAAAGGAATTGATAAATATTTTTAAGTACAAAGATTGCTGCACTTAATTGGGTTATAGAGAAATCTATTCCCTCGGTAATGCATGCCCAACATACCAAGGACAGTGGTCCTTCTAAATTTTTTTCCCCCCTTTTCTAATTTCTTGAAAAGGGCAAATACAACCTCAACACAAGTAGCCAAGGTTACTATGAAGGGTCAAAGTCAAAGTTGTGGGAATTTTGGAATTGAGAGCCGAGGGGTGCCAACTGCCAAAAGCGGCATACATGTTGTCGCCATAATACCACTCCACCCAATCGTCGCTGAAACGCCTTTCTCTACACTACTCTCTCTCTCCGCCAATCACCCCTCATAGGATTCCGACGCTGTCTCATCCCACCACTCAGATACAGACACGTGTCCACAATCGGTAGGTCTCGCCGCGTAGGATCGCTTCCACCCTGTGCTGTTTCTTTCCCTTTTGCTACGCCTTCATCAAATCTAGCGCACTAGGCAGTAAGCACAGAGAGAGAGGCAGTGTGGCGGAGGAAGAAGCCAACAAAACGACACTGCGTTTCGTATGATCTCAAACGGTTCGTGATGCCGAGGCAGAACCGAAGCGTGGACATGATGATGATACCTGGGAAGATCAGAAAACGAGGTTGCTCCTCGTCGGCGTCGTCGTCGTCCTCGGTGCTCCACAACTATAGGTTCAAGAGGGCCATCCTCGTTGGGAAGAGGGGCGGATCCAGCACGCCAGTGCCCACGTGGAAGCTCCTGGGCTCCAGATCTCCGGCGACGGCGGCGCTGCGTGCCCTCGACTCCCCCATGTACGCGGCGTCCCAGGCCGCAGGCGGCGGCGGCGGCGGGAAGGCGAAGCAAGCTCCGGTGTCGGCGAGGAAGCTGGCGGCGACGCTGTGGGAGATGAACGAGATCCCTTCGGCCAGCGTGAAGGAAATGCAGGGCGATTCGAGGCTGAAGAAGGAGCTCAGAGCAAAAGAGAAGTTGGCAAGGTCCATGCGTTCTGGTTCTTTGCCTCCCCATTTGTCCGATCCATCGCATAGTCCCGTTTCCGAGGTTAATATTTTCTTTACATTTAAATTAAATTAATTTCTTTTCGTCAGACTGAAATTATATTTCTTTGTGGAATGTGGAATGTTCAGACTATGTAATTTGAACTTATAATAATTAATAGCATTAAGGGTGATATTTAATCACTGTATATTTCTTACAAAATATTGTATTATTTTATTTTGGTAGAGAATGGATCGATCCGGAACTGGTAGTCGCCATAGAAGAACTCCATCTGTTTCTCACAGGCCGAGGCTCTCAGAGCACCATGTTGGCCCTTTAGATTCTCTTAGTAATGCCAGTCTCATGGAGGTATCTTATATGATGGTTTATGATCTAGTTCTGCCGTCATAGTGCATTCTTCTTTTCTTTCGTTTCTCCATGTCTATGCTCCCTAGTGGCATTGCAATATTGCATACTTCGCATTCCCGCACGCCTTGTGCTTGTATGAGCACTTTGGATTTCGATCCTCACCTATGAAATAACTGTACAATTTGATACATCCACTAATATTTCCATGGGGTTGCTGAAAGGTTAATACAATTGCATCATGATATGCAAAGCTAAGACAACTTATGCGGACAGTTTCTGTATATGTACCAGACTGGCCTAATTAAATATCTAAATTAAGTTATACTTTGTTCTTTTTTACTTTGGATAGAGGTTTAATTATTTATTTATTTCTTTTTTACATGTTGAAATTTTTCCCTCTGGGCTCTGGCATACAACGCCCTGTTATGCATAGCACCAGTTTTTGAAAACTCAGTAGCTTATATTTTTCCATTATTTTTTGGACAAATTAGGAGCATATTATGATTTTACAGGTTAAAAGCTTACATTCGATATTCTGTGTGGGTGCCAAGGATTTGTATGCAGATGGTCCCTTGTATATGACCTTGCCATTAATTGTATTTTGATCACATCTGCATGCCAATGGATTCTTTACTCTATTCATATCAGAATGGCCAAACTACATGTCAAAGTTAATTTATACATTTTTTTGGGGTTACTTTGGATGAAGGCTGTTCTTTGTTGTTTTAATACTATTTGAAATGTACCCTTGGCATAAAACACCCTGTCATGCACATGCATATTTGAACAGACAATTGCATGCATTATGCCCCATGATATTTGACTTGGCTTTTTGAGAATTTTAAATTCTGTAGAACAATATGTGATGTTCGCCCTTCCTTATAGTTGCATCTTGGTTTTCTTGCAGGTTGAAACCAGATCTCGAGCACAGACTTCTGCTTCATCTACCGTTGGAGTTAAAACACGTCTGAAAGATGTTAGCAATGCCTTAACAACATCCAAAGAGCTACTTAAAATTATTAACCGCATGTGGGGTCATGAAGATCGTCCTTCTTCCAGTATGTCCCTTATCTCAGCTTTACATACTGAGCTGGAGAGGGCTCGGCTGCAGGTCAATCAGCTTATCCAGGAGCAGCGCTCAGATCAGAATGAGATAAGTTATTTGATGAAGTGTTTTGCTGAAGAAAAGGCTGCTTGGAAAAGCAAGGAGCAAGAAATTGTTGAGGCTGCGATTGAATCTGTTGCAGGGGAGCTCGACGTAGAGAGGAAGCTCAGGAGACGGTTTGAAAGCTTGAACAAGAAGCTTGGGAGAGAACTGGCTGAGACCAAGGCTTCACTTCTTAAGGTGGTGAAGGAACTTGAAAGTGAGAAGAGAGCAAGAGAAATTATTGAACAAGTATGTGATGAGTTGGCAAGAGATGTTGGTGAAGATAAACCTGAGATAGAGAAACAAAAGAAATTGTCTTCAAAAGTTTATGAAGAGGTAGAGAAAGAAAAGGAAATGATGCAATTAACTGATATGTTACGTGAGGAGAGAGCACAAAAGAAGCTCTCCGAGGCAAAGTATCAGCTTGAGGAGAAGAATGCAGCCGTTGATAAGCTCAGAAGTCAACTTGAAGCTTTCCTGGGAAGCAAACAAGTTAGAGAAAAATCACGCAGTTCCACTCACTTTAATGATGAAGAAATTGCTGCATATCTGGGCAGAAGCCGATTTAGTTCCCATCATAGTGAAGATAAAGAGGATGATGCTGGAGAGGTTGACAATGAAGTAGAATGTGAAGAGGAATCTGCTGAAAGTGATCTACATTCTATAGAGTTAAATATGGACAACAACAACAAAAGCTATAAGTGGACCTACCCTTCTGAAAGCAGATTTGATCCCAGAAGATATCCAATTGAGGAAGAAGTTAAAGGGAGAAGGTCTGCCTCTGGCAGAGCTTCAAGGAGAAGTACATCTCTGCAAAGGAGTATATCAGATGGAATAGAATGGGGTAACCAATCCGAGAAGCTTCAAAATTCAGGAGATGGAATAGATTGGGAAAGGTTTTATGAACTGGAGAAGCAAGCTCAAGGAAAAGGTTATGCCGACGAAATGCAAGGCTATAAATCAGTAAAAGGTCTGAGGGATCAGATCTTGGCTGGTTCCAGGCCTGGATCTTCCAGAGGTTATGGCAGTCCAACTAGACAATTTTCCCAGCCTTGGCCATCACGAGATCTCACAAACACCTTCCATGAGAGACCTCCTATAGTGCAGGGCAATGGTCTAAAATCAAGGTTAGGGGAAACCAGGGGTGAGGGCCAGAATGTAAGGAAGTCCAAAAGATGATAAATGCACATATCTTGACACAATCCTTGGCTTGCCAAGCCGGTAACCGATGCTGTTATGATGCCTCTTAGAAGTGCAGGACGGCTAATCATAGGCCCTGCTAGTCGCTAGGTAGAGGCCAAAAGAAGCTCTTTTCCTTTGAAGTTTTATTTTTGTTGATAGCCCCATGGCTGCTAATGTTGCAGCACTCGCTGCTGAGATTTTCATTTGACCATACTCAGATATGGTGGTGTTTGACTGTTTGTAGAGTTTAGAACATGTGTCATTAATATGACCATCAAGTCTTTTCTCATGTAATATATGCTGAAGGTAATTAAGAATATTTTGTTTTTTCTTCCTTCTCTATTTAAGGGGACCACTTTGCCTCCCACTAGATGCTTCAATGAGTGAGGATCCAAATGATTTGATTTTGACATGTTCCTTGAAATAAGGATGAAAAATGAGTCAAATTATTGAAGGAGAGAGAGGTTGGAACAAAGATTTGCAAATTAATTATTTATGCGAAAGTGGTTCTCTCTCATTCCTTGTCTTCTAAAATTTGAGAAATGTTATCCGTGCATAGGAATAAGGACAAAGCTAACTTGTGCTTTGATCTTTGATCCCAAACTTGACATGCACCGTCACAGCCTCCGCCTAATTCTATACCCAAGCGCAAGCGGAACCGTAACTGTTATTTGCCTTGATCTCGTAGGTGCAAACTCAATTTTCTAGCACTATTTTTAAGTTTTAAAAATTACTTATATGATTTTGAATTGGGATAATACTTAAGTAAAGTTCTCTTTAAAATAATAATTTTGGAATTTAAACCACTAATATTATAAATAAAAGTTCACATAAGGTCACAGAATTTTGCATAAAGTATAGGGAAATAATTTATCCTCCTAAATATCATCTTAATTACTAAATGAAAAAAAAATTGATTATCTTTTAATATTTCAGGACATTAATTATATCTACTTTTTACTTCATTTAATATTTAAAAAGATATTTAGAAAGTTATATCATTATTCATAACTTATATTGCAACCATTTTTCCAGCACTGTAATAAAATTAAAAGGAGAAATGTTATTAGTTCATAAAAAATATATGCAAATATTATGTAGGCATGGTGTTCCACAGATAATATTGCTCAACCGAAAAATTGTCACGTCTATCAATTTGATACACACTCAAAGATTGCAGTGAAAGATTAATGAAAAAGCCAGGAACAACCTTTATAATGAAAACTAATAAAAAAATTAAAAAAATTCAACTCTAAATTTTTTTTCTCTTTGTTTGAAAATTCAACACTAAATTCTTTACATTTATTTTCAATTTACAGAATCTTAAACTGATAATAAATTTATCCAGCATAGCGGTTAGTGAGAGCAAGATAATTAATTGTAAATTTTTACATGAAACACATCGGAAGGGTTCTGCGTGGAGAGATCCATTCACGTCTGCTATCAAAAACATAGCAGCATATAGGGCACTGTCCTGTCGCGACCAACATAGGCCACCGCCAAAGAAAGCCAGGGAGAATGGTGAAAGCATAGAGCGCAAATGCAGGCGTTTCCCTCCCTCCGACCCCATTATTCCCATGCGTTCTATCTGTCAAAGTTCTTCGTCTTCTCGTTCAACTGCGAGCATCTTCACCCTCCTCAAGGCCTGCAAGACCATTGAACACCTCCACCAAGTCCACGCCTCCATCATTCACAGAGGCCTCGAGCAAGACCACTTCCTCGTCTCCCACTTCATTTCCCTCGCCACCTCCATCGCCGCCGCACCTTCCTATTCCGCCACCGTCTTCAACCGCGTTCTCTGCCCTAGCACCTTCCTCTGGAACGCTCTCGTCAGAGCCAACTGCCAAAAGAACTGTTTTTTCGACACCCTCTCTGTTTTTCTTCGCATGAAGGCACATGGGTCTGTTCCCGATAGGTACACGTACCCTTCTGTGATTAAGGCCTGTTCCAGCGTGTGCAGGGCCTGGGAAGGAAAATCGCTTCATGGTTCGGCGCTGAGGTGTGGGGTTGAAGGGGATGTGTTTGTTGGAACCAGTTTGATCGATATGTATGGGAAATGTGGGGAGATTGGTGATGCGCGCAAGGTGTTTGATGAAATGTCTGAGAGGAATGTGGTTTCTTGGACGGCTATGGTGGTTGGGTATGTGACCGCTGGGGATGTGGTGGAGGCAAAGAAGGTGTTTGACGAAATGCCGCAGAGGAATGTGGCTTCATGGAACGCGATGATGCAGGGTTTCGTGAAGGTGGGGGATTTGGGCAGTGCTAGGGGTGTGTTCGACGCTATGCCAGAAAAGAATGTTGTTTCTTTCACAACCATGATTGATGGCTATGCGAAGGCTGGTGATATGGCTGCCTCGAGGTTCTTGTTTGAACAAGCTACTGAAAAGGATATTGTTGCCTGGTCTGCTTTGATATCAGGGTATGTACAGAATGGTCAGCCTAATCAGGCGTTAAAAGTCTTTCTTGAGATGGAAGCAATGAATGTGAAACCTGATGAGTTCATATTGGTTAGCTTGATTTCGGCTTCTTCTCATTTGGGTAGTTTAGAGTTGGCTCAATGGGTTGATTCTTATGTAAGCAAGAGCTCTACTGATCTGAAACGAGACCATGTAATTGCAGCACTTCTGGATATGAATGCTAAGTGCGGAAACATGGAGAGGGCGTTAAAATTGTTCGAAGAAATGCCTAGTCGCGATCTAGTCTCATATTGTTCGATGATACAAGGGTTGTCAATTCATGGGTGCGGGGAAGAGGCAGTGAAGCTCTTCAACAGGATGCTGATGGAAGGGCTAACTCCAGATGAGGTGGCCTTCACAGTCATCCTAACAGCTTGCAGTCATGCTGGGCTTGTTGATGAGGGTTGGAACTACTTCCAGTCCATGAAGGAAAAGTACTGCATTAGTCCTTCACCCGATCACTATGCGTGTATGGTTGATCTTCTAAGCCGATCAGGGCAATTACGGGATGCTTATGAGCTTATAAAAGTAATGAATGTGGAGCCTCATGCTGGTGCCTGGGGTGCACTTCTTGGGGCATGTAAACTATATGGTGATTCAGAGTTAGGAGACATTGTTGCTAATCAACTTTTTGAGATTGAGCCTCAAAATGCTGCTAACTATGTGCTATTGTCTAACATCTATGCAGCAGCAGAGCGATGGATAGATGTTTCCCTTGTGAGAAGTAAGATGAGGGAAAGGAGAGTGCGAAAGATACCTGGTTGCAGTCAAATTTAGTCCAGAGTTGAGTTCTCTTGTTATTTTGACGCTTCACAACTCCATATATGAAGCTCTCAATGGGGAAATTTGGTTGCAGAACATGAAAGGTGATGTAAATTTTTGTTTTGTTCAGTTGATCTGGAAGCTTAGCAGTTGCTCCATTGTTGTAAAATTGGAAATAGAGTTGACAGGATTAAAGTCTATTCCTGATTTCACACACAAACTGTCATGTATCAACCAAGCCTCGGGCATTATTTTTGAGATATAAGTGTTCATACAGCAACTTCATTGTTGCTCTGGCTTTTTCGGAACTGGACAGGCAAAAGCAAACAGGATGACGGTATACAATTCGGTCTGAGGCATGACCATATATTGCATGGCAGAAAAAGGAATTACTGTTAAGGATTGGAAATTGCAGTAATCTGCTAGGCAGAAAACTAGTTTATCATTGATTTGGTTAATATGTGGCCAAAAACTGTTACTGCTATTGGTTTTATTCAAAGAAAGATGTTGCTACCGTTTTATTAACTGATAAGATCAGACGAACAACGTTGCCTAAATTGTTTATGTTAAACTGCCAAAAAAAAAAGCACGTTTATGTTAAAGCTGGCACTCATGAATTGAGAAGTTTACTGTGCAGAAGTTGAAAATGTAAAATCAAGTCCCTGTTGCTCTTGTACTTAAATAACTTGGTTGAACCAAATTTAAGTCAATTTTTTTATATACTTTCTGAACTCTAATTTTTTATATTTCAAGTTTGAAATAATGACACATTTTAAATAGTGAACAATCAAATGTAGCCCGTAATTTTAGTTACATAAAATAAGTGAATTTAAAATAAACCGATAAAGGGATAAGTTCAGTTTATGTAGAATCACATTATTACTATTTTATGTACATTTACATTAAGCTCATTGATGCGACTCTAATAAATATACCGGGTCATTTAAATAATAAAGTAATGAAAGAGTTATTGTCTTACAAGGATAAATCAAATATTGAGTAATTAAAGGGAATAATTATTTGGATAAAATAAATTAAGGAATAAAACTAAATGTTAAATAAAAATGAATGAATAAGAAAAATAAGGAATTAAAATGGAAGCTAAGAATATGAGAAAAATGCAATAAGATAGATATTAGGACTAATTAACTTCACCAATTATAAATGTATTTACTATAGATTTCAATTAAATAGTTTTTATCTTAATTGGTTAATAGTCGGACTCCCTTAATTTATTTCTATCCTTTCTCGAAATCATAGAATACTTTAGTTCCTAAATTGATTGCTTAATTTCTCAGAATAAACTAATCTAGATAAAAATTGACGTTTTATAGGTCCTTAGGTTGGCCACCTGAATTACATTTATCTATCTCTAGTTTTCACTTAATTCACGGTATTTATGTTTGAGTTTAACTAGAATTACCAGAAAATTGTCAACCTAATTTTTTGCTTGTATAAAAAATGCAGAGGCCAAAACAATTTGAAAAAACCAAACACGAGAAAAATAAAATTATAAATACAGTGGTGATAAAATTTTGATTAGTATGAGGAATGGAAATTCCAAGTTTTTGCTGCGAGTAACCATGCAAACATAAGGACCATATAATCATGTAACGTTTGAACTGATTCGAATTTGTAATCACAAAGTAGGATTGTTTTGATCTTTACGCATAAATATCATCACACCTCCTAATCAACAGTTATGTGAATGCTTTCTTTTATTATACATTTATAAATACGAGAAGACGAAAACTCGAGATATCAATTTACTGGCATTCAGGCAGCGGAGGAAGTTGACTATCAAAGTAAGACATAGCAACAGCAGCATGGAAAGCTGCTCCAATAGGAAGAACCTCCTCATCAATTACAAAATAAGGTGAATGTGTCTCTACTCCTGACTTGAGCGTCTCATTATATATCCCAAGTACGAAAAAAGAAGCCGCCATTTTTTGGGTGTAAAAGCTGAAGTCTTCTGCTGCCATAATCAATGGAGAAAACTTGACATTGTGCTTCCCAAGCAGAGCTTCTCCCACCCTCTTTGCGTGTTCATACAGGGCTTTATCATTGATGGTTGGAGGATAGGGCATCATTCTATCCTCCATGAAGTCTACTGTGGCAGTGCATCCATGCACCGCTGCTTGCATCTCTATGGCCTCTTTGATTCTCTTCTGAATGTAGGATTGCTCTTCTGAAGTGAAGCTCCGAAACGTTCCTCCAAATCGAATAACCACCTCTGGGATTACGTTTCCTGCCTGGTTACTCTCAACAAACCCTACTGTTAAGACCTGGTGTACAAAAGAGCTATAAATTATATCAAGCAACAAATAGAATAAAGGACCTTATTATTTCTACATCGAGATTGTTAAACCTTATCTGTACACTTTTCTAGTTTGAGAAAATAAAATGTGTGTGTATATTTGTTTTATTATTTAAAAATTAAACAATGTAAAAATAATGCAATAAGAAGAATTATGTGACATGTTTATTGACTTTTAGTAAATAAGTATCACTTCATTGTATCTAACAATTACTTGTATTTTCTGGCAAAGAATTTGACCATTTGTTCTGACTAGCTAACATTGATGAATGTATAAATAGAACTATATAGTGTGTAGAATAATGTCATGCAGTTTTACTGTGCAAAAACGTTGAAGCACCAAGCAAAGAAAATATTCTGGAAGTACGTAGAATGAAACGATTATATGCAGCTCGAGATCAGTTTACCTTGGGTCGTGAAGGGTCTGTTTCTCGTTGAATAATTTGTTGCAACACAATTATAGCCATAGATGCTGCTAAAACTGGATCACTATGAAGATGGGGAAACGCGGCGTGTCCAGCTTTCCCTCGCATTGTGACTGCAAACCTCCCGGAACTAGCCAGCATAGGACCAGGGCGAGAACGAATGGTGCCAGTTGGAATATCTGGCGAAACATGGAGTCCCAGAATACCTTGGACCTTTTCGAGGGCACCTTCTTTTAGTACATGGTATGCCCCCGCTTTTCCTTCTTCAGCTGGTTGGAACACAAGTTTAACAGTGCCCTTTAAATAGTGAAAACCAAATTCAGGAAGAGGGATTAGAATCTCAGATCGAGAGTACACACACACACACACACACACACTGTACCGTGTATTATATTATATATGAAATGTAGCTCTACCTTTAATTGGTGGCGTCGGTCATGAAGCAATTTAGCAGCTCCAAGCAGCATTGTTGCGTGAGCATCATGGCCACAAGCATGCATTTTGCCTTCGCTTTTGCTCTTGTGCCCCCACTCTACCAATTCCTTCAATTCGAGTCATGATATTTGGACAACAATGGAGATATCAAATAGGACACCTATTGTTCAACCGGGTTCATAATGCAATGGCATATATGGAACCTATTTAATATTTTATGTTTACCAAACATTTGCAAAAAGAATATTTATCGTTTACAGAAACTAATGTCTTTATCGTATGGATAAAAGAATAATTATTCGTACTTGTAAACTTGACATAAACTTAACATGATGTTAATTAATAAATGCTTGAACAGATGTAAATTTTTGTGCGCTCTCAAAGCTTCTAATTCACTATGTAATTTTTCTTGAAAAACAAATCCATCACATATATGTTTTAGAAAAATCAAAGGCTCAAACATGTGGACACTCAACTCAACTAATCTTGTTTTAACAGCAAAATTCATTGTTTTATGCTATTAGCTTTTTGTTGAATTAAGTCAAGAGCATTTAAATTAGCTTTTTGTTGAATTTAACTCAAGAGCATTTAATTCATGTTTAAAAAATAAAATAAATATGTATTTTTCAGTAACCTTATTCATTTTTTTTACGCTAAAATAAGATAAAAACAATCTTAAAAAAATATGAATGTTAAAAATATTTTAAAAAACATTTATTTTCCTAAACATATTAAATTTTCCTACTTTTTGGCCAGAAGTGAGGCCAATTAGACAAAATTCAAGTTCAACTCAATGATAGTTTTGCTCAACTCAGAGGCGGGTTCGATAAAAAGTGAAATTAATTTTCAAGTTCAGCATAACTTACAAGAAGTTGACGAATAGTTTAAGTTTATTGAATTCGGTTGAGTTAAGTATAAATTAATTTATTTAGATCTAATAATAATAATAATTTATGATTATATATATATATATATATATATATATATATATATATATATATATATGTTTTAAATCTTTAATTTAAATTTGACTTATGAGCTCAATTTATTGAAGGCTAGATCAAATGCTTCTTGATATATAATTTGCAGAAGATAACCTTCCTATAGCATCCCAATTCTCAAATCTAGCATTAAGAAATCTTTTCTTATTTGGACTTCTTCCTTTGTAATAAATTTCATACATGTCTCTGTCGTAAATCATAACACAGACTGAAATAACTCCCAAGGAAAATAATCAACAAAAATCAAAGATTTTATTTCCCATGACAAAATAAAACAAATAACGCCCTGTAACATAATAGAATATGGTTCCATTGGATGCAGATACTAGGTTTGACACGTGAGGATCGAATCTACCTAAGATGCATAATCATTATTCGAGAGAGATATTAGAGACAAAAAGTGCAGTAAAAAACCTGAATAGGGAGAGCATCCATGTCAGCCCGAAGAGCGAACCAACGGTGCGCGCCGGAACCAATGGAAGCCACAACGCCAGTCTTTGCAACCGGCCACGTGTACTGCACCCCTAGCGAGTCCAGCTCCGATCTAATGAGTTGACTCGTCTTAACCTCCTCGAAGGCCAGTTCAGGGTATTCGTGGATTCTCCTTCGAACCCTTCTCAACCATTCCAAGAACCTCGCCTCCTTCGCCGCCTTTAACAGCTCCTGAGTCACCTCCTTCAACTCCGTCTCCACCCTATCGCTTTCTTTCACACTCAATGTCAATGTAAAAGTTGCTGTTGCACATAGCAACATGGCTAACGTTACTCTCAACCTCAACATCAACAAGTACTAATATCACAAAATGCATAAAGTTAATAGAAGATATTGGTTAGAGCAATGGACATATAGGCGTCACTGTGGGTGCCCTAAGTGGTGTGAGTTGTAAATTATATTTAATTTATAGATAATATATTTGAAGGAATTGTGTTTATTTATTGATTATCTAGTCGTTTTTATTTACGTTGCACAACCGTTATTACGTAATAAAGGGCAGTCCCAGTCTTTTTCTTCCTAGGGAATATATTAAAAATCTAACAAGTATATGTATATGAACATGTCTGCAGCCATGAATCGTTTTGAATTGATACTATTCTATATATGTAAAAGTAACTTGATACTTATAAATGTATTAGGAAAAAAAAAAAGGAACTTGATATTAGAGACTATATATTAGGTGCATGTAATCTAGCAAATAACTTTTAACACTTACTATGTTATGAGTTCACGCAATAGGTTTGATTGGATTAGTTGAAAAATTAAAATTATTTCAATAATTGACCATTATATGTAATTATTTTTTATAATTGATTATGATAAAATTAATTTTATGCTTTGATGTACTAATTTAAAAGTGATTTCAAGATTGTTTGTTTTGTTTATATTGTATGAAAAAGTTGCTTATGTATAGTAAAATACTAACAATGGTATGAAATGATTTGTTTATATTACATAATATTTGACAATTAGAATTTAGTTGATAAAAATATCATAATTTTAAAATAATCAGTTTTTATTTATAATTAAAATGCTAAAAGATAATACTTTTAAGAAAGGTTGTTTCAAGTATAAATAAAATATGGTAAAAATTATAATCAAATTTATCTAAATTTACCAAACATATAAGATTATGTTAAAAATATTTTCTTTAAAAAAAGATATTTTTTAAAAATAAGTTGATTTTCCAAACAAGTACATTATCTAAGTGAAGGTTATTGGTTCTGTCGGAGAGCTGTGCACCATCATTGATTAGTACCCGCCCTTCCGGCCTCCTCTAGTTATGTTTCTAAGCAACCTATCTAAAATATTCTATTGAATTTTTAAATTTTATCTTATGATTTTATAAAAAAATTGAATGTATCTGACAACTCATTTTGCTCATTGCACGAACAATTTATATCAATTGGGCTATTTAACTAATTTTATGGTCTCACTTATTGTTTTTATTTTTATTTTTATTTTTATTTTTGTGGTCAGCAGTTTTATTTTTATTTTTGTTATTCTTTTTTTTTAATAGTCAAAGCCCGAGTTGTTTTGAAAAACTGATCCACTCGTGGGCTGGCTCGAAAAGTTAAATTGATAGACTGCATTTCCAATTTACGGGCTAGCCCATGCTAACCTACCCGCTAACAATTAGCTTGGTATGACATGCTAACATAGGGATGTGTTGTACCAAAATTTACGTCGATACCATTATGTGTCGACAAGATTCAGGGATATTGTCGCCAAGGGGATGATCGAGCATGGCGTCAAGCGGTTATAGAGCAATGCGTCGAGAACGTGTCATGGGGAATTGTGGAGAAAACTGGGGAGTGACGTGACGTTGTGTCGCAAACGAGATTAAGGGGAGTCACGTAACGCAATCTTTGTCGCGATGATTCATGGTTGAAACACTCATTATCTCTCAGGACACTTGGAGAAATTTTGGTTCGGGGAATGATGGTTAATGCGATAGATTTATGTCGACGTGATTTTTGTGAGGGGTTAAGATGCAGTTATTCTGAAGAACGAAGTTAAAATCAATGGAGATGCGTGGCGCGGGTCACAAAATGACAAATCAGGAAGATGGCAGTTGAGGACGCGGGGCTACTGAGGGTGAATAACCGTCGAGGACACTTGTTCGTCACTTGTAGGATCTAATTGCCTATTGTTAGGGGTGTAATCTCTTCGACAAATCTTAGTGTGAGGATAAAAACAAATAAAGAATTAATTTCTATAAAACAAAATTATAGATATGTTCTCACAACTATTGGAAAAGATAACTCAACACAAGCATTTTTCAACTGTACAAATTAATGCCACGTCAATTTGACTGTCAATAGGTTGCAATATCGATATATAAGTTAGATTGAATTGAGGATGGAACGAAGAAGGATGCACCAACGACATGAGGCTTTTATGCATAGACTAGTTAGTGCATTGTTGACAATAAGAATTTGTCGACACCTTCAAACAAGCTGCAAGTGTCGAAAGGCTCGAAGTAATATATTGGCCTTCAATTATCCAATGAAGCAAGTGTCGAAGCAATTAAAGGACTCGAAATAAGAGTTAAGGAATGCCTGCATGATTGAAGCACATAAAGCAACAAGTGGATCACGGACAGCAATACTAGTAAGCGACTTGGAAGTTATTCTAGAAGAGAATAATATGAAACTACAACATATCAAACATGGAAGGAGCCAAGCTTTGGAATAGCCTACGCACAACTCTGAATATGGGATAATGGGTCTAGTTTTTAGAGATTTCTTTTATCTATAAATAGAACTTTTAGAACTAGAATCAAAAGGGGGATATTTTGAGAAGTACCGTACACATTCTCTTGTCACTTTGACATCAAAGGATATACATGGAAAAATCAAGTACTCCACCCCATCTTATTTTCTTTTCATCTTCCTTCTAGTTTCTTCTTTATTACATCTAGTTCATCTCTTTCCAATTTCTCTTTTCTTTTAACTCCAATTTATGTTCTCCTTACATTTCAATTTTATGATGCTTTCATTTCAATTTTTCTTTTTCTTTTAATTTATTTTCTTGTTTTAGTTTGCTGATGCTCTTTTTACTTTGTTTTGTCAAATTGTTTTCTTGTTTCATTTTGTTCTTGCATTGTTCATAATTTCCTTTAACTAAGGTTTCTTTCATTTTCCTTGAATTTGTTTCTTTCATTTTCTACATTTCTATTTTCTTTGCTTCTTTTGCCGACTATTTAAAAATTCTGAGAATCCATTAGATAAATTGCTTTCGTTCCCCGAATTGGGATCTGTGAAGCAAACTGATAACAAGCAAGGTTATCATTGTTTATTTGTTTATCGACAAAAAACCAGTTAAACACCTATATATAGGAGTTTAATCAATGTAATAAGGACTAGAATTTTTACTCACAAATTCTCTGTGAAAGTCATCATGATGAATAAGAGTTTCGAGTTCATTGAGTAATTCTTTTTTACCCTTCTTTCATTTTATTTTGTAGGATTAGTTCTTTCACATTTTTAGTGTACAATCAATTTCATTGCAATAAAGTTGTGTTATTCATTTCATCCATATTTGACCATTGTTTCATTATCTTATTTTTGACACACATTCTTTGCCTTGAAAACCCATTCAGAGAAGTTGCTTCTATTCCCCGAATTGAGATTGAAAAGCAAGATTCTGTTGATTTTATTTGTTTACTTGACACAAAGTGACAGAAAATAGGGTGCCTGTTAGATTTGGTCAATATGCAAATTCATAAGTTCGGCCCAATCCAATCTACAAAATATAGGTTGAGTTGGATTGCGTTGAAAAATCTATAACATGTAAGGCAATGAGTATGGGTTGAGTATTGACTTTTTTGAAAATTTTTAACTCACATAACTCAACTCAACTCCTTTATTTTTTTTAGTGGTCTTAATACGATTTTTTTTTTCCATTTTTTTTTCATATTTTTCCAACTTGTTTAAAGACGACTGCAAGATGCAGCCCATTGTTTTTAGCTTCTCGAGACTTATCCATACGCAATGCAATATTCCAAATCTCATTATGGAGAGATGTGTTAGGCTTGGCTTAAAGAGGGGTTTTTTTTTTAATAAAAAAAAAGGTCATGTTGAGCTATGGACTTTTTTACCTTTTTAAAATTTAAAAAAATATTATTTATCTATATACATCTTTTTAAGATTATTTTTTAAAATATTTTATTTTTTTGAGTTATAGAAAAATCGATTTAAACTATATCGATTTTATTATTAGATAAATTTGAGAGTAGAAAACAAGAAAAATATAGAAATCGATTCAAATTGGATTGAATTCAACATTATTTATATGAATAGTATTGGATCAAAGTCACAATACCAAATACAAAACAATAAAAATCTGTCTAATATTATATTTTGTTTGGCACATATGGGCATAGCCACCCAAATGAATCTTTGACGTTTGCGAAATTTCCATATTTTTGCTTGGCCCTCATCTTGCGTGTATTCAATTTGGGATGAACTTCCAGGTCATCTGAGTTGCTCGATGTTTGGACCATTCCAAATTTCCTATAATAATTAATGAAATCAAGTTAGGACTTATTAGAACCCTCCTTAGGCAAAGGCAAACCTCCTCCACTAAAACGGGGTTCGATAAAGTGGACACATGGGGCATGGGTGGCTCGAATTTAATCAATCATGATCAGTAGCTGTATAGTATGCAAACGTTGAAATGAAAATGGGAGTCAATCAGGGAATATAAACTACATTATGCAAATGTTTTATTGGTTTGTGTATGGTATTGTGAATTGGATCCAACACTATTCATATAAGGTAAGTGTTAAAATTTGGGAAATGCTTTTTTTTTAAACTTTTAGAATTTATGTATGTTCTCTAGAACTTATACATGTTTCCTTAAATTTATGTATATTAAGATTTATAGTTATTATGCCTCTTAGGATATTTGATATTTATGTTATAACTTATGTTATATATGTTCGAACTTATTGTATTAATTACGTATTTTGATATGTTAATAGATAATTTTTTTTTTTCAAGGTATATCAATCTCATGGATTTGACGCAATCCAATCCCTTATAAGTGGATTGAGTTGAATTGACAAGAAAATTTACTCAACTCAAGTCAACCAAACTTACTACTTGAATGAGCAGATCGGGTAAAAAATACACCGCAAGCTCATTGGACACCCCTATAGAGATTAACCTATTTAGTAGTATAAGTATAAAAATTTAACAAAATATCCTATAAGATTTATTAATTCTAATATAACTATTAATTGTTATCAAATGGGTATATATGTGTGAGTCTCATGGACCACGATACAATGGACAATGCATTTAACTCTCATGGAAAGTGCCATGGATTGTGCATGTGATGAAGCATGTATATCACTTAAACGATATCGTTCAAACTTCTCTACATTAATCCCACTCAACTGTGCCTATAAATACCACCTTTGCAATCCATTTATCACACACAACTTTCTCTTCTCCTCTACCACATTTCACATACAACTTTCTCTCCTTACTTTATTTTGCCTTTATCCTTATAACAAAGGTGTTAGTCTCATTCAGGTTGGGAACTACGCGTGGACCAATTACCTAACAACACCATATCTAATCTTGGGAGGTTGCCTGTCAAGACCATTTTCACTGAGTATTGCTCCGGGTAAGACAGTAATAAACCCTTAAAGTGTATTGAACAATAATTTGTGGTACTTTCATTTTCTTTTCTCATATCTTCATTAATTTTTATTATAATCACTAATTTGATTATATTAAATAGTAGCTAAAATAATTTGATTTAGAACTATTCATTTTCCAACATTGATTATCTTAAACAATCCAACAAAAAATCATTCTCATTTAATTATTAGTATGAATTTTAAGATAATTTACGAGTCATGTCATCTCATAAAAGATATGAACCTCATCAAGATCAAGGCCCAAGTCATCTTATCCAATAATTAACCTCAGAACTTCAAAAATGACACACACACACACACACACACACACATATATATATATATATATATATGTGTGTGTGTGTGTGTGTGTGTATCTTATAATTTATCTTCTTCAGACCTGGTGTTAATTGAAACTTTGTTATAATATAATTTTCTTTTTCCCCTAGCTAAGGGTATGATTGAGTAATTTTTTGCATTGACAAAACAGGTTTCTTATCATCAAATGATCTTAAAATTTGCTAATAGTGCATTTATTTCATCTTTTAAAAAAATTAATTTTAAAGTTTAAATTTTATATATAATAAAAAAAGTTTAAAATATATTTTTTTGAGAATCTAATTATTTTTAAAAAATATCCAAATATAAAAAATTAATTTTTTTATGAAAAAAATAATTTTTTGCTAAAAAAATCCCAAATAAATACATCTTAAGTACATTAAAAAAAACTAATATATTTTAAAGTATCTGTCCATTGACTTATCATATTATAAAGTTCAGATAAGCATGCTTCCCATAAAAAAACAGAAAAAATAGTGGAGCAAGCTAGCTAGATTAACAAAAGCCACAAATTTAAATATCCCATCTTATTTTTTTTTCTGTTTCCTATAAGTTTTTTTTTACATACTATTTGTGTGTAATTAAGATTAACTCTTAGTCGGAATGCTTAAGCTGTTTTTTTTTTTTTTATTTGGTTCTCCTTGACAATTGACAAATG
Source organism: Pterocarpus santalinus (assembly GCA_031439595.1). NCBI lineage: Eukaryota > Viridiplantae > Streptophyta > Magnoliopsida > Fabales > Fabaceae > Pterocarpus > Pterocarpus santalinus. Next base: position 71,820,364 of record CM062532.1, read on the forward strand.
CCTTCTTGTAAGTCGCAAGCTCATAATTCTAACGTTGTAAAAGTGTTTCAATCATTAAACTTAACTGGACCAATTTTTATTTGAGTCATTCTTTTGTACTATTTATTAGCATTACACAATCATTTAAGTAATTTGCATGCTATGATCTCTTTTTTCTGATATGATCTATCCTCCCATCTTGTATGGTTCTTGTTTCATAGTTTTATTAATTAAATTTGCGACCGTATGAATAAAATAATCCTTTTAATTAGTGACGACAGAGATAATCTAACAGATCTTTTTTACATTAGTGTATTTAGAAAATCTTTAAGGTTTTAATAACGAGCATATAAATTTGAAGAAGAGGAGAGGAATAAAGGCGAATTTGATTCAAAATTCTTGCGAAAAATACTTGACATAGTTGAGCAATTAATTTAGTTAACTTTACAGTGAATTTGTTAAGTCATTTGTTAAATACTACAGGGGAAAATGGAAAAATCAAGCTTTGTTGTATCCATAAGGGAATTAATTTTTTATACCGGTATCAAACTAAGCACCCCCGTGAGATTCTAACTTCGTTTTCCTGTCCATAGCTATCTTAGACTGAGCACCTACATGCTCTTACTTTGTCGCATTTATCAATCGTTGTTCCCCATGAGTCAACAGGATGGTATGGAGACAGCAGCGACGACAGCTGTCGGCTTGTAAATTTTAACTATAACAAACATAAAAAGTTTTTATATTTGAACATGCATAGATCTGAACCTGCTCTTTGTAGTTATGTAAAATTCCATCTTTCTTATTCTTGGTCCGCTGCGGCAGCCCTAACCTTGTCGTATCGCCTAGCGAACTTATTGGCAGTGAGTTGATGACAGATAATATACAGGGTTGAGATTGATGTTATCAGATTGATTCGATAAACTTGAATAAATTAAATTAGTTTAAATTGATTTTAAATAATTAGATTATTTTAAATTAATTTAATCTAAATTAACATTAATTTTTACAATTTATAATTTATAATATTCATTTGAATTTTTTATTATTTATTTTAAATTTTTTTATAATTTTTAAAATTTAATATTTAGATTTTAATTTTTATAATAAAAAAGGTAATATTACAAGTAGTTTAGACAACTCAGACAACTCATATACATAAAAATATTTCGGGATAATAACATTAGTGACTTATAAAAATATATTATATCAATGATTATTTGATTCAAATAATTTGACGTTTGTTTCCTTTAAATAAAGTTTTAAATTTGAGTTTTATAAATAAAAAAATTAATTTTGGAAAAATTTTATCTCCCGTGATAGACTGATTTGTCTGAAATTGAATTAATTAAAGTCAACTATGTTTTAAGATATTGGTGGTTCATACCCTTATTAAAATAAAAATAGGGAAACTAATTTCTCCTTATATTATGGATCTTATTGTTAGAATCTTGGACCACTTAGCGCATATCCCAATATAATTAATAATAAAACATTAGTGACTTTGCCTCCTTCATCATCATTGATATTTAAATTTGTCCCTATTGTTACATTCTAACAGAGCACTAGATTGTCCCTCCTATCTCTGTCTCTCTATTTTTCCTCATAGCAATGGCAGCCTTATCAACCTTTGCAGTCAACAGAAGGTACGTACCAAGTAACAAATGCTTCAATCTTGAGCTATTTGATAATTGTACTCAAATCGAGTAGGATACGCAATTTCTTCCATGTAATTTATATCGCTTGCGTTGTGCCGCATCTGCAAATTGCAAGAGTAGTAACATAAAATACAACCTTCCTTACTTTAGGTGCTTTCTGTGATGAATTTCATTTATGGTGAAGCTTGTGATCTGATTCAATAAAAGAATTACCTGTGGAGTGGCTATTGAGCGCTGTACCAATAAACTAATTACATATAATACACCTTAAATTTTTCCTTTATCTTTACCAGCAGCCCCGTTCCCTTCTCCCTTCTACTTCCGACAGGTATTTACTCTCTCTATCCCCTTTCTAAATACACTCACTACAAAACTTATCTTGCTTTAAGCCCCAATATTGCTTCCCTTAAGTTAAAATAAAATCCAAACTTTAGTCACTTTAACCCTCATCGAAAGAAAATAAAAATTTAAACTCATGCCCAGATGCTAAAATCCAGTTTTCTGCAAGCACAGATAACTTTACACAAAACCTCAAATTGCTATTCATTTTGTGCCTAATGTCCAAGAGTGTAGAAAAACATCAGGGGTGAGTCTCCCTTAACCTCCATTTTTTTTTGAAACATTGATTTAGATGCTTAAAATATTGGAAACTTTTGAAAAGGGTACACTGGGATGCTACTGTATCCAACTGCCTCACCTTTGCACAATAGCAAAAGCCCAAGAATATGCACCTCGTTGAATCTAATACTTCTGCGCCTAATAATATCAATTGGTGACAACGAATATTACAAAAAAAGAAGAAGTATTTTTCAGCCTGTTAGCATCAATTCCATTCCATAAGTCCTGTATTTTAGATAAAATACGGATACTGTGTTTATCTTTAGATTTGGATTAGGATTGCAAAGACAGAATCAAAAAATATATTATATCATCTATATGAGTTCATGGTGATTATAAAAAGAGCAAGAGAGAGAGAGAGAGAGAGAACGAAGATAGGAGGTGATGGGGGCAGCGAAGGAGAGAGAGAGAAATTATGGTGTATCATATATGATTAGCTGACTAATACATCACATAATGGTCCATTCCACATGAAATCCTTTTATTGATCCAGATCACAAGCTTCACTATGAATTCCATAAATGAAATTCATCAGAGAAAGCTCCCTTACTTAATTAGCTTATCCAAGACATTGATTTTTCTATGAACTACTCACCAAAAGATTTATCTCTGTGTCCGAAAACAAAAACTCAGTGTAATGAAATTGAATTAGGCTTGTTTACTTTAATGCTTGATCTTCATGTGTTATTTTCTAACAATTAATTAATTATACTCTGCATTTAAATTCATCAAACAGTCATCAACACCCAATATAACACAGTCACAGCCACTAGGTCGTAATCTAGGCCAACTATAAATCTTTTAGGCGTTGTAGTTGATCAATAATGAGATAAGACTTAGTTGCTATTATATAAATCTTTTCTTGTGTGCAGGCTAGAAGGAAAAGTGGCACTGATAACAGGGGGAGCAAGCGGCATAGGCAAACGCACTGCAGAAGTATTCGCTCAGCATGGAGCCAAAGTGGTGATCGCAGACATCCAAGACGAACTGGGCCATTCGGTTGTCCAATCCATAGGGCCATCTCTATGCTCCTACGTCCACTGCGACGTCACCGATGAGGACCAGGTCAAACGTGCCGTGGACACGGCCGTGGAAACATACGGGAAGCTAGACATCATGTTCAACAACGCCGGCATAGCCGACCCCAACAAGCCCCGAATCATCGACAACGACAAGGCAGATTTCGAGCGGGTGCTCAGTGTGAACGTCACGGGCGTGTTCCTAGGCATGAAGCACGCATCGCAGGCCATGATCAAGGCTCGTAGTGGCAGCATTATATCCACTGCTAGCATAAGCTCCTACGTTGGTGGTGCTGCCTCGCATGCATATTGTTGTGCCAAGCATGCCGTTGTTGGCCTCACTAAAAATGCAGCCGTTGAGCTTGGGCAATTCGGGATCAGGGTGAATTGCTTGTCCCCTTATGCTCTTGCTACTCCTTTGGCTACCAAGTTCGTTGGGGTTAGTGATGAAGAACTTGAGATCACGATGAACTCGCTGGCTAATCTCAAGGGTGTGACACTTAAGGCTGATGATGTGGCGAATGCGGCGCTTTATTTTGCTAGTGATGATTCGAGGTATGTGAGTGGCCAGAACTTGCTCGTGGATGGGGGATTCAGCATTGTTAATCCCTCGTTTCACATGTTTCAGTACCCGGAGTCTTGATTATTTTGTCGTGAAGAAAGAAAACAGTTTGCGTGTTATTGTTAAATTAGTAGAAACACTTCAATAATGGCTCAAATATTGCGCCATATATAGTGCATGCGGGTTGCGGGATTGGGTTCTGATGTTTAACATTTTATTGTTAATGCTTGGGCTTCTTCTTTTCTTTTTTTTCCCCTGTTTGGGATGGGGCTTCTTCTGTAACCAAAAAATCTTTGTGATCTTAATAATTGAGTCTATATAAGAATATATCAAAATAAATATGAATAAATATCACTTTCTTCTAAGAGTAAAATAGCTATATTAAAACTGGGTGCAGTCCAAGCTCTGGAGCTTCTTCTTAAGATCCTCTAGGATTAGAACTCAGTCTGAAATGTGGAGGTAGTGTTTGGATATTTAAAAAAAAAAAAAAAATCAAAGTTCGAAGTAGAAGCATAATCAAATGAAGTAAGAAGTAATAATTTACATTTAGATATAATTATAAAAGTATTTTTTATCAAAAATAAAAGTTGTTAAAAACGAGACAAAGGGACTTATCAGAAAATAGAAGATTGATAGAAGAAAGTTGGAAGGATATATTTTAAGGATATTTGTATGAAAATTACTTGTCTCATGCTTTTATGAGCATTTCTCTGTCGTTTACTACAATTCATAAAAATCAAAAGCAGATTGCTATCTGCTTTTAAAAAAGATAAAAAAGATTGATTATTTTCTACTCTACTTTTTGAAAAATTTATCCAAACATACAAAATAAATTTGGAAAGTACTTTTTTAACCAAAAATACTTTCTTTTTTTCATTTGAGAAGCATAAACAAATGTAGTCATATTTAGATACTACAGTAGTTATGCAACCCTTGATAGGATTCTTGTCATGACAAAGGTGTAAGAATTTTTATATATTGTTGGACTTCCAATAATTGACTTCTTTATTTATAAAAATTGGTTGAATTGTAATATGATGATTTGGGGAGCCTATATCAGTATATTGTGATCAAACGACTTGAAAAACCTTGCTAATATAGTGGGTTTTTGGGCTTTAAGCCCAAATTTCAGTGTACTTGGATCATGTATAGGATCAATATGACGAGCTGACCGCATTGTCTTGGATCTATAACGGGTTAAACCAAGAAAACTCATCATAAAAGGTCAGGTCTATTTTCTTCTTCAACTATAAATATGTGTTGTTTCTGAACACACTGACGATGACAATGATGATGAGATGATGAGATAATGATGAATAATGAAGATTATCATTATCGTGAAGAGTTATGCCACATATTCATTATTACTTCCCCATCTAGAAATAAGGAAGGCAAGGGGAAGAAAGATCCAGTTCTGGTGTGCACATGCATACAGTCATTTTTTGTAACTCTTGAAGTAAATCTTACACCATGTCAATCTTTAAGAGGTATGCACTATTGTTTTGTATATTAGTGTTCCAATATCATGTATCGTGATGTAGGATATTATTGGGATGTAAGAGTGGTTTTTTTGATTATGTTGTATATTTATGAGATATTTAGTGTTTTATTGGATTTAAAAAGTAATTAGTGAAATATGGTAATTTTATTCGAGAAATCGCAATATATCATCCCGATTTACCTACATCGCAACATATCATCCCAATTTTTCAAAAATTGTGATGATGTGTAACGATTTTATCTGACATCCCACACATCACGACACATCACCACAATTTTGAGGAAATTGGGGTGATGTGTTGCGATGTAGTACTTTGTCAAAAAATAATTTATACGAAGCTACAATTGTCATGTCTTAGTACAATTATATAAGTGATTTCGTACAATTATATATTTTCCGTCTCACATGTATATAATAAATTCTCACTCTCAACTCTCTATAGATTGCGAAGAAATTAATCTACAGATAGAGATATGAAGAGTTGAGTCTTTTTGTATAAACAAAAAGTGAATGCGAGAAGAAAAGGAGTTGAATTAGGCAGTTTGTGAAAATTAAAAAAAAAAGTGAAGAGATAGTGAGTTAATATAGAGAGAAAATATTTTGTTCCAAAAATGGTGGATAAGACATTGAAATCAGAAAATCATATTTTGGAGAAGAATCACAGTAAAGGAGTAATATTTATTTATTTGTTTATTATTATCATTATTATATTTGTTTTTATTTTGTTTATTATTATTGTTGTTATTGTGACATAAGATATAAAGTATCTTCTACACTTACCTCTAATGAGGATCCTATGTATCAGAAATATATCAAAAATATATGTGTAATTTATTTTGTTTAGATATTAGTCTATATAACTTTATATATTAGTAGTATTATTTTATTTAAGCCTCTTAATTATTTTATTTTTATGAAAATTATAATAAAAAATTAGAATATCGTCATCTTGAGTGTTGAATTTGGAGAAACCAACATTAAAATATGAAATATGTTTGTAGAATTTTAATGATAAATATTTTTTAAATAAAATCGCATATCAAAACTCGTTTGTAAATTTATGTATTAGTAGTATTTTTTTATTTATACTTCCTAATTATTCTATTTTTATGAAAATTGTAACAGAAAATTAGAATATTGATACCTCGAGTATTGTAATTGAAGAAACCGCCATCAAAAATACATAACTACCTATGGGATATAGGGCTACTGACCGTTTCTATGATGGACCACTTAAAAATAGATAATGAATTAATTAGTGTATTGGTTAAACGATGAAGGCCAGAAACGCATACATTTCACTTTCCGATTAGTGAGTGTACGGTCACATTCGAGAGTATGGCACTTCAACTTGGGATCTGTGTCGATAGTCTACCTGTTATTGGATCTACATCTTTCAGTAAAGAAAGAATTAGAAATTTATGTCAGAGCCTTCTTGGTCGTAGGCCTAATGCAAGTGATATTTACCAATCGTCAATCAGACTGAGTTGGTTGCATGACCAATTCTATGAAGATAAACTAGATGCTTTTGGGACGAATGTATCAAATGAAACATTACAGTACTTTACTCGCGCCTTTTTACTCCGACTATTGGCGATACGGCTTACATACGATAAGAGCACATATATGGTCAGTTGCAAATTTCTTCTATAACTAGAAAATTTGCAAGAGGTCGGCGAGTATAATTGGGGTTCGGCTTGCCTCGCTATACTTTATAGAAATTTATGCCATGCAATGCGCACTGAATGTGTGAAAATTGCTGGCTACTTGCAGCTATTACAGTCATGGCTATGGCACCGACTTCCATTCTTGGCTCCTATTCCTAATAATCGCCTACCGCATTTTCCTCTAGCTTCCAGGTAGAGTTATCATAATTTAATAATTTTTTTCTAATTTATTATTACTGAATGTGTATCTAATTAATGTAACATTTCAAAGGTGGATAAACACATCATTCCCCCCAGAATTTCCATTTTGGTATGTGGGTAATATAAGGTTGCGGATAGATCAGATGACACACGATGAGACAGTGATAAAAAAAATTATAGAGATTATTATAACAATCAATATAGTTGCTAAGACTAATGTAATTTTCTTTTATAATGCATTTTCAGTGATGACCATACCATCAGCTAGGCATTAGGCATTAATGAGATTATTCCTCACTTCTTGGTAGATGAGAGGCCACTGTAGTCAACTACTAGTCTGCTCATCTGCTTTGAGATAATTGAATGGCATTCAGCTGATTGTGTAACGCATTAGTTTGGTATGGAACAAGAAATCCCTAGCAATCCAAAAAACTTGTTAGGACATCATAATAAAGACTTGAGAGGAGCACAAGGCACTAATTAGATAGACAAGTATCTCCGGCCGCAACATTGGAATTTCTGCAATCATAACTTTTATTTTGATGGATACATCAGCTCGTATCATGGGCTCTATATATTGTGTAATCATATCAGCATTCAACTTTGTATGATCTTGAGAAATCATCGCCGCAATATAAGTGTGGGGGCCATTATACTTTCTGACTTCCCAAATGTCCCTTTTTTTTTTAAAACTGACCCTAACAAGCCAATTATACCACAAGCCATAGTATTTGGACTTACAATAAAAGGTCCTTTATTCTGACTCACACACGTTGTAATCCATCGATTTAGATATGCTCTAGTTCTTGATTATTCGTACTACAATGATGCGAAACCCCAAGAATACAATGATCCTGAAACCCCAAACATACACTTTGATATGAAACAAGTAATAGGATAAACACCTTCCCTACTAAACCCCTAAGAAACTCGTTCTTAGAAACGTAGATAATTGGGATAAAGAAAGATGAAATTGAATAAATATCACAAGAAAATTTACCATTGTAATAGACTATTCAATTTTTTGATACAACAAGTAAAGATGATCACTTCTCACTTGCACACACTTGAGAGTGTCTTAGAAGAAACCAGAAAATAAAATTTCATTAATCAGAAAACTGCTGCTGCACTTATTTATGAGATATTTATACCTCTTACATTAAGTTAAATTAAACCTAAGCCCACTAGCAAAAGGCCCAACTTACTAAACAAACAATTGGGCTTAATAAAACACTTCAAAATAACTAAATGTCTTCTAAATAAAAGCTAACAAAGTTAATTGAATAAAACTTGGCCCAATTATGGACATAATACATTTTAATTCCATTATGCCACAATTAGAGTTTTGGGCTACCCGTTTTTACTAGGTGGCCCATTTAGCTTTGTCTTCTCTTTCTTAACCCATTCTTGATGCATCTCTTCCACAAATGACTTGGCTAAGTTCCCAAAACTTTCTTTCAACATCTTTGCTCTTGCCCTTGTGATAGGTCCCATGGGTATGTTGAAATTTTCATCTTACCCTTTAGTGCTGAAATGTCCAATTTGCCCTCTTGAGCTCGTATCATTCCCTCCCTCCTTAAAAAGATTCGTCCTCGAATTTGCATCCATATCAAATGGAGAAAGGTCAGAAACATTAAAAGTAGCTAAAACATTGTACTCACCTGGGAGATCAATCTTATATGCATTGTCATTGATCCTCTCTAACACTTGAAATAGACCATCTCCTTTAGCATCAAGCTTGGATTTCCTTTGAGTAGGAAACCTCTCCTTTCGCAAATGAATCCAAACCCAATCACTAGGTTCAAACACAATTTGTTTATGGTCCTTATTCACTTTTTGGGCTGTCAACCGGCTTCTCTTCTCAATCATCTCACGTGCCTTCATGTGCATCTCTTTAACCTTTTCAGCCTTGCTTTCACCATCTAAATTAACAATATCACTCAAAGGCAAATATATTAAATCCAAAATAGTTAAAAGATTAAAACCGTACACAATCTCAAATGGAGAAAAACCTGTAGAAGAATGTATAGTCCTATTATAAGTAAACTCAATAAAAGACAAACAATCTTCCCAAGTTTTCAAATTTTTACCAACAATTACACGCAATAAAGTCCCTAAAGTTCTATTCACCACTTCAGTTTGACCATCAGTTTGTGGATGACAAGTGGTAGAATAAAGCAATTTTGTTCCCAACTTACCCTACAACACTTTCCAAAAATGACTCAAAAATTTAACATCACGGTCAGAAACAATAGTTCTAGATATATCCTGCAAACGCACAACTTCTTTAAAGAACAAATCAGCAATATTTGTTGCATCATCAATTTTATGGCATGCAATAAAGTGAGCCATTTTACTAAATTTGTCTATTACAACAAAAATGTTATCTCTATCCTTCCTAGTTCTAGGCAATCCAAGCACAAAATCTATGGATATGTCAATCCAAGGATGAATAGGAATAGGTAAGGGTGTATACAAATCATGTGGCATAGATTTAGATTTAGTCTATTTATATGCAATGCATTTAGCATAAATCCTCTCAACATCTTTTCACATGTGAGGCCAATAAAAATGTTCAGATAACACATCCAAAGTCTTATGCACACCAAAATAACCCATCAATCCACCAAAATGTGATTCCCTAACAAGTAATTTTCTAGTTGAGCAAATAGGCGCACAAATTCTATTGCCATAAAATAGAAAACCTTCATGTCTATAGAACTTGTTAAATGCACCCTTTTACATGTAGCATATATATTAGCAAAATCAGGGTCAGTTGCATACAAATCTTTCAAATGCTCAAATCCTAACAACTTAGAAGAAAGTGTAGTGATTAAAGCATATCTCCTAAATAAAGTATCAGCAACTACATTCTCTTTTCCTTGCTTATAAGCAATCATATATGGAAAGGTCTCAACGAATTCCACCCATTTGGCATGTCTTTTGTTCAACTTACATTGATCTTTTAGGTGCTTCAAGGACTCATGATCAGTGTGAATCACGAACTCTTTAGATAGCAAATAATGTTGCCAAACCTCCAAAGCTCGAATCAAGGCATATAGCTCCTTGTCATAGGTGGAATACTTGAGTTGAGATCCATTCAACTTCTCACTGAAGAATGCAATGGGACGTTTTTCCTGTATCAAAATAGCAGCTATACCAATCCCAAAAGCATCATATTCTACTTCAAAAGTTTTATCAAAATTAGGCAAAACAAGAATACGAGCATAACACAATTTTTTTTTCAAAGTGGTAAAAGCAAACTCTTGTTTCTGTCCCCATTTAAACCCAACATTCTTTTTAACAATTTCAGTTAAAGGAGCAGCAATAGTAGAGAAATTTTTCATAAATCTCCTGTAAAACCCAGCTAAACCATGAAAATTTCTTACCTCATAAAGACTCTTAGGCATTGGCTATTCTTGAATAGCCTTCACCTTCTCCCCATCAACCTTAATACCATATGCACTCACAACAAAATCAAGAAACACAACTCTATCAATATAAAATGTGCACTTCTTAATGTTGGCATACAACTTCTCATTCCTAAGAACTTCAAAAATAGCCTTAACATGTAATATATGTTCATCCAAACAATTGTTGTAAATCAGAATATCATCAAAATAAACGACCACAAACTTTCTCAAGAAATCCCTCAAAACATGGTTCATTAAGCACATGAAAGTATTAGGTGTATTAGTTAACCTAAAAGGCATAACCAACCACTCATAAAAATTATATTTTATTTTAAATGCAGTCTTCCATTCATCCCTTGATTTCATTCTAATTTGGCGATACCCATTTTTTAAATCAATTTTAGTGAATATGCATGCACCATTCAACTCATCAAGCATGTCATCTAACCTAGGGATAGGATGGCGATACTTTACCGTTATCTTGTTGACTGCACGACAATCTATACACATCCTCCAAGTGCCATCTTTCTTTGGAACCAACAAAACTGGAATAGCATTTGGACTCATGCTTTCCTTCACGTACCCTTTAACTAGTAGCTCATTCACTTATCTCTGAAGCTCCTTTGTCTCCTCAGGCTTACTTCTATATGCTGGCCTATTTGGAATGCTAGCCCTGAGCATGAAGTCAATTTGGTGCTCAATCCCTTTCAATGGTGGTAATCCACTTGGTACCTCATTAGGGAAAACATCCTCAAATTCCTGCAATAAAGAAACAAATCTACTAGATAAATTTGGGTTAAGGTTAATTTCAGTAAGAAAAATCTTAGTAAACCTTATCATAACCATTGCTCTCTTGTTTTGAAAAGCATCCTTCAAATCTCTCTCTTTTGCATAGAAACATGATTTTCTCTCAATTCTTTCACTTTTTTCATTTTTTTCACTCTTTTTTTTTTCTTTCACTCATCTATTTTTTTCACTATTTAGATTATTTCCTTTCTTTTCACTCACCATTGGGCTCTTATCTTTTTTTCTTTTTTCTCATGGCCTCTTTTCTCTCTTCTTTTTCTTTTGCCTTACTTTCTGAATGTCCAAGAGAAGATTGTTGAAGTTTTACTTGATCAAGATACACCTCTTTGGGTGATAATGGAGCAAGTGTGAACTTATGAACATTATGCTCAAAGAAATACCTGTTCTTGTACCCATCATGTTGCACACGTCTATCAAATTGTCATGGTCTCCCCAAAAACAAATGACTAGCTTGCATGGGCATTACATTACACACCACTTTATCACAATATTTTCCAATAGAAAATGCAACCACAACCTATCTAGTAACTTTCACTTCTCCACTATCATTCAACCACTACAACCTATATAGATTAGGATGCTTATCACACTTCAATCCTAACTTCTCAACTAAAGTAGTACTTGCAATACTAGTACAACTTCCACCATCAATAATCAAACTACATACCTTTCCACCAACTAAGCATTTGGTGTGGAATATAGTTTCCCTTTGCTCCAAGCTGTCTTCCTTAACCTGCAAATTCAATGCACGCCTAGCAACAAGAGACTCACCATGCACAGTATACTCTACATGTTCATCAGCATCAGAACAATCCTCTAAAGATGGCATACTATCACTTGCATTAGACTCATTACCATCATCAGATTCAGATATACAACTTCTCCACCTCTAATTACCATCATCCTCTTGTTTGGGCAATCAGATGCATAATGACCCAAACCTTGATATTTGAAGTATTTAATATCTCTATGTCTGGAATTAGCAATAGAAGAAGATGAGTTAGAAATACCTTTCTTCTTTGTTGTATCCAGCCCTCTTTCCTTAGAATTTGAAACTTTATTCTTCTTGGTGTCCTCATATTTTGGCCATTTAGAACTCCACTTTGAGTTGAAATTGGAAAATATTTTGGCTGCCTTCTTTGATTTTGTTGCTTCTCCACCTTCATAGCCATGTTAACCAAATCATCCATCTCCACATAATGCTGTAATTCCACCACATCTGCAATTTCTTTATTTAGATCACCCATAAATCTTGTCATAGTCACTTCCATGTCCTCCTCTAAGTTGGCCTTGATCATGAGTATCTCCATCTCTTTGTGGTAATCCTCCATTGATTTAGATCCTTGTGTGAGCCTATGTAATTTCTGGTGTACCTCCCTGTAATAATAAGAAGGTACAAATCTTTATCACTTGCTTCATCTCTTCCTAAGTCTTAATAGGTCACTCACCATTCCTCCTTCTAGACTTCATTAGCTTATCCTACTAAACTAGTGCATAATCTAAAAACTCCACTGTAGCCAATCTCACCTTCTTCTCTTCAGTATGATCATGACATGCAAAGATCATCTCAACTTTCCTTTCCCATTCTAAGTAGACTTCAGCATCATTTCTTCCCTTGAATGGAGGAATTTGCATTCTAATAGCATTAATGTTGCTATCTTGCCTTCCTCGGTTCCTAGCTCTCATATTTCTAACTGACTCAGCTCTATCAGATTCCTCCTCATATGGCTCATGATTGAAATCATTGTGATTTCGTCTATACCTTGGATCACCCCATCTGCTGCTCTCAGAGATAGCTTGTGTCACTTCCCTTCTCCATTCATCCATATCATCAAGCCTCCTATTCAATTTCTGAAATTGAGAAACAAAAGCTTGATACATCACTTTTTATGTCTGGTGTCATGGAAGGTTCCTCTTCAGCCATTGGAACAACCTGTAAAGTGTTAATAAAACAACCTTACAGTATACTCTCTCATGTATTTTCACTCAGAAATTTGGGTGCACTCGTGTTTGCACTCAATTCAGGCTTTTATCCTCTTTTGAACTCAATACTCTTACCTTTTATTTCTTTGGACCACTTTTATTTGTTGCACTTTAGAAATTAAACAAATCAAAACAAACTCAAATTCACAAGTAATATTTGGGATAGAAAATGAATGATAAACCAGTAAAAAGAAAACTCTAGTTTAGCACCAAAGGAATAACCAGCAAGAAAAAAGAGACACTAACAAATGAAGGAAAACTAGTGCAAATTAAGATCAAGAATGTATCAAGAAAACACAAGATTGGAACCAAAGAAAGTGGTGACAGCAGAAAAATAAAACAAGAAACACACCAAAACTGGTTTTAGTTTTGGATTAAAAGTGACAAAACATGAAATTAATGCAAGGACTTAATCCAAAATTCATAAGAACACCCAGAATTACTGGAACAAAATCCTGAAATTCTGCAGTTTTTTTTCGCATTTTTTTCACTTTTTTTTTCAAATAAATTCTGCAGTCACTCTCTCTTTTTGTTTTTCATGTTTTTTCCTTTTTTTTCCACTTTTTTTTTTTTATCTGAAACACAAAACAGCAAAATAGAGACAATAGAAATAGCAGAGCAGAAAAAAATGGGAACAGCAGAGAAAAACCCAAAACAGAAAAATAAATGACAAAATGCAACCAACAAAATGCAGATAAATAGGAATTTATCTATAGTTTGCTCTTGATATCAAATGATGCGGAACCCCAAAGATATAATGATCCCGAAACCCCAAATACACACTTTGATAGGAGACAAGTAATAGGATAAACACCCTCCTTACTAAACCCTTAAGAAATCTGTTCTTAGAAACGTAGATAATTGAGATAAAGAAAAATAAAACTGAACAAATATCACAAAAGAATTTACCTTTGTAATAGCCTATTCAGTTTCTTGATGCAACAAGTAAAGATGATCACTCTTCACTTGCACACACTTGAGAGTTTTTTAGAAGAAACCAGAAAATGAAATTTCATTAATCGAAAAACTGCTACTGCACTTGTTTATGAGGTATTTATACCTCTTACATTGGGTTAAATTAAACCTAAGCCCACTAGCAAAAGGCCTAACTTACTAAACAAATAATTGGGCTGAATAAAACACCTCAAAATAACTAAATGTCTTGTAAACAAAAGTTAACAAGGTTAATTGAATAAAACTTGGCCCAATTATGAACATAATACATTTTAATTCTATTATGCCACAATTAGAGTTTTGGGCTGTCCGCTTTCACTAGGTGGCCCATTTAGCTTTGTCTTTTCTTTGTTAACCCATTCTTGATACATCTCTTCCACAAATGACTTGGCTAAGTTCCCAAAGCTTTTTTTCAGCATCTTTGCTTTTGCCCTTGTGATAGGTCCCATGGGCATGTTGAAATTCTCATCTTACCCTTTAGTGCTGGAATATCCAATTTGCCCTCTTGAGCTCGTATCATACGATCTCCCTATCGCTAAATTGCATTCCCACAAATAGTTCGCCGTCTACAATATAATTGCTGCCCATATTTGCATTTTTAGGAAACTCAGGCGCATGCATAGCTTCAAGATCCAAAGTACGCATGAAAGATGGAGGATCCTCTAAATGCTGAATAATAGTCTGTGTGTTAGGCATTTCGTCATCATCTTCTTCTGCACCATCGTTCTCCGCTTCACGTTTTCCTTCTAAGTAATCGCCATCACTTTCACTATCCCTAATTTCTCATTCTGCACCTCTTTCTGGAAACACACTCGGCAGATCTTCTTCGTAGTGCTGATACTAACAATTAATAATTATAAATAAAAAAGATCATTACTACGATACATTTCTGATACACAGGATCCTCAAAAAGAGGTAAATGTAGAGCATACTTTATATATTATATAATAATAATAATAATAAAAGGAATAACAATAATAATAATAATAACACTAATAATATAATAAAGAGTGGTTAAAAATTCAATTTAAATTGATAATAATAGTACTAATAACAATAATAATATTAATAATATCTAATATAATAATAGTACTAATAATATCTAATAACAATAGTAATATTATTAATAATATTATTATTATTCTGAATATTAATAATAATAGTCTATTAGTAATAATAATAATAGAAATACTAATTGTAGTAATAGTAATAATAATAATAATATTATTATTATTATTAATATTAATAATAGTCTATTAGTAATAATAATAATAATAATAGATATAATAATAGTAGAAGTAGTAGTAGCAGTAGTAGTAATAATAATAATAAAAGGAATAACAATAATAATAATAATAACAACAATAATAATATAATAAAGAATGATTAAAAATTCAATTTAAAATGATAATAATAGTAATTTACTAATATCTAATCTAATAATAATAATAATAATAGTACTAATAACAATAATAATACTAATAATATCTAATATAATAACATTATTATCATTATAATAACAATAGTAATATTAATAATATCTAATATAATAATAGTACTAATAATATCTAATAACAATAGTAATATTATTAATAACATTATTATTATTCTTAATATTAATAATAATAGTCTATTAGTAATAATAATAATAGAAATAATAATAATAGTAGAAGTAGTAATAATAATAATAATAGAACTACTAATTGTGGCAATAGTAATAATAATAATAATATTATTATTATTATTACCAATAGACTATTTGTAATAATAATAACAATAAAAAGAATAATAATTAATAAAGATCATAGTCATATATATTTCTGATACACAGGATCTTCAATAAGAGGCAAATGTAGAGCATACTTTGTATATCATATAATAATAAATAATAATAACAATTATAATAAAATAAATACATATTAATTTTGAAGTGAAGATTATCAAAACAAAATATAATATCACTTATTGGGTTTTCATTAGTAACAAATTCATTGTAATGGTTAGCCAGATATGAGCTAGGACCTGCTTGAGCAATAATTTTTTTGAAGTCAATATACAACTCTATGACTGTATTGAAAATCTGATATTGACTATACATCCTAAACATTACTCGCATATCCCTATCACTATTGATTATAACTGCTCAAAATTTTAAAATCTCATTAACATTTGAGATTGGACATCTATATTGTATTTTTTCCACTCTTTTTTGAAAATCAATATTTATGCTTTGAAAAAGCTCTACTTTTAACTCCTCTAAAGATATACTTTCAGGAAAATATACCCATGCAGGATAATCACAACTAAACATTACACTTTTATCAGATATTGTAATAGAACCATTAAAATATACAATAGTAGTAATTATATTACTATCTATATTTTTTTTTACTCAATTTTTTTAAAACTATCTTATACTCTTCAATACTCTCAAATGCTCTCAATATTCTCAAAAACTCACTCTCAAGCTGATACTCACTCTTAAGTAGTGACTGATAATTTGCAAACACTCCGACACAATACCACTCTATTTATAGGAGAGATTGACTAATTTTTTTATTATTTTTTTTGAAATTGCAATGAAGTACAGCAAATTCTAAGAATTTGCCACCAGTACAACGATTTCTATAGAAATCGTAGTGACCAACACAAATTCTAAAGAATTTGTGTGTTACACTGCGATTTCAACCTCTCTCTCTCTCTCTCTCTTTTTTCAAAACACCATATTTCACTAAATATTCTCTAAATACAATATATCTCTATTTATACCCAAAAAATCCAATATAGATCTTCTTCGGCCTATAAGAGTTTATTGCTCAATTTTGGTTATTATTTTTCTACTGCCATTTTGTTCTTTCATAAATATTGTGTTTATGCCTTATGTGAAAATTTATTTGATCATGTGCCTTGATCATGTTATAAGACATAACATAATTATTTGCTGCATTTGTATGACAGTGGGGGGGATAGAGTTTTGTACAATAATGATTGCTATTTGAATTAGTTTGCTAATTCATGTTTGTGAATGACCATATTAATTTGCTATTTTACATGAGTGAATTGATAATTTATGTTAATAGTGAATTTTGTTACTCTAATAGTCATTGAAACTTTTAGAGATCTAATTGGGTTGCATTTGACCTCTTTGACTATTTGACTTATTTGATATTGTGATTTGGTAGCGATTATTATAATTTGCATATGTTATTTATTTGATTATGATTTTATGCAAATTTATAATTTTTTTATCACTTGAGTAATATTATTTATATAAAGAAAATATATGATGATTTGTTTATTTAGAAACATAATTTTAGGGTTATGTACGTAAATAGATTTTGAGCATTAACTTTATTTTATTTTTGGGTCTATATATGTAAGTTAACTCATTCATAAAGTTAATAGAGCTATATTGTACATTTTGAATAATCAATTGCTTAAAACTCCCAAAAGAATGTGATTATGCCTAATTTAAAAGTTTTGAAATAGAAAAAATAACAATTTGGTCTACAAATTTAGACACCAAATTTAGTTCCTAAATTTTGACACATTAGTCCCTTTAGAAAGATTAACTTGTTATGGACGTAATTAAATTCAAAGACAAAATTGTTGTTTTTTTTTATTTAAGGAATGATCTGTTAATTTTTCAAAGACGAGAGTGTAGATTTACCATAAAAATATGATTACCAAGTAAAATTATTGTACAACAAACTTGAATGTGATAAAACCACACATTTACAGCTAACACGCTAAATGTTGGATAATATAAAAAAGTTTGCAAATATGTAGCTTAAGACTTAAGTGGCACCTCCCCTTGTACTTGTGACAAAGGGGCTCGTAAACCAATAGATAAAATACATTACATAATTCATTTTAGGGATTGACAACTTGCCCATTCAATAACTTTTACACCAGACGTTCCTCAAATGGGTACTATACTCTCGAGTCAGGTGAATTCTATATATAACAGACGCCTGAATCTAATTAATCCTGCGCTTAAGAGATAGTGATCCATATATTGATAAGAGATGTATGAATTTTCAAGAAAAGAGGAGTCGTGCTAGTCCTGCCTCGTTTGTCATCCTTTTTCCTCTTCCCTGCTATCCTGTCTCGGGCTCACAAGTATAGCAAAAATGATACTTAATAAGAAAACTTATATGTGATATCACCCTTGTACTATTAATAAGTCTTGTATTATCAAACTTCACCTTATATGATGTACTAAATACGATCTTGAAAAAAGGTTAGTTGTAGAAAATTAGGTTCGAGACCTAAAACCTGATAATTAAATGAATTGTAATTTAGACAAAGGTCAAGTTAATTTATTCGAGATTGACCCAAGATAACCCATTTACTTAAATTAATTTAGGGTGCATTTGGATAAATTTTTCTAAATAATGATTTTAAGTCGATATGTATAGTTGATTTTTATCAGAAGTAGTTTAATTTAAAAATGTAGAAAATTATTTATTTTTTAATTATATGTCTCATTTAAGAATTTTATTCAAACAATTAATAAATATTTATAAATTGAATGTTAATAAATAATGCATTTTATAAAATAAATATAAGCAAACGCATCCTTGATTAATTTAGATTGAATTATCAATTTCATAGACCAATCCAATCTAATACTTACCCCCAGTAAAAAAATTGATCAAGTATGGTTCCATTGTAATTCTTTAGGGTTGGCACGTAAATGCCGAGAGCGAGCTTTTAGCCCACGCCCACTACTCTTAAAATTTCTAGAAACACCCATAAAGTTTTAATATCGTTTCTAGCCAACACAATCGTTTTTGGTACATATGAAACAAAAACAAATCCCAAGTTTTTGTTGATATAGTTCTGCGACTGTATTCCTTATAATATTCCTCCGTCTTGATTTTGACGCCTAAGCCACCGACTGCACCGCACCACCATATTTGCATGTGTTTGGAGCCATTCGTTAAACATTTGTCTATTTTCAATAACTGTGTGGTGGTGTTTGATAATTTCAAAAATTAAGTTAATACGGTATAAAATAGAACTAATTATATTAATTGGTATAAAAATGAATTAATTTTTTTATTAAATATTGTTTGATTTGATAATTTAAAAATTAATCTTAATATATGTTGTCTTATTATTATTATTATTATTATTTTATACTTCTTTTTTCTTGATTATGTTATTAAAAAATCAATCTAATAGATTGTGGCAGCCAGCAGTGGAGGACAGTGGTAGCCGGTGGCAACGGGTGGCAGAAAATGGTGTGACTAGTGACGACAAATGGTGGCAAATGGGGCGATAGCGATAATAGACAGTGGCAAACAGTGATGGATGATGGTAGTCAGCAGCGGTCGATGGTGGTAATCAGTAGCAGCTGGCAACAGACAGTGGCGACTACGATGCTAGTCAGCAGCAAATGATAGTGGACGGCGACGGAAGATGGTGGTGGATGATGGCAGCAGATGATGACAGACTGCAATAGCAAATAGTGGTGGACAATGATGGTAAATAATTGACAAGGTCAATAAAAAAAATTAATTAGTATGAAGTAATAAAAATAGTAATGAAAAGATATAAAATAGAAGAAAAAAATTGAAATAAAATAAAATTAATTTTCTTAAGAACTAATTTTAAGTCTAAATTAATTTAAATAAAAATTAATTTTAAAATATTTAGATAATTACCGAATAATAACTATTAAAATCAAATTCCGTTGTACTTAATTAGCCGATTTTTTTAATTTGGCCTTGAAGCTCATGTTTGACAAACTTGTACTTAGACTTTTTATTTCAAGATATATGTTAGGGGCAGTTGTACGTCTGACATTAAAATCGTCTCCTTAATTAATGAATGTCCCAACTAATGGTGCCAGCAGTTAAGCATTTTCATTTTACTTTATTTCATGAGTATTTTTTGTATTTTTTAAAGTAAGATCATGATTTTATTTCAAAATATTAAAACTTTGGATACTCAAATCATGGAAATAATATTACGTAGAATTGAGAAAATTAAAAGTAACATAAAATATTTAACGTATAGAAAGCTCACTAATAGTAAGGAGAAAAAGCACCGGTAAGAAAATAATGTTTTCATTATGTGGAAGGATATGTGAAAGACAAAAGTACAATGAGAGATAACACTCTTTCGTGAAATAGAATAATACATTTGTCTTTTTAGTTAAACTGCCGCCATTCAAAGTTGAGTGTATTACAATTAATGTGACTCAAGTTAATTGGGTCAACCCATTATAGAGAATAAGCTCTTCTAGTATTAATTTTTTTTTATTTATAAGATTTGAATCTAATATATATATATATATATATATATATATAGTGGTGGAGTTTAAAAAAAAATTAGGGTGGCCAAAAAGTTTAACATATCAAATTAAAATTAATAGCACATTATATATATATAAATTTTAAAGCACATAATTAACATAACAAAATAATTTTAAAGAGAAGAAGTGTATGTCATTTTTTTGGCTCTTTTAATGAATTGAAATCATCAATAATTAAATTAAAATTAAAATCTTCAACAATTTTCTTTTCAATATAAATAATTATACTATTTATAATAAACTCATCTTCCATCTTATTTCTCAATCTTATCTTCATTACTTTCATCACTGAAAATGATCATTTTGTAATAACTTTAGAATATGAAAGAATTAAGATAAGGTGAATCAACTATTAATTAAGTAGTAAGTTTTGAAAATAATTTATTAATAATTGATAAATTTTTCAATTCTGATTGTTAATAAGGGTCAAGAATAAAATACGAAAGTTGAAAAACTAAATTAATCTTCTTCTATTCAATAAAGTCCATAGTATAGTATTTTTAACAAGAGTCCAAATACTAGTGTAAATGATTTTGTAAACATCCTTGAAAATTAAAGCAGAATTTAATATTAATAAATCTATTACTTGATCATTGAATATGCAATTCAACTCTTTGCTTATTTAGTGTAATAAAAATTTTTTTCACTAAAATGATACTCAATTGTGATATGATTTTTTTTTTTGTTTAGTTTTTTCATTACAAAAATAAGATAATAATCTTTTAAGTTAGAGAAGTCCATTTATATAAAATAGCATACTATATATATATATTGTTTAATGTAAATTACAATTATATAAAATAAATAATAAAAATTAATTATGTTATATAAAGTATAAATGTATGTAATGAAAAAAGAAATATTTAAATAAATATAAATAAAAAATAACAATATTTAAACAATAATATTTTTATTTGTAACTAAATTTAATTTTTTATTATAATTTATGTTTTTTGTTAGATTTTTACTTATAATTAGAATTATTTATGATAATAAAAAATTAATATTATTTTATATAATGTAATATTTTATACAATATTACACACCCGATCAAGCATGTCAAACGAACCCTTACTCTCTAAATTGGTTGCTTTTAGTTTTTTTTTTTTTTTTTAATCTGACTGAATGAAACTATATAGAGGGAAACTGAAACTCTCGTGTGCTCTTGTCCAGCATTACATTTCTGATCAATAATAAAAAAATTATACACAACTATATCGTCTAAAATTTTCATATAAAATAATCCATTTTATTTATAGAGGCCCCTTAATGTGTAAATATGGCTTACGTTTGTGCTTTTGTATGGCGTGTATTTATTGCATTTAGGCAACGATCTCTACACTTTGCCGGCCTAGTAACATAGCTAAAGGAGAAATGTGATTTCACTTTGCTTTTCTTTCACAAATTTGTATATATTGCATTGCTCTCATTATATAATGCTACCTTTTAAAAAAAAATTTGTAAAGCAAAAAATGGCTTTAATATTCACAAAAATCGTTCCACAGATGTGTGTGTGTTTGTTTTTTTTTTTTTTTTTCGAACATAAACTTTTAATATTGAAAAAATACCCCAACGACTAATATCAAATGTACTTTCGTCTTTAATTTGTGGGCTGGCATTTTCGTAATATTACCCTCATGGAAAGGTAGTCACCTTTAAGTTAATGTTGCCGATTAGGTGACAGCATTCGCGATTAAAGGAAGCTAGGATTAGAGATGGCCATGCAGTCACTGCTCTTGAAAACAAAAATACTGAATTATCATCATAAAATAAATGGAGAGAGAAACCAAAAGGTCCGTAGTGGGAACAATTGCTGAACTATTTTGTTAAAATATAATATAAATTCAAAATGAAATTTATTACCGTGTATAAATATAAATAATATATGTGTGCGCGGGCGCTGTAATATGGATGGTAAAACTGTCATATATATGTGAGTGTATGCCGAGATTCTATCACGATGGGCGGAGTGTAAATATACATGTACAGCATAAGTTATATTTAACATGTTTAATTAAGTTTGAAAGCACAAAAATATATTTACTACAAAGGAGAGTACAATATTCTCTTTCTCTCTTTATATAACAGGCATACATGACATATCAACCTCTTGTTAAGAAAGCAAATACATATCTAAATTATTCTTCTTTTCGTAATATATGTCGAATTATGTCCTTTTCAAATTTATATTGAAAAAGCAGCTTGGATTTTGTATAATTAAAGATATCTTAAGATGTAGTTTTTAAAATATTTGTTGCAGCATAAAATTATTAATTGATTTTTTTAAAGAAGATCTATGTTAATTCAATTGCTAGTGAAAGTGGAAAAAAAAATGAGATCAAGTAAAGTAAAATTTATGATCAAATTTAGAGTTGTTATTCCTTTGCCTAATTCCACAGTACAGTTGACTTGACCGCATTCATTAGGAGCGGTTGTTGGACCATTTTAGTTGTTGGTTTTCATTTATTTCTTGCTTTTTATAAATCCTTTTTAATTTTGCACCTTGTTCTTGACATAATTTAACTCCCAAAATTATCACCTTATAAAGTTTATATACATTAGGAATCTTAGCATCCTAACATTCATTCATTGGTTGCTACATTGCTAGTCCTAACAAATCCTCCTCCATGGCTTCAGTTGCCAAAAGGTAGTTCGAAGCCTGATTCCTTTAATCTAGCTGCATATGAAACAGTTAATAACATGAAAATCTCTCATATCTTGCAGGCTAGAAGGTAAGGTGGCAATAATCACAGGAGGTGCCAGCGGCATCGGTGCCGCCACAGCTAAACTATTCGTTCAACATGGTGCTAAAGTAATTATTGCAGATGTCCAAGACGAACTAGGTATTGGGATTTAAGTTAAGTTATGTTCAGTTACGACCGTTATAGGTTGTTAGCCCCGTCGGTTACTTAGCTCTCTGATCAAGTCATTTTGATGAATCGTATATATACCACATTTATTAGTTCAATCAATATCAGATTCACATTCTCTTTCATTCTCTACACTAGGCATGTCCCTATGCAATAGTCTTGGACAAAATGCCACCGTTCTTTACGTTCACTGCGACGTAACTTCTGAATCAGACGTCAAAAACGTGGTTGATTTGGCAGCGTCCAAGTACGGTAAGCTTGACATAATGTACAACAATGCTGGCATCTCCGGTGACTCGAATCTATCAACAGTGGCTGATTCTAGCATCGACGATTTCAAAAGGGTTTTCGAGGTCAACGTGTATGGAGCTTTCTTGGGTGCGAAGCATGGCGCTAGGGTCATGATCCCGGCAAAGAGAGGGGTCATTCTCTTCACATCAAGTGTTGCGTCGGTGATCGGTGGCGAATCAAAACATGCCTACACTGCGTCAAAGCACGCGGTGGTGGGGCTGATGAAGAACTTGTGCGTAGAACTAGGGCAGCACGGGATCAGAGTCAATTGCATCGCTCCGGGGGGGATTCCCACGCCGCTGCTAAACAATGCGTTGAAGATGAACAAGAAGGAGACGCAGCAAGTGCTGTGCTCAGTTGCGGTGCTGAAAGAGGCTGTTCTTGAGGTGGAGGACATAGCGGAGGCAGCGGTTTATTTGAGCAGCGACGAGTCCAAGTTCGTGAGTGGAGTCAACTTTGTGTTGGACGGGGGTTATAGCACAACCAATATGTCATTCACTACGGCAGTGAAAGGTCTGATGAACCAAACCACCAACCACATGCATTAATGCCTAGCCGGAAGACTAGTGCTATTTTCACATAGATTATTGGACATCAAGGCGTGTTTGTAAGTTTGATGTTATTTATCGTTTTTTTTTTTCCAAAATAAAACTCGCAAACTTAAGAATAAACATCTAAGAGAGAAAGTGATACAAAACATTTGATAATACTAAATGGGACTAAAACTTATGTCACATTCTCTTTTAAATGTCTACTCTTAATATCCATAATGTTATGTAAGTCTATTTATATTTTGTGGGTCTCCTATATATTAGAGGATGGATTGCTTACCATGGTTTCCCCTTTTTGGGTTGTAATAGGAATAAATATTCACTTCCCCAAATTTCCTTTTTGGAAAAAGCTTTATGTTACGAAGCCACTTTCGTAACTTCGGGCTCGAAGGTATTTAGTGAGGATTTTGTTTTATTATGAGACTTTCTCTTTCCTTTTTTCCCCGTGTTTTCTGCCAACTCCACATATGAGAGTCTGCCAAATTGAAGTCGTACCAAATCGTGCATTTTATTTTCGAGTCATATAGCATGGATCTTCTTTTTGACTGTCCTACTAATTATCTCTTGTCACTTGAAAGATAAATATTTTAAAAAAATAAAAATTTAAAGCATTTATCAAATATGTGTTGTTTATTCTATGTTATAAAAGATGATTGATGTGACAGAGAATAAGACATAATTTGGGGTCATGTGATTACCTTCCTATAAGCTCTTAACAAAATATAAGACTCTTATTGACTTCGCCCATCTCTATAAAAACAAAATTGAAAAACTGGATTTTGTAAACATACTAAGGAGACACGAAATAATAAAATGAGTTTCATAAATTTTAAAACAATAAATTACCTCATTATTATTTTTTACATTATATTGCAGTAGTAACTAAATTGAAATTGAGCTTAAAATAAAGCAAGTGAAATTTAATTATAAAATGTTGAATAGAAGAGAAGGTGTACATAATTTGTGTACAAACGCTAAAACCCACTAACAAATATTGGGTTTAGTAGAAATGGCTAATCCCCCATAACATAGCAAATCGTAGTTCAAATTCCAATAATGGAAGGTATCCCTATTTAATATCTAGCCTTGGCTTGAATAGGACTAATGGAGGATATTTGTGAAAAGCAAAAAAATAAAAAATACAAAAAACAAACACAAAATCCTCTTCATATAATCGTGCATCTCAAAAGCACATAGCTGTATTCAAAACCTTCCAACTAGTTAAGCCAGTATATATTATCGTTATTCGATAAGATTGATGATCTACAAACATCATAATTTTGTTATTTAATATGTTTTCGTTTCTTTAATTCTTTGTTTTCTTATTTGATGTAAAGAAAAGTAATTAATTTAATTCTCTAATTTTTTTACTTCCTTTATTTAGGTACTTCATTACTTTAAATACTAGAGTGGAACAAAAAGGCAAAGAGTGAAGTGAAATAAAACATATAAACTTTTAGTTATCCAATAAATTTAATCAAGAAAGGGAAGGAAAATATATGCAATTCTCTTCTTAAACCCCTAATGAAAAATAAAAAAAATTAAATAGCAAGAGAGGAACAATATTGTATCCCTACCTTGTCACTAAATATACTTTTAACAAAATTGCTATGATTTGTAAGTAGTTGTTAGTTTATCCAGTAAAGCCAATTAACTTATATATATAAATAAATATTGGATGACTAAAATTAGTCATAAGTGAATTGTTTCATTTTGGATAAAATTACTTCATCTATATGAGTTTTCTCTTTTTGATTGAAAGGAAACAACATTTTTCTTTCTTCAAGTTAAAGAGAAAAAATAATTCAATTAAACAAAGTGCATTAAGATTATAATTTGTACAATTGTACACACTCGTCAACTAATTCCTAAACCAAATCATAACTCCTTACAAATCATAACAAACGTTGTCTTTTCTTACTTACAAATCATAACAAACATTGTCCACACTCTTACCATTTTGTCTTCAGGTATCCTTTGGAACATGGCCTAAATCTTTGGTTGAGTTATCATTTTTAAGGGTTTTCCTAATCAGTATCTTTTTTTAATATATTTAATATATTAAAAACTTAAAAATTTTACTTTTTAATTAAAAAAATTATCACTTTTAATTCCTTAATTAAAGCACTGGTGAGAAAAATCCCATTTCTAATGCTAATATTAAATTCATGTGCTCTGTTTTGACGGCGGCATAAATAAATTACTAATTATTACCATCAACTACAACAACAAAATGTAGGGCTAGCCAGATACGGATATCACGGGCTGTGTTTGGCCCTTTAAAAGCGCTTTTTGTTAGTTATACGACATATATATATTGCATGCAAGATAGAAAAATACACGGATCCAAATTATTTTAGGATCCTGTTATTCTAAATGAAGATATATCCACGGCCATGCGAAGTTTTGGTTGTCAATTCTAATGTCGTTTCAGGGTCCTTCCAGGTGTCGTTCCAACAGTCGAGCAAATCAAACCGTAATGATGAGTAAGAGGCTGAGAAACTACGTCTGGCAATGGCAAAGACCTTACAACTTTTTAATTGACCAATGTCTGCCTCTTATCGAAGAACAATGTTTTTGAAAGTTTAAGGGTAAACGGTTTACGTTTAAATTATGAACAATACACAAGCTCATTTTATTATATAATATCATATAGAAAAATTAACTCTTGAAAAGCGTAGACTCTTGAGTACACAAATGGTTTTAGTTTATATTACCTCTCAAATCACCTCTTATTTCTCGAGTTGTACCAGTATAGTAGTCTGTATGTGGAATATTGACAGCCAGCTATTTTTGTATACTACAATACTGAAGTTTGTGAAGGAGATGAAATAGTTCCAATAGGATTGGGAGCAGAACCAAAAGGATAATGTCTCATCCTCATAATTTAATCACATGCTCTAACAGTGCAGAAGATACCAGATGTCCATTATCATTTATCTTCCATTATAAACGGTTATATATAGTCAATGTTTGTACTTGGTATCACTAGAATCATTTCACATTATGCTATCAGAGTAGAGGACAGCAGCACCTGGCTCAGATATCCTTTACGATTTTGGGTCTCAGAAAATGACAATATTTAATTTGACACTCTATGGTACTTTCGCCGTTTCGAAATATTTGTTTAAAATTAAAAAATACATATATTAAGAAAAAAAAATTAATCTTGATAGTGGCATAAAATTATATAAATGGGCAAAATTATTCTTAGCTAAAGATAGTGAGTTATTTAACATATTCTTCAACTTTAATTATAATAATAGTAGATGATAATTAAATTAAAAATATAATTAAAAAAATTTAATATCATCTTAATATTATAAATTAACAGATATTTTGAAATCCTAAAATATCAAAATGAGACAAATATTCTTAAACAAAAGGAGTATTGATTAACCAAGTAAATGTATACGTGTAACCGTATATTTATGGTTAATTAATATTGACGTCTTTATTCATTGCAGCTTTCTTTTGTAGGTGGACAATGGACAGATACGTATGGGTTGCTTCAAATCTATTAAAGCAGTTGCAAAGAGTAAAGACAAATGGCGGGCCAATATAACAGCTATCAGTTTGATATCTGGTCTTCGGTTGTTTGAAATATGATTATTGACACCTACACGTATTATGTATATTATTAAATGAAACGGCATGCCCTTCAACATGAAGTGGGGTTCAATATTCTTAGATGTTTCATCAAATTTAATTTGCGGGCTTCACTTACTTTTTCATCTCACATTTGGATGGTAAAGTATATGCAAACGGTGAACATGCAAGTCGACCGGCTATAGGAAAGAATCCTCTTAATTTAATTTTTTATTTAATAAGATTAAATGTGATCTTTTATTATAAATTTAAAAAGTAAGATCTAAACAAGATATGTGATATAAGAAATTTTACGATGGAATATTATACTTGATTTTGTCAAGTGAAAAATTAAATTGAAAGAATCCATTCTCACAGACATATAATAACACAAATGCCTAGTGATGCGGATAAAGTTGTAAGAAAATGATGATTTGGAGTCTATTAAGTCAACCACATCAACGGCTGATTGTTGGATAAAATCAACAGGAATGACTTTTATACCTTATATTTATAGGCATTATCTTAAACACTTTATAAATTAAATGTGAAAGAGAAAGACATAAAATAAAATATTTTAATAAAGTTATATTTTTTAAAACTATAAATATTATAGAATGTCCAAAATTGATGTCCGAAAGTGATGCTCAAATTACACAATTGGATTTTTTTTTTTGACCTTCACAATTAGAATTGTTGATGAAAAAAATTAAAAATTAATGTATTTATAAGATTTAAGCATATGCATAATAGAATATGCATGTTTGATAATTCATCCACGTAATTTTTTAATTAATGATTAAAATTGAATATTAAGTCTCAAATTATACCTTTGTTTTGTTCGAATGTAAAGTAGCCAAACATATTGTGATCAGTGAATACAGTTTGATAGAAGAACTTCAGAGACCGGGCTTTATGGTTTAGAGTGGAGTGGACCGCACGCAGTGGGCCTGATAAATGAAGTTGAGACAATTCTTTATTTTATTTTATTTTGACCGTGATTCCACTTTTTAAATTCTCTGCAACGTAAAGACCAAAAAATGTTAAAAAGAAATTTCTCTGTTACGTACTCCAACTAGCCATTGTTTCTTTTTTTTTTGTCAATGGTCGGTGCCTTACTTGGACTTATTTGAGAGATAAAGGCCAGATTTTTGGGCCTGAAGTTAACATTTGCAATTCTCCCCAACCAGTTTTTGTATCCCCAAAACATAGACTATGTCCTCTGCAATTCTTCCATATAGGTTTTTTTTAATTATGTTATCTTTTTAAATAAAAGAGGCGAAACAATCTTGTTAAAAACAGTTGGTATGGACCACAGAGAACAGGCCTGTTTGGCGTAGGTTAGGTTGCCCGTAATGTTAATTACCACAAAACCCTAGTGCTACCACCTTGTCAGCTTGTTTCGGTAGATAGTGTTGTTGGTGTTCCTTACGTTCTCGGAGAGGGAGAGGGAGAGGGAGAGGCAGAAGGGGAGGGAAGAGAATCAAGCAACAAGATGGGACGCGTGCGGACGAAGACAGTGAAGAAGTCGTCAAGGCAAGTGATAGAGAGGTACTACTCTCGGATGACGCTGGACTTCCACACGAACAAGAAGGTTCTAGAAGAGGTGGCCCTCATACCCTCCAAGAGGCTCCGCAACAAGATCGCGGGGTTCTCGACGCACCTCATGAAGCGCATCCAGAAGGGCCCCGTCCGCGGCATCTCCCTCAAGCTCCAGGAGGAGGAGCGCGAGCGCCGCATGGACTTCGTCCCCGACGTCTCCGCCATCGACACCCAGCGCATCCAGGTCGACAAGGAGACCCTCGACATGCTCACTGCCCTCGGCATCTCCGACATGCCCGGCATTGTCCAGGTTGAACCTGTCCCTGTGCAGCAGCACCCACTCCCTTTTGGCCGACGTGGTGCTGCCAGGACTAGGTTTTAGTTATAGCTCATCTAGTTGTCCTTTATCGTCACTCTCTCGTGTATTGCTAGAGTCTTGCTTTTACGGTTTTGCCATCAAATTGGTGGTCCTTTCTTTTAGGATGTTCTTCTAGAGCAGACATTGTTTCGGATTTTATTTACGTTTATGCTTTTGGAGTTTTGACTGCAGTCTTATCTAGTTCAGGAGCAAGAGCAACTTTGGGCTTCCTTTCATTTTAACTCAATAAACCAGGTTCATTAGCTAATGCCTAATTGCCTAGTAACAAGAATATGAATGTCTAGCTAAGTTCCGCTCCCGAACAAATAAACCAAGGATTCCATTGCGGGCGGGCAACACGGCAGCTATATATTCACTTATTTTTGGCGAGATTTATACCGGTACAATCTTCTCAAAATACGAACACGATTAAAAAAACAAGCTTCTCGAAATGCTAGTTGATTAAGTGTTTGCTGAAACATACAAGGTACTTTATGATGGTATAAACGTGGATATGTGGATTACATTACATTACACAAATGAAGGGCTAGTTTACTCGCTGGAATTTGCTAGCCCTACCATATTGAGCATGTGGCGGTCTTCCTTAAACCTCTCGAGTATAGTGCCCTTGACGGTATCATTCTTGCCTTGTGCTGTTCCTTGAGTCACTCCCCAGCATTCTATTACATCCGGCAATATGCGGTTAGTCTTAGAGAGGCAAGGGCTACCAAATGTGGAACACGAAAATGTATGGCCTTGATCGAAATTCGCCGAGAGAAATAAACCGTAGTGATTAACACGCCCCCCAAAACCGATGCCATTTGGAATGTCCTCCGAACTGAAGTTGACAGCGCACTACAACACATTGACATTCAAGTGAGAAATAATAGAATGAAAACTCTATAATAAACATACCAACAAAAAGCCTACTAAAACAACTGTACAGTGCATAAAGCACCATGCGAAGTGTAGTGTGAGTGTTATATCACTGTACTGCATTTGGAATGCACGGGGTGTAGACAAGCCATTTATATTTCCTTTACAATGGATAACCATCTTGCATCAACACGCTATTCACACTCGCGTATAAAACATGCTTAACCAAATTTATCATCTTCCTTCTATGACAATATGTAAAGTTCATTCATGCTTTAACCCCCAACACCCCAAAAGAGCAGTTGAAACTGATTAGACGCCTAATTTAATACTCTCTCACAAGGGCACCTCAAAGTTCTTTTTTTTTTTTTTTTTTTTAAATTATTCTTCTGATTGCAGGATAAATGTTATTTAATCTATATAACACTAGTGCAAATGAGAACATTGTCTAACAATTACAATACAGAATCCATGAAAGGAATGTTAAAATCCGTAATTTAGAATCTTAGAAACAGGCAGATAGTTACCCATTGTAGGTTATTGTTTGCTCCAGTTGGCCTGAAGATAGATGCCTTTGGATTTAGTTGAAAAAGGAAACATTTCATGTCTCCATAAAAATCAGCATGCCGCTCCCATGGTTGAGAAGCATATCCTCCATATATATAACCCTCTTTATCCTTAATGATTAACACAGTGGGGCCTTCATGATTTCTGCAGTTTAAATTAAGAGTTATGCATTCCAATCCTACTGAGAAACTGAAATTAATCTAACTGTCATTTATCACTTAGAACCCCAGAAAACAACAGAAATTGAAAAGTTGACAAATTATGCCCCCTTCTATATCGATGTTGTTATCATAATGGTAATAATAAAGGAATTGCATTTTACTTCCAACTTTTACAATTATGGCTGATTAGCCATGAACTTTTGGAGTGTAACAACGAAGCTCCTAATGATCATAGTTTATGATTAATAACATAGAAGTTAATTCTATGCTTAGCTATTAGCTTCTAAACCTAATGACAAGCAACGAATTGCATTATCAGTAAGTCATGCGTAATACCAACCACTTGCTAAGTTTTAGGGCCTTTATACCGTACAGGTGCAAGTGGGACCAATATTCTTGCTTCAGATCATTTACCCCAAAGGTGTATATATACTATCTGTTTGTCAATACAGACACACACCAAATAGAACTCATGGCTTTGGTGCTGTTTGTTCAATGTGTCATGGCAGGTGCAGGGTTGTTCATTTCGTGCAATGTATTGAGTGTTAATTTGTGTCATTTGGATTTGCCTAAGCCTGAACTTCCTCAAAAAGTTACCTGTTGCCCAAGTATGGTTAGCAATTCTGATCTTGATATACATCCCAGATAGCAATTAACACAAAGGCTGACTTTTGAACTGAAACAATTGGATATGATTGTTTTCAAGAATTTTATCATATATTTTATATAGGTTTTATTTAGCTTTTAATGTTAGTTGTGGCCTGGCCAAAACTCAAAGCTTAAAAAAAAAAAAAAAAAACTGAAGTGCTCCGTAACCTAAGTTGTGGCTGCTACAACTTACAAATAATAATAAAAAAAATGTTCAACCAGAGCCACAATTCATTTTTCGATATGCACCTTTGGGGCTTCTGTTTCCAATGTAGCACCCTAAACTAATCACAACTTCTACAACATTTCAATTTTTTTAGTTTTATCATATATTTTATATAGATTTTGTTTAACTCACAAATTCACCAATTTAAAGGAGTAGGATGCTTTTAAAGCAAGAAAATGTACTCACGTAATGTTGCCCAAGAATGTATTAAAACTAAGACCATTAGCAGCACTATGATACAAAAGCATCCAATCTTCCAGTTCATGCTGAGAAAGTGCTCCTCCTATATGCCAAGCATATTCCTTTCTCAAAAGTATAATGCTAGAATCAATGCCCTTCGAGGTCAACAGGTTAGGAATTTGAGAACCTGGACGTCCTAGAGTAAAGCAAAAACATTGGAATAAGAAAATATGCCAATTACTTATCCTGGATTTACTCAAAACTAATCCAGTAGCACTTTATCTAAAAATGGTACTAAAATGAATAGGGTCAAAAAGTGAAGCATAAGGTGTAATGAATTGCATGTTAAACAGTCTAACAGATAGACATATGAGTTTGATGCAAAAATAAAAAATAAAATAATTAGAATAAATAAGAACAATTAACAGCTTACAAAAGTATTTTTTTGGTGATTACCAGAATATCTACAAGGTCAGTATTGTCCAAAGAATTGTTTCACTGATACTCATTAGGTCCAGTTGCTAGTGTATACTGCAGATGAACCATCAGTTGCTATTTAAATCTAACATTACTCAATTATCTATTGTATTTGCGGAAAAACTATTATTAAAGCCAAAGCATTTTCCCTATAAGTAGTCAAAGTCAAATAAATCACAGTAAAATGATTTTTGGCCACTCATCAAAAGCCTACCCATAGTAGACGATTATTCTCTTCGGTTCAAAATAACTATCATTTACAGCAAAAACTTTTGGTTAATAATACTTGTCACTCTTACATTTCAATAAAACATTTATTGCAAATTTTCCTATTTTACCCTCCACATAATTCTAAGCACAACAAACAATGAAATATTAACACAATAAATTAGTTATTAAATAAGGATATTTTAGTAAACATATTTATAATCAATAATTGATTTTGGGTTCCTTAATATTCGTATAAATAGTCAAAATGACAATTATTTTGAACCGGAGAGAGTAAGTTTTCAATTCAACTTATACATACACTACCCAATGACACAAATTATAGAGCAGGTAAGAAACAACCTATTGATGATTGATCTGTGCAAAGCCAACAACAAAAACCAATTCTTATCCCACTAGGTGGGATCAATTACATGGATTGATGTCATTGGCCCTACCAGATATCAAAATTTCAGTAAAACCATTTACATTAAGGTCTTTTTAAGTGGTTTCTCCTTCTAACATTGACCACATTATTCTATCAAGTGTTAATCCACAATAATACCCACCATGTTTCTTCCTCTAACTTTCCCCGTGCACCAGAGGTCAAACCCTGAAATGTCTAACTCCTTAGCATTTTCTTCAGGCCACTTGGTTTTTTGAAGGCACATAAAGTCAATCCTCCTTCTAATCATGGTGTCAACTACTTCAATAGATTTACAAGTGTTCCAATATTAAAATTTTCAAGTGCCCAAACAAATCATACTCTTAAGATCCATGTAGGAAAATCATACTACCTAGCACCATATCTAAGCACTAATCTAGGAGCTCTAGATCATCGAACACAGAACTTAAGTCATGCAGTGCATCAATTACAAGTAACAGCCTAGCATTAGCATAATAGCTTTGGTAATACATGCCATAAAAAATTCGACAAAGTTTTATGTTAGCTATTGACCGCCTAACTCAACTTTCTCTTTTTACCTGAGCTTGGGAGTGATTATGTAAAATTTGGGCAAGAAAAAAATACACAGCATAGGCAAAGTTTAATGCGGATGAAGCCTAATTAGGAATTTAAATCCAATCAAATTGACGGTTATTTTCATCTGCTCAAACTCCATGATCTTGATCTTGTTACATAATGTTTCACATAAACTCATAATTCGTTGACCAAAATATTGGAAATTAAGTGCTGGATACCTGAATCAGGTGGCATCAGCAAGCTTCCAAGAAGCTTCCTCACAGATGGGATATGAGTGCACCAACTTCTGAAATCTTCAAAAGACATAGACTCCTCAGTGCACCCTTCATGCATCGAGAAATTTGCAGCATTCAGAAATATGTTGACAATGTCCTGATGTGAACTTGATCTAACTTCAGAATCTTTTATGCATAATATATTGTTAAAAATGGAAATCATAACAGATTCCAAATCAGACCTGCATCTCAAACACCACATGCATCAACAAAAATATAAAAAGGGGAAAAAGAAAGCAAAACAATTTTCAGCACAGCATTATAACCGGATATATATATATATATATATATATATATATAAAACAAACATTCCAACATGTAAAATTCCTTATGTTTTATTAGAAACATAAACAAAATATCAACCTGGATGACAACACTGTTTCTGAAGAAGTATCACTTGTAGAACTGAATCACAAATTTCAGCTAATTAAAACTCAAACAGAATTGTTTAAATCTAAGGAATTAAATCCTGCTGCTAGAAAATATAATAATTCTACAGCCTATAGACATCAAGATATAAAATGACTGAAGTTCACCTATTCATAAAGAACAACAAATGAATCCAAATTAGTAGATAAGCAAAGTAGCATGGTTGCTTAATTGTTTTGCAAAAGAAAAAGGCCTGTGCATGATCAGAACTGCATTTAACTTTTAAAAGGTATAGAACTAGCGGTTGCAAGTGAATTAGTTAGTATCGCTTTACCTCCCTACAAAATTATCTCCAGATACATCTAATAAGCGAAAGATGAATTCCTCAATTTCATCTCTTGTTCCTTTCTCATAAGTAGCCTGCAACATGGATAATCAAACCCCCCCAAAAAAAAAAAAAAATTGAATATGAGACAAAAAAATAAAAAAAATCCTAATTTTGAGACAATAACAGCAAAAAATGATGATGATAAATAACCCAGAACTCACCTTAGCAACAACGAGGTCTTCAAAGGTTAATCGTTGATCTTTGCGCTCCTGAGTAACTAAATCAAACATCCTCTCTCCAACTGGGCCACGGAGTCCAAAATATGACTATAACCCATAAATTAAAAAAAAAAATGATTTTCGTGGGTTTTAGAAAATAATAGCACTTGGGTTGCAATTATTCATTGAATTAGAGATCCAAAAAAAAAAAAAAAAAACCTGAAAAACAGAGGGAGAGATGTAATTGGCATTGGTGAGGGATTGAGCAGCCAGAGAATTGAAGAGAGACCTCAAGTCTTCGAGTTCCTTTTGGGTAAAGGCTCTGCAATGATATTCTATCTAGATTACTCTAATGAAAATTGATTTTGTAAGAGAGGAAGAAGGAAAAAGAGGAACCTGGATGCTGAAACATATCGAGGATCACTGGGAGGTGACTGAGACTCAGCGTTGCCCATTACCAATGCTAATGCTTCCTTCCCCTGGCCCCGAACAAGAATCAATAATGCCTAGGCTTCTCTCTTCACAATTTCTCGGCTCTGCCTAATTTTCTTGTGTGTCCTTCCTTTTCACTGTATTTTCGTGACCCATAACCCCTCAAGTTTGTATATTTCTGGAAACAAACAACAAATTTATGCTTTGTTTGGATTGGTCATAAACTACGTAGCACCGTTGCAAGTGTGGTCGCATCCGATGTTGTATTGTACCGGATATTTTAAGAATACTTTTGGATACTCTTAGCAATATTTTACAAGTTTTCACCTAAAGTTTTTCAAACTTCTATACTTAAATAAATGAAAATTTTAAGATAATTAATAAAATAAGTACATTTTAGTATGTTTATAAGAATTTATACAAATATTGAAATTATTATTTTTGTCTTTTAATTTAAGATTTATATTCTAATATTAATTTTATATATTATATTTTAAAATTAATTTTGATATGCTGACTATATAAAAGAATTTTATGTTATTATTTAATTATATAATTTTATTTATAAGATTTTTAATATAATAAATGATTAAATTAAATATTTTTGATAATATGATAATATATAATTGAATATTTGTATAAAAAAATTTTATACTAGTAGTACAATAAAATTAAATTCTTATACTATAACTATATCATATCCAATAATTTTTTAATATTGTCTTATCCTAGTATCTGTATTGCATCATATTCATATCCTATATCTATATTTATGCTTCATATCTTATAAAATGATAGAATACAATCAAATGAAACAGTACTGTTTAAATTTTTAAAATACTACTAGAATAAATTATACTAAATGAAATTTATTTTATTTTCCCATTTTATCTGGTAATACTCAAATAATCATATAAATTTTTTATTCTATTTCATTATATTTGATGCCATTATTTTTTTTCTCATTTTATTTTATTAAATAAAAAGTACACAATGTTTCCCCTTTTTTTTTTCTCTTAAGCGTATGCCTATTCTTCATCTGATTAAACAATAATAAATTCATGGTATTTTCAAGTAATATTATTCCTACTAGTTAGGCTTAACTTTTTAAAATTGCTATAGAGTGATGCAATAGAATAGATGCTCAAGCTTAACAGCACTGGACCATGTTCAACCAGTGCTACTCAATAG
This sequence comes from Pterocarpus santalinus, assembly GCA_031439595.1. NCBI lineage: Eukaryota > Viridiplantae > Streptophyta > Magnoliopsida > Fabales > Fabaceae > Pterocarpus > Pterocarpus santalinus. Next base: position 71,857,385 of record CM062532.1, read on the forward strand.
GTTTCAGCATTGACCAGCACTCTCTCTCTCTCTCTCTCTCACACACACACACACACACACACACACACACACAATCGTGCAAAACGCATTTGGTAGATATATAATCTTTGTCTACTTTCATTTACTCAAATTAGTAGTTCCACTTGTTAGAGATATACCTGTTTTGGCTTCTCAACTTCAATCTATTTAACGTTTCTTTCTTATACATTAAAATCGTAAGCAAGCTAAGTGGATAATCTTTCCATAAGAAGTCACTTTGGACAAAAGGCACTCATTCCTTTCTTATGTACGGGACATACTATACTTTTTACATTTTTTTCTTTTTTTATGTTGCTTAGTTGCAAGTAGGACCAAGTAAGCGGGCTAGCTAGTATGTGACAGATTACTTTTTGGTAGATATATAATCTTTGTCTACTTTCATTTACTCGAATTAGGAGTTCTACTTGTTAGAGATATACCTGTTTTGGCTTGTCAACTTCAATCTATTTAACATTTTTTCTTATACATTAAAATCGTGAGCAAGCTCAGTGGATAATCTTTCCATAAAAAGTCAATTTGGACAAAAGGCACTCATTCCTTTCTTATGTACTGGATATGCTATACTTTTTACATTTTTTTCTTTTCTCATGTTGCTTAGTTCCAAGTAGGGCCAAGTAAGCGGGCTACCCCTAGCATGTGACAGATTACTTTTAAACGGGTTGATCAACATAATAAATGGACTCTCAATATAGTGCCCCATGTATGTACCACACTCTTTTTTATTTTTGCTTTCATCTTTTGGGCCCTCTTGCCCTTCTTCTGTTTTTTTGTTGTAAAGTTTTTTTCATGCCCCCAACATCATAAACGAAGCCACAACTCAAAAGTCAAAATCCACCACCACTTTCACTTTTAACATCGGTATCTGTCCACAGAAACAACAAGCCCACAAAGATAGAAACATAAAACATTATATTAAGATTTGAGCCATTGAGATCTAATGTGCGATACCTGGTCCAGCTCCATCCTACTTGACAAATTATTAAAATAAAAAAGAAAACAAGTAAATAAATAGCACAGAAAAGAAATAGCAGAAGCAGCCATAGAAACGTATGAGGCAGAGGGGGCTTGGCGACGACAGGGACTCCAGCGACTCGAGCAGCTGGTGGTCCAATTGTGCGCTCTGTGATTAGCGCTGTGACAGAGAGGAGCGCCGCAAGGAGGAGATTTATGGTTTGAGTCTTTGAGATGAGTTTTGTGTCTCCGTGTTTGAGTAATGTGAGTGAGTAAGCCAGCGAGAGAGTGAGTTTGTGAAAGAGAAATGAAATGTTAGAGTAAGGGGGAGGTGGGCCGTAAGTGGAGTAGGGACTAGGGAGTAAGGAGTCGGTGCAGAATGGATGAAACTTGAAAGAGTGGGCCACGTAATATTGGGCTCTGCGCTCAACAAGAAAACAAATGCGGGTAAGTGGATTGGTCCGCAAACCGGCAGGCTCAGCCTATTTAGCCTGCGGTTAAACTGTGCAAACCAAAAAACCTGAAAAAAAATCTGAAAAAAAAAGGGATTAAAAATCATGTGGGTTTTGTGGTGCAGATTGCGGATATCCGCAGATAACAACCCGTATGCCCGGCTCTAATTCTAAGTTATTTAGAATTTCTTGCTAAGAAAGTCATTTATCATCTAAAAAATAATGTGAATACATTTATAAATAAATTAATATTCACTACACCGTCAGCAACAACTTATAGAAATAAATATTGAAATGCTTGGACCTAGTATTCTGAAACTTAGAAATGATATTCAAATGGAAGTATGCAGCATTAGCCATTGGAAAATTGGATTGGGTTGGGGAAAAAAACAAACACATCGAAGAAGAAGCAACCGCAACGACACAGGAGGGCGTGATTGGCATGGGTAAAAATTTATAGTAGAGCTCCACGTGTACTTACCCATCCTAACTTTACAAAATCTGTTCTCCCTAATTACATTCCATTTTTTGGCTATTGATATAGTAGTTTACAGAGGCAACCATAATCCTCCTCGTTAATGGAACTGTGACGACCCATCGCTGCTAAACCTCACCTTGATCTTAAATACTATAGGACTTCATGATTTTTATAGAAAACCACAGTGATATATCATGCCATCAGTGTTTAGTAACTCATGCAAACACTGCATATTATGACTTCTAAAAATAGCACATAAAAAGTATCATGCAGTATGCGAAGGAGAAGGATTTGATTAAGCTGTTCAGAAGGCAATGTCTAGTCTTTTATAATCACGATCACTGCAAAAGAACTTCTTTAGAATGTCAGAAATGACCTTACTAGGTAATACAGCTCCGATATGTGAGCTATCTCAGCCAAACTCGTGTTTAGGGTGAGTGGGAGGGAGTTAATGGTCAATATAGACTCAAAAGTACTAATATCTAACCTAATGAATTTGGCCTGTCATTAGCTCGATAACTACATGCCTTACAATTGCTATTATCAATTTATCATTTGCCAGCTATTGTACTGAGATCAAAACTGGAAACCATTATATGATTTCAGTTAAATTTAATCTAAGATGAAGAGTATTTCTTCTTTTAGTTTTATTCTTGTGGGGAACTGGCAAAAAATTAAACCAACTGATTTTGATAGGTTCATAAGCTTATAAGGTGAAAGAGGAATCCGTCCACGGTGACTTGAGTGGCCGAAGAAACGGGACCTTCATAGAGTGTTGAGACAAGAACCATTGTCATCATGTTTAAGGCTTATAGTTACGATGTGGGGAGAGCTCTCTCTTTCCCATTTTAAATCCTTTTCCTCTCCTTTTATAAAAAAATTATCTTATGTGAGGGCAAAACACCTTTCTTGGAGATTAAGGTCAACATCCTAATCTCCTAAAAAAGAGGTTGTCATTATTTTATATTGCAAGATCTTTATTTAATTTGTCCCTTTCTAATTATTATTTTTCTTTATTTGTGTAATAAGATAATGAGGTCATTAGGCCCCCATTTTCTTTCCTTTATCAAGGTTCCCTGCCTCGTAAAGTCCCCCACAGCTCTCTTGCTTAGAGGAGAGCCTCCCACTTCCAACCCTGCCAAGCCACTAGATCCAAGAATTCCCATATCCGAGACCGAAAGGGTTCTCGCTTCTAATTAGCACCCTGGCTCTTGACCTCCTTTTTCTCGTTTCTCATGTTGCTTGTTGGTATTTTGGTTAGATTGTAACTTTATTCACTAAATAAAATTAGATAACAACCAGGTATTTATAGGGCACCAACACCAACCCAGTGAAATTGGATTGGATGTCTCGGGTTAAATGGTTTAAATCAACTTTTGACAGAACTACTGTTGAATAACATTAATGGTTATACACATTTGAGTTTTAGTAAAACTTGAGGTAGCAATGGCATGCGGAATGTATGTAGTAAATATTTCTACATCAGATACAGTAGTGTACTCATAGTTACGTGTGAACCTTGTAAGCTTTTCTTATTGAAACTCAACTTCCAACAGATTTGCTTATTGATGTGAAATGCAATTATATCAGTGATCGGAACAACAACAGAAGCATGTGTGATTCCAAAGCTAGATACCTTCTTTCAAAATCAAGTGGAATACTAATTGAAAGCTCCTTCTTCCACTTCTCAAATTCTCCTTTAATGCATTGTGATCAAGCCCGCTTACCTGTTACATTCCATCTTTTTCACAGGAACAGGAACTGATTGTCATTAATGGCTCCCCTACCTTCTCATTCTTGTGCACTGAAAATTTAAGAAAAATGTCACCACGTTCTTTGACTCAAATATAACCGTTTGACCTATCTTCAGCAGAAGCCTAGTAGAAGATTTGAACTGCGAATCAATTTCAGCAAAATCTAATTCGCATTTAAATTTGTGGCCTACACTTCACTCCAATTTTGTAAATATTTAGAGTTTATTGTATTTTTTGAAAAGTCGAGAGTAAATGTAATTTTCTTTTTTCATTTTCATATTTCTTCTTCTTCGATCGTGTGGTCAATGGTCATAAATCATATTTTCTCTTGTCTTCTGAAAAATTCATGTGCTAATGAATGGACCTAGAGTTAAAACTCGGGGCCCATCTATACCTATCCTTCCTTGACCTGGACTAGGGTCCAAGGCGAAGTTTTTACACACATGGAGTCCAGGGTAATGTCTTCTCTGTTCACGTACATGTAAGCATTAGCACATTTGACCACTAGATCTGATATCAGGACATTATCGTTGTGCCATCATAAGAACTACCAAGATAGTACAGAATTTGTGTTATTTATACAAGATAAATTCAAATGTTATTTATTGACTTAAAGAGAAGTTATGATATTGTATAAATAGCAACCGTAAAAATAGCTTGCATCTACTGTCATTTAATAGCAATTTAAATTGAAATGTAAAATAATTTATGCTTCTCATTATTGATGTAACAAACTAAAATGGTAAGTAGTGGAAGTACTTGGGGCAGGTTAGGTAGCAAGCACGGGTAGAACTATGGAATCATGAGTTTTGCTAAGCTTAAGACATTGGTTAAAGTATTGAATTATACTTATATATTTTTTTCTTAACAATATTCTTAACATACTTGTTAAAAAAATCTTGATTGTATTGGAAGCAAAATAAAAATTTGATTCGCTACAATTTTTTTTTTTTCCTTATAGAAATACACAAATTTAAAGAAAATTTTGGAGGACTGTGTCTCAAGCATACACATTTTCGTTCCTGATAGCAAAAAAAAGAATATGATCTTCGGCAGTACTTTGCACGATGTGTATATGATATAATAATACTCTATTCAGTTCATAATAGTGGTCAATTTGTTCATTTTCACACAGATTTTGAAACTTAAAATCAATGCATAATTATGATATAGATTTACTAAAATATTCTTATTAAATTTTATTGTGTGGTAAAAAACATAATATCATTATATAATAGAAAGTAGCTACCTCTTTCAACCAATAACGGTGAAGGATAAAATTGAAAAATTAATAATAAATATTGTATTGACATGTGAAAATGATAATTATTATGAACAAAAAAAAATTACTCAAATTGGTAATTATTATGAACAAGTTATGTTACATGGAGATGGGTATGATACCCGTACCAAGTATAGATATGGGTATAAGGTACGAAGATTTTGTAAAAACTAGGGTATGAGTACGATAATATATATAGAAATTAATTTATATACATTGATAGTATAAAATAATTTTGCACTATCAACTAATAAAAATATATAAAGATACTAAATTATGGTGGGTGCATCATAATGGATAGTTATCTAGCATGATTTCTATATAATCAACATAAGCAACTTCAACATAAAAAAAAATGGTAGCAACAGCATATGCAAACATAAAAAAAAAAAAAAGGCAACAACAATATAAACAAACACTCAAGTCATCAACAAATCTCACATCTCAAACTATTTCCAAGAATACTTCCAACAAAACTCGAATAGAACCAAAAACAAAAACAAAATATTACAAGAGAAAAAAAAACCTAAAATAGAATTAAATATAGCTACCTCACTGTCACAAGAAAGAAGCAGGAAAGGGAAGTCGCCGTTGGGCTACCTTCGCTGCTAGAGACTAGAGAAGGAAGCTGCGTGCTCGCCGGAGTAGTTGCTATGCTATCTTTCGTGTGTTTGTCGGCGTCGCTGTGCCATGAGAAGCACTGCTGCTGGAGCAGTTGAGCGGTGGTGGTGGTTGAGGGTAGGAGAAGTATGCGAATGAAAGAAAAAAAAAGGGGGGTAGGATTCTGATTTGGGGGAAAGTGAAAACCGATAAAGAAAAAGAAGGAAAAATGGGGAAAAAAAAACCCCAAAACGATGTAATTTTCATTAAGCCTCGTACCCGAGTTACACCTGAGTCATACCCAATTTTTTTTTAAAAAAATAATGGATATGTATTCATATCCCAAACATACCCAATATGGGTACTTTTGCTAAAATAGAGTATCCATGCTTCATAGTGAACTGAGGGAGTATTACATATATGCAACTTATGGAACAACATCCAATGTGTACAATACTTGGGAGCAACCTCAAATTGCAGTTAATTTTGCACCCTAAGTTGACGAAGGTGTATTTGGCTTAACTTTTGGGAGAAATTTTTTTAGAGGAATTACTTTTAAAAAATAATTTTATTTGGTTTGAATATATGAAAAATAAGTTTAGGAAAATGAGTTTTATTTGGATAGAATAAAGTAAAATTACTTTTGATTGTTGATATGAGAGTAATAGTAAGATTTTTTTTCAAAATATCTTTTTCTAAGATAAAAAATAATCTCAAAGATATTTCTTCAAAAAAATCTTATAAAAAATATCTTTATATATTTAAATATATTAATTACTATTAATTTTTATTTTTATTCCAATAGAAGGCATTCTACGCCTCCTAGAAATATAACTAATATGACACTAGCTGCAAGACGGAGAATCTATTGTCATGTAAAAGGATGGATCTTGGAATCTGTCAAATATTTTGGTGCTTACACTGTTTAACATTAGTAGCATTGAAGAATTTCTCATTGAAAACTGCAACTTGAATTAAAGTCCATCTTAATTTTACGTAGGTTCCTCCTTCACCAGAGACTGCAATTTCAAATCAATTTACTAAGAAGGGTAGATTTATAACTGAGGGAGCTTGAATGGTGTGTTAATACATAGCAGAGGCATTTGATTTTGCTGAGAAGTTTCTGTTGAGTTTGGTTGGCACATGAAATGGATCCGTTAATGGCGTTTGAATGCTACACTCTTCTCCGTAAGAGTAATCAAAGCAAAAGAAAAAGAACCCTCCCCCTCTCTCGCCCCATATTTAGAGGCTAATCTGTAGGTATGCAACTAAATGCTTTGCATGCATTTGAATGAGGGGGTTGAGAATTCAATTCAAAGTTTCATCAATAGGGTATTAAAATTTATGGCGTGGATCTGATTGGATTGTATATCATATGTGTGTAAGTGCAGCAATTGCTGATTTTTTTGATTCCTTAGGTTCCTTTTGACTCTTCTTAATGGAAATTAATTTCGCTGTTGACAATCCCTGCATCATACAATAAGCTATATTTCCTCTAGAGGCTCTATTTAGTACCATGGGAATTTTGCAAATAAAGTCAGCTTCCTTCCAGGAGTAATTGCAACAATAAGGACTCAAACTCTTCTTTCAAAGTTCCATCCACCAAATTGTTCACCCTCATTATTATCATTAACTATGGTCTACACGTAGAAAAGTTTCCAATGTCTTACATAAACTAAACTCCCTTATGTGGCAAGCTGAACTTGAATTCTTCATCTACCAACTCAAGATTTTTTTTGAAAGAGAAAAAAAAACTCAGTAAATGTCAATCGACTATACAAAAGTATGAGTTTACAAAAATCAATTTGGACCTGTTACCAAAAATAATCAATCTGGAACTGTCAGCTTAACGCCCATATGTTTGACTTTTGGTGGTCCAGCTTAAGGTATTGGTTTTGTCAAACGCCCAAGATTTTCATAATTATGTGCTTAAGCAAAAAATTTTGCCACGACCTTCTTTCGAATTTGATAAATTGATGAAAAACAGTGCAAATGCCAAATAGGGAAAACAAAAGCTAAACAATTGGTATATGGGTTTAAGGTTTTGTTTGAAAAATGACTTTAATTATGGAAACGGAAAAAAATATAACAATGAAGTTAATATGTTCAGTGATGTTTGCAATGATTAGTTCCTCCATTCTTGTATTGCAGTCTCTTTAGGATATGTTTGGAACACAGGATTTTGGAGGAAAAGAGAAAGAAATGTAAGTGCATGTTTGGTTTGTATTTTTATTTCTTATTGTTAATTATTAAATGTTACATTATTTTCAATATGTTTTATGTTTTTAGACTTTTACGAAGGAAATAGTAAAAATAATAAAATTTTGTATTCACGATTTCTTTTACAAAATCCTGAAAAATAATAAGTAATTTAAAAATAAGGTAGTGTTTTGTAGTTAAAATTGAAAACATAAAATAAAATAAAATACAAATCAAACCAATCCTAAACTGTTTATTTATATAAGCATTTTTTTAATTTAAGAATTATTTAAAATAAAATAATATCACATTAATTATTTTCAATATAGTTCATATTTTCATAATTTTGTAAAGAAAATAGTAAAAGTAACAAAACTTTATCTTCACAGTTTCCTTTACAATTCAAATCTTGAAAACAAGAAATAAATTAAAAATAAGGTGGTGTTTTTGTTATTAAACTAAATTGAAAACAGAAAGTAAAATGCAACCCAAATTGACCCTAAATTTATTTAAATAAGTTTTTTTTTAATTGAAGAATTCTTTAAATTAAAATAATAAAATGATAGATTATCATGATACATTCTCTTCATCCTATTTTTAGTTTTGTAAACATTTCATAATTTTCTTGATATAAAAATAAAATGTTTAACTTCAAAACATTTTATTAAAAAGAAAATTTTGTTCATTTCTTGTCTTAAAGATTAATGGAAAATTATTTATTTTTTAAATTTACATTTGACATTAATTAATAAGTAAAAGAAAAAGATTAATAAAGTAATAATAATATATTTCATATTTCAATAAAATTTAATTCCAACAAATAAAGTTATTTTTATTAATGATTAGTTAAGTTTATTTAATGATTTTAAATTTTTTTACAACAACCTTATAAAGACAAACAAAGGCATATGATTATATGCTTTTAAAAAGTGTATTATAGTATAGTACATATTATTGATTTATTTCAGAGAATTTTATAAAGAGAAGTTGTATTACATTTAAATATAGGGTTTAATTTGTATATATTGATAGTATAAGACTTTTTTACACTATTATCCACTCATATGCTTTCACATAAGCAAATATATATAATCCTCATTCCCGCTACTCCAGAAGTCATACAAATAAAAAAATATGATTGGACGAAAGTATAAAATAATTTTATACTATTAGTACATATAAATTAAATCTTTAAATATAATTACAAAAAGTAATTTTAAAATTTTTCTCCATTGCATTACATATCTTTTTAATTGATTATTAAAGAACTATTAAAATATTTTTTCATACAAAAAAAAAAAAAATGGCGAACAATCACACACTCAGAATAGTTCTGGAGCTTATGGCCCAAAACATATAACGGAGAACAATTGGGCAGAACACCATCTCTCTAATTTTTATGCAATGTTTTTCACTCTAACATAATCTTAATGTACGTCAAAAAAAAACTTAATCTTAATGTATTGGAGGTTTTTTTTCTCTTTGGGCATATAATATATCGGAGGGTTAAATGACATTGTGTAATTTAGATATATATAATGATAAAAATTTTAGTTTAATTTAACTATATTATTTAAACAGAAAAAGCTCTCGCGCCGAAACATTGCCTAGGATTAAATATGTTATGCTTTGGTACAAAAAAAAAAAAGAATGTTGAGGGGACTTATTTTTGTGAGATAGGATATAAACTCTATTTAATAGTGGATGAGTAGTGAGTCGACACGGTGTATTATAAGAAGTGAGTCTCCCTATTATTTTTTTTAAAAAAAAGGAAAACAATGTGTACTGATTTCTGGGACTAGGTGCCATCGGACGGAACCACCCCACGGCGGTGTCAAACGAGAGGAAGCGTGAGGGGTCAAGGAAGGGAAAAGTGGGCGATTGAAGGCCGCGTTGGTTATGATTATGGGTTTTTTTTTTTTTTTTTTCGAGGACAGGGATCACTTGGAAAAGAGAGAGAGAGAGAGAGAGAGAGAGAGAGAAATTGTAGCTTATACTATTTTAGTGGAGCATATATTCGCTTTCAAAAAAAGGTCCGCCCAGGTTTAAGTTAATAGAGTTGACTGTGGTTAGAAACCCTTCTCCTTCTCTATTTGCCCAACCCCCCATGACAAAAAAAAAAAAAAAAAAAAAAAGAGACAACGCCCATGAATGGTATCTTCAGTTTTTTGTTTGATAACTCTAAAACTATGATTTTGGCAAGTGTTACTCTTTTATAAATTTTGCCCAAATATGATTTTGAGGTTCCAAATAGGTAACCAAAAATATTGGTAGCGGTGGAGGAGAGATTGAGTAGGGCAAAAAAGAGAAAGAAAAAGGGTTGAAAATCATAAAATAATCATGGAGTTAACTTATTATATTAAAAACATAATAGGTTGTATATTAAAATATAATTTAATATTAATATATTAATAATGTAAAAAATTTTTATATTAAATCCTAAACTCTAAATTTTATTATATTATTATCTAATGAAATTTTTTTGTGTATATAACTTTTAAATTTATGAATGTAAGAGTTATATATATGATTAAAAATATGCATATATTATAATTAAATTATGTAGCTCAATTTTGTTCGACATACTAGAAATCTACGATTCCTATTTTTTGCAAAAAAGAATAATTTATTTATACCAAAGAATCACAATGGATACGTTAGCTCAGTTAGATTTCCCAGATGTTATCTAAAAATAAATAACTAATTAAATAAATATGCCAACATCAGATTAAATTTGAGCCATAAAAGAGGTATTTTGTGAGAATGATAGTGGGATGTGACCAATGGCTCAAACCAATGTCCATGATATATCTTGTTTCACCACTGTAATTATAGTATATGTTTGGAAAAATTGAAAAATTAAAATTATTTTAATAATTATTTATTTATGTAATTATTTTTTTATATAATTATTTATATAAAAATTAATTTATATTTTAATATTTTAATTGAAAAGTAATTTTAAGATAATCTATTTTATTTGAGTTATATAAAAAAATTATTTTTATATAATAAAATTATTCAAAAAATATAAAATAATTATTTATATTATATAATATTTATTATTTAGAGTCAATTTAGTAAAAATATAATAATTTTAAAATAATCAATTTCTATTAATAATCACAAGCTCCAAAAATTTATTTATATTTATAGGTTAATTTTTAATTTAAAATTATCAACTTTAGATTATAATTAATTTTAAAAAAATTTGTCAAACAATTATTTTCCCCATTTTTGGGAGTTTCCGAATCATGTACGTAAACTCTTAACTATATCCTACCCAAAAAGCTGGTACCCAATCTGCCCTTATCTTCTACAGCATTGTACCCGCAATTAATTATACCAACTACTTGCAAAAATAAAACAAGAAACGTGCAAAAGGCCTCGGACTCGAGTTTGAGCGCTTATTCATTTCATTATTTTTCATTACACCTATCAAGCTGCGCATTAAAAATGCACGGTGAGCGAATTTGTTGTGTAATTCATTCCACGTTTTTTCGGTTGGTATATATTTATGAGTAATGTGACAATTAAACTTGCAGTGATGACTGGTTGATAATATATGTTGACTGATTGATAATAATTATATGCAGAGTGTCAGGGACGGATGCAGACCGTAATGTATAGGTATTCAAATCCAATTCCGGTCAAAATTGATAAATCAATCAAATCCAAATCAAAAATTATTAAAATTTCAAAAAATTTAGATTAAATTAGTTTTTATTTTTTATGAATAGCTTGAATTGAATTAAATTTTAGATTTAATTTTTAAAATTCATCCAATATAATCAAATTCAAATTAAATAATATTATATAATAAATATTTTTTATTGATAAATTTATATTTTTATTTATAATAATTTTATTTAATTATATAATTTTTTATATTTATATATTATTCTCATTTAAATATTATTTTATATATATTATATGAGTCATTTTTTTTATTTATTCATTTTATTGATTCAAATTACTTTTTTATTTATAATATTGTATACTTAAAATTTTATTTTATTAATAATTGATTAAACAGATCCAATTCAAACCGCTAAAAATTAGTTTAGATCGGATTGAATTTAAATTTTAAAATCTAAATTAAATCGATTCAATCTAAATCACTATATATTTTAAGATAAATTACACTGATTTCTCTTAAGATTTTATGAAATTTACTCCAACCCCCTCTATTTATAAAAAATATATATTGACCTCCTTTAAATTTTGGATAATATTATATTCAATACCTTTATATTTTGTAAAATATGACATTAAACACTCCTGTAAATATAACACTAACCTTCTCTAAAGAGAGATCAATGAACTTGGATAAATAGAGGAGGATCATGATGAAGTTTACCAAACCTAAGGGAAGATTGGTATAATAAATCTTATATTTTATTATTTAGATCAGATAAATTTTTTATTTAAAATCAATCTAAACCGCACTACAAACACTCCTAATAATAGTTTTAGGGGCCAAAATTTAGTAAAATAATAATAATTATATCTACTTTTAATCTTACCCTTTTCTGGACAAATTTATAGCATTATTAGCGTTTGATAATTAATGGTAAAAGTTTTAATATATATTTTTTATTAAATCGTTTATTTTATCATCAGTTTATATATTTATATATTTTTGAAAAACTTATAAAAATTTTAAAATATCTACAAAAATTATTAATAAATGGATATAAGACAGATAATGTTCATTTAACTATAAATCACATACAATATCATAAAGTTAGTCTTTTACTTTTACATATATGAAATACGTAGGGAGTCAACGTTTATATAAGTTGAAAAAAAACAAAAAAGAGTTCAAGACAATAAATTTTATACTAACAAATTCATAGTATCTTATCAAATAGTAAGTGATTAAATTTATTCTATAACTTTTTACTATACATATTAAATCTAAATGAATCTAGAATTAGTTGAAAATTAAAATATTTTAAACTTAAATCTATACTACTAATAATTGAGACTCATTTTATGAAAAGTTTTGCCATGTGTCAACTTCTCAGTAATTCAATTCCAATCACAATTCTAAATTTACTATTTTGAGAAAATTTTCATTTGTACTTTTATTTTATATTTTAAAAAACAAAATTAATAAATTACTGCAACTAAAAATTATAATCCACTAAACCTCTTCAATGAGCTCTTATCCTTGGTGATTTGTTTTCTGCCACCAATAATTTAATTTAATTAATAAATTGTTATATTTTAATTCAAGACCACTACATTCTTTTAAGTTGGAATGCTAAATTGGAATGTATGTATGTTTAGTTCACATATAATTATCTGTTCTGACCACTAAGTTTTTATTAAATTTTTACAACTACAAATCTAATGACATTTGTAACACTCATTGATAACAAAGCTAATAGCACAAATTTAGATAAGTTTTAGGTTGAATATTAATAGACATAGATACACTAAAATGTCCACGAGCAACAATAAAGCTCTATTGGCTATAGGCTAAACATTTTAAAACTAGAAAATGAAACTATAATGTATTTAATTACAACTTCATATGTTCCAAGCAACTGAAAGAGTTTGCCTTTCTTTAGGACGTTACTTGACTGATCTGAAACTATTATAAATAGAATGAGGATTGGAAATTCTTAATAGATAATGAAAAGTTTTAAAGCATTTGAACTGTAATAGTTCCAGCCATATCTTAGAATAAAAATTTACACGGCTACTGTATTATAATCATATCATATCATCTCTAAAGAGAATAATATCTTGTAATAATATAGATACTTAAAAGCGATATGTCATGAAATTCATAATGTAACAAGCCTTATTAAAATTATTATTTTTTTACTTTATTTTTCACTTTTCTTTGTCTACTTGTCTCACATATTTGAAGACCTTTTCTTGGAAAATTTCTATTTTCCGGTGTTTATTTTAACATTATGACAATAAAGCGAGACTTTTATGTCATATTAACCAAGATAAATAACATAAAAGAAACCTATATCTTATCCTTCTGCTTTTTTGTTGGTTAGTAGCGAATTTAATTTTTTTTTTTTTACTATTACTTGCTTGTCTTTATGTATAATTCATAGTAAATATAGAGATACATAAACTTAAGTAATAAATAGAACTTAAATAAAACTCAAATAACATAAAAATTAACAATAAACTTGAATAAATCCATCACATAATAAATTAAATAATAGAACATAAAATTAAGCAATAGAATAAACTTAATAAAGTGCAAAAAATATAAATTAATTCATGATCTTAAACAAAGTGCATAAGAACTGAAATAATATAAGTTTGAGCAAAATAAATACAATAATATCTCAATAAATTTTCTCAAAACATAGAATTATCAAATTCAAGTGTTAATTTCTAAAAGAACCGCATCTAAAATCATTTTATTTAATTTTTTTAAACTTTTTTATCATAGTCCATAAGTCTATCTTTGTCATCATAACATATTTGAGGTATAAAAGTCATGTCCTTACAATGGTTATCATAAAGTCATAATGATGTCTATAAGTCTAAGTATAAAATTCCAATCAAAGATATATGTAATTTAATAGTTCATGTCATTATATAATAAATTTTATTTATTTTAAATGATAGATACAATATTTTACTCTTAATATTGGTCTCCTAAGAAAATTATCGTAAAAAATTGACAATTCAAAATAATATATATCATAATATCTTAATAGTAGTAGTATTAATAATAGTAGTAGTACTGGTAGTAGTAGTAGTAGTAGTAGTAATAATAATAATAATAATAATAATAATAAGGAACATCAAATAAATTAACTTGAACAGATAAAAAAAAGTGCAATAATAATGAGTAATAATATAAATTAACATTAGTTCAAATAACTTGGAACAACAAATAAAATATATTGTAATAATAATTAATAAGGAGCAATAATATAAAAGAATATTAAATAAAATAATTTGGGATTATAAATAAAATAAATTGCAATAATAATAATATTGAGCAACTTTAATGTAAGGATAATAATAAATAAATAACTTCGAACATAAAATAGATTGCAACAATTAAATAATAACAAGCAATAATATAAATGAACATTAAATGAAATAACTTGAAATATAAAATAAATTGAGATAACAAACAATAATGAGTAATAATATAAAGAGACATCAAATAAAATAACTTGAAATATGAAATAAACTACAATAATAAATATATAAAATACCATCATAACTTATAATGAGTAGATATAATCATAATTTTACTTCATAAATAATTTTATTATCTACTTTTATATTCAATAAGGATAAAATTAGCATATCCTACTAACCCAGTTCAGCCAACTTAACTCTTTCCTTCTTTTCCTTCTTTTTTCGGCACCTACTCTCTTGTTTTACTCTTTTTCTGTTTGTTTCAACACAATGTCAATTCTCACTCTTTCTTTTCTTTCACTATGGGCCCTTCCCCCTTTATATAGAGTCTTGCAACTGGTGAAAAAAGGTCGCTAGTGACGTTTTCAGTTTTTATTTTTTTTATTATTATAATTATTTTTCTTTATATCCATTTATTTCTGGCTATTGTTTTTCAATCCTTAAGTCTTTGCCCAACCTTTATGCCATTGAGGTGAGTTCTCTCTTCTCTCTCTCTCTCTCTCTCTCTCTCTTAATCTTAATCTTAATCTTAATAAATAGAATAATATATTTTGAAGTCATTATTGCTAATGTCTTGTTTTAAAAAGTTAATGTTTATGATCTAATTATTTGATCAATAATTTGGTGTCACAAAACCAACTCAAATAAATCAATTAAAATATTTTAATAAAATAGATTAACTAGATTATTTTGCATACAATATTTTACAAAAAAGGGATGTTCCAAATCATTTCCTATAATCAAATTGGAAAGCTCATTTTTTTCACAATTGTTTAACTTCAATATTAGGATAAAAATTACTTATAAACAAATTGTAATTTTAATAATGATTTGATATATAAAATGAATTTATAATTTTTTTTAGACAAATGGTTTTTAGTACAATTGTACTTCTCATTTCTATGTTTATTTCATTTTATATATTTTTTATTTTATAATTATTTATTAATCAAATTTATATAACAATAGTTCTATCTTCACATGAATTTTATAATTATTTGTTAACATTATATAGTATTGTACAAATCCAATAATAAGTAACTATAATAAATTCAATGAATAAAATCTCATATTGGGTGACATCAATTTAGTTTGCAAAAGAGTTATGATATTAATTTAGTTCTCGAAAGAGTTATGACATCAATTTGGTATTTGAAATATTAAAATTTATTTCAAAGCAGCTCAAAAGACTAAAAGAAGTTTTGACTAATTTGAAATAAATTTTAATATTTTAAGAACCAAATTGATGTCATATAATTTTTTCAATGACCAAATTAATATCCCATAACTCTTTTAAGAGCCAATTTGGGATTTTACTCTATTCTTTATAAATTACTTTATTATGAAGATCAAAAAAGGGGATGAAGATAGAAATTGAATGATTTTTATTTTTTGAGTTGTTGCATTGTCTTTTAAAAATAGAAAATAGATATGCTTATAAAATGAGTTACACTTTTAGTTATCTGCTATTATATGAAATGTATTTATTGATCTTTCCCCTTAAAATTACTCTACTATTCTTCTTAAAAAAGAGGAGGGTAAGGGAAATAAATTAATTTGTTTTGAGGAAAATGTAAATAAAACAATTTTTTTTAAGTTGTTCTATTAGTAGTTAAAATTTTGAAGTAAATATTTTTAAAAAGTGAATTACACTTAGGAAAAAAGTAATTTTTTTTAATTATTCAATCCTCACTTAAATATTATAAGTATTGTTCTTATAAAACAAATTATTTTTTAATGAGTGACTATATTTATACTATCAGTTTTTCTTTTATTCAATTTTAGTCATGTCGTTTATTAGCTTCATAATTATGTTTTATTGTTAATATTAAAGGTGTATTCAATTAATGTTCTATTATTTTATATTTATTAACTATTTTACCCTTTTTTTCGTTAAATACATTGACTTTTATAATCTAATGATTTGATCACATTAATTTTTATTATTATTACAATTGAAAAAATTACTCCGTGCGATGCACAGGAAGAGTACTCAAGTATAACAATATTTGATTAATACTCCCACTTGCCCCCCTTCGATCTGTTACTGTATAGTGTCATCTGGTTTTTAAAGAACAAAGATTAAGTGATAGTTTCTTCTTTTCCTTTTAAACAAAAAATTAAGTGATAATAATTGCACTTAAATTATATAGTATCATATATACAACTCTAGTTAATTATAGAAGTCAGTTTTCTGTAAGTGAGGCTATATATTCATTACACACAGCCGACAGTACAACTAAACGAGAATGAGATTGGATAAAAAATTTAATTAAGACCTTATGCAAAAGGAATTTTTGATAAAAGATATTGCATAAAAATTAACTTAAAAATAAATTCTTTTGTGTTAAAATATTTTAAATGTACCAAAAAAGTTGCACAGGAGATTTTTGAAAAATTTGATATTTCAACTTTTTAAAAAAATTAAAAATAATTTTTTTTGCACAAAAAGAAATTTTTTTTTTAAGAAGTGATAAATTGTACCGTCAATTCGGTCTCAATAGCATTGTAATGTAACTTTTAACTACTGAAAAATTTTTAAAATCAAAACAACACCTGACTCCTACCATATTCATTGATTAAGACTGCGAATTTAAAATTTCAATTAAAAATGACTGAACATATTATTACTAACCATATTTTCTATTTTTTCAGACAATTTAAACTTAATTTCCAGACAATCCTTTTCAAGCTAACTTCATAATTTATTTTATGCGGAGTCAAGTATAGAGTGCATCACTAGATTCTAAGAAGAAATCAATTCCCCCCCCCCCCCCCCAAAAAAAAAATTTTCTGAGCATATATTTGATGCAAAGATGAATTCCCAGTTTTCTTTTGATGAGAGGCTATCCTTTCTTCAGGCATGCCGGTAGATACATTTCTTGAAAGAGCTAATTAGGTGTATGAAGCAATTGATGATTCGGATACAATGGGTTGGCAACTTGGCATTTGGCAGTCGCTCCCCTGAACTTTAATTGTTCGTTTTTCATTTGCTTTGACACAACAGTTGAATTGCTATGAAGATTTGATCAAACAGCAGACAACAATACTGTCCTTCTTAATTTCTCTCATTGACTTCGTAATAGTGATAGTGCCATATTTAGAAAACAAGCAAATAATTTTTCTTTAACATGGGCTCCATCACACGTTAAAGACGTTTCATGTGGTTCATGGTCTATTCGTTGCTTATGATCTGTTTACCTTGGCGTACATTTTCTCCCCAACATATCCAAACTCTAAGATGTCTACCTACCCTATATCCACTTATCCGTAATAACAAAAACTGCGAGTTTCTTCTCATTTCCACCCTCTTCCCTCTGGGAAGGTTACTATGGGTAAAATTCTCCTGTTTAAAATTTTACTTGCGAGCTATTTACAGATAATCTTAATTTGGAGTCTAAACATTTGGCTTTGGTATTATCGAGCTAATCAATATCGATACTATTATATAGATATCTCTCTCAAAAGTAATAACAGCAAAATGAAGAAACTTTAATTTCATCAATCGAGATTGATAGATCCACAAAACTAGGGTCAACCATTAATAATACACTCCAAATCAAGCCTTTGGAAGCGTCAAGAAACCAGACTCTTTCCAATATCTATTAACCTAAGGTTTCACTTTAAATATATTTTTTTGTTTCACAAATATACGTGCCTTGTTTGTTGCAATTTGCAAGATAGCGTTTAATAACACACACAGAGACAAGTTCTTTATTTAAAAGCAAAATGAATTCACTTTTCGATTAGGCCACCCCACCTTGTCCATCTTCAAAGTACGGCACATTGGTTGCAAGTTCTAGCCAAATTTAAAGCCCATAATTTGCAGTGAATATACATTATTGCTCGTCACCAGCCTCCTATTGTGACTTGTGTTGTGCTTCATATATATACCCTTGCTCTACAATTCATTAAAGGCGTACTTTCCGTGCATAGAAAAGCAGTGTGACTATTTTTGTTTTTTAAATATTTAACCATGGCTTGAAGGGAAATTCTTACATGCGCTGGAAGTATTATGTGATTATATTCTTGGACCAATTATATAAGTATATTTTATATGTGACCTGCTAATAACACATAATTTCATGAAAATATATTTATATGATTGGTCCTAGAATACTGGGAGCATAACCACGTAATACTTCCGAATTATGCAAGTATTTCTCTACCCTAAACAGTTAATCAGTGCTTTACAATGAGAAAACTTGGATAAACATAGAAGGCTATAGTCAATCGTTACATGAATTTTGAAAGGAAAGCTTCTAAATTTCCATACCTTCATCTGCTAGATCTTCTGAAATGAGTCAAGGTTGTGAACGCAACAAATACATGATGTCGGACCTGCCTTTATTACCCTTTGATTCAAAGGTCATCCCCGATTTATTTTCTAAACAAAGGGAGCGATGGCTATTATTTTGCCTTGGAAGCCCCATATTCTCATAAATGAATGGCCGATATTACTATTTGGTACTTATCCGATATGATACTCATAGCATATGATGGTTTTGGCTTTTGGTGGGTCTCATTAAAGCTCCAACTCAATAACCATCAAGTGAAAGCAGCTTAGAATTTATTAAAATAACCAAAATCATCAATTCTGCATTGATACGATTATCTTATCCCCCCTATTTAATACTTTACCAAGGAACAAAAGAGGTAGGAGGTTTCTGTTAGCAGAAGACGGAAGCCACTGGTTGAAATTCACTGAAGGAATCTAAATTTACCATCTTCGTTTCATGCAGGAACATGAATTAACTGTTTCAATTTATTTTTTATAGAAGAACCAAATTTTGGGTCACTGCGCCATTAGAATCAATTTCTGCTGTTAAAATTGAGTTTCAAGCAGCCACATATGTTGTTCCATGTCCCGTTTGAACAAGGTTTACAATAAACACGGCGAATGGTGACGGCTGGTAATTAGTAATGTAGAAATGCTTAAGATGAAAATTGACCTAACCACATATATACATGTTCATCACAAGACGGTATTTGCTATGAGATCAACACCAACACTACGCTGTTCTGCACGAACTAACGAAATGTAAATGATCCAACGACAATTAAGAGAGAGAGAGAGAGAGAGACAAGGAGATAATTTAATAAGAATTTACTTAGGGGAACAATGCTTATGGCAGTTAGGTATTTAACTGCTCGTGGTTTCAGCCTCAGCTTGCTCTTTTTCTTTTTCGGTGACAGCCCATTTGAGTTGGATATAAGACAACTTTTCGTTTGACTATGAGAGCATGAAAGTTATGCACTCTTATCACCCTAGTTTTTGAACTTGCCTTTAAGATTAAAGTTACTTGACACTTCAACCTATCTTATGTGGGTGCCTTAGGTTTCATTTAAATAATTAGAGTGAAACTATAAACAACTTATCATTTCTTTAATCACAGATGGTACTGATGAGGGAATTAAATTTAAAATAAAAATTATTAAATGCAAAGTATAAATATATAAAATATATAAAATTATTAAATGCAAAGTATAAATATATAAAGTATGAATATAAAATTTAAAAAATATTTAGCATATTATTATTTGAATAATTAGGATGATTTAGAGTGCAGGATATTCATTCCTTCTTACTCGTGTTTTATTTTAATTTAAGACTTAATTTATATCTAGAGTTAAGAGTTTTTACTAATTCATTTATTTATCGGTGTATATTCACGAGGGTCTTGGTAAGTGATCTTCTCGACGACCACTACTAAGTTTCGTCATATCCTTTTAAAATATTCTTTTAATAATATTTTAATAGTTCTCTATTCATTTTTTATTTATTTTTATATGTCACCTTAGTAAATCAGTGAAGCATTATTTTTTTTTTAAATTACCCTTGGTACTAATAAGTGAAAGAAAAGATTAATCGAGTGATAATAATATTTTTGTTAGTTTAATAAAATTTAATTCAGTAAAATATTTTTTTAACTTATAATCAATGTTATTTAACCACTTTCTTAATTATGAATATCTTAAATGAAAAACGAAAAAGAGTGGATGGAATGCTTAATAATTAGGCATTCCTTTTAAAATACTAAATTGAAATATAAATATATTATATTTAATAATTAAGAAGGCTATTAAGGCGACTAGTTTAGAGAATTAGGACAATGATCTACACTAATTTAGAAGTATGTTATTTCGGACTAGGTTTAAAGGCCCAATATCACGATCAGTCCATCAAAGCTTGACCTTTATAGAGCCCAGAAGCTCAAATCGAAGACCGTTGAGAATAAAGTAATAGACATCGCTTTTGTCACATGAGCATTTAATCTAGATTCAATAATGCATAAACTCAGGTTTCATAATGTGCATGGAGCTGTTAGCAATACAAGACAGTTACGCTAAAATCTCGGGAATCCATTAGGCTAGCTATCATTATCGACCTCACCTACAAATAAGAGGGAATATTCCCAAAATCAGATACATTTATATTCTCTTAAACCTTATACCTTTTGCACTCTCTAGCTTGAGTGTCGAAGTCCTTGTAAATACCTCCACTGTTGTGGAATCAAGCCAATCAACTTGTCATACTCATGAACAATAGCCTTGGAGTCTCGTTTATATTTTGAAGCGCTCAATTCCCAGAATCCGATGAACGACCTCCAAACATGTTTATTACCTTATAAGAGTATTGTTCATTGTACTACGAAGAAAGTATTACAATATATTGCATACTTTTAAAATTTTTAATAATCCGGATATTAAATATTTTCCCTTTATCTAATGATTTCGGTTTAATAAATTTATTAATTAATATGTTTAGATTAATACTTGTTAACAAATTTTATTATATGAAAATTTAATTATTTATATCTGAAGACGAGATTGGTTCCACAATTCCCATAAAAGTTTTAACTATCCCAATCATCTAATACCTTATTTTAGATCTAAATTTTTGTTTCATATTTATATGATAATGGTAAAACTATTATTAAATCTCAAATTAGTTAAGGATATAACTATAATAACCTTTATAAAAGTTTAGACAATCCTCTCCCAATAAGTTAGATTTTTGAGTTGAGCTAGACCTATATAATTTAAAATGGTATTAGAATTTATCCTATATTAGTTTTGGCGTGAAGAGGAGTGTGTTAAGTCTTATATTATTTGAAAATATGATCATAAGAGTCTTTATAAAAACTTGGCTATTCAATTTCAAGAATTATTAAGATAAGAAATTCCCGTATAATTGAAAAATTAATTCTATGACGATGCCAACAAAGGTGGGGATGGTATAGCTCGAATGATTCAACAGAACCGAAAGTGACAAGAGAGATTTTTTTTCAACGAGTCGCTGATTTTTCAATTTTAATGAAGGCACGACTGATTAAGTGGTTCAAGTGGAGATAGATATCACTTTTATCCGTAAGTTATCGATGAGATGATGAATTCTGGAGAAGAATGGGATTGTCTATTTATAGTAAGAAGAAGGACATCATTTGAAGCATGTTTCATGAACCTGTGCCACGTTGACCATAAGTTCCATCTATGGAAAATGAAAATGACTCTTTACGGTTGATCTTCTCACTTAAACCAGAATTCATCATTTCATTGACCTCGGGTGTTTTGCTTAGTTTTCAATTATTAAATTACTAACAGAGGCCCGTTTCCGCCAAACAAGTAATGCTAGGGTACCAAAATAAGATCGATCTAGTAAGTAACTTGACTTTTTAATTAAAGATTTAATATTCAAATTTTTGGAATGTAAAAAAAAGTTTTATTGGAAGACATATATCTCTTTTAAAAATCTCTATTAGGTTGAGTTGAATTAGTCAAATTTTTAGCAATAGGAACTAGATTATGATGATTCCATCAAGATAAAAATAAGAATAATGCTCTTTCTTATTTATATGTGAATGTCATGTTATTAGGAGAAAAAAACAAAAATAAAACTGATATATCAGTATAAATAAAAATGAGTTTTATTATAAAAACTTATGTCTCTCTCTTTCTCTCTCATAAGATAACATGATAGAATATAAGAGGATCTTAAAATGTTAGAATGTTCACACCAGTTCAATCGATATAATAATAATAATAATAATAATAATAATAATAATAATAATAATAATAATTAAGCTCACACAATTACCCTTCACCTTTTTGCTTAATTAACAGTAGTTTACCTTGAGTTGAGTATAATTTTGATTTTGTCTCTGTCATCCGTGACTTAAGAAGCACGACCTATTATTACTAATACAAAATTAGTTATCTTTGAAGATCAGGTATAGTATAAGAAGTTTTTTAGAATTGCTATACTTTGACTTGAAGCCCTTACTGGGGACACTTGTTTATTCAAAATATTATTTTTATATGTATATGTATCTTGTATTTGTCGTGAGACCTTGATTATGTTTTAATCTTCAAAGCCTAATGTTATTGAAATTTGCCTATTAATATGATAAAAAGTTTAGTCTTTCGCCTAAATTTTTGGTTTGATATTTCTCATTGTTAATGAATTATCACATTCTTTAAAGAAAAAAAAATAGTTTGGCACCACTACTATTGTTTTTTAAAGTGCTCATATATACTTCATCACTTGAAACAAGAACTAATTGGATTACCGATAACAGAACCCATTTTCTACATTATTAAGATAATATGATAATAACAATTAAGCCAGAAACTATAAATAATTTTTTATGTGATAAAACAATTTATTATTTTAAAACATACGAAATATATTTTTTGAAAAATACATATTTAGAGATTAGTAAATTTCATAAGAAAAAATATCTTTTAAACTCATTCTGAATTATCATATAAACATTATATAATAATGTGAATATGCCAATAAGGGTTGGCATAAGTGATAAGGAATGGATTTATATCCTATAAAGACATAAGTTTGATTCTCATTATCAATGTGAAAACCTTACTTATAGGCAATATCATAAATTCTCTTTAAGTACTTTCTGAATTCATAGATAATATTATAATTTTGATAAGATAATCAGTGCTAAACCAATCCAAACTTTTATATTCCAAAGAAAAGATTCTAATGTGAATATAAATAAGTATCCAAATATGTTTGACGGACATGAGAAAATCGTTGTATATATTTGTACGAGAGAGGTATTTAAATTATGGTATTTAACAACATCGGTCTTTCATAATTTACTACCTGCGTTGCATCTTGCATGCAGCGAACCCATGGAAAAGCTACAAATTACAATACAATTTTTGACAAAGCAAAACAATCCTAAGGCGAATATTTCTTGGAAAATTGGAGCCCTGACTCCATACTAAATGTTCCATGGCTATCTCCCTGCGTCTGTTGTAGCATTGTCAAATCATGAATCAAATTCATGACCGAAAGCATTCTTTTTTTCTGTTTTTTATGGGGATAAATAATGTCAAAAGAATTAACGGTCTCCTCTTATAAACGAGAAATTCTTGCATTATTTGGAGTACTATGTGACTATACTTCTGATTAATTATATAAATATATTTTTATAAGATTGTGTATTAATAGTGAATCTCATATAAAATACACTTATATGATTGATTTGAGAATACAACCACATTATACTCTTAAATCATATAAGTATTTCTCCATAAAAACACAATGAGATCCTGTAATGTCTGATGGGAGATGGAAATCTGTTGTACTTCACAAAGCAAGTGAGAACTTGGTCCACCAAGAAGCATCAGAGGCTCACAACATTAGAAACCTCTTCTGTATTACATGCATCAGAGCCATTCCCAAAGACCTCTCTATCCAAAAGATGGATTTTCATCATTTTTATTTCCACTACCTGGATCAAATCCAGATGGATGAGATGCTGCTACCTGCTGTATGCAGCCTGAGAAAAGATATGCAATGCATGGGAGACAAGTATGTTCCCTTTACTTTGTAAAACTAAATTAGCTATTTTAATTATAAAACAGTGATATCTCATAAGGGGTGTTGTCATCTAACTCCCAATAAATAACCATTGTCATTTCATTTAGCTTGATTTCCTTTTTCCTGGGGTAGTGTTGAATATTTAAACTTGACACTTGGCTGTAACACATATTTTCCATTGCTACAATATTTTTTTTTTTGAAAAAAATAAAAGGGAATTGGTGCTTACATGTTGGTATTAAATTTTGCTGGAGGGGTTGGGATTTTTAAATATGAGGTTAAGCTTTAAAAGCCGTTGGGTTTTTCTTGTGCTGTGTTGGTCCGAGAGACTCTTAAACACCGACTCTCTCCCTATAAGCAATGAATGAAGAAAGGCCCTCCCTTCTGCACTTTGTAATTACAATATTAACTGCAAATTTCCCCTTCCTGCATACTCCTTGGGATTTTTCCAAACAATTAATACATTTCCTGGCCTCAATTTACACTCTTCTTCTACCCAATACTTCAATTCCATTCAATTCCATCACCCCCTCTTTCTCTCTCCTCTCTCTCTTCCTCGCTCTTACACACCCCCTCCACCCTCCACCTCTCCCCCTCAATTAAATTAAGCTTTAAATCACTCCCCCTTCATTTCCCCTCATATAAAATGGCCCCGAGCCTCCGTTCTCGCTACACAGATCACTTTGCTGGTGACGCACCTTGTTATCCTTCTCCTCACCCCGAATAAAACTCTGCTCCACCAACCTCCTTACACAGTGAGTGATCATCACCCTTTTCTTCTTTTTTATTTGTTCTCTTTTGCTTGCAAAACCGCATGTGCTATGTTGTGTTCTGATTGGTGCTATTGGATTGCGATTACCTTTTTGGGGGTCACGGAATTGGACTCTTTTTCCTTTCTCCTTTTTCAGCCTTTTGTTGTTAACAATGCTTTTGTGTCAAAAACAGGGCAACTTATATACTTTTTGCAGAGCAAAACAGAGGAACCAGCACCATGAGTCGTAGGAATGGAAGCGGTCCAAAGCTCGACCTGAAGCTGAACCTCTCTCCTCCGAGGGCGGAGCGGAGGCTCGAGTCTCCGACACGATCGGCGACAGTGTCGCCGACGTCGCCGCCGAGTTCTTGTCTGTCCTCTGAGCTAAACCAAGAGGACAACAACAACAACAACAACAACCTGAGATACTCCAACAGCCCTGAAGCCACTTCGATGGTTCTCGTAGGTTGCCCTCGCTGCCTCATGTACGTGATGCTCTCCGAGGATGACCCAAAGTGCCCCAAGTGCAAGAGCACCGTCTTGCTCGATTTCCTCCACGACGACAACAACAACAACAACCACCACAGCCCCACCATTAGGAAGAATTAGAGTTTTAGGTTCCCTGTTTTCTTGCTCTGTTTTCCTCTGCTTGTGTTTGCTAGTACTAGGACATATAATTACCCCTTTTAATTTTAATCCTAGGTTTCTCCTTTTCGACTTTTTTTTTCTTTTTTTAATTTAACTATTTAAGCTATTTTCTACCCTTGTACGAGCGGTGCTACGTGCGCTCCACTTTTTAACCTTCTTTCCTCTACTTCCATTGAGGAAATCCCAACAATTTTGTCAAAGCATGGGATGCAGAGACAGAGAGAGACAGAGTGGAGCGTAAACAGCACTATTCTAATTATATATATATAGAAAGCAAGTTACTGTTGAATTCGGGAATGCTAGGAGTGTCTACATGAAAGCTGGGGGTTGTGTCATGTTTTCCTGCTTCTTTAGCAGCAAAAGTGTAATAGGGCTTAACCTTATGTGCCTCCCCTTCTAGTTTGCTTATTGGAATTTTAGGTGAAATCAATCTTAGTTTTCCTTGACTCTCCTTTCTCTCTTTATCTATGAATATTATTAAAATTTATTAATATTGCTGTTTCATCCAACGAGGCACGTACGCTGTTATTGTTAACGTTAGCCACCATAAAAAGTAATGAGAGCCAATGAAAATAGCAGCAGCAAAAAGCTTACTTATGTATGACAGTATCAGTATGTAGATCCTCTGTACTTTGGTTAGCAGTTAAAAATGGTTTGAAGAGGCCCACCTACCCAATTTTTAAAATTACAGCTCAATCTACAGCAGTGACCACCTGCCAAGTTAAGCTACTCGTGTGCTCCTCATCATACGCTTGATATATCACATTTGCTGAAAAAAATTAGGAACAAAAATAAAAAACTAAGAAGGCGTGTAAATTGAAATCTATGCATAATGGTTGGCAACTAATGGCGGTAGATAAATGAACTAGTTGACTTTCTTGTAGATTGCATGCTAACAATTTGGGATAGTATCTAATATCTTATACCTAATATTTATACCATCATAGCAAAATCAGTTTTCTAATTACATTCAGATCCCCTGACATGATCCGAGGTAGTCAATGGGACGTTTTGCCTATAATGGCTATTAAAAAAAGTGATACTTCCAACTCCTATGTTCCAAGTTTCAAGCATCCACGAGTATAATGAGAGGGCGCGAAAGTCGTATGTCGTGTAGTATAAGAAAATTTTATTGTGGGTTTGGAAGAGAAGGATAAGTGAATTAAGGGGTGGTGGAGGGTTGGGTTGGGTAGTTCCGAGCATTGAAAAAAAAATGGCCATTCTATTAAGACCATTTAAATCACATAAATGCAAGAGTAATTGAGACGGTTGAGAATAATAAGGGAGATATTACGTCAGATGATAAATGCCCACCTTTTTCCATGTCCATGATCATTTTTTTGTATTTGGCCTTACCAATTTCTCAAGCAAAATGCATTGCTCACACCTATCTGAAGGTTGGCCTCCATTTGTAAACACCTACAATATCATTTTTTCCAAACTTAAACCAGATACATGCAAACACCATAATTGCACCAATTAAGGCTATTGTATTGTCAATTTCTAAGTAAATCGACATTGAATGTATGATGAGTATTAGACGATGAATTATAACCATTAGATTGTAAACTTCCAAACAAAAATCAGAATGCAGCTCAATTACAATTAGTGGCTAGTCTTTCTACTGTAGAATGTGAAAGCGATTTTATTGACCTAGTCTTATATCTATCTGCAAATCTTAAACCTTAAATTTGTAAATATGCATGTTAAAAAGTCACATGAAAATATACGTGCCCAGGTATGTCATCAATAAAATAAAGGCATTAGAACAAGGTACACAACTCATGCAAGAACGGTCATCAAGATAACGGACCAATGACTCATAATCTAAACCATAGAAAGGAGACTACTAAAAGTAATGTTATTTGTACTTAAAGGTCTAGATATAACTTTTAACATTTTTTATTGCAATAGTTAAAAGTACATTTTTTTATTTTTAATTTTTCTTTTCATCATTTTTAATAAAATCAAAATGTATGTTTATATGATGTCCTAGTAAAAATGAGTACAAATATACTTTCTCAACCACTAATGGGCGATGGGGTCCAGTGTCAAGGTTTTAGATCAGTCAATATGAAAAAGTATAAGAAGCTAAAGCATCATGTGATAAGAACAAACTTAAGAACGGTAAATAGGAATAGCATGTTAAAATTATAATTTGCAAATTGTGGACTAATTCACCAGACAAATTTTTTTTTTTTTTTTTTCAGTTCCACTTAAATTATAGTTTAAAATCCAAACTCATGTTTAAACACGACCTCGCCCTAATTTGAGCAATAGCATACATGTTATTTAAGGATGAGGTATGCGTCACAGATAAATCAAAACTATTACTCTTGAGCTTGTAACAGGAGAATTGGTCACTGACACATAATACAATAACTTGGACTTTTTGTTTCCCCTTTTCTAGAGGACACTGGATAACAATATGTTGTTCACTATACATACTCTACATGCATAAACTGAGGATCAATATTATTTACTGGTTTTTAGTTGATTTCCAGTTACATTTATCCTTATCACACATTCCTTCGGTAACACTAGTCACTGTCATCCATATCCATACGCCTTATGTTTTGCATAGTATCCCATTGATCAAAATAACCAATCAACCATAATTTCTTTTCTCTCTCATTCCTGTTTTCCACTTGGGGTTGCCTATATCCTCATGAGGAGGGAAGCGTGATTAACTAATTACATAAAGATCTGCAACTGCGTTTCAATCTAACCAACCGCTCCCTCGACGAAAGAAGAGAAGGATAGGAGGAGATAGAGTACAGCTACATTAAATCACAGTCTACAAGTCAATCGGATAACCTAAGACGATGAGCAAACACCTTTTCCTCCATGACAGCCACCCAGCAACCAAAACAGAAGCTCACTAAATGTTACTTGATCTTTTCATAAATGCATAAGCTTATTTTGCAAGAGTACAAACAAGGCATCACTTCATCCATCAGTATATCTGACACAGCATATTTATTAAGTACGGCATTCAAAACCAATCCAAACCAAGTTAAAACTGAAAATTGATTCAAAAAATTCGAAAACCGATCAAAACCAAGATAAATCAGTTTTGATTGGTTCTTATTTTATAAAAATTAATTGGTTCGATTCGATTTTAGTTTCTAAAACCGAACCAAACTAAACTGAATCGATAATATATTACATATTATATATTACTTATCCATATTTATACTTTTACGAATGTATATGTAAGTATGTTATATAATATTTTAATACTAAAAATATTCAAATATTCTTATCATATCTTAACTCTATTTTATATTTATAATTATTTATTAATTCTTTTAATTTACTCAAAATAAAACTTACTTTTTTATATTTTTTAAAATTTTTTAATGAAAAACCGAGAATTGAACTATTTGGGTTGGTTGGGTTGTTCCTCAAAACCAAACCAAATCGAACTATGAACACCCCTATTATTAAGCATGAAAACAAGTTTAGAGTCAAATTTTCATTATAGTTTATGAAGGCATATCCATTAAATGCGTGGTTTAAAGAGCATGAATTCTTTCATGTGAACGATCAAGATAGGTTGGAGACTTTAGACCGTATTTGACACTATTCTTGTGCAAATGAATCAAATTTCTCATAAAAATCATGGTGAAAAAAGATGCATATATTTCTTTAAGAGGCAATGCCTTGGACCCAAAATTTGCAGCCTCATATGAGACAAACCAAAATGTGTCAGTAGCAGTATTCTCTACAAAACAATATAGAGAAGGTTGACAAGCAATGTAAACATAATGTTAAAAAAATAATATTTTTGCGAAAATACCTCCAAGATGGTCAGAGTAGCCACCCAGCCAATGACTTACTTCGAAACCTGGCGTAAAATGCGAAGAACAGCCCAACCAAACTCTCAGATATCCGTACAACACCAGTATACCAATATTGCACCTAGGTAATAATTTAACTCAGTAACAGGCAGTGAAATATTTATCCTTCGTCCCTTTTTCTAAATATTTGCACCAAGTAGTATAAATTAATAAATAATCAATAATTTCAAAGGGTGAGTTGAACAATCTGGTTGTTCGAGAAGCCAGAAGGTTTTAAGTTGGAAGAATTAATATTCATTTTGGGTTTGTCTCCACAATCCATGGAAGAGGATAAAATAACAGAACTGTTATTTAATAGGTTGCCACCAATGAATTCTGGCAATTACAAGATTGCCAACATGAAAACAAGTTATTCAAGAAACTGAATTAACAGGGGTTCTTGTTTCTAAAACAGGCGTTTCTCAATAACTATGTTTAAAAACTAATTGACAAAAACATATTAGCAGACACGTATTTTTGTTTATGTTAAAAACTGAAAACTGTTATTTGAAAACAACGAACAAACGGCCCAGAATGTTAACGGCAATGTGTTCATTAGCACAGTAAAGGAAGCTCCTTTTCCCATCTTTAAGCAAACAGAGTACACAAGCAGAAAAAAAAAATAAAAGCAGTCGATTTCCCACCATTCCAAAATCTATATAGCTTACTACCATTTTTGTATATGTAATTATTTTGGCTCTACACCATAATCAAGTGAAGACAACAAGTAGGAAATTCAATTTGCATTATAAATAATATTTTGCATAATTACGTGCTCAAACCTTTTTTTTGGAAAAAAAAAAATAAAACCTCAGTCTCTTTCACTATCTCCGGAGACAAAAGCCCAGAAATCAAAGTGTTTTGCATAGATTTCTCCAGTTTGGCTGGGAGTCAATGTGCCATGTAGCAGCTCATGCGGATTGAAGTTAGCTACACAAGTAATTAATCTTTCGTTTCTATTATCATCAACAGGAATAAAATCCATTCTTCATACAACAAAAATCCAATCGATATTTAATTTCCTTCCCACTTACTATGCGCAGACACAGAGCAATAAGTCATCAAGTAGTGTGTCCAACGGCAGCACAGTTGTTAGCAGTAAGTGAACAAAGTCCACAAACAGGTACTCTATACAAGTGAACCAACATGGTTAAAATGTGTCATTACCATAACTTCAATAGAAACAATTGCCCACTTAGAATCTAATTGAACTATAGCGAAGCATGAAACACACTACCGCCAATTCATAAAAACATCTTAATTTCAGCTCTGCATATGAGACAACAGAAAGAAACATGGAGGATACCTTTAGTGTCCTTTTTTTTAAAATTTTTTTTGAATTTATATTAAACAGGAAACTCGTCCAACACGTAATACGCATGAACAAATAGAACAAACAGCAGCCCAAATTGGAAGGCTTAGAAAGAGGGTTAAAGTCAACGCAGTGATTACCAGGAAACGAGTTTGTCAAACAGGTAACATGCAAAATTTTTTGGACCGCACCCAACGGGCTAGTTCCAACGATATGATAAAATAGACTGTTTGATTCAACCTTAAAAAAAAAAAAAGAAGATGGTTTGAGGTAATAAAATTAAAATTTATTTTACCTTAATTTAATCTAACTCAAGTTTAACCGATTAATAATAAAACTCAAAAAACAATCCTTTTTTTTTTTGTGGTTAACAATACATTATACATACTGAAAGACTGAAATACAGGGAACACCAATTACGAGGTCCAGACAAATAAAAGAAAGAAAAGGCCCAATACAAGGCGTTTGGTCCAGAGAGACAAGCTTAGCGACAGCGTGTGAATTGACCCCCCAAAAAAAAAAAAGGCGTGCGAGAATGAGAAATGATCCAGAATTTTGAAAAAAAAAAAAAAAAACAAAAAGAAAAAGAAGGAGGATGCGTGCGAGGGCGAGGTGATCACGGCGCTAGTCCTCTGTCATTGACATAGTGCTGGTTTTCGGACATTTCACTCGGTCGCCGTTCTTTGCTACCCTCATTCTCCTTTGGTCTCTGCCTCTGTCTTCAAACATTCCGATACTCCGATCAGATGCATTCCGCAGCACTCACTCACCCCATCCATGACGCTTGGCTTTGCTTCTGCTTCCAGTGTCGTGGGTCAGTCCCCTCACACCTTTTCTCTTTACCGTGGTTATTGTTCTTTCGTCACTTATATTGATGGAGACAACCTTGGATTTTCGATCCATAACTGCGGTCTCGGGTGGTGAATTTTTCACTAATATTTCATTTCTACTGTTGTTTTAACATATGAGAGAGACCCCGCATCAGTTGGCTGTCTCTAATTGTCGCTGCCCTGTACGATTTTTCTGTCAAAGCCATGTCCTCTGTACATCTTAAACTTAATGTATCACAAGCTTAAGCCAAAACCAGGGTAGTTGTGTTCAACATAGTGCACATTTTTGTTCCGGAGCATGACTATCATATGTCCATTACTATTAATACCTTTGGATGAAAGAAAGCCCTTGTCACCTGCACCTGCAGTGTTTATTTTAGCACCTCTGGCGGTTCTTGTATTGCCTTGGCAATGACAAATTTTTGTCCCAAATATAATGCGAATTTGAAGTCATATGCAGATGCTTTGTAAATATTAAAGGGTTACATTTGGTGCATGAGGAAACAATCTTTTTATAATTATTGGAAGAAGGAATTTAAAAAATTTGAATAAAGATATCACAGCTCAAATATGGCACATTCGCTCCTGCTCAGATCCTTGAGTTTTGGATTTTGAAATGGGCATGACTAAAATTTGTTAAATTTGGACAAAGGATTATATATGTGGATTGTAGCCACTCTTGACATGTATTGAACATATCATGGCAACTAGCAAGTGTATGAGTCTTCTGTTAAATGTATTCACACGTCAATGCAGTACCGAGGAACTTCAGATTGCTGGAGGAACTCGAAAGGGGAGAAAAAGGGCCTGGAGACGGCTCAGTTAGCTATGGAATGGACGATGGTGATGACATTTACATGCGCTACTGGACTCGCACTATAATTGACCCCCCTAATGTAAAATATTTCTCTGTCACCATTATCATTTATTTTTATGTATGTGTGTGAAAAATTAGCTGTTTTATTTAAACAATTGACTTCCCATGTAGCAATTGATTTAAAATTTTAAGAGTAAAACCCCATTTTATTCCCTAACGAAAATTATGAGGGACAAATTAGTCTATCAAGATTTAAATATTCGATAATAATCTCTTACCATTCAAAAAATGGTGACACATTAATCCCTTCGTATATTCGCTGTTAACACACTTAATGGAGAAAGATATATGACACATAAGTCTCTCTTAAAAACTCTTCTCTAATCGAAACAACTTCGTTTCACTCTTCTTCTTCATCCACATCACCATTAACATACAATACAAATTCAAGCCAAATTCACAGCCATAGCAACAAATAATACATCCAAACAAATCATTCAAAGCCAAATTCAAGCAACTAATACAAAGCCAAACCTAGAAAATTCCATTAAAAGAAAATCGACAGTCCAAAAACAAAACTCCCATGAGTTAGAGTGAGGAACATAGCCATAGTCAACACAAACAATTCATCCAAACAATTTATCTAAAGCCAAATTCAAGCAACCCATACAAAGTCAAACTTAAAAAAATCTATTAAAAAAAATTGTCGACACCCCCCCCCCCCCCAAAAAAACTCCATGAGTGAGAGTAAGAAACCAAACCAAAAAATTTATTTACCATATTTTTGGACTGACGATAAGAAAAACCATAAGAAAATGAGAGATGACTACCCTCCCTCCACACCAACTTCACCTATGCCAAAGGCTACTATAATCATTTTTCCTTCCATCCATAATCACAACCATTTGCTATTGTCACATGCCAACACAACTACCATGACATTAGATCCATGAACTCCCTATCTTTGCATCAGCATCCATCAAGCCCTGTTGCCTAGAGCTAAGGCTCTCACATCTGCTTCAACAACTTGGTGGTTTACGCTATGATGAGAGATGAGGGGTGAAGAAGGGAATGTGGGTTTAAAGTTCAAGGAAGAAGAGGAATTTTCAATTTGGGTTTAAGGTTTGAAAAAGATGAAGAATTTTATATATGGGTTTAAGTTTCATAAAAGAGATTTTTTTGAGAATGAGAAGGTGAGGTTAGGATGAAGAAGAGTAAAATGACATCATTTTGATGAGAGAGAAGTTTTTAATGCCACGTATGCTTCTCCATTAAGGGTGGTAATGACAAGTTTATTGAGAGACTGACGTATCCCCCTTTTTTTGAATGGTGAGAAATTATTATTGAACTTTTAAATATTGAGGGACTAATTTATCCCTTGCAATATTCATTAGGGACTAAAATGAGGTTTTACTCAAATTTTAAATTTATAAGAACCAGTTCAAGCGTGAAAGTTATGCATTGCTTCATGGTGATAACAATTGAGCATATATTGCATGTTTCCTTTAACATACTTCTATGTATATACATCAGCATGGTGTTTATGTTAATGTTCAATTTTAAGAATTAGGTTAGAGCACATTAGCACAAACTTTTGCATATTAATCCGTGCAGACTTGCATTGTTACACTACTTTATTGAGCATAGTATTGACAACTATAAAAATTATAGCTGTTAATGTTATAACATTTACACTTTTAATTGACTGAAGCCTTTCCACTATGGTCGGGTGGGATCTAGATGGCTATTGGATCAATGGCAAGCCATTCAACCTGAGATCTTTCCATGGATTTGTGCCAATTCCGATTCAAATGAAGTAAGAGATCCCCTTAAAGACTATCTATTTGGCCGCTGACCTCAGTCAAAGGAGGCTAACAGTGATTCCTATAGGAAGCACTTATCTTTCATTACCTGAGCAACCACTCTAGTCTAGCTTAGTGACCACCTATGATGCATAGATACTTCAAAAATGGTGGCATCCTCGTATTAATACTCGTATCTTGTATCAATACTTGTATTATGCTTTTGCATTGATATTTTTACTATATCTATAAAAGTTTTCTTTTTAATAGATATCTATCATGTTAAAAGTTTTGTTATTTGAAAAATTTAAACCAAAAACCTATTTTGATCCCTGATAAAAATTTCAGACGATAAATTAGTCCCTTAAAATTTGAAAATCTATTGGTAGTTCCTCACCATTCCTAGTCCTTCCATACATAAATTTTTAGACTTTATCTGTACGGAAGGACTAATATGTTACACTTTTTGAATGGTGAGAGACTACCCGTGAATTTTCAAATCTTAAGAAACTAATTTATCTCCTAAAATTTTTGTCAATGATCAAAATAAATATTTTATTTGATAAAAAATATGTATTTTGCCCTTATTAATTACTTTCTTCCAATTATTTTATCATTTTTTGGTAAATATTTTATTAATGTTTATTTTTATTATATAATTATGATAATTTATTTTATATATATTCCCATACCCATATTCTATTTTTTTTATAAAATTATCGTATTTACATTTCGTATCATATTGTATCCAATACTCATATCCGTATTTGTGCAATATAGGTGGCTATTGTAATTTTTCTTATGTTTGTACGGACGGTTTTTGGCTTCCTAAATATACAATAATCTAAGCGTATGCTATATGTGCCCTTCCATGAATCTGCTGAGTCTTTTACATGACTTGATTAATGTAGACTCCTTGTGCCATTTTCCAATAATTCTGGAGTATGAATGATTGTCTACCCTTAAAATTGGAAGTTTGGGCTTAGTGTATCTTTCCTGGATTATGTACTTATATTTTTATTTCCTGAATAAATAACAGGCCATTTACAGCTTCAATAATTGTGTTGTCTGTTTTCTCTGTCAGACTGTACATGAAGGAAGAATTTATCAATTGAAGCTGTTTTGCGATAAAGACTACCCAGATAAAGTGATAAACCCCCAAGTGTTCGATTTCATTCACGGATCAACATGACTTGTGTGAATCATGAAACCGGAGTGGTATATTCATAACTTTCCTGATGCTTTCGGCTCCCATTACTATAATATTTCAAAAGCATTATAAGAAAAATTTTAATAAGTATCAAATAAAGAATAAAAGTTTTTACAAGACACTATTAAAAATTTACTACATAAAGAAAGTTATTTTGAGATTTTATTTTATTTTTTAATCAAAAGTAATTAATCCACTACTACAAGAGGGTTTAATAGGCAATTATTATATTTCCACCCACTATCTTGATATTCTATATTATTAACTTCTCTCTTAAATAATTTTACTAACCTATCCTCCAACTAACTCATTTTAAATACTACACTGTCCGGTTTATCTTATGTGATTTATTATCAGTCACAAAAAATTGAGATTAATTTATTTTAAATTAATATTAAATGATAATTTTTTTTTTATACTACAAAACTTCTATTCTAGAGATTGAAGGAAAGGGAGGGAGTCAGAAGTGGAATATTCTTTTTTAATTGATTGATCATTACTTAAAATTTTTAAAAGTATGTAAATAGGTTTTATTTTCAATAATGAATTGTTATTCAAAATGTATATGTAAAATTTGTTCTTTAAAATTACTTTACTATAAAACTAAAGAAATTAGAGGGAAAAGAAAGTCTAGACCTCACTTAAAATTAAAAATGCATCTCTTTATGACAATTAATCCTAAATTTTTGAACTAATCAATCAGGTTTATTGTTTTTTCTCTATGTATAATTTATACTGAAAATTAAAATTAAAAAATAAATTCTAATAATTTTATAAGTTTTTTAAATTTTAAATTTTTTGCTTCAATAGTTTCTATTTCTATATACACATACATACACACGTTAATTAAGGGTTGAATAAAGAGATAAAAAAATAAATGGAATGAATTTTTTTTTAATAAGGGGATAGGGAAAATGAATTTTTTTCCAATTGTTCAATTCTCACTTTAAAACTAAAAAAAAAGAAAAAGAAAAAACTTATTAAACAAATTACACTAGAAATAATGAGATGATATATAAAATGAATTTATACAAATTTTTTAATAAAACTTTTTTTTCAACAATAATTTCATATTTATACTTTTTTTTTCTAAAGTTATTTCATCTTAAGCTAATTATACACATAAAAATATTTTATGTAATATTCTATAGAGTTGTATATTTTATTGTAAAATGTATATAATTATTTGTATTATTATACATATGTTTGGAAATTTTATATAAAAAATAACTGAATTGCGGTTAGGTAAAAAATTCAATTTTTATATATATTATGAATATAAGGTTATATTGAATCCCTATATAAGAGTTATTAAATAAATATCATGAATATACTTCAATTTTAAATCAAAGACATAAAAGGGTGAGAAAAACATCAATTTTTTATTTTATTTATTGAATTCCCCTTAAATATTGTAAGAATATATTCTAAATTAAATTTCAAATCTTTTAATTTGTATATATTCTTTTCATTTTGATTGAATAAATAATGATTAATATAAAATAATACAACGGGATAACAAATTTCTTTTTAAAATTATCATAATGTGAATCTCATTAGGTAAATATTAAAAAAAAATAGATATTTCTTTTAAAAAACTTAAACTACTTTTATCTAATATTCTTAAAAATTTATATTATTAATTTTAATTTTTGAATAACCCGTTCAAGTCCAAAACACTAGTTTTATATATTTCTGTGCAATGTGTGCTGTTGTGGGAGTGGGATAAATACATAATGCTAACTGCTGTATTTTCCACTTTTATTTCTCAATTGGTGATAAATTTGTAATATCTGTTGAGCAGAGACGTATTCAAGAGTGATCTGGGTTTTGAGGAGGAAATATATGTATTGGTTTCATTCTGCCTTGATGAAAAAAAAAATACAGGGTTGCCTGAACTTCCCATCATACTTCACTTATCCGTATGACTTTATGATAACATGAATAGTCCCTCTTTCAAATTTTGTAGTAAGTTACCTTATTTACTTAGATTTAAGGACTGCCAATTGAAACAGGTTGAATCAAAAAAATTTGGTCTTCTGGCAAATTGGCAACGAGGGTATACTCTGGAGGACTTACAGACCCAGCTGAGGAAGGAAATGGCATATCCATTTAACCGGCAGCTTGTCCAGCCTCCGGAAGGTACATTCTATTAGGGTTAGTCTCCAAGATCGTACAGACATTGGATCATATCTCATTTGCGGTATGCGTATATAACATGTAATCCTTTGTGGATAATTCTTAATTCTAATACATACAAAGGAATGACCTAAAAGGCTTCATCAAACTCTCCATGTGTTCAGAGTTGTTTTGTTGTGTTACTTTGTCAAATGTGTTAAAGGGAGGCTCTCTGAGTAATGGGGTAGCTATCTGAGTCAAATATTGGAAGCAAAACCTAAAATAGTATTTTTCGCTTCTAGAGGTGCTTTAAATTTTGATCTTCCTTCCTTTTGGTTTCACTTGGTAGTTGCCTTCTTAACCCCCAAGTGACAAAATGCTGTTTGGATCGGTGCATTGTCTTTGGCTTGCTCGTTATAGTACGGCAATCTTCTAAATGTTCTTAGCATTTTCTAAGAAAAGTTCGGGAAAAAATGGTGCCGTCATTAACCAAGAATAGTTTAATAAAATTGTGTTTTAAGGAAGGTAGATTTTTGTCCCTTTCGTAATAACAAATTAACGACCAACAAGCGACGGGCGGATCAAATAAAATAGAATAAATTACTTGTTGCGGTTGTGTCCGGTGTTGTTCCGTCCTTGGTAGACACGTGAAATGGCGGAAGTCAATGTCGATAATGAGCGAGACATAAGTTGGTTTATCGTAATTTCCATGTCCGATAGTGATAGCTCATAATATTTCACGTTAATCCCACCTCGTTCTCCAAAAGATCGAGAGAGAAAGAAAAAGAAGCCACTAATGAACTCAACCGAAAAAGTTAGTATAAGCCACTAATGAACTAAACCAAAAATGTTAAGATAGAAAATCTCATCGCATAAATCCTAACCTGTCACCACTATGTTCAAACTAAAAGTGGATTATTTATTACGTTTGTTTCCGTACATTCCTATACATTATCTACGAAAATTAAAAGTGAAATGTTAAATCCTCTAAATTGGCATGCTTAAAAATTCTCTTAATTTAAAATTTTACTCACATTTATTTATTAGTCATTAGATGTTGTTTAAATTATAACTCACGTAATTGTGAGTGAAATTTTGAATGAGGAGGATTTTCAAGCACACCATTAAGAGGAAATATCACCACTTAAATTAAAATCTATTCGTATACGTTGTAATAAAATTACACCCCGTTAATGATAATGCCTCTTTTTTTTTTCTTTTTTTTTCTTTTTTTTTTTTTGCTTTTCCATAGCATTTTCTCGCCTAACATGTATGGGACTAATACCTCGAAATATGATCAGGTATTTAAGTGAAGACTCCTCCTAATAGTATTTTTTCATATACATAAATCCCGAAATTGGTATCTAGGATCACAAGTTTAAGGGACCAATTCTCTTCTAGTTAGACCAATATTTTATTTGTAATGATAATTTCTTTTCACTTAAATGACTACTTGGATATATACTAATACCTTAATTTTATTATATTATTTGTGAAATATATTTTATATTATCAATTAATTATATATGTCTAATTTTTAAAATAATTATTAAAAATAAAATATTTTCATAATGTAATAATAAATGATTTGATAATTATATACAAATTTTGTACAAAACATTTATTGAAATTAAATTATATATAAATAATTTTATTTAATATAATTAATTATTTTTACTTCTTTATATTTTTTTCATGATTCTGTCTTCTTATATATATAAACAAAGAAAAAAAGAGATAAGATCAAATTCCGTTAGTGTAAGAGTTAGGGATCTCAAAAATCCCCATATAGCAAGACTCCACGCAGAGACTACCCCATTTGGCGCCCTACATTTGGGGATTTTTACCCTGCTAAAGTAGGGGCAGGTACCCCGCAAATTGGAATATATCATATTACTCTTAATGAATATTTACTATAAATATATATACCTACATTTTTATGACATTTTACACTTATTTAATTAATTTAATAATTAAAAATATTTGTAAAATCAGCTAACCTAACTAAAGTCTATTGAAACATTCTATCGAAACTAGATTTGAGAAAGCTATGCCGTCTGCCATTCCCCTTTTCTTCTTCAGTTCTTCTTCTCCATGCCCTTGTGACTCGCCAATGCTAGCAACAACACTTTAGCAACACAAATTGCCAAATCGCGTTACCATTGCTAGCACCGTCTGCCATTCCCCATTTTTTTCTTCTTCTTCTCCACATTTAACCTCACCCTAGCGACGCGCCGATGCCAGTAGCACAGATCGCTAGATCGTGGAGCTCGTCCTGTTACCGGTTGCTAGCATCGCCCATCACTTGACAACTTTGCGTTGGAGCACCGCTCACAGCATTGGACGATGGATGCCTAGATTAGACAGTCTAGACCTCCTCCCTGTGAGTCTCAATGCCTTGGCCTCTACTTTTCCTTTACTCTTATAGCACCTCAGCCTTTGCTTTTTCAATTTTTTTCATATTTTCTAAGGATTCCCATGGGAAATAAGGATAGGGAGAAAATTTACCCTGTGGTGAAGATTGGGGACAGTGGCAGGAAGGGTTTGGGTCATAGGGATGGGGGGCGGGGAGTGCTGGTGACATGCCTAGCAAGAGCCAAACTCTTACATCAATCTCTAATATTTAATTTTCTTTAATCTAACAATTTAAAATGACACAATTTAATTAAAAAAAAAAAGATGATAGCAAAATAAATTTTAAATAAGAAAGAGAATACAGTTTAATAACTAATGATGGAAGAGCATTTAAGTGAAGTTATATTTTTGGTACAAACATTCTTTTGGTAACAAAAAAGAAAAGTAGAGAAGCTTGGTGTGCAAAGTCATCCATATATGAAACTAATAAAAGTGTCAGCATAGTAATAAGGGCACTACGACCTAACAAAGAACCTCAGTTCGACTTCTAGAGAGAACATAAGTTAGAAGGATAAGCTTAATTATAATTAAAAGGAATTAATTTTCTTCTCTTGTAATAGGAAAAAATGATATAAGGATATCCTTAAAAAACCAAAAAAAATGAATAGAGACACTTAAGCGAACTTATATTAAAAAAATAAAAAACATAATAACAGAATTCTTTAGTGGAATAAAAATTATAAATTTAATAAAAAAATTATTTTTTAATAAATAATTATAAATAGTGACACTTTTTGTTGAAAATTTTCAATAATTATAAATTACATAAATATTTTCACATTGAAATTTTTAATTTTAATTTCATTAAAAGAACCGCTATTTAGTTTTCATTAATATTTTAAATTTTTATGCCATTTAGTTTTTTATAATATTAGAAATTTTAATGTGCAGATATTTTCAATTTTTATAATTATTTATTAAAAACGAAACTATTTTTTATAGAATATTTTTTATTTTCCTATAATTTTTTTTATTTTTATTTTTATTTTTTAACTTTAAAAATAAATAAAATTTAATTATCTTTTTTATTAATTATTTTTTATTTATCTTTCATCATTAATAAATAAACTTAATTATTCTCTCTATAGTAAAATGTTATTCTACGATTCTCTTTCTTCATTTAATTATGTCATTTTAAATCACTCAATTAAAATGAAATATATAATCAGAAATTACCATAATAATTTTTTTAAAAGTATTCCTCCCAATAATATAATTTTTTTTAGATTTATTTTTTTGGAACTTTTAACCCAGC
Source organism: Pterocarpus santalinus (assembly GCA_031439595.1). Lineage (NCBI taxonomy): Eukaryota > Viridiplantae > Streptophyta > Magnoliopsida > Fabales > Fabaceae > Pterocarpus > Pterocarpus santalinus. The sequence continues at coordinate 71,899,130 of CM062532.1, forward strand.
CAGCTTTGCAAATCTAAATCAAATGGCAATTACCTCTTTAGTCTTATTATTATTTTTATTTCTTTATTGGTCAAACCAAATTAATGCGCAAACGAGAAAGTTTCTATCGCCAGCTTAAATTTCTTGCATAAAATAGGCGTTACCTTCTTGTCCTGCGTATCTATGTCCTTGTTCATCATCAGCTCACAATCATCATCCATCATCATATCATCAAACAAACGACGCTGAAACGTGGCCAAGGCTAGTCAGCGCGCATTGGGCTTCAACCCAATCCAACCCTCACGAAGCAAAGCACCTATATATATAACGCTGATGAGCCTCACATTCTGATTCAGTGATTCGCCCTTACATTCCGTAACGGTAAAACCCTTGCGAAGCCAAAACCATGCAACTCTCACACCACCCTTCCCATGGACCCGTCCTCACCAGATCAGTCTGGTCCTCCAACCTCCATTTCGAGTTCTCACTCATCCGATCCCTAATCGACACCCACCCTCTCTTTTCCATGGACACCGAGTTCCCCGGCGTAGTGGTACGCCCCGCCGACACAACCGTCGATTCCGATTCCCGGCAGCGCCGCCAACCTGCCTCGCATTATGCTGTATTGAAAGCCAACGTGGACCGCCTGCACCTGATCCAGATCGGCCTCACCCTCTCCGACCACAACGGCAACCTCCCCAAGCTCGGCACCGATTACTCCTTCGTCTGGGAGTTCAACTTCAAGGACTTCGACGTCGCGCGTGACGCCCACGCCCACGACTCAGTTGAGCTCCTGCGCCGCCAGGGCATCGACTTCGAGAAGAACCGGAAGTTCGGGATCGATTCGGTGCAGTTCGCGGAGCTGATGATGTCGTCGGGGCTGGTCTGCAACGACGCCGTTTCCTGGGTGACGTTTCACAGTGCTTACGACTTCGGGTACCTGGTGAAGCTGCTGACGCAGCGCGCATTACCGGAGGGGCTGGTGGATTTTCTCGGTCTCGTGAGGGTTTTTTTTGGGGATAGGGTTTTTGACGTGAAGCATTTGATGAGGTTCTGCAGGGATTTGCATGGTGGATTGGACCAGGTGTGCAGGTCGCTGAAGGTGGAGCGGGTTGTGGGGAAGAGCCACCAGGCTGGTTCGGATAGTTTGTTGACTCTGCACGCTTTTCAGAGCATTAGGGAGCTTTACTTTGGGAAAGCTGATGGGATGGTCAAGTATGCTGGTGTCCTGTATGGATTGGAGGCTTTCTAATCAGATTGCATCATGTAGATTTCGGTTTTCTTTCTTTTTTCTTTTTTTGGGGGGGGGGGGTGTTTTAAGTGGAAAATTGTACACAGTTTTGGTTTTTAATGGGATTAGGAATCATTTAATTTTCTTTGAAGTGGATTTATGCACCTGCTGCACCTTGATTGTAGTGTAGGATGAGGCATTGCATTAATTCACAAAGGAGATGTTGTTATATATAGAGTTAGGAATTAGAGTGTGGCGTTTGCTTAGGTGGTATTTAGCAAGCCTGATTGTGCAACAGAGTGAAGAATTTGCAATCCCCACCTATTTGCAGTTAGCGATTATACCCAGTGATTTCATGTTTGCATTATGTTGAAATCAATGTTTGAAAACCAAATCAGAAATTGAACTGGAAAGATTCAACTTGTTTAACCAGATAAATTTGTGATTGAACCGTGATTAAAAACTCTGGTTGAATTAGAGAAATATTTGGACCAGAAACATGGCTGGTTCATGGTCCAAACAATTCAACTGGGTGGTTTGATCTGGATTTTAATACATTGGTTGAAAGTGCAGTTTGTTCATGCTCATTGATTCAGTTTTAGTGTCCAGGTGCTTCAGTCAAAAGCTAACAATGAGGGATACCCCATGTAGCTAGTTGCCTCCGTTTTGGTTTATAATCTTTAGACCTTCCTGAGTGATGGCCTACCCTATTTAAGATGTATTTGGATGACTTCTATCATTGGGATGCAAAAACTGTATAGTTGAGGAGCATAGCATGGATAGTAGGCACAATGATGGATATCAATTGATAGTCTTTCAGTTTCTATTCTAGGAAACTCTTCTCTCACTTTTGCTCACACACACATATTGACGTTTAGATGGTTGGAATAAGGCTGGAATTGTCTTGTAAAAGAATGCTGAACAACTGTAGTTTTGACTAGTTTCTTACACCTTTATCATGAAATTTTTGAAGACAGGTTAGAATGGCTCTTAAAGGGCAGCCCACCTGATGGGATCTGAGGGAGAGTAAATCACAGATGTATGCAGCCTTACCCTTGCATGCAGTGGGGCTGTTTCTAGGAATTGAGCATGTGATTTCCAAGTCACAAGGCAGCAACCTTATTGTTGCACCAAAGCTACCCTTGTTACAACAGCTTTTCCAAGAAAAAAAAAAAAGAAAAAAAAGCCTTTATTGTAACAAATACAAAATAGGACGTGGAATAATTGATTATTTTTCTTTATGGAAATGAAATAACCGATTATCCATATTTTTGAAAGCTATTATAAGCAACCTATACATTGATCTGATATTGTAACTTCAATTTATTCTCCTTTTCTGTGTCCACTTCCATGAGAATGATATCATGGCTATAAATATAGTAGCCATTCTCGTTTGCAGAATTCAAGATTTGGCATTTGGTGGAAACTGGAAATAACATAGCTCTATGCTTATTTTGGGTTGAACTGCTGTTCCGTAGTAAAACAGGAAATTGCTATGGGTAAGTATAACACAGTAAGTCTTGTATTTCAGCTTCTGAGGTGATTATGTGTTGCTGAACTAAGACTTGATTTGATAGTATCGACTAATCCCATCTTTGATATAATTTGATTTATGGCTTTGATTTCTTCAGTCCACAGGTTCTCAAGGGCTATATTAGTGCTTCAGCCTTTTGCATTTCAGGAATATAATAATTGGAAATGGTTGTTGTCAGGTTGTCTTGATTCATGAAAGGTGTTCATGGGTGTTTGTTTGATTTGCTTCACTAGTTCTGAGTATAATTTTATAATATTCTGAGAGATATGGCATGCTCGAGGGAATAGATCCAGGATTTCTGTTCCACATGTTATTTAAAATGGTTTATATTCATTGTTCTTTCTGGTAGTGAGGGACTTTTTCATCTCTTGATTTCCTTTATTCTTATTCATGTCTATCTTAATCCGTATTTTGCTTTCAGTAACAACTTCTGTACATGGAATATATCTGGTTGCTGTGAGATTGGGAAGGCACCTAGACTTGGTACAGTGCTTCAGAAATATTGAGCTTACTCTTTCTTCCAGACACAGGAGGCAATGTCAACAATGCACGGTATATGTTGGTTTACCTTCTAAAACGGGGTTTGCAAATGGCTGCAAGTATGCTGCTTTGGTTGCTCCAGGTGGAGTTAACATGTGGCCTGTTCAGCATGTTTTGATGCTTACATTTCTATCTACCATTCCATTCCTGATTTCAGATGTCACTCTGCTGTTCAAGATCTAAGTACAAGTTTGAGAATGCTTTCTTTTTGTTTTATTAAAGCTTACATGGACTAAAACTTGAAAAGCCACAGATAGATTTGTTTTATTGTGATCTAGATTCTAGAGTTTATTTTGAATATCTTTTGCCTCCTACTTACCATCATTGAAATTATGTCTGGCCACTGGTTGTATCGTCTACGACCAAATGTGATAGCCCAAGAATAATTCCCTGGTGAGTTTCATAAGTATAGAAGAGTTGAGATTTACCATGAACTGTTATATTATCGTTCTCGCTTTCTAAATAAGAATCTGGTTTTTTTATGCATTTATGTCATGCGGAAGTGTGGTGGCTGTTTTCAGGCCTAAGCTAAAAGATGTTTGCCTTTGGTCCATGATAGTTGTTGAAAGGCTATGCCTTTCCTCAGATATCTCATTTACTCTTTCTTGTATCCGAATTATTTCCTACGTTTATATCTGCTGTCTTTGGAAAGGTTAAGCGGCACCATAAATTGGAGTCCCAGATGTCAGAAACTGTTAGAACTTGGATGGAGTATGGCTAATCAGGAATTTTTTATGTTTGTTATGCTTGAACTCTGCATCACTGCATTTTATGTTTTGAGGATCAAGCTGATTTATACAGATCGGCTTTCCAGTATGCTCACAACCAAATATTGCATCTGTGGGCTTCTAAGAGTTTTGCGTCAACGGTTGAGGGTTTATTCTCGGAGTGCATTAAAGATTAATTACTTTCACTGCAAGAGTGGAGGAGCCTTGCTTGAGATTGATTTTATTGTTTTGGTAAACAGAGTCAAACAGTTCTGAAAGGGTTATTACTTTAGTCGATGGCTGCACTTGTATGAACTTGACAGTAAGTCTTGTCACATCGATAAGATTACTAGTGTGTTTAGTTTTGCTTTTGTAAAATTGATTTTAGATAGAATTGATTTTCGTGAAATTAATTTGGTTAGAATTGATTTTGTGATAAAATGATTTATGTTTGGTAATTTTTTTAAAAGTAATTATAATAAAAAAAAAAATTTCATTTATCTTAGAATCAATTCTAAAGATAAGAATTGATTTTTACCTCTTCCAACTAAATAAAATAAACTGCCACAATCGATTTTACCACTGCGTAATGTTTTTCCAAACATGCACTATTGCCTTGTAATCTCCAGGTCACAGGTTTGGATTTTGAAGATAGTTTTTTCATTTGTAGAGGAAAGATTGCATATATCTGCGCTTCTCTCACTGTATTAGATGGGAGTTTCATGCGCTCGGCTGCTTTACTTGTATGAACTTGATGGGTCTTGTCTATCTTAGCAATTGAGATTGGAATTCCAACCACATATTGGTTCGACTTCTTGTTGGGCTGATTCAGATTCTCTGCGAGATTCCTTCGCATGCGTAAGTACATGCATGCAGGCATTATGTTATGTATACAAATGAATGTTCATAAATTCATGTATAAAATATAAAGAAAAATTTCAAAATGACAATAGCGTGTCTCTTTCAGTGTGCGTCGGCATGTCATAATCCAGCACTCGTCAATCCTGGTGGTTCATGGATGATGGCGGTGTCCAATATCAATGGCTCTTGCTCCATCCAGTTGGATGCTGTCCACCTTTTTATCCACCCAGTGTCCAATACTGGGCTTGGGCTGCCAGTGTTATGTGCCGCAGTCTTTGGTTGTTGGGATAGTAACTAGTTAATCTTGTGAATTGATAATCCAAGTGGACGAGGAAGGAGAAACTAGAAGGTATGCATGATGAGGGGTCGGGGCATTTGGTTTCTGAGGTGACATTTTATGCTGGAGAAAATCTGTGGGCACTATGTGTACGCACTTTATTCACACTAATGAAGGCGACACTGGCAGATTTTGATTTGCATGCAGTTGATTCTGCAGGCACAATCAACTTTCCCCAACGTACATGGTATGTGCAATATGTAGTTAGATGCACTTATGGTAATCGGTAACAACTAATAAGCCATTGGTGTTTAATTCTGGTGTATAACTCCCCATAACTTATTGTTGAGTAATGTGGCAATCTTTTTTAGCAAATTGCTAAAGCTATACATATGGGTGTATTTGAAGTGGCGATGAAATTTTGTCGTGTATATTAGAAAATGAAGTATAAGCCATGATTACTGATGAAAAGCATCAGAAGAGTGAACTTAGACAAACTTATATATTATCGTACAGGTGAGGTGTTTAATTGTTTTTGTTAAAAAAAAAAAATCTGAACTATTGACTTTTGCATTAGCGATTATTCTAAATTTTACTCTTTGACATAAATAGATATTTTAAAGATGCACTAAAAAATAGCTATTTCAAAGAACCTTTTTCCATAAATTTAACATGAATAAAAAAATGTCAAGTGGGGTTTTTGGATTTGATACAGCTACAACAATTGTATGAACCGTGTTTAAAACGGTTCTTGCTAGAAGTTTTCCTTTTATGGTCCACTATAAGAACCCAAAGTTATCTTTGTGCTTGGCTTATTTAATTGCCTCCTTATTTTCTTCTATTTAATAACTTAGATGGCACAAATTTTTATTAAATTAAATCTAAACAAAATCCTCTTAAGATAAAAAGCATTTCATAGAGTTTAAGTGGCAGAGTTGACGTATCATTTTTGACTTGGTTCAGAACTTAATTCAAAATTGATATGAGCCAATGTTTAGCATTCATTGAAGTTTGAATTGAGATATCAATTAGCTCAATTGCTTTAAACTCATTTCAACTACTACAAACAGCCATAAATGAGGGAAAAAAGGAATAACAAATCGTGATTGTGGAGTTTGAAAACTTTCAACTTGTAGGATTGAATAACTCAGTAATTAAAAGGAGGCAATAAAATAAACCCTCCCGGTGGAGGATGCTAAGTTGCCAATACTGTTATTCACAACCACAAAAGTCTTTGCTAGGACGTGGGGACTGGGGAATCCATGTCCCTCTGTACTTTTGTTTCATTGCAGCGTGGATGGATTGGACTCCAGAGGGATAATGTGATTCATTTCCTGCCTAGTTGGGGTTGGAAAGAAACAAAGTCGCCATCTGTTTGGAATAATCCTATATCCCAATCAAAATACTAGCATAGGCCACAGCACGGTCCCATGATTCCCTTCATCACATGCTTACTTGTCGAGGGAAATGGTAGTAGTACTAAAACCAGGTTCATTCAGCTCGACCACAGCGCACTTTAATTTCATGCAGTAGTCAACTCCATAAATACACTTGATCTTAAACTCTTGAATTGACTACAGAATAGAGGTACAACTTCAATTATTTTTGAATGTGACCAGGGTTTGGAGGTTTTGGACGCTCCAAAAACCCAATTAAATGTGAGGGAGTGTATGAACGAAATGAAAGAAGAAAATTAAAAAGAAGAAAAGGGAGGCCATAGGCGGAACCTCTCTTTATCTCTAATGGCTGTAGTACGACTCAGTTAGTCTATTCCTAATTGTGTCTCTCTCAACGGTCTCCATCAGCTCTTTGGACCCCTTTTGAAGAAGCACGTGAACAGCGATCTATGTTTAACAAGTTACACATGACTATGCATCCCCACATACCCCGTGCATTACATATCATCTAGTGCCCTATAAATATTTTTTCTTGTCGAGGAGAATTAACCTGAATCAATCCGAAGTTTCGGGCCCACGTACGTTACTTGATAATTCACTCTTATCCAAACCATCTGTGAGTGAGCTGTAAATGGGACCTCAGGAGATTTGTAGAATAAATTACACTAGATCTCTCCTTATTTTCTTTATTCTCAAAATTAAAAACAAAAAAAATGGATTTTCACCTCACTTGCTATAATTGAGGAATTAAGTTTGTGTACTGAAATCAAATATATCCTGAAAGACTACATTAAGTGTTTAGACGTTTAGTCATTGCCTTTCCTTAAGACTTCATTGCTGGGCGTATTAGAGACATTGCTTCACCAGAATAGCAGTGGATTTGTGAATTTTGGAGGCTAAAACGTTTCACGGGAAAGTTAGTTATGGCATTTTTGTTAGCACCGAATGTTAGAACTCGGAGCACCTTTCCTTCCCGTGCGATATAGGTTATTGACCAATGTTCAGCTTTTTGGGTTACGTAAGTGCTTAGGTTTGCATTAAATGTGGTTGTTGATAGTATTCTATCTCTGTTGGCCAAGGTTATTAGTGAATAAAGAGCAGTGTAACATAGTCAATAATTTAATAAAGGGAGCGTAATATAGTTGAATAGTTAATTGAAATAAAGTAACAGATTGTGCTTATATGATGTTTGGATAAGTTTGTGTCAATGAATTTTTCTTTTTTAATTTGGCCAAAGGTACGTAGGTTATTCATGTCAAGATCAACGAGGTTAAGAGAGAAATGAATAACCAATGATAGAAGAAAAATATTAGTGTCAAAATTTATTGTGTAAGATTTAATTATTAAAAACTAAAAAGTTCCTAATCAGTAATCTTATGGTCTAAAACTATTCTTACCAAAACCAGCTAAAAGGATGTGTCAATATAAAAAGTCAAGCATTACGGATGAAAAAAATTCATGGTGCAATATCTAATGAGCTAAAGAGTTAATAATCCAATATCCAAAATTTTCGCCAAAACCAAGCAAAGTCGGATGTCAAGATCGTTAAATTATATGCTACTCTAGTTTTGTTTTGAAGGGCATCGCTTTCGTAAGACGCATCATACGTTATTTTAATTTACAATAATATTGAATAAAATTAAAATTATATTTGAAATGTTATGAAGTTAAAACAGTTACAGTTACTCTGAAGTTACATTTACGTGAAATCTTGCAATGGTCTTTAGAAATTTTGCAACTTTCTTCAAAATTATTATATAAAGATACTGCATAATATATTGAGATTAATTTTAATATGTGAATTTTATTTTGATGCATTGACCGTGTTAAACTCTTTTACACTGTCATACAATTATATCTTGCTATATCAAAAAATATAGTTAAATCTTATATCCACTACTTGAATAATCATACAAATGGAAGGATATAATTAGTAATTATCTAAAAATATTTTATATTATCGGTGCATAAAAATTAAACTCTTAATATATTATCAATATAAAATATTGTATACTGTTAACTAATCAAATTTTATCATATATATATATATATATATATATATATATATATATATATATAACTTTTGACATAACCATAAAAAGAGACAAATAGATATAATATCGTGGTTACACATAATTAAATGATTGTATAAAATAATCTTATACTAATATCAAAATTAAATCATGATCTATTGTGTTTTAGCTTGTGCATAATGTACAAGAGCGAACCCCTTGTTTTAATAAATGTTTACATCAATTTTACTAGAGAAATACTACATGTACGTGCCAACAATGGGCATCTTTAGACACCTCCTTTGTTATGTTTCAAACAAACACAATAAAAAAAATTAAAAAAGTAATTAGAAGTACTTTCTCCTTGTATTTTTTTGGATGTCCATAGACTATGTCAAAAAAAAAGGTGCACAAATATCACATCTCATTTTACTACTAAGAATGGAACTATAAGTATATCAATTAGAAGGAAAAAGTAAAAATTTTGAAGGAGCTAAAACTACATTTCAAAATAAAAGGATTGTTCTCCAAAAGAGGTCATGATACTGAAATTGGTCTCCATATTTTGGATATTCCTTCTAGAGGTATTTAAATTTAATCTAATCTAATCAAAGTTAATCCAATCCAATTCAAATCGAAATCGATAAAATTTGGATTGTATTGGATCATATTTTTTATAAACTATACAGATTGGATCAAATTTCAAATTTAATTTTTAAAATCAATCAAATTCAATCAAAATTGAATAATATTATATAATATATTTTTTTATTATTAAGTTTATACTTATTATGTACTAAATAAAAAGCTTATACTTTTACTTATAATAATTTTAATTTATTATTTTTTTATTTATGTGTTATTCTCACTTAAATAATATTTTATAAATATTAAATAAGTCATTTTTACTTTTTATTTTTATTTATTCATTTTATTGATTTAAGTACTTTTATTTTATAATATTCTAAACTTAAAGTTTTATTTTGTCAAAAAATTATTGAATCAATCAAATACAAACCGACAAAAATTGGATAGAATTCAAAATTTAAATTAAACTTATTCAATCAAAATCACAATAAATCATATATGTTAGATCGGATTGATTTTTAACCAAAAATCGATCCAAACAAATTGCGAATACCCCTAGTTCCCTCGAAGTGATTGTGGCTCACTTCTTATGGAAGATATGCTATTGGAGTTATAGTGTGTTTGATTCTACTTTTGTAGAATTAATTTTGGACAGAATTGATTTGGTTAAAATTGATTTTGAGGAAATTAATTTATATTTAGTAATTTGATTTGAAAAGTGATTTATTTTTGAATAATATTAATCAAAATCACATTTAGATGTATGATTTACAAAGAAATTCCTAAAATCAATTTTGGTAGAATTGAAAAGTAAAAAAATTTTACTTTTACCTATAAATAATTTTAAGACCATAATTGATTTTAACTATAAGAAATCAAATATTAACAAAAATGGGTAAAATCAATTTTGGGCTCCCAAAATAAATTCTAACACCTTCTAATGTGTATCCAAACATGCTATTGCTCTATCTTGTAGGATCCTAGCCAGTCAAGGGTTTTAACCTCTCCTTGTAATCGAAAAAGAGAAAATAGAAGGATAGTAGAAAGAAAAATTTTAAATGTGTCATTAAAGAGCCATCACTCATGTTTATTACATAATTTTTTTAGGCAATTTTTATTACATAATCAAAATAATTTGATTATAATTGCATTATTTGCATTATCGTTTTCACAAAGCTATTGAAGAGTAAGTATAACAAATCCTCCTATTAATTGTCTCTATAAACTCAAAGTGGATTAAAAATAGATTAATTTTTGTCCATGATTATTGTAATCTTTTTTAAAATATCATCGAATGATTATTGAATATCATGCACTAAAACATTAACACTAAAATATTGCTTTTATCATCAACAAATTTGACAATGAAAATAATGAATAAACCGGGAGTGCCAAGAGAGAGTTGGCTCATATCGTCGATTTTCTACTCATTCATCATTATAAGTTGGATTCAATTCCTTGGTTCCTCTGTTGGTGGCGATCAGTAAGTACCTCTATAAGGGCTCAATGAACCTAAATTAGGCCATTCTTTACTTTAATCTAAGCTTTAAAAGGAGGAGTATAAGTCTCAACACAATAGCAAAGTTGTTGCCTTGTGGTCGAACGCCAAATCTTAGAAACAATCTATGCACTTGTAGAGATAAGATTGTATAAATGTATCTTTTCCAGACTCCATCAAATAAGAGTCTCGTGCACTGAACTGCTCTTTTTGTACAAAGTATCATTTATTTTAGTGTTATGCTATTTTGTTTTTGGTACATTAGTGTTATTCTATTGATATTCCTAATTATCTATCTATACTTAGTATTCATTACTAATGATTTAAATTTTCTAAATTGCTCAAACCTAAACACTATTTTCTTATTAAATTAAACTTTTAAGTTTATTAATATTTGTTCTTTTATGCTTCAAAATATTAATTATTTTATATTTTTATTGATTTAATAATTAAAACTATTACATTTGATTTTTTTATTAAATGTCTTTATTTTAATATTTGATTTTTTAATCTAAATTACTAATATCTAAAAGTTTACTAGATTTTAACTAATCTAATTAGCTAGATCAGTCTACATTAGAGATAAAACTCTCCCAGGGCTAATTTTTTTTCTATTCACAAGACTTGAATTCAAGACTTTATTTAAGAGAAACAAGTGTGAAACAATCACTTAAACCAAGGTTAATACCTAATTGGCATAAGTCTGGATAATATATCTACTAAAGGTACTTTTATTTAAGCTTTTGCAAAAATATTATTAGGATTCAATTTTTTTAAAATCATTTATTCAAAATTTATTGTTTTTAGTTTATGAAAAAAATCACTAAAACATTTTTTTTTGAGTTTTAGATTTTTATTAAGAAAATTTATTTAATAATATTAAAATTTTATACATGCCTTTTAATTATAATATTTTAAAAAAATTCAAACAAATAATCATAAATATTATTATTTTAAACATCACTAATAGAATAATATGAAAAATTAATAATTTAGTTTTCTTAAAATATAAAATATTTTATATCAATCCTTCAATTTTTTATTATAAATATATGTTTTAAGGAATAAAAGAATTTTTTTCAAAAGTCTTTTTTTAATCGTTTCAATTTATATAATATTATATTGTTTCTGATTATCTACAGTGAAATGTTTTAACAAAAAAATATTAATATTTTTGCTTCGTGTAAAAAAATTAAATATGAGATAGCTTGTAACTCAAATGAAATTAACCTAATTCTTTAAGAATCAGATGTGATATCAATTTTTTTTTTTTTTTAAATATGAGATGTGATATCAAAGTTGGAAGCTTGATGTTTGAGAAGTCACATATTTTTACGTTTCTACTGGGATGTTCGTACCTCTAATATTAATTAAAGAAAACTTTACTGTAATGATTTTGATAACCTTTCTTGTTTAATCAATAATGTCCTTAAAATTATACGTGGATTTTTAAGATAGTACAATTGATAGAGTTTGTTCTGCATTTACTCGTGACGCCCTTTTTCCATTTTCTTTTCGCTTCCCTTCTCACTGAGCTCCATGGAAGCTTCTGCTATGGCCTACTCTAATGAAAGGTCCTCCCTTAAGCATTTTTTCTTTTCAAAGAAAAGAAAAGAGCTTAAAAAAAAATAAACAGTTGCTTACACGCAATACATGGATGTGATCAAATGGGTCAGTGCGGAAAACAAGGTCTAAAGCTTGAGCTTAGAAAAAGGAGGACAATTAATGCTGGGCTCGAATTCTATTACTTAAGTAATATATTTGCAGACTACGCACACTAGCTAGGCGAATTATCATCATTTAGCTATATTTATCATTTAAATAAATAAAAAATAAACCCCAAAACTTTACAAACAACGTAAAACAACTCAATATAAAATGCAGCCTCTTTGCACTCGTTTTAATGAATCATATCGCTTAACGCAAATTAAAAACATTTCTTATTAAATAATGATGAATACTACTAAAAGATTCTCAAAACTCAGGTTTTATTAATATCAACTCGCGAATAATGAATTAATGATAAGCTTAATGCCATAACGTTTAAGTCACAGATTCTACAACGGTGACGCTTTCGCGAGGAACATTTGATCCATAAGTTAAGGTTTCAAGTTTTTCATCATATGAGCATTAAATTCTGTGCGTCATGAATTATTGGTATGTATGAATGTATGATATTGTGTGGCCAACGTGGCATCTTATTAAAATTCATCGCTGTATTTTTAGTATTTGATAGTCTTAGACTCTTTAGTTATCTCGTTGTTGGGTAGAGAAGTTTTCGAATTCGAATGACTGTTTTGAATAATATGTGTAGGAAGTTTTTATAACAGATGCATATAATTAAGATACCTTAACCTTTATTTACAGAAAGAATATCTTAACTATTACCATTACCACTTCCTTCAATTTGGAAATGAAGCAAATATAATAATTAAAAGGATTAATTAATTCTTCATGCTTTTACGTAATTTTTATATTAATTTTGACATTATACAATCAAAATTAATCTTTTATTTATGGATTTCATGTTGATATATTATGTCAGTATAATTTTTTTTTGTATCGTCATTAAATAATATATAATTATTTCATTAAAAATATTTGAATTTACCACAATTTCATCAAAAGTCATACAAAATAATAATATATAATCTATTAGTCTGACAGTACAAAATACTTTATGTTGGTATTATATTAAAATTAATATTTTATTTATAAAATTTAATTTTAATATTTAATTAATATAATCATCCAATTATATATAACTATATTGCTAAAAATGTTTAACTCTTACCAATTATCATAATTTTCTACAAAATTATGCAAGATAAAATATTTTACGCTAACACAATATACTAAAATTAATCTCTTAGCTATAAAAGTAATGATATATGATTGAAAAACTAGAAAAAAAATTGCTAATTTAATAATCCTTTAGTATATATCATTAATTAATAATTCATTCATAAATTTTTTAGTACTCTGAACAAAATAATTCATTCATCATCAATCAACGTGTTAAAATTACAAAAGTAAAAATAAAGTAACTTCCCATCCAGCCTGCTAGTTTTCTGCCCTGGAGTCTCGTTTTTGGGGGGAAAAAAAAAAGAAAAACTGTTAATAAAATGAAAACAAAAATGATATTCATTGGTACAATAAACTAGACTGAATAACATTGAATCGAAAAGCCTATAAAAAAATAATAGAAGAGATATACAGTGAGGTGACCCCAGCAGCAAATTCAGCTTTCCAAATTGTCCCTACCACTCCTTTAAAATCATCCCCCCACTGGCCACAGCCACATCTGGCTTGCCATCAATGCCCCCAATATTCATGTACTTAACTCACATTTCTAAATCTCCAAATATCATTCGAACCCACATTTAGATTTCTCTTCCCATTTAGCTAACACATTATTTTTTCAGTGAAAAAAAAAAAAGAAAAAGAAAAACCATGATGGGCAAGAAAATGAAGCTTCCCTCTCTTCTCAAGAACACAGAAGTTAAGTCTTCTTCTTCTTGGCCATGGCCATCTTGTCACCAACCCAAAACCCTCTCTTTCAGAGCCAACAACGACATCTTCAAGACCATTAACTCAGCCTACTTGGATGCTACCACCATGGACGTAGTGCTCGAGAGCTCTGAATCCTTCTTCACTGTCTCTCCTGAATCTGCTAGCTTCTCAACTAATGCATCTGAAGACTCATCAAGAAGAGAGGAATCATCAATCGAGACCGTGATTCGAGGGTTGCGCTCTGACCGGTTGTTCTTCGAGCCAGACGAGACTAGCTCCATACTAGAGGCAAAAGCAGGAACCTTGCCGTTCAAAGATAGCGTGGTGTTGTCCATGGAATCCCGAGACCCTTACGTTGATTTTCGAAAGTCCATGGAGGAGATGGTGGAGGCTCACGGTGTAAACGACTGGGAGGGTCTCGAGGAGCTTCTTTGTTGGTATTTGAGGGTCAATGGGAAAAGCAATCATGGCTACATTGTTGGGGCTTTCGTTGATTTATTGGTCTCTCTTGCACTTTCTTCTGGTTCATCATCTTCGTCTTCCTATTCTCCTTCTTCTCCTTTGTCCTTTTATAGCTCCTCTCTCTCTTCTTCTTGTAGCACTCGTTGTGTATCTTGTTTGGAGGCCGAGGAGGAGGTTGATACTCCTAGTACATCTTTGTCGTTGGAACAAGTTAAGGAGGAGATCAAACATGAAGATGAGGCTTCATCAAACGCTTGATTTGATTTATTAAGGTCTAAGGGAATTGTTTGTGTAGTGTACAAGTGACATTTTCTTTTTTCATGGGTTCCATGGCGCGCTCTTTTACACAATCTGTGTGCGTTTGTGTTCATGGCGGGGTCGCACGTATGGAGGAAATGCAACCGTGCGAAGGGAAATTGGTATTGTCACTTTCTATTTTCCTTTACTGCATGGGAAGAAGACATAAGAGTGGGAATTAAATTCCTATTTTTGTCTTAATTATATTATGCTTACCATTTATGTAAAGTCATTACCTCTTATCATTCTAATATATATGTAGCTAAATGACAGCATATCCTCTATTGCTTTCACTACGATAGAGAGTCACTCTTTCTTTCTCGATCTGAACTTAGTTTTTTTCTCAGCAAACATGACGTTGTTTGTAGTAATTAATAAATGTACAATATATAAACGTGGCAGAAGACAAAGAGGTTAGATGGTTAGGTCAGTGCTTTGCTTCAACGGCATTGTGTTATTTATGACATACAGAGTTCCATGCGGGTAACTTGTTGCTAGCCAAGCATCCACTGCCGTTACGTAAATGATTAAATTTGGTAAAATTATGCTAAGTAGAGACAACTTGCAGACATGAAAAAAAAAATATGACTTTAGCGAATATAGTCCCTGGATTTTGTTAAGTTTTCGGTTGTATTTGAAAAATTATTGATATCGTTCTGCATTTAAATTTATGTTAAAAAATATTGATGTGTCATTAATTCGTGTCTCTAACATGACTCAAGAAACTATAATCCGGTCTACCTTACGCACGTATAGCTGCCCCTCTCGAGGGATATCCACCATTGGATGCGTTGCACTTGGAATCAGCAGAGCTGACATGGAGGGGGAGATCAGGGCCGTTAGTTTCGAATTGGCAGTCATTTTCAAATGATGGATACAAATCCATGGCAGAATTTTGCCGTGGTCCTGCTGAACTCATATCCTGTGCACCTGCAGCAAGCAGAATTATCGTGGCCTTGGACCAATATATATATATATATATATATATATATATATATATGCTTGAGTTGAAAAACATTGTCCTTATATGGCTCTTCTATTATATGTGTAAATTTTGGAATATACTTCATGTCTTGGAGAATCTAACATTAGCTGCCTGCAAGACTTAGGAAAAGTACAAAAAACTGCCATTCTTTGCAATAGCCAAAACTATTGTTTTCAGATTTAAGTTCTGTATTTGAAAATTTAATTTTTTTTATTTTTTTTTTCGGTACATGAAAAATTTTATATTCTCACAGTATATTAATTATTATTATTTTTCCATTTAAATTGGTAGGATACCTTGTCCCCGCTATTACCATCTCATAGCACAATAGGAGATAAATCGTTGTCATTCACTTTCAAGCATACTAGTGGCTGTTGATAAAAACAAGAGAGGCGACATTTTGTTGAGATGATGAAGAGAATGTCGTGCGCTCGCTCAATCCATGGTCCCTAAGGAATTAATAGGAACAGTGAAATGATCTTTTGCCAAATCCTGCCACTATGAGTCACTCTCCATCCTCCCACGAAATTGTATAAAGAAAATAGAGAAAGAATGCCATTATTGAGCCTCAGAGATATAGCATTTTTTTTGTGTGCTTCTTTCTTTTTTTGGGTTTTTTCTTGTTTTTTGTTTTTTTGTTTTTTTTTTTGTTTGGGGGGGGGGGGTTTTAATTTGAAGCTCCTCATTTGAATTTTCTTATCCGGAAACAGAGCTCTGCAAATTAGACGACAAAGACGTTGCTATTGAGTTCTAATTACTCTTAGTTGTAATTGAATTTAGAGTTGGACCTCATAATAATGACATAACTTGCCGCGAACTAATAAAAAGATTCTATACGCTGTTGATATTATTCAGTGAAATGCCATTTCAAATACTTATACAGGCATTTAATATAGATATCCATATGTGTATGGCTAACTGACGCTTGTTAATGCATTGCAATTTCAAACTGTGGGAAAAAGAAATGGCCGCTATATATCACTTGACAGTATGCATGTAATATATGAACAGAGGGTTATATTAAGATGGACTTGAGTTCATAATAAATCTTACATGTAATAGCATATTTACCCTTTTTGGCTAATTGGGATTCTGAATAAATCTCCTTTTTGATCATCCAACTGAGACAAGGAAAACTGAAGCCTGTCTCAGACTCAGATAATGAGAATAGAGCCGGGACCAATCTTAGAGTCAAACCTAGCACTTAGTATAGTAACTAATAATATATTGCTAGCTCTAAACTCGTGTCCCCTTTTGCCTATCTCAAGTTGCTTTTTAATAATGTAAAAGACATTTTACAAAGACCAAAAGAAGGTGCCTTTTATTAAGCATAGATTCCTAGCCGATGATTCCTGTCTGGCACCGAAGCTTCTAAACATGCACCATTATCTTTTTTTTTTTTTTTTTTTTTTTAATTTCCGTTTCATGGCTGGCCAAGTAGCTCTAGGTTTCGAGCATAATATTTCTTCTGCCTTCCATGGAGACACGCACAACTTTTAATATTTTGTGTCCAGTTCATGGCTTATAGCTTGATATCTAGATTGTAAAAATGTAAACTAAAACGCTGTAGGTGTTGAAACTTTCCTAGCATTGTTGAAAACTTTTCTAACATTGTTCAACTTCTTATATCAATTGATTGCTCATTCTAACATGTAAATCTCTTTTCAAAAGTAAAATCTAATTAGTCATCAAAACTGCGAAGTAAAAACTATACAACTCCTTCATGTTATCGTTATGTGACTTATGTATATAATCTAGTAATTGAAATTCCTCCCTAAATTTGTTCTCCTTTCGTCCCCTTTCAGACAAAGAAACAGACACTCTGCAGGTTTTTACTTGTCTTACAGCTTAGGGGAGATCAATCCGGGATGCAAACTTTAAGGCCATTAATCAATGTTAGTTTAGTACTATTTAGTGAGATAATGACCTAACAATGAGACCCTCATTTTCCAAGAAATTTAATTGCTACGAGAAGTGTGACCAAACACAACTTGCCGAACTTGGTGTTTCTCCGTTGTAGCTGATAACAATCTGTGGTCGTGCATTAAATGCACCTGAGGCCAATTCAATTCACTATCCCAGATTGGCCCTCTTGTGTTTTAGGAAATTGCGCATCAGACGGTCATTCATTTCAGTACTGTGTATTCAGGTATATATGCCAAAAAAGAAAAGAAAGAACAAAAAAAAAAGAAGGAAAAATACAAAATTTCAAAATGTTTACTAGTGTAAGCTTAATAGTTTCAAAGAATTCAGAGAAAGTGTCTTTGTCAAGGAAAAAATATATATATATCAAAAGTGTAATTCAGCTGATTGTTTTAACATTATAAGCGTGGATTGATAATTTGAAATTTGAATTTCAGATTTCAATTTCAAAGATATTAATTGTTCGCTATAATGACTTGCTATAGTATTGTGGTACTTAATTTTAATTTTAATGTACTGAGTGTTCTTGCCATTCCTCAAATAAAAAAAAAATTACTTGTACGACTATTACAAAAATCCTGTATAAATAGTTTAATTTGAGATCAAAAGCTTTAAATCAGGTAATGCTATACAAACACCACACCGACAACTCATATCCAAACCCATATAAGATGACTAGTTTATTCAATTCTACCTCTTGGTATTTGGAAGCAACTGTATATGTACGATGCCGCATTTGTTCGATCTTTATATTATAGTATGCTAGTGTAGATAAAACTCCAGTGCCATAGGAACTTCTTTTTGTAGATCTATTTGTAGTAACTCTTTGATTGCAGCTATTGAACTGCTTTACCGTAAATTTGGATTAATTCCACTTTCATTGAAAAACAAAAACGTGTAGATAAAAATTTTAAAATTGAATGATGTCAGTTTCACTAATATAGTAATATTGGCACATTTATACAATTATATCTTAAAATTGAGTGGGTCTAACATAATCTTAAAAGTTATATCATTAGAGAAGATATGTCTAAATATTTATAAAGGCTATCTAATTCATATTTTTAGCTAATATGGGACTTTTTAGCACACTTCCTTCACACTCAAAAATGAACACTTGGAGCATGAAAGTGTGTAAGACTAGACATTTGTAGGTGTGATACAAACTAAATTCTGAATCAAGTAATGATATAGATTGAATCTAGTAAATGAGCATCAAGTATGATTAGTAAAGACAAGTATGGTAAACAAGTATGATGAGTAAAGACAAATAAAGAAAAATAAGCAAATGCTCTGGAAGAGAATGAACCAGAGAGAAACTTCAAATGAACTAAAGTTCACTTAACAATAACAATTCACTAATGCCCTACAATTGAAATTAGACCCCTATTCATACCTAGCTACTAGCATTGTATTAGGGTGGCCCAACATAAAGCATCTGATAGGTTCTCATAACATTTGATTCAGCGTAACTCAATTCCAAAAACTAACTCACTTAACTATAATTAATCACTTCTAACAAATTGTAACTGTAATCTTCTAACTGACTATTGCCTGCTATTTATCCCTAAGAAACAACAATACTATGGTTACCAGTATAAAAAGGAGAAGGGGCAGCTTTGTGTCAAATTGTGAACTGGAGCAGAACAAGCAGGTAATGCCCAGATTAGCATCTTTTAAGAATCTGAATTGCATAAATGACAGTGATCTATCTATCAATCAATCTTTCTTGTGAAAAATAAAAAGGTTATACCTTTGCTAGAAAAAGATAGTGATCTTTCAAGCCGTGCAGATGGTGACCTATGCATGAGACTCTCAATTTCGAAACAAAATTTACTCATCTTGAATCATGACACTACCCAACTACAAAATTACAGGTCATGAAAAATGTGACTCGCTAAAGTCTAAACAGTCAACTCTACAGAGTAAAATACCAATTTTATAGCAGTCATTTTTGCTGAGAATTGTTTTTCACTTTTTCTGTGTTTGTTTCTTTGGTCGATTCTTTTTCTCATATGTTCGTCTCATTGACCTTAATGGGAAGTGGGAACTCATCTTTGAAGTACCCCTCTCATTGGGCTTTCCCGACTGTCCAAGCAGTGTAAATAGGCCCATTTAAGCTGAATTTTTGCCCCTTTGCGACTGGATAATGATCCAATGAAAAATTGTTGCACAAAAAAGAAAATAATAAAAAAAACAAGAAAATAACTGAATAATGGAACGTAGAATGTTTGTCGGCCTAAAAATTAAATTCTGGGGAACAAGGTTTGCCAATCTTTTTTGTCTCAACTCAAACACCCTTTTCTATCAAAAACTTTCTGGCATCTCTTATTTTACTGCTTTCTATCTTATTTATGACTGAAATATTTAATCTAAATAATCAACATAAGAAATTTTTTTTGTCAATTCATGAACTTTTTACAAAGCATCAAATTGAATCAGGATCATCTAGAGTTTTTTTTTTCTTTTTTGAAAAACTACAAAAAGTGCAGTTCATAATCTATTAGTTTACAGTTATTAAATTATATTTATGCTTTTTATCTTGTAAAAGTAAAAACACTATACTATTGAGATCTCCTATAATTTTTTAAAATGTGAAGGACCTGAATCTTTTTGACTGTGTCAAATAGGGTGCTTAATTCACATTTTTGTTTCTTAAAATAAAAAAAAATAAAAAAAAAACATGAGGCTCGAATTTTAAAGTTCTTCCATTCACCAAAAAGAAAGTAATTGAAAGTTGGCTGTTGACTTTGCTGCCTTACCTCTGTAAAACCGATCGCTATCCTTATTCAATTTTGGCAGAAACTGACGAGAACTATAATAGCCAAGCCAAGCCAGATGATGATTCTCTTCCCTCATTCAATTGCTCTTCATTCAAATCCAACTGTAGGATCCGAATTGGAGAAACTAATTGCAATTTGAACTTCCTACGATTCTGATCGAAATTTCCAAACTTTTTAGTAGCTTTTCTTTCTTTCTGGTAGAGCTTTTGTTAAGACAGGGTAGAAATTACTTGCCCTCCAGTTTCATCCTAGCACTTAAAAGAAAAAAAAAAAATCGTGTCGAACCCTCCAATTTTAAGTTGTTCTTCCTCAATCCTTAGCATCTATCAATTTCATTTACAATAATATTTTATTTTTTTCCCCTAAGTTAACACCTCCTTAATCACTGAATTAATCCATTAAAGTTATATTAAATTTATTTAAGTAAATGAAAAATAAAAATATTAGGAGAGAAGGCAAACAAGAATGATATTAAAAATAATTTAACTTTAATTCATTGTTGTTACAGATGAGGATGTTGTATTGGATGCATAGACATACTAAACAATATAGAATTAGAAATAAATGCATCAAAAATAAAATTGATTCAACATAAGATAGTAAAATCTTGCAGTAAGTGGTTTGAATTTATACAGAGAAAGTCTATAAAAGCCTTAGTAAGGAGAACAAAACTTAGTTTGGCAATGCTGTGACTTTTTTAGAGTTATTGAGTCTTTTGAATTCTCTAAAAATTGTTCTTAAAAATTTATAATAGTATTATTTAATAAAATAATATAAAAATTACTCTCAATAAGAAAAATTCACATGAATAATATTTGGCAAATATATCATAAAGTTATTTTTAAAATCTAAAATAACTACAGTGGATATAAATATTAAAGAGAGTATATTAAAATTGGAATCCTTAATTAATGAAAGGATAAAATTGAATTTTTATTAAAATTTAAGGTTATATTAGTTTTTTAAGTTGTAGAGAGTGTAAGTCAATTCTAAAAAATACCCATGAGATGCTGTCAAGAGTACTTTAGCTTTTAAAAATTAACAGTAAAAGCACCCTAATTTTTTAATTTATTAAAAAAAATTAATTTATACTTTTTATAAGTATAAACATCTCCTCAAAAAGTACCACTAAACCAAGCTAAATTCGATGGAAAAGTAACCCAATACTTAAAGTAGAAGGATATCAAGAAAAGTAATAGGCAGAAGCATTCAAATATATTCAGATTTTAATAATTTGACTATTTACAGGGTTTATGAAAAAATACTATAGTGTCAATTGATATATGCAACCGACTCATTTAATTGGAAAATGCTTGGTTTGTGTTGTTGTTTGTTATTTTAAAAAAATAAAAATAAAAAGAGTCACTTTTATTATGACAGATAATTTGAATTGGAGGGAGTATATTATAAAAATTGCAAGCACTTATAAAATAAAATGTAATTATATTATATTTAATTTTTACTTATACATAGTTGAGATTTTAATCATATATTAATAAGTATTAAAAAATTAAGAGTGTATTTGATATAACTTATTTAACAAAAAAATTGATTTTTTAACTAAAAATTTACTTTTATAAAAGTTATTTATTTTAACTTCTACTCAAAATCCAAAAAGAAAAAGATGTTTTTAACTTTTGAATAAAAGTCAAAATAAGTAACTTATGCGAAAAATGATTTCTTTTTCTAATCGTTAAAAAATTACGTTTTCTTTTTTTTTTTTTAAATATAAAACAAACCCATCCTAAGTACCTTCACGAAGAACAACACAAAAATCTTAAATGATGATGCTGACCATGTATGAGATTGAATTGTCATCAATAGACAATAGCTGATATAGTAAATGTAACAGCGTCACATTGATTACTCTCGCCCCTGCGTAGTAAGTGACAATCCTTGCTCCTAGCGCCGGGTGAACCGAAAGAAACAAAAATAGAAGTAAAAATAAAATAGCATAAGAGTAAAGAGTTTCTGTTCTACCCTGAAAAATGATATTCTGTAGTAGTTTATACTTTGTAGTTTGTACAAGTACTAGAAGGCATGTATATGAATACACATTTGATATACGTTTTGGCAAACGATAAACAATGATTACGGTAGAAAGGAATCAATCTTTTAGGAAGCGTGTGGCGCTAAACTCACTCCTTTTTTTGTGGCAAAATCCAAATGCCAACTCATTGATGGAATTGATAAATCAGCTGGTAGTTTGCTTTTCTTGTCTGGACAAGACCAACGTCTTTCGTAAAACTTTTTTGGGTTCTCACTGTTGATAAGTCACAACACAACTTAAAATTCCGGTTATGGAAACAAATCATGTTAACTCTGGTCTACACAAGTACAAAGATTGTCCCCCACTATCAGAAATAAAAAGATGATCGGATAAAATTCGTGGTTATGTCTACTAATGATGCTATATATGGCTCCACTGTATCTAAAGTATACAGGTGATCAGAAAAAGATTGTCATTTTGTCTACTCCTGACTCCTGAGGCTTCAATCTTAGTTCTACAACTTCAATTATGTTGTTATTCACTATTATGTTGTCCGCGAGGTATATGTATCTATGCTAATTGATAAACATAATTGCACAATTTTAGCATGAGTGAAAATACTTGACTTTGGAAGTCGGAAGCAATGAACATGTTGATCTGCTTAACAATTATTTGAAGAGGCTGAGTTGGACAGCTTGCTAACTTGGTTACATACCTTTATCACAAATTGAGTTGTGGTCTGCATCCTGCTTTGAATGATGGCCCGCTGTGTTTATATTGCCGTGAAGATGCCCTGCTGAGTTGACCATCCCTTGAAAGTAGACCACATAAATCCTACTGATCATGAATCTAAATTTTTGAGGATAATGACAGGCAGAGAGAGTAAAAGCATTAGGGGTTTCTTTTGTTGTTTGTAGATTAAACTCTCGGAAAAGAGTTTCTGAAAAATCTACTTATATGCATTTTTTTTTTTTTTTCCTCTTGTGTTTATCAATTCTGAATCTGAACATGCAATGCAAGGCAAATATTATCATCTTTTTCAGTGACAGAGCAAATTTGCACCTTAGGAACTTTCACTCGCAAGAGTTTTCCCAGCTGCTGATCTAGCTGACCCCTTACTGTCCATGATAATCACATTCTTCAAAATTTGGAGCATTGTTGGTAGTTCAGATGGCACTCTGAAAACTATTTGAAATATAAAATTTTATTGAGTTCCATTCAGCGATCCGAAATGCTTGGAAAATGGGTTGACTCATTATGCCAGACTAAAATGGTTGTTCACAGCCAAATATATATATATATATATAATGAGAACATCAAATAAAACACCTATAATAAAACAAATGTATTTTAGACATAAGGTATTATAACCAAATCTTATATTACTGTGTCTTACACTCGTTTAGACAGTTAAGTGTCCTATTTGATGTCTCCATTTTAGATGTAATTAACAGAACTCATTTACTTTTATGGGAAGGGAAAAGGGGTTTACATTCTGATGTCTTCTGTTGAGCAACTCCAGCAACCAGTAAGTGACCTTCAGCATTTAATTTAGGTTCAAGATTCAAAGATATTCTAATTATTAATTAATCCAATCTAATCTCATTGTTAACGGGGGAAAGAAAACAAGTGTCTTTTCTGCCAGATTTTAATGCTTGCTGACCTTTATCACCCGTCGGAACCTAACCCCCCTTGCGGAGTTTAAATACAAATTAAAGCTGCCTGCAGCCATATTATGAATGCCTAAGTAAATGCATGCAATATAGTAATGGCAACTGAACTAAATAAATAAAATAGGTAAAAAAAAAAAAAATACTAGTACTATATAGGCACTTCAATAGCAACCAGCAAGTATAGCACAACTGGCAAGCATACTCGTAAAAACAGAGTAGCGAACTTCAATACCAACATTGGAAAATGCACTCAAGTCAGTCACGAAAGTTTCTATTCTCATATCATCTCATTGAAATTAAAGCACTAATTAAACCAACCGTCCCTCGTCCCGCAGACCATTCTTATTATTATTATTATAATTCAAATCCCAATGCTGTTTTTTCCCACCATTGCCATACCACTCAATACTTGACAAGTCTACTGTTGACCGAATCTCACGTGCCAAGAGAAATATTTGTATGGTCCAGAAGTATCACATGGATACACTTTTGAATCAATTACATAAATATATTTTATATGAGATCTATTATTAACACATAATTTTATACAAAATATATTTATATGATTGACCAAAAATACAGTTACGTGATACTTTTAGACCATATAAATATTTCTCCACATGCGAAACATAATGGGGTGAAAGCGGATCAGATTGACCCAATGAACCCGAAAATTCAAACCAAACTAATAGAATTGGTTCAGATTGGTTTGGACAATCGGTTCATTTTCAAGGTGGAACCAAACCAAATCAATTCGGTTTCAAATTTATAATTTTTCAATCCAATTAGCCAAATACCCAACCCGATCACCCAGTCAACTAATTTATTTATTTTTTATTTCTAATATTTCAAAACTTTGTACTTAAGTTTCTAATAATATAATCATTTTTTATCTTCTTTGTTAATATTTGTTTAAAAAATTTATCTATTTACACCATTATTAAGTATATCATAATCAAGCTTTTTTTTAAAAAAATAATTCTTTATTTTTTCTTCAATCTGATGATCCGAACCAAATCAACTCGATTTTAATCAGATTAGTTTGGTTTGGATTTATTGGAAAAAAATTTAAAACCAAAATCAAATCAATCCAATTAAATTTAATCGGTTCAGATTTATTTTTCATTTAAATCTGATCCAAATCAATCCGTTTATACCCCTAAAACGCATACTCAAGGGACCATACCTATTGGATAGAGTCG
The DNA here is from genome assembly GCA_031439595.1 of Pterocarpus santalinus. Taxonomy (NCBI): domain Eukaryota; kingdom Viridiplantae; phylum Streptophyta; class Magnoliopsida; order Fabales; family Fabaceae; genus Pterocarpus; species Pterocarpus santalinus. The sequence continues at coordinate 71,924,582 of CM062532.1, forward strand.
TCCGTAGTGAATACTAAAGCAACACAGCATAATCCATGACCAAAAAAATTCTTATTTGATCAAGAGTATTAGTATTAGATTGAATATACTCTTCGCCGCTTATAAAATGATATTTTAACTTTAAGTGTTGGAAGAATTTATAATCAATTATAAAATGTTATTGTATATATAGTTAGAACATATCTAACTTGATATTTTATGACCATACAATAATTTTTCATCCATCACAAGCAGTAATAAGCGGCAGCAACTCTTTCCAATGAGCTATTAACTAGGCGTTATGAAGTGAAATCCTACCTAACTTCGTAGCTAAAGTAAAGAAGAAAAAGAAGAATTATATGGAAACAGTCGTCATTTTCATTTATGTAATTTGATCATATTGCACGAGAAATGTTACTCTTAAAAGAAGTTAATACAAACAACAGCTCCCCTTGTACATTTAGACGATCAAAATGTGTACTACAACACAATGTTACCAACTTGGGAAATTCTATTTTCACAAAAGAAAATAAGTGTACAGAATCCTCAAAGGGTGAGGTGGTAAAGTAAATCACATTTATCACACCAATAAAACTTTTCCTCTCTCCCTTCACGTTTTCTCCTTCACAAAGAGTTGTGCACAAATTTCTTCTATGAAAATAACATTTCCCTAGCAACTTAATCAGCATAGCTCAACAAAAGTTTTATGATTCAGTTTGACTAGATTAAACCTAGTACATATAACACTTAGCACAGCTTCAGCTACTGTACAACTTGCTAACCAACCCGGACCACGTGGAGTACTGGTTTAGAACTCACGTGGCTTACGGTTGAAGTGAAACCCGCAGGGTGAATTGGACCTCACAGAGAAGACCCCATTCCAGATCTCAGTGAAAGCTCTGACTATAACCCCATGGTGATACGGTGAATTCAGCTGAAGAAAGCAGTTCAGAAGCTCCCTAAGGTCCTCTTTGGAGTATATCTCGTTCTCCAATATCATCTGCAGCATGGAATGCCTGAAGTCCAAATAAGGGTCATCAGAATCTTTCTCCACTGCCACACCTTCTTTCCCAGCTCTTCCCAAACCTCCCACGCTCCTAGGTGCCTTCACGTAGGTGTTCTCTGAGTCAGAAAACTGCGAGGAATCAATGTAGCAAGGAGAGAATGAGGTGGCAGTGGTGTTGGTTGGGGTGGTGTTGGTGGTGCTGGTTGCAGTGTCATATTTGTCCTCACCCCAAGAAGAAAGGTTGTGAAGTTTGTGTTTTTGGTGAGTGGGGATCTTTGGTTTTGGCTTTGGGTGGAATATGCGACAAAGCTTTGGTCTTCTGCAGGTGCCACAGCCTAGTTTCACAGACACTGTGTTCAAAGGAAGCTTCTTATTCCTGGAGCTAGACATTGCTAAGTTTTCTGTGTTTCAGTGACTGCTAGAAGAAGAATAGAATATGGAAAAGGAAGAAATGGAAGAAGAAGTCGTGCCCTCAGTCAAAGGGTGTTTGTTGTTGTTGTTGCTTTGGAAAGAGGCTTTGTATTTATGGGGGTGGCTTTTTGGATGAGAATTGGACTATTACTAAGAAGGTCTAAGGAGTAAGGGCCTTAATCGGTTTTGCATGTGACATAAAGAGGTCCCTACATAATGTACATGATGTTCTAACTTGCTTGCTGAACTTTATTGATGACAGAATGATCTGGACCGCAGATTTTTTTGGGATAAAGAAATGTTGATGGAGGTATCTGGAAGATTGGCCCTCCGATCGCATGTGCATTGAGAATCAGAGCCAATTGAAGCATCGTTCATGGCATGGATATTTAAGTTGGTCATTTGTCTTACTGTGAGATGAAGATTGGGATCAATTAAAGAGAAGAAATGTGTACTTAAATATGAATTAAATATGAGATTTGGGAGATCCAGCTTAAAGGACAAAGCAGAAGATGACATGACAGGGGAGCAAGAATATACCGATTAAAATTTTATACATTTTTTAAATTTTGTATGTATATAAATATGCGTTTAATTTAATGACTTTAGATATGCATTATTTAACTCGATGCTCATTTAAATATTCGAATGGCATCATCGGACGGAGAAAACATATATAGTCAATTGAACTACTCGATTTATGCCCACCGTATAGGATTCTGAACCAATTGTATGAAATCGCGGACTCATAGGGCACCGAATAGCATCAGACATGGATTTCCAATTTCGGCTAAGATTTAAAACAAAAAATTAAGCAGAAAGAAATGAGTGAGAACTAAAGACTAATCATACTTAAAAGTGGTTGGTCGTGGACCATGAACGTAGATAATCCGGTTCGGTCTATGACTTGAACGATTCTTTGTTTCGGTTAAGCATGTATCATCTCTCTGAAGGCATTTAGACAAAGTATCCGTTTAATAATTATTTTTCTTTATGTGATTTGCAAATTTCAAAGTTTTATTTGGATGTTGTTAATCCAGCTTAGACTCGTAGAATCATATCTACCACTTTTCATAAATCGAGTTTTTTTTTTCAAAGGCCATTCATCAGTTAAGGTAATATATACCTTCATTTCCAGTACATTATTTTTTTTAAAAAAAATATAGGGGCCTTTTTCGCGTGATTTTCTAAATAGAAACTACTGTTAGGAATGAAAATAAATTTTATGAATGAAATTAAGTAATAGTATTGCACCACAACAAATGAACCTTTCGGCCAATTGACTCAAGTGATTCGTTATTTGTTTTTCATAAGCAAAATTTTGAATTCGAATCTTGTGGATAGATCAAAAAACTGATCTTAAAAGAGTTTTACCTTTTATAGTGGAATAACTTGACTCGATCTTGATTAATTAGAGTTTAGTATATTCCAAATACATATGATTTAGACAAAAAAAAACAAAAGAACTAAACATCATTTGTCTATAACAGAAATTTTTTTATATATAACTCGGTACATAGTTTAATTATTTGTATGACCAAGTTGGCATTCTCTACTTTCTAGTAAGTAGCAAACAAGTTTTTCAATATATTTCAATGTCAGAGTTGGCAGCCAAACAAAAGCCAGCCACGTTGATCGGGAGGCTTGTTTCAACCTTAAAAAGCTGAGGAGCGAAGTTTAACCTTTTGGAATTTTGTTCATCAATTAACGAAAGCAACAGAAATTACACTCATCGTGAATAACTGCTTTACGTACATATGAAACAATGAAATGAATATTAATTACTGGCGAATGGTGGTAAACTTAAATTCGCGTTTAAAAAGCACTATAGTTTGTTACAAATATATTCGGAACTGGAAGGGAATTCTGTCTGCTAATATTAAGAGCAATGAATAGATAGTAAATAAAAACAGTTTGTTTAAACAAACACATTATTAGTCACCGAGGGCAATTACAAGCATATTTAGATTAAGCTTTCTCATAGACGCACGTGTTTTTGCTGATCCTCATCGTCACGGATCTTATCTATGTCAGCGATCACGTTGTCTTCGACATTATTATAATTAATATCTTCTTCCCTAACTGTTGTTTGCGCAATTTTGAGCTAAAGATAGTAGTTAAGAAAAGTTGATCTGAAGTTGGTATTACTTCCATTCCATTATCACCAATCATTTGTAGGTTAAAATAGTTACCTACTTCTGTTTCCAACTGTTTTTCTGAATCGTAGAAGTTAGTTATCTAACTCTAATGAAATAGAAGCCTCTTTCAATTCCTTTAAGGCGTAGCATATTGGCGGGGTTGTAATCTAGTCCTGGGCCATCAGCCTGAGGAGTTGAATTACTAGGATAACTGAATAAATTATGTAGCAGCAATGGTGGAATACGAAGGACAGATGGTCCAACATCAAGTAACCCCGCCAAACTTTGGGCAGTGAGAAAGGCCTTGAGTTATTGCAGAGTTTGAATATGACCTTTTTGTTAAACCTGATTTTGACTTCATGTTTATCATAAAAAGTGTGACATTTCTACTTTTTTGTACGTGAAAGTAAATTTGAAATTAATGTTTTAATAAAAAAAAATAGCAGAACTTTACATATAAAAAAAAAAAATCAAAGTTTATAGTTTGTTCAAGGAAATTTAACTACCCTATCGACATGAATAATCAATCCTAAAAGCTTAAAAGGTTAGATAAAGACATATGAATAATTTTATATTTAATATGTCCCCTAATGTAAGATTATATTTGACTTGAAGCATGGACAAAGCATAAATCCACCTTATCTTATATTGAAGTTTAACTTTAATTTTTTTAAAAAATAAAGGTAAACAAAAATTAAACTCTAAATCCTCTCTCATAAAAGCATAAGCTATTAGGTAGAGACACATAAATAATTTTATATCTAAAACCTGTTTACACACGCTTGTTTATAGATATATACCATATAAAAGCCTTCTCTTTAAGGCTGTGGATAGGAATGACATGAGTTTTTCATGTAGCTGCAAGTTGTAGGAGGTGTTTTTTTCCAGTCAGGGATGGGGGAGAGGGATTGGGTGGTTCGGGATTCGAAAGGTGGTACAGTTCTTCCAGGCCAAAAAATTTTACCACTACCCTCTAGCCGCAACTACCCATCCAAAAAACGAGAAGTGTACAAATTAGGCCCAACCCCAGGAAATAGACAGGTTAACCTGTCAGGCAGTACCAAACTACCCGCAAAAATGGGCAGCCCAAATTAAAAATGGCGAAGAATGATGATAAAACGGTAATTTTCGCTCTCTTAAAGGGGGAAGAAAAAAAAGGACACACACAATAGAAACAATGATAAAGAAATGCGACTGAGCTTTTTACGACTATCATTGTTCAAAATTCATCAGTTGTTCAATCCTTTCTGCGAATAACTTAACAAAACTCACATAACAGAATAAAAGAGGCAGACCTTATTGACTAGCTGATGCAGTCTGATTCTTGATCAAGTTTGCCACATGCTGAGCCACCCACAATGAACCAGCCTCGGTGCAACAGAAACCGTGCGTGTGGTTTTCTCTTTCAACAGATACTGCAATACCTGGAACCTGCTTTGAAATCTGTGACCACAAGAAACTATAAATTAAGCCGAGATAATCATTCAGTGATCGGCAAATGATGACAAAAGCTTAAGAACAAGCAGAATTACTAGGGATGCTGATCAAAGAAGCAGAAGCACAGCGCTTTTTTTTTTTTTTTTTAATTTTACTTTTTGCCCTTGAAGTGGCATAGTCATGCCTAGCATTGTAATCAATGTTTGTCTTATGACAAAAAAATTTTACCCCACTATTTTCCATAATCTAATGTTAACAGAGTATCAAAACACATATATATGTACTTGCATTCAAAATCAAGCATTAGGAATCATTACCGGAAAAATTACTTGAAAGCACCACGAATAAGAAGATTAACTTATTGCAAAAACTTCTCTTCCCAAAAGTATAAATGTTTTACTAGAATTTTGGATGCCCATTCACTCTTAAAGCAAGATAATCTAGGTGAAGGCTCCTATGCCCTATATTTTACAAGGTGCACAATGAACCTTGACATCCAATGAAGATTGTAACCATGCACCGAGTTATGTGTGATCTACAATAATTTCCTTTTAACTCTCTCCCACACACACCTCCAACTCCACCGTCACCGTCTGCAACCTGCAACCTCTGCCATGGTCGTCCTCCTCCATGACGCTAGCTGCGTTGTGCCGCCCTATCCCTAGCCACCACCACACTGTCCCCAATTCCCATTGGCCCCCCCTCCACCCTCGCATGCCAGACCTCCTCCCAGATCTGGTCTCCCACTACTCACGGTCGCGGCTCTGCATTTCTAATTGTGACCCTGCCTTCTACTCCACGGCGAAGGTGGGTGGTGATAATTGTTGGATAAGAGAAGGAAGAACAACCCTAGCATGATTAGAACGGATTCCTCCCAAGCTCTGCCATCGGCGTCCAATTCCATGCTGGATCTCTGTTTTGGCGCAGCGGCGCTAGTGAGGATGAGCATGAACGGAAGCCTGGAGGTGAAGGGGTTTGGTTCTGCAGTCACCGATGGAGAAGGGGCGATGACGGAGTGGCAAGATTTGGAGGTGGCGGTGGCAGTGATCTTGGTAGCAAGGGAGGAAAGGTGGGGAAAATGGTCGGTGATGGCGAAGTGATGGGTGTAGTGGTCGGGGAGGGGGCAAAAATGGGGGTGGGGGTGTTTCAAGGGATTCTACGTATATAGATACATTCTCTATTGGATGTCAAGATGCATTGTGCACCGTGTAAAGTATAGGGCATAGGAGCCTTCACCGATAATCTAAAGCAAAATGCAAGACCACCAAATAGCCAACTTATAGTGTGTTCGGATTTCTGTTTGCAACTCCAAAAGTATGGTTTGGACAAAGGCTATAAGAAAAAAGTTTTTGCCCAAACCATGGTTTGGAGACATGAAAATGGAAATCCAAACACACTAGTCAACTTTCTATGGCAGTTGAGCTGACTGTCTGCTTTTGTTTCATCTATGCTAAATAGCAGTCCATTGATTTTTTCTAAGCTAAAGACAGCTCAGTACTTTGAAACAACAAAGAGAATGGGCAAAAAGAGAGTGCTTTGGGTAAACCTGAAAAGCCATGCATTTCCCCCAATGTTAGAGGTTGCTTACAGTGCTCTTTATTTTATTTTGCTATCTGTTTATCACAATACTTTTTGTCCAAAAGAGATAAGTCAAGAAAAAAAAAGTAAATTCAATTTCAGAAAGAGAAATAGAGGACACTAAGTATGATGTTCTTCCCTTTCGGGTGAAAAGAGGATCTTCCCTTTCCAAGACGAGGGCAAACCACCAACCTTACCGAAGGCATATATTGGGATCACATATCGAGTACCGATTGGGGACCTTTGGACTTGAACCCAAGTTATGCAATTGTCATGAACAAGAGGTTGACTAGATGAGCCAACAGCATGTTTCTATGATCAAGTTATTGCAATTTACTTTCATCTGATAGTTTGAAATGGTTTTAGTAAGCTACCTCTTCAAGCAATTGAAGTGGGCCCCAGTGATCATCAACACCAAATAAAAATGCAAACTGTGCCTTCCTTTCCTTTATAAATGTCCAATCTGGTGTCTCTGAAAACTAATGCAGAATGATCTGGTAAGCATGGTTGTAAATGTAGTTTCAACACTCTGTAATACAAGACATTCTAAAATGTTATCCCAACTTCCAAATGGTAAGTGTGGGCTTGACATCCCACTAACCCAGTATACAAGAAGGTTGAGTAGAGTCTACCATCCTCACAAAAGAGTTATAATCAAACATGAAGAAATCCAAAAAATGCCATAAAGTGAAACTTGGCCCTCCAGAGGACAGGCGAGTGTATGGGTCAGAGATCACTCAGACCAAGCAACTATGAATATTAAGACTTAAGAGCCTACTCAGACACTTTAATGACGAAGTTTGAGCATATCATTGAATTTGATTATTGAGATATCTTGAATAAACATGCCCTCACCCCCCGTCTTCTTTTTATTTTTATTTTTTTCACAGATTGTCTTCGACTTATCATACATCAATAAATTGTTGAGTCCTTGCACCATTTTCTCTGACATGTCAAATGCAAAAATATTAAGTCCCTTGTTCTCATATTGAAGTTGAAGCGGAAAAAGCATTTCCCCTCCTTTTTCTATTTTCAGATAGATTTGTAATTAAATCCTCAAGAGTGAGAATGCAAATCAATTTGTAACTTGTGAAGAAATAATGACTCATACTTATCAACAAGGTAACGAGAATATAACAAGAATGCCAAATGAAAATGACAAGTTGCTATAATAATAATATTAATAATAATAATAAAAGGGAAACAATTTAGTCCTAATTTATAAAAGTTGAAAGATAAGAAAAGAAGCAACCTTACCTTTCTGAATTCAGTCATGGCCATGTAGAGGACATTCCGCATGGTATGAAACTGCGAATTGTTAAAGTTATAAAGAGTTAATACTAAAAAGATGTAGATGCAATGCAAGAATAAAAAGCTATAAACGAGTATCAATAAAATGTAGGTATTTTTGCATCAGTATTCCAAATATATGTAGAGGTCTTAATACAAAGAAAGGCAAAAAAAAAAAAAAAAATGTTTACAAGCTTAACGTAACCTAACATCAAAGCCCCTTTCATCAATGTCTTTCAATGATAACACTAACCTGTGACAAATGAGAGCATGTAGCGTCAACTGCATTGGCTGACCATAACTTTCCAAGGGATTTTCTGACTATAAACCTCAAAGCCTGGACAGGCAACAATCCTAATGATGCTAGCAAGTAACAAAGGGCAGATGATAGAATTTGGGATCTGTAAAGCAGTGTTCCATTAGTCATTTCAAATGCTGCACTTCAGATTTTCAAATGAAAGTATCATTTACTATCTTTTTATGTTAAAGATTTAGCAATCAGATAAAGTTATAAAAATAGTTTTATTTGTAAATTGAACCCCACTAAAGTTTTGAAATAGAGTGTGAACCATGTCAAAATATTGATATATAAACCCACAACGTCATTACTAGTTCATTTCATCTCTAACAAAGTAGGCAACGTCTAAGGGTAACTTTGGGAGGGGATGAGACTTACTCTGAAATCTTTCCAATAACTAACTGTGCTGCTGACTGTGGGTTTAATGTCAAAAATGGATAAAGTCCAATGCAATATTTCACCTACAGAGCCCAGAAGAGATGTAAGCAGACAATTTACCAAGATCAGAAGTGATGGATAGGTGCCATCATGTGTGCATGAATAAATATGCAGAGCTCCGATCACCTTCTCTGGAGACCTCTTGAACATTTCAATAGATATGTGTGAACCAATAGAGTGCCCAACCTGGTGAGAAGACTCTAAATAAGCCACCAAAATTTCATTTCAGTAAACACGGTTAAACTTTATTATATGTGGAACCACCTTTTGATAACACAATTTTTCACTAAAAGAATGTAAATTAAACCCTCTTGAAATATGTTTACCAGTTTCCCAAATCAATAGCCATATATGTCATGAAAACAAATATAAGAATGGCTTGCAAATAACTTTAATTAAGAACCAGTTTCAATTGATTTACTTAGGATCTTCCAATATTGTTCTTGTTTAGTGGATAAAAGGATGTTTGCTGACACATGCACACAAGTATCAAACTCAGTATCTCTAACATTATCCTTCTTCTCAAAGAGGAAAGGAGATTCATTAATGGCAATATGGCATGTGTCATGGCAGGAAATGGCATCCAGATGTCCTGATGTGACAGCTCATGGTACAGCATGCCAAGTATCACCAACTTCCTAAGGTGTAAAGTTCGTAAAATTGTGCAATTAACAATTTATTTTAGAATTCACGCTCAGCAAACATTATAGTATCGACAAGACAATAGACAAGAATATTGGAGGGCAGATATAAAGAACCCACCAGTAGTATAGGAATCTCAATGTTTTGCAGTTCTTCTCTAATGAAATCAATCTATGAAAACACAAGAAAAGTTAAGACTACAATTACACATCAATACACTGTTAAAGTAAATTTATCTAAATCAGGAATAAAGAAAGAACACCAATCATAAAAGCATGGAAGTCAAAGAAATGTATAAAAGTTTTAAACCAAAATACAAATACAGGAATACAGTACAGGTTTTCTCAATATGCTATCCCAGAAGTAGTACTGCACGTGATATACCAGAAGAAACAATTCCAAGATAATAATTCTTGTTTCTGGTCAACAGTTGGAGCACACTATGATATGAAATCAAAGTTTAAATATTCAATTCTGCCATTGGTTCTAGACATCCAACAATTCATAGATAAATAAATGATATTTCACAGATGTTCAAAGAATGTAAGAATAAAAAGTTATTCTGATTCCTTAACTTCTCCCAGCCTATTGTATTAAACAACAAGGAAAAAAGAAAAGAAAAAGGGAAAAAAAGAGAAGGGAGGGTCCCATTGTACAATATGCCAAGTATCACTAAGTAGCAAATGAATGTTGAAACAAACCATTTGTCAACCTATCCTACACTGAAACCAATCAACAATCTCTGAATATCAAAGTAGCAAGCATTAATTACCTTATGATCGATTTGTTCTTCTAACGAGAATAACTGCCCATGCTCCCAATTCTAGCAACATAACTGTGTGTAAGAGACATACTAATGCCACCCAGGCAAATCAAAGAAAACAAAATGTGCGTACCTTTCTTGTGTGAGAGACGTGGCCAATAGCTGATAGATGATAGATGACAGATAAACACAACTAATAAGCCTACTTGTTGACCAGATTAACCAAAAAGAAAAAGCTGCCATTACTTGCCTGTGACAGATGCAGTTCCCCCAAGCTGCTCGTATAGAAATTCCACAAAGTCCTTGTAGAATAAAATAACACCTGCACTAGCCCAAAAAACCAAAAGCCGCAACTAAACAAATATAACATGGAAAACAGAAGCAAGCAAACAAACAATCGAAGCCACACCTGGGTTCCCAGGCACAAACAGAACATGAAGAGTTGGAGCATCAGCGTGGATCTCCAATATTTCAGATGTGTAACTAAACCAAAAAAAAAAAAAAAAATACGGCACATAATGACATCAATTATGAAATAAATTAATTAATCAATTACCATAAAGTTCAAGGTCCGAGAGAGATAAATAGGCAAGAGATTACATAGCACATACCCTGACACATTGCATAATCGAAAATTAGCACGCCTTCTAGCCTTGGCAAGTAAATGAGTCTCTGCACCCATGTCCTTATTGAAACACTTTGCACTAAACCTTATCCTGGTACACAAAACTGCAATAATTGAATTGTTTGGAAACTGAATAAATCTGAGAAACGAGAAGGCCGAAAGTCCTATTTCTACGGAATACAATTGAGGAAAAATGGAACTAGTATATCCAATCCCAGTGAAAATGAAAATGTAACAGAGATGCACATTTACAAAGCAGTGATTGTCGGGTCCGAGGTCCAAGAAGTGAGGAGTTCTAAGGGATTGAAGAAGTTTAATAAGGGATATCTTGTAGACAGAGAATGGATGATTTTTGTGAAAGAAATGGCTCCAAAAGGAGGAGCAGAGGCATAGGAGCTTGTAATGGAAGACATGCAATGGAATGGAAGGGAAGGGAAGGGAAGAGTACCAACCTGGAAGTGGAACAAGGGAACAGCAGAGAGTGAGAGAAGGTTCGGGTTCCGGCTGCCCAAGAAGCAAGGCGAGGAAGCATTTCATTGCATTTGCACACTATAAACTGATATCATAAGGAGTCGCTAATTCGTGTCGTGTCGTAAAACAAGACTTCGTGGATCAGATTTGGATGTCATGATGAAATTAAATCCTTCTTTAAATATTAAAAGATGTGCTGAAAAAAAAAAATTTGATATTAATTTTGATAGTCTAAAATATTTTATATTATTAGTTTATATATATATATATATATATATATATATATATAAAAATTTTTTGAGAAATGCTAAATCGTGTAGTGCCTAAAAAATTTTTTAATTTAAAATGTTATTTATATATATTACATAATCCTTAAATATTATATAAGTTATATAACTCATGTCATTATAAATGAAATTTTAAATTAAAAAAATTAAATTAATTATTAGAAAAATATATCAATACTCTAATTTCACTTTAAAAAAATTCTAATTTTTTTATTTATTTATTGTTAGAGTCAAATGGTACTTTGCGAAAATCAAATTTTGCCTTTCGAGTTTGTGAATTGTGAAATACTGAAATATGAAGAATAAAAAAGTTATGAAACCTTTTTTTTTTTTTTTGGTCGAGTTATGATACTTGTTTATTACCGTTGTAATTAAACCTCTTCATTGCGTGTTTTAAAAGTTATATGCTATATGTTTGGAAAAATTATAAGGTTAAAATTATTTTAATAATTATTTATTTGTATAATTATTTATATGAGAATTAATTTATATTTAAATACTTTAATTGAAAAGTGATTTTAAGATAATCTGTTTTATTTGGATTATATAAAAAAAGTTATTTATATGATAAAATTACTAAAAAAAAAGATATAAAATAATTATTTATATTATATAATATTTATTTAAGATTAATTTAGTAAAAATATAATAATTCTAAAATAATTAGTTTCTACTTATAATCTCCAAAATATTATTTATACTTATAAACTATTTTTTAACTTAAAATAATTAATTTCTGATTGTAATCTATTTCTATTCGATTCCCAAATATGATAGATTTTTTTCAAAATAGTTTTGTGAAAAAAAAAAAAGGCTGCTTTGGAAGGGTTTCCGAACATGCACTACTACGGTAGATTTTGTGATTTTGATTGTAATAGTCTTCTTGAAAATGAAATTAATTTTGATATATTGTTAGTATGAAAAAAATTTATATTATCATCCAATTATATTATTATTATATATGAGACTTATAAGATAGTAAATATGAAAGTTAAATATTTTTATTGATATAATAATACATATTTAGATGTCAATATAAAATATTTGTATATTAACAATATATCAAAATTAAATTCCTTATATATGTAGTCAGTCCCACATCAAAATAAATTTTATCCAAAGATAAACTTGTTTTTGAGTCATTTCCATTAAATTTTTAAGTATGAATTAGTTCTAAAAATAATTACCAAACAATTATAATTATTGCAAGATTTGAGCTTGTTTATTTGAGTTTTTTTTTTTTCAAGAAGATATTATTTGTTAATTAAGAGATACAAAGATCTTAAAATAATTACATAAATTTCAAAAAAATATTTGAGATTTTTTATAAAAATAATTAAAAATAAAATATTTACATCTCCAAAACACGTTTTTAAATTTAAACAAATTCACCCTTAATTTCGAAGTATGATAACTGATTTTGGAAAAATGGAATGCGTAGAATCTAAAACGAACATTACCACTTGGCCAGGTGATGCCCATCCATTTGTCAATTTAAATAAAACTTTGTGAATTATGATATTATTAAAATTAAGGTAAATTATAGTGGTTTTATATGAAGTTAGATAATATTATATATGATTTTTTTTTTAAAAAAAAATACTCTAACCTTCTCTGAAGTATAGGTGATATTACTTACGGCATTCTCGTATCTTGTAAAATATAATACTAAATACTCTTGTAAATATAATACTGATTTCCTCTATGGGGATGTCAATGTTCACATAAAAAATCAAAATATATTATATATAATATTACCTAATTTCAAGAAAAGTTAATATAATTTACCCTTAAAATTATAGGTCTCTCTTTACCAATAAAAACAGTATTTTATTCATTTCAAAACTTGAAGGCCAAGACATATTGACCCAAAAGAATGGCCTAAAGTTGATCGTATACTACACCAATAGTGTGTTTGTATTCCCGTTTGCAGCTAATAGAATCAATTATGGGACATTGAAATTAATTTTAGATATTTTTTAATTTATTTGATATTTTATTAAACACTTCCATTAGAACCAATTCTTGCACCAAAATTGATTTTGGATAGAAGTGAAAATCTTTTACCTTTCAATTCTATCATAATTAATTTTGGATTTTTTTATAAATTATATATCTAAAAGTAATTTTGATCAATACTATTTAAATATCGAAAACACTTTTCAGATCAAATTATTAAATATAAATTATTTTTTTAAATTAATTCTAATTAAATTAATTTCAATAAAATCAATTCTATTTAGAATCAATTTTATAAAAGTAGAATCAAATACACACTAAATCATCGTGCATTTTTATCATTAGTGCAAGTAAGTCATTTTCACTTTGAAGGAGCTTCCATCTAAGATTTAATCAACTTGGCCAGTTTCTGGTTGACATCCTGGACTTGGATGAATGCAAGGCCGCAAGCTTCTCTGCAATTTCGTGGAAAAAAAGAACTTCGTCTTTGTTCCCCTAATGACATCGCCAATATTCCGACTGATTCCACGCTGTCGAAATTTCCCAGACTTGCTTGCGGCTTTGAAAAGAATTAATCAATTAGTTGAATTAATTATTCAATCGTATAAGCATCATATTTCGAATGCACAAGGAGCAAGTCAAATGGATGAGTGCAAACCAAAACAAAACTCAACAAATCTTTCACGCTATATAATAGATGATCAATTTTTTATCCTTTACTATTTTCATTTTTTTCTTCAAAACTAATATTAGGTTCGTAGGTTAAAATTTTACAAAACTTATAAATCATTATAAGAAAAAAAATTAAAAAGTACTGTATAAATATTACTTTCTTTATTCATCTCTAAGTATGATAATTTTATAAGATCTATATACTATCAATATAAAAATTTTTTATACAAATATTTAATCATATATTACTATATCAATAAAAGTATTTGACTCAAATACTTACTACCTTAAAAGTCTTATAAATAGAAATATTTAATTAGATGATAATGTAAAATTCTTTTATACTGTTAGTACATCAAGATTAATCTGAATTTTATATTTAAAAAAAATTGATAATTTTGTATTTGAAAAAAATCAATTCCTTTTTAGTATTAATTTCCATGCACCACACTATCAAACTATTTAAAAGTTTAATTGTGATATATTATTAAAATAAATTTTTTTATACAACAACGGCTATAAGTCTTTTCTTATTGGATGAAGTCAACTATATAAATTAAATGATGTTGTTGCACCTTATTATAAATTGTAACATCCTGACTTCTTTCATAAAGCATATTAGAATTTTTACCATATTTTAAAGAGATAGAGTGAGAATAGTTTAGGCAGCAATATATCAAAATAATTCTCACTTGGAGTGCTATCAACGGTATATATACATGAATTATAATCTAAGACAAATTTTACTTGAAGTATCAGAAATTTGAACCATAAAATCTATATTTTATAAGTAATTTTCCCCTAATCACTACATATGTTAGAAATTGTGTGAATGAGACGTGAAAATATATATATATATATGGAGGTTAGCAATTTTCATATTTTGTTTAAGACAATAAAGCCAGTCATTTTTTGTCTGTATCAACTTATCATCATGGATAATTATATAATTTTATTTCATTTGTATTAAATACTGTTTTAATTTTTTCTCTCACTTCATTAATATTTTCTCTTCTTTTTTTTTCTCTCTTTTACTTTCATCTCTTCCTTCTTCATGTCCACCATCACCGGCATACACCTCCACCTTCATCTTCTCTCATGCCATCCCTTCTCCATCTACACAAAATTATTATTATTAATAATTAAAAAATTATATGCCATTATTTTTTGGGCACCATATATTTTTTTTGTTTTTGTTTTCGGTGCATCTAAGTGACAATTTTTGGACACCATATCTGACTTAACGTGAATTATTTACATTTGGCTATTAGACTATGGAGCTTCCATATAACAATATCTTTGTGCGTTCAAATAGTTAGGGCATAAGCAAAAAAGGAAAAGGAATTTACTCTTTTTTATTTTTTTAAAAAAAAGGGAGGGAAAAGTAATGTACCTGTTAACATTGGTAAATGATTCTATAATTCTATCTAGCCTTTTAATTTGCAAAATGATGCTTCCAAGATTCAAAAAATTTGTCAAGATATATGTATCTAGACAATACTATTATTAATTATAAAGAATTTGATTTTAGCGTATAATTTTTGTTTAAAAAATTAGTAATTATTAATAAGAATTTGGTGTAAGGCTATAGTGGTATGGGAAGAGATGAAGGTGGAGGTGCATAGTGGTGGTGTTGGAGATGAAGGAGACAGAGATGGAAATGAAAGAGAGAGAAATAGAAGAGAAAATATTAATAAAGTGAGAGAAATATATTAAAAATAATAATTAATATAGATGAAATATAATTATAAAATTATCCAGGGTGATTAGTTGATTTAGAAAAGAAGTGGTTGGCTTTATTGTTTAAAACAAAATGTAAGATTCCTAGCAATCCCCAAATATTCGTGGGTATTATGAAGTTGTTGGCTTTGTGTCTCATGTCTACATCCGTGGGTATTATTCTGCACAAAACTCCAATTGGAGGAGAGGGAGCAATTATTCACGTAACTCTATATCAAAACAATAGCAATATAAAAACTGAATTTTAAACAAGTCATTTTAGATTCAAATTTTCGACATTGTATACCTACGGTTATATTTGGAAGTTTCATAAATAATAGAAATGAATCATAATGAAATAGAAAAAAAAAATGAGGAGTGAAGTGAAATAGTGCATGTCACATTTTTGTTTGGATATTTAGGTAGTTTAATGATAGAAAAGAAAAAGAATGAAAACCAACTTCAAAGAATAAATTATCCCTTACTAGCTATTTCACTCCCTCACTTTAAATTGCTTCTAAACATGATTTACTCAAGTCTAATCAGGCCACTCCTTGCCACTCTCTTCATTATCATTCTTCCAAACATAACATAGGTCACAATTCTTTTCACTATAATTAAATATTGCTATTTATAATTAATTAGTGAATCTTAGTTTTGGAAAAAAAATAGAATCCATTTGATTTTGAATTTTTTTGTTTCTATTTTTATTTTTATATTTTTTTAAAGAAACAGTAAACTTAAATAATATTAATTTTATTTTTTTACAAAATCTTAAAAATATTAAATAAAATGGAATTAAGGTAACAATTTTATATTTAATATTAAAAGCTAAAAATATAAATATAAAAAATATTTTATAAAATCAAATAAATTCTTCATGTGTGTTTCAAAGTCAAAGATACTAATTATGAAAAAAAAAATAAATATTTAAATTTAATTTTGATATATTATCAATATAAAAAAATTTACTTAAATATTCGTTCATGTATTATTAAATCAATAAAAGTGATTAATTTCATCATTCACTTCTTTAAAAATCTTATAAATATAAGCATTTAATTGGATGATAATATAAAAGTTTACAATGCTTATATACCAAAATTAATCTCTAAATATTTAATGAAGAGTAAAATTTTGAGTTTCTAATAATTCAGATATTTTAAAATTTTTTTACAAATATTGATTTATTTTTTATTCGTTAACCAACGTTCTCGAAACACTTGTTTAAAAAAACTTATCATATGCTTAATTGTCCATTTTATGAAATAAGCGATGACGTAATAGTAAATACTGCTAGTAACAATCTGACTCTATGTCAGCCACCTTATGAAAATAATAATATCACACACATTGGTGAGAAGGGCCATTTCAATTTTTATTTGGCATTTAGCTTCTTTCGTTTATTGTAATGATAATTGTCAGAAAAGAGTATTTCCTGTTTTGACTGGAAAAGCATTTCTTGACTTTGATTTGGGATTTGTTGAAAGAGTCAGTTTTATGATCTGCAAATATAAAACAGAAATAAATAGTCTCTCTCTCTCTCTCTCTCTCTCTCACACACACACACACACACACATATAACAATTATCTAATAAAATGTATTATTATTATTTTATAAATTTTTAATATTAAAACTTATATATAGTGTCAAAAAATGCAAGTAATATATATTAAAAAAATGACTAATATCCAATTGCAGGAAAAAGTGAAAAAGATTGATAACCATCAAATGAAACCTTTGAAGTTCAAATTTATAGAATATCTGTTGCTGACCTTGGGGAATATTTGAGAACATAAGAACTTAAGAAACATAGAAGGTTGTTATAAAAATTATCAGTTATTTATTTATACTGTCTAATTATTTAATATATTATCGTTAACTATTTAATTCATAAATATTTAATTTACTATGAGCTAAAACATATGATTAACAACTATTTTCCATTTCGAATACTTGATCAGGAGATCTTACTAAAAGAGAATAAATATTCAATCACTTGAACTAACAAAATATTGGTAGAATACTGATATTTTAATTAACTTTAAAATTGACACATAGGAAATGTCATTGTATAAAGTCAAATTACTAAGTTAAAATAAAATAAAAATTCAAATGTCAGCTTCAGAACAAAAGCAAACTTTAAATTCAAAGTTTATCAAATCAATAAAATGAAACTCCAAATTCAAATTCTCATTCATTTAAAAAACAAATAATTAAACAACCTGATGAACTAACTTGTGAATAAATGAGTTTAACTTGTTTAACTTATAAATTAAATGGCTCGGGCTCAAAATATATTAACAATGTTAATTAAAGTCCATCTCTTTTATTTTATCTGATAAATATATATAAACCAAATTGACAAGATTATCTCATTCTAAAGGTCTTAGTAAAAGTTGATTATAATCCTTTTTCATTAGTTTCAATTGTGTATTGTATGTGCAGTTTGTAAGCATGTACAGCAACACGTTGAGTTAAATTATTTTTTTTTTCAATTAATAATAGTAGATTAAGTTTACTAGGATGATGTTAGACTTTTCTCTATTATGAAACGAAGGGATGCGAGAACAGCTGACAACAAGAAACACGTCATGGAATACGATGCCAGTAAAAATCAAACAAAAACATTTTTGCTAATTATATACTGTTTCATGATATTGACCAACTGTTCAACATATCCACCATGCTTTTTCATATTATTTACCACTTGATTTGAAGGACGGCAGAATTTTGGTTTGTCACCCTCTGTTAAGTTGTGATGCACGTTGTAGAATGACAACCATGGACACCGTTTCAGTATAAGAAAAAAGAAAAGTTATATGTGTTCTCTTATCTACGATTGTCAAATGGAGCTTCATCATTAGGAGGACTAGAAGAGAGGAGAGCTTGCTTGCCCGATCTCTCCAGCCCGAACACAGTTCAACTTCAACCAATTGGTCAAAATTTTGATCAATATTTGACCACCTATGGACTCGTCTTGTTTTATCTAATTAAGACTTTTTGAAAGAGTAAATTAACCTCATTTCATGTTTATCTAAGTTTATATAATTTATTTTTCCAATCTAGTAGGTGATTTTTTAAATATTATTTATAACGATAAAACTCTTAATCGAACTGATATAAATCTATTTAAAAATCACTTAAAGGTTCGGCTACCGTTGAATTGATATTAACAACGTGAATAACACTTAATTACAAATCATTTAAGAGCTACTGAAATGATTAGTTGATGCGGAAGTGAAGTCTACTCCCTCCGTTTTATCATTAATTTTCAAATGTATCACTCAAATTAAATTGACAGATATATTGAAACGGATCAAATAATAATTTCAAGGAAAGTTTACTTACAATATTATGAACTTAAATTCTAACGTTATTGCTTTAGAAGGAATTTACATAATTATTTTGTGAGTAAATTTACTTAATTACTATTTTTGTCTCAAAATTATGTGAGCAGTTACTAAAATCAATTCATTTAATTGAGATGTCAATTATTTTTAGCAAAACCCCGAAGTTGGTCCTGTCAAATATAGTACTGGACATTAGTCTCTCAAGAAAAAAAAATCTCATGGTCGATGGACATTAAAAATGTAAGATAAGTTAATCTTTTTTTAATTTTTTGCTGAACTTTTTTATCTTATTTGTGTTTTTTTAGGAATTAATTTGAATTATTTATAAATTATAAGGGATCAATTTGTCCTAAAATTTTTTTAAAAATATTGTGAAAAGACTAATTTGTCTGACATTTTAAACTAGCAAAGACTGTTGGTTGAATTTTTTTTCTATAAGAACTAATTTGTCCAATACAAAAATTAAAAAAAGATCAATTTGGGGGTTTTGTTTTTTTCTTTTTTTAAATTTTTGGATGAGAATTGAGAGGCCAATTATTAACTACAGAGTAAATACAATATATATTTTTTAGTCTTTAAGGTATTTTTATTTTGGGCACTGTTGTAATTAAGAGCTCCTCTCAATAATTACCTTATTTAGAATTTGAATTTATATCCTCTTCTTGGGAATGTAACTTGTTTATTGCCTTATTGGTAAATACAAAACATTTTTGAAAAGAAAAAATAATTTACTCTACCCATAGTATTAAGTTAGAAGATCAAATAATTAAGTTAACATTATTTAATTAATCACATAAATTTAGGGGGAAAATATAAATGAAAAATAGTCACATCACTTGTGCTGAGGATTTTAAAAGCTTACATGTCTATCAAAATCCTAGTGGTCATATTTATCTTCATGAGACAATTTCATGGAACTTTACTCCTTCAACTGGTCAAATCATTTATTCAATTCTGATATTTATCATATGGCCCATTTTTTTTTCATTTTTTCAGCGACCTGGAATTGTTTAAATCAACAGCGAAAGTTACTTGTACCATATAATAATTCAGCTAATCTGTCTGATTCGTTTGTTACACCTCGCCATTACGAAGAGACCTAATTGCATCAAGGGGGACTGATGACGAGCCAATAAGGATAAGAACCAGTGAATAGGTTTGCTATGAAGCGGAGTTGGCTCACCAACCATCATTCATGAACGAAGTCATTAGATTAGTTATAATCAAGCATTAACTAATCTGGCTAATTTCTGTTTCACTTTATTTTTTCTATTTCCGCAAATATTTTCTTCCTTCTTTGGTGCATACAATAGAAATATTCTATTCTGATTATCGTAAGCAATAATCAACACAATTGACTAACGCATGCAAAATGACGGAAATGACCCTTGCATGAGTGCGCGCGTGTCCAACTGCCAAACGGTGGATCCGTTTACGCAGAAACCCAGGCGGTTGCGTGTAAAATTGAAGACAAGCGTACGTGCCAAGAAATCGCGCTTAATATTTCTCTCTCTCTCTCTCTTCTAATTATTCTTTCTTTTTTTAATTTAATTTAAATAAATTGATAGAATTAACTAATAAAAATAATAAAAAATATTAATTTATATAAATAATTATTTATTATAATGAAAGATATATTATAATTTTTTATTTTTTTTATTTCTATTAATTAACAATATAAAACTGTTGTATAATATTAATACATATTAGTTAAACTCCTTTTTTAAATACTAAGAAAGTTAAAGAACAACAACATTTGCTGATCATGTCATATATATAAGCCTGCGTTTCCTCTATATACATGTGTCCATCTTTTTTGTTGTCTCAAATCTAAGAGCTTGTTCATCATTCTGTTTCACGGTTAGCATCAGGGGGTGATTCTTCTAGAGGATTAGACCCTATTTTCCGAAGTTTTAAAAGTCTGAAGTTGTCCATATTACTTAGCAGTTGCCTCTTGACTCTGTCAAACGTGGGACTCAGAGCCCAGTCGTGGGTCTATTGGATTGGAGTCGTATAAAGCCACAGGTAATGCCGCTCAAACATTTTCCGTGTTTTTGTTTTCTTTTGGGAGAAGATAGCAATCCTGTCTTGCAACTACAACCGCCCCAATCAAAGCCTTGACAATTTAGAATTGGTTGCTTTGGTTTCAGAGTTTCAGCAGTTGCTGTTGATTCAGTAGAATTTCATATTTGAACATGTTAGGAGAATTCATTACCAGGTGTCTTATGTAAGTATATTTGAGTTTTTTTTTTTTTTTTTTTTTCCTTCGTGTTTCGGTTTATGACTCTTCTCTGCATGCTCGGGTCATGATTTGTTATGTTATGTAACATTCTTCTATTGTTTTGGATTGCAGATTGCTTCTGGGGTATGCATACCCTGGATTTGAATGCTACAAAACTGTGGAGAAGAACAGGGTTGACATGGAGGAACTTCGCTTCTGGTGTCAATACTGGTATGAGAATCTACCTTCCCCTTTCTTTGCCAATATAGTTCTGAAATGGTCTTATTAGGCTTTTGATCGGTGATATGATTGTTATAATCCATGTTACTAAGATCAAATTATAATTTTGAAGGTTAGGGATAATGACAGGATTGGTTATAGTCGAGAAGATATGGGTATATACCTTCATAATGATGAATGATTTAAAAAATAGTCCCTAAAGAAAGGGATCTTCTTTTGTAATATTCAAAGGGGGGTTAATACCTTCAAAAGCGGTAAACAGAGAACCAAACCATGTGCACCATCATGGACTTGTGTAGCATGTTAGGCCTTTTACCAGTGTCGGGTATATGAAATCACCCTATTGGTCCTGGAAGCTGAATTGGTGTCCTTTTCTTGCAAAAAGAGTTAAGAATAACAGAGAAAGCAGACTTAATAGGAAAAATGGGGGAACAAATCTTTTCTAGTGATAGTGTGATACTTGCCAAAATTCATGTTGAATAATCATATTTCATATATCAATGTACAATTGTTCGATTTATATGTTAGTAACTATAATTCATGTTTTTGTGCATCATCAATTTGCAGGATCATTGTGGCAATGTTCACAGTACTGGAAAAGTTAGCGGATGCAATTATTGGATGGTGAGTGTTTAATCATCTGTATATTGTTGAATTTTGATTTAGATGTTTGCAATAAATTAACGCCGAACCGTTATGAAGGTTGCCATTGTACGGAGAGATGAAGCTTGCGCTCTTTATCTACTTATGGTATCCCAAGACTAAGGTATGAGCATAATAGAGTGAGGGGAATGCGTGCCACATTTGACATACACTTTTCTATTTTTTTTTTTCAAAACATTGTTTTTATTTCCTTAAAGATTAAGGAAGGTGAAGGTCATGATGCTTGATCTCCAATTAGATTATATAAATGTTGCTTAATGCTTAATGCAGGGAACGGGATACGTGTATGATGCTGTGTTGCGGCCTTATGTATCAAGGCATGAAAGCGACATTGACAAAAAGTTTCAAGAATGGAGAGCTAGGGCATGGGACTTAGCCATCTTTTACTGGAAAAACTGCACAGAGTTGGGGCAATCTGCATTTTGGCAGGTTCTGGATAAATTAGCTGGTCAGTCCGCAAAATTTTCCGGCAAATCCGCCACTAAGACTAAGGTAAATTTTCCCTTTCAAATAAAAAATATTATTTGTAATTATTATTGAAACTCATTTCATGAGAGTAACTAAAGTTTCCTTTAATTATTAGTAAAAGAAAAAAAAATGGTATCTACTCCCAACCAATAGTCAAGAAACATCTCAATGAGTTCCGTAAAATGAGTTTTAACTATAAGTACAAATAACTACTTTCAAATAGTAACACTACATTAAATTAACCATTTGATCTATAATAAACAATGTTGCAAATCAAAACTTAAAATGCTATTAGTCTTGTTACTGAGGATAGTATTGTATTACACTTTTACATTGCAGAAAAAGGGCAATGAGGGTCCAACAGCTCCAAGTGCCCCACCATTGCCTACATTGCGTGCGGCTTTCTTTGAAAACAACAATGCCTCAGGGCAGAACACACCCGAGTCCCGAGCCGTAAATTTCCATCTAGATCCCCAAACGGGATACTTGCATGAGGACGAGCCATGGGAGCCTGAGGTAGGCCCAGAGTATCATCACGGGAACGTAAATGATAAGCCCAACGGAATCCGCGAAAGGCTTAGACGCTTCCGTAAAGGATAGGCCCAATGAAGCCCACACAAAGACTTAGGCTTTTAAACAACACGCAGAGCCCATGAAGCCCATTGCGTCGAGAACTGTAACAGCTTGTACAAACTCACCCGTGTTAAGCCCAGCAAAATGAAAAATTAGCATTCATTGCTGTAACTTCTGCTTGTATACGCACTGAAAAGATTGTTTCTATTTTTATTTTATTTTATTTTATTTATTTATTTTTGCTCACCCCTTTTGAAACAATTACAATTGATCATTCTTTTATTTTATTTTTTGTTCACACTTGGAGGCCACAACAATTAAGAGCCAAAGCTACAAAATTAAGGGGGGCAAAAAAAAAAAATGAGGAACATATAGACATACTATTCTTCAAGCATCCACAAAAAACAAGTAGGTTGTGTAACCAAAAAAAAAAAAAACAGAGTAGGCTGCAAGGGTTATTGGAGTATGAAATTATTCCCTCTTCCATAGGGCGTTATGAAGTGCTTACGTGGCCCCTGAGAGCGTGGAGTATTTGGTGAAAGATTCGGGCGAAACACGGGACTATGCGGCGGAAGAGGAAGCTGAGACAAGCGGCGGCGGCGGAGGAGAGAGAGTGGATGAAGTGTGGGGCAGAGGAGGAGGCGGCGGAGGGGGAGGAGGACATGGGCTGGAGGTAAGCCCAGGCAGCGTGCTTGACGAGGCGATTGCGGATGGAGATGTCACTGATGATGGCGGCGGAGGACGCGGTGGGGGAGTTGACGGTGCCGTGGGGGGAAGGAAGCACGTCTCTGAGGGAAGTGTAGGAGGAGGAAGGGGAAGAGTTGAGGTTGAGAGAGACCAGCTCCAAGTTGAGGGTGCTTCCATGACTATGGGAAGCGTCCAAGCTGGTGGTACGGTGGGGGAGGGAGAGTTTTTTGGGCGCCGCCACCATGGAGTTGTGGCGGCGGAGGGTGGTGGCGGCGGCGGCAGCGGAGTCGGTCATGGCTGCGGAACAGAGAGAGAGTGTTTTTTGTTTTTGAGAGAGAGAGAGAGAAGGGGGGGTGTCGTTGGCGTGAAACACGCGGTGGGGGAGGTAGAATGGAACAAAAATAAAAATGAGGAAAATACAAAATGGGATCCTAGTAGTACTAAAAAATAAATAGATCAACGCTCCAACATTAATGCAATTATTGGCCTACTTTGTGTGTCTCCATCTTTTCCTTAATTTTGGATTCTACTTTTTTCAGAGACTGCTCAACCAATCCGTGCATAGGTGTTGTAACTTGGGTGACGTTTACAATGCTCCATTCTAAAATCTAGACATTGGTGATCCAGTTTTTGTCCGGTCATGAGACAAAATTTTTTGTCTTGAAGAGACAAAATGAACCACTTTAAAATAGAATATTACAAGGTTAGACAATTTTTGTCCTGTGTGTAAAGACTAATTAAATCACTGTTGAAGCTTATAACACGAGCTTGACATAGTACATTCGTACTTTTTCTTGTGACAGGAAATGCCACTCACAAGGCACGAAAAAAAATTTATTCTCCGTGTTCATTCTTTAAACTAAAACAAACATTTTCCATAATAATATTAAAATTATAATATTATTTTGTTTAACAAAATTTATTTGCACTGTTTCAATTACATATCTCTGCTTTGTTACTGTAAATCAATTTATTTTATTTTAATTGTAAGATTTTATTTTAATGAAAAATAATTTATTCTTAGGTTTAATATTACCAATTTTTATCTTTATGTTTAATTAGCATATTTAAAACAATTTTTAGAATATTATTGGAGAATCCTATCAATATTTCCGTATGTATTTATGAGTTAGTCCCCCAGCTTCAATTCTCTTTTTTCTCACCCCTCAATTAGATTTCTTTTAAATGTAAATGTCAAATTATTTTTTAAAATTTTTATTTAACGTGTATACACTTTTATCACTAATTAGTTTTGAGTATTTATAATTCTTTAATTTTTATTTAACGCATATATCCAATTTTTATTTAATCTTTTCCTACAATAATAAAAAAAATCCATGCCTTGCATGATCCATGTACCATATTTATTTCCGGCCCTCCCTAAACTAATCCCATGCCACAATAATATCACAATTTAGGTTTTATTTTGCTTAACAAAATAAATTTGTAGCATTTCCAATTTCCATCTAAGATCTGCACTTTCTAAAGTCTAACATCACTTTAATTCTTCATTTATTTTATTATTTTGAAACCATGCTAACATTTCAACAAAAAAAAAAAAAACATTATTTGTTCACCAATTTTGTGTTTTTTTCAAAATTAACTTCATGTACTTACATAATCTTAATCTTTTCCTACATTAAAAAAAGGGTTATTGTTTAAAACTATGCCTTGCATGGTCCAACTGCAAAGTAGCTTTCAGATACATTACATTTGCCCCATTAACTAAAACTAATACATTACTAACATTAACACTAATCATCTACTACATGGTGTTATACCACATTTCTCCTCCACATTAATTAATTCAAAAAGTTCAATTTTTATCATTTACAAGAATAGAATTTTTTTTCTTCTGTTGGTTCTTCCCCAATCCCCTACATTACATAAAACTGATAAATACACTCAACCAAACAAATTAATAACCGCTCAATAACACATTATTTATCATTTTCCTGTTTAAAATTTTAATATAAATTTATTATACCTTTACTCTATATTTTGTCCCCCATCATCGACAATTTTTTTTACCAAAATACTGCAAATTTTTTTGCCAAAATACTGCACAATTTTTACCAAATTTGTATACTCTTTTAACAAAAATAATTACATTTTATTAACGGTTTAAGTTAGCATTATTTTATATTAATTTAAATTTTTATGATATTAAACAAATTTTATTTTAATTTAAAAAATTATTATATTAAACAAAATTTAATACCCAAACAAAAATAATCTATTCATATTAACACTAGCAAAATGTTCATTCCGTACAACTACATCCCAGCATACAGCACAGGACAATCTTCTTTCACGCGGCTTCTTCCTCAACTTCCACTATCCTAAGCCATGTCATTTTCGTCATTACAAAAATGCAAGATTTTCTATTTTTTCTTTTATTTACCTATTAACCAAGTACCTAAACATGGACTTCAATTATGTGTTATCATCACAGGTTTGCTCCGCACATGTAAGCTGTTGGATTTATTTTTTCTTGATCTGGATGCGTGAACATTTTGCAGTTGTAAACTGGCCGCGTGAAAGAAAATTGTCCTGTGCTGTATGCTGGGATGTAGTTGTACGGAATGAACATTTTGCTAGTGTTAATATGAATAGATTATTTTTGTTTGGGTATTAAATTTTGTTTAATATAATAATTTTTTAAATTAAAATAAAATTTGTTTAATATCATAAAAATTTAAATTAATATAAAATAATGCTAACTTAAACCGTTAATAAAATGTAATTATTTTTGTTAAAAGAGTATACAAATTTGGTAAAAATTGTGCAGTATTTTGGCAAAAAAATTTGCAGTATTTTGGTAAAAAAATTGTCGATGATGGGGGACAAAATATAGAGTAAAGGTATAATAAATTTATATTAAAAGTTTAAACAGGAAAATGATAAATAATGTGTTATTGAGCAGTTATTAATTTGTTTGGTTGAGTGTATTTATCAGTTTTATGTAATGTAGGGGATTGGGGAAGAACCAACAGAAGAAAAAAAATTCTATTCTTGTAAATGATAAAAATTGAACCTTTTGAATTAATTAATGTGGAGGAGAAATGTGGTATAACACCATGTAGTAGATGATTAGTGTTAATGTTAGTAATGTATTAGTTTTAGTTAATGGGGCAAATGTAATGTATCTGAAAGCTACTTTGCAGTTGGACCATGCAAGGCATGGTTTTAAACAACAACCCTTTTTTTAATGTAGGAAAAGATTAAGATTATGTAAGTACATAAAGTTAATTTTGAAAAAAACACAAAATTGGTGAACAAATAATATTTTTTTTTTTTTGTTGAAATGTTAGCATGGTTTCAAAATAATAAAATCAATGAAGAATTAAAGTGATGTTAGACTTTAGAAAGTGCAGATCTTAGATGGAAATTGAAAATGCTACAAATTTATTTTGTTAAGCAAAATAAAACCTAAATTGTGATATTATTGTGGCATAGGATTAGTTTAGGGAGGGCCGGAAATAAATATGGTACATGGATCATGCATGGCATGGATTTTTTTTATTATTGTAGGAAAAGATTAAATAAAAATTGGATATATGCGTTAAATAAAAATTAAAGAATTATAAATACTCAAAACTAATTAGTGATAAAAGTGTATACACGTTAAATAAAAATTTTAAAAAATAATTTGACATTTACATTTAAAAGAAATCTAATTGAGGGGTGAGAAAAAAGAGAATTGAAGCTGGGGGACTAACTCATAAATACATACGGAAATATTGATAGGATTCTCCAATAATATTCTAAAAATTGTTTTAAATATGCTAATTAAACATAAAGATAAAAATTGGTAATATTAAACCTAAGAATAAATTATTTTTCATTAAAATAAAATCTTACAATTAAAATAAAATAAATTGATTTACAGTAACAAAGCAGAGATATGTAATTGAAACAGTGCAAATAAATTTTGTTAAACAAAATAATATTATAATTTTAATATTATTATGGAAAATGTTTGTTTTAGTTTAAAGAATGAACACGGAGAATAAATTTTTTTTCGTGCCTTGTGAGTGGCATTTCCTGTCACAAGAAAAAGTACGAATGTCTATGTCAAGCTCGTGTTATAAGCTTCAACAGTGATTTAATTAGTCTTTACACACAGGACAAAAATTGTCTAACCTTGTAATATTCTATTTTAAAGTGGTTCATTTTGTCTCTTCAATACAAAAAATTTGTCTCATGACCGGACAAAAACTGGATCACCAATGTCTAGATTTTAGAATGGAGCATTGTAAACGTCACCCTATCTTACCACTTAGTTCTAACAAGTTATTTTCGTCCGATTCGTTTGGACTGTCCCAAACACTCCATGAAATTTATAATCTGACTAAGTCTAGAACGGGATAGAGCAGGAGCTAGTGCCACTGTGCCACCATGGTCCACGTGCAAGTTTCAGTCATGAATAGGCATCTAATCTCGATGGCTGCAAGTTCATTTGAAGTTACGGATTATGATGTCGCTGCCAGAGTGCTCAACCTCGCAACCTTATCAAGTTATAGTTTCTTTCTTATTTCGTCGTCGATTCGTATATTTATATTTTATAGATATAGATACTATCACCCGTATTTTCTACGTAAATTACATACACAATAATTAGGAGTAATCGCGACCCCACAGCTTTCTATATACTTGTATACAAAACGATTATTTTATGTTATGGTATTGCTGGAAGCACTTGAGCTATTATGAGTGTAAAAATATTCATGAATAACAGTTTTTTAAAGATTAAGGTTATACGAACTTATTTTGAGGAGTATTAATTGATGAGTGATAAAGTTTTGTGTTTAAATATTTAATGACGACTTTATATTTTTTAATATATTTTGAAAACGATAAAATGGGAAGAATCTCCTTTCAATATAGCATGCTATTTAGTTACTGGGGTTCAGAGCGATGACAATCTAAAATTTAGCTAATAATTCTTAAAAATTAAACAGTTTCAAAGGACTGATATAAAAAGAAGGGGAGAAAAGTTGACATTAGGAAGTGGGAAGACACGCAGAAAGAGGCCCCCAAATGTTTATAGTTGTCACTTGTCATCGAATCTCGATATAAAAATTGAAAGCATCCCTTTCATTTTCGGATGCAGATGAAAGATGAAAATTTGAAGAATAAAGCATATATATATCTAAACATGGGTGTGCTTCTTTTCAGTTTCCTTGTTTTGTGAATTGTGCTTCTCCTCCTGCCTGCGGTCATTTTCCGTGCTTCTCAAGGAACTAATTTGTTATAGTACTCTGCTATTACTTTCTTGCACCCTTCTACTTATAATGCCGCTATAATTTAAACAAACATATACTTCATTGAAAATTAAAGCGTACATGGAGATATTGGTTAGCCACGTAGGTTGTGAATTTTTAATTGCTTTGTTATCGTTATATAAACATAAATGATTGCTTAGGAAAAGGGAATTACTTTTTTCGTATAGATAAGGGTGTGTTAGTTTGAAATTTTTTTAACAAAAAATCATTTTTTTATCTAAAAAAATCAACTTTGGTATATTTGGATAATTTTTTAAAAATAATTAAAATTAAAAAAATTATTTTCAATTTTTTTATAGAAGTTAAAAATAATAACTTATGAAAAAAATTTAATTTTTAACTTTTTTAATTATATATAAAATTTAAGTATTAAAATCACTTTTTTTAAAAGTTAAAATAAATGCATCTTAATAATTAAACTCTCATTCTAGTGAGTAATTATAACTCCACTTGTGAGTATAAATTCTGAGGATGTAACTATTGTATAGGACTACGTAATTTTTGTCCTCTTTAAAGTCGAATAAAGACTGATATTATGAATGGTTCAAATAAACAAATTTATAATAATAACTCATGGTTTTTAAAAACACTCATATAGTTTGTATAAAAATTGAAACTCCGAAATCTTTAGTGATATAATAGTGGAACTAATTGAAATGTTAAATGCTATATTGTAGCTAACTTAAATTATTGGGAAAAAGGCTAAAGAAATAGATAAAGAGAGGGATAATCAATATGTTTTTATATGTATTATCGAAACACAACATTTCAATTAATTTTAAGTCAGTTATAACATATCACTTAATGGCCATGTCATCATCGCAATTAAGAGTTAACGGATAAAAGTTAGTGAAAGGATCATCTTGTTACAAGATGTTCAAATTATCTTCTGTTTTCAGAGTTAATGATTGCATTGCGTCTATAATAAAATGGTTAAATTTCTCTTCTCAAATTTATTCCTATTATTTTTATTTTATATATTTACAAGCACTACATGATCTAACCACTTCACTTTCTTTTTGACTATTTCGTCTAACTTATCAATGGTTGCCCATGTTAACTTTCATTTTGTCATTTTTTTTCAAAAAATTTCATTCTATTATTTATTTATATTTTCAAGTTTGACTAAGAGAAATTCTTGCATCTTCCATAGAGAATATCTTTTTCTTCCTCCACTATAGATTATAATCACATAAAATATTATATGCGATCCATTCTTGTACTTTACTCCAAAAAATTTGTAGTGAAAATAAAAGGTGGAGTATGATTCTTTTACTTTGTGTACCGCTAAATGTTGTACTTTCTTTTTAACTATTATCTCCCTTTAATTTATTTCTAAACAGACATCTAAATTATTCAGCTACTTTGTTTAGTTCTCTTTCTTACAAAATTGATTTAACACATAAAATTTTGTATCAATACTAAAAACATATAAAAAAAATAGATTAACAAACACGCTAGTATCAATCAATCTATTGATAATAATAGCATGCTTGTAATTAATTAATAATACATATTCAAATTTTGTGGATGAGTGAGGTAACTGTTTATATATTCAATGAACGGGATTGCTTTAGTATTCTTCCTTCCTTTTCTTCTTTTTTTTTTTCCGTCCATCCTTTAACGATAATGGTACTCAAGGTGAGTTGTTAATAACATTTTATTTATTAGCTATATTTAATGAATTTTCAAATATTCATTTATAATAAAACTAACAAGCATTCAATGACTAATTTCAGATACATTACGCTTACGGATAGTGGATACCATAACTCAATGAATCACAACCATATATTTGCTTTGGCCACAAAATCACTGGTGTTTGCTCTTGTTGGATGGCACTACTGTTTGCCAAGTAAACGTCGCGGCACAGGGACAACGCAAAGTTTGTGACCCGCGGAAGCACTAAGCACTAAGCACTAGGCACTAACCAGTATTAATTACCAGTGCATATGCAGTTACGATTTATATGGACTGAAGTTAGTATTAAGCGGTATCTTTAGCTCAACAGAGTAAACTGCCTTCTGTAATTATGAACGAAAAGAATTACAAGGACAATAATACTTTAAAAATTAGGCCGAAGTGTTGCTGCAAAAGTTGAATTAGACAAAGGCAATTTTATTCCCAATTTTGGACATAGAAGATACTACGTTGTTTAATTATTAAATTGAGTAAATTCAGTCTACCAGAAACAAAATTCACATTGTATTATAAAATCTTAGCATTTGATAGCATCTTTTACCCATAATAGAATGAAATTTCATATCTCATAAGTCATAAAAGAAAAACAAAAGAGTATCGAGATAATGAATTACAAGAGCTACATCTGCAATCACCACGAAAGTACCTTTCAATCAAAATCGCAACCGCAGATTGAAACTGAATCTTCTTGCTTAGATATACTTGAGCCTACAGATTGAAAATTGGATCATCCCATCCTTAGATGCTTAAGCAAAATTCAAAAACTCCCTGTAGATGCATCCATGCAATTAGAAAAAAGTAAAAAAATTGTAGGAGCAATGTGTTAAAGTTGACATTATTCACCAGACTGTTTATGAAATGTTTACAAAGAACATATATGAATTTAAGAACTAGTTGATCCTCTACCCTAAGTAATCAGTAAACATGCAGCTTGTCTGCAATCAGCAATTCAGCATCTACATATATGCTCAGATCTTCAAAAGCGTGAGACCCATGAAGCCAGACTTCAAATATGGATGAGATGAGACAATGGAAATCAAGTCTACCTTGTTTATTGAGTTTCATATAATAGAAACATTTTAATAATAACTGAAGCAACCTCTCTACTTTCCAACAAGACAAATTTTTCTCCAGCATAGTGCACCTACTGTATCAGCTTACTCATAGCACGTGGTTAATAATGTAACTGTGCAGTACGGCAACAAACCCAGCTTGACATTCAACAGTTCCTGACAGCAGCCTCAACATCTACAAGGCTATAAAATTACTCTATTGAAGCAGTTTTCCTCTTGTGCTATGGCTGTAGTCTAACCATATTTTTCCATCCAGCACTATTAAACAAATCAATGTTCACCTGTGAGGAGTGCCGGCTACAGTTGATGGTGCTTCAGCAAATCCAGATGATGGAGTTTGTGGCCTCGAGATGATTCCAAAGTCAGGATGAAGCATGTCCACCCCATTCCAATCCACACTAGCTGTTTAATTGGTGTTAAGGAAATAAATTTAATATAGTAGTTTGATAGAAGGCAGAAGAAGACAAACGAGAAAGCATAAAGAAAGGCAAGAAAAGTTTGATAAGATGGATACAATCTGTTTTCCACATATCTGTTATGCTGACTTCAGCATCCGATAGAAGCCAGTAATCTGCATCAGTCTACCACCAACAATATTGATGATGTTAGATTCATCTTTTCCACTTATCTAAACATTAAATGCGGTACTTCCAAACAAAAAATAACCAGTTGTACCCTCAAAAGATTCTTGATCATTGCAACGGGAAATAGTATGTATACATTAATGCAGATGGCTTGTTCAGAGGAAGGGGGATCCTCACATCAGATGAGGGCTTGATCGTTGCAACAGGAAATAGTATGTATACATTAATGCAGAGGGCTTGTTCAGAGGAAGGGGGATTCTCACATCAGATGAGTTATGGTAATGAGAAAAGAGTGATGATAATATAGCCTTGGGTTCATGGTGAACTCCATACGTGACAACATATCCACCATGCAAAACATAATTTAAAATTATATATAATAATGTAAATATTTAAAATCCAATGCTGGAGATGTTGCCATATGTAGGATTCATCATGAACCTGATGCTAGGTCTATAATTACTTCAGTCCCTGCCTGGAGTACAGAAGGGAGCGAAGTGTCATTAGAAATATGTGCAACCAACACATAATTGTCGAATCCTTGAACTGTAGTCATGGTGGAGCCATCGCACCCAAGAAATAAGTTTTCTTATGATGCATGATACAAAACTTATATACTTACATCAGCAGCTGAAGGAACAATTTTCATCATGCCCCCAGCAAACTCTTGTACAGTGTTTAGATCAGAGCAGGCATGAGAAGGGAGTTGCGTTTGAGGTTCAGGGCCTTTATAACTGCATTCAACAGGAAACATTTCTGTTGCTTGATGATCATTGGACCCTGAACTTGAAGCAAGGGGAAAGCTCATCTCTTCAAATTTCTCTTCAAATTGACTGCAAAACAGATCAGAAGTCCCAATGATTAAGTGGAAAATGCATTATCAATTTATCAGATAGATTAAATAGAAAACTGATGAATATAATCCAACCTTCGCAAAGTATTAAATATCAGACAGGAAATACAGAATAATCTTGTACTTTTTGAAAGGACAGTGTAAGGAAAAATACTGTCCAAGGCAGTATACCTGATAAGGTAGACGTCAATGGGACCCATTGTGCTTCTAAGAATAACCCTATATCTCCTCTGTGGATAGTCAACAGCCTGATGGATAGACATAGAAGCAACAATTATCCAGCATGCATCAGAAACACCAGTTTAAAAAAATCATAAACCTTCCATCAATTTATGTCTTAAACTTACTTCCTCAGGATCAGGGACTTCCAATGTGGTTCCATGTGGAGCTTTAATTGCTATTAGAGTTTCATTCTGCTTGGAGATATGCACAAAGGAGTAGTAACAAAAAATTATGACTCAACAATACTCAGCATGAAATAGAGAATATAGTAGTGTTCATAATAACAAATTAAACATTAATAAAGTGGGAGTGTAATGCATGAAAAACACACCTGGAAGTCAGGTAGGGCCTTAATATCATCTTCAGTTACAAAAAGCAACCTAAAAGAATTGAAAATTGGTATAAATATAGCGTTAGTGACAACATTTTCTTTTACCTCATGCAGAAGGCTTACTTCTTATTGTTTTCATCTTCACTCAAAATCCTCAGCTTTTCTTGCATTTGCCTGCCAACAGTTACAAAGGACATTTTAGAATAGAAACAGTTTTATAATAGAAACTTTTGCTCTATCTATGCAAAACAGAGCAAACATATAACCTTATTTGATCATCTAATCTGCACTCCTCCAAGGAAAGTTTCTCAACTTCCACCTGCAAGACAAAGCCACAAGGTTCAGCACAACTTACAAAATTCTCTAACAAACTATTAATCATTCCTATCATCTTCAATAATTTTATACCATAATCATGGCAAATGTAGCACTTGACCAACAAAGGTTTAGATCATGTAATTGTTGAGTGCTGTCTATAGACATTGTAGATTTAAACAAAGACCCATGTCCAAATGTCATGCAATGATTGTTCAATGACAATTAGTTCCATGTGGGTCAATAGGTCCTTACAAGAAAACTACACCCACATCACATACCTTCAGCATAGAAATATCACCATCTACCTCACCAGACGCTGAACAGTCAATCCCCCTACATTAGTTATTCCACAGGGATTGATGTAAGAATTGTGCTCTAATCCTTTGATCTAATCTTTAAAGGTAAAGACAAGAGAAGCTACATATACTATGTACAAATTTCAAAATGCAGCACATATTACTTCCAATGTATTCTGTTCTTGATCTTCTTCTCTATGAGACCAATTCCTTCCAGAACATTAGTTATGTCATATATCCTTCTCTTTTGCACCTGCACAAAAGGAAAATTCTAAATTCATATGATAGATGTGAGAATATACATCTGATATTCAGTCATAGTTTTTTAAAAATGGACCTCCAAAGTTTCTGCTGCTTTATTTAGGTCAAGATTGCCGCCCTCTGCATGCTTGAGCAAATTGATGAATTTTTTTGTCAAGAGACCTGTTAAGTTCTGGTACAATCTTGTCATTCTTTTCTTATGCAAAGAACTACGATAGCTATATCAGGCAATAAAGAAAAATGTAAAGAGCTTGTAGATCAAGATTGTTTCCAAGATTACCTAAGGAACTGTCATAACGACAGCTGCTAGCGGGAGTAAGAGATGGGGATCCTGCATGTCAATAGAGACTATCTGATCAAACTCAATATATAGTGGCTAGAGTACAGTGGAGAAGAAGCAGATGAAAATTCAAACATAAATTTGTTTCCAAGCTATAAAAGCTTCTCAAATCAAATCACGAACTTAGTTCAACATGAAAGAGAAAGGGAAAATTTTCTCACCAGCATCTACAATGTGTGTCTGTGGACCAGATCTACCTTCCTTGGAAACCTTCGACCTATTATACACCCTTCCTCCTTTTGTAGACACAGGTGTTTGGAGGGGACTATTAATTATGCTAGTGTATCCAGGGCTATTACTCTGCTCCAGTGTCTCTCCTACACTGTCATTCAGTCCTCCACTCTTCCGCTTCATGTACTGACAACACCAGCAAGTTCCAGAAATGATAAGAAAGCGAGACAAAATAAAGACTACCGAAGATATACACACAATTATCTATAGGCAAGATGAAGGCTACATAATACAACAATCAAACAAAAGTAATACTCTATACTTTCTGAAGTACAAATAAAACTATAATGAGACTACAAATGTCCGCAGAAATTAAAAAGGGAACGTAGTCATACACAAAAGGCAATTCAAACCCATCCCACAATAAACCATAAAGAAAAAGTTCATGAGCATTACCAAGCAATCAGACTAAAAATGAACAACGTCATAAATACTCAAAAGATTTGCACAAGCAGAACATTATAATTTAACAAGAACAAACTTGTACTCAAGTGCCCACACCAGTCTACAATCACTTGATCTGCCCAAGCAAAGACCTCGTACGAACCTATTACCTCAAAAGTAACCCCAAAATGAAGATGCTAGATTCCTTCTCTATCAACCTCCTCCTCCCCGACAAAACTACCGCACAGAACTACCAAGCTATAGATCAAAAGACCAACGTTGACTCCAACGAAATGGGGAATGCGACAACCGCGACTGGCACTGAGACCCTAACATTGACGACTTGGGTTTGGGTCTGGAAACAGAAATAATCTTGACTTTTTTTTCCCGCACGAAAATGAAAAATTGAGA
Organism: Pterocarpus santalinus; assembly: GCA_031439595.1. Lineage (NCBI taxonomy): Eukaryota > Viridiplantae > Streptophyta > Magnoliopsida > Fabales > Fabaceae > Pterocarpus > Pterocarpus santalinus. Next base: position 71,960,794 of record CM062532.1, read on the forward strand.
TTCCACTAAAATAACAACAAATCAAAAGCATATGCAGGTTAATTCCTCCGATTCAGCTAAAAATAGAGAGAAAATTAAACAATCACAGAGAAATAAAATAAATAAATAAATCGAAATTATTTTAAAAACCCTCAATTATCAAACAAACCAAAACTGAATTGCAGACCCCACACAAAAAGAGAATAGAAGGACGTACTGGAGATCGAACAACGACAGCTTCGGCTTCTTGATCGGAGGCTCTCCGAGAGTGGGAAGCGGAGAAGCTGCGGTAGTCGTCCGGCGGAGCAAACGGCGGCTTCGTCGAAGCGAAGGCGAGGTGCCGCTTCAGCGGCGGCCGGTTCGGGATGCCGGAAGCTTCCCTCGGCGGCGAGTCCCGGCGGTTCGGAGCTCCGGCGGCGCCGGACATGGTGCGAGGAGGTGATCGCAACTCCGGCAACCCAAATTCGGTTCAGAGTTGGAAGCTGAAAGCGAAAGGGTTGGAAGGATCAGCTAAGAGATCACGAGGATTAGGGTTTTGGGAAAGGAAAAATGGGATTGCAGGGTTTTTAGAGAGAGAAAGAGAACGGAGGTTTAGAGAGAGAGAGAGTGAAGAAATGTGTGTTTGGCGAAAACGAGGAAAGGAGGGAAATTTGTTTCGGATAGATGTGGAGGGAACCCAACTCCATTCGCAAATAAAAACAACTTTCGTTATTGATACCTTCGCCATTGTATTATGGGATTATTGCGAAATCTACCCCGAAATTCCATTCTTTTTTTCTACTTCCTACCCCTTATGTTTTCAATAATCAAAATCTTCTATGTAATAATTCTTGCTGCTTGAGCAAATAATGATATTTTGATTGTTGTCTGTTGACGTTCTTTTGTCTCTTGTAATATCAAATCAACCCATTCAACAAGCTTTATCGTAGTTGGTGTGAATTATAATCATGAATTACGGGAGAGCCAGGTTTAAAATAAGAAAGTATTTCAAACGGGCAAATGATTATGTGATTGACAGGGACATCGTCAGCATGTATACGTTGTGCAAGTGTATCCAAAATAAATAAATGAATTAGATAAATAATATGGGACTGTGTAAGCCAATATACATATCTCACAGTAGTGTTACTACCTTCCATTTTTTAATTTTTAATACGAAAATGGTGTCGTGATGACAAATTATGACGTCGAGAATTACGCTTAAATGCGTCATTTGAGTTAGATATTTGAATGCACAATTCCTTTCATCATGCGTAAAATAAGAGTAGAGTCATCATTTTCATACCCTATAGATTAGCAAGTGAAATAACACAGACTTGAATATATTTTTTAAAAAAGAAGTTATTTTTGTTTTTTTAATATGATTCGAATTCCTATTTTTTAAATTAAATTAAAATTAAATGTGAAATGGTTCATGTCGCAGAGACGACGAAAAAATATAATTTTTCTAAGAATTATCTATACAAACTTAAAAAAAAAAAGTAAAGGATTTGAATCAAATAATTTTGAGTGACTAAAATTGAATGAGATTATATTTTAAGAACAAAAACATATTTAAGTCAAAACAAATAATAATAATACTAATAAATTAAATTTTGGTCTTTATGCTTTATAATAATTTTTAAATTAGTCCCAAATCTTTTTAATTGAGTTCTTTTATAAACATTTTTAAATAGATCGCTTTCCATTCCTAGATGGCAAACAATTTGCTATGTTGTTTCAAGTCAAATGCCAAAGGAGCTTTCTATTTAACATACTAATTCATATCATCTCCCAAATCCATTAATCTACTAACATTAATCTACTAATCTAAAATATAATAAAAGCATTTTAACCTAACAAAAACATAAGAAGATTATATTGTTTTCTCTCTCACTTTTGTCTACACATCTTCGCCTTCTCATATTACTTTGCCTTTCTCTCATGTTCTCAGTGATAATTGGTGGATTATCCATGGTTAACTTAAGCTGAAATTAACAATATTATAACTAAGGGAAATAAAGATAGATCCATTTAAAAACATTTACAACTATAGAGACTCAATTAAATTTTATTTTTAGAAAGTATAGTGACTAATTTTAAAATCAATGTAAAGTATATATATGGTCAAAAAACTTGATCTAACCTAATAATAATGACAAAGGTTCAAATACTTTAAAAAAATAATTTTGATATATGTTCTTGTAAAAAGCTTTTTGTACAATTATCCAACCATTTTTGTCATGCTAAAAAAAAGGTGTTTGACTCATATAACAATTACCTTAAAAATTACATATATAATAACTTATAGTTAGTTAATAATGTGAAATACTTTATATTGATAATATATTAAAATTAATCCTGTAATTAAATTGGAATGGAATAATGGTAAATACAGAGAATAAACAAACCTCCAACCTAGATAACTAACATTAACTGATTTATAAATTAGTTTGCAAGAACAATCAATTCATAGTGGAAAAAGTTATTTGAACATTGTTTGTTTTTTTTACTCATATTTTGACACATACAAAAAGTAATGGCAAGAGTTATGGAGAGAAAATATTTGGCAAGAAGACATATAGTAGGCTCCACTATTTTATCTTTAGGATGTCAAATATATATTGCTCATGATATGTTCAAATAATAAGTCTTATTCATAGCACAATAAAAATAACGTATCGTCTATCATCACAAACCCTAGTCAACTGTTGTGCGTAAGATTTTAATATTTGTAATTATACATTTATGCAGGTCGTATCATTTACTATTAGTTATTTATTTATGTTTTTGATTTGGCAAGACAATATTTTGTTGTCACAATAGATTAAAATATATATATATATATATATATATATATATATATATATATATATATATATGCACTATATTGACAAATAATTTAATATTTTTAAGATGCACTAACATTTTCAACACTCCAACTTTTGCTTGTTAGATGCGTTTTTTTTATTTAAGATTAACCCAAATATTTTCATTTAAGAGTAGAGTTTATAAATTTTTAAGAACTTTTTAAATTGTGAAAGTATCAGAGGAAATCAATTTCACAATAATATCAATGAAAATATTAGGGTCAAAGATTAAAAGTTTATAATTAGACATTCACATCAAATATTTGATTGATTTAAGTAGTTTAATATTTATTTTTTTAAATAATATCTCAAACTCAAATATTGTGAATAAAAATAATTAGTATTAAAAAAACTTTATTTTAATAGTAGATTGATCCAAATATAATGTGAGGGGTTCAAATCGTAAAGTCAACACTTCAAGAAGAATTTAACATAATCATCATTTTTGGTTCAAAATTGCTAAGTAATTGTTTAAAAAATTCAAATATAACAATAAAGATTTTAAATTTAACTAATTAATGAAAAATCATTTCTTGAAAAATGCTCAAAAATAAATGCAATATTTTAAAAGAGCATATGTTTTTTATATAACAGTTATAAATATTTTTAATTAGTTTGATAAAAAGATAGATAACTATACATTGTATTTTTCAATGTATATTCTTATAACACTTGTCGATGAATTGAATAGTAGTGAGAATTATTAACTAAAGTTAAGTGTCTACAATTTTAGATTTATTTTAAAACAATTAATATTTCTCAATTAATCAAGCTAATTTAATACAAAATAATGAATATTGCTTGTGACTCCTAACAAAGCTTCATTATTTATTGAAATGAATGTATGTCAATGGGATATTTTATCTAATTCCTCTTCCACCTATGTATCATTATAATTTGAATTCAATTTTTGAGTTTTTTAATTAATAGATAATCTATACGTACGTCTATAAATATTTGATAAATCTAAAGATATATTCTAATTTATTAGCGAATAATCTATAAATATCTCTATAAATATTTGATAAATCTAAAAAAATACCCAAAAATCTTAAAATAAAGCAAATCTTTCTAAGGCTCAGCTATTTATATATTATATTTATGTATAATTATTACAATAATATTATATTTTTTAAAGAAATCGCAATATTTAATTGCGATTTCACGCTGTCAAAAATTTTTTAAAAAAATTATTTAATAGAAATCACAATCATGTAATGCGATTTCAATAAAATAAAATTAAAATAAAAAATAAAAAAAATTATTTTATTACAAATTGCAATCTATTATTGTGATTTCAATAAAATAATTATTAAAATAAAATAAAATATTATTTTAATAAAAATGCAACATATTATTGTGATTTTAAAAAATATTAATTTAATAAAAATTGCAACAATCTGTTGCAATTTTAATAAAATTAAAAATTAAAAAATATTATTTTAATAAAAATTGCAGTTATAAACTGTGATTTTAATAAAATTATAAATTAAAAAATAAAAAAATTATTTTAATAATATGTGAGAGTGTGTGTGAGAGTGAGAGAGATAGAGAGACAACACGAGAGAACGAGAAAGAGAGAGAGAGGAGAGAGGAGAGAGAATAAATAATAAAAAATTATAATTTACTAATTATTTTTTAAAAATAATAAATAATCAAATTTCTCATAAAAATATAATATACAATCTCAATATCCCATCTTTCTAATGATATATTTTATTAAAAAATAAAAATGAGATGAAAATTTACGGATAAACCCTAAGTGTAATTTTAAAAAAAAAAATAATGTATAAAAATTGGTGGGAAGAGAGATGAGGGGAAAGTAGGATAGATCAAGGGATACCCGATGGCCGTGGGATCGCGTCAATCACGATTCACAGGTTTCGAGTTTCAACCTTGAAGTCAACCTCCCTATCTTGTTCTGCCTCTCGACGAACATTTCAACCGCACACTCACACTCACATTCAGTGATGGCTTCCTCGGCTGCCTCTGCCTCTGCCTCTGCTGCTCTCATCTCCTCAAACCCTAACACCCTCTTCTCTCCCAAATTACCTTCTTCTTCTTCTTCTACTTCCACTCTCTCTATTCCCAACTTTTCCAATGCTTTTCTTCGCAAACCCTTACGCACTTCCTTCTCTCCCTCTATTCCTCTCAATCCACGCTCCCGTTCTTCCCTCCGCTCCAGCTTCGCTGTTAGGGCATCTGTAATACTTTTCAATAAACCCCTCCATGTTTATTTCCATACAAAGTTTATATATCTCGCGATTAATAGCTTTTTCATTTTTCCATGTTCCACTTTTTGCTGCTGTTATCTGTTTGTTGATGGTTTTTTTTTTATTATTATTATTTGTAATTGTCTATCTGCTCAATAAGGTATGGTTTTAGATTGAACTGTCTTGTTAGGGGCTTTCACAAGCCTCGCTTATATGCTAGATTTTCTGGGCATTTGAGACTCAAAATGAAAACGAGCTACATTGATGATTGTAGGTGTGATGATGGATGAATTTATATTTGCAGCATTGTCGAGCTTATTAGTTTACAGTTGTGGTAGTTATTGTTGCACTCAAGTACAATTTGATTGTAAATTCTAATTAAAACTTGACTTGAATGGTTTAAACCGATATGTGTAATCTTGATTATTCCTCCCCGGGGGTTATGAGCATCAAGTATTGTAATACATAGAATATCTTATTCATGTGTATTCTCTAACTGTACTAACTTCCATGATGGGACTGAAAACCCTATCTAGCTTTATTTTCCTCTGGTTTGACGTATGAAGTAAACATACTTTTTTCTTTACTGTAGAGTGAACTTCCATTAGTTGGGAATACAGCACCCGATTTTGAAGCAGAGGCTGTTTTTGATCAGGAGTTTATCAAGGTAAACCTCTGCCAGCCAAAGCAAATACAAACAGATTCTCGGTCTGTGAAATGTTTTGTTCTTTCATTATCTCTTTATTATATATAACTTTTTCAGGTTAAACTGTCTGAATACATTGGGAAGAAATATGTTATCCTCTTTTTCTATCCGTTGGACTTCACATTTGTTTGTCCAACAGGTTAGTTAACATCTTAGTAAACTATAGCCAGATCAAGGTGGTTGCGGATGCTAAATCTTGTTTTTTAAAATCCTAACATCTATTGTGTTGATACAGAAATCACTGCTTTCAGTGACCGGTATGCAGAGTTTGCGGAACTAAATACGGAGATATTGGGTGTTTCAGTTGACAGTGTGGTGAGTTGGCCCACTGACAGTCTTCACATAGTTTAAGTTCTTAGGGATTCATTTGGTTGGGAATACCTATGATTGAGAGTTCTTACCATGATCGGTAGAACTGTATTTTCGTTTGTCTCCGAAACTTACCACATAGAATATATGGAAGAGTATGGTTAGAGGAAATTATTTCATAAATAAAGGAAAAGCAAAATCCCTGGATTGGCAGCAACATCATCCTAACTTAAATAATTGGTTAGAGTTCTTGATCTACAGGTGTTATGAAATTCATAAGATTCATAAAGCATGTGTCCTTTGCAGACTGGCACACATTGTTCCCACATGTACATGCTTGCATGCCCATGAAAATCATGTTATAATCTACCACATTCTCTGTGTTCACAATTAACTTTTTATAGCCTGTCCAAAGGCACTCCAAATTTTGCTTCTTCTTGATTATTGGTGCAATTGTTGTTATTGTAGTTCTCGCACCTTGCATGGGTTCAAACAGATAGAAAGTCAGGTGGGCTTGGCGATTTGAAGTATCCTTTGATTTCTGATGTCACCAAATCCATAGCAAAATCTTATGGTGTTCTCATTCCTGATCAGGTACATTTTGATGTCTTGACTTAAACTATGGCTATTCCTTTTCCCTTGTGACTCCAATGTTTTTGGTGCTTTAGTTTCAATGTCATCTGGAATGAAATGTAGGATGCTGTGGTAACAGCTTTAGTAGTTTGCATTATGTGGTGAAATGTTCACTGTGAAACTTTTGCTTTTCATTCCACTTTTGTTTGGACCTATGTCACAATGATTCGAAATGTTTCTGATGATTTAGGGAATTGCATTGAGAGGATTGTTCATTATTGACAAGGAAGGTGTTATCCAGCATTCTACCATTAACAACCTGGCAATTGGTAGAAGTGTTGATGAGACAAAGAGAACACTCCAGGTAATTATCAGCTTAATTAGGACAACACCAATTCAGCAAATTTTAGTATATTACCTTTTTGTTGTTTGTTCGTTTCTTTTTCCCTCTTATCCTTTATATAATTTTGTTGCTACCATTTGTGTGCATTGGTCTTGCAGGCCTTGCAGTATGTGCAAGAGAACCCAGATGAAGTTTGCCCTGCTGGGTGGAAGCCTGGTGAGAAGTCCATGAAACCAGACCCTAAACTTAGCAAAGAGTACTTTGCAGCGGTGTAGGGAGGACAATGATAAAGAGTAGCAATTGCTCATCTATATCAATCAGTGGGGTGTACAAGGATTTTGCTTTTATGTAATGCGAATCCTTTTAAATTTTGAGCTGCAGGGTGTGGTTATAAGTGCATGCTGTTGTACCTCGATTTTGGATTGTATTATGTATTATTTACAATTTCTTCTGATTATGTTATCTTTATACCAATGTTATGCATGAATAATGCCTTAGAAAGCCGGAAAGCTCTATACAGCTTATAGCTACGTGACTTTATTAAGCAAGGAGCTCTTGACTAGAGAAATGATTTTTTTTCTTTTTTTGGTAAAACCATTGAGGTATCTTAGGTATCGGCTTGGTGTGCTTCTAGTTTTTTAAACTTATTTTAGCTGTATTCAGAATGTTTCCAGTCTTTTTTAGGCGACGAATGTTTCCAGTTAAACGAAGCTATAATGAACTTTATTTTCTCCCTGTCCAGAAGAGGTCAATGTTAACATATGGGTTATGCCGGATTTTGTGACTGATAATTCAACTTTGTATTGACATACATGCGTCAAGCTATTACAATTTTTAAATTAAATAAAATAAGAAAAAAAGATTTGGATTATCGTCTCAAAATATTGGCTAGTAGCGTCCACAATTTCTGAGCTTAGACAAAAACATCCTTTGGTCTAGAGTCAAGGACTTCTATTTTCGTTTTGTTTTTAGAATCTTCTTTTTAGGGGAGTGTTGGCTTCAGAGTGTTTATCCATATCCCATACTCACTCGGTCACTCTGGTCATATTCTCTGAGACTCTTCTTTGAAATTTAGTCCAGCGGCGAGGCCTTGTTCAGAATCTGCAATTGAACATTTTCATTCCTGTTCCAAAAAAAAAATACCATATCTTCACTCTATCTTTGAAGGAGCATGTCACTGCTCTCAAAGGGCATCTGTTGTGGATTCGACATCCACAATGTAAACTCACTCACACTGTCATCAGCTGCTGCTGCTGTATGCAGCACCAGTTACCACACCATCAAGTCCACTCGGCCAAAGCGGCCATTAGAAACAGCCCTTATCCTCAATTCTCCACTTCAACCAGTGGTGGACCTCATGACACGTGGCAAACCATGGACGAAGTTGAAACCTCTGTCAGCAGCTCTCCCCGTTCCACCGCCTCTTGACCTCACAGAAGACAACGTGAGACAGGCTTTGGTAGACGCTCGAGCGGAGCTCGGTCAGATCTTTGACACTTCTGTCGGCATCACAGGTAACTTATTTTGTTGTTGATTGATGTATATGTAAAATGAAACACAAAAGTGTACCTTTTGTTTTGTTATTATGTTAATGGGGTTACATATCCTCGTCCTATATACTTTCAGGAACGGTTGAATTGGCAGAGTTGGATGGACCTTTCGTTAAGATTAGCCTCAAGGGACGGTTTTGGCACAAGCGTTCCACAGTCCTGGCCAGAGTCGCTAATTATCTCAAACACAGGATTCCTGTGAGCCTCTTCTACTTCTCTTCTACTTCTCTTCTATATTATCCGTAAGGCAAAAACATCCACTTTAGTTGGCTGCTTGGCTATACTATACTATAACCACTAAACTGTCTCTATTTTGAAAAATGATCGGTAGATAGAATATTTTTCCTAATTCTTTTTTTAGAATAATATGTTGTACTTGTTGAATTCTTAAATGGCTAAGCAATCTCTATCAGTCTATCAATTAGTTCGTCCAACCGCCAACCTTATTTCGTTGCAAAAGCTTAGAATCACAACTAAAAAATTGTTTCCTTTTTTGTTATGCTTTGTTTTCAGGAGATTTTGGAGGTTGATGTAGAAGACGAGAAACAACTGGATGATAGTCCTGAGAACTTTTGAGGTACTGCACACGGCTTGCCACTCTTTGGTTTTTGCTTATTCTTTTAGTTGGTCTTCGATCGCCCTAGTCAAGAGGATTTGTTTAGTCATTCGTGCATATTTTAAGTCGATGAGAATCCATTAGAAAGATCACAAATGGGAATATCTGTCGTTGTGATATCTTTGTTAGATACAATGCAATTTGGGGTACTGCTTTTCATTGGTCAGAGTCACCAAAGAGCATGATCTCATACTGCTCGCTCCATATTATTTACTTGCATATGGCACAAACTGGAGGTTCATGTCATGTTGTATGTTGAATTATCCATATTCCCATCGTTTGGCAGAGAATTGCAGTTTCCATGTAGTCCAGTTAGAAAGATTTCAATAATGGAAAATAAGGTGGTTTGGTAGATAAATTGTGGATCGTAGTTAACTAGCTAGTTACTGTCACTTATAGCCTTATTTTCTCAAGTGCCAATAACTCATGGCACTCGACTGTTGTGTTATAAGAGTGCAATTAATGCCGATTTGTTAGTTGATCTTATGAATACGTTTGTTATAACATTCCTCTACAGCCAGCCTAAGGTGCTTCTAAGGTCACTACTATTGCCTGTTGAAACACAAGGAATAGGATAAGTGAACCTTTTTAAGCATGGCCTGCATAAAACTGAGAAATAAATCAGGAAACCTATTCTTCGATTGAAATTTAATATGCTTTACCATAACCAAAAGGTTTTATTTTCAATGGTTCATGATTGTTTGTCTGACTTGGTTAGAAACGGTAAGGACTTCCCTGTTAAGAAAGGTAATATATCTCAAATAACCTTTTCTTTTCAAACTGTGTAAAGATTTATTTACATCCCTCACATTTTACAGCGATTTCAATATAATCTCTTTTCTTTTTTTTTGGTTCTATTTACATTCTTTACGTTGTCAAAACATTTTAATTTTACCATTTCGACATTCAAATTATAAATGGAAAAAACTAATATGAAGATCGGGTTATAATATTAGTGATGGTGTATTTATTACTTATTTAAATAAGATGATATTATTTACCATCATTTTTTCCTATATTTTTATAGAATATGAAAGTTTTTCATTTTTATTTGAATTCTCTTAACACTCAATTAATCTTTCTTCTACTAAAACCCATATCTTGAAGATTTTTGTTAGAGAATTGAAGACAAATAATTTCTATTAATAGTATTTGGGTGTCACTAATATCACATTATAATTGGACCTTAATATCAGTTTGTTTGTTTATTATAATTTGGATGTCACATATCAAAAGAACAAGACTGAAATATTTGTGAAACGTTAGGGATGTAAATAAAAAAAAATTTAAGAACAAAATTAAAACCTTCACTGAATATAAGGGACATGAATGAAATTTTATCCTTCCAAATTTGTTGGATGACCTTTAACAGATAAAGAGATTAAAATAATAGTTACGAGAAGCCCTCGTTATCTATTCATCTATATTTCTGATAGGCAGCGTAGTAGAGAATTGAATCAATTATAAATATGGCTAGCAGCCAAACCAAATTTAGACCCGCCGCTAGTTATTGTGAATTATATAGTTTCTTGTTAAATGAAGACGTCAGATCAATTGAATTAATTTGCTTCTTAGAGTTAATTTTCTATGCATAACGAATATAGGATGTGTTTGTTTAAATATTTAAAAAAATTATTTTGAAGTTTAAATTTTATATTTAGTTAAAAAAGTTGAAAATTAATTTTTTTTTTAGAAATTATTTTTTTAAAATTCTCCAAAAAGGTTAAAAATATATTTTTTTGAGATTCTATTAATTTTTAAAAAATTATCTAAAAATATGAAAATTAATTTTTTTGAGTAAAAAAAGTGATTATTTGCCAAAATAATTTCAAATAAATCCACATAATGGTCGACGACTAGGATTTTCCGAGCAGATATCGGATTATGGATTAGACTTGATATGACTGATCATGTGCCTTACATGTATTTGTTAGGACGAATGTATTATATAACATTGTATTTTATCACCATTCTTTTTTGCTAACTTCTTAAAGAAATAATGAGTGGTCCTAAAATATTACATAGCTATAATCAAAGTTAATAATATAATAATATTTTAGATGAAATTTATTATTAACTTATATTTTTATTTAAAATATTATTATATTATTAACTATGACTACAATCATATAGTGCTTTAAAATCACTCAAATATTTCTCACCTTCTTATGAATTATCACTGCTCAGGACTCCACAGGTAACTCCTTCATGCCCTGCACTTCATAACCTTAAGCAAGGATTGAATTGAAGTTCATCTTAATTACTAAAAAAAAAAAAAAAAAAACAAAGATGTTCAAGTAAAAAGATCCATTCTTCTTTTGATATTGTAAAAAGATCTATTCTTTTGGCACCCTTAATAGTATTACAAATTTTCCAGTTGCCACTAAACTTCTCGCCTTCTTTTAGGGATTCTCGCAACTTGGTCCGAACTAAAACCAACAAAACCCACAATGAGCAATTTTTGCCCCAGAAAGTCTTCTGAAACAAACTAAATTGATTTTCTTTTATAGAGAACAAATTAGTGTGCTGCAAACTGAAAAAGTAAACAAAACCAACCCTATCTTAATTGGTTTGATTCGATTGGATCTAATTTATTTCTAGTTTTTTTTTAAAAAAAAAAACCAAGCAAAGCTAACTTCACCTTCCTTGGGGGAATCTATTTTTTTTTGTTTACGGTTAAATCAACGATTAAGAGCTCATCTAGTTTAATTTTTAGGAGTATTATTTTTTAAAGAATAAGTTAAAAAAATTATTTTTAAAATAATTAATTTATATTTAGTTTAAATATATTAAAAGTAAGTTTAAGAGAATAATTTTTATTTGAATAGAATAAAGTAAGACTACTTTTAATTATTAATATAAAAATAATAATAAAATTTCATCTCAAAAGTATTTTTAATTACTTGAAAAATACTTTTGATGGAATTAAAAAATTATCAAATATATTGAGTTATTGTGTAACTTCATCATCATGCCAACAAAAATACTTTTGGGACTCCAATCTTTAAAGCAAACAAGCTCTAAATTGCCAAAAAAATTCAAATAAAAGCATCATCAAACATCCATAGCTTTAAGGTGCTATTATAGTGCGCTCGAGCATCCACCACCCCGCAATTGGTTTAAATTTAATTAGGTCAGAACATGTCTTTGGATGAAGCAAAGGCTGTAGTTTTTTCTCCCTTCTACACATATGGGACCGCAACTATGGCTGTGTCATATTCAGCACATTCGGTCATACATCTTTCCAGAAATTTTCTACTCTGATATGCAACTAGCGCAATGTGCTCGATTAATGATGTGAAATATGACAAAAGCTATCTTTTTGTGATTAGATTAATTTTAAATGAACAAAATGTGAAAATATCCAACATAGATTTAGTCAGGGACTTCGAAGCCTCCTGATGTTTTTCCAATGGGTGGGCTAGCTTGATCTAGCATGGAGGTCTGCCAATTTTGGAAGAGGGGCTAGGACTTTTGGCGCCAACTTCGGTGCGCTTTGCATGTGAGTGTAGCACATCAAATGGTATAAATTTATGAGATATATTGATATATCAATTATTTATGATGTACTATAATAATATATTAATTTTAAAAAAATTAAAGAATATAATTAAATATATTTTAAAAATTAATTTTTATATATTGACAGTATAAAATTATACTGATAATATAAAATAATTTTATACTATCAATATAATATTATACTGATAGATAGTATAAAATTATATTGACAGAGTAAAATTATATTGATAAAATTTTTATAATTTTTAAAAATTAATTTTTATACACTAATAATATAAAATTATATTGACAGTGTAAAATAATTTTATACTGTCAGTATAAAATTACACTGATAGAGTAATTTACACTGACAGAGTAAAATTATACTGATAAAATTTTTTGATTACACTGATAGTGTAAGATTATTTTATACTATCATTATAATTTTATACTGCTTGTGTATAATAATTAATTTTTAAAATATATTTAATTATATTTTTAAATTTTTTTTAAAATTAAATATTACTACAGTGCATCATAGGTGATTCTACACAATCTCACCATCAGATTGTAAGGTACACCATGCTCCTTGACTAGCAAAGAGCACTGTAAATGGCGCCAGGACTTTTTCCCCTTTTTCTTTTTGGGGAAAGATTTGACTTTACAGAAAATAAAATACACAATTATAAGGATTAATAAGATAATTTAAAATATAATTAGGGTTTAATTGGAATACACTGATAATGTAAATCAATTTTACACTGTCAACCAATAGAAATGCTAAAAAATGAGAAATCATAATAACTCCCCATTATAATGGATGATTATTTGTATGAATTGGTACTTTTTAATATTTCTATTAACTAACAGTATAAAATTATTTTATACTGTCAATATATTTAAATTAAAGTCATATAACCATTCATTTGGTTTTTATTATCATTTATTGTTTGTATTTCTGTTTTACCTATTTTTAAGATTTTGTAAAATTTTCCTATTTTTATTTTTTTTCACAAAATCTTAAAAATAGGAAAATAAAAAATAAAAATAGAAACCAAACATAGCCTAAATTATTGCGCATGCATAATTTATCATGTAATTGATAAAAAAATATAATTAACCATGCATTATTTATATCTATTGAAATCTTGAATCATTGCTTTTCAAATCAACCATTGCAATTATGGATACTATGTACACTAAAGAATTCAAATCTTATTTAGATACTACTGTACCTTTCTGGGCTATGACATCTGGGGTTGCAAAGAAAGGATTATTTCACCGGCTCGGAAATTTGACACACTTGCAAGTTGCAAGTAGACATCTAAACCTACTCTGGTAGTATCTAACTATTAATCTGCCTTATAAAGAAGATCCCTTCGTATTAACCCCACTATTGTGCGAGCATATCTCCCAGGAATAACGGAAGATTTCTTGGAAAGAGCTATGCACTATGAACCATGATAATTGTTGAGTACACATAGTCAACATATTAAAGAATCCAGAAATCTGAATTCCATAATTTGCATAATTGAGGTATCTCCCGCTGAATGAGTCAGACGGTGACATTTGATTAAGATTACAATTTCGCAGTTTTCAAATAGAAGTTTTCAGCAAGTTGTTATTAAAGAAATTTCTAAGTGTAAGAGGCCTAAATTTGGACACGTTCTTGGTTGGTTCAAAGAGACAAACAGAACTGAAATGCCAGAAAATAAAAAAGCGAAAGGAAAAATGGTTACCGCAAATATGATTATGAGCAAATGCCATTATAACATTACTTTCATAAACATTTTCCACATTTTTGAACTACCCTCATTTTCTGTATACTAGGGGCATTAACAAAAGGTTTAAAAAAAATAGTGTGCTGACATCTACGGTCCCTATGCCGTACATGATGATGGATAAATCTTATGTACCCAAAAAGCTAAAATGAGAAACCCAAAAAACGTGGTTCATCAATCGGCCACAAAGAAGGATCGATCACATGGCAACTTCTGATTCAGGCACGTAGTTTAGTCTGTTTTCCCACACCAACTTGGATGCAAACTCATCTTGCTCAGGGACATGTTCCTATACATCCATCAAAGCATTAATCATATTATTAGCTCTATGCAAGGACACGTCGAGATCGAATATCAAACCCAACTTGATTTACCAACTTGCATTTTAATACCATGTTCTTAATTTTGCTATGCTCAAAGGTAAGGAATCGTCCTTCTTGAATCACAAAACATTGATCATTTTATATGTTTATAATCTTATAATATAGTGAGCATACGTAGCAATGTTGGCGCACCTCTAGCTCTAGCATCAATTGTTTGGCTGTGGGAGCTGACACAATAATGCGACGTGCCGGAGGGGAGATAAAGCCTTCATCGACGGCCTTGTCAATGAAAGACAACAAGGAATTGTAAAATCCATCCACATTCAACAGGCCCACCTGCACATCACAAAAATTAACAACCAAACACTATGTTACCACCCAGACCCCAAAAAAAAAAAAAACACACACTAGGTTACCACCAATCTTTCCATTGACCAAGAATTGTGCTTTGCGTCTACATTTTTTATGCATTTTATATTAGTTGGTAATGGCACATTTTGCTCCCATTCAAACAAAGAACTTTCAAATAATGTAACATGACAACGATTAGGTAGACAAAATCTAAGGCCATCTGCTCATGTGAATCCGAATTAAATAGCTCACATGCATGTATCGGTTTTTTTTTAATTCTTCCGAAACTTCCTGGTTGTTGAACATATATACACTTGCGCACACACATGGATCCCAAGCTGATAAAACATTTTATTCACTGAGGCATATTCAGTCAACTTGGCTAATTAACCAAAACAATGTATCTAGTGACATGACAACATCAAAATAGATTCACACATATTACAACAGTGTTAAAACATGGACAATGAATGGATGTTTCATGTGGAAGCAACACTTGCTTAAGTCTAGTGCTGCAAGAATAACCGAATATAAAACATTAATAAAAGGAGTTTGACCAGAGTTTATTATATTTTGTTTGTAGCAAAATTTATCCGAAAGAGATCCCAAGAGGCAAATGAATATTACTTGTGTCTTTATAAAAGCCATGGTTTCTATTATAATACTATATATTTTCCCACCTTTCAGGCAACTCTCTCCCAAAGTTTTCTCCATCAGCGACGTTACCGACGCTACTCATTCTGAATTTTTTAATTTAGACTCCTCATTCTGAATTATTTTGGCTACAATTGAATTTTATAATAAATAATTTTGGTCAACGACGTTTGTAACCAAAGTCCTTGGTATCCTTAGACCAAAAAGAAAGTAATTGGCATCCATTATCCACCTTATCTATGCCACCTGAACTGTCCAATCAGGGATTAAAAATGAGAAATAATGGAACTTACGGGTTTGCTGTGGATCCCAAGCTGAGCCCATGTGATAACTTCCAGCAACTCTTCAAGGGTTCCATATCCTCCTGTGGGTTAAAAATTGAGTACCTTTTTTTGTGTTGCTCAAAGGTCAAATATCACCATTCATATGATTTTCTTCTCTTATTTTTATGCGGTCGTTTGAGTAACTAAAATTCTTACCAGGAAGGGCAATGAAGGCATCGGCTTGACGAGCCATCTCAGCTTTCCTTTGGTGCATATTAGATACGGCTCTCACTTCCCCAATAGGATCACCTGTTATCTGCATTAAATTTAATGCATTTGCAACATATAAACATATGAATATATATCACTATACGTTGACCATTCCATATTTACGCTAAAATATTATTTTAACTTGTGTCCATTTTGATAAACTTCTGGACTATTTTTTCTAAACTTTTTTATAGCAGAGTTTTAATTTAAAAAAAATTATTTTATATTTGAATAAAGAGAAATAATTTTAATTATTAAAAGTATTTATAAATCGATTTAGATACAAAAGAATAAAAATATTTCATTTGTAACCAAATTACAAAAAAAAAACATTAAAGAGGAAAGAAAATTAAAATTTAACAAGGATCAAAAAGAAAGTATCTATATTATAATTTTGAATAAAAATAATGAATATTTTTAAAAGATAATTTGATTAAAATCCATCTCTGATTTTACTTTTTTTAGATGCTAGCTATTCCTAATTTAAAAAAAAAAAATTAATTTTTTTTAATTGAAGCACTTTTTTTAAAAATTATATCCAAATATCTATAAAAATATTTTTTCTTAAAAAAGAAACCAGTCCAAATGGCCTCTAAGTCAATTAATAATGCTATGATTATCACCATATAATGGACTGCAAGATAGTAAGAGATATAGCAATGTACCTCTCTTGACATGAGGCTTATTGGGATAACCCTGCACAAACAAGCCCATAGTCAGTACCAGAACCAGGTCATCCAATGTGAAAAGAGGAAATATTTTAAGATATTGATTTAGATTCATAAGAACAAACTGAAACCTACACCAATTTGATTTGCCCACAAGGAATCTATTTGCTTCAAAGTGCAAGTAAAGAATTCCAAAGGGGAAAAAAATACAATGGTGGCTCCAATTGTTGCGCAAAAACTTTCTACCGTCCCTTTCTGTAAGGGCCAAAAGGGTTTCAACTTAATCCAATAGCGCAAAACTACTTTAGAAGCTCCTAAACACCGGTAAAGGTCACACTTCTCTATTTTTCTTTTTTAGTTAAAAAAAAAAGAAAGAACTCAGCAACGGTGCAGAAAGCCAGAGATATATATTAATCCCTGTCAACTTATTTTATTCTTATCCTAAATGCTCCCTTTAGAGCGACATTTGGAATGTTTGATTAAGAAAATTCAGGAATGCCCCACATTGCCAACATTTGATCCTGTGATGTTCTAAATTGCATTAACCCATTCCTCAGAACGCAGAGAATTGAAAAACGCGCATGAGTCAGTAGGCATAACCACCATTGGTGCTACATTACATACCGCTACTTAGAAAATCATGAAGGCTCAGCAAAAATGATTACGCTGGCCTATCACCATAAGATACATACATAGAAACACACGCACAAGAAAGAATGGGAGTGAGAACAAACCCTAGAACATGGCGCCCACCATCATGAACTGCCTGAGAAACGAGACCCATTAACCCCACGCTTCCACCGCCATAGACCAAATCAATCCTTCTCTCCACCTTCAAAACACATCGAAAAGCAAACCAAGTAGAACGCGTGTCACTACATTCATCATAAAAATTCTATTAAACAAACCAAACCAAACTGTTTTTACATGTATAAAAGAATAATGTTATTTTTATATAATATTTATGAAATATCATGGTAATATACTTCCATCCATTATTAAAAGCGAGGTAAGATCAGTGCATCCAATAATAAATATGAGTATATCTTCTACAAATAATACATGCAAATAACATTTATAAGTATAAAATAATAATAATAATAATAAATTATTATAACGATTTAGTGGAAAGGTTGGCCAATGGCAAGTAACCAAAGGGGGAGGAACTGAAAAAATATATATATAACAACGAAAACAAGGGAATGGTAGTGAGAGTGATGAGTGATGACCATATTTGGATGCCAACCCCCAGCCATAGGGAAAAATCATGGAGGGTGGTTCGGTCATGGAAGCTTGTGGAGGATCCCAAAGGCTAAGGACACGCTTCATACAGTAATGATACCTAGGTAGCACGTTTGGTTCCCCAGTAAAAAGTAGAAGCTAAGTGTTCTTGGCATTTTTTTTTTTTTTTCTAATTTCAAGATAGAAATTTTTTTGCGAGCGACGAGAGTTTTTAAAAATAGTACAGTACAGGGAAAACAAAGATCATGCAAAAATGCTGCTCAACTGACAGGCAGATTACAGCTAGCAATATCTCTGCGTGTGTGTTGTGTTTCTCTCTCATGCCAAACTTAAACCCTAAACCATCCACTCATTCCTCAACAACAATCATAAGCTCCCGTTGAGACTCGACAGCTTTTATTTTCTTTTTCCTTTTCTTTTTTAAGGAAACAACCATTAGAAGAGGTGGAAGAAGAAAACGAAGGCAAGGAAGAAAATGTGGAATTCCAGATTGAGAAATCAAAACGAATCATTGATATAAACAAAATATGGAACACAAAATGGAATGCGGCTGAGACGGGACACAAAATGCCAGGAGAGAAAGAAAAAGTTACAATTGAATCTAATTAATCTTTATGATGGCAAATAAACTACAAGAAGGGAAATATATGAATTTGATAAGCCATTAATGGTTCCATGGAACCCAGAATCCTGTGGAGTTCTGATGCAAGCCGTTCTTCTAGATTTGAATTCTGTTTATGCTAAACCCAAATTTTAAAGAAGATACAGAAAAAAAAAAAAAAAGACAAGCAAGAAAGCAGAATTAGATAAACAAAGAAAAACTAAAGCGTGGCTTTTGGCTGAAAAAAATTCCCTCTTGCTAAAAAACTGTCTTCGTGTGTGCATATGGTGTAGCAGGAGATTGTAATGAAACAAAAAAAAAATTTTAAAAAATAAAATAGTGTGTGTACAGTACCAGCTCCTTGCCAAGTTCTACAGCTGCTTCTTGGTAGCTAGCTTTCTTCCCTGAACTGCTCCCACAGAACACGCAAATCCGCTTGAACCTGGATTTAGCCTCTTCCATTTGTCTGTGATGTGATATTGGTAAAACCTCGGCCATGAACCAGACAGGGAGGGAAAGAAAGAGGGTTGAGAATGAAAACAAGGTGACTATTTGCCGATGCATTGATGCGTATGTGGGTATATATATCCTGTCCCCCAAGCCCGTGTCTGAACCTCCCTTGCCCAATGATATATTTAAAAATAGGGAGAAGTACATGGCGTTAAACCTATTATTATAAGTTAATCAAAATTACGTACGATACCTATTATACATCATATTTATATTGATCAACTTTTAAAGTAATGAATTTAAACCCATTTCTTTTGATATATAATCTAGGTTTTATGCTCCAGATTTTACATCCTTTATTAATGTGTTTTTATTAAAGAGTTTATGATATTTTGAAGTTAAAATTTTTTATTTTGACCAAGTCATGTACATCGCAAGTTGTTCCTATTTTTATGCTAAGTTATTTAGTTTTGTTTTTATCCAACAATGCTTTTAGTCTTTTAACTAACTATAGCATTTTTACATTGGTGGGGTGGTTCCTCAATTCGTGTTGAATTCGCAAAGATTTTATCCCGGAGAGCTGACCAAGTATTCTTAGCCAACTTTGCAGCGATGCAGAAACTGTGGTTTTCTTGCAATTATAAATGTACCAGTGCTTAGCACTTAGCAGGTTGAGTAGAGGTTTTTCAATAAAACACAACATACATAAATCATCAATTTATTTATTATATACATTTTCATAGTTCCTTTGAGTAATAAAAAAAAGACTTATTTTTGTAATCTTGATAGTTCTTTTTTTTGAACTGTTGTAATCTTGTTAGTTCAAATGTAGAGTTAAGCAAGAAATGATCAGGGAGTATATTAGTTGTGAAGTAATTAACTGTGACAAAATATTCTTAAAGCTATAATGTCAACAACCATTTTTAATTTCTCTTGAAATATTTATTTTTCATCATGTTGTTCCAGTCATCTATTACTTTTATCATTTGTAGATATTTTTATTTTTATTTTCATTTATACATATTATTTTCACCTATCAGGCAATCATTTATCACTCAAATTAAACCAAAATGAACCATTGTCCATGTAGATTTACACAAATTACCCATGAGCTTTAGCTCAGCATTTACCATCACCAATTTTTTTGAAGATCGATCAAGGCATGGAGCCCGCTTGTTTGTGCTTCTAAAAGGAAAAAAAAAAAAAAAAATCCTAGGGGCTCTTTGGGGAGGCACATGGCTGAGTTGAGTGAGTTAAGTGGTGGGGATGCTGGGTTGTGGTGGCTTTTGGTGCATGTTGGGTGCTTTCAATGGCATACAATGGTGACATGAGATGATTTTTGGTCATAGAGGAAGGCGGTGGCGGCATCCATCTTGGGGACGGTGCTAGTCTGCAGTAGAGGCACAATACCATTAAGAAGCAAGTCGCAATGGTCCCGATTCATTTCATAGTTTCCATACTAACGTTTCCTCATCTAATGTGATATAATTTAGATACTTAACAAGAAACTAAATATACATTGTATCTTAAATTCAATTAATTAACTATCACAATAATAATTTTTTAATTGTAAGAAAAAAAAATTGTCTGAATTTTTTTCTGAATGATAATCCACCAATTATCAAATTACCAACATTAATTTAAGAATTGGTGGATTATCATCCAGTTGTTATTACGCTATATATATATATATATATATATATATATATATAAAATGTGATGCAAACATATGTATTTTATTTATTGTATAATTTTAAAATATTTTTAAAAATCACATAAAATAAATAAGTATAATTTATGATAAATAATTAAAAAATTATTTATATATAATTTAATTTTATAATTCTAACCTCAAAAAAACAAAAATCTCTTCACCCTTCCCACCCCACTTTCCCACTCTCACTCCCTTGCCTTTTTGCTCGTATTTGACGCCCCCCAATCCAATGTCTCTTTCCCAGCGGCGTCCACCCTTACTTCCTCAATCTTTAATCTTTCTCCACTTGCT
This sequence comes from Pterocarpus santalinus, assembly GCA_031439595.1. Lineage (NCBI taxonomy): Eukaryota > Viridiplantae > Streptophyta > Magnoliopsida > Fabales > Fabaceae > Pterocarpus > Pterocarpus santalinus. The sequence continues at coordinate 71,982,041 of CM062532.1, forward strand.
CTACTCAAATTTTTTTTTTTCATTTTTTTTTCATTTTCTTGGATCCACTTCTCTATTTTAATTTTTTTTTTCATCCATTCTGAGCCTGCTTGGTTCCCAGTTTGCAATGGCCAGAAGGTCTTCTGGGAGAAGGAGAATGACTTTGTACAGTAAATGATAGTGTTTGGTTTAACTTTTTATAAAAGGTCTTCTTCCAGAAGGCCTTTTAGAAGAAGTATCTTTGAAGTTACTTTTTATTCTAAAAAAAGACCTTCTGAAAAGGAATCTTACTATTACTCTCACATCAACAACTAAAAGTAATTTTATTTTATCCTATCCAAATAAAACTCATTCTCCTAAAAGACCTTTTAATATATTCAAACCAAACAAAAATCATTCTTTTAAAAGTAATTCTTTTAAAAATAATTCTTTTAAAAGACCTTCTTTTAAAAAATCTTCTCCCAAAAGTGAAACCAAACGAACCCAGACTTGCTTCTCATTCTTTGGTTTGCAACAAGTGACAAAAAGCAATAGCTTTTCACTATTTTTAAATTTGATGTCCTCCCATTCTTTTATTAAAAGAAATCTCAAGACATGAGTCATAGTGCTATTTATACCTCCTAAGCTAGCTTGCTGTTCACATAGCATCAGGGTGAGTAGATGATTGTTAGCAGAAAGGATAAAACGAGTGGGTATATTTGTAATTTAAAAAAGAAAATTCACTTCTTCCCGTTTTCTTCGCACATCAACGAAGAAAATATTTCCATCGGATCCACAACAACAGTTTTCTTTCCATTCAATTTTTTCTACCGATCCAATTGGGAGAACTCAGTGTTTTCATATTTTCTTCTCTCCTATTTTCTTTCCACCTATGGGTAACCCATTGTTGTCAACCGTACCTATAAAATTGTGAATCTGTTGGAATGTATTCTAAAGTCAAGTTTAATCTGAATATGTGATTTGACAAGAAATATCAAATTCAACGTAAGATTTTGGCGCCAAAGGCCGACCCACTACCAAAATTACTCCGACCGCTTGCTTGCAATAGCTTCTGAATAATTGAAGGCAGACAGAACCCTGTCATATGCCTTGTTTCTGTTTCTGTTCTAATCACTGCATCATCTCGTAAAAACAGTGTTCCATCGTTTCAAGAGGGATGCTCATGGTTGGGTTTAAATCGGGTTTAGTGAAAGCTTAATTTTAGCTTAATATTTTAATTGAGTTAAATTTTTAATTTGGTTGGGAGCTGGTCATTATTAAGTCTGTAGCTGTTTTGAATTTTAAATAAAATTTATAAATTTAGGTATTATATATAATTATGCTAATTTTTTTATAAATGGAAAAATCAAAGAGTATTTATAATATTTTTTTATTTCCAATATTTATAAAACTGACATCAATAAATATGATTGAATCTTATATTAATTACTTGAATAATTATACAAATAAAAAATTTTAATTAGATGGTAATATAAAAATTTTTTATATTTTAAAAATTTTTTATACTCTCAGTATATATAAATTAAATCCAAATATTATTATGTTACATATAAGATACTATTTAAGTGAATAAATTTTTATAATTTTTCTATGATTTTATAATAAGTTTAACAAATGTTATATAATATCAAAAATGATTGGTATCAATTTAAAGGTTGGTTATATATATATATATATATATATATATATATTCAAACTTATCTAGAATCAAATATAACATAATTACCTTAACCACCCCCAAAAAAAAACCTTCGGCCGACAACAAGATTATTGTATTAAAACTGAACTAAGAATTGAACACAGATCTAGCCAACGGCCGGACTCACATGGACAATATATATTTTAAATGTGAATATTCCATTTGGGCAAAACAAAAAGGTGAATATTTTTAAATATTTTATCGTTAAAAAATGGACACAAGCAAATAAATGAATTGTATTATTAGTTTCGTAGTTTTTTAATTCATTACTTTTTTAATATACAAAAAAGAAATTTAATTAAGTTAACTTAAATCATATCAATCTTTTAATAGGGTAATAACAATAACAAAACTGATCGAAAATCATAAAAATAAGGGGCAGATGTTACGGCACACCTTGTTGGTTATGATGCATCATGTACCGATGCTTAATCATATTTACGGAACACGGCTAAAAACATATGAAAATATGTTTAAATGTATTTAAAAGTGGGGTAAATATATTATCATTTACTCTCATTTTTGGAAAAGTTTGCTAGATATGTTGAGGATTGGTAGGAGACGCATAAATAGTTGTTGTATACGTGATCCATATACAAAAATTAAAAAAATAATAAAAATACTTGAATGATGAATTTTACATAATTATTGTTATTTTTATTTAAATTTTTTTATTTAAAAATTTACCAATACAAATAATACAAACGTTGAAAAGCTTTGAGTATTGTACTGTTTATGTTGGTAAGTTTTATAAAAAACAAAATTTACTAACATAAATAATATAAACGCTAATAAGTTTTGTGTATATACATGCGACATACTATTTGCATTGATAAATTTTGTAAAAAAAAAAAAAACAAAATTTATCAAAAAAATAGTTTAAATATCAATAAATTTCTAAATAAAAAAATTAAATAAAAATAATAATATTTATATAAAACTTATCATCCAAATATTTTTATCATTTTTATTATTTTTTTCATATACACCGCACAATACGTCGCAAAAACGTGCGTCTCTCGAATATTTTTTAAATATGTTTAGCTACGATGCATTGGGTCATATTCACGGAATGTGGTTAAATATCAGTGCACCATTCTCCTCCCTGGCCTACGTGCACCTAAGACACCCCCTGAAGATAAAGAGTATTTACGAACCAAAAAAATAAATAAATAAAGAGTATTTGCATCGCGAGTGAGGATGATCCATCGTTCTACTGGGCTACTGGCTACTGCTTTCGGTTGTTTTTAAAATAATCATTACAGTTTTGCATGATTAATGCACTTTGTGATTGATTGATGTCACGGAAAAGGGTCCAATTCAGATTATTGGCCGAAGAGATTGGGTCACCCTGAGCAGTCGGAGTTTTTCCTTTTTATTTTTTTTGCCCCCACCTTAAGTTAAGTGGATGGTTTGCCGTATAAGAGCCTCGCTGCAGACTAGTTAAATGTTTATATAAATACTGATAAATATTTATAAGAATTAAATTTAAGTTATGACTATATAATAGTAAAAGACTCAACTGAGTCAATTCTATCAATTCTAAGCAGTCAGAGTTAATTTTTTACTTAACATATCAAAATATTGAAAAAACATATATATAGGATTTTAAAATATAATTTTATGCAAATTAACTATTTATTTAAATCTATATAATGAATGATAACCTTAATGATGTTTCTTTTCGAGATAAAAAGAACTCTCTTTAAACTTAATGAATTTCAATATTCTCCTATTACTAATTATTATTGGAAGATTCAGCTATCTAAATAATAATAGTAGGGAGAATATTGCGATATCATACACTAGGTAATCTAATGGTAAGATAGTAGGATAATTTGTATACCAAACTATATGTGATGTACTATAATATTTGTTTTTTTTTAGTTTGGTTAGATTTAAAAAAATAGTTAAATGTATTTTAAAAATAGCCAAATTTTATCTATATAATATCTCAAAAAATTTATTTATTTACAGTATCATACAAATAAAATATAATATTTTTTAAATTGATTAAATTTTATTTGTGTAATATTCTTTGTATTTCATAAGTAACTAAATTTTGTCTATATGATGCCTAAAAAAATTTTATTTAATTTTAGGATCACAAAAAAAATCTAGCCACTTCTAAAGGTTTTTTATTTTTAATATGATAAATAAGTATATTATATACAAGAATAAGGATTTATATATTAAAGTACAAAGATATAGGAATGAAAAATCACCAATGACGGTTTTATTTTTTCTGACATGCTACACGAAAACACATGATTGGAAAATGCATGTATCGAAAAATGGTCGGTGGCGATTTTTGCTTTTTGAAAAACTACTAATAAAGATTTTTATTTTATCTAAAAACTTATTGTACCCTGAAAAACTGTCAATGGCGATTTTTAGTCAAATCCCATATTCTCGTAATTTAACCCAGAATCTCATATATAGGTATGTAATATTTTCAAAAACCCTATAACAAAAACGACCTGCTTCTAAAATGTATTTAATCACATTTTTCTAAATCTAGTTAAACTGGTTATAATGCACCACATATAATTTTGTATGGATATACCTCTATATATCACCCATTCGATTACCCAGTGCATGGATACACCCCTCTATCTCACCCATTGAATTAGTTAGCCACTTCTGAAATATATTTATTCACATTTTTCTAAATTTGGTTAAACTAAAAGACTACTATAATGCATGACATATAATTTAGTATATGGATACACTCTCTCTCTCATCCATTGGATTAACTTGGTGTCTTACATACACTACCTAATAAAAAAAAAAGTTGAAAATATGATTATTGTTTGGCAAATTGAAAATATAATTATTATTCAACGAAACCTTAGTGTTGAACAGATGCTTAGATTAGTAGAGAATTATTCTTAATTCAGGCTAAAATATAGCACGCAATAGGGTGCATCTGGAAAGTTCGGGCACACCACATAGCTTGCTATAATTCTTTAATTTAGTTGAACTTCAAAAATATAGTTTAATATATTTTTAAAAAGGCCAAAATTTATTTATATAATCATAAATTTAAATGAAATTTTTTATGAATTTTATTTTATTTTTTCACCATGTTCATTGTTTATTCTCAAATTTTGTATTTACCTGACAATTTTAATTATGACCAAGTTGATTGTGTGAAAATATACTCAAGAATTGTTGAAAATATCTCTAAAAAATTTTATTTAATTTTAGGATTATACAAATCAATTTTTGTCAATTTTAAAATACATTTAACCATATATATGAAATCAAACTATACTAAATAATTATTATAATATGTCACAAATGATTAATTACATTAATACACCTTGCAATCTTCATCCATTAGATCCCAAAGTGCATAAACACCTTCCCAACCAAGACGCATGTAAGTTGGCGCTTTAACATATACCACCTTGTAAGTAGAGTAAACATAATGTTACATAACATTTTTAAAACATGTAATAATTTATCCAAATTTAGATAGATAAAAAAATGAAAATTTTGAATAGTAAAAAAAAACTTAAAACATTTTTTCATGTTATTCTTTCTTTTTAAATTACATTTAAATATATTTTAATTACATTTTTTGTTATTTCCTCTTTTACCTTTTTCCTAAATATTAATCCTTTCGTTCCAATATATTTATTAGTTTTACTAATTGATACTGTTTGAAAGTGGGTTGCCTATTGGAAATTGGAAGTGCTCTGAATGGATCAGGGACTTTGAAGCCGTTCTATGTTGAGGGAGCTCGCCCTTTACGACGGTGGAAGTGTACCTGCAAAAATTCCGACACTCAAGTCAAGTAATGCAAGAGATACGAATATATGTGAAAAATAGTGCATCTGGTTTCAAGGTTAGCCACTCATTTACAGACAAAAGTGGATAAGGACAAGTGTGGGTGCTCCATGATTTACATAAGCAACCTCAGGATCCTCCGATGACTCCCTGCACGTTGTTGAGTTTGAGATATGCGATGATGTTGGTTCCATTTGATTCGTGGATGGAATATGAAATTCCTATCCTCAAGTTACGAGGGCATGCTCTTCTCCATTAATAGGTTTCGAGTAGGGCCTCGACCCTATACCATAGAAACTCTGACTTGGACTGCTTTAGCTGAAGTGTAGTGTGGCCTTTAAAGAGAGGAACACGATATGGGTCTCAAGACCTTAGTCTGGAATAGATATATTATTAAATTAATGTATTTGAATATTATCCAAATATATTGATTTAAGAATGTGTTAGTTTGGTCAAATTGACAGATATATTGAAGCAAAGTGAGAATTTTTTTTTTCATTATTGTAAGGTTATGCGCGACAAAAGTGACATAATCTACATAATTATTTGGAATGAAATTCAAGTGACATTTTTTTTTTGGTCTTTCACCAATTATTTATATGATTTTTGAACTTGAATAATTGTTGGGTAATTTTTTTTAAAAAATAAAAATAATATTTAAATCCTATCATTGCAAATATAATTGTTTGGGTTGTAATTTAATAACTGTTACACGAGTAAATATGACTAGTTTATTAAATTTGTATATAAATATTTTCGATTATTCCTTATTAACTTTTACTGGTAAGTGTTTTACAAATACTTATTATTGATTTTAAGAAAATAAAAAATAATATAATAAAATTTTAAAAATTATATTTTCACTATAATTTTCTCTTTTTCAATATTTAACAACTCTTCAAGTAAAGTACCTCTTAACAAAACTTGTAATTTTACAAAATGAGAATAAACTGGTAATTCATACTAAAAGATGTTAAAAAATTGGAGGGCCAAGAGCCTGAGGCGACGGAGGCCAGTGACAGCTTCAGCACAGAAAATGCAAAAATTCTTCAATTTTCTTGGAGTGTTAGATGAATTATGATCACAATTACTAACAAAATAATATTTTAAATAAAATATAATTAATAATAGATTATATTTTAAAAAATATTATTTTATTAATAATTATAAATATATTTACTTGAAAAATGAATTCTCTCAATTAAAATCTCAAATAATTTTATCAAATATTAATTTTTATCATTAATTAAATATTTTTATGAGTCTCATATTTGACCTCACCTTGTTAATTAATAATAAAAATTAACATATAATAAAATTATATAAAATTTTTAATTAAAAGAATTCATTCCCATTTACTTATAGTATGTTTGATTCTATTTTTATATAATTGATTCTAGATAAAATTAATTTTGTTATAATTAATTTGATTAGAATTAATTTTGAGGTAAAATAATTTATATTTTAATAATTTTTTAAAAATAATTCTAATAAAAAATAAAAAAAGTTATTCCTCTCAAATTAAAATTAATTCTAAAAATAAATAATCATATATTGTGAAAAAAAAGAAATATTTTTTATATTATTGAAATAGATAGATATTTTGGGTATCCAAAAATAAAAAAATTATAAAAAAATAAAATAATTGATAAAAAAAAAACTAAAAAAATATTAAAATATTAAAATTTTTAATACATAGAAATAATACACCTCCCGCAAAAAATCTCCAAAATCGAAGCTAAGGTGTCGAATGAGTTCACACGTTTAATATTCCAGGACATTTAACAAGTTATCCGCAAAAGACTGATTGATTAGCTATGCTTACGCAGATACTTGTCCCAAGAGCGCGAGGCAATAAAGAAACCTTTACTGTTGAGACTCGAAACGAAAGCAGAGGATAATTAAATTGAAGTGATAACAGTAGCATGAAGAAGTGACGTGGCATTCGTTGATTGGGTGAAATCCTGAAACTCCTGTCACACACGTGCGACAAGCCGCCGGCTGGTAACAAACGCTTTGCTCTCGGGAACTGTAAACTAAGTACACCCCTATACTCTACCTGTGCACATATTTATTTGATTTGCCCCTTAAAGCTATATTCTATATGTAAGTGTCTTTTTCAACTTTTTGTGCATGTAATTTTTTATTTATTTTTGGATTAAAATATTTTTCTTGTTTGTTTAGTGTTTATCACAATATTTATAAACTTCTTTTGATTGAACAATATTTATAATCTCAAGCAAATGAAATTAAAAAATGGTTAAAATAATAAAAATAAAAATTTTAATTATGCATTGTTAATACAATAATAAACCCAAAAAGGTTAGATTCAAAATAAGCATTAATTCGAGCTGGCTTGATTAATCTTATGAAATTTGTTAATTTTATATAATCTCCTTATTATTTATGTATATGTACTCCTTCAGCATTCAAATAGAATTCCTTAGGCAAAATCAGGGCTACCGGCCGAGAACAATGGCTTTCCTTATACATAAGCATATTATGATAGGACGGATGTCCGCGTACACAGACGGAAAAGGAAAAATGCAACGAAAAATATTTGATATAAATTCTTATTAGAATTGTCACAATATTCTCAAGAATATGGACTGAGGAATGAGTGGATGATAATCACAACACGAGGTCTTATATTTCAAAAACGCTCCAATGAAGAAAAACTGTGCTCGGCCCAAATGTTACACAGATTTCACATGCCAATACAGAAATTGGACAATGGACATTGACAAAAAATAAAACTGTCGTTACCAACGTAAAGAAGAAAGTAGAAATGGCCCAAGTTTGAGCTGCATTGGACTGGGCCACGCCAATAAGAGAGGCTAGTTCGATCTATTAGCTTGGTTTAGTTTAAAATGTTTTGACCCAAAAAAAAGTTTTAAAATTTTTGTTTTTTGGTCAAGTTTGGTTTAAATGTTTAATTGGTCACCAGCCATTAATCGCAAACAGCATCAGAATATGGTCCTCCTATGTATGACTACGAAAATGATTTTTGTACGTAATATGCTTAGGCACCCCATCCATGCATCGCTTGATTTGCGAGAAAAATTAAAATAAAAAATTTTAAAATAAAAAATAAGTGCAATGAGTGGTTGTATTAGACAGTACGTCTGCAACCTGTACGTTCAAATAACAATACCCATATGAGTATGTTTATAGAGTTTATGCCACGAACATAATAATACGTAGAAAAGGTGGGCGTGGTGTAGAAGGGGCGTGGAAAGGACGGTAAACCCTGACTGAGTCATGACATGGGCAGGCTCAAATCACATATCATAATTCAGGGTACATGTGGGAGACACCAACGAGGAAAGCCTAACGTTATTATTTGACCTTTTTTCTAATACATTATGACATTATCCCTTACTTTTTTTTCCCCAGAAAATAAAATGGTGGGAGCTCACTTTTTACTATTTTTTTCCTATTTTTCCTTTTACGAAAAAAAGAAGCCGTAAATAAAAGCTTCTTCAAGAAACTAATATAACCCTATCTGTAATGTAGAATTTTTAACATAAATATTATGAACTAAAGCTAAATATATTAGACTGATAAAAATATTAATGCACTGTTAATTAACAAAATTATTTAATAATTAACTATAAATAACTTATCAGAGACTTTTTTGATATCTTTATTTTTGAAGGATGCTAATATTTCTTAAGATGGTTAATATTTTATCTCGTGATTTATTTAATCAAAATATAAATACGAACAAATTTACATCTGAAGCAAGTGAAACAGTTAACTAAATATTAATCATTAATTATTACAAATATTAGTACCTTGTTAGAAGTAATTTCTATTATAAAAGAATTTCTTTAACTGATAATGTATTTTACTTTATAAAATTTACACATCTAAATCGATTAGAAATAGAATTTGGCTCTAATGCAGCATTCCCTATCTTTCTACTTCCTAATTTTTTCAAAAAAATATAAAGAAACCTAAGCTGTAGAACTTCACGCGTCCAGTTGTCTTTGTTGCTTACTGCACTGCGACTTCTAGTGCTGTGCCCACCACTTGGTTGCACTGGCAGTTGCAGGCTTTCAGTGCGTCACTTTGTGCTATGCCTATAGCTACGGTACATTTTTAGGCGCTCCACACTCGTCTACACGTGGGGATGAATCCTCTTTTTATTATTAATTTTCTTGTATCATATATTTTATCTGAATTGTATTTTTTAAATGAATTTAATTAAGATGTGTTGATAATATAAAATTTTTTTATATTATTATTTAATTAAAATTTTTTATTTATATAATCATTTAAATAGTAAATAATTATATTAAAGATTTTTATTAATATAATAATATATAATTAGATATTTATATAAAAAAATTTTATATTAATAATATATTTAAATCAATTTTTTTTAAAATTAATAATAAAATATTACACATACTAAAATCATGTAAAAATTTAATATCAGTGAATCCATTTCCGCACATGTCATTCTCATGATAGTTGGCTGCCCGCCTCGCTTTTGTTCTATACTTATCCATGTCAGTTGCCTAGAGTGAATTTCTTTCTCTACATTTGTAGCTGTTACACTTTGCTCGGGTATAAAGAGAGAATAAGAGAAAAAAAATAAAGAAAAAAAATAAAAAAAATAATTTCTTTTCTATTATTTGAATGAAGAAAAAATATGAGAGAAAATAAAAAAAAGAAAATTAAAAATATATAAAATGATATATATATATATATAAATATAAATATATATATATTCTTATTATATAATAAAATATAAATATATTATTTTTATTTAAATTTTAATCTACTTTTTTAAATTACATAAACAAATAATTTTATAATAATTATTAATTAAAAATTAATATACTAATATTTAAATTACAAATTTAAGTTTGAAATAATTTATTTAAATAAAAAATTGATATAAATTTAACTTATGATGTTTTCATTTATTAAAACTATTTAAATTTTAATTTATAATATAATTTTTATGAAAATATCCGACATTTGTTATAAATAAAATTATTTCACAATCCTTTTTATCAAATATATATTTTTCCTATTTTTTAATAACATGTAGAATACTATATCTCATCTCGTAATTCTATCCATTTATTTAGAAGGATATAAATGTCTTTTAACAAGTTTTTCTTGTTGCTGTTAGTTTTCTTTGCATAAGGGGACGGAAAATATTTTGTGTGGGCCGATCTGCTTTTTGTTTTCTCTTTTCATTTTCCTTCCATAATCAAACAGCAGAAAATCAATTTTTTACTCTATTTTCTTTTTATCCATTTTTCTTCCTTCCCTTTTCTCTCGATCCAAACAGCCCATTAGAGTTGCCAGAATAAATAAGCCAACTAAAATAACTCAAATAAAATATGTGAATTAAACGGATAAAAAAATGTGAATTGAATTAATAAAATTTATAACCATTTCTTATATTTATCTTAATTTTTATTAATTTTTTAAATTTAACTATATATATAAACAGAATTAATGACCTAATAGGCTATTTTACACAACCTGTAACCTACAATAAATTGGATTATGCTAGCAAAATGTTAATTCAAAATACACTAATGGCCTGATTATTTTACATTCGTTTTAATAAAAAAGAGAAACTTAGGCGGTGTTTGGTTTCACTATTTTCCATTTCCGTTTTCATAAAAAATAGAAAATGTTAATGAAAACATGTTTGGTTAGAAATTTTCGTTTCCAATTTTGGGAAATGGACTCCAAATTTCCGGAAATTTTGAAAATAATAAAAAGACGTTTTCAACGTTTTTAGTTCACTATGTGAAAATATTTTCGCTCAAAACGCGGTGGCACAATGGTAATAATCAGAGCTACTATCCAACTTTGGTTCCATGTTCCCTGTTCGAACCTGCATCAAGCCAAAGGTCCAATTTTTATTTTACACTTCCCCAATGCTCTGATTAGCGCAGCTCACTGGTTGCTTCTCGCCGCTCACCGTCGCTCACTGGTTGCTTCTCGCTGCTCACTGTTGGTAGTCCTTCGCAGCTCGTCCATTACTGTTCACCGCCGCTCGTCCCTCATCGATGTTTTTGGCATGTTATTTGGATCTGTTCACGGACTTCATCTCTGTGTACAACACGATCATGAAGATAGTGTTCATTGTGAGCTCATTGGTGATTGTTTGGTGCATGTTATTTGGATCTGTTCACGGACTTCATCTCCGTGTACAACACGATCATGAAGATAGTGTTCATTGTGAGCTCGTTGGCGATTGTGTGGTGCATGCGCTTTCACCCTCTCATTAGGAGAAGCTACGACAGGGAACTTGACACTTTCCGACGCTATTCCCTTGTTGGGGCCAGCTTTGTTCTTGCCCTCCTCTTGCACAAGAAGTTCACCGTTCAGGAGGTCCCTGCTTCCTAGCTCAACTCCTCTTCTGCATTAGCTTCGTGTATATTATTTACTAGTAATTTGATGATTTGGCTTTTTTTTAATATTTTTTTGAATTGTATGTGATTGGAAATGAATTGGAAGGCGTCTTATGTTATGCAGTGGTATGCATTATTAGATGATTGATTAATTTGATTTTTCTGATCCAATTTGATAAGCAGGAAACAAATGGTAGTAGATTCTTGAATGAAGGTCCAACTTGGTCTTGCTTTGGCCACTGCAAATAGGAAGATCTGGAATTTTACAGTGTCTTGCTTATTGCTTGGAAGTCTTATATGGCTCCTCATGGTGTGTTTGTAAGTTTTGATTTGGTGGTGAAGGGAAGGAATTTGAAGAATAAAATAGACTCATTGCTATTCTTCAAATATAATAATAAATATAATTTTATTATCTCAAATTTAATTTTAAAAATATATTTTAAAAATAGACAAACCAAACATATTTTCATTGTTTTCCCTTTTTAAAAACAGACAAACCAAACGTATTTCCTAAATTCATAAAATTTGAAAATGAAAAACATTTTCAAAAAATGAAAACAGACAATGAAAATAGGAAATATTTTCACAAACCAAACACACCCTTATTTTGTCAAAATAGTTTTACAGAAAATACGTTTTTGAGTTTGATATCTATGCATTGATACTCTGATAATATAAAATAAAGAATCTACTATAATTTAATATTTTATTATATTTTTATTAGTTAATAATATAAAAATATTTTATACTATTAGTATAAATAAACTAAATTCTAAGTTTTGTCTTATTTTTGTATAAAAAGGACTTCTAAACCTTTTAAAAGTTAAATAGGCAAAAAGTTGAATATGGCGCGACGTTTGCAAGTTAACACATTTTGCAATCTATAACTCTTTTTCAACAGCTACAAACTAACCGTCCTTTCCCGCCAAACTACAGTATTAAAGAACTTTGATTTGCTTGCTAAAGAACTTAGATCAGCCTGTCCAAATTTAGGGTTATCTGCCACTTTTATTATTGATTGTAATTACTCTTATGAGAATCAAAGGAGAATATGTATATGCTTAAATGCTATCACACATTCAAGATATATATCAGATAATATGCATTTTAATTTAAAAGCGTCTAGCAAATCTATCCACTTAACTAAGTCTATTATATGAAAGTTTTTATTGCAATCTTCCTTTATCACTTAAAATTTAACGGTTAATAATCTTTAATGCATCATTTCATTGGCTCATAACTGTAAACAATACCAGTATTCGTATGAAAATAAAGAATACAAAAGTATCATTAATATATTTATATTCGGGGGCAAGCTAAGTAAATTATAGTATTTATTAACTTTATAATATATCATACAAAATTTATTTTATCTGTAATATATGAAATGCTAAATTTCACTTTTGCAAGTAATGACTATTTTATCTTTTGTTTTCACTTTTTCTCAAGAAAATCGTAAATTGGTTATATTAGTATATTTTCTTATACACATGGCAAATGTCGGATCGAGTTGGATTAGTCAAATTTCTGATAATAGAATTTAGATACTGGTAATTCAATCGAGATAAAAAAAAAGGCATGTCAAATTATCTTATAATGTTTTAATTTTAGTATCATTTACTAATGAATTTTAAGCATTCAACTATTCACAAATCTTTTCCTAAAATTGTATTTTCATACAATTTTACATCTTAGTGCTATAGAAATTAGGTTCAAAAATAATAAATAAGGATAATCGTATGTGTCAATAGTATAAAGAGAGATTGACAAAACTAATTGCATTGTTAAATAATAAAATAATGAAATTTATATGAACTGATAATATAAAATTTAAGAAAAATGTTAAATTGTAGTTGACGTTAGTTGAAAACAATGACCCTAAAACCTAAATCACTATAACTATTTATCATAATTTATTATTTTTCTTAAATTTTATTAACTGATAATATCAATATATAAAAATTAATCTCATAATAAAAATTGAATTAAGTCATTTTATTAAAATTAAAATTTTGTAGGATAATTTGTTGAAAAATTAAATTAAAAAAATAAAGTGTAGTTTTATCCTTTTTCATTAAAGATATTAAAATATCTAATTTTTTAAGACGTATAATAATGTTTCAATATCTTTTTGGGGCGAAAATAAGGCTTGTATGTTTGAATTTTTTTTAACATAAAAAATAACATTAAATAAGACATTTTAAGAGAATTAAATTTTTTAAAACATAAATTATTTTAATAAAATGTAATAAAATTGAATTTAATATCTACTTGTTTTGGTATATAATTTAATATCAATTTCGAAAGTAAGTATCCTATTTGATATCTTAAAAATGAGTTTAAATTATAAGGTGCCGTTTGGTTTATGAAAATATTTTCTGTTTTCATTTCTTGTTTTCATTTATTGAAAAGGATTTTCATTTTCAATTTTCAAAATTTAGGAAATGTGTTTGGTTTATAAAAGTGGATTCTATTTTCAAAAAATGAAAACAATGAAAATATGTTTGGTTTGTCTATTTTCAAAATATAATTTTTAAAATTGAATTTGAGATAATAAAATTATATTTATTATTAAATAATAAAAATGATATATATTTTATTTGCACATTTTGTTCAAATACTAAAAGTATTTATTAATATAATAAATAACTCTATAAAATATTATGATTAAGAATAAAATAAATTGCTTACTTTTAAGTTATTTTATTATCAATATCGATTATTATATAATTAAATATTATAAAGGAAACTTTAATAGCAAAAATTATTTGTAATGACAAAATATGTTTATAATATATTTAATTTGTGAGTGAATTATAGTCATACCAAAAAGAAACACAATTAAACAAAATAATTAGTACTATTTATAATTATAATCTTTGTCATACTTAAACTTATCAACCAGCTAAAAAATACAAAAAAAAAGGAAATGAGAAAGACATCACCCTGCAACAAAATACAAAAATGATAGCCATCAATTATCTACAATAATTATCCTGCATTTGATCGGCAATTGTCTCGTTGACTTGTGCCATTTGAGTTGCTTTAGTAACATTAATATCAACACCCTCTTAATATATCCTTAAACTTTGTCCATCCACAATCATGTCTTTTCTAGAGTAATCACTAAATAGTCTATCTTTTGGATCATAATCAATTAGAAATATATACAAATGCTTGTGAAGCAAAAGCAAACCATCTCTTCATCGCAAATGAACTTACAGCAAAACATTGCAAGGGAAGCTAATTAAAACCCGTGGCATGATTCATAACACAATGAGAATAATCTTAATATCCTAATAATCAAACAATTTATGTCAAATTAGCTTACTTGAGTTAAAGCTGAATCTGATATACGATTATTTGAATGTAAATTAGCAACTTCAAAGCCATATCATCACCCTACCAAAAAAAAATTGAATTTTTACATTATGGTTCCTTCCCAATTGTACGTCTACATCATGGTTCCTTCCCTGTCTCTTTTGTAGCATGAAAAACATACTAAAAATGAACCATGTCGAGCAAAATAGAAAGGCAATGGAAAAGTTGTGATTTAAAGAAAATTGTGTATACAACATAGAGGAGTAAAAATTGTTCCAGCACATTGTGAATTGGCAATTGCTCAGCCAAAAATAGAATGGTAATAGTAGAGACATAATCACCCATTGAATCATAAAATGCTGCTCGAAGATGCAACAGTTGCAGATCTGGCTTAAAATCAATGGCCTTTGAAAGCTCTATTATTGCTTCGACTTCCTTATGATCATTCATTAACACTAGTACACAGAGCTTCCATGTCAAAATTTGAAAATATTTGTGCATGCAAAGAGATACATTGCAGTAACAGGTTTTGAAGACTCAGCACCATATCATGATCATATTGCTTTACCAAGATGCTTACAGCAACACAAAAGTGATTCGGCTTGAACCAAAGCCAAATACCAGAAGAAAAAATGCATTCAAAATTGTCCTCTAATGAGTTAGGCCATTAAACAAGGATAAGCTCAAACTCAAAAGATATTTTACTCCATAGCTGATCACTCCTAATAAGAAAAGCAAACCAAAAATGGACATGTCACCCTACAATAATGTTTAAGTTGATAGGCACATTATGAACAGAAAACCTATTTAATAATATTCCTTCAACATTCAATTCAATGCCTACTCCTCATTTTTGCCTGCATAACTGTGCAAGATTACCATGTCATCTCCCATAATCTTTTTATGCTGCGTGGTGTTTCTAAGACTAAATAATTAATAACACAAGTTCGGATAAGGGGCATGAATGGTAGTTGGTGTTGATGCAGTGTTTAGAGTGGAGACTAAAATAACATATCTTTGTCAATTTGAAACACCATAATTGGGGTACATAAGCAAGCGAATAAAGAAAGCTGAAGGATAGAAACACCTTGGTTTTTCATGCAGTTAACTTATAGAGTAAATTAAAGTGAACTAATATTATTTTAATGAAACTAAAATATCTGTCTAGATGTTGCGGATACAAACTACCATGAAGGAAACTTTTTGGTTAAAAATTAGACTGAAATTCACATTGTGTTTCTCATGGAATTTAAAGAAAAAGGAAAACACAAAAACATCTTTAACAACCCCACAATACTGTGAAAATCTCATCAATTACAATAGCTTTGCAATAATCAAGAATAGCACAACACCAAGCATCAAAATTGAAACTAGAAAAAATCAAACAACACTAAGAACACATGAAATTGGACTCAAACAAGATCACCACAAGCAAGAAACTAGCAGAAACTCAACAGTGAATTGACACACAGCTTCATCCATCATCAATGTCTAAACTAGGAGCTAAATTTGCACATGTGAAGCTAGATGTGAGAAGACTACCTGATAAATGTGGAACCTCTTGGTCTCAAATATCTAAAGTTCCTATAAATCACAACCACATTGGAGTTATTAGACTATCAATTGTCTGAAACTGAAACTGAAAAGCTCTCATAACATAAGAAAGAAATTAAAAATAATACATATGAAGTGAAGAGAAGAGACTCGAATCAAAAAAGAGGAAAGGGCATGACACCGATTCATTCCCTTATCCATTCCCATTCCAATTTTCCAACCAATCCTCTCAGCCTCTCATCCCCAATCCCAAACCTCCTTTCTCTGCCCACATAGACAATGTCACAGCTCTCTCTGTGGCTCTCTCGAGCATGAAATGCAACAGGGTACCAGGCCCAACTGCTTCAATGGCGAGTGCGCGTCATGAGTTGGGGCAGCTCAAGACATTAGCGACGGTGACACCACGTTCACGGTCCCAACCGCGTTTTGTTCTTAGTTTTGGTTTTGTTTCAGTAACGAAGCTCGTGTAGATGGGAGAGTGGCGAAACTGTGAAAGTGGGACAGGTAAAGAAAAATAAAAGGATATCATTATTATTACAAGTTTGCCACCGCATTTTCGATGAAAACGTTTTCAACATTTGTGAAAACATTCGGGTGGAAATGCTGAAAAATGAAAATGGCGTTTCCAAATTTTCACTGAATTTTAAAAATATTTTCTCAAAATATTTTCAAAAGAATTAAGCCAAACGTATTTTTATCACTGTTTACTATTTTCAATGAAAATAAAAACGGAAAACATCCAAACCAAATACAGTCTAAGTATCTATCTGTTTAGAGAAATCATTCATTATGATAACAAAAAAAGAGAAATATCATCTAACTTTTCGATTTAAAGAAGCTAACAAAGAAACGGCACAACATGCAAATAGAGAAAGTTAAACTGCACATAAAAATGATAAAAGAAGCTTTTTCGCAAATCATGCAAGGAAGCATCAAAGTAAAAGGCCAAAAAAAAAAAGTCAAATAATATGTCTTACCTTTTTTTTATGGCAAACAATTTGCTCTTTCGAAAGATGGTATTTACTATTTATGGGTGCATATAATTATAACCTTTTTTCTCATGCGAGTATCACGGTATTCTTTCCTTTTTCTTTTATACATTTGCATCGATCGTAGTAAATGAATAGAGGGGTTTAATTTTAGTATTTTACCATGATTATGATTTACTAATAAAACAACCGTCATTCACATAGGAAAATGACTTGAGGCAAAGAGTAGAGGTTTAGATGTCAGTGTCAGTCTGTCAGCAGTTCGAGAGAGCCCCAAGTCTACATTAAACAACCGTTGCCATTAGTGTGGCAAATCATGTTAAATTCCACACTCCCCAAGGTCACATGTCAATTGCCCCAAACCCACACCACAGTCCACACCCCGATTTTTCCCGTTGGCCGCCACAGCATTTATAAATAAACAACCCTCGAACACGCAAACAGAAACATGTCCCTTCATTCATTCATTCATTACATATTTTTTGCCCATCTCCACTTCTTAACACAAAAACTAAGGTCTGAGAAAGAACATAACACAACCATAGTTTTCCAATGGCTACTTATCTTCACATTCTCTGCACACTCTGTCTCCTCTCTCTCACCACGTTCACTTCATCATCATTATCATCATCTTCACCCAACGCCATCACTCTCCCGCTCTCTCCCATTTTCACCAAACACCCATCCTCAACAGATCTATTACAGACTCTCAAACTCGCTGCCTCTGCTTCTCTCTCCAGAGCCCACCACCTCAAGCACCGCCAATCCAATCTCTCTCCCTCCGCCGTGACGACACCAGTGTTCCCCAAGAGCTACGGAGGGTACTCCATAGATCTCAAATTCGGGACCCCACCACAGACCTCCCCCTTCGTGTTGGACACCGGAAGCAGCCTCGTCTGGTTCCCCTGCTCCTCACGCTACCTCTGCTCCAATTGCAACTTCCCAAACATCGACCCATCAACAGTCCCAAGGTTCATTCCCAAGAACTCATCCACCGCAGAACTTGTCGGCTGCAAGAACCCCAAATGCGGGTGGATTTTCGGCTCCGACGTTGAATCACGGTGCCAGGTTTGCAAATCGGAATCCCAGAACTGTACTTGCCCTCCTTACCTAATCCAGTACGGGTTGGGCTCCACCGCGGGTCTATTACTCTTGGAAAATCTCGATTTTCCCGGGAAAATCGTGCCGGATTTTCTCGTCGGCTGCTCCATCCTCTCGATCCAACAACCCTCCGGGATCGCCGGCTTCGGCCGCGGGAGGGAGTCGTTGCCGTCGCAGATGGGTCTCAAGAGATTCTCTTACTGTTTGGTCTCTCACCGTTTCGATGACTCGCCGGAAAACAGCGACCTCGTTCTGCAAATCGGCTCCTCCGGCGGCGCCAAAACTGCCGGCGTCAGCTACACGCCGTTCCGGGCAAACCCCACGGCGGCGAATAACTCCGTATTCGGGGAATACTACTACGTCACGCTCCGGAAAATCCTCGTCGGCGGCGAGAGGGTGAAGATTCCGTACGGGTTTTTGGAGCCAGGTCCCGATGGCAATGGCGGCACCATCGTTGACTCCGGGTCAACGTTCACGTTCATGGAGAGGCCAGTGTTCGATCTCGTGGCGAAGGAGTTCGAGAAGCAGATAGCGAATTTCACGAGGGCGAAGGACGTTGAGGAGCGATCTGGGTTGAGCCCTTGCTTCGATTTCTCCGGCAAGAAAACGGTGTCGCTTCCTGAACTGACTTTTCAGTTCAAAGGTGGTGCCAAAATGTCGCTGCCCGTAGCGGATTATTTCTCCCTGGTGGGGCGTTCTGACGTGGCGTGTTTGACCATTGTCTCCGACGGCGGCGCCACCGGTCCTGCGAGGGCCGGCGGGCCGGCGATCATATTGGGCAACTACCAGCAGCAGAATTTCTACGTGGAATATGATTTGGAGAACCAGAGGTTCGGGTTTCGGCCTCAGAATTGCAAAAGGAATGCTTAGTTTATTATTGGTGTGCCGTTGCGGCGGTTTGTGCGGCGGAGATGGTGGCGGTGGTGACAGCGGTGCTGACGTCACGGAGGTTATTGGGAAGTGCATGGTTGTAGTTGCGGCGACGGCCTTTAATGTTATTTTGGTTTTTATTCATTGTAGAGGGTCAGTGGAGTAGGCAAAACTGATTGAATTTTTTTCTTGGGTTAAAAAGTTACAAATATAATGCATTATTGCAGGAACGGATTATGGATGTTCAGAACAAATTTTAAATAAATAGAAATGCATGATTAGTTCATAATGATATATAAAGGGGATGATAGCTGCTGGCTGATGAGTTTTTTCCCTGTATTATTTTTGTATATGATGTGATTCTTGGAGTGCTTTATTTATTTTACTTTCTGTAAAAACAAGTGCTGATAAATGTATTCTGTTATATCTTTATTTCTTTCTGCGTGATTTGAGCTATAAAAGAGCTTCTTTCCATGTGGGATCAATTCCTTTTAATGTCCTTTAGGAAAATACTCTTATGAATGGGAAAGATAAGGTAAAGCGTTGAGTTATTAGTTCACTGTTCTGTCGTCCATGTTGGCATTATATGCGTTTCTTGTGTGTCCTCTAGCACTCCAAGAACCAGCCCTACCTGCTATATATATGGTTTGTGTACGCCAAAGCAATATTATTTTGTGGATGATCACCGACAGAGTAAAAGTTAAACCTAGGCCTCGATTTAGGCTAGGTCCCTCAAGACAATTTTTCTCCATTTCACTTAACTGGAATTTAGCAAGGGATTAAACCATGGCTTGACTTGATGTACAGCACCATGAGCTCTCCCCATAATTTCTTCTTTCACATTAAATTATTTTGTCTCCATCTCTGAACATGTCTCGAAAATATATTTTCCTCCATCTGTCTTTACAGAATAAGACAATATCCTCAAAGACAGAGAGAAATTACCCTTCCTATCGGGAATTATATCCTCCACAGCTATTCTCCTATTTGTGGTACATACTATACTACGTACATAGTCTCCCCTTCTTGTTGCAGACATGCACGGGGTTACTTTTTCACCATTGTGTGCGATTATTTGATATTTTAAGTTCAATTGAGAAGGTTAAAAGTCCAAACTCTTTTTTCTTTGTTTATATGATAACTTGAAAGGCATTGACATTTTGAGACTTTACTTAAATTATCATTAAATCTAATAAAACCACCTATAGCATGTTTGGGAAACAGCAAAAAATGATGCTCCATCCCCACCCCGAAAAAAACATTTTGAAAACAAAAATCTTATTTAAGTAATTTTGGTTGAAATGGAATATAATCAATTTTAAAAAATTTAAGTTGTTTTTGGGAAAAAAAAAAGATTCAAGCTAGAATTTGGATTTTTTTTATTAAAAGCTGTTTATACAATAAGCACAATATTATATTTTTACCAAATTAAGAATAAGTATTAAATAATATATAATATAAATAATTATTTTATATATATTTTAATAATTTTATCATATAAAAATAATTTTTTATATAATCTAAATAAAATAAATTATCTTAAATTTATTTTTTAATTGAAATATCCAATGAAATTGATTCTCAAATAATGGATTATATAAAAAAATTTTTATAAATAAATAATTATTAAAATAGTTTTTATTTTACAGCTTTCTCAAACACATACCTAATAGTTTTTTTAAAATTTTGTTTATGACTTTTATTTACGTTAAAATATATTTTTAGTATTTATGTATAATATGTTTTAATTTTTTTTAATTTAATTGCTTTATATATAATTATGTTCAAATAATTAATGCCGTTTAAAGGTAAGTATATGCTACAAATTAGGTCTTACTTATGTTTTGCTTATGTAGATTACTTTAAACAAACAAGTCAGATTTAACCTTTTAAAAATACTTATAAACGCTTAATCCAATATCAAAGCGCGAGTTTGATTCCTAAAAAGGCACAGACTGCATAAGCGTTTGGAAAGGATGTTGACTGTAGTGGTAGGTCAACATTCTCATTTCTCTCTTGGTAAGGCCAAATCAGCTATATAACTTTTGGCATTTGTAAGCGCTCGACCCAAGAATAATCAAGCAATCAACGTCTACTTATCGTTGGCCGTGTAAAATCTGTTTCCAAACATTCCGTGTGAATATCATCACCTTAAACTTGTTCATATACTGGATTTGACAGAAGAACGATGTAATGAACTGGGAGAGGGTAATCAAGACACGGACTACACTATCACCTTGCGTTATAGATACTTCGTAGAAACAAGTGACCCGAATAAGATGGGGCAAAAAAATAAAGACTATTGACTCTCAAGATCACTTAAGGCAATAAATGAATAAGTTAAAATCTGGCCCACTGAAACGAAGGCTCTTTCCTAATTTCTTTGCCGTTGCCCCGCAATTTGTCATTCTGGGCTGTGACAAATAGACGACTACAATTATTGTCATTATTATTTTTGTTTTGGCTACAAATAGCACAGAGCATTAGTTGTGAAGAAGCAGTTTTAATAGGCATGTAATTTATGTTTGTTTTTCTTGCTAGCTAAGTTAGGCTCCATCCATCGCATTAGGGTGGGATGTCAGCATCTGACCCTGAACTTTTTTGCCTTTTGGTAAAAGGGAGAGAAAGATGCTCGAAGTTTCGTTACACCTATTTGCTTTCAATTTTCAAGTTTCAAAAAAGTTAAATACACTAAAAAACATGCTAGAAGAAAGCTCTGAACGACAACAGAACATGACTTTCACAAAGGGGTTTCGATTTTGTGGAAGCAAGTGAGGTGGTTGGTAGCGAAGGTTGGAGTCCACGTGACCGACTACGACCAGAAGGGAGTGCTGGTGGTGTGTGTGTTTCTTAATTTTAATTGGGCCACCACCGTTAGCTAGTGCACTAAAGAAAAGTTTGTGAGCAGTGAGCGAAATGGTGCGTCCTGCAAATGGGGTTGTAAGTGGTTCTCTTTTTCTTCAGTTCAATTATTAAGTATTCAACGTGGCTCGGATTGGCGTATGCATTATTCATTCCAGGAAGCAAGTACGAAAATAAAGAAAAGAAACTGATCCTTTTCCTTTGAGTTTCCTTGATAACATCGCGTGTTTTTTAATATACAGATGTAGATTATAAGCATCATTAGTATTGACTCATTGTTCATGTCCAGTTAATTACAGTTGTGCACCTGATTTTGGCAAATCCGAGTGGAGAAAGCAAGCCGCGTTAGGCACATGCCATATATTGACCGAATTGGTTCACAAATCACAATATGTATATAAAACCGGACACGGATCCTATGAAATTCTCTTTAGAACTGCATGAGGTGTAGTTGCTTATTGAATGGTTGAGATATTTTAATAGCGGATCAAGATTTCATATGTATAAATTTGACTATTATACACGTAAAAAAAATTGACTATTATAAGTAATATTATAATTTGATTTTATCATTGGTAGTAACGAAACCCGATATTAATTCCCATATGTGACCAGACAAAGAGGACATGGCCGTGTTAGGGTCGGAAATTCAGGGGACGAGGGTTCCCTACACGTGAGTACATGCTGAATAAGCGATGTGTGAATCCATTTTTTTTTTTATTTTTTTAAAGTATATCTCCAGTTGCACATGTCTCGCTAGCTGTTGTGTACTTCCTGGCTTACAGCGACTTCACCTACAAGCTTGGAATAATTGCTGTGGATTGAAAGCATGTGTGTTGCCGTACGATTATAACAATAAGCAAACCGAGAAACCGGTGGAGCCTGGGGAGGGGTAAAGGTTCATGAAGAAATGATGAATGGAGTAGTTTCTACTTTGTAATAGTCTAATTGCCTTTGAACGATAAAGAAAAACGAAAGAGGATAATACAAAAAAATACAAACGCATTGGAAGTACAGAAGCCGTAAGAGTCAACGGCTAAAAAAAAGGAAGGTCAAATGAGAGAGAAGAGAAGATGCTTTGGTTGGTTTACCGTGTGCATGTGAGTGCGTCTCTTGTCCCACCACAACATGCTATAATTGATGAGAATCTGGCTCGGTTCATCTTGTCGTGCTTCTTGAATATCACTTCACCCCTGTGCGATGTAATAGTTGAACACTAGCTACATTTTCTGCCTAACCCAAAAGACAAGTGCTTTCCCATCACACAGCTGCAAGAGATCTGGTAAATTTCTCATCATGTTCAAATTACTCATATTTAGCTTGATAATCTCACAAGTAGGTAGTGAAAATTCTCATGTATTTTATTATTTAAAATTTAAATATGAGATATTATTGAAGCTTCCAGCTCCAGGAAGCTTTGTTTAAATGAGATCGACATAATAAATGAACCGAACAGAATAAACAGTATAGTTAGGTTCAAGTCTACTCAGCTGAAATCAAGGAATGATTTCGGTGGTTGTGGTGGAGATTTTATTGAATATATAAAAAACTGTAATAAGGATTTTTAAATGTATTCAATAAATTGAAAACCAAAAAATGTGTTGAAATGTGGAAATTTAAAATGTGAATTGCTTATATTTAGAAATAAATTAAGAAAACATTTAAAGATAAAATTAATAAGACAGCAACGGATGATCATGATTTTTGAGAGAAGAGCAGGAAGAGAGCAAATAGTTGAACTATGTTTGTCCAGACATTTGTTTACCCCCAATAAAACAAAAAAATAAAAATCGAGACATAGGTTTACGATCATTTTATAATAAAAAATATTAAAGCGTCAGAATTTTTATCCTTTTTTTTTTTTGTCATTTTTTAGTCTGAATTCTTCATGACAAACTTTCATTCTTCTGATTCTTTGTCTGTTTCATTCATGGAAATTGGAACACCAAGTACTGGCATAATTTGTTTGTACACTAATGATCGTTAAAAACAAATGAAAAAAATGTATCTGAGCTTACTAATCCCCAAACATGGATACTGAACATGTAATTTGCAAGATCAATAATAATTGATATCTCTGGCAAACCTACTTGCTTTCTAAGTTTCACCTAATATTCATTTTACAAATCATACTGTTACTCTAAGAACGAGTACTCATTCCAAATTGGAGTTTTGTCTTTGCTTGTTTTAGATTATTGTTTTGGCAATGGTTTTATTAACAACATCATTTCACGTCCCGGAAAATTCGATTGGAGAAAGTGAAGCCTAGTTCTATACAATGTGTCTTTTCTATTGTTGTGATGTTGTGATCCCTTCTTCCTTTCCTTTGCCTCTTTTTTATCTCTCCCCACTCTACATATGTTAAGGATTTAATGATTTACCCTATTTATTGGTGCAGTTATACCTTTTCTTCTTTCCTTGTTCTTTTTGCTACTGAGAAACATTGGTATGGTGGAAAATTTTTCTTACTAATTCCCATATTTTATTTTTGCACATTTATCTTTTTCTTTCTTTTAATATTTCTTCCAAAAACAGAATAGTTAACTTCTGGTTTCCTTCTTTATTCAGACTTAAGAGCAATTAGTGGTTAAGTAAGAAAGGAAACACTTTGCCTTCTTCTGAAAATTCACAGGGTAAGTTAAAACTTATGAATGTAAAGGCGTGCTGCTGTAAGTTAAATCAACATTGTTGTCTTTCTTGTTTTTGAATGGGATATAGCCTTGATCCTTTTGCTCTACATTTATTAGTTGGCCATTGCTTGCTTATACCAACAGGGTATAATTTAAGCAAATCAATTATTTCATATACAGAGATAATTTTAAGTTATTTTGATTAAGACCGACATTGGTTAAAGTTATATGCTTCCCACCTTGTATCATGTAGTTTGGGCAACCTTTTTACATTGAATGTTTGTAATGTGAGAGGGAACAGTCAACAATTTTTCAGTAATTTAGTAATTTGTAATTTGTAGGGAAGGTCTTTGGCGTGTGTGATATTTCCCCCAGCAGAAATCAGCCAAAGCATTACAATATATATACATTCTACATTCAACTGCAGGACGCTGTACTATCCTTTTCCCTGTACAACTGAAGCTTTTGGCTTTGTTCATTATCAGGAAAAGTCGAAAAGATGATTAAGAAACTGCTAGATATGCATTTACTCGTGCCTTTTACATTGATTTGTTGCTGTTCTTTGAATTGCTTATTACACCTTTCTTTAGTGCCATTTGTTTTAATGTTTACAATATTATCATGTTGGTTCTACAGTTATTGTGTTATTGATTACATGATCTATCAGTTTATAACAACTCTTCCAGTTTCAGACTACTTCTCTGACCTGTTTAACAGATTGGGAGCTATGTGAGAGGGTAAACTGGCTTGAATTTTATCATATAATTATTATTGTTTTGTATTTGCTCGAGTTAGGCTGAAGAGATATATATAACTGCCAAACACTGAAGCTGCGATGAACACGCTAAACAGAAATAAACAGGCTGAACGTTGGATTGGTTATCAAAGATATTCTGAATGGACTTGTGTCTCCCATTCTACTCTCATTACTGGCTTGACGGAACCATATTGTAATATGTTCTGTGAAACCAAGAACGTGAAATAGAACCCGAGAGAAGGGAATGAGAATCTGAATTGAATGTCACATTGTGAATGAGAAAAGTATACAAGAAAAGTTTATATATACAATCTGAAGTAAGAATCAGACTCCGATTAAGTTAACTAACTATCCTAACTAACTAATTAACTAATTGACAACTGCTTATAACTAACTCGGGTGACATGTTCCTTGATGCTGATCATGGCATTTCTCTTGCTGATATGAGAAAATTGGTGCATTCGGTTGGAGAGGAATGCTTATTTTTCATGTGTGTTTCAATGTGCCACAACTTGTTATTGGATAGGTCTGCGTATGTGGCCTCTCTCTGGTGTTATGCTCTTACTTTCTGACTTGTATAGAGATTGGACAGCTTTGCTGCATTTTAGACCTTGTGTTATCTTTTTTCTGATTAGAATTCCTTGTCCTCTTTCATTTTGTAGTTTCTTTCTTTCTTTTCCTTCTGATAATATTTCTTTTTCTAAAAACATGATTGTTGATGAATGAATTCACCAGATTGAAAGTAATGTTCATGGCCAAAGTGTCGCCGGTTAATGTCTTAGTTCTTGATTTTCGATATTCATTGATTACTTTTGGTGCTGCAAAACCTGATCGATGCTAACGTATTATGATTACGTACGAGAGCTCTTTGCAATGTGCTTCCCCTGGCCCTCCTCCTTCAGTTAACTTATTTGTGTATCTAGCATCATATTTCTTGTTTCTCTAAACTTACATCCTTTTACAGAATCTGGAATACTTACAGAATTTCATATTCGAATTCTGAAATTAGAGATAAGTAGCTAACACGAGTAGCAAGTGGAATGAATGAAAAATTGCTCCTCATTGAGAAAAAGCGTGTGCTAATGCGATTCTTGCATGTATAGAGTGCAGTCTAGCATTAAGAGTTTCAATGAACTGCTCGCATTTTTCACATTCACCATTTGTGTGTTTGTTGAACCATAAACCGTACTCAAATTTAAAACCTAAAGTGAAAAACTATTAACAGTTAGCATTTGAAGGTTGCTTCATCTCACAATTTGAAGAAAAAAAATCAAGGAATGAAGCAACAGGTAAAAATAAATAAATAAATAATTTGTAGCTTTAGATCAAGTGATTTTTTAATGATATCTTTTGATCATTTCATTATGTTTATTTACATCTTTTACCTGCATCATAACTTAGATAAATTAGGACCATGCCTCATGGTTCATCTCCAAATAACAGGATTTGACCCACAATTTTATACAACTAAGAGGAAACCGCCTGAACATATCTGATCATAGGCTGATGAGAGACGGACCCTTGGTTTCCCAAATGAAAGCTTGTGAACTAATGATTCTGAATTAAATTACTAAGCAGAGATGATAAAAGCTGTGATGATGAGTGATTGTAGATTAGCTCAAAATTTTCCCGGATGAGTTTATCTTCTCTCTCCCTCATCTTATTGTCTTATAGTTTTGTTCTTTCTTTTCTGTTTATATATATATATATTTTCTATGAAGTGAATAAGATCATGGCACTATATACAAATTGGATTTCAAATAGAAGTGTACTATTTGTGATACTTCAAGTCACAATTTCTATAGTTCCTTAATTCTGCACGAATTCTTGGCAACAATATTTGCAGCCTTTTTTGTTTACTTCACCATGCTAGCTTTGGTTTTGATCCTGTTATCTCTCTAAGAATGCCTCTGTGATGCTAAATCTTTAAATAACCATTTCAAATACAGAGATCATACGGAAGAAAAAAGGGTGGTAACAAGTAAATATATTTTGCAGCTTTCTGAAATCAGAGGTGAAATAGTTCTCGCCAAGCTCATTAGTCTCTTTTTATTTTCTTTCTGGTTTATTTGGGAATTCAGTTCCTCTGGCTTATTTTCATGTTCCACAATGAAAACTTGTCATATGTAGAATCATGAATATAGTTATGAAAGAATCGATTTGATAACATATATAGGTGATATTATATAATGTTACATGTGTCACTTTCTAATTGAGGAGATTACGAAATGAACATGAAAACCCCTGACAGAAAATTTCCATCTATTGATTAGACTGGTTACTTGAAACTAAAGAAAAAAATGAGTAAAAAGGTCTAAATGTTCTAATCGAGTATTTCATTCATGCGTTTATTATGTCAACTATGAGCGTATTTTACTAATTAAACAATTTTATTAACCAATAGTCAGCGAGCAAGATAAATCTAAGAATAAATGCAAAGTTGCTGCTTATTGACTGCTGTTACGTGAATTTAGAACATGCTCATTGGCTACTTACATCTGATTCTCGGCATCATTTAAGGTGTTATATGCTTATGAGATTTTTGTTAATGCCATAGGTTTTAATTATCAGATTCATAGAGGGGAAATGAGGGTATGTAATCTGAATTACTCAAAAATGAAAGTATAAAACGAAAATTGAAAAATATTTAATATTTTAATAACTCATGAAATATTTATATGCAGAAATGTTATTTCCATCCAACTTTTAGAGATCAATACAAAGACGCCATGAGTTGTAATATAACTAGTGATAGGTGTATATCATTTTGGACCCAATTTTCCGCTTTCTTTTATCTCTTTTTTTAGGTGTCTTAGTGTCCCTCTATGACTATCTTTATGTTCAAATAATAGTACTCTTTAATATGATATCCTTTAGTAATTGGCACAAATATATAAAATTATTCTAAACTTCAGGACACTTTCATTTTAATTCAATTTACGGGAACTAGAACTGAATCCATCTATAGTGCAGCCTTTGAATTTAGAGTAAGCTTTGATTGGCAGTCACAATAGAAGAAGTGAGGAAAAAGACCACGCTTTTTGGGACATAAAAGCATTTTCAACACATTTAAATTCCAATTGCATTTACAGCACCTTCTGCAACACAAAATGGGAGTGCAGAAGAGAGCCATATTGGACGCTGTACTGTAAGGCTGTCGTGTTTTTTCTGCACTGAATGAAAGCCTAAAACACTTTCCAACTTCCCCACCACAACCTCAATATATATGTACGTATAGCCTGCTATGCAGTGCTTAGATTTTCTTTCTTCTGCAACTGCACGCATAGTAAACAAGGTAGAGTAATCATGTTAGTCCTAATGATGCTGGCCTTTTTTAAGTTTTAAATGAAACACAAGTTAGCTTAGTGCACTGCAGATATTCAGATTAAAATAATGAGAAACTTTTGGCAAAAGGAGTGAGTGTATGGTACGTAATTCCACCACCTTTACATTAACAAGGCTGTCATGTCAAAATTAGAGCAACTTTTTCCTCCCATTCTAGCCTTTAAAATGTAAAGCTGCCCTCCCTGTCCAATACTATTAACTAATCTCTTCCTCTTTCTCTCACCCCTCTCCTCGTAGTTAGTCTTCAGTTTCGTTTTCCCTCTCTTCTGCACATTGCTTTCAGCCACATGGCCACGTAGAAGCCAAAGATGCTCATTTGAAGCTCAAAAGCATAAAATCAGCGGCACTTTTGAGTAGATAATGCCATATTTTGCTTTTAATATTGCTTTATGATATGGCACTTTACTTTATGCAAAAGCTGAGGGCATATTAATATTGGAGCTCTAATGAAATGTGTTTTGCAGGAAAATCAAGGAGGGTTTGATGGTGAAAGAAGAGAAATCTCATGATGTTAAGCTAAAATTTAGCGATCAACAGTTAGGATGGCTTTTCTTTAACAGTTTTCTTTTGATTTTTAATACAAAAGTTAACCGTTATTGGTAGGGGAGAGAGTTTGGGTGTGTTTTAAGTAAGTCTATATATTCCTCTCTTTAGTTCAAACACTCCTTTTCTAGCTAGCATATCCGAGTGCTTTGTGTTCAAACAATTTGGTGCCCTTTGTAAGTCTTTTTAGGCCAGCAAAAGATACAAGTGACTTTTTGACTGGAAGCCTGTGGTGCGTAGCTAGTTATGGTCAGTGGTCATGTTGATCACTCATGCAAGCCAGAAACCTCAGGGGAATTTATAAAAAATTGCAAGATTTGGATTGCTTATTGGCTATTAAGTGTTAACAGACTCATTTTGGGTCCAAATGCAATGCAAACCAAACTGACTTATCTTCTAGTCTCGTGCTAGTCACGTATAATGTAAACAACGATAGGCATAGAAGCAAGGAACAAAATACCAGAAAAGATTAAAAAGTATGTTGTCGCTATCATTTGAATATCACAATTCAAAATCAAATATAACACTTCACTCACAAACATGCAATATATATCTCACCTCATGCGTACCTTAATATTCACATACACTCCTATGTACGAGGTCTATAAAATATCTATACGCTACGGGCTCAAAAAAAACATTTCTCTTTTGTACATATTGTAGTTTTACACATAATTGATAATTTAATTTCATTGCAGCCAATCGAGTAAAAGATCCCCAAAACAAGACGCTGCATTCTGCTTTTGTCAAAATGCCATGTGAAGGAGAATGTTTCTTGCATAGAGCTTGAGTGTGCCAGCAACCAAGAGACACATGTTATTGTGAACGGTGTGTTATTAAATTGAGCTTAAAAACAAATTCCAAGTAGCCTTTTATCTATGCGTGATAACAAGAAGAATGGAGACTAATGAAATTACTTTGAATCGATTGAAATTATTTCAGGCCTATAAAAGTGCAAGACTAGTTTACTTAATCAACGTGGGACAATCATTTAAAAATTGGCCATCATGTTATTTTAGGCCTTTTATGTAATTATTTGTATTTGAGCTTTAATTAGATTTAGTAAATTATGATTTATTTTAGGTTGCCCGTTTCCCTTTTCATACCATACGGCTGGCTTCCCCTTTATATTAGAAACCTAAATTCCTATTTTATTAAAATCCTAGTTTCCTATTTTATTAGATCTCTTATGTTATAAATACACATATTGGCCAAGAGCCAAGTCAGATTTTAGATTTCAGATTTGAGAAATAAAATGTGAGAAAGTTTTCCTCTTTTTATTCTTTATTGAACACGTTTGAAGTATCAATGGATAATTCCATTGTTATATTCAAATATCTTTATTTTCTTATCCGAAGGTTTATCCCAGATTGATTAAGGGTCGCTAGAGTTTATCTCAAAATTCTTATTTAAATGTTGAGTAAGGATTGAGAAAGTTATTTATTATCCCAATATTTTTATTCACAAGTTGATTAAGGTTTGAGATTGTAATTCATTATCCCAAAATTTATATTCAAGGTTGAGAACACCTATCCTAATTTCAAATTTCATATGGATTTCACGATTTTACACGAGGTTCATATCACAGCCATTAACCACAATTTATAATATCTTTTGTCAACTGTAAATGTGATTTAAAAAATAAAAAAATCAAGAGAAATAATGGATACATGGAAAGAAACTAGAAAAAAGAAAAGTATGTAAGCATGTGAGCCCCACTTTTTGTGTAATAAATTATCATGTGTTAATCACTAAAATGTTCATATATAGATATCTTCTGGATTCCCCGTAAAGAAGACACTCCCATGGCTATTTGAGGGGATTTGTACTGTTTCTGCCGTGAGTGCTCATCAGCTGGTTATCTATGATATATATTACTCACTTTCTTCTATGATTGTTAGATCATTCTTCCCTTTTTTCTTTCTTGTAATGTTCCTTGGCATGTTTTGGTTAACAGCTTTCTTTCAAGATGTCACATAGGGACTGAAATTATAACTGACCGATGCAAACATTAATGATACGTCATGGGTGATGAGTCATTGTTTATAACAAGAAAATGGGACCTGGACGACTGGGGAATTAAAGACAGGAATCTATGTTCGAAAATATGCTCTGATTTCTTTATGTAATTTCTATGCTTCCTTTATCGTGAACACCTAGACTGATGGAAGAGGAGCACTGAGTGGGTGCTAAATGTGACTTCTCTGCTTTCTATGCAAAGGCAATGTTGAACACTAGAAAATTTAGGTCCCCCAACCTAAAACGGACACAACTATCTAAGATACTTACTATACAAACTAACACCACACTCACTGAAGTTGAGCCTCTTGAGGAAATTGTAATCGGCCGTTGCTTGAGTCGCCATTTTTCATCCCTGGATATTAGGACTGTAGGATCAGAATTATTGACATCTTAGTTAGGAACTTGTGAAAAATATTTAATCCAACGTGGTGACTTACTTTTAATCAGATTACGAAGACAGATTATTTGAGGTATGCGCTTCACCGAAAAAAAAAAACCGCAAATTAATGGCGGAGAATTTTCGGCGGATTCGACATTTCGAAAAGTTGGGATGAATTTTGCAACGGACAAATTTGCGGCAGATTAAATTAAAAAAAATAAGTTGCTCACATTATTCTGTTTTTAATGTATCTATTATATTTAGTTGAGGGTATGAATCGTTGGGGAAAAGAATAGAGTACTCAAATTAGTTTATGCTCTATTGATGATGCTTAATAAATGTTCCAATAATACCGAATCACTGATTAAGCGTATAGATTCTGATATGTTTGCAAATTTGGAGCAATTCAGAGCTTGTGGTCCTTCCAGTCCAAAATAATCTCGATAAGCCGAAGTTTGCCATAATCCATCTCAGAAATTAAACTCAAACACGTTAGGATTAACAATTATATTAATCCTGGAGAGAGGAGATGTGAACTCGACCGCACGCGCAGAAACTTCCTTCCGTGCTTTCAGGTTCTTGTGTTGGAAGAGTTCATCAATTGAATCTACAATCATAATGATGATACTGGCCTTAGTTTGATTGGGAAATATCCCCTCTATACGCCAAACCAACATTTTAGTCGAATGATTCCAGTTAAAATTGAATTGAATAAAGAACTGAGATGACTCTTTCAGTTAGATTTTACTAGTTCAACTATTTAAATCTATTAATTAAACTGGGTGATAGTGTAAACCAAAAAAAATAAAAAGGGTGATAGTAAGTTACATGTAATAATTTAAAATGTATAAAATTTATAAAATGTGTAAAATAAGACTCTTTTGACAAAATAATAATAATAATAATAATAATAATAATGGTTAACCTGTTTTACAAAACGACCGGCTCAACCAAGTTTAAATTTGTACAAAGTGATGTAACCATTAATTTAATATAAGAGTTGAGCACAATTACCCAACTTTCTGATTCATGGTTGGACGGGTGAAACTGTTAAAGCATGGTAAATCGAGTTTGACTTTAATTAAACTAACTGTGGTTATAATATGACTTTTTTTTCCCTTTTTTCTGGAAGAAAAATCTACAGTTAGGAATAAGTGCCCTATCATAGAGTCAGATAAGTTTATAGAATCAATTAATATTTATAGAGATATAATCTATCAACAATAAATTTTGGCAAATTTTGAACTCCGACTAACTTAATTGACGCATCCAACTCTTGGTCAATTGTGCTAACTGTTGTCTGATTGACTTTATCTTTTGCGTGCGCAAATCTATAAAATATACAATTCAGACCTCATTGTTGGGAAAGTTCATTTGGCACTCTTTTTTAATATAATTTTTTTTTATTAATTACACCTTTATTATTTATTTTACATTTTTTTATCCAGAATTATACCTTCATTATTTACCATTCATAATTGCATTATAATCTTTTTATTTTCTCAAGATGATAATGTCATTCACCTTAAATGTGCAGGTGTTCGTTCCATCATCTAAATTGACCAATCAAAATTAATTAATTTTTTTCTATTTTCTATTTTTCCTTCTTGATGTTGTGACTATTTGATTCATCCCAATCTCTGCTAGCATCTTTACATTCCCAGTATGTAAATCTTTTTAATTTCGCTTCACACACGTTGCTTTTCTTGCTTCATTCTCTTTCTTTATGTTTTCATTTTTCTTCTCTACTTGCTTATGTACATTCTTCTTTGATCTCCTTTGCTTCTCGAGCATTGTCTCGGAGCACAACTTCATTCTAGTAAGTTCCTTTCTTTTCCGGTCATATTCCCCATATTTTTATTCATGGCAATTTGGTTTATAATGGTCTTCTTTGTATTTAAGCTACCATTTCCACGGAAAGAGAGGTATAAGGTTTGTTTCTCTCTAAATTTTTCAAGTCAGAAATGCCTGCTAGGTGCTCTATTGTCTTGAGCATGGCTTCGAGGCATGTTTCTTCCATTCTATTCTTTCATCTAAGGCTTTTTTTTGAGTTGTTTTTGTTCAATTTTACTCCAAAATCTGATTTTGAAATTTCTCTGTCGCCCATCTCTTGGATCTTGTGGCTCAAGCATAATTTATGGTTCAGCTCTATACTAGAGGAGTTGCTAGAGATCACGACGAATGGAATCATAGTGGCAATCGGTTCAAGGTAGATACTTTCGATTTCTCTTTTTGAGTTGCTAGGTTACTACTGATTTATATTTATATAATAAAGATTTCTTAGTGTTCCTAATTATGTTTGCTCATAAACTTTATTTTGGTTCTCATTTTGGACAATACAGTAGTTTGGTGTAAATCTAGTTTATTTGTATACGTGGATCACATTTAGGTCCTTGTTATCAAAATATAACAACTCTTCAACTAGAAGGATTTGGATTTATGAACCCCTACAATAGAAAGGCTTGAATTTTGTGAACTCATTAAGCTTTCTCGTAATTTCCTGCAATGAATTGCAATTGCTTCAACCCCTTTTAATTTTATTAATTCAATTTCTTAAAGTTTCTTTTTTTGCAATTTTCTGTATGTGTATGTTGCAATTCCATTTTTGGGTAGGTACCCTTTTATATATTAAATTTGATTAATTTATTTTTTGTTTATGACATTGCGGTTTGCTTTTTGAGACCATCTAAAATCATGGTTTTCTGTTCTAGTGCTCTATTTTATTTAGTTAATTTGATGCATAGTGAACTATAGCTTTTTATCTCAATTGTTTGTCTATAGGTGAAAAAAGAAACACAATTGAGTGGAATTTATGATTTGATTGTTGTATTGACCTATAGTAGTAAAAGTGACAATTCAGGAACATTATGTTGGTTAGGTCAAGCAATAAAATGGTTTGGTTCTTGAAAACACATTGAATTTTGGTACGATTTGCCTATCTGTCTTGGTCATTTTGCAGCAATTTGATAGTTATTTTTATATATTATTGGTAGGGAAGTGGGTAGAGTATGACGATGACAATCCCAAACCAAAAGTAGAATAAAACATCACTAGACTATATCATTGTTGGATAATATGGAAATGTAATTATTACCTTTCTTTTTTATTGAGCCTAGCATGGGTTAACAACTTTTCATCATTTTTTGATTCATTATAATTTTTATTTCCATTGTTAGGGAATCTTTAAAAATTGTCTTCTATTTCCCCTGTATTTGTGATATGTCATGATATAGTAATAATAAGTTGTTATATCATCTTTGCCTTTTGGTGATTAGCAGAGAGCTTATATATTCATGTACAAGGATTGTTTTGTATTTGTGTAATTGCTATGGAAGATTCCATTGCTATCTTACTTATGACATTCAAGATTTGCATAAAATAATGTTCTATGGTTTGTAGTTTGTATTGTACCCTCAAGGTTTGCATGTGTGTTAATATTTGTTATTTGTTTAATTTAGCTATTGTATTTTTGTTGAGCCTGTGAGGGCATCACTGCTTGCAGATGGAAGATTAATGCAAAAGAGAAGAAACTATTGTGAATGTTTTTAGGCTTTGGGCCATGAGTGAAGAAGGTGTTATTTGCTCAAGATCAGGTATTTTTGTTGTTTCTGTTAGTTTTTTCAATTTAAATTGATTGAATCTTGAATATCTATTGAGGAAAAATGGGTGGTCGGGTGATGTAGTTAGATTCAAGTAATTGTGGTATTTGATTTAAGAAGTTTTATTGATGTTTTGTTGGAGAGTAAACTATAAGGAGATAGTTGGTGTTTCACTAAGAATTGTGTTGTTCATGCTATAAGTGATTATAAACTTCTGGTTTGGTATGGGCAACTAGCAAGCAGCTTTGGTTTGATATGAAATATTGAATGTGAACCATATGAATAAGAATGCAAATGTGTTAGTTTTACAGATGAAACTAAAATGGTTTTAATTTGAATCTCTCAATTTGTAAGGGGTTGATAAAGTAGATGTAGGATTTTATAGTAATATGATTGTATTAGTATCTGTTGAGGTCTATGAAGATTTTGTTATTCAAGGGTGTAATTATGGTGTATCAAAATCTCTGAAATTCAATTTAAAGAAGTCTCCAAATATCAGAGGTGATTACTGGAGAATAATGGGAAAGTGGTGCTTTCATTTTAGCCTCATTGGAGACAACTGCTCCGCTGCATTTTCTTTTATGCTATATATGAGATATTGAGAATGGTGGTGGACTCTTGAAACTTGAGTGGTTGATGATTTAAATGGAAGGTGTTGGATGGCAAAACTATTTGATGGGGGTGTTATGATTAATATGGAGTATTGGTGTTTGGAGTGCATTGAAGTTCGTTTCTCTATAGTTTGATATCTGTTTAGGGTTTTTTTGACTTACACGGACTACTTATAATGCCTATTCATTTTAACTTGCATAATATGACATGAAAGCAAACAATAATTTGGGGTTTGTGAGCTTAACTTTAACTTTATTTGTGTCTTTCAAAATTAATTGCTAAGCAAACATTTTTATAGTACATTAAGTAGAAAGTGGTCTCACCAATTTTCTATCATCTTATCATAGTGCATGTGATACCTTTAGCAAGTCCAAATTACTTTCTTTTTTATATGTGATAATGAGCTATCCAATTTTTCTTTTTAATAAGGAATAAAGCCTAACCAAAACATGAAAATGATTACAACGCATCGAATTATAATAGATAACTCATTCTAGATAATAATAACCAATGTTCATGAAATCATGTGAGCTTTTCATACCATGTAGAAATATATCAAATCTGTTATATTACATTGATTGATGATTTTGTAGAGGTTAACGTATGGATAAATTTGTATATCCTAATATACAAGTCAATTAAGTTATAAGCAATTGATAAAACTATCCTAGTTTAATAAGGTAACATTAATGAAAAACTCTTCTCCAAAATCTGCTAAAGGGTTTATTCAGCCACAAGGTATACATGCATTAAAATTGTTCAATCTATTTGTCTAAGATATTTAATTTAGTTAGGAATATTGGTATGACTCAGTTCTTCTTCTAATATATAAACTGTTATTATTTGGATAGTAGTGATTATGCATTGCAGCTTAGTTTGCTCATATTTGATTGTCATTAGAGTGAAGCAAGGAGGAAAAGGACATTGAACAACAACGACCAACCAGATCAAAAACTTTGAAACGAAATTGGTACGTATAATTACAATATAGTTGAATAGTTCTTTTTTTTTTTTTGTCTTTGGATTTGAGACTTAATGACATCAATATGTAGTTTTGTTTATCTATCACCAAAACATGCTCTAAATGCTTTTGTGGGAGTAATTTTGCTTTCTTTTAACGAAAAAAGGATGAAGATAGTAAGTTTTGAAGTTCAGGAAAATATTAGGAGTCATGAATTCTTAGTAAGAGGTTGTGTTCAATTTTAGAGGCTACATATTTACCTCTTTAAATGTTTTTGCAATTATTTACAATTCCTTTCCTTTCTCCAAGCTGCAGTGTCCTCCCTTAACTCCGGACCCTGGACCTCACCTCAACCCTCCACCATTCCACCTATACTACCACACTTCTAGCGCGCAATCTTAACCCTGGACGACCCCGAACCTAGTCCTTATGGCTCCCTATCTGCTTCCTTCGACATCCAACCCTCCGTTAACCCTGAACCTTGGACCCCGTCTTTGTGCCACATAGGTTTAATGAGAGCCACATCGGAAGTCCTAGCTGGCACTTCATCAACCAAATCATCATTTAATAGAGGCTAACTAACGATGGGGACAAGATAATCATTTAATAGTTGGCATTCCTTCAAAAATCGAAAACGATGCAAAGAAACTCAACATTTTACGATGTTGTGTAATCTAAACTCTGAACTCGAAAACGTCACTGAAATCGAAAATCGGAAACAACATGAAGTTCAACATTTCATGGTGACGTGTAATTTGAACTCTGAACTCGGAAAATGTACTAAAATAGAAAATTATGTGAAGAAACTCAACATTTTACACCATTTTCGAACTCCGATTTCAATGTCGTTTTCAATTTTAGTGCACATTTTTAAATTTTAGGGGGTATAGTATACATGGGTTATACTTCAGGGAGGTAAAGTGCATTTTTTTCTAAAATATATTTTGTTTCTTATGTTACAACCCTATGGGGCAATTATATTGTTTTTTATCTGATTGGAAATTGGAAATAATGGCAGTGGTTTTTTTTTTTTTGGTCTTTGTTGGTCTACTTTTTATGGTGGTATTTGTTATATTTATTTCATTTCTTCTATTAATTTAACTGTGGGAATGTTATGCGTCTTTATATCTTTTAGTTAGTTGAGAATAATTGTCTTCATTTCTTGGTTGTAAAGAATTCTTTTGTTATGTTTATTCTTTTATTACTTATTTATTTGTTGTTGTTTTTGTTATGCTAGATCCTCAATTTACTAATGAACAAATTCAAAACTTTGGTTTGTGTGAAATTGAAAAATTACTTTGCCAGCATGGAAAAAACTTAAAAGACTTCCCACCAATGCCTTTACCAGATGCTGACTTTGCTAGGGAACTATGTAATAGATTAATTGATGAGCAATTAAACTTTGATAGCGAAGCTCTTACCAGTGAATATGAGAGCTTACTCAGCACAATGACTAGTGAACAACTTAGCATTCTTAATACAATACTTGAAGCAATATCTGCTAATTCAGATGGTTTTTTCTTTGTAAATAGTTATGGAGGTAATGGGAAGACATATTTATGGAGAGCTATAACTTTTATTTTGCAATCTAAAGGTGAAATTATGTTAACCATTGCTTCTGGCCGGAAGAACTACTCATTCTTGGTTTTGCATATTATATTATATTTATTATATGCACTTAACTTAATTACATGAAACACAGATCAATGTAATCCCATGCATCACACGGGTACTATACTAGTTGTGAGATATAACTGATGCCTGATATTTTCTTTTGTTAGAGATAGTCATTATGTTAATTTCACTAATCCATTGTGAACTAATATAGTTTCTTGACCCGTTTAATCGGTCTAGTCCAATGATATTCAGTGTGGTTGGACAGCTCCAGGGTCCAACAAAGTCATTGAATCCTCTATAAAGCCTGACATGACAACTTGTATCTAAACAATCTTCTTTAATACCACATCATTAAGGACCCCTTGAACAATCATAAAAGAGTAATTGGCCGCTTAGTTTTTATGGTTGAAACTGCCGACTGAAAAATCCTATAAGAACCCCTCTCCAGAGCTAGGAAAAGCATATTCCTGTTGAGCCTGTAGCACCTAAACGCGTAACCTATCATCTGCTCAGCCAGTCTTTTTTATTAGTCATTAAGACTCAATAAACTTGCCAGGAGCATAGTAAAAACTCAATTTAACGAACAAAGATAATAATGATTGAGGAACTTGCAACTTTTTAAATTTGGTTGCAATGCAAAAATCTCGCTCGCCAGGGCATGAGAATTTCCGTATGTTTTTAAAGATAAATGTCTCTAGCTGTAAACATTTATTCTTTCGAACGATCGTGAATTATTAGGGTCGAAAAAAGTTGTAACTTTTTGAAATAAATGGAGGGAAGAGAGAGAATGTAGGAATGTGGTCTACTGGCCGAGAAGAGAATGTTGGTCTTAATCCCCATGCAGTAACAGCAGTATGATGTGTTCAAAAGCCTCTAAATTAGTTCTGTATGCGAATGTTTTTCCATAAAATTTAGAGAGGGAAGGGACGAAACACTTTATTCCCTTGTCTTTGCAGTCGGACGAAAATCGTACACAGTTCCCGATTCCTTCACCCGCATATAAAAAAAATTATTGGATCCTCAATAGAGAAAAAAATTCCTTTTCTATCTAGATCTTATTCCATTAAATGACTTTGAAAAATAAAAAAAAATAATAAAATTAATAAAAATAAATGATAAATATAACATGTGGAGGAAAAGTGAGATTTCCTCTATAGAGGTAGCAACAATTTCTCCGCATATAATATTACACTAGAGGATAGACCCCATTCTCTTTTCAGGTCCTCGGTTTTGGAGGATGGTCTCATGAAAATGATGTTTCCTCTCATATATTCTCTCTCTACTTAGGAACATCATAGAGGGAGCGTCATCCTTTTCTTATATTTTTGTTTTGTAAGGCTGTGCTGATCCACTCCCATTTCTAGCGCTAAATTTGATTGCAGTAGAATATATATAATATTATTGGAAAATTAAAGATAATAGTATGAGGAGTTTCCATGCACATGCTACTTGATCGCTGGTTTTAAATTATGATTTGTCTCCTTTAAAGTTAGGGATATACTTTAAAAAATAAAGTGTATAATTTTATCTATTTATAAAAAGTTATAGTCTTAAATTTCATAAGATATAAATATTTGCATGATTCATCGTGTATATATATATAAAAGATAATTTGTATCGTTAGTTTTTTATCAATGATTAAGACCAATTACTTTATCTTTTAAATACACTTCTCATTTTAAAAGAGTCAAATCCATTAAATTAAATATTAGTACCTTTCGTGACTTAATTTTTCTCTTCGTAAAAAGTTAAATAATATTATGAATAAAGGAGGAAGTGCCCCACTTACAAGTTAATAACGTGACTTGTTACAAAATTAGGTGTATTATGACATGTCTTATGAAAAAGAGAGAATGAGAAAGAGAAAGAGAAAGCCAAGTCGCCTTTGAGACTAGTGCATATTAGTCCTCCTAGTCAGCACATGCAATCCACTCTCTACAACAAAATCGACTTTGGACCCCAAATTTTGCCTCACCCTCAAGAAAAGCACAATCCACCTCCCATAAATTTCACACGCCCTCTCACTTTGTCTTTTAGACGAAACTACCTCCACATTCATTCATATTCTATAGACCATAAGGCACAGAACAAACAAAGTTTCATGGAAGGAACCACCCATCTGTTTGTAGTAGAAACCTAGCTGCTAACATACCAACGAACAATCCTCCCTCCACTTAGGCTCTTCACCTAAAGTTCCCCCACCTACTCCTCTATATACCATCGTTTTCAATATCCAAAATAACACCACCGCACAGCAAACTCCTCACTATTCTTTCTTCCATGTCAAAATGGAAACCAAGCTCCCTTGATCTCACCTTTAACTTGTAGCTCCTTTCACTGTTGTTTTAGCAAACAAAATAATTGAAGGACACACAAACTAAAGATGAGGACAGGAAGCTGCACTGTGCAACAAGGCCTAACAGCTGAGGCCGCAAGCATAGTGAAGCAAGCAGTGACCCTCGCAAAGCGTCGTGGCCATGCCCAAGTGACACCACTTCACGTGGCAAACACCATGCTCTCGGTCACAAACGGGTTGTTGAGAAGGGCTTGTCTCCAATCCCACTCTCACCCTCTCCAGTGCAAGGCCTTGGAGCTTTGCTTCAACGTTGCGCTCAACCGCTTGCCAGCATCATCATCCTCTAGCGCCATGTTAGGCACTCATCATAGCCATCACTCTCAGTGTCCTTCAATCTCCAACGCCTTGGTTGCTGCGTTCAAGCGCGCCCAGGCTCACCAGCGCCGTGGATCCATCGAGAATCAGCAGCAGCCACTGTTGGCAGTGAAGATTGAGCTGGAGCAGCTCGTGATTTCTATCTTGGATGATCCTAGTGTTAGTAGAGTCATGAGAGAAGCTGGGTTCTCCAGCACCCAAGTCAAAAGCAATGTTGAACAAGCTGTTTCTTTGGAAATATGTTCTCAGAACAGCCCTTCCTCTGTGAGTAATAACAAGTCAAAGGAAAACAACAATCTAGCTCTCTCTAATGAGTCTCAACCTGCAGGTCATCAAGCCAGCGAGAGCGTGCCCAAAACAGCGGTGTCTGAACCGATTAGGGAAGAGGATGTTGCTAGTGTGATAGATAATTTGGGGAAGCAAAGAAGGAGAAGCACCGTGATTGTGGGGGAGAGTCTTCCAAGTCTTGAGGGTGTAGTTAAAGGGGTGATGGATAAGGTTGATAAAGGTGATGTGGGTGAGTCCCTGAGAGGTGTCAAGTTTGTGACCCTTTCTCTTTCTGCTTTTAGCCATGTCTCTAGAGTAGAGGTTGAGCACAAGATTGAAGAGCTTAGGATCCTTGCACAAGCGAGCAGTAATAGTAGAGGTTATATTTTGTATCTAGGAGATCTTAATTGGGTATTTGAGTATAGGGGCCGTTCCAGCCAGCATGGGAGAGCGTGTTACTGTCCTGTGGATCACATGGTAATGGAGATTGGCAAGCTTGTGAGTGGGGTTGGAGAGTGTGAAAGGTTTTGGCTTATGGGTATTGCCACTTTCCGGGATTACATGAGATGTAAAAATGGCCATCCATCACTGGAAGCAGTTTGGGGTCTTCATCCAATTACTATCCCTGCGGGCACCTTGCGCTTGAGTCTCGTCACTGACAGGTAAAGCAGTTTGGTAAAGTTGTTGTATATGGCTTTAATTCACACTTTCACATTCTATTTCCAAATCCAGAGCTACTCCTTCAGATAAGCGCAATTGGTTGAAAATGATCATGACGAAAGAAAATGAAAAAGAAAAAGAAAATCGAAATTTTCTTTTACTTTGAAAGGCTAAAACTTGAAAAAGAAAAGTGTGCTGTATGGACGAGATCAATTATGAATGCTGAACAAAGTAGGGGAAAACTTTTCTTTTCTTTCCTTTTTGTTTCTCAACTAGTTTTAATATCTGTGAAGAGAAAAAAAAAAAAAAAAAGCAAAAAATCAAATGACTTTAGAAGGAGGAATATGAGACTATATAAAATAAGCCACCAATAGATAATTATCATCATCATCTGAAATTTCAATCCTTTTCTTCTCAGTGGTTCGCAAAACCAATCCACAAATGGAACTAGCTGGCTATTGCTCGAAGGAAGCGAAGGTGATCAGAAGCAACCAGCTTGCTTGGTGGAGCCCTTGGCCAAGTTTGAGAGGCAGGGTAATACTTGCAACCGCGACTCCTCCAGTTCAAGCCTTCCTACATGGCTCCAACAGTACAAAAATGAGAGTAAAGGAGCTCCCTCAAATGACCAGGTCTTAAGTATTACATCACACCCAAACTTGATAAGTTGAAGTGAATATAACATATAGCATTTTCATAAATATTTATAATTAATTTACTCTTGTATTACAGTAATCTAGTACAATAATATAGGATGAATATTAACTTTCCCTATATATATTCTAACAGAACTGCGTCCAAGTGGGAGACCTTTGCAAAAAGTGGAACTCTACGTGTAGTTCAATCCAACAACAACCCTATCCTTCTGAGAAAACCCTCACGTTTTCCTCCATATCTCCTTCTTCATCTACCTCTGGCTTCTCGTATGAGCACCAACGACACCCTTATTTGCACCAGACCTACCGTGAAAGGTCACCGAGGGACCACTACCATATCCTGATCTCTGAAAGTGGTAGAAAGCCTAATGAACCCACTTTGAGAATGTACATCCCTGAAAGTAAGGACATTAATCAACCATTCTTCTCACCATCGAATCCTAGTTCCAACCCTAATTCCACTTCTTCTAGCGACGCCATAGAAACCGAGTACGTGTGCAAATTCAAAGAGCTCAATTCAGAGAACCTTAAAACACTGTGCAATGCTTTGGAAGAGAAAGTCCCGTGGCAGAAAGATATAATACCGAAAATTGTGAGCACTGTTTTACAATGCCGATCTGGCATGGTAAGAAGAAAAGGGAAGGTGAGAAGCAGCGATGTGAAACAAGAAACATGGTTGTTTTTCCAAGGTGTAGATATCGAAGCTAAGGAGAAAATAGCCAGAGAATTGGCTAGGCTAGTTTTTGGGTGCGAGAGCAACCTCGTTTCAATAGCACTGAGCAGTTTTTCATGCGCAAGAGCAGATTCAACCGAGGAGTGCAGAAACAAAAGGTCAAGAGACGAACCAAGTTGCAGTTACATTAACAGATTCGCAGATGCAGTTTCAAATAAT
Source organism: Pterocarpus santalinus (assembly GCA_031439595.1). Lineage (NCBI taxonomy): Eukaryota > Viridiplantae > Streptophyta > Magnoliopsida > Fabales > Fabaceae > Pterocarpus > Pterocarpus santalinus. Next base: position 72,026,208 of record CM062532.1, read on the forward strand.
CCTCATAGGGTATTTCTCGTTGAAGACATAGAACAAGCAGATTTTTTTTCTCAACTTGGTTTTAAAAGGGCTATTGAAAGAGGAAGAGTGGCAGATTCGAATGGCAAAGAAGTTGGTCTATGCGATGCCATCATCGTTCTGAGCTGCGAAAGTTTCAGTTCGAGGTCTAGAGCTTGCTCTCCTTCGTCCAAGCAAAAATCGTGTGAAGGTTCTCAAGAGGAGAAGGATGATGTTGGTAATTTGGAGGAGACAAGCCCTTGTGTGTCTTTGGATCTGAATATTTGCATTGATGATGAGGATCACTCGGTGGATGACATTGGGCTCCTTGAATCCGTAGACAGAAGGATTGTCTTCAAAATTCAGGAAATGTTAGGAAAAAACTGACTTTTGGAGAATATCTAATACTTTGTTAAAAAATTTCACGCTTCTTTTACTCTCTTTATTCATCATTAAGTTTTGGATTCAGACATCATTGTGCCATTTGGTTTAATTATCTAAAAATAAATGTATATTAGTACTACCTAGTATATCAGCTTTGCGTCATAGGAGTTGGGAACTTTCCCTCATTTTTCCCCTACTGATTGTTAGATTTGATTCCTAAACTTTTGGGAGTAAAAATGCATTTAGACCGCTTCTATTTATTGCGAAGCGGTTTATTACGAAAAGTTACGAATGGACTAAGTAGAGGAATGACTAACTATGCATGGAGGAGGTTGGTGAAACACAAAAACCAATGAAATTTTGACACAGCTTTTAAAATTTTTGTACTAGTGGTTTTCGAACTCTAGCAATTTTCATGCATTTAAATATTTTTAAATATAAACGTAAACCAGAGATAGCTGATACTTTTTTGTTTAATTTATATAAACTATTAGTATCTAAAAGTTTGCTAGACTCTAATTAATGTAATTTACATTATGAATGATACTATGAACCTTATGTGGGGAGCAAATCTTTCATGTACAAATTTATCAAGAGCTAGTCATGTGCATATCTTCACCTCTTATTAGGGTTCCTTTTTAATTTATCACCTCCTCATCGATAATGGGGAATGTTAAATTTGTATGAGATGCTTCCCTTCATGTGAGTGGAATTATTTTCAGTATATGAATCTAAAACCAACTAAAGTGTTTTTGTAATAAAAATTAAGGTCTATTTGTTTGAACTTTCAAAATAAATTATTTTTTATTAATTTAATTTTTAATGTATTATCAATGTAAAATTTTTATATAAATAATCAATTATATATTATTATATGAATTTAATTTAAATGCACTGACAGTGTAAAACAGTGTAAAACAATTTTTCACTGTCAACTAATAGAAATAATAAAAAGTGTCAACTCATATAAATAACTATCCATTATAATGAGGGACCTACCATGATTTCTCACTTTCCCCTATTTCTATTGGTTGACAGTGTAAAACAGTTTTATACTGTCAGTGCATACCAATTAAACTCTTATTATATCGGTATACTCTTATAATTAGTATCTCAAAAAGCATATATATAACAGTATATAATTAAACAACAATATTATTTAGCACAAATATCAATTTGTACAAGTACTACGAAGGCTTGATGCATGACCAATCATGGAGTGGCAAGATTGTTGGAGGAGGAGAGAGAAAATCACTTGAGAAGCAAAACGAAAAACTTACCACTTTTATTTTAGATTTTCACACGTCATATTATGAAAATATTTTCGTACCATTTAGCATTTTTTATGATTAATTTTATGATTGAATAGTAATGTAAAATTTTTTATACAAATCACGTATAAAAAATAATTTTTTTAATTATACAACATGTACAAGAAATTTAACTTATTAGATAAATTGTTTAGAAAAAGGCTAGCAATTAATAAAATTTATTTTAGTACTTTTTTAAATAATTAACAGGTAAAAGTTATTTTTGAAAAAAAAAATTACATCTTAAAGGTGTTTCTTTTAAGTTTAAACAAATGCACCCTAAGTCAACATCAATAAGGAATGGAATTTGTTCCACACTAAAAATATGAATCCCTTTAGAAAGAAAATCTTTTGTTTTTACAAAAAAAAAAAAAAAAATAAGCAGTGGAATTTTCAAAAAAAAAAAAAGAAAAGAAAAAGGAAACAATTCTTGGTTAGTCCAAGCATATCAACACTTGTTTCCCTTCATATTGATTTTCGTTCTATAATATTTGTTTTAAGTCCTATAATGTCTACTATTTGAGCTTCGATCTTTGAGGGACTGAAATGAAAATAAATTAAATTATAGGCTCACCTTTTATTAAAAATAGGAACCAATCCTCTATAAAAAATAGCAATTATAAGGACTAAAATCTAAAATAGTAAAAATTATAAGGACTAATCATTAATTACAATGACCAAAAACTAACTTTTTGATATTATAAGGAGGAGCAACTTATATTATTGTAAGTTAAACTCATATCTTACACTTTTAAATAACTTTTTATTGAAAATTTTTTTCACATAACTAACCATTTGTTTGAAAGTTTATATATTATAGATCATATATATAAAACTTCACATTAATATAAAATTATTTAATATACTTTTTATATATATTTAAATTAATATAATAAATTATTATTAAATATATATATATATATAAAAGAGTTATTTGATCATATTCTTATTGATATCTTTTTTTTTTTAAATATGACACAAATTATTTACATAATATATAATTATAATTCAATAATTAAATTAATAAAAATTATATTCTATAAAAAATTATTAAAAGTGCAAGTATATTAAATTTTATACCGATATCAATGAATCCATCATATATATATATATATATATATATATATATATATTCAAAATCAATGAAAGCCATAAGGATCAAAAATTTGGTTAAACTTTTAAAAAATTAACGATAAAGGATTGAACAAAAAAAAAAATAAAGAACCACATTACTTATTTTACTTTTAAAAAAGGTATATTATGCTGTGATTCATTCCACAAATCGAGATATGCAAAAAGATCTATGTGGTAGGTGATTATCACTTCATGATTGTTATTGATTTAATTATAAAAACTTATGCCATTAATTCTCAACATGTATAGGTCGATCACTCCATCCCATCATGATAATTTGCTTATCCAAAATAATAACTCTTTTGCCTTTCAATGGCTTGTTCTACGCATTTATGTGCGTGTGTGTGACTTGGGGCCTACAAGTTGCTGTTTCTTGGCATGGGTCAAATAAGTTATAGTAAGAATGGAAAAATAAATAAATAAACGCAAGTAGCAAGCACGATGCTTCGGTTAAGTACGGGTAGGGGTCTTTTCTTGCCTCAAAAAGTTCACGGAGTAGGAGTTCATGAAAAGACAGTTTCCTCTTTAATTAGAAAGCAGTATTACATGATATGAATAGATGATATGTTTAAATAAACATAAATAAACAAATGAATTTCGTTGATATTTGTCATATGTTCTAATTTTGAAATGTAACATCTCTTCTTCCTAAACTTTTTCACGAAATTAAAACAGATAATGTAGATGATCTTTATGGCACTTTAAATTTTTTTTTATGGGTGTTTACATACATGTTTCAACCATGTAGCATATACGAGTACGACTCTTTCTAACAGAGTAATCGGACCGGATAATTCGCCTCACTGTAAAAGATTCGTGTTCTATATTTATAATTGCCTGAAACACGGAATATAACTTAAGATTTTGGTCTTCCAATCAGTAAGGTAAAGATGTCAAAGGCGAACTGGTAGTCTATTACTATCGCCGAATCCGACACGGCAGGGATAAGACTGGAATCAGAACGTAGTCCCTCAATTTCGTAGGTCCGCCTTCCTTATGCAGGATAAGTATTATGTCAATAACTTACCAGCAGCTCTCTATCTGAGTTATAGGTTACTGAGACTTGAACTATGGTACGAGTTTGATGATAACGTGTATCTGTTTTATTTTATTCCAAATCAGTCATTTACTTAGATGAAGGTGACCCATATAAGATATATTCATCAAATATTTCGTTTCTCAGAACAAGCAAACTTTTATCCTGTTCTCTTTGTTAAGAAAAATATCAATTTTCACTGGAAAAACATCAATTTTCAGCAAATGAATCCGTCAAACATTGGTAAAAATTCGTCGAGGATGTATGATTTTCGGTGGATTTAGAGGCGCAAATCTCAATTATATCTTAACAAAATCTCAAGTTTTATTGATGCTAATCCCAATTAATTGATATTGCTGTGGTCACAATTTAATCTATTAATTTAAGTAAATAAAAGGTAATTGTTTAGAAAGATGAGAATTTTGATTGTATCTGTATGAGTGGTGTGCCAATTAACATGTGGCATGTGATCTTAATCAAGCAACAACAAATAGTAATGATATTACAAGTTTCTTATCTTTTCTTCTCCTATTAATAATATGCCGAATTATAAATAAGAGTAAACTGATAACTTATGAAAATACATTATTTTTACTCCATATTTATGTATTAATTATTTTAAATTTATTCTCAACATGATAATTTTTCTAATTATTTTTAATAAATTTAATTTACGAGTGCTATCAATGAAAATATAAGTATTTTATACTTAATAGATAAAGATTCTTATTAGATTTATTTAGATATAAGATAAAGATAGTATTAGTTGATGAAAAGATAAAGGAAAAAGATTCTAATTGAGATTTGCATATTTGAAAAAGATTTAGAAGAGGAGTAGAAAAAAATGTGGTCTAAAGATTTGATTTGAAGAAAAAATCAAGAGATTCTAATGATTTGATTCTTTTTTCTTTCTTTTATAAATAATTTTAAGTTTTGAAAAAAGAAAGAGCTGGGGAGAGAGAGAAGAGGAAGGGTGTTTTTTTATAGTTTAGGTTCTTTTCTTTTTTTATTTCTTTAGTTTTCTTTAAGTATTAGGGTGATGTAGCTTGGTAGAATAAATTATATATTCCTAATTTTTAATTTAATTTTTTTAATTAATTGAGCAATTTTTAGCGTTCTTAATACTTTCTTGGAATTGGTCACTCACTTGAATATTTTATGGTTTTATATTGCTAAATGATAATTCACTATATAAAATAAGTCAATCTAAAAATTGTCATGAATTAAAGTAGCTAGAAATAGAAGTACTCATTTATGTGATTATAAAAATTCTTGTTCTTCATCCTTAGGATAAATTTAGAATAATATTAAAATATTAATTTATTTAATTTATCTTATAAGTTTTGAGAAATTCGACTAGCAATTTAATTGAATTAGAAATTACGTTTTAATTAGGTAGTGTATAGTTTGAAAAACCAAGTGAAGTCATACCCTAACACCTGTTTTATTTTATTATTTATTTTCATTCTCAATTTTCATATTTTTGATCATCTAAATAGTAATTATTCTAAACGAATTGATACTTGATTAACTATTCTTGTGGGAACGATACTTACTCATTCTTTATTACTTTTGACTTGATATACTTGTCAAAACTAATTTTCTAAATCGGCTAACAAGTTTTTGGTTTTGTTGCCGAGGATTGTTTAAATCAAATATTATTAGTAGTTTAGTTGTTGCTACTTTCGGTATTTTTTTTTGTTTTTTCTTTTTTTTTGGTATTATTTTTTATTTTCATTTTTATTAAAAAATAATAATAAAAAGGTATTTTGTTTTAATTTATTTTATTTTTTAAAAATAAATTAAAAAAACTATTTTATTTTTCTTTTATTTCATTTTATTTTTGTAAAAAAATTACTTTTTATTATTCTCTTCAAATTCTCACCTCCCTTTGAAGTTTTGTTTGCTGCTAGATCTTGTTTTGCAAAGTACATGAGATGAAAGCTTTATTTGGTGCCTACAAAGGGTTGACTAGACAGTTTTTTGATTCCATAACACAGATCAGGCCAATGCAGGTTAAAGTTACATATCGTTCTCCATTGAAATATGGCTTTTGTGGAGGAAACCATTTACTTGGGCATTATGAGGCTAAATTTTATGCACAATATTCACATTTAAAGCCACCTGCATATTCCCCTCCTTTGGTGTATGAATTTTGTGGAGAAAATCATGTGAATGGAAGGTGTAGGACTAAAGCTCTTCATCCAAGCCTAGTGACCTATTTGGGTGACTCTCATTGGTTTCAAAACAATCATAACTTTTACTGGGGCAATCAAGGGTATATGAGATCACCGCCACCTGCTCATCCGTATCAACCTCCATGTCCTCTTCAAGAAAAGAAGGTTGACTGGCAGATAGCCATTGAAAAGCTTACCCAACTGAATGCTACATTGATGGAAGAGACCAAAGCAAACTTCAGGAATCAGGAGGTGCGCCTCTAGAATTTAGAGGTACAAATTGCCCAAATCTCCAAGCAACTTTCAAAGATACAACATGAAACTCTATTTAGTGATACTACTTCAATCTCAAATGAGTTGTGTGGTGCTTTTACTATCATGAATAAGGGAGCAATAGAACAAGATGAGATTAAAATGAGTGAAGAGGAGGAAATTGAAGATGGGAGCACGAAAGAAAAGAAGCAAGAAATAGAGCTAAAAGAAAATCATGAAGATGAGAAAGAGATAAAGGAAAAGGAATGGGATGAGCCATAGGAGATCAACTTATACATAAAGTCCCATGTCTTGAGAAAGAGAAAGAGATGGATCATCAGACTTCTTGGTTCTTAGAAAGTTCAATGGCTGAAGCGCAGAAGCACATGCCTTATTGTGTGACATTTAAGAAGAGGCTATTATCTAAAAAGAGGAGGCTGTCGCACAAATCCAAAGAAGTGATGAGAAAATTTGTAATTCTAATATGGGATCTAGGCATAGGAGGAAAAGTCTATCTAAAACTATAAATAAGCGCTTCTTGAGAGGCAACCCAAGCTTATATCATTTCCTTTTAATTAGTTATTTCATTTTTTTCACTTATTTCAAATTTTTTTAAGCATATTTTGTTTGTGTGCTTAGTTTTGATTTCAGATAGTCAAGATATTGAAGCTTGGGAAAAAATTGATGTTGAAGACGTCTGTGCTATAGCACCAAAAAAAAATTATTGTGACTACTGGAATCAACTGAGTGCTAAACAATATTAGGGAAGTACTCTGTTATCCTTTTATTTTTAGTTTATTTTCCCTTCTATTTATATTCTTTTATCTTTCTCATTTAGTTTAGTTTTTTATTTTTATTTTTATTTCTAATTTATTTTATTTTGGTTTTAGTTTAGTTTTTGAGTCATGTCATCTTAGCCATTTGTGGTCTCATTTTCTTTTCTTTACTAGGTCAGTTGTTTAAATATAGCAGTTGATTGTTTATGGTAGTGGATGTCAAAGTTTTCCCAAACTTGTTTTAATTCACCAATGTTTCAACTTTTTCATTGGCTAGTTTGTTAGAATCTCTTTAAGCTATGTATAAGCTCTTGACTTATTCCATTATTCTTAATGACTTTCTATTTGGAATGAATTTATTTGTTGTGTATTTCTAATATTGCCTATGTGATGGTTGAAATTTTTTTTACAGACCCTATTAAAAAAAAGAAGAAAAATCAAAGAAAATACAAATTGGGGAGGTGCCAAAGGCTATAAAAAATCATAAGGCTCTGAGTACCAATGTACAGGTTATGCATGTTGCATATTATTAATCCTTAATAAGTACTTGTGGTGCTTCTATGCCATTGGATGACTCGAGTAAGTAGATCCAAGGAGTGTTTTATCACCTAATGCCTTGTGCCAACTGGAACAGGAGTTATTAATCGAACACTCTTCTAAAGAGTTATCGTGGACGTTAGTCAAGCCCTAAAAAAATATAAATTCAAATTAAATATGCTGAATGTGTGGTTTGTATTTTATTTTTGCCCCATTAGTCAATTCAAAAAAAGTGTGTGCCTAATTTATTTTCCTTTTAGAGAGTCCATAAAACAACTTGATTTGAGCCATCTTACTTGCTTAATTTGATTAGAGCTTTCTAGTAATTCATCAAGGTTAGAAATTTGGTGCAATTTTGCAAATTTGTGTTAAAGCTGATATTTATGACAGCTGCATATAAATTAAAGATTCTATGCCTGGTCAGTTGAAGGTTGTGAGACTTGTTCTCTTATTTTTTTCGTCTTGTTTTGCTTGATGACAAGCAAAAGTTCAAGTGTAGGGGTGTAATAACTTGTAAAAATATATTATTTTTATTCCATATTTGTACATTAATTATTTCAAATTTGTTCCCAACATAATAATTTCCCTAATTATTTTCAATAAAATTAAGTTATGTGTTATTAGTGAGAATATAATTATTTTTTACTTAATAAATAAAGATTCTCATCAGATTTATTTGGATACAGGATAAAAATAGCATCAGTTGATAAGAAGATAAAGGGAAAATATTCTAATTGAAGATTGGAAAAAGATTTGATCTAAATATTTGATTTAAAGAGAAAATCAAGGGATTCTAAAAATTTGATTCTTTTTTCCTTCTTTTATAAATAATTGCAATTTTTGAAGAAAGAAATGGCTGAGGGAGAGAGAGAGAGAGAGAGAGAGAGAGACAAGCAAGGATGACTTTTATGCAGGTTATATTCTTTTCTTTTTCTATGTTTCTTTAGGTATTAGGGTGATATAACTTGATAGAACAAATTATGTATTCTTAATTTTTAATTTAATTTTCTCTTTCAATTAATTAAGGAATTTTTAGTATTCTTAATACTTTCATGGAATTGACCTCAGCTTTGAATGTTCTATGATTTTATATTGCTAAATGACAATTTACTGTATAAAATAAGCAAATCTAAAATTGTCATGAATTAGAGTAGCTAAAACTAGAAGTACTCATTTGTGCAGTCATAGGTATTCTTATTCTTCATCTCTAGGATAAGTTTAGAATAACATTAAGACATTAATTTATTCAATTTGTCTTAAAAGGATTGTAATATCAAGCTACTGAATTGTGATTATAAGTTTTGAAAAATTTGACTAACAATTTAATTGAATTAGGAATTAGATTTTAATTAGGTAACGTATAGTTTGAAAAACCAAGTGAAATCATACCCGAACACTTGTCTTTTTTAGTTGTTTTATATCCTTTGCATATTTTATTTTATTGTGTTTTGTTTTATTTTATTATTTGTTTTTATTCTCAATTTTCATATTTTCGATTGCCTAAATAGTAGCTGTTATAAATGAACTGATACTTGATTAACAATTCTTGTACGAACGATACTTACTCATTCTTTATTACTTTTGACCAAATATGCTAACTAGAGCTAGTTTTTCAAATTGGCTAACATTAACACAATGACACATTTACACAAACTCATAATCGATCATTACACTATTCATAGCTTATCATGCACTATAAATCAGTAGAAAGACTAAGCCGCCTAAACTAAGCTCAAGTAATTAAGATAGATAGCGATTTAGTAAAAAGCCTTCAAGTTCAAATCATACTAATAATTATCAATGTGTAATAAAAATGTATAATGTACGCTGCATTATTGTGACTTAACTGGTAAATATCTTGTTATATATACTTTATGTAAATAACCTTCTCTTCTTTTTCGTAGATTGCACGTTTGTTGAAAGGTAGATTTTTACACATAATAGAAATACAAATTAAGGAGGCTGAAATATAATTAATAAGTAATGCATATGTCATGTCACATCAATCGATTGTCAAACCTAATTTAATCACTTAACCACTTAGTTAATCACTATTTGGAATAGTTGATTAAATAAGCACCGAATTTAAAAGATAATGTTATGAATTCATGATTTTTTCTAGCGTTTAACTGTAAGCAGCTATATAATTAAATCACTTTGATAATTAATTGATTTCAATTACGTTAAACATGTAAGGGAGTTTTTAATATATAACTGTCAATTCCCATTTGAATTTTACCATACATATATATACATAGAGAGAGAGAGAGAGAGAGTGCACAAGAGAAAAAATTAAAAGGAAAATAAAATTGTATTATACTAGTACTTTGCTATTAAAATTTAGACTGTAAGGTCATTACCAAAGAATTATAGTGTGTTTGGGTGAGGGATTGAAACACCCAAATGTAGGTTTGCTTTTAGAATTGATTTTGTCTAGTTTTTATTTTGTTTGATCTTCATCAAGTTCACTTTTATCTTCAAACTGAGATTTAGTCTGACGCAAAAAAGATCTTGCTTCTCTATGTGCAAAATCCCGTCCACTGCTGATGGGGACCACATTGCAATCTCAAATTCTCTATGCCAACTTTACCTTTTTTTCTTACATCTATTTCAGCACTTTTTTTTTTTCCTTATTGGTATTTCAGCACTTAATTGTTTTCGTTTCCCATCTGCTGTGCATATAAACACTGATGAAGCTATCAGATTTTATATTAACAAAAGTTATTTAATTATTTATTAATCATTTCTATTTTATGAAATATTATATTTCAATGGATTTAAATTATAAACTTGAAAATTTAAAATAACTTTAAAAAATAAAAATATCATGCATACTTTATTTTTTGTAATAACACTATAGAGAATAAAAATGATTTATATGTTATAAAAGTAAAATAAATATTAAACCCATACATTTTAAGTAATTACACTAAAATTGCTTTTTTAAATTATCCAAATGATATTAATTTTTTTAAAATCAATTTTCGAGAGAAGATTTTCAAATATAAATCACATTTACATATAAATTCACTTTTAAACAAAATCAAATTTATAAAATTAAGTTTGTAAACTCTAATTCAAGTACACACTTAATTGTAGTGAAGTGTTTAAGTAGTTCATAAGATGTAAATTTAAGATTCAGCATTGTCTATTATTAAAAAAAAAAAAAGAACTGCACAAAATATTATAAGTAAATTATGATCCATAACGCAAGGGTTGTGCAAAGCAGATGCAACTTTTATGCTTCTGAAGGAAAAGGTACAATCTTCCCCAAGATATATTAAAAGAGCACTGCTTTTCATGCTTGTGTGATGGCATTTTACAAAAGAATAACTTTCTTTTGATTTTTGTAACCCAACATTCTCATCTTTGGAAAGCAAAAAAAAAGGTTGCGGTATAAGGGTTCAAAACATTAACAATGTCAAAGGATTAAAGAAAATTATTAAGAAAAAGATAGATGAGCATCCACTTCTTTAAAACCTTAAAGATGTTACTACTTTAGAATCACTAAAAGATCATTATATCCTCACAACTTTAATTAAAACGCTTAAGCATAAGTAGAGAATTTGTCGCTTATATGGCTTTTGAAAAGATAGGGTCTCCAAGAATTAATGTAATCCGTGGTGGACAAATGTGGGGTTTCGATGGATGCTTTCTCTAGCCAAAAAACATGTTAAACCATATTTTATGCTCTTCCAACTTTTACTTGTTTATTTTATCACTTTTTTGCAATCTGTGAAAGGCGGAAACCTCCATCTTAGACTGTCTTTCGCTTTAAGTTGTCTATGATTTATTTTTCAATTTTTTTCATCTGTTGTCCAACTTTCTTCCCAACACTTGTTTGACTAACTAGTTCACTACAACAAGGGTAATGTCGTATCTGATTCCTTCTCCATGTAGATATAGTTGAAAAAGGGAGCACACTATGTATATGTGGATGCTGAATCATATCAACTATTCTAGAGGTGACCTTCGCTGTATTCTAGTCACGTATAGATTGTGTGTTATGTGTCAAATTATCGCTTTATGCTTGTATAATATTTCTACCATATTGGGTGCCCATGCAAATACTTTGAACGGACAAAAACTGAAAACATATCATTGAAATTTGAAAGTTATTCAGTTTGTACTTAATTAAGTGAAGCACTACAGGAAGATGGAAAAGATTTTGAGGAGAGAAAAAAGATTTCAATATTTTCTTATATATATATTGTAAAAGAGTTCTATATTGTTAAATTTAATGATTAAAATTTACACCTTTCACTATAATATCAATTAACGCTACCCATCTCACTTAATGTCCTACTTAGCAGGAACAGGAAATAATGAGGTTTGAGATGATTTGGGATGTGGAATTTATAGCTTATTTGAAGAAGTCTCAAAGAGAAATTAATAATGTGATTTTAGTCTGCTTTCTTTCAAATTTCATCCTACCCATGATCTTGGCATTCTCTATAAGCTATGCATAATTAATTTTATTGAGTCAATCTGCTTAAGCTTCTTCTATAAATGTTTGTTACGGCTTACGCTTACGCCAATTGGACGTGAAGCTAATTAGTTAGCTGTAAGTAGCTAGGGATAATAATCATGTACTTGGATACCAAGATCCTGTATGCATATGTACCAAGAAAAAGTATGCCATGATCATGCACATGATATGCTTGCCAGATATGTACCATCTTGCATTAAAAGTTACCATGTAATGGAATCTACTTTCCCTTAAAAGAAGGAAGATAAAGTTAGCACCCGAATGTTGTACGCTTAATTACGCATTAGTTATAAAATTAACACGGGCACACCATGCATAGCATGTTAAGTAAGAGGAGTTGTTAGTTATAAAAATAAGATGAATGAATCTTTATTATTAAATTTTATATAAATAGTTAAAATTAAAATATAAAATTACATAATATTTTTAATTGATCATATGACCTTCAAATAATTTTTAATTTTAATTATTTATATATGATTCAATAATCAAGATTGATTTCTTTTACTTTTCACATAAAAATAACCCTCTCTCGTGATGATACATCCCCTATAAATATATAAAAAGAAAAATTGAGCCCATTTGTTTGTGTTTCTCCAATGAAAAAAGGTATTTTTTTTCAAAAAATAAAGAAAAATACTTCTAATATTGTTTGTTTATGCTTCTTAAGAAAAATAAAATTAAAAATAAATCAATTTTTCTATTTTTTGTAGAAGTAGATAGGGAGTTACTTCTTCCAAAATCAAAAGCAATAAAATAGAGAGAAAAATGGTTCTCAAATTTTGAATCCACTCTTTTTTTTCACTTCTATTATTCTATCCTTAACTTTTTCTTAGAAATATTACTCTCTATCTACTATTGTAATGTTATAAGAAAAAGCACTTTTATTTTATGACATCCAAATAGTTTAATAACTTTTGATTCTCATAAAAAATACTTCTATAGTTACATCTAAACATAAAATAATTTTTTATTTCTAGCTACTTTTGCTCTACTTCTGAAAAAATATTTCTCCTAAAATCTTAACCAATAACGCATTAATCAATTGTGGAAAGTGATTGCCCCTTTTACAACAAATCAAAAGCTGTTTTATTTTCTACAGGAACAAGGATACCCTTGCTTAGGAGTTACTTTAATACATCAACGTGCACCTTTTAGGACAATGTGGATGGTTCTCTAAAAGTATGTATAATCAATCAAAAATATTATTTATACTACCCAACCAATGATTAAGGGACACCTTAATGTGTCCCCTCAAAATGAGTCACATAGTGAGTACAAATAGCATTACTCAAAATCAATAGCATAAATTGAAGCAAAGGTGCTAATTGCTTTAAAAGCAATGTGTTTGAGTGGAGGGAGGTTGGTCAAGGACTTGAATTTGATGCTATTAATTTTATTAAGATTGACTACAGTTAAAAATAATTTTAAAATAAAGTAATTTGTCTTTGGTATTTTCATATAAAATGTGACTTAACAAAATTTGGTGGACTAACCACAAAAACAACTCACAGATGCTTCGCGAGAATATTCTAAAGCCAGAATTTCATTTGATAAAAAAGCAAACAAATTTGTAAAGCGGACAAATTTGATTTTGTGATTGCAACTCCCCTGTGACCTACTCAAACTTAAACCAACAATATAGTTGAATAAATATGCCTAATATAATTGTGACTTGGTTAGTACTTGGAATGTGTAAAAGTTCTGAACTTAGTAATTACGAGATAATTTTGAAGTACGCCTATTGAGATTTTCACTCAGAAGACCCATAGTTATTGTGCATTTTTCCTTGGTATAGGAGTGATGATGAGCTTTAAATTAGGGGGGGTTTAAAATTGATCCAAACTAAATTAAAACCAAAAACCAAGTCAAAAAAATCAAAAATCGATTAAAACCAAAATAAATTGATTTTAATTGATTTTTATTTTATAAAAATCGATTGATTTTGTTCGATTTTCGCCTTTAGTTTTTAAAATTGAATTAAACCTATAATATATTACACGCACGCACGCGCGCATATACACACACACACACACACACACACACACACACACACACACATATATATATATATATATATATATATATATATATATATATATATATATATATATATATTACTTATCCATATCTACACTTTTATAAATATACATGTAAGTATATTCTATAATATTTTAATATTAGAATTATTTAAGTATTTTTATTATCTCTTAACTTAATATTTTATATTTATAATCATCTATTAATTCTTTTAATTTACTCAAAATAAAATTTATTTTTTATATTCTATAAAACTTTTTATTAAAAAATCAAAAATTGAATCAATCCACACTGATTTAAATTGACTTGGTTTGGTTCGATTTCTCAATTACAATCAAATCAAACTAAACCAAATCGAATAAAATTTATTGTTCAGATCAGTTGGTTTGTTTTCTCAAAATCAAACCAAACCGAACCGCGAACACCCCTACTTTAAACTCCTGATTTTTTATATATTACTTAAGCTCCTCACTATTAGACTAGTTGTAGTGGTTTATAGTTACTGAATATTTAAATTTGTAGTTAAATAGCCTTGTTTATTGCTTATTAGTTCTTTTAACTAAAAAAGAAGAAATTGTTTTTCTGTCTTTTTATTCTCCCTTGAGCATGCTAAGGTTCATAATGACCAAAAAAAAAAATAATAACGAAAATAAATATAAATTTATAAAAAATAAAATGAAGGGATATTATATAAACAATACTTCAACATATATGAAAATAAAATCATCTCAAACACTGTACCGAAAAAAATCGTCTCACACACACACACACACACACATATCTTAGATTAAGTGCAGGAGACCTATAAATAACTCAGCAGCAAGTGATCTAAATTTGGATTTAAGTCATATTTATTATGTGTGCATATTATGTAACTTTCTAGCAGCTGGTCTCTCATTGTGAACAAGAGTTTTAAATTTGAATTTAAGTCATTTACTATGGGTGTATATTTGGTTAATTTTTTGGATGATGTCTAATTGTGAACGTTAGACAATTTGTGGTCTTTTAACTTTTATTTAGGCATTTTTTAAAGGTAGTGTGTTTCTGTCAAAGATAGATTCTATTGATAGTACCTACAAAGTGAAAGCAGGCAATGCCATGAGGGAAAAGAAACTTTAGTCTAGTCATCGTTATAAATCACTATGCAAGTTGTCACAATATATATATATCTATCTAAGAATTAACCCTCGATGACATTTTAGTCTTAGAATTAAGTGGATTTAACCAAATTTCAAAAATTAGTTTATATATATGAAAGAGAATTCTTTAAGTACTTATAACGATTATTTAGGGTATATACCCCTATCTAGTCATTGTTATAAAATATTATGCAAGTTATCACTATACATATATCTATCTAAAAATTAACTATATAAAGACTATTTAGACCATATTTCTATCCGATGTAAGACTCTAAAATACCCTTTTACATTTAGGAATGAATATTTGGAGCGTGAAGTTTGTATGACTGGACATTTATAAATAATAGTTCTAATATTATTTTAAAATTAAATAAACCTAACTCAACCTAAAAATTAGTTTATAAAAGAGGATTGCCCAAATATTTATAGTAGAGATTGCTTAAATATTTATAAAGACTATTTAAACCATATCTCTAGCACGAACGTGGAACTCTAACATTTAGTTCTAGAAAAAGAATATGCATCATGAAGTCATGATGCTACTTAATTGAATTGGATGAATATGAATAATGCAATAAATATTAGATGCGGTTTCAATATATATATATATATATATATATATATATATTTACAAGCATTATTATATGGGATTAATTTCTTGATCATTATTACGACTAAAAAGTCTTTCAATAATCACCTTTTTTTTGGTTTGAACATTAGTTCTCTTTTTTTAAAATATTGTTCGTTTACCCCTGCATCAAATTATAAAAAATAAAAATAAAAGGGAAAACTACATGCTCCTCGACGCTAGCTTTAGCTGCAGATCGTTTCTCCGATTTTTTCTTTTTACGTCACCTTTAACTTTGATTATAGGTGTTTTTGTGGTAGATAACTTTGATTATAGGTTACAACAACGGACAAATAACCGGGTTTTCCATTTATCTCTTCCGAGAAAATGGCTTTGCGCTTATCTATTTAAAATTATGCTGCCGTCATATATTTCAAATGTTTCTCCTTTTGTTTTTTTTTTTAAAGTAAAATACGTAATTAAATTCCTGAGAACCAATGGCTAAAGAAAGCTTATATGCGATGTAAATAATTGCAGGACATATAATTATGCCATACACCAAGTCAACGTTTAAGTGGGAACTAATGAATAATTTTTTCAACCGAAGTGTTAAAATGGGCCTAAAACGGATACTGTAAAAATAATTACTGTGCTTATTTCGGCAAGGTTAGGATAGTGTCAATAACTGATGGGTGATGCCACCATTTGAGAACTCATCTTTCAGGTATCCGTAATAAGGTGAAGGGAAATTTGTATATGTTTAATCCCTTGTTATTATAATCCATTGATGGTTTTTTTTTTTATTAAAGTTTCCCATAGTTTTTTCTCATCCCACACAAATGAAAGATTAGTCTTCCAAGATAAAGTCAAATGTCTAAACAGAAACCTCTATTAACAATTTCTTTTTTATGTACATAAATTTCAAAATCGAACCTAGCAACACATATTTAAAGGACCTAATTAAGACCCTTCTACTCGGATGAGTACCTTAGAGTAATGTTTAAAAAGAGTGGAAGCTGCATGAACCATTCAAATTCAAATTCAAATATACTTTAGACTGATTTTGAGTATACTCTAACCCTCCTATCATCTTTACTTTGCTTCCTCCTTTTTCTAATTTTTTCTGATCAGTACACAATCTGTTTCTTAGAAAAATAATATATACCCTAAAAATATCATGTTTCCATCAAATAATTTCAGGCATAATTTGATACTTGCAAAATATTTTAAATACAACAAATTTTATTATATAACTATAGTTATATATTTATGTTACAAGTCATGATCAAAATATACCGCTATAAGTCTGGTCAAATATATACACACACACCGATATAAGTTAAAATTACTATTACACTATTAGATAACTTTTTTTTGTAGAAAGTTAGATCAACTTATCCAAATGTGTCGAATCTAACCTCGATAGAACTTGATCTCACCATATTATTATACTATCAATATACATGTGTTTGTTAATTAAGTACCATCTACATATACAGATGATGATCTGGAAAAAGAGAAATTTCTAAATATTAAAATTATCATAAACATTTCATTTAGAATTAAATTAAAGTCTGCAATATTGTGTAAACTATATTAGAAGTACACTTTGATACGGTATTAGATTCAATTATTGTGTTGAATTGAAAAAAAAAAAATCAATGTTGTGAGAATTTTATTTTTATATAATAAATCAATTCAATTCAAGTCAAATTAGTTAAGTTCTAATAAGTGATTTAAAAAAAAAAGAAATACTTTGATTTAAAAGAATATTCTTATATACATATTAACTGTAGCATAAATTGCATGGCTGACTCTTTTTACCTAAAAATTTCCCGATAGTTTTAAACATTGAAGACCATCAAACATGCGCATGCCAATAATGACATGCAAAATCCACGTGAGATTCGGTGGTCACCAAGTCTTTTTGGTTTTTTTTTTCAACAGTACAAAGTCGTTTTTGAAGACAGAGGGGACGAGACCACGTTGCAAAAGCCCTTGGGCCTGAGTCCACACCCTTCTCGCGTACGGCGAGGATTCTCTTTCATCCTTTGTTCTGGGTGAAACTTTTCCCCCCTCGTTAATTTTCATATTTAATTCCGAACGTATCCCAAAGATACGACTCCCTCAGTTTTCAAAGAAATAAAGAAATTCGTTTCTCGAGTCTAATCTTCATATAACTAAAGCACTTTTTTGGCCAAGTCTAATCTTCACTTTTTTAATCGGATTTTTGAATATATTTGCACTGAGCTTAGCTTAGTATAATGGAAAGAAGAGAATCAAGAAAAAGAAAATTACGGAATAATTTATTCTGTCATATAGGTGGGTCTGATTTGAAACATAATCAAATAGGAAATTCCTGTTTGACTATTTCAGTAGGGCATGTCTGGGGTAACCACTCATGCAAGAGATGAGTTAAAAATGGGATATTGGATTCCAGTGGTTGGCGGTGGAGCCCTAGCTGCTTGTCGCATAAGGACAACAGCTCAACCCATTGTCTTAATGGAGGATGTTAATAAAGGGTAGCTGATGGACTAATCTTGTGTCTTAAGCCTTGTGGGAAAAGAGACATATATACTCATTAGGGTAACCAAGGACCCTGCTTACTTTGTTGGAGCCAATCACTCCATTATTATCCCTTCTTTATTTCTTTTCTTTCACTACCTTTAATAGCCATCTTGCGCTTCACTTTACTTTGGAAGCCTTTTTCTAACCACCATAATTAAAATACCTAAATCACTTTTTGGAAACTCTTACCATGCATCTTTCTCAAGATATGGTTTCAACTATCTGGCTTTTCTTGTTCAAATAATGGTGGCCGGTTCTTAATGTTGTACATATCTTGCCACTTCCTTCTCTTAAAGTTCTCAAAATATTCTTTTAGAACTTTGTGACATTCATAGGGATCTAACTTTAACAAGTGGCAGCAGGTTGATTACGATTGATTCGATTGGACTATGGTCATACCTACTGGATATTAAAGGACTTAAATCATGTTATGGACAAATAAACTCACTCCTAATCCCAAGTCATAAATACGATGCTATCTCGTATAGACAGCAAAAACCGAACTTTATCCTAATAGGTGGAATTTAGTAAACGTAAAATGGCATAAAAATAGAATATCATACAAAGTTACAAAAACTTAGAGGGAAATGTAACTCGTACGTATACAGCATAATAACCTAGAAGGCCTACAAAATATCTGTCACAAATCGTAATAAGAAGGCTGGTAATTTAGATAGGAATCTTGTTTTCTATCTAAAGCTACTGTCTATCTGTTTCTTTCGTCCCCAACCCCTATTCTATCGTTTAGTGACTCAAATATATGGCTCAACTGAATTATTGAAACACATGCAACATTTGGTTGCTAATTTTTGGAGTGGGTACTATATTCTAGTTGTCAAATAAACAAATTAAACATAGCCTAAACCAGAACAACAACATAGGAGTGAGGGGGACACAAAAGTGCGGCACATTTGTATTAAGATTAACCTCAAGCCTACAATGCCACCTCAATACACTAAAATATGTAATCATTAAACATCTCGAGATAAAAAGGCTCCTTAAGAATTTATTGTAAATAATGTAGGGTTTCAATCTTAGCCAAAACACATAAAAGAACTCCAAGTTTGAAGCACTTTTAAGACCCTAAACCCAACACAAACTGACATCAGAGAATTATGATTCCACTTAACGATAAATACCAAATTGAAACGAATACCAAGTCAAATTGCATTTTTGTTGCTTTTTGGGGGGAAGAAGAGCCCCGGGGAGAGAGAAGGGGGGGTATAAAAGCCAAGTGATCATGGCCCCTCCAAAGATACTGTTACTTGAGGCGCTCCAAAAGAAAAGGGTTATTGCCATCCATAAAAGACAACAATTTAGGATGGAGACAAAGTTTCCACACACACATTTGTGCCTTTGGCATACTTTAATAAAAGGAAGCTGAACATATGGTTCTTTTAATTTGCTTAATAACGTCAGTGTCCAGATTCCATTTCATTGCTCTCTTTTCCTTTTTTCACCCCTTACTTTTTGTCTTTGTGGGTGAGTTCTACATGAAAGTAAGGGAAGCCTTGGATCCAAAAGTCCCTACTCTCTTACAATCTATATTCTATACATGGATATATAGATATTCCCAGTTTCTTTTTGTCACAGAAACACGCACATATTCTGATTCTTTGTCTTCTTCGGGATATGCTTTTAACGAACTTATCATTTGAAAGTTATGAGAAATTGAGGGATCCAAGGTGCTTTCATGTGCTGCTGTTTCAGACCGAGTTTATAGAGTGATGAATGATGACGATGAGGGAGGTACCACCACACCATCTTTCTGTTAGTTACCACCACCATGCATATGCATGTTTTGGCTCTAGTTCTGGTTGTACATGCAAGTGGTGTGTGATGTAGAAAGGGCTATGGTCAAAAGATGAATCGGGTGCACACGCGAATTCATGAATCAAAGAATGTCTGTGATGATGATTAGATCTCGAAGTCTCGAATATAGACGAATAATTCTGCTTTTGACGATTGTTGGGTCGTTTTCCTAAAGCGTCAGCTCTTTCCATCATTGCCACCAAGTTTTCTCTCTCAGGGCACAGTAAAATTATATATGTTTCTATATGACTTAATAATTGGCTAGCTTAAGCTTAGTGCCCAATGCAAAAAAGCTGAAACTATTCACTAGACTATAAGATTTTATCGAACCTATACTAGCAACTTAAAATACTAATGATATAGAAATATGGATTAATAACGTTGTGTGCCTATCAAATTCCTATTATTGAGAGATACCGGCTATGAACCCTATCGTTAAAAAAAAAGTATGTACATACATATGTTAGATACAGGAGAATCCACTCTACCTCATTCTCTTTCCATATGGCTATATCGATAGAGTAATGACTATAAAAAATGTCAAGACTGAAGTAGAGATCCTGTCCATAATATATAAATATATATAGTATTTTAGTTTTATCCATCAAAGATTTATATTATCTTGGGCTTCTGTATCATCTAGCACACTTATCATTAAGCCCTAATCCAATATCATAATAAATATGAAACTCATTATGGATCACTAGTGAGCAATTAAATTATCAATTCAATCCATTTTTATAAAATCAAAAGTCCGTCAATCAATGGAGGTTCAAATCCAAAAAATTCTAACATAAACTACTTCTCATGGATGAACAATGGCTAAGTATTCTAGGTGTACTACTCCAAACAGAAAAATGAAAAGAAAAATGGCTGTAAAGAAATTGAGCACGAGATATACATGCCTCTAGTTATATTCTTATGTCAAGCACAGTTTAAACAGCAAAGATGAACGACAAATTCACAAAAATAAAAGCAACAATAAATCAAGACAGGAGATATGGTAACAACACATTCATCAGAAACTAGAACATAAAAAATAATTAAAAAAATCAGAGATGAATTATTCATATTCTCATTTCGAATATTGTACTATATTAGATGATAGATGATATTCGATAAGACATGCCCAATTGGCATGTATGTCATCACATATGCTTATTTTGATTCAAAGCCCGCTGAAAAATTTTATTATCAAGCATATACCAAAAATACTATATTAGTTGCTAATTAGTGAATATACACATATTCAAACAATTATGAATTTTCATTACATTTAATATTTCCAATTATTGAAAATCACTCAATTTTATGCTTGGATATTTTAATAAATCTACACGACGATCCCAATTCATAAGCCTTAAATATCTTTATTTTCTTAGCAATTGTTTCGTAATTCTAGACGGAGGTGGTGGTTAAATATTTTAGACACAGAATATGAGAAAACTGAATGAATTCAATATATTGAAACAAAAACTTGTGCTCTGTACAGGCTTAGATGGTTTATATACATAAATGTCACTATCCAACTCTAATTGAAGAATAACAGACCAACCGACCCTAGCTGTCAGTAACTAACTTAACTAACTACACACTAACTCACTCATTAAGTATAATGTTCATTCCCAATACTAAAACTAAGAATTTCTACACTTTCTATCTAATGTTCTTTTTAAATTTATTTATTTATTTATTGTTACTATTACTATTATTATTTTGGTTGGGGGAGGGGGGTGTGGGGCTCGGCCCCATTTGCGACTCAAAGTCGCGCCCCGGGTGCATCTGCTTTCAGAGGGCGGAACATTGTGGCAACTGAGAGTGCATTATTATTATTTTCGGGGGATGTACAGTTTCTATCAAACGGGCCCAAACGTAACTGAACGCAAAAGTACATATGCTTAATCCAACAAAACTGCACAATCGTTAAGCACGCCAGTTGTTATTAATATTGGGCCTGTAGGCTGCCTATGCTTAATGGATTTCTATAAATTGTGATACAGATTTGTCCCAAAAGATACAATAATACAAAACCAAGGCAGTGGGCTCAATTGCACATAAGAAGGTGACGGATTTGTTAGTCCGATTATCTTTTGGACTAATGTTACTCCAGGCACGTTCAACCGTTGGATGAGTTGCTTATGTAATCGGACGGTTGCTATTTTGCCCGTGTCATTTCACTAAGTGAATTAGGTTTGAGTCTTTAAATTGTTAAGATTTGCAGACTAGTCCCTTGGCTTCGTCCCTTTCTTTGGTTAACTGTAGAGGCATGTGGAGGCACAGCACCAAGCTCCATCAACCATTACCACCATTGTTCAGATATTAGACAACCACCGCTGCAACTTTTCACCTTCACCCACAGTCACAAGCTTGCATCATCCTAAGCCAGCGGAATCAAACGTAAATACCCCAGTAATAAGGAAAACCAGTCACACCACCATTACTACCTGCACAGACTCGCGCCTGCCTCGCCATCCGCAGTGCCATTCCGTCGCCGATGAAGTCTGCACATGAGCTCCGCACAGAGCCTCTTTCTCACAGCATCTCAAGTCTAATTTTGGGGTTTTTAGTTTCTAGTTTTTTATTTCTTTTATTTATTTATTTAGATTTTACAAAAAAAAAAAAAAACTATATACTGCTGCGTTTTTGGGTCATTCCTGTTTTTGTGTGCTTGGTTGACATCGTCTTTTGGGTCCTTCTCTTTGTGTACATATGTTAAAACGAATAAAAATAAAAAACCTTACAAAATAATAACATCAAATATAAAATGACTCTTACCTCTCTTTGCAAAATAATAACTTTAGGAACCTTTTTGTAATTTTAAAATAACATATTTGAGGTATATTTTGTGATTATTTTAACCAGACCAACGTTAGTCCAATAGTTGGGTTGGACCAACGAATCCTAGCCCACATAAGAAAAGGCTGGATTAGGAGAGATGAAAGAAATGCACAACTCAAACCTTCAAAAAAAAAAAAAACGAACAACAATAATTATTAAAATATTGAGACAATAATGATTATTAAAAAGTATTCAAATTTATTTTTTGAAGTATTGTTAGTATAAAATTTTTGTATGTAGTTAATAAATCATAAATTATCACATTAGTAAAAATATTTATCTCTTATAAGTTATAATAAAGATTACACATATCATAGCATATGATTGAATGATCGTAAAATTTATTTACAATAAATTATCAAAATTAACCTCTTTATTTATTATATTTTTATTTTAAAAATCAATGATTTTCACATAAAGTTCATAAGGTGACAGAGTGTGGTTATTTCTTGATAATAATATAGAAAGTCATTAAGGATTAACTTCATTAATAAAATTAAAATATGTCGCAGAAAATTTTGAAATAATTATTATGACATCCCTTAACTTTAGATACGTACAATGAGGCCATTTTCTAAATTTTCTTAATGATAATAATAAGAAGAAGGAGGAGGAGCATTAAGTATTAATCTTTATAGTTTTTACCTTTGTAGATTTTAGTTCTTATAATTGTTATTTTTTTATAAAAGATTGGTTTGTATTTTTCATGAAAGAGTAGCCTTTATATTTTAATTTATTTTGGTTTTAAACCTTAAGGGCTAATTGCTTAACAGAGTATTGTTATATGGACTTAACCCAAGGCTTTTGAAATTTAGAGACTAAAATTAAAATTATTAACATGTATAAAGACTTAAAAATGCTTTTAACCATGTTCATTCTTAATCATATAAGTCGATCAAAACACAAAAGCCCTCATTAAGAATGACCCTGGATTATAATTATATAGTGAATACAAAAAACATGGAGTTTAGCTATAGTTAAAATCGTGGCTAAATAAAGCCAAAACCATGGCAAAATAATAACTAATCATTGATCTGGTGGACAATTAGTCACTATATTCATAATAACTATCTTTCTAACCTCTACTAATTAACAACTGATCGAGAATTCGAAATTTCTTTCATGCATGCATGACTGGTGCCGGCACTAGAAAATTGGAAAAAAAATAAAATAAAATGATGTTGTTTATGTTATTTTCTTTGACACAACGATCTCGTTTACGTTTCTACTCTTTCTATATATAAGTCGAATGACCACATAAGTGTTCTATAGCTTTCAACCGTCACCCTGATTTCAATTAATATCAGGAATTGAAGTTTGATATTGATGGGTTAGTACTTTATAACGTTCTGGCCCTTGGTTTTTTTGAAGGGGATGAGTCTTTAGTATGAATGAGAGTCCAGATTGTATTAAAGAAGGGGTGATTCTTCAGCGTAGGTTAACGACCAAAAAAAAAAAAAAAAAAAAAAAAGCGTAGGTTGCCACAACGAGACTGGTAACAAACTAATATTTAAACACTTTATTATTTGACTTTGCTAGAATAAATTTTGTTAACGTAATGATATTTATTTTGTTAATTTAGTAGACAAATCGATTAAACGAGGCTAATTAGCCTATATTTATTTTTATCTTATGCACATGCATCTTATTCTTTTTAAAGAATTATTAGTACAAAACTTATTCCTAAGAGGGTATTTGACAACATGAAAAACAAAGTTATTAACATAGTACAAAGTAGAATTAGTTATATAGACCCAATTAAGTTAATCTATATAAAAATGAACTAGTTTTTTATTAAATAGTATTTGGTTCGATAATTTAAAAATTAATTTCAACATATATGTTGTTCTTCTTCTTCTTCTTTTGTACCTCTTTCTCTTTTTATATGTCATTAAAAACCAATCTGACTTATTTTTTCGTCTAATAAAATACAAAATGCTAGCATAATCTTGGCTTCTATTTCAATAAGATAAGTAGGAGTAGTTGTTAGCATAGGAAATCTAATCTTAAGTATTCCAAACGTGGACTTTATCACATTACATAAAGAAAAGTGGCAATAATTAATCAGTTCTTTGGAATTAGTTGATAGATTACCTTCTTGAAATTCACTCAAATAGTAATACACACACGATAAGGAGTTATTAACTTAGGATTTATGGAGACAAACCCTAAAAGAATTGGTTGACAACATCAATGGAGAAAACTAGTGGTGAAGAAAGTTAGAAGTGAGAAAACGTGGGCTCTATCACTTCCTTTTTCTATTGGTATGAAGTGAAAAGAAAATAATGGGAAGAGATAAAATAGAAAGAGGCAGCGAAATAAAATCAATTTTAAATTAATTTTTTTTAGTATTGATTTTAGATTCAAATTAGCTTAGATAAAAACTAGCTTTAAAATATTTTGGTGATTACCTAACAACTTTATTAAAAACTAGGCACTATTGTATCTAAATATTCAATTTTTCTGATTTATCAAACATACGTAAAAGATTTATTTGATAGTAAAAGATTAGTAATTTACTTTGTTGCAATTTTCCTCCAAAGATCAAATTTTATCAATTTTATTAAATTTGACAAAAAGGTGATTCAGTTAGATAGTCAAACAAACCCATTTCCATAAATGAAAATAGATATATTTATATAAAAATTTTACATAATTTGTTCAAGTGTTGACTTTTATTATTGATTATATTCTCTTGTGGGTCTTATATTTTGTCCTACTTTTTTTATCAATGGTAAAAATTAATACATAGTCAAGCCATGTGAAATTTTTATATGAGATGATTTATTCCTGTTAATTTTATAGGAATAGATCATTTCATATAAAAGTTTCACATGACTTGATCATGTGTTAATTTTTAATGTTGATTACATTCTCTAGTGGGTTTTATACTTTGCCCCACCTTTTTATCTTGATCAATGGTAAAAAATCAATACATGACTAAGTCATGTGAAATTTTCACATAAAATGATTTATTCTCTATAGTTTTTTGCACAAGGAATTGTAATCACTTTTCATAAGTAACTACGATGGTTGTTAGCAGAAAATACAATCAATTAACCAACTCTTTCAATTCGCTATTATTAATTTTTGATTTTTCAGAGTATTTTCTAATTTAATAAATGAAAGACTGATCTCCCGAGATACAATCAGACGTCTAAGTGGAGACTTCTTCTAACGATATTTCTTTTCTATATACATAAATCATGGGATCGAATCCAAGACCTCGTATTTGAGGAATTCAAGCTCCTTTTAGTCAAACTAATACCATGATAGTTTTTCTATTATTAGTAATATTCGTGAAAGAAAAATGAAAAAAATAACCTAAAAAATAGGGAAATATAATTTTAAACCGATTAACACATTTTTTTAAATAAAATGTCAGAGCATGGCGCTCCTATGTGAAAACTCTTTTATATTCAAGGAAGAAGAGCTGTTCTCCCAATAAATATTTATTGTTCATTTTATTTTCTCTTCTTTATTTTTAAAATTAAAGGCTAAAATATTCTATAAAAAAAAAATTTCTCCCTAAGTACAAAAGAATATCTCCATTTATGTCCATGATGAGCTCCATTTTTTATTAAGAAATTATTGAATATCTTTATTACAAATATAATAAAAATAAAATACAATAATAACTGATCTGATAACGGATAAAATTAAAATGTCAAATTATGTAAAATAGTATTTTCATTTGTGATAGCATTTAAAAATTTTCTATTATTAATTGGGTTGAGTTTAGCACAAGTGATTAGTTACCTATAATATTATTTACCTTTTGCTTGGATAGCATAAAAATGGGAGAAAAGAAGTAGGAGAGAAAAAAAAATATGGACCTCACATAAAATTTTTTCTCTCCTCAATTAGTGAGAAAATGAGAGAGAGGAGGTTTATAGTTTGAATTATCAATTTTGCCCCTTTAATATTTTCTTTAGTCATATAAAATAAATTGGTAAAATTGTCTTTTATATGCAATTATATTTTCTTTCTTCCCACTTTTTTTCTTAACCAATCAACAAGAAGAAAATATAATTTTTCTCTTCATTTTCTCTTCTCTTTATTTTTTTCTTTTTATTTTCTCTTTTCATCCAAGCAAAGAGTTACTGACAACATGGTGAACAACGATTTAAATTTTAATTAAAAGAGATACTCATATTTAATACATAACCATTCCTTAAAGAGTAATGATAGGTGTACTTACTTTTTTTAGGACACCATATCGACTTGTTATTCATCCATTATTAGATAGAGTATGAATCCAATCTAAGTGGGATCTTGACCCATCCAATAGTAAATAGATGATAAATTGACATGATATCTTAAAAAAAAACCTTCCATCCGGATAATTGTGAGAAAAAAAAAAAAATCCTATTCGTATATTTGGGTAAAATCTCCGTCGCAATGAATTCCGACTACTTAATTTTATGCGTGATTGTGTTTTTTGAAACAACCCCAAATTGAAACGGCCTCATCGTAATAATATCACCACCATTCTCGAAATAAAAGATCGTTGTCCATCCAACTGGCCATACCTCATATCTGCTTCTGCTACCTTTTCACACATTCCCAAGCGAATGACCCAACCCCCTGTCCCGCGGAAACAAGCCCTTTCCACTATTCCATCTTCCATTCGTCTAATTTTTTGTTTCATTTTTTAGTAGCTCTCTGATTCTGTGCACTAACACAAACACAAACACAAGCAATGCCAATGGGTCTAACAAAACTGGGGGCTGCAATCATCAGCGTCATCATCGCGGCCACTCTCACGGCACTCTTCGCGGAAATCATGTGCGTGCTGTGTCGTCGCCGTCACAGGCTGGGTGGGCGCGTGCGCGCGGAGCCTCAAGAAGCTGCTGCTTCTTCTGTCTCATCATGTTCGTTGGAGTTCGGGCAACGTGCGACGAAATGGGAGTGCGCGTCAAGGATGTTGTTCACCATCAAGGAAGGAGAAAGAGAGGGGTTGGACTCGAACGTTTGATCAGCAGAGACTAGTGTTATAGTGTTGGAATGAAGAAGGCCAACACAGGTTGAACGCAACTACGCCCTGTGCTTCCCCTCCCTCGCTACTTTTCACCGCTTCTCTTCTGCTACTCGCAAGTTGGATGGATATCTTCCTGCCTGCTGATACCCCAAGTGCTTTTGAAATGATAAGGTAACAGGTGTGTCCTATTCCATAGTAAATAAATTTACTGATTCCATTATTTTTAGATTAGATTAGGAAATGAATCAAACTAAGGGATCGTCAATGCTTTCCATCATGGTTTTGAATTCGAATCAAGAAACCAAAATGGCTAGTAGCTGTCTTTGAGTGAGATAAATTCTCAATTATTTTTATTTTCAATTATTAATTAAATAGATCTAATTTCGTTGCACTACCAATATCGTGCTGACATGTAATTTCAGGTGTCAGCTTCATTCGAGTGGGTTTCGTGATCAATAGCATTTTTCATGTTGTTATATATTATTTCAAGTGTTTAAATTTTATAACAAAAATTAGTTTTGACATATTATCAATATAATTTTTCATATATATAGACATTCAATTATATATTAATTTGTCATTAAAAGTTTATTAAAACTGTTTAATTGCTATAATTTCTATCCCAAAATACACATAATTGTTATATGATTGATTGATAATGTATATGCTTACAATATATAAAACTAATTTCCTTATAAGAAGTCCTAAATATATAATTTATTGATGGCATAAAATATTTTACATTAATAATATTAAAATCATATCTTTTTGAATAAATGAAAAAACCTAGGTTGAATGGGTATATCTTATTAATTTAATAATTTGTTAATATAGTATAAATTATTATAGCTATATATCAATACTTAATTATTTAATTAGTCTTATTTAAATAGTATAAAAAAACTTGTTTTATTTAAGTACGATCTTAGGTTTTAGTTTTGTGGATCGAGTTAAATTATTAGTTAGAGTTCAATAAATTGTAGATATTATTGATTTAGGATTAAATTAATTAATTATGACACAAGAAATTATCATAGTTATTTTTAATTAATTAAAATATTAATTATTATTCAATAACAAATTAATAATTTACTAATCTAATACACTTGATTTGGATATATAAGTCTGTACAAATTTTTTTTTTTTTGGTTTGTACAAGAATCTTTCATTTTTTTTTAAAATTAAAACCACTATTTTTTTGGTCTTTTTTTTTGGGGGGGTCAACCATGTTATTTCAAAGGCCCAAAAGCCACACCACACAATTTGATAGTATGGAGACTCTCCACACTTGTGGTTGAGCCCAGTGCCGCAATGGTAGACTTCTTAGCCTCAAGGGAGCAAGACAATCGAGGGGTCTCGAGTTCGACTCTTAAGGCAGAACCTAACCTCTCTCCCCCACTTAGGACCAAAAAAAAAAAAAAAAACAAAAGACTATCCGTTCTTTGGACACCCAAAATAAAAAATGTCAATGCTGCAATGCTACAAATCAACATCGCATAGGCATGCTTGAGGATTAAAGCTATTCCGTATACTCCTTTTGTTTTAAAATAATTGTCCACTAATAACTATCTATTTAAGAAATTTACACAATATTAATTATTTTTTTGTTAGTTATACTCTTATTAAATGAAGGAATAGAGAAAGGATAAGTGGGAAGAGAAAATTAAAAAAGAGAGAGGATTAAGTAGTAAAGGTAATTTTATAAAATATACCTAAATTTTCTAATATTGAGACCTTTTTAATTATTTTCTTAATTTATATGTACATTTGAAACTAGACGGTTATTTCAAAATGAAAAGAATATAAAACTAAACCCGTGTCTCATCATAATTCTCATTTGGCAACCATTGAGAACTAAATTTTAAAGTATAATAAAGTTGACACAAGTGGTTGGGACCTTAGTCTTGGATTTGTGACTCCCATATCACAGGTTCAAATCCCACCTAGCGACTAAAATCCTCAATATGGGTAACCCTCCATAGGCAGATCCTCTATCGCTTAGGGGCAATTCCTCTAGGCGGCCTTGGACTGGCCTAGTTTGGCGAGGATAAGTGTGTTAACCATAAGTTGAGCCCAGTAAATGCCCCTCACCTTTGATTGGCTAAATCCCCAATTCGAGCGCTAGCACCTTGCCTTTTAGTATTGGGGGTGCCTCCCCTTATTAGCATTTTTATGTATCCAAAAAAAAAAGGTACAATAGAGTTATTTTTGAAAAAAATAATGAAATCAAGTTTTAGATAAATATTATGTAATAATTAATAAAAATATTAATATTATTTTTTATTTAAATTAATTTTAAGTTAAAACTCATGAATTAAATTCAAAAACCAAAAATGATCACAAAGTTCAAGCTAACATAGCGGTAAACTTGGGAAAAGAAGGAGTAAATATCCAAATCAGTCTAACATTATCATCAGTGGATGTATTAGTCCCTGATAAAAAAAATTAATCTCATAGTCCTTCATAAGTGCAAAAATTGGATACTATGGTCTCTAACTTATTTGCAACCAAAAAATCTAATGTGAGGTAAAATAATGACTAGAACTTCCCCACTTCTTCCCATGTGCCATCATCTAAACTCACATTTTGAATAACTTGAAAAAAATGAAAAAAAAATCCTCTAAATATACTATTTTAATCTACCAAAATATTTCAGTGGTGTGTTTGGAGAATTTTTTAAAACTATGTAAATTGTATATTTAAAAGGTGTCATGAGAGGTGAGATTAGGGAAGTCTTAATTATTATTTTACCTCTGTATTATACTCTTTACAAAAATATTAAATTTTTGTAATTATTAGAACTACAGAATCAATTATTTTTTATTAAGAACCAATGCCTCTACTGGGAATGTTGTTGAGTTGGGGTTTACTTTAAAAAACACTAACATATATAGCGTACCTATGTATCATATTTATGACTCAAATTACCCTTGAGTGATGTGAATGGCCAAAACCTCACGCGCACTTGTCGTCTCAACGGAAGGCAAAGTTAAAACTTGAAACAATTCAATCTATGGCTCGAGACAAATTAACAGCGTAACAAAAATGCCATATAACAATTTTGCTACCACGAAATAATAGAATATTCTAATCTGAAAAGCAAAAGGAAGGGGAAAAAAACACACACACAAACTCAATAGAATATGTAAACTTCCCATTGTTGATAAATGAGAATATGGAACTTCGAATTAGGGGGAAAAGGAAGCATCTCCTTAGCGTAAAATGCAACCCTGATTAAATTAATATGATTCCCAGTTTTGAAATTTTCAACAAAAGGCCCACAAATAAAAAAAATAAAAAAAAGAGGAAAACCTGGGGCAATCACCAATAACTACACTAAACCAAATGTCTAAATAATTAGCAATTAACATATGATCAGGCGCAAACAGTTAACCAAAGACATGATAGGCAAGAGTAGGTATTGACAAGGTCATCCGCCAACTCCACTGCTCCAAAAGTCAACAGTTCTATAATATCATCCAGCAAAAAACAAGAGCGAGAAGAAATAGATTTAATATATATATATATATGGCATACAGAAGTCATGTGATATTTGTCCAGAAAAACAAAAAATTCATGTAATCGACAGTTGCTTTCAATACAAAAAAAAATTCTTATTCACCATTTATATGTATATTAGTGAGCCATAAAAGTAAATTATATTATGATTTCTGAATGGAGGGGAAAAATGAGTAAAGTGAAAATGTCACAAGTCTCTTCAATGGATTATGGATTTAGGCGCACAAGCTTGTTGTTTGATATTTTTACATCTCAATTGTATATATGGTAGAGCCGAAATTACAATTTCTTTCTGAA
The DNA here is from genome assembly GCA_031439595.1 of Pterocarpus santalinus. Lineage (NCBI taxonomy): Eukaryota > Viridiplantae > Streptophyta > Magnoliopsida > Fabales > Fabaceae > Pterocarpus > Pterocarpus santalinus. Next base: position 72,058,065 of record CM062532.1, read on the forward strand.
TTACAATTCTCTTTTGTAGATAATTACGTTAATCTCTTTTATATGAATTATAGTAACATCAAATAAAATTCTAGTAATTATAGTAAATTAAACATAATAAATTATATGTTTTAGTTTTTCTTTGGTCCGTATACAATTAATGCATTACTTAATCTCTACTAAGACGATCCATAAAAGTCTTCCACAAAGCAATTTATATTCACGTCGCAATGAGAGGCAACTTGAGAAACCGGGAATTTACTAAAAGAGGGGAAAGTCATATTTATTTATTCACAAGTAACAATATATAAATAATATAAAAAATCCCCTCCACCGAATGGAACCGGAGGATATAAAAAATACAATGTGAAATGCATATATAGCGTAATAAAATCCCCGACAGAGTCAAGGAGTATGACTATGTCCAATCAATGAACAAATATACCATACGAAAGCAACAAACAAAACAAGACCAAGAACACAATGCCGAAAACGTATAAATCTATAATCTATAAACAAAAGGAGGGAACATAATCGGGTCGGGTCTCTGGTGAAAAATCCATATCCATGAATCATGAGTCAGCGACTCCAATCGCATTTGGTGGTCTGAAAGGCACTGCCCGAAGAGGTTCCATTGCCTGAAGTCAAAGGAACTTGCAAGTCACAAGTAACCTTTGGCTTCACCTTCCCTGTCTTGAACGCTCCCAACTTGAACCTCACCCTCAGATACAGCTTCACCGTGATGTAGTAAACCCCCTTGCTCTTCTCCTTGTCCAGCTCCGATACCTGGTCCGCACCAAGTGCCAGCATCTGTTGACCCTTGAACACGTGGCTCAACACGGTGGTGTTCTTGTGTCCCTGGTAGAACGGTTCCAGCTGCCCGGAGTCGAACCTGACATCCTGGTACAGTGTCCTGGCTTCGATGTAGTCGTAATAGATGCCGAGCTTCTTGTTAGGGTTGCGGATGGTGAAGTTGAGGGCGAGGTTGTAGTGGAGGTTGTTGCTGTTGTCGTAGTTGAACTGGGTGAGGGACGCGTCGGTGACGTGGACCTTCACGACGTTGGGGCGAACGATGAGCCAGACGAGGAAGGCGGCGATGCCGACGATGATGATGACGGTAAGGATGAGCTTGAAGATAAGGCTGAAGAGGCAGCCACAGCAGCCGCACCCACCGCCGCGACCGGGGCGGTGGTAGGATTTCGGCGGCGGGATGGCGGGGCCGTAGTACGCTCCATTCAGCTGGGGTTGTTTCTCAGGCATGGCCGGTTATGATGATGAACGGATATTAAAGCACGGAAAGGCAAGGAAGGGAAAGAGAGAGAATAAAAATAGTAAGGAGGAATATAACACTGCGACGATAGAGAGAATGGAACAGTGGAAGGGCTCCAATCTCCGTGTAGTGCGTGTGGTCTTATGACAAGTGTTAGAGAAGTGTACTTATAAGCGGAATGGTAAGAGGGGTTTGTGTGTTGTGGGGTAGTAGAAGTGGAAAAGCGCGTGATATAGTCAACAAAATTAACCAGTAGTAGTAATCTTCTAAGGAAGGCATTGCGGCTAGAAGCAGTACTGAATTGACGCGTGTGGGGTGGGGGGCGTGGTAGTTCGGTAACGAAACAAACGCGGTTGCTTTCACAGGTGTTTGTGTGGGACGTTTCGTTTCAGCGTGTGAATCAGAAAATTCAGAGAAATCGTGCCTCCGCAATAGCTCGTTCGTAGGAACTGCCAAAGGCATTGACTCTCGCTTGCTATCCTTTTCTCGCGTTCCAACTTCCCTCTTGGATTTCTGATGTTTTTTTTTTCGAAAGATTTTCAATAGTTCACATATAAAGGTGATTCTTTAGTTTTTTTTTTTCAAATAAAAAATATTATTTGTAAGTAATAACTAAACACAATAATAGACATCAATAGAAAGAAAAAAAAAACATAAAATATCTTGTAGCAATAAATGGGTACAAAATTTTGTATCTTTCTTTCTATGATACTCATTATTCTCAATCACGAGAGATGTAAGGAATTTAGTAATTACAATTAGGATTTCATAATAGAAACCAGACAAGGTCAGTGAAACTAAATGATAGATATTTCTTCCTCTTTATGCATCTAAAATTTTCTCCATACATAAATTCTTCACAAGTTTATAAAAATCCAGATATAGTCAAATGGTAAAATTTCTGTTTGCTAAGGAAAAGATGTGGGTTCGATTCCCACTATCCGCCCCTGCCCACAATGTGAGGTAATCACCATACCCACTAATTAAGTTATAATAAACTTTTCGCCGCAAGTAGTTTCTATGTCTACTTTGTAACATGTATTTTTCAATGTTTGCCAACGGAGTCGTTTGTCGAAGCAGTTTCGAGTACAATCTTCTTTTAGTAAGCCATTCATAAGTATCATTAGTAGTGCTTTATCGCTGGATCTTCATCAATGAAAATTTCTACCTACATTTCACAAACCACCAATCTATCATGTCTTTATTTATGAAAGCCATACATATAATCCCTTATTTAAAATAAGCTGAGTTAAACTTTCGAATCATAAGTGGTTACAAATTTTCACGTAGATAGATGAGTTATGTTTGTACTTGTTTAACTACAATTTATTAGATAAGACGTATTGTTATAAGTTACAATTATCAAAGAGATGTTTGATCACTTATCAAAATATTGGTCGCCGCCGATAAGAAAAATTAACAGAAAATTCTTTTAAATATTAAGTGTCAGGTTGAGATTGAATATCGCATGATGAAGTTTTCATATCACCTTGCAAACGCTACTCCCATTTTTCAAAAGTTTATCAATTTGACCCTAATAACAGTTTAATTTTTCTGCTTCTACTATTCGGTTGGCTTGAGTTGGGTTACCAAATATTACATGTAGAATGCATTTCTTGTTACGTGCTATACATGTAGAAATCAGTTAATGAACTAGGATCTCTTCAAAAGTTATGGGTAAATCTATAGTCCTTATTAATAAGTAATTGAGTTATGGTTTAGACTGATATAAAACAGTATACTTAAAAAAGTAGCATGCAAGAATCATTTTCATCTAAGTTGATTGATCATTTACGGGCCATTAACCCGACATGAAGAAGCAATTTTCAATGCAACCTTAGGGCTGTTTGTTTTTTTAAATACTTTTAATTAAAAAAGTGTGAACTAAAGATAATTAGATAAACATTTCTAAAAATTTAATAATTCTTTAATATTCCTTTTCTAAATTAAAATAAGTACAATTTTAAAAATTAAGATGTATATTTAATTTTAAAAACATTAGTTTTTAAACTTAAACAAGCACATTTTTAATATAGGATTTTACTAAGGACATTGGTTAAGAAAATAAAAGTAAAAGATTTTTAAAATTTTCAATACATTTAATATATTGAAAACTTAAAAAAAAATTAATAAATTTGTTTTCACTTTTAATGTTTTAATCAGTGCAGTAGCAAAATTCTTTTAATATATAAATATTTGATATTATTGATACCGTAACTTTTAGTCCATTGCCCGGTGACGTCAGTTTAGGGTGAAAGTCTTTCTCTTTGTTTATTAAAAAAAAAAAGAAAGAAATTTGTTTTTTTTTTTCTCTGCCAGCTTTATAAGTAACTAGGAGGCGCAAACACAAACACATACACATATAATGATTCAGACACGGATACGGAAAACATATCAAACGCGTATATATATATAATTAAAATTTTAAGAAAGATTCATAATTTATGATATCATATTATAGTACTTTTAGATATTTATAGGCATTAAATTGCTAAATTTTATTGTTTTCTAAATTTCTCCAAAAAAATATGGAGCATTCTTAATATATATTATATGTATTTTCTATTTCTATGTCCTTCCAAAAAATATGACATTATTTTTATTGACATTTCAAAAAAATTTCTAAATAAATTTAAATTTTGAGATCTTTAAATTTTGTTTTGGTCTATCAAATAATTGAAAAGAAAATAGCAAGCCTTGTCCTGATCATATCCGAGCCAAAAAATGATATTTTTTTAAAAAAAAATATTATACTAACATCTAACACGCATTGACATTCCACTTATATCAAACATGCAGACATACTTCATAGATAAGTAATAAGTGATATTTGAACCACTCAATATTCGAATACCCCCAAACATCTTTGCACAAAATATGAGATCCATCCGTATGCTTTTTACCTCCTCTGTTCAAGCCCACGAATCTGGTGGCATGATTTTATGCCCTGCCCTTCTAATTACTCCATTAGCTGCAAAAGGTTTTCTAAACAGCCCGATTGGTTCACTCAAATCCAAGAAGCGACCCAAAAGTATGACGAAAAAAAAAAAAAAAAAGAACTTGTAAACTGTTATAGGCAAATTTTACTGACATCTTCAGGAGTTTGAATTCTGAAATTGGTGACTTTAAATGCGGTTTTATTTACTCACTACTCTCGGACCGAAATTGCATGAATAGTTTATAATAAAAAATACGAAATATAAAACAATGGAATTGTCCATGCTATTTCGTTTTTTTTTTTTTTTTTAACAGCTTTATCATTGTCGTTATCGTTCTATTAAGTTTCTCGTTTTCATTTGAATGGTTGCAATAAGTGCTGCCTAAATCAGCTTTGCACAATGTGATCAAGAAATTCACGTCGTAGTGAACTGGAGATATTGCCTCTTTTTCACCGACGAAGCTCTCAACAGTATTGCTATTTTGTTATTGAATATCAATAGGCTGACCACTTTTTCTTCTTTATAATATCAGAAATTCATACTCCTCACACCCTCCGCAAGAGCTCCTAACACTTTCCAGTACCACCACCATTATTTTTCGGTTTGGCAATCAATATATAAGTACCATTTGGGGTCGTCAAGTTATGCATTTCCAAGTATATGCTTCCTGCTGAATAAATTCTTGTAAGCTTAGTCTTGTTAACCATACTAATCACAGACATAGGCAGAGAAATCACTGCGCTTTAGCTCTAGATTCACCCTTTCGAGGTCATGTATTGTACATAAAGTTTAATTTGATCTTTCGAACAAAGATTAATATTTTACACAAAATATTTATATGCACAAATAAATTGTAATAAATATTTCATTTGAAGTAAATTTGTTTAACGGTGAAAGTAAATCTCATGTAGATTTTATCTCGATACAAGTTCGTTTGAAGAAAGTGAACATTAAATATATAATTAGATCATGTCACGATTTATGAAAACGAAGAAAAAAAGGCACATCACGATTTTAAATTTAAATTGCATGATTTTTTCAAGAGATAGTCCGAGACGGAGTAAATTAATCGTGAGCAATCAAAAAAGGCAGAGACTTATCCGATTTGCACTTTGCAGCGTAGGTCTTAAAAATCAAAACTACAGACAATTCTAATCTTCTAGAGCACTCATAAAAAATATTTTATTACATGGAAACGTACACATTATAGACATAGTCATAGAATGAATAAAATAATAACAAAGGCTACACCGAGTTAACCATCATCAGAATACGAAGAAAAAGATGGGAAGAGGAAGACGATTCCAAAACCAATCCAATAAACCAGATGTGTCATGCGTATATACCCTAGAAATCAACATGGCACTTGGTGGACTCAAAAGATGTCAACGTTGTGGTGCCATTGTTAAAGGGAACCCTGAGGTCACATTTAACCTTGGGCTTGCGGGTACGGGTTTTCACGTCCCCAAGCCTGAACCTGATCCTGAAGTAGAGCCTCACATAGATGTCATAAGCCCCAGCATTTTTATCTTCATTGATTTTAGAGACCTGGTCAGAGTCAAGAAACAGCGATTGTTGTCCAGAGAAGACGCCGCTCATAGGGTTCGTGCTCTTCTTGTACTGGCGGAAGGAGTTCAATTGAGTAATCACGTCGGAAGTTGCGAACCATGTGCCCTCGAAGTATGCATTGGCCTCCACTCTGTCGTAGTAGATGCTGAGCTTCTTGTTGGGGTTGCGGGCCGTGAAGTTGAGCACCATGTTGTAGCTGAGGGTGTTGTTGTTGTTGTAGTCGAATTGGGTTATTTTGGCTTCGGTCACGTAGAACTTGAACATGCGGGGTTGAACCACGAGCCAGAATATGACGCCTGCGATGATGACGAGGACGATGAGTGCAACGAAGAGCTTCCAGAAGACGCTGAAGAGGCAGCAAAAGCAGCTTCTGCCGCGGTGGTGGCGGTAGCGGCGGGGTGGCTCCGCCGGCAGAATGGCGGGTCCGTAGTAGGCACCGTTCAAGGGTGGTTGCTTATCGGCCATGCTTGAAGATGAATGAGTGATGTCACAAAGAAATTAATTGAGGAAGAGACAGAGATATGAGGAGATGTGATTGAGGAGTGTCGATTGAGAGATGCTAGTGGCTTGTTGAGATAAGGGAGAGGAAAATGGTGCGTATATATAGAAGGAAAGGCGTTGAAGATTCTATGAGCATAACGCGGTTGTGAGTACGTGGGCGCGTGCGACATTTGCCTTTCAATTTCTTCCACTCATGAAAGGAATCGATCAATCGTGGATTGTATTGACCGGTGCAACGTTTGATGTAGATTGTTGAATAACTTTGCGTGGTCCGAAACAACGACGAACAAACATTCGTACGGAAGAAAATTCCACACGAGGCGGTGACGGCTAGAGTGACCATTTTTTTTAAGTGGTGATATTTGTACTCATTTTAAGATTTATTTTAATGTATCATAATAAGATGTACTTTAATTATATATTGAAAAAAGTGGAATTCAATTATAACTAATAATTAAGGAATAGTTTAATGTCTCCAATATCCCTTAAAATAAGTATAAATAACAATTTTTGTTTTTAAATTGCTGGGCAACGGTTGTGATGATATTAACCCAAAATTATGACATGAGATCTTGTCATACGGTACACGATTGGATATACAGAACTTGAACCGTTCAAAATGGTTAAACAAGATCCAAATGCGTGCTATGTAGAAGTTCAAAATAGAAGATTATGCGTGTTTTTGTTTCTATATATATGAGAATGGAACAACATCAACATCTAACGTCATCGCATCTCATTCTTACCAACTGGGCTATATCTCAATAAAAAATTAAAAAAAAAGTTATGTGCTGCAACTATATTTTCTTATAATAAGGAAATTATTAAGAATTTAATTCTAATACAACGTTAGTATAAAAAAAATTATGCAAATATTTAATTATATATTATCACAATAAAAATATTTGACTAAATCACTCATTATCTTAAAAAAAAATCTTAAAAATAAAATTTTTTATTGAATGAATATATAAAATTCTTTTACAATGATAATATATTAAAGATAATTTCAATTATTTAGTTCTTTTTTAAAAAAAAATTGAAATTATTAATGTGGGGTTGGTTGAGATGGTAAGTATCTCGATTCATTGACCAGAAGTCTTGAATTTGAATCTTAGGAATGGAAAAAATAATTGCTGGAAAACCCTTATCCCCTTTAGAGACTTCAATCAGATCAAGTAGGTTAGTTGGATTCCTAATGATATAACTTGGATACCGGTGAGACTTTTGGTCACATATTTTCTTGTTTTAATATACTGCTTCGATTGTGGGCGAGCCAATTTGGGGAATGGGGCAAATGGTGCCCAATTGAAGGAGAAAGTACACAGGGCCGATTCAGGTTAAAATTGGGCCTCTGACGGAAAAAATAAATGTAAAAATTGGGCCAATGTGATCCAAAACTGGATCACAGTTACGGCAGCTAGTTGACAAAGACCAAATTTCAGTTCAACTACGTCAGCTAGGGCCGAACTTAATCAAGCCCCGAAGTTCAAAACCCCCGGGGCACTTACGGCTGCGAAATTGACATTTTCTCGGTACCTCTAATTTACCTGTCATGATAAAGAAATTCATCCGAGGGAGCATTTTATTGATCCAAAAGTAAAGGACCATTCTATCCCTGATTTATTTGTGTACTGGAATTTTTTTGGCTTGATTATGTGTGCCGAAGAGACCAAAGGGTCGCAATATTTGTAAATAATATACAAGGTAGTAATGTAATCTTTATTTTGGTTAGTGGTAGATACATGCATTGTTACATTCGTTTATATCTATATATAGAGATAATCTCTCACCACATGGTTGGACAGGTTAGTTAAGAAATTCTAAGAAGAGAAATAATTTACAAGAGGTTTAACGCTTTTTGGTATTCATTGCTATTATTTTTTTTAAATTTATAAATACGTAGTGTATTCTTTTTGTTAATAAATACTGTTTGCATCATAAATTTTAAGCGTATTGTATATTTTATAAATTCTCAATAACAAGCCACAAATTTATAAGTTGTTCGATTGAAATTACATACCTTCAGATGCGCCAAAAAAAAAAAAAACGCTATAGCTTTTTTTAAAAAAAAAAAATTTGAAGATCCGACGATGGACACAATTCATTAGACTGTGATACCGTAGGCTAATTAATTAATTTATAACTTAAATATATTTTTAACTCTTATAAATATATGTCATCTTAATTTTGTTTCTTTTAAAATTTTTGTTCTGATTTTGATCTTCTTTTTTTTCACATTTTTTGTTTTTGGTCCTCTATTGTTCTAAATTTTCTTCTTTATAAATATTTTAAAATATACGTTTAATCTTTACAAATATTTAAAACTCTGTATTTGATCCTTATGAATATTTTAAGAATTTTTTTATTAATTTCTATAAATAAATCACCACTTAATACTGTGCTAAACACTAAGGGCCAAAAACTTAAGAATGAAAAGAAAGGGATTAAAACTAAAATAAAAATTTTGGAGAAATCAAAACTAAAATGACCTATATTTATAGAAATTAAAAATATATTTAAACCTTTGTTTATTAATACATAGGCCATATTCTATTTTAAACCAATTTTATATGCCGTATTCTAAGATATTTTTATTTTACCCTTGATATTAGCCCCGAAAAGCGGAGTAAGATATCATCTTGTAAGAAATACTAAAATAAAATGAAGAAAGAAGATGCTACGAGATATCAGACTTTAGTCAATTTCAACTACGGTGACATAGAGAGCATGTGATTGATTATTGGGTCATGTTAGAAGACAGCAGAATACAATAATACATGAATAACACCAATGTATGGGGGGGCTAAATTCGGATTGCTCCATGAGTGATCTCATGGAGAGTCGTGAGTCGTCATCAAGCTGGCATCCTATCACATGCACATGGTGGCCGGTTTAGAGTGTCGACAAATCAAAGAAGGTTCCTTTGATTTGCCCAACCTTCACGGTGCTCATACAAATCCGTTAAAACCACTTGATGCTAAGAATGCATGTGTTCTGTTGGGCTGTCCAGTTCAAACTTTGCTTTCATTAGGGAATATACATAGATGAACGAACATGAGGGGCATCCATTTATAGCCATGACGTAAGGAAAGCCTCTTTCTATCACCACATTATTAATAGGGAAGTTGGGTGAGGGGGACTAAAAAGGACCACCACAACCACCACCACCACCATGCCTTGTGGAAGAAATGGAAACAACCTCTTCAATCATTGACAGTAACTCCAACTATAGGCCATTCCATAAAATGAACCTTTTTTGTCCAATTCGGTGAAACGCTCATGATCGAATGCAGAATTTTTTTGTTTTCCTTGTATTTTTATTTGGGGAGGGGGAGAGGCGTTATTTAATGGAATATACATAAAGTGTGGAATCCGAGTGCAGGGCATGACCCCCATATGAATTAATAAAAATAAAAAATTCTGTGGAGGTAATAGTAGAGAGAAAGACCTTAAATCTTGACTTTTCTTTCTCAAGTGTAACCAGTACTTAAGACTTTATGTCTTTATCTCCTTTTTAATGAGACATCTACCACTTTTATGTGCAACTAATTAATGTTTCTCACCTGTGAAGGAAAGCAAAGTGGTTCAACAATATAGACCTTCTACTTTCACTATTGGTTCAATAATGAAACAGGTCGCAGAGAATACAGACAAAGGAATACACATACATATGCCAATTTATAAGAATCCAACAAAAGCGACACCAAAAGGTGAGAGGAAAAAAAAAAAAAAAAATCCTCCAAGCCAAAATAAACGCGAATCATATGGATATTCTTGAGAGAAGAAGAAAGCAAACGGCACCAGATGGCTCCTGATACCCTCATTTTTTAATCCAAATGGAAACAATAAATTTATTGCTGTTTTAGAATTGCCTTTCTTACAAACTGTAATTTTGCTATCTCCTCCATATATAAATTCCACATTCTCCTCCAATAAGTGCATTTTTTTATTCTATAGCAAAATGTACAATTCCAAATACGGCAATGATAAAGGTACGTACATACGTATACCCAATGACACAGTGAACCATCAATACCGAAGATATACGTACAAGAGTAGAAGAAAACATGTAAAAATAATTAAATGTAAACACTAGATATAGTAATACCAAGGAGCATATAGTGAAGACGTTTTGAATGAAAGACTGGTTGAACTCAAGTATGAGTTACACCAGAAAGTTTATTATATACATAAAACGGTTACAAGGATAACAATAAGATAGGAGATAAAATCAACAGATAATAGAAAGATAAGGATAAGACCTAAAACTAAGGATAAGATACAATAAACAGAATTAAAATCCTAACAAACTAAGTATTTAAATTATAACTAAAATAGGATGTTATCCTTGCTTTATCACCCCCCTTCAAACTGGACGTCGCCTTGCAAAGGCCATGTTTGGATAATGATGGCAGCGGAAATGAGTGATGAGTCCAGATCACGGTGAAGATGAATAAGTTGATCTTGATTAGAAGGCAGCTTGTCAACAACCATAAGATTATCACAATTGGTCTTGAAATACCAGATGTAGACATAAAACATATACTGGAGTATCAACCAAACCTTTTGAAAAAATCTTACGTCCATAGACAGAGAGCGAGGGGTCTTTAATAAGACGTCTTTGTGAGTCGTCTTTCGAACAAAGATAAAGAGATCTTGTAGTGTGCAAAAGCCAACAATGAGATGATCAAACCTCTTGCCTGGTGACATGCACATCCGAGGGAGGGATCACTGGGAGGGGCGCTGGAGTTTCTCCGATAAAGCTAAGGTCGAGGGGCATTGGAGTTTCTCCATTAAAAGAGACACCAAGTATTTTGGTGTTTGATTTGGTGTTAACCATAAAAAGGCTTTGATACCATGAAGACGTTTTGAATGAAAGACTAGTTGAACTCAAGTATGAGTTATACCGGAAAATTTATTATATAGATAAAATGGTTACAAGGATAATAATAAGATAGGAGATAAAATCAACAGATAATAGAAAGATAAGGATAAGACCTAAAACTAAGGATAAGATACAATAAACAGAATTAAAATCCTAACAAACTAAGTATTTAAATTATAACTAAAATAGAGTATTATCCTTGCTTTATCATAGAGCAGAGCACAGAGACCCAACATGATCATTCTTCAACACATTAACGGCGTTGACTTAAACGCTGACTGTGCAGCGCTGGACGAGCTGATACTTAACGGCGCCGCTGTCTCCGAGGGCGATGCCGGTGCTGCGGGTGCCCAAGGGGCTGAAGGCGGGGCATCGGACATAGAGGTGGTAATGGCCGGAGACGAAGGCGCCGACCTTCCATCGGACCTTGCCGTCGACCTTGACGGTGACGAGGACGTTGCCGTTGTTCTGGTCCTGGCACAGCCCTTGGAAATTGTAGGGAGCAACAGGGACATTGGTTCCGGACACGAATGGGGACCACACGTTAAAGTCCTTGTGTCCCTGGTACGAGGGAGGGATGGTGGTTAGGAGGGTCACCTGCTGGCTCTGGTAGGTGACGTAGGCGTCGAGGCGGTCGTAGTAGATTCCGATGTTGTCGTTCGGGTTCCGGGAGTAGAGGGTGACCTGGAAGTTTGAGGTGAGGAAGTTGGGTACGGTGGCGTTGAAGGCGTAGACGGTGACGTCTTGGAGGATGAAGGTGGGCTTGGAAGGTTTCAGGATGGCCCATATGATGAGGATCGTTACTAGGACAATGAAGCAGAAGATCACGGCGCCCCAGAAGATTCTCTTGTAGATCTTTTTCTTCTTGCACTCGTGGTGGGGACATTTCTTCACCGACATGGTTAGGTCCTAGTAGAAGCTTTTGGTTTTTCTTCTTAGAGCGCGTTTGCGTGTGTGAATAAGGGGAGGGGGGCTGAAAGTTTAAATGTGGGGATTATGGCTAAAGCTATGTGAAAGAAGTGAGAACTAGGAAGTGATGAGGAAGAAGAGAAGAAATGCAGCGTGCCACAGGTTTTGTGAGGGATGCTGGGTAGGGGAGGGGGGTGCCCGTGCCGTGTGATGGATGCTTTTTGCGTGAATGATGTGTGTTTAATTGATACCTTTAAAGGTGTTAATTAATTAATTTATTTATTTATAAAATAAAGAAAAACCGTTGGGGTTGAAAAGATATGATAAGATCATCTTACATGGTTTACTACCAGTAGAGTATTATATTATACAAATATGTGTCATGGTCGCATTCATTTGAACTAATGCAATGACAATTTGTTTGTTGAGGCGAATATTTGAACGAGTGATCGTTAGCTATTATCAGTAATTCGTTAAGACTATCCGTGATTGTAACGCTGTAACTTCGGCTCATTTCATCCCCATAAAGCACCTACTCAAACCTCTATAGTACAACCCTTTTACGTATGGGACAGAGATCTAAATAATGACAGTTCGAGTATTTTTCCCCCAAGAAAATATCAGAACGTATTTTTACATGTACAACGAAAATCATGAAAATTTTCTTTTTACTTAATTAAAGCCAATAAAAGAAGGTGATGAATAATTCAGACATACATGTGCGATAGTAATTACAGATCTTGTACATGTCTTCTCTTTTATACAGATCTTAATTTGACTATTCTACCTCGTTTCTCTGTTTCATTTAATTCATTATGTATTGCTCTAATAATTTGTTAATTCTAGTAACTAGACATAGCTATCCTTATTTGAAACCTTCTACTAACCGATGATTAAGGTTTATATTGTACGCCAACTTGTAATATTGAGATAGTACTTGTCCATTTCAACGATGGCATCGATTTCATTAACCTTTATGCTTGCCAAGTCAACAAAGGGATGCTTTACATTTTATAGGATAACCAAGCTTTACTAAAGGCAAAGAAATAATGAACAAATATATTATAAATTGAGAGCAGGATAAAATTATCACAACAGATGAAATATCACTATTAAGTTTTAAAATATTTATAGTTAAATAGCATATAAATTAAGAAAGTTATTAAAAAAAACTTCAATTATATTTGATTAAATTATTCTTTTATTAAAATACTTAAAATATGATCATTATATCAGTATTTTTATTTCATATTTTTAAAATAGAAAAGAATAAAAAGTATTCATCAATTTTTTAAAATGACAAGTAAAATGAAAACAAATCTGCTCGTGATAGTTTTATTCTTTACCTTTCCAAGTAAAAATAATAATAATAATAATAATAATAATAATAATAAGTTCAGGAAAATTTTTCATTGGTTGTTCCTTCATAACCGTTGGATGTCTGACGAGGGAGAAAAGTCTTCGCGACACGTTCTGGGTCAATTCCGGGGCCCACTTATACGACGAAGTAGCTACCAGCTCAGCGACACCGACCAACTCTCGGTCTTTTTTTAATGGGATTCGCGAATATACTCGGTTGCACCAAAGGCCAAGTGAAAGCCCAAGTGCAGCAAGGTGGGAGAGGGTAAAGAAAAAATGAATCACACCGGTGGACCTAGGGTTCTTCACTCCGCGCTTTCTTCTTGAAGAGTAATGGTAGATGAACTATTTTTTTGGGATATCATATTAATTTATATTTTATTTATTATTAAATAAGATATAAATTTAATTTAAGTGAGATTTATACTCTATTTAATGGTAATAGAATATAAATTGATATAATATCTCAAAAAATATGAGTTCATCAAATATTTGTCTTTTCATAATGAGGCTGCTGATCAATCTCTTGATGTTAAAAAAAAAAAAAAAACACCCTTGCAACAAAATGAAATCAATTTCCATTTCCATTAAGCTAATTCTATTTATGTATCGTGGTGTTCCTGCGTCTCATGAATTGGGGGTAATGAAACAAAGCTGAAAGGAAACCTCAATTAATTTGCAACCTCCCCTCATCGTTCCAACTGAGGTAAAAATAGTTCATAACTGTTTGCCTTTTTCTTGAATGGTTTCTGTTCCGATGTTCAATTAAAAAGCTGAACGCTTTTCCATTTAATTTTGTGCTCTTTTTGAGAAATAGGTGGACCTTATTTTTCACAATTATTTTCTTATTATTCATAAGCAAAAGTCACACCTACCAAACAAAAAAGAGAAGCAAAAGTGCTCAAGAATCTTTTCTTATCATGTTCTAGATGATTCGATTAATAATATTTTCTTGAAGTCGGTTTTTGGTGAGAAAAGGTACACAACTAGTTGTGATGGTGAGAAATACTTATAATGGTATTACTATGAATAAAAAGAATATATCAATAATACTAAATATTTTTTTTACCGCTTCTAACTAACAAAATATCTTTTAGTGGAAACAATATTATTGGTTTTCAAAATTTTTGTTTAACTATTACAGAGGGATCTTTACATAGACTAATCAATACGGCATATATTGACTGAACCGCTAAAATTATCAAGTCATCCAGTGCACCGACTTTAAAATTGACTAAAAACAGTTGAAGTGTAACCAATTATTTATTTTTCTTTTTTGGGTTTTTTAATGCCTGATTGGTTCTATATATTTTTCAGTTTTCTAAAAATTCAAAAAACATATATTCCACCCAAGTCTTAATTACAAAAAGAAATTGATCCAGAAAAAATGTAGAAATGCCTTGGTACGTTACACACCAGTCTCTTAGGTTGCTTTCTTTAGTTGACGCTCCAACGACTTGTCTCCAATTGATGTATTTATTATTACAAGCTGCGAGTACAACGTAAGCAGCGTTAGTTGACAACTCACAATTAGTATTTCTTTACTCGGACTCCCCCTTTTAACATTAAATTAATTAAGAAGCAACTCCCCATCTCTTCTTTGGAAAACAACCCCTGCTTCTTAGTCAACTTTATATCACATTTTTGAACGGACTCACTTTTACTTGCGCCCTGCCCTTCTACATAGTGAATTAGTGGTTAGCAGCTCATATTTGAAAGTTGTGGCTTGGTGTAAGAAAGATTAAGGTAACTAATTGACTATGTCGTGCTTATTACATCAAAAACACCAATCCCAATCTACTAAAAAATTTTGGATTTGAACAAGATGTTGACTTGTTAAACACCCACGTGTATTACACCAATTATGAATTCATGATGACATAATTAACTTGTTTAAATAATTTTTCTTGATGCTGTTCGTACATTTATTAAGTTCTTTATTAGATCTCCAGATGTGAACTTTGTCAAGGCCAAGGAGCTAAACAACTAAACATCAATTAAGAAAGACCTTCTTTTGGGTCATCCAGTTCATGGAACCTATGTAGTTTGGATTATCTTACCATCTTGCCTTTTTTTTTAAATTTTTTTTTCCTTTTAATAAAAGAGCATTGTTGGCCGACAATAGAGCAATTCCAGTGAGAGCAGCAAACTAACGGAGACAAAATAGTGGGCAGTGGCTATGACACATTGAAGATGAACCCCCCAAAAAGCACAACTAACTGAATTCCTCTAAAGAAGGGGAAGAAGTAAGTAACTTTTTTTTGGACTTTTTTGGTGCATTCGCCAGCACAATGCATTATTTTAGATCCTATTTAGCATGATAACATAGAATAAGAATTGCCTATTCACTTAATTAGGCCATATTACAATCTCCAATAATTGTTGTCAGTATATATGTTTATCTCCGGTCAATAGCCCAATTAGTTACACTTCATTTTGCCTTCTTTCACTAATTAATCACCCATCTTATTATATAATATTAACAGTGGGTCTTCTTTCAGTTCTTGCTTTATGAACAATTTTTGTTTAATCCATGGGCAGGTAGACATATAGACAAGCTAGAGAAGGTTCTTTTGTTCAGACAAAATGCAGTATATATCTGTCTTCATTTGGGACGCTCTGTAGCCAATTGAGTATTCTATTTTGTATATGGTCCAGGCCAGCAGAGATGAATGAATGTGAGGGGAGGGGATGAACAGAGAGAATATGAGGAAAAATAAGGTCAAAGGATATCCAAAATGTGCGTGTGGCAGCTGAGCCAGCCAAGAGATAAGGCTAATACAGCAAATTGGTCTTAAAAGGTGTGCATTCATGCCGGGGCACTGACATTCAGGATGCGACTCTGATCCCAAGGTTTGTACTCCTTTTTCGGTGATAGTTTCAACTTAAAAGGTCCCTACACGATCTTCTTGGAACTTCCAAAATTTCCAAAGTTACGCGTCCACTTTTTACTTTTATAAACAAAATAAACAAATTAAATC
Source organism: Pterocarpus santalinus (assembly GCA_031439595.1). Lineage (NCBI taxonomy): Eukaryota > Viridiplantae > Streptophyta > Magnoliopsida > Fabales > Fabaceae > Pterocarpus > Pterocarpus santalinus. The sequence goes on from CM062532.1 coordinate 72,074,460, forward strand.
TTCTGATGGAACATCGACCCAGTGTATTTATTATTCTGTAAAATTCACCTAATCACTTCTCAGAACAGGATCAAAATGCAAAATGATCAAGGCCTTCCATGTAAGAGAGGGTTTTCCTTCAAAACTGTGCATATTTTTTTAATTTTGGGACAGATTCTGGCTTTCTTTAAATTAGTTATTTCCTTGCCAAATGAAAAGTAAAAATTTTTAAAAAAAATTAAAAGAAGAAAACAGAGAGAAAAAGGTATTGGGCTAAGATTGAAGGGGTTGGGTGATGTGAAAAATTCCAGAGTACAGGAAAATCCAAAGTACAGAAGATGAGGAGAAACTAGTGGATAATGGAAGGAAATAGCTCGTGGTTTCTTCGTTGTCTTCTTTTTTTTCGTCCAAAGGCCAATGATTTCTTTAATTAGACAAAATTATACTGAATAGGCAATCCCGTGAGAGAACCTGGACCTGCCAAATGCAGACAAAAAACGATGAGTTTAGTATGCATAATTGTGTTAATTCAAAAAATTTAATTAAAAAAATATATATATGCGCACCAAAAGAAAATCATTTTAAGAGACATTCATTTTATTACGTTGTTTCTTTCCATTGTTCTCACTCCCCTCAAATTAAACTATGTCAAAGTAAAAACGTAATTGAAAAAGAATCAAGAGTGATAGAAGTATACTATTTCCTCTTTTTTTTATTGTCGAAGTTATAGATATCTTTTTATTGGAAATAATTTTACTCAAATTAATAAATGTATACTATTAATTAACTTTATATTAGGGTTTGATTTTTAAAAATATTAATTTATTAATATTATTTTTTTAATAAACAAACTTTGAAAATATTTAATCAAAATAATGATAATGAAAGAAAAAGCTACTTTGAAATTAAAATTCAAAATTTTCAATGAATTTAATATATTGTTAAGATCATGACAAACTAATTGCATAGAAGAATACCAATATATAGTGCACCGATACCAAAGAGTATGAATATATACGATGACATTTTATACCGGCATCATTTTTGCTCCTTCTTTGTGGGCTTTTTACTACATCATGAAAATGGTTGATCAGAAGTCAGGGTCAAAATATGATCATATTGATGTGATGCAATGGCGAATTAAAATTTCCAACTAGCATGTTCCATGTAGTGAAGACATCATTGAAAAGAACCGAACCATGCACCAACTCTACCCACCATACCTAACAACATAAGTCTTTTGATTGATTCCTCGTCAGCTTATTATAACCACTGTCTTCTCTCATTTCAAAACCATATGGTGCCGATATCAACTTATAATAATGTTGCCATTGATATTAGGATTGGGAACTCATAACTAGGTTCACCTATTGTCATACTTAAGAAGATCCTTTTTACCGATATGATTATAAAGTAATCTCACATTCTTTTTTGGTGCAAACTTAATTATTATTCACTCGTTGCCTGGAGTTTAGTCACAAGATATTTTTAATAAATGTTGTACTTTTTTATATGATATATAACATCTGTTCACGAAAAATTTAATTTATAATTTGAATTAGAAGTTCCTAATTTATCATATATAGTTGACATTATTATTATGGACTGAACTTGTTTCGAAGGATAAATTAATAATCCACATCTAGTTCGTGAATTACATAATGCATCGAAGTAATGTAAATAATTTAAACTTTTATGTAACAATTGAAACAAAAAATATAACAAGGTTTCGATTCAAAAGTGTAGATAATATAAATAAGAGAAATATTATTTTATATTTATACTATTTTTTAAAACATCTTTAAATGAATACTTTGAAATATCTTTTAAATAAAATTAAAAGAATTGAATTTAAATATACTGACAGTGTAAAATAGTTTTACATTATCAGTCAATAGAAATAATGAAAAGTGCTAACTTACACAAATAACTACCCATTATAATGAGGGACCCGTTATGATTTCTCACTTTCTCCTATTTCTATTAATTGATAGTATAAAATAATTTTATACTATCAATATATACTAATTAAATTCTAATTAAAAATAAATTCTAATTTTTCTCGATCAATATTTAAAAAATTCTTGAAGATTTTTTTAAAAAAATAATAAAAAAAACATTACTCTATAAATAATGTATGTCTATCCATCTCAAAAACAAGGCGCACAGGCACATGCATCGCTTGACGTCTATCGTACGGCAAGTTGTCAACGTGGGATTAGACGTCGTGGTCTGCACCATTACTCAAACCCGCACCCAAAGAAAACAGAAACCATCAGCACCATGTAACATCACCCACGTGTCATCATAGCAAACGCAGGAGCACCAGCACCGTAGAACGGTGTGTAGCATCCACCTTTATCTCGGACCCGTCAGGAGCCATCCAGGTGATTAAATCAGGCTTCTTCCCCAATCAAACCCATTCAAACAGGGCCTAGCCGCATGATAAGCCCAAGTTTGTGAGCCATGTCTAAGAATATTTTTAACCTTTTTTTTGTGGGCTTGTTTTCCTTGTCTTCCACTTGTCAATGAAATGCATTTTCATGACCAAAAAAAATACAAGGAAAAAGGAAAAAAAAAGTCTTTAAGCAAAAAAAAAAAAAATTAGCCAACAAATGAATTAAATTAAAACTTCTATCTGACCACACTCCCCCCCCCCAAAAAAAATCTTCTAAGCTTCAGGCCTCTCGCAGCACAACGTGACGATGGCAGTACATAGATGTATCAAGATAACCAAAAGTCAAATTGACTGATGAAAACTGCCTCTAGGAATCTCTGGTACTTTCAATTTTATGATTGTATTTCAGGCTGAGCACAATATTCTTATGCATCCATTTCACATGTTAGGCGTAGCTGGTGTATTCGGCGACTCCCTATTCAGTGCTATGCACGGTTCCTTGGTAACTTCTAGTTTGATCAGGGAAACCACAGAAAATGAATCTGCTAATGAAGGTTACAGATTCGGTCAAGAGGAAGAAACCTATAATATTGTAGCTGCTCATGGTTATTTTGGCCGATTGATCTTCCAATATGCTAGTTTCAACAATTCTCGTTCTTTACATTTCTTCCTAGCTGCTTGGCCTGTAGTAGGTATCTGGTTTACCGCGTTAGGTATCAGCACTATGGCTTTCAATTTAAATGGTTTCAACACTGATGCCTGATCCTTCTTGTTCATTAGCATCAAATGTCAAGGCCGAAAACAATGCCATTTTACACAGGTAATGGTTGAAATTTTGAGCATTATTTAAAGCCCACATGAACCGTAAACCAAGTTATTCAAAGCCTACATGTATTAGTGTGGACATGTGCTTGAAAGTAACATTTCAAACAACCAAAGATCCAATCATCAGTCATGACATTCTATAGAGTAATGATATATGGACTTCCTCTCTCGGACGCATACGCAAACTCATACATGAAAGTGAGCAAAAAGACAAAATATTTGTATAAACATAGACAGGCTTTAGACTACAAGTATCCGATGGTAAAAGTCACAAGTTACAAAAGTGAAAATAAAAATTCGGAAAAAAAAGAAGAAGATAATCATGCCTCCCCTCCCTTCTTTGAAACTCTACTCAGTATGAAGCTTCAGTGCCTCTCTCTAAACCTCTCACTCTCAACCCCATCTTCTTTTTTTCCATTACTGTCTTCCACCTACTTCGTCATACTTTGCTCAAGCACCTCACTTCCTCTCTTCGTAACCACCTCTCTTCAACACTCACTTCGCCTCATCCTCATCACTATCCGACCACAACCAAATGGAAACCACACAGCTCGTGACAAGAACAAGCTTCGTTTCTTTCTTTGTTATTATTATTAATTAATTAATTTACGCGTTCCTATAGTGCAAATGAGTCATTTTCTTGTCTCAATGAAAGGATTTCGGATCTTGCCTCTAAAGTAAGTTAATACCACCTTAAGCTTGCGTAAAAGACAAAGAAATTGAATGACTAATATTTGATAGAGAAAATAAAAGGGGAAGAGACAGTGATGATATATCACTATCATTGCACAATGGACAAATAACAATAATTTCTCGGAGCCAATATTGGGTTACAGAGATGAACCTAATTAGATGGTTTATATGTAAATGTCTAGCTTTACATATGTTTGTGCTATGAATAAATTTGTAAATGCACTTTAGTGGAGTGAGACAAACTATGTACCACCGTATGGATAATGGCGCAAGTGCCTGTTTGGTTTAGCTATGGGCACGTCTCATGTTCTTCAATCTTTGGCAAGCTCGTTATAATAGAAATATAAGGTTTTAGAAATACGTAGGTTGGTCACAACATTCATCTCTTTATTTGCTCCCCCGGCCCCCCCAAAAAAAATATTCTAATGTATATAGACTTGCAATAGATAGAAATTTTAAGTGAGGTTACAATTTGATTCTGCTCAACTTTAAATAGAATAGGCATGTTTCTAAATTGCATGGTCATAGCATCATAGCACCAAAAGCTCAATTTGAAGTATAACCTGTCAAACCATGGCTTGTTTTCTGATACAAATTGCATGCATTGGCTTTTGCTTTTTGAATCTATGATGACACAAAAGGAAAAAAAAATTGTTTGAAGGTGGGCTACTAGACTCTAGAAATCGCGAGAGATCAGAATGTTATTGGGACTCTAGGCTACTTTAGGCCTGACGGCAGAAGGCTGGGAAGGGAGCTTCATGATGGTGGATGGGTACCTACATGGACTCCAATACTCAAGTCAACAAGGGTTAAGAGGAACAAATATATAGGTGTATGTGCGTACCTAATTTTGGACTTATTCTTTCCTATTTATAGGTACGATTTGGAAGTAATGATTGGCCTAACAGATTTCAAGGATTTTAGTGTAACCATCTTGAATTCCTTAATAGCTTCGTGTACGTTATAGAATCCGAGTTAGGCGTTATTGAATCAAGATTAAATGTCGATGTGACAAAAGTGGTATTTGTTACTTTATTCTCAACAATTTTCGATTTGGTCTCCTAGGCCCTATAACGAACAGGCCTGAATGGGGTGATTGTGACATTGGGCCTTCAAGTTTATATATATATGTCACAAGATTGTGATGAAAATTATTAAAATGGGCTTTCACAAACCAATAAAGTGAATAAACCAATATAATGAAATTGTTTAATAAATATGCTAGTGAAATAAGATTTCTTTCGAGGAGCAAAAATTGGGGTTTTAAGGCAAGATTTTTCCTTTAAATATGGTGGGAGGATGGGATAGATGTTTGGTGTTAAAGATATATGATACTTTTTTGTGTTGGAAATGGTCCTTTGCTTATTGAGAAAGGACATGTGGATTCACTTTTGGTGGACTCAAACATAAATTATATAGCCAAAAGTGGGAAAGGACAAAGAGTTGTGGCTATATTTGTGTGCTATGAAAAAACTTATGATAATTTTTTGACAACAAGATTTCATGAAGTGCTATTATGATAACATTTCAAACTAATGCTTAGTTGATTGAGTCATATGTACATGTTTTGTAAGGGTTGGTAACTAATACACATTTGTTGGTAACTTCTGTTCCATATGATGATAACAACTTAATTTTGTTGGCAACCTACTAGTAAGAGTTTTGGCTATATTTGTATGTTAAGGAAAATATTATGATAATTCTTTGCAGAAAGTGTTGGTTCGTGCAACTGCGAATGAAGGGTGCCATTGAGGAGGACGACGAAGTGTTGAACAAGGAAATGGTGCAACTCTTTGAGGTTATTCTTGTTTTGGGATTTAGTTTGTGCCGTGTGACAGTTCTTGAGATGAGGAGGATGGTGGCTGAAGCGTGAATAAGGTTTGAAGATGCTCTTGGTTAAACCCTATAAATCATGCAGGGTCTTAATCTGAGGATTTCCGAACACAACAATAGATCTTGGAAGATGTTGAAGGCATGCATTCATTGCTAACGTGTAGAATTTGGAAAGATATTGTAGTAGATGAAGTCAGTTTGTTGTTGATTAAAGAAAGGTGAAGTTGGTTAAGTTCAATAATAGAAAAAACATGATAATGGTCCAATTCTGAAGGATTATCCATCATTTTTTGTTCAATTCATTGCTGCTTTGAAGCAACTTATTTTTCTTTTTCTTTTTTCACTTTTTGGTCTTTACATTTAGTTGGCAAATATTCACTAGTTGTGATTGTTTGATGGTATATGAGCAATGATGGATATTAATAATCATTTTAGTTGATTGCTTTTCTTATATCAATTCATTATGTTTATATGTGGTACGTAGAATATTTTTGTTTTGATAGTATGATTATGGTCCTTTTCATGATTCGTATAAGTAATCAATGACCTACTTAAATCTTTCAACTTATGGGGCATGTCGAGTGTCAACCCCAGAGGGATATAGATGCATGAAATTCTTAAACAAATGTGTTATGGAACAATTTAAGAGAACTTGTTGACATTATAAATTGATGAAATGACCCTAAATACGTCATGAAATTATTGCAGCACAAGCTAAGTTACTTCAAATTGTTATGTAATAGGTTGGTAACATTTTAACAAATATTGGTAACTTTAGTTCAAGATGTTGATAATTATTTAAAGCTACTATAACTTTTCAAGTTCTGAAAATCTATAAAGTATTATGATTTTTTAACAAACTATGTGTTAAGGAACAATAATCTACAAAGAGTGAAAGTTTAGAAGAGAAAATGTTTTAAAACATCTTAACTTAACGTAAGAGTTACATCAATTTTTTTACAGTAAAAAATGTTTTACAAACTTAATTTATCTAATTATTTGTCATGAATTAACTAAATATATGTTTTTATTCAAGGTGGAATTTTCGTAATGGCTAAGCCATTTCAAATTTTTTAGTACTAGGTTGGTAACTTTTGGACAAGTTTGGTAACTTCAGTTCAAAATAGCGGTAGCTGGTTAAACATGTTGATAACTTTTCATATTTTGTTCATTTTGAGCGTATTAGAATTCTTATGTAAATTTGTGTTAGGGAACAAAAGGAGAAACAAAAGGAGAAAACTCCTTGGCATTACAAATTCATTAAATGGGCCTTAACACAGCTTGGAATTAGTGCTACGACGATTAAGTAACTTCTAATTTATTTTTGCACTAAATTGGTAACTCGCTATCAAATGTTAATAACTTTAATTCAAAATATTGGTAATTGGTTAAAAATGTTGGTAACATTTCAAGATTCCAAATTTTTTGCAGTATTAGAATTGTTATGTAAATTTGTGATGAGGAACAAGTGAAAAGAATTCATTGGCAGTATAAATTGATAAAGTTGGCCCCAATACAACATGGAATTGGTGCTATGATAGCAAAGTAACTTCGAATTTGTTTTAGCACTATATTGGTAACTTGCTATCAAATATTGGTAACTTTGGTCTAAGAAGTTGTTAATTGGTTAAGAATGTTGGTAACTTTTCATTTTTTGATAATTTTGAGTATATCAGGATTCTTCTATAAATTTGTCTTTGGGAACAAGAGAGAACTCCTTTACATTATAAATGATGAAATAGGCCTCAATATAATATGGAATTAGTGCTATGATGGTTAAGTAATATCTAATTTGTTTTTGCACTAGATTGATAACTCATTACCAAATGTTGGTAACTTTAATTAAAGATATTGGTAACTGCTTGAGAATATTAATAACTTTTCAGGTTTTCAAAATTTTGAGAATATTAAGATTCTTATGTAAATGTATTTTTGAGAATAAGTGGAAAGAACTTCTTGGCACTATAAATTGATGAAATATGCCTCAATACAACATGGAATTAGTGCCACGATAGTTAAATAACATCTAATTGGTTTCTGCACTAAGTTGGTAACTCATTATCAGGTGCTAGTGACTTTAGTTCAAAATGTTAGTAACTAGTTAAGAATGTTGGCAATTTTTTAGATTTTCAAAATTTTGAAAGTATTAAGATTCTTATATAAATATTATTTGTTTCTTGGCACTATAAATTGATGAAATAGGCCTCAATACAATATAGAATTGGTGCTATGATGGCTAACAACTTCTAATTTGTTTCTGTATTACATTATTAACTCACTATCAAATGTTGGTAACTTTAGTTCAAGATGTTGGTAACTGGTTAAGACTATTGATAATTTTTTAGGTTTTAAAATTTTGAGTGTTAGGATTCTTATGTAAATGTATTTTGGGGAACAAATAGAGAGAACTCCTCAGCCTTATAAATTGATGAAATGGACTTTAATAAAACATGAAATTAGTACTGCGATGGCTAAGTGACATCTAATTTGTTCATTCACTAGGTTGGCAACTCACTAAAAGATGTTAATAACTTTATCCAAGATGTTGGTAACTTTTCAGGTTTTCAAAATTCTGAGAGTATTAAGATTCTTATGTAAATTTATGTTAGAAAATAAGTGGAGAGAACTCCTTAGTACTATAAATTGATGAAGTGGCTCTTAATATAACATGGAATTAGTGCTATAATTCTAAGTAACTTTTAATTTATTTCTACACTAGGTTGGTATATCACTATCAAAATGTTGGTAACTTTATTTCAAGACGTTGGTAACTTATTGAGGACATTGGTAATTTTCCAAGTTTTCAAAATTTGGAAGGTGTGAGGACTCCTACTAATTCTTGCATCTCCTGGTTTGTTTTCTTTTCCCCATGATCTTAGTGCCAAATAATAACTATAAGTTGCCAACATCTTGAACTAAAATTACCGATATTTAATAGCGAGTTACTAACCTAATGAACAAACAAATTAGATATATTTAGCCATTGTAACGCTAATTCCATATTATATTGAGACCTACTTTATCAATTTATCCTAATCAAGGAGTTCTCTTCACGTGTTCCCTAACATAAATTTACACAAAAATCCTAATAATTTCAAAATTTTGAAAATATGAAAAGTTATCAATATTCTTAACAAGTTACCAATATCTTGAGCTAAAATTACCAATATTTGATAGCGGATTAACAACTTAGTGCATAAACAAATTAGAAGTTATTTAGCTATTTTAGCACTAATTTCATATTGTATTCAGGTTCACTTCATCAATTTATAATGTCAAGGAGTTCTCTCTACTTAGTCCCTGACACAAATTTATGTAAGAATTATAATATTTTAAAAATTTTGAAAACCTAAAAAGTTATCAACATCTTTAACAAATTACTAACATCTTAAATTAAAGTTACCAACATTTGATATCGGGTTACCAACTTAGTTCATAAACAAATTAGAAGTTACTTAGGAATTTTAGCGATAATTTTATGTTGTATTGAGGCCCACTTTATCAATTTATAGTATTATAAAGTTCTCTTTACTTATTCTCTAACACAAATTTATAGAAGAATCTTAATATTTTCCAAATTTTAAAAACCTGAAAAGTTATCAACATCTTAAACTAAAATTACTAATATTTATAAATGAGTTACCAATCTATTGCAGAAACAAATTAAAAATTACTTAGCCATTGTAAGTTTGTAACATTAATTTTTTGTTATGTTGAGGCCCACTTCATCCATTTATCATGCTAAGGAGTTCTCTCCACTTATTCTCTAACATAAATTTATATAAAAATCTTAATACTTTCAAAATTTTGAGAACATGAAAAATTACCAATATCTTTAACAAGTTACTATCATCTTGAAGTAAAATTACTAACATATGTGTGAAAGTTATCAACCTAGTAGTGAACAATTTGATTGACTTAGCCATTTTAGGAATAATTCCATCTTGAATATATATTTAGTTAATTAATAATATAGATTTTATAAATTAAGTTTGTAAAATATTTTTTACCGTAAAAAAATTCACGTAACTTTTATATTAAGACATTTTAAAATATTTTCTCAACTAAGCTTTCATTCTCTGTAAATTAATGGAACCCACGACAATTTTTTTTTTCCTAACTTATTAGTATTTATTATTTAAAGTTTATTGAAGTTTAACTGAATCAACTTGTTATAAAAAGCGAAGCTTTTAAAACATTAGTTTTTTTTTCCTCTTCTATAAGACACAAACTTAGAATCTTAGTTAAAGAAAATAAATATCTAACCGTTGAAATCATCAATATATCATTACAGTTTGTAATGACTTTAAACCATAATCGCTGAGCTTTTCCACGAAAAAATAATTACTCTAGTTTTTATGGGACATAATTAGTCTAGTTTGTTTTGGGTACATAATTACTACTAATAAACCCAACAATGAAAGCAAAACGCCATACTCTTCAAAAAATACATGGAAACATACTCCTTTTACTAAAAGAAAAGGCCAACTTAGTACAGTTAAAAATAGGATGGTGGAAAATGAATGATTCAAAATTTAGGCTGCTAAATTGCTAATCATTTCATTTGCTTAATACAGCAAAATTGAGAAAGACATAAAAAATTAGGTGTACCTTATTTTCATTTTTCACTATCTCTATCAAATACCAAGGAATGAAAGTGAAAAACTACAAAACTACATTCCAATATCTGCATACAACTCTCCTTTTTTTTTCGATAATTTGAGAAGAAAGGTCGACTCACACAAAAGGTGAGGAGTCTACACCTAGAAAAAAACACACACTGATACATGAAAAAGCTAAGAAAGGAAAGATCACATAGGCCTAATTACACCACATAAAATTAGTACCAAAATTGGCTAAGAAGACCAGCTCCAAAGCAAAATTCACGCAATTGACTTGACGCTAATTCTCAAGAATTCCAAGTGCACACCTCCATAAAATGTAGAAATACCAATCCAAATGTCCAATCTGGCTTTTGATTTAGCAAAATAGCCAGTCATCCGCTACATACAACTCTCCTAAAACAAGGCATAGAGCTCAGAGTGCTTAGCTCCTCTGGGGTGAACCTACTAGAAGTAGAAATCATCAGTTTCACAAGCTTTTCTGCTGAAGATTCATTTGAAATTTTGAATTAGCATGTAATCTTTAAGAGGCTCCAATGAGACAAAAGTAACATCCACTTTATCTTTGGAATGATCTAATTATTTTTTTCATTAAAATAGTCAATTTCATCAAAAATGTGTTTATTTACTGCATAGCTGGATCACGCCGTTATCATATGAGAGCAAACTACAGATACTGATAGCACTAATAGATTTCAACATACTATGTTAAATCATGCTTAGTAAAAGTAATAATAACACCTTCATCCTAACATGTTAGTACAAGTCAAAATGATATCTTGATAAATACCGTGATGGTAAAACAAAAATATAAAGCACAAATGTTGACCTAAGTAGCATAAGCCTCTGCTAGCTGTCAGTTCTGCCAGCAGAATGGTAAGGAAGCCTCTGATGACCATCATAATCTGACAAACCATGTCCCTTATCAGAGTAGCTTTTACCAAAACAATTCCTGGCAGTATTTGCCTTTTTAATTTCCATTCGTCGCCATAGCCCATTCAATTTTTCTAGCTCCACATCTTTTAAGTGAATTTCACTTTGCCCTCAACTTGTGCTTGAAAGTAAGAGAGGAAGAGAGTTTATTAGACTCTTTTCCGGAAGGACACCAAATATGTAGAAGTCACATGTAAATAATCAATCAAACAGTTATTAAGTATGTGTTTGAAAAAGCTGTAATATTAAAATTATTTCAATAATCGTTTATTCGTATAATCACTTTTTTATATAATTGATTATATGAGAATTAATTTTTATATTTGGATATTTTATTTGAAAAATAGTTTTAAGATAATTTATTTTGTTTGGATTGTATAGAAAAAAATTATTTTTATATGGTAAAATTACTAAAAAAAAGATATGAAATGCTTATTTATGTTATATAATATTTGATATTTAGGATCAATTTGGTAAAATTATAATAACTCTAAAATAATCAGCTTTTATTTATAATTATAAATTTTAAAATATTACTTATGATTATAAGTTATTTTTCAGCTTAAAATTGTTAATTTTTTTATTATAATCTATTTTTGTCTTTCACCCAAACATCTTTGATTATGCCAAAATAGCTTTTCTTTTGAAAAAAAGTTGTTTTTGGGATAGTTCCCAAACATGCTATAAATGGCCAGAATTAGTTTTTCACTTTTAAAAATAGTATTAAACAACATTTTAAATGCAAGTAGAAGCAGTATGCTGCATATGAAGCCAAAATTACGAAGTATAAAAAGCACCTGTTTAACTGCAAGTTGCTCAATTAGACCACGAAGTTGTTTATCCAACACTTTCTCTCTCTGAGCTGCAGAACAAGAATATCTTAAATCCCAAAATAGTGCACAAGCCACTTCTTAAGAGTATAAAACTACTGGAACTCTGGCAGAATTAACACAACAAAAATGATAATTACATTTACGCCCTACCTAAACAACATGGATTTCAAAGAGGAAAAAATAGCATCCAAATTTTATGGAAATAGAATAAGACTAAAGTCTGCTCAGCTATAATTTTTTTTTTTTTTTGATAAAAGAATAATTCACATGGAAAGAATAGTACAAATCGTAGCATTAAGAATCCTCCTAAAGCTACCAAAAAAAAAAAAAACAAAAACAAAAAAAAACAAAAGACAACAACAACAACAACAACAAATGAAAATATATCAGATTAATCAATCTTGTAGGAAAACCAGCCAAACTCTCTATCAGCTTTTAAAAACTAGTATTAGTTATTACATTGCAAGTGCAAAGGCAGGACATAACAGATTAATCGAAAATAGTTAAGAGAGTACTAAAAGTTTCCAAAATTAATATTCAAACATACAACAAATGCTTGAAGACTATCCAACATATAAGAAATCGCCTAACCAGTCCTACATGTACTTTTTATGACATCATCAAGGTGGACTTAAATTTAACCATGCCAAGTAGATTGTAGGACCATATGGTAGTCTGCATACATGATTTTGGTTTGCAACATTTCCAACCAGAATAAGTTTATGATTATTTTCTCGATATGATCAATTTGAACTTTCCAAAGGGTGCATGCCCCAGTTACTCGGAAAGTATGAAAATTTGTACCACCTAAATGTCGATTCCGTGAGTAGTGAAACTGAAACTACATATATCACGTGACATGTCAGGTCAACCACATGAATGGTGAAAAGGACACCCAGGAGATGAATGCCTTTTTAAAGAACTTTGTGCGTGTATAAGGAGAGAAGAAGGATACAGGGAGAAGCAGTGCTGCAGATGCAATTGCATTTACATATCAGCTATAAGCTATGGAAATTTTAGAAATCTATATGAATTTAATTCAAACTTTTGCTAAGTCTGAGATAGAACATTGATGAAACCTTCATCAGCAAATGGAATCCAAAGAACCAGAAAGTGAGAGTTTAGGAATGTTTCAAGTCTCAACAAGATGAAAAGGCAGGGGAGGCAAAAGCTTTCCATTTCCAGATGTCCATGTATGACGGATCCAGTGGAATCCAAGGCCTTTTATGTCAAAACATAAAATCAACCAAGTATAAATAAGATAAAAATTACACTTCTCATCTGCCAATTTGAAAGGTGGAACAAGAAAAAATATAATAAAGACAAGTTAATGACTCCTACACAAGTAAAACTAATAAGAAACACATGAAAATGCATATTTTAAAACCAATCCTAAATATTCAATGATTCAAGGACAATGCAACCTAACTTCCTCATATTATTATTTCCTTTCCATTAGCAACACATCTGCCCTGCTCTTCAACGAGGCATCAAGACGAAGCTGCATTCCTCTTTTTTCTGAGGGGGCATTTGGCAAATTAGAAATCTGGTTCAAACTATTCGTAGAACTGATTTTGCAAATGGTTATAAGATAAAATGACTTGAGTAATTTGGTTTGATCACAATTTGATATTGAAATAGGTTAATATCAAATATTGTCTGGTATAAACCTTGATGGATCCTTACATTTTCATAAGTCTCTTGAAAAACAACTCTTCTTCAATACTGGAAAGTTGCCAATCTGTTGGTTTTAAATGAATATTTATTTATGTCAACACATCCTATTGATGTATCAGTCCAAAGTGTAAAGTAGTTAAGGGCAAAAGGTGCACTGAAGGCACTAGAGGGTCTCAACGCCTGGAGGCAGAAGGCGCAAAACAACACATACTTACTGAAGACAGGTGTTAACATTACAAAAAGATAAAACAGAGAAATATTTGAATATTTTGATTTAATTTTGCATATAAATCAAGTACTCAAGCATAATATTCGTAATAAAAATAAAAGATTAGGATGTTCGATCTACATAAATCAAATACCCACGGATGGTTGTTTCTTTTTAAAATTCTGACAATTTTGTTGCTTTAGTATCGCAGTTAGCAAGTTATCAGATGGCTGAAATTTTCGGGATTTTTAGGTGGATGTGAGTTTGACAGTTATCAATAAGGCACTGCCCCACTTAAAAGTTTAAATAGAGAAACGTACACCTAGGGTGGCAGAGGCATGCGTCTCACTGAAGAGTGAAGATGCAAGGCCTCAACTAGCAAGGGGCTCCAAACCCCTTTTGGCACCTTACCGCAGTGCGTTACGTGACCCTTTGACTTCGCTTGCAAAGTCTCTGGCGAGTTTTTCGTGACGCATGTGATTCAAATACAATCATACATTGACCGGATTTGATTAATAGTACATGAAGACAAGAATGAAAAATTCTTACTTCCTCTGTGGGGAAAATCTTTTTCTTTCTCTTGATATCTATCATTAATTTTTATTAATTTTATCATTTTTTTAATTTTTTAAAATCATTCAGTGGTATAAGATACACGTACATTTTCTTCCTCTATCGAGAATCAGAGAATATCTCGACAAGAATGGCCAGTTCGCGAATAGAATCTACGTCACAGTAGCAAATCACGAGCAAAGATAAGGTGTCTTCATCCAATTCGCGATTCCATCCTCACGGGCTCCATGCATCAAAGATAAAAACAATCCTCGCAATCATATTTACGCTTAGTTTCACCTGAACACAGAAAAATGTTAACTCTTGCGTACTCAAAGCCCAAAAAAAAAAAAAACGGAGCGAATGACATTATGACAATTCAGAACCCAATCAATGAGAATGTATCCTATTATTCTCACACTAGAGTATTAACAGTTGATAAGCATTACATTCAAGTCAATCCCCCTTCCCTGATTCTCCTTTGCATTTCAAAACTGAACCCGTAAACTTTTGACACGTATCCTCAAGTTTTGCAAGAATAACGAAGGTGACAGAACAAAGTCATGATCGAATTCCACCATGGCAGTGGTCGTGGCTTGGATGTCGACATGGAGTCTACACCCCCTTCCAGCAACCGTTGCTTCATCCTCAACCACTACCCCTACCCCCTTCTCCGCCTCCGACACTCCTCCCACGCCACTAGGTTGCAGAGATCAAGCATCTATAGAACCGCACAAGGCTGTGCGCGGCGGCCTTGGGACTCACAATGGACTCGTACCTTCGCAAACTCATGCCGCCCATACGTGGAGCAGACTCTGTCCGCAAGCCGAAGCCCAAGAACAACGACGGTGCAAGTGGACCGGTAGTGGTGCAAGCAAACTGGCGATGACAGCGCAGTGGATGGAGTTCTGGCAAAGTTGCAGGAGTGGGGAGCAGATAGGAACGACCAGCGGTGCACCGTAGAATGATTTTTTTTCTCCACCATCCGATATCTCTAAATCTCAATGAACAATATGGATCAATTAGTTATATAGTACACCCTCTTTGTTTTCATCTGTTACGTGGTGTATCATACTAACTGGCTATATTTTTAGCCCCCCCTTCTCTCTTTTTCAAAAAATAAAGCTTAGATGTTCCCAAAAAAAAAAAAAATTGTTTGCGGAATGCGCAGTTCAAATTCCGTCAGACTTATCCACAGATAAAGCGAACTGAACAGCTTGCAAAAATTAAAATAACTACACACAAACAAAAAGATAATTGCCCATTTACACGAGAGAAAATCTACGTGAAAGTTTTTATATAAAAACATATAGTTGATTACGAGAGATACTAACGGATGCAAACTAATTTCCGTGAAACAATACATAATTCAATGAAAAATAATGCATGTGTCAGCGTTTTAGCATTCTTCCTCCAGTGATCATGTAATGATTTTTTTTTTTTTCATTCATTATATGTTTAGCACATCATTCATAAAGGCTTTCGCAAAAACCTTTTGTACTATATGGCAGGGCTCATTATTTAATTAATATAATAATGTAATAATTTGTCTCAAAGTAATTCTTTTAATTAGGACAAGACTAATCTTTTGTCTTCGTTCCTAATCTTTTAAGGTCTACGAAGATGCTATTGAGAAATAGTCAAAAATAAATAGTTATCAGATTTTTGACAATTACCCAAAATTAAGCACTTTAATCGTTAATTTACTTGTAACTGATAAAAAGTATAATATATAGGTTGTATGACATTCTAACCCATCTTATATGACACCAAAATCAAACTCACTATTTTGCTCACTGAGTCCTAAACCTAAGAATGTATTTGGTTTCCTTATTTTCTATTTTTATTTTCATAAAAAATAAAAAATGCTACAAAAAATATGTTTGGTTATTCATTTTCATTTTCAATTTTAGTAAATATTTTCAAAATTTCTGAAAATTTTGAAAACGATATTTTGATGTTTTCAATGTTTTTAGTTTTTATGCGGTGGCATTTTTGTAATTTTTGTCACTTTCTTTTTTTCACTTCCTTTTATTCTTAAGAGACACTGCACAGCACAATGAAGATCTGCAGCCTTCCC
Source organism: Pterocarpus santalinus (assembly GCA_031439595.1). Classification (NCBI taxonomy): domain Eukaryota; kingdom Viridiplantae; phylum Streptophyta; class Magnoliopsida; order Fabales; family Fabaceae; genus Pterocarpus; species Pterocarpus santalinus. The sequence goes on from CM062532.1 coordinate 72,091,093, forward strand.
TTCTCTGCTTTGCAACGGTGGTGTGAAGATCTAGTGGTGGGTGGCAAAGCCGCCACCGCTAAACTTTTCCGATGACTTTGACGACTTGCTCGAGTCCACTGTCAGCCTACCAGTTGAACTTCAACCTCAATGTCACCGGTGAGCTCGATGATCAAACTCTATGTCAGATTGCCCTGCCATGTTGCGTTGTTGTCAACATCATCAATGGCACTGCCGCCATGAACATCGGCAAAGCGAGCAAACAAAACGACGTCATTTGGGAACAATAGCGAGTTGCGCTTCCACATCGTATCGCACCAAGCTCTCTTCCTTGGGATGCCGCAGTGGCTGGAGGAAGAGTAGGAACCAACCTACGCGTTCTTCCCTGGTAACAGCCTTGATGATGGTATGCAGGGCTGCGATGCGTCTTGAGAGCGATGATGGAAAAGAAGGACGTTTCTAAACCAAGACTCGATTATTTCCATTTTGGCTCAAAGTGTGATAATCATCTCAGGCTTACCATCATGGGTCATGGTAGTTCAAACAGAAACACAACAACTTGAAAATGACAATAGCAAATCAAACATGTTTTTATAATTTGAAAAATTGAAAATAAAAATGATTTTAAAAAAATGAAAATAGAAAATAAAAATAGAAAATATTTTCGTAAACCAAACACACCCAAATATTTCAAAATTTCCAAACTCTATCTCTTCTCTAATACCACTACTAAAACAATGGTACTACTACTAAGTGTACATGTTCTATACATTCTTTCTGCATTTTATATTAAGATTGAAATTGCTTAAACATTTATATAGTGAATGACATTATATGTTGGGGTTTCTTTTCCTTTTTTCTTTTTTTGTTGGATGTTTGGGGAAGTTTACGGGATGTCATTTGGGATGGATTTAGGATGTCTTAGTCAACATATAATCTACACATTATATTCTTTATCAATTGCAAGTAAGCCAAAGACTAAAGTGTTTAATTTTTGTAATTGTCAAAAATGTTGGAATTAAATATATATTTTTATTAGAGACTAATCTATCTACTAAGGATATCAGAAACTAATTTAAGGATTTACTCTATATAACAAGTAGGGGTTGTCTTCTTAGGGAGCAGAAAGATTCTTGCATAGGTACAAATTTAACAACTTATATTTAGATGCATTTAGAAGTAGGTTTCACCAACTTTTTTTTTTTAAATGACAACTTACTTATTTGTGAGTTCTTCTAACTTTATTGTTAGTATACCTAAATATAAATTGGTAAATTTGTATTATCCAAGAATTTTTTTGTCTTCCCATACTTTTATGATTGATAACTTAACATATTTGCATATATTTTAAATTTTGAACATAAATTTACTTAATTACACATTATGTATACATGTGTAAGCTGATAAATCTCAACTTAATTTTCTGTTTATGAGATCAGCTAATCAGTGTGACAAAATAGCGTAAAAATTATAGGATTGAAGAAAAGTTTTGCCCCAACTAACCCCCAACAAAAAACAAAAACAAAAAAAAAAATAAAAATAAAAACCTATGTTCCCCAAAACAGAAAAGGAAAAAGAATGCAGGCATTGCGTTGCTCTTTCTTAGATATAAAGTTGGCAATCGATGGGCTTGCCCCCATTGTCCAACGTGCCATTGCCCGAATTATTTTGAAACACAACCTTCAATCCCTTGCAAGTGGCCACTGCCATTTCTCCTCTCGTTGAAATTGAGCTAGATTTGAACGCAGCCAAGGAAGATATCCTCACAGTGAGCGTAATGGAGCCAGTTCCCCGTTCGTTGGCCATGCCATCCAGGTCCACATTCGCAACATTCGACGAGGAGGCCTTCACCTCCAATTGCTTCTTTTCGTGCTTACCCAACTCAAAACCCGGCGCATAACCCCTCGCTATTCCATCCCGTTGGTACAATAAATCCACCTTGAAATCCGAAAAGAAACCTCTGAGCTTCTCGTTGGGGTTCTCAACCGTGATTACGGTGTTCCATTTGCCAGCTAAGGTTGTGGTGGTGTTGAAATCCTCCACGGACAATGAGACAACCTTGTAAATGGGGTATTCGGGGTGTAGCACTAGGGCCATGACAAGGATGGTAACGAAGGCGGCCGTGAACATTACACAGAAACACAATATGCAGCCCCTGATAAAGCCTCCACCTTTTCTGCTAGGGGTATAGGTCTGAGGGGGACCATAGTAAGTGGGTGGATGAGGATAATCGTATGACTGATGATGTGGAGGGTATCCTGGTGGAGGGTATGGTTGCCCTCCATAGCCACCAGGGTACCCCATTGGTGTAGGGTAATACATCATGTGAGGCGGCTGATGCGGCGGTGGTGGTGCATCCCACGGCAGTGGCGGTGTATCCTGCTGCGGTGGTGATGCATCTCGGGGCGGCGGTGGTGCATCGTGCTGTGGTGATGGTGGTCCATCCCGCGGCGGCGGCGGCGGTGTATCCTGCTGCGATGGTGGTGCACCCCTGTTTGACGAGGGCTGCTCGTTCGAGGATTCTTTCGGAGGTCCTCTTCCATTCTCCGATGATTCCATGTATAATGATTCCTCGGTTGTCTTTCCCAATGATATTGTTCAGAAAGAGAGAGAGAGAGAGAGAGAGAGAGAGAAAGAGAGATCAGAGGGAGAAAGGGAAACGATGTTTTTGTTTGGGGATAAAAATCAAAGAAATGTGTACACACCAAAATAGATTGACAGATTAAAATGGGAGAAGATCGTAGGTTGTTTGTATTAGTTGATAGGCCAAATGTAATTAGGTGTAAATGACAAGGATTACGTGTATTCTTGGGATTGTCCCCGGCTCTTTCCTCCGCTCTAATTTTGTGTCTTTTTTTCGCGAGTGTTAGGGGAAAAAAACCTATATAGCTTTGCTAATGCTGGCAAGACATAGTGGAGTACTGATGAACTTGGCTATTACACTCTGTTTTGAAGTGTCTTTGCTAAAAAAGTTGAAGAGTAAACTCGTATTTTGTTCATGTAAATGTATACGTGTATTTATTTTAGTTTTTGGTAACTAACGAATTGAGCTCTTCAATTGGAAAGATAAATGCAATAGAGTTTTAATTTAAAGACTAATTTGATTATATTTTATATGATTAAAGAATTAAATTGATGATATTTCATATTATTAAATATTAAACAAATGTTAAAATTATTTAAAAAACTAAAATAATGATTAATGAATCCTATATGTCAAATTAATAAAATTTTCAAAAATCAAAGCATGGACGCACTTTATAATACAAATGTAAGAGGGTGTCTGGCTATTTGAAAAATTAAGTTAATATAATATAAAATAGAATCAGTTATAGTAACTTGTATAAAAAATAAATTAATTTTTTTATTAAATATTATTTAGTTCGACAACTTAAAAAGCCAACCCGACTCATCTTCTCATCTAATAAGATACAACATATTAGTACAATCTTAATTTGTATTTCAATAGGTGGATGGTAGTGGTGGACAATGGTGGCAATCAATAGTGACCAATGGCTACATATGGTGATGGGCAGAGGCAGATGGTGGTGATGACGATAGTTGGCGACAACCAGCAATAGTTGGTGGTGGTTGACAGTGGCAGCCGATAGCAAACAAGGGTAGACAATGGCGACCCATGGATGTCAGTAGCGGTCGACAGTATTCAATGGCTGTTGGCGATGGCAATCAGTGGCTAATGGTGGTGGCAAATAGCAGCAGTAAATGATTGACAAGGTCAATGGATAAATAAAGGATTAGCATGAAGTGAAAAGAAAGTAATTCAAAGAGATAAAATAGAAGGAGAGAAATTTGAAATAAAATAAAACCAATTTAAAATTGGCCTTTTCCAAGAACTGATTTTATGCTTAAATTGATTAAGATAAAAACTAATTGAAAAATATTTAGATAGTTATCAATATTAAAAACTAGGCTTGTTATACTTAATTATCCAATTTTTCTAGTTTGTCAAACACTCGTCAAGGATTTATTCTAAACTTAATATCCAACACTAATGCTAGACCCGTATTTTTATTAGTTTATAAGTTTAATTTTGATGCATTGTAAGCCACTAAGAATGTTCTAATGGTGAGAAATTTGAATAATTTTCATGAAGTTTGAAGTTTAAACCTCATTGTTGCCAATGTACCAAAAAAAAGTTTTTTAATGAACTATTAGTGTAAAAAAGTATAATTATTTAATCACTTACTTCTATTTGTAAGAATTTTAAGATATTAAGTGATTGAATCAAGTACTTTTGTTAATATGGCAATACATAATTAAATATTTGTATAAAATTTTTTCATATTAACATTACATCAAAATTAAACTTTAATTGTATATACATTTGTTCTTCTTATAGTATTTTTTATAAGACATTTTTGCATATAATATTTTTAATATAAAATACATTATATATATATATATATATATATATATAGAAAGAAAGAAATTCTTACCATTAACCAAGTCAACCTGTAATTTGGATTAGACAACTATGTTTATAGCATGTTTGAGAGTACATTTACCAACCCTAGAATTAATTTTGACTCATAGAATTGATTCTATTAATTCTAACTAAATTAATTCCAACAAAATCAATTATATCTAAAATTAATTTTATAAAAACAAAATCAAACACGCACTTACTAGGTTAGCACATGTAGCTTTTTCCAATATTAATTTTTTAGCATCAATCTAGTTAGTTTCTAAGCACTTCAACTAATTTATTTTTTGATTTGGTCAGAGACAGATCATTCACGCCAAAATAAAAAAGATTACAAGAATATTCTTTGCAAATTTGCCGATCAACTGTAATAGCTATTTTTCTAATACACTCCTATAGCATAGAAATAATCGTTCAAATTTTCCCAATACTTTTAATCCAATAATTTATTTGAAATTCATCAAGATAGTATTCTTCCAATTTCTGATTGAATTTGCAAATTTTTTTTTTTAACAATATTATAACCAGTAAATCTAACTTAAATGGAGAAGCTCACACAATTCCAGTGACGATATTCAAACCTCAGACATAATTTATGAACTTTTTGTTTTTGGTTAATATGTATATCGGAAATTAACATTGAGAAAACAGTAATAAAAGTATATTTAGAATTGATTATATTTCTTGCGAATCATATTGCTTCTGTTAATTTGATTTGTACGCAGAGCTAGCAAGTATAGTGGTCTTAATAATTATGTTGAGGGTAATTTCTTGGCCATCGTTGCAATTAAAAAACGTTCTCAACCATTAATTGTCTTCATTGAATTTTTCTTCTATCTCCCTTCGGGTGCAACTCAATTACTACAATATCTAATCCTTACCCTTGTTGGTATATGTCCAAGTTTTCTTTGGTTTTAACGTTTATATATTGATGCTCCCACAGTCACACCAGTCAATGCAATTAGTTTCGTCCTTAATTCTAACAGTACATTTAAATAAGACAAAAATAAAATAAAATAAAAGAAGCAACGTTTCAATTTTTTATTTTATTTTATTTTATTTTTGTTACCGCTCAATCCAGCTGATATAAGGATTGGTCGGGATCTTGCTTGTTAATTAGTTGAAGAGCCATGTATATGAACGAAGAGAAGCGTATTTGAAGATACATTTTGGGACACCAAAGCAACACTTACACTGAGTCAGAAGAAAAAAAAGTGATAAGAGGAAAATATTTTATATTTTTCTTATTCAACAGAAAAAAAGCAACTAATATCTAATTGATATCTAGTTTTAATGCCAAAGGATATCTAGAATGATAAAATTTGTATTAAGTCCCTTACATTCATTTCAATTAATTCTCAATTTAAATAATAATATATAGACATCTTTTTTGAAATAAGTAATTTAAAAGTTTAATATGTATATTCAACTTGAGAAAAATATCCACGTATCTGTTTTTCAATTTAAAAAATAGATAAAATTGATAAAAAAAACTTGATTTTAAAGTTTTTTCCTAGCCAGGAATGAATTGCTCAAGTCATCATCAACCATGCTTTCTTTCTCTTTGCCCCAATGACATTAATATTTGAGCAATCACTTTATACAAACTCTTAAATCAGATAAAACCTACCTACATCCAGCTATTACCATTTAGCGGAAAATAAATCTTAACAAGGCGTGCAATTCATCAAAAGAAAGACACTGGCTTCCACTGTATAGGAACCGAGAAGTTCCTATTAGGGTTGGCTAACCTTCCTGAATCCTTGTCGGGCAGAAACTGAACCCTCAAGTCTTCACAATGAGGAGTCATCAACACATCCGACACCCATGTTTCACCATAATAAATCGCCTGCACCTTCATCTGCATCCCAAAATTCAGAGACCCATCTTTCACCCTATCAATCCCTATCTCCTCCACCAACTTGTTCTCCACCAAAGATTGATTACCCTCCAAACCTGTGCTCTCGAATTTCAAGTGCAATTTCACATACTCCCCCTGGTCCAAATAAAAAGGGTACGAAGAGGCTGTGGAAAGAGCATCTTCGGGGTTTTGTTTGTAGAATATGGTGAAATCGACGCTTCGAAAGTAAATGGACGACACGTTTGTGTTGATGACTGTGAACTTAGCGTCCCATGTGGCACCAAGCCCTCCCATCCCTGTGGTGAAGTTAGAAAGATACATTGAATTGAGGATGAAAACGGGTGGAACAGGGTCCTCATTTGGGGTCCCTAAACGCCTATAAAGAGGCAAGAATATTAGCACCATGAACACCGTTAGGCCAAGGATGTCTTGAGTCATTTCGCATGTTCGTGCGCTAATGCTGAAGATTTCATCTGAATAGTAGTATTCGGAGATGCTGGGCCTTAATGGGGCACTGGATTCCACGGAAATTGACAAGGGTTGATCTTCATGATGATCGGTTTCGGTTTCGGTTTCTGATTGAGGCAAAGGGGAGAACCTGTAAACATGACCTCGCTCGTTTTGGGGCTCAACGTTAGAGGCCATGTTGATGGTTGGTGCAGACCAGGAAGCGAAGGAAAGGGAAGGGAAGGGAAAAGATATTTGGGAAAGGCGTGGAGGTGGGAGAGAGAGAGAGAGAGAGAGAGAGAGAGAGAATAGCTATAGATAGAGGAGAGAAGGACAGCATGAGAGGCATTATATGTGAAATCCCAGGTTGTCCAAATGCCTGAGTATGAAACAAAAACTAAAATTCGAGGGTAGTTTTGTATGGAATAACGATGGTCAAATTTCCTACAGCTAATGTGGCGTAAATTCCAGTATAATAGATGCACAAATTTGAGATGAAATTAGTCATGTCTTCCATATAAAAAACAAAAACTGATCAAAGCATTATTCTGACCGTTGATTAGCTATGTTATGGTTTAATTAACAAACTTATATAGGTTTAAAACAGAAAAAACAGGGAGGGAGAGACAATGGCATCCAAAATTTATAATTAATACACTACAAGTTTTACCAACAATTTACCCAAAACGATCAAGCCAATAACTTAAAAGTGGTTATTTGCACTAAAAATTGACAACAGCGTCGATCAGGTAAATTTTACCTTCAATACTAAGCATTTGAATCTTAAAATCATCATGTTAGAGAGAGTTTTATTTAAATATCAACCTTAATCCGAAAATCGTACAAATAATTATTACGGAAAAAAAAAAAGGTCAGCAGAATTTTTCTTTTTTGGCAACAGCAAAGTACATTAATTGCACCCGAAAAAAGTGAATATTTTTATTTTTTTGAAAAATTTTTAAGTGCTCATAGAGCAATAAAAAGCTTTTGCTTTATTCTATTTTATTAATAATATTTGGCACCTCAATTTTGTGGTTCATCATTGTTTTCCATTATAATATATTTTAAATATAATTTGTTGAGATGTTAAATATTACATGATTTAGACCAAAAATTTTCTTTTGTTTCCACAGCATTTACGAGTATCTCATTTTTTTTTTTAATCTCAAACAAAAGAGCACCTAATATCTCATGATTTTTTATAAAAATGTTTTTTGAACCCTTAAAACTGATGGACACGTAGACAACTCCTTTATTTTTTATCCTCTCCCCCTCCTTTTTGCTTTTTTATTTTCTTTTATAATTTTTTTTCTTCCTCCCTCTCTTAATGTTGAGGATGCCCAAGGGTGAGGGGGGATGTTCAAATATCACTACTTGTTTTTTTTCATCTCAATCCAAATTGGCCTAAGGGGAAGAAAAGACATTAATAATTTTTGCTGTTGTCAAATTATACTACCCTCACTTGTCTGTCAATTCGCCTTGCAAAAAAAAAAAAAAAAAAGGAAGAAAAGATGAATTTTGAGATATTAAAATTTGGGTTAGCAATAGAATGTCAAGGGTGAGTATTGAAATTATTATTTTAGAAAGAGCTTTATATAACTGTTACTTCTAGTTCAAAATTTCGTGAATAATTTAAGACAAAAGAAAATGGGTCACTCATGGATAAAAGCTCAGCATATCAAAAATTGTCTTTTTAATTTTTATTTCTCAATTTTCACTCCTTTTTCTATTTCTCATTAAAGAAATTATGAAAGCTTATAATCCAGCACTTTCAAAAAAAATAAAAAATAAAAAAGAGATATTAAAATTATCTCAAACACATATTATTAAAAAAAAAAGTGTACAAAATGCCAATGAACTCCGGTGGTATCCTTCCTAGTCCTTATACCAAAGAGTTGTTAGCATTAGATCAATGGTTACATCCTTACGTGTCCATCTTTTCACCCATATCTTTAACTCTACTAAAAGTTCTTTAGAACAAAAAGAAAAAAGTTGTCCAAAATAACTGATTAATTATACGAAGATCAGTCAAATGAATCCCGAATATCCTTAATATTGGTGATTGTTGAAGATCCCGAATAGTACCGATGATTAGGACCAAAAAAACAAAGAAAAAAGAATGTAGTTTATGATTTATGAACAATCAAGCTACCATAATTAACAAGGCAAAAAAGAAGTGTAAAAAACAAAGTATGCAAACATCGCATCACTCTCTGTTTCCTATCTAATCTGCTCATTTATCCCTATAATGAGTCTCTAGCAGGCCCCCATTCAACAGGCCCTCCACACTCTTTGGCCTTGCGGTGGACCATTGTCGCCGCCTCACCCTTCTTCTGATCCGCCGCTAAAAACCGAACCTCCAAATCATTGCAGCTAGGATACGTAACAAAACCAGGGTACCACCCATCACCAAACTCAACCTCCCCTACAACCCTCATCTTCAGACGAAACCTGGTGACCCCTCGTTGCATGTCTTCCGCAATGGCTTGAATCACAGTATCGTCCACAACGGGCTGGTCCTTCTCCCACCCCGTGATGCTGAAATTCAAGACCAGCCTCTTCTTCTCCGCTGCTTCCACAACGAAAACTTCGCTGTCTAACGCGTATCGGGGAGCAATTGGAGCGGCCAGAGCCAGCGTTTCGTTTCCCTTGAAAGTCACAGCCGCGTCGAGCCTTAGGATGTTGATTTTGGAAGAGTTCATGGCGTTGGAGATGGTTAACGTGAGGTTCCATGTGAATGATAACTCGCCATCGGAGACCTTGAAGTGAGGAACGTGGAGGTTGTCCAGGAAGACTCTGGGTGGGATGGGATCTGAACTTTGGTGGTCTAATGGCCTTCGACGTAGGGCAAGCCCTACGAGCAACGTTCCAACCAGAATTATCAAAAGGGAATATTCCCAATCGAAACATTCCTCGCATGGCTCTATCACCATGTCGTTGTCCTGAATGGCTTGATCATGCCCTTGCTCAATATCTTGAGGAATGGGAGAGAACTCGATTCTGGATTGAACTTGAGGCGCTGAGAACGACATGCTTAGGGAGATTGGAATCTAGCGGGGAAACCAAACCAATCAACCAGGGAAATGGATGAAGCTGCGGATCAAAAAATTAAGGGAAGCACCATTAAATATATTAATGTTTGTGGATCGGTTTGGATGGGGAAGATGTTAACTGATAATCAGTTGAGTTGCAAATGTTTACACCGCGACAATATCGAAGAAAGTGTTAATTTTGGGCGCACGAATTGTTGGGATCGCTTGAAGTCTTCTTCACAATGATCTAGCATTTTGTAACCGACTTACTGTTGCTCACTTGCTTGTTAATTTTTATATATGTATTTCTTATAAAAACTGTTTTGTAAAGCTTGAATACATAGGTTAGGTAACTCATACATCAAATGTTTTGTCTAATCTATTGAGTTTTCGAGTTTTTTCTTTTTGTATATAAATAGTAAGGTGATGACTAAGTACCACGGTAACAAAATCTCAATCACTGAATATTATATCTAAGGGTTAAAATTAATTTATATTTATATTTATATTTCAATATTTATAAAATATAACTTTATAAATAATTTATCAATTTTACCCTTTCCTTCTTCCTCCTCAACACACCACCACCTTTATCTTCCCTTTCTCTCCTTCTTTCTACCACCTTTACCACCCATAATGCAATGGCTTGGGAAGTCAAAATAGCCTGGGCGACGGAAACACCGACCCATTGAAGAAGAAAACGTCTTCGCCTTTCCGTTGCCGTTCTCTACTTCATACACCGGTTCAAAGGGAGACTGGGATCTGGATCGCTGAACCCGAAGATCTCCGATGACGCCGCAGATGTGTGGTCGATGATGGGGACATAGCTGCCAAAGAACCTGGAGCAGCCGCCGTAGCCAGAGAAGTTGTCGTCGTCGGTGGGGTGTTGGTAGTCAAAGTCGACGCCAAAGGCATCAATCAATTTGTTTTCTCTCTCTAGATCCGAGTTTCTATCTCTTTTGGAAAAAAAAATCCTTTCCCACCAAGATGAGTAGACCAAGTTGTGCAAGAGCATTGTAAATGAAATGATAATGTTGCTCTTTGTAATCTTTATAATTTTATTATTGTTATCTAAATTTTGATTTCAAGTGTTGTAGGGTGGAATCTTTTGTATTAATGCAGGATGGACCTTGTTTATTACAAGAAAAATGGAGAAGCAATAGGCCAATGCCGTTGGCATTCATGTGAGGTGGTTGTTGGCCATTGAGGTGATTACTAGAGGGAGGAGGCAGATGCAAAGGAAAGGGGTAAAGAAAGAAAGGGGAAGACGAGGGAAATAAAATAAAAGAGTATAAAAGCAATTTTATTTTATATTTTTAATATAATAATAGCATGATCCATGTGATGACAAACTCAGCTGTCACCACTTAAAAACTCGCCTAAATAGTGCTCTACTTATAACAATTCATAGAATATTTTATATATGGCTACCAAAAGAAATAAAAACAAACTGCATAAGAGCCAGCTCAAGTAGTAAAATGTATACATTTTGCCTGCACTTTGACATATCATCTCATCCTCATGGAATAGACTTTCTCTTTTTGTAGCCAAAGAAAAAAACTTCTGATTATCGGATCGGTTAGTCTCTAATTTGTTGCAATTTGAAACTAAAGCTCTTGAGCGAACATGATGTCTTGTGATTCAAATTTTAAAAATCTCAAAGATTTATTGCTATTATTATTTATATGTTTTTGTTTTACTTGTAAATATAACCTGATTCCGATCGAGTTGTAGTTCATATTAAATTAGTCCGCCAACCAACAAGAAATGTGTGAATTTGTTATCCTCAGCTCATTAAAAACAGCAACTTAGCCAAGTCCAGTTAAGACGGACCCATCACGAATTAAAACAGACAGGACTTGGTAATACAAGATGGACTCACGCGAAAGCCGAAGAAGACCCGAAAGAAAAGCAAAAATATCGCACACACAAAAAATAAAAATTGCCGTAGCCGCGCAGGGCAAATTGTCTAATGTCTATGCAAGACACACGCTAGAAAAATGGGCTGCTTTTTTTTTTTTTTTTTTGTATCACTTGCACGTGGCCTCACGTATGATATCATAAATCTTTGTTCAGAGCAATGCGAATGCACGGTCGAGTAGTCGCGAGGCATATGGAGTACGGACTGATGTATCGAGTATCAACTATAGCATTAAGTACAATAGAAGCGAAGGATCACCAAGGAGCCCTTTTTATTATTATTATTATTTTTTTATCTTTTTTTTTTTTTTGTTTTTGCAGGGGACGTCAGGGCTCTGCCTGCAACTGGAAGTCGCGCCCTTAAAGTGCACCTGCTTCAAGAGGCTGAGACTTGAATCAGTTGAGCTGGCCTCTAGATGGGGAGCCCTTTTTATCTTTATTTATGGATAGCACATATGGCATGAAAAAGTTTCACCTATATTATCTAGTTTAAAAAAAAAATCCACCTCTATATATATATATATATATATATATATATATATTTTTTTTTTTTTTTTCGGCCCATTAAGACTCACCTTTATTCTAAAAGTCGCATTATTAATTGTACAAAATATTTATTGAGTTTTTCCTCCCCAACTTCATCGCTTATTCTATTACTCTGGAAAGGCCTATGGACATAGCGTTGGCTTAGTACGTCCACTCCTTAGGCAACCCCATTTCAGAGGAAGGCGTATTTTGTTGGCATTCCTCCGGCATCACCACACCATCAATCTCGTTGGATGGATTTGGGTTTTTGCGTTTCCAAGTCCGGCGAGGGACTTCAGCTCCTTGTTTATTCCTGTTTCCTGCCATGAGACCAGAGAAAATTTATGAATCCTCTTTTTAAAATTTGGCTAGTGTCTTGGCCTTGGTCAGGTCATAAGATGCAACTGTGGGCGATTGTGCATGGGAAGAAAATCGATTGGGAAAAAATGACCGACTCAATAAATTAAAGTAGTCAAGGTAAACAATACAAGACCAAAACTTTGTCATTAATTGTCATTAAAAATAAGAGAATGGATAGGTGACTGTATAAGTTCTTACATTCATTAATTTGAAATCAATTCCACGTTAATCATCTAACGGTGTAAACCACTTTTACATTTATTAACAGTGACTCAATCATCAATATAGCAAGATGTATAAATAAGTGTAGAAGTGATAACATTTTAATTTGAAATGAGATTTGTTTAAAACTTAAAGTATCTCCAAACTTTACATAAAATCTAGTGATATTGTTGAAACTTTCGAAAACTCTAGCATTGTTTTGATTTTGCCTGACTAGCTTCACCTGGTAATAAGGACCCAAAAGAATTGTGTCATGATGATATTTAAGTGTTTGATCCTCTTGTGTTCATTTTAAATATAAATATGTCGTATTGAAAAAGATATAAAGACAAATATTTTAAATTGCATCTTATACATTTTAAAATAATTCCATATGATAAGATCATGTTCAAAACAAATACCAGAGAATTCTAATCTGTATATATTTACCACTAAAGAAAAAGATCTTGACGAGTGTGGCATTGTTTTGCGTTATTAGTTTAAAAAGGCTAGAAAACCAACAATAATTACCCAAAAGAAAAGGAAAGAAAAAGAAAAACGCGGTAATGACAAATGACAACATAACTGACCTCTGTTGTTGCTGGAGCTCCTGGTATTGTTATTATTGTTGTTTAGAGCTGGAACTAGAAGTTGGGGTTGGGAGGGAGGAAAAAACACGCCAGTCCCACGTCTGAGTGAGCCAAAGGCACTTGTCTGCGTCCCCGCCGTACCCATGTTTCCATTGACCTACAGAAACATCAAAACCAATAGCCATGCGTCAATCTCTGATCTCAACCAAAACCCCTTCATTTAATAATAATGAATTAGTAAATGAAGCCGGGAAAAAAAATAAAGGAAAAAACTGAAAGGGCCAAAATGAAGGTGCAGAAAAGACAGGGAGAGCAGCTAGCGTGAATAGGACAAGTGCATGTGTTGGCATGGCAATGGCATTACCTGTGGTCGGGGACGGGGAAGGAGTTGGGTCGGACGCAGAGGCAGAGGCAGAGGCAGAGGCAGAGGGTAACCTGGTATAAAACTTTGGTGGCCGTAACCATAAGGTCCAACTCCAACGAAAGCATAAGGTCCGTACCCAGCTGCAGATGGTACCATTGGTGGAGGAGGAGGCCTAAACCAAACTTGCCCACGTCGTGGTGGTGGTGGTGGTGGTAGTCGAATTATGGGACCCTGTGAAACCAGTCACAAACAAAAACATCAACAAGATAATTAAGTAATAACTAATAGGCAATAGCGAAATCATGGTACCCAGTAAAGCAAGGCAACCAGATAAGTGAGTAGTGAAAGAAAGAAATTAAAGGGAGAAAGAAAGAAGCAAACTAAACCTGTGGGTGTGCGTAAGGTGGCAACATTGAGGGAGGAGCTACAGGAGCGCTTGGCCTTGATTTGCGAACCCGTGCTTTTGCACCAATTTTCTTGCGAGCTGGCTGTGGAGGTGGAGGTGGAGGCGGCGGCGGGGGTGGTGGTGGTGGTGGTGGTGGTGGTGAAGGTGGCTCCGCCATATTGATGAGGTATTTGCGAATGAAGGGGGGAGGGGTGAGTGAGTAGGGGCGGAGGAGAGTGGGACAATAGTGGCATATAAAGGTGGGAAACACACACAATTTGAGAGCATCAAATATGGGTTCAGTAATTGAGGTACCAGAAAGAAAAATGGAAAAGCGTTACCACTTCAATAACAATAATAATAATAATAATTTTGATTCATTGTCAACTGTTAAACGTTAAAAAGAATTTTTTATTATTATTTAATCATATGTTATTATATGTGATATTTTTGAAATAATAAAAATAAGAGTTAAATATTTTTAGTAATATAATAATATAAGAATAGATATTTACATAAAATATTTTTATATTTATAATATATTAAAATTAAATTATTATAAATAATAAATAACAACAAAATAATAATAAAAATAATGAATATAGTTATAATGATACTAGTAATAATAAGAATAATAATTATAACAGTAATAATAATATTAGTAATAATTAGCAGAGGTACTAATTTAGAAATAAGACTCTTTATATATGGACAAAAGTAATCATGGGCTTTTAATTTTAGAGAAAGGTTAATTAAATAATCTTCAGAGAATCAATGAGATTTCTCTTAATTAATTAATAATACTAATAAAAAGAAGGGAAAAACACTAAAAAGAAAATTTACATTTAATATTTTTTAGACTTTTCAACCTGCCCGTTTAGCATTTTCTTTCATCTTTAGATAATTAATATAATTGTAATATTATTTTTAAATATTCCTTTATATATATATATATATATAATGTATCACATGAGAGGAGTGATTTATTATGAGAGTGAGAAAAGCAAATCTAGGCCGTATAACTATATATGGATGATTAAGATTCAAAGGTCACATAATCACTTAAAAAAATCACATGACTTTATATTTTAATCTTGATCATTCATGTAAGATCCAATAGTCATGAATTTTTCTTTCACTCTCACAATTAATCACTTCTCTTACTTGATCCTCTTTATATATATATATATATATATAAGGAGCATATTATAAGAGCAAAGTTGGGCCATATAATCGTACATAAATAGTTAAGATTTAAAGTTATTTAAAGGTCACATGATCACTTAAGAAAGTTATGTGATTTTATGTTTTAATCTTAGTCATTTACATAAAATCTAATAGTCAAGATTTATTCCTCTTGCTCTCATAATAAACTACTCCTCTTATGTAATACGCTCCATATATATATATATATTCTCAATACCATATTTCTTCTTCCTTAGTTGCATTAATTCTTTGCTTCCTTGATAGAAATTTGTGTATTATGTGATAAAGATATTTTAAGCATAACTTTTGTGTCAATTAAAATTAAGTCTCCCCTGAATTATTTCAAGGGTATCCTTCTACATCTTTGATATACATTTGACAAAAATTAAATTTTTTAATACACGCACTATATAAGCAGTTGAGTCTATTGTCTAGTGGTTATATCCTATATTTGGGATGTCTCATATTTGACTCCTATTTTCCCTTCCTTTGCCTTTTAGGAAACAAAAAAAAAAAAAAACAAAAAACAAAAATCCACTTAATGCATAGAGAAGGGAAAATTATATCTTTTTTTAAAATCAAAATTTACATATTTAATTTATTATATAACTATTTAAAATAATATTAATTCATATTTTTAAACACAACTAATATAAACTTTGATAACTCTCGATCAGAATTTTAAATTAATAGAATTTTTTTTCAATCTCTCATTGATAGCTCAATTCCTAACAGTTAAAAACGTGTAAGCAGAATAGCGATATTCAATTTTTCTCTGTTCCTATCTTCTATTCCTTTTCTCGTGCTTCATTAAGGGAGTTCTGATGTGAGATTTCTTCGTCAAGACCAAGTAGGACTAAAGCTAATCGAAAGATGAAAAAAAAAATTAAAAAAGAAAAAACATCCTTTTTCGAAAGCAATATCATACTTTGATTTTTGTTTCTTCATATGAAGTAATACTAGTAAAGTGAGGTGCATATTTTGACCAACTAAAACAACGTGCATAATAGAGTGGAGAAACTACAAATAAGACTTTCGATTTGCCATACCTTCCCTGAACTTTTGATCAAGACTTCCAATTACACACATGGCATGGTCCAGCCCCCCCTCAGGCTTTTCAGACATTCTTTCTGCTGATGTAATAGCGTATCTTTGCCTTACTTTGCTCTATATTTTTTTTTGGGTCTTTTGGTATTGTTTTCTTGGCATCTCGCTGGCTAGCCCGTTGGCTCTGATGTACCCAAGAAAAAAACAATGTGGTGACTCATGCATGATTATTGCTCGCCTTATTGGTCGCAGTTCCAGAAATTTAGTGAAAGAGTATAAGTTATCCGATGTGTAATTAATTATTTATGCATTTGAAAAATAATTACCGAGAACTCGATTATTTCAATTTTTAAATTTTTTTTGACGAGGATTAGTTCGAGTTGTAACTTTGCTGAAATGTAAAAGAAATTATTTAATTAGAACTTCGAAGTTTGTAGGGCTAGGCACTGGTTTTTTTTTTTTGGACACATCTGTCTGATAATGCTGAACGAGGGAGTATTGCAGGTTAATGCTTTGTTGGGTCAAAACATGGGCTTCCAAACTATTTTGGACCTTCGAATTTCATCTTAACACGGGTCCATGGTTGTGCGTCCAACAACTTCTAATCATTCTGACCAAAAAGAGGTTCTAATCGCTAAAATGGTGCCAAAAAAGGACCCTAAAAAATTGGTGCTAAAATGAGTGTCGAAATGGAAAACAAAACTTAAGACCAAAAATATAAATGGAAAACAAGATTCGGACCAAAACTAATGGAAAACAGCTTGCATAAGCGCTTGTAGTGCAGTGGTAAAAGCTGTACCTGTTTGCTAGGTAAGGGGTTCCGAGCAAACAAAGAAGAAGGGAAAAATAACCAACCCCCCTCCCCACCCCCGCCCCCCCCCCCGGCGGGGGCCTCTGGGTGCATGAGTATGACAAAAAAAGAAGGGGAAAACAACTTGATATTAAAGCATGTTAGATAGCAGCAGAAGTCACGACCAAAAATAAAAATCTAAAATAGAAGTTGACCAAAAAATAAATAAATAAAAAATATAGCAGAAGAAGCCATGAGGAAGGATGGGTGTACCTCTTTTGATGGCTCACTACATGACCAAATCTAGGTAGCTTTAGTTAGTTATTCAGAATCGTTTGCTCTGTATTGGCCAATATTAATCCTTTGTTCATCATTTGCTTCTGTTACAACCACCAAATAATTGAGAAATTAAACGGAAAAATCTTGTCCTAATTATTAGGTACCCTCCTCATCGTTGTCAGAAATTCCTTTGCACATATAATTAATTAATAAATTGCTTGTGGATCTTTTAGAGAAACTATCCGCTTGATTTCATATATAAATATATAAATAGTAAAAAAAAATTAATTTTAATTTTAATATTTTACAATTAATATTAATTTAATCTTAAAATAATTTTTAATATTAATTTAATTTTAATATTTTAAATTTTGATATCAATTTAGTTCTATATCGATAATTTGATAAAAGGCGAAGGTTAGATTTTATGAAAAATGTATTAAGATCAAATTGATATCAAAATTGAAAATATTAAAATTAAATTAATATCAAAAAAATTTTTAAGACCAAATTAATATCAATTTCAAAATATTAAAAATAAATTAATGCCCAAATATTTTTCCAAAATTCAATTATGCCAACTTTAACATATTGGACTAAAAAATTATTTACCCATATGTATAAATGTAGTAGCATGAGGAAAAAGTTCCTTTTTTTTTTCGCTTCGTATTAATTTATTTTTTCAAAAGCCCGTAAGAAAAAATTTACTCTTTTCAAAGCCATACTTATTTTAATCGCTATAATACAATTCAAGAAGTCATTTTGGTGCAAAAGATGATCAGCTACCTTGTTAGAGGTCGAGATAAATACGAGACTGGAGTGATCAAGATCTACTCGTGAAATTGCCATAGATATGCCAAGACTCCAATGGTTAAATCCAAGATTAGTTGCAAACAGAAGTTGCCCAAGAAAATTAAATGAGCGACAAATGAATGGTTAGAATATCGGAGTTTTTTGATCTAAATGGCAAGTATCCAAAATATATTATAAATAAAACTCTTCATCTACATTGTTTAGTGGCTTCGCTCTAAATGAGTTTAAGAACCCATCCATGATGTCAAATTGTCAATGAGTCGGACATACTAACGGAAATTAATTCAAGAGCCGAAAGATGGACAACACACTAGCCAAATTCAACCAACAATTTATGTAACGTTCAAGGCAAGAAATGAAACAAAAAATAACGAAAAAAGAGGAAAAGTAGCATTTCGAAAAAGGGAAAAAAAAAAAAAGCAAAATAGAGGAGTATTAAATATTAATATTGTCGGATGGCCATCAAATTTAAAGATTACACTCTCAAATTCTCAGTCATGAACAATGACATGGAGAGAAGCCCTTGCTGTCCCATGCCTACAAAAACCCTTTCCATTCTTTTCTTCAAGTGCACAAAAACCATAACTACCAAGTTTTCCCGAAGAAAAAGAGCTAATCACGTAATAGAAACCCCCTTCTCCGGCAGGGGGTAAAACCGTCTCAAAAAACATCACCCACGTGTATATGATACTATAATCCTATAGACTAAAGTCACCTAATTATTAATCCATTAATTAATGTCAAAAAGCCAGTGTGGGACGGTATACCTTCCGTTTCTTATCGTACACCATGCCACATCCCATAACTTTCCCCTTTTTTTTTTTAGCAGTTTACCACAAAAATCCCCCAAACTTTCCATCTGCGCTAATATTCACAACATCACCAAAAGAGACAACAAAAAATAGACACGTCACTCTTACCCGGATCCCCTTACGGGGCGGGCAACCGGACCAGCCGGTGACCTGAACCCAATCGTCACCGCATCATAAACGCACCAATGAAAACCGCCGTCCCTCCCCGCCGAACACTCCTCGCAAACCGCGCCGCCGCCGGTAGCCATCTTCATCATGAACCGCTCCTTCTCTTTCTGCAACTCCCTCAAACGTTTCTCGTACTCGACCCGATCCAAAACCGAAACCGTCGCGTCGAGTCCGGAGATCGAAACGGCGTCGTTTCGACGTAAAAGAATGACGTTCGCCGCCGGCGAGTTGTTGCTGTTGCTGTTGCTGTTGTTGTTGGCGCCGCCGTTGCGGGAGCCTCTATTGCGCCCCCTACTTCGCCTCGGGCGCCTGGCCCGCTTGACGAAGAAGAAGGAGGAGGCTGCGGCGGCACTGTCGGCGGTGGCTATGGCCGCGACGTTGACTTTGGCGGTGATTGGGATTTTCCGGTTGGTGCCCAGGGTGGCGAGGTAGACAGAGAAGTTGTGCGGCGAGATTCCGATCTTCTGGCTGACGAAGGAGAGGAACTTGTTGAAGTTGAAGGAGGCGTCGACAGTGAATTCGCCGACGGTGGCCTCCGTGACTCCGTCGGAGTAGACGACGGAGAAGGGCACGCCTTCGCCGTCGACGACCATTGTGTGTGTTTTGCAATGAACGAAAGAATGAATGGAAGAGTGAGAGGGGCGTGGGGATTTAGAGGGTTTTAATATTATATAAAAAAAAAGAATAAATGCGGAGAAAAGAATGTTCGGTGGTAGTTTGGTAACTTGGGAGCGGCGGCGAGGGGTATTAGTGGAATGGGAAGTATGTGGAAACTGAATCGGTGACTTGGGGATCAAGCAAAAAGGGGGAACCGAGTGGTATCATAAATGCTTTATTGCTATTTGTAGCTATATTTTATAGGAATTTCCTTAGGTAACCTTATTTCTAGAAAGGCACGGGTATCCTTTTTATTTATTAGTTATGATTTTATTACATGATTGATGTACCTAAAATAAATTTAATAGTTTAAGTTAGGGGGATACATGACTAAAAATTGAATATCAATAATTATAACACATTGTTATTTTTACATTTTATAAGAAGATCAAAGAAATTATCATTATTATAAAAATTTAATTTTTATACTCTGCGTCAACAAATAGAATTCGAAAAAAATGTCAAATCATGATGAGTAATTATTTATTATAAGAATTATTCATCATAATTTATTATTCCACAAATTTTATTAACTAATAATATAAAATTATTTTATATATATTAATAGTGTAAAATAATTTGACATTGTTAATTAATAGAAATACAAAAAAAGTGTCAAACAATGGTAGATCATTGATGATAATAGATAGTTATTTAGCATGATTTGATATTTTTTTATATTTTTATTAGTTGATAGTATAAAATTATTTTATATTATCAATATATATAAATTAATCTTATATTTTCATAAATTTAAATTTTTATTTATTTTCATTAAAAAAAACATTGATATATATTGGCTTTTCAAATTTAGATCAAATAACCAATGAGTTATATGGTAAGCGAGCTAAACTATTGAAGAAGAGATTAAGATTTGAACTCTAGAAAAAACAATTCTTGGAAGGGTTATTTATTTATGACAATACTCGGAGATCAATCTTATAATAATATTTATAGAGATACTCTAAAGATTAAAGTTAACAAAAAAATTAAATATAGATAGTAAAAAGTCATGCACCCCTTAAATAAACATAAAAGAAAAATTATAATTTATTTTTGTAAGGTTTAAATCTAATACTTTATTTTAAAAATACGTGTCATCGAAATATTGATATGTTTTTGTATATAAAATTTTGTATATATTATTTAATTATATATAATCATGTCATTAAATTATTTTACTCTTATTATAATTATCTCAAAAATTATATGAAAAATAAAATATATTTAATTATTAATACAAACTACTTTATATGACAATACATTAAAATTAATATTATGAATGAATAATTTATAAAAAAATTATTATAAATGAATAAATAAAAGACTTTGCTTGCTATAAAACAGAAAAGACCATCCTGAAAATATTTAAATGCCTACAATTCACTTCTCTTTTGCAAATGAATCTTCCATATTGTTTTATTTTTTCACTTAAACCCCAAATCATAAAGAGACCACTTGCTTTGTAGAAGGAAAATCCTAGTACGTGTTAATTTGAGCGTTGGATCTGATAGATTATTTTGTTTGATCATTTTTTAATTACATGATAATAATTAAAATGAAAATATTATGTAATGAAAAAGTAACTTTGGAAAATAGTAAAGTAAGGCTTCCTTTTCCTCTTTTCTAACAATGTTCATAGATTTTTTTTCCTGTCCTTTTTTTTTATTTGTCTAAACCAAAAGTTCACTTGATTTTAATTAATATAGCTCGACTAAGATTGGTTCTCACTAATCTGATTTGAGTTAAATTCTATCTAGCCAATTGTTGGTATATTCATGGGTTTATTTAATTTGAATTTAAAGAGAAAAAATTTTAAATTGATTAAAATTAATTGAAACAGTTTGTTTTAGTTTTTTTTTTTTAAACATTTTCAGCGAAATTGAACTAAACAAATTCGATTAATTCAAAAGTAAAAAATTTATATACGTTTTTTCAATTTTTATCTGTCACAAAAAATTGCATCAAAATGATATTAATTCAAAGTGATATTTTGTGAACATCATATTCTGACGCTAACTGCAGCACTTCTCTTATATAATTATACATAACTCCTTTTTACCTGAATACACGAGTACCTTCAAACAACATTTCCCATTAATTCATGGGTTATTGCGGCCGAAATGCATGGGCTGATTGCGTTTATTGATTTTTCTAAATTTTGGTTATAACATTCGTTTCTACTTTCTGTTCCTCAAAACTGGGAAATTTTCCCTTAATTGAGAGCAGAGATAGATTTGTTGCCCCTAATAATTGATCTTGTAAAGGCTACTGCAACGGCACCATCATTAAATCTACAGATAACGTATCCTTTTCACAATGACGCAGAAATGAGGTCCTAGCATTTGTTCTGATGGTGAAATGCCAGGAAAGCGCACTTTCATCTCCATCCCCATTTCCATCCCATGTATCAATTTATTTGGTGAAAGATCAAGGGTAATGCTATATTATTTTCCTGTTAGGCCTACATTGGCCTATGTAAGCTCTATATGGATTAATGATCTGTGTCAGGATCATTATACGTAAATCAATTAACAAAACCAAATTTTGTTGGTGCTTCTATCATCAGAGAGCTCTGTCATGCTTGAGCTTTTCGGTTTTCACTATTGCAACCCCTCAGGGCATAAGATTTGCTAGTCCTTTAATAATAAAAGAATAATTTCTTCTCTTTTATTTGTTTAGGTTGCTCCGTGACTTGTTTGTTGTTTCTCTTTCCTTCATCCTATTCTGTTCAAATCATTACCAAGCGTCCAAAATGTTAGTTCTATTTTTTTCTTAAAAATAGAAGAATTTCATTCTGTATTTTGCATTATTAATAAACAGATGTAAAAGGTTAAATAAAATTTTAAACAATATAATATTAGTGCCTATGTATATTTTCATATATACTAAATTATATATGTATGTGCAGCTGTGGGACAAGTTGGGCAGTGCACTCCATAATCCATATAGATCCATCCCAGACCAGTTCCTCAACATCAGCATCAACATGTTCATTTCCATTTTCCAGGCCACCTCTATTTTGTGATCCTCATATTTGGTCTCAAATGTATAATTTGCTGGCCTAGAACGGATGTCATTGGGATGTCTCATCACCGATTTTAGGACTAACGAGATTATTCAAGGAAAACTTTACACTAGCGTTTGGTATAGAATAATCCATCTGAATTACTAGTAATATTTGATTAAATTATCTAGATCCATAATATTGTTCTGCTTAACTGGACAATATTACTGACAATCTATATTTTCAAAATAATATAAATTACCACCAATATGGTAATATGAATTGCCAATTGAAATGTGATAACATGAATTACTATTAATATAGCAATCCTTCCATTATTATTATTATTATTAATAAATAATATAAATTAAAAATAATATTAATTATTATTACTTAATAATAATTATTAATAAAATTAACTATTATAATAGTAATTAATAATTAAATTTTCTCATTCTTATTAATTAATAATTATTATTACTATTATTATTATTATTATTATTATTATTATTATTATTATATGAATTTAATACATATATTCTTAATAATCTTTTTGATATACCAAACAAAATAATATAAATTATCACTTAGATTATCTATATATACCAAACACTACATTTAACATTACCAATAATTTAAATAGTAGCAATATTTTTAAATGATAATTTACATTACTGACAATTTTAGTAGCTAATGTACCAAATGTCACATAGGAGAATTAGAATATCCAACTAAATCCCCTTAAACTTGAAGAACTTAAAGTAAAATCCTTAAAGAGATAAATAAAAATGATTAATTGTACCATTTTATGCTAAATCTATTCCAATGAGTACCATTTTGTGTGGCATTAATTTTATCGATCCTAAATTTGTGATGAATGAATTACGAGTCAATAGATATCAGAACATGTCATATTTGTTAAAGCCTTAAGTTTGAGTTCGGTATGCCAGTTGTGTGGGATTCGAGTCCAGTCAAAGAATCCTCACCAGTTTGCTGTAGTCCTTCAATCACACGCGCCTTCTGAAAAGTGAAATCACAGTTTATCGTTAAGCCAATGTTGACGATATCAACCTCGTGCTTTGCTTCATGAATTGATCTTTTTCCCAACTTTATATTTGTGAGCTCACCTGAGAGTTTGCACAACCGTTGATAGACAAATGACGCTTGTAAATAGGTTGCACTGAGTACAGATCATCCAAGTTTGTCGTGTATGTCATAATTGCTATATTAGCCCTTAGCCGCAAGACTTCTGAAACATGCACAATAGGTCTGTGTGCTCGCTTTCCAATTGTTCCATACTCACAAATCTAATAAGGAAAATAAACTCAGAATGATGACCGAGTGTTACAACAAGAGAGAAGGGAAGAAATCACGGATTCACTGCTAAAAAACAGAGCAAATAATTAAGACTATGCGAATAATAGCATACATTAGAGTTAGTCAATAGAAAACAGAAGTAATTACTAATCAGTAATCAAGATATAGCTTTGATGTATTCATTTTTCTTTATCTATGACTGTTTTGTCGGCTTTATACACCAAGAATGATCCAGTGCCAGTGTAACTAGACGCTAATGCCTTTCCAGCAGAGGTTGGCTGAGAGAAAGCTAGCTGAGTACGTTCAAGTACAGAGCCCATCCAGAAGCTTGCCCTGCCACAAATTTAATACAGACAAATTGACAAAAGAAAACAAATCAATGTGCTGGCAATTGATTTAAGAATAATCAACCCATTAGGAAAATTTCAATCCAGCTAGAATTAAAAACTTCAAAGATATAATATTACTTATTGCCATCTTTCTTTATCTGTGTTATAGTTGAATCTATCTGTTATTGGCTCTTTCAAATGATTTTTAGTTTCCTATGAGAAATAGACCCACTATAAAACTAAAGCCAAATTTAACTTTACCTCACGGCGTCTAGCATTTGGACAGCAATGCGTTTTCTTCTGTTGGAGGGAGTAACCCAAATAGCTCTAATGCCACAAACAGCAGCGACTGCTTTGCTTTCACAGAAAATTGCCCCACCAAGCGATCCGTTAATCACCTCAGAATCACTCACTGAAGCTGCTCTTTTTTCAACTTCCCTTTGAAAAACAATATTCCCAAACTGGAGAGTGGTTGAAGATGACCTTGTTTCCCTTTTCTTTGCGCCATCAGAATGCCCGGCAATCGAACAAGACACAACTTTGAATGCTTCTTTGATTGGTTCAGCAACTAGGCACCCAACAATCCTATGCCGAGAAATGAACAGATAGATCTGTATATACACAATACAGTACACCAATGAACAAATCAACCGGAGGTAGTCACTCAATACTATAGTATCCCCAAAACTTGTTCATGAGGCACTGGAAATTTCTAACAGAATCAACATTTGAAAGGGATAAATTTGCATTAAGTAATAGGTTACACTTCAACTTTTTTGGCAAATTACACCTGCAGTTTTGATTGTTGCAGTTTATTACTTAAACATTTAGCAATTCAATTTTTTATCTCAAATTATAATAAACGTTGATACAACTTCACTTCTCAATGCTAAGAAATTAGAAAATTAAAATAATAATAATAATAATGACATGTTTAGGACAATTGCATTTTCAACTATATAAGAACGTAACACAATGTCTAATGAAAATAAGCTTGTTGAGGAGAAGGAAGAATATGTCGACCTTACAGAGTTGATGAAGCATCCATCCAGCTCCTAGCTCAATTTCCATCATTTTCACAACCTCTTCAACCTGCTAGCACCAACAACTTCCCAGTTAAATGCTACCATATATATATATATATATATATATATATAACCACTGGAGCAACAACTAGAACATGCTGCTCAGAAACATAGAAATGGACCTTGTTTCTGTGGGCAGGTAGGTCAGTGTCCAACACCAAAACGATTCGACCCTCTTTGACGCTGGGCATAGGGACAACCCTTTCGTTGTTCCAACCCTGCAGTGCACAACACAATTAGGGCTAAATTGGGAATTACACCAGCTGTAGATGGAACAGAACAGTAACGGAGAATTGGGAGCGGGAGTTACTCTGAACTGGATCCCCTGCGTGTAACGTTTATGGAAATCCTTGTGGGATTTCTCGCCGTCAGCGTCGCCAGGAGTGAACTTGAGGCCGCAGGTGGAGCAAGTGCGGAGGAGGAAATCGGATTGGCCGAAATCGAGATGGAACTGGGCGTAGCTCCTCTTCTTGTTCTTAACGACCGTTGTTCCCGTTATGGTGGTGGATTCGGACTTCGGAGAGGAACAAACGGTGTTAGGGTTGGGACGTGTTCTTTTGCGGTAAGTGATGAAGATTTGGTGTTGTTTGTTCTCCCAGGTAGACAGTTGGTCTTCATTGTCGTGGGAAAGGGGTTTGGGAAGGGAAACAGAAGAAGCAGAAGCAGAAGCAGAAGAAGAAGGAGAGGGAGGTTTGAAGAAAGCGCTGATCTTGGGCTGCATCTTCTGCGATGGAATTGTGCTCATTCCCTTCTACAGCCAGCTACAGTTGGTGTTGGTAATTTACGGAACATATTTTATATTTGCCGCCAAATCTAGCATGAAATTTTCAAGTGAGGTTGGCTTTTTATGTTTCCCGCGCTAGTTACCCCTTCGAGCATGAGCAACGGGAAGCCACCCACCTTTCTTTGGTACATAGACGGGTCTAAGCCCAAAGAAAGGAGAAACCTCAGGAAGCCCAATTCAAACGGGGAAAAGAGACCCCAACATCATCATCCCTCAAAAGCATGCTCAATTGTACAGGACTTGTTCACTGAGTTATTAAATATTTAATTATTCATGACCCAAAAAAAACATTTAATTATTATTTTTTTTTATAAATGTGTGAGAATTTATTTTTTTAAACAGAAATATATAAAATTTGATTAAATATAATTAAATAAAATACATATTTTACAACTTACATTAAGTATCAATAATTTTTTAAATTTAATTTTGATGCATTATTAATATAAAAGTATTTCACATATATCTAATTATGTATCACATTAACAAAAATATTTAACTTTTACACCCACTATCTCAAAAGTCTCGTATGATTGGATGAGAATTAAAAATTCATTTAAACTGATAATATATCAAAATTAAATTTTTTTTAACAAAAATACTGTATAAATCTCATTTTCTTAAAAGAAAATCACAAAATATGCCGTTACAATTATCCATCCCTTACCATATTAGACACATTTAATAAAATGTTTTCATCCGAAATAATATTTTATAAAAAAATTATGCAATATGGTTCGTTTTTGTAAAAATGTCTTTGAAAAAATTTCTGAATTGTATTTTTACCCCAAATAAGAGAAAATCAATTTTATAATAGTATTTACACCAACAAACACTGTAAAGAGCATTCAAGAAATGTTCCGACGCCGAAATCTAACGATTCTCTATGCCACGTCCAAAAATATAAAAAAAAAAAAACGATTTTGCATGCACCGTTCATTATTTGCATTTCCATGCATACAGTAGTTTGTGTCGAATTGATACAATTCATGAACTCAAGTTGTCGCCAATATATTTAAACACGATCGTAGTTTTGTAACTAAGCAGGCCGCTGTAATTATATAACACAACGCAAAATAGCATTAATCATTAATCACATTTCATTTCTTAAAAAGTTGGAAGATCACATCCAAACCCAATGAATATCTAAGGCAGTGGGACTAATTTAAGAATTTCCTAATTCTAGGCCGCGGACGCTCTTAACAAGCGAATAACTGTTAGAGAACATTATTAGACATGGAGGCAAAAATTATATTTCTCCACCATGTCACCAACTACCTGCTAGCAGACCTCAAAATTGCTAGCAGACTGAACTTGGGAAAAGTTGGTAGGCAGTTGAGAACGGCAAGTACGATACTCAGATTTCATAAAAACTGATGCCAAGTTCCACTAGCTAAGCTCATAACATTCTTCTTAACCAGTTTCAATTTAGAGTTTCCCTGTAAGTTCAAGATTAAACGGTAACCCGTAAGCAATCTAAAATATTAAAAAGGGGACAAAGAAAAAAAGATCAGTTTAGATATGCTCATAACGCGAATGCAATTATAACTTTTTTGTTCACCACAAACCACTTTCCAAGTCCTTCTGCCTGCCAATTTGACAATAGAGGAGTCCCCCTTCTATGCCAACAATGTCTGCAAATATCATGTCAAGGCAGATCAGAACTACCCAATTATTACTTTCATCACTATCATATTTAAAGAAATATATGCATGGGCAGATTTAGCAACTAATGGCATTTTTATTCGTGTTATTTGGTGACCACGGCAGCAATAAATAATATGATTCAGTTGAAGGGCTGAAAGCAAAGTAAGGAAGTTGAAGACTGACTAGCTTGATTACACTGAACAAAGCTAAATATAAAGAAGATAAGCATGCTGTCTCAAATTAAAAAAATGATAAACATCCGCTTGCAAATTCATCAATGCAGGTGTCATCTATATCCAGCTGCATTGCTCAACTCAAACTGATTACAGAGACAAAAACAAGAGACAATGAAAGACATGTCCTCATGTACACAATCTTACCTGATAAGCACACTGCTTCCAAACCACTATCACTAAATCCTAAACCCTAGACCACTATCACTACATTTCTATAAATAGTGATCATTCAGAAATTCCTAAAGTGTACAGTAGACACTAGATAATGAAATAAGAAATCCCAAAAATTATACATAATAACATGGGTAAGTCACAAGCATGGAGGTTATTGATATGCCAAAAAATTGGCTAAAGACATAACACTGAGGCTGGAAAAAACTCACATGAATCAGTTTCTCACTCCAAAGCATCCTCATCTCTTTAAGATTTTCAGTCGATCATATGTGCATTTTATTTTATGCCTTTCTTCAATTGTCATACTTATTCTCTCTGATGACTGCATAAAAACAAAGAAAATGAGGCAAGGAAAAACCAACTACACTAACATAACACTGAGCCACAGGATGTGAAGTATTGGTTGGATAGGAAAATTGCATTTTTCCCTGACCAGGCTTCCAATGAAAAGGAATTCTTGCAGATAACTAAAATTTAAGATCAGCAAGCTTCAAATTGGCAATCAATGATGTTGTTCATCAAGGATAAAGATACCTGTAAAGAAAGAACATTCTGTATAATGTTATCAATATCTTCCTTGAATGAAGACATTATCTGTTGCAACTTAGGATCCTTGTCCATCAACAGAAGTATAGAAGCAACAGAATTCACCCTAATCAACCAGTTCCTTGTCTGTTGAGTGCAATTATCAGATACTGGCCACAAACTACTTTCAGTTATAGCTGAACCCATTGTCTTCAACACAAGATTCGGAAGTTTATGACACCGATCAAACAAGAAAAAACAAGGTAGGAGATAGTAATGCAGGGTAGTTAATTGAATGGAGGGAGTGCGCTTCTCATCATAATCTTCTGGAATGCACTGTGGGACAGTAAAATATAAAATCAACCAAAGTACTAAAATCAATTATTAGTAACAAAAAGTTTGACCCACTGTTTTAGAGAACAACACGCATGAAAAAGGGAACAGGGGAAAGAAAAGAAAAACTGCAATAAATTAAAAATTGTGAATCTTTATTTTATATATTAAGATACCATACCAATCAGTCATAATATTTCAAAGATCTTCTAAGCATTCTGACTTTCAAAACAAAATAAGGACAAAGAAAAAAGAACTAAAGTTTTTACTTTCAATGTGAAACATGATCTGGGAAATCCAACATAATAAAGTGAGATACATGAAACAGGTAAGTCACAACATCGCTGCAAGCATATAATGTTGGATTGTCACAGGATTTTAGACAGCATACTCACTTGTGCAGCATCAATCAGATATTCAGAAAGAAAATGGCCTAGAGTAACAATGCTTTGTTCAGAAAGTCTTGTGGGCTTGGAATCCAGTGTAACAACCATTCTTAGGAGAGAGCAACTGTTATCCAGAGGAGGCTTTAGCAGCTGTAACACAAAATACTGGTATCAGAACTCATGCTTCTAGAGAGTATCTGAATGAGCCAATAAGAAGCACCAGAAAAGTAACAAAAGAATAACAAGTTCTGAAGTAAACAAAGTAATTTCAAATGCTCAATGCAAAAAAGACAACTCTGTTAGAACCAGGGAATGCAAGGTATGTTTATTCAATCAGAATCCCTAGCAAGTACTAGGAATCCTAGAATTTGGGGAAGAACATTACACAGGGGATGCTCCTCCTGCAGAGGGAACTCTCCAGTCCTCTCTCTATGCACTAACCAACTTACTAACATTGACTAACTAACTTCCTTTCTGTTGCTCCCTTTTTTGTTCTCTGCTCCAACTAATTTTCCCGCCTATTCCCTCCCACTAACTAACTGCCCGGCCTCTCAGCCTACAACCTGTCTTCATTATTTACAATTGGGCTCGTATTCTGGCCCATGACCCTGTCCTTCCTATTTCTTCTAGTGTAGACTTGCCTAAATCTCTGATTCCTAACACTACCCCCCTCCAAAAGAGCCACCTTGTCCTCAAGGTGCGAGTCTGGAAACTGCTGTGTCAACACATCCAGAGACTCCCACGAGTTGTCACAATCCGGGAGGTGAAGCCACTTGACTAAAACTTCAGTAACTCCAGAGCCATTGTTGCGGATATCCAAGAGCTGGTCTGGTGTGGCTTGCAAGATGCCTTCCTCCGATAGGCCAGGAGGTAGCTCCTGCGGCTGTTGTTGTTGTGGCACCGCAGCTGTCGACTAACGTGGAACACGGGATGAAGGCGGCAAGAGGGAGGAAGTGCCGCCTATATGCCACAGTCCTAGCCGCTCAAGAACCTGGTAAGGTCCATAGAATCGAGGACTCAATTTCTCATTAAGTTTCCGGGCCAAAGCTCTCATTCTATAGGGCTGAAACTTCAAGAAAACCCAATCACCAACTTCGAAATTCACCTCCCTGCGATGTCGGTAAGCATAGTATTTCATACGTTCTTTGAGCCATGCATAGGTGGTTTTGAGCTCACCAAGACGTCATCACGGGTGGCTACGAGGGCCTGCACCTCTGGAACCTTAGAAGGGTAAGTGTTGCCCGAAGAGAATTGGAGGGGTCCGCCATATAAAGCTTGAAATGGGGAGACCTGAGTTGAGGCGTTGAGCGAGGTGTTGAACCGATTACGCCAGGCTAGCCACTCTACCCACTGTTTGGGTTTGTTGCCCACAAAGCAGCGGAGATATGTCTCTAAGCACCGATTGGTAACCGGTCGACCATCGGTCTGCGGATGGTATGAAGTACTATACTTGAGTTTCGTGCGACTTGGCGGAACAATTACGACCGAGTGACTTAAAAACACCGGGTCACGATCGACACAATGGCTTGAGGAAAGCCATGCGGCGACAATTTCCTTTACAAACAGATGGGCGACCTCGCTGCAAGAAAGGGTGAGCTAACGCTAGAAAATGGGCATATTTGGTGAGGTGATCTACGACCACCATAATGACATCCTTGCCTTTGACTTGGGCAGCCGGAGATGAAGTCCAAAGAAACCTCGGACTGCACTGATCTGGAATGGCAAGTGGTTGCAAGAGACCACCAGAGACAGAGCTTCATACTTGTTAGTTTGGCAAGTTTGACAACTCGCAACATAGTCTCTCGACTGTTTCGCATCCCTTTCCAATATACCATCGCTGCCGGCGTTTATAAGTCTGAAAACCTGAGTGACCCCATTGGTGAATCATGGGACTCGGCAAGCAAAACCGGATCTGTGAAGAATCCTTGGGTAAAACCGCCGTCCTCGATAAAATAATCGACCTTGCCGCAACGAAACCCGGGAAGGCATCCGACCCCTGCTGCGAGGCCAAAATAATTATTGTAGGTGGGGGTCTGCATTCGTTTCAGCTTCTATGGTATCCCATATGCTTTGGATTGAACCACGTAAATTGCTTGATACATCATCTCGACGGATAGGGCGCCCGCTGCCTTATTTTGCAAAACCGGTCGAATCGGATTTCAAGTCCATCCCTATCAACTTGGAGGTCCATTTCAACCGGTCCTCCCAAATAATCGTTGTTCGGTCGGGAACTTGAGGCTACGTTGGTCAGTCATGATAATAAAGTGCCGCCCAGAGGTAGTGTCGCCATTTACGCCTTTGCAAGTACAATTGCCATAAGCTCCCTTTCATAAACCGACTTGTTGAGCGGGTGACAGAGCTTGGCTTAGATATGCTATCGGCCGCCCATTTTGGGACAAGACAGCCCCGATCCTTGGCTTGATGCATCCGTTTCCGTAACAAATGGTTGCGAAAAGTCGGGGCGGCCAAAATTGGAAGGTCGACCATGGCATTCTTGATCGGATAAAAGCCTGTTGGGCAATATCGGACGAGGAAAGCATCCTTCTTGGTCAAATCATCAAAGGCTTAGCAATGAGCCCATAGTTACGAACAAATCGGCGGTAGTACCTGTTAAGCCGAGAAAACCCCGGAGGCCCTTCAAATCCTTCGGATCGCCATTGCCTCATCGCGTCGGTCTTCTTAGGATCCGCCGCTACGCCCGTGGAGACACAATATGGCCCAAATATTCCACTGCGAGACAAAGAAAATCGCATTTCTTCCTATTCAGACCAAGCTATTATCTTTCAAATAAAGTAAAAGCAGTTGTAAGTGGTGCATGAGCACGCACATCCTTGCTTTGTAGGCAAGGATATCGTCGAAGAAAACCAGAACAAACTTCCGAAGGTAAGGACGCAGAATATCATTCATCAAGGCTTGAAACGTCGAGGGAGCATTCGTGAGCCCAAACGGCATGACCAGAA
Source organism: Pterocarpus santalinus (assembly GCA_031439595.1). Classification (NCBI taxonomy): domain Eukaryota; kingdom Viridiplantae; phylum Streptophyta; class Magnoliopsida; order Fabales; family Fabaceae; genus Pterocarpus; species Pterocarpus santalinus. The sequence goes on from CM062532.1 coordinate 72,123,756, forward strand.
ATTCGTAATGTCCCTCATGTGTCCGAAAAAGTCGCTTTTCTGATATCTTCTTCCACCATCTGGATTTGGTGATAGCCCGATTTGAGGTCTAGTTTAGAGAAAACCATTGCACCCGCTAATTCATCAAGGAGTTCATCAATAACGGGGATTGGGAATTTGTCCGGGACAGTAATTTTGTTAAGGGCACGATAATCCACACAAAATCGCCACCGCCATCCTTCTTTTTAACCAGAATGATGGGGCTAGCAAAGGGACTAATGCTCGGTCTAATAATGCCCGCGGTTAACATTTCACCCACCAGCTTTTCGATCTCATTTTTCTGATAGTGTGGATAGCGGTATGGTCTCAGATTTGGAATGTCACCGCTCTCAAAGTAATGGCATGGTCATGTCGCTGTGAGGGTAACCCGAAAGAGATTGAAAGATCACCTCATTACGTGCCAAAACACGAGAGACCGCTGCCGGCAGCTGGGTGTCCTCCATCTCTTGCCCTTGGGTGGGCCATAACTGAATCAGAAATGCTTGTCCCTGCGCTTGCAATACCTGCATAGCCGATCGAAGACCGATCTCTCCATAACACAATTCCGGGTCCCCTTGGAGCACCACACCATCCTTGGGAGAACCCACGATGATTCTGGATTCTTTGAAATTAGCTAGAACATCCCCCAAGGTGTCCAGCCATTCCAACCCCAGCACAACCTCCGCACCTTCCAAGGGAAAAAGATAAAAGTTACATTTGTACAACCAGGTTGGGAAAAACAACACGTACCTGGTGGCATCTGCCCTGGCTGGTTACTAGCTCCCCATTCCCCACCTTGACCACAAAGTCAGAAGTGGTGTTCACTGCTAAGCCCGCTTCCGACGCCAACTTAGGACAAATAAAGTTGTGCGAAGCCCCCGTATCAATGAGAACCCTCACGCGTTGGTTAGCAACCTGGCCCCACAACCTAAGGGAGCGAGATGTCCTTTGGCCCGCCATGCTTCGGTAATCCAGCTGCAGATGGGTTTCTGCTGCCTGCAGGTCCTCCTCTGCCTCATGCCAAATTTGGTCCCCTAGATCGTCAGGTTCTTCCTCCATGATCAAGAACTTGAAGTGCTTATTTTTACACACATGTTCGGGGGTGAATCTCTCGTCACAAAAGAAACATAACCCCTTTAACCGCTTCTCCCTGTACTCTTCATTGGGCCGGATGTCGCAGACCTCTACCTCTGCCCCCTATGCTTCCGTCCTTTACCTCCTCCACCTTTCTCGTGCTTGGCGGATCCCCCGTTCTGTTGCCATTCGTACTCCCCGTGAAACCCGAAGTGGGTCTATGGAATGGCCTCCTAGAACACTTTGCTAACATCAGATTGCGACTCTCGACTAACTCTGCCAAATCCATCGCCTCATCTAGCGTATGGAAGGAGTGAAGTTTTAGTTCAGCCCTTACCTCATCTTTGAGACCATTGAGGAAGATGCCGAGGAGATAACGGCGTTCGTTGACATTAAGTAGACTGGAGCACATCTCAAATTTCTCCCTGAATTCGCGTACGGAGCCGTTTTGTCGCAATCCCAGCAGCCACTCGAACGGGTTTTGAACCAGTTCTGGTTGAAATCGCTTTATAATGGCATTCTTGAGAAGAGACCATGAGTGGAAAGAGGCGTTCTCCTGCCACCAGCGAAACCAAGTCAGTGCTTTGCCCTCCATAGCAACCTTGGCCGCGTACAACCACTGGCCCTCTGGAACGCCCTTGATCTCAAGGTATCGTTCCATCCTATCAACCCAGGAATAAGCATCGTCGCCATGAAAGAGTGGAAGATCCAACTTCCTCCATTGGTCCGCGGCAAGGCCCCTCCGTCCGCTCCACGCTGCCTCATCTGCACCCCCAAAACCGGGCGGTGGTTCGTCGTGGCCGCGTTCACGCCGGTTCCCGCCGTTGAAGGTCGCCGGCGAACCGTCTGGTTGTTCATCATCGTGGTGCTGCGCACGGTTGTTTTCCAAACCATCCAACCGCCCTTCAATCCGTCGCAAAGCTTCTATAAGAGAAGCAATGGAATTTGCGATCAGCGAATACTTCTCACCTTCCCCCTCGCATTGCTTCTCCAGTGCCTCAAGCCGTTTGTCCATCTTGGAGTTGACCATGGGCGAGTCTTCCAGGATCAACGAAGAATCTGATACCAGTGTTAGAACCAGGGAATGCAAGGTATGTTTATTCAATCAGAATCCCTAGCAAGTACTAGGAATCCTAGAATTTGGGGAAGAACATTACACAGGGGATGCTCCTCCTGCAGAGGGAACTCTCCAGTCCTCTCTCTATGCACTAACCAACTTACTAACATTGACTAACTAACTTCCTTTCTATTGCTCCCTTTTTTGTTCTCTGCTCCAACTAATTTTCCCGCCTATTCCCTCCCACTAACTAACTGCCCGGCCTCTCAGCCTACAACCTGTCTTCATTATTTACAATTGGGCTCGTATTCTGGCCCATGACCCTGTCCTTCCTATTTCTTCTAGTGTAGACTTGCCTAAATCTCTGATTCCTAACAAACTCCAAAGAAACAAAAAGGCACACACGCACACACACAAACAATTGAATGACCTTAGTAACTTACGATATGATCAATTATCACTTTCTCTATCATCTGTAGAACAAGAGAATTGTCACCCATCTGTGCCATGTATGAGCAAAGAACACTTGTCATTGACTTAAAAGATTGGCTAAGTAGGTCACTCTTCAAACCAGCAGAACCGATTTCTGCAAAATAAACAAAGAATAACATTTCTGATGACATAAGCCTACCAACATAGGTTAACAAGATTGAAAAGCATAGCCAAGTCAATCATCCAAGATGACAAAATTACACTTTATTTCAGGCCAGGAGTGAACACAACCTACCTAGCAAGTTATAAATACATGTCAATGACTAAACATTTTGCTCATTTCAGTGACTTTGCTAGCTCAAATCAAACATGTAAAGAAAACTATATGAATCTTGTAATTATCTAGTAATTACTGAGGAGCAAGATATGGGGAAGAAGCAAAAATGGATGAACTGGTGAGGATGAAAATCAGCAATGTAGACATGGAGAACATTGTCTAGCATGGCCAAATTCAACCCCTTCCAGTCCCCCGACTCCAGCCCCTTCCGATCACTCCTACAATAGACAGAAACACTAATTTTGAAATGTTAAATAAGAACAAATGTTATCAGAAGTTTTAAGTTCAAGCAAGTTGTCCAAATAAATCGTTGTAAGCTACCGGGAGAAACTTTAAAACGCAAGACCACGGTGATGAAGACACTCAAGTGATCTGCAATTTTTATATGTCCTTCTCTATAGGCTGAATGAAGAACCTCTATGATACGAAATAATACACATGGATCTAGTTCAGGACCTGCAATAAGAGCAAAACATAAGTAATACCATAAGCTTTGACCCAAAACAACTTGTACTGCATTTTCATATTTTTGATGTTTGAATTCTATTAAATGGCATTGGTCATATTGCAAATTATTAGCTGGAAGGGAAGAAAAGAACTGTACAAAAGAATCCTCCATGGTTGAACTTAAAAATAATAAGAAATCAAGTTAGGTGAAATTTTAAACAGGGATGACAAGCTTACTTAAGCAACAAGAAGCTATTGACTTTAAAAAAGGCAAGTCCAAATGAGAGAAATAGTAAAGGCAACACAAAGAGAGCTCTTGAGATTCTCTAGGAAGCCTCAGAAAGGGACCATAGCATATCTGTCCTGCAAGATGAAAAAGCAATGTGATAGGAGGCCAAAAAATAACTTTGTGGGTAGTGTATTACTGGTACTGATGCCAACAGCATGTTCATGTTTACCTCCTTCTTGACATGTACAGTAAAACTCTTGCAACATGTACTGCATGTTGTCATACACGCAAACAAGTGATGAATTCGACAAAGCACGTTGTCCAATATGAAGTTGAAGACGCAAAGCAACCTGTAATAAACATTGAACATTTTACAGACAAAGAGATACTAAATTGGAAATTTCAGATCATAAATGCTACCATTAATCTCTATAAATTTGTCAAATTCAAGAATTTCACATAGAGAAATGCTTTTCAAAATGAAAATAATGATTACTAGGGAGCAGGCTGGGTGTTTATCTCCGAGCTGGTTCAGCAAAAGTGGGAGCTCTGTAATCCAAGCCATTAAAGCACATTGAAGTTCTAAGTTTTCTGGATTGCTTGTCTCCAAAGAAAGCATGGTTTGGATCTAGATTTGAACCAAAAACAAAAGAACATTATTTTAGAAAAGCTAGAGGTGTAAAATTGCTCTCATATGATTATCGTTGAGTCAAGAATTCCAATTCCAAGGACTTTCTTTGTATAGGGAGGAGGTCAAACTTACAGGGGTTAGCATATCTTCCATTGCAGACAGACAGGCCAATTTCAATAAGGAACCTGGCTTGCTTTCCCTGAATATCTGGGTAAATGCCTGCAAATTCCACAAATTCCATTTTACAATAGAAACACAGACACATTTATACAAAATAATAATAATAATAATAATAAAAGAAACACACACACACACACACATACAAAACGAATAAACAAAACATAAACATGGTACCAGAAAATATGAAAGCAGAAAATTAAATATTCAGAAAATCAGAATATTCAATCAACTGCATCCAAGACAAATTGATATTCAGAATTCTTGTGGTTAGTCAAACCTGAAGAAGATGAGATGTCCAATAGCTTGCCCCACGGGAAACAAATTTTGGAATAAAAGGAAGGAGCTGAACTAAATGCTTTTCCCAGACAGCCTTACCAGACTGTGCAGCCTTGCAGACCTGCATACTAACAATTCCAGTCAAATTCAGTTATAGAATGACCACTATTTTCGACTTTATAAAACTAAAAAGTTTAAAGAACTTTATTGGTGTATGTATGTGTCAAACCTTCCCAAGCAGTGCATGTTCCATAAATTCTAGAAATTTCTCCAACAAATCAGGAGGAAGACAGATCCATTCATTTAATTCAAAAAATATTTTTGCAATGACCATGTTCAAGTCAAGCAACCTATCATAATCCTGGAAAGCAAAGGAAGAAAGGGTTAGTTGTATTTGAAATTAGAATATCCTGCTGCTTCGAACCTTATGCCCCAAAGAAAGGGGATTAGTATTACACTATTAGAAAAAAACAAAAAAAAAAAGCAATCCACCACAGCATAGTTTAAAGGGATAAACTCTAAATTTAATTTTTAAATGTACTTGGCCCTAACACAGACCAAATTTGAGTTCTGATGTCCAATGCAAACACATAAATCAAGATGAACTCACACTAACTGTATCATTTAATCTCCCAATTGGTCGTCAGATTATAAGTCTAAAAGGAAAATAAACAAATAAAAAAATTTATACCTTTTCTGAAAGATGATGCGCTGGATTGAGGGGAAAAAGAGGAAATAATTTCTTTAATAGTAAAGAAGAGACAGTAACATCCCACGTAGCCCCATCAGGTCCATCTTGAGAACTTGGGAATTCTGACTCCTTATCAGTCCCATAAACAAAGGACCTGACTATAAGATCTATGCTATGAAGAATAGATAGCATACAACCAAAAGACTTCCCTTCAAGGCTTGCCATAGCATGAATTGATGGAATAAATTCCTGGAAATTAGTTATTAATACTGGCACTAGATCCCTCAATTTCTTTATGATATGAGAAAAACCTACACAAGTACGTAAAGCATCGAACAGAACAGTTAAACAATTATCAATAACATAAGAGCTCAACAAAACCTTTTAGACACTAGAAAATTAAGCAAACTCATGCAACACCAGTGAATTAGTTATCTCTTTCAAAATCTGAAATGTAAGTATGTAACTTTATCGTACCAGTAGAGCTCACAGGCATATCAGCTTCAAAAGCATGCAATAACTTTCGTCCCTTATCATCCTGTTAAAATTAGAGAACACATTAGAATCAATTGGAGAAGACAAAAGCCAATAACAACTGGTGGGTAAACAAAGCCTGCATAAATCACAGCAGGGAAAAAAAAAAAGCAAGTAATTTGAGGCGTTTTTCCACAACAGGAACTTACCAGCATCTTAAAAGCCAAGAATTTAATCATTTAGCTTTTGCCCAAACCATAGTTAGGGAGTTGCAAACAGAAATCCAAACATGCACTTAAAAGCCAAGAATTTAATCATATCTCCATGGTACTCATAGTTATAACCTTATACAAATATCCAGCTAGTAATGTGTATTGTGATCAGTGCAAAATCGTAAAGTACTACATGCTTCCTGAGCAAAAGTTACCACTTCCAGTTGCATGTAATTAGCTGCAAAGAGGAAATGTAATGACAAGAGAAGAGATTGAGAAAATGTCCAAAGAGGTTTATGTCATGCATGGATATACCGAAGCTTAAAAACCAGAACAGAGCATTTAGAATTGCATTGTTCATCCATGTTGCAAAGACTGACTGGTGTAGTCACAGTCTAATGAAAACAAGATACCTTATTATGCAAATCAGTTTCTCCTTTATTCCATGGCAAAAGTGACAAGCAGCGCACCAACCCAGAAAGAGCATCCTTTAGTTTTCCTTTGTCCTGTAAATAGTACTGGGTCTTCCTTAGAATATCCTCATAATTCTGAAAAATCTGCTAACCAACCACACAACCACATACAGTGAATTCTAAGCCCCAAAATCCAAACATACGACAAAGAGAAATATGGAACTGATACAAACTCAAATTCTGGAAAGGTTTAGAGAAAAGATATGCGAGTATATATGATAAAAAAAAAGGCTAAGAAATAGATAAAAAGGTGATGTTCCATAATCTAATTATGAAAACCCATGGGAAATAGAAGTGCAATTATAGTGTCAATTCATCAACAACAAATAAATAAATTGTGGCAATATTATTTGAAACAAATTTCACAAATTATGTCAGACAAATGTCCAAATTCGATTATAATAAAAACATGCTCTGTTGACTCTATGGGAATCCAAAATTAAAGAATTGGAAATAAGTATTGAAAATAAGAATGAAATGGCCCCTAAAATAAATTTTAAGCTTTTGTCAAATATGGGGAACACTGCACAAATTCCTATCAAATCCCATGACATATTGAAGCATTAACTTATGTTTCTTTTCCTACAGTTAGGCAACAATAAAGGGTTGCATGTCAAAACAAAATACATGCAAACGCATTTCAGGGGCAATTCCAGCATATTGTTAAAGAAAATTTCTAATATGGACGAATAACAACACCTTTTCTGCATAAGAAGAAAAGGAAGGAGGATAAAACTCAAGAACAAGGTGTAAGAAATCAAATGCCATTATCCGAATGTCAACTGCCAAATGTGTCATAGCATTAAAAATGTAGGCCATCAATAAAGAAATGATCAGCTCCTGATTATCCTACAAAACACAGGAAGAACCAAAGTATATAAATAAAGTGAATGAAATTTTAAAAACAGTGATCTTTAATGATAGTAAACAAATTAGACAGTACCTCTTTACAGCCAGGTAAAATCACCGATTTAAAAAGATCGTACAATGATTTTCGAACCACTTTATCATCATCACCAATGCGCTCACGAAGTTTTTCGAGAGCTGCATACTTGTGCAACTTCAATTCTGCTGGATATTTGATGAATAAATCCTTAATACCTATCAATGCATCTACATTTTAAGGGGAGCAAAGAGTATTAATACAAGGACCACTGAATTAAATGACAATTCAAATGCTCAACAGGATATTTAAAAAAAAAAAAAAAAGAGCAACAACATCACTTCACGATATTACAGTTCAAAAAGTATAAAAATATATTAGGGTTTAGGATCAACACCTCAAAGAGATCATTCAAGTAACTTTCATAGTATCCAAACAATAAAATTAACTGCCATCTTAATTTTCTTTTCGACAGGTTTTGGAATAATAATCAATATTGTTGCAGTGTTAACGGTCCAGATTCATTTGGTTTGAGGCTTAAAGCCTTAAACCCAAACCAAACTGATCTTTGTTGGTAATAGGAGCAACGTAAAGCCTTGGGAGCGAAGATATTGTTGCAATCACAGCCATGGTATGGTGGCAAGCAGCGTGAGTTCCCACAGACGGCACCAATGTTCGGATGTGGGTTACCTGAGAAGTCTCCAAACTAAGAATGGGATCTCAAGCTGCTTGAAGGAGCGTTTCCACGGCGGTGAAGGGTGTACCTGTAAGGACTCCGACGCTCAAGTCAGTGTGTGCAGGAATATGTGAGAGGTAGGTCAAAAAAAGATACCTATAGCTCGAAATTGGACCCATTTTTATACTGATGAGTAGTTGAGAAGAAAGGGGGATTTGATCCCGCCTTCGTAGAGGATAACCCTGGACGTCCGTTATCTTGGGGATATCGGATGGATCCGAGTTTCCCGGCCGTGCGAGAGAAGGTTGTTCCGCGATGCCAGAGCACAAAGGGCTTAACCCAAGTTTGGGCCCCAAATCGGATGAACGGTCAGGGATAATCTCGGATTATAAATCCGCTATCTATTTGGGCCCAGCCATTGGGCTAAGTTGGGCTCCTACGTTATAGTCCGGAACACATAGTATCCAAACAATAAAATTAACTGCCATCTTAATTTTCTTTTCGACAGGTGTTGGAATAATAATCAATATTGTTGCAGTGTTAACAGTCCAGATTGATTTGGTTTGAGGCTTAAAGCCTTAAACCCAAACCAAACTGATCTTTGTTGGTAATAGGTTTCCAAAACCTGAACGACCAGACCATGGGAACTTGGAACTGACCAAACCAAACCAATAATCCTGGTTAGGAGGTTGGTTTCCAACCTCTAGCCTCTAGGTTCGTTGTTCTTTCAATTTGTTACCATATTCTATTAATCATAATAACACAATACACGTTATGATTGTAATACAGACATTTATCCAAGTAATTCATACATAAATCATATTATCCGTTTTGTACAAAACATATAGGATTTGTCCTACAGAGATTTAATGGTATTGCTACGCACATTTAGATCTGATGATACATAACAGGAAAATAATTAATGGTACAAAAGGATCCTGTATTAAATCGCTTAAGAAAAATATTTATCCGTTGATTTTGTATGATAGCACAGTTTACTTAATAAAACAAAACTGATGCGACGTAGTTTTACTTGTGTGAATTTGTATATAATCTCTTCATACCAAATAGCAACTCTCAATATAATAAAAACATATGTAACCAAGAAAGTCATACCTCTTCGAACTTTTGCATTGTGATGAGATGTTTGCTGAAGAAGTTCTTTCAAAGTTAAACCTTTCTTGTTTACCGCTAAGCCTGCCTTCTCTGCTGCTACACTCTGCTCCGGCAGAACAATTGCTGTAGTAAACGTGTCAGTAATACGACTATTAACTGCATAAGCATATATACATTTCTCATACTGACGCAACGTTGCAGAAAAAAACACAAAACACGTTTTAAGTTCACACATTCGTCTAGCAATTCAAAGCGGAAAAGGAAATAATTCCAAGTAAACAAACAAAGCCTATATATAAATTTTGGAGCGGAAGAGAAGTAATCGAAGTACCTTTGGATTTAATTTCGGTATTTGTTGTATTCTTAGGTGGCGGCAGCTTCTTCCCGATCTTTCGTCTTATTTTCTGAAAGTTAACACGTCAATGAGCGATCATAAGCTTCCAAAATCTCATAAACAAATTCAAACACGCAGGTAACCATACAATACATAGGAGAGAGAACTGTGCTAGAGCAACCTTAAAGTCGACACCACGCTGTTTCTTCGAGTTGGCTTTAGAACGAGTCATCTTGTGCTATTAACAAGAAGAATCAAAACCAGCTCAGCGAACAGTTATGGAAACTCAGTGCACTGCAATAAGCCTTCAGTTTCAGCAGCACCGTTCACCTCTTCGCGCGACGAGACAATGGAGGAGAAAAGTGATGGCTAGCTAGGTATTTGAGCCTCCAGCACTAAAACGACGCCGTTTCATTAAGTTACATGGGCTCGAGTCAACAATAAATAGTTGCGCCCATTAGGCCCATAAGGCCCAATCCCACGTGTACGAAAGTACTAACCGAGAAGGAACCCAGTCTTCTTTGCTGGGATGTGGAGCTCGAAAAACTGCGCAAATGCAACAGAGTCAGCAGGCACCACCACCACCAGTCGCGACCACCACTCCTCCTCCTCCGTCGTCGTCCGGTGGCTCCGCGGCCGAGGCTCCGCCGAAGCAGGTGGCGCTCGCGATGGACAAGCTCGGACAAGCAGAACGCATCATCGCCGACATCAGGATCGGCGCCGACCGCGTCCTTGAGGCTCTCTTCGTCGCCGCCGCTCAGCCTCACCACGGCAACAAGCCTCTCCAGCTCTTCCTCAAAGAAGATGCCTGCATGCGTCGCTACCTTCAGGACCTTCGATCCCTCGGTACGCCATTTTGTTCTCTCCGTTTCTTGCATTTTGATTTTTGATTGTTTTTTGTTCATCGCTACGTAGATTAGGGTTTTAGGCTCTAAATTCGGTTTTTGAGCTTGTGACGTGAGAGATGTGTGGGTGATTTTGATTTTGTTAGGGAAGGAGCTGGAGGAGTCTGGAGTTCTCAGTGAATCGGTTCGGTCGCGAAAGGATTTTTGGGGATTGCATATGCCGCTGGTTTGCCCGGACGGTGCCATGGTTGCTTATGCTTGGAAACGACAGCTTGCTGGACAGGCCGGTGCTTCCGCCGTTGACAGGACTAGGTTCGTTTCGTTTCAATTGGTTTCGTTTTAACCATCTGGTGTTTGGTTTGAATGCATAATGTTAAAGAGAGGAAAGATTAAAAGACAGTGAAGGAAATGAGGGAATTTGTGCATACTTTAAGATAATATCTGTAGTTCTGTACAATTTAGCTGTCGTAGGTTTAATTTATGATTATTATTGTCCTTACCACCAAGATTCTGTACAACATTTTGTTGATACGCTTCTTCAACACAATTGGAAAAGAAAAAAGCTTGTTAACTTGTTTTCTATTGTATTTTTGTGGGTATCATGATTTATAATGCTCTTACTGCCTTCCCGATGCTGCTGACTCATGGTATATTGGCTGCTCACTTTGGCTTTTGAATGACTTCAGGTTAGCGCTCAAAGCCTTCAGTGATCAGAAGAGGCGTTTTTTCCCTCATCTTGATAATGGCCTTGAAACTAATGAATCAGCTTCAAAGAAACGTTGCGGGTCTGTAGAAAGTACTGTGGATCCTAAGGAAGAAATTAGTTTTCTTAGGACGCTGCCAGATGTTTTAAAGTCCTTGGAAAAGGAAGTGCCGAACTTGAAAATTTCAACTTTTGAACGATTGGACTGGTTAAAAAGAGCTTCTACACTTACCACTTCAACAAATGAGAGTTCTATGGAACATAATTATCCTGGTTCTAATAAGCTAAGGCTAGGATCAGTGGGCCCTGTTGCTGCTGAGAAGGTTGCGGTGATAGAGTTGTTGATCCCACCTACTTTCAGAGTTGTTATTTCTTTGCATCCTGCTGGTTCCATTGATCCTGATGCTGTAGCATTCTTTGCTCCAGAGGAGGTATATTTTGCAATATTATTGTGACATTAATCATTATTTATCTTTCTTAATTTTCATCATGCGGTGTGAATTGTTTGGTTATTTGCATGTTTGAACAATCTAGATGCATATCAACATTAGTTCTGTTATATTTCTTGTTTAGAATGTGATTTATTTTTCCCCTCTACCTAAGCCTTACTTGGATAATGTGGTTTAATTTCAGTATATCAAGCTTGTATGAAATTCATATTAAATTAAGTAGTTACTAGGCTTCATTTTCATTTTCAAATGTGAGCTGGCTTGTTTACGAGACACTGCTGTCTTCTTGAAGCTTCTTTTCAATCCACTCCTTGAACTATTATTTTCTCAATAGTCAACTTGGTTAGAGGGTGTTTGGGCTTTGGTCATCCACCATGGGCATCATATCTTTTTCGTAACTCCATCTAAGATTCCCCTAAGATTCCCTTTATTATTTCAGCTTCCTAACATGTATCTGTTCTGTTTTTATAATCTAATCATAATACGCATGTTTTATTATGATTTTGAAGCTTTCAGAACTTTTACAGTTTTCAACTTGTAAACTGTGCCACGGAAATCTAAACTCCCTCTTCGGTAAACTCATTTGTCTGGAGGCACTTGCCGCCATGGGTACTCAGTAGGATAATATAAATAGATAGTCCCTCTACGTTTATTCCACTTGATTTTTGTGTTATGTGCTGTTCATGTTTGTTTTAAGTTGTACACGTGATACTTTCTTTGGAAATGAGCTGTTTGTTTGTTGCAGCATGCCTTGTTCTCCTGGTTTGTTTTCAAGTTTTGGTAGAAACAAGGAGGTTGAATTTTTTTGGCTGTGCACTGTCTTTGTAGCTCTTTTTTGGTTGGAGTGGAATGTTTGCATTCCCCAAAGGTGCCTCTTAGCTGCTAGCTTTTTGTTGGGATAGGGTAGTGAGTCTTAATGGTAGTTTTTTGGTGCTCCATTTACGGCTGTTTCAAGGGAGTTTGCATTCCTGATTTGCAGAGACTAGACAGTGTTTCTGTATTTTTTGTATCTTTATCTTGCTTTACTCCCCTGTTTCAGATGATATCTTATTCCCTTTGTTGATTTTCACTTATTTTCTCTCTAATAGAACTTCTTTTTGAATAAAAGAAGACATTTTATTTGTTATTTTCTTACTTGGTAAATGTTTTGTGAAATTTTTACATCCATATAGTCCTCTGTTTTATAGTTGCTTTTGTACTTTTGGCCCAGTGTATTTAAACTGTGACAACTCTTACAGAGTGGAAGTTATGTGCATGCGAGGGGGTTTTCAGTTCATCATGTGTTTAGACATATTACGGTAATGCTCTTTCTTGCTAACTTTATATTTCATGTAACCCTTTTATTGACTCTTTGAAGTCATTCTTATTATAGCTTATTTGGTCTTCCACTGTAGGATTATGCGGCTACAGCTCTACAGTACTTTCTTGGGAGCCAAGCTGAAACATCTCTGTATTGTCTTTTGGTACTGATATTATCACACTTCAGCAAATCATGATACTTATTTTGGTTAGAAGCTGTTCACTCAAGGTTTACTTTGCTTTCTGCCTTTTTGATGCAGCACTGGATTTGCAGCTACCAGACTCTGTTTTCAAGACCATGCAGGTTTGATTTGCAGTTTCCAGATCCCCTAGATTTCCATATCATTGGTAGAATGACGCATATCATTTTGTTGGTGGTGCAGCAAATGTACACGGCTACTTGCCGCAGATAAACAATCAGCTTTTCTGTTGCCTCCGGTGATCCGTCCTTACTGGCAGTTTTCCTTTCAAAAAATTTTGTCAACCATCTCCTCAAAGGACCATAGTTCAGATATTACTCCTGCTTATCATGTTGGCTGCTTCTCAGAGGAAGTGTGATTTCATCCGCCATTGATTCAGGTAAGCTCTGTGCCCAAGTAGATGTGAAACTGCAAGGAGTAAGATTCTCCATTTTATTGTTGTATGTATGATTCCCTCATTCTCATGTATAGTTACGAATATTAAGTGTGTTGTGTATTTCTTTTTTATCTCTCAGATTTGATCTTCGGGAAATTGATCAGTATGTGGCTTATTGTGCAAGCATCATGAGAGTGGCAGCATCTATTGATGGTTTGTATCATGTTCATTGAAAGATTGGTTTTTCAGATGCTAGAAGTTTTCCTCACCGGATTGATCATTACTTCAAGACAACCAAAAAAGCACAAGATGAGAACATTATGACCTTCATGTTTGCAAGATGGAAATGCTGGCTGACTTTACAGTTTAGATGTTCTGTTAGTATGTGAAACATTATTATGATACAATTAGCAATATATCTGATTTTAGAGTCGTGCTGCCTACACAACTCTTACATGCTACTTATGTACTAGTTTCTCCATCCAAATATAAAGTTTAAGGGGCCAGCCACTGAGATTGAACCACTTGTACTTGCACAGTTATATAGAATGATGGATGCAAATCTCATGCTGGTGCTGAAAGTTGCTGCTGTGCTCCTACGAATATAAATGTTCTCATAGACGATGATGTGCTAATGCTCTATAGCTATTGCAGCACACTTTCATGGCTGTACTCTGCTAAACAATTCGCATGTGTTCATTACTCATTACATTGCAGGAGTTGAATCAGTACCGGTGAACATTTTCGAGTTTTGCTGTTTATACATGAAAAGTGGGAGTGTGGATCATATGTCTGGTGTTTATTGCCTTGCGAATATATTACATTCTTAGGTGTCTATGGGTGTTCAGCAAACATCGACTATTTTTTCGTGTAATGTTTTGATGACAATGAAAGTGTGTATATATAGGAAACTATTGATTTGATTTAGGCTACGGGTGGATAAAAGGTGTATGTTGTTATGTTGTAGCATGTTGAAGTGGTATTTGATTGCCTTTATTTGTGGGTGAAGCCCTCTGGTTTATTGGGTCCGATTTCCTGGAATTCAACTAATCTAATTTAACCCGTAGAGGTTTCAGAAGGGATTTTAGGTTTTTCGGCGAGATTTTTTTTTTTTTTAATATTCGAACTTGAGATACTTAAAGAGCTAAAATACGTGCTGTTTTGATTAATCTCACATTGGTGATTACCTTCCTTTGTGATGCAATATTATGTGGGCATTTTTCAGAAAAATAAAGTTGCCATGCTAGTCATTGAATTTGGTGTGTGAAAAGTGTAAATTTATCTAGTTGACAAATGAAAGTAGTGATGGTTATGAAGATGTTATCCAAATTATTATAATTAAATATTCAATAGTTATTAAAATTTGATAAACACTGAGGATATGGTGTAAAAAAAATAAACCAAAAGCCTCTTTTTTTTGGGGTGCAGAAAAATGGGAGCAAAGATAGGTTATTCCAATTCTGTATCAGTGGAGTGCTAATGACGTGCTTGCGATTTCAACAGGAGGCGTTAATTACTAAAGTAAACTTAGGATCCTAGGAAGCTCCCAATCGAAAGTTTGGAACGTTAAACCGTCCCCAATTTTCCAATACACGCAGTCTGCAAGAATTTGAGTATTACTTTTCCTGCGTGGACGGGGAAAAATATTCTTAGGGTGTGATTGTTCAATTTTTTTTTTTTCACAAAAATTAATTTAACTATTAAATTTTTTTTTTACAAACATTACGTATTTTATCTTTTACTCAAAAGTTAAAATACATTTTTTTAAAAAAAATTAGTAGTATTTAAGATAAATAACCTCTAAAAAATTGTTTTTTATTTAAAAAATACTTTTTTGTTAAAAAAAAAACAAAACAAACGTGTTCTTAATATAGTTATATTTAAAATTTAATTTTTATGCATTAATAGTATAAACTAATTCTATACTGTCCGCCAATAGAATAAAAAAGTTCAAATCATGATAGATAGTTATTATAATTGATAATTTTTTAAAGTTATTAGGTTAGCCTTAATATTATAAATATTGTATGTACAATTTTAGTATGCTTATATTATATTAATTTTCAAAATATTAATTCTTACCTTTTTTTGTCGAAATTATAGATATTCTACTGCCAAAGGCAATTTTGTTCGAGTCGAGTAAAATCACTTGATTGGTAAAGCTCTTCTTTTCGAGTATGCAACTGCATATCCAAAGTTTAAATTCGAGACTTTTAGTTAAGTTAGGACAATCCCTACTATTTAACCTATATATTCAATAGTTCTCACCAAATTTATATGATTACTATTTTAAAATTTTATCAGAATTATTTATTATTTTCTTGTTTAGGAATTTTCTTGAGGACAAGTTAAAAAATTGGTACAAGAAAAAACAAATCCCTTATGACGAAAATCAAGAACAGGAATAGAAAGAAAATATAATCACAAGCCACTAAGAGTAAAATAGTGACAAGAGACTTGGATAATTTATATAGATCATGAGTTTCAACCTGTCTAACAAGAATAGAAAGCAAGGAGGCTAAATCCTAAACCCTTCCGTCGCCCTATGCGGCTGCCATGTCTAACTACATTGTACCAGGCTTATTCTAGCTCAATAGTTATTACTACGCACAGGCTTCCAAAAATTGCGACGGAGAGAATACTTGTCTTTAAAAAGTGTATAAAAGTGAAAAATGATCCTTCAGATTGTAGCAGAGACCAAACCTGCTAGTCCAATACGGCCGAAACTGAAAATACTAAATATTTGTATCCTTGGTCTATTCGTTCTTGAGGACTGCAAATTCGATCGGCAAATTCAACGAATTTTCCTGTGGTCGTCGGTTGTCCAATTCATCAGATATAGTGATATAGATCAGAAAGTCAAAAAAAGGTTGTAGAATAGAGAGGAATCAGTGAAGAAACAGATTCTAACAGTATGCCCTTTTACCCACCTGGGAAAGTACATGCTAGTCCATCATATAATCGTAGTCTCAATGTTTTTAGAATGACAACTGTCGCCCGTTTGACCGATTGAAACTTATTGAAGTCTCGAGGGAGAATGATCATATCGACGCTTAAAAGATTAATTTATTAACAAATTATTTTTTAAAAAATATTTATTAGTTTATAATATTTCAATAATTAATTTTATTATTATATTAATTTTTTAGATATTATTTTATTAATATATTAATCTTTTAAAGATTAATTTATTAATGAATTAATTATTAAAGTATCATGAGCTAAGCAAAAATGATACTTCCAAGCCCCAAGTATAGATTATCTCCTCCAATTAACGATTATTTGCCATGTGTCCTAAAATTATAGCTCTTGGCGGTAATTCTACCAAAGAAAATAAGTAATCTCTTTGCTTTCCGACCATTGACTTTATTCATAAATTTGTATAACAGTCAAAAGTCTAAACGCTGATCGTGATCCGTGGGAAACAGCTGGGCACTTCCAAAGAATAAGAAATGATAGTGTGATTGGGACTCCTGATCAATCCACTTAATCCTTAATCGGTATTCATGGCATTCGAAAATTGAAATCCGACAAGGTTGATGATCAGAATTCCACGCAAAAATATAAATTAATAATTGCATTCATTGCTGTAGTGTCCAACCGATATAATACGCACACAGAAATTTGTCACGAGCAAGGGCGATGGGCCAGCTGTCGCCATGAGTGGCAACATGCGTGGCACAAGATTGGTCATTGAGTTATGAGTAATTGGTTATGGTACGAATTCGGTTGGATATTTTTGGCATTTGGCTAATTCACAGTTCCTATAATTGAGGCGTGCTTTTTTCCAATTTAACAGAGTCTATTATTTAGACATAATTGGTTGTATGTCAGTCGATTACTGATAATTTTATGTGTGAATAATAAAGAATTTATATATATAATTAAGAAATCATATGATTGTGATGGTAAATAGTGACGTAGCATCCAAATTTCTAATTATGTAATTTGCACATAGATGCACATATAACTATCTCAATAGTTGAAAAATGAACAACCTCAACCTTTGCCTACACATGTACATGTTCGCCAGGGAACTTACGTGTGTGCCATCTTCCTGGTGGATAATGGTTTGTTCGTTCTCATGACTTGACAGCCCCATGACTCCACCACTGATGCCATGCCATGTGAGATTTATCAAATAATCCACATCAAGTAACAACATCCTTGGCTTGCATCTGTGCATGGATGTGAGGAGCTGAAAGAAACCGGGTCCACTACACTATCCTCATTGGACAATGAGTCAAAATCGTTGTCCACATTATGTGTGCATAATCACTGATGGGGAGAGAGGATTCCATTCGCGTTACCGAGAGTGACTAAGACACGCTGTTACAAAATATAATTACGTTTGCAAACAATTTATAAGATTTTATCATTTTTTCTTTTCGGTCATTAGATTTTATCATGTTTGAATAAGCAGATGTGTAAGGGCTATGCGACTCGTGTCCAGCATTTTTGTGTTTTTACTAGTGCACAAGACCAGTCTATTTCTGAGCACTGAACTTTGTACTAATTTCATTCGACAATGCGCTTTCGTCAATATTTTAATTTTTAATAAATGGAACTTAGTATTCAATAGTCGCAACTAGTTTGGTCACGCATGGCCGGTTTGATCTTTACTTATGGGTGGATACATTGATTTGAAAGTTGAAACTATGATAGTAAAGGGTATTTAATTAAGAAAAATGATATTTGTACGTGTAGAATGAATGCACTACGAACATATTACCAATTTTTTTTCTAGTTATCAACTTTTCGCATAATATTTTATACACTGCAATTAGTTGGTAATTCAATCAAATAAATTAGTAATTTTAATTTAAAAAATTATTAGCTGAGAAAAAAGTTAATAATACGTCCATAATGCGTTCATTTTCCATGTTCATATATCATTACTTATTACTTTAATTAACCATTGTTTCCTGTTAGTGTAAGGAAAATTGTTGATGTATAAGTAAATGACGTAGAGGAGTAGCTGAGGTTTTTTTCAGTTGAGTGTGAAGTATTTAATGAAAAAAGGTCAACCATACATTAAATATTACGTGTAATTTTTGTTGGACTCTCATCTGTAAATTCTTCTTACTTGCGGATGAGGGTTTTATAGGAGCACCACAAGGACCATTTTATTTTGTCACCAAACTGGCGTACGACGTCCTTCATTATATGGAAAAGAAATTTAGGGTTTTGATTGTTACAACGAACGCAAGAAAAAATTGTTAAAAAAATATTGAAGAAATTCACTTTTTATGAGACACTTTATCGATTTACTATTTATCCACTATTGGATATGGTGTAAACTTCACTTAAAATATGTCAATATTCCATCCAATAATAAATAAATGATGAGTCAATATGATATTTCACAAAAAGTGAATCCCCTATCACTCCACTTCTCAGAGTATTAACTTCGTATTGTATTTCATAAAGCCATTTTGAGTAATGTTACACCTTTTCTCTTATACTTCGGTTTCACATCTTTCTTTTTTTTTTTTTTTGTTAAAACCAAGGGGAGAGAATTCACCCTTTTCTTCCCAAAAAAAGACAGGAGTTAGGAAAAATATGTAAAATAACATTACTATTTCTCCCATATGATATCATCAGCTAAAATGTATTTGTTTCCGCGTTAAACCTGAGACAATGTTCGTGAGGCCCACGCGAATTATTTTACTTCCCTTCCACTTTACCCTGTAATGTCATGCCTAATTGTCTATGTACACGTGGTGCGTTTTCTTTTACATCATTTTTTGTCCCAGCGCATTATATTCCAATGTTTGTTAGATATAAACAATCGCTTCTGTTATGGAGCAAAATGATAGGACACATTCGCAAGTCCATGGCTAACTGATAGGAAAAGTTTTAAAACGTATTCTTTTTTCGTTTTTTCTTTTTTATCTTTAAGCGATATATTTTTGGTTTATAATTACGAAAATATTACCTTATTCTCATTTTATTTCTTATTTTTTAAGTTCTGCGATAAAAAGAGTGAAAACAAAATTTTGTTATTTTTATCTTTTTATAAGAAACATTTCTGTAACTAATAAACATATCGACTAAGAAATAGAAAAACAACCCAGCATTATTTTTGTTCTTATACTTTTGTTGCTCTTGCCAAACATGAACTCTGACACCATCAAGAGCAAACAAAATACTTGTGGGCCATAGCTCATTCGCCAGCACACAATTTTTCGTAAGAATCTTAAATGCAACGATGACCATATCAGTTTAGTCTCTCAGGTAATGCCCATAAAAAGGAAATTTCAAACAAGAACAGGTAGTTGGGAAAGGAGGAGGGAAAAAAAATCCCTACGTATATAAAACAGAGAACCTTCATCAATACCCAAACCATTTCACATAACATGAAAATTGAAACGTAAATGAATGAACAATTAGCAAGCATTCTCATTGATCGTGCGTCACTATCTACAACCATTAACACTTAAAATGTCATAGTTGAAAATACAAATACAAAGCATACAAATGAGATTTCGAGAGCATATGAAACATCTAACTCGATCACTATTACACCAAGGTACTACACATTTTTTTTTCAAGGTTTTTTTAAGACAGAAAGAAGAGGCATGATATCTACACCTATTGAAAAATAAGGAGAAGGAAAGAGAAGGTACATTCAAGAAAGCAACAAACCATTTGTTTCACCGGCCATCAACTGAAGTAAAAGAATCTGCAAATCCAGTAGGCCTTGCAGGGATGCTACTCTTACTGTCTTCTAGGTCCAGATAACTCAAGTCCTTTCCTTCTGCCTCCTGCCAGTCCTTCACCATCTGGTTGAGGGGAAGGCTATAATCGATGCCGGAATACTCCTCAGTGTCATCATCAAATGGTTTCCATTTTTCAACAAGCGGTGCCAGAACATTCACGGCATGACCCATATCGGGCCGTTGGCCTGGTTCTCTGGCAGTGCAGTGCCCGGCTAGCTCAGCAATGACAGAGATGGTCTCAAACGTTTCTTCTTTTATGTCAAGGGATGGATCGATAGCATCCATTAGTTTCTTCTTGTCTGATTTTATATGCCAGAACCATGCTGCCAAGTATTGGCTTTCCTCAGGTCTATCCTCATCAAGTGCCATCAATCCAGTCAACAGCTCCATTAGCACAACCCCAAAACTGAAAACATCTGCTTTGGTAGTGATTTTTCCTGTCACTGAAATATATTAAAAAATAAAAGCTGGGATTAGTATAATATTTGGCTATATCAAATAAAATAGGACAACGGTTGAATATGTAGTGCAAGACATATAATTGCCACGTCCAATTTTTCAGGAAAATGCTTAGACACCTATACTTCACTTCTTTGCAAGACTTATTAGATTGGCTAAAGTATCATAGATGAACAAAATTGACTGATTTCTTCGATAATTTCTGAATGAGCTACTGCATCCCATTATTATTCCATGCATATAATGCATAATCAACATACTCTATGATGCATAAAAGTAAATTGAAGTTAATTCCCCTAGAATAAGTTACTTTACTAACAGGCTAACAGCCTTAAATCAAAAACAATAAAGCATTCCAGCTAAAAATACGAGATCAATGGCTACCAATTCTGCTAGAGAGCTTCACTAGTAATCCACACCTTAGAGAAAGCTAACACTGCTTTGCAAACTATACACTAATAGTGTTCCGTATACAATCAATGTAAAACAAAATTAGAAAATACAAAGAAGATAGCCACCAAATAAGAGTATATGTAATTTCAAGAATTAGTGAAAAAAAATTACCAGCATATTCTGGTGCCAAGTATCCAAAAGTCCCAGCAAGCCGGGTCACTACAGACTTTTCACCTTCAGGTGCTAGTTTTACCAACCCAAAATCCGAGACTTTTGCTCTAAAATCATCGGCAAGCAAAATATTCGACGACTTAAGATCTCTGTGAATGAAGCTCTGGTGAGCCAGAGAATGAAGGTACTCCATTCCTCTAGCAACATCTAGGGCAACATTGAGCCTCCTTTTCCAAGAGAGGGGCTCCAGTCCTAAGCTCTTCCAATGGAAAAGATGCTTACTGAGAGCACCTTGGGGCATATACTCATAGACTAGAATTCTCTCATTGCCTTGAATGGAATAACCCAAAAGAGACACTAGATGCCGGTGTCGGACTTTGGATAGAACTGCAATTTCAGCCTGGAATTCGTCTAAGGCTTTGCTACTGATCACACCAGCTTCCATTCGTTTCACTGCAATTTCAGTCCCGTCATCCAATTCTCCTTTATAGACAACCCCAAACCCGCCACGGCCAAGCTCATTCTCGGGGGCAAAATTCTTGGTCACATTTCGTAGAACTTGAACTGATATCACAAGATTTCCAGCTTCAATGACATGAGACTCCCCAATTCCACTGCTGTTTCTACTCCCAGACCCACTCCCTGTTAGAGTGGAAATGCTTCCATTGGCATTACTAGCAACAGCAATCTTTACCGCGTTGTCTGAGTCAGATGGATCTCTTGGATGAATCACTAGCGAACTTGGAGCCGTGAAAGCATCCTTTCTTCTCTTCCTGAAACAATATGCATAGAGAGGAATGAGCAGAAAAGCTGCAGCTGCCACACCCACAATAGGGGCCACAATTGAAACCAACACTTTCTTTTTTGATTTCTTCGTTTCATCAGAACTGCTCGAATTTTTATTTGATTGTGCAGGTGTAGACCCTGATGAAGGTTCACCACTCCCAGATCCAGATGAAGGGCTATTGTTCCCTGATGAAGGAGCTTCCGAGCCACCATGTAACAGAGGATTCCCATCAGTAACAACTTTCAAGCCAGCACGAAACTTGGGCATCGGAGGAGAAATGTTATTGCCACTCAGATCCAACAATGTCAGAGACGCCAAGCTAGTCCAATTACTGGGCACTACACCATTAAGATTGTTACCACCCAACCTAATCTCAACAAGAGAACCCAAATTTGCAACAGAAGGACTTAGAGTCCCATTAAGGTTAAAGTTGGGCAAATTAATCATAGACACCTTCCCATTTGCATTACACTTGATTCCCAACCATGGACCCTGACATGGGTCATTACCTCTCCACGAATCAACAAGATTCGAAGGATAATTCAACCCACCAAGAAATTCCAACAGTGCCATCACCTCAAAGGCGCATGGAACACCAGGTGTATCTTGACAAAAATCATTGTTAGCAAAAGTGGCATTAACCGCTTTGAAATTCGGAATCGGACCCATCAAGTTGTTATTGTTCAAATCAAGATTGTCCAATTTCATGTTACCTAAAGCATCAGGTATAAGCCCAACAAGCTGGTTCCCATTGAGATTAAGATCCTTCAACGAAGCCAAGTCCCCAGTGTTCTCCGGAATCGACCCGGTAAACCGGTTACCATGAAGCCACAAACTTGTCAACGAAACCATAGTGGCCACAACATCAATACTCCCACTAAGCCCCTCACCCTGCTGGTTATTCAACCACAGAACCTGCAAAACGGTGCCGTTTAGGGTCTCCGGTAATTCTGCGGTCAAATTGTTGTTGGAAAGCTTCAAGAACGAGAGAGAGTTCATCTTCCCCAGAAACTCCGGCATGGGACCCACCAAGTTGCAACTCATACACGACAAATTGGTCAACTGGGTCGAACCCTGAAGCCCTATAGGGAACTGCCACCCGCCATTGGTGGCATTGAAGTTGTTGTGATCCAACGCCAGAACCTCCAAGCTATCTAGACCGTCGAAGAAATCTGACGGTATAGAATCGAAGTTGTTGTAGTCGAGGAACAAGAACTTGAGGTTCTTCAACCCCTTGAAGGTTGGTAAGGGACCGTTGAGCATGTTGTTCTGGAGTCCCACGTTGGAGAGCATGGTGAGCTGGTTGAGGTTGCTGGGTAGGGGACCAGAGAGGTTGAGGTTCTTGGCTTGAATCTGAGAGACTCTGTTTCCTTCGCAGAAGATGTATTCCCAGCGAGGTGTGCCGCATGGGTCGCCGCCATCTTCGGGCCATGGAAGGAGTTTCGGGTTGTCGAGGCCATTTCGGAACTGGTGGAGGATTTTAACGTCGTTGGGGTCGGTGTCGGCGAGGATATGCGCGGCGGAGAAGAGGAGGAGGAGGAAAAGGGGGGTCATGGCGGCGGAGGAGTGGGAGGGTCATCAGAGAGAGTGAAGAGAAAGTGTTTGATGAAATGCTGATGCGTTGGGTTTGGACCAGCCCATGGAGGAGGAGGAGGAAGAAAAAGGAACGGAAAGTAGCGAAAGCAGTGTGGTCAAAGATGTGTGTGTGGGTAAGTGTCTTGTGAGAATTGAGAAAGAAAAATGTGGAATGGAAAGAGAACGGAGGATAAAGGCATAAAGGGGTAGGCGATAGAGGATTTTTGGGTGTTGTGTGGCTTTTGAGACTCACTGCGGAATTCGCAATTCCCGTTGTCGTGCTGGTGTACGACTCGTCTCATCCATTTTCTGGAAGTTGGTTTCACAATTGCCACGCCACCTCACATCATTATACCAGTTTTATATCTTTCATTTCTCTTTCATTGTTTTTCATTTAAATTTTTTTAAAAAAATTTTAACAATGTCACGTCTATTAGATTAGATTTCCATTAATTTAGTTTAAGGTAGATCGATTTATCTAGTTTAGAGCATGGAAAAAAAAAAATATTAATATGGGTGGAAGGAATTTAACTCCTTAAATATATAATCCTAAGTTTACTTTCAAAATTTATGTATATAGAAAAATATAGTTGAGAAGATCTTCACTTAGGTATTTAACCTAATCTTGGGAAATTAATCCCTCTCATCTATTGTGTAAGAAGATATTTAAAAAAAAAAATTCTTAACATTAACTAATATGGTGACTCGTAGACATGATTTATTATTATAACATAAAAATATAAATTAATTTAAATAATAAATATAAAATTAATTAAAATAATATATTCAAATAAAATAACTAAAAAAATTACTTAATAATATTTAAATAAAC
Source organism: Pterocarpus santalinus (assembly GCA_031439595.1). NCBI lineage: Eukaryota > Viridiplantae > Streptophyta > Magnoliopsida > Fabales > Fabaceae > Pterocarpus > Pterocarpus santalinus. Next base: position 72,148,107 of record CM062532.1, read on the forward strand.
GTATTTTTATAAATTTTTAAATATTAACTTTTTTCCACCAAAAAAAAAATTAACATTTAATACGTATGAAGATGAAATAATTTATGATTCAAAATTTAAACTCAAGCAATATAACTACTTTGCTTTCCTGTTGTAATTACGTGCACTAGTTGGTTTTCTGAAATACAAGTTCATCACCTTAATAATGAAGGTGAATTTCGGTATGATTTGCGATAATTAGCTTGTTTATATTATAGATGCTGCAATTATGCCAATGGCTTATTTCTGAAACGTGACGATGGCACCATAGGCTGCGAAGTTACTCGAAAAAGATCAGATCTTGAGATTTATCTTTTTTTCATACACTATTGACAACGTTTATAGGATCCAAGAGATTGAATTCCGAAGTCAGCGACAATGCATCCTCCCGAAGACCACGGGTGTCCCTCACAATTCACGGGTGAGGCTTCCGACGGCCGTAAATCCACACAATTTTATATAAACTCTGTATAAATATATGTCTTATTATCAATAAAGCAGGATACATTTAATCAAAAAAAATAAATAAATAAAGCAGTACACATGTATGTTAACTCTATATCTCACATCTTTCTATCATTTCATTTTATTAAACTAAGATTTATTTCATTTTCAATGCATCTACACTCTGATTTAATCACAGAAAGATACATAAAATACACATCCTTTAATATATATGTATCTCTAGCATTTTATATCTTACTATTTTTATCATTCACATTCTAACTGTATTTCATCATTTGATTATAATGTATTTCTAACATTTTTGTTTTATTATTTTTATTAAGATTTTGTTAGAATATAGTCTTAGAGTCTTATTAGGAATTAAAAAATAAAAATATTATATGAAAAATAGAGTTTTTTTTTTAACATTTAACACATTAAAAAATTTTCAAATTTTACTTTTAATTTATATTTTTATTTTTTTAATTTCTTAAATCATAAGTCTTAAATCTTAAAAGACACTTGTTCACAAAATAATTTTCATTAAATGAATATAATAAATTTTTATAAGCTTTTGTGCTTTTATTGACCCGAAATTTGTTTTATTTTTAAAATGTTGATGTCTTAATTGATTTGTTTCATTAAGACATTAACTAATGCAAACTAAATATTTTTAATAATTTACCCTTTTCTAGAGTCATCATAAAGAGAAATCTCCTGGGTTTTCCATTTTAACTACTTGCAGTCTAACCAAATTCTTCATATATATAGTATCAAATTATCAACCTTAATTTTACTAAACGTTACTTCTAATTTCATCTTCGGAACAGATAGAATAAAGAAAATCATAAGTAATAGTTATAATTCACATCCTTAAAATATCTAGGCTTAATTTGATAGTACTCTCTAAAAGGATACTCTGAATTATGAAAAATATAAGCCAATTTTTTGAAATAAAAAATATGGGATACTTTTACTCCTAACTTCTAAAAGTTAGAAAATGCATTTGGAAGCTCTCATGGGATACTTTTTAGAGTTGGCTTAACTTTTCAAAATTTAAAAGACAAATATAATATTATTCTTTTTAATGATATTAAAAATAAAAATTATTTTATTTAATATTTATATTTATTATAGTCATTTTAGATTTTAACAGCAATTTTATTAAATATTATTTTGTTACTTTTTCTTATTGAGAGCAATTTTCATATTATTTTATCAAATAATACTATTATAACTTTTTTAAAGCTACTCTTACAAAATCCAAAGAACTCAACAACTCTTAAAAAATTACAATAATATCAACCTAAGGCCTGCCACTGTGTTTAAATGCCTGAATATCCTCATGGTCAAATGATCGCACTCACATGATCACGTGTGTTCTATCACTCGAACAACCATGCAAAATGTCCAAATCCAAATAATTGTTGTTTCACATGAGAATAGGATTTTAATGGGAAAAAGGAGGTTGTAGATTTATTTTTAACAAACAGATATACACCCACAAGGAAGTGCTTATTTAAATTATTTGTAATGATGAGTGCTTCCGTTTTAACAATATCACTGGGAGCTTTCCTATATTGTGCACACTTTCGATTAGAATGACGAATTGATTTAATTGGGCAGATATTGCAAATCACGTCCTAAAGAAAAGGTAAATATCATGGTGGTGTATCTTCGTTTATCCATGTCGCTCCAGTGTTTGGATTCACAACATTACAATTAATCATCGTAATGGACCAACCGGCTAACCTCATGTAGTCAGGCTTTCACCTTCAATTTATTATTATTTTTTTTCAACAAAGGCAGGAAATGAGAGTCGAATATTAGATATTCTAGATTCAATAAAATATATAGAAGACAACTACTAGGTTATAGATTCAACCGCTAGCCAGTCTTTCACTTGTATACTATCAAAACTTAAGATTGATTCTTAAATTCTGTTTGAAAATATCTTTATATATCTTTTTATGTTTTGTTATGACTTTTATCTCAAACGGGCTCCTCATTTTAGGCTCAAATTGTTTCTTAATTAATTATCAAAAAAAATTATAACTACTTTGGTAAATATTTGATGAGTTTGGAGCATTATCTTAACACTAAAGCTTAGTGTGGTAGTACTCTTTGAAAATGTGCTCTGGCTTATAAAAAGTATAAGCCAATTTTTTCTATTTGGTAAATCGAAAAGTTGATGTGCTTTTGCTTTTGACTTTTAAGAGCTAAGAGTGCTCTCAGGAGCCCTCATGAGATGCTTTTCGGAGCTGGTTTGTGCTCTCCAAAATTTAAAAAACTAAAATAACCTTATTCTATTTAATGATATTAAAAATAGAAATTATTATCTTTAGTATTTATAACCATTATAGTCATTTTAAATATTAAGAGCAATTTTACCAAACACTATTTTTGTGACTTCTATTTATTGAGAGCAATTTTTACATTATTTTATCAAATGAAACTACTATGACTCTTTTAGAACAGCTTTTAGAGAGCCGAAAGAGCTCAGCCGCTTTTAAAAAGTCACAGCAATATCAAGTTAAGCCTAAATAAGAGTGTACCTTATCCTCAACCTAAACTTTCTTTATAAAAATACATAATTAATCACCACAATGGTTAGTAAATAGTAATTTCAACTCCAACAGCTAATTATGAGTTTATTTGTCAAAACACACACCCATTTGAACTAATAAGAAATAGTCATACTTAAGATAATAAAAATGATATATAAATTATTTTTTAATATTTATCTTTTCAAAATAATAATTTAAAAAGTAAAATTTACAATACAAAAAAATGAATCTTAATTATTTTCTTCGTAAAAATATTACCATAGAGAGGCGTAAAAATATTACCATAGAGAGGGGTTACTAATAAGGGTATTAAAATAAACTAAGTTTGATAGGTCAGCACAAATAGCCCAACAATATGAGCAAGCTCAAGTCAATAAAATTGAATAAAAAATAATTTTGACCTCACTCAGCAACGTAATTTGGTTCCACCCGAGGTGAATCGGCTCACAAGGGGTTGAGTCACGACATTGAGCTGTATTAGGCAAGCATTTATTAGCCTGCATTATACTTAGCCTGCAATAGGCATAGCCAAAGTGACCCTCGTGGTTGTCAATTTGGGGTCGTCGATTCGAGTCAGCTGTTCAAGCTAGTCCATTGAAGGTCTGGCCAAATTTAAGCCAATCCATTACAATCTAAGTATATTGCAAGCTAGCTTATTATTGTCTTAATCCAACCTTATATAGATTGCAAGTTATTCGGGTTAGCCTAGCCCAACTTATTGCCAGCGGTGCATCAAGTGATCTAATCTATCATAGATCATCCTAAGTCTTTTTTTTTTCTTTGACAAGTAGATCATCCTAAATCAAACCATGCCAAATTGAGATACATTATTTTCTAATTCAATTTTAGCAGTCCAGTCCATCTAAATTTACAAAAGTGCCCTAACATTCCCTAATTAATAATAATTAAACCAGAATTATGGCTCAACGGAGTAACCGAAACTTACGGGATGGAACAAATAAGCTATATATTTCAACTTTCAGCTTTCGAGAATGCGAATTACATTGTTTGGCACAAAGCAAAAGAAAAAGAAAAATATTGAAAAAGTATTTTTTTATTATTAGTGCCATCAATGGGGAGCACATGAGTGAATAAGACAATAACAATTATCATATTTATTTATCATTTAACCATTGCGTATACTTCAGTAATTATCTAAAGGAGTAGTTTATGTTTTCCTCTAATAATGTGCGTGGTGCTATTATATTTTTAGGAGTTAAAAAAAGTTACTTAATCTGGAATGTGCCTTGAACAGATACAGTGAATGATTCGCATTTCTCACACGTAAAAGTCCTCTTTTGCCAAACACTTGAAATTTCTCACTCACCTCTAAACAAACAAAAAATATATACATTTATTATTCACGTTTTTACTTGTCCACAATGTAGCTCGGACCATATAACAAAACTAGAAAACGAATGAACCCTCAACCCAGTATTATTATTGCCGTGAGTTACGCGCATTCAGTTTTAGGTGCCTAGTGCCATCACTTATTATTTCTTTTTCTTTACATTTTCTCAAATTAATGATTAGTCCCTCATTTTTAACGTGATTACTTTATTGAATTAATGATTTTTTATTATTATTTAATTTAAAAATTAATTAAAATAAATATAAAGAACTTGGTATAAATCTTTTTTTAGGATATATTTGATATGAATTCTATGTGTAATTTTACACAAAAAATTCATTTATAAATTTTTTTACCCTATTTTAATTTTATATATAAAATTCATCCATAAATTTTTTTTTTATTATTTTTGTCCCTTTACCAAACAAATCTTTAAAGCAAAACACCAATCTTGATAGAGCTAATTATTTAAAGGAATCAGTCAAAATGGAACAGAGGCACGTGTGACGCCAACTCTGCAACTGCATGTGTTACAATCTTACGTACCAACAACGTTAGATTCATTTATTTTTCAGGAAAATACTTGACATTCCAAAAAATTGCCAGGACTGAATAATCTGGCATTATATGGGACTCAATATGAATTTCAAATTTAACTGCCTATAATTAGTTATCAGTCTCTTTATCTAATAAGAGATTAATTGGGATGCTCGAACAGTGTAAAAATTTTTTATACTGTCGTCCAATTAAAACTTTCTATTTGTATAATTATTCAAGTAGTGGATAGTTATATAAAAGATTTTTGCTGATGTGACCATATATAATTGGATGCCTATATAAAATTTTTTTACACTGATAGTGCATCCAAATTAAATTCATCTAATAATTATCTTACAATTCAATCGGGTATATGTAAATCGGGCAGCCCGTTCGGGCCGTCTAACACTTCTCTATTTTTTAATAGTGTCATAAATTAGGGCAGCCGCAGCGCAACAAACTACGGATTCATCCAAAATGGTAAAGATGCAAAAGAATCATAACGTGAATTACGAATTTTTATGGAACAGGCATCGTCTTTTTAGGCTTGTCAAGACAAACCAGACATGGGAAAATAGGTTGTCAAACCAAAGGGAATCTTGAATTTTTCACAAGCAAACATTGATCGATCGGGTTTGCCTTTGCCTTTAATTACCTTGAAGTACCAAAAATGCTCCTTTGTGTAAGTTATGTAATCTCACTGCGCAGAAAGATTTGGCAAACGGTTCATTACCCCCTCCCCCCCCCCCCCCGCCCAAAAAAAAAGAGATCAAACAGCTTGCATGAATTGGGGAGTATTTTATTTTTATGTCCTAATTAACTAAAAATGTGACTAGCGTTGTTCTAGATGCAGGCACACACTTATATGTATAGAAGTTTATAAATAATTCACGCAAAAACTAAACTTAAAAGGAGAGCAAGAGTGGAAATAAATTACTAACTAATAAGGTGATAAAGTGGTACAGATCCTTATGGTGTTTTTTTTTTTTTCCTTGTTACATAAAAATATTACACAGTTATCTGCTGTTGCGTTTTGACTCTTATTACACGTATACTCCAGGCTGGGAGTAGCCAAGAAATGGAATCTAGGCTTTTCTTATCTTAACTAAGAATAACAAATGTTGATTGAGGGATACATATTACCCATTATGTACAGTGGTTGAATAATAATGATAATTGTTTGCGTTATATATATATTGATTTCCATTCATTGAATAAGGTCCACTCATTCAACTTTCTTAAAGTGAAGATGCTTAAAATAACAAACTGATGTTTATCATTTTGTGGGAGAAAAAATGGCTTTTGATTTAATGGTATACGAATTTAGGTAAAAGTTCAACAGATTTTGGTATCTATGGATAGATGGTACTATGTATGGTTGAGAAGCCTATTATGAATCTGGGTATCGAATTCCTCCCCCACCCCCCCACCCCCAAAAAAAAAACAAAAGAAAAACAAAAATAAAAGGTTATATCAGAAAAGAAGCTTCTTCCATATCTACATAACAAAAGAATATTATTTGAGATATATTTTGTATGGCTCTTGATGAAAGGAACATATGCAAAATTATGTACGGTGCATACTACAAAATTACAGTTGTTATTTTCTATAATTCAAGTCACTAAGATTGCAATCCAGCTGTATTATATATATACATATATATATATATATAAATGGAAGAATACGATAATTTCAACTGTTTTTTATGTGAATTATAGCAGCAACTTCTTAACGCACGGGTAACTTTTAAAGAATGAACTAACTGGTGGCGTAATAAAAATTTCTAAATGATTGTCTAAGTTGGGGGAAAGAAAAGAAAGAGGAAATTGCAAGAATCTCTACAATTTGTTAAGCGCATTTCTTCAATTGAAGTTATTTTTGTGTATTTTAATGGAAGTTGGTTACAGAAAATGGACAAAGGTAATAATCAATTTCAATATATTGGTAATTACTCTTATTAATTAGTCAAAGAAGCTCCTATGTCGGTGAAGAAAATGGCCTCACCACCTTCAATTCTGTTCATGCACCAACACGGAATGCATACTTCAATATTATCGACAAGCCATCTTGCGCGTAATCCTCTTCGTCCCTTTTCCCCCATCGTAACAGCAACGTATGACCTATAGCATGAATTTCGTTGTTTACATGATTTATAGTCAAGAAATTTGCAGTATTTACAAATACCCTGGACCAGCCGGATTTCTAGAAGCCGTAGGAAGGTTTCTAGATCCAAAGCTATAGTCCCTACGCTCTCTAGAGATTGGGGCTGAGAGGCTGTAAACTTGTAATTCATGAAATTTTTTTAGATGGATATAAGTTAATCACCTCATATTTAAGCACATATAGAATAAAATTGATAAAACTCATGAATAAGAGAATATATCTTGAGTAAAATTGGTGGGATTCATTTTTATTATAAATATATCTAAATATGAGATCTTAAAATTATATTTATACAAGTATCTCTTGCAATCCATATCCTCTCGATATCCCACTCTCTCTCCTTCTCGGCCTCTCTATATCTCCCTCTTCTCTTCAGTCCCCTCCCTCTCCCCTTCGGCCTCCCCTCTTCCACAAATTGGGTAAATATTCAACACACAAGACTAGAGATCCTCGCCGTAATTCACATTTGATATTTCTACCTAGACCCGTTTGTATCCCTTCCTTGTGGCCGTAACATCCACCCAACATTGTTAATAGTATTAATATATTTGTTACTCCATAAATGCCACAGATAAAGAATTAATGACACAGACACAATATAAAGTTATATAAGTTTTTATATACTTAATATGACAAAATAATTTATTTTATATTTAAAAAATTTCTCTTAAATAAGTTTTTTGGTACCAATATTTTTATGTTACATTCATCTTAATCCTTATATTTTTATTTATTCATTTTGGCCCTTTAATTAATTAATTATACTAATATTATCGAATCTCCATTCAAATTACTGATGATGGCATGTAATATAGCAAATAATTTATAGTTTTAGTTGAAAAAGTTTCTAACATGGTATTAAGATATTTCCTTACATAAACTATTGCTTCCTCATATATGAACTCGCACCTGTACCACCTTTTTGGATGGAGCTAGCAAATGACAACTGCCACTTTTCCATGTTTATTGCCAATCCATTCAACTAAAATTTATCTAGTTTCTTTAAATTATCTATCTTCTTATTTATTAATCAAAATGATACCCTAATATTAAATAGTTATAAATTTATTATTTTTATTTTTTAAGAAAATGATTTATCTTTTAAATCTTTAACACTATCATATATTTTAGTTTTTTTTCCGATAAATATCATATCTTTTTAGTTTTATACGTAGTTAACTCGTTTAACGCAATTATTTAGATTTAAATATTAAATTATTTTCTTCAAATTTTTCTTAATAAAACAGTGTCTAAATAATATAATGGTGAGTATTTGAGGAAAAAAATGAATACAAATAAATGATAATAAAAACAATTGGATTTAATTTATATGTACTGACAGTGTAAAACTGTTTTACAATGTGATCTAATCACATTCTCCCATTTGCATAACTTTTGGAATAGTGGGGGTGAGGGTCATGCATGTTTGCTTATATAGTAGCATATGAATGGATGATAGTATAAAAAAATTTTATACTATCAATACATACAAATTAAACCCTAAACAAATTAGTATATCATAGTATGCGACACATACATACTATATTTTATTCAAACTCACTATTAATAGAACACTAAAAAATAATTGATCAGCAACTCATCTAATATTTTAGTTTGCCTTTATTGTTATTATTTATTTTTACTTATTATTTTTAAAAAAAAATCATTGCCATATTATTTAGATAATTATCGTATTCAAAAAAATTTGAAGAAAACAATCTAGTATTTGAACTTAAATAATTATATCAAATAAGTTAATTATAAATACTTAAAGCATTTACAGACTACATCAAATTAAAAAAAATGACAAAATTAATGATTTTGAAAATTGTGTTAATTATTAACTAAGTTTAAAGTGATAAGTTTAAATAAAAATATAATTGATAAAAAAATAAATAATGTTAAACAATCATTTTTATTAACAAATAATTATATTAAGGATATTTTTTAAAGAAACTAAATAAAATTTAATTAAATTTAAAATAGATTGATAATAGACATATAAGAGTGATAATAGTCAATTCTTTGGATGGAAATTCTCTTATTTGATGTACTTTGTCAAAATGAGTAAATTAAAAATGTAAGGATTAAAATGAATGTAAAACTAAAATATAGGAACAAAATACTTATTACAAAAAATTAGTCAAAAGTTTTTGTGTTATATTTCACATGTCTATACCAATGAATACATAGATCAGTTGGTCGGAAATGTTGGAGCTTAATGAGGACTCGAATCGAGTAAGATTGCCTCCAATAAAAACGTACTTATGATTTTGATTAAAAGAAAAAAAATCACGCGACACCAACAACAAAATAAATTGATGCAAGATCAACCTCTTCAAAAGCTATATTCAATTGAGTACTTGATTTTGTATGTGGTGAATTACAGAATGCTCACTTCAAATATGAACATTAAATATTTACCTTCTTTTTACCTGTTATAGGCAGTTATTTCATTTTAATTATTTAATTGATACTGAGTTCTGAGTTCTGAGTTTCGAGTTCCATGGATACTGAATTCTGAGTTCAAAATTAGGCCTTGCATGAATAAATATCAATGTTTGGACACCTAGTTCCGAGTTTCGAGTTGGGTCTCACATGGACAAAAATATATATACACCAAGTTCCAAGTTGAACACTGATAACAGATTATTTGATGCCAACTTGATGGACTCCAATATTCTAAATATTAACATATTAAACTTATTCTATCATTCTCTACTATTAAATTTGTAAATAGTTTTAGATCAATAGTTTAGTTTTAAGTGAATATTCAATGTTCATATTCTATGGTGAATATTTTAAAAGCTATCTTTGGATATCAATGTTATGCATCATTGCATTGTGCATGTTTAACCAATCATTAGTGTTCAACAAACATACCAACAATGTGGGGTTACTCTATCCATGATCATAATTTATTTTGTTTTAAAAAATTACAATTTTAGTTCTTTATTGCAACTTCTTTTCTGTAGTGGGGTAAGGCACACAGCTCAATCCATAATGATACCAAAGGATGGTGAGAGTGACCCCTTGCCGGTGCAAAATTGGCTTTGCAGTGAGCCGCAGGGCACACACAAAGATGAGGGGCCTTGTATCGGGCCACGCTTTTTGTTTGTAGTGCCTGGTGATTGAACGATCGTAATTTGCTGGGACCAAAGAGTCAAAAGTTGGAGGTCCATCTTTCCTTTCATCATGCCCAGTTCACGACAATCTCTATTTTCTATCTTTCTTTCCATTTTAATTTCGTTTTTATTTTTTTAAGTTCTAAGAAATTCCTAAAGCAGTTAAGGGAATAGAGAAAGGGATGTAGATGAGGCAATCGAACCTCTAATTCAACGGCAGCAACCCTTGACATAAAGGTCAAGAGAAATGCTATTTGAGTTAAAGTATATTGACATCTTGATTTCAATTTTTTTACTATATATGTTTGTTATTTGATTTTTACAAAAGCCTTATTCTTGGTATATCGCAAATTTGCAATCCTTCCTTCCTTCCTTTTCCAGATTCCCGCCCAGAAATAAAAAAACACGAATGTACCTTTTTTCCCCCATTCAGGGAATGTCTCATTTCGTACATTGATATTTAAAATTAATAAAAACACCTTTATAATGGGGACATTGTTATAAGAATAATATTACATCGCTTGAAAAAATTGTCTAAATTTTTAACAAAAATAAAAGTGCTTGTTAGATAGAGCAAAGTATATAATTCACTTATTTATCTACGAGTTAACATATATGTCACGTCATTTTAGCATATAAATTTGAATAAAAAATTTTGGATATGTAACATTTTTGTGGTTACAAATATATCACCAAGATTAAGAAAAGTGGACTGGACATCGAACTAGTTAAGACAGGAATTCAGAGATTCAGAGGTTCAACTAATTTAACTGGGAATTCGATTGGGACATAATGTGTGTGTATATATATATATATAATTAATTAATTAATTAATTAAAAAGCAAAAAATATATTAAATTATTAACAATAACATAATTAATGTAAAATAATATTTATTATAAGGTATTTTATCAAATATCTTAAGTATAAAATTTATTTATTTTAATTTTTACTTATATATTTTTTTGAAAATACTCACAGATAATATAATAATTATTTTTTATTTTTTATTTTTAAATTATTTTAAGAGTATATAGCAAATAAGCATACTAAAAGAATCAAGGTTTGAAAAAAATGAATTTATGTTTTGATTGAGCTTTTTCTTTTTTTTTTAAAGAAATAATAATATTTTTATCAAAAAAATTTTTTAAAAAAATTAGTCAACCGGTTTGACCAGCTTGATTCACACCGATTCACCGATTTTTCTTGATTTTGACTGGTTCTTGACCAGTTTTGATCACATCCAATTTTATGGTAAAAATCAAACCGGCTTAGGGTCCAATTCCCGGTTGGACTGGTCCAACAGACTGATCCAGTCCGGTTCTCTTAACATTGGTTATCATATAAAACTCAAATTTAAACCACCCGAAAAAAAAAAAAAGAAGAAATTTGTTTAGATCATATAATAGTGAGAAAAGGAAGTATGTTAAAATAATATTTGTGCCTGACAAAAAAAAATATTTATTTGTATAATCAATTTTTAAGAAAATTAATTTACATCTAAATATGTTAATTTCAAATCAATTTAAGATGTGGAATTTTATTTAAACTATAAAGAAAAAAACACTTATGATTAACATTTAATTGATTTAAGTGATTTGCCATTTATTCTTTTTAAATAAAGTCTCAAGTTTAAAGTTTATGAATGAAAAAATTAATATTGAAAGAGTTTGAGTCAAATTAATTGAAATTTAGCAAGCTTAAAATATTAATAATTTAGGGAAAAAAAAAAGAAAATACTTTTATTATTGAATGATAAAAAATATATAGAATGATTGAAAAGGTATTTAATTATATATGAGTAAAATAACATTTATTTCTTGAAAAAGTGAAATCGTCACAACAAATTATAAGTAAAATGCTCGATTTTTTTTTTTTTATAAACGTGATTTTCAGTATGTCATAATTCAATTTTAAACACGGATAATAATTAAAATATAGTAATTTTAAAGGCGTTAACTAACTCAGAGTATAAAATTCTTTACAAATGAATGTAAACTTGAGATTAAATTTTAACTTAATGTTTTTCCTTACTCTAATTGTGTGTGTGTCATTTACCACTAGATCTATTATATCCATAATTAAAAGATATTATTAAAAATAAATAGTTATTCCCAAACACGCACATAATCCCTTTGCTTGTTTAAAGAGAAAAGGGAGAGAAAAAAAGTAGGGAGGAAAGAAAAATGAGGAGATTTTAAGAGTTTTTTCTATTTAGATGTGAAAAGAAAATAGGAGAGAAAGAAAATATTAGTGATGAGACTCATAAAATTTTTTTTCTTTACAATAAGTGAGAAAACTAGAGAGAGAAAAATTTCATATAAAATTACTATTATACCTTATATATAAATGTAAGAAAATATTTATATTATATTATATAGGATAAAAAAATAATTTAATATAAATATATTTTTTTTCTTTTTACTTTTTTCTCCAATCAAATAAAAGAAAGAATTTTTTTTTTCTTTCTTTTTGTTTTCTCTTTATCCAAATAATAGAAGAGAGAATGAATTTTTTTTTTAATTTTCTCTTTTCTCTATTTTTTTTTTTCCATTTTCTTTTACCATCCAAGCAAAGAGGAAGTGTGGCATGCTCTTTGATTTTCCCAGCTTAACTTGCCTTACTTATCTTTGATTTTCACTAAACATTTTTTTAATTATTCTCCTATTTTTAAAAATCTTTTTAGATCATTTCGAAGACTCCTCGGTGAGGCAACTTGTTACTTTGTTGGGCTGTAAATCATAAATCATGCATCATTCAACGTTCAAAAGCGCTTTACAACAAGTATCAACTATTTTGGGACCTTAAAAAAACAACAAGTATCAACTATTTCGTCGGCGGTCAAAGTCCAAATCACATTGATTTCACCTTAAATGCCGCCGCATCCAACAAGTATCAACTATTTCGTCATAAGCCATTAGCAATCCACCGAAACGCATCCACATTCAAAGGAAATTTCAACAACACCTTCATAAAGGTAAAATAAAAACGTTATTATTTTAAAAAAAAAAGACTATAGATTACGGATAGAGGTTCTCCCACAACTAGTTATCGGAGAGGTTCACCCACAACTACAAAATATGAGAAAGGATCCTCCCTTTTAATGTGTATGTTAAGTCTCGGTCTCACTTTATTAATTACAAAAAATTACACATGATTAAGTTATATAAAACTTTTATATAAGATGATTCATTCTCTTATTTCGAAGAGGGTGATTACCATAAGTCGATAGTTACTTTCTCTTATTTTCTTTAAATTCGCTGCGTACCTCTAGATGCTCGATGCTTAGCTTTGGTCGAATGGATTTGTTAACATAGACAGAATAGAACCTATTATATATATTGGTAGATTTTTTTTTTTTTAGATAACAATTTTTTTATAAATTCAATTTATTTAAATTGGTCGCGAAAATAATCTGTATTTAAAATTTTAAAAATTTATTGGTCTGAAGAAACAATTTTTTTTAAGATTTAATTATTAATCACCTTGACTTACCTTTATGAAATTTTTTATTAATATATTTCATTATAAACGTTTAAAATAATATTGAACAAATAGGGCTTAAATGTAGTTCAATTTATTTATTGAGTGTTGTTATTTAATTTGAACATACTGCCACATGTTTTTTTGCCTTTCTCTTTCTATACATATCTACTACTATGTTCACTTACCATATTCAAATAACATTATTGTTATTTATTTGAGAGTTTGAACCAGGAGTTTGTTATGTTTGGGTTATTACCTGAATGGCCTACACATTCAATAATATTTTTCAAACTAATAATACATCCTCCTAGCAATCAATTCAAAAATCCTCCTAATTCAAAATTCCACTCACAGTGATATAGGTTATAAATTACATAATATCCAAAATTATTCAATATATTTGAGTGAAATTTTAAATTAGAAAAATCTTTAGGCGCCTCAATTAAGAGGATTTATCGTTTCTCAATTTTTTATGGAATATTATTCATTGAAAATTTGTTATCAAATGAGGTTTACCAATTATCAGCAACTCAGTGAAGTATGCTTTCAAATGAAAAAAAATCAAACTTTAATGTGACTTCAGGTTCCAACTCTATAAAGCACGAATACATCATTTGGGTGTCTATGTGTTGGACATAGATTCGTGTCGGATCTTGCACGACACAAGTGCCTGATTCCAACATAAAATGATACAATATAAATGAAGTTATTTAAAATTTAAAAAATGAAATAATCCATAAATTTTGAATTATTTTAAATTTTTAAATAATTTCTAATATTGAATTAAAAAAAAGACATAAGAGAAGCTTATATAAATAATAGTATATAATAATAAATTTTTCTCTAAAATTTTAATTAGATACATATGTGTCTATATCCTATAATTTTTAAACTTTGGTATATCATCTATGTCCATGTTGTGTTGTGTCTTGTATCTTGTATCCGTGTCAATATCTATGCTTGATAGCTCGAACTACTATATAATAATAAATTTTTCTTTAAAATTTTAATTAAATACATACGTGTCTGTGTCCTATAATTTTTAAACTTTGGTATATCATCTGTGTCTATATCGTGTTGTGTTTTATATCCGTGTCAATATCTATACTTGATAACTCCAACTACTAGAGTGAAATTGTCTAATGAATGGTGCATAACTATTAAGAAATACTAATTAACAATTTTTATATCTAACACAGCGGTTACGCCGTAGCTGACTCTTTGACTTCACTCCATTAGCCACCATTTTCGCTCCTCTATTCCATCCACAAAAGGGCCTAGATTATACCATGTAGCGATCACTAGGTTTTTCTAATTATTATGTTCTTCAATTTAAATCATATTGATGGTAAAACTGCAAAAGTAAACACATATATTTTTAATAGGCTCAATGGGGCAAATTACTAGCATTTATTTGTGATAAAGGTGAAAGTTAAGATACTTACATTTCCATAACCGGACAATGGGTAAAGACAACCCAACAATAGGCACTGTCTTGTTCTAGTACACTGCTGAAACGATGGGATGTAAACTATTGGGTCCAGAGAATAGATAAAAGGATGAGGGAGGGAGGGCATAACATGTTGGGAGCTTTGTGTGTGTGACCACTTATCACATGCATTAGAGCACCAATTTAAAGGGACAAGTGTCATATATGCTGGTAATTATTATTGCGGTTGCATATATTTTATACCAAAATGAATGGCCCAAGGGCAGAGGAACGAGCTATATACTCTTTACTCTTTCTTTCAGTTCCAATCCGAAGGGAAAGCTCCGCTTGCAAGCTGCTATACAAACAAGAACTAGATACTTTTTATATCACTTTCGTCGTGGTCGTGGGTCTGGGCTTTTATCCTACAACTTCCATGCAAATTGGATGCGTCTTTCTTTTGACGTTAATTGCCTTACAATGACATCGAGTTCTTAACATGAAACCTAAATTAAAGCAAGGCCACTTTCTGAGGGCATTACGCACAAAAACGCATAGAGACATCCAAAAGCAACATTTGCTTCAATCAGCCTCGTATGCCTTCCTAGTTCCTAGTACCGAAGTGGGAATTGTGATCTTCCTTTTTCCATTTTCTTCTGGGGATATGAAATGAGTTGGACTTCGAATTATTAATGATATTTTTGCATTAACTCTTCCCTGTTCAAGTGTGTGTCAAGTTGAATAAGTACCGTAAAAAGAGTTGAATGTGTACACAGGTAATTAAGCGTTAAAAATATAAGAAAAATAATAATAACTTACACAAAATTGATTTAGCACACATTTAATTTACACATAACAAAAGAGATTTTTATTTTTTTTCTTGGTTGGAAAGGATGTAAATATTTTTTATGTGGTTCTTGTCTCAATTTGTGGTCCTGATCCTTGCTTTTCCTCATATCAAGTCTTGGTTTCCCTTGTAGTAGAGATAATAGATAAATTAATAAAATAATAGCAACAAAAAAAATGGAAAAATTGTTTTTTTTGGTCGTTAAGGAAAGAACAAAACAATTTTGGGTCTTGGAGTAGGGAGGAAGGAATGGGAATCGCTTGCAGCGCAGCTCTTCCTTTTTTTTTTTTTTTTTTTTTTTGGGGTCGATAGGTGAAGCTCTTGTGAGGCTATCCATTTCACTAGGTAGCATCAGCCTCAGCTGCCTTAAAAAGGTGGGTTTTTTTTTTTACGTTAAAAAAATGTATAGCCTTTTGGTCATGGTTGGAGTTTAAAAAAAAATGTTATAATTTTTTTTTCAGAAGTTTTCAGTTATTGAAAAAGAAAACGGCCCAAAATGATGATAGTGTTTCGGCCTTTCATGTGGGCTTGACATTTTTGTTTGTAAAAGAAGGTGTTAAGTATGGGATTTCAGATTTCTGACTTGCATATATTTTGTCCTGGGCCCAATGGTGAACTTGTTGGGAGAGTGACAAGAGGCGTAGCCCAACTTACTAGCCCAAATTGTACAAGCCCAAGTAATGGTGTCCATTCCAATTCCGGCGGGTTTTTCTTTCTGAACTGTCACATTCACCTCCACCGCCTCACTGCTCGAGAGCAGAGCTGAGCGGTTACTTATAAGCCAGGGATCGATGTCGTTTCTCCCGTTAGCGTCTCTCTGATAATTCAACACTCCGTAACTGCCACCATGGTTCCCTCGCTTTCCAATCTCAACTTTTAGTCTCTGTTTGAAGTTCCATTACTGTTTGAACTCTGAATGTTGCATGCATTACTGATTCCAGTGTTTGCTCTGTTCCTTTTTTTTTGTGTGTGTGTGTGTGTGTGTGTGGACTACATAGAACTTCATAGAAAACGCAATGGCTCTCGCCCTGACCAGTTCGAGTGCAAGTGCAAGAAAGAGGCCCGTGAACTTCACAAGCGCTCCGCCACTGCCCAGAAGGTTCAGCACTCTTGCATCACTCCCAACCTTCTTTTTCAATTTTCATTTATCTAAAAATAGTACTAATTTTCTTTTTTGATTTTAATTATTAGCAGTGTAGTTCTAATTGATTTTTCTTGGTTAATTTGAGTGGAACAGGCTCTGGGTATCAAGGGAAGAATGATTGCCAAGAAAAACTATGCTGAGAAAGCACAGATGAAGAAGACGTCGGTTTTCTTTTCTTTTCTTCTTTAAAAACCTTGTTTTATGTTTTTTTTTTCGTTGTGTTAGTCTAGATTATTTTTGAATAGTATGTTTATTTGAGGGTTGTTGCTTTATGTTAGATTGTTATTATTGTTATTATGAATATTATAATGAAATGAACTTCGCTGTGGTGGTATGAACAGTTTGGCTCAGCATGAAGAGTCAACATCTAGGCGCAAGGTTGATGATGATGTTCATGATGGAGCTGTTCCTGCGTACCTTTTGGATCTTGAGAATGCCGCCAGGGCTGAAGAACGCCACATTATGCAATAATAGTAGAATGATGATTATGATTCTTCTACTTCTCTTACCGTGCATGATTTGGAATTATACTATTTTTAGGTTTTCAGTAACACTATTAAGCAAAAGAGGAAGGAGAAAGCTGGGAAATGGGATGTTGCTCTACCTAAGGTGGCATTGCATGAGTGCATTCAACACTTCTGATGATGTGTTGTCTCTTAATTGAAATATGCTTGGGGTTACATTTGAGATCTTGAGTAATAACGCAATCGTGTGCTTCCTCATTTCTTCAGGTACGTCCTGTGGCTGAGGATGAAATGTTCAAAGTGGTCAGGTCCGATAAAATGAAGAGTAAGTATTAATTTGTCTTCCTTGGCTCTTATTGTATGGCTTTCCGTAGTTAATATTTGGCTTCAGTTTCTAACTTCAAACATGCTTCAGTTGGTGCCATATTATAGGTAATGTTATGAAGCTGTTATTTTCAAGTGCTGAAGTGCTAGTTATTACGTGGTTGTCATGTCCACATGCAAAAGGCTTTAGTCTAGTTTCGTCTTCCTTGTCTTTCGCTTGTTAATCATCAACGTGAACTAGTGTAGTGATCTGCATTTCTTTGCCTTAATTTGGTGGGGTGCCTGCATTTTTGTCATTAGCTGTGGCTAATCTAAAACAGTAACTCTTCCATAACGGTCTTGTGGCTTTCTTAAATGATTAGGGGATTCTCTCTATTGTTTTTGAATGAATCGTAGAATGTTTGTGGTTATAGTCTCCTAGTTCACTTTAAGCTCTATGATTGGAGGGTTACTAGATTGAAAGTATAATCCCTGCCATAGATGTATCTGATAGTTTATGCTCCACCATCTTGCAGCAAAGCAATGGCCGAGGATGGTCACAAAAGCTACATTTGGTGGGCCTGGTTTTACCAGAAAACCTCCAAAGTATGAGCGCTTCATTCGTCCTTCTGGATTGCGGTTCACTACAGCTCATGTCACTCATCCAGAGCTTAAATGCACCTTCAATCTAGAAATAACTGGAGTGAAGAAAAATCCTAACGGCCCTATGTACACCTCTCTTGGTGTCATGACCAAGGGAACTATCATTGAGGTATGTATTATATTCCTGCTCTTCTAATTCAACGGTTGCTGTCATGCTAAACAATTATGGTCTCTCAGCTGATCCTAACTCGCGCTTTTTGTTTCCTGATATTTCTCACAAAGTACAAGCACAGATTGAAAGGTTGTCATTTGTTTAGATTTTTAATGTTCTTTCTCTGCTTACTGAAATTTCAGTTGAATGTCAGTTAACTTGGTCTGGTCACACCTGCAGGAAAAGTTGTATGGGGTGAGACTATTTGTGTTACTTGTATCACGGTTTTGTCACAATTCGCTAAATATTTTAACTGAAAATGATTTGTTGTTTTATTTGTGAAAAAATGCAGGTAACGACCCGGAAAACGATGGTTCTATAAATGCAGTTTTGCTAGTTTAAGGTTATAGCTTTGGATGGAGTACTAACTTAGTCTCTGTCATACTATTTTCTCTAGGCGGTTGCTCTGGATCAGAAATGTGAAGATAGTAGTTATATAAATGACATGTGGATGGTCTACGATATAGTTAATCTCATATGATCCATCAAAGGCACTTCCTTGAAGACTTCATCAAGCACCACGAGTTTCGACATCTGATTTTCTAGTTCAAAGTTAGGTCTTGCACTAACAAATATTAATGTATGGATATCAGGTTTCGAGTTTCGAATTGAGTGTCAAATTGACAAAAACATATAGAGAGATTTATGATGTATTATATTTCTTCAGTTATATAGTATACCCATTACATTTGTCATCCATTCATTTGATAGAACAATATCTTCACGGTGCCTATGGGCAACTGCCTTTTCTCTATTTATAATATTGATTAAAGAAATCAAAGGTTTTGTTTTCGTCAAGGAAGTAATGAAAGGTTTTCGGGGGGATAAAAAGAAGGCAGAATTTAATTGTTGGTGTCTGGCCCGATTGTTAGAGGCCCAAATGGCTGAAAAAATGGCCATGGAGATACGCGTATCAGAATGGGCCTTGGTCCTTGAGTTGTGCAGCCCACGATCATCAGCCTACTTGCATGTCGGTGTGCGATGGACAGTCACATTGTAGAAGTCTAGAACTTGATCAGCGTGTCGCGTGATTGAAGCAGCAGCAAACGAATAAAATGAGAAACACAATGCGACAAAAGATAGTGGGTTCACATTCGTAGCGGCCCACAGAATGATGACGGGTGAGCAGCAAACCACACAGAGGTGTGATGTGATCTCATGTAAAATGGGTATGCGTATGGGTCGGAGTAGCTTCCAAATCAGTCAAGACACATCTATATTATGGGAAAGCGAAGCCTACCGTGAGCTGTCCAAGTAACGGTGGAAAATTGTCTTGCTAGGTCCCCCCAAACATCTTCATTGGACGAATGGGAATGTGAAGTTGAAAACCTGGTGGATAATCAATATTTTGCTTACCAGCTAAAAGAAGAGAGAGAATCGTGGATGGTAGTTCCTTGCCGTTGCCGTTGGTGTCAACTGCTTTGTCAATTGTCGTGCACAATTTGCTTCCACCACACCATCACTTGTTTGTACGCATTATTATGTGCGCTGCTTAGATGATGGATGTTAACGTATTACATTCATTATTAATTTGTTATTATTGCATCGTACGACTTTCACTTACACCTTTACTCCAATTCAATAAGTGAATTTACTACAAGTGATCACATTCTTTTGCTAAACAAACCGCAAAAAAGAAAAGGACTTTTTTTTTTTTTTTTATAAATCTCTACATTGTTCTTAAAAACTTCAAGTTTGGAAATGAAAAAGAGAGGAAATAGAAAATCTAGTTTGATTTCTCACCAATATTACGTTGGTTCAAAGTTTAGGCAGCACAAGACTTTGGGATTGAAAACAATGGAAAATTTGTGTGGCAATAAATGGATCCTAATCCTAATTGCGAGTCTTGGTTACGATTCAGTGGACAGTGGCGTCGAGGTTACGACAAAGGACTCCAAATTTGAAATTCGTCAAAGCCAAACACACCCTACTACGTAGCATTTGTCCCTTCACCGAATAGAATATTCTTCCATCCCACAATAACCGCCAGTCCACCATCGTTTATATCAGTACGTCGTCCTACCCAACGCCGCCACGTCATCAAAGCACGCTATCCTTCCACGTCATCACGCGAAATCTCGTCGACACAACCCGCCATCCTACGTGGAACAACAAGTGTACAAGCTCGCTTCCAGAGAAAGTCCGAACTGTCCCAAAACCCCAGCCGTTAAAAAATCTCCCCTCTTTACCTTACCCTTCCCCCTCGTCTTCGTCGTCTTCGCAAGCATATTCTGCATTCTCCCAAAATAAATAGTAAAAAAAAAAACCCAAACGAAACCTCTTTCTGTTTCGCGCGTCGTCGAAGTTCTGGTTCAGGTTCGGGAGGAGATTGAGGTTCGGGGCGATGGCCACCCAGCGCCAACCTTCCACCTCTTCGAATGCGTTTTCGTTCCTCTCGAAGGGTTGGCGGGAGGTTCGTGACTCAGCCGACGCGGATCTCAGGCTTATGAGGGACCGAGCGAACTCGTTCAAGAACCTAGCGACGTCGTTTGACAGGGAGCTCGAGAACTTCTTCAACTCGGCGCCGCCGCCGTTCGCCGTGCCGGCCATGCGTTCCTCAGCCGGGTCCCTTCCGCCGCCGGCGGAGATCGATTTCGTGAAGAAGCTGCAGCCGAAGCTCTCGGAGTTTCGGAGGGCGTACTCGTCCCCTGAATTCAGCAAGAAGGTTCTGGAGAAGTGGCGCCCGAGGACGCGGATTCGGATTGACCTATCGGCCATTCGAAACGCCATCGTTTCGGAGGTGGAGGAGGAGGAGGAAGATGACAATGGGATTGTGGGGCTCGAGAGAGGGAAGAGGGGGAGGAGGTTGAGCTTGAGCTTGAAGGAGTTCTGGGGGGAGTGGGTTGGGGAGAGTGAGGGTGGTGGTGGTGATTGGGAGCCAATTCGAGCGTTGAAGAGCAGGTTCAAGGAGTTTGAGAAGCGAAGTTCCTCCTCCGAGATTTTCGATGGCTTCAAGAACAGTGAATTCGTGGAGAAAGTGAAGTCTAGCTTGGTATGTCCCTCCTTCCTTGCCTTCTATTTTCCCCCTTTTAGCAACTTGCTCTCTGTGAATTATGGGGTTTTTGGTGTCTTTTTAAGGTTACTTTGAGCTTGGATTGCGTGTGGGTTGCTTTTGTGTTAATTCAGTCTTCACACTTTCCAATACTAGAGACGGGTTGTTAACATTGGGGTTATATTTTCCTTTTTTTTTTTTTTTTTGTGGTTCCTGGAGAGCAGAGATAATCTTTTCTATGAGTGTGGTTCCTACAAGGAGAATTTGGGTAGAGACTCTTTCGGCTAGCTAATCTATGTGTATTCATCAAAGCAGCTGTTCTTGTGAAAATGATCTGTACAGTTGGATTAATGTTATTTTTAAGGAAGAGGATTATTATTATTATTTTTTTCCTGTTAAAATGCTTTCTTATGATGACAGTTGTTTGGATACTGGTAGACCTTGGGTGATAACTTTTAGTAGCAATAAACTTGCATTTGTTTGCCGTTGGTGCTGATTGTTTAATAAATTTAATGATTCACTGCCCCAAAAAAAAAAAAAAAAAAAATTGGCATGGTCCTAGCCAGTGCTGCCTTTTGGGGATGATTCATCAGTGGAGGGAAGCGAGGTCAACCTGTTTGTTGTTTGAGATGGAGTGGTTACTGTGATTTATTTATTTATTTTTAGCGAATTACTTTTCAATCATATATGCATGTGATTCACTAGTATCTACTATGACATGTTGTTTAATATCCTTGGTGTTTGATAGTTCGTATATTTAACTGGTTTTGTGATTGAAGATAGTTGTTTTTGTGCAGCTGAACATAAATTTGATGAGTGCTTTCATTCTAAGAATTTGTATGTTTGTTTGTTGCAGAAATTAATGTGCAAGGATCCTCAAGGGTCAAAGGTTTGTGCCTAATTTGTTCAGTTTCTTTTGTTCATATAAATATTCCTGGTCAAATATTATTCAATTTTGCTGAAAGAAACTTGAAAATCTTGTATATGACTGGAAAGTTTTAAGTTTCATTGTACTACTATGCATACATAGGATACCTTGTAGAATACACCAGCCCATTACTGTTTAGATTTTCTTGGCTAGGTATTCAAAAATGTCTCCTTCTGTTAATGGACAAATTTTTTAGATGGTGCCATTTTCATGCAAGTAGTGCTATGTTTCAATTTAGACATCAGACGGATTAGTTGCGAAAATATTAAATACATGAGGTGCTAAAAGAAATGGGGGCTAAGAGACCCAAGCATGATAAGAATGTTATATTCAACTGTTTGGTTTCCTGATAAGGATGTATTCTTCTACATGTATCATTAGCTTTTCTGTGGACTGGTTCTTGTATGTTCGGAACTTGGGACCTTGATTTGAATCATGAAATACGGTTAACATTTTCACTTTAACATCTGTTGCAGGAAGTGCCACCATTGGATGTACCAGAACTTCTGGCCTACTTTGTTAAACAATCTGGGCCATTTTTGGATCAACTTGGAGTTAGAAGAGGTACATAGTTATACCCAACTTTTATTTGACTTCGTTGCCATGCTTTCTTACTTTATATATCGTATTTGAACGTTTTATGTCAGTATTTTGTTTTGATAAGTGATGTTTACTAGCAACATCATCTCTTGCAATTGAAAGTGTTTTTATGTTTCAAAATTGTTGTTTTCATTGTTCAATCACCATTTGGTTCCGTCCTTTCTTTAAGTCTTCAGCTATTATATAACCCTTTTTTCCCCCTTATTAATAAAATGGGAGCAAAGAATCTGCTAAAGTTGTTGCTTGTCTTCTGTCAAAACTTGGTGTAGATTTTTTTCCCCTGTGTTAGTGGTAAATTAGATGCATGGAACAAACCCAATGCTAAGTTTCCAAATATATTATGAATGCAATAATTTCTCTTGTGCATTTTTTTTTCTCCCCCTCATTTTGGCATTTATCTTGCTAAGCTGTATTACATTGTTATTTTTCTTGTGTGGTTGGCAAGCTAGAAAACGTCAGCTTCTGATATAGTTGTTAGCTGCATCATTCCTTAATTATTCAACAATGTGAATTACAACTTTGTAACAAGGGCATGCACATGGTGGGTGGATGGAGACTATTATTCAATGACTCCAAAAATCGACACACTTACACCATTTAATAACTTCTTGTAGAAATAAGTCAATCAGCTTGTTGAATCATACCTTGTTAACATCAAATTTCATAAAATTCAAACAACTACAAGCATGTGTCAAGCGTTGAAGATGTAGTTCACACATAACATCCTTATAAAATTTCTGGTTAATCCAATATTGTTTTCTACTCCTAGTCCTATACACCATCAACTTATTGAAATTAAAATCAAAATTAATGTGTCATGTTATTTTCAAGCAAGTGAAAATATATACTGCCTGATCACATGCTTATAGTTATTTAAATTTTGTGAAATTTGGTGCAAGATCAACATTTATGAGTAGACAGGATTATATGTTTGCTTTCTTTGTTATGGCTTTCTAGCTGAAGACACTAAGAAAGATGTTTAAATATATTAGTCAGCAAGTGCATAGTTGCTTTTATCTGCCATTGAATTTTGATGATTTGTCCGAATGTGATTGCATTACAGACATATGTGACAAGATAGTAGAAAGCTTGTATAGCAAACGCAAGAACCAACTTCTACTGCAGTCCCTTTCTGGGGAAGAATCTTCTGTTCTTGGGATTGGAAACATACATGATGAATTGGATTTGCGAATAGCAAGTGTCCTTCAGAGCACAGGGCACCGGTGTGATGGTGGATTCTGGACGGACCATGCAAAGCATGATCCGTCAGACAATGAAAGACATGTTGCAATAGTCACAACTGCTAGCCTTCCCTGGATGACGGGAACAGCAGTAAACCCACTGTTTCGAGCTGCATATTTATCACAATCTGCAAAGCAGAAAGTCACTCTGCTGGTTCCATGGCTTTGTAAATCTGATCAAGAACTAGTTTATCCCAGCAATCTCACTTTTACTTCACCAGAAGAGCAGGAAGTTTATATACGAAACTGGCTTGAGGAAAGGATTGGTTTTAAGGCAGACTTCAAAATTTCTTTTTATCCTGGGAAGGTAACTTTTTGATCAAGTTAGTTTTCTGTCATGTTTCATATCATTACTGTCAATTCTTACATGTTTTCGGTTTTTTCTTCGTGTATAGTTTTCAAAAGCAAGACGAAGTATTATACCTGCTGGAGATACTTCGCAATTTATACCATCCAGGGATGCTGACATTGCTATCCTGGAAGAACCAGAACATTTGAATTGGTATCATCATGGTAAGCGTTGGACAGACAAATTCAACCATGTTGTTGGTGTTGTCCATACAAATTATTTAGAATACATCAAGAGGGAGAAAAATGGAGCACTCCAAGCATTCTTTGTGAAACACATAAACAACTGGGTTGCAAGAGCGTACTGCCACAAGGTATCATACTTATCATCCTAGTATATAAGATTGGATTAACTTGGGTGATAATTAGAAATAATTCTGGTGCTTTTCTTTATAATTTTGACAAAGTTCCATTGTTAGAAGAGAATTAAACTAAACTTAAGGAACTAAATTATTTTTATTTTCAGGTTCTTCGTCTCTCAGCTGCTACTCAGGATTTGCCCAAGTCTATAATTTGCAATGTTCATGGTGTGAATCCCAAGTTCTTAAAAATTGGAGAAAAGATTGCTGCAGAGAGGGAGTCAGGGCAGAAAGCCTTCACAAGAGGGGCATATTTCTTGGGAAAGATGGTATGGGCAAAGGGTTACAAAGAGTTGATAGATTTATTGGCAAAGCATAAGACTGACCTTGATGGCTTCAAGTTGGATGTATTTGGAAACGGTGAGGATGCTAATGAAGTTCGGAGTGCAGCTAGAAGGTTGTGTTTGAATCTCAACTTTCAGAAAGGAAGAGACCATGCAGATGATTCTCTTCATGGGTACGAATAATTTGAAAATTGAGCTTTTAAATTATGATATATTAACTGGAAAGGTCACCACATTGTTGTGAAAATATCTAAATTAAGTGTGTGTTTGGAAAATTGTGAGATTAAATTTATTTCAATAATTGATTTTAATTTGGATTGTATAAAAAAAATTGCTTTTATATGATAACTTACTAAAAAGGGCATAAAATAATTTGTTTATATTATATAATATTTGATAGGGTATGTTTGGTTGAAGGTAAAAATGGGATGAAAATTTTTACAGATA
Organism: Pterocarpus santalinus; assembly: GCA_031439595.1. Classification (NCBI taxonomy): domain Eukaryota; kingdom Viridiplantae; phylum Streptophyta; class Magnoliopsida; order Fabales; family Fabaceae; genus Pterocarpus; species Pterocarpus santalinus. The sequence goes on from CM062532.1 coordinate 72,173,998, forward strand.
AGTTCCATATGTAATTTAGGGTTAATTTGGTGCAAAAAATCATAATTCTAAAACATTTACCTTCTGCTTATAATTAAAAACTTCAAAAAGTTGCTTATCAATCATAAGCTGTTTTTTAACTTAAAATTATTAACTTTTGATCATATGTTCTCATATTTTTACCAAACATGATAAACTTTTTAAAACAGCTTTTTTTGCTAAAAAAGCTGTTTTAAAAGTTCCAAAACATGCACTAAACGGGGAAAGTAACTTTTAAGTTGCATCTATTGCAACATGGAAGTGAGTTATCTCCTACCTTCCCCATCGTCATGACGTAAATTGGTTTTGTGTTAAGGAAAGTGCAACATCCGAAACTGTTCTTTTCATACATGTATAAAGGCACCTTCACCTACTAGTATTGAACTTGTTTTTATTAAATTTGCTTCTCCTTTTGACAGTGTTTATCTACTTTCTTGAAGGTACAAAGTGTTCATAAATCCTAGCATTAGTGATGTACTATGCACAGCTACAGCTGAGGCGCTTGCCATGGGGAAATTTGTAGTTTGTGCTGATCATCCATCAAACGAGTTCTTCAGGTCGTTTCCTAACTGTTTGACTTACAAAACACCTGAAGACTTCGTGGCAAAAGTAAAAGAAGCATTAGCAAATGAGCCTTATCCTCTTACACCTGAGCAAAGATATCAACTTTCTTGGGAGGCTGCTACTCAAAGATTTATGGAATATTCCGAGCTTAACAAAATCTTGAACAGGGAAAAGGATGGTGCAAAGTCAAGCACACATAACAGAATGATGATTGCTAAGTCGATGTCAGTGCCTAATCTGACAGAAGTAGTAGATGGTGGCTTAGCATTTGCTCACTACTGTCTCACTGGGAATGAATTCCTGAGATTATGTACTGGAGCAATACCTGGGACACGTGACTATGACAAGCAGCACTGCAAAGACCTTAATCTCTTGCCTCCGCAGGTAGAAAATCCCATCTATGGCTGGTGAATAGAGTGGCTAGTTTGAATTTGTGGAGGAGGAATATTTGTGCCGTCAGATTATGACAAGCAGCACTGTAAAAGCCCTCATCTCATGGCTGTAGGTAGAAAATTTTATTAATGGTTGGTGAATAGGTTTACAATTTGTAGTTTCTGCGTTGTTTAGCAGTTATTGGTTGTAATTAGGAGCTTGTTGAGCTTCGAGTCCATAATTTTGTTTTTGTTTTTGTAAGTGATGTAGTTTATAAATACATATGTAGAATGCTGATGTATGGTCTACTATGTAATGGCCAAAGAAGAACGTTCTCCCAAGTAATTTAGGGAGCAAAATGTCACTACCCACGAATATGCATGAGTTTAACATGGAAAAACAGGTTATGATAACCCAAGAGCACAAGCCAAAATAGTATTTGCCTTTTAATTTGATTTTATGGGAAGGAATAAAGAGCACTGTCGCTGTGGCATGTTTTCGCCTTGGGACGTGATCGCTTCTCCTCTTTTTAATTTTTTTTCTCTTTTTAGTAACAAAAAGCAGAAGGCATTGTCACCATATTTGTTATATGTATGGCATTTGAGGATTTGGAAATTGGAAGGAGCAAGGATGAGAATCTCAAGTATTCAACCAATTTTTGTTTTTATGTTTTGGTCAGCAAGTTTTTAACCACTTGTCATGCGCCGTTTGGGATGAACGTGGCATGAAACCTCATACCTAGCGGTAGACGAGCCCACTACTGTTCATCCGCTTGCACTTATTCGTGGCCCTGGGAAGAAACCTCAGCCAGCCTATTTTTTTCTAATCGGAAAAGCTTCATTGAAAGGCCAAGCTTGAATACAATATATCATAATCTGTTGACATATAAAGCCTAAATTTAGAAAATTAACCAATGAAAATTATACAATTTTAGTAGATATCTTAGAGCATGGATGCTATCACATCACACTACAGATATCTATGAATGTAAAGGCGAGTACGTCAAATCTCAAATATATCTAAAGTATCATGAAACCATCTTTCTTTGGATGTATAGAAGTAAAACATAATAGTTGCAACTTCATAGAGTTAGGTACTTGATCATAATGGCAACTAATTTATCAGACATAATAGTAGCCAAGTAGAAAGAGACCAACTGCCTCAGAAAAAGTCTTAACCAATATCTACTAATAGAGGTTGCCAATCCATTATTGCCACAAGCATAGTCATTCGATCCAAGAGATAACTGCAACCACAAGACTTCAAACTATGAGCTCCTGATCTAGAGATCCTACCATCAAGACAACTTACTAGATATGAACATCAAACACACTATCAACTAGATAGAGGAAGAGCAACAAAAGACAAAAAAAAAAAAAAGAAAAAGGATACAAGAAAACCTAAACCTAAAAAGGAAGGGGTTAACCACTCACCATAAAGGGGATGAGCCATCTCTGTGGGACGGCTCCTCCCTTGATCTTAAAATAGGAAGTAAGGCTTGGAAGAAAGGGATGGCAACTAGGTTGCAAATGTAGAGAAAGGGGCGGATAGATTTTATCAACCTTAGCTAGCCTTTGACTTTTGATATTTTTTAGGTTCCAACCTTCCAATTGAGGAACCAAAATTAGGCCCCATTAGACAAATTTAGAGACTACAATAAAAGTTTAACCAAATAATTTAATTTGAATTTGACCCATCTTGTTTTGATATATGAATAATAATAAGGTTCAAATTCCTAATGTTATACATATTACCTAAGTTCCTCACAATTAAATTGCTCCTACTAACTTGAATTTGACTCACCTAAATATAATTATATATTTTAGAGAGTAAAACGTATAATTATAGTCATTAATAAAAAAATAATGATTTAAAATTTAATCTAAATATGTATTAATTATTTCTTTTGATTTTTTTTATTAACAACTATAATTATACATTTTAACTTTCAAAGTGTAGAATGTATTCTTCATTGTCACTTGTTTTTTTGGGAGAGGGGGTCTCTAACCCCAAAGTCGAACATAACTCTTTTTAACTCTCGGATGTAGTCTTCATGATATTAGAGTCTTCACCATCTGAGCTACGGCTCATCTGCAAAGTAGAGCACATCTAATTTAGCTATTTTCAGTTTAGTATGCAATTAGGGCTAGGTTCGAAAATACAGTTTTGTTAAATTTTACTGTTTATTTACTTCTCCTTTTCTCTTTTCATTTTTCAATTTCTTCTTGCAACTTAATTTTATTCCTATATAACCAAGCATGATAAGTAGGAAGCTAAAATAAGTCAATCATAAGTAAGTGGGAGTCTAGGATACCTAGCCCAGGGAATTCCACACACTAACATTACCTTTTATTAAGAACCAGTCTTTGTTCTTTTAGCTTATCAACTTTTGACCAGCAATATATTATTTGTCAACGTCAAGTTGACATCTTTTATTATAAACCTGAGCAAATCATGGCTAATGCGCATGACAAAAACTGAAAAATAAAGAAGACTTCGTTTTTGCTGATGCAGAAGTAGAAGATACATGCCAATGTTGCCTTTTTTACTTTCAGGCCCACCTTTAAATGGCGTGCAGTGCACGTGCAAACTATTAACAAATTAATAACTACTTAATTTCATGGTTCATGTGGCCGTAGCATGTGATTCCCATTGGCCAAGTCTTGTAGTAACCCTCCTACTAAGAATTAGGTTTATATATATATATATATATATATATATATGTGTGTGTGTGTGTGTGTGTATATGTATAACTCCCACCCTGTGGTAAGGTACTGGAATCTTTCCAGTTTCTGGTTGGGATTAATCTGATTTAGCCCATGCTTACTTCTGCTATTCTGTACTATTAAGTTTCTAGTGCAGAAATGCATGCACTACTTTTAGTCTTTTACTATTAGGGAACAGCGATTGGGATCTGAAAAGTTGACAGGAGTTAAGGGATGGGAATGACGGCATAACACTTCTTCCACTTAACAACTGTAGCTTGTTACTGAATTTGCATGGTATGTGTAAGATTGAAATAAAAATGAGAAAGACACGTAAGCATTCATCGAATCACGATTGATTGCACAAAAGGACTATGTTAAAGGACAATCTCCCATACACTTTATTTGGCGAGGTGCACCACAAACCTTGTCATCTAAGGGTGAAAATATGAGTATGTATTAGTATAGCTAATTTACATGTAATACACTTTAAAATTTTTTCTTTCCTCTCCCCTTCCCCTTCCTGTTATTGTCGTCAGCCCTTCCTGTGACCACCACTCACCACCACCATTACCACCATGTTCTCTATTTCAACCTTCCACCCCTCATCACCACTCTACCGACAGCAGCCGGTGCTCCCTTGTGTAGCTGTCCCTGACTCAACACAGCAAAGATGGTGTCGACGAAGCATTAGCAGCATAGTCAAGAGCAGCACATTGAAGACAAGCCATCATACCCCATCTTGGTGGCGGAACGGGTGTGGTTGGTGGTTGAGGAGGTGGACTCATTCAAGGCAGAGTGCTCAGTGGTGTGGAAGCAAGTGGACCACCTCTTGTAGATGCTCCACTCCCTCGTCCGCTTCACCACCTCCACTGCCTCTTCCCCCGGCAGACCCCAGCTCTATGAGCGCCCCGTCCGCCATGTCACCGCCTAGACCTCCAAGAACCTTGACCGCACCCTTGCCCTCCTCCACAAGTGCAAGTGCCCCTCCAACCTTCGCCATGTCATCACCATCATCTTCGCCTCCAACTTCCGCAAGGTCCTCTCCCTTGCGGAACTTGGGTGTGGTGGTTGGGGAGAGAATAGAATTAGGGGCGGTGGGATAATTTAAATGATCCTACTATGATGCATCAATAAGAAAAAGGTGTATAAATACATTCTCCATTGGATGTCAAAATGCATTGTACACTTTGTAAAATCAGATGTATAGGAGCCTTCATCCTATTTTATATCAACACTACAAAGCCAAAACAATGTACGCAGGATCTTTTATGGAAATTATAGTGGTTATTGGATGAATTATTAATTTCTAGCAAATAATTTTTAATGTCTAATATTTTTCTTAATTTTATTTCCTTCCCTTCTAGCTTCTTGGAGAGGAGCTTGGACACTGATAAATGGGTTATAGATATTGGGTTCTTAATTCCCCAAATTAACCCTAAAGGGTTTTGGATGTTGAATTTTTAATTATACAGAAAGTCCTTCAAACTCTCGAAAGAAAATTCCAAAGTAAACCTTGTCTCTTTCATTTCCGATTTCTGGCAAACCAGAGACATTATTTTATCCAATTTCAAATGCTCAAGCTATGCTAACGTTGAGCATCTTTCTCGAAGATACTTTTGATAAATTCATGCATCTAATAGCCTGCCTTTTTAATATTTACAGTTTTCCACGTCATTGTTTAAGATCCAAGTGATTTAGTAGCAGGAGAATGTTCAGCTTTATGGGTTGAGCTCTTCTATTATTATATTACCTGCGCACTGCTTGTCTGTGTTATTGGAAGACAGAACACAGAAGTGAAGTAGCACAATTTTTTTCTTGGTATATTTTGTCTTATTATCCGTTTTCTAAGTAGTAAAATATAAGAGCTCGATGCATGTTTATCCCTATTACCTTTTACTAATTAGGAATAGATAAATTGCTGCTTCATTCATTGGGAGTGGTTATTGCCGCACCCTTTTGTCTAATAATGCTACACCCTTTTAATTGCTCTTATTTTAAAATTCCTAAAATACTCTTAGTCAAAAGTTGGGTTAACAATTTGTCTATTGTTATTTTTATATTCTAAATTATATTTAATAATTATCCTATTTGATATTAAATACAAGAATTAACTATTTTTAATTTAATAATTTTAAAATAAAACTAATCTGTTAAATCAGGTTTTTTTTTTGTTTTTCAATTTTTGAGATTAAAACTTATTTTAAATTTTTACCTATTGCCACTCCCATATTCCAAAATTATATGAAATAATCATACTAATTAATATTAAATATAAAAATAGACTATAATTAAACTATTAAGCCAGCGCAAAGAAATTAATTAAATCTAATAATTAAGTCCTATAAAAAATGTAGTCGAATAAAATATAAATAAGAAGTTTGATTAAACAAAAATATAACACTCTTCATACCATATTTACGTGAGAATAATATATCCAAAATGTATCATCTTGTAACTCTATAAAAAAGATAATTCACTTGAAGTTCTCAAGCGATATTTGCTATTGTAGCACCCAAAAAAAAAAGTATAGTAAAAGAATTATGATGAAAAGCTAGACATATTTAATTAGAAAATATAATAGATAATCTCATATAAATGTTTATCTCTATGAAGCCAATTTCCAAAACATTAGTATAAAATAACTTACAAGTTCAGCATTATTAATCAATCATGGATACAATTGAAGGTAGTATGACTATCATCAATATAAATTAAAATATCAAATAAAATAATTGAAACACACAAGTTATTAAATAATGCAGAATAAGAGCATTTTTTCATAGATAATAATATAAACCCTATAGAGAAAATATTTATATTTACAACTAAAACTAAACATATTTTAATTTATAATTAAAAAAAATTGTTCTTTCTTTGTTTTTGATTTTCTAATTTTTCATGAAAATATAATCAATCTAAAGCAACAATAGAACCATGACAAGTAATGATTTAAAAGTAACAGAACATTTAATTAGGGAAGAGAGATAGCCAAGAGAATAAGGTAAATACTAAAAATATTGTATTAGGAAAAATATCAATATTTAATTAAGGTGTGGTATAGACAAATATTTAATCTAATTTTTAATGAAGGATATTTTAAGAATATTAATAAAAAAGGGTGTGGCATTAGACAAGAGGGTGTGACATTAGACATTCCCTCATTCTAATTGTAGTTCTTTTTATTGGGATTGGTAAATGGCGATTGTGGTTACCATGTTTCCGAAGCCACTTTCTCTTTGGAACAATGTTTCTTACTGTTACTTTAAATGTAATATATTGTTAACTTAACACATATCTGTATTCCATTTTCTTTAAATCACTTAGAGATCAACGGTATGTCACGGTTATTTAATTAAGGAAAGAAAAACTTTTACATTGTTATGTACTTGTGTTTAAGCGGCAAAGTCTATACTGGTGGTTTTACAGAGTCAAAATGTGATTAAAAATCCTAAAGATCGAGATCTTCGTCTTCAACTTTTGGTCAAGAATTAGGTAGGAAACATCTCATTTTGAGCCAAGTGATGAAGAAACTGAAAAAGAGAAGCACAGAACCTTATTATATGCATGTCATTAATGTGTACAATTTAGCACGCATAGAGTTTCATGTCACTTAAGTCAGGTACAATGAGGACTTTTCCTCCCTATTTCTCTCTGTCTTTGGATTTCGCTAGCGGTATATGCGGATGGTATTCCGGTCCCTTCGGACCTTTTTGATTGCCAAATGCTTTGGCCGCATATTCCTCTCTTGCTGTGGAATGAAGCATGCATTTTTCAGTGATGACCTAAAATCTGCATGTATTGTCTGCTGTTAAGCTTGAATTAATATTGGCTTTCGTCCTATATTCGGTTGTACCTCAGTTGTATTATATTCCTTCCTTCTTGTCTTATTCTATTTTCCATTTTTCAATTCAACTAATTTCATTTTCTTCCTCGTTTAATGTTGTCGTATTTATACTGCTTTTATCATATTTATCTAATGCCCAAGAAAGAAATCATCCAAAAAGCTTAAACTTTTAAGTGATAACTTCAATATATATATATATATATATATAAGATTCTATTTTAACGGAAAATTTTTAGATACTCCTAGAGTAAGAAAAAAATCTTGCTTTATATTATTTATTATTCAACATATTAGTTTTGTAGTCATCCTTGCCTCCCATATTCCCTACACTTTTAACTGCTGTGTTGAATAATGAAGGATAGACAGCAAAACTATTTTCTTACTTTGAGAGTATTTAAGAATTTTTAGTATTTCAACACGTGAACACGTATACATGCAATAAGTACTTAATTATTTTTATATTATTACATCTTTCTTTATTTGCTTGGAATTTCATTTGTTTAGACTAAAGATTTTTAAATGTGTTAGTTACTTAAGTTTTGAAAAATGATAACAAATAAATTATTAATATGAAAAATCTCAACACAGAATAGCTAGTTGCTATAACAAGCTGAATTTCTTTTTAAAATTAAAAAAACTACTACGCATCATGAAAAAGTGTAAAAATTATAAAAATATAAAGGGTAAAAAAAAAAAAAAAAGAACTACGACATGCATGTGTTTTGCTTATGTTATAAATTATTTTAATTTTAATATATATCAAGTAATATATTTTATTCTTGAATATTTACTAATAAAAATAATTTTAATGTAATTAAAGTCCTTAATTGATACGAGTAAATATTCAGTCCTACAATTAATTTATCCTAAAACCTTTTTATTTGGTCAATATTTTTCGTAGCTAAAAGCTTTATGTACTGAAACAATACTTCGCTCCATTTGCAAGTAAGCATAACCGGCACTTCAAAGGGAGTGATTCTGCCCTAGTTTTGAAACTTGGTCCCTCAAGTGGAGTTGAAGTTTAACTATTTAAAATTTTTTGGGTACACAATATCGTCAAAGACTCCGAGTCCAATGAAAAAAGAATAGTAAACAGACAAATTACAACGGCTGGGTAAAATTACTTCAATCAAATCTGAATTTGGGACGAACTAATGATTCAAATATTTTATTTACTGCATATAAAAAAAAAAAAAGAAAGAAAATGATGCTACCATAGATGCTTAGACTAAATTAGGTACCACTCAAGGTTGATTGCCCATTTTGTCATGCCCAATTTAGCTAGGCATCTAGGGTAGCATCATTCTTCTTGTATGCAGTAAAATAACATACTTGCATAATTAATCGATCCGTACGTACTGTTATCATATTCTGCTAAACTCCATACCGTTCTTAGTGGAGATCTCCTCTAAATCACAAATATACTTTGGTTCACCTTTTACCCTTTTATTTATTTATTTTTGATAAAATATATTTTCGCTTGATCTTTGTGGTGAAATACTTAGAGTAGTGGTATTTGTATATAACAATCATATATTTTTGAAAATATGGTTAGGAAGAAAAAAATACAAAAGTGATAGGTGAAAAAAAAAAAGGTGGCAGGTCTATCATCTTTATATATATTTTTTATCTAAGAAAAATATTATTTGTATGACTCATTTTTGACTCGTAATAAGAGAGATAGATATAAAATGATAAATGTTGAAAAATTAGAAAATGGTGGACCTAGAAAAAGTAGAAGATTGTGTAACCATTACTTTATATCTTTTTCTTTTATTATGAATCTAAAATAAGTCCAAAAAATAAGTACAAATAATTACTCTTTCTCTTATTATCATCATTTTTGGATCCACATTTTAGGGGATTAAAATTGATTTTGACATCCCAAAATTGATTTTGACAATTTTTTATATTATTTGATTTTTATAAATCAAAATCAATTTTTATTTTTAAAATTAATTCTAGGAGAAATAAAAATTTTTAATTACTTTCTATCATAATCACTTTTAGAGGAACTACCAAATATAAATTATTTTATTTCAAAATTAATTTTAATAAAATCAATTTCAATAAAATCAATTCTATTTAAAATCAATTCTCCAAAAATAAAACCAAACACTTTATATCTCTAAGGCATACAATTGTTACATATAAATATTATTTCTCTTATACTCAAGGCCCCACATGTACTAGCCATCGAGCAATTTGCTTTACAGTTCCGCTTTCCATACACGAGGAAACCCATAATGACCAGTCAATTTGTTTCAACTTCTTGGTTTGGTTCACTTTGTTTGTGGCTTTATAATGAATATTGTCAAAAGGCAGAAACCATATACATAAGTGTTCTGAGGGACGTGGGAAACAGAGCACCAAATGTGGCTGAGAGCACAGCTAGTTTTCCATATACTTTTCTGCGGCTAATTAAGTAAATAAAATGACAGCCAGCGTAACCCGTTCCAATAGAACACAGAAGGAAAATAAAAGAAACAAAGAAGAAGCAGAAGAAATTAAATGAAGAGATACAAATAAGGGAAGAATACGAAAATGCTTCTCCCCTTTGATATAAGCATTACACAATAACAATACAAAGGGTAAAATTTGGTTGGAGGCTATTCACTCAACTGAGGAATAAAAAAGTTGTAGTCTCAAAAGTTAGTGAGCACTATTTACAGCTTCCCAGGACTTTGGTGGTGAATTCTCTTTTTCTGGTGAGTCTGTACATATGTCATGGATCGTTATTTCAATTTGGTCAGCGTTATCAATGTCCACAACAGGTTTTATGATGCCTCGGTGAAGTAGGGATGGCTTCTCTGGCGAGACATTGGGTTCTACACTCTTGAAATGGGCTAAAAGAGAAAGCTCGGAAACAGATTCATAAATTTTCTCCACGGACTTGGTGATTTCTTCTAGTATTGATGCAACTGTGGCAACTGGGATTATGGCTAGGAGTTCTGCATCTTCCAGCGAAATGGTTTCAAATGCAACTTTGAGGTCTTTAGTGGCAGTTTTAGAATTTTCTATGTGGCATTTAGCAGGAGATGGGTCTGTCATTGTTTTGATTGATGAAGATATTGCTTTCAATGCCTTGCTGGATTCTGAACTCATCACTGTGCATGGTTCTTGAACTTTACACTTGAATTCCGTAGATGCCTGAAGTAGCCATAGCCAAAATGCGTATATATCAGGTTCTATAGCTAATCAAGACAAATATATGTTTTTCATGTAGAAAATAATGATGTATTATTACTTGTATTTCAGGGTTAAGATAGGTGTTGAGAGTTTCAATCTTGTAAGCACATTCCCGAGCAAGTGCTCCAATCTTCAAGTACTGCTTCCAAGGATGACTAAGACGAAAACCACCATGTCCAGGTTCCCACCTTGCCAAATTTGCCTGTGGATGGTGTGGAATACATAGGGTCAATAGTTGATCAATTCATAGAATGAAAATGTCGAATTATATCGAGAAGAAAAGAAAAGATCAAAGAATATGCTCACCAGGGACTCTTCATTTGCTTTGGAACTGAGAACACTCTTATATCCTTGGAGAGCCGACTTAGATTTTTCTTTATCCTCCAAGCATTGAAAATATTCTCCTTCAAATCCTGAGAATGGCAATTACGAGTTTTAGATATATTAACATGTACAAAACACAAGAAGAAAAACTGAAAACTAATTAATTATGGGTCAAATACATATACCTTCTAGGTAATTGGCAAGTTTTTCTATGCTAGAAGCAACCAACTTGTGAAGGTCTTCGCCTGCCCACACTGGACAAACGAATATGGAGACGACCATGCAGGTTGCTGCCCCTATTAAAATTGTTGAAAGTCTCTGATGGGCAAGCTGGAAGAGTTGCTCCACCCTGTACCCCGACACAGTCACCAAACTGAATGTCAATATAAATATCACCACCCCATAATCATATCTTGCCTTGATCTTCGGGAAAAATCTGAAAAACGTAGACCCTGCCGCTGCAAACATAAAAACGCAAACAATTAATATTTAGCAGTAGAAATTGACTAGAAATGAGAAATTGATATAAACAGACACACATTGTTTGCGAAGCAAGTTTTATATAAGCTTCTTTTACCTAGAATGAAGACAAGGGCCCCAAGGACAATAGGTTCTCCTCTTTCCCCAAAAGTAGTAGCTAAATGTTGACCTCCAACCCCTAAAGCGCCAGCCAATAGTGTGGCACATCCTCTATTTAAACCTTTGCCGAGGGTTGCACCTGAAAACAAACATATTTTCATGCATTATTAATCTTGAACTCACCATATACTTTGGTAATTACTTATGTGAAAAAGGGACAATATATATATATATATTGCAATGGCTGAACTTACCTACGGTGAATTCAAACACTACCACCACAGTCAGAACAGCCCACATTCCCGCAACACCGAAGCCATCATAAAGAGGCCTCGAGTAGTAAAACAATGAGACCAATGTGAGAGCAAGTCCCACCTTTAATGAGTGAATTACTCGTCTGGGGTCATCTTGTCCAGTCTTCTTTATATTCCTAGGCAAAGCCTTGAGGCAGCCACCCCAGCGAGCAAAAAACCCAGCCTTGTTAACTTGTGACTCAATATCCATAGCTAGCTATAGAGTGCAGGCTAACTTTGCCAAAATGGGTAATGTGTGATACCAAGCTTCAATGGGAACAAAGTAACAAATGTTAACTTGTGCAAGCAAGGTTGAGAAGCTTGAGGAAACAAATGCCTTTGAAGACTCATATTTATAGGAACAGAAGCATGGCTGTTTAGTGCAAATTAGAATTTATTATTATTATTATTATTATTATTATTATTATCAGATAAATCAGTTGCAGTCATTATCTTGAAAGGGAGAGACAAAAGTACTTTGTCACAGCAAATATATTATAATTATAACTAAGTACAAAATGCCCATGACCTGAAAATTTAAGGAACTCATCTCACTAAATAAAGAAAATATGATTTGTACGTCATACTGAATACTTTTGGGGATATAATTAAGGTGAATAGAGGTGGAAAATAAATTTAAAAAATAATAAATAAATATTAGAAAATAAAGGTATTTCTTAATTAATGTCCATAACAAAATGTTATCAGTCCTCCTAGCCAAAATAACATGTACCAAAACACAGAGAGACAGGGAAAGAATATATACCTCAGGCAAGGAATTGTTTGGTTCAGAAAGCAGATTAAACAAAGTTCATTTACTAGCATTCCGGCAAAAGAAAGATAAAATAAAGTAGTAATTTATTTGGACAAGTAACTGGCTAGCACATATGCTTTAGTCACTATCATCCCTGAATCGCTGTATCCCACCTCCTTCTCTGCTTTTTTTTTTTATTTTTTATTTTTATTCTGAGTAAATCATATTTCACTTTTCATCCCTTCATTTTTTCAAAATAAATATTCTATTATTTTAAGCGTGTGTTTAGATTACTTGTGAAAAAATATGTCACAAGCTCAACTATTAATATAATTTATTATTTTAAAAATTTGTTATCAGCAATTAAATTTATAGATATGCTTTTAAAGTTAGGAATTACTTATGCAATTTTATATCGATAACGATGGTAAGGTAAAGTCCATGATAAAGTGATAACTCTATAATTTAAACTTTTGATATTGTGAATAAAGTTTTCTTAAGATCACTATCTATTTTCACAACCAATTATATTAATTTATAAGAATTATACTTCCAAAATAAATAATTTTGTTTAAATTTTAATATTTAATTTAAAATTATTTGAAAGTTATTGAAAATTAGGTTCATAGAAAAGAAATTGTTATAGTGTATGAAAATTCTATACCAACTAATTTTTAGTAAATAAACTTACGAGGTGAAATTTATTGAAATAACACTCAATTTCATTCTTCCCACAAAATGACACTCCGCCCGTACATAACATGTCATTAACGGTTCCCGTTAGTTTACACATGCCAATATTTAAAAGAAAATAATGCTGTGAGCCTGCAAAGTGCAAACTCCTCCACCCCTCTATCATTCTACCTCTATTTTTTTCCACTGCGCCCACTCTCACTAATAGGCCTTGTTTATGTACTTATGAACGTACTACAGAATCTCCAAGGATTGGGAGAATTGAGGATTTTAGTGACAAACATGGCACCAATTTGGCTATTTGCCCAAAGTCATTGCTCTATTTGGCTCTGGAAGCAACGAATGCATTGTCAAAGTAGACCAGGATGCCATTGTCCTCACCAAAAAATTAAACATCAGTCTTGTAGCACAGACTCCTTAGCCTAAAATTATGGTAGTTGATATCTACCAGCCTTTTGGTGACCAAGTAGGCACAGAAAGTCGCATGAATAAATAAACAATTCTCAAATTCATTGAATATGAAATAGGTTGCAAGAGATTGCATGTGGTTACTTAGACAAACTGCAGCATTTAAGCATCAGAAAAGCTCCCACCAGTGCATGTTTTATATTCAGATATGAGCTTTAATAGGAAATCCAAAATTCAAATAATCTTAACATATTCAATCTTCACTTCTCTGCAACCCAACCAGAATGACCACACAGAGAGGACAGGGGACTGTCTTCCGCAGCCCAGAATGACCAGCCACAGGGTCGCACAGCACAATCACACTTTTGCTAGGGCACGGGTTTGTGTTTGTTGCACTCTTCACTTCACCCACTCAGCAAAACGATGGTTGTAGAGATAGGAATTGATGGGCAGGGCGTGGTTTTAAAACCCAAAACGGGTCTAGGCTTGGATTTTGATCAAAATCAAATGGGTTTGGTGTGATCCTTTGGAATGATAAAACACACGATTCCACTGTTTCCACAAACTTGCACTGCGATGCTACAATGATCCTGCAAAAACCAATAACAGAGCAGGAACGAGATATCTTTCATGGGAAATACGGTAAGATCACACGATTCTACAGTAAATTCGCATGTCCCACACCGCAAGCTACACATATAGTCACAAAACATGATGAACAGAGGGTAACAGTCAACCAAGTCAACTGATCCGTTAGTGGGAATTGGCAAAATGGGCGACTGTTATTTGTTAGGAAAAATGGCCTCAGTGTCATTTTGGCTATAATTGGATTAATGGAAAAGGGTGAAGTGGGATGAGAAGGAATACAATTATTAAAAATTCTATTATTTGGATATACAATAAATAAATAGAATGGAATGGTCCATCCAATTTCATTATATCAACACATTTAACTTCCCTCCCAATTTGGGGGAAATGGGATGGAATTTTTATTTCACTCAATTATACTCTACTCCTTCTTATTCCATTTTACCATTTATCACCAATTCAAACATAGCCTTTAAGTTAACAAGCTTCAAGAGAGTGAGTGTTAGTTGCTTTTAAAAAAAAAAAAATATTTTACCCAAACATGTTATAAGAAATACAATCTCGTTATTTGTATATAGAGATTTAGGCATCTAAATCAATATATGAAGATCAAAATTTAAATAAGTATAGATTTCAGATATATATGTATTAAATAAACATATTATCTTTACTAACAATATAAATCTATTCTTAGTTAACTTTACATTTAACATTTATATAATTGAAATTTGTACTTATTTAAATTGCGATTGCTATATGTATATCAATTTGAATGTCTATATGCTGTGCGCAAAAAGAAAAATTCTCTAAAAGTTAAGGGTTAAGGAACATTTTAAAGAATGTTGTCAATTTTGTATGTCACGATTTATTTCATTTTAATATTAAAATTACAGATTTCAAGGTAACACAAAGTATACTTAAAGGTTCTATATCTAAAGGTTATAAATCTCAAGTACATATGTGTGGTTGAATGTTTCAAAACAATTTTTTTAAAAAATTTAAGCAAAACCAAAAATATACTAATTCTCTTATTCCAATGCTATGTTTTCTTTTACTTAGGTGAGTTAATTTATTGCATAGAAATTATCTTTGTACTTGCAACTTTAGATATTATTTGAAAATTTGGGAATTGATGATGTATAAATAATGAAAATCGATTATATTCTTAATAAATGTAGTAGATGTGGCAATTTAATAATGAATATAAATTTTTTGAACTCGATTTACCAATAAAACAATTGAATTCTCAATCATTAATATATCATTCTCTATATTTTTCCATATACAAAATCAAGAATATTGTAACTAAATTGCCAACTATTTATATGTGATTCCCTAAATATTTCAATAATGTGTAGAAGTGACATAGGCGGCTTCTCTAGTACCTCTTTAATATTGTACACTTTGTGCCCCTTTTTAGGGTAGCAAATGTGAAGTTGACAAGTGATGTAGTGCATGGTGCACCTTTTGTCTAGTCGGTGCATTCTAGACAAAGCTCGCCGCCCCTCCATTTCGCCGCAGCGCCTCCCGCACCATCGCACCATAGCCCTTGCCCCCTTCCACCATCAGCAAAGCACCATAGCCACCATCAATGCCTGCATCAACCACCTGGCTGCCGTTATGGACAACCACAACCGCATCTTTACCCTCAGTTGTGAGTTCTACCATGCCATGCTCTACCATGGACGAACTTATATTCAGCTCGACGTCTGTCTCCTCGCAAAATCCGGCATCGACCTCAACCACTGCAACAATGCCGGTGGTCTCATGATGTTGCATATAGCGGCAAGATATGTAAAACCCCAGATCTCAGTGCGGATCTCAACATGGAGGACGATCAGGGATAGACGTCGTTGGAGTTAAGAGCTTTCAGCAGTGGGGTTTTTTGGCTGGTGGCAAGGTGTGGGTCAGGAGCTTCCAGTTGAGGCTGATTTTTGGGAGGAAGAAGAAGACTGTTTCTTGAAGGGCGTGTGTGGGTTGTGGATCTGGTTCGATGGGGTGTTAAAGATTGGAATCAGAGGCTGAGCTTGTGGCGGCAAAGTACAGTTCGGCGGTGACGTTGGTTGAAGATGGTGGTTGGGCTGTGGAGAGTGACTAAAAATAGAGAAGAAGTGTTTGGGAAAGATGATACAGTAACTTATTATTAGTTTTAAGGCTATGACTAAAATGCACCAACTAGACAAAAGTGCATCATGGATCACACCACTTGTCAACTTTACATTTACTACACTCAAAAAAGGCACAAAATGTACAATATTAAAGAGGTACCAGAGAAGTGGCCAATGACATATACCAATAACAAAACTGTTTATTACAAGACCTTAAAGCAATGTATTAGACCAGTATGTGCCACTTAAGCTAGTGTGTAAAAAATAATAATAATAAATTGGAGCATCTATTTGACATAACTTTTGACATTGTTGTTGGTAGTTAATCCAAAATGATATCATATATGAGGTGCCCAGTTAGAAAGGCACAACAAGAGGTAGCTTTAATTTTGAGGAATTTTAGGCTATTTTGTTTTGGTAAGACTGAGAGCTAAAGGTGGAAATGAACTTATTTGAGTTGACTTTGACAAATTTGAAGCTTGATTCAATAATAATAGACTCAATTTGAGTTCAATACGAAGTGAGCTCCATTTTTAAGCTCAAATTTAACTTGCTAGAATCTCGTGTGTAGTTGAAACTTCCATTGGTTGAATTGAGTTAGTTAGGTGCAAATTAAGTCTTTTAGTATTAAGATATTTAATAATAAGCACATAAAGCCAGTTTATGAGCTATTAAGTCGAAAAACGGAGTCATTTTATTAAGTCAACTCATGAGCTCATAAGTTTTATTGAGCTTTTATAATGAACTAAGTCGGAAATAAATGATAAACTATCTTAATTCACTTCCAATCCACTAGGAGGTGTTAGATAGTCATAATGATAAAATATATAAAGGTATTTAAATTTAATTTAAACCAATAATTAAATAAAAAATGAATTGAAAAACTGAATAAATTTAATTTTTTATTGAACTTTTTATAAATCAATTAGATTTGATAAATTCTTTATTTTAAACTTTAAAATTGATTCAATCTAATTGAATTAATATTATATAATATAATTTGTATTATTGAATTTCTACATATATTTATAGTAATATTAATTTGTTTCATATTTTTATTCAATGTGTTACTATAAGCTAAATTTTATTTATACATATTAAACGAGCTGTTTTTTATTTTTGTTTATTTGTTCTTTCTTTTTAATCACTTGAGTGACTTCTCATTTACAAAGTTCGAAATTTAAATTTTATTTTATCAAATATCAACTAAAATAATCTAATCTAAACTGATAAGCTATATTGTTTAGATCGATAAATTTTTAATTTAAAACTAATTCAAACCAAATTGTGAATATCTCTGACAACATGTATATGATCACTTTTAGAGTGTATTTGGTATAGGAGTGAAAATTTGGAAGAAAATTTTATGGTTTAGTTTCATATATATAATTATATATAAATCTAATCTATAATAATTTTCTCCTCTAACCTTACCTTGATACTTTGGTATGGGGTTAAAAATGGAGTTGAAATTTTCATAAATTAGATTTATATGTAAGTTTACACATAAATATAATCTATAAAAATTTCTCCCCTATTTTTACTCACATACCAAACTTACCCTTAAATAAAGAGCTTCTATATACCTAAGGAAATTATTTCTTTCATTTTTCATTTGATGGAAATTAACGGCTGCACATGCTATAGTTGAGATTGATGGGAATTACTTAAGAAAAAAAAAAGAATTTAAATAAAATTCATGTGCTTGGTTTTTTTATTCTTCCAATTCCAATAAAACAGAACTAATTCTAATATGAGTTGACATCAGAACATATATGGATAGAAGATATAGCTAACTCTCAAAAAACAAGTAATTTCTGCTAGACCTTTATCCATTTTTTAGGTTCATTAGGGTTCTTACTAGTTGGAACATTCAGTTATCTTGGTAGAAATTTGTTATCTTTATTTTTGTCTTGGCAAATTCTTTTTTTTATTTTTGTCCACTCATAGTTACACCCTAACAATTTGTTTTTGTAACAATTAGCATTTTTCTTAATTAAGATTTTAATGTACGAGTAAGTGATTAATCTAACATTATCTACAATTTAAGACAAGAATTCATACTATCTTTCACTTCCCCCTTTTTTTTTCCACAATTTATGCACATACATATAGAACACATTTGGCTAAAAATATTCACGAGATATACCTAAATATTCCCCTCCAACCCGCCTCTTATGCACACAGAGGCCAGCTTTTTTATCCTTATTATATGCATATAATTTGAATTGTTTAGCTTAGGAAGTGGAAAAATGACTAAGCATGTATAGGCCAGACATTTGCAGAAACCATTTAAGAAAAAACAAAATACTACCTTAAAGAATTAGACCAACCATAAGGGCTTTAAATAAAGAACAAAGATATATTTTTTCTATTGAAGGAAAGCAAAAGAAAACAAAATAGCATTCCGGTGGATTTCTAGCAATTTTTAGCTTGTTGTGGCTACAAAAAATCATGTTGGTAAATCGCTTATACTTTATAAGCAGACTTTTCATTCTGACATGAGGACCTCATGTTTATAAGCGCAACAGTTGCTCCACCAAAGAAGCTCGGATACAAATATATTTATTCGGGGCTGTTGAAATTTGAACATAAATAATGCAGCAATAAGTTCGTGAAAGCATGGAATGAAAATATATATTCGCAAGAATGTCCTCATTTTAAACAAAAATAAATAACCTACTAATTAAGGCTGTATTTGTTTAAGCTTTTAGAAAAAAATGTTTATGAAACTTAAATTTTATATATAACTAAAAAAAGCTGAAAATAGATTTTTTTTATAATTTAATTATTTTTAAAAAATTGTCTAAATATATAAAAACTAATATTTTTAATGAAAAAAGTGTTTTTTTTTTTGGCCAAAAAAAAAGCACAAACAAACACACCCTAAATATTATGCTTCATATCCAAGAGTACTTACTACTGAGTGTATTCCTGCAGGTATAAAAAGAAACGGGACAAAGAAAGAAAAAAAAATTAATCAGACACGCATACATCAGCACTTCAAAGCTCCAATAAGGTCAATTAAAGTCATGAAGTTAACATGTATAAAAAAAAAGAAAGTGAATTTAATATCATTGCATTTTTGTCATAGCCACTAAAAAATAAATACAATAAGCAGAAGGAAATAAAGCAATTAAAAAAATGAAATAGTGAAATATGGAATATAAGCACAACAAGTTATTAAACATTTGATAATGTTCCCCCCTCCACGTTATCTTTTCATTTGTGAACTTAAACTAAGAAAGTAAAGAAAAGAACTTTGAATTATATATCTTAACTAAAGTGGGACTCATTTTCCAATATATATATATCGATTGATTATCCGTATAAGCTGATCATATTGTTTTAGCCATGTGTGCTGAATCAGTAGCACCGTCAGCAGTCACTAGTGAGTAGGATCTGACGCAATCCTATCCTTTCACTATATTTTCCTTTTAGATGATAATGCTCCAGATATTTTAAAGTGAGACTCCATACCTGATTTGGAAAATGAAAATGACCAACTAATTTCATGTGGAGAGTGAATTATTCATGATGAAGAAATTTCACTATTAATTATCCTAGAACTACAAGCTAACACCAATTTTTTCGGAGATAGATCATTTAAACTTGTTAAGATGTACCTAACAATTTAAACTTTCAAAAAAAATAATACATGATATGATATTAGAGCTTCTATAACTAAGAGATGATAGACTTGTATATTGTTCACACTTATTTCAATAGAGGCCCAAGCATGAAAAATAAAGAAGAGCACTTTCCGCTTAGACGGGGAATCTTCAGCAGCGGAAGTAGCATAGCTAGACAGTGCTAGTCAGTCATTGTGATTTCCCGAGTTCGACTTCTTTTCAGTCTTAAGCCCCTGCTTTCTATTCAAATAAATATACATCATTTATATCCGTATTGTTATAGAAATCGTTGAATGGCCTCAAGCTCACATAACAAAGGAAAAATTCTCATCAACTTTATTTCTTTTGATTTTGACTGATAAACAACAGGGCGATTATTTTCACCCGGCTTGCTGTATTTGCTTATAGAACGGTCATTATCGTTGAAATCAATCTTTGTCGATCTGTCAGTTTGTGTAGTTGACGCTGTGAAGAACCTTATTCCCGCATTATGATTTGCACTGGCTTTAGTATATGACAATATGTCTGTAGGTACTCGGATAGCCTTGGAAACATTAACTTCTTCTTCTTCTTTTCATGCGCCCCCCGGGAGAAGGGGGGGGGGGTTCTTTATCTTTTTTTGGGTTTTTTTTGGTGGGGATGCACATTAACTTCAATTTTATTGTAAGATATTGCACCCTTGACCCTTGATCATAAACATAAACTTGAAATCATATATATCCGTAAATGAGATTTAAATGTATAAAAATGAGCAAACTTTTTTAATTAAAAGCAGATATTGAAGGTACATTTTTGTGTACTTGTGAATGATGATGGCACAGCCACTAAAAGGCGCAAACAATTGGAGAAGGTGCAGACAGACTGAGAAACAATATTGAGGGAGGAGAAGAGGATGATATAGATATGTGTAATTAATGTGGATTATTAATTGGGTGCGTCATCTGGTTTCCTCTCTATTCTTTGAAAAGAAATAAAATGGAAAAAGCATATTGATACACAGGTAAGTGCGAATCGGGATACTGGTTTACATAACAATTCTGACGTTACATTGAAAGAATGGAGACTGTTATATGTATGTGTACGTATTAGGAAATGTCAGCAACAAAAATGAATTATTACACTTAACTGTCATGTTAATTGTACGTACCAAATTTCATAAAACATCACAAATAACAAGTATGCCAAGTAATTAGTACTCTATCTATTTGAAAAAACATATTACAGCATTTTAGCATAATTCTGTGAAGTGACTCGTGTGTCTTATATATTTACACGTAAAAAATTATTAACAAAAAATGTCAACACTCAGTTTTGCTTTTTTTAATTTATGAAATTCTCTTAGACTATAATCTTAATTATACAATTATATAAATATCAATAAAAAGTTTTAACGATTTAATAATTATGAAACTTCTTTTATTGTCGTTACCAAATCATGAAAGAAGTGACTGTTATAATACTGTATGATGTGTTGAACTTTTTAAATGATATATTATCATATCATTAAATAATAGTTTAAATTTTACACTCACAATGTATAAAATTTAAACCCAATTTTCAATTAAAATGATATTTTATTCTTGACTTTTTGTAATTTTCTTTTTTGTTTATATATAATTAAATATGTATTACATATGTTAAGTGAGTCATTAATATTTCTCATTTTAACTAGATTTTTAATAATATAACTAAAATGACATATTTAATGATTCGGCATAGCAAAAATCTCTTCCACAGCGCCACCTAAGAATTTGTCATATGGTAGATCTCCAATGAAAGTCCCATGGGATAAGAACAAATATGTGTCCGTCCTCTGAGTGGTTCACATTGCAGCTTTGCAGTTTGAATGTATCAGTCTTTCTCAAAACTTTGCATTGGCTATAAATAAAAATTAATTTAAATATATTTTTAGTAGGTAAATATAGGTTATTTTAATTTTAATTTTTATAAAAAAATTATTTTTGATTTTTTTAATATTATACTTTTAGTCTTTATTATTTTAAATTTTAACCAAAAAATTATTTGAAAATATATATTTAACTTTTATAAATATTAAAAATTTTATTTTATTCTTATAAATATTTTAATAATTTTTTTTATCCTTATAAGTATTATTACTTAATAATATCGATAAATGATATAAATAAAAAATATAATATTAAAAAAACAAAAACCAAAATTCTTTTTAAAAATATTAAAATTAAAATAACCTATATTTACGTTGACTAAAAATACCTTAAAACGGTAAAAGCTTAAGACATTTCCATTATTTATCAGATGGTGTGACAAAAAGATACATCTCCTTACATTACGCAAATTATAATACTGCAAGAAAACCAAACATAATTTAGAACGAGATTATCTCCAAACCGGCCGTAGGTTGCCGCTGTGGAATATATTCAACCTGGTTTTCAGCCAATAGCAGCTCTCTAGCTAAAAAGCTAATTACCTAACCATAGATCGTTATTTGTAATTAAATCCTACCTCTTATCGTTATTTATCATTGATTTCTGCCATCAAAACTTTCTAGGCAACTTACATCCATGCAAACCAATCTTTTCCCTTTTTTTAAAATGGCGATAATGAGGCTAACCTAAGACCTCATATAAAGTATTCAAACTCCTTGCTCTTAGACTATTCCTAATGGCTTACAAATCAATCTTTTCTAATTTGTTTAATTTTCAATTGATTTTGATAGTGCTGCTAATTAATTAAAAATTCTTTTCGTTGATATGCTTAAAAGAAGATAGGGAGAAAGTGATTTTGTAATACTTTTACTTGTCCCTATTTTTCATAAAGGATAGATCCCTATAATTTAATTTATTTTTGGTTTTAATCCCTCAAGGATCAAAATCCAAATGGTAGAAAATTATATAAAGTTATACCAAAAAAATAATACTATAGGGACCAAAACCAGAATTTGGTATAACTATAGGGACCAAAATGTTATCCAAACCTTGATCAATTTTACTGTCAATCTTCTCTTTTGAAACCATGCCAAATGCATTTTAACTCATTTCTCGTATTCTAAAAAATCTTTTTTCAAAAATTATGTATCATTGAATATGTTAATATGATGATGAGGATTTAAAATCAAATACTATATTCATTATGGAGGTTTTTTTTTTTTCTAAATGGAATCGAGAAATTAAGGTGAAGACAAAGAATTTTACCTTTTTAACAGAATGTAGATAAAAAAGAGTATTTGGACACTTATTGTAAAGTGCTTTTATTCAATATTAATTCATCATAATTTGCAAAAAAAAAAAAAAAAATTGTTAATAGAAGCCTAAAAACAAATTGTATCATTTCTGTAAATTTATTTTTCATTGCTAAAATCCTTATTTTTTACAGTGCCATTAGTTTGAATAGATCTCTTGACGGGCCAAGGATAAATAGCCTCTTAATGTGAAATTTGTGGCGTGGTACTGTGGTGGTGCCTAGGTACACTAGTGAATTTTATATGTAGAAAGGAAGTACAGAAATATCTTAGGTATACCCGTGCATCGGAAAACATCTGAGAAAAGTTGATAAAAAGCTTGTAAGCATATTTTGTAACAACGACATAGTTGAAGTTAAATTGGAGATCGCATTGTAGGCCACTAATTGCTGACCTGGTAATCATTTGATCAAGTTGTTGTTTGTCATATACAGTACTAATGGAGTTTGGTTAATAGCTAACCAACAAAAAAGAAACGCAACCTTGTCAAAATATATTAACGTACGCAATCGTAAAGATTCATCGATGCCCTTGATGACGAGGATTTCTCTACGTTAGGTTTGGGTTTGGATCCGGTCACGCACCATTTGAGTAACATGCCTCTTTTGTTACATATCCATTTGAATCCAAACCTCAAATGATATCATTTTGATCCTGTATCCAAATAGTATGCAAAAAGAGGTATAGCATGTTTGGTTTTGTTTCTATAGAATTGATTTTAGATAGAATTGATTTTGGTATAATTAATTTTGAGGTAAAGTGATTTATATTTGATAGTACCTCAAGAAATAATTCTAATAAAAAGTAAAAAAAATTTCCTTCTTTCAAAATTAATTATAAAAATAAAAATTAATTTTAAAAATATGTAACTAAATACCATAAAAATTGATCTGAATCAATTTTGGTATGCTGAACGTGTTTCCAAACACCTTGGTGGTATGATACCAAATTATAAGCGGCCGAGGTATTAGCACAAATGGCATCACCTATTGTCTCTTGAGTGCAGTCACATCAGGGGCGCAAGTTTGACTTGCTTTGCGGTCAGAGATCACTTGCCTCAACACCTCCCAAGGTTCGTGCGTGTGACCAAAAAAAAAAATTATATGATGAATTTAACATAAAGAATAATTTTTTTATCCACGCAAATTAAGTCAAAGCCAAAAGTTATCTAGCATGCACGATATAAAAATAAACAATTTAAAATTTAAAATAAATATCCTTCCTCACCTCACCATCACTTTGGTGTACAGATTTACATATCCAAATATGAACAAATGGTATCTACATATCCATAAATAATACATGTTTTTACGAAAATATTTTGACATTGTGCATGTCTTAATTTATTTTAAGCTCAACTTCTCTCATATAGGGGTGACAGTGGGACAGATTTTATCTCAATCCGATTCCATCCCGCACCCTAATAAACAATCATCAATTCACCCTGTATTCTACCCGTAGATTTTAACAATTAGAACCCAAACTCTGTCGGCAAATAACCCATTCCAACCCACACCCTACCCGCTATTTTTCTTTAAATTCCAAAAAAATTATTTTAAAACACAATAATACAATATAATACTCAAATATAGCATAATTATTTCAACATAACAATTATAAAAACTAAACCAATATCATATCCAGTTATAACATCTAAACAGAGGAATTAAAAAATAAACAAATAACAAACTAAACAAGTCTAACACAATTATTTAAAATATAATAAACACAACACTTTATATTAATTCAAGATTTCAAATAGAAAAACAAAATATGAACATGAGATAACATTCAGTAATGGGCAGAATAAATTTTCTACTACAAATTTTCAACCCATAATACTTCAAATTCTAATGAATATTACATCAATAGTGCATATCCAACAGTGTATACCCTCTACATCAACAGTGTACAGCAGTGGTGCATTGGGCAATAGTGGGCAGTGCACATGAATATTATAGTTAGCCAAGTTTCGAATCTTGTACAGAGCATGCAAATATGAAGCATCTTACATCACGATAAGTAACCATTCTCACAAGACTTCATAATTTACAAACAAATAATAAGTCTCCTCCAATCCCCCTCTATTTGCTAAAAACAAATTCCATCTATTTATAAAAGTACTCTTGGCAAAATTCTAACTTAGGAAGTGGCAAACATAACTTCAATCTATGTATCCAAAAGAGAGAAGAAGAAGAAAAGACCTTGGCGGATTGGAACTCATGATCATGCAGCAGTGGGCAATGCCACCGGCGGCTCTGCAATGTGGTGGCTTTGCTTTGCTATGAGGCGTTGCATAGAGGCTTTGCGAAAAAATGACACGGTGTTGTGCGGTTGTGAGGAAAAGAGAGATGAGTGAAGAAGAAGGAAGGGGGTACTGGCATAGAGCAACAAGATTCAAATGTCAAGGAGAAGGATAGGATAGGAAGGAGGCAGTAAAGGGGAAGGAAAGGCGTCAAAATGTCATGGAATTAGGTTTAGATTACTACTAACAGAAATAGAAAAAAACATAAAAAAAAGGAAAAAATATATATAAATATAAATATTAAAATTGACATATATATATATGGGATGCAAGGTGAGTTTGCACTAAACATGAACCTGACCCTAATTTAAAACCCGCCTCATGCCAATCCACCCAATTGGTTTAAGACTTGACCCAACTAGATTGGATCAAGGTTGGTACTCACGGGTCGAGTTACATTTGCCACCCCTACTCTTATGAGACATACACTAATTAATCACCTTAAATATATTTTATAAGACTTACAAAAATTAATTCTCATTTTTTGATTATTCCATATGATTTGTAACATATTTCATCAAAAAAAAGAAAAATCCTTCGTAACGTTTAATTGTCCCGTATATACGTTCAGTGCATAAAAAAGGTTTGTCAAGAACCTTTAAATTTTGGTCAGAGTTTGTCAAGAACTGGTCTAGTCTAAAGAAGATCCAATTAATAACTGGTCCCATAAATCAAGCCCGCAGATGAGACCCATCGTACGTATATCTTTCTATCTAATTGGATTCCGAACGACCAAAAAACGTCCAACAATGTGGGGCATCCAAAGTAGGATTTTCCCACCCAGTTGCTATCTTTAGTTGATTATAGCACACTTAATTTGAAGGATTGCTTACATATGAAGCTCAAGTTCGCAGCTGCCCAATCCTACGTTGTTGGCCCGTTTATTTTTTGGGTCTTATCGTATCTTGATGGTTAAGCGATCCACGAAGCCAACATTAACTTCAGTAAGGCCTAAACCCAAAAATGCCTTATGTAGTAGAGCCCCATGAATTCACACATCAGTTCTTTAGGCTCATGATGAGCCCATACAAGCAATTCCCAATTTTAAGTGAGACCAGATTTCTTTATGGGCCTCACTTTTTTGGTGAATATGAACAAATCAATTATTACCAAAAACACGCAAAGAGTCATTCAGTTTAGACCGATTTCCTTGTGGGCCTCAGTCGGTATTTCGTCCGTATGCAGAATTTCCATTGTCGACCCAAAAAATATTCATCAAATTTAGGATATTCATCCGGTTAGCTCAAGTCACTTTACAAGCTTACACATTCTTTGATGGGATTATGGACCGAGTCATCTCTTTATGAGACTGATTTGGTTATTATTAAATCATGAAAGACGCATTTACAGCGTATAATGATTTTTCATCATATCTCGCTCTATTCCTTCCAAAAGAAAAAGGAAAAACCTCAGCTTTGTGCCCTCTAATTATAGGAGAACTTTAGCACATAGAACATATTTCAACGACAAAACATTTTAGGCCTTTCCTTTTTTTTTTTTCAGTTATTGCCCTAATAAAACCCATACAAAATCATAAAACTTACCCTAGAAGCAATGCTTTTCGATCGCACCTCAACTGTCGTAGACCGTCCCACTCTAAAAGCAAATCCCTATTGAACTTGATTTAACACTACTCCCCCAAGTTGAACATGCTTTAATAATTAATACCAAATGTTGAGAAACTATGGAGCACCACACGTGAAAAGAAAAACACAATAATCACTAATTAATATCGCACGAGCCTCGCAGACAAAACTATATCACTTTATACATGGAAAACAAAGCTCTCTAGCAAGGCCATGTCACTAGCTCAATACACAGTCACGCTCTAGAGGCTCTCTTGCTTCTCAAATCTCATGGATATATAAAGTGTTTCATTTAATCACGAATTGATTGAGCAGGATTATATGCTATGCATTAGTATAGATTCCCCCTCTTCTCCTAATGTTTTCGTGTATAGTTAAGAATGCTAGGAGAGATCGGGAAACAAATAAATATGTTGTTTTTGAAGCTGGGGTTTGTGTTGTGAGCAAAGCGGAAATTGGCAAATGAAGTTGTAATATGTTTGGAGAATAGAGTAGCGTGTGAAGAC
This sequence comes from Pterocarpus santalinus, assembly GCA_031439595.1. NCBI lineage: Eukaryota > Viridiplantae > Streptophyta > Magnoliopsida > Fabales > Fabaceae > Pterocarpus > Pterocarpus santalinus. The sequence goes on from CM062532.1 coordinate 72,201,689, forward strand.
ATGTAGGATACCACTACCCTAATATGTATGTAGGAATGTCATCATTGAACAATGCAATGAAATCCTTTTTCAGCAGGAGCAATAGAGGACCCATATCCCATCTCCATTATTGTTTCAGAATCTAGCAAGTTGACTCATGGGCCAACCACTCTCAAGACAGTCTCAGTTTTCGGGTCACTCTACCAGTCACACACACTCATGCACACGCCATACCAAACTCTCCCTTCTCTCTATGTACAAGAGGGAAACGCAAATAAATAAATAAATGAACAAAGCACAGACACAAAAGGAGAAGAAAGAAAATACTTTCTCGGTTTCTCCCTCAAGAGTCCAATCCTTTGATTTAATTGAATTCTCTATGAGCTTCGAATTTGAAATTTGACTTTCACGAACTTATTGAATCTATTTGAATGTTGTTCAGCAGTGTTGTTAGAGAACGATGTATGAGAAATCTTCATAACCTGAAAGAACAAAACGATCCATTCCTCTCAAAAATTAAAAAATGGCAATTTTCGGACATGAGCTTGATGATATAAGTATATTACATTACGTAGTGCTTAGAAAGGAATGAGAAAAGCAATCAAATTACTATGACTCGGAGATGTCAATACTTTCCGAGGCACTAGCCGTATCCTTGAAATTGAAACTTTAGTTTATTCTACATGAAATATGCTACAAAACCATGAATCAAATAAAAATACAACAAAGCCAAAAGAGCAAGTTCATTTTTTTTTAACAATAAAAGTTTAGATGAATTTGATATCGATCATTCCATCAAAAAGTTAGGACTCCCAAGATTTTTCTATTGATAATAGAAATTTAACTCACGTACTTATAAAATATGAGTTTGTTCCTCCCAAAATTCAAGATCAATTTTAATATTGAATTTTGGGAATTCCACACCATAATTCACCAACACTGGGGCAGCGCCTGAGCCCTGTGCCGCCGTAGATGTCATATTTTAGTGAGATTCAAAAGGCCTTTTGCCTTTTTTTTTTTTCACTTTAATGCTTGAAGACTATTTTTTCCTCATAGTCCAATGACATAAAAGTACGTTACTCAAGTATCTTTCATGGGCCGCTTACTACCCTATAATGTATCCTCAGCTACTAGAGTTGTATAATTTACTTGATAGTGATGCTAGTGCTATCTTTTCATTAAGAAAGGCATGTTAATCTGTTACCAAGTTGCTTCTTAAGATAGGATAGATAACATCTACTACGTCACCATCTATCCCTTTATAACTTGGCAATATATGATTCCTGCTTTTGTCTTTTGCAACGATTAAATATTTGGGATAACATATGTCGAAATTAACGAAAGCATGGCTTTAAGTATTTTGGATCAAGAATAGTTAGGCAAGTCATTCTTTGTTTGCTTTTCTTTTTTGAAAAACCTTGCCGATCTACCCCTTTTGCTAATGAAATTCAACTTTCTTAGTGACAGAGTGGCATCCTCCAAAAGACGAGGGTGTGGGGTTCCATGAAAAATGTCACTGTTACGACTAGAAAGAACATGTCCTTACCTTATCTTAGCAAGAAAAATAAAAGAAAGGTCAAAAGTGTCAAACAGCGACTGGTCTTTCGGGAGAGCCTAACTCGAGACCAGTTGTGTGCAGTCCGCGGATGCAAACTGGCCACGTTTGTTACCATGACGCTAATTATATCTGACAATAATGATATTTGCGCATTATCATCTTCATTTTATCTTTTTTTTATAATAAGAATAATAAAAATACATATTTTAACCTATTTTCTCTTTGTTTTGTATTGCTCCCCTACCTTAGGGTCGAGCCTTTTGCCAAATTATTAAAAAAAAAAACCTATTTTCTCTTTGTTTTATGAAAAATTTTATAAAAATAATACTAACATATTTTGTATAAATAACATAGACTTGCCATAAAACTAAAAATTTCCAAACAAATTGTTTACAATATATACTTTTTTGGGTCCGAAAAATCGTTTCCAATATACTCCTATATTAATCAGCTGTGTTTTAGCTAAGAGACTGGGAAGCTTTAATTGACGCATGGCCCACTGTTCGGTAGCTACTAGCTATGGCTAAAGGCCAGCAAGGAAGGAACGTAAGGCCCCAGTGGAATGTTTTGGCCGCTGTTCCAGCGTGCAGCTAACACAATTGTTCAATCAGAAGCTATAATGTTATGTTTGTTGACGGAATCAGAAATTTCAACAACTGAATTATGGGCTTGATCGTATTAACAATTACCTAATTATTACCGGTTTGAAACACCCACTGCCTTGATAATTTACCTTTTCCTTTATTTTGTTACAAATTCACCTGGTGGTCTGTTCTGTATACGCGATGTCACGAACATTGCTCATCCTCATAGGAGAAGAGAAATTATTAGATATTTGTGAAGCAGAGAAATTATTATATGCTTATTATCACTAGATGGATTGTGTTCTTTCAAGTAGATAATAGTGGATTCTATCATAAAATATTATTTTATTATTAGATATAAGTATAATCTACCTAATATTTGAAGAAGGTATATGGTTGATATAATTAAAGCTTCATTAATATATTTGTCGGTTGCTTTAATTAATGAGCATATTTTGGGTGTGATTATTTGTTCGGAATCAAGATCTTTTTTATAATTCTTGTCCATTTGTTCATACGATAAAAACAAAGGATAAAAGTCTTCTAAAATGAACTTGTTTATTAATTGGTACATTTTAAATGAGATTAAAAGGGAATACTCGTTCCTTTTTTAGTCCAAATTATTAGGATTTAGAATTTATTAAATTTTGATTAATATGATTCAAATCAGATCCCATATATTATGGGATAAAGTTATCCTAACATTAATTTTTGTTGTTTAAAAGACTTAAACTTGTGACTTAATGAAAGAAAAATGAGTTTCAAATTATTTGAACTAATCCAATATTGGTAAAAAAAAAAAAAACTCTATTTTATTAATAAACTTATTTAAAATTAAACATTTTAAAAATATTATTATTAAACTGTACGCGTCCATAGAGTAAAGTAAATATTAAACTCATGTCCAACTCCAAATAGATCGGAACAATTTGATTTTTCTTTCTGATAAAAAAAAAGGGGGAAATGGTGTAGACTGTCAATATGTATAGAAAGAAAGACTCCCCTTATTATATATAGGAGAAGGAGATCTCCATATCCCCTGCCACAGAGAGAGAGAGAGAAAGAGAGGGGGGGCTATGCGGATATTTTTGTAAAATATTTTGAGAAATAAATAATTCTACCATATTACTCAAGTATTAATTTATGATTAAAGGAGCAATACTCAAGTAAGTATGAGAGTAACCACACTGAATGGTTATTATTTAAGTCATACACATAAATAATCAAGCAAGGAAGTGCTGGTCATACACATACTTTTTGTGGATGTTTGTAGTTCCGGGTTTTCTTTTGTCATTTGCTTCCTTTTTGGTTTCTGATTTGTATCTGAATTTTGTTCCACTTTCCATAAGCGTTGAGCCTTATTCAATAAACTATCGAAAAAAAAAATCAAGCAAGGAAGTTTCTATTTCAAGTTTTCCCTCTTCTTCTAGCCACGGAATTTGCAAATGTCTTCTCAAAGGTGAAAGTAGTCAGATTGTAGCTTGATTCTCGCACTACCAAACTTAAAGGGGTAAAATGCCAATGATGATGAATTAAGGGAAAAAAAGGTTCTCCATACCCTACCTAGCTCCTTACCTCATATGACACCAACGAACCAGAAGTATATCATGACCATTGAATAAGTACAGGGCTTTTACCGTTAAGGCGTTAACCCCCCCCCCCCCCTCTCTTCTTTTCTTAGTGACAGTGTGACACCTCCGTCTTTTTAGATTAATTAATTAATATCAGGAATTAATAGAAGCTATATAAAAGCATCCGTCTTTGATGTAAGTAATTATCGGATTAAAAGCTACGTGGGCACTGCAGTGCCTACTATGTGGGAAACAATTGTATCAATCAATCAATGAATGCCGTAACCTGTACGTGGGAATTAATTGGAATGCTCTTAAGGCCACATAGATAGAAAGGTTCAATAAGGAGACAGCGTTTAAAAGGTTGGAGCCGTGGCTGGAAGTAGTCCTGCCCTGTCCAAGTGTCCGACGAATTCTGTTGGGTACTATTAAATGGGAAGGTCCCCAATGCCACAGAGGAAGGAAGGGGCAACAAAACAAAAAGGAAGAATCATGAAGGACCGAAACCTACCCACGATCTTCCATTTGATTTCTTATATATATATATATAGGCTATAGCTTAGCTGGCTCGTGGCCTCTCCCAAAACACTCAGAAAATAAAAGGAATAGTTTTTGGGTCATGGTGTTCCATTGTGTCCCGGATAGCTCGCCAGGGGGCCCCCATAGCGTGAATCATGCGCCTTATAGACAGTAATGCGGGCTTTTTCCTCCTTTCCACTTTCTATAATGTATTATTGTATTGTATTGCAGCTGGAAACTGGGGGCTACGGGGGGAGAAGTTGCTGTATTTGGTTGGAAATGAAAATAAGGATAAAAATTTCATAGGTGAGCTTAATATGTCAAACACATCCAAACTTTGAAGTCTTAACATACCGATATGTGGGACTTGGAGGTCACTTTGCATAGCTTTTCGTTGCACCAAAAAACAAAACCTTGGGGGGTTAATGTAGTGGTAAAACTAAAAAGCAATATTAAATGCATAATTATTTATTTTTCATTTCTTAAGTATTGATGTGCACATTTTCTTTAATCTTATATTTGTTTCTGCATTTCTGCATTACGCCCTCCGGTATACGTACTCAACAAACCATTATTCTCTGGGGCCTGGGGGTAATGAATTAATTATGGTTATGTAGATTTTCACTTTGTGTAATCAGTTTCATGGACCTGGAACTACTGCCTGCACAGGAAAAGCCTATGTCGTTGTGGCCGTCTTTTTACAAAAAACTAAAAAGGAAAAAGAAAAGGACAACATTACCTATGTTTATATAACTAGTTAACACTTACTATATAGCACTACATTACGGTCCACATCATTCAGATAAAATTATCCTGAGCGGATTGGTGAACAAGATACTTCATTGAAGAGAAAGAAGCCCGGCGGCGTCGCTAAATGAGATAATCATGTCATTATCCTCCCATTTTATTTTAGTATTTTGATCTTTTCTTGTTACGATATGGGGACTTGGATCATCTGCAAGAAATTATCACTTTTTCGCTTTAACTTGTTGCATCACAATCAATTTTATGTTAGTCTATTTTGAGAGTGATCATAGGACAGGTTTGCAGGGCTTTAATTTTGTGTCCTGTGCGGTTTTCAATGAGTGCTTTGTAAAGCTGAAAGGCATGTAAGGCTTGGGATCGATTCTCTAGTAGAAAAATGTAGGAATATATGGTGTATATATCCAAAAAATAAATATAATACCTGCAACCAGACCTTGCTAGTACTAGTGTAGGTCCCCAAATATCTAACTAAACTAACTCAAGTGGTGAAGTATAGTGATGAGATGATATAGGATGTGGTAATTGATGAACTTTTGCTATGCAACAAGCTTTACACACATTTGAAGTGGATGCTGGTTTATTCAAATGCAGTGATATATTACAATTTGACAATACTAGTGATACAATTTTATGTGATAGGTGGCCAAGTCTATTGTGCCATAAAGGAAAAACTAAAACAGAAGAATTACAAGTTGAATTGAACACATGAGAATTTACATGCGGATTACAAACAGAATTAAACTTGGAATAGTGAACTGCAGAATTGGACAAGGTATGAGAATTAACTATTTTTGATGGAACTGACACATCTTCAAACACATAAAGTCCACCTCTAAGTTTACCTTGGAGAAGAATCTCCTTGGAAACCTGAGATTTCAAAAAGCAGATATTAGGATAAAATTCGAAGTAAACATTATTGTCATGGGCAAATTGAGAGACACTTATAAGGTTTTTGGTTATTTTTGGGACATGAAGTAGATTTTCGAGATCAAAGACAGTATTTGACTTAAAGGAATGAAGGGAGGAATTGCCAATATGCTGAATTTGCATACCTAAGCCATTTTCAATGTGCACCGGATCTGGTCATTCAAACTTTGAGCTGGTTAACATGTTTCTTGAGTCATAGGTGATGTGATATGTGGCTCCATAATCAAGATACCAAGCACTATCAACTATTGTGCTTAGTGCTGCAAGATAGGCTCTAGGAGGACTATGAAATGACGAGGGAGGAGGTGGTGGAGCATCAAATGCTAACCTGTTTGGATTCTGAAAGTTGTGGTCAAACTTGTGAAAGCACTGCCACACTGTGTGGCCAATCTTCCCACAGAGTTGACATTGAGGTCTTTGACCATTATTCCAAGACCTTCCACCTCTCGATCTTCCTCTACCTCTTCTGCCTCCATTTCCTCTTCCTCTGCCTTCACCAGTACCAGATTTGGAATCATTGGAAGGAGCCTGAGCCACATTGGCTTGAATAGGACCTAAGTCTGTTTTCTTGAATCGCTCCAGTATCTTTTCTTGAGCCATCAACAGAGCTTCAAGCTCATCAATAGTAAACGGTTTCGATCTTGATATTACTGTGGTGATGAAAGAACTGTATTCTTCAGACAAACCATCCAATATAGCTTCTATGTGATCTTCTGTTGAAATTGGAGACTTCACAGCAGCTAAGGAATCTGTGATCTTCTTGATCTTGAGAATATATTCTGCTGCTAAGATTCCTTGTTTCTTGATCGACTTTAACTGCATCTTGAGTTGTCGAACCTTGGCTTTTGTTTTTGAGGCAAAATACACATCAATTTTCTTCCAAATCTGGTAAGCAAAGTTACAACCAATCACTCTATTGGTGAAAGTAGGATCCATCGAAGCTAGAAGCCATGAAACTAGATGTTGATCCTGCTGTTCCCAATACATGTAAGCTTGTGATTCAATCTCAGCATCTTTGTCAATTTCTGATGCAAATTTCTCTGGAATTTTCTCCTCAAGCAAATGATCCTGAAGCTTGTGAGCTTTGATCATGGCATAAGCTTGATGCCCTCCATGAGAGAAAGTTTTCCTCATCCAACTTGAAGGATATAGGATTTGAGAAGGTTTTCAGTTGAAAGGAGGAAGCTGCCGAAGCTAGTGATTGTGTAGCGAACGGTGATGATACCTCTGGAGTTTCTATGGATTCTCTAAGCTCTGATATCATGTAAGGTATCAGATCAGAGATAGAGAAAATAGAAAAGTGATAGAGTGAGAGAGAGAGAGAGAGAGAGAGAGAGAGAGAGAGAGAAACTGTGAGGAATGTGAAAGTGAAGTCTTACTTGATTAATCAATACACTGATGAGTTACATATATACAGATCAATAGCTTAGAGAGTGTCAGCCTAGCATAACCAACTGCTACCAGTCTAACTGACTAACCGTTAACTATCTAACTAACTAACTAACTAACTGTTTGCTCATCCTATCACTATCAAATCTAAAGTCTTATTGTGCATCTGAGGGAGGAGAAAGTAAAACTTTGACTACAAACTGAAATCATTCATGAATAAAAATTAAAAAACACTAGGGTTTACATGTGGTAACCAAGCTCAACTTAAGAGCTTAGCAAATTACATTTGTATTTTAATGAAAAAAATAAGCACTAATTTTTAACTATATATATTTATTAAGCACCAATTTATCACAAAACTATAACTAATGTACAAAATAAAATCTATAAACATTTTTCAACCTGTTGTTTTATGTAAAAATTATTTCATAATCAATAAATGTTATTTCTTTTTCATACACAACTTTTCTCGTAACTATTGACATGTCATATTAGTATTTTTTTAGGTAAATATGATGAGATTATTATCAAATGCTAATTTGCTACAACTGAAAAAGATAAAATAAAATAAAATACTAAAGCATCAACTAAAAATATTTGTAGTTACACGAGCAACACATTCAGTTAAAATGTGTTGTACTAATGGACTTAACGGTGTTGGCTAGTGAAATTGTTGTATATATGTGAATGGTCCAAACAATCCTTATTATATTAAGAGGAGAGCAAAAGTGCAACCGAATTTGTATGTATATGACTCAAGTCTTCGACTCTTAACTATTCACTTTTGTGCCATTGATCAGCCTCCCTTACTTAACCGTCGATTTTGCAAAAAAAGAAAAGGCAAAGAATTTAACATGGATGCGGCGTGTGGCTATAAATTTAGACAAAATGTTACCGAGTTTGTAGTTGTTGACATTGGTTAATAAATCCCTTAAGGTTTGGTTATTTAATGATATTTAAATTTAGATCATTCAATAAAGAAAACTTGCAAAAAGATGGTTTAAACCCTATAGTATGGTGGGGTACGAGAGCTACTGATCAACTAAAGTAATGTGTTTATATTTGAAAAATTTTGAACAACTAAAATTTTAGTGCCAATATTTTTTAGAATGATGTAATATTATTGTTTAACTTTTGGACGGATAAGTACTTTTTCATGGGTGATTTTTTTTATATGTCGTTTTGAGTGGTTTATTGAGAATATATGAGATTTTTGGTAAAATTTGAAAAATATGAAATTTTGAAAGAAATCTGATTTACTGTAAGACGGATTCTATTATTTTTAATTAAAAAAATTAAAATTCAGCATATTTTTAGCTAGATTCTATTATTTTAATATAAACGAAAAGAGATAAAAAAAAATCCAATTTATTGTCAATTAAATCTCATTATTTTAATAAAATATAAGAGAAAAAAGGGGAATTCAATTTACTGTTAATCGGATCTTATTATTTTAATTAAAAAAATTTGAAATTCGGTGTGTTTTCAACTGAATTTCATTTTTTTTTTTGTGTTGTGTGTGTGTGTGTGTTTGAGAGAGAGAGAGAGAGCGCGCGCGACAAGAAAGATGAAGATAGAGGAGAGAGAAGAGAGAAAAAATTATAAAAAATAAAATATTATATTTTTTTAATTTCATAAAAAAATATTATATTTATCAAAAAAATTTTACAAAAATTACATATAAAAAATAATTATCCCTTTTTCACTCATTTAACTTATTTAACCACCATTAATAATAATTCAATATAATGTTAAAATATCACAAAAATGAATTAATGTAATATTTTAAAATTAAAATAAAATTTTCAAAAATAAAAAGCGACCACGCATGAATTAGAGCCCGTTTGGATTATAATTTGCATCCACCAAAAGGCCTTCTATGGGAAGGAAAATGACTTTGTACAATAAATAATAGTGTTTGATTTAATTTCTTGCCTTTTGAAGGCCTTTTAAAATTTCAAAAGACCTTTTGGGAGATGTATCTTTGAGATTACTTTTCATTCTAAAAAAAGATCTTTTAAAAATGAATCTTACTATTACTTTTACATTAACAACCAAAAGTAATTTTACTTTATCTTATCCAAACAAAACCCATCTTCCTAAACTTACTTTTGATATATTTAAACTAAACAAAAATTATTCTTTTAAAAGTAATTCCTCTAAAAGGCCTTATTTTAAAAAACCTTCTTTCAAAATATCTTCTCCTAAAAATTAAACCAAACAGACCCTTGTACAGTTACTTCAAAATGAAGTTTCTTCTTTATTTCTAATTATAAGAAAAGTTGAAGTATAAATTTTATAGAAATATTCATTATACACTAAATAAAAATAATTTAATTTGTCTTAGTACAATAGTGTAAAGAGCTATATTATTTGTATATAAAGGTGAGATATCTAAATGCAATACTCTCTCATATAAATATATAATTTATTATCTTATCTCGATACATATACATTTCAATATTTATCCACACTCATATAAATATATTATATCTCATACTATATCTATATATAGTATGTTCAAAAAATATTTCTTTAGTATAAAGAAAAAGAAATACACGAGTATTAATGACTCACCCTATTTCCTTCGCAGATGAGGTTTTATCAATTTATTGATTAATTAAATTTAAAATCTCAGGAATATTGTTTGCTCATCGTCATCATAAAAATGACAGTGTTATGGGAGATTAAGCAAAAGGTGATTTTACAGAGAAATTAAATATTAAAGCCTACTTATTAATATTATATTCGATTTTTTTTTAGATAATTAAAATTAAATATTATATTCGATTCTATATAAAATTGAATTGTTTGGCCATAAACTCAGCTTCACTGAAAGGTCTACAATTCTTTCTTGGTAGATAGAGAGAAACTAAGCAAACGAAAAAAAGAAAAGACCCAAAAAAGAAAAAAGGAAAAAAAACAGGGAACATCACAGCTATAAGGACGCAGGAACCAGACCCCCTTCACCTCCACTATGAGATGGTTTAGCCCTTCAAGATCGACACCCCATTCCTCATCACAACTGTTACCCTTTTTAGCTGCCAATCTGCACAACTATTGAATTCCTTATATGATTCTGCCATACTTATGTAACTCATCAGTTGTTCCTCTAACCAGACGCACTATTTGTAGTAAATCAATTTCGCAAATAGCCTTCCAAATAGATAATTTAAATGCAACTCCACCTATTGAACCATTTGTAAATGCAGTTTGTTTTTTAAATAGAGTAATAACTATTAATACCGTTAGTGTAAGGGGAAATTCAGGTTAATTTGTATCATATCATGGACTTTAGGGAAAAAAATACTTTTCATCTCCTTAAATTTTGGTTTATCAAAACAATAGTACTAAAATGTACTTTACTCTTGCAAATTTTAGAATAAATTTATTTAAACCGTGTTAAAGATGAAAATCTACAGAGTATGAATTTAAAAATATTTATTATTATAAATTAAAGTATGCACACTTTAGTCTATAATAAAGTAAAACATCTCAATAAAATTATAAAAAGTGTGTACTCTTAAATAATTGATGGAAGTGAAGAAAAGAAAAGAAAAAATGACAGAGACACCACGGCAAGGCCGCAACTCGCGTCGCCGCGTCGCACATACACGCGCATGACGTTCACGTGAGCTCACCGCACTCGCCCTGTGTCCCCACGAACGACATTTGGATTTTTGTCGTTTTAAGACACTGCGTGTTCCTTACGTCACCGTCCAATCCTCTCCTTACACGCCATCCCACAAACTAGTAATCTCCTGCGCACGCACGCTTCATATATCCACCCTCATGCACACATCAACGCCGTCCAAGTTGCCGACAACAGCTCTCGAAACAATGGTGCGGCAACGATCGCTTTGAACGTTAAAACAAAACAAACCAAGCAATTAGAGATAGAGGTGACGCCTTCCCCAAAATAGAAATGCAGTGTAAAAACAAAGAGTACAATAATTTCGAAAAGTATTTTTTTTCATCGCCAAAAACAAGAGGAAAGAAAAGAAACAGGGAAAAAGAAGGGGGCAGTTTGGGAAGAGCAATGAGAGGGGGACACGTGTCCTAAACGAGGAAACCGACAAGGGGGAGAGGTCGTAGGTCGTAGATATATATCCCGCATTAAAGAAAAAAGAAAAAGGCGGTTGCCGAGAGAAGTAGCTCTCTTTGTGATTGGTTGCTTTCTTGACCTTGGCTCACACGTGGGACCCCTCAATTCATGGCATTACACGCTCAAGTATAAAAAAGGGCGGGGTTGCCAGTGGGACCCCCACAAAGCAGATACAAAGACCGAATCTTCGTTAAAGCGATTAGGAGGTGGTAGATAGGGATGAGGCTTGTGGGGTTGACGCGTGTACAGTGGGACTGGGACCCTTCTAGTGGTCGGAACCACCTCTATTAATTCTTAAATTAAGAAATGATAGCTATGCAGATAACGAGTTTTATGTATATCTCATAAAACAGGAATATATATGGCTGAGACTTCTTCATTATCTGCTTTGTATTCAGTTTACAATACTTATCTCACAGTTACTGTGTAGTACTTTAGGGCTGTGAGATTTTCCTCCTTAAATACTCCCCTATGTCATGTGAAGAAGATCTCTCTTCCTTGCCCACACACAATGGAGCATTTTTAATTCCAAAAATATTTGGAGAAAAGGATATGCTAAGGATAGTGACTCAATTTAATTGGTATGTACTAATAATATAAAATAAAATATTCAATTAATAAAAATAGAAGAAAATAAAAAATTATGATAGGTTCCTCATTATAATAGATAATTATTTATGTAAGTTTATATTTTTTATTATTTTTATTAATAGATAGTATAAAATTATTTTATATTATTAATATATTTAAATTAAATTAAAAGTGATTTAGTGCATGACTATGTACAGTTGGATCGAAAATCGGTGACCTCCGTATTTTCACCAAATAATCAGATTTTCTTGATATGAATTATTGTCTTTTTTTCTCTATTCTGTTTTTTTTTTTATTAAATTTCCATACTTATCCAACCATTCTAAAAGGATTCGTGCTATTTAGCACAAAATAATTTATACGAAAAAGGTAACAAATTGACCTGATGCAATGTTGTTGTTTTTTCAATTAAAAAAGGAATCAAAAATAAAAAGGTAGCATCTAATGAAAATAACCTACATCATTTGTCAAAATTTCCTATCACACTTCTTGGTACTAGTAAGCGCTTTTTCTACTTAAAGTATAGCCAGTTACTGTATATATAGCCAACGAGGTGCAGTTGGCTAAGGTTTTAGTTCATGCCTCGCAAGGGCATGGATTCAAATTCTACTACTGGTGTAAGAACTTTCTTGTTGGTGTGATATATAATTTCTTCTAGAAATCTTCACAAAAGTTGAAAGGTCTTCCCTAATTTTGATGGGATACTGATATTTAACCCTACCTAAATTTTCAATCACCAAAAAGAAAAGTAATTGTATATATAAAAAAAGGTTTGACCATTTATGAAATTTAGAAAAAGCAGTTGATTCTTTGTATTGCCAATTCTTGCAATGTTACTGAGTTATTTACATGGGTAATGTAGTAGGGGTTGGTACGTGGTTTCAACTTTCAAGGACGTAGAATCCCCATTCCCCGGCCCTTACGTAGCGCTTTTTTTTAGTTTTTTTAATAAGCTCCCCATCTCCCCTAATGTTCTTTATTATTTTCACTGCCAAAAGTGTTGTCAAGGTTAAAAGAAGTATCGTCACTCCATCGGCCATAAAACTCTCCATATTCGATTCAGTATCAGAAAAAGATCACAAAACATAAAAGTTCGAAAATGTAGTGACCACGAATCGACAACATGAATCCAGGATAATTCATTTTTTAGAGGCAAAACATGATCACATAGTTTTGTCAAGATCGTCCATATTAGCAACACTACTTCGGATCTTCAAGCTATGTGAAGTTATATTATATATCTTGTTAACGTGGATTTTAGCTTTAATATCGTGTGAAGAGTTATATGTATTAGATTTTAAGAGTTGTTGATATATGATTCAATAATCCTGTGACAACTATAAAATAATCTAACGTCACAAGGTTGGAATATAAATGGGTTGATTTCCAGCAAATACTTAGTGCCTAATATAGATTTTTATTTTTTTTTTTTGATAGGGGGCTAATATAGAATTTAAAACAACTAATATTTCGGACTTAGTACAAACGAATTAAAGAGTTCTACCACAAAAAGAAAATAAACGAATTGAAGGGAAAATTGCAAACAAACTGACTCTACTTAATTTTTATTTTGTAATGTGGAAATATTATAATCTCATGTCTAAGTCTCTATTTGTTTGACAGTTTCATTTTGAGGAACGAGAGAAATATTATCTCCTTGTCTGTATTTCTTCCTTATTTGTCATAGTATGTTGCTAATTCGTTCATCATTTTTATGTTCCTCTCATGTTCTTCATAGCTAGTCTTACCGTTTATAAATAAAGCAAAGGCGAAGAGCATGAAAACGTAAAGATCGGAATTTGTTACAATTATTAAATGGTTAACTTTTTGTATATGGTATGCTTACACAATCTTAGAATTAAATGGACCTAACTCAACCCTAAAAACTAACTTATGGAGGGAGGTTGCCCAATTATTTATAAAGATTATCTATGTCATATTCTTAAGTAATGTGAAACTCTAATACACCCTCTCATGCCTAAGACTGGACATCTGGAGCGTGAAATTTGTAAGATTGGACATATGTGGGTAGCCAATAACAATCACAAGATAGGCTCTGATATCATCTTAGAATTGAGTGGACCTAACTTAACCCCAAAAGTTAGCTCATTAACGGAGAGTTGTCCAAATATTTATAAAGACTATCTATACCATATCGTTAAGCAATGTGAGATTCTAACCTTCCTTCCTTACTCTTCGCCATGAAGAGTTATTTGACTGCATATAGTTTTAATTACCGGCATGTAACTTATGTTCTTATTTCGAAAATTCATGGCAAACGTTTCTAATGCTAAATTAAATGGAAAATATTTTCTAAATAAGTAAGTTGCATACTCTTCCGGTCTATAGAGATGCAACAGGTAATCAAGGTGTGTAACTCCAGCAGTAAATTAAGCTTCATTGGCGAACTTCTAATTATGTGTGGTGTAGGAGTGTTTATGTTACCAGAAGCACCTAATCCAAAAAACAAATACATGCTTTATATATAAAATTAAATAACAGAATAATATCTCAAGGTTTCATGCAAAAATGGTGCTGCTCACAATCTTAAGGTGCTTTTTACACACTTTTTTTATTAGCTAATAATTGCACCACACTAATTTTTCTTTGAAAATTGTATTACTCACACTCAGGTACTCTCGCTGGATGTGATGCAGCTACTGAAGGAATTAGCAGACGACCAAAAAAAAAAAAAAAAGCAAAAGCAAATAAGAGCATAAAGTTTTTTAAAGTAAGCACATAAGCACGCGTGCCTCGTTGAAAGCCATGTTTATTTCCCAAACCAGACTAACGATGTCTTCTCCTCGTTTTATTTTATATGTTTGATTTATTTATTTATTTTTGTTAAGACCAACAAGGACTTACAGTAATTACTAAGAAAAATGAAATACAGCCAGAGAGTTTCCGGAAAAAAAAAAAATCTAGACTATTTAAGCAGAGCCATGCCATTGCTAACTTCCTATTTGGGCATGCGACAACTGATTTGAAGGCAACATAAGGGTTTAGGGTTTTGGATAAGAAAATGTCATTTTATGTAGTCCAAACTCCAAATGAAAGCACATCACATGCACTATGAAAGGCAAGATAAGCGGAAGTTGTCCAATACTTGCCTTCTTCCAAGTTCTAGTCGGTCAAGGGTCCGGCTTTTGTATAAATGCCAAATTTTGAAATATATTTGATCGAAAAGTACATGTATCCATCAAAATTCATGACAATAATAAATAATAAAAAGAATGAAAATTTCTGTGAAAAGAAAATGATGAAGAGGAAATAATATAGTCCATAAAACTATAGCTACTCGTTCGCTTAAAAGAAAAAACGTAAGCTCTTATATATGATGTATCGTTTTTTCTTTTCTCATGGTCGATTAAATTTGTTTTTATTGACACGCAATTTTCTATCATTTATTAAATAAGTAGAACTGTAGAAGAGTTGAAATTTCATATACTAAAAGATAACAAAATGTTTTTATTATTTCACAGACTTTTATGTTTAAAAATATTTTTAAAAAAATCTATTGATAATGGGTGTGTTTGTTTAAATTTTTTTAAAAGTGATTTTGAAACTTAAATTTTATATATAATTATAAAAGCAAAAAATTTATTTTTATCAAAAGCTACACTTTTTAACTTCTATAAAAAAGTTAAAAATATATTTTTGTGAAATTCTAATTATTTTTAAGAAAATTATCTAAATATACGAAAACTTATTTTTTGGGGTAAAAAGGTGATTCTTTGTCAAAATAATCCTAAATAAATGCAACCATTGTAAGATTTACTGAAATCATTTAAGATTAAAGAAAAATTGGCACATTTTGCAAGACCTTCAACAATATATTTATATGTCTTGATATATATAAGGTCATCCTTGTTTTTGTTTTCGTCGAAGCAATGTATGTATATATATATATATATATATATATATATATATATATATATATGTTAATATAGAAAAACACGCAATGGATTCCAATTCCTTGAATGATGAGATTTGACTATTTTGTATCATTGAGTATAGATAATTGTTAAATCAACGTGGGAATTTCAACTTTTAGTTGCTCCTTTTTCCCTTGTCATTCAAATTAAATAACATGCGCTTATTCAATCGTTTAAGACAGGATTGAGAGAACGCTTTTATTTCTTTCCTTCCTTATTTAAATTTTAATGGTGGAGAGGAAGGCAAGATCAAACTTGTAATTGTGACATAGAGATAGAGTACGCCGTGGTGGCAAGTAGGTGACCAATGGACCAAAGTCATCTCTTATTATAAAAGCTGGCCATATCATTTTTTCCGCTCAATTTTAAGATAATACGGTGATTTTATTGTCGCGTTATTATTATTGCATTTGTAGTCTTTTTTTGATGTTTTACTATTTTTCTGATTCATATTCTCTATCTTCTCTTTCTTCTTCTATACAATTCTCTTTCAAACCTCAACACCTCTCTCCCCTATTTATCCTTCGTACGTCTTGCTTTCATCCACCCACCCTTTCTCTCTCTCACTCTCTTTGCTATCCTTCAATCTCAATCTCTCTACCTCTTTTTAATATCTTTCCCATATGACCAAGTTGGTGGCGGCACCCATCTTACTCACTGGAGTTGGCCGAAGGCCTCGTTGGTGCTGCTGTAGAACAAAATGGAGACTCTACTCTAACAAGTATTGAAGTTAGTTTATTTTTAATCTCTCTTCCCTTCAATGTTGCACTGTTGCACCCCATATGACAGCAGAGTACATCCAACAAAACAAGTGGCCTCTCTCTACAGAAATCAAAATTTACAATTTCAGGGTTTTGGATTTTCGATTTCGATGTTGCACTTTTGATTCTCATGCAGCAGCAAAGCACATGCAGCGAAATTCAGAAAGTGGGATTTCTTTCGATTTTCAATTTCAATGTTGCACTATTGCTATCATGTGGTAGTAGAACACATACAGTGGAACATGTGACCTCTCCTTGCCGAAATCGAAATTTTCAATTTCATCATTTTCGATTTCCAATTTCGGTGTTGCACTTTTGATCCTATGTAGCAGCAGATCACATGCAATAGAACATATGGCCTCTCCTTACGGAAATCGAAATTTTCTATTTCAAAGTTGCCACTGTTGTTCCCTATGCATGTCATATGGATTAGGGATTACGCTCTTACATATTTTCTGGATTTTCAAATATACATACTAAAGTTTCTTATTATAGACATTTTCTAATTGCAGCTTTTGGTTTTATTTTCATGGCATTAAAGTCATGCTAATTTGTTATAGATGTATAAATTTACTTCATACCTCTAATATTTTGTTAGTTATTGAATATAAATATAAATATAAATATAAATTTAATAATCATTAATATTAAAAAAAATATGTAGTCATCCATCCATCAGATAGGCACAAAATCTAGTTTTTATTTAATTTTAGAAGAGTCGAATTGGATAGTTTTGTTGTCTCAATTAGAGATAGAAAGAATGGGGGGGGGGGGAGGGGGCTACAATATCTAAATTGAGATGAACCTATCCAATCCTATCCATACTATGATATTTATAATGGGTGGAAGGGACATCTATCATTAATAGGAGATGCACATCAAGACATGAATAGGGGGTTTAAGTGAGAGATTAGTGGCTAGATTGGGGGAGATATCCTTTGCATGTCAAGTTTGGGCTAAATTTAGTTGGGTGCTTAGGCCAATGAAAATGGCCTAGGTGGGTTGGACGTTCGGTCGGGTGCCCAGCTTCAAGGGGGTGGTTTTCAGGTCTGGGTAACAAAAAAGTCTAGATGAATCACAAGCCTCTTAAACTCAAACTCTAAAGAGCAAAAAAGCTTTAATTAGTGACAGGGTTCCTCTGAAGGGAGCAATGGAAGGAAGGGAACTTGGCTAGCCAACGGGTTGAGCTAGCTTCTATGTCGAACTTGGGGAAAGGGAAAGGAAGTAAGCTTCTTGTTAAGCCAATTGACCGATCTAACTAGGTACTATTCTTGTTAACCATGTCTGTCTATGTAACACCGATATAATATAAGACATAAATATGATATGATACAAATATAAAGATATGATAACATTTAAAAATTATAGATATGGCACAATTATACTATAATATATAAAATTAGCAAAATATAAATTTTAAATTAAAAGAAACATATCTGTACTACTTATAAAACAAAGGTTGCTATTATATGGAAACTTTACATGTGTCAAAACTAGGTAAATTTTATATATTTTAATTTAAAAAAATTTTCCAATTAAAAAGATAAATTAAATATGTTTCCAATTAGAAAAAAAAGGAGCAAATAAATTGAATGTATTTAATTTTTAAAAATTTCCAATTAAGGAAATAAATTAAATGTGTTTACAATTAGAAAGAAAAGGAGCAAATAATTCTGGAGCAAATGAATAACCTGGTTATACGTTTTAAAATGAATATGTTTCCAATTATTAAAAAAAAGAAACAATTAATACAGGAGCAAAAAAGAAGGAGCAAATTAATTTAATATTTCTTTTCTTTCATTTTTACTATGTTATGCATTTTTTGTTTAGTATAAATTATAATCAAGGACTCAAATACATAAAATTGATATATTGATTTGTTTTTGATTTATTCAAAACTATGTATCAATAGTTACATTTGTATTTCGTGTATTGTATCACTTGGTTTGTTTATTTATTTTATTTTATTTCAAATAATTTTTTAAAAGACCACTAAATCACATTCAAATTCAATAAAAAAACCACTAAATATTTGTTGAGAGATGCTTATCGTGTATTACCATGAACTACAAGTCTACTCCAATTACCCAAAAAATATCACACTGTTGTCTCTCTTCTATTCTTAAATGAAATCCAAGTGTTTGGAATACCAAATCATAAATTAGTGTTTAAACAGAAAAAAAAAAAGGAATTCTAGTTATGATTCTAAGAAATGTATATTAGACTTTAGAACTATGCAATTGAACAAGATTAATTATTCAAGAATTCGCAAATAATGTTATAGGGGCAATCATTAATTGTTACAGGAAATCATATTGATGATAAGATTTACATTCTTTAAATGAATATGATTTCATCTAATTTTAAAATTCCTTTGAGATTTTAAAAAAGATAATTTTTAATTACACTTTGTTTTGCTAAGGCCATTAATAAGAGTCAGGCGTATATTGGGTTGTTTTTGTCAAAGCTTGTATTCATCTATAGACAATTTTATGTAGTTGTTTTAAGTATCAAATTCAATAGTAGGTTGAAGATTTTGATATTAGATAATAATGGAAATACATGCCGCAAAATAAGAAATGTAGTTTATCGAAAGGTATTTTAGAATATTTGAAATTGAGTAATAAATTTTAATTTACTTTTATTTTCTATTCCAAAATTCATTTATCTAATAATGGCTGTTGTTTTTAATTTTAATTTTTAGTTCATAATTGAATATTATATATAATTATTTTTTCTAATTTATATTTATAGGATGCAACATAGTAAAAGAAGTTAAATATTTCAAACGAATGCGTAATTATAAAGACTTTATTCAATTTGTACTTATTTTTTCTTATTAGATTTTATATTATACTTTCATAGTTAACTCATTTGATATGACAATATGTATCAATTTTATATTTAAATAATAATTTGTTACTTTGTATTAAAACTAAATTAGTTACTTTATTTTACAACTTAATTATATTAAATTTTTTAATTTTTTTAATTGAAGTAATATTTTTTAATCCATGTATTGCACAGGTCAAAAAACATGAATAATAATTTAAAAGTTAGCATAAATTATTATAAATACAATAAAAAAAATACTTTTCTAATTGATTATTATTATTTTTATTTATATATGTATAAAAAATTAAAAAATTAAAATAAAATTTGTAACATATAAGGAGAGTTTATCTAAAATATCCATAAAATTAAATATCCAATATGATATGTATTTAAAATAAATATACTAACTATTTAAAATATCCGTATTTTGTGTGTGTTGCGTGTGGCTGGACGCGGTAGGGGCAACAATTTTTCTTTTCTTTTCTTTTTTTCTGATTTTACGTGAAATTTACAGATAATATTAAATATTTAAATTTTGGAGTTATTATTCTAAAGCTGAATTTATCTAATTACAATTACAGTTTTTTTTAATATTAATAGTATTAAAATTTGAATCTATAATTTTATATAAATTATTTAAGCTCTTCATTACTAACGCACTATTAATTGCTTTAAAAACTATTACACTTTTTTCTTGTGCTGCTGAAAGAAAAAAAAATACTATTACAGTTGAAAATTATATAAGAAATTTTTAAGACCAAATATATATATATATATATATATATATATATATATATATATATATATATATATATATACACCTGAAAATACATTGTTCATAAAAAAAAAAGGAGATGATAATTAATTAAAATAATAATAAGAATGCCCCCAAAAAATAAGAAAATTTGCACCATTGCCCCACAAAGAGATCCATTTTAGTCTTATAGTTTTGCACCAAAAAATGTATTTAACATTATTTCATTAGTTTCTAAACTAACAAAACGAATGAGTTTTTCTTCCCCATCCGTCCTAAATAGAAAACAGCGACATGGTCATTATTCTATGACATGGTGACAAACGCGTGTATTCATACATTGCAATCTAATATATGCCATGTCATCAAATGATGAGTACGTACATGAGGATATGCGCATATGTTATTAATAAAAAAATATTCTCCAAATAATAATCTTACGGTTAAGATTTGATTTAAATTTTGTTGTACAATATTTTAGATTTAATTTCACTGTATGTACAATTAGCTAGGCTGCTCAAATGTTATTTTTCTCGTAAGCAATAACTCATGTTTGACTTTAGTGGCCTCCCGCCTCCATAAAAAAAGGGGATGATCTAAACATTAAATTAGCTGTTTAAAAAATTTAAATATTTAAAATAGGCATTAATTTAATCCTTTAATATTTTTTTATATTAATTTATTTTCTTAATTGGTTGTTTTGAGAGGCTAAACTAATATTCAGATTTTTTGAAGGATTAATTTAAATATTTACTTGAAAAATAAAATAGTATACTAACGTTAATGATAATCTTTTTTTTGACGAGTATAACAATAGTATACAAAAGTTGATGATAATATCACAATAAGTCAATGGAAAAAAAACTTGAGTTTAATTGGTATGCACTATCATAATAAAACTAATTATAATTGTAACTAAATTATGAGTGTAGCTAGAGTAATGCTAAATACAAATCTTATCACTTAGCTTTACAACATAGAATTAGAACATAAAAAAGCATATCTGGTTTTTCAAACATTGAAAATTGTTATTACTTATTGTGATTAGAATGTTATATTTTTATCTACGCTAATTAATTCAATTATGTTAGAGACTTTTTTTTTTTTGGTCGGGGGGTTTGCCGGGAGGGTTCATTGCCACTGTCAACCTCTGGTTGACTCGAACCCAGGACACATATTTGCAAGGCCAATATATTGGCCATTTAAGCTAAGCCTTGCGTGGGTTATGTTACATTAGAGACTTAGAGTGACTAAATGTGTATTTTCCCCTAGAAATAAAAATTCACATTTGTTGAGAGCAAGGAGAAGCACAAGGCAAGCTCCCTCCCAAAAAAGAAAAAAGAAAAGAAGAAAATTAAAAAAGGACCTATGCCAAAAGGATTTACGTGTAATTCAATGAACTTGACCTTACTCTCAACTTCTATCAGCTTGTCGATCTCTTCTTGACTTTTGGGTCTTGACGACACCGAAGGCGTATCAGACCAATTAAACAAAGCACAAGTTGAGAGGTTGGATTTCAAAACAAATTAAAGGCAGAGGTAGGCAAAAGTTGGGGCAGAATAGCCGCCTGCTTTAGAATCACAGGACCATAGCATAGACAAATACAGAAGCATTATTATATATATATAAATATGATGATCTGATCCTCCACGGACATGAATACGATAATCAATTCAGATTTATGAAAAGAAGAAAAAAAAAGGGTAGGAGTTGAAAGATGGCAAGGAAAAATGTGCTTTATTTTTTGTGCAGTTACGTAATGATGCAGGCGGAGCAATGTGTCAAGCTCCTTAGAATATACATGCACATACTAATAGGGATTTATATTATTATTATACACATGCCAGTGGGGAAGACGAGCTTGGTGGTGGTGGCAGTAGAAGTGGGGTGAGTGGGGTTGTAAGTAGGTATATGTGGCCCCATTACTTTAGAGGCAATATTAGGGGTCTTTTGTACTCTTCCCGGTCTTCACTCCTTTAGCTGTGTCCAAGTGCGTACCAAAACCCAAAAATAATAGTTGCGTCTTCAGGCGGGTGTTTCTTTTATCAAAGTTAAAAAAAAAAAAAAGGAAAAATCACAAAATAGAGATCACGAAAACAAGCTCTCTCTCTCTCTTTTTCGTTGCTAACAAAAACATGGGTCCACCCCTGGGATACTTGCACCCCACTGTGCCACTGCCCGGTCAACAATCTCACGTGACACAATAGAGAGTAGAAGTCTTTAATTTTTATTACCTTTTCTTAATTTTTTGAAAGAAAAGAAGATCACATTATATATATTTTGGACATAACCCATATTTTTTGAGGAATTTGTGAAGTATACAGTATATGAAGTTTGGTATAGAATGATGGTTTTGGTGCAACTAGTTGACCTTAATTCTCATGATTGGTGCGTACTTATGACTTTTATATGCTTGTATCAGTTTCTACATACCGACTTTCACCTTTGAAATCCTTTTTCTTGGCCTCTTTTTGACACATATACAAACTACATGGAATTGTTTAAGCAGGAAATCTTGGAGCTTTTTTCAGTGTTTTCTTCTTTTGAAGTCATTTTCTTCAGAAAAGAAATTGTAATAAGAAAAGAGCTAGACAACCATCAGCAAGCAAAGAGTCCCCATGATAACAATTGAAATAGATAGGGCACAAATACAAAGGGACCATATCCGGTCACTTAAAAATCCCCTTTTATATATAATATATAGTCACACCCATAAACATGGATAGGGAGTTCAGTATCATCATCAGAGACCCTCGGAGTTTCTATGATGTGATGTGTGCCACTTACCCATTTGGTTAGTTCAAAATCAACAGAATCCATATCCATTTAGGGGACACCAGTACGGGCTTGTACATGTTTTGCAGCTCAACGGCTCAGTGATGTCTATTGTTACGATAAAAACATGGGTTAAAAATTCAATGACCTGATTATAACTGAAATTGGGATCATTTTGTAACCAATAATTAATTATAAAGTTGTTTAATTACTATATCATAACATGTTTCTCAATTGTTTCTCTAGGGAACATCATATCCAAAGTAATCGAACTCCGTGTCACCATCACCATGGCGATAACCTCCACCTTCTTAGGTTATTCTAAGATTCTATAATGGTTTTACTTTTCTTAGTCATATACAAAAGAATGCATATCCAATTATATAACATCGCTAAATCCAAAGGAGGAATTTGAAATTCCTAAGTTTCTTTCTTCCTTTAATTTAATCATTGAAACAACCGCACACAAATCAAGCAACTTTTTAAAACAATTCAGAGGTCCTCAAATTCTTAATAATAAATCATATATATGTTTTTTATTGAGGGTCTCTCTTATGAAAATCCGTGGATTTAGAATTCTTAGGGGAAAGTGAGGTATGCAAATACCTTTGAAAACAGGGTATAGGTTCGCCATCAGCAGTATATCATTATTATGATTAAAATTAAAATCTTGAAATAGAATTGGCCCATTAACTATGTTATACATCCGAATACTATTTTACAGAAAAGAATGATTCATATCTTTCATGACCATAAAATACAACTTTTTGTTTAGAAAAACTTTTATGCATATATTGTTAATTATATACACTAAAATAACAATATACGTAAAATTTTACGCATTATGATAAATGTATATTTATCTTTAAAAATTCTATTTTACATGCCAATAAAAATATTATTTATACAACGCATTCTTATATCAATCTAAAATAAGAAAGACAGTGATAAATGAATAATATTGTTATAAAGATCTCTTTTCTTTTTTAAACAAAAAAAGAGACTATGAAAAGAGCCACGTTCCCATGTAGAGCATTTGTACTTTTAAGTACACCCTGAACAAATATAGAGGGTTCTGACATATGGATATTCACAAGTAACTGAGCACGCCCTTTTACTCTCGTTTTCACAAGTGTCCGTGGGAGATCCAATGTGCTTTTACTAGCTGTGAAATCTGAAAGCCTGGTTGTTAATGCATCTTGAGTGGGAACAAAAGGTTGCAATGAGTTTTCATGAAAGAATCCAAGGGAAGTATGAAATAAATACTATTGACATTGATCTCCACGAGAATGACAGCTTGATTACAAAAAGGCCATTCATAGAAACAACCTCTATATAGTATATTAATAGCGCCTACCATTGCTTTGCTTTCTGGATGGATGATACCCGAGCTACATGAATGAATGTCCTAACTTCGAAAATATTAGTGCTATTAACATCACAGTCCTTAAATTTGTCACTGCTCATTCTTACACAATAATAGTTACTGGTGTTGATCGAGGGCTTTTAAAGGTTGGGATGTAGAAAATAGCCATTGCAGTTCAGGATTTATTTAATAAATATATGGTTATTCTGTGTCTTCCCATGCAAATGATGAGATTACCTTACGCAAACTTGAAGGGGCTATTACTAGTTATTTATTGGGTCGTGCATTTTCCTTCTTTGTCAATTTATTTTCATAAATAATATGAAAGGAGTAATTGTTGAACTTCTCTATGGTTATTCCATTTTGAATTTTTTGCATGCAACTGATCCTTTGGGTGTCGTCAAAGACTATTGAGGAAGAAGCAGTAGAGATCTTGAAATAAGGGGATTTAATTTTTTTCAATATAAGAAAACGGTAGAAGGGATAAAATTCTCAAACAAATGGGTAAAAAGATATAATATACGCAAATTCTTGACCTGCAATTATAATTTTATTGATCATTATGATCTGCTGATGTCTGCTAGTGTAGGTCTGATGCATGAGAGCCAAAGTGGGACCGCTTATTTAGGGGCTCATGATTCATGTACGCATCATACATGCACTTGATTGGGACCCGTTGCTTTTCTAACTCTCTTTTCCTTTTCTCTTTTTCCGATTTCACTTTTACTCTGCTAAAATTGTAAACTTAATAGTCGTATAGGTTAAAGTTAAGAGATGATAATGTAATTAATTAAAAAATGAATTTTAGAGATAATCATTACCAAGAAATATAATATAAATATTTCTAGAAAGCAATTTATCGGACAAATATATTTTCAGCTTTGAAAGCATTAAAGTTGGTGTTACGGTAGTTGGTTCTGTGTTCCTTAGCAATTTAATTGCTTTATCTTGAAACTCAGGCATCCAACCACAAAAAAATTCCCAAATAAGTTAATAATAAAAATATGGAAATTGTGAAAACGACAAGAAGATATTTAATGAAGAACTGAGCAATGAGATCCCTCCACCCGCTTCTTTGTCCATCATCCTCTTCCTTTTTATTTTTCATTTTTTTTTATCTTATCAAACAAATAATTAAATTAAGCTTTGCGGAAGGAGACGTTTCCTCGTTTTTCAGCTGTTTGTATCTTCTGACACACCTTGATTGCATTTTCATCATATTTTTTTATAGATTTCTCAGCACATACCGTTTCTCTCTCTCAAACCCCTCAAAAGTTCTTTGTTGCTCATCAAAGGGTGCTTGCTGCATCAAATGATTTGAAAAGAGAGAGGGTCAAATCAAAAGAAGTTCCCCCCGTTTTGATCCATTCGCAGGTACTTCTATTAAAAAGAAAAAAGCCACTGAAACATGTTAACTTCAGTGTTCTCGCAACATCTCCCTCTTACCCAGAATTTCATATATTTTAAAAACTAAATTCTTTTTCAAGAAAATGGTCATAAATGTGTGGATAATGAAGTGAATAAAGATGGGTATCTTTTTCCGGAGTCTTTTTTAACCATCTCTCTCCAAACTCCGTTTTAGCCCTTTTCAGTTGGGGTGGAGTTGCAGAGGATTTGAGTCTGACAGAGAGCTTTCCTCTTTGTGGGTGTGGGTGTGGGTGTGTGTGTGTGTGTGTGTGTGTGTGTGTGTGAAGGGATTGATAAAAACCCAAACACACAGATATAGATCACATATATGCACGTTGACAGGTAGGTTTGATGCATCTATGTCTGTTTTGATGTACCCTTCTTTCGATGTGTGTGTATTAGCCATGTAACTGTATTTTGCTTTGATGGGTGAGACTAACTGTTTGTGGGTGCCCGTGCTTGTCTATATCCAATCTATGTCTTTCTCTCTCTCTTCCTCCCTCTCTTTGTTTGTCGAAAATCCGTTTGTTATAGGTTTGGGGTCATTGTAATTGAAATTCTTCCTTCCTTGGCAGTTCGGAGATGATCATGAAGCACGTGCGCTCTCTAATCCCCGTCACACCAGGTATTCTATGGTTACCACATATCCTTTCATTAACTAATATAAAAATACTGGATCCTTTCCTTTTCCCATTTCTTCTCTCATTCACCCTATACCTCTTTCTCTCTTACCACATCTCTTTCTTTATAAAAGCCTCCGTACTCCATATATATATATATATATATATATATATATATATATATATATATATATATATATTTTCCTTTATCATCTTCTTCTCTTTCAATTTCTAAGTCTTCTTCAAAGACCATGGGAGACGACGAAGACAGCACAAGACCATGCACAAATTAAGCAGAACTTAATTTCACCTATAACGTAATTTGAAATTAACATGATGTCAAAAGAAATTATTCACGATGTTCAAAGGTTTTTGCAGATTAAATTCCTCATTTCTTCTTCTACTTCACTGTTTATTTCCTCAGGATTATTTTGAGAAGACACCAACTCCTCTTGGAGAGAGAGAGAGAGAGAGAGAGAGAGGGAAATTAATTAGCATCAATCATTGACAGTTGTTTGATGGGTTGATCCACAAGATTATACCCACCACCCAGATTCATCACAAGGCTGAAGGTACGGCCCATAATAGCATATACGTTCCATAAGTATATGTCGGTTTGCAGCAAGAGCATGTGTGTGAGCCAGTGTTTTTGTTTTTGCTTTTTTGCTTTTGTTTTTGTTTTGTGTTTGGGACATATGGGTGGGGTTTATATGGCATGTCTTGGATGTGAACCATTACTGAAAGCCTAAGCCTAACTAACGTACTAGTTCCTTTTCAGTGTGAAGTAACAATTATTTTACCCAAAACCGATGGCGACGTACTTTCATGGCAATTCAGAAATCCAAGCAGCTTCTGCAGCTGATGGACTCCAAACTCTCGTCCTTATGAACCCTCCTGCGGCCTACATCCACTACGCCGACGCGCCGCCCCAGCCACCGCCCTCTCACGCGCCTCCCACCAACCTCCTCTTCCTCAACTCCGCCGCCACCACAATTGCCGGGAACAACTCCTTCTCCCCTCACGCGCCGTCCCCTCACACCCAACAATTCGTCGGCATCCCCCTCTCAGCCGCCACGGCCTCCCAGGACCACCCCCTGCACGCCCACCACGACGTCTCCGCCCTGCATGGCTTCCTGCCCCGCGTGCAGTACAACCCTTGGAGCACAATTGACCCCAACTCGGCGGCGCGTGAGACTCCACGCGCCCAGCAGGGGCTGTCCCTGAGCCTGTCCTCGCAGCAAGCAGGGTTCGGGCCGCAGGGTCAGGCGCCGCCTATGTCCGGCGATGACGTGCGACCGTCCGGCGGGTCGCCTTCCTCGGCTTCTGGGGTCACCAATGGGGGTTCGAGCATTCAGAGCGTGCTGCTGAGCTCAAAGTATCTGAAGGCAGCGCATGAGCTTCTAGAGGAGGTGGTGAATGTTAACAACAATGGGGTTAGTGCTGAATTGGGGAAGAAGAGCGGTGGACAGGCCAACAAGGTGGTTGGGGAGTCGTCCGCGGCGGCCAGTGGCGATGGTTCGATTGGTGGTGAGGGGAGCGGGAAGCGTAGCTCTGAGCTTTCAACCGCGGAAAGACAAGAAATTCAGATGAAGAAGGCAAAGCTAATCAGCATGCTTGATGAGGTATATTTGTTCTACTAGCTAGTTCACTTTAGCTAGCGTTTTTAACTTGCACGGTGTTAATGATGGATGGGAGTGCGTCGGCATGAAAAAATATGCATGCAAATAACATTTTTCTTTGTATAATTCATAGACTCATCTAATGAATGAGGAGAAATTCTTAGTTTATCTTACACCAAGAAAAAAAGAGATGCTTTATTTCATTCATAATTTTAACACTTCATATTTGTATGTTATGTTGTTTACTACATTTATAATGTGATAATTAAAGTGTTGAATTGTAAATAAAATTGGGTACCACTCTTTTACTGCTGAGAGAGTAACTAAAAATTTCTTAGGAATGAAAAGTCAATTGTATTAGATCCAACAAACCTTGAGTAGGGATCGCAAAACATATATGAGTTTTCCACTTGTATATTTTGTTGATTTATGTAAAGGATAGGTTATTTATTTATCTTTTCCTTTTGTTTTCTTGGTTGAAGGTGGAGCAAAGGTACAGACAGTACCATCACCAGATGGAGATTGTGGTGTCCTCGTTCGAACAAGCTGCAGGGATTGGCTCCGCGAGAACCTACACTGCCCTTGCACTGCAAACCATCTCCAAGCAGTTTCGGTGCTTGAAAGATGCCATAACGGGCCAAATAAAAGCTGCAAATAAGAGCTTAGGAGAGGAAGATGGCTTTGGAGGTAAAATTGAAGGTTCAAGGCTTAAATATGTAGACCATCACCTACGGCAACAGCGAGCTCTCCAACAGTTGGGAATGATCCAGCACAATGCTTGGAGACCCCAGAGAGGATTGCCAGAAAGATCAGTCTCTGTTCTCCGTGCTTGGCTCTTTGAACATTTCCTCCACCCGTAAGCACATTTAGATTCCTAAAAATCCCATTTTAAATTTTTCTAATGATGCTTACAATTATTCTATTATTCTTGGTATAAAAATATCGGAAATCCAGAACTTTGTTAGAATTTAA
Source organism: Pterocarpus santalinus (assembly GCA_031439595.1). Lineage (NCBI taxonomy): Eukaryota > Viridiplantae > Streptophyta > Magnoliopsida > Fabales > Fabaceae > Pterocarpus > Pterocarpus santalinus. The sequence goes on from CM062532.1 coordinate 72,230,721, forward strand.
TTGTCAGAATTATATGACATATTTATTAACTCTTCGTTAAATAAATATATCATACCATTTTATTTCATCTAACAACTACTATAATTTCTGTCCAAAATCTTAGCAATATTTTTGTGGCGTGTAGCATTGCTCTTCTTGGTATTGTCAATTTTGTGCTGAAATTAAATTACTGGGTTTGTTTTCAGGTATCCCAAGGATTCTGACAAGCACATGCTTGCAAAACAAACAGGGCTTACTAGGAGCCAGGTAACAAAGAGTCCTTGCTCTTATGGAACTGTTCTTTCTCTTAATTTTGGCATTGATCATGTTAATGATGTTTGGAGCGTAACAGGTTTCAAATTGGTTTATAAATGCTCGAGTTCGACTCTGGAAGCCAATGGTGGAAGAAATGTACATGGAGGAGATCAAGGAGCACGAGCAGAATGGGTCCGAGGACAAATCAAGCAAGAGCAATGAAGATCCTTCTACAAAAATGGCAACCCCACAAGAGAAAGGCCCTGCTTCTGAAACGGATGCTAAGAGTTTCAGTTGCAAACAAGAAGTGTCTAAAAGCCAGAACACTCCAATGGTTTCAGTTTCTAGACCACCACTATCACCAGTTGGAGTAAACGTGAGAAACCAACCAGGATTCAGCTTCATTGGGTCATCAGAACTAGAAGGGATCACACAAGGAAGTCCCAAGAAACAAAGGAACAATGAAACCATGCATTCCCCAAATAGTATTCCTTCAATTAACATGGATGTCAAGCCCAATGAGGCAAACAATGATCAGCTTTCAATGAAGTTTGGGGATGAAAGGCAGAGCAGAGATGGCTACTCTTTTATGGGAAACCAAACAAACATCGTTGGTGGTTTTGGACAGTATCCAATTGGTGATATTGAGAGGTTTGATGCAGAGCAGTTCACACCAAGGTTTTCAGGTAATGGGGTTTCCCTCACACTTGGTCTTGATTCGTTACCAGGATCACATCAAACATTTCTCCCAAACCAGAACATTCAACTTGGAAGAAGCCTTGACATCAGTGAACCAAACGAATTTGGTGGCATGAACACTTCCTCTCCTCACTCTAGTGCTGCATTTGAGAGTATCAGCATGCAAAACCCAAAGAGGTTTGCTGCACAATTGTTGCCAGACTTTGTGGCCTAAATAAGATATTTGAAGGGTGAGCAATGCGGTGGTAGCACACTATATAGCACTCACTTTTCCTGGGGTCGCTCACAATTTCTTCTTAGCTCCCCGCGCTTGTGCTGGGGAGTAATGAAAGATTGTAGTGTAAAGAAAGGAGGAATTCTAATTTAGTATAGGTTTATACCATGCATAGAACCATTTATGTTCTTAGATAGCTTAGGATTTGAGAGTATATGGTTGAGGTGTATATTATTTTTGTAAGTTCTGAAGGTGGGATAGATGGGTTGATGTCATAAAGTTTATTTTGATAAAGATACCAAGATATTCTCGATTGAAATTATATGGTGTGATATTCTGCAAATTCTCCATTGAAGAAACCAGAACCAATTACCGTTCATTTTTAGTATAATGATCACCCCCTCTGTGGTAGCTGATTTGAACGAAAGAAATAAGGGGATTTTGGGAGAGGCTAGAGCATTAAAATGTTCGAGTATTTCACTGTCCAAATTGTTTTTTTAAAAATAGAGAGATTAATTTTGATGGATTATAGATGTAAAAAATTTATATTATTATTTAATTACATATTTTTATTTATAAGGTTATTATAATAATGAATGGTTGAGTTAAATATTTTTATTGATGTGACAATATATAAGTGAATATATATATGTAAACTATTTTCACACCATCAATGTATCAAAATTAAATTTCCAAAAGAATATTTTAAAAGATTTATTACATTGTATAATTTTTATCATTAATTTGAACCAACTCAATGAATATATTACTAAACAAGACTCAAAAACCAACTACAGTATCTTCTCATTGTTTAATGTTTTCGAAATAAAAATAATCAATGGCTTCTCAGTTAAGAGTGCATTTATTTTAAATTTTGAAAAAAGATAATTTTAAAACTTAAATTTTATATATAACTAAAAAAGTTAAAAATTGATTTTTTTTTCAAAAATTACTCGTTTCAATTTCTTCAAAAAAAATTAAAAACAAATTTTTTTGAAAATATAATTATTTTTAAAAAATTATCTAAATATATGAAACTGCTTTTTTTCCAGCAAAAAAATGATTTTTTATCCAAAAAAATCTCAAACAAACTCACTCTAAAGGTCTATTTAATAACAATTCAGTCATCTTTCGGGCATGCAATGTTACAGTGCTTCAATAGAAGGGGCGACCCTGATAGATCACTTTTGCTGATCGTTGTTAATATGTAAGAGCGAGCTATTTACCAAAACGATGTTATTTCATATCGCAGTTTTGGGTCAACTGCAGCTTTGGTTTATAACACGAATATTTTTCTTCTTTTCTTTTTTTTATTCTTTTTGGTCATTTGCACACACAACCACTGGGACGCAGGCCTGAGGGAATTGAATACGTGACCCCAGACATGCAGTTCTTGCAAGGCCAATAACATGGCCGCTGGACCAATGCCTTGGGTGCTTCCTTTTCTTGTCTTAAACTTGAATCAATAGGGTCCGATCCTTGGTTCCTTGCTGGGCCTGATCGTTTCCGATTCTGATATTGGTCCCGTCCACATAGTACACAGAAATTTCAACTTCCCATCTTCCTTGCAATTACCCAGACTCTGCACCACAAGCTCATACTTTATACTGTTCTCAACTTTTATTTTACAGTTTAGCTTCGTACGATGCTCCTTAGAGCCAAGGAAAGCATTATTTGGTACATAGTTTCTCCAATCTCTTACCCAGCCAGAAGTGAACTTCAAATCATTAAAAATTAAAAAATAAAAACCCACCATTGGACATTTCATAAGAAGGGCAAGTGCACGATGCTCTCATTTGCTGGGATCTGGAATGGGTAAATATATACAATCTTTCCTATTTTCAAGATTTAAACTTGACCTCCAAATCACAAGGCACTAACCTTACTATTTTGTGAATGCTCACCCTCATGGGAAATCATATCATGTGCTGTAAAATATTGGCATACTTTATGACAGCAACTGACTTGAGCATGCTCCATGTAATTAGAAAATCCCAAGCAATCTCAGTCAACTGTCATGCATCAAGATTTTGCTTACTCTGGAATCAACCATTTCATGAATACATTCTCTACATTTTACAGTTAGAGCTACAATGTTTTAAAAACTCTACATCGCCATTAACATTTAATTGACGTGAATGGAGATGATTAAATTTAGATGCCTCCTACAAAAATTTACATTCACATGCGAAAAAGAGATCAAGTTCCCTTCTAAATGCCTTGACTGGGGTAGGAACCTTGGATTAGTAGCTTGATATAAAGAAACTGAATTTGTGAAAGCATCAAATGGAGTTGGTCATGGCATGCTCATCCCCTAGCAATGATAGTCTTCTCTTAGCAACCTTGGACCTATAACACCACACTTCAAATGCCTCAGTTAGGTCTGGATACCGAATATACTCATTTTCCAACCATTCGGTTAAAACCTCTGCCTGATCCCCTGATGGCAATGCAAGAATAATTGAAACAAAAGTGGATTCTAGGGATTGCCATAGTTCACCATCCATTTTAAGCACCATGCCATTTTCACAATTCATTATGGCAGAATCAATCAAAGGTTTTGTAACCCTCACAAATGGAAGCCACACTTTCAAAACCTGAAGCCGTTTTGCAGTTGGCAATATAACAGTACCATACCCAATTGCCTCTAAAACCTTTGAAGTCACCTCAATAGCTCGTAACTTTATCTCAATTATTTCCATCGTAGAACATCCTCGTTCAAGCACCTTGACAATCTTTTCCGATGCATCAAACCAGTACTCAACAAATGCTCTCATTATTTCCAACTTACTTAGTATCTGACAGACCCATGACAAATCAGTCAAATAGGACTGAAACAACTGAACATTCCCTGCCTCAGAGAGTGATTCTGTGGAATCACAGAATAGAGCTATTAATGAGTTGTTAAACCTAGAAAACAATCTGTTTACACATTCTCTGACCTCATGTCTTATGTGGTCATCAGCTGTCAATAAAGGAGCATCATCATCTTCAGTTAGCATGTACTCGAGCTGCTCCTGTGCTGAAGATTTAAGATCATTCATTTCTGGTGGAGGGGATGATGTAGCAAAGCGAATGGCTGAGACAAAGATGTTTATGATAGCTGACTGGCTGACTGGCTGAAGTCTAGCTAGGATAGGCTCCGCTTGTAATCCCATTCGAGGTACAAGTTTCAATATCTCCTCCTCCTCAGCCTCTTCCCACGTGACTGCTTCTAAGTAGTCCACACATGCAGTAACAATTTGTGGGCATGCAAGTTCAACTGCCACCTGGAGAACGCCAAGGGCATTTCTAACACCATGCCACAAATCATCAACTGAACCATCTATAACAACGTAGAGAAGGCGTATAAGATTTACATGGTAATCAAAATCCGATTCTTGGCAATAAACATCAACACAGTTGCGCGAATCAAGGATCTGACATGTTGGCCAGTTCTCAGACAGCCGGTCAGCAAAATACTTGCAATTTTTTGTAAGAATCTCTGAGTGGCAGTACAACCAATCATCTCGACCTTCCTGTGTGCGCAGCCTCACCACAACATCACTAGTCGATCGGTCACCAATCACACAGGTAACCTTCTTGTCTTTATCCTGAAAGAAATAGGACAATATAACTACAGAGAAGAGAGACTCTGACACCATAACCAAACATTTAAATAGGCAATAATTGAAGTCCAAAAGGCATGAAGTCTGTTATAGTTAACATTGAGACATTCCAATTTTCAACTCACGAATTGCACTTAAATAATTAAAAGTTTAATGTACATTAATGTAGCCACGAAGCCAAACGAAGAAATGAAAGAATTAACAACTTAAGAGGAGCCTATAGAAGCCAATTATTCGGTTAAAAACAAAAGTCTTCATAAAGATATATTACAATTACTCCGATTTGATGACATGGGTAAAGGGAAGGGGAAAATGATGAATAGCAAACTTACAGCAGCCTCCATTGAAATCAAAACAACACTATGTAGCAAGTTGTTTACACATCGTAGGAGCTGCAATTATACAACAACAATTGGAGTTAGAAGTTGGAACCACAGAGAAGCATCTCAAAAACCACATCAACAAGACAGGGAAGACCCATTGGATCTTACAAGCAACTGCAGCGAATAGAGGCTCAATCAATTGTCAGAATATCAAATGCAGCTGAAACTAAAACCATCCCAAAATCAAATCACCGAAACAAGAAACAACATTCAACTAGCGATCCTTTTTGAAAAAAATAATAATTTTGGCCTTAAACTTTTGTCGAATCACTGTTAAGTAACGAATAGAAGCAAATGCTTGTGCCTATAAGGGGTCCTAATAAGTCAATCTAAGTAGCTGGATCTGTTTGATAATCCATGTCAGGCAATGGGGGTTGAGGAACAGAACAAGGCAAGAGAAGATTTAAGAAAGTGGGTATTAGAAGCAAGGAAGAATATATCGTACCGACACGAAAGTACGGAGGTTGTTAGTACCGCTTGGTTTGATGGCGGCTGGTGAGATTGGGAAACCCTGAGGCAGAGGCAGAGGCAAAGCCAGAGAACGGAGGAAGCAAAAGCATCAAGCAAAGTTGTATTGCATATTACTATTTTGTAATGTTGTGATGTGATGTGTTAGGGAGTGAGTTGAGTTCGAGGGTGAGTCACACTCGCACACCTGCTACTGCCACTGCCACCGAGGCATCGGCATATCATACGATATCTCTCATTGGCTCTTGTTTCTTATCATGTCCAAACGCATCGTTCCACTCCCCCATCCTCTTTGCATTCTTTTTCTCTCAACTTGCCCAACTTGCCAACTTGTCTCGGATATATATATATATATATCACTTTATGTTTTAATTTTTAGAAATTTGATTTAGGTGTGCGTAAATACATAATTAAAAGAGTTTGGTGATCAAATAGTTGCTGTCACACTCAAACTCTTTTATCACTAAAATAACATGTAAAATTCTTGGAAGACTTTACTTAATTGTTATTTTTAGTTTGGAATCAGATAAGCAATTAGTGAAGATTGAAAAATAATTTATAAAAAAAAATCATTAATTATAATGTATTCGTGTTTAATATGTGAGTATAAAATAAGTGGAGGTGAGTTAAATTTAAGAAGAAAAATAAATGCGGATGGGAAAGAACTACACTACGAACATGGGATTTAAAGTTTTCTAGTTCAGCAAAAATTGTTCAAATTAATTGCTTAAATCCAAAATTGACGAGGTTCTAGAAGTACACCAAACAACCTAATACATGTCCGGTGTTTGTTTAAGGCCTGTACACATAAGGAGGACCTTTTTGCACTAATCAACCTTAAATAATTTAGTACCGATTGTTAAATAAACACGGGTTTCTGATTTTCTTAACTTCAATATGAAAATATTTAAGTCCAATATTTATTTGAGGATGTTACCGTAAAAATTATTTATATAATGTTTATTGATGTTGTGTTTGTGTATTTTTCTTTCATAATATAACCTTTTCATATTAATGAGTAAGGCTCTGTTTGGTTATATTTTTTGAGGGTTCAAAACACTTTTTATTAGAATAAGAATAAAAATATACAATAACTTATGTGTTTGGGTATGTAAAAATATTATTTTAGAGTTAAAATACCTTTTTGGATAAGTATTCTTGAAGTTACTTTTTATTTTAGAAAAAAGTCTTTTAAAAATATATCTTACTATTATTATCACATTAATAACTAAAATTAATTTTACTTTATCCTATCTAAATAAAAATCATTCTCTTAAACTTATTTTTGACATATTCAAATCAAAGAAAAATTATTTTTTTAAAAATAATTTTTTTAAAAAGTCTTATTTTAAAAATCCTTTTTTCAAAAGATCATCTCTCAAATGTTAAACCAAACACACCCTAATATGATGAGAGATCATGACTTATATTATATCTTTCTTATTTTAATTTAATCAGATTTTTTTTTTCAAATTGTCGTTTAATTTCTTCAAGTATAAAAATTTAAGACCTTTTAATTTGCGAAAAGGGAATACTATTTGAGATAAAACCAAATACATGAAATCATACCGTGAATTGTGTATTAAAAAAGTTAAATGTTAATATAAATTAGCTGAATTTGATGAAAATATTAAAAATGTCTCTTAACAACTGCTTCTAAAACATTTATAACCACTCCTTAACAAGAATAATATATATACGAATTGCCCTAATCGTTGAAGGGAAAAGAAGATTCATGCACTATCAAGCAAATCCTTAGAGGTTGTCCGCGACAGTGTCATAAACAAACAACCAACAAGGTGGGCTTGGACCCAACTAATGTGAAGAAAGAATCTATTAAAAGAGGCAGCCGGCATTTTGGGCCATAAAACGCTCTAGACCAAATCAATAATCCACATCATTTTTGGTTTTCATATATGGGCGATTAACTTCAGTTTGTGCATCAATTTTAACTTGCACAAGTGAAATGCAATGTCGTTTTCTTCTTTATTAATGATATTTTAATATAATCCACCACATATTCTAAGTCGATATATCACTCATCTATTGTTGGATGGGGTATGACCCTCATTTGAATTGGGTTCCAAATCCATCAAATAGTGGATGAGTAGTATATTAACCTGGAGTATGAGGTGAGTTATGTCAAAATAATATTACTCTTTCTTCTTTGATCACCTTTTGCTATACCTAATTAAGTCTTGTCAAGTCAAGGAAAAAGATACTTTAATTAAGAAAGAAGCTCTTATTGATAAAAATATTAAAGTATAGATCCATTTTTGCTAAGTTACTATTGTATCCAATTGAGACACAATATTTTTTTTCCATTAAGTTTTACGTTATTTAAGGATATAGTTAAAGGCGAATGCTGTTATAATGCAACAAATTATATATAGTGCGCTGTAGTATTTTTTCAATTCAGCCAAAATTTTAAAAATATAGTTAAATACATTTTAGAAGTGGCTATATTTTATGTGATCTCAAAATTAACTGAAATTTTTTGGGTATAACACAGATAAAATCTAATTAATTCAGAAGTCATAAGATATTATATATGTGATCTTATAAATAAATAGAAATTTCTGGGGTATTATATCTAAAAAAAATTAGCTACTTCTGAAATATATTTAACCATATTTTTTAAAATTTGGTTAAATTAAAAAAATAATATGGTACATTATATATGATTTGGTGTATGGATACACCTCATCATCTTACCCTTAGATTACTTAATTCATCATGAACCAAGTTAAAGCCGGTCCATGACAGACAAATCTTATGATTAAAATAATATTTATAAATACTTAAACATTTTTTCCTCTTTTTTTTAGTTGTGCCGTTTTTGTCTCTTTGAATTAGCTTTTTGGGTATAGTCAACAATCTTGAAATGGTTTAGAGTTTATCTTGTAATTGATACTATACCATCACAAACGTCTAATCTTATAAACTTTACACTCCAAGTAACCAATCCTTAGACATAAAGGTTTAACTCTATCCAAAAGCAAGCACAAGGGGGTCTTTAGCCCTCTTAGACCCCTTTGAGTAGTTGAGTTTGCTTTTGAGTGGAGTTAAACCCATATTCTTAAAATATTTGAATTTCACGTATATATATATAGTACTTGTAAAAGAAAATATGTACATATATCTTCTTTGACTTATTTTTTAGTTTAAACTACTAGTATTCCAAGTTAATTAGACTTCAAATAATTTACCTCGAGCCAAATTGGGTCACCATAGAGTAAAATTTTCTCAGCACTAATTTTTTTTAAGCTATAAGATTCGAATCCAAGATTTTGCTTAATTAAAAGGAATAAATATAAAATCACTTGAACCAACTAAGTATTAGTAGGGTTTTGACTTATCAGTTGCCCAATATTATTAGCTGATCCAATCTTTTTCATCAATTATTGAATTTACTAACAGACAACTATACAAGTGAAGTAAGTTTAATTCATGACCAAAAAGGTTTAGGCGAGACAATCTAAATTATTAGCTTTAATAATTATGTTTAACCATTTATGAGTCCTCTTCCTTGCCAAAATATCACATGGAGCCGTGAAAGGGCGCGCTGCATCACCGGTAGACAATAATTGATATTTTGCCTTGGTAGTGTTTCCAACATTTTTATCTTGAGTCTTTTGGAACCGGACCTCCTCTTATTTTGGCAAAATCGATCTACTACAACTTTGCCAGATATAAAGCAAAAGGACTAGTCTTTTGTTTGATTTTAAACCGAAGTGGTTGTCACCAAAAGAAAAAGGACCGGAGTACCAACTCATGTTATTCGGCAGGAACCATCGGAGTTAGAGAAATAATGACTCCATTGTACTTATGCTAGGGTTGAACTTCTTGCAGAAGCTTTTCAAATGCAAAAAAATTCACTTCGGTTACCTCTTTTTTGGTTGTTCACCTTGAGCTTTGAATATATTCCATTTCCTACATCCTTTTGTGACTGTAGGTTGACGACCTTACAACCCTGCAGTTCTTGAGGGAAAATTTTGTTGAGTTGAGGACCGTTAAGCCCAGGAAGTCACATATGAATTGAGAAATTTTTAGATACTTTAAAATAACAAAAAATCAGGTTTAAATATATGTTTGGTTCATAAAAATGTAACATTTTTTTGGTTTTGTTCATCAAAATAATTTTATTTAGTACAAGTCCCTTATTTTTTAAAATTGGACATAAATAATTATTAAGATTTTAATTTTTTTTTTCTTTACAATAAGGGTCATTTATGCTCATAGTTTATTTTTGTTTTTCTTTTGTTTCTTGTTGCTTTTTGCTTTGGGGCTTAAGGCCCCATACCCTACCAAAAAACAAACTATGAGAGACTTAAACCAATTTTTTAGAAATTAAATCTAAAAAATGTTATATTTTCTTAGGCAGAAACTCCATCTAAGCCCAAAAAAATATTACCTCACATTATTTAATAATTAATAAACCAACTATAATATTAATAATAGAGATTAATTTCTATATATTGACAGTGTAAAATAACTTTACACTACCAATCAATAAAATTTATAAGAAATTGTTAAATCATAATAGGTAGTGATAATAAATAGTTATTATGATAATTATCCATCATAATTTAACAATTTCTTCCAATTCTATTAATTAATAATATAAAATTATTTTATAATGTCATTGCATGGAAATTAATTTCTTAATAATATATTGTTAAAGTGAGAGATAACAATAATTTATACAGTTAAATTGTTGAATATTAAATAATATAGAGTAATAATTTTTAAAATTTTATAAAGATTGAAAAAATGTCTCTAAACTCCTCCCCTCACAAAGTCATACATGGAAATCATCAAGGATTGACTAGCTATCTCTTAATTATAGCCATATTTTTTATTCTTATTATTATTTCCCAAAATACCTCCTCACTTGGTAGGTGGGAGAATTAATTTTTGAAAGTATGGTCAGATGCCGAAATAGGAATCTATTCTAATAGTATTTTTTTATACACATAAATCCTTGAATCGAATTTAGAACATCATACTTAAGGAATCCGGGCTACTTCCACTCGGACCAATATCTTATTGGTATTATAGGCAAAGTTATATAATTTACAATTTGTATCTCGTATTAAAACTTATTCTTTGCAATAGTTGATTTTGAGGTTTTTCAAGCTTGGAAGTTGAGTCAATCCTAAGCCAATTTGTGTCAAGTTGGACTAAAATATGTTGAAATTCTATTTTTGTTTATTCAACTTGTATATTATATATAATAATTTAAGTTAATCTGTGGAGTTAAACCTATTTTAAACACTCATTAATTCAAGGAGTTAGTTCATTGTCAAATTTTTCAATAAACCACAAAGTCTTATCACACCCTCTGGGTGTAGAATTAAATCCTTAGTCAAACATCAACACGGCATGGTTTCTTGTAGTGAATTTCGAATATATATGTACACTATAAGAACATTCCACCCACATATAACTCAGTTTAGGAACTCAGTTGCACCTCAATATTTAATTTTGGTTAGTTATAATTCCTTGTCTATTTACTTTGTAAGGGCAAACACTTGTATATATATTGATATTTTAATAAAGGTATTTGACTCTTATAATTATTAGCTTAAAAATTATACATATAATAATATATATATTTAAATGACAATAAAAATTAATTCTTTATTCTTTAACTAATACAAACAACCATAATAACTATAAAGCTCTATCTCATTAAATAAGGTTGGCTGTATGAATCAAATGACACCACAATATTATTTCATAAGTTATGTTTATATTTAAACCATTAAACTATAAATATCTTTTAATATTTTTATCTTTAATTTTTTAAAATTTCCCCCTACCTCTAGTCATATATATTGAAATTCCCTTTATTTGATTAATTCTTCTTGCTGGAACTTTTACACATCTTCTTTATATACATGCTGAAACCACCTATAAGCCTATTCTTTATGCTTATATATATATATATATATATATATATATATATATATATATATATATATATATAGAGAGAGAGAGAGAGAGAGAGAGAGAGAGAGATTTCGTTAAAAAAAAAACTTTTCTAACTAAAAGGTAAGATTTTTAAAATTTTTAGTCATTCGATGTATTATTCTTTTTTAAGTTCTAGATCAGTGTCTTTAAAATACTTATTACAAAAATCCCAAAAGAAAATTCTATGTATAATTTGCAACTGACCGTTGTTTGTCAAAGGGCATCATGCTTTTGACCTCTTAGGAGCATGGAGACCATTGGGTTCAGACATTCAACAGGTTTGGCTCAATAGGTCAATGCATGGTTCTTCTTCGCGGATCCTAAAATGCTTTTGAATTGCTCTAAATTCAACGCTTTAAGGTTGAGAATGGGAAGCTATCCTAGTCAAGTTTTACGATCATATACTATTTTAGAAAGTTCAAAAACAATTTCCGGTATCTAGTTGAAGGCGCCCCCTTTTCGATGCAGTAACTTCTGGAAAAATCAGTTAGAACTAAGAATGAGATTTACGGTTCACACACACGAAAAAAAAACGAATGGTCAACAAGTTATTAATATGAACGTAGAATCATTAATATGCGTTTTTGAACTTAACAAAGTCAAACATATGATAATATATGATATACAGCTTAATACTCCGTCAATTATTCATTTAGTTATTTATTTTTTGAGTTTAATTGACATACATTGATAATATAAATTAGTTTTATATTGTCATCTAATAAAAATTATGAAAAATATCATGTCATTATAGATAATTATCAAAATATGAACCATATTAATATTTCTCTTAATTTCTATTGGATGAAGTGTATGTAAATTAATTTTTTTTAATATAATTAGTAATATCACTTATCTACTACAACGAGTTTATGAGACACGTCACTATCACATGGACGAAATTGATGATAATTATTTTTGAAAAATTAAATATTAAAAAACATCTTCCTAAAAATTTTAGTGGATAATTTTGATCAATTGCATAACAGCAAATTAAATATTAATTAAATTATATTTTAAATACTTGTTAGCTGTTCAGTAGTTGTTTTAAAAAAATCTCATATGCTTCTTAACTAACACAAATTAAGAGTGCATTGTCACGGTTGGTGCATTGGTTACTGATTTCTCTTTTAATCACACATAAAACTTAACCCTATGGTAAACTGTAAATTGGTATAATTAATATCTTTTCATCGATTAATCTTTCCATTCAAATTCATGATTAATTAATAATTATATAAATTATTATTTAAATTACTTTTGGTATACTCTTGCTTTACCTAAACTGTACTTAAATTTAATATGTTAACCCTTGGGATAATTATCCTATTAAGATTTTAATTAATCATACTGGTGTTGGTCTGAGTTAAAGGATGCCAAATCCCTTAATCATACAATTTTTGATTCGGTTCCAATATTTATTATATCAAAAAATATTATTGGGAGGGTCCTCACTTAAGCAACTCTTTACATCTTGAATGATTATTTTTTCAACTATCAGATAAGAAAATATTATGGGAACAAAAAAAAAAAAAAAAAAAACGCGCGCACACACACAGGGACACGCACAGCACATCTAAATTTTAAAGCAAGTGAACCAACCCGATTTATAATGTACGTCACCTAAACAATACATCCTATTTGTCACATGGATTTAATATTAACTTTAAGAAAACGATTGACCTGGTAAAGCAGTAGGCCAGATGCCAATAATTAGCGCCATAAAGTATAAATTACCAGTACACAAAGAAAATTAAAGTAACTTTCAGTTCCTACAGCTTTTATTGGTTCAAGTTTTTGTTCTTATATTTACAATTTTTAGTTCTTAATTTTCATAATTACTGTATACTGTTAAATTCTGATATAATGTGTAATATTACTGTTAGATTCATTTTTCTAATTAATTTGTGAGGAGTCAAATCAATTACACAAATACACATATAATAAAAACAATAGTAAAATTCCTGTCCCCATTGAAACTCTCTTTATCATTATCCGTTCTTAATTAGGTTACAACTTACGCCAAATGGAAAACATAATTACCTATTGAAATTAAGTTGCACGAATAACGCTTCGTGCATATATTGAAAATAAAAACACTTCTCATACATAAAAATTTGTACATATTTCTACTGCATTAAGTTTATCTTTATTATGCCATTTTTAGGTATATTCTACAAATTTACATATAATTTAATGATTTTATGGATTTATTTTTTTTAAAAAAATATTATTCATATAACATTGTTTAATTATAATTTGAGAAATAACAGTCTAGCTTTAACTGAAGCTACATGTTAGATTAAGTTGATATAGTAGCCTGTAAATTCAATAGTTTCTGAGAAATGATTTATTTATTTATTTTAACTATTAAAAAACTCCTAATTAAGTTAAAGGAGATGCAAAAAGGATAAATATATAGAAATCAAATTCCTGATCTAATGTTAACAATTCCTTGACATATGATCAAAGAAAAAGCCATTTTAGGTACGAGTCAATGGCAGGAGAAATGATTTTATATCCGCAGATATTGCAGACTTTGAATGCATTTCATGGAATGGAAAAGCAAAGAAACAGGTAAACGGAGTTTTTCATGAGCTTAGAAAGAGAAGGAGAAAAAAAAAAAAGGAGAGAGGGAAGCCTTTTTTTTTTTCATTAATGATACTAAATCAGAGAAAAAATAACTTTTCCGTTCTTTCTTTTTTTTTCTCCCATCTTCTCTCTTTTTCTCGTCTTATTCTTTTATACCAAATCAAATCCAATGTGACAGTATGCTCATTTTTAAAACGTTATTTAGGGGGCATTTATTTGTACCTTTTAAGTAAAAAATTATTTTTTATTAAAAAATTAATTTTTATATATTTAGATTAATTTAAAATAAAATCAAATTTTTGAAAAAATTAATTTTTATTTTTTTTAAAGAGGTGCAAAAGAATAACTTTTAAGAAAAATTAATTTATAATTTTTTATTATATATAAAGATTTAATTTAAATATATTGTTAATATAAAAATTTTTTTATACAAATATTTAATTATATATTATCATATTAATAAAACTCTTTGATATAATTATCCGCTATTTTGATCATATAAATAAAAAATTTTGATTAAATAATAATATAAAAAAAATTTATAATATCAACACATCAATTAAATTTTATGTATAAAAGTTAAATTTTAAAAGTATTTTTTTCAAAAAAAAAAAAAACGCGCCCATAGTTATGTTTTTGAAAAGACTTCTCAATGATGTGGCACGTTTCCAAAAAAAGTAAAAAGAAATCGTTAAATTCCCTAAAAAGCGATGATGATTGGTGCTCCTGCGTCACTATGGATAAGGTTACTAGGTGATGATCCATGCTGCAGGCACAATGCACGTTGGATCATGGACGTATCGGCGGCCTTTGGGTTTGGGTTTGGGTTGGGTTGGGTGCCGGCTTTGAACAATTCCTGAGCATGTGGCCAGTATAGTAATATGAATTTTGCTGTGTGTTGCTGTCATAATAAGTACACATGTTGACTGAATTTGGGATCACCCACGTGATTCGTTTCATGGCCGACGTTTACGAGTCACGTCATTATCACCGTTACCGATATACATTTTGCTTACTTTTCTCAGCCTTTTTTTCTTTTAACTTTTTTTTCTTTTTTGCACACTCGTTTTGTTCATGTCAATTGAGACTTCTTTTAAAAGTTCTTAAATTATTCTCATATTTTACATATGAGATTATTTTTTTATCCATATATGAGATTAATTTATTTAAATAAAAGTAATATAATTAGACAATTTTTCATAAATAATATTTTAATATTAAATTTTCAATTGAAAGTGATGAAAATCTCAAAATAATTAAAAATGAACCAAATGAGAAGTATATATTTTAAGACTTTGAATTAAGATATATCGTTCAACCTATTATTATGATTTCTTGATTTGTCTATTATTTTCCATCTCCTCAATTTTCGGAGCTTCTCTGACCAATTTTTCAATAAGTGATATCAAAACTGATAATTTGGCTGTATCAAGTATTTGAAATTTGGATATAGGGGTTGGTTTATATATTTGAGCATGGTCCCAACTTTAGCTAGAGCATTGATTAAGATTTTGTGTTTACCTTTGTCGTGAATACTCAAAAGGGCTTTTTGCTAAGGAAAAGAGCACATCATATTGGATTTCACATTTAAAAGGAAAATATTGAAATTTCAAATTTAATTGATGAATTTGACCAAAAAGAAAATATAAGCGATGAAAGCTTTACATTGGTTAAAATTTGATTAAAGGAAGGTTATATAAATAGACAGACTCATAGATGCACTGGCTAAATTTTAGGTCAAAATGTGGCATCTAATCTATTATTATGTTCCACGCTTACTTCGTTAATTTAAAGATCTCCTATTTTTTGGGGCTCCCCAACCACTTTCCCAACATTTAATCCTATCTCATTGTAAATGCTTAAAACATATATGAAAGCTGTAAAAGTTCACAATCAAAACCCCAGCAATAAGGTCAGCAGTACGTGAAAGGAAAATGCTTAGCACAAAAATGATATGTACATAAATAAAATTAGCCATGCGTGAAAAAACATATAGCTGAAAAGATTGAACAAGCAGACATAATGATGATTCACATTCGACACTTTGCACAAACGAATTGCATCGGTTACTTTTTATGTATGATGGGAAATGACTCAAAATCCACTCGTATTGTTAACCACGGCGATAGTTGGATGAGTTACAAAGCCCTCAAAGGAAGGGATAATTAAGAAGTTTGTCTTTGTTCAACTGAACGATCGTGTAGTTGGAGACGATACTTGCAGCGAAAACCAGTTGTAACATACACCTCATATGTCATGTCTATGTTTCATCATGCATTAGGTTGCATTTGCTATATTATTTGTTTATGTACTTATTCAAAGCCAATATTCTTTTCATTTTTCAATAAGACCTGCTTAGGATGTTCTTTTCCTGGTTGTTATAAAATACAATGAAAAACACGTGTACCATTTATTTAAGTGAAATATATATATATATATATATATATATATATATATATATCGAAGAATATCAAATAAAAGGAGCGGTTTATTATGAGAGTGAGAGGAGTAAATTTGGGCCATATAATCATACATAAATGATCAAAATTTAAAGTTGTTTAAAGGTCATATGATCACTTAAAAAAATCATGTGACTTTATATTTTAATCTTAATCATTCACATAAAATCTAATAATTAATATTTACTCCTCTTACTCAGGTAAAGAATAATATTAAATCTCATATATTATATATTTAAAATATAAATGTAAAATATTTTTTAGAAAAAAATATTTTAAATTAATAACACGTAATTAAAAATAAACTACTAATTATTAAAAGATACTGTCACTCTTACAGAAAGTATTGAAAAAATTTTCAAAAATATTTCAACATTTTATTCTTTAAACTACTTGGATACTTATTTTTCCAATTCAAATAATCAGAATAATTTAATCAACATTTAATAAAACAATTTTTATTGTATAGATAGTTAAAATCTGTGTTTTTTATAATTTTTTTTCACTATTTACTTATGATGTCCTAGCCCAGATAGATTTTCGAAATAATTATATGATAATTGTAAGTTCTTTAATTAATGGCTTGACAATAGTATATGATAAAAGTTGACAAAATTAAATTCTTATAACAAATATTGAATATTTATAAATCATAAAAATGTGTTTGGAAAAAATAAAAAAAATAGACATGTGTACCAAAAAAAAAAAAATAAAAAAAGACACGTGCTTGGTCAGAGAGTGACAACTGGGATCCAAGTAGGGCTTGAGCGAGCGAAAGTATAACACAGCATGGAACAGGAACCCCACACCGTCACTTCAAACGTGTCTTCTTATCCTATTTAACCTCAAACACAAAAAATTATAATAAATTTTTAGATGATTATAACCAAAAAAAAAAAGCACTGTTTCGTATTATTTAAAATTTAATTTACCAGTTTTTTAGATAATTAATATTTTTCATTTTCACTGGATTTTTAATACAATAATTGATCTTTAGAGCTTTAAATGATATAAAATAGTATTTTCTTATTATAAAGCATCTAAAAATTCATCAAAAAAAATTACTAAAATATCCACTTGCGATTGTTTCTTATTATCACGGTTTACACGCGTAAAATTGTAAAACAACAAACATTTTTATTCGTCGGCCAGCCGTCATATTAACGTTTAAGAGAGAGAGAGAGAGAGAGAGAGAGAGAGAGAGAGAGAAACCAATGAACAGAGAAAGTCAAAAGGGGTTAAATACATTGTAACATTGAGCTCTAAAAGCTAGCAAGTAGCAAATCCCGCATGTGCTTGTAATGTTTCTTTCACCGTCTGTTGCTGCTGCTTTGTCTCGTTCGCGTTAACGACTAGGTAATGTCACTACTCAGTTTAGTTGAGCCTTTCCATTCGTTGGAAAAGTCATAACTCTCTAAGCTCTTTCTCTCTGGAATACTGCAGGCACCTATATTTTTATGCGTGTTTTGACTTTCCCACCTTCAACGCGGATATCCCTATAAATATCACCATCCCCCATTCTCAACCCTCAACTCAATTGCCACAAAGTATTCAAACCTTCAATTCTCAACTCTTTCATATCAATACCTCTTCTAATTTTCTGATCTCAGATTAAGCTTAATTTTCAAACCCACCGCTTCAACCTTCTCGTTTATAGTTCTTGACAAGTGATATACATGGATGAGATCGATGTTCCTCCGTTCTTTCTCTGCCCAATTTCACTTGAAATCATGAAGGATCCTGTGACTGTCTCCACCGGCATCACCTACGACAGAGAGAGTATCGAGAAGTGGCTGTTTTCCGGGAAAAACAAGACATGCCCGGTGACCAAACAGCCACTGTCATCTTCCGATTGTACTGATCTCACCCCCAACCACACCCTTCGCCGATTGATTCAGGCTTGGTGTACCATGAACGCTTCTCACGGCATCGAAAGGATTCCAACTCCTAAGCCTCCAGTCAACAAGAACCAGATCGCTAAGCTCATCAAAGATGCTTCTTATTCGCCTATGATGCAGATTAGATGTCTCCGAAGGCTTAAATCCATTGCTTCTGGGAGTGAAATGAATAAACGCTCCATGGAAGCAGCTGGTGCTGTTGAGTTCTTGGCATCAGTTGTGATGAACACCATCGATTGTGCATCTTTACCCCAATCAGATGCCAACTCAGATGATGATGAGGAGTTTGACTTGAAAAACAATCCTGGAGACGAAGCCTTGAGCATGCTCCACAATCTTCATGTGTCCGAAGCTGGACTGAAGAGTCTAATAGGCTTCAGAAACGGAGAGTTTATTGAATCCTTAACAGGGGTCATGAAGAAGGGAACCTACGAGTCACGAGCTTATGCAGTTTTCCTGTTGAAATCTATGTCCGAAGTCGCTGATTCAGTGCACCTACTCCATCTAAGAACCGAGTTGTTCGTGGAACTAGTACAAGTCCTGAAGGACCAGATTCCTCAGAAGGCATCAAAAGCCACACTCCACACACTGATCCAAACCTGTCCTTACGGGAGGAACAGGATCAAAGCCGTGGAAGCAGGTGCTGTCACGGTTTTGATTGAGCTTCTTCTCGATAGCAAGGAAAGGAAGCCTTGTGAGATGATGCTGGTGTTGTTGGAGTTGCTGTGCCAGTGTGCTGAAGGACGAGCACAATTGTTGAGCCATGGAGCAGGTCTAGCCATGGTGTCAAAGAAGATTCTGAGGGTTTCAACCGTGGCAAACGATAGGGCTGTGAGGATTCTTCTGTCCATTTCAAAGTTCTCTGCGACCCCAGGTGTTGTTCAGGAAATGCTGAAACTTGGGGTGGTGGCGAAACTGTGCTTGATGCTTCAAGTGGATAGTGGAAACAAGGCCAAGGAGAAGGCAAGAGAGATACTCAAGCTTCATGCTCGGGCATGGAGGAATTCTCCATGCATACCCACCAATTTGGCTTCTGCATACCCGGCTTTTGTGTGAAAAAAAGAACTTAGGACTTTCCTCTTTTAGACAAATTGGTCTTGTCCTTATTTCCTTTTTCTTTTTCTTTAATGTACAGAATTATTTGGAAAGGACAATTAGTTAAAAAGGAAATAGATAGGGGCATCAACTTTTGCCCATGTATAAGAGATGTAGGTTGATAATTTGGTTTTGATGTGCGTTTCGTGACAATTGAGCGCACTATGTAATTGGTTACTCACACGTAAAGGTTAATCATACTCACTTTGTTCCTGATTTATTTCGGATTTGCGTTCTCTTTTTTGGTCTTTACATTCGATTGATTGAAATGCTCAAGGTCGATTTTCGAGAGAACAAATGTTGCAAGCAGTGGCGGAAGATAATTAGGGGAGAGGGGGGCATCTGCAACCTCCAAATGTTTGCACTTATGCCATATATCTCCAATAAGGATTAATGTTGTCCAGCTAGAAAAATATACCCTTAATTCTTTATAAAAATTACAAGTGATTATTGTTTGATGAAATAGATGTTATAACCCATTTATTCATTCAGAAATCAATAAAATGTCAACATCATTCTAGTAAAATTTCTGCTTCTCTAACATTGTTCATTTCGACAAAAAACTAATTAATATTTAGAAGTATAGTAGAATGACAGTTTTTTTTTTTTTTTTCCTCAAGTTGTTTCCCTTATTATTTTGCATTTGGAAACTTTATTTGAGTTGAGATTTAATTCAAGTTAAATATAAACCTGTGTGTGTAATAATAATTTTTCCTCTAAGATTTAGGCAAAGTTCCACTACTGAATGTAAGTATGTCTTCTGCGTGTTTGGCGATAGCTTAATTTTGGAAAAATAAGCCTTTTCTTAGAAAGCTGTCTCAGAAAATTTTTAATTATAAAATATTTGAAGCCAAAATAACTTTATCCAAACAGAGCAGACGCAGGCAATGGCGAGATTTAATATCAATACTGATAAATTATTATTCTTCCAAGCAGTTTACTCTAATTTTAGACTAGGGTCTATTTGATTTAACTTTAAGAGAAATTATTTTTTTGAAAGAATTAAGTTAAAAGAATTACCTTTAGAATAATTAAAATTGAAAGAATTGATTTATGTTTGGAAATAATATTTTAAAAGTAAGTTTAAAAAAATATTTTTATTTGAATAGGATAACATAAAATTACTTTTAGAGATATAATTACCAAAAAAAATATAATATAATTTCAAAATAAAGGTGAAAGAGAATAATAGAGGGGTATTGGGTAAAATTCTTTTTTCATTTTGATCGCCCAAAATGAAGAGTATCCTTACGCCACCAAAAGTAATTGTAGCTGGTTGAAAAGTAAGTTTGTTAAACTGAAAATATATCCAAATAGCTATTGTTACTGTGAACTTAATTTTTGGTGGCTAGAAGTAATTTCGAACTCTTGAGAATGCAAAACAAATAGGCATTTAGTGTGTATTTGAAAAAGTTGAAAAATTAAAATTATTTTAATAATCACTTTTTTATATAATCACTTATATAAGAATTAATTTATGTTTGGATATTTTAGTTAAAAAATAATTTTAAGATAATCTGTTTTATTTGTATTGTATGAACAAAATTGCTTTTATATAGTAAAATTATTAAAAATAATATGAGATAATTATTTATATTATATAATATTTATTATTTAGGGTCAATTTAATAAAAATATAATAATTATAAAATAATTAACTTCTGCTTATAATTATAAATTTCAAAAAATTACTTATACTTATAAATTATTTTTCAATTTAAAATTATCAGCTTTATATTATAATTTACTTTTACGAATTTGTCAAACATGGTTGATTTTTGAAAAAAAACAGTTTTTTTTTTTTTTGTTTTTTTAAGGTTTCCCAAACATGAGTAACTAATTCTCAACTGTAAGAGCTTATACTAATTTTTCTGATGCTAAGGGCTTGAGAGCTTAGCAACACAAAGATATATTTCATTACAGGCGTAAACGGCGGTGAGAGTAATATACAAATAATTCAAATTTCTCCATGCCCGTACTAGCTACCTTAGTTGAAACCAAGAAACTACTATTATTGTTATAAATGTCAATCTTTGAGGTTTTAAAGTACTTTGTACATCATATTATTAAGATAGTTATTTCTTACACATGATTTGAATTCACGTCTTTTACATATAGGCAAAGTAATATATTTTTATTTGAAAGATATTCCTACAAAAAGTATTGAAATCTTTTTCAAAAATATTTAACATTTCATTTCTTTAAACAACTTGGATAAATATTTTTCTAATTCAAATAATCAGAATAATTTAATGAACAGATAGTAGAACAAAATTTATTGTATAGATAATTAAAATCTTTGCGTTTTTATAACTTTTTTCACTATTTAATTATGATGTCATGGCACAGATAGACTTTCGAACTAATTGTATGATAATTAAGTTCTTTAATTAATGACTCGATAATATATAATAAAAGTTGAAAAATTAAATTCTTATAAAAATCATTGAATATTTATAAATAAATCATAAAAGTGTGATTAGAAAATTAGACACGTGCTTGCTCAGAGAGTGACAACTGGGATCCAGGTAAGGCTTGAGCGAGGAGTCGTTCTTATATACTCCGCAGAATAAAAGTTTTCTTCCTCCATGAGCAATGTACACCATCGGATTTCTGACTTTTGTACCGACAGGTGGGCCCATAATGTATCCAAGGGTGAGAATTCACGATAGAGGAAGAAAAACTCTTCCTTGCAGCATGTCAGAATTTTTCTTGTGCGAGTGAAGAAATCGCACAGCATGGAGCAGGACCGCCACATCGTCTCTTCAAACGAAATCTTATTAAACACAAAAAAAATACAAGAAATTTTTAGATGTTTATAATAAAAAATACGGTTTCGAATTATTTGAAATTCAATTTATACCAGTTTTGTAGATAATTAATTTTTTCATTTTTCACTGGATTTTTAATACAACATTAAACATAAAATAGTTTTTTTTTCCTTATTATAAAACATCTAAAAATTTATCAGAAATTATCCTAAAATGTACACTTTGCGATAGTTTCTTTTACGGTTTGCACACGTTAAATCGTAAAACAGCAAACATCTTTGTGCGTCGGCCAGCCGTCAAATCCTACCGTCTAAGATATGTGCGTGTTTGGGAACTTAAAAAAAAAAAAAATGCTGTTTTTGTGAAAAGCAAACATGTTTGGGCAACTTAAATTGGAAAAATTATAATATGAAACCAATAATTTAAGTTATTTATTGACAAATAATTAGAAGTAATTATTTGAAACTTATAATTATAAGTAGAAGTTGATTATTTTAGAATTATTATATTTTTACCATATTGACTCTAAGTATCAAATATTATATAATATAAATAGTTATTTTATATCTATTTCAGTAATTTTACTGTATAAAAATAATTTTTTTCATATAATCTAAATAAAATAGATTATTTTAAAATTATTTCTTAACTAAAATATCCAAATATAAATAAATTATTACATAAGTGATTATATAAAAAAATAGTTATACAAATAAGTGATTCTTATAATAATATAGTTGTTCCCAAATACACACATAAAATGCATTTGCTTGAGCTTTTTTGAAAAAAAATTAAGCATCTTTTATTAAATTTTTTTTATAAAAATTAATTATTTCAATTTTTACTTATAAATAAAAAATTATTTTTAATTTTTAGATAAAAGATCAAATAAGCAACATTTATGAGAAGTGATTTTTTTAATAATTAAAAAATTATTTTTGTAGAGAAACCAATGAACAGAGAAAGTCAAAACGAGTTAAATACATTTGATCTCTAATACTTTGTTTAGATGTGAAGAGGAAATGAGAAGAAAAAAATATTTTCTATTCTAATTTTGGTTGAAAAAAAAGTGAGAGGAAAGAAAAGATAATTATATTAAAATTATTTTTATACCAATTGCCTTTTATGGAAATAAAAAATATAATAGAAACAAAATGGTAATTTTATAACATAAACACACCTTCTTCTAATTTTCTCTCCATGTCATTGATGAAAAGTTTTTATATAAGGTCAATCACATTTTTTTTCTTTTCGCCTCCATTTTCTCTTGTAATCTAAAGAATAGAAAACTCGCTTTTCTACTGATTTTTCCCTCCCCGATTTTCTTTCCTTCCTTTTTTTTTTTTTTTTCTCTCTCAATGCAAACAAAGACTAAAAGCCAGCAAGTAGCAAATCACGCATGTGCTATTAATGTTTCTTTCACCGTCAGCTGCTGCTCTTTGTCTCGTTCGCGTTAACGACTAGGTAATGTCACTACTTAGTTGAGTCGAGACTTTCCATTCGTTGGAAAAGTCATAACCCTCTAGGCCTCTATCTCTCCGGAATATTGCAGGCACCTATATTTTTTGCGTGCTTTGACTTTCCCATTTTCACAACGCGGATATCCCTATAAATACCTCGCATTCAACACATTATTCAGCACAACTACCCCTTCAATTCTCTCAACTCTTTCATCAATACCTCTTCTAATTTTCTGATCTCAGATTAAGGTTTTCAGAGACGTTCTGCTTCAACCTTCACATCGCGTTATAGCTCTTGACACGAGTTATAAATGGATGAGATCGATGTTCCTTCGTTCTTTCTCTGCCCAATTTCACTTGAAATCATGAAGGATCCTGTGACAGTCTCCACCGGCATCACCTACGACAGAGAGAGTATCGAGAAGTGGCTGTTTTCCGGGAAAAACAAGACATGCCCGGTGACCAAGCAGCCACTGTCATCCTCGGATTGTACTGATCTCACCCCCAACCACACCCTTCGTCGATTGATTCAGGCTTGGTGTACCATGAACGCTTCTCACGGCATCGAAAGGATTCCAACTCCTAAGCCTCCAGCCAACAAGAACCAGATCGCCAAGCTCATCAAAGATGCTTCTCATTCGCCTATGATGCAGATTAGATGTCTCCGAAGGCTTAAATCCATTGCTTCTGGGAGTGAAATGAACAAACGCTGCATGGAAGCAGCTGGTGCTGTTGAGTTCTTGGCATCAGTTGTGATGAAAAACATAGATTCTGCATCTTTAGATACTTTACCCGAATCAGATGCTAACTCGGAAGATGAGGAGTTTGACTTGAAAAGTGGTGCTGGAGACAAAGCCTTGAGCATGCTCCACAATCTTCATGTATCAGAAGCTGGATTGAAGAGTCTAATAAGCTTCAAAAACGGAGAGTTCATTGAATCCTTAACAGGGATCATGAAGAGGGGAACCTACGAGTCACGAGCTTATGCAGTTTTCTTGTTGAAATCTATGTCCGAAGTGGCTGATTCAGTGCACCTACTCCATCTAAGAACCGAGTTGTTCGTGGAACTAGTTCAAGTTCTGAAGGACCAGATTTCTCAGAAGGCATCAAAAGCCACGCTCCACACACTGATCCAAACCTGTCCTTATGGGAGGAACAGGGTCAAAGCCGTGGAAGCAGGTGCTGTTACGGTTTTGATTGAGCTTCTTCTCGATAGCAAGGAAAGGAAGCCTTGTGAGATGATGCTGGTGTTGTTGGAGTTGCTGTGCCAATGTGCCGAGGGACGAGCACAACTTTTGAGCCATGGAGCTGGGCTAGCCATCGTGTCAAAGAAGATTCTGAGGGTTTCAACTATGGCAAACGATAGGGCTGTGAGGATTCTTCTGTCCATCTCAAAGTTCTCCGCGACCCCAGGTATTGTTCAGGAAATGCTGAAACTTGGGGTGGTGGCGAAACTATGCTTGATGCTTCAAGTGGACAGCGGAAACAAGGCCAAGGAGAAAGCAAGAGAGATACTCAAGCTGCATGCTCGGGCATGGAGGAATTCTCCATGCATACCCACCAATTTGGCTTCTGCGTACCCGGCTTTTGTGTGAAAAAGAGAATTTGCTACTTTCCTCCTTTAGACAAATATGTCTTGTCTTTATTCATTTATTTTTCTTTCATGTACAGAATTCTATGGAAAGGACAATTAGGAAAAAAAAAAAAGGAATTAGATGCGGGCATTAAGTTTTGTCCATGCATAAGAGATATAGGTTGACAATGTGGTTTTGACGTGCGTTTCATGACAATTGAGCACATTATGTATTATGGGTTACTTACTCACAAGTAAAGGGTAATCATATTCATTTTGATCCTAATTTATTTTGGATTTTCATTCTCTTTTTTGCCTTTACATTCGATTGATTGAAATGCTCAAGGTCGATTTTGGAGAGAACAAATGTTGTCAGCAGTGGCGGAAGATAAGTTGTGGAGAGGGGGGCATCTCCAGCCTCCAAAGGTTAACACTTATGCCATATGTTTCCAATAAGAATTAATGTTGTACAGCTAGAAAAATATACCCTTAATTCTTTATAAAAATTACAAGCGATTGTTGGTTGAAATAGATGTTATAACCCATTTGGTCATTTAATAAGATGTCACATCATTTCAGTAAAATTTCTGCCACTCGCTAGCATTCTTCATTTCGAGAATAAACTAATATTTACAATCAATAAAGTGACAGATTAATTTTCTTTTTCCTCAATTTTCAATTTTTCTTTGTTTCCTTTTGCCCTCGGAAACTTAATTTGAGTTGACATTTAATTTAACTTTTAAGTTAAATATAAATTTCGGTGTGTAATAACAATTCTCCCTCTGAAATTTAGGCAAAGTTCCATCACTGACTGTAAGTATGTTTTTTGTATGTTCATTAATAGCTTAATTTTGAAATATAATAATCGCCTTTTATTAGACAGCTGTCTCAGAAAATTTTTAATTATAAAATGTTTTAAACTTAAAATAACTTTATCCAAACACAAAATTGGACAATGGTGAGATTTAATATCAATGATAAATTAATATTCTTCCAAGTAATTTAGTCTAATTTTAGACTAAGCAAATGATTTTGAACTGTAAGAGCCTATAGTATTTTTCTGATGCGAAGGGCTTGATAGCTTAGTAACACAAAGATGTATTTCATTGCAGATGAAATCGGCGGTGAGGGTGATACATATAATTCAAATTTCCCCATTCCCTGACTAGACACCTTAGTTGAATCCAAGAAAAATACTATTATTGTTATAAATGTCAATCTTTGAGTTTTTAAAGTACTTGGTATATCATATTATTAAGATAATTATTTTTTTCACACGATTTGAATTCACATCATTATGTACCCAAAAGGAAAAAAAAAACGCACATGATTTACATATAGCCAAAGTAATATTAATTTGAATAAATTGTGCCTCAAGCACTTGTACAGGGGTATTAATGATGTACGTATAAATGTACCTGTGCCAGTACAGATAAACTATACCATTTGAGGAACTCAAATATCATTTGCTTCGGTTAGAACCTTTTAACTTTATTATGATTGCTTATAAATCTGGAGCCACATTTTTTACCCTCAATGTTTATGTGAAAAGAGTCGACGGTTGAAATGATTCGCTTGTGATATGCACCTCAGACTAGTTCAGCAAGAACGATTGGGCAACTTTATTGTATTTGAAACTTCTCTTAAGAGTTTGCAAGTGTCGTTGGACTTTCTTGAATAATGAGCTTTTATTTTTCTTTAAAAGGTCATCATATATGCACTTCTAGAAAATGAACATCTGTAGTGGAGGAGCATATTTGTTAATGTGTGCTTCAAACTCAGGCCAAGCTAGCTCCTGTAAAATTTAACACCTAACGCAATTTGTTAACATGAAACTTCTTCATCTTTATTTTGACTCAATAATAGATTAATAAAAGAATCAATGCGGCGTTCGACAAAGAATGGCATGGAGAAAACAGCCTGATCAGTCAGGATTCTGCGCTGGTGCTGAATTAGTGACAAAAATTATTCCCAACCAATAATGCTTATCATTAGTCAAATCACTTTATGGTATTAGAATTAGTGTATGAGCTTGCACACGGTAATGCCACCCTATCTCATAAGATACATATGGTGATCATTGTCTAGAATAAGATACAAGAGATACATTAAGTATTGTTTTCTGTAATGAGATTTTATCAAATTTTGAATATAAACTGTACACTTTTGTCGACTCGATGTTGATGGTTGGGGTCAGTTTCTTTGGATCATGGGTTTTTCTGGGATCATGTGTTGCACAAAATTTTATGTCGGTGGTTCCTCTCTTTTCAAGCAGTTTCAGTTTGTATAAAATTTCAAACTTTTAGCACCAAATAAAAAGAGAAAAAAAAAAATCTGCGGTGGCTCGGTGGTCAACTTGCCACAAAATAATAATGTGTGGCACATGAATTTCGCTATTTATCTTCTCCAATTGCCTCAGCAAAAAAAATAATCTTCTCCCACTGGCTCCGCAACACGTTGGAGGTCAATATATGCATGAACATGAAAGAAACATATTTGAATATGATTTTCTGACCGAATTAAGGAGAAAGAGAGATCGTGCGTGATTAGCTTGAGTTGGCCGTTGATCTCAGTGCTCAGCTCCAAGTTGGGTTAGGTCCACGCATTTGTTTGTTTCATAAGGTTGATTTGGATTTCAGATGGTTGTTGAGAGTCCCCAGTTAATTGAAAACAGCTTTAATTAGTACCCTTCTGCTGACCCTCCTATAGTCATACTTGTCAAATAGTTCAGGTTCAACAAAAGATTATTTTAAATCCCATCTTCAATTAGCCTACCTTCGCTCGAGTCCGCGATCCGAAATTAGGTGACGTTTCTAAGGTCCAAGTAGTGGGTATTAGGTATAATAATTGGAGTATATACTACTAGATAATCAACTCATTCAGTCAATAAAATAAAATTGGGATTTATAGACTAAAGGAAGGATTCCTTAAACAATAATAGGAATCGGAATGGCTGGTTTGAGAGAACTATGACTAATTCGTCGTCAGATAGAAGAAATAATTTTTGTACATAGTATATAGACATATTGATTAACATGTGTAAATTATAATTTAAATAAGTAAGAATTTTATTTATCTAAATATAAAACACAATGTTAATAATTCTAAATTATTAGTGAAAGTAATATATTAGTTTGACACTTGTATAATTAAAATTAATTTATGCTTATTTGAACTATTATCCATATTTAACAATTAATATGTCTAAATAGGTACTACAAATAACTATTCTCATAGAAATATTATTCTACAATTTAAAAATATTAAGAGAAAACTGAAAATGACAATCTATATGGTTATGAAGTGTCTTTAGTTAATTTTTTTTTAAAAAAAATTGTTGTGTAATTATAATAGTAATTTTTGCTTATTTGAATTTTCAACCATATTGAAAATTGGGCACATCATCTTGCTAGGAATATACGAGACTTTCCGGAACTATTGAGACTTCCAGCTAGCGGTAGTTGAAATATATCTCCTAGAAATAATGTCAAAATGAAATGTTGCAGGCTCTATTGATATGGTTAAGATTAACCACCGCAAGAAACCTTATTATTGCAGCCACCCCTGCAAAATGTAATTAAGTTATGGAAGCTACAATTGTGGGAAGTCAAGGACTTGTCCATGTCAGATAAAGAACAATAAGCCTACAAAAGCAACCACATATTTTCTGACTATCTTTGTTTCTCCACTAGCATGTTTAAAATCGACTGATAAGTGACAACAAATGAATGTTTGCAGAATTCCAACAATGTAAACGAACTCTAGATGGGGAGGATGAGCAATTCCCTAGCTTACAAAACAATGTCTTAAATCCCAAAAGTGTAAAACTAGATTATATATTGAAATGAGTTCCAAGGGGAAAGAGATCAATAATTTATCAGCATTGCGGTGTATGGCCTCGAAGGCTGTATTTGCTTACATATTCAAATTATTTACTAGTAATTTTGATCTAACCTATACATAAACTACATACATATAACAAGCAAAACATGGCGACAACGAAGAGAACCATATTTTATCAAGGGCTGGAAAAAGAAGCATCCCTTGGAAAATCGAAAGGGCTCCAATTGCCCACTAACAAGTCTGCATCATGAGCTTCGGGTCCAAAAAATGGCATTTGGGTGTCCTGCAATGCATGGTTTATCATCATCTCAGAATCAGACCACAACATATCATGAGCCTCTTCACCAGGCAAAGGTGGCAACTCAAAATTTGTAGCATCATGATTATTAAATTGGTCAATCCTGTACTCTTGATGCTTCTGTATAGAGTTAAACCCGCAAAAATACATTTGGACATTACCCTCACTGAAATGGGATTCAGTGGATTCATAAAAATCCAAACACCCAGAAAGACCGAATTCTTCAAGCCAAGCAGTGTTTGGGCCAACATCAGTGTTCGATAGGCTTGAATATTCTAGAGTAGGATCAAGAGCTGGTTTCATTTGATATGGCTTCTCAAGGTCTGCTGTAGAATCTGGCTTTTGGTTGAGGAAATTTGCATAAACTTGTGCAAGATCAATATTTGGACCATTCGACACCATAGAAGAGTTGGGAGATGGAGTCGTTCTCACATCACCAGATTGCTCAATGCCGTCAATGGATTGTCTTAAGGTCTTGTTACCCCTTCTGCTTTTCCGGCAGCCACCGCCAACAGGCACGTTGCGGAGGGCCCCTCGTTTGGTCCAATACCTTCTGCAGCCCTTGCAGAAGTACCGTGGTTGAGTTGAGCTATAGTTATTGTAGTAGCAGAATTTTGTGTTGGGAGAACCACACCTAGGACAATTTGGTGATATCTCAACATTAGGCTTCCACCCTCTCTCGGTCTTTCCGCCATCACCGCTAACCTCTGCCTGCATCTGGTTCATCAAAAATGCATTTCCCTCTCTATATGTATAGTTTATACTTGTGGGCTGGGAGAGAGAATTGGAAATTTTAAGAAAAGGTGAAGTGCCAAAGACTACAGATTCTAGTATACATATATATGTATGTATGCATGCTTGAGCTCATAGACCAAGTTGAGTGTTGGGTTTAGCTTAAGTTTGTTTCGCAAGCAATGCACATTGAGAGAGAATTTGGACATTGGAAATATGTATGCGGACATGCACATGAGCATGCATGGGGCAAGTCAGCAAGGTAGTGCGTCACCGCCCCGTGGGCTAAGTGTCGGTGTTTACTATACGTGGCATGATGAAATTGGTGGACATGAGGAAGATTGGGGAAGCAAAGCCCTCGGTAGCATCATTTCAGGTTTCGTTCAATAGCAGACTGGTTATATTTGAGAAGCATATCCCTCTAAATGTTTAACATCCCAACCTCAATCTTTGATTATTGATTGATATTTGATACGATAATTTTTTAAATCATGTCTACTAATCATTGTTCAGACTTTAATTTTAACGTCCTCGTGCGCTGAATAATTAAGTTAATCATTTTTTTTTTGGTATTTTGGGATTGAGTTAATGTGCATTTGCTTTGGGTTGTATTATTTGAAGTAGGTTGCTTAATTTGTGATTAAGCTGGTATTCATACTCAGTTATAACGAATTCAGCGGTTCAATCATGGGATATAGTAAGAATTTAAACTAACATTGTTAAGCAAGAAACCAAAATGTTTCGTGTTTTCATCCATTTGAACTCGGTTTCATGTTAATACTCAAGGAATTTAGCGGTTTATTTTTGTTAATTCTGTAGCTGATGCAGTGCTTTACTTCTCATTTTATCTTGCTAACAAAGAAAGTGTTAGAAAAGAGGAAGTTACTCATTCAAAATCGAACTTGAAGACTTCTAAGTCCAGTCAGCCTCATGGGGGTCGCTTCACTTATTAAAACGTACAGCAAGCAAATTGCTCGACTCTCTCCTCTTCAAGAAAGAGGCACATGAAAATTGAGCTGAGTAAGCATTTCCTGAAGAAGGAATGTCTCTTTCACGATAATATAATCTTTCGGCTGACTCTTATTTCTTGGATCTTGGGCTTCTTGGATCATGCAACTCATTCCAAAAATGATACTATATCAGTATAACTGCAAAAAGTGATGTTATTTGCATATCATAATTCAACACCAAATATAATATTTGACTGATCACGTAAATATGTAATTAACATATGTACTTCAATTTAAAATATACGTGGGTAGCTCAAATCCCATTAAAAAAAAACTTACTTACACTTATATAAATATTCGGCATCTATATAATATCTATACAATATGAATTCACATCTTCCAATTGCAAATGATAGTCCTCCAAGCACTCTAAATAGATTTCTTTATGTAATGATTTTGTCATGTGCTAATGTGTTTAACTTAATTGTATTTTAGTTAACTTCCTGAGATTTGGAATGCGAAAGATCGAGGGGCCTCAATTATTCTTTTTCTCGCTTTCTTTCTTTCTTTTATCTTTTTTTGGGTGAGTGTTATTGAGAAGCTATCATACATCTTTCTTTCTTGATGACACTTTACTATTTTCTTTTTCTTTTGGTTGTTTAGAGTTAATTTTGTGTTTTTTATTCTATTTTTGTTGCCTTTTTTGTGAGTGTTTTTTGTTTGTCCTTTCATTTATGCTTTCATTATCCTTTATATAGATGTAGTTCTTATTCCTTTTATGAGTGTTTTAGCTTTCTTTTGTAAATATTTCTATATATTTTGGTTGCCTTAAAAATGGTAAAGATGTTTATATCTATTTTAAAAGAAGAAGTAATACATTCTTCAAGTTATAACAATTTTCATATTGATCTTTAATGTGAAAGATGTTTAAACATCTATATTTTTCAAGTAAGGAACAAAGCCACATATTATTAGTTAATTCAAAATATAGAAAATATTTATTTCTTATTAAATTTGAATCTGAATTTATCTTTTTCGGTTTGCAAGTGTTATTAGCCTTTTTAATGAATGAAACTTTTTTTAATGCTTTTTGTTTTTGTAAAATATTTTGTTGAAAAAAATAAAAATTAAAACTTACGCGAGATTTGCTAGAGCAGGCCAACCAATAAGTGAGAAATGCCATGTGGGTTCTCATGCAAACCCCTTTTTAGATGGAGAGCAAGTTGGGTACCTTTACGCTAGGCGGGCTGCCAAAGCGAACGTGCCAAATGAGAAGCAAGTCATATATATGTACATTTTTGTAATGACCTTTTTTTTCTATTTTTTTTTCATTCACAAGCTTAAAATTTGAAATTTTGTTATAAAAAAAAATATATATATCGAAGCACTTGAACCAAACATGCATTAATGACGTACCATTACTTTTAATTTGATTGATTAATGTGCTCTAATGTAATCTGCTCGGTAACCTTAAAAACTTTCAGCTATGCTTTACTCATCATTTGTTTCACTCATTTAAGGCTAATGTTACTTGCACAAAATCAGACCTTATACATCCATAAATATGTAATGATGATTTTGGCGTCGAAAATAAATTATAAGAGAAAATAAAAACAGAGGATAATGATATACACGAAGTATTTGTGCAGTGCGTAGAAAATCTTTAAGCAAGCAATTCTTCATTTAATTAAGAGCAAAAGAAAAATAATTTAGCAATGTATACAGTACAACAACTACACAAGGTTGTAGGAATAGCGAAAATGAATGAAGATCAACAACGATTAGGTCTAAAAGGGGTTTAATCTTGCACAATGTGATGAATTATAACTTAAATTATAATTGAAAAAAAATGCCTATATTTAATTTCAGATTATACTTCGGACAAAATTGTCTTTGAAATAGGATAGCCGTGGGAAACTGGAACAAATAAATGAAAGATAAAAGTGTAAAGAAAGGAAAAGACTAAAACATATCATTTGAAATTGAAAAAATTTTGTCCAATCATAAATATTTATACAAAGCACACAATTGTTTTTTGTTATCGAGCATTATTCTTTTTTTTATAATTTTCGTTAAACACGTTTGTACGAACCGGCCGCATCATGTAATGTTGTTTGTCATTTGTTTTTAATCAAAATTTGTCCTACCACATGCTAATAATCTTAGATCAGTTTGGATAGAGGTAAAAATAAAGAAAAATTTGTATGATAAATTTATAAATAAAATTATACAAAAAGCTGATTCTTAATTTTTTATTTGAATTTTTAGAATAAATAGCACAAACCGTCTTGAGACTTTTTAAAATGATATTTATTCTCATTCTTATTTGAAAATTATACTCTATCCCATTACTAGAATATTCTAATGAAATATTCTCACTTAGTCAATCATAGTTAATTCAAAATATTAAAAAAAAAATTAACTAACCTTGACTCATATAGCCTCATTCTTTGATTACAGTTTATCCTTACTAATCTTTGTTATATTTTTATTAAAAACTCACAAAAAATAAGGTAAAGCTCTTTTATCTTACAATTTTCTCTATATTCTTATTATTTTAGCAATTTTTTTATATTTTTGAAAATTTTCACATGCCTTTTGTTTTCTGAATTTTTTTTATCTTTCAAATACATGAAATTTATTTAAAATATAGGAGATTCGATAAATGATTGTTAAACACCTGTTTAATGGATTTTTAGTCGAATAAACAAATAAATTGACTATCCTTATATTTGCTACACAAATCTCAATTCAAGAAACAGAAGCGATTTCTCTTATAGATTCTCAAAAATTTAAAAGTGCCAAGTTATTTCAATAAATAAAACCAAAATAAAGTAGAAATGAAACACATTGAGTAATAATGAAAATAAAATATTCATGAAACAAGAAATTTCCAATAGTAACTTATGAGCATAAAAATCAAATGAGTAAGAATATGAAGTAAAAAAAGACTATTACTTAAGTTCTTTAGTGCTCTTTATTGATAAAATGAATATTTTGACAGAATTTGAAAATATTTCAAATATGCTTAAAAGTCCCCCTTATCTATAGCCTAAATCTCTCATTTATTGACAAACTTTCCTAAAGTCTAGGCCCAATTTACACCATGTTCTTCAACTTTATCCTTGAAGCCCGTGTCCTGGAGACTCATTCTTAAGACCCACATTCACCTTTGCCTCAACTAACTCACGTTCTTCAAATTCTTGTTTAAACAATGTGTGCGGGTCCCTCTATTGCTTTACATTTTGCTTCCTTTTAGAACCTCCTATGTCTTTAAAATTCGAGTGTTTCAAAGTGCGAAGTTATGTTATTTTGCAATTTGATCTAACAAACTTAGTGTTCATCTTAGCCTATATCTCAACTTTGATCTTCGATCCCCATCCTTCCACCTTCGACAGTTCATGCCTTGCTTTCTTTCGACTTGAAACATTCCTTGTTTTTCGATCTTGAGTCTTCTTTTGTTCTTGTACTTCGATTCTTTTCCAATCACTAATTGAAACATAACTTTTGCATTCTTTTCCAACAACACCTTAAAATATGCTTTTGAAATGTTATAATTTTTTTAAGGAAAATTATAGATAACCAAAAAAATTTGCTAGAAAAAAAGATATTCAACTAACACGACAGTTTATGAGTGATTACAAGTCATACTACTATGTTTCTGTTTTCATAAATCCATCCCCGATTTTTTAGTTTTTCTCCTACCATATGTTTTCGGTAGTTAAAATTAAGCATTGAATTTGGGCAATATAACGCTGCTCTTTTTTTAAATAAAAATGGTACGTTTCATGATTTTAACATATAAAAGAGACTAAAATAATTTTTATAAAGTATAATACAAACGATCTTTAGAAAGGTATTATTCATGATTTGATTGAGATATCAAAGAATTATAATAATTATATGTTAAATTTTAAAGGTTTAATTTGGTTTTAAAAAAATTGATTTATTTATAGATGAAATAGATAAACTATCTGCATAAAGAAAGAGAGAAGGAATGAGGGAATTATTTTTTTTTTTTGATGCAAGCGAGTAAATTATCAGTCCAACTAGTTGAAATTTTATGTTAAATTTAATCAATATAATTCCAACTTTTAGTTCATCTTAAATAATAAATAATGAGAATATAGAAAAAATTATATGATGGAAGAGCTTCACTTTATTTTTTATGAGTAGTTAACAAGACATATAACAAAAGTTAGTGAAGATAAGTGGTGACTGGTGATCAAAGAATGAGATTGCATGTGCTAAGATTTGTTAAGTTTTTTTTTTTTTTTAATTTGAGTTAACCATGATTAAATAAGTGAGAATATTTCATTAGAACATTCTAGTAATTGGGTGGAGTGCAATTTTTAACAAAAAAATAGAGTTAAGTGCTATTTTAAAAAATCTTAATGAAGATTTGTGTTACTTACCCTAATTTTTATATCCATAAAATATCGTACTCCCGTTTAATATGAAATATTAAAGCGGTATTATGATGGAAAAATTATAGCACCAACATAAATACAATAATTTATATTTAGATACATTCATAATAAAAGTAGGTTTCATTAACTTTTTTGATAATACACTTATTTATTTATGAGTTTCATTAATTTTATTATAAGTATGCTTAAATATAAGTTGTTAAATTTATCTTTATCCAATAATTTTTCATTACAGTAACTGTAAATTAATCAAAAAAAAATTACAGAAACCGTGAAAGTATACTCGATTTCTCAAAATTTTATTTGAATATCAATTTAATTCTATTACATTTTTCTTGACATTTATTTGACCCCTAGATCGGTAGTTTTACAAAGTAAAAGACCAATTTCATGCGTAAAATATTGGAAGTGCCAACTTGATATTCCAGACTACTTGTTTTTTTTTTGGGGGGGGGGGTAATTTATTGTTGGATTAACCTTTGCTAGAGCCCCTAAAGACGACGTCGTGGCGAAGCAAAGCAAGCCGGGTTCGCTCTCCTGGCGACTGTACAGTGGGTTCCCTTCTTTTCACGCCCCAGATCACAATCGTCCTTCGACGGCAGAGATCCGATCCGCACCGCGAGGCATCTCAAAGAGTGAGCGACTGAGCTGATTCGAAAGAAGATGATGACGATGGATCCGGCGAGCACGCCGCTGGGGCAAATGCTGTTGGAAGAGATAACTCCCGTCGTGATGGTCCTCTCCACTTCTTCCGTCGAAGAGGCCTGCCTCAAGAACGGCCTCTCCTTCCTCCACATGCTCACTCCATTCTGCTCCTTCAACAACATCGACGGTAATCTTATCATTTTCTCCCAATCCTATCTCTCTCTGTTCCTTTTTAGGTGCGGAGTTGTTACCCGCATTGCTCCGTTTCGCTTCTTGCAGTGCCTGTTAGGACCGCCAGTGACCAGCCGTATCGCCTTCACAAGTTCAAATTGCGATTGTTCTATGCCTCCGATGTCAGGAAGCCCGATTTGAAGGTAATTCTTCACTCGATCCTTTGCCAGTGCCGAACCTAAAAGCAAACGATGAGTTTAGTGTATTTTTTGTGCTAAGCGTGATGTTTAGGGTTTTGTTTGCTGCTGTTTTGAGAGATTTTTGAGCAATTTGCTATACTACGTGATTTAAGTATATGGAAAATATGTGTTTTCTCTATCCACACCTTTTACTAGGTAGCTAAAGAGCATTTGAAGCAAGTTATTACGGAGGCAGGGGAGAAAGTGTTTTCTGAGGTGAGCTCGGAAGTACCAGATATTGATCATGAACTTGAGAGTAAGTGACATTCACTGTATAGAATCTCTATTCAGCCATGGATTGTTTTATCTATAATCATAGATGAATACGAACATAGTATAGTTTTAGTTTGTTAATTTGTTAGTAATTTAGGTGGTAATATGTATTTTTGTAGTTCTATTTCTTATACACGCCTTTACACTGTATAGTTTAATTTGTACATTCACATACAAGTCATATAATTACTACTCTCTCTGAATTGCTCGGACTCCGACTGCTTGAGGTCCGACTTTTAGTTTGGTTAAACCTCAGGCTTGGTATATTTTAATTGAGCAAGCATGAGCATACTGATGCTCTGATAGGCTTCACGTTTATGGCCATTGGATGAACCGTAAAATTTCTGTTAGTATGACATGAAGGTTGCTGAAGTTTTTGTCATTGTCTAAGACTTGGTTTGATTAACAATTACTCTTTTAGGTTCTGAGTACAGAAATACACCATCCTGGTTTCAGTTTCTTAATAAAGAGCTTGTCCGTGTGGCCTCCTTTTCAGACCATGAAGCTTTTGACCATCCCGTGGCATGTAAGATTATGCAACTAGTTAGAACTCTTCTCTTTCTGTCTTTTCTTTTAACTTTTTTCTCTTACAAATATAGTAATATCTATACTTAGGATATACATTTTTTTTTTTTTCGAAACTTCCTTCTTCGGATTGTCACTTGGGATTTACTACCAGCAAATTTGTCTTTCCTCCTGAAAATTACTTGCAGGTCTTCTAGCTGTCTCTTCAAAGGATGAACAGCCTATTAACAAATTTGTTGACCTTTTTAATACCAACAAGCTTCCTTCCCTTCTTAATGATGGTGCAATGGATCCAAAGATTTTGAAGCATTATTTGTTAGTGCATGATAATCAAGATGGCCCTGCAGACAGGTATGAATTTTCTTTCATTATTGTGTTTGAGAAGCTATTTATGCATAGCTACATGTGACACAACGCCGGTTGCCATTAGCATTTACACTTGGAGTTGCAACTTCATTCATTATATATCAAGAAGGAATTTCTACATTATTGCTTTTTGGTTATGCCATGCTCTACACTGTATCTCATACTTGTTGGGATGGGACGTCTATGTTTTGGTGTTTGGGTAAGATGGCGTAGGCCTGGTATGCTTTTTGGAAAAGAGTAGACATTTTAGTTGGAGCTTTCATTCATTCATTGGTGTCTATGTAGAGGATATTGAAACTATAGTTGGAGTATTCTTTTGGTGGCTGTGTAGAGGAGTATTTCTCTTGCTATACTGCAAAGTTTTTCATCTTCTTGGGGAGCTTAATAGTGATGTAGACTTTGTATTTACATAATTTTGAACTTCGAAACCAGTCTCATTCTCTGAGAACTAAGAGTGAAAATGAAAATTGTTTTCAAGAAAAATAAAATCTAGAATAAAAACTTGACAATTATTTTCTGGAACCTAATGCACCCTCAGCTATTTCTATATATTATTTTTCTGTAGAGATATATTTATTACTTGTATGTTGTGTTAGACTTGTTTGAGTTCCTCACTCTACTTCTTCAGCAGAGCAAGTAAAATATTGACAGAAATGAGGAGTACATTTGGCACAAGTGACTGTTTCTTGCTTTGCATTAATTCTTCATCAGATGCTCCAATCAAACATCAAGAGAACCTTTGGGCTTCATATGTAAGTTTGTTTGGAGGACTTGTAACTTCTTGATTCCTTTATTTTATTTTATTTTATTTTATTTTAATAAAAGAATGATTAGTTACTTTGTCTTCCTAGCCTTATGCTTTTATTCTTTTCTTCTGTGTTTTAGAACCTTAGTTCAAGATAATATAAAATTTTGGTTTCAATCATGTGAAAATATCCAACTTAGGCTATTGTCTCCTGAAAATTTTGACAGATATCTGAGGCTTCACCTAGTCAAGATCTTGGTTGCTTTCTTAACATTGATGATATCAATGAGGTATACTGCTTTTGCCACCACCAACAATTATTTTATTCATTATACAGGGTTTATGGTTAAATAATAGATGTGTTTTGCTGCTGTGTTTTTGCTACTCTGTTTTTATGACCCGATTACAGATCAAGGATGTAATGCAAGATTTATCATCTAAGCACATCATTCCATACATGGAGCAAAAAATTCGTGTGCTCAATCAACAGGTCATTGAACTTTAGCCCCCTTTTTTGGCTTGGTGGTTTGAATCTGTTATTTCATTTATTTTAGCCCCAATATTCATTAATTTGACCCATATTCTGATATTCCTTGGCCTTGTTTCTGCAAATATTTCCTTTTGTTTAGGTTTCTGCAACAAGGAAAGGTTTTAAAAACCAAATAAAAAATTTATGGTGGAGAAAAGGGAAAGAAGATACTGCAGATTCTCCCGATGGTCCTATGTATGTTATACATGTGTGTGTATAAGAAAATACAAGTATCTTCATGATAGAATATGGATGTATGTATCATACAATGTCTTGAATTTTTCTAATATGGCTTTTGTTTCCATTGTCGAAGGTACAATTTTAACTCCATTGAGTCCCAGATTCGAGTTTTGGGTGATTATGCTTTCATGTTACGTGATTATGAGCTTGCCTTGTCAAATTATCGCCTAATTTCAACAGATTACAAGATTGATAAAGCCTGGAAAAGATATGCTGGTGTGCAGGTAATTTCATGTTCTCAATTCCAAGTGGAGAGTGCCTTCAGATGATGCACTGTTGTTACATGGGTTTAAGTTAGATTATGATTTTCTGTAAAGAAGTGGTGGAAGTATGTTAACTTGGATTCAGTTTTTTTAAAAAAGTAAGGAATAACTGCCATTGATAATACTATATTTCAGAAGAATGGTTTAACTCTATCATTTATGTCCATGCCAGCAGAATCTTTGTTGCCCTTTTATGTTCCCTTACTTATTGAGGGATCCATTCATTTTCTTAAAAAATGAAACTGTGCAAGCCTAGAAATATTGTAGATGATATTCTTTATATGGCTCTTTGCATGTCATCTTAGAGTCAAAGTGATGTGACTGTGACTACTAAGGCAAAAGATACATTACATTGCGTTTAGAATTTCAGATGCACATCCCCTTTTGCATTAGAGCTCTTCTGAACGTGCCTATTGATTAAGTATGAAGCATAGATATTGACATGGACACTCACATGGATATGGACAAGGAAACACACCAAAATCTTAAAATTGTCGGACATGGACATGGCAAAGTTCAAGATTTACAATATCTTCATATAACACTTCAAAGATGTCAAACTAACAATTTTTACTACTTTCTAAGCCCCTCCCAACAAACACGGAGCGCTCGTGATATGTGTCATGTGCCAATATTTATTATTTCTAAGCCCCTTCCAGGAAAATAGAGGACTTCATTTCTATTGACATTTCCCAAAAAAAAAAAAAAAAAGAAAGAAATTCTTAAATGAAGATGCATCACTATTGGTTTGCCTATGTTTATATTTCAGGAAATGATGGGACTCACGTACTTCATGCTGGATCAATCTAGAAAGGAAGCTGAGTATTGCATGGAAAATGCTTTTAACACATATTTAGTATGTATGGTTTATTTTGGATCATGAGAAAGATTGAAGTAATATGTTTCGTTACAAGGTGCTCTGCTATTGCTATATTCCCTTTACATTCTCTTTTTAATTAATAAACTTAATATGCCCAGAAACTTGGACCATTGGGTCAGCAAAATGCAACACGCTGTGGTCTGTGGTGGATAGAAATGTTGAAGGCACGAGATCAGTATAAAGAGGCAGCTACTGTTTATTTTCGTATTTGTGGTGAGGTAGTGCTTTTTCTTTTCCCCCTTAAATAAAATAAGGGTAATTTGGGAATGTTGTTTTCTTCTCTTGACAAATTCCTTGTTGTAGGATATCCTACATTCTGCTGTGATGCTTGAACAAGCATCGTACTGCTACATGTTGTCTAAACCCTCCATGTTACGCAAATATGGATTTCACCTGGTGCTGTCTGGTGAGCAGTATAAAAAGTGTGATCAGGTATTGGGTTGTCAACAACATGCAGAATACCCCGCTATTTAATAATGTGTTGCTTTTCTTTCTGATTTTCTGTCCTGACCTTGTCACATTCAGCTCAAACATGCAATTCGAACATACAGAAGTGCTCTTTCTGTTTTTAAAGGAACTACTTGGAGTTATATCAATGATCATGTTCACTTCCATATAGGACAGTAAGTTTGACTTTCTTCAGCACTGGCATACTGTGTTTTTTTTTTTTTTTCCATCAGAATACATTCTTTAAACTTTCTTAATTAAGATGATTGTTTTAGGTGGTATGCTTCCCTTGGGATGTATGAGGTGGCTGTCAAGCATATGATGGAAATCTTAGCCTGCAGTCATCAGTCCAAGGCAACACAGGAATTATTCCTGGGTGACTTCCTTCAAATTGTGGAGGTGATAGTGCCTCTATTTCCTTTTCAGATCTCGTTTAGAACCTGATTGTTAATATAACATGCTTCTGATCTGCCAATAATTTGTTTTGTTGTGATTCCTGAATAGTTTGCTTTGCATGACACTTTAATTTTAGTGTGTAATATGTCTGTCTGTCAACACTGAGTTGGACAGAAGCTAATTAATTTGACAGCTGTCTTAATTTTTCTTGTATATCATAGAAAACGGGGCGGACATTTGAGGTAACAAAACTTCAATTGCCTTTAATCAACATTTCTTCGATCAAGGTCATCTTTGAAGATTACCGGACTTTTGGATCACCTTCAGCTGTAAGTTGAATCCAATTCAATGCCCCTCCCTCTCTCTCCCTCCCCCTCCTTGTCTTGTGGCATTTTAACTCTCAAAATGTCGTCTCCTCCCTATTTAATCAGCCCTTGTTACTGTTTAGTGAACTGATTATTTGCTAGAAGATAAATATTATGCTTTTATGATGAATGTGTATAGGACTGTTGTTGGCGTATTATCTATCAATATCATCTAATAAGATTTTTCATTTCCTCTCTCAATCATTGTCAGTCTGTTACTCTCTCTGAGAGGTCTGTCACTCAGAATATCTAATTGACCTATATTGCATGTAAACACCTTGAGTTGACATGGGTACCTGGGTATTACTTGTTAGAGGTATAAAAAAGCCATTCACATGCCTTTATTTAACAGCTCTAGCTTTTGGTTGATGACATGCTATCAAAACCTAAATGGCCAAGTGGTCTAGAGTTTGATTCTTGCTGCACCTATTTTTCTAATTGGAAAAAAAAAAAATTAAGCACAGTAGGTGAGTTTGTACATTATCCTCGCTTTAAGTCCAATGGGCTATTGTGCCAAGGGGACCACATTAGAAGGGAGAATTGACTTATCCACTTAGGCCTAAGTTAACCCCAAAAGCCAACTCAAGGGAGGAGGATTACCCTAGTCAATATAAGGGGTAGTTAGCCCATATACCTGCCTAGATGATGTTGGATCTTAAGATACCTCCCTTGGACCTAGGATTGGACATTTGAACTTTGAAGTGTAAAATTTGCAAGACTAGATATCTGCTAGTGGCCCAAGTCATTATAGAGGGTACTATGCCATATAACCGAGCCAATGCAAGAACTTAGCATTATCCTTCAAGTGTAATGGAAAACTGCCCTTTGTCAAGCAACATGGTGTCCGTCCATTTTTATTTTTATTTTTATTTTTTGATGGGTACCATTACAAGAAAGGAATTCTTGGTAAAAATATTTTCAAATTAGGAACAATTAACCAACTAGTTAAAGATGGTCAAAGAGTTGTTAAAGAGTAACCACTTATTAACTCAATGAACCACTTGAGTTGGTAATTTTTTATACCATTTTTTTTTTTTTGGGTTTTTTGGGGGTGGGGGGGGGGGTTACCTTCTCCTTGATTGTCAGATTTTGAATTGTGTTCCTTGTCCCGAGTGAAACACTTTTTCCTTCCCCCTGTCAAGTGCAAGTCGTGTACTTGTGTTCCGTCTAGTCAGTTGCTTATTTGTTTGTATTTCTGTGTTGAAGAACCAGAAAGGGCAACTGAACTTGAAAGTTTAAGCTGCAGCATGGAGGACAAAAAATGGGTTTTGATTATCTAACATGTCCCTTTACATCCTAGCCCAGGACATAGTACAGACCAATCTCCATCTTGCTGATTTTTATTGTAAAGGACTGTAGCTGATCGAACTTTGGATCACTTTGATATGTTGTGAAAGAATCATCCTATTGAAAAGGCTCCTGGGTCCAGACAATCTTTGCTGCTTATTGTGGCCTATGCTTGATATTCTGTGAAGCTGGCTCAAATTTGCTTTGAACAAGTAAACCAAGCTAAGGAGTGGTCAACATATATAACTGGCCATTCTCAAATTAATAGTATCAATTTTAGTTAGACAATACAATTTTATACCATATCGACAGTGGAAGTGCCCTTTTGTGCATAAATTCATTCTGAGGAGATGATGTAGGTTTCTGTTTACGAGTCCTTGCAGAGCTGATTGCTAGCGAACAGTAGAAATTATGCTTCTCCTTATGTGGTTTATGTCCTTACGAGAAGAACTTATGGGATTTTCCCCCCCTCCATGCGATTTTCGCTATAGGCTTTGCATCATGAATTTTTATCTTAATTTTGTTTTGGTATTTTCAAATGTTCAGGAGAAGCATTTTTTGTTTCATGGATTTTGTTGCACATAAGTTAAAAATTAGTTCATGGCTGTAGGTTGATGGTTTGAAGTATCTAACTTTTCAGGCTAATACTAGAGAAGGCTTGTGGCATTCTTTGGAGGAAGAAATGATACCTTCATTCTCTGCTGCCAAGACTAACTGGTTGGAGTTGCAGTCAAAGCTTATCTCAAAAAAGAACAGTCAATCAAATGTTTGTGTTGCAGGAGGTATGTAGAATTTCATCAAAAGTTGATAAGTGAATCATTATATCTTTGTATTTCTGTTGAATGTCTTTCCCTTATTTTCTTCACTCCTGATTATTGGAGGACAAGTAATGTTATTTTCTATACATTTGACATGATAGCAATACTGTTTTGGCTCATTAAAAGAATGATGTATGTGAAACATAATAGAAAAGAAAAAGAATAAAGTTGTTGAAATCTGGTCCTCTAAATAGGTCATACCGTATGTTTGTGATCGTATGTTTGTGATTGATTCTAGCTGTGGGCTGCTGATAGTTCTAGTGAAAACTGTTAGTGATACATGTCTTACAACTAAGCCTTTGGAGCGGAAAATTGTTTTACTTCAGAATGCTAATAATTTGTAAATATATATGCTTGTATATGTTATTATTAGTTTTTGAATAATACATCATGCTTTCTGTTTTCTTATTAAGAAAGATGTCTAACCATTGTTTAATATTTTATATGGACTCTTGAGTTACCATCTAATTATGCATTTTGAATTAGCAATCATTGTCCGTTTTGCAGTTGAGTGTTTTATATTTGGATTTCTGTTTTTGCTTAAAAGTATTATTCTCTTTTCATCCTTGACAGACTTATGGGTAACTATCATTGAGTTCAAATCATAAGCCATGCATATCCTTAAGTGTAATTCGGTTTGATGTAGACATGTGGCCATTTTTAGCAACACTCTGATCTGTTTTAGACCATCTGGAGTGTACGTCTGGGGTGGAACAAGAGGGTTGTTCGTGATTTTTTCACTATTGCTAATTTAAGCAGTTGAAATAATAATGCCTAGAATTTTTGGCATGTACTCGTGTTAAAAGTAATGCATATATTTTATTGTCCTATCACTCAGCTCCAAAGTGTGGGAGAATAGGGACAGATTCAAGCAAAAATCACTCATGCTGTTCATTTAGGGAACTGTA
Organism: Pterocarpus santalinus; assembly: GCA_031439595.1. Taxonomy (NCBI): domain Eukaryota; kingdom Viridiplantae; phylum Streptophyta; class Magnoliopsida; order Fabales; family Fabaceae; genus Pterocarpus; species Pterocarpus santalinus. Next base: position 72,275,501 of record CM062532.1, read on the forward strand.
CGGGTCAATTTATGACGTGACAATTTTTCACTGGAAATTAATAACATTAGAAAATTAGATGACCTTTGGACTTCCTCGTGCAAGTTTTGCTGATATCTGTGTGAAGTAGGTGAAAGAAATTTTGACCTGTCCAGGATTAGACTTACTGTAATATTATATGTATATATTAATCTCAAATTGGTGTAAAGAATTAAAATACGAGGCATACTTTTTCCCCCCCTTGTCTGCTGTTGGTGCATTGTTTATCTACTGCACCCATTTGCAGAAGCTGTGAAGGTGAATATTGAATTCAAAAACCCTCTGCAAATCTCAATTCCTATATCTGCTGTTGCCCTCATCTGCAAGCATTCTGCTAGTACTGACGACATTAGATCAGGCAAGCTATGAGTTTCTGTCTATTTTGTCTCGCGCTATTTTTTATTGCTTTCATCATCTTTTTTTTTTTGAACAAAAATATTTATTAATTTATATTTAATATTGGCAGTCCCCCCACCCCCCTTCTTTTCTTATTTGTTACTGATAATAGTTTGTCATGGGTATTACAGATGAAAGCCAGTCAAGCATGGAGAAAGATAACGGGGTTGATCACTTCAAGGATATGAGCTCAGACAATTCCTCATTTTTTGTGTCTGAGGTTGATTTCTTACTAGGAGGTGGTGAAACAACCATGGTGCGTTTGTAGTATTGAGAATCACCCTAATCTTGCCCTTCTTTTGATCTATCATTGTCACAATTCAGAGCTGCATTTCAGTAGAAGAGACCTTGTTTTGAATAAAAATATGCAAATTGAGTTGCACTGTCCAAAAAAAAGTTCTACATTTCCCTTTTTTTTTTTTTTTGGGGGGGGGGGGGATAAAAGAAGAAATATTATTAACAAGAAGGGAAGGATACTACAATGAGCATAGAGGACAAGAGATCCTCAATACAAAAAGTAGGATAAACAAAAATAATACATCAAAAGAGCAATTCTCTACAATCTCTCTTCATATTAGAGAAAGACATCCCTCTAAAAAGATCATGAGCCTTGCACCAAGCAGAAGCAAGACGCCTAATTCTATCCCACAAGACCTGCTTTTCCAAATGCCTACCATTAAAGACGAGAGAGTTATGCTCCAACCAAACATGCCAAACAATGGCATAGACAGCACATTGCCACAAAGATTCGGCTTCCTTCCTTCTCCCAAAACCAACAAACCTAGTCAACAAGAACTGATCCAAAGTTCTAGGACACACCCAACACTCACCAAAGATACCAAACAATGAATTCCATAAAAAATTAGCCATAGAACAGTGCAAAAAGAGACGTGAAGCCACATCTTCTATTTTCTCATGATCTCGTAGTGATGATCTGTTGGGAAGTTAATTTATGACTGCCTAACAAGTTTACAAAACTTGTGTGCACTTGTAACTCAGCCCTTCTACCATTTTGGCCTGCCGTTAAAATGTTCCCCTAACCAGTAGGCCAGAGTTTCCTAGACATAAAGCTCACCCACATTCTGTGGTACAATGTTAACTGATGCATGGTTTCCAATAGCATTTGAAATAAAGAAAAGATGTTTTCAATAAATGACTTGATTTACTAAAACAAGATTTCAGTAAAGCTCTATTGCTTGATGCATATTTCATGTGTTTTACATTTCTTAGTGCAGCTGCCACATGTTTTTACTATGTCCTATTTACTGTAACTTAAGATATATTTTGTTCTTTGAATCTATTTTCCACATTAATTATAACAGAAATGATGTTCCATATGTAGTTCATGAAAAGTAAATACCCTGGTATGTTGATTTTTCCCTTTTCTGCTAATCGCTTGGTAAAACTTCTTGTACAATTTTCTTTGTCAAATATATTTTCGTATAAGTTCTGAACTATGCAAAATTGATATTGTCAAGAACTTATTTTCCAGGTTCAACTATCAGTTACTCCATGGGCAGAAGGTACTCTTGCTATTCTTGGTGTTAGGTGGAAACTGTCAGGTACTATAGTTGGCTCTCACAACTTTGAGTTGAGTCAGCCAAAGAACAATGTTGTGAAAGGAAGAAGGAAAGCAGAGTGCTTGCCTAATGACATGTTCAAATTTATGGTGATTAAGGTGCATGCTGTTGTCCTACCCTTTCTCATTATTGTCTTTTTTCCAAATGAATGTCGTCTCCTCCCATCCTGTCTCCTTGTAGTCTTTAAATTTTGACTGAAGCAGCATTTTCCTCTCCTAAAATCCCAGAGCATACCCAAGCTTCAGGGTTCCATTCACCATTTACCTCGAAAAGCATATGCTGGGGATTTACGGCAACTTGTATTGGACTTGAGGAACACATCAGAGTTTCCTGTTAAGGTATCATTTTTGGAGTAAAATTTATCTAAATAGAAATTACTTCTGGTATATACATTATTTCTTATATTTTGTTTGCGTGTCAACTCATTTGGTTATTGTGGCTTACTTTTGGAAGGGGCAATCATTACTAATTGGTGTGGTGTGATTATAGAGTGGTCGGGTTAGTTATATTGCACCAATTATACTTGCTTACAATTACAGCAGGTGCAAGATGTGACTTGAAGACAGAATTAGTCTGGCATTTTACTTCCCTGTATTGTGGTGGAACTGGCTTTCCTTTCCCTCTTTCTTCCATGCTATTTTTCTAGACGCTTATTAATTTGTGGTTTTGGCAGAATCTGAAGATGAAGATAAGTCATCCTAGATTCCTGATCATTGGGAATCAGGAACATATAAAGTCAGAGTTTCCTGCTTGCTTAACAAAGAAGACAGATTCAATGCAAAGTGATGCACAAACTAATCCCAGTATCATGTCTGACACAGTCTTTCTGTTTCCAGAGGTCAGTATAGAATCTTTTCCATGTAAGTTGTGTATTAGCACTTTTGAATTGGCATCTTTCGACTTCTTGGTCACATGAATTACTCTTTGTTTCAGGGCATTTCAATACAAGGTGAAAAACCATTCTCATGGCCTCTTTGGTTTAGGGCTGCTGTTCCAGGCGACATTTCTCTTTACATTAGCATATATTATGAGATGGGAGATATATCTGGTGTCATCAGATATCGCACTCTTCGCTTGCATTACAATGTGCAGGTTAGTATAAGTATAATGGAGTGTCATTTCTATAATTTTTTTTGATGCACTGTATGAGTACAAGAATTAGGTTCTGCCAAATTGCTCTATTTCGTATTCACCAGCATTAGATCTAGATTATTCTGAAGTGCCAAAATTTGGTGATCATAGGTATTACCATCATTGGATGTCTCATTTCAAATCAGTCCTTCTCGAACGAGAATACAAGAATTCCTTGTTCGATTGGATGTCATTAACAAGACAAGCTCGGAAAGTTTCCAAGTTTACCAGTTGTCATCCATTGGGAACAACTGGGAAATCTCGCTGCTTCAACCTCCTGATACTATTTTTCCTTCGCAATCATTGATGGCTGGTCAATCAATATCATGTTTCTTCACACTAAAGGTTTGTGCTATAGTTTATGATTTTATGATTTATCTTTGTAACATGCTTTCGCGAGGGCGGACAGGTTTCATTTGAAATGGTTATTGAACTGTGAAAAGATAGATATGTAATTAATTAATTAGTTAAATATAAATATTTTTTAATTGATGGTGTACATCAAACAGTAACTTATGGAATAAGTCCAAGTCAAGCACGCTCGAAACAAAATGTCGAGCAGTATGAACCGTTTTAGTGAATATCGATCAAATTGTTTATCACTGTATTTTATTTTTCTTATTATTGGAGAAAAATCCTTTAAGTGGCTGTATCCATAATTTGTAGTTTATTAGAGAGCCATATTTAGCACAATCTTTATATTGTTTGCACAATATATTATTCTTTATATGAGGTAGAACTCCCAAAAAATTATTTATCATAAATAAGTGGCTAAGAGAATAGTGGATCAATCTTCTATATGGAATATTCAAATAACATTTAATGTCTGGAGCAATTGTCATCAGGATAAATCTCATTGATAATGTGTATTAAATGATTGTTGGATATAAAACAATTTATGTGTCTCTGCATAACATTAAACTTTTAGGAGAGAGTTCCTGACATAATATCAGTGTCTTTATGACCAAGTGGTCTAGAGTATAATCCTTGTCCCCATTCTTCTAAACAAAATTAAATTTCAACACAAGATATTCGCACTTCAAATCCAATGCGCTCGAGTGGGGCATATTAGATATGAATTTATTCATGTGTCTTATAGAGTTTAAACTTTTGCGAGAGATGGTTCATGATAATGATTATTATTTATGGACTCCATATTAGTTAGAAAAAGTTTTTTATAATATTCTAATATTCTTTTTAAGCATTCCTTTTCTCTCAAAGTGTAGCTTGAGTATGGCATTTATGTCGAATAGTTATCCTTTTATCTTTTTCAGTGGTTTCCTGCAAGCAATGAACCTCTTAATTGTATTCTAACTATTTCCCATACAATTTATATGTAATTGATATGGAAAGAAATAGGATGATGGTATTATTGATCCTTCCAAATATGCAGAGAAAATCAAAAAACAATATTGGTCTATCAATTATCATTAATGGAATAAGAAAAGCTGTGAGCAAAAAGAGTGTTATAAGCAAGTCTTCAAAATTGAATCATGTATATGTGGAAGCCTGGTATTATTTACCCACTGCTTATGTCTGCTTTTGTTCAAGATATGCTGGCCATTTAAACTTTGTTAAAGTGTGTTTGATGCACGCACAGTATGATTACAGTTGACTGAATTAAGCTATTCTTTGGAATCAGAACTCCAGGAGATTATTAATATCCGAGGACAACGTATCTGCCATGCCTGTCAGAAGTGATGTAAAATTAATTCCCCAAAGCAGTGACGATTTAGTTTACAATATAAATAATGCACCTCTGGTCAATTTCCACCATTACGAAAGATTGCAGCAGGAATTGCCACAGGAGGTAGACTTTTTTTTTTTAATCCGGTCTATAACATCTAACCATGCTGTATCTTTTTCTTTTTGTTGGAATCGTCATCATTTTCCTGTGTCATCATATGACATTTAGGATCCACTATAGCAAAATCTTACACTTCTTTCAATGTATTCTCTCTCTCTAATTACTGATACGAGCTTCATCTATTTGTTGGTTCAGGTTGACTTAAATACTGTTGATTTTGTATTGATCTCTCGATCACTGAAGAGCAACAACAATCCTGGTCTTTCTGATCCTCCTCATGTTATGTCTCATCATGCGTGTCACTTCAGGCATGTTTCATTTAAAACATAATGCTTCTTATTTTGACTTTACGATAATTTTTTTTTTCTATTCATGTGTATATGATTTTCTTCCCTTTTTTCCTTTTTCCTGGGGTTTATGTTAATATCTTTCTGTCTCTCCTGATAGTACTGCTAGCACGGGCCCTATTTCATGGCTAGTGGATGGACCTCGAACCTTGCATCATGATTTCTCTGCATCCTTCTGTGAAATAAATGTGAAGATGCATCTTTACAATTCGTCTGCTGCCACTGCTTTTGTGCGCATTGACACCTTAGATTCTGCTGGTAATGTTGGACATATGAACAGTGTAAATGTGGTTCAATCAGTAACTTCTGATAACCAAGCAGGGTGGCATGATGTCACACCAGCAAATGAACTCAAAGTCACGTCAAATGTTCTTGAAACCCAACCCAGAAAGGCACTATCCTTGGAAAGTGTCTCCCCATACATTTGGTCTGGATCAAGCTCTACCAATCTCCACCTTGAGCCTATGTCGTCGGCAGAAATTCCTCTTCAGATCTGTGTGTTCTCTCCTGGTACATATGACTTGTCAAATTATGTTTTGAATTGGAAACTTCCATCTGAAGGTCAGGGAGATGGTGATGAAACGAGACAGCATTCAGGCAAGTGCCAAGGGTATAAATACTATCTTACTGTGCTCCAATCCACTTGAGAAGTTGGTAGATGTTTTGCTGTCCATTTATACCATTCACTAGAATTTTAGATCTGATTTGTAACAATGAGTTGTATATAAAAAATACATTTCCATGTATTATTAAACGTCAATAGGAACAAGGAACTATGTAAAAGTTCAGAGGGAAAAGTGGAAAAACGCAAGTTCTTTTTGTTCAAACAATAATGACGGTGAAAATATACAGTTCATCGAACAGGCTAGCGTATTGGGACTGGCCATTGAGAAAGAAGTTATGAGCAAGTTTTCTTTGTAAAGAGAATCTAATAGCATGTTTACCGTGTGCCCCACGATCAACCAAGATGGAATGGGAGGGTTGAGCACAGCTAATCGAATCAGACAATAGGTGTGGTCCACGCATCAGCAACGCAAGAATTGGTTACTCCAAACCTTTGGGCGTAATTCAAGGAGCAATTGTAACTTTCTAGTATTTTTACATATGGTCAAAGAAGTTCAGACTTCAGAGTTGTTAATCTTTTCACCTGTATCCTTTCCTTTGACCGTGTTGTCGGGACCACTGTCATTATCCGAACCACGACCGCCACTGCTCATTTGCGAGGGCGAGCAAAGGACCAAACACGACGGTCTTGTAGTGTGATGGTCTCCATTGGTGAAGTCCATTTTAATTTTTTTATGAAATGTTCTGTGTTTTCTTGTTCGAGGCTACTGGTGTCCCTGCATGAAGTCCATTTTTCATTCTTTTTCTGAACATTTTTATCGTTGCCACAGGCTTGGGCAGTTTACGATCCAAGGAGGATACCAGTTTTAAAAATCCTTTATAGAAATGTGTTTTTTTTTTCGATTAAACTTTTTATGCAAACGGATATTTTGGTATGCATAGACATCTGTTCTACAATCAATTTATATATTTTTTACCAGATAATTAGCAGTATTAATTTGTATCCTATTATTTATCATTTGTATTTTGTACAACTAAACCTTGTTCTATTGCCTTGTACTATCTACCCGCTAGGGTTATTCTATATGGTACCTTAACGTAGCCCTAAATGGACAAAGGAGTAATGAGTTGTACTTACTGAAGATGTATATTTATGATAATAAGAGCCAGATTGGTTTCCAACGTAATAGAGGAAAGTACAAATTTCAATGTATTTTTTTTTAAGATTTAATTTGTATGCACTGTTTTTGTAAAATTAGATATTCAATTATAAATTGTTATATTAGTAAAAGTATTTAATTTAATCATTTACTATTTTAAAAGTCTTATAAATATAAATATTTGAATGGATGACAATATAAAAATTTTTTACACTGTTAACGAATAATAATTAATTTTTCTTAAAAAATAAAAAAGAACCTATTGTTTCATTTTGCTCAACCCCTGCTAGCGTTGAGAATAATCTGAAGTAAATAATAACAAGGGTGTGTGGTTTACATCTCCAGCGAAAGCACGAACTCTTAAGGCAATATTTTCGAAACTCCTTTTTTTTTTTTTTTAAGATTTTGTCCAACGCCCATTATTGTACATAAAAACCTAAAACATACAGTAACTCTCTTCCATTACTTATTGCAAATATTGAATTTTACCAATTTAATTGTCAAATTAAAAATTATTGCGAAATAAATAAGTCTATAAAAATTAATGATTAATATAAATATAAAAGTTTAGATAATTTAAAATAAATATGTTTGTAAAATAAAAAAAATTAATAATTTTTAGATCAATTACTATCGAAAGATAGTTAATTTCTACTTATCAACAAAGTTTTTTTAGTATTGTTCATACATTAATTAAAGAGATATATTATGTATAGATAATTCTTGAACATCGTGCATACTGACACCCATTGAGGTGTGAGTTGCGATTTTAAAAAATATTATCTACATATAACATTTTTTTTAATTAAAACGTGCTTTAAAGTTTTCCAAATGGATTCGATTCTCTTCCCTTCTATTTTTCTTGCTTCCAAAATCCATTAAAACCAAAATGGGTGAAAATCGAGATAATCCCAATCCCACCCTCTTTCGTCTTACCTGTAGAACTACTCAAATCAAAAACTTCCCTTTGTAATTCTACTCAAGCGATGCAAAGCTCAAGCCGCGCGGCACACCTCTCTGCTACACAGACACAGACACAGACACAGCAGTAGCCTAATCCATTTCATTTCACTCGTCTCAGCACTGACACTCACTCCTCTCACTCGTTCTTTTCCCTTAAAATCAAAACCATATAACATCCTTCCATTCTAAAACCAAAACCTGTTCCTGCGAGCATTCCGAATTCCGTACGATGAATGACTTGCTCTCCAAATCCTTCGTCTCCTGCAGCGACCACCTGTCACCGTCGCCGGACCACCGCATCATCAACATTGCCTCCGCGGCACCGTCCGCCGGCGATGCCAACCTGGACATATTCTTCGGCGACGTCGAGGCGATCAAGGACGAGATGAGGGAGCTGGAGCGCATCAGCGAGAGCCTCAAGAGCCACCACGAAGAGAACAAGACACTTCACGACGCCACCGCTGTGAAGCACTCTTCGTTCCCGCATGGACGCTGACGTGGCACTCGCTCTCAAGAAGGCCAAGCTCCTCAAGCTCAAGCTGGAGGCCCTCGACCGCTCCAGCGACGCCGCACGCGGCCTCCCCTGGTGCGGGCCCGGGTCGTCCTCCGACCGGAACCGCACCTCCGTTGTGAACGGGCTGAAGAAGAAGCTGAAGGACTCCATGGATGCTTTCAATGGCATCAGGCAACAAATCTCAGCCGAGTATCGTGAGACAGTGCGGCGCCGGTACTTCACCGTCACAGGCGAGAATCCTGATGACAAGACCGTTGAGCTCTTGATCGCTACGGGTAATGTAAATTGTTTTTGTTGCCATGTTTCACGTTTCCGGGCTCTTTTGGTTTAGCCACAAACTAGGGTTGAATTTGGTTTTTGATATCAAAGATGCGTGGGTGCTTTCCTTCAATTGTGTGCTGTTGCTCGGATTTTGAAGGTGGATTTATAGCTTGTTTGGTTCTGATTTTGTAAATTTTGATAAAAATGATTTAGTTAAAATTAGTTTTGAGATAAAATAATTTATATTTGGTAATATTTTAAAAAATAATTTTAATAAAAAATAATTTTTTTTTTATTTTTTTTAAAATTAATTCTAAAAATAAGAATTAATTCTAAAAATATAAAATCAAATATTACAAAATTTCGCCGGCCAAAATCGATTCTGCCCCTCCCGACGTGTTTTCAAACACGCTATTAGTCCTCATGCCAATTGGGTGGGGAAAAAATAATATATTATTCAAAAAATTACTTGTTTGAAGGTAAAATATTCACATAACGGTGAGGTTGCTATTAAATGGTTTATTGGAAGTCACTTTTTAAATTTTGAAAATAATCTCTTATTTGTGAGTGTGAAGTTTACAATCCCCTTGTTAGGTGAGAGTCTCGTATATCGTGCCATTCTTATTTTCTGAACCCTTTTTAAAATACTGCTTTTTTTATTGTTGGGTGTGTGATTATCGTTCAAAAGAATGAAAGATGCGTATTTTAGTGTTTAGGATAGGTATTTACTTAGATTCATAGCGCAAATGACACAATATATAGTGTTTGATCTGTGTAGTTGAACTTAGTTGAAAAAGGCTTTATTATTGTTTTCATGTGAATTGAATAATTTGGTGCAAGTTTGGGGGTCGTGTGAATGTGAGTTTCTTTCACTTTTGATGCAGGTGGGAGTGAGACATTCCTGCAGAAAGCCATTCAAGAGCAAGGCAGGGGTAGGATTCTGGACACCATCATTGAAATTCGGGAGAGGCACGATGCCGTGAAGGAGCTGGAGAGGAGCCTCAAGGAGTTGCACCAAGTGTTCCTCGACATGGCCGTGTTGGTGCAATCTCAAGGTTAGCATTTGAATGACATTGAGAGCTATGTGACAAGAGCTAGCTCGTTCGTGAGGACCGGGGCTCAAGAATTGCAGACTGCGAAGAAGCACCAGAAGAACACCCGGAAGTGGACTTGTTATGCCATTATCCTTCTTCTGGTGACCGTCCTCTTCGTGGTGCTCGTCATTGTGAGACCATGGCAGCATAAGGGCAGTGGTGGTAAAAATTAATAATGGTAGCCACTCCTCCTTTTGTGTTGAGCATTTATGTTTTGGGATCTGCCAATGAAGGGTGACATATGCCTTAGCACGTGCTTTTAGAGGAATTCTATGAAGTGACCAAAGGTTGGATGATGATTCTATGCATGTAAATGTAGACATGTACTGTGCGAATAGGCAAAGGTCGATTGTTCTGTTGACTGTTGAGGAGGTTCTCGAAGTATGTTTCGACGAAATGTTTTGGAAAGAATTACAAAGTATTTATAAAATTAAACAAAAAGATGATAGAGTGATTTCATTTCATCTCATTTCTTTCGTTTTAAAAGTTTCTTAAATTAAAAATATTTACCTAATATAAAAAATTTATTCTCGTTCCTTTTCTTTCAGAAACTTTCATTCTAGACATACTCTTAAAGATTTTTGAGTAAAACTCTATTTATGGCCTTTTAAATTTTATGAAAAATTCATTTCAATTTTGTCTCATTTTTTTGGATTTATGTTTCTATTTCAATGATATTTTTCTGTTATTTCATCCATGTTATTAATTATTAATGGCAATTGCTGACTTGTATATCACGAGACATTTTTTCGCTGACATGGTTTGTTGATATAGGTGTCATGTTAGTAAATTGAAACACTCGTGAAAATTTGAAACAAAATTTAAGATTTACAGGTTAAATTGAAACCTTAAACAAAATTTGCAAATCAATTTAAAACTATAATTCTTGCTAGCAAAAACTTATGCATATTTCTCCAATACTATTTTGGTTGGAATATAGTTTTGATTACCAGGCACACTCTATAATAAAAATTATCCCAAAATAATAGCTTCCATCACAAATTTTCTACGTCACTGTATAAATCACTTTCAAACGCAAACCTCAAAAAAGAAAATCACCTTCTCCTTTCTAACTACACTTGATGAGCACCTTAAAATCAATTTTTAAAATGAAATATTCAATATTTTTATATCCCCCCACACTCAACCAACATGACCTTCATATAAAAATCTGTTCATAATCTCAATGATACACAAAAGCTAAACATGGCCAACTATATGTACAGTCATTTTAAATAATAATAAAAATAATAATACTTTAGTTTAATATTTATATTAGTATTTATTTTTCTTATATAACTGATTTGTGCTTGAGAGGAAAGAGGAAAAAAAAAGTAGCCTATATTTCTTAGTGAGCGGAGCGTAAATCAGGTCAAGTTTGGATTGGTTTATAGCTCAATGCAAGTCTTATTATCAATAGGAGAAGACTTTATTAGCATATGTCATTTAGAAAATTTGAGATATTGATTGTGATTTTGGTTTTGATTCTTTTGTAGGCATTTGTGGAACCTTAAAACTTTCTGGATTTATTATAAGTGAGTGTGTTAATCAACATTATATTTAACTATAATATCATTAAAATCGTGTGTTTAAACTTTTGCATACAACTTAAAAGTATAGTTTTTGTATTCTTCTTTAAAGCATATTTTTTTGTTTTAATTTACAGTACAACATAAGTGAGATTTATTAACATTCAAAAAATATTTAGTGGCAAATAGGGCTGTCAAATGGGCAGAGCTAACCCGTTTAAGTCCATGAAATAAACAGGTTAAATTAATTGATCCGTTTAGCTTGCGAGTCAAATTTTACTAGCTTAGCTTGTTTATGTTTTTTTTTTTTTCATGTTTTAATAAAAAATAATTTTGATTAAAAAATAGATAAAAATTCTTATTTTTATTTAAAAAAGTGAAGATATCATAAATTTAATTACTAAATTATATTTTTATGTTTTAAATTTATAGAAAATTACTAAAAAAAAGAGGTGAGAAAACGAATTGGCCTGTTTAACCTTCGGGTTAAACGTGTTGGACTGAAAATAGACTAGTTTAAACATGTTATATTTTAAGTCCAATTCACCTATTTTTGACAGATAAATAGGTTAGCTCGACAGATTTGATCTATTTTGACGATTCTAGTAACAAATATCCCAATTATTAGTATGTTTGTTTTTCATTTTAAAATTTTTAAAATGTTTGGATAAAAGATCCAAACACATTATAAATATGCTGGTTACCTACTTACACCATGTTTGGGAGACCATTAGGGAGGGTTGGAATCGATTATGGCTGACCAAAATCGATTCTAATCGTTAGGGAGAAGTGAAAATATTTTAATTTCTGTTAGAATTACTATTGGAGGAACTATCAAATATAAATTATTTTACCTCAAAATCAATTCTATAAAAATAGCACTAAACAAGCGCTTACAATATTCCATCTCCAATTACAAAGTAACAGCTATATGTTATAGGCTCAATTTGATTCCGATAAAAGCTGGCAGCATGTGCAAGTTTATATCTCCTCCTTCTAGTTTCGGATCTAGAAGATAGAAAGTTGTTGTTGTCATAATAAGCAATTAGTAGTTAAATTTCACAAATTATTACAAATGGACTTCATAGGTGTTTACCCAAAAAATGGACTTTCATAGGTTGTGATGGATAGTACACAGGAAAAGTAAGCTAAGCACGGACTATTTTAACTTTTTTCAATTTTCATCACGTCATAAATACTACGATATTTTAGATATAATTAAAAATATCAAAGACATACTTATTTTTAAAAAACGTATTTTGTAATTATTAATTAACGATGATTAAACTAGTGAGTTGTATCTAAATTTATGCAACATTATAACTAATACGCGTTCCATATAGCAGTATTCTATCATTGGTTATGACTTATGTTCATAGTCGGGGTGATGTAATTAGCGGTAACTCTATATATTCTCCTTTTCATCGTGACGTTGCATTTTCGTGTGAGCTCATATACGGTGTTTCTGCTACACGTAGATATTTTAGTATTAATGATGCCTTGCAATTCAATCAGCGTTTTATTGATGTCATGATAACCCAAAAAAATGTTGATGAACAAATGTGATCAATTGAATATAAAAAGTCCACGCGCATTGTGGTGCATTTCTGAAATAGAAAATTTAGATGTGTCTCCATTAGATTAGAATGGCAATTCCCTCGGTCCTACTCTGTATTCTTTCGAATTTTCAATACCATTTTCTTGTTGGTGGAAAAATATCTTCCCTTTTCTCCGACTGGACATATCCATCGCTGTGTGTATAAGCAGGGATGAAGAATGCAAGAGAAAAAGGGTAGTTGGAAATCAATGACAACGCGGGTTTTTCTTTTTAGAGTGTAAACGTGTATACAAGTTTTTTTTTTCTTTTTTTTTAAATAAAATAAAATAAAATGGCAGGATAAAGCTTACAGAATTAGAAATCAACTTTACCTGATTCCAGTTCTAATTGCGATTCATTTGTAGAATGTCTTGTGAAGCAAGGAAGATTGAAGTTTCCAACCTTCTAAGGCACCTGGTATTTTATGTTCTCAAGTAGGAAGGCCCTTGTGATTCCCCTCTTATCAAAGTAAAATGAAACCTAAAGTGGGATGAATTTATTTAGGCGTCTTATCAAACTAAATGAAACTTGGATTGCAAGTTTATCCTTTGTTTCTTTCCCTATCCATTCCAAACAAAGTTAGCTAAATGGCATGAGCTTATTTAGGCCGATTTAGATTACTTGAATGAGCTTATTAAACAACTTTTAAACCAAATAAGTTGTTGTGAACTCATTTTCATATGTTTTAAATTGAAAACACGTGAAAATAAACATTTACAAAAATTAAAATTAACTTAAAATTATAAATATTTGATTTTTATATTATAACTATCTCAATAGTTATCTATACAATAATAACAATACAGTATATCAAAATTAAATTCTAATTCATTTTCGATTGTCAAAAACTTATTTATAGATAAGAAATTTTTTTCAAGTATTTATTTATCTAAATGTTATCCAATTTATTTCAGATTGAGATAAGTACTCATTTAAAGTACTTATCCAATGGAATCTTAACAACAAAGACACATATAGGAAGCTTCTTCCTCGGCCGGTACACAGCATACCGCATAGGAAGACCAAAGTGCAACAGATTCAACCAATATAAGTAGTAAACGAAAAGTTTAGCAATAATCCTCTCGCGTACCATAACCTTTTTCCTCTTCCCTCTAAATATTTCCGCCTATCCCACCAACAACCTTCTCAGGCATTTCCTCTTTCTATTTCCCTTCCAATGTACCCATTCGTCCAGTCTCTGTTCTCCCAACCCCTTTGACCTCATAATCAACCAATAACTATCTCTTTCTTTCCCCTCTTATGTCATGTGTCTGCTACAAGTGTTTGAATTTGAACAGGTCTCACCCCTTCTCCACCCATTTATTCATTTATTTATTATTATTAAAAAACAAAACCTGTATATTTTTCCATCAAAAGCATTAGAGAAACAGCCTTTAAAAATCAAGAGTCCACAACCCATTGCCTTTGCTCAATTCACGCTCATTCAAATCCTCCTCCCACCGAAACAAAACCCTTCCCCTTTTCACGTAAAACTCGAAGAACAACCAGAGTTATTTGAAACATGAACGACTTGCTCTCTCCCCCACGGGGCAACAACAACAACCAGCACGTGATCCAGATGGCCGAAACGACGCCGTCGCCGGAGAACAACCTCGAGAAGTTCTTCGAGGAAGTGGAGTCACTGAAGGAGGAGCTGAAGGAGCTCGAGAACCTCCACAACAGCCTCCGGGACTCCAACGAGAAGAGCAAGGCCCTTCACAGCGCCAAGGCCGTGAAGGACCTTCGCTCTCGCATGGACGCTGACGTGGCCGTTGCGCTCAGGAAAGCGAAAGTCGTCAAGGCCCGGTTGGAGGCCCTCGACCGGTCCAACGAGGCCAGCCGGTCCGTGCCGGGTTGTGGGCCCGGTTCGTCTTCGGACCGGACACGGACTTCGGTGGTGAACGGGTTGAGGAAGAAGCTGAAGGAGTCGATGGAGAGCTTCAACGATTTGAGGGAGAAGATATCGTCGGAGTACAGAGAGACCGTACAACGTCGATATTATACTGTCACCGGCGAGAATCCTGATGACAAAACCATTGACCTCCTCATCTCTACTGGTAACAATATCAATCACCTTCTTCTTCTTCTTCTCCTTCTTTCCTTTTCGGTTCTTTTAACTGCCTTAAATTAGGATGATTTTACTGGGATTAATTCTAGGTCATAAGAATACCAAGATTTTTTGTTTGGGATAAAGTTGATTGAGCTAAAGTAGTTAAGTTTATTAGTACAAGTATAACGAATAGGATGGAAAGATAAACAAAATTGAAGATGATATGAGATAAAGTAAAATGAAATTTTAAAATAGATAAGCTGTGTGACCTTTAGTTTATCTTTAGTTTATCTACGTACTCTTCATATGTGTATGTTTTTAACTCCTCAACAAACTTGGTGGAAAAATGATTCTGTTAGTGTTTAGGAGGTTAAAATTCTTTTAATCTGCCTGTGTGAATTAAGTTCTTTTGATGATTTTGATTATGTCAAACTCAAATTAAGGGGCGAGCGTTACTGTTTCATATGTGAAGCATATTAGATATGGATTAGGAAGAAAATTCAATTTAGAGACACCTGCCTGGCTAAATAGTTTTATGTTAAGGTGCGTTTGTTTTAATTTTTTTAAAAAATATTATAAAACTTAAATTTTAGGTGTGCTTATTTATGATTTTTTTGGTAGAAAATTATTTTTTTATTAAAAAATTAATTTTCATATATTTAGATTATTTTTTAAAAATAATCAGAATATCAAAAAAATATATTTTTTAATTTTTTTTAGAAGCTGAAAAAATAAATTTTTGAAAAACTTCAATTTTTAATTTTTTTAATTATATATAAAATTTAAGTTTTATAATCATTTTTTCAAAAGATAAAATAAACACACCAGTTATATATAACTAAAAATTGATTCTTTTTTAAAAAACTACTTTTTTCAACTTTTAAAAAAAAAGTTGAAAATAGAATTTTTTTTAATTTCAAATATCTTTAAAAAATTATTCAAATATATACAAAGTAAATTTTTTAATAAAATAAGTTCTTTTTGATAAAAAAAATCACAAACAAATGCATTTTAAAAATAAAAGTTCGTATGGGTTAATTTATGGTGTTTCCTATAGTACTTTTAGATACTTTTATTTTGAATAATAAGATTTTATATTAAATTTAGAATTGAATATATATATATATATATGATTTAATTTATATGTACTATTAATGTAAAACTCTTTTATACTGACATATAATTATGTGCTATTATATAGGTAAATGTGGTTAACTCTCACACTCACTACCTTAAAAGAAAACCACCTTTACATATATAATAGCACATGATTAAATATCAATTTACACTAATAATATATATATCAATTAATCTCTTATATATATATATATATATATATATATATATATATATATATATATATATATGAAAAAAATTGTATTTGACTTTGCATTTGCACTGATGTATCGATATACAATAGAATTTTCCTTTTAATTTATATAAATAGTTCAAAATTGCTTCGGGCGAAAACAACAGAACACGTGAAGATAAATCGCGTAACATGACAAAATTAAACTAAACCAAATGTTTTGTATTATCTGTTTAAAGAACAGAATGTAGACAGAATTTTTTCTGCGCTCATTATGCTCCTCGTGCTTTTTCACCCTTTTCATTGTTCTTATAACTATGAGAAGTTGCTGTGTAAAATTGATGGCACATACTATGGTGGAGCAGGTGAGAGTGAAACTTTCTTACAGAAAGCCATCCAACAGCAAGGTAGAGCCACCGTCATGGACACCATCCAGGAGATCCAGGAGCGGCATGGAGCCGTCAAAGAGATAGAGAGAAATCTTAACGAGCTGCACCAAGTGTTCTTGGACATGTCAGTCTTGGTCCAAACCCAGGGTGAGCAATTGGATGACATAGAGAGCCACATGGCACGAGCCAATTCGTTCGTGAGGGGTGGGGTCCAGCAGTTGCATGTTGCTAGGAAGCACCAGAAGAACTCCCGTAAATGGACGTGTATTGCCATCATTCTGCTTCTCATAATCGTCTTGGCTATAGTTCTCCCCATAGTTTTGAAAAATTGATGAGTGTGTCAAATGGGTTGGCGTGGCTATACCGGCGGCTACCAAGGTCGAAATCGAATACGGATCAAACATCAAAACTTGGCAGTCAAGTCAACTCAAGCCGCCTTTGATTCTTTTTGTTGATTATTATATTCTTTTCGGTCGCGCGTTTAATTTGATTTTTCTTTGCCATTGTTTAATTAGTATCGGTTTGAAAATTTTTCCACCCAAAAAAAAAAAAATCTGTTCGAAGATTTTAGATGCTTGGTTTCTAGAATCAGCTGACGGGGCCTAGGTCACGTGCTACTAGCATGGAGGCCGGAGCTAACGCACTTAATATCTCTTTTTGATCCTTTTGGAAGAAGGGGGAAGAGAAGAGAATGGAGACAAGTGTAGTTTACGGCGGGGTGGTGGTGTTCATGGGAACATGAACGTGTGTGTAGGTCAATATGGTAGGCGTGACCGAGGTTTCCACGTACTTTTCTTTATTGGTTACATGTTATGGATGTACATATATATATTTAGGTTTCCAAGACTATCAATATCGTTTTTTTATGTTGCTTTTCAACAGGTTTATAATATGGGTGATGAACCTACCTGTTTATATTGCAGAAGTTTAATTATTTAATTATTCCGTGGCTTTCTAGGTTAAATTGATTGGTTTGACATTTTTTATTTGGAAATAAATTTACTGAATAAAAGCATCATCAAGCAACAAAGGAATAACGTCTTCAGGGGATCCTCTTTATATACCAGTTGTTATAGCTTTTTGAGCTAGACTATCAGAAACTCTCTTACATATTCTAGGTGCAAAATCACAATCAAAGCAAGAAAACAAAGAGGCATTCATAAAATTATTTTGTATGCATACCTAGACAATATTATTGATTTTGAATGAATAAATAGTTTCTACCATATATATCATCTGACAACTACTTTGAATTTATGTATGTATGGAAAAAGTCATGCTATTTATATATTAAAGTTTGACATCAAATACTGTACCTCTCTCACATAAGCATATAATTTATATCTCATATTGGCATATACATACTTTGATACTTATCTACATGATATTAATACACCACTTCTATGCGATGTCTACAAAGTGCGGATTAAAAAGTATTTTCCATATTAAAATTAGTTTATTTTATATTTAAAATTATTTATAATTAAAACTTTGTTAAAAGTTTTTGTTGGAAAAAAATGTTTTTTCCATAATAATTAATAGTCTAAAACATGCACTAGGTGAATTCTGTTGAGATGTGACTTTTTTGGCAAGACGAGATATCCTATAAGTGAACTTGCCATAATGATAAGTTTAACTGAGAGTGTGAATCGGTTATGTCTTTGATTTAAATATCTTTCAGTTTAACCACAGTTTGACTATAAATTTAATCATTTGAATCAATTAAACAACAAGTTTGAGTCCTTGTTGATTCAATCTGTGGATTCAACAGCATATATATGAAGCCATTCAGTAGAAGGCACTTGGGAAAAATAATTGGTTGTTCATGATGGTCTGACGTTACAAAATTTTAAGTTACCACATACTCTTAAACTAAATTACACGTGTAAAGTTATGTGACTCACAATAAAGTATATACCAATTACCAAAGATCCATTTGTATATATATCGACCATTGCATGCTTAAGAGAAAATGTGACGTGTTAGGCTTAGGCACTGCGGCACTACCTAGCTCCCGAATTCAATTGCTTACTCTTGCTTGGTTACTATGAAAAGGGTCGTAAATCTAACCCGTGAGTGAAAAATCGAAGCACTTATTCATCACCAACTTTCTGGGCCTTGGTATTTTTCCATTTTTTGTTTTGTCTTACCTTTATTTTCGGTTATTTTATTATTGTCTTAGTTTTCCAATTTAGTTGCGGGAGCCAGCTACGGAACAAAAAGGACGAAGGCCACAAAAGGAGGCCGGCCGAAGCGTTCCGCTCTGTTTGTGAATTACAGTCATTTATATGGCACCGAAACAAGGACCAAGCTGACCCCAAAAAAAAAAAATTAAAAAAAAAAATACCGGTCAAGAACAGCATACGATAAAGTAACTTGTCTTGTGTGTACGTGAGTAAGCGAGTGAGCTGAGGAAGGCATGGCAGGTATTCGAATGATAGGTAAGTAACTATGCTATTCGTCTCCTATTTATATGTACACACTTTAATTCAGATTATAGGTGTAGGTAGATTCACTCTCTTCGAACTGAAACTGATCAAACACACACACCCACACTCTGTCTCTGTGTTTTGTGCAGATATAGCGGTCAACTTCACAGGTTAGGCATTTCATCGAACACTTGTTGCGCAATTAATCTAACTCCGTTCTTCTTTATATCTTTCTCTAATTCAAAATCTCGCACACGCGCACGCGCACGCAGATGGCATGTTTAAGGGAATCTACAACGGCAAGCAATGTCACGTCGCAGATGTAGCTACGGTTCTCAGCAGGGCTTGGGGTGCTGGCGTCGACCGCATCATTGTATACACCATTTCCTATCTTTGAAATATGTAAATTACTTGGCTATTTCTCAAGCAAGCTTTGAAGCCTATGATGTCAACTTCAATTATCAGTCTTCACTATGGTTTAATCATTAATTGATAAAGGAAAATTAAGGCCCAAAAGTGAGTTTGTGAAATTGAAAGTTGAAACCCAATAGAACATCAAGCATCAGCACGATTCTTCATGCTTGCATTGGGCGAGGTTGAGATGATCCAGAGATTTAAAATAAAGAACGTGAATTCTGATGCTACAAAAAGTGCCCAAAATGAGGGCGTATGTTTCAATTTCTTTGTGGATAAAACTTTTAGACATCGATTTAAATTCGATCCCATAAGCTGAGTTGTGTTCTACCGTGTGGATGGCTCATGGTTTGGAAGGTGCAGGTAACTGGTGGATCCCTGGAGGAATCGAGGGAAGCACTTGCAATTGCTGAAACAGATGGTTTGTCTCGTTACCATCACTTTCTCTTTATGACTTTCAAATGCAGAATGCGTGTTTGGTAATTTGATGATTTTTTTGTTTCACCATAGGACGACTTTTCTGCACAGTTGGTGTGCATCCGACACGTTGCAAGGTTGCTTTTTTCCTTTGGAAGCTCTTCTTCAGAGCAGTGGTTTGGGTGGAGCTGTTTGTAACCATGACTTAGTATATTGGTTCAGGAGTTCGAGGAGAGTGGAGATCCAGAAAAGCATTTTCAGGCTCTTTTATCATTGGCTAAAGAGGGAATTCAGAAAGGAAAGGTATGCTTGTAGTCTAGCTTTAGGACAACTACTAAATATATCTCTGAAGTTTAGCTAAATATTTCAAACCTACATATTTCTGTATCTTAATTGATTTATTTTGTTGGTATTTGTGTTAAAATAGTTGTACTCCTCCTTCTTTCTAGTGAATATTACTCCCCAAACATTGTCACCTTGTATGTTGTTATTTCATATAGTTGCAGAACTTTTGTTCTAGTTCAGAAACAACTGCTCAAGTAACCAGTTGGAAATAATAGTTATATTCTGCTTTCCCTTCTTCATATCCTAGGTCGTGGCAGTTGGAGAATGTGGGTTGGACTATGACAGACTTCATTTTTGCCCTGCAGAGATTCAAAAGAAGTATGCGGTTGCAACATAACTATTGTTAGATATGTATCAATTAGATCTATTTTTCCTTCTTGTTATTTTTTCCCAATATGTTTATTTCTGTGATGATTTTTTTATTTTTGGGTGAAAGCAAGGTATTTCGAGAAGCAATTTGAATTAGCATATATCACAAAACTACCTATGTTTTTGCACATGCGAGCAGCTGCAGCAGACTTCTGTGAGATAGTTGAGAAAAATAAGGATAGGTGTGTTTGGTGGACCTCACTATTTTGAAATTGCTAATATTGATTTCGTGCTGCTTTAATATGTGTCTTGTTTAGTTTACAGTTCAATCTGCTTTAAGAAATTAATTTTAAGGATTAGAAAGTATTGTTGCCACCTTTGGCTATGTTGTTTCTGCTTTCAACTTCAGGAATTGAGGGGAAAACAGATAAGGGATCCAAGATCCATTGGAGAAAAGTACATAGGGTTGGGTTATATGGAGATACTTATGGTTCTTTTCGAACTCGTGGCCTATCATGTGAAGGATTATAAAAATTACTATGGCCTCGACTGCACATATAATACGAGTTACTTGCAAATAAGACACAAATAACCGTGATCTCATTTCCTTCTCATTTCCCCTTATACCTAATATACAAGCTCATAACTTAAGTATTAACATAAAAGTGCATTTGGTTTGTCGCTTGTATTTGATGGCATAGTCACTGCAAGATGTGAAAAGGACTTATTATTTCTACTTATATGACAGGTTCACTGCTGGAGTCGCCCATTCTTTTACTGGTAGCATGGATGATTGCAATAAGCTTCTCTCATTTGATAATATGTACATAGGTAATCCATCTTGTTGAGCTTTATTATATTTGTTAATCTATTTGGAGTCACCTAGACCAAGTTAAGTCTAATTTGAGATTGCTTTTCTTTAAATGTAGCCACAAGTAATTTTTTGGGTGCTGATTGCAAGTTCCTTTGGATAAAATGATAAATATACTTTGCGAAAGCTGTGTTTTTTCATAACTGGTTTTGGTGTTTTCTTATCAAATGAAGACAAAAAAGATAAACATACGAATGGTGTATTTCCCTTGAAGTTCTTGGTGTGGTTCAATATATATTTCCTTGTTAGTTAACTTGCACAAATTTTTACTTCCAAGTGTTAGATTGCCATAATTGAATACTAAAATTCCAGTTGAATCCCATAACTGTCTCTCATCTTTATACCGTAACAGGCATAAATGGGTGCTCTCTCAAGACAACCGAGAACCTTGACGTTGTGAAGCGTATTCCTGTTGAGAGAATGATGATTGAGACAGACTCACCATACTGTGAAATCAAGAATACTCACGCTGGAATTGATTTTGTTAAATCTACATGGCCTTCGAAGAAGAAAGAGAAATATGATCAAGGGTGCATTGTCAAAGGCCGCAATGAACCCTGTTTAGTTAGGTGAGTGGGGCGCCAGTGCTCATTCTGTGTTGTTGTCAACTTTTATGTCTATTAACTGCAGCTTTATCATTGTGGTACTATTGCAGCACGAAATATCTTCTGGTTGATATAACTGTATTTTTAAATTCAAGACGTGATCTGTTCATTTTTCCCTTCATTATTTTAATAGGACTCTCCGAGACTTATGTCTGAATGAATTTAACTTTATTAGCTATAGATGTATACCTCCTATTCAGATAATATGAATACAATTTTCCAGGCAAGTTCTTGAGGTGGTTGCGGGCTGCAAAGGCATCAATGATGTAGGTAACCTCAGCAAAACATTGTACCACAACACTTGCCGGTAATATTACTTGCCTCTGGACTTGTCCATTACTGTTGGAAAGTGGTCACTTGTGGAATTATCGATCTTATTCTTCGTTGGACAAACGGAAAGAAAGATAAAATATCTTATTATAAAAATAATAAATAAGGGCGCATACCAATACTAATAGGCGTGTCAATAAGGGTTAATCCAGCCCACTATGAGCTGAGCCAAACTCGGACCAGGCCCTGACTCAAACAAACGGCATGGCCTGATGGAAAAAAGAACGAAAAAAAAAAAAAAGAAACTCCTTGCCTTGTTATATTAGTGATGCAATATCCAACGCATTTGTTTTCGTGAAATATTGACGTATTAGTTTAATTAAAATTTTGCTTGGCAGGGTTTTCTTCCCCCAAGACTTGGATTCTGCAGCTGATGCTCTTTTAGCTGGCGTTAACTCTTCGTGAAGACTCATCGACGCCTTCGCTCTATTATTTGCTTTTATTCGGAGCTGTTTCCCTGTCTAATTCCTAATTTTGTTTTGAGCAAGCTAGCTTAGTGTAATAGTGTCCTCGAAGTAACTGGGATTCAGCCCGGGCCCTTTTAACCATTGCATTCTGTACTCACGAATATACTGTGGAACTAGTATGATACTAAACACTAAACAGCAAGAAGCCAAAATATTTTATTTTAATACGCATCGAGTGTTATAAAACCTGTTGTTTACGAGCCCGTTTCTATTGGAGTTTGTAACTCCTAGAAGACCTTATAGGAGAAAAAAAATAATTTTATATAATAAATGATAGTATTTAATTTAATCTCTTTCAAAAAGTTTTTTGGGAAGAAGTATTTTTGATATTATTTTTCATTTTAGAAAAAGATTTTTTGAAAAAGAATTTTACTATTATTCTCACATCAATATTCAAAAGTAATTTTATTTTATCCTATCCAAACAAAATTCATTCTCCTAAAAGATTTATTGACATATTCAAACCAAGCAAAAATCATTCTTTTAAAAATAATTTTTTTAAAAGACTTTCTTTTAAAAGACTTTCTTTCAAAAAATCTTCTCCTAAAAGTTAAATCAAATAGACTCAATGGTGGACATTGATCTAAAAGTGCTGTGTCTTTAAGTTCCGCCTCCTATTTTCTGGGCTTTTATGTGGAGAAATGCTACTAAAAAAATTTTTGTCAGAATTTTTAATAGAAATGGAAGTTGTTAGATAAAATAAAATGGTAAAATTTACTCATTCATCCAAGAATTAATTGTATGTCACATTATTCTAGCAACACAAATTTTTCAAATATTTCCCCAGCAATTTTCTCTTTTATGTGACTCTGTCACTTTGAAAAACATATCTGTCAGCTACAACATTGGCCCTAAAATTGCTGTCTGTTAATTGAGCTCTTTTTTTTTTAATTTTTTTTTGGGTCGAATGTAAGTTATTTAGTTCAATTGGTTAGATTCATTATCAAATTGGGTGATGAGATAATTATAAGCAAAATTTTACTGATTTTAAAACGTCTCGAATTGTTTTTCGCCAAAAGGAGGTTCTCTAGTTAATTGACTTCTGAACATGCTCTGCCTCAGCTACTCTGGCATAGGATGGAAGTTATGTTGTGCAACGGCGCAATAGATAGCTGCATAAAGATGTGGATTTGCATGTTCCCTTCGCTTCCACCTCAATAATATTTGTACCCCTCAGCAGAAGGATCGCACTTAAGTAAATCCTGAATTGAATAAATTATTAGTCCATCAACCTCTGAAAGTTTGTCTTTGATAAATACAAAACTATATAAGCAGCATCCAACTCTAGATATGCCCAATATTTGTTCAAGAACAGATACATCTCACAACTGCCTGCAGGTCCAGTTAGTGCATACCAATATGACTCGCAATTGGCAGGAAATACAACAAGAGGAGCCTCCGAGGAAAGGCTAAATGATGTGCATTTTGCGGGCAAAAATTTGATCAACCATATTACTCATGTACTGGCACTAGACAACAATTCCGAGCTATCAACAATACTTCCTGAATTTTCCTCAGTTACCGGAGGAGATGAAGGTGCCCTCTCTGCAGCCAAATTCAATCGTAAGGGCCGACCTTGAACCTCCTGAATACATTACATTTACAAAGAAAGTGGTTAATATAGTTAGATTAAGATATCATAAGATGAACTTGAAGTTGCAGAACTAATGTACGAAATTTGTTTCTTACCACACCGTTCATAGCATTCAAAGCAGCCTCTACATCCTCAGCAGTTTGAAAAGTAACAAATCCAAAACCCCGAGATCTTCCGGAGTCTCTCTCATAGATGACCTTGGCATTCAATAAGCCTGGCTGCTCAGCAAAAGCATCTCTAAGACCCTGTGAAGTCAGTCCCCAACCAAGGTTTCCAGCATAGATCTTATGAGGGCTGTCTACAAAACCTTTGTAGTTGTTCCGTATTTTTGGCCCCATTACTAACCTTTCGCCTCCTCTGGGCACTTCTGGGAAGTTTACCTTAACAGTCCTGCCGCCAACTTGCTGTTCACCATCATAGTCATGAACATTAGCAATGATCCAGTCAACAGTTATAATGAGAATCTAGATTGAAATGCTCAGCTTCCATCAAAGGCTTTGATGGCCAGGTCATGGCATTAGAGTATAGCCTACTATAAGATATCTCCTAGAACACTAGAACAACCAAAGAGCAATGCCATATTGCTAACAAAATCTTGTCCACTCAAAGGTTTACAAAGTGCTGGTAACCAACCATCTGTTGCCATATTATATTAATAGATAAAGATTAATAAAAAAAATAGTAGCAAAAAGATGGAAGAGTAATAAAGCACCCTTCTTTGCAGCCTGGATCCTTTCATTTTTAATGAATAATTCTATCAGTAAAAATATTAGTCATTATCATATCTCATCAGGATTTCATCATCTTCTGATAACTCAGCGATGGTATAACAGAACATACTCTTAGGAATGGCTAACACAGTCTAGATTAGTGGCAGTAGCACAAAACAAACAATTGAACTAAAGATAACCCCTTGTCATAAAAAACAAAGTATAAACTAATGAAATTATGTACCAGCTAATGAATGAGACTTACCGAGCCATCAAACATTCGAATTGCTTCTTTAGCATCCTCAACACTCCCCATTGTAACAAATGCAAATCCTCTGCTTCTATCTGTGACACGATCATACACAATCTGTAGAATCCAATCAAACAAAACACGCACAAACCAATATTAGATTGCTATCAAATCCACAAAAAAAGAGTCTTAAACAACGTGAAATTAAAGAAAAAGAACACACCTCAACAGACAACACAGTGCCAGCTTCTCCAAAGAGCTCAGACAATTGGGAAGAGGTCATTGAATATGGCAAGTTTCCCACATAGAGCCTCCCAGAGTCGTTTGATTCTGACACCTTTTGCTCTTCCTCTTGTTGTGGTTTTCCAATGGTTTCTTCTGGTTCTGGTTCTTGTCCTGGGTCGTCCTGTTGAGTCTCTGTGCTGTCGCTGTCTTGAGCCGCTTCGAATCCATCGAAGGCAGCGGAAAGAGGGTGAAGACGGTGAACTGAGGAAGCAAAAAGGTTCAAACTTTGGGACTTAAGGTTGAGGCTGAGGGGTTTATGGGATATGGGTCTTTGAGGGAAGTTGGTGGTGGTGAGTGAATTGGAAGTGTGGGTGAAGGTAAGGTTGTAGATTCTATTGCAGATAGAAGAAGAGGAAACAGAAGTTGTAGCAGCCATGGAGGGAGAGATAAGGCTGACGGTTTCAGAGCACAGAATTGAATTGGGTTTGGAAGTGAGTGATAATGTCTAAGACATGATCCATTGTTGAGTTGAGGCTTTACAGTTGACAGGTGAGAGTGTGAAGGATAAGGTTTGCTTGCTTCCGGTTGGGAATATGTCCAAATGTTTATACCCCATTGAGTAGTTATATGTGCATTTTTTGGGCCTACATATATTTATCATTGAATGAGATGTGGGGTCTAGATTAAGTGGACTCTACACCTAATCCATTAGGGAATTTATGTGCATCGGCATAAAGGCCGAAAAACTGCACATACAAAAAATATTTCCCTTTTTCATTTATTCTTTTTCCTAATTTTCCTTCTATGTTTTCACTTGAAAAAACTATAGTTGAAATAAAATCATTATTTCCGTTTGTATAATGATTTTGAAAAAATTACATTGATTATTAAAAAAATAATTTAATGGCAAAATATACAAAGTTATGGTATCAATTTGTATTTTTTTTATTTAAAGAAATATGTTACTCTGAGTTGCCTTTATTAGTGAAAATTTATTATAAAAAGATTCAAATTAAATAAGAAAAACTTCAAAACCATGTTTAAAAAAATCGTATTTCTGGTTATAGAATTGTGAGTTTAGGTACTTATGTGAAGGTCGGCTGCTCAGTTGAAATAAACAACGTAAGTAGCTATCTCAAACAGGTAGTCGCCATAAAATTTGTAGCTAGCTTCATTTCTATCTGCTAGATGTCTTAAAGAGTTCCCGTTGCCCATTGGCATCCTCTTATCATGCAAAACAAGGATCTATGACTACCCTTGTGCTTCCTTCTAATTAAATTTGATTTAAACGGAAATATATTCAGAATGTAAACCCAGAGACCTTAATCCTGTGCTTGTAGATGAAGCATTTTCGTGCAGTCTCTTTTGATGCAATTGGTGATTGGAGAAAATTTGATGCCTGTAATCGTACATTGAGTTATGGAAGTCCGTACATCAAGGCTTTCTTTTTCCTATAAATGTTATTTTTCAATAGGTTGCCGAGGAGCTGTTGATTTGACAATAATTTGTTCTGTTATCTCTCCATAATTTGAGGGTGAGATATTGATATCAGATTGGGTGGATCTTAGTCATTACGCCTACTTCTGACTTATGTGTTGCATCGGTTGGAATTGTTTCCAATGCAACAGATAATCAAATTTTGACATTGCTCAAGAGGGGAAATCCAGACCAATGCTTTATTTTTATAACACAGATCACATGCCAAAGTTCTAGGATGCATTGCAACAGAAAGTCAGAAATCTAGAATAAACACACCACGTTTTATACATGATCAAAACCACACATACAACTAGAATTTCATGCCTTTATTTTTAGCACAAAGATAGAAACATTATTGTCTTCGGAATAAGGATATCAAGTCATTAGCATGTACCATGCCAAGACAGTCCTTTGCAGATAGACAAAGACAGTACTATAGGTATAATGAGCCAAGGATGGATTGCCTTCAACCAGATGTTTGGGCCGAGCCTCCAGACCGAAACTTGTCACAGTCAACAAGAAATTGAAACACAGCTTCTTCATCTGGCCACAGCAAGGACGGGGCTTGGTACAACATTGCACCGAGCCCACTTGTCCTTACGAGTCAAACTTTAAGGTTACAGCAGTTCCCTACTGCTGCAACCCATTTGGGGGGCATCATGATACCATGCCCGCCATCTATCATGTCTGCTAGAGAGTGGACAGCAGAACCAAGACGATTGACGGCAGAGCTATCAAGACCTCCCCGTGAGTACATGCTAGTCACCTCTGACCCAGAAATATTTGGACTGCTGCCATTAGTCTCCTTTGAAGAATTCAGAGTTCCAGCCTCAGATTGCAACAATTCAGAACTGTGAGAGCCACAGGACTGCAATTTTTCACCACCACTTTTATTCACTTTGCATCCACCTTTATCATTTCCATCATCAGAATTCCTTGTGTTCAAGAAGCGACCGCCACCTCCTCTAGGTCGCCGCATTGCATGGAGATGACGTGATTCATGCATATAGGGCTACAAGACACAAAAATAGCTATAATAAGCAAAATGGAAAAAACACCATCTCACAAGAAATCAAAGTTTGTAATAAGTAAAGAATATGAATGATTTATCTTTTGAATCAACAAAGGACTGCACATGCCAATGTTTGATATCACCACTAACCTAGGTTATAAAACTACAGTCTCACTGAAGCTTCAATCTTTGAATACAAAATGCCTTAATGATAAAATTATCAAATAAATTTCAACTCATTATATAGGTGCTTTGTCTCATAATAAATCATTATACTATTTCTGCTGGACAAAAACACAAAAGAACAACAATGCACTGCAACAATATACAACAACAACCAAGCCTTGTCCCACTAGAGAGGGTTCGACTAGTGTTCTATCGTAAATCATATCTATAGTTAAACAATTAAAATTTAAATTCTTTTTAATAATTTCACCTACAATTTTTCTTAATTTCCCTCTATCTCTAACTATTGGGCTACCTTCCATCTGATCTATACTCTATTTATTGAGGTTTATACATACGCTCCTACACATACCCAAACCAGCAAGATTCTACGCTTTTTTCCCCAACAGGTACTACATCAACTTTATATTTGATGCATTCATTCCTAATTCTATCTTGTTTAGTGTATCCACTCATCCAATAAAAACATCTTCATTTATGCAACATTAAGCTTATTCTTTTGTTGGCTTTTTACTGCTGTGCTTTAAGTTGCATACAACATAATATTTCCCCTGCACTTTGACAATAATAATGTACCACTTTTGACTTAAATTTTTTCAGACCATCCTATCATGGTACATTGTTTCAAGGCCAGTGAGGAACATTATATTATCGATGAATTTGGGATATACATATGAGGAACCATACCTTGCGACATTTTGTCAATTTGTTATCAAGTACAGCTTTGGCACGGGACTGCCGACGTCTGATGATTCCATGGTACTGCTTAGCATTTACGTAAATTGGTCCATCATCAGATGTCATGTTAAGTGGCAGCATTATACGTCCCTAGATTATTACAGGTGATACATATATGTATGAGTAAGTAGTGAGAGACTTACAGCAGATCAACAAATCAAAACTAAAAGCAGAAGCATGGTTTATATAGACTAAGAAGCTCGCTGAAGTAAAGGCAAACCGAAATTTGAGGTCCATAAGGTGAGAAGAGCCCATAAATTTGATCCGTATAAGGATATTTTGCACAGATCTAAAAAGCGAAAGATACCAAGCATAAGTAAATCATGTCCAGAAATAAAATATGACAACATCAAAGTGGTTGTTTTTGTGAGAACTATTACCATCGGCTGGTTAAATCCTAGCTCAAATTGAGTGTGGGTGTCAGTAAGTGGCGACTGCAGAGATATGGTTGCTTGACGCTTTTGTGCATCACCTGACATTTTACAATCATCTGAAGAAGAAAAGTCTGGATGGTTAGGCATATGAAAGTTGACGGGTGTAGTGTCAAGTGAAGCAAAAATTGTCACTTCAAAATATTAAGGAAAAAGAAAAGAATAGATTTTGTCTGATTCGTAAAGCAACCAACAATTCCACTGGAATCTGGAAGATAATTTTAGATTCAGACTTTAAGGCAATAATCATAGAGAAAAATTTGATTTCAAGTGTGTTTGAAGGTAGTAGATGGGCGAAAAAGGATAACCACATTTTATCTGTCATATAGTTTGATAACCAACACCATTTTATGAATACAATCTTTATTAAAGTTTGGAAGACAGTCTGAGAAGGGGGACCGGGGTGACAGGAATCATTATTCATGTTGGCAAAGGCTTCATCCATAATACAAATGATTTGAAGACACAACTCACAAGTTCAACTTCCTCCTCTCTGTCCCTCTGTTTCTGCCACTATGTATGTGAAAGTGTGAATGAATATATCCAATTGGTGCAGTCTCCCTTCTAAAGATTAACAACTTTGGTAGCATCTTTTTCAACCCATCTTTAACTAGTAGAGATACATTTCCATTCTATATCAAATTAATATCATTTCCATTCTATATCAAATTAATATCACTTAAAGCTCAGCCAATCTGTACATAACACCCTTTGCTTGGCCTTGCAAGATATTCTGATGAAGGCAGAGTAGATTTTCAAAAAATTACCATCCCTTTTGAGGTAATGATCTAGCTTAAATTTTTCAATACAAGTCAGTAAGCAGAACATAATTTCAATCTAATATCAGCAAACCAGCATGAAAGGTTAACTTGAAGTCTTTAGATTTCATATGCATAAATCCATTTCCTTGTGGTGATGGTAACCCATCATTCCAAACAAGAAGCTTCAACGTTTGCCTAACATGCCTTAAAACAAAAACAGGCCCTCATACCCGAGCTATTTGACCATGGCTCGCTCATGAAAGGTAAAAGAATCCAACAGTTGACCTTAGAGAGATATGCTGCAAAGTAGTTTCCACACATCCAAGCTTAATTAAAAAAGAAATATTGTTTGATTTTATCCTTGATTTATCGCTGATATCTGCAGCTTCCCTTCATTTAGATTTTAGCATACAGACATATTGTATCATTTCATTTATGTGTTTCTTTATCACAAGCCGCCTTAAGTGATATCCATCTCCCAGAATTTTATTGCGATAAGATGCACAGGAACTAGTTTTTTGTGGTATCTGTGTGTTACAGTCACAGCTATATCAACAGTTACCTATTGCTAGTTTGGTCAGAACACGAGTAACAAGTTATACAACTCGAATAGAAAGACACATCCAAAATCATGTGAAATACCTGGAAAGATGGGAAACTGAGTTGTATGTCCTTTAACCAACACGTTTTCAGCTCCTCTTGCTGATTGCTTACTGGCAGCAAGTTGGTCTACATAGGTGGGAAGCTCCAGTGTAAAGGTTTTCACTTGGCCACAAGATTCCCCAAATTGAGATCCACTCCACCAGGGGGCAGAAGTTACAGATGACAACTGCCCCACAGAATTGTGGGAAATCCCTTCATGTTCTTTAAGATAAACTGTTTGCCTCGCCATATACACCCTCCAAAAAGATCCAAAAGATGATTTCTAAGAGCAAAGATTGCAAAACAATTACCAACAAAAGTGAAACAACACACAGGATTAAAAGAACAAATTTTTCCAAAAGAAAAAAAGTGGGGAGAACTTGCATAAAAAGTATGTTTCACCTCAGATTTTTATCTAGTCTTCAGCATAAGCATCAGAAAAGAGGAGCTGAATTGAAAATTCTTACATCAAAAACAGAATCTCAATTAACCAATCAGTCATAATATACAAATTATTCTAGAAAGCCTAAGCAATAAAAGCCGAAGACTCCAAAGCTTGAAAACTGGACATAAGAATGAAGATAAGTAGAAGGAGACAAAACAAGATGAGAATTACAATCAAGAAAGACACAAGCCAACAGAAAAGTACAAACAGTGTACCAGAAAAGACCCAGATACAGAAAACCAAGTATAACAGCAGCAGAACCAGAAAACCAACCCAAAGAAGCACTAAAAGAAACTCCCCAGATCAAATATAGAGAAGAATTGGACAGTAAAACTCAATAGATTGAGTTGATAATACCCAAAAACAGTAACTACAAGAAGAAGAAGAAAGTGAGTGTACTCACATCATAGGCTAGGTGGTTAGAACTTGGAAGCATGAGAAGAAGAAGAAGAAAGAAGTAGCAGCATCGAATCCTACGCAGAAGCAAAGAAAGTAAGAAACCCCATTAGGTTGGAGCCATGTCGGTACAATAAGAAGCAAAAGCACACGCGCACACACAACACTGTTACTTGCACTTAACACAAAAACAAAGGGGAGAGAAGGTGGAAGTAAGAAAGAGGGAGAGAGGAATGCGCACAAGTGTAATGGAAATACACGCAACCACCAATAGCCTTTGCCTTTCATGCATAGCAAGGACCCCCCCACCTCCTTTTTGTACAGTGTGCCACCTCTTTATTATTTTTTATTTACATAATGAATAATACCACCACTCTCTCTCTCTCTCTCTCTCTCTCTCTCTCTCTCTCTCTCTCTCTCTCTCTCTCTCTCTCCTTTCTAGCTCTAACTTTTGCTTTATTGTCACGTATTTACACTTATATTCTATGTTTGAGAGACCTCAGACAGCCGGAAAAATTTTGTCAAGAGTTTTTGATAGAAATTATGGAAATTTTTCTAATGAAATAAAGTGTATAGCCTAATGTTTAGCCTTATCTATTCATTTAGTCTAATGAAAATTGACATAGTTGGTATAAAATGGATTTGAATCTCACAAGAATTCAAGTTCAACTTTCGCTATTGATGTGAGGACTCTACTACTAAATAATTTTGTAATTTTTTGTAGGTGCTCTCTAAGTCGACACCATGCCCCGGTCCTGGCGAGATGTTCGATATCAAAGTCACTTAAACTATATATATATATATATATATATATCATAAAAGTCAATAACATATTACATTATTCTAGCAACTCAATTTTATCAAATTTTTTTTGGCTATCTAGCTTTTTGTGTTTTTATATTTTTAATTATTGAATTATAATGATATTTATATTTTTTCATATTTACATATTAATTTTGACACATATTTAAATATGAAAGACACTTATCTAAAAATAACACATATGTAGCTTTTTTAATTTAGTAATCTACAAACTAGCACTTATTTTTCTTCTACTATTTCTATGGCATCCTTCTTGCTTAACTTCCTCGTTTTGCTCGTTTTTTCGTTTCTCAAACCGAAAATAGGAGGGTGCAAGAGTTAATATTGAGGATGGTGGCCAGACTATGCCAATATTTTAACCACCACCCATCTATTTGTGGCATTGTCTCAACTGTTTTCTTGTTTTATATTCTCTCCAGTACCGCAAGTGGATGGGGAGTTATAGATATTTGAATGTGGTCCTGAGTTTGCAAGTTTGAATGCTTACCTCTAGGATGGAATGAATGAGTTGGCTTTGGTCCATCAGCTCATGAGAGCAATCGGCAGCATTAGGATTTAGGAACATTGAACCCTCATTTTCTATTGAAAATTTTGGTTATTTCAAAAAAAATTGTCTCCATCATCACTTCTTTATAAGTGCTTTGTTATATATGAATAGAATTAATGTTGTTTCCAGCACTTAAACCATTCATGTCCATGAAAAATTATATTGACATAACAAATTAGGTTATCTATCACTTTTGTTGTAGTTTAAGTTATATGTTCTTCAGGAAATCAAAATTTTGGTGTCTATTAGATTTTAGGAAACACTTTTTATTTTTATTTCTTATTTTTAGTTATAATTACAAAAATGTCACATTGTTTTTATATATAAGTAATGGTTGCAGCAATTTTAATCCTGATTGCAAAGGATAGCTTCAACCATTTATACAACAGATAAATTCTCACTAAAACAATCTGCAAAGTATACCATTACTGTGCTGGTATCATTCTCAGCTGATCAATATTAGTTTGTGCATATATAATTAGATATTAATTTTTGAAAGACAATTGAGAAAGTTAAGGCCATTTTAGTTTATGAAACATTGTGGCTAGGTGGGTACTAGTTAAAGTAGTTATTACACACTCATATATATAATCATTTAAATAGTGCCACTTAAACTATAATTCCTGACTAAGATAAGTCACAATTCAATATGTTAGCCATTTGGAATGTTTATACGGTATTTGCATTAAATGCAAGTCTCATTGCCTTCACAGTTCAAGTTCGGGTTGTTTTTAAAGCCGGCCATAGGCCTTTATGAGCTCTGAAATATAGTATGGGGAAAAAATGGTTCATAAGACTTTGGAGTTGGCACTGTGAACCATTTGAATTTATAGTGATATGTGAAAATACTGCTCTCTTCACCTCCTGAGTTGAGCTTCATTTTCATTAGCCGGCTAAATTGCTTTTAACTTATATGACCAAAATGTTGCCTATTAAGGTAGCGATCTCCAGATTAACTTTTACTTACCTAGAGCTCCTTTGCGACACCATCTGGCTCCTTTTTCGTCACCCTCTTTTACTTTTTCTCCCTTCTTTTCCTATGATAAGAGCCTTTGTTACCTTATGATTACTGGAAATGCTAAACGTATTAAAACTTATATAATTTTATGTATTCACAGTTTTTACTATTTAATGATAACTGAGCTTGTATTATTTGTATATTTATATTCTAATAATATGGCATAAACAAATATAAAAAACACATCAAAATTATGCATATCTCACTTTTTTTTAAAAAATTATTAATCACTAACTAAAAAGAAAGAAATAAAGAAGAAACGAAAAGAGGGGGGAAAATCAGAGAGAAAGAGAAAAGAAAGGGAGAAGAGGGGGGGGGGGGGGACCACACATTAATATCCATGTGTTGTGATTCTCTTAGTTTTTTTCTAAGATGCAGAGTCATTTACTTGATCTGTTTAGTTTAAAGATTTGATTCAATAAATTTAATACTATCTTGAAAAATTCTCTTTTTTCATTTCCCTGTGTGTTGTTAACTATCGTAAGTATGCTCTTCTGATCTATATTAGTCAAAAGAGATAAGGATAGAACTTTCCTCTTCTCTCACTATGTTCTTTTATTGTGTTTCTTATTTGTTTATTTTCTAGTGGCTTGAGATAAATTTCAACAAGAAACTGCCATTTAATCGAGTTAATTGAAAAAAAAGATATTAAACAAATATCTTCATGCTATGTTCTCCCTAATATAATTTTAACAAATAAAATATTCAGCTGTAACATCTTTGGATTGTAGTTTTATTTTTCATCAATGCTACGGTTGATTGCCTTATTATCAAATACTAATTAAGAATGCATATATATAAAATAAATACCCGTATATATATTATACTTTGTTGTACGTAGACTTGCTTCCTACTCTTCCTTTGTTCTTTTCTATGATGAAGGGTCATTTTCTTTAATAAAAAACTTTGCGAAGAGAAGGATACAAGGCTTCATCAGGAAGAGAATACCTAGTACCGTTGGAGTTTTAATTCATCACCTCTAAATTCTATGACATGTCAAAGTTAGGTACTTAGGTTCTTGTCATTCACCCCATTGCATGTGTCCCACTTCATTTGTCCCGTGTTAGTAGGGTCATAAAGCTTTTGATTGAACTCATGACACATAAATCGACTTTTTCTAATTTTTGTGATCAGCCATATGCAAAAGAATTTTTTGTGGCAACCGATATACATATACAGATGAGACAGGTTCCGTTCATCGTCCTTCCTGTTGAATTAGCCATGAGGCCGGATCTCTGTCTGCAAAACAGGGGGAAAAAATGGAAACAAAATTTAATCATATGATATGCATATACTATATGAGCTTATTTCGGCCTTTTATTACAATAATTTAATTTTAACATTCTAGTATTAAAAATTCTTTTATATTATCATTGAATTGTAATTCAATAAAGAAATTTGAATTTCTTAATTATCATATAAAAGTTTAACTTTCTAATAACGTGTCATTACATCAATAGATTATATATATAGTACTAAATTAAAAAAAGATTAAACTCTTATATTGAATGTATTTAGTAAAATACTATTTGAAACTCGCATATATTTCTGACGTATTTAAAATGCTTGTCATTCATTTTATTTTAAACATCATACTTATCAAAGTAAGTTAATTTTATCAATTCTAAAAAATTATATTATCAAATAAATACTTATTTAAGTTATTTATTCAAACAATATCTCTTGTGATCTGAAATGCATAAAAGACCAGTTTTTTTTCCTTTTAAGAGATAACCAAAAAAGTGAAGGCGAAAAACTAGCATGCCAAAAAATTTAAAAACTTGCTTCGATATTGAACTAAACTGCTTAGTAAAACTTACTACCATTATGATAGATCATCATACGTGAACCACCGGCTATTGTCATGTTGATGTGAAAGGGAACCATTAAGCAGGTAGGACACTTACTACCAGAAATGCGCTATTTATCGATGAATTTATTGACAAAAATACCGATGGACAGAATCTATCGTTAATATATGCATTGATAATAAAAAAATGGATATTACCTGCGAAAAGCTTATTTGTCGATAATTTATATAATTATATCGATGAAATAAATCTATCAGTAATATAAAAATAGCATCAATAATAATAGCGTCAGAAATTGTTATTAATAGAATTAAATCAGCAAATTATTTAAAATTATGGATATTATATCTGTCGATAATTTTACATCTTTTTATAATTTAAAAATATTATCAATGTATTATCTATTGGTAATATAAAAATAATATTTTAATATATATAATTACTAACAAAAACTCCATTGGTATATACAGATTTTTATTTTTTTGTTTATATTGTTAAAATTTGAAATTAGTATTTAAATGTTTCAAATTATTATTTTAATTATTCACAAATCAATATAAATAAAAATATTAAAAATATACATTGTTAATTAAAATAAAAACTGTCAATAACACAAAAATAAAATAAAACTGTCACAGTATAATTCTAAAAACAGAAAAAAAATCCTAAAAACTACGATCATTATCAATATTCAAAATGTTGTCGTCGTCTCTGGATGTGTGGTGGTGTGGATTACGATCTTCTCACAAGAATTAATTCTCTAAAATTTACACGCATGCTTCTTTTAAACAATCAAAATTACTATCTCAACCAACTCTTCTGTGAGCTTTAGCCTCTTATGGAAGTACCTTTATTTTTTTTTGTGGGGTTCTCCCGAAAGAAAGAAGAAGAGAAAAGGGACGGGGGGTGGTTGGAGCTTTGCTCACGTCCCTCAAGATGTGCAGCTCCTATAAGCAGGAGACTTTACCACTGAGGCACAGGTAGGAATATTAAAAAAATCCGCTTCCACGGATATCTGCAGGTAATATCCGCAACGGGTCGGATATGGGGGGAAGATTTTGTCCCTGCGGATAATAGAGATGGGGATTTTAAATACTTACATGCTAAATGGGGCGAGGGCGGAGATCACTATTTAAATACTTAAGTTATTAACTTATTTAAGCTAATATTGTTATTATTTAAATTACTTGGACTAATGTTTAAATTTAGAAGTTGAATTTATTTGTACTTATTATATGTTAAACTAATAGTTAGATTACTATTATGTGTTTATTTTTATTTTAATTTGTTGAAATTTAGATTAAAAAATTAGATTATTGTGCTTATTTTGTATTTATTTTATGTGTTTATTTTTATTTTAACTATATTAAGTTGTTAGAATTTGAATTATAGAATTAGATTGGTATTTGTGCTTATTTTAAGTATTTTATGATATTAGAATTTTTATATTTAATTTAAATTTTTTGAATATTACATTCCAACTGGTATTCATGGATTTCCACAGGTACTCATAAACTCGCGAGAAATTTAAAAGCGGGTACTCGTACGAATATAGAGCGGGGGACGGGGCCAGGTATTCATCCACGGTGCGGGAGACAGAGGACTATCCCCCGCCCCCGCCTCGCCCCATTTACATCCTTAGTGGAGAATATGGAGGCGGTGGAAGTGTTGGAGGCTATGCACTGGATGATAAACTGCTATTCTGTATCTGCTAGAAGTAGTTGTATATGGTCATCATTCTTTGTTTCATGGACTGCATCTATTATGTCCACTGCATTTTACTAAATTGATTGTTAAGAGCAAAACCATCAGCACATAATCCTAACCTAATATTGCAGGAATTATATGCAAAATTAGAATCGGTTTGATAAAAATAATGTGAAGCTTCATTATAAAAAGGATGTGTCATTACATTATCACTCCTACAATTCTCAAAGTGCCATTTCCTATAAGGTGCTAACTCATTGATGCATATAACTTTTTAAGTCTAGGGATTTGGGTTAGATAGTGCAATCTTTTATGCGGAACATTCTAATACGTCACATTTCCTCCTCTCTTCAGCTTAAACCTAGGCTCTTCACAGAATTTATAATGAGTCAGGATATGATCTTTGTAATAGAGTATACACCCATTCAAACAATAATCAATTTTCACTTTATTCAACCCAAATTTAGAGACTAACCTTTTGGCTTGGTAGAAATTCTTTAGGATAGTTTTTAGTTGTGGACTAATTTTACTCGTCAATAAAGCCCACTGATCAAAGGAACTTTGACTTTGATTTATCTCTGACTTAGTACTCAATATTCTTATTGTTAGAGACAACTGAAAATGCACAAACCCTTCCCATAAAGAGCTATTGACTGCCTCTAAGATACTATAAAATCTCTCATTATCTAGATTAGGAATCTCTTCCAAAGATTTCGAATACATTCCAAATTTATGGCCAGTAGTATCGAAAGTCATTCCTTGGTAATGACTAAGGTTATCTTTTCAAGTGACAATACTGCCCTTTTTGTTACCTATACAGACCCCAATCAAGCTATTTCCAACATAACCGATACCATATTGATTCTCTAGTGGTAGAGTTTTTCCACGATTAGTTCAAACCCAATAATCAGGCTTAAACTCATCCTTGTAAGGTGATATCTAATAGACTATATGTCTAAAAATCTCCCATATTTATATTTACGACAAGGATACCTAATTGTTCCTTCAAATGTAAACTGCTCTGATTGAACATAGGTCATTATGAATTCCTCAATAATATCACACATTCATGCTCGATTTGAGTACAATCTATCATATATTCATGCTTAACTTGGAGCAAATATTTTGTATCTCAATAATATCACATACCTATAGAGCAATATAATTATACATCAATAAAAAAATTTGGGCAGAGTCTACCCGTAAATTAAGAGTCTCTACTAATTCTTATTACTATATTTTTTTTATTCCTTAGCAATATTTTTAAATAATGCTCAAAAAGATTTATGCAGAGTCTCCTCTTAAATTAGAATCCTCTACAAAAATTAATTTATCCCCTAAATACACCTAATAATTACTTATTTCATTATAATAATTATTTAATTCAAACATTATTCTAAATGATCAATAAAATTTGGACAAAGTCTTCCCTTATTTTAAGAACCTCTACAGAAATTATTTCTTCAGTCAAACACAAATAAATACTTGCAATCATATAAATTAATCAGTTAATCCTAAAAATTGTTCTAAAGCGCATCTCTTACTTCACATCATGCAAGCATATAACACTGTAACACATAATTCAAATAATGGAAAGAAATTCTAAGTCTTCCCTTAGTCATGCAATTATATCCTTCTTTTTTTCATCTTATAATTCAATCCTAAAAATTTTAAGTCTCCAATATTTTAGAAAGTATAAAGTTTAAAAACGGGTACAATATACGTACTTAAAGTTTCCCAACTCACTCTAGTCAGTTAATGCACCAATCACCAAGTGCTCCAAATGAGATACTTAACAATCAACACAACAAATTTAGTTAATTAACTTAGGAACTAAAATCTTTGATTAAAGAAATGGAATAAAAAAATAAGCTAAATAAAAAAATTAAATCAATTAAAATACTTATTAACATATCACGAACATAATGGCAGTCTGTGGTGGCAAAATGGAAGCTCTAAGGCAAGAAAATGGCTTGGGGCCATAATAAGAGACGCGAGAGAGAGAGAGAGAGAGAGAGAGAGAGAGAGAGAGAGAGAGAGTAGAGGGAGAAGGCGTAATGAGAATGAGGATGAAGAAGAGGGCATTTGTATTTTAACATTGTGTTTCATTATTACCGATGAATTTTCCGTCAACAATAGTTTAATTAAATGATTCGTTTCATTAATCACGTATTACTGATAGATTTTTCGTTGATAATATGGAAACTGGACAGTCTTTAGGGATAACTCCTAAATTTCAAATATCGATGGAAAATCTATCGATAAAATTTATAAATAAATTCTAAAAGAAAATTAAATAACATTTATTTTATCTACTTTATTGGCGAATATCCTATTGGTAACATATTAAGATTTTAAATTAAATTAAAAAAAAACACAATTATTTACTGGCAATTTTTCTATTGATAATAGTTTGGCATCGTGAATATTTATCGACAGTTATACCGACAGAATATTAAACTGTCGGTAAAATTTCATATTAATAATTTATTTAATTTTATTGATGAATAATGCATTAATATTTCTGATGGATTATAGCTGTCAATAAAATTTGTCGATTTTTAATGAATTTCTAGTAGTAATTATTGTTAATTGTTTGATGTTCTTACTGTTCTTACAGTTTAAAAAAGCAATGTAGTTATTATTTACATGTCAATGATTTAGTTGAAACAATTTTGACCATCATTTTGTCTATGTGTGCAAACAAACAAAGGAAAATGAGTATGAATGGGTTCTTTCTTCGATCAGAAGACAAGTTTGAATAGTAGCTCAAGGAAAACGCCACTACACCCAGAAATTTACTTTCTGCGGTACAGTACGTACATGCAATGTCGCTCGGCTTTACGACAGCATGTCGCCTCTGCGAAAAAGGTCAAATGGGTCAAAATACTGTGGGTTAGAGTTTTACGAAGGCATGAACTAATCAATGTAGATACTGGCAGGGGAATTATTGGTTGATAGTGAGCATTTTATCTTTACATGCCTCATGTAGGGTTCAAATTAGATTGAATTGTGACACTTGTTAATGCCTTACTAGATTTGAATAAAGTTTATATCTTGATTGATAATTATATTTTTTAAACCTAATGATAAATATTCAATCAAACAAATGATATCAGAAGAAATGCTGCAAGTTTAATCCCTGAAGAAACATAGATTGTCAACAAAATCTAAGAACGAAATTATGATATGATTGTACCTCAATGTTCTTGTCTTGATTATACCCGAGTAAATTTAAAATTAATCGAACGTAAAGTTGTTGGATCCAGCCATATGAAAGAAAAAGACAACTATAATGATTGAAAAAAAAAAAAAAAAACTTAAAAGGAGATAAGTATCAATGACAAGCCGCAAATATTGAAGAAACAACGGCGTTCTCAACCTTGTAATTAAAATGGGTGGGTAGTAAAAGATGAAGTTTAATTTTTTAAAAAGGCATTTAACAATGAGTGTAAAAAATGGAGAGTGAATAAATCTTAAAGAATATAGGGTATAGAAAAATATATTAAATAAATTTTGGGTATTATCTAATATCTCTATTATTTTCTAATTTTTTTTCAACTTTTGTTTAAACTATAATTTGGAGGTTTCAAATGAGAAATCAAGCATACTGTAATTTTTCATGCCTAGCTCCGACTATCATATTGGAAAAAATTCCAACTCAGCATACTTACATGTATCCACTATCCTGCCATGACCATCCTCGCATGAAGTTTTGCCTTTCTGTTTATAAATAAGTCTTATCAAACTTCTTACAGAAGTTGGACATTATACTTATCTCTAGCCCTTCCATCACAAAGGAACTTTTAGTAATCTTACGTACATATATAGTAGTAGTAAATATGGCCTGGCATGGAAAGGAACCAGCAATAAATCAACAAATAAACAATCACCCCCAAAAAGAACCATTCCAGCTAAGGGACACTCCTTAGTCCATACAACTCAGAATCCTTTCTCCCCCGCCCTTTATTAGATTATAACTTTTTAGACTTCATGTATTTAAAAGAAAACTCAAAATGAACTGTTATGAGGCGTCACTTGTACCAAGTTGAAATCTATTGTAAGGGCACGTAGAAAAAGAAGGTTGGTGCTTGTATTTTGGCTACAAGATTTGCATTCCACGTCATATACGGGTCCTCAAATTTTGCACTTGCTTAAAAGATTAGCAGACTGCCACCATCTCGTTAATGTGGATATGCCAAGGGAGCTTTTCTTGCTTTGTACGATAAAATATAAACAAAAGCAGGTTTTGTGGGGTGGAGAAAGAGACTTCCATTCCTAAAAGTTTGTCTGCATCGCCCTGTGCGTTCAGTTGAAGTGGACATGCCGATCAAATTTTGTCTGCACGTTCGATTTGTCCGTACAACTATACTCTGAATTTTTTTTTTTAAATTCTTTAAATAATTATTATTTTCACAACTAATAATTATTGTGATGAAAATGGTTTTGACGTACCATGCATTTACTCTTCTGTGTCAAACAAAAGTCTCCTCGATGGATACTGACTTAAAGAATACAAGGTGGAAATATATAGTGCGTGACTTCGTCAATATCTAAAAGTTATCTGTAACTTTAAAGCTGATGTACAGATATTTGGGTCTTTTTAACCTGATCTAAAACAGTTTATTCAATGAATGATAATTAAGTAAGCACCAAGTCATATAAAACTCATTAAAGATTTTCTAAGGACGAGTCTAGAAATCAAATATTTAGGAGGTAAAATTATTAAAGTTAATATATACTTATCATAAAAGTAATAGTATAAAAGTTAATACTTAGCGCAAAAGGTTAGAACGACACTTTACATATTGTTCCTACCAAGTTTAGGGACCGATTGACCAATGAAAAAAACTAACCACGAGTTAATGAAAGGGTAAAAGTTTTACGTGCTATTGACTAGATTGGGACATATGATTTCCATAGTTTTATGAGGGACTCTTTTATAGTGTTTTATATGGCAAACATATTCAACCATTAAAACCGGACAATCAATTATTATGAAAAGAATATAACGGTCATTTTATAAAAGGGTTATGGAAAGCCTTTATACCATTTTGATAGGCCTGAATCTTTTTGAATTAATCAGTTTCATAGGCATTGGCTAGTCCACAAGGCCCCAACTCATATATCATAAAAAATCATCAAAGGTTTTTACCCACAAAAACAAAATTTGAATCGGTGTCAAACTTTTTTCTTTTTATACTAGTGACTAAAAAATTATTCAAGCGTTTTAGGATTTTTATGTTGTATTCATTTAAGTCTTTTTAAGGAGAAGATTATCATGTACAAAATAATATGTAAAAACAAAATAATTAAAACTCGACAATAGTATCAGTAAATAAAGTAGGCCACTTTTAAAATTAATCAATAAATTAATTATATTAAACATGTTTAGCTACAATCAAATATGATAATTAGACTCAGTTTTTAAAATTAATCAACTATGTTATTTTATTTAAATTAGATTAACTTTTATTTAAGTATATATACACTAGTGCATGCACGGTAAGAGTGAGAGAGAAAGTGCAGGACTCATCCGACTCAGAGATTGTTGATCAACTAAAACAAATAAAAAAATGCCGCTTCTATTTTTAGCGCCGAGCTAATTAGGTTTAATCCAGCTTTGTAGGTGCTTATTTATAGCCGTTTGTGTTATGCCATCCAGTCGTAGTCTTTCCTACCATCGTTGACTACTTCTTTAGGTAAATAATGTATATATACTTTACTAATTATTAATGATAATATATACATAGCGAGTTAATAATGAATATGATTATGAACTCCCCATAAAAAAAAAAAGGACTATGAACTCAAAAGTAAATTTGTTCTAATCAGTTTCTGATTTAATCACCGAAAAAGAGTTAATGTACTGTACGTAATAACCGATAATCTGTGGTTTCAAACCTATAATTTAAATGTGGAGAATAAAACATATGGCGTCGGCATGATCAACCTTTCACTGCACGCAAAGATTACCTTGGATTTTTTTATAGGTAAGGGTAAAACATCGTTGCTTTTAATTCCCTTTCTACTAAGCCTGAAAAGCATACCCCAGGTTAATTTTTTTCCTGACCTCTAGGATATTTATTAGTCTAGGTTTCATACCAAATCTAGCTAAATGGCGTGGCGGATATATATTATAGCCTGGGAGAAGTTATACGTTAACACTGTTTGCCATATCAATTTTTTAGGCACTTTATTCTAATAATTGATGTATATAACGGTATCATTTAAAAATTGGTGCATTTTTAATATAAGTCTCATAATTAACATATTTAATGGTACTAGCAGACAGGAAAAAAACTCTTTTACAGTAGACTTATTTCTGAAATGCAAAAGTAAAGGGTTATTTACCCTTTCCTGTTATTATAATTTTAAATTGATTTTCTCACTATGGATACAAATTAATCTTAGAGAAATTTTATCTAGATGCGTACTCCAGGTTGGGTCAACTAACCAATCCACAAGTTTCAACCCAATCCAATCCATAAAATACTGGTTGAGTTGGGTTGACAGGTTGGGTTGAGTTGACAGTTGGGTCAGTTTAAAAAATCTCTAATCTATGAGATATGGGTTGAATTGTGGATTTGGAAAATTTTTAACCCCACAACCCAACCAATCCAACTACGAGAAGTTAATGGAGTATGTACCAGATTATTGTGATGAAAATCTAATAGATTATTCAGATAATACTGAATATTTTGA
Organism: Pterocarpus santalinus; assembly: GCA_031439595.1. Classification (NCBI taxonomy): domain Eukaryota; kingdom Viridiplantae; phylum Streptophyta; class Magnoliopsida; order Fabales; family Fabaceae; genus Pterocarpus; species Pterocarpus santalinus. The sequence goes on from CM062532.1 coordinate 72,319,876, forward strand.
AAAAATTGATTGTAAAATTAATAATTATGTCAATTTATATATGTGATGATACTGATTTCAATTAGCTTATATAATTTGTTATGTTTTTAGGACTTATTATATTTTCTTAAAAATTATTAAGATTTGAATATGCATTTTTAAAAGTTTATAGGATTTATGAATTTTTAAATTCATTTATGTTAAGATTGCTATACTTATTAAAAGATTTGACATTTTTGTTAGATTTTATATTATATATATTTATATTTATTATATTTGATTATATATTTTAAAATATTTTAATAAATAATTTTTTTAAAAAAATATCGAATCCACATATTTGGCTCAATCCAATCTATTGTTTAAATGAATAGGTTGGATCAAAAAAATCCCTCCAAACCCACCAAATCCAACTATAGCAGACAAGAAAAAATCTTTTTTAAAGTAGACTTATCTCTAAAGTGCAAAAATAAATGATTATTTACCCTTTCTAATTATTATAATTTCAAATATATTTTCTCACTATGGAGACAAATTAATCTTATAGTGTATTTGGTTGGAGTGATTTAGGGTAAAAGGAAAAGGAAAGGAAGGAAATGGGGTGGAAGGAGCCGGATTTTCGTTATTTGGTTGGGTTGAAAATGTGAGAAGGAGAGGTTACACAATATTCTTCCCTCTGTGGGGCTCGTGTGAGCAGTACAAAATATTTTACCCCTCTATACCGAGTGGAAAAATGGGGGGAAGGGGTGCATTTTTTAGTTTTCCATTTTTGCCTCCTAACTTGCACAAGAGAGATGTGAAATGAGATGATGATGATAAGGAGCGGGCTAAGGTGTATAACACTATTAAAGATATTGCACGGTCCCTCCCTTTTTTATCTTTTTTTTTTTCAAATCAACATTTCTAAAAATTTTATCTAAACAATTTTAATTTCTCTATCATTATATTATTAAAAATAAATACAAAAAAAATCCAAAGTACAAGCTATGTAAAATTTTAAATTTTTTTTGGTTACCAACATTTTATTTTAAACAGATATTTTATTTTAAATAGGGTATTAAATAATAGCTGAAAAATATTTTTGGTATTATTTAATTGATAAAATATATTTTTAAGTAATATTTTTGAAATATTAGATTAACTAAAAATATTAGTTTTATTTTAAATAATTTTGAATAATTTATTTTTATTAATATTAGTTTGATATTATTTTAAATTGTTAAATTAAAAATAGTGAAATTTTTTATTTGATATTAATTAATAATTTAATTGGTATGCACTGACAGTGTAAAATAGTTTTACACTATCAACTAATAAAAATACTAGAAAGTGAAAAATCATGGTGGACCTCTCATTATAATAGGTTTTATTTCTATTGGCTGACAGTGTAAAACAGTTTTACACTGTCAGTACATTTAAATTAAATTCTTAATTAATATAGTTGAAATACATTTTCTAACAACATAAAGGTAAAATTGTCATTTGGTAATATATTACCTCTTTCTTTCCTTTCATTTTTCCATATAAACAAATAAGAGAAAGTCATTTGCCTTCCATTTTCCTTTCCTCTCATTTTCCTTTCATCCAAATATACATATAGAAAATACAAATCCACATTATTTCTTTCCTCTTAACTTCCTTTCTTCAAATTTCTTTCCTCCATCCAAACACACCCTTAGAAAAGTTGTATCTAGAGGTGTATTTGACTTTGGGTCAATTGACCAATTCACGAGTTTCAACCCAATCCAATCCATAAAATATTAGTTTGGTTGGGTTGACAAGTTGGGTCGGATTAAAAAATCTCTAATCTATGAGATATGGGTTGGATCAAGGATATGAAAATTTTTGACTCACACAACCCAACCAATCCACCTATGAGAAGTTAATGGAGTATCTAATGTATTATTATGATGAAAATCTAATAGATCGTTTGGATGATACTGAATAGCTTAAAAAGATTGAAAGTAAAGTTAATAATTATGTCAATCCATATATATATAATGATATTGATTTCAATTAACTTATATAACTTGTTATATTTTTAGGACTTATGTATATTTTCTCAAAAATTATTAGGATTTAAATATACATTTTTAAAAGTTTATAGGACTTGTGAATTTTTTAATTCATTTTGTTAAAATTGCTATACTTATTAAAAGATTTAATATTCATGTTAGATTTTATGTTTTATATATTTATATTTATTATATTTTATTATATATTTTAATATGTTTTAATAAGTAATTTTTTTAAAAAAAAATATCAAAACCACGTATTTAACTCAATCCAATCCATTGTTTGGATGACCAAGTTGGGTCAAAAATCCCTTAATCCAACCCATACATAAAACAACAAATTACTCCATGCGCAGATGCAAAACTCAAATTATCGAGCTCCGTGAAGAACAGTTGGAAAGAAAAGTGAATGCTTTCGTTTCTTCTTTTTCGGGCCGGTAGAAAATTTATTTTAATGCATGAATGCTTTTAGCATCAAAATTAAATTTTGAAGTCAAACCAGAAAAGACAATATCGCCATACCAGCAAATTTGTAACGCCATATGTAGTGGGTTTGGTATATAATTTATTAACTGGGTTATAAGCATTGGTGGAGTTTGAATTTGTGGACGCTCAGATCCTTAGGCTACATAAAGTTAAGTTTATCAATTATGGATTTTGGACACAAATTTTAAGTGAAAGCTTGAGCTGGGTGTGCCATAAAACATCTTTCTGAAAAATTTAAGCTGTTAGATAGAGATATATAAATAATTTTAATAGCTTAATATATCTCCTTAAGCAAAAATTTCTTTAAGACTAAGGTGTTTAGGGTTTAGGGACAAGTCCATCTTATTTTATGCTAAAATTTAATTTATAATTAAAAAAATAAAAGCAAATAAAAATTAAACCCTAAATTACTTGATCAATAAAGCTCTAATTCTATATTATAAACATATTTTCCAAAAGTTTGAGTGGTTGAATAATATGAATGGTTTTTATACCTTAATGGTGTGCAAAAGCAAATTCAATGATCTGAGTGTGGTAGACTGGGATCGCGATATGGTCATAACTAGGGCGTGGGGCTTCGGGTGGCGTTACACTCAAATCTTGAAATGCAACAGAGAGAATTAGTATATGGTGGAAAAGACACTCAAGTTAGTTGATATAAATATGGACAAAAAATTCGCAATGGGGAAGCAAATGATCATCAACTAAGCAACAATGATTGTTTCAAATTGAACTAAAGACAGATAAAGAACAGCTTTTTTAAAAATTATTTAGAATATAAAAATTATATAACTTTTTAACAAAAATTTCTCTCATGAGTTTTTGAATTCGCATCTTTGTGTTAAAAAATTAATCTTTGCAGGTTAAATGAAAAATAGTTAAACTTAATAAAAGTTACGTTCAATATATTTATTAACAGCAATGTCATACGGGACGAATTAATTTTCGTCAAATGTTACGAATGGATGGTTAACCAATGAGGAGGAGCAATGGAATTTAAGTGTGAAGAGAGAAAATTTGCTCGTATCCAAAACCCAAACTGCTCCATCGTAATTAAAGATTTCGTACGTCTTTTTATGACAACCAATTGGTACTATTTAGTATTTTTTATTTATTTACCAGGAATCACCCCTTCATCAATGTGCAAAGGCCAACATTTGGATTTATAGCACCCTAAAAGCCACATGAGATAATGATAGGTCAATGCGCAAAGGCCAAATTTAAACTATAGCACCATCCAGAGACGAAAAAAGAAGGGAAAAAGAAGAAGGAAAACAAAAAACTATCGCACCATGAAAATTACAGAAGATAACGACTTAATGAAAATGTCGCTTTATTTTTAAGATTAACGAGGCCCAATTATGAAGAAGATGAGAGGCTTGTTCCAAAAGTGTCTTGCCAATGAGGGTAAAATCATTACATTTGATCTTAAAGTACATTATACGATTACGGAAGGCATCTTGGAGGGTGAATTAAGCCTTTCATAACATTAGACATGTACCGATAGTAAAAGCCTGAATTGAGATGATCAAATCTGTTGGTAAGTGATATGTGCATCTATTGGAACGGGATCATACGGAGAAGCGCTAAGATTTCTCAAGTGACAAAGTCACTAAAATTTTTGTTATCGAATGTGGTATTAACTTTTTAAAAGCTATGTAATAGTATGTTTCAAATAAAGATTAGTTAACCTCATAAATGTCAAGACTATTGGACCGAATCTTTTGTAACAGTCAGAATAAAATTATGGACGGACGCCCGAGATCAATAACCATATAATAACCATGTAAATGGACATAATAATTATATATATATATATATATATATATATATATATATATATTTAGATAATTGAGTAAGCTCTCCTTAAATAGAGGAGAAGCCACAAAAAATGCCCCAAGACAGAACCTTGTGGCAAAAAAGGCAAGTTACAACAGTAATAGAATGTACAAGACAATCAGCTTCTCAAAATACAGACTCCACCTTATAATTAGATAAATGTTAGGTGACACTTTTGAAGGCTAGTAAAGAAAGAAAGGATATTTGATCAATTTGAATAATCGGACGGACATTCTATGTTCCTTATCAAGCACGAACAACTATATTTATTGCATAAATAAATTGATTATAAAAATAACACTAAGATAAAACGAAGTTAATTGAAAGATGAAATAAGGTCAACTCTAGATCTAAAATAAAAGGGAATAAAGAAACATGCTTATCTTCACCGTTATTAAAAACTTGAACGTTCTAGCTAAAAACAAGAGGCAGATTTGTCGTGAAGATTCAGATCCAATGGAAGTCAAAGTCATCTGAAGCCACTAAAGCGTGAAGAAATGCGCGCACACGTCAAAAATTAACATCTTTTGGGACAAGAAGGTGGTGGACATTATGATAAATCAACATCTAACTCCTGGAAGAAACTTCAGAGTTCAAAGAACTATGCATGTTGCTATATATCTGAGGTTTTACGAAATTCCCGAGTCGTATAACCAGAAAATTAACAGTAATTAATAGATCAGGTTCGTATATAGAATTTGGCAACTTGCGTTGAAGTTCCAATTAAGCACGACAACAAAAGTTATAAAAAAGTGCTCCCAAAAAAGCTATTATTATATTACTTTATTATTTAATTATGTTGACATATTATTAAAAAAATTAAATTAATACTTAATGACAAAATGTAGTTGATCAGATAGCAACCTTAGCTCAAGCATAAAGGAGCATTGTCAATAATATAGGAGTTTAAACATATGTTTGGATAGAAGATTAAAATAAAAAATGGAGAGAGGGTAAAATTATTATTTTTGAATGAAAGGAGTTATAAAGTATTTATAAAACTAGATAAAGAATGATACAAAAAATTTATAATGAATTATTATTTTATTTTTAAAAATTCTTAAATTAAACGTATTTATTTAAAATAAAAAATTTATGCTTTCTTCTTTATCCCCTTAAAACCTTTCATCCAAGACCTATCGTACACGTTACTAGAACTATCTTATAACAAGGACATACCATCTGATATTCAAACTCAGATAAGAATTAATATCACACCGAGGTGTTAGTAGTACAGCCTATGGAAGAAAATTTCTCGACATGTGCATATGTTTCATGTTTCAAGTATCATAGATTAACATGTCGCTGCAACATTTTATTTGGATTTGAAAGATCTGCAACTTGGTTCACTTTAAATTTTAGATCAGGATCAAAGTAAATTTACATATTGAATTTACGTGCATAAACTGTCACAATTTCATTAAATTGCTAATTGTGTCTAATAATTAATAAATTGGTGAAAAGTTCCATGATTAACTATGTTTTTGTCACAGTGAAGTTTGACGAAAGCAAGTGCCATAATTTAAATGAAATGGAGGATTGGCACTAAATAAGCGGATTATTGTTTCTTAATCTTCGTCATTCACAACTAGGGGTGATTATATGTTCATGCAATTTGATTGCTAAGTTATAATTAAAAAAAATTCTCTTTTAGAATCTTCATCCATTTTCAAAATTGAAAAATCTGCGTTAGAATCTTTTCCAGCTATAAGTCCATATGCTTTCATATTCTTCTCTCGATGCTGGCACCAACGAAGAACTAGTGGGGCGATATACACCATTATGTTCCTGTGAACTCTATATATAAATAATATTATAGGACAGTAAGATTTATTAATATTAATTTGTGTATTCGTGGGTTAGGCAAACTATATACTAGTGGATTTATTTGTTTATTAAAGCGAGGCTATAATAAGTCACTTATAGAAGCGAGGGAAGAAAACTATAAGCTCAAATCATTGTAATGATTTTAAATTATCAAATAAAAATAAACTATAGATTGGCTATAATTAATACTAATCTAAAGGCTCTAGCTATGGCACCAAACTGATCCCATAGTTGTACTAATGTAAAGGGGGAAAGTATTAAATCATTTACTACAATAAGCATAGGACTACTAGAGTTTTTGGTACAACTTTAGGATAATTAAACTGACAGTCTGTCTTTAAAAACTGTGAGAAAGAGAAGTACTAATAGCTAGCATTTTTGGTACATTATAGTTGTCACATTAATGTTGTAGCAGGTAAATTGAGTTTCAACTTACATATATAATATGTTTGATAAAAACTACGGTTAGACTTTGTTTTAACATTTGAATCTTAAATAACCATATCATGAGTAAAAGTGTTTTTTTTCAAAAAGAAAAAAGAAAAAAGAAAAAGTTAGGTGAAATCATAACTTGCATACAATCTAAACATACGTGTCTGCATGCACTTTAATTAATTGAGCTGGTTTACAGTAAGTTTATCATATTATAGAAATAAAAATACACACACACACACACACACACACACACACACACACTATATATATATATATATATATCAAATGGTGAATTCTTTTTTTGTTTTTGAGAATGAAATAGAACTTTCATTAAAATGCTGAAATTAACCGAGTGCATCAAAGTAATAAACGCTCAATGAGAGGCGGTGGTTCGCGGACCCAGACCACACTCTCAGATGGGGATTGCGCCTTCTTAGCCAGGACATGGGCAATCTCATTTTTGCCTTCCTTTTTACAAACGAAAAGCAACATGACTTGAAGCCTTGGTGTGGTATTGCTTTAGTATTGGCGTGATTTTTTTAGAGCGACTAAATTTTTTGAACTCCCTAAAAGTTGTTTCTAAAAAATTATAATAATATTATTTAATAAAATAAGATAAAAATATTTTTAATAAGTAAGAATCATAAAAATAGTATTTGGTATAATTATTTTTAAAATTTAAAATAATTATAATATACATAAATATTAAAAAAAATAATTTCTATTTTTAATATCATTAAAAAGAATAAAATTATATTTATCTTTTAAATTTTAAAAAATATAAACTAATTTTAAAAAATATCTCATAGGAGTTCCCAAAAATACCCCAACCTTTTAGTTTATCAAATAACAAAATTTAACTAATATTTTTTATAAATTAGAACAACCTAAAAAAAATTACTATCAACCTAGGCGAAGTTTGAAACAATGCTTGTGATATTTGCGTAGAGAGGTCCCAGCTCTGCCTCGTTAGTCGTTCCTATGGCTCTTGTTTAACTCGTTCACCAACTTTTGCCTCGTTCCCGTTAAAATCAAATGGTGAATTTTGTTAACACATACTACAAAAGTAGGTTGATCCCGTGATAACCAAACAAATGAATGAAGGGATATATTACACTTCCGTTTGAATTTGGGCCAGAGTACTCTCATCATGAGCTGGTATGGAACCGAAATTCATTGGGCCTCGCATCAAAACCCATTGATAACAAAACGCTCCATGGCTTTCCTTTCGGATCCTAAAAAAGTCGAAAGAAATGCATTGACCAAAAGAAAAAAGATTTAACTATAGGGTTAGCCCACTATCATTTCCCATTACTGTCTTTATTTGAGTTTGAAGTCGAGATGTCATAAACAACGCTCTTGAACTATTGAACCTAAGTCTATTTTGGGTATCCATTTTGGGTAAAGTAAATAGAAAACTAAGGCTGGTTTATTTTGATCTTTTGGGTCCATATCCTGCTAACTTCGAATATTTATTAGAATGAATTATATTGATCTCTTCAATATAATGATATTCGATATTTTTCTATTTATAGATAATATATTAAGTAAAGTGAATTAGAGGGATATCAAGTATAATTATACTGAACTTCAGGGGAAATCAATGTAATTCACCGTATTTATTGTTTGATATAAATTATTCTCTGCATTTATATATATTTGTTTTGTAAAAGGATATTTTGTGTCAAATTATTTACTCCCTTCGTTCCAGAATAATAGTTAAAAAAAAAAACATTTGCTTCATATTATTATATTATTTATCATTTTAGAATTAAAAAAATATATTCCCTTCATTTCATATTAACTTTCGTTTTAGAAAATTAGTTTATTTCACATTATTTATCATTTTAAAATTCTAATAAAATAGTAATTATTTTATTTTACCTTTTTTTTTTCTATTCCTATCTGCACTAATTATGTTTGGGTTGTGTTAAGTTAATGGAGAGGGATAATTAATGCTAGTTCAATAGGATAAGGGTAATTTAGTCTACTGATTTAACTTGTTTTAAAAGTTCAAGATTACCACTCCTTTTAGGTTCAAAATAACTGTTACTTTGACCATTTGTACATGTATTAAAGAACCCAAAATTAAATATTGATCATAAAAATATTTAATAAAATATCCCTATTTAATAACCAATTTATTATATTAATATTTTTATTATTTGTTATGCATAGAATTATATGAAGGGTAAAATAAAAAAATTTACAATAAATATTTCATTGAAATGTGTAGGCGATAGATAATATGAACCATAAATTTGTATTCAAAGTGACAGATAATTTGAATAAGAGAGAGTAATTGTTTTCTTAATTCTAGTGCAAAAAAGACAATTAAAATGAATGGAGGAAGTACCAATCTTATTATTGTCTATCAGAATTCTTTAATTAATGTGACTCCTTTTAATAAGTCAAATGACAATCTAGTTTTTAATTTTTTTTTTCAAAAATCAAAATTATTAAATTGTTTTCTTAATCTTGTATTATCAATACTTAATTGATTTAAGTCGTTTGATATTTGCTTCCTTTAAACTAAGTGTTGAATTCTAGTCATATGAATAAAAAAATTAATATTATGAGAGTTTTATTTTTATAATATAATCGACCTAGTTTCAGACAAATTAATTGGAATATAATAAATTTTAGATATTGGTGATTTAAAAAAAAAATCTTGTGTCATTCATTAAACAACTATTATTATGGTGCATGGAATGAAAAGAATATCACTTAAATATACTAAAGGAGTCTTAATTAATGTTTTGTAATTATACCCTCATCTTTTCTTATTTCAAAGAGTAAGAGATGAGACAGAATTCAAACAAGATAAATTATTAATGTTGAGAGAGAAAACAAAATTTAATCATATTAAATCATATTTAAGCTTATTTAATAAATCATTAATTTTTGTGGTAAAAACTCTGCGTTGACATTCAATGCTATCTTATTATTTAGTATTTACCAATAAATTTGGCATTTTATGTATTGTTAAGCTCATTAAATGATTTTATACATTTCTTTTACAGTGAATGTATTACCACCAGAAAAAGGAGTTTTATGTACAACTTCACGCAACTTTATACCTTAAAAAGGAATAAATAGCACTCAAATTGTCCAGATATGGTTTTAATATAAGCATTAATATCAACCTTTTTGTTTCTGCCAAAATCAAAATCTCCTGCATCTTATAATTATTTCATAAGCCATGCCTTTATTCTATTATATATTAATTAACTAAATTGATCATAGCTAATCCTTTTCATTTTTTCCCACTTTCCTTATCCTACATACGTCTCTTTTATCTTAATTTTAGATGATGATGATGATGATAATAATAATAATAATAATAAAAACCGAGTGTGAGATTAAAGATAGTAGTTGACATAAAAAAGAAAGAGACCCTTTCCTCTTTTTTTTTTTTTTTTTTTTGTTTTTTGCTACTACAAAATTTATTCTCCTATTTATATATACCTCTATATATTTGGCTTAAGTCTAGAGCAAACAAGGAGTGCGAGATGGAAGAAGAGAGAGGAGAAAACCATCCCATTGAAGCTACATCTGTGACTAAGAGGAAGGTAACCCTAAAATTGATTGAGCACAAAGCTTCAAGAAAAGCTTGCTACAAAAAGAGACGGGCAGGGTTCTTTAAGAAGATGCAGGAGCTAACCACCCTTTGTAATATTGATGCATGTGCAATCATCTTTGGTCCAGGTGATACAAGTCCTACGGTGTGGCCATCCCCTACCGTCGCTAAACATCTACTGCAAAGGTTTCAGAATACTCCAGAGATGGAGCGATTCAAAAAAATGGTTAACCATCGAGCTTATATGCAAGAGAAGACAAAAAGGATTCAACGTCAACTTGTCAAGCTCAAAGAGAGTAATAATCAAAAAGAAATGTCTATCTTCATGCATCAAATCTATCATGACGGTAAGTCTTTATCTGATTTTGAGGATAATGATTTGAGGCGTTTACTTGGTTATGTAGAGGAAAAATTGAAGGTGGTTAGAAAGAGAATTAGTCATTTTGAACATTCGCTGTCTTCTAATCCACCACCCCCATCAATTTCTTGTCCTCAATATAATAGGGTCCAAAATGATATAGATTCTTGGTTCGACATAGATGAACAAGTTTTAGAACCACAATCGGCTTTAGATTTCGTGAAAGATGCCACTCAGATAAATGGTGGCATAGGTTTCAATTATGAAAGTGACTCAGTGATGTTACCTCTAGGTAACTTTGGAGGTCTTATTGGCAAAAGTGATTCGACAGTGTTGTCTCATGGTTATTTTGGAGGTCTCAATGGTGAAAGTGATTTGGGGGTTTCACCTCAAGGTAATTTTAGAGATCTCGGTGTTCAAGTTGATTATTCAATGATGTTGCCTCAAGGCAATTTTGGTGCTCTCAATGTTGAAAGTAACTCACTGGGGTTGCATCAAGGCAATTTCAGAGGTGACAATGGTGAAGAAAATTCGGGGCTTTTGCATGGAAGCTTTACTAGTGAAATTGGAGATAGTAGCATTTGGCTACCTTATGGACATTTTGGAAGTACAATTGGTGGAAATTACATGAGAATTGGGCAGCATAACGAAAACTATGGAGGGCACACTAACAATACAGGGTTGTGGTGTCATCCAAGCAACTTTGGAGCCAACAATGGTGAAGCTGCCATAGGGGAGCTCAATGCCAATTTTGCTGGCTCTAACAATGGAAGAAACTTGAACACTGATTTGCTTACTAATGAAAAATTTGCTAATAGCAGTGAAGGAATTGATTTTGGAATACCTACATCATTTGAAGAAATTGTTCCTAGAAGTGATTGGGGAACTGCCAGGATATGATGTTACCAAGATATGGCGAAACCGTTTTTTCCCATTAATAACTTCTCATTGTTTTCTAAGTAGTATCTTACATGTTAAAAATTATTTGACAAACTTGCAGTACGCGTTTTCCTTCTTTTACAATAGCTACGAGTATCAACACAATTTTTGAAACTCAATTTTGTGAGAGGGACCGTGCGTACATCAGGTTTGACAAATATTTTTTTTTTTTTAATTATTTAGGTAAGGTGATCGTTGTCTTGATGTTTTGTCGTAAGGATGAAACATGTTAATTTCTCATAAATCGTAGTGTTTGTTATGGCTAGTGTTTATCATGTTTCTTTTTGTCATATTTCAGGTATCTACGCATGCATTACTATAATCTTATTAGATTAACATTACTTTCTAACTAATGGGGTTTAAATCTAGCAAAAAGGATTAATCCCCTCATATTTAATATTTGATTTATGTCAAATAGGATTGTCTATAATAGAGGATATCTATGAGAGAAAAAAAAAAATAACATTACTTTCTCCTTAAAAAGCACCCAAAAAAAAAAGAAAGAAAAATTGGCCTTATTTTATTTTTTTTAACTGGAAAGAGTGGCGTTACTTTCTCATAAAAGAACGAAAAATGAGTGCCGTTACTTTTCCCTAATTCATTTATTTATTGCTTTTCGGTTTGAACATGCAATGAAGATTTGAAAAATTACTGAAATACTACAAAGTGAGAATAATGTAACTAAAATTTTTTGATAGAAGTATATTACTTAATTTATGGTAAAAAAATTTGCCTGTATAGCAGTTTTTTTTTAAAAAAAATAACAAATACATTTATGAAGTGTACGGGAATTAATACAAAGCAAAAATTTCAAAATCTGCAACCATGTGATAACATAATGATCCTAATATTATTTGTAGATCTAAGGTGGATACCTTTGATAGACACCATTGTAATCATAATCCTCCTAATGTATTGATTATAAAAGAGAATTAAACAAAAAGCTTAAATTAATACCTTAAAAATATTTAAAAATTATTTTCATTTAATTATTAAGAGAATTATTATAGAGATATAGAATTAATTTTTCTCTATATATACATTCTTTTTCAAACATTTACTAATTGTAGATTCTTTAATAAGTATTTGACAATTAATCATGAATTAGGTAACCCACAATAAATGTTAGCATAATTAATTCGTTGCAAGTTACTAAACCTAGGAATAGGTAGGAAATGAGGAGAAAGTGGAGAGGCTAGAGGGAGAATGAAGAGGAGAGAAATAAGTTGAGATTGTGTCTAGTTAAAAGTTTCTCATGATAAGTTTTGCATAAGCAAAATTTTGAGAAGAATAATACTAAAGATATATTACACACATTAATTTATATTTATAGAATTTGTACAGTTTAAGTATAGTTAGTTTTTAACATTATATTTTTACATATATATACTCCAATTCAATGCTTATCCTAATATGACAAGAAATAATGTTATTCATTTTGAGAAGCATTATACACTTTATTCTATTATTACATTTTTTTTAATTTTTGTGATTTGATTTGGTAAACGAGGCGCGAATATGAAAAATTTTACTCATAGTTAAATTAATTAATGCATGAAAATAATTAATTGAGTTTAATTATTGCCATACGTTGATAGTATAAAAGAGTTTTATACTGTTATCTAATTAAATACTTATATTTATAAGACATTTAAAGTAGTAGGTGGTTGAATCAAATAGTATTTTTGTTGATGTAAAAATGTATTATTGGATGCTTGTATAAAAATTTTTTATATTGATTGTATATACAAATTAAATCCTAATTATAATTTAACAATTCCTGATTAAAAAAAATGTATACAAGTATAGAATAATTTATATCAATGAAATAGGTATAAATTTAAATAAAATGATAATATATACATTTGCAGTTATATAATTTTTTATCAAAAGCGCGCACTTGTGGGGTGATAATTTTCCTATTCAATAAGAGTACATTTGAATAAGATTTTTTTTTTGCTTAAAAATCACTTTTTTTACTAAAAAAATTACTTTGACATATTTGGATAAATTTTTAAAAATAATCAAAATTTTAAAAAAATATGTTTTCAATTTTTTTTTGTAGAAATTGAAAAGAGTAGCTTTTGAAAAAAAATTAATTTTCAACATTTTTAGTTATATATAAAATTTTGATTTCAAAATTACTTTTTTAAAAATTGAAAACAAACACACCCTAAATTTATGCATTTTAAACTAAAGTTAATTAACAATAGAATTGAGTATAGTGGTGGTGAGTTATATTCTTAAGGAAAGGGCAAATGTTCTAACTTAAGACAAAAAATTTTTTTTGAAAGGATCTTTTAGTTGTAATAGCACTGGAGAGATTAATCTCATAGCAATGTCTTTATAGATAAAAAACAAAAAAAGTTAACAATAGATTCAAATCAATTATATTTCTTCATTAAATTCAAAATTTTACTTGTAACACTGTAATAAAAAAAACACATGTTATCAAGTATGAAATACAAATTAAAACTATAAATTAAGTATTATCTCCTTCTGAAAATAACTATATAATTTTAAATGTGTATATAAATTAAGAAAATAATTAAAAAGATCTCAATATTAGATAAATTTAAGTACATTTTATAAACTTTTTCTTACTTAATTTCCTCTCTTCTTTAATTATTTATTTTGATTTTTAGTCTCCATCTCCTCTATTTAATAGGGGCATAACTAAAAAAAAATTAATATTATCTAAATTTCTTAAATAAATAGTTATTTGTGAACAAGTAAAATTTCAAAGATGGATAATTATTTCAAGACGAAGGTAGTAACATATTAAAACTTCATGATGCTAATAATAGATAATAACTCAAGCCAATAAGTCAATTTTTAAAATTTTGAAAGCTCTAATTTAGAATGATGCTTAAAATTTGATTAAAATAGTACAATTGTGAGTCTACTCAAATTTATCTAAATGAATAATGCTTTTTAGTACAAAAACCATCTTCATACTACGCTTACGAAGGATTTAATTGGCTACCCATGAAAAACTTCCACCCACTTCTAGCTTACTCACTTTCCTCCATTTTTACTTGCCTTTGATTGGTTATTATAATTTTTCGTATGTATTTTCACAAAATTTACTCAAGTCCGATTTTCAAAGTGAGTTGGCTCAATTTGATGAGCCTGCGAGTTAATATTAAAATTTAACAACCATGTTCTCTTTATTACATATAAGGTAAACTTGAATAGTGAGCACGGATGATAATAACAATGATAATAAATTTCGTTATTCACTACTCCTTTCATTAAAGATTGCATCTGAAACAAATGTGTATTCTTCAAGAATTTTTCCATGTGGATCGAACTAGAAAGCTATTTGCATGCAGATTTTATTGAAGTTAGCTGTTATGACTTAATTAAGCTCAAATCAACAAATCAGCTTATTTATTTGGATAAAAAATTCTTAAAGTAATACATTAAACATCCACATTGATTCAATGTTAAACTCATGACATTGACCAAACATATATGCAAACACATATGCATTCCATTGAGCACAGTCAAGGTAACCTTTGGCATACAGATTTAACGTCATGGTTCTGATCGAGTTCGTAGACATATGTTTGTCTCGGGAAAGGGGTGAAAGGTCGATAAAATGAAAGCATAAACGAATCAAATCATAATTATGGAAACAAAATGGAAAACAACAAAGGGGAATTTGATCCTTGTCTGGCTAGTCAGAGAATCTCTCAGATTTTTATAAAGCCAAGAGAGTGAATACTGACAAAGGTTTTCCACTTCATATACCAATAATTTTAACTGAATGATGTTTATCCGTGCTATATAAAGAGCTTGCTTATTGTATACCTATGCTGCAAGCCAAAGGTCCTTCAATGTCGTTTCCTCAATTTTTTTTAGTATGACCTAGGTCTCATCATGCAATTGCTGTGGAGGGGTCTCTCCTATTTCCTATCTTGTCACTATAGTAAAATAATATTAAGAGAACTGTTACAAAAAGGTAGAGCACATAGCGTTTGACCTTTTGTAGTTATATTCGTTATGTAATAAAAATAAATAAAACTTGAAATTGCGTATCTGGATGTTTTTCCTTTTGATCCAGCGGTCACGCTTGAGTGACACTAACAATAGTTTGGTAGTGCTATTTGTAGAAGTGCTTTGTCTTATCAAAAATATAAAATAATTTTTCCCTGATTGGTAAATTAAAAGTTGAGATATTTTTGCTTTTGGCTTTTAAAAGTCATGGGTGCTCTCGGAAGCCCTCATGAAATGCTTTTCAAAGTTGATTTGTGTTCTCTAAAATTTAAAAAATTAATATAATTTTATTCTATTTAATGATATTAAAAATAAAAATTATTCTTTTTAGTATTCATAATTATTGTTGTCATTTTAAATATTAAGAATAATTTTTATATTATTTTATCAAACGATACCATTATAATTTTTTAAGAGTAGTTTTTAGAGAATTAAAAGAGCTATGCAGCTTTTAAAAAGTTACAGCAATACCAAACTAAGTCTAAGTAGAAAATTTGCACTTCCTTTTTAAATCACCTCATGTTGAAAAACATATATAGAGTTAGGAAATTGAGGACCACTAAACTGAGGGGGGGAAAAAAGAAAATAATTTCTCGCACGTTCAATATTATAGTCCGATTAGAGTATTTATATTGGGATATAAGGGTGCAAAACGACTAATGGGTGTGTTTGGATGGAATTATGGGAGGGGAATAAGTACTTCTTTTCAAAAATAAGTACTTTTGAACATTTTGTAACTTATTTATTTGTACTTATGAAAAAAGTAAAAACAAAAAATAATTAATTTTTCTATTTTTTTATAAGTAAATAGGGAGTTGTTTTTCCCTAAAAATAAAAGTATTAGAAGAAAGAGAATTGCGCTTCACAAATTTCAAGATCACTACCTTTTGATTCTTTTACAATTTCACTCTCTTACTCTCATTCTTATTCACATTCTCTCACTTCTTATTTATCACGTCCCAACAATTTAATAGTTTCTAATTATGATAAAAAGCACTTATATAATTATGTTTAAATATAAAATAATTTTCTACTTCTACTTTTATTTTTACTTCTAATTCTACTTTTAAATAATATTTCTCCCAAAATCTTAAAATAGGTGCATCTTGCACCTGATCCAAATCTTATAATAGTTACAGCTAAAACAACAAAGTAACAAACTACATGTTGTATTGTTGTGTGCCTCTCTTGAGGGTGAGTACCTGTTTGGTAATGCCTGATAGTATAAGATTTAATAGGATAATGATTGATAATATAAGGCTTAATAAAAATTTAATATTATGCAATTTTTAGTATATCGCTGTATAAGATATTATATTATATAAAATATAACCAGAAAAGGAGATTATAATAAATACAAATTTTTAAATATTAAATATTAAATTTAAAATTTAATATAATTACTTAAATTTTTATTATAATTATTTTAGCTATTTTTTATTATATATAAAAATAATTTTATATTAAAAATATTTTTTTATTTATTTATAATATTTTTTTCATAAATATAAAAAATATGAGAGAGAGAGAGATTGAAATAGAGAGATGAAATTTTTATATATCAAAATTCAAATATGTCTAATACATATTCCTATATTTTATTATATTTTTTATTATATATAATTAACTATTATTTATTATTATTTATATATATTAATAATAAATTTTTATTCCTATATTTTTATATTAGTTTGAATAGTTAGTTTACAATTATTTTTTGTTTATATGATTTTTATTTTTTATTATTTATTTAATAATTTTTTCTTTTAATAAAATATATTAAAAAATAAAGAAACCCTTATCCATTAACAATTAATTAGACCTAATATAATTTTCTTAGACTGAATTAAATTATCTATCATTTTAATATATAAAAGAGATTTGATAGATAAATTTATATAATATATTAAATATATTAAATAACAAATAATATTATAATATATTATATTATCTTATCTTATCATACCTAATATAAAATACCAAATACATCAGGCTTATGGTGTTTATCATCTGCATGCTTATGGCGTGGGTCTAATACATCCCGTGTCTGTTCGCAGCAAAACCACTTTTAGTTATACGTGTGAACTTTTTCTTTGTTTTTGGTGGGAACGTACAATTTCTTCCCTCCTTTAGGGTGATACAAAATTAGGACAAAGAATTTGGGTTTCATATGTTAACTTTAATTTTTGCACATTATTTTCTTTTGTCATATCTTTATATTATTTTCGTTTTGTAACTAAATTAGATGAGCAGTAATAAGATTTTATTAGATTAGATTATTTATTTTTTATTTGTTTTTAGGTACTACATATTCCCACTTTAATTAAAAGAACGAAACCACGCCCAATCGGGAAAGAAAAACATCATCATGATCATCTAATTGATTCGAAATTATCAACACGAGCAGCGGATCACAAATGTCAATTCAATTATTAGCAAGGTTTTCTGTACGTTAATTTAAAATACAAGAGATTATCAACTTGCGATTTTGTTAAATCTCAAGTTGGCTCAATGTTATTTGACTTTTGAAAAACTACTGAAATTGGTTACGTAAATAAACATTTTAGCACATACTTATTGGCAACGCCTTCAAAGTTCAACCAAATCGTGATCAAGTAATGAGGACAATCATGTTTTTGTGAATTATACATGTTTGTCTGCTTGTAGGTTCAACGCGGGACAGGGAGACGACTACAAATGGCAATTTCTTTTGAAGCTGCATAATATATGGAATTGATAACTTCTTAGACTTTTAAGTGCGACAAATTTTTTTATTATATAGGATGAATAATTTTTTATATAATTCTTTATTCGTATATTATTATATTAATAAAAATATTTGAGTTTTACACTTCTTATACTTTAAAGTCACACATCTATAAAATATTTTACATTAATAATAGATTAAAATTAATAACATTAAAAATATAATTAAGTGGCTCGAGATAATGACAATATACAAAGATTATGTCATAAGTATTTTATAATGGTATAGAACAACAATTCTTACTTTAAGAACATTTAATAATATTTTTATAAAATTAATAGAGACATACTCGCCAATCAAAATATTAATGGGGTCTTGTTAACTAGTATTTAAAAGATCTTGTTCAAAAATATTTAAATTCGAAGCTTAGGTTAATAGTGAGGGAGTTCGATATGTATTTTGTATGAAATTTTAAGCTTAAATCTGCCACCAATATACTAAAAACTATTTAATTTCTTTCATAAAATTATTTTAATTATTAAGCAAAAAATATTTTATACTTTTTTAATTTTTTAAAATATTAAATATAGATATTCTTTTGGTATCCGATACCAATATCCTTTAATAATCAGTGGCTAATAATTAGTTATAAATTTACTAACTTAAAAATATTTTTTTATTATATATTAAAAGAAGTTGGAAATGTGACTCAATATTAACCATGATTTCTAAGGGTGCTGGTATCTTAACACCAAAAAAAATAAAAGGGTACAGGAGAAACCCCATTAAATATTTATACTTTTTTGGTTCAACAGCTTCTATTTTGGTTCACTGAGCCGCTAGTGTCCTCGCATACGAGCTACGCATTGGCAGCATTTGACCGAGAGAGGTAACATTGAGTATTGCTCTATAGAAAGAAAGGCTTTAACTCATATCAACACGCACATGGTAAGATACAAGGATATGAGTCACAACAAGGATCATTGACCTGCACTAACTTGTGAACAGGTAATAACCATAATCTAACTAACGTCGAGAAACTGGAATATGTGATTCACATTCAATGCTTCATTGCCTTTACTTAATACTTTTCGCTCAGCTGGTCCACCTTTACTTGATCCCAAATATATTATTTTTCCCTCGATCTATACGTAAACCTAGGCATAGCCCACCCTCTATTTCTCTGCCATGTTGCCATTGACTTTATAATATATGATCTTCCAACTGCCAAATAAAACAACAACTGCTTATTCCTTGGCCTCCGTCATGACCAGGGCTGACAAAACCATTATTTCTGTCATCAAATTATTATACCAATATTGATTCCAAAACCAGGTGCTACTCTTTCATCCACAAGATGAGCAACACAACTGATTCAACTGGGTTACTTGGCTCCAGCAACATCAGTGGCTATGGCTCTGGCATAGGAATTTCCATTGGAATCCTCTTTCTCGTTATAACCATCACTCTTGCTTCCTACTTCTGCACCAGAACACAAGTGCCAGGTGCTCCAGCTGCTAATAGGAGACATGCCCTTAATAATGTCCTTGAACCACGGCACACAGTAGTTGATGTTGGCTTAGATGAAGCTACAATTCTGAGTTATCCAAAGTTGTTGTACTCCGAAGCCAAGCTGAAGAAGACTGATTCCACTACAACATGTTGCTCCATATGTCTGGCAGATTACAAGGGTACTGATATGCTAAGGGTGCTACCTGACTGTGGTCATCAATTTCACCTCAAGTGCATAGACCCTTGGTTGAGACTGCATCCTACGTGTCCAGTGTGCAGAACTTCTCCAATCCCAACGCCACTCTCAACACCTCTTGCCGAAGTGGCTCCATTGGCTAGCAGACAGGATTCATAGGAAGACTAAGAATAAGAATTTTGATACAAGTCATCACGTTTCACAAAGTATACATGATTTGGCAGTTGGCATATTAAAGATGCGCTTATCCGTAGAGTATTTTTTTTTCTGTCTGGTACTTACCTGGATGATTCTATATTGTAAATCCTTCTCTTGTACCTTTGGTATAGAACAAGTGATTGTTCAAATGTTGGCCTATCAAGAGTACAAACTCTTGGAGTGCCTCATTTTCTCCTTTTCAGAGGGGTTTGTGCACAGAGAGTTGAGTCATCATTTTGTCCATGCCATGTGTACCAATAATATTGAAGTTTGAGAACGTAGAATAGAAATCTTAAAACCATTTTCAGATCTTGTCTGCCTAGAATATACACGAGATGAGGACACCAATATTACTAACTCTGAATTTCTTGTCATCAGGTACGGCTAGATTCTGCCTTTTATGTATGTCTAATGCCAACTTCAGTTACTGGACACTCACCAAAGAGACAACAAGAAACATTGCTGAACCACAGCAAATGGATGATTTAACTTCCATGTTGCTGAGCAAGAAAATGGCAAACAATTAAATTGATCACATATTTTCCCCAACCCCAAAATAAAAATAAAAGAAAGAAGAGCCAAAATAGGAGGTGCGTATTCTGGTTGATGTACACTGCTAGACATAAATAAACATATTTTTGTCTTATTGCCCTGATGTCAGTTTATCTGTCAATCACGGCCTTTCAGAGCTTATATCAGACTCATACAATTTTAAAAAATCCTGTCTCTTCACTATATAACAAGCCACTCTTTGTCTATAACAGTGTACCATAATCTCAAATACTATTTCCTAGGTAAATAACTCTCTGTCACAAATGATCGGGGTGCTCCATGTGGATTCTCGTCTCTGTTTACCAATTCAACACTATCTTTGGCAGCATTCTGCTCTGATCCTTTAACAACTATGTTTTACGTTGCTAATCTTATCTACGTCATTATTGGTCTACCTACACTCACCTTGGAGCATAGTTTCATTCTGTAACCTATTTTCTCATTATGTAACCACATGTTTGAGCGTTTCAACCGAATAACTATTAAGCATTATTATGAGAGTTAAGTTAGTTATTGTCTTAGCTGTCAAGTTAGTTATACAGTTAGTTTTCTGTTAGTTAGTTTCATTGATGTAGTTCTATGTTAGTTAGATTCATTGGTGTATAAATAAACACTTGTACACATCTCTTCCTTCTTCAACTGAGAAATAAAATTTTCAGTTTTATCTTTCTCTTCCTTTGCTCTGCAAGATGTTCACCTTAACATGGTATCAGTTGAGATTCTTGCATGCTTCCGTGTTCTTCTCTTCTTCTCCTTCTTGGTGAAGCTTTTTTGTTCTTGATCCATTCCCGATTCAGTTTTTTGGTTTTCTTTCACCAATTCTGCTCCTTCTCATGGCTCTTAATCAAGTTTCTGTGTGGATCCCTGTGCACTTTCTCCCTCTGATCATCCAGGTTTGGTTTTGGTTTCACAGCCATTGACTAAAACCAATTACCATTCTTGGAGTAGGGCTATGCGTTTGGCACTCAATGCGAAGAGAAAGCTTGGTTTTTTCGATGGATCTATCCCTAGGCCTGATGAAGATGCTGATCCTGCACTCATTGAGTCATGGCAGTGTACAAATGACATTGTTAGTTCCTGGTTGTTGAACTCAATTTCCAAGGATCTTACTGAGAGCATCATCTATTGTGATAGTGCTGCTGTAATGTGGTCCGATCTATGCTCTCGTTTTCTCCATGGTAATGGACCTCGTATCTTTCAATTGAAGCGTGAATTGACTAATTTTCGTCAAGGAAATCTGACTGTCACTCAGTATTTTTCCAAGATTAAGTCTCTTTGGATAGAACTGAGTTGTTATGGTCCTTCCTTTGTTTGTCAATGCGGTGGCACTGGTCCACTTCAAGTTTTTTTTCAACGAGAGTATGTTCTTTGTTTTCTCATGGGACTGGACGAATCCTATTCTGCAATTCGTGGTCAAATTCTTGCCACAGAACCTATGCCGGATATCAATAAAGCCTTTTCTCTTGTCGTTCAAGAAGAAAAGCAGAGAGAGGTTGCTGGATCTTTCCCACATGCTGATCCTGGACAGCCTGTGTTTGCTGTCAAGAATTCCTCCAAGCCAACCTCTGATGTGAAGAATAAGCCTGGGAAGAAGGATCGCCCTTTATGCTCTCACTGTGGTATTCTAGGCCACTCAGTTGACAAGTGCTACCGCCTTCATGGTTTTCCCCCTGGTTATGGCACATGGAAAGGGAAACAGGTTGTTCATCAGGTTTCAGACACTCAGCAGGAGGATGATTCTTCTTCACTTCCTGATCAGTCTGCTCCTATGACTCAGGCTCAATATCAACACCTGATTTCTCTTCTTAATGCTCAACAGATCAAACCAGTATCAGAAGTACACAATCCTACTATGGTCCCCGCAGGTATTGTTTTTTCTGCAAGCCATCATAAGTCTACCCTTTCATCACATTCTTGGATTATTGATAGTGGAGCAACATCGCATATTGCCTCTTCTCTTTCTGTGTTTGTTAATCATAAACCTGCACACAATCTTTATGTCACTTTACCTGATCATACTAGAGTTCCTGTTCATTCCACTGGTGTAGTTCAGTTACAATCTGATTTATCTCTTCATAATGTCCTTTATGTCCCTGGTTTCAAGGTGAATTTACTTTCTATACTAGCTTTGTTGACAAACTCTTCTTATGTTGCTACCTTCACTAATGCCTCTTGCACTATTCAAGACAGACTTGCCTCGAAGGTGATTGGTAAGGGCGATTTGCTTGAAGGGCTTTATGTCTTACAGCAAATTTCCCCTGTACAAACCTTAGTGAATAATGTTTCTGTTCCTACATGGCATGCTAGGCTAGGCCATGTTTCCAATAAAATTTTGTACAAACTTTTTGATGTTTTGTCATTGTCCTCCAATACTAGTTCTGATTGTGACATTTGCCCCTTAGCCAAGCTCAGGCGCCTTTCTTTTCCTTCCAACAATAACATGTGCACTGCTCCATTTGATTTAGTTTATTGTGATGTTTGGGGCCCATATCATGTGCCCACCTATGATGGAAAAAGGTATTTTTTTACCATAGTAGATGATTACACTCGTTTTACCTGGACATACTTGCTACATTCCAAATCAGAAGCAAGCACATCACTTATCCGTTTTTTTTACTTTGATTGAGACTCAATTTGGTAAGAAAATTAAACAATTGAGATCTGATAATGCTAAGGAGTTGGCCTTAACTTCTTTTCTTCAAGAAAGAGGGGTGTTGCATCAATTTTCCTGTGTCCAACGCCCACAACAGAATGCAGTTGTAGAGAGGAAACACCAATATCTCCTCAACATTGCCCGAGCACTCTATTTCCAATCCAAGGTACCAGTTAGTTTCTGGGGGGACTGTGTGGCCACTGCCACCTTCTTGTCAAATCGGCTACCTAGTCCTTTGTTGAAGTTCTCAACCCCCTATCAGTTGCTGTTTGGTAAACCTCCTCTTTATGATGCTTTAAGGGTGTTTGGGTGCTTGTGCTATGCTTCCACTTTGGTTACATAGAGAACCAAGTTCACTCCTCGAGCAGTACCAGCAGTGTTTGTTGGATATCCTGTTGGTTACAAAGGTTACAAGCTATACAACCTTGAGACAAGACAGTTTTTTGTTAGCAGGGATGTTACGTTCTATGAATCAGTCTTTCCTTTCCATACAACAACAACTGGTGCACGGTTACCTAATCTCTTTGGTGATGTGGTGCTTCCCACTCCTCAGCCTGATTTGCCAACTGCTTACCCATTTGACTTGCAACCTGTTGCTCCTAATTCTCCATCCATCTCTGAAGGTTCTGATTCAGTTACTCCTCCTGCAAATGTTGCTCCTCACAGATCCTCTAGGATGTCTAAACCCCCTTCATATCTGAGTGATTACCAATGTGCAGTTAGTTCAGAACCTTATCCTATTACTAACTATATCTCCTATCACAAGATTAGTCCTACCTACAGAAATTTTGTCTCTCAAGTTACCTCTGAATATGAACCTACCTTTTATCATCAGGCAGCTAAGTTTCCTCATTGGCAACAGGCCATGCATGAAGAACTTCAAGCCATGGAGGACAATAACACATGGTCAGTGGTGTCTCTACCTGAGGGCAAACATAGCATCGGCTGCAGATGGGTCTATAAGGTCAAATACAACCAGATGGCCAAGTTGATCGATATAAGGCGAGATTGGTTGCAAAAAGGTATACTCAACAAGCCGGTATTGACTTCTTAGATACTTTTTCCCCAGTTGCCAAACTCACAACCGTCAGAATCTTGCTAAGTATAGCTGCTGTCAAGCATTGTCCATGTTACAATTAGACATCAACAATGCCTTCCTTAATGGGGATTTGTTTGAAGAGGTGTACATGGGCTTACCCCTTGGTTATTCGGTTAAGGGGGAGAATTTAGTGTGTAAGTTACACAAATCCATTTATGGCTTGAGACAAGCATCTAGACAGTGGTTCCATAAGTTCTCAACTGCATTCACTAGCAATGGCCTTGTGCAGTCTAAAAGTGACTATTCACTGTTCCATATAGGCTCAGGGGATAAGCTGGTTATACTGCTAGTATATGTGGACGACATCATTGTTGCTGGTCCCAATTCTGATATGATTCAAGAAGTTAAGGGTAAGCTGTAGCAACTATTCAAACTCAAAGTCATTGGTTATTTGCAGTATTTCCTAGGATTGGAAATTGCCCGATCTGAGAAAGGTATTCATCTCTCCCAGCGCAAATACACACTGACCTTGCTTGAAGATACTGGTGTCCTCAACTGCAAACCTGCTACATTACCAATGGATCCAAACCTCAAGTTGTGTGCCACCGAGGGTGACCTCATTGAAGATGGTTCAGTGTATCGGAGACTCTTAGGGAGACTCATGTACCTCACCATCTCTAGGCCAGACATTGCCTATGCGGTGCATAAGTTGAGCCAATACATGTCTTCACCTCGGGTCCCCCACCTTCATGCTTTGCATCAATTGCTGCGGTATCTCAAGAGCAATCCTGGTCAGGGCCTTTTCTTCTCAGCCACCTCTGATTTGAGTGTCAAAGGATATGCTGATGCAGATTGGGGGAGCTGTCTTGACACCCACAGATCAACCACTGGCTTCTGTGTTTTCTTGGGTTCTTCCTTAGTGTCATGGAAATCCAAGAAGCAGGCCACTGTCTCGAGATCTTCAGCAGAGGCAGAGTACAGGTCTTTAGCAGCTGTCGCCAGTGAAATCACTTGGATGGTGGCCTTGCTACGAGATTTTGAAGTGTTCATCGATTCCACTTTGGTGTTTTGTGATAATCAATCAGCAATCCACCTCTCTACCAATCCTATCTTCCATGAGCACTCCAAACATATCGAGATAGACTGTCATTTTGTTAGAGAAAAGGTGAATTCTGGGTTGCTCCGCCTAGTTCACGTCAAAACACAACACCAATTGGCAGATTTATTAACTAAACCAGTTGCCAACTCCCAATTCCAAAATCTGATGTCCAAGATGGGTGTTCTCGATATTTACTATCCATCTTGAGGGGGAGCGTTAAGCATTATTATGAGAGTTAAGTTAGTTATTGTCTTAGCTGTCAAGTTAGTTATACAGTTAGTTTTCTGTTAGTTAGTTTCATTGATGTAGTTCCCTGTTAGTTAGATTCATTGGTGTATAAATAAACACTTGTACACATCTCTTCCTTCTTCAACTGAGAAATAAGATTTTCAGATTTATCTTTCTCTTCCTTTGCTCTGCAAGATGTTCACCTTAACAATAACCCATGGTAATCTTTAAACATGTCGTTTGTAAGCATCCCAACAAATTATAAATTTCAGGATTAAGATAAATATAAGAAAACTAACTTTACTTCAACCTTGCACTTTAAGCTGAAAATTTACTTCAATACAACCTTTCTGTTTAAACCGAGATTTACTTCAATTATATATTTTCCATGATCCATTTCACCTATTATGTCCAAATGAAGCTAGTCTGAGTAACCAGGTGAATCTTCTTTAAAAAAGAGAAAAAGAGGGCATCATCCTTTCAACACTTTTAACAATTTAACGGAAGACCCTTGTCCATTGCATTGCATTCCACCTTTTTGCCGTTTCAGTGTTTAAATTTATCTTGGACGACCAAATATAATGTTGATAAGTTTTATTATAAACCCTACTTCCGTGTTATTGAAATTTTCACTTTCTCACACTACTAGTATTCACATTTGATGTGTCATGCACGGCAGCGCGACACAACTTGAGGCTAGTAGGAAAATTGCATTCTCCCCAACCCCAGCGTCAAGGGAAAGCCATTGCCATTAAATGAAAAGTCATCATGTACATCAATGTTTGTTAAGAGCCAAAACAACCTAGAAGATACGCATACCCAGTTTTAAAACAGTTTATTCGATCCGGGATTCAACCACCGCTAGCATCAAATCCAACCTGCTTATATCATCATGCTGTCCCAACAATAAATTAACAAGATTATGCATTAGCCAAAAGATAAGTGACAGCATCAAAAGGGCCAATACTGTACAATACTCCAAAGACTGCTAAAAGCCAGAAGGAAGTTCCTGTGCTTAAATAGTCAACTGCTTCTTCTGAAAAATAAAAAAATAAAACTGCCGATGAATAATTCAAAAACAATACGGAAAAACGTCTTACGCACAATCCATCAAATAAAAATAAAAAATAGAGTTTAATTTTGATTCATGGACAGTATAAAAGTTATTTACACAGTTAATAAATCATATATTTCTATTTATATAATTATTTAAATAATAGGTGTGAAACTTAATCATATTTACTAATATGACAATATATAATTAGATGACAATATAAATTTTTTTTTACACTAATAATACATATAAATTAATTCCTAAAAATAAGAACATATTTTGAATCTATCAAAACAAGGGTGTAATTGTTGTCCAAATAATTTTATGTCACACCTGCCGTTCTTCATCAATCTACCATCCAGTCAACCATCTTTAGTATCATATATATTATTTTGCACCAACTTTGGTTTTGTTTAATCTTTGTTGTGTCACTCTTTGCTCTGGCTCATTGCAGAAGAATTATTGGAGATGGAGAGCATAAGATTCAAGTTCATCCTGCTCTTCTCTTTGTGGCTCTGTCTACTATACCCATTGGCCGACGCCACCGAAGTTCGGTATTGCGGTTAGTCTTGTTAACCCTTTTCTACTTCTTTTCTATTTTCATTTTTATTTTATTTTTTTTCCTTGATCAGATTCCTCAATTTAGATAGCTTGATTAGTTAAGCCTCTCTGGCTTATTATTTTTATGTTTTCGTGAATAAGTTTTCTTAGTCATCGTCGTCATCAGTGTGTTTGGTTTTTTTTTTTTTTTTTTTAATCTGGAATCTGAATTTATCAATAGACTAAATTAGAGTTTAGGACAACGATCTAAAAATTTGGAGGGTCCACGATCCATACATCAGATTCATGAGATAAAGCAAAGATAAAATTATTATGAAAATAAAATAAAAACTAGATTGAAACTTGCGCAATGCACAGCTTACAAAGTATAGGAATAATTTAGTAAATATGACAAAAATAATTAGAAATAAAATGACTATGTAATAAAATGAAAATTATTTATGTATAATAAAATGAAAGTCCAAAAATATAAGAAATATATATATATATATATATATATATGACTTTTATGGTCATACAAAATGTAATAAAACTATATAGATGTTTAATGGTCAAATTTTTTCATCACTTTACGTCATTTTTGCATTTACTCCTGTTTGGTGTTACACCTTTTTTTGCACTTGTTTCCATTTTTTATTTGGGTTGCTTGTAGTTTGTGTTTTTTTATATATATTTCTCTTGAAATTTTGAATTAAGATTGACTTTTTATTTGATATTGACGTGTGTTTTATTTATATTAATACATTTCTTCTGCTTTTATAGATTATCTCTTTATTCAATAATATTGTATATTTTATTTATTTGTGATGCTTTTTGTTTGACTTTTATATGGACATGAGCTCTCATATGATAATATTGTTGTTGGTAAATGCGGTTCTAAAATTATGTTAAGGTAAATGTTAGAGCTACTCATATTTGTTTACTTAATGTGAAGGCAAATTATATTTATCATGTGTTATTCTTTGATTGTGTAATTTTAGAACAACAAAGATCTGGATTATATTTGGAGACATATTACTTGATTAATTTGTTTCAAGAACAATTGAGATCCCAAGATGTTGTTTGGGACAAAAGTCTTCCTGACAACATAGTTTTGGAACCCTTCTTAATGTTGTGATTAGTCATCTTTATTTCAAAAATAAGTGTGTGATTGCAGAGGTTTTGTAATTTTGATGGTTGCTTATAGAGCTATTTCTATATCCTTTCTCTATATTGTCACTTCTAGTAATTGTTTCTATATCCTTTATTTATTTCTTTCACCCGCTTATATCTGTCACTTGTAATAGTTATTTTCAAATTCTTTATAGTGTAATGTTTTCCTTCTTGTAATATACAATTAAGATGTGAAATAAAATTTTTTCTTAGTGTTACTTGTAAAGGAGTTCCCCATGTAATTGTGTCAAAGAATGGACAAAGTATGAGTAAAGCGCGAAAGTTGCTATTAATTTTATTGAGACAATTTATTTAATCTTATTGTTTCTAATTTTTGGTTTAAGTAGGTGTTTTTTTATATGATATTTGAATATTGAGTTATAATTTGTTGTACTAAAACATTGCAAGAGGGAAATAATATGATTTTAAAGATGAGTTAAGACTACAGTAGTTAGAAAGAATATTTATGGTAGTGGGGTGAATTTATACATAAATGAGCAATTATGGTAGTGGAGTGAGTATGTGGCTGATAAAGATTAAATGAGAGAATGACAACTTCAATAATATGCTGATGTAGTAACATTATAGTGCTTGAGTTGTCAATATTAAAGGTTAGGTATTAGCTTTTATATATTATAAATAGATAAAAAAACAATACATTATTACCCACTTAATCTTTGATATTATTTAAAATATAAAATCAAAGATAAGCCCTCACTTCGAAACTAGCTTTTAAAAGAATAAACCATGGTATAGAATGGAGTTTAATTAACATACAGTGATAGTATAAAATAATTTTATACTATTATTCAATAAAAATCATAAGAAGTGTCATGTCATCATGAGTAGTTACCTAAACATGGATCATATTGGCAATTTTCTTAATTTCTATTGGATGACAATATAAAATTATTTTACTCTATGAGTGTAAGTAAATTAAATTCTATCGAATGTATGTTTTCAGAAGACTGATCTTTTGAAATATTAAGTTTTTTTGGTAGTTGATTGAATTTCTAGTTGATATTCATGTCTGTCGTGATATTTAATCGTGACCGACTTAATTTTATATGTAGACGAGAAAGTTGAGTACAATGTTAAGGTGAAAGGAGTTGAAATATCTCCTAATCCCATAGCAAGAGGCCAGCCTGCTACATTCAGCATTTCTGCAACGACAGGTACGGTGTAATTTCACATGCTTTTCTTATGTCATATTTGTACATTGTTTCCATATCTTTTTGCCCCCCTCCTGTCATTATATTCATTTGCATGCATTTGATGCTTCTTTATGCACAAGTATTGAGGATATGTCACTTTACTTATTTATTTGATACTGAGACTGTAGAGTAATGTTAAATTGGAAACCTGAATGCGATTGTGCTCCAGTAGTAGTAGTCGCACCAATCGCTTCCGGAGCCACTAGGCTGTGTTCGGGCTTTTAGTAAAGAAAGTGCCGACCTACTTTTCTCTGATCCAGGCGTTTCATGACTCAGGCCAAGCAGTATCTGGTGGGAAACTGATGCTTGATGTCTCATATTTTGGATGGCACGTACATAGTGAGACACATGACCTTTGTGGAGAGACATCTTGTCCTGTTTCAATTGGTGATTTTGTGGTTGCTCACACACAAGTTTTACCCGGATTCACGCCACCTGTAAGCCATTATTTCATTCATCTCTTGAAGAGATTTTGCAGCTGATCCAATATCTTAACAGCTAAATTGTTGGTCTTCTATATTAATTTGAACTTGGAAGATGTCCTATCCTTATTTGGTGACCCCAAAAAAAAAAAAAAAAAAAAAAAAAGAAGTCATGGTATAGCTTGTTAACATCTCAAGAAATGGCCTTATACTAGAAAACAGAGGGAATCTGATGATGAAAGCATTAACACGTCACCTATTTAGGATAGTACTTTAATCATTTGCAATGCCTAGTCAATTGATATATGGTGATTAGAGGGGGAATTCATCAATCCAATATAATTGAGAGGAGTTTTATAGTTAACTTTCTAACGAAAATGCATAAACTAAATCCTGTAACTAGCATCAGTGTGTTGAAATCTGCCTATTGCCAGTAGAAAACTATATTAGTTATAGTATTGCAGTTTGTTTTCTAGTTCAGCAAGGCAGCAACAACCATTGTTCTCATAAAGTAAGTTTTTTTTCCAATTTTTGTTAAATCTTAACTGAAAAATTCCTAACTCTTAAATAATCTTTTCAGCATACATATTATTCTACGGATAACACTAGGCTTCAAATCTTAAATGAAACTTTCTCTGTTAATAATACCTGAAGGACTTGCTTTAAGCTCTAGTTGTATCTCACCACTTGCGTGTGCTTGTGTCTATGTGTATTCACGGCGTATGGATTCCATCTCTCTCACTATGTGGGGATGGGTTCTTAACTTTAATCATATTTTCTTCCTTATGTCAATTACTATTTTCAACCCCTGAAGAAGGGAAGTTTATTTTGGTTAATATTTAATATCACTATCTTTGTGATCTTTAGTCACCTGTCCTATGATTAATTCTTGCTGCCATGCCCATAATCACAATTATGTCTAGGCGTTTTCTGCTTCTGTCATGACCTGTTTAGACTTCACCTTACCTTTCCATGACTGTACACTAGAGGGAGGAGGTTGGTAAATGGTAATTGAATTTGGATGTCGCATATTCAGTGGTTCCAAGTTCCAACTGTCTATTAGCCGAAGGGCATCTTGCAGGCGTTTAAATTTGAAGACTCACTAATCTCTTTTCTTGTTTTAATTTTAGCATGTTATTTTGTTTTGCAATGACATGTTTCTCACCATGCATCACGTTTGCAGGGTTCATACTCCTTGAAGATGAAGATTTTTGATGAAAACAAACATCAGTTGACTTGCATTGGATTTGGTTTTTATATTGGGTTTATTTCCACTGTGGCTGATAGCTGAGTGAACTTTTGCATATGTCCTGAAATCTATTATCAGATCCACATAAATTATTTGTACAAACTGCAAAGGACCCCTTTTAATACTTCCTTGTATCCTTGTGGATACAAATCATAAGTATATTTCTAGATTTGTTGAGATTGCAAAATACAAACTTCGTGCTTTATTCGTATATGCTGGTCATGAGCGGAAGGTGTAACTGTAGTGCAATAGTATGTATCCCTTCTCTTTCAAATTCGCATACATCTGGTATAAAAAGCTGTGGCCGCATTAATATGTACCACCAGGGGTGTGTATGCTTCATCCGTTTTAATAAAATCTGGTATATATCCCACGTTGTATTCCATATAGTGGCCAAGGCTGTGGTGCTCTTTGTAAGTTAGGAACCAATTTGGTCCTCAAATCATAATCATTAAAATTATTCTCAATGGTTGAGATTGAAACCTTTTATTATTAAAAAATAATTGTTTAATAATTTATATTTATATTTTAATATTTAATAAATTATAAAGTATCCATTCTACCCTTTTATTTTTGTAACATTTCAACCCCATCCTTTAAAACTAAATTAATATCAAAGACTATTAAAAATATTTACTCAAAAATGAAATTACATATGTAGAGTTAATGTAAATGACAAAAGCCAAAAAAAAAAAAAAATATAGAATTATATTTTAGTACATATGTATAGTTAATGTAAATGACAAAAGTCAAAAAAAAATAATATAGAATTATATTTTAGTACTGGAGCCAGTAATGGAAATGTGAAAGCAGGTTATATTTCAAATTTAAGCATATTATTATATAGCAATCTGTAAATTTTTATTAAAAATAATTAAAATGATTTCAATAAAATTGATGCATAAATTATACTACTATATAAAGAATTAATTTTTATAAATAAGATTCTTAAAAACAAAAGTTAAGAATTAAGAAAGTAAGAGGTAATGAAAGGTGGAGTGATACACAGAGGACAAAAGTTGAGATAAGAACAAAAATAAATAAATAAATTTAGGATAGTTAATAAAGATAAGGAGATAATTTATTTATTCTTTTTGGTATGATATCAATTTGATCTAAATTGATTCCTAACTTACAAGGGACCACCACAGTCTTAGCCTCCATATAATATATAATACACGCATGAGGACTAGCTTTTGTAGGAAGGATACAGGAAGATTGGAAAGTTTACCACATACATACATTGTATTGAGAGAAGTTTTTGGAACCATGCTGTATAGATGTCATATATATTGTAAAGATACTGTATACTAATTTAAATGTGGGTAAGTATCAAGATATGAGTATAAATATCTTTTATATTTATATAAGAAAAGTGTTGTATTTGATGTGAAAAAAAAATATTGACGCCCAAATATGGCTCTAATCGTGTTCTCTAAGGGCCCGATTGGAACGCCTAATAGAATAAAAGCTAATAGTATAAGGTTTGATTATATAAAGTATGATAAAATTTAATATTACGCAGTGTTTGATATGTCACTATATAAGATATTGTATTATATACAATATAACCAGAAAAAGATATTATAATAAATATAATTTTTTAATATTAAATTTAAAATTTAAAAATTAATATAATTGTTTAAACATTTATTACAATTATTTTAGCTATTTTTTATTATTAAAAATTCTTTATTTATTTTTAATATTTTTTCATAATATAAAAAATATGTGTGAGAGAGGGAGAGAGAGAAAAATAATAAGGGAGTTTTTATAAATTAAAATCCAAACAAATCTAATATCATATTTTTATATTTGGTTGTATTTTTTATTATATATAATTAAATTTATATTAAATATTATTTATATATTTTATTAATAAATTTTTATTCTTATATTTTTATATTAGTTTGAATAATTATTTTATAATTATTATTTTTTAAAAATATTTATTTATTATTAAATTTTTTTATTAAATAATATTATTTTTGTTTAAATGGTTTTTATTTTTTATTATTTATTTAATAATTATTTTTATTTTAATAAAGTATATTAAAAATAAAAAAATAATATAAACTTTATACATCAAAAGTTAAACAGACCTAATACAACTTTCTTAGACTGGATTAAGTTGTCTATCATTTTAACATATAAGAGAGGTCTGATGGATAAACTTATATAATATATTAACTGCACCAAATAACGGGTAAGATCATAACATATTGTATTACCTTATCCTATCATCTCTAATACAGCATGCGAATCACACCTTAAAGTTTGTGAGCGACAGACGCAAGTCTGTGGTTCTGTTATGAGTATCAAGGGGAGTTGCACTTGGTTCATTAAGTGCATTCAGAAAGTTATGCCAATGTCTAAAGATCATACAAGGACGTAAGAGTTGTCTGAGAGTCACAAATTTATTTTCCAACTTGTTTGGTGAATAAATTTGTGACTCAACGATGCGCTTTTGGGAATGGACATATAATTGGTCACAATCATTTATGCTTTTTCTTATTTTTTGCTTGCGACAACCTTTAGTTCCTTCCACAGTGCGCCACTTTATGTGTTGTGCATGATAACTGCATTTGATTGCGGATTGAAGGACTAAAAATATGGGGTCTTTTTGCAGGAAAGTTTCAGCAATGTGAGCTTCGTTTAAAAGGGATGAAATGAAGAGAATGATCTTGGAGTAAAAAAAACTGTTTAGTTAAAATACGGGAAAATACGCAGGCAATGAATATTAGGAGTACTTTTAAGCCTAGTCTTTCTAGAATCGATCTATTCTGTTACGCACACCTAGTTCAGGTGATAGGCGAACTCTTCAAAATTGGAGTGAAAGTGAAGAAAAAATTGGAACATGATCTATAGGATTATTCTTTTTAATGTATTATGATAAGAATTAATTGCAACTGAATATGTAATTTTTATAACTTTCTACTCATTTTATTCTGTCTTCCCAACAGAGGTATAGCAAGTTGAATATTTATGCCAAGAGTTTCCAATTCGATATAATGGACGACACGGATTTTACACGAATGGTGTCAAATCATAACCATTGGCACACTTTGTCTCCTTAGCAGTTGGGAAACAATTTAGGTGTGGTCCAAGGGTACCAAGTAACATCGGTGTGTAACCAACTGAACCATGTGCCAAATAGAGATTAAGGCTGGCATAGTCCCCCATCATATAAGTAAATGATAAAGGGGAATTTTAGCCACTTTATTGATTCTAGTTGACAATTATCCTTCATATTCCACACCATGATTGAGGCACCTAATGGTAGGTAATGGGTCAGTCCACACCCTAATCTATGATAAAAGATGGGGAGTGGGTTCAACCTTGTCCCCACACCATGCAGTGATCATTCAAAACTTAAAGCAAACCCAACATTACACAGCTTTTCAGTTTTCCACTTTATATAGGGCCTTTGGAAGCTAAAATGATAGAACTTGTCGTCAACCCCACTGTCCTCTACTCAGCATCCTCTCGACCAGTCATTCTCACCCTAGTCTTTCCTTCAATCCTTAGGAGGGTAGCACCATATCACATGCCATTCAATTTTGAGGAGACTAAAAGATATGAAAGGAATGAAGGGTAGGCTTCTTAGAAACTTGAGACTCATCCCAACTATAAGCAACTTGAACCAAAACTTAGTCCTTCACCTCAACCCCCCAGAAGTGTTGTGTGTCCAGGAATGTCCAACTCCACCACCAATCAAAGATGATCACAAAGGAAACAACCTCGCTGATGTAGTGGTTGGACTCCATGGAAGTGAGGGTGATCACAAGCATCCTGAGGACGAAGGAATGGATTTGGAAGAAGGCAATCTCAGCAACAAGGACAAAGCTACACCCACCATAGGGTCCAAGGATTCAGAACTTGCAGAGGAAAAGTTAGATGCTCCTAACTTGTCAGACACCAACATGGAGCCTAAGGCTCACAGCAAAGCACAACAAATGGCATGCAGCTATGAATACCCATCTCTAACAGATCTTGAACAGTTGTGTCCACCAGGTGGAAGCCACTCAATCATTCTCTACACAACAAGCATGAGAGGTATAAGGAAAACCTTTCAGGACTGTAACACAATCCGGTTCTTGTTGAGAAGCTTCAAAGTAAAGTACCATGAGAGGGATGTATCTCTTCACTTGGAGTACAGGGAGGAGCTGTGGAAGATCTTGGGGGGGAAAGTCATCCCTCCAAAGCTCTTTATCAAGGGAAGGTACATTGGAGGAGCTGATGAAGTTGTTGGATTGCATGAGATGGGCTGGCTTGGGAAGCTTCTAGAAGGGACACCAACTGACTCCACTGATTGCCCTTGTGTTGGTTGCGCCAACATGAGATTTGCTATTTGTTCCAACTGTAGTGGAAGCCGCAAAGTCTTCACGAGCGGCAGTGAGGACAGCAACAATGATGAATTTTTCATCAGGTGTCCTGAGTGCAACGAGAATGGGCTTGTCAAATGCCCCATTTGCTGCTAGAAAAATTAATCTGACTGAAACATAGTTGTTAATTTATATCCTACTTCTTGTACTATATTTATTTATCTTCTTTCATCTTGTCTTGTTTCGCTTGTAACATAATGAAGGCTGCTGCATCTATCTGATAGAGTCCTTAGAGATGGATATTGTACTAAATTTAGATGTAAAAACCATAAGCTGATGCTGTGTAGGGACTAATAAATAAGTTACTTAACTTGTTATTTGCTCTGGATAATGATTAAATGGAAAATTGGATTTGATGTTTTCCATAACAAAAGACTGATAATTTAGGTGGAGGATATACGGCTCATGAAGCAGGACTTCGTAAAAACTAATTGGACATGGTGTAGTTATTCTCGTCATGGTTTAGATAAAAAAGCGAAAGAACCAATAATGTTCATCTAAGGAGCATCATTCGGTGGGGGTATAATTACCGGGTTAATGATCACAGGAACATGCAAATAGCTCTTCTTAGATTTTAGACAGGCTACTACTTTGTACGAAAAAGATTATTATGCATATATATTTCAAAGGGTGTGGGGCTTACAACAAAGTGTCCATGATTAATGCACAAACAATATGGGGAAAAAAATTGTACGTACAAAGTGAACAGCAAATAAGACATCGAAAAAATAAAAGATTTTGGTATATTCTATACAATTAAATAGTGCAAGATTTTTTTATGTTTTAAAATATGAATTCATATACAGTTTGTTTGGAATGATAAAATGATATGGAATTAAATTCTTATGTTTGAAATAAATTAATAAATTATAGAATTGAATTCATTTATATTATTTGAAATGTATATAAAAATGAAATGAATTTTTTATCTTAACTATTTTGCTCTTTATTAATTGATAGAGGAAAGAAAAAAGGAGAAAAACATTAATAGGATTGGAGGTATTTTAAATATTTTATTCTTAGTATCAATTCCGCTATGTTAGATATTGCAAATAAGACCAATTTTAGTCTAATTTACTTTTAATATTTTTAAAGAAATTAAATTCCTTTAAAATTTTAATTATATGTTATTAATTAATACCAAATTAAAGAATAAAAATCAATTTCTTGAATAAATTGAATTTCAAAACTTTCCAAACATGCTGATCATAAAACTCGCGTAACCCTATCAATATAGTAGGTTTTAAAAGGATAGCAAATATATTTTAACTCTTCAATTCCTGCGCACGTCCTCTATGAATTATTAGTAACTAATGCTCCCAAATAAGCTATGGAAAGAGTAACACTAAAATCTGTTTCCCAAGTTCAGCACCATCACTGCTCACTCCACACATGTACGCTCCCACTTCCACATCTGCCATTGTAAAAGAATTAAATAATCCGTAACATTTCATGTTTGTATTGCATGGAATAAAAAATAACGAAAAGGAGTAAATACCTAATGATAGCACCTGAGGTTGTAATCTTCAAATGGTTTTCGAAAAAGTTATGCTGGCAAAAGGTGATAGTCGATGTGTTAACCAACTAAAGGTAATCGAGCTAATCATGTCAATGATGGTAGCAAGACAAACGGCGTGATGATATATGTTAGAGATAAAGGAGTGGATGATAGAAATATAAACTATTGTCAAAACCAAAATTTGACAAGAGCAGGAACCAAATTTCGAAAATCAACAAGAACAGAGAAGGAATGGGACAAGTATATCATAAATTATGCATGAGCAGTGTCCTCAACGAATCATCTTTGGCGCCAGTGAACATGGACACCAAAGAAGGAGGTCCACCGGCGGACCCTCAGTTTTTTGCCATTAGATGAAGTTTAATATTGATGAACAGATGAGATTAGATACAAGAATCTTGCCTAGCCTGTTAAACATTAAAAGAGAGTTTTACAAAACGATCCTAGACAAAATAAAATTACAAATTAAAATTTCCATAGATGTCGACAAAATTAACACCATATTAACAATGAAGGTAGTTGAGTTTCTGGTTTTTTTTTTTTTAATTTTTTTATTTAGGTGAACTTGAGTTTATGCTGTTGAAGGTGAGAGAAGTGGCGATATGTGTTTGAGCCAAGGGCTGTGGTCGATGCGAGTACCAACGAAGATAATCCATGATCCAACAACAACAATGGGCTAACAAAAACCAAAGACCCAAGCAAAATTCAGCACACCCATGTATTATGTAAGACCGAATTCACAACTTTATCAGAACATGTCTACCAATGGATCACACTTATCCACCAGGACTGCTCAAAAGTTTATCCTAGGTAATGGGACTTGGACGAAACACATGCACAGTATATCCTAAATAATGTGGGACTTACGAAACACATGCAGAGGATTCTAAGTTTAAAACACAGCAAGAATCACAAAGTCTAACTTCGTATTCATTTGAAAAGAAATTAACTATCGCATGAATATTTCAGTTACATTGTGACATAAACTGATATGGGATAACTTTATCATCATGTAAATAGTGAAATTGAAATCAACTTTTACCGTACGTAGTGGTAAAAAGAAGCTGCTATTTCATTAGAATAGGACATAAAGAAAGTCTCCTGTAATTTCATCTCAATGCCATAAATTTTTCTGTTAAATTTGCTAGACATCATTTGTTCGTTTATGGTACTGGATTAAGTGCTTTAGTCTATTCTTCGTCTTAAAAGAAGAACAAGATTGTAGTGCTAGATAAGGGGTAAAAGCAAAGGATAGGTCCAATAAAAACCCACGAAGGTGGAATGCAGAAGAGTTCTGTTACAGTATGTCCGGTGGTGGGTGGAGTTTCGAGGAGAAGGGAAGAGAGGGGAGGGGATGAATACCTTTTATTTGAAACATTCTCTTTATTTGATTTTTTTAAAAATTTGTTTTTGATACACGGTTTAGGATAATTTTATATAGATATCCAATTATGTATTATCATATTAATAAAAATAATTGATTTAACTACCCACTTAAGAAAGGCAGTGGGAATCCGTAAGTGAAGATATCCACATATGAAGATCCTAATGTTGGGATTTTTTTCCCTATGGGGATGGGGATGGGATTGTGCTCTCCATGGGATATCCATCTCGAGGATATATTGATAATTTTATATATATAATTAATATTTGTTATATTTTTAATATAAAAATAAAGAAAATACAACCCTAACTAACTTATTCTCTCACATTTTCACATATTTATTATTGTTTATTATGGTATTATTGTGATAGATTAATAGTTATGATTTGATTTAAAATTTGAAATTTTGGTAATAATGATTTAAGATTACTAGTCTAAGACTTGAATCAACTTTGTATTATTATTTTTAGAGATGTGTTATTTGTACATAGTCCATCTCGTAAATCAGATCGACATACCACCCATCCACTATTAAATGGGTGTAGAACCCAATCTAAATAGGGTTCACACATCTATCTAATAGTGGATGAATGGTATGTTGATCTGGAGTACGAAATGGACTATGTCAAAATATCATTTCTCTTATTCTTCTTTTTTTTTTTTCAAAATTTTCAAGCTAAAATTGCTTTGACATATTTTTTTATTTTTTTTGAATTTTTTTGGGATATTCATGGATCCATATTGGGGGTGGGGATATGTGGGAAATTGAGATAGAGATCAAAGAAACTCTGGAAGTATGGGACAAGGAGTGGGGGACTATTTCTCGCCCCTATCCTGCCCCATTGTTATCCCTATATCTATTATATTAAAAATCTTACAAATAAAAATATATAAGTGGATATAGTGCGAAACTCTTCTATACTGATAATATATCAAAATTAATTTTTTTTTTTAAGATGGAAAAATAAAATAAGTCATATAACCCTCTGATTACTCTTTGAATTTAATTTTGATATATTGTTAATGTAAAAAATTTTTGTTAAAATATTGTCACATCATCAAAAATCATTGACTTACTTATTATTTTAAAAATTTTATAAATAAAAATATACAATTAGATAGTAGTATAAAATTCTTACACTGTTAGGACATCAAATTTAATCTCCTATCCTTCGTGTTTAGAAGTTTTAAAAAGAATAGAACAAAATAATTCATAATGGATACGTTTAGATTTAGAATAGGGCAGAGTACAAAATAAAAGAATATCATAACCGTTAAAAATTCAAATTAAACACTATACGTCTATACCTCCGTTGCAAATAAACATGCAATCCCTCCAATTCTGACCACTCACTCGATTGATAATAAAGGAGTATTCTTCCTTTCCTGATTTGAGTTAAAACCCCGTCTAAACCAGAATAAGTATTTAGAAAAAATAAATAAATAAATAATGAACTGTCATTAATTAATAAACGATGAATAGCCCGATTGGTTACACTTTGGGACTCCCAAAAGCATTTTTATTAGTATCCGAATAAAATTATACAATAATTCTATTTGTTTGGTAATTTTTTTCATATCACTAAAAATACTTTTCAAATAGCTAAAAATATTTTTAAAACAATATTCTTAAAATTATTTTTAATTCTAGAAAAAATACTTTCTTAAAAAAATTTTATTATTATTCTCATATTAATAATTAAAAATAATTTTACTTTTATTATATTTAAATAAAATTTATTCTCTTAAATTTACTTTTAATATACTCAAACTAAATACAAATCAATTTTTTTAAAAATAATTTACCTAAAAAAAAAATTTTTCAACTTAATTCTTTTAAAAATAATTCTTTCAAAATTTAAACTAAACCATACCCCAAGAGAAAACGAAAAAGAAACGAGAATCAGAAGAAAGCCTAAATCTAATCTAGCCTTCCTGTGACTGCTTGTAAACCATAGAAAAATAGAACATTGAAAATCAGAAACCAATACAGATGTAACATGTGTGAAAAGTCTGTAAAAAGTTGTACGCAATTCACGAGTAGAATCTTTCGAGAACTACATGTCAGATACCAAAAGTTTGCGCTCCCTCGAAAAGGAAATTAACAGAGTCATTTACAAGGATACCCTTTCCCAAGAAACATTGCATGCAAAACTACACAGAGACTACACAGAGACACTAGCTCAGCTCATTCACATGTAGCATCAAAAAGCTTAAATGAGCCACTATTTGTTAAAGTTCACTTCAAATCAGAAAAACCAATAGTTAAAAGTTGTGAGACGAGTTAGAATAACCGCACTTCTCCAATTTACAGCAAGATTACGTAGAAGCCTCAGTTACTGCAAGAGCATGGGTCCCAGAAGCCTCAGTTACTTCAGGAGGAAGGGTCTCAGAAGCCTCAGTTACTGCAAGAGCAAGTGTCTCTGGCGCAACCATGGACGCTTTTGACACTGGAATTGCAGAATAAGACTGTAGCAGTTGCGTGTAGTTAAACTCAATTTGCAGTCTTTGATGAAGTGGTGTTGATGATATGAGACCTTTCTTGAGATCAGCTTGCAATTCTCTTATAGGGATTGCAGCCAGGAAGCTTTTAATGTACTCTTTGCATGCTTCCTTCCCACTGCACATAACTTCCTCTTCCTGCTCACTCTTCAACTGTTCTTCCGGCACCGCAACCGAGTCCATCTCTTTACCATTGACTTGCTGGATCTGCTTGTTATCACCATCTAATACTGCTGCAACAGTTTGCTGCTCGCTGGTTGTTTTTTCATCTGAAGATTGAGCAACATGTTGCATTTTGTATATTACTGTGTTGATGTCAAATTTCAAGATATATGCCTGATTGCATCCTTCATAAAGCCTCTCCCCCAATGTGTCAATGATGTAGTAAGCATCAGATTCGACTTTGAGGATGAAAAAATGGTCATTCCAGCTAACAATATAAACTTGGGGTTCACCAATGCTAGGGCAGCCCCCTCCAGCACAACTAATCTCGTCCCAAATGTTATCAAAAGACATGGCACCATGCAGGAAGTCAAATCTCTCCTCATCCATCCCTTCTGGGTGAAAAAAGCCAATAAAGGACTTCTCTGGAACCACAGAAAGGGGACGTATTTTTGCTTGAATGACTGTTTCCAGGTCAAAATGCTTGTCAGGGAACCGCTCTCTATAGGCTTCATTGTCACATAGGTTCCTCCATTCTGAAGAGCCTTCTCGAATTAGACTATCAAACTGGGACTTTATGGGCATAAGATCATGATTGTTTTGGAACCAATCAGCAATTACAGCAACAAGAGCTGTACATGCACTCTCACCTGCTGCACGTTCACTGCGTTGATCAATTGAGGCAAAGAAGACCTGTGTCTGAAGCTTCATGTGACCATCACGGCTCATTACTTCTTTCTGCTCCCAACTCCCCACAGCAAAGTTGTCATCGCCAAATTCAGAGACTGATGATCGATTTGCACACGAGTCATCCTCGGTCTTGTACAACTGGAAGACAATGTGGAACATTAGTATTGATAAACTAATCAACAACCGCATGCGATATAAGTTGCAGAAATTTTCAGAAGTTAATGCCACTAGTTCCTTAGTCAATATATGGCTTATTATAACACATGTCCATTGAAGGAAGGAAATTTGTAAACTGCATTTTCCTAGTTTACAGTTACTAGCAGAACAATGAGGGCTAGGCTACAACGGTCAACAGAGTAAGACAATTGTCAAGAGTTGCAAGGAAAACTTGGGTGCATTTTGCCAGGTGAAAAGGAAACAACTAAGAAATAATTCTTACCCCAAGAGAATAGGATTCATCTGAGCTAAGTTGCCGACGATCAAAATCTATGTCATCGCCACCTTCTT
The DNA here is from genome assembly GCA_031439595.1 of Pterocarpus santalinus. Lineage (NCBI taxonomy): Eukaryota > Viridiplantae > Streptophyta > Magnoliopsida > Fabales > Fabaceae > Pterocarpus > Pterocarpus santalinus. Next base: position 72,362,321 of record CM062532.1, read on the forward strand.
CTGCATAGGCCTTCTTCAACAATGGCTCTCCCTTATTACCTTTGGGAGATCTGAAGCTCAACTTCCTCTTCCTCCATGGTAGTATGCTGCGCCTTGAACTTTGAAATAAATAAGGCTCAGAGGAAGACATAGTTGAATCCTCCATCTGTGAACACCCATCATCTGACTTCTTATAGCTGTAGTAAACCCAGCCTTCACCATTGCAATTTACCCTCGTGCTGGAATAAAAAGATCCTCCAGCATTTGCATAGGCCAGTGTTCCATAACTGAATGACTTCCTAACACTGGAATCGACCTTTCCCTCATCTGAATCACCTTCCTCAAAATCATCAAGTGAATCAGAGTCCAAAGGGTAATCCTCACTCCTAGAGCACCTGCCTTCACTCCCCTCCCCTTCACGACATGCTTTTTTGGCTCTCCTGGAGGAGACGTACTCTGTAAAAATCTTGACTTTCCTAAGACCAGCTTTGATTGCAGATAGCTCATCCTTTTCTGCCAAGTTAGTTTCTCCCGACTGTACTGAGGGAGATGAGACAGGCACTATGGATCTCTGAACTATGTCCGTGCTTTCTTGAGCGGCTCTTAGCTCCACTAAGCTAATTGATATCTGCATACAGTCAAGAGCTATTGTGACAAGTACAAAAACAAAATTTGAAAGCTAGAATGTTAATAACTATGACTGTAAATTGCACCACCCTATATACAGAGATGCCTAATTGTATGGCATAAAAAGTTAAACACGAAAGGGAGGAGGCATACACAAAGTGAAGGAGAAGGCTCCGCCGATCCCCCAGGTATTGTGAGTGGAATGCTTAAATCAAAATCCTTTTGATCAGCTAGAGATGCAAATTCAGCAATATTCAATACTGCCGTTCCAACAACAGGGACCTTACCCTTTGTCCTTTGATTCAATCCCTGCAATAAAGAACGAATACAGATTCTGTTTAGAGAAATATGAATGACAGATGCCCTTGCCAATTAACAGATAAAACCGGAAACAAAAACATATTTCAATTTTACGAATTAAATTACAATAATCATAACGGCAAAAAAGGTTCAACTACTGCATAGGCGTTCCCACAGGAAGGAAAATTCCAAAAATTCTTCCAAGAAAATCTCCGATCTTTGAAAACAAAGAGTCATCAGCGATGTTATCAACAACACAAACATACAAATTAACACGACCTATTCAATATCAGAGTTAAACTTTGTCAGGATGATGGGCAAGAGGGACAAAAGGGATTGAAAAGAAAATTCCCAAATAGACACATGTTCCTCAGGAACCAAACATTACAAGAAAAAAGAAATAGATGAAAGAGAAGGACGGTGACAACCCAACAAGAAAGCATCATCCATGTTCCCGAAAGATCTCAAGACTCCTCCTCATCATCACTTGTATCAAAATTCAGTTTCACAGTTATTTTTTTGTTTTCTTCTTTCACCCAATTTTTAAATAATTACACACATTCTCCAAACAAATTCCACTGACCCACAAGAAGAAAAGGGTGAAAAGGATGAATCAGAGAGAGAGAGAGAGAGAGACTGACATTAAAGACAGTGAAAGCGATCTCCCAGGGGTGGAAGGCATTGTCCTTGTAGGCGTTGAGATTGCAGAGGCTCCGAAACTCCTCGTCCCATTGAGCGACGGTTGCTGAGGCGGCGAGGACATCGGCCTCCCTGGTGAAGTTCCTGGCGAGGGGGTTCCGGCGGAGAGAGCCAAGGGTCAGCTTCGGACCCTTCCACCTAATCTCGACCGTCAATCTCGGAGGCTCCCCTGCAGAGTCCCGCAGCAGATCGCAGCCCTCCAACCTCCTCACAATCAACCTAACCTCGTACTTCCTCGACACCAGCGGCGGCCAGGGCCGCCACCTAATCATCTTCACCACCATTCCCTCTCGACCTTTATTTATTATTATTATATCCCAACCAAGAAAAAGAAAAACAGAAAAACAAGAAAAGAGACGGAACAGGAGAAAAGAGAGAGTGTTGGGTGGGGAACAGAGCAACGTTTAAGGTTTGTTATTTATTAAGGATAAGGGAGAGGAGGAAGGGGGGGGTAGGTTCTCACCGGAATCTTGGAGGATATGACGACGTATTCGGATCTTAGGGGGGGAATGCAATTGGAAATTGAAAGGGGAAGAAAGACGGGGCTTGGTCGAATGGAAATAGGAGAGAATCTGCCGTTATTTGGGTTGGAGAGAGAGAGAGAGAGAGAGAGAGAGAATGCGTCTCTATCAGCTTAGCTAATAGTAATGGCTATTCCTTCCACCCCCAACGAGTTAACTAGGGTTAAAGCCCGTGTGTGGCTTGGAGTTAAAGAGGTTACTCACTTGGTTAGTTACTTAGGCAGGTATTGGATGTTTGGCTTTGGTTTTAGGGTTAAGTTTTGCTTTCGGGTAAATCTGTAACCGCGTGCTCGTTGACGCTTGACTCACTCTCACCCATTTCTCCCCTTTTTTTTTATTTTTTTTTATTTTTTCCTTTGAGTTTAATTTTCTTAACTAACTTTGTTACTAATTCATCATTTTCCGTGATATACGAGAGAGATATTAGTCGTGTCATCTTATCCGTCTATATCCATTTCATCGATTGGCGGGGATAACTTAAAATCTTGAATTTAATTCAATTTACTCTCTTTCTACAAAAATGAAAGTATATTTATTGAGATTAATTCTCGCAGCATAAATATAATTTACACCAGAATGTAATAAAAATCGAAGTACCATATAATGATAGATAGTTATATAAAAATGGATTATATTAGTATTATTTTATAATTTTTATTAGTTGATAGTATAAAAAATTTTTGTATTATTAGTATATAAAAAATTATTTTTTATTTTATTTATGGGAATATTGATTTAATATTTTTTATGATGGGAAATATTAATTTATATTTAGTGTATTGGTTATATATTTATTATTTTTAGTACATTGACAAATTTGCATTTTAACCGATGGAAAAAGAAAACAGATGGCAAGGCAAGTGTGTGACAGAGTGCTGGTTGCCTAACATATTATAAGTCATCAAGCCCCGGACAGTTGTGTTTCATTTTTTCACCCTATGCTTTTTCTCTTCATCCAGTCTTCAATATTCGTGTATTAATTTAATTTACTTTTTTTTTAATTTTTTATAGTTTACAAAATGGCTCGACAACACTCTCAGATGAGAGGAGCCAGCACAGGCTACAGCGCATAGCAGAAAAAAACAAACATCCGAAAGGAGAACAAAAGCCACAAGAGAAGATAAAGCAACCCCAATCTGGTATAGGCGCCATCTACACTACTCTTTGCTGGACAAAGAGTATAGTGTAACTTGTAATTTGATAATGAAATTATAAGGTGTATCAATATATCAATTATTTATAATATATTATATTAATATTTAATTTAAAAAAAAATTAAAAATATAATAAAAATATATTTAAAAATTAATTATTATATACTATAATATAAAATTATACTGATAATATAAAATTATTTTATATTATTAATATAATTTTATATTATTAATATATAAAATTAATTTCTAAAAATTATAAAAATTTTATCATTATAATTTTATTTTATTAATATAATTTTATATTATTTATCAATATAATATTATATTAATAATATAAAATTATTTTATATTATCAATATAATTTTATATTATTAATATATAAAAATTAATTTTTAAAATATATATTAATCATATTTTTAAATTTTTTTAAAATTAATATATTACTATAATATATCATAAATAATTAATATATCAATATAACTAATAAATCTCTGCGATATAATCACAAGACATGCTAAACACCATAAATTGCAAAGCGAATTGCATGCGGTGCCTCTGTTACAAAGCATATCCGCAACCCAAAAATGAAATATCCGCTCAAGAGCAAATGATTGCACCTTCCAAAATAGCACTAGCTAGTAGCCACACGCCAGACTGATGACAGGACAAACCATAGCAGGAGAGCTTATTTGCTTCCCCTCCATTTCCTCACCTCATCGAGATTTTGGGCCACCATGGTAGCAGGATATGGAAAATGAGGGAACCATCCTTGAATCCAGTAACCCAATCTGAGCTTAATCTGCTGCACTAAATTGAAACACCATGATAGCAGTAATTTGTGTCATATTTGCAAGATCTTTTTAATTAAGCAACATGACGTAAAGGAAACACAAGAGATATGGCGCTACGAATGTTATTTCTCTTTGTTTTAATAGTTAAGTAAATAAATGGGTGAAACTCCTTTAAAATAAATATATTTATTGAGGATGGATTCAATTGATATGATTTAGTTTAACTATTTTGAGCAACTATATTATGTATAACGTTCAAAAGGAAAAACATATGTTATGTATTTATTTATTTTTTTGGTGCTAAAACATATGTTATGTATAATTCAACCAATTATTATTCTTTTTTATCTCTTTTTTTTTATTTATTTTTTTGAGTGGATTTATTTTATTTATTTTTAAATAACTTTGTTACTACGAATTCATCATTTTCCATGATATTATTATTCTATTATTACTATATTGTCTATAAGTGTCATGCTAATAATGCACCGTAGAATGCAGCAATTTTTTATTTTAAAGATTTACTTAACGATGTACCAAAAAAGATTTACCTAACGATTTTCGGTCACTTTTTCCCTTGCTTACTTTTCCTTATCTTTCGTTCAAGCACAATATTGAGGTATTTTTTTTATTCTTAAAATAGTTATATTTTCGAGTACTATCACAATTAATAACAGGCCTTCTCAACAATTTCTTAAGGTATGGTAGGCCTTCTCAAAATTCATTAGAGCCATCAAAATTTGAAACTTGATCAATTTTTTGAGAGTGCAGCTTACTTACAGTGAGGGCTCTTATGCCTTTATTTTATAAGGGGCACAATCCACATCGACATTTGATGAGAGATGTACCTATGCACCGTTTTATTGCTAGTATATAATAATAGAATCGATTGGAACACCCTCCACCCTTATTTTTGTCCCCTCCCCGACCACCGCACCCAACTGCCCCAACTGTCATCGCTAACTATTTCCCCCACCTTTTCTCCCTCACCACTGAGATCACCGCCACCGCCACCTCCAAATCTTGCCACTCCATCGATGCCCCTTCTCTGGTGGTGACCGCGGCACCAAACTTTCCTCACAGACTTTCCCAAGCTTAGCGGCGACACGTAGGTGAGTTTATCAGTTGTTTCAGTTTTGGAGTCGGAGAAATGCACGATGCCAGACCACCACAATCAAATAGTGATTACTCCACAGATCACCAACCAAAAAAGAAAAAGACAAAGCACCAACCAACTACATCACCACATAACAAAAATTAAGCATAAAATCACCCAAAAAAAAAAATCACAATATTTCAAATCCAACAAAATAACAAGCAGCACCGATGCAGCGATAAATTTTCAAAATGCCCAAAACATTCCAACAATGTTGTTGCTACTGATGCGAAATGAAAACCGATGAAAATGGTAATAATCTTGTTGCTATAGGTACTGATCTTGTTGGCAATGTTGAAAGAAACATTCCGGCGGAGAGAAGTAGGCGTCGACGCCGGTAGAGGGGTCCACCCGCCGTCCCTGTCGTGCTGTGCGTTTCTTGACTGAGTATGGGTTGCTGGACACGTGCTTAAGGGTGGAGTTAGGGGCGTGTGCGAGAGAGTAAAAAAAAATTATGGTAGATCACATATAATTTGGTGCATGATACATCCGCATTAAATGTCAAATTGCAATGTACCCTTTATACAATATGGGATATAGCCCTTATTTAATTACCACTTCACTCAACTCTTTTTATAATGTTGAGGTATATTTGAATGTCCAGCTAGAAAACAAAAATAAATAGCGTAAAACAGGAGACTTAATAAAAAAGAAAGCATAAAACAGGAGGCGATGCGGGTCTTCAATAATTATTTATTTTCTTTATTTGAATGTTTTAAACCTTTTTTTGTAGCTAATAAAAATTTCTATTATTCATAAAAATTATACGCATTAATTATGAAAGGTCACATCAAAATTATTTTCCATCTTCTTTTTATAAAAATCGTGAATTGTAAATATATCCTTACAAAGTAAAGATTCACAACCAGCCAAAACAACAAAACTAAGCATGAGTTTATTAAAGGTGGATGATAATATATATACTAATTTTATAATTAAATATTGATATTAAAAATTTACAAAATTAAATATTGATATTAAAAATTTACGCACATCAAGATATGGAAATTCATCAAGATATAAAAGTTTAATTATCAGTATAAAAAATAAAATTTTATATGAATATCCAACAATAAAAGAAGCTTGATGATATAACAAAACAAAATAAGAATCCATTTGGATAAATAGTTATATTTAAGCACTTATGTGAAGGTAATTTTTGAAAAATAACTATTAAATAAGTTATTTTGTGTTTGAATATATAGTAATAGAAGTATTTGTTTAGAGTAATTTAAAGCTTTTTTTCGTAAAAAGTTAGATATTTTAATTTCTCAAAAAATACTAAAAGTTACTTTTTAGGAAGTAATAAGCTGTATAGTCAAACAGAATAAAAAGTTAAAAATATAACTCTTAACTTCTAAAAAATTAAAAAAAAATAATAAGTGTTGTTATCTAAACAAGCTTTAAAGAGTAATTAAATCATATACCCAATCATCTTTTTTAAATTATTTAAAGGTTTTTTAGCAAAATTTTTAAGAGTATTTTCTAATAGTCCTTATTTCTTTTGCATATAAAACTAGGAGATTAATTTTAATACACTTTTAGTTACAATATTTCACATTATCGACTAATTTTATTGCATTATGTATAAAATTTCAAAAATAATTATGATAAAAGTCAAACACTTTTAATAATATATTAATATATAATTAGAATTTTCTATTAAAAAAATTACATTACATCAAATATAAATCCTTAAACTGATTCTTTCATACACAAAGTAATAATACAATGAGCTTATTTTCACAAATAAGGTTTCTAGGAGTCAATTGCACTTACCACTAAAAAAATATTGGTAAAATTGTTCATGTTTTGTTTTACAACTCTTCTCTTAAAAAATAAAAGAAGTAAAAAAAAAGTAAAACTCATTTTTTAAAAGCCAATGTATCTTTTATTTTACTCAAAAGTGGTTGGTTGTAATGAAAATAAACTGTAATTTAAAGTAAATTTTACCTACGATATCAAGAATTTGAATTTTAGAATCACCACTTTAAAGAGAGATTTACTTAATCACTATTTACAGTTTGAAACTACATGAATAATTCATTAAAAAAAATATTTCATTTTGTTCCAATATACTAGTATATGTATTAGTTTCTTTTTTATGTGATGTGTTTTAGTTAATTTCATGCTAATTATTTAAAGATTATGATTTACTTTAATCCTTGAATAATACCTTTTTTCTTAATAAGTACCCACTAACGGAAGCATTTAAAATGTTCAGCACTTTCTTGGATTACCGATGATCCAAATTTCTTCCAGTTGCTTACCGTAGTTCTTCCTTTTTCTTTCTTAAAGAAAGTATAAAAAGACAAGTTTACCCCTATAACATACTTTTATTATCCACTATAGTATAAAAGAATTTTATACGATTATCCAATAACATACTTTTTTTTATAAATTTTTTAAAATAAAAAATAGTTAAATCAACTACTTTTATTAATATATTAATATATAATCTAATATCTATGTAAAATTTTTTTATGTTGATAATATATCAAATTAAATTCTTTTGTATATTACTAACAAAAAATTCAATAATTATAGTTAAACACAATACTCATTCGGTTAAGTTTTCATGTTCCAATTTAAATACTATTTAAATAACACTTTTTATTAACGAAAGTTTTGGTGGATTTTGTGTCAATTATCTCACCAAAGCTAGAGCATGACCCTTGAACTTAGAGAGCATTTACAAAAATTTACAAGATCACCTACAATGTAACTTTGTATGCCTTTCATAATCCACTTGTTCAATTTCAACTTTGCCACATTGCCCTCTTATTCTTCAACTTCATTAATTATCCTTTTGATTACGTGTTTTAATAGCTTCATGGAAGCGTTTAAAATGGTCCAGGTACTTTCTTGGATTAATGATGATCCAAATTTCATCCTGTTCCCTGCCTTAGTTCTTCCTTTTTGTACATAACACATTTTATTAACAAAAGTTTAGGTGGATTTGAAGCCAGTTATTCCACCAAGGTCAGGGCACAACCTCCAAACTTAGAAAGTACTTACAAAAACCTATGAGTTTACCTATTAACAAGGTCCTCACTTTGGCAGTAAAAATCAAATTCACATTATTATGGTATATGTGTCCATTTCTTATGAATTGTGGCACCCTCATTACCGTATTTAAATAACGTCATTTACCTACAAATATATAATCACAAATAATATATAATGTTCTCGAGATCTCTAAACTAATTATTATTTAACAAAAAATATTACTAAATGAAGTATTTTAGTAATATATTATTGTTAATTATTAAGCATTATTCTTATTGCTATTTGATAAAACCAACTTTGTTTTCTTTTCTTTTCCCCAATTTTTACCAATTTTTTCAAACATCTCTCATATTCACTATTAACATTTTTTTGTTTCATACAGATAGATAATATTTTTTTCCTTCAAATTCTTGATCAAACTCCTGTGCCATACCAAGTTTTCAGTTTTGATAACAATTAACATATTCTTTTACCTATCAGACTTCATAATTTTAAATTAGACATTAGCTTTTAACTATTACTTTACTAAAACAAGATTTTCTCAAATTATTTAAAATGTGAATATTATTTCATTTTGAAAGATTTTAACTTTTTTTTTTGTTTTATTTGAATATTTTCATCTCAAGTATGCTATCACAGAGGTGAATTTTTGTTTATTTTTAACTTTATACTTTAATATCTCCATTGTGTGACTATTGAGATGATTTTTAATTTATTTGGATTACTTATTTCAATATTATTATAAATTTATATAATTTTACATAATTATAATTTTCAAACATTGTTCAAATATAATTACAAAATATAAACAATACTTTACTTATCTAGTTAGCTAAATTAAATGGAAAAAATACAAAATATATAAGCAGCAAATAATAATGACGCAATTACACAAAAATAAATATTTACATAACTATTTTCACTCATTTAAACTAACACAAATAATAGTTAAGCAATTTATATAACTAAATTTAATATGTGATCAACAGTAATTAAAATCTTGTATATTAAATACAATAACTTTAATTCAAAAGAAAAAACAAGTAAATAACTCAAATTAAAAATAATATATTAACCGCGGCTTCGAAACGTTATGCTATACGACGTTCATAAATTAACAAAATCAAAATAAGTATTACTATTTATTGCTGAGAGTCCCAGTATGGTAATTTGCAATTTGTTACAATTTTTAATTACTGGTTAACCTGAGGTTTATAGATAGTCCTCTCAGCTATATTATTACCCTACACTTTTCTTATTGCATCTTGACCTTTAATTTATTTATCTCACAATCTGAATGGCTATGAATATTTGGATGATCAGTGATCCAACAAAGTGCCTGGACCATTTTAAACGCTTCCCCCGCTAACAACCCCATTGAATGCCAGCCGCTATTTAAACATATTAAATTATCAAGCGCACGATATGACTTTTCTTTCAACTTTGAGTGGGACCAAGGACTTGCGCAGTTTTCGTATGTATAAATCATCCACTGTATAAGTCAGCGTTTGAAATAATATAAATCGTCCTTTTTATTTTTTTTTTTTGGGTAACGAAATAATATAAATCGTAAGTGCAGCAATATTTGTTCGATATTTTCATTTTTAATTTATTGTGGAGCACAAGGGAACTGCTGCATTTGACTTCATTTGCATAATTGCGGCAAGGTCCACTCGTGGCATATATGTGGATGTTTTTGCTTCTAAAGTTGCGTTGATGATCTACATTATGCCCCTAGCTCAATTTCCTTTATAAAAACATCATCATTTGGAGAGTGTCAAGGTCGCCCCCCATAGGACAAGGTAACTTAACTTTACAGGTTGTCGTTTATTTAAGATGAACATTTGTGACCATAAGGGATAATAATAATAATAATAATAATAATAATAATTTCGTACAAGTTAAGCGCCTCTATACACGTTTAAGTTTAAGCGTCTTTGTCTTTTAACTACACTTCCAAATTTCGGTGCAAAAGACCTGATTTACCTGTTGCCATCTCCATTTGTACTAAACTGTACTTAGAAAAAAAATTGTTTACTTTCAATAAACTATTGTAATTTTTTTATAAATTATCAATATTCAAAATCTATTAAACTTCAACTACTTTGATTGAAATCAAATTGGCTTACTACAAGATAAAAACTAAACGTTAATTTTGCCATTCGCAAAAGTTGAATCTAAAACCTTATTTGAAGGAGATTAATCGAATCACTTGAATCAATTAGACATTGATTCATAATTAGTTTTAAACTAACAAAATATATCATATACCAACCAAATCAAAAAATAAAATCATATAACAATAATATAAGTTATTTACTAAATTCGTGAAAACTATCAATATTTTCTCTGTCCTTTAATAATTTTTATTTTATTTATTGGACATTTTTTTCTTACCCCATTGTTGACTGGAACGAAATGAACAAATACTCATTATTTCCCTAAATTTTTTCTATCAACCATTACGTTTCTATATATATCCTTTTCAGATAAATTAAGCGAATATTGAAAAGATTGAGTTTGTAAACTCGCATTTAAACAGTGATGCAAAATGTCTTATCTAAAACCAAGAATATTGAGAAATTTTTATGTGATCATGGAGTGTTAAATTAGATTATACTATGAATATTTATGAAGTGCTATACGAAAAAAAAACATTTATAGAGTGGTATTTAAGATAAAAATGCAAGTTAATGATAAGTCTTTCCTCCATTTAAAGTTAAAATATCACTCTATAAATGATCAAAATATAATCCAATTTGACACTCTCTGAGCACCTGATAATCTCCAGCAAACTAGTCAGTAAGCAATGCCACATATATCAAGCTTTACCAACAAGAATTTTTTTCCTTTTTTTTTTTTCCTTGCCTTTGACTATAGCATCTTTTCACAGGAATTACTTTCAGACTAACCTTTGAAATATTGTCGCAACTAAAATATCCTTTTAATAATTGTTTTTTATCGGGGTGTGAACATTAATTTTCTCATTAAAAGTATAGCTCTCACTCATTAATAGATTAAATCCTTGTTTGCTAACATTAATCTTTATTAGTCATTTAAAATTTGTGAGAGGGTGTTTTTGAATTTGATTTAAGCCTAACCCTAATTTGAACCCAAAAAGCCAATAGGGAATTCCACAATTAGTTATAACCATCCTTAAATTCCAATATTCAACAAATAGCCCTTACTAGTAGGTAACTCAATGTATTTGCTTTTTGTTTTTTTTTCTTTTTTCGTTTTCAAAAAAATCAGCATGTATTCTTCTATTTGTTGCACTTGGCAACAATGTTTACCAATTGTTTCCAAGGATCTGTTCTTAATGTTTGGGAGGAATTGAATAATTAAAGTATGCTAATGTGTGTATAGAGTAATTGCGTGTGATTGGCTTGCCAAAGCTCTTCGCTTAGAAACGGTGAATCGGGGCTTCCTGACTCCCGAGGCAATTTTTGACGAAGCAATTCACTGTTTTCATCAGCTTAACGTGCCTAAACCAAACAGATAATAAGATTATCAAACAGCGTTTTGTTACAACGCCTTGGTGGTAGTGTTTTTATTAAAGTTGACAATGGACTACGGTTAAACTAAATTTTCAAAGGAGCTCGAGAGAAAAAATGTTCAGATTATTATATAGGCGCTTAAGTCATAAACTTAATTGATATGAGATTCAGCGTACTTTTTCTTTTCATGTTTAAAACTAGATATTTGGGGGTGTAAAGTTTGTATATGACTATACATCTCCAAATAATCAATCATCAAGATTGAGATGAATGTGATATTATATTAAAATTAAGAATGAAGTGATTCTAATTCAATCCCAGACCAAAAAAAAGAAAAAATACTTGAAGGATCCTTGGATTATATCACATGTACAACTAGGTCAACTTTTAGAAATCTGAAAAAGGTAATTATTAGAGAGAACTTTTAGTCGTGATAGTGTTCAAAAGCATAAATACCTTAAAGACTAAAAAAAATTACATGGTAATGGCTTTTTCTGAAAAATCTTGTTATCAATGCTATAACAAATGAAAACATGATATATATTTGCTATTTTTTAAAAAAGTATATACATATAAACTTTATAATACCTGATATGTGCCAAATAAATAATTTAATTATTATACAAAAATCTCATCATGTAGGATTTGTGAAAAAAAAAAGTATTTTTATTACAAAATGCTCACAATATTATTTTGAAAATAAAGTGCAAGAACGCCAATGATATATTTCCATTATTTACGGGAGTACAAGCTGGTATTTTGTCATGCCTGCCCTGGTGTGAACGAGGTACCTTCTCAGAAGTTGGAGTATCCTCCATTTTGGGTTTATTTCAATTAAAAATCTTCTCCTTATGCCCACCACTACCGTTGACCATAATTAAGATTGCAATGTATCATGCGTACAAGATATATCTACCCTGTGCTTAGACTAACGTGGCTTATACCTTCAAGCAAAAGATACAAACTTGATTAATATTTCGAACTAACATTTTCATGGATTGGTCAAAGTCCGATTAAACCTTTAAATTGCAAAAGCATAATGATGATAAATACACGCTGCAGAAGATCACACTAGTCAATGACAGTGAAGTTTTAAAAAGTGAATTTTTAAACAAACGCGTCTTAATATTTAAATGAAGTCAATTCAGCTATGCACCAAGTTATATTTGGTGCATTATAGACTTTGTGGTATGGTGGTCATGATCACAAGTTGTATCAAGGTGTATCAATACATTAAATATAACAAGATGCACAATAGATGCTCTCCTCCCATCCCTCCCCCTCCTTGGATGAACTCCACCATGCCTACTCTTTCAAGCTCCAACTTAAGCATCTCGCTGGAGCTGCCAGGCGTCGACCACACCCACTCCTCCGTCTCCCTTTGGCTTCAACTGCTCGACATCAATTGCACCACACAGTAGACCATCTCTGTCATCCGCGGCCACGGCAACCACCCCATCGTGTTGGAGTCTGATGCTGCCGCCACGGTTAATTTTGTGTTGCCACCGCCATGACCACTTCTGGAAGGAGGAAGGAGCTATCATGGCTACCCATGTGCTCTCCGCCCCGTTCCTCTTATGCTGCTATTTTTGGTGCACCGCTGCCTCCAACCACTACCACGTCTATGTTGTTGTCACCGTGATGCAACTATAAAGGTCTCGATTGCAAGTTTGGATCCAACATGGTTCTTTCCCTCTGCGAGAAAGAAGATGAAGAAGAAGGAGCAGTTCAATATCGCTCCACCGCTGCCTGCTGCTACTTCTAATGTCGCCACTGTTGGGTAGACACTGCCGTCATCAAAGCACCGCTGGAACGCACTGTTGTCATCAAAGCACAGCTAGGGGAATGCCACCTTCATCATAGTGCCGCTGGGGGATAAGGCTTTGCGAGAGTGGGGAGACAGCTGCTACTGCTCCATTGGTGCACCTCTAACAGAAAAGTTCTATGGTACACCTAGTGCAATATGCATCATTCTTAAGCTAGAGCATAATAAAATGCGCCTTATAAAATAACATATATCCCCCTTAAATAATTTAGTGTCCCATAAAAAGGGTGGGTCTCACTTGTTGGTGAGGCTCATCAATTTAAAATCCGTTACATTATATGCATCCACCCCTCGAGATACGACGGTGGCATTTTCCCTATATTAATGCAAGCTTGTATAAATTTATTAATTTTTTTTTCTTATCTTCATAATATTATTATTGTTGTTGTTGTTGTTTATTTGTTTAACTTTCAATTAAAATAAATTCCAATGTGCGTATTTTTTTAAATAAATATCAAAACTTTTATAAAAACAGTCAGTACATAATTATTGTAATAGGTGAAAAATATTTGCAAGCGAATAACTATATTAAAATTTTTAATAAGCTATTTTTAGAAATAAAAAATTGGTACATAGAATACTTTGTGCATTGTATGACTAATCTAAATTTTATTAATTTAAAATAAAATATTAATGATTTAGAAATTTTAAATTCATAACATCTTTAAAATTATATCTCTAAAATAAGCACACATTAAAATTTTAAAACACCGCATCTCAATGCACGAACTATTAACTTAACTAATGTTTAAATACAAGTATAAACACATTAATCTGTAAAAAACAGAATATGATATAGATGCATTTGTTTTAGCTTTAAAAAAAATAATTTTTTCAGCAGTTACTTCTTTTAGCTTCTACAAAATAAATTTTTTTAAGAATTTAATTATTTTTTAAAAATTATTCAAATATATAAAAATTAAATTTTTTTAATAAAAAAAAGTGATTTTTTACCAAAAAAATTCCAAACAAATATGCACATATTTGTCTTCTTGCAGCATGTGAACCCAAAACCAAAAGGATGGAGAATTGAGAAGCCTGTTTTGTCCAATGTGCTGGACACCGGTATATGTCATATTATTGAATTTGAAGTCAACGATAGAAAACCCAGAAACGAAGCGGCAACGAAAACCCATTTTTCACCATCACTACTCACTACTGCCGCAACGACACAGCTAAGCATAGGGAGATATGAGGACTTGTCCAAATGGGAATCTTGTTATTATTATTATTAGAGTTTAATTAATATATATTGACGATATAAAAAGATTTGATATTGTTAACTAATCATATATTTATACTTATAAGATTTTTAAAATAATTGATAATTGAATTAAATACTTTTATAGATGTGATAACATATAATTGAATGTATATATAAATTTTTTTATATTAATAGTGTATATAAATTAAACCCTTATTATTTTTATTATTATTATTTCAGAACTTCAGCCAAAGCAAAATTTCATTTGAAGAAAAAAATGCAAAACCACTAGAAGCCCTTATTGGAATTATGGCATGACCGAATGAGATCACCTTCAATTAAAATTTGAACGAATTTTTGTAGAAGTGTTATTAACTGATCATCAGCAAGCATCTTGTTTGTTTTTTTATTTTTTATTTTTTAATTTGTTTTTATTTCCTGATTTTATTGTTTTAAGTTATTGTGCATGATGTAGTATACTAACTTAAAAAAACAATAAAACCAGATAAATAGCACTAACTTGTCTATTATAAGTTTCAAATCCGAACCATTAGTTAATCGAACTAGGAAACTTAAAAGCCCATAATCAATGGAATGATTAAGCCAGATATCACTTAAAAAATTGGTATTTGAATTGAAGAAATTGTAACAAAATTTTCAACCATATGCTAGTATGTTTGTTTTGCGGTAAAAGTCCATTTAAAATAAGCATCAATAACTTTTTTTGATGAAATAAGTATCAATAACTTTACTTCATAAAAATGCATTGAGAAGTTTATTTGTCCCTTTTGCGGTGAGAAAAATGTAAACCAAATAAGTTATAAATCAATCACAATACACATAATATAATCAAGCTGATTCTTAAAATATTTAATTTAATTTTTTTAATTAAATTAAGAGAAATGATATTTGACAAAAATATAAAATTCGTACAGCAATTTTTCGTTTCCCTTAAATGCCCAGCTTTATTTTCATTTCCTAATATATATTTATTTAAGTGAAACACGACTCACACTCTGCCATGTTGAATTTTGGGACTTTGGTACGAATAATTTTTGTACTATATAACACTTCTCTTAAATTAATTATTCAAGCTATATTTTATAATCAAAACTTAATCTTATTCCTATTAGTTTAGAATTTGCTTGTTTAAGTTTTTAAAGTCGTTTTCATAATATATATTTTTTTTAAACAAATGTTAATACTTTAAACTTTTTTTTTTAAAAAAAGAAACTCAAACACGTATGATATTATTAAAATTATTTAACTTTTGTCATAATTATCTTAAAAATTATATTGAATATATATGATATTATTGGTCGATTTATGTTTACCCATTTTAACCTCAATTAGGCCGTATATCTTAAATAATTCTGTTTGCAGTTTAATAACACGTACGGTGTCGAAGACATTTTAAATTGCACATGACTTTAGGATAGAAAATAGACTGGCGGAAGACTCAATCCGTAAAGAAAAAGCGAGGAACCAATGAAAGAGACGCGAGAAAATGTGAAAGAAACCAAAGGAAAAACTAGAAAAGGTAGAGTCGGACCCGAAGAAAGCACACCAAATGAGAATGACAACCACAGGTGACAGAGACGTTGGCATTTGGCAATTGCTTATCGACGAATCCGACCTCCGGCTTCCAATTTCCTATACCCAGGGCAACGGCCAGGGGAATTTTTTATTGCTACAGATTAAGATCGTTTGAGCCAATAAAATATTCACACACTATAAATATTTGTCAAGAATAAAATGTTATTATTCAATAATTTAATTTACACGAATTGTCATATCAAATTTATGAATATAAAAATATTCATACTATCATTTAATTATATATTATTATACAGTAAAATTATTTAATTTTAATAAGAAGTATTTAATGAATAGCAATAAAATAGCACATGGTCAATTAATAATATTAAAAAAATTATATTGATAATGTATCAGAATATATATATATATATATATATATATATATATATATATATATATATATATATATATATAGAGTGAAGTAATCTTTATCATTTCGACTTTGTCTTAAATGTACCAGATAAAGTATGGTTCATGGTGCACCTGATAGTGCACCGTGGACTTACTTTTACCCATATTCAAAAAATGTGATTAAATGAATATAAAAATGTGGCTAAATTAGCCTAGGGTCTATGTGCACCCCTCCACATTCTCTTTTCCCTCTTCCTCGTTTTCACTCTCTTTCCCCCAGCCAAGCACCGCTCCGCCACTGGCACACCACCACCACCACCTTCTCCGGCACACTCCTCCATCTTTGCCAAGCATGCCACTGCACCTGCTGCACTATTCTACTCCCAAACAACACCACCACCAAATCAATTTCCCCATTATCCCCCTCCCCCACCACCACCACCATTGCCTCTGCCGCCACTTTCGCTGCGATCTCTTCTCAGATACTACACTGCCACTTTGGGAAGAAGTCCATTAAGCATATCGACGATCTCGCACTCACGAATCCACCGCCATGACAGTGGCAAGTTCCAGTTTGTGGACGACGGGCATTATTCGAGAGCTATTAAGTTGTGCCTCAGCTAGATCAAGTACTCACATATCCAGCAAATGGGGAAGCAGATCGACAATCCGCAACAAGCTTTGGTGGCAGAGTATGGTGGTGGTGTGTGTGTTGGTTCGTGCTGGCGAGCACGGTGGTTTATGACGAGGACTACATGACAGAGGAAAAGCAATGGTTGAATGAGGTTGTTAGTGCTGGAGTGAGGCTGTAGTGGCTGATGACATGAATGATAGCAGTGGTTGTGGATGGGAAGGAAGGAGATAAAGTTGCTTAGAGTTTTATTTAGCCGCATTTTTTGAATGCGGGTAAAAAATAGGTACACCTACACTATCAGGTGCATCATGCACCATATTGATGAGGTGCATTGTAGAACTACCCTATTATTTCACCAATAACTTTCGGCCACCTAAGGGCTAAGGAACCGCAAATTTAAGGGGAGATTTTGTTCTTCCTTCTCCTCATCCCTTCCTTCAGTTGCTACGTTTCGTTTCATTTACCTGCGTCGTAACTCGGAGGCCTGGTTTCTTCTTATGACAAAGAATAAACGCGGCTAACTCCATAATGTTGGTGTATATAAGCGTATATAGTCATCGCTACACGCTCCATAATGTTTCTTCATATGACAAAGATATTTATACAGTCATTGCTGCACTTTATATAAACGTTATATTCTACATTCATTTACTCCCCTCTTAAGAAATGGTTGCTTTTATTTATTTTTCGTGCCTTATAAAGTTTTTTTAAGTTATTTTTACTTGAGTTATTAAAAAACAGTGCCGAGATTTTGAATAAAAAATATGAGTTGTAGATGTTATCGCCAACACAAGTTTCATGCACTTAAAATTAAATAATGACTAAAATTATTTCACTCATCGTTTCTCACTTTGTTGAGAAACTTCCTACCACTCATTTACTTTTATCATGAGGTTTCAATTTTTTAAATCTAAATTATTAGTATTTAAAGTTTATTCAACACTAATTAATTTAGTTTGAATTGCAATAACGCATTATAAGAGTCAAATTCTTTTAATATTAATTTTTTATTTATTTACAGGAATCAAACTTAACATATTACTTAGGAAAATACTATAGAGCTAAAATAGTTGCTCAAATTATATACCAGGATGATGTGGCATGTATGTAGATTTTTGGATAAATAAATAAATTATATTACTTTATTTTATCCAACAATCACTGTCAAAAATTCTAATGATTTTTTTCAGGAGTGTAGCATTACTCAAAAACAAGTGTTAAATTACAAAAAGATTTCTCTGAAATTACAGTTAGTATAACTATATTTTTCTGAAGTTTAATTCTTTTAGTTTTTCATAGTATCCTCTCATCGGTAATATGGGGTGTTTCACCATTATATAGGCGTTGTTCAAAAGACTAAGTCCTTGTTGCGACAGCAATAGAGCGTAGTACTTGAACGTGTACTTAGGAGGCTAACTTTTGTGCCATTTTTTCTGGCTAAGAAGGAGTCTTTTTCTGCTGAAAATTTCTTGAATTTGTATGATTCTCCTGTTGGAATAGCTCATTTTCTTTTCTTTTTTTATTCCATGAGGATTCTTGTTTCTAGATTGTAGTTGCCTTTAATTTTTGGATGTACCAAAAAAAGAGTATCCCTTCATTTGATAAGTAAAAAATTAATCTCTAAAATACAGTTAAATATCTAAATGAGAACCTCTACCAATAAATTTTTTTTATACATACAACTTATGAAATCGAACCTGAATCTACATATTTAAGAGACCCGAATGTTTTCCAATGAAACCGACACCTTGTTGGTATTTTTCTGAAGTTTATACACTATCTAATTAACACTTTCATTTTGGTAACTTCAAGTACAGATACACCGATAGGAATGTCGTAATTCATGCACACAAAGGAACAGAGTGGCATCACTGAGAAGGATGGGCTCATGGATATCCGTTCAATGCGTATAAACCCAATATTTGACCTGGTTTTGATACATGATCCCAAAAAAAAAAAAAAAAAACGTTTTAATAATAAAGAAACGAGAATTTCACTTGGATTATGTTACTACTGTTTATGTTGTTAATTTATTTGTCCTTATGCTTCAAAGCGCTAGTGGGTCTAAATTTTCAATGCTATATTTTTCGGTCAGAAAGGTGGTAGGCCCCGCCGATGAGGTTGCCACTTTTCACGTACGAACTTCTGCTTTTCATTTGCTTTTTAATATGCATTTTTCATAATGGTGGGCCAACGCCCAATTTTAATAGTTATTTTAATTATTAAATAGAGATTATTGGATTGCTTAATATGGTAACTCAACCACACAGTATTTTCGTTTAAAAAACTGCATCACGTATTACTATTTACAAATTTAATTATTTTTTTCCTAAATTACCAAGATTTATAATTTATTAAATTTTAATTAATTTAATTCGAACTATTTCTACCGATTATAAAAATAAAAACCTTTCAAAATTAATTTTTTTCATTATACTTTAGTTATATTTTTAATATTATAATTAAGATGATTGTCTTTGGGTCAAAATTCCGCACCACGCATCCCCACTAATGGTATGCGGAGTGTGGCCTCACGATAGCAACAAGCAAGAATATCAAATACTTTTGCCAAGGGATTTTGAACCTTAGTTACCATCAATATAAAACCAATTAATTATTTAGCCGAATACCTTTTAGTTTATGTCTATGTATTTGCAGACGAAGTAAATGGAGAAATTAAAGTAATAATTTAATTTAATATACTATCAATCTAATAATTTTTCATAATTAGCATATATTTAGTATGAAGATAAAAATAAGAGTGAAATTTTCATGGATTGAATTTATGAATATTTTTACTTGTGAATCCAATCTATGAAAATTTTATCCTCATCTTTACTTTCTTACAAAACACACCATTATATTTAATCATAGTTCTCATATCATTAGAAGTATTTGAATATTACAATAATTATTTCAAAAATTATATACATAATGCTATATGTGTTCATAAAAAAAAAAAAAAGGATTGGTGGACAGTACAATATATTTTACACTAACGATATACTATGGCACATGAAATAGTGGCATGCATCTTGATGTTTATGTCAATATAAGTAGTGTAATTACGTTTCAAGTCACTTTATTCTGAAGCCTTCCATAAGCCATACGCTACAAATATTGTGTGTAGCGTGTGACAAGGTGCAAATGGAATGGTTCATGGACATTCGAATTTGATGGAATGCATCGACTAAAGACAGGAACATATTCTTTGCGCGGAAGAAACCAAGAGATATGCTGCATATGCATGTGCTAATAACTTGCTAACTCGTCTATGTATATACAATTAATTCATAAGTCAAGCTATCTATGTATATACAATTAATTCATAAGTCAAGCTATACAGGAGTGACAACCAAAACATATTGGTGCAGAAGTGGGAAGGATAAACTAAAGAACGAAAGAAAAGTCATAACTGGGAAAATTGATGCTAAACTTCTGATTCACTTTTATTGAAACGTGAAAGTGAGTTAAAAGTTTAGTTAATTTCAAATAAAGAGTACATTAGTGCCAATTGCTAAACCTAATAAGATCTCCCCTTAATATTAAGGGGTTGGTTTGTCTGTTCAGCGTTATTCTTCTATATGTATTTTATTATATCTTGAGTTCGATTCAAGATTAAAATTTCTGTACTGATTTTTATTATTTTGATACTCTGCTCAACTGCTAGCAGAAGTTAGACTGTTTTTATTGAGGGGCCAATACTTAATGAAATTTTATATAAAGAATAATATATATTTTTTGTAATTTTTATTCTAACAATTTTTTTAATAAAATATATATATATAAGAGCATTTCACAATCAAAGCTCGAGACCCACGTATATGCACAGCATATTATTTATTATAGTATTTAAATATTTAATCAAATAAAGGATATTTAAGAGTTAATCTCAAATATTCGAGATGCATTGTAATATTTAAGTACTAGTCAATTTGTTTTTTTTCAAGATCATATACATTCCATAATTCATACAAGGTAAAAGAATAAAAACAAAGGAAGAGAGAGAGTTTTGGTTACTGGTTTGCATTAGAGAGGGAGGGCAGGTTTTTCTTTTTTTGGTCTGATTTAAGTTTAAAAAGAAAAAAAGAAAAAGGTGAGAGATGGAAAAGTAAATAAGAGGAGGAGGACATTGGGTTTTTGAGATTGGATTTATGATATAAACCCACCACAACATATGTAAAAAACCTTTTGTGGGGGAGGGGGACAACCGGCCCTTGTCTTCAACGAGGATTTACCCCTAACTACTGGTTAGCAATTACTAACTAGTGCATAGATTAATTAGTAAGGGCTGTCATATTTTAATCAGAAATTTGGAGTTTGAGGCTTATACATGCAGCTGTATTAAAATTCAAAAAGAAGAGTTTTAACAACGTTAAAACTTGAAAGAAAGGTATTGACCATCCATTGGGTTTTACCTGATTCAAATATAATTATCTTGATAGAAGAATATACATGGTTTCAAAATCAAAATAAATGAATAAATAAAACTGCTTGTGAGTGATTGCTTTTTGCTAGATTACAATATCTATCACAATAGAATTTGAGCAGCAAGATCCTTGGCTTGGTTGCAGGAATTTTTAATGAGAATTGCTGTAACATATGCGAGTGCTTCACAATCAAATGCACAAATATATACGTTAACCAAGGTTAGGAACAGAAGGAAACGTTAGATTGAAGTCAATTATAAATGACGGAGGAAAACATTGAAAGAAACGCGGGCATTAAATGACAAAACATATGAAGTAACAGAGAGGCAAGAAGTGCAATACCCAAGAAGCCAAGAAAGGGACAAGGTTGAAGGGCAGCCAGAAAACAAAATGAAGAGGGAAGGCATTATTAATCTAACGCGTAAGACAAGCCAAGCTCTTCAAATGGATTTTCCGTTCAGCCAAAGCCTCCCTACCTAATTCGAGGATCAAACCAAACTGGATGATGATATTACCTACCGAACCTGAAAATGGACATGTAAAGGATTAAAAAACAAAGTGCTGATTTTAATCGCATTGGTCCAAATCAAATTCATACCACGAAGAGATATCTCACTGGTCGCATATATAAATTATTACATCGCATTCACAGATATTATTATAAATAAAGGGGAGCTTTGGAGCAAACAAAGGGACGGTGGACTGTAAAGATTGGACAAAAATACTAGCGTAAAGATCTCTTTTGTTTTAGGGTTTAGAATTTAAGATTTAGAGTTTAAGGTATAAAGTGCTAAGAGTTAAGTTGCCTTAAAATTAATAGGTCGTAAAAATTACTATGCATTCTTAATTTTGAGTCGGCTTGGTCTAATTTGGGCCATATTAAACCGATTCTATAATCACCCTTAGTTTGTCTTATTATTTTGTGTGTCGATCCTTAACCATGAATCAAAATTAAGCCCGATTAACAGACACAGAAAAGTATGTGGTTGCCCCTAATTTTCTTGGAAAAAACACACATGATATTCTATGTTTAACATTCTTTGAGAGGACGCCCCCCTGAGAGACTTATTAATTTAGCAAGCATTAAATATGTTGGTGGAACTAAAAGGCGATGTTATTAGTATTCACCACCAAGTCATGAAAGCAATAAGACAAAACAGATAAATGCTGGTAATTTTGTACTCCCTTTGATTCTTATCGACCACTTTGACCATTTGCAGAGAAACTCAAAATAAATGATTGATTATAAAAATATCTTTTAAAATATTATTATTGAATAACTAATTTATTGTATTACTTTCTCTGATTTATAATAGTTATCAATTTAGATAATTTTTTCTATTTATAATAGTTGTCATTCTCATATATTAATGTAATATTTATTATTAATTTTTTAATTTTATCTTTTATTTTCATTGGTCGAAAGAAATGACTACTTTTCACCACATAATGATATCATATTTTTTATTATATAATAAAATTTAATAAGAATATTTTAATAAAAGTATATCATAATTATGTATAAACTTTAAATTTTTTAATTTACTTAAAAATAACTAAATTGACAATTATTGTGAATCAAATAGAGTAATATTTTATTATTTATTATGCTTAAAATTATGTAAAAGGTAAAATAAAAAAAATTGCAATAAATATTTTATTAAAATATGACAATGACAGATAATATAAACAATTCTTTTTTAAAAATGATAGTTATTTTAAACCAAATGGAGTAAAAAAAAAAAAATGATATTTTGAATTGGGAAGTGCACCAAGTTAGAGAATAAATCAATGTATAGCAACAATTTTGTCGATGGCCGGAGAATGGAGATGGTCCAACCAATAAGATGGTGTAGCTTTGGGGATATCTTCACTTTTTTCCCCTTATTTTTGGGGGAATTCTTCACTTTGGTTTGCAATACCTTGTTATGTGTAATCCAATCGTTCAGAAGAACAAAACTTCCTGTTATGAATTATGAAAGAATAAATTAGAAGTGAGAAAACTTTTGAAGGTGTTGGATTTTTGGAACCAAGAAATGCAGCCATCATGATAGCTAGTAATTTGTTAGTGGAAGTGGGAAAGAACATGAGAGGGGCATTGGGAGGTCCACACACTCCACTTTGTTTCTCATCCTCAGGTGTTTGTGAAGGAATCCCAGAAACTATGCCTTCCCATCTCGCGACAAATCCCTTTTTCTCCCGCTACATGATATGATAGGTCTACCAACGGGTTTCATTTGATCAGTAATTCAACTTCCATCTGTGAGAGAATATCAGAAGAATGTTCTAGTTAGCTAACTTTTCACTGCGTCTATCACAAAAGCAAAAAGGAGATCATTTTTTTTTTCGGAAACCCTTGACACAACAGATACCATGGGCTTGTGTTTATCTCTGCGGTTATGGCTTTTTAAAGGGAATTTGGAATAAGAGATGAGTGTGGTATATCTTAGAGGAATTGGTTGTGGAGTATAGCGGATCAAGTAGGGAGGTAGAGATTAATTAACTATATTTGTGAAAGCACATATCTAATTTTTTGGTTGATATATATTGTAATTCAATATTATAGGGGTGGCTAACTTGAAAGAAGAGATGGTAGGCGAGCAAGGTTCACGAGACTTTCACATTCATGACAAAGTATCAATATCACTTATTTGTGGATAATCTTTTATCGGGGTAAAGGGAAGGGTTGGCTATAGATAAGTTAAAGAAACACACACACACACACACACACAAAAAAAAAAAGAAGGTTGCATATACTACAGACTAGACCGCACAAGTGACAAAGCATGAAACACGTAAGGCTACTTCATGTCCATGATCAAGAGCCTCTCAAGGTCGAAGGTCTCAGTCTCAACCATGCATTCCTTGAAAGGTGAAACTCAAAAGTTGAAAGGGAGAGAATCTTTCATTTTTCCTCTGTTAACCCCCCCACGAACTTTTGTTTGGTTGAAAATGACAACTTCCTAATTTTCTTTAATTTAACCATTTTTCAAGACTTGAAAGATGACAAATTTGGACCCATTTTTTTTTTTTTAAATGAAAGACGAGTATTGCATACTAGTACATATTGTGTTCATTTCACTTAGTGTAATATGATATTTCAACGACAATTCATGGTAAGATCTATTAGTAAATTATGTATTTATTATTTACACATTATTATTCTCATTTTAAAAATACAAAATAAAAAATATAAGTCAGCAATACATTTCCCTATAACTTATGAGCGAAATATCACGATTTGAGTAGAATGAGTATAATTTTTGTTAGTGTTTTAGTAAGACAATAACATGCAATATCTGACAACTTGGGATATCCCTGCATCAAGTTTGGGATTGATTACAAAGTTTATTGAACAAGTTAAGCAGTGTCATTTTTCAGAGAAAAGCACTATTATTTTTCTTCAACTCTTCTCTATGTTCAAGGTTGTCTCGTTTAGAAATATTAATTAAGGTGAGCGATTAGAATTGATTTAGCAGTGAAGAGTTTGAGTAAGTATACATGAGGTTAGGGATTTGAACCTTATTACCATTGATGCAACCAAAAAAAATTATATAAGCGCCATTTTATAATGAAATAGACAATTTTAAGTAAACATTGAATGTTATTTAAAATTACAAACACATAGTCAATGCTAAATTATAAATTTAAATATTAGCTTTCCCTTAACAATATTGTCCGATCCAGACTAATTCAGTTTGATCTGGTTTAATTCAGTCCAATTCGATTTGATTCGGTTCGGTCTAATTTAATTTAATCTAGTTTAATTTGGTTTGGTCTAATTTGGCTTGATTCTATCCGGCAATTCTTCTTCACCTTTTATTTCTAATTTAGTTTTTTGTCTGTTTTTTTTTTACCCTGTAAAATTCTAAGCATAACAATATTGGTAAACTTTCCGGTGACAGCTACCTAATACTATTGCTGTTTTGTGCTTGTAAAGTTTAAATTTTTGGAACATATAGGCCTAGTCATGGACCAATTTGGAAAGGTAGGTGACAATTTATACGAGGCACAATCATTCAGTTCAAGAACATGAGGAATTATTTCATCGACTAATCTTCAACTTGCCCTTTGAATCCAACAACTTAAGCCGACTCAACAGTACTGAAACAAAACCACTCATTTTCTGTTTCGTGTAATATATGCCTCCACATTAGTTGTATACACATATGTTTTTTTTTTTTTTTTTGCAATGAGATTATGAGGAATGCATGACTGAAAAAAAAAAAAACTTTATCTGTCCCTTAATTATACGATCAATGAATATATATATATATATATATATATATATATATATATATATATATATATTGATTTTTATACTAATATAAAAGCTTTAATTCTTTCAAAATATACGTTGAGTGATCAATCTTAAGATATATACATAACTTAATTAAAAATAGGTACTCTACTAAAGAATAATTAAAG
Organism: Pterocarpus santalinus; assembly: GCA_031439595.1. Lineage (NCBI taxonomy): Eukaryota > Viridiplantae > Streptophyta > Magnoliopsida > Fabales > Fabaceae > Pterocarpus > Pterocarpus santalinus. The sequence goes on from CM062532.1 coordinate 72,388,528, forward strand.
AAAATTTAGATATCGAACAATATCTATTTTTCCTCATACCTTATGAACATGAAATTAATAACCCACTGTTTATTATTTTCCTCAGCCCTTGGTGTTACCCAAAAACATGACAAAGTAATTTGATACCAACTCATTTGTAAGGACTACAATTTGCTTCCAGCAATTAGCATTTTCTATAAATCAATAGAGCTTTATTTTAAGAATGAAAATATTTGAATAATAAATGATAAATATACACAATTTAATTTTAACATATTTTTTGTGCAAATATTTTTTATGCAGTTATCAAATTATATATTCTTATATCATCAAAATTATTTGGCTCCCATAGTTGTTTTAAAAGTCACAAATATAAAAATATATGATTGATTGGTACCATAAAACATTTTATACTAACCTTCTATCGAAGCAAACAGGCGCGAACAGCCCAAAACAAAAACATAAAACTCAAGGCCAACAGTACCTAGGTTTCAGCACAGAGCCTAAGTACAAGGCCTAGGCACATCCAAGACCCAATAAAAATGGCCTTAGTACATCCTTCCTTTCTTATTTATATATATATATATATGATACAATTGCTATGTGAGAGATGAGGTGTTAGCTTAGTGATGGATTTATTCATCTCTTATTAACTACACTTGGGTTTAATATTAAGTAGAGTATGATTTGTGGTATATGAATCCTCTCCCCTCTTGTTGAAGGTGTGCGTGTGTTGATCCAAAAAAAAAAAAAATGGTCTGCTATGTGCCCTCTAGATGGCGAGGGTAGCCACCACTGTCTTCCCCAGATTGGTCCACTTTGCTACGTTGACCTCAAAGTAGTTATGTGCTAGGAGTCCACTTGTATACGGGTTTTAATGGACCATTTCAACGTAACATTACAATTGAACAAAAAAGGAACTTGGAAATTACAGACAAACTAAGCAAATGGGCTTTGGATGTCAGAAATTATCTTGGCCCAAAAATGGAGTAGTGGACATGCTCAATTGTTCACCAATAAACACTTCGGCCGAAGAATTGCAGAAGACCATAAACTTCAGGTTCTCCTAAGTCGGGTGGTGGTTAAAAAAAAGTGGTGGTAATGGGCTGGACAGAAAACAAAAATAGACACGACCCCCCCCAAAAAAATTGGTAGCTGCTTACTAGGTAATGTAATAATTGTAATGTAATAATAATATACTCCATTTATTTTAAAATAATAGTCGCTTTTAAAGGAAATGTGTTTTATATTATTTCTTATTTTAGAATTTTAATAAAAAATTAATTGTTTATATCAATTTTTAATCTTTATCTTTATTAATTGTAACTGTTTCACTCTCTTACTACTTCTTTCGTTAGTCTATCATTTAATATAATTTCTTTTAATAAATTAAAGGATAATTTAATTCTTTTATTTTTTTTTACAAAAATTAAAGCTATTGAATTTTTTTTAATTCTTATGTCATTATTTTAAATGATTGTTATTATATAACGAATGGAGTATATAACAACAATAAGAATTTTGCTCCTTCCAAGAATTTTAAAAAACCAATAAACAACCTACATTAAACGTATTTAAAATTTAAAAAATTTTACTTCTTAATTTATTAAGCATTTACTAGTATCTTTAAGGCACTATTGAAATAAGGATTTAATTTTTATGTTTCATTTAAAAAATTATTTTGATATATTATTAGTGTAAAATATCCTTACACAATCATCCAATTACATATTATTAAATCATTAAAGTGTTTGATTTTCGTAATAATTACCTCAAGAGATATATATATGATAATATCTGATTGATTGACAATATAAATGTATCAAAATTAATCTTTTGAAATAAAAATAAATTAAGAATATTAATCCACAAATTTTTCACAAACTAATCTATTCCACTATTTTATACTATTAATCAATTATATATCATTATATCAACAAATTTTATTATAATTATAATAAGAGATAAATAATTTTATGATGAATATATAAAAAATGTTTATACAGCATCAAAATTAAACCTAATTTGCTGCCACAATGGAATAATAAACTTCGTGCTTGTAAAGAATTATTTATGTGGCTATTTTTCTGCCAAAATAAACTTTTTTTGTTTTGTCCAACAAAAATTAAATCGTGATGTCATATTTAAAAGTTACCACAAACAACAAAATTGTTAAGGTTAATTTGTATATATAGATAATATAAAAGATTTTTATATAATTAATCAATTATATTTTTTTATTTATATAATTATTCAAGTAGATAATATAAAATTTAATCATATTTATTGATATAATAATATATAATTAAATAAAAATATAAAATTTTTAATATTGATAATACATACGAATTAAATCTAAATTATTAGCATTATACATTTGTAACTATCACCTCAGTTAGAAATTGCCATAGTAACTCTTAATACAAAAAAAAAATGCTACTAAACTAATGTACTACCAAATTGCATAGCTTTAAAAGAGGTTGATGTAACCACCAAGGAGGGGTTTAGATTAATGTCCAATTTTATCGTTTTGCACATTAATGAGATTCCTCTAAATTCAAAACCCTTGCTAGTTTTTGGGTGCATGCACATGTTCCCCAAATTAGAAATAATATAATTAACCTAAAATAATGCCAACCAATGTCGTTAGCCTAATCGGAAAAAAAAAAAAAACTAAAAAAGAGAACCCAAAATAGCGTTTACTGTAGAGACCCTTGACCTCTTTTGCCATGTCAGAGAAACCATCCTGATGCACTGAGTACGTAGTGTCTCACACGCACGTGCTCTTACTTTACCACAACTCCCCAAGCCTTTCAATTCACAATGCAAAAAATAAAAAATAAAAAATAAATAAATAAATAAAAATTTCTGATACTATCAATCAATAGAAATAATAAAAAATATCAATTCATATAAATAATTACTCATAATAAAAGATTTATCATAATTTTTAATTTTATTTTATTTTTATTAATTAATAATATAAAATTATTTTATACCGCTAATATTTATATCAATTAAACTAAAAGAAATAGGTCAAAAATCGAAACATTATTATTTATTCATTTTTTTCCCTTATCTTTTTGGTAATTAAAAAAAAGTGGGAAAATTTTTGAGTTGTGTGTTTTTAAAACGTGATCACTTCGACCCGCGAGGAGGAGTTAAAAGTGTGGGGGAGGGGGGGCTTTGGTGTGATATGACCCGTTTTTCCGAGAAGCTCCGTTTGCGTTGGCTGCTCCAGAAACCGACCCGCTTTCTCGCTCTAGTTTCTCTCTCCACCCTGAATCTCTGCAAGTCCATCGCTCGATTCCTGCTCTCCCAAACCCTACCCTTCCTCACCATGGACAACCTCTTTGCCGATCACTCCGACTACTTCTCCGACGATTTCGATTCCGCCGCCTACCACCTCCGCCCTAACCGCCGCTCCCTCCTCGACGACGACCGCGATTTCGTCGACGAGAGGGTTTACTTGCTTCCTTACAGGTCACACTCCCTCTCTATACTTTCCACTTCGTTTTTTTTTTTTTTTGGGTTCCCGAGGAAGAAAAGGGGAAAGCGATTGGAATCTAGGATTGGTTGCATTTTGTTGTTTTTGGTTAAATTGATTTTTTCGTGTTGTGTGAAGTTGGTGGCTTGAGGCGGAAGGTGAAGGTGATCGTGTGAAAGGTGTTTTGTACACAGTGTCTTCGAATTGGGATTCTGACTCTGAGATTTTGCTACATTTGAGGAGGGAAGAGGACCGCGAGAAGACTAGGAATTTGGAGGTAGGGTTTTCGGGTGGTCAATATGCGTTGGTTCCTGAAGGGATTTGGTTGCGTGGTCTCAAACGGTGAGTGACAATTTGCTTTTGTTTAATCTCTCTTTCGTTTTTCCCCCGTTTCAAGAGGTGGTAGCTGTAGGTATCGTTTTGTTGAATGCAAGCAAAATTTTGACGTCTTCTTTGGAGTTAAGGACATGCTGAATTAGAATCGTGGTCATCTTTAAGTGTGTACCAACTTCGGCGTTTTTCTTTGTTACTATTTGGTTATTCTTTTCTGTTCTTTGGGGAGAACTTGACGTGGTGCATGAGAGCTAATGGAGCAGCTAAGTCCAAAATCTAGATAGTTGTTTATGTATGCAGTATTAAGGAAGTTTATTGCGTTGTGAGGCACACTTGGGTGCACCTCTTTGTGGGGGCATGCACTGCAGCTGCCATTCGGTGATGTGCAATGGTGTGAATAGAGCACCTTCTTGAAGGCATGATTTTTTGAATGAAATGTATGAGAATATTGCAGCCAGATGATTTCTGCATCATAGATTGTAGATAATTTTGGGTTCCCAACTCCATATTAAGGGGTTGTAACTTTACAAGGCTATGCATAAAAGACAACCAGGTTAGAATTAAAATTTGAAAATGATCATGGTAGTTCCTCTATGAAAGAAGGCTATTTGTGGGTTATATAAAGTCCTCCCCTGTTTGTTAGGAATAGCCGACTTGGTGCACGTGCCCTTCTCTAAATACCATTCGGTTCTATGCACAATCAAAGGAAGAGCTAAACTTCAGCCTCGACCTTGCCAGGTCAAACTGCACAGATTGTCTTCCAATTGGCATGCTGCCATGCCCCTACCGCAATTGCAGCTCTAGCATGCGGCACTCCATCCACAACCCTCAAACATATCACCCCAGGTTGTGCCTACACCATTAAGTTATCAACATAGATCCTCCAAATGACATCAGGCTTTTCCAAAACATGGTCGGCGTTAGGAGCTGAATTGATCCTTTTGGAGTCAAAACATAAGCACATAGTGCACAGACTTCGCCTGCGCTTGCCTTGGCAGCTAGTTAGCAAATACTAAGCACCTCAAAATGGAGTGATGGAGAACTATGTAAGAACAAGTGGTGCCAATCAATGTTCCTTCAATACCACCTGTGTTTTATGGTCATATGAGGATAACAGAGATGGTTACAGGGACAACAGAGTGTTTGTTAATTCATAAGGAACAATAGGTTGCCCTGTTTGGTTGGAGTAATCATCTTGGTGTGCATGCCCTTTTTTAACATCAGTGTGACAATAACTTCATCAGTCATCAGGCTTATTTCAGAATGGGAAGCTACATTTCTTTCATGTCTGGTTTCTTTAACCCCCTCTTGCTCATTGTTGTCTGTGCGGAACTTTTATAAAACTTTTGGTCTGGATGGCTCCATATTTATGCTTAACATTCATTTATTGTTGCTATCCCTACTGGCAAAATGAAATGTTTTCTAACACTGTAGTTATTGATATTATTAAGACTTTTACTGGTAGAAGGTTGTATGCTAGATTTGTTCCCATTTCAACTTAGAGAATGCTTCTGTATGGTTCTTTACAAGAACATGTTATTTACAGAAGTTGGATATTGATTCATTTTACTCTTCCTGTAGGTATAATGATTTTAATAACGCTGTGAAAGATTTTGGGAGCCTCTTCTTTGCAGAGGACTGTTTGCCAGATTTATTCCCCTTGCAAGTTAGGATATTTGTTTCATGGGAAACAAATTCACTGGTAGCAAAGATAAGTCAAAAGGTCCAATTGATGATTTGCATCTTTTCTTCTTCTGAATGGTGTTTGCCCAATGTTAAGAATTTTGCTTGTAATAAGTTTGCCTTGTATTTTTTATTTTATTCAAAGTGGCTTTGTATAATCTGTAATTGATAATAAATGGCATGATTTCAGGAAAATGCGGCTGAGTTCTACGAGAAAGCTTGTGACATATTCGATTCTGAGCATAGCCCAGTGAGTTAGCTAACCATCAATTGATTTTGTTTATAGGATTCTATGTTCCCTTGGTTATGTATAATTCTGTGCTATTGATTGTGCAGGTGCATATTTGGGACTTTTCAGGGCAGACAACCCAGTTATTCATGAATGACAAAGTTAGGTTGCCAAATGATTCTGGCGGTCAACTTGGAAGAGAGGTAGTTGCTGATTTGTTTTTATTTTTCTATGTTTCTTTTTATATAATTTTGTTAAAGAAATTTTAAGTTAGGTAGTCCAACAAGGTACCAGTTGCTAGAAAATTGTTGGTGGGATATTGAAATGAATCTATGTTCCTGATGATTTTGAATTATAGACATATGCTTCAAGATCTATTGATAGTTTTGAAGGTTGAAATTTTGGAATGCAGTTATTCAGTCTGCTTATTGTGTTTTTGTTGCTCCATGTTTATGCAGGTTCTTTTGGAGTTGCAAGTTCATGGACTTTCAGATTTAATCCATGGTAATGGAAGTAATGAGATGATTGTAGATAGGTCTCAGATGGAATGTTCTTCTTACAGTGGCTCTGTTATGATGAATGGAAGCACTGACAGTGTGATCCCCAATGTAACGGCAATAAACTCCTTTCAAAGCTGTAGCTATCAAGCAGTTCGAACGTTGGGCTTGACAGGATTACAGAATCTTGGAAATACTTGTTTTATGAATAGTGCTATTCAGTGTTTGGCGCATACACCAAGGCTTGTTGATTTTTTCCTTGGAGATTACCGTAAAGAGATAAATTATGAAAATCCCTTGGGAATGAATGTATGCTATTTTTTTTCTTTACTTTTATATTACTTGCTGATTTTTAAGCATGTTTCCTTATAGTATTTCTAATGTTGTTTCTTTTTTGAAATTTGTTTAGGGAGAACTTGCATTAGCTTTTGGAGATTTACTTAGAAGGCTGTGGGTTCCTGGAGGAAGGCCTGTGGCACCAAGAATGTTCAAGACGAAACTGGCTAATTTTGCTCCTCAGTTCAGTGGTTATGGCCAGCATGACTCTCAAGTTAGCACTGTTTTTTCTAAAAAAAAAAAAAAAATTGAAATACAAATCAAAACAATTGTAGTTTTCTTATGCATCTTACAACTGATGAATTTTTGGAGTTGTGACTTGAGATGGAGTAATTTTATGAAATATGCTACTTTCTGGTATGCAGGAACTTCTTGCCTTTTTGTTGGATGGCCTGCATGAAGACCTTAATCGCGTCAAACGCAAGCCGTATCATGAAGTTCAGGAAGCAGATGGCCGTCCAGATGAAGAAGTGGCTGAAGAGTACTGGCGAAATCACCTTGCTCGCAATGACTCCATAGTAGTTGATTTGTGCCAAGTGAGTATTATAAAACTGCTATTTGTGTGTTTGCTTTTAAAATATAGGGTTCAGTGTTCTCTAGGTTTTTGTATGAGTGATGCACAAAGGATTTCAAGTTTTGAGGGAAATAGTCAATTGGATTCAATCGTTTATCCCAAAGAGAGATTTTAATTTGGTATATGTCAGATCACCATTAGAGATGGAGAGGATTGGTGTTTTGGAGTAGAGCTCAGCTTCTATTGAGTAGTTGTTGACAACCTCTTTGCATGTGAGGTTTAAGCACTTTTCTAAAAATGAAAAGGCAATATACTAATTAGAAAGCAAAAACAATTCTATATTCCCTCTAATTAAACATTTCTCACTTCAATTAAATTTCTATTTTTGTTTTTTGATCTTGTAGGGTCAGTTCCGATCGACATTGGTTTGCCCTATTTGCAAGAAGGTCTCTATCACGTTTGACCCTTTTATGTATTTGTCTCTTCCTTTACCTTCTACGATGATGCGGACAATGACTTTGACTGTCATGAGCACTGATGGGATTACACTGCCTCTTCCATTTACTGTAACGCTGCCTGAAAGTGGAACACTTAAGGATCTTATTGGAGCCTTGAGTGCTTCTTGTTCTCTAAGAGATGATGAAACCCTCTTGGTGGCTGAGGTATCTTGCAAAAGTTATGTACTTAGTAGAATTGTATTGCATGGTATCGTTGATTAAATGCAACGTTATGTTAGATATTTTAATGTTGATTTATTATGCTATTGCAAAAACTTTACATGTTATATTCTGATTCGAGTTCTGACTTGGAGTAGTATACAGATATACAGGAATCAGATTTTTCGGCTATATGAGGATCCATCTGATTCGTTATCCGAAATTAGAGATCAAGACAAACTTGTTGCTTATCGAATAAAAAATTATAATAAAGCTGGTCCCTTGGTTGTTTTCTCGCATAGACGTTTGGTGGAAAAGTAAGCCTTTCTATGCTTTAATTGCATTCCTTTTGCAAACTGGATTAATTTCATTTTTGTTCCTACAATATCCTTCTCTGTGTGTTTGTCACAAATAATTATTGTGTACTCCTGAATGAAGAGTAAATACTCCTACATTGGAGATCTTGCCATCATAGAATTTTTTTTGTTTGGTGGCATGACCTCAATTGACAACTGTTGGGAGCACATATTCGAAGAGAATTAATAATTTTACATTGTCACCACCTCAAGATTTGAATCTGAAAAGAACTTCAGATTCTACTTATTCATTTGGGATGTCACAAAATTTTCCAAATAATGAATAGTCTACCTGGTTGTCTTCAGAATGCTAATCTGAATGGTTTATACAAGTTGGGTGTATATGCCTAGAGTATAAAAAAGACACACGTGAATGTTTCGGCCTTTTGTTGTCATTTCTGAACTTCATTCATAAGCAAATTTTGGTGTTAAACTTCAAGTGTGCGTATTGGGTAAATGAGTCTGTTTTCTGTATTATTCTATTGTTGGTCATTTCTCTACTTGCTGATCTTTGTATTCATTTTTTATTGAATTAAATTTATTGCAATGGGTACTGCAGTTCTGGGAAGGAATCGTTTGGTATTCCAGTTGTTGCAATGTTGTCCAGTATTTCTTGTGGAAATGATGTTCGTAGGGAGTTTCTGAAGCTAATCAATCCATTTCTGATGTGCCCTGAAGTTATATCAGATGAGTTTAACAATGATGAAAATGTCAATAAAAAACTTAGTGAAGATGATGAATTGGGCGATACTACTAGCTCTGCAGCAATAGGAAGTGATCCAGACTCAACCAGTGGAACAGAGGAAGACATACAGTTGTGGGCTGACTTTGAATTCGACTTACCTGCTATGCAAGGATTAGAGCATGTAAAGATAAAATTGAACGAACCATTAATGGATGTGACTGTCTTATGGTCAAATAAGATGCTTAAAAAGTATGATACATACCGGCTCGACACATTGCCCGAGGTTTTCAAGCCGCAGCTGTTCACAAAGAGAACACAAGAATCGGTTTCTATTTACAAGTGCCTTGAAGCCTTTTTGAAAGAGGAACCTCTAGGGCCAGAAGACATGTGGTTAGTATATATAAAATATATCATGTCTGTTATTTTATCTAAGATGATGTTTATGTTTGAGATAACATTATATCCCTAATCCAAGTTATCATCATGTTTTACTAAGACCACTGTTCCTAATGTACTAAAAAAGTTAGACATACAAGTCTTTCTGATGTTTGATATTGCAATTTGGTGTGCATATAGGTACTGCCCTACTTGCAAAAAACCTCAGCAAGCAACTAAAAAACTAGATCTGTGGAGATTGCCCGAAGTCCTTGTTGTTCATTTGAAGAGGTTCTCATACAGCCGGCTCTTCAAGAACAAGCTGGAAACATTCGTAGACTTCCCAATTGATGATTTGGATGTCTCAACATACGTTGCCCACCGGAATAGTCAGTCTTCCAACCACTATATGTTGTATGCAATTAGTTGTCACTATGGAGGGTTAGGAGGAGGTCACTATACAGCATTTGTCCGTGTAAGTACCTCACTACTGTATATTACTCTTAATGCATAAAGACATCAGAATAAATTTTGTCCTTCATTTATTGATTAGGGACTTATTGCTTGCCTAAAGAAAAATGTTCCATTTGCCTATTACAGTATTAAGAATACTAATTGCTATGGTAGAGAGTGGCAAACAATGTGGAGAGATGTGACCGTTGGAAGTAGGTGTTTTCAGCAGATTTCTTCAGATAGTGACATGTTTTCTAGCTTTGAAGCACGGGTCTGTCCGCGTGTGCAACAAAAGTGGGACACTAATGCACGTTGGATACCGTACGACATGTGTTCGACACGCGGTCTTATGTGTCCTATTTAAAAAATATTATTTTTCAGCTTGGACACATGTTGGACATGGCTAGACACGGCTCAAATATGGCTAGAACACAACCTAGTACCTTTTTTCAATTATTTGATAGATCAAAAAAGAATTCAAAAGCCCAAAAATTCAAGTTTATTTAAGAATTTTTTTAAGATGTCAATAGAAATAGTACTCTAAATTTTTTGAAAGGGGTATAGGAAGTATATGTGACATATATTAAAGATACTCTATTTTGGGAGGGGTTTAAGAATTAATAAAAATGGTAGTTTGACATATATAAATATCTAAAAATATTGTAATATGATATTATGAATTATGAATTTTTCTTAAATTTTTAATATATATATATATATATGCAGTGTCTGTATTCTGTAATTTTATAATTTTGGTGTGTCTTTGTGTTCGTATCCGTATCGTGTCAAATGTCCGTGTTGGTGTTGCATAGTTTTCTAGACTCTAGGTTTATTTAGAAGTTAGTTCGAGAGGATGATAGAGCACATGAGCTTTCCCCTATAATTTATAATTATCACCCAGAATTTTATCCTCTGGGCTACTGCAAGTTGCTGACAGTTTTATTTGTTTCGGTTGGCATTTCTAATCTCCCAATTTTTTTATTATTATTATTTTTTAAACTGACATTGAAGAAGCTATTGAATTTTTTTGTTATTTTTTCTAACCCAGTCTCTTAAATCCTGACGCATCTTGTATTCTGATGCTTAGCTTATTCTATGGATACATACTTGCGTATATTCGTTCTAAATATTCTTATCCTCTGTATTTATTCCGTTGCAGTATGGCCATGATAAATGGTACGAGTTCGATGATAGCAGGGTTACCCCTGCGAGTGAGGACATGATAAAGACTTCTGCTGCTTATGTGCTTTTCTACTGGAAAGTTTAGATGAAAAGTTGAGATGCAATTGTGTAATTAGTCATAGCCATAGGGAAAGCTTGAGACGTTTTGGACCTTTTGCTTTGCGCCTATGCAGTTGTCTGACTTCCTGAAAGTTGCTGCTGCTTAGGCGGTAGCAGTGAGACGAGTCGAGTGAAAAAAGGGGATAATGTTGTACAGCTTTCTTTTTGAAGCCACAGGGAAAAGAGGGTAGATCTTAAATTTATAAATCCAGGGGATAGATTATTACACCTGTTCTGCTACATGTATATATGCATCCTCAAAATATTTTCAGAAAATTAACCAATTTTTTTAGCAGATGTAAGTTCTATTTTAGCCATAATTATATATTGGAAATTGCACATTTTTTTACTTCTTCGTCTTGGTTCATCTCATTCTTCTTAATGCTGTTCGATTTTACTAATTATTAACACAAAGTTGTACTTTTGACTCGTTAAATATAAACTGTCTATTATATTTTGTTCAGGTTTATTTGTGTGCCAGAATTGTTTAAAAGGCAATTATTATGTCTGTAATATTTAATATGGCAGAACTACTTGTGGTTTTTTGGATTTTTTTTTTTTTTTTTACCGTAAGGGGAAGGGGGTCGGGGGTTTCTATAGTGTGCTGTATGGATGTCGGTTTTCAATACTTTGTCGAACAGATTGCCGCTTCGAATGCTTTAGTAGACAGGTAGGTTTCAAAAAATTGATATATAGTTTTTTTTTTATTTTTAAAATATAAATAAACACAAAGAAATGGCTATTGTAGTACACAATGAGTAAACCCAGCGTACAAATATACTGTTATTTGTTCAAAATTTTCTTACGGTTCAAAAAATTAATGTATACTGCAGAATGGAACTTTTCCTGATGGAGTGTATCCTGACAAAAAGTGACTTATTATTTATTTATTGTTTCATTGCTATTGAGATTTGAATTTATAGTTTCACGTTAATTAAATCTCTTTCCACTCATTCACTTTTACTGGCTTAAGTAAAAGTGACTTATTTATAACCTGAACTAAATAAACTCAGTAATTATTATTATTATTATTATTATTCTTTTTTGGGTGAAAAGTATTATTATTATTATCAACCATTTTTTCCCTTGACAAATTATTATTATTATTATTATTATTTGGTCATGGACAAATTATTATTTTGGTCCACAGTAACGGACACATTTTCTTTTGGTCTGGATGGCTGGGCTGAATCGTTTTGGTAACTCATTTGTTAAAGAAACTACTGTGAAGAATAAGAAAGGGCGGGACTAGGGTTGGGCCTTCGCAGTGGAAGCAATATAGGGTCGGCGATTAGTGAATGGCCAAACGAAGAAAAAAAAAAAAGTTTGTCGACCGAAAAAAAATTGGAAAAAGAATAGTTTAGCCCCCCCCCCCCCCAAAAAAAAAAGGATAAAGAATAACAATGTAGATTGTAGACAGCGTACGGTACCATCGACCAAAGAGAAAAAGACATCGTACCAGAGTCTGCCCAAAAAGAGGAAATCGTTGTTGGTGCATAGTTTGAGGCCGTGCAGCAGCTGCAACTTGCAGGGGTGAGCGGGTTACGAGAAGTTGTGAATCTCGGTTGTTGTCTCCGTTTCTGGCAGCCAGTGCCTTAGTTTCATATCTTCTCTTCTCTTCTGTCCTCTGCCTTTGGGTCTTTCTGTTTGTTGTGGTTGTGGTCTCTTGACTTACTGTATTTTCCATGTGAAGCTGTTTGTGTCTTTTACTGATAATATATGAAAGATTTGTTCTTAGTTTCTTATTGGCTTACTGCATGAGATTCTTGTTGGGGTTTGTTTTTTATTGCAAGAATATGACCTTAAGTTTTCTTGTTTTTACGGATTCAAGGTGCTTTACTGCATGCATTTGTGTGCCGAGCCTAGCTTTGTTTGCTGGAGAGATTTCGGTTGGTTTGTGTATTTCTTTGGTCTGGTTGTGGTGGATTTTCATAGCTGTATAAAGATGTTTAGATTGCTGGTATTATGGGGGTGCTGCTGAAAGGGTTACAGATTTCATTACTCTACTCATTAGGCAGATTTTAAAATAATAAATTCACAAGCTGATCGTAGTTTGAAATAATTTGCAATCGTTTTACTTGTTTTGGACCCCTGGGGTACTGGCTTAACTTTTTAAAGTCCTACTCATGTGACTGATTTTCTGTGATTTACAATGGTTTGTTCTTTTGTCTCTGATGACATTAATTCGTTGGATTAGTTTAACTATATCTTTTTTTTCAAATTATAAGAAGGAAATTTTTAGCTGCTATTTGTTGAATTCTCAGAAGTAATGGTGGACTATTGAATCAGTTAATTTTTGGTATATTCATTCTTTACGAATCCTGGAATCTGGGACAAATTCAACCGTCTGAGCAATGCATTTAGTATTTCTTTACTTGTTTGCTTGGTGTATGTGCAGGATGACTTTGGTATTTTATGTTCAGTAGTCCATTGGTTAACATTTGCTTGTTTAATGCAAGATAGCATGGCTAATGTGTGACTTGTTTTTCAAATTGCCAAGTTTCTCGGCTGAACCTCTTAATTGTTACTTACCATGCTTCTAAATGTTCTGGTTGTAAGGTCTCTAAAGTTGTAGCACATGCTTGTTAAAAGGAAAAGAAACATGACTCAAAATATGCTGGTTTGGTGTGCTGTTGTGCTGCCTGTTTTGACATTCCATTTACTGGTTTGGGCTTTAAAATTCTGGTATGATAACATATTTGACTTGGTGAGCTGTTTCACTGCTTGTTTTGATCCTCTATCTGCTGGTTCAAACTTTAAATTCTGATATGTTACTTGGAGAAAACATGACTCAGAATTAGCCGGTCTGGTGTGCTATTTTGCTGCCTGGTTTGATCTTCCATTTACTGGTTGGGCTTTAAAATTCTGGTGTGATAACATGTTGGGAATTTAATTACTTTATCTAAACCAAGTATTTTGTAAATGAAGGTAATGTAATTGCCTTAGCCAAACAAAAAAATTTAAAAATGAAGGAGATTAATTGAAGCATTCCCTCATATTTGAAAATACTTCATCCAAATACATTCATAGTTTAATTACTTGATTATATTTGTATGTATTTAGAAATTTGCATCTCTTATATCCATGCTACTTAGATTGCTATTTTGCCGTTGATTGCAGCAAAGATGGAATCTGATGCATTGATATGCGGAGACAAACTCATACTGAGGGGATGTACCTTCCATGGTTTTCACGGTGCAAAGGCCGAAGAAAGGGAGCTGGGTCAGAAATTTTTGGTAGATGTGGATGCTTGGATGGATCTCAGAGCAGCAGGCAAATCTGATCACTTGTCAGATACAGTTAGTTACACTGAAATATATCGGTCAGTCACTGCTCACCAACAAATCCAGCACTTCGTTGTTCTGGTTTCATCCTTTGTTATCTGCATTAACTTCTGGTTGTGCTCCTTACACAAGAAATTTAGCAGCTGTAATCTAATTAATATATGAAATTCGATGATGCAGTATAGCTAAGGAAGTTATTGAAGGGTCTCCTCACAATCTTCTGGAGTCAGTGGCCCAAAAGATTGCAATCACTACTCTGACACAATACCAACAGATCTCTGCCATTCGTGTGAAGGTTGGAAAGCCTCATGTTGCGGTTCGGGGTCCAGTTGATTACTTGGGCGTTGAGATTCTTAGACGCAGAAGCGATTTGCTAAACTAGAACTTTCATATTTACATCTGGAGGTTTTGTATATCTTGAAGTACCATTTTACACACAACTCTCCCCTCAACACACCATTAATCTTTTTTTACCCCTCACCGGTATTGCTAATAAAGTAGTAATATAGAAAGATGATAGTTGGGCACATGATATAAACTGTGCAGTTAATTTGGACTCCGACACAAAGAATTGCATTGAGATATGCTGATACAGAATATTACTTGGTGAGTTGCCAAGAGTATGTGAGTAAAGATTATATGCTACTATAATTACTTAGTTGTTTATTTGTGATGAAGGGCATTTTACTCCTTCCCCGTGGCAAATGGGCTTATAGAAGTGTTCACGGATTGTGTTTGTTCATTTCCTCACTTTACAACGAAAGGAAATTTAAAGTTTGGGGTGTGTTTGGTATGAGGGTAAAAATAGGGGTGAAAATTTGGTTATGAGCTCCATATGTATAGTACAGGGGTGTTTTTGGTATGACTTACATAACAAATATCAAACGTTGATTTAATGATTAGCATGTTGACAGTGGGCATTTTTCACCCAAGAACCTTTCAGCCTATAGTTTCAACTTCTAATGGTCATGTAAGATAACGGATGTTGATTTTTCAATCGCAAAACAAGTTGCCGTGTGCTTTGGGTGTTTTGAGTTGAAAGTCCAACAACGCAATTCAAGAAATCCAAATTGTAAGACGAGCTAGTCCGAGTTTTATCAATGACAATGAACTAAGTTTAATATCCATTCATTTCAAATTAGCATCCAACTCTAAAATTATTCTTGCTCTTCTTTCGTCTTCCATAAAGTCACAGGCATCCAATATTCGAATGCCAACTGTGTATGGTATAGCATTGTTGATAGCATTATCTACTGAAAATTATCCACTTTATTTTTCTTCTTTGGCTAGTGATGTAATTGCAATTGCCATACGTTTCAGAGCATCTGACATGCCCTCATTGTAATTTCTTGCTTTCTTGGACATTCAAGGTTTGAACGGCAGATTAGGCTGAAGCCTCTTCGGGTGACCAGAAACATTCTTTTTCTCCCCTAAACTAAAACCAAAACTCGCTTTATCTGCATTAGGGAGAGGCTTAGATTTTCTGGTGAGGTTCTTTTCACCATCTATGTAAAATGCTCTGTTAACCGCCTATATGCAATTCTCCTATATCATACTATGATTTCAAAGAATAATTAAAGAGTGCATCATTAATTTATAATTATTATTAGTTAAGTCAGAACATAAATAAACGCCTTTTTCTACTGCATAAATAAATATCGAAATTGTTTATAAAAATTATAACGTAAATAAACGAAACAAGTAATATATGCTATGTTGAACTTTTAGGATTTTGTGAAAGAAACACGGATAACAACAAAGTCCTGCTTTCTATTTTCAGTTCCTATTTTTACTATTTCTTTTATTAAATCCTAAAAATAGGAAATATGAGAAAAATAAAACAAACCAAACAGACTCTTAGAATTAAGTAATAAAAATTATGCTACTGTAAAATAATTTATACATAATAACCATTCTGTCATGGCAAGCGACATTGCCGAATAAGGCAAGAACGAGAATCCATGTCAGCATGTGGCATGGCGATATCACCGATGATTATCTATGAAAGTCAGAGAGAGACACGGGAATCGTTCCTTCCTTCAACACACACACACACAAACAGCTGACACTGGCAACTCCATTCTTAAGATTGATTCTTGTCTTGTCTTTGGCTGAGTCCACTCCAAACCAAACATAACTAAACTTGTAACAGCCAACCTAACCTACCTTACTGATTCATTCATAACTTTTCTTATTTGCTGCTGTCCCTTGTGCCACTCCTCCTAGCTGTATCTGTATGTCAGTGTCAGTGTCAGTGTCAGTGTCTGTGTCTGTGTGGATATTGTCCCACACAACACTAAGTTAAATCTCTGACCTTGACTCTCACGCTTCCAACTTGGTTTTTCTTCTACACGTCTCCCTCTTCTACAATTCCCCATTATTTTTATATTACCAAAAACGACCCTTTTTCTTATTTATATGATTTTTAAATGATTAATATTAATAACTATAGTTGGTTGGGGTAGTTCCCATATTGATTGGGGATTCTGCTATTTTGCCCCAAAAGAAATATCCCATGTTCTTGTCTCTATGCGCCTTCTCCATATATCAGGTGCCTCTGTCTCCTCTTTCCTTTCTGTAGGGAAGGAATGATTGATTGAGGTTCTTGGGAATTTCCAGGCTGAGCTGAGCTGAGGAAAGTTTCACGTAAGTGGGATTTCGATCAAATTTATTACTTGGATATTTGCACCTATATATTTTGGCTATTGATTGGATATCGTTGAGCTTGTCATGGAAATTATGTGAGTTTCACGTGGTTTTCATTGAATTCTGTCATCTGTGTTTCATGGGGTGTAGGTGTACCTATCCTATCCTGTCCAAATTCTGTTATCCAGTGGCCAACAAATTTGATATTTTCAATTTTATTGGTGCAACGGGTCTAGTTGCTAAGCTTCAGATGTTATTATAGTGGACATATTGAATGACTTTATTTATTTAGTTATTTATTTTTAAACATTATTTGGGGGAGAAACCTTTTGTGACCAATTATGTGTAACAAATGCTATTTTTTCTCCTGCTTTGTACACAAACAATTCATGCGTGATGATATGTGAATTGTGCCTCGATGGCTAGTCTTAATTGTTACCGACAGTGGATTTCTGTGATTTTGGAGATTATTCAGAATCCTATAAAATTGTAAATGGTTGCTTATTACATGGCTTTTTGAGAGAAAGAATTTGTTCTACTTTCCGTAGATATGCATAGATGGAGAAAAAACGAGAGATTGTGCAGTATAGGGAGAGGCTGGACAGGACCCTTGCCTCACCTGATCTGACAAATGACCACATGCTCAAGACTCTTGTCAAGAGTCAACTCCTACATTCTTCAAAACAAGAAATAGAAGGTAATAGCATTACCTTATTTGCTTTGAATTCATTTAACTGAAATGGTAGTAGCTGAGTGGAATTATTGTTGTAGTTAGTTAAGTTTGTCTTCTTTTTTGTTGCAGGATTGGAGGATAAATTAGTAGAGACCAAGACTGCAGAGGTATCTAACTTTCTTGATATGTTGAGGAGTGCTTCTGTAGATGATAGTGGAGCATCAAGTACATCACGCACTGATTGGAAAGTATGCTATCTACTCTACAACCGTGTTATATTTTATTGATTTTTTTTCCTCCTTTTTTGGATAGATTTAGAACTTGAAATCAGTAATTTGCATTGGCTGACTGACCTCTTGCTTCAGTGGTTTTAGACCATAAGTACCCTACTTTTAGAATTCAACCGGACTAATGCAATCTCGCATGACATTTCTATTCTAAGTTCTGGTTATGCTTCGGCCGGTAGATAAATAAATTTTTCAATCAAGTGCTCTAGGCATTTTTGATAATTTTACTTCTTTCAACAGATAAAACAGGATAATGAAGAGTTTCGCGTTATGTATCGTGAAGGGCCAGAGGGAACTCCATTTCATACATTGCTTGCTGAAGGCTATGTAGATGGGCCTGTTGATGTTTGTGAGTAGCATTAGAACAACCAAAGTTCTTAGCATTGCGCTTTTATCAACAAAGGCCATATTATCAATTTCAAGATGTGAAGTTTAATGAGTTCTTTTCTTCATTATAGGTTTATGCCTCTCGTGGGAGACGCCCCTTTATAAGAAGTGGTGAGAATCATAGTGCAATATAAGCTTTAATATTCTGTATATTAGTTCCTTAACAACACGGACATAAGTGTCAGTTTTTCGGTCATAAACTTCTACATAAGGTTGGAGTTGTACCAATTATTGAAAATTACAGTTGCAATATATTTTTTGGCATCCATCTGGTATTATTTTTGAGAAAAGTGGTCCTCGAAGTTTCTGTATAGCACAGAAATGATTTTGATTCTAGCTATCTAAGTAATGTGATCAAAATGAAAATCTCTGTCATACTTCTAACTGATACCATTTTCACATTTTTCATTTCTCAGGTGGCCTCACATTATTGTTCCAACTTTTAAAATTACGGCGGCTGACTGTTTGCAGAAGGTCCAGATTGGGGAACAAATATCACTAGTTAGGTTTGTTTCCAGCATTAATTTTTTAAAAAAATACTCTTTCGTGTCAGCCACCATGCCAAAATGCTTATATTGTTCTAAATTTTGGAAGAAAGGATGAAGCTTTCATGGCCGCTGTCTACAAGGGAGGCTATAGTGCACTATTATCTGTTTGAGTACTTTCAAGATGACTTAGTAGTTGTTCTTTTGAATTCGGTAGTCACCTGGACCCTTCTTTCTTTCTTCCTTTCTTGTTTTCAAAAAGTTAATTCCAAAGTAGATCCAAGTTTCACGAAATTTGTGCTTGCTGCTTAATTTGCTTTCAGGTCCCTGAGTCGAAGAGCATTACTGGGACCATCAGTGGTTTCAACAGTGATGTAATTCCTGAAGCAAAGGATGTTGTGAGAATTGATGTGGTGGGAGGCTTTGCTTTGCAAAAGGTGACAGCAGAAAGAAGTTACTTTCGGTGAGTTTTAAGTTTGTACTCAGACATAAGAAATTACTTCAACGGAGTAATGGAATCAAGGGGATAGCAGCCACCAATTATAGACCATAAAGCCCCAAATATGATCTGCTTAATTTTTAAGATGAGGAAAAGAAATTGGAAAAATTTTCTGTGTGTAACTGCATTCAACATTGACTTATGGTTTTCTTTCTCTATTAAGCCCTGTGAAGCAGGTAACTGTGTTCATAGAATTTGATAAAGAACAGCATTAACTTTAGGTAATACTTTTGTCCTATGGCAAAATTATGATGAAAATATTGACAGCCCTCCTTTCTTAAACTGTAAATAGAACATATGCTACTTCATTGATTCTCATTAGTGTACAATCATCTAAATAGTTCAAGTGAAAATATGTGATTCCTAGTTCCCTTTTATTTTGATTGCTATTTCAGACAGCCTTGGTTTTGCTGTTGTATCTGTGAGCGGATACATGTGCCTGTTTTGATTGTTCTATCCAAGGAACTACTGTTTCCCATTTTTAGCTTGTCTTAGGTTTCCATTATCAGTTATTTATTCATTTCTTACTAGATTCATATGTGATTAATGTGGCTTTATTTCTGACCACAAAATGTTTCGGAAAATGAAAAAGATACCAAAAAGAAAATGGATTTTGATTAACATCCCTGACTCCAAGACGTAAAATTTTTGTAGGACAATAGCAAATATGGATATAAAGCTGGACTTTGTACCTCCATCCCTTATAAACTTCATTTCAAGGCAGCTCATTGGCAGTGGTTTCAGACTTTATCAGAAGGTTGTGCATTTTTTTTCCCCCTCAGATCTATACTTGTTTTGTTAGGCATTCGATCAATATTTACTTTATTTTGATTTTGTGGCATCTAACTAGTGAGATCAACTCATTATTTTCAAAACAAACAAACAAGTAGATGTAACTCTGCATTATGTTTTAAATTCTATCCAAATCATTAGTCTTGTCAATCATTTATTATTATTATTATTATTATTTGATATAAGAGTTAATTTTATTAGAAGGAATTCAGGATTACAAAGAAAAAGAGGGAAAGATAACCTCCACAAACTAAGCTGGAAAAAGGAAAGCATACAAACACATTAGTATGGATTATTTAATTAGAAAAAACATATCAATTTTAATTGCAGTAGCTAGTTTGAAGACTGGGTTCAGCAGATTTACCATTTTCTGGTTGCTCGTCTATATAAAACATCCTTGATTGTTATTTTGTATTTTTTTCTAGCATCTTTTGACGTTACTGAACCGCCAATATTTTTATAGGCCGTGGCTTCTATGATGAACCATGATAGAGAATTCAGCAAGGCCTTGGAAGACTCATTGTATGTTAGAGTTCATCAAGCTCTTTATAGCACTATCGGTCCGAAGGCTGTGGATGGGGAGGATCTTAACCAAGTTGCAAGCATTCTTTCTGCTGATGACCTTATTCAAAGTAAGCAAGATGGGGCAAAAGATATATCCAGTGAGGATAGAAGCATTCAGTATACAAATAATTCCAATGCCGAGATTGTAGAAGTAGATAGTGAAGAGATTGTAGAAGCAAAGAGTGTAGAGATTGTAGAAGCAGACAGTGAAGAGATTGTACAAATTGAGGAGGCTGACAAGAAAGTACATGACATTCCAGCTGAGGAAGTCGATACAAGGAGGGTATTGAAGGGCAAGAGGAATGCATATATCAGTTCAGAAGTAAGACAGGCTTTAGAAACTTTAGAGAAGGCTATCTCAATGGTTCGAGAACATGGGTTTCATTCCCTCAGGCCCTCTTCTAGCTTTGCTAATGAAGAGCCCTGCTGCATGGAAGAAGGTGGTCCTATTAATGCACATTCTGCAAAAGTAAACCAACTATGTTCGAAAACTGAGGCTAGTATTGAACTATCAAACAGCGATACACCAGAGGAACCTTCACAAGAAGAACCTGGGATTAACTCTGACATCCAAAACTTCAGGTGATTATGTGACTGTTTCACTGGTTATTTACAAGAGCAGAAGTTTTTGTGTGTGGTTCTGTATCCTCCTGCATGGTTTGCTTCTAAATATAAGCCAACTAGTATAAAGTGTTGTTAATTATGGATATGCTCTTAGTCTTCTTGGTTCCTTCAGGCACACAGGACCAAATCCTACCTTAAAGGAAGTAAGCTATAATAAAGTGGTTCCAACTTCACTAGAGCAGAATCTTTCAAGAACAATAATTGAAGCAAGCCAAGTTGATTCATATTCTTTGAAAAATGGGACCACACTGGACCATGCAAGAGGTGATAACGAGCAATTAAAGACAGGTACAGTCCATGATATGTCTTCAGATCACCCAAAAAAGTCAAGCAAGAAGAAAAAGTATCGTTATTGTTGTTTTCTGCATTAGCAAAAAGGAGAAAAGTTAAATGGCCGCTAGCGGAAGAAAACAGAGTGTTTAAAGGGTATCAGGTCAACTTGCAACCCAAGGCTCAATAAGTACAGCATAAGAGGATTACTTGTCCAATGGTCATCTTTTGCAAAGAGGTTCTCCCTTGCGTTTTCTGGGACTAATATTGTATTATTGTCCCTTATTTTTCTACCAACCACATAATAATATACGTAATAATGTTACATTAAATTATTCTTTGTTGATTCTCAACTATATTATAGGGGTAACAAACTTCTATAACCCAACACATGCAGCTTAACTTCTATATGTTGGGTTGGTACAGAGGCGTAGGAAGCATTGATGTTTTTCCTAAATTGCTTAATTCGTTGGAAAAGCTAAAAGCTTGGTAGGTTTTTGTATGCGCATTTTAGTAGCTACGGCAACTTAATTGAGATGAAAGGTTTGATGGATTTCTGTTTCTTTTTATTTATCTATCTTATTTACGTTTGGAACTAGGCCTTTTCTGTTTCTAACTGCTTGAATTTTGTCCATAAACATTTTTTTAGATTCTGCACTCAGAAACTGACAAATCCATGTGACAGACTGAGCTCATCTGTTGTTGTGAACTGAACTGAGGTTTTGGTTGCAGTTCTGAACATCTGATATGATTACAAAACGAATTTCAACTACTTTAGAACATCTAAAATCCATTATGGTCGTGAGTCTCATGACCAAGACTGTGAGTGTGACAGTCACAGTTGATGTGCCTGTTGTGTTACACAATTGGTGCCGTGAAAGTGTAGTAAGGCAAAAGTAACATAACATCAAAACTAACATATGTAAGAACTTAAGGATGTTACATTCAAAGCTTCCAAGTTAAATCAATCGGATGAATAACAGGCAATTTTCCTTCTGTCATTAGTCCGCAAAACTATTTTCAACACAGGAAAATAAAATTATAAAAAAAACACCCCCCAAAACCCGAGAAGAAGAATTACAATAACAAAAGAATGCATATCATGAATCTAACATTGGCAAACTCAGGAAGGACAGAAAAATCAGAAAACCAAAAAGAAACGAACAACAAAAAAATCAACAACAATTAAATAAAGATTCGGAAAGGTAAAAGAAGCATCTCAGACTTAGCATGTTAGCACAGTTGGTGTGCATGTTCAAGCTTTACATGGCAGGGGGGTACTGCCAAAACTCTTGTCTCTAGAAAAGTGCACCCGCACAGGAGAACAAAGAATCCTCATTTGGCGATGCTGTGACTCCCACTTCCCCACCTTGATCCTTATCCTTGCCCTGACTAACACATCCAACTCAATAGCCCCTGAGGACTTCTCAAGCCTAAGGTCCTTAGGCACAGTCCCATACAAGGCCACAGTTTCAGCAGTGAGCCTCACTTGCAGACTAGTCACATTCTTATGGAGCTGGAAGAATGGATGAACTGCATTGGTGGCTAGTGTTTGACCCTCACAACGCACAGATACTTCCAGAGTCTCATAGTATATGGAGACCTTATGATTGGGGTTGTATGCTCTTATGGTGAAGTCAAAGTTTGCATGGAGGTAATTTGCATCGGTTATGTTGAAGTTGTGGGTCGCAGCATCCTCCACACTGTACTTCAAGCGTTTTGGCATCACCACCAGCCATGTTATGAGCACAGCTATGCACGCAAGGATAATAAATACCAAGATTATTATGGCAATGTAACGAAACATTCGTGGGCGTCTTGAGGGTCCTGATACGGTTAATCGTCGTCGTCGGAGAGGATGATGATGATCCATTTCAAAAGGGCAAGTTCCTTGGCTTTTGAGGTTTATAATACAAATACAAGACTAGAATTCTGGGCAAGTAGTGTCTGAAATCAAATGGTTGATATTGCTATGAAACTTTGCAGGATAACATTGGAGCTAATTCTGAAACCTTCTATTTATCTAATTTAGCACTTTTCACTTTCAGAATTTCGTGCAGGAAACTCAAGACATCCTAAGGATTCTCCAGGTCACCATATTGATCTTTTCTTGAGATTAAAGTGTCACGATACATATAGAAACATACTACTGTCACGAGTAATATAGCTGTCGGTATAAAGTGTCGCTGACATAATTAAATTCAAGTGGCTAGGGAAAAAGTAATACATACACACTGCATAGCCTCTGGCATGCATGCACGATTTTACGATTTTGGTTAGCGCTATGAAAACAATGTAGATCCAGTCCATTTGGCGGAATAAGATTTGGATAGGAAAATTGATCCTTCTTCAGATAGGACAGTAATCTTTACAAGGTCCTCGCAAGCTTGCAAATAAACGTAGCTTGGCGTGAGTCTAAGCAATGTATTAATATCCTGGCAACTTTGGGTACTCTGGAGTGTGAGATCTGGCTTTGTCCTTACCTTGTCTCCTTTTTTATAGTGCTGTGTAGCTCAAAGTGTGCAATTTCCTAGAGGCTAGTATTTTTGTTATCTTGCCTTTACACTCACATATCCAAATTGTATATAAAGTTACAAAACCATTTATTTGTGTCTTTGTTTATTAAAGAAAAGATATTTTTCCCATAAACAAATCAGCATAACTACTACAAACAGGGTTCAAAGAGTGAGGGAAAACAGCACCTAAAAAAAAGAGTGAGGGAAAAAAACGAAAAAGCTAAATTTGTCTTATGAGAAATCTTTAATTGCTTCTGGTTTCTGGTTTGCTCTAATCTATTTAGTATCTGATATATTAATAAATTTTAATAATTTTAGAGATAGGGGTGACCTACATTTATTTATATGTCAAACAATGTCAGAACAAAAGATTTTTCTTGCTGGAAGAGCAACTAAAAATTTCTCTTATCACATTAGTATAAGACACCTAACTCAAATGACTGATTGATTATCTATACAAAAATACTGAGTAATACAAGGAAAAGGGTGTACAAACCAATTTATAATACAATAAAGATAATTAGTTTGAATAAAAAAAACACAAATATTTTATTTTATTTCTTTCACATTAATTACTTCCATTTTTTTCATCCATCCCTTTTCACCGCTTTTATTCCACGCATCAAGAAAATTTGTACTCAGTTTGTGCTAAGGTTTCATACTATTTAGCATTGCTACTTATAGTAACTTTTTTCTTTTTTGGGGAAGGTTACTTTTGATTGATAATTACCCGTAAATGATGACAAGTAACTTGATTGGTCAAGATCAAATTGAAACATACCTTGTCTGAAATGTTTCATACTATTTAGTAATACACTTTATGTATGATGTTTAATTTCCAAACTAAAAATTAACAAGAGTCAGTATGGATGCTGGTTTTTTAAGTTTGTGATTCTGAGTTTAATTTTGAGATTCATACATATGAAAAATAATTATTATTAGAGTGATCTTATGTAGACACTTGATCATATTTCAAGAGATTAGTCTTCCACCTATCATATTGGAGAATAATCTGATACTATTCTGATAAATAGAAGAAAAAAAAATCTAAACTAAAAGGTTTGTTGTATCGGCACCCATTCAAAGATTCACAATCCCAGGCTAATACTAATGTTTGAAATTTTTTTTTGTCTAATATTACTTTTTGAGCAAGAGTAGTCTTTTTAATAATAAAAAGAAAAGAAAAAAAAAAAGAAAGAAAAGATGAATTTACCAATTTAACCCTATCATGGCATCTTCCAGAACACACGTGGATACTTGGCCTTGCAGGGAAAGTAACCGCTTATACCTATAAAACCTTGAACCAAACATACCTTTTGCACAGTGCCTCAAATCAAAATTAAAAATCGTTCTTGTTCCGTAATCTGAAGCATTTCGCGAGCCGAGAGAGAGAAAAAAAATGGGTTGGGTATGGAGGGACGACGATAGTGATAACGATGGCCACCGATTCAATGCATCGCGGCCCGAGAATAGTTGCAACCGCGAGCAATGCTCTACCAGAAGAATCGTGAAATCGCAGTGCAAAACGGAGGAGGTGGAGCCCGGAAAGTTCATCAAAAAGTGCGAGAAAACCGAAGAGCTTCTCAGGGACTGTGTCGGAAAGTAAGCGTTTTTGCCCCTCTTTCCCTCTGTTCTGTTAATTGCGTGCAAACTTGGCTCTATTTAGGTTTCAGCTTTTACCGTGAATATTTTCTATGAACATTTAAGAAAAATGATGTTATAGCTAAAAGCTTGATGTGCTTGTTTCCTTTGGGGTACTTTGTGTAAGCTACAAGGAGGTGCTAGTACTATATGATTGATTGATTGATTAGGTATTAAACTGGCGTAGCTCGTAGCCTATGATTATTATCAAGTTAGTTTTATCTTATTCTTAGGATGCAGTGTGTGGATTTCTTTTCACCTCTTCCATTCGATAATTTGATGAATGTTTTGAAATCTAAAACAGGAATATTTGAAATTTGAAATAGTATAGAGTTTGAACTCAGTGGTTGGAGAATTTTGTTTTGATATTTAGCTGTTTCAGTTTGATGAAAATGGTAAAATTGAAAGCGGAAAACACACACACACACACACACACACACACACTGATAGGAGAGTTGCAGAACCTTCGGAACATTGAGATTACTCTAATGTTTTGACTCTCATTTCATCTGAATTGAAAAATGAGGTTAGGTTGAAGAAACCATTGGCAATTAACTCATCTGAGTTGAAAAATGGCGTTAGTTGGAAGAAACCGTTTGCAATTAATAGCAAGGTTGTCAAACTCGTAGATCCTACCTTGGATTGGACAGGAAAGGTAGAAACTTAAAACATGAAATCGTAACATGGGACAGAAGTTTTTGCCTATTATATAAAATTATATTTAACAATATGTATATACTAATACAATAACACAAATATGACATATTATCAACAAAGTCAAAATTACATCACATTTAAATATATCCTATTTCAAAATGCTGTCACGTGAGTTTGTATCATTGCTTAAAAGCCTTGTGAAAAAAAGAGGCCTCTAACCTACCATAAACAAACCAAGCCTTATATCAAAACAATGGCTTCTAACCCTAAGTTCTAACCTAGCCAAGATAAGCCTTAACAAAACAAAGGCTTCAAAATCCACACCCACCCATAACCACAATTCACACAAACTAGAAAATTGGGGAAGTTAGAAACAACACACACTAGCCCAGAAGAGCACCTCTTTGCTGGTTGCACAGTGAGTGGAGACGAGGTCCACTGCAGCAGAGGCAAGGTTGCAGGTTGCACAACTTAGATCGGCATCAGAGGTCACAGCTAAGATTAGGGTTTGAACTTTAGTTAGAATGAAGGTTGGGGTGGGTAAATGTGGATGGGTGGATGAATTTTGGGTTGGACTAGGCCGGGTTTACTTTCACTTACCCGACCCAACGCCCGCAACTTAGGCGAAAGTGTGAACGACGGATATGCATGAGCACACCGATTTCACAATCTTACACGTTAATCATGTTTAGCGGTAGACATGGGTTTAGAAAAGCAAAGGGAACACGTAGAATCTCATGATTCTATGGGTTGAATTGCGATTTTGGGTGCCATGATTAACAGAGATCCTGGTGGATAGTTGCCCATCCTGTTCCAATCCCAAATCACGTTAATATCTGCTTTTCTTTTGTTAAGAGCTGCAAATAAATGCCAGCATCTTTCTACTTATGACACGTGCGCGCGCGCACACACTCTCTCTCTCATAGTAAATAATACCATGACTAGAAGTACAAAAAATGCCTCTTTAACTGAAAATCAAATTGCTGTGATGTTCAGTTTGGCAACATGATGGGAAAAGGAAAGCTTCCATTCACAGCAGCACAGGGATAATTTAAAAGTTTCTTTCAAAGATCAAACTTGCGGAAACATCTTTTGACCTAACAGAGAAAATGGGACTCTCTTTGTAAAGCATCAGTTATCGCTTGGGCTTGAATTCTTACGAATGATTAGTATTTGTGTAACTCTTAGATTTGGGATTTGTTTCTTAAACTTGTGACCAATTGAATGATGTATAATAGAATTGAACTTGTGAAGGGCTTTCTCTCAAGCTTGGTCTAGATGTCAGCTGAAGTTCTTGCTGTCTGTTATCCTGTGAAGATTAATCTTTGGCATAATAGCATCAAGTGCCATTTATCTCAAATATGAGACTGGCACTTGGGCTTGTTATTATATAGATGATATTTGATGGCTAAGCAGCTTGAGATTTTAAAGCCCTACTAATCTGGTTTAGGTTTGGTTTAGATGCTCCAAAGGGCTTACCCAAGATGCATGGACATGACATAGAAACCAAAATATTTAGTATTATGATATGGACATGGCTCCTTTTTCTTAAGGTGTTCATGCTTTATAGATTGATTTTAGTTTTTGGTCAGTTAGTGCTGCTTAACTTTCAGAACTGTTCCATTGAGAGTGTGTTTGGTATGGGGATAAAAATGATGGGTAAAATTTGATGGATGAGTTTGTGTAACTGCACATAAATGTCATCCATGAAATTTTACCCCCCATTTTAATCCCATACCAAACACACCCTTAATTTGAAGTATTATGATATGAACACAGCTTCTTTTTTAATGTTTCCATGCTTCATAGGTTGATTGTTATTTTCCAGCATCAGGTTCTCAGTCATCTGGAAATGGCAATAACTGTTGAACTACTCACTCATTCTGACTGGTTAAGTTTTATCTCACTTTTTCCTTCCACTCTTGTCAGGCCTGTTGAAGTGGTGCAATCGAACAAAGAATATACTGAAGAAGACGTCACAGCTCAGGTACTAAAAGGAGGGTCTGGTTCTGCCATGTTTGGTTCATCAGACCACGATGTGTTTGACTTCCCTGGGCTACGTAGTGATATCGAAGTCATGGAACGGAGCATCTTTGGTGGTCTCAATCGTTTCTTTGAAGCAGCTGAAGAAATGAAGAATGGCTTCTTTGATATTTTTGTAAAGTCTCCAAGCATATTTGATGCAGAGTCGTCATCTTCACCCTCTATGAGGCGAGGGATACCTATTGAAGAGTATCATCGGCAAGAAGCTTATCCAAAATCCAAGGAGAAGGAATCAACGGATCCTGATTTTGTTGCAATGGCTAAAGACGTTTAAACTTTAGAATGAAGGCACCTTACACTGAAGTGCCCTGGATACAAATACATATACTTTTGTACTAGATTATGAACTCCTGGACCACAAGTGTCTTCCAATAATGTGTTTTGCTGCATCTTCCGCAGCTATTTGACATGCTTTATAAAAGGCTGTGGCTGATGCGGTGAGGAATTTGGAGTCTTGAGACTCTGAATGCATGAATATATGAACAAGAGGGCGACCAAGTTTTTTTCTATTTACCTTCAATTAGTTACTGGCAATACCATGTTCTCAGTGGGTGCGTAGAAAGATATTGGCATTTGCATTCATTAGTCAATCATACTGAATACATCTTTATGATTGGAGTTATTTTCGAGCGCTGGTTGGTTCCAGTGCAACTTAGCTGCCTCAGCACAAATAATATATTTCAGGGAAAAGTCGGGGGTAATTGAGCGAGTAAAAAAGTGAAAGCTGTTTCCATCAAGACGAGTTTATCCAACATTACTCGTGTTCCAGAATGACAAATCAAGTAGCAATAGCACGTGGGGAGTGGGTTTTGAATGAATTCTTGGATTGAAATCATCGTGTCCAAAGACGAATGACCCGTGTATGAATGTTGTGCACGTGCCAAATCTCATACTTGGGTTAGGTTTCGATGAGCACGTTGAAGTGCTTTGACTCTTGACCTGTAAGTGGATGGCATGCTACACGGTCCCTTTTTAAGTTTGAACTTGTCGTGGCGTCGCGTTTCATCATTTTTTATTTGAAGACTTGAACACTGCGTGTGACATGAAACTCTAATTTGTGACTCGGTTGCTTTGATCCCCCGTAAAAGGCATGATGAGAATGTTGATTCGCTCATGGAATTTTGTGCGGCATCACTTATCTGCCTTTCCCCTTTGCCTTTCTCCTTATGAAACTCTTATTTGTAAGAAGAATTTAGTTTTGTTTCGTTGAAAATATTAAAATGCTTTTATCTAATGATGTGTTATTACATTACTCCTATTAAAGAGTTAATATTATCAAGTGTTTAAGATTAGTGTTGTCAAACACTTTTAATCATATACAACATAATTAGATCATAGTATAAAATTTATGCACCCAGCATTTTATCGACAATTTCCAGCCAGAATATTCTACTACGTACTAAATATGAACAAAATTATGAAATGAAATCTCCTAGCTTTTGGAGGTGCTCTAATTATAGTTCTGGTCTGCTACACCCTTGAAATGTTGTGTATGCTAACTAGCACGAAGGTTATAAATGAGTAAGTTATACTAGCTTGCATTAGGATTAGAGATTTGTTTAATCAGTCCTTCTAAGTTTAAGATTTCATATAATTTTTGTCATCGAAAGAACTCATAATTTACTTATTTTAAATTTTTCTGGACAATAATATTACTTGTTGAGTCTTTTCTGGACACATATTTAGAAACGATACCTTTATATATAATACAAAATTACAACGGGTCTGCTCGGCTTCGTTTTGTTTTGTTTTTTTTTTTTTTTTTTGAAAATAAATATAATTTAATCGAGTGTCAAGATCAAGATACACTTCAAAAATATAATATAGAGTTGGCAAGTATTCAGGCTTTTTTTATCTACGTTTATAACCAATGTAAAAGATATCAAGTTGCATCTGCCGGTGCTGAACCGTTCACTAATGAGTGCAGAAGTAGTCTACACAATTACATCTTTTAACCTACGAAATGGATTTTTCACGTTGATTATATATATTTGAATTGATCAAATTGAATGTTGAGGATCAAGTAAAAGTTTAGGAACAAAAAGGGGGCCACGACACACCTCTCTGTTCTGTAGTCCAACTTACTTATAGCATGTTTGGTTCTACTTTTGTGGAATTGATTTTAGAGTGAATTAATTTTATAAAATTGATTTAAATAGAATTGATTTTGAGATAAAGTAATTTATATTTGATAGTTCCTCTAAAAATAATTATGACAGAAAGTAAAAAATTTTCATTTCTTCCAGAATTAATTCTAGAGACAAGAATTGATTCTGAAAATCCAAAACCAAACAACACAAAAAATTGTGAGAATCGATTTTGGCATCCCAAAATCAATTCGAACTTCATCCAACGCCCATCCAAACATAAGCTTAGTCACCTCTAGTCTAGTAATAATTATCCATAAGATATAAGTTTCAATTTGAATAATTTAACTTCTCATCTCAAGCATACTTCCACGAAGTCTACACTTCTTGAATGCTAGAGATGGAAGTTGTAGGACAATGAAAATTGACGGAATGAAGGCCACAAACAGGGACACTACTCAGTCTGCAAGTAGATGAAGATTTTTAAAACTGACACCACAAAATACGGGTAGAAATAATCTTGAGAGGACTTGTTATCGAGTCCTAACGAATCAAGAGTTGGCATAATTATAGCTGTTTAGCTTTTAGAGACTGAACCATTCAGAATAATTTTCTCAAATGATAAGACAAATTGATGAAATTTCTCATTAATACAGTAAATTCCTAATTAAAGGAAACTAAATCTTAAATAAATTATTTCATAAATAACTATCTCACACCATAAATGAAAGATTAGGTCGTTAAGATACACATATAATCTCTTTATTCCACATTATCTGAATATAAATCCTAACTTAGCGTTTACCTTGTACAGGTACAGCGGGATTAGGTATGAACTACTGAGCAAGACAATACACAAAAACAAAACAACTTGTTACGGGTAAGTTGTTATGTTTCTTTCCGTCTTGGAATAGTATGAAATGCTTGGGGGAAGAACCGAGTTGCGATGTAAAATGGAAAATATAGTTGAGCTCCACTCAAATAAATAAATAAATAAATAATAAAACAACTCGTTTGACGTAAGATAGGGAAGAACGACCCATATTAGTGTAAGATTTATCATACTTACATCTTTACTCCTATATAAAGCCTCTGGATAACTTTAACTGCCACTGTTGGTCACAATTCTTAATTCCGATTATATCCTTACTCGGTTTAGATGGTAGCCCCGTATCATGTTGCAGTTTTTTTTTAGCTATATTTCAGTCCTATTGCACACGTAAATAACAAAGCGGTTTCTACCCAGACTCCCACTCCTTTCAAAAACAAACGTTACATTCACATTGCTCCCTTCATCTGCTTCTCAATCAATTTCGCTCCCATTCCTTTTGAAAAACCCTCGCTACACTCACATCGCTTCTTCCATTTGTTTTTCATTCTGAAAACGAATCGTTACTGCTTTTTCTCAAGTGTATTATACTATATTTTGATCCATTGTAAACATCCACCATCGCTGTAAAAGTCAATTCCCCGGGACTCTTTGCTATTTAGTACATGTCATGAACCACCGTCGATGCCGTGCATGAGCTCACTGGTCTTTTTACAACACCACGACACCACCGTTGTCTCTTGCGCCACCAGCATATTAGTGACTCAATCGTATCCCCTTTTCAGGTAATTCATGGATTCTATTTTGATTTATTGTTTCCGCGATTTATTAATCACTCGAGTTCCTTCGTGAGCTGAAGTTGAAATCCTTTTTGAGTTTTGATTATCATGCATGTCAACGTTTGAAATGTACAGAAAGAGTCCGTTTACCAGGTTTTGTTGCAGCCCCTTTACTCTGTATTGAAGCCAGTTGCACAACACCATAACAATGTGAACCAAATTTTTGAGCATTATTTTATTTTATTTCTTGACATAAAAAAAAAAGTCTAAGCATTATAACGCTATTAGGATCAATTTTTTGATTGATCTTTTTGTAGTTTGTTTAACTCCTCAGGCAATTTTTGTGCCCGATCTTTTTGTACATGTGTGTGATCATCCATGGTTCAGAATGGTTAGTTTAGGCCGTGTGTTTGCATTTAAAAGGACATGTCATGATACTTCAGTCTAAGCCGATGAAGGGGAATAAAAGGGGATGTTTCCATTAATAACAAATGATTATTTAATTGGTGATTGTAATGGATTAAAGCATTCTTTTTTATATTCTGGATCATTTGGACAAGGGGGAATAATTCCTTTTTTTGAAAAGAAATTGGTTAATGTAGACGAAGCAATACATTATGGGGTTCGACATATTCTTCGACCAAAATATTTTCGTAAATGCGATTCCATTTGTTATTAATGGAATATAGGTATTATATATAAAAATATGATTGAATCTACTTTTGATCTAGCTTGCCATCTCTTAAGCACTCAATAGTCCGAGCTAGGAGGTAGCAACCGCTGGGATCTCATCCCCTTATACCAAATGCAATCTTGAACTGTGAGGCGAATTATTTGAAGCTGCAGAAAGGCTTTATTTCAATTTTTCAATGTGAATTGCTAGAGAGACCGAGAGAGAGATAATCATGAAGATCAGAACTAAAATAAATCATTCATGCAAACAACTTCATTCATGTAGCTTGCATCATAAAAAGTCGTGCGTGTTGATTCTTAAGGGCTAACTGCATAGCTATAGATTTCCCCAAAATTACGTGAATCAGCATTCGAGGTTATATAGAAGTGACAAATGAAGAAACAAATGACAAATGAATTATTTTTTTATTCAATGACAAATGAAGTATCTTTTGATTCAATGACAAACGAAGTGTCAATAGTGTAACTGCATATAACTATTGCTTTTTATTCTTATTTTTTTTCTTCTTCTAGGCTCCTTACAAGTTAGAATGCAGAACCACCACCAGAAAAAACATGTCGCAATAGACCCCTTTTAATTAAAAGTGCGAAAATATAATATCCATTTAAGGGGATAGATTAAACAGGCTTTAATTTTTATCCTTCATTTAATCCATATCTCTCTGAGTATGCCTTAAGACATATGATACATGCAGTATTCGGAACACTTAATCCACATCTCTCTGAATATGCCTTATATTCTCTTTTCAATATAGATCATCCAATCATGTTAATATAATTATTAATAATTTAATATAAATATTAGTTAATAAAAATTATGCTTACATAGACATGTAATTATATATTATCACATCACTAAAATTGTTTACTCTTTCAATATTTGTCACATATACAATAATATCGTAAATATTACAATAGTTAATTAGGAAATAGGGAAAAATAGTAATTGAAAACAATTGTATATAATTGGTACATAATTTAGTTCTGATTTTTT
The DNA here is from genome assembly GCA_031439595.1 of Pterocarpus santalinus. NCBI lineage: Eukaryota > Viridiplantae > Streptophyta > Magnoliopsida > Fabales > Fabaceae > Pterocarpus > Pterocarpus santalinus. The sequence goes on from CM062532.1 coordinate 72,422,142, forward strand.
ATATATCAATATATTTTTATTTTTTTATATTACTTATTTTTTATATATAAAAGAATAATTTTATATTATATTAATATAAAAAAAAATACATGCAGATTGATAGGCACTACAGTGCCTGTCAAAACAAGTGACAAATGACAAATGAAGTATTTGTTCCCATATCTCTCTCTTTCTCATTCTTCCCATTCATTATTTTATCTTAACCATTTTCCAGCACAGCAGGAGCACCTACAAGAAACGACAAATCGGAAAGTGGATTTCAACTTTTTGATTCATTAGGTCTGAAACTTCTTTTCTCTCTATGTCTCTATATCTAATGTTAATTTTATTCATTTTGTTTTCTTCGCTCTTCATTCACACCAGAAAACGCATGAGATGTTTCTAATGCAATTAATATTCTACTATAATTATGTTTGATTTGCTATACATTGAACATGAATTAATATAATTTTCTTATTCAGTGTGCAACTACGCTAAATGCTTTATTCTTACAACATACATATGAACATATTATTACAAATAAATTTATAAGTATTATTCATTAAACTACCAGTTTGATAAACACTACCTGCATTTTTAATTTTTAAAAATATTGATATAAATTGGTCAATAATAGATAGAACTTTTAACAATAAATTATTTTTGAATGAACAAAATAAGGAAAAATTCATGGTAACCATCACAATTACATGACTCTTGGGAGTAGTTTTCCCTAAACTGCATGTAGTAAAAAATATGAAACTCAAAGTCAAAAATATGTGGTTCACGACAATTATATCAGTTGGGGTATTTGAGAAAATCAAATTATAAAAATTTAAAGTTTCAATTTTGTATCATATAAACATTTTTATAAAATTATATACATGCTTAAATATTTTTTTATTATAGATCTGAACATTCTATATAACTACCTATAATATAAATTAAAATATCTTTACACACAACGTACCATAAGGCATAAAACTAACATAAATAACCAAACAAATATTATCTAATCAATTAAAAAAAATTGACATAAAAAATAGTATACAATAATTTTTATGTATAAAACCATGTTTATTACAATTAGCATTGATGTAAAATTATTGTTGATTAGATTAGCAATTTGATACATACTATCTGCAGTTTTAATTCTTGGAATATTGATATAAATTGGTCATATAACACATAGCACTTTTAAATTTAAATTAATTTTGAAAGAACAAAATAAGGAAAAATTCATGTTAACTGCTGCAATTATATCACTATTTAATATCAATAACATAAAATTATGACTACATTTAACCAAAGCCATATGGATATACCAAATAAATTAATTCCATTAAAAATAACTACATAGTTTTTCTTTAATTATGGGTGTCAAAAATTTTATGATAATTCAAAATATTAGGATATTGCTATATGGTTCACAAAAATTATATCAATTCGGGTATTTTATAAAATAAGTTTATAAATTTAAAAGGTTTCAATTTTTTTATAGAAACATTTTAAAGCCAATTATATACTTGGTTGAATCATTTTTTTATTATAAATCTGCACAACTTATGTAACTTTCTACAAAACCATGAGACATAAGACAAATCTAAAAAACACTAAAAAAATTCACAAAAATATAATTGATTGCGTTGAATTATATATACTATTTGTGATGTGATAACGGAAACTTCCCACTATTTCGTTATACATAAATATTTCATTATATTTATTCCACTTTCATACCTATAAAAACTATACCATTGCAATTTTTGATTTATATTTAAAAATGACAAACATATATTGAAATAGTCTTAAGTGATGTCATAGAACAATACTTTTGCTAAATTATATTTATTTATTTCATTATTTTGGATGCTCAAAACTAATATTTATTTCATTATATTATATTTTAAAAAATTAGTTTCTATTTATGTGTAAAAAAATTAAATTGAAATGAATAATAATTTTTTTTTCTATTTTGATGTCTAAATTTCTCTATTCCTAAGATATTTATGAAATTAGAAAAATTGAGAAAAGTTAAAAAAGTTAAGGAAAATTAAAAGAAGTTGAGAAAAAAAAAAGGTAATAGTGGAAAAAGATATGTGACCAAAGAGAAAGGTGATAGTATAGATTATATATTTATTTCGTTATATTTTGTTTCCATCAATTATAGATCTTTGGTGTCTTCACACCACTGTACAGGCACTTTCCACAATATTTAGCGCATTCAATAAAAAAAAGTAAGGAATCTGTCTTAATTCAAAAAAGAAAAAAAAATCCATGAACTATAAAGACAGTTCACATCCAACAGACACATAAATGCAGGATGATAATTACAAAAGTAGTTCATAAAATTATTAAGTTATACTTTTTTTTTTTATTGTACAGCCATATTTAATATAATTTTATATGCTATAAATATTTATTTACTATAGATCTGCATATTCTATGTAACTATATATAATCTCCCCGCTAATGTCTTTAGCCATAATATAGCATGAACCATTGACGTTAAAATCAAGTTATAAAGTTTTCATAGTTATATTTAAATTATCAAATTAATAATTAACTAATTCGTATTTCTCTGTTGTTTATTGATAACGCCTACATTAAAAATTAAATAAAATACTACTTTACACTTTTTCTACTATCTTTGGCTTAACACATATTGATTTGATACTTATGGATTACTCAATCTATCTATTCAATTAAATAAAATTGAGATAAAATAAATTACTAACTATAACCTAAATTTGATTCATTTTTCATAGTTCTAAATTGGGCATTTTTTTCCTTTATCAAACATAGGTTTTTTTAACCCTAAAAGAGAAAGTATTTTTTTTTTTGTCTTTTTTTTTTTGCATGCATATTCACGTTTCTGTTAGTTAATTTGAATTAATAAGCTTTATTTATAGATTTGATTCATTTTTTATAGTTCTAAATTGGATATTTCTTTTCTTTATCAAACATACATTTTATTTTTCCCAAAAAGTCTTTCTCTTTTTCAAATTAAAGGTTTTGTATTATCTTTGTTTATTTTTCTTAATTTTTTGCATGGATATTCACGTTTGTTGTTAGTTATTTTGAATTAGTAAGCTTTATTTATAGATTTGGCTCTATACAAGTAAAAATTAAAGTCCTTCTTATATATAAAAATGTGTCATTTAATGATTAATATAAAGGGGCCAAACCACTTTCCCTACTTCTATGAGTCTATAATTATTATTGTTATTATTATTATTTTGGTTTACATGAGTTTATTATTTTATTTGATCATCCTATGGCTACTGTTACGTTCTTAATTTCCTCTCTTCCTCATTTACCTAAATCTTCTCTTTTTAATCATGTTTATTTTATTTTATCATCAATTTCAATTACGCAACCTCCTTTGCAGCATCAATAGAAGTATCATGCAACTAGATTCCAACCCGTATCTACATCTCATTAATTTTGTTTTTCTTGAAAAAATATTTACAAGTGCAACTAATAATGAAGGCTAGAATTGACTAATACACAATGCATGGTTAAAAATAGTAGTTAAACATCAAATTTTTATATATAATAATATCTCACTTTACTCTCATATGTGAAATTTTATAAGATGGTGCCTAAATTAACAATGTCACATTTTTTAATATCTTATTTAAGGAAATTTTCCTCAAACTAATATTTGCACTTGACTAATATATTTATTTCTCTTATTTTGTACCATAAAAAGTTAAGCATCATATTCAACAAATGGAGAATCGAAGGGACTATGATAGACAACGAAGACGCTCAATGAGTGCAGAGCATAGAGCACAATATTTAGCAAGAAGACGTGCAAATTATCATGCACGAACACAGAGAAGAACAGAAGTCAATATGTCAAATGCAGGTCAAGAAACTACCAGTACACTAGCACAAGGTTGGTTAAATTCTAAAACTCTAGCATATAAAAATATTACAATGACATTAACACAAGATCAAGTAAGTAGAATTTTATATTTCACATAATTTCAAAATAGACCATAATCATGACTCATTGACTTTGCCAGGTCAAAATGAAATAGAAACAACAACAAATGCTACACATACCCAAGATATTCATTTTCAAGAAACAATGAGATTGACAACTATCAGGCAATTGGCTCGCTCCTCCAACTATCGACAACTAAATATAGGTATGTGTCATATTTTACTCAAAACACGAAAGAAAAAAAAATTGTTTTTTAAAAATTTAATGACATAATAACACAATTATTAAATTGTAGACTTTAAATTCCTATTTCCTTTTGGTTACAAGTGTTAATTCTTATTCTATAGCATCTCACGGAACTCATGATCATGAAGCTGGTCCAAGCTTTACACATACATGTAACAATGACAGTGGTTAGTAAGAACAAGGTTATTATTAAACAAACACACATCAGGAATATAATAAATTTTTTAACGCTTTATTTTCTTTTTGTTAAAGGTTATAATTATTCTTCAGCAACATTTCTTGGAACACACGATCATGAAGCAGGTCCAAGCACTACACATGCCCATGATACTGATATTGGTGAGTCACATCTAAGCTAGATTGAATGTTAGAACACACACACACACACACATGCCTGTTATAAAATATAAAATATATTATAAATATGTGCACTCCAATGAGTTTAGCCTCCCATTTTACTGCACCATATTCAAATGAAGCATTGCACGAGTTAACTCAAACCATGCTCAATACGTTGCTAATATAAAGACAATTTCTGACATTAAAGACAGAGCATGTCTCCTAATCTCCATTATAATATGATGAAGCAATAGAATAATTTAAAATATTTACTTTCAACTGAACAATTACTAAAATAATAGAAGATCACCTTAATTATTCTCAAAATAACACAAAAAATAACAAGAATAACTGTGTGAATTTGTTAGCACCATAAGTAATGGAGCACTCATACAGGAATTCACTCAAACCATGTTTTTGATATTAATTATTTGAGAAATATTTGAGCCTAATTTAGTTTCAAAATTTAAAACTCTCAAGAATTTAAAAAACTAGAACAATTCACCAAATCCTTCACTTATACATAGACTTGGCCTAATATCATTCATTAGGTTGAGAAAAATTTTGTGCCACCAATATTCACAACATAACTCCTCAACTCGACAATAAATATGTTAGTTATGAAAAATTAAAATAGTTCATTTCAACATGTACAATTGTTTAAAGCTCTAATAAACATGAATAATTTCCCTTATTAAACACAAAACGTGAAAAAAAAAATAGATGACTGTATAACAATGTAATAACAATGGAAATCAAATCCAATCATGTGGTATAAAAAAATGAATACTCTACTCTAAAAATATATTGTATAAGGGTTTAAGGTTATATTTAGTCAAAAATATATGACTATACCATCTATCCATCTCATCATAATATAGGTACATGTGTAACTATACTATATGTGGTGCTCATTTACAAATCCAATTATACGATTAGTTTTGATATATTTTTTATATTAATTGCAACATTTATTATTCTAGGCGGTATACAAATCACGAATGATGCACACAGAAGGTGTAATTATAGAATATTACACAATACTGCTCGAAATTTTCGTCAGAATGCGATGATGGTGAAATTTCAATTGCCTAATCCCAGGACATGTAGATCTTGCAATGCACGCTTATTTTACCATGAATCTGATGATATGTGTTGCTGTGATGGAAAAATATCATTGCCACAGTTAAATTATCCTCCAGAATTACAAGAACTCTTTTTCTCTTCTGATGCTGAAGGAAAACATTTTAGGCGACACATAAGAAGTTATAACCACATATTTGTCTTCACATCATGTGGTGTTCATATTGATGAAACTATAGCCACCACAGGACAAGGAGTTTATAGCTTCTGTGCTCAAGGTGCTATCTATCACAAGATAGGAAGTTTATTTCCAGATGAAGGTTGTAGACCGCGTTTCTTGCAATTATACATATATGATACAGATCATGAATTGCAACATAGGATGCAAGAAAGTTCATTACTTCATCAGACTATAGTTCAAAGGATACAACAAATACTACATCGTGATAATCCTTATGCAAAAGTGTGTCGTCAACTTTCACAGTGTCCAAATATTCATGAATGTAGTTTGGTTATCAAAGAGCGTCCTACTAATCAACCACAATATAATCTTCCAACTGCTTCGCAAGTAGCTGCAGTGATTGTTGGTGGAGATATAGATTCAATTGCACATGGAAGAGATATAATGGTGCAAATGCATTCTGGTTCTCTAATCACAATTCATGAAACTGCGGCATACTATGATCCTTTACAGTATCCCATTTTGTTGCCTTTTGGAACATATGGTTGGGATTTCAACACTAAAGATCGTAATGGTAGAGCCATTACGTGCCGACAATATTACAGCTACATGCTTCAGGTACAAATAATTCTAATAGCTTTACTACAAAATTCAATTTAATTTTGTAAATGTAAAAAAAATGTAAATATTCAATATTTGCTGGGTGTTTGAATTATTTTAGATTCGTCAATATGACACATCTATGCTGCTACATGCGGGGCGACTTTTGCACCAATATGTAGTTGACAATTATGTCAAGATCGAATCAAGCAGGCTACGGTGGATTCGAACCCATCAACAAAACCTTCGCGCAGAGGTTTATGAAGGCTTGCAAGATGCTTTGCATGATGGAGAGACGCATGCAGGTACTAAATTCAACATTGTAATATAATTGAGAATAATTTAGACCTCATAACTAAAAACTCCATAACATTTCACGATCCATTTCAATTTTGTAGGAAATATTGGACAAAGAACAATTTTGCCATCGACTTTTATGGGCAGTCGACGAGATTTGACCCAACGGTACGAAGATGCTATGGCAATTGTCTTAAAAGATGGTAAACCAGATATCTTTCTTACAATGACTTGTAATCCATCTTGGCATGAAATAAAATCAGAACTTGGCACTTCTCAAATACCACAAGACCGTCCAGACTTGCTAACTAGAATCTTTCGTGCCAAACTTGAACAACTAAAGGTCGATGTCATCAATAAAGGAGTTTTGGGAAAAGTTAAAAGTTATATGTATGTCACTGAGTTTCAGAAGCGGGGGTTACCTCATGTGCACATGTTGTTGATATTGGAAGATGGTGACAAATTACGTGATCCAGAATGTTATGATAGTTTGGTTAGGGCAGAAATACCAAACAAAGAAGAGGAACCAGAATTATATGATGCAGTATTAAGACATATGATACATGGACCTTGCGGAACACTTAATCGAAATGCACCGTGTATGAGAGAAGGTCATTGCAAAAAAAATTATCCGAGAGGCTTCTCAGCAGAAACACATCATGGAGATGACCGATATCCAGTGTATAGAAGACGTGATATTGCCAATCCAAATGTTGTGATAAGGGATATTCCAATTGATAATAGATGGGTGGTGCCATACAATCCTTGGTTATTATTGAGATATGATTGTCACATCAATGTTGAGGTGTGTAGCAGCATAAAGAGCATAAAATATCTGTACAAATATGTCTATAAGGGGCCAGATCGGGTGTCAATGGAAGTACAACGACGTGTAAATGTTGATGAAGTTCAACAATATGTTGATGCAAGGTGGGTTTGTGCACCAGAGGCTTTGTGGAGAATATTTAAATTTACCATTTATCGAATATATCCAGCTGTTGAGAGACTACAAATCCACTTACCAAATAGGCAGCAAGTTAGGTTTTATAACCACCAAACGATCAATGATGCTTTAGCTGATGATCGAAACTCCAGAACGATGCTAACCCAATTCTTTGCTTTGAATTGTCGGGATCCAGAAGCCAGAAGGTTTTTATATAGAGAAATACCAGAACATTATACATGGCACGGGGGGGATAAGGAATGGTATCCTAGAAGGTCTTCAAAGAAAGTCATTGGTAGGATGTATACAGTCTCTCCTTCAGAAGGTGAAAAATTTTATTTGCGTGTTTTGTTGTCTCATTTGAGAGGTCCAACCGGGTGGGAATATTTACTTACAGTGAATGGTACAAGCTTTTCCACATTCAAAAAATCTGCTGAACAATGGGGTTTATTAGAAAGTGATAATAGCATTCGTGAATGCTTGGTTGAGGCATCATCACTACGAATGCCTGGTGCTTTAAGAAGATTATTTGCAACAATATTGGTGTTTTGTGAACCTATTGGTGTACGAAATCTTTGGGATGAATTTTCTACATTCATGGTAGATGATTACAAAACAACAAGCACTACAACAACAGAAGGCTTGACAAATAGGTTGCTAAGGGATTTGAACGATCTTCTTATACAACATGGAAAGCATATCTCAAATTTCGATTTGCCCACTCTGTCGTTAGATGTTGATCATGATAATGCTCTCCCAAGGATTATACAGGAAGAGTTGTTAATTCCAATCCCTCCTATAGATATGGAAGCAGTACATAGGTTAAATGAAGATCAATTGGTTGCTTTCAACACTATTATGGGTGTTATTGAGCAAAAACAGAATGCAGTATTTTTTGTTGATGGACCAGGAGGAACAGGGAAGACATTCCTTTATCGTACTTTGATTGCAAATCTAAGAAGTAAAGGTCATATTGTTTTAGCAACTGCTATAACTGGTATAGCTGCAACATTATTATCTGGTGGTCCAATTACGCATTCTAGATTTAAGATACGTATTGATATCGAGCCATCATCCTTGTGCTCAATAAGTAAACAATCTGACATTTCAAAGTTAATTAGACAATCAACAACAATTATTTGGGATGAAGCACCAATGGCAAAGAGATATGCTTTTGAAGCATTGGATCGAACATTAAAGGACATTCTTCAATGTGATGCCCCATTTGGGGGAAAGGTTATGATAATGGGTGGAGACTTTCGCCAAGTTCTTCCAGTTGTACAAAAAGGGAGTAAGGCACAGATGATAGATGCGTCTATAGTGAAGTCGTATTTGTGGTCTTATACAAAGGTTTTACACCTGCGGCAAAATATGCGAACTAGGGACGATCACTATTTTGCCCAATATCTTATGCACATTGGAGATGGAACTGAGCCTACAGTACAAGATGACATGGTGAGAATTCCTGATCAAATGGCAATAACATGGGATGGAGAAGATGCATTGAGTGAACTCATACAGGAAACTTTCCCACAAATAGAATCTCATGGATGGGATGCACGATATATGGTAGAAAGAGCTATTTTGACTCCCAAAAATGATGATGTTGAAAAAATCAATCACATAATAATTGACCAATTCCCTGGAGATCACCGCACTTTGGTATCATTTGATGAGGTTGAAGGTGACTCAAATAACTTATATCAGCAAGAATTCTTGAACTCCCTTCTTCCAAGTGGTTTTCCACCGCATATTTTGAAAATAAAAAAGGGTGCACCCTTGATGCTCTTACGAAATATTGACCCTAAAGCTGGCCTATGTAATGGAACAAGATTACTATGTCGTGGTACTTTCATGAATATGCTTGATGTGGAGATCCTAACTGGCCATCACTCTGGAACAAGAGCTTTTTTGCCAAGGATCAAACATAAATTAGTGCAGAGTGACGACCTTCCCTTTGTACTTATAAGAAAGCAATTTCCAGTTAAACTCAGTTTTGGACTTACGATAAATAAGTCACAGGGACAAACCATCCCTAATGTAGGAATTTACCTACCACAACATGTGTTTAGTCATGGCCAATTATATGTTGCTTTGTCAAGAGGGGTTTCTCAAGCAAGTACAAAAGTCTTGATTAGAGATGGGAAAATTGAAGGGGAAGAAGGTCAATTCACCAGAAATGTCGTTTATAAAGATGTTTTATTACCTTAACCTCAGGTATTATACTTACTCATGTATAAGGCTAATTTTTTCATCATATCTAAGTTACCTTTACACATATTATATGTAAGTTGGAAACTAATATCTAAATAAGATATTATCCATCTCCATGTTACTACAGTATTTAATTGGTGACTTCATTACTATTTGCGAAGGCTTCTTACAAGTTCAAATTAATTTTGTATGAAACTCTTATTTAACACTAATTATTGTGCAAACGTATTTCTTCATGTACGCCATGTTTACCATATTAGTCACTAAATTTCTTTAATGTATAATATCCTTACATAGATTACTATTGACTTATTTTTTTAAATCTTCTTCGCAGGCAAATCGAAATTCAAGGAACTATTCCAACTTTGCAAGGAGTTAAGAAGAAAAAACTTAGATATGTATTTTGACAAGCAGGTGACTATTGAGTTTTGTTTAAGTTTATTATGACCTTTGAAAAATATCTAACTATATTCTCATTTTGAATATAGCAAGATGAATTTGGACCCCTCTGGAATGCTTGGAAGGATGAACAGTCACTAGCAACGATTAGAGCAATTGATAACAAGGTTAGAACAAATTAGACACACATCATCAAATATAGAAAATCATTGAAACAGTTCTATTAATTGTACTTTTAACTAATTTTCAATATTTGATCAAACAGATTCATCGTCTCAAAATTTATTCTTTTGGATGGGGAGCTATGGTAGTATCGGATAAAAGTCAATTTTGGAAGATGATAAAGAAGGAATTGTTATCTCAAATAAATGAGCGGTAAATCAATATTCTTATCCAAATGTCTTTTATGCACAACATATTTTTTAACAAAACTATGATGACCATTTAATGCAAAAATTAATATGAAAAATTATAAACCCATTACAAGAATACTTTGTAATTCCTCTTGCACCACCAAAAAAGGAATAACAATATATGTGCTTCAAATACAGAAGTCTGGAAGATGTACAGTTACATGATAGTTGTAATGTTCGTAACATCAGGTAACTATTATTTAAGACTACAATATCCTATCAACAAAGAAATAAAGATTATTGTTGGATGATAATAATTATAAATTGTTTTTTTTTCTTTTGTTATTGTAGGAATTTTGATGCAAAACAAGATATTTGCATGCTTCAGGTTTTATTTTGAATTGTTTGTTATATTATTTGTTTGTAAAGCTAACATCATCCATTTCTAAATCCAAAAGTATAATTTAATTTACAGTTTTTCAAGACCCAGGAATTTATTGATGATGCGATGTATAAAGAATTGAGAAGAATTCTTACAAGGTAAAAAATAAGTACACAAATAAACTTCATTACAAATATTCTTATGACTAAAACAAGAAAACGAATGCTAACAATAAGCTCTTTTTTATTTTTGTTAAATCATATGTAGGGAAATGAAGAATATTCCAGATATATATGCACATGTTGGCCTCCCCATTAAAGACAAATAACAAGATATGCAGGAATCGATGATGTCTATATTTCAGAGCTTTGTAAATATAATTTGTAAATATTTATTTATATTTATACTTAATAAATTTTAATTATTAATATGAAATTAATATTTATATTATTTTGTTAATTTATAAAATATTACTTTATATGTATGAATTTAATTATATTATTAATCAAAAAATAAAAAAATGCGAACACTTGAAGTCTGTTAAGCCGCTAGTTTTTAATAATCTTTCATAGAATACAATTTTTATCAATTAAAGAAATAATTGCTGGTACAAAATAGAATTTGAACTACCATCCTTTCATGTTTTCTGATAAGGACTCTATTTTTTTTTTTTTTTTTTTGGGTACACGGAGAGAAAACAAAAGAAAAAGACTACCCAGTCTTAGGAAAGTGATCCCATAGAATCTGCAAAAAGAAGATTTAGCCAACCGTGAGTTTTGTTAAAAAAAAAAAAAATTAATTATATAAAAATTATGTTTAACTTACACTAATTAAAGATAGTTGATCCGTTCTCTAATAAAATTATGCCACAAGACAAAAAAGTAAAAGAAATAATTTTAAAAAAAAATTGTACCGGCGGGAGCCGGCGCCTTAGCAGCCTCCAGTGAGGCCTCCCTCAGATAGGAGTAACCCATCCACAGCAAAGTACGCACGACGAGTACGACTATGAGCCACTCGACTATAATAATGAAATCTCTATCGTCCACCTCAGCTGTGTCGTCCCTTCAGTGCCGTTCGATCAACTCGTTGCCTCGTACGCGTTTTTTCCAAAATTTGAAGCATTCTGCGACCTTCTTATTTCTCAACAGAAAAAACCGGTAACTCTGTCTCTCTCTCTCTCTCTCTCTCTCTCTCTCATTCTCCCTCACTCTTATCTCTCTCTTTCTTTCCTTCCGCTTTCTTTCGTTCTTCGTTTTCTTACCTACTCTCTTCTCTCTTCCCACAATCAACAGCACATTACATTACACAAACACGACCCTTTCCATACATATTTATTATTTATACATATCTATCAAGACTCCTCCTTCACAAACTCGGACTCTATCGTAAGGGTCGTTTTCTCCTTGCAGTTTACAGCTTCAACCAGCGTCTTTGAAACTTTCCTCTTTTCACGCCTTCAAAAACCACCCACTTACGCGACCTTTCCTCGTTCCACTTCTTGTTTCCATAACGGGTTTGATGCGTTAATGTGCACTCATTCTCGTGCTTCTCCAAATCCCGAGAAATTTTTCTTTCCTTGTGCTGAGCACGCATGCTTCACAGTTTTGTAGTAAGTTGATATTGGTGTTCATCATCCAATGTGGTATCCTTCGTCCTATTGAGCTGATAAGTCTAATAGAGACCCGTTTTCCCTTTCTTCCTTTCACTCTACATAGTGGGGTAGCTGCAGAGAAACGAATTGGGTTCACTTCATTTGGCCCTTGTTTTTTAGATGGTTGTAAGAGTCAGTGACCGGTGAAAGATGGGAAACAATTGTGTTGGAGCGAGAAAAGGTGGACTATTCCCCTATGCGGTTTCCAGTCCATTCTGGTGGTCAAACCCAACAACGGGACTGGAACTTTCACATGTGAGGAACATTTCAAACCCAAATGCTCTGGAGGCTGTTCAACAAAAGCCTCCACAGCTAGTGATGATTGACAACAATGACACGAAGCCAGTTCATCAACACAATAAACAAGACAAAGGGACCAAGCCTTCAGAAGAAGAACAAATAAGGCACAAGGAGCAGGCAAGTCCAGCCGAACTACCTATGCAGAAGGAGCAAGCTACATCAGCACGAACAACAACAGCACAAAGTGAAGCAGTTATTAGACCAGAAGAGCCTGCAAAACCAAAGACTCTCCTCAGTACTAAGAGGCTTGCAACTGCAGGGCTTCGAGCGGAGTCGGTTCTGCTGAGAAACACTGGCCATCTTAAGGAGCACTATAATTTGGGACCTGAGCTTGGGCATGGACAATATGGAACAACTTCCCTTTGCGTGGAGAAATCTAGTGGGAAGAAGTATGCGTGCAAGTCCATTGCCAAAGTGAAGTTGCTGACAGATGATGATGTGGAGGATGTGAGGAGGGAGATCCAGATAATGCATCACTTGGCGGGGAGTCACAATGTGATATCGATCAAAGGGGCTTATGAGGATTCCATTGCGGTTCATGTTGTGATGGAATTGTGTGCAGGGGGTGAGCTGTTTGATAGGATTGTGGAAAGGGGGCATTACACAGAAAGGAAGGCAGCTAAACTTGCAAGGACTGTAGTTACCGTTTTGGAGGCTTGCCACTCGCTTGGAGTAATGCATCGTGACCTTAAGCCTGAGAATTTTCTTTTTGTTGATGGCCATGAAGACTCCACCCTCAAGGCAATAGATTTTGGAATGTCTGTTTTCTTCAAGCCAGGTTTGTCAAAAAAAAGTGCCCTTTTTCCTTCCTCTTGTCCTATTATAACATCTATCTCTAGCTGTTTTCCTTCCACACACTGTTGCTTTCTGGGTTCCAATACCTTTGTATTATGGAACTTGTTGAGCCTAATGGGCCTTTCTTACTGCAATTTTACCTATTATGATTCACCTCATGTTTCTGCCAGGGATCGTGTAGCTATAGTTTCCTCCCCGCGTAGCAATCTTTTTATCCTTGTGTATGATGTACTAACTAATGATGCGAATCATATTTGTTGTAGCAAGATCTGATTGATTTCGCTTGTTGAAATCGAAAGCTAGATAATTTGATCTGAGAATAGGCATAGCTTTCCTGAAGAATTAAATTCTTTGCTACCAAGATGCTTCCCTAACTATAATTAGTTTGACATTACTAAAATGTTCTGCATTGTTCTACTTATGTGATTGCCTTTCGTATTTGTCACTGACACTATTCATTTACAGGAGACATATTCACTGACGTGGTAGGAAGTCCTTATTACATTGCACCTGAAGTTCTACTCAAGCATTATGGCCCAGAAGCAGATGTCTGGAGTGCAGGCGTGATCATATACATTCTCTTATGTGGATTCCCTCCATTTTGGGGTGGTAAGGGTTCTTAAGATGTACCTAGCCCTTGATGATCCAGTCAATTTGCTTAATTTGTATTTTCTTATATGTTTCTCCTGGTCCTAGAAATTGAAAATTTCACTTTATTCCTTGGTAATAGAATCGGAGCAAGAGATATTTCGGGAGGTTTTGCACGGTGATCTTGATTTCTCTTCAGATCCTTGGCCGAATATCTCTGAAAGTGCAAAGGACTTGGTCAGGAAGATGCTTGTTAGAGATCCTAGAAAACGGATAACAGCACATGAGGTTCTTTGTAAGTTTCAGTTACTCTCATCCCATTGAAACACCAGTGAAACAGAAGTTAGTAGGCAGTAAACATTTCACTTTCATACCACATTTGGCATGTCATTAGACATTGCATAATAATACATATTTTCTTTAGCATAGCCTTATTTATCTGTATATTTGCCTATAGTGTCCTTTGATACACGTTCAGCACTTACTAGTTTACAAAGAAAATCTTTTCAAAAATTATATATTCAGTTCTTAGTTTTTCATCTCACAAACTACTGTACTGTTAAATCTTTCAGTTTTATCGAACACAGTAACACACCCTAAAAAGGAATTTATTGTATTTTAAAGATTCTGGCAAAATATTAGCCATTGTATTGTCAGACTTTAGACTTGTGAGAACTAATTGCCATTGTCACAATATCTTAGAGCTTGAGGTTTTCCAACCATCTTGTTGATGACAATGTTCCGATTCTATGCAGGTCACCCTTGGATTCAGGAAGATGGAGTTGCTCTAGACAAGCCTCTAGATTCTGCTGTCTTGAGTCGCCTGAAGCAGTTTTCTGCAATGAACAAGCTCAAGAAAATGGCTCTCAGAGTAATTACTTTTCTTTGTGACATAACTCTGTCCAATGAGAGTATATTCCTCTCTTTGGGGAATGATAACATTACATTGTTAAATATTGACTTTTATTTGCACAGTTGAATATGTCAACACCTTATTAAATTATAAATAGAATTGTCTAATTCTGCTCATATAATATTTTCCACATTGTCCTCTGCAGGTTATTGCACAGAATCTCTCTGAAGAAGAAATTTCTGGATTGAAAGAAATGTTTAAGATGATAGACACCGACAACAGTGGTCAAATTACGTTTGAAAAACTCAAGGTTGGGCTGAAAACGTTTGGTGCTAATCTCAGTGAATCAGAAATTTACGATCTGATGCAAGCTGTAAGTATTAGTTCTGAATTCTTCAATTTCTTTGACTTCACAAAATAAATATACATTTTCTCCTGTTAGAATATTAGGATTCTTATTATTTTAGGATTCCAAATATGTTAGTAGAAGTAGTCTTACTGGACCTTATTCTTACTAGTTGTAACATGACCTCTGTTATGGTTAGTGTTTCTACCTCCGTTCTTATGATTAATCAACGAAAACTTGTTGAGTATCATTTAGCGAAACATTCTTATGCAAAGTATGGGAAAGAATCATGTTAAATTAATAATAAATGTTCATTTTTATTGGCATATTATTATAACAATTTGTCCCAATTTTGTTTTGGATTGCAGGCAGATGTTGATAATAGTGGCACAATTGACTACGGAGAATTCATAGCTGCAACATTGCATTTAAACAAAGTTGAGAGGGAAGATCATTTGGTAGCAGCTTTCTCATATTTTGATAAAGATGGGAGTGGCTACATCACTCAGGATGAGCTTCAACAAGCTTGTGAAGAATTTGGCATGGCGGATGTCCGCTTGGAGGAAATTATCCGAGAAGCTGATCAAAATAATGTGAGTATATTTTACAGTAACGAAATTTCATGCTTTGTATCTGATGAATCCTCATCCATTTTATTGCATTAGGTAAATAGATAACTATGCTGGGTAATGAACTTCACTGAACTTCTTTTTTTTCAAAAAAAGTCAACATAAACTATTGGATGTGTCAATAAGATCCCCAAGCTGATGGAGTACATGTAGATTAATTAGATATATCTTTTTGGATACGGATACTTATTAACAAAACGTTATCTTTTTCTTATATCTGCCTAGAACCAACCACAAAGTAAAAAGTAGAACTGAACATGCTGGCATTGTTTTAAGTGATGTTTTGGACTATAAGTGTTCCTCAAATTGACACTTAATTATGGATTGCTACTGATTGAATAAGACGTAAAACAACATTCCGAACCTTGCTTTCTCTGCTGTTCTGATATTAAATTCTCATGTAATGTGTTAGGTCACATGTGGCTTTCATAATTCTTAGTCAGATGTCACACTGAATTTATGCTGTACTGAAATTCCAAATTGCATTCATCTTTTGATGACAATTGTTATGTTCATGTTTACCCTTTCAGGATGGCCGAATAGACTACAGTGAATTTGTAGCCATGATGCAAAGAGGCAATGCAGATATAGGAAAGAGCAGTCTAAAAGCTAACACTAGTTTTAGCATTGGATTTAGGGAGGTACTATCAGTGTGTTGATAGAAAGTGAATACGGATTTTTTTATTATTATTATTATTTGTTAACTTGGCATTTCCCACGGTGTGGTGAATTTAATTTCTCCTGTAAACTGTAAAGCTTAGTCTGTAAAAATGTAGATAGGTTTTCATCGTGGGTTTTGCCATGTTAATGTAAATTATAGAGTAAACCTTTATCTTGGCAATTTAGTCTTCACTTTGACTTGGTGACAACTCAATTTTATTCAGCCACGCTGGCATTTATTTAAGAGTTTTGAATGCATCTTTCTGGAGTAGGACAATTCATCTCTAACGGGTTTAAAATGAAAGAGTGACACGACTAAGGAGTTGGTAAGGGGAGCTTTTCAGATGGTACTTATCATGCTTAACACTGTCTAGGTTTTATTTCTGAGTTGCCTCTGCATGTTCAGATGAATTGCAATGTAAACCATCTATATAGGGGGTAAAAATAAAATAAATTCAAAACCTGAATCCCCTGCAGTCTGGCAGTTAAAAGATTATAGGCCAGAATTTGGTTATTTAGATTTAGAAGTCCTATTTGAAGAAGGAAAAGAAGAATTGAAAACTATCCAAATCCGCATATTTAGACATAACCTTAAATGACCGCATCACAATCTCATAATTTGGCCATAGTACCATTATATGACGGTGATTTTTTGAATAGGAATTATATCTTCATTTCACCACAGAAAAAACAAAGTCTCTTGGCTTAAGAACGAAATAGACAAAATGGGAACAGAAATCCTTCGCTTATAATGCAGACATAATTTTGGTTAATTATATGATAGAATTATTCGCTGCATGCGCATTCTGCTTATATATAGAGAAACATCCCACGCAGTTTTTGACACATATGTTTTGCAATCAATAATTCCTCATGCCTTACGACGAGGACAGTGGAAGATACACTGAACTCTGGTCAATGCCTTCCCTTTGGGACCTCAATTTGTAGGTACGCATATAGCGAAAAGCTGTTCTCCAAATCATCAAAGCCTCTAGCTTCCTTTTTTCCATTCTTTTTGGCCTTTTTCTTCTGATGCTGGAAAATTATTTGACTAGAGACCAAGCGGTAATCCTTTCCAATGTATAAAAATTGTTATTAAAATGGATAGAGATTTGGGTAAAGGTTCAAATTGTAGTGCTTTCTATTATATAATTAAAAAAAAATCATGTGGATATAATCGTTTAATAAAAAATATGATGCCTACACTAAGGTTGAGTGATAATGCACAATACCATTCAGTTTTTAATGTTATTATTATCAAAAAATTTCAGTTTTTATGTTGTAGAGCGTACCCCCTTTCATTATCCAGAGGTTGGGTCGAGTGTATTTGTCAAGGGGATCATGAGTTCTGGCACATCAATAAGTGGGATTTGGCTGTCTGATTAAGAAATTCTTTAATTAAGTGGGGTATCCATTAATCTGATTAGGATTAATGTTCTCTTTGTTGTACAAACTAGGCCTCAATTTCGTCTTGAAAGATTTGATGGATGTGGTGACTATTGTCTATCACTCGGTCAAATCCAAACTTCACTATGCAATCGCATTTAAGAAGAATATGCTGCCATTACACTTGGTACTTTCATGGTTAGGCTATCAAGGTTACTTCACCTAATGAACTTGAACTTTTGTCCTCACACCTCAATAATCACATTCTCATCTTTTCTTTTTTCTTTTTTCTTTTTCTCATGTGTTTTGTCCTTTACATTCAATGCTCTATAAGAATGAGACACCTTGTATTGCATATGTGTGTGCCTGTGTGATATCTACACAAGAAGGGAAGGAGCACTTAAGATACAATTATTAAAAAATGAAAAATAAGAAACTGAAAGGGTTATTCTGACCTTTGAAACATGGATTAACCTGCGAAAGCACTGCAACGCCATAACTTGGTCCTTTGAGGTATCAATTATACGTTACAAGCCAAATAATGTTTTCTTTGTTATGACTGCTAACCTCAAGAAAACAAAAATTTTCCATAAATGGGTCATATGTCTACTAAAACCTAATCTTTATCCATCGATCACTCTTCCAATGTCAGTTTCCAATGTGATTCTGAATCTTTCTTCTATGTAAGATCGATGCTACATGTGCAACCCAATACACAAAAGCCACTATCACAAAAAACAAATCACTGCCACAAATAAAATATGCAACCACGCCATTCAATATTTAAAACACCTTTTTGAAATTTAATGAGATTTAGATTTAGATTTGAATCCACGTTTTAAAAGATTTGACTTTCAGAAGAAATCTCAATGCCATGTGAGGAATTTGCTCAATGATTTAGTTAATTATATGATTATTGTAATATTGTTCTTGTTTTATGTAATTAATATTTGCCTCCTCTTCTCTTAAATAATTTTTTTAAAAAAAAAAAGGAAAAAAATCTTTCCTCCCCTTTTCTACTCACAGCGGCCAAAGTTTCATTATTTTCTCAACATGATGCAATGTATTGAAGTTATACAATACTTCTTTTCTTTTGCTTTTTAATTTTTGGTAAATAAAAATTTAAGTGAATTCAGCACATACTGTCTCATCAAGATTAAGGCATGATCCCCGAATTCAAAGAGTACTTAAATAAAATTTAAAAAATCACCTACTAGCGGAATCCTTATATCGACAACAGGAATCAAATTTGTATCCTTACGAAATATAAGATCAGTTTTTTACTGAGCCATTCCTCGTTGGCAAAGTTATACAATACTCTACTTCTCGCATACTTTGAAGCCGACAATTAATTGTTATACTAAAAATTTTACATCTTATTATCGCAACATCAGTGGTTGCTCTCTCTCCCCCTTTCTCTCTCCAAATATACAGAATCCGATGCCAAGTCTTTTGTTTTTCTCTTTTGCTGGTTGCTGCAAGCATAAACAAGATTCTTAGCCAAAAAATGTACTTGTGAAGCTTGGAAAATGACGTTATGAGAATCAGTTTGTCAAATTTAAACTAATCACTCTATCATTTCGTAGAAAAAGAAAAAGAAAGCTATAACAATTTATGCATAAATAAACGTGACATTTCCCTTGGGTAGTAGCATGAATACTGGCCAAGGGCATGTGGGTATGCCCTAGAGACTCAAAGGGTGAAGGTCCCACCTCTCTTGGTTGAGCCATGCAAAACATAATGACATGCTTGCGAGTGTAGGTCACGCCTTAGCAACCGAAATCACTGGCAAGGTTGAAGACATGATATGTGCACCGAATAAAATATGGTGCATTACACATCAGACAATCAAGTGGCCAAGATCTAAAGGCAAAATACATAGTCCCTTTTTCAGTGTTCTTACCTTTATGGTACAAGACAAACTACAAGTCTAACTCTAAAGGGAACTAGCTAGTCTTGCTCTTGTCTTGAATGCAACGTATCATCCGCAAAAATCTCGCCCGATATGTATCACAACAGTCAATTGACTTGTTATATTCGTAATCATACTGCAATTTTTCCCATTTTTTTAACTTCCTTATATCATTCAATTTTCTTTCAAGTTTTATAAATTTTTATATCAATTTAATTATTTTTTGTCAGCAAAAAGAATTTAAGCAGAGAGGAGTTACTTTATTCCAACATTTTAGTGAGAATAAAGAGGTAACATATATACAATTTCAATTTCACTACTTCACTAAATTATGAGCATCACCTTATAAGATTAGAGAGATTATGTCTTTTCTGTAATTCATAGATTCTTATCAATAGATTAATCTATATATTAAAAAACTATGTATCTCTTTAATGATATAATTTTTTTTTTGAAAAAAGAAAAAATCATTTGGATTCTCTCATTTTCTTAAAATATGAAATGTTATATTATTATCAATAGGAAATAAAAATAACTAGCACTCAGTTTGAGTGTACAAATACTCACATTGCTGTTGATCCCTACTTTGATTTATTTTAGCCTACTCATTTTAACAATAATAATTTATAAAGTTAAAAAACTAAAAATAAGTAAATTTCTCTATTTAAAAGGCTGAGTAAAGTGTTAAAATTGTAAGGGAAATTCAAATATAACCATAACTAATTTATAGGTCTTTCTCCTTATATGGTCCCATTTAACTCGTTTTTTTAACTAATTTCATCACTTACATTTGATTTTTTAACATTCTCTCCTTTAAATATAATTGAGTCCTAATATTAGTATACTCCTGGATAGCTGAAGTCTTTTTAGTATTTATAAGAAACCAAGGCCTAATTCTTGCCCAATACTCTATAGCAAGAGTTAGGATTTAATTCGAGTACCCACTTTGTTTTCAGTGGAATCATTAACTTCGATATTAGATTGTCAGGCAATCAAGGCAAACTAGAAAGTTTGAAAGATCTATATCAGTAGGCTAATTAAGCAAAATATAGTAATAGTAGTCCTGAGACCACATCTTAGCCTAATATCTTAAAGTAACGAGTCCATAAGTATTTTTTGCTTATATAGTCCTCATTTAACCTATTCCTCACTAATATAGAATTTCATTGTGTATTAAAAAAAAAAAAAGAATATGTATATGATATCAGTATAAAATTGGCAAGTCCCTTAAAAATAGATGAACTAGTCTATTAAATAACTTCGGCTTCTTCGAACAAATATAAGAATTTGAAGTATAAAATAAGAAGATCATGTGATTATCATATTTTCATAAACTGATTTTTGTCATGAAGACTTGACAAAATTTTATATTGATGGTTAACTGTTTAACACAATCTCCTCTTTTATCTAGACTTAAAGAGTCATTATATAATTATTTACAGTAAAATATAATATAAATAGAGTTAATATTGTATTTTCATATAGTGAAATAAAGATAATTTTATAATTAATTTAAATTAGTGGAATCTAAAAAAACATTTAACTAGGCTATTTTAGTTGGAATATGGAAATAAATTAACATGGGGACCCTGGAAACGTAGGGAGGGTTTGTTTGGACCCTCGGATCAAAGAGAAGGGTGGGAAGGCATGATGGAAGGCCCGCACGTTGTGACAGCTCACGCGCGGTTGGTGGGAGGTGGTAGGGTACTTGTCAAGGTTGGCCTTAATGTGAGACCAATCATGTTGCTTTGTCCTGCCATGTCATCCCAAATGAGACACCAACATTCACCACTCATCTTGCCCCCTTTCCTTCCCAATTTACTTTCATGCCCTTTTCCCAACATCCTTTCTACAATAATTTCAGTCTCTTCAGTGTTATTTTCTTTTTGAACGGAACCTACCAATTTACTTGCCTTATTATTAAGAACTTAATTTATCCGATTCAATATATAGAGGTTTCGAAGGAGAATTTAGATCTTTTAGTAATAATTTTTTTCTATTTTTAAGATTCGAACATAAAACACTTGGTTAAGGCCCAAAATATTTAGCTATTTGGATCGACCCCTCTTTTACTCTCTATTAAGTGTTATTTAACACATCAATAAATGAGTTGCTATTGGATTTAATTTTGAATATCGTTAATATAATTTTTTTTTATACAACCATTTAATCATATTTAATTATATTATCATATAAATATTTAATTTTTATAATAACTACTTTAAAAGTTATATATATATATATATATATATATATATATAGAATAAAATTTGATTGGTTAATAATATAAAATATTATTATACCAATAATCCGTCAAAATTAATTCCATTTAAATTTTGATAAAAAAAATTGCTTGTATTTTCCTTCTACACGACTTCAATATAAAGAAATCTATTCACATGGTAGGATGAAATTGATCGCCAGCTTATGAGCTTTAGATAAAATCTGTTGTAGATACACTTATCTATTTAAGAAGAAACTGGACATGCAATTATCTATTTAAATAAACTTTATCATCACTTGAACCAACCTAATATATGACAGCAATTGTCCCACATTATAATTAGATACAATATGTTCAACTAGAAATAATTCTTTGGACAGTAGTCAGCATTTTTTAGACGATTTTGACTATGGAAAAATCCCCAGACTACAAAATTGTAAAGAAATGCTTCCTTTTTAATGGAGAAAAAATATTTTTAAAATTCATATTTTACACTATTTTGAATATAGGAATCGATTTATGAATAATTGAATATTTTAATTATGTTTTTAATGAATATGATAGATATAATAAAATAACTAATAATAAATGTGAAATATTTTTATTAGATTTTTCAATAAGCTAGCTAAAATCTTTTACTATTAACATATGATTCTTTATATTTTTCTAAATCAATTGCCAAAAATGCCAGTTAGAGGAGACACTTCAATACCAATGAGCAAGGCGCCAATGCCTAGATGAAGGGATCTAGCCAGCTGAAAGCGGAAAATGCCATTCCCCCCTTCCCACTAAATTTGGCCAGCCCAAGGCCATCCAAAACGATTTATTGATGTTGCCAGTGAGCAGTAGGGGATATTTATATTTTTCCATGTCATGAAATTTTTTTAACTATTTATATATGATTTTTCAAGTATTTTAGTGATGTCTGAAAAAAATCATGTACAAATAACAGTAATATATTTAATAATCTCTCTCTTACTCTCGCATTCTCAATTTTTTCATAAGGAATTTTGATGGCAACGACAAACTCTTGTAGAAGTTGGATTGAGGAATTGATACAAATAATCATTAAAGGTCACATGAATGGAATGATTGATTAATTAATTTTTTTGATTGATCAATGAATTTAGTGTGTATTTAAAAAAACAGAAAGATTAAAATTATTTCAATAATCGCTTATTTGTATAATCACTTTTTTATGTAATCGCTTATATAAGAATCAATTTATGTTTGGATATTTTAGCTAAAAAATGGTTTTAAGATAGGGTGCGTTTATTTGTGCTTCTCGTTCAAAAAGAAGTACTTCTTTTTAAATTTTTTTGGAAAAAAAAAGTACTTATAGGATTTTTAATATTATTTATTTGTGCTTCGAAAAAAAAGTAAAAGTAGAAAATAATCAATTTTTCTGCTTTTTTAAGGAGCAAATAGGGAGCTACTTCTCCCAAAAACAGAAGCAGTAGAAGAGAGAGAATATTATTTTTTAAAATTAGCAATCGCTTTTTTCCCATTTAATTATAATTTTATCCTTAAAATTTTTAAAAACTACCACTCTCTTTCCATAGTCTCACTCTCATGCTCTCTCTCTCTCTCTCTCTCTCTCTCTCTCTCTCTCTCTCTCCATATCTTTACTTGTAATTTTATTAAATAAAGTACTTCTATATTTATCACATCTAAATATTTTGATAAATTCTAATTTTGATAAAAAGTACTTATATAATTATATTCAAATATAAAGTAATTTTATATTTTTGCTTCTAAACCAAACATGCCCATAATCTGCTTTATTTGGGTTGTATAAAAAAAGTTACTTTTATATGATAAAATTATTAAAAAAATATATGAAATGATCATTTATATTATACAATATTTGTTATTTAGGGTCAATTTGATAAAAATATAACAATTTTGAAATAATTAACTTCTGCTTATAATCATAAGTTCCAAAATATTATTTATGATTATAAGCTATTTTTCAGTTTAAAATTATCATTTTCTGATTATAATCTATTTCTAATTTTTTACCAAACAAAATTAATTTTTTAGGAATAGCCTTTTTTTCTAAAAAAAACTGTTAGAAGCATGTTCCCAAATATACACTTAATTTAAATGTGTTAACAGTGTAAAATAGTTTTATATTATTAACCAATAGAAATAGTAGAAAATATCAACTCATACAAATAATCATCTACGATAACCAGGGGCCACCATAATTTTTCACTTTTTCAATATTTCTATTGGTTGACTGTCGGTGCATACCAATTAACCTCTTGATCAATTTACTAAATGCATCCAAATATATTTCTCCACACAAACAAACACATTATATACGGACATTGTCAATCAATTTTTTAATCCTTCAATCAGCCAAAAGTATTGGCAATTAATCTGAAAAGCAGATAATATCGAATGAAAGAAAGGAGCAGGGTAAATTGTCATGTGTCGTTTCTCACTCACTTTCGATTCCACGTATGTAATTTCACCTGAAGGTGGTGGCAGTGGCAGTTAAACCAGAGGAAAAAACAAAAGAAGGTTGCTTCTAGTGACAGTTACATGTTTGGGGGGAGTGGTAGAAAAGTCATTGTGGCAGTTCCTATTAATCTATCTATTCCCCCTTCACTGAAATCTATTCTTGTCCCAGTTGGAGCTTTCTTTCCACAAATCTCTCCCTCGCGTGTCTCTCTCCAACCAAAACCTCAGTGTCACCACCTTTCACATTCATTCAACTATCACTTACAAAAACCACTTCCTCTACTGCTCCTGACCCAATCCACCACCATCATCATCATATTCTACTATGTTCTGTCTTCTTAAATACCAATCTTCACCACAATTCAATCTTTGAATTCCTTAGGATGCGGCCTGATCTCCATTTCGCTGTGTGTCCGAGTGAGTTTTGTCAACAAATCCAGTCCAGTATTCGAGAACCCAAGTTTTAGAGGTAACCATAGTGTTTATTTTACATATCATATTTCTTGTTGCTAAGAGTCTTGAATTCCCACATTTGTGTTTGTCTTCCAGATGCATTTTGTATTTCTTATGTTGTGATTCGATTCTGTAGTGCTTATTTTGTTGAAATATGTGTGTTTTATATTTAGATCGAGCGAGTCTTATCCGTTCTGCATTAAGCTTGGGAAGAATTTGCAGGGGATGAAGATTCATTGTCATTATTTGTTGTGTGTTTTTATTTCTGATAGAATGTAGCATTGTAATCAAAGGATTTGAACTCGGGAAGGGAAAAATAGCATAGTACCAATGGATTGAGGCTTCCATGTAGCATCACATGCGTTCTATTTATACGATTTTTTTTTTAGATCTTTTCCTTCCTAATGACTGAGCAAGCGGTTGGTGACTGGTGATCCATGTCACCAGGGAACTGTGTCAAACATTGAAAATAATTATTGCTGAATTCATTTACTAAGGAATTTATATTGTAGTTGAAATTTTGAATACTATGTGCGGTGTTCAGAGAACGCTAGGCTTAAAGAAATTAAGAGTTTTTTTTGCAGTGTATACCTTTTACGATGGAGCAGAGAATACTTTTTCTCTCGATCTTTCCCATTTATCCTTAAATTTGTGTTTCACATTCAGAGCACTTCTTCCTTAAGGAGCTGAAGCAAATTTACAGAATAAGGAAGATTTCGAGTTTTGAGTGAAAAAATATAATCTGATAGTATGGTTTATGAGATTTTGTTAAATTGCAATAGCATAGTGTGTCTATGTTCACTGGATCATCCAAATTACCATTTCTTGCATAATTTTACAGCAAAGCAATATAAACTAAATTTGACTAGAGTGGACCATAAAGAGAAGACAAGAGTTGGCTGTGCTTTCCTGATTCCACCATACACTATTCCAACGCATGGCCTAGTCTGTTCCATTCTATCCCTTGATTCTCACCAACAACGCAATTTTATTAAGTTGTAGAGTCTGATGTAAAAGCACTTAACAAAGATAGCATGCAGTTCAACCATATTCGATGTTCTACTCATGATCATAGTATTCCGTTATTTGTATTAGAAACTGAGAAGCCAATTTGTCTCTTTTCTTTAACAGCTGCTCAACCTTCAACCCGGCTATACTCTGTGCAACGGTTTATAGCACGATGGAATCTGAAAATGGGGTTGCTGTGGAGGAAGAGAAACGTATTATTGGAGCGACTACTAAGGAGAATATAAGGAATGAAGTTGGAAATGGATGTAATGATGAAGAAATTCAGACCAAGAGTGAACTATCTAAACCCATAGTGGAATCTGAAGGCCCCAATTCTGCTGGTGACACTGATGCTGTTGAGGCCTCTATAACTTCTTCTGCAAGTAAAAATTCAAAACGTGCTAAGGTACCCCATACAACGTATCAGAATTGTTTGTTTAAACTAAGCTATTGTGGTGATGATTATCTACTGTAACAACACATGATAGATGATAGATGGCAGGGAATGTTTCATTAATTCAAGTTAACATTTTTAGGATCCAAGTGGTAGAGCTGGTGTTGCTTCCAAGAACAACAAATCTGCCAAAGACAAACCCCTTTTGAAGGGCCCAACTTCAATATCTCAAAAACAAAGGCCAACCCTTTCTCAGAGCCTTTCTTTCCCAGCCAAATCAGCCCGTGAAAATGGCATGCAGAAAAGCATTGATGGATATCCCGCGAAGGCAAAAGTTAAAAATGTTCAAGGTAATGGGATTAAAGCAGACACTTCCATTCGCCATTCAACCAGGTCCGCAAACTCTGAAGCGAGCTCAAAGGAGGCAAAAACAAACGCTGGAGGTTCTAACCGGAGGACCTCGTTGACATCCATTCCTAGTTTAAAAAGCTCTGTGGTAGCCAAGAACCATACATCTGAGGCAGCTCTGTAAGTCCCAAACTCCCAAGATTGTGATCTTTACAATTTGTTTTGGTCTTAATGATATTATTAATGAGATTGCTTTGCATTATTATGCTGAGTGGAATAATGAATTACCACCTTATGGATTTTTTTTTTTTTAACATTATTGCAGACCCGTTGATCAGACTTCAAATCCAGTAAAAGCTGGAAAAACAAATAAGGAGGATGATGATTCTCATTCCACAACTTCGTATGATTTGTACAGTATTAATACAAGAACATTATGTCATCCTTGCTTGTCTATTTCTGATTAGGATTTGAATTCTGTTCAAGTGACTGTGGCATTGACGTTTCTTAAAAATTATCTTCCTTTCTTCTTTTTTCTTAAGCTAAAATGCTGATGAAATTTGTCTTATATGTTATCAGAAGTGCTACTCCTAGTCAGAGGAACACTAGTTCTGGATTTTCCTTCAGACTGGAAGAAAGAGCTGAAAAGCGAAAGGAGGTTTGTTGCTGGAACCTTGCACCCTATGACTCTATTGATGTTATTATTATAAATGGCACATACCAATTTACTAATCTTTTTTCCTCAGTTTTTCTCAAAATTGGAAGAGAAAATTCAAGCAAAGGAAGCAGAAAAGACTAACCAGCAAGCGAAATCGAAGGTCCTGTCATCACAAATAACAACTTAATGAACATAAACAAAAATTATTCCTGTTCCATGTTGTGCTTTGAGTTTTCATTCGCAGAGCAGCGGCTTAGCATCTGCTTATTACTCTCTCCATTTTTTTTTTAATTTTTTATTTTTGGTTTCTGGCAGGAAAACCAAGAGGCAGAGATCAAGCAATTGAGGAAGACCATGACATTCAAAGCCACTCCAATGCCAAGTTTTTATAGGGAACCACCTCCAAAAGTTGAGCTGAAGAAGGTAACTAATTTATCACCATCTTCTACCAGCTGACATTGCCTTAGAATTGGGTCATGAGATGCCTTCCTACATTCAGAATATTACTTATTTTTAATTTTTTGACCTTTATATGGTATAGATGCTCATCTTGATGGATGGTAATACAAAAATTGGTTCATGATGCTCATGCTAGTGTGTTTCTAAGCTAGAGAATCCTCTTTTTCTTCTTCTGTACTTCTTCCATCGGGACTTGCAACTTTGATTCTTTAATATTCTTGCTTCTTAGATATATGTTATGATTTATTTTATCAACCAATTAGATACCAACAACCCGTCCAAGATCCCCAAAGCTTGGAAGGCACAAAGGATCTTCAACGAACAACAACTCAGAAGAAGATAAATCTTGCTCCAGCCCACTTGGCAAACAGCCACAGAATGATCCAACCAAGGCAAAGGGTCAGAAAGATGTGAACTCAAAGAAACCAATCAGAAAAACACAAGGCAAGCTGCAGCCTCAGGAAACTGCAAACAGTAATAAAACCGAAGCTGGGTCTAATGGGTCTACTACTAGGAAGGTCGAAGGAATTAGCCAAGATGCAGAAGCAAGCAAAGGAAGCAATGAAGAATGCCAAAATCAAGATGTTAACAACTCTGAAAGCAAAAATGACATGGAGCTAAAATCTGAAACAGATGTTTCCCAGAATGGTGCAGTGCTCTTAAATTCAACTACACCTGAATTTGTATCATATGAGGTTACTGTTGCCTAGTAAAGTGTAGGGCTCTATGTTAGTAGTTATTTCATTATTACTGTGAATAGAGGTTGCTTCTTGTTCGCCATAAACGCGTATTGCATATAAGACTTGTTTATGTTGAACTGTTATCCTTTTGTCATGTATATTAAAATGCCTTATTAATTCGTTATCTAGCAAGCCATTCATTTTTAGCTGCTATTGAAATAAGAGAAATTTCTTGGTTTATGTTATTAAATGTGTATCATTTCAGTTATTTAGGTTACTGTTGTCCTACAGGGAGCATTTGAGAATTTGTCACATTCATTAAGCAAGGTATGCAGAGTGGTCCCTTTTAAAGTTCCCTCTAAAGTCACTAAAACACACTTAGCTTTGAAGGAAACGTTCAAGCCTACACTCCTCACGAATCATTGAGCTCACCAACGTTTTTGGTGATTATTTTTCAATGAGGTCGAAAGTTTGATAGACCCTTTTGGACTGAACATGCACAGCTCCATGTAAAACTATTGACATATGAAAAGGGAAATACTTTTTGTGTTTACTTTGTATGGGATATTGTTTTGATTCACATTTCATCCACCATTAAATAGGGTAGGGAACTCACTTAGACAAGATCTACATCTTATTCAATGGTGGATGTAATGTAAATCGATATGATATTCCACACAAAATAAATATATATAACATCACATAAAAATTGTCATTCACCCGCCCACGTAGAAAATAAATATAAATAATATTACTTTTGACACATTTGGGTGTATATCTTTTCATGATGAATGCCGAAAGAGTGTGTGTAGGTGTGTGCGCCTGCATATGAGAGAGAGAGAGAGAGAGAGAGAGAGAGAGAGATGCTGAAGTGGGTAAAGTCCTATTGACTTTTTTTGTTTGGAGCAATAAAGCCCATAATGAAGAAACTAAAGAATTAAGTCTACAAGTTTAAATGGGCCTAAATATAAAGATCCATTTTGAATTACCCTAAAAAAAAAAGTTTGAACCGTAGAGTTTTAATGTAAGATAGTTTTGCACTCGTGGTGGCTGTGGTTAAGCTGGCAAAATGCAGTGGCATAAGAAGTAGGTGCACAAGGGGCGTGAGTTCGAACTCACAGGGGTAGAGCTCCATGCCCAATATCCCCCCTCCCCGGCGACCCAAAAAAAAAAAAAAATGTAAGATAGTTTTCATCCTAAAAATGCCCAATTCGTTCGACGTTCTTTTGATTCGCAGGGGAAATAGAAATTGTGAGTAATATTGTTATTATATCACTTTCTCATATATGACCTTTCATATTTTTCTTTTATTAAAGAGAAAAAAAAAAAAAAAGAAAAAGAAGAAGAGAGGTTAGCCTCTGCAATGGGAAATGTCACATGTTGGAGCAAATTTTTGCGCAAACCAATCATTATGGACTTTTTATTTATTGCAAACCAATCTTTTACTTGTAGAGCTCGGCAGAGCTCGGCAATGAGTGATGTATGAGAAAGTGACGTAAGAATAACGCTCCTAATGCATTACGGGTATGGGGCTCTTTTAGTTGTAGTGCCTTTTTATTTTTTAT
This sequence comes from Pterocarpus santalinus, assembly GCA_031439595.1. Classification (NCBI taxonomy): domain Eukaryota; kingdom Viridiplantae; phylum Streptophyta; class Magnoliopsida; order Fabales; family Fabaceae; genus Pterocarpus; species Pterocarpus santalinus. Next base: position 72,452,491 of record CM062532.1, read on the forward strand.
TTTTTTTATCTTTTTCATTTTTATACTCTTGTTTTTTCCCTAGCTCTGTTTTTCTTTACTATAGATTTTAACTGAAGAAAACATGGAGAGAGGAATAAAAAGAATATGAGAATTTATGAAAAAAAGTTTTTTTTTTTAATTATAAAAGCAAAAAATATTAAAAAGTTGTTCAAATAAAACTGCAACTCCGTATTTATGCCCACCTATTATCTATTCAATAATTTTCTACATAGTTACCCTAGCAGTTGAGTTGAAAAAAAAAATGCTTATACGAATGATAGACAAAGATGATAGATTGTAGACAAAGCTACTAAAATAGACTCAACTTCGAAATGAAACACTAAAAGATACTTTTTTGGGGCTTGAAACAATCACTTTTGAATAAATATTGTTATATTTTAGTTGAGCCAAAATGTCTTCCATCTATATTTTAGTAGCATCCTTTATTTAGTATTTTTTCAGAAAAAAAAATTCACTGAAAGACATGAAAAATATGCAACATTTGTAAATTTGAGGTGTGCATTATATCATGTTCATTGGAAAGTACTTGGAAAAAGAATCACAGCACTTGGATATACAATGTTAGAGGAAGTCAGTAGTGGGATTTTGGAGAGGGAATAAGGGAATAAAGAGAGGTAAACAAAAGGAGGAGGTACGCAAGCCAACCACGAATAATAGTACAAAACAGAATAAAAATATCATGAAATTAACTTACCAATATGATCCTATAAAATAACACACGGGATCTAGTGTTCAAAGTGCCATAGTTTTTCAACTTCTATAATTTCATCAAGAAAATAACATATAGAAAAGGATATTTTTCGTGAGAACTATTCAATGAGCAGCAATAGATTTGATCTTATAGAAGATAATCAAAATTCAGTGATTTTTCATTGCATTTCTCCGATCTATGAATGATGAGGAGTACTTCCATGAAATTTATCCCCCCCCCCCCCGGGCGGGTCTTTTGAGCTTAACTTTTGGCAGAATGTACAATTTAGTAATTCAAGACGGTGTTGTTCCGTTTGTGCTTGATGAGTTATTTGGTTTTAAAGCTTTGGTCCAACGGCAAAAGATCAACCAATTTTCTATGAAACATGTTATTTTCAAACTGCAACTGTCCCTATTTGAAGGCATCCAAAATGAATGCCGGATATTTGCAGCTACATATTTGATGTTAAGAAGGAGAAATACTTATATGGTTCGGGAGTACTACGTGTCTGTGCTCTCAGACTAATCATGTAAGTGTATTTTACATGGGACCCATCACTAACACACAATTCTATAAAAATACACTTACATGATTGGCCAGGAGTACAGCTATATGGTGTTCCTGAACTATGTAAAAATTTCTAGTCAAGAAGTGACTATAGAAATGTTGTTGTTGAATGATCCAACACGAAAATCAACGGCTATCCGTTTCCTTTGTGGCATTGCTTGAGCAAGTGGGAAAAATGAAGAAAGCTTGAAAATAAGTAGAATAAAATGCTTTGATCTTTATTCATTATTGCATGATAAATGATGAAAGATTACCTTTAACTCACTTTCAATTAATTCTCGTGCCATAGGAACAATCAAAATTTGCGAAGTAGGGAATAAGAAGTTAAATACTCAACTTTAAATCGTCCAAAAAAGTATAAATAATTTCTGTCTTATTTTAACTTCCTCAAGAAAGCAAAGTCCAAGACAACAACCATGCTTACTGGAGAAGGACCATCCATGAGTGAATAGATAATTTTTTAACAACATTCATCCAAGACTTGATCATAGTTGTTCACAACTTCTAACTTCATATTGGCCATCGATCATGTTACTTGAGGCCCCCACAAAGCAAGATTTCAAAATCAAGGATGACAATCTATTCATTGATAATCTAAGCCCTCAAATTGCTAGGTTACAGCTGCTCCTTCTTTTGGTCAAGCAGTGCCAAACATCCCTTCGTTGGAGCCTAATCTGACTTAACTAAAAATCTTAGCATTTAAGACACAACTAAAAATCAGAACAGAAGCTCCACAAAATGATATTATTCCAAGATTTCTGTACTTGCTACAAGTAAGCTAGTTTTGTGGCAAATTTATTGTCTAACTATGAAGCCAGTGCTGTAGAAAATACAAAACCATTATGATCAATAGTTCCCTCCTGCTCTTTAGTTTATTGGTTGTTCTGTCTGAAGTGATCATTTTGCTACGTCTTATTCTATTTGTTTCAGTGTAGGGTGGGCATTTGCCCTTGTTGCCAAGTTCTATCACTTTTGCTTCCCTTCAGAAAAATACGTAAAGAAAATAATATAGGGATGAAGAAGAATGATTTGTTGGGCAATCAAGGAATAATACTACAGTTGGGGCCAGCTTTAATAACAATATGTCTCCTACAAAAGCATAAACGTGACATTACATAAGAGACTTTTATATAATATTATATAATGACCGACACCTTTGAGAGGCCCCACAATACAAGAACATTAAGCTATGCTGTCTTCTTCAGCAAATAATTAATCCCACAACTACTTTATTTTCTCATTACTACAATGCTATTGTCACCATAAATTTGGATTTCCATGAAACAACCCCTTAACAGCTAAACTTAAAATGAAAAATAAGTGATACATACACCTCCACCGACACCAAGCAAAGGGCCATTTCAACTCTCTCTTTTCTATTCTTTAGCTCAGAAGTCCTCTTCATTATTTCTTTTTTAATGTTCCTCTGCTGAGAGGTCCATTTCATAGTTAGTTGTAGAAAAAATTGTAAGAACGAGATGAGTTGGAACTTGGAATGCGTAAAATAACAACAAAGTAGGTCATGTATGAATTTGATTCACATACAAACAGGAAAAAAGAGTATGCAACCCGTGATGAAGTATCGTATTCCAAGGTTATTTATGCATACAGATTACAGGGACATTGAACCAACATAAAATAAAAATTTAATAAAAAAATGATATGTAATTACAGTATGAAACAAAATGACAGAAAAATCGTTATCTTCTGTGTGTTTCCACGGAAATTCTGCAACTTAATCGCTTTCCCTGATATCGATTCACGATGCAACCTTTGTATTGACTCTCTACAACTGCATAATACATGTGAAAAAAAATGTGGATCAGGTCAGACTTATTACATCCTTCGGAATGAAATAAACCAAGCAATGAAGAGTGGGTAAACTTAAACTTACCATTCCTCAATTGGTTTACATAAATTCACCCTTTATTCTTTTTTTTTTTTTTTTTTCAAATCTATTTTTTTTTTAAGCGATTAGTTGAGACAGCGATTTCATTAGCAGACTTGGCCAAAAGCTCCAAGCATGCTACAGGCGACTTCCAGCAATTTCCCTGCCACATGCAATTAGGTAGAATAAAGGTGTTAAGTCAACTAATGAAAAGGCAAATATATTAGATTTTCACATATATAAAAGAAAAACAAGTTACATATTCAGATGATGATTGAAGCCAACGAATTTTGTATCGCGTATCAAATAACCAATTTTTTAAAAAAAAGAAGGCAATCAAAGAAATATGCCATTTGACAACGAATATAATGATATGAAACAATAAAATAAAGGGTGTAGGTGAATATATAATAGTCAGACAAAGACAGACTGTTTCGGCACCTAAGCTCGGCTTGGTGGGTAAGGAGAATGTGCCTCACAGCTTGGCATCCCGATTCCTTATTACTTTTAATATCGTTTGTGAATCACATGGACAAGTTGAGCGGTTGAGACAAAGGGACAGAGAATCAGACTAATAGAAATGGTATTCGTTAGCTAACACCCTTTTCTCAGCATCTCTACTGTAGATTTGGGAAGTTCCTCGCGGCTTCCACCATCAACTACAGCACATAACTACATAGTTCTTTGACTAAGCACTAAGCAGAGTACTACTGCAGTGTGAAGCTTTTCTTCTTTTCTACTATTGACACGAAATAATAGGTAAGGTCTGAAAACAGAAAAGTGAAAACCAAGTGCTTTCAACCCAAAACTAGCTAGCTTGCCCACAAAGGTTTGAAGCCAATAGAAATCCACAAGAAAAAGAGATGCCCATGAGAGTTACAAAACTCCCTTAGTTATTATCACACGTGGGATGGGGCATGCCACAGCTGGCCCCGTTCTGCTTGGCAAATTTAAAGGTTGCTTCCGGCCTTTCCAGAAAGCTATTGTAAAAATCAGTGATAAATTAAACAAATATACCACGATCCTCCTCCTTGCCAATTGCCAACAAAAGTGCTGCCCAAACCATCAACCTAAAGAACTTTTTCCACAGCTTACTTCCACCAGACTTAACCCCAGCGTAACTTGAAATCCCATTTCTCTTTAGATTCCCATAAGCCAATATCAACATGCCACAATCTCCTTTTCCAATTGCAATCAAGATTGCCAACATAAAATTTTCCAATCGCAAAGAACTTTTCCCTTACTTAGACCATACTTAAATCCATAGTGGCTTGGCATTCCATACCTCTTGCAGACCCACATATACTAATATCAGCCAACACAGTGCTCCCTAAATCTAAAACTTGCTGCTCTCAAATCTATCTCTAGAAACCTCGTCAAATAACATTAATTAAATATAATTGTATATTCCTCGATCCTCAATTCATGCTAAAACACACAAAATTAAGCTAAACCAAATAAAACAAATAAAAATATAGATACAAAAACACGATGCGCGCGCACACACACACACACACACACACACACACAACACAAGCAATCACGGATTAAAGTTAAACATCAAAAAGAACAAAATTAACAAGAAAGAGCATGAATTATTATATACCTCTCCTTGGCTTAGCAGCAACTTTAACAAGGGGGGTTGTTCTGCGGCGGGCCTTAGTCTCCTCCTCCTCCTCCGCCGGGAAAAGAACCCCATCAATCCCCTGCACGGAGATCCTCCCATCGGTGTAGATATCAGGATCAAACAGATACGCAGACCCGTCACCATGCCCAAACTTCACCGACCCATCAGCCTCCTGAGCCACCACCTTATGCGGCAACCTCAGCGTATCATATCGAATCTTCCCGAACCTTCTAACGGCATTGTACATACTCTCCTCTGTCTGGTACTCCGGTATGATGTGGTAGTATATGATCTGCTCCGGCGCCCCCGGTTCGCTCAATTGGTCCGTCGTGAGCTTCGCCATCGCCTCGTCGTTCGGCGCCAAAACCGTTAGAACGTAACCCTCCGAAACCAGCCGCCCCATCTCCGTCGCCAGCGACGTCAGGTTCACCAGAATGTCGGCCATTTCGTTGTAACCGCCGTAATGTAGAAGCGTTTGGATGAAGTCTCTGACCTGGCGCTCGCCGTTGAAGTGGTGGCGGGGGCCGCCGGGACCGGGTGCCGGCGCCGGAGCTATGTCGGGACCGGGAGCCAAGGCGTCGTAGATCGGGAGCACCGGCGGCGCTCCGGCGGGAACCGGAGCGGGTTTCTTCAGGCGGTGGGTGCGGGGATCCACCTCCGGCGCTCCGTCCGGGAGCACCGCGGCGATGGAGCGGAGGCTACGGCGGCGGTTGAAGTCTTCCTGCACGGATCGCGGCACGATGAGGCGCTCGATGCCGTGGATGACGCCGTCGGGGCGGACGACGTCGTCGGGGCGGAGGACGGTGGCGGAGTCGACGGTCCTGTGGCCGGAGGAGTTAGTGGTCAAGTGGAGGTGGTGGACGGAGGAGAGGGTAGGGTGGCGGACGGCGGCGGAGGCGGGCCAGGCGGAGGAGGGGATGCGGGTGGGGAGAATGTGGGACATGAGGAGGGTTTGGAGGGAGTTGAGGTTGCGGGGTTCGAGGAGGAAGCGCTTGAACTCGGGGTCGAGGTCGCGTTCCAGAGCGTGGTTTTTGGGGGCGAAGATGGTGATGTTGTGGTTGCCGACGGCTTCCTCGAGCTTCTGGAGGAGGAGGGCTTTCTCGACGAGCTCGGCGAGTTCGGTGTAGTGGGAATCCAGGAGGGCCACGAGGATTGAGTTGGAATTGATCTGACCAGTGGTTGAAGAAGAAGAAGAAGATGATACAGAATGGCAATGGGAATGGAGTGGGAGGAGGACGAGAAGGAGGAGGAGGAGGAGGAGGAAGGAGAAGGGTTTGTTGTTGTTACAGACACCATAGATGGGGGGATCCATGGCGCTGGGAATAATGAGAGAGAGAGAGAGAGAGAGGGGGGCAATGAGTATGAGAGAGGTTAGGCTTTGTGGTTTGTCTGCTTGTGTTTGTGAAGGTGGAAGAAGAAGAAGAAGAAGAAGAAGAAGAAGGGTAAAGTGAAGTGAGGGGTGTGGGGTATGGTTGGTGAGTCTCACTCTGTCTCTCTCACTCTGAGTCTCAAGTTTCAATGGGGGCTTGTTTGTGCCTTTGCTTTGCTTTTGGTTGAGGGTTGAGGGGTAGAGGAGTGAGGGGAGGATGCGAGATGAAATGAAATAGGCACAACACAGCAGCATACCATTTCTTTTTCTTTGACAGGCTGTATGAGGGGGGACCACACGGCAACTGATGTGCTGTTATAATACTCACTTCTCCTCCTCCTCTTTGCTTGTTTTCAAGCTACGCCTCCATTTCTTATTTTATCCCCCCTTCCTGATTTATGTAATAATAACATGTGTAATCAATAATAATAAATTGAGGTAAACTATGAAAGCGTAGTTTAATTATTATTAACCTTCCTAAAGTCATGCGGGTGGCATGTTATAACTCTTTCAATAGCGTTATTTTGTACACTATAATTATTCTTCTTTTAAGAAAAATGTATAATTTTAGCTTATATTGTTAAAAAACAGGCAGGGTAACAATGATGTAATAAGAATGTTTCACACACACACACACACACACACACACCGTTAGGAATAGGAACAGTTTTTTTTGGGGGGGTGGGGGGAGGGTAAAAGGAGCCGAGCCAAAACGTGCATGTTGTGCTGTAGTAAAGGCTTAATAATATAAAAGGGAGGCAATCTGGCAAGGAGTCGGTGTCGGAGACAATGAATGGAAAGGAAGATACATAAGAGAAGAGAATGGTCTCATTTATCTATCTCGCTCTCGCACGCTCCCTTTCAAGCGTCACCCTCACCCACCCGTGATCGTCACAAAAGTCTCTCAGTTTTTCCATTTTGAGTTTCCTCAACCAATGCATACAATCCTCCCGTGGTTCCCTCTCATAGGAAATGACTATAACACAAACGGCGACTTCCCCTCCTGCGGTGGTTCCTTAGTCATTTGTCATCTTCATTCACTTCACTTCACATTCACCTCTCACAGACACAGTTTACCTCACATCAACCTTCCACATCTCCTCTCATTTTACTTCGCTTACAAATCACCGGGTCTCACGTAAACACTATTTATTTATAACGAATACTACTATCCAACCTCCCCACCATGTGGTTTTTCCTTTTCACGCTTACCGCTTTTATTGATATTTATACTACTTAAAGAGGAATGTCTCAGTCATTTTATTATATCTAATCTCTCAAAAAATAATATTATCTTTTATAAATGAACTCAAAAGGTTAATTTTACGATAATATTTACAACAGATACACTAATAAGAAGGCCCAAAATTTTCAGGAACAACTTTTTTTGATGTATATAATTATGTGTGAATTTAGCTTCTTCTTTTTTTTTTTGGGGGGATATTGATGGCCGGACCTTATTATTAAAAATCCAACTAATCCAACTCAACTCGATCCGACAGAAATCCATAAAAAGGGTAGCAATCTCCCAATAAAGATTTTTCCCATTTCAAAACTCAAATCCGAGACCTCTAATTCAAGACCTCTAATTCAACTGTCAAGGCACCTACCACATTTATTATTGCCCTGTGCATGTTTCACTTGGGAGAATTTTTGTTGCCCCGAATCATGTCATGACCGAGGACAAGAGTTAATTCAACTAGATTTTCCTTTTTAATGCCTGCAATTAAGAAATCTTCACATTGCGTATTCCTTTCCCTAATGTTTCGAAACAGCTAGTTTAACCAAAGTTGGAATGTTGCAGAAAGAGCAAGCAACCTAGTTGCACCTTATCAATATCTATTTCCTTCCATATCAAAGAGTAAAAGTTAATAGGACAAATCATGGACTTAAGTTGCATTGAATTTCAAAACATTTTCTCCTTTTGACACGTCTATGCTGCCATGCCAGTTCCAAAACCTATCCACCCAGACTCATTGAATACGTACAACTCTTCGCCGTTCCCGGCATATTACATATATATACATGAAAACAATAAGTTTTTAGCTTTAAGCACAGGTGTCTTTCAGAGTGTTAGCTTTTATTGCAAACCAGAAGATAACTGAAATGACTATTCCCAAAGCATCTGCTCCTCAGCATATCATGTCCGCGGAAATAATTCCTGAGGACAAAAAGCACAGAAGATAAGTTGTTAAATATGGCAACAATTCAACTTCAAAATAGAGTTATAGAATTCACACCATACCATCCCTGATAGCATGAAATAAAATGTGAAGCGAATCAAAGTGATTTAGATGCAAAGCACAAAGTAAGACATATGGTTTTGGTTATTGGTAACAGTTAAAAGAACAAATTAAAATAGTGAATGGATAAAAAACAACACTGAACCCTCATTACTTCTAAAGACTGAGATAGTTAGGTATAGAAACAAACCAGTGTTCCTGAATAACATGGCATCCGAAACATTGCCGATTAAAATATTATTTCTAAGGGTCAGTTCGGCTTAGGAGTTAAGAAATTAATGGATCAGATTTATTAGTAAAATTGTATAGAAAACTAGTCCACGAATTTTACACCTCCCATTTTTAACCCTTAAACCGAGCTGACCCTAAATAGATATATTACCAATTCATTTGTACCCCGTAAAAGCACACTTAACTCCGCCGGTCCCCATTATAACAATATTATCGTATGTTTAATCATGTGAAAGAGAGAATGACAATGATATCCCACCTCAGTCAGTATTACCGAGCACAGCACTAAGTCCTAACACCACTTGTACTGGGGACACTTAACCCTACTAAAGTACAAAGGTATCAGTAATTGATTGGTGACGTTTATCATTATAACGGTTTAGCTATTAGTTTACAAATGGAAAGGAAGAACTGTTGGTCCTGCTCACCTTCAAATATGAGATGCTGAGGAAAGATTCATCAACAGAAACAAAATAGAGCTCAATCTGAATGTGAGCGAGCAGAACATGCGGCTGGAGTATTGGTCTCACGTGAAGAGTTCTCCCCTCTAGCTCCCAAGTTGTTCTGGTTGCTCACCTCTGCAGGGGAATGATCCTCCAAATGATTTGACAAAGAAGTACCCGCAGCTCTGTTATTTCCTCTAGTATCGAGAGATTGAGATTCCATCAATCGAGAGACACTAGCAATTCCAGCCTCTCTCCTAACTTCTGAACCTAGTCCTGACATGGAAGAACTACGAGAGAACAGCCTCTCCTTCCATCCCCTTGCACCTTTTGAAATTGACTCCTTGTACCTTAATCACAAGATAAGTTAACATCAGATAAGTTGACCTGACAAAATACAGAGTTCATGGACACATCCACTATTCTCTAAAAAATATACCTCACGGAGATTGCGTTAAGTCTGGACCGCAGAGAGTCAGAAAATGATTGGAATTCTGATGGCCCTGCTCTATCTTGGTTTGCAGGTGAAGAATGAGCAGTAGAGCCTCTGCAACCAAGTATATGCAAGTGTATGACTTCGCTACTCCGTGCAACCAACAATGATACATAAGAAAATAAAAGAGAGTAAATTACTCTCCCCTCCTGTGTTTTATGTTTACTAGCATTATGAAGACCTATGTAAAACTCTATTATATTTAAAGTGTTACAATTAATGCCAAATTTCTGTTAGAGCTAACACATTCATTAAGGAAGTCTTATCGTCAAATGTCATTCCCACCCTTGTTCAGCATCATATGCTGAGTAAGAAGGAAGAACACATCCATTTGATGCTGCTGAATTGACCATTCAACTATGCCAAATGAATGTGTTTTTTCCCTTTGCTCAACATACATTTGACCATTCATGAATTAACAGCTAAGACAAATATATGCTAGAAAACATTTTAGATTTATTTGTAGCATTTTTTATATATAGAAGAAATTTTCAGTAGGTTTTCATAATAGAGAGGGGTTGTGTGTGGTAAATGCATGATAAAGGGGAGGGAAGAGCAATTTATTTAAGCGAATAAATAATATGGTACAACTACCTATCATTAGAGTAAATTCCTTGACGATTTGCTACAATTACAGTAGATCCAGGAGCTGAAGAAGAGCTTTGAGTTTGAAGATGTGGGATCCGCTGTGATGCTTGATCTCCATCAGATGTCAATGGGCTAGATGGACTTCCTATAGGAATTGCAGCTGGTTCATTTCCCACTCCGGCAGCTGAGTCAGGGACTGGAGGTGCACTAGGCTGAGTTGAGAAAACTAAGAAGTGTGGATGGCCATGAGCAGATGCACTAGCTTGCTGCCCTTCCCTGCGACCAAGGTGGCGTGCCCTCCCCATTGCTGCTGCGGCAGCTAAATGTTGAATTATTCGCTCTTCAAAATCGGCATCGCCAATGCGTAGCTGCAGAAAGAGAAAAGTTACTAGCATAAACAAATGCTACGTGCCTAAGATATAAGACAACCAAATTGACAACCAATGTCTGATAGACAACTGACATGCTGGAATTCAAAATCACCAAAGGCAGCGTGATGAAAGATAGCAGCATTTCTGGGTGGGGTAACCCTCAAGTTCCGCTCCCGCTCCACTGCCTCAAACAGTTCTTGACTGCCGTAAAATGCATAGAAGTTTAATAATGATGTTAAGATATAAAGCCATTCATTTGTTTGCCTCTAATAGCTTTAGTTTTTGGAAGAGATGGTTCATGACAAATAATAAAATCAATAAAAAAATGATAAAATAGATCTTGAAAAGTAAAATCATAACCAACCTGGTTGGATCCTTCAAGCTAATAGGTTGCCAACACATAGGACACTGGGAGCTTCTCTGACACCTACAAACAAGAGCCCGCAACAATTGCTAAAGCATACTCTTCCATTTCCAATAAAATAAAACATATTTAATAGATCAGAAAATTTTTAATGCATACAGAAACAAGAAGAATATCTTCAACAGTGAAAAGATCCTCCTCCCACACACTAAACCAAAACTACACACACAGAACCCAGTTCACTGACTTTCCAGTCAAAACAGTCTCTCCGATACAATTATCGGAATACGAAGTCATAACCAATGTTAATGATCTAAACATTGACAAAAGTCATGAAAAACAAGGAACATAGGACAGCATTCCAATCCATAATACTGAAAAAATCAATGAAATTATAATTTACATGAATATTCAATCAGGAAACGCATTATAAGGCCCAAAATGTACATGTATCTCACATTCAAACTGGTAGGGTTTAGCTTCCAAATTATTTTAAATTGTTATGGCGTACCACCAAGACCCTACATGTTTTGGAAAAAGTAAATTTGAAGGTTCTAGGATATGTTTTCTACTAAGCTTGGTATGAATATGATAAAAAGATGGATTTTATGTGTAAGAAGAATTCAATTAAAAAATTAAAATTAAGAAGAATTATTAATGGGACTTCAATGGAAGTCAAACCTGCCTCAAGTTAGTTGTTGTTAGAGGAGAAGCATTAAACTCAAGCATTAGACTCATTCCTAACTCTATCAGTTGTAATTTAGTTCTCTCTCTCTCTATCGCCTAAAGAAGCTTCTAACAACTTCTTGCATCATCTAGAAACCAAAAGTAAGAGTCCCCTCCTTGGCTCAATTGGTTCGGGCTCCCCACATCAACATAGGCCAGGCCATTTATCCCTTCCCCCGTGCAATTTTTGCCTTCCCCACCCTCAAACCCCACTTTAAACAAAAAAAAAGGCTAAAACAAGAAAATATCATAGAATTATACCGATACATTTAGCCTTCTGATTCTAGCAACAGTGCGGCTTGTGGAAATTTGACAATGCTGAAAGCCCGAAACCATTTAAATCATTTATTTTTATTGGCACAGGCTAAATGATACTATGCAAAATCTATATGACCAATTCAACCAACATAATACATAACCCCACAAGAATATAAAGCCCAAAAAAAAAAAAATCTAAATTTTGAGAGAGAAACACAAGAAATACTACTATGTATTAAGGCATACCATTCAAGAATACACTGCAGGTGAAACTCATGCTTGCAAGTAGTGACCTGAAAAGCAGCAGAAGGGGGGAAAAAAGTGACCAAATGTTTTCCAAATAAAACCATGCTTGCTTACAGTTATATTTGTGAAACAAAAAGAGTGACACACACAAGCTGAATATTACCGTTGAAGGATCACTTTCACAAAAATCCTCAAGGCATATGCTGCAAGCATCATCACATGATTCTTGAATCCCCCCTTCAACAAAGGCCACAGCTGATGTCATATGACTTTCAGCCTTACCTTCCATCTCTGGTACCTTCTACATATCAGCCCACAACTTCATAGTCAGATGCAGTATTTTGCAAGTATAAGTGGTGCTCGAAATTCTTAAATTCATAATATTATGAACAAACACAAAAGGAAATTCATTCAGGGTCATTATCCAAAATTGATTTCAATAAGTAAACAGAGAATCCGATTCAACCTAGAATGATATTAGTGAATCAGGAAGCAGAAAAGGAAATAAAGCAACATATTACTAGACCAATTCTACTGCGCCAAACTCCAACTAGTTTGAGATAAGTGCATTTATCTCTCCCTCTCAACAATTGCGCCACAATCCTCAGCACAAATGATTTTAAAACAAAAAATATATAACAGAAATTTCACCAAAAGCATTATAAGCAACTGAGGGGGAAGGAAAAAGAACAATAAAAAAAACAAAAACAAGCCCATTATCAACCAAACAATATCAACTAACAAATAAGAGTGCATTTGATTCAGGTTTTTAAAAAAGTTATTGTTAAACTTAAATTTTATATACAACTAAAAAAATTGAAAACTGATTTTTTATATTTAGAAGTTACTCTTTTCAGCTTCTATTAAAAAAATGAATTTAATTTAAATGCATTGACAATGTAAAACAATTTTACGCTGTCAGCCAATAAAAATAGTGGAAAGTGCCAACTCATATAAATAACCACAAATTATAATAAGAAATCCATCATAATTTCTCACTTTACTCTATTTCTATTGGTTGACAGTTTAAAACACTATCACTGCATACCAATTAAACTAAAAAAAAATTGAAAATAAATTTTTCTAAGATTCTAATTATTTTTAAAAAATTATTCCAATATATAAAAATTGATCTTTTTCAATAAAAAAATAATAATTTTTTGCCAAAAAAATCACAACCAAACACACCCTAAATGCAGTTTCTACCAGCGACATACACCTTAATAATCTTCACGAAGGGCTTCGAGATGTTGGGAAAATAACTTCAAGACATTTATTTGATAAGTTCAAAAGGTTGATTATCGTTAACAATTATCCACAAAATCTAATGATGTAATATCCTTGGTGGCAAGAAACCGTTGTTAACCGCCAGGAGGAAATATCGTTATTCATCACGCCAAAGCAAAAGGGACATGACAGGACACAATTAGAACCAACCCCAGATGAAAATACTGAATCTTTCCAACAGAAATTTCAATGAGGAAATGTGTGAGAGAGAAGCAGATACAATAATTGACCAAATTTAAACAAAGTAAATTCTTGTGTGTTACCTCCATTGAGAGGAAATAAAAGGGTCAGGAAACAGAGGGCAGAGCCATCAACAGGAGATCAAGGCTTGAATGCTAGAGATCCATTTGCAGAGGAAGAATTGAGTAAGAGAAATGATGATGATGATGAAGAACAAGAATTGAAGATGAAAGACAAATAAAGGAGAAGAAAAGGAATGAGAGAGTTGTACAACTTTACCTTGGGAAAGCCCACACCTTCTCCCTGCCTCCGTCCCCACAGCATCAGAGGAGAGGGGGAACATTAAAAAATAAAAAATAAAAAATAACCTCTCTGCTTTTCTCCTCCTTTAAATATGGATTGGGTCTCATGCTTTTCCTACTTCTGTCTCAATCCCATCAACATCAACATGACAGTACAATAAAAAATTAATAATGTGGATTGGGTTTGTTCTCTTCTATATTTTGAAGGGTTTAATTTTGAAAAGATATTAAAATTAATCAATTCGAAATGTGTAAAAAATTTTATAATATTATTTAATTATATATTATTACATATAAAATTTTTAAGATAATAAGTGTAAGAATTAATTATTATTTTAATGAGTTAATATATAATTAAATATTGATACAAAATATTATATAATATGTATCAAAATTAAATTTATTTTTTAATAAATTTAATTTTAATATATTATTAAAAGATTAATTTTTATATAAGAAAAATAAAAATGTATGAAACTATCATATCCTATTTTTCAAAATTAAAATTATGCAATTATCTAAGATAATATGACAATTTCTTATATTCTTATTGAATAGTAATTTTTTATATATAGTCAATACATATAATCTATTATTAATATAAAAATTTTATGTAATTATTTAATTATATATTATCATGTAAATAAAAATATTTTATTTTAATAATAATTATCGTAGAAGTTACTTTTATATATATATATATTTGTTCGACACGATGATATTAAATACTTAACACATATAAAGTAGATTTAATTTGTATATATTAGTAGTGTAAAAAAATTTTATCTGAATATTTAATTATATATTATCATATCAGTATTATCTTAAAAATTTTATGAATACAAACATATAACTAAATAATAGTATAAAATTATTTTATATTATTAGTATATATAAATTAAATATTATAAAATATTGACCATGAAAATTAATATATTTTTATTCTATTCAATATCGGTGTTTATTTTTTAATTATTATGTGGTTAGCCTCTAGTATTTAATGCAATGTGTAAATATTTCAAGATTATATTAATATGATGATGCAATGATCGGCTTTCATTTTTTTATTCTAGTTATATATCGTTGATCATAAATAAGGCAAATTCTGCCCTACTCCTCCTAAAGTAATGTATGTCATGTACCTTATAATCATAGTCATCTATCTTTTGATCTACAGCTGATATTATTTTAGAACACCAATACACCAAAGTATTATTGAATCACTCTATATCTATCCTTGTGGCTTCTTCAAACTTAACTTTGGCCGCCCAACGCCAAACGCCTGTCGGAGCCACCGTGCGGCACCCCGGTGACACCACCATCGTTGCGGCTTTGGAACTGCCGTCGCCTCCGACAATTGCCTCACCCACCAACCCCATCTCCATTTTTACCATCCAAAACCTTCGAATCCGAAGAAACACCAAGCTTTTAGCTTCCCACTTCAAAGGGTTGCAAACAAGTTCTCATTGTTAAGCTCAACATCCAACTCCCAAGAGCGAGTCTAAACTTAAGACTATGTCATTACCGAACAACTTTCGTTAAACTTCCAAATCCTTATTTATTAAAGAAAATCTACTTTACAACATCAAACAAGTAAAGCATAAGCTGTTAGTTTCAGCCCAAGATATTTAAGCAGTGAAAGTCCTGCAAGAACAAACAAAACTTTAGCATCCTTAATTTATTATAGGAAAGCAATATGAAGCACATTAATAGAAGCAAGTGCGCTATCAGGAAAGGATAAATAGGGATGTCTAAGTTACATTCCATTCTAGGTTACGCATTTGGAACATCCAACAAAGTTGTGTGACCTGCAATATAAAGGAGGGGGGAGAGAGAGGGAGGGAGAATGCATAGCAGCAAAGAAAGAGGAAGTAAATGATGGTGATAGGTGGTTGGGGGCTGGTAATCGATGTTCTTCATGGCATTGAGGCCCTCCTGCCTGGGCTTGGAGCTCTAGCTGCTTTGCTTCTTGGTCTTCGTCTTCCACCTGGACTCTTTTGTTGGCCATGCTTTGGTGGTAAAAATGGAGATGGGGTTGGTGCGGGAAGGATTGCAACCGCGGGGTAGGGTTGGGGGAGAAGAAAGTGAGGCTGTGCTGCAGATAGAGCACCAATGGATCTTCAAGGAGAAATGTTATAGTAAATCTGGTGCATGACACACATTACTTTAGGAGGAGTAGGGCAGAATGCGCCCATAAATAATGTGTAACAACCCCTAAAAAGTAAGTGTGTAAGGCATTATCATGATGATAGTACAATGGTAGCATCTTATGCTTAGAAAATATTTTCATTTGAGTATTGTACAAAAAAAGAGAAAAAAGAAAAAAGATCATCAAATTTTGTGCTAATACTAACATACTTTTGCTGAAATGGTTCACTACTTAAATTTAACAAATTCACTTTCATTCTCATTTTCATAATGTGATGTAATAAAACATGTTAAATATTGGAGGAGATGATAATTTTGCAATTTATATTTATTATGTAGAAGCACCTCCATCTCTTAATATATATCACGTCCATTTCTCACAAATAAAATAATTTCATGCAATTGCATTAATGGTTGTTGTGTGTATATCATTATTAAAAGAAATGATTGACTCTAAGATTAAAATTGGCCGTTACCAACTCTTGTTGTGCTGTCTGGAACGTCGATGAATTACTAATATTCACAGTGAGTTTGGAATGAGTGCAAGAATTGAAGCGAAAATTTTAAAGATTAGTTTTTCATGTAATTTTATACATAGATTTAATTTATACATCTTTTTTTTCTCATTTTTACCTCCTTATTTTACTTTGATTCTTTTATATTTTTCAAATAAATGTTCGTTTTGACTCTCAAAGTTATGTGTTTTATTTTAATCCCTAAAATTAAGATATTAATAATTTAATATTTGAAATTGTAAAATAAAGTTTACATTAATCTCTAGGATAATTTAAGTTAATCATTGGGAATAAGATCCAAAAATAATTAAATTAAATTAAATAATTAATTTATTAATCTTAAGAACTGGAGTACGCATATACTTTGAAGAATTAAAATAAACAATCACTCTATATCTCTCCTATTCGCACTTTAGCTAATCTTGTCCCAGATCAGCAGTCTTCCGTATCTCGCTAGCACTATAAGGGGACATACGTTAATTTTTTGGTCGTGTTTCTTATTTTATGATAAATAATGTTATTTGAACATAAAAGTGAATAGAAGAGTAAATGCTTATTAGAAAAATATATAAAAAATATTTTATACTAATAGATAAAGATAAGATTTTTGTATTACTTTCTTTTTATAAATATCTGTTATTACGTCCTTTATATTTAAATATCGTTACTCATTTATGCTATCCATTTAGCATCCTTTCCAAAAGAAATTGATGGTAGCCACTAGTTCCATGCAAGCAAAGCATATATTGGAGAGCCATATCGAGAGAAATGCTTTAGTGGAGTATAATTCGGTACTCTACAATACTGATATTTTATTGGTTTTCTTTTTAAATTTTTTCGATTTGTAAAAGATATCAAGCGACGTCGAAATTCAGTTCGCTGCTTATACTGCCAGTCTACCGCCATTAGAATTTTAACGAACGAGGGTTTTTTTTTTTTTTTTTGTGTCCATGTTAAAGTTTATTTTGGTAGTACTCTCTAAAAAAAAGTATTCTACTTATAAAAAGTATAAGTCAATTTTTACTGTTTGATAAATCAAAAAGTTGGAGTATTTTTACTTTTAACTTTTGAGAGCCAGAGATGCTCTCAAAAACCCTCATGGGGTACTTTTTGAAGCTGATTTATGCTCTTCAAAATTTAAAAGATTAATATAACCTTACTCTATTTAATAATATTAAAAATAAAAATTATTTTTTTAGTATTTATAACTATGGTAGTTATTTTAAATATTAAGAACAATTTTATCAAATATTATTTTTGTGACTTCTGCTTATTGAGAGCAATTTTTACATTATTTTACCAAATAATACTACTATAACTTTTTAGAGGAATTTTTAGAGAGTTGAGAAAGCTCAGCAGCTTTTAAAAAGTCACAGCAATACCAAACCAAGCCTCAGAAACGAGTTCAGTAATGAACAAGTATGTGTAATATAAATAAGAATTTAATTTAAATACACTGACAGTGTAAAATAGTTTTACACTATCAACCAATAAAAATAGTGGAAAGTGCCAACTCATCAAAATAACCACCCATTATAATGAGAGACCCACCATGAATTCTCACTTTTTCCTATTTTTATTAATTGACAGTGTAAAACTATTTTACACTATCAGTACATACGAATTAAACTCTATAAATAAATATATGGTATAACATCCTCTTTTCATAAAATATATAATGTAGAGTAATTTGGTTAACCAACTTCATTGAACTATTTTAGTTGATGTATTTGATTTGATTTTATGATAATAATTAATTGATCATATAATTAAAATATAGATATTAACTTTTAGAGTAAGATTATAATTAGTAACAACTTTAAAATATATTACTCTATTTATTAAAATAAAAATAATATCAAATATTAACATTAGGATAGATAAAATAATTGAAAAAAAAAAAGCAGAAACTCACGCCAATGGCGTGAGACTTGGATGGAAGACTTTAGTTTTGGAGAAAAAACCACAAAACAATGAATGTAAGGGGAAAAAAATATACATGTAGTAAAATAATAATCACAAACGTTATTAGTGATGTTTTTTAACATTGCAACATTCGATATAAAGAGAAGATGAGGTCAAAATGAGAATAAAGAAAGAGTTGATATTCTGTTGGAAAAAAAAAAAGAGGGGGTAAAATAAGAGAGTGAGAATTAAGAGAGCAAAAGAAGAAAAATAAAGGAGAAAGAAAGAGAGCAAGACAAGGAAAAAGAAGCAAGAATAGTAAATGGGAGAAGGAAGAAGCTTAATATGCATATACCATTTTTTATTATTTACAATAATTAGAAGTAGATAATGAAATTATTTGTAAAGTAAAATTATAGCTACATTTACTCATTGCAAATGATGTTATTATTCATTATTATTTACTATCGTAGCTTATTTTATATTCCAAATTATTCTATTTAATGTCCCATATATTATTGCTTATTCATGTTTATTATTGCAATTTACCTTATATTCCAACATATTTTATTTAATATTCTTTTATATATTACTTATTATTGTTTATTCATTATCATTTATTTTATTATTCTAAGTTGTTTTATTAAAGTTGCACAGCAGTAATCTTATTGTAATTTATTTCATTTATTGTCCCAAGTTATTATATTTATTGTTCATTTATATTATTATTATTATGAAATTATTTTTATACTGATACATTATTTTGAGTTATCAATTTTTATAGTAATTTTTTTACGAGATCAATATTAATAGTAAAATATTATATCTAATCATAAGTAAAATTTATTATACATGAACTTAAGCTATTAAATTATCAATATATTTGCTAGTAATTTTATACCTTGACTTATGGATAATATGATAACTTTTGACTTATGGATGTTACTGTGACTCTTAAAAGGATAGAACTAATATGCATTAAATATGCCATGATGATAAGAACAGATTCATGGACTATGATAAAAAAAGATTCAAAGAAATTAAATAAAAATTATCTTAGATTCGATCCCCTTAGAAATTAACATTTAGATTTGGCAGCTTTATATTTTGAGAAATTTTATTGAGATATTATGTTACTTATTTTATTCAAGTTTATATTTTTTCAGTTCTTGCGCTCTTCATTTATTTTAAGTTTATAAATTAATTTCTAATTGCTACACATTATTCAGATTATTGCTTAATTTTATGTTTTATTTTTTAATTATTATGAAATAAATTTATTTATATTATTCAAGTTATTGTTTATTTTATACTATTTGAGTCTTTTATTTAAAATTATATTTATAGCTTAAGTTTATACATCTGTATATAGTGAACTTATGTATAATAGTAAGTAAGTAATTTGAAAAGAAGACATTTAAAATTTATCGCTAATAGCTAAGAAGGCAGAGAGAAAAGATGTAAGATCATTTTATGTTACCTGCCTTAATTAACATAGCGCAAAAGTCTTGCTTTGCCATCACAATATTAAAAGTAACACCAAAGAATAGGAATTTCCTAAAAGAAAGCCTTCGAATATGTGTGAAATAAGCAGACAAGGGAAAGTAGAACTTAAAAGTAAAGAAATTATAATCATATTAATACTTGGTGTATTATGTATTACATAGCATCGACCTCTTTTAGCATTTACTGCTCATAATATTATGAAGTATGATTTACTTGTAAGTAATGTGATGAGATTATGATACAGTAACTATGTGGATTTTCATGCTAAAATATGGCTGAAACTATCATAATTCAAATGTTTTATAACTAATTATTATCTACTAAGAATTTTTAATTCTCATCCTATTTTTTGTGGTTTCAGATTAATTAAGTAACACCCTAAAAAAGGATAGACTCCTCCACCTGCTAGAAATGTACCGAAGTTATACTTAAATAAATTGCAATTTCTTAATATGGCCTAAAAATATTTAGCTTATAATGAGCAGAACTTTACACTTGCCCCTCAACTCTAGGCTGTATTTATATATATTAATGTCCAAATTTGAACTTTCTATATAAAGTTGTACCATTAGCTTTACTATGGACGGGTGTTACATTTTTTGTATCAGAGCCTTGTTCTAAGTATGAATACTTGTTAAGTATGAGTTAAGTCTCTATTATATGTATGGTGGTTCCAATTTTTCTTTACACGCCTTATAATATTTTCAATACACTAATTATACAATATTGAGCATAATCAACTTAATATTGGATTGTTTATGCACTTGTAGGACTATATGACATCAAAAAGACAAGCAATTTTAGAAGCACAGAATACACTAAATGATACTTTGTCAAGGATCATGGGAGCCGTTAAAAGGTCTGGCTAAAGTTGTCATGACCCAAATAGAATCGAATAGAATAGTTTTGAAATACATGTAGGAGACTCAAGATAGGAAAAATAATCACCATGGTGAGGAAAGCAGGAACTCGGTCGAAAATGCTCTTATAGCTAATCCTTGTTATCAAGGACTCTCCGAATTTAAGAAGGTTACTCCATCTTTGTTCCATAGAGATTATAACCCAATTTTGGCTAAAAAATTGGTCATGCAAAAAATATTTACCATCATGGGATGTGCGGATTCATAGAAGGTGGTCTTTGCCATCTATATGCTAGAAGAGAAGCAAAACACTAGTGGAAAAGTGCTAAAGCCCTGTTAGAATTTAGAGGAACTGAAATCACCTGAAAAATATTTTTAACCACTTTCTTTAATAAATATTTTCCTGATAGTGTTAAAAATGAAAAAGAAGCCAAGTTCATACAACTTAAGCAGAGATGTATGACCATAGGTTAGTATGTAGCTAAATTGGAGAAACGCTCCAAATTCTCCTCGTACTTGAAAAATAATCTGATGGTAGTTAAAAGACTACAAAATTTAAGTGGGGGTTAAGGCTTGAAGTAAGAGAGAAGGTATCTACTCTAGCGATCAAGGACTTTGCCACTCTAGTGAATAAGTGTAAGATAGCAGAAAAAAGTTTCTTGGAAATAGAGTTTGAGAGGAAAAGGTAGGATTTTCTCAAAAGAAAGAAGGTGGTAAAAATACAAAAGAAAAATCATTTTAAAAGTAGAGTGAACTCAGGAAAGGATAGGAAAATGCCAATTAAGGTATCTCTGTGCACTAAGTGTGGAAAATCTCATGGCTTCAAGCCCTATCTTTTTGGTCAAAATGTTTACTATCGGTGCTGGAAGCTAGAGCACTATGCCAAAGATTGCAATACTAGAAAGCCACCAAACAATCTTGTACTTGGACCACAAATTAAAAGAAGAGTATTTATTCTAAGTGGAGAAGAGGCAAAATAGCTTCCTGACATGATCAAAGGTACATATTTTATCAAAAATATTTTCTTAATTGCATTGTTTGACTCAGGAGCTATGTATTTCTTTATATCTATTGATTGTGTGAAGAAGTTAAATTTATCTTTATCTTTTTTGCCTTTTGATTTGTTAGTTTCTACTCCCATAGAGGAAAAAGTTTCTACTCCTCAAGCCTGTTTGAACTGTCTTATTTTAGTTGAAGGAAAACCTTTTGTTATTAACCTTGTTTATTTGCATTTGATTAGTATTGATATCATAATTAGAATGGACGGATTATCTAGTAATAGCATCATTTTATATTATTTCAAAAAACTTACTTATTTCCCTAATGATCCACCCAAGGAGTAAAAATCTTCCGATCCCCTACTCTTCAATGCCACCCAAGTAGAGAAGTGTCTCTCAAAAGGAGCTCAAGATTTTCTGCTTTATTCTTTAACTTCAAAGGTTGAACAAGAAATAGACGACATACCTACAATAAGAAAATTCCCAGCGGTGTTTCCCAAGGACATTGTGAACCTACCACCTGAAAGAGAAGTTGAACTTTTCATCGATCTCATACGAGGATTAGAACCTCTATCCTTTGTACCTTATAGGATGTCTCCTTTAGAGTCGAATGATCTTAAAAAAAAATTAAGGAATTGCTAGCTTAAAAGTTCATTAGGCCAAGTGTGTCTTCCTAGGGTGCAACTATTCTTTTGGTTAAGAAGAAAGATGGAAGCATGAGATTATATATAAATTATAGGCAGTTGAATAAAGTCATAGTCAAAAATAAGTATCCACTTCTAAGGATAGATCACCTGTTGGATCATTTGCTAGGAGCCTCAGTTTTCTCCAAAATAGATTTGAGGTCAAGATACCATCAAATAACACTAAAATAGGAACATATACCTAAGACAGCCTTCAAGACCAAGTATGGGCATTATGAATATCTTGTGATGCCTTTTGAAAAATTTGACGTGACTGTCGAACTCACTCAAATTAATCAGGCTATAAAGAAAAACTTGTAATATAGAGCAACCTGAATCATTTCCCAAGGAATTCGCAATGAACCAATTTGCTCAATTGGAAACAGCACAATACAGAATTAGCAACAGAAACAAAAAAGGGGGGGTTGTTCAATTTCAATATAGATAACAGATAATAGATAAAAAAAATGAAATTAACAATTTTAAAGCAACCAACCCAGACTTGAGTTCCTAAAAATCTGTCATTGGACAATGAATCACTGAATTCGTGGTTGATC
Organism: Pterocarpus santalinus; assembly: GCA_031439595.1. Taxonomy (NCBI): domain Eukaryota; kingdom Viridiplantae; phylum Streptophyta; class Magnoliopsida; order Fabales; family Fabaceae; genus Pterocarpus; species Pterocarpus santalinus. The sequence continues at coordinate 72,475,558 of CM062532.1, forward strand.
CTAAACAAATCGGAATCCCCGCATTTATTTAGAAAAACAAATCTACTAGGCGATCACCTAGCATTTTATCAGAAACTCGGCATGTTCACTCATTCAACATCCAGTGCCCACTTAAACCCGTTTTGATTTTAAGCCTTTTCGATTAATCAACCTAAATGTTAAATCTAATATTCAACACCTCTTCCCGTAAGTTATCCAGAATCGAAATACAGATGGGAAAGGAAAAGAACGAATTCAGTATGAGGCAAAAACGTCCTCTGGATTGAAGGCGAAAACTCAATTCGTGGGTTGGTCGATTAGTGCCTTAGCCAACCATGGAAGAACAAAATCCGAAAATAAAGAAGAAAAGGTTGAATGGAATGAACATCCAAAAAAAATTGGAATCTGCTCAAAATGAAAAGTTCCTGGAAAAAATAACAGCCACCAGTCCCTTCGTTTTCCAGCTCTTAAAAACTAAAATAAACCGGTTCAAAGGACAAGAACCAAACCAAACAAAAAACCGAAAACTAATGGCTTTGGTCCCTTGCAATTTGGACACTTAATTAACTAAACTTTGCTCCAGCATTTCATAACTGCCTTGTTGTCCGAATTTGGCCTTTAATTGGGAACCTGAAACAAAAGTTATAATTAATTCCACTTAAAAGCCCAAAATCCAATTTAGACCAAAAACCAATATTTACACACTTAATTGCCCCAAGATCATTATTCAATTGCAAAAATAAAGTGTGATAAAAAATCAATTATCAGACTTGCCAATGCTTTTGCAATATTTATGAATTACACGAACAGAATCTTCAGGCTTTACTTTGACCAATTTGTGGTAATCTTCATAGATGATATTCTCATATATTCTAAGATTAGAGAAGAACATGAATACCTTAGAATAGTGCTGCAAATTTTGAAGAAAAGCAATTATAGGCCAAATTGGCAAAATATGAGTTCTGGCTGAATGAAGTAAAATTCTTAGATCATATAATTACACAAGAAGGGGTTGCAAATGATCAAAATAAAGTTGAAATTATAGTTCACTGGGAGATACCAAAGATAGTCACTGAGGTTAACAGTTTTCTGGGGTTAGCAAAATATTATAGTAGGTTCATCAACGAATCTTTCCCACTAGTTTTTTCTTTGACAAGGTTAACTAGAAAAAAATTACTTTTTGAGTGGAACTCAACTTGTGAATTTAGTTTCCAAGAGTTAAAGAATAAGCTTACCTCTACCTCAATCTTAATAATTTCTTATCCTAAGAAAAATTTTGCGATTTACTGTGATGTATTCAAGAGAGGACTAGGTTGTATTGTGATACAAGAAGGAAGAGTTGTGACTTATGCCTCTAGATAACTCAAGTCTTATAAAAAGAATTACCAAACCTATGATCTAGAGTTAGCTCCATAGTGTTTGCATTAAAAATTTAAAGACATTATTTGTATAGATGGAATTTTGAGGTTTATAGTGACCAAAAGAGTTTAAAATATCTTTTTTATCAAAAGGAATTAAACATGAAACAAAGAAGATGGATAGAGTTTTTGAAGGATTATGATTTTGAACTGAAGTATCATGCTAGCAAGGCTAATGTGGTCACCGACACACTAAGTAGAAAATCACTATACATGTCTCTAATGATGATAGAAGATTATAAGTTCTTGGAAAAATTTGAAAATTTGAATATTGTGGTGTCCTTAAAACCCTATTATCTGTATGCTAGTGAACTTAGGATAGAGTGTGACTTGATGGACTAGATAATACAAGCCCAAAAAAGTGATGAATTTCGAAATTAAAGTCTCTAAAAAGTAGGCTTCAAATTGAACAAATTGAACATTTTCACATTGATGAGAAAGGAGCCATAACCTATGAGAGAAGACTATATGTGCCCGATAATAAAGAACAGAGAAATGAGGTTTTATCTATGTCACATTACAGTAAGTTCACTATACATCTTAGTACAACCAAGATGTTTCAAGATCTTAGGAAATAATTTTGGTCGAATGGAATAAAACAAGATATGGCTAGTTTTATAGCTATATGTCTTATTTGTTAGAAGGTTAAGATAGAGTACCAAAATCCTACAGGACTCTTACAACCTTTGTATATTCTTGAATAGAAATGGGATATTATATCAATAGATTTTGTGATAGGTTACTTAGGACTCCCTTAAGTTATCATACAGCATGGATAATAGTTGATAGATTGACCAAGTCAATCGATATCTTATCAATAAGGATTAGTTGCCCATTGTACAAGCAGGCTCAGGTATACATTCAAAAAATTGTGAGATTGTATGAGATACTAATAAGTATAGTTTCAAACAGGGATCTTAGATTTACCTCTAAATTTTCGATAGTCCTACAAGAAGCCTTAGGTACTAAACTTTATTTTAGTATGACTTACCACTTTCAGACAGATAGTCAAATAGAAAGGACTATTCAGACGATGAAGGACATGCTTAAGGTTTGTGTGTTAGAACTTCAGAGAAATTGGGATACTCATCTACCATTGATAGAGTTTGTCTATAATAATAGTTACCATTCTAATATAAGTATGGCACCATTTGAAGTTTTGTATCCCTTATGTTGGTTTGAAGTGGAAGAGAAAGGTTTGCTAAGACCTAATATAGTACAACAGACTATAGAGAAGATCAAGTTCATCAGAGAAAGATTACTCACTGCTCAAAGTAGACAAAAAAACTATGCTGATCGAGAAGGAGACCTCTAGAATTTAAAAAGGGGACCATATTTTTCTCAAAGTCACTTCTACTACTAGAATTGCCAAAGCCATCAAATCCAAAAGTTATATTCAAAATTTATTAGTCCTCCATGTCTCTCAGTTCCTAAAACATTGTTTTGACTTTTCACACATCATAAAATATGAAATAATGCAAGTAAAAGATTATTTAACTTACGAAACCAAGTTGATACAAAATCATAGATAGATCTGTTAAAAACTTAAGAGAAAAAGAAATTCCTTTATTTAAAGTGGTTTGGAAAAGATTGTCACACACAGAAGCAACATGGGAATTGGAAAATAAAATAAAGAAATCCTATCCAGAGTTATACCAAATATGTTAGCAAATTTGGGGAAAAAATTCTTAAAAAGAGGGGAGAATTGTAACATCCCTTTTTTTATAAAATATTTAATACAGAGTAATCTGATTAACCTACTTGATTGAAATATTTTAATTGATGTGTTTGAGTTGATTTTGTGACAACAATTGATTGATTAAATAATTAAAATATAGACATTAATTTTTAGAACAAGGCTATAATTAGTAACAATAACTTCAAAATATATTACTCTATTCATTAAGATAAGAAATAATATCAAATATTGACATTAGGATAGATAAAATAATAGCAACAGTAATAATAATAATTACAAATAATAATATAGTTATAATTATAAAATTATTGGAAAAAAAAAAGCAGAAACTCATGTCCATAGCGTAAGGTTAGATTCTTTAGCTTTGGAGAAAAAGACCACAAAGCAATAAATGTAAGGGAAGAAAAAAAATATACATATAGTAAAATAATAATCACAAACGTCATTAGTGACATTTTTCAAAGTTACAATACTCTATATAAAGAGAAGAGGGGGTCACAATGAGAATCACGAAAGAGTTGGCATTCTGTTAGAAGAAGAAGAGAGAGTAAAACAAGTGAGTGAGAACCAAGAAAGCAGAAGGAAGAAAAATAAAAGAGAAAGAAAGCAAGGGAGATCAGGAAAAAGAAGCGAGGATAGTAAATAGGAGAGGGAAGAAACTTGGTGTACACACACCACTTTTGGTTATCTACAATTATTAGAGGTAAATAATGAAATTATTTGTGAAATAAAACTATAGTTACATTTATTTATTGCAAGTGATGTTATTACTTATTGTTATTTACTATCGCAATTTATTTTATATTCTAAGTTATTTTATTTAATGTCCCTTATATTATTTCTTGTTCTTATTTATTATTGCAATTTATGTTATATTTCAAGCTATTTCATTTAATATTCTTTTATATATTGCTTGTTATTATTTATTCATTGCCATCTATTTTTATTGTTCTAAGTTATTTTAATAGTACTCTTATTGTAATTTATTTTATATATTGCCCCAACTTTTTATATTTATTGTTTCTTTATATTATTATTTTTTTTTATATTGATACATTATTTTAAGTTGTCAATTTTTATAATAATTTCTGCATGATATCAATATTAACAGTAAAATATTATATTTAACCATAAGTAAAATTTATTATATAAGAACTTGAGCTATTAAATTATCAATACCTTTACTAGGAGTTTTATACTTTGATTTTATATCTTGACTTATTGACATTATTGTGACCCTTGAAATGACAGAACCAATATTTGCTAAATGTGGCATGATGATAAGGACAGATTCATAGACTATGATAAGAAAGATTCAAAGAAATTAAATAAAAATAATCTTAGATTAGGTCTTTTTAAAAATTAACATTTAGATTTGATAACTATGTTTTGAGAAATTTTACTACGATATTATGTTATTTATTTTACACAAGTTTATATTATTTCAATGCTTGCGCTTTTCGTTTATTTTAACTTTATGAATTAATTTATAACTACTACACTTTATTCCGATTATTTCTTAATCTTATATTTTATTATGACATAAATTTATTTATATTATTCAAATTATTATTTATTTTATACTACTTGAGTCTTTTATTTAAAGTGTTATTTAAGTTTATGCATTTGTATATTTATTATGAATTTATGCATAATGACAAGTAAGTAATATAAAAAGAAGATATTTAAGATTTACTGCTAACCACTACGAAGGTAAAGGGAAAAGATGTAAGATTACTTTATGTTATCTGCCTTGGTTAGTATAGCGTAAAAGTTTTGCTTTGTCATCACTTTATTAAAAGTAATACCAGAGAATAAGAAATCCCTAAGAAAAGGCTTTTGAATATGTGTGAGACATGTAGACAATGGAAAGCGAAAGTTAAAAGTAAAGAGATTATAATTATATTAATATTTGCCGCATTATGTATTGCATAGCATCTACCTCTTTTAGCATTTACTACTTATAATGTTATAAAGCATGATTTGCTTATAAGTAATGTGATGAGATTATAATATAGTATCTGTGTGGATTTTCGTGCTAAAATAGGCTGGAACCACCATAGTTTAAATGTTTTATAATTAATCATTATTTATTGAGAATTTTCAATTTTTATTCTATTTTTAGTGATTTTAGATTAGTCAAGTAACACTCTAAAGAAAGGCAAGCTCCTCTAGCTACTAGAATTGTATCGAAGTTGTACTTAAATAACTTGTAATTCTTAATCTGGCCTAAAAATGTTTAGCTTATAGGGAGCAGAACTTTATCCCTACTCCTAAACTCTGAGTTTTATCCATAGATATTAATGTCCAAATTTAAACTTTCTATATAAAGTTGGGTCATTAGTTTTACTATGGACAAGTGTTAGATATGTTCATATATATTTAAATTTAAGTTACGTTAATTACATAGAGTTATATTATAAGAAATATTTTTTCTAATTCTTAAGTTCTAACATGGATGTTATGTCTTTAGTTAGAACAACTTAGTTAAAATATACACAAATTAATTAAAATATTATCTGGTAACAACCTTGAAACGTTGAATACTCTCATATATATAGTAAATTGCCGTATCCCTTCATGTGATGTACAGGAAGTGGGAAAAACTATAAATCATATAATTACTAAAATCACATCAACAATAAGTGAAATTCTTTAGAATGTCTTTTCCATTTTTGGTAATTGATATGTATGATAATTTATCAAAATACTAAAATAAAATACCTAAAAGTGATTGCTTGCAATAGAAGTAAATTGTGATCTTATGTGAACTTTATTTACAATGCCAGAGATTAGGAGTATATAAAAGATGGGTTAAGTGGGATTAAACCATATTTGAATCCGACCCCTATTTTCATCGGGTCATTTCTTTGATTCTAAACTTGACCCGATAATAAAACCCCACTAGTATAGTCAGATCATGTCAACCCGACCCTTTAACAATATATAAAGATTTAGATATTACGCATAGAAATAAAAAATAAAATTCAAGAGATATTTAACAATACATATTTAAAAACAAATCATATTAATGCAAAATATGTAAAATATGTCAATTAAAGTATAAAAATCTTATATTTTGTCACTATTTTTTTTTAAAGTAACATTCAGGAATTATTTTGACTTTTGACCAGATTGGCCTAACCCAAAATATGAATCGAACTTGGCCCAAAAATAGTTCTAGGTCAAATTTCACAACCCTAATCCAACCTAATAAGCTTTGGGCTAGGTCAGGTTATTGAGTCGGGCTAGATTATGAACACCCTATTAGTGTTTTGAATCTTAAAATCATTTTAGGAAAAACTTTACGTAATTATCGTCTCAACCTAAAATTGCAAGAGCAACTCTTAATACTAGGAAATAAAATGAGAGAAAAAAGAAAATCACTACTAATTACCAAGTCTCATGCTTAGGGTATTTTAACTTTATTAAAAGGGTAAAGCCTCATTTATGTCATTCACATTTTACAGTAATTTTAACTTAGCTCTAAAAGTTTTCTTTGATCTATTTGCATATTTAACATTTTCAAAATATCTTAATCTTACCATTTTAATATTTAAATTATAAATAGAAAAAATGGATATGAAAATCAAGTTATAATATTAGTAATGATGTATTCACTACTTATCTAAATAGAATAATATTGTTTATTATCATTTTTCGCTATATTTTTGTAGGATATGAAAGTTTTTCTTTTTAATTTAAACTCTCTTAATGATCAATTAATCTTTCTTTTACTAACTCTCATACCCGAAGTCTTTTCTTGGAGAATTGAAGGTAAAGAAATTTCTATTAGTGGTATCTAGAGATCATTGACATTGAAATTTGACTTTAATATCTTTTTTTTATATAATTTGGATATTATCTATCGAAAATATAGGATTGAAATGTTTTAAAAATGTTAACGATGTAAATAGAAAAAAAAAAATTGGACTAAGTTGAAATGGTTCGTAAAACATGGGGATATAAATGAGATTTTTTCCTTATTAAAATGCAAACATTTCTTTCTCCAAAGATTTCAAGGAATATCAAAAGTTTAGAGTAAGAGATTATGCAAATTATGCATATTGAATAGAAAAATACCAAATGGTATGACAAATTCTTGCACCAATTATTGTATAAAGCATCTAGATAGGTAATTAGGAACTTGCCCCTACTTCATGGATAAAAATTCACCCTCATCCTTGTCCAATATTCACATGCGTACCCATCTTTAATTTTTCTGTGAGTAAATATCCATCTATGAATATTCATGAGTATTCAATAAATTATTAAAAATTTTAAAAATTCTGAAAAAAAAAATAGAGCAAACTCTAATGCCGTAATTTTTGGTCATTTGTCCAATACATTTGAAATAACTATGCAAACACAATCCAATCGAAATAGGTCCAACAGGTTAGTGAATAGTTTGTATCTTTCAGAATATTATATTTTCACGAGAAAACTTCCTGGATTTTGCTGATGTGATCGTACATTATTCTTGGAGAGTGCTGAGAACTTGAAATGGCCTTCTTTTTTTATTTTATGGGATGAATAGTTTATACCCTTTTTTTTTAAAAAAAATGAAAAAGCAATCCATTTTTTTGTCATGAATTATCTTTTGACTGGTATTATATGTGGAAGAGGCCCTTACTGTCGGAAACCGGGCCTAACTGGCCCATTGATGTATGGGCTTCTACAAAAGGCTATAATGTTGTTGCCCAGCGTAAAATGGGTTTACCTATCGGTCAAAATGTCGTTGGGCTAAATCGAAGCTGAGGTCCAGTTGAATGAAAACTTAAATTAGGATGGAATGGGAGTCGATTTTTTAAAATTCTCCTTTTTTGTGTTAGTTCTTCTCGTTTTAAATTTTTGCCCTTATAAATATTTTAAAATATAATTTTAGGCTTACAAATATTGAAAGTTTTGTTTTTATCATTATAAATATTTTCTAAATCTTCTTTTATTCTTTATAAATATCACCACTTAATACTAGATTTAAAACATAAGCACAAGAAACCTAATAATAGAAAAAAGAAGAATTAAAACTGAAATAAAAATTTTAGAATAACCAAAACCAAAATGGTGTATATACAAACTCTTGTCAGACTAGGGAAGGCAAAAACACTTGTTTAGACAAGTTTCCGTGGTGATTATTTGCAATGGGGGCAAATATGAAGACGGTTTTAATTTCCACGAGGAGAGGGACAAGGTCCCTATTTACTAAATGGAGCAGAGAGTAGGGGAGGGGATAAGGTCCCCGCCCCATGAAAATCCACCAAGTCTCCATTTACATATAATATTACCTACATAATCTTATATTTATACACACACTAATATACATATACAAACATCAGTGGAAATATTTATATTTGAATTTTGTAATTGTCTTTTGAGTATAATTATTAAAAACTATTGAATTTTCATTATATATTTTTATTGTTAAATTGGATTGTGATGTGCTAATAGTGTTTTATAAGTATTATTTATGAGTTTTTCTTTTTTTAAATATATTTAAAAATTTTTTTTGCATAAACCCACAAATATCTGTGAAAATTCAAATCCCTATGAAGAAGGAGGAATAAAAACCCGTGATAGAGATGAGGGCAGAGACAAAAGACAAATTTCTAAACAGGGGCAACGAACAAGGGGTATGTCCCTGCTTCATGAGTATATATTGTTATCTCTATATTAGACTTACAAACTCTCTCTCTCTCTCTCTCTCTCTCTCTCTCAATCTTTTTCTATTTTTCCGAAAGAAAAATTAGTACAGATAACAGGGATTGCATGTCTCTTTCAGCAACCAGAACCATGCTTTGTGAATAAAGAAAAGGTTGATGACCGAAAGAGCCAAAAAGGTTAAAACATGGGATGGGGTTTGTGTGACGTTGGTCTATCTAACAAAGGTCAGCACATGAGTGGAGAGAGTAAAAGATGCCCAATCTTGGCAGATTTGTAAAGTGAATAAATATATGTTACATGAAAATGGACCATAAGTTCCATAACCGACCACAACACTGAGAAAAAGCTATAACAGAAAATGGGATCTTAGTGCAAAGGATAAAAGCCTTTGGCATGTGATATTTTATTACGATGCCTTAATTTCTCAACTCAATTCAAGGAAATCAACTATAGAATTTGATTGCTAACGGCACCCTTTTCCATTGTTTGCCTTTTGAATTGTTTCTTGTCTTTCAACTCTCAGGGCTATCAACTGGGTCAATGGTTTTGTAGGTTTTAAATCATCATTATTACTAGGATTAGCACGATACACACATCTGTTGCTTGAAATCAAATAATAGATAAGCAAGAATATATTGTCAAATGAAGCTTGGAATATTCTCGTTTATGGAAGACATTTTCTTCCGTAACAAATAAATAGAATATATGTGAGAAATAGACAACTTTCAGAATACTTGACGAAGTCTAAGGAATATTGAAAACCTTATTACTGTGAGCTCTTGAGGCCCGCATATATGAGCATATTTCTTTATGTATAGAATAATTTTCTCGCATTCAAATTTAGTAGAGATATTTTATTTAATGCACACTCTAATGAAACATCTATTGATGACCTTTGTGCCAAATCATATCATCTAGTCATACTTATATATTATTTTCTAAGAAATTATTTGAAACTATTGATGTGATTGTATGAGTTTGATAAGAAGAAGAAATATATATAAAAACATGGATGACAATTACATCAAATACAATTACATCAGTAGTTTTATGTTATATTACTTCCTTGTATTTATATTGATTGACAATATAAAGTTATTTTACACTATGATTGTATATAAATTAAACTCATATAATATATAAAAACATGGGTGACAATAAATTGTGAATTATTTAAATACTATTATAGTTTAATTTAAATACTAAAAACATTGCCATAATAACGTTTTAATTAACTCTCAACTAAATTGTCTCCTTTAAATTACAATTTTTACATATTTTACTGTAGATTTCTTTATTGTCAACTTTATTTTTAATTGGTTTTTCAACTAAATTATTGTTTTTAAATTATTGGAGTGAAAGCTCTATCTTACTATTTTTAAATTAAATTTCTAGCTTTCGCAGTGGGAAGAAATGTTGAATTTCCATTTTGCATATTATATATATCTTCACACGAATCTCACTCCCTCTATACGTTCTGTATGGTTAGTTTTGTAATAGAGTTACATATTACTATAGATGAGTTATTACTATATACGAGTAATTTTGAAGCAATTAGTGTATATACAATTATTGTTTTAATAGTAGTTATTATTATGTACGAGTTATTATTAATTATTATATTTTAAAATACAAGAAAAAGTTGGTTTTCCTATAATCTTTTATTTTCGTTAGGTAATATTCTTAAGTTGAAAGTGTTCTTATGAAAAGCATTATTGCTGTAAATTTGTTGCGAAGGAACTCTGAGATTGTAACAGAAAAAGTTAAAAAATCCGTTCCATCGCTACTTGGCAAAGAAACACCAAGTGCCGCAGACAAATACCTTCTATTTTAAGTACTTAAGAAATAAAAGAAGGGGGCATTCCGAGAATTGAACTCGGGACCTCTCGCACCCTAAGCGAGAATCATACCACTAGACCAAATGCCCATCGCTGTGCCCTATGTTCCTTTCTATAAATCGTGTGTTTTATAACCTTAATAAAACACTAGCTACAATTAATTCACATCGATAGTTTTGGCCCTTTAGGCACGTTGTGGACCACTGTACTTTGTATCTCGCTACATTATGAAGTTGGACCCGTATAATATCAAGCGCTTCGATTACAACTGTCACTGCCTCCACTAGGGTCTGCAAACTAGTACACCTACTTTATTCTTTGAATTATTACTCTTACCCCAGGCCGTTTGCCCTTAAATGTACACGTCAAGTTTACATGATTTGGGATAGAATTAATTTTATTATAATTAATTTTAAAGTAATGTAATTTATATTTAATAATTTAATTTAAAAGATAATTTTGATAAAAATTAAAATATAAAAATATAAAAATAATGATTTTTTATTTTTATTTAAAATTGATTTTAAATCCAAAATTAATTTTAAAAATAGATAAAACTTAAAATCAAATAAAAAAATAGATAAAATCAATTATATGCCCTCACAATTGATTTTGAGCGTCTCAAAAGTTTTTTGAAATACACTACTAATCTGTCAGAATAATTTGGGTAATTGGGAGGAGAAGTATAAGGGGTACCAAATTGCGAAAGAAAGAATACTTAGAATGGTACAAGGGCAACACGGCATGGTATCCATGTCGCGAGACAAGGCTAGACTCTAGAGGTCCCATGTCACGGGGGGACAAATGCTATAACGTGGACGTTTTGCACGCCCTGGCCACCCCAATTGGTGGTGGTTAAGGTCTGAAGCACCTGGACCCTCTACTAACCAAAAGGGGTAGCTTGGATTGGACAGTGACCCATTACCACCATGCAATGTCCCACTTCGACCACACACATTTAACATCCAAATGACAAATATGTGGAAACCAAATTTTAAGAAAGGCCACTGTTTGAAAATGAAGGTAGGATGCTCGTGACCTCTCCAAAAATTGGTGTCCCTTAGCAAAGGCAGAGACAGGTTGTTCACAAGTTAGAATATCTATTTCAATATCTTTCTCTGTATCTTGTGGACTTACATGCATGCGAATCTTAAACGTATGTAAAAGGTATAGGTCCAGGTGTCTGTAAAGAAAACCACAAGGCCCATGACACCAAAAATCATTTATTCTTACGGAAATAATGAAAATTAATCAAAATTGGCATCCTAGGTCTGGAGCTAAAGAGTTCATAAGTTAGAGTTTTTAAGCAGTAAAACTGCATCTTCTCTTCAAAAGGAAAGCATGGCAGAAATCAATTGCATTCTCCAAAAGTTCCCAAATGAAATTCTATCTGTTTACACACCAGCAGAAATTCTTACATGCAATCCAGCATTAGTCAAAGGGTAATGACACTATAATTTTGATTTCACCATAAATTTTATGTAAAATCTCAGTTATTTAAAATATAATTTATAATTATAATATATAAATATTATAAAAATTATGAGTTGATATATTGCGGGATTCATCATAAACTATTAAACTCAAGCATGCACTATCATTTTTCTTAGTCAAATCGCAAGCTTAACTATTAGCAGTACTTTTTCAGTTTTCACACAAAGAAAAACCCTTGCACACAATTTCACACAACCTGAACCCTGACGTATGCAACAAAGTTCCTTCACATTAGTAGCAGTAAACACAATGGGAACACGCAGTAATTAAGAAACATTAAAAAGTTGATAGGAAATGGCACTGTCTCTTGGTTTTAACACACTTCTCAATACCAACATCAAAAGGCCAAATCCATGATCAACTTCAAGGACAACCCAATACCCCGCAAAGGAATAAAAAAATCAACATAAAAAAAAAAAAAAGCGCCGCGTTTTCCCCATAGAAACAACAATGCATTCAAAACCCTTGCACCGTGATTCTTCAAACAAACACGTCTCAAGCAACAAACGGGAGTTGAGTACCGGGAACAACAACATCGTTAGAGGGTTCTCTGCGAGAAGAGCTCCTCCAGAACCCGGTGCCATAGAACCTATCCCACATCTCTTTCTCAAGAGCAAGAGCATCCGTATCAGGCTGCACAGCACAGGAATGTAACTGTTTGATATCAGAGTCGTCGTTGGCGCACATGGGGTGCACGATTCTGAGGCCGTTGACGTCGCAGCAGCCGCAGGAGCAGTGGTGGCGGCGCTTCGATGTCGGAAGTGGAAGCATCCCTTCCTTGATCATCTTCCGGCGGCGCCACCGCCGCAGCATGCGGCGGCACAGCCCGAACGGGACCTTGTACAAGGTTAGTAAGAGGATGTTGAATACGAGGCCGCAGGGGCAGCAGCAGCACACCGCCACGCACTCCGCCGTGGTGCCGCCAATAACCTCCCCCACCACGGCCCCCTTCGACGACACGCTCTGCTGCAGCAGCAGCGGCTGCCGCCGGTTCGTCGACGCCGCCGGCCGGAGCACGATCTTGCTATGCGACATAATTGTTGTTGTTCTTAGGTTTTCGTGGGGTGTGATTGATCGATGATATGGTGGGGAAAGATTGAAACTTTGTTAACAAATGGATAGTTTCTGATGTGGGTTTTCGGTGGCGAGGGCTATCGTCTCTGTTTTTGGGACTTTTGAAATGGATTGACGTGTAAAAAAATGATGATCCTCTTGATTTTGTGAAATCTTGGGAAACAGAGAGAACCCTTGCAAATGGAGAATTTTTTTCTTGAATTTTTTTTGGTGGGTGTGGATCCTCAATTCGAGAAGAAAAGAGGGAGAGAGTCAAAGCCGAGAGAAAGACCCACACCCAGTTTCATATCACAGGGTAGCGATGTTTTCTGCCATAGCAGAAACCCCCGTAGAGGAGGGTGAGAAAGGAAGAAGGACTCAGAAGAAGGGAAAGAAAAAGAGAAGAACGGAATTTGGAAATGGAGAGGGTGGTGTGTTGTGGGTTGTGGAGACTCGAAGGAAAATATAGCAGAGGGAAAGAACAAAGAAGATGGCGAGTGTTGCGGTGGTGGGAACCAATTTTAGGATAAAAGAAGAATTTGAATTTGAATGGGGTGGGTTTGGGTGGCACTGTGGTGTGTGCGTGCTGGATTGTTAGCTAGCTCAACGTTGGTGTTGGTATTGGCGCTGTCCTACGAATTTGGGGGAAACAGCCTCGGCTTGAAGGTGTAAATGAGAACGAGAATGAGGGGCTTGTGTCGTGTGATGTTGAAAAACGAAAATTGTGGTGAGACTTATCTTCTTGTTGGGTTGGTGATATGTGGAATTTGGGTCAGCAATTTCAATATGGCAGGGCATTACTCTCAGTCTCAGGTGTGTGTGACGTAAATAGCCTATGGCCTGCTCATTTATTTAGAATTAAGGAAACGTTTCGAGACAAAATGGAAATAATTTCGTGAGAGCAATTCAAAGGAAGAAGAAGATACATGATTGGATTATAAGGGTAATCCCATAAGATAACGGCATTTTTTCTTTTCCACGTCTTCCTTGCATCCGGCTCGGGCCCGGAACTACTAACAGATTATTATTAATCAAATTATAATTTGTTTTGAGATTATGTTGACAAACGAAAGATCGTATCATTCCATCAACCTGATCGTTTGACTTACCGTAAAACAAACATACTGTATTAATTTGTTTGCATTTCAACTTTTTTCTAACAGTTAGATAACGGGATCGGTTTTGGTCATTTTATTGATTTTCAAAAACTGAAAAACTTCTTAAAATCCATCCTTTTATATATATATATATATATATATATATATATATATATAAAACCTTTTTTTTAAGTGATATATAAAATTTTACTACTTTACTTTAAATTAAATCAATTTGAAATTTTATAGCATTTTTTTAATCTAAATCATTAAGGGAAACAAGTGAGCTGAATCACTTCTAACTAGTTTGAGGTGAGTTAATCCACTACAACAATAAAACTCTCCACATTAAAAAATAAATAAAATGAAGAGAAACAAGTGACAAATACATAAACTGATCAAGTGCTAGTATGTTACTATTTTTATATCAGTATCACCATGTCTCCTTCTTTTTCAAAAATACTTTTTTCTTTAAAACTATTACTCCATAAGGCAATCTTTATGGTTCATTTAAAATGTTAAAAAATTGGTTTAGAATTGCAATAAGAGTTATGTTATTTTTATTAATATCACCTTAGCATTTTAATTATATCTTTAACTCATTTTAGTTTTTGGATCTTATATTTGTCTTTTTAAACATGAACTTCATCTATAATGAAGTATAAAAATATAAAATATCTCCCTCATATAAAAAAATATAAAATATCTGACAAGTGCAAATGATAAATAATTAAAAAAGGCTTAAATATAGGCTAAAGTTTAGAATATGCATTTATTTTTATAAATATTAAAAATTTTGTTTTTAATCATTATATAAATATTTTTTTGAATTTTCTTTTAATTCTCATAAATATCACCATTTAATATTAGATTTAATGGACAAGAAGCAAAAAACTAAAATGAAAAAAAGAGGAACGAAAACTAACATAGAAATTTTAGAAAGATTAAAATCAAAATAACCCATATTTATGTGATTAAAAATAAAGTTTAATTGATATGTACTGACAGTGTAAAATAGTTTTATATTGTCAACCAATAGAAATAAAGGAAAGTAAGAAATTATGGTGAGTCATTCATTATAATAAGTGATTATTTGTATAAGTTGGCACTTTCTACTATTTCTATTTACTGACAGTATAAAATTATTTTATACTATTAATATATTTAAATTAAATTTTTGAAAATATATTTAAACTTTAAAAAATAAATTCTTAACTTTAAAAATATAATAATTTCATTGAAGATATATATATATATATATATATATATATATATATATATATATGCACAGAGAAAACATGAAACATTATTAAAGAGTATAATATAAAACTTAATTGGAATATTTTTTTTTATGTCTGTGCAAGCTACGAGCAACACACTGCTCACATAGTTTTGTGTACTCTCTTTTAAAGACGGTAAATTCGATATGTTCTTATTTTTTATTGAATGATTATATCCTCTTTTATAACACCATTTTTTTCTCTTCAACAGTCCTTGATCTTTTTATGCATTTTTATCTTGTTAGTTTCTTTATTAATCTTATTCATATTTACTTTTTAAAAAATATAAATCGTATCAATAATAGGTTTATAAAACAAATGAAATATGATGATAAATAAAAATTATTTAATAAAAATATTTGTACGTAAAAAATATTAACAATATATGAAAATATATAATATAGAATGTATTTATTTAGGATTATTTTGACAAAAAATTATTTTTTTATCAAAAAAATTAATTTTTGAATATTTGAATAATTTTTTAAAATAATTAAATTCTAAAAAAGATTTTTTTAATTTTTTTATAAAAATTAAAAAATAACTTATTAAAAAATTAATTTTTTATTTTTATACTTATCTATAAAATTTAAATATTAAAATTATTTTTTTAAAAATTGAAACAAACGCGCACGTGACGTCAGTATTCTTTTTTCAATGGGCGGCCGCTATTGGCATAAGGGTCCAAATGTTTATCGACAAATGTATAGTTTTTGCTCAAGGATACATTGTCCGATGGTGGCATTGCAATCGCAAGATTTTTTTTTTTTCGATCAAAGGGACCGAACAGAATATTCTAAAACGAAGCCCCCTCAAGGTCTTATCAAATCTGAGTCGCCATTGAACTCTGGAAAAAAATAATGAATCCGAGAGAGGTTTTTCCTTTTTTTTTTTTTTTGGGATAAACGAGAGAGAGGTTAATAATGAAGATATAGTTTGCAAACTGCTACTTATATAGGATTCAACATTTCATCTTAACGGCACTGTTAGCATACCCCAAAATCCTTCTCCCCAGATCAACATATCCCATAATACTTCTGTCACCTATTGATTGAAGAATGTGGGGTTCAAGAGTATACGAAGATACGGGATTTGAGCATTTCAATTTTAATAGATCAAGCTAATCAAAATAACTAGGCAACAATCGTCAACAAAAAAAAAAAAAAAACTAGGCAACAACAGTGCACAATCACATTTCGAAAGACTTCCAGAATTGTTTGAAACACGGGATTACTTAAGAATTTTGTAAACTAATGGATGGATGCGTGCCACGTCTCATATGGCGGGGCCATTTAACTTAGTTGTCCAGCATGCGAATTTAAGATTAATTGTTTTCCTACTATCATACTTGATGTTGTCTATAACACGTAACGTGGCTCGGTTTTCGAAAACTGAAGTTTATGAAGGTGAATTTTACAAGAAATATATTATCTTGCTTCGTAAGATTTACGGACAAATTTCAATACTTGTGTTCATTAGGATTTGTTCTTTAGTATAATTAATGCAACGATTAAATATATAATCTCTTACAAATTATTTAAACTTTTTTTACTATTATGCCAATATTTGTCTATCGGATCATGGGATATCTTATAATACTATTTGGGTGTAGATTTTTCGCTAGAGCATCTATCTATATATACTTTTCGGCCTGCTGTTATTAGAGTTTTACCGAATGATGTGGTTAGCTTATGCATATTTTATTTAATTTAATTTGGATATATTACTAGGGGTGTGCATGGGTCGGGTTGGATCGGGTTCAGGGGAAAAAATTCCCAAACCAATCAAATATAAATTTGATTGATCGGATCGGATTTTAGCTTTTTTTGCTCTAAACTCAGTTCAACCCAACCCGAACATTTTCGGGTTGGATCGGGTCGGGTATTCGAGTAGACAACCATTTCTTTTTTTTATATATAAAAATATGTTAAAAATACCCTATTTTGTGATATTTTGAAACTTTTAAATTGTGTTTTTAAAATTTCAATATAATCAAATATATTTTTAAAAAATTTACATACATAATTGATAATTCCATAATCATAATCATAATCATGAATATATTATATATTATATATTATACAATATCAACCATCAATAAATTTAATTATACACTAATATATTAACAGAGTCTAAAAATCAATATTTATGATTATAATTTTATATATTAATATATAAGTGAATGAGTTATTATTTATAAACAAAAAAAAGGTTTATGTTGGGTCGAGTCGGGTCGGGTAAATCAGATTTTATCCGATTAGACCTGATTACTCAACCCGAACCGATTTTTTTGCGTACGTGTCGGGTCGGGTCTTCGGGATCGCGGGTCAATCCATACCCGTGCACACCCCTATATATTACCATTATAAAAAATATATAATTATATGTATTATAATGTTTAATGAATTTAAAATTTCATATAATTTTTAGCCAATTAAATGAGATATCAACATACAATTAGATAATAATATAAAAAAATTTATTATAATATATCAAAATTAAATTCTGTATTATTGTATCTACAATGAAGCAGCACATCAATAATTGCAATAACTTATGATGAAATAACATATCAATTAGTTTTTGTCCCCATAATCAAATTAGAAGATTTTATGGAAAAGTTATTTATATTTTCTTAATGAATTACATTGATTCACTTATTTTTTAATATGAACATTACTTTGTACTTTTTTTTTCTTCCTGATATGTACTATATTAGTTATCCTTAATAAAATTTTAAACATTTATTATAAAAGTATTATTAATCAATAAATGTTTATCAGCTGATTCAGTTCCCTTTTATCATATTTTTCAAAAATCGCTAGAAGTTACAACCCTTTATAATATTTGCCATTCTCGATATCTTTACTCACAGACACAATAAGGTGTGCGTTCGTTGACTTCTACAGTTCATTGATTGAAATTCACCATTGCCAACTGAAAATTTCAATTTGATAAAATTAAGAATTCCCAAGTTGGCTAACTTGTCGAGAAAGCGATCTTACGAAATAAACATTTGTCTTAGGAAAAAAAAAAAAGTATTGTGTGTTTTTCCTAAAACTTATTTATAATATTTTATTTAAAATGAATATGTTAGTTAAAAGTAAATTTAATTTTTTATTATTATTTTACATATTTATTAATTTTATATTAAAAATTAAGAAATAAATTCAAATAATAAAAATATGAGTTCATAATTAAAGTATTGTTAATTAAAATTAAAATAACAAAGTTAGAAAGAAATATGTCTGATACCACGTGTCAGATGAAGAATTGTTTTTATCATGGGACCCGCAACAGAAGAACAGAGACCGCTTCTTCGTTCTTGGCGCTGTGCTTTGTGTGTGTACCAACCCAGCTCTGACACATGCTGCCTATAATCTATAAGTTTGACTCGTCATCGCTCACACGCACACACTCTCTGTGACTCCACGTGTGGCCTCTGTCACCGTCACCATCCACTACCTTTCACCTCCCTCCATTTGCATCACACCCTCCTCTCCCGGTAACTAGTACTACTTTCTATCTCTTTTCTCTTGCATCTACCATTTTTGGTCTTGCTCAGCATCGTAGCAACAGTAATTTAAGTATTTTCTTTTTCATTAATAAAGTTAGTTGTACGGACCAAACAATGTTATATTATATTATATTATATTTGAAATTAAACTTTCGATAGAATAATTTATGTTAAGAATTTTTGACACAAATGTTTGATTTTTCTCTACCTGTGGTTGACATTTTAATCCCCAAAATTATCTGTATACTATTGGTCCCATGATACTGTGGCCATGGAATGGTGGATAGCGACCACTCGACCGAGGCTCGTGTTTTTCACCGAGGAGAAAAGAGAACTAGAACTTTTGATGAATTGTGAGTGGGATAATTGGTTTGATTTAATACTAAATAGGGGGTTTAATAAAAATTTGTTTTAACTTTTTTAAATAAGAACACTGGATTAAGTTGATAATTAAAAAGTATGATATCTTAAAATATAAATATAATAGTAATTGGCACATCAATAATGATTTAGATAATTATTACACATATGGCTAGTATTTGTTAGATCACATAATAAATGAATTCTTAATTCTTTGCCTGTTAAAAAAATACTTACGTCGCATCAATAATAATTCTAATAACCAAAAATAATAATAGTTATATGCATGTAACCTCTAATCCATTCATTCATTCATCTTGTGTATACATGAAACCCATTCATTAAGATAAAACACCGCAGAAACAGAAAACAACGTTTTTCTTTTTAGTAAAATAAAATAAAACTTAGTACAACTTTAAAAATCAGAATCAGGAAGCACGTACAGAAATATGAAAATTTATAAGACACAAAATGATTAGAATATAACACACAAAATTAATTTATATTAAATATACATATATACACATATCTTAAATTGAAATAAAAATATTATAATATTCAGCAAGTAATATTAATTGTTGTAGATATCAATATAGACATAATATTAATTACTCGTACCGATATAAAAACTTAAAAATAGTGGGAACTGGAAATATGTAATTTTAAAATACAACAATAAGTGGCAATACATATATTCGATCCTAGTACAATCAGTCTTTTTGTTTCGCATATGTGCCCCTGAAAAACTCATTTCATTAGATGAGCAGAAACCAAAAAACTCGCCTCACCATTAAGGCATGGGGAAGCACATAGGCTGCAGTGGTGATATCATACATGATTAAAATAATAATAATAATAATAAACTAACGTGATAATAATTGAAGCGTTGACCGCTAAATCCAAATATCTTTGCGTAGATACTTCTAGAAAAGACGGCCAAACTCTTTCATTCTTTTCCTTCTCAAGGTTTTCTTTAAATAAAAAAAGGTTAATTATGATTTACCCTTGTATTATAGATTATATGTACTTTATTTTTTATATTTTAAAAATATATAATTCGATATCCTACATTTTCATAATATATACTTTGGCCCTAAATAAGTGCACTATACTCTCCTAAATTTTTGAATCATATGTGAATTGGCCTCTTGAATTTTCCAAAATATGCAACGTGATATCTTGTATTTTCGTTTATAATTGATGAAAAAATCAACAAAAGGGGCCAAAGTACACATTGTAAAAATGCAGGGTGTCAAGTTGTATATTTTTAAAATATAGAGGATAAAATGTATATGACCTATAATACAGGAAATAAATTACAATTAACCCTAAAAAAAGAACAAACTTAAAATCTAATCAACTCTTCATGTATGTAGTAATTATAACTTATCATAATTAAAATTAGCTTAGTAAAATTGTATTTGTCTCTATATCTAATATGCATAATTACATAAGCAAGTGACTTGAACATGTGTGAAAAGAAAAAAAAACTTATAGAGAATGCCATATAAAAAAGAATAGATCAAAATCTCCCCCTAAAATGTCAGTAAGGGGATTTGCATCTATTATCTTGTTTTGATATCATTTATTAGATTAAATATTTATCATTAAGCTAAAAGTTATAATTATTGGCAATAGTATAATTTTATTTTTTTAAAGTTTCTCAAAACTATATAAAGCATAAAAGGCTATATCCATTTCAGATGTCATGAATTGACATGTTAAGTCCATCAAATCTTAAATGTGATTTTGGTCAAATAAAACCAACATGGCAAAGTTGGTGGAAAACAAATTAGAAATGAATATTTAAAAAATAATTAGTGATAGGCGTTGAATTATGTTTTACAATATTGATTATAACTTTTGGTGGTCATGTTTACCCTTTGTATATAATATACACCCTTTATTCAAGCAGAAGAATAAGAAGCCATTTAATAAAAAAAAAGACTAAATTAGTAATTTAATCCTTGAAAGATTTATATGATATCATTTTAATCCTTGAAAAATTTTTAACATCAATTTAGTTTCTAAAATATATATATGATATCAATTTAGTTACTGAAAAGTGTTTCACATCAATTTGTTTTATAAATGATACATATGATATCACTTTAGTTCTTAAAAGATGCATTTGATATAAAATAAGTTCACGAGTTTGTAGAAAAGGAGGGATCAAATAGCGTGATATGTATCTTTTAAGAATCAAATAGATATTATATATATCTTTGAGGGACTAAATTAATATCACATATATTTTTTAGGAACTAAATTGATGTGAAAAATTTTTTGGACTAAACTAACGTCGTGTATATCTTTTAAAGACTAATTTATACTTAAAAAAAAAAAAACAAAGAAGAAGGACAATAATAATAATAATAATAATAATAATAATGAGGATGAGTAGGAGGAGGAGGAGGAGGAGAAGGCCATAAAATGGGTTTTTTTTTTTTTTTTTTAGCTTTCAAAATGAAAGGCCATGAAATATTAATGACCCTTGATTCATCGTCAAGCTCAAGCCAATTTTCTAGATTTTTTGGTCAGGCCAATTTTGTAGGTTTCAGTTGGGCTATCCTATACTGTCGGGCCGAAATATGAAGAGCATAGAGGATTAAAAGAAAAGCCGATGAGTTGCAGCTGACGCGTGAGCACAGTGGCATAATGGTTGGTCTCTACTAAAGCTGCACTGGGATCAATACATGAACCAATCCCACTCTCCTCCCCCAGCTCGCCAATGGGTTAGACGTTGACGCAACGAAACCCACAGGTGACATGTTAACAAATTCTGATTTAAAGATACAAAAAATTAACAAACAAACTAATTTATTTGCAATGTACAAAATTTCTGCTTCTGGTCTGAAGTCTCACTTACAACTTTGTACACAACACAGCGCCACAAAACATTGTGTACACAAAACACAACAAAGCATCGAGATCCTCTTATTCGAGTATCTTACATGACAAAATCATTTCAAGAGACAAACATATGGGCACCCAAGAATCACCGCAGAAACTTGCATATCTGCATAATGTTTTTCTATGTCTTGTTTTCTCTTCAGAGGATGCTGACACGTGAAAAACTACCAATATTATGAGAGAACCATAACTAACGAAGTTTTAGGGGGGAAAAAATTAATAACGAAATCTCCCCTGCTTACATTTCATAATTCCTCTGTATAGAACTGCCCTGTTAGGAGGCATGATGTCCTCTAATTTGGGTCCACGCCTCCATTTCTGAATGCTCTCCATAACCGAAACCTCTCCAGCCTTGACCCTTTGTGCCCTTGTCACTTTTCTACGACAACTCTTGCTCTCCAGTGGAAGTACCAACACTTGTTTTGCGAACCGCACCTTCTTCTTTGCTTGATTTTTCTCGCAGCCTTGCAAACGCAAATCAAAACACTATGATTTTTTTAATTTTTCCAATCATATAAGAAAAAATTATAATTCAAGTGCAATAAAGGGTATTAAAGTTGATACAGTGGAAATCATACCACCCAATTTTTTTTGGCCACGTGGGCATAAGATGCCATTACCACCCATTTCAAACTCAAATTTCTTCATGAAGTTAGAGAGTAGACGCTTATGGACTTGATGAACCAAGAAGACCATGCTCCCAGATACAGCAAAGACAGCCATCAATCCAAATCTCATTGAGTTCGCCATCTTCCTTTTCACTTTGTTGGATTACACTTTGGTTTGATTACGTGAATGTAAATGTGCACATTATATGTATCATCCTAGAAAAAGATATGGAAATAAGTAGGTAGAAACAAAGGGAGGAAGAATCATTTTGTAGGGGTACGAAAATGATGATGAGGAAGGAAGAAGAAAAAAAGGGAAGGAAGAAGGGTATATAGTGATCGGTGGTTGTTGGTGCTTGTAGATGAAAGGTGGGAATGATGGATGAGGAATGGACGATCTTCACAACATGCGAATCTCCTTTGGTTACCTATTTTAACAGATGAAAATCCAAACTACGCACTGATGCCATGTTAGGAAATACCTTAATTAGTGAAACTAAAGGGTATTCGATCTCTGCTTTGTTAATTTTGGGGCCGTAGAGTGACGGCTGGATTTATCTTAAGTCTTTCTATCTTCAATCTTTCCGCAAGTGTCTCAAAATATTCATTATTGGAATAGATTCTTGTATAGATTTGTCGTTGTAAGATGGGTAAATTAAGACAATAATTATATACCATCTTGTATGGCTTTCATTTAAACTTAGCATTGAAAGTTGTGGGTTCAATAATGGAATGAATTATACACATAAAGAAACACATTTTTAGAGTGTTTGGCAAATTAGAAAAATCATATAATTAGATACAATAAGACCTAACTTTTAATAAATATTGTTTGATAATTATTTAAATATCTTAAAATTATTTTTTATTTGAACCAATTTAGATCAAAAACCAATTCGTAAAAAAATTAATTTTATATTAATTTTATTTTATTACAATTTTTTTCATATCTTTTCACTTCACATTAATTAATTCTTTCTTTATTGACTTTATCAACCGTCTACTGCCACCGTTGACCACCATTCATCACTACCGTCCACCATCGTCTGTCACCAACTGCCACTTGTGCCATTGTCAATTGTCGTCGACTACTACCGATTGCCATCATCAGCCGCCACTAATAGTCGTTGACGACCACATCACCTGTCCCGTCTGCCATCGTCACTTGCCCCATCTGCCACCATCTATTGTCACTAGCCACCATCGTTTTTAACCACCGCTGCCGTCATCTACACCATCTGCCACCGTCTATCGATGCTAGCTACTACTATTTCCACCACCCACCCCATCCACTATTGTTTGCCATTGCCAACACCTGCCATCGTAAGCCACATCGTCGACCACTGTCTGCCACCGTTTGCTATTGTCACCCACCCCATCTGCTACCGTCTTCCAACGCTAGCCACCACCATTTTTCACTGGCCGCCATCGCCTGTCATCACTGTCAGCTAGATTTGTTTTTTAATGACGTAATCAAGGAAAGAGAAATAGAAGAAGAAGAAGAAGAAGAAGAATAACACATATATTAAAACTAATTTTAAAGTTTTCAAACCAAATAACGTCAAATAAAAAATTAGTTCATTTTTATATCGATTAATATAACTGATTTTACTTTGTACTATATTAATTTGGTTTTTGAAGTTACCAAACACTCCTTATCTTTTAACCAGTAAGGTCTCCCATATAAGTATTAAATCCTTTTCCACTAATTTCATATATGGTAGCTGCTTAAGAAATTTTCTATCAATGACTTAAAAACAAAGAAAAACTGGAAAGAAAATTCCTGAAGTTATATGTCTCTATTCAATTGTGTACTTAAAGATAGATATTCGTATGAAAAAAATGAGGGGAAAAAAATAAAAAATTTAATTTTGATGGTTGTTAGTGTAAAATATTTTTATATAAGTATTTAATCATATATTATTACATCATTGAAAATGTTTAACTATTGTAATAATTTTCTAAAAGTTACATATATAATGATTTTTGATTGGTTGATAGTTTAAAATATTTTATACTAATAATATATTAAAATTAATCTTTAAAAAAAAAAACATTGTTTCTAGTAGATGGTGGGTTCTTTTTTTTTTTTTTTCGGTATGTATTTTTATTTCCTTCTCAACTATTCTAAAACAAGTTTACGAGTTCTCTTCGAGATAGACGCCAAAAACTACACGAGAAGTGTACAAAATGGTTAATGAATAGATGTGGCACACTGAGGTTTTATTACAAAATTAAAACTAAGTAATTAGATAAATAGCTTATTTAAATATTTATGTGAAACTAATTTTTGAAAAGTAATTTATAACTAAGTTATTTTATGTTTGGATATATAATACTAGAAGTACTTGTTTAGAATATTTAACAAAATGCTTTTTAAGAAAGTAAATATTTAAATTTTCCAACAAGCACTAAGAATAATTTTTTGGGAAGTAATAAGTGTCATAACCAAAAGTTGAAAAAAATTATAAGTAATATTATTCAATCAAACCCTAAAACATTTATAATTTTTAATCCTCATATCCTAAACAGTTTTTGGAACGTTGCGGTTGTTCTATTCATCTTTATTCAAACTAAAATATGTATGAAACAATACACACATTTTAAATTTAATTTTGAGGAAAATATTAATTTATGGTTAAAATATATTTTAAATATTTATACGTGACATTTATATTTAATTTTGTCTTTGTAATTTTTTTTGTCCCTATGTACATATATATTTGATATAACCCTATTATTTGTTGTCATTGCAACCCTATCACGAAGTTATAAAACAATAAACTATAAGTATTAAATTAAAAATAAGTATCACGTGTAGGGACTAAAAATTACATATTTTTTGGCTTCTATATACTCATTTTCAATTTAGTCTCTATATGTGACACTTATTTTAAATTTAATCCCTATACTTCATAGTAAATTTATGTCAAGTCCACGTTGATATAACAACCATTGATGTTAGGGAAAAAATTGAAAATAATTGTATAAAAATAGGCCACATTAAAAGCCCCCCCCTTTTTTTAACAAGGACTAAAAGATACATTTTAACCTTAATTTATATATGATGCACAAAATATATTTTTGGCACAAGAAAAAAAATTATCTCATTTGACATGACAAATGAAGTAAAAGAAAATAGTAAAAGTTTAAATTGTACTTAAAAGGTAAATATCATTTGATAATTAGTGATTTTGTGCTTACCCATATAATTTTTGTACTTCATTTTGAATATGAAAATTTTGGCATAGTTGGCGTAAAATGTGTACGTTCCTTGGATGTCAGCTACAAAATTTTGGCCCCCCGCCCTTTAATATCTACTGGAAAATAAATTCAAGTTGACTTTCAGCCCACCTTCGGAATGAATCAAAATTTCAATTCCAATCGTGGGTGACGGGACACTTTTCCCTAGATTACATAACTCAATTTATTTTTGTCTATCCAAAAAAATAAATTCTCACATCTCGCGCGCGCGCGCGCGCACAGAGAGAGAGAGAGAGAGAGAGAGAGAGAGAGAGAGAGAGAGAGAGAGAGAGAGAGAGAGAGAGAGAGAGAGAGAGAGAGAGAGAGAGAGAGAGAGAGATTAAAATAATAATAAACGGCACAACAGAAAAGGGTCCATAGCTCAGTGGTAGAGCATTTGACTGCAGATCAAGAGGTCACCGGTTCGAACCCGGTTGGGCCCTTTTTGTCTCTTTTTTGTTTGAGATCCATTTGTCATCCCCGTACCATGGGAATTGGCAAGTTGGATTTCTTCACACTTGAAAGTTGAAATCCTTCCTCTCCTCCACTCTTTGTTCAAATATGTGACTCTAAACCAGAAGACGTTCCATGGTTTTGTTATCCTAAAGTTTCTAGTCTCCTGCATTCAGAGCACAAATTCACAATATCTAAACTAAAGCCTCAAACTTTATTTTATGGTGTCGCTTAGTTTTGTCATATGGCTATGGCTCTCTATTTGTGTGTCAGGATCACGATCCTCCTCATGTAGCCCGGTAAACGTAAATAAGAGAGTGAAAGTTTATGCGATCATGTCATCAAACTTCAAAAGCATAGAGATAGTTCAACAATGCAACCACTACAGGAAGATAATAAAGAATGTCTGTCCACAGAATACAAACTCTACCATGGTTTAGTGGTGCTTTAAACTACAAGACATACAGTTCTGTAACTCAAATGGAAAGAATTATTAGAGAAAAGAAGAAAATATATTTTGCATTCCATTAATAAAAGAGGAGCAAACAGAACACCTGATTGAAACGATATATGATGAGGCTGAAATGATACCAAAATTTGATTATCAAGAAAGCCCTGCAACATTACATACGCTGTAGGACAACCTCACATAAAACTAATGTGCAGACATTAGCTTGTCATATGATTACATTTATTGCAAAAGGGACCACAAGGGCACGTGGAAGCTTGGAATTAAGCCACAGGAACCAGCTAAATTAGCCATTCATCTTTCCCTGATTGCTCCAACAAAGTCTCGTGAACATGCACCCAAGTGAACCACTCCGAATCCTGAAACTCAATTTTTATTCTTCTCAGAAAACATCATAGAAAGCACAATGAAAATTACTTAAATGCATTGTAACACAGTAACATGCCTTTGTGCTTAGTATCGCAGTGACCACACAACCTTGCCGCCCCTCACCTACAAAGTAAGGCAAATTAGTAGAAGGTGAAGGTAAGATATGGGAAGCAAGATTTTCCAATTGTCTTAAAATGCCCTAATCAAAATTCCCAGTAGACAGATTATTCATCAAAGGGTCCCAAATTGTTAACAGCACTTATAAAATGAAATGAGTAACAACGACCAACCACCAATGCAAACTCATGACAATTAACAAGTGACAAGGGAAGGAAGACTGCTCACCAGATGACTCCCACTTATCAAACTTCAGTAACCAAGTATCTGAACCTATCTGTGTAGCCAAGATGCCATCCACCCAAACCCTGAATTGTTTTCCCTTCTTGTCACCGTAGCAGTTCCTCAAAACATTTATATACTCTCTAATGTGATGCTCAGCACCAGAAGGATGGATAAAAACACCAGATGGATGCTGCATATTAAAGAACAGTTAAGAAAGTAAACTCTAGAATAAAGACTGGAAAGTAGAGGCAAGTTCAAGTGCAATCAGTCATGTAATATAAAGCGCTCATAAAGCAAGAAACAAAAAATATGAGAAAGGAAAAACATGCAGTGGATCTGGAAATTAATTTAAACATTATGGTGTTGAGGTTATAAATTTAGCCCTTTCAGCAACTTATAAAGGGCATTGGAAGCAATCAACCAACGAAATGCCCATCTTAGGTTGTCAAGAAACTATATAAGTACCTTTGTCATGGAAAATTTCAGAATAGTTGAAAAGTTTAACAAAAATGCGGAATATATACCAAAATGTAGAATATTCTAAAAGCAAACTACACACCAAATTAGGCATTCTTGACCAAAAAATTGCACTCGGGAAAAATAGCAAGGTCATACCAAAGCCACCTGAATAATGTATCAAGATCATCAAATTAAGACAAGACAAATTTTCAATAATTGATTGCCCCACAAGATATGTACCAGAAATAAATAACTTCATTCTGTTCTGGTTTCTAATTCCCTATTGCAATCCTAAGAAGGGCTGTCTATAAAATGTCAACAAACCCAAATTGACGTGAATAAGATAAACAATAAAGGGAAAAGGATGAGTAATGGATACACAAAAGAGGAGTTATCCAGGTTAACAGGAGTATCTTGGACAACGCTTCAAAAATGGATGCAAACACAACTAGAATGCATGACGGATAACCTGCAAGAGTAAAGGGTTTGTACATACACAAACTGCTTTTAGACTAGAAAGAAACAGCTCGGAGTTCTCAACTTCGGCACGCCTCCACTTTTCAATCAACAAACTAATTTTCACCACTTCATGACCTGGATGTGCAATTTCAACATCTTCTGCAATGTCTGAAACATCTCTTGGGGACATGTTTGGACCTAAGTTAAAATGACCTATGGCTTGTATAATCCCAGCTGCACATCGCTCTGAGGCATGGATAATATTGGTGTTATCTTCTGCATTTTGTGCATGCCACTGCAACAACTCTTCTTGGGCATTGCTTACCTACACAATGGACAAAAACAGAATCAACAAGCAAGAAAATCTCAATTTCTGACCAATAATAAGGTTAAATATGGCAATAATAAACAAGGTGAACCACCGACCATGACACCATAGACCCCCCGAACACTGAACAGCTCTGCATCATTTCCAGAATCACCACAAACAAGAGTATTAACCGGTAGCTTTCCCTCGGTCTCAAATTTCTTGAGCAGATATGCAAGAGCCTGACCTTTGCCAGCACCTTCTGCTAATATATCCAAATCAATTCCTCCACTATATATTATTTTAACATCCAACTGGCCAAAAATCAGGTAACGTTATGGAGCTGTATACAATACAATTTATGCACAGCAAGATATCAGAAAACCAATTGCTATGGACTCGACACAAATACATACCGAATTATTTGCGGACAAATAAGGATTCTGATATTGTTGAAGAAAGAATTAATATAAATGAGCTACATCTTACCCCTCTCTTTTCCAAACTCTTAGAAAGAGCCTCCATAACATGCTGAGCCTCGTCTTTCTTGATATAAAAGCTAACTTTGTGTGGTCGCTGTTCTGTTTCTGCCTGCATCATCAGTTATTCCTGATATCAAACCATGAACACAAATCATTTCTAAGATGCCTTATTGCTATGCTTAATCAGTGATATACCTGGGGGGTAAGTTGAGGAAAATTGCTTGCTTCCTCCATGACTATGTTCCTGTCCCATTTGTGGTTCAACAGCTGAACCCATCCATCATCTGGAAGCATAGATTTACCATAAGTGATCTCAGTTCCCACAGACATGATGGTGATGTCTGGGGTTATCATAGGCTTCTCTTTCCTCAACTGATTGTAGAGAGTAGGAGATCTTCCAGTTGAGAAAACAAGGAGAGAATCATGGCGATAATAGGCTTCCCAAAGGGCATTAAAGCGGAGGAGGGAAGTGTTGTCAGGGTCATGGTGATCAACCTGAAAGTTGCAAGCAATGCAAAAACAATAATATTAATATTAATTAGAAAGCATGAGCTACAAAAAGATGGACAAGTAAGAGTGTAACTGAGTACAAAGCAGAGACCATGGTGTGATCGAGATCAGAAACAATCATGAGACGTGCACTAGATTGTAGTCTATTCATCATGATATATTCACTGTTCCAATTCAATCCCCTAATTGATCCTGTAAACAGTAAACAACATTTTGTAACTGATAGTATGCTATAATTACTACTATTAATCGAAATTCCAAAATTGAAGCCAGATCAGAATGAAAATGGAAATTGGATGACAGAGAGAAAGAAGATTACCTGTGAGTGTGAGTGTGAGTGTGCGCGTGAAATGAAATAGAGAGCTGAGAGAAGTGAGGAGTAAAGAATAAAGGAGTAGAGATATGAGAGGTAGAACAGTGACTGATAACTGATATGATATCCTCTGAGAATCTGATACAAATACCTTGGCGCTTCTGTGTGTGTCAGACACTGTCCAAACTAAACTGAAGATCACTGGAACTGTGAAATATGTAATTGTTAACAAGATTTTGTTCTTGCTTTTATTAAATAATTTAATTTTATTATTAAAGACGAAAAAGATAAAACCAAAAAAAGAAGAGATGAAAAAGACTACGAATTTAACCCATAAAAAGCTGCTGGATCACTTTCACTATCTCTTTTGATCACAATTGTTTATTCTCAATATATCCTTGTTCAGTTTATATATTAGCTCTATTCCATGAAATAATTTTTTATCTAAACTTCATTGTATAACCCATTAACTTCACATGCTCGTGTATAGCACGAGCTCTTAGTAGTTTCATATAAAATGCGGCAGGCTTTGTCTCCTATTTTTTTTAAAAAATAATTTAATTAAAACTTAAAATGCGAGGGAGCATAAGTGCCGAATTTTTGTGCGTTTTGTTTTATAATGGTATTTTCAACCATTTTTTTTTGTTATGGTACAAATTTCATTTTCTTAGGAAAATATATAGAAGCATAAATATATTAATGCGTTTTTTCAAATTAATTGAAAATATAAATAGCTTATATTAATCTTTTGATTTTTTTTCCATAAATTTTGAATACGGTACTAATCTTTTTTTAAAAATATGTAAACATTAAAATAAAATCAGAATGAATTTGACATGATGATTTAAATTTAATAAATCTGAAAGCCTAAATTAAATGTCAAAAAAAAAAAAGAGAGAAAGACAGAACCAGAGATGCATATTAACAGATTATTTAATGCGCTTCATATTCATGCACATGAGGTCGGCAAGAGGCGATTAAATGAGGGGGCTATATATATATATATATCAAAAGTGGAACCCCCAATTTTTGTACCAATTACTAAGCCCGTTGTAGGGATCAACCCCTGCTTCGGGCAACCAATTTCAAACCCCCGATTGCCTAGTTCTTCAGCTATGGCCGAAACACAATTTCCCTCTCAACCCATTCATACGATTTGTTCACAACCTTGAAGTCCAAAGGTACACAAACCAGATGAAGAAATCTTCATCAGCTAGGCTATAAAATCCGGCGTTTATCGCACTGCTGCCACCAAGAACGCGCCCTATATATATATATATATATATATATATATAGAGTTGGACAGTGGTGATGGTAAGTTGCACGGACACTTTAAAATAGCCATTATATTCATATCTAATAAGTGTTGTGTTGGATATTTTTAGATATTTTTAATTATATTTTAAAAGAAATTTCTTTATACATATATAAATGATAATTTTAAAATAATTAATAAAATAAATATATTTTAGTATATTTATAAGAATTTATTTTAATATTTAAATTATTGTTTTTTATTTTAATTTAAAATTTATATTTTTATATTAAAGTTTTATTAATTTTATATATTATACTATAATTATATATTATCTTATAATTTTTAAACATTATTGTATTTCTGTGTTATATCGTATTCATATCTTATATTCATGTCCATGCTTCGTAGATAGTAAGTCACAAGCATACAAATAGAGGAATAACTATTAAGGCCTTTATTCCATATCCCAAAAAAAAAATGCCTTCATTGCATTTTCCGTTTCATATTTCTGTTAAAATATGACATTTACTTTTATGCGTGTTAGCATATTCCAAGGAAGTTTGGCATCTTATATTCGCGAGGAACATGCTGGAATCGATTTTGCTTTGAGGGGCAAACTTTCTATTTGAGGCCACTTACCTAGCATTTTTTTCCTTTTAAAAAGTTTGTAAAATACTTACCTACAAGTTGTTATTCATTTTTTAATATTTAAAAAATATTTAAAAATTGAAATTGTATTATTAGAATATTTATTAGAATGATATAATATTATTTTAAATCTTGAATAAATAAGTAATATTCACTCCTTTTGACTTATTCAACCATTTTCTTTGAGTTTTAGCAAATTCTAAACATTTTAACAAATAATTCTGGTTCCGTAACATTATTTCAACATTTATGTATTTATTAATAAACTAACTTGATTTAGTTTGTTGCAAAAAAAAAAAAAATGAACTTCATTTAATAAGTCTTAATCACGATGCAATTATATACCAAAGTAGAAAAAAAAAATCGTTTTGCTTTGTTCAACAAAACTAGTGGGCCGGCATTGCATTCAAATGCAAGAAAGATAAAATTAGATTATTTATGTTCGAAACTTCACTAACAGGCAGCATAATCAACTTAGCTCTTGGAACTTAACAAAATGTAGCATAAACATCTCTAATTCTAACTACTAGAATTACGAGTTTGAGTCAATGAAACACCTGCAATTTCTGTTCTAAGAGTTAAATAATCTTCCAAAAAAAGCATCTCTTCCTTGAACTCTCCAGATACTTATGTGCCTATGAAAACACTCAGCATGCTTTCTGGTGATTGAACATGCTAATTGAAATTCAATTAGACAAGATTAGACAGAAAAATTAACGGGGCAGAAGCAGCAATCCATCAGTGCTTGGCACATCACTTGGTAGTCATCCTCACAAATATGTCTCTTTAAGCTCCAGATTGAAGCTTCATCCGCCGCAAAGAAAAGTATGCTAATAAACGGTAACCAAAAACCATGGCTATCAGAGCAGCCACCTCTGTTGAACCACTGTCAATTCTGATACCATTTATGCTAGGTGTGATGTGTTCATATTGCACCTTGAGCAGAAGTTTGTACGTGTGGTAGTTGAAAGATATGTAGCGAATCCAAGATATAAATATGGGGACTCTCTGCCAAATTTTGGAGCATGTGTCAGTTACTTCTACCATTAGTGCAATACCAAGTGTGACTTACAACTTTCAACTTTTAGCTGAATATATCTGAATTATAAGAGAAATACTAAACAGCCAAAATTTTGTTACTTAAATTTTTGCCAGAATGATGCGTCATTATTTCTAATTAATGGATGGTTGAGTAATTTTTACTCATTTAGCTTATCCAATCATTCTTCTTAGATCTGAGCAAATTCTGGCAAAAATGTTAGTAATTACTCCCTGGATTATTGGGAAAATGTTAGTAAATAAGGATTTTGCATTCCAAGAAAAAATATGGTTTATTAAGTTTACCTTCACAAAAAAGCCTCCGGCTAGCATGAAAGTCATCACAGTTACTGAAGCCAAAGTTGTTGCCCTTTTCAAGTCCATCAGTGTAGCCCCAATGGCAAGTCCAAGTCCCTGCTTCACATTTCACCAGCAGCCGTATCTCATTAAAATAATAAATTCCATAGGCTATTTGGGTTTATATATGTTGTTTTCTTTAGTAGTTGGTTTCTGAAATGGGAATGCATACCTGAGCTGCCACTATGCAAAGAAAAACTGTAAGAATGCTAAGGAAAAAGGGTCCTGCACTGAGTCTCAAACCGGCCATGAAGTAAACAACGAGGAGGAAAAGCACAGGTAAGACCAGGTCTAGTGGAAGGTCACTTGTAGTTCTAGCCACGAAGTATGCACTTAGCCTGTACATATCTGTTGCTCGTTCCTTAGTCAACATTGCTCTCTCTTGAGGAAATGTGAATATTGCAGTGAAGACTGGAAAGAATCCCCAAAAGACAGCAATAAAGAATAGCAGTCCTGCCTGCAATAAAGAAATGTGAAGATTCAAGATATCAAAACTTACAACATGCTTTTTACATCAGCTAAGTCTTGTCCCATTAAGTGGGGATCAGATAACACCATAGTATTTTGTCATAAATTATGTATACATTTAAGCCATCAAAACTTACAACATGCTTATGCTTGAAAAAATAATCCGAGTTATATACTTGAAGGTAGAATCTGATGGTGGTATTTCTTCTGTTCAAGACAAGGGAATCGGGATTTTGCTATGGCAGAAGTAGTTTACCTGGTCTTGCAGCCCCTTGTGGTTTTTAGAACCTGATTGCCACCACAGTAATCCTAAGATGACTGCTGTGGATAGAACTTGAGTGATTCTCAACCAGCTAAAATAGTCATGCTTCCTTTCTTTGAATCCTCTTGAAAATAATATGGAATATTGCTCACACCAACTTGCTCCCCACTGTCTTTTACGAGAAAGAACCTTAGACTTGAGTTCTTCATCAAGAGGGATTGGAGCCATTAGCTTTTTCTTTTCTGTTTCAGCAACTCTAGTCTCATATGCCTCCACCAGATACTGATAAAATTCATGTATAGTCAGAAGGGAAATTTCTTATCTCAAGTTCCTTTCTAATCAAATGATATCAAGATTGATAATGAGAAATTACCTCTTGTACTACTGCAGGTGATGGTTTCCCATTATGTGTTTCAGCTTCTGAATTCCCCATTTGCACTTTATCCTCTAACTCTGATGGTACAGAAACATCATTTATGTTTCCATTGGCAAGGTCTAGTAAAAACTCTGCTGGATTCATGGCAATAAGAGGCGAACACCCTATGAATTGGAAGTAGGCCATAGCTTCGGATGCTTTTCCAAAGTAAAGCAAGCTCCCTTTTCCTAGAAGGATCAGCTTATCAAATTTATGGAAGAGTCTGCTTGATGGTTGATGGATTGTTGTCACTATGGTTTTACCAGCCTGCCGTGAGATTAAAAGGTTAGTGAAAAAGAAAAAAATAATTGAATGATGGTGAAAGACTAGCCGGTTGTTACCAAAGCATGCATAGAATTAAATATGCATATGAAGAGAAGGAACGATTGAGTGGACTGACACTTCTTGCTATGCCATGAGTTTAATGACTAACTGTGCCACTTACATGAAGCGCTAGTAATGTCACAAGAATTGAGTTTGTGAAGACTGTCACTGTCAAGATAGTCAATTTGAGTAAAATTTAGCAAGTTTTCTTTTCCTTTTTTTTTTTTTTTTTTGCTCTAATTAACTTTTTGAAGTATTTGAATGGGATAACAAAACTTTTGCATTTGTATGAAGTTGGATGGTTGGATGCTAGTTTTGAATTTTATCAATCCCAAAGGGAAAAATGAACAAGTACCTCTGCTATGTCTTGTAGCACCTGAACGATCCTCAAGGCTGTTGTAGAATCCAAACCAGAAGTTGGTTCATCAAGAAGAAGAAGGGAAGGATTGATTATGATCTCAATGCCAATACAAACTCTCTTCCTCTCTCCGCCAGATACTCCTCGAACAAAAGACCCTCCTATCATAGTGTCTTGGCACCTGTTTTCATAGACAAAGTTTATACTGATTGGCTTTTATAATTAATATGTAATGTTTGTCACTCACTATTCACAGCCTATATTAAATTGATTATAAAGCTTTAATCTTTACAATATTGCTCTTTCTGTATATGACTATGACTTCTATGGTCATAAGTCATAATAACAGGAAGCTTAACTGTCATGGATGGAAGCATTACCTCTCCAAGCCTAGCTCATGGATGACATCTAAAGCTCGTTGTTCCTTTTGCTCTTGCGTCATTGTTTTTGGCAATCTTAGGCGGGCTGCGTATGTCAACGTTTCTTTTACAGTTAGGTGAGGAAACAGGACATCATCTTGTGTCACGAACCCAATCCTGCCACATGCAATAAGTGCAATATACGTGAATTTGAGGTAACTTTTGTCATGATCTGTGACCATTTGCGATAAAAACTATTTATCTAGTTTTACAAAATTGTGGGGCTGCCATAACCTTAGCATCCATCTTATTGATTATTGATTAAAACCATTTAATTTGATCATTAAGAACTCGGCAAGTTTTCCTGCTATTTTTGTAATCTTTTAACCTGTTAATAATTCTATACGTGTGTTTTAAGTACAATAGTACATTTCCAGTCTCAGTGTTGATTTTATTGTTCTGGATTGACTTAGTAAAATACTAAAATGGTATAAGAAAGTCAAGTTGGGCGTTGGATTATTACCTGCTCTTTAGGACCTTGGAATATGGTTGGTCATTGTAGGTGATAGAGCCACCAACTGTGGGCTGACTTATCCTTCCTCCAAGAAGATTCAACAGAGACGTTTTTCCACTTCCTGAGGGACCCATCAATGCCAAAACTTCCCCAGGACTTACACAACCAGTGATACCCTTTAAGATATGCTTCTGCTCCGTTGTTGTCAGGCCTTTGATCACTACCTTATACGTCACATCCGTGAACTGCATATCCCAGAATAAGAATTTAACTCATATTTAGTGGGATCCTTCACAAACACGTAGTAATTAATATAAAGCACAAAAAGTAAACTCAATGCACATTTCTTTTTTCTTTGAAAATTGTGTCTAACTATTCATACATACTTCATACCCTTCTTTCTCAGCAAAACCATGTTATAAAGCTTCACATATAGCTAAAGCCTCAAATCCAGATGGGTTCCAAGCATCAACCTAGGTCTTTCAAGCGTATGAGAAAATAGAATAAAATTAATATACTGATGCCCTGTGTTAGTAGGCATCAAAAGGCAATTCAAAAGATTATAGTAGTTAATTAAGCATACGCTGCATCTACTACATATACCACTAAATACTAGTATTCATTTTCTGTGGTTAAGTACTGGAAAGAAGGGGGTAGTCTTGTACATTGGCGTCACATGAAATATGAAACTTTGTACAAGACTGAACCTGACCATGCTATATTGCTAGCCATGTTCTATTGGTGGCGTGGATCGCTAAATCAAGCTTCAATCGTTGCCTGCCCAAATACATAGCACCATATCAAACTCAAGCTCTATTTTGAAGGTTTGAACACCGGGTGCAGGCAGGGAATGAATTGAGGAACAAAACCTTTTTGACACGTAAAATGTAGTACCTTTAGATATATTGGCAGAGTAGGTTCCGTTTGAAACTTTGGCTTACGAGTTCCAGCTTCAATATCCTCCGCTGCAACATACATAGGTTACCCTTTTTTATATATAATTCACAAGGATGGAAAAAGATGCTCCTTCAAGCACAAGCCTATACACCGGGCAATCAGTACGTTATCTCTCTTGGTGCAATTTTGTACTATAACTATAAAAATGCATGTTCATGAGTACGTGTTCCTCAAGCATATACACATGGATGCTTGAAGCTTAAGAGGGATATATCATATATCATGTAATTTTTCACTGCATGATTTCATAAAATTAAAGGTACAATATTCACAGGTCATGAAAGTCCAAATGAAAAAAAAAAAAAAAGAACATTGATCAAGATACCTGACATAACAGGTCAAACTGATTCCACAGGGCCGTGAAAAAAAGTCAAGCAGAAATTCAATGAAGGGGCCCAAGAATGAGACAATGTGCTTTCCCGCAAAGAAGGAAGATTAGGTCCAATTATGTTATGCGACAACCGGGGGTTGTGTCAGATAATTGCCGTCAAGGATCAAAGTCAACAAAATGGGTCATTTACCCCGCAAAGTAGTTGTTCGAGAAGAAGGGCTACTACTTTTTCTTGCTCTTCGGAAAAATGAACAAGAGAGAAAAACACAAATTCTTGCATAAAATGTATCAAACTTGAGTGCATTGATCAATATAATAATTTATTAACTTATTATTCCAAATTAAAAATATTAAATTTATGTAAAAATTTAACATAACACCAATTTTTATTAAGCACATGTTATGTTTGCTAGTATATTAGAAAAAAGCTTTTTTCATTTGAGCAGAAGCTCCAAGCAAATGAAAGAGTGACTCATACCCTTGACCACACTTTAGGACCATTAGGTGGAAATATATGGAGGGGTTTATTAATTTATATATTATTTTTTCTCCATTTAAACTACCAATATCTAAGATTTATTAGACTTTTATTAATTTTACTCGAATTAAATTGACCTATTATAAAAATAAAATTTTCTTAGTATTAATTTTTTTATTCATAAAATTTAAGCATAAAATTTTATTTAAAAAAATATTAAATCACTTGACTCAATTACACACTTAAAAGTTAAAATTTTAACATTAAATACAAACCTTCTTTGATATATATATATACTCGATAATACAATGATACTTACAAATATTTACATTAGTATATTGTATGCGATACTATATCTATATATGTCATATTCGAAAAAACAATTCTCATTCATGGACCATGCATGAATTAATAATTGCCATTGCTAGGTTGTGGGGACCATAGGCATTTGGCATAGGTCCAAGTGGCTCATAAAGAAAAGGACAGCACAGTACCATTAATTACCACCGTTTTGGTCCTTTCGGAGCTGGGAGCCACTGTGACTCCTTTTTTTTTGGGGACCGTTAATCACGGGTTTGTAGCTAGAGGTGGTTGGTTGGATTGGACCCGACTAGGATGCATAGTACGTGAATGCAATAAACTGTAATAAGGCATGATAATGTCAAAAAACAGCTTCAATTTCACACTACGGTCTACAGCAGTTTGCAAACCTCCCTAACTATTTCATCTTATACTTGGTTTCATGTCTAATTAATCAAATCTCCTGTCCATAAGAAAATGAAGATTTGTAGAAAAAAATAGTTCTTGACCTGAGATAGATGGAACCTGAGATAGATGGA
The DNA here is from genome assembly GCA_031439595.1 of Pterocarpus santalinus. Lineage (NCBI taxonomy): Eukaryota > Viridiplantae > Streptophyta > Magnoliopsida > Fabales > Fabaceae > Pterocarpus > Pterocarpus santalinus. Next base: position 72,514,487 of record CM062532.1, read on the forward strand.
AATTTAAGTTAAAATGTGAAGTTAATATTTTTTTTCTTCGAGACGAAGGAAAAACTCCTTCCAATCATTGAGACCAGTAGGGGCCAAATTCACTGGCTTCACATGACTTCCGTATTACCAATGCCCAGCCAAATTTATATGAATCACGGACACGTACCAAGAGGGACTGTACTTCGCTATTTTTGTTCTATTTGCGAGTTTTTAAATTTTTTTTAAAAATATAAACAGAAAATCTCAAACAGCAAAAGCTTTATGAGGCCATTATTTAAACATCACATATAAGGATATTAAAAACGACACTTAAAAGACTGTGTTTGGTATGGATAAAAATAGGAAACTTTTTTTTTTTCATAAATTTTGTCTATATATAATATTACATATAAATAGGATCTATAAAATTCATTTTTTTATTTTTACCTTTATACTAAACACATTTTTAAATAAATAAGATAAAAGTGAGAGAAAGATTGGACCGTATAACAATATATATTTACTAATACTTACATATATTACAAATCATAATATTCTCGTAATGTCCAAAATTTGGGTAAAAAAACATTTCTGAAACTATGTTCACTTCATTTGTTTTGTACTCTCAGAAAGTTTACTCTTTTCGATGCATATACGAGTTGTCATTTGTAGAAAGAAAAAAAAAAAAGAGCAATTAATCAACCCAAATCAGCAAGGTAATAAAGAATACCGGAGCAACCCATGTCAAAGAATCCCAAAATGTATTATTATTTTGTGGTTCTCGTAAGGACACAACACATATTAACTTCCTCAGCATTTGTAACCTTTTATTCATAGAACGACTGAAATCTCAGACTCAAACACAACGTACCATGTCAAACCCGTGAAACATCTTAAAAAGGGTGTGTAAGCCTTCAAGCCTCTTTAAGTTCGAAACTGAACATGATGAGTAAGAAAAAGAAGATGTTGCTAATTACTAAACCATATATGTTATAATAAATCAATAACTAATAAGGGAAAGACTTTTAATTTGCAGTACTGCTAAGCTCTTAACTACCACATGTATAGTTGTGGCATGAGATTCTTGATATGCATGAAAAGTTAAAAGCGAAAATTATAGAGGAATTAATTAACTTACGGATATCATCATCGCTGAAGGGCTTGTAGTCAGCGATTTCATCAGGGGGAATAGTGAAGCCAGTGAAGGAGAATGAGAGGCCCAAGCTGGCACTTGAGGCTCGGCTAAGAGCCGCACCACTGCTAACCTCATCAAGCTCAATCTTCAACTGAGCGCTCCTTGACTTCCTGATGTGTGTGCCCTTCCCCGGTGACGCCGCCATCATCCTCCGGCTCGACTTCCTTGACAGGTTTCCTCCCCCCTCCGCCGCTCCCGTTGATTCATTTGATGCTGGCGATGACTTCACAGCTGCTACCACCGATTCCACTAGCTGATCCGATTTCGTTCTAGCTAGTCCTGATGAATTTGCATTCTCCATGCTCACCACCACTCTATACTCATTACAAAATAACCAACATATAATAAAATACTTTATGCATCTAATTTAGACAAAGCAAAAAATAAAATACCATTAGGAAATTAAGAGTTTAAAAGTGAAGTAGTATCCAGAATGCAGGGATATGAACAGATATATAGATTTATTATATCATCTTTACGTTGGTATGCGCATGATTTAGTTAGTGTATAGTTCATATCATATAAATTCATATTGAACGAACAATAATTCAGGAGCACTTATGATACATAATAGTTGAGTCCCACACCAGGGTGTGCTCCCCCCCCCCCCCTTCTTCTTCTTCTTCTCTTTTCTTTCTCCTGGCTAGGAAGATGGAGAAAGATGAAGAGGGAAGAGGGAAGGATATATATAATGTTTAGAGTATAGACACATCACTGTGAAATTGATTATGAGGGAGATCACAGATTCTTCCTAATGTAATCCAAAAGTACTAGAAGACAGTTGGCCACCATCATTAATTAATTTATTGTACTACACAAGGGATATCAATTATAGTAATAATTTAGTGTAACTGAACAAGAAGATCATTGGACTTATCTTACCGTTTATCCTCAAAAGGAATAACGACCAAAGCAGACTCAGAAGACAATAGTTTCAGCAGAAATTCGGAGAATATAATGACATAAGAAAATGGAATAGAAGACCAAGCTAGCAACTGAACAACTAGCTATCAGACTTATAGCCCACCACCACTTATGTGGAGCACTCACCCTCTTTATAAAGGCCAGTTAAGAGGAACGTGCAAAGTTACCAAACCACCCTTGTACCTCCAAGCAAATTTCAGCTGCTCATATAATAGCAAATTTATGATAAGTACTGGATTTATGGCATGAAGATATAGTATATGTATATCATATAAGTCATCATGGAGCTTGCATCAATGCACCGTAAGCACGCCTAGAGTCTGGCCATCTTTTCCGTACACGTGTCGGACATGTAAAATTCTTCTCATTTTCCATGCAATTAATTCCGAGATTTTTGGAGGCACATTGAGGGTGTAATCCATCAAATAGTAGGAGACTAGGCATTTTGGCGTCAGAAAGCTTTTGGTATTAATGAAGGTTTAACCTTATACGGGCGTGGCTTTTCATCGCTGATGTGGCGGCTAATTAAGCAGCCCTAATATGGACAAATTAAGGCCATGCAGTTTGAATGAAGCTGTGTTGGGTTTGAGGGGCCAGCATGTGAGTGCAGCCTTGAGGTCATGCTTGCATTGCATTGCATCCGAGATTACCTGCACAAGAGGGAAGCTAGGTTTTGGATTCTTGCATTCGAAAAAGGTGTACGGTTTATTCTCGTATTAGAGCATACCATCCTGCTTTGTTCGTTAACTATATACATGTGTGATAGTTGTTTTTAATTTCATTATTCAAAATGGTACTGCTATATATTTATGGACGAGATGATTAATGCACGAAGCTGTCAAGTGTTAATTAATTATGGTCATTCTTGTCGTCTGCTCATTCTTTTTCTCGTCACCATGTAAGTTCAATTCACTTGTGATTGTGCTAGCTTCGCGAGATTTCTTTGAATTAATGAAGCTTGAAAGATATATAATTCCTATCCACTTTGTACATTTTCAATAATTGTCGTTATATATCTTCGTGGAAATCAGGTATGTAAATTGGGTACCCCAAGACTTTCTCGAAGGTTCATTAGTAAGTAGTCATCAGCGCATGGCATCCATTTTGATCGATAATCCACCATGATTTATATATAGCCAGATCGATATGAATTTAATTTAAAAAAATCCTATAACTTTAGCCAAACACACCTATGTATAGATACACATGCATGCAGCTTCTTCCCTCCTCATATATATATGTTTTGGGTTAAGGATAGAAGAAACTTGTAATTAGTCCGCTAATTATAAATAAACACGCATCCGGTTTACAACACTGAAGCCTATATACAACAAACATATCTTTTGTTTCCCCCTAAGGATTAGTTTGATTGCATTTTCACGCTGGTTTTCGAATATATGGCTTGGAATTTGGTGAAGAGAACACGGATCGTGCTAGTTAGTACAAATTATGTACTATAAATTAGGTCCTTCTCATGCAGTAATAGTTTTGGACGATGCGGGGGGATTTGTGGCGAGGATGCGGGGTTACAATAGTGAATATACAGCTGTGGACAAGGGTTTGGACAAAAAGATTGGCCCCAAAAGGACATGCTTGGCGGTTCCTCACCATGAGCTGTCTGTCTTTGGCCTTTTCTGGTGGCTGGTTGGTCGTCCTCTCCTTCCACGACAACTCGCCACGTATCACTCCAAATGTCCATTTCCTTCCTAAAGATTACACCCATAATCCCACTAATATTGTGGACTCTGTAGACATGTCCAAAATACTGTTCCAGCTGACAAATTTGCATGTGACATGCTCGATACCTTTTTTCTTCCCTGCAGCTCAATTTTTTGAATGCCAAAAACGGTTGAAGCTAATTCAAATTTTGATAGTGCTCGCGTGTTGAATTAGTTTGATGTGGAGGGAATTACGTGCCAGGTAACCCTCAAAACACTTGAAATTATATAAGGCAACCAATTTTATTAATGTATCGTAACAAACTCCTGAATATGAAACCTCCGTAGTAAAGACTATAGTCACATTGAAAAACAAAAGAGAGAAGTTACTATATATAATTTTATCTGTGCTTCAAACATGTCTCCATTCTAACTACAGATGAGATTCAACCCATATGTTTTTGCGCCATTTAAATAAATTATACAATTTTGAATAAAAAATTATCAACCACGATTAATGGAAAAAGTATTACTGTGTCCTTTTCCAATTTCATTGTTTCGATCAACATTTGGCATTCGTGAAAGTCATAATAATGATAGAAATTAAAGCAAGAGAGCACAAACTGACATACTAAGTCTCCCCCCCCCCCTCTCTCTCTCTCTCTCTCTCTCTCTTTCATAAAACTTTCAAGGAAAGGGGCGGTGCCCTAGGTGGGAGGGAAACTCACGTGACAACGACGTGTTGGTGACAAACAGTGTATGTGTGAATAATAAGGTCCACTCACTCAGTGGATTTAATTCCTTAAATACTATATTATCATTTTAAGTCAAAAAATGAAAAAATAGAAAACGCTGAGCTGGGTCATCATCCCTCGCCGCGTGTACCGCCCAGAATTCACGGTGGACACCTCAGAGCCACCACCGCACATGCCCTGACACGTGGCCGATTTGTGGCTGCTATTTCTCCAATTTTTTCCACGTGGACCACTTGCTATCACGTTTATGATTCAATCTCGTTACCGACTTTCTGCCTTTCCGACATTTCCTTGTTTTAGGTTAGCCACTCAGAAGAATACAAAGAGAGTTTACAAAGTTTATAATTAATTAATCCTAGTTTTGACCACAACAGTTGTACGAAGGAAAAGGAGAGGAAAAAGCAATATTATAAAATAAATTATTTTAGAAAAACTCAAAGCATTTATTTTGTGGTAAATCATAAGGATGAGGCGTGTAATTATGTGTATTTTACAAATTCAGAAAACACTTATTATTGAAGTTAAATTGCATATACTTTTTTTTATTAATATTTAATTTTAACACGGATGATCAAGTGCAAAAGCAAAAATAGCGTTGTCAAGTTGGGAACTGAATCTGGACTTTATAAATCAACGAAAAGTTAATACCCCGAGTGTGATGAAAAACAACTTAGTTATTCATTAACCAGTATTAATGTAGTGATACGAAGCTCTCTACATATAACTTGACGATCATTTCACAGCTGAATCGTGGCTGAGCTTGCTTAGTAGTTGCCAAGTTGGTCGAGGATGACGATTCTGCAAACAAAAAGCAAGTCAATTATTTTGGTTGGGAAAAGCAAGTGATGCTTGAGTGGAAGAGTTTGAATGGGAAGATAAATGATGGTCATTATTTTAAATTAAAACTAAATTTATTAAATTTTAAAAAGAAAAGAAAAATCATCAGACTATTTTATAATATTTTTCATCTTATTTTGCAAGAAAGAAAAGGAAAGAATATCTTTTTCTTAATTAAGAAAATTTTAAAAATATTTTTACAAATGATTAAAAGTTTATACTATATTCGCGTATTTTATTAATCTCATTTTAAAATATTCTTACATAAAAACAATGTTTCTTTTACTTCAAAACTCCTCCTATGTTTGGATGAAAAGGGAGGAAAAGAAAAAATTTACATATTATTAAATAGATACTTTTTTTACTTATTTGAGAATCCTAAAATGATATAATAAACCAATCCTCTCTTGTTATTTTTCAAAACATTTTTTTTACTTTAAAAATTAAAAATTGACCACCTCCTTCTCTTTCAATCCAAACTTTTTTATACTCTTAAACTATTTCAAGTTGATTGCATGGTTATAATAATCAAGAAAAAAAATAGTGGAATCTTTGGGAAAATGATTTTGAGATTAGACAAAATTTGCACGTACATATTACCATCATTGAGGCCGTATTTATCTTCTCCAAACTATCTTTTTTATTACATGTGATCTTTAGCTTTTTTACATGAAAGTGCATTTTCTGGTACTAAATATGCAAATATGATTCTTTGTAACATACTCGAGACGTGAAAATTTGAATTTAAGATACATCATTGCATTTTTTAAAAAAAAAAATTGAATTGTATCTTACCAAAATAATTTTTGATTGAAAATATTGTTTGAAATATTTCGATTATTTGTATTTTTCAAAGTACCTTATTCCAATTGACAAGCAAAATAAAGTTAAAAACTAAGATAGCTTAGGCTTTAGATATGATTTTTTCAGGAAAAAAAGAGAAATAATAGTTTCTTTTTGTTTAATTTATGTAAAGACGCTCTTTCTATTTGCCTTTATCATTTTTTTGAGCTGAATTCTATTTATCATTTAATTTTCTGAGTAAAATTTTTTAATTTGAATAAATCACCCTTTTATAAGTCACTAAGGGTGCATTCGCAAGTTATGAAAGAAAGAGAATGGAAGATATCAAATGGGAAGAAAGCAGTTTATAATATTTCAATTACCATTATTTATAAATTTAAAATTGATGAGGGAAAGAAAATAGAGGGCTTATGATATAATTTTATAATTTTATCCTTTACTAATATAATTGAATATAATTAATATGTTTTATAATAATATTAATTTCAAAAAAAATTTAGAAAATATTATATATTTTGTAAATTTAAAAATATTTCCGTTCTAAAAATATTTTTTTAGGAGAGATCAAATTTCAATGGAAGCTAATAAAAAATTAGGAGAGAAATATAATTATTATGAAAAATTGAAATAAAATTAGAATGGAATGATAAATATGGTATTTTAATATTTCAATGGGGATGGGATTGTAAACTAAATTCAAATCTCAACAAAACTTTCATATGTCTTTCTTTACCAAAAGGTAAAATTCGTGAATAAGATGTAATTCTATAAGCTTTTCTTTTCCCTCCCATTCACCCCTAAATCGAACTTGTAAACATACTCTTAGGAAACCATAAAATAGAGATTTTGGAGGGTTTAGAGGAATTAGTTAAAGGCCCAATTGCTTTTACTACCAAAAAGTAAAACTTGTGAATAAGATATCCTATAAATCTTTCACTTCCCTTTTTTCCCTTCTAAACTAAACTTATAAAACCCTAAAAGTGAGTCAACAGTAAAAAATTTAGGTAATTTATATAAAATCATATATTTAAATATCAGTGCCACCAGTATATCAAAAAGTTACCCTTTTATAAAAAAATACTTAAAATATTATTATCGTTTCACTATTTTTTTCTCTCACTTATTAGTATATAAACTTTACGGCAATCAAACGTACGTAAGAGGAAGGAGATATAAACAAGTTGGCTTCATGGGTTATCTTATCTATAGCATTGACTTGTCATAAGTCATAACACCAAAAAAAACAAAAACAACACACGCCCACAAGCGTTGGTATGCCATGTGCTATACATTTAAGAGAACTTGAGGCGTGCCGAGGAGGAGCCATCAAGCGAAAGCAACAGCACACCCTCAACCACCCAGTATGCTTCCCATCTCCGTTGTACACAAGAGGCACAAATAGTTGACTTGGAAAGGCTAAGCAAATGTAGCTCGATACGGTCCATAACTTCCAAAGGTGGAATAGACACCAGGGAGCTATAGAGCTAGCTACTACATATATAGCTGCCAATGCCGAACATATTGTATTTTTTTTTTTTTTAACTAACTCTCTTTCGTTTCCCCTTGATGAAGGATTTTGAGAATGAGTCATTAGACATCATCAATTTAATTAAAAGCAGGAAGAAAACACACATAAATAATGTAAAAAAGTACTGGCAAAAGGAAAAGATAGGGCCTCCCTAGCGTTAATATATGAGAACAATTAGTAGTTTATTTTTTCATTAAATTATATCATTTAATTAGTTTCCTCTTAGTTCGGTTTCCTCTCAGAGTAGCATCCTGCTTGGAGAGAAGTTTATAAGTTGATAGCTAAACCAAATTTGGGAGCCACAAAATAAGGTAGGGGTGGGAGGGCAATTGGGCAAATCACCTGTGCTGAAAGAGAGGCAAAGAGCCTCACGGCATTGCATCTTCAAATTCATTGCTTCATTATCAAAAATGGAACTGTACAAAAAATAATCATTAACTGAGGTACAGATAACTTGGCTCTATATATACATGAATTGGAGGTACACGAGTTGACACAACGTGACGACATGATATGCTGCTTGCGCACATGGTTTGAGTGATCTGACTGACAAAATGGCATGGCATCAAAGAAACGTGACCTGAAAAACTTGCCCTAAATTTAATGCGGAGTGCAGATTGACACTCAGTGACACCATTTCTTATGCTAATAAAGTCTGCCTACCATCCATTTACTGGAAAAAGAGGGTAGCAGATCATAAAAATTACGGAAAAAAAATTATCATCTATCGCACCTGAATATATTCAATAAAATAAATTTGTAAATAAAAGAAAAACACGACATTAGAAGGGCATTCATGCTTCTTCTCCCTTACGCTCAAACAATAATTGCATGCCTGTACGCACTTTCATATTTTATAGCACCTTTAATTTTTACGGAAAAAAATCTTGAATTTGGCATGATTGAAACGTGGCATAGACTTAGATTGGAGTACAACTTTACTCAAATGCTAGTTTCATGATCTTTGGCCTATCCGAACTTATAAACCATTCTTCGGTCTATAATCTCTTCATGGTGGAACTTATCCTTTGACAACGTCACAATTATTTTTCCTCTCTTTTTATTTTTGGTCTCAATTTTTGTTTTCTGGAAACTAGATAAGTAAAGATAGACAATCATAAGTATCTTAACACTCTAAATTATAATTCATAATAAAAAGGATCTGCTAACGATTGATATACCTGGTCTAAAGAACACACTGACAGCCCAAAATATATTGTCTTAGTGGATATTCTTCTTCATGGTTAATCAAGAGAAAAAATTGTCCGGCTTCAAGTCCCAATGCATGACACCAAAAGAACGGCAAGCCTTGACACTACACCAATTATTAACCTAGCAAGTTGAGCTGCCTTTCTCTCAGAATATATAGTTCCCCCTTATCCTGTCAGAAAGCTTTCCACCAGCACAATAACAAGTAAAACATGAACAGCAACAACATCCTCATAAGCACCAGTTATTTGTGTTAGCCAAAGATATTATTTTAAAATAAGCTTTGTGAATTGAGATGATAGCAAACATAATATATGATGATTTTGATATTAGCATGCACTTGATCCTCTCCACAGACTTTACATGTAGAACTCTTACATGAATCATGTGAAGCAACTTAAGTGAAAAGGAAAAAACTCATGCAAAATGAAGCACGGAGAAGAATAATCTTTGAAAAATGTTATGTGTACATACATATGGGATATAAGATATTGTATTGACTCATACCTCATCTTTGGACCCAATCCAAATAATAGATAGGGTATGAATTAGTATAGTATTTCATGCCCCATTTATATACATAATATAATTCATAATTTTATGAGTCGATAATCATAGTTAAATATCTAGTAGATTGTGATAAGACAAGAAGAGATTATTGAATAAGTTAATAGCAAAAACTGAAATCTTAAAGCACAAAGGCTAAAAACGTTGACCCAAATCGACAGCTGCATAGAATAAAACTACAACAAAGATACTGTAAGCTCTAATACGTGATAAATTAAGGAGAGCCAGAAATGTATGTTATGAAAGAGAAATATAAAAAAAGCAAAAAGACAAATCACCTTTTATACCATAAAAGAGCAAATTCATCAAAGCACAAGAATAAAGTTGCTACAAACAAGACATGACAATTGATTGGAACCTTCTTGATATTGGAAGAAGGAAAAGAGTTTGAAAGAAAATTATATATATACAAGAGCAAGCAAGCCATAATATTACCGAAAAAGAAAAAAAGAAAGAACTGTGTGCTCAAGTTCTTTGTTCAAAGTGCTGTGTGTGCAAGTCTTGTAAGCTTTGTTCTTAGCAGCGTTGAGCTTAAAACAGTTGAGTAGTGAGAGTCCATGTGTGCGCGAAAATCATTGTATCATCCATATCTATAACACTTGTACCCATATAATTTCTCATGCCCTCGCCATGCTTTTCAATAAGTGGTGCGCGCATTCCTTCTAACAGCTTCAACATCTTCTTGCGTGGTCAATTTTCTCTTAGCAAGTATGGATTCGCAAGCAAACTCCTTATTAGTTCCCTTCTGTTAACAAATGAGTGCTGTCCCCGTTTGCCCTCGTCCGCGCTGTCGCCCCAAACTGTTAAAAATACGTCAAATTCCAGGTTTTCCTTCCTAACACACTCGATAGTTGTTACTTGACACCCTTTTAACACAAGGCTTTGAAACCTCAAGTTAATGTATCCTCTTCTCCAGTCCCTCCTGTCAATTTCAGTAACCAGGCTGATCCTCCATCATCGCATTGACGTTAAATTCTGGGACTTTGAACAAACCCCGTCTGATTCTGATTCTGCAGATCCCCCAAAAATTCTCAGAAGTTCTATGCCAAAATACAGACAAACTGTTGGATTAATTATTGAATCAACTTTCAGTCTTTTGGCACGAAACTATTGAATCAATGTGAATGTTAGAGTTAGTGCTAAATGATAACCAAGTAATTAAGTTATTAAAACTAAATTTGTATGAGAACATTATAAACCGGCATTGTTGACTGATATATCACATATGCATGCAAACTACCTGAAGCGGAACAAAAAGGTGGCATGTGAAGATTGTCGCAAATGTTATTAAGCATTTCTTGTGGAGAATTGTAGCAAATACCCTATACAAAGTACCAACTTTGAGGAACCTATTTAAATGTAAAGCTGCACGATCGTGACTTCGTCTATCTGCCAAATATACGTTGTGTCCACATGCCATATACACGATCATCTTTACTTAGTGTCCTTGGACCAAAATGTTTGGTCGGGCCTGCAATATGTAATCTTCGGATCGAAAGGGAATTTGAGGAACATCGTGCTTTGGAAATTGGCTCCAGAACAAGATATATGTATGATAATTAGAGAATTCAAATTAGAACGGAATTGAAAATCATCAGCAGGTTTGGATCCCCATGAACCTAACTGAATTCTGATTGGACTTTTGACTTATAACGAAAGTTGCTATACTATAGCTGTGAAAGCACAAGCTATCGGATCCAAGGAGTTAACATGGAAGGGGCTTGACCAAACATGATCATGGTCGAGACTGACTGAATTCAGGAATATTGTTTATGAACTGAACCAATTAATTTCATTTTCAACCAGGTTTGTCAATGAGTAACAATACAATTCGAAGACAAGTAATTTTCATCATGTAAATAAATAGTATATGAAAAACTTAAACATTTTAGGTTTGTTAAAAATTTTAAAAAACAGAGAGCATTAAATACAAAAGTCAAACATTCTGAGTTATTATTTTATTAATAAATGATTTGTTTATTTTTAATATACTGTATCGTAAGAACCATACTAGTAAAACCCAACATTTTTGTTACCTCTTATTTTAAGAAGATATTGAACTTAATATAAACGTTTTAACTGTCTATAGGATTAAAAAAAGGGCAAAGAGAAGCCAGCACCTTTTGAATGACTATTTCTTTAACTCTTGACTTAATCATTAATCATATCAGCCAATCAATCAAATATAAAAGAAAGAAAATGTCCTCATAGAAAGACTTTGACCGTGACTATCTCTGTCAAACTCTCTTCTAGCTACTCCTAATTTTAAATTCTCAACCGAATTTTGACTAGTAAGACGATTCCATGCCAAGTCAGAGAACGAGACAGCCGGCAAATATTCTACAAAAGACGGCAATTTTTCTCCAGATTTGTATATAAAGTCCAAAAGCACCAAAATAAAGAAGATATATTATCGTAGACAAATTCAGACTAGCACAGTACTTGTCTAATTTCAACCAACACCCACTAGTACTTATTCTCATGCTTAACTTCCCCAACCACTCCACGACTATATATAGACCCTAAGTCTACCATTTTCTGCGAACACCAGTTCTCAAATTCTCAAGTGCAAAGCAAAGGAATCTTGATACCAACTTATTATCAGCAGCTAGCTAGCATCAATATACATCTTCTTTTTGAATGGATTCCCAAGCAAGAAGGCAGGTGCAGTTGCAGGGTCCAAAGCCTGCAGCTCTAATGGTTAACAGGAACTCCACAAAGATCAAGAAGCATCAGCACGTGCCGGTCATAGTGCATTTGAGGTCTCCCAAGGTCATTCACGTCAGGCCTGAAGAATTTATGCGTCTAGTGCAGCACCTAACTGGGAACCCCGTGTCAGCAGCACCTGCACCTGCTGCTGCTCATTGTCCCAACCATCCTGCAGCTTCTGGCATGAAGGCAACCCCTCAGAAAATGGAGAAGAGTAGCCCCGTTGCTACCGTGGACCAGATCCAACAAGAGGATCTTATGGGTGGCGTAGAGCCAAGTGGCCTTTCTTTTGATTTCCATGCTTTAGCGCATTTTGTAGATTTTGTATGAGCTAGCGCCACCTTCTCTAGCTGGTTTCATAATTACCACGAATTTGAAAAATAGAGCTAACATTTTTTTTTGTATCTGCAAAAAATGATCGAAATTAGAGTTGCACGATGCATAAACAGGAAAGAAACAGCTATTAATTCCTTCATGATTTGAAAAGGTTGAACACTGTTTCGTGTGTCACATGATCTATTTGCATGTTAGGTGTATTTATATAACCAAATTTTTTCATGACCGTTTGAAGGTAGTAACTAGTAAGGAGGAAATGTGCGAATTCCCTTGTCAATTATATATATATATATATATATATATATATACGGGGTTAGCAATAAAATGGGTCAAAACGTCGAGAGAATTTGGGTCGTGCAATGGGGTGGTCTTGAAGCGTTTGTGAGAAGTGTTTACTGTGGTTTCGCAATTTGCAGCATGAGATATTGATTCCAAAATATTGTGCATAAATCTTAAAAACATATTACACAAAAGTAGTTGACAGTAATAAAAGGAACGTTTCAATTAAACTATTTAAAATCTAGTGGACAAAAATATCAAAAACAAATTTCATCTAAATTCGAAGTGTTACTTACCGAAAAAAGATTGATGCGTGGATAGGTCAAAGTGAAATTATAAGACACGGGCTACTCAAGTGCTCATTCATTCGTTCCTTTTTTTTTTTTTTTTTTTTTTTGACGGTCGAAAGCGCTCATTCATTCTTCCGATTGTTAAATTTCGATTTCGGACTCGATCTTCTGTGCAACTAACTGTTCAATGATACATCTTCGCCCCAGCCAGCTAATCACTCTGGAAACTCGAAAATGTCCGGCCCATATCCGAGCCGGGCCAGCCCAATGCAAATTCGAAGTGGCAAAAGTAGAAAACGACAAAACGGTCACGAAACGGCGACGCTAACGGCGTCATAAACAGGAGGGAAATCAAAATTTTGTTTTAAAATGTAGACGCACCCCCATCTAGCGCAAAAATTTCCACTTTGGTCTCGCTTTCGCTTCGCGGCCCAGGCACACTCCGCTCTGGGCGAAACCGATACGACACCGCGCACCATTTGAATCTCATCGTTTGGGCACTTTGGATTTTCTCTCGGAAAATCTCTGATTGTGGGAGAGGTGAGGTGAACACCAGGTTCACCTTTTCAATTCCGCTCCTTATCTTTTTTCTTCTTTTTTTTAATAATTTCTTTTTATGCTCCCGATTCTCGATTGTTCCGAGTCGAGGCCATCAATCTTCATTTCTTTGAGCTTATAACTATGAGTATCCGCATTCATGATGCGTGATATTTGCGTGTTCATTGATCGTGCAAGTTCTGATTTCCTCAAATATACTGTAGATCCTTGCGCGTGTGCTAAATCTACACTTCAGTGCGTATAGATCAGTCTCTGCGATGTGTTTTGGTCGGTGAAGTAGTTGCGGTGGTGGTGGTCGGAAATAAGGCATGGCAAAAGTGGCTACACCGAATTCTGTGCCTCCTAGCTCCCTTGGAATCGGGTCAGGGCCTTTAAAAGGAGGATCCATGGTTAAAAGAAAGACACCGTCAGAACTTAGGGTAAGTTGCCAAGCTGTTCCTCACCTTACTCTGGACTTCGATTCAAGCGTTCAATTAATGTGATTATGATGGATAATAGTGCCGGTATCCTATCCAATTTGCTTTATCGATTATAGGCTTATTGCTTAGATAAGTGCATGCTCACTAGTGTGTTTCAACAATCAGGATGATGTCTAGATGGTTCACAGTTGACTTGGAGTAAGATATATCCTATTTCGGACGCTGAAGTGAATTATAGTCTCTATTATTCATTATGTTGTACTTTTAAATCTCATAATTTTCTTGTTTTAATTGAAATGGAGTTTGTATCTTAATGCTGCCTGTTAGAGTGAGTTGGTAGTTAACTCTCAGCTGTCAGCTTCAGTTTGTTAAGGCAGTTAGTAATAGTTAGTTTTCAGCTAAGATGTTAGTTATTCATGTAACAGAAGAATTCTAAGGGTGATAGCTATAAATATATGTGTAACACACTAACACTCGATCGTTTCATAATTTCAGTTTTGCAATATTCAGTTGAGAAAATTCTCTCTATCTCTGTCTCTCATTTTCTCTCAGATTCCTCTAGTTTCTTCTATTTTCTTGCTTCTTCTGGTATTCTAACACTGCCCCATCCATATATAGTCATGGCACAGTTTCAATTTAAGTTTACAAGAATATTTTCTTTCCATATTGATAACTAGCACTGAACTGTGGTGGAGGCAAAAATTCTTATATCTACACATACTTGGCAGGGAGAGCAGTTAAAGAGGGCAAGTGTTGTGGACCTTACTGATGAATCTCCCCACCCCTTGGCTGGTTTGACAAAGTAAGATTCTTCTGCTTCTCTTTCGATATGTTATTTCATAATTTGCTGAGAACTTGCTTGGTTTATATTTGCAGAACTGCTGAGGTGGATAATGGATTTAAGAAACCGGGATTGTCAAGGACCCCAAGATACACGGACACACGTGTTGATGAACTATTTCCTGCTAAAAAGTCCAGGTTCAGAATTGTCTCTGGAAAGGAAAATGCAAAGGTTATTATAATTGCCCAACTTATGATGCATTACATTATTGATCCCTGGTTGTTAATGTTATTGAGATTGAACAAAGTAACCTTGTTACTGTGGTCAGGAAAACCCATCTTTGGAGCAAACTAGTAACCTGAATAATATTTCAGTTTTTTCTATGTCAGAGACCAAGAGACAACAAGGAATTTCATGGTTTGCCTTATAGTTTAAGCTTTTTTTTAATCTCATGGTTAATTTCCTCCCTTTTTTGATTCTATTCCTAATTGCTGTCAGCATGGAGAATCCTGTTGCTTCACGTGAAGTTGGCAAAGATGGTGTATTGCAAGCTTCTCAAACAAATGAAAAGTGCAGCGAAGGAAAGTTTCTTAGTGTTGCTGAGCTTTCATCAGCTGCTGATAGATCGTCTGGCTCTGCAGCAGCTATTGACATGGTATATAATGGCGGAGGCAGGACCTTTCTTGTTTGTTTACTAACATTTCAGATCCTGTAGGCTGTATCATAACTAAGGCTTTACTTTTATTTATTTATTTTTTATAGGGCAAAGCATTAAAAGGACTAGCTGCACTTGAACCACGTGTTGATAATGGTTTAGCTGCTGATTCATCCAAAAGAGGTGGGGATTTAACATCAGATTTCACTGGAAATTTCTTCTCTGAATGTCAAGTACCTGGCCAGAAGGCTCCTTTGGATCTTACTCTAAAAACCAGTATGCGGGTAGTATCCTCCTCTTCGGCGAATTGGTGAGTGCTTAGGATGTACTGGAGTGAATTAAAAGGTTTTTACACTGAGATTCATATTTTCAATAGTGGAAGGGTGTGGTATTTCCAGGTATCCTTAATGCCTCTATAGTTAAAAAAAAGTTTAACTTTATGCTTAATGCTGATATAAGGTCTGATGAGGTTCTTACCAAATGTTGTTTATGCCATTGCCAAGTCAACTGGACTCTCTTGTGAACATCAGATAGATGAATTGGCAGCTAAAATTTGGTAAAACATGAGTTAGGTTGTGCTCATGGTCTTGCTTATGTCATGCTTGTTTGTTTATTTGGTGAATACAAAACTATCGTGCTGGGCTATGTGATGTGAGTCAGTTTCATGTTATTCCAGAAATTACTAAAATGATTGGCATTCGATGTGATAAGAATAGTGGTGATGGATATCTAATGTATTTATCATGTATATTGTATATAACAAGTATTTTTCTTGGATTTTTTTCTAGCTCCCTAAATTTTCAATAAATGATTGAGCTATGTAAAACATTGCTTACATTGTTCCCTTTTTTTCCTATCTTTGTCTGACCATGATATGTTAAAGTTTTCGTGTTTCTGTCATGAAAGTCTGTTTTGTCTACATTGCACCGTTTTTTCATATACATTGTCATCTTGAACAGGTAACCAGACTTTTTTTTGTTTATCTACGTCTTATATTGATGCGGCACCCATGTGATTTGTTTGGATTTGGATTGGTGATTGCCTGCTTGCTTTGGTTTCAACTATTATTGGTGTCTGTTGTTGTCTTTCTGAGTAAGCTATTTCGATTTTCAATTTCAGGATACATAGGTCAGTTGTGTGTGGTACGATGCCTACCTTCCAACATTGTCTCTCCGAGAATCAAAACATGAGAGGCTCCCGGGGGTTTAGAGTTTTGCATTCTTGGATGTATCCTCAATCCGTTCTACCACCTTCTCTCGTATCAGCCTTGAGCTCATCAACAGCTGATGGAGGTGGTCAAGCAGCTTTCAACTTACCCCATTTCCTGTCTCTTCTTTGTCTTCTTCCTTTTTCCACTTTCCAGTTTCCAGTTTCCTTACGTTCCATTTTTTCCTTTTATGCAATAGAATTGGAGTTCTTAAGGAAACGGCAAGTAGCTTGGGAAGAATCCTTCCGGGATCTCTATTATATGCTTCGAAAGAACATCTGTGGCCTCTTTTATGGTAATTATACACAACCGTCCTTTTTTTGTCCGATGGAGTTGTTATAGAAATTTGTTTATAGTTATACTACGTCTTTTTGTTACTGTTTCTGTTCTTCTGGATTCTCATCAGTGTCTGTGCTTGTAAATATGTAATTTAAATTGTTTCTGCATGATGATGAACTAACATGATCAAAATACACTTATTTTCTTTTAATGATGTTGCTTCCTATGGTGTAACTAATGCATAGACTTAACTTTGCCACTTTGAAAACCTTCTGACTTCATTGTACATGTTATTTATTTTGTTAAGAACCTTCCCATTTATTTATTTATATTTATATAGGAATATTGGATGAAACTTTCTGTTGTTTTTTATTTTTCCCTCTTCCGCTTTGTAGTTTGCACTTCCCAGTTTGTGGTGATGTTCACTGGTGGTGACGGCTCTGGTAGATCCAAATGCTCGTGCAGTGCATATATTTCTCAGTCGACCAGAGGTTTGAGATCATTGTTGAGAGAGCATGTAAGTCGTACTCATATATATATATATGTGTGTGTGTGTGTGTGTGTGTGTGTGGGTGTGTGTGAAGATGAGTAGTAGGTTTATGGTTTTTATTTCTTTTTCTTATTATCGAAGAGTAGTCGTCTCATGCTTTCATCCCATCCGCTGACATGTCAACTTGAAGGTTTCTTTTTCGAGTAGGTCATGACTTGGGTTTAATTTGTATTTAGCTTAGCTTATTTTAGATTCAAAAGAACTTATTATTGAAAGTTTTTTAAGACAATTAACAAAAACGATTATTTCTGACAAATAATCAATTAATAAACAAGCACTTAGTTATATGACTTTAAGTACGTATATTTTAACTTCACAAAATGCATTCAAGTTTGTTTTTCTTAATTGGTTAGCATTATGGTTCTAAAGTATCGGGCGTTAGCGCCTTTACGTATATTTTTAACTTCATAAAAATGAGTTCCAGTTTGTTTTTCTTAATTGGTTAGCATTATGGCTCTAAAGTATCGGGCCTTAGTGCCTTTACGGGTCCATAGCTGGAAAAACATCCCAGGTTAATTATCATGATCTCTTCTACCAAAAATAAATAGATAAATAGTCATGATCTACAGTTTATCTATAAGTACTTACAATTTTTTAGGTTTTCTTCTATGCTGCTTTTTTACCAGAGCTTCCTTTTTATTCGATGATTTTTTTTTTTTTATTATTATGCTGGAATTTCCCATTAATATTTATTTTGGTAATGACCTTTGTACTTATGGTTGTATACCTTTTTGACTAGGATGTTTGTTTCTCTATGCCTCTTTGCCATTCGAAAGTGGAGCAAGCCACTACTGAGGATCTGGTTGAGCTCTCAGAGATAGAGAAGCAAAATCTGGGACAGGTTTGTATCTATATGCTGTTGGTATAGCATTTTTTCTGTCAATGACCGTGATGAACAATTTCCTGGCATAGTGTGCTTACCTCTTTGTGATTTTATTGACAAATTTATACTGAATAATGAATACTAATACTAAGTTTCTCTGCTGGCTCCCAATTTGTATTAAGTGAGCTATTTCACATTTCTCTTTGATCTATTGTTCGTGTCATTTTTTTTAACATCATCTCTAATTAAGTAATTATGTGCTGTCAAGAGTGTCTTTTCATATTATAGTTAAACTC
The DNA here is from genome assembly GCA_031439595.1 of Pterocarpus santalinus. NCBI lineage: Eukaryota > Viridiplantae > Streptophyta > Magnoliopsida > Fabales > Fabaceae > Pterocarpus > Pterocarpus santalinus. The sequence goes on from CM062532.1 coordinate 72,533,116, forward strand.
CTGTAATAACGTGACAGGACAGAATTATACAATAGTATATTATCCAAAAAATAAAATAAGTCCATAAGAAACTGTACCAAGAAAAGATTAGTGTAAAAAAGTTCTATACCAGATCTAAATTAAAAACAATTATTTAAAACTTTTTTCCTTTTGGGGTTATTGATTGGTGCTTTTTATTTGTAAAAACGCAGACTCGACGATTAAGGTCACTCTCTGATGTCGATAACAGCCCGGAATCTTTGCTGGTTTTCAGTGGCAACAACAATGTACATGGTTTATATGACCTTTTACTAAATTACAGGTCACTAGTTAATGGGTTCGCTCGGTAGCTTCCTTTCCAGTTCCTGGCATATTTCATTTTTAATATTGTTGCTGACTTTTGTTGTCTGCACTGTGCAGACCTCTCTTGACCTCGCTGTCTGCTATGGACGTACCTGTCTTGTGCTCTCCTGTGCCGTTTCAAAATTCTGCTTTGTCCTCACCTGAAGTATGTCATAAGTCCTTTTCTCGACTCGAATTTCTTTTCTAGTTTTCTTTTAGTCTCTAATGCCTTATTTCTGCACTTTGTCTTCGCTGAAATTTCAGTAAATTATTGAACTGCATACCAATCCTTTTTTTCCTAGATTACTTGCACAAGAAATGCCATTAGCGATTCCATTAGAGTTTCTTATCATTAAGTGGCAAATTAAATTTATATATAACTGAAAAAGCTAAAAGCAGAATTTTTTTTATAATCTGATTATTTTTTAAAAATTATCCAAATATATGAAAATTGATTTTTTTTCAATGAAAAAAGTGATTTTTAGCCAAAAAATTCACAATTAAACACACCCATAATTGTTGGTGGTTGCTTAATTTTTCAAATTTGTGCACTGGACTAGTTAAGATGTGTGGTTATCTTTCAGAAAACCATCGCTACACTGGTTATTTTTCTGTTTTTAGCTGTTAAATAACGCATGTTGGAATCTATACACTTCTCTTTTGCAGATTAAATGTATGGAGATGAGAAGAGCTGAACAAATTGCTGCTTCTTATAATGGATCTATTTGGAAAGATGGTGATGGTGAGTCTGCACAGGGATCATTAGATGGCCTTTGTTGTAGCATTGAAATTAAGGATGCATTTCTTCCGCCATGGATTATTTGTGGTATAAGTGCATTGATGAGTTCTGAAGGAAAAAGTTTTGAGGCAAGGTATGGGTAGCCTGTACTTGGTAATACTTGTTACACACTTTCCAATTATAACTAGTTGCATCATGCATTGTTATTTAAAGGGAAATGATGTTTAGTTCTATTTCGTGATGTACAGTTTTGTGACGGAACCTAGCTCAATTGGCTTGAATGTTGCTTTAAAATCAACTTGTGAGAAGTTGGAATCTGAAGATGCTGCTAGTGAAAGCATGCAAAACCGCAGTAATACATTTGGCATTCCAGAGGCCATAGTCACCTCTTGCCTGTCGTCATGTTCACTAAAAGGCTTAAAGTACTGTGATGGTTCTTATACAGCTTCTCTATCCCCTGTATAATCATCCTCAAAATAAGGAACTTATTTTCATCCCATTGATGGATAATTTATTTCATTGCTTATACTTCCCTTAACCTCCAGAAAATGAAAAACAGAAGGAATTTTTTTTTCAGTCTGTCTGGAGGAACATTTTCCCGATCAAGAATTGTAATATCAATGCCAATTGTGAATTCTAGCAGTTGGTGTATTTCGAATACTCCAGGTCTAGAAAGCTACATCATTGGAGGGGAGATGAATCGATCACGAAAAACGAATCATTGTATCATTTTAGTCCTTGGTACTTGGACACGTAATTGCCATTTGGAATGAGTAATCACAAGATATTTTCTCTTGAAGAATACTTCAAATTCCCTTGTTCGTAAATAAGGTCAAACTAAATAGAAACATAATTAGCTTCTGACAGTTCTCTTACTTCTGCTAAGTTCTATAATTGTATCCGTCAACCGGTGAGGATGATTAATCTTGAGCCATGCAGAAGCACATGGTCCATTACATACTCTAAGTCTAGTTCAACAACTGATAATTAAATCTCAGGTTCACATAATTAATAGTAACAATTTGTTTCTGCTGGATAATAATGTTTAATGCTGGAACTTTGAACATTGGGACCAAAATTAAAAGGGTGCAAAAAATCCTGACCAATACGCTTTAAAAGTTGAGTTCGGAGAATGTTAGCTATTCACTTGTATGATTTTTGAATCGAGTTTAAAGAACTACTTTTGCACATAAAGAACGCGTCTGGGGTATCTCCAATTTGTCATCCATCTCCAGATCATATTCCAGCACGAGCATTTTTCATATGAGAACAGTTTACATAGCTCTTTACCAGTAATCCATACAAGAACACCTGCCTTCTTTAAAATGGTGAAATCTGTTTCGATCTCTCACTATCAACTCTACTTCAAAAACCTTTGAAATCAGCTTCGTAGCTGTGTGACAATCTTCACAGACACGTAAGTTTTTCACAATCCGAATTGGTGTAGGAGCTCGTACCTTCATAATTCCATATGCAATTGCCAGCTTCTCACTATGCCTGTTAAGCGCATCTTCCTTTTCCTCTTCATCTATGTCAAACAATGCTTCATCAGTATTTCCAATGTATCCTGCTAACCTTATTCTCTGCAGTATATCTTCCCACATTCTTTCTATTTTCTCTATTTCTGGGTGTAATTTATCTCCAATTGTAAATTCATGAACTTTTCCATCTATCTCAATGAGACTATATCCAGGTGGCTTTCTTACTCCTTTTTCCTTCATCATTTGTCTCATGATAGTAACATCTCTCCACTTGTTTGTGCGAGCATATATGTTTGAAAGCAGCACATAGTAACCACTGTGCTCTGGTTGCATCTGGATCAAAATCTTTCCCACCCTTTCCCCAACCTCTACATTTCTGTGAATCCGGCAAGCTCCTAGCAACGCCCCCCATATCGGAGCATTCGGCTTCACAGGCATTTCAAGAACAAATTTCTCTGCCTCTGCCAGCTTCCCTGCACGGCCAAGAAGGTCAACCATGCATCCATAGTGCTCCAACCTTGGCTCCAACCCATGATCCTGTTTCATGCTTTCAAATATTTCCAAACCCCTATCTACCAGTCCTCCATGGCTGCAAGCTGTCAACACTGCAGTAAACGTGATGTCCCTAGGAATTAGCCCTGATTTCACCATTTCTGAAAAATACCAAAGCGCTTTCTCTGCATAACCGTGCATGGCTAGTCCAGCAATCAAAGCTGTCCAACAAAGTGCATCCTTTTCTTGCAGCTGCTCAAAAACCTGAATAGCTTTCTCAACATTCCCACATCTTGCATACATGTCAACAACAGCTGTCCCAAGAATCAGATTCAAGGACAATCCATTCCTCACCACATACTCACGAGCTTCCTCCCCCATTGCAAGATCCCCCAAATGAGCACAAGCAGATATCACACCCACCATGACAGCCTCATTAGCCACCACCCCTTCATCCCGCAGAACCCGAAACAGCTCAACAGCTTTATCAAACCGATTATTCTGGGCATACCCACCAATCATCGTGCTCCAAGTTACCAAATTTCTCTCCGGCATTCTATCAAACAGTTCACGTGCAGCCTCTACATCCCCATATCTATGATACCCCGCAATCATGGAAGTCCATGACACCACATCAAACCCACAAACCTCCTCAAAAACGCATCTTGCAGCCTTTAAATCCCCAACAGTAGCATACATATGAAGAAGGGAGTTCTGGGCATAGCAATCACGTTCAAATCCACGCTTTATGATTTGACCATGTGCTTGTGTGCCCATAACTGCATTCTCGAGCTGAGCACAAGCCTTAACCAAAAAAGGGTAAGTGATATTATCAGGGAAGAGACCAATTCGTTGAGCTTCGATGTAATAGCGAAATGAATTTGCGGGGTTTCCGCTGCTGGAACAGCCTCGGATGAGGGCGTTGAAGATGAAGAGGTTGGGGTTCGGGATTTGGGAGAAGACCCTTTTGGCGTATTGCAGAAGGTTCTTCTTCGAGTCTATGCAGAGAGCAATGAGGCGACTTGCCACAAAGACGTCGAAGAAGAGGTGGGTTCGTAGCATGTGAGCGTGGATGATGTTTAGGTCTCTGAGATTGGAGCATGACTCTAGAAGCACAAGCTTGGGATTCTTCAGCCTCAGCGTTTTCAGAATGGAGTTGCTGGCATTGGCAACGCTGCTGGTCATTTTGCCACGCTCTCATGTTTCGGGATTCGGAATGGGCACACAAAATGGTTGGACGATGATGCAAACTCGTACATTAATACTGGTTCTGTATCAGAAGCATGGGAAGTTTGGACCTTTCTTGTATCTCAAAATAAAATGGTTTGGAGCTTTTGTTCTCTCCGCGCTCTCCCCCGTTGCGTTGTGCTAAGCTGCCTTCTGCTCGCACATCTATTAATTAAAAATAGTTATTTAGACCCCGAAAAAGTGAAAATAACGTAAGATTTAACTACATAAGAGTAGAAATAATTTTATTTATACTCATTTTGCTTGGATATTGTATCAACTCATCAATCATGCACTATTGAAAATAATAAAAAAAATTAAATAAAAAATTTATCATTTTTAATAATAGATAATAGATAAATCAATATAATATCCCAAAAAAATAAGTGCAAATAATATTAGTCATTATATACATATAATTGATATTCTGTGATCAATAATATTTCTTATTTGTTCCTTACCATTATATTTAACACTTGTATATAACTAAAATACATACTGATATACACATAGTTCAAAAGATGTTCAGAAGCTCCTTCATAAAGCTGTGTTTTCTTTTGGACAATTTGCGAAGCCGATTCCAAGGAAGTACTCTTGTTCTAGTCCAGCAACACTACACTTGGATGAGAAGTAGCCAAGTTAAGAACTCCATTTATTATTATTTTTTAATTATTATTACTCAATACAATCAGTCTGTTTTGCGTTGCCTGTAATGACCAGCAAATGCAAGTTGAGTTCCTAATGATCGAATAGCATGCTCTCTCTCCATAGCAGTTCATGGTTCATCCTCCATCAAGTATATATCGGCAGTGGAAATTAATGCTTTTCCATTTTTGATAATAAAAATTAGTACAACAGGAAGCCAAAAATGGGAGGTTCCCATAACAATGTAGCACCTTAAAAAACATTGAAAGGGTACAATCAATGAAAAAATAATCAGAATGTCAAAATTGATTTATATCATCTATCTGAAATGTGGATCAGCAGTATCAGTCACAGCTGTGTATGTATTTCTCTAGAAAGAGAATTTGAAAGCTCCGGCATTGGAATCTGTGACAGAATCCCAGAATGAAAGTTTCTTCTGCTGGACCTTTTTCTCTGCTTCTTTTTGCGTCAGTTCATCAATTTCTCCAGGAAAAGAAGTTTCAATAGCATTCTTAAACTTATCATACAAATTCACCCGATCCCTTGTTCCAGATACCAGCGTGCTAGCATTTGGCCTCTTGAGAAAATCCAACACATTTAACAAATTTCTCCTGCAAGAAATGACCACCAACATTTGAGATTAGATTATCGAATGCACATGCAAAATACACAGCCAAATCCAAATTTGAAATGCTGCATATTCAATCGTAAGTGATTTAGAAATAATGTATCGAGTTCATTTCATGAATTTCAATAATTATGCAGGTTATTAAGACAAGTACAAGCATGCTGTCGTTTAACAACATGCATTTTGCTCATCTTCTTATTAATGGTTATATCAGAAGACACTAGTATCTCTTAAAGGCATTAGCTACAGCCTACAGGAAGATAAAACGAATTTTCTTTCAGGAGTATATATTAAATAATTCCTTGAAGGAGCTCTTTCACATTGGTGGGTTCAAGCCAGCTTTGTAGGTGCTCTGCTTAGGCATACACATGACAGTTCCTCACTCGTCCAAATATAAAGGATAATTCATGCACCAAAATTGCCCACCTCAAAATAAAATCAGCAGAGATGAATTATGGACATGGACACATTATGACGTACAATCCAAGGGAAGCAATAACCATTTTCCTGAATCTTCATAACCGCAAGCTCTAAGCGCTAGAGTCTGAGATGCCAATGAATAATTTAACAACAGACAGTGAGTATTCCGACAAAATGTTTCACACAGGGACATGCTGCTCTTCCATCAAAATGTCCGCTAAATTCAAGATTGTCGGGTTTTGGTATCATATAATATTTAATGAGTTAAACTAAATTCAGGCACTTGTTGCTTACAGCACAAAAACTGACTAGTAAATCCATCATACCATTCAATATTCAAACATGCATCAAGCTAGAACTACCAAGGAAAATAAAAAAGAAACTAGAACTGATTCTTGATAGACCAAGAAATGGAACATTTCATCACTACCACAACCTATCGCCAGTAAATTCAGAAAGAGTCAAATGAAGTCTCCCCTAGCTTTATCAAGCTCTAGTTTAAAATTTACAGATTACAATTAGTTTTATTAAATTGAAAGCCAATACGCAGAAGATCATATAATTAGTATTTTATTTATCAAACTTCTGAAACCTACTGAAAGCTGAAAAGAACCTTACCTACTAACATAGTTTTGGGTTATGGCTATAGACTCCTCCAGGTTGATCACCAAATGCCACCATCCCATAGGCACAAAGATAACCTCTCCAGCTTTACATATGCACTCAATAGGTTTCTTTTTGCAATTCTTTGTTGCACCATAAAAGTTCATGAACCACTCAATTATTGAAACGGGAGATGCCACCTCTGCACCATCAGGACTAGGATGAACACCAGGTGGAATCACATCAGGAGGAAACAATATCCATTTCTTGGACCCCTTGATCACTGCATTCCAAGCTGAAGTTGAATTCGGATCAACATGGAAAGATGATCCGGATCCGGCCGGACCAATAATAATCCACCTGTAGTCAGGTCTCTCATTGCCCAAAACACCAAACAAGTCCTCCCGGAAGTACAGCGGAACTTCATATTCCAAACCTAATTTTGGAACTTTTTCAGAAAATTTTGGATCAAACAAATACAGCGGCCTCTCTTCTCTAACTTGATCCGAGTACCGAAAATAGTCTCCAAGCTTCATCTCTACTGGCCCAACTGAAAACTTAACATCACCACACAACTGCATCAAATGATCTCTATCCCAATTCCTCAATGCATCCCAATTATCAATGCACCCTTCCAACAAAACCGGCTTATTAGGCTCCTCAAAGTTCAACACAAATTCTTCAACCGAAATACCTCTCTTTCTAACTATATTATCCCTCTCCAACCACTCAGGCTTCATTTCAAGATTAGCACAGAGCCAACTCTGGAAGAGATAATCAGAATAAAAGTCTCTAACTTTCAAGCTCTGAAGTGCACTAGTTGAGAAATCAAATGAAGGGTAGCAAGCAGCAACATAAGTAGATTTCCAAGACCCATTGAACTGAAACTCACCAAGAAGATTCTCCAACACAAGATTCCTGCAAAGGGGGTCATGGTTTGTGAAAACATAAAAGGACTTGCTCACAGTGGCCAAAACCCCCAAACTAGCACCATCCAAGAACGCCAGAATCTCAAGAACAAGCTCATCAGAAAGGGCATGAAGATTACCTAAGCCCGTGTCTCTGGAGTTAACGGAACCTGGGTTGAGATAAAGGTTCCCCAAGGGCTGAACGCCATGGGTGTGTGACGGGGCAGAGCTTTTGAGGCTGAAACCTTCCTCAGTGTCTTCTTCTTCTTCTTCATGTTGTTGTGGACAAGGCAACTCTTTTGAAATGGGAACGCAGTTTTCGGTGGTTTGGTTTATGAGTTTGCGTTTCTTTCTTCTGTTTGTGTTGTAGTTTTGCTTTGTGGTTCTTCTGACATGGGACAATAGGTTCTTCACCCTGAAGCTCCGCATCTTCGATTACGACGTTTAGAGTGCTGCCGTCACTCTCTCTGCTCAACGATATATTGTGCTATGCTATGCTGCGTAGGGTGCCAAAACCCAAACGCAAAGAAATGCGTTTCTGTTCTTTGTAATAAAAAACGTTTCGAAATTCGGATTTTTCATTTTGGGCATAGACGTTTCAAAATTCAGATGAAAAGGCCTGCGATCAATTAGAAAAGACTTGTGAACTCATTTGGACTGATTTCTACATCATTCAATAAGAGAAATGTTTTTTGTACCACTGGGATAGGTAGATAATTTGGACACCCAGAGATAAAAAGGAGAAAAAAAAATTATAAAAAAAATGAAAAGAATAAAATGATTGATGGAGAGAGAAAAAGCTGAGAAAGGGTGTTGGGGTGTTAAAAATTTTAGTATATACAAATAACATACCTCATTCAATAATGGATAAATGTGAAATGGCGTAACATTAGAATACGTTTGGAATTTTCTGTTATTGATCACTTTTTATATGTTCCCCTCAAAAATGTAGATGTCGCCTTGTTTACAGTAACCAGCTCATTTTCTTTCTCTCTCTCTCTCTCTGTTTTTTTTTTTTTTTTTTTTTTGAGCTGAGAACATAAACAAGTTCATAAAGTTGCATTTTTATGTTGTCTTCAAGTATCTTCGCCACAAATGTAATATTTAAATTTGGTTAAATTAATCTAATGTTCCTAAATTTTTTGGAAAATTCGAATAAGTCCTTACCCTTTAAAGTTTGTAATTAAATCCCTAAATTTATAAAATATTTGTAATTGAGTTTCTAACCACAAACGTCTATAATAAATTTGTTAATGAAAATGAAATATTCTAAGATGTAATTCTATATGTTATGTGTTTATTGAGTTGATATTTAAGAATATTTCATTTTCTTTGACAAATTTTTAATGAACATTTGTGTTAAAAGATGCAATTACAAATATTTTATAAATTTAGTGACTCAATTACAAATTTTCAAAATATAAAAATCTATTTAAATTTTTTCAAAAAATCCAGGAACCAACAGATTAATTTCACCTTTAAATTTCTATTATCAACGAACAAAGTAGTCACTCGAGAACAAATTGCATTAAATAATATTATGACAATGAATTCATACTAATCTTATAAAACATTTCATGTCAAAATCTTATAAAAAATTTATTCTTTTCTTAATCAACATTTAGGTTAAAGAGAAGTTTTATTTTTTTTTGAGGAGGATTAAAAGAGAAATTCATGATAAAATAAAGAGCGAAAGATGTTTAGTTCAAGATAAAACTTGAGAAAAAAATTGATCAAGTGAAAAAACGTCATTAGCAAAAAGCCTAAAAAAGCATTTATACTGATCGTAATAATACATCTGTGCATGTCTTTCTCAACGATAGTTTTTAAAACGATTGCGATCATTGTCAATTTGTCATTGCACCATGTCTTGCAGTATTCTCAATAATTTTTAAATTCACTTTAAAAATGTTTTAATTCAGATGTATCAAAGAAAAATTCACTTTAAAGGTACACTTGGTTGAGGGATAAAAATGAGAAATTTTTTTTCATAAATAAGTTTCATATATAGTTTTAACATATGAAGCTTATCTATAAATAATTTCCCTTTATTTTTGTCCCTAGCCAAGCACACCTTAAAAGGACAAAGACGTATAGAAGTTGGGTTCCGTCTGTTAGGCATGGGCCAATAAATTTGCAGGCTATTATCCAATGCTTTTTCAGCCCCGCTGCTGGTCACCCATAAAACCCTGTACTTGCCAAAAGCTTCAAGGGACAAAAAATTAAACAAAATAAGGACATGAATCAAAGTCGATTACTGCTTTGCTGAACTCGTCTTAAGGCGGGTGTGCTTTGTTCAGTTTATTTTTATAAAATAATAATAATTTTTTAAGTAAAAATTTATTTTTAATTTTTGAGTAAAAATTAAAATAAACAACTTCTGTAAAAAGTGATTTTTTATTAATTGAAAAATTATTTTTTGTCTACAAAGGCTTGCATTGGTTAGTGTGAAAAAAAACATGGTTGGTTAGGAAAGGGATATTTTTTTTTTTTTTTCAAGCAGAAATTTAACCATAGAGATGAAAAAAGGAGCAAAGGAAAGATTTTCTAAGAATAGTTTTTTGTTTGCTTACTTCCTTCCTGAAAATAGACCCACAACATCTAAATAATTTGCTCATTCTTGAAGATAACTCAATATAGACAGAGATGAAGCAAACTGCTAAGCATACCTTGGTCAAAGTTAGATCCTTGTATATGGATAATTTATTCCCATCGATTCTAAACAAAACGCGGGGAATGATTGAGGAATGAAAGACAAGAATCTGAGAAATGTCAAAATATTTAATATTCAAGACCATCTCTGCACAAAAAAGATTAAGCAGAGGATGATAGGAAGGTACGGTATATCTAAATGTGCAAGACCGAACAAAAATAACGCCGCCACTCACTCGGATTGTTCTCAAGAACATTATAGGCACTGTATGAAGAGTGAAAAAACTTACAACATGTCATGTACAGGAAGAGTACAGTCCAAAGACATGTACCTCGGCTCAACTTCAACAAAACCATATGAGCGAGAATGCTCAAATGTCAAATCACATCTAAGTTTCACCAATCAACCAACAAATTACATTCAATTTCATACAAAAGAAATAAAAGAACACTGCACAAAACACCACTTCTTTGGTGAAAAAAATATCTAGGGAGAAAAAAGAAACAGAAAAAATCTCATCGTATAGTGTGATTAAGATTCAGTTGGTGATCCCACAGATGAGCCTACCCTGTAAGATGACACAGGAATTGGAAACTACTATTCCAGTTGTGTTCTTGAAAGATATCTCCATGACTTTACACGGGTTCCCTTGTTGAGGACTATTAGCAAGCCAACACTGTCAGATGGTAGCCCGAACATATACCTACAATCACAAGAATTTTAGATGATCGATAATGGATGATTTCTGGTCAACCAATCATTCGAGAATACCCTTAACCAGCTTTTCTATTTGCCCCCAGGTTAAAAGCAACAATACACTCTCTAAAAACACTAAGCATAATTAACAGACACAACAAAGTGAATTTGTTGCAAACCAGACGCAACACTGTAGGGACTATGCTTATGTCAAATATCTAATATAATAATGCATGGCCAGCATACTTAACACATTGAACATCAAAGCCCACAGCAGTGAAGTTTTGCAGGAAAATAAAGAGCCTTTAATAATAAAGATTGCCGGTCTTAATTTTTCAACATTCTTTTGCAAGTGTTATGTATTTTTATTTTATTTTTCTATAACAAGCGTTACGTATTACTAGCAGAGGCTGCTTGAATTCTAAACTATGCTGGCTAAGGTGGTTCTCAGAATTATGCTTGATTTTGCTCACTTCAGTACACTATACAGCTATATACAACAACCTAGCCATATCCCACTAGTATGGTTGGCAAATTTTGAAGACACTGTGATTATTGTTCACTTACTTGATCTGATGAGCTTGCTTTCTCCAGAAAACAATTGATGACATCCACTGTACACAAAAAGAAAGATGAAATAACATAAAGTGCTGCTATCAATCTTCAATCATGAGTTGATGAATGAACTGGATAGAGATTATCGCATCAGATATCACAGAAACCATTGATTTTTAAAATTACCTTAAAAACTGTCACGAATGGCATGCCAGATGGCTTTCTCGCTGCCCTTTTTCTTTGTGGTGACATCTCTTTGCACAACTGTTGAGCTATTTCCTTCAGTAACACAAGCTGTGCTTTATCAGTGCGCATTGAAATGATTGCCTGCCTCATGGATTCCCTATCAGCCTCAAGTGCCCGAAGCCTCATGTAAAGCTTCTTTATGTAGGGATCTTCAAAATCAGCCTGATTCCCTAAGTCCCTTGGAGTGGTTGCATAATCATCGTAAACACCAGCTCCAGCTTTGAATTCTGTGAAACCATTATACGGTGCCCCATTATAAACAGAGTCAATTGTATACACTCTGTCAGTCATGTCATCACCAGCTTCTGATGCATTGTCTACCTTCTTCAAATTGGAATGCTCCTCATCTATCTTCCTGAAGCTACCATTGAGCCTGGGAGAATCCATCAGAAGCTCAGGGACCAATGAAGCTGAGTCACAAGAAAATTTCCTGGAATGTTTGGTCCGTCTCGGAGACTGTCCAACAACCACCTTCTCTAGAAAATTTTTTCCTGCAAAATCCCCATCCATCTGACTATAGGTGGGACTTCTCTCCATTTGAGAGATCCTATTTTCCAAGTTCCTCAATCGGTCCCTAGGAGTCTCCCCAAAAACATATTTCTCGACATCTGCATCATCATCTACAGCATCTGCAGCAGAATGCATTACCTTACATTTCAAAGGAGGGTACTCGTAAGGGGGAATTTCATATTCCTCACCCTCTGCCTCAGACTCAGTGAGGCCAAAACTCATCAACCTGTGCTTATAAGCCTGAACCTCACAGGTGAGTGACTGAATTGCCTGTTCCCTCTGGTACAGCAAATCCTCCAATGCCAACAGCTCCTGTTGATCATGAGAGCTCCTCTCCTCCGCAAAACGCTTGAACTGCCGCGCTTCCATTTGAACTTCTGCCTTCTCCCTCTGCAGCCTCAATATCATGGACATAGCTTCGCTGGCGGCCGAGGAGGCAGCATTCCTCTCCTCCTCCAATTCAGCATACAAATCTCTTATAGCTTGTTGCTGACTGCTAAGAGCCTCGCGCAACGCAGTGCATTCATCCTCAATTTCAACCCGGGCAACAGAATCGTAATTCCAACCCGGTGCGGAGGATTGGGTTTGGTTGTCCTGCTCATCATGCTTCCGTTTCATGGTACGGAGCCGATTCCCAGAAGATTGAGCTGCCTTGGAGCAATCGCAGCTGCAGTTGCAGCGTTGGCAACATTTTGCAGAATTGCCGGAAGGTTCCAAATCCATAAATCTAAATGCATTCAAATAGGAACAATTTCGGGAAAAATAAAATTCACCAATGGTCTGAACCTTGAACAAATGAAAGATTCTGGAATGAAAAGATGTGTGATATGAATTTTGTGTGTTTTGTTTCAACTCATACCACCTCCATCAGCCATTAGTATTCTCTTTCCTTCCCTCCCTCCCTCCAAGCCAACAAGCACCCTCTCCCTGGGGCTGGGATCAACCAATTAGACACAAAGCCTATTGACAAATAATTAATAACAATTAATTAATAATAATCACAAGAAGCCAAATAATCACGTTAACAATAAATAAATCAAAATTACGGCGTCCGCATGCCGTTAAAAGAGAAATATTCCAAGGAGTAAAGACGGCCAATACTTTATGCTTCTGATTTCAACTTTTGATTAAAAAATTGCGAAAAGAACCTACGAATTAATAGAAGAAAAGTTAATGTGGAAAGTAAATGGAGAAAATTGGGGGATGAAGAATGACCTTGGAAGGGAAGCGGTGGTATGAACGGAGAATGGGGGTGCTTGAACCCGCTTTCTTGGGAGGAAAGAATGCGGGTGCTTTGGTTTGGAGGGAAGGCGAAGGTTGATTTCGAAATGCAAACCCTAAGCCTTAGATTCACACCAATTTGTTTGTTTTTGACTCTTTTTTCCCCTTTGTCGTTATTCCTCTCCCTCTCTCTAGCTCTGCGTATTATGCCTTATCGATTTTCATGGTGCCGTTATTATTATTATTATTATTCTGCTTCATGCTTTTCTTTCTCTCTCTTATCCCCACAGGGATAGCGAGATGGACGGTCTCCGTCCGGGGACCCATTTTAACTATTTACCGCGTTTTCTTTATCCAGTTACAGCCTATTTACCGCCTTTACTCTTTCTCCTTTGACGGAGCCTTTACTCTTTCCTTTCCTTTCCTTTCCTTTCCTTTCTTTCCTTCTCATGGTTGGTACCAGACTCATACTGCTTTCTTCCTATTATCTAATTATATTATCCTTTTATATTAACATGGTACACTTCCCTATAACACAATTATTTCAAGATTATGTCCTTGATACGTGCGACAGTGTCAGGTCATATTCATCTTTCGTCCTTACAGCAATTATTGGTTCATGATGTTTTTACAAACCTCATGTATCAAACTCTTAAGTTCTATTAGTTTTTGAATAAGTGGACAAATATCTTGATTTTTCTTTTGGGAATTTAAAAAAAAATATTAATTTTGACAATGATACAGCTGTTTAAAAAAAATGGAGATAGACAGGAGTAAAAATACGGAAAAGCATGAATGTTTTCAGCAGAGCTGTACTTTTACCAACTAAAAATTTGAAGGTGTTTATTGGATAGAACAACTTCACGACTATATTAACCATTTGTTTCTTATCTCTTGTCTGCAAATTTGACCGCCCCAACTCTAGTGTTTTAAGGTTAGATATTGATTTTATTTGGACTAGCATCCTTGACCACTGTGAAGCTAATTTGAGGGGAAGATAATTGTTCGTTGTACATAGGCATAATTTTTTAGGTTAATATAATGTGTGTCATTACTATTTTTGTATCAGTTAAATATCTGTCAATGACATTCAGTATGAATAGCATTGCCACGAATGTGTAAGAAAATAAGTTTAACCAATTATATTTTGGCTTTGACGAAAAATACGGATGTGGGAGAAAATGAAGAAAAATATTACTCCTATTACTACTCTTTATCGAATTCGTTTTCAACTATTTTTGTACTATATAATATTACTGTAGATAATTTATACTTTAACGTAAGTTAGGCAATTTATGAACTCATTTTAAAGAAATAAACTTATAATTCACTTGTTTTTCCAGACAACTTAGTGTATATTAATAAAAAACAAAAGTTAGTAATAATTTTGTTCTGTCTTACTCTTTAAATAAGGGCTTAAAGTTAGCACATCAATGGCAAAAACTTAATAAATTATTTGAATTTGTAATTATTTGTTGGCTATATTATGTGAACTGTTAGCCTGTTTGATCTCTTTTTCTATATTGAGTATTTTGACGTGGTCGTGACTTGATTATCGTATAGTTAATAAGTAATTAATATAAAACACAGATAAAGACCATATGATTCATTTTTAAATATTTTTTCATATAATATACTTTTAAATTTATTACACAATCAGTATCTTCATAATCTAAAAAATAATAAAATAATCAAATTTATGTACGTGCTCAAACTAAGGTTTAAAAAACAAATTATCATGTAATTAGACATCCAATTGGAAAAATATAAGTACTTCTTTCCTTTGTTTTGAGGGGGGTCAATTTGGTAAAGTAAATTTGCTGAGAAAAAATCTTGGCCCAGAAGGAGATAAGGGAAAATTGGGCCGAGGCAGCCGAACGGGGTTACGAGGGTGACGGGGTCTTATTCTGTTATGGTAAGATAGAGACATAACCCAGACACACAGTTATGAAACTCCCTAAAACGACCTGAAAGCGAGTGAAGGAGGGGTATTTCCGTCAGAGCACATCTCAACGGCTACATTCATATAAAAGAAAGAAACCAGCCCCCAGAAGACGCATAACAGTATTCTTGTTCTTCTTCTTCGATTCGCTCTGGCCAACGTTATCTCCCTGACTGTGATGTTCTTTCCGATCTTCAACACTGACTGACTGAGGCTGATTCTCACACAGATCAACCTCCACAAACGCCACACTATTCACTCTCTTCTCTCTATTTCTCTGTTTTCTCTACTTGTTTCTTTCTATTCAATTCTCTGCTTCTTGTTTTCTGTTTTTTTGCAGGGTTCTTCGCTTCTTTCTTTCATCATCATCACCTTCTTTCTTCCCTCTCAAACTATGGATGCGGGATCGTGGAGTTCTTCCACCAAGACCAAATCTCGATGCCCTCTCCGAGAGCACCACTTCATCCACCGAAAAAATTCTCAAGAAAACGTAAGTCCCTTTCTCTTCGATTTGCAAGATCGCGTCCTTTTTCCGTTATTTTCTTGGCAAATTAGAGTTTGTGAAGAGTGAACCTTTTTTTGAATTTAGGGCCTTTTTATTTTTTTTTATTTTTTACAGAGTTTCTTCTGATACAGTTGGACAGGTTCATCCCGAACAGGTCAGCGATGGACTTCAGTTACGCTCACTACATGCTGACGGAGGGAAGGAAGGGGAAAGAGAACCCCGTTGTGAGCTCGCCCTCGCGAGAAGCCTACCAGAAGCAACTTGCGGAAGCCTTCAACATGAACCGCACTAGAATCTTGGCCTTCAAGAACAAGCCCCCAACACCCGTTGAACTCATCCCCAAAGATTTCCTCTCCCCACCCCCACTCCAATCCAACTCCATCAAGCCTCGGCGACACATCCCTCAGGTACCCTCCTAATTGATCGTCAAACTCTGTTTGATACAAATAAAATGCTTTGATTCAAATAAAATGCTTTCTTTCACGAAAGATTTTGAATTGCGGTCTAACTGTTTGTGAAAATGATTTTCAGAGTTCCGAGAGGACGTTGGACGCTCCTGATATCGTTGATGATTTCTACTTGAATCTGCTTGACTGGGGTAGCAGCAATGTCCTCAGTATTGCCCTTGGAAACACGTTGTATCTTTGGAATGCCTTGGACAGCTCCACGTCAGAACTTGTGACAATTGATGATGACGATGGTCCTGTTACGAGTGTTAGCTGGGCTCCTGATGGACGCCATTTAGCCATTGGTTTGAACAATTCCCATGTCCAGCTTTGGGATTCTACTACTGGTAGGCTGGTAAGTATCATAATCATACTAAAAAATTTTACCATTTTTTTTGTGTTATATTAAGATTGATCTGATGATGATTCCTTGGTTTGATTTGGTGAGTGCAGTTGAGAACACTGAGGGGCGTGCACCAAACACGAGTGGGTTCACTAGCTTGGCACAATCATATCCTCACAACAGGAGGCATGGATGGTAAGATTGTCAACAATGATGTTAGAGTGAGGTCTCACATTGTTGAGACCTACAGGGGGCACCAACAGGAGGTGTGTGGACTCAAGTGGTCTGCCTCAGGACAGCAATTGGCAAGTGGGGGCAACGATAATCTCATTCACATATGGGACAGGTCCGTGGGCTCTTCCAATTCACCAACCCGTTGGCTTCACAGGCTTGAGGAGCACAGGGCTGCTGTGAAGGCACTGGCTTGGTGTCCTTTTCAGGGAAATCTACTAGCCTCTGGTGGAGGTGGGGGTGATCAGTGTATTAAGTTCTGGAACACACACACAGGTGCATGCTTGAACTCTATTAACACAGACTCCCAGGTGTGTGCTCTGCTGTGGAGCAAGAATGAGCGTGAGTTGCTTAGCTCACATGGTTTCACACAGAACCAGCTCACCCTTTGGAAATACCCGTCTATGGTAAAGATGGCTGAGCTCAATGGCCACACATCCAGGGTGCTTTTCATGGCTCAGAGTCCTGATGGGTGTACTGTGGCCTCTGCAGCAGGGGATGAGACTCTGCGATTTTGGAATGTGTTTGGAACTCCAGAAACGTCCAAGCCAGCACCAAAGGCAACAAACACTGAGCCCTTTGCTCATTTGAACTTTATACGTTGAAGAGATTACGTATGAAACTTTCGCGAGCCTACAAAGTTGCAGATATTATATAGGGGATTCTGTCCTATATCTAAGTGATGGTAGTCCTACACAGACATACAGATAAAGTGAGCATATTTTGTAGTGAACATATATTATTTAATTTTTTTAATATTTCCCCTGAGCCTTTCTTTTTGTTTACTGTGTATTCTGAGAAATATATACATGTACTACATTTGTACAGTGACAAATTTTGTCTGTACAGAAGGAACAAATTTGAATGAATGCATATGATTGGATTTGTTTTCACTTCAATTATTGATATTTCTTTCTGAGTTTTTGAATGATTAAGAAAGCCCCAAATCCACAACCACAATTCACCTCATTTTGATGTCAAGTATAGGTCGAGGGCACCATTGTCTGTTACTTAAAGGATTCTCGATTCAGAGAGAGGGCATTATAGGTTGTCAGTCGTGAATAGTTATGACTTATGAATTATGACAATTTTTTATCTTTTTCGGTTAAGGTTATGACAATTTGCTTGTAGTGAGATTTGATTAAGGAGAAGCAAGATTTTTAGATGCATATGCTAGAGGAAATTAATATATGGCTTTCAAATTTATAATCTGTCACTACCTAAGTGAGCAGCCAACTTTTCCATACTGTCCTTCCTCTGGCAGTTGTTGATTTTTAGCTGCAAGTTGTGAGGAGGAGGAACAAAGATGGAAGGACATATCTACGCATCTATATCCTTCGGAAAGCTGCTATGGGGTAATGTTCTCTGTTTAGTACGTTTTGCTTTCCACATACTAACCTTAGAAACAAAAATAAGATTCAGAATAGAAGCATAGGAGTTTATTCTGTTTGTAATAAAAATATTGCAGCCCTCAAATGAACGTAGTCTTATATGAACATTGTTAGTCAACATCTCTACAACTTCTGATTTTGTTCTCAATATCCTCTTGCTTTAAAAAGTTTGATCCAAGAGGTCATTGCTTTACATTGCCTGTGTATCTTCTCTACCATATTCACTTGAATAGTTCTTCCTTTCTTCAAAATGACATCAAACGTCCGAGCAGCCTCTGATTATATAGGGCTTTGTTTCATTTATTTGTTTCTTTGACAGGAGATGTTTCTCGATATCAGTTTTTGGTAAATGTTCTTTCCATATTACTTGGATAAGATAGATGATTATAAGAGCTAAAAGAAGGTCAGTTTTTGCAACTTGGGTTGGGCTTGAGCTCCCGGGTCTCACATCCATCTTTGCAAGGATGCCCAGTGCTATAGTTTTTCCATCTGTTTTATGACAACAAACAGTACACCAGGAGTCAGGAATATTTTGGGACTAAAATCTTTTGATCAGCTATCAACATGTCTTGATGTGGTCATATGGATCAACCATTAAAGCTTCTAGATGCATTTTAGTTGTTAACTGATCCAACTTCGAGTAGTGCCAACTGCCAAGGACAGTAAGGCATGTTTGGTTTCGATTTATTTGGTAGAAACTAATCTAAATTCCCATTAACTAGTCTTAAAAGGTGTTTTTGGCTCTATTGAACTTCTGAATTGAAACCAATAGAGGTTTAAATGTTATGACTCACGATAGATGGTCAAACCAAGAAGCTTTCTCCGTTGAAGAACATAGCATTCTAACCTTCAAAAGTACTTCAAAATAAAGCCAACGAGATATGCTTGCCGCTACGATAGGGTGTTTAGACTTTGTGAATATTGAGAGTATTTCAATCTTAGGGTGATTTTGTGTAAGCAAAGTGCTCTTGTTTGTTTTGCTTAAAGTTTCAAATTATCTAAAATGGACTCTTCACTAGTCTTCATATATAGAGATATTTGGGTATAGATACTCGATATGGTATTGATTTGGATTTGTGAACTTGACAGACGTGTGTATCTATCTCGTCTGAGTATGTGTGAGCTCGACTTAATTGTCACTGCGCCCATAGTTTGGAGGACCTTTTTTAGCACCAAAATATTTTTAAGACATATACTTGCTCTGTCTCTCTATTTTTCTGCTAATGCTATTGTTTCATTTTCTTCACATCTGGGGCATTAGTGAGTTTTTCCACCTTTTTTTTTTTTTTTGGAGCCATCTGGGGCATTTAAATCATCTTCAATAATTATCAAAGAGTTTTTCCACTATTTATGTTGCGTATCAACTAGTTGCTATTAAGGGTATCAAGAGTATGATATTGACGAACTTTTAAGGAGACTTACACCTAGTATTAGAGAATTGTTCGTCGAGGTTATTCCATCGAGATCTACTTTGAGCATATATAGTATAAGAGTTGTGTTATATGTAAGTAATTTTCAGCACACTTCTTGACACATTTGTATATCAACAGTTGGAACTATTCAGATTTTTTGTCTTAAATTTGTAATTTCATTATTTTCAACAAATCCAATAATTCATGGGAGAGTGTTTCGATAAATTTTAAATACAAAAAGCATTTTTCATAGCATAAATAAAGTCATAAAATAAAAATCTAGCATGATTTGTGATATACTCTTTGTAATTTTTTGTGTGTGTCTCTTGCATTCTATTTTTGGTACTCTATTTTTATTGTTCCATTAGTAAAAATATTAATACCCACTATTATATTTTTATCATAATATACACCAAGCCTACTCATAAAATTGTGATTTCAACATCTTTTGTAGAGCATAGCCACTTTAGCTTTGTGATGACCTATGCCATGACATGTCACATTAGTCGACTCCAACAGCGGGTATAATAGTCATTTGCTGCGCCAATAAGTGAGGCATCTCATGATTGCTGTCGTCCATATTTTGGCTGACTCACCGATGGATCATCCCTGTTTTTCGAAAATCACAAATTGTACAATCATTGATTGATTGATTGTGAACAGCTTGAAACATGGCTTGGCCAAGTGCATGCCCATATTTTTTTCCTCCCACTATTTTGTGTACTTTGATTTCCAATTGGAGATGCAATAACTAGATTTTTGACTCTGGAGCGGTGTTACATTAAGAATAGGAATTTCCCTATGCCAACCCTAGAATTAAGAGATATCAACTAACTTCTTGATTCTCAACGTCATCTTCTTATCGCCTGGAAAAAAGACATAGAAATTCAACAATTATATGAGATTATTTATAGAAATTTTGAGAGCTCAAAATATGGGAAAAGTTATTGATACAACAATTTATTATTTAGTTTATTTTACCCTTTAAATCCAAATATTGCGTATTGCCTAGAGAGTTTGATGCATAAAATTCCTTGCATCCTCCTTTTGGTCAGTTGACTGTTGTGGCCATGAAATGATTTTAGCACTGACCCTTCTTGTTGCAAATGGTGGAAACTATGAGATATGGGTGAAAATCTGATAAAATGCGTCTTCTGTCCCTGACCCTTCGACCACAGAACTTTCACAGCCAAAATCTGGTCATTCTAGTGGACATTAGGGGTTGTCCACTAGATTAATTGTTTTGGTATGTCCAAATCAATCTAAAACATTCCAAATAAAGAAATTAAGCTAAACAAAACTCAGCCTCATCTCTTTTTGGATAAAAGCCAAAGCTCTTGGAGCATTGAAGCTGCTGTCATCACGGTGAATTATAATATGTGAATTTGAAGGATTTAGATCTTTTAAAGTGAATAAATTTATAAAATAAGAAAGTGAAGGATTAATTATATTTAGATCAATAAATTTCATTTTATGTAGATTCTATTAAATAATCTAAAGGTAATTAATCCTTTACTTTCTTTATCCAAATCCGAATTTAAAATACTACTTCATCAAATAACATGCTGGAAACATATTCATTGAACCTGACATAGTTCATGGACGATTGATTAAGAACCTGAACCCAGACACTACGGATGTCTCCACTTGGGACTTGCCACCGAAAATTGATCTTATGGTTTGCTTAATTATCTTTTGAAGAGTCGATTGTTAATGTTCACCAAAGAATAAATTAAGAAGTGATGGTTAATTAATTGATTAAGGACCAAGCTTTACTGAACATGCATGCATGGTATATTGGAATTTATAGGAAGAATCCGGATTACATGAATCGAAGGTAGCTAGCTAGATTCAAGTCACTTGGTAGAGACCCTGGTTTTGGACCCACCAAATCCACGCAAAAAGGATCTTGATGTTGAGGTGATGTCCATTATTCACCAAAAGGTATAACAATTCTGTAGACGCACGTGGGTGCCGTTTGTCTATTTCAAGTTTTCAAGTTTGTTTGTGATAATCGAGTCAAACGAACTCATTGAGTGTAGCATGCATCTTATACCCTACAATCAGAGATTGTACGAACAATATTTGCCAATAATTTTGATATAGATAATTGTGACTATAAATTATATTTGAAAGTTATATGACAGTTTTTTTTTTTTAAAAAAAACAAATTATATATAACATTTTCAGCATATAAAAAATATGTACAACTGTGAACATGTTGTCAATGATGTATAATGCCTTCTATAATTTTTTCAAGGCCACGATACCATATTAGTGATGGCATAATAAAATGTTTAGTTTATTCAGTATGAAATTAAAACTAGTATATATGAGAAGCTACCAGCTATCTCTCAACAAGAACAATAAGAGAAACCTTTTTTTTATTTTTTCTTTCCACTGAGTCACATCATAAGAGGAAGTGTTATCTTCGAAAAATAATTGATCCAGTGTACCGATATATAGGTAAGAGTAAAATTATCCCTTTACCTTCCCAATCCCAAGAGGAAAAGGATAAAATAAAATGACAGTGTCTATTGGAATTTTAGATAAAAGTAAGTCATTCTTGTCTTCACAAATAAATTTCAAGGCGAAGTATTCGTTACTCTTCCGAAGTTTTTGAGTAACATTACTTTCGTCTATAAAATTACGAAAATAGCCTCTAAACATGTTTTCTAGTGAGGGCTTGAGTTTTTTTATTTACTAGTCTCTTTTTTATTTCCTCTTCTCATTTGGAGTAATCTCATTTATCTCTCAGCAATGGAATAGATGTTGTTGCTTTTGTGCCTACATGATCAACTGAGTGGTAGTCAGCATCTCCAACCGGCAACATTCAAACGCCATAAACATCATATTATCTCAGAAAACCATCAGCCAAAATCAAACCAAAAATTTAGCCTTTTGACCACAAGCAGAGTTCCAAATGTTCAAAAATCTAACACAATCAATTACTCAAATCCTTAACTTGAGCAAACAAAATAAAGAAAAAAAAAAGAAAGGAAGAACAGCTAACAATCACCGCCATGAGCCTTGCGTAGCTGTCGCCAGACGCCGCTGCCACGCACCCATGAACCACCACCACGCCCTCACTCTTCACGCGAATCACCATCGTCACGCCCTCATCCTTTACTCAAGCCACCACCACACTTCACCTGTCTCGTTGGGGGTCCATCGCTGAAGTCGCTGCGCACCCATCAACCACCACCGTCGCGCTCTCATCCCTTATGCAAGCCACCGCTGTGTTGCACGTGTCTCACCGGCGCTCCATTTGCTGAACTTGCCGCCTTACTACCACCCTAACTCGCCACTCTTAGCCACTTGATTTTGGTTGAATGTTGTCAATATGATTTTCATCCACTTTAACTCCTCCAATCTGTGGTTCTCTATTCTCTGTGCATCCATCTCCAAAACTTCATCCAATGGTTCGCCGTCCAAGGATGCCCTCCGATCAGTTTTCTCCAAAGGACAGGTTAGGAATTCATCTGCAAATTTTATCCCATAATAACACGTGACAAATAATAACCGTTCGATTTTAAAAACATGATCTAACGGTTGAATACAATCTTTCGAGGGCTGTTTAGGTATTTTAACTTTATTAATGGGGCTATTTTCGTAACTTAAAAAGACGGAAGTAACCTTACTCGAAAACGTCAACTAAGTAACGATTCCTTCGCCAAGTTTCAAACACCGTAAAAGCCGTCAACAGATGTTATTGGTGTTATTCGTCAGCTTTTTGCGCTCAATTTGATGTCAAATTGTACTCAACAGGACATGAATGACCTTAAGCTTCAAGATTCCCACTCCCACAATCTGATCCCCATATGCTCGTCATTCATCAATCATCGTCCCACTTCTTTCTTCTTATTCTTCAAAAATATCTGAATCGATTTCCCGAGTTTGATAGGGAATTAATCCCCTCAACTAGCACCGTGCAATGTACTGAAGAATTTATACAAAAAATGTACATATTTTGATGGAAGTATTACAAATTTAAAAAATTCTTAAACGAAGTGATATATCATAATTGTTGTTTAAATTAGATTTCCATAAAAATATACAAATAATTTTTAAAATTATGTTTAACAAGACTTAAGATCTAATACTAAAATATTGAATAAATACCGGTAGTTTTTTAACCATAAATATCAATGAAAGTTGAAAGTAGATATGAGACTTGTATCATACCCTTTTTGCGACTTAGTTGGGGAGACATGTTCATATATAATCGCGTGTAGAATTTAGATAATCTTAATTATTAGATTTTATGTATCAAATCTAAGAGATTGACCGCATGGTGAAATATATACTCTTGAATTTACATGAGATAACACAAGTGACAGCAACTCATATCTCTTAAAAACCAATATGAAATTCTTAGGGCGGGAGGACCTTGCTCATTGCAAGTGCATTCAGCTTAAAGGAGAATCAAATCCCGAAGAAGCAAAGTTACTTATAATGTATTCGTGTAACTCCGGCTCTTGTTATGAGCACTGATTTTTCGAATTACAAAAATTCTAACTTCAAATGATCTACAGACGAACGCGCGCACATACACTAGCACGCCCACACCCACATAGACAGAGAATGAAGCGAAATAAGTGATTAGTTATAAAAATAAAAAAATAAATTTTAATTATTAAATTTTATCTAAATAATTAAAATTAAAATATAAAATTAAATTATTTTTAAATAATTATATAATTTTTAAATAATTTTTAATTTTAATTATTTATATATAATTATATATTCAAAATTTATTTTTTTATTTATAATAAATTACTTCTCTCATTTAATATATTCCTACAAAATTTATATTTATTTAATATTTTCATCTAAATAATTTAATAATTTTTAATTTTAATAAAAAATATTTATATAATTATATTCTAATACAAAATAAATTTTCTCCTTTTTCTTTTATTTCTGTTTACTAAGAATTGGCCCTGATGTATACCGATGCTGCCACATTTTGTCATGATTCACAAAAGATAATTTTTACGTCATCTCAAATGATGAGAAAAAGAGAGGGGAGGTACTAGGCACATCTTTAGGTACAGGTTCTCGCAAAAGGACGATTATGGTTAGGCCACCCATCTCAACCACCGGCTTTTGCGAAAATCTTTTGCTGTTCATCTAGGATTTCTCATATAATAATATAACAATAGAAAATATTAAAGAGTCAAAATTTTGTCTTTTTGTTTTTTTCTTTTTATCAATACTCACAGGTATTTTCTTAATAGAGTAAATCCTCCTACAACTACTAAAGTGATGAGATACATAAAGTGTAGTATTTTATTTCATTCAACAATTATCTCTAGTTAGGTCACTAAGAATGATTTACTAGTGAGAGATTTAAATAATTCCTAAATTCAAATTTAATTTTCTGTAATATTTAGAAAAAAAATACCTTTAGTTTCTATAAAAAATTTTGACGATTTTTCAGCCACACTCTACAACAAAACTGTCATAGCAACTTGCGAGCAAAATGAAACTAGTGTTGATACATCAAATTCTATTTAGTGGACTTGAGGATAATTATCATGATGGGCCCGACATTTTTTGTACAAAAAATTCGCGCTCGATTCGAGGATAAATTATGCATGTACCTTCATTTGAAAATATATGTTATTCATACAATAAAAACTGGACATTTCATGAATATTTTATAAAGAGATAGATATAAAGCTCTACATAGTGGTGTCTGTTAGAGAGAGAAAAAATAAAAATTTGTGTCTATCTTTTATTTTATATATCTTTAATAATTTTTAATGATTTGAAAATGTTCACAGAGACAAAGAAGTTGATTTTCATATGTGAATTTTTCTATATCCATTTGTTACAACTTAAGAAAATAGTTAAAAGATATAACAATAAAATTAAAAGATACCAATACCGAAATTCTACAATTACTCACTTTTTCCGCTTGAAAATAATATAAAGTTAATATGTAAGTTACACCACAAATTATAAGAAAGGTAGTACATGATTACAGTCTCCACTCACAAACTATGTACCAATAAAATTGACAGAATAATTCCCACAAACTACTTTACTAAGCTTGATCAATATAGGGATTAACATTGAAGCACTTCCTTCAATTTGTTTTTCAGGCGTGTCTTCTAATTAACTAGAACTTTCAAGGTATGTACTATGCCAATGAAGAAGACATAATCATTCCCATAAACTACTTTACTAAGCTAAAAATATGTGGATTAGCAAGATCACTGCCTCTGATTAATTTGTTTTTCAGGCGTGACTTCTAAACTACAAGTTTCAATCATGAATCGCCTAAGGATTTGGATGACCTCTTCTGCAACTTCTGAGTATGAATCATGTGTGAAAAACCCATGTTCTCTCTCCTCAAACTCAACGTATTCAATGTCCTTCCCAAGTTCTTTTAACCTCTTTGCATAGCCTTCTGCCCTATCCTTAAGCAATTCTTTACCACCAACTATGACCATAATAGGGTCAAGCTTCACTCGTCCTAGATCTAGGCTTCCATGTCCGAATGGATTCGCCAATGGGTGGTCTCTGGTCTCTCCAACAGGCATTGAAAGCCTCCAAAATCTGCTTAGAAATGAAAAATCAATACTATCACTACCATGTCAATAAATGTGAGTCATCACATATTAATGAAATGATTACTTTAAACTGTTACATGATTCGATAATTTAATTTTAATTTGGACGAATCTGACGGTCCTATTTTGTTGATCTAATTTATCCGTTTTTTTTCCCCTCACAATCACCACGCTGATGCAAACTTTATTTCATTGTCACCTATATCCATCTGATAAGTAGAGTAGGTTTATATCATTTGACTTTATTTGTTACGAAGAATATTGGATAAGGCTCAAAATAAATAAATGATTTGGAATTGGAACATTTAAAAGGGATTGCGTTTTGCTATATTGGATTGGGTATATTCTCTCTAGAAAGTGGGAAAGGTTTCTAAAAGATTTTGTTCTTTCAGAATGGAATCTGAACTGCGCTGATGGCTTATTGGTTTATTTAGTTTTAATGCTGTACATGTGTTTTCATGTTATGTACCCACTTTTTCTCTAAGTATATGTTTATTCAATAATAATATGAGATGCTCGTCAAAAAAAAAAAAAAAAGAGATGATTTTTTTTTATTCAGATTAATAATTTTTATATTCATTTTAAGTATATTTTTACTGTAGTACTAGAAATTATTTGAATTTTATACGTTCTAAATAAATTATGACTCCGGCAACCAAATGAATTTAAAAAACGAAGCATTAACCATATGAACTCACATATGTATGTTAATTTCATCGTACTTTGATATATTTATAGTAAATAAGAATATTTCAACTTATAACATTTTATTCAACGCTCCCACGTCAATTTAGTTAGTTAAGTTTGATTATTATTTTTTCATAAAATAGTGTTAGCTAGTATTATAATTTTTAAGTAGTATACGTATATAAATGAAAGAAAAAAGTCCTTTCTTAAAATTATGATTTGATTTGATTTTTTTTTTTTTTGGGTGCTCAATTATGATTTGATTTTAAATCCTTAATTTTAATTTTTTTGGGCGGACATACATCCTTATAGTTTTACATATAGATTCATTCATTCCTTCATCTTTTTCTCTTTTGGCGGACAACAACATTACCTTCGTTTTTTTACCGCTTACTACGTTTTTGTTAGTCTAGACATTCTAATTGGACTGTAACCATGAAAGTAAATGATTTTGAAAGTGATGGAAACCTATATTGAGAAAAAATAAAAGAAAAAGAAAAAGGTTTCGACAATAACGTTTCTCTCTTCTCCACGATACGATGGCCAAGCTTCTTTTGATGTCGCATCTTTTGGCACGATGGCACCACTAGGTGACATAAGAGGCGCAACAGGGACTAGCCAAGTGTTGTCACTAACCACTTTAATTTGTATTATTGATATGTGTGAATTTTGGCCCTTCAAACCATCATTGCCGTTTTGATTTCCTCACGTTCCATAAACAATTATTACACAGTTCCTTTCAATTTTACATCAAGCATATGAAATAATAAGTTGACCATATAAGAGTCAAGGGCACAAAGTTTTGGAATAATTTCACATGCAAACTGATCTTTTCAGTAAATAAAATAAAATAGATGGAGAAAAAAGGGACACATTCGTTACATAATCTTATAAACCTAAAGCAAAAAATAATATTGGCAATATTTAAAACTCTTTTTTATGTGGGCAATTATTTAAAACTTAATAAAATGAATATTATCGTACGACATTTTTATATTTGTATAGTTTTGTACCGTTTCTTTACTAAAGTTGTTAATGATGAGAAAATAAAAATTTCAGAATATAAATGCGGCCATAGGCTTCTATCCTGCGAGAGCAATTGCTTTAACATGTGTGAGATGATTTAAAATATAAAAGACCGCTTTTGGTAGAAAAAAAGCACTGAAGCAAAAAAGGGTAACTTACACCTGGTGCTCTCAAAGCAAGTTTATCGCCATTGTTCCGGAATATCTTTATAATAAAAGTTGTAGATGTTCCTATGAAATTATCATCAGTAATCTTGATAATATATAAATTTAAGTATTACTACTCTTAAGAAAGTACTAATGGAAAACATTTTATAATTATAATAGAACACCAAATTTATTTCATTAGTGCACCCAAATTCTTGTCGTGTCTTTTTTATTCATCGCATATCACTACCCCACATAAGCACAAAACTAAAACAGGTGTGATGATTTAAGTGGGTTCATTCACCGGCATATTCATGAACCCTGAGAGCGAATGTCTCCACAACCAGTGGAACCACTTCCAAGCTCCAATAGTATTTGATACTGATGCTACTCCTATATATTCTCAAAGTGGCCCATTTAAAAAAGGGTTGGAAAACCCACACATAACCTTAATAATTAAATGATGAGATCAAGAACAAAAATATTGGAAAAGATTGTAAACAATATATTAAAAATTAAAAAAATTTACTTATGTAAGACCTTTTCTAATTTTTATTTCATAATAAATATTCTAAACACACTTGTTAGTGAAATCTTAAAAATATTATGAACAACTATGAGGAAATAAAAGTTCTCAGAAAAATTCATAATTTATAGAAAAAAGTATCTAATGAAATTAAATAAAAATGAAAATAAATATAACACTTAAATTTGTGTATATCATACTTTTAAACATTACTAATTAAAAATATTATTACTAAAAACTTTCATATTGGCATAAGGAATGTAGAGTTAATAAAATTTGTTTTACTTTTAGCATCGGTATAAAATTTCAGATATTATTGTTTAATTGTATGCTATTAATTAAATTATTAAAAAGCGTTATTATACTATCAATAGCCCCGACTTTTTAACCGTCCCTAAAATCAAACTTAATTATGCTAAAATTCAAACTAATTTTTTAGACTAGGTATAGCATTATTCTTCTTCTAATTATATAACAACAAATAAGTGAATTATACAAAAATTAAAATTAACAAATCAACAAAAAAAATTATAACTTTGGATGATTATCTGAATTAATGTCAATCCAAAAAGCAACAAATAACAAGGGATAATGTTAATTTCACGTATTAAAAGGAGATTAATTTTTATATATTATCAATATAATTTTTTTCACTCTAACTTAATCATATACTACTATTTACATATATTTTAACAATAACAATGAAAATTACACATTTTTAATAAATTTAATTTTAATAAACTATTTATATAAAAGTGTTTTATATTTACAGTCAATCATATATTATCATATTATCGGTAAAAGTATTTGATTTATATATTTAGCACCTCAAAAGTATTACATATAGTAATATATTATTAAATAATATTATAAAACTCTTTTAAACTATATCAACGTTAATATATTTTTAATATGATAATAGATAATTAAATAATTTTATATATTTTTTAAAGTTAATAATATATCAAAATTAAATTTTATTAAAATCACTTACACAAACTTGGCAAACAACCGGATTGGCTGTTGTAATAATTTTTTGGAAGATAAACTTGTACATTGGTACTTAGCCGTATGCACATTATAAAGCGTGGATTTGAAAACATTTCCCTTAAATTGTGTAATTAATAGGATTTTCTCAATAACATGTTTGATATGGTTGTATATCTAAAATTGAGTAGTTACAACAACAGTGAATTACGACTCAGGTACGTAATTTATTTGTAATGCAAGAAGCTTAAAATCTTAAAATTATTAATATAACTTGAAATCATGTAAGTGATTAATAAAAGATGAAAAGAAAGTAAGAGCCCGCTTGATTACCTGTTTTGACTTTAAAAATACTTTTATTGGTATAAAAATGAGATTGTACAATAATTTTGTTAGTTTGGCAATTTTTTTATGTCACTTAAAAAGTATTTTTTGGATAAGTATTTTTGAAATTATTTTTTATTTTAAGAGAAGTATTTTTGAAAATAATTATAATATTGTTTTTATATTAATAATTAAAAGTAATTTTATTTTATTATATTAAAAAAATTATTCTCTTAAATTTATGTTTGATATATTCAAATCAAATATAAATTAATCTTTTATAAATAATTCTCCTAAAAAAAAATTTTTACCATAATTTTTTCAAAATAATTTCCCAAATATTACATCAAACATACTTTAAATAGTTATGATTAATTTGACTATAAATAGTAAGTTACACTGACCTGTCAAGTAAGTCAAGGGTGAGCACATGCTCCGGTGGACCTTCCTCGGACTTGGTCCGAACCTCCCCGCCGAAAAACGGCGCCAACAGAACGTAACCTCGTACCCGAACCGGCTCCATCTCCCTCGAACCGGGTCCGAACCGAACCGCCAGGTGGTGCGCAATGGTCCCGCCACTCGAGTCACCCACTATGAAAACCCGGTCAAAGTCAACGTCACCATTATTTAACCATGCATCCCCACCAACACCAACACCAACACCAACTTCACCTTCCTTCCTGCTCAACGCCTGCCTCTGCAGCCACCTCACCGCGTCCACGGCATCGTCCACTGCCGCCGGAAGCCGGTGCTCCGGCGCCAACCTGTAGTCCGGCGAAACCACCACCGCCTGGAGCCCCGAGGCGAGGCGCATGCAGCAGTTGTGAACATGGGGCCAAGTGCATGAGCCGAAACAGAAGCCTCCACCGTGGAGGAACATCACCACAGGGAGCTTGTTTTCGTTGTTGTTGTTGTTGTTGGGTGATGTTGTGTTGTGGGGCTTGTAGAGGCGAAGGAAGAGGTTGAACCTCTTGTGGTAGAGGCAATCCTTGAATGTTACGGTGTTGTCTTCTATGGGGGAGGCTTGGAAGTGTATGTCGTTGGAGCGGAAGACGGTACCGTCACTGTAGAGTTGGAGGAAGCCCATACAGTCCTCTACTATGTGGGGAAGGGAACCCATTATAATGTTGAGAAGTGTTGTTTTCCCGAATTTGATTTGCTTGTGTTGTGGGAATGAGGCACTACGAGGGAGGGGTATATATCATATATGCCACCAAGGACATGGTCATGCGGCTGTGTTGTTAGTGGGGATGTTGAGGGTGATTGTGTAATTTCAGCATAAGATTGTTGAATTTGGTGGCACATGGCTATTGGTTTATTCTCTTTCTTTTTCTTCTTTGAATATGGACCTTGGATAGTTAGATTGGATGACCTATGTGGCTCTTATACTTAATTTGTTTGATTTTGTTGGAGGTCTAAAACACTGATGGTGAAACTTTTTGGCATGTACGTTTGTAAATTAATATGATATATGACCATGCACACATGGTTGTCAATTATAAGTGCTTGTGTATCTTGGCTCTAGAATGTAGGATCCACGTTTTTTTTATGGCTGGTGGGCATATAGTATAATAGAGCATCTGAGGGTAAGCTAAACTGAAGAGGTTATGGGACAAAGATTAGGGGATTTAGCATTGAATCGTGGGTCCCTCATTATTTTGATGTTAAGAGAAGCATTGATATCTTCAAACGAATGGAACATGTTAATTAGACAAAGAATCATTTTCACATGTCGACTTGCGAAGGCTATGTTTGGATCGGTGAAAAAAGGTGAAATGGAATAAAGGAAAAAAAAATTAATGAGTTGCATTGTTTGGATGTAATAAAATTGAATGAAGCAAAGTGGAGAATGATGGAATCATTCCATCAAATTAGGGTGTATTTATTTTAGATTTTGAAAAAAATTATTTTAAAATTTAAATTTTATATATAACAAAAAAAATTGAAAATTAATTTTTTTTTATAAGTGACTCTTTTCAGCTTAAAACTAATTTTTTTGAAAATCTAATTATTTTAAAAATTTATCAAAATATATGAAACTTGATTTTTTTAAATGAAAAAAAAGGTGATTTTTTGCTGAAAAAAGCACAAATAAATGTATCCTTAGTTATCTTTCCATTTTCCTTCTCCTCAAATTGAGAGAAATGAGATGGAATGTGAATTGTTGAGTTGCTTTTTTTTTTTTTCCACAAAATTATTGTTTTATCCTTAACTTATTACTAATATTTTACTCTACCATTTTATTCCATTAAAATGTCCAAACAATAGAATGAAATATTACTCCATCCCATTGATCATATAGCCCTCAAACCAACAAGCACTCAAACAAAATTAAATGTGGATACCACGTATACAGGATATGTAATATCTACTATACTAAAAATGTAGTATCCATACTACATGCCTACTATGTAAGGATACGGCATTTTTAGTAAAGTAGATATTACATATTAATTATTGGATATTGTGTAATTTTTAAATTAATCATATACCAAATATAATCTTAGATTTCCATTTGTTTTTTGGACCTGATGATTTTTTACTAAAGAAATTTTGAGTAAGATCTTGAATAAGATATCCTGTATATTATGTTGTGGCTAATTGCCTAAAATGAAAAATTATTATAGTTTCCAATTTACTTGCTGTGAATCTTATATGACAGCATATTTATTATTGGATTTTATAACATATATAATTTTAAATTGAGTATATTTGAGCTTCTTAAAAAATATCACACAAAAAATAGAATATCTTAAGGAATTTAACTTATTAATATTTAAAATTTTATTTTTTATGTAATATTTTTTTAATCCTTTATAAGTAGTCTAAAAGCACTTGTTAGCAAAAAGCTTTTAAACTTAAATTCATATTAATATTACTTAAAACTATGTGTTAAAAATACATGCATGCTTGTAAAAGTTTTGTTTTTGGGTTTGTTTTGTGTTTGGTAGTTGATCTTAGATACACTCACTCTTCCAAACATATTTCCCAACATATGGGGTTTTATATAAATAATATTCAAAATTATAAATATAGGCATATTTAAAAATTAGTATTTGGACTGAAGAATCGACACACTATGGCACATTACAGGTCAGATACGATAGGGACTTGCGCATGATTCAAAATCTTCGGATTGGGATGAAATCATAGAAGCATATATGATTAAGTTAAAATTGCCAAAAGACAATGATAGTGCCTGGTGATTTGGATATGAGATTAATTTTGATGTTACAATTTGCACGCTAAGCAAATTGGATATATAGCATGACACGGACCACAACTTTTGTGATTTGATTTTGCTTTTCACATATGATACAGTATAAATAAAAAGTTTAGCTGTCCAAAGTAGTACCAAGTTTTGTTGGAAATTATTTAATAAAGAGTCCTCATATTTGAACATACGTATTTGTGTATTTATTGATCGCTAGTAATTCATGTATAAATAAGTAGAAAATTTATATTCATAATTGAGGAATTGAATAAGAATTGTGATAAATAATAATACTGTTATTCAATTTTTTAATTATATATGTAAATTTCTATTTTATTTACATATGAATCACTAGTAATTGACTAACACATACAAATATATGTTTAAATAATATTATTGTTTGAGAAAAGCCGTGTTGTACCTACTTATATTTAGATCTTAGACTTTTTTTTTAATTATTATTATCAAAAACACACACGCAGTATATAGTTTGATATGCTATTTATATATGAATGAAATGTTCACATTTTTAGATTTATTGTAACAAAAGAATTCGAAAGATCAGTTGAATCATCCCTTATGATCGGCACGAATAAGAGCGCAAAGCATCCCTGGGAGGTAAAGTGCAACGCAGAGCATCAATTCGAGGGAAAGCGTATTGTGAGCCATACTCAAAATCCGCAACATCATACCAGAGATCAGTAATAATGAACAAGCTACATTTTTAGAGAAATTATGACTAAAGTTCAAATCTTAAAGAAGATAATATTAAAATAGTCTCTCAATCACAACAGTATTTGAAGATCAGTGCTTTGCATTTTATTCTCAAAATAATTCCTGCAAAGATAATTCAATGTAAAAGTGGTGAAGGCTCTCCTATACCTTATTTGATAATGTGTATTATGCACTTTGTAATTTGACTTAATCTCAACCATCTATTTATGAATAAAATAAACTAACGGTTTGTATTGTTTACTGGTGACTTGTTGTCCAATTTTCGCAAAGCACCATAAGATGACCACCCATCTCCGGTCGTTGCTCTACTACTCACGTTGTCAAAATAGGTTCTGAAGAGGTGGCCTCGTTGACGACCGCATGGTTTTAATCAGAGTCGTTCTCACCATCGTGCTCCTCCTCCTCACAACGCCACCATCAACATCCTCATCCTGCTTCTCGTCAAGGGGGTGCTGATGGTGGCGTGCGCTGTGCTTCAGAGGACCAATGACTTATTCTTCAACAGGAGGAAGCGGCTGTGTAACCTTGTCTCCATACGTCATCGTGGTCATGCTCCTCCTACTCACGGTGGTCCAACATGTTGGGGTCGCTCTAACACAAATATGCTATCGTCGTGGTCGGGCTATAGTCAATAGATAATTTGCGGATGGTCACATAACTTTAATAATCAAGTTCCATGTCTCAAAGTTTCTTCCATATTTAGTTTTGTCAAAATGCTTCACAACTTAATCAAGTTCACCATTTTTGAAATACGCAAAAATCATAATATATATATATATATATATGATTTCTCATCAAATCTAAGGAGCTCTAGTGCTTTCGAGTAAGGCAAGATATTCTCATTCAAGTCCTCAACATTCACCTTCAAGTTCTGACCCATCCAAAGTTCCAAACAATGGTGAAAACCTAGCAATTAGAGATCAGTTCTTTGTTTCTTGAACGCGCTTACGGGGAGGCTCCATGGATAAACAATCCTTGCCAACTTGACCAAGCACAGCAAATCGGTTCTTCGATGAACCGGGGCCGTGACTCATGACGACTTGCTCTACCTGCACCTCACGGTGCACGAAATGCTATGTTGTGCTCGATGCCGCCGGCAGGGTTAGCGATCGCAAAGCTTGGCTTGGGGAAGTGGGAAGTGGGAGGTCACCATATCCGCGGCAGCTTCATCTGTGTTGTCTCTGACGAGAAGCAGATGCATGAATATCACACAAAAGATGCTGGTGGTTGACCTGGTTTGCCGGTGGTGGAGCTTCGGGGACCGGCGACAATGGCCAAGGAGTTACGGATGCTCTAGATGGCGCCATTCCTAGAGAGAGTCTGTGTTGTGATATGATGCAACACGAGAGAAAGTGTGTGTGTGTATGTGTATGTGTGGAGAAGAACAACCGGGAAACCTTTAGTAGCAGGTTTTTTTCTAAATAGTGCACCACACTCCTTAGCAAGTTTGGTGCACTAGAGCCCTCGCTAGTAAAAGTTATCATGTTATGAAACAAGACTGTGAGTTTCATCCGTTATCCATATAAATTTTTATGTTTATCATTTAATATTATATTTACACATTATTATAAAGTTAGATTTTATAATTTATAGGCTCTAAGAAATAATATTTATTTAATGATGTTTAAAAAAAAGTGAATTTTTTGATTTTTCAAATGTATCTCCCCTTCTATTACAAGGAAAGAAGATTAATTTCCTTTAAGTATAAGCAAGCTTGCCCTCTCAATTAGAATTTTCTTTTCATAAATCAAATTGGGATCCTCCTTAGAGTTATAGTGTGCCTCACTACTATGCTAGCTCTCTTGTTGGTAAAATAATAATATTAATAATAATAATAAAATGTGAGTTTAATACTTAAAAATAAAAGGAGATAATTTTAATTAAAATAAAATAAGTGTCATTTGCTGTTGAGAAGATATTCAAATCAGTTTAATTCATGCGGAAATTGTGAGGATCCAACCAATTAATAGAGAATTATAACTAGCTGGATCACACTAAAAGAGATGGTGATTGGTGCGTTGGAGCTTGGAGTTGGATCCATTTAGGTCTGTTTCATTTTAAATGGTGATACTAGTACTACTAGTGTTAGTGGTGGTGCCAACAGCTTCCATGAAAATGGCTTATCCTAACTACTAGCTGATGGTACATACGATAATGAATTAAGCAATTTAATTAGTATATCTTAAGGTCACTGCAGATATTTTAAACTAGTAGTGGCATGTGTTGGCATGACTTACGTAGGCACTATAAATCATCCGTCAAGTTTAGAAAAATGTAAATCACTTCTCTTCAAAGTTGTTTTAGAATCAATTACATTGGCTTAAACAGAAGGTACTAAGTTATGGTTCCAAATTTATGGGCTTAATTTTAACTTATCGATTTGCCATGTTTAAGGGTTCAGGGTTTAAGGGGATGAAATGCGTGTTTAGCCTCCATTAATGTTGGTACATTGGGATTGGGAAGCTAGCTAACGATGACTGTCAACTTTCGAAGTAATAGGTCAAGATCAGGAATAGGACAAAAAGACGGTCTAATTCGCATTAAAAGCTATTACTAATTGAATAAAAAATCATTTTCATGTATACTCAGAATGTATGCAATGAAATCTTGCTTCGATTGTCTTTTAATAAGAAATTGAAATAAATTTGCTACAGTCAGCCTGGAGGTGGCCAAGTCAAGTGTCTTTAAACCGACACGCATAAGAAATAAAATATTATGAATTAGGTCAATTGACACAACCGAAATAATTTCTTTTTAAAGACATTGAGGTTGATTTTTGTTGGTAATCCATCTCTGTTAATTACTAATCTATAAATATCGTTACTTTCCACTTAATTTTGTGACATGAATGAAGAGGGATGTGAATAACAATATGGCGATGTTCATAATGCACCTTGCAAAGTTTGGTGCTTGGTGCATCTTGTCATCTGATGGTGCCGTATTAAAAGACTATTTGTGCATCTATACTTTAAGGGTGCACTTTAGTAGCACCCCAATATCTAGTCTGTCTCTCATCTACACTATTTTTCCTCTCCTCGAGCTTCCACACCACCTCCTCCAACCATCTCTACCTCCAATCCCACCACCATCCATTGTTGCTGTCGCCTCCCCAACACCACCACTACTTATCCCTCATCCCAGTCACTACTTAAATCTCTTCTCCACCACCACCACCATTCCAGCAGTAGCCAACACCACAAATCATCAACACCCACCCAAACACAAACATGACAACATCAATGCGGTGGCCACGAAACCACGACTAGCAATGCCGCCTGGCCTAGCATGATGGAAGGGTGATGAAAAGCACTGCAAGATGGTCTCCATGGCAGTGGCCAGAGCAGCCTCAGTGATAGCGGTAGCAATGGTGATGGTGTTGTTGTGAGTTGGTGAAGCAACGACAGTGGAGTAGAAAAAAAATGATGGAGGAAGAGAATTTTAGGGTGTATTTGAGTGATTAATTGCATATATGCATCATCAATCTTTACCTTTAGAGAAACAAATATATGGTATACCAAACTTAACAAGAAGCGTAGCATACGATGCCTAAGAATACAGCTAACGTAAATGAGATATATTAAGAAGCAACTTGATATTCAATTAGGACGGATAAGATCTGTCATTTAGTTTTAGAACCTACCTTGTCCAAATTTTTTTTTTGTCATGTTCTATTCAATGGTAGCTTTAGATTCTTAGACATCTCCATTGTCCCTTCCGGACCTAGAACAAGACAAACACAATCCCAGATAACCCTCCCCCATATCATGGGTGGCCCATTTCATTGGTCAATAGGGCATCTGAGCCACAATAGGAATAGTAATATTCTTTTAATTTTTTTAATTTTTGGGTACACGGAATAAGTAGTTTAATTGAAACAGGGATAGGGGTCCGCAACCTCATGTTTTGTCCTATAGTCTAAGATCATTTTCCTTTTGTTTCATATGGATCGGTCTTAGAAAAGTGGAAGGAGCATGCATTGAAATTGGACAGGAAAAGAACGATAATGATGGTGATGAAAAGGACCCTCAGTCCAGTGAATGTTGCTGAACATGACCTGCTGGTAAAAGGTCTAACTGGTCATACAATAATTAGTCGTGAATCTGAATAGGAGTGTCCAATTGCCAAAGGATGTGCACCTCTTGATTGAGCCTTATCTAACCAAGCTATATTAGATGACTATGAAGTATGAACTCGTGTCAATGGTTATCAAAAATATAAAACTTGCATTAAGAATTGGAACATGCATTTTTATTTTAAAACACACGCATACGCATCAATGGATTATTTTGAATCAATTTGTGGTTCTAGTTCGTCTCCTTACAATTAGTTGAACATCATTTGTGCAAAGTGACTCAATCAAACTTATCCAAATGTATAAATACAATTAGTGCTACTTTATACAATCGCCGTATCAGTCATAAGATAGCAGAAGATTAATTTACATTTTGAAAACGACACTTGCTAGCTACTCATTCATTGTTGTTCTCATGAAAAAGAAAACAATCAAAATGAACCAGTTAGGTTTACCTACGCCGTTGTATATAATTTTAAGCTAACTTGTGTGAGGAACGTCACTTTATCTTCCTAACCCTATTCACACTTTGCGGACTCAAAAGTTATTAGTCACGACAAACATATAAATTCAAAAGTGAGTAGCCACAACTAAAGTAAATTACAATTTCAGATAAGCTTTATTTATATTCTAAATGCAAACTTTGGAATCATCATTTTGAAAAAGAAAATTATTTATCCACCACTTTCATCCAAAATTACATAAGCGATTATACAGATAAAATAATCCACATTATATGAAAAAGATTAGCACAATATGATACAATTGCCAATATTCTCAATTGTTGACTTGTCTAAGTAGAATTATATCATTAAAAATAAAAAAAATATGTTAATAGAAAGGGGATAACAACTGCCTGAATTTGAGTGCGTCATATCATGATATGATCAGAGAATGAGTATCATTTAGAGGTTGTTTGGTTTTATTTTTGTTTTCATTTTTTTCTTATATATTTTCACTAATAATTGAAAAAAGGCACTATTTTTGTTTGTTCTTATTTCTATAATTTTATTAAAAAAAATAGTAAAACAAGATTTTCTTATTTTTATTTATTTTTTCACAATATCTCAAAGCCAAGAAATAAAACAAAATTAATGTAATAGTAAATAATATTAAAAACAGAAAATCAAAATAAAAAGTATTTTTCAAAACCGAATAAGCGCTTGCCAAGAAATAAAACAAAATTAATGTAATAGTAAATAATATTAAAAACAGAAAATCAAAATAAAAAGTATTTTTCAAAACCGAATAAGCGCTTAGCTTCTCATATTGATTTTTCTCAATTGACAAAACAAAATTTATTGAAATTTCCCAGACATAGGAGAGACCACAGGCTCTGAAATAGCCCGTGAACCATTATTTATATGAACAAATTATGGGGTGCACTATGCCCTTAAATAGTACAAAGCGGATTCTACAGATATGGCCCGGAGTTAGAAACTGCAATGCGTTGATTCGTAAATTTGAGGAGGCCATGTTTATCTATGATGCGCACTTGCCACTTGAAGTGAGGATATTATTACAAACAAACATGGGGAGGGATAAGCTTTCCAGGATTCATGATATTGTTGGGATCTAGTACTTGTTTTATTTTTTTCATTGTCCTCAATGCTTCCTCTCCGAGTTCTTCTTCAAGATACTGGAAAAAGCAGCCCAGCGTATGAAAATTTAATTACTCTAGAGCTAAACTCAATTCTAAAATAAGGCATAACACATTTGACAATAATATACTATCTAATTTAACAAGCATGAAGGATCAAAAGATGTTTGTCCCTTGCTAATCTTTGCATGTAAACTATGATTAATAATATTATAAAAACCAATCATCTAACATAGGAACGGCTTGTGGTCAAGTGGGTAGCCAGATTACTGTGACGGCATTGTGTTTCTAAAGTTAATAAACACCATGCCATGTCCGTAATTTTTAAGATTTGTTAGCTTATGCAACGTTGGGAATTTCATGAGCAACTAACATCATGTGTCGAGCATTAAATAATAAAGAAAGATAGTAGTGCAGTACCTTCATTTTTCCAGTGCCAACGCCATGTTCACCAGTACAAGTTCCTGGTTGGAAGCAAAAGAAACCAATATTCAAAACAGTCACGGCTTGGCCAATGTTATTAAGAAGGATTTCAAGAAAAAATAAAATACTGACTGCTAAGAGGCACCTGATACATCATACTAGTAAGGCAACAGGAAGTGTCAACAAGTTATTATCAATACCTTCCAATGACAAGGCAGCATGAACCATAAATTTGTTGAGTCTCTCTGCCTCCTGCCGCTGTTCTTCTTGGGTAGGGTCAAATAGAATTACCGTGTGGAAATTACCATCACCAGCATGAGCAATTACTGTGCTGCCAAGAGAAACAACAATAGGTTATAGCTACATGCATTGAGCATCAATCTGGTTGATCTATCATCACCAAGTAACATGAATTATAACAATGCATTCCAACTTCAATGTCTAGAATCAAATAACCTTGATCAGACATACCAAACCAGTGGTGATGCATCCAGCTCCTTTTTAGACCTTGAAATTAAATCGGCAAGGTGAGATAAAGGAACACATACATCCTGCAGAAGTTAAAAAAATACAGAGGGCAGGCAGCAAACTTAATGCAAGAGAAGATAAATCAAAAAGTACATGCACTCTTCAAATTAAGTCAACTCAAAATATGTTTTCTTTGATTCTGTATATTAAACATGTAATCCAACAATGTAGAAACTAAAATATATATTTCATAACTAACTCACCGAAATCATTGCTTCCAAATTAGGTTCCAGCGCAAAGCAAGCCCAGAGTGCCTCCTTCCTTACCTGGACATGAGCAAGATATGGACTTAAATGTGTAAGAAAATAATGAGATCATTCAAAACACATCTCATGGAACAAGACAAAATGACAACTATGAATTGGGTGGGAACAAAGTGACTTTGAAAGATGCCTTCATGAATGGATGTCACTTTTGTGAAGTATCACATGCACAAACTTAGGGTTAATTAAAAAATGAATGTTAACGATTATAAAGGAATAAGCTACTACCTTCCAAAGTTCCTTTTTCGCTTCAGGTTCTTCTGCAAATACAAAATCTGACCCATTGTGCTCAGAAACAATTCTCCGAACAATTTGTGTCTGTTCACGTGCATATGCCTCTGAAGAATATATCATCAGTAAGTTAGGTATTACAATTATTTTGGAAAGTGCGGCGCATTCATTAAAAAGGAAACCGACATATTTGTTTTGATGTGAATGCAATCATTTCCTGGACAAGGTTAGGTGTTCTCTCTTTTGTATTTTGACATAATTAGTATATTAAATAATGCAATAAGATTTGCTTGCTTTCCTTTACTCTCCGCATGCACATTTTGCATGCACATTTTGCACTCGACATTTTACACAAAATCCTTCCAGATTTGTGACTGTTACCAAATCTAGCAAGCAGATTCTGATTTCTTCCATACAGTTTAAGTATGTGATTTGCAATGCAGTCAACTTGAGCTGTAATATTCTGACATATCAGGGTAATACATTTTATGCTAAGTCACGATTAAAAAGTTACACCAATAGAGCAGAATATTGCAGGACCAATTTGAGAAAATGTGTGCTACTTTTTCTCCATCTTTGCATTTATATCATAGCATTACCATGGGAAAATGTCTCATAAGATCTTGTTAGTCCTAGTACTTCATGTCCTCTTCCTCCACCTGTTTTCGTTTTAATATACTCTATCTATTCTTTCTTTTATCCATAATCGGTATCAATTTGAGATTTTGTATGCTTCTTGCATGAGAAGGTACATCATCAGCACATAGGAATATTTACAGATAACAGAAGATAGAGAATAGATTATCTCAGTATCCAATAATGAGATTTCCTAACAGAAATATTTTCATTTTAATGTTCTACCCTTCGTTATCTTTCTCTTCTTCAAAGATTGAGCTCATTGACATAAATTTTCTCCAATTTCATGATTCATGTGGACAATACACATATGCATGTGAGAAATAATTATTAATAAAAGAGAATCAAGACAACAATCATATATATGTATATTCACCTGTTCCTATAAATTCAAACATTAAAGTTGGACATTCAGGGAAATTCTTCCCATTAGCAATATTGATAGCTTTCACTTGAACTTCATCCAATAGCTCAACCCTTGACACCTAAACGACACAAACAGAATCGTCAAAATTGGACAGAGAAAGATAAACAAAATTTGAAGCCAGAGTCCTACCTGTATACCAGACATCATAGTGGCAATAGCAACATCTGCTGCATCCTTAACAGAAG
This sequence comes from Pterocarpus santalinus, assembly GCA_031439595.1. Taxonomy (NCBI): domain Eukaryota; kingdom Viridiplantae; phylum Streptophyta; class Magnoliopsida; order Fabales; family Fabaceae; genus Pterocarpus; species Pterocarpus santalinus. Next base: position 72,575,321 of record CM062532.1, read on the forward strand.
GGAAATTGCACATTGCAACCTGGGCTTTGATAAGTTAGGCAATCCATATGATTCCATATAACTCAGCATTATAAACATATAGCAACAGCTCAGAATGTATTCTTGCAGAATAAAAGATGTAGTAAGTTTTCTAAAGATATATTCCCTCATGCACCACCTATTACCCAAATAGAAGCTCACAAGGGAGACGGTAAAGATTGCAGTTCAGAAGCTTTTTCTTTTCTTATAATGATTAGGCAAGACTGTTGAAACAGACAACTTTATGTTTTTTATTTCCACTTGCTAATTCCAAAATTTAATGAAATAGAACAGGCAAGTGCCAGGAGATATTAAGAAAAAAAACATGAAAGTTTATCCACATAATATGAATGGAATATCGATCAACTGCAGAAATTTCCCATAAAATTAAATTGAGATGAAAAATCAACTCATTCGTAGAAATTTAAAAATACTTAATTTGGCAGAACAACAAGAACAATAAATTAAACTTCTAAGAAATAGTCTAATACACCTTAGATTATTATGGAAAGGTGGATATAATATACTTTCCCTAGGTTGGATTGCCCATGTCATATGGAGATAACATGATAATTGATGGGAGGAAGAAGAATTGTAACTCTAGGTGGTAGTAAGGGAATGGATCAATGTCAAGATATCCCTAGAGTGAAAAACAAAATATTGACATCTTGATTTTGCAAGCTTTGCTGATTATCATCAAATGCTGTTTATAAATTAAAATCTTTCCAACACAGAAACCAGAAACCAGTGAACTAACAAGAAACATTTTAATGAGCTTCAAGCAAACCGAATAACAAGGGAATATAACATATAGATTTAATAAACTGATCAAAATAACAAAGTTCAGTGGATCTGATCTTAGAGAAAAGGATAGATCCATAAAATGAAAGAAAGGATCAATGTACCACTGAATACTGGGGAATTTTCTGAAGTCGAAGTGTTACTTCTGTTATAACACCAAGTGTTCCTTCACTTCCAATCATCAAGCGGGTCAGATCGTACCTACAATATACAATTTAAAGAAATGTCCCTCGAGAGATTCTTTGGAGTGTTTTGCAACATAACATAAGGGAGTTGTGTAGCATGCATTGAGATCAAGCATATGTATGTTGAAGCAGTGACAAAATATTCAGATACTGCATGGTGTAAGTTTCCAATGCAAATAGGTTTGTACCAAGGTACAACATTAAAGCCTATCAGTTCTTTTATTACTAATGGTCAAGCTCACTATGCATATTCAAGATGAAGTCTGCATTTTTTTTTTTTTTTGGCTGATGATATCGTATTTTAGAGTGGATAATAAGTTGGAGTTTCAGGAAAATGCTTTGGAGGCCAATAGATTTTGATTGAGTAGATCAAAGACAGAATATATTGATTTTAAGTTCAGCCAGCAAAGGAGTGAATGATGGGACAGTATAGAAGTGTCTCATATACTGTCTTGTATTCTGAATATACCATATTTCTTGCCTTTCCAAGTTTACTTATATTATGCCTTATGCCAATAGATATTTCTTGACCTCTCAAAAAGATCATGAAGGGGGAAATTACAAGTGAAACTTTTTTTTTTTGGGGATAAAAGAAGAATATTATTAAGGAGAAGAGAAGAATAATATACGAAGATGGGAGGACAAGAAACCCTCCTAACAAAAGCAAAAACAAACAAAAGAAAAATGAAAAAAACTATCTATGAAGCATAACTTTTCAATCTTTCAACATGTGAATTTGATTAATAAATAAAGGGACAGGAATATAACAAACCCCGCAGCACTCTTTCTAGCACGAGATGCAGTCTTCACAATATCTCCATTGGCAAGAACTACCTGAAGCACAGTAAGCACGATAAATACATCATCACATCAATGCATTAGAGACCAAAAACTGAGATTAACAAACCTTGAGACTGATCACATTATCACGCATAGTTCCATACCTACAAATTAGTAAGAGGAACCGTCATGCCTAGCAGCATTGAACAACTTTAAAGTTGTTTTCTGAACAGGTTTTTATTTATAATATCCAGAAATTTTGAGTGACAGAATTACATCAACAGCAAGTTTAAAAATCATAACTGAACCAATATGCCTCAGGCAAAACAGCTTGGAACCAAGTATTTGACCTTGTTAGCACTGACAGTTTGACACCCACACAAGTGAGACATTTAAACCAGCATGTAAAAATGTTTGCCAGCAATAGATGAAAATATAAATACAACAGAAGAGTGACACCTCACAGCTAAAGAACCAGAGCAGCGTGTAGCACACATGCCTCCAATGCTTGCACCAGGACCTGCTTGTAGCAAGTAAAAACTTCACTGCTCAAAAAGCATGCACAAAAAAATCAATGTTTTCTTCCAGATTTTTATGCCCTTTTTGTCCTTTAACTATCAGAGATAACATATCTCCACAAAATGAATTACCAGCACATATTCGACTAACCTGGATCAAGTGGAAAAAAAAGACCATAAGGTTCCAAATACTCATTAAGCTCCATCCATCCGATTCCAGGCTCAACAACCACATCCATGTCATTACCATGTAATGCCTTCACTCTCTGCAGATTGAACAAGTAGTCAATAAAAGTATGACAGCTGAAGTATATGTTCATCTTTTATGTTCAATCTGTACCTATATCACATGAACAAATGGACCACAGTCCGCATGTTCAAATATATCTAAGCAAATGCAGTGTCTACAACTCTATGTAATGGTACTTGCACTGATAAACCAGATTATTTTAATGATACTGCGGCTGAAACTACCTTAACCATCATTAAATGCATAAGAGAAGCAATCTAAGTGAAGGTTGTGAACGAAGAGGAAGGACATCTTCCAGGAACAGCTCATGGAGAGGATTGAAATGGGAAAAGAGACAAGGAAAACTATGGCTAAAGCACGCCATCCAACGCAATAAAGGCATCTTAAACTTCTTTATTTATTCTAGAACATATGACGACAAGTACACTCAGCAATTCATGAGTAGACAAGGAGCAAATAGCCCTTGCATCTCTTTCCATTGGAATCAAATAGATATATTTCATAATCACAGTGGTCCCACTTGAAACAGTTATGTACAGATATTCCACTACCATAATAGAACATGTACATACTTTCATTAATGACATGTCAATGCAAACGCCTCCGTTAGGGGATAAGGTGTGGCCCTCAATTGATGTAGCTCCGCCATACGGTACAATAGGAACCTGTTACCCAAAATAAGTAAACTAAAATTAACAATTTCACCCATGAAATTGAAAGAAAACTGAGAGTTTTTAAAAAGTTGGTAGGTGTAAGAGATCAGTATTTCCGCCTATACATATAATACAAACAAACCAGGTATGATGGATCATACTATAAAACCAGGAACTATCCAATAGGCCATAATAGTATAGATAGGACAGACTTAAATTCAAGATTTGAATTGGCTTTATTTCAAGTAAATATCTGATAGCTTAAACTGTTAAACATGCTCAGCAGAGGAGTTGGAGGAACTCAAACCTTATAACTGTTACATAATTTGACAATCTTGGAGACCTCCTCTTCAGATCTGCAAATGAGAATATGCAAATGAGACTACAATGCAAGAAAATAAATACATGTGGATGCTTTAACTCTTACCACAAGAATATATCCACAACAATTTAAAAACTTCTCCTTTCCTGTGCACATTCATGTCCATTCCAGATACGTATAAACATATGAAAGTTTAACTCTTATATATCCTTTTGTCAAAATGGAAGACAAAATATATGCATACTAAGAAATCAACAGTAACACACACACACCCCCTCAAAAAGTCATATATCTCGCATAAGCATTTGACTCATCATGATTCAGATTTTGGATATTCCCAAGCACATGACAGAAGTCATTGCATCACTTCCCAATAAAATATTAGATATAAAAGCAAGAGGGTGCAGACACACTAAATATTTGGAAATATGAATATCTGTCTCTTCAGGATTCAGAGACATGATGGAGATAAATCAATTTATTGATCTGCAAGCATATAGATTGACCAATGTATCAAACAATTCATTTTAACAAAGAAATTAACCACATTTTATCAGATTTTTCTGTTGTCAAGCAGCATTCAGGTCAAACATAAAAGAAATACTTGCTACCGAAGCTACAAATAAACATGAGCAAAAATTTGTGAAGACCATAGCAGCACTCTACAAAAGCATGCGATACATCAAAGTTGGGATACTCAGAATAGTGATAGCTAACAACATATCACTACACCAAATCACACTACTAACCATTTAATCACCATACCATCATTCCACTATCATATTCACCATAGCTGTTGCTATGTTATGACGTCACAAGATAAAGACAAGTAGAATATTGACCACAAAGCCTAGTAGCAAGCCTGGAGCAAAACATCTTCAATAGTCCTATTTTGAAAACTATAAACGGAAAGAGAGAAGAGAAGCACGCGCGCACGTGCACAGGGGGGGGAGGAGGTTCCCTGGAAACTTCCCAGGTCTCTTCAATGCAAGAGAATATGTCCAATTTGTAATGAAGATACAGAAATCCCAAAAGCATGCACTAAATCACTGCAGCACTGTAAGAACTATGAGCAGATAAATGATGAAATAAACAAAAATTTCAGCCAAATGTTCAGAGCTTGTCTCACCTTGGATAAACAATAACATCCGGGATATTGACAGCCTTGTGAAAGCTGTTTTGTGGTTTTCCATGGTTATATCTCTCATCATAATCAAGTGATAAGTTATCCTGTAGAAATAAGTATTATGAAAATTCAGGCTGAATGATTGATAATCACAAGGTTCTAGGTCCAAACCATTGGTAAACAATATAAGTTTATTCTCATTTGAAATTAAAAAATAAAGTATTCTCGAATATCAATAACCAACCAACTAATAACTAATACTGGCCTGCTTTCTGAAAACCAAAGACCAAAGTTAAATATAATTAGATAATAAACAATCTGCTTAACATAAAATAGCAAGAATGAAAAGAAACTTTCAAATCTAATTGAAGAGCAAATTAGAACCAGCCCAGGTATTTCTCTGTCTTTACTTCTTTCTGTCATTCAAATTTATGAGATATTCAAATAAGCTGAGATTTCATACCTGGCAGATGGTTTTCAACTCGATGAGAAGCTCCTGCGGGAATTCTTTCTGTGATCCCTTAACAACATACTGGCTGCTGCCTTTGCCCCCAAAGCTAACATCTCTAACATTCATTACAAGAAATTGCATGTCATTATCAATCAGTTACACACTTGATTCAGAAACTACTCAGTTACATTCATAGTTCAAGTGAAACATCAAGCTTTGTGTCATAATTAATTAGTATTTAAAACCATTTAATGCATAATTTCTCTCATATCAATCAGACGACTTTAGATGCTATATCAAGTGTTGGAATCAACTTATGCTCACTAATCCATTGCTAGTAATATCCTCTGGAGTGGGGTGGTGGGGTAGCCTATAAGGCCATAACTATTAGCCCACATTTGTTTATTACATAATCCATTACCTCACAACAAAAGACCAGACCAAGCATAGGTCTAGATCAAACTATTAATTAGTGTAGAGCGGCAACATGGGAACCACTAGAAAGAGATAATAGTACGTAACTTAAGAGTATAAACTTGCAGCACTGAAATGCAAGGAGCTGGGGGGGGGGGGGGGAATACAAATAAAGATGCAATTACTATTATTTGATATCAACAACTTCCAATCATCCCCTTCCACCCCTTCATCACCAAACACACCAAGCTAGATTTTCACAGCATAATTATCTTCTCAATCCAACAAAAACAACAAAGAACTCATCATGGATTCAATTTGAGCAATGAAAAGAGATATCACCTGTTAAGGTCATGAGGAGCTTCACATAAGGAAGGATTGAAATGGGGATGAAGGGCAAGTGAACCAGCAGAAACAGCCACAGCCAGAGGAAACAAAGACCCTGACCACGTCATCCATGGCTTCCCTCTTCTGTGGGAGCTAAAGATATCAATGGTATCGGTAGGGGGTGCGTTTGTGTGAGTTCTGAGGTTATGGAGAGTGCGGTACAAGTAGATGGAGGAAGAGCGTAAGCGAGAGAACCAGGACGAGAAACCTGACATGCTGAAGAAGAAGAAGAAGAAGAAGAAAAAGAGCAAAGCAAAGCAAAGGGTTGGTTTGGTTGGTTGAAGTGAATAGTCAGCTAAATAGAAGTGGAATGGTGCTATGTTGCTCCATTTCTCGCAGACTTCACAGTGATGGTTGAAACGTGGAAGAGGAACAAATATGCTATTTGCACTCTGCTTGGGGACTTATTTTCTAGGACTCATTAGACTATGTGTCTTAATTATTTTGGGGAAGAAAAGTTGACCTGTATGTAATATTGCGGTGTGGATCCAATCAAAATGGTCCATACCTCATCTAATTATATGATATCTCGTACAGATTACAAAAAGATTTCCGAGGCATGCGTTTGTAACGGGAGAAAAGGGCAAGAAAGAAAAGGGGAGGGGAGAATGTGATTATCGAGCATTTTCTTTTGTCCGGATTCGAAGGAAAATAGAAAAGGAAGAAAATTTTGGATGCGAGATCCGTGTAAAAGTTTGCTCACTTCAAGGCGAGGAAAATTGTTCGTTGCGAGAATTTATACTTTTATTTTGGTGTTAATCCGCAAAAGAACAAATAGGCGTTGTAATATAAATTGGGTAAAGATACTTTTTATTTAATATTTATTATAAAATATATTTATTTATATAAAAAATTATTAAAAAATATTTGATTTTGAGATAAATAAAATAAAATAATATATTTATACTTTATTATATAATTTTATTTTTAAAATATATGTATATTTATTAAAAAATATATATTATTTTATATTTATTTTATTATTTTATTTTTTTATCCAAATAATAAAAAAAATTATATTTTTCTCTTTATTTTATTTCTGCTATTTTTTTTCTTTCCATTCTTTACTCTCATCCAAACAGGCATTAAAGAAGCACCTTAGGAATCGAATGAAGCGAGTCTCACCTGTGAGTACAGATGACACAACCCAAAGAAGAAACATCTGAAGACACCGGACCATATTTTTGACACGTGGAGGTTCAACACCGCTTGGTCCGTTTCAGGGCCTGTTTGTGCAGTGCAGATCTTGTCCAACAGTACACGCCCAGGGTCGTCTGATGTCATGTTAACACAACGGTCCCACTCTGGCAGTCCTATCCATATCCATCATCCTACACAAATTTTTCTGGTGCCCTCGCTAATTAATTCATTAATCATTCACAAATTTTGCTCTTGGATTTATAACCCCGTAACCATATTTTATTAGCATATTTTTAAATGTACTGTATGGAATTTACAATTAACAGTGACGTTATTTATACAAATTTCATTAGTTTTGTACAAAAATCATGTATAAATTTTCTCTCTAAGCATGTACAAAAATCACTCTCTTTAGTTGGATGTGTTTGTTCCATTCCCCGCCAAGTTGTCTCGCTGTTATTGATGGGGCTGGTGTGGCAATGCCATGATCAGAATTGTAATAAGCCCTCGCCGGGGCCCAACCACCAAAAAGAAAAGAACGTAATCATAGCATGTAGCCAGTGGAAAAATATTTATTAGTGATCCTTGATGTTGATCTCCCTACATGCCAATTTTTTTCGCGTTTCATTACATCCCAATGGAAATCTCACTATTTAAAAAAAAAAAATACCATGACGATCAAAATTTGAAATAAAATTTTCCCATATTTGTGGTGTTCTATAATATGAGTATTATCTTTTAGTCACCACATATTTATTTATTCTTTAAAGCTTTCATATTTCAAGTATAAAAATATTAGATTTTTTATTTTTAATATGGTGAATGAGTGTGATATATACAAAAATATGGGATTTATGAGTCAAAATACAAGAATATAGGACTCAAAAACTGTCAGTGACGATTTTTATTTTTTCAAAAAATATCAATGGCAGTTTTTGCTTTTTTTTGGTACAGTGTATGGAGATGCATAATTTATTTTTTAGTTTTTCAAAAGCCACCAATAGCGATTTTTGCTTTTTAAAAAAGTTGTTGTATTTTAAAAAACTGTCAATGGCGGTTTTTTTTTAAATTCTCATATTTCGTTAATTCACTCCAAAATCTCATATTTTGGTATAAATTAATTTTAAATATCATATTAAAAAAACCCAAAATATTACACATATTGTATTTTTATTACAAAATACATATATTTTATTAAAAATGACATCATAAACATTTTAAAAAAAATTATACTTGTAATATATTAAAATTAAATTAAAAAAAGCTTAATTCACTAAAAAAAAAAAATTAAAAAACCTTATCTAAACGTAAGTTTATCATTCCAACTTATGACTTGATAAAACGCATATCAAAGATGAGCATGGGGGGAAAAAATTAATAAGGTTGCCTAGTGTTTCTACTGGTTTGGGATCTTGATATAAACATTTTTTGACGATTAATACAAGTTTTCTTCCCCTTGATGAAACACATGTCAAACACATGTTTTGATGATCTTCCTGATGTGCGACGAATGATGACACCGAATTTGTGCAAGGCTACGTCGCTTCTTTTATTGGCACAATTTTACATACAATGCAATAATTCTATTGGTTATCTCTTTGTTTCTCTGAAATTTGTTTTGACAAATACAGATATTTCCAATTTCTAAGAATAACACTTATTTGATAGCTTTCTGAGCACATAAATTTTCGCTATCTACCATCAGCCAGCCTCCCATGAACTTTTCAAGAAGTGGCGGCTGAAAAATCAACCAACTTTCCATACTTCTTTGCTCTAATTTGCAATTTTCCTCTTCATGCCATGCTTCTAAGATCCAATTGAGAAATGTTTGACAAACACACTATATATAAGATACTATACCGATTCATACCCCATCCATTAACTCTACTTGAATTGGACCTATACCCTTTTGAATAGTAGATGAGATGTAAGTCATTACGATATCCCATATATAATATGTTCATCTAATATTAAATCTCATCTCACTCACATCGGTGCAGTCATGGCCGAAAGACCAACTCAAAATCATTTAATACTTCCTGAGAGTTCTGTCTGTTAACGGTACTACGTGGATGTTTCAACGGCCAAAGCATAAAATCCTAGTGTAATCCAATTGCATATGCGGACTGTGAATTCCAGTATTCCTTGGATTGTTTCAACATTTCACTTCGTTCCATAGCTAGCCTCTCTTTCCAGTATTCTTTATACCTGGGAAATCTCGGAAGTTACTGTGATGCTAATGTTCACATAAGGATGAGATACAAAACGTTATTATGTACCAGGTAATACCTTCTTTTCATAAGCAGATCAAGTTCTAACATGCGCACTGTCTTAGAATAAACTCCAACCTGCATGAAGCGAAGTATTTTTTTTTTTTAACAAAAGCAAACCAGAATATGATTTAAAGCTACGACTTCTAACTAAGATAAATGACATTAACCACAATATAGGTAAGGTGGCCATGCTTTTGTGTATAAGGGTAACAAAGGCCATCTGGCTATTATGCCATTGGCTGAATTCCTTAATCCATATTTGATGTTTAAAGAAGGAAACGGATTGATGTTATATAAGATAGGCTACAACACCACTCATCATCACCTAGAGATATACTTCTGGAAATCAGATATACTTCTGAACATCCCTTTGAAGCTACACAATTGCACTAGTGAATTCTCTCTGTCATTATTTTACCAATCCTTGTTTTTTTCTTTCCAATTTTGATTCTTTAAGAAGGGCAATATCAAGAGTTGTTCTTTTTTCTTCATTTGAAATATCAATACTTAAGAGTGCAAAATGCATACCTCTCTGCATATGGGACACTTTGACTCTGGACTTGCAGTTTTAAGACCTTGGAAAATCATCACCGAGGCAGCTGAGCAAGCACATGACTTGCAGAAGATATGACCACAACCCAAAGCATATGGGTTGAAAACAAAATCCTATCATATCACAATCCAAGCATTTATAAGAGATACCGATATATATATAGCTTCTTTTTTTTCCTAATGTAGCACATGAATAGGATCTCACCAGGCAAATTGCACAAGTTAGATTATACTCAAGCTTAATAGAATCCGGAAGAATCAATGTCATTACAGCTTCAGTTATGTTTAGATCACATGAAAAGTGACCATATACTCCACCAAGCTCACAGCCATCTAGCCCACTGGAATTCAGATAAAAAGCACCCAATTCAATTAGCCAAGGTGAGCGTAAAAGTTCAATGTGTTCAGCATGCATCCTAGATTTGAAATTTTCCCCATTCACAGAGCTGTGGACCTGGAGCAGAATATAAAAGGATGGAGTGAATGACATAACACTCAAGCAGACAAGCATAAATGAAAAAATGGAGAGGGAGGGGGGAAGGACATAACGTGGCAATTGTCTCATTTCATGCATACTTTATCATATTTCTTAAGTATCTTCCTCATGGCAATAGCATTCATTGCAATGTACTCAATTAAAATTCTCCCTTCTTGTGCGAGGGCTTGCCTATCATTTCTAAAGCACTGACGCAAGCGCAATACATATCTCTGCATTCCCGTTGCAATATGGAGATGAAGGAGATGCCTAACTCTTGAACTGAAGAATCCTACTATATCCGATGCTTCCTTCATCAGCTCAGAGAAGAACTTTTGATCACAAACTACAAGCGGAAAATCAAAATACATTACTTTACCAAATATAGTAATAGGCTTTGGATCAATAACATGACACATGATAATGTTCACATGATAATGTTAAATAAGTATTTTGCTTAAAACAAGCATAGAAACTAATGGCAGGTAACATAAGCTCTGATCCATTGCAAAGAACTAAGCTGCTCAAAGATAGCAAAGTATAAAGCAAATTAGGTGTTATAGAATTCCGAAATTAGAGGATTACTGGGTAAAATCATATTCATTGAATAATACTAATCTCATCTAACATAAGCACCAACAAAATATATTTCATCCAAATGAGTAGGATAACAAGTGAATCATCTACGTTTCAATGAAGGTAACTTTGAATCAGAAAAGTTCTAAATGGACAGCATGAACCCTCTCTCCCAACTATCCCTGACTCCTGAGTCTTATTTTATTTTATTTTATTGATACAATTTTCCTGAGTCTTATTCTCATTACAAATTGTTAAAATTTAAACACCCCCTGCCTTTTATATTTATATATTTATATATTGATACAATTTTATTGAACGTTCTGGCTTCTACATCCATTATATTAATACTAGTATAATCACCTACTTTACTCTTTCATTTAAGGTTACTTTTGAATGCAGGTTTTTGGAGATTTTTCAAAAAAAAAAAAAAAAAAAAAAGGCAATTTTTAACTTTTGAATTTAAAGCGTTATACAATACTCCTTAAGCTACAAATAACATTAAAGAAGAGTTACATGACATTTTTACCGTTTTATTTTGAAAAAAATTCTTAAATTAAAGTATATATTGTTAAAAATTAAAAAAAATATTATCCTCCTTTCTCTTTTCTTAATAAACATAGGAGAAGGAGAAGGATCACACTTTACCTGGGCAAGATTGACATTGACACAGCTGGTCTTTAGGCAGATCAGAATCAGAAGAAGAAGAAGAAGAAGTGTGCAATTCTTTGCAACTCTGGCAACTCTTCAACACTTTCTTCAACCTCACGTATTCGATGTGCGCACATTTCTCGTCCAACAACCACTCCCGCTCTTCCTGCAGGTACTCTGTGAATACACACCCAAATTTCATCTCTTTCTTTCCTCACTCCAAATCCTAATTTTTATTTTTTTTGAAAAAAAAAAGATCCCCACAAAATAATTAGTTAATTATGACAATACGGGTAAATAAAATATATTCAACAACTGCATGTGCTAACATGATTAAAATTTCATTGCGTACCTGGGAAACCTGTGTGGCTGATGAGAAAGAAAGAAAGAGGCTGTTTGTTGGAGAAGGAAATGAGTAATTAAATATTATAATAATTACTATTACTGAAATGAAGAAAACGTAAGTGAAGGCGTTGATTACGATACATATATATATATATATACGGTTTACTATGGCTATCGCTATCCTCAAGCCTCTCTCTCTCTCTCTTCGTTGTAAAAGAAAAAGCACATACATGAAAGTTGGGTCTGAGAAACATAAGGAATCGAATCTGGGTGAGTTGAGGTTGAGGGACGACACAAGAAGAACAACACAGTAGAACGGAACAAGGAAGTAACTAACTAACATGAGTTTGAAGCCACAAAGAACAGCGCTGTATTCGGAATTTTGGTTTTTTCTAGGCTCAACATAAAACAAATCATGCCGCGTTGCTTGTTGCATGGCGATGTGAAAGTGCAAAATGCTCATGTCATTGGTTGTCTCTGCTTGCGTGGCATTCAAGCAGGTTGCTTTCACTCGAAAAGTTCCAACGTATTTTAGGAGGAAGAGTGCTTCTGCCGCCGAAATAAATTGTAACCACATAAAATTTTATATAGGGCCATTTATTAATACTAAAATAAAAAAATTTGTGATGAAAATATATAGTGGAGGAAGAATCTTTCTTCCCCACAATATACAGTAAAATAACTCGCTCTCACTTAGCGTCAGAAAGATTCTTTTTATTTTTTAAATGGTCTGTCTCAAGACTCAATTTGCGATGTATTTATTTTGACTACGTAAAATGAAATTTTGATCCATATTATATATTTTTTATATTCAAATTTTATGTCTTATTCTTTCTTTTTCTCTCTTATCTGAATTTCTGTTTGGTTATTTTCAAATAGATTTTGATTATTAATAAACTTTTATATTATAAATTGTTCAGAATCATACTCTATTACTGTTTTTAGAATAGCTAATTAATTTAATTTAATTTAAAAATTGAATTCAAATACATTTTAACCCTAGTTGCATGAATTTATGTATATAGAAAATTCAAATAACAAATTTCCAAATCGATTTCCTTTTAATTTTATAGCTTTGTAAAGAAAAACATTTAGTTGAAAATAATTTGAGTTAAAAACCTTTTACATGGAATATGTTTATTTGTAAACTAGTATTTATGTTATGGGTTTACCTTGACCTTCTTATTTTTTTTACTGATATTTTTTATTATTTCTGTTTGCTTTTTATAAAAATAAAGCATATTCTATTTTATTTATTATGAAACTAAAATAAGCTTCTTATATTGAAACATATCATAATCACTTGATAATAACTTTAAAATTAAATGAGTTATTGATTAATTTGTTAAGTAGGGCAATGACATGAATATTCGAAAAACAACTATATGATATATAGGTTAACTACAGCATAAAAATATATACAAAGAAAAAATAAGAATAAGAATAAGAAATTAGAAAAAGAAAGTGAAAAGCAGAATGATAGAGAAGTGAAATAAATGAAAGGAATTAAACTTTAGAATTGATTGTTATATAGAAGAAACGCTGCCAAAGAAAAAAAGGTTTAGTAGCTAGAATGACCTAATTTCACTAAAGAGTGAAGTGTAACAAAGAGAGTGAATAATGTGCGTGAGAGAGTAAGTTGCATGAACAATACGAGAGGGTGGAGTAACTTTTCTTTAATTATAATTTTAAACTTTCACATAAAAGATAGAGGTAGTCTTTTAATTATAGATTAAATTAAGACTCTTGTCAAGGAGATAAAGATAATTCATCATAAAAATAGCACAAGAATCCAACCGCTTATGTATAATTAAATTATAGAATCACTTGCCATTAAAAAAAAAAAACACAAATTACATTAAAAAATTAACTACAAAATTCATATGCAAAGTCCAAGTGACTAGTTTACAAAATATTTTCACTTCTAAAACAACATATTTTATCTTGTAACAAAATTAAAGATACAATTAAACAAGCATCATCCTCGATTGCAGTAACTTTTTTTCATAATATTCCTTCATTCTTTTGAGTTCAAGGCTAGAAGTTTATGATCTATTCAAGTTTTTCATATATTTTAACAAGGATACTTACTTATCCTTAACTTGAGATAACTTTAATTGTTTAAATACATTGTCCACCCATTGAAACTTTTTTTACTATTCAGAGTTTGAGGCTTGGGAGCTTGTGATTTGTTTGGGTTTTTCTATCCCTTGGTATAAGCCACCTCACTATATATAGGAGAAAAATCTCCCTCTCCCTAATCATGTAATCAATCACTCACTCGAATCTTCTATCCACACCTTGGCATATGCTCTACATTGATTACACTATTGCTACAAATACCTTTTCATGCGATAGTTCTTCTTTCTTCTTTGTATTAACTCTTCACTATTGTGTCTTATTGCTCTTTTGGATGAGCCCAAAATATAACTAAAAGACTCTCTTAATAATTGCCCAATTTTTAATAAAGGAATAAATCAAATAGAAAAGCTATGAAAATGTAAACACTAGATTTAAAATTATAAATAATTATATGAAAATAAAAAATATAAATATCTTATCCCAAGCCCATCAATTGTGAAATATCAAATTTTAAAGATGTAACTAGTATGAAATAACTTGTATTATTTTTTAATTATTCTCTTATATATTATTTACTAGTGTGTTGGAAATTACTATTACATGTTAATTTACCTTTTATATTTTAAATTTTTTTTAAGATCAAAATAGCTTTTTAAAACAAATCATAATTTACATAATAAAATTTTAAAGTCAAAATTTAAAGGTAATTATAATAAAAAATAAAAATGGTTAGATATTAGCTATATTAATTATTCAATTATATATTTAAAAATTTTATTGTTATATAGCATTTATTTTGTTAATCAATCAGATGCATTGACTATTTTATTATTTTATTTTTAATAAATATTTAATAATATCACTTGGAAAAAAAAGGTAAAAATTGGACAAAGTCTGAATATATAAGAGACAGCAATAGTTGAATGTACCGAAAAAAGAAAAAAACACGGTAATAGTTGAAGATAAAAAATTAAAAATCCCACTCCATTATTACGATCCGACTCTATCGATCCAATCCAGGCATACAGTTTAGAGTTAGGGTTTGAAGCTCCAAAGTACACCTCCGCTTTCAACTTCAGGCACAATAACCCTTTCAAATTCCTGCGCCCCGTTCTGTTTTGCACTTCCAGCCTCAAGTATTCATTTGGTGCTGCACCCTTTACTCTGCTTCTTATTATTTTCTTGCATATGCCTTAGAATCAATGATGATTGCGTCTTTTAAGCTATAACTGTTGAATTTTTAATGATGAATATCTCTTAAATTTTGAGCATTTTTTGAGTCCTAGGCATATATGTGCGCGTATTATAAATTATTTGCATTTTTCTTTATAATCTTTGGTATCTGGTTTTATCCAAAAAAAAAAGGAAAAATCTTTGGTATCTGGATCCACAAGTATGGTTGTGCTCCCCCCCCCCCTCTCTCTCTCTCTCTTTCTCTCTTATTTTTTTCTCTCTCTCTTTGCCATGTAATGATGTTATTGCTCTCATTTGCTGTTCGCCCCCCCCAGAATTGTTCGACTTTATTTCCTTCATTCTTTGTAGCCCTTAAACATGAGTCCGCTCCAATATTTTGTATGTATTTTATTGTCCAGCATCTTTGTGGTATTTGATAGAGACGACTAGGCAGGTAAGAAACCCCCTTTTTGAGTTGGTAGATATCTCCTCTAAAGTAAAGTGTAAAGTGAGCAAAAAAAGGTGTAATTTAAATCATTTAGTGGGTTAAGATAGCGTTGTACTTTAGATTAATTCTATGGCGTACACATCTTTGCATGGTCATTCTACATACAAGTTCACTTTACAGATTTTTTTTTTTTTTTTCCCGTCTCCCCTTTGTGCTGGCCTTACTGAGCTGAAAGTTTTGATTATGATTTATGTGGGAAGAAGAGGTGCCGTATGTTGCTGAGATAACCTTGTTTTTTTCCTTTGATGACGTTATTGATCCCCGCTCTAACTTTATTAATGTATTAGATTAGATGGACTTGTTTTTATCAATCTAAAACTTTAGTCCTCAATTTGGCGTGTTTAGTATTAGTTTTTAGTTTGTTACATGAAATACTAGAATACTATAAGCAATGCCCTGGTTTGCACAAAACTGGACAGAAACTAGAGATGTAAGTGTTACATGCATATGACATGTAGTTTGATGCCCTCAAATGATACACAGTTACTTTTCTTTTAATCTATAAGCACTTATGTTAGTTTACAGAAGGACTGGTATCAGGGGTTATACTTCAAACCAGCATTCATGTTTGTGGTTAGGCATTGTTGTATATTCCTCTAGATTTTGGAAAAATGCAGTCAGGGGTAAAGATATTTGCTTTTCTCGCTTCTCTGTTTAAGTTCATCCTCAAAATATTGGATCTCCTTAATGGTAGTTTGTGTATCTACTTTGACTAGTACTCTACATCTGCAGATTTTGTTGCGTTACATTTGCATCGGCCCCTTTTGTGCTAGTTTATTATTCTCTTAAGCTTAATTCCAATTTCGAAGAGAGCAGAATTGTTTGTATTATATGCTTGAAATGATTTTGAAGTAATTCTTTTAGTTGACGTCTAACTGTTGGATCAGATGAGCCCTTGAGTGTTGGCTTAATGCTATATATCCTACTGTATGAAAAGCAGGCTTTTAGCTAATGGTGAAAACAAAGGCAAGGCGCACAGGAAAAGTTCCTGGTAAAAAAAGTAGTACTCCACATTGCCTCATTGACTCTGCGGACGGTGATAATCAGCATGAAGATGGTGATTGGATCATAGTGAAGAAGCAGAGAGTCACCATTTTGGTGCCTGCTGCACCTCCTAGCTTGACAGCGAACCGAGGACCGAGCGACATGCATCTTATGCCCCCCGAAAGAGCAAGTGACTACATGCAACTTCCCATGGAAACATCTACCATACATCCTTCAGGTAATGAACCTGAGAAGACCAATTTATTGGCTATTCAGGCTGTGAGAAGTGCTTCTCCTTCCCTACCTAAAGCAACTTCAGCCAAGCCGCCAACGGTAGCTCAAAGAATGGAATTACAAAATCCGCATCAAGTGAGTCTCTTGAAGTCACATAAATCACTTGGATTATCTAATACATCGAAAGCTATTAAGCAGCCCAGAACATTGCTTGCACCAAGAAGATCCTCCAATTTGGCAACTTGTTTAAGTCAAGGGCTGAGAGCATCAAATCTTGAGAGAAAGCTTGAACGTGCCGGTGGGTTGAGCCAGTGGCTGACATCACTTGGACTGGGGCAGTTTGTGAGAATTTTTCAGGGGAAGAGTCTCAATAAGTATCAGCTGGTAAATCTAACCATGAAAAAGCTCAAGGATATGGGTGCCAATGCGGTGGGGCCCCGCAGGAAACTTATCCATGCCATGGACTGTGTTTGCCAACCATACTGTTTTGAGGCGTTATAGAAGTTTGTAGGATTTTTAAACTATATAATATAAACTTTCCAAGACATCGTAAAGTAGGAAACCATGGTTTCTGGAAGCCCTTGCTAGTGCATAGTTCTTGGGCTGAAAATATCATGCGTGTGCCAACAATGTTATTTGTAGAGATTTCTTTTCTTGTAAATTACTGTAAGCGAGTGCAATCTGAGACGATGTAGAAACAGCTTTTTGGTAGACAAACGATATAAGATAGGGAACGGATGAGAATCCTCTTATGTTCTTTTACTAACAGGAGAGTTTTATGTTATCAGAGGTTATGAGAATCCTCTTATGTTCTTTACTAACACGAGAGTTTTATGTTATGAGAGAGTATGACACAAATAAAATTTGATAGATCAGATTAAATAATAGCGAGTTTTATCATGATAAAAATTGTGTTTTTCTCTCTCATAACGTTATAGAAGTTTGAATGCTGTGCTAATATCTGTATAGTTGTCTTTGTGCCCCTGATTTTGTCCTGTTGTTGTAGGAAACTGTGAACTCGGATCCACTAATGAAACTGGTAGGTATGTGGTGCGGAGGCATTGAGTGGTGCTGAGACGAATGGGCCTCGGGGTTGAGCTTTGATGTTGGCAACATGCGTTTCCAAGAATATAAAAATGCAATAGAAACAACTTCAGTGTGACCTTCTCATGCCATTTTATTCACATTTCGTATTCAAAGTGAGTATTGACTAATCAGCCCAAAAAAAAAATTATTATTAAGGAATTATAATGTAAGCATAAATAATTCTTGATGATATGTAAATAAGACGTGAAGTCAGGATTCATTCATGAACCTTTGACTCCAAGGCTTCGTTTGGTTGAGGGATAAATAAAAAGAAAAGAGGGAAAGGAAAACAAAAAATTGAAAGAACAGAAATTAATTTTTTTTATTTTGGATGTGAATAAAAAAAAAAGAAGAAAAGAATAAATAAACAATGTAAAAATATATGTGAGACCGTCAATATTTTTTCCGCTTCCCAAGACCGGGTGTAGAGGGGAAGAAAAATAGACTCAAAATCATACTTTTCAGAGGGTTCCTTCGCTTCTGTTCTTCACCTTCGAGCCCTATTCTACCCGCGTTCGCGCTGTCTCCGCCAACCCTCACCATTCGCGCGGGTCCACTTCCGGTTGCAAGTTGCACCACCGTAGTTTGACTGATATGTGAGATTTCACACGTGCGTGAGCCTTTTTCTGTTTTTTTTTTTTTTCCTATCTCTTCTTTCAAACGGTGTCGTTTTCGGATCTCTGTTCTTGATCTAGTTTTATTGGAAGAAGAAAGTTTTGTCTCTTTTATGAACTTGTCAGAAGTTGAAGTAAAGCATTGATTTCTGTTATTATGGATGGGAAACGCTTACCGGGAAATAAAAAGAAAATGGGATTCTTTGGAAACAAAATATTTCAGCAGCCGGGCTGGTTCTTCCAACCTGCCCAGGTGAAGCACACCAAACGTTGACAACTAACAAGTGCGAGAATTAGCTAAAGAAAAGCATCGTCAGGGAGCCAAAAAAGTAGTAATAAAAATGTTGATCATCCCCGCCGAATATGATGCCACTAGTAATATCATAGTGAGATTTAAATAAGGTTGCATCTCCTTTAAATCCGTTTGGATTATAATGCTACATTTTGGAGGTTATATTTACCGATTGATCTTTTTCTTGAATCGGATATCTGTTAGTGTTTTACTGAATCTACGCTATTTGATGAACGTGGATGTCGCATAGTATGTGGATTAGATCCATTCTTGGATCGGAAATCTTTTGAATCTAATTGCTTTTAGCCGATTAAAAAGATTACAATTCTTTATGATTGACTGATGGAACTGGTTTTGGGCATGTGTGTTAGAGGAAGTACCTGAATATTGCTGGTTACGAACAGTGGAAAAATTCTAATCACACACATTACTTCGCGTTTGGCAGGCTTAGTATATATGAAATAATTTGCTTATGGTTTCTTTATACTCTTGTTTGATGCGCTGTATTATAATACACATAAGCAGACTCAAGATATTTGGCATAATGTGATCTTCTTTTGTCCATGAATTACTTATTATTTACTTAATATATACAGTATGTATTTGGGTGCTTGACCTATGGTTTTATGCATTTTTTCATATATGTTGACTTTGTGTTGTATGTCTATGTTGTGTGCATCCAGAATGACAAAGTGCTTGTTAAATGGACAAGGATAATCATAGAGAATATTCTATTGCCAGCAACATGGAAGATATTTTTTATGGTGATTTTCCACTAAACCAAATATTCAATTTTGGGGTTGAAAATCAAGGGCATATATTAATGCTTTTGAAAGAGGATTGGGAAATGCGTAGGCGAATGTGCAAAATAAAACTACCCTGTTACATTGTGCATTTGTTATATCTATTAAAATTGACGTCTACAATGGTCGACAAACCCATTGATTTGAATAAAGAAAAAATTGATTTTAAACGGCGATGATGGTTACCAAAAGTCCAAGATTGAGTGGATTGATGGACAACAGACTCATCATTTAACTAGCCATACTATGGGTTATAGTCCTGAATTTGGTGTTTCAAGCCAATCAAATGGGTCTTGTGGAACATCATCAAAAGGTGCTAAGCGTAAGGCACCAACGAATGATTTAATTGAATCAGAAATGGAAAGGATGAGTATGAGTATTCGAGAGTTGACAAATGTTACGAGGGATGGAATTATTACTATCTGGGATCCATTGAAATTGCTGAAAGACAAGTTGAGATAGCTTAAAAAGAGCTTGCAATTCTTGAACAAATTAGGCCTCGATATTACTCTAAGAATGATGTGTGGTCTGTGTTAGAGAAATTAGGTGTTATGCCTGAGCGACATATATAGTGTTATCGCTTTGTATGTAGAGATGAGAGAGCAAAATGAGAATTTTTTGGTGCTCCCTCTGAAATGCGCCTTAGCACATTAAACGAGTTGATGAAAGAGGCTAATGCGGTGTAGCAAGTATGATGCGAGTAATGCCTTTATATTTCTATGACTAATATAGCTATGACTTAATGAATATTATGTCATGAATATTTTGCTAGTTGCATCAATTTTATTTTTTGTTGACTCATCAGACCTCAATTATTATTTAAAACATGATTTGTGTGTACAAGTTAATGTATTAGTAGCCTTTTATATTTGAATGTTCCATATATGATATAATATTAGCTCTACTCTTTCTTTGTTAATATATTTTTGACATGGTTATTTATTATTTCATACTAGCACTAACCTCTTGTATGGAAGCATTCACGTTCAACTGAAGGAGTTTAGTGCTTTTTTTTTTTTCCTTCTTTTCTTGTAAAAGAGTTGCATGCTTATATATAAGCTATAGGATATAACAAAGAAAAATAGTTCAATTACTAGTATATAGGTAGTAGTTATTGCCATTTTTTTTTTTTTGTCTATTGTCACTTTTTGCTCATAGATTTTATTTTGATATTAAATATGTTTTAAAATTATTTAAATCAAAATTGAGTGTTATAGTTTTGTTTGATCAAACTTGTCAAGTTATTTAAATATTATTTACTATACTTTTTCTTTTATTCAAGTTAACCGTTGGATTTAGGTTTTGATTTTTTTTTTGTACTGTATTAAGAGTTTAAATAATATTTTTAATATTGTTTACTTATTAAAGTATACTTTTTAATTAATATTTTTTAAATATTAGATTGATTTAAAATAATATTTGTATTTTAAATAATTTTGAATAATTTATTTTTATTAATATTGGTTTGATATAATATGTTGATATTATTTTAAATTTGTTACATTAAAAATAGTTAACTTTTTTATTTGATATTAATTAATATAATTATTATGTATAAATTAAAAATATAGAAGTGACCATAGTTTAGTACAACTTTTAATTTAGGCTGTTTTAGTAATGTTAAAATAAAAATAAAGAAATAGGAGTGATAATAGATAAAGTGGAGATAAATATGAATGCTTTATATAAAAATAGAAGGGTCAATATTTACTATATTTATTTATATTATTTTGATAGATAAATTTATGACAAAATTATATTAATTTTTATACTTCCATTAATTTTTTACATCATGTGGTTGGAGTAATATTTTATAATAATATAAAGATAAAATTATTATTTGATATCATCATTTTCTTTTCTTTTCTTTTTTTCACGTAAACCAATAAGAAAAAATAATTATTTTTTTATTTTCTTTCCTCTCATTTTTTTTTATCCAAACAAACTTGTGAAAATTCAAAATTCACTTATTTTCTTTGATCTCATATTCTTTCCTCTGCCTAATAAAGTGTAAAAAGCATGGACACATTTAAAAGGGAAAAAAAATGTCTAAGGAGCATAGATGGTTATTATTTTATACTTGTTTATATTTATTTAACTTTGTCTATGTTATGTTTTATTGTAAATCTTTACATAGTTGGTTCTAAGTCCGAATAGAAGAGAAAGCTTGTGTTAAGCAATCGACAACTAATGTAACATTTTGTTAAATTTTTATGACATGGATATAAAATGGTTTAGTGCTGTAAGAAAATCAAATCAACAAATGAAAATGTTTACTCTCTACATGTTAAACTAGTTTTGTAAGAAAATTTGATGATTTTGAAATGAATCTCATATATTTGCAAATCAAATCCTTACCATCTAAACATGATTAGTGTTAATCAAAATGCACATTTGCTCAGAAGTTGGCAATTTTTGTGTCTTAACACAGACTATTGTTTTGTTTGATGGAGCACCGGCCATGTTAATAAGTGATAAATGAAAAATTAAACACATTTCATGTGACATAACTTGGTGTTAATCTTGGTATAAAGCTTGCTTGGTTATGTTCTCCAACGGAAAAAAAATGCATTCCAATACAAAATTTCATTTTCCAAGTCACTTTTTAACAAAGCTATACACTCTTCATTTTCTTTTTCAACGCGCTCACCTTCAAACCAATTATACACACAATCGTCCAATCAAACAAACACCTCATAATTCATGTCCAGACTGACATAATACACCATTTTGTTCAATGTTTTATTTTACCTATGCCAACAAGTCAACACATGACAACCAAATCAATAGTAATTACCTTAGCAAAAAGGAGTTGATGAAGAGATATAACGTGGTGCCTCTCCTGCTCGGGTTTCACTGACGAATCTCAATCACAAAATTAAGAATCGTGCTTACGCGGCTATTTCCATCTCAATTGTGCATCCTAAAGTAGTTAGTTTAGTTATTAAGGAGGGTAAGATATTGTCTTCATCGACAACTGTTATTTGATTGCGCCCTTAATTGTAATGCTCTAAAACTTCAAGAGTTCAAAGAGACGTGAAAAATGTAGGCTTTGTTGGCGGTAAAATGAGGAAAAGGGGAAGAGGTGGTAGGACCAGCGAAAACAACAAGGATAAGAATAACAGAAGCAGAAAGAGGGAAATTGCGATCTAAAAGGCTCCTTGCATCCTGGCAATGCTAGTATTCTGTTATTGTTTTTCTCTATTATTATTATTATTATTATTATTATTACAATATAGTGTGATATGAAGTACGATAGTGACTAGTGAGGCCACTGAGCATGTCGTTTAGTAGTTGTTGGTTGGCTGAGTGTGTGAATATGCTTGATCTCTCCATCAACTTAATGTACGAATGTATTTTTACTTTATGAACTTAATTTTGGAACATTATTAATATATATTTTTTCTATAATTATTTAATTATATATAATCATATTGTGTAATTTTCATCATAAAAACTTCAAAAATTAAATTCAAGATAAAAAATAATTAATTAATAATATAAATATAATATAAATATTTTATATTTATAATATATCAAAATCATGTGTTTATCAGTAGCTTTTGGCAAAGCATTCGTTCGTGAACCTTCGAGCTCCACTAATTATAAGAAAAAAATTTATATCAAAATTTTTATATTTATTTTATTTAATTTTTAAATTAAATAATAATAAATATATGTTTTTTAATTTATATATATATTTTAAATTATTTATTTTAAAAAAATATTTACATTGTCATCACCTAATTTAAAAATTAATTAAAATGAATATAAAGAACTTAAGTCTGGGCTAATTACAAACAACTGTTATTCTTGGTGTCCAAATTGCAATGTCTGCAGTTGTCCAATTGAGTTGTCTTACCGCTGTTTCGTTCAACGCTCCTCTTATGGAAACAAACAGCGCCGTCACTATGTTCCTTTTGTGTACATCCATTTCCCTTCACAACGACCACCTGGATTCACATCCCAGTAATTATCAATTTCCTTCTAAACCCCCAAAAAAAAGAACCCAAACCACTGAATCACGCAACCCCAAACAAAACATGCACTATTTCATTCACCCATACATATAACCTAATCTAATTTTCCTGTTGTACGTTCACGTATTTGTGATACAAACAGGGAACCCCAATTTTAGTTGAATCCAGAGAACATAATTGAAATTGGGTATCGAGAAGATGATGGATCATGACACAAAGAGCATCGCAACACCTCTGTTGGAGTCTCTGCCTTCCAGAAAAGCTTCAAAGCTTCAAACTTTAGGGAACATCATAGTCTCTGTAGTAGGAACAGGGGTTCTGGGCTTGCCCTTTGCTTTTCGGATCGCGGGTTGGGTTGCTGGGTTGCTTGGGGTTGCTATCGTCGGCATAACCACCTTCTACTGCATGCTCCTACTTGTCAGTGATCTTCTCTTTTCCTCTTTTTTTTTTTTTTTCATGTGAAAATGGTTCAACACATTCCCTGCTGAGGAAATGCACATTGAATTTTATCTGTTTATCTAATAACTCTGCCTGTCTCATGCTTTATTGTAAATCT
The DNA here is from genome assembly GCA_031439595.1 of Pterocarpus santalinus. NCBI lineage: Eukaryota > Viridiplantae > Streptophyta > Magnoliopsida > Fabales > Fabaceae > Pterocarpus > Pterocarpus santalinus. Next base: position 72,599,550 of record CM062532.1, read on the forward strand.
TTAGAGTGAAACTTTGAATTGCGGAACATCGATTTGGTCTAAGATTCGTGATATCAATTTGTGCTTGAAAAATTAATTTTCGTTCATGATAGTCCAAACATTACCCTCCATTCAGTTATGACGTGTCACGTTCTGTAACAACGGGTTTTACTCTAACCAGTTCGCTGATAAAAGAAAATGGATGTGTTGGACGAGTGACACCTTAATTAAAACTTCGTCGAATCTTTTATGAGATAGATCTGATTGATGATACTATAAGGAATATATATAATTATAGATATCAATTGTTGACATTGATGTTTAGCTTAGATAACGGTGGAATCTTTTCCTGTCCTTGGAAATTATGAACTTTGTACTTCAAAACAGTTCGAGATTTTCATTTTGGTTTAGTAATTATGAATGCTAGTATTTAATAATAGCTTTCTTTGCTTACTTTCACAAATTTTCTTCTGGTGGGGTACATTATGTCAATGACTTGGTCCAACTTAGATGATAGTATGATATCGTTGCCATAAGAAAAAGAAACTAAAAGTAGCTGAATTAAAGTTACATGGTAAATATTTTATTCTAGTTGCTGCTTTTGTTCTGCGCTTGTCTTGTTATTAACAGGTTTGCTTTATACTTCCTGTATACAGGTTATATGCAGAGAGAAGTTGGCATCAGAAGAACCATTAGCGGAAGCAAGAACATATGGAGACCTGGGTTATAGAAGCTTTGGAACCTCTGGTCGGTATCTGACAGAGCTTTTGATTTTGCTAGCACAGTGTGGAGGAGCTGTTGCATATTTGGTATTTATTGGACAAAACCTTCATTCTGTATTCCAAGGCCATGGATTCACAATGAGCTCCTATATATTTATGTTGGTGCCAGTTGAAATTGGATTGTCATGGATAGGCAGCTTATCTGCCTTAGCACCTTTTAGCATTTTTGCTGATGTTTGCAATGTCCTAGCCATGGGAATTGTAGTGAAGGAAGACATACAACTGACCCTAGAGGGTGGATTTTCATTTGGACAGAGGACAACAATCACATCCAACATTGGGGGATTGCCATTTGCAGCAGGTATGGCAATCTTTTGTTTTGAGGGGTTTGGGATGACACTGGCCCTACAGAATTCTATGCAGGATAAATCTAAATTCCCAAGATTGCTGGCTCAGACTTTTAGTGGAATTACATTTGTGTACATTCTTTTTGGGTTCTGTGGTTACATGGCTTTTGGTGAAGAAACCAGAGACATTGTGACCCTCAATCTCCCTAGAAATTGGTCATCTCTTGCAGTACAGGTAAACATCCATACTTGGAGCTTTTATGCTTATGCTTTTGCAGGATATGGTTACTCTTACCATGATCTTTTTTATTTTTCTTTGTTTTCTTTTCCTCAACTATTTTAGATTTAAAATGGAAAATACCTAATAACACTTCTGAGATATATCCTTGCACATTGATTTTCCCTTTTTGTGACTTCATGAAATTGAGTAGATGACTAAACAAGATCTGGAAGCAAATGTTATATTGCTTGCATCAATTCTCATATACGAAGCACTTATCAGTGACATGCACTTGTCTTTGCACCATTCCAATATGGGTTGTTGGCATTGCAACTTAGGAAAATCCTTAGAATGGCCAACATGAAATTGACGTTGCTTGATTAGGTTTGATTAAATTGCTCTACTCCTGCCGTTTGTTTACTACTGGCTCGAAGCACTACCTAGCGGGACAAGGCTTATATGTTGTTGTAGTACTGGCTAGAAGTACCTAACGCTAGAAGAAGATGGTGTTTGGCATCTATAACTCTTGATTTTCACTTTTGTGTTGTATGTGTCAATTGCTGTCATATCAAGTAATCTGTTTGATATCATAGCACCATTCCTGAATTGTGTCTGTTCAGTCTAGCATGTCTGGTTGTTGTACTTGTTGCTGTGTTTAAAGTACATGATATGTGAATGTGTGCACTGGTGTTTTGTCCTTGTACCTCCACTTTGCAGATTAACATGTTCAGTTCTAAGCATTACATAAAGTGCATGAAAAAAGCCGACCTACATTTCTTTTGCCACAAGTTTATAATCTTTTATTGTTTACCTTCAAATTTGGTTGCATTTCATACTGCTCAGCCGGAGAGTTTGACATCTAACCTTTCATCTGATAACAGGTAGGATTATGCCTGGGGCTTGTGTTCACATTCCCGATCATGTTACATCCAATTAATGAGATTGTGGAAGGAAAGCTCAAAATTGTCCACAGAGAGAATAATGAATCAACAAGACTGGGAAAGATTGCGATATACATCAGTCGCGCAATTGTTGTGGTCATGCTGGCAATCTTAGCTTCATTCGTGCCAGAATTTGGTGTATTTGCCTCATTTGTGGGGAGTACTATTTGTGCATTGATGTCATTTGTTTTGCCAGCCACATTTCACCTAAGACTGTTTGGCCCTTCTCTAAGCATCTGGCAAAAAGCCTTGGATTTTATTGTTTTACTCTCTGGATTATTTTTTGCTGTTTATGGCACTTACAACACGGTAGTTGGAGTTTGATGCTTCTAGACATGTATTTTGCCCTATTGAATCTGTTGCAGAAATCAGTTAGTAAAATGCAGGCAGCATAAAAAAGCGTTGCAGTTAATCAAGGCAGCTTAAGTTTTTTATTCGCAGTGCGAGCTGTGCTCGTAATTTGCTTTATTTGAGTTTCATGCTACCTTAATTATCCTTACCTTTGAATTTGAATGGTTTAATTACTCTGTTTATCCCTATAGTTTCATTCAATTTTTAATTAGGACCCTATAGTTTAACAATTTGTAATCAACTCCTTATATTATATAAAATTTTTCAATCAAGTCTCTGCAGTTGATCACCATTACAAAAATATTTTTTACAGTGCTATGATACACTTAATGAAGTTAGGTATGCCACATATTTTATTGATTCAACTCGTTTAATATATATAAAATAGAAATTTATAGCTAAAAATAGTATAAACTATTAATAGACCAATTTTCTGTAGTCTATTCTAGATTAACATCTTCATCTTCATCCTCCGTGAGGGCGGAATCTAAAATCCAGAACTTGGGCCTAGTTGGGCACATCTATTTTATATTGAACGTTAACATATTAAACTTTAGGGACCCGAGTTGTGGGTTTTGTGTTTAGTCGTGCACATCTATTTCGTATTAAATGTTAACATATTAAATTTTAGGGTCTTGGGTTCCAGATTTCACCGTGCCATGGAGCGGTGGGTGGGGGTGGCAGGGCGAAGGATCAAAAGGGAGATGGAGATGGAATATTCTATAAATATTTCCTTTTTTATGATGGTAGAGATTTGATTGAAAAAATTTATATACTATAGGGACCTGATTTCAAATTTTTAAATTATAGGCATCTATTTAAAAATTGAATAAAATTATAGGAATTTACAAAGTAATTAAACCAATTTGAAATGCATTAGTTTCTTTTTATAAAAAAGAAAAAAGAGAAGAGGAGAGATAAAAGGGGGAATCAGCTTCTTCTCCTTAATGGTAATTCTGGAATGTTCTTTTGACCACTCATAGCATTTCTAGATTTTAGTTTTTACATTTCAAATTATGGTTTGAAGAGTGTTAATTGAGCTTCAATTTTTTTAGCTTATTGGCAAAATTATGTTCAATTATATTTTAACATAATTTTTAGTCTAAAATCATGAATTTTTTTTTTTAAGTTTCTTTTTTATTAGACTAGGGATATGTTTGGATAAGCTTTTAAATAAAGGGTTTTCTTTTCTGAACTTTTATTAGTAGAGTTTTACTTTTTAGAAAGGTTATTTTGTATTTGAATAGATTATCTAAAAAGTATTTTTAATTATTATAAGTATTTATAAGTCGTTCGGATACAAAAGAATAAAAGTACTTCTTTTATAATCAAATTATAAAAAAAAGATATTCAAAAAGAGAAAAAAAGAATTAGGGTTTTGATAAGGGATAAGAAAAAAATAATATGTGTTATAAGTTTGAATAAAGATAAAGAATATTTTTTAAAGATAAATTTTTTAAAAATTATTTCTATTTGTGCCTTTTTCAGAAATTGGGTATTTTTAATTTTTTAAAAAATGGTAAATTGACTTATTTTATTAATTTATTTTTTAAAAAAATTATATTCAAATTTTTTAAAAAACTAATAAAAGTATTTTTTTTTAAATTACTAAGAAAACCTCCAAATGTTCGAACATTAGTTCAAAACAAAGTGTCATTCCGAGATAAGGTAATGGGGAATCAGTTGCCTTTTCCACCAAGGCGGAAAATTGACTGGATTACAGAGGGGTTGATGAGAGTGGAACATGAAGGAAGAAATCGATTGAGACCTAAAGTTTATGTGGATGATGCTGCTTTCAAAAAGTTATGCTTGCTATGGAAAGATGTAGTTATAATTAGGCTACTGGGGGAAGAAGATAGGATATAGAATCCTATGAGACAGGTTGAAACTTTATGGAAGTTACAAGCAACTTTTGAGATGATTCATGTTGGGAATGACATTTTTATGGTAAACTTTGATCTTCCAGAAGATTGGGAAAAGGTATCATGCAATGGACCATGGATGATATTCGACCATTATTTAGCAGTATCTCAATGGTCTTCAGATTTTATTTCCACCCTTAAAGGTTAAGAGAACAATGGTGTGGATAAGATTTCCACGACTCAACATGGTATGTTACGATGAAGGGTTTTTGTTGGGATTGGCCTTTAACATAGGATGGCCCATCAAGGTTGATGTTAATACAACAAATGCTGAAAGCAGTCGATACGCAAGAATCTATGTTGAAATCGACTTAACAGTGCCCATGGTGGGAAGAGTCTAGCTTAGGGATTATTGGTATAAAGTAGAATATGAAGGATTGCATTGGATATGCTTAGGATGCGGGTGTTATGGCCATTTGCTTCAAGAGTGCTAGGCACAATCCAAACAACATCCCTTGGCACAAGACCAGGGAGCCATGGTGCAAAGTTAGGAAAACTTTCCTTGGGTTCAGGAAACCAATTCATAAGCCCAAGGTCAGGGTGGAAGTGTTGGTCAAGGAGGCAAAGAGGGTAGCAAAATAGCAACTGAACTTACCCAACCACCAACCTTGGATATCCATGGAAACTAGCTGGTGGTGACCCGAAGGAAGTGCGACCAGAAAACTAAGGAGACGAGATTCACAGAAGAATCAAATCAAAAGAAAAATGGAAAATCGAATGCGCCAGGGCCCGTCACTAAGGCTTTGTTTAGCAAAGGAAAGAAAATGAAAGCAAAAAAGTTGAGAGGAAAAAGTTGTGAAGAAATAAATTGAGTGAATTTTGATTTTTCATAGATATGTTTGGATGAAAAAAAAATAAAAAAAAAGGAAATAGAAGAAGAATCATTTTTTGTTGTTTGTTTGTGTGGAAAAGTAAAAGAAAAGAAAACGATAATGATATCAAATAGCAATTTTACCCTTATATTGTTATAAAAAAGTATTTCAACTATAAATATAGAGTCTTGGTAAAAAAATTAGTGGAAACATAAAAGTTAATATAATTTTGTTATAAATTTATTTATCAAAATAATTTAATAAAAATTGACCTTCTATATTTATATAAAAGCATTCACATCTATATTTTTAATTTAACAAGTTTAAAATAATATCAACATATTAAATCAAACCAATATTAATAAAAATGAATTACTCAAAATCATTTAAAATAAATTAATTATTTTAAATTAATCTAATATTTCAAAACTATTACTTAAAAATATGTTTTACTAACTAAACAATACCAAAAACATTATTTAGTTATTATTTAATCTTTTAACATAGCAGAAAAGAAAATAAAAAATTTATGTAATACCCTATTTAAAATAAAATGTCTGTTTAAAATAAAATGTTAATAACAAAAAAAATTTAAAATTTTATATAGTTTATGCTTTGAATATTTTTCTTTATTCATTTTTAATAATATAGTAATAGAGAAATTACAATGGTTTACAGAGAGTTTTTAGAAGTGTTGATTGAAAAAAAAATAAAAAATAAAAGCGAGAAAGGACCATGCAACACCTTAGGTGGTGTTGCACACACTAAGCACCTCCCTTTATTCATCATCTCTCGTTGCTGTTTCTCTTGTTGCTCTCTTTCTTTCTTTATCTGGGATGCTTGACACCACTACCACTACCTGCACCCTCTATGTCTGGGGCGATGTGTGGGGAGCGGGGGTGGTTCTCTTGGGGTTAGAAAGGAAGGAAGGCAGTAGTAGTGAACAAACCTGATGGAGCCACAGCAATAGAGAAGGAAGGCAATGGTGGGAGCTTGTCACAGAGCAGTAGCGAACATGGTGCAGATGGCGGTGGTAGATTGCATACAGGGAAGGAGTGCAAGAGTGGGTCAAAGTGAAAAGGAGAGGGAGATCTACAAAAGTGAAAAGGGGCAAGATTGGAGAATGAAGACCCCCTCCATTCTTTGGGCGGAGAAAAATTTTGGCATTATTCTATTGGGCCCCATTAACTATTGTGCACTGTTGATTTTTTTCCTTCCCCATTTTTTCCTACATCCTAACAAGGGAAACATATCCCTTTCTTTCCTATTTCTTTCTCTTCCCTCTCCTTCCTTTTCAAGTCCCCCCAACCAAACATAGTGTAATGGGAAGGAGAAAATATCAGATTCTCAACTGATTAAAGGAGGTGAATTGGGAAAAGATAAGGGAAAGGAGAGATTCTTGACAAATCGAATATCAAACCATTATCTATCCAAGATTCTTGCGATATGCAATCAAATGATGCTTGGAGAGTCAATAAGAAAAAATGAATCAAAGAATGAGTCTCAGTAATTGTTGCATGGTAGTATGTCAAAACCATGCAATATAATTGCAGGAAGTATTTGAATCGAATATCATAATGGCTCAAAGGTTATAAAACCAGTAGGCCCATTCCAGGGTGTGAATTCTGGAAAACTAACTCAATCAAATACAATGTTGTGTTGGGCCCAAATAGTGGGGTCACTTCTAATGCTTAAAGTATGCACACTGGTCAATCGGAGCATATTGAAGGAAATCTACCTAACATAGCCGAAATGATAGCCAAGCCTATCGTAGACACACAAAAATCACCTGATGATGGTGGGGATCCACATTGGGTGAATATGGAGACGTAGCACATTTTGCATGCTTCTATGATTGATTATATTGTAAGTTTTGATGATACCATAATGGATATCAATAGTTGCAATCAAAATGGCGCAAAACTACTTGAAGAAGAACGAGTCCAAATCTCACATGGTAATTTTCTTAAGACTTAGGTTCTTTTTTTGTTAAAAGTTTTCTTTTGGTAGGCTTAGTGACCACCATCTTGATTAAGATTTAAATTATTCTTAAAATTAGTTTAGACAAGTCTTTCTTTGAATCTTAACAATAAACTTTGATTTGAAATGAAACTACACTAAAATAGTTTTTCTTGAAGAAATTGGGTTGAAAATGAGGCACAATAGACTTCACTTAAAAGAGAAAATAATCAAGTCATAATAACAAGCATTTGTAATCGATTACAGTTAGTTTTCTTAGCATAACTTGCAAACTGTCATTCTGGTAATCGATTACTAGTAATTATAATCGATTACAAGGTTCTCATTCTTACCCAGAATCGTGTTCTTACATAGTATAATTGATTATTAAAGCTTGTAATCGATGACAATGCAGTTAAACACACAAAATGAAGAAAAACCAAGTATCAATTGCATTTAATCATCAGTCTTATCCCTTAATTTTTTCTATCAAGTTTTGTGGCCAAAAAAATTATCTCTTGAAAACTTTCTAGTGCTTCAATTTGTAACATCTACTCCGAGCAGACAGTGAATTTCCTATTTTCCTTTATTCAGAGAACTTGTAAGAGGGTGAGGCATCTCTCAAAAAGTGAAAGGGTGAGGTATCCTTTGTTCTTGAGTGACTCAAGCACTAGAGTGATGATTTTCAAAAGTGTGAGTGCTCAAAGTATTGTAAAGATTTCCAAACGTCTTGAAGGGTTGGAGAATAGTGAAAAATCCTGCGCAGTTGCTTGCGAACTGGATGTAGGTTATAGGGGGTGACCGAACTAGGATAAATTTGTGTTTGCTTATCTCTTCCCTTAACTTTTACTTTATTGCAAGTTTTTAATTAACTATCTTGTTTATCTATATTAATATTTTATTTTAATAACTTGCATTAATTTTCTCATATTCACACTCAAGCAATCTTTCAATATTTTACACCAACAAAGAATTAAAAAGGGATTTTTGTAAAAAGATTGTAAAAAAATTTAGAACTCAATTCACTCCCCTTTGAGTTCTTAAGGCCACTTGGTAACAAATGGTATCAGAGCTCAATTGTTGTAAAGGCTCAACTGCTTCAAGAAGTAATGGCCTCAGCAAACTCCTTTCTGTCAAAAGGTTCTTCCATAAATAGGCCACTCATTTTTAATGGGGATGGATATTTATATTGGAAAACTCGCATGAGAAGTTTTATTGAAGCCATAGATTTAGATATTTGGAATGCTATGAAAAAAGGTCCTGTTGTTTCAACTAAGATAGTTGATGGAAAAACTATTGAAAAGCCTAGGAGTAAATGGACTGAATAGGATAAAAAGAAGGTCCAATATAATCTAAAAGTAAAGAATATAATTATCTCAGCCTTAGGACATGATAAATTCTTTCGCGTGTCAAATTGCAAAACTACACAAGAAATATGGGACAACCTACAGGTTACTCATGAGGGTACTAGTGAAGTTAAGAGGGCAAGAATCAACACTCTCACATATGAGTATGAACTTTTTAGAATGAATCAAAATGAGAGTATTCAAGATATGTAAAAGAGACTTGCTCACATTGTCAAGATAATAAGAATGGAAAATTCAAATATCCATTTATTAAATGGAGCATGATCCCTAACCTGCAAATATCTAATATAAAATTACCAAATTATCTTTATATTATTAATTATTTGATCCAATTGTGAATACGTACTCCATTATTTGTTAGCGCGTATCCATTTTGTATTGCTGAAAGTGCTTCCAATAATAATTGTTGTTATTGCTGGTTCGGTAAATTTCTATTTTTTCTGTCATGGTTTGCTATTTGTCAAACTATTTTACATATTTAATTTGTAGAATGTTTATTAAATTAGTTAAATGCTACTATTTAGTTTCATAGTTTAACTAATATGTTGTAATTTTCAATGGGGACTAATCTTCTAGCGGATAACGTAGGAATTAGTTTTTCGGCAGAGTCTTATATGGGGACTTCCAGTTTGTCACGACCACAGTGACAAAATCTGAGTCATTGAAAACACATCTAATGGCTGAGATAGTTTGCTTTTCAATCCTTATAAAATTATAAATGTGAAGCAGGCAAAGTCAATAATTAAAATTCTATAATTCTATTTTTGACCCATGATTGAAATTAAACATGGGTTTGTGTTAGTATCAGTGGATAATTACTTCTCACTTCTTGCTGCCACACTTCCACCGTTCCACCACTGTAACGCGAACGCTCCACCTCGCCGGGAAGCTCACCGCCTTTCTTTCCTTCTCTAAAATCAGCTCCGCCTCTCATTGCCACCAGAATCCCTTATCTGTCATCGTGCTCGTGCTCCCGCCGCGTGTCCCTCTTCCATCTCTACTTCACCATCCGGAGCTCCAGGACTAGTTCAAAATGTTGTCATCTTGAACAGATTCATTGTCATTGGGTCATTTCAGTGAAAAGAAGGATTTTGAGAACTGGGTCAAGTTAAAGTTTGGGTTTTGAGATCTTTTTGGTTGATGGGTTGTTGAAGAATGAAGATCTTGGCTTTTCCTGGGTTGTTGGTGCTGTGGTTTTAGAGGCTGCTGATGATGATGGGGATGGAAGCTAACAAACTAACTAGATTAAGACACATGAAAAAATAAATAAAATCAAATTTGATTATGGTAGTGGGAAAAAATAAATGGAAAACCCAGATCAGAAACTTCCAAAAATTTTGAAGAGTTGCAATTTCTCAGTAATTCAATGTTCAAAGCTCAACTATTTTCTATGTAGGAGCATCCTTGTGAGAAAAAAAGTGTGCTTGGAGTAAAGAGTATCACAGGTTATATTGGTTGTTGGGTGTTGCTGCTGTTACCATCTCAATGTTTTTGCTCATGCAGATCCAATCCCATGGATTTTTTATTTTTTTTTTCAAATTCCTGCGCCTTCTTTTTAATTTTTTGGGTGTAGCTCGTGTTATTGAGGAGGATTTAGGATGTGAGCATTGTTGCAACAGTCATTGCTCCAGTCAATGGATTGGCTTCAACAGCTGAAGATGTTACTGGCTTTGAGGTGTGAATAGTTGGTAGCTTGTTGATGCAGGAGACGGTGGAATTCTTTTTGTGTTTTTAATGCTAATTACTGTATTACTTTTGTGTTTTTACATATTTCTAAGTTAATAATTTCATCCCACTTATATTAGTCTATTCTCAATCATTATGTGGTCCCAAACTTCACAAGCTCCAGATAAGAAGCTGCCTTAGTTTTTTTTTTTTTTTTAAATTTTTTTTTGGTTTAAATTTCAGATGCATCCAAAAAAAAAAAGTACTTTTTTTTTTTAAACGTAAGTACTATTTTTCTTTTAGAGAAAAAAAAGGGGCAACCCAAACATGCTCGAGCTCATGATTGCGAAGGACATCCTTAGTACCTACTTCGTGACGCTTGTTCTGCTTTTCTTAACTTCGGGAGTGAGACCCTCATCATGCGTTCATTTTTATTTGTACAAACTGTAATGTGTTGATTTTAGTATGCGTTTTGTCATGGTGGCATGTCTTGATTCCCTATCAGTTCCGATTTGATTCCCTATCAGTTAAGATTTGCTCTGGAGAGTGCTCCACTATGATCCAAGGCCACGACAAACTTGTGAATTGAACTGTGCTGTGCATTTTGATGGCTACCACATTCACCTCCAGCTATGAAGCTGACTTAAGCTGACACAAAGAAGCAACACGAAGAGGACTTGACTTGACCTGACAGCTGACACAATGAACAGCAACAAAGGAATTGCTTCATGATTGTTATAGCCGCAACCTTGTTTTTGTCTTGAGTGCTCGTGAAGGCCACGGCGCCACTCAGCCACTTTGATGGGACGCACTGATAGGCATGTCACTTGTAATAATCTTAACTAAATCTTATCCCCATAGATTGGCCTCGCATAACGCCATCGAGTCATTTTCTTTTAAAGTGTTACATTATTGTTGTACATGTTTTATCATCTCATGGACTTCAATGAACAAGGTTTAACCAATATGCTATAATTCTGCCACCCACTCTTCTCTAAGCACCATTCCAATCCATTAGTGGATAAGGTATAGCCAATAGAATGGCACGTAGCAAATCAGAGTTCACTTAAACAGCTGAAAATCTAAAAGAGTAGTGATACTAATATCCACACATATTGCATGAATCGCTTTATATTTATGCAGTTTTTACAAGCTTATTTCATTAAATTTTTTATACAATTGTAGCCGAATTTTGACAAGGTAAACAGGTAATTTGAATGTAAAAACACACGTAGCAAGTATTTTGCTGATGTAAAATACCCACGTGGAGAGTCGTGTTTAAAACTTGGAGAATCTTAGGGAACAGCTAGGGCCTCCCCAAAGTTCCTATGCTCAATGAAAGCATATTATATAATGATTGCATGTTGATGCTGGCATCATGATATCATTTTCCTGGGAGAGACATATAATGGATGCTCAAGAGCTAATGCTCTCCGCACTCACCCAGGCGTGGACAGCCACTCTGCTTTTGGCATGGATCACGGATGGAAAGTGAAAGAAGACATAGATTCTCATTCTTTTTCATACCAGACAGAGATGAATATAAAAACCAAAGTTAAAAAAAAAATGGAAAAGGCTAAAGACTTTCACGTATGCTTCTGGAGCAAGGCCACAAGAGCTACTTTTTTGGCTGATTTACGGCCACAAGTTGGGGCTATTCTTAGTATCTATAAAAGATATGTCCCTTCACAAAAACAAAGATTTTCATGTGAGTAGTGACAAGGCTGCTGAGTTTGGATTGATCTGGCGACATATTCACAAATGTGACTCAAACCTCCACTGTGCATGGACACACAACACAACACAGCACACAATCACGCACGCCTTCGCTGTCATCCACCTCTCCCCATCTCATCCGAGAAATGTCGAAGGGATTAGTTACTACTCATTGATAATTAAATGAGGTATGAATTTTACTTAAATAAATTTCACATTTCATCTAATAATAAATAAATAATAAATTAATATAATATTCCAAAAAATGAATCCTCGTCACTTCTCATCCCATCCCATGGCATATAAAATAGTCAAATGCACGGCCTTTTTCTACTCAAAAGCTTCTCATCATTGATTCGTTTCCCCTGCTAAAAAGCATATCCCACGAGCACCACCCTCGAAGCTACTAATAAGTAACTTACGAAATATACTTTACATAAAAAAGAACTCACTCTTTCTTTCTTTCTCCATAAAATAAAACGAAAACAGGGCATAAAACAGACTCTGCTCTGTTTCGTCTGTTTCTCCACCCCAAAAAAAAATGGTTCCGAAGCCCACCAACGTTCTCACCGGAAAGCCCTCACCTTTGGGCACTTTCGTGGCGATACTCGTCCTCTGCATTCTGGGTTTCTACGCCCTGCATTACCCTCACCCTCCTTCCCATGCACCTTCCTCATCAAACGCCATTATTAACCTCTTCCTCTCCTCTGCCTCCAACTCCACCATCTCCTCCTACCTCCGCGCCCTCACCCTGCACCCTCACCTCGCCGGAACAAAAGCCGCCGCCGACACCACCCGCCACGTTATCAACCACTTCAGGTCCCTCGGCCTTCAAACCCACACCGCAACCTATACCACCCTTCTCTCGTACCCTGTTCACTCTTCAATCTCCTTGCATTTCACCAACGGTTCAATCCTGAACCTTCCATTAACCGAACCGGTCCGGTCTGACCAGACCGGACAGGGCGCGGTGGTGCCACCTTACCACGCGTACTCGCCGTCCGGTTCGGCGTACACGAGGGCGGTATTCGTGAACTATGGCAGGGAGAGGGACTACCGTGCGCTACGTGCGCAGGGTGTGAACGTTAGCGGCTGCGTCGTGGTGGCGAGGAGAGGCGGCGGCGGATTGGGGAGGGGAGCGGTGGTTGAGAGGGCGGAGGAGAATGGGGCGGTGGCGGTGCTGGTTTACGGGGACGGTGACACGTGGAGGGAGGGTTTTGAGAGGGGTCACGTGATGAGGGGTGTGGGGGACCCGTTGAGTCCTGGTTGGGCTGGTGTTGATGGTGGTGAGAGCTTGGGCTTGGATGATAGTGAGGTGTTGAAGAGGTTCCCGAAAATACCATCTTTGCCCATTTCTTCTGAGGTTGCTGAGACCATTTTGGGGTCCTTGGGTGGTGCTCCGGTGCCCCTGGAATGGAGGGGCACCCTAGGGTCCAAGGTCAGGCATGTTGGCCCTGGCCCCACTACGCTCAATTTCACTTACCAGGTTGGTGTACTTGTGATAAATGAAAATGAAATGTTACTGTTTTGAGTGTGTCATTCGTGTTTTCCAATGGTTGCATTGTTTTGTTAGTGCCTTTAGAAGTGTATTTTGACTTTTTCACATTTTCTATATATCAGTAAATTGGAGATGGTTTTTTTGGTTTAAGACAAATCTTGGGTTTATGAAGTTCTATTAGTAGGATACTAGCGTCTTAAGGTGAGGCTTATGATAGACTTTGGTGTGTATTGTTTTCAGGGTGAAAAGAAAGTGGCCACCATTCAAAACGTTTTTGCTATCGTAAATGGATCGGAGGAACCTGATCGTTATGTGCTGCTTGGCAACCATAGAGATGCATGGACTTATGGTGCTGTTGACCCCAGCAGTGGGACAGCAGCCCTACTTGACATTGCTCGTAGATTTTCTTTACTATTGGGTTCGGGTTGGACTCCAAGGAGGTCAATAATTCTCTGCAGTTGGGATGCAGAGGAATTTGGAATGGTGGGTAGTAATTCCTCCTTCACTTAACAACTTATCTTCACTACGGTTATAGGAATCATGTGGAGCTTGGCCAAGTTCTTTGGTTTTAATAATTTTCCTTCCAGTTAATGTTGGCTATAACCACTTTCACTGTGACATGATGTCGCTTGTTATGGATAAGCCAGTGACAAATAACTGTGGAGACAGAGTCAAACTTGAGTTTGTCTCTAAAGTGTGAAAGTGATGGTATATCCACTTTTAAGATTAATAAAGTGTATCGTAATCACAACTCACTAAAAGATGTAAGGATTGATACACCCTTACTTTATCCTTTAGTAACAACCTCACTATAGATGAGCTTTTATGGTCAAACTCTACTATCATTTGTCTTGTTTGCATAAGTTAAATGCCATTGTCTTGCTCTTGCAGAAGGCTTTTTGAAACTGATTGCAATTTTCTACCAGCTTTATGATTATAAAAATTTAGTTTTTCTTGAATGCGTTGCCAGTTACCTTCTGCAAAAGCCACATATGCTCATTATCAAATTAAATGAGTTTGCTTTATTTCAATTATGATGTCCTTTCCTCTAATATGATCTCTGAATGAAGTTAATTTGTTTATGTAGATAGGATCCACTGAGTGGGTTGAACAAAACCTTGTCAATCTGGGTTCCAAAGCCGTAGCATACCTTAATGTGGACTGTGCTGTTCAAGGGCCCGGTTTATTTGTTGGCTCAACTCCTCAGCTAGACAATCTTGTTCTTGAGGTCACCAAAAAGGTATTTAAAATAACTATAATTTATTAATACATTGCAAACATACATAAAGACAATATTTTACATATATATCATGCCTGTTTCTTGTAATTTAGTAATTCTGAACATCAAATAACATTTATGTTAATTTCAGGTCAAGGATCCTGAATCTGAGGGTGCATCGGTATATGAGAATTGGGCTGCTGCTAGTGAAGACTACAATGTAGTGCTTTTGTTACTACTGGCCAAGTATTTGTTTGCATTTGCTGACTGACTTGTACTTTCCCCACATTTGTTTTGTTTATTAAAGTTGTTATGATGTGCTAGAGAACTATCATGTGTTGATTAATTGTGTTTTAAAGAACCAGATCATACTGTTACTCAATATCAGTCAGTGATGGATCAAACTCATCGAATTTTGAGCTGATATACAGATCAAATTAGTTAACAATGACCATCTTTCATAAGTTCCTTGAGTGGCCATAGTTTGTAAAGCTGAAACCACATTTATTGGAGACTGGCATTCTTTTGTTTCTGTCGATGATGGATTTTTTCTTAAAAAAATATGGTATGATATATGACATGCATATGATGAAAATTTTATAGTTGTGTCATGTTAATGTGGATTTTGCTGTGCTTTGTTAAAAAAAGTGTGTTTCAATTCTGTTGTCATATCCATGTTGCTTAGCAGCTTCTTGTCTTGGTGGATTGCAGATTCAAAGGCTCAGTGGAGTTGATTCTGATTTTGCTCCATTTGTACAACATGCAGGGGTCCCATCTATTGATGTTTATTATGGAAGAGGTATTACCTCATTGATATGAACTAGATGATTCTTTATGATTTGTGGAAAGTCGTGCCCAAGGTTCAAGTAGAATGATTGGAAAAGCGGTCAGATCACATATGGAGGCATTTGCTGTGGTTATACTATCTATTAGTATTTTTTTTTTAGCATTTAAGAGGCTAGTCCAGGATTTAAAAGGAACTTTTAGTTTATGGTGAGGTTGATAGAGGTTCAATTTCTTTCCTTTTTTTGGATTGGCTTTTTTAGATATATGGTCATGCATTCTATCATGTTAATGATTTTCATTTAATTATGGCTTGGCACTATAACTGTCCTCATGTTTTCGCCTTTTCAATTACCACTGGCCTCAATTAAGGATTAATAACCAAATTCTAATTTAAATCATCTAGGAACCCGAAATATAATTATCACTTTCTAGATTCTTTAACCATGTAAGTGTTTTTTAATACAAAATTGAATGTTTCTAGCACAATATGCTTCAATATATCAATGTCTGTAATCTGTCAATATATCCACAGGCTTGGATATTAAATAATTTGTCTTGAAATAATTACATTTTCCCCCCAGATTTTCCTGTATATCATACTGCTTTCGACTCCTATAACTGGATGACAGAGTATGGAGATCCATTCTTCCAGCGCCATGTTGCCGGTTAGATTTCTCATTAGATCCCTAGTGATTTTAAATGATTTTCTTATTGGTTAAAAAATGTTAATCCATTTGGTAATCTTAAGATGTATCTTTTCTGTTCTTTGTTGTATTAGTTACTGGAATTTGGGGACTTCTGGCCCTTCACCTGGCTGATGATTCCATTCTTCCTTTCAATTACAGTTCGTATGCAAATCAATTACAGGTGTGCATTTATATTCACCTAGTATTTTAGTTAAATTCTTGATAGCTACTGTCTTTTGGGATGGGAAGTTGCATGTCAAACAAATTATGGAATTTTATTTTAGGGTTAATTACACAAATAAATTAATTGGTTTTTATTTAATACGGAAGAACAGCAGACTAGTATGGGGTTGAGGCAAAGAGAGAGAAGCTAATTGAAGAAACGTTTTGCTATATTGATGTTACATTTGCAGTTGCCACCATCAAATGCAGAACATTCATATATTGATTGTATAATATTTCCCTGCTTTGGGCAGTTGTACAAGAACAAGTTGAGCAGCTTGTTAGACCAGCAAGTTTCTCTACATCCGTTAACTGTGTCAATTCAAGAATTTGCGTCTGCTGCCAAAGAAGCTGATGATGAATCAAAGGTAAAATAACAATAACTGCAAATGATGTATCTGCTAATGCCAGACTCACTCTTTCTTGTTATTCTTTTTTCTCCTCATATTTATACTCATCTTTGTTCTGAACTGCAGAAACTGAGATTGCAAGAAACTGCAGGTCATATCATATGTATGAAGAAGCGAGCGTTGAATGATAGACTAATGCTTGCTGAAAAAGGCTTCCTTGATGCAGATGGTCTTCAAGGAAGGAAATGGTTCAAGCATCTTGTAAGTGTGTTTGCAGAACAAAACTCTTGTTAGTTTCAACTATATAAAGTCTGAGCTTACGTTGTTATCATTTTATTTTAGTCTCTTATCTATTAATGCTTCTTACAAGCAACCCTGACAACTTCTGTTCTTCTATGTAGGTGTTTGGGCCTCCCAGGGACCACGAAAGCAAGCTGGATTTCTTCCCTGGGATTGCTGATTCTATGACAGGGTCAAAGGGGATGAGTGAAAGGGAAAGGCTGGCAGCAATTCAACATGAGATCTGGAGGGTTGCTAGAGCCATTCAAAGAGCTGCTTCTGCACTTAGAGGAGAATTCACCTAAAACCTAACGGTATAACCCATTTTGAGGAGATGGAAATCTATGTCTATGTTTAAGTTACCTGTAAATATTAGTTCTTTTTTTTTTCTTTTCCCCACTGGAGTAGTTAGCTGCTTTTTGACATGTATAAGTGTACATTAACTTTTCAAAAGGGAAATGTATAGATACATGTATATGTATATATGTCAGCAGTTTTTGCCGTGGTTGGAGACTTTTTCATAGCTGACAACAGATAGCAGATTGTGTAATTGCAACCTGCTTTTAATGATAAGTAGATATCTTTTTTTAAAATATTTGTCTGTAGAAAATCCAAACATATTGGCCGTACATACTATGTTAAAAGTTTTCCAAACGAACCGTAGTTGATGTTCATAAAAACTTTTATGAAAATAACAAACAATAATCAAGTTTTTAATACATGTTTCGATAGGAAGACGAAGTAATATTATTTGTATATAAGGTAAACATCATAGAGCATTTGGTTGGTGATGGTAGATAGGATTAAGGGATCTCTCTCTCTCTCTCTCTCTATAGTTTCCAACCTTAATCTACAAACAACATTATTTCAAAGAAAAACATCAAAACAAAACCAAAAAAAATAAAAGAGAGGAGAGTCCGCGCCAGGTAGGGGTCGAACCTACGACTTTCTGCTTAGGAAACAGACGCTCTATCCACTGAGCTACAGGCGCTTGTTGTAAATTATATTATAATTTTTATATAATACTTTTATAAATTCGAAATTCCCTCCTAAACCTTCGTTCCATGAGAAATTCGAAAAGGAGCTGCAAAGTGGCATTCACGGTTGCTGCAGAGAGAAAGAGAGAGGGGAAGAAAACGATGTCGGAGGATCCAATTTTCAGCTTCTGCAACGCACTGGCATCCTTCTGTAACCATCTTCAGTCCAATTCCGATGCTCTCAAACTCTCCGTCGATCGCCGACCCATTCCTCTCGGTACCTTGTCTCTCTCACTCTCTCTCTCTCTCTCTCTCTCTAACTGTTCTCTTCTGTTTGGTTGCTGAGAAAATTCAAATTCAGGTTCAAATTCAAATTCTTCCACTGTTTTTCGCAGATTCTGCATCGTCCACCTTCGTACAATCCCTTAACCGCCGTGTATCGAGCGCCACCACCGACCTCGACCTCCTCGACTCCATGTCCTTCGGCACCGTCTCCTTCGAAGAGCTCCTAGGTCACTGCAACGAACTCTACAAGAAGAACCAGAACGATCTATGCGAACTCGAAGATCGTCTCAAGAGCTACGGTAACGTTCCCGGTACTACTTCCTCTTCTCGTTCCCGTTCGAACTTTATTTTGCAAACAATTTTTCTGTTCTCGCTCGTTGGATTGGGAATTTCTTTTTCTGGCATTAGTTGCAGATGTTGAGGAAGAAGAAGAAGAAGAAGATGGAGTTGAGGATATACAAAATCAAGTTTCGGAATGCAGATTGGATAGTCTGTCTTCTTTCCATGGATCACTCTCGGTGCCGGATTATAGCTTCAAGAGTTTCGACGAAGATGCTTTGTATCCTCATACGAATTTAGGTTTTTACTTAGATGAAATACTGAAATTATATTGATTTACAGTCCTGGATGTTAACAAATAAAATTCACATATGATTGCGTTTTGGATTTTTCATTCATTTTATGGATTTTTGTACCTTTTTTTGCAGAATTTTTGTGTTGAAGCTATGAAAAGATTAAATCTCAATATGATACATTCAATCCATTGTTCAATTTTATTGGTGTCTGTTCCTTAATTCTGTTCAGACTTGATGAATCTATGAGTTTGAAAAAACTTGGGCTATCAGATGCATGTCTGGCCACGTTAGCATCTGAAGGTTAGAGAATACCAGTCTATTGGCATGCTCGTTAATTGTATTTGTGAGAATTTCATGCTTATGTTTTGTTGCAAGATTCTTCTTCTCTTGTTGTTAACATTGCTCCATTTTTTTCTCTGATATTGGATTAATGGATTTTGTTGGCTATATATTTTATTCTTTATTGATTTTTGGTTACAAGGCAGGTTCTAAGACCTGGTCATGTTGCCATGTTATTGATCGCATGAAAACCAACCTTTGCTTCCTTTAATTAATTGTATGTTTCTAACTCCATTTTGGCCACTATCTTCTTTCATCCACTTGTGCAGCTGATTTGTCTACAGAAGAATCTGAGAAGTAAGTTAAAAGTTTTGCATATCATTTGCTTGGTATAGAACTTTCCGCATTTCTATTGACAATTCCTGCATGATTCTCATTTCCCGAGCAATGGTTGAACAGGGGACAAGAGTTTAAGCAGCAACACCAACCTGTTGTGGACAAAATGGTGGCATCTGAGGGAAGGAAGTTCTCATCTGATGGTAATATAGTTTTTCTTTCCTGCTCCAATAGTTCCACTTTCTGCCAAAGCCATGCCCATGAGGAGATTTTTTATTATTGCTTTCAAATTAAATTTAGAGGCAAACAAGGAGAATTTAGAGTCAGCTGAACCTCCCAGTTCCGTCTTGGAGATACTGAAGAGCGAATTTGAATGTCTTCCTGCCTACATGAAGGGTCTAGCAACATGGGAGGTGAGGTTTTCTATTCCTTTTAATATTATGCACGTATTATCTTCCATGGCCATATTTTTTGGTGCTTCTCTGAGAAGAAATAGATGCTTCTTTACATGGACTTGCCAGCTAATTTAATTATTTTGTTGTATAATATAGTGTTCATTTTTCAAGCATATACGCCTTTGAGATTCTAGATAGTGTGACTGACAAGATACTCTGCTTTGATATTCTGTAATTTACCCTAATCTACGGCATTATTGCCCCTGCTTTAGCTTCAACATGTAAACTCAATGGTAATTTGACTTCACAGTTGCGTCTGTGTGGGAAATTTGTTGGCCTATTTGACACTTTTCTTTTGGGTTCTTTGTTCAAATTGACCTACTAGGATCTACTTGTAGCTGTTGATAAGATCAATTCGAGCCTCAGGAAGAAAACCAATGGAGGCAACTTCTTCTGTCAAGATGAAATTCCTTCCTTTGATTTAGGTAGTCGAACTGTGCCATCTCTGCCCCTATATTCTCTCTTCTCTTCCTCTCTCTCTTTCTCTTGATTCAACCGCTGCAAAATAACAATTTGCTGCTTGTGATTTATTCCCATTATAATATCTCTCATTTGCCATCGTTTAATCATCCGTATGACCTGAAATTGGGAGTCTTAAGCAATTTACCAACAATATGCATTAGCCTTAAGCTAATATTATAAATTTATATGAACCTTTCGTATTCTGGCACCAGCCAACGATACTTCATAACATAATTCATACCACCAACGTTGTTGTTGTTATTATTATTATTATTCGTTTCCTTTTCAGGTCCTAAAGCAAGATCATATTTGCTGCTTCTGGTGCGCATGAACCGATTGGTTGTTGAAACGATTGATGGTCTACTATCGTACAGAGTATTGTAGATGTGAGATCCAATGGAGATAAACAGGACATGAACACAGCAAACAGCTAACCATAAAAGTCTCATAATTTTATGTGTCCTTGGAGTTTTTAAATTCTTTCTGTGGTCCATTTCTTTTTTAGGCTTAAGAACGAAATGCGCATATTCCTTCTGTCTGTAATGGTAAAGGTAGATCATTTGTAGTTATTTGTCATTGGGCAATGTTAATAACAGAAGTCGACTAGCCAAATGAAGAATATTGATTTTATGATTCGGTATAAAGGCGAGTAACTGAGCGCTTAACCTGGTAGCTAATGCTTTATCTGGTTATATAGATTAATTTGCACAGCGAAGTTTTCGAAAGTATTTATGCAAGAAAAATATAACTCACTACGTATGGACTTTGGGGGCCTAGTATAATGAAAGAGTAGGCGTCCTGAATATCTATCGATATACTCAAGGAAATGATGTTTGCAGACCATTGGCAGTATAAAAGCCTGATCTCACTTTCACCCCTGGTGCAGCATGGAAACTTTGGTCATAAATGAAAATTTTAAAACAAAAACTACCGAAACGGTTAGGTTATAAAAAGAGTTTCATATAAAAAGATATCATTTCAGTCATAGGAAATCCATTCAAACCTACATAGGCACGGCTAATCCGTTACATATTGCCACAACACTGATTTTTTTGAAACAGGTTTATGGTATCCCATATCCTAGATTCCTAGTTCAGCATCCAAATTTCTCTCTCGGAAGCCTTCTGCTTTCAACAAGTCGCTTCTTGCTATCTCAAGGTCTACTTCAGTAGCAGCCACCTTTGCGTTCAACCTCTTCAATTCCGACTCTAAAGCTACCACATTCTCCTTGAGCTTTTCCACATGCATTGCTCTCTCTCTATAACTTTTCATGGCCAAGGCAGATTGAACACGTGGCTCCAGCCAAGTCAAATCAAATCTACATGTCTCAAGTTCCTCCCATATCATTTCAAGATCCTTACAGGAATCATCATTCATGTCTTTCACCTTTTTAGTCTTGAGGAAATGAAGAACTCTGCCCAAAGCTGTGAATGCCCATTCGGTAAACCTAAGACTTCTCTTCTGCTGGCATTCAATAAGTGATGGATGCTGAGAACATACTTCTTCTAGTAGTGGAACAAAAGCTTTTTCTATTTTCCCCAAACCTCGGAAATCTGCAAGATCGCTAATTGAGGTTGACAGCATTTCCTTATTGGTGTGTTCAATAGGCTGAGTACAAACTCATTTAGACATTGGGGAAACCTGACCTTGATCTTTAGGCCGTGGGACTTCCGTATGTTCAGCTTGACCTCCAGATGTTCGGGATGCAGTTATGCTTGCTGCTTGCTCCACTTCATTCTCATCTCCTGACTTAAGAACAGAAACCTCTACATGAATGATACAAGTATCCTTCGCAAGAAACCTCCTACGAGTAGGGCTTTACAAAACCTAGTCCGGCCCGCGAACCTGGATCCGACCCTATCCATTCGAGCTGGGTTAGACCCGGGTTTGGTGAAAAAACGGGTTGGGTTGACAAAAATTGCATAATACCCGGCTATTTCTATGACCGGGTTCGGGCTAATGCTCGGGTCACCCGACCCGACCTGCATATATAACTAATGTATACATATTTTATTCACGCAAGTTATGCTATTACCGTACTATGTTTTTGTTTATTTGCCTTTGCCATTTACTTTCCCTGTTCCCTCCCTCTCATTCCCCCCAATTCCCAATGCCTGTTGCCCCATTTCATCACGATGCCTCTCCTTCTCCCTCTCCGTCATCTCCGCCTCCTTCCACCGCTGCACTCGCACCCACACCTGCAGGCGCTGCAATAAACTCTCCTCCCCTTCCACCCCCGCCACTGCCACCACCTCCATCTTCTCTTCCAAACCCAAGCTTGAAACCATCATCGACCTTACTCAGTCTCAACTAAACACCTAAGCCTCCTCCACTTTCCATTTTATCTTTCCTTCCTTCCATTCCACAATATGCACATTTGTTTCTTCTGCTGTAGACGCTTACACCGATTTTGCAAACCCTAGTCACCCTGAACCGTAATCACGGCTCGTCGTTTCCTGTGGCAATGTCGCCCTTCCACCTTGCATTTGCAAGAACCTCTGCAGTTTTAAGGTTTGTCGTGTTTTCTCTCCTCAGATTTTTGGTCAATTCGATTTCTAAGTTTTTGTCTTGGTGTCAAATCCTTAACATTACCTTACCTTGCTTTCCCTTTCTACTGTGTGCGTGGTGATGTTTGCTACAATCCTACACCGAAAGTCCCACACCTACACTAAGGAGGACGACAATAGCAAGAAGGTAAGCCTGAGACCTGCTGATTCTCCTAATTGTTTTACTACTCATAGTTCACATTTTATTGTGATTCGAGTCTCTGGCTACAGATGTGTTCAATTTATTTTACACTTTATTGTATATTTTTTCTTTAAATTGGTTTTAATTTTTCACTCAAGATTGTTAGTTATTTGCTGCTTTTGGTTACTGTTTAGGTTTAGTTAAAAACAAATGGGAGAAGGAGAGCCATCTAGTTTAAGGCCAGGGAATGAAACTTGTAATCCAATCTCAAATCCTCCTACAAGCACAAATCCTACAAATTTGGTTTCTACAACAGTATCTACCACACCAACAATGAATGAGAAAAATGAAGGTGAAAAAAAAAAGGTTGAAGGAGAAGGTAGTAAGAGTAAAAAGTCAATTGCTTGGGATCATTTCACCAAGCTTCCTTTGGTAGAGACTAAGGGGGAATACAAGGCCAAGTGTAACCATTGTCATGCAATATATAGTTGTCACCCTAATAACCATGGCACAAATTCTATGATTAAACATCTTCATAGGTCTCACAAGTGGTTATTTAATAAAGTGGGGAAGAAGGGGACACTTCATGGGTATATGCCAAAGATTGGTGAAGGAGAGGAAGATGGTTCATCTGTGAAAGTTTCTCTTGGTTATAACTTAGAGGATTGTAGGAGGGCAATAGCTGAATTTGTGATATGTGATGAAATGCCATTTAAGGTTGTGGAAGGTTGCGGGTTTCGTAAGATGTTGAACCGATTAGAGCCTAGATTTACGATACCTTCTAGGGTGACAATTTCAAGAGATTGCTATCAATTGTTTTTAGATGAAAAGAAAAAGCTTAAGGCTTGGTTTATGAAGTCATGTATTCGTGTTTGTTAGCCAACGGATTGTTGGACATCAAACCAAAATTTAGCCTACATGAGTTTGACAGCAAATTTCATTGATGAAGAGTGGAGGTTACAAAAAAGAATTCTAAACTTTTGCCTAGTTGAGAACCATAAGGGTGAAATCATAGGAAGAGAAATTGAGAGATGTTTAAGAGAATGGGGAATTGAAAATGTTTTCACAATTACAGTACATAATGCAACCTCCAATGATGGGGCCATTTCATACCTTCAAAAGAAACGAGATGGAAGGGGTGGGCCAATGTGTGGTGGCAAGTACTTGCATGTGAAGCATTGTGCTCATATCTTGAATTTGATTGTAAATGAAGGTATTAAGGAGCAACAATCTTCCATTGAAAGCATTAGAAATGTTGTCCAATATGTTAGATCCTCTCCACAAAGACTTAAAAGGTTCAAAGAATGCATTGAGGCTAAAATGATCAAGTCTCAAAGTCTTGTGTGTTTGGATGTTCCAACTAGGTGGAATTCCACATACATAATGTTAGAGCATGCTGAAAAATTCGATAAAGCATTTGATAGACTCTATGATCAATAATTAGATTTTAGGAAATGGTTTCGTGAAGATGAAAAAGGGAAAAAGAAAGTTGGTCCACCTACAAGTTCTAATTGGTAACATGGTAGGATATTTGTTCAGTTTTTGATAATTTTCTATGAGATGACTTTGTGTTTCTCAGCATCTTTGCATGTCACTTCGAATAAATGCTTTCATGAAATTGCCTCAATTCAATCTGAGTTTTTGGGGACTATAGCATGGTCTACGAGAGTAAAATATGATAAATATTGGGGAAATGTCGAGAAATTTAATCCATTGTTGTTTGTTGCTGTTGTCTTGGACCCTCGATACAAACTTGATTAGATCTCTTGGAGTTTAGATGATATATATGATAAGGAATTGCCTTCTAGTATGTCTACTTTAGTTAGAGACACCTTGGATTCATTATATATATTTTATTCAAAAGGAGTTTTTGACTATAAGGAATGTGAAGATGGTGGGGATTCTTCCAAGAGCATTATTTTGGATGAAAGTCTTAAAGGGTCTTCTTGTTTGAAAGGCTTTTCTGAAAATAGGGTAAATACATGGAAAAAACATAAAAAGGCTAAAGCTAATTTAGATAGTAAATCAGATCTTGAGAAGTATTTGGCAGAGGATACCGTGGATGATAGTGATGAAGGAGATTTTAACATATTGGATTGGTGGAAGGCAAATTCTTCAAAGTATAGGATCCTTTCTCTCACAACTTGTGATATATTGGGTATTCCTGTTTCTACTGTTGCATCTGAGTCTTGCTTTACTACTGGTGGACGTGTGCTTGATGTCTTTTGTAGCTCTTTGTCATCAAAAATGGTTGAAGCTCTTGTATGCACTCAAAATTGGTTATCCCCCACTAGACCCAAATTTGATGATCAGGATTTTGATCAATTTGATACTACTGAGAGGATTGTTGATGGTTAGTTTACTTCACTTTTATCTTTTCTTGGCTTAATTCATATGATTTTTTCACATGATATAGACTGAATTTTTATATTTTGCAGATGTTTGTACTAATACATCTCTATCACAAGGAACAAGTTCACAACAGGATGTGATGAATATAGACTGATCACTAATGGATGTTGTCTGCTTTTTTTGGAATAGGAGAGCTGAGAATCATGTTTTGCTGCCGTCTTTTTTTAATATTCTGCTACAATATATATATATATATATTTGGTGTATAGAAGCCGAGCACATGAAGTATATATTGCTACTGCAGTTTATTTTTTGGTATCATTGCAGCTTCAAATCTTATGCTTTTTTTCTTTTGTATAGAAGCCTAGAATCTTAGATTAGGACAGTATGAAGTCATGTTTGTTGCAGTTTGTTTTTGGTGTCCAACTGCAGTTTCAATATGTGTATTTGGTGTATAGAAGCTTAAAAGGCTTGGCTTAGGACACAATGTATATGAACAACTCTCATGTAATTTTATGCATCTATAATGAATGCAACAAAGCTTTAGCATTCGTCTAACTTTTTCTTGTTTATCTTTTCTATTTTTCCTTAAAATGGGGTTGATGGAATTTTATTAGAGTAAGTAATGATTATTATTTATTTATTTGATTTGGCATATTGTGTGCTTGATTAGAATTGATAATTGATTGGGGCTGTGTGGTTTGAACTTCTGCCAAACTTGATGAGCTCAAGAAGGTAAGATATTTATGTGATAGTAACAAGGAGATCCAATGTATAAAAAATAGTTACAGAGAAGTTGCAATATCAGATGATCCCAAATTTGTTCACATTGAACTCAATGCGAAATAAAAGGTAATTGGTTTACAATTTTTTTTAGCCTTATTTCTTTTCTGGTTGCCATTTTCTTTATTATCACTTTTCATTTTATTTGTTTGTAGTTTGCAGATTTTAAATGCATATGTAGAAACTGAGAAGAACCTTAGGGAGGAGAAGCAACAAGACTTTCTTCCAAAATATACCTCCCTTGTACTCTTGTCAACTGGAATAAGAAAGAAAACTGAGGTTGTTGATAGGTATTTGATAAGTAATTCCTCTGTGGTTTAACTTAATTAGTCTTGGAAGTATTGTATTTTTATAACTCCATTGCCTTTAATTTCTCATTATAAGGCAGTCTAGAAATAAATCCTATGTGCTTTAATTGAATTAGCATTAGAAGTACCATGCAGTTTAATTGAATTATCATTGGAAGTATTGTGCAGAATTGGTTTAACAAATTGGAGCATATTACTGCTAACAGGTATTTTGCAGAAAATATGCTCCAATATTTCCGCAGATTCAATTGTATCATAATGAGTTCTAAATTTGTTTACTGTAATTTTGATGAATTAGACAAGTATTTATTTGGAAAACTCCTAAGCTAAAACATTTGCACTTGCAGTTTTGATGCTAAAATAGACAATTGTTTATTCTGATTTTGATATAAAGAGTTAAAATGCCACGTGAGTTTATATTGGTTACTTGCTTTTGATTCTATAATAGTAATATGATAGTAATAATATAAAGTTAATTAATTTTTGTATATTTATGCTTCCAATGATAACTTGTCCTTGGGCATGACTTATGAGTAGGTGAGATGGTTTTCTTTGTTGGTTGAGTCATAAGTGTCTTGGAGTTGGGTTGATACAACCATGAAAGAGTACATAATTAAATGGTTCAGCCACTGAATTTACTGATGGAGACTGGAAAGGATTCATCTATAGGTAAAGTGCACTTCAATTTTCACTTTTAAATATATAGTTAAGTACTTTTAAATAAAAACTTGTCTTGACTTAGCATGCAATCAAATTTTCTTCTTGTTTACCGATTTGAGCAATGTGTAACTGTTGTCTCGTGATATTTAGTTCTTTAATTCCAATAGTTGTCAAGACTTAGTATAAATTTGAGATCATAAGAGTTAGAGCCCTGCATGAGAGGGTCTATTAGACAAGCTGACAAAAATACTTGTTTGGCTAAATTATTGAAAAACAAGTGGTACATGTAAGAGAGCATTGGCCCGATCTAAACTTGGTCTTAATCCGGCCCGAACATGATCGGGTTTGAATCGGGTCTAGGGTCGGGTTAGGGCCTTCAAAATTGGCCCGGTCAAAATATAGGGCCGGGTCTGGGCCAAGGCAAACCCGTCATAAGCCGGCCCATGTACACCCCTACTTGCGAGGGTCACTAAATTCAGCTAAAGGCATGAAACATTTGAAACCCCAGTCATGCTCTTTTGTATTGAACAAGTGTTTACTCTCTAAAAAATTCATATATTAGGAGTCAATTTGCTTATGGACGAAGAAAATTGAAAGTATATGACCATCAAAAATGTAAAACTCAACAAAAGCAACGCCAAACAAATTTCCATCCATGAATTCAGTAAAATACCCAAAATATGTGACAGAAAATGAGAAAAAGAAATCACACAACTTTAGAAGGAAAGGGAAAGGTAAAAATGAAACCCATTATATACCTTTTGTTATTGACTTATCTTCATTGACCTGATCAAATAGGGTCAACCTGAAACTTGCATCTCTGCTCCATCCCTCTGGCAAATTAGCAGTATTTGCAGCATCCAAGTAAATTGACAAATATTCGATACCGTTCCCATTTGGAAAAATAAGAATCCTCCTACAAGCAAGATATAAGCAGAACAAAACATAAACCATGTCAAAGAGGACACAACTTACGTATCTAACTGGTGGGGAATTCATTCAAATACCATGGATAGCCGCCAATGACAAAAGTTTGAGAGTACAGCTTCTTGAATTTTTTCACATTAGAGAATTTCTCAATCGTCCAAGTGAATTTCTCAAACACTTGATTCTCCATTTCTGCAAACACAGTGCAAACACCGGAGAAAAAAAAAATCTAAATTCATTTTTTAATTACAAAAATAAAAAATAAAAAATAAAAATTGATGATTACCATGACATATAAAAAATACGGGTCAAACAATTCACAAAGCTCTTAAAAGCCATATGATGAAAAAAATAGTATTAATCAACAGAAAAAAATACATAATGAAGCACTGTGAAGATCAGAAAACATGAGCAGGCTCCAATCATCCAAAATAAACTCATCATGCATACGAGAATAACTACAGTCACAGCACAGGCCCACACATATTTTTAAAGCTTCAAATTTAAGAACATCACATCAAAATTAAAACACCATAAGATTAGTAACCACAAGTTCACAACCTACCACAACGCAATAGAGAAAACGTTAGCAGTAAGAGCGAAATACCTTCCAAGTATTGATGAATGAGCAAACAACAGAGAAAGAAGGTGAGGAGAGTGGAAAAAAAAGGGGAATGATATATTGACATAGTGGGGCTCGACACATGAGGGACACCGTAGGAAAAGACAAGACAAAATAAGTATCGAGCGGGTTTATAGAGTGGGTATTGCGTTGGTTTAAAAAAAAATCAACAAAATGATAAAATATTTGAAAAGAAGAAAGCAGATAATACCCATCTGATTTCTCTTCCTTCCATGTACTTTGCTATTCAAACTGCGAGGAATAGAACATCCCTTCCCAGAAAGACTCTTCTTCCACGTCCCTTCCAAACTCTTCCCGCTGCTGAGAATCCCCTCCAGCGCTGAGCATCCCTCCCTCCCACACTCTTCCCGCTCAGTCCCAAACTCATCCCACTCAGAAATCCCGCTCTTTCCTGTAGCTGAGCATCGCTCCTTTTCTAGCATATAATGAATTAAGGTTAGGTCATTCAACACTTTTCATCCAAAAGCACATCTAATCAAATTTATTGTCTCTCCTTCATTTTGATATAGCTTTGACAGGATATAGGATATAAGACAGGACGTGGTGTGGGAAATCACTAATCTTATTCATTATATGCCAGAAGAAGTTCCAAAATAAAGAATAATTTTAAAGTTGGCTTGGAATTGCATCAAATAACTAAGTCATGCAAACAATTAAAAGAGACAATGCGTTGTTCACAAACAAATAGAGAAAATAAGTAACATCCTTAATATTCAAGAAAGGCTTCCCGTACCTCGATAACTTTCTTTTTCGGGCTTGTGAAATCCGAGATCAAGCTAAGCCTTCTAATATTATATATCTACTATAGCCACATTAAATTAGGTAAGTATATTGTACCAAAAACAAATTTGGATAATTAACCTATATACTGAAGGATGCAAAAATACTTTAGGCTTTGTTTATTAGTAACTAGAAAAAGAAAATTTAAACAAAAATTGGTTCCAAATAATAGAGCTTAAGTTACTGGCATGGTGAGTCATCAAAGCATGCAAGGCAATTTTTTCATTTTGGTCATGCAGCGGCTCCTAATGACAGGGTATGGCATATAAGTATCCTTTCTTTATTTTTAAGGTCATTATAATCACAGCCAATGTCATTATAGTTGATGGTTACCATTGAAAAGCTCATTCACAAAACTATCAGCTGAATAATCCCCTTCCACATAATTTCTATAAAAAATAAAAAAATCAAAACACCAAAAGATGCTTGCTAAAATAATGACATTCAAACACCCATAACAAAGAAAAACACTAGTACAAAATAGGCAATAGACTCATTGTAGACACAACTAATAGAAAACCATTCGATTGGATAGAACTTATTACACAGAAGCGACTGAACCTGAATGGAAATCATCAAATTCAGAAAAAGCAAGCCCCTTGTAACCCAAAAGAAAGCATTGAAAACAGAAAAAACTTCAAGAAAATTCATAAAGGCTATCAAATAACACAGTTTCAGACTTTTACAGGTTTACCAGGAAGCCTAGTTCATCTTTATGCCCAAAATGCAAATTAGTAACACCCCACTTAAGGTTTTTTTTTTTTTTTTTAATTTAGAAGTCACATTTAGCTTTTTCTTTGATTCGACTACAGGAACAGTGATTAAAAGCCATCCCATAAATAAAGAGAGCAAAAGCGTATAGAGCATGGTCATTGGTCAAGAACAATCCCCGAAAATTGAACGATTCCTTTCCATGACTCAACTCCTAAATGCAACAATCTTACCACCAGTCAACTCCATCAGAGCAGAAGACGACTGTTGCAAGTGCAACAAAGGAGATGGCTGGAAACAGAGCAGCATCTTCGTCGACGCACGTTCCACTGCATGGAGATGAGGAAAGAGATGATGGGGTTGGTTTCAGGAGTTTGGTAGAAGCAAAATATGGTGTTTTAAGTTTGGCAGCGAGATTGAGTGTGCTGTGCTGTGGTAGCAGCAGAAGTGTACGGTTGTTTTGAACCCCAACCCCAAGCTTAACAATATCTGGCCTTCGAACTCCAATTTATTGCACCTACATTGGACAGGGTCTTTCGCGCATTTTTTTTACGTGTTTAAAATAAAAAATAATAATATTTATGGATATATCTCATTTCAATTTTTTTTATTAAAATGTTTATTTTATGAGATAGTGATGAATTAGATCGAGATTGGATCGAATATATAATTGTTCAAATTTTTCTTAAACACACAGAATCAATCCATAGAATAGTGTTGAATTCTACCAACCCTGGATCGAATTTAATACTATTTAGAATTTAATACTATTTTGATAAATAGTATTAAATTCTACTTGCCCTAAATCGAATTCAACATTTTTTATACTCTTCTATAAATTAGAAATTGATCCAGAGCTGATCGAATATGCAAGATATAGAGTTAGAGTGAGAGTGAGAGAGTTTAATAGTCAGTGAGAAATATTTTACTAAGTAATTACAATATTACTCTCCAGATAGAAGGCAATTATTTATATCGATATAATGAGATTGGTCATATTTCAGCAAATCTTGATATTCAGGTAATTTTAAATTATAATTTGGAATTTAGTTTAAATTTTATATTTTAATTGTAAATTAAATTTGACAATTAGTTAAAATTAGTTATAATTTAGTTTAAGAGTTTAATTGATATGCATTGATAGTATAAAATAGTTTCACGCTGTCAACCAATAGAAATAAGGGAAAATGAGAAATCATGGTGGATTTCTCATTATAATAGGTAGTTATTTATATGAGTTGGCACTTTCCCATATTTTTATTGGCTAATAGTGTAAAACTTTTTTACATTGCCAGTGCATTTAAATTAAATTCTTAATTTAAATTATGAGTTAATTTTATTATTATAGTTTTATTTTTATGTTTGTAATGAAAAAAATTTAGATATTTAATTTAGTATTAGATTAGTTTAAAAGAGGTTAATTTAGTTACAATTTAATTTGATTAATTTATTGTAATAATTATTAGAATTTAATTTAAATACACTGACAGTGTAAAATAGTTTTACACTGTCAACCAATAGAAATGGTGGAAATTGTCAACTCATCCAAATAACTACCCATTATGATGAGGGACTTACCATGAATTCTCACTTTCCTCTATTTCTATTGGTTGACAGTGTAAAACTATTTTACACTGTCAGTGCATACCAATTAAACTCTAATTATTAATTAAGAAATATTACAGATTTAAATTTTTGTTGATTATAATTCAAGATTTAGTTTATTTTATGTAATATAATAAATACTTTATTTATTAATAAAATAAATTTAGATACTTGAATTATCATTAAATTAACTTAATCTATTATACTTATTATACTTAATTAGTAATTTAACTTATTAGTAAATTTTATTACTGTTCTTATATTTTTGTATTTATGCTACACAACGACCTCAAATCCTGCGTAGTAGGTATCATAGAATACCTAATCAGCATTCGTTAATCGAGCCATGTTCACGTGATGCTGGTTTATGGCATGTATCACAGATCCCATATTTTGAGATTGATCGTGTATTAGTTAATGCATTTGGTGGAATTAAGAGCGGTTTAGTTGAGTGTTGAATTCGATTCAGGTTGAATAAAATTTCATACTATTTACCAAAATAGTGTTAAATTCGATGCAAGGTGGGTAGAATTCAATACTATTCACCTGAATAGTGTTTGAATAATATTGAATTCTACCCATCTTAGATCGAATTCTTTGTATTTCAAAAAAATTTGAGTAATTATAAATTTGATCCAGTCTCGATCGAATTTACCACTATTTCATAAACAAGACATTTTGGTAAAAAAAGTTGAAATGGGATATATCAGTAAATATTTTTTTATTTTAAATAAATAAAAAGGCTATGTTTTTCGTTTCCCCCCTTTTTCTGTCAGGTGCTCTTTTTTCTTTTTTAACGTTGAATGGTACAAATGAAAAAAATCCTAAAGAAACATGGAGCTAGATTTGTTGGTCTGGTTATGTTTTGGACTAACATTAGTCCATCTAAGTTTAACCATTAGATCAATGCTTTTTAAAATCGAATGGCTGTTATTTCATCCGTGTTTTTTAGCTTCGTTGCCGGTGGTTGTCAACATGTTTTGGGCGAGCTGACGACCATCCCATCACCTGAATGTCCATCATCAGACGTTGGTATCATCATCATGTGAAATGTCCATCACCTTTGCCAAAAGCTTCTAGATTTGCACGACCACAGAGCTAATGGGCACACCCACTGCCGTTTCGGAAAAGGTTGGTCAACAAAGGTGAAAGCGGTGGCAAAGATAGCATAACAAAGCTCTCTTCTTGCTTTTGCTACTACTCCATTGATTTGTATGGTTAGTTTAGCAACATCCACCTTTTTTCATCAAAGTTAATCACTTTCCCATTTGATCCCATATGGGTGTTCCTCAAATAGTTCAAAGATGCAATCTTTGAGTGTGCCGCGACCAGTGCGAGCATTTGTGAAAAATTCTTCACAAACAGAAACCTCGTAACATCAATTACAATGCTTGAAATGAAAAGGGTTTTGCAGAAAACCATGATGCTCTATTGCTATTGAGAGATTTGTGATATAGGTTTCATTTATTCTCTGAATAGTTCACCTTGGTTAGGTAGTGTATTTATTTGAAGGGCAATTGAAAAATTTAGCCTCGTGTTGATGATGAATGAAAAATGTGGGGTTGAATTTCATTTTGGTTATGCAACTTTCTTTTCTTTTTTGTTTTTTGGTCAGATTTGTTGCAATTTTTAAGCTCATATATAATTTTCTTATATGTTTTGTTGATCGTTTCTTGTTGCTGGACTGCAATTTCTGCATGGGATTTGAGTTTGTTCTTATTATGTAATCTCCTTTGGCAACTTTGTTTATCTATTTTTGATTTTTCTCATGGTCTCATGACATTGAAGTTGATTCAAGTTAATGAAATGAAATAGACAACACGACAATGGCTTACTAATCCAGCGAACTGTGTATGCACGGAAGCTACAATCCCTAATGGATTGCTCCCTTGAATAGAGGGAAATGAAAAAAAAAAATAGACTCTATTTGCAAATAAAATTTCTTAAGCCCTCTTTTGCAAACATATTTGGGGGTTGTTTTTGTAAATTTATTAAGGGGACTAATGTTAGTCCAAAAATCTGGACTAACGAATCCTTTGCCAAGAAACATAATGAAAGTACTGAGTCCATTGAAAATTTTACAAATTTCATACGTTCAAGACGTAAAGAAAATCAGATAATAAAAGACACATGAAATTAGTTCAAAAAAAAAATACACATGAAATTTTTAAAAATAAAAAAGAGATAGATTTAATTTATAGATAGAAAATTTTTACACAGAGACTCAATCACCCATTATTTTGAAAATCTTTTTAATATAAGTATGTGAGTAAATGATAGTGTAAAACTTATTTACAATATCAATGCATACCAATTAAACTTAAAAGAGATTACTAAAAGATTGAGAATATAGAAAAAAATTATAAAATAAAAGAGATTCACCTTATTTATTAATATTTATTTTGTATGTATTGTTAGTGTAAAAAAAATTATATAAATATCCAATTATATATTACTGTAAAGGTAAATATATTTGATTTAACCACCCATTATCTTAAAAACTTTATAAATAAAAAATCTAATTAAATAATTGTATAAAACTCTTTTAAATTGTTAATATATTAATACTAATCTCTATTTGATGTGAGTTTTGAATAAAAAATAATAGAGGTTTACGAGCATAAATGGTAATTAAAGAATGAGACTATAGTTAAGATTGATTAAGTTCTTTTTTTTAATATTTTGGGTTAACTTTGGTTACATAAATAAAAATATTTTATTGAAATATGATCATAATGAGATAGAGTGTAATTTTAATCAATACCGGCGCTAAGTACTATTTGGAGAAATTTCAGGGAAGGCTTGTGCTATTTATCCAAACATAAACTATAGATAATATAAATAATAAACTTAAACAATATGGAATGCATGTTAACGTAAATGATATGATGTTGAACAATATAAATAAATTTATCATATATACCAAAAAAAAAAATGGTTCATCATAAAATAAATATTTAGGTAAGCATAATGTGTCGAGAATAATTCTCAAGAACAACACTCCATAATTCGTACCACTAGCGTATTTTTACTGATGCCGATATTTGCTGCTTCTAGTGCATTAAGCGATTGGTTGTTGAGAGATTGACAGACTACTGCCGTACAGAGTATTGTACATGTGACTATGTGAGATTCCATGTGAGATTTACAAAAATGACACCGCACATCTAAATTTAAAATTGGTAACGAGAACATAATGTATTTTATTTGCAAAAAGGGTGTGCGATTTTATTTATCGTCGTCGCCATGTCGGAGGGAAGATATTTGGGAGCTAAGCGGGTCTACTTATTCGTGTAGAGTAGCTCACATGACATCTACTTCGGTTTATGATCAATTTTCACCCTGTCCTTTGGTACATGTAGGACCATTTTTGGCAATTTCCTTTTATAAAAGAAGCATAACCCAGAGAATTTTACCCAAATGAAAGCTGCTTTAGCAAATACTGAGAGTAGTTGCTTGTTACATGAAGGTATAAACTGGCACGCCTGAGTTACGGAACAACATTCTCTGGAAAGTACAACAGCCAATTCCTTCATTAGCTAATGGGCTGAACAGCCAACTACCTTCTTCGTGCCATTTCACCGCACAGGACCCCAGACGTCGCAAGGCTCAACATATTATTACCAACCACCAACTCGATCTAACTTTCTCGAATAAGCTACTGGCAGGTCACATTCTCTTTGATCTTTTCCACACGTGTTCTCTCCATTTAACTTTTCCTGCCCAAGGCGAATTGAACATAGGGCTCCAGCCAAGTCAAATCAAATCTACATGTCTCAAGTTCCTCCCATATCATTTTCAAGATGCTCACATGAATCCTCATTCATGTCTTTCACCCTTTCAGTCTTGAGGAAATGAAGAACTTTGCCCAAAGCTGTGAAAGCCCATTTGGTAAACCTAAGAGTTCTATTCTGCTGGCATTCAATAAGTGATGGATGCTGAGAACATAGTTCTTCCACTAGTGTAACAAAATCTTTCTCTATTTTCCCCAAACCTCTGAAATCCATAAGGTTGCCAATTGAGTTAGACGGCATTTCCTTATTAGTGTGTCCAATAGGCTCAGTGCAAACTTGCTTAGAAACTGGTGAAACGGTTATGCTGGCTGCTTGCTCCACTTGATTCTCATCTCCTGACTTAGGAACAAAAACCTCTACAGCAATGATACATGTATCCTTCACAAGAAACCCCATGCAAGGGTCATGAATGTTAGCTAAAAGTGTGGAATATCCGAAACCACAGTCATCCACTCTTGCATTGAACAACAGGCATTCACTCCCTGGAAAATTCATATATTAGGAGTCATTTGCTTGAATTCAGTAAAATACCCTAATTATATGACAGAAAATGAGGAAAGAAATCACCTAACTTTAAAAGGAGAGGGTAAGGTGAAATGAAACCCCAAAAAATATACATGTATATATATACCTTTTGTTATTGACCAATCTCTATTGACCTAATTAACTGGAGTTATCCTGAGTCTACCATCTCTGCTCCATCCTTCTGGCAAATTAGCAGTATTTGTAGCAACCAAATAAATTGACAAACATTCCACATCGTTCCCATTTGGAAAAATAAGGATCCTCCTACAAGCAAGACATAAGCAGAACAAAACAAAAACCGTGTCAAAGAGGACATAACTAATTCAAGGGTAATTACATTCAAATACCATGGATAGCCGCCAATGACGAAAGTCTCGGAGTATAGCTTCTTGGAGTTTTTCAGCTTCTTAGAGAATTTCTCAATCGTCCATGTGAATTTCCCAAAAACATGATTCTCCATCTCTGCGAACACAGAAAAAGAAAAATCTAAATTGATTTTTTGTTACCAAAAAAAAAAAAAAAGAATTACCCATGACAAACAAAAAATATGGGTCAAAGGAATCACAAAGCTCTTGAAAACCATATGATAATAATAAGAAGAAGAAAAAAAGCATAGTATTTAATTAACAGAAATATACATCATGAAGCGCTTTCAAGATCAGAATACATGAGCAGGCTCCAATCATTCAAAGCAAACTCATCATGCATACAAGCATAACGACCATCACGCCACACGCCCGCACATATTTTTAAAGCTTCAAATTTGAGAACATCGAGTCAAATATTAAAACGGCATAAGATCAGTAACCACAAGTTCACAAGCCAGCACAACGCAATAGAGCAGACATTAGCGGCAAGAGCGACGTACCTTCCAAGCACCAATGAATGAGCAAAGCACAGAGAAAGAGAGAAAGTGAGGAGAGTGAAAAAAAAAAAAATGGAACACTGTAGTCAGAGGTGCTTGGAATGATGAGTAAATGAAAATTGATTTGATTAGATTTATAAATTAAAGATTTTGAAATTAATTTAAAACAGTTATTATGTTTGAAATTTATTGAACAATACTCGAAATGATCTCATTTAACTTAAAACTAAATCAATACTTTGTTTTTTGGTAGGAAAACTAAATCAATGCTGAATCCTATTAAAATTGATAGAATTTCAAAATTAAAGCAATCAGATCTCATGGAATCATCAAATCAAGTCATTTGGACGAGGCTTAGAAAAAGATAGCTTGCCAGAGCGATGGCAAGCCAATTCTCAAGATCACTAACTCGGCCAAAATTTCTACTTAATAATTATTTGTATTAATTAATATTAAATATACAAATTAATTAAATTAACTAATTAAATCAAACTCATATAGAAAATTTGTGAGCTTACTTTTTCAAAAAATAAATTATATAAAGTATATTTCTCTATATGTGCGACCAAAAAAATGTGAATTTCACTAAATTAGTTAATGTTATAAAAATATTTGCATTTAACAACGCATTATAAATAAATTGATTTTTGGATATTATCTGCATGAAACTAGTCTAAGACTCACTTATCATAGTTAGATTAATTCTAATTCCATTTTGCTTATAATCACAAAAACATAAAAATAGAGTTGTCTATTGTTTTATATTTTACCGTTTATTATAGGTAGAAGACAGAGAAAACGATCCATGGTAAAAAGTTAAGTAAATTCAATATTTTGCCAACATTGTAAAAATTAGGTCTAGTGCTGTGCAAGCCATCATGTAGAAAATTAAGGTAACTATGCGAACTTTAAATTTGATATCTATTTGCAGAAATATAGAATTAAACGTCATGACATGTTTGGAGCATAAACATATTGGTGCAGTGTGTATATATATATTCTTTATGTTTGCAGCAGTATCCACAATGTTCATTTTTGAAAGAAGCTATTTCGTTTGGAACTTCCAAACTGTAGTTTGGTTTTGTCTAAGCATGCTCTAAGGAATCCCATAACCCAGTTCCGCATCCATGTCCATTTCTTCGAAACCATTTTGTAACTTTTCCAAATCTCTCCTAGCAGCCTCGAAGTCCACTTGTGAAACAGCCAGTTTTGCCTTCAGCTTCCTCATCTCAATCTCTAAAGTAGCTACATTACCCCTTAGATTTTTCATGTGCTCTACTCTTTCCAAATAAGCCTTGGCACCCAATGCTGATTCAACATGAGGCTCCAGCCATGTCAAGTCAAATCCAAAAGATTGAAGTTCCTCCCATACAACTTGAAGGTGTATGCAATTATCCCCACCCATGTCCCTAATCTTCTTAGTCTTAAGGAAATGTAGAACTCGTCCCAAGGCTATGAATGCCCACAATATGAACCTAGGGCTTCTTCTTCTCTGCTTCTCTATTAGTGAAGGATGCCATGAACATGCCTCCTCCCACAATGGAATAAAAGCTTCTTCTTCTGGCTCTAAGCTCTTGAAATCTATGATATCACTAAGAGGGGTTAAGAGAACCACTTCAGATTCATTACATAAAGGAGGATACAAAGGAGGAGCACTAGAAACAAATTGAAGTTGTTTTGGACTTGAAGTAACGTTATCTGATAGTTCCATTCCTTGATGATCTTCTTGATCGAAGAGTTGCACTTCTATTTCACTTATTTGATCATCTTTGGACTGATGGGTACTTGTGGGAGTAAGCGCCACACTCACATCTGAAGGTGTCATTCCTTGATCTTCCTGCAGCTCTTTGAGTTTTGCTTCCGTTAGCCTAGGTTGGTCACCATTAGATTCATGGGCTGTGGTAATGCTTTGGGCTAAGTTGTCCGGAATGTTGAATGCAGCCTTGGAGACCGAAACGTGAACTTTAATGATACAGGTGTCATTCACAAGGATCATGGAATTCTTTGAGAGAAATGAATGATGAAGATCCCTAACCACTATTTCCAGCATTAGACTTCTGCTGGGTTTCTGGAAAATTTCGATCATCCAGAATTAGAATTGCAATATATAATATATAATCAAATATAATTCTGATGACTTTACACTATATTACGGTAAAAAAAGATTGGTGGGTCCCGCCTCCATCTGAAGATGCATTTCGTTACATCTTATATTTCTTGATTTTCAGGAAAATGCATGCTAGAGAATAAGAATTTTGTCTATGATATAACATATATAATGATTCTTGATTAGAAAATTGAGTCATACCATTATATTCCATCCAATGGCTACTCATATCTTCCCTAAAAAACTCTGGTAATTCTTTTTGTCTGTACAATGTTACTCTTATTTACAAGCATATGTACTTCCAAATTAAGCTTCTATGATACTCCTTAGAAAACCCTATTTCCAGCACCCAAAATGTTGCTGAACATAAGAGCACTAAAAAGAGAATAAATCAGTTCTTTTCCGCTAGATAAAAAATTCATTCCACAGTCAAAACAATTGTTTCATTTTTCTTAATGCAAATGTAATTGTTTATATGATTTAAAAGATGAATCATCTAGGTTGTTCCCCTTTGGCAAGTATATTGATCTAGCTACATCACACTTAAGTTTTAAAGTGAGACCTTTATTACTTTTTTTAAGAATTGAGTGGAGTTAACTCAACTTAAAAGTTGGTTTATAGGAGAAGGGCTGTTCAAGTGCTTATAAATGTTATCTATGCCATATCTTTAAATGATGTGGTACTCTAGGACACCCTCTCACGTATCACACCTAGGACTGGACATTACCATTCATATGCCTCTATCAAATAGCTTAAATTTTTGGGAGAAATAGTTCATGATATGGTATCAAAGTCTTTATGACCAAAAAATCTAAAATTTGATCTTTATTTGCCTCTAATTTTTCTAAATAAAATTTAAATTTCAGCATTAAAGTAGAATGAGTCTGTGCAAAGTCTACGTTTCAAGCTCAAAGAGACTCTCGCATGAAAAGATATATTAAAATATAAAATTATTCACGTGCCTTTATCTAATACCTTAATTTTTTTGGCAGAAATGATTCATGATAACTTTTGTAGACATAACCTTTACAAGAACCTCATATATTCATTTGATCACCCCTCTCTCTCTTCCCCACCCCCCCCCCCCCTCTTTTTTCTTTGTTGTTTTGGTAATTTCATCACCCTTCTTTATTCTTTCTTGTTCTCTGTCTCTCTTTTCCTTTCCTATCAATGGCCCTCTATTTTCAGGTGGTATCTGTATTCAAATGTCTGCTTAAGTAACCCTTTCCTCAAAATAAATGCACTTTATCCTATATATGATTTACATACATAAAGGCCAGACAAAGTTTGAGGTTGAAGAACATTGACCAAAGCAATATTTGGTGAGCCAAGTTTGTACAGCCAGTCAGCCACGCTACCAATCGATAAACATCTTGAGCTTATTTTAATCTTATTGATGATGATGAAAAGACAAAAGCTCATTATCATAATTTAGGATAAGTATACTCATAACTGGATTCATCGTTTAATGAGTTCAAAAAATAAATAACAGCATTGAAAGCACAATAGAGAGTAACAAATAACCGAAACCGAAATGAGTAAATAAGACAGTTACCCTTTACAATTGACTTCTTGCTATCCACCTGATTAAGAAGAGCCAGCCCGAAATATACAAATCAGCTCCATCCATATTGTGGCAGGTAATCAGCAACCTTCATGTACAAGGATAAGTGCTCCACATCATTTCCCTTGGGATATAAAATAATCTTCCTGTCAAAGGAAAAATGGCACATGAACATATATACTCAGGCAGGTCAATATATAATTAATTAATTATTAACGGTTAAGAGTTTCACACAATTACCATCGAACACCGCCGATTTTGAAAGCTTTAGAGGAGAGTTTCTTGGTGTTCAATTTGGAGAAGGCTTCAATCTTCCAAGTGAATTTCTCCAATGTAATAACCATCACCTGCTGTTTCTCCATCCTAATAGCAATC
Organism: Pterocarpus santalinus; assembly: GCA_031439595.1. NCBI lineage: Eukaryota > Viridiplantae > Streptophyta > Magnoliopsida > Fabales > Fabaceae > Pterocarpus > Pterocarpus santalinus. The sequence continues at coordinate 72,640,647 of CM062532.1, forward strand.
TAACACTTGTGCTGCTGCTAAACAAAAACATGAAACAACCGGTTTTCAAATAAATAAATAAAAATGCTTAATATATAGCATAATATATAGTATTCAAAGAAATTTATCTGACATTAAAATAAAACTTATATTAGAATTTAGAACCAGAAACTCACATAAGAAACACAATAGGGCTTTGAAAAGTTGAGATTTTGGAGGGAGATAGCAAGTCCCAGATGATTGATCAAGCTGAAAACAAAGACGAAGAACCTCAAATGAGAGTATTCCAAGGAGGTGGTTGAATCCAATAATCTGAAATGGTAGAGAGAGAGAGAGAGAGAGAGAGAGAGAGAGAGAGAGAGAGAGAGAAGTAGCATGTGAGACAGCGATATCAACTGAATTGGGGTTCTGACTTTGTATGAGGAAGCTGGCCGCAAGAAAAACAACGGTTGCCTTGCTTGCTAGGATGATAGGAGGATACGGTGCAGTTTGCATAAAGTCAAACTAATTGACCCGATAATGTACAAGAAGCCAATTTTGTGAAAATACATAGTATTTCCCCCTTTTTTCTCATAAGACAAGACCCGAATATCATGAAAGAAATTCTTAGGAGTTATTACGTAGTTGTAAAAACAATTACTATTATATAATAGTTAACATTTAATATTTTAACTTCATAAATTATTATTATTTTCTATTTCATGGACCATTCTTAAGTGATCATAAAATAAAAAATTATTATTTTGAACCAATAAGTCCAAAAAAAAAAAAAAAGGCAGCCGCCAATTTTACACAATGTTTAATGGATGTTCTGTTTTGTATTGATCAAACAAGAGTACCTATAAGAGTTTCTTAGATAGTAAATAAGAGTGGGTTCAGCTTTAATAGTGTAGGTATATATGTTTTGATCGCAATCTTGGCTGTGCAGCAAGCGCCTTTAGGGTTAACAATAATGATAATAATAATAATTATAAAAATAAAGTGAGTGTAATTTAGGGCCAACATGTTCGGATTGAGCCATATATTCAAGAATTTGGAGGGAGGAAGAAAAGGCAAATTTTTTTTTTAACAAATATTTCTTAATTTAAAAAATTATTAAATAATTAGAAAGAATAAAAATAATTAAAAATTTACTATGTAACCGTTTACCTTCATATTGACTTGATATGTTCAAAAGATTCGCTGAAGAAACAGATTTGATGCCGAGTACTAAACAGAAAAATGAATATGTAACACTTCATAACAAAATACATGTGTTACAGGAAATAATCAATCTATATACCTACAATAAAGTGAAATCATAATTCTGCAAACCCATCTCCCATCTTTATCTAAGTGATTGCACCTTATATATATGTGTCATATATATATACCTATACTTATATATATGTAAGCAAAATGACAATAGCATCCATTGCTGAACCGGCTGCATGTAGCTGAAGTTGTGAAAACAAGCTCAGCCGTTAATGATGTTCCTTTGGAAGCTGTTGCTATAAACTCATAAGTGATATATTTAAATCAAACACTATAGCGGTGACAAATGACAAAATAGGTGAAACTTTTCCAAATCCACATGCATACATTCATATCATACATAAAATTATCTCACTTTGATTGGAGGTGTTTTTCTTATAGGAACATCGACCTATACTATGCCACAACCTCTTCAATATTCACTTGTATATATCAATTGAACATATGCACAAGTAGCAGACCAGGAACAAACATTCTATGGTACAATATGCACACGTAATTAAGGTATACCATAACCAAGTTCTGCTTCCATGTCCCTCTCTTCGAAGCCCGTTTGTACCACTGCCAAGTCTCTCATTGCTAACTCAAGGTCAACTTCCGTTACAGCTAGTCTTGTTCTCAGCCTCTTCATTTCAATCTCCAGAGCAACCACATCGTCTTTGAGATTTTTCACTTGTTCCACTCTTTCCAAGTAGGCTTTGACGTCCAATGCAGATTGAACATATGGCTCCAACCAAGTCAAGTTGAATCCAAACAATTGAAGTTCCTCCCACAGACATTGGAGTTGGTTGCAAGCATCCTCATCCATGTTCTTCACCTTCATTGTCTTGAGGAAATATAGAACTTGACCCAAAGCTATGAATGCCCAGTGGATGAACTTTGGACTCTTTTTCATTTGGCTTTGTATCAGTGAAGGATGCCATGAAATAACCTCCTCCAATAAGGGAACAAAAGCTGCTTCTTCTGGTCCTAAACTATTGACATCGAGGATCTCACTAAGAGTGATTAAGGGCACTTCCTTAGGTCCATCATCATATATAGAAGGATACAAAGGTGGAGCTGTAGGCACATAGTGTATTATTTTGGGACTTGGTATCTCATCAGAAGGTGGTGTTCCAATAATATCTTCCTGAGGTTGGAGTTCTGATTCTGATTGACTTGCTTGATCCCATTTGGACTCTTGGGTTGTGGAACTCTGTGTCTCATCCGAACATTCTGTTCCTTGATCTTGGTGTTGCCTGTGCATGTGTTCAATTCCTGTTTGTGCAGCTATAGAGTGATTGGATGAACTTGGAGTAGCAAATATGGTGAAGTTATCCGGAATGTTGAATGCAATATCGGAGACAGAAATGCGGGCTTCAATGATGCAAACGTTTTTCATTAGATATCCTTGATTAGGATCATAGAAGTCACTGAGATGCACGAACGTTGAACCCCAGCTACGGTATCCGGCATTGAACTTCTGTTGAGTCTCTGGAGATCACAAACATCAAGAATCAATAACTAAGCACAACATCAATGTTTTTTCACCGAGCTTTTGGACATTTTTAGTGTTCCCATTTAATATCTCTATTTTATGTTCAAATAATAGTACTGTAATCAGAATCGCATTTGACATAGTAAGATAAAACATTCTAATAAACCGTTGTTGTTAATTTGAGGGTACCTACTACCTAATACCTACATTAGCATTGCATACATTGGAGGGTATTCTAGTATTTCAAAGATTCAGAATTAAAGTGCACGCAAAGTCTATTTGCGTGGCTGGGAAAACAAATTAACCAGATTATATCTTCAAGAGAGACTTCTTGTAAGATAATGGTAGGACTAATAGTGGCGAAATTCTCCTCTCATGTCGGTATATCGTTGTACACAAGAAAGTTAGAAACAATACTAAGTTTGAAAAGTCAAATTAAGTGGGTTAATTTTAGTGGCCAACCGAGTGCGTGGTATCGAGTCTATCCTATAATATCATTTTTCATATATGGATGCTGCTTTAAGGCCCATAACCATATGATAGACAAAAGGGACAAATAATTAAATGAAATGAAAGGAAGAAGTTATATTACAGGTACCTCTTACAACTGACTTCTGTTCCTCCATATGATTAATTAGAGCCAAACCGAAATAGGCATATTTGGTCCATCCGAATGGTGGTAGAGAACCGGCAACCTTCAAATACAGTGATAAATGGTCCACACCCTTTCCTATTGGATACACAACTATCCGCCTGAGATAAAAGGAAATTAAACTTGAGATTGAGACTGACATGACACTTCTAATTTGAGTTGCCTATGCTCAAATAGCATTTAGCAAAATATGTGGAAGGAATCAATATGACATTGCATAAATAAAAACAAAAAAGTGTTTTATGTTTCCAACTGTGGACTATGTACCAAGTACCATTACCATCTACAACCACCGACTTCGAAAGAGTTGGAGCGTAGTTTCTTGGTGTTCTTCTTTGAGAAACTTTCAATTACCCATCTGAATTTCTCAAAGGCAATCCCCTTTCCCCGCTGATTCTCCATTCCAATAGCTATCAAGTTAAATCTGCGCCATCAACAAACCGAAAAAAGTCAATTCAACTGCGGACTCTGAAATGAACCTACTAAGAAATTTGAAGATTTTATCCTCAGGAGCATTAAGGCACAGCGAATGAAATTTCTGAGAAGAAACAGCTTGGAATATTGTGGAAAGTTACCCGTACTTACAAAACAAGATGCCTGAGTTTCTTGGTTTTTGATTTGATTGCATCAATATAATTATTTTGACTTTAGAGAATATATATCTTTGGAATTCTATATATTATAAATTAAAACGAGCAGTAGGTACGAAAGTTTGGTTTCACCACACAATTGCCACATTATATATGTTTTTCTTTATATGTTGAAATTCTCCATCAAATGAATAGTAGATAAATGGCTACCTCAGTTAGAACCTCAGAAAAGTCTTCTCGGTTGTCGATCGGATACAAGCAGGCGATCAGTAACTCTATATTTATGCAGAAAATAACAACATTAGGAAGGATAACATTTATTTGGATAGAGTAACATTATTTATATATTAAAAGTGAACAATATTAACGAAGATTACAGGTAAAAAAAAGACCTAAAATATTGGGTAAACTCTCAAATGAGTCTCTAATAATATTTTTAATAGACAGGTTGGTCCCTAATAAAAATAAATTGGTCATGAGATCTCTAACAATTACAAAAATTAAACATTTTAGTTTCTGACTCACTTGTAACTAATAAATAGTATGATGTGTAAGTTGCATATTGACTAAAACATCTTAACATTTTTATTTGTTCTTGAGTGAGACACTTGTTCTATATATAATTTCGGCCTTGGTATAAATACTTAACCAGATTCAATCTCAGTATAAAATACAGAAAAACTGAGGAACATGTGCGCTTAGCAATAGCACCACAGTTCTATTGGATGTCAATTTATCAAGTATTACACCCCTTAATAATCTCCTTTTTTATCACAGTTTTAATAGCAGCATTAGAGAGGAGATGGAGTTTGAGAAATTTCAAATATTAGGTTTAGGGCTCAGCAAGTAAAACTATGATCTATATATATATATATGGTGTAACATAGATTGGGCTTAAGATGTCTAAGTCAACATATAACCTACACATTACATTATGTACCAGTTCGTGCTAGAGGCTAATGTGTCTAATTTTTATAATTGTCAAAAACCTCAAAACTAATTTATTTTTGTTAGTGATTAATCTATCCACTGAAGATATTGTTAAAAGAGATTAATTTGGAAATTTATTCTAAAATATTTGATAATAGTAGATGAGATTAAGATTCTCTCTCTCTCTCACATAAATTTATGATGAAATAATAACAAATTCTGGAAGTCCTATTTTTATATAATTGTGGATCCAAGTCAAATGATACCTAAACCAGAATCTTCATAATATAATGCAATACCATTTATATGTTATATATATAATAGGTAAAGTCTCATTGATGTCTCTCATATTTTACAATAATTTTAATTTAGTGCTAATTTTTTTTATTCTATTAACATCCCTAATATTCCCAAAATGTTTCAATCTTACCCACAACATCGAAATTATAAACAAAAAAAGAAAAAACTAATATTAAGGTCAAATTTTGATGTTACTAATATTCAAATATCTTCAATAGACATTGTTTACTTTTAACTTTTCAAGGAAAAGCTTTGGATATAGGTTTTAATGGAAAAAATATTAATTGAGCATTAAAGAAGTTTAAATTAAAAAAAAAAACTTTCATATTCTACAAAAATATGGAGAAAAATGATGATAAATAATATCATCTTATTTAGATAAGTAATAACCATGTTATGGATAATATTATAACTTGATCTTTATATTAGTTTTTCCCATTTATAATTTGAATTTCGAAAGAGCAAGATTGAAACGTTTTGAAAATATTATGGACATAAATAGAACAAAAAAAAAATTTGAAACTAAATTGAAATAATTATAAAATATGAAGATGTAAATGAAATTTTACCCATTTATAATTGAATATAGCTTGGGATTCTTTATAGTGAAATCAACTCTTTTTGCCCAAAAATAAATAAATTTGTTATTAGTATTTCATTTCCTCTCTCTCTTTATATTATTCAAACATTTTTTTACCCTTTTCTTCGGCTCGCTTGGGCGACACCCACTCTAATAATAAAAAATTATTGATTTTCTCGTATTGGAAGCATGTATTGGTTTTCTCTCTCCCATTTAGTGTGTATGTGTCGAAGATGAGTCAAAAAATGTAAGTACAATTGTTGGCTCCCTATATTATTATTATTATTAAAAAAGCAGTGTTATAGTAGAAAAATTCTTACTTCCTCCGTGGAAAAAAACTTTTTCATACTCTATTTTTCCTACTCATAATTAATTTTCTTCTTTGTCCCCTTTTCTCTCTCTCTTGTACTTTTCAATATCCAAGGTTAAAATTGTTCTATAAAATAAGAAATTTTTACTCCATAAAAAATATAGAAATATCTAGTTATAGTATGTGCTTTTTGCAATGCTAGGTAAGATATATAGTTGACGGCAGAACTCATGAATAAAAACACACAGAACTCTTGAGAAATACTTATATGATTTGAGAGTATTATGTAGTTGTATTTTCATATTAATTATATAAATATATTTTATATGAGACCTACAACCAACATATAACCTAATACAAAATGCACTTATATAAGGAATACAACTACGTGATACTTCTGGACCATATATAATCATAGCAAGTTAATTTATTTTTCTCCACAACTCACAATGTCAAACAGTTAGAATCATAGCAAGTTAATTTATTTTTCTCGTGTGATCACGATAATTTATGTATTTATAAGGCCACGACCGACGCCTCTGATCTTGGCAAAGTACGAGTCGGACACTACGGAAAAACAAAGCATGTCTTGCATCATCAAAGACTAGCATCTGAGCTTGTCTCTGATCATATCTTATTAGCAAAGTGAAAAGCTAGGTATAGGGTCACACATAATCTTTAATCAAATGATCTAGATGTTCCCATCATTCTCCTTTTCACATAATTTATACATCTTTACAGTTTTTATATATTTGAATTGATCCATCTTCGACATATTTTAATGGGAAATAATGGTGTACAGAAAAAATTATCTGCAGATGCCATTTCCTATAATGGAAGTATCATACAACATACACAGAAAAAAAATAGAGTAGCAGGCACCCTAAGACATTTCCCCCCATGGTTTGGGAGGAAAAGGAACTTAGACAGCCTTCACCTAAATAGTTCACTGTATAGATGCAATTTTCCTAAAACATTGAATAACCTAATTCAGCATTCATATCTATATCTTTGGATCCTTTTCTTGCCTCAACCAAAGCTCTCCTTGCCACCCAAAACTCAGCTTCTGCAGCATCCAGTTCTTCCCTCAGCTTCTTCATCTTAATCTCAATAGCAACCACATTGTCCTTTAGTTTATTCACTTCTGCTGTTCTTTCCAAATAAGCCTTCACACCCAATGCTGATTGAACATAAGGCTCCAGCCAGGCCAAGTTAAATCCTGAGGACTTGACAAGCTCCTCCCACAAACCTTGCAGGTGATTGCAGCCATCTTCATTCATATCCTTCACCCTACGTGTCTTGAGGAAGTGCAGAACTTGGCCTAAAGATGTGAATGCCCATAGTTTGAACCTCTCACTTCTGTTCCTCTGGCTACTTATGAGGGAAGGATGCCACATGCATGCCTCCTCCAACAGTGGAACAAAAGCTGCTTCTTCTTTTCCTAAACTACTCAAATTTAGGATGTCTTTTAGTGTCAAATCTGAACCTTCAACTTCCTCTTCTGTTCGACTAGACCAGCAGGTCGTGGAAGTAGGTGTCTCACTCCCCTCTGTTGATTCTGTTTCTTTATCATCATCTGATTTAGAGTCATTGGTTGGAGAACTGTTGATTTTGTTGGAGCTTTTAGATTGGATGGTGTTAAGTGGAACGTCTGAGACACCAATATGAGCTTCAATGATGCACGTGTTGTTCACAAGATACCCTTGTTTAGGATCGTAGAAGTCACTGAGATCAAGGAATGATGAGCCCCAGCTACGATATCCGCCATTGAACTTCTGCTGAGTCTCTGGAAATGTACACACATCAGGAGTTTATTATCATCAGACGGCAAATGGCAAATATCCCAGTTGGTGAATATTAAATACAACACAGAAAATGAGAAATATTAGTTGTATCACTTTTCGTAACATCTTTAAAGGGATACTTTATCCTTTAAATATCGATAGAGAGTGAGTTTCAACTTTTCTCTCAATAAAGGGAAAAATGTCTCAAGTGGTGTAAATAACATTTATCTAGACAAATTCAGATAAATATGATGTATTGATTATGTTTAAATAAATAGCTTCACGAAAGTTTGGAACTCGAATGGTCAAAGTGGTTCCACTCTAAATGCATATAACACCATCAATAACATGACAAAATCATATAAAAAGAAAATAAAATAAAACAAACAGAAGAGAACACAATAAAACTGATATGTACCCTTTACAATTGACTTGTTGCCATCAGCCTGATTAATCAGAACCAATTTGAAGCATGTGTTTCTGCTCCATCCATACGCCGGTAAAGAATCCGCAACCATCAAATACAACGAGAAATGGTTGACATCTTTCCTTAATGGAAGCAAACAGATCCGCCTGTGTCAAGATTAAGACGCACATCATAATTAATGAAGCTAACTACTTTAATTAAGAATTAGACTGAATCAGTGCCATTAACTTGTCCTAATTAACTTATGACATGGTAGTATAGTAAATTATATGCTTGCTTGATGAAAAGTAAAAATGGGAAAATTCAATGTCAATTGTCAAGAACATTAAAAATTATCGTAATATATAATGACTTATATATTGCTATCGTTTTTTCAAGACTTTCATGTTTATTAAGCGTGCAGATATCCAAAAGTGAAAAAATCCAAAAATGTAGAGCCTTTAAATTCGTTTGCAGTTACCATTTATAACTTCCTATTCGGAAAGCCTTGGAACGTAGATTCTTGGTTTTTTGTGTTGAGAAATTCTCAATTTTCCATGTGAATGTCTCAAAATTAATACTCTTCCCCTGCTGATTCTCCATTACAGTAGATAGCTACATCTGAGCTGCCAACCCTGCCACTAAAACGAAAGAAAAAAAAGCAATGAATTCTTCAAAGATAGAATACAATAGGAAAGGTTGACGCAAACACACACACACACACACACACACACACACACACACACACATATATATAGCACCAAAAGCTTCAAAAACTAGAAGTATATGTACGGAAGTTAACAATAATTTATAAGTGCTATGCTGTACCCTATAATTGGATGAACCTATAAGTGGAAAGCAGGTGAATTAATTTTGAGTATTAGATCGAGAAGGAAAGTTCTAAACGATTGAAAATTGAAATGGATTTGAAAACAGTGACATGATGAAAAAACGCATGATTAACAAAATTTGTTGTAGGTTTCGTGCATACATATGGTGTTTGGTGTTGGCAGATACCCTCCTAGTTCCTCAAAGGGTCATCGCCACCAACGTTGCTTTTGCAATGGAGAGAGGTGTAATTCATGAATGTAAGAAGCAGGAATGAAAGAAAGACTAAGAGATCAAAAGAACTTGAATGCTTGGAGGAGAATGGAGAGTGAAGTCAAGTCAACCCAGGCACTGGCTTTGTTTTGTAAGGGAGGACTCTATTAATATTGCTTGTAAACTTCAACTGACATCTCTATAATTAATAAAGGGGAAGGGGCCACTACCAATACGACAAGTCCACTGCTGACAATCAACCAAAAAAATAAAAAATAAAAAAAGAAAGAAAGAAACTTCAAAGAAGGAGCTTGTGGGATTTTTGGAAGTTTCGAACTTACAATCACAATAATCTTTAATTCTTTATTCAGTTTATATGGTTTATTTTTCTTTTCGTAATACTGATTATGTATCAAATTAGTTATGGCCAGCAAAAAGACACAATCCACCTTTTCGGAAGCAAGATAATATAGTGATATAATGTCTTCCTACATGCTTTGATTTTTTAATTTACACAAATACTAAATTTTACCAAAACAAAGTTTGTAAAGCGATGTACAAACTTATAAGAGTTATTGTCGAGCGTTTTAGTGATCGGTTAAAAACCCCTTCCCAACACTTCAACAAAACTGTTTCATACTCACCAATACTGCTTAATCTCAAAAGTATTGAGTGTCCAGTGTTACTTGACATTGTGGGAAAAGTCTCAATTTCATTTTGTGAAACCATAATTAAGTTTTGACACCTTGATTGAAATTTTCGATCTTCGTTGATAATTACTTCTCTTTTAATTATTTTGTAGTAAAGTGTTATTATTCAACTAAAAAGAGAAAAAGAAAAAACAAATAGGATAAAAGATGTGGAACCATTTTGTGCCTCCCAAATAATAGAATGGATTTTCTCATATCAAAATTTTATATGACCTTATTATGTACAAATTTTCATTATTAATAAAATCCTCTCATATGCCTCTATTTAGACCTCACCTTCCTAATTAAGAATGAAAATTTACATATAATAAAATTATGACAAACTTTTTAACCTGTTTCCCAAATATAATTATAGTATTGGATTACCACACCCACCGCTATTAAATATTAATCTTTTGCAACCAACTTCTGATTTGCAAATTTAAATGATGTACCTAAGGTTTGATTGTCAATTAAATATTTTTAAAAAATCAACTTGATGCTATACAACGCGTAGATATTTTCTAAATTTGAGATTCTCCTTTAATGAAAATATCTCATGAATCTTTTATAAGGAAATTGTTATTTGAACGAAAATTGCAGTGTGAAATTAGACCTACGTTATATCATTTTCATTGAGAACAAACAAAATAAATATTATTCTCATTAAAACTCAACATCAATCAATTTCTCTACTACATGAAGTAATGCTAAATTGATGGAAATTTTTCTAATAAAGATCCATTAAAAGCATGCATAATTTTTTTTTTTTAATTATCAAGTGGATTTGGAAGTTAGTTAATAGAAATTATAGATTATCCCTTCTTCAAAAATTTATTCTTCAACCTCGATAAAATTTAAATATTGGCTTTTTCTTTAAAAGAAAATTGTTTAATTGTGGTTTTTGAGACGCTTAAATACACATAGAAAGCATAGCTGAATTTATTTGATTTTATACACCTACAAAATTTATGATATAATGGTATAGCTTATAAACATTAAGACAAACCATTGAAATCACCCACTCCGGCTGAAGCTTTGGAAAGTATATCATATTCCTCTATCCTAATTTTGTATGCTCCTGGCTATTTTATTTGTCAATTTAATAAGATACACAAAGAGAAACCTATAATCAAGGTTTAATTATATATATATATATATATATATATATATATATATATATATATATATATATATATATATATATATATATTGTAAAATATACTTACTCGAATTTAACATGTAATTACTACTCTTTTCATAATATCTATCCATCTAGGGTCTTCTATGTTTAAAATTATTTGTCCATTTGAAATATAAAAAAGTTATTAATAATTTTTTTCCTTACATTAATTATTCTTATTAACGGAATCAGCAGAAAATATAAGTAAGGTTGTAATTTTAATGTAGGGATAGTTTTGTAAAATTAGATTATCTTTTACTATGATTAAAGCAATTTATTAACTATCTTAATATGTCTGTAAACCCTAAAATAAAAATACTATGAAATGGATTGAGTACATCACAATATTAATTGATATGAGAGAATGATAAATATTATGAATCAAAAATTTTCTCAAAATGTCTAATAATTTGGAGAAAAAGGAGTAGCTTACATGACAAAAGCAATTAATTCCATATTTATTCACTAAAATATGTATTAGAAAGGGTGAGATGTGTTCTTGATTACTCGAATTGAAAGCAAGTTAAAAGAATTAGTAACACTATGAATTCATTTGAATAACAAGTTTAGCTAAAATGTTTTGATTATTTAGTAGTTTTCCTATATTCTTTTTAGAGGTATAATAGGTGATATGAGTTGTTAAATATTTCATTTGGCGGTGGTTAGTATTTAATAAAATTTAAAATTTTATATTATAAATTCCGTTATTATTTAGTTAAAGGAATTATCCACTGAAATGGAAAACATTTTGGCGAGCCGAACACTGGGTCACTTTCCCATGAATCCTACCCTTGTCCTCTTATACGCATAGCTTATTTTCTGGTACAAAGTCAAATTTTTAAGTCATAACCCCACAAGCTGTCTTCCTGGAGGCAACCGATATCAAATGGTCTAGAAATTCAAGAAATTTCACAGCACCGTTACTGGCATTAAAGACCTTCTAAATATAATTATACATAAACATGTTCAAGGGGGGAAAGAAAAAAGGCAAATGGTCGAGCAAAAGAGTGCTTACAAATTTCCCTTCAAGAATTTCTTCAGTCAAACAGCATGTCCAAACTTGTTATGGCATTAGTAACGCGTATACTATCTACATATGTTCAACTATGCTAGTTGGCGTTAGCATGACTGTCAGTGAAGTGTTAGTGGTGGAGTCCAAGATTAAACACAAAGACAGTAATTGAAAAGAGATCAGCAAGATACTCATTTAACAGAGTCCAGTCTGGGAACCCAACATAAGCTTTCTTGCAATTTTAACCCTGAAAATGCGATGGTCCAAGAATTTTTCAGAGGAAACAAAAAATCAAGAAACACAAACACAAAAAGTAGACACGAAGATCCACAGATAAGAAAATTAGTCAACTAGGACCTGCTGGCTCATGAGTATTTCCACGGCCACATCAAGATCGCCATCAGCAGCTGCCAGTGCCACTTCCACCTGTGTCTGAAAGCAGCCCAATACAAATGCATAAATAAACAGAACTGAGCTGTAGGTTTTAATCTACATTTGATGCACATACATCGGAATGATACCTCACCAAATCTGAGAAAACAATTTGGTGGTGAGGTATTCTATTACAGATATCACTTATCAAACAGCAACACGACTTATTCAACCAGATTTTTTTTCTTTTTCTTTTTCTTTTTCTTTTTTTCAAAAAAACACTATAATAATTAGGTTAGAATGTAAATTGATCTTATTAATGAGACCAATAACAAATACAAGAGAAGGACCCATGGGGAGATAAAAAAATGATAACTTTAAACTTATATGCAGGTATAATATGGCAGAGAGTTTCAAGTCATTTTCTTGGCCATTTAAAAGAAACGGAAACCGTTTTTTTACCCTGTCAAAGCCCATTGATACAAGTTTTTTAATCTCTTCTTCTGAAGCAACTGCACCCTGCATCCATAGGGAAGAAAAATAATTAATATCAAATATCCAGATGAACTGCACGAAAACAAGAAAGTTTTCAACCACTGAAACGTAAGGGACCTGATGTTGTGGAACACCTGCAGCCACTGCTGCTACATTACCAGCTGAATGCCTAAATTGAATTAGAAAATTAAGTAAACATCATCTAGACACATAAATACAAGCATCCGAATAATACAACTGTAATACTAAACGATCCTATTAAAAAATAGCAATATCACTTATCAATCCAAGTGAGATACTATACTTTGATATTGGTTATTATACTTTGTAGTTTGTATAGTTCCCATTACCATTCATAATAAAAGGCAGAGACAGTGTTCATGTTGTGAGTGAAGGGCAGCGCACTATGTTACATAGGCCAGCCCAAACGCAACATGTTTGCTAAACAGGTAACCCAATACAACCCATGTTACTGGTATTAATGAATATATGTTGGAAATGGTTAAAATAACCTATTTACAACTCAGTAAACCCTTTCATTAATATAACTGGAATTCAACCTTTATAACTTGTGCTCGGTTCATGTTGAAAATTGCCAATCCTAGAAAAATACTATAAATTTCTCAATCTATGCGTAATGCTAGGTATTAAAACTGGTTCAAACTACAAAGAAAACTCAAAAGTCAAGTACTATTATTTTCTTTCCTCCTTGGTAACAGGTCAGATATATAATTCTAGTGGGTAATTTCGGAATTGACAATTTGAAATTGAGGTCAAAGGGGATGAGCAGACACAAAGTGGTACACAATCAGGCCAACTTCAGATCACCATTGTAGCTAGCTATCGTACAAAATAAAAATTGCATTACACAGCACAATATACCATCACTTTTTGTGCTATTACGGATCTACTAAAAACTCCAGCGACACATTTATCTTCTTAAACATTTTCAAATAAATTATTGAAACAAGTAAGGTGACAAAAACCATTAAAAATGTTAAATTAAACATTAAACATACACAGTATCTTAATTAAATTTCCATTTTCCTATCTCCACTTTCCGCTTCCCTTTTTTAACATACTCGAGGCTACTCTTTTCTACCACCCCATTATGCCACCGCTTTCTTGTTTTCATTTTATTTTTCTCTCCTATCTTTTGATAAGAAATACAAGACCTAGGCAACAAAAAAAAAAAAATCGGAGCAGTCCTGCCTTGGTTCGCTTATGTGATTTCCAACTTAAAATTTTATGACATGATCACTCAATCAAGCAATAGTTGTAACTATCTAACGATTACATGTGGAGTCATTTACTCAATCAATATTGTAGCAGACTTGCTTATGTTTGATTATCTATTAGATAATCAACAAAGATTTGACCTAGAAACTCTCCATCCTCCACATGAGAGGAAAAGAAGATTGCGGTCAGCATACTAAAATTTTGCTTGTAAAGCAACCCCCACAAGTTATCAATTATGCTCAAAATTATCTCTCATACCTTCCTTCTGATAACTGTTGAGCAGTAGCAGTACTGTGAGCAGATGAGTCCAAAGGATGATCCGGACTGCTATTCTCCAAAAGTCTAGCTTGAAGATTTGAATCTGAATGAAGAGCAGAAGCCGTTTGACCTTGAACAGAACCAAGCGTCCTTCCCCTCCCAGGGAACCTACTGTCCTCAGTTGACTTCAAGGTATCACATAATACAAATAAATGTCTATAAATCAAAGGGACCAGCTTATTGAGGTGAATGAATAAGAGAAACTTGCAATGAACAATGACTTGTATGAAAGGTAGACAGGGGTTAGGGATACAATACAATTTGTGCTTTCAACATCACAATTCAATTTGACAAAACCCCAATTTAGTTATTAGTATTACTCAATCAAGATTGTTATTGCTAACCACCAGGCATCAATCTAGACTCAAAGCCAGTCAATAAACAGCTTGAATGGACAATATATCATTCAAGTGAGCATAGCCAAAAAATGTTATGTAACATTTCACATTCCCAATAATGAAGTGAACTTCTGAAGATAAGAAAGGCACATGAATTTTTTTTTCCCCTTTTATACAAATTCCAGATGTTACTCCCCTGTGGATGATGGAAGAATTGATGAATCCTATATATAAATATGTAAAATTAAAATTCAAGTTGAAGACAACCTCTGAAGCATAGGTAGGTGCTTTTGTAAAAAATACCCATCCTCGGTATGTTCTAGGTACGGCTACCCATTTAGTAAACCTGGGTACGTACCCAACAAAAAAAAAAATTTGGAAAAAAATTGGGTACGGCTCGGGTACGTTTGGGTACAGCTTTAAACTAAACTCTATCGTTTTGCCACTCTTATTCTTTTTTTTTTTTTTTTGGAAAGACAAAACGAAGCAAACCCCCCCCCCCCCCCAAAAAAAAAAAATTTTCCTTTATTTCCCAAATCAAGCCCACCCCACCCACTTCCAACTTTCCGCCAGCCACCACCAATCCACCCCTCAACTGCTCCACCACCGGCAAGTCCTTGCAGCGTCGGCGCTCCTTGTCTCAACAACAGCGCTCCTTGTCCAGCAATGGCCCAGCCAACAGCTGCAAGTCTCCTTCTCTCTTGTGACATAGGTACGACTCCTCTCATTTTTGACTATTTCGTTTTTCTTTTTTTGGTTCTATATACTGTGTTGGAGCTGGTATGATGGAATTAGTCCTCAAACACACAATAAATGATTAAATTTTTTTTTTTTTGGTGTTCTAATTTTTGTTCTTTATAATGAGTGATTAAATTTTTTACTTTTGAGTAATATAGAAATTTTGTAATTATTTATTAGATGTTTTCACAAGGCTCAATAGCCGGGTCTGGTAGTGGTAATGGGGGGTTTGGAAGTGGTAATAATGCCAATTCCTCTGCTTCTTTGACTAGTAATTTTGCTACTGGAAAATCTGAGAGTAGTGGCCCCCTTGAGGCTTATGTGACTATGTTGCAAGATAAGAAATTTGGAGGAGGGAATGTAAATTGGCGTTGCAATTTTTGTAATGGAACTTATAAGGGATCTTATTTTCGGGTAAGATCTCAGTTGTTGAGGGAAAAAGGAAATGGGATTGCTATTTATACACAAGTGAATAATACTTATCTTGACGAAATAAAGCAAATAGAAAAGGAATCTGTTGAAAGAACAAAGTTAGTGCAAGTTCCTTTTTCTACTGGAACTACAAGTTTGAACCCACCTAGGGCTGATATGTTTGATGGGGGCAAGAGGAGAAGAGGTAATGAAAGACCTTTACAAGGGCTTTTAATAATGAGGCAAGCGAACATTTGACTTGTGAAATAGCGAGGTTGTTTTACTCTGTTGGTTTTCTGTTCAATGTTGCTAGAAATCCTTATTTTGTTAGCTCATTTGCATATGCTACTAACACCAATAATTCTGGCTTTCTTCCACCTAGCTATAATGCCATTAGAACTTCATTATTGCAAAAAGAGAAAGCTAATATAATGAAGTTACTTCAACCTATCAAAGACACTTGGCCAGAGAAGGGTATAAGTATAGTGATTGATGGTTGGACTGATGCATAAAGAATACCATTGATTAACTTCATGGCTATCTCAGTTGTTCTTAAATGTTATTGATGGTTCAGGTGAATATAAGGACAAACATTATATTGCCAACTTAATTTTGTCCACCATTGATGAAGTTGGACCACAAAATGTGGTTCAAGTCATTACAGATAATGCACCTGTTTGTAACGTTGCTGGATCAATTATTGAATCTATGTATCCTCATAGTTTTTGGATACCATGTGTAGTGCATACCCTAAACCTTGCTCTTAAGAACATCTATGCTCCTAAAAATACACCAAGCAATGAAGTTGTTTATTCTGAGTGTAGTTGGATTTCTGCTGCTGCTGATGATGCTTTTTTCATTAAGAATTTCATCATGAATCATCCCATGAGACTTGCCATGTTTAATAAATTTGTGCCTCTGAAATTGCTTGCCATTGCCGAGACTAGATTTGCTTCCATCATTATTATGCTCAAAAGATTGACAACCATTACGCACGGTCTCCAATCTATAGTTATTAGTGAAGATTAGTCTCACTATAAAGAAGATGATGTTCCAAAAGCAACATTTGTGAAGGAAACAATTCTAAATGATAGTTGGTGCGATCGACTTGATTATGCTTTGAGGTTCATGAAGCCTATTTATGAGATGCTTCGATCTTGTGATACTGATAGGACATCCCTTCATTTCATTTATGAGAAATGAGATTCCATGATTGAGTAAGTAAAGAAGACAATATATCAACATGACGGCAAAGAGATGAGTGAACAATCATCCTTTTATGAAGTGGTATATAACATTTTAATTGATAGATGGACCACAAGTAATACACCACTTCATTGCTTAGCTCATTCACTTAAAATGTACTTTAGCTCTTAGAAGTAGTAAACTAGTAATGCCTTATATTTTATTTTATAGGTATTATTGCAGACAATAGCTTGCTGAAGCCCCAAATAGAGTTCCCCCACATAAGGACAATGAGATTTGTTTGGGGAGGAACAAATGCCCTAAGAGTTATTTTCCAGAATCAAAGGATAGGTTAGAGGTAACCCAAGAGTTTGTCAAATTCTCAAGTGGTGAAGATGAGCTTGGCCAATTTGATAACTTACAAGATAGATGGAACTTGTCATCCAAGGAATGGTGGGTGATGTACAAATCTTCACTCCCAAAACTTCAAAACATAGCTTTGAAGCTCCTTTCACAACCATGTTCTTCCTCTTGTTGTGAAAGGAATTGGAGCACATATTCCTTTATTCACTCTTTGAAGAGAAATAGGCTTAATCCTAAAAGAGCTGAAGATTTAGTATTCATACACACTAATCTTTGTCTGCTATCAAGAAAGACTAAGAGCTATCATGAGGGCGAGAAAAGAATGTGGGATATTGGTGGAGATTAATGGGATCCATTTGAAGGGGCTGGAATTCTTGAAGTAGCTAGTCTTTCACTTGATAAGCTTGCTTTAGAGACTATTCTTTTCACTGATGATGGGGAAGGAAATAATGAGATTGAGACTATTAGAGTTTAATTGTTAATTATGCTTAAATGATTGTTATGTATTTGTTCTGAACAATATTTTAAGTATTGTAGTTTTTTATTTTCTGATATAATGTCGAACAATTTAGACTTATTTTATATTGAACTCAATGTGTTTTCTTATTTATAATATGAAATTTTAGTTTTTATTTTATGAAATTTGTGAAATTTTTATTTTTTTTAAATATATATATTGACGCACCGGTACCCCAGTTTTTACAAAACTTTCGTACCCCATATCCATATCCATGCAACATTGAAGACAACAAAGTAATAGAAATAGAAAGAATTCATCTTAGGCCAAACAACCCTAGAACTTGCCAATTGCTTAAATCTTTGGAAAGTTTCCTTCTGAAGTGAAGAACTAATACATAATAAAAGAGAAGGAACGACTAAGCGAACAAACGAGTTGCAAGAGTTAAATAAAAGCCAGACCGAAAATAACAACCAAGAGCACTCTTTATACTTAGACTGTTAGTCCTATAATGAAAAGGTAATGTACACAAGAATAATTATGCATTGCATTTTTTCACATAATGCACATAAGAGATCTTCATACACTTGTCATGAATGTGTATTACACAACAATTTCATTGCATTTATTCACATAATAAGCAAAGCAACCAAGATCATGCCAACAAGCATGTACAAGGTCATTTCAAAGTCCACCAAAGATGACTCGCATACCTGAGCAGACACTTCCCTTTGAGGCATCAATGATGATAGGTTTCTCCAAATATTTCCAGAGAGTATTCCACTGCCCCAGCATAGATTTAAAATGTGGATTAGTAGACATCCAGTGCCACTGGTATTGTGTAGTGTATAAACCATAGTACTCACCCGGATGTTGAATTTTGGCTTGAATGTGTAGGGACATAGCCCGAAGGATTTCCACCAGTGCAAACAATAAATTTGGGACGTCTCACACATATTGACTGAAAGTCAATAGGACAAATATATATACACAAAAAAAGGTTAACATATGTTATATACACACATATATTTTCATAAAATGAATGTCTAGTTGATGCTTTTTTCCATTTTTCTGTTCAGTTCAAAAATAACAGCAGTTACCAATATTCCACTCAATCATAACTTGTTCAGCGCATCAATCCATATTGTCAATTCAATCCAGTGGTTAATTGAGTCAATAAGTGGTTAAGAATTTAACCACCCTTTGAACATTAGTAACTGCTTGAGTGGTCTATGTTGCTAAAACACTGAATAAATTTTTTTCTCTGTTAGTCAATTTTTTTTCTGAGGGTGACCTTTCGTGGAACTTCCATTTTATCCGAAACTTGAATGACAAAGAAGCTAATGAACTAGAGTCTCTTCTTCCTTTGTTGAATCCTATTCACGTATCTAATGCCCCTAATAATAGGATTTGGACTCTTTGACTCCTCTGGTATTTTTACATGTAAATCCTATTTTCATTTTTTGACTTCCTCTCCTAACGTAGAAAGATTTCTTTTTGATTAGCTTATTTGGAAATCTAAATCTCTCTCAAAGGTCAAAGCTTTTGTTTGGACCACTGTTCTTAACAAGATTAACACTAATGACATGCTCCAGAAACGCAGGCCCCTCATTGCTTTGTCCCCTAACATGTGCATAATGTGTGGCTTAGATTCCGAGTCGGGGGCTCATCTTTTTTTGCATTGTCCTTCGGTGAGATCTATTTGGAATAGGCTTTTTGGAATCTTCGGTGAAGCTTGGATTTGCCCTATGAACTTACAGCAGTTTCTACTTATGAGATTCATAGGCTTTGGCTCACGTAAAGAAGCGAAGATTCTGTGGCAATCTTCAGTGTTTGCTGTGCTTTGGTGTATTTGGTTGGAAAGGAATGCTAGGATTTTTAATAATTCCTTTTCATCTATTGATTTTGTTTGGGATAGGATTGCTTTTTTAGCCTCCCTTTGGCATACAGCTCATGGTCTGTTTAAAGGTGTTCCTCTAGTTGACATTCAAAGGGATTGGCATGCTTTGTTACATGGTCTATCCCTTTAGGTTTAAGATGTATATTTTGCACTATTGTGAGGATTTCTTATCCTCTTTTGCACATTCTCTTCTTTGCTAATAATATTTCTTTTTCTATCAAAAAAAAAAAACACTGAATAAATTGATATTTCCTGAAACATTGTGTTTATATTAAATTAATTTAGTATACTAAAGATTTTTCACATCAGTTGACAAATCAAGCAAAGCATGTGTAAGACGAACTCATCAAACACAAACTTTTTCAGATAATAGAAGGAAATAAAGGAAGTGAGTCATAAGACAAGAGAACAAAAACAATTTGGCTCAGTCCAATCATTTGAAAAATCAATTTAT
Organism: Pterocarpus santalinus; assembly: GCA_031439595.1. Taxonomy (NCBI): domain Eukaryota; kingdom Viridiplantae; phylum Streptophyta; class Magnoliopsida; order Fabales; family Fabaceae; genus Pterocarpus; species Pterocarpus santalinus. The sequence goes on from CM062532.1 coordinate 72,661,104, forward strand.
GCATCCATGCACACTTGGCATGAAGAAAATATTGCTAGCTGCACTTTAACGTAAAATTCAAACCTAGTTGTACCATGGACAAACAGCAGGAGAATATTAGACAGCAATTGGTAATCAATGGAAACAACACATCAACATCAACATCTAATACGTATTTGACAGTCACCAACACATTCAACTTATAATATCATGTAACAATCAATTGCTATTTTTCCCATCTTGGTACACTACCAAAGCCGATTTCGGAAAGATACGTACAAGAAAGGAGGAGGCTTCAATAGAAGAATAAAAAGATGTCCCTGGTATCAGGAAATTGAACAAGCCATATGTATCTGAAAAATTAAGCACAGCATTATAAAATCCTGAGGTGAATTACTCATATTATTGTCAAAAACAAAAAAATAAAAACGAAGGCAAAAAGAATGAAATCTGACATGCAAACCCAGATAAAATGCCACAAAGGTGTCCAAGGAGTGAGACATTCTGCATGAGAAGCTGGAACACCACCAACAAAAAGAATGCATACCTAAAACATAACATGCCCAACTTTCATAAAAGGGTATGATCAAGATGAAATAAACATCATGAAAATAAAAATATACTCACCACTTGGCAGGCACATTAAACAAGCCAAACACACTGCAGAATTCAAAGAAAAGAAAATGTTAGTAAATTCGCTTGTAAACCCTTATAGGTTCAAGATATTTAAGATAGCACATCTATCAAACGTATACTGTCTTTACAATAAAACAAGTGAAGAAAACCATTGTAGTCTAAACTGGTTGTGGAAGGGGTATTTATAAAACAATATAAATGTGATACTAACACTATCAGTATTTAACACTCGCTATGGAGATAACATTCTAAAATTAATCATTAGCATCATTTCTGAAAACACACTTTTTGACAATATTTCAATTTCATTTTCAGCATCTTGAACAGCTACCTAAATGTGGTTTCTGCCAAATTATCTTAAAGAAAAGGTGATCACTATCGACATATTAAATTGCCTTTTTCCAATAGTGGTAAATTCCCGGTATGTAGAGCAGCAGCATTGTTATAACCAACCTCCTCGATTGAACTCCACTCAGGCTTGTCTCTATAACAATCATGGAAAATAGAACCCCTGAGAAGCCTATCGCACATTCATTCATGAGGGGTTCATATGAATGGAAAGGATTGTATGCCACCAGAAGTGCTATGAGAATGTGGAATATAGCATTGCTTGTAGCCAACAAAATAGTGATATATAGCAAGCGAACTGAGCCCATGATCCTCTCCAGCTCAGAGCCCAAGGGAACTAAAGCCATCATGTTGAACAGAACATGAAGCAGTGAACCATGAAAAAGAATGGAGGTATAAATCCTGTAAACTGCATGGGGGAAAAAATACCAAGCAGAGCCATCAGAAAATCACAAAATGGAAGCAACCGCTAACTGCTACATGAAAAAAATATTACAGCATGAGATTCAACAATATGTAGAAAAGATGGTCCTCAGATAGGGCAGCTCAAGGAGATTTCAGGCCAATTTTATACTACCCACTATAATTGAATTCAGTATGTCCAAGCTGGGAATATATAGCACAAAATTAATGGGTTTGGTTTTCCACTCCGAAGTGTTTCTGGCTTCCAAATTATTCAGGGACAATAACAAATAAAAAGGCAGAAACCAAAAATTAGAAATAAAAAAAATAAATAAAAAAAAAAGCATCACAAAGTTACTGGAAATCATACATGCATCATACAAGATGAGAGACAGGCTGCTAGCAAGCATTAAAAAGGAATAATGAACACTACCAAAAGGTGTTAAAATTTTTGGATAACAGGATGATCAACCATCCAAACAACTTCAAAACCACTACAAGAGCTTATAGTTCCAATAATGCACCCATTAGCTGATTCCAAGCTTATCTCCAAACAACTAACTACATTGACCGATCAATATAATATGACTTAAAGAAAAACCATACCTTGAAAACGCGATACAACAGCAGACGGCAAGAAGCATACCTCGGCGAAGGAATCATATCCAACCAAAAGACAAACCAAGTAAATTATCCCACAAACAGCCACAATTGCAGAAGTGAGGAACGGAATGCTTTCCCACAATTGATTCAACCTAGTAGAAACCCCCGCCTGCGTCATGTATGCCATTAAGGAGAATTAATCAGAAATCAGCAGAACACGGGCAGGGAAAAAAAAATCTCAATCTATCCATTCTACCACAACAGCTAATAAAATTAGCGAATCCAAAAAATGAAAAATCGGCGAATCTAAACAAACAGTAAATTCATCTCGTAATTTGTTTCATGCTCAGAGCGTTTAAACAAATCATACAGAAATGAATACTAAATTCTCGAGATCTGCGACCAGGAATGGGAAATCGAATCAAGATTGTGAGGACATATGAGCTCAGTGTCGAGTAGAGCTGTAAGTAAATTGTGTCGGCACACACACAACTCAAATTCCGGACACATTTTCTCGGGAAACAAACATGCGAGGTAGGGCATAGACACAAATGCAACAGGAAGGTGAGGGCATGGATCGGGAGTTTACCTCGGAAACGATATTCGGTCTCATATTTCTGGCTCTTCGCATGCAAACAACTTCAGAGTTGCCGGTAATGGCACTGCTATCGGTTCAGCTGAGAGGCTGAGAGTAACAGTCACGGAATTGCTATTTATAAATTTTGGATTGGAATAACCGATTTATGAGGTGATTCAGCTTGTGAATTGGTTCTATTCGATTTTCCCTTGTGGGTTGGGTTTCGGATTTCAGTGTCTTTACCAACTCATAACGCCAGATAGTTTGGGTGGGTCCCTCGGTCGTTGTGTGCAAATGCGGAGGATCCGATGGGCAGAGATGGACGGACGCGGGAGCTGCAAGCAAATCCAGAAGCGTCGCACGGTTTCCCACTTCTAATTCGTCCAAGTCCTTTTTTTTTTTTCCAAAGAAAATAAAATAACTATTTTTCATAAACTATGCAAATACTTTTTTTGACGTGACACAAACTCTGCAAATTAATTATTTTTTTTACTATTATTATTATTTAATTCCTTGACTTTGAAGTGTAAGAGGATCAGACCCCACTAAAATGCCACTTAGTAGTTGCCTTACAAATAGTGGAAATACCCGACGAGAAAACAAAAAAGACTTAACTATGTGAAGGAATTTTCTAATATATGTTAACCAAATGGCATATTTAAAAATAACTACACAATTCTACAAAGTCTCTACAACGATAAGATATTTTTTAACTTACCGAGGTACAAGTTATAAGACTGTCCTTGCTTATTCTACGGTTAATTTTAGCTATCATATGACCTACGCCAAAAGAAAGAGAAAACAAAAATCTGGCGTACTTCTTGCAACTTATTATCTTCATCAGCCTTCGACCAAAACATTTACATGTCACAAAAATGCAATTTTTGATTTGGAAGTTATATTTCTTACTTTTTTCCATTAAACTAAGAGTCTATCATAAACAAACAAAAGTCATTAGCAATTGACTAGGCAGCACAGGGAGGACAAATCGACTCGGGCATTTTTATTTAACGATATTTTTTTTTATGGGGTACAGCAGAAGGTTAAAAAGAAAGAAAACTCAGATCTAGTGTAGGACAGGACAGCCATAGCCGCTAGCAGCATCAAATTCAGCTCTGGAGAAGGCTGAACCCAAAAAGTAAAGGTCTGTGTATTCTGCCCGTCAGACTTAGCTGGCAAATCCGCGCACATGATCTCCTCGTTGAGGTTCATTTGCCACGTTTAATAGCATAAGATTTAATAGGAGAAAAATTGAATATAAGATTTAATAAAAATTAAATATTATATAATATTTAATATATTTATATATAAAATATTATATTATATATAATATAATTAAAAAATTATAATAAATATAATTTTTAAATATTAAATTTAAATTTTAAAAATTAATATAATTATTTAAATATTTATTATAATTATTTTAACTATTTTTTATTATATATAAATATAATTTTATATTAAAAATTATTTATTTATTTTTAATAGTTTTTCATAATATAAAAAGTATGAGTGAGTGCGAAAAAGAGAAATAGAGAAAGGGTTTTTATAAATTAAAATTTAAATAAATCTAATATTATATTCTTATATTTGATTATATTTTTTATTATATATAATTAAATTTATATTAAATAATACTTATATATTTTATTAATAAATTTTTATTCTAATATTTTTATATTAGTTTGAATAACTATTTTATAATTATTATTTTTAAAAATATTTATTTATTATTAAATTTTTATTAAATAATAATAATTTTTATTTATATGATTTTTATTTTTTATTATTTATTTAATGATTATTTTTTAATAAAATATATTAAAAAATAAAAAAGTAAAAGAACTCTTATACGTCAACAATTGTCAGACTAATACAGTATCCTAAAATTTGAATTAAGTTATCCATTATTTTGACGTATAAGGAAGATTTTATGGATAAACTTATATAATATATTGACTGCACCAAACAATAGATAAGAACATAATATATTATATTACCTCATCTTATCATGTCTAATACAGAATGACAAACACTCTAAGGGTATGCTTGATTTGAATTTCCCATTGATCATTCATCATAGCTGGGATCTTTGTAATCAAAGTGCCATAATGTATGAAAGGCTGAAACCCGTTATTAATTCACTGAACAGCTTCTAAGGAGTCTAAACAACAAAGCAACTTGTGCACACCATTGGCTTTAGCCATAGTCCCTTATGAAGAGCAAAAATTTCAGAATGAAGAATTGAGGACATATCAACTCGACCTGAAAATACCAGAAATACAAGTGCCATTATGGGTCCGCAATAAGCCACCAATCCCAACTGTCCCAATATGGCCCATAATACTGCCATCAGTATTTAACATGACAACACCCTCAGAAGGAGGGAGCCAGATAATAGCAGTCATACGATTATTAATCAGAGGCAGCGCATGATTATTTGAAAAGTCATCAACCATGAGACAAACACTACGCATAACAAATTGAACATTCCAGTCCTCCCCAGACAACACATGCGCATTACGGTTTTCTCCATATCCACCACAAGATGCACTCGTGTTGAGCCAATCGATATTCACTCGTGTTGAGAAATCTGAGCCAATTGTGTAGCCAAATTGCACCCACACCTGCACGGCATAGTAATAATCACAAAGGCAGTGCGTTTGGCTTTCTATGCGTTGTAGGAATGGCATTATGACAAAATAACCAATTATTAGAATATTCCAAAGCTTGGCGCTAGGATAACAACCAAAGATAAGCCGATTTAACAGAATACACACCCTTTGTTTCTGGTGTCCAGATCAAAACATCTTCAACTTGACTGTCTACATGAAACTACTACGAAAAAAGATTGAATATGAGGTGGGAGGTTTGTGGCCAACCTTACAAAATTCCAAGAATTCTCATGAAAAAATATCACAGAGTTGGAGATGGATATCTTGAATATCTACGTAAGGCAGCATATCACATAACCGTCCTTGATCGATCCATTTATCATACCAAACGGAAAGTCTTCCAGCACCTACCCGAAAACTGAATCCATCTTAAAGAAAATGAGCAGCTTTGACAATGGACCTCCAAGTAAAAGAAGCACCCGGAAAACAACGGGGGGTGAGAAAATCATGGTTGCTAAGATACTTGCTCGAGAGTAATAGCACCCAGAGCTTATTCCTTTCATCAAGCATGCTCCACACAAGCTTACCCAGCATGGCAGTATTCATGTCTCTTAACTCCACGAATTCCAAGACCCCCAAATCTTCTAGCCAAGGAAACTGAATGCCAATTTACCAAATGAAGACCTCTAGATTGGTTATTGGAATTTTGCCACAAAAGGATAGAATTGCACGATCAATGGAATCGCAGGAACTTAAGGAAGCCAAGCATTTTGCGTAACATACGTTGGAATGGTTGAAAAGGCTGACCTGGCCAATGTGAGTTTCCCGGCTTTATTGAGAAGTTTCCCTTTCCAACCAGCCAATCTCCTTTGCATATTCTCAATGATGAAGTCATAATCATGCTTCGATGTCCTACCAACAAGAGGGAAACCCAAACACTTCCCCAGATTACTAGTAAAATGAATGGAGGAGATGCTTTCAAACTTCGAAATCTTGGCCCAGAGATATTGCGAAAGCTCATGGCTTTAGATTTATCCAAATTAATCCCTAAACCAGAAGCCCGACTAAATTCATCCAACACATGTTTCTTCAAACGCATGTTTCATCAACCGGACCTGAGAATATTTTGCCTTCGAAAAATGCAAACAGTCATCCGCGAAGAAGAGATGAGAAACAGCGGGACCACTTCTAGAGACGCTCACAAGCAACCATTCACCAGAATCTACCCTCTCATTAATAATTTATTGGATATCCTCGAGACTAACCGTGTCCGTAACCTAAGAATTGACTAACGACGGCAAAAGAAGAGGCGTATTACTCTGCAAAATTCTTTCTTACGGACTGTATCTAGTTAACAGATTACAAATAGACCATAATCAATCAACTGAATTTTTTTTTCTCCAAACGTGCTTGCTTTGATTATGACTATCGGTTTGCCCTTTTCCTTATTTAACCCATTGCTATCCTCTGGATCAGTAAGACAAGAATTTCATTTATCATTGGGCACGTTTTATTTGCTATCAAAATGCCGACAGACAATATTATGTAACAAAACAGTTACGACCTTGGGACATCGTCAAACAACTATGACTAGAATACAGCTCAAGTTATTAAGATAAATTGTTCATGCAGTCTAAACTATATGAAATCCGGTATAATTTAAAGAAAGCGGGGCCAAAAACTACATAGCCTACTGATATTGGAAGAAAAATCATCGTCGAGGCAAAAAAAAGTGTTCATGACATTATAAATCCACCAACAAAATAGCGAGAAGCCACCGGCAAAAGTATTACACCGTGTTTGAAAACAACAATGTTAAATAAATGATGCAGAAAGAACAAAACAAAATATTTCCCATCACTAAGACTACTTCCACAAGCCGCTTAACGGTTAGCCTTGGCAACTCTCTCTATCTCATCCTTTTTCTTGATAGCATAGCTGAAATGGAATAATATATTTCAGCAAATGATTAAAATGATAAAACATATGATCAACGAGAAATAAACAAGATCAATACATTGTAGAGTATTTATGGAATTATAACAATAGCATACCTGTTGGATGAACCTTTTGCTGCGTTAATAAGTTCATCAGCCAAGCATTCGGCAATTGTCTTAATGTTTCTGAAAGCAGCTTCACGTGCGCCTGTTGTTAGAAGATAGATGGCCTGATTAACACGGCGAAGGGGTGAGATATCCACAGCCTGTCTCCTCACAACTCCAGCAGAGCCAATTCGAGTTGCATCCTCACGAGGACCACTTAAAGAAGAAAAAGATAGAATTAAAATAAGTCAGCTTGAATATTTGTCAAAGAATTTAACTTCCACTAGAAAAAAATACTGACATTATACAAGTAATGAAATGTGAACATGAAAATAACAAATTCAAGCAACAACCCCTTATGGAAAGTGTAACCTACCAGAAAAATTTACATACACCATTATCATTAAGGGTGAACAAATATTTTTCCCAAATTGTTTAATTAAAAAAAGACTAACATCCGACGGACCTTATATTTCTAGGAGAATGATCAGATAGAGCTAATACAAAATGCCATCATCAAGGCGATCAAACCAATAGGGAAACAACTAATCATCATTTCATTCTCCAGTAGTACAGGTAACAGGTCCAAGTCTTAAAAGATAATTTAGATGTAACATCAAGTTTGACTTTGTTTCTTTGAAAATTACACATTTTAAGCAATAATAAACAATAGCAAGAAGAAAAACAAAAAATGCATAAAAGTGCAAACACAGCAAACACATCATTTTACCAAGTGTAGATATTTTAAACTGCATCTATGTCATTACCCATAAAATAATAGAATGCACAATAAAATTATATAAGGAGAATGATCAGATAGAGCTAATACAAAAATGCCATCATGCAGGCAATCAAACCAATAGGGAAAAAACTAATCATCATTTCATCCTCCCAATTCTGTCAGACAAGTAATATCAATACAACAAGCAAAGTTAAGAATTTAAAGAAATCTCGAAGTATCAAGCTACATTGGTCTGCTTGGAGTACACCCAATATATAAATACTCAATCAGAACAACAAACCATCACAGAAGTGCACGTGCTCTTTTTATCTGTCAGCCTTTGCTAAGAACTTTTTGATTTTAAGGGCAAATATTTTATCAATCATATAATTAGAAGTATCAAAACAAAAGGTACATAAAAATCAAGGAGAATGATCAGATAGAGCTAATACAAAGATGCCATCATTCAGGCAATCAAACCAATAGGGAAACAAATAATCATCATTCCATTCTCCAAATCCAAAACATAGCTATCAATGCACATTTTCAAAGTAAAAAAGTGAAAGACAAGAAAAATCAACTTTAGCATTCACAGTGCCCTGTGTCTTCTTACTCAACTTGTCAACTCTAATTAATCCTACATTTCGCTTTCCTATTGCATTAAGCCATTGACAAATTGAGCCGCGATAACCTCAGCATTCCGAATCTATAGATCCACACACAAACAATCAAATGGGCAAAAACACAAAACATAGATATACCTGTTGATGACAGCATCAACAATGACTTGAATGGGGTTCTGGTCAGTGAGCAAGTGAATGATTTCCATGGCATGCTTGATGATCCTGACAGCCATGAGCTTCTTGCCATTGTTTCTACCGTGCATCATGAGGGAGTTGGTGAGCCTCTCAACAATGGGACACTGTGCCTTCCTGAAACGCTTCACCGAGTACCTACCAGCAGTGTGTGGAACATATGTCGCATGCTTCGACGCCACCACTCCAACATAATCCGCCAAAGAAATGTCATTCACCTAATTCCGAAAAAAATATATATATAAACCCTAACATTTCAGACATTACAAAAAAGAAAAGAGTGCAGATCGAAAGGATGAAGAAGAAGGGGAGGGAATGAGAATGGAGGACCTGAACGTCGTCGAAGCTCCACCTGTTGAAGAGCTTGACATCGAGCTGAGTGGGATCGGCTTCTAGAGTAGCGGCCATTGCTGAACAGGGAATTCAACAGAGAGAGTTAGGGTTAGAGAAATCGAGAGAGTTGGAGAATGTAGCGGAACAACGAAGGAGGAAGGAGGGAAACCAACTTGAGGCACAGAGGAGGAGGCGGAACTAAGCTTCGAAGCTCTCGCTACTGCGGCAACTCAACTGTGAGATTGATAAACCCTAGTTTTAACGTATTTATAAAATAGTTTTCGGAATCCTGGAAAAATATATAAAAATTAAGGGGAAAAGAATAACTTTTGGGCCGGGCTCAGCAATGTTTAATAATCAGCAAGTCCGTTTGCTGCATGCCGATCCCGGATCGGCCCATATGCCTTTTCAAACACGTGAAACAAAAAAAGGGGAATGATACTCAGCTACTCTGGTATGTAGACCATATACAAAGGCTAACCCTTAATCCTGTACAAAATGCTCAGACGCGTTTGGCATGTCTGAAAGGAAAAGGCCTAATAGGATTAAGTCTGACAGGATAGAATCTTAATAAAATTTTAATATTATATAATATTTGAAATGATATTATATAAAATATTGTAATGTATAAAGATAATATTATCCTGTATTTGGTGATTGTATAGGATAAAAATTATTTTTGCACAAAAATACTTTTTATTTAAAAATTAATATATTCATTTTTCTTAATATATCCAATTAATATTAAGAAATTATTTATGACAAAAATACCTTGTACACAAAAATTAATATTTATTTTTCTTATTTTATACAAAAATATCTTTTACTTAAAAATTAATACATCCAAATTTTTATATTACATTAATTTTTGAAAAATTAAAATCCTCTCGAGACTTAAAATTAAAAAAAAAAAAAGCTCATGACCAATGCATATAATTAATAAATGGATTTAATTTTAATCAAATTGAAATCATATCAAATTGATACCATCCCAATTTTTCCCGAATAATAGAAATAAATGGATGTAATTTAAATTAAATTGAAATTATAAAAAGGCCTTGTAAATAGACTTAAGAAATGAGAATCATAATTATCTCACCATATCATTCAGATTATCTATAGATATAAAATATTTGAATTAATCCAATATAACTTCAAAGTTTCAATAGATAACCACAAATTTTGTTAACCACATAAATATTTGCATCTCATGGCATGAAAAATAGCTTGAGTCTATACAAAATTTCATTGCAAGTAAATGTCATTAAGTTGCAATAATAAGTACCGCCAAACAAAACAAAATAACATCAAGTTCTAGTAACAAGTATGATAAAATTATAACTAAGTATTGCAACTTATAGTCTAGTGCATCTCTAAGTCTATTTTTGGTTTTTAAAATATTAGTCCCACTATTTATCCTTGAGCAAATTCTTCACAAATTGAACTCTATATTCACCTTGAAACACCCAAAATAAATGCACCAACAGTCATGCATAAGCAAAAAGAGCTACTTTGTCTTGCTCTTCCAATGTGAGACCATCCATTTTCATCAATGCATCAGCAACAACCCTTAAATCATCATAAAATGATTTTTGTATCCTTCAAACCTTCAACCATAAACCTAACACTTTCAGCCACCACTCATCCTTTCGGCAAATCTCCAACAACTTCAACAAGCTTGTTGGCAAGCTTGTTCGTGCTATTAGCTAATATAATTTCCTTCTTGATCTTTTCCTTACTTGTTGACTTTCAAAATGTGTAATTTTGGTCTTATTCTTTGCTTGATTTACAAACATTGATTGAGTGATATCTTGAATATCATCATCACTTTAGTCTAATAACATCTTGCAAAAGTTCATTATTTCCATGAGTGTGTTCTTCTTTGTCTAAGTCCTCAACCACATAATCGGGAGCCTCAACATTTTTTCTAGTTGCCTGATCATTTCCAAAGATTACCATCAATCGATCAAAGTAAGGAAATGTTTTGTTCTTGTAGTTCCTAAAGTTTGTATCTTTCTAAATTTTTTTTTAAAAAAAAGTAGCCAAATTTATTAATTAAAGTAAAATAAAGGGGAAAAATATATGATTCAATCAATTAATTTATGAGATAATTTCTATGTGTTTGGATAGAGTAATTGAAGAAGAGAATATGTTTTTAAGAGGATTTAAAGTAATTTCTTGTAAAATGTTTTGTTTAGAATATTGAATAAAATTTTTTTAAAAAATTATAAAATTTTAACCAAGCATTTTATTTAACAAAATTTTAAAATGTTTTTCACAATTTTCACTAATTTATTATTTTATTTTTCATTATTTCATTTTAAATATAAAATTTGAAATTAATATGAAATCAAAACTTTTTAATTTAAATTTTAAATATTTTGTAATTCTACCAGAAAAAAGAAGATTAACTATAAAATTTAAAATTGGTTAAGATTAAGCAAATTGTACAAAATATAAATTTAGAATTTTAATATTATTTAAAAATGATTTTTACGATATTTATTACATTTTCATGAAATTTTATAATAAAATCCCACTTGTACAACTAGATATTTAAATAAAGATTATGAACAGCAATACAAGTGCATCAATTTAAATTCTTTGAATTTCAAATTCTCTAAATTTCTAAGTAATTTTGTGGGTTGACTTGTCTAGTTTTTCAAATTCTATGATGAACACAAAACAAAAACAAAAAATCTAAGAGAAGTTAAGGCAGTTAAGTAGACTACAGCTTTTAAGAGTTCAAAAATTCTAAAATTAGTCCCGTATTTATAAAATTCAGAGACTTCAAAAGAAAAGAAGGTAACATAAAATACTAAAGTCTAAGACTTCTTGTTTATTAACGTCTATAATTGTGTATAAAATTATTACGTAGCACATGAATTTTATTTTTCAAGAGATAATGGTAATTTTGCATATACTTTTATGTTTAAAACTAGTAAGTAGCCAGGGTTGGATAGTATGTCACTCACGTAGATAATTAAAATTTGATTCTTCAAGCATACATCCATTGAGAGGGCCTTACAATTAATAACCACTGATTAGACAGGCCATAGTTTGATGTTACCGCACACAGGCCACAGATCTAAGGACAATAAAGCAGTAACACAATATAGAAATCAAAACACATTAATCCATACTCATTTCAATCCATACACATTATACCAAAATTCGAATGCAAAATAGGTCAAAGAAAACATAAAAGAGGCAATATCCTTGGCATCGACTGACTACCACAATAATCAAAACAACATTGCTTTGACTACATTTGGAGACAAAACAATAAAACACTCTAGCGCAACCTTCTTGCTTCTCTCTCGGACTCAAGTAGGGTGAGAATGTCTCCTTCTCTCACTGGTCCCTTCACGTTCCTCATAATGTGACGGTTCTGATCATCCAAAAACTTCACTCTGACCTGGGTCACCTGTCCTCTGGAGCCAGTGCGGCCCATAACCTTGACAACAATAGCGTGCTTAATCCCAGAATCCATCCTGCTCAAACAAAAGAGGATAAGAATTGGAGATAGACGCTATGACGGAGAAACATCAGAACAATATATTTTCCACATCAACAAAACCAAAAACAAAAATCAGAACTCCTAACTTCGAATTTCAGTTCAATACATCCCAACAGCTCCAAACTAACAAGAAAGAATAAAAACCATTCACACCAAATATTACATCTAATTCACTGTGAATACCAATTCAACTCAACAGAACAATCATTGGCTTCAAATAAGCCTTATCATGACTATGAGTCATCAATTGTTATACAAGCAAAAAGATAAATCTTCTTAAATTTAAGGAGGAGTAGGAAAAAAAAATAATGGGCTTCAACAGCTATATAGAAATACAAATATGATTAATTTCTTAAGTAAAAAATCTTTAGAATATACTTAAGATGGAAGATGCAGCAGAGCTCATAACAGAAAAAAGTATAATGTTTGAGCAAAGAATATGAATGTTTAGACATATTTTTCTTTAAAGCACTCAAGCCTCACTCACAACTGAAAATTAAACAATACACTCTTCCATCCAAAGCTTCAAAAAACTTCATATTCCAAGATCAAAGCCAGAACCAAAAACACAAGTTTCAAATTTCAAATTCCGCTACCGTAATACGGGCAAAATCAGCAAGAGTTAAAGAGGATCGCCATAACGACCATAAATTTCTATATCTAATACAAAGGAACCACTTGAATTTTCACAATAAATACGGTAAAAAAGGAACCAATGGACATTACCAGAAACACTAATCAGATTTAACAAAACACAGTAATATAAGGAAAACTTCGTAAGCATGCTCGACAAACACGCGAGGAAATCTTCATGAACGTTTACAATCACACGCCGTAGTGGCGCAGCAACGATTAAACGGAAGATAATGAATTGGAGAACAGGGATCAACGGTGGATGTGAAATTAATTTGTGTGAAGAAAAAGGTAGAAGAGACGAACCTGAGCTGATCTAAGGTGAAGACGGAGGAGAGGGAACTAGGGTTCAAGAGACGGCTCGTCTAAACTGAACCAGAAAGACAGAACAAAAACCCTAGCTTCAACCAATTTATAGTGACTGGAATGATTCCGAAATTACGTTTTTACCCATCATTTTTTTTTTGGCAACAATTTTTTTTTATATCTGTAGTGTAGTGTCTCTCTCGTTTTTTAATTATATAAAAAAAAACCCCTATAATGTAGTATCCCTATCTTTTCTCTATTTTTTAATTTGCTCCCTTTTTTGTGTCTGGTATATCTTTCGTACCTTCTGTGCATACTAATAGAGGATATTAGGGATTTTCATTTGTTTATCTAATTTAAATTTCCAATTATTATATTTAATTAATTATTTAAAATTTTAAAAATAAAATTTAAAAATGATAATATAAATATGCTTAAATATGTATAAATAAATATATAAATTATAAATATTCAATCAAGTATTATAAACTTCTTACATTTTTTTTTTGTACATTAATCACAATGAGGTTTAAATCATTTATCTCATGCATATTATTTAAATCTCTCGTTATTAGATCATTTTTAGTATTTTTTATAAATTTCTTATATTATTTATTGTTATTATGATTGGATAATTCTATTTAATCTTAGGTCTTTACGTAACTTTCAAGTCTAAATAAATTTTTAGACTTGATCAAGTCTTTTTTATTTTTTCTATTTTCATAGAAACATCAAGCCCATATAAAAAAGAGATGAATTTTAATCCACTAATAGTATAAAAATTTTATATTATTATCCAATTATATGCTTCTATTTATAAGATTTTTAAAACAATTGATAGTTGAGTCAAATACTTTTGTAAATATAGCAATACATAATTAAATATCTGTTTAAAATTTTTTACACTAAGTGTATATCAAAATTTTATAAAAAATAAATGATACTTAATAAGTCAAGTTGTGCTTTGCAAAATAAGCCTAATTTATTTATTTAAGATAGAAATGCTATCTTTTTTAAACAAAAAAAGAAAAAGAAAAAGCTTATCTTATTTTGACACATTTTATGTTGCCAGTGAGAAAAACTAGTCTACCACAATATGGCGAACTATGGTTAAAATTTTAGCTAAAATAGTTACTCACATTTAAGTGTTTCACAGTATTCAAACATGATTATCTCCAATAAAAAAATACCTATGAAAAAAATTACAACATAAAGAAGAATATGGAAATAACAAGCAAGAGCAAATCTTTTTATCACAAGGAGTCTACTACAAATGTAACAACTGAGGCCTATTGCCTTCCTTTTTTTTTCCTTAATTTTATTTCACATAATATCCCTCACTCAATAGATGAGAGATAAATCTCTCACAATATGGTCAAGTATCTAAGTGGAGATTTCTCCTAACGATGTTTTTTTCATACACATAGGTCTCGAGATCAAACCCAGAATCACATATTTAAGGGATTTGAGCTCTTTCCACTCGAATCAATATTTTGTTGGTTTGCCCCCTTTTTTGTCATCACTGGCCAATATATTCAAGCTAAAATAATTACTCATGACAAAAATAAAGGCCAAAGTAAGTGCTTTTTTTTTTTGGTAAAGTCCTATTTATGTTCATTACGTGTTGTTGTAGATTTTGATTTTAGTCACTATAATAAAATTCTATTGGTTTAGGTCTTTATATATTAAAATAATTTTGGTTTAAGTCTCTATAATAGTAATAAGTTAGTCCTTGTCATTATAAAGTTACTATATAATGTTAGTTTTTGCTGACATGGCTAACGGAAATTAACATGGGATATGATAAAACTCAATTAAAATCATTTCAATTTTTTTTTCAAAAAAAAGGCCATTTCAATCCTGTATCGATTTCTTTTCTATTTTTAGGAAAAAAAAGGCTATTTTGGCCTAAAAATGCCTAAAAAAAAGTTGTTTCAAGACTATAATTAACAAATACCATATCTATATCAAATTATATCAATCATGTCAGTAAAAACTAATATCTAATAACTTTTTAATGGCAGGAATTGACTCCTTAATAGAGTATTAGTGTAGAGACCTAAACAAAAATTTTGTTAATATAGGAATTAAAACTAAAATTTAGAAAGGACCAAAAACTAGTTTTAATCTTATGTTATTAAATCCCCTCGCCACTTCAAAAAATATGTTATTAAATTTATATAATATTAAAAAATTGTTCAAATCTCTATTTTTAAAGTACTGTTATAGTTTTCAAAAGCAAGTTAAATTGATAAAATTTTTCAATTATAACAATTTAATTGAAAACTTTTAAAGCCATAAAACCTAATTAGGAACATTTTAAACTTTTTTTTATAGTTTTTAATACTTTTATTTGGGTTTATGAATTTACCATTCTACTTAAGTATTATACCAACGTTCTAACAATAAGTATTTGATTACATTTTAAAGTTATATTAATTCAACCAAAAAGCCTTTATAATATAAGAATGGAATAAAAAAAATTAAAAACCAAAAAAAAAGTCATCTCAATAATTGAAAAAGAATTTATTTTTTATTAAATGAATGGAACTAGCAAATAGGCCTAGACCCTTCAGAAATTAAAGAGCAAAGTCTCATTTATGTCTCCTATATTTAGTAAATATTACAATTTTTATCTCTAAAGTATTTTTGTTTTATTTATGTCCCTAATGTTTAATAAATATTCCAATGTTGTCATTTTCTCTAACGCTATCTAAATTACAGAGGAAAATGATGAAATGTTCATTTGTGAAATATTAAGGACATAAATAGAATTTTAGGGTTTTCTCTATTAGCGATAAATAGAATATTAAGATTTTCTTTCCCTAACTCTCTTTTCCCTATCTACCACATTCTTCTTCTTTTTCTTCTTATGTTCTCTTCTCTACTAGTTTTCCACCACTACCATGCCTCTTCAACTCTCTTCTGCACATTCTCCTTCACTCCTTTCAACTCCACACCACCACTACCACAATACCAACAAAACTTTCATCACACCCTCTCCCTCTCACAAGTGCTTCCTTTTTCCACCCCTTCTCTCTATTACCACTCTCCAATTTAGGCACATTGTCCCCAAATTTGCTTCCTCTTCCATTGATGGTGTTGCTCTTCCCAACAATCCAAAACCTTTTAGAACCATTTGTTCTCCTATTTATGAGTTTCTTCTCTTGGACATGCTTCGAAGATGGGTCCACTCCCTCCTTTTAATTCTCCTCTAGTTTCTGATTGAAAGGACATAGATATGGAGGATAAAATAGTGAGAGTTATGAATGTTAAGAAGGAAGTTGAAGTGAAGAATAAGGATAGGGGATGAGAATGGTGAGGATATAAAAATATTAGATAATTAGGGAAGAAAATCTTAATATTTTATTTATATTTCTAATGGAAGAAAACTTTGATATTCTATTTATTGATCTAATGTTTCACAAATGGATATATCATCATTTTTTATATGCAATTTAGATAGTGTCCACAGGAATGACAATACTGTAAAAGACATAAGCGCAAAAAAAAAAAAGGAAAAATATGTAGGGATGAAATTGAAATCTTTACTTGAATGTAAAGGACAAAGAGATTTTACCGAAATCTATACTTATAAAAAAAATAGAAGAATAAACAGGAAACTTATTCCACTTAGCAACCATTTGGAGCACTTCACTTGAACCAATGTTTGGACTTGCTATTTCAAGAAATAAGTAATCATTAATCAATCATTAAGTTGTTAAGAAAATTCAAATGTTGTGATTGAAAATAGTCTAACCTAGCCCATTTTTATGTTTGATTTATCTTGGTGGCTTTTAAATTAGGATGGTGAATAGTGAAGACCCAAGACCATAAAAAACTACACCAATCTTTAAACTGATCAATGATTAGTGCCTAGCATTTGGCTAATGGATGGTGCTATGTGTAATATTTATTTCTTCAAGGCACGCTCTACCTCTCTCTCTCAATCAACTACATGTGTCAAGCGTTATGAATCTATTAAAGAAAAATTGATACTCATTTGGCCTAATATGAAGGGTATGAAAGCAAGAATGCACCACCATTGGGAAACATTTCATTTAATTTTTTTTTTCAATGAGTTAAACAGATACATCTCATCTTTTAGTGAAGTGTTAAAGACATTTAAAATCTCTACATTGTAGATCATGA
Organism: Pterocarpus santalinus; assembly: GCA_031439595.1. NCBI lineage: Eukaryota > Viridiplantae > Streptophyta > Magnoliopsida > Fabales > Fabaceae > Pterocarpus > Pterocarpus santalinus. Next base: position 72,678,786 of record CM062532.1, read on the forward strand.
TTAACCATCAATAGGTGGTGCATCAATGATTAATGTTTCATTTGGCCAATGAATAGCTTCACTGGACGCGAGTTTGGAATCGTCAGTTGTGCATTTCATGAGGTCAATAGCCTTCTATATCTGAGTCATTGTTCATGGATTAGTTCTTTCAGTATCTTTTCCTATCTTCGTTCCTTTATCTATTGTGTTCTAATTCTTGTATATGTGGATCATCTTCCAAAATTTTAATCCTTAGTTGAGAGCTTACTACACATAAGCCACAAATTCCTTGATCTTTCTCTTTTCTCGACTTAACCCTTAATTTTATTTTTTTTTTATTTTGGGTTTGACGATATATTACAAGTACAATGTGATTTTTATTCCAATCAATGTGAACTCATAGGCAGGGGATGCCTAGCAAGATATTTAAGCAAGATATTTAGATTCTTCTTTGACCTACTATTATTTTGAATTGCATATAAATATTATTAAAAATTGCTCACTAAGCAACACTGCATTTTGTGAAAACTCTCCGATAGTTGGCTTGACTTCCAAAGGCATAGAAAATCACTTGGAGATGATAGATAGAAAATCCAAAGAGATGCTAGCATGAATGAAGTTTACTAACTGCAAGGATCTGTTGCTCTTATCTTCTTACTAGAAATCCTATTAATCTTCCCAAAGCCACCATTTTGCTAATATGGGCACTTAATATATCAAATCTTTGTTTTGGGGTGTTTCTTTTCTTTTTGCCTATTAGGTTAAACATATTTTTTTTTTTCTTTTGGGCAAACACATTTCATATGTTCTATTTAAAAAATGAAACTTCATATGGCAAGTTATTGGTTATGGTGTTATATGTCTATTTTATTTTATGATACTTTATCTAATTCTACAGAAAAACTACTTGCCATTTTACCATATCTTATTCTGCTATGGTTTGAGTCATGTTGGATTTTAATAATGTAAGCACTTAAAATTTTGAGTGTTGATAGAGTGACTTACGTTGTTTTATACCTCTACTTTTGATAGTGATTATTTTAATAGTTGAGAATTCTTAGTTTTATGCTTTAACATGTAAATTCTATTGGTTTAACCCAAAAGAAGAGTTGTGCCAAATAAATGATTGTACAAATGTCATATTAAACTTTCTTACTTTTTTTTTTCGATTTATAGAACAGAAAGCATGCTCATTTTAACTATTTCTAATTTAAAGCACACTTTCTATTGTATTATAGGCATCATATGTGGATCAATTTTGCTTATTTAGCCATTATTTTGAGGTTACTTGAATATGACAATCAAATTTCCTTACCTGCTTTTTACCTCGGTTGATTGTATGTTCAACTTTGGCTTTTCTCCTTTTTCTAAGTAGTAGTTTTCATCTTTGGTTACTAGCCTAAAGAAAATATATTTTTCTCTTTGGGGAGTTAACTAGGGCTTATGAAGTGATCCTTGAGTAAATAAGATTACAAATAAAGTATCCTCTCCCCCATTTTACTGTTTGCCACCCTGAGCTGTTTTTCATTGAGTTATTTTTTATAAAGTATGCCTAAACTTTCTTGATAAATTTATGATTTTCAATCATATTAATTTTAACCATCTTTTTTATTATTTAAAATACTGAATTGATCTAATTTTTAATTTGTAATATAAAATAAAACAAAATATTACAGTATAATGTTGAGTATTTGCTCAAAATTACTTTTATTTAATAGAAATATTTAAGATATTATTTTCAATCATATTAATTTTAACCATCTTTTTAATTATTTGAAATACTGAATTGATATAATTTTTAATTCGTAATATAAAATAAAATAAAATTTTACAGTATAATGCCGAGTATTTGTTGAAAATGACTTTTATTTAATAGAAATATATTAGAACTATAAAATAAATTGAAATAACTGAAAAATTATAAATGATTTTTTTTTCAAAAGATTTAAATTTCAGGTGCAGAATTTTATTTTTATTATTTTCTAATTCATTCAGATGATTCATTATATTTCATTTGAATCGAAGGTCAAATGTAAATAATTTTTTTATTTTTCTATTGTGTTGTTTTATTCACACAGTTTGCTAGCACTTATTTTAACTTTCTCTGTTACTTCAAATAAAGCTATAATCAAATTTCCTTTTACAGTTTTAAAGTTTAAAAAGTGTTTTTTTTTTTTTTTTTTAAATACTTGTTAAATTATAACTGTGAGTGAGTTGTCATTCAGAACATAGAATCACGACGTGAAGCGCTGGTATAAATTGGCCCCACACCGAATTGCTCTTTACGGTGTCTCTTTTCCGACACACACAATTCTCTGTGACACTCTCTGCCTCTCTCTTACCGTTTGGTTTGGCTTCTGTGTCTGTGACCGCATAGTGTTATGCTTTGTTGCGCTCAGCCCCGCATGGAGCTCTCATCCTCTCCAACTTCACTTCGTGTTCCTCCTTCAATTCCCACGTCCACGTGCAACTCCTCCTACTCCATCAACACACCCACCAAGCCCACCCCTAAAGCTTCTACTTTGTCCTTAAGGTTCTCGAGACACCAGCATTTACCTGGCCTATATGATCATAGAAGCTGCCCTAAGCCCGTTTCAAAGAGACCAACTTCCATCAGGGTTTGTATTCTTTCCTTTCCATTTTAGAATTTTGTTTCCCATGTCTACACTATTTGTTTTGGGTTGGAATCTTGGGTTTTGCTAATTAATTCATGGCAATTGGAGAATGACCAGGGAAGAGAAATGGGGTGTTTTGCATCTATTCAAATATTACGAGCATTGTTTCCTTTGAACGAGTTCAACTAACTGGTGTTCTTGATGTTCTATCAGTTCGCTTGTCTATAGACCCAAGTCCACAAACCAGGTGGATTTGGTTGTACAGAAACCAGTGGCTGTGATTGAATTTATACTACTGACCCAATTATCTTTTCAGTGTATAATATTAATTGTCCATTCCCTTTTATTTGGTAAATGTGCAACTTGAACCTGTTCTTTTCATTGAATGTAACTAGGTCTGGAAAATTTGCTTCAATGACACATTCGATTTTGCGCGTTACATGATACATGTCCACCACAGTTAGAGACAAACATGGACAATATGGTGTTTGGTCAAATCTATACAAAATTATAGCTTGATTCACAATTGATGACACAAAAGCTTTGCATTGACGTTTGCACTCATTGACTATGTAATGACTAAAATTGAGAATCTATTTATATGACAATGTCGAAAAAATGTTGAATGTGGGAAAGATAAATACCAGTACAATAGAAAAAATGATCACTGTTACACATGATGGTGCTGGGCATGATAGTAATGGTTTGGGTACTATGTTCATGGCAGGGCTGTGATGATAGATTGGTGTCAATGAATATATTATTGACAAATTTGTGTAAAAATACATTGATATGGTCATGAAGTGGTTCAGTTTGTGTGGTAATAATAGCAGCAGTATAAGTGGTGGTGGCAGTCTAGCCTGGAACATTTAGGTGGCAAATAACTAGGTAAACAAACATGGAGGATACAGAGAAAGTGTTAGTGGATTGCGATTGTCACATTGCCAATTAGATACAACTTGAGAAATAATGTCAGTGATTTTGTCATTATTAGAAAAGATGGCCTCTAATGCACCTGAATAATTGAGTGCAGAAAATCTCTCATTTAGCACTAAATGCAATCATTGAACATGGCCATAGTTACTTACTTCGGTTTTGTTAACACTAGCTTCATTTTATTTTATTTTTTTATTTGAAAAAAAAAGGGTTCAACCCTGCTTTTGGTTTTGATATATGATATTTATGTTTCATCACTTAAAAGTGAAACACATTGTGCTAGGCCTGTACCAAAGTCGGAGCTGCTGGATCTGATCATCCCATTGCCGACAGAGTTTCAGAATTCAAAGATGCATGTTGGAGATTTTTAAGGCCACATACCATACGTGGTACAGCGCTAGGTTCTGTGTGAGTAGCTTTACCACTTACTAGCAATAACCAATGCATTTTTTTTCTCATGCAATGTTTACTGGGCTGAAGTTCAGTTTACTATTTGTACTTACAGTGCTTTGGTGGCAAGAGCGTTGATTGAAAACTCAAATCTGATAAAGTGGTCTCTTCTGTTCAAAGCATTCTCTGGTCTTTTTGCCCTGATATGTGGGAATGGTTATATAGTTGGTATCAATCAAATCTATGACATTAGCATTGACAAGTATGGTTTAGTTATATACAGGAATTCTCCTTACTCAGTCTCCCTTTCTTTCTTTCTTTCCTTGCCTTTGCAAATTTCTTGCTTAGTTCCATTCCAAGATACTAAATTTGTGTCTTGTTTAACTGATTGTTTCATTTTTGGCATTCTTTTCCCTTGATCTGAAATTATTACTGTTTAAGGTAAGTCTCAACCCACATACATGCATGAAGTACAGTTTATCTAAGTAGCTTTATATCCATTTTCAGGGTAAACAAACCTTATTTACCTATAGCTGCTGGAGATCTTTCAGTCCAATCTGCATGGCTCTTGGTTACATTTTTTGCTGCCACTGGCCTGCTGATCGTCGGATTGAACTTTGGGCCCTTTATCTTTTCACTTTACACACTTGGCCTTTTTCTTGGCACCATCTATTCTGTTCCTCCCTTCAGAATGAAACGTTTTCCTGTCGCAGCCTTTCTTATTATTGCCACGGTACAGTTTATCCTCCTTTCCTCGCAATCTGGGCAGAACTAACAGTATTTTGTCAAATTTCATTGGAACATGAAATAGTTACTTAGGGGATTACTTTCAAGGTTCTGGATGAATTCAATAGGTTGTTTGAATTTGAAGCATATGTTCATGTGGTTGAACATTGACATACGAGTCTTATGCAGGTTCGGGGTTTTCTACTTAACTTTGGTGTGTACTATGCCACTAGAGCTGCCCTTGGGCTTGCATTTGAGTGGAGGTAAGTTTTCATCATATGTTGCTTCATATTTGTAGTTGGTTAAGGTGAACAACCGGGCTCACAAGAGCATGATGTTCCAACAGTGTCTCCATGAAGTCCACAGTAACTGTTAATGTATGATAATAGAATTTGAAGAAGAAACTACCTAGGGTAGAGTTGCCTAGAAACAGTGCACCAATGATGACTAATTCTACCTTTAAATGATTGAGTCAGTCAATTCTGCTATTCGAGTAAAATTGTGCTTCCCTGTTATAACTGAATGAATCTTGTAAACGTTATAAATTCTCATCCAATATTGTTTGAGTTTCCAAATTATATTTTGAGAACTTATCATTCTTGTTTTTGTATGTCTACCTGCAGCTCACCTGTGGTTTTCATCACTACATTTGTAACATTGTTTGCTTTGGTGATTGCTATAACAAAAGATCTTCCGGATGTTGAGGGGGATCGCAAGTAAGTTCTAGGATCAGGTTGTGTAAGTGCTGCAAGTTCTTCAATCTTATTTATCTGAGCTGCTGACAGAAAACTTCTATTTCAGTATATCTGCATTTATGCACTTGTATATGCATAAAACATGATCTGCTTCTGGGCTATTATTTTGTTCTGAATCTAATATGGACTTGCATGTAATGACGAACTTCAGGTATCAGATATCAACCTTTGCTACAAAACTTGGAGTTCAGAACATTGCTTTCCTAGGTTCTGGAATCTTGCTAATGAACTATGTTGTTTCCATATTGGCAGCAATTTATATGCCACAGGTTAATATAAATTCCCATGATCTACCAATCACTTGAATGAAGTTCTTTACCCTGTCTTACATGAAACAAAACCTTACATAAGTTCTGGCTCATGTTTACAGGCTTTCAGGCGGTGGTTACTGATACCAGCTCATATGATTTTTGCATCGAGCTTGATTTTTCAGGTTTGTTTATTGAATCTTTAACTGTTAAGATTTTAGGCGGATTTTCAATGTTTGAATTTTTTTTAAATTTGTTCCTCTTGCATTTGCTTCCCCTCCTCCTTTTCATCTAATTGCTCTTAACAGAATGTGCTTTGGTAACTATATTTCAGGCATGGGTATTAGAACAGGCAAATTATACCAAGGTAACATGTTACCTCCTTCTGTGTGAAAATATTACAGTAACTCTTTCACTGTTTTTTATCATATTTATTTCAAATTTTCAAATATCTACAAGAATGAATACAGCAGAAAGCTGACAAAAAACTGTTGGACCTTGATTTTCATCTTTTGTAACATTAGGTGATATTGATCACTTCATTTCAGCTATCAGTTGTGCAAACCTCATGTAACTGTAGTCAATTTTATAGTTCTGTGTCAACATATTGGTTGGTTAAATTTTCAAGTTTTGGCACCAAAAAAGAGGTCAATGATATACTTTTCGTGCAAATTATTGCATTATAATTTAGATCAGGATGATATTATGTCAATTCTTCATAAAAGTAATTCTTTCGCTAGTTATGGTAGTTTTGTCAGCCAATACTTAATTACTCTAGGTGGCACTCTCATCAAGCAAGCCCGTCGGTCTTGATATCATAGTAGTGATGCTTTGTAATTTACTTAGAAGTGTGACCATCTCAAATAGAAAAGTCTAGACACCCACATCACTGATCTGATCCATAGGATGAACTAAAAATTTTGTTTTTACACACTTTTGTATAAAGCTTTATTGGCCCATCTTTGCTGGTCTAAATGGGGAATCTTCCTCCCCTGTCACTTTCTCCCCCATGCAGGAAGCAATTTTGGGGTTCTATCGGTTTATATGGAATCTGTTCTATGCTGAGTATGCCATATTTCCTTTCATCTAGCTAACTGCGCTTCAGTTTGCTTGGAAGAGATGTACAAATTCAGAGGTAGAGATCTTCTTGGCTAAACACTAGTCATTTTTGTTTTAATGAGTATTGTTGTATGTATAAGTATGACAGCATTTTCTTGTAATTGGATATAATACTATGGGAACTGTATGCTAGGGGCAGATTTCATGATGATGCATGCCAAGGTGCCAATAGACAATATTTTCTACGCACTTTTTTTTTTTAAATAAAAAAATTGCATGGCGAGCTGTATACAAATTGCCCCTACATCAATCCAGTCAATGTATTTCTTGGTAGATAGTAGACCAAATACTTTCAAGGATGGCACAGAAGAGTTAAGCAACCTCCACAGAAAGTTGCTCATAACTATTCTACATATCATTAGTGGTTTACAAATTGGAATTGTTTCAGTTTAGATTGGATGTAAGAAGAACTATATTGGACTCTTTTTTCTAAGTGGGACTAGAACATTCAAATTTTTCTCATTCACCCATCACCTACAAAAACTATATGGGCAAAACAATGGCCTCATTTACCAAAAAACCATGAGGAAAAAAAAAAAAATTCCTCAAATTGCCAAAGAATGCCTATTTTCGTTTTCTCTACCCCAAGGTCCCCAACAGAAGTAACAAGTATAATTGTTAGCTCATAAGCTAGCAGCTTTTTCTTCTTTGGTTAGAAGCTAGCAGCATCAGAGACTACCGCTTTATGAATGGTTTGAACTCTGAACATCAGCTGAAGAGATTGAATTAATGACATCTGGGTTGAAGTGAGACAGCTGCGGGATCCTAGGAGATGGAGAAGTAGTTCTTCTCCTTGGAGACAAATTTTGATGCTCCAGTATTCGATACTGAAGCTCTGGAGGGTAGTCTCTCAAGCAACCAATTCTTGGACCAGCACCTGTTGTCCATTTGGTGGATAAGTGATAGGCCAACTGATATGACTTCATTCCTTTGTGTGAATCTATCCTCTTCATTATTTTTTCTTTTGGAATAGGATTTTTGTCCTCTTCCCCTTGATCTTCTCCAAACAAGTTTGATTTGGGAACCATAAAATCCTCCTCATCAATAAATGATTCTTCTGCTGTCTCATAACCACTTTCTGATATTGAATCTGGAGAAGGAACACGGCAACTCGGTGGATGTGCTTGCTCTCCCAAAATGTCATCCACATTGTCTCTTTTTGGTATTTCAAGTCTTGCTATTTTTGATCCTAGTCCTCTTGTCAATCTTGACAAGGGTGGGTGGGAATTTAACTCAGCATTAGAATCCTCATTTCTCATGTCATGTAGCTCTTGGGCTAATGTGCTGGAACCTTCACCGTTTTCAGTTAACTCTTCCTCTGAAGGATTGTCTTGGAAGACAAAGTCCTTGCTCGTTTTGGCTTTATCTTCCTCTTCATCTTCCCTTGGGTTTTTCTGGATATAATGAAAATTGACTATTAGCATTCCAAAAAGAACTAGGGGAAAAATTTTATGCTGCAAGCTCAAGCAAGTTTTCTATGCGTGATGACGAGATGGCTAATAGTTAACCTGTAAGACTGTAATTCTATGACCTATTTAAACTAGAATGGGAGCTCAAGCATTACATTGACAGTTGCTATCTTATACTGAAGCAGTGTTTTGATTCTTTTACCTTTACATCTGTAAGATTCACATTATGCTCCTCAAGGAATGACATGAATTCCCGGAAATTTTCTTCTGTTGGTAGATAATGCCCACTGTGAGGCCAAACGGCCTTTGGAAATGTAAAAGACTACTGTGAGTATACAAAGGCATATGGAAAGAATAGGAATATGATGTATTATTTTATTATGGAAATCTTCAGCGTTGTTTCCTTTTCATACCTTAATAACCCCATCTTCCACCACTAATCTACCAGCAGACAATGTGGCTCCACCTGCCAAGAAACTTGAATGTTGAAATGTACCCTTGTTCTTCTGCCCAATATACAATGTCCTGGACGTGCTAAGTACAAAAATCCACTTTGCATATTTAGTTGTATGAATAGGTTTCCCACTTTGCTTGTAGAAGAGCCGTCCGTCCTCAATAGCTACTTCATAAAACTTTCTTTCCTCCTGCAAAAAGTAACAATATTCAGAATTGCTTTGACATGTTGGTTGACGATTAAGACTTAAAAAATCTGGCCTTCTCTTCTATGGATGAAAAAAAGTTAAAGGGTAGTAGATGCGTAATAGAACTCACTGGACCCAGATATTTGATGCACTGCTGCTGAAGCTTTGATCTTGGACATCTCTCAAGATTGACTTCCTTGCCATCCCCAGTATCAAGCCTACACATATGAACATTGATAAATATTCATTAGTTTAATGGAAAAGTCAACCAGTTGTGAAATAGAAACATTATTCTTTATTGTGCTTTTGATCTTACCAATAGAAGAAAGGTTGATTGCTGTCACAGTGGAGCCATTTAACATAATAAAATTGAAGATTATGGCCATAGCGATGCCGAGGGTCAATCTGTTCAAGTTGACAACCAGTTTTTTTTGTTGGTCGGTAGTTGACAACCAATTAGTAAACTAGTAGTTTCATTTAAACAGTATCACTTTAGTTATGAGACTTACAGCTTCTAGCCAGTGCTGCAAAGCAAGTTTACGAGCCTTCTCGTCCTTAGATAGACCTTTTCCAACCTACCAAATAAAAAACGTATAAAAAGACTTGGAAGTTTTAACCACAGCAATGACATATTATATATATGAGCAAGTATTTACCTTGGCAGCTCTCTTTCTCGCCCTGGACCAACGCGAAAGGGCAGTCTCTGGCTTCTCAATGTCAAAAAATGATATAGAATTTCTCTTTAGCTCAGCAAAATCTAAAACCTTCCACCTATATGAGTTTTATATGAATTTATTTTAGTGTTATACACAAGGACATGAATATACATGCACGAAAGATATAAAAATTAAAAATTCTTCTTTTCTTCCCTTCTTTTTTCACCTTTACATAGAACTTTCCAATTAATTATATTTCTATGAGATCACTCAAAGTGAGATTGTTAAATCTGAAGAATAACAATTACCTCCATGGCAATGATTAGTTGTTTTAAAATGTCAGAAGATTGAACAAGTAAAATGGATAAATTTTAACATGAATTCCAATACTTTGTTTGCAATATTAAAACTAACCATGTCTGCTCTGCAAGAACTGCACAATCTGCTAGTTGCCTCCTTGTTCGGAAACTTTTGTAAACTTTCTGCAACTTAAGAGCAGCTCCATCTCTTTCAGTCGGTGGCTTTGGCAATGGTGAATGGAAGTTCTTCTCGGATAAGTTGCTGTGTGATCTTGACAAATGATCATAGGCATCTCTATTCTTTGTGCTTATTGGTTTAACAAGGTATTCATTCTCAACGTTTGCTATGGGAGATCTAAAAGAGAGCATGGTATCCAACTGCCTCCCATTAAAGCTAAGTGATTCTTCAAATATCATCTTTCCTGCAGGTTATGATTTCTTGTATGACAAGTACCATTGAAAGTAACTAAGCCCAAATGATGCTTTGTATCTTCAAGATTTCAATTAATAATACTTGTGGGATTCATCTTGCCAGTAAAAAGAACAAAAAGTAAACAAAAAAGTGTTGGAGAAATGCATGAGGCCGGTTTGAGAGCTATGCATGGCTTATGAATATGTTCATAGAATAAAGGGCGGAAGATAGGGTTTGACAAAAATATTGGTCTCGAGCACTAGTCATATTTGTTGTCTCAGAAATATTGCTTTTGATATCAAAGCAAAAGCCGAAGCATACATGGAATCATTCTAATCATGCATTAAATGGAACGAAGTTTTAGCATAGTCCCTTGGAATTATAGCTGATTTCACAAACAGAAAGGGCCTTGTCAGCTACCACAGACAAGTACACATAATTTTTTTTTGACATAAATATATTTCTAGTTTCTCTAAATATTTGATTTTTCAAATTTAATCCCTAAAAAAATTTTCACTTGGTTTGGTCCCTTATTAGAGGTTACCGATATTAGTTCCTGCCATCAATTGAGTGCTGTTAAGTGTTAACGTAGCAATATGAGATCTAATCAGTATTAACATATGTCAAAATCTCATGTTGTCACGTTAGCACTTAATAGTACTTAGTTGATGGCAGAGACTAATATCGGTAACGTTTAAAAAATATGGGACCAAAATCAAACGAAATATTTTTTAGAGACCAAATTTGAAAAATTAAATATTCAGAGAAATTAAAAACATATTTAAGCCTTTTTTTTTTTTTGGTTGAAAAAGCTACTACAGGCGAATATAATAGCTAAAACCACTAATCCGAAAGGATATATAGAATCCAAGCTCATGAAGAGAATAAATGACCGAATCTTCGTATATTCAATGAACTAACGACAAAATGCATGCATGAGATACTATAACTTTAAATTGCAGATTCCACATTTGTAAATATCAATGTCAAACGTGAGAGCAAAACATACACATTTCAGAAGCAATGCTTGAGAAGGAGGAAACCCAGAAACCATTTGACAAACATTGCATATCTCAATCATAGGCAGAAGAAATAATCCTCATAGTTTACACCAATTTTGGCATTTCTAAAACAATAAATAAATCTCCACTCTAATAACAATGATAATGTTACCCTACATTGTGCTTGTCTCGGAGAGAAATCAAACAGAAGGAGAGGGACCCTACCTTGTGACAGTGGGACCAGAGAGGAAGATAGGCTCCTGGTGAAGAGAATGAAAATGTAAGAGAGACCGAAATATATGTGGAGGGAGAAGGAGAAGGGAGAGAAAGGGACTTAAGTGCTTTTTTTCGGAGGCTCGGAAAGGTTGTACAGGGTGGCTAGTCAGAGGTTTGCTAAGCTTAATGTTGCCTTCAATATAGGTTGGCTCTTTTTGCTATTCTTGCAGCACCTTTTATAAGCGAAAAGGGAATCAGAAAGGTTAATGTCACGGACATGGGGAATTCTCAAAACGAGGTGTGGGACTTTGAATTTGTAGTAAAGTGACACATGGAAGGTGCTCAGTACTCGAAAGCATGGAAACTTTAATTAAATATTTTGGCGAATGGAAATTAAGCTATAGTTATTCATTATTAGAGATTCTTAAGTATCTCTTAAATACTATATTTCTCTTGCCTTATACATTCAAATGTGTAGTAAATTAGTTATAATACTACAAATATATAAAATGAAACTAATTTTTTTGCATATGATTTAAGGTGACAAAGATCTACTTTCCATATAAGCATTCTGTAACAAATCTTGTAATTCAATATATATTTATTTATATATAAAAGCAAAGGCTACTACATTAATGTATGCAAGAGAGATTTTTCCGACAATGCCATCTGTAAGCCAACTTTCAATCGAAAAGGCAACGTACTTTTGGAACGTACGGTGGTTGGTACGGGCCTTTGGTTCCCTCCATGAGTAGTTTGACTACATGCATATGCACATACGCGGCTTCAACAACTGTCCACTGTTCAATTTGCTGGATGTCAGATACGCTATTGATTTTTGAGGTTATATTGAAGAGGTCTTAACAATTCAACCGCCCTGTAAAGCAACGCAGGCCAGAGAATTATTCACCTTTCTCAGAAAAATACGTAAAGACAATTCAGTTACTCTTATTGTTCTTCTTCTCCATCTTGTCTCTTGTTTTCTTTACAATATGAGGGAATCTATGTAGCGAATCTGACAACTGAGAAGACTGTTTTGTGAATGGCCAAGTGGTTTTCTACGCACCTCTTGTTTCTACTACAATATATGTTTCATCAAGGTCGAGGCACATGCACGGAGTCAGCCACCGACAGTGACACCGTCTCCTTACTGTCGGTACTACAGTGGACGGTTGCTGTACTGCACATCTACACCAACATGCGGTGTGAACAGAAAATGAAAAAAGACCAGAAAGATGCAAGCTGCTCTCTCTTTATCGTGCAATGTTAATAAAAGTTCTTTTTTATTTTTATTTTTTCATGGTTAATAAAAGTTCTTCTGTTTCTTTTGTATTTAAAAATAGGCTCTGAAAAGATCTATAATCTACCATAATAGTTATTAGACCCTACTAGAAAGAAATATGAGACGCGTATTATGATAACATCGATGATTATAGTGATTAAAAACACACACACACACACACACACACACACACACACATAACTCACAAAGACATGGTTAAAGTAGTAAGTTTCGTGATCCATTTGGAGAAAAATGCAAATTTAGATAACTCTTTGTAGCAAGGTTGTATAACCTTTATATTTTTGTAGTTGTATAAAAATGAATCTTATAAATAGACTAAACTTATGAAAGCTTTGTGATCTTAAAGAAAATTACATAAAAAGAGATGAAAGTTCTTATAAAAAGAGATATATTATTTATCCATAATTTTCTAATATCAAATACAACATCTTTTTCACATAATTGTTCACAACAAACTCTTTTTACTTCAATGCATGTATATCTCAATATTCACTCATACTTACATTCATATAATATCTATATATAGTGTGTTCAAATAATATTTTCTTTCTAAACAAATAAAAAAGTAAATTATCCTACTTTCTATCTCCTTATCTCAACTTTTCAATATTATATATTCCGTGGAGAGAAAGAATAGATCACATGAAACATGTTATTTGTTATACTTTTTGTGTATATATTTTTCATATTGTAAATTATTTGTATCATTTTTTGTAATATTTTTTAAAGGACACTTCTTTTCATAAGATGAAATAGTAGCACTCCTTTGATATGATTTTATTTTTTTCGGTCGAATGAAATTTTTCATTTTGTTGCGCTTATAATTTTATTTTATTGTTTGTTTTGGTCGGAACTGGAGAATACAACAGAGGAGAGCCCAACACACGTGGGAAAATACAATAGCACAATACAATTCGGCCCACTAGTAGGGAGCAAGCAACAGAGTCTAAGAATAACCCAATGGCCAACAAGCAAATAGAACAAATCAGGCTCAGAAGCATTACTTATGTAGTGAAACAAAGATAAGGCCAATCCGCCTCGAAGACAAATCAGAGTCAGAGAAGGAGATAAACAATTCCAGTCGCAACGCAAACACCAAAACCTCATACGAAACATAGCATCGCCGCAGATCAAGATTGATCTTCCATCAGCGGGGGAAACGGAAGCCAATATCGATTTTCCACACCTCAAGAAGCAACGCAATGGACTCCGCCAATCAGCACTAAGCATTGGCCATCAACAAAAACTACAGTTAGGGCAAAATCGGTAATTAGGGCCAAGCTCAATCAGGTTTGTCCATCTCCAAAATTCTTTGTAAGCTTAATGGGAATCTGTGAGACCAATCATAAGAAAGATTATGGTAAAGCATAATTGCATGTTTGGGAAGCTTCAAAACAACTTTTTTATTAGCAAAAAAATTGATTTGGAAAAATTAATCTTGTTTGACAAATTTATCAAAATATATTATAATCTAAAGTTAATAATTTTAAGTTAAAAAATAATTTATAAATATAAATAAATTTTTAGAACTTATAATTATAAATAGAAGATGATTATTTTAAAATTATTATTTTTTTATCAAATTGATCTTGAATAATAAATATTATATAATATAAATAATTATTTTATATTTTTTTTATTAATTTTATTATATAAAATAATTTTTTATATATAATTTAAATAAAATAAATTATTTTTTAATTAAAATATTTAAATATAAATTAATTTTTATATAAATAATTATATAAATAAATAATTATTAAAATAATTTTAATCTTTCCATTTTTCGAAACATACGTTAAGTCCCGCGACTCCATTGTTATAGTTATGAATAAATTTTGTAGGATTTCAATTTTGTAGGATTTCTAGAGCTAGGCCCATTAAAATTCCTTTCTCGTTTGACAAATTCCAGTTGCCCAAGCCCACTTATGTAATGGGCTATCATTAGTGTGCAAAAACACAGTACCACTTTTTGTTCTGCTTCCGAATAAACCTCGGAACCAAGCCCCATTGTAGGTAATCCAGTTTGGCTCGATGTTTTTGGCCCTACGGCGATTGGCACTGCAACATTTTCAAGCTCGTTGAGGAGGAGCAGGTTGAAGGTGCGTATTCGGCGTTTGCTTCTTAGGGCTTCTAATTTGGAAGTAGCAATTTGTATTTCATGATTTGATTTTAAGCTATTAGGTCTGTGTTTGTCTAATTAATAGCGTTTCCATGCATCGACTTTCAGTTTGTGCTTCTTGTTTTCGATTTCGTTGCTTTTGCTTTGATGATGGGAATCATCATAGCAATAAACTTCAACTGAGCTACTTTTTTCGTTATTATTTAGTTAAGGAACAATGGAACATTGAGGATTTTTTTTTTGGCTTGATGTTGCTGCCGTTGTGATTAGGCTGTGTTGTTGTTCATTTTATTTTTTGGAGATAATTTAAGGTTTATGTTATCTTAGTTGTTGAACATGGAACTTCAGTTTGGTTGATTTTTATCTTAGTTGTTGTTCAATGTGTGTGTGAAGAGAATTGGTGTGTATGGGTACCTTGAATTGGTTCAGAGTGTTCTTAACGTTCAGATGTCCTTCATCAATGGGGTTTGTAAACTTATTTTGGTCCTGCTGCTCGGTTAAACTTACAATGGATGGGGCATCTGAGGTTATGGCTGGACCGGTGACAACACTACACTGGGAGAGGGATCGTTGTTAGATGTTATAAGGATTAAGGGGTATTATTACCGAATGTAATTGGGGCATTGGGAGAAAACTGATACTGAGGCGAAGGAGCAGCATGAGTATAGGCATTCAGTGAAAACTGAGAGCATCCAGAATAGTTTGAATGATACTGAGGTCTAGTCTCACCAGGCTGTACCGTAAGTGTTTGAGCTGAGTTTGATCAATAGTTAGGCTAAGAATGAACACCTGGAGGGAGTTACGAAAATTCATTCTTCTCTATTTCATGGGCTGAACGATTTTTTGTCCACAAGAACGTTTATTCATCTTTTTTCAATAAAGTTACCAAAATCATAAAATCTGCTACGGCTATAAGTGTTTTAGTGTTTTATTATTGCGCCATTTTATTGTTAAAATATGGCCTTACTATCATGCAACTTTATTTTAAAGATAACATGGGCCTCTTAATCACTTGTGTTTGCACTTAGCTATAGGATTGCTATTTCAGCAATCTATCAGCTTGCCTTTACATCTGTTCTAGTTTATTATAATATCCTGTGATATGTTCATATGATTTTCCTCCATTTTTATTGAATCGAAAGCACCTTTTTGCCTTTTCCCTTCCATGTAGTAGCCCCAATGGAGCATTAACTATGAAGCTTTCAAGAGTTTGATCCTATAACTGTGATTATAAAGTTGCAAACTTTACCAAATGGGTTTGGAGGGCCTTTTAAATTAACTGTTTTTGATTGAAGAAACCAACATGAAATGGAGAAAGATAGCAAAATTTATCAACTGGGTTTTACCTATCATGATACATTAGAGATGTGTTGCTTGGATATGAGAGAGATCTAAATGATAGAATTAAGGGGCTTTCCAAAACCGTAGAGGTCAATGATATGTATCTTGTTTTAGCTGCCTTAAACAGTTAAACGTAATCATGTAGTTTTCTTATGGTTATTGACCTTGTGCTGTCAGTCAGAGATTGCCTATGTGATTTCAAAGTTATAACTTTGATAACTATTGAATTTGTATGTGTATATCTATCTGCTGGAATCTCCATTCAGATACTCAATTTCTTAGTTACGTAATTATTAAGCATTTGAGATAGAATTTTGAAGACCCTAACATACAGTATTTCCTTGACTATGATCAGTAATATTATCATGATTATTTTCTACCAGGATTAGGCTACGATAAAGATTTGACTAGTTGACTTGGAATTATAGTAGAATTTTGTGTATTATTATTTCTAATCATAAAAACGTACAGGATACTACTTCTTATAGAAGTATTCAGCTAATAATCTGACTACAATCAAGAGGAATTAGCCTAGAATCTGAAAATTAGGAAACAAATATCTGGGAATGGGAATCTTCCTAAAATAGGCTAAACTAAAAATGGAAACAACATAATTACATAATCAAACATATTTACAAAATATTTAGGGTATCAAATCAGGATTACTATCCCTTTTTTGATTCCCAGACGACACTCCCTCTCAAGCTGGCTTGAAGATATCTTCCATGGACAGCTTGCTGGTTATGTCATCAAAAGACTTCTAGGGTAGTCCTTTTATTAGAATGTCTGCAGGCTGTTCTGTAGTGGGAACGTAGGAGATGCAGATTTGTCCTCTTTCAATTTTTTCCTTGGTGAAGTGCTTGTCCACTTCCACATGTTTTGTTCTGTCATGTAGAACTGGATTGTGAGCAATGGATATTGCTGATTTATTGTCACAATACAGCTTTATAGGAGGAGAATTATAGACTTTCAATTCCTTCAGAAGTTTCTCCACCCACAATGCTTCACATATCCCATGAGCTACTGCTTTAAATTCAGCTTTTGCACTACTCCTTGCTACAACATTCTGTTTTTTGCTTCTTCAACTGACTAGGTTCCCTCCAACAAGTGTACAATAGCTTGATGTTGACCTTCTGTCCATCACACTTCTAGCCCAATCTGCATCAGTGTATGCTTCTACTTGTAGGTGTCCACGGGTTTTATAGAGTAGTCCTCCTCGGGGAGATCCCTTCAAGTATCTTAGGATTCTGTTGATCGCTTCTAAATGTTCTGGGCCTGGTGAGTGCATGAATTGACTCACCATACTTACAGCAAAGGTTATGTCTGGATGGGTATGGGATAGGTAGATTAACCTTCCCACCAGTCGTTGATATCTCCCTTTGTCCACCAAGTCTTCAGGTTTGGCTGGTTGCAATTTAAGGTTGGGTTCCATGGGTGTCTCAGCTGCTTTGCATCCAAGTAAATCCATTTCCTTCAATAGATCAAGAATGTATTTCTTTTGATTCATAAAAATACCTTCCTTGGACCTAGCAAACTCAATTCCAAGGAAATATTTTAATGGACCAAGCTCCTTGATTTTGAAAACTTTGGCAAGTTTCTCTTTCAAAATTCTAAGCTCCAAGTTATCATCACCTGTCAAGATTATGTCATCTACATACACAATTAATATTGCAATTTTGTTTTCGGCTGAGTGTTTATAAAATAGTGTGTGATCAGATTGACTTTGTCTATAGCCTAATCCTTTCACAACTATACCGAAATGCTCAAACCAAGCCCTTGGAGATTGTTTTAGCCCATATAAAGACTTTTTTAATCTGCACACTTTATTTCTTCCAAGGCTCTCCATAAATCCTGGAGGAAGACTCATAAAAACTTCCTCCTCTAGTTCTCCATTTAGAAAGGCATTCTTTACATCTAATTGATCTAGAGGCCAATTAAAATTGACTGCAAGGGATAGCAAAATTCGTATGGAGTTGAGCTTAGCAATTGGAGCAAATGTCTCCTGATAATCTACCCCATAGGTTTGAGTGAATCTTTTTGCTACCAACCTAGCTTTATACCTTTCCACTATTCCATCTGCCTTGCATTTGATAGTGAAGACCCACTTGCACCCCACCTCCTTTTTGTCATATGGGAGATCAACAATTTCCCAAGTCCCATTCTTCTTAAGAGCATTAAATTCCTCTAAGATTGCTGATTTCCAATTCGGATCATCTAGTGCTTCCTCAATATTTCTAGGCACAACCACATCTGTAATTTTAGAGGTAAAAGCCTGATGATTTTGGGATAGTTTTTCATAGGAAACATAGTTGGGGATGGGGTGTTTTGTGCTGATTTTTTGTATTTTCTTTGTGGAGGTTCTAGTTTCTTTCCTAATGGCTATGAGTAGATCAAAATCTGTAATAGGAGATTCAGTATTACCTTGAAGTTCTTGTACTTTATCTGTTGGACTTTCTTCAAGGGAATCTGATGGGCGTTGTGCAGGGATGATAGTTTAGTTTCTGCTCTGATTTGAATGCTTTTTTTCGAGTATAAACAGGTAGCTCTTCTTTTGATGGCAGTATTTCTTTCCCTGTATGGACACCATCTATGTTTGGCATTAATATTTCCTTATTAGTCTGAGGTGGAAAACTAATTGTAGGACTGTTTTTACTGATTTCAGTATTATCAGAACTGATTTCAGTATTCAAAATGGGAGTGGGTAAAGGTTCATTCAGCAAAACTTGATTATTCAAAAAATTGTCTTCACTTTCATTTTCCCCTTGAAGAGAATTTTTCTGAAAGAAGGGTTGATGTTCTAAAAAAGTAATATCTATGCTAACATGCAGCTTTTTTGTTTTAGGATTAAAACATTTATACCCTCTTTGATTTGTGGCATACCCAATAAAAATGCATTTTTCAGCTCTTGGGTCAAGTTTAGACCAAGAACCAGAGGGGATATGCGCAAATACAGTATAGCCAAAAACTTTCAAGGGCAGATTAGAAAACAATCTATATGTCGTAAAAAAATCTTTGAAGTTGTCCAAAGGTGTGTGATAATTTAGCACACGAGTGGGCATTCTGTTTATGAGGTAAGTTGCTGTTAGGACAGCATGTCCTCATAAATATTTTGGAACATTTCCTTCAAACATAATGGCACGGGCTACTTCAAGGAGATGCTTGTTTTTCCTTTCAGCAATGCCGTTCTGTTGAGGGGTATTTAGACATGTAGATTGATGCTGAATGCCTTTGTTTTGAAGAAATTCATTGAAAGTTTTATTAAAATATTCAGTTCCATTATCAATTCTAAAAACATTGATTCTTGTTTCAAATTGGGTCTCAACCATTTGTGAAAACAGTTTAAAGGTATTAAGTACCTTAGATTTTTTATGCATAAGATAAATCTAACACAGCCTGGTATGGTCATCAATAAAAGTTACAAACTACCTTTTCCCAACTTGAGTTGTAATTCTTGAGGGACCTCACACATCACTGTGAATTAGATGAAAAAGTTTGGAAGCACGATAAGGTTGTGAGGAATAAGGAGCACGACGACTTTTTGCAAGAACACAACTTTCACATTTAGAAGAAGAACAATCAATATTTTTAAATAAATTTGGAAACAAATATTTAAGGTATTGAAAACTTGGGTGTCCTAGTTTATTATGCCAAAGCATTATTTGGTCTCGCATAGGGTAGAACTTATACCACTAAAACCCTGAGCTACTTTATTCTTGAATTCATCCTCAAAGTAGTAGAGTTCATCTATCATCCTAGCACTGCCAATCGTCTTCCCCGAAGTCCGGTCCTGAAATACATAATGAGTGTCTAAGAACTTCACATGACAATTAGAATCATTACAAATTTTGCTCACAAATAGGTTGCAGGAAAGTTTAGATACATGAAGGACATTTTGTAGGTCAATGAGTTTGGATAAAATAATCCTATCTTTTCCTGCAATTGGTGAGAAACTACTATCTGCAATTCTAATTTTTCATTTCCACGACATGGACAATAAGTTTTAAATAAAGAAGATAGACTGGTCATATGGTTAGATGCACTTGAATTAATGATCCATGACACACATATATTTGAGGTGCAATTAAGGGAACTAAAATTACCTGTTTGTGCCAACGAGCCACTAGAAGTACCAGATAATGAACTAGATTTCAGCAATCTTATAAGTTGCTCAATGTGGTCCTTGCTCAAAGAGGCCTTTCCAGCTTCAGGAGTCGTAGGAGTTAGTCGAGGAGCCTTAGGACCAAATTTGTTTTCTTTTAAGTGTGCTGGTTTTCTATGAATCTTCCAGCATGTTTCTCGAGTATGACGGGGCTTATTAAAATGGTCACGCCAAAGATTTGAAGAGTTCTTCTGGTTTGTGGAACTCTTATGGGCAGTAGCTTCCACTACCAGAGCACTGGTCTCAGTAGGTGTCGTTTCTACCTGGGTTTTTCCCATCATCACATTCCTCCGTGTTTATTCTCTCCTAACTTCAGCAAAGACCTCCCCAATTGAGGGCAAGGTTGATCTCCCAATGACTCTTCAGTGAACCTCATCCAATTCTTCATGGAGACCAGCAATAAACTGAAATATCCTCCTTTCCTCTACTACTTGCTGATGGTGTTTGGCATCCTCGATTGACTTCCATTGGTAGGTGTTGAAAAGATCAAGATCCTGTCATATCCGTTTTAATGAGTGGAAGTATTTGGTCACATTGTCTCCTCCTTGTCGAATCGCTTTTGCTTGCAAGGTTAGTTCATAGACTTGGGACTTATTTCCCAAATTTGAGTACATTTCTGTGACACTATCCCATAGTTCTTTGGCTGCGGGATAGCACATATAATTGCAACTGATATCCTCTTCCATTGAGTTCACCAGCCATGTCATCACCATGGAGTTTTCAACATCCCACACAGCATATTGTGGGTTAGTGATGGCAGGTTGGAGTCGCTCACCAGTGAGGTATCCCAGCTTTCCCCTACCATGGATGTACGCTTGGACAGATTGAGACCACCTGAATTAGCTTGCCCCCATTGAGGCGAATAGTGGTGATCTGGACAGAATGGGAGTCACCAAACAGCACCTTATGTTCAAACTTGAGGGGCGTTGAAGAGGTATTATGAGTACTCTCGTCATGCTGTGGCTGTGTGGAGGGGTTTTCAGAGGTATTGGTGGCTGAGGAACTGTCATCCATAGCAGCAAGCAAAGGCCCACAGGCACAAGGAAAGTGCTCTGATGCCAAGTAGAATTTTGTGTATTATTATTTCTAATCATAAAAATGTACAGGATACTACTTCTTATAAAAGTATTCAGCTAATAATCTGACTACAATCAAGAGGAATTAGCCTAGAATCTGGAAATTAGGAAACAAATATCTGGGAATGGGAGTCTTCCTAAAATAGGCTAAACTAAAAATGGAAACAACATAATTACATAATCAAACATATTTACAAAATATTTAGAGTAGCAAATTAGGATTACTATCCCTTTTTTGATTCCCTGACGACAATTATAAATTAACTTGTGGCGCCTGGGTCTATTCAGAGCCATGATGAAGAAAACAAAGTGTTTCTATATTTGTATTATGGATCTTCCTAATTAAAATCAGTTCTGCTTGTGCTCTGTGGAATCTTCTTTTTTTTTGGGGGGGGGGGGGGATGCCTCAGGTCATTGTTAATTTTGATCTATATATTATGCAAACTTCTATTAGGCGAATTTCGTTCTAGGTAATGGGTATGTGAACCTGAGAGTACCACGTTGGCATTAACTCTAGCAAGATCCCGTTCATTTGCCATCTTAAATCTGATGGAACAGTTTTAGTGATATTTACGTTCTATATATCTTGGCTTAGTGTGTTTCAAAAAATTTGGTCCTCTTCATAGTGGCAAAGGCATATATACACAATAATTTTCTAAATATTTTTCTGGCGATTTCTCTAGGCATGTATACACAATAGTTTTGATGCCTTTCCTTTGCAGTTGAAAGTATTACTATGTCTTCTACCCCAAGAAAAAAAAAAGTATTACTATGTAGCAATTCAAGTATAAGTATTCAGTTAAATCTTAAATGTTTGGTCAGTAGTATAAACATTTGTTTTTCTTGCATATGGTGTAGTAAGCTTATGCTATGAGATATAGTGAAACTGTAACAGAGCCAGAGGTAAAGTGTAAGTCAGGACATGGTTATCCAAAAGAAGTAAAGATCAGGACTTACAAAATATAATGGAATAGTTGCCTTATATGATAACAGAGATGAAGTTATTTTATTTTCGTTGGTTGTAGGTACACGTTAAGCCGCTCCTAAAGAGTTCCTGGGGTGTAATCTATTCAAATTGCTGGAAAAGACATATGGAACGCCAGGGTCATGATTATGCCGCTGCTTCTGCTATGGCATATGCTCAGCAACAGCGACAAGCGGCTAATATGCAACAGCAACAGCAGTTTGGATTTCATCCCCAGCATCAGCAGTTTCCTTCATCAGTGCATGGTCCTCCTTTTCTTCCCCCAGGTCCTGGTCCCGCACACCCCTCTCTGCAACAGTTCCCTTATCATCATGCCATGCCTCAGCAGCAGCAACTTCAACAGTTACACCCTCATGCCCCTCCCCCTCCTCCTCATCTTCTTATTCAACAGCAGCACCAAGCACCACCTGCATTCCCTTCTCATTTTCCTCCTCCTCTTGTTCCTTCACCTTATTATGATTCTGCTTCACCCCCAGTTGCACCCCCTTCTGATCCTGAACTCCACAAGCGGATTGACAAACTTGTTGAGTATGCTGTGAAAAATGGTCCTGACTTTGAAGCCATGATATGTGACAAACAAAGAGATAATCCTTCCTATAGTTTCCTCTTTGGTGGGGAAGGCCATGGTTACTACCGTTATAAGCTCTGGTTATCAACACGTCCCCCTGGCGGTCCTTTCAACCCACCTTTTCCATCGTCTTCCATGCCCATGATCCATCCTCCTCCAAATCCAATGATGAGCCCATCCCCTTTAAATGCTCCTCCAATGAATGCTGCTGGAATTGGTTCTTCACCTTCAATGTTAGGTCCACCTCCTTTCCAACAGTTCTATGATCAGCAACACCATCATCAACATCCTCAGTCTTTTGGGCTTCATGGTCGACCTGAGTACGATCAGTCATCCAAGTCTTTTAAAGGACTTTCTGGGCCACTTCCGTCTGATGTTGCAATGGAGCTCAGTAATGTTCTCAACAATCTGAATGGTACAAAAGAATCCATTAAAGGTGCCAAACTTTGGTTCATGCAGAGATCTCCATTTGCACCAGCTCTAGCAGAGGCTCTTAGAGATAGGGTCTTCACATTGGATGATGTTGAGAGGCAGTTACATATAATATACCTTGCCAATGACATTCTTTTTGACAGGTAGCATACATTATCACTTTAGTGTAGAGCTATTGTTTTCTTTTTCCTTGCCATTTTGGAAACATAATCTGATAATTTAGCATATGATAGAATCTTTTAGAATTGTGCTTCCAATCAGCAGAAATTGTGGATCACACTTTCACTGTGTTGTTTTGTCTTTCCATTATTGTATCAAATAACTTTGGTTATTGGTATAGGTCTATCTCTGTTGCGCTGTTTTGGCTGATAGGTGGATTAGTTCCCTGACGGGGGAAATCAATAAAATTAATGTGTACTAGGAGTTACAACTGTCAATCAATCCCCACTGCACAAGTGCTATAGTGAACTACCTTTTTCTACTGAACTCACATTTGTTTCATTTTTCTCGTAGTCTGCTATTTCCATCCTAAATCTCTTGGAACATAGTCTGAGTCTCATATTAAATAGGCAAACAATATGTAATCCCATCAAAGCCCTTTTCACAGACAAGGTGTGTGTGCAGTGGATTTTATCTGGGAGGTTTCTTAGCTGTTTCTACTTAGTCCAAAGGCT
Organism: Pterocarpus santalinus; assembly: GCA_031439595.1. Lineage (NCBI taxonomy): Eukaryota > Viridiplantae > Streptophyta > Magnoliopsida > Fabales > Fabaceae > Pterocarpus > Pterocarpus santalinus. The sequence continues at coordinate 72,702,848 of CM062532.1, forward strand.
TGTGATTCACGTCTAGCCTTTATTTCACCTTATAGATTCCTTTTTTTTTTTAAAAAAAAAAAAAAAAAAAGCCTTTCTTGCAAGTTTTTGGCTCATCAAGATCTTCCATCTTGCTTATTGACTTATTCCCATTGCCGTTTTCACTATAGATAATCTTCTTGACATGTATGCTAATGTGGATGTTCTGCTTTTCATCATCTTTGACCTTTGCATTACTGATTTACAGCTTGAATCGGAGAACAAGCACTCATGACCTTGACAATGAAGCCCTTGCGTTTAAACCTGTTTTAGGCTCCATGCTTGCAAGAATTTATCATAATCCACAAAGCAATGAGGAATATAGGAAAAGATTGCAGCAAATGGTGGAGTTTTGGGCTTCTAAAGAGGTATTCGATCAAGAGACTATATCTTTACTGAAGAGTGAGATGATTGGTGGGCCACAGACAAATTCTTTTCCTGGGGGTTCAAAGGATTTATCCTCTGTTTCAGCAGATTCAGGTACTGGTAAGCTTCTCTTCTTTAACCAGAATTTGTCATGGCATGCAGAAGTCAGTGAATACATTTATCATGATAGCTGGATAATTTCCATGATCCCGCTTTTATCCTATCTCTGTATTCTATTCGAATCCTTCTTTTTCTATTATCAAATTAATCCATTTTTTAAAGTAATTTTTTAATTATTTATTTGAATTTCTTTATTTTGTTTTAGTTATTTTATTATATTATATTAATATTCAATTAAATTGGAATTTGATTATTATACATACACACATATATATTATAGTAGAATTCTTCTTTTCTTTTTAGCTAACTTTTCACTAAACAAAGGACAATTATTGGTTGGGAATAGCCCCTTCCTCCGAGTGGAATTAAAACCACAAAATGTCTCCCTCGTGCTTTTGGAAAATTTGTTTCTTTAAGTGCTTTTTGCTGAGGAAGGGGAAGGGCTTGAGTTGAGTAACATTTGTTGTTTCCTCTGTTGTAAATTTATCCTTAAAACATTGCAAGCTATTTTAGTTTTTTCTTTCTTATAAGTTTTTTTTTTTTTAAATCAATATTGCTATAAATGATGAGGCTGTAACTTGTGATTACATGGTCACTCACACTGGCACAAGTGATTGCATATGAATATACCATTATCTCACCCAAGAGTTTTCAGATGACTTAACTTTGTTATGAACTTTGTATCCTGTCTACAAGAACCTGATTGCTTGAGGTCTAGATTAATTGATTTAAGAAATTATTATCCCGTCCCAATTTCAGGAATGCTGCAGACTCCAAACCATATTGTCCAGCAGTGGCAAGCTGATAGGCTGGCCTCTGGTTCAGGTGTTTTAGAACAAGATCGTCCTGATAAACATGCAGCTCCAGGGCAGTCCATGCCATCGTCTCTGGCAGCTCAGCAATTTCTTCCAAATTCTGCTCCTTCCAGTGCCTTTCCAGGGTCCATGGCTATACCTTCTTCTGTTCAACCGGCCAATCAACCACCCGGTGCACATTTATTGCCCCCTCCATCATCCAGCACCAGCGAACAATTGCCGCCATATCCATTGTTCCCTCCTGGCCTCATTCCTGGAATGGTTAGAAAGATGCAGATTGGTAGTGGGGTCCCATATTCTCCTTTGAGCCCTTTGGACATCCCAACTGTGATACCACCGTCAACTGTACCACCATCAGAAATTCTTCAAAGGGTATCGAAATTCTTTAAGGAAATTGGAGAGGTCAATCCTTCTGAGGGCCCTATGAATTCTGATTCAAGAGATGACGATGACGATTATGAGAGAGAATATGAGAGAGAGCCTCCAGTAAGGAAGGGAGGTGCTTGCATTCCTCCACCCCCAAACTTGCAGGTTGATCCAGAGACGGGGACTTATGCTGATGGGAGTGTAGATCGGAAACCGGGATCAAGTAGCTCGGGAAGGTTGGGACTTGGGGCCACAGCCAATCCCAATGAGGTGAGTCAGTATGATGATGTATATACATCTTACAGGAAGCAAAGAAGCACCACTTACCATTCATCAATGAGTGCTAGAGCAGCGGCAAGATGAAAGCCACTCAATGATATGATCATCAGAAGTTTCTGATTGCTGGGTGTTAGACTAGGCCTGTTAGAGTCTTTGTTAATTTTTCTCTGAAAGGCTGAAGTTGAACTGAAATTTTTATCTGAGGGTCAGTGATGTGCTTTGTTGTCTGAATTCATGGATGATTGCGTGTATCTTCCTTTGACGGAAACCAAAGATCTGACAAACTTCAAAGCCCACCAGGTAGTGGGATAAAAATGAATGATAATCCCACGCTAGAACTGTATTTCCAAGTTTCAATTCAGTCCTTCCAAATTCAACACCAAAAGGGGGAAAAAAATCCTTCTAAATATGTTTGTTGCTTACGTGCAATTGTTAGTTTGATTGCAAGTTTGCTGAAGTTTGATGTTGATCCCTCAACGACTGTTTGGCAACCTATGTAGTCTAGGCTAGGTATAAAGGGTTGAATGCTAAATTTAAAGTTGATTTTCTTTTCTAGTCCGGCTTTTTATGCTCTCCTCACTCGTGCGATTTTTTTTGTTATAAGCTAAAAGAATGTTATGACAATTGCTTCTTGGTACGAAATGAATATTGTACGAATGATGTGTATAGGTGGCTAAGCAGGTCAGCCTGATCCACAACAGACCACATTTAAACGAACCGGACTGGGTTAGTCTGTGAAATTAATGGGCTGTCATTAGACTGGGCCCGCGTCCACCCCGCATGGATCCGCGGGCCGGTTTGCCTTTTACTTCGGCTTGTAAAGTTGAATCTTGTAAAAATGTGAGTGCTGGAAATTGTACCCAGGCCATCACAATTACAGAATCAAAGTTATACCACTACGCTGCAGCCAAACATTATGACAAATGCATCTGTCAAATTGAACATATCATATTTGATTGTGAAAAAATAACAATATGTGGATAAATGGACTAGCCTGTTTAACCTGCAGGTTAAACAAAGCAGACCAAAAAATCCGCAAATAAACAGATAAAAGAAATACTTGGTTCTAACCTGTGTGGATAGTGGATTAAACGGACTAATCCGTGGATCATGACTTATATACCTAATTCTAATGATGTGTTATAGTTGGATTTGTTCTGATTTCAATTAGAAAAAGATCCATAATTTTAGCACTACTTCATTTTAGATTTGTCATGTAATATTCCTACAAATATGCTTTCGCACTACATAGTGTAGCAGTACACTACTATATTATTATAGTAAAATTGAAATTAAAAATTTATATTTATTGTAAAAATAATAGTAAAGAGAATAGAAAAAGAAAGAACGAAGAGAGAATTTTATTATTAAAGATGTGTTATATACGGAGAATTCAAAGAGTTATTTATAATCAAAGAATGAGAGATATAAGATAAGATAATAGATTTTATTTAATCAAATTTCACATATTAACTGAATTAGGATAAAGATAAAGATATATATATATATATCATAACAATATTAGCATTTTATTTTATTATTTTTAATTTTGCGAAACACATTAAAATAATAATTGAAATTAGTGAGGAAGTATCAACTTTCAAGCATTCGTGAAAAACAATCAAATGCAATTTTTTTCATTTAAATTGTTTCGTTAAATGATCGTTAATTAATATACCAACAAAAAATATGGTTAATTAATACTAGGTGCATTTGTAAATTCATTTTTTAATTTTTTCGCAAATGCATGTAAAATTATTCACCTTATTTTTTTTATAACCGTTAGGCACGTGAATTAGATAAAATAAGAGTAAAATGTATTATATTGTCAATCAATTAGATAATCTCATCTATATAACTTTTGAAATAGTTTTAAAAGTCAAACATTTTTAGTGACTTCATAAAAAGTTTTTCACTGGTAATATATTAAAATTAAATCTATAAAATAATTCTTAAGTACTATAGAAAAATAAATTAACATTAACATTTAATACTTAATTTAATACACTTAATAGAAAAAGAAAAGTTAAAATCTTGTAAAGGAGGAAAAAATTCTAGAATAATTAGATACTATTACTTTATCGAGTTTATAAAAAATTAAGATTAACAAATTAATATTCCTAATGAAAAAGACTAATCACGTTATAATGAAGAAAAAAAATAGAAAAATCCTAGAATAATTGTAGCGCTATTATCTTTCTTTTTTTTTAACTTTCAATGGAATCACCAATGTCCGAATGACTAATCTAGCTTGCCCTAATGGAGGTCCCTAAAGGGCCTATTACCCATTTTTTTTTTCATGTGGGTGGTACTAACTTCATTCCTTTATTTATGGGCTTACGCTAGTCACGTAGCCATTTGCGCTCAAAAGTCTGGTGATAAGCCCAACTCAATGGATTGTTTGATTAGCCAAGCCCAACTCAATATAAGGGCACCGTGCCCTAATAGCAACATACATTCTCTTCATCTTCTCTCCAGCATTTGTCAGCCGCAGCACGCAGCAAACACACACGAACGCTCTCAGCTTCTCCGTCGTCTCAGGTTCGTTTTTGCACTTTCCATTCCCTCAATTTTTCTTTTCTTCAATTCATTGTCCTGATTCCTGAATCGTCGATTAGGGTTTAATTTCTGAACACTTGTTTTCTTTTTTTTTTTCTTTTTCTCGGTGTTTGCTCGCACTTACCGAATCGTACACACGTATCGTTTTCTTCATTACAGACTGTTGACCTAATTGATCCGCTGCTCAAAGCTTTTTGACGAACGATGGCGTCAAGATTCTGGACCCAGGTATGTTCCAAATTTCGATGCCTCGTTAATTTTGATTCGTTATTTCATGGGATTGAAGAAAACGTTGTTGTATTAAATTAAACTTTTTTGAAATTTTTTTTTTAACCGTAGGGTGGTAGTGATTCTGAGGAGGAGAGCAGTGACTATGATGAGGACGTTGAGCAAACGGGTGGCGAAACTGCTAGCCAAATTGTTACGAGCAAGTACTTGCAGGCCAATGCGAGTGACAGTGATGACTCTGACGGCCAAAAGCGCGTCGTCAGGTCGGCGAAAGATAAGCGATTTGAGGAGATGGCTTCTACTGTTGATCAGATGAAGAATGCCATGAAGATCAATGACTGGGTGAGCTTGCAGGAGAGCTTTGACAAGATCAACAAGCAGCTTGAGAAGGTCATGCGTGTCACTGAGTCTGAGAAGGTCCCCAATCTTTACATTAAGGCACTTGTTATGTTGGAGGATTTCTTGTCTCAGGCTTTGGCCAATAAGGATGCCAAAAAGAAGATGAGTAGTAGCAATGCTAAGGCCTTGAACTCAATGAAGCAGAAGTTGAAGAAGAATAATAAGCAGTATGAGGAATTGATTAACAAGTGCAGGGAGAATCCTGAGAGTGAGGAGGAGAAAGAGGACGAGGAATCTGAGGAAGAGTATGAGAGTGATGATGAGATTATCGAGCCAGAGCAGCTCAAAGGAAGTGCAGATATAAGATCAGATTCGGAAGCTTCTCATTATGAAGATGAGAAGGCAGATGCTGGTGAAGCACCTTGGGACCAAAAGCTTAGCAAGAAAGACAGGCTTTTGGATAGGCAATTTATGAAGGACCCTAGTGAGATCACTTGGGACACTGTTAACAAGAAGTTCAAGGAGGTTGTGGCAGCTAGGGGCAGGAAGGGAACTGGAAGGTTTGAGCAGGTTGAGCAGCTTACCTTCCTGACAAAAGTTGCTAAAACACCTGCACAGAAGCTGGAAATTCTTTTTAGTGTTGTTTCTGCTCAATTTGATGTTAATCCTGGCCTGAGTGGGCATATGCCTATAAATGTTTGGAAAAAATGTGTGCTGAACATGATGATCATTCTAGATATTCTAGTTCAACACCCAAACATTGTGGTTGATGATGCTGTGGAGCCAGATGAGAAAGAAACTCAGAAAGGGCCTGACTATAATGGACCAATTCGGGTTTGGGGTAATTTGGTTGCTTTCTTAGAGAGAATAGATGCTGAGTTTTTCAAGAGCCTGCAGTGTATTGATCCTCATACCCGTGAGTATGTTGAGAGACTCAGGGATGAGCCAATGTTTCTGGTTCTTGCTCAGAATGTCCAGGAATACCTTGAAAGGGTTGAAGATTTCAAAGCTTCTTCTAAGGTGGCCTTGAGGAGGGTTGAACTCATTTATTACAAGCCACAAGAAGTTTATGATGCCATGAGAAAATTGGCTGAGCTGACAGAAGATGGAGGTAGTGAAGGTGGGGCTAGTGAGGAGAAAGGGTTTGAGGAGTCAAGAATTCCTACTGCATTTGTTGTTACTCCAGAGCTTGTGCCCCGCAAACCCACCTTCCCTGAGAATAGCAGGACCCTAATGGATATATTGGTATCTCTGATATACAAATATGGAGATGAGCGCACTAAAGCACGGGCAATGCTTTGTGATATATATCACCATGCTCTTCTTAATGAGTTCTCAATAGCCCGTGATCTGCTGCTTATGAGCCATTTGCAAGACAGTGTTCAGCATATGGACATTTCTACACAGATACTTTTTAACAGGGCTATGGCACAGTTGGGTTTATGTGCCTTTCGGGTTGGACTGATTTCTGAAGCACATGGCTGTCTGTCTGAACTTTATTCTGGTGGAAGGGTGAAGGAGTTGCTTGCACAAGGTGTGTCACAAAGCCGTTATCATGAGAAGACTCCTGAACAGGTACTGACCTGTCCCTCATTTTTCCCCCTAAATGGTTGTTTCATCACATGCTATTTTAGTTCTTTTGTTGAAAGTGGAACTGCTTAATTTTTTAAACTGGCATAATCAATGTGTTCCTTTTGGTACCCGAAACATTGTTGTCAATGCATGATGTATTGGCCTTGATCTACCTTGCTATATTTGCATAATATCTTTCAAACTTTCATATAGTCTGTATTTGCAATCATTTTAGTTTTTCTAATCCATATTTCCATCTGCTTCAGTTTTTTTATTTGTTTTAGAATTGTGAGAATTATATTTGACATCAAAATGAACTCTTTTTATCCTCTTCCAGGAAAGGTTGGAAAGAAGACGTCAGATGCCATATCATATGCACATAAATCTTGAGCTCCTGGAGGCAGTGCATCTTATATCCGCAATGCTGCTTGAAGTTCCCAATATGGCAGCCAATGTCCATGATGCAAAGCGCAAGGTCATTAGCAAGAATTTCCGCCGCTTGCTTGAGGTCAGTGAGAAGCAAACATTCACTGGTCCACCTGAAAATGTCAGAGACCATGTTATGGCTGCCACAAGGGTCCTTACCAAGGGAGACTTCGACAAGGCTTTTGATATTATTGTGTCTCTTGATGTATGGAAGTTTGTGAGAAATAGAGAAACTGTGCTTGAAATGCTGAAGGACAAAATCAAGGAGGAGGCATTGAGGACATACCTCTTTACCTTCTCCTCATCTTATGATTCTTTGAGCCTGGATCAACTCACAAAAATTTTTGACCTTTCTATTCCTCACACTCACAGCATTGTTAGTAGGATGATGATCAATGAGGAGCTTCATGCAAGCTGGGACCAGCCAACTGGGTGCATTGTTTTCCAGGATGTTGAGCACTCTAGGTTGCAGACATTGGCATTCCAGTTGACAGAGAAGTTATCTATCCTTGCAGACAGCAATGAAAGAGCGATTGAGGCAACAATAGGTGGTGGTGGATTGGATCTGCCTCTGAGGAGGAGAGATAGCCAGGACTATGCTGCTGCTGCTGCTGGCGGAACAGCCTCTTCAGGTGGTAGGTGGCAGGACTTGTCCCTTTCTCAGCCAAGGCAAGGCAGTGGACGATATGGTAGTGGAGGTGGAAGGCCAATGGCTTTAGGCCAAGCAGCTGGGAGTGGATACTCGAGGGAAAGACGAGGAACAGGTTCAGGCCGGTATCAAGATGCTGCATATGGAGGTTCAGGGAGGACTCAAGGTGGTTCAGCGTTGAGGGGGCCCCATGGAGAGGTATCATCTCGCATGGTTAGCCTTAAGGGAGTACGTGCTTAAAAAATTTTATTAGAGAAGAAATATTTCTAAGCTTTTATAATTTAAAATTGTCTGCTGTACCTCAGTTTTGATAATTCGCCTAATGCAGTAGAACATTCTGGTTGTCATTTTTGTACTGTTATATTTTTGCTTCGTAATTTATTTATAGTTGCGACTTGCAATAAGAAATTTATTCCTGGCCTTCATATTCTTTTCTTTCATTTTCCTGTGTGTATTCTTTGTGAATTGTATTTGTAAGGTCTTGCAGGGCATTTGGTCTTATCTTCTGTTTAGCATCTCTCTACTTTGAGTTGTACTGTGGCGTTAGTATTTTGGCAACGTTGAAATCAATGCTACAGTAAACCACGAATCATTAGTTTTCCCTTGCATTCCTGTGTAGACGATGATAAGGTGTAGGGGGTAAAATTTTATATTTTGTGGTTTCAAAGTAGTCAGTTCTGGTTGTCATTAAAGCTGTTTGAAACTATGAAGTGCTGCCATTCTTTTAAATCATTTTTGATGTATGGGAAAACAAAAGATAGTGGAGGTGATATCTAAGACACTTTCATTTTTCTTCACTTATTTGGGTACTGACATCTCATTGAAGTAGTGGGAAAATAGCTGTTATGTTTAATTATTACAAAAGCAAAAATGGCTTCTAAAAGCGTAAGGTATTAAATTCGCCCCCAAAACTGCAGATGTTCTATTAGTGGAGGAAAAAGCCCATGAATACAAAAGCTCTTCACAATGCGTTTAAATTAATGAATGGTCAGTTATCTGGAGTAGGATGGTTTTGATTTGAAATGCTCAAATGTCGGGAAAATTTTTCTAGACTTGTAAGACTGTGAGACAGGTTATATATAATTTTGTGAACTGTAAAAGTAATTAGTTTATAAAAATTTGGTTACCTGCACCTATTTCAGAATACTTGGCCGTTTACATAGGTCGCTCATATATTAGAGTATGCTTGTCTTCGTTTAGGGTTTAGGAGTAACGAACGCTTATGACTATGGTTCTTAAGATGACGGCGAATGGGATCTTGCGTAGTCAATGCAGTATGTGTTCTGGGTACAAAGCATAAGCAGTTTTATTGGTTGACGTTTCCCGATTGCTAAGCAAGATGAATGACTACTTCCGATAACTATGTTTTGTAACATATATTAATCATAAAACACGAGAAACAGGCTAACCAGAAGTTAAAAAGCAACTAAATTTAAAATTTATTGGTAAAATAATTCATATTGATCTGCCAATATTATCGCTTAGATAAACATATTTTACACTACTATTATCTATGCAATGTGAATCCAAGGTTTTCTTTTTTCCCTATACCTTTTAAACATTTCAACAATGTTAGCAGATGCTTGTCTGCAGAAGGCACATTAAAGTCAATTAATCAACGGGAAAATAGTAACTCTGCGAGGAAAAATAGCTCAAAGATCCAGGGTCACAAAAGTTCATCGCTAGAAGGTGAAGAGAAACTGCATACGAAAAGATAAGTAACCATAAAAGGGGGAAAGAACAAGAACAGATATCAATGAATGATGCTAGAGCTTAAGAAAAGCAAAAAATCAGCATGTGCCATCAGTTGTTGCAAAATTGAAAACTTCCTTCCTCTGCATGTAAAGATTCGGCAGGAGAGCATTGTTGAAAGTCCAAATTCAGTCTTCAGTTTTATCTGATGAACTGGGTTATATCTGCCTGTTCAGTGACATTATTCTCCACACCACATCCCTTATCATGCAGTAAGGTCAGCTTCATCCGAAAAATTTTTACACTTCTGTAGCTTGTCCGTGTGTCTCTTTTAAGTTGTCATCTTCAACATCTTTGTTCTTAACATTATGCTCTGCACTGCCCTTAGTTTCCATTTTCGGATTCTGTATGCTTTGTTCATTATCCTTACATTCAAAGTTGCTGGCGCCAATATGTTTGTTTTTAATCCTATCCTCTGCACTGTCCTCATTTGTGGCACTGACTTCTCCTTTATCTAATAAATTTTTCGTGTTTGTCTGAGTGCTCTCTTCGTTGCCCTCAATTTTAGATTCACTGGCGGCACCATCTTTGTTCTCGCTGTAAATCTGTGCACTGTCCTTGTTCACAAGGCTAATTTCAGCTTCATTAGATAAACTAGCCATATTTCGAGTCTGTGTCTCACTGCCCTCTCTTTCAATGTGACTATGTTCACCATCTTTGTTCTTGGCGGTATTCTCTGAACTATCCATATTGACGACATCTTCACCTTTATTTGATGAATTTACCATATCTGAAGCCTTTGTGCTCTGTTCACTGCCCTTAACAGTATTCTCTGAACTATCCATATTGACAATACTGCTCACTTCAGCTTTATGTGATGAATTTACCATATCTGGAGCCTTTGAGCTTTGTCCACTGCCCTTGGAATTGGAGTCACTATTTTCCCCATCATCATTTTTGGCAGTAGTCTCTGCACTATCTTGCTTCACAGCGCTTGCCTGTAAAGGCCCTAGTTTAGCTTCAATATCCTTGACAATGAAGTTTAAAGATCTCACATCCCGGGCCTCAGCTAACCGGCTTACTGATGATGCCTATCGCAAGAAACTAAAAGTTTGAATATAGAATATAACAAGAAATTGTGTATCTCTATGCCCAAACAATAGGGAAAAAGAAATGGACACAACTGGTATAAGTTTCGCAAGAAACTAAAAGTTTGAATATAGAATATAACAGGAAATTGTGTATATCTATGCCCAAACAATAGGGAAAAAGAAATGGACACAACTGGTATAAGCTTTTAAAATTTCATGTCTCCATCAACGGGTAATTTAAAGCCAAAAATTAAGCCTATCAACTCTAGGATAAAGTCAAATTCATTTCCTCAGACTGATGATCACGATTAGTACAACAAAACCTTTTCCACTAGGCGAGAAACTCTTGATCTGGATTATATCTATTATCTAAAAAATTAAACAAAGTTACAGAGGAGGCCAAAAGAGCCAGTCATGCTTTATTTTTATTTGTTGTCAAAGGAGAGGACGAGAGGAGAAAGAGGGGGGAAGGGGGGGGCCGTGCGGGATGGACACGGAATATGTTTAACAGCTACAAAGTCAAAACTACCCAAATAACACCTTTTGGTGTGTAATATCTTCTCAAGGAGGAGTGTGAATGTGCCAATGTAAATCCAATAAATGATCATTAGTGTTAGAATCAAATTAAGGCAGTGCTTGGATATATCAGCTCTAGTCCCTTCTTGCTGGTGTCCAAAATGATTCACACATGCTATAAATGAAAAACTGTGATAATATAGACCATAATTTTTAAACTCATGGTCGCAAATCATATTTTAAAAACTAACACGACCATGTTGACACCAATAACGATTCTGTTCTGTGGGTGTGATCATCAGTAGGCAATGTGAAAAATCTATTGCTTAATTTGAAAAAGATAATGGAAAGGATGGAGAGAGATATTCCTCTACAATCTGCTCTCTCTATAGTGGATGCAAACTTCATTAGAATATGAAACACAAATGGCTAAGAACAATATACCGTTGCTTGAAGTCTAGAGCAAACAACATGAATAAAGAATTAAAAAATATAAGTCAGATGTGTCATTATATCAATTAAATTACGTTGGAAAAAAATATATATAAACCTACTGTATACAGACTGGACAGGAGGCATGCACAAATGATATTGTAAACAACAATAAATGTACAATCCATAGAATTATTATATTGCCAAATACAATCTTTTAACTTTAACTTGGCAGTGTCATTGGCCAATTTGGATGTGGAAATAGGCACAACGAAAGAAAAAATGGATGAGCATGCGCTTAGGTTAAGTGGATGTTCGAAAATGAAAAGTCTCAGCAATGAAATTTTTCCAATGGATTGTGATTAATTAAACAAAAAGAATGTAAGTGGAAGAAAAGAACAAGGCCAGACTTTCAATAATGACTCCTTCCTTTGATACACTTCATTGATGTTAACAAATGGCGGTGGTTTCCTTCCATATACCCTCATTCACTTATGTGGGTGACACAAGATTTTCCTTTCATATACCCTCCTAAATAAATAATTAAAGTGAGAATATTTTCAGATGTTATGAATTCAGTTTTCGGAACCTTTTAAAGCCAAGTTGTGTTTAAAATGTTACACAATAAAGAAAAGTACAGAATTTCTGTGGTGAATACTTTAGCTAGACTGACCTGTACAATTTGCTCTACCCGTAGCTGAAGATCTTCCCCGGATGCTTGCTTGTACTTGCCTTTAAGCAAGTGCCACAAGTGAGAACGAACATCATCTGAACGGTGTTTTTCAATCAAACATTGTGCAATAGCAGACCGACAACCTACTCCATAGAAAGGACAATTTACAAGCTTCATAGGACAAACGGTGATACAGTGCCTGTCCATCTCACGTCTCATAATGTGATCTGAACACCTCTGTTCACATGGAATTATCTTGAAAGGACAAGTTGAATCATGCTTTTCCAAATGACCTGCAGTAAATCTGGCATTGCATCCCTCATTTTCGCAGATCATGGTTCTGAAGTTGCAATGAGAAACATGATTGGCAAGCTTGGCTGCAGAATTAAACTTCATGCCACAATGAAATTTGTTCTCGAAATCAACATTCTTTAGAAATGTTTCTGCAATAGTTTCTCTTCTATCTAGCGGCCAAAAACCATTCATTTCCATCTCTTGAATGAAATCATCTATTTTGTCTTCTCTCATTTCGCTCAGCAGCAATCCCGAAACTCGAGTGAACAAATTCCTCTTCGAACTAGCGAAGTCATCAACAAAGTTAGAAATGATATCAAAAGGATGATCTGATACTTCACCAGCAGGACCACCTTCCAAGATAACAGACTCAGCAACAAACGATTCACTTCTGTGGGCAAGATATTCTATCATTTCCTTTCTCAAATCAACAGCCACTGAACCAGGAGTCTTGAAGAAATCCCCTGATGTGTTATCAAAACATGCAGTGGCTAGCCCTGGAAGGAACATCTGGGCCAACTTGTGAACTACCTCTGTATCACAATTATCACAAAATAACACAGGACCTCCCACTTTCTCCTCTTGAATCCTCTCTGGCCCGAGGTCAACGTCAATCGTGGGCAGGTCCATGCTTGATAATATCTAGAAAACAGGTTTCAGGAATAAGTCATCGCAATATACTCTTTGATATGCTTGAATATTTTTCAAATTCCATAAATTCGTCAATTCATGCTATCTACATATTCTACAAGACAAAGAAGAAATCAGCATATAATGCACAAGATTGAAGACACATTGCACAATTCAGGATTCCAGATACCATCATCATTTATTGGAAAAAAAACCCAAAGTCAAAGATGAAATTACATTGGCAGCTAAATCAGTGGTTTACATCAAGCAACAGAATTTCACACCCTAATTTCTCACAATTGAATTGAGTAAATCAAACCTTCAACGATCAAAATCCGTGAACATTAACCCTCTCGAACTGGAGGTGAAAATTTCAGGCACGGGTTATTCATGTAAACAGGCCATCCTTAAATTTTTTCAACAAGTCGAGATTATCATGTAAAGAAAAATTGCGGAAAAACAAAATCTTACCGACATGGGTGTTGAGATCTAAGATCAATGTTAGGCTCTAAAGGATCATGGATTGCACAATGCTTGTCCTTGAGAATTTTGAAAGAACATTCGCCTTTTTAGGCCGCGAAGCAGCGTGGCAGCACCACAGGTTCCATTCCTTTTTTTTTCCCTTCTTATTTTTAACTATGGCCAACTCTCTTAACCGTACAGTATTTTATTTTATTTTGGTAAACTTAGAAATACGTTAAACCATTGCGTATGTGTGCATTGGAAAAAAAAGAAAACCATAGTGTCTTGTTTTTCTTTTTATTGTTATTTTTTATGGTTTTAATCAGATAATTAATGTTGCTTACCAAAAAAAAAAAAAAGACAATTAATGTTTGCCCAAAATGGCCGATCCGGCGTTTGCGAGATCAAGTTCCTTTTGACTCGATCTGCTGATAAGAACATTGAGTTGATTGAAGTTGGATTGCAAGAGTTTTTAAAAATTGTTATTAGAAAAAAAACTAATTTTTATATAATGACAGTATAAAATAATTTTATATTATCAGTCAATAAAAATATAAAAAATATCAAATTATGCTATATAGCTATCTATAATGATTTGACATTTTTTTGGATTTTTATTGATTAATAATATAAAATTATTTTACATTATAAATATATAAAAATTAAACTTTTAAATCAAATCCAATTATTACATGCATACGTTGAATTTAGTTAAATTCATGAATTAACCTGAATTAGCGATTGAGCACACAGCCTACTGGTTATCTTTTATATATTTTATTTGAGTTTAAGATTCCTCATATTCAATTCTTATCTCCTTCCCCAAAAATACCTCTAGAATTAATTTTTAACCTTACTACCTTCATTAAAAAAATTAATAATAATTGAACTAAAAATTACTTGTAAAAAAGAAAAGATAAAATTTATTGCGCACAATAAATCTCATATAAAGTTATTATAAGTATCAAATCAAATATAATCATAAACAATTTAAAAAGATTTTTAATATCACATTAAGTTAAATAAATGATGTGTTTGATTTTATTTTAATAGAATTGATTCTAGATAGAATTAATTTTATTAAAATTGATTTGATTTAAATTAATTTTGAGATAAAGTAATATATATTTGGTAATTTGATTAGAGAAGTGATTTATATTTAAATAGTATTTATCATTTTTAGGTGTATAATTTATAAAAAAATTTCAAAATCAATTATAATGGAATTAAAAAATAAAAAATTACTTTTACCTAAAATTAATTTTGAATCCATAATTGATTTTGATATAAGAAACTAAATAAGAATAAAAAGGAACAAAATTGATTTTAATCTCCCAAGACCAATTCTTAGACGTCCAAACAGACATCTAAACATGCTATAGGACATTCTTTAAAGTTTCATTATTGTCCTTTTTCTAATAAATGGTGATTGTGGCAACATGTAGAATAAAAAAAAAGGCAAGAGAGTATTAGTATATTTGGATCCGCAGTTTAGGAGGATAGAATTGATTTTGACCCAAAATTGATTTTGTTAATTTTTTTATGATATTAAATTTTAAGAAATCAAAATCAATTTTTACTTTTAAATTGATTATGAGAAAAATAAAATATTTTTATTTTTTATCAAAATTACTTTTAAAACAAATTGACAAATATAATTATTTTACCTCAAAATTAATTATAAAAAAAAGAGTTTAATTGGTATGCACTGACAGTGTAAAATAGTTTTACACTGTCAACCAATAGAAATAGGGAAAGGTGAGAAATCATGGTGGGTCCCTCAATATAATGGGTAGTTATTTGTATGAATTGGCACTTTCTATTATTTCTATTGGTTGACAAACAGAACTGCTTTTACATCACATCAAGATTCAAATTAAATTCTAAAAAAAAATACAACCAAACCCGCCATATGTATCCTCGTCTAAAATCAATGTCAATTTTATGTGGATTAGGAGATGTAAAGCCTGCAAACCATTTCACTTAATGTGATTGAGTAATTTTGAATCAAACCCAACTCATATTCAATTCAATCTATTATTTATAGATCAAGTTCTCTAGATTCGGTATCAAGTGAAAATCTTATCTGTTACTTTTACTATTACGAGAGAGATTTATAACTTAACGTAGAAAAAAATTTTACAAGCTAAAATGAAAACAAAACCTTTTATCAAAATTGATCATGAATTTCAATATAAGCTTCAAAGAAAGTTTATGTGACTTGAAGCAATGCTAAATTAGAGAAATAACATTTCATTTATTTATTCTCTTGTAGAGACTGTCGATGGTAAAATTATATTAAATCGAGCTGAGGGAGCTACCGGGTTTTGAGGCGGATGGGGGGCGCCGCGATTGTGACTGGCTGGTGCTGCAACGCTGCCGTGGAGAGGGTGATGGGTGGTTGGAAGAGAAGCGGTTGGGTGCAACGGTGAGGGTGGGCGGTGGCACCGGCTGAAGCAGTGGCAGCAGTGGAGAGGAGGAAGAGAGTGAGGTGTATTTGTGGTGCATCACAACTGAGTGGTGTACGAATACACCATCAGATTGTAACCATTGATCTTCAAGTTGCATCGAGCACCATTTATAAGCCGGTGCATTGTAGACAGATCCTCCTCGAATGAATACTCTCCATCGTCGAGTGGGAAACAAGAGGAAGAAGAAAAAGAAAAACCGAAAGCCCTCTTCATTTTGCTTCATACTCTATGAACTATCAAGTACGAATGATGAGCAAAGTTAGTTAGTGTCTGAATGACACAACACGATCGAGTAATCTCTCGCCTTCTCGAATTTTCTCTGGAAACAATCCAACAATCATTTTTCATTCCTGCATCGCGCGCGAGTGCAGCCACAAAAACCTAAACTGTCGAAGGTCGAAGCTATCTTTTATCAATGGCGGTTTCGGAGGAAGAGTGCTCCTCTGCTAGGCCAGGGCCCTCTTCGAGCCCCTCCACAAAGCCCTACTACCTCTCCAAGTGCGTTCTCAGAGGGAGCGCTGTTCTTCAGGTTCTTTACGGCCACATCCGCTCACCATCATCAAATGACGTCGTTTTTGGCAAGGTTCAAACCTCCTCCATCTTCGTCTTCTCTGTAGTTTTTTTATTGAAAATCTTCGTTTTCTTCTTCCTCGTCTTCTTTGAGGCTGCAATTGTTTTCTTGAGTTTATTCAATTGAAATCCTCTTCTTCTTTTTCTTTAGTTGGTGGCTCATTTCAGCTACATTCGTTTTGTTGAGGTTCCCAATTGAAATCTTGATCCGAATTAGGGTTCACTGGGGTTGGAGGGAACCTGCTAATTGAAATTGCAAAAGCTAGCTGAAGCAAATGCTAAATTGCACCTTTTTTTTTTGGGGGGGGGGGGGGGTATCTAGCTGAAGCAAAAGCTAAATTTTGTTTCTTAAATGGTGGTTGAGAAGGGATGGGAAGGGGATGTCACAACTAGCTTAATCCAACAGAAGCATGCTTCTGTTGTCATTAGTATAACATGCTGTTATTGACTTTTGCTTTCAGGAGACATCTATAGAATTGGTGGTCATTGGTGAGGATGGGGTTGTACAATCTGTCTGTGATCAGCCTGTCTTTGGCACGATTAAAGATCTTGCAATATTGCCTTGGAATGCCAAGTTTCATCCGCAGGATTCACAGGTGTGATAGTCTTTTCACCTGTAGTGAACTCAGGCTAACTGTGGTCTTTTACTAAATCTGCTTATTTTGTTGAGAATGCTGCTTGTGTTGATTAGAATTAGTTGTTGTGAGTGGGATTTTCCCCCCTCTTTTGGCCAAGGTAGAATCTCATTTAATCTTTTTTTTTTTTTTTTTTTGGTTTCTGTAGATGCGGGGTAGAGATCTTTTGGTTGCTTTATCTGATTCTGGGAAGCTGTCTTTCCTCACATTTTGCAATGAAATGCACAGGTTCACTCTGTTATTGTCTCTTCTATTTTTCCATGTATTGCCATCATTAAGTAGTATTTCCAGTTTGGTTTGTTAATGCATCTTTATAACATAATAACCATTTATTACAAGTTGGGAGCCGCATTTTTCATCAAAATAATTAATATGTATGAATCAAAGTGGGTGTAATTGGAATTATCCTTGTATTTTTCCCTACTAAGCTTTGTTCTTTTTTCTTTATGCATCATTGTAGGTTTTTTCCTGTAACTCATGTTCAGCTATCTAATCCTGGAAATACAAGGGATCTCCCTGGAAGAATGCTAGCAGTTGATCCCAGGTGATGTTTTTTCTGGTCAGAAAATTTTCTTTCAAAAAGCAGTCACTAATGCTAGCTCAGTCACTCTGAATAGGTTCTTTGGGACAAATAGAGAGTGTGGTAAACTTTTGTTACTATTGCTAACTCCCGTGGCTGTCTTTTTGCAGTGGTTGTTTTATTGCTATCAGTGCATATGAAAATCGGCTGGCTCTATTTTCTGTGTCAATGACTGGCAGTGATATCATTGATGAGGTCTGGAGCTACTATGCCATCCTGTATTTTAGAAAAGCCGCATATGGGGTGTGTTGGTAAAATGTTGTGTGACTTCTGGTGTTATTGGCTATGGGTAGACATGCATGTAGGGCAAGTTTTTTTGCTGCTATCCTTATGGTGTTCTGATAATCATATTTTGTGGATCTTCAAATAGATTGGAGGGATTTATTGTCTTGGTCTCCATAATTCACCTTTCATTTTCTTTTTATTTTCAAGATTTCCTATACTTGTAGCAATATATATTATTCTCATTTTTTGTATTTTCCAATTTTGTCTACTCTTGATAAATTTATTCTTTTGTCTGGAGAAATATACTCATGTGGTCTCTTTTGCTCAACTCCAGAGGATAATATATCCTTCTGAAAGTGAAGGGACTGCAAGTACTTCCACAAGCTGCCATCGAACTAGTATATGCGGTACTATTTGGAGCATGTGCTTTATTTCGCAAGATTCCGGGCAACGGAGCAAGGAGCATAATCCTGTACTAGCTGTTGTTCTAAATAGGTAGGCAATTTGTAAGTTGTCCATTGCCAATAGTTTATTCCAAAATGGTGCTATTTTGGAAATTAGCCTCTCGTTCCATTGTCTTTGTTTGCAATGATATGGACTTATTAAAAACCATACATTTGTTTTTTTGGGCTCTACAGGAGGGGAGCACATGTCAATGAATTGCTATTATTGGAATGGAATATTAAAGCATGTACAATCTTTGTTGTTTCTCAGTATGTTGAAGCTGGGCCTCTAGCACATAACATTGTTGAAGTTCCTAACTCTCGTGGACTTGCATTTCTATTCAGGGCTGGTGATGCTCTTTTAATGGATTTAAGAGATGCTCGCTACCCATGTTGTGTCTATAGGACTAGCTTAAACTTTTTACCCAATGCAATGGAAGAACAAACCTACATTGAGGACTCTTGTAAATTACAAGATGTTGATGATGAACGCTTTAATGTTGCTGCCTGTGCTTTGTTGGAGCTTAGTGATTATGATCCTATGTGCATAGACAGTGACAATGCTGGTACAAATTCAAGTTACAAGTTTGTATGCTCATGGAGTTGGGAACCTGAAAATAATAAAGATCCTAGGATGATCTTCTCTGTAAATACTGGGGAATTTTTTATGATTGAAATTCTTTTTGATTCTTCTGATGGCCTTAAAGTTAATCTCTCAGAGTGTCTTTATAAAGGTGAACCCTGTAAAGCACTTTTGTGGGTTGAAGGTGGATATCTAGCCGCTCTTATAGAAATGGGAGATGGCATGGTCCTAAAATTGGAAGATGGAAGGCTATGCTATACAAACCCTATCCAAAATATCGCACCAATCTTGGATATAGCAGTTGTGGATTATCATGATGAGAAGCATGATCAAGTGTTTGCTTGTTGTGGTGTGGCACCTGAGGGGTCATTAAGGATAATTCGAAGTGGTATAAGTGTAGACAAGCTAATTAGGACTGCTCCTATATATCAAGGGGTATGTGGTGCTTGGACAGTTCGAATGAAAGTTACTGATTCATATCATTCTTTTCTAGTTCTATCATTTGTTGAGCAGACCAGAATATTGTCAGTTGGCTTAAGTTTTACTGATGTGACTGATTCAGTTGGTTTCCAACCTAATGTCTGTACTTTGGCATGTGGCCTTCTTAGTGACGGGTTGCTTGTTCAGATACACAAATCTACTGTTAGACTTTGTTTGCCTACTAAGGCTGCTCATTCTGAAGGTATCTCTTTATCCACTCCTATTTGCACATCGTGGTCCCGAGATAATGTGACTATCAATTTGGGGGCAGTTGGGCACAATTTCATAGTTGTGTCAACCTCTAACCCATGCTTCTTGTTTATCCTGGGGGTAAGGTCACTATCAGCCTATCATTATGAAATTTATGAAATGCATCATTTGGGATTGCAGAGCGAAATATCATGCATTTCCATCCCTAGACAAAAAGCTGAGCAAAACCAACCAAATTCATCCATTTCAGCAGATAGTAGCAGCATCTCTTCCTCTTTTAGTGGAGTGGACATCAATAAAACCTTTGTTATTGGCACACACAGGCCTTCTGTGGAAATTTTGTCTTATGCTTCTGATGGAGTTACAGTAGTTGCTTGCGGGACAATTTCATTAACAAAAACAATGGGGACTACCATAAGTGGTTGTGTACCTGAAGCTGTGCGGCTTGTATTTGTTGATAAGTATTATGTTCT
Source organism: Pterocarpus santalinus (assembly GCA_031439595.1). Classification (NCBI taxonomy): domain Eukaryota; kingdom Viridiplantae; phylum Streptophyta; class Magnoliopsida; order Fabales; family Fabaceae; genus Pterocarpus; species Pterocarpus santalinus. Next base: position 72,723,045 of record CM062532.1, read on the forward strand.
TGCTGGATTGAGGAATGGAATGCTTCTTCGCTTTGAGTGGCCAACAGGAACATCTCCTTTATTGCCATTGGCTGTGGTTGATACTGCTTTATGTTCTATAAATTTGGTGAATTCTCTGACTAATGGTTTTGACAAGAGAAATGACCTTCCTTCCATGCTTCAATTGATTGCCATTCGTCGCATTGGCGTTACTCCGGTTTTCTTGGTGCCCCTGGATGATGCGCTTGATACTGATATAATAGTTCTTTGTGAGAGGCCTTGGTTGCTGCATAGTGCAAGACACAGCCTTTCCTATACTTCTATTTCATTTCAGCCATCCACACATGTTACTCCAGTTTGCTCTGTTGAGTTTCCAAAAGGAATATTATTTGTTGCAGAGAACAGTTTACATCTGGTAAGAAAATCATACTTAAGTATCACTTGCTTCTGTATTTCCTTATTACTCTATTACTCTATTTCTTTATTTGCTCTTTCTTTTATTACACACTGAAAGATGTTTTTACATTGCAGATTTAAATGCACAGAGAAGTCCTAATATATAAATATATGTTATGATTACTCTGAATTAGTTTAGCTTGTGTGATGCTAAATGTAAGATGCTTAAGGAGATGTTGGTTACAAGAGCAAATAAATATGTTCTAATTTTGTTTAGGGACTACTTGTTCTTGTTTTCCTTTTCATGTACATAATTTAGGCTTTGTACTCAATACAAAATGAGAGACAGATAGTGTTTTGGTGATTTCTCCTCGCTTTTAACTTTTTCCTCACCAAGAAATAACTACTATTTTCATTCCTGATTCATTTTATATGTTATGTGGTTATCTTTGTCTGTGAATTGTTATCTCGACTTTATACTGTGTTCATGATGCGATGCCTTAGGTGGAGATGGTGCACAGCAAGAGACTTAACGCACAGAAGTTTCATTTAGAGGGCACTCCACGGAAGGTCCTGTATCACAATGAAAGCAGGATGATGCTTGTGATGAGGACTGAACTGAATTATGGTACATGCTTGTCTGATATATGTTGTGTGGATCCCTTAAGTGGGTCAGTACTGTCATCTTTTAGACTTGAACCTGGAGAAACAGGAAAATCCATGGAATTAGTAAGGGCTGGAAGTGAGCAGGTTCTTGTAGTTGGAACTAGTCTGTCTTCTGGTCCGGCTATAATGCCCAGTGGTGAAGCGGACAGGTATGTTATTTAGCTTTCCTCTTCTTTTTTATTTTCCTTCTAGTTTTATATCACAAGCTAATTGATAGGCATTTCTTTGCCTTTTACTATCAAATTGCTGTTGACTCATCTTTCCTGAAGTGCATATAGCTTTTATGAATTGAATGAACCAAGCTGCTGGTGAGCTTTTTGCAAGTTCTTTTTCATGGAGTGTACACACCTCAACTCACCAAAAGTAGAGTTTGACTCAGACAGCTTTGAGTCTCACAAGTGTGCAAGAATGCAATATCTGTATGCTAAAGATACTTGGTATAATTTATGAAAATTTCAGAAGTAAGCTTTATGTAGTAACCACCATCTACAGCACGTGCTTTCCCCAACCAATATAGGACCTCAAAGTTGAAACTTAAAACCTTTCTTTTCTATCGTTGAAGTCTTGTATTATACATTGCTTAAGAGGGGCAGTTATTCTTCTGAATGGGCATTCTTCTTTCCTGACTGATCTAAACTGAAGGGCACCATAAATTTTACAATGTTGTATATGGCATGTGTGTTGAGCTATCATTGGTTGGGAAAAAAAAAATAATGAAGTGCATTCAGAGTTAGAGTGACCCAAACTGCATTTTAGCGGTAACTAAATGAAATTATAAATGCATGTAGGAAGCTCTTTGGCCTCCAAGGATTAACTCTCTTTAAACATCATGAATTGGCCAGTTTACTTATTCACCAAGAATTATAATTTTGAGGTGATTTTCTGTTTAATGTGGTTCTTTTGTATCCTTGTCTATGATTAGGTATGATTATTTTGGAATACAGCTAGCAAAACTCAATTTGGCTGCCACCTTAAATAATATCGCAAAGTGACAAGGATGAAGTGTTTCAAAATCATCTAAAATCTTTATAACAGTATATTTGTTTTAAGATGTATATGCTACTAAACAGTGTTAGGATCTGACTTTAGTAATCCTATGTTGGGAAAGCAAGTTAATATGTTCATACTGTTGTCCAATAGTTATAGTTTTGGAAATCTATACACTTCACATTGATTACCATATTCTAATTGTATGCTTCCTTGCAGTGCCAGGGGTCGCCTTCTTGTTCTCTGCCTTGATCATGTGCAAAATTCAGATAGTGGTTCAATGACATTATGTTCAAAGGCAGGTTCATCATCTCAACGAACTTCACCATTTCATGAAATTGTTGCGTATACTCCTGAACAGCTATCAAGCAGTAGCCTCGGCAGCAGCCCTGATGATAATAGTTCTGATGGCATCAAACCTGATGAAAATGAAGTATGGCAGCTCCGATTGGCTGATGCAAAAATGTGGCAGGGAATGGTACTTGCAATCTGTCCTTATCTCGATCGTTACTTCTTGGCATCCGCTGGCAATGCTGTAAGTCATGAAACTCTTCCCTTTTCTCCATCCATTCTGTCACTTCCACACTGCCCCATCCTTTCTCAAGATGTCTCTTTCCACATCAAAATGTTCTGTATCTATGTTCTTACATGGTCTGCTCATTAAGATACTTTCTTGATATTCAGTTTTATGTTTGTGGTTTCCCAAATGACAATCCCCAAAGACTGAAAAGGTTTGCCGTGGGAAGGACGCGTTTCATGGTAACATCCTTGACTGCACATTTTACTAGAATAGCTGTTGGTGATTGTCGTGATGGTATACTTTTCTACTCTTACCATGAGGTGAGTGGTGATGCAGTCTCTGTTGTAATTATGTTTTTGTTTCTTTTTTTGGTTAAACTAAAAATCAAAGGAAATAAGAACTCATTTTTGAGGTTTGCTTTTCATGGAATCTCCATGGTAGATAGGCAGAGATCGGAGAGCATCTCTATATTAATATTTTGTTGGTTTCTTGCTTTAGTTATGGAGGCTAACTCATCATCCTTATTTTTTGTATTCCTTTCCTTCTAATAAAATTTCTTCTTTTATTAGCATCATTCCTCTCTCTCCATTTCCCTTTGCATTAAAAATTATCTTATGATGTTTATATTGGCATAGTCAGATGATAGTCCTCTTGTCATGTATTTTGTTATTATGATGTTTCTTCATTGGAAAGGCAGTGATGAACTTGTTTAACAAGTATCTTCTTTGTTAGGATACAAAAAAATTGGAGCAACTTTACTCTGACCCATCACTGAGGTTAGTTGCTGATTGCATTCTTATGGATGCTGAGACGGCTGTTGTTTCGGATCGTAAAGGAAGCATTGCTGTTTTATGTTCAGATCATTTGGAAGGTAAGTGTAAAGCTATTTGCTTATTGATTTTTTATTCCCCCTGAAAACAAGAGTCTAACCATATTTTGTTATTGCTCACCCGTCTCAGACAATGTAAGTCCAGAATGCAACTTGTCACTAAGCTGTGCTTATTTCATGGCTGAGGTAGCCATGAGCATCCAGAAGGTAGATCCTTTAAATGTCATGGAAGAACAATAGTTAATTTGCAATAGATGTCATCAGCTTTTTTTGAAATTTGATTTGAAAGCGGAGGTTGCAGAATGCAGATGCAGTACTCTGTAATCAATTGCCATAGTAATGTGGATTACTTGCAAGAGATAGTGCTTCCATTATTTTTTGTTAAAATTTTAAAACAATTATTTTGCACTATGCAATTGTTAGTTGCGCTGGAGCATGTCTATCATACATGGCTCTAAGTACAAATTGGCATAAAATTGTTTTACAATTTTTTTTAATTCTTCCAACTGCAGTCCTTTTTTTATGTTATGAATATAGTTAAGGTGGATGTTCCCTGGCTTTATGATTCTATAATAATGGAAATGATGTTATAGAGACAGGTATGTGACTGTAATGAAATATTGCAAACAAAAATTTAGGACACACTTTCATTTATAAATATATAATAAAATACTTTGAATTTAGTGATGTTCTGTTCTCTAACTTAGCAATTTATAGTCATAAGTTTTCAGATGTAACTCATGTTTTCTTTGGTAGAGTAAATTATGCTTGTTTTTTATGCAGGGTTCATATTCATACAGACTTCCAGCTGATGATGCTTTGCAAGATGGCAATGGCCCCAAGACAAATGTTGACTCACTACAAAATACAATTATTGCTAGTACTCTGTTAGGAAGCATCATGATCTTCATCCCTTTATCAAGGTAACAATTAATTTTGGCAGCAACTCACACAATAAATATCAAGGTGAATAATAGTATGGACGTTGGTTGAGATAGATAGGCCTGGGCAATCACATACCCAGGATGATTTAATGGATCAAGTTATCTGGCCCAAAAGTAATCCGATTGAAACTAAATATTTTCTCACAAGAAGAAATTTTGTGCTCAATGTCATTCTCAGATAAAAATTGGACTGGAGTTTTGTTACATAAATAATTGTACAGGAGTTTTATAAGGTGATTTTTAAAATAAAAAATCATGCTACAGTTGCGAGAAGACGGCTTTTCTCATAAGTAGCAACGTGATGCACCCTTAGCCCAAGTGTATAGGAGGAGGAAGCATGTGCTAAACATGAATGGGTCTAAACATGTGGGTGGGCCAGTAGAAGATAGACAAAAGTTACAAAAGTTTAGTAAGAAGTTAGATTTTTGGCAGGTTAGGAGTGGGATAAAGGTGATCCTTGGATGATTTGAGAGGTTAGGCAAGAATTGAGTGTATTTGGGAAGTGCAAGTTTGCGGACTGCCTGGTGTTTGGGACTCCATTGTTATTTTTCCCCTATCTTTCATTCTGTATATTTTTATTTGTCTTCCTTATGATCATTTCTTATTTCGTTAATTGACCTACTGTTATTCCTTATTGTTGTCATGACACTTCACTTAAAGGCAATTGTAAGACCTGTATGCATTCCAATCTATGTGTAGAGGATGACATGCCTGAGAAAGATCAATTTATCTTGTATATAGGGAAGAATATGAGCTCTTAGAAGCTGTACAAGCAAGACTTGCTGTACATCACTTGACTGCGCCTGTACTTGGAAATGATCATAGCGAGTTTCGTAGCCGTGAAAATCCAGTAAGAACTACAAACTGTATTTAGTCTAAAGTTGGCATGCTTTTAATTATTGTATGTGATCCAATAAGAATACACAATGAGTTTGCTCTTCCTGTATCTTTGCCACTCAAATCTGTGAATTTTTTTTTTTCTTGTTCTTTTATTCATTTATTTTGCTTACATCTATTTTATGTTTAGTCTGGAGCACCCAAAATACTCGATGGTGACATGTTGACTCAGTTTCTGGAGTTAACAAATATGCAGCAACAGATCATTTTGTCATCGGAGCTGCCGGATATGGTAAAACCAAGTTTGAAACCACTCCTACCTCCACATGTTCCTGTCGATCAGGTGGTTCAACTTCTTGAACGAGTTCATTATGCACTGAACTAAATACACCTTTCTTGCCTAGTCCTTTTTTTTTTTTTTTTTTTCCCTTTTATCTCTTGAAGTGGTACATGAAAAGCGGGATGTCCACATCTAGTCCTAATCAATGTTGCCTGCCTCGTAATTTGTTGTTTGATATGGAACATGAACCAGTTACAACATGTGAGGACAACTTATTAGCCCGTGGTTGCTAGATCCCACCATTAATTGTGTAAAGCTAACAATCACGTGCAAAGCTTCATGGTCGTGGAATCCCCAATCTAACGCTGTTGTTTAAGTCTTGGACAAAGCTGCACGGTTAGTGCGACAATTGGGCGAGATTGCAGTCTGCTTCTCAAACAGATAGTCTCTTGTTGTATTTGTTGTAGAATTCAGAAATTATACAGTAGGAAAAGGGCATGGAACAATAAATTGTACAATAGTGAAATTAGTCGGTGGAGCATTCTTTTTTAAACTAGTGATTTTTTTCCCCTTTTAAAAGAAATCTTAAACAGTAATAATAATGTAAATTTAATAATGAAAATCTTTTCCTGTGAATTTTTTGCCTCTTAGACATTCTTTCTTGTATATGTATCCGTTATTTCCACTTGAGATATAATCATCATTTGACATTTCTTTTGTCCTCTGAATGTGATTCAGCTATTTGCATTTTGAACCTGGGGTAGTTTTTCAATTATTTTGAGTCACCAACCTTAGCAGTACGGCTAGATCTGCAATTGCCCATTAGATGCTTGCAACTTCGTAAGTCCTACTCTGGGACTTCAAAAAATCATTCAGACCAAGCTGATGTCTTGTGCTTTACGTTGATAATCAAACCGTATAAAATATGTTGAGAAACTTTGGAATAACCATGCTATACTTAATCAGGGAGTTCTACGATTTTTAAACAGTAGTTCTACGAATTTAAGCATGTTTACCACATAGGCTATAACTCATAGCTGTCTTATTGTCGACGCTTCGAGATTGACCTTCCTTGATGAATGGGTCCATATTAATTATGTTACATGAACATATTTTGTATTGGATATCGTATCGATTCACACTTTATCTATTATTAGATGGGATGTGGACTTAGTTTAAGTAGGGTCTTTATCTCATTCAATGGTAGATAGAGTGTGAGTCAGTATGGTGTCTAACACAAAATATGTTTATATAATATTTCTCAATCCATATACTATACCTAACCAAGTTTCTCTCATGGATCCAATACCCTAATAATTTTCTTTTGTTAATTTTTTCTAGGTGAGTGGTGATGGTTAATTTTTGCCTTTCAATGAACATTTCTTCTATACTTTTGGTCCCACCTGGATTTCATTTACCTCTAATGGTCTCTTCATGCATGGAGAATATGGAGACAATTTCAAAGTAAAAAGATAATGCACCCTAGGCCTTGGTTGAAGTGGTCTTGCGGTTGGCCTTAAAACCAAAGGCACCCTCGAGTGTGACTGCGAGCTGCAAGGGGTAGAGCCCCACTACCCGTCGGGACCCAAAAAAAGAAATAATAATAATAATAATAAAAAAAAATTAAAATGCAATAAAAACGAGTTAATTTATTGAGAAATGTATTTGTGTAATTAGAAGATGGACATCTCGACATATGGGAAGATAAGAAGAAAAGAGCTATGGAAAGAGAAGAGGTAGAGAAAAACAATTAGTAGACTTCATACTTTTATTTTTGGGTGTCGAGGCGTATCTTTTCCTCCCCAATATCAAAATAACACCAGTATAGTTTATCGGCGCATAACTACAGTAAAAATTATAATAATTGGGTTTGACTCCAATTTAACATAAGGGGAAAGAGAAAGTAATACGGTAATAAAGGCATATTAATTGCTTGAAGCGGCAAATACTCAACCCTATATTATAGTTTCTTTTTTTTTTTTTTTTTGACGTGGAACTATATTATAGTTTCTTAGTTGTGCAGACATTGTAAAATAATTACAAAACTTTAATTTAAAAAAATAAATTCTATATACTAATAAGAATTCTTATTAGATGATTATATTATAATATACTAATAATATAATCATCTAATAAGAATTCAATAGATTGTCATGTCATATTTTTTTAAAATTAAACCTATACAACTGTTTAAGATAACATGACAATTTGTTAATTTTTTTTGAATAATAATCTAAAATTATTTTATATTATTAGTATATATAAATAATTTCTTAAAATATTAAGATAAAGAAGTCTACATATCTGCTCAACCCTATATGATAGAAGACTGGTTTTTTGGTCTCCGTAATCCATCGCAAAAAAAAAAAGAGGACATATTATTTGTTGTGAGAACACTTTGAAATAAGAGTTTTTTTTTTCAAAAAAAATTTCCAGTAACACTACTAATTAAAGAATTAAAATAAAAAGTATTAAATGAAAGATAAAATATTTACTATGTAAAGATTTTGAAAACTTTATTTTTAATAATTACTATGCAATTTTTATTCTTTAACAAGTATTCCAAATGTTTTTAATAAGTTTAATTTTAATATACTAGATTTTCTATATTATTATCTAATCTTTTATTTACATTTTATTGAATGTAAGTATATCGAAATTAAATTATTTTTTAATATGAGGAAACTTTTTCAGACAAAAAGCAATGAATTGGGATGGCCTTTTCAGAACGACGTACATGTTCTTGCCGACTGACAGTAATAAATATAAAAAGCTTACAATATCAAACAATAATAAATTCGCGGGCCGGCAAGTTTGTTGATCGCATTCATGCTGCTTTTATTGGGGCGGCAAGTGAGCTGTTGAGAACATCTTGTGAATTGACCCAAAAAAATGACCATCTTGTGGTAGATTGTAGTTGTCAGGAATATTATTTATTTATTTATTTATTTTTTCTAAGAATGGGTCACATAATTTCGGATTAAGGTGATGATTCGGTAAAGCTCTATTTAAAGTGAAGATTTTAGGGTTTAAAATTCTGATATTGCAAATAAAATTTGTTTAGGATAACAGGTCACTCCTAATGTGATTAGCCACTTTTGAATAAAGTTTTTTTTTTTTTAACATAAGGATGTTTTCATGAGTTATTAGTTTTTAGAACAAACTATCAAATATAATTGACAAGTAACAAAAATGTTTAAATTTTATAAATTGCTAAGATACTGAAATTGAAGAAACAGACATGATTATCTTGGCTGCTCATATACTAAATTTGCAAGACACTATAATTATTAATTAGTCTTACAGAATAGACGGAAATTATATATGTAGTTTATGTGAAGTAAGCCATGGTCATGCTCACGGTGACCCATTTCAGACAAAGAAGTATTGATATTGATAAGGCAGTTTGGACTTTGAACGGATCTGCCCAATCGTGTGAATTTACTTTTCTTGTTTGTCTTATTTCGATTTCGTCATTTGTCAATTGATTTCTGTCTATACAATAGCAAGTTCATCATGTCTTATCTTGTATTACTAATTCATTAAAGTCGGCAACTATACATTATAACCGCAAAGGAGTCAGCAAGTTTGTTTGAAAGAAACAAGTTCAAATAGAAATGCACTTGGATAAAGGCACTAAAATAATTTTGGCCACTTGTTGCCCTAAATGTTGTAGAGTTGGTATTATTATATATTTATTGTGAAACAGGAAAAAATGAGTGAAAATATGACTAATTCTATGAAATGTAAGAGTTTAATAAAAAAAATACTAATTTATGCCTCTCATTAGAAAAATAATTAATTTTGCAGGCCATATAAATATAATAAGTTAGGTTGTCATACTATTTTAGTTTATAAAGTACTTATAGGTTGTTTGAAGATAACAAAATCATGTTGCCGAGGCCGAGGCACAGCGACATATCTACGAGCCCCGCATGCAGCCACACCTAGGTTCGAGACTTCAAACCCTCCATCCCTCTTCCCCCAGAAAATCCTCGTCCCTAACCAAAAAAAAAAAAAAACAAAATCATATTCTTACAATTAAAACGTGGGTGGTGAATTCATTGGTCCCTTCAACTTTGAGGCCAATGTTAGTCCACATGAAAATTTTACACATTTTCCATTTTACACCATTAGATTTAATATTAAAATAATTAAATTGTTCAAATTTAACACACAAAATAAATAAATTTAACTAAAAAGTTAATTAGATTTGCAAATTTACTCTTTTATCCATCACTCCTTCTCTCCTCTCTCTGCCACCCCCTCCTTCCTCCACTAATGCCAACTAACTTTTCACTCCACTTCACTAACTTCGATCGTTGCCGACAATGGCCTAGCCACTACCAAAAGGCAAAAGCCTGACACCACCACCACCCATCAGATTTGTTCATGCAACGATAAGATTCAAAGCCAAAAATTGGAATTTCAGAATTGGTTCCCAATTTCACTAACATAGGCACCTCTAACATCTTCAATGGTAATAATACGCCAAATCACTAAAATAGGTATTTGAAACTTCTAAATCACATACTCAGCATTAGGGGCGTAATTGGGTCGGGTTGGTGCGAGTTTAAGGGAAAAACAAATCCGATCTAATCAATTTTGATTGGTTTAGTTTGGTTTGGGTTGATGAAATTTTTTGATCAAATCCGAACCAAACCGAACAAATCAAAATTGGGTTGGTTTGGTTCGGGTGTTCGGGTACCTGATCTCACAAACTTGCCCAAGCACTCCAAGTACTAAAACTAGAATCTAAACAGCAAAATCAAAGAAAAATCATTGAAATCATGTGGATTAAATAAATTTTATGAACCCCCAAGCTTAAAAACCTCTCAACACCATGCTCTTAGAACCATCAAAATCAATAAAAATAAAGATAAATACCAAAATCCCCAATCTCAAAATATGAATTAAACTAAATAATATAGCTAGTAAGCTAGAACAAGGGTGGGACTGCATGGAAGAATAGGAGGAGGTGCGATAGTGTAGAAGCAAGCCAGATCTATGCGATTGGCTAACTGCATCTGCAACAGTGGTCAGTGGTTGCAAGCAGCAGGTAGAAGATGAGTGTGCAGACAACGACGGAGAGGACAACAAGCCCAATGGAGCTTACACAATAGAGATCATGCGGTGGTGGTCGACAGAGATTGATCGACGGACAAGGGTTGAAGGCGATGGTGGTTGATGGAGATGATGCAACCGACAAGGGCTGAGATTGCGCAATAAAGCCTGAAGTCATGGCAAAGATGGCGGAAGACGACTAAGGAACGAGGAAAGAGATGGCAGAGGTCGATCAAGGTTGTGAAAGCGTACTGAGAAACGAGGGCTGAAGGCAATGGTGGTCGGTGGCATAGTGGTGGTGGGTGATAGTGTCTGCGATAGCTAAGGCTTGCAGGTGATGTTTGTTCAACATTAAAAATAGAATGAGAATTAAGAGCAGGGCTTTGATATTAGTGGCTACCAGGGTGTTTAAAGAAAAAAACGAGACTAGAGGTTCTTCAAGTTAGTTCGGGTTCGGGTCTCAACCCCGTTGATCCGATGACCAACCGTATACTGATTAGTTCTAATCAGATTGTACCTATTTGAATTGATAACATGAACCAAACTGAACCACTTTAATTGGTTTGGTTTGGATTGGTCGAGTTTATCGGGTCGACTCGATCTGCTTATACCCTTACTCAGTGTTCCACTATTAAACCCTCTGTTCACTACCATCTTCAACAACCAATAGGGAAAAAAAAAAAAGATAGATACAATAATTGATGAAGAGAGGTGTGCTAAAATGAAGGTAGAGTTATTTATAAGGGAGAAATGTTCATTATTTAGGATGTGGCATTGGCTATTTGTAAGAGAGAAATTTTTTAAAATGAGTTTGAACTTCTTGCAAAAATTGATGAAGTGGGGGGTGCTAAAAATTTTAACTTTGTTCCCAAAGTTTATTCCATGCTCTTTATTCTAACTTCCTATGCTCTGATAAGAAAAGCGAGTGGGAACCTCAAGAAGCAATGCACGTGCACTACTATCCTCAACTTTGAGAAAGGGCTTATCAATCTCATCGAGAAGGAAGATGTAGAGTAAAGGAAAGAGAGTTAAGTGAGAAAAAAATTTATTTAAGGCCAATTTTGTAATTTCATAGAGTGAAGTAACGTTGGTCCAAAACATGAGGGGACCAACAAATCAGCCATCTTAAAACTTGTACTATGGGTCAAATAAAGATTCAACTAAGTTTAGTTAAAAGGTACTTACTTTGGTGAAGCTTAATTTCAAAGTTACAGTGAAGTTGTGAGATGGATCAATAAAAACATTACATGTGTCCTAGTGCTAATAACAATGGATGATTTTAAAATGGTGCTCACAACTTAAGGACCATTGTGGTCTTCACAACTTTGTCACCCACATTTTTTTTTTCTTTCTTCCCCTGCACCCTTCTCTCATTAGTGACAGTGAACCCTAACTCACTCCAAATGTGCATCTGAAAGACAAATCCTCTGTTTCTGTTGCAATATTTGCAATTGCAAGTGACAAACAACCATGGACAACAAATGCTCCCACCACCCAAAAGGCCAAAACCTAATGGATATAGTCACTTGATCTTAATCGCACTTGCTACTTGCATCCCCAATCCCATTGAGCAAACTCACTTCATATCATTAGAACTCCTTAATTCATGACTTCAACAGGGACTTCAAATAACTCAATCCAAGAATAGGTGGGAGTGGGACTATAGCTCATTATTTGATGCAATGTTGGAAGTGGGACTAGGCAATCTTTAACAATAATTTTATTTCTTACAAAGTTTGGTTTTTTTTTCTAGATTTTAGTTACATTTGAACATTTGGGTAGGCAATAATCATGCCACCAACTCTGATGGATCCATTGTTGTTGGATAGTTGAAGTTATTTGAGGTTTGTTGACGTTGGAGACCATGACAGTCTTGACTGGTGGCGGATGGAGTCAACCGCAGCGGCAGTGTTCTGGTGTCAAAGTGGCATGCATTGTGGACAGATGTAGTGGTAGCGATAATGTTCTGGTGCCAGAGCCAAAGTTGGATGTAGGACGAAGAAAGAGAAGGAATAAGGGAAAAATGGAAGAAAAAAGGTTGCTCCCAAAAAAATAAAAATAAAAATTTGAAGGTGGTGATTGTGTGACCACCATGTTCACTAGATCAGCAAGTCCTATTGTAGAATCCCTTAACCTAAATCTCATTCTAGTATCGTCCAAAACTCAAGAACCAGCTCACCCAACGTATCTCCATATGTCATCTATTGATTTGACATAACTTGCAACTTCAGAGTGAATTACTTTCTTATACTTCACCAAAGAAATGAGAATGCAACTAGTTAAAACTCAATCATATAGAAGTGTGTGCAAGTGGTATACGTAAAGTGGATTTTTTTTCCAAACTGCCATTGTTACTAAAACTATTTACCAATATGCTACACTTTAGAAGCTATTTACCAAACTGCTCCCCTTTCGTCCACATTGGCCTTTTTTATCTTTTCTATGATCATATGGAATCACCTTTGCATTTATTCCTACATAGAATCACCAAATGCAACGATGATTCCACATACGAATTGCCAAATGCAAAGGAGATTCTAACACGTGTCCCTATTTACCAAACATCCATCTCTCCCTTCTTAATTTAGCTTTAGTATTAACATTTGGAATTTATTACAAGATTTGATTTTGTTCTTTACCAAACATTTGGATTTAATTTTGTTATTAACAGTGGCAGTTTGGTAATATAGTTTAGGGTTAACTTATATAACATACCAGACACTATGAGAATAGGCAAAAATCCAATATAACACTATTAGAGTAGCTTTTGTGTAATGCTGAGTGGGAAAAAAAAAAAAGAGAGAGTAGCATGATACAAAATTAATAATAAGATAGTCAAATTAAATCTTATAATAAAATCCAAATGTTAATACTAAAGGTAAATTAAGGGGGGAGGGTGGATGTTTGGTAAATAGGACCACGCACTTGAATTGCCTTTGCACCTTTGCATTTGGTGATTCCTACTTTGTAATCGCTTTTACATTTGGAGATTCCACGTGAGAATTGCCAAACATAAAGGCGATTCCACGTGGACTCCAGAAAAAAATAAAAAAGGATAGTGTGGATGAAAGAGAAGCAGGTTGGTAAATAATTTTCAAAGTGTGATATATTGATAAATAGTTTCAATAACAGTGGTAGTTTAGTAAACAAACCCATAAAGTGTTGTGAAAGTAGTATAATCCTATCGTTAAGTACCTTTCACCATCTTTCATACATATTTGAAAAAAAAAAAAAACACTTTTATACACATTTCTTCCCCTTTTTTTTTTCTTTCTTCCTTTCTTCTATATTTTTTGGAGGAGTAGGTTGTACTATATAAACCCTACAGCTCTAGTCATCATGGCAAGTTCTTTGCCCATTTAATATAAGGCACATGAAAAAACGCTTGTTCAAGCATTTTATCTTTCTTCTCCTAAACTGTAACATTAGTTAATACAGTAAACAAAGATGGGAACAACATCCGATTTTGGAGGAGGCATAATTGATGCCCTTAATGCTAATATCTATGGAAATGGCACTCAAACATTGGTTCTGGCTCATGGATTTGGCACGGACCAAACAGTGTGGCATTTTCTCATTCCTTACTTTGCATGCTATTTCAAGGTGGTGGTTTTCGATTTGGCTTTCTCACCAAACGTTAGATCAGACGTTTATGATCAAAACAAGTATTCAACTTTTGATGGATATGCTCAGGACTTGGTGTGCCTTCTTGATGAGCTCAATTTGAATAAAACCATATACTTGGGTCACTCTATGTCAGCGATGATTGGATGCTTAGCTGCAACAAAGAAACCAGAACTCTTTCAACATCTAGTCTTAATCAATGGTTCTCCAAGGTGATGCTGAGTTTCTATATGTTGATTTGCATAACCATGCATAATTTATTGGTTGTTTGGTCTCCATGCATGTTTAATTGTAATAGCTAGTCCATGTAATTATTCTTAGGATTTCTTGTCCTACTACTATTAATTCTTTCTTATTTTTGGTATTATAAATTACTCATATAATTTTGGGTTCAGAGTGGTGATTAGGTAAAATCCTCTGATAAGGGTGACTTCAAATTTCAAATTTGACTATTTTAGAGTGTGATTCTAAACACAGAGAGGCATAAGAGATTTCAAATTGTTGAGGAAGAAAAAGTGAGAAAAAAGAGAGTAGAAGGGAGAACTACGATTTAGAGCCCCTGTAAATATTCTTTAATTGTGTTTATATTACCTATTAAATTAGTGGGTTGGGTATTTTATATACCCATAATACAATTAGGAACTGTTCTTTTATAGATACAATAAATCATTTTGGTACATGTATTATACAAAAATATATAAGACAATAAATGTACACAAATATTCCTTAAGCATAAAACAACAAATATTCCTTTATTTTTCCTCTTAATATATTTTATTCCAAATATATTCTACTGCATTTCACACCAAAACACTGACCTTACAAGTAAAGGTCACACTCTATTTCTATTAGAACCAACCACTTTTGAATTTAATTCTTCTATGCGGTAATGTAAAAATTAACACTTCAGTACTCAACAATAATACTGCTAATTGTCTATAGGTACCGGAATGGAGAAGGATATGAAGGAGGCTTCAAGCGATCAGAACTGGACACAATCTTCAATTCAATAAGCCAAGATTTCCCAGGTTGGGCACACAGCTTTGCTCCAATTGCTATTGGTGTAAAGGACCCCGCTGCCATTACCGAGTTTGAGCACAGTTTGCGAAGAATGAAACCAGATGTTGCACTAAGTGTTGCTAAAACAGTATTTCTAAGTGACCTGAGATGGGTTCTGCCACGTGTTCTGGTGCCTTGCACAATAATTCAGTCCAGAAAAGATGCTATTGTTCCAAAACATGTTGCATTTTACGTGAAGAGAAAGCTGGGGACTACTAGTTCCAAGGTCAAAATTCTGAAAACACGAGGCCATTTTCCTCAGCTGACAGCTTACCCTTTGTTGTTGAAAGTTCTCAAGAGTTCATTGTCTGCAAACTAGTGACTATTGAGATTCTAACGATAATACAAATCAAAGGTTTAAGTTAAAGCATGATTTCAGAACACGGAGTACAGGTGAAAAGTGAGCCAAACTGTGCATTATAACCTCAATTAAAAGAAGTGATCTTCAATGGGAAAATATACTAATGATTTATGTTGCCGAACCAGTAGGTCCAGCATGACAAAACTTCACAACTGCCAGCCTGTCAGTGTTGACCAAATATTTATAGCAGCAGCCCTCTAGTAACGATCAACATTTATACCTCCTCTCCATTTTAATTATCACTTTGGAAAAAAATTCTTGATCCATAATAATTGTGGCTATCACATATTAATTTAAGTATTTTTATAATCTACTTTTCAATTTTACCCGTCATGGTTTATGATTAATTGAAAAATGCAATATTGCAGTGTAATATTAATAGATTGATGTAATTAAATATTGAAAATTAAGTAAGAGCTACCAAGGCTTC
This sequence comes from Pterocarpus santalinus, assembly GCA_031439595.1. Lineage (NCBI taxonomy): Eukaryota > Viridiplantae > Streptophyta > Magnoliopsida > Fabales > Fabaceae > Pterocarpus > Pterocarpus santalinus. Next base: position 72,739,021 of record CM062532.1, read on the forward strand.
ATAAATGAACTTCGGTTTTAGGTTTCTAAATTCTTCTGTATCTTACTGGAGTGACAAAAATAAAGTAGGCTAAACAGAGTAATACTTTTACTTTTACACTACTGTGCACAACTATATATGTATGATAATTTATGCAGAGTAATTTTTGCAAGCAACAGTAGGAATTTGATAGGTAGCATACCTTAAGTGATACTGCCCTTCCATACTACATTTCAGGTCAGATACCTGTAGCTAATAACATGCAATTTTAAGTCCACAAAACATGCATGATTAAAGTTGATTTGCTGGATGCTGCGACATTGCGATAGTTACTCTACAGAACTTCATAAATCACAATAATCACAGAGACACAAATTCAACAATTTAACCGATATAAACCTGATCAAACTAACTGCGTGAAACAACTAGTGAGGAATTCAGCAGCATGGTTACATCTATTCAAACAGAAAGCAACTTACAATAGCCGATTTGCTTCTACAGCAGTTGACAAAACCCGTATTCATCAAGTATAAAGGTTCCAAGTATAGCCAAACAAAATGTAGAAGGCGCAGCATGCTTGCTCCCTCCCAGGGTCATATTGTACCCATTTTGGAGTATAAGCATAAAGAGACGGTAAAATAACGGGTAACATTCTCAGAATTACTTGTAATAAAACCACTAGACATTCCTACATCTTCTATTAAATGATCTCAAAGCCACAAATCATTAATGTTAAGGTAGAAGAACATGATGTCCTAACCCTTTTAGTGAAGAGATTATCGTAGGATACATTCATACACCTTTTTTTTTTTTGAAAAATGAATGGGGACAAGCAACCCAAAAGAAACACAACTAACTTGAAGACCTCATAAAATGAGTTTGAGCACGATGACAGTGTCAAACCAAACGTAAACTCCAACATAAAACAAAATTGGGCCCCAAAAAAAAAAAAACAAAGGCCTATATATTTTTTCCTTGCAGTGCACATTGGTTACATGCATATGCCCTTGTAGCACTATTTATGGTGGCAGCGGAACAAGGTTTAAATTCTGTTTCCCATAAATCTAGAAATATTTGTACTGCTCAGTTACTATGCCTTTACAACACATGATCCACAAATGTCTCTGGATCTCCAGCTTTGAAGACTCCAGAAATGTCCACAAGCTGAAAGCTTCAAACTACTGCTGCAATGAATATTCATCAAGTCAGAGCACTCTCAACATATTCTATTGCCTTGCTTTTCAGTTTCACATATACAATCCACTGTTCATCACGTTGGCCCTTGGTAGACTTCTCATAACAATAACAAGATATTTTTTTTAAAATAAGAACTGAAAATCAAGACAACAAATTGTTCAAGTAACGATAACAGGAATAGAACAAACATCAGTAATAATAATATAGGAGACCAGAAAATAAATTGACTCAGATATGCTTGCAATAATTATGAGCTTAAGGGCCAGCATGGAATTGCTGGATGTTGAGGTGATTATTTTTATAGCAAAGATTTTGGCAACCATATTTTCTTCACCTTCACATGCTTATATCGATCTCCAAGTGTGTCATAATTGACAACGCCTTGAAATTCAAATGAGGAAACTAAATCCTAACATGGATGAACCACAAATGCATTAGCTTGTGGGGGTAAATACCAACAACAATAGTCGACAACAATTGAAAAACAATGTTGAATCATTAGTGAGAGGTATAATAGAAATATTAAGTCAATGGAAAAATAGAGGTAAAGAGGACTAAAAGCATATTAAAGCTGAATGTAATTGAAAGAAGAAAAATGCAACAATAGCTTTTAACAGTGAGAACTAATGTAATGTAGTTCCTCGTTACATGCATAAATGTACAAAATAGAAAGCTCTATCATGATGAATTTGTTTTTTGGTCAGACTGAATCAGTTAATTGCTGGCTCAACTCAACCCATGCAAGCTTGCAGGCCCAACAATTATTTTTTCTTCATATAATAATGTACTTATCCTTGGACCCTTTGGCAGATTGAAATAACAAACAAATGGCGATTCAAACACATTGCAGACCCTTATTCAAATTAGATTCGTTGGTGTCAACACAATTTTTTTAACTAATTGCCAGTCCAATGGGCTTCAAATATTAGCTCAAATTCGTATACCCAAAAAAATAACAAAAGCAACATTCATGACCGAAAAAAAAAAACTCAAATTATTTTTTTCTGACCTAACATATTTTCCAGTTTATTCGGGTTGATGGATCGAGCTCACTCTACTTTAGTGCTCCTAAATTTTAGATATACACTCTTCATAAACTTAAAGTTGTAATAATACCAGGACCTCGTTGTCAAAAAACCAGTAAACTCATATCGTTATGTTAGTGTCAAGTAAACTAAAAATCTGTTAACGTTTATAAATTCATGGCAGAATAAAAAATGAGTGGCATATAAATTTTGGCTGAAAAAATAGTACAGTAAATCACTTACTTACAGTTGTTCGAGGAGTTTGTGATTGGGAACTGAATCTGTCATTTCAATTAACGTGATCATTAGTTAATTACAAAGTATAGTAGACAACTGTACGATATCATTTCAATATGAAAAAATAAAATTATTTTAATAATTATAAGAATTAATTTATATTTATATATTTTTAACTAAAAATAATTTTAAGATAATTTGTGTTATTTGAATTGTATAAAAAAATTATTTTTTATATAATAAAATTATTAAAAAAATTAAAATAATTAATTATATTATATAATATTTATTATTTAAAGTCAATTTGATAAAATAAATATAATTATTTTAAAATAATTACCTTCTATTTATAATTATAAATTTTAAAAAATTATTTATACTTATAACTATTTTTTAACTTAAAATTATCAATTTTAAATTATAAATTATTTTTACTATGCTTGATTTTTGAAAAATAGCTTTTTCTTTCATATTTTCAAAAGATGCACTTATTGTCGTAAGAAATTTTTATATAAATATTTAATTATATATTATCATATCATATTTAATATAAAAATTTAATTAATATGTATTGATAATATAAAATAATTTTATACTATTAACTAATAAAAATAAGAAAAGTGAGAAATTATAATAAATTATTATAATAGATGAATATTTGTATGAGTTGGTACTTTTCACTATTTTTATTAATTAACAGTCAATATATTTAAATTAAATTTTTGATATAATTGCTAATTACTGATTATATTAAAAATATATAATTAAGTAATAATATAATTTTTTACTGTATATTAAAATTAACCTTGATGATTATAAATAAGTAAATTTTCACTCGAACAAAAAAATTACGTGGCCCGGCGTCATTGGAAGCAGTGAAGTCTTTCCCTCGTCCTAACCGCAAACAAATTCGAAAAAAGCCAAAAAAAAGAAGGAGAAAAAAAGAAAGAATTATTGGGCACCGTGCAACTCAACCGCTATACAAAGCGCTTGTTTGCAACTTCACGCGCCCTCTCTCTTTATTTCGGAGTTGCTCATTCCTTCTCCACTCCTCACTCTGCCACCGTTCCCGGCGACAAACGCCGCCGCTGAATCAATCTTCCTCCACCTAGGGTTAGGGTTTCCCCTAATCCCCGACGCAATCCTTCGCCGCGTTCCCGATTCGGCAGACAGAGGACCACGATGGGCGCAAATTCCTTGCCATCCGAGTCGACGCACGATCTCGACGAGCAGATCTCGCAGCTCATGCAGTGCAAGCCACTCTCCGAGCAACAGGTTCGATTTCGATTTGCCTCAATGCTCAGGATCTGCTTGCTTGCCCAAGAAATACGGAATTATTAACCTTGAATTTTGTGGTAATTAGCTTTTGGCTCTTTGTCGCAGCGAATTAGGTATGTGTGTGTTGTCGGTGAAAAACTGTGTGAAACTATGGTTGATTTCGTGAAACGGCGACTCAGATGCGATGATTGGTTTGCTTTGATCTGTTGCGGAGAGATAAAATAGTTTTTGTTTCGCCAAAAACGATTTTTCAGCTGTGAAATTCGATTCGTGAGTGAGTTGTGGTATCTGTTGTTTTATTAGTGGCCTTCATTAGGCGGAGATTGTACCAGCGTCCTGGTAAAGTTTACGGAGTTTATGTTACTATGTTGGGAATTTGGAGGTTTGACATCTAAAAAGCATAGATTCTGTGTTTGACACTGGGGATTGGAGTCTCCTTGAACTGTGTTGCTAGTGCCCTTAAGATATTTGGGGAGATGAGGTAATTTCTTGAATAAAATAATGTGGTGGTGAGAGTTGGTTAAAGCAAGTCTTGGCTCTGTTGGCATCTTGGTGGATCAGCTGTTGGCTAACTGTGGGCGGTGCTCATTGTGTGGGGTGCTGTTTTAGTGGTGGCATCTCTAGCCTGTCACTTTTGTAGTAGCAATATTGCTTCATTTATTTTTCCTTGCGAAAGGTCTTATCTCTTAGGTCATGTGAAAAGTACTGAGATCAGTGGGATGGCAAAAATGTTTGAATTTAATTGCTACTAGAGTGATCTATTCTAGGATAAGGTCTTGTGCTTTGGTATTTATTCACCTAATAGATATATACTTTTATATTGATGGTTTTGTGTAGTTTATTTTAAGCAGTTATGTGCTTTATTGGGGAGCTATCTCAAATATCATTTACTCATGTTGGTATTATTCTGACAATAAATGTGCAAATAAACTAATGATGATTTTTTTTCCCCTGCTCTGCCTGTAGGTTAGAGTCTTATGTGAGAAGGCTAAAGAGATTTTAATGGATGAAAGTAATGTCCAGGTGCAACTCTTTCTCCTTGCTTTTTAACTTATGCCTTAATTTTCATTGATGCCTTTTTCTGTTTCTAAAGAGATTGATATCAGTACTGTGACTACTGTTTCATCTGCTGCTTGCTTTACATTAAAAGTAATCCTTTGTTAATTCAGAAATGAGATAATTTTGGACTTTAACCTTTTCATTTTTTATTTTTTCTCCATGTTTAGTTTCATTAATCTGATGTCATTACTTTTAATGCCTGTTTTGTGGAAGTGCTAAAGGAGGGTGTATTCATTCAATCTTTTTTTCTTTAAATGCTTGACTTGCTTGCTATATAGCTTCTTGCCAATGCCAATCACATCACAGTATTTCAGCACGACTTTTAATTTCTTGTTCTTATCTAAGAGAGAGAAAGCATTAATTTTTTTTCCTGGTATCTCTCCTGTACCACAGCCTGTGAAAAGCCCTGTGACAATTTGTGGCGATATTCATGGGCAGTTTCATGATCTTGCTGAACTATTTCGAATTGGAGGGAAGGTATCACTTCTGACTATGACCTTCTTTTTGTATTCAATCTTCTGTTTCAGCTGGGGAATGTCTAAACTAACTAATTGAGACCTGTCAAAGATTAAGCTTTTGAAGATTGAAGTGCATCAGAGGTATTGTCCAGTAAATTGTAAAATGCAGGAACTACTCATTGACCTCACTGTGACCCTAATATTATGTTAAAAGTTCGTTGACATTTTAATATTGCAAAATGAATACTTGTGATAATATTATATTTTTTTGTCAGTTTCTGGATAGTACTTTAGCTGATTATTTAAGTAAGAAATCTGAATACCTCTTTTGTTTGCAGTGTCCAGACACCAACTACTTGTTTATGGGTGATTATGTGGACCGGGGTTATTATTCAGTTGAGACTGTAACAGTAAGTACAACCAAGATAAATTTTTTTATTTTTTCGGACTTTTTTTATTGTTATCTTTTGAAATTTTTTTGTTCTCTCTCTCTTTCTCTCTCTCTCTCTCTCTCCCCAACTTTTATCAGGTGCATTTTATGATATTCATACATTAGGGTGAGCAAAGATTGGGTGGAAAAGTGTTCTTAGGCAGTAGCCAATGAACTTGGGGGAGCCATTATCTTCATTGAAGTTGCCTTTTTTGCTATTAGGATAAGAATGGAAAATGGGACAATCTGCAGTGATCGATAACTGCTTTCAAATTTTTTAACACAGTCACATGTAACTAAGGGAAAAGTGTTAGAATGTGCAGCATTGTAGAATAGCTTTTCTTTTGAAAGCTTGCAGAGATGAAAGGTGGATTTATGTGCATATATAGAAGTTTGTATTATATTACAATCATATTTTCAACATAAGTTTGACAACATCAACTTTTTAACTTGTGAATAACAGACAGAGGTAGTCACCGACAATTTTGGACATTGTGGTGGTTTTGAGTGCAAGTCATATTCTGATGGAGTCTCAAACCTGCACTTAATACATTATTGCTTTATCTTTAAGAACTGTTTCATGATTGGCCTTTCAACTTTAGAGATAGTTGAGGGTTGAAACATTAAGTACACTAATCTCAATCATCATTAATCATTATAGTAACTTCCTTTCAGTTTCTAGAAAGGTCCATGCTTATATAGAGGATTGGAATATTTTTCTAGATACTTACGAAGTTATGCTATGATTGCCTTAGATCTCTTAAGCTGCCTTTTATGGCAGGATGTGGAGTGATGGTGAAGTTACATGGATATTTATTCTTTGTTAACTTTCTTAATTTTCCTTTAATTGACATTGTTGTTAGACAAATTAATTAGTTATTGTATGCAGCTGCTTGTGGCACTGAAGGTGCGGTATCCTCAGCGAATCACCATTCTTAGAGGAAACCATGAAAGCCGTCAGGTATGCATTTTCACTCTTATTTTGTTCAAAACTATAATTTGCTTATGTTTCCTCATGTCCTTTATGGAATTTATGTATGAACTTATATAGTAACTCTTATTCTTGAATGGCACAAAAAATTTGCTAGTCTCAGAAGCTTTTAGTTGTGTATAATAAATTGTTACTGCTAAGCAAGCAAGCATTGTCAGATTTGATTTGAAGACTTGTATTGGTGTATATTTCTTGTTGAGCTAATTGTTCCTTTATCATTTTTCTTTTATGCAGATCACTCAAGTATATGGATTTTATGATGAATGCCTAAGAAAGTGAGTTTATAACATCTTCATTTAGAGGTTCAATGGGGCAAAACTGGTGGTGCTTCTGTTTAGAGAACGATTTGCTTGCATATATTGTTGTAGTTGTTTCAATTGAAGTTTATACGCAATTGGATTATTGGTTTGCTTTCATGCATTGAAACAATCTAGTTTCTTGTTTCTTCTGTCATGATTGTTCTAGTTTTTGATTATTTATTTGCAGGTATGGTAATGCTAATGTCTGGAAGATCTTTACAGACCTTTTTGATTTTTTTCCACTGACTGCATTGGTTAGTAGTTTCTCCTCCCCTTCTATGTATGAATTTTGTCTATGATTTGAAGTGGATTTTGTTTGTCCATGTAAGTTATTATGAGTTTATGTATTTTATCTGTTTATAATATAAATCGAGATTATCAATGGTTACCTTTTTGTTTAAAGAGACTCAAATAACTCCTTTGTATATATGTGACCTTTATCTTTTTACATGACCATATGACCTTTTACTCAACGAGATTAATTTTGATGCACTGTCTATGTAAAGGAATTTTACATTGTTATTCAATCATGTGTTTCTATTTGTAAGATTTTTAAGGTAGTAGGTGGTTGAGTCAAGCATTTTTGCTAATGTGGCAATATATGATTGGATGTCTGTAAAATTTTTTTACATTTACAGTGCATCAAAATTAAATTATTCCTCAAATTGTTAAAATCAACAGAATGCCAATATCACTTTGCTTATCATTGTCTTATGACTTATTTGAGCTGTACCTATTTCACGGATGATAAATTAGCCTAAATTTCTTTGTAATCCATTGAGAAAATAAAATGTAAAACGTTAGTTTTTAATAAATGCACATAGTAAGCATACATATTATATTATATTCCCTGTTATCAATTTAGTATTTTTTTACATATCTGCCAGTAAAAAGTCTTTGTAGTTGTAGTTTTGAAAACAAGACATGATTGCCTCAAATTTTCACTGATCTTTCAGGCGTAGTGAATGTACTCAATTTTGTTTAGTTAGTTTGTCTTTTGTGACTAGTTCAATTGAGGCTAATTGTCTTTATCATGCTCTGAGATGTTAGATTGACTGGTGGACAACTTTCCTATGTTTGACATATTAAAGAATTAGAAATTGTTAGTTAAAGTTTCAGAGTTGGTTACAGCCTTTTGGTCATTCAGCCTCTAATTTAATATAGTCGTACAGGTTGAATCTGAAATATTCTGTCTGCATGGTGGACTATCACCTTCAATCGAGACCCTTGATAACATAAGGAACTTTGATCGTGTTCAAGAGGTTCCTCATGAAGGGCCCATGTGTGATCTGTTGTGGTCTGATCCGGATGACAGATGTGGCTGGGGAATTTCTCCTCGTGGTGCTGGATATACTTTTGGCCAGGTAACCATAGCTTTAATTTCTCAACTCTACATTGTTGAATGCATTTTGTTTGAAGCATTGGGAGATCAATTTGTCTTTTTATTATTATTTTAATTTTAGTTCTCATTCCTTCTTTCAGGATATATCTGAACAATTTAATCACACAAACAGTCTTAAGTTGATTGCTAGAGCTCATCAGCTGGTTATGGATGGATTTAACTGGGCTCATGTAATTCTCTTCTCATGGAATGATCTTCTCGTTCATTTGCTTGCCTTAGAATTTTGGGGGATGAAGTTTTAGATATGTGCATTGTTTTGTTGAAATAGGAACAAAAGGTGGTCACGATTTTCAGCGCGCCTAACTACTGTTACCGATGTGGGAACATGGCTTCCATATTGGAGGTTGATGATTGCAAGGGCCACACATTTATCCAGGTCTCTCTCTGTCATTCATCATTGTTTGCACTTGTTCTGCTCGGTTAAATGTTGTTCAGCCCTATCCCCTGGAATGTCCCTGCGTAAATTTGAAATGTTTCTTGCAGTTTGAACCTGCTCCGAGGAGAGGAGAACCTGATGTCACCCGTAGAACACCTGATTACTTCCTATAATGTAGCTGCTGAGTGTCATACTGGTATCGTCGTTACCTATTACTTCTGCACTAATTTCAGGTAGTTGTGCATCCCCATTGGTGAGATTGCTGTAAGCATTTAAATCCATGGATGGATATACACGTGCCATGCTTTTGTGGTTTTCCAAAGACTGCTTTGATGTATAATAGGCAGGTAACATTCCACTGATCTGTTACGCTCAAGAACTTGCTGGACACCTGTTTGGAGCAGTCGCCAAGATGAGGACTATGTCAGAATATGTATTTTTCCAGCAAAATGTGGATATTTTTTGTTTTTCTTTTCCCTGTCTTTACTTTTTATCTCTCGTTTCAGGCTTTAGAAGCTATGACTGGATTTATCTCACGGATGCTTTTGCTGTGTTTTATCAATTTTCACTATATAAGTTGCATGATAATAGTGATTCATTTTTTCCCCTTACGAACTATGTTCAACTATTAGCGCTTGCCGCTTATCGCTCGTCTAAAAAGCTAGTCTCCGTGTATCTGCCAGCCGTCGTCTTTCTTTGACTCATGATAAGTTGCCAAAGCCAGTGTTAGCATTCTGTTGCAGCGAATATTATTCCCTGGATATTTGAACTGCAATAAAAGAGTCGTTATTATAGACGCGTGTACGGTAAATTCTATTTTGTACGCGATATCTCAACATTCAAAAGATGCTTTGAAATTAGTAAAATTTGCATATATAAATTCAATGTGCACGTGTTTCCCGTTTCCGCCAGTGTGTACTAATAATCTTTTACAAAAATAATATTTGTACCGGCTGTCTATTGGGTTTCTATTGGTTGAATGGGGAATGTTCTTGGAAGGATCAAGAACGCAAAATCGCAATTAGATACAGGCATGAGATAAATGTGAAAATGCGAAAATTTAAATATGAAAGCGAATGAATTAGTCGGGTAAGCAGCATTAGTACGCTATTTTTTCACGTGCGCGAAGACTAAAGAAACGCATTCGATGGATCAGTCCGTGAAATGGGCTGCGAAAGCAATTTGGGCCTAAATAGTAAATAGCATTCTCAGTGAGATAAAACTTAAATTGGGATAAATAACCTATGCTTCTTATATACTGCAAAATAATTTTCACTAGATATGACCCAAACGGGATGTTCTCTTGCTGTACAAAATTTTGATGAAATAGACAAGTAGTACGCATATCTCGGCATCACAAGCTCACGTATGAAAAAAGAGTTGGCACAAGGTCGACTACAGACCACGCAAGGCCTGCATACTGAAGAAATCTGATTCCGGTGTCAACATCAAATGTCTCGTGCTCTGAAAGCAGCTTTTGCAAGTAACCTTGTTTAGGCTTATTCCCCGTGGTAGATCCATTCAATTTGGGGATATAGCTGGTTGATTTTATAGGGATGCCCAAGGTGTTTGCTACCACAGGAATAGTCCATTTTGCAAGAGCCTTGCTGCAGAACTTCACAATCAGAATAGTAGGTATTCCCAAAAGCACTCTTCCCACAAATACAGGTGTTGTTATTTGAGAGAACAAACGAGGAACACTATCATGGTGAAATTGATGGTATGTTTGCTGTACCCCAGCAACCTGAAGAACAATAGGCATTTAAATCAAAATATAAGGCAATAAAATATACTCACAACGAAATATAAAACATTGAAAGCTACGTAATTTGCCTATGCTTAATACTCGGTGGTAATCTATCCAACTCTGTATTTGTTTTGTCTTCTCTAGTTTGTTTCTTAAACTTCGAATTCTACAAAATTTAAATGGTATGCATAAGAAACTTAGGCAGAATGCAAGTAATTTAAGTAAGAAAACATAAGAGAAAGCTCTTTTAAATGCCTTTGAGATAGCTGCATATACCCAGACTATTCATACAGGGGTGATGATCTAGTGGGTTATTAATCTAATAATACGTTGTTAGCATCCCATAAAACTAGCTAAGTTCATAAAGATATACTTGTTCCTTTGGGGGATTTCAAGATCTTGTTTGAAACTTCCAAAGACGACTTCTATTAAGCTACCTATACTTATCTATGAATATGCAGGCAGTAGGTCCAAGTTCAATTCATCAATCCATTGAACATGGTTCTCAATGCTTCCTCTACTAGAAACTACAATGTACCCAAGTGCATGTCAGATGATAAAAATTACTAAGCCAATAGCTTTTCCTCACTTCCAATTAGAGTGAAACTCAATTCAGAATATCCAAAACTAAGAAATTATAGAACATGAGAGGAAAATTAGATAATATAACAAGGAAAGAAGAGTCAAAACTCTGAACATGCACACGCAGATGAGAGAGAGATGGCAATTCCTGTCTATTTCCTCATTAACTTCTCAAATCACTAGACAATTCCCTATGCTATGCATTCATCTCTCTTGGAAGAGCTAAGTCTATTTTATTGTATATAGTAGGAGTCCCACTTGGCACCTGAATACTAGTAAATCTTCTAAAAGCAATTACATATTCTAACAGCATTCTTCACTGCAGTTTTCCCTACCCTAAAAAACTCTACCACAATAATGCACACAAATTAGTAATTTGAAAAACCAAAAACTGAGAACAGCTCTAACCCTTGGCATGTTTGGTTAGTAATGGAGGACTACCAAAACAAACCCTAGGGGAGTACTTGATTCTACTTCAAATTGCTGTATTACATACTTGCAGTGATGTGAAATACATTACAACCGCATTTCAAACTTAGCTTTACGTTTCCTTGAGCATATCAAACTGTCTATGGATGTTTAATATTCTATAGTTGATGTAAGATCTGATATGTCCAATCTATAGTTGCACTGGATAAATTTGTATTCAGCATATTCACCTCAAACAAATACTCTATGCAAGAAGTCCAAGACTGTCAGTTTTAAGCTGGTTAAAGTGCTTTGGAGAATACAAGTCACCATTCAAGACTAGTCAGATAGCCCCAACAACATTTAGAATTTAAATTATGTAGCCCTCGGTATTGAAAGGTCTTGAGCGCTAGGCAAGAACAGTTAACCAAAGCACCCCAAGATCTCCTCTTTTGGTCTATGACTCTACTTAAGTTTTATATTCCTAGATTTTGTTGACACTCATTACATACAACCTTATGCCAAGAAGAAATTTTTCAGTTGTGTATGTTCATTCATAACAAGAAAGAAGAAAGATTGAACAGGTTTAGATGATGTTAAAGGGTGACAAACTGCTTACAATTCCCAACGCAACACCATTGAAAGCAGTGTGAAACTCAAAGCTTGGAGTTGGAATCTCCGGAGCTGGATAAGCAAAAAGCAAGAGGAAGCTCAAGGCAGCCCAAAACGAAGTAACTGCAATAAAAACAGATAAAGATGAGATAGAATACAAGGAAGGCTTGTTAAGATTGCTCAGATTTAAAAAAAAAAAAAATCCTAAAATCCTCAAGAATATAATTTTCCTACATAATTTACAATATCATCTAAGTGCCAGTATGCACTGTGGTTATTATATAGGAAAAGCTACCCTGAGCTAAATTTATTAACTAGAAGTAAGAATACCATTTTGTCCCGAGACCACAAAACTGTCTACGTATTCATCAACTGCAAGCCAAAATGCAAGGATCCCAAGTCCAAAAAGAAGGCCAGCAAGAATATCAATCACACTGTGCATGCCAAGATAAATTCTTCCTATAAAAAAGAGCAAATATTTTTCATTGTTTTTCTGTGAAGCAGGACAACAATAGGAAGCTGCTAATAATGTAAAAGTAATAGAAGACCTACCCCAGCCAATGAGGGCCACGAACAAGCAAGCAAGAGAAACTCCAAGATAATTAGCATAGACACCTTGAATTTGAGTATGAATCAGCACATAGTGCAAAAGGTAGCTGATAAAACATCCATTCCAAAGAGAAGCACCCATTAATGACAAAGCAAAGAATTGAAAGCAAGAGGTTTCATATTTTTCAATGGATAATCTGACTTTCAAAAATTACTTGCTTCTAACCAAGTTAAAATGATCATAGAAGATAGATAAAATTATATGATTGCAAATACATTACTAAACTTCTACTTATTAAGTTATTTAGTTATTTTCTCCTCTGTTGGTCCAGATTCCAGAAAATAGATAGACAAAACATTAAGTGTAACCATATTACTTGACTTATAAGGCATGCCACCTGCTCAATTATCTAGTCAGCGTACATATCTAACGTCTCAACAGCCATTCTGCCACACACTTAACAACCTTTATAATACTACACAAAACTAAAACACTCTAAAAGACATGCCACACAATCCCTTTATGTTACCACCGCAGCTAAATTAGCCCCACACCAAGTAGGAAGACTTAAGAATAAAAGCAAATAAAAACAATGCATACCCAGCTAAGCAAACTGTGTTAAGAGTGTGTGAAGAAGGCAGTCCATATTCTAACGCATTATCTTCCTCATCTTTTGTAGCAGTTATTCTCTTGACAGGAGGAGAAGGGGGCCTTGGAGCTGAAACTACATCCTGTTGAGTCACAAACACCGCAAAAGTATTTAATTTAAAAGGTAAAAAGCGGTTATCACAAATAGATTTAAGACTGGACCTACTAATTTCAGAATTCAGATTAAACAAAAGCATATAATACCTTTATGCAGTTCCCAATATAATCACAAAACGCCATCAACAACGTCATCTGCCTCGCCAATTTGCCATGACCACTCTACAGACACCAAAACTTATTAAATTTTATACAACATGATCATTAAGATAACACAAAAAATCCTCACGTGTTCGTGAGATTCTGATATCATCAACAGGTACACACCCAGAAGAGTAGAGGGAGAAAAGCAGTATAAAAGGGCACAGAAACAACACAAGACAACCCCGAGAAAAATGCATCCAGGAACCCAAACCGGAAACGCTGCATCACCCCAAAAAACAAAAAATCAGCATTCATGACAAAAACATCGAAAAGATTACAACTTTGAGAGAATAAAAATCAGGGTATTTTCATTTTTTTCCCCACTCATATAGGTTGAATATGTTAATTACCTGGATCTGAAGGATGATAGGGGTTCCAATCTCAACATGGTGAGAGACCCAAGGTTGAAGGAAAGATCTAAGTTTGCTAGTAACATCGAGGTATGAAGCAGAGAGAACCCAGATGACTATTCCACCCAAAACCGCACCTTGCCACACTGCTGCATCTGCGACCTCCATTCTTCTTCTTCTTCTTCTTCTTCTTCTCTCTAAAACCTCTCTTAGGACCGAGGAGAGAGAGAGACAGAGGGAGAGGAACCAAGGGAAGAACAAACGAGGGTCGCAGGAACGCAAATAGTAACCTGGCTGACTGGTTCAAAAGTGGACCATGAATGCTGGAAAAAACCGGTATCGCATTCAATTCAACTTTATTTCTTTGGTCCCTCGAAAAGAATGAATTTTTTATTCAACTAATCAGGGTATTTTCTTTTATTTGTATTAAAAAAATTTAAAATAGTGAAGATTATTTTGAACCATGAATTTTTTATTCGTTTGGAGTTTTGTCCTTCTCGAAGGAAAATTCGATGGAACTTAGCTGGCAGAGAGGGGAGGAATGTGACTAGGAAGTACGACAGGAAATTTCAGCTCGTGGCTGGTAGTAAGATTGTAAAGCACACGGTTTATTAAATTAATTTAATATTTTGTTCACGACTATTATCAGGGTATTAATTAAGGAGTATTTAGGGTTTTACTAAACATTTATTAGTGAAAAAATACTCGCTGCCGAATTTATTTGTCAAAGTATTATAATATATATAATTTTAAATAAATAAGCATGTCATATTATTTTATTTTATTTTATAATATTTTTATTTTCTATCGAAAATTCTAACAAAGCACTACTTTACTTATAATTTATAATCACTTAAAAATTAAACTTTAAATATCACTTATAAATAAATTAAAGGTTAAAGGCACAGTTTAGTTCTTATACTTGTCTATAATATTGTTTTTAGTTCCTAGATTAAAAATGTTCGATGTTAAGTCTCTATAATAATACTTGTTAAAGAGTTAGTCAGTCATTAAGTCTTTACTATTTTTACTTTTTTTAGGTTTTATTTCCTATATAATTGCTATTTTTCATAAGTATTGGTCTTTGTTTTTCATGAAAGATTGATCAGAGTCTAATTTTTTTTTAATTATGATCCCTCAAAAATTAACTCTTTAATAGATTATCATTATAAGGACTTAAATCTAAATTTATTTAGTTTAGGAATTCAAATCAAAATCATGAACACGTATAGTGCCTAAAAAATATTTCTAACCTAAATTAAATGTCAATTTTGATGGTCAATATATGCATGTTAATAATATTCTAATTTGCATTTTTTAATAGAGAGGTCTATATTTGATTTATTTATAATTTTAGTTTGTCATATTAAAAGAGTTTATTATTTTAGGCTTACCTCTGTAGATGAGCTTCAGCTCCTTTTTTAAAGGAAAAAACTATATACGCTGCCTTTCTTTTCTTTTTCCTAGTACAAACTCTATTTATGGTGACTATATAAAAGAGAAAGCACGCGTCTAACCTGCAGCAACTGATGCGGCACATGACCTTTTTAAATGTTCTTCTATTAAACTTGCTAGTTTGACTCATACCACGAAAAATAACTCATTATACCTTTTATAAGAGGGGTGGTTGTTGTCACATCCTAATATTTATTGTCATAATTCTTTAATTACATTTATTTTGATAATTTTTAAAATACCTTTAATAAAAATTATATTAAATTTTTGTTTATTTTCATTTTTATATTCTAAATTATATTTTATAAAATCATACTAATTAATATTAAACATAAAAATTAACTATTTTTAACTTAATAGTTTTAAAATAAAATTAACATATGAAATCAAACTTATATTAAACTCAATTTGCTTACAAACTAAATCAAAGTTTTTTGTAATAGAATTATATTTAATACCTTTTTTAAGACAATATTTTTAGGTATTTGCCTTCTTGCAACTCTGTATCTCCTATATTCTAGTCTCATAAATCTTTTGAGTTTTTCTTTGAGTGCTTTCAATCACTTTTTTAAAAAAAAAAAATACGATTCGTTTTATCCTTTGACACAATAATATTGCGATGTGAGTTATCCCTGCTTCATGTGATTCTGAGATGCTTATTTTTTATTTTTTTGAGATTGTATTTCTTATATATTTTAGATATCAAGTATTTTTATTTTTTAATTTTGGATATTAAAACTTATTTTAAATTTTTATTTATTACTGCTGCCACATTCCAAAATCATATTTAATAATCATATTAATTGATATTAGAATGCGTTTGGATAAGATTTTTGGGTTAAAAAGATCATTTTTTCACTAAAAAAATTATTTTTTGATATATTTAAATAAATTTTTAAAAATAATCTTAATATCAAAAAATATATATTTTCAACTTTTTAGTAAAAGTTGAAAAGAATAGCATCAAAAAAGTCTATTTTTAGCTTTTTCAATTGTATAAAAAATTTTAGTTTTATAATCATTTTTTTTAAAAGTTGAAACAACTACACCCTTATATAAAAATTAACTATAATTAAACTCTTAACTAAACAAAAAAAAAATCCTAACTAAATCTAATAATTAACATGTATAAAAAAATGTAGTAAAATAAAATTTTGTCAACTTTGATCAAACAAAAATGTAACACTCTCTTACATAATATTAAAATTAGTTAATTTTCATAGTTAATTGATTAATTTTATTTTAAAATTGTTAAATTGAAAATAGTTAATTTTTGTATATAATGTTAATTAGTGTAATTAATAAATATAATTTAAAATATAAGAATGTCAACAGACAAAAATTTAACATAAATTTTAATTAAGAATATTTTAAAAATATAAAAAAAACAATTAAATGGATATGATAATAGACGGAGAGATGTGACAATAGCAACTCCTTCGTAAAAGTTACCTATATATTTTACGAAGATTTAACACTTACTATATGCCCTTTTCTAAAACTTCAAGTATATCGATTTTATAGTCGGACATATCCAACGCAATAATCTATAAATGGATTCCCTGAAGAGTAAGAATAAAAATGGAAAAATCTAAGACAGAGAGCGGAGTGTCTTCCAGAAGAAAGTCAACTCATAAAGAAATTTCTATCAAGAGAAATAACGCAAAAACAAATTGTGGTTGTGATAACTAATGACACCACAAAATTTATTACGTGTCCTGGGTCAGCGTCCAAATGAGTAAATGACGCATGGGGGATGCAACTTGGAGACTATAATTTTGAGATTTTGATGTGAAATTGTATCATGGTTTGCTTGTGGAAGTTAACTGGTATGTCATTAATAGGCCATCCAAAATTCATTCTAAATAAATACAAATACTCATTTATTTTTACATGCTTAATAATTGGACATGATTGATTTAAGTGATTTAATGTTTATTATTTTAAAGTAAAATTTTGGATTTAAATTTTGTGACAAAAAATGAAAATTAATGTTGAAAGAATTTTATTTTGATTATAATAATTCAATGTAACTCTAATTATATTAATCAGAATAACTAATAAATAAATATTAATTATTAATCATTATTTTCATCATTATATCAATTTTATTTACTAAAAAAACTACAGTATATGTTGTTTATTATAAGCATATTGTTTGTTTACTAAAATTGTGGCAATTAATTTACCAATTTAATCAAAGATATATTAGATTTAGAATCAAGAGCTAAGAATAAGGGTTACTATTTAATATTTGAAAAATACAAAATGTATACATAGGTAATTTTTCTTGCACGCTACATGTTATTTCTCGGTGGTAACTACGTCCAGATTTCCTTTTTATAAGTTTAGAGGACTATAATATTATTTTCATTCCAACATCATGACTTATCATAAATCTTAGCATTGACTCCCTCACAAACTTTAATAATAGAGTAAATAATTTTTTTTAGTTTTAATATTTTAAAATTAATATTAATTTGATTTTTTTAAAAAAATTAATATCAATTTAATTCTAACACTTAAAAATTGATATCAATTTAATTTTAAAAATAATTTTAATATTAATTTATTTTTAATATCTTGAATTTTAATATTAATTTAATTTTAATATTTTAAATTTTGATATTAATTTAATTCTAACAAATTTTTTATAAAATTAAATTTTTTATCAAATTATTAATATAAAACTAAATTAAAGTTAAAATTAAAAATATTATAATTAAATTAATATTAAAAATTATTTAAAATTAAATTAATATCAATTTTAAAATGCTATGATTGAAAAAAAAATTCAATCCACTCGACCAACTTGAATTTAGATACTTTGATACATGCCATGCGATGAAAGGACAGAACGGTGTGGACTGTGGACTGAGGACTCAAAGTCCAGTTGGCGCCGTACGAAACGGACCAGCCAATAGCCGCCCAACCCTGGTGCTCGTTACGTTACTATGTTCGAAGCTTCTTTTCTTTTTTTTTGACCTTGTTTTTTGTTGTTCTTTTTTATTTTCTTTTAAATCTCATAGATCCCTCGCGGCTTTTTATTTTATATATGAGAATTATAGGTTAAAATTATGGTAATATGGGATAATTTATAAGAATACAAATTTCATCATGATTTAAGTAGAGTTTAGTATTTATTAATTTTTTAATCAAATTCTACTTGCAGGATGGTGAAAATTAAGACAGCACCCAAGAATTCTTTTTAATCAAATTCTACTTTGACGATGGCAAAAATTGAGAGGTGAATTCAATGACTTCAACATATATATATATATATAAAAGTTGATAGAACATAAATAATTAAAGTAAGATTTTTTAATAATATATCGCATGGTTTATTAGATATGAATTAGGTGTAGTATTGTAGTTATGTTGTCTAGTTAAATAAGAACTAATATTAGTTTAAGCAACATGATTCTGAAACAAAAATTATTGAAAATTATTAACTAAAATAACAAAGATTTATTTACTATTAACTATTAACAATACCTTACTAAAGTATAATATTTAGTTCTTTAAATAATATGATTTGGGGAACGAAAATAATAAATGATTCATCAAATATAAATACACACCTTTTTTTATATTTTTAATAATAAAGTCATTAAAATATACAATAATAATAATATTTGCACTGTTCTCCATAATTTTCTCTCACTTTTTTAGTATTATTATTCACTCTCACTTTAAAAGTAGCATAACAAGATAAACTAATAGAAGAGAAATAATAGCAATGAAGAATAAGAAAACAATAACAATGAAGAAGTGGAAAATAGTGGTGGACTCATGTGCTCCGACTTCTTACAGGAAATGGAGGCTCAGATTCACATTGATGATGAAAATAAGTAAACTAAATAATTTTATATTTATGTTTAACTCAAAGATAAATATAATAAACTAATTAAAGTGTATAAATAAGAAGTTTACAAATAATAATTAAGGATAAGTCCATAACATAAAGTCCATAAATTAATAAAATATAATAATAATATAATCTATAATAAAAATTCAAAACTTTTTTTGTTTGAAAGATCCTATAATCAAAAAAAAAAAAGAGATAACTCTCGATCCACAGGTCCAACCCGTCCTGGCCCACCAAAACTCGCAGGTTAAGCAAAGCGGGTTAGGTAGGCCAAATATACCAACCCAACCCACTATTTTTTATGGATTTGGTTGATCAATCCAATAGGTCAAGCTTGTTTTACTATCTTTAAAAATTTTAGAAAGAGCCATTATAGTTTGATCGTTACAAGTAGATATTAAAAATTATTTTTTTCATATCTCTACACATAATAGGGTGAAATCTTTGAAATTTTGATGTGTCAATTTTCACCCCCTATCTTGTAGAGATTCTTGGAATACATTTCTCCATTCTCTATGGCGAAAAGTCTCATAACAACCCAATATTCTTGTAAAAAATTTCAAAACATAATACTTCAGTCATTATTATATACTATTACCATATTTAAATCTCGAAGCCATAGGTCCTACATAACTTATTAAACAAATGCAGTGGCACAGTGCCACTGATCGAAACGTCTTCTGATGCTAACGCCGCTACCATTAAAGAAAGAAAGAAATCCATTTCCTACATAAATTCGTTAGGCCTATGGTAGGTGACACCACTTTAACGTACAGCGGCATATCAAGATTCATCATCTTTGTACTAAATGGAAAACATTGTGGCGGGGCCAAAATCAATTCCAACAGTAAAAATGGATGCGAATTCGCCTAGGGTGTGTGTTCAAAAGTTTTGGTTACAAAAATTTGATATAAAATTTCTGAGATAGGATCTACCAATTTAATAAAAAGTAAATAAAATACCAGCATTTAATATATAATTAGTTGTGACTACACACACTTATTTAACTTTGAAGGCATGATTTATGGGGAAAACTTAATCATAATGCTGAGCTTCAGAAAAAATAAAAAAAATCTAACGGGTAATTAGATGGTTGAATCTTTTGACATCAAGAAAAGATGTATGATTATTTATTAAAAAGTAAATGATAATTTATTTTAATATAAATCATCGTACAGGTTTTGTCGAAACAAATACTTTATGGATGTAAATTATTACAACCAATATATAAAAATGCATGAATAGATGTAGTCTAAACCAACGATGCAAGGTAGAAACACCTACTTCGAACCGAAACACCCTAAACTGGCTTACCGACAGACATTAATTCACTCGGGGAATCAATTCATCTGGCCCTACTATCGGCAGCGGTGTGAATACTATCTCATACCAACCGCTCATGCCACCGAATACCAATACAGCACCGAATAATGACTTGTGGGCGTCGTGACAAAAGCAAACCAGCATCACGCGTGAAGCAATGAAAGCAAAATACACGTCAATCGTATAATTTATTTGCACACAGACTTCTCCAGTTTTTGTGGTGTCAAAAATAAAAGACTTTTTCAATTTTTGCGTAAAGTTGATTGTTATTTATTTGTTGTTAACTTCTTTTTCTTTTTCTTTTTCATTTTTTTTTTTTTGTGTAATGGCTTTTCTTTTACCCCTTACAAATAAAGTAGAGAATTGAACTAATTGTGCACTAGCCTGTTTTGCACCAACCTCTCACACAACTCTGTTTGTTTACTGAAAAATTGCCTACAACTTTGAAGGTTAAATACATAACAACAATAATAATATGGTTACATTAAGCGTATGCATACAATTTTTTTTTTTTTTTGGGGTTTCTAATTTTAACTGGTGCATCTCAGCTTGGTTAATGGCATGGGATTCAGATCTTTTAACTTACCTAACATGCTTCTTTTTTTTGCCCTTTCATTTTATGGATATATCAATTATAGTAAGTTAGAGAAGATATTTATCGCAAACACAATCATATGAAAACGTGCCTCTTAGGTTGTGTGTGTTTTCACTAAGTGAATTTTCTACCAAAGATCTTGTATATAGGCTAAGTGGGAAGTAATTGATAGCAGAAATTTGATTATTGATAAATTACAGTGGGATAGTGAAGGTTGCTCATGTAGTTCTTTCCATTTACCTGCCCTATACTCTATGGATACTCTATATGGGGTCCATATAAAGAAGGAAAAGAAAACTATATATTTTATGACAGTTAGTTGCCAATGTTGACTGGTTGATGACAGGCACAAGATTCATGGCACTAACTACCCATTCCTCTTCCTTTCATGACATGTCTCCTTAGACCAGGTATATGGACGCTGGTGATGTAATTTTTCCAATCTATGCCCTTCACATCAAAGCCAAAGTCCCTCTTTTCTTCTTCAGACATGCTTTCCATCAATCTCTGAGTGTTACTGTTATCAAACCTGCATCACAGTTGTTTGTTCTAAATCATTAATTTATTCCTCAAAACATGTATAATCGATTTTAATTGCTATTTTTTTTTTTTTTTTTTGGCTTGCTTCCTGCTAACAAGAGTCGCTAGTGCTGGCACAAGTTGAAGAGTGAGAAATTAATTAGTATCTAACCTTCCACCATAAAATGTATATGGCTCATAGATATTAGCCAAGTACATTGCTTGTTCCACTGATTTTCTGCATATATTTTCAAGCTTTTGAGACACCTCCTTTGAGTGGGTCATGTCCGTGAGGCCACTTTTCTGAATAGCATCTTTCCAAAGGTGATCAGAGAATTCTTCTGTGGAGCTAAACAACTTCATCATTGGAACTTGGATTGGCCTACCCTTTGAGTCAATGCATGGTGAGGAGCTGTAATGTTCATAGAGCAGTCTTGCCAAGTCTTGGAAGACTAGAGGATTCACCACAGATGAAGCAATTTGGTACACGTTGATCTCTGGCTTCTTGGTCATTCCATTTCCATGCCTTGCCATTGCTGCCATGGTTGCATTGACTACCATGTCTGCTGGGACCTATGCACTCGATCGGGTTCATTCAAAGATCAATTTTAGTCAAACTATGAAGTTATGAATTTTATGCTTCTGTAAGAGAGTCAAACTTCAAGTCTCACTGACTTACCACATCAAGCACTCCATTAGGGTCTACCAAGAAACCTGTTAGCTGCCCTTTGCCATAGCAAAGAACTATTGGATCCATCATCCTGGTTGTTAAAAGAGAAAGTTTTAGTTCTATCACACAAATGCTTTTGCAAGTAAGACTTAAGAGGTTATTTTTATTTTTTAGAGTTATTTTTTCTTTTTGAGGGAGAGAGATATTACCTATTTCCTTCCATCCACCCAGGAAATGGCTCTCTAAAAGTGCTCTCAATAACACTGGGCCGAATGATGACAACTGGAATATCCTCCCTCAATTTATCTATCATCATTTCTCCCATGGCCTTTGTGAACACATAAGTATCCTGCCATCCATATCTTCTGGCCCTATTTTGACAATAACTTGCATTAAAATAGATTATGGATTTTAAGAATCGCCCACAATTTGTGTGATCAAAATCTATATAGGAGGCTGAAGCTTTCTGAGTTCAATATCTTTCTTGATAGTTTTATAAGAACGGCAAGAAAATGAAAAACAAGGAATCATTTAAAGAATATGAGGACACCCAATACCTCTCTAGACCCAACTCCCTCATCTTCTGAGCTATAAAGTTGTATTCAATGTTTTCCTTATAATTTGAAACCAGATTTATTTCGCCTTCAATGTCCAATGTGGAAAGGACTTCTGGGGAATCTTCAGACATGAAGTTTTCTCTTGCTATGCAATCTCCAATGCTAAATGGTCTTTCCATGATTCTGCCATGTCTTTGCCCATTGACATAAGCTGCAAATTACAAGCAAGGATTTGGAGGTAAACAATGTGACAGTACTTCTTTCAATAGTTAAACTTTCTAGGTATTCTTCACACTCAGTACATGGATTTCTGATCTTTTCCAACCCACTCTTTTCTTTTTACCTGTTGAGACTTGTAGAAAAAGCTTAAGCTTCTTGCATTTTTTCGCAATGCCCATAAGGTGGCAGGGTCCTTTGGTGTTTATGTTGATAGCAGTATCATATCTGAGATTTGACTGTCAAATTATTACTATAACTCAAAGAAAATGTGGAAATTTATCATTGATGGAGGAGCAATTTGGAGATTAAGAAGGTACCTTTCATCAAATGTTGTATTGGCTGCAGAATTTACAATTACATCTACCTCATCTACAATAGCATCAGAAGAATCCTCATCTAGTCCAAGATTGGATTCACAAATATTTCCTATAACAGGAACTAGCTTGCTCAACATAAAGGCTTGGTAGGATTTTCCATGAATTTGCCGAAGGCAGCTGAAAAGTTCTGTACTTATTATCTAAACCATAGACAAAAAAATTATGAAATCAGGAAATAAAACCATGAAACTTGACAAATGTAAGTTAAGGAAAGAAAATGTCACAAAACCATACTTCATTCTGCAATCTCTCTATTGCAGCTTGCTTATTCTTTGCCTTGATCAAAAGGTAAATTTTGCCCACATCCGGTTCTGTCCTTAAAATCTTCTCAATAAGAACTGGATTAATAGTAAATGAATGTTAATTATGTATCATAAGTTAAAAGAAGTAGAATCATGGAGGAAATCCCTATAATCTTAGATTAATACCTTTTGCCAGAAAGCCAGTTGCACCAGTTATAAAAAACTTCTTCCCTCTTAGAAATTTGACAATTCCTATACCATCTTCCAATCCTATCAATGTGGTGGATGTTGGTCCACCATAAGTCACCAAATCCTTCACTACAACCTCTGCCTGGCTTTTCCCATTTTGGGACAATACCAAGCTTCCAGGATCCATTGGAGTTGCAGTGTGGTCTGCGCTAACAAATGCAGGTCTTTCTGTTAATATAGAAGAAAGGCCAGAGGACTTTGTCACATTTCCACTCCCTTGACAATGGACAACATTGGTCCTTCTCCTTGAATGGCACCAGTGATTATTCTCATGCAGTCTAGTGATTTTATTAGGTGAAATTGAGGAAGAACTTAGGGAAAAAATCCCCATAACTAGCAGGGAAAATGAGAATCCAGTTCAAGAGTAAGGGTGCTACCTAAGGATGATGCAGGTAAAAATGGTTGACTTGAAACCTTAAATTTTTTCCTAAACAAAAACAAAAGCAAGTAAACTAACTCAGCCCTCTAAGAGATGGTTTTGGTTGGTTTCATATAAAGAGAATGAGTGAGGAATATGAAGGACAAAGAAAGGTAGAATGGATTTAGGATGAACGAATTGGATGTTAAGCACTTATAATATTGTCTATTTTATGAAATGTGAGAGTATCCCGTGATGGCTCTCTTTTTGCCACTTCTTCACACCTCCCATAAAGGCACCATGACTGAGATGGCGGGTACTCACTTTCTTTCACTTGTTTGATTCATCGTATTAGGTAAGTGGAGTTTCCTATGATGTATTCTTTCCCAGAATATAGGGGAAGAAAGGGTGTGGGAGATGTTGAGCTTTACGGATTTACGGTGTATATTAAATTATAATATAATGGGAGTGTGACAGTGAACACTTGAACACTAAATATATCTAATAAAATTGGATTTATTAATTATGGTGAACACTAAATATGTGCAATACATATTTTTCAAAAAAACCATCAAATTTTAAAGTGAAAAATCCTAAATAAAGAATAAAAATTCACAAAAAAATATCATAGCCCACTCAAGACTTTCCAAACTTTTAAGGCATGTTATATACCTTTTTTTAAAAAAAGAAAAAAAAATCTTTTAACTTCAACATGCCTCTCTTCAATTTAAGAAAAATTACATGTCTAGCCCCGTCATCAGGGACAATATTAGGTTCTGAACAAGGGTTTGTCTCACACTTTAAACAAAAAAACGAAAGAAACTCGATCAGTGATGAATTCCCTTTATCCAAAGACAAATAAAAAAAATGAACCATGAGAGAATGATTTCTTTGAAAAAGAAAAAGCACCATATTATATAATTACCATAAAAACATAAGCTTTACACCATTTTTTTTTTAATATAGTTTAATGTCTTATCAGCCAAAAGGCACCCAACAAACTGGACAAGGACCCAGGCTTGTACAAGGAACTCAAAAATCATATTCCACATACACAATTAATAGCTGACATGATCTATTATGCCCATAATAAACAATTCAATTACAAAGCATTCTATATATGTTAACTATAACAATTAGAATCAACCACTTGTTTAGCCCGAAAAGGAAAACAAAAGTCCAAAGTTTCCACATCATCTATGCAAGGGTGATCTCCAATCTAGATCTTCTTGTGGATAGTCCTTCTGGAGTTCCTTAGGTGGTATGAAGCAGTCCATGGATAGGCCTGGGACATTGAATGCAACATCATCAATGGTCCATGACTCTTCCAACCGTGTGATAGCAGGTCCTGCCCTTAGATTGTCCCCAAACCTGATGATGATCACAGTTGACCTGCCAGCATGAGCAATCATCACAGCATCCACCACCCTATAATCCTCAATTCTGGTTGACATTGTGGTCTCCCAATAAGTGGGGTGTGTCCCGGGTGATTGAATCCTGGTGAGGTAAGAGTCCTCTAGGTACACTAGCAACCCATTTCTCTGGCTAAAGTAACCAAATGTAACATGCTTGATCATCTCTGCTGTGTTATCACTGCGGTCAACTAGGTCCTTCTGATCAGCTGACAGCTTTAGCACAAAACAATCAGTGCCCATGATTTGTTTCTCTCCCATGTATTGCGCAGCACAGAATACAGCAGACACTGCCAAAGGGTCTAGTCCCTACAACACGTACAAATAAAATGTCGTTTATGGGTAACAAAAACTGAACTTCACATCATCACTTATCGGTGGCAAACACCAGACATAAGAGGTACCCTTTTAGATGCTGATCAAGTCAAGTCACTATACCATGCATTTCATGGTTCATAGTTAGAGAGTGGACCATGTGGCCAAAAGATATATTCCCCCCTAAAAGGTAAATTGATATTTCAGAGTAACATTGAATTCAGCTCTTTTGTTTTGTCTTGACATCTTAAGCCATTTTCTTCTCTAAAGAATCTTAAATTAATTGGTCACGCCAAAATAATTAAACATGGTGATGGATTCCTATTGGAAGCAGCCTCAGAAATGTATAAAGAAAGGGAAATAGAAGAATGTGGTTAGATCAAACAAAACAAAGGGAATTTAGCAGGGAAACAAAGATCTATTATATTGGCCAGTAGCATATGGAAAAATACAACTTTGGTATTAATTAAAATGAACAATAATACTCATCAACCAGCATTTATGAATTTTTAAAACAAATTAAAGATATATGATCAGGGTTCCACATCAGTTACATAATGTCTGGATAAAGATTTCATTAACCCTTTTCTCATAAAAATGCTAAATTCCAAACCCAACCATAGCACATTCCAAAAGGGGCTCATTCCTCATATTATTATATAACAAATGAGATTGAACCCGTTCATGGAGCCAATAGTATTCGTTAGGTTTCAACGCCATCAGTTTGGTTATAATGAGAGGTGACATTATATTTTCATGGCCAAACATCATTATATATTTTTATAATTCAAATTGAGCTGTCTCTCACTAAATTGGTACCTAGATCCCAAAACCATTAAGAAATACCCGAAAACACCACCAACAGTTTTAGAACCAAACATCACCAAACCTTGCTTACCCAAACAAACTAGTACTATGGTCTTTGCAACAAGAACAGTAACAACCAGACAAGCAAACCAACGACACCCCCCAAGTTAGAAAACTCAAGAAGATACATATGATGATGATGATGGATGGTGAACTTGCCTGAACAGCTCTCCGGAGAGGGCGCACACCACCTTTGGCAGCGTGCGCGCCTAGCCACGGGGTGTGGCGCCATGCCACGGTGCCATCACAGCCAGCCACAACCTTATGACCAGCCATAACCAACTCAATCTGCCACTTATCAGGGACCATTTGCCACATCACAAAGCACCCTCTTTCTGACGCCCCCGTGCCTCCAACCTCATCCACCACACGCATTGCCACCTTCCCCGTGGCAAACACATTCTTCACCGTCCCTTCCAACTTCCGGCACCCTGTAGCCGCCGTGAAGTGTTGGATAATGTACTGAGCTGACGATGACACCTATCATAATTAAGAGGTAATTAATAGAAGTTACATCAAATTAATAAAGATACATAATTGAAATGCCTCCTTCTGTTTCCTTAGCTAGAAAGAGACTAAAAATAAGTCACTCATGTTAGTCTAATGGCAAGAAAATTGAATAATTTGTATGAGGTCATACATTCAAATCTCAGAGTCACCAATGTAAAAAATAAATAAATAAATAAAGTTTATGGCAGTAGATAGGAAAAAGTTTCAATCTTTAGAGTAAATCAGATGCACATGGTAAGATGGACAGAAGGACACATTCCTTTCTGTGCAAAAGAAAAGAGAAACTGCAAGTGGGGCTGCGAATGACAACAAATTTATTGGTGGCACACATGAAGATTGTACAGAAAGTGACCAAAACAATACCCTTCACAACACTTTTCTTCTTTAGCTTTCTTTGTTTGATAGAGAAAACACAAAGAGAGTCACAGACATACTGTTCGCTAATACCAAATACCAAATGCTCGTATACCAAAACTGGAGAAGAAAGCAAAACTATCATGCTTCTAAAATAAATTGTTTGAGTTATTTTTCCATAACTGCAAAACAAATGAAGACAAAATATGATGCACAAGTAAATGTAGCAGAGCAAAGGTTCCAAACTTCCAATTACAAACAAAGCAGCAATTAGCACATATTACAGAACCTGCAGTTTGTCTCCACGAAAGAGTAGCCTATATAGAACAATGAAAAGTAAGGGAAAAAAGAAAAAGAAAGGAAAAGAAAAAAGATGGTGTGTTAGAGAGTAGAAGATATATGGAAGAAGAGAATGGAAGATGGCATGCCTGGTTGAGGGGTAGTTTGAGGTGAGGAGGGACAGGGAAGAGAGGGCAAGCGAGAACGCTTAGGAGAACCTTAAGGTCAGGCTTCTTGTTGAAGTGAGACTTTATGCAGTTCCAGTTACGCCATGCATGAAGATGAATTAGGCGTTTATTCTTTGAGGCGCTGCTTCCATTGTCTTGTTCATTGATGGGTTCTAATTCTGATAATGTTGCAAGCCGACCCATCGTCTCTCTTCTCACTTCTCAGCTTCTGCTCTCAACTCTGATGATACTTCAGACACCACAGAAAGAGACCAGTGAGTGAGTGATATTAAGGTAAAATATGTGGAAAGACACATAAAAGGAACAGGTTCTCTTCCCTTGTGGTTTTGGCACACGCAGCACAAGTGCGTGTGACTCACCAGTCTCTCACAAACAACGATATATATCAAGAAAGAAGTTTAGAAGGATCTGAGAGATGCGAGTTTAAGCACTTCTTGGCTTCTAAGTTGCATTATCGTTTTTTCTTTTTTCCCTTTTGAGTGATCAAGCATATTATCAACTCTTTCTTTGAACAGGTCAAATTCCATCATAATGCATGAAAAATTGTTAATTTTCTATCTCAATTTGTAATTTTATGTTGCATGTTCCTTCCTCTAATTAGATATAAGAAATAAGTCAGTTAATCCATCAAAAAAGTATTCATGGCCAATTTGACATGTGAAAATTAGTAACCCTTTCAATAAAATATACTTTTGGAGAATTAAGTTTATATATCTCAATCAACAGAAAATATAATTACTTGCTTATTAAAACATCATCAACAAGGTAATGTGGATCCCACATATCAAGTACCCGAAAAATATATACCCTACTTTAGCCTTTCAGATTCAATATTAGATGCTTCCTACAAATCAAATTGACCACTAGTTCAAGAAAAGGTATTTCACTGAACTATTGTTAATAGCTTTTTCGCAGTTATTCCCAAAGTTGGCCCATGCTTACTTTATATTTAGATTAGAGATTAGAGATTAGAGATATATAGAAGTGTAAGGTTTGTCTTAAATGCATCTTATAAAATAAGGTGCATCACACACTTGCTAGTACAACATGTACTTGTCTTTTAGTCGTATTTAGCAAATACGGCTAAATAACATGAGAATGTGGCTAAATGACCTTGTCTTTTTCCCCCCTCTATTCCAATTTCATGGCTCCCTTCCCCCTCTCCTTTTTTCCTTCGCTATCTACAAGATTGCAACAAACAGCACGATGGGACTTGACGGTAAAGTCAACAGCGGCGGTATTGACGAAGAAGCGTGGCAAAGATGATGCATGTTATGGAGAGAGGACTTCTTTCCAAAGGAGTCATTTAGGAGATGGGGAAACTATGGAAGGTCTCCTACACGACCTCCACGCACCTACTTGGCCTCGTGCTTCATAAGTGAGGGAGCGGCAACACGAGGCACGGTCAAGTAGCAAGGTTGCGGTGGTAAGACAATGGTGGTCGCATCAAGTTATGACACAAATGCGGACTTTGGTGGCGATGTGTGCATTGGTTCCTAGTGGTGAGAATGATGGGATATGATGCAAACTACACAATAGAGGAAAAGCAATGGCTGTCCACCACCTCCACAATCCCTTGATTCGATCTTTGCCGTGCAGCAGTGGCAGGGAAGGGAAGGGCGGGCCAGGGCGGTGGCCCAGCGGGATGAGACGGGGAGGTGTTTGGCTGGAGGAAGAAAAGTAAAAACAAGGAAGGGGAGTATATACACCCAATTTTATCCATATGATGCGTGATGCACTCCATTTTATAAGGTACATTATCGAATGACGTTAGAAATGTAATAGTACTAGGAAATCCATAATTCTTACCTTCTTATACTAACAAATAAAAATAATAATTTATCCAGATCAAATTTTATTATCGTTTTTAAAAATGGCCAATCACATGCAATGGCAGCAATGCAACAGGCCTTGCAAAAACTCTGCATGTCACGTGCTGTGCATCTTTTCTCAAACAAACATGGAATTAATGTGTAAAATGGTACGTACTGAAAAAAGAAATACAAAAGCTAATGTAGACCATCTTGCTGCCCTTATTTGTTATACTAAAGTCGCACCAACAATTTGTACAAAAAAATTCGCACAAACAATTAATTTATACATAATGAAATTCGAAATCATCATCTATTGAATCTGTCATGCCTCTTTCTATATATTCCTAACATTATTTACACTACCGTCACAGCCTCGACGCGGTGAAAAAAGGGTACCTTATAAATATTAAATATATTTTCATTGTAATAATCATGTTAAGTACGCAATTAATTTGTTTTACAGTTATCGCATATAATAAGTAATAAAGTAATAATAAATATATAGCAGAGTAGGCGCGTGGGATTTTACGTATGAATGTGGTGGGGCGGTGACTTTGGTAATAGGGAGGAGAAGGAGCTTTTAAGGGAGGCAATGCCATGTAGTTGACGTGTCCACATCGTCCCCGATTTGCAATAATTCCCTTTCCGGTAGTTCGGTGCAAATAACGGTGCATATGCTTAGTTTGCTCTGTGTCCATGTCTTGGTGGGGAAATTTCTGGCAAAGGATTGAATGTATTCACTTCTCACACTAATGTGATCCTTGCATTCTTTATTATTAAGATTTTGAGGTTCAAAGTGTTGTTCACTGTTCAGTTGAAAAGACTGAAATGAAAATGAAGATATTGGTGGGACTCGTGGCTGTTTGTCTGGCCAACATCACGTTAAATTAAGAGTGAACACTGAGCTTCTATGAAGTTAAGTTTAATTATATTTGGTATCTTTTTAATTTATTTTGATTAGTATGTTATTTATAAATATAAGAGTATCAAGTATAATTATACTAAATCTCATGTATCTCTTTTTGTTTATTTTTCACAACGTGCAAGGATTTGCCGAATTTCTATTGGAGATATTGTTTCAATTTCAAGGATTACGCAAAAAAATTTGTTTTAAGAAACTAGTTTGGATCCATTATTGGTATAATAATTTCTCACGCTATTATCTGATCATAATTTGTTAAATTATTAAAAAATTGAATATAATATTAATTATACGAAAAATCTGGATGATATTAAATTTTTAACTACAATAGATCAATATTAAAATATAAATTTAATTGATATATATTGATAGTGTAATATAGTTTTACACTGTCAACTAATAGAAATAGAAGAAAATGAGAAATTATGGTAGATCTCATATTATAATGGATAATTATTTATATGAATTGATACTTTTTACTATTACTATTAGTTGATAGTATAAAATTATTTTACATTATCAAAGT
The DNA here is from genome assembly GCA_031439595.1 of Pterocarpus santalinus. NCBI lineage: Eukaryota > Viridiplantae > Streptophyta > Magnoliopsida > Fabales > Fabaceae > Pterocarpus > Pterocarpus santalinus. The sequence continues at coordinate 72,770,529 of CM062532.1, forward strand.
ATTTAAATTAAATTCTTAAAAAATATTATTATAATTTCTATCGAGATTTTTTTTTGTCGGTAATTTCTATTCCTTTTCTCTTGTCGTGAATTAAAATTTCATTGAAATGAGAAACCCAACTACAAGCCCAAACAGCCCACAAGTTGGCAGCAAAGACAGCCTAAATACCTTGACCCAAAAAAAAAATAAAATGAAGAGTCGGTCTTTATCGAGAAGCTTGTTTATGCCTTATTTGTCCCTGACAGTGTACGCCAATCTTTTCCGATAATTGAATGCAGAATTCATCTATCGTGATAACATCTAATTGAAATCCGTACTCACATCTTTGTCATAAAGCCATAGTTTTTCGTCCTTCCTCTCCCAAAGTCTCTGAATCTTTAATTTGAATTTGGGTTGCAGTTTATAACGAAGTCTCTCCCAGATATTGCGTTGGAATTTCTTGTTAAATAAAGTCAGATTCGTTATGTTATGTTAGCATATTTGTACGAGTATTTTAGAAGTTAGTTGTGGTGTTAGCAGTTATCAATGTGTAGCAGTTTTTAGGAGTTATGTGTGTCAGTTCTTATCAGTTTATTGTATCAATTTTTAGGAGTTAATTAAGTGGTAGTAGTTGTTATATATAGCCTATGTAAAAGTGGTTTATGGTGTGAACAAAAGTTTGCTTACATATTCCTCTCCTACTGGTTTTTATATGTTCTGAAAATACTGCTTTAACAAAACTATCCTTATATATAAAAATTTCTGTAATTCTTTTATCCTGTACTAATACTGAGAATGAAGGAGTGTAGTGCCTGTATGCAGGAAAGAGAGCTAGCATTGTGGAAACAAACCAATTTTAGTGGCAGCGAGTACCTGCCAGGTTCACACGCAATGAAGATCCCCCCCCCCCCCCCCCCCAAAAAAAAAACAACAAAGGACAGAATCACAGAAAGTCTAACAGCAACGCGAAGCTTGAGCAAAGCAGAAATGCAGTGCATTTACGATCCAAGGAAATGCCCTGAATCCACCATCCCCTATAATACTCAGAGAAAGTACAAATAGCAAGTTAGCAACACTAAAATAAAGATTGTTACATGGCTCCAGTGGCAAGAAGAATAATATAGCCAATTCAGACTCACTCAATTGCACTTTGATACCCAAGAGAACTGCTTCAGCAACTAGTTTGGAAAAAAGCTAGCTACGGAGCTGGAGAGAAAATTTATTTATTCAAATTGGTTATCCTGCTGCTTCTGTAAATGAATAATCATGAATACAATTCTGTATGACTGTATCAAACCCCTTACTCAATTGTCTCATTCATCTTCTGTCTCTGAAACTTCATCCTCATAGAACTCATCACTTGTTTCAACCTCCTCCTCCTCCTCCTCCTCAGAGTCCCCAATGGCTGCTTCATCCTTTTCCATGTCATCAAGCAACAAAGCACCATCCTCAGCCTTCAACTCTCCCTTATCACGGTAGAGAAGTCCCGTCCTCATCACATGGTAGAACTTATCTCTATGCCGAGCAAGAGGATGAGGGTCCACCAGCTTCCCACTCTGATACCCTTCTCTAAGAGTAACAGTGGTCGTCTTACACTTCAAAGACAAGTAAAAAATCCCCGGATACCTAGTAAAAATCCTTGTAAACTTATGTGGAAGATTCAACTCTTCCCTCAAGCTCCTCAAGTAGTTCCTCTTGGTTTTCTTGTGAATAGTCAAGCTCAAAAACTCATGCAGAACCCCGACAACCCTCTTCTCCATCAAATCACTGTTTGGATCAATTTTGCTACAATCCGCATAGGGAGTGATATAAGGAAGCTTCTGGAACTCCTCCATCCAAGCCCTTACTTTTTTCTGTGCACCGTAACCCCTCGGAAACCTCATCGGAAAAACCAACGCCGCTTGCCCTCTCTTGAACTCCCTGTACTCACTATCCTTATTTCCTCTGTTTTCGTTGCTCCTCTGCAACGCCGACACCGCCATTTCGTCGCGCCACTGCGATAATTTCAGACCCGAAACACCGTTAGGGTACTTCACGAACTGGAAGTGTTCGGGGTATTTGGGAATTAGGGTTTTCTCGAAGCAATCGGGCAAGCCGAGGTCCCATTTCAAGGGCTGAAGAGCGTGAAGCGGCGCCGTTTTGGTTTTCATCATCATGAGAACCTTGCAGAGCCTCTCGACGGTGTCGTTTTCGTGGTTCTGGTGGATGGTTTGTTCGAGGGAGTCCAAGAATTGTGCGGTGTCGGTGAGGCGGAAGCAGGGGAGGGAGGGCCAGCGAGGGTGGGGGAACTCGTGGAAGAGGGAGGGGTAGCGGCGGAGGAAGCGGAGGACAGGGACGGTGAGGCCGAGAAGCTTCTGCCACTCGGCGACGGACTTCGCCGTCAGGAAGCCGGTAGAGGAGCGCTTCACAGCGTCCTTGAGAAGGGAAGCGGCTTTCAGATCGGTTTCTTTGTCGATGATGTGGTCGAGGCTTCGGTTCTTCACCCACTTCAGCCGCACCTTCACTATGCCTCGCCATTGGAGGTAGTGGTAGTGGTAGTGGTAGTGGTGGTGACAAAGGTTCAGCAATTGAAATGCCCGGTTTTTGTCAATGAAAGGGTTCATTTTCGCAGGGACACTATGGAGGTGATAAAAACCCTAATGAAACCTTAACACTCCTTCGTTTTTTTTTTTTGTTTTTTTTATGTCAATGACCGTTATGCGCCGGCGGCGGTGGTGGTGGCGGCGCCGGCACTGGTGGGAGGTCGCGGCATTTGAATACCACGAAGGGTATTGGTTCATTATCGTCTTTGGTATAATTGGAAGGCCCTGTGGAGGTGATGGGCCCAGCCCGTTGGTTAGAGAGACTAAGCAGCCCAAAAAAGTTGGGCAATTTAGGAGCCCAACTTTACTAGGCCTGATTTGTCTTTTCTCACATCCTTTATTAAGATATTAAAACAATCTTTTTTTTTCCTTACAAAATAGTTTAAACTAGATTGTTTTACCAACCAAAGGGGCAAAAAAATATTGTTTTATATTCAAAATCAAAATAAACAAGGATTTAATTTGAATGTATTGTCAATGTAAAAATTTTTTATACAGATATCTAATTATAAATTATTATATCAGCAAAACTCTTTAATATAATCACCTATTATTTAAATGGTCATATAAATAGAAGATTTTAATTGGATAATAGTATAAAATCAGTATACCTAAATTAAACTCAATAAACAAAATCTTCGGCAGAGAAATTAAAAAAGAAAATTAAACTATGATAGTATTAGTATTCAGCACTACAATAGTAATCTTTCCAGTGTCACCTAATACGACAGCCGTACAGACTCATCTAAACACCATGATGGGAATGTACTTTCGTAAAAAATTTTCACATCATCACCGTGTCATAGTTTGATGCTCATAAGAGAAGCATGAAAAAATAATTTCTTCCTACAATCATACAAACACTATTCCCATCAAAGGCCAAACCAATCATCACCATCACTATCACTATCAAGCAAGTCATGCATACCAAGCAGAGGCAGTAAATCCTCATCAGAATCCGAGTGTGTGCCTTTACACGACCAAGAGGACGTATATCTACTAGTCTTCCATCTTTATACCCTTCTCCAAGAACTATAGTATTGGTTGGTTCTACCCTCGAATGAGAGGCAAAATATGCCAGGATAACTAGTGATGATTCGATCAAAGGTCTTTGGAAGATTCAATTCCACAAGAAGCCCAGATAGTTGGTATTTACTTTCTTGTGCATAGTCAAACTCAATAGCTCATGCAAAATCCCAACCATTCGCTTCTCCATTATTAAACCACTCATTGGATCTGAAACTGAAGATGAATAATAATTCTCATAAGGTGAAACATAAGGTAACTCGTCAAATTCTTCCTTCCATTCCCTCACTCTCTTTTGTGCTCAATATCCCCTCGGAAACGTCATTGGAAAAGCCAACACTTGCCATATATTCTTGCTTTTCTGCAATGCTGACACCGCGAAACTCCTAAACCAGTGTGCTGATCGCAGGGAAGCAACCCCATTTGAAGCCATCACCATCACAACCTGAAAATGTTGAGTTTTCTCAAACTGATCAGGCAAACCCAGGTCCCATTTCAAAGCATCAATCGACTGAAGAGGCAACATTCTACTTCTCGTCATCATAAGAAACTTGCAGAGCCTTTCCACAGCGTCTTTCTGCTTTGTTGTTCAGAGTATAGCGGGAACGCGGATTCTGACAAACGGAAGCCAAGAAGACCACAAAAAGGGTGGGAGCTCAACGAAGAAAGTGGGGTACCTGCGCATGAATTCAAGAAAGAGGACCGTGAGACCAAGCTATTTTTCGCCATTCTGCAACACACTTTGAACTCAATGAGGGCGTCCATGAGCGTTTGATGGCGTCCCTGAGGATGATAGCAGCTCTTATATGGGTATCCTTCTCGATAATGTGGTCCAGGCTTTGGAATGGGACCTTTGCCATTGGAGGTGTGGTTTCAACTTGTTGGGCAATAGAAAGACACAATTTTTACTAGTGACTCCTAAATGGCTCATCTTATGCTGGAGAAAAGGTGGGGTTTTTACTCCTACATTACCCAGATGGAATGGAGGTTTGGGTTTTTGGAGCGAATGCCTCTTCGTGTTGTGGCCTGTGAATCGTCTGGTCTCGTCTCTGACACTGTAAAAACCTAATAGTAACAGTGTGGTAATCAGGAATAGCAAGGGGAGAGAAGTAGCTTGGGCAAAAGCAACGGCTATGAAATTGAACTGTAGAGCAACATTACTGGAGCTGTGTAAGGCCCAACACAGACCCATTTTTTAAATACCCCCCAACAAAAAAAGCAAAAACCAGAACACAACAAAAACCATAAAAAGAGACCCATTAGTTGAACCTAAATTTTGAAACATCAAAGGACACTATATTCTCAAAAACAGTGTAAGATTCAATAATGTGAACCCAATTCAACGGTGTCAGATCCATGAACTTTTGATTTTCTACATGTATCTTATTTGGTATTCACGTTTTAAGGACAAAATATTTTCCAATAAAAGATAATCTATTTTTGAGGTATAACTGTCAATTTGTAAGGTATAATTTTTTTTTCCCGACATTTTGAACAAGCTTCTTTGCGGCATCTTGTATGGGATATTTTTCTTAGGAAAACATAGTGGTTTTTTTAGAAGAGAAACAAGAGAAAACATTATAAAAATTAGTATTTGGATTACTGAAATTAGTTTTATCTTAGGCAAAAAAATCTGTTCCTCTTCGCAATGGATTCTTTGTTTGCCCTTTATCTAGAAGAACTTGTTCCTTTCTCTTCCATTATCCAGCATGCTTAATATTCTCTTTCCCTTGCTGGCTCCATCACCTCACCTGTGAAGTCACTATCCAAATTGGGGTGGCCGGGGTTGGCGAGAATAAGATGAGGAGACCCCTTGTAGTCCTTCCTTGTGGGCAATGTTCACCAACAATGCAATGCCATTGTCTTTTCATGTCTGCACTTGCAATTGGTTTTCCTCGAATGGTGCAGACAAAAGGAACACAGGCCAGCGCCAGACGTATCCTTTTTCACTTATCAAACTCAAAGCATCGCTCATTTATCTCATGCTTATGCACCATTCTTATGACAAGTGACAAGATATGTCTGGCATGAGTCACTCACAGTCACAAAGATATCTTAGACAGCTTCTTACTGTTCCCAGAAGAAATGCAAGAGCACTTGTGTCCCATTTTTCTGTTTTGACGGCTCCCGTCACTGTTCGACATGACTAGACAATAGTGATCGCGCTGTCCCACTGTCCTCCTCCAACCAATTACTGTTTAACTCATCTTTATATGAATGCATTGAAATAAAAGTGAACAAAAATTCATTCATTAGCTTCAGAAAATTATTCACGCAGATAAACAGATTGAGTCTAAAATTTGTTTCAACCTAGACCAAACTCAACCCAATTTTTTTCCCCTCATCCCCCACCAATATTATGGATGCAAAAACCTCTCTCTCCTTAGTTTTTATCATAGTATGCATGGATGCAGTAAACTGTGCGAGTCCTGTATACAAACATGGTAAAAGATCATCTGCCTCAGTATTCTTCACACGTAAATAGATATGTCCCAATAACAGTTGATTAGTTGGCTTATGTCCCACAAGACTATTTAGGGATATCGGACGAACATCCACAAAGGTTCAGGTGCACTTGACTTAACTCATCAGCTAGCTTTCATTCTTTTTCAGTCTTCTAATTCACAGTTCACTCTATGGCTAGTAGCTACTATCTAGCATGCTATAAAAAGCAAGAACTATAACAATTTTATATGCTCATCCTGGCATGTAATACTTGAGGTAAGTAATCACTTTAGAAGAGGATGAAATGAGATCAGATAATTGAGAAGAAGTGAAGACGACCTAATAATACCTTGGCACGTATTGGCATACGGGGAAAAGTCCAGGCACAAGTTTGGTTCTTTCAATTCAGCTTGTTTGCATGTGATGTAAGGTCAGTATGAAAAGAAATTAATATTTCTTGGTGATTTAGTTTATTCAAATTGTTCTCTTATTCTTTCGTGTGTTTCTGCTTGCTTTATTTGGACAGCTTTTCGTTGAATTTCTGATGCAAATCCGGATGATATATTCCCAGCTAGAAAAGAAAAGGAAAATACTAAAGGTAGGAAATGATTTTCGTGATACGACTTAAGAAGATAAATCAGAAGCGTTACAGTTTTGCGTTTTGTTTTTTATCTAATTTTCTCTCTCCTCATCTAGCCATATAATCCTCTTGTGATTGATTATTAGCATTTTCATAGGATCCACAAGAATTAATTATCGTGCTAAATAGCACTCCGGAAAAGAAAGAGGAGGTGATGCATAACACATCTTTTCTCCGTACCACAATGAAAAATGGAGTCCAAAGTTTTTTGTTGCAGATTCATATAGTGAGCAGAGGTTGTGTTGGACAGAGTTTACTGCAGACGACCATTTTCTTTTTATATGCTCTTATTCAGAATTGCTTGATTTTCCATGTTTAGCTCCACATAATATATGGTACCAGGAAAATCCGGATAAAAAATTGTTAAGTTGCAACTCCCACACCTGATTTATAGTCCTTGACTCGTTGGTCAGCAAGTAATTCAGTCGTTGAAAGCAGATAAATTTTTTTGTTAACATCAATCCCCATACCGTCATTGTTATTATTATTTTGGCTTTTAGCCTGAACATTGATCCTTATTATCTGCTTTTTTAAGTTTTGATCTATATAATTATTATTATTACCTGAAGAATTAATCTCTATTTTGTTAAAGGATTCATCTTTATAATTTTACATATTTTAGTTTTGATCTTTAAAATATTAACACCTAAATGATAAGAAACTACGAAGATCTAAGAACAAAAACTAAAATTAATATACCAACTCTCACGATATATAAACCTTTGTAAAATATATCGTGGTAGACTTTTATTTAGACGGCTTCGCTTCTGTTGTGACAAACTCTCCCCTCCTATATGACATTTAAAAAGTAACATGTTTGAACAAAGCCTGGGATTTGTTTCAATCAAATTGCCAAACTAATAAAATGATCAAATATAAAATTAATAACAATTAAGCAACGTTCAAAATTTCTAATTCATTTAAAATAAGAAAACAGATTGCAAAGTCATTGCTCTTGCTTTTGTCACAACCTAACGTTTGTTCACACATGCATATGCTCATTTTTTGGGAAGTGCTGATATTTTTTAAAACTTACCTAATATTAAATTATGACTTCTACTTCTTTTAAAATGAAATATAAAAAAACTAATATAAATAAATTAATTATTAAAAAATTACCTTTAAAAAATAATAATAATAATAATAATAAGATATTGAAAGATCAAATGTCATCCAGGACAAAATGATGAAACGCCTCGCGCATACGTGACTACGAACAATCCGGGAAGGTGACTGCACCTGAATTTTAGGACACACAATTTCACCAACCTATAATGTCGTTTATATTTTTGGATTAGTGTAAACACCCTAAACCAAAATATAGCATCTCACTATAATATCCACTTTTAATGCATAAATAACATTCCTCCTCTCTTATATGCTCAAATAACTTATAACTGTTGTTTCAAGTTTGAATCAGATATCACTTCTCCAACGTAATTCAATCTGGGTGATCACCAGACAGATCCTCATTTTCATCGATGATGTGATAAATCAAGGCATCCCTATGTTGCAGTAAAATGAATACAAAGATACATACGCGACTTTTATAAAATCCCAACAAAGTACTCAGCCAAAAACATCAGAATGCAATCTTGTCACATTCTACTTGAAAAACACGCTAATGATATTCTTGCAAAAAAATGGAATGAATTTTCATTCACTATCAATATCAGAATTAATGAGGTAGAGCCAGAAAAACTTGAATATTCCACTAGTCATGCCTTTCAAGTTCAGTCCTCATGCCCATATGAGGCAACTCACCGCGCATTTGGAAGCATTCTCATACTTGTTATCAAAATGCCATTCCAAATTCGTCACATTTCTGATGATCGTACCAAATAAAAAATAACCAAAGTTTTGAAGATAAATTATCACTGCAGTACTGGCAGATATTTAAGCCCTAGGCTTAGCAGCAACTAGATCGGAAGGACTCAAGAATGGAATGATTAGTTAATTGCTAGATGTATTCAGCCAGTGGGAATATAAGAAGAAAACTTTCACTTTATAAGGAAAAAGATTGGGGAGGAGGAGGGTGAAGAAGGCATATCGGTGAGGCATAATAATTATTTTTCTATGAGACAAAGGTGGCATAATACAAAGCAGATCATTGCAAGGACCCCCACATGGAGATACCTGGAAAAAAGACAAAGGCATGATCTACCACTCTTACAATAACTTATCAACCAAATGCTTCTTTCAACCTTTTTGTTTACGTGTCTGGATCTGACCTACAAAAATCGAGAGCCATCATCAATAAAGAAGAAAAGCATCAAGACATAAATACGACTCAAACTCTACCCAAGGTGGTAGTGGAACAAAAAGCATCAAAGACAAGAACAAGCACAATAAAATTGTACCACCATTGGTGAGATATAGTCAAGTCTTGATGGGGTGAAATATCCACTCGTACACTCTTTACATCACCGACACAATAGTGAAATTTCCACCACCACACTTAAGCAAATAATCTCAGACAAAGACAAATCAGAAATGGAAAAATCCTTCATCACATCATGAATTTCCATCAAGTGTTCAAGTCACTTAACTTTAAGAGACCCTAAACATATTTTTACAATTTTATCTTTTATTAAAATAATTAAGTATAAGTAAAAATGACATTTCATCATTTTAATAGGGATAAGATAGTAAATTAAATTGTAATATCATTAAAAAGACCCGCCAATTTGGAAGAACCATGAAATGGGAATCATGGAAGGTTTTGCGGGATTAATATAGCTCTCAAAAGTGAAACTCGTGAACAGGATAAAACCTCAAACCTTTTCCTTCCCTCCCTCCCCTCTCTAAACCAAACTCATGAACAGGCCCTAAAGAATTCTCAATGCAAGACCAGAGACAACAATCCAGAGATACCCTGCAATATTGTTTTGGTAATATATGCATGGTTTGACATCCTCAGGACCAGCAACATAATTACTATATTTGAACTATTATTTGAGGCTCCACCGACTCCCTATTATTTTCATCCATGTCATCTATAAATCTAATCCGCCCCCAAAAACCTCAAAAAAGAAACACCTTTTGCTTGCTACATGGAACATCCTTATCAATTTCACCCTTTTTCCGCTAATAAACCTGGTGGACCAACAATGCCTGGTTTTAGGTGAACAAACTCCAAATAATGTTCAAGAACTATGAAAACTCCAATGTAATTAACCCACCAGACTATACGAGAGTCTTAAGCCACCCATCATTTGATAAAAGAAAATGAAAACACCTAGAGCCATTCCATACAATGATTACTAGCCAAGAAATTGATTGGTGCTCAGCACATTATCTATTTCATGGTGTTCCTTCAGCTAATATACAAAGGGGTTGGCATGCTTTTGTTGCATGGTGCATCCTTATAGGACCTAGTTGTTACTTTTGTGTCTTTGTGAGGATGTCTCATCCTCTTTTGTACTATTCTCTTCTAATGAATTATTTTTAATAGCAAAAAAAACCACCAACACAAATCAATAAGAGGGTATATAGGAGAATGATTTGCCAAGGGAATGAGTTGTGATAGTTGTACCTTATGAGTCAACGCCTAGATCTATTCTTGCAGCAGCGGAACTCAGCTAAGAGAGCTATATGATCTGAGGACCATTCAGGAGAAGGAAGTGCTGTGTCTTTCCTCAAACTCTCCTCATCCAATAGCTCCAATAGTGACTCCACAACCAATGAATCCGCTGAAACAACCAATGATATTACTTCACAAATAAGCAACCAGGATGTCAGATTTATCAGATGATGTAACATTGCAGGATAGCTCACCTGTGTAAAATATGTAATCTAGAGAGCCAGTAAAATCTCTAGTGACGTTTGTGAATAAAGGTTCATTTGTTGTGCTGTCAAGTCTCCGTTTATGCTGCTCAGATCCAAGACCAACTGTTCTTGCAAAAGATGAATATGCACTTACCTGAAATTGAAAGTAACCCACACCCAATAAAATTAAAATCAGGAAGAAAAATTAAGGAGGAGAGAGTATATATATATATATATATTACTTTAAGGGTTGTACTGCAATGGATACATTACCAATGGCAACTGGTGAACCAACTTGCTGTGAGGACGCAATATATTAAGTGGGTCGACTGCTAAATCAGGATGTGAAGGATCTACCTTCCCCATTGCAAGAAGTGCATGAGAAGCACTACAGCAAAGTAAGAATAAGCCTTACGAACAAATTACTGATACTGATAAAACCCTTGCAGTAACAGAAAGCATAAAAAATTAAACATAAAAGCAAAGTAATCCAACCTTCCTGGAACTGAATTGAAATCTCCACAAACCAACATTGGAATGTCTGCACTAGCAGCTATTTTCTCCAATCCTTTTAAAAGTGTGTGCACCTAAAAAGAGGGGAGAAAATTTATAACAATTACGTTCGAAATAAACACACTGTACAATATGAAAAAGCAAAGGAATGGCTTACCTGCCACAGTTTGACGTCCTTTAAATCATGGTGCACATTTACATGTGTATTTGCCTAAAGTCCACAAGCAATATAAGATTTAGTAATAGCTACTATATTACTACGAAAAGTTGTTTGAACCTAAACCAACAAAAGTAAAGGCAGGGAGGAAGAGGGGAGAAAAAGCACACCTCCCCTCCCCCCCCCCCCCAAAAAAAAAAACAAAAGTAAAGGCAGGGAGGAAGAGGGGAGAAAAAGCACACCCCCCCCCCCCAAAAAAAAAAAACAAAAAAAAGGAAAAAGAGCATATCTTTCTTAAAGGAAGATCCAAATAATGATACTGATTTTCATCAAAATTTGAAGCCAAACATATATGCTGGTCCTTTCTATATGAGAGATTAGAGTTAATTCATGGAAAAACCAACCACCTGACAATCTGCACTATCCACAGTTCTTATACCAAACCAACAACCATCAGTAAAACAATAATCCAGAACAGTCAACATAGAAAAAAATTCAGAACCTCAAGATGCTTAAAAGAAACAAGCCTTCAACACATATCAGGAATGACCACCCTTAATAACAATGCAATACTAAGAAGAAAAGTAAGTCCACAGAGCATGATGGTAGGACCCTATCAGTTAGGAGTTAGTTAGGGGAGTTAAGGGAAGAGGGAATTAGCTAGAGTCTTTTGATCATTTGGTTAGTAAGTCTTGGGAGAGTTGAGAGGACTCTAGATCTTCCTCTCTATCTGTAATTCTTGAATAAACACTAGTTCTTTGCGATTTCTGATTACGAAGTCTAACATATGACGCTAGAAAAGGCCCAATCATTCAACAATAATGCAACTACAATCACAGAAATGGAAAACAATAAAGAAAATGCATACACAATATATTATAAAATACACATCAGGGACAATGAAGGCATGAACACACAACACCCCCTAAGTGAGTAAGGATCACAAATAAATCAAAATAAAGAAAAGCATACCACACAAAGAAGCTGTCTTTTCCCTGGATTATCAACAGGCTGATTGTTAACTTTTGCTTCTAGAACCACTATTAATGCAACATTATCCTAAAAGCAAAAAGAAAACTTCGTAAACACCAGTTCTATAACAGACAATCTCTTTTTTCTGAATACCAAAAGTAACAAATGGTGTGCAATAAGCCACCTTAACCAGCCGATTCAAGGCAGTTTTCTTCTGAGTGGTTGGAATCATTGCATCTGTTAATGACTGTGCAGCCTTATTAAATTCAACCTGCAAGCAAGCAGACATCATTTTATGTTGTGTACAACATTAAGATAATACCATATGCATAAAATAATTCCTAACCTCATATTTCTTCACATGTGAGAATCTGTCTCTACGAAAAAATGTCGCACAACCATCAATTGTATTGATGTTGCCATTGTATACCTGTGAGCCCCCCATGAACAGCTTAATATTCAAACGAAATTTAAAAATAAAGTCAACAACAAACTAAATTATTGCAACAACCTCATTTGTTTTTCTCTTGTAAAGACCATAATAGCCATGTTTATCCAGTTCAGGAGCGAAAAATTCCTCATAATGGTCACTTTGAACCTGTGGTGGAACAGTGAAATAGAGAGTTTATTCAAAACCATTCTGAAAAAATTCTTAAAAAAACAAAAAGAGTTGAATATCAGCAGTGATTAAATCAAGTTTCTCATCATAGCCAAAAGCACATGTATGTACCTCCTGCAGACAAATAATATCTGCACGGTAACCAACTATTTCTCGCAACAAATTTTGCCTGCGATATGGCCAGGAAAGAGCCCATGAAGGGCAGTAATTGTATAGATCACTTGAGGCATATGCATCAGACAATATGTTGTATGATAGAACAGTAAAGGTTCCCGAAGATGTTAGGCGCACATCTGCATCTAAATGCCCCATCCCATCAACATGTATCCGTCGGCGTGGGCTAGGTGAGGGAGCAGGAATGACACGAGACGTTAGCAGAGTGCTAGTATGCCCCACAGGAAGTTTTGTCTCTGCATCAACTACAACACACTCAAACTTAAGGACATGACCAATGTCATCAGCTGTAGGGGTATACGTCTTAGATTGTCCAACTTCAAACCAAGTTTCACCACAACTTCGTTGTGTAACAGCTGCTGGATACACAGGTGCAGACCCATTTGTCAAGCTAGCACTTGATGCAGAGGCAGATAAGCTGGTATTGGAAGATCCAGACCCAGAGTTATTAAAACGCCCAAATAACTCCTCCTCTTCATTTCCATTGTCATTAACTGCACTTGCAGCACGGTCATGCAAGACACGATGATGCTGCCATGCATCTGAAAAACACTTCGGCGTGCAATGGTAACTCTTGGCAACAGGTATTTTGGCCTTAACACAACCTAGGCACTGCAGTGTGGCCTGCTCGGATGGATGTACACTGCAAACAGCAACCTTTTTATCACTCTGTACACGATACCTGCCAGAAGGAAGGTCCAAAAAGTGGCGTCAAATAATAGGTGCAAAAAAGTTTAAATGTTAAGGTCAGCAACACAAAGGGACAGTATTTGGGATCAAATTGGCATTTTATATATTCAAAATTTACACAAGCAACTATTTGGGTAATCAGCTATATGACAACATAAAACTTCTAGCAGCGTATGCCCAAATTTAGGGCAATAAGGGCAATCATAATCTTCAATAATTCTTGCATTGTCCAAATTTCACAAAATAGGTGAAAAAACAAATGCCACTGTACAAATCATAAATTAAGTTTTTTTTTTTAAAAAAGCATTTTGAATATCAATTTGTCACAAAAATTATAACTAGACTAGATATTTTAGAAAATGTTCAATCATCAGCACAAAGTATCAATTGAGATGATGTGCAATCCCTAGCAGAAGTTTTAGGATCTTCGTTGAGCTTTTTCAGTATATGTAGAACCTATATGCTATCTTTACTATCCAAAGCACTCATTAAAATGTTGTTTTAAATTTCCATTACCACAAAGATATTAGTGGAAGAGAAATCCATAATCCTGTACTAAAGCTTATGAAACAAAATTTAAATTTCATGTGATTTGTTGACAATATATTATAACATCACAAACTTGAAATCCCATATATCACATGTGTACGGAATTGCATGCAGATAATGCTAAGGAGAAGATGAGGACATGAATATGAAGATAAACAACCCACACATCACTGCCTAATGCAGTGCAGTACCAGCATGGCAATATATTTGAATAATCTCACGATTAGCAATAATGAACATACATGACAATTTATAAAGAAAAATAAAATTAAAGTAGAAGGAAACAAATCATATAATGCACAGGTATTTTGTCGGCATTGGACGTTCTAAGATCTTTGGACACCTAGAACTGTGTCTATGACCACCACAGCACAATCAGAACAAATTCTTTTGGTGTTGAGACACCCCATTCTCTAAGCACTTAATACGTCAAAAAATTCACAATTTGTTGCATGAGCTTTTGTCCTATCCTTTTTTGTTTTTTTTTAACCTTTATTTGCAAATTGCAACGCAAACAACATTCATAACATAGAGAAGGGGGGAAAATAGAATTTGACATCAGCCAAGAGTGAAAACTGAAAACAAACAATAAGCAAACCTGCGAAATACTTACACACTTATACTATGCCTACTTTCAAACCAACACTAAATATATAAAAATCAATCCCTACAAGTGGAAAATATAAATAAGACAGAGAAGGACTAAAACCTAGGAGCATACACTGCTTACACTTCCAAGTAACAGTTAACATAATTCCCAGATTCCCACAAAGAAAAATCCTTCCACAACGCACACTCAAGCTCATATATTCACTAAGCCATGTAATGAAAAATCTGATAGGCTGACACCATCCAATACAAACGTAAGCACAACTACCCGAAGGTCATCGAAAGCAAAAGCTAATCAAATCCAATAACAAAAAATTAAAATCAAATCAATTTTTTTTTCTTGAAAAAAAAGGGGGGGGGGAATGGAAGGAAAGAGGCACTGACCACTTGTAGCGCAAGAAATGGCCATCTAAGGGGTTGGTCTCGGGGACATCGTCGGTGGTAGCGGTCTTGTCGGGGCGGCGGAGGAGCACGTAAGGCGTGAGCTCACAGCCTACAATGGGAATATCGGAAGGGAGGTGCACCCGCAGCACGCTCAGCATGCTTCACTCTTCGCAATCGTCACAGCACTGTAACCCTATCAACACCACTCTTTTGCTTCTGCTACTGCTGCTACCTCCCGGAACCACCGTAACTGTATCTATATCTGTAACTGTAACTGTAACAACACGGTTGCAGGGGCGGATGCCTGGCGGATCCGCCATTTACTTGACCCGAATACCCGCCAGCCTTGACGCAACCCGAAACAAACCCTAGCGGGAAATTTGCAGCGCAATCGGGGATCTTGCGAGGACGCTGATGGGAGCAAGTGGGAGGTGGATTCGATAGGCGAATCGATCGGAGGGATTTGATGAGAGAGAAAGTGTGAGCTTTCGAGAGACAAAAGATGGGGGGGATCGAAGATTAGGGTTTTACTGAGGAAGTGGAAGTAATCGCTTGATGGTTTCGTTTTTTTCCTGGCGTCTGTGTGCGTGAGTGTGCCTATTGGAAGAGGCCAAGAGAGAGAGAAGATACGATTATACTACGACTTTGTTTCTCTCTCTCTCTCTCTATTATTATTAGGATTTTTCTCTGTATTTCTTGTGTCCTTTTCTCTTTTTTTATTTTTATAAAAAAAATATTACAGAAAAATAGGTTTAATTTGAATGTATTAATAAAATAAATTTTTTTATATTATTATTTAATTATATTTTTTAATATAAATAAATAAATATAATTTTTATTTTATTATTTCAAAAATTATATAAATTAAAAAATATAATTAAATAATAATATAAAATAATTTTATATTATTAATACATATAAATTAAATCCCTGAAAAATATATGCTGGAATTTGTTTAAAATTGTTTTTGGTCAATTTGCTCAACGTCCTTTGTGTTGTCCTTGCCAAAAGATAAGAACGTCCTTTTTGCTGTCGCATTCCAATTTTGAGGCCTCATGCACCTTTTTTTCATACTTATTTATTAATAAACTTATTTTAATGTATAGTATGTGTTAAAAAATTTTATATATTATTTATAAAATTTTTAAAATAATAAATACGAGAATTAAATATTTATATAAAAAAATTTATACATCAAAATTAAAATCTTTATTAATACAAGAGAAAATGAGATGGTAACTGAAATATACGATAGAGTATAGACGAGTACGGTCTGTTTAAGATCCCAAATTACTTCAAGATAAAAGTAAAATCATATGACTCTTTTCGTTTTTTTTAAATAAAAGTTGCACAAAAATGAACCACATGTCCTACCCTAAAAAATGCAACCCATTTTCACTGCTTTGTCCTGATTGAGTACTTATTGCTAGGGGTGCTCAAATCCAATCCAACTCAATCAAAACCGTTAAACCAACCCAATCAAAACCGCTAAATCGATCCAATCCAAACCGAAAATCAATCAAAACCGCAAAAGTTTGGATTGAATTGGATCTTATTTTTTACAAACCGCATGGATTAGATCAGATTTTGGATTTAATTTTCAAAATCGATCTAATCCAATCCAAACCGCATAATCTTATATAATATAATTTTTTTATTATTAAGTTTATACTTTTACTTATAATAATTTAAATTTATTACATAATTTTTTATTTATGTATCATTTTTACTTAAATAATATTTTATAAATATTGAATGACTTGTTTTTATTTTTTATTTTTATTTATTTATTTTATTGACTTATGTTATTTTTATTTTATAATATTATAAATTAAAATTTTTCGTTTTTAAAAAACCGATCAAACCGATCAAATCCAAACACTACAAAATATATTATTTGGATCGGATGAATTTTTAACTCAAAACCGATCCAAATCGCACCGTGAACACCCCTACTTATTGCACCCTATGGAAGTTATATGGCATCACTCTTTCTATAATTAACATGGGATTTATCAAGCACGTTAATCATTTCACACAGATCATGATAACATCAATGGCACAATTTATGAAATTTTTTGTTCTTAATAATTATACACATTTTTTTTATAATTAAGAGTGGTGGCTGAATAAAATAGTTCTTAAAGTAACAATTTTAATATATAAGATTTCAACATTAGATATAAAAATTTATCTTCAATTGCAATTTATTTTTGCTACATCTAGAACTATCGGCTACAATTTGCATTAACCATATTTACACAATCTCCTCTAATTCATATATTGGTGACCGATTCGTTGCTCCTTCCAAGTGTTGGATTAACGTTACTCCAATGTAAATGAAATCCCAAATAAGCCCCCAAATGCAGTGGCACGTTATTGCATAATAGGGTCTAATATTTTTTATTTTCAGAGGAAGGTCTTCTCCCTTATTTGGCTTTTTATTATCGTGAGAACTCCTTTCCCAATATAAATCATGGAGTTCCGTCGACTTCGAGGGCATTGATTTGGTAGGGGCGGTTGTAGACGACGTTTCCAAAGTCAGTGCAACATACATTTATTGAATCTACGAAGAACAGCCATGTACTTTACATTAAAGATTCTGAAGAGAGTTTTTCAGATCTGCAAAAGGGGTGAGAAAGAGAGACTTTAGAAGATATCAATCCGGAACTAAGTAATAGTTGGAAGCAGTGAAAGTTGGTAACAGAGTTTAGAGGTCCCGTGCCACTGTAATCCTGTGACAATGACGGAGATACTTTCGCTATTAGTGTATCTCTGGGTTCATGGTTATTTTGTGCAATTTTAGAATGATTTGTGGTTATAATTCAAATTGTTCATCCAAGTAGCATAAGGGCTTGTTCATCCAAGTTCATCAATCCTTATGCTTCCACCTTCAACGATCAGTCAATTTGAAAATCTACGACCCCTACCGATTCCAAAATTAATAGACACATATACAGATAACAAATATGAGACAAACAATTTTCATAGATCAGATTATTATACAAACAATGTTAAATACACCTACATGAGAGCCTCCTCCGCTGTAGGTATGCTCGCTTTGGTTCAAAATAAAGAGGGACTAATATGCAAATATTAAGAATTGACTTATTTAATATTATTTGTTTTTCCTCGAACTAACGGATGTAACCACTGCCATTCGATTTTAAAAATAATACATCCAACGGATGTAACCATGTTTCACACTGACAAGGGTAATGTTAGTCTAACACTTGGAAGGAGCAATGAATCAGTCACCTTCATATGTTACACAAGCAACTAAACAATGTTTCCATGTGCAAAATCCAAGATCCTTTTTATCTATAGTACAACACCCTACATTCCTTATTTGTTGACTTTTTTTTTTTTTGGTTGCATCAAAAGTTGGATTTATTATTAGTCATCCTACCAAAATTAAGATACAGTTCCTTGACTCAGAAATCAATTATTTATGGATATAGTTTTTAAGTGTAAGCTAACATTTCATCTTTGTTAAGCTTATTTAACTTTTGTTATGAAAATTTTCACCACGTAACTTTAGTTTTAGTCATCTGCTTTTGTGGTAATGATTAATTCATCCCTCAGTTCTTTAGATGAGGGTTGAAGGTATCTTCATCTTGAAGTAATAATAATAATAATAATAATAAGAATAATAATAATAAGAAGAAGAAGAAGAAGAAGAAGAAGGAGGAGGAGGAGGAGGAGGAGGAGGAGGTTGAAACTCTCTGGCAAATTTTTTAAGATTTTTCTAATTAGTATTCTTAAGACATTTGTTAAAAAAATAAAAGTATTTAAAATTTTTAATACATTTAATATATTGAAAATTGAAATTTTTTTCATAAAAAGGTTTTTACTGTTAGTGTTTTAATGGATACTCTTAAGACACTGATAAGAAAAACTTGTTTTTAATAGCATATTGTTTTTGACATTAGTATGCTGAGCATGCCTTTCACCAATTCGTGGTTATTTCAAATTCTGTTCCTCCATTATTAATTTATTCGCGGTTATCCATTTTTTCAAAAGTACTCTCCTCGGATTCTTTTTCAAATTTGTTTGAAAATACCTAAACCAGAGCATGATTATGTGAATCAAGAAATTGAAGGTTTCAAGTAATCCTTTTAAACAAGATAAAAAAGAGCATTTGTTGATAGCTGATTAAAGGAAAAGGAAAACTAAGTTTTCAATATTTACAATAAGTAAAAACTTTCCATGCTGCCGGCTAACTATTGAAAATCCAATTTAGTTCACCAAGGCTGCTAAGTAGCAAGATCAGAGACCAAATCCATGACTTTATTTTATAGCAATTCAATAAGAAATATATTGTCATTGACATGTTCTCGATAGCATACAATGTGCATTTGTTTCATCTTTTAAATAAATAATTATAAAATTTAAATTTTATATATAATAAAAATTAATTTTTTATTAAAAAATAAATCATAACCAAACACACTCTAAATTTCCTTCCAAACTCATTTTCCTTAATTATTGGCCCCCATCAGCTCTCTGGAATTATTTCTTAGAAATATCAAGATATGCAGAGCCTATGTAATAAATGGCCTCCATGTCACATCAAAATAAGTGGTCCCAAATTAGATTGTTTCATAACAGCAGCACAATAACTCCACAAGTCTCATATTATTTCCTTCATCACCAAAAATATAATTTCAATTACCTTTATTATTATGAGTATTCTTTAAATAAATGAATGAATAAAATTTTTACATAGGTACCAAATTCTTCTAAAACATCATCCTGATTCTCCTAATAGTTGTTAAATAAAAAATAATAAATACCTTTTATATTTACAAGATATTAAATATATTTATTTTTCATTTAAGATTTTTTAATCAAATATTAAGAGAATATTGCAGGAAGAGGATGTAACAAAACTCAAAATTTTAATTGTAACTTGGTAATTTGCTTTCCAGCTCCGCAAGTTCCGAAAAATTTAAACTCACTTTCTCCGGAGGCCTTATGACCAAACTAGAGCATTTTTTGAAGCAATTTACCAATCGAGGTTACTTTAGAAACCCTACGGGACATTTTTGGCCATGCCGGAGCCCACTCCCGATTTTTCATTTTCTTTTTGCCATGTCAGCCTAAGGTGCTAGGGTAGCTGACACCCTTGCAAGGTAGAGAGAAATAATTATATATTTCGGGAGTACTATATAATAGCGCTTTCAACCATCAGTCACCAACATCGCACTTCTTTATTCACATCATGGACAACACAGAGACTTCACCTGTTAATTTACTTGAGATGGCTGAGCTTACTTTATCCCGTGTGTTCATATGTTTCATATGTTTGATAGGATATCAAGATAAACAGAAAAAAAAAAAATAAAAAATAAAAGGTTCCATTAATTAATATCATTTCTCATATAAACATTAAATGTAGTTTGATGAGATCATGGCTGCTCAATTACTAGATCTCAAACCAAGTTCCACCTTTAATTTTTTCTTCTTTCTTTTTTTTTTTTTTTCCTTTTCCTTTTGTACTCTGATGGTTAATTTGAAACTGTTGGAGTCTCTTGCAGTTGTTACCATGGTGTCTAAAGTGAACGCTTCTTCGTGCTGCATGTTACCAGGTGTGGCACCTCTGATGAACCTCGTGCAGATTGTGAAAAAGGGTGCCAACGGATATACGAGGGGAGGGGAGCATGCAACAGGATTATCTTCAATACTTGCGTCTACGAAGTTCCCTGCTCCGGTACCATTATACTAAATTTGTAGTCGATTAAGGTTCGATTGGATAAACTTTTTACGAGGGTTTTTTAAGTAGAATTTTATTTTTTGAAAGAATTATTTTATATTTGGATTGGTTATTTGAAAAATATTTTTAACTATTAAAAATATTTATAAGTCTATTTTCATATAGAGAATAAAAATACTTTTTTTATAGTCAAATTATAAAATAATGATACTCAAAAAGAAAAAAAATTAAAATTTGATAAGGGATAAAAAATAAAATATGTGTATTATAATCATGAATAAAAGTAAAGGAAATTTTTAGAAAATAATTTTGTTAAAAACTATTTTTGCTTCTAATTTTTTTAGAGGCTTAATATTATTAATTTTTTTATTAGGAATATTTTTTTAAAAAATTATATCTAAATACATTTAAAAAATTATGAAAGCACTTTTTTTTTAAAAAAAACACCTTTTTTATTAAAAAAGCCAATTAAAATGAACTTGGCCAATTTATTTTATATATTTATTAATGGGAAAAAAAATTATCCCCAAACTGTTATGAAATAATGGGTAAAAAAAAGAAGAAGGAGAGAAGAGTTACGAAATATTAAAGAGGTAGAGTAAGAATGGGACAACGCATTTGTAGGAAAGATTTTTGACTTAAATATATTTTTAGTCTCTATAAATATAAGTCATTTGGATTTTAATTTCTTTAAAAAAATATTTTTGATCCCTTATTTTTTTAATATTATATTTTTAATCCTTATCATTCTAAATTTAAGTCTAAGAAATTATTTTAAAATATACTTTTAACTTTTATAAATATTAAAAATTTTGTTTTATCTTTATATGTTTTTTAATAACCCTCTTTTGATCCTTATACATATCATTATTTAATAATGCTAGCTAATAATAGGGATCAAAAATATAATATTCAAAAAATGAAGGATTAAAAGTCAAAAAAAAAATTTAGAAGAACTAAAACCAAAATGACCTATATTTACAAGAATTAAAATCATATTTAAGGCAAAGATTGGCTTTTTTATCTCCTTTTCATGAAAAGGCCTTTTTGAACATTCCAAAACATCAACCAAACTGGCATTAAAATGACTCATTTCTCTCATTTGTTTTTACCTTCCCCCCCCCCCCCCTTCTCCTCCCTCTCTTCTCTTCGTCTTTCTCTCTTGAATCCTACTGTTTAATGAGACGAGCTTCGTTATTTAAAAAAAAAAAAAAAACAAAGGAAACGAATTAACGAAATGGTTAAAATTAATAATCTGTCATCTTTTCCCCCTTGTTTCTAGCTTTTTCAAATCAAATATTCATGACCTACAATAAAATTCATCTTGGCATGGGTTTATTTGATTGTGATGTCAAATAATTACAAGCAGAATTAATTGGTGCGGAAGCAAATTTGGCAGAATAGCATCGCCATCACTCATCAATTTTCATTTTCATTTTTATTTTTGTTATATTTCCGTTCCTCATCATGATTAAGCAGAAACTTGGTAAAGTATATAGTAGGACAATACAGCATCGCAGTAATTGTAATGCATAGGGAAGAAGCATAAAAGCATGCAGAAGAGAAAAAAGAATTACAGTGGGGGATCTTTACAATAATATGTGCAGAAGCAAGTGGAATCCTTGCATTCTCCAATGCCATATGGTTCTTTAGAGCACTCTTGAAAACATTTCTGTGACTCACATTTGCTTAAACGGATCAGCTTGTGGCACCAATGTTCTGGGATCCTCACCCCATGAGCGCGCCCTTTTACTACAAAATCAGATGCTAATCCAGCTGACCCCAGAAAAATGGATCATAATCAATGAATTTTTCACTAATAGAATAATAAAGGGAGGCTATGTTGCATAGATACCAATATGATATAGGTGTCGGGTACAGATATAAGTATAAGATACGAAAGCTTTCTAAAATGAAAGATACAATTATGGAAAGATATATTATATATAAATATAAAACTATAAATAATAAAGTAATTAATCATAAAATAAATATAATTTTTATAATGTTCCAACTTCAAGTTTTCATCAAAGTGCTCTAAAATATATCAAACAAGCAAAAATATCTAAATAAACATAAGATTTGAAGGAGTAGTTGTAGTTGATTTCATTTAAAAGCAACTAAATAGTTTAGTCACAAAATTTTTTATTAGGATTAACTTGTATTTAGGGGATATCTACTCATTAAAATGCTTGACCTACAATCATCTATGAATACCCAACAAGTATTGATACCAGTTCATATCAGATATGGATACGATAGTCATTTTGAAGTACCCATGCTTTAAAGAAGGGAGGAATGAAAGAAAGCATATTAGCACTAAGAAATAAATTGATACACTATTGTGATCTTAATTATAAAAACAAAAATTCAACACCATTCTTCAATGGAATACCTAGTGGCAAATGGCAAGTCAATGCTTTACCTGTAGTTTGTTTGTTAATCTGTACTACAAGCCACACATAGACCTACTATTCTACTGTGCCTTCTGTATCTCAGTCACTCAGTGAGAGCGAGGGACTAGAGAAATCACATATCTATCCAACGTGAATATAGTGAAAGAAGGAAGCTAAAGGATTTATGGAAGATGATTAGTACCTGAGAAAATAAGCAACAGGAGGAGTTGGGAGACTAGGTAAGGTGATCTCATCTTCCAACATCCACTTGGAACTCCAGTTGTCTCAAGGCGTTGCTTCAGTAAGCAAAGTCTTTGTTACAAGGGGTGAGAAGAACTGGGATGGGAAGTTGATTGATATTTAAGGTGGGGGGATATATACATAGAAATTGGTCCAGTTTTAGATCAATCAACAACCCGAAAAGCAGACATCAGGTTCTTTGAGAAATGACAGCTGTTGTCTAAAATTGGGAAGGAGTGATGAAGAAGGTAGAACACCGCCAATATGGAGCATGCCAGATACCTCATGTTTGGCCAAATCTTTATGCGTAGAACAAAACAATTTTACTTAAAAGAGTATTAACAAATCAAAGTATCTAATAACTCCAACCCTGCTTTCAGTAGTACTTATGACAAGTTTCTTCTCTTTGAGCATTTATTCGTTCCTTTGTACTTACTCAATTACTTTTTATGAAATTCGAAAGTGAATTTGATTTCAGCCGTAAACTGTGGGTGGGTTTTATTTTTTCGTGTCCGAATGGCGACAAAAAGATTTGCTAATGGAGGTAATTTGTTACCGACGAGACAAGGACCCTTAGAGTTACCATGACATGTGGAGGCATTACCAATTGAAACTTTTACAAAGTAGAATGCCGTATCCAACCTGCTCAACAGTAGAGCTCGGCTCATCAAGATTGCTCACTTGGCTGGGGAGGCCATGCCCTCAGGACTACCTGTATAATTTGCAGTTTCTTTATAACACACGCCTTGAAGGTCCTATATACGGCTATACCTTCCGTTTCCTTTTTTATCCAAAAAATAAAAATACCAAGACACAAGTTTATTCCAGGCTCAAATTCTTCCTTCCATCAAAATTTGCACTCTCATGACCACAACATTTGGTAAATGAGCTTGTTCTTAAAAGACAGTCGTAATTGTCTTGTGAATTCGTAATTATGCAAGTGGAACACTGAAACAGTTATACCCAACAACGTGTTTAGATCAATTTACTCTTTGAAAAACTGTCATAAACCCTCTAAGCACTTGGCGAAAACAATTTTTTGCCGAAAAAATAAAGAGTATTTATCCCAAAATTAATATATTATGTGTTATATCATTTATGATAAACTAGAGTTGCATTGCAGTTACGAAATTTGCATATTAAGCAGCTGCATTGCAATCGCAAAGCCTCCTAAACTGCCATAAACCGTGGCCAATTCGACAGAAATTACAGCTTCATTGAAATGGTTATAGCCTTCAAAACAGTAATGTAGCCACCGCATTAGCAATTTAAAACAATGAGCTATATATTTGGACTCATTCGTCCCTTTCGAGTCTTATCAAGGAACTTGGCAAATAATACTTCCACCGCCAAGACTCCGCATCATAATCAAAGAAAGCGTATATTATATAATTAATCACAACACATAAATATGAAGATTGCCGGACTTAGCATTTCTAAAGTGCTTTACTTTTAAAAACAAAGATATATTTTTTATAAAAACAAAGTGCACAACCGTGACTGTTTATGAAAAAAGTAAGGATTTTCCAATATACAAGCATTATACATGTTCGATAATTCATCCCTTTAACTTTCTCATAAGAATTAAGATCATATTCTTTACCATCTAAGGATACACCGCACTTTACGCCCAGCATATTAACTATTAAACAGTAAGCATATTAAAGAGAACAATAGAACATATCCTTGCATTTTGGAATTAAACAAGACAAAACTTGAGTCTGATTGTTCATAAATTATATGGCTTTCCAAAGGAAAAAAACAGAAAAAGGACTCAAATCCAAACAAAACTAAGCAGTCCAGCAAACAAGAACAAAAGACCTAATAACCTCCTTTAAGATCATTGACGACATCATATGGAATAGGAGTGACTGTCTCTAGTGTAGCACCTTCAACCATGAATCCTGGTTTAGGGCCTTCGGGCTGCCTCTTGGTGCTGATGACCTCACCCTTAGCCTTGGCCTCAGCCTTCAGTTCATCATTCTTGATCTTCCTCAGGCGGAACTCCTCGGTGCACCTTGAAGGCTGGACGTGCTCCACTCGAACATGAATTCTCTTTCTGATTATTCTGTTCCCCACCTGGATCACACACTCTTTTTGAATAAGATGGGTAACATGTATCAATGATAATTACAATAAAGCAGGAAGTCCCTAACTGAACCATCGAAGACACAACATTTTCAGATTCAACAAATTACAGTTGCTTCTCTATACTCTCTCTCATGTTCTCCACGAGGCAGGAAATTGCAGAACAAATAACTAAATAAGAATGCAGAGCATAAGGTTCGAATTTTTGAGCATAGACATTCAATTTCATTACTCAGCCATTAGAAATACAACATCAGATTATGGGCAGCTGAAATTATGCTCCGAAAAATGCTACTGGAGAAAGTAAGCGTGCTTACTTATATCAACTGCAATGCACTGATAAGGCCAACATGATAGTAAAAATCATCAAATATAAATTGAAGCACAATAAGAAGAGAAAAAAAATATATATTAACCGCAGTGCACCGCTAAGGCCAATACCTATTCATCGAATATACCAGCGTAGGTAAAAAAAAAACTTGGAATTAGTATTATGATCTTACTGATTTTACAGAAGAATAAAAAAAAGCCAATCTCGAGCTCAAAATTAGGGAAACCCAGACATGCACATCATCTTCGCTACATTAGATTAGTATGAGCTTGAACCCTAACTTCAGACATAGGGTTGCAACCGATACTTCAATAAACAACAAAATGAAAGGAACAATAGTACAAACACTTGGGAGACCAGAGACAACAGATCTAATATCCAAATACGGAGGCAAATGAATTGAGAGTGGTGGAGGGAGGCATGCATACCTGCTTGTTGACCTCGACGCCAATGGCGCGTTTGGTGACGTTCCAGACACGACCGGTGCGGCCATGGTAGAACTTGTGAGGCATACCCTTGTGGACGGCGCCATTGACCTTGATGTCGACGTAGTCGCCGATGTGGTAGGTCCTGAGGTAGGTGGTGAGGGCGATGGTACCCTTCTTCCTGAATGGACGAGAGAACGAGTCTCTTGTACGTGACCTCAAACCATGACCAGCCGGCATCTTTGCTTCACCACCTAGGGTTTTCCTCTCTCACTCTCTGCTCGGCTAAGTGTACAAAGACGGTGAGAACCTAAAACAAACCGTTCGCAGTGGCTTTTATAGGTGGTCTCTCCTCTCTAGGGTTTTGCTGCTTCTCTACATGGGCCATGGGCTTTTCTCTCTGCTTTTGTGTTGACTGGGCTGGACTAGTACCTGCTTGTTTAATTGTTTTGTTAAATTTTAAAGAGTTTAATTGGTATGCATTGACAGTGTAAAACTGTTTTATATTGTTAACTAATAAAAATAGGAAAACGTGAGAAATTGTGGTGGATCTCTCATGATGATGGGTAGTTATTTATGTGAATTGGCACTTTTTACTATTTTTATTGGCTGACAATGTAAAACTATCCATGTATTTAAATTAAATTAAATTTTAAATTTTGTACAACATCGCGTTAAAACTTGTAGACCTAATTTCATTTTAACTTCACAGTATTTCGACAATTAAAATTAATTTTGTTGATAATCAAATATTAAAGTAAGATAGTGTGGTCACAATGTATCAGGTGCAGCTATTATTCCAGCTCAAGAGGATCTAAGTTCTACTGAATCATTTTTGGCTTTAAAAATGATGGATTTCGCATTGCAAGAGTTTTACATAGCTATTATAATTAGCTTTGGAATATTTTTCATCTTTTATGCTAATTATGCGATAAATGCAGTTCAAAGTTGAACAAACAAATAAGGACAGACCCAAAAAAATTTTAGATCTTACTCGCAAAAGTGCTATAAATAATAGATAGATGTGTTACTCCCATACTTATATTTCTTTTCCTCATATTTTCCTCTTCTACTAACTGTTCATGACAAAAAAGAGAGACGCGGAGACCTTTTTTTTTTGGTCTCCTTTATTTTTTTACTTAAAAGCGGTGTAAACATTAAATTCGAATAGAAATAGTAACAGCATTGCTGCTTTGTAAGTTTCAACCAGATACCATCTTGCGATTTGGAGACGTAGCAAGACTACATTCATTCAGTTCTGTGATATATTTCGTGCTAAGATGGACTAATCCAGCGGATAGCGCTCAACCAAAAGCGAACAGAGAATTTGAAGCGTATCAATTTTCAGCAGAAAATCAGATAACGTTGATCACCATAACGATATAAGTGAGAAGATAATACTTTCAGTTCGGTTTGGCAAGACACATAGCATTTTACTAATTTATATTCAGCAGTAAGGCTAGCAATCCTGATTACAAGACCTGTTACTACCATATACAATCAGCACGTTGAAATTGAATTACAAACAAGTATTCATAATCTGAACAACTGCGGTAATTAACATTAGCAGGGCTTTTTCTCCTATTAAAAAACCCCTCCAAGAGAAGGAAACGAAAATTAATTAAGAAAATGGGACAACGGATATGCAGCCAATGCAATTGCCAAAATATACTCGTAACCTTCAACTTTGCAAGATTAGCTTGATGCAGCTGCACAATGGACACAGTAGTTACGAGCAAACAGATTAAAATCGGCAAAACTACAAAGGCATGCACTCAATGATATTCAAAGGTGCATGATAAAGCAAAAATCTTTTCCAAAGTCAGACTTTATTTAAACTGTAGTGCAGGCCTTAGCATTTAGTTGTAAGACTGATATTCAAAGCTTGATTTGCTAAGACATGACATACCTGATGTTCTAGAAGCAGATAAATTATCTGCAGCTCTCGCAGAATTCCCTGTCTTTGTCTGACCATTGCTTTCCTCCCTAAAAACTCCCAGCGACCTTAACTTGGATGATGATCTGATTGAATGTATCAAAGGAGCGTCTTCGTCGTCCTCCTCTTGCCTCCCCCCTGCATCTAGTCCATCTTGTTCAGATGCACTAATGGAATCCTCATCTTCACTTGAACTTTGCTCATCAAAAAGCTTCTTTCCTGGTATGTTTTGCCTCTTACGAGGGCGACCCCTGCGCCGTACAGTAACCCCTTCCTTCTCATCTGAAAACAATTATTTGTTAGTTCTTACATTAAAAATATCCATTCTCGACATCTTAAGTCACATCATGTAGCACACTTAAGAAAAGGAAAGAAGATCAATGATGTCATTTAGTTATCACTTATAGTGCAAAACGTAAAAGTCGTGGCAAGATGCGGCTAGAGGAGAGATCACATGCACCCTGGTGCTCATTCCACGGACAGCAAAAGGTAGTATGACTACCAACCAAGCACTATATTATCTTGATAAAGTTAAGATTACTAGGTTATAGCCATTGATCAAGTTGCATCTCATATCTCATGTGAGAATCAATCAACGTTGAACATTATCCATCTCTTGAAGAGAACTTCAAATTCATGGGAACTAGAGAGAGACAAGTACATGACCAGAGAGAGTAGTGCCAAAAAAAGCAATGAACTAGGAAAAACCAAGAGATTGCCAGCTGCAAATAGCTTTGAAATAAGTTAACACATTTAGCAAAGCCAACCAAACCTACAAGAAGAACCCAATTTAAAAGAATTGAAGGATAAATCATAAAATAACTCATTTACAAACTAATATGCTCCCCATATGATATTCACTTTCACTGCGAGTGTGCCAACACAGTGACAAACCATCAATTACACATTCTAGTAGCACCTTTACTTATCTAATAATGACTATTTTATATATTTTGTTTCAGTGGAGATCTAACAAGTTGTTGCATCATAACTTAGTTCTATGGTACAATAAATAAGAATGAATAAAGAAATTGCCAAAACTACCTTGAAAGCCTTCATTCTTTGCATATTTTTCACGTAAGCTGTCAATAAATGTGTAATAGGGACGCCAGCCACTTGGATTTTCCTCAGTATTGACATTTTCTGTTCGCTTTTGAACATCCTTCATACTATTCATAAAGAAGAACCTCTTACATTTCCAGTATATCTTACATTTTCTGTGTACAGATGAAAATGGTTCTGAATGGCATTAACAAAAAGAGAAGAAACTCTTACATTTCCAACACATCTGATGCAGGTAGTTTTGACACAAAATAAAGCACTGCAGCTTCCAGAAACGACAACTGCTTTGGAGCATCTATAAAAGCATATTCAATACCATCCCTGACAACTTTTAAAATGTCTGACCTGTGTTTGTTCCTGGCAGCACCAATAAATGTTCCAGAGAGCCGAGCAGCCAGATCTTTACATCCCAAGAAAGAGTTGCTTTCTGAGGAATCATTCTCACTACCAGAGATATCCACAATATGCCGATGGTACGCCTGGAACGAAAATAAATTGGTGAAGAATTTGGTATAGAAGAAGGGACTAGAGGGTGAAATATAAAACATGGATACCATCCTGAGGCAGAGAGATGGAGGAAAGACAAATCCAACTTTATTTACCATGCATACATAAGCTATCATCCACAAAAAAGCAATTATACACCTACTTCAAAGGTCTTACCTTTTTAAGTGCTTCTAGAAAAATGGCAGCTAAATCATCTTCTTTTTTCTTCAGCACTGTGATCAGATGCTTCACAATCTCGGCAACACTTGTCCCATGCATTACATAATGAGAAATAATCTCAGAAGCAAGATAATCCTGCATTGAGAATAGCCAAATTTTTGCTATCAAAACAGATTTAACTAGCAAGAAAAATATTTCTGCCAAGAAAAATAAAATGCCAATTGTCCTGGCATCTATAAACAAACAACAATTTACCTTTGGAACAGCATCACTAGCAATCAGCTTCGCAGCAGCAATCATAACAGCATCTCTATTTGTCTCCTCAGTATACTCTCTATTAACATCTTTGTTAACATCATCATCTTCTATCTCATCTGAAAATCAATAGGCAAGTGAAACAGACTTCTATCCTTATAAACACGATGAGTACACAGTAGTTATACAACAGATCAAGGATACAGCAATGAGAAGATTTAGCAGTATTTACTCCAGAGTTAATAAGCAAAGTAAAGTTCAAATGCCAAGTTCAACAGTAGACAATAAGAATTTTGACATGTTGCAATAAATTGTCTAAATTTAATACGAAATATAGGATGAATCTTCACGCCAGTCCATCATCTTTAACAAAAATATCTGGGGTCACCTGAAACATTAAGTTGTTGTTGACAAAGTTCCCAGAACTTCTGAAGCACATATGCACTTGGCTGATATCCCAATCTTTCCAGCTTTGTCTTGGAGAAATTTGTGCTTCTAAATAAGAACCATGTTTCTGCAAGTATAGTGCATACCTTTGGCAATAACACATTTTATCAGACCAAATCTGGGGACTCAAGGCTTATCATATTTATACTAAGAGAAAGAAAAAGGAAAACAAGTTAGAGTTCTCTTACTCTGCAAGCTAGCTCATTTCCATGTTTGTCCCCTTCGTTGCTGTCAGTAGCCAAGTTGAGAAAGTATTCAAGTTCTTGTAACAAGGTATCACGCTTAGACAGAAGAGAAGTTAAGGATGCTTCAGAAACACTTTCTTCATTTACAATAAACTGCAGACCCCAAGCTAGATGCAAATACATGTTCAGAAGCAGGAAACCAACAACCTGAATGGGTAATAAACAGAAAATTAATAATCAAACAAAAATAAGAATGTCATGGAAAACATAATGCTTGCTGTGAGTAAGCATTTACGCACCTCATCCTCCATATTCCTAAAATCACGTAGCACCATGACAATGTCTCCATATATGCTATTAATAGGCACAGATCTCGACAATTGGAGTTCATACAGCCTCTTCAAGTTTACAAGAAGAGAATATTCATCACCACCATCCTGCAGTCCCATCTAATATAGGTTAAATTTCTTCTATTATATCAAGAAATAACAGAAAACAACATATTTGAGTGGAACATACCACTACTTCTTTAATTGCAGATTGCAGCTTAGTGATAAGTTCATCTTCAACTTCCTTTAACTTAGTACGGGCAAAATCTTGCAAATCCCCTTGACTTTCTATGCAACAAAAATTAATTGCTTTAACACAAGCTCTCAGAGGGTCCTTGTCACCATGCTTAAAAAATGCTTCTTTCATAAGCTGAAGGACATTTTTGAAATTCTGAAAAGCAAGCGCTAATTAGTTTTTCAGAAACAATGTAAACAGTCGGAACAACCTGCAAGAACAATTCACAAACCTGCTCCTGCCTCTTCAAGGAATAAAGCTCCAGTTTCATATATAAAACAATCTCAACCAGAGATGACACTTTCCCTTTATCTGAAATAAACTTCCGCAAGAGTAATGGATAACTCTTCATCATGGCAATGGTTATATCCTGTTTATTATTTTCAAATACTTCCTGCCATTTATTGCCAGAAAAGAGATTAGAGTCTGTCATAAAGAAGGGGGAAAAAAAAGAAAAAAAAAAGACACTTGTATCACAATAAACATTAATCAATCACCAGCATGGGCATATACACGGTAACAAAGAGTACTCATAGAATTAATGGTCAAGTACCCAGTAATCAAATTTTTTCTGTTGCCCAAAATAACTAAAAATATCTGAAATAATCAGAGATTTATACTTTGAAATTACAATCTTAAAAAAACAACACACTTTACCAACCAAAAAAAACAACTCAGTAAATACAAAAATTGAAAACCAAGGTGACGAACTTTTTGGGCTTTGGTGTAGTATTGCTTTCTGTTATCAGTGGCAGGGACAATCCTCTCTCCAACAGCCTTTTTCACAGATGCACACAGGAGTCGCACCAAGTTTGTTGCATCATTATCAGAGAGCTCATCATCAAGAACCATGGATATAATGCACTTCCAATCCTGTAAGCAAAATGTTGAATGTCATCACGAAACCACTGAATATTCCTCAGTAAATCATAATGATAAGTCTGACTTGAATAATTTTAGGTGTTGTTCTTTGGCAAGATGTCCTGAGGCCAGCAATGCCTAAACCTTAAGATTCAAGTTTTGCAAGCAAATAAATTGTGCGTAAATTCAGAAGAGTTTGACCAAATCCAGTATTCCAGATTTCTATTTGACCGACTTCTCTGGGATCATCAAAGAATAATAACATTCTTTCTTTTTTATATCCCAAACTTGTTTCAGCAGAAAGGAGGAATGAAAGTAAAAAAATAAATAAATAAATAAAAGGATAGCTGTTTGCTCAACAAATTCAAAACCATTGCTTTGAACTCAAATAAGCAAGGTTGCCTGTCATTTCATGTTCTAGTTAACAGATAATTAAGCGTGCATGGTAGAAGATTATAAAAAGAAATAAAAAAATAAAAAAGAAGAAGAAGAAGAAGAAGGGAACAAAGATGAGAGAGTGAAAATAATTTGTCTCTAGGCAGGCACTGGGTCTCAATACCAATTTTTTCACCCCTATCTCTATTCCTCAAATTTCCTTCCTACTAAACACATCCTATAGGATTCGAAATTTGGACTATTCAATCCAAAGAGATACATGAGCAAACAGTCAAGAAAGGATGTGCTAGTCAAAACGGTGACCCACCCCTCCGTGCCATATCCTCTCTAATGTTCACACGGACAACAAAGGCATACCTTTATAGCTTTCATGTACTCCCATACATCATCAATCACATAAATACTCAAAATTGGATCTTGTGGGAACTCCCCCAGAATTTGCAACATTCTCTTCAGGTGGACCTCAGAAGAATTGCCAGTTTCACCTAGAAAGAAATTGTCTTCATCAAATGTCTGCTAATTGTATTGATTTTAAAGGGAAAAAGTTCATGAATGGACTTAAGACCTCTTGATCCTGATTGTGAGGTACTAAATTTTTGAGCAATCAAGTGATCATACACTAATGCACCAATGGCATGCCTGATTTCTGGGGGATCATCAATCAACAAATCATACAAAGAACCCAAGTCATCTTCAGGAATAAGTTGATGTCTGCAGTGAACAAAGAACCCAATTCTCAATTTACAATCCATTGCATAAAAACTCACCAGCAAACAGGTAATATATAATTGAAGAAAGTTTGACATTCAGACCTAAGTAATTGTTTAACAAGACCAATGGCACAAACAGCCACAGAAACATCAATGTCATCAGCAAGCTCGATCATCCGGCCAGAAAATCTTTCGGTAAATAAACCAAGTGTTGGTACATTATCATCCACCTCATAAAGATTTTGCAGTGCACTTATAGAAGCCTTTCTTACCCCAGCATTCTACAAATTGGAAGGTGGGGAGAAGGTAAAAAAAAAAAAAAAAGAGTAGAAACAAGTAAGTTGTATGGAACAGGAACAATCAAAAGTTGCATCATAAAAAATGTAAAACCTGTTCATTACTTTGTCATTCAGCGTCCAGCCAAGATATTTCAAGTACAAATCCTGCAGGAAAAGTGATGGGTATGACAGGATCCATACACCCAGTGACTCAATGCATGACATTCTAATATTTGGGTCAATGTCTCTGTAGCGATGCACAAATAACCTTCATAAAGGCATTACATGGAAATGTTAGAAACACAGCCACAACAATTATGATCCTCATGATAAAACATTGTTTTTCCCCCCTTTAAATAGTATCTTTAGTTTAGCAAACTCCTACCCAGTAAAAATCTTGCGCATCATCTCCTCCAACAATGTTATTTTTTCATGAGTATCCGAAAACCTTTTATTTAGGGACTCAACCCGAGGCCCCTCTGTTTTTTTCTTTTTTTCAGCATCCAATTGTCTACGAGTAGTCTCTCTTTGTGCACCAAGCATATTAGCAATAGTTATGTATGATGTGACAAGCCGAAGACCCATCAATGAAGCAACTTGACGATAAACTCTTGGAGGGGTGCTACACAGGTACAGCAGCATATAAGTCATCATATATAAATTTTGCCAAAATCAAAAGCTTTATGTAGTCAAACTAACCATGAAAGTGCAATGATATAGTCCATGCACTTGTCAAATAAAACCTGATCAAACAATGGGCCATGCTGACATTCACGAACCAAATTGTCCCAGAACAATTCTAGATTCTCTTTGAAGTTTTTAAACTCCTTCTTTTTGGAATTTTGATAATCTTCAACCTCACCCTAGAAGGTAAGAAAACAAAGGAAGGATAAATGTCTAAATCAAATAATTTGATCATTACATCAAAAGAGATGAGGCTGAAGCCTTGGCATTAGTACTATCACTACTATGATTAGTAAATTGAAAAAAAAAAAAAAACGACAAAGAGGAAACAAAAACAGCAGGGAACAAGTTGTATACCCTTTTAGCACAGTTGACAAGAGCAACAACAACATCATCAACATCAGTCTCATCCACGAGATCACCTTTGTCGTAATACTTGGCTCCACATGCCTATGCCATTTAAAATTTCATTTTTTCAATATCAATTAGAGTTCTCAAATCAATAAGGATTTTGTTCCCCCCAAAAAGTTGAGCATTGAAGAAATAATAAATTTTCCAAGTTTGTACAGAATCTACGTTGGGCCCCTGATTCTCACATGAAACCAAAAATGTCTATCTCTAGCACTCCTTCTTTCGATGTGCAAATGCTTAAGAACTTTGTAATACCTCAAACAGCATTGTCAAGAGTTCAACCATCGCAGGCTTCGGATCCTTTTCATAGCGTTCAACCCAGAGCTTGACCACATGAGGAATAAGTTTGCCATTACCTTTCACTACCTCTACAAAAACCATACAAAAATATTAGCCTCGGTTCAGTTATGCATAACAAAATTTACAACCCCAATCAAAACAATATAGTCTCAAAAAGGAAACAAAAATACACTCAATTAAAAAATCATTTAAATACTAAAAAAAAAAAAAACTACACGTAATTTCAAAGTAACGGTAAAAAAACGACAGCGAAACAAGTGCAGAGCAATTAACCCGGCGAATTTTCATTTCACGGCGTTCGGAACCCTAAATATTTGAGCAGCAACGAAAGTGAAGAGTGTTGAATTTACCAATCAAGCTCTGATCAGAGGCTTTGTGCGCGACGCTCGAAGTTCCTTCGGAAGCACGACTTCGCTTGGATTTCGGGCGCGGTTCGTCGAAATCTTCGGGCGAACTCTCTCGTTCCGCTTGCTCGCTGGCCTCGCTGGTCCTCCCGCGGTTCTCAACCTCGGCGACCTCGTTTTCCTTGGCGTGTTGTTTTTGAGCCTGAGCTCTGTTCCTCTTCTGCTTAATTTGAAAAACAAAAAACAAAAAAAAACAGCAAAATCAAAATTAGGTTGATCCAAAACACGATTCGAGTGCGCCTCGAAAGAAAATTTCAGTGTGAATGGTGAGAATTGAAGGCTTACGGGACGGCGAGTGGAAGCTTCGGATGGTGGAGCTGGATCTTCCATGACCTAATGCTTCTGCAACTGCAACACTGTGATTTCCTTCACACTGGCGTGGATAGAGACAAGAAAGAGGGGTTTTCACTCTCAGCACTCCAAATAGGAATTAAGAAATCTCCCGCCAAATGATAATTATTTACGACCCGTGGATACCGTTTTCACTGGATTGTATCCTTTTTTTTTTAAATTTTTTTTGTTAGATTTTAACTAAATAAATTATGGTTGTTTCGAAGGGAATAAAAGTAAAGACAAGAAATATATGGACCGATTTTTAATATGACTTTACCATTAAAGTTGATCTGTAAATGTTAGATTAATTAATATTTGATAGTATTTAAGAAGTTACCCCTCAAAAAATATATAAGGGGTTATATTGAATTTTCATAAGTAAGAACCGCCAAAATGAATAGTTGAATACCATTTTACATTTCCTTTTTTCTGCAAAATTAAAATAATTGTGGTTACTTAGAAATTGTCTCACTAGCGAGGTGTATACCAAATATTCATAAGCAAACACGAAAATTAAAAAGGTAAATGGCTAGGGTTATAGTGAAAAAATGAACTTAAAAAACGTTTGATAAGTGATAATCTATTTAGATTATTGATAATGAAACTTTAAATTATTTGTGCCCATCACATTATCTTGTTTGATTGAATCATATTACTAACAATCCAGATTTTTAAAATAATCTACATTACTTTCAAAGTGGTGATGTTGATTGCCCCGATGGGGTATTTATGTGAATTATCATTCATGTGATAATCTTCCTATTAGTATTATTAAGGCAAATTACATTGATCTTTCCTGAAATTTGGTGAAATTCACTATGACCTCTCTCAATTTATAAAAATATACATTGACCTTCCCTGAGTTTTAAATAATATTACACACAATATCTCTGTATTTTATAAAATATAATATTAAACACTTTTGTAAATATAACACTGACCTCCCTTAATCTCCTCTTAAAAAGAGGTCATTGTAGCCTAGACAAATCCAGGACGATCATCGTGAATTTTGCCAAACCTCAAGAGAGGTCAAAATAATTTGCCTTTATTATTATGTAGTAATTTTTTTTATATAACAAATAAGATAATATGAATTACTGTTAGATTACCTATATATACCAAATACTATATTGCAACATTATCAATAATTTAAAAGGTGATAATCTTTTTGACTAATAATTTAGATTACTAGTAATCCTACTAAGCAATGTGCCAAACGTCACTTTAGGGAGACTAATTCAATAGGCTTTTAAAAAAAAAAAAATTGCTTACCTACTTTTTTCTTATGACTCTAGAACTTTTAACTGATTTGAAATTGTTTAATTTTTGGATCCCCAATGCTTATCTATTTAATTTGAATTGATTTGATTTATAAGTTAAATATTATATTTGGAATGATTATATAAAAGGTGCTTGCTCTGGTGGTGTAGATAGAAAAAAAATATGCACCATGAACACATGAGTTGTATCAAATGATTACATGACATGTGGAGCAGTCTATCATGTAATAATGATGTATAATATACCCTAAAATTTTCCCCCCTTTTCTCCAACTGTTGCATCATCCTTTCTCTCCCCATCATCCTTTCATCTTCTCTGATCTTGTAACCAGTTTGTCAAAAACCTTGACCGGTAAGGCCATGGTGGTCAACCCCACCCCTGGCCATTGCTGCACCACGCATTCCCCTACAAGGTTGCCGATTCCTCCACACTTTCGTCTTCCTCGCCACACCACCTATTCCTCTACCTTTTCATCTTCCTCTCCACTGTGGCAACCTTTTCATCACAAGAAGCATCGCGGATAGCCAAATCTGTGAGATCGTGACTACTGTACATGAAGCTTCATGGTAATGCTTAGTGGTTATTGAGGAACCCAAGCAAGGAAGTGGCCAAGGTTGTTACCCTTGTAGCAGATGTGGGTGTCACTACCTTCTAGAAAATCTAGTCCATTTGAATCTTTCAATACAAAAAAAAAATCTTTTTCAAAAAAGAGTTCACTATCATGATGTTGGAGCTCGCGCCAGCGGCCACGACAACATCAAGGATGATGGCGGAGTTGCCCAGCCTTGCCGGGGGTGAACTTGTCGACGATGAGCTTGTGGGCGCAGCCCTCTATGTTGGGAAGCAGAGGTAGAAGATTTGGGGGAAGAGAGAAAAAAGTTAGGATATATGATATGTGATAAATTATATAATATACAACTCCACGTATCATCTACTTATTTGATGGAACTCATATCCTCATATTGCAGTTTTTTTTTTTTGGCGCAAGAGAATTCCCCTAAATAAAATAGGATTTGAATTGATTTAGAAATCAATTCTTATGTTTAAAATACATCAGATGGTATTTGTAACAAAGTGATTAAAAATAGGAATTAATTTGATTTAGTTTATATTTAAGTTTTAAAATCAAATCAATTATTGTCAATTTGATAGGATTTTAAAATCAAAGTAATCAAATCCAATGGGATATGAGACAAATGGAACCATTTCTGGATACAAAACATACAAACACAATATTTGATTTACAAGTCAAATCAATTTTTATTTTTATTTTTCCATTCCAAATATTGCCTTAGGGATCTGTGAAACATGAAAATTACATAGAGATATCTATGTGCATGTTTGGGAATCAAAATTAAATTTTAATGATAACTTTTTCTTAAAAAAGTTATTTGTTTATATATTCTAATATTTTGAACAAAGATAAATTCATTATACCTTTAATTTATTTTATTTATAATAGAAATAATGTTTTTTTAAAAAAATAACTTTTTATCATTTTAATTATAGGTGGAAGTAGATTCTTTTGGAGTTACATATTTTAATCAAATTAGCTTTAAATATCAAATATTATATAATACAAACAATTATTTTGTACATTTTTTTTAACTAATTTACGATATAAAAAATATGTTTTTGGCATAATCCAAACAATGCATACTATTTTATAATTATTTTTTAATTAATAGATTTAAACACAAAATTAATTTTAACTTGCTTGATTAAAAAAGATCAATTTTACTTTACAATTAAGGATGCATTTATTTTATCTTTTTTTTATTCAAAAATAATTATCTCAACTTCTATTTAAAAGCTAAAAAACAGAGCAATAAGGAATAGGGGAAAGAGATTTGAGTCTAAACTCATTGGCATACAAAAGCACCCCCGATGTACAGAAATTGTATTATTGAAAGGCTTTTACCACATCCACGACCCTTGTGCATGGCCTCCTAGAAATTGCCATTAGACGATCAATTTGTATACTATAGAGCAACATGCGTGGAATAGACAAAGAACTTGAAGGAGCATGGCATTAAAAGCAAGCAGATGTCAATACCGTGAACTTGTATAGCCAAGTTGTACATTCGGCTACAACCCTACAGCACAGTATGCTTGCAAAAGCCATCTCCAGCAGCTTCAGACAGAAGCATCTAAAACATCGATTTCATACCATAATTTGGAGCATTATCGTACTTAAATGGTAAATACTCGATTACTTGTAAGGGCCATCTCCAATTAATTTAAACATTAAAACATGTGAATCACAACCGAAAAAAAAAAAAAGGAGAAAGAAAGAAAGATCCATTCGGCAGCAATGCTATAAGAGGCAATGTACAAGTTACCAACATACAACCATTCTATGGATAATCTGGGGCAATATGCACCATATTACTGCAATCCTGCACTGGACCTGAACATTTGAGTGCATATTTCTTTTGTCAACATCTTAAATAAGTTCAGAGAACCTGCATACAGAATCAAGCAGCACTGGCCATGGACTCGATGAGGATTTGGTAACCTTCTGGTACAGCAGCCTGGGTCTGCACACATTCCGTCAATGCAGGAACATCAGCGGCCAGGTCTAAAACCCTTGCCAATACAAGAAGAAGATGAAAATCAGAAATTCGCTTCACAAAGGGAAGATTTTTTGTCCGCTCAAGGTGACTCTTCAGTGCCTTCATGGTCACTTGAGTGTTCCGATTCTCGATGGGAAATGTTGACGTAAGAGGACCCTGCATTGTGATAGTAATGCGCCCATTAGTGCCATGACAATTATATTTTACAAACTCTAACATAAGGAATCTTGTAGCTCAGGCTTGCATGATACAGCAAGCACAAGTAGTCACAAGCTAACGTTATGCTAAGTTAAACTTGTGCCCAGTGTCTAAAGAGAGAAAAATAATATTGAAAAACTGTTGGAATTTGTGTACTCTTTGATGGGCTGTTAAGAAAACTGAAAATATGGTGAATAATTCAGCATCCACCCAATCAATAAATTTTGCTAAACCTGGTCTAAGAGACTAAGTTTCTGCACCTAAACTCAGACCACCAAGGAGTAGTCACAGGCCTAGACCAATTTTACAAAGAAAGCCCCAACTATAGCAATTGGCAGACTAGATTCAAATCATCATTTATTTCTATACCCAACTTATCTCACGGGACGATAAGAAAGAACCTAGAAGAGATTAATGATAGTTTAGATATTCTGGTAACTTAAACAAAATAACAAAACAATACTTTGCAACAATACATCTTATAATAAAAAAATGTAGAACTATTTTAAAAATAATAATAATAATATAACAAGGCAGAACAAAACCAGTATGATAGTGCAAAACTTTCACATAATAAACCTCTAGTGAGAAAACAAGCTGTGGAGCTGCGTAGAATAAAACTAATGCACTCATTTCACACAACAAACATTCATGAAAACTCAAAAGCTTTTAAATTAACTGCAGCTTTCATGAACAAAAGAATAAGTGACATTCCAGGCATTTAGGTATTTCCTTCTCCTCCTGACACGTATCCATTCCCCAAGTTTTTTTAAATTTCCTTTTTTCTCACACAAAGACCTTAAAAGATAACAGCTAGAAGACACCTTAATCCGATATTAGCCTCATATAGGTATTTCCTGTTTGGAAGTCAACTAGTTCGCAGGAAGAATGATATACTTGAAAACAATTCCTGATTCCCTCAAAGAAGTTAGAGGTTTGAAGGATTCAATGACATTCTTCGGCGTAACGAAAAAGGAACATTTATTGGGTTAAATTAGCCGCTAACTAGCTATGAATCAAATTTTTGAAATAAATTACATGGATCATCAATGGAGAACCATGTCAAGCTGAGATCCAATATGTTCTGTAAATCTGTATAAACAGTTCAATTCTTGTGCACATACTA
Organism: Pterocarpus santalinus; assembly: GCA_031439595.1. NCBI lineage: Eukaryota > Viridiplantae > Streptophyta > Magnoliopsida > Fabales > Fabaceae > Pterocarpus > Pterocarpus santalinus. The sequence goes on from CM062532.1 coordinate 72,811,505, forward strand.
AACCTTTGCATATAATAGTAGAAACTGTTAGATGGAACAAGGAAAAACCCATCAATTTGATCATACTAATTGCCCTGCAAAGTTGAGAACCCTGCTCCCTTAAATTGTAAAACTCCATATATGGAAGAAAATCACTTTGATTCAGTGTTCTATGATTTTACTACCATCCACTTAAACCAAATATTAATTGATGAGCCCCATCCTCATTGTTTGGTGTTCTGTGATTTTACATGCAGCCCAACCGCAACGTATTCTTCCATAAAAAGCCATGTTATCCTAGTATGCCACTTCCAGATACCCAATATTAATCTCGAACATGAAAACTCTATCAATCAACATTTCAATTGTCTCATCCATGTCCTGAAAGGTTACCTCATGCACCTTAGGAAACTACAGAAGCATGTGTATAATTTCACAACTGTTTGCTTCTTAACAGCACAAAGTGAACAAGTCAACAGGGTATGAAGGAAAGTGTTTTAGAGAAAATAATGATTAAGTTTACACAGATTACATAAAAATCAAGAGAAATCCAATATTCACCTCACAACTAGACATTCTAACTTCTAAGGAGCCATCATGTGTGAATAAATTGGACATGTGTACTCTATCTTATATCACTTGCAGGTGCATAAGCCAATCTGACATATCAGAATAAATTAACTATATATAATTTTTTTCAAACAGTTATTAGATATTTAGATGAAATGAAAAAGATTTTCCTTCCCCGTGTTCAGATGATTAACAGGGGAAGAAAGGAGAAGGTAAAAGTTTGTGAGCTTAAAGCTTCAAATAACCCTTACAAACTTCTTTCAGTAAACTAAATTTATTGATTAAAATAGTAAACGACAAGTTTTAGAATAAGAGCGAAACAATCCCCTCATTACCCATCTTAAGGATATGGGTCTAACTCCACCCAAAAGCTAGCTCATAGGGAAATGATTGCCCAAGTGATTATAAAGACTATCTAGGCTATATGCCTAGCTAATGTGGGATTTAGAGGGGGGGGAAGGGGGGAGGGGGGAGAGGGGGAGTTTGAGAAAGAATGGTTTCTGGATTGGACCCATGTCTAAGTTGGACCAACCGGCCCATTAAATCGATTGGAATTTTCTATCTTCACATATCGAATGGCCATTAAATTGCTGAAGGGTGAACTCAAAGAGCACTAACGCCAAATCATTCGCTCATATGATTGATGGGCTCCCTAATTAAGTTGTCTGAACACTAAACTCCTACAAAGCACCCTACTCCGAACAGAGCTAGGCTTGTTCCAACCTAGCCTTCGGCACCTACAGCACGCCTAAGGCCCTTTAGCTTATCATCCTCTTCTTCATAATCATCACTACTCCATAAACTTGGCAGGAACAGTTCCCCTCACATTTTCTTCCCCATCATAACTGTTAAAACCCACAGACATGGAGGATTATCCTCTTCCCACACACTTCCCTTCCACCCCCCTCATCACCCCTCATCAAAACAAACTGTCAGTGTTAAACCCAAAACAAGAGTAAACTTGCAGTAGGGTTATGGATTTTGTGTACATAATCGGCAGAACCAAATTCATCTAACAAGGCAATTAGCAAGAGACAATCACATTCACACGACTCAAAAGAAACAACAAACAAAACAAAACAAAGAAAGAACCACATACCTGATGATCAAAGATTTTGACAACCACCAAGAAGAAATCATTGTCAACCTCTCTAGTATCCTTAACACCAACAACCACATCCTTCTTCATCTTAGACAACTTGGGATCATCCTCCTCCTTGATCTCCGTCTCAAACCACCCTTCCTTAAACAATCTAACACACACGTCACTCATCTGAAACGCCTCGAAATGCACATCAGCACCCATACCATCCTCATTCACCTCAAGCTTCACAACCGCAGTGACCCACTCCTTCAACCCAATCTCCGCATGAAACTCCGCAGCCTGAAGAACCTCCCTATTCGACAAAGTATAATCCTTCTTGTCCTGGCTTATCGTCTGCGTGAATATGAACCCAACCTTCCTCATCCCCAACCCCACAGCAATGGCATCCACAAGCTTCTCCTCTTCGGGGTCCCTGAAAAATAGCAAATTCTCCTCGGTACCCTGCTGCGGCGGCTCGTAGATGAAATCCACCTCGACCTTCCCTTCCTCCGAAACGGTGCCGTACATGAACCCGCCGCGCTTAACGGCGAAAGCTAGGGTTTCGTTAACGTAGTGCTGGAACGCGTTGGCGCAATCGCGGTCGAAGGAGACGAGCTCGCAGTGTGGATTCTCCTGGCGCGTGACGCGCATCTGCTTGGCGATGAGGTCGTCCATGGTCATCTTGCGGCCGAAGGAGCCGGAGGGGCTGAAAGCGGCGGGGGGGCCGGGGACGCCGGGCCGCTCGCCGCCGTACGCGAGGTAGAGGATGGAGCCGTGGGAGAGGCCCAGGGAGGAGAGGGTGGCGTCAGGGTTCGACATGTCGCTGAATCGGACGAGATCTTCTACAGACTTCGAGAGAAGGAGGTTTTGGTTCGTAGACAGCGTTTGGCTTTCCGTCGGGATTCCCAATTGCGTTTGGATAAGCGATTTCAGGTGGGACACTGTGGCGTGCGGGTTGTCCACTGTTACCCGCTCCAGGCCGTCGCGGCTTCGGATTCTGAGCATCATCGTGAAAATCTGAGGTTTGTTTCAATTGAGGTTTTAGACGATGATATATTTAAGGTTTTTCTCTTGTGTTTTGTTTTGTTCTTTTCGAGGAATTGGGTGGAGGGTGGAGTGAAATAGAAGCGTTGTTGGGTTTGGGTGGCTTGCTGTAGTGGAAAAGCTGCGGGGGTAGGAAAAGAACTACCAGTGTCGACGGCGAGAGGGTGGAGTGTTAGGGTACGGGTAGGACTACAGGAATGGTGGACTTGATTGGGATCGGGATTGCGGGTGCCGTCGATGTGATTTTTATTATGAATGATGTTTGCTACCTACCGCGATGATGGTGGGATGAGATTTATTGGTTATTTATGCTGGTTTTTTTTTGGGTCGGTTATTAATATATACTAGACCAGATATCGCTCGAAGATTGGCTGAAGCTTTTGACGCTTGGGCCTTGATCCGCTTTAATGTGTACTGCAGTTATTCATGATACTGTTCTCAAGATAAGGTTATCTCGGACCAAAATAATAACAATAATAATAATAATAATAATAATAAGATGAGGTTATCTTCAACAGAAATTCGAAAGTAGAAGTAGAATTGCTTTCTTATCAAGTTATCATAGGGAAGCCATTCAAATTTCAATCTTGAATAATGAGATATGTGAGTTACATTACATGTGTTATCTTTCTAAATAAATGAAAATAATAATTTTTATATACTTTCAATGTATTTTTTTACACAAATATTCTATTAGAATTTAATTTAAATACATTGACAGTGTAAAATAGTTTTACACTGCCAGCCAATAGAAATAATGAAAAGTATCAATTCATACAAATAACTACTTATTATAATGAGGGATCCGCTATAATTTTTCACTTTTCCCTATTTCTATTGGTTGACAATATAAAATTATTTTACACTGTTAGTGTATACCAATTAATCTCTATTCAATTATATATAATTACATCATTAAAGGATTTGAATCTTTTCATAATTATTTGAAAAGTTAAGTAAAAATAAGATATGATTAATTAACAATATGAAAACTTTACTTTTATATTGATAGTGTATCAAAATTAATTTTTTTGATATTATATCAAAATTCATTTTAAAATTATGTTATCTTAAAAAATATTTTTTTACAATTAGTATTCTTAATGATTGAAATTTAATTTTAATTTTATTGAATGATATTTTTAATTAACTTAATCATAAATATATGGAATGGAAATTGAATCAAGAATGTTTTTAATTAGTAGGATAATTTATGTCAGATTCACATATGCGTTATGTCAACATCATTTATGCTATATCAACATTTTCTGTTAATTATTTGACTGAAAAGTCATTTAAGATCAAATTGAAGATAATTTAAAATATACAAAGTCAAATTGAAAAAATTAAAGATAAAAAACCAAACTAAATAAATAAATAAAAATAAGGAGAAAAAAGGCCTTTTTGCTATATGCTTCATTGTTTTTCATTTATATTGAACAAGGTTGCAGGGAAGTGCAATACAAAGAGCAACGTAGCATTTTTGTCATCATACACCAAGTAAATCAAAACATAACAAGACATAAGATTCAATTTGTATTCGCCCAAAGTATCAATAATACTTACTAGCGCCTTTCAAAAGTTGAAACCAAAATCCATATACCACATTTGTAACACACAAGCGGAAGATCCATGTTACACACTGGTGAAAGCACTCCTTCAGTACATATATGTAGCTATCAGCAATTTATTCAATTTCTTAGTTACTCAATTTACAATTGAATAACATATATTAGAACAAAATTTAAAAAAAAAAATGTGCCACTATTACCCCAAATTGAACGGATCACATTGTCATATTAAACACAAATATTAAAAGAAAATTAAAAATAGTATTATATCAAATATAGAGGTGATTTGATCATTTAATTTGTAAGACCACTCATCATTTTGCAAAATTTAAGGGAATTAATCATTTTATTCCAAGCATATACTTGGATTATGGAAAATCAATTTTGTAATTATAGAACAAATTTATATTTGTATATTGAAAATCATGTTTTGTTGATATCAAGATCCCATCTACCTAAAGTGTACGTTTAGGTGTATTTTTTTTTTCCTAGAATGTTCTTAAAAGGGAGCTTTTAGCATTGATTAACGTTTATATTTACAACCATAACATCCCTGTGTAAGTAGACAGGTATTTGTATATGAGCAATATTGCTGACTTCCATTTGATTGGTATGTTGAGCACATGTATTTTTTTCCACTCTTTACAATTTGAATAAATATCCTTTTTAATCATAATATTTTAAAGTTGACAATAATTTAGTCATAAATTATTTTTTATATCAGTTTAGTCATAATATTTAAAATTTTGACATCAGTTTAGTTTTATATTAATGATTTGATGGAAGATTTAATCTTATAAAAAATTTATTAGGATTAAATTAATGTTGAAATTCAAAGATCCAATTGATATCAATTTCAAAGTGTTAAGACTACATTGATACCAAATAAATTTTAAGACTAAATTGATATCAAATTTAGAACTAAAATAGTTATTTACTCTTATAATTTTATTGTAAAATAGAATTTCTCAAGTGACTATTTATCCTTCATCTATAGCCATTCTGCTGTAATAAATATACTACACCACATAACTTACAAACTAAAAATAAAAAGTCAGCATAGGTTTTCATAACAAAATAAACGTCACACTCTCTCAAATTTGATACATTTTTACACATGGAGCCAACATACACAACCCAATAAAAAAAAAAAAAAGACAGAAAAGTAAGAGTTGCATAAATTAAATGTATAGGATTTCGAAAAAAAAAAAAACATTTGATATCCAAGCTTATACAGAACTCAAAAAAAAAAAAAAACTATATTTATCTTATATTATCTCAACATGGATTCCACCAGCCTTATTGTCCAAAACTTCATATGATGACTAAATACCAAATAACTGCACTACATAAATGATATCATTGTATACCAAAATAGAATTCAGTTCCCTTATTCCTTGTCATAGTAAGAGTTAGCTTTATTAGGAGAGCCATAACTAATGGATCGCTGTGTCTTGTTAAATGGAAAAATAATAACCAATAGATCAACAAAAAACATGGGATAGAGGTTATATATATAGTTTGGTACTTTGATTTCACATTTTTGGTTTCAAGCTTCCTAAAGAAGTACAATTCAGAGTATCATCGAAAAAAAAAATCAAGTTGATATTAGTTGAATTACATCAATATGTAAAAAGTAAAATCTTAAAATGTCAATTCCCGATACATGAAAAATTCTACTATGTTTAATTACATGCTAGAAATCTAAGTATATATTTGCCTAGTAACATTGAACCTTGCTTAGTGCAGCTTTGTCTTTTACAGCTTTTGCTTCCTTATTGGCAGCACAAATGTTATCATAATTTCTATGGCCGTATTCATAGTATCTATAACTATATTTGATGCCAAATAATATGAAAAACAAAAGAAAATATCAATATAGTTTACAGGTAGTACATGAAATAAGTACCAATATCAAAATCGTTTACAATTATAGAGAATATCAAAAAGTATGAATGAACTCTGAACTCTAAACCATATAGAGAACATCAAAAAGTATGAATAAACATATCAGTAATTAAAAAATAAATCAGAAATCTGCAATATCACTACATGACAAAACACCAAAAATACCTGACATGTACAAAGAAGGAAATGGAAAGAAATTTAAGTTATTTTTCCAAACAAATCAGAGACAAATATGTTAGAATTAATATATAATATTAAAAGCAAAAAAGAGACCAAACAATTTTAAATGGTTTTAGATTTTGAAAAAAGTAATGACATAGTAAGAAGCTCAAAACAAACGCGTAAGAATAGGGCCAAAAAAGAGTGAAAATGATTTTAAAAATATACAAATGATTACAAAAAAAAATATAGAGCAAGAATTCAATAAGAATGTAAATACTGGTGCTAAGAAGGAGGAGCTTGGTGATAGAGATGAAACCGGTGTTGTTCTTGTGAAGCTCCATCAAACTTGGAAGGCAGAGCTCCTTGAAGGTGTCATGGGCCTGGCAATTGAACGGTTCAGGCTTCATGTGCATTGCGGAGCTCTCTTTTTTTTCCTGATACACCATCGTATAAGCATGATCTATCTTCACAATGATGCAGTAGTACTATCACTGGTATTTTCTATTCTTCTTTCTTTGTTAAAATTTTGGAGTATGTATATTTTTTTATTGTACCTAAGTCATTTTTAAACAAATCTTTTAGGATTAATATATAATATTAAGAGTAAAAAAGAGACCAAACAATTTTAAATGGATTTAGATTTTGAAAAAAATTATTGACATAATAAGAAGCTCAAAATAAATGCATAAGAGTATGGACAAAAAAGAGTGAAAAAAATTCAAAAAAGATGTAAATGATTACAAAAAAACAACATGTCCTTGTCGAGCTCCATCTAATTCGAAATAAAGAGCTACGTGATAGAGATGAAACCGGTGTTGTCCTTATCGAGCTCCATTGAACTCGGAAATTATGTCAGCAGAAAATGGGGGTTAGCTGGAATTAGGGTAATCAAATTCTAGTGGCTTCGATATGAGTTCCAAAATGGTTTTTTTACAAATTTTTTGAGGAAAAAAAGGGAAAAGGAGAGAACTTTCCGCGACAACCAAGACAAACCTCCAGAATCCGAGCATAGATGGCATCGACAATGCACTTGACGTGCTCAGCAATAATGGCGAGATTGATGATATCAGCTTTAGAAAGCGACATGGGGAGTTTTGGCAGCAAGTGGGATGGCGACGATGGCAAGGTGCGATGAGTTTTGATAGCAAGTAGGAGACTATATGCAAATTCTTGAAAATGGGTGGTCAAGGATATGAAGAGCCCTGCAATACAACTCATTTGTTTTGGTTGGGTGTGGATGTTTAGCAATGAAACTCATTTGTTGCTACATAGAAGTTGTGTGGAATGTAGGATCATGTTGATGGGACTATGGCCACAAGAGGAGAGTCTACTATGGTAGTGTGCCACAAGAAATGGAGAGATGTGATTTTTTGGTTCAAAAGCTAAACTAAATTAAATTGTGTGTCTGAAGAGATTATAAAGGCTATTAAAAAAAAAGAGTATTTTAAATGATTTTTTTCTGTTTCTTTTAATTTTTTAAATTAAAATTGTGAAAAAAATGCATGTCAGCTAAAAAGTTATATATATATATAGGATTCTAACATTATTTCTATATATAGAGGATTCTAACATTATTTCTCTTATTTCTTTCTTAAGCAGAAACAATATGCCAAATTCCAATGTAATAGTTTCACAACACAACCCCCATTAATCTGTAACAAAAAAGATGGAAAAGGATCAAAGGAAATCAAAATCAGAAAACAGCTCTTTATCAAGAGTTGACAACGGAACACTTCCTCCTAATTTCTCCAGCGGAACCTGTCTCCCATCCTATTCATTGACTGCGCAAACTCTGCGAAGAATTTGTCTTGTTTAACCAATTCGTTGACAATGCTCTTTGACACCTTGGGTGTTAGAAGGGCAGCATCTGATTGGAACAGACCCTTGTTTTGGAGAAGTATGGAATAATACTTACTGTCAAATTTGGCAGAGCCATTAGGATCCATTTCTACTGTTGTAGTTGTGTGACTGAGGCCCTTGCATTTAGTGTTCAAGAACTGAGCATAAGTGGGATCCAATGAAGGATCTTGATCACCTTTTCCAGTGAAGTTGAAAAGCCTATTACTGAGCAAGTTGCAATGCCCTACGCCAATTGTGTGTGCTCCTACACTTACATACAGCCAATAAGTTAATTTGTTTTAATTGCCGATTCCGCTTGTGATCATTTGAACAATTCTTTGCTTCCAATATATATATATATATATATATATATATATATATATACCTGATAATACAACCAGGTCATGCACGGTAAGCTTTTTATACTAGCAAAGCTTTGTTTGAGCTGGTTGAAGTTGAAGAAAGGTGGTGGGAGATTGGCCAAGGCTTCACTACTTATGGATACTGTCCCGTCTCTTCTACCAGTAAGCGCTTCGCACTTAGGCTTATTAAACTGCAAATATTATTGATCAGTTACATGCATAAAATAAGATTATATATGTGCGTGTCAAACTTAAAACAAAACACATGCAAATTCTACTGAATATATGAATTAAATTTGCTGTACAATATTCTGCGGGCGTATATATATTGCTAAGATAGATAGAAGAATATAATGGTTAGGAGAAATGTTACTTGGACAGAAACAGCGTCCCTAGCTGCCAATGCCAGTATGTCAGCACAAGATAAAATTCCAGGACATTTTGCCTCCACTGCTGCTTTTATATCATCTATGACATCAAAGCCTGACAAAGATAAATTAGGAATAGCATCCTTCTCTGCAGTGTTAGTGGCAATGGAGTCCAACAAAACCGAGCCATCACAACCCTGAAATACTGTTTGCAACCATGTTACGCACATACTATATATATGTAGGTAATGTAGCTCAAAAACAAGTTTCATGGTAATTACTAATTAGCATTATTGTATTTAAATTCTTGAAATTCTTGTGTGAAAATGTGTATACTTCATGTGGATATGTAACATAGAAAAGTATTCGTAAAGAGCTTGGAATGTTTACCCTATCGAAACAGTCATGAAAGTGCATTCTAATCAACTTGGCTGGCAAATTGGGCCTTGGAGAAACGTGCTGCTGGATTTTGGTTTTAACAATGAGGACACGCAATCCGGTAGAAATTTTTCCTGAGGTTGCCTCCATGTCAAGCCCCAAGGAAACAAGAGGCTAATACACAAGCTACAAGGAAAAATGTTATCTTCATGATTATGCCCTTGGTGTCACTTCTCTATAGTAGTCTTAACTAGAGAATGGAATGCTGAACTACAATCAGTTGCTCCCTTTTATAGGCATTCCATGTCATTTTTCAAAAGCAAAACCGGTTAAGCAGTGCATACTATGTCAAACTGTGGGGTGAGATATATATTACTTTGAAAACAACTTGTTTAATTGCAACTTCAATCGTCGCATGCATGTATTGTAGCTAGTAGCATTAAGATTAAGCACTTACCATTGGATAGAAAATATATAATTTAGGAATGGAGTGTTGTCTAAAAGTATAATCAAATGTTAAAACTCTTTGCCTATATGGGAAGGTGATTTCTGTAATACCCTTCCAATTTAAAAGAGTTTGAAACCATTCTTCAATGTATTAATCATAAATTAACAATTATATCAATTTAATGCAAGTCAAATTCTTCGGTGGCATGATTTATTGTTAGCATAATTACCTTTTGAATATTTTATTTTCCAATTTAGTGCCTACAATTAATTAAAGGACTAATTAATAAATTTAATTAAAATTAACTTTTGCATTAAAAATCAATTTATCTAATATAAAAATAAAAACAAATAAAAATTTTTGGCTTGTGTTCATCCCCAATTTTAGTATCCAATAACCCTAGCCCTTCTCATTCATCTACCACATAAATCCCATCCCCAAATTCAAAAATTAAAACAAATTATAAATTTGTGACCACTGTAATTTTTAATCTCCTAAGAGTTGAGCCTAACAATAGAGTTGTGTAAATGGCTGATTTGAATAGCCATATATTTGCAAGCCGATGCACGGTAGCATAGGAGACATGAGTTGTCTTTGGCATTTTAAGTTCAAACAATTATCCTTGGATTGATGGCTTTTTAAATTCATTAAGAGAACGCTAGAATTGATGATGTTAGTTGACTTTTTGTTTAAATTTCATTATATATATATATATATATATATATAAGACATCAAGCAATTTTTTGTCTTTGAATATTCTCTTTCTAAGTTGCAATTTTCATTTTCAATTTCCAGTAATTTGAGTGCTATAGGATTACATGTTTAAAGGCTTGATTGTGACTATTGTTACCACAAATTAATCTCGCGATTTGAGTAGTCACAAATTTTTTATTTGTTTTATTTTTATTTATTTTGATAGAGATGATTTGTTTTGTTTAAATTTTTGTTATTAGAGAATTTGGGGGAGGGGATCTATGTGGTACATGAATGAGAAGAGTTAAGGTTCTTGGACACTACAATTGGAGATGAACACAAACAAGAAATTTTTTATTAGAAAAATCAATTTTCAATGCAAAAGTCAATTTTAATTTTATTTATCAATTAGTCCTTTAATTAATAGTAGGTACTAAATTGTAAAATAAAATATTAAAAAGGTAATTTTCCTAAAAATAAAATTATGTCACATAGAAATCTGATTTTGATTAAATTGATATAATTACTAATTTATAATTAGTATATTTAAGAAGAATTTCAAACCTCTTTAAATTGAAAAAGTACTGTAGAAACCACTGTTTGGTAATGGCACTATGGATTTGTTTGAAAGAGTTGTGCATATAGCGGTTATAATATGCTAGCCATCTGCACTATGTTATTCACAATCATAAGTTTTGCATGTCAACCCTCTTTTAGAGCTTTTATTCATTTTTGGTTTGACCGAGTATCCCGCCTCTACTAGCGAGTTGATGATTAAGTTGTATAGTTAACTTGTTTAATTTACATGTCAGTCTCCCATAACCCATAAATTTTGAGTGAATTATGGTAGAATCTTGAAAACGTAAGAAATTATTGGTCACTCCTATAGTGCCAAAGAATTTGACAAATAAAGCATAAAAGTTCTACGTGGAGGCGAAAACATGATTACAATTGCATATGATAAGGAAGGAGGTACATTCGGATTGGTTATTCATAATGATACAGAAAATATATAGGATTCGTGCTGAATGTATAAGCCGGTCATAAAAATGTGCCTATACTCAATTCAAAGGTTCTTTGAGGGAGAAAAAATGTAAATTAAGTTGGAGTTCCTTAGGTTATATTTGGATTGGTGGAACAAGGTGGAATAAAATAAAAAGAAAAAAAATTTTAATGTATTCTATTCTTTGAATGTAATAAAATTGAATATTATTCTATTCTATTCTATTTTATTCCATTCTACTACTTGCTATCAATTCAAACATATTCTTCATGTTTGTTCCACTAACGAGAAGGAATTCGGAGTTTGAAGATATTTGTCTACTCAAGGTAGATGTATAAATTATTCTGATTGTTTTCATGATAGGAGGTCAAATTATTGCAAGCTAATAGAGGATTAAGGAAAGAAAAGAATAATCCAATAACCAAACTACCAACGCCAATCCAATGTATGCCAAAGGCAGCACAACACAACATTTCCTACTCCTATGGAGTTTTGTCTTCTATAAATGTAGTATGTTTTGTTTTAGATAAAGTCATAACGATAAAATGATATAGCCACCGTTCCCTTTTCTCAACAAGCTCTTGTCGCTTATTCCAGCATTCCTAGATTGTCTTCGAATTTGTATAAAAATCACAATAACACTTTCTGACCCTATAGCTACACTTCTCATATAAATAAAACCAATGGTCTTCAAGAATGCGATGTTACTCCTTTACAGCAGCGACATCTTCCTCGATGATTACTCGTTAATTGGATCATGGATGTTTCTTCGAAAAATTTTAGGTTGGAACCTCCATACAAACACAAAAAAAGAAGTGTTTAATTAATACAATGTGAATTTTTATACTTGGTTGAAAAGATTAAGGTTAGTTTACTTTGATCTAACGTTAAATGCACTAGAAATTATGCTTCATTTGTTTAACAAAACTGAAATGGAAATCAATATTCCATAAACCAACAGGTCGCTGGTGACTTTGTTTACTGGTTCTCTGCGCCATCGACCCACCGTTTGCTTCTGTCCAGGGAAAGCCGTGTGTTGAAATTCGGGGCCGCCAAAAGAATACCATAATCGCAAGACACAACAAAGATTCGAAAACATGATTACAGCTAAGGAGAGAAGGGGTTGAAAGGTATGTTTAGCAACAACTCCATAAAGAAATTTATTTTCATCTTTTTGGTCCGGAAAGAAAATTACTATTTTTGCCGCAAAAACCGATTCATAGGGTCCAGTAGGCCCTGTTATCGGGAAATAGTTATATCTTGGGCTCCTGCCTGTGTTCATTCCAATACAAATTCTTTTTCCCCTTTCTGATAATGGCTTATGTTATTTTTAATTTATAGTATTCTTAAATTTATATTTTTTTTGGTTAAAAATCAATTTAACTTGATCATAAAATTTTTTTAAATTATATTGAATTAAAAATTTATAATAAATTAACTTAATCTAAATTAACATATGTTATACTCCTTCCGATTTATAATATCAGTTAATTTAAATAAATTTATTTGATTCATATTACCTGTCATTCTCACATTTCCATAAAGTATTTATTACAAAGTTTTCAAATATACCCTCCACATAATTTTAAGTAAAATAAACAATGAAATATAATACCATAAATTAGTTATTAAATAAAAGTGTTTTGGTAAACATCTTTACAATTAACCTTTGATTTTGAATTTCTTAATACCCATATAAATGACTAAAATAACAGATATTATAAATAAGTGAGAGCATTATTTAGATTGATTCACTTTTAAACTCAAAACTAATATAAATTGAATGACAAACACCATGTGCATCCCTTTCTTAATGCTTTGTTGATTCTCGAGAGTACTCCTTCCTCTTTCATTTAGGTTCGGCTAGCATATGCCACATATATTATTTTAAGGACAAATTACAATGATCTCTCTTAAGATCTATCAAAATTACATTTACTCCTTTCTAAATTTTAAAATACACCCACCACCCTAATTAGTTAAAAATGAATACACTTACACTCTATACGGTCAACATGCCGTCAAGAACAGTAATACCATGTGACTTTCACATCATTTAAGGATTAAAAAAAAATCAAAATGCAATTGAAAAGTTATAAGTGCCCTTTCCATTACATTCTATTATATTTGTTGTTTTCTTGCTTTCCCGAATTGAAGAATAGTTGCTGGTCATGCGTCCATGGCAGCACGAAGACGGTGGTGGTGGTGGTGCTAGCGTTAGCGGCATCGTGACCTATGGCAACATGGAGATGGTGGCTCCGCAGCGATGAAAGAACAATGCTGCTGTGAGGGGACTATGGTGGTGGTGCTAGTTTGTTTGACTCGGGGTGTCCTGACCTTCGCATGCTTGTGACTGCAGCTAAGCCCAGCTCCACCGTGATCGGAATGCGTTGGTGGTGAAGCAGAAGATCTTTGTGTACAGCTTCACGCTTCACGAATGTGAAGCTGTTGCACCAAATCGAGACCATGATTGAAATGTGGGTGCTTTGGTTCATATATATCTTCATCATGGATTTGTGGCTCTGTATTGGGGATTTAGTGTTGCACTCTTTTAAGATCATTTTGGGTTCATTTTTTGATATGGTTTGCTCTGTTTCTCTGGTTACTTTTGATCTTGGTGATGGTACGTGGTTCTTTAAATGTGAGAAATATTAGTTTTGTGGTTTGGCTTAACAATGATTTTGTGGGGTTTGCTCTGATTTGTGGGTTTGCTTTTGGTGTGTAAAGGGTTGCTTAACAATGGAGTGTGAGAAATTTTGGTGTTACTCAAATCTTGATTTTGTGGGTTTCAACCTGAAATTAATCTATGGAAAAACCCTATACGGCTAGTATGAGAAAAACCCGTAGCTACCTTGAAATGGGCTTGAGAACCAAGTGGAGAAGACGAAGCTAAGAAGAACCACTACTCATGCACAAGAGTATTAAGAGTGAATATTAAGGGTATGTTTGGATAAGATCTTGAAAAAATGACTTTTTTCTCTCAACTCTTTTTGGTAAAGCTTTAATTTTAAAAAAAAGTTTATTTGCATTTGGATAGGCTATCTAAAAAATATTTTTAATTGTTAAAAGTTCTTATAAGTCTATTTGGATTAAAAAAATAAAAATATTTCTTTTATAATCAAATTACAAAAAAAGACATTCGAAAAGAGAAATGAGAACTAGAGTTTGATAAAGGATAAAAAAGAAAATATATATATTATAATTTTAAATAAAGGTAAATAATATTTTTAGAAGATCATTTTATTAAAACTCACTTTTTTTTCTATTTTTTAAAAAAATTAGGTACTTCTAACTTAAAAAAAAAGTGATAAATTAACTTTTTTTCATTGAAGTACTTTTTTAAAAATTATATCTAAATACATATAAAGTTTATAAAAGTATATTTTTTAAAAAATAAGTATTTTTTTCTTGAAAAAAGTCAATCTAAACTGACTTTAAATCATTTAAATTCTGGATTACTAAAATCCTTTATTGCTACAACACCCATGGATTTTGACCGCTAACAAAGAAATGAGGAAGATGGAGCAGTGGCCATAGTGGTTGACAAAGGGGAAAAGGAAAGAAGATTGGTGGTGCCTGGATATAATGAAAAAGTAGGGAAAATGTTTGATTTGTTTTAACACAAAAGGGTATTTAGACAATTCATTTGGTGTGTTACCGGTGATTAACACTGTTTGAGATTAGGGGAGTTAAGTATAATTTTAAAATTTAAAAAGATATAAGTATAATTTTAATAAATTTTAAGGGAGGTCATTGTAATTTATTTTATTTTTAAATTTTAAGAACAGTCACTATAATTTATCTTATTTTTAAAGCCTAATCACATTTTGTTTTTCTTCTCTCTTTCGCACTAAAATAATAATAAGAAAAGAAAAAAAAATGGACTCATAAGTTCCTCTCAACATTTTAGTTTGGCATGAAAGATAGAGCTATAGCTTAACCATTTTTTTTTTCAAAAAAAAAAAAGGACAAAAAGGAGCTAAACTAGTTTTTGTTGGGGTTAAGGAAAATAAAAAGTTTGTCTGAAGGGCTAATTTTGAAAAAAAAAAGGACTATATTAAAATTTTCAAATAAAAATCTAGTATAACAGTTGAGAATACATGCAAAATCGAAATTTTCAAAACAAATTTGAAATAGGCTACATGGCCTTTCCTGACAAGGGGAGCCGCCCTATTATATCCACCTAAAAAACCATAAACAAGCTTCTCAGTTATAAATTCTAAGCATTCTGCACACAACACATGTGTAAGGTTTTAAACTTTTAATTTAATGATGTTAGATCCCATGCATGCAAATTCAGCTAGTAAGCTTAATACTGTTACAAAGAGGGGAGATACTAATGACATTACAAATAAAAATAAGGAAAAAAGAAAACAAGAAAGAGTAACATGCCCAAAATATCGAATTCAATTACTGTTTTATTGGGCGCGCTCTCACCACATATCATCAGTTGATAGGAGGATATTAGTCTGAGTTTGTGTCAGTACTCTGTGTAGTTAGAAATAGCGTAGACTCACCAATGCGATCCTATCCCCAACCAATACGATACGATACTAGGTTGAATGGGTCCGTCCCGTGTCAGTCGCCTTCTTTACATTCCCATCCCAATGAACCATGTTAATGTTGCCGACACCAATGGGTCCACCTTTACCCAACTTAGTTGGCCTTTTTGTACCCTCTTTTACATTATTTCCACCTAGCTTAGGACCCAAACTACTTTTTTTTATCTTCGCACTATTGGCTTTTTAATAGTAAATAAATAGCACCGTGAGCTGTTTTTTTTTTTTTTATCCCTTTTTTTGTTTTTTACAAAAATTGTTATAAAGTTGTGAGTAGCGTAACGTTCATTAGTGGAATCAGTAACAAGGACCTTAGATGAAGCATCACGCAAAAGTTGTCTCCAATAATTAGATGAAGTACCAAAATAAAATAAAAAAGTGAATTATTCGTCAATAATAGGCCGATCACAATAATCTTGTGTACATAAGAAGAAGATCTTTTTCATCTGAAAACAAGAAGATCTTTCCCCGCATAAAAAAAAAAAAAACTATCATCTCTTTTTGCAACGGTCTTCCACAAATTCGAATTCCACTGTCCAGGGAGATGTTTTTTAGTGTGCGATTTCTTGGGAATTGGTAATTTGTCTTTGAGCCACATCAGTCATCAAAATAACGCAAGTACATTTGCTTAATGATATTCTTAAATCTTAGTAATAAATCATTAAATTCCATCACTTTGGTGGGCAAATCAAACCACCACCATCAATAAGTCCTCATAAAATTTCGTTTAAGCGCTCCAGTGAATTTTGCATTTAAAGAAAGCGAGTTTACAGATTTGGTGTCCAAAATTGAACGCATGGCGTGAGTTTATACGCCAAGTTCAAGTTCATTGCCATAATTTTCACATTGATGTCATGTGAACTCATAATAGCAAATGGTACAAACTTCACGTTATTACAAATAAAAACTTTAATGTGACCAAATTCTTTTCCTTTATTGATTACTACTTAATTTATTGATTACTGCTATGTAGTAAAATTTTTATATGAAAAATGATTGATTCCTAGTTCAGGAATTGCCTTCTCCCTATGAAAATGAGCGTCGTTGAGTGGCAGGTAGAGGTAATTATGAGTTTACAAGGAGGACAAAAAGAAGAGGGAACTGTAGATAAAGCAAAATTTAAACGAGTGGCCGTTGAAGTACAAAAAAAGGTTCACAAGCGAGCCTTCAAAACAGGCTAAAACAACATCAATGCAGCACAGACAAAACACACAAACAAACGAGGAAGCTCATCCTCAAATTCAAAACTTTGTCTCCAACAAAAACCTGTCTCCACTCGTGCACAAGATATAGATAGAGAGAGAGAGAGAGAGAGAGAAAAAGAAAGAAGCAAGAGCAAGAGAGAAGTAGAAGAAGAAGAAGGGGGAGGTAAGAATGACGGGGCCGGTGATGGTGAGCAAGGGCGGTGGATACGGTGGTGGGAAGGGGAGAAGAGCGGCGACAGCCTCCGCCGAAGAAGAGGAGCAGAACCAGGTGTCTCCGGTGGCGGTTCTGTTGGCGGCGCTCAGAAAATCAATGGTGGCATGCAGTGTGGACAGTCCCAAAGATGTCATCTCCACCGTTCATCCCATGGAGATTGGATGGCCCACCAACGTTAAGCACGTCAGCCACGTCACCTTCGATCGCTTCAATGGCTTCCTGGGCCTTCCCGTTGAGTTGGAGGTCGATATTCCGGCTCCGGTTCCCAGTGCTAGGTACTTCTTAGTTCTTTCTTCCACTTTTTGTAGTGTTAGCATGTTTGGTTTTGTTAGATTTCAAATGGGGTTTGCTTAAAATGCTAAAAAGTTTATTTTATTTTTTGTCCTTTTTTTCTGATTTTAAGAGATGTAATTGTTGGTGGGTTTGTTTCTCTGCATATGTTTGTGAGAGAGAGAAAGAGAGACGACTCTCATAGAAGCCATGGTTTTACTTGAGGAACAACTTGAAGGCTAGTGAGCTTCAGTGGGTAGAAGCTCTTGTTCCATTTCTACCAAAGGAGTTGACGGAGGAATGAGTCAAACAAGAACGTTGGAGATGGCACATTATCTTTCAACAAGGTTTTTCCGTTGGCTGGGAGAAAAGTAAAAGAAAGGGGATCCAGAACTAAAAGTTAGATTGATTGTTATATGAAAGTCGAATTAAGGGTTTACCTTTATTTGCTGAAAAGCATGCCTAACGGAAACATAGGATTAAAAAGTTGTTCCTTTTTTGTGTATAGTTCATAAAATGCAAGCCGTTTTGTGCGACTTAGTTAAAACAAATTTCTTCGGTTTATAATTGCAAAATGAGGTACGAATTCTGATTAGAACTGAAGACTTTTCAGAATAAGCATGAATTAGAATGCCTGATTTGAATTCATTGAAGCATGTATTGTGCTTTTATTTGCCGTTTCTTATGACTTGCGAACCATTTGCAACTATAAAATTTTCGAGTTATTAAATCAAGGTTTTTTTTTTTTTTTTCTGACTTATCTTCTCCCTTAAGCCTCATCTAGCACGGTTATATCTTTATACATATTCTAATGTGATTTGCCATCACCAATACTTGCAGCGTTAGTGTGTTTGGTGTCTCAGCAGAATCAATGCAGTGTTCTTATGATTCAAAAGGAAACAGTGTCCCCACTATTCTCTTGCTAATGCAGGAGCGACTATACTCAGAGGGAGGCCTAAAGGTACCTAATTTATAATATGTTTTGTCATTTATAACATTTTCAGAATATGAGACTAATCCTTTAGTTGTCTTATTTCAATGAATTTTCAGGCTGAAGGTATATTTCGGATAAACCCAGAAAACAGTGAAGAGGAGCAGTTGAGGGACCAGCTGAATAGGGGCATTGTGCCAGATGACATTGATGTGCACTGCTTGGCAGGACTAATTAAAGCCTGGTTCCGAGAACTTCCTTCGGGAGTACTTGATGGACTTTCCCCTGAGCAAGTTCTTCAATGCAACACAGAAGAAGAAGCTGTTGAGCTTGTGAAGCAGCTAAAGCCAACTGAGTCAGCCTTGCTCAACTGGGCCATTGATCTCATGGCTGATGTTGTTGTAGAAGAGGAGTACAACAAAATGGATGCAAGAAATATTGCAATGGTTTTTGCTCCAAATATGACCCAGGTATGCAACCATATTAATTATTAATTATTCACATATTCTTATTGTACAACGATAATCACAGCAATAACAAGTAAGCTTTATCCCATTAGATGAGGTTGGCTATATGGATCAAATGGCGCAATAGTATTTTGTCATGAAACATATTCTTATCGTACTTACATTTAATTTTGCATGATATGTTATCCTTATGTTTTTGGGTGAATGATATGGAATTTTGTAAAAACAAAATAATCTATCATCTTTATCTTCTTTTACATAAGAAATCTCCAGTATTCATTATTACCAAACGAGTCCAAGATATATGTTGTTACAGTTAGGCTCTATATGCATGCTAGCTAACTATGCACACCGGGAAATCATCTATCTTTAATTTGCATTTATATTTTGTCTCTTGGAACAGATGTCTGATCCCCTGACAGCTCTGATGCATGCGGTCCAAGTGATGAATTTACTAAAGACCCTGATACTGAAGACGCTTAGAGAGCGTGAAGAAACAGCAACAGGAGGGTATTCTTCGCCCATGTCATTTCATTCATCAGATTGCCAATCTGAGGATGAATATGACAGTCAGCAAGAAATGGATACCAGTGGAGAACTGAGAGGGGATAAGTCAGATTATGATGATCATGATGATGCTCACTGCAGCCATAGCAGTGAAGAAGGAGGGGAGGCTGAATCTCTAAGTGAGATAGAGGAATGCTTCTTGAAGACTTTGGATGAGAACACAGAAGGATGCTCAGAACAACCTGCAGGGTGTTTGCAAGAGGAATTTACTAGCCCCAAAAAAGTTTGCTCAGGCTATAACGTCGAATCTGCTATATCATTTACTGATATAAAAACTGAGAATTCCTGCTTGAGTTCCTCTTGTGGAGATGAGTCGAGTACAATGCTGACCGCAGAGGGATCAAATGTTGACACAAGTAGTCCATCAACAGGAAGTACAGGCACCAGTGATGTGGAGATAATAGATAAATTTACAATATCTGATTCACTGGAGCCATTGTTTTCATCTAGTTAAGAAATGAGCTTCTCTTTAGCCGTGTTTAAGTACCTTGTTTCGGATTTTGTCTCAACAAGCAGGGTTGCTTGTGTAAAGTAATTAATAGATGGAATAGGAAGTGTTAGTTTGTTGTGGATTGTAGGGCGGTTATGTTCAGTTTAGGGCTGAATTTGACCTGGTTTCTGTGTGTTCCAGTACTGGACCAGTTCTATGAGGGGGACACATACATTTTCGAATTTCACATAGGTAGAAGTTGTACTAGGCATTGATGAATTCATAGGGAACTAGGGAGTTTGATTTAGTTTGAAATGGTGCATGCTGTTTATGCTGTGCGTGTGATCTAAATTTAATGTACACTGTAATATCTCCATGTCCTTTCCCAATTTGTAGAATTCCTTTCACAATTTTTAACCTTTCAACTAACAACGTTAGTAGTGTTAGTACTTATTATATGCTAAGCTTTGAGTTGGAAAGTGATTGATTTTCAGTTATTCTAAGATCACATCTTATATTGCAGTATTCAATATATACAGCTTCAGAAATTCATCAAGAACGGAGGAATTTAAATCAGCGGGACCAAAATAAACCTATACTTTCCTGCCATTTAACGCCTGCTGGGCCATGTGTCTTCCCCGGCTAACTTTCCCAATACCCAACTTCCCCGAATCTCAACCGTGGAACGTGATCATCTGAATTTCAAAGAAAACTGAAGCAACCACTTCTGAAGCAAGGTTATTAGAAGTGTAATGCTACATAGCTAAGGGATAAACATGTCAAATCATCCCTTCAAAATCAACAAATATGTCAAACCTCATTGATAGAATTGAATTGAATTAGAAAAATAGTTAACTTAAGAAACAAAGTGATGGAAAAAAAGAACTACCTGTTTTTATTATTATATTAAAGTCAGCAAACATATCAATTGTTCTATCAGAAATTCTTTAAGAGAGAGAGAGAGAGAGAGAGAGAGAGAGAGAAAGAATGATGCAGCAGTCTACACTCTACAGTCCACAATCAGTTATGGAACGAATTGCAGAAATTATGAACCTTTCAGTTGATAAAAAAAACCATGAAATGTGGTGTGTACAATTCAGTTTAAGCATTCATACAATTGAATATCGCCGCCCCCCCCCCCCCCCAACAAAAAACAAAAAAAACAAAAAAAATCTTTTCAAAAATAAAAAAGAATAAATACTGGTGAAGCTAAGCCCCGTATGGGATACTCAGAAACTAGAAGAGTGATTCAGAAAAGGAATCCTCACAAATACAACAATCAAGATGCCAAACAAGCTTCCCAGAACAGCCTGTTCTTTTCCATCTCATCCACTGGCTCTACTCCTGAATCATCGGACACAGAAGACTTGTGGTGGTGCTCTTGCATCTCATCATCTTCACAGTATGAAGTTCCATAAACATCACCTTTCTTCTCACCTTCATCATCATCATCGTCATCATTCAAAGACTCACAACACCCTTTTGGTTCAGCAGGGTTACCAGTCTCAGATTCATCATAGCTGCAAGATTGAGCATCATCATCTGCTGTGTGAATCACATAAGCATGTTCACCCATGTTGGGATTACAATCAGCTTCAGAGTCACCGGTGGCCTCAAGAAGCATGTAGCCACCAGAGACATTATTAGACGTGCCCTTCACATCCATCAACCTTGTGGAAACGGTTTGAGTCAGATATCTTAGAATCCTGCAAAACTGTTGAGACAAAATTCAATACTACAAAGTAATCTCTATTCTCTCCCAGCTACTTCTTCAGCAAAAAAGAAAACGTGGGGTGTCCCTGTTGTGTGTTTCTTTCTGTGACAGCGATGGGGCAATCTTCCTTTCAAACCTCTTTGGCCTCCCTCAAATGGGACTAGTCATTAGTCACTGTTAAAGGGGTTATGATATATGAATATGTGGATGAGTAATAGTATGCTGACTTATATCTCAATTATTATTAAATGGATATTGATCTAATTTAATTGAGATTTATATCTTATTTAATAGTATATAAATTATAAATTAATATATATATATATATATATATATATATATATATATATATGTAACACTTTTCCTATTAAAGGCAAAGGATTCGCCTCAAAGTTGGTCAGAGTCTTCCATAGGCATGGCAACTAACTTGCGCAACAGTCATACCCATGCGGTCCCATACTCTTCTAGAAACCGTACACAATGATATGACATGAATACGAATAGCCTCAATTTTCACATTTTTTTTTTGTCGGTACGTGGTAGATTGGTAGTACATATAACGTCTTAAATCTTAATCCTAACGTATAAATATTTTTTGTATCACTGATATAGGTAGATACTTTGGACACTTAGAAATAAAAAGGAGAAAAAAAATTATAAAAAAAATAAAAAAAAAGGTAAAATAATTGATTGAAAGAGAAAAAACTGAAAGAAGGTGTTGAAATATTAAAGATTTTGGTATGTACAAATAACATATCTCCTCCTAACATGATGGATTTTCAATCAATATGCGTCCATGTGTCGAAGTTGATGGCTCTCAAGTCAAGTTAGATGGATGTATGACTATTTCCAAATCTCTTGCATTTCTGTATGTAGGAACTGATGGAAGAAGTAAAGGACTTTAAAAAATAAGTTTGTCTTTCACGTTGAATATATATATATAGAATAAATATACCTTACTTATTTATTTTAAAAAGTTTTTTTAATAGGAAAAAAATGCCTGAGGTTCATGATTTGCCAATAGAAGAAACAATTAGAAAGACCATTAATAATACAAATTCAAGGTGGGGAACCAATAATCATTATGTTAAGACTAATAACCATTCGAAATGATCAATTAACCATCCGAAATGCTCAATTGATAATTTCCGTTGATTTTGCATAATTAGAGATCTTTTTTTTAATGAAAATTTGTCATCATTTTAATCTTATAGAGAGTTACATATTGTTTGTTGAAGTTTAACAATTAACCTGTGATTAAGGCAAAACTCATGTTGTAATTTGTTTGTGATATGAATTATGTGACACGACACAATATTCTCCAATCCTAGGTTGGAATTATATTGTTGTCATGATACGAATTCCGTGTTGGACAATAGGGATGCGAATACATGTTATGGACTGCATAGCCTGCAAGAAAACATAATAAGGCAGCCACATTAGAAAAAATCTTTGCTCAGTTTTGACCTATGTTTCTGTTCCCAATTCTACCAGAAGGGAAGAGAAAGTTTCAAAGTATTGAAAAAAAAGAATGGAACTAAACTACCACGAGAAAGAGAATGGTAGCTGCTAGCTTTTGCCTAAGCTAACTACAAGAAGAGACCCTGTGATTCACGTAAATAATTGGACTTGAATTTACAACTGTAAAATACGCTAATAGTTTAATTTAAAATGAATAATGAAAGGATCAACTTGTATGCCACTTAAACTATAGTGTACAGTATATCATTTTTTTTTTTAAAAAAAAGGAAAATTGGTTGAAATTTAATAATATTAAATGATGGAAATTAAAATTGATATCTCCCCCTTTCATTACTTGCTCCAACAGTGCTCCATCATCTTCGCTGTGGTGAGAGCAAAATTCCACCAGAGAGCCCAACTTAAGAGCAATGTGACATGGACATTGCTGGCGACATCTTTAATCAACATATTGCCAATCAATGCTCATAAGTGGTTACACTTTTTTCTTAAAACTTTTTCTTTTTTTTTAGTACTGCATCCAACCATAGTGTCCCAGTTTTATGTGGCATGGGAAATGTATAATTAACTTTTGGAAAAAAACTTAAATTAAATTTTTTATATCCATTTTGCTCAATTCTCAAAATTAAATAATGATAAATACATATTTTTTTTTTGGAAAAGTATATACTCTTAAGATTTAAATTATTCATTTTAAGAAAAATATTCACATATTATTATTTAATTTAGGAATTAATTGAAATGAATATAAAAAATTTGACATAAGTTTTATCTTTAATTTTTTCCTTAGTTTAAGGAGTTTTAAAAGTTCTTTCAGTATTATATTTAAAAAAAATAAAAAATAATAATAACGGTTGAGACGTTTTACATGTTTGAATTAGGTTTCATTTGCTATGCTTGCATCAAATGCTACTTTCTTTCATGTATTTATAAAAATAAGAGACGTATCAATGCTTAATTGGTTGAAGTAATTTAACACTTATTTTTCTTAAATAAAGTACCAAATTAGAGTTTTATAAATAAAAAAAAAAAGATAGTGCCAGAGAATTTTACCCTAATAATAGGCCGATCTGACTCAAATCAGATTAATTAAAGTTTAGTAAATTTCAAATACAAATGGTTTAGACAAAAAAATAAGAGGCGTGAACTTTTTTTTACCTATAATTAATTTAAGAGATTTTCTTCGATATTCTTATTTTTATGAGGATATTAGTATCCTTTTATATTTAATAGTTGTGATTTTATCATAAATTTCATAAATCTTAAATATAATTAAAAATAATTTTAAAAACTAAATAATTTGAGTTAATGTGATATGTGATAAATTTTTAACTATAAATAACTAAAGAATACTAGTATTCTTAAATTTTATAGAAGTAGCAGGTAAATCTCTTTAATTTAATAACTATATATAATATTATCTCTCTTAATATTTGTTTTTTTTCTTCTTTTTGGTTAAAACAAAAATTAAATTTGCGAATTTTGTCTAAATTCTTTGTCCGTACCCCTACACCTAACTCGGCCTTTTTTATATTGCCTTAACAGAGAAAAAAAAAAAAAGTTAATGAATAGCCATTTCCATTCAGAAAATAAAAATGACAGTAGAACATCAGGTTTGAAACATGGACGCACTCATTGAATAGAGTGAGGAAGGGAAAAATTAATCAAACAAAATGGGGCCACAGGTGGTGGGTGGCACTCGATTCTCAGAGGAAAAAATAAATAAAATAGATCTTATAATAAGCAACCTTGACTTCTGTGGCAGGCACTAAGCAGGAAGCACATATCAATCTTTTATGCGTGTGGGCAATTGTTATTGCCATCAGCTAAACCTAAGATGTCTAAAACAAGTTGCTGACGATCATGATTTATGCCTACTAAGAATGATTACATTAGTAATGCATTTACTTATAATTGATTAAATTTTATACACTAATTTTCTGGAATTTTTTTTAATTGATAACATGATAGCTTTTTGTCTTTGATAAAGGTATTTTACTAGGAAACTCGCTGATCAATTTTTATTTTATTTTGTTGAGATTCGACTGCTACTCCTCCTCATGAGAGTGGCACGATAGATTTTGAGTATTTAGTTAAATAATAAAAATTTGTAAATGGAATTGACACTTGATGGCCCAAATGATTTAATACTTATTTTTTTTAATTAAGGTTTTGTATTCGAATATTATGAACAATAAAAATTAGTACTAAAAAATTTTATTTTTATAATAAATTAACCTAATTAGAGTTAAATTAGTTAAAATTTAATAAATTTTGGATACTAATAATTTTTTTTTTTGAAATATTTTTTGAAAATCAAAACATGATTTGTGTCGAGGCTAGTAAAATAATACGCATCTTGTAATCTTGTATTGGTTAATGATTTGCAGTTCATTGGGCTGTGTTTAGATGTTTTATTGTGGTGGGAGGGGAAATAGAAAATAAAATAAAATTTTATACTCTTATTTTGATATATAGCGATAGATGAAAAAAGTTTTATTCTCTTTATTAAAGTTTTAGTGAAAGTAAATGAAATGATCATAAGTATAAAAGTTCATTGTTCTCATATTATTTTTACCTCAAGGCTCAAACACATAAAACTTTAGGATTAATGAAAAAAATCATTTAAATAATATTTTATATGGATCAACGTCAAGTATATCACCTATTCTGTGTGAGGTGATAAAATAAAAGTATAAGTATGTATAAAACAAATTAAATAATAAAAATTTGTAAGTATAAAATGATATATGTATAAATACGTGTAAATAATATACTTATGTAATATTACATAAACTATTTCATCACTTCTACCCAATTTATAAGAAAAGAGAAAAGCAAAAATAGAAGGATATGAAGTGAAATAAAATCCTTTCTCTCTCTTTCTCTTTGGAGAGTCTTATCTATCTCCTATCCAAACATCTAAACATCCAAGCAATTTCATTTCCGCATTTCGTTCTAACCTAATTTGGTGTGATGTATTTTAAATGGATACATAAAGGATGCTGTAGTTCGTCCTTCATGACAATTAAAATGTGATTTAGTATTGTTGTAAATTTTTTAGAATTATTAAATTTTATAAAAATTATTTGTAAAATTTAAAATAATTATAATAAATATAAATATTAAAAAAATTAATTTTTACTTTTATTATTATTAAAAGAATGAAATTATATTAATTTTTTGAAATTTAAAAATTATAAATTAATTTTAAAAAATATTTCATAAAAACTTTTAAAAAAACATTTAAAAGCACTTTCTAGTTTATACTTTTTAGAAATAGAGTATCCTCAAAGCACTATCAAGCCAGTGCCATCAAATCTCCACTGTATGATGCATTAAACCTGTGGGCTATCGACTGCCACGGATTATCTATCGTCGCCACGTACGGCAGCTACTGAATTGCACATTTCAAAAGTTTGGTACAGGGAGGGATGACCAAAAAATAAGTTTAGGGAAGTATTGAACTTCACGCTCGTATTCATAGCTCCCTAAGGCTTTATTTAGATTGACGGTAAAGAATAAAATGAAATAGAATAGAAAAAAATATTCAGAATTTTATTGAGTTTTTAAAATAATCATGAAAATAACGTAATATTAAATTATATTCATTTTACTTAATTTTATTTTATATTCCAACTTTTTCTTTTTTTTTTAAAGGTAAAACTTCATTTGCATTATTTATATTTTACAAAGATTTCATTTTAGTCCAAAATTTTTTTATTCTATTTACGTTCCTAATATTTTAAAAATATTTCAATATTATTATTTTAATATATAATATCTAAATTATAAATTAAAAAAAATTGATACAGAGATCATATTATAATATTAATAATATTTAAATACCACTAATAAAGATTATTCGACTTCATTTTTCCAAGAGAATTTTGAATGAATTTTAGTAAAAGATAAATTAATTATATGTTACAGGAATTTACATTAAAAAAAATACTTTCCATATTCTACAAAATTATGGAGAGGAAATGATGTGAACGTTGTCTATCAAAAGGGAAAATATAATTTGGATACCAATTATTGAAATGGCAAAATTAAAAATATTTTGAACACACTAAAGACATAAATAGAATAAATAAAATAAAAAAATAACTTTTGAAATTAAATTAAATTTTTTATAAAATATGAGTGACAGATAAAATTTTACCCATATTTAACTTGGGGGTATAAAGTAAATAAAAATAAACAATATATAATTCTTATCATTTTACTTCCTTTCAATACTATTTTAAATCTTTTTTAATTCCTTTTTTTTTTTCATTTTATTCTATGCCATTCAACTCCATTCCATTAGATTTCCCTTACCATTACTTCCAAAATAAAGCCAAAAGCTTATGCCTTGATGCCATCCCTTACGAATCTAAGTTAAAACCCAGCGTCCACTTTGCCACGTCCCACTTACGAATACTAACTAAAACCCAGCATTCCACTTTGCCACTGCCCACTTTCAACGGTAGTAATGATCCGGCATTACATTCCGAACATAATATACTAAACCGTCTATACTTTGTCATAATAAAGTACTATAAATTAATTAATCTAGCAGTATACGATCATTTTTATGTGGCACGTTATGTTTAATTCGAATCCGTATTACTCTAAGAATACACATAATTTCCATGATGCTGCTGACAATCGGCTAATAGGCTCAACGACAGACACTGGCTGGTGTAAACAGTATTCTCCTCACTACCTGTGAGCAACAAGAAAATAAAGTGAAAACCACCAAAAAAAAAAAAAAAGGTGGTAGTTGCCGTCGGCCGTACGGAGCCAAACGAAAAGCTATCCTCTTATCCTGGATGAAACTACAGAAGATAATACAATCAATAGGCATTCTGGGGGGAAAAATCAATAAATTAATAATCAATGTCTAAATGAAATTTCATGTTACAGAAATTACAAATTGTATAAACATCAGATGGGTCATGAATCACAATGTGAATTATACAAAATTCCATTGATAAGCTTCATCAGTAAGGCTTACTCTGCTTGTTGTCCCTCTTAAGCTGAACCTTTAATTTCTTACCTCCTAATTGGCATCCATTCATCATACTAATGGCAGATTGAGCAGCTTCTGGGGAATCATAACTAACAAACCCTGCAAATGGAAGCTCGTCAGACACAAGCTACACACAAAAATATCATCAAATTCATCAATAAATGGGGCACAGGCTTACCAAAACATTTGCTAACACCGGTTGCTTTATCAACAAAAACTTTAGCACTCAAAACTCTACCAAATGGTTGAAAAGCAGTTGCAAGCTCTTGATCTCCAAATTCTTGAGGTATGTGATAAATAAATAGATTGGCACCAGGTGGTCCTAAGTCAGAAAATAAAATGATAACCAAAATTATCACTGACTAAACTTCCTTTTTATAAGGAAAAAGTGACGGTAAAAATACACATACTCATGTATCAACAAAATTAAAAGCATGCATTCATGCATACGCAAGCACATATAAGATATTGTTAACAACCTTCAACCTGACCCCCAGAATTTTTGCCCGTACTAGATGTACCAGAGGTGCTATTTCCGCCTGCAGGTGAAATGGAACCAGGGGAACTACTCATAGGCCTTGGACTAATCATTCCTCCAGGATACGCCATTGGATGTTGTAGACCTGGCACAGCAGGATAAGAGCCAACGTAACTTGCAGGAGGCATAGCATAATTTCTAGGGTTCATATTGGGGCCAAGTTCAGGCCGCAATGCATTTGCTTGATTCATGTGTGGCATCATGTTATGGAAACCAGGTTGATTCTGCATTGGTGGCATGCGGTATGGCACGAGCCCATAACCTCCAGGAGCCTATCCAGAGAATATGATTATCATCATATATACCAATATCAAGACATTAGGCTAGGACACCAGAAAACATAAATACACAAATTTAATTATTTCTGATTAAGAGAAACTGCATGAATTAAGAAAAAAAATTGCTATTAAATATTACCGTAGCGTATTACAATAGAACTAACCTGATAACCATACCCATTATATGGAGGAACATAACCCATTGGCAAGGCCCCAAACAATGAAGGGTGCTGAGAATCAGCATGTGGCACATTGGAAGCTTGGGACTGTGCTCTCTGAGCTCTTCGGGCTTGTCTTTCCTTTTCAGTATCAGCCCATTTGACAACCAAAGGAACACTTGAACCCTATAGAAGACATAAACAAATATCAGATTCAGATTACAGATGTCTGAATTGACATACTTCTCAAATTAGCAGTATCACAGTTTTCATCATGCGTTGGCTACATATCAAACAAACAAAAACAAAGGACTTTGAGGTCTGCAAACACAGTAAATGAAATGGTGTCAAGATTTAGCTTTTAGTATTTGATCAGTTATCTCACTTGAAGATTAGGTACCAAGAGGAGATGTAATTTCTTAGTAAGTCCTAATCCAATTGGTTGTGAATATATGAGATGCTAGTGCAACTCTACTAAGGCACCATTTTGCAATCTGCTTTCATTTATATTTATTATGTTATATTGACTGAAACTTTGCATGAGTGTTTATGCAAAAGTAACAATCCCAAGCTGGAGATTTATTCAACTTGGGCTCATTTATTGCAAACATAAGATAAAGCTCCCAGGCCAGAGATTGAGTTTCTGTTTGCAAGATTGGATCCAGTTCAACCCTGTCATATAAATACCGAGTCAAGCCAGAGCTTGGAATATTATCTTAAGCAATCCAATGTAGGGAACAATGCCAATCTTAGATTTCCAAATCAAGACATGGATAGAAAGTTAAAATAATAAGTATTTGTGCATCTACAATGAAATCTAAGACACATGGTTAAATGTTCATGTCTCTCACCACCAGGATTTTGTGGCTGAATGCCGCTTGAAGGTCCAAAATACTGCAAACACCATTTACAACTAAAATTGTAATTGAGTTTAAAAGCATGCACTTTTCATTCTACCACAGACAAGGAACCAAAAGCATGTTATCCAATGTAAAACAGTCCATATCTGCTTTAATGATTAATCATGCCATCTTAAGTCATTCTGGGTTTCAGTTATAAGGCCATGTCTTTGCATACACTACATCAGAAAAATTATACATAGCATCACCAAATTGCCAAGTATTATCAATCACTAATTATATCCTTACCTCCATCAATAAATTAAATAACATAAAATTTTTTGAACACATTCATTATATCACACAACCAACTCCACTACTACCAAATATAAATTAGTGTGAAAAATTCAGGTGCAATTTTAATAAACACCAACCTCCATTTTATGCTTTCCATTGATTGCCTCCAAAGCAGCAAGGGCTTGTTCTTTGGTTTCATACTTCAAAAATGCACAACCTACGACAAAATAGGAGAACTATTAATAAAGGTTTGTGGTTTAGAAATGCCAGAGCCTGCAAGCCCTAAAAGAATAAAGGATAGAATAAGCAGTAAAATCAGTACCTTTACTAGTTTGCTGAGAACCTCTTAAAATTTGTAAATCTTTTATAGTTCCAAACGTGGAGAAAAGTGCAGAAACTTCAACTTCAGAAACATTCTTCGGAAGCATGCCGATGAAGAGTTTGTGCTCTGGATTCAAGGACACAAAAAATAATAAATAAATAAAATAATTTACTTATCAAACTCAAGACACATGTCATCATTATCACAAAGGAATCCTGGCACATGAAACTATGAGTTGCACAGCTGAACAAAATACTTAACTAAATAATGAAAAATGTAACACACCTAATCTTTCCAACTCGCCATCTGCATACTTCACTTGCAATGGACTAGAAGCCTGGATTGGACACAAAAAAATATGATGCTTCCCAATCAGAAAGAGAATAATAATATCCAATCATACAGCTATGAAAGCAATAATATTGATAGCATCATCACTTCAGTGCTCCATGGAAAGCTTTGGATAATCAATAAATCAAAATTTTCAATAGTGTTCCGTTTTCATGTATATTTATATTAGATCACAACTCTCTGGGACAGTCATCAGAAGTAATATATCAATCAGGCAGAAGCCCGAATTTTAAGTTTGACGATCTGAAAGTGGAACATGACCAAGAGAGATGTTTGCCAGTTAATATAGTTCCTAGGTTAGAAAATCCCAAAAATGTGCATAGAAAAATATTTTCAGAAAGAAAAGTCCATCATCAAATTGATTCTTCTTAAATTATTGATAACACACATAAATTCCACAACTCTGCCAATAAATTCCGCACATTTACACAAAATTTTAACTTTATTTAATAATTACATAATTGACTTCCACTTGCAAAATCATGAACAGCCTACTTTCCTAGGCTCGGCTCTATGTAATAAATTAAAGGGTCTTCCCCATTCAATCTCATCAGAGGATTCATAGTTTATCTTAAGGCATAAAGTCGTCTATTTCCATTCCCATCATATCTTAAGGAACTTCAACCATAAGAATGTGCTACAAATAGTTGCTGAAGAGGCTAATGGCTCTACCCATCATCTCCAACCCCAAGCACCATACATGTAACACATTGAGGCCAGCAAAGCTATATAAGGTGTTTCCATTGAATAATCATGGTCAATAATTTATTTAAAGAAAAAATAAATCTTGCTATGCCACAGAAAGCTAATGAACTTGAAAACTGTGTGCACAACTGAATAAAATGAACAACACATGTCACCACAATACCAATCCAGGACGTCAGCGTAAACAAAAAGCACTATCCAAAGAAGATAATTAGAAAGTTAGTTGATCCATGAAATAAAGGATGTATTTACAGTGAATGTGAAAACCAACATGTCCATAAAATTAAAGATGAGGAACTCAAAGTATGATTGCTAGGGAGAACTTCTGTGTCATAATCATCATCATGCAGCTATCTAGCTTGAGAATGAACTGGCAGAATCCAGAAATGATTTCCATAACCTTCCAGAAATTTGTTAACCATATTAACGAGTTGCACAGTCAATGCAATTTCTATACAGAAAATTAGCATGAAAGTAGAGATATTAAGCTTCTCTGTGTATGTCAAGACACGAGAAATAATCCAGGCAGATAGTGTTTGGACTTGAGAAATCAGAGCTCCATTGATTATCCAAATAGTGTGTCTGAAGTCTCAATCCTAAGGGTGGCAAAAATTATAATAGCCCTTCTTTGAAAATGATGGAAAAATTAGATGACGCATCTGCTAGCATTACATGAAATATATTTATTAATTAATCAAAGTAATTAGTTATATGTACAATTATAACTACAACAAGTAGATATATCAAAATTATAAAAGTAAACTATAAAATAATTTTCTATACTTGTCCTTAACTTTTGTTTCTGTTATATTTCCCAATGTCAATAAGGGTTCAGGGCTAAGACCTAAATAATATAAATGTTAAAAGAAATATTTGGTATAAGATAGAAAATTAACTAAAATTTTTTATCATGATATATGCACAGAAAAACTTATCTCAGGCTTGTGATGCCTAAGAAGCTGAGCTCCTAACAGAGTCTTAATCATGGTCATACTTATTACATATGACTGTCACAAAAGTACTTCTATTTAGTATTTACCAACGATCTGAACTGCAGAGACCACAAGGCTGCGTCAATGCTTCATAATAAAATAAAAAAATAAGGGCAAGAAAATTGGTGACCAGCTTGAATAAGAAAAACTTTAGAATGCCGCGATACATATTATTTTCAATTCTGCATATCTGGTGGAAATATCATGAATCTGCTTGCGCTCATGCATGCTATAATAACTAAGACGAAGATCCACTTCCATCAAAATCACAAACTTGGCGCAAGGTCTTCCAGTGACCAACATCAAAATAGTTAAGATAAGGACTCAACAAAGCACACTACAATGCGGAACACTACAAATGGGGGAACAAAAAACACATTCGAAGCGAGTTGAGTCGGTTATCCAAATATAGTAAGATCCACCGCATAAATTCCTAAAATTAGACACATGTTCTTGCCCAATTAAGACACTCATCATTATTAAGTGGTCGTCAGCATCAGCAACTATATAAATAGCACCCATTTATAGTGTTATACCCCTATCATATCATTCCATCAAAACGGATCACTTTCAACGCTATAATAAAAACAACAAATTAACAGAAAAAAAAAAAAGAAAATGAAAATTGCACCAACCCCTGGCAGTGTTTTCTTATTATGACAGGCATTGACGGCCTTATCAGCCTCTTCCCTCGACGGACAAATCACGAAGCAACAACCTGCGACCGAAACAAAAAAACCATAAAGCCGCGAAATTAGGGTTGGAAGTTACGGCAACGTCACTGAAACTGAACGAATCTGAGGAATCTTCGAAACGACGTGAGGAAAAAAAGGGAGAGAGAGATTTGAGAGAGGGGAAGCGGAGAATGCGAGATTCGGAATCGGAGGAGTAGGAGCGAGTGAACACACTCACCTCGAGAGGCGCGCGTAGCCTTGTCCTTGATGATGTTGACCTCGTCGACCAAGGCGAATTCCTTGAACATTGCGAGCAGCTCCGATTCCGTCATGTGCTTCGGCACCTGGCCTACGAACAGCTTCACACTCTCCTCGCTAGATTTGCTCTCTTCCTTCGCTTCCGCCATTAATGCCTCTGATTAAGCTTTCTCTCTCCTCTCTCTTCTTCTTTCTCTCTCTAAAATCTCGGTGTTGTGTTGTGTGTGTGTGTTTGGAGCACTGAAATTTTTTCTCTGTTTGTGAGATTTGGATTTGGTATTTTGGAGTCGTCGCAGGGGAAATTGGGGATGGCAAAACTTGGATCTTCAATTCAATGCCTAATATAAAATTTGCGAAATTTTAATTATTAAAAGGTTTCACTTAGGGCACGTTTCTCGCGTTTTTTACGATTATACCACTAAGTACAGCTGGTAGTGGTGGTAGTGGCTCCCTGCGTGTGCTGGCTGGACAAGCACTTTCTCCTTCGCTCCCCTAGCAGGCTACTTATTAGCCAGTTTGGCAGTTTTGTTTTTGGCATTTTTTGAAGAATTAAATTTATATGTATTATTGGTATAAACTATTTTTACATAAATATCTAATTATATACCATTATGTGATATAATTATCTATTATTTAAATAATTATATAATTAAAAAATTTTAATTAAATAACATTTTTATCCTATATCAAAATTAAATTCTTTTTTTAAATATTTTTTTTCACAAGTTAATATAATTACTTTATTTTTCTTTTACTGAAATGTCTCTTCAGACATTAATAGTCCCAATCAAGAGTTACGTTTTTCTTCTTGTACACTTTGATCCTTCCACTAAAAATATACTATTTAGTTGTTACTTTACTTAACTTTTAAATAAAATAGAGTAATTACTTTTAATTGTGTTCAAAGGCAAAAGAAAAAAAAAAAGAACTAAATAAATATGGAGTTTTTGGTAGATATGTAGAAGGAATAGGGTGGATTGGGTTAAGCTAAACTTGAATTCAAATTCAATTCGATAATGATCCAACTAATGATTAGGTCAAATCAAGTTAATCCGATATTTAGAGGATATATAAAAATTTTGAAAGTAAAAAAGTAAAATTTAACAAAAGTTTTACAAAATATATTTTAAAATAAATTATAACAATACAAAAAAAATTATATTATGTAAAATATATTAATTCAAATATAAAAATATTATAATTTATTATTAATTTTTAAAAAAATATATAATTTTTAAAAAAATATTTAACTTTGAGTTGAGTTAAACTAACTCAAAATATGATCTAAAATCGACCTAAAATATTCATCGGGTCAAAATTTACAACTCAAATATAGCCAAAAAAAACTTCAAACCGTACGTGATTGGTAAGTAGGCTAGACCAATCATAAACACTCAATTTTTGCAAATTTGGAAATTATTGACCTCCTAAACAAAAAAAAATGTGAATATCATTGTAAAATAGAACAAAATAGTAATTAATTATAGCCAGAAAATGCAACTTGTAATTTTTTATGTTAGCTTATCATTTGTCATAAACAAGTGATTTGACCAGTGCTACTGCCACATTCTTATTTGACTGCTCCTTCCGTAACCTTTTTGTTATTTCATCTTTTTGCATTTTTATTTTAGATAAAAAATTAGTTTTCTTATTAATTAGTGTAGTTTGACCTAAATAAATGTTTCAAATTGAGAAATAATATCTGTCCAACAGTGGAAAATGTCACGATGAATTAATAAAATTCAAAATAAAGATTTGATCGCTTGGGCATAGCTCAAGTGGCGAGCAAGAGTTAGGCACCTCCACCGCTGCTACCGCGTTTTTTTTTTTTTTTTTTTAATTTTCAATTAATTTTTCTTTTCAATTAAAGCTCGGCTGAGAAATTGATATCTTAGATTTGGTCACTTCGGTTGCATTTGGATTTTTTTTTACATTAGATATTCCCTTGAATTCCCATGAGGGAACATCTAGGTATTTAGTATTTCGAAAATATTATGATATAATTTTTCTTAGACACTGAATTGACTTATATTGTATTTATTATTGAATAAGATATAAACTTTATTTAAATTATTTTCATATTTCATTCAATAATAAATGAAATATGAATTGATATAATATTAAAAAAATATTATATACTATAATATGACACCTAGTATTTGCTAATTATTTTGACTTGATTATAATATAGCATTTGAAATTTTGATTATCGTTTAGAGGCAAATTTCGCCATACATCTCCCAGCTCCGTTTACGGTTTGGAAAGGGGAATTGGCGTCAATTCAACGGTATTCAGTATATTCTCTTAACCAGAAATTTTACATGATAAAATTATATATTAATTTTTATTATTAATCAAGAATATAAAATTAAATATGAGATTTATGAAAATATTTAATTAATAATAAAAATTAATATATAATTTTATTATATAAAATTTTTAACTTAGATAATCTATTTGCATGCGTTCAGACGTTATCCCTTTTTATTTTTTATTTTTCCCAAAAAATTCCTCCGAAAGGCTCCGTTTTAGCTCCTAACCCACATTATTGCCATTTATTAGTTGTTGAATTCAACTCTTTCAATCCTCACTTTAATATTAGAAAAATGAAATAAAAACTGTGCCTCACCACTCAAAACACATGACCTTGCGTGTATTTTACCTTTTTTTTGGTCTGGGCCGTTTCCTTATCATAAAGAGAAACATTGAGGTACATCGTAATTAAATGATGAAAAATATTATGTTTATATAATTTTTTTAAGATATTATATCAATTTATATTTTATTTATTATTAAATAAGATATGAATTTTACTTAAATTAAATTTATATCTCATTTAATAATAAATAAAATATAAATTGATATCATATCTAAAAAATATTATATTCATGCAACATAACTCTTATATGATAGCAAAGTGAAGCAAAATAAAATCACGACCAGCCAAAAACAAATCTGCATAGACAGCATAAAGATATCAATCAATAAATTAAATTAAAATTATAAATGTAAGAATGTAAGAATGTGGTTGCCTATTTTGTTCGCGAGAATGAAATATTAAAATACCTTATATTAAAAATTAGGAGAAAGGGGTAGAGAAGTAAATAAGGAGAAAAGGGGTAGTATGGTAGTAAGCGAGAAAAACGAGGTACAAAGATAAGTACGCCAGACTGTCCCGCCAAGACAGCGCAAATGGTTGATGGATGTTGCCATCTTCCTCTCTCTACCCAAGTGCCAAATCAAGACAAGGATAGGGCATTCGAAATGGCGAAATTTTATTTACCCCATTTTTCACTGTGTACGTAACTACGGCGCCAATCCAGGCCATCCCCTTTATTTTATTCATTTGGCTCTCCCTTTTGTCAATTATGGAGCTGGTTGGTTTCCCATTGATCCGTTTTGAGATTTTATAAAACAAAAATATATAAAATTGAACCAATTTGTAGTTTTCTAAACACGACACAAAAATTTATGCAGTGGCCTAAAATTCATTGGCTTCCATTTGGTTTCTTCTTATTTAGTTTTGGAGTCTTAACTCTTAATCCTTCTTGCATTTTATTTTCTTTTCATTTGCAGTGATCTTTTATTAAAATGCCACATGAGACAATATGACAATATTTTTTTTATAAAAAGTTAAATTACTTCCACCAACAAGACTTTTCCCTCCTTTTTTTTTTCAGGATTTAGAATATGCACTGCACATTTCGTGTGAATAGTGTCAATACTCATTTGTGCTAATTAACTACATAAAAAATATTATTTAGTCAGAATAATTTTACTATAGTATTTGAAAAAAATTATAGCAGAAATTCAATGAAATAAAATGATAAGACTTACTTATTTATTGATATATTTGTAAGAGGGTAAAAATATGATATAAAATTTTATGGAATAGTTTCATTTTTTTCGTATCTTTGATTTAAATTAGAAATGTCAATACGTCACGAATTGAACAAATAAAGAACATTCTTTCTGCGTTGATTATCTTTCCATAGTCTTCCTTTGATAATATATACTCCCTCCAAGACTAAGTGGAAGACCCAAATCATTCGCACTAAACAAAAGATGGCTGACAGTTCCCTCTCACTTTATTTAATTTCACTTTCAAGTCAATATAAAGATTATCAAATTGTTATGTAAAGGACGTTCACCTTTTTGGTGGTGAGGGAGCGAAGCATTCAGATTGGATATTTATCGAGCCTCCTAGCCACATGATAACAAGGGATACATATAAAAAGGACAGTGAACTGCAAAAGAAGAATACGGCTATTCGCTTTCAACTTTGAAGCAAAAGAGCAACTAGTCATCCATTGCAACTGCGTTCAAGGGGTGAATAACAATTGCTACCAATTGACCAGCTCACATCAGGATCTAGTAGGGCCCTTTATTTTTTTCATCACATATATCGTGCATGCAATTGCTACGTGGGGAAATAAGTCTCATGGGGTTTATAAACGACAGTGACGGTTGTCATTTTTGCAAAAATGAGTGCGATGGTACATTCTTGGGTTGGGCCACTTCCTACTAAACAAGAAACAACAGTAAAGGTCTGCTGTAAACAATTTCAGCGTCAGATTATCTCGTGCGCACCTCTTTGCTGTGTGAGATGATTTGATACTTAAATATATTCAATTTTTCTTTTTCTTTTTTTTTTAACCCTTTTTTCATTTTTCACAGGGAAGTGCCCACCACAAGAATGGGCCCTGAGAGAAGCTCAAATGTAGGAGTCCACATGGAGGGGGTGAGAAAGTCTTCAGCTAATTATTGCTGGAAATTATTTGGATACATTGTTGTCACATACATGTGATTCTAGGGTGATGCCATCGATAACAGCAAGATGCATAACAGGCATTGTCTTGGGATCAAGGCTGTGTATGCTTATACGCTTGGTCCATGTATAATGGGTCAAAGGTAAAATTTAATCTCAAATACATCCACAAACTTTTTGAGTGGATGATCACTTTCACTAAAACCCTCAAGTGGTAGTAATAGAATTTTTGTTATTTAAAGCCGTGTTTGGTGTAGAAGT
This sequence comes from Pterocarpus santalinus, assembly GCA_031439595.1. NCBI lineage: Eukaryota > Viridiplantae > Streptophyta > Magnoliopsida > Fabales > Fabaceae > Pterocarpus > Pterocarpus santalinus. The sequence continues at coordinate 72,850,208 of CM062532.1, forward strand.
AAAAAAAAAGTAAAATTTTCTATTGATTAATTTTAATGTGTAATTCTATATATGAAGGTAACACTTTTAATGTATAATATTTATAAATGGGGACAACCAATCAATGATTAAAAAAAGGAAAAAAATACTTTATCTCTAAAATTATAGGTCATATATACTTTCTCTTTTATATTTTAAAAAAATATAAATTGATTTCCTGAACTTTTCTAGAAGTGTATTTTAGTCAAAATAGATGTACTATAGCTCTTTAAATTTTTTGTCATATACAAATCAGCCCTCTAAACATTCTTAAGCTTATAACTTGATATCCTAAATTTTTTTGAATGTACATTATTTCTGTCAACAATTGATAGCAAAATTAATAGAATGGTCGATTTATATATTCAAAAAAGTTTAGGGATCAATTTGTATATTTTTCAAATATAAGGATTAAAGTGCGCATAATCTTTGTAAAGTGCTTTTTTTCGAAAAAAAAAAAGGGGGACAATCATATATGTACTTTTAATCATATATAAGTTGTGGAGTATTTTTTTTTCTTAGAATATTTCTTCACTTGACAAATGAAAGACTAATTTTTTAGTGTACGAATAGATATTTAAATGAGAGCCTCTCCTAATAATTTTTTTTTATACACATAAATCTCGTAATCAAAACTATGATCACATACTTACGAGACTCGAGTTTCTTCCACTCAGTGTTAATAGTTGCAACAAAAGGTTAAAATAAACAGAAATATAACAACTGAAATGTGCAAGTAACTTTATATGACTATTATCTAAAACAATAAACCCAATTTTTTATACATATATAATAACTAGTTTGGAAGTGGCATAATTTAAATTAAGACTGAAAATGAAATAAAGTAGGTTATGTCACAAAAAATGGTACTTAGTATTATATGTTGAAATTTGTTTGCATCAAGTATCGACTTTAATAATTCCACCATTGTTAATCTCGAGAGTTTGGAGGAATATGTAGTACGTAGTAGACACACATGTTTGGACTATGGACTTCAATTATTTGGGATTAGTGGGACGTTATAAAATATTTTACTCTTTATACAGTGCATAAAAATTAATTTCATAATTTACTACAACAAAAATAACAATAATAAATCGACTAAAATAGAAAGAATTTAATTTAAATATACTGATAATATAAAATAATTTTATATTATCAACTAATAGAAATGGTGGAAAGTGCCAACTCATCCAAATAATCAACCATTATAATGAAGGACCCACAATAAATTCTCACTTTCCCCTATTTTTATTGATTGACAGTGCATACCAATTAAACTCAAATAGAAAAGTAAATGCTCTTATGAAGAATTAAGAAATCAAGTATATGTTATCGTGGATTGCTCGCTTGGTCAACCTTCCATTTATATGTTTCATTTTAAAATTTTTTCATTAGCAAATAATTTATAAACATCTTTATAGTAAGTTTGAAAGTATAGTCTACCCCAAATCGGGGTGAGTGGAAAAAAAAAAAAAAATCAAGTGCATAAAGATTAAAAAAATAAAAAAATTTAAGAATCAAGAAATTTCCGCGGCTTGGCTGAGGCATCAGGACGGGGAAGAGTTGAAGGAGAGTTCTACATGTACTTGCCGGCACGACACCGTAGCAGCAACTTCTAATATTCCTGCCATCTGGTGAATCGCTAGGGTTTTTCTTTTTCACCCCAATAATCCCAAACCCAATCACCTCTCCGAGCTGTAGGAGCCACACAAACACCCATGCCTCGGTACGTCACGTAGCGTAACAGAGATTCTTTATTTTTCGGATCAAATCCATTGTGAATGTGACTAATGACTATATAATCCTTCACTCCTCTTGTTTTGCAGCTACTACTGTGACTACTGCGATACCTATTTGACCCACGATTCCGTATGTTTCTCATTTTATCTATAAAAAAATAACATTACCACGTGCTTTTTGCTGCTTCCCAATTTCGATTTTTAATTTTTTTTATTTGTTTTGTGTTTTTTTTTTTTTTAGCTTAACTTGTCAATGCTGGTGCCTACTGTGCTTAGCAACTTTAGCGTAAAACTGATTTTTAAAAATGTGATGCATACAGGATTACCAAAAAACAAAAAGGATGGAGGGAACAAAAATCTGGGTTAAGTTTTAATTGCTTGAAAAGGTTGCTTGCCACAATTGCAGGGCTTTATGTTGATAACATTGTTTGTGAATGTTTGTTTATGTTGTAGCCATCTGTAAGAAAGCAGCATAATGCAGGTTACAAACACAAGGTACTGTGAAGTTTTCTCGCTTCTTATAGTGAGTGACTAAATGTTTTCTCACATTATATTCATGGTATTAAACATCTATCGGTTCACTGCAAACGATTTGTTTGGCTTCCATTACTGTTATGCCTTTCATATGACTTTCATTTTTATCTGTCCTTCTTGATTGTTCTTTGGCTTTTCTCTTTTACAAAAAAATATGTTATTTTCTTCAATAAGAAAATCTTACATGAAAATTCATGCCTATATATATATCTGTTTTTATGAGAATTTTTTGGTTTAACGCAGCAGCATTCGATTCTTGAGCCGGAAGCTCTGGAAAATTGGGTGGTGATGTTCAAGAATTATAAATAGTTGCTTTATTCTAGCTACATATGGTGTGACTGGTTTTCAATTGAACTCCACAGGGTATCTATCTGCACCCACCATGCCACCAATGGTACCTCCACCTGGTGCTCCCTCAGTGCCAGGTCAAGCGGATACCTTACCCAGGCCCCCTACACTAGCTCCCCCATCAATGGTTCCTGGAAGCACTACAACACCAGCTTCCAATGGTGCTCCCTCTATGGTTTCATCGGCAATGTATCAAGCCAACCCATCAGCACCATCAACTGGAGACTATGATAGTTACACTGCCAATGCTCAAGCACCCGAGGGCAATCACTGACCTGGTCAAGCTGGTATGCTCTCTGTTACATGGAATTACTTAATGCAAACAAAAGTTTTGTCACCTTATTCTTTGCTATTTTCTATTGATAACTGTGGGAGAAAGCATAGTATTTTCAGCTATTCTGACATTAGTTGAATTCCATTCACTTTGCATAGTTCTATTTGCGATGGGAGTCATATGACTAGAATTATTGTTGCTCTTCCTCCAGGCTGTTGATCAAATGAGAACTCTTGCCTGTCATGTTTAGTTATATTTGGAGCAATAATATTTTGAGATTTTTGGTATGTAGCGTGTCAAGTGGCATGAATGCGGGTAAAAGTTGTATCAGTTAAGTGCTAGTTGCTTAGAAATTGATATTTTTCTGACATAGTTTTGTTGATAATTATTAATCTCGAATTGTTTGTATCCAACTTTCATCATATTGATAAACTTCTAGTTGTCACTGCAAGTTTGGGTAAGAATTTCATGACATGATAACTTGGTTGAAAATTGCTACGTAGAATTACTTGAAATTGTTTTCCCATAGTTTACGGATGTCATTGTGCATTTGCCCCTGCTGAATGCCCTATTTCAGAAAATTTAGTTTTATAAACTATCGGATGCCCAAAAATGGTTGCTTTAGATGGAAGGATCCTGCTGCCTGCAATTCTCTTTGTTAGAGACTATGTAAGTATCTTTGCAAACAAAACCAAGGCTTGTAGCATGCTATGACGTTTGAAGGTGAAAGCTTTCCCTTTCTAACTATTTTTTTGACATAAAAAATCTTAGATATTCTAGAAATTAGAGTTGTTTGTATTTTATGATTTAAAATTATGCATTTGTGTGATCGGTTAGCATTCATTCTTCTGCTTACTGTTATTGTTATTATTAGAAAATTAGCAGCTCAATTGGCTGCCCTTGTACCTATCGTTATTATTTTCCTAGTTTTAGGCTTTCCAACCTCCACAACAATAAAAACAACTAAGTTTTTTCTTGTTAGGGGTGGTATGCTACATGAATCAAATGATACTATTGTATTTTATTGTAGATTATGTTTATAGATAAGTTATTTAATTCTTAACTTTCTCAACCTCCAATTTGTCGTTTTTATTTTAAGTTGTAATTTGCAAATTTGGTTTTGAAACTTGGCAGAGTGAAGTGCATAGGGATCCTAATTCTTGTTAATATGTATTAGCCTTTCTCAACATGGGAAAGTAATCTAAATTTCGATATTAGTTTTTCAACTGAAAAATGGGAATTTCATCGATAGTTTCACTAAGATTTATGGTGAAAAAAGCAAGCAGTTGCTTACGCGACATCAACTTGACAGAGTAGACTACTTACCTAACCGTATCTCGGGCGACATTCTAGTTTCAGTGGTACATAAATTTTTTAAATATCATTGGGACACTTGGAAAATTACATATAAATAACTAAAGATTTCAGTTTTATTACTGATAAATCTGTTTGTGAAGAAATATGAGAAATCATGCTAATTGAAAATTGTTGTTATTTTGTTGGAAAACCTAGTGAAAAGATTTTGCATATATTATTATTTATGTTATCATATTTATCACATTAACTAAAAATGCAATTGAAAATTTTTATTATTTATATATCGGTTTAAAGGTGTTTAAATTGATATATAACGAGTCCTAAAATTATTTCTCTTATAATTTTCTCATTAAGTTTGAGATGTCAAGAGGGTTAAGCACAATGGGCAGAGTCAAATAATTAACAAAAAATGATTTGGGTTGGTAAAATTCATATTTGAATTTATTTTAATATGATTTAAATTGGCCAAAAGCTTAGCTAACCAGCCATAGGATGGGCTGGTGCATTGACTCAAGCTAATTTTTTTCAATTAAACTAATATTTAATAGTATGTTATTGTTTACATGAAAAATTAAAATCTAATTAGCAGTTGAACTAATTGTTTAACTTACTTGTGACTGGCTCGAAATTATGTTGTCTAAATATTTATATTTCCAATTATTTAATTTATTTAAAAAAATGGGGTTCATTTTTTTATTAAAAAATTTTTTAACACCTTTTTTTTGGGGAAAAAAATTGATAGATTAATAAACAGACATGCCTAACTCACTAGCCCCCAATCAATGTGACTGATCTAAAAATATTCCATTTCTTTTCTTGGTCAAATAAAAAACCCAACGTTGACTGATCCAAAAAAAAAACCAACCACAACAGCCCGCCGGATCAATTCAGGCCGGCTCATTTGAACAGCTCCCCACAATGCTCTAGGGTCTCAGATACACATCAAGTCATATGGTGTAAGATTGCCAGATAAGTTAGTTAGATGGTTCAGACCCAAAAAATAAAAATAAAAATAAAAAAGAAGGTTAGTTAGATGGCTCGTAACTGGCTCTCCAAAAATCTGACAACTTGACAATCTCATGGGGTGTCTATTATGCGTCAGAAACGCAAAAAAACAACTTCAGTGGCGTATATAATAATGCAACTTGGTTTCATCCTAAGCCTGCTGCATAAAGCCAGCAAAAGGAAATACATATATTTTATGTATATAGACAAATTTGTTAGAATCTTTGTACTGTTACCTTGGTAAACTTATACTACATTAAAATCGTTCCGTACCCTGAAACTATCCATTGGCCATTGCCATCACTTTGATTCTCTAAGTTAGAACATGCCCCCAAAAGAAGAGAGAAGCGCTGGTACACCAACATGAGATAAGACCAAGTCCATTGGTTTTGTGAGTTCTACTGTAGAGCATGTAATACTATCTCAAAAATCAACTATGCTCTGGATACAAGTCTCGAATGCCTTCTGTAAACCTTCCCAAATCGATTAGACGTACTTGGGCTATTTCTTGTAGCTTGATTCACGAAGAGTTGATGTCTGTCAAAGTTCAAATAAACATTAAAATTTTATAAAAATTGATGAGATGATGCATCAGTGAATATTGGGAAGAAATTCTTTTTTCCTTCAGGTGTGAAGAGTAAGTAAGTGAAAAGGTCCCAATTTGGCTCCTGAATCTGAATGAAGTTGTCAATGAAAATTACCTACCTTGATGGCATAGCATTTGTTGTCCTTATTATCCGCCCACCTAGTTTAGACGTAACTTTCAGGAGTAACAATACAGAAAACTACAGGTTCATACAGCAATTCAACAGCTTAATGTCTTCACTCAATTTTTAACGCATTCTTATTTTTTATTTATTTATTTATTCTAAAGGAACAAATTCATTTTAGTGGGAGACAGCCATACATGGTTGAGATCGAAGAAGGCATTTGTATAGCTGATATGTCCATGTAAAATGATAATAAGAAAAAGAATAAAGTTAAAAATTGAAGGAATAATGACTTCCAAATTTTATCATACCTCTCAAGTTCCAATTTCTGGATAACAATTCCATTCAGAAGAAGTTCTGAACCGTAAACAGCAGTTCCTGCGAATTGAAGTAATTCCGAGACATATGAATATATGATAAATCATAACTGCCTTATCTATAGAGAAGATGGAAGGAGCCAATACCTCTCTTAAGGAATTGGCGGCATATCGCAAAGTCCTCTTCACAAGAAAGAATCAACAGATCATCTAAGATCTTATCATTCTTGTCTGCACATATCTGACTTTCATCAACCACCTGAACAGCAAAAACAATTTATAAATGAACTAATTTATCAAAATGTAGAATGAGGGGTACACAACTCATTAAATCATCCAAATAAGGCCAAACATTGTAACCACAAGTCAGCTGCAGTTGTAGAGTGTTATACATGCGTGAATATGCATACCTCGCCATGAACAGCTGCGACCAAGCTTGCGACCACTTCCTTACCAGGTTTAATGTGTGGCGTGATGTAGACTCTTTTACCCTGTAGAGGCATGCAAGCAGATTATAAGGCAAAAAATGATGAGTAAATAAGAATTTGAGCACTACCAAAGAACATTTACATGAATACCTTCAGGAGTGGTGTCTGTCTTGCTCGAGCTAGAGAAACAGGCATGCTAAAGCCTATCTCCTTTTCCTTTTTCACATCCCTCAGAATGTAGTTTTTCTCATCAATAAAACAGTTGGCTTGCCCACAGCTCTCAAGCCATAAGTGTGTCACCACTAATTTACCAAGAGCCATTGTTTCCAACATATTCTTTGTGCGTGTAAATTTGTCTGCTATGAAATGTGTGGCCTCCTTTGAGCTTGAAGCAGTAGATATATTGAGTCGTGCCAAGATCTGCGGGGAGGAAATGACAAAATCACTAGTTGGAAATGGTAATATTTAGCATCTCCTGTGACAAACATAAATCAACAGTTTACCTTTCTTTGCTGCTTGACAACACTTTCATCCAAATGCTGGCTAAACAGAACTCGAACAAATGTCATATCTCTTCGTTGTCTCAGATCTTTCCATGTCAGATCTAATGTTGGCTCAGAAACTCCTAATCTGAGAAGCTCCTTCAAATGGGAAGACTTTGGCAGGTTTTTGTCACATGGCTTTTTGTGACGCTCATTGTATGTATGATTAGCATTTGAAGTTTTTATGCCTTTACTTGAGGCAATTGTAGCTGGAACTTCTGAACTTGATTGTGCACTGCTCTTGTTAGATGATATTTCAACATGTGCCAGCAATAAGGAATGCATATCATGCGGGTTTTCAAATTTCATGGCATCATCAGCTGAACTTGGTGGAACAGAATTCCCCTGTAACAAGCATCTGCTATTGTCAACACATGAAGCTTTGGAAAGTGGATGGGTGTGAGGAAAACATGATTTATCCTCATCATCTTGGCCTTCTAGACTTTTAGTGGAGTAGACATTGCTTTCTTTTCCATCAATGTACGAAATGGTGGGTGCATCAAGATTGTTTTGCACATTAGCTTGCTTTCTTTTCCCTCTTGCTCTTTTTGGATAAATCCAAGAATCATTTATTAAAAAACTGCTGGATGCAGATAGCTGGGGACTAACTTGAACCTGATGATTCAGCCTGTTCTTCTTAGCCTTCCCACACAAATTGGCAGGCATACCGAGACGTTTTGTCCTATTACCCAACTTCAATTGATCAGCCACAAAATCAGGCCCCTTCATCTTGTGTTTAACAGTGCCTTCCTCGTCCTTGACATTATTGTTCCTCTCTGTATGATGGTTTGGTTGATCTTTGATCCTTGTCCATCTGCTCTTATTCCAATTTTTGGGTTCCTTGATAGCTGGTTGAAAACTTATATACTCTCCCGTTGAGCAAACCTCTTCAAGTGAGACATGTTCATTGTGTATTGGCAAAGTGGTATTATTTTCAAACTGTCCCTCAACAGTTGATTTTCTTTTCATCATTTTTTGCAATTTCCCTGAGACAGGATTTGGCTTCTGACTCTCAGTGTGCTTGGAAGAGGAACTAGAAGTTACTTTACTTAAAGTACAGGAAGAGACGTTTCTCTTTGATTTTATTGTTACAGACTGTAAACAAGAACTCTGTCTATGTGACGAATTTTTCAAATGAGCTTCATTCTCTGTCAAATCACTCAAAGAGCCATCAAGTGCATTCTCAGGTTGGTGAGCATCATTGAAATGGCAGCCAGTAGGGGGCACAAATGCTAAGGCCTCCATAGCTTCAGCAGCTATTTGAGTATCTAAACCAATATCAAACATGTCTTCTGTTTGTATCTCACTGGAATAAGCATTAACATTCTCTCTTGTTACACTTGACTGAACACCCAACTCCTTGTAAGGGTTATTATTTTCGGTTTCCATTCCTGTTCTTTGGACTAAGTTCTCATTATGTCTGTTACCTGTATTGCATATCCCTTGGTTTTGAAGATGGCCACCTTCTTTCTGCCTTTTCCTCGTATATGTCTGTCTGAAGCTTCCAAAATTTGAAGATGTGTCAGTCTTTCTACAAAAGATACCAGCTCCATTGTCATTTTGATCACTGTCATCCAATCTGAAGGATTCTTTTTCTCCAGTTTGGGTTCGAGATTTAATTTTTCTAGCCAAACTTAGTGATCCTTTTGCACACAGGACATGAGGTGATTTCTCTCTAGTGACCTTTGTATAATAAATTCCTTGAAACAAGTCCATATCGTTAGATGACAAGTACCGATCCACGAAGCCAAGAGCAGCTTGGGTTGAATCTCCAGGCTCTGGTGAGTGAATGTGATTTAACCTTGCAGGTCGACATAGATTATCGGTGTCATTAAACCTCTTGGCATCAATTGAAACTCCTTTGTCCCCTGCAAGCATAAGATGTTCTTTACAAATTAATCATTCATGAAAAGCTCTGGAAACAATTACTTCGGTATACTATTATCAAGAATAATTTTTTGAGATACAATAGGAAGAATTATCAAAAAGACAGAAACGTGGGACTCATTCTTTTGATGTACACAACAAACACATACCAATAGCAGCTTTCCTGAAAGTGGTGGCATTTGAGTCCGCTTGCTCACAAGGTGGCTTCACCTGTCTCTTCTGGAAGTGCATCGAAGGAATTCTTACAGTTGGACTAGTTCCATGATCAAGTAATCCTTTCGCAACAGTTAGTGCCTCACCACCATTATCCATTTCCTCATCCTCACTATCAAGCACTACTTCCAGTCCATACTCGCATGTATGACCACTTTCCATGTTCTCGGCAGGGTCCAAATCCTCCACAAGCTGAGCGTTCAGATTAAGATCTCCCACTTGGCGTTCGGTGAAGGGACTATTGAGCACTAAGGTGTCATTGAAGAGCTCAGTTTCTTGAAACTGCTCATCTTCATCAGCATCTTTAACTTTATCTCCTAATTGTAGACAGACAACATAGTTATCAGGCTAGGCTAGCTGCATCCGATACCCAGAACCAGAAGCTATAACTTCCACAAATGCTTCTTAATTCCTACACGCACATATATCCTAGAAAAAACACTCATAAGCAGTCCCATTATGAGTGATCATGAATAGAGTCTGTTTTTTTTCATATTAAGTAGTCAATAATGTTAAACTCTATTCTAGTTTTTGATTAACTTATGAGCGAGGTTAGTTTGCTACTTTGCTTTATTTTCACTACAATCAAGTATAATCCGTAAACAGCTTGCATAGTTTGAAACAAAATTCTCGACCCATCTGAGAAACGCAGTTTCTGAATAATTTCAAAGTGCACAGAAAACTCAATACGATCAAAGAATAATTCATTTTTTTCTTGCATTTCCATCAGTGTGTCTTAGCATGCATGCATCAATGGGAAAAGGAATGATCAAAGTGAATGATGACTAAGTTAACATCAAAAAATAAATAATAATAAAGAAGCAAAGTAGAATCGAAAAAATACCAGGTGGTGATGAAGGTTGAGAGTGAGATGGAGAACAAAAGGCGTAGCAGGCATCAGCCATTGAAGTGTGAACTGTTTTCTTTTTATGAGTGTTGATCAAGGGCTACGCATAGATAGATGAGAAATTAGGTGAGCGTGAAATGGAATTGAAACCCTAACACAATGATCAGAGAAGAGAATAGAGGAAGAAGAAATTGAATTTCGGAAATCACGGCAACGAGTTTATGAAAGGGCCCTTCAATTTGGAGGGGAAATGAAAGTGAACGAAAATGAAGCAGAAAATTTCCAGTTTAATGTTTTGGAGGGAAACGACTCTTAGTGTAAAGAATTCTAAATTGCTTTTGTATGAGATGGACAACTGGGCATTTGGTCTAGTGGTATGATTCTCGCTTAGGGTGCGAGAGGTCCCGAGTTCAATTCTCGGAATGCCCCAGATTTACATTTTTTTACCCAAAGATTCTTTTTCTTTGCCCTCTTATTGATCCTTGCCAAACACGTTGAAAAACTTGGTCTGGTCCATTCCGTAAAAAGGCCGAGCAACCATGGAAAAAATCGTTTTTATATGAATTAAGTCATATATTTTTTGAAAAATATAAATAAAATTTTAATTAAATATAATAAAATAACATTCGTACAGGTTTTAAAAAAAATTTCCTAATTGCTTAATTCAATACCAAATTAAAATAATATGCCAACAAAAAATATTATTTAACAATTCAATATCAATTTGCCTATAAATATATATCTAATTGTTGCAGCCATTTTTAATAAGAATTATATATTTAAACTAAAATAACTATAACAGATAAGTTTATTAGCTAATATTTAAATTTAAATATATTAAAAAAATTCATACTCCACAAATTAATTATATCTACAACAAAGTATAAATTCATAATCAATAATATAGTCTACAAAATATAAATATAATTAATAACATAATTCAAAAAAAATTATAGAGTCCACCAATATTATATAAACATTTAAACACCAATAAAGTTAATAATTAATTAATAAGTATCACTCTTATCAATGTCTTCCAAATTAACAACATTGGAAGCTCCACTAAATATAGATGCGGGAAAAAAAATTAAAATAGAAAAAGAAAGAGGTGACCCATAGACCAAATTCATCCCATCAATCCACGAGTTATGTGAGACAAGTTATACAAGCTGAATCTTTTTTGTGGGCTGAAAATATCAATTTATCCTACTAAAAAACACGGATTATGCGGGTCTAATATAATAAGATCGAGTCATTTCACCATCTCTAATATGACCGGATGTGAGACATACGTCATTTGGATCATCACTTCGCCTCTGCATGGTGCACTCAAGACGTATTGAGAAGCGACGTAATCGACTCTGAGCTAAGAGCCCAAAAATCTACCAAAAAACAAATACAAATTATGAATAGCAAAATAAACAAAATAAAGGAAAAGGAATATCACTGAACAACACTAGAAACTACAGTACTTTCTTTATTTATTCAACTTATTTGTTAAACTTATTCTCGAGTCAAACGTGTTCTTGACCAAAAACAAAATGTTAAACTTATTCCTTGCAAATATGCAAATCTTCGCTAAATAAGCAAATCCCGTGTAGTAATAAGTGAAAAAAAAAAAAATAACAGCAGTGCTGCTGAGTACGAAACAAAGTTTCGTAAATAGAACACAAACCACTAATAACCAATCAGGAGGAGGTTGAAAATATAATATGAGGAGAGAGAAAAGTAATTACTTTATAAAACGCACAATAAAAATATTGCAGTGTTATTTTCATACGTTGTTTCACGAAAGAAATTTCATACTATTTAACATTTTTCAAAAAATAAAATAAAAGACTTAATGACACACTTATTGAATAAAGTTTAAGAAAATCTCGGTTCATTTGATATCTCTTTCTCTCTGTTCTTAATAATTAATGTAATGGGCATTTTTTACCTCCCTCCAAATTCCTTCTTTATAAATTAAAATGACACACTAATTTATATTTTTTATAAATAGGAGCACTCTTTCAGGTTAGTCAAATACCATCGATCCATGACCAAGTCAATCTCCTGAAAAGCCCACGCCTTACGCCTAACCGCCAACTACTAGGCCAACTTGTTTATTCATGAGTTAAGAGATTGTGGGCTGAACAAACGCCGAGCCCAAAAAGATTTGATGCATCAGGACCAAGTACTTAGATTTACTCAAATATTAGAACAATTACACGGCTATGGATTTCAGAACAAAGTGACAACCTCTTCTAAAAAGCGGACCCCAAAAAAAAAAAAAAAAAAAGAAACTCATATCATCTAAGAGTGCATCTGATTGTACTTTTTTGGAGGAAAAAAATCACTTTTTTTTTCTTGAAAAAATTAATTTTTATATATTTAAATAATTTTTTAATAATAATTAGATTCTTAAAAAAATATATTTTTAATTTTTTTAGAAAAGTTAAAAAGAGTAACTTATAAAAGAAAAATTAATTTTTAATTTTTTTAATTATATATAAAATATAAATTTCAAAATCATTTTTTTCAAAATCTAAAATAAACTCACCTATAGTCTAAACCGTTATCGTTATGCTAGTGCATGAAAATTAATCATTAATCTCTTACCATGGACTACTTAGCTATTATCCCTCGCTCAAGGACTACGTGCGCTTATATGTTCATTTTTGCCTATACTTCACATTTTGTTTTCATTAACCTGGGCTTCAGGGTATACGACACCTGCACGTGCTGAATACGACACCTTCATCTCTCCAATTCTGAAAGACATCTACACAGCTAGTTTTGATCGGCGCAAAACCTAGGCAAGACCACCATCCATCTCAAAATAATGGCCTTTCCATACAAAATGACTTTGGGAAATAACTAGACCTAAGAACTAGGCTACGCTTCTACCTAGCTGTAGCACTAAGAATAAAGGATTATGGGAATATTTTTTGCATATCTATTTTTCCTTATATAGTTTATATTCTCTTTCTATTTCTTTTCTCTCTCCTTTTATTTTTTTACCTTTTCATTTTTTTTATAATATTTTTTTACTTATTTTATGAATAGGTGTTGGGGATATCTCACTTTAAAGTGGTACAAATAACATCACTCAAAGATTAGTATGTAATAGCTATGAATGATGCACTCTTTTTTCAATAAAATAAAATAAGATTAAGAACAGATCGTAAGTAACTGTTTACTGAATGATACGATGTGCCTGATTGTATTGTTTTTTGTCATAATGTTATTGGAGTGGAATCTATTGAGGTGACTTGTTTGGAGGTATTCTTACTGGACTTAACCCATTGTTTGACATTGCAGACCACAAACTCAGCTGGAAATATGCTACGATTTGACACACAATTTTTTGATTATTTTATGTGTATTTATCTATATCTTAAATCACTCACGATCACGATTGGTAATGACTTCCAATAGTGATTGAACTTGAATTCCCACGTTATCCACAAATAAAAAAATAATTAAGAAAATCACATGAGGAAATTAAAAGAGAAATTTCGTGGTGCAGCATTTGAGAATAACTCTGCCAGCTTGTGTCCACGATAAACATAACATAGTCAACACCTCAATTTTTAATATTATTTTTCAAATCTTATTGTTATATACTTGAATGTATAGAGCGTTTTGTTTTACATCAGTCCATGTGATTAGACCTTTACATCACACATGTATCAATGAGATATTCGGATTCATAATATGTCTCTTGGGAACTGATTCCGCCATGCATTGAGTTCTCACAATCTCAAATGCAATGCACTGTCCCCGCAACTGAGAAAGGTTCAGTAACAAAATTATTCTGTGAACGTCAATCATGGGGTATGCACATTATAACATATATATTCTTTAGCCATATTGACCATATTACCCTTGCAGCTTTTTTATATGATACATAGAAAGCTCCGCAAATCACAGTATCCCTATCTTGTTCAGTTTAACAGGAATGCAAAGCTAGCTTGGTCAAACCACAATACCATCCTGTGTGTGTGTTTCTACATCTGAGCCATTTCTTGGCTGAAAACCATGTTTAGAATTGGTTTAAGGTTGGTTTCACACTTCACTTTTCTGCGTTGACTTGTTTTGGTTTTAGTTTGATATTTTTCTCTATCTTTCCCGCTTGGTGAGTTACAAACATTAGGTATAGGATGTTCTGCTTTTACTTTCCGCTTCATCTACTATTGAATCTCTTTGTTACTTTGTTTTCTGTTATTGGAAATATTTGGGTTTAAGAAAATGGCTATAGATTTTCTTTACTTGTCAATTTTGTTGGGTGGAAGGATTGTGTGTCGATGAAATAACCGACTATTCTTTTCCTTTGTTATTACCCTTGATACTACAATTGGTTTTTCCTTTCTGTTCTTTGAAAAGTTCTGAGTTACAAGTAATACTTCAGCTTACTGAGTTTGTGGTAATTGTTAAAAAACAGTAAAAACGTTTCCTACTCAAGGGCTTTGTTTGCTGAGAGCTTCCACAGACTGTTGTCTACTCAGCCAGGAAGGTGCGGCAAGTTATCCTTCAGTTTCTCCTCTCTGTGGTTTCCATATTTATCCATTGGATGGCAAACCGCCTTTTATTTCTCATTAGACAATGAAAAATCATTATGGCTGGTTACGGGGGAGTTTTGCAAAAGAAGCAAAGGGGAATAAGTGAAGATTCTTAATGTATCCGGGCACCAAACCGCTATGCATGCTTGATCAGTTCCCAAATTTTTAGTCCTTTCCATCCTGCCCTTCCAAGTTCACTGTTAATAGTCACATATTTATGATCTGTTGTTTAACATCTTTTGCATAATGGTAGGACTTTCATCTTAAAGCTTTTGATGTTTACATATATGGATTACTTTATAAATGCATAACAGTCTTAACAGAAGATACTTTAATAGTACACAGTCCACTTGCTGCTTTGACTAAACTAGTATGAAGTGGATTTGCTGCTTTACTATTTCCTCAGCACTTCCCCTTTGCATTTGATATTTCCTTAGATGCATTGCTGTGTATGTGCAAGGATAGGACTATAGAGATGCACATTAATTAGACACATACTGACGTAGACTTCAGAAACTTTTTGGTTCTCATGCTACCAACAATTAGATGCATTATTGAGTGATGCTCATCGTACAGCAAATGTTATCAAGAGGGTCTTTAATTCTTTATTGTTAATGCTTTCAATTCACATTTGATGTGGCGGTCCAGTAAGCTACAAGACAAGGTAGCACTGATAACTGGGGCAGCTGGTGGAATAGGCAAGGCTGCAGCAGCAAAATTCATCAATAATGGGGCCAAGGTTATTATTGCTGATATCCAACAACAACTTGGCCAAGAGACTGCAAAAGAACTTGGACCTAATGCTACTTTCATAACGTGCGATGTCACTAAAGAATCAGACATATCCAGTGCTATTGATTTTGCAATTTCTGAATACAAACAGCTTGATATCATGTACAATAATGCAGGGATAGCCTGCAGAACTCCTCCAAGCATTGTTGACCTAGATATGGCATTGTTTGACAAAGTCATGAACATAAACGTTCGCGGGGTTGTGGCCGGTATCAAGCATGCGGCACGTGTAATGATCCCACGCGGAACTGGTTCTATTCTCTGCACAGCCAGTGTTACTGGGGTGATGGGAGGGATGTCCCAGCACACTTACTCAATATCCAAGTTTGCTGTTGTAGGCATTGTTAAATCTATGTCCTCAGAGCTGTGCAGGCATGGGATAAGAGTCAATTGCATATCACCTTTTGCCATCCCCACTCCTTTTGTCATGGAAGAAATGAGCCTGATATATCCACATCTTGATGCTCAGCGGCATGTAGACATTGTTCATAATGCTGGCGTCCTGAAGGGAGCAAATTGTGAACCCAGTGATATTGCTAATGCTGCCCTTTTTCTTGTATCTGATGATGCTAAGTATGTTAATGGGCATAATTTGGTTGTGGATGGAGGTTTTACCTCCTTCAAGAGTTTGGAGTTTCCTGCACCAGATCAAGTACAATAGAAGTTTGTGCAATTTATATTTAGAAAAAGGTAAAGACTGATTTAAAGCACCTGCCAATTTCAAATTTTAAATTATTTTCAGAAAGTCAAATTCACTTTCTCAGTACTATTTTTCAAGCATGGCTTTTCAGTTCAATCTCTGGACTAAACGGGACCGTCTCAACTCGCAAGTTCTCAGCAAAGAATCCTACCAGTCTGTTTGCAGATAAAACAACTTTTCAAAAGTATGTATATAAAATTGGTGGTTATGGAACTATAATATATATTTTGATCACGGAACAAGATCATAGATCATGCTCTTCATAAAGTTCTTCAAAAAATATGAATTTATAAGACTGTCAAAAGTAAGCAAGCAGCTTATTTGTGTACTATTTTTATTTCATACAATATTACACGTGCTACATTGAAAAAGAAAGGACATAAAAAGTGAAAAGAAACCAGCTCATTACGTGTGATTGGATGACAATTTCATAGTGGCCTAGCAAAACCAGCACGCTTCTCTCTGCTGGATTGCCACTTTAGTGAAGAAGAGGCCTATGTTTATTGTTTTTGTAACTGAGAATGTCACCAGACTCACAACAATATATGGTGTCATAGCATCTTGTCACTGACGAAATAGGAGGATGAAGAAATCAAAACTGTTCCATAACAAGCTCGGGCATGAAATCTTCTAAGAACTGAAAACCACAATAAATACACTAGAAACATTGCTGTTCAATTTAAGGAGAATTAAATTGATGTTAAAATTTGGAAGCTATGCATGATTAGTACCTAATCTTCCAGTATAAAACCGGAATTGACCAAGAGCCTGTCTGA
The DNA here is from genome assembly GCA_031439595.1 of Pterocarpus santalinus. NCBI lineage: Eukaryota > Viridiplantae > Streptophyta > Magnoliopsida > Fabales > Fabaceae > Pterocarpus > Pterocarpus santalinus. The sequence goes on from CM062532.1 coordinate 72,867,202, forward strand.
TAAACGTTTCAACTCCACTCACCACTATGGTTCCGGACCGGGAAGCCTCCTACTAACAAGAGCCTTGTATTTCTATGTGTAAACATTATCGAAAATCAGCTCCATGCTTTCATGGCACCCTAAATAATCATGATTGCATAAAAAATAAGTATTTTTATTATTTTATTTTCAAGGAATGAGAGGGACACAGAAGGAGAGGACCTTTAAATTTGGTTCCATTCCCACCCAGATAAGACGCACTTGCTAGGATAATCCTGCTTGGTTTCTGCAGAGAATGTATACCGCATGTGCTAGAGTATTCACTCTCTCTATTGGACAAAAAATGAGATTATTGTACACAGGAAAATAGCCACTTAGGATTCTGAATATTATGTTACATATCATTACTGTTAGTTGCCGTTGAAAAGGACAACTTAACCTGCTTTTTGCACAAAAGGCAAGTGCCCTTCCTGCACCTGTTGCTCCAACTTACACACATACTTTCCCTGCAATTGGAGACGTACGTGAGGCTTCCCCATTTGCAACTTGTCTCCCTGTTAAATGCTAATTTTTCGTCTGTCAATGACACAGACTTGATGCTACTTTCTTCTGTTTACGTTTCCTGTGGTTCTGGTTTGAAGTTTGAACAATTTCATAAAATGAGTGGTCAGGAACCACAATTGGATTGGATTGAACCAGAAAAGATTCCCCACTATCAGAATAGACATTTGACAATCTGTTCTAGACCACAGTCATTTCAGATCCTTCATTACCTTCTCTTTGATACAATAATTAGATCCTTATGTTTACTTTAGTGTACACAAAGATGCTTGCAGTCTACTCAACTTTGAAAAGATGACAAAAAGCTTTGATAGAAGGCTCAGAATTGGTAATGTAAGCAATCAGCTTTCCATAAGTAGGCCTCCTTATGATAACATTTACAGCTGCCTCCCATAGATTACTTCACAAAGGGAACCACACTTTAGAAGATGCTTAAACAAATATAGCTTAGATCAACCAGGAATCTGTCTGATAATTGAAACTAAAGAGCAACCATTGTACAAATCCAGGAGATTTTGATTTATACCGCATAAACTTAATTCACTTGATCTTGTATGAAAAACCTATGCAACAACTTTGGGTCTGGTTGCTAACATAACTTTTTGGTTCCCAGGCTTTTTGCTTAAATAGCTTTAGTATGTTTGGTTTTTCATTTGCACAACTCCAAACCATGAGAGTAGCTTTTGCCCAAACCATGGTTTGGGAGTTGCAATTGGAAATCCAAACATGCACCAAATCTTCTTCTCCGCGACTAAACTTGCTTGATAGAGTAGGTTGACAAAGATTTCATTGTATAATTTTGATTCATTTATTGGCTGCTATAAGGAAATAGAAATAAACATCATAAGGTTCCTACATATTATGTTTGAAACAGGTTGTCATCGAAAGCTTATTGAAATATTTTTGAAAGAGAGAAGGTAATTCTTCCCAAAAATTTTAGCTAAACCATACACGCACTATATTAGACTAAGATCACAAGATCAGATACAGAAACTAGCAACAGCAGATTTACATGATTTCATGGGGGAATATAGTTTAGAAAGAAACGAAGGAAGAAACAATATTTGACTACACGATAAAAAGGGGGGGGGGGGGACAGTAATAGTGAAATTAACCAAACTAAGTAGGGGCAAAATCAAATTCAAGTTGAGTTACAAAGCTGTTCTATCCGTTGGGCAATCAAGTTAACAGCAGCATTAGCTGATGAGAATGCCCCATGAAAACTTTCTTTGTATGAGATAGACTCCAATTCACGGGCCATCTTCAACAAAATCTCACCAAGGTCTGTTTGTTTCTGCAGCAAAGAGTTATAGTATGATCGGGCAGCAACCCTGCTTATCTCAACATTGGTTTCCTCTGGACAGTATTCATCATCCAACCACTTATGTAAAGTAACCCTAAGCCAATCTGATTCCTACGCAAAGTGAAAAAAAAAACACATGCTGGAACATCTCAACAACTTGCTCAACCACTGAGTCAAATAATTCTAAAATTGCCCCCAAAAAAATTGGGTAGAAAAGGGATACCTCCAAGGCCATGCGTGGGTCTGACCAATGGTCAGGAACTCGAAGGTCTTCAACTTGGTCATCAGATTCTGGGATTGGATAAGAATGGGACCTAGCAAGTCTTGGAGAATGGGCATAAGTATGATGAAGTGTTGCTAAAGAAGAAGACGAATGAGGTTGCTGAGTTACTGCAACAGAGGAGGGTGAGAATGAGATGAAACAAGTGACACGGGGGAACAGAATCATGGGCTGACCCGAATTCAGTTTCAACGTTGTCACGGTCATCATCATCGTGGACAAGGCTGTCTCTCGCCTAGTTTTCTCTGCACATGAACTCCCCGCACAGAGGGCAACAGCTACTACCAATATGGACCACTCAGAATGTGAAAGTTTTCGGATGAGGCCCGCACCACCAGGACCAACGAGCTAGGGGCAGTGCAGTTATTTTGATTAACTATGCCCTTTCTCAAGTTTCAGGTCTTGTTGACAAAAAAAAAAAAAAAAAAGAAGTTTCGGGTCTTTAAAAGATTATCGATGAATCATTTGCGAGCATATTAATAAAAGGTTCTCTATGATGATGTGAACTATTAAAAACATGCACTTCATATTTTTTGCATTAAAATCATTGTATGGCCAGACAAAATTTGCTTCAATTTTCATTTTTCAAGGCACTAGCAATTCTGAAAATTCTGGCTAAAAAAACAAGTGCTATTATATAAAGATAGAATGGCCATGTAGATACTATCAATAATTCAATATTATAACACAACCATGAGTACTTTCCGGTTTCCACAAGTATCAGGAAGAATTATTTCCTAAAATACACTGCTAAAGTGGTTTTGGTAGTTTTTTGTCCTTTTCATTGATCAGAATGCACACGTATAAATACACACAGAATGCAATATTACAGCACCCAATCATTCCTATACCAGCGGCTTTCCTATATTAGTTCCTATATTGTCGGGTCAAATATACACACATAATCTTTCCCTAATTATAGCATATATACAGATATTGTCCTAGAATAGAAGGTTGTCAAATATTTCTGTTATAATGGAGTAGATATACGCGTATCACCCCCCCCTCAAGGTGGAGCATGCAGATTGTGAATGCCCATCTTGTGCAATAATGAACTGAACTGTTTGGCTCCAAGGGCTTTGGTAAAGAGGTCAGCAAGTTGAGCATGAGTGGAGACATACGAAGTGCGAATAGAGTTGCGAAGAATTTCATCCCGAATAAAGTGACAATCTACTTCAATATGCTTCGTGCGTTCATGGAAAACGGGATTCTTGGCAATATGGAGCGCAGCTTGGCTATCACAATTGAGGTGTATAGGTTCCGGATGAGAGATGCCAAGGGTAGAAAGAATGTCCTTCAGCCATTTTAATTTGCATGTGGTGGTGGCCATGGATTGATGTTCCGCTTCGGCGGAGGATTTAGAGACCGTGTGTTGTTTCTTGGTCTTCCAAGAGACCGGGGAGGTGCCTAAGAAAATCAACCAGCCGGTCAAAGACCTCCGGGTGAGAGGGCAGCCTGCCCAGTCAGAGTCACACCACCCATATAGATGTAGATCACTATCCCTGCGTAGGAGGATACCTTGACCGGGTTGGCCCTTCAGGTAGCGTACCACACGCAAAGCAACCTGCCAGTGCTCTTCTCTCGGTTGGTGCATGAATTGAGACAGGATGTGGACGCTATAGGAGAGCTCTGGGCGTGTGAAGCATAGGTAGATAAGGCGCCCAATCAGGCGACGATACGGGCCAGGGTCAAAAAGCACGGGACCCATAGCTAAGGCCAAATGATGGTTTTCTTCAATTGGAGTGGCTGCCGGTTTTGCTCCAAGTAAGCCGGCCTCCTGAATAATATCCAATGCATACTTCCGTTGGCACAAAAAAATTCCTGTAGGGGACCTCGCAACTTCTACCCCCAAGAAATACTTTAACTTGCCTAGGTCCTTCATGTGGAAGCAGCGATGGAGATAATCTTTAAACTGTCGAATGGCCTCAGAATCATTGCCCGAAATAACAAGATCATCAACATATACCAGAACTACTAGCTGCATGCTGTCCCTTTTAAAATAGAACAAAGAGTGATCCGATGGACAGTAGCGAAACCCATACTGGAGAAGAGCAGCGGAGAGCTTGGCAAACCAACAGCGGGGAGCTTGGCGGAGACCATACAAGGATTTGCGGAGCTTGCACACCATGTTTGGTTTTGACATCTTGAAGCCAGGAGGTAACTTCATGTACACATCTTCCACAAGATCACCATGAAGGAAGGCGTTGTGAACATCCATTTGGTGGAGTTCCCAATCTTTTGCTGCAACAATGGCGAGGACAGTGCGGATGGTGACCATCTTGGCCACAGGAGCAAAAGTTTCATTATAATCGATCCCTTCAATTTGATGATTACCCAAGATGACCAAGCGTGCCTTGAACCGTTCAATACTGCCATCAGAGTGATACTTGATCCTGTAAATCCACTTACACCCAAGGGCTTTCTTTCCAGGAGGCAGTGGGGTAATATCCTAGGTGCCATTGTTTTGGAGTGCACTAATTTCTTGAGCCATGGCATCCCTCCAGCGCGCATCCTTAACAGCTTCGGAGAAGAGTGTGGGCTCTATTTCGGCCTGTAGTGCTGCAAGAAAGGCTCGATGGAGAGATGAAAATTTTTCAAAAGTCACATAATCTTCTAGAGGATACAACACACCTGAGTTATCTGATGAAAGGGGAGAACATGTCAATGGGCTGAGCTGTATCGTGGCATGAGTGACATAGTCTCGAAGCTTAACAGATGGCTTCTTCAGGCGGTGGCCTCTTCTGAGTGGTGCGTCGGTCATGCTTGTTTGTGGGAAAGTGGGGTTTGCATCAATTGCTAGAGTTTGGGAGTTAGCCGCGTCCTCACTGGTTTGTGGTGCATTATGGGCCATGTCAAGTCCCCCCTATCTTCGATATTGGGCACATCAGCTACATTGGGTCCAAGTGGAGACGTGGGCTCAAGAAGGGTCTCAGCAGGTGGGCCAATGTCATGTAGTGCTTCGTCTTCTACAACCAAGTCAACAGGCATCGAATAAGGCTGCACGGTAGTTGGAGTTGCTTCAGTGGAAGGTGAACATGAGCTAAAAGGGAATTGATCCTCTAAAAACTTCACCTCCCTAGACACGAAGAAATTTCTTTTCTCCAGATCATAGAGCTTCCATCCCTTTTGGCCATAAGAGTAACCAACGAAAACACACTTGCGGCTACGACTTGCAAACTTATCCCCTTGTCTATGCTGATTATGTGCATAACATAGACATCCGAACACCCTCAAGTGGTCATAGGGGGCTTGCTTGCCAGTGATGACTTCATATGGGGTCTTGCCATTGAGTACTGAGCAAGGTGTGAGGTTAAGCAAGTAACCAGCAGTTAAGATACATTCACCCCAAAAACGAAGCGGGAGATTTCCTTGAAATCGGAGGGCACGGGCTACATTTAGGATATGGCGATGTTTTCATTCGACCCTTCCATTTTGTTGTGGTGTGCCAACACATGAAGTCTGATGAATGATCCCATGTTGTTGGAAATATTGTTTAAGACACAAAAATTCCGTTCCATTGTCACTACGCACAGCCTTCACCCATTTTTGGTATTGCCGTTCCACTAAAGTGAAGAAATTTATCAACATCTGGGGCACTTCTTTCTTATCATGTAGCAAATATATCCAAACAGCTCGAGAACAGTCATCAACGAGAGTTAAAAAATATGAAGCACCGCAAGATGAAGGGGTTCTATAAGGTCCCCATAAGTCACAATGTATTAAATAAAAAATGTCTGATGCTTGATACTCACTTAAAGGAAATTTTTCTCTAGTTTGCTTGGATCTTTCACATACTTCACAAATTTCATTCACGGGTTTATTTTTACAATTCCCACTCATATTTGGAATCATTTGGACAATCTTGTAAGATGGATGTCCTAGCCTTTTGTGCCATAGCTCTAGTTGGTTGTTTGCATTGGTATGACAAGCTTTGCCACTCACACCACGATATACGTAGAGCCCATCTTTCCGTTCACCCATTCCAATCAGCATCCTCGAAGTGAGGTCCTGCATTAAACACAGCTTATTAGTAAACATTATCACACACTGTGCTTGATCTGTTAACTGAGACACAGAGATCAAGTTGCATTTTAATTTCGGCACATATAAGACATTTTTCAGTTCGAATCCTCCATCAAGTTTTACTGTTCCTTCTTTATTTGCAAGCACTATTTCTCCATCCGGTAATCCTACTGGGCAATCTTGTATAGTTCGCTCCTCACACAAGTTCTGCAATCTCCCTGTCATATGATTAGAGGCACCACTATCTACAATCCACCAATCACAAGCTTTCTTACCAGTCATTTTCTCAGTGTCACTTGTCTTGTGCGATTTTAGCATGTCCATTATCGTTTGCCATTGCTCGTTGCTCAAACCCGCTGTCTCATGTGTCCTTGCTTCCATTCCAGGGGTATCGCAGCTTCCCCCAAAAACGCGGGCTACATTGGCGCGTGCTGTACTTGCTCTACCCCTCTCTCTACATGCTCCTTGTCTTGGTTTACTGCTTCCTGCTTCAGTTCGTGGGCGATCACCCCACCATTCGGGATAACCAATAATTTGAAAGCACCCTTTTGCATTATGTCCTGTTTTTCCGCAGTGAGAGCACACCACTGATTTATCTTTGCCATCTCTTTTTCCCTTGCTTTTATATCCTGCTTGCACTGCGAGGCCCACAACCATTCCCTTTTCTTCCTTGGTTCTGGAGATCGTCTTCATTCTTTCCTCCTGCACCATAATTGCATAGACTCGATTCAGTGAGGGCAAGGGGTCCGTTGCCAACACACTCGACCGCACTGTTCCGTAGCTTGCATCGTCGAGCCCCATCAAGAACTGATGGACCTTCTCCTCCTCTCTCCATTTCTCAAGTTTGGACGCCACATCACATGTGCATCCTCTACACGTGCACTGCAAAATTTGCTCGTAATTGGCCAACTCATCCCACAGCGTTTTTAGTTTTCCATAGTAGGCGACCATGCTCGTTCCCTGTTGTTTGCAATCCGCCAATTCCGCCTTTAGTTGTTGGATTCTTGGCCCATTCACAACTGAAAAACGCTCTTTAATATCTTCCCACAAGTCTTTTGCATTTTCCACATACGTCATAGTGGAACGCAGATTTGGTTCAATCGTGTTTAGTATCCAAGACACGATCGTAGACTGGACTGTCCACCAATCCTCCATCTCATGTGCATCCTTCTTCGGTTCTTTGTGGGTTCCATCTACGAACCCCCACTTTCTTCGAGCACGCAAAGAGATTCTTACGGCTCTGGCCCATTCTTCATAATTTTCTCCTCTCAGTTGCACCTGCGTGATCACACTTCCAGGATTGTCACTAGCATTCAACTCATAAGGTGACTGACCTTTCTTTGTTCCATCACCCTGAGGTTTCTCTTCTCTGCTCTCCGCCATCACACAAATGCAAAACTTCCCTCGTGTTGTTTGTATATCAGAGCCTGGGTTGCTCTGATACCATGCTAAAGTGGTTTTGGTAGTTTTCTGTCCTTTTCATTGATCAGAATGCACACGTATAAATACACACAGAATGCAATATTACAGCACCCAATCATTCCTATACCAGCGGCTTTCCTATATTAGTTCCTATATTGCCGGGTCAAATATACACACATAATCTTTCCCTAATTATAGCATATATACAGATATTGTCCTAGAATAGAAGGCTGTCAAATATTTCTGTTATAATGGAGTAGATATACGCGTATCATACACATAAGATTTTCGGTTTATTTTCACACTCTGAATTTTAGTATGAATTGCAAATTTACTATATAGAGCAAATTATCAATCAAGCCAGCATTCACACAAACATATGAATTATGATATTGGAGATATCCGAATTTGTCTGGAAACTAAAGAAATGTAAAATAGGTTGCACGGAGAGATCATATGTAGATGCTCTAGTCCTGCTGCAGCACATGTCTGTACTGGTGTACGCATGGGCAGGGAATGAGAGATCAGACAATGCCTAAATGCTTGTAGGATATGCAGAGGAGCTTGGGCTAGGATTATTGATCCCATCCTTTGGACAAATGATCATCCTTTGCACCATGGACTGGAAATCCCTGCATAGGTTAATATTACAGCACACAAAGTTTAAAAAAAAAAAAAAAAAAAAAACACAATCCAAAGTAATTTACCTAAACAACGACAATTTTTTCTTCTAAAATTGCGTAAATAACTAGCGTTTTAATAAGTAAATGGAAAATTCCAACCAGAGTTGGTTTTTGGTTAAAAACACTGAAATTGACTTGGGAAAATATTGCATGCATATTACTAAGATGTCACGGTAATTTTCAAAGTTTCTTAAAAATTTTAAAGCTGCAGATGTATAGTTTACTAATGTCAAAATTTGTGATTCATAATGTGTAGAAACACCTGCAGAGAAGTAAAACCAAACTTAACCCCCTACATAATCTTGTTTTCATATGATATTACTGTTGATCTAGCTACTTAACTGCCATGGGAAATCGCCCAACAGCATAATATCTCCATCATAATCTATGCAGGTCACATGCCATCCACTGCTTCCATTAATTAAGCCTCCTCCAAAATCGAACATCCAGTCAAGTTCAGGAATGAGTTCTTCATATCCAGCAAAACGAGTGAGGTCAATTGCTCTCCCAAGAGCAGTTCCCTGCTTAAGCACCTGAAATAAGAAAGTTGACTTAGCTCAGATTTCCAAATGCCTAGAAATTGCTTCAGCTTCAGCCACCTGTTATATTATCTTTATCACAATGTATCTCGAGGGTTCAATTCCTCAACTATATACCAAGATGCTTCGACAGTCAAGCAAGAAGGCCCTTTTCCCAGAGATTTGGATCAGGAGGTATTTCACATGACAGGCTCATATGAAAAGTATAGATAGACACAGACCACACACAGGACTGCACACAGTTTTGTCCTGTGCACGGTGCCAAGGTCTATGTCTAATTGTCTATCCTCTTCGCATAGTCTTGTCAAGTGAAAAATTCATATGAGAGTTATCCAAATCCTTTCTACCAATATATAAGTTGGAAGCACAGAAACAATAAAATAGTACACAACAATGAGAAGCATTCTATAATATTCAATATAACTGAATCGTCCATGGTTAAATCTTAAATGCATTGTACCTTTGTGCAACTCCTAACAGAGCGACACTTCTTGCATCTTTTCTCTGTTGTAACACCTGTCACACTTCCATATGGTTTTGCAGCCCGGATTGTTGCATAAATACTTGACTGAGACATTGGAGGAAAAGTAAGGGCACTTGGAATCTTGCCATATGCAACTAATTGTGGTGAAGGGAGCTCCGGTTGGCTATCAATTAAACTAACCCCAAAAAGCTTGTATGTACTACAACTGCCAGGTTGGCGAAAAAGAACATCATTTTCATCTTTAGATTCAGAAGCAGGCCATCCCTGGGATTCAGAACCAGTGCAGCTCAAATTTGAACTTGATGCTGATGAGTTGTCAAGTGGAAATAACATTGAGCTGCCAGATTGGTGAAGAGGGGCTTGCATAAGAAAGTGAAGCTGACTCTCCATCCCGAACTTTGAGTCACAGATCACCTTTGATGATGGGAGTGCATCTACATCATTGTAATCTTGACCTTGTAAGTCCCTTTCCACTCTCTGAGAAGCAGGCTTGGCTGAATTCTGAACCATGTCTGATAACGACAAGAGAATTCAACTAGTAACATGCTCATAGGAAAGATCATATATTATCACAAACATGAAAAGTTGTAGCATTTTGTAGCTTCCTTGAATTCCAAAGAATGTCGCTGGTAACTCAAATTTGAGAAATGAATGGATAAGAACTGACCATCCTTGGCAAAGCCACCTAATCCAGGCAATGGCAGGTTAATTAATCGGGCTTTCTTTGGTGGGGGGAGAATAGTAATGTGTTTCTGCTTGGCACAATCCAAGGCCTTAATCCACCAAGGACAAACCCTTTCAGGGTGCATGTATGAATCTAGTATGGCGTCCCATTCCACCTAAGAGAAGATATAGATTAAATTGAATCAACGTAAAATAAAACTGAAAGGTATTATAAATTCTCGAGGAACCAAAAGAATTGGAAAGGATCTGATTACCTTGAGACATCTCCATTCTGAACCAGGCCACCTAATTCCATCAATATCTTCAACACCAATTATAGTACCTGCAAATCTGGTTATCAAGCAATAAGGCAACAAGACCTGGTTACATATCGTTTCCTAGTAGATAACATAATTACCAATATATTATAAACAACATTTGTACTTCTTTGATAAACCATCCATGACTCATCCAAACTTTGATATCATCACCTTCTTGTAGATTCTTCAACGTCAAGCAGCATTTGTACTCTCATTCCAATTGAGTAGTCCATTCCAGTTGACTTCATGTAGTGCTGCAGAGGAATGATAAATTCAAAGGGATTCGTCCTGCAAAAGCAAAAGGTGTGTAACAGCTCTTTCTACGAATTCATAAATAATGTATGCCCCAAAGGGTATATATACATCTGCAATGCAAAAAAAGTAGGTATATCCATTTGAATTTTGTCTTATAAATCCTGAACAACTCACCAAGGGTGGTAGTAGACAGTGAACATGGATCCTGTGGCAATAGCATGGGAAGCGCTAGTCAGTATTCCTAGTTGCATGCTATGACCTGATATCAGAGATGCAGATGAGGATGCATTGTTTTGCTGTTTCATCGCTCGACAAATCCCAATACGAAGTTCTCCATTTTCTCCACTGCAATGACAAAATCACATAGGTACTGCCCTGGTTACTGACCTTTGCATTATCACTGTCATGATTCACTTAACAAACCCAATCATTTAGAAAAAATCTTAAAATGCTCCTCACATAAACAATTGTTCTAAAAAACCAAAATAGCATCATTCTTATGAATTGAATGTTTTTTCAATCCAATGAATGGCATCATTCTTATGGAGTTAACACCCCATGAATCATGGATACAATAATTGCCAATTGAAAGAATATGAGAGGCATCCAAATAAATTAAGAAACATGATGTTGGAATACAACCAGAGTTCATTTGGAATACATGACAAGCAGAATCTAGGGAGAGAGAGAGGGAAGGAAGAGACAGAGTTAGAGAGAACCTAAGGAATATGCATGTATCTCCAGCAACAAGCTTTTTTGAGTTCAAAAATGTGCTCCAACCACTAGTAAACAAGTGTCGTCTTGGCTGACCTGCATTTCAGTTTGGATAATGTCCAACTCAAAATAAACTCATGATTCTAAACGATAATTTCATTTCTTTCTAGACAGCAAAAATGGTAAACGCCCATCTGTCCATTTTAATTTCAAAATTTCTAATCAATAGTGATTTGACAAATAGATTGCCTCTGGTTACTTTTCCTCTAAACTTTTAGTAGGCCCTTGCTTGTATAAAATATAAGAAACCGAACTACTATCTAATGCACACTGAAACTTGAAAGCATTCTGCGAGTTAGATATCAACAGAATTGTCAACATCCCTTTACAGATCAGGGTTTTAGAGATTTTAAGTTTAAACAATCTAAATGCACTGATGGGCTAATTAGGCTATCACTTAATTTGTAAATAATTGAAGCATGAGTTTAAAAGAAAAGAGAGGGGGGGGGGGGGCGACTGCTAAAACACGGCTTTCCGTGCTAAAGGGGGTCAAAGTTGAAGGACTACTTACAGAAGCGATGACAGATACGGTAGAAACATAAAACGCATCATTGTCTGTTGCGCATTTATATTGATTTTGTTACCAAATAAGATATCAAAACTTGTTTTACCACTTGCTTGACGATGTTATTATTGCAATATGGATGACTAGTAGCTAAGTTCCCAGTACGATTCCACAAGTAGTTTCCAAATGCAATGTCATAGGCTGATTAAAAACAAAAGGATCCTAAATTTATTCAGTTTAACATTAACTGATGACTGCATTGTTGCAACTAGATCAGGAATGTTTGACATAAAATAACTTAATTTACCACGATATACACGACGAAAGTGCCACTCAAACCCATGCAAGTCCTTTGCAACCAGCTCTTGTGCTGGTGGTTGTAGAGACATGTCCTGCAATCTCGAAGGCATGAAATAAGCCGAATTCTTGCCAAAAACAAATGAAAAAAGCTTGATGAAATTCAAACAGAAAAGCACAGGACAATAATATGGCATGATGCAAAGTAGGATGACAAAAACCAAACCAACAAATATCGTGTTAATGCCTTCATAAATCCAAGCCACTTGTTAACAGCAGAAATTTGTTTCTTTATGAAATTGGAGTTGAAAAAACACGATAACTTAGTAAAAAGCCGCAAGCAAAAGCAGACACCAATCAAAATCAACCACGTTACAAATAAATAGACAAGGCGTAATCCTTTGTCGGATACAATGCATTCTGTAATTAGGTTGTTTAAATTGGTATAATTCAAGATAAGGATTACAACCAGAGGAGGGAAGCATTCACGAGCATGCTGCTTCGGAATAGAGAATCCACCATGAGCACTTGTGTCTGATGGAGTGAGTATCTTGTTAAAGGAGTAGGCAATAGTTCTGCTGGGTATCTGAGCTGTGGCTGTGGCTGTGGCTGTGTCCTCTGAACCAAGTTCATCTTGCTGCAAAGATCCAGAGAAACAACCAGTTCAATTAATGCATTACCATGTGTATATATACTCAATTGATATTTCATTTTTCAGGATCAAACTCTATATATAGTAGCTAACCCTGGGCTCTGGAAGCAAAGTAACTTGAGCAAAAACCTCGTCTGTGGAAGCTTCAGCCTGTAAAACCAATTAATAAGTATATTATTTCCGACAGGTATTAAACAGTTTTAGTAAACAACAACAGTAACCTGTGTAGAAAGATGACACGACCTTTAACTGAACAGACACAACCCTGCAGAGGATCTTATAAGGCAGATTATAAATAGGAATATCCATGTGACCATCTTGCTGATGTTGAGTGAATGCAGCAACCTATTCCAGATTTCAATTAATAGACCATGAAATGGTATGATTAGACAAAATATGGGTTATTTATGTACAAAATCATATCAAGCAAAAAAGTACCCGTTTTCTCATTATTTTTTTCCTTTTTATTAACACAGAAAACTGTTTATAATATAGCACAACTTTGGACACCATAAGAAATTTATTAGAAAAAAGAAAAGAAAGATCACGTCTAATGTAAAGCTTATTTGATACTAAATAGAGACTAGGATTTAATTTGAATACACTGTGAGTATAAAAATTTTTTATATAGACATCCAATCATACATTGTCATATCAGCAAAAAATTTTGGCATAACCACCCACTACTTGAATGATCACACAAATGGAAGGTTTTGATTGAATGATAATGTAAAAAAAATTTACACTGTTAATACACGCAAATTAAAGTCTAGAGAGTATCATATAATAGATATTTTTCAAAACAAAGTAGTTAGCATAAGAATCCGAGAGAGGCTGACAAAATAGGGTTTGCTCAATTGAAAATATCGAATACAGTGCTATTTAAATGGTACTTTCTCCCTCCGTTTCAATTTATTTGTCAATTTGAACAATTTAGTACGTTCTTAAATCAACTTGGTATATGGATTTAAGAATGTACCAAGTTATTTAAATCGACATATAAATTAAAATAAAAGGAGTACTACAAAGGAAATGTTACAAATTGTTTGACAAATAAGGTTGCCTAAATGTAATCAAGACACGCATTAACAAATCATGGGTCGGTGATCATAAAATGATTTCTACAACAGCACAAGTTTTAACTTCATACATCGATTCACAAATTTTATTTCATGAAAACTAACATTATTCTATCCATCAAAAAAAAGGTGGACGAAAAAGTCTTTTAAGTTATATATGTCGTGCCAATAACTTACCTTAGAACATATTAATTTTGCTTGTTCCAAGTTTTTATTCATGAAAAAAAATAAAAACAAAAATTTGAGAGGGGCGATTGAAAATATGAAATCTTAAATGTTTTTTTTAAAAAAAAATATCTTAGCCACTTATTATATATAACTCTAGAGTTAGTGTCTCATTCATACTTCAATAATATTTTAATATTATAAATGAAATATCACAAAACAATTTTTTTTTCTCACTTTATAAACATATAAGGATTTTCCTAAATCACTTGTGGAGTGATCGATGAAATGAAGTCCAGAGAAACATCTTATCATTATTTGACTCTCATAACTCGATGAAATAGAAATATCATCAACGAAGGATCTGACTCCATGGTATGCCAGACACCATGTAGACACATCGTTGGTAATTTTCAATGGACTTATATTACAAACTTAGTTATCATCAAATATCATTTTAGTACTTAATAAAAAATATTAAAACAAAAAACACATGTAACAATGATATCTTAATAGAATTTAATTTAAATACACTAATAATAATATAGTGGAAAGTGTTACTTTATATAAATAATCACCGATTATAATAAGAAATCTATCATAATTTTTCATTTTTTCTTATTTCTATTAGTTGACAGTATAAAACTATTTTACATTATCAATACATATTAATTAAACTCATCTTAATAATATAAAACTTAATAATTATTTTACTTAATTATTAGAAAATAATAAAACCAGTTAAAAGAATTGAGAGTTAGTTCTTCTTCTTCTTCTTCTTCTTCTTTCAATACTGAGCCCTTGATACATGACTACTTAGTTTCGCCGGTACTAGAGAACTGTTGGGAGTTTCCATCTTGGCCTTACATCGCCCCCATAGAAAGCCCCCGACAGGAAGACATAAATATAATAGAGTTGAGAATAAGTAAGTAAGCAGAGATTGGGGGAGGAGGAAGGAGGAAGGGGGTCACGGTGAGAGAGAAAAATGGCAAAGTCGATGATGAGATGAAACCTACCTGTTCCAAGTAGCCTTGAGGGAAGTATAACACTTTCTCTCCAGTGCGGGGAACATAGACAGATTTCCCCGCGCATGCTCGCCACAGTTTTTCATACAACTCATCTTTCACACCTACAACAATAACCACAACATATATAACCGGAAATGAAATTATTGGAATCAGAAATAGATATATATATATATATATATATATATATATAGACGACGTCGTATACCTTGATTAGGGGAGGGGGATGATAAGGCAGTAGCGTTTGGAGAAGAGGTGGGAGCGCCAGCAACCCCATCCATCTTCCTCTTTCTTCTCATTCAAACTAACACCAACCAACCACCTTAAATATGCTCAAGCAATAAGCAACAGATCAAAAAAAGTAGAGGACAAATGAGATTTAAGAAAGGAGCGTGTCAAGCAGAAGCAAAAAACGTTTCACAACATGCCATTCAACTTTTTTTTCACACTATACACTCCTTCCTTCCCTCTCTCTCTCTCTCTCTCTCCAACTTTTCGTGGTGTAACGCCTGAAGGTGCATTCGAGTACGCGCAGGTGTCGCAGCGTATCAGAACTCACACGTATAAAGTAAGAGAGAGAGAGTATCTGTGTGAGAGATTATATGAGGAGTCTCGTGGTGAGTCTAGGGTGATATAGTACGCCTGCAACTGCAAAGCAAGGAGGCGTTTCCCCTTTTATTTTCATTTCATTTTTATGTGTTGGATGATGAGTTTCGCTTCGCTTCGCAGCTTCTCATCATCACCTTGTTATTCTCTCTCATCGCTACCCTTAACTTAACCACCCCCCACCCTCCACGTTTTTTTTTCCTCTCTTTCTATCTATTATCTAGAAGTTAACAGAATGGTTCTGGCGATATTTGCTAACTTGAAACGATACCATCAATGCTGCATGCTATGACTCCCCCATGCATTGCATCGCCACTTCGTCTCTTCCCCCTGTCTCTTTTCTTTTTTTTATTTTTTTATTTTGTTAAATAAAAGAGCAAATATAGTGTCACGGGGTTATGTTAATTTAGCGTGTCCTCACAGATCAATCATAGCCGTTGATCTCAATCAATCAATGGGACTTTAGTAACGTAATCAGAGATTAGCTTAGTGGATGGGAGGGGATGGGCATGCGGGGGGGTACATTGCATGCAGAAGAAGCGTCAGTGATTGCAGAAAGAAAGGCTGGTGCTGTGGTACGGCGCTGCTCTCTCACGCATTCACACCCCTCACCATCAGCTTATCATGCCATTCCCTGCACCACTTCTACTTCAATGCCCTTTCCTTTTTTTTTTTCCCTCTTTTTTTTTCTCCTTAATTTGGTATCTCTTCGACCTGCAACATTAATAATCCTGCGACCCGGCTTCCAGCAGCGAGAGTAATTAATTCAGATAGTCATATAACTTTCTAAATAATCATTCACCAGCTTATATGTATTTTTAAAAAATAATGATCAGTTTTCATTTTATTAAATTTAAAAATAAAAATTTAAATATAGGAGTTAACTACAAGAAAAATATTTGGGGATGCATTTTTTGTGACGCAATACAAAACGTATACAGAAAAAGTGAGAAAAATGACAAAAATGTTGGGTGATGGGTCCCATATAATCATTGTTATTTTTGTTCAATTTTTTTATACAAAAACTTACCAGCGTTTTTCAACAATACACTGGTAAATTTTGTATTTTATATATAAAACTTACTAGCATATTTAAGACGCTGGTAAATTTTATATTTTGTATACATATATGTAAAACTTACCAGCGTCTTAAACAATCTATTGTATGCAACTGACTATTTCTTGAATCTTGAGTTTTATTATCTCAATACAACAAAGATTGAGAGTGATTATGAAATAAATAAGACTATTGATATAGGTTGATTTTAGATGAAGACTTGGCCAAAAAGGTTACAAACAAAATTGAAATATTTAAAAGGGCTAGTGGCATATTTGGAAATAGAATGGCAATAAAACAAAGGAACACAATAGCTCCCGGTAAGAATTAAGAAATATATACTTAATTCTTGATAAATTTAGTTTTATGATGTTTCTTAGTAATAGTGATTTCCTGATTATTGAATCATAACTGAATGGTCGAGGAAGTATGGAGCATCCACTCCTAACTTGCAACAATTTGAGGTCAAGGTGTTCAGCCTAGCTTGTAGTTCAACGGGATGTAAGCACAATTGGAGAACTTTTGAGCATGTAAGCAAATGCAAATAATTTTTTTTGCATAGTTTCATGCTCCTATTTAATGATTTTAACACTAATATTTTTGTTTAATTTATAGTATGAATATCATAGATTCATTCTAAGAAAAGGAACAAGCTTGAGCATCAAAAGTTGCAAGACTTGGTATTTATCAAATATAATCGAACTCTTAAAGAGCGTTTTGATAGCCAAAATGAGATTGATCATATTCTCCTAAATGATATTGATGATAGCAATGAGTGGTTGCTAGAAGAAATGGGTGCTGACACAAAAGATGCTGAAGAAGAATTCGTTTTTGGTGATAATGGATTGACTTAAGGAGATGTTTATGCTGCAATTGGGATTGAGGAGCCTCCAAGACACACTAGGCTTGCTACAAGATTGCAAAAGAAAGTATTAAAGCCTTCTAGTTCAAGAAGAGGGAAGGAGCCTATTCAAGAGGAAGAAGAATTTGATGATAAGGAAGACTCAAATGAGGGGAAAGAAGAGATCTATAAGTCTAGTAGTGAAGAAAGTGATGAAGATAACAATATGGAGGAGGAGGAGGAGGATGAATGATTTGTAGAATATTTTGTTAGTTTTAGAGAGTAAAGACTTAGGTTTAATTAGGATTTGTTATTGCCTTTTATATTTTGTTATCCTTATACTACTTGATGGTGCTATTTTTTTTTTTTTTTGCTGCCTTTAGAACTTGATGTTTATGCATTGGATTGATGGTGATGGCATGTTTTTGAACCATGAAATGGATTATGAATTTTTATTATTGATGTGAATGAGTTTAATTATGAATGATTTCTTATTTTTGAACATTTATATATGTTATATAATTTGCATGATAATTATATACATTTTTTACCAAACAGCTGCCGGAACACTATCCGTTATCCCGCTATAACGTTTTTGGGGTCGGCGTGCTACGTGCCACTATTTGCGTTTGACTATTATGATTAGCAGAAGAAGGTTTTTTTTTCAAAAATAATTTTGTTCCTTACTTCCCAAACAGACTACACCATAGCAAAGAAGCACACACACCATTTCTTTTTCTGATATTTGCTTAATCTAACATCAAATCAAGACTCAAATGTAGTTCTTGGATCAACCGACATCACTCGATCAACCTTCCATTTATTTAAATAACAGCACCATAATTGCCATACATATTTGCTAGAGAGAAACAAATGCTCTATACATTTCTCTTTTTCATTGCACAGAACACATATTGTTTCAACACCATTTATTATATTAAAGCTAGCCAACCAGTCCTTAGTATTGAGTTTTCTGAACACCAAAAAACAAACCAGCAATTCCACCTTTGAAGGAGCAATCTTACACCAAACTTTTGCAGCATGCTTGAATAATTCCCGGTCGCCTACTTATAGTTTAACCATAGTCTCAATGAAAGATTTAGTGGAGAAGGTGCTCGAATTTTGTAGACACCAAATTCTTTTATCATTGCTATCACTCTTGAGACCAGCTTATGCTAAATTTTCATCCAATTGTAGTTTCCACACAAACAAGTTTCTTCTCTACAAAAGGTTCCAGTGCCAAGCCAAACCATCCCACACACCACAATCCTCAATCTTCAACAGTTTCTGCAATGACAAAGAATACAGTCGAGGGAAATGATCTTTAAGAGACACATTACCAATCCATAAATCCTCCCATAGAAGCCACAATCAACCCGGCCCCCTTCATATCTGATCTCACTTCGGCAAACATGCTCAACTTCTTTATTAAGATTCCAGACATTGCAAATAGCCTTTCAAGGACTCGAACCCCTAATGTTAAACTGTTGGTTTATTGGCCTATCAATATGCAAATTATTACACGAACAGGCCACCCTTTTCCACAAGAAATTATTTTCATCCAAAATCCTCCACCACCATTTTGATAGTAATGCTGCATTTTGTACCATTTGCATTTCTTAGAGGTTATAAAGTAGTAACTTGAATTGTAGACGGTAGACACAGAGTGATCAATACTTTTTGTGGGCTTAATTAATAGCAATTTGTATTTTTATTATAAGTCACACTACAAAGAATAAAAATTATGTACGAATTATCAAAAGTAATTAAGGATCCATAGTAAAATAATCTAGCTTGAGTGTCTCCATGTCTAACATGAAATAATTAATATATTTGATATTTAACAAGTATCAACAAAAACAGATAAACTAAACATCAATAGAAAGAAAGGATCAGGCATCAATGTTTCTTGTACAATATCCAAACTGGAAACTGTGAGAGCATTTAAGTAAGCAAATAGTAAAAGACTTGGAGGTAGAGGAGAGCTTCGAGAGAACTTAGGTTAGAAAATGTAAATGAATTGTTATGATCATATTTACACAAATGTAACTCATTGGTGGAAAGCAACCTATGAGGTAGACAATAAATGCAAGATAAGCTTGGGGATAGGATACGATCATAAAACTCCTATTTTTTAATTAAGTGATTTTGATACAATTTTTAATTAGATTAACATTAGATTATTTCAATAACATGAATTGTCCTATATTCAACAATATAGAAGGATATAATCAAATTTTTATTTACCAAACTCGAGCTAAACTCAAATTTTGTGGAGCTTGAAAGTTGAAACTCGAGCTTAGAATTATTTTTTCAAAACAATTTTATACTAAGTATATTAATGGACTAATGATATATCCTCCTAAAACATCTTTATAATCATCCTCCTAATTTCTAAACAAGAAAAATAATGAATATTTTTTAAAAAAATTTCAAGATAGTAAATACATTTGTAAAACATTCAATATTTTCTATCAGAGAATGGAAAACCATTGAAGTCAGTTGGTGAAGTTAGTTGTCATGACCGTTAGAGTTTGTTAGACAGTTAGTGTTAGCTGGCAATTAGGCTGGATATAATTTTGCTGTACTTAGCACTTCTGAGGTGTATTTCTACTCCACTCACACTTGTATATAAGCAGATTCTGTTACTGATAAGGATCCTCGCTTACAACCACAAAAGTCTTGCATCAATTCTGCAATCTTGACCAAATCACCTCTAGAGAATCGTTCCCTGGGATCTCTCCACACATCTGAGATTAGCTCCAAAGCATCAACACTATGAGCTATGGTAGGCAAAATTGAATGAATCAACCAATTGTGCACCATATTGTTGCACCTTTCACATGCATCATATATTGGATCTAATTCCTCTAGTTTAGAAATTGATCCATTCATGAATTTGAACTTGTTCATGGAGATTAGCATGCGTTTCATCGATCTGGCCTAGCTATGGTAGTTCGAACTAGTGAAGATTGGGGAGACCAAGACTTGGTTGGGACTTTTGCTAGAATGAAGAAAATATGGATTCTGAGCCAGATCCATTTGAAATTGATTTTGGAGTTTGCTTCTTGGTTTGATTGGCCTACTACAGCAGCATTCTGATGAGAGTTCCGTGCCATAACTAGGCTCTGATACCATCAAAGGTTCAAAGGAAACAAAGAGAATTATTGTGAACTGAGGAAAAATGATTGTATTATTGTATTGATAGAAGCAAAATCTGCTTATATACAAGTGTGAATGGAGTCAAAATACACCCTGGAAGTGCTAAGTATAGCAAAATTATATCCAGCCTAATTGCCAGCTGGCACTAACCACCTAACAAACTCTAACAATCATGACTAACTAACTTCACCAACTGACTTCAACTGTTTTCCATTCTCTGATATTTTCCATGTTTTGTAATTAGGATGATTGTTAGGAGGATGTTGTAGAAGGATATACCACTACTACAAATTGTCGGTATACTGACTGATTTTGCGACCAAATTTTTTCAGTCGCAAAATTTAGGATTTGCAACCGATTTGGGTCACATAGGAAAAACATGTGGAACATAAAATCGATCGCAAATTTAGAATTTGCGATTGAATTTGAGATCGATATGAAAAAGGAAAGAAAAAATAATGAGAGTATATTTCAGCCGCAAAATCGGTTGCAAATCTTGAATTTGCGACCGATTTTGTGACCGATTTATAAAGGTCAACTACTCAATCGCAAATCTTGAATTTTGCGACTGAAAAATCGGTCACAAATTAAAAGCCTTTATGTTAAAAAATATTAAAATTTGCGACCGATTTTCTATCGCAAATGTAAATAAAAAAATTGAAATTTACCACTGAAAAATCGATTGCAAAATTAAAACCTTCACATTAAAAAAACTAGAAATTTGTGACCGAAAAATCGGTCTCAAATCTTCATTTTTGCGAATGAAAATTGATCATAAATTTAAAAACTTTACATTAAAAAATCTTCAAATTTGCAACTTAAAAATAAGTCACAAATGTAAATAAAAAAAACTCAAAATTTGCGACTGAAAAAATCAGTCGCAAATGTTGAAATTTGCAACTGAAAAATTGGTCAAAAATTTAAAATTTTTACGTTAAAAGATCTTGAAATTTGTGACTGAACCTTTATGTTAAAAAATCTCGAAATTTGTGACTGAAAAATTGGTCACAAATTCAAACTTAATTTTGTGAAACAGGATCCATTTTTAGACTTTTAATTAAAAAAATCTGTCGCAAATTCAAACACTTAAACTTAAAATTTCTCTTATCAGAACCAGTCTGCAATGCCTCTTTTTCTCTCTAATTCTTCTTTTCCCCTACTCTAACCCTCCCCCACCTCCAACCTTCCCCCATCCCCAAGAAGCCGTCGCTACTTCTGTCTCCACCATCCTGGTTCTCTTATTTTCTTTGCTTGTTTTTTTTTTAAAAAAAAATTCAAATCTTGATTTTTTTAATAAAAAAGATTTGGGTGTTGTTAAATTGTTAGTTTTGTTTAGTTCTTTAAATTATATTGTTTGAATGTTTGTGTTCTTAAATTAGGTGAAGTGTTTGGGATTGATTTATGATGTTATTGGTTGTTTGAGAAAGTTTGTTATTGTTAGTTTTAATTGAAATTGAGTTTAATTATATTGTTTGTTGAGTATGAGAGTATGTTGTTATTTATTTATTTTTTAAAATTTTAAATCTAGTTTTTTTTAATAATGAGGGTTTGGGTGTTGTTAGATTATTGGTTTGTTGGTTTTGTTTAGTTTTTTAAATTACATTATTTAGGTATTTGTGTTTTTAAATTAGTTGAGTTATTTAGGATTGATTTTTTTATATTATTGGTTGTTTAAGAGAGTTTGTTGTTATTAAGGGTGGTTGTTTTAATTAAAATTGAGTATAATTATATTGTTAGTTGAATATGAGAGCATGTTATTTCTTTTTTTTATTGATAATTTTTAGATCTGGCTTTTTTAATAATAGGTATTTGGCTGTTGTTTTATTGTTAATTTTTTTGGTTTTGTTTAGTTCTTTAAATTACATTATTTGGGTGTTTGTGTTATTAAATTAGTTGAAATATTTGGGATTAATTTTTGATGTTATTAGTTGTTTAAAAGAGTTTGTTGCTGTTAAGGGTGGCTATTTTAATTGAAATTGCGTTTAATTATATTGTTAGTTAAATATGAGAGCATGTTATTGTTTCTTTTTTTTCTTATTGAAAATTTTCATATTTGATTTTTTTAATTATAGGTGTTTGGGTGTTGTTAGATTGTTGATTTTTTTTTATTTTGTTTAGTTCTTTAAATTATATTGTTTGAGTGTTTGCATTCTTAAATTAGTTGCGGTATTTTGGATTAATTTTTGATGCTATTGGTTGTTTAAGAGAGTTTGTTGTTATTAAAAGTGGTTGTTTTAATTGAAATTGGGTTTAACTATATTGTTAATTGAGTTTGATAGTATGTATGTTGTTATAGTTTTATATTATAGTAGTTTATATATATATATATACACTTGTTATTGTATATGTTGGATAACTTGTTATTGTTGAATATTATTTAAGCAAAAAGATGTTATTGTTTGGACTATTGTTGAATTCAGTTGTATTAAATTTGAATTTTCTTCTTTTTTATTTTTTAAGATTTTGCGAGTAAAAACATATGGTAGTAGACATATAGAATTCCATATTTGCGACCGATTTTCGGTTACAATTTTGCGACCAATTTTTCAGTTATAAAATTTGGAATTTGCGACTAAAAAATCTATCATGAAATAGTCAATAAATGATCAAATTAGACATAGTACACGATTGTCCTAAATTTGTCGCAAATATATTTGCAACCTATTTAAATACGACAGACAAAATCAGTTGCAAATAGTCTTTGCGATCAACTTGACCCATTTTGCCATCGACAAATCAGTCACAATCAGCCAATTTTCTAATAGTCTCTCTTCATATTTAAATCAGTATATTTGAATACAATTATATCTAGATATATTGATTTAAGAATGAACCAAATTGTCCAAATTGACAGATAAATTGAAATGGAGTATCATTTTTCATATTAATATTACAGCTTTTTTTAAAAAAAACTTTTTTCCATGATGTTAAAATCTCAAGATATATAAAATTGAGTTATTTTAAATGTGATGTGCTTGGTACTTTTTTTTCGATAGTTAACAAACAACTCAATCACTCAAACAATGGGAGCCACAAAACAAGCACAATAACAGAATTACAACAAGAAAACAAGAGGTGAATAGAAACATTAACCACAGTACTAAACCTGCCAGTATTCATTTACCTTAACCACCAAAAAACACCTAAGCACAACCACCATCTATACAGAACCAAACTCAATGACCACCTGCAAAAAGAATATATACTAGACACGTGCCAAGAACTCCACCAAAGAGCAAAGCTGATAAAGAGAGCTAAGCAAAACATTGAATCATCCGATGTGATACCCAAAAAGAAGACAATATAGCACTAGATGCTATAGCAAAACATCACCAAGACTAGACCAACAGCGAAAAGCTAAGTGCCCCAACACCACCAACGAGAAGTGACCAACACACCAAAACCCTCAATCCCTAGTATGGATTTTGACTTTCTTAGGATGACCTCTTCTTTTTAGTACGACAAAATCTTGACAATCTTGAACTTTGGCTAAAGGAACAATCATGGCCTTCTTATTACTAACTTTTAGCCCCAAAGCCTTCCCAAGATCCTACGAAACCCATATTTCCATGAGGTCCTCTTCACATGGCACCTCATCTTCAATATCATCTTTCTATAGAAATGATACTGATTCTAATGTTGGGGTTTGGGGAATCTTTTCTACCGGATTTGAGAAGGAGCAAAGAGATTTACCAAAACTCTTTTCAGCCGGATTCCCTTTCTCCAAAAAATCCTCATGTACAAAATTTTCCATAGATACATTCTGCACTTGAGCCTTATTAGTAAGCCCAACCACACCCAAAAAATCTTCAAAACCAAGTGGACATTTTGGGCCACTGCATTTAGGCTCCCCACATCCCAAATCATCTAGGCTGATGTTGAAAGAGGGGGGGACATTGATTTTGCAAAACTGGCCAAGAGGATCAATTTTTCCTCAACACACCTTCCCAAGGGACCCACCATTGGATCATAGAAAGTTTGGAAATGAATCATCTCATATCAAAAATTCACATAACCTTATCATGTATTATTTTTTACTATTGATTAGATTCTTTTGTAGGTTCTAGACTTGGCCCCACATTATTGATTAATGATAAAAAATAACACATTATAAAGTCATATGAATTTTTGACTTAAGAGTATCCATTTCCTGGAAAGCTTGAGACGAAAAATAATGTTTTATTATTAATCAAGTTTGAGTGGGATTTTTATTGGGTTATTATTCATATTTGACAAGTTAGATTCAATTTCAACCTTATATTGAACACAAAATTTCAAATTCGGAGTCTGAGTGGTATTATGCCTATTTAAAAATGACTCAAAATTCATAAAAATTACACTCACAAAACACTTTGCCTATACTTTAGCATACCACACATCATATAAGAGCAAAATTATGTACGTGGTGGGTGGGTCACCGCCTTAAAAGAATTTTGAAATTGTAAAACTATCTATAATTTTATTCATTTCTTGCAAAATATAACTTTCCATAATCCTTCTTTTTCTGTTCTCCAAGTGTTTGATTTTGGCTTCACTAGTGTTACCATCTCCCGGATCATGTTTAGACTTCATCTGTAACCCCAAAGGAAAAATAGATCCAGTATGTTGAGACATCTGAAAATGCCCCAGGATAATATAAAAAGTCACACGTCATTGTATAATCTGTTTATATTATTAAATTATGCCATAATATATGATTAAAATAATTTGATATTTCACATAATTATTATAATTAATTTTGTACACATTGCACTAGTATTTTGAGGTGCATTATTTGTCTTTCAATCTGTATCTTTTATTTTTTTAATTAAGATTTAAAAAATTATTTTCTGAGTAGAAATGTTGAAGAATGTTTGACAACATGTGTACAATTGTAACATAAGAAATTAGAAGAGTTTATTGGATCGAATTGAACTAATGAAACCAAAAATCTAAACTAGATTGATGAAATTAATTTAGATTAATTCAAATAATTGGATCACTCCAAATCAAAATTTAATCAAATCAATTACATCTGATTCATATGTCGTATTTATGTTTTTTTTTTATATTAAACCCTAAACACTTAACTAGATACTCGATCAACTATGCTTCTTTTTTTACTAGCTTACTTCAAAACTTTCAAAATTTTACACTAATACTTTAGTAATTAAGTCATTATTTATTTTAATTATTTATTTTTATTTATTCACTTTGCTTTAAGATATTTACTTAAATTATTATTAAATATCTTGTGATCTAACTTTAATAGACCCAAATCAAACTAATCCGATCTTAAACTAATTAATTTAATTAGCTTTTGCCCCCAAAAAAAAAAAACTCAATCAAATCTTATAAATTTTGGTTATTTTTCTCCCCAAATCTAAACCAAAATCAATTTGTGACCAGCCTTGTAAATATATATATATATATATATATATATATATATAGCGAGAGAGAGAGAGAGAGAGAGAGAGAGAGAGAGAGATTTATTATTTTTATCTTCAAGTTTAGTTAACTTATAATAATATTTTCATTATATATGGATTCCACTAAAAATTCCAAGAGGATCCAAATTCAAAAATAATATAAGTAGATAAATATTTTGAACAAAGGTAAACAAAAAAAATTTGATATATTGTCAGTGTAAAAAGATTTTTTTTTACTGTTATTCAATTATATATTATCACATTATCATAAATTTATTACTTTTATATTGACTATTTTGAAAGTCAAATATATAAAAAGATCTAATTAATAGACAATATAAAATATTTTTATATTCATAATACATCAATATTAATATTAAAAAAATGACTTAAATACAATACTTTGGAAGATTAAAAATAATTTTTTATGTGAAAGATTAAAAATTATATTTGATCAAATATTTGAGTTTCAAGATGAAAAATTATAAATTTAAAATTGATTTAATAGTAATTGATTTTATTTTACTTTGACTTAAAATGAATTTATTATCAAAATTAATCCTAACTAAATTCATTGGATCAATTTGAATTTTCAAGTTTATTGGGTTACTCAAATCCAATGAACGCTTTTGATTATTGCCAATCATTTTTTTTTTTCGAGTGAATACCAACCATAGTTTCTAGTTTTTACAAAAACTTAATCTTTAATGTGCCTTTGCCTCATTACAGAAAGGTAAAAATGTTGTTTTTTTCCTTCAAGTTTAATCCGCAAAACTGTTATTATTAAGTGTTTTATTCGACTTCGCATAAAATGGCACTATCTTAGTTTACGTTGTTGTTATATTTATGATGGTCAGTAATATTTTTTTCATATATAATAAGAGTTTAATTAACATATACTGATAGTTTAAAATTATTTTATATTATTAATTAATAAAAATAAAAAAATAAAAAATTATAATAAATTTTTTATTATATTAAATAATTATTTATATAAATTAATATTTTTTTATTATTTTTATTGATTAATAATATAAAATAAAATACTGTTAATATATTTAAATTAAATCCATATAATAACAGGTAAAGAAACATAATTAAGTCATGAACTAGAAAGAAGATTAGAGGGGGAAAAAAAGGGTACATTGGTGAAAATGATAGGACGTGGAGGGTAGCGGAGAATTTCTTTTGATGGAAGGGAAGAGTGTGGCGCTAAGGCCAATTGATGCCTTTGCCGTCACGGTTAGCCGCCCGACCGTCTCTGAGATGTTGCAGGCGCCACTATTTCCCTCTCATGCACTTTCAACTCTGACATGTTAGATGCTGCCCTTATTATTTTTTTATTTTTCACTTGTATTTTTTTTTATAAAAGATAATCCTATTTGAATTATTATGAGTATTAGGGTGTGTTTGGTTGGAGTGATTTAAGACGAAAAAATGGAGAAAAAAAGAAATAAAAAAATAAATATATTTTTTTTGTTTAATTGAAAGAAAAAGTTGAAGTCGAATAGTTAAATAGTGCATAAATTTTTATTAAATCTAAATGAACAGTAACTTCTTTTTAACATTTTTGCTCTTTGAATTTGCGAGACTTGCGATAGAGAGAGATATGGCAGATATGATGATACGAGGGAGAGGTTTTTAGTATATACAACACCATTAAAAGTGTTATGTGAACCCTCACCTCTTTTTTTTTTTTTAATTTATACTTTTAAAAAATTTATTTAAATAATTTTATTTTTTTATTATTATATTATTAGAAATAAATACAAAAAATATTCAAAATATAAGTTATATAAAATTTTAAAATTTTTTTGATATTTTATTCTAAATAGATATTTTATTTTAAATAGAATATTAAATGATAGTTAAATAATATTTTTTGTGTTATTAAGTCAATAAAATATATTTTTAAATAATATTTTTGAAATACTAGATTAACTGAAAATATTATTTTTATTTTAAATAATTTTGAATAATTTATTTTTATTAATATTAGTTTAGTTTAATAGGTTGATATTATTTCTAATTGTTAAATTAAAAATAATAAAAAAATTTATTTGATATTAATTAATATAATTGAAATAATTTTTGTAACAATATAAGGGTAAAATTATTACTTGGCAATATTAGCTCTTTCTTTTTTCCTTTCACTTTTTCACACAAATAATTAAGGAAAAATCATTTTTCTTTTGTCTCATTTTCTTTTCATCTAAATATACGTATGGAAAATATAAATTTACTCTATTTCTTTTCACTCAACTTCTTTCCTCTTAATTTTTTTCCTCCATCCAAACGCACCTGAAAGGTTAATACATCTCTCGATTGAGATTTAGGGTGTATTTATTTGTATTTTTTTAATAAAAAATATTTTTTATTAAAAATATTATTTTTTATATATTTGGATAATTTTTAAAAAATAATATGAATAAAAAAATCTATTTTCAACTTTTACGTAGAAGCTAAAAATAATAGCTTCCGAAAAAAATTAATTTCTAATTTTTTTAATTATATATAAAATATAAATTTTATAATCACTTTTTTTAAAAAACTAAAACAAGCGTACCCTTAAACTATCATCACATTATGAAGACTAATTATTTCTACTAAACTCAATTTCAATTTTTTGCAAATGATATTATTGTTGATGTGTTTTAGGAGTGTCTTATTATAATTTATCGGGGAAAAAAAAGGAGTGTCTTATTATATTATTATATTACTGGTGACGTTTTCCTTCTTTCTTTCTTTTTTTTATTTTATTACCAAATATTAATAGCGTCTTTTTTCATGCGACTTTCGCTAATATCACCATCATTATTAGAGGTGGCAGTGGGTCGGGTTAAGTTAAGACAAATTTTAACTCAATCTGACCCTGCCTTGCACCGTAATAAACTATCATTAACCCACCCTGTACACTATCCACGTGTTTTAACAATCAAAATCCGAACTCTACCCTCAAATAACCTATCCCAACCCATACCTTACTTGTCTCTATCCACTATTTTTCTTTAAATTCTAATAAAATTATTTTAAAATACAATAATACAACATAATTATCCAATATAACAGTCATAAAAATTAAACCAACATCATATCTCATCATAACATCAGAAAAGAGGAAATATAACTTAGGTGCCTTCAAGCTACAGAACAAGCATCCAAGATGGAACAAGCATTCACTTTGAAACTGAAGAGTGGGTTGTGGTATAGAGACCTTGAACCCAGTAACTCGAGGTTGAGAGTTGGAGCTCGCAAGAGAAGAAATGGAACTTGCAACAAGATTCAAGAAGGAAGGGCTCTAGGTGAGCCAGGGAGAAGGAAGGGATCTAGGTTAGCTAGGGAAAAGGAAGGGGAAGGGGAAAGGGGGCGGTAGCCAAATGACCAAATTAGGTTACCAATTAGAAATAAAGCATGAAAAATATATATATATATATATATATATATATATATATATATATATATATATATATATATATATATTTGGGGCTGGTCGGGACAGGTTTGCGCTAAACCCGAACTTGACTCCACCCGCACTCAAAACTTGCCCCCATGTCGATTTGTCCCGTTGCAGGACAAGTTCAAAACCCGACCATTATACTCCACTTCCCTTCCTGAGCTGCTTCGAATTTGCCATTGCCATGTAGTATTGCTCTCATGTAACAGGTACATATGTCCATTGGATATGCTGTTGATATTATCTTCCATATGATATTAACTCTAATTCTGGTTTATCATGAGTAGTCGTGACTGGTACTTCCATTAAGTTATTTATATAATATTGTACTATGAAATAAAAATAGGGTTTACTTTTCATGCATTGATGGTGTATATCAGCTAACAAAAGATTAATAACTCATCCTTCCTGTGCAATTTTTTTAAATTTTAAGTAGAATTAGTTTTAAAATGAGTTATTTTAAGTATTTTCATTGGGTGACAACATAAAGATATTTTGCTTTGTCAATGTAAAAATATTTTATTAATTATGCATGAAATTAAAATTATAAAATTTTTTAACTTTTTAAATAATTAATGTCATGAAAACGGATCAGCACCACTGTAGCCACAGTCGTTCTTGATTTTTTATTTAATAATGGAGTTCAAAACGACGAAGGAGAGCTCGACATAGTAATGTCAAGTAAAATGACTCCTTTTATTTTATCTTTTTGTTAGTCCATTGTAGCAATAACTAAAAAAGTTAGAAAGTAAAAAGAAAAAAAGACACAATTATTTTTCCTTTTGAAAATGATAAAGCATGACCGTTGTATTTTGAATAACTAGATAAGTGAATCTAACTAGCTTTTTATTCTTTCTTTATTATTAAAATTGTATAAATCTAACTCAATTTTAAGAGTTAGTTCAATAAAAAAGATTTGTACAAATTATTCTAAAGGATTTTTCAGTTATATGTTTAGTCGATGCAAGATTTAACACTTATATATATTTTTTTTTTAAAAAAAGATTAGGTAATACTACTATATAGCAACATTACTACCATATGATTCATGATACAGCAGCAAAAGAGACTCTCATAGTGTGTACCATGGGAGTTCTGATTCCATCTTAGAAAAGATATTGCAAACAGAAATATACTAAGATAATATCTAGAGGTCAATTCTCGTTGATCGCCCAATGGGTATTTATACAAGTGAAGTTCATCCCTATGCATTATAAATTACAGCATAACAGAGAATGACCTCACAGGAGGTGTGACTAGATTCTAGATCCGAAAAATAAGGGAGAAATAACTAACTCTAGTGTGTGTTTGGGTGCCTAAGGTGAAGGAATGATGCAATTTGTAAATTGTTGCAGAAGCTTCAGCCTTCAGTCACTACAATCGCATGGATCAAGGATCAAGTTGGACTACTAGGCTTGAACTTATTGGTCTGGCTCTGATTGTTAATTAGGCTCTATTATACAATTAAAAAAAAAAATTCTAATTTTGATCCACCGAACTTGTAAAATTTTTTATATAAATATCTAATTATATATTATATCTTTATTATAAGTAGTTGATATCTCAAATATAGCATGTAATTATATAATAGTATAAAACTCTTTTATATTAATAATATATTAAAATTAATCTTATAAAAAAGGTTGGTTGGATATATATAGAGTTTACTAAATTTCGGCTAAACTACCGCTTGAACCAAAATAAGAGTCAAATATTTTTAATATTATAATAATATATAATTGAATAATAGTATTAAAAAAAAGTCTTTTCTATCCGTGTATTAAATGTTATAATATCTTACATTATATACATGCATTTATGGCAATATTTGAATGCTTAGGTATTCTTTGATTTTCATGAAACCATTAACAATCAATAGTATAAACTATAAAAGTGAGGAGATATATAACTAAAAATAATTTGTTAATGATGTTATTATTTAGGTAACTAGGAGTACTACTTGCTTATTGAGCGATGCAGGGATATATTTAAATTTAATTGTTTAATTTGATAGTTACACATTTTTTTTTAAAATGATAATTCACGAGACTTTAGGTTTATAATTATAATTTTTTTTATGGAAATTATAAAATATTATTTTTAAGTATAATATACTTATTAAGTATGTTTTCATCTACCAATGAGTTGTGGCTCAAATGGCACATTCCTTGATCCAAATAACTAGAGAAGTTTGTTGATATTAGAATAGGGATTCTATCTCCATTTGCCCATCATATTCCCCATTTTCGCTTAGCTCTACTACGATAACCCTCGGACCAAAAAAAACAAAAAAAAGAAGTACATTTTCATCTATCCCCTTAATTTAGAGAAACATTGTAATGGATCGTTTTACTCATACATACCTGAAGCATAGTTAGATCATCATTGATATGGTAATAAATCTTTTCAATTGAAAATCTCACATGATCTTATCATTTATTAATTTTTACCATTAATTAAGAAGGTAGGACTAAGTATGAAACCCATAAAAATATTTAATTAATAGTAAAAATTAACACAAGATAAAGTCATGTGAAATTTTAAATTGAAATGATCCATTCCCTTATCAATATACCTATATACCTTAATTATATTTTTCTTATTTCATGCTAAAAAAATAGAAAACATTCAATAATATATTAAAATAATTTATATGAGCCAACAAGGATTAGCGAAGTTAGTATGGAACAAATTTGTATCCCATAACAATGTGAATTTGATTCTCGTTATCAATATAAATATCTTATTGGTAGAAGATCCTATAAGTCTTCTGTTACCTTGACCTTGGTGGGATGATCGACACCGAAATCATTTAAACTTTCACTCACCGAAAAAAAAATTATAAATTGTCATCAACAATTCATTTGATGACCAGTGTGTTGGTGGCACGTAATTATTTAAGTATTATATGGTAAGTGAAAATTGCAATAATAAAACAGATATAAGTTTATAACATTTATTTGAGAGCTTCGTTGATTTGTAGATTATAAAAGTCATGATAATATTAGGGAGCAGTTCAGGCGCATGTGCGGACACGATGTCACGGATTTCGGTTTAGGTTGCCAATTACTTGAAGCGCAAGCTGACCCAGTGAATGCGTTTGGAATTTGGGTAAGTTATTAAGGCTACGTTTTTTTCTTTTTTTTTTTCCTTCTTCTTTCATTTGTGAAGGTTTTTTTTGTTTTTTTTTTGGTGCGCGCTTTTGCTTTTGCTTAAGGAAAAGCTTATTTACCAAGGATGTGAACAATACACAGATTCATTCTGTGAAGATTTGTTGTCTTGATGGACCCTCCAACGAGAAATTCTTTTTTCCTCTTATACGAATTTTTTTTTTCTTCCACATATTATCATCATTATCATCCACATTATCATCCACTTCTAAGGGTGAGTTTAGTATATGAATAATATAGGGAAGAAATTTTCATAAATTAAGTTTATATATAATTTTATATAAAAAGCTAATTCATAATAATTCCTCTTTCATTTTTTTTTTCGTATATCAAACTCATCCTAAAAGTCGACATTTTAGGCTTTTACGACTTTAACCATCTTTTCAATGGCATAGGATCCATCCCATTCTTCCTCCGACTCCTCCAATAGAGTTGTCTAGTTTGCTGTTAGGTAATGTTTCTGTTGCTGTCGTACCCCGTAGGCCCTATAATTAATTCTTTGCAGTCCTTTTTGGGCCTCTGGCCCCCTCTACAAAAAGGCAGTAGGTGTCAACACCAAAAAGAAAAGAATGGGTCTCACATCCAACAATTTCAATTTTGTTCCGTGGATGAAACTCGGGTTGATAGTGGCTAATTGCATGAGAAGAAAGCATGTTTGTCCTTCTTGATCAATTACTGCAATCGGTGATATTTTCTTGTCGTTAAATTCTCAGAATATTGATGCATCAAAGTAATTCCAACATATGTGCAACTGTAAATCAAGATAATACAATTTTTTTCAAAACCTTTTTAGAAGCTACTGTTTTTAGTTTATTGGAAAAAAAATTAGATTTATTGAGTTCTCAAAAATTTTTGTAGACGTGATTTTATAATAAAAAGGTACTTAAAGAAAAACAAATGGGTGCTCAACATCATATGATTTATTGGCAATGTATCATTTATTGCATACAATGAATCAAAAATTAAACTCACAACTTTACTGTGCCCATCTTTTATTGATAGAGGATCCTATAAAGTGAGAATAGTTGAAAAGTGAAAAAGTAGGAGAATATTTATCTTTATATCATTTTAGTAGGATTCATATATAATAAAAATTATTAATTTAAGGATAAATAATCCTTCATTTTCTCATTTTATAACTATTCTAGCTTTAAAAGATCTAAATCCCTTATTATTATACCCTATTCTACTAACACCAATTCTCAGCTAATCAACAATCAAGACTTCTGCCAATTCATGATGTGTCATAATAATTATGACTATATTCCAAAACCCCACACACGAAAGCCGTTTGGATTTCTTCTTAAGAATGTTGCATGATGGAGCTTATATCATTTGCTATATTTTCAGCATCCGCGGCGGCTCCATAGAAACCCCTCCTTGATAGTCCAACACAATACAAACCATTCTTTCCCTTCCAATGGGTGGGGTAACTTGGCTTGGGAAGACCATCTTCGTTCAGAAGGTAATCATCCCCCTACCATAAAACAACATAATTGTTAGTCATATTATTATTATTATTATATACACGTCTTTATTGAAGTATGTCATATTCTTAGCTTATGCATTCATTCTTCCTATTTTACTTATTAATGATTGGATAAAAGTAACAGACAATAATCTAATGGTGTGCTTGGATGGATGGCAATGAAGAAAGGGGCATGAATAAATTTAAGTAAACAATATTTGGGAGTAATTTTAAGAAAAAGAATGGAATAATTAAAAAGAGGGATAAAGTGTCTATTCTTTGTTATTCAAAACTCTCATTTTTTACTTTTCTCTTCTTTTTTCTTATTAAAATTATCGAATATCCAAACAAAAAAATAGCTCATCCTATTATATTATATTTCTTGCTTTTTTTTTCATTTTATTATTAGTCATTCTTCCATAAAACTCCTAAACATAGCCTAAAGTAACTAATGGGTGATCAATTGAATTAGTACAAACCTTAAGCCACTTGTGCGTCGATCTCTTGAAGCCGGTGCAAAAAATAATTGAGTCAAACGGGTGCAATTCGCCATTCTGAAATAGAACATCCTTGCCTCTTACGCTTTCTATTTCTGCTGGCAACACCTACGCACACGCCAATAAAATGCTGCTTCGTCACGTCAAATAAATCTTAGGTGCACGGCACATGAAGTTTTTACACTTTGCAGTGATGAAAATAGGTCAACAATATGTGAAAGCTGTCCTTTTATTTATTTTTGTTAACAACGGGGTACTAAGACCCTAGAAAGCTATCTTTATTCCTCTTCTGAATATTTAAGCGAGTGACTTTATAGTCTAGACAGAAAAACGGTTGACCTAACCATAGCACGAATATTATAATGTACGTGTCTCCACCCAACGCCAATTGAGACTCAGTTAAGTTGACTTTGAGCTTTACCGAGGGAAAAAAAATTAAAAAATACCGAAGCCAGCTGTCCCAGATTCTTTTTTTGTAGAAAACAAAAAAGAAAGAAAAATAAAATAAATTTATGAGGAAAAGTCAAATTCCTGTTTTACTAGCAAGTATTGATAAAAAAATTGTATCTTATTTAATAACAAATAAAATATGAGTTGATAAAATATTTTTTATAATTTTTATGAGATATTAATTAAATATAAGATATTAAAATTATATCCATACTAGAATCTTTCATTCCTCAATAGAAAAAAAAAATCTTTATAAATATAATTAAATATAAGATATTAAAATTGTATCCAGACATGGATCTCTCATTCTTCAATAAAAAAAGAAAAAATCTCTCACTCAGCAATGAAATTAGGGTATATTGGGCAATTTATAGCTTTAAAATAATTGAAGTTCTAACTTCTAGGTGGTCGGGAAATGAAGGGAACCAAGCAAAGCTTATCTCATCCCGAAAACGTACCTTTAGCTGTCCAGACTTAATTTTCTGGTAGGTTCCGACGTCAATAACTGGATACTTGCCGTACTTGGCCTTCATGCAAAAGGGACCCTCACTGGGCCTCGCAACCCCATATTCGGTCATGTCCCCGTACGCCATCTTGCTTAGTATCACCAATAGTGAGTCCACCGTGCTTAACGGCAGATACTTCAACAGAAACAACCCCAAATTCGCCATCTCCCTCGATAGAAAATGAACCTGCGCATTGCATCAGTGCATGCACTGTATTGTTATGTACGAACAAGCAAAATCACCACTCATTTGAGTTAATATACATATTCAAAATCAATCATTATTATCAATGTATAACCAATAAAAAATTCTCATGTAAGTAAGAAAAAGTTACTATGTTATATATGCCACCTATTTTTTTAAGTGTTCTTTTAGAAAGAAAACTTTTGTTTCAAATTACTTTTCCTGTCTTATAATCTAAATATATTTTTAATACGATAATTAAGGTATTAGCATTAGATAATGTAAAACAACTATTTTAATTGAGCAGTTAAGAATTTTTTTAAGCTAATAAGAGGGGAAAAAGAAAATAACAAATTGATCATATATATAAACATAATATATGATCAATTTATATAAATTACCGGGCTTCGAACCACAATCGAAGTTTTGGCACCATGGTTGACCAGGTCCAATGCGATCTCCATGCCAGAATTCCCAGACCCCACAACCAGAACATGCTCACCTTGGAAACCCTTCCCAGACTTGAACCCAGTTGAATGAATCACTTTCCCAGGGAATCCACTCAACCCTTCCACTTCAGGCACAAAAGGGTCAGTGGTTTCTCCGGTAGCCACCACCAGAAACCTCCCAGCATACTCCTCAGCCTCACCAGATTCCCCATTTTTAGCCTTCACCCTCCATCTCTTAGCACCCTCATCATACACCGCAAGCTCCACGGTTCTGCGGTACAAAGGGGTGATTCTGAAGTAGGAAACATAGTCATCCAAATACTTCAAGAACTGCTCCTTTGGAACGTATGAAGGAGAAGAGGGTGGGAATGGCTTGTGTGGAAGCTCGCAGAAGTGCTTCTTGAGGTGAAGGTGAAGGCGATCGTAGGAGTATTTCTTCCAAAGAGAGGCGAAACAATCTTCCCTTTCGAGGATTATGTAGGGAATAGATTGCTTTGTGAAGCATGCAGCGGCAGAGAGGCCAGAAGGGCCTGCTCCTACCACTATCACTGCCTGCTCCTCCTTTTCCTGCATTGTTTGGGGAGTGTTCAGGATCGATCTGTTGTTATTTTTTTTTTTTTTTCAGAAAAGAAAGACAAAGGTATATATAAGGTGAAGAGAAATTAAGGCCAGCATATATATATATATGCACAATGGCAATGGAAGAATGGTAGCTAGCTACTATTAATTAAGAACTAGTATATGGCGTTTTCGATGGGTCTCATTGGTGCGGATCCTATGTATTTTGTTTCAAAAAAAATTAAATCAATAATATTAATTTTTTTTTTTTAGTTATTTAAACTTGAGGCAAGTTGGCTTATTATAAAGTAATGTTCTCTATTATCTTTGTCTCTTTCTCTATGCATATTTATAAGACTTTAACTCAAGATTTTGATCAGAATATTCAAGTATTGAATTATTTGAAGTAAACAAGTTGGTGCATATACTATGTAATTGAATGAGTTAAAAAATGGCTAGTGTGGGAAGGATAGATTCTTGTATACTCTTCCTTATATGGGGGGTGAAGCTAGACCATTCTTTTAGAGAAACCAATATTTAATAATCAATTTTATATTAAAAATATATATATTTTTAATTT
Source organism: Pterocarpus santalinus (assembly GCA_031439595.1). Classification (NCBI taxonomy): domain Eukaryota; kingdom Viridiplantae; phylum Streptophyta; class Magnoliopsida; order Fabales; family Fabaceae; genus Pterocarpus; species Pterocarpus santalinus. The sequence continues at coordinate 72,904,600 of CM062532.1, forward strand.
TTATTTTTATTTAAAAATTTAAATAAAAATCACAATATATAAAAATAAATAAATATTTTACAATCAAAATTTAAGAAATATATTTATGCAAAACATAATATCTATTATATGTAGCATTTGAAACATCTAATTAAATAAAGAATATATAAAAAAATAAAAGAATAAAATTTTTTGAAGGGAGACAAATAAAAAAATAAAAAAATAAAAACTAAAATTCTTGGGGGAGCTGCCTCTTAACGCAAGGAGGAGCCGCCCCTGCTTACGTCTAACGTGGGTGTAATAAGTCATCACAGTATTGAGAGTTTGTTGGCGGATATAATATTTATCTGATGAAAAAATTGATAATGTATGAATATTTTATTAACTTAAAGTATGCATGTCTGATACATTAAGTTCAATAAAGCTTAAGGTTACGTAAACGGTGTTATTGGACACAGCTTTTGACTGAAGGAATTCTTTCCACACTTATATCTTATCATGATTTTAGGTTTTTTCTTTTTTTTTTTCCTCCTTTTATTAAGTGATATTCGTATAATTTGTTTGGTATCGCATAGCATTATTGTATTAAATTTTTACCCAAAAAAAAATTCTAGTGGGACCAATATGATCTGTCTACTCCTAACTTTCAAGGTAGCTAACACTTTATTTCTTTTCATACCTTTTCCATAATGGAAACTGTCAAGTGTTCATGAGATTTAGCTTGCAAAACTAACCCAAAAAGAAAAAAGAAAAAGGAAAATAAACTATCCATACTGTATATCATGTTTATTGAACAAACGCCAAATTTGATTTCTTTCACTTGATGACTTTTTTAGCGATGCTCGCGAGAAATACGTGTTTCTACTGGTTGATGCATATAACAAATTAATTCACATAGAAAAGCGGAGTGTTTGTGAACATCAAGGATTTGAAGAATAAACAGGTTTGCCTCTTTCTATATATAAAAAAAACCTAAATAAAGACTCTTTTTAACAGTATTTTCTCCATACACATCAAAGCTGGGACTAAATCCAAGATCATATAGTTAAAGGATCAAAATCCCTTTCACTTGAGCCAGCACCTTATCACATCATGGAGATAGAAGAAGAGAAATTAAGATAAAGAAGATTTGCATGGATTAAATTTAGCTATTCTTCCCACATGTCTCTAATTCCAAGCAACGGAACTACCAATAGGCGACTAGCACGTTTGCTTTTGGAAACCGTAAGTTTTGCGTTTGAATTTTTGGGATAGCAGCATATGACTTTGAGGTTGTACAGCTTTTAGACTTTTTTTTTTTAATTTATTTATTTAAATTATCAGTATATAGAAGTTATTAGATATTAATCAACCTAATTTAAGTCAAATCGATTTATTACGGCGATAAAACCTTCTTCACAATAATTTTTCTCAATTTACATTATTTAAACTTAAGATTTTAAATCTTAAAACCTAAATCATAATCTTTAGAAATGTTGTGCTCAGCCACTTGAACCAGCCCAGTGTCGGTGAGACTTCTGCTTTGAAGTGTTGTGCGTTCTGAAGCTGCGGCCAAGATTAACAGTTGAAAATTAGAAAGTTAGCTATTGCCAATTGGAAGCAAGAACAATTTGTAAGCTAGAAAACCGAAAATAGTATCTGATAGTGATATTATAATTAATTTAAAAGACCCATTTAATTTGGCACATGATGAGAGCGGAAATAGAGAAGGACGAGCTTAGAAACTTATTGCTGTTTTTTGGTTTAAAAAACTATGACGAATGGCTCTTCTCGTCAATTATGGGCAAACTGATAATGCCATTTTTTTTTGGGGCTTATTAATAGGAAGTATTATTACATCTCAACACAAGTTAATTATAATTGATATTATTAGATATGTTACTTGTAAAACGTTAATTGAAATTTTATTTGCTAAGATTCCTTAAAGAAATTAATAATGTAGAAGGCATCTATTTGAAAATATTTTTTTACCATTGCGAGAATTTCAAGAAAACATAAAGTGGAAATTAATAAAAAAAAAATTTCTTATTACTTTTAATCTGATGCTAATGAGATCGTACAAAATGTAAAAGGTAGAAATCCCTTTAAAAATAGTCTAATATTTTTTTTTTGACATGAAAAAATTGTCTAATATTCGTTTTAGGCCCAATAAAATTAATGTAAGAAAAATATGATCGTTACTTAAAAATACCGACAAACATATGATCGTTACTTAAAAATTTCCGTAAGAAACGGGACCAATAAACTTGAAGAAAGCTACAATAGACCACGACATATAATTAAAGTCAATTGCTACTTATAATTTTTTTAGCATTTACTTTATAAATAAAGTTATACAATCCAAATTTTTTACTCAGAATTAGTTGACTAACTTTTTAAGTTTTGAATGGATAAGTAATTCCCATTATTCAATACTTGAATCTAACTAAATCATATTAAAATTCCAGCTAACTTTATCTAATTATATAACACTACTTTTTTTTTATTTCCTCAAAACTATAACGATATATATAGTATATATAGGATAAAGGAAATTGAATGAAAATAAAGCACAATGAAAAGAGGAAATCAATTAAAAAGGAGTAGAAATTTTGGGTTTCTTCCCTATAGTTTTTTAGGTCTTTGATGATAAATATTTCTAAGAACGAAAGCAAAAGTATTTTCTCTTTCCATGCATGATAGCAATCAAAGAAAACCAAGCCGGTCAATGTACACATTTGTCTATTGATCTGCTTTCCCTTTTATACATTCCTTTCCATTCAATTGACCCACCAATAGTGGAAAATCCAATTTTTGTGAATAACGTGGTCATGCACTACATACACACTCACAATCACAAACAACACATGGTGTGAATTTAAGGAGTTTTCAATTTGTTAGACACAAACTTTTTTTTTTTTTGGGGGGGGGGGCACTGATTGGACTCTCTCGTTCTTGCTGGAACACCACCCTGTATACTAAAAAAAGGTACTATCAAAGCAAGTGTCTCCTACCGAGCAAGCTAATTGAAAGGAACCTGATCTTCATTGCTAGCACCTTTATAAGCAGCTCAAAAAGCTAAAAAGTGAAGCAATCTCGATGCTGCTTGCATGTGAAGGAATTTCTATCTTGCTGTTAATTAGCTCAGTCCCTGATCGACGACTGGCACGCATGCTGGAATATGAAGCCGCCCAATCTTGTCCACCTATTGATTAATTGAATTTGAGTCTATGCAAAGTTGTCTCCCTTCGATAAATACAAATAATGATAACTAACTGAAAGGCTTCTTCTTCAAAACATTTAAGCAGTTTCAACCACTGAGACGGTGTTCTTGTGATCTGAAAGCACTTGTAATCAATTTAAATCCCAAAACACAAATTAATAAGGCGACGGCCAAGCTGTAATTTTACATGCTGAACAATAATAAATAAATAAATAAATAAATAAATAATGAAAAAGCAAAAGAAAAGGTTATGAAAAAGTGAAAAATACTGAATAGTTAATTAGTCACTTGCATTACAATAACATCATTAATAGTCACGTATGTACATGTATTATTGTAAGACAAATTATTTTTATACCACCCATATGTTAAACATTGCCAACACTCTTTCTCTTCTTTTTCTCTCTCTCACCTTTTGCATCTTTTTCATTTTTTTTTAACATTTTTTTTTTCTCCTCCATATATGCGGGTGTCTAAGGTATCTAGGGAAAAAAAGTGTACAAATATCACTACTCTTGTTGTAATACTAAGCCTATCATGTGGCATCCATCAATAATATAATTCATAATGGAAAGTGGTATGATTACGACTTTGTTAAGATTTTCTACTAAGCACAAAGTCATTGAGGCATTAAGAGGAAAAGGAAAAACATTTATTCATACATTTGATGAAATTGTTCAGCTATATTTTCAACTCATTAATTCTTTCCTTTAATTGGTTGGTTTGCCTCTTAAGGGTAACTAAGAAATCAATTAAAGCAAATTTAATAGTGGAGTTAAATACTGCTAATCATCAAAGACATTTTTGTTTAGATTTTTTTGAGGTGCATTTTTGTTTATATATCATTTTTGTCTTGGAAATTGCTTATGCAATTCTAGCCAAGGGTGAGTAAAGCTTTCAACAAGTGACAATTTAGAAATCAAACCCCTATTCTTGTAGATAAAGTTTTGTCTAGGATCACAATTGTTACCAACTACTTTTGGGCATTTGGTCGCGCGAGAAGTGGTGGTTTGGTAAAACACTATCTTGAGTGGTGACCTTAGGTTTCAAATCATTGGTATTGCAAGTAAATTTCATTTGTGTAGTCGTAATTCTTCTTATATATATAGACAATTCTTTATGTTTTGAACTAAAATCAGAAGGCCCATATCGTTGTTAGTCCATTAAGGCCCTACCTCAAAATAATGCTCAGAAGCCCAATTTGGAACCCATAATGAATAAGGTAATGAGTCATGAAAGACCCACATCGATGTTAAACCTGGATTCACTAATGTACAACTTGGATTCCTTAAATGTGCATGAAGCTAATAAGGATCTTGAGACGGTTATGCGAGAATTGCGGAATCCTGTCGAGCCAGTTATCGCCCAACCTCCCCTATAAATATGAGGTAACACCTTAAATGTTAGATATGGACACATTCCACTAAATCTTGTATCTTTTACACTTCCTAACTTGAGTATTGGAGTCCTTGCAGGTACAACCCTTGTCGCCATAGAGTTCGACTTTTCGCCTAATTTCAGCAAAACAAGAACAATTTGGTGTCTCAATCTCATTTGGAGCACCAGTTGTCCAGAATCCGATAACCTACCTCCGAACATTGGCACCATTTGTAGGAACCCAAAGGTGCTTCTCACCATGTCAACATATTGCAGATACGACCCAGTTACAGCACATGTTCCTGAGAATCACAAACAACCACCCTTGCAAGAGCATGTGGATGGACGAACAACTTTAGAGTCGACATTAGATACCAAGGATGAGCACAACCAACCGAACACCATAGCTTAACGCTCCTTGGCCCAAGCTCTGATTAACATCCTAGCATCCAGAGTGAAGCAAGCCCAAAAAATCTTGTTCTTTATGCAAAGATAGTGTTGGTCATGCGAGATCAATTTACCCGTATCCGAGAACTAGAGCAGAACTTGAAATGCATGAGGGCAGCTAATGATGATTAGTGCCACCATGATTGACACCATTGAGGTTGTGTGGAGCATAACCATAATGAACTCCATCGCCATCGGCCTCGACATCACAGCAAAGAGCCCAGTTCTAAAGATTGACCCCAGGAGAAGGACCATGCGTTTCGTAGAGAACCTCAGAGCAAACATTCATAATATTACAACCACGCCGAGTCATACCCTACCCAAATGAAGAGCCTAGATAGACAATCGAGGCACCATCCTGAGCAATATGACAACTCGAATGACGATGATGAAATGTCATTCTCTAACTACATTATGAGTGTCAAGCTTCCGAAGGGTTTTAAACCTCCAATTGACATGGAATCCTATGATAAAAGCACGGATCCCTAAGAACACTTGGACACATTCAAGTCCAGAATGGCTTTCATGCCATCAAATACAGAGCTTTCCTGATTACGCTGAAGAAGGCAGTCCTAAAGTGATTCAACTCCCTACCATCAAGGTCCATCAACAAGTTCTTAGACCTCCAATCTCATTTCTTGACCCAACAATTTAAACCAAAGCCAGTTACTAGTCTATTAGGTTTGTCTCAATGACAATGAGATTCGCTTTGAGATTTTCTCGATCAATTTAATATGGAAATGCTACTGGTAGAGGAATTAGAAACCCAAGCTGTACTTACCTTATTGAATAGGCTCCAACTCAGAGCATTTAAAGATTTGCTATCCAAATGTCTCGTGAAGACCATGGATGAAATCCAACGAAAGGCAGAGAAGCATATATACCTCGAAGGAATGCAAAAGGCCACGGTGAACTCTGTAAAAAACCAAATCGAGAAGAAGTCGGGTTCACATCAAGAAAACCGTCCAAGAAAAGAAACTCGAGCACCGAAGGTTATGTTCACAACACAAAGCATGAATAGAAATTAATGAGATTTGTGGATATGGATAAACAATTATGATAGTATAGCTTAAGTTTTATTGAATTAAGCATGTTATTCCAATTTTTCAATTTATTCTACAAAAGGAAATGCTAGTCACAATATCAATTTCAACGAACTAAGTCAATGTGTCAATAATATATAAAGATATACTTATAGATTCAAAAAGGAAAAGGAAAAGGAAGGGGATGTTGTATCATGTTTAATAAAAACCTCAATGGATAAAGATAAAAAAGAAAGTGTACAAATAGGACGTATCATTTTATGTATAGTAGTGAAGAGTTATGACAAAATATAAATTTGCTTGGTTTCAGACTTGGTACAACTCAAAGTCATGATTCTCTTTGGTCTGCACAACTAATCAATTATTCAAGGAATCTACAAGAAAATTAAAAAAAAAGTACAAGATTGTATCAGGAATTATATACAAAAAAAATAAGAATATCCTTCAATGTTGAGGGAATAGCAAGGATAAAGATTCAAAAAAGAATCGATATGAGTCAAGTTATAATCTATATGGGATTTCCAAAATTATTAATAGAGGGTAAGCCACAAAGAATTGAAGAATTACAGATGAATGTACAAAAAAAACTTAATTATGTGAACCGAAAATTGAACTTTGCTATTACAAGAATTGCAAACCCTTATAGATATCCTAATATTCCTGCAGAATTTATAGCGAGGCAATTAAGGAATAGAGTTTTGTTTCACAAAGCAATAAAATAAGCTATTGAATTAACTGAATAGGTGGGTACAAAAGGAGTTCAAGTACAAATTGCAGGACGTATCAAGAATAATGGTAGATCTCGATGCAAAAGGACACCAAGAAATAAAAATGCCTGAGCCTAATGGAGAGCTTTAGGTCGAATAAATTAGGCCAAAACCCTATCAAACAACCCGGATAAATAAGAACCTCCCCACTTTGTTGAAGGAAGAGCTTTTGGATACTTTAAGGAGAACTGTCGACTTGTTTGCTTAGACCGTTGCTTACATGCCCGAGATTTACCCAAAGTTCATGAGCTATCGCTTGGCCACCTTTCCTAATGTCCTACCAATAGCTTAGAAGAAGAGAAAGATGAGCCCAGGTAGAGCTTTGAAATTTCAAAAACAGATTCAAGCTCTGTTAGATGTCGATTTCATTAGGGAAGTTATGCACCCAACTTGGTTGTTTGATGTCGTCATGGTAAAGACATCCAAGAAGAATTGGCAAATGTGTATCGAATACACCGACCTTAATAAAGTTGCCCAAAGGGTTCCTACTTTTTGTTGAGTATAGATGGATTGATTGATGTTGCATTCAGATTCTGGCTTATTTCATTCATGTTCACGTACTTAGGATACAATCAAATCCCGATGCATCAACTAGACAAGGAGAAGACTGCATTCATTACCCCAATGGCTAACTACTTTTATAAAGTTATGTCATTTTGGCTGAAAAATGTGGGGGGCACATACCAGGGGCTGATAAGTTGAGTCTTTATTGACCACATCGGAACTTTGATAAAAGTTTATAACGATGATATGTTGGTCAAGACAATAGAAGATGAGAAGCTCTTGCCTAATCTTGAAACCATCTTCGGTTATCTACGCAAGCACAGAATGAGGTTAAATCCTCAAAAGTGCACTTTTGCCATCAAAACCAGAAGGTTCTTAGGCTTTTTGCTTACACATCAGGGGATCAAGGCGAATCCCAATCAATGTCAAGTAATTTTGTAAATGAAGAGTTAAACCTCTATAAAGGAGGTCCCATGTTTGACAGGAAATATAGCCTCCCTCTCCAGGTTTTTAGTTGCATTAGTTTGAAAGGTATTGCTTTTCTTTGCATTGTTAAGAAAGGAAAACAATTTTGAATGGACATTGGAATGTGAAACAGCATTCAAAGAGTTCAAAGGCGACCTCTTTAGCCCTCTTATGCAAGCTCAAGTTTAGACATCCATTGTATTTATACCTCTTGGTAAATGATGTGGATGTAGCCAACGCTTTGGTTTGAGAGGATATGAGGCAACAACGCTCGGTCTATTTTGTCAGCAAAACATTGCAGGGGTAAGAGCTCAGATATAGAAAATTGGAGAAGTTTGCCCTCACATTAGTAGTAACTGTCAAGCGCCTGGGACAATACTTCCAAGCTGAATATGAAGCATTGATCACAAGGCTTCAGCTCACTTCCGAGGTAGGTGTTATCTAACTTACAATCAGCAGTGATTCCTGGATCATGATGTTGCAAGTGATTGGAGCATATCAAGTAAAGGACATATTATTACAAAAATAGTTAGCTAAAGTAAAAGACTTGATAAAGAAATTTGATTTTTACAAAGTCCATCATGTATCAAGAGAAGAGAATGTTCAAACTGACATCCTCTCCAAGTTGGCTAGCACTAAACCCGAAGGAAACAACAAAATCCTGATCCAAGTTTGAAGACCCTTTCCATAGCTGAAGTAATCTTGGTGTTAGCCATTGAAGAATCTCCAAGTTGAGTGACTTCGATTATCCAGTGTTTACACAATGGAACTCTTTCCCAGTCAACTATAGGTGAAACCCTTTTTAAGCTCACTTATCGAGTTGACGCCATGATCCCATAGAATTTGAAGAAGCTAGTTAGAGGGTTATATTCCAAACTACAAGCTCTGAGGCCTTCCGGGAAGAGAGTGACCTTTCCGCGAAGCTAAAGAGATGGCACATATTTGCGAGAAGGTATTAGAGTAGAGGATTGCTAGAAGGGATAACTATGTCATAATCCCTCACAAGTTTGAAGAAGGAAACTTAATACTCTGACCTGTCAAGATCGAGCCACCGATTCAGGGCAAAGAAAGCTCACGGCAAATTAGGAAGGGCCATATCGAGTGATTGAATTCTTAGGAAAAGGGCGGTACAAACTATTTACTTTAACAGGATCCGAGGTTTCAAGATTGTAGAATGCTTCAAACTTTAGAAAATTTTATGTATAATCTGCATAAAGTCAACGTACTATTTTCCCTACTTCGGGTTTTTTTCTCATTGGGTTTTCTTGAGGAGGTTTTAATGAGGTAGGACTTTCGTGAACTAAATGGTTACAAAGCCACTTGGTTTTTTCTAATTCAAATCAAGTTCATTTGTCTACTGCTCTTTTTATTCTTATTTATTACTATCTTAAATCCTAAGCAACTGATCACCCTTTAGGTGAGAACACATAAAGCCCAAGTTCGACACCTTGGCCATTACCTAAATTTGAGACGTCAAATGCCTTAGAAAATTACTAGAATAAAGTGAGTAAATTATAAATTCGGGTCTCACATGACCTCGGAAGCTAATCATTACACAATTCCTTAAAGTTACTAAACTTAAGCGAAGAAATGAAGAAGACAAATATGAAAAACAAGGCTTCTACATTAATTTTAACCTGGAAACCGAGTAGTCAGTTCTATAAAGAGCATATACAAAAAATTTATAACATAAAATCATGGGTCAGCTTCTAGGTTGACAGGGTCAAACTCTGAGTCTGCTCCATCATCATCATCATCATCATCATCATTATCTTCAGGAATGACCTCAATACACCCGTCAACAACGTGCTTGTCCAACACGATTTCAGTAAGATCAGCTCTAGGGCATATTAGTCAGGCTTGATCCAAGATATTTTCTTTAATCTCAATGGCAAACTTCGCCCATTGCTTTTCAATGAATTTGATTTTCACTTTCAGATCGGAAACCTTTTGAGCCGAATTAGCCTAGGCCTTCTTGAGGTGACCTGTCACCTCCTCTAACTGGAGGTCCTTGGACTGGATCTGCCCCTTAAGGTCGTCAACCTTGGAAGCCAACTTTTGGTTAATCTTCTTAAGAGATGATTTTTCATATTGGAAAAGAGTGACTTTCTTTTCTAGCTCCTTTAATTCAAAATGGGATCGAATCCCAAAAGCAACTAGTTACTCTGACTATCAACACACCACAACCGATTTCAATAAAACTCATCCAACCCATTGGAGCTTTCCACAATATCATCTCCCCGCAAACCTGTTCAATGATGGCTGACGTCATCAAAACTTGATCCATAAAATCTTGGTACGGGAAATCCTTGGCCAAAGTATTGAGCTCAGATCTTCCTATAGAAGTCGGAAAAGAGTCCTTGTCTACATACATGACTTCCTTCTGCTTAGTCATTGCCTCTTTCCGCTTCAACTTCTTTCATGACTGGGCCTTAGGGGCAGAGGACTCCAAAGTAGTCTAGAATCTCAGCTCCTCAACATTGGCAGGACTATTGCTATCACTTTACCTGGGGGGCCTCTTCAAGATCCTGTATCGATACTATGCCAAAGCACTTTTAGGAGCCATCTAATCTACAAAGAAAATGAAGTTCAGCAATTATAAAATAAAGCAAGATAAATAAGGAATATTAAAGTACTAAAAAAAAGAGGGGACAACCTATATGTCTTCTAGCCACCTTGACATGGATGCCAATTATATTCTTTAAAGTAAGATGGTTATTCTCAAAACTAGTCAAGAATAACTTAGCAATAACTCGATCATCAGACATGAGATTATCTCTATCTATCTAAGGTATCTCGAAATTTTCATTCTAATAACAATTAATTTTGAGCTCTCTGTCTAGAGGTTGCCAAAAAAGAACTGTTCCCAGAGCTCCAAAAATCTTGAAGTAGACGAGTTTGAAATTGTGAAAGGATTCTTTATACAAAAGGAAGACATTTTGTTTACATGAGCTTGGAAGGAGAGCCAGCTCATGGTTAAGCCCCCACCATTGGGGCAATAGAAGACATTGGGAAAAGGAAGAACTCGGGGTTATTGGCAGATGATCTCGAAGCTTCAGATCATTGCCTAACTGTTTGGGTGCAATTGGGAGGGGGACGCTAGAGTCTATTACAGGATTGTGTTTTCAAAATCAGTAAACAAAATGCAGACATCAAGCTTTGAAATTAGAATATCGTACATCCACATCTAATCTGGGCTGCTCCCATGGTCGATGTAGCACACTTCTCGTTTACACATGGCACTTCTAGGATGTAATCTTCTTTGTACTCATCCCCAGGTGTGATCAGATTTTCCTTCTTAAGGGATCTTAGGAAATCAAAACTCACTCTCAAAGGGGTTATCAGGACCTCTGGATCAATCCATTGGTATATCTAATGGATCGAGGACCGAAACTAGAGTATTTTAGGAGCCTGCTTCTTACCCATCTCTGAGGCCAAGATGCAACCTACAAAGGAAACCCTTTCTAATTATGATTTTGGAAATTGGACAACAAAAAAGAAAAATCCTTTTTTTAGAAGCCTATGGCGGTTTCCCTTGCTAGGAGATTCCTCCACCAGAACAAGAACTAAAGCAGAAAAGGAAAAGATGATGGATTGAGACACACCATCACTTAACACTAAAGAAAATAGCATCATGCTTTATGCATGCAAGCAACGAATAAATTGACAAAACAACTAGAAAACGAGAGGAAAGGATTCCAGAAACCTACCTTTGAAAGCAATGGAGAAAATTATGGAAGAATGTTACAAATGTAGCAAATCCAAGCAGCCTCAAAATCTCTCTTTTCTGTGTGCACCCAAAACTACTCTAAGTAGAAACTGTAAGGAAACAAAAAGTAGGGAAGAAGAAAAGGAAAAGGACATTTAAAGAAGCCTTCAAGTCACTTGGCACGAACTCCAAACAACACGAAGGGCAAAGTTGTCATTCAACATGAAAACCTGGGGACATATTCGACAAAACAAGTAAATTTGAATGATGATGAAGCTCGAAACAAGGCACCAACCCACCACATGTCCGTTTAGGGTCGAATAATGCAACTGGTGATGGGACGTCACTGTTAGAAAAGTCGCATCTTTCTAAGTGTCACAATGTGCCCGGAGGGCGCCGCGACGAGAGGCAACAAAAATATTGAAAATAATATAATTTCAATGGAGTCGCCACCAATTTTTATTTATGGAAAAAATCGGAAAAACCTTTTAGTTTTGCAAAACTGGTCTTTTAAAGAGATTGAATTCGGGAGTCCAATTATGCATAGAGAAGGGTGGAAACTTAATCCCACTGCACCCCTACTACATCCGTTTTGCAACGGTTACCCTAGAGCTTATCATGCAAATTAATAACTTTAATAATATTGATTTTTCCCCTTTAGAACATAATAATTATTTACAAATAAGATAAAGCAAGATTAGTACCACAATTATTTACAAAAAAAAGAAGAAAAAATAAAAATCAATATGATAATTATTTATAAAAGGAAAGAAAAAGCAAAATTGATATAATAATTATTTACAAATAAAATAAAGTTAGATTAGTACAACAATTATTTGAAAAAAGAAGACAAAATAAAATTAATATGATAATTATTTATAAAAGGAAAGAAAAGCAAAATTGATATAATAATTATTTACAAATAAAATAAAATAAAGTTAGATTAGTGCAACAATTATTTACAAAAAAAAAAATAAAATTAATATGATAATCATTTATAAAAGGAAAGAAAAGCAAAATTGATATAATAATTATTTACAAATAAAATAAAATAAAGTTAGATTAGTATAACAATTATTTACAAAAGAAAAGAAAAATAAAATTAATATGATATTTATTTATAAAAAGAAAGAAAAGAAAAATTGATATGATAATTATTTCCAAAAAAGTGCAAGATTAATATACAATTATTCACAAGAGAAAAGGAAAGTAAAATTAATATTATGATTATTTACAAAAGAAATAGAAATTGTTATAACAATTATTTACATACAGAAATGAAAGTGAAATTAATATTATGATTATTTACAAAAGAAACAAAAATTGATATAACAATTATTTATAAACGGAAAAGGAAGTGAAATTAATGTTACAATTATTTAAGGAATTAAAATTGAACCAAATTTAAGAAAATTTAATTTTTGATTTGACAGAGATTGTCTGCTCTTACGTATCCTCTGGTGCAATGAGGAATTCAAAATCACGTAGTTCTTGTAGAAAATGATTGTGGGTTGGATTGATTTTCTTTATGAAAACATTTTATTTGAAAAAAAAAGGAAAGAAAACAAATCCACTCTTGCACAGGGTTTAGGATAGCGTAAGCTATACAATAAACCCTTACAATTCTCATAACCCTTGAGGATGACTAAGCCATACATCAATGTTAGATATTGTTGCATGAATTTTAAAGATAAAGAACCTTTATTATTTGAGAAAAGAGAGAGCTTATTCTGTATTAAAAACAAATAAATAAATAGAAAATAAAATTAAAAGCCAAAATAAATAAAAAGAAAATAAAAGAAAGAAAAAAAAAGAAAAAAAAAAGGTAACGCTCAAGATAAAAAAGGAATCCCACGTTTTGTTTTGTTTTGTTTTTTTGTTTTTTTTTTTAAGAAGAAAAAAAAGCAACAAAACGTAAAAAACAAAAAAAAAGAGAGAAAAGAGGCACATGCCAGCTCTTGCATAATGGCGGTGTATCATAAGAATATCCTTGGCAAAAAAATTTGGCGAGCTGTGAATATTGATTTGGGGATCAGCGTCAACTTGATCGTTTCAAAAAGAGAACTGGATGGCGGCTTGGAAGTGATGGCTTGGATAATTCACTGGGTGTTTTGGGTGGGGGTATTGCGAATAATTGATGCGCTCTACATGTGATGGATGTTAAAATGCAACCAAGAATGAGAACATGAATGAAAATATACCTCGGATTGACCCCCAAAGACTTGATTGTATCCTAGTTCCTTTACTTTAGTACGTCTGCACACACTTACACAAACACGACTTCAGTGCTTAAGCCTCTCTAGCAATCTCTGCGACTGGTGCTCTCCCCTCAAAAAAAACTAGCCCCCTTTACCTCTCAACATTGGCTCTATTTATAAGTGTTGGAGGCATCAATTGCCATTAAATTTGATTGATTCAAATTTTTAATGATGATTGGCGATTTGATTTGATTTGGATACAAATGCCAAAATTAAGAGATTCGCCCAAATTTATTTTTATTTATTCTGATTTGATTTGATTTTATTTTATTTTATTTTTTTGGTCAAAACATTTCATACTTGGGTTATTTCCTTAATAATGGGCCAACTTTTTTTTTTCTCTTTCTGTTTTTATTTTCTCTCTTTTTCTTCTTTCTCTCTTTTTTTTTTTTCTTGTGTGTCTCGGACAAAATATGGTGTTCACACTAAGAAAGGAAACATCTCTTAAAAACTTCATCAGGGAAAGGAACCAAAACAATCTCCGACAATGAGCCTCTTTGATAAAGTCATTAAACTCGATATCCGAGGTCACAATCTTGAAACCAAGTTAGGGGCATTGTTCCATACTAAAATCAAAAGGCTCATATCTTGGCTAGCCCATTAAGGCCCAACCCCAAAATAAGGCTCAGAAGCCCAATTCAAAATCCATAATGAATAACGAAATGGGTCATGAAAGACCCATGTTGACATTAAACTTGGATTCATTAACATACAACTCAAATTCCTTAAATGTGCATGACGCCGTTAGGGATCTCGAGATGGTTATGCGAGACCGAGCCAGTTATCACTTAACATCGCCTATAAACAAGAGTTAACACCTCAAAGTTCAGGTTAGCACACATTCCCCCAAATCTCATATTTGTTGCACTCTTCGATATCAGAATTCTTGCAAGTACAATCCCTACCATAGTAGCGTCCGACTTTCCGCCCAATTTCAGCAAAACAAGAATGGGTTTAGCATCCTAATATGTTTGGAGCACCCATTTTCCAAAATCTGATAGCCTACCTCCAAGCACTTTAAAATAATCTTTTATTAGGGCAATAGTTTGCAAAACTTATGATTGAATTAAAAATTCATATATTATATATCATATTTATAAAATTTTATATTAATCTAAAATTATATAATATATTTTTTATATACATTTAAATAAATGTAATATAAATGTTTAAAATTTATAAAATAAAACTTGTCATTATAACAATTAACAAATCTTACCTAATATAACTTAATCTTTTTTTTTTGGGGGGGGGGGGGGACGTGACTATTTATATCCTTTTTTTGGGTCAAAGTATTATGTACTTACTGTAGTGTATCAGTTGGTCCTCAAACAGTGCGTCGGATGGGCCTCCAAGTTGCTGTACGGGAAGTGTATTGCATTGTGTCTTTCGTTTTTAATATTTGGTTCGGGCCCTGTCCATTGTTCTGGGCCATAACATTGATACTTTGTTTTGTTTTCTACGGAGGCACTCTTCGGCGCATACGTTGATTATTCTTCGATTCTACCAACGAAATTCGAACATGCACCATGACCTTTTGCAGGCACTTTACCAACTTCCTTGAAAACAAAGATGGATTGAAAACCACGCCAACAGTTCATATAGCAAAGGGATCCACAGTTAATATAGCAAAAGACGAGAAGAACAAGAGAAACGCACTCAATAGACCGGGACCGGAAGGCCAGCATGTGTCTTCTCTTTAACCAATATGCATAATTAACTGATTAGTATGCTTTCTTCGTTTTTTTTTTTTACATGTATTAGTGTGTATTACTAATACTTTAAGAATTTAATTTTTATGTACTAACAATATAAAATAACTTTATATTATCATCCAATAAAATTTGAAAAAAACACTAAATTATCATGAGTAACTACCAATCATGATAACCACCTATCATAATTTATCATTTACACAATTACATTTTTAATCAATCACTTTTTATCATGTGTCACTTTTAGTGTAATCATTATAAAAGTCAAACATAGTTAGTGATGATAATATATAATTAAGTGACTATATAAAAAACTTTTATACTAAGAATATATCACACTTAAATCCTACTTTAGTATCATGCATTCACAATTTCACACTAAATTTCCACCAAAGTTCAAACCATAGGCCAACATAATAGATAAAATCATGTTCCACACGGCATCAATTCCTTTCTTTTCTTGTTGAGGAATTAATTGAAATTTGAGGCAATATCATTCGCTACGCTTTGGGCATCCATGCTAGCTCCATAAAATCCCCTCCTTGCAAGTCCAACGCAGTACAAACCGTTCTTACCCTTCCAGTGATTAGGCTCAGCAAAACCATCCTCATTGAGAAGGTCATCACCCCCCTGTTCAAAACAAAATCTTCGTATGTCATGCTATATTTTTACATGATGGTTGTTCACAGATATGGACATATATTTCTTTCTTGACGTCGTTGATCATTTTTGAGTAAATATCTTTTTTACTCATAACATTTTAAAATTGGCATCAGTTTGGTGCTAAAAATTTTTTTGATATAAATTTAATTTTAACATTTTGAATATTAATATCGATTTTACCCTTCCATTGAATCAGTAACTTTTATTACGATTCATTCTAGTTGGCACGTTAATCCACTATAGTACTATGTTACTTGCTTGTTTTTCTTGACTAATAAGGGGAGATAATTTCCACTTCATCCATTTGAAAATAAAAAAATATTAGAAAATAAGTTAGAAATTCAAATTTTGTTATCCAAATCATTAAGTATTAAAGCAGATAAATCCGATCCCTCATTCCCTTAATATTCAATCGGTAGAAATGAAATTGAGAAGACATGTATGACATTGAAGATGTGAAGTTATTGATATTTGATTAAATGATAAAATTCATGTCCAAATTGAAAGTGTATGGGAAATTTAAGTTTTTAAAGAATAAACTGATGTTAAGACTAAATAGGTTGAGATAGAACAGAACAACACATTAAATGAAGGGTAGCCACTATTTGTCCCGTACAATACCATAATTCATACATACCTTAAGCCACTTTTGAGTAGATCTATTGAAGCCAGTGCAGAAAATAATTGAATCAAATGGGTGCGACTTGCCATCCCGGAACAACACTTCGTTACCTCTTATCCTCTCTATTTCCGCTGGCAACACCTACATAACAGAATAGAATGCCGCTCACTCCATCACTTTTGTCTCAGTTTAAGGACAACGGAAAGTAAAGTTTATAAAGTCCATATGATATATTCTGATATAGATACTTCGGTGTTAGGCATTTTAAGTCCATCATAACGGACGACACAACTTAAGTACAGACATATAATGTTCATCGACCAATTAAACCCCCAGTTGGGAATGTTTTTTTCCTCCTTTTGGAGTTGTATCACTAAGGGTGTGTTTGGTTGGGAGGTAAAAATGGGTGGAAATTTACCCCCCGACCAAACACACTCTTAGTTTTCATAGCCACCATTGCTCATACGACATACCTGAATCTCTCCAGATTTGATTTTCTTGATAGTTCCCAAGTCAATTATTGGGAACTTGCCATACTTCATCTTCATGGTGAAAGGGCCCTCACTAGGCCAAGGAATCCCATACTTGGTTAGATCCCCATACACAATCCTACTAGCTATAACCAGCAGTTTCTCCACCGTGCTTGGCGACAGATACTTGAACACAAGCGAGGCATAACGCATCATGTCCCTTGAAAGAACATGAACCTACACATATATATAAAACAGAAACATACAAACAAAGCTAGATTAAACCCATCAAAGTCAATTAGGAATTTAGAAAACAAATAAACAATAGGAATCAGATTAGTCATAATAAAAATAAGAACTACTCCTATCCCATTCCTATACAATTGAGTACCGGGCTTCGAACAATGATGGAAGGTTTGGCGCCAAAATTGGCCAAATCCAATGCAATCTCCATGCCAGAATTGCCAGAGCCAACAACAAGAACATGCTCATCTTTGAACTCCTTCCCATTCTTGTACCGGGTTGAGTGAAGCACTTTCCCTTTGAAACTCTCCAACCCTTCAACCTCAGGCACACGGGGCTCAGCAGTTTCCCCGCTGGCGACCACCAAGAACCTGCAGCCATATCCCTCAACCTCACCAGTGCTCCTATTCTTAGCCTTCACCCGCCATTTCTCAGCCCCCTCATCATATTCCGCTAGCTCCACTTCTCTATGGTACAAAGGGTTGATGTTGAAGTGCTTCACGTAGGTGTCCAAGTACTCTATGAACTGCTTCCTAGGCACATACTGGGGATAAGACTCAGGAAATGGAATATAGGGTAGCTCACACACTTTTTTCCCTAGGTGGAGATGACAACGATCATAGGTGTAATTCTGCCACAGGGAAGCAAAACAATCTTCCCTCTCAAGGATGATGAAGGGTATTGATTGCTTGGTTAAGCATGAAGCAGCGGCTAATCCTGAAGTTCCAGCACCAACGATTATCACTGCTGCTTCCTGCATTGTATTTTTCTTTTTTTCTTTCCTTTTATTACTCTCTCTGAGGTTTTTGTTCTGTGGTCTATATTTAGTCTGGAGAGATAAATGGATTGTGTTTGATGACTTAAAGTATAATTATTTAACCGAAACCGTTGACTTGATGCCCAGGGCACAAGCAACCACCGCCATCATCACCCGATACATAAGGTGAATACATTTTTTTTTTTTTTTTTGACGTGATACATGACACTTGAGAAGGTTTTAGTTTCCAATTGAGAGGCAAAATGATAAACATTTTCCTGTGGTTGAAGCGTTGCCACGCGGACAAAAAAAAGTTAAACAAAAATCTCTACACCCCGTAGAAAATACAATTTCGGTTTTGTATTCATAGTTTGTTCCAAATTTCAAGTCCTTCTCCACTTTAACAAGTTTATGTAAGACACGGAGGAAAATACCAAGAAGAAGGATTGAGGTGTGAGCCAACTGGATTTGAAGAAGGGCACGTCTTCAATTTCTTATCCTAACAATCGAACAAGGACCGTAGAAGGTATAAATAGAGTTTGCATTTGAAAGAAGGGAACCGCCGAAAAAGGAAACTAGTTTTGAATAATAAAAACAATTTTAAATATAAAATAAACTAATGCTAAAATAAAATTCTCGTTTTGAATAATAAAAGCAATTTTAAATATAAAATAAATCCAAACATACACCGTGCCACAAATGACTTGAGCATGTCCCCTCCCGCTAGGACAACAAATGACTTGGATGTACAAAGCAGAATCGTGGGGAACTCTGCTTCGTGCGCTATAAGAAACATGAAGGAGACATTTGAGTCATGAAAATTTCGCAATAGGGTTTTGTTTTGTTTGGATAGAGAAAACAAATTGGAAAGAAAGAAGTTACGAGGGAATAAGTTGAATGAAAAGAAGTAAAATGGATTTATATATTCTATAAGTATGTTTAGATGAAAGAAAAAAGAGAAAAAAATAGAAGAAAAATAATTTTTTTATTTATTTATATAAAAAAGTGAAAGAAAAGAAAAAGATAATACTGTCAAATAATAATTTTATTTTTATATTGTTATAAAAGATATTTTGATTATATTAATTAATATTAAATAAAAAATTTCACTATTTTTAATTTAATAATTTAAAATAATATTAATATATTAAATTAAGTTAATATTAATAAAAATAAATTATTCAAAATTATTTAAAATAGAACAAATATTTTTAGTTAATCTAATATTTCAAAAATATCACTTAAAAATATATTTTATAAAATAAATAATACTAAAAATATTATTCAATTATTATTTAAACTCTTAATATAATATAAAAGAAAATCAAAACTTATGTAATGCTCTATTTAAAATAAAATGTCGATTTAAAATAAAATGTTAATAACCAAAAAAATTTAAAATTTTATATAACTTGTATTTTGAATTTTTTTATATTTATTTTTAATAATAATAATAATAATAAAAGAATTAAATTATTTAAATAAAAATTTTAAAAAGTGTTATTTTGAAAAAAAAAAAAGGAAAAGAAACTACACAACACTTTTAATGCTATTGTGCACCCTAAAATCCTCCTCATGCCTTTCTCTCCTTCCTTTGGACTCACCATATCTTTGAAGCGAGAAGGGCAAGAAAGAAAAAATAGGCATTGTTTACCTTTTCCTTCCCAACTTTTCTCTTCAACTAAACAGTGAAAATATATCCTTTTTCTTCCTTTTTTTTTCTCCCCCTTTCTTTTTTTTCTTAAATCACTTCAACCAAACACACCTAAGAAATACGTAGAAAAATCACCAGAAAAGAAAGACGGAGAAAATATTTGATTCGTGAAAAAGAATTGGGATGGGCTACAATATAGATAACAACTTAGTTCAAACAACACATGTAGATATATGACTAATTATAAAGTAAACACACTAGGACTCTAGGAACATATATAAAGATCTCTAGCCTAGGCTTCTTAGGTAAGTCCCTAAAATACATATAGACATCTTCATAACAGTGCTCTACATAATAATTAAGATATTTGCTAACTTCGTAAACCACATCTAGAGAGCTCGACACTTGGCTCATTCTTTGGAGTCCCATTAAACAACTTCCCCGACAATGCTCCCACAAATTTGTTGAACTCAAATGGGTTCTTCCATTTCTTGGTGGACTCCCTCGCAATGAAGCTTCTGATCTTCACATTCTCCTCCTTCAGCACATCTATTGCCAAACTCAGCTGCCTTATCACCTCTATTTTCTCCTCATCCTTCTGCTTCAGTTGTTCCTTCTGTGCCTCATTCTCTTCTCCGAGCCTCTCTATTTCTTCCCTCAACATCATTACTTCATCACAAATGGTATCTTTCAGCTTGAGTTGATCCTTCTGTACCTTGTTCTCTTCATTGAGTCTCTTAATCTCATCCCTCAGCCTTATCACTTCATCATTCACAGCAACAAATGAAACTTCCTCTTCTTGAGTGCAGTTATGAAACTTGGTCTCTTCCTCTTCCTCCTGCTCAGGATCATCAACTTCAGATTCCACATAATCCTCCACATCACAACTCTCAGAATAGGTATCATAACCACGATGATCTTCTGCAAAACTCATCAACTTCTCTAACCGATGCTTGGCTGAAGCAAAAGGGGATCCTCCCGTAGCGTGGAAGCCAATTCCAGTGTCAGGCCTGACTTGATCATACCGCTCAGCTAGCGAGCGGTGCGTGCGGTAGAAATCTTCAACCATGCTCACAAGCTCCGGTCGCTTCTTGTAATACATCTCTGCACGTTTGGCAAAGGAATCTGCATCTTCTTCAATTACTTTTAACATTGCCTTTGTCTTGTCATTTAGTTCTGCAACAAACATGCAATGGACAATCACATATGAAGTCAATCACTTTTTCCCTCTCAGCAATAAAATCATATGAGGGTGAGTCTTGGTGCAACAGTTTGTTTGCTGCTTTGTGACCTAGAAGTCACAGGGTCAAATATTAGAAACAACCTTTCTGTTTGCGAGAGCAAGACTATCTACTCTCCCTAGACTCCACCAAGTGGGAGTCTTGTACACTGGGCTGCTCTTTTTAGCAATAAAATTATATGCCACAATTGCACTCTAGCTTATGTGCACTAAAAGGTTTAGATACCGGACACAAGTCACAGTCAAACAAAGCAAAGGTTGCTCCAACGGCTAAATACATAGAGCAAAAGGTAGAAAAGGAAAAGGAACTTGAAAAGTAACACTCAGATAAATCATAACGGTGGCCTGTAACCTTTTTATGATTTTACACAAGTGTTCCTCTCTTTTACTATTAACCCCGTGCCTTCTTTTGAAAAGGGGTGTTTATGCTGAGTAAATTTTCATTTAGGTAGACATCTGCAGGTACAAAACTATACTTTACGAAGAGAGCTCATGAGTCTAATTGGGACAAACCGTTAAAGTGAAAAGCTTAGAGAAAGAGAAGGTCAGGTCGGCCTGAATCATTCATATGTTATGCCACTAATACAGGGATAAGTTCAACATCAATAGTCATGAAATCAAAGCATCATTCACTGCGCAAATTAGCCATTAGAAACAGTGCTAATTGGACAAAACATCGCCCCAAATCATCCATGAGGCCTATTAATTGTGTCAATCATTTCCCGCAAGTTTGGAAAAAAGGATAACTTATTTGGACAATTTGACTTTCCCTATGACAATCTAATGGCAATCACGCGAGCTTCTCAAATGCAGAGTTTGTCACAAATTGCGTGACAATAAATTTTAGATAAAAAAAAAAAAAAAAAATTCTACTTTATGAGTCAACACACAAGAGTTAACACCTAGTTTGCTGCACATACATAATAACGTGCTGTAGGGCAATAAAAAAAGAAATTCTTATAGCAAATTACTAAAGAAGGACTGAGGAGACAGAGGAAGGAAGTGGAAACCTGCAAGAGTGGATTGAAACCATGGGGAACGGTTGGTAGTGCTGTGGCTGTCAAGCCACCACCAGTGTGAAGGTTGATTCTTGGTCATTTCAGCCATCCTCTGCTTCACTCTTTTCTTGGTTATCACCAAAAGCCTATGTATGAACAAACATATAATAAAACAACAGAGAAGAACCTTGAAATCCCCAAACAAAAATTGCACAAGCATAACTATCAATTAGGGAGTAGCAAGTCTCAAACACATTCACATACTTTAAACATACATGCTAGAGAGAAGATAAGAATGAAAAACACAAAAAAATTAAAAAAAAAAAATCTGAATTTGCGTGAAGGAGCAAATGCAACGACTAAAAGACTGACACCGCCTCTTCATTGTTTACAAGACAGCACAGTTGCACACAAATACATAATGTCGTAATACAAGGCCATTCCCGTAATTTCAAACACTGCTACTACTACCAGTACCCAGAGGGGAACTCTCGACTTTCAAAAACGCAAAACTAAAACGAAAGCTACAAATATAGAGAAATAATAATAGAAAAAAAAAATCAAACACAAAAGAATTCAAAATACAGAGAACTAGAGAAGGGTACATCAGGTTCAGGTGCATGTAACTACTTTCATAGATTTGAGGGTTATGCGGTTATGGGAGTAAATTAACACGCCGCAAACCGTTCACCGATGGGAACCGAAAGGACAAAAGACTCGAACTTTACGATGCCCATCTCGCAAATCAATAAGATAGAAATGGAGAAGAAAGAAAGAAAGGAGCCAACCTGGTTCAACTCCCCAGAGTAACTCGTTCAAGCTGAAGGCTTCGCCGAGTGTCTGAGTCTGAGTCTCTCTCTCTCTCTCTCTGTGTCACACAGAGTCACAGTGTGTGTGCGGCGCGGTCAGCCACGGCAAGTGTGTTGGAGTAGCGTCCACTCCTCCAAGGACAGAGAGAGAGAGGGAGACTTGTTCGTTCTCGTTTTGAATTTCTTTGTCTCTATTCTCAGCTCTCCCACCTATCATTTCCATACACGTGTATGAATATAATGTCCCAAATATCCTACTCTCTTTTTTTTTTTTTTTTTTTTGATTAATATATCCTACTCTTTTATTTGGAGATATTTTAAACCTCGCACTCTGGTTATTATTTAATAAACATCTACAAGTATAGTGAAAAATATAGTATATTTATGATCCCGATCAACGACCAGAAAAGATACGAGAGTATATGATTATCCAGATACACATATTTAACTGCAATTATTTTATATTGATATAAGAATAATATTATATTTAGTATCTTATTATGGTGTGTAAATAACACTAATTCATTTTTGCTTTGGTTGAACGCGCTCCATGTACCATACTAATTCACTACCTAAACTAATTAGATAAAGCCTTTCCCTTTTCTAATGATGTATGATTAGAGCATAATTAAGCTCTGGTCATCACATCACATCATATAATAAAAATAAATCACATCATGCTCATGAATGTGACTTGCCTTTTAGTCCAAAATAATGGGATCATCATATTATAATCATCATGCGTATATAAATATTGAAGAACACATGAATGTGACTCCGGGTGTTGGATCATGCATGGATTAGATAGAAACGCCATGGAGCGTGCACATTTGCCAATAGATTTGGTGTAACGGTCGAAAATGCAATACAATAGACTCCCTTTTCTTCGTTGGTAAACTAATATGGTGTCCAATTACTCCACTATATAACTTCTTTTTTTATGATGTACTTCCTTTCCTAGTGTTACTATGTCATTGATTCATCCTTTATATATATATATATATAGTGAATTATGTCACAAATTAATAAAAATAAATTCTAACGGACAAGTGACAGCAAAGCAAAGGTTTAGCCGTTGAAGTCAGTGGCAGATTAGGGCCGCATATGTACACAGCCTGGACCGGGAGCTCAGATTCGTCAGCAAAACTTTTTGCCTTTTTGCGTTCTGCATTCAGTCGTTCATTGATGTTCCCACTTGGCAAACGTTTGCGATCATTTAAGAATGTCGTTTAGGATATGAAGGGTGTGTTTTGAATACTGTATGAGATGGAGGCCACAGCGTGATGAGCATGGAGGCTGACCCGCCCCAAAACATGTGCTTCTCACTACACATTTTAAGAAGCTTCCTTTCAGTATGTTGTTTGAATTCTGCTTTTTATTGATCATTGTTTTACTGGAGATCATGTTGAACTGAAGCTGTTTTGTTTACTTGACAACAAAATGCTTGTATTCTCAGAGGCCTATATAGTCCTTATTACTTTGCTTGTTCTTATCTCAGTTTCATGCTCAAGTGGGAAAAGTGTGGAACAAGTTATGACTTCTAACACAATTTTGCTGTTTTAAGATGCAAAAGATTTCATCTTATGTGAGTAAGCAAATTCTTATCGCTCAGTGGAAGCAAAAGCAGATCCATATTGAAACGGGATAAGGCTTGGCTATACACTGCGGAATTAGCAGCATGAAAAAAAGTAGCAAACATTAAATATTATGTAGTGTTGTACGTTTGACTTCGGTTGAAATTGCTTCGCATGCACTCCAGTAAAAAAATATTCTTATTCTTTGAAAATTTTGGTAAAAAATATTCTTATTCTTTGAAATTTTCGGTTGCTAGTATCATTAAAGAAATTAATTTAGATGCGTCTTAGGAAAATCATTACTAATGTTAACAGGTCCAAGGGACTCTGTTCTTCAGTTCTATTGTAAACCGAACCACAGTAATCAAACCTATTATTATTACCAACTTATCGATTTAAGCCAAGGTGAGCTACCAGATGTATAAATTTAGTCTATGTGGCATAATACTCTGTAGACTTGTGATGTATAAGTTGGATTAGATCATCCATTTTATTCCTTACACTAATGTTATATTCAGATAGGAACTCCCTTTTTCATCACTCCCCAGCAGTTGTGCTGTTGATTTATATAAAGACTTCAAAATCTTGATCATGATTCTGTGAACAGGAAAGAAGAATGCACTATGAATGACTCCGTTATAAATAAGGACACATTACAATAGCCGTACATTACATAGGGTGAAATTGCCTTCCCAATTCTAAGCATCAGAACCTGTATCAAGGACAAATAGACAATGATCAACGGACATGGCTCAGTAGCCAATATAGCCATTAGCCATAGCCAGCATGTATACCTCCATTGATCCAGATAGACAGCAGCCCATCAGAAGCGAGGTGGACCGCCCGGGCCTGGTGGACCCCCTGGGCCGGGTGGACCCCCTGGGCCAGATGGACCTCCGAAGCAATCTCGGAACAACCAACAACAGCACAAACAGGAGAAACTGCATTCCCACGTTTGGAAAAGGAATTAAAATTTAGAATCAGCTCTAACAAGGAAATCATTAATGGGCATTGTCATCGTCTTTAAACTCAGAGGCGTTTCTACACCTTATGGCTTATGCACACAGATTATTATTATTATATAAAAAAGGGAACAAAGCTTCACTTAACGTTTAATAACTGCTCACCATGAAGAAATGAGGTTGCACATACCATCGCAAAATCCGCCAAAAAAGCCACCAGGTCCGAAGAAACCAGGTCCAGGAGGACCCCAACCCGGTCCACCAGGGCCAGGACCCCAACCAGGTCCAGGTCCAGGTCCACCAGGTCCAGGACCCCAGCCAGGTCCAGGTCCACCAGGGCCACCCCAACCAGGCCCTCCAGGCCCGCCAGGACCAGGACCCCCTGGTCCGCCAGGTCCCATAGCTAGTTGGCTACCTCTTTAAAACACCAAACGCCACAACAGAGAAGCTAGCTTGGGAGAAAGAAGAGCTGCAGCTCAACGATGATGCCAAAGGACTATTGAAAATAGAAGGCCGAAGTCAAACAAACTTTGGGCTCTTGCTTGCTCAGGTATGTTGTATGTGTGATGAGAACAAAGCTCCAAAACTGTATCTTATATAAAGGCTCTAACATTCAATTCAACAACCTTCCTTCGTGTCTAAGTGATAGAATTGCATGCTTTACCATGGTTTGGCCAACGACACCTTATTCTTACGAGAAGAGAAGCGTAAACTACCAGTCAGAGCATGGTTACCTACCTTTCAAACCTACGACTCAAACCAGTTGTTTCGGACAACAGTTCTATAATAGTATTCCTTTAAATTTCAAGTCAATTGGGTTATGACATTGTGATTTATGTACACGGTATAACACAGGATTTTCTGGAGCGTTATATATTCATTTGCTTTATCATAACTGTCATTCAAATGACCTAAATGACTAATTGTTGAAGTGACGGTATGAGCTCTCTCTCTCTCTCATAATGTTCACTACAGGTGAGTCGATTCTACTAAATTAATTTAATTAAAAAATTAAAAATATTTAAGTATAGTTATTAAACTCGGATCAATGATCGATCCGGTCAAATCACTAGTTTAACCAGTAAATCACTGATTCAACCGGATTTAATTGGATAAATATATAAAAATATAATATAATTATTATTGACATATTATAATACAATAAATTACATGATTTGATAGTAGTAAAGTGCATCCTGCCTAATCCCTAAAAAAGTTTCGAATTCCATCTACCCCAATTGGTAAAAAACAATTAAAACATAGCATTACGAGCAGCCCATCTCTCCTTCTCATTTTTAATCTCATTAAATACATGATAAGATTCATCCTCATATGCACAGATGAAAAAAACACTTTTTTGGTGATTGGCATTACTTGTTTTCTTATTACACTCACTTATCTGAATTAAGTGCAACATAAAAGTAAATCGACACAATATCTCACTCAAAACAAGTACACATAATATAAATAAGAACCATTCGGCTGCTGAAAGATAACCAGTTGAGAAGAAAGATTTGAACCCAGTTTTACAAATGTATTGACTCTTTATTTTTATTTTTGGTCTAAAAAAGTGGGGCTTCAGGGCTCATGCTATTTGTCCTTTGCAAGGTTACGGGCTAATACTTCATTTTGACGTCTTTCAGATAAATCAATTTTGATGTTTTACTCGTTCAAAATTTATCCGATTCAATGAGATCATAAGTGAACGAATAAGCAACTACGAGTACAGAAATTCACAATAATATTGGTAAAGCAAATAGCAGAAAGAACAAGAATCGAATACAAGAGGGTAAAGCTTCAGATTAGCATTTTGGCACATTCTTCATTGCAACAACAACCCGTGTCCAAAACCAACACGGTGCGCAAAATTGTTGTTGCAGCTCATGCCAATAATACTCTCATCATCAGCTACTCCTCCTATCATTCATTTCAATTCGCCCCCAAATTTCTTTAAGATGAAAAACACACACACGCACAAAAATAAAACCGAAAAAAAAAAACACGTACACACAATAAAATCTGCTTTATCCTCTCTTCGATTTCATAAGCCCGTGCCGGTTAAATCAAAAAATCAAAATCAAGCACTGCGCGTGCCATCAGAAACACAAACACGAAAGGCAGCATCGTCAGCAAACGGGGAACCTGATTAGGGTTTCATTGAAATTCTGTGAGGAAGAGACATCCTTTTAAATAGGGGACCAATCAGGAGACAAAGCGTTTGCTGCTACGACGTCGTTTGACGCCTTCATTGGGCTTCCTCACTTTTCTTGGGTCATGATTGTGCTTCTTCACTTAGATACAGTCTTGGGCCCACATTTGTACCCATGGGTGTTATTGGCCCACTTCTCACCTTCTCATTCTATTGCTGATGAAATGCCCAATGGCATGTGCAATTGGTTATCTGTTTATAAAGACCTTCAATGCTGGTTGAAGTTTTACTGGATGCGTTTACAGCTTCAGATTTTTCCAGCACTTACCATCAACTTGACTACAATGGCATGCTTGTCGTCCTTACCACAACATTCAACAGGGAAAAAAAATAAAGAAAAGAAAAGATTTATGGATAAAGAAAAGGATGTGTGAGGACCTAATAATAAAATATAAATGGTCATTAAAATGTTCATAGGCCAAGCAATGTACGATTTCATTTTTTTTTCTTTTCCAAAACATGAAAGTATAGTTATAAAAAGGAAAGTGAAAGTTCTTGACGTGCCAAAGATAACATATCCATCCCACTTTCACATTACCAAAGATTTATGGCTATGCTTCTGGTTTCCTGTTTAATATCAAGCAGTTGTACTTGAACCAGAAGCATAATCTATAGTAAAACGAAAAAGGAACTGAAGTTCAAATAAACCATAGTAGGATCATATTAACATTCCCCAAATGTTGTTACTGTTATTCTCGTCAAAGCAGGTTATTTAGAACAAGAACAAACAAGATTGGTGAACGTAACTGGCAATGCAATTTGGGCCTTCACATAGGACATGAATCTATTGTCGGGCTTACAAATAAGTGAATTTCGCCAGAAATTGGTCCCCAATAGGGCAAATGCAAATGGAGTTGGACAGATTAGTCCTTAGATGAGTGGTCCTCTCTAGAAGTGGTCCATTAATCGAACAAAAGTAGCTTAGTCCATGAATCAGACCCATCCAATCCACCTCAGGCTTGGGACCTTATGGACCACAATGGCGTTCAATGAACAGAAAAGCTTCACAGGATCAGGATAAATGCTCCATAAAATCCACAGATGAAATTGATGACTCGAAGCTACAGCTTTAATGTACAACAACCTTCCTTTTCAAATTCTTGTTCTCTTTTTATTTTTATTTATTTATTTATTTTTTGTGTGTGTGACTCTGGGTGGTAGTGGGGGGGAGGAGGGAGATTTGAGAGTCACTTATACTTATGTGTGGTCCCAACACTCACAACTATAACAAATGATGTTACCCATTAACTACTTTATGTACGACACATAATGCGGTCGAACTTGAAAGATTCAATCCCAGTTTCCCCCTATATCTTCTTTCAATTCTGGAAAATGATATATACATATAATTGCCAGCAATATACTTCATTCGCAATTAGGGAGAGATTGGAGATGAGCTTCCAATCTACAGCATAATATAGCAAGCTGGCCCCAGTAAAATGGAAAACAACTTATGATCCAGATTCCTCTCATTGCTCGCTTGCACACGTGTTCGCAAGATAATTAGTGTGTGATCCATTTATATAATGAATAAATACAAAATTTCAATCAGAAAAGTCTTGTGAATTAATAAAAACATTTGAAAAAACACTGACTAAATGGAAGCATTAGTAATTATTAGAAATCGAAATCAGTTTCAAGTAATTGTTTTAATTTCTCAAAAAAACCTTAGGTATCACTAACCTATGAAGATATTGGTAATAGGTATGATCTCATTTTAAGTTAATTATGGAAGGCTTTCGAAGAGCAAACAAAAGATGTCTTTATACGTGGCATATAGAATAGAGAACGAGGAAGCAAGAAAGCAGAGAGGGATGGGGAACACCAGGAGTGAATGGTGAGGTGGGCAAAGCAGCGAAGCATGCCAATAGTGCTTTGCTGTGTTTTCATCATCCAAATTGTCAAACAAATGCAGAAAGGATTGACTGGGCGATAATAAGTGTGCCGAATTTGAATTTGTCATGTAGTGGACAAACGAGGAAAAAGCTTTTAGCCTTTCAGAAAAGACTGTCCACAGAACATGGGTTTGGTGGTGGCGTGGTGCTGCTACTTTTTGTTGATGAAATCACATAACGGTGACATATACTAGCTAGAGAGAGAGAGAGAGAGAGAGAGAGAGAAAGAGCACCTAATGCTTTAATGCAAATCTTTTTAGAATTCACACTGTATAAATATTATATATTTACGTGAGTGTAGATGAATATTAAAATGTATACGTCAAAATAAGTGAAATGTTATATTTAGTATTAAATTGTAATCTTGCTTTATGAACCCCAGTTTCATGTGTTTCTGATTTTTGCTGAAGACGACAAATATTAAGCTAATTAATCATAACTCTCAATGTCCAAGATCTGAGATGAACCTAATGTGGATGTAAAACAAACAGGGTTCTTGTCAGAATATCTAACACTAAAGAGGCAATTACCTAATTGGACCTTAGCTTAATTGATAACATGAAAACAGATGAAGCACGATTTCAACGTGGTTGAAGTTGGGCTATATATGTATATTGTTCCCATGCCACTTATGTCAATAGCCAATTTAGGTCGCGCTCTCTTATCACCATGCATGTACCATTTCATGTTCATTGCACAAACCAGTTATTCGCTGGGTTATTCTTTCCTTTCTTTCTTAGGTTAGGTGAATGATGTCTTCAACTTTTGACTCGCCTAGAACAGACCTTTGTGTAAGCATGCAATACTGATGGAGTAAGCTTGTACAGCCCACCCTAAATGGGTTGAAAGTGGCCCCACTGCTTTGTACAAATGGATATATCTCTAGTCATTTTTTAAGCTATGTTATTTGTATATAAAATTGAGATATTTAAATATAAAATTTTTTTATATAAATATATAATCTATTATTTTATTTTGATATATGTGCATCTCGATATTCATCCACACTTACATAAATATATTATACCTCATACTATATATGAGTATACCATATATGAAAATTTAAGCTTTTTTTTTTACGTCATTTAATATTTTTAAGTTTTTGGAAAAACATTCCTTAGCTCTGTCAAACTTGTTCTTGAAATTTTCAATATACATTCATCCATAAATATAAATAAGACTTCCTGATTTTATAAAATTCGTCAATGCCAAACAAGTGTAGCAATAAAAGTATCCAATCGCGTGTTACACCTGGGTAAGAGGCGAATTGACATTCAAGTTCGTGCACTTAATTTGAAGAATCAAAATAAGAAAAAAAAAAAATCCTTAAATCTCATTTCTTATTTATATATATCGTTTTTGTTTATTTATATATTTATTTTTTGTATGCACGCCAAGCTGTTAAGGAAATTCACGCTTAAACGGAACATTTAACATGTTTATTGTAGTTAAAAATTAAATTTAATTCAAACTTCGAACCACAAATATAATCACGTGGTGTGGCTAGTACAACATGACTATAGATTCTTTCTTGCTTGAGAGCTGGGTTTCAAGAAGTTAGGTGTTTGAAAGGTCCTGATGCCAATTACATATATCCTGGTATGGTTTGAAGTTTCATGCACATGCCGCGGTAATTGGAGACATACATTTTGGCTATCATGAATTGGAAAAGGAAGGTGGTTAATCTTCCCCATGCTCATAGGGAAGCAAATTTTTGTGCGCGGCTTTCTGATGCTGCCTGCTCTGATCGTTTCGTTGTTTGGAGTTCTGATCCAACTGGTTTAACTTCTTTCTTCAGTGTTCTTCATCCGTCCTTTGCTTTTCTTCCCCCCTCCTTCTTTGCTTTTTTCCAATGTACTACAAAAATCTTAGCCATAAATTATAGCTATATTATTAATAAAAGGAATTTCTTCAATTCTTGTTTAAAATTTTTTGTCATAATTTGGTTACTTGTTTATTTTTATGTATAATATGAGATTTTGATATATTATTAGTGTAAAGAGTTCACACCGTATTTAATAAGATTATATTAAATATTTAAAATAGTGAGTATGTAAATTAAATATTTCTGTTAATATAATAATATATAATTAAATGATTGTATAAAATATTTTCATAGATAATATCAAAAATAGACTCATATTATAATCATATTTTATTAATATATTGTACCTAATTTTTCTCTTTTTAAATTATTGGTATTACTATCATACTTCCTTCATTATATAATATCTATCAATTAAGATCTAATATTAATATTAAGAAAACAATTTAATAGCCTTAAGTTTTCAAAAAAAAACCATAAAATAATTGAATTTCCTTTTGATTTATTGAAAATTTATATTAATTATAAAAAATTGAGATTGAAAATAAAATAAAAGAAAGAAAAAGTTATAACAAATAAAAAATAAAATTAATATAAAATAATTAATATTTAATTAAAATTTTGAAATGAGAAAAAAACATAATAGAAAAAGTTTTTAAATGATTATTATAAAACGAAAAAATTATTTAATATTTATTGTAAAAAACTGTAAATCAATATTTAATTATTCATTTCAAGTATCATATAGCCGAGGCCAATCAAGTCGCAACATCATAGTTGGATAACCGGGGGGATCGAACTTGAAAGTTGTCGGCGATAAGCGATGCCCGTACTCTGAAAAGCTCTGTTTTGGTTTGTATATTTTATAGAGAATAACGACGGCTGAACTCATGAACAATGCGATACGTACCGGAAAATAATAAAAATATTAAAATAATAGATTTTATATGATTATTATTATTTTTATTTAATTTTTTATCTAAAATTTTATCAATATAAACAGTAAAAATACTAGTAAATTTTGTGTTACCAATGCAAGCGCCAGGAAATTTTTTTTTAATATAAAATTTGTCAGCGCTTGTATTCTTTATGCTGATAAATATTTAGATAAAAAGAATTTAATCAAAATAATAATAATTATATAAGGTCATCGGCTTCTTCATGTATGTGATGGTCAATCTTGTAATAAAGTGAAAAAGGAAATGATGGTACTAATAATCTCTAACCTTTCTCATCTTTCATGACCTTATGCTTGTAATTTTCAAAACGGATGATTAATAACGAGTCAATGATACGTAATTTTGGTAGAGATTATCTCAAGTGGGACTCCTGTAATACCGCAGTCAATGATTTTTTGCACTTGTATCGTATACAGTATCAAAACATGGTCCCTTTTATTCTCCTCTCTTTTCTCTCTGGGTGTGTTTGGAGGTCAACAAAAGTTAGCTGCGTGTCCTATCTGATGCTCACGAAAACTACCATTGACCCTCAGTTCTGGGTTCTTAATGAAAAATATTATAGTAGCAAGGCTACATTCGATTTGAAGGTATACGTATGCAAGTGGGAGAATGAAAAGCAAAGAAGATATTGAAAGAGAAAGAAAATAAAAGAGCTTAAACTTTTATTCATGATAAGATAGAGACCCTTCCACTAATGAGAATGCCACTTGAAATAAAGATAACAAAAATACATAGCTTTCAATCACGTGTACCTAATCACCAGAATTGGCTTCACTTTTTTATTTGAGCAGAAAATTATGGTCGTTCAATACTTATAAGTGTTTAATGGGCTAATTTATAAAAGACTTTATCTTGAAATTACCTTGCTATTCAATTTCCCCCTCAGCTTTTTGTTACCTAAAATAAATTCTCATGTAACTTAATTTGTTAAACTTCTTAACGATAACGTTTTGTGGTGTCAAATGATTAAAACTTTTATTGCACGTCATGGCTAATAACCCACCAGCCTATAAACAAAGAATATAAATCTCTTATAAGATGTATTGGATTTGCTCATCTAGATAACAAGTTGTGAACAATGACGTAATTTTTGGGAAGCGTTTTAAATGTTCCACACACTTTTTTGGATCACTGATGTTCCAGTTTTTTTTAATCCATTGACGTAGAAAGAACAAAGAAAATCTAATGGTGTAGGTGCTATAAGGTGATCTTAACATAGTAATATACTTGGTTGGAGTACCAATGGATCACAAGTTAACCGGTAAAACATTTAATAATAAAAAATTATAAGAAAGTGAAATTACTATAGTGGAATAATTCATAACTTGCAAGCCTTCTATTGGTTGTTTTTCTGACTTTTCTATAATAATAAACAAAGCAATTTTTTTAAACAAAAATTATAAATGAAATTTTTTATTGAAGTCGTCGATTAAGCCATGACTTCAACCAAAAAAAAAAAAAATTAAAAGAAATATTTAAAACAAAAATTATTTCTAAAGAACTTGTAATGCTTCTGTATAATTATTTTCTAACTTTTATATAACAATCAACAAAAACAGTTTTATTTTTCAAAAATAAAAACAGTAAATGAATTTTTTTTTAATGGAAGCAAGGTATCATCCATGGCTTTGAATGGCTTTATCGAAACTGAATATATAAAAATATATAAAACAAAAATTATTTGTAAACACCAACCACGATTTTGAATAAAGAATATTTGAAACTCATTGCAAGTGAATAAAATTATCTTTAACTAATGCTATAATAATAGCTTTTTAAATTTGTTTACTTTATAATTTCACATTGGACTGAATTAATTTCACAGGCTCTATAACTCAACCCAATAATTATGTGTTTGGCCCCACATAAAAAAACTCAATTTTGACCACATGAACCCCATTGCCATAAACTCCTAAAACCAGGGAGGATCCTAACATTAATTAGTCGAACTTGCATATAAATAAATCTAATATCCTATTGTGAGTGAGAAATATCTCACAGAGATCTCATCATTAAAAATTAATCTCACAATTACAGAAATAGATTTAAGAATCATCTTGTCCACACTCATTCAAACCACTACAATAAAGGAAAAGATCAAAGAAATCTCAACAATTTCACATAACAAAATTCTAGTCAATATAGTGTTTTGTCCCAAGATATGTAAGGGTTCTTCAACCCCAGATACGATCACTTCACTAATTTACCTTAACTGCCATATTAGAATTCTTTTTAACTTGAGTGTCATAATGCTTTTGTAGGTCTTTATTGGCATTGTGTCTGACTCAAGAAGATAAACCCACACCAACTTGATCCTTTAGGGAAGAATAAAAATGACTTTCAAAATTATTGGGAAATTTAACATAAAACAATGTTTTCTTTAAAGAATAAATATGACCGTGATTAAAATTGTAAATATTTTGAGATGAATTTATTTCCTTAAAGGTTTAATATTATTCATATTAAAATTAACATTAAACACCACATAAAATTACTTTAGTTTGAAAATAAAAGTGATAAGTTATGCCATAGTAACAAAATAAATAATTTGTGATGTAGGATTTTAGTGTTTCTTTTTTTTATTGATAAAAAAACAAAAATTTGAAAAAAAAAATGAAATGGTGGATGTAAGCCACAGCAAGAGTAGGTACTCTGTAACTAGTTAAACACTTCTTTTTTCAAAAAAAAAAAAAAAATTACACACACACACACACACGATATATATATATATATATTAAAAAAGCAAATTAAACCAAGAACTAACTTTCAATTTTTTTTAAAAAAAAAATACCGCTAATGGTTGTCATGATTAACAAATACTGGGGTTATGAAAGAATAAAAAAACCGTAGTCGTGGATTCTATTTATGACTTCCACAAAAAACAATTAAAAAAGGTTAATTTATAGTTATTTTCTTTCATAAAAATGTATCAAATATAAAACTCTGTTTTTAAACAATGAAAAGTGAGAAAATACTAATTTGTGCAATTCTCTTTTCAAAACAAATTAAATAAAAAATTTGTAATTTGTTTGCAAACAAATTACAATATAATAATATTTATATTTGTGTTAAGTATTTTTGAACTAGTTACAAAATTATAAATAAAAATTAAATAGTTATTTATCTATTTTCAAAAATATAAAATGTATATAAAATATAATTATTTTTAATTAATTTTTATTTGTAAACAATATTAATTAAAATTATATATGTTAAATACATTAAGTTTTTTAACTGATAATACATTAATAAATAATAGGGAGAAAAATGCTGGTAGTAAAATAAGAGAGAAGGGGGAAAAATATACAGGAAGAAGGAAAGGTTAATTTTGTATAACTAATTGTTTTCATAAGGCTAAATTTATCTTTTGAAATATTACAATATAAATAAAAAATGAAAAACCGGTGGTTGACCTGTAAAAAAGTGTTGGTACTATTTGAAACGCTTCGTAAATTTTGTTCTTTTGAGTTAAACTCTGAAGGAGGGAATTTGAATGTATGTCATTATAACAATTTGTTATATAGATAATTAATTATATATTATTATATTAATAAAAATTTTAATATAATTATTTATTATTTGAATGATTATATAAATAAACAAATTTTAATTGATAATAATATAAAATTTTTTTATATTATTAATATATTTAAATTAAATTTATAAAAAAAAAAGTTATGGGAGACCGTGTAGATGACTTAGTAACATAAACACAATATGCAAAGCGCGCGAAATTACATATTAATTTAAGAAAAATATTAAAGAAACTCACTTTTTTGTAACATATAATATCGATTTATCATTCATTTATTATTGAATAGGATGTGAACTTTACTTAAATTAAATCTACATTCTATTTAATAATAAATAAATAATAAAATAATATAATATCCCATAAAAAATAAATCCTGCTATCCATTAAAACTATGTTAACTATGTCTATATTAAAAGTTCAAGTACCTGTAACTGAGATGAGTGATTTGATGTTAATAATGGAAACGGAAAATCGACTAAAAAAATATATTTGGACTCAACTGCATATATATATATATATATATATATATATATATATATATATATATATATATATATATATATATATATATATATTTAAATAATTTAATATATTCTTAAATTAACACATCTAAATTTTTTTTTCATTTACTTTAGATTTTTTATGTATTTATAAATTATGAATGCAATTATACCCATACGGTATACTATATTTTTTCTTAAACATAAATTCAATCTTATGCTATATAAATAATCATAAACAAGAACAAAAGTGAAAATCATAAACATGGCTTATATGGTATATCTTCCTCACTTAATAAGATCGGGAAGCGATTTAGATTAGATTGACGTAAAAACTGATTAAGAAAATATCCTTAGGTGTCCTAGTGACTTAGTCTGTGCATTAATTGATGAGTGCCTAATCAATATAGAAAAAGAACAAGGAAAAACCATATTTATTTAGTTCTAAATAAGCACGAGATATGGAAGTGACCTACGTTGTTGCCATGTTGCAGAAGATTAATCTATTACATACAAAATGGGGATTTTCTCCTTTTTTTGGGTATTCAACTTTTGTAATTCTTAAAATACCATTCACAATAACTTTTATGTTTAGAACTTCAAACATAAATAAATTACTACTTACCCTTACAGAAACTTTCCCAACTTATTTTTTGTTACTATTTTTTTACTCTAAAAAAATAAAAATGCAAATTGACTGCCACGAAAATGCTTGTCAATTTGCTAGATGAATATAATGCATGTGGTGAGGTTAGACTATTAATAGTATGTTTAGTTCTGTTTATGTAGAACTAATTTTAGACAGAATTAATTTTATTGAAATTAATTTGGTAAGAATTAATTTGAGATAAAGTGATGTATGTTTAGTAATTTTATTTGAGAAATAATTTATATTTAAATAGTATTGATTAAAATTATTTTTAAATATATAATTTATAAAGAAATATTCAAATTCAATTATGGTGGAATTGAGAAGTAAATTTGTTTACTTTTACCCAAAATTAATTTTAAGATCATAATTAATTTTTAAATAAGAAATTAAACATAAATAAAAAATTAAAATTGATTTTGATATCCCAAAATTAATTATTGGATACTCAAACGGATATCCAAATATGCTATAAGTATGTTTGGATGGAGAGTTTTGCATAAAATATGAAAAATAGATATATTTTTAATTTTAAATTTAGAGACTTATATAAATTTTACAAAAATTAAAAATAAAATAATAGAAAATATTTATAATAATATATTATATTATCTTTTATTTTAAAAAAATCTTAAATTAAAATATATTTTTTTGAAAATGGAAAATCTACTCTCTCTCTCTCTCTCTCTCTCTCTAAAGCCTTTCCTTTTTAATCATATCCTTCAATAATGCCAAAGTACCAATAGGCAATTAAAGGATTGAAATTGATAAAGAAAAATGTTATTTTGATATAGTTCATATCGTATTTCAAATTAATATGCTATTTATTTATTATTGGATGGGTATATGACCTTTATTTAAATTGATTTTCACATTCATCTAATAATAGATGAATAATATATCAATTCAAAATATAAAATAATTTATATATATATATATATATATATATATATATATATATATATATATATATATATATATATATATATATATATATATATATATACCTCATTGCTAAACATCTAATTTGGGTCCTCCAAGGCATGTTGGGTCCTCCAAGGCATGCTTTGGATTAAAACCGCCATATATTGCTAAACATCTAATTTGGGTCCTCCAAGGCATGTTGGGTCCTCCAAGGCATGCTTTGGATTAAAACCGCCATATATATATATATATTTCGAGAAATGCTTGACATGCCAATCGACCACCATTTATATTTGTAGGAAATGATGAAAAATAAAAGAAATTAAAATAAAAATCAAGTACTTTCAACAGTGGATTTGATGGGGTGTCAGAGGTGTGTGACAACACAACCCATATTTTGTTATGTTTAAACTGGTAGAAGAGTTAGTATAAAAATCAAATATTATCTTATAGCTTATATAAAAAAATAGTAGGAGTATGTGCATGTGAATAAATATAAATATTAAAGTAAGAAAATGTAAATACTATAATGAAATTGTGTATCTATAAATGATGAATCAACTGGATAAGTAACTTTATTTTATTTTATTTTCTAAAATGCCGACATAAGCTTGAATTTTGAACTAATTTTCATAAAGAAATTACATGTTTTGAATGAAAATCAGTCTCATCATCAACTCAAAATGAGACCAGCTAGTAAAAAATACTTTGTGGTTTGAATAAAAGAAACTATTAATGCCATATTTTTTGAAAGATATTTGGATACATTATGAGATTAATTTTAATGTACCATCAACATAAAAGAGTTTATATTTATATTTAATAATATATTTTTTATTTATAAAATTTTTAATATAATAAATGATTAAATTAAATATTTATGTTGATATAATAATATATTATTAAAAATTTATATAAATTTTTTTATATTAATAATATATTAAAATTAAATGCTATATTTATTGGCCAATTGAGCAGCTTCATTTAAGAATTATTTGAAAATAATTTTTTGATAGATCTTGTAGCCAGTAGCATTTGAAGGATCATTTCTTATGATTCACTTATTTAAACTTTTTTTGATATATATTTTTTAAAAAGAATAATCATTTAAAATTTATAACAAAATTATAATACAAGAATACTTTTCTTTTAAGTTTAAATAAATATACTTCTATCAATGCTTATTTAATTTAATTAGTGATTGAAAATTGTAATATCTCAAATTGAGTCTTGTGAATAATAAGATAACATATTATTAGAGAATTTTAACTTATAATAAACTGAATTTGAGTTATATGAACTGCAATTTAATGTACTCCATTTACTGATAGTAGTGTAATAATAAAATAAATAAATACACCTTTAAAATAAGGGTTTATTTAACTACCTTTGTATTAAGAAGATAAAAATTTTGAGTTTTTAACATATTATGTGCATTGAAAGCTTCAAAACTTTCTTCTTTTTTTTTTTTCTTGATTCTGAGTTAGCAAAGCCCTTGAAACAAATCCTGTTACGTATAGTCAAGATGGTGATTGACCAGTGATAGTTCATTATCGCTGGGCGGTGGCCTTGGTTTCTTGAAGGTTATTGAATTTGCTTGGTCTACACAAATTTGCCTGTTCATGAATTGCTTCTTTATTTGGCATCATTACTACTTACAATTGTATTTCCCAATAAAGGGCGAGATTAGTTATTATGCCCTGCGAAATGTTTTTTCACCTAAAATTTTACTCTAAAATCCTAAAAACTTTTACGTGAGTTCAAATTTTAGGTAAAAATATTATTTTTCTTATGCCGTCTATAACAAGTCTTGTCAAGTTATTTCGTCGACGAATGGATCGTCCCTCTCGTCCAAAGGCAGCGAGAATGTTTTTGGACGCAGGAAAGAAATTAGAAGAAAGGATGCTAAAAAAAAGGAAATTGAGTAAAAAAAAATAAAAAGAAAGAAAGATGGAAATAAAATAATTGTTTTTTATTTATTTGTGTAAAAAAATAAAAAGGAATAAAGAGATAATATTGTCAAATAATAATTTTATCATTATATTGTTATAAAAGATATTTTAATTATATGAATTAATATCAAATAATTTTTTTTATTATTTTTAATTTAATAGTTTAAAATAATATCAACCTATTAAATAAATCTAATATTAATAAAAATAAATTATTCAAAATTATTTAAAATAGAACTAATATTTTTAGTTAATCTAATATTTTGAAAATATTACTTACAAATATGTTTTATCAGCTAAGTAATACTAAAAATATTATTCAACAATTATTTAAACTCATAACATAACACAAAAGAAAATCAAAACTTATGTAATACCTTATTTAAAATAACATATTGATAATTAAAAAATTTTAAAATTTTATATAGCTTATACTTTAAATTATTTTATTTATTTTTAATAATATAATAATAAAAAAATTAAAATTATTTACATAAAATTTTAAAAGTGTTAATTTTAAAAAAAAAGAAAAAAGGATTCCACAACACCTTCAATAATATTGCCTATCCTAATTCCTCCCCCTCTATCATCTCATCATCACTGTCTATTTCTCTTTCCTAAAGAGGGCACAAAAGAAATAAAAAAACCAAACCCCCATCCCCTTGCAGTTTTCCACCCGACAGTGGGAGGAAAGGATTTTAACACTATTCATGTGGATTCCATATATGCTAGTGCATTATTTATTTTTTCCTTCCCAACTTTTCCCTCAATTAAATAAAGAAAATAAAATATTTTCCTTCCTATTTCTTTCCTTTCCCTTTCCTTCCTTCCAAAATTATCCCAACCAAACACATCCTAAGCCATTTTTCAAACAAAAATCTCAAATTCTAACCTTGTTAGCAGGCTAACTTTAATGCATATCAACCAAATAAATGTAGAAACTACAATATGAATTCATAATGAAGTATATATGGGTAGCAAATTATAAAGAAAAGTGAAATAAAAGGATGTTATTTTTCAACGGTATATCTTGCTGTCAACACTTGAATTTGAAGTGGGAGGAGGACATATAACTCCTACATACCAATACGCCCACCTCGATTAAGCCGAGTGAATGAATTGTGAATTATGGATCATTCACATACACAGTTGAACCGAAATTCAAATGTGATGTCAACGAGAGATTGATAATTGTTTACAGTTTGCAGCAGCCAGTTCCTGAATTTGCCTCTGCCTTTGCCACCTATGCTATGATGTGATCAGCATGTGTGCCGACGTGCATGCCGCTCTATTACCATGGATCCGTAGTTGCTTACTTGCTTCTATCCTACCCCTCGCATTTAGTTCACTTATTTATTTATCTTCTTTCCAATTCTCGACATTGGATATACCACTTCACGTGTAAGGGATTAACATACAATAGCCAACCCGAGTCAATGAGTTATCAAAACCACAACTCAAAAATAATTTTCAAAACCGAGAAAACCAATACAATAAAGTTCAAACCTCTCATCAATCCAAGTCTTCTTTTTAACATTAATTAATTTAGTTTATTTCACCCAATCTAATTGTGTGAGACCCTTATTTATTTATTTTTATTTGTGTATGAGACCCTTTTTTTTTTTTCCGTTACATTTGTTGTATTCAATTTTTTTTTTCCTGACTTGCACTTCTGCTCTTCCTTTTGTTGGAAATATTTTGAAATTATCAAAACGGGTACCTTAAACAGCGCATACAATAAAGCGGTCAATTTAATTCCATTCGAGGGGATGAGAGATTCCCGGAGAACCATGCGTGGGCTTAATATTAAACCCATTAATGATCACAACTGATAAATATATTTTTAAATCAAAAGCCCGATTTCTGCCTATAAAAAAATGGACTTTACGTGCACGACAACTCAGCTCCCTCTTTATTATTTTATTCAAAATTCGAATTATTGGACTTCAAACAGAAAAAAAAAATGAGATTAATCAACTGATTTTAATTCATGATCTGGAACAATATAACTAAGTTTTAACTAAATTATTTGATAATTAATAAATTTTCTAAAAATTAGTTCTTATTTCAATTCAAAAAAATTAGTTCTTATTTAAGATAATGAAACTTATTAAATTAATTTTAAATTAAATATTATTTTGTTTGGTTTAAATTAAATATTATTTAATTATCAATTATTTTTTCGGTATATAATTAATTTTATTTATACTATATTAAATTATATTTTTGTGTGCACATACTATATTAAATTAATTTCTGAGCGAAACTCGTCAGTATTATTTTAAGGACAACTTGTTGCTGATTCCCAAAATAATAATTTCAAATAATTTCTTTTTTTGTTTTGAAAACCGTACGAATAGAGACAAACCTTCAATAACATGCTTTACAAAAAAAAAAAAAAAAAACTTCATTTACATGAGATCTGAACCATTCATTATCGCCTCTCTCTCTCTCTCTCTCTCTCTCTCATTACAGTCTGACGGTCTCACACGAAAAAAAAGGGACAGCTCTATAGACTCCATGCCAGCGGTTGAAACCCCATATTACCCTGTCGTTTTCATCGCCTGACAATAGTACCCTTTCTCTTACAGGGCGCTAGGAGAATAATTAAGGGTAACTCGGTCATTTCAGTGTTAACCTCGCCAATAATTTTGGTTAGAGAGCTGTTATTTGATCCACTTTTTGAGATATTCAAATACAATACCCTCTCACATAAATATACAATCTACTATTTTATCTCGATACATGTGCACCTTAATATTCACCCACACTTACAAAACATATTTCTCTTTTGATTATGCTCGTAGCTCATGCAAGCCACCATGACCAATTCATATTAACAATGGACACACTATTAATATATTTTTTTTTCTTTTCTCTTCATAATTCGAAAAGTAATAAAAAAGAAAATCAATCCAGCCAGGTTCAGCATTTATCGATGTACGTGTGACTAAACTACAAGTTAATTACCATGTGACCGTACGCTGTGAAAAAATAGGCTCTGATGAGTGCTGAGAAGGATGAGGATGAGGGGGCTTTGATTGAGATGCGGGGGCTCTGATGACCCTTCCATTGGATTGCTACTTCGTGTTTCTCTTCCTTCCCACCCCCCAACAAGACTCATGACTTCTCACTTGTATCTTTGTTAGAGGTACATGCAAGGGCTAACTTTTAAATTATTTTGGTTAGGTAAACATTTTAATTGGTAGAT
The DNA here is from genome assembly GCA_031439595.1 of Pterocarpus santalinus. Classification (NCBI taxonomy): domain Eukaryota; kingdom Viridiplantae; phylum Streptophyta; class Magnoliopsida; order Fabales; family Fabaceae; genus Pterocarpus; species Pterocarpus santalinus. The sequence goes on from CM062532.1 coordinate 72,947,717, forward strand.
ATGAGCATAGTCTGTCCAAACAAATGCAAACTCAAGATTCATGTAATAATTAGTGTGCCTTTTATTTTAATTATTTAATTTCGAACTTGTTTGAAAACTACCCTGAAAATATTCTTCTGCTATACAGGAAAAATTATTGAATATATAGTTTACTCGCTTAATATATAATTTTATACGGTTTCTTTATTCCAAGCTAATTTTTCTCGTTCTACCCAATGAGTTGTAGTTGATAAAATTAATTAGTGGAGTAGTTAATCCATATTATTATTTAAATATATAAAGAGTTTAATTTTAATATACTGATAATATAAATTTTTTTATATAATTAATTAATCGTATCATTTCATTTATATGGTCATTCAAGTAGTACATATGAATTTTATTTATATTTGCTGATATGATAATATATGATTGGATGATAATATAAATAAGTGTATCAAAATTAAATTGATAGACAAAATATGCTATTAAAATAGATAATAACTATTTTATTACTTAAATAAATTTCTTAAAAACAGGCTGAGATGTTAGTGTGTCAAAATGCGAATTTGATATGCAAAATAACCCAAATAAACACATCTGTATGGAAATTAAAGTAGAAAAGTGGTAGTTGGTGTTTTGAGTTCTTTATTTCCTTTGGAGTTAACTTGGCATGATTGAATTCTTCCTATGTAGGATGTGACGAAATATATATTCTATGGATTAAAGCCAATCAATTCTTGCCTTGCTAAACTTGTTCATCTACTTGCTTTCTCATTGGATATCGCCAACTGTGCTAGTCTAACACTTTTTAGAGAATTGCTTGCCAGAGTGAACTTAAGATAATTGTTTGTTGTTGCACAAATACAATATTACTGGTTAAAGTTCAACGACCAGCATCTCCCAAAAAGGGGAAGCAAATGACCAGTGATCAATTGGACAAAAGGGCTAGTGTTCATGAGATTGAGGGGTTTAACTGGAGATTCGTATGCCACTCCAAATGTCCGGTACTTCAATGATTTTGCAGATTTACTATTTAAATTCATCAAATAGCCATTTAAGATTTATTACTATTAGTATTAATATCAGTAAAAGATTATAATTAAGGTGCTTTAGATCCATTATTTCATAGGATAACAATACTAAATTCAATAATGATGCAAAACTCAAAGGCCAAATTGACAGTGGTAGGTTTTCACATTAGCACAATAAGATTATAATTCCACGCTCATTCGCACTCGTACCGTATGCATGTGGTAAATAATGGGCTCGATCATTGGATTAGTGTGCATGCTGTCATTAATAAAGTGGACCAATCTTTCTTTTTTGTAGGAGAGGTGGGGCTCGGAGTGGGTCGGATTGAGTGAGTTAATAAGCTCGATGTGAAGTGTGTGCAAGACTGGAAACACGCATCTGACTGTTCGAATCACAGAATAAAACAGTCACATATGATTGGACGGCCATGATGTCATGATTCCCAGACTTCACTACATATCATTCATTAATAATAATAATAATAATAATAATAATAATGGACATATAATTTTACCTTTATTTTTTTTACTTTTCATATTTAAATATAGATGTAATTTTAATATATTATTAGTATAATTTTTTTATAATTATTTAATTATATATTAATATATGAATTTAATTTATATATATTAAGAGTATAAAATTATTTTACGCTATCATCCAATCAACTTATCCCATTTACATGATTTGTGAAGTAGCAGGATAAGAATCATGCATATTTACTTATATGATGATATATGAATGAATGATAGTATAAAAAAATTTTATATTATTAATATATATAAATTAAACTCTTAATATATTATTAAAAATATTTAATCCGTATAATAATTATTTTAAAAAAATTATATTGTTAATAAATTGATCTCTACACTAGTGTATCAAAATTAATTTATTCAAATATAATATCTGTACATCACAAGTGGTCCCACCGTATCCTCTCCCATCTCTTCAGATCCAGCCGTGCAACGCGAATCATGAGATTCCCTTCCACAGCCACTTCGGTACACATGATAACACTTTATCAAAACTCCCCCCTCCCTCCTCCTCACGATATAACCTTGTCGGTATTCTCGTCTCGAAACAATCGCGAGAAAACAACGATCCTCTCACAAAAAATGAGAAAAAGAAAGAAAAATCGTCCCATTTGGTCCACGCCTTTTACGTACACCCGTTTTCTGCGGCTGCTCTTCCATGCCTCTCAACGGATAAGATCAGCCCCTTGCACTCCCCATCCGACGGCTCCAACTTACTCTCTCACCACGTGTCTCAACCATCATTGCCGATATTATAACCCTCTCAAAAAAAAGAAAAAGAAAAAAAAAACCCGACAGACCCACCACCTATTTAACCATGGTTAATTTCTAACCTTACCTGGCAAACACAAGCTCCTTATCCTCTCTCCCCTCAATACTCACACACACAAACACGCACTCACTGACACACTCTCTCTCTAAGCTCGTTAATGGCGTCTCAGATCTAACAGTGCCATTGTGCTACGCCTGTGGCTTCCATTATTGTACCTCCCAGGCTTCGTACTCATCCGCAAAACGACGCCGTTTGTTTGGGGAGATTCTCGCAAGAGCCGTGTTTGTTTCTGTTCTTGTTGGTGTGTGCTGTTTTTTCACATATGCAGAGAATGGCGTACTCGTTCCCTGAGGAGGTGCTGGAGCACGTCTTCTCCTTCATAGATTGCGACAGAGACCGAAACTCCATCTCACTGGTGTGCAAGTCGTGGTGCGAGATCGAACGGTGGTGCAGGAGGAAGGTGTTCGTTGGGAACTGCTACGCCGTGAGCCCTACGATGGTGATCAAGCGGTTCCCGGAGTTGAGATCCATCGCGCTCAAGGGGAAGCCTCACTTCGCGGACTTCAATTTGGTTCCCGAAGGTTGGGGAGGGTACGTGTGCCCTTGGATTACGGCCATCTCGTGTGCTTGCCCGTGGCTGGAGGAGATCAGGTTGAAGAGGATGGTCATCACGGACGAGAGCTTGGAGCTCATAGCCAAATCGTTCAAGAACTTCAAAGTGTTGGTGCTTACCTCATGTGAGGGCTTCACTACTGATGGACTTGCCGCCATTGCCGCCAATTGCAGGTTTTATTTGCTTATCTTTTTATTTTAATTTCGTTGTTCTCATTTTTGCTTCTTTGTTTTTCTGAGCTTGGTTGTTTGGGCTTTGGTTTTTGTTGGAGTGAGGATTAGTTAGTGCAGCGAAACGAATTGGATGATGTTTTTAGTTTGTGGTTTCTGATTGGTGGATGGTAGCTATGAACATTGCTTCTTCCCTGTTGTCGCCGGAAGAACTTGAAGTTCGGATCTGTCCTCTTTTTGTCGTTTAGCGTCTCTCTCGCTGTCTGAGTTTTGATTGGGCTAGTTATGGTTGGATTTGACTTATTTGACTTCGATTTCAAGATTGTATAGTGAAGTGAAAATAACGATTTTTTTTTATTTTTTGGTATTGACATCGAATTTTTTTTTTTGTTTTTACGATTTTTCTACATTCTCAAGTTAGGGCTTAATTCTTCCAACTGAAGAAATTCGAATCAAAATTATATTGTATTTTTTTTTTTAAATTCTTATAGGGGAAGTTATGGTGAGCTCGATAGACTTATTGGTATCGTTATTTTTATAATTTTTTCCAGGTTAATGTTAAATCCCCTTTCCTTTCATTTCAAGCATTCGTGGCAACAATTTTCTGTATGGGCTTTGTTTTTGTGCAATTTTATCAGAAAAAAGATTGTGAAACTTTGGCACTTTGGGAACGAAAAATACACTATGGTTATAAGTTTTGGCTCTCTCTCTCTCTCTCTCTCTCTCTCTCTCTCTCTCTTCCTGCGCTATGATATGATTTCGGTATTTTGATTTGGCAATGTGTTGATTGAAATGATTATTGTAGTCAGGATTGTATGTATTCATATATTCTTTGGTTGTTAATTTCGCTCACCGATCAAATTTGGGTTGTTTACGTTATTAAATTTGGTGTTTTTCGAATATTCTTGGGTTGTTTCAATTGCATCATGAGCAATTTTTCCTTTCCTGGTTAATTTTAATCAAATTATTTCCTCCTCTATTGTTAGTGGGAAACTTGCATGTTGTGAGGGGCTTTGTACTTTTTGGTTTAGTGATGGATTAGGGGAGGTCTAAACCGTCGCTTTATGCTAGGTGCGTTTATAGTGTTAAATAGGGCTTCTATACTACTAAGATTGAGTTAATGTCTCTGGCGATGATAACAATTTTGGCTCAGTGTGATTCAGTGTACTGCATTCTTTAAGTCGTTGGAAATCTAGATAATGCCAGTTTCTGAACTGAAGTTTATTGATACTGTCATTGATAAATCCACCATCTGCTAATTCATTGTAGGAATTTGAGGGAGTTGGGTTTGCAGGAGAGCGAAGTAGAAGACCATAGTGGGCATTGGCTAAGCCATTTTCCTGATTCGTACACATCATTAGTTTCACTTAACATCTCTTGCTTAGGCAATGAGGTGAGTTTGTCTGCATTAGAACGCCTGCTTAGTAGGTGTCCCAACCTGCAGACACTCCGCCTCAATCGTGCTGTGCCTCTTGATAGGCTACCCAACCTACTTCGCCGGTGTCCACAGCTGGTTGAGTTAGGCACAGGAGTCTACACAACTGAGATGCGACCAGAAGTCTTCTCAAACCTGGCAGCAGCATTTTCTGGGTGTAAGCAGTTGAAGAGCTTGTCTGGCTTTTGGGATGTGCTCCCATCCTACCTTCCAGCTGTCTATCCTATCTGCTCCAGGCTAACATCACTGAACTTGAGTTATGCTACTATTCAAAGCTCTGATCTTATCAAGCTTATCAGTCAATGTCCGAATTTGTTGCGGTTGTGGGTATGTATGACTTATATGTTTTCCAGTTATTGCCTGTTCCATGTTTATATTTGCATCTTGCATTCACTGCCCCAAGTCCCATGGTAAATTCTTTTGCTAATCAAGGTCATTGCCATAGGTGCTGGACTACATTGAAGATGCTGGCCTTCATGCCCTTGCTGCTTCATGCAAGGACCTAAGGGAGTTGAGAGTTTTTCCATCTGATCCATTTGCGTTAGAACCGAATGTTGCATTGACAGAGAAGGGCCTTGTTTCTGTGTCTGAAGGCTGCCCCAAGCTCCAGTCAGTTCTATATTTTTGTCGCCAAATGTCTAATGCGGCCCTAAATACGATTGCCCTGTGCAGGCCTAATTTTACACGTTTTCGCCTATGTATTATTGAGCCTCGAACTCCTGATTATCTTACCCTTCAACCACTGGATGATGGTTTTGGAGCTATTGTAAAGCATTGCAAGGATCTTAAGCGCCTATCCCTTTCTGGTCTTCTTACTGATCGTGTTTTTGAGTATATTGGGACTTATGCGAAGAAGCTGGAGATGCTTTCTGTGGCTTTTGCTGGAGATAGTGATTTGGGACTCCATCACGTACTTTCTGGGTGTGAGAATCTTAGGAAGCTGGAGATCAGGGACTGCCCCTTTGGTGACAAGGCCCTTTTGGCCAATGCTGCAAAGCTGGAGACAATGCGATCCCTTTGGATGTCCAATTGCTCGGTGAGTTATGGAGCATGTAAGCTGGTGGGTCAGAAAATGCGGAGACTTAACGTTGAAGTCATTGATGAAAGAGGACCTCCAGATTCAAGGCCAGAGAGTTGTCCTGTTGAAAAGCTTTATGTATACAGGACTATTGCCGGGCCAAGGTTGGACATGCCTGGTTTTGTGTGGACAATGGGAGATGATTCTTCACCAAAGCTTGAGTGATCACGCTGTGGATTGAGCAGTGGAATTTATGCGCATTTTATGTGCGAAATTGTTAATGGCAGGTACATGCTCAGTGTGCTATTCACTAATGAAATTTAGTGTTGCCTGGCTGTGGTGGCAGTAATGGTTGGTGTTTGAGCTAGGGACAGGAGAGTACACAGAAGGCTTGAGCTCAATTGCCATTCATTTTATACTGGCTGAGCCACATGATATCGGTTTACTGATTAATAAAGGGACTGAAACTATGTTGCTATATGTGCTTGAGAAATTTTTTTTATATTATTCTTCCTACTACGACATGCGGACTTAAATTTATATCGCTGGTTCCTGTGTCTTCCGTAGTGAGATATTGGACGCTCATTTGTCACTGCTAGGCTTTCCGATTAATAATATTTTATTATTCAATGCAAGCTTGTTGGTTCTTTGCAACTTTGATGCATTTATGTCATTACACCTTGACCTCTCATTCGAATCAAAGTCAGTCGGAGATGGTTAACTTCTTAGATGAGCCATCGGGAGCGGTTCCAATGAATGATTCACCTTGATCAACAGTCATGATGAAGCTCCAAGCTGCAAGTCTCCTACGTTGTGCTTGGAAAAATCTCCCCATAAAAATATAGGCGAAAATAATACTCAACTTTGTTCATCATGCTCGCCTGTGAAGAAAGATTCATGGTAATCTTGCCTAATCTTGTAACAGATGAAACGCAACCATCAGTCTATATAACCTTTGCGTAACTTTTAAGCTAATTTTGTATAGTTTCTTTTTCATTCCGATGTTGTTCGATAGATTGCTGAAAATGTATAATTATTAATTATTAATTAAATAGATTATTTTATATTTTCACTCTTTTTATCTTTTTTGTTCTGATTACGTATTTTATTGTATGCTAACTGAATCACAAGGTATCAAGTTCGAGCATCTTTTGTCCTTTTTAGCTGGGAAAAATAAAAGATGGAAACGTAAACGTGCTGTATTTTACCGGAGAGTAAAAGTGTGTTTGCTGGTTGCAGGAATCCAAATGTAATGAGTGTCTTAAAAGCCTGCAAATGAATCTTTGGTGCTCTCTCCCGCTGAGGGGCAGCAAACTTTTGAGTTTACTTACGGACAAGAGCAATCAGATTTCGGGTGGCTTGGGCAGCATGATTAGTGAATGGCCCAAATTACGCGGCACTCGCATTTTCATAAAATATTTGATTACTGATAAAAATAAGAATGGTGAGTGCAGTGGTAAATTGCCTCAGGTGTGGTGACATCTGCTTTTCATTCAATGTGTTATCGAGGAAAGCGAGGAGGAGAGGGCCTCGACTGGTGAGCCACGTGATAGATTCGTTTACGCTGGATGGTGTCCACAGCCTTTTCCCTACATTCAACCTCTCCTTTCTGCAACACACCCTAAGCCCACCTCATAATATTAGCGTCGTGAGTGACCAAGTAACATAATTTTAATTTTAATCATAAAGTAAAAAAAATAAAAAACCCCTCTACTTCTGTTCTCTTAAGTAGTCTTCCAGACCAAGTACACACCACACTCCCAGAACAAGTAACATGTCAATTAAATTGTCTCAGTAGAGACTATAGAGTGAGAATAACTTTTTTGCAATAAAAAAAAGAGAGATGTAAGCTGAAAAATCCGCAGAAAGAAAAGAAGAAAAAAAAAAAGGGAAAAATGAAAAAGGGCAATCCCGAGCAGGACGAGTGGGCAGGACAATAACATTACGTTGGTGGGACAGCCTCATGCCAACCCCACCAAACTTACCCAATCAATAAAGAAAGAAAGAAAGAAAAAAGCGGTGAAGTTAAAGGGGGTTTAAGGTGTGGGAGTAATATAGAGAGGGGTTCGTTTCATTGGTTAATGATGGCCGCACGTTTCGTGTTCATGATCATCATCATCATTTATATTCTCTTATTACTATGGTCCTTTGATCATTAACTCACTCCGATTCTCCCCTCCTGTTCCCATATCATTATTCATTCTGATATTTACCGTTGTTTCGCACACTCATTATTATATCACAGTTGCAAATGGATGCTGCATGATTACAAAAGTTGCAAAATGATGCTGCTGCTCAAAGTTATCAGCTTTCCTTTGCACTGTAGTAAGGTGGCCAAACCCCAACATTCAGCTGTAGCATGAGAGTTTCCAACAACTTGCGGAGCCTAATGAATTTCGAGGTCGCCCACTCCATCATCATGTTTAATTGGGCCTCAATGACTAGACCACCCCCTTTTTTAAGCATTGGCAGCGTAACCTCTTGTGTGACTCTGTGACCCGCTGAAATAATAAACCCATGTCATAAATCTAGTTACGGCATTTTAGCCCAGCCCATAATGCTTAATGCCTCAACTATTCTGATTTCTAGCCGAGTGGTTGTTCCACCCGCAAAATAAAAAAAAAAAAAAAACCCCAAAACGCAAATGGCTGCGTTTTCCACCGTGATGGCTACATCATTGATCTCTGTTGGTTTAAGAAACAAAAATATGCTAAAGTAAGTTTGTCTTTATTAATTAAAAAATAAAATTATTTTTAAGAGGCACGTTATTTTTGAACACACCAATATCGTGTGGGATATATATTAACAATAATTTTTTTTTTCAAAATTTTTTATTGTATCTATTTATCATTTAGTTTATAAGATGTATAAAATAATGTCAAAAATATGATGTTGAAACATCATTTTCCGAAATGAAATAAGATTATCACCAATTTGTTCTTATTAAGGAGTATTTTATGAATGCATTCACTTTACTCGATTTGTTATAAAACAAGTCTTCCATAAATTGTGAGGTGTTGTGTGGTGTTTACTATTTTTGTCTCATTTCCTTCCTTAGCAAGGCTTTCATAAACCCATTTCGTAGAAACGGTTGTGTCATTGTCCTATAGCAGGGCCTTCATAGCCCATTTCGTAGAAACGGATGTGTCGTTGTCATATTGCAGGGTTCAAGGCAGTTTTTATAGTCGTTGACCCAAAAAACGGATGCTTTCATAGTCCAATATTTCACATGGAATTTGGGAATAAAAAAAATTGAAGTTGTTAACCAATTAAACTAGAAAGATCGAATTGGGATGTTAACGCGTAAATGTAAATGTGAAAAAACGCGTTTATACACAAGTGCGTTATTTAAGTAGGTTTGATTTGCTATAGCCACTAATTAATCCAAGTATTGTCTATTAAAATTATAACACGCAACTAGTATAATTATAACATATTATTAAATTTTTTTTCCGTCAGCTGTACCGAAAAAATAACATAGTTTTAGATTAATATTTTGGCGAGATACGTTCTTCAATCTTCCTAAAATGAAAAAGACCTCATCTGAAATCGAAATAAAATATTTCTCTAATTTTTATATCGTGCTCCTGGTTTCTACTTTCGTCATTGTTGGTCAAAATAGGTGCGACTCAGCGTTAAAAGAACCCGCATAAGAAACTTCTTTGGTCATTATTAAAATGGACTCGGAATAGTAATGGACTCGATAAGTCAATTTCCAAGTTACCAAAAAAAAAAAAAGACCAACTGATAAATAACCCGAATGCCACGCCCATGGCCATTGAAGCACTTATATTTTTTTGCTTTTGGTTGGCTTTTGCAGAGCAGGATTTGCACAAGACTCAGGGGATGGCTGTATGCGTGTTGTCTATTGATTTGACGGGAGTTCTGGTGGCGTTGGTTATTGCTCTCACTCTCATCATGCTCATCTGCTCCCCTCCTCCCAGGAGGGTTCTGCTGCTTCACCGCCCATAGCCAAAGAATCTGCTGTGCTCTCAGTTGTCACCACCACTTTCTGTCAATCTTAATTTTGTTCTATTGAGTTGGTGAGGTGTGCCTCCGCTAATAGCATATTTGTTTTCGGTATGCAAAATGCCAAACTATAGTTTGAATAAGATCCATGGTTTGAGAGTTCCAAACGAAAAACATGTACTAAATGATCAATCCGGTGAGATTGAATTTATCTCTATTGTAAGCCGCCATGTAGTTTAAGGTAAATAAACTACTTCTTTCTTAACTTGTTTCCTGCATCTTTAGTTAGGGAGGGATATAGTATGCTTTATTAATTGTCTCGCTCATGGCTATTGGCTAACCATATCAATGAATTCATAAACAGAAATGCTAAATTCTCTTAAAACATCCTCTTAATAATTCTTCTAATTCCTAAATAAATAAAGTATTAAATGTTTTTATATTCACAGGACATACACTTTTTTTTTATTTAATCCTTTTTTTATTAAATATTACGAAGATTATTAGGACGATGTTTTAGAAAGTATAGCAAAATTAATGCACAAAAGCTTCGTTCCGAACTGGGACACACCCACTTTGCAAGGAATATATTAACTCACCAATTTGAATGAGTTTAGTTACAGGAACTTTAAGGGCACTCTTCCACGCCAGTAATGATTGTTTGCAATTGCACACATGATTTCTCTCACATATGTCATATATGGATGATTTCACAAAATTCCATGGGTAACTAATTAGTTGTTGAGTAAATTAACATTACCAATGAAATTTATCTTGGTCAACTTTATTTGAGATATGTAGCTTACAGTGATCATCACGGCTGATCCAGAACAATTATTGGCAACAAATTTGGTACAAAATTTGATAGAACCATGACATTTATCAACCATAAAGTTCTGATTATGACGGTTTAACCCCGATCATTGCAAAATCAAATATGCTATAATCCATGTTATCAAGCTGATAAAATTATAGAGGTGATGTTCTCTGTAATTGGCCTTTTTCTTCTCCTTGACTGAGGATTCGCTGTCAGCTGCGTTTTTATTTGAAGCTTGAATCGTCTCCAAAAGATGATCTATTCTGTATTTCATAACGGGATATGCCCTTTTATGACACACAAGATTTTTAGTGAATCCTGTAAACGTTGGAAAGACAATATTATTTAGCATATCCTACTTATTGTTAGCTAGGTATTAACCTATATTCAGATAAGTGATAAATAACAATATCAACCCGAGCAGCTATTATGATATCAAACCTTAAATCAGTTTCTTGGCCGAGGAGGGATCATTCTTCTGGTTTTTTGCTTTATCAACTTAAACTTTTTCAGATTCTTAGCATTCTTGCAGAACTCCCTTTGCTTCTCCGACATAAAAAGAAAACAACTCGCCAATGAGAATGGTGCATCGTGTATTTTATGACAAAGGAACTTAGGCTATATATATAAACATGGCGACACTGACATTCTTAATTCACTTCGTGAATCCTTATAATAAGCACAGCATGAGAAATTCCAATTATGTTCTGAGCCAAATGATTTTTTTTATGCGTTTTTTTTTTTGGGGGGGGGGGGTTGTAAGCCGAATGAATTTTGAGCTAGTCCACTCCATCATCATGGTTTTGGGCCTCAATGTAATTTCGTGTCTTGACTGTGTGACCCGCTGAAATATTAAACCCAGAACACAACTACTCCACAAATCAAGCAACGGCATTTTAGCCCAGCCCATAATGCTAAATCCTTGAAATGTTCTAAATAAATAATAAATAAATAGGTGCATTGCTTGGCAACATCATTGACTATATTTTTGTTTCATTTCCTTCATTCCTTAGCTAACCTTTCATGACCGATGTCGCGGAAGGTGAAGGGCTCATTACTCCTGGGTAGTTTTTGAGTAACGATACTCATGGCCGTTAAATTACGAATATAGCCCCATAATGGAAGACAAAATACCTTAACTGACCCCGGAGGATGATATGGAACCATTCGATCGCGTTTTTAAAATCAAACGGTTGACAATAGTTACTATAGAGTTTAATTTGCAGTTGAATCCCTAGCTTTTTCGTAATCGGTTATGAGGTAACCTCGCCGGCAGTGGTTGTTGAAGCCTACGGTGAAAGGCCATGTTTATCGGAGGCGTTTTTGGGACGGCAAATAATCCAAGACAGCAAGTAAACTGCTATACGATTACTTCCACTTGCAAGAAGAAACAAAGTGCCAAAATGATTTCCAACAGCTTTCCCCATATGCTGGTTGTTCTCAAACGGCCTTGCTCCTCGTACCACCATGTTTCCCAAGCCTTCGGCAACCTCCGCCGTCACTGGTGCCCGCACCCTTGCCGGTGCTGTCGGCTGTGGCAGCTTCCACGGGAGGCGTGGATCTGGACTGCCATGGGATTGCGGGGAATCGCGATCGGAAACTTAGACCGGCCACCGTGAGCTGCTTGTAAGAGAGAAAGAGGGAGGGCCGCACCGCCGTCACCGCCGTCACCGCGTCGTCGTGCTTCACCGTTTGTGCCGTGGGGAGACCAGATCTTGGTTGCTGCCGCTACCTCTGTTCTTCACCGTTCACTTGGTAGTGGTACCACCATTCACGAAGTCGCTGGCATCAGAGAAACGGACCTTGGCGCGTGTTTCCAGCAAAGACAGAGCTTCTTTTGCAATGGGTCTCCACTGTTCTGCACAAGAATAATTGATTCCAAGTCCAACGCTAAGTACCCTCACTAAATGCATTGTTCGAAGCACAAAAAACAGTTATTCCGCGAAAGCGAACAACCATGGTTTCTGCTGCTTAGTTTATGTCTACAAATTTTTTTTTTCTCAATTTGGTGTATATTATATTTTGTAAACTGGTTGTTATTCTAGTCCTTGTTCCATGATATGATTTGAGGTAATGGCTTCATGGTGTATATTTCTGTTTTTGTTTCTGATGTATGACCTTTTTGCTCCCCCTCCTTGACGTTGAGCACCATGTCTATTAATCCCAAAAAAAAAAAAAAAATTGTTCTTATGGAAAAGTAGCATAAAATATTAACAAGTTATTTCCACTTCGTTCTGCTATGTCATGACCCGCCGGAAATTAGTTTAATGGTGGTGGTGGTGATGACAACCATGGAGAAAAGAAGAGAGAGAATGGTGGAAGGAAATCATTGAGGGAAATCCAATTCACAGAATCACTTAAGTCATATGCAATTTTCAGCCAATCAAATCCAGAGGGATTGAAGACAAAGGGTGACATTACCCATGAAATTGCAAGAAACTAACCTGAGATTGCCATAGCTATGTACACAAAAGTATCCACACAATCGATCTATAATCAAATAATCCACACCCCCTATTCCATTGCTCAGGGCTAGATCATGTGATTGCTCTGACAAAGAAGAGGGAAATTAAAATAAACGCCAATGTGCCCAAAAAAACTCAGGCCCTCTTTAGAAAACAGGTTGGAGGCTATTTGTGTAATTTAACGGACATCAGTATCGTTACTCAAAAACTACTCATGAGTAATGAATCCCTTGCCTTCGTAGAAACAGATGTGTCGTAAAGCATGGTTCGGGTCACTTCTATTGTCCAATATTTCACATGTACATTGGCAAGAGGAAAAATCTTACTGAAAAAGATAAAAATCTCGTTAATGTTTTAGTTCAGTCAAAATTTAGGAATTAAGATGAGTGGAATCTTGCGATTTCCAAAAAGATCATGATTATTGCTGTTTGGTAGTAGGTACTTGATTTGAAAAATCCGCGTTCCGTAAGATAGCGGTTCACCAGAATTTTGTGCAGGAAGTCAATTGATTAAAGATGAAACTAGTGGTTGATAGGGCCGGTTATTAGATATTTAGAGATTTATGACTTTATATTAGTTAGTTTATGCATACCTAATCTATCTAACAATTAACTCAAACCCTAATTATAATTAAAAAATTATAAAAAATTATAATACTTCGGTAATTTATTAATTATTAATTATAAATTATAAATTAATAGGCAAATCAATTTTGACAAAATATAATAACTATATGTCTCTAATTAAAACTTCAATCTCTTTAACCTATTTAAAAACTTTTATATAACTATATGTCTCTAAATAAATTTTTGAGCAAGCAAAACTTACATATTTTTTCAAAATAAAAGCCAACTCTAAAATAAAACTTAGCATGAGTAATAGATCGAATTTAGACTCATAATTTATAAAAACAAACTTGAATATTTTTAAATAAAACATAACCTAACCTATCTGCTCTCGTGTTAGCTGACGTGAATGATCCAAGAAACAAAAATTTGCTTGCTATTAAAAATTAGAAAGTGGGCTGCGTTTGATTTTTCAATTTTGAAACAAGGAGAGGATTAGCAGACAAAGACAATGGACATGCTGCCAACAAAAAAACCATCATGAAAAATTTAAACATAAGTGGTGTTATTTGTGCTATTTTAAAATGAGATATCCTCATTACCCACTTATAAAGCAAGTAGAAAAATATTATGAAAAAAAATGAAAAAGTAAAAAAATAAAGAAAGAGAGAAGAGAGATAGAAAGAGGATATGAGAAAGTAGATATAAAAGTATATTTCTCTTTAAATATATGACATCATGTTCCTACTTTTCTACTCCTGTCATTTGTCCGTCCAACTCACAAGCTTGACTTGGGACGTAAATCATAATTAAAATGGACTTGGACTAATAATATAGAGCTAGTAAGTCAATTTATGAGTTCAAAACAAACCAAAAGACCAAGTCATAAATAATATAACTTGAATACCACGGCCATTCATGCACTTGGTTCATTTCATTTTTGCAGAGCAGGATTTGCAGAGGACTAAGGCACATAGAGATAGAGATGGTTTGCCAGGAGATCTGTATTGATTTCATGGGGCTTCTGATGGCGCTGGTTATTGCTCTTGCTCTCATGCTCATCTGTGCCTCTTCTCCTCGGAGAAGGATTGTGGTCCACCGATGGCCTTATTAGCCTCTCCTTCACAATCTGCTGTGTGTGTCTGTTGTCACCAAGGGTTTATGTCAACCTTTGATTTTGTTCAGGTCTGCTCTGTTGAGTTCGTATGAGCCGGCTAAAGTGTTCAATTTTCCTTTGTGATTGATTTTATCTTTGTGTAAACCATGTAGTTTTTTATAGCAAAGAAATTTTCCTATTTAGTACTTCTCTCCCGTATCTCTTGTTAGGGAGAGATTTAGTGCGACATATAGTCTCCTTTGTGTATACAATAGAATAAATACATAAAAGCTTCCTTTCAATCCTGTACACACCCTCGTCGCAATGAACATATTAAGCATATCAAATTGGATGAGTTTATTTACAAGGGTACTCTTCACCGCTGATAATGATTGTTGCAAGTATGAACTCACTTAGATGTATCATATATTGGTGATTTGACAAAAGTTTCATTGGTAAGTTAGTTGTTGAGTAAATTAAATTACCAATGAAAGTTCTCTGCGAACTTAATATGAGATATGTAAAGTAACTATATCCCTTTCCCATATTTGAATGGTATTCAGATGATATGTAGCAGACTAGATGCAGGCTTAGGGACTCAACTATGAAGACTAATAAATATACCGAAGAAAAAAATATTCCCCGTTTAGAATGGGTTCATATATTCGCCTAAATGCTAAACATTATTAGCACAATGCTTACAGTGATCAGAGCGGCTGCTCCAGAACAACTACTGACAACAATTTCGGTACAAAATTTGATAGAACCATGATATTTGACAAGCACAAAATTGTTATGAATAACAGTTTAACCCCTAACACTGCACAATCAACTAGTCTATAATCCATATATTCCCCACCGTTAGGACATTGTTCTTCACTAACTGTTCTATCAATGCTACAACGCTAAATTGATGTCAGTCATGTTCCAAGTGACAATGTTATCATGACTTATAAAAATTATAGAGAAGCTATGTTCTCTGCAATTGGCATTTTTCTACCCCATGACTCAGGACTCGCTGCCAGCTGCGCTTTTAGTTGAGCCTTGAATTGTCTCCAAAAGATGCTCTATTCTGTATTTCATAACAGGCTGCCCTTTTCTTGTCTTCTTAAGCATTTTCTCTCGCATAGCTTTTCTCCGGGCTTCAGCCTTTTCTCTCTCTTCCCTCTTTGCCCTTAAAACAGCCTCTCTCTCCATTCTTTCTCTCTCTTTCTCTTCATGCTTCTTCTTGTACAATTCTTCCAAACTAAAAGCACTATCCTTTTTCTTCCTCCTCACACTTGTGTCCTTATCCTCTTTAGCTTCATTCACGTTCTGCAACAGCAAATGAAAGGGGAAATTAAGGGACTTAAAAACACATATTCCAAAGAGTAATTTATGAATTGGCGTAGCAGGATAACCACCACTTGGCCAAGCTCTTTGTTTTAAAACATGAAAATCAAAACCTCTTTTATGACATACAGGATATTTAGTGAATCCCATAAACGGTGGTAAAATTTTTATCAGAAACATTAGCATATCCAACTTGTTAGCTAGGTCCTGACCCATAGTCAGATAAGTGATAACAATCTCACAGCAAGCAGCTAATATGATATCAAACCTCAATGAGTTTCTGGTCTGTGGAAGGATCGTTCTGCTCGTTTTGCTGCTTTAACATCTTCTTAAACTTTTTCACATTCTTAGCATTGTTATATAACTCCCTTTGCTTCTCTGGGGGGGAGGAAAAAAAAAGGGAAACATGTCAATGAGAATGGTGTATCGTGTGTTATATGACAAAGGAACTTAAGCTATATATGGAAACACTGACATTCTCATCCCACTTCATAATTCCATATTATAAGTGATGAGGATATATTCACGATTAGTGCAAAGGTTGAAAACCTTAATTTCTAAACTTCTCATGACAGGGAACACCCTGCCTTAAGACTAAATAAGATGGGAAGTTCTAGGGGGCTTAGAACATATGATTATTAGAAAGTGCAAAAGAAAGAAATCTTTGCATGTGGTTTATGAATCAAATATCGTGAAATCATGACATGGATTTAAGGTTTTATTATCACCAAAAGTTTGTTAGCAGTGAAACTTATCACCTTGCTTATAATACAGAGAAACCTAACCCAAATCCCACTTTTTTCTCCTGAAACTGGCATCACAATAACCAAATTCGTTCCCAAAACTAGCATCATTTTTTTTTTTTAAATTCCAAAGTTGAAGATGTTACTTATTGAGCACCAAAGATGAAAGCTTACTCATCAACTCTCAAACTCCGCATGAATAATCAATTGCATGCGAGTGTTGTATGCTAACAATACACAATTGAATTTCCACGTAATCATTCAATTGAAGCCATAAACACTCACTACCTAAAAATTCCAACGTCAAAAGCGTTTTGTAACAGACGTGACAAAGAAGAAGCCCCAAATCATTAAATTTAACTTCTTTTCGTTTCCCTCTCGCTATGGTGTTAAAAGCAAATAGTTACTCAGATGAATCACCAATTGACTACGACACAGAAAACAATAAAAGAGTTGAAAGCGTTGGGATGAAGCTGAGTGAACAAAAGAGAGAGGAATTTGCATACTTATGAGAGCAGGGTTGTAATGACTGTTGTTGGATTTCGCATTGGCGAAAATCTTCTTCTTCATCATCATTCTCTTCTTGTTTCTGTTGTTTTTGTGATTCTCGCCGCGTTCCTCGTTCGCCTTCATTGTTGGAAGATGGAGTTCTACAGAACGATTGGGGGAACAACAATGAACAAATTGCAAACCCTAATTATTTTGCAGAGGATCAATCATCAATGTCGGTGCCTCGCGGAGCGAAGATTCCGCTGTGGGCCAACCGTCCGGCCCAACTAGAGAGAAAAGGAGGCTGTTTGTTTTTCCGGATTTGGCACTTGGGTCTGCCTCGAGGTCTAATATTTATTTCAATTCTTGCATTTTTTACCCCGTAAAAAAATAAAATAAGAATTTAATTTAAATATATTGATAATATAAAATAATTTTATATTATCAGTTAATAAAAATAATAAAAAATATTAATTCATATAAATAATTATCTATTATAATAAGAGATCTATTATAATTTTTCACTTTCCTCTATTTTTATTAATTAATAGTATAAAATAATTTTACATTGTCAATGCATATCAATCAAATTCATAAAATAAAATAAAAAATCTCGCGTTCTCATAAACGTCAAATATATATGATGTAACATAATAAATGATTCGATATAGGTTGTCTCCAAAAACTTCGGAGACATCCTTTTTTTTATTTTTAATGTGAACTTAGGATATATTTTTAATATCTTATAATGAGCAGAGTAAATCAAAAGCAGTTTCTTTTTTTACTTTTTTTTTTTTGCTAGTTAGAGATAAGGTGAAAGATCTGATATGAGAAGGGAATCAGTTTTCTCTTAACATGTTTGGTACGACTTTGAGTCAACTGTAACTATTGGTTTCTCCTTTATTTTCAAGTTAAAATTGAGTCCCCGACGGAAAAAAAAAAGGGTTAAAATTTTGAGTTCAATTTTTCAGATTAATTTTATTGTACCGTACTAATTAGATCTTATTATATGTGTAATTTTTAAAACAGTTATTATAAAAGGCAAATATTTATAATAATATAATAATACATGAACAAATATCTGTAAAAAAAATATTTTTATATTTATATTATATTAAGATTTAATTCATAATTTTTTTGGACAATCATAATTTTTATGTATTGTTAGTATTAAATTATATATATTTTGTTATATTAGTAAAAATAATTTACTCTTGCAATTACTATTTCAAGTTAAATATTGGTCTCTCTTTTATTTTTAAGTTAAGCTTTTTGCATACAAGGCTTGCTATAAGATTGATCCTTTGATGGCATATCATAATCAAGAGGAATGAAGTAGCATGTACTTATAAGATTTGAGTTAAGATTAATTATTTGTTAGTTTATATACTTATGTTGCTTTAGCATTTTTTTTTTCCACTCATGTGCCATATTTGGTCATATTTAATTTTATGGTTCATCCATTAATAAAATGATTTCTATAAGTTTTTATAATTTTGTTGTCCTTTTAACTACATTTCTACATTTAAAAGTCTGTAACAAAATCAATATTTCTAAAATTGTTTAACTAAACTTGTTTTGTTACTGTGGCATAAACCTTTAATAAAGACCAATGAAGATTAGGGATAAAGGACGAAGTTAATCCCCACAATGGCGAATTAGTGGTTTAAATCTAGTTGAGAGAGAAATCCATATTTAGTATTTAACCATAAAAAATACCTATAAGAAAATTTTTAGTTATTATAATTGCTGTCTTCTTTAAAATTTAAACTTTGGTCTTAATTTTAAAATATGGTATACTTCTTAGTACATCCGGCCCTTGTCAATAGACATTAAGGATCAGTAATATTTTTGTTTTGTTCAAACTTTTATGATTGAGCCTTTGTAGCAAAAATACTTGGAAAGTTGACGTTACTCTATTTTGAAACTAGAATTGGTTCTCCATCATTTGGACTTGGAGGGAATAAAAGTGCAAAACAATGAAAAAAAGGATCACATGAATCAAGAGAGACGTTGTGATGAGACAAAACCGAGAATTAAGAAGAGCATTGGCGATAGATCGTTGATGACATTAAATAGATGCAGGCCGTACGAATTGCCTTCAATGCTGCTCCAACCTCCCCACCTTTCTCATTCATACATCATCATCATCACCACCACCATCTTCTCCTCCTTATTATAATATGTCATGTGCATTCCATTCCGTTTCCGTGGTTATATACTTACACACACAAACTCACTCTTGTGCTATAATATTAATTAGTTGAGCTTTTTCTGTAGTGTCTCCGTTTGTGACAACAACAATAGTCGCAGGTTCATCACTTTCAAGCAAGAATATGGGTAGCGAGTCGAATAAGGCGAGCGTGGAAGGAGTGCACAGCGATGTGAAGGTGGTGGAAAGGCCAACGAGGAGGGTGGTGAGGCCTTACGACGTTTTGCTGCGGTTTCTGGGGGTCTTACTCACTCTTGTGGCCACCATCATTGTGGGTGTTGACAAGGAGACTAAGATAATCTCCTATGCTGGAATGAACTTCAAAGCCACTGCTAAGTGGGAATACATGTCTGCAACTGTGTAAGTTCATATCTCCCTCTCACTCTCACTCATTCACATCTCGTTTGCCCTTTTTTTTTTTAATTAATCTTTGTGCTCTGTTTGAGAAGAAACTAGCTCCTCTATGTATATGTGCCTGCCCTATTCGCCCTATTCCAAAAACAACATATAGCATCGCTGTTTTTTTCTAAAACTCCGAGAAACTGGCCCATTATTATTTTCCACAAGCAAATAAGTATCAACTTATTAATCACCGTAATGTTTGCAGATAATATGCAGCTCACATGACTAGAGGGAATTGTGTAACATGATAATTAAGGACGGGGAAATGGTTTATGTTTTATTTTTATTTTTTCTCTATTTTTTGGATATCAGAATGAGACATTAGTAAATATACATCAAGGATCAATGTGAGATTCCGTTTTCTTTTATTTTTATTTCTTTTTTTAAGTGTTCCATCTTGATGTTCTCGTCTGAAGATTCAATAAGAGGACTCTAAATTATGAATAAAAGAAAAAGAGAGAAAGAGAAAGACAAATAAAATAGTGAGGGTGAGATTCACGTGAAAAACTTCTTATCGAGTAACATTAGCGAATCATATTGCTTACTGATCTTCCTAACTTTACATAAATGATGTCAGTTTATTTAACCTGAGCCATTAAGAATCAGCAAAGGAAAAATTTTAATATATTTAATTCATTCAAATTTTACTTTTTCCTTTTTAGTTCTCTAACCACATTAGTTAGTTTAAAACACTCAAATAAAGTAATGGCAGTTTCTTTAATTTTTTTCCCCCTTCTCATCTCAAAGTGACCTTATTTGTCGATTAGGTTCTTCTTGGTGTCAAACGCCATAGCATGCTCATATGCAGCTGCATCTCTGGTCATCTCGGTAATGGCAAGAAGCAGTGGAAATCGTTATAATGTGGCAGTGTTGGGTGTAACCATCCTAGACCTTGTAATCATTGCACTTCTATTCTCGGCCAATGGGGCTGCTTATGCTGTGGGAGTGATCGGACAGAATGGTAACTCGCATGTTCAATGGATGAAGGTTTGCAATGTGTTTGATGCGTACTGTCGCCACATGACCGCAGCACTGCTCCTCTCTCTCATTGGCTCCACCGTCTTTCTTTTGATGGTTGTGCTCTCTGTTGTCACACTCCATTACAAGACAAGCTAGATCAATAGTACTTTATAGTATATTATATTATATAATGTTAATTAAGGGGCCTTGAGTGAATCTGTGTTTTGGCTTAATCATCATTGCAGTTTGCAGGTAGATGAAGAGCACCCCAGTGGTTAATCATAGGTTCTATCTTTAATCGAATTAAGTGCTTTCCTATGTAGTAAATATTTGATACCAGATGGTAGGTGTCTCTATTTATTTAAGACCAGTAAAAATACGTATGTCTACTTTGTTTCTGAATGCAAGAGTCAAGTCATTTCACTTTCGAAAGCAGGTAAATGCAGTAAAGGTATAACTACCCAAGATCAATAATATATGACTACCTCCACCCTCCTGATTGAAGGGAAATTAATGTGTCCTAGTAATAATAAACGAAGGGAATATTTATGTAAAATCAGAAGGGATAGGTAGCATCGTCTAAGTTGTCTATCTTCTAGCCAAATACGAAGAATGCTATTCCTAAAATGATTGGCTAAGGCACGCATCTTACTACAAGCACATGCACCATACCCACAAAATTAGAAACCAAGAAGTCACAAGGAAAAAATCCTAAAGAATAGGGCTGTTGCAGGAAAGGTACTCTTCGCTGTCATCTTTAATACAAGTTCGAAGTACAAATTTGACTGCTTGCATCTCTTTACAATAAACTCTCCTTAACCCCAGGAATTATTGAATGCTCTTAGTGCGTTATATGGAATTATGTCCACTCCATAACATTTTAGTTATAATTGACGGTACTGAGGTCTATCACAGCATGTTTGGGTGGGCTAAACGGATTTTTGCTCCCTCAAAGGCACATGTGTTCACTTGTAGCTAGCATATGTTTTGTTTTGAGGTAGAACCCATTTTTCAAACTTGATTCTGGCATAAAATTGAGGTCTCACTTAAAATTTCTTGCTTTGTCATTGTCATGATTTTACTTTATCCTTACTTGTATCTTTTGTCTGTACATTCAAAATAACTTATGTCTTCATATTGAACTATTCTTTCAGCCATCAGTGATGCTTGAAAAAAAAATAAAGAAGTAATTGATGATAAAGTCAGCTTTTATGAGTTATGACATTGCCTCACAATAATTTAAAATTAAAAACATAAATATATATTTAAGGGCTAAGTTTAATTTATTGTTTTTGTAGAAAATTTGATATATATATGTGTGTGTGTGTGTGGGGTAAGAATCAAACAGTTTTTATGTAATAATATTACATAATTAGATTTTAATATAAAAAATTATACTAACGCCATATTAAAATTAATTTCATATATATTAATGAGTATTTTTTAAATATTGTGATTATTTTCAAATTAAATTGTTGCCCTTTTTGTTAAATATAAATTCAAAAGTAATTTTATCTATACCATATCCAAACAATATTTATATAAGTTTCCAAATACAAATCATTTTACTATTCAAATTCAATTGTAACCAAAGTCAAGTTTATGAGCTTAAGTTTGCAAATACTAATCTAAACACACACTTAGACATTTATTATTTAAGTTTAGTTTTTTGAATTAAAAAACAATAAATATATAAGTTAATAATAATATTATTATTGATTCAAGTCTCAAATATATAACGAGTACAATCTTACGTCTCTCATCATAGAATAATTTTTCCCTTAAATTCTATCTCCATAGCAAACAACCGACCTTTTAGCTCTTGCAGCATTTAATTCATCCCGATGAGCAAACACAGACCCCCTAAACTACTATTCTTTTCCTGCTAAGAAATTGCCCTCATTATCTCGTATCAAAATACCAATGCCTTAAGAATGACCCTCTCAAAGAGAGCCATATGTCATAATGTCAACTAATGTTATAAATCATAAATGCCATGTGCTGGTTTAGCCCACTTGCTCTGCCTTCATGTTGTTCAGTATATCAGCTGCTAAGGAGGCATGTGCATTCTTAGAAAGCATGCAAACTGTAATAAATTGCAACCATCTGGGAGATCTTTGGTAATTTACCTTGCATAACAAAATTCTTTTAGTTCAAACTCCAGGCCAGACCATCACCAATTGTTCCAGCAGATGTCCATTCATATTTGCATTAAAAAAAAAAAAAAAAGATTATATCTACCCAAGTCCCTTCCTGATGCACATTAAAACCAGTTATAAGATTTAAGTCACGGATAACATTTCATGTGTATGGGAAGTCCAGCATTAAATGTTAATGATTTCTTCACCTACTGGCACACGCCACATACAGAAGTTTCCATCATCGTGAATGACTAACAAAGCTAGACTATCTGTTATTACCAGCAAAGTTCTCTATCATTCGATTTCTGAGGCGTTTGTTCCTATGTCAGTCTGTATCCACTCTCAACAAAGAAGGCACCTTTAGAATCAAACAACCAAAAATGGAGAGTCCGGAGGCTTTACTGATAGCATTGTTATGAATTCAGCCTTCACCGGATAAGAATTAATTGTTGGACCAGGTCTGCGTTCCATATCATTGTAAAATGTTATATTATGTTTTAATGTTGATCATTTGGCTAAGACATAATGGTCTTGATCGATCATCTCATTTTATATAATTATCCAGTTCTCTAGCATGATATGCTTCTATGTATAAACATCATACAAACATTGTATAATGAAGTACAAACATTACAAACACATTTTATATTAACGTGACAGAGGGTGCATGTATCAAGACAGTATCGCTATCAAGATATACGTGTGTATTAGGTAAATGGATATATAGTATATTTAAGTAAAAGTGATATTGCATTTGACATTATGTCCAAAGTGTGCGTGTGTGTATACGTAATTTTCCCTATAATATATATTCGCATTTGACCCTGCGACGAGTGATTTTTGTGTAGTGACATTCAGAATTCCTACTCCCCCCCCCCCCCCCCAACACCAAAAACCGTGATGGCAATGTGATATATAAGACAGTATATTTTTCATTCTGGAGAATTGAAGCGTAATCGTGATCACTGAGAGTCTCCACTAAAGTCTGTGCCTATGCATTTTGTTTCTTGATTCAATTCAAGTCAAAGATAAACAAAGATTCCATTCCATGGCTCACAGTGCACCTTCATCCAGCCCGTCAAGCTTCAACCCCACGGACGAAGAGCTCATCCAACGTTTCCTTTCCAAGAAGGCCAATGGCCAGCCTTTGCCGAACGACGCCACAAATAACATTCATGAATGTGACTTATACGGTGAAAGGAACCCTTGGGAGATTTGGGAAGCCTTCGGAGGTGGCAACGGAAGGGAGCTTTACTTCTTCAGCATCAAGAAGAGGAAAGCTTCAGGCTTGGTTCGAACCATTGGATTGGGTTCATGGGAAGCCGAAAACAAGGGTAGAGCTATATTGGTCAAGTGGACTCGCCAACGTATTGGTACGAAGAAATGTCTTCGCTTTGACAAGAGTGGCACCAACCATGATGGTGCATGGATCATGCATGAATACAGTCTTCACAAATCTTTGATCAGCAGTTTTCTTTATGTAAACACCGTGCTCATTAGCATTGTTTATTTATATGCTATCAGATATATAGTTTTCTTTTAATCTTGATCAGGTTGAAAATTTGGTAATGTTACTTATCTAATTGTTGCTAGCAGGTAAATAATTATGCTCTATGCAAATTAATCAAGAATGAAGGAAATCATATTCAGCAGAAAACAGATAAAGAAAGAACTGGGCAAGAAGTGATCACCGGACCAAGAACTAGGCAATCCACTCCGCTTCAAATTGCAGCTAACGATGCATCTGTAAGTACTGTGCTTTGTTAATCACCGTAAGCGAAGATTACGTTTCTATATTAATTAAAGGGTACATCCAAGTGATTCTGCGTTCATTCTGTTTTGGTTTAATTAATTGTTTATGTGTTATCTTTCAAGCTTGCTTTGCTTGTGATCTTAAAGTAGGGTGCATATCTCGCTACCATTTTTTCTGCGCAGCATCGCACAAGTCACTCCCTAATGTTATTATCTTGCGTTCTTGTTTTGTAGACCAATAACAACGGTGGCTTGGGGGATGTAGAAGAGAGACCAATAAGGACCGAAAAGGGGCAACGCCAAGAAGCGGGTGGTGATGAGAGGACCAAGATGGATGAAACAACCGCTACAACAACTCAGCATTATTACGAGGAACATGATGAAAGGACGAATGAAGAACCACTGATGCAAGAGGAAGAGGAAGAGGAAGAGGAAAGAATCCAATTGATTCCAAATCCAGTTGCCAGGGAATTGTTGTTAGAGCGGTTTGAGGGTAAGAACTTTGGTATAGTAGAAAAAAAAATTGTAAAAGAAAGTAGAAAGAGTAAAATGATTAAGGAAAAGAGAAAAAATTGAAACAGAATACTAAATACTAAAGTGTTAGAGATTTTGAAATATATAAATAACATACCTCGCATCTTATATGAGGTTTAAGAGTTACAAATTATGATGATCCTTGAATTATAGCCATAGAAAAATAAATTGATGATTGAAATAAATTAATGTTAAAAGTTTTTAAAATTACGAATGTGACAAAAAAAACCTGTAAGGATTAAAATTTTAGAATTGTAAATTTTCTATGATGAGATCTAAACATGGATTTTCTGCTTCCTTAAACCAGGATTAACACTCGGTGGCAACGTGGCCAGCAACCTCCAGTCCTCACCTGAAAACACCGCCGCCGCCTCAGCCAACAGCAGCATGTCAACCTCAACCACCGTATTCAATGGAAGGACGCACGAGTGTCTAATCTGTCACAGGGCTTTCCCTACGCATCAGGCCCTGCCTGGCCACATGCGCTGGCACCAAGAAGCTGGGAACAACAACAACAACAACAACGGTAACGGCAACAACAGCAGTGGCATGATGTCTTCTGATGGCAGCGCCTCCGCCCACAGGCACCGTGACTTTGACCTCAACCACCCTGCGCAGCCAGCAGGGCTAGAGGGTGGCGACTAAAAGAAGAAGAAGAATAAGGTTGAGAGTGAACAAGAGGTGGTGGAAGGCCCTTTGAGATTGCATGCAGATAAGACATAATAGCTTCGTAGAGAAAGAGTTTGACCTTGGCCTTTGTTGTTGTCTAGATTCTTAGCTTAATGCTGCCCCATTATGGCTCTAGCTTCATCCCCTTCTTCTCACCTCTTTTTGCGCGTGTAAATATTATATAGTGCATGAGAAAGATTAGATGCGAGATGGCTCGTTAATCATCTAAAACTTTAATACTAACAAAAATATTTTGAAAAAAACTTATAAAGGTAATAAATTAAAAAAAATAACTATCGAAGGTCAAACAACTCAGCAGTGCCTTTTCGGCATACATTCCAAGGCATTCAACATTTGTGTTCTTCCCACACTCAGCTGCTGATTCGTCTAATATCTCGCATTTTTTTTTTCTTTTGGGTGTACAATATCTCCCACTTTTGTATCTCATAGGGAATGTTACAACTAACATTCTACAGCTTTACTTTGTTTATGCCTCCATAATGTGTGTAAGTTAATAAAAAGGAGAAAAAAAAAAAAAGAAAAAGAAAGAAACTTGCACGAGATTACATTTTGCTGGAATGTAAGCATTATCCAAGCTACAGCTTCTAAAACAACTTCAGACGAATGCTGTAGCTGGCAAAATGCTCCGTTCTATCTGTTGTATCCTGTTCTCCTTGATGTCCACCGTATCTACTTCATATGCTTATGATATCTGTCGCGCTCAATAACAATGCTTTTAAGTAGGCAAAATATAGAAGTCATGAGAAGAAAATGAATTATCTGATGCATGAGAAGTGGTAAGAAGAACAATTAAGTATGAAAAAAACACGACTTACCAATTCAAAATACATAAAAAAAGAAAAGATCAGATTATATTGCTTTTCTATATTAGACCATATGCATTTACTAGACTAAGTGTGATAAATTAGTAACAAGGAAAGAAGAAATAGCAGAAAACACTGCTTATTCTTTGGTTCATACTCCTTCACCTAAACACTTTCTGTGTTAATATCTCAACTTTCATCTTCTCAGAACATTCAAACATTTAGTTAAGTGGAACTTGCTTTCCCTTGCTCTCGGACACATAGAATGTTCAACACTGAGGTTCAGTCCAAGGATACACCACGTGCAAAAGAAAATTAAGTTCCCTATACAAGAGACATGTTATATAATTAATTTAATTGATGTATTGTAGGCCGAGGAGAGAAGTTATGATTTCATAGCAGCCTACCATGATTTCAGTGTTCCATCTTGGCAAATCGGCCCTTGACTCTTATCCTGCTTTGTGGCCGAACTTTTCGTGATTCATACCTTATGTGATTGTCTTATCTGTTGTTTTTCACGTAAAGAACGCCAATTTAATAAATGTGGGAAAGTGATAACTCTACATATAATACTGTATAATATTATACCAAAATCTAGTAAGATATATGTACTCGTAGCGCATATTGGTCAACAATACAACAATTATTTAGACAATGCATGCAAGGAGATGGAAGGCATGATCAACTACAAATCACATTTACGGTAAATGGTATAACTACCCAAGATCAATATATGACTACTTCCACCCTCCTGATTGAAAGGAAATTGATGTGTCCTAGTAATAATAAACGAAGGGAATATACATGCAAACTCAGGAGAGTGACACACCATTATGTGTTGTACTCAATTAGTATTATTTTTGGTGATGAGGGATTTTGGATTTGAACTTTAATCTTCTAAGATCCATCCGATGGCATTATAATCTATTCGCTACCCATTGATTGGACAAGAGAAATTGAAAAACATAAGCCAAACACGAAGAATGCTATTCCTAAAATGATTGGCTAAAGCACGCACCTTACTACAAGCACATGCAACATACCCGCAAAATTAGAAACCAAGAAGTCACAAAGGGAAAATCCTAATAGAGCTGTTACAGGAAAGTTACTCTTCGCTGCCATCTTTAATACGAGTTCAAAGTACAAATTGACTGCTTGCATCTCTTAACGATAAACTCTCCTTAGCCCCCAGGAATTATTGTATGCTTTTAGCGCGTCATATGGAATTATATCCACTCTATAACATTTTAGCTATAATTGATGGTACTGAGGTCTATCACTTCAGCATGTTTGGGTGGGCCAAACGGATTTTTGCTACCTCAATGGTAAATTTGTTCATTTATGCACATGTTTGGTTTTGAGGTAGAACCCATTTTTGATGCTTGATTCTGTCGCAAAATTGAGGCTTCACTTAAAGTAAAAATTTCTTGCTTTCTCACTCATTTATCGTGATTTTCAATAAAATTAAAATAGTTTAATAATTAATTACCTACTTTATCCTTATTTGTATCTTTTGTCTTTACATTCAGTATAACTTATGTCTTCATATTGAACTATTCTTTCAGCCATCATTGATGCTGAAAAAAATATAAAAAAAAAGGTAATTGATGGAAAAGTCAGCTTTTATGAGTTATGACATAATCTGACAATAATTTAAAATAAAAACACACTCGCACGCACTAATATATATATATATATATATATATATATATATATATATATATATATATATATATATATATATATATAATCTATTGTTTTTGTAGAAATTTTGATATTATCAATAAATTGTAGATCATAATATATAATTTTTAAAATAGTTATAATAAGAATCAAACACTCTATAGAAAAATTATATAATTATATGTTAATATAAAAAATTATACTAACAATATATTAAAATTAATTTCATATATATTAATGAGTATTTTTAAAATATTTTGATTATTTTCAAAATAAATTGATGCCTTTTTCATAAATATAAATTCAAAAGTAATTTTGATCTATATTGTCTAAACAATATTTACAAAAGTTTTCAAATTTAAATCATTTTACTACAAACTCAATTATAACCAAAGTCAAGCTTGCAAAATTAAGTTCATTCAAATTTAAGTTTGTATGTGCTAATCCAAACACACACTTAAATATATAATAAGTACAATGATTTAAATCTATTAAATATTTAAGTTTAAATTTATTGTTTAAATTTATTATTTAATTAAAAAATAATAAATATATAAGTTAATAATAAATCTTATCATTGATTGTGATTATTTCGAGTCTCACATATATAATAAGTACAATCTCACGTATCTCATCATAGAATAATTTTTCCCTTCCCAAGCAAACACCTAACCTTTTGCTGAAATTAATTCATCCCTATGAGCTAACACAGTCCCCCTAAACTACTATCCTTCCTGCTAAGAAATTGCCTTCTTATCTCGTATCCAAATGCCAGTGCCTTATGTCAACTAATCTAATATATAAATGTCGTGTGCTGGTTTAGCCCACTTGCTCTGCGTTCATGTTCAGTACATAATCAGCTGCTAAGGAGGCATGTACATTCTTAGAAAGCATACAAATGGTAATGAATTGCACCCTGAGGGATGTTATGTGTACATTTCCTTTGTAGATATATCATGAGACATCTTCACTTTCATGTGTAGAAAATATTTCAAAAAATTTCTTTTAAAAATTTTTTTCCTCCATTTCTCATCTTCTACTCACGTGGTGTCTAAGGTTGTTAACTCTATAAATGTAGAAATAACATTTTTCTTGCAAGCATCTGGGAGGTCTTGCAAAACTAAATTCTTTCAATCCAAAGTCCAAACTCCAGGCCGGACCATCACCAATTGTTCCAGCAGGTGTCCATTCATATTTGCATTAAAAAAAAGAAAAAAAAATTTTATGTACCCAAGTCCCTTCCTGGTACACATTAAAACCGATAACGGGACTTAAATCATGGATAGCATTTGACATTAAAACTATAATATTTCGTAGAGGAAAGAAAATAAGAGAAAAGAAGATGAGAAGAAAGAAAATGAGTGGATTTTCATTTTCAATTCAATGTTGTCTTCACCTACTAACACAAGCCACAAATAAACTTTGATTTTGGGAGGAATATAAGTTTCCAAAGCCTCTTCCATCATCCTGAATGACTTTCAAAGCTAGACAATCTGTATTGTTATGAATTCAGCTTCCATCGGGTTAGAATTGTTGGACAAGGTCTACATATCATTGTAAAAAGTCATATTATTTTATGATTTAATCTTGATCATTTAACTAAGATTTAATGATCTTGATCCATCTTATTTTTATAATTATCCACTCCTTTAACTATCTTGATACGCTTCTACATATAAATATCATATGAACATTGCATAATCAAGAATAAATTTCATATAGGCATTTGACATTAATTTTTCCATCATACGGACATTTTATATTACCATGAGAGGGAGCAGGAATCGAGATATTCATGTATTGAGGTAGAATAGGTATATTGTACATATAAGTAAAACTGATTTTATATTTGGTATTCTGTCATATATATAATAAAGCCATGGAATTTAGTTTGCCACCAAAGATATACATACTATCTTTCTTTTTTTTTCAACCGTGATGGCAATGTGATGTTATATATAAGATAGCATATCTTTCGGTCTGGAGAATTAAAGCGTAATCATATTGATCACTGAGTCTCCACTAACTGTGCCTGTAAATTTCGTTTCTTGATTCAATTCAAGTCAAAGATAAACAAAGATTCCATTCCCCATGGCTCCAACCATTGCATCAAGCTTCAACCCCACGGATGAAGAGCTCATCCTGCGTTTCCTTTCCAAGAAGGCCAGTGGCCAACTTTTGCCTGACGACGCCACAAATAGCATTCATGAATGTGACTTGTACGGTGAGAAGAACCCTTGGGAGATATGGGAAGCCTTTGGAGGTGGCAACCGAAGGGAGCTTTACTTCTTCAGCATCAAAAAGAAGAAAGCTTCACGCTTGGTTCTTACCGTTGGATTGGGTTCATGGGAAGCTGAAAAGGAGGTTAGAGCTATACTGGCCAGCAAGGGGACTCGCCAACGTATTGGTACGAAGAGATGTCTTTGGTTTGACAAGAGTGGCACCAACCATGATGCTGCATGGATCATGCATGAATATAGTCTTCACAAATCTTTGCTCAGCAATTCTCTTTATGTAAGCACCGTGCTCCATATACATCAATTAGCATTGTTAATATGCGATAAGATATATATTATATAGTTTTCTTATGATCTTGATCAGGTTTATATTTATCTCATTTTTGGTAGCAGGAAAATAATTATGTTCTATGCAAATTAATCAAGAAAGAGGGAGATCATATTGAGCAGAAAACAGGTAAAGAAAGAACTAGGCAAGAAGTGGCCACCGGACCTAGAACTAGGCAATCCACCGGGCTTCAAATTGCGGCTAACGATGCATCTGTAAGTACTGTGCTTTGTTAATTACCATAAGCAAAAATTACGTTGCTTTATTAATTAAAGGGTACATCTCCAAGTGATCCTGTGAGTATTCTAAATTTTGGTTAATTAATTTATGTGTGTCATCTTTCAAGCCTGCTTTGCTTGTGATGTTAAAGCAGGGTGCATATGTCGCTATCATTTTTTCTTTGTAGCATCGGACAAATCACTCCCTAATGTTATTATCTTGCGTTATTGTTCTGTAGACCAATGACAATGTTGGCTTGGGGGATATTGAAGAGAGACCAATAAGGAGCGAAAAAGGGCAACTCCACGAAGAGGGTGGTGATGAGAGGACCAAGGTGGATGAAGCAACCGCTACAACAACTCAGCACGATGACGAGAGGACCAATGAAGAACCACTGATGCAAGAGGAAAAGGAAGAGGAAGAGGAAGAGGAACGAATCAAATTGATTCCAAATCCAGTTGCCAGGGACTTGTTATTTGAGCGTTTTGAGGGTAAGTTCTTTGCTAGTAGTAAGCAGTAGCTGCAGAGACACCTAGTCTCCGTTATTGTATGCATTAGTACAAAGTTTCAACGTCAGCCAGGCTTCTTGCATGGGTTCTAGCGGTTACGGGCCACGATGATCCCTGAATCACGACCACAGAAAAATAAATTGATGTTTGAGCTGAGCTAACGTTAGAAGTTTTTAAAATTATCAATATAACCCAAAAAAAAAAAGGATTAAAATTTTAGAATTACAAATTCTCTGTGATTAGATCTCAACATGGATTTTCTTCTTTCTTAAAGCAGGATTAACACTAGGTGGCCACGTGGCCAGTAACTTCAAGTCGTCATCCGAAAACACCGCCGCCGCAGCCAGCAACAGCATGTCAACCTCTACCACCGAATTCATTGCAAGGAAGCACGAGTGTTCCACCTGTCACAAGGTTTTCCCTACGGGTCAGGCCCTGGGTGGACACATGCGCCGGCACTTCAAGCAGCACCGTGACTTTGGCCTCAACCTCCCTGCGCCACCGGCGGGGCTAGAGGGCGGCGACTAAAAGAAGGAGGTTGAGGGTAATCAAGAGGTAGAAAGCGCTTTAAAATTGCAGATAAGACACAATATCAGGCACCACTCCTTTCCCTAGCTTCGCAGAGGAAGAGGCTGACCTTGGCCTTTGTTGTTGTATAGACTTTGTTTAATGCTGCCCCATTATGGCTCTAGCTTCATCCCCTTCTTTTCACCACTTTTTGCGCATGAGAAAGATTAGATGCAAGATGGCTCGTTAATCATCTAAAACTTTAATATATATATATATATATATATATATATATATATATATATATATAAGGTAATAAATTGAAAAAATAGCCGTCGAAGGTCAAACAACTCAGCAGTGGCTTTTCGGCATATACGTCTAAGGCATTCACAATTTGTGTTCGTCCCACACCATTCAGCTGCTGATACGTCTAATATCTCGCACCTTTTTTTCTTTTGGGTATGCAATATCTCCTACATTTTTGTATAGCATAGGGAATGCTACAACTAATATTCTACACCTTTACATTGTTTATGCATCCATAATGTGTAAGTTAATAAAAAGAAAATAGCCTTGCACGAGATTACATTTTGCTGGAACGAAAGCAGTATCCAAGCTACGGCTTCTAAAACAACTTCGGGAGAATGCTGTAGCTGGCAAAATGCTCCCTTCTCTGATGTGACCTTTATCTGCTACATGTCCACCGTGTCTACTTCATATGCTTATGACATCTGTCGTACACAACATCAATGCTTTTTATTTCAAGTAGGCAAAATATAGAAGTCATGAGAAGACAATGAATTATCAGATGCATGAGAAGCAATAAGAAGAACAAGTACAAAAAATACATGACTTACCAATTCAAAATACATAAAAAATAAAACATCTGATTATATTGCTTCTCTATGGTCGTTTCATCTACACATACTCCAGTATAGACTAGACTACTTAGTGTGATTAACTAGTGATAAGGAAAGATGAAATAGCAGTAGATACAGCTCATTCTTTTGTTCATGCTTCTTCACCTAAACACTTCCTGTGTTGTATCTCAACTTTCATCTACTCAGAATATTCAAACATCTAGTTAAGCGGAACTTGCTCTCAGACCCATAGAGAGTTCAACTGAGGTTCAAAGACCACTGTAAATTTGATTTGGATTTACAGAAGACTCCACCTCTTTATCTTCCTGAGGTGGAGTTGATAATGGTGCAAAGGAAAAACACTACTGTCAATTGTATTACTAACATACGTTTTCGTAATATCCAAGCTCTGATCCAAGGATACACCACGTGCAAAAATATTATTAAGTTCCCTATACAAGGGACATGTTATATAATTAATTTATGTGATGTATTGTAAGCCGAGAAGAGTAGTACTTGTGATGTCATAGCAGCCTACCATGATCTCAGTGTTCCATCTTGGCAAATCGGCCCTTAACTCTAATCCTGCTTTGTGCCCGAACTTTTCGTGATTCATACCTTATGTGCTTGTCATATCTGTTGTTTTTCACGTAAAGGATGTCAATAATGTAGGAAAGTGATAACTTTATATATAATATACCAATCATCAAGATCCTACTCGAAGCGCATATTGGTCAACAACTATTTAGAAATTGCAAGGAGATGACAAAGCATGATCAACTACAGAATCACATTTAACAGTAAATGGTGACGGGAGAAGTGAAAAAAATAACAATATTTTCCCAGAGAAGTCTGAACTGAACTCTTTTTAAGTCCACAAATTAGAATAAACTATGTTGCATAGTATTAATTTATACTTGATATCTCAAAAAAATTATATCGGAATGGAAAATCCAAACCCCCCCCCCCCAAAAAAAAAAAAAACAAAACTAAGCTATAATATGTTGGATTTTTTCTTGTATATGTATTGTGAAAAAATGACTTAATAGAAAATAAAAGAATGCAAATTAGTCCTAAGTTGACAGCTCAATTGCTAAGAACTAAGTACATATAAGGAGAGTAACGGGGTTTAATCCATGCACATGTCCTCCATCCCACTTTTCCTTCCACTACACCCCAGCCCCATTAAGTGAGTCCTTGGCATTATCAAAAACAATACCCCCCCCCCCCCAAAAAAAAAACTAAAAAAGAAAATTCGCAAATTAGGCTTGAATGCACACAAAGCAAGCAAAGGATGCCATAGTAGCAATACCTTCTTGTTTTCTTCTTCTCCTTGTACCGTAATAACGCAGAATCTCTTTCATGACTCGTTAACTCACATGGAGCAGCTTTTGGAACAGTTGGTAAGGTTTCAGACTTGAGAGAAATTGGTGGTTTCCTCTCATTGTTTGCATAAGCATGAGTCTCCCAAATAGCAGAAGTTGAATGTTTAGCAGGAACTTCTTCAGTATAAGCTCTCAATGACGCATGGGGAGGAACAACTCGATACATAGGCTCACTGCTTTCTCTATGCCACTGAAATACACAGTCAATAAGGCAGCATAGTGGGGGGATTTCAGCGGTTCTATTAAAAAACAAAATATCATAAAATCCACTAATGAATTAAAGTAAAATTAATCATTACAACAATTCTTTACATGGGTCGAATTCTTGAAATGATTATATACTACGTATTACATAGAATAACAGTGCAAATATTGTTTTCACCGGGTTCATTTTATCAATACCATATCAATTGAGTTAAGATAATAGTAGATATCAAAATTTCATGCAAGCAGTTATTTTCTAACGAGAATTCTTTACCCCTATTATTGAGGAGATATGAACAAATCAAAAGAAGACAAAACAAAACAAATCCAATCAAGAGGTACAAGAAGTCATCCATTACACAGAGACACAAATAAACATTATATGATTGAAAATGGTGTAGAAAACAAAAGGACTCATTATCTTGAATCAGCATTGGTATTCGGTAACACAACGAGTGAAATAGAAGCATTTACCTCACAAGAAGGAAATATATCAGCCTTGAAGTCACGTTCAAGATCTGTGGACAAATTCCCTGATTGCACATATTGTTGTTCAGCGTCCAATGGCTCAGACTTTACTAGTTCACGAAGCTGATTAAGAATCTCTTCTCTGTGTCTCCCACAAGCAGCCTTCCGATTCTGATTCAATAACAGTACACTGAACAAGTCAAAAACTATAGCAATATACACAGATTTTTAATGTGCTCTTAACATCCAAAAATTTTAAATTCCGAGAACACAGCCAAAATTATTAGGGCTTGTTTGGTTTCTTCATTTAATGTTTTCATTTCCCATGTTTTCTATTTTTAGGATTTTGTGAAATACATGATTTTGTGAAGAAGTTTCTTTACAAAATCCTGAAACCAGGAAACACAGAAAATGAAAACAAAAACCAAATAGATTTTTACCGAACAAACTAGCTATTAGGATTACAATTTAGCACTTATCAGTTCTTTTATTTTTGAAAAAAAATATTAATTTCCTCAAATCTTAGAAAATAGAAAATGAATTTCTATTGCATTTTCTGTTTTCCCTGCAACCAAATACCTTGGGCAGAGGAGGAACCTCCATAGCCTGAAAGTTGTGTGAAGAACCAGAAGAAATTAAATCATCAAGACTAACAACAGAAGGAGCATCCCAAACAAAGAAATCCGAAAGCCCTTCAATCTCACACCCCACAAACCCATCACCATTAACACCACACCCTCCACTTTCCCCACCCAAAAGCAGAGCTTTTTCGCCGATATCTTCGAACCCCACAATCTTTAAGAGCTCGGAGACCGAAGGGCACCCAGTGAATCCTTCAAGGGGACCCCTCTCGTGCACGCTGGGGAGCGAAAGGTTGTGCCTTTCCCAGTCACAGTTTTGGCACAGAACAGAGGACTCTGTGGAACAGAGTATTGAAGCAGGGGAATCGTTGCAGGAGTCACAGAGCAGAGTGCGAGTGTGCTTCGAGAAGAGCCGGTTCGTGGAGTGAACTTCACGGTCACATGAGAAACAGAGCTTAGCTGAGTCAGCTCTGCAATAGAGAAGTGCCTTGGAGTTGCCACAATAGTCACATGGTGCATTATCTTCTTCGTGATCTTTGTATGATGCAGGGTGTGCTGTTGGATTTGGATGAGGGTGCCTTGGAGAACCACTCATAGTTGTTGTTGTTGTTGTTGTTGTGTTGTTGTGCTCTGTTGTGTGTGGATCGATACAATGAAAATTCTGTGCTCGGCTTCAAATCTGATAAAAGAGGCTTTTGAGAGAGGAAAAAGGGGCAGAGGTAGTTGGGTGGAATTCGACAAGAGGGTATGGCTTCAAATCAGCGCTAAGGAGAATTTGGCATCAGTGCGTACGAGCTAAGAGATAGAGAGAGGATATTCATGAGTCATTTCTTGTAGAACAAGAACTACCTTGAAAAGGGTAGCGGATTTTTATTTATGTGTGTTGTTTTTCTCACTTTTGAAAATGGATTATGATAAATTGAATTGAATTTTGTGATTAAGGCCAAACAAACATAAATGATATTTGAACGTGTGAAGAGCGACGCAAACACACAAAATTAGGGGAAAAACTCGTTAATCCATCGTAGATCTTATGTATAATGGTCCACTTTAAACTCTTCTTTTGGCATTTCTCCTGCTTTTCTGCGTTTGCGTCATATGTGCGTTGCTCGTCATACATTCAAATATCATTTCTTCCAAATACAAATGTTTGGACTTTTAAGTGATATGAGAAAATGATTGCTCCATGTATATAGCATTATTTCTTTGTAAAAGATTCTACTTTGGTGGGGAAAGAAAAAACGATAATTGTACATTTGGCATACAAAAATTGAGGTTAGAAGCGACCTTGCTCTCTCTACTGAAGGATTAGTGAAGGATTATAAGGAAAATTATAAATGTTTTATTGATAAAAAACTTAAAATTTTAATAAAGTATGATAAAATATGAATGCAAGAACAACTAAATAAATTAATTTTTTCAGAATATAATAGTAATTTATTTTTATAATTTTTTTTGTTAATAAGAAATATTAAAGGAATGTTTTAAAAAGATATAATATTTTTTATTTTTTATTATATAAAGCATATGCATAAAAAGATATTTTTCAAGTGAGTTTTAATTCCTTTTATTGAATTGCGAAAAGATATTTGCACTGAAAAATTGAATTCTCAATTACTTTTTGTTAAACCATATTCAAATTTTAAATAATTTATTTCAAGCAATCGTATTTATATATTTATATCACAAAGAAAAAGTGTAAATATACAAAGTTCATTTTGGCTGTCTAACAGAGATTTTTGAAAAATATAACGTAACTTTATTTTTATTTTTTTTTTCAAAAAAGAAAGAGCTCATCCGAACGAGAAAGTTTATTGAAGCTGCGACTTCCAAACTGCTAATCATTACTGAGTCAAGAAATTCCAGGTTTGTTTTTTTTAATATTGGATTTGGTTTTAAAATATATTAGAATATGAAAATTGGACGAATTTTATATGATTATGGATTTTATAAGAAATCAGATATTTCAATTTCTGTTTAGCAGAATGTTTTATTACAATAAAATCGAAAATTTTGATTTCAGTACAATAAAATCAGAATTTTTTATTTTAGTGTAATAAAAAATTTTAATAAATAGAAATCAAAATTTTCAATTTCATTACAAATAAAAGAAATAAAATATTTTTAAAATAAAATCAGAATTTTTTATTTCAGCTTATCACCTTCAACATCTACATATGTGAATTTAGTTGTTAAATCGTGCTAACAAAACTAAAATTGAGATTTTCAATTTTATTAAAATCTATATAACTGTAATATTGATCAAATTCCATACTAATGGACATATGAAACTCAAATCCCATATAAAAAAATAAAATCTTCAAGAAATTACCTTTATTTTTTTAAAAAAAATATTTATATACACAGTAGTCAGGAAAGTACTTTAATATTACAAAGCACTACATTGGCGCCGAGGAAGTTTTATTGAAGCTGTGCATTCCATGCATCCAGGTTCCAACAAAGAGGAAGGAACTCAAAAGCGAAAAGTTCGCTAATTACTCAAAATGGAAAGCATAAATAATAAAAGACAATAGCGAATCCCGTGCTTTTGACTTAGCTTTTCTGTATCGGAAAGGTGTAATGTATTTGTACAAATTTATATTCATATATTCCTTATATATTAGTAGGGTCTTTTTTGAGATTATCACTTGGTAAAAAGTGTAACTAATTTTTTTTTTGTAATATAGGGCATAGAAAAATAAATATACTTTTTTAGTTAAGCAAAATATATTCTTACATAAGTTATCAAGTTATGTATTTATAAAAATTCATATTAATATTAATAAAATTTAAAATTACACATCATTTAATTATATATATTATATAATTTTAATAAAATTATTGTAGTAAGTATAATATTATAATTAATTAATGATGTAAAATTTTTTGATAACAATAACGATGTAAAATTTAAACATTAAAATTAAATATAATAATACATTCTTATAGTTTGAAAAAAAAATTTAATTTATGATTTTTGTTTTTTGAGTGTCGGTCAATCCTAGTGTGCGCTATCTTGTGATCATATCCCTAAAATTGGACTGAAGTTTATCACTTATTAATGAGAAAACCAACAAATAAAAAAGTTGAAAGGTACTTCATAAGGATTCGGTGGCTTCTTTTCTTTTGAAGGTGATTTGATGGCTTTTAACCCAAAACTTCCTACTTCATTCACTTTGAAAATTATAAAAAAAAAAAAAAGGAAATAGGGTGAAAGTAAGATAATTAAAAAAAGGATCATAGTTAACCTTTTGCTAGTGAAAACTGCATGACTTTGTTCAAATATTTTAGATAATATATAATTACAACCTTTGCCAAAAAAAATATATAATTACAACATAAATTATTCTTAAAATTGGTGATTTGGTCTACTGAAGAAATTGAGTAGGCCTACTACAGCTTTAATTTTAACCATAAAAAGTGGTCATATTAACTTCTTTGTCGGCTTGTTGCAATGCAAGTGGAAAAGCTTAAGCCAACCACCACAAGAGATTAGAGAGGCCTCGAGGCATGAGTATTTCGCTTTCATTAGCAGCGCTGGCATGGATATTTATGCCTGTGGGGAAAACGGCCTTTTTCTGGCGAACTTGCTGGAACAAAATATGGGCCCCTCCCTCACACTCCTTTCTTCTGACCCATCAACCTACACGCGTGAACTGAACCAATTCATCATAAATATTTTGGAACAAGCCAGCTTGGTCAAGTGTTCACACTCATTAAACTGGATTGTCCTCTATTCCTTGGTACGGGGCCCACGCCATCCCCTTCACCCTTTTCAGCTTACACTATGAAATGAATAGTATTGATTTTGAACCGGATTAATGTGCAAAAACGTGACAAATTAATGATAACGGCACTTTTTATACTCTGCTCTTTCCCTGCTAGTTGAGCTGGAACAACACAGTCATAACCCTTTTGTATTGGGGATTGAACAAGAGATACTTCTACTACTCTCTTTTTGAAATGACGAGGTTCAAGATGCACTTGTAAGAAAAAGAAACGGGTACAATGACACCTAAGGCTCTAGATTCAGACACCTTTATACCACTCTCAAGTCTGATGTGATAAGATAAATTAGTTTTTCAGTTCATCTTCATCGTATCATTGATGACCTTTCCTCCTTTTACATTTTTCTACACAATTTTGTATATACATACACAGGCCCTACGTATTTTACGTGATTCACTGGTCAACTAAAAAAGAGAAGACAAATTTCCCATTTTTCAATCCCTACTTAATAACTTCATCGTGTTTTACAAGTCAGCTTGCATGCTTCATGCTTATTCACGAATTAGGGTCCAAGTCAACGAGAATTGCTCTAAATTTTCTTTAACTTCATTATTCATTCATCGACTAAAGGCATGCAACGTCAGATGTTATCGACAAAACAGTTTCAATGAATCTGATATTGCGGCATGCATCCGAAATCTAAGCGAACCTACCTAATGTAGCATCAAAGAAATTGATTGTTCTTGACTTTTTTTTGGCAACTCAGGTGTCTTCAGGTTTGAAAAAGCATCAGGAATTTCAGAATTTGGGTGTCTGACTTTTTTTTTTTTTTTTAATTTGGGATGGCAGCTATCCCATCTTTTACCCATATAGATAATTACATTTGGTTTCTGTTTAAAATCCCAAAACAAAAGCTATAAGAGAGTAGCAATCGCCACAACCATCGTTTTGGGGTTCCTAAACAGTAAATCAAACATGCTATGAATGATTTTCTCTTTCCACTTCCCGGGATGGATTAGACAATGCGTGCATGAGAGGAACAAAAATCGTGTTTACATCATGAAGGCCATCCACAATATCTCTCATTCACAAATTTGGCCAAGACTGTTGGCAAAATCAAAGATGATTTCTTGTTTCCTTAGAAACATCAGCGAGTAATGGGCAAAACAAAAGTGAAATATTTCAAAGCAAAATGAAAAAGGTCAAATAGGAATTTTGGGAGAATTTATAATTGAGTTTCACCAACACCAAAACCATTACTGAGTTTCCGGTGTCGAAATTCTGCGAGTGTTATACGAACTGCACTGTCTGCATTTGTGACCAAATAGGTGAAAGGAAACTCTGCTGGCAGTGTTACAATCATTGCACAGAATTGAAACCTGCAAAACACCCAAGCAACCCAGTGGTTAGATTGTTCATAAAAGCAGCATGACTACAAATCAGCAATATTCAAGAATGAAAAAAAAAAAAAAAAAAAAGGCAGCATGACATAAAAATCCATCATAGCCCCCCCCCCCTCTCTTCTTTTCTCCACTGCCTCCTCCTTTTCTTCCTCTTTCTCTTCAACTTCTTTTTCCCTCCTCTCTTCCACAAAGTACTGAATCGAATATTGCCATGACAATGTAAAGAAACATGAATTCCGAACTACAAAGAGTAATAGCACTCTGTACAGCAGGCTGGTATGACATGCATTATTTAGAAGCATTAACTTACCGAGATTTTGCTGTAGAAAATTTAGTGTAGTTTAGAATTGTTGAATTTGCCTACACTGTATAGACCATGTGATGCCTATTATTAGAGAACATGTAATAGTTAAAAGTGTTAGTGGACTAGGTTTGTACTATTCCTGTACTATGCTTTATTCAAGAGACAAGACGACTAACATTGTTAAGTAAGTCATTCCTTTTAGCTAAATTTTCTAACAAAGTATCCAGAGCTAGTTAGAGAAACCTTAGTAACCTTCCCTGCCGACTCTCCCAAAATTTTGAACCAAAAAGAAAAAAAAAAAGAAAAAGCCTTCCCAGAATCATAACAACCCTAGCCACCTTCCGCGCCTACTCTCCAAAAAGGGGGGGGGGGAATAATCCAAGAATCAGAATCTGATCTACCTGCTCCTAGGGTTCCCAAAATTTTTTATCCACTTTTGAGTGAATATTTGGTTGTTTTTTTTTCTTCCCTCTGTTTGGGCAAGCTTTCTGTTAGGACTGTAAATGGTGGTAAAATGGGTAACATTGTCAATGACTCTAATAGTCCTTATGTTGTGAGTGAGGTTACCTTAGGTAACACTATTTCACCCTATGCAAAGGTTTATGTGAGGAACAATAAAAAGAAAGTGGCAGGGCGTGTGGTCCTGACACAGGGGGTGGGACTTGTAACTAACAAGAGAGAGAATAGGTGCAAGGTGGGAAAGGCCATATAGGCCTTGGGGAGGAATACTGAGGGGGGTATTCCAAACTGTAAGGAAACTGTAGGAGAGTGCTAGGTCTCTCGAAAACTTAGCTTGTTATCCTTCTTTCATACTGTGAATAATACACATACCCAGGAAAGTTGATATCATACTGGTATCTTCTTTCTCCTGATTATACTGCATATTCCATTCTTTTACATTCTCTGTTACCAGTTATCTGACAATTGGTACCAAAGCCCTCGATCTAGGAGCCCTGTGAATGGTAGCCATGGACACTGTTGCAATGGAGATGAGTTTGGAAACCATCAAAAGGAGATTGGAGAATCTGTCCAATGTGGAGCGATTGCAAGAGAAGCATGGGAGATGTTGCAGAACCTATCGAGACAAATGGAGAGGTTGTTGCAGGACAGGAGTGCAAGTCACGCTCGAGGACAAGATTTCCGACGATGGGCAGAGACCCAAGGTCACACCCATTTGAGTACGAGCCAAGTTCGTGAGGAGGAAGAGGAGAACTCATACTCGCGACCTCGATGGCAAGGCAGAAGGCGATCGGAGGAGATGTAGGTCGGAAAATCGATCTGCCTGTTTTTTCCGGCAAGGATGCCTATGGGTGGCTTGTCCAAGTGGAGAGTTACTTCCGAATCCATGGCGTGGAGGATTATAACAAGCTCAAAATGGTACTAGTGGCCATGGAGGGCGACGCATTGACCTGGTATCAGTGGTGGGAGGAACAAGCTCCATTTCTGTCGTGGCGAGAATTCAAAGAGGACCTCATCAAGCGATTCCAACTTGGAGTCGCTCGGAATCCTCTGGGGCCTCTGTTATGAGTGAAGCAGACTGGAAGCCTGATGCAATACTGACGGGAGTTTGAGATTGTGATGAATGCCAGGCAGAATCTCGACCTCGAGGTACTGATGAGCATTTTCCTCAACGGATTGAAAAGCGAGATTCAGGCCAAATTGAAGGTGGGACAGTTCCGAAGTCTAGCTGCAATGATGAACAAGGCAACGGAGATAGAAGAGAGAAATCTAGAGTGGAAGGAAGGTGGAGTGCATCACAGAGCGAGAAAGGGCGCAAATTCAACGAAAGGGGCGAGCTCATTTCGACCATCAAATTGGGTTTGCAATAGCCCAGGGGGGTTTCATGGGGGCGGCTCGAAGGGTGAAGTTGAGGGCTTTGGGGAGAAGAAGAATCCCGCAATTAAGAAGCTGATGAGTGG
Organism: Pterocarpus santalinus; assembly: GCA_031439595.1. NCBI lineage: Eukaryota > Viridiplantae > Streptophyta > Magnoliopsida > Fabales > Fabaceae > Pterocarpus > Pterocarpus santalinus. The sequence continues at coordinate 72,990,582 of CM062532.1, forward strand.
AGCTTCAGGAAAGGCAGAGGAAGGGACTTTGTTTTCGATGTGAGGACAAGTGGAATCCTGAACACGTCTGTCCATTACAACACTTGCAATTCGTGTTAATGGTTGAGGGGGAATTGAAGAATGACCTTGTGGTGCATGTGGGAATACAGGAGGAGATAACAGAGATGGGAATGCGAGCTTTACAATTGTCTGTTAACAGTTACTGGCAAGGTAGCTAGAATCGAGATTTTACGTAGAAATGGAAGAGGGATACAAAATCGTAAAACATAGAATTGTAACACAGATCGTGAGATTCTACCAGAATACATAATGACATTTATATATGTGTATATGTCACATAATAAAACATAAATAAGCATGCAAATCACAATCAACATAATTAAACTTCAACCTAATATGCATAAAGTCACAACTCATAACTTAGAATTCAAAGATAACATAGCTACAAGCCTACAAGTCCATAATTCATAACTCATAATGCAAAAGATGCAGCAACTCACAAAGTTCTTGTCATCATATAAACTAAAACATAAAAAGAAAACAACTAAACTACTAGAATGACATCTAAAGCAAATCATTAAGATCATGATCACCATATTCCTCATCTTCTATATGGTCTCCACCATCTTCATTGCCATCTCTTTGAAGAAGCTCATCAAAATAATCATCATCAAGAGAAGGAATATCCAAATAATCTAAAAGGCCCCCAACTCTACCACCACCTTCTCTAGGGACCAAGTTAAGATCATCAGGAATATCTAACTCCTCTAGATTTTCCAACAGATCTTCATTTTCTACAATCCATTCTTCATCAGAGTCCAAGTCCTCAAGGTTATACTCAACAGAGTTTCTTGATTTCTTCCTTTTTCCTAATCTTGAATTGGTCATCACAAAAACAACATCATTCATTGTTTTTGTTTCAAACGATTTCTCCTCTTTGTGTGGACCTAAACAAATGCAATTATGCAAAAGCAATCAACATATGCCAATTGGCAACTAATTCTATTATTCTAAAAGTGAAATTCAAATCATATTAGTTGCAAGTTAAAAATTTACCATCTCAAATGCACTCTAATTGTGTTCACATCCTGATGAACTACACGTCAAACTCAACATGCGAATGGCAAACCTTTGAAGCTCTGGATGCTCATCCCCATAAGAATCCCACCATTGTACTGGAGTTTTGGTATCAAGTGCAGCCTGGGCTACATGCCTACCAAAAAACTTAGATTGACTCTTGAAATCTTCAAGTTGAGCATAAATCTTAGTTATTTCATTCTTGTCTCCCATAATTCTTTCCATGCAATCATATAATCCTCTTTTAACTTCATAGTCAATCTTAAATCCAAGCCTATAATGTAATTGAGGATTCAGGTAGTAGCCTGCAGCGTGCAAAGGCCTATGGAGTTAGTTGTCCCATCTCTCATCAATGATCTCCCACAAAAGCATGTAACTAAAGAAAAGAAAAATTAAGCAACTAACCACTAAACAAACACCAAAATATTCTAATTTAAATTAAAGTTGATTATGTATGAATGACAAATATCGACGTTGAACAATTTACCTCTTTTGGACACCTTGAAAGGCATTTTGTATTTTCTCCTTAGCCTGATCTATTTCTTCATAAATATATCCCATGGCTAGTTTCTCATCTGAATCCACTAAACGAAGTACATGGAGAAGAGGATAAGCACCCCTTAAGCAAAGGACAATGTCTCTCCAAAACAATCTATCCAAAACTACATTCTCAATAAACTTCCCATCTCTTGTCTTTGCAAATTTGCTTGATTTCCACTCATTAGAAGTGAACATTCTTATCAATGCTCCCTTCTTCTCATTAAGGCAACCCAAAATGAGGTAGGATGTGGCAACGCGAGTCATTCCTGGTCTCACCAAATCTTTTCCTTTGGCATGATGTTGCAATAAGGAAATGAGAGAAGTTCTTGAATAAATATAAGTAGTGATCCTTCTTCCCTTGGAAATTGTCTCTCTATGAAGCTCCAATTTCTTCGCAAAATTCTCTAGCATCAGATCAATGCAGTGAACTGCACAAGGTGTCCAATAAAGCTTCTTCCTCTTTGCCATTAACATCTCTCCCGCAACTTTGTAATTTGCTGCATTATCTGTTACAACTTGCACAACATTCTCTTCACCAACCTCCTCAACAACATCATCTATCATCTTAAATATCTTATCAGTTGTTTTGTAGATATGAGAGGCATCAATAGACTTCAGGAAAACAATCCCCTTAGGGCTATTCACTAGGAAATTCAATATAGTCCTCCTTCTTTTATCCATCCATCCATCTGTCATAATGGTGCATCCTGTCTTCTTCCAATAAGCTCTATGTTCCTCTAGTGATTGCATGGCTGAATCTACCTTTTTTTTTTTTTTTCAAATATTTGACTCTTAATTCAATGTAAGATGGTGGCTTGAATCCTAATCCATGCCAAGCAACCTTCTCAAATATACTACTATATTCTTCACTCCTTGCCACATTGAAGGGAATTGCATTGTTATAGAAAAACGAAGCAATCTCTTCACATGCTTCCTCCCTCAAATTCTTTTTAAATATAGTGTTGATTGTGGCTTGAGTGTACTACACTTCTTCTTGAAGAGGTTACCAACTGTTGGTGGCTCCACTTGTTTTCTTCTTTTCTCAACAACCAAAGAATTATCACTTCCTTCTCCTACTTCCCTACCATCTTTTGTTTTCTTGATTAAATTTTGCTACAAACCAACTACAATATCCCACATCTCTTTTTTTACTTCATCCTAACAGCCCCACAAGCTCCTGCATCATTTTGTGTTCCAGCCAAGCGCTGTTGCAGTCTATAAAACCCCCCTATTATCACCTTCTCACATTATTTACACTTCATTTTTTTGGTATCTCCATCAACAGAAATTCCATGCTTCCATCCTATATCACTTCTATTTCCAGGAGCATTTTTGGAAAGCTTCTTACTTGAACCACTTCCACCACCAGCAACACTTCCACTTCCACTTCCACTTTCAGATTGAAGAGTAGCACTAGCAGCAGGCTCAGCATCCCCCTCACCACCACCAGCACTTGAAGACATTTTTTTAACCCTCAAATGATAATCTAATTAAAAGCAACAGCAACCAGCAACCACAAAAGAGAAATAAGGAGGAAAAAAAAGGGACAACAAAGTGCTACCCAAAAAAATAACAGGAACAAAACTCTGATAAAGAAAGAGGAACACCACCTCTTCAGTCTTCATGGCTCCACTGGACATAAATAGCGGTGGTTGGTTGCGCTGCGGAGTGTAGAGAGGGAACAGACCAGGGGTCGAGAAAGGGAAGGAATAGAGAGAGGGGAACAACCGAACAGAGCTTCAATAATGGAGAATCGAGAGTTGAGAGGGAGAGAGATCGATTCGATGGCAAAAACAAGGGAACAAGGGAGCGGTTTGCGTCGTGAAAATGGGAGAGGGAGAGGGGTGAGAATCGCGAGAATAGGAGAGGGATTTGACCTGGGTTGTGTCGTGAGGCGGGTTAAGGTGATTGGTGGGCCGGGTCATGTGGTGAAACCGGTTGGAGATCCACCATTGGTGGAGGCAAGCAGCGCGGCCAAACTCGCCGATTCGAGCGCTTCCACGATTTTCCCTGGCGAGTCCACGACGGAGATGCGAGAACTGGAATTGAACTCGCTAGGTGGTACCAAGATCGTGAAATCATGCGTTTTCACGAGCTAACTCTCGATTCTAGCTACCATGGTTACTGGGCCTTGACTTCTAACAAATCTATGAAGGTTTGGGTAACAATTGGGAATGAGGTCGTGGTAATTTTAGTACACACTGGAGCCATCGTCAATTTTATATCAACAAAGGTGGTGAAGCAGTTTGGATTGCAAGTAGAGAATACCCCAGGATTCAGAGTTGAGGTCGGGAATGGTGGCATTGAGAAGGGCCATGGGGTATGTAAAGGACTCAAGCTACAGGTGCAAGATGTTGAGATCACTCAGCACTTCTTTGTGCTGGAATTAGGCCAAACTAAGGTTGTTTTGGGCATGGATTGCCTTGCTAGTCTTGAAGATATTTGTACCAATTTTCGAAATATGGTTATTACTTGGAGGGAAGGTGGCTGTAGAAGGGTGCTGAGGGGTGACCCCTCCCTATGCAGATCCCAATCTTCTTGGAAATCCACTCTAAAAACATTAAGGGATGATGGAGAAGGTTTTCTAGTAACCCCAGTGATTGCTGAAGGGGATTCAAGTACTAAAATAAAGTTATCCTAGGCACTCCAAGGGCTGTTGGCAGAGTATGATGACTTGTTTCAAGTTCCCTCAGGCTTGCCACCCGAACGTGAGCACAACCACGCCATCATATTGAAGGAAAGGGCGGAGATTCCACATATACGGCCTTATAGATATCCCCACTATCAGAAAAACGAAATTGAGAGGATCATTGATGAAATGCTTCAACTTGGCATCATTAGACCAAGCACAACCCGTTTTCGAGCCCCGTTATTTTGGTGAAAAAGAAGGATGGAGGTTGGTGCTTCTTTGTTGACTACCGGGCTTTGAACAAGGTAATAGTTCCTAACAAATTCCCAATTCCTATCATTGATGAGTTGTTGGATGAATTGGGAGAGGCGAAGTTTTTTTCCAAGTTAGATTTGAAATCTGGTTATCACCAGATCAGGATGAAGGAAGGAGATGTTCATAAAACAGCTTTTAGGACCCACGAGGGGCATTATGAGTTCCTTGTTATGCCATTTGGACTCACTAATGCCCCCTCCACTTTTCAGGCACTTATGAATAAGGTGCTGCGACCCTACTTGAGAAGATTTGTACTCGTTTTCTTTGACAATATATTAATCTATAGCCCCAATCGTGAGACACACCACTCTCATCTGCAGCAAGTTTTTTATTTGCCAAGGAAACATAAGTTGGATGTCAATAGGAAGAAATGCTATTTTGAGCAGCTGCAGCTAGAATATCGAGGCCATATTATTTCTGGTGATGGGTGGCAGTAGATCCTAACAAGATCAAGGATATGCTTGACTGGCCTATACCTACTAACATTAGAGGACTAAGAGGATTCCTTGATATAACAGGCTACTATAGGCGGCTTGTTGCCAATTATGGCAAAATTGCTTGGCCCTTAACACAACAGTTGAAGAAAAATTGTTTCAAGTGGGAAGAGGAAGCTCAACCAGCTTTTAACAAGTTGAAGGAGGTGATGACTTCATTGCCAGTGCTTGCTCTTCCTCCTTTCAGCAAGACATTTGTGGTAGAAACGGATGCGTCAGGTAAGGGCATTGGGGCAATTTTAATGCAAGAAGGGAGGCCAATTGCTTTTATGAGCCAAGTGCTGTCTGAGAGGGCTCAATCCAAGTCAGTTTATGAAAAGGAACTCATGGCAATAGTGCTAACAATTCAGAAATAGAGGCATTACCTCCTTGGCCAGCATTTTGTTGTCCACACAGACCAAAGAAGCCTGAAGTATTTATTGGATCAGCGTATTGTAGGAGAGGACCAACAGAGGTGGATGACCAAGCTGTTGGGATTTGATTTTGAGATTAAATACAAGGCTAGCAGTGAGAATCAAGTGGCAGATGCTCTATCTAGGAAGCTGTAGTATTCAGCTATTTCCTCAGTAACTTTTTGTGATTGGACTGCTTTGGAAGATGAGATACAGGCTGACGATCACTTGAGAGGGACATTTCAAGACCTATTGAGGGATGCCACTTGAGAGTGCTAGATCTCTCAAAAACTTAGCTTGTTATCCTTCTTTCATACTGTGAATAATACACATACCCAGGAGAGTTGATATCATACTAGTATCTTCTTCCTCCTGATTATACTGCATATTCCCTTCTTTTACATTCTCTGTTACCAGTTGTCTGACACTTTTTCCCCACCCCCCCCTTTTTCCTTTTTTTTTTTTAATGCAAGTCTAATTTCCATTTTGTATGTGAGAAGATTCAACAAAGGCTTCTTGTCATTGGATGCGCAGATTGGTGAAAAACTACCAAACATTTTCACCAAAGCACTCAACAAGAATAGAATAGACTACATTTGTAACAAGCTGAGCATGATTAACATCTATGCTCCAACTTGAGGAGAAGTGTTAAAGAACATGTATTAGTTAATAGTGCTAGTGTGCCGGGTTTATACTACTCCTATACTATGCTTTATTCTTCAATATAAATAATAGAGAGACAAGATAACTAACATTGTTACATTAGTCCTTCTTTTTAACTAAATTTCTCTAACACCTATTAAGAATCATAAAATAACCAACAAACCCCCTTTCATCTTGCTTATCATTCATCCAATCGCAAACTTTTGAAAACCATGTGTAGTGGAAGATACTATGCTTCAGTTTTTTATGATGCATAATTAAGTTTAAAAAAAAATTACACTTGTGTGCTTGTCTATACCAAGGGAGTAAGGAGTCCTAAATCCATATAGACATGGTGCCATAAATCAGTTATCACAAGCATTGAAAAATATTCTCATCAAGTTATTTGGAACTTAACTAAGTAAGAGATTATATGAAATTCTAACAGGATAAAATTATCAAATGATGCTTTTAATGGATCAGCCAAGAGAGAATCAGACAGAGAAGTAATTACCTCAAAATTATATTCCTCGGGCATGGGGACAGCTTCAATCTATCAAGCCGAATTATAACCATATCAATAGGAAATTCATGTGGAATATGACTTGAAAGACATATATGAAAGCACATCATATATTGACCAACAATTCTTTTCTAAAATATTTAATAAAAAGTTCAACACACCTCCTGATCTAAATGTTCCCAGCTCAGATACATATCAAATATTGTCTTCGAGCAGATAGGACAACGATACCTGATTGATGTAATCAAAGGCCAGATTATTAATTAAACACAATTGTTTAGCTCATAAGAAATCTGATCAATAAAAGGAGTTATTGGGAAGTTAACTGATTTTGGGTTGCCATCTCTTGATAGCATTCCGTATGCATTGTGTGTCCACACCTCAGAATTGTGGTGCCTTTTATTGAATCAAATAGATACTATCAGCATATAAAAACACTGTCAGAAATCTTTTAACCACAGTTTTAAGCAAAAAATAGCAATTAAAATAGCCAAAGACAAACCTCATAACAGACAGGGCAGAAATTCTTCATTGAGTTCTCTACACATAGGTGATTGTTTTGCAAGCTCACTGAATAGCAAGAGCCTGAATTCATACAAAATTCATAAAAGATGCGGGGACATTCATGACAAGAACAGATAAGAAGAACTGCAAGAGAAATGCTAAGAGAGAAGGAAACACAATAAATGAAAGACTCCACAGAATTACATGCTTTGTTTCGTATGGTGCATATGCTTGGAACAAGACTAAACAACAAAAAGTTAGCAACAAAACATACCACATTTCTGACAGTGAAAGAAGTTATCACGACCACCAACCCTGAAAATAAGAAAATTTGATAAGACAGAAAACTCAATGTTTCATAAAAGAACAATTCGCATAGCACATTGGATCGAGTTCACAATCAAATATCTCACAAACATGTGATTCTAACCTGCAGATCCCACATTCTTCACAATGGAATTGTCCTTTCTCTGTCTGCAACAATAAAAAGCATTACATGACATCAAATAATAATATTAAGAAAATGAAGTCTACTTCACCATACTAGATAACTTATTGGAATTAAAAACCTTACATTATCATCATAGAATTTGCAAATGTCACAATAATATTCTCCCATGTTGACGCCACAGTTAGAGCACACCTTGGCAACCTGAAATGGCAATGCCACAAGTAATGAGGTTTCAAACAGTGCGACAGTGTGAATGGCTTTTTAAGCAAAAGAGAATAGAGGAATATGACTGTACCTCCTGCTCAGTATCACAGATAGAACAAATAACCTGCAATAACAGAAATTCATAATCACATCGTAAAGCATGTCTGTCAAAGAAAACGAAATTCATAAATAAATACACAGTTTTCTTAATTACTTGCTGAACATCGCGTCTGGGAAGTTCATGACGATCCTTCGGGTTGCTAAGTGAGCTCTAAATCGCAAACAAAAATTAAAATAAAAAAATAAAAAATTCGAAATTTGAGAAAAAAGATTGAAACGAATGGATGTTAGCGTTAGAGAGAGAGCGAGAGAGAGACCATGGCGTCGTTGTGGCAGTGACGGCAAGGGAAGATCTGATTGCAGCAGGGGGCACGAATTTTGCATCGTCTCTTATAGTGCTCGCATCTAAGCGTGGGCAAACCAAAGCAATGCATATATGTATGTATTGTATATATAAGCAACATAGAATGGAAGAGAATGAAGGTGAAGAAGTTGCAGAGAAGGTGTTCGCGTTTGTGTTTGTGAATGTGAAATTAGATTAGATAAGATTAGATTACCCGTACTGCAATTTCCCAAAGTCTTCTCTCCTTTCGGTTTCAGTTTGAGTTTGAGGCGTGGATGCAGGCTGCTCCATTGATTGGTGTCACGGACGCCGGACGGAACGGAACGTGGCGTCGCTGCCAACAAAACGATGGCACCACCAAATTGGAGACGGGGGCAGATTATTGTTCAGGTTTATTCAAAGCGACAATACAACCCTGTCGTTTTTTGTTGCCCTTGAATTGAACTACCTACTTCTATGTCTATGTGACCGGTTTGATTGGATAAGTTTCCAAAAAAAAAGAAATTAATCATTTTAATCTTAATATTTTGAATTTTGACATCAAATTAATCATTCTATCAAATAATCAATAACTTCTATTGTAATTCATCCTAATTGACATGTTAGTACATTACTATATTGCTTATTTCTCTTCCTTAATTGATGATGGGATACAGTTTTCAACTCATCGATTTAAAAATTAAAAAAAAATAGAAAATAAATAAGAAATTAAAATCTTGTTCTCTAAATCCCTAAATATCAATACAGATAAATTTTGATCCCTCATTCTCTCGACATCCAAATTGGTAGAAATGAAGTTAGAAAGCCATATATGAATATAATATTAAAAATGAGAAATTACTAATTATTTGATCGAAAAATGAAATTGATGTTAAATTTCTAGAATTGATAGCAAAAAATTTTTTAGCACCAAATTGATTTCAACTTCAAAAAAAATTTTATAAAATAAAAAATTATTAAATTATTTGAATGTAATAAACATAAAAATATTTTTTTTATAGAATTATAATTAAAGACATAAAAATGAATTTAATTTTCATCAACTAATAATGTAAAATTCTTTTACATTATTATCTAATTATATTTTACCATATCAACAAATATAGATAAGTTTCACACCCACTATTTAAATAATCATATAAATGAAAAGATATAATTGATTAACTTTGTAAAAATCTTTTATACAGTACATCACAATTAAAATTCTAAGAAAATAACTTATCAAAAAATATATTTTTACATAACAAATCTTTAAAAAAATCATAATTTTGTTTTTAATTTCAATTGCATGTGTAATTACATAATATAAACTAGATTTTTTTACTGTAACTCAAATTTCACTATGATAATAATAAGGGGATTTAAACCTACTTGTAAATATTTTCTCAAGTGATGTAAATTACGATTTAGTTAGATAGATAAATGATTAATTACATAATTCTTTATAAGTAATTAAAAGTGGTTGGCTAAATAATTATTGAATTTATGATTAACAATATGCAAATAAGTAGTTAAATCGGCAAGCATGTTACTATATTATATTGAAATAATGGTTAAAAGAGTCTCTTAATTGTGATAGAATTTAAGGGGTGAGATTTACAGTAAAGTTAGTCAATATATTTTAATCAAAGACTGAGAAGTAGTTTGTATGCCTAACACTTCGGGCTAAAGTACTCGACCCTAATAATAACTATGTGCGGTTAATTTCCCTCTTTGTTTTATTGACATTATAGTATAACATTAAAATTAAACTTACAAGTACAACAACATCAAGCAAGCAAGATGACACTATGATTTATAATGTTGACTAAAATGAAAACGAAGCAAGGTCGGTGATAAACATGTATAGGATAATTTTTTACATTTGATTTTTTTTCCTTTTTTTTCCGAAGGGAAACATGCCTCTAATTTATTGGCCAGGGCAAGCCAAAACATCAAGGAAAGCAAGATTACAGGTTGAAGGCGGAGTCTCCTCAATCCAGACCATGTTTTCTAAAGGTGAAGCTAACTTAGCAAGTTCATGAACTATTCCATTGCCTTCTCGGCAAACATGAATCGTTAATTGGTCGTTAATTGATGTTTTTATAATATCAAAGTAAACGTTACAAATTCTAACTTGCGAGAGATCGTCACATGTCACATTTTTTTTTTTTGACATATGTCGATAAATGATGATATGGTAGACCCAGGTGTTAGTAGGCGCTTCAATAGTTGAATATGTAAAGCCGAAAAAATTTATGTCCAACTCTATACTTCCAAACAATATATATTCTTCAAATGCTGGGAGTGGCCTATATGGACCTCTGGCCAAGGTTTGTGCCCGCAACACTCTTATTGTACTTGTTGAGGTCAGAATTTTACAACGCTAATATCTGATTTCACTCCAAGGACAATGACTTGTAATGAATTGAACATTAATAGAAGCAAGCAACAACGATTTGATAAAGCCAAACATGTCTGAACGCAATGCCATTGGATAGCGCACTGCCAACCACGATCCCGAGAGATTTTAAAAAAAAGAAAAAAAAGGTAAAATGCAACCTTATCTTCAAGGGGAGCCACAAGGTATGCTTCCTAATCTAAAGGATAGTGCATGAGCATGAATTCATCTTTTGCTTGTCATCCTGGTTCTTCTCTGCAAGATAACCAAACGAAGAAATAAATATCTTTGGCTTGCCAAACATAAAAAGTATCTCTCAAAGGCAACTTAATGTTAATCGCTAAATGGATATATATAGTAATGCTAGTTGCAAATCAATGACAAACAAATCACTCATTAAAAAAAAAAAAAAAAACCACCTTTACAACAACAACAAAAAACTAACCCTTATCCCATTAGATAGTAAAATAAACTATATTAAACTTTTTAGGTATATTGTTCTTTTACTGCCATCCTTTTAAAAATTTACCATGCCATAACAAAAGTTACTTGGTAAATAATTTGTGTGCCTAGCAGTTGGGTAACTATAAAAGCTAAAAGGAGAAGAAAAAGACTACTAGCTTCATAGAAATAATAAACAGTCTCCATTGGAAACAGATGGGGTACAGAAACAGATGGACAGAAATTGGAAAGGGGATTAGAGGTAAACTACAAACTATATGATCTTAAATCAATCCAATGAAATTTTAAATTTACAAAATTAAGTATATCACGCATATAGATTCCTAAATGGTTGCTGCACCTACACTGGCGTGTATATGGTAATTGTTGGATGCATACTTTGTCCAATATTTTTTTTCTCTTTCCTTATTCAAATTTTACTATCAAATACTTTGGATACATGAGCTGATATCGCTCAAGTACAACCCAGTCCTTGAAACCTATATGGTTCAGCACTAGCAGATATGAACAGATTGAACAAACCTGACTTCTTTTTAGGTATTGGAGGCTGTACTACAACATGCATGGTAATAGCACCCCCAGGAATGTCACCAAAAGTTATTCTGGAATCAGCAAGAGTTCTGCTGTTTTCCAAAACTTTACCAGCATGTATAAGTTTCACGTCACTTACTGACTTTGGTGTATAAGTTTTACCTGTATAAGGGAAGGATTCCATCAAAAGGTAAGGCAAACAAATTGCAGAAAAGAGAAAATAAAGAATTAAATCAAATGATTGTTGCATATATGTAAAAGTATTCAGGGGAAAAGGAAAATGAGTCATTTATCTGTAAGAATGATCATGTTTGAGACAGGATGTCATTTTATTTTTCTGGCTGAACATGTATTTGAGACTTGACTACAAACTACAGGATAAATGCAGATAGAACATGCATTTTTGTAACTAAGAGAAGTAATAAAATAATAAGAAAAAAATTGCCATATTTTAGCTTATATAATTTATGCTTCATTAAAGGTAATGGGGGTATGGCGCGATTGTTACTGTTGTTGTAAACAATGCAGCGAAAAAATGCCAGGTACATATTGCAGTCAATCAACAACAGATAAATCTAATGCCCATTATAAATTAGTTCTTTAATCTTTATGGAACACTCTGTAAATAGAGTATTAAATAGCAATGATTCAAAATAATAAAACATGAATTATCAACACTTAAATAAAAAGAATGTTAACAAGATCTTTCACAGACGGCCCACAAGATGACTGACCTAGAGGCCACTCGGCAATTAGCCTTTGCTTAAGGGTAGCAACTGTAGTAGATGGTGAATAAGTACTGTGTGCTATATCAGTTCCATCATATATGCGGAATTTAAGCTCAATTCGATCCTCTCCTTCAGCCATGATAGCCTGTGTCCACCTCTGCCAAGCTTATGCAACTGCAAAACAGTACTCCCTTGGATCAAATAATTTGGTCTCACCTGGTTCACCTGCAAATAAATTCCCATTCTCATGAATTCAATCCATTTACACACAATTCAGTTATCACCTCCATTCTTCTAAGGAAGAAAGAAATAAAGAAAATAGTTGGATTAAAAATGGTATGGCAGAGTTCAAACTTCCCAACTCTAGGCAACTATAACATATATTTAGCGACCAAAGGAATCAAAATCCAAAAGCTTAAAGCCATAAACACGAAGAATGAAACTAATACACACGCTATCAAATGATCATCCAGAACTAACCTCTTCGTTATTACAGCAAGCTTGCAAAAATCGCACATCTGAATTGACAGCTGGAGAACCAATACAACCAAGTGAACACCTCATATGATCCAATTGCTTCTCCAAACAATCTTTACGAGAGTCGTCTCTGCGTTGAGAAAGGGAATTTTAAGGCAAAAAAGGGGAAATGAAAAAAAAAAAAAAAAAACAAGAACAAGAACAAGAACAAGAAGATCGGATTCTCACAGATCACACTGATTTCAAATCAGAATTGATTCTATTCGAAAGCAAAACCGCAGGAATCAAAATGAGAAATGATTGATAAGCTCTCAACCGAATGAGATTCTACCGTATATATATAGCACAAATTAAACCCTAGAATTACAGGGAAAACGAAGAGCCGAAACCAAACACAGAACCGGACTCCAATCTCAATATGCCCTAGACTTCTCTGAAAGAAAAAGCTTGAAAATCCGTGCAGCTAAAAGTTAAATTCAGCAAAGAGAAAAACAAAGAAAAAAAAAAAGCGAGAGTTTGAATAATTGATAGTACCTGGTCAAGAAGCCATTAATGGAGGCTGAGTAAGAGCTTAAAATTTGTCAGAGAGAAAGATCTGAGAGTGTTGTCGGTTCGTTCGTTTCTTCGTTATGCTTTGTTCTCTCTGGTTGCTTCTTCGATCGGTTAAATATCTGTCTCTTCCGATTCAGAGAGAGAGAGAGAGGATCTAACAGTAGCAGAGCGGTTACGGGGGTGTCACGAGTGCGTATATCCAGTGCGGCCGGATATACAAACCCCAAATGGTAGTGCACTACTGGTAGTGTGCCACGTCATAGAATTGCCGGTACTAGGGATTTGAAGTGACTACTATAGCCTTGCGTAAGGTTCTCTTTCAGTTCTTTCTTCGGGTTTGGTAATTGGTATGGCAGGAGGAGTTGGTTGCTTTAGAGCTGGTGGCAACTTCGCAATCATGGCTTGATAAAATTATAAGGTGAGTTTTTATAAACGTAAAAATTAATAAATGTAAAAAAAAAAAAAAGAGGCGGTTGTGGAGGTTGAACCAACTAACTGTACGAATTTACAGAGAGGGGTTTATTCGTTTTTCCTGTTTTTCGGCATATACGTATTGACGATCAAACTCATTTCACGTCAAAAAAATAAAAATCAGGTTAAAGATATTTTTTTTTTTTGGAAAAAAGGTTAAACAGGAGGGACTTAAGTTTAATAGTTAATATTTAAGAATAAGAAATTTTTATATCTATATTATTATTTTAGTACGTGGACGTTTAGTTAATATTTAAGAATAAGAAATTTTTATATCTATATTATTATTTTAATATGTGGACGGTGGAACGTAACTAAGAGTAACAGTGCCGGCTTTGATGAGATCAAAGCAATTAGTAAAGGTATATAAAAGTTAGAGAAGCCACAAATTGCTAATTGCTAATATTATTAGAAATTAATTTTAATATATTATCAATAAAAATTTTGTATTTTTATTTAATTATATGTTTTTATTTATAAAATTTTTAAAATAATAAATAATTAGATCAAATATTTTTGTTAATATAACAAAATATAATTTGATGTTTATGGAAAATTCTTTTATACCGACTATATATTAAAATTAAATTTATATTATTATTAAAATTATTTATAAATTTACGTAGATTTTCGTTATTTTTAAGCACAAACTTTGTTTTTCCATAGATTCTAGACGGATCACATAGTTTGTGGTATTTGTTTTGATCTCACTGGACATTGAAGTGAGGAATGCCTGCTCAAACTTGCTGGCGGTGGTATATGTAAAAGACGTTTTGATACTTAATATAAATGGAATGCGTATAAAATCTATAGAAAATGAATATTCTTGAGTTGATCAGAGTAAAAATACAAGTAAAATATAACGACTTCGTCCAATATAGCGATCTCAAGTCTTAAAGCTACATGTTCAAGTGGTGGCTTCCAAGTAAAGGTCCAATTTTCTTTGGTTAGGTGCTGATTCAGTCTTTTTGACCAAGTATTGGTCGGGTTCAGATTTATTGACAATTCAATCACACTTACACACTTATTTTCTTTTCATTTTAATAAACGTTTTTCAAATTAGTTTTTGCATTCAAATACTTAAGCTTTCAGTATGTTTCCCTCTAGCTCTAGTCACCACAAACTTGTTCAATGTAAACTCTTTTTAAAAGTGACAAATATCAACTGTCAATCTCAAATCAATTCATTTTGTGCATTTGATGAGCTGAAATGCTGGCGTTTCTTGAAGATATGTGAATATAATTAATTAATTACATTAGAGCTCCTGCAACATTAGTGAAGCTAATAGCTCCATTTTTTTTCCTAATCTGCTAATTGCTCCTAAAGAAAATAAATATCAACAAAGTAAGGCATGATAACAACAACAATAATAATGATAACAGACTTGCAATCCATCTTCTCCTCATCTTCTGTACAGAGTATTAAATTTTAACAAGATTTATTAGTTGCCTGTTACATAAATATAAGAATTAAATTTTGATGTGCTCTCATAATAAAAATATTTCAAATAGTTATCAAATCACATATTATCACATTAATAAAAATATTTGAATTTTATATTTATTACTTCAAATGTCATATATACAATATTATTGATTAGATAACAATATTAAACGTTTTATGTTAATATTTTATCAAAATTAATATCTAAAAATATTTGAGGACAAAGAAAAACAAAAGCACACAGGTTTATCTTTGGCAAGGTGAAGAGATCATAATTAACTAGGGACCAAGGATTTCAATCCCATTTTTGGATAGATAAATTTTCCTTACTTCAAAGTTTAGATCTTTTTCTTCTACCGGTTGTATTTTGTCAAGACGAATTGAATAGTGTGGCCATAAGGTCCAGAAGAACTCACACATGGCCAATCTAGGAAAACAATTTTGAAGCAGTTAAGTAGAGTCGTTCAAGATGTTTTTCCTACTTCCATGGGTGATTCTAAGCAAGGTTTAATTTGCTTTCATTCACTTCCATCCAATCTTTCATTAATAAACCAATCCTTCACCAAAGCTTCTTGATTCCATGCAATCTAGGCAAGAGTTTCAATACTATGATTGTTCTGAATCTATTTTTCTTAGCAAGTGTTCTACAGCACTAACCAAGATTGTAAGATTTTTTAGTTCGTAAGCTTTAGAGGAAATGTGAGCAAAAATGGGTCAAGAGAACTACTCTCTTAGAGTGGTACTTAATAAAGAATAAATGTAACCACCACAGGGATCCTAGAAGGATTATGAGATCCTTTTTTCTCCTGCTCCCTCTAGGATGCTTTGCCACTCAAGATAACGTTTAGAATGCCTAAGTCAAGTTAATATGGATTGGGTGTGCTTCTTGGGGTGACTCAACGGGTATTGAAGGCTTCTAGTGGTTTGGGAATACTGGTGAACTTGTTCTGAGGTCATGGGTATCAAGCTTTGGCTGGGTTTCAAGGTGGTTTCCACCTAACTCACTTGGTTTCTTATAGGTTCACCTTGGGGGACTGGTATGCTTAATCTCCGGTCTCTCTATGGTCATGGGTATTGGTTTTATAGAGGCTTTGGGAAGGCAAAACGTGATAAATCCTCTGGCCTATGTGATAGGGACAAGTCAAATGCTTGGAGACCAAGTTATGGATGCTAGCTGGGTGAAAGTGACATGTCATAGGGGGTTTTGGGCATTGTGTATTGGCTTTTATCATCTTTAATAGCAGGTTTCAGAGATAGATAGGTTTGGTTATAATAAAAGGAGTATAAGGGGGTTAAGTTATCAAAGGAATCTTCCCTATATAGTGCAATTTTCGTATTGGGTTTTATTAGGTTGTGAGAAGTTGAGCACGACAGTAGAGCATCTAGTTGAAGGAAAGATCTTTGACCTAACCAAGGATTTAAGTGGCGTCCTTTTGAGGGAAAACTTCCCCTAAAGACAATGTTAAATCTAAAAACCTACCATATCACATAAGAAAAGTAGTTCCCAGAAAGAACTTGGTCATCCTTAGAGATTCATCCTAATTGAATATCATCCCTATACCCAACTCTCTAGAAGTGACGAAACTTATCCTTTTTGATCATTACCTTCATCAATCACCCCTTAATCAAGGATTTAATCCATAATCTAATTTTAGGTTATCATCAATTACAAAACAAATGTCTAAGTTTGTGGCGTGGCCTAAACACAAGTATTATGATGACTAACCTTTCTAAGATTTAATTTGAACTAGCCTTTTCATTTTATTTCCAATCATCATGTTGAAGGGTCCAGCTTCCAGCCGATAAGAGTTAAGAATTGGTACCACCTTTTGTGTTTGTTTGCATTGGCTGAGGTGATTTTGGATACCTTGTATCTCTTAAACAATAGAGATTGAAGAACATATTGATGTTGGTACCGTTAGTCTCTTCCAACGCCAATTAATTTATTTTATGCATTGAAATGGCATAGCCACCAACAAATCACCCAAAGCCCAAAGGTGATCTGATCTTCCCCTTCTTCGTGGCCCGCGTTGTGGCGTTTGTTGAAATTCTAATTGACCTAATTTCATGTTTCAATGTCGAAGAGAAGAAAAAGTTCCACAATATATCCAGCTAGAGCGAGATAACTCTAGTTCTTTGGGGCAACACTTTTTAAAGCATGTATAGTAGTAGAATGAATAAGTATTTAGAATTTTGATTCAGTTGATTTTATATTAAAAATAGAAAAATTCTTATGTTCTCTTATAGTAAAACCATCCTTTTGCTATTTTCTATTCATTTTTCTTCATGTCAACATTGCAAACCAACTATATCGTGGTTCGTGTTTTTTTTTTTAATTAGAAATTCTTAAAAATTCTAGTCCACAAGATTAGTGTGGAAAAAAATTAATAAAATAGAGCTGAAGGATAGCTTTGCTCTCTGATCACATAAGAATTTATCTTAAAAATAACATAATTAAAAGCTTTTCGATAATTAAGCAAATCCAATCATGCTATGAGTTATTCAAGAATTGTGGAACAATCTTGTAACATTGTCATAGATACACGCCTTGAAGAAAAGATGTCCCATCAAAGGCCTGAAATATATTCTGTTGAGACCAACACATCAAAGAATACCCTAAGCCCAGAGGATAAGTGTCAACCTAGGACCAAGAGCTCATGTTGGATCCAAGCCCATGAAAAGTCCAAATCTGAAACCACAGTTCTGTCCTCTCCCATGCCCATGATCTAAAATCTTCTTGTGCCTGTAACCTTCGTGTTTAAGATGTGCTATTTGTATATAGTCTATCTCGTACTCTAAACTGATATACCCTCCATCTACCATTGGATGTGTATGGGACCCAATTTAAGTGGGGGCTACACACTTATCCAATGATGAATAGGTGATATGTTGATCTAGAATACTAGGTGAGCTATGTCAAAATATTATTTTTCCTCATGCTTATTTGTCAATAATAACTATTAATTACAAGTTAAGAATCCCATCAACTCATCATTAGATTGCTTTAGAATAACTCTGCCGCACTGTCCACACACGGCATTAGACTTTTTTTTGGCTGAAATCTCACTAATATACCCCTTCTAGCAAAGGTTGTTAGCATGAAGAAAGTAAGTTGGATCAAACTTCTACGTTATTCCTATAATATGCCTTTAGTGATTTGGGCATTAAGGTGTCATTGTAATTAAACTCTCCTAACATCAAAACTATTGGCATTGATGCTCAAGGAAGCTCAGAGTATTGCTTCAGACTCAAATGTGAACAACAATGCTTGTCAAATCGAAATCAAGCATTATCTTTTGACTTAAATTAGGCTGCTAATTATCGATCTTCAAAAACAAATGTTATTTTTATCTTTATATATCATTTGTTTATATTTAACTCTCTCTCTCTCTCTCTCTCTTTGATGGAATATATTCATTCTCTTGCTTCAAGCATGAGAGTTGATGGAAGAATGAAGCTAAGGACAATATTAAAACATATTGATTGCTTTAATCAGGAACAAAGGAAGATGGGCGTCTTTATCTTTGCAAAGGATAACAATTTGAGTGAGATGCTTTTCTTACTTGGGCCAAAAGATATACTTGCATGGTGATTGTATCTGCACCATGTTGATTGAGACACAAAAGTTTTGGGATTGGTGAAAAAAATGGTGAATCTCGTACTGATGGATCCCATATGACCCACATCTTTTGTATCTCTATCAACACGGTGCAGATTTTTTTAAATCTACATAAGAGAATCATCCCATTTGCATTTGTGATGATTTTCCTTAACCACTTATCTTAACTTATTATTTTAGGACAATTTAGTGACTTAATACTTTTTATATGAATTGGTATGTCTTATTAAGGCTGGTAAAAAAAACAAAACTATTAAACCAAACCAAACCTTAAACGAAAACAAACTAATTGCTAAAAAACGATTTTTTTTCAAAGAAGTTCAAAACTGAACTAGTGTTATTGGTTTAGATAGATAACTTAAGAAAATCAATTATATCCATATCCGAACCAAGTCACCTTTCTTCCAAAATTTTAATCCTTAGTCTTTACGTGTTTGACTCTCTTTCTTATATCTATAAAGTATGGATCTTGTTTCTCTTTGTTTTTCGTATTTCAAGAAGGAAGCAGCCATGGCCTCCCACCTTGTTTCTTTCTCTTGTTATGTGATTATAAACTCAACTACTTTAGTTATTGATAGCAGAAATGGGGCTTGACTACACAACCTCCTTGGGAATTCATTGAGTAGGTCTGAATTCATCTTGTTTGTTTAATAATAATACCTACTCGATGGTTCATTGATTTTATTGGGTTTTGAACCAATTTGGATGTCTTCAATCAATTTATTTCAAAAAACTGAACCAGAATTTTGGTTTAGATTTAGTTCAACTTGGGTTTCGTAATTAACCAAACCATACCCAGCCCTAGGTCTTAATTTACACTCATACTAGCGATGAAAACTTTTCTAATTACACGCACTGGTGCAAACAAATTATATTCTGTCATATGATTTGCAGTTTGTATGTTGATCGGGCTTGAGGGTTGTTTTAGTGAAATCATTATGTAGAGATGGTTTAACTTTCTTCTTTTTGTCTTTTGTTGATCCTTATCCGTTGTATCAGACTCTTGTTGCTCCCCTCCATTTTAAGCGATGTTGAAGCACTGATTTACTTAGTAGTATTGAGCAATATAAGCTTAGTTAGCCCTGTAACAAATAGTTGTATATATCACACAAAACATTATATGTAAAATTTTTTTCATAATATTATGGCTTCAATGCATATATATCATGACATATAATTTAAATGCATTTTTCATAAAAATTTATAAATTTAATTATTAGTAATTAGAAAACAAATCTTTTTAAAAAATTTAACATTTGCTATAGGTTGGTCTAGCATAAATGGGTTGTATTGGCCAATTTAAGTCTAATTTTAAATGGCCCAAACCAACATTACACTAACCTATTAATATTTTCTATAGGTTGGTCTAATCTATCTAACTAGCGAGCCCAAATGGGCTGGGCTAAATAGCCTAGACCTACATTATGCTAGCTCTACAAACTCATTAATATTTGCTATGAGTTTACTTGACACATTTAACTAATAGGCCCAAATAGGCCAAACCTAAATGAGTTGTATTGGCTTGTTTAAGTTTGTATGCTAACCTTACATGAGTACGACAAATATTATACTGACTCGTTAATATTTGCTATATGTTGATTGACCTATTTAACTAGTGGGCCCAAATGTGCTGGGCCTAATGATTGGGGCTAATATTATATTGGCTCATTCACATTTGTTATGGGTTGACCTAACTCATTTAATTAGTGGGCTCAAATGGATTAGATATAAATGGACCAAACCAACATTAATTTGGCTCACTAATATTTGTTATAAACCCATTTAACTAGCGAATTTAAATGGGCTAAGCTTAAACAAGGTTGAACTAGCCTATTTAACAATCCTTCGGATTATCCCACACGGGGCAAATCAATATATCTCTATTGACAACCTTAATCCATTGTAATATTTTTATAAAATAAAAATAAAAATAAAAATAAAAATAAAAATTTTAAAAATATTATTATAAATCTATATGAATACTTTTTTATTGGTCCACATGTGCAAGAATTTTGAAATTCAAAGATATGCAAATTCCATAGAATTTCCCATACTAATTTGGTGATAATGATTATAAGCATCTATTTTTTGTTCACTAAATGAGTAACATAAGGCAGTATTTCCCAAAATATTCCAGCTGTTTTAAGCCCACTGAAACGTGTTCTTTCTATCTCAAAGATACTAAATCAGGGGATCACATGAAACTAGGGGAGGATGGGAGACCAATCACTCCCATGTGGTGCCTTCATGGTCCCAGCCGTTACCATCCTACAGCATATGCCCTTAACGCTTAAGCCCCCCTTTTCTTGCTCTAACTAGTAAATACCTTGTGGTGACAGTAATTGACCTATTTGGTTCTGTATCAAATTCAAGTTGAACTCCTGACAAAATAGACCATTACTTTACTTTAACTACAGTCTGACAGCTATTTCCCATACAGTTGGGAAAGTAAAGAGCTTTAAGAAGACACGCGAAGGACCCTTTGATTAGATTCCTATTACTGCCTGGAAAAAGGGAAAAAAAGTGGAAACTTGTTTAAACTGTGCTTAACGTGTATTTTATTTATGGGTTTTGCTAATGAGTGTAAGGATACTTATAAGTTGAAAGTTTTAGTTAAAAAAGTAAACATTTTAAGTCTTGTATTAAATGTATTGAAAAAATCAAAATTTTGCACTTATATTTCCTGATGCCCTTGGGGCACTTGTTATCAAGATCCTTTATTTATTAACTACTTTTAGTTATTGCTTCTTCTTTCATGATATGTTTTAACTAGAAGATCATGTGTGTGTATATATAGATATATAAAAAAACTCTAGCACTATGAAAGGAATTTTGTGGAAATGGTGGATTAGTTTTCACAGCACTACCTCTGTGACCCTGGTTGAAGTTTTGCTAAACCCAGAGAATGCTTTCCCCAGAATTCGATATTGACTACTGCTAGTGGGGAAAAAGAAGAGAATAAAACCAAATTAAAAAAGGGGTAAGGAATATAATACCTTTCTTTATCAGGGATAAAGTTGAAGAATTCACAGCACCAGGCCACAAAAGGAGAGAATTTCCCTGTTAGCTTTTTAAAAATGTGGACCACGCTAATAGATGGAAAAAGTTAATGCCTGAACATTTTTTTTTTTTTTTAATGTAGCCTCACTGTTATATTCTCTCCTTGTAACAATTTTTCAAAGCTTGAAATGCTTTTCTATTTTACATAGCACTTTTTGGTCTTTAGGGGAAGCCTCCCATCTTCAAATCCTGCTCCTCCATATAAGGCTAGCATGAGAAGGATAGGCAAAATATGAAAGAATATAGGAAATTTGATTTTGACCTTCATGTTGCTTGGGCAGATTGAGACAGGCAAAACCAGAGTGGGTTTGCATGCTTCTAATTAGTATCTGGTTGATTATTATGCAGCATGCAGCTTACAGAGAGTATTTTCTTTACAAGATGGAGAAGGAAGAAAGGATGTACAAACATGTTCAAAGCAAGTGATTGCAGATGCTTTCATGTTAGGAGAATGATTTGAATGTTATTGAGTAATACTGGTGGATGTTAACAGATTGGAGAAAGGGTGACAAAGAAAGGATGGAAGGAAAGGTGATGGAGCTTTTTTCTAAGATACACAAATGAAAAAACTTTCGGGGTATGCTCTAGTACCTCTTGTATATTCTGAGATAATTGTAGCCTTAAATAACCCACCCAAAATTACCTTGTAGCAGTATTGCTGGGACACTAGTGCAAGTATATAAATCAAACTTCATTAAGAATATTTATCAGCTTACATGGTAGCTAATTAAATGCTAGAAAGCACTTCAAACATTAAAAACACTACATAGACTAAATACTAAGTTCAATACTCTACTGATTCAAGCCAGCTTATTTTTCCAGCAAGGTGGAACATGTTCCTCTTCAGGATAAAGCTTGATATGGCTTCAGCAGTTGAGTCAGTGAACCACTTAGGTGTAGGGACATGACTTCATTGGTGGATCCCATTAGCTTCCCTCCGATGAATACTGCAGGGACAGGAGCAGTACAACCTAGCCTCAATAGAGCTTTCTCCATTTCCCTGCCATCAGGGTCTTGGTCAATCTCATGAACCACTGGGCTCACCCCTAGTTCTTGAAACAGAATGTTGACTGCATAGCACAGGCAACAAGAGCTCTTGGTGAAAATCACCACACCCTTCTCAGAGGCCAACCTCGTCACCTTGTCCATCCTGGTGTCACTGATCAAGTGCTCCTAAATATGCACACAATTCTGTTCCAGAGACCAAAAAAAAAATAAGAAAAGAAAAAAAAGAAAAGAAAAAAAAAATGGTAATACAAGAAAAAATGAAACTTCTAATTTTGAGAGATGTCTTTAGATTACCTTAGACTTATTTAGAGCTCCCAAACCATCAGACCGAATCCAAACTGAATTCGATCCAATGGCTGTATTGGGTTGGCAGTATAAGGAGAAGATTTGTGAAATAGAAAATTATATGAAGCTTGAGGTTATTTGAAATGAGATGGTAGTATACTAGACTATTTATAGGGACAGCTTAAGGATAACTTGCTTTGAGCACAAGAGCACATTCAAAAGAGGTCTTGCTTTTTAGATACCCAACTAAGTGAATGATCTTATTCGGTTGGGGTGAGCAAGTTGGAAGACATATTTACACGCATATGCCTCCATTAGTAGTCTGGCTGTGAGACCATAACCATATAGTAAGATTTTATTCAGTATGAACAAATGAAAACGATATCTTAACGTGAAAGTTAATGCAATTTGGCAGATTTTATGAAAATGAGAAAAATGCTTGCTCTCTCTCAAAACTCTAATAAGGTTATGTAGAAGTGGAAATATACTGGAGGATGGTCAATTTATACCCGATTCTCATAATCAACCGCTTTGAATCCATGTGCAGAAGATTGAGATTAAGATGGCTTTCGGTGGCTGTGAGATTCTTCGTGTTGCACCCACCAGCTTGTACGATTCTCTCTCACACTCAAGCAGCGTAATTTTTGGACACTACATGGATGCATCACTTACCTAGTGTTCTCACGTGTGTAGATGCGCACGTATGGAATTAATACACGTATACATGTTGCACCCTTGCTTTAACAGCCGACAAAAGAAATTCCATGCGTTATTACCACTATAACTGCATCCAGCTTCATGTCCACGGGGCATGTACCTGCACAAATACATATATAGGCACAATAGTTTTGGTTTGATAAGTTTAAATATGTTATCTAATTGTAATAAATATGCACATATGAATTATTCGTCATTATGCATGCTTGACTGCACGTAGTGCTCATGCAGATAAATTATTTTAGAAAATAGTGACTTTGCATTTGTAGTCTACACATGCATAGAACTCTTACAGGAAAACTATATATGTATCCTGCTTTGTGGATATGAAGGAATAATAAAGGGGACATAAAAGTGCTAGCATTAACCTTTTGTCTCTCAAGCTTGGGAAGGCATGCACGTGCTTGACTAAATATCATCGCTACATTGCTAAGTGATGAGCCTATACATGATGTTTATCCCTTGCACCAGGTGCCCAAATTGAGTGGTGAGGAATCAACGCCTAGTTATATCTCAGATATGTATATATATATTTCGCGGCTCCGTTTTATTCCTTTTTACTTAGCGGATGAGATTGCGATGCAAAATTATATTCACTAGAAGTGATACTCTGCAGACTTTATTCTATACCAAATTTGCTTGCAATATAGTATGAAGTGATGACTATATATATATATATATGTATTATTTATCCTCTTAAACTTTAGAGGAACATTGTACGGTCAAACCGGATGAAGTATGTAACTGAAGCACTTCTTTTCAAGGCTTTTAAAATTAAAAGTGAAACCCGGAAAGATTTGCACTAACGATGGTATAGCATCTTTTACCAGGCATGATCATGTTTCATACAACTGGGTAGACAACAGCTATAGTTAACCCTTTCATAAAATACCAAAACACAATAGACTTTGTTTCATACAGACTTGTTTTCGTACAATCAAAAGAGGACACTCAAGTAAAAGAAGGGGTGTCCCAGATTAAAACATTGTCCGCAAATAGTACCAACGCTTCTTTCATACCGCTTTTGGTATGTGGAGCTTCTTTTGATAGTGTAACTACTAAAACCAGATGGCCTTTGCATCCATGAGCATTTGCTTCAGTGTGCCATCAACGTGGAGGGATATCACATCTTTTGATGAGCCCACAAATTTTCCACCTATGAACACTGCTGGAACTGAAGGGTTACATCCCAAACCTCGCAAAGCCAACTCCATCTCCCTCCCATTGGAATCATTATCAAGCTCATGCACTGCGGGGCTTGCTCCAAGCTCATAGAAGAGTTGCTTGATGCTGTGGCACATGTAACATGAACTCTTGGTAAATATAACAGCAGCCTTCTTTGATGCCAAATCCCTTACTCTATCCATTACTGCAAAGGGATGAATCAAATATAAGAGCTAGGAAGAATACGAAGGAATCTTGTGTTAAGTTAAGTGTTCACTAAGGTTTTTCTTTGGACCGGTGGTGAATTTTGAGATTTCATTCAGCTCTTATTTATATTGGTTGATGAGGGTAGTGGATTGAATTGTATAAGCTAGAAAAAGCAGGAAAACGAATTAATTATAGTTAAATGGATAGGAAAGAGAAACAAAGAAAGTTCCTTGAGATATTTGTTTGGATAAGGGAAGTGCCACTTGATCATTTGGTCGATGGGGACCGTGCCAATGCGATGAACAAGTTGCGTTTAGCATCAAACTGTAAGTGATAATTCAAATCTCTTGGGGCGGCCGTACGAGCAAGATAATTCAAATCTATTGGGGTGGCTGTACGAGCCATCAAGGCTGGAATAAGAACATTGTATAATTTATTAGCCGAAAAACTCTTTCGCCCCGGTTTCAGCATCAAGAACATTATTCTAATGTTAATATATATGTAGGCAAACTTCTCTGAGGCACGTGGCACAAAACCAATGCTGCGTTGTCCATAAAATATGTCATAAGAATGGAATCAAATATCAGATTAGATTAGAATTAGTATGATGTAAAGTCAGAGGAAAAGAATTCCATGTGTCATCTTCAAGAGTGTTCATAAGGCTACCAACTAACCAATTTCATACCATACATAACTGCCAAAGCTTACCCTCCCTATATATATATATGTAAAGATAAAACCAAAAGGAGTGTGTTAACAAAAAGAAGAAAAAGGGAAATGATTGTGCTAATAATTAAGTTAGTTAACCAATTCCTGTGTCTATTAATGTGTTCTTGTTACTTCTGCAACATGTATATGGTTCTGTATGAAGGTAGGCTGCGAAGCTGATGTGGAGGAAGATAAGAATTTATCTAATTCCTTTCCACTTTCTCATCACTTTGGTCCCCGCATCAGATTCATGGAATACAAAAACAGTTGTAAGGTCCGGCAATCCTATATTGAATGTTTGGCCCTTTGGGTAGGGGAAGGGATTCTTCGAAACTGTGGGTGCCATGAAATTGTAAATCCTAATGCTGTTATTATTTGATTTTATCAACATGATTCCAACTTCCTTGGGTATAAATTCCTTGCTCTAAGTGATCACGTTCACTTTAGGATAATTCTTGAATATATATCCAAGAAAGCATACACAAAAGATTTGGGATTCTTCCACATCATTTGTTAATAATAACTCCTCAAGGGAAGAAGAGAATGTCAACTTGAAGGTAAGAATTTCACTAGAAGGATAAAGTATTGTTTGATAGTAGACTGCTCTTTTTTCATGCCCAAGTGGAGCGGGCTTCGAGAATGGCGTTTGTTTAGATCCATATCGTGTGCTGGGTGGAAAACAGCTAGGTAACTCGACTCTATATACGAATCTAGAGAAACCGACCAAGTTGGTTATCCAAAATACTTCCAATGGTTCTCCAAAACAGTTAAGAGGTTGTTTAATTTGTTATGCAAGACAAAAAATATTTGAGTTATTCTATTCATTCATGTACTCTTTTTAGGACAGAAATTATGTTAATAGTCGCCATGGACTCTCATCTTTCAATAATTCTGTACAATCCTCCTTAGTCCTCACCCGTATAAGCTATTGATAGATTTTCTAGAATAGTAATTGGGATGGTTTCGGATTGTGTCCTGAGGAGTGATCAAGAAGCATTGTTTTCAAGGAGCTTTTCTGAGCAAGACAGTCTAGGACCGGGAAGCTACCATGGTGGACACTGGGACCAAAGCAGCATGAGCAATCAAAATACAAATAGTTAATGTTGGGGTGATAGGTGGAAGAACCAAGAAATTCAACGCCCAAAATTATGACATATGACGGACGTGCAGACATTCATATCTCTATTTCCTAAGGCCATGATAGTGGGCGGTAGTGAGCAGAAATTATTATCAAGTAGGATTATACTTGTACCACTTACAGAGAGATATTTCAATGTCATATGGTGGAAGCACTGCAACTAATTATTATTTGAAGCTGAAATGTCAATATACAAACCATAAAGCATAATCTTACTTAACTTTCTATGAATACTTAATAATTTTTTAGTAGTAAGATCACACCACCTTCCAGAAATGATGATGCTGCATTACACAGATTGATTGATCGAAGGTTAAATGAGGGAGAGTCATGCACGTTCACCATCAATGCTACCATTGAGGACAAGATGTTGGAACACAAAACAAAGGCGACAACGCCAATTGTAGCTTGAAGCACCTTTGCAACACTAGAGTTCAAAGAGAGAAGGACTGAATTTAAAGTTTCTGTAGAACAAGTTGTTAATCTCACAAAAGCATATGGGAACTAACCACTTCTTAAGTTCGATATACTCCACACCCCAAACATACACATCCACTTAGATAAAAAGTTGAAATAAAGCTCACTTGAAAAGTTATTTTCAAGTAGAGTAATAATATTTGTATATTGAAAAATACTAAATTGACATAAATTATCGCGACATAGTCGCTGACAACCATGGATTTTATATAAAAATATTTTAAAATAATATAAAAAAATGTGAAAATGAATTTTAACGGTGAAATATAT